>OU753554.1:5000-10005000 GCA_916701695.1 Agrochola macilenta | reverse complement strand
TCAGCATTAAGCTGATTCGGAATGTAACGAACATTTTAAAATAAAAAATTGCCAAATCGGTCCAGCCGATCTCAAGTTATGCGGATATGCGTTTACCAACGAATATCAATTCATTTTTATTATAATAAATTAATGTAATTAGATTCTTGACGAAATTATATACACCGGCAAAAAGAATTAAGTCAAAGTACCGATTAATTCCGTCGTCATATTCACAAATCACAATACTGTAGTGATAAAGTACTTTATGTATTTATTATACTACAATTATTTGCCATTGTCACAATTTGGACGACCCGGTATTTTTTGAATCTCCGACTTTTACGCGAAAGTTGTCATAAGCACAGCAAATATTAGGGCATTGCTAAAATTAAAATGAAAAATCCACACCACTTTTTAGGAATTACTAACTAATCGTTATATATAACTTTCTGTTCCCAGGCACCTCTCCCGCCACCAGTATGGTCAGAACCGTATGACGCAATCGACGAAGTAGTCGCATGTCCGCAAAACAAATATTTAATTGATTTATGGCCAGATTCGGTACAGATTCAAGAAAATTGTCTAAAAGCTAATGTATTTGTGCCAGACACAAATGAGAAAAACCTGCCAGTTCTCGTGTATGTTCACGGAGGAGCGTTCGTAATGGGCTTTAGTAAAATGATTTACGGAACACAGTTAATGAGGAAAAAAGATTTCATCATGATCACGTTTAACTACCGTCTTGGTATTCACGGGTTCCTTTGTCTCGGCACCGAAGACGTACCAGGCAATACTGGCATGAAGGACCAGGTGGCGCTGCTGCGCTGGGTGCAAGAGAACATCGCTGCCTTCGGCGGTAACCCTGATGACGTCACACTTGCTGGTGGCAGTGCAGGTTCTGCATCAGTGGATCTAATAATGCTTTCTAAGTCAGCGGAAGGGTTGTTCCATCGAGTAATACCTGAAAGCGGTGGGAACCTTGCAGCATTTACAGTTCAGAGGGATCCTCTAGAGATTGCTAAAAATCATGCCAGAAACCTTAACTTTACCAACGTAAATGATATTTACGCATTAGAAGCGTTCTACAAGACAGCTCCAATCGAATTGTTGACTGCAGATTCATTTTTTGATAGAACTGATTCGACTTTCTTGTTTTCCCCGTGTGTTGAGCGTGATACAGGAGACGAAGCATTCCTTACAGAATCTCCTCTGAGTATACTAAAGAAAGGCAACTACAAAAAGTTACCTGTGTTGTATGGATTCACTAACATGGAAGGACTGCTACGTATTTCTTTCTTTGAAAATTGGAAACATAGGATGAATGAAAAGTTTTCTGATTTCTTGCCACCGGACTTACAGTTTGAATCTGATGAACAAAGAGAAGAAGTTGCCAATATGATTAAGAGATTTTATTTCGGTGATAATCCTGTTGACAATGACACAATTTTGGGATATGTCGACTTCTTCACAGATTTAATATTTACTTATCCCATGCTTCGAGCTGTGAAGTTGTATGCCGAAGCTGGTAACAATCAAGTGTTTTTGTACGAATATTCCTTTGTTGACGAAGAAGTTCCTGTGGTACCTCACACCAATATTCGAGGTGCTACGCACTGTGCTCAGTCGTCAGCATGGATGGATGGTAAAGATGAGAGTCTCTCGACTACAGAATATCAAGATGTGAGGAAGATAGTGCGTGAGATTTGGCACAACTTTGTTAAAACTGGGTAAGGTTAACGCTGAGCTTGCAAAGCCTGCTTGTTAGACACACAAAATGTAGAATCCTATTTTCTTGTTACTTATTAGCCTAATATTGAACATTTCAGGAAGCCCGTGCCTGAAGGGTCGTCGCTGCCTGCGTGGCCGGCAGCAGGCGCCGACAGGTCACCGCACATGGTGCTGGACGAGAAGCTGGAACTACGTGGAGTGCTCTTGGAAGAACGCACTCGCTTCTGGGATGACATCTATCAGATATACTACCGGGATTCCATACCTCCACCAACGCCCCCATCCAAAGCACACCTCTAAAACAAAGTTTTATTTTCGGATTATCGTTTGTCTAAATAAAGGTAAAACTATGAATTAAAATAAACTTAATTAATAAAATGAAATTAATGTAAAATATCTATTGATGTGACCGCACTATGCCTTAAAACGCAGAAAATCCTACAATATGTTTAAACTTACTTACATAACCCTGTGGTCGTCTGTTTTTCGCATGCCACATGCAACCTGCTAAAAATGACACAACAAACAACAAGTCATCACCAGATTGGGTAAAATGAATGTGATCTAGGTGCAGATAACATCAATGTATCATATCGATGATCTTGATTAATAATCAGTCCATTATATTTTGTCATTGCTTACTGCGCAAAAACGAGCATACAATAAATAACCTAGATTTCGCGCCACCACTGAAGTCCGACAAAAAAATTTGGAACTACAGTTTTTTAAATTCTCCTCGATGCAATGACAAAGACACTAGCGCCGCGTCTATCGGACTTAATTGGTGGCGTGGACTCTAGTGTAGGTAAATTCTAAAAGTCAAACTATTATTATTGAACTTTATGATCCTTTGATTTCCTTGTACAAAAAGATGATTTTATCACACAATAAAAATAAAAAAGACGTGTGGCACTCGGAGACTGCCGCGGTAAAGCTATTGCATAGCATTTTTTTTCCTTTGTTATTTTGTCTTTGATATTAATTCAAGTTACACTTTTTGAGCATGGTGACCGATAAGAAAACAATTTTTTTTCTTTTATTAAATAAGTGAGAAGTTAATATTGTTCAAAATATTTTTATTATCTTACAATACATGTAGGTGCTTCAGGAATATTTATCATTGAAACTATAGAAAGACCGTAAAATCACGAACAAAATGGTATATAATCTTACGTATAAAACAAATAACAAACTTACGTACCAAGTATTTATCAAAACGTCCGCTAACACATAGCACGCACTGTTCACGGCACAGATAAACAAGCGATTTCACCCACCGCTACAATATTTATTATGCTTCTAACAACGTAACGCCATCTAACGAAAATGTCAGGAATTTATGTGGCTTTCTGTCAGTACAAGAACGAAAACTGAAGCTCCGTTCAAAAAATTCCAAAAAATAAAAACAGAGTGCGCTGACAAGGGTGTTAGGTTTTTTTGTTACGGAATTTCTGGATTCGGTCTCCACGCTCAAGGCCCGCGATAGAAGCTATGCAATAGCTTAAAAGACTTTTTTTAGTCAAAATTTAAAGAAAATTCTTTATCCAAATAGTGAAATTCACAAAAAAAAAAACAATAACGATCTAAAAAAGTTAAAATAATAATCCTCAATTGCGGCGAAAACGTAGGTACTTGATCCGTAGACACTTTTGATATGTGTATATTCGTCCTGTGTTTAAACTCAAGGATCAGAATGAGTGCCTTCATTATAACGACGATAGTAGTAGGTACCAACATGAAGCGTTCTGAATGCGATACATAAGCCTCCTCGAAGAACCATACTAAGCCCTGGCCTGCCACTCTTTCTGATCTATCTTTCAACCAAGCTACCAACTTTCCTGATGCATAATTCGTATAACGCATAACTTCGCATAACTTCGTATTAGGACGTTGTTGTGAACAGACGTGACGAACATTTACTAATATAAATAAATAATTACTTGCTGAATCGTGACCTGGTTTTACCAAATAGCCGGTAGTAAAGCAAACTGTGTCATACGTAAGCATAACATGTGTAAGTCGTTTCCGTGAAAATGTGTAAGTGATTAACAAGTCAATAACTTACTTGTATCACAATGGATACCAGTCCCTTCAGCAGGGGTGGCAGATGTGCCCGGAGCCCACCTCCTACACCTGTGCCCGCACCTGCACCTACACCTACACCTTCACCCGGGCCCGCAACCGCACCTCCCCCTCAACCACCCAGCCAAAGAGAAGATGTCACGATGGAAGTGATACCTACGCCGGAAATCCAGAACTGGATGTCGTCCATTGAGCAGTGCCTTAATGAAGTGTGCTCTATTGTAACAGACGGCAAATTAAACATGGAGCAAAAACTGCGTATAAGTGCCCTATGCCGGAAAGTCAGTCACGGCACATCGCAGATGGCTGTTCAGTACCAGTCCCTTAAGATGAGAGCCGTCCGGGCCCACTCCACCGTCCAAACACTCGAAGATCAAATTGATCTGTCGCAGCAACTGCAAGCCCTTAAGCTGTCAATCGGAGCTTCAATGAAACCGGTAACAGGAAATTCCTTCGCTGAAATGGTTAAAAAAGGTACCAACAATTTTATACAGCCGATAAATTTAAGCTCAGTGGCCATATACCCAAACGACAAACTGAAGTCGAGTGAGGAGACTAAAATACTTGTCCAAAAAATTATATGCCCCGAGCAAATGAAGCTTCAGGTAAGAGGACTACGTAAGACGAAAAATGGCGGCATCATTATAAGCACTGAATCAAAGGACGATATTGAGAAGGTGAAAAAATCGATGCAGCTATCAAATTCAGGCCTTACAATAGACGAACCCCCAAAAAGGAAGCCTAGAATAGTAGTTCTCGGAGTGCCCTCATCCATGCAACAGAATGAAGTTTTTACTTGTTTATTCCACCAAAATCTAGCAGAGACCCTTCAGGATTATAGCCTCGAGACCTTTTTGACCTCCATTAAGTTAAGCCATAAGTCAGGTAAGAAGGACGCTGAGACCTGTAATTATATAATAGAAGTATCTGCAGATATACGTAAAGCCCTAATATCAAAAGACAGAGTGTTTGTAAACTGGTCGTCATGCCCTGTGAGAGACTTTACTCTAGTCACACGCTGTTATAAGTGCCAGCAGTACGGACATGCGGCCAAATCATGTCGGGAGACCACCAGTACCTGTGGCCACTGTGGTGATCAGGGTCACTCCATTCAAGAATGCACAAAGAAGGCTGAGGAACCAAAATGTGCTACTTGCTTGCACTTCAAAAAGCCGAGCAATCACAAGACAAGTGCTTCTGACTGCCCAGCGAAAATAATGGCTGAAAAAAGGTACATCAATTCTGTTGATTATGGAGGCGCCTAAGAGCGCCGCTAATCACATATTTTTTTTTAGCCCTTGTTATAGTTTTTTAATTTATTTTTATAATTATGATTAATAATTTAATTAATGACATAGATAATTTCTCTGTATCTGAATCCCACGCTTGTGACGTTGAACACTGTAAGCAATATCTCTCTTCCTATACTAGTCCACTTACCATACTAACCCAAAATATTCGCAGTATTTTTAAAAACTTCGACAATTTTACCGTATTTTTACAACGTTTAGAAATAAATTGTGACGTTATTGTATTAACCGAATGTTGGCTTTCGAAACAATATAATATTCCACTAATTCCGGGATATAATATGTATAAAAGTAACACAAATTACAATCAGAACGATGGGGTGATAGTTTATGCAAGAAATCATCTCAATGTGTCTGTCGAGGAACCAAATATGCACGACTGTAACAGATTGTTAATTACAATTGGGTCAGAATTAGCGATACTTGCCTTATATCGACCCCCCTCTTTTAGAAATATAAGCAATTTCACTGACTCTCTAAACAACACCTTGCAGAACCTATCGTCTTTCAAAAATACTATTTTAATTGGAGATATTAATATCAATATTCTTCCAGAAAATTCTGATGCATCCACTGAGGAATACCTTAACCTATGCGCCTTCTATGGTTTGCTTCCTGCTCACACACTTCCTACACATCAAGGTGGCTCCTGTTTGGACCATATTATGCTCAAGTCAAATTTCCCTGCACTTGCCCTTGTAATTAATTCAACAATAACCGACCATAATGCTACCCTACTTATTTTAAATTGTAAATTACCTAAAGTAGTCACTCGCACAATTTCTAGTTTAATTGTAAATAAACTTGAAGAAGACTTACGCAATATCGACTTTGACCCAGTCTACAATTCCGCTGATCCGCAGTTTTGTATGTTGTACCTAATCAAAAATGTACAACACGCAATTCAGAAGAACACGGTCATATCTCGGCGAAATAACAAAAACTACAACATAAAACCATGGATCACGACAGGACTTATTCGCTGTATGAAAAATAGAGATAAACTGCATATGAAAGCGAAATCTAATCCAGATAATTTAATTTTGCAACTGTCGTATAAACGATATCGTAACTTCTGTAATAATCTTCTAAGAAATGTAAAAAGCAACTATGACAAAATTGCACTAGAAAAAGCAGGTACAAATAGTAAAAAAATCTGGAATTTTATTAAAAGTGTAACGTATAACTCAAAACTAAATCAGTCATCTTCAGGTTTATTACAAGCACACTCATCACAGTTAGCATCTGCCAACATTGCGAATAATTTCTATGTTAATGTTGGTAAATGTTTGGCTGAAAAAGTTCAGGGCCAATCACAATATCTAACAAGCACACCATTTTCGTGTAACACTATTTTATCATCCTTTGTGTTGCAAGACACTGACGAGACTGAGGTTGAAACGATAATTATGAATTTGAAGGACGACTGTGCAGTTGGCTGGGATAACATATCAAATAAAATTATTAAACAGTTCAAGCACATTTTGGGACCGCCACTAACTTATATTTTCCAAAAATGTTTATCTTTAGGTCTTTTTCCCGAGTGCCTAAAAAAAGCTGTTGTTGTCCCTGTTTACAAATCAGGCAGTAAAGATCAAATAACAAATTATAGACCTATTTCCTTACTGCCTACTATGTCTAAAATATTAGAAAAAATTATGAATAAAAGGCTTTACAAATACTTGGAGGATAAATCAATTTTATCTAAACGGCAGTTTGGATTTAGGCCTAAAATGTCAACAGACGATGCCGTGCACCACCTGACTGATTATCTAGCACAAGAACTTGATTATGGTAACCACACAGTAGGAATCTTTCTAGACCTCGCCAAAGCTTTTGATACGGTTTCTATTCCTATTCTGTTGCACAAGCTTGAAGCCATAGGTATCAGAGGCACCCAGCTGAAACTATTTAAGAGCTATCTAGAATACCGTACCCAATGTGTAAGGATTGGTAATGTTCTCAGCGATACTGAAAAAAACACGTCCTTCGGAGTTCCCCAAGGAAGTATTTTAGGGCCTACATTATTTTTGATCTACATAAACGATCTTTGTAACCTAAATCTAGATCACGGCGAAATTGTTTCTTATGCTGACGACACTGCCCTTCTATTTTCAGCTGATTCAAAAAAAAATGTCTACAAACTTGCGCAACAGGGGTTCAATATTGTTAATAAATGGCTTCAACTCAATTCACTAACACTAAATGCAAATAAGACAAATTACGTTAAGTTTTCGATGCGCAAGCAAATATCAACAAGCACTACCTCGACATTGTATGCTCATTATTGCACAATTCCTATAGATAACCAATGTGTTTGTCCCAATATTAAAATGACAAATACAACAAAATATCTTGGTGTTATAATAGATGAAACACTTTCGTTCAAACAACATATACAAGCTTTAAATAGTAGAATTCGGAAGCTGATATTTGTTTTTAAAAAGTTACGCTATATTGCTGACCCAAAACTAGTTAGACAAGTTTACTTCGCTCTATGTCAATCAATATTAACCTACTGTATTACCACATGGGGTGGAGCGGGTAAAACAATGTTACTAACCATCGAGAGAGCTCAAAGGGCGATTCTCAAAGTGTCTACTTTCCGCCCTTTCCTTTTTCCTACTAACCTCCTATACAAATCTTGTGAAGTATTAACAGTTCGACAGCTATTTATAATGGGTATTGTATTAAAACAACACAGAGCTCTACCCTATAGCACTGCATATGCTAATAAAAGACGTAAAGATATAGTTTGTCCACAAAATACAACAAAACATGCTTTTGTTTCCAAATTTTACCTGTACCTCGGTCCTCTTCTCTATAATAGACTAAACTCGAAAGCAAACATTTATTCCCTGAATTACACAAATTGTAAGAGAATTCTCAAGGATGCTCTCCAAAGTATGTCTTACGAAGATACAGAGAATTTACTAACTGTGCTAAAGTGAAAAATTTCACCTACGTTAAGTATAAGTATATCAAATTTAGAAACTAAGAGTTAAGCTCTTCAACATGTAATTAGTGATCTATTGTCAACCTGTTGTTTATTTATTTTATAAGTTTATTGTAGCTCCTCTCGCCTGAAACACAGGATTACCTAGTTCAGGCACGTAAGTCTTAGGAATATAATTTACATTTAAGCAAAACTGTACTAATTTTTATGCCTTGTAATTATTTTGGAATAAATATTATTATTATTATTATAATTCAACTATAACGTTTCGGTATTAAAGTTTATTATAATCTGAAGTTTTATAAATGCCTTATTATCTTAATATACGGGGTGTCAGGGACATCGACGCGAAGCCGGCTACCATGGATTCAGTACATGATTGTGAACCCCCCTGCGTTGAAATCTTTCGTCGGTTATTTAAAAAAAAACCTGCTGTTTCATAGAAAAGTGCAATACCTACGCGGTCAAATGTATGGAGCAGCTGTTTTTTTTTTTAAATAACCGACGAAAAATTCAGTTCAGAATCATCTACTGATGGTAGCCGGCTTTGCATCGATATCCCTGCCACCCTGTATATAAATTACGCGTCACGTTGTTTGTCCGCGATGGACTCCTAAACTACTAAACCGATTTTAATGAAATTTTGTGAATGTGTATGGTTGGTTCCAGGTTGAAAGATAGGATAGTTTTGGACCCGATAGGGGGTGCTCCGTGCGAAGCAGGGGCAGGTCGCTAGTAATTTATACGAATTAAGAATACAAAATGTACCTGTAATGTACAAGTACTATCTATCGTGACCTCACAGATGTGAGTTTTTCTTAGTGATCTTTTGTCTAACTAGAGTATTCTCGATCGAAGAGGTTTCCTTATTCTAGTTTCGTTTTAATATCGAATATTTATTTATTTTTATAATTTTTATCAACATTGCATAATATTAAACAATTTCGGCATTGCTATGAAAACGTTTAGTTAGATTTAATCAACTATTTATCATCAACAAATCAAGAATCTACCAGAACGTGTACCTAATTATACCTATTCTGTATATGATTTGGTAGATTAAACTGATTTATGAAAAATTCAAATCATTCCAATTAGAGGTAGTCCACTTCTGTAACGATGGAGTGGCAGACGTGTGTGGTTCTTTTGTGCGTGACAGCTGCTCTGGCTGACAACGAATGGCTGGAAGTGACAACTGCGCAAGGGACGGTGCGTGGGCGCAAGCACCCCAGCGGGGAACTTTACGCCTTCTACAACATACCCTACGCTACAGCACCTACGGGATTTGACAAGTTCAAGGTACATAAATTAAATTAATTACTTTACAATTACATAAAAGAAATTCATTTTTTTTAAAGCACCCATGACACCCATGATGTGACCCATGTCACTACGACTCCGCAGCACAGGAAATCCTCGATACAGCTTCTGATCAAAGCATCCGCCGCTCGTGGACGGTGGATGCACAGATTTTCAAGGACTTACTTTATGTTTTTAGATATAGCCAATCCGATCTAACTGTCCATCGCGTCTTTTGAGAAAGTAACTTATCTTTAGCAGGTGACCACAAATTACTAACAAACTTTTACTTTCCAGGGACCTCTCCCACCGCCAACATGGTCGGAACCGTATGAAGCCATCGGTGAGCGTGTTGCTTGTCCACAGAACCAACTATTTCTTGAGTCAATGCCAGATACTTTAGTGGCCATTGCGCTCAGTCGGCGGCTTGGTTGGATAGTGATGAAAGTCTCACAACGCCCGAGTTTCAGAAAATGTCGAAGATAATACGTGAAATGTGGCACAACTTTATTAAAACAGGGTAAGCATTATTCTTTGAAATTCTGAACGAATGTTCCTATTTTTTTAAACACCTCAGTTTAAGAGCGTTTATTCTGAAGGTGGGCAACGTCGCAAATAGATGTTAAATATTTCACTGTTTTGATTAATTTGGAAATATTATTACTGTGTGGAAATAAAAAACGTGGCTAACTAGCGAACTAGAATATTGATTATGAAATGCAATAATTAATATCGTAACACCGAATATTTAGTTTAAGATGTAAAAAAACTATTTGGAAACTTTCCAAATGCGTTTTTTACACCTAAAATGGGTACAACATCAAATTCAATGTTATAAATGCAATTCATTATTAATATTCTAGTTCGCTAGTTAGCCACATTTCTTATTTCTATTCAGTATTATTGCTTTAAGCATGAAAACAGGTAAATATTTGACCGTTATTTGCGACGTTGCCAACTTTTACGATAGGTAAATCCTCTTATGGCCGTCACAGACGTAGCTATAATTATACATATATTAATATACTTTGCTTTTGCTTTTTGCGTAGTTTTTGGTGCGTACTAGAAATATACAGGGTGTTCGGCAGAAGGTTGAACATACGAAAATGGCGGATCCGTGGGGCCGTCTACTACGTGTTTAGGTCCAATAACAAGACCCAGGCCACAAGGATTTTTTTTAATGTTTTTTTTTAATTTAAAGGAAAATCGTGGCTGCTCAAATTTCAAACGTCAATAATTTCATTTAAAATAACAAAACTGGCAATTTTCTTTAATATTTTTTTTTACAATAAAAAAAAATATTGGTTCGTATATTAGGTAATTAATTTCACTTTTCGCCAAAGAGATTGACCAGATCTGGTATCGCTATTTGTTCTGTGGTGACTTAAGTTTATAATGTTGATAAATCTTGTTTTTAAATATAATAATTTTATATAGTAATGTGATTCCTTAAATTCTCTGTATAAAAAACACCATAAAAGTATCAGTTTTTATTTCGATTTCCTATTTTACCTCTAAGTAATTTTTTTTTTTTCACCCTTGTAATGTCACATGTCATTGGCTTCAAAGAGTTTATAAACAATAAAACCTTCTTGACTTACGCAAAATAATTAATTTACGCATCCAATTATTGAAATATTGTAGTTAAATAATTTGTAACAACAGATATTAATAACAACTAATTATTATTATTACATTGTAATAATAATCTATTTAAGAGACCTAGTACATAAGCAAACCTTTTGGTTATGCGAAAGGCAGAAGGTTTTAGAGACCTTTGCCTGTTTCATTCATCAATAGAAACTCTTTGAAAACAGAACAAACATGCGCTAAGATTCTATGCGCGCGCATCCTGAGCAGAATATGCTGGCGACAAAACAGCGGGCTTTCTCTTTCTAGCATATAAAACTAAACGAATGGGACGTGCATCGTCCCATTCGTTTAGTTTTAAGTACAGTCTCGAACGGTAGGTATTTATTTTTAATAACAGTTTATTATTATTGTATAATTAATTGAATGATTTCATTTATATGTTTTGTTTTAATCTCTACTAGTAGCCATTAATTTAATTAGCTATGTTTATATGTCACATAGATTACTGAAAAATGTTCAGCACTTTGATCTTTTGGTTGTAACCATGGTGTAACGTATAGGTACCATTAACGTGAACGTTTTATGATTATATAAACATTGTCGGAATTGACGAGCATTGAAAATTGTCAAACGTCATTTTGACTAATTCGTATTTTGAATTTAGATATTAGGTTCCTTAGTCACTTGGTCATTGTCCGTTCCTTCGCAATCCTTTCGGTGAAAAAAGTCCCAGGCAGTTAATATTGGCGAATTGTTCTAGTTGTTTTAAAAGAAATTGTGCATTGCATACCGTTAGATTGGGCATGAACCAAAGATGTTTTCCTAAAATTAGAACTGCTCTATTACTGTTAGTTTTTTTTTGAACGCAGTTCAAAGTCGGGCTTTCGGTATTTATTTTTGATTTGTTTGTAGTTTAAGGGCTCGTATTTACTTTTCTAGCAATCATCTGCGTCAAATACGAATTTTATAAGATTCTACAGTTACTTTAGATGAAAATAAAAATAAAATGTTGCCAGTTTTGTTGTTTTTAAATGAAATTATTGACGTTTGAAGTTTAGGCAACGAAAAATTCCGAAAAAAAAAAAAAACATTTAAAAAAAACCTTGTCTTGTTATTGCTTAAAAACGTAGTAGACGGCCCCACGGATCCGCCATTTTCGTATGTTCAACCTTCTGCCGAACACCCTGTATTTTATAGCTACGTCAGTGGTGGGCTTAATTCTTAGATCTTCTGACTACGGTACACT
Organism: Agrochola macilenta; assembly: GCA_916701695.1. Classification (NCBI taxonomy): domain Eukaryota; kingdom Metazoa; phylum Arthropoda; class Insecta; order Lepidoptera; family Noctuidae; genus Agrochola; species Agrochola macilenta. The sequence continues at coordinate 9,992,804 of OU753554.1, read as the reverse complement.
CACTGAATTGGCCTAACAAGTCGAGCCCACCGCGTACTGGTAGCTTCAGACCTAAAATGCGGTGTGAACCATCTATCTGTGGTTTCATTCAGAATAATATACGTATACATCTCTGCCATAAATGCTGGATTATAGGTAAGGTAGGTTAATGAAAGTATTGGCAAAGACGCGTCATTCATTTGAATGATGAAGTATACCTACGTCAAATTCTTAAAGGACTCTAGCGTCATGGCTAATATTGGAAGGGTTAATATGACTCCTCTTTCTTACTATTGTGTCGATTGACTGAACCTTTTTCGTCTCTGAGTTCATTCCAAGTACCTAATAGCTAAAATAAATGTTGTCAATTCCAGGAAGCCTGTGCCTGAAGGGTCGTCGCTGCCTGCGTGGCCGGCAGCAGGCGCGGACAGGTCACCACACATGTCACTTGATGAGAAGCTAGAACTACGTGAAGTGCTCTTGGAAGAACGCACTCGCTTCTGGGATGACATCTACCAGAGGCACTATCGGGATGCTAGCCCTCCACCAACGCCTCCTTCAAAACGACGCTTCGCATTGTAAACAAGTCAAGATATTAAGTTTTTTTACAATTTAAATCTTTTTGTTTGTGTGGCAATCGGTTTTTTATTTGCATGCAGTAAACAATGATCCTGCCGAATCCAATCCCATTGCCCCATTCCAAAACACACAGAACGTGCCATAGAAGCTGGATCAATGGAATGCATCGACCAATTCTTGTAATGTGCTATTTCACGGTGTTGCACTTATTAAATGATTTCTCAAGAGTAGCAATATTTGCACGTAGGTATTTAATCAAGGGCCTATTTAATATAACCGATGACAGGTGACAGGCAACAATCTGTCAACTTTAATTCTCGGAAGAACAACAACTTCTGAATTACATTAGTCACTGTGATTTCATTTCGATGCACCTCCACATCGATTTCCAGAAAAAAAATATGAGACCACAAATATCGCAGTTGTGGAGTATTCAATGATTATAATATATAGTATTCAATAAAATTTGTGTATATGGAAATAAAACAAAAAGAAAATAATAATGGCATGTCTTTAATCCTACATCATAATTACCATTTTGCGCTCCTAAACATATTATTGAACACTCTAACCTAAAGACTAACCTCTTTTTATGAACCTCAAATAATTTCTATTTGAGGTCCTAAAAATACTAAATAGCCAAGTAACGGCACCAACTTGGATGTTGCGCTCGCTCGACTCGCGTGCGGTTTTTTACTGTTCCAACCTAACCCGTTTGGTTGGGGTAGCTTAGTTACTACGACCAACTGTGAGAAAAAACCAAAAATTTAAAAAGAAGCTCAGTTATTTAAAAATAATATTGTATGCACATAATATGTACACTTTTTGCGTTTCTAATAGAAACGCAAAAAGTGTTTAGAGGCTCAGTTAAATATTTCCCAATTATAATTAAAACTTGTATCAATTCCTTACACCCGGTAGCTTCATAGACGTTTCTATGGTTTATTATTCTAAGATAAGAATCTTCTTTTGAAAAGTATATACGCTAATTACGCTAATATTTTTTTTACAAACACTACTTACACATAAAAATAGAAAAGCAAATGTGAACCAACTAATTATCTTAATAAATGCCATTGATTTCAAAAATGCGTTAAGAGCGTCGGTATATCAGCTGCATTTATTTTGACGTTTGTAGATTTTTAGCCAATACCCAAACACAACTAGACCTAAACAATGAGAATTGATTGAGCTATGAAAAAGTAAAAATAATTATTCGAAATTTATCATATACTATTAAAAATCGATGCTACTAAAGAGCAATATTTGTATATACTCGTATATATATTTGTAATCACATTCTCGACAACGGCTCTAACGATTTCGATGAAAGTAGCAATGAGGGGTTTACGGGGCGAAAATTCGATCTAGCTAGGTCTCATTTCTGGGAAAAATCGTTTTGTCTGTTTTCACCCGAGCAGAGTTCGCTCGCCCAGATAGTAATTCATTATATGAGTTAGTAATAATCTAGACATAACCTTAATTTTTGTAAGGAACTCTCTATTCTACTATAACCGTATTAAAGCATACGGTTATAGTAGAATAGAGAGTTCGAGGTTAGTATCATAAAATAGGATGTAAGTAAAAATATTATAACACAATATCTCAGAGCAAATAAAAAGCCAATACAGAGCGCTGGGAACAATACAGTGAAGATACCAAAACTACACCTCCGCTCTGTGCATACACACTCACACGCACACATTTACAATCGGACTACAATCAAACTACACTTCACTAGTGCACACATGTTTACTAAACCAGCCTCACGTCACTGTTGACAGCGCTATGTCTTGGTTTTTTAGTTGGTCTGAGCACAATAATGTTTATTTACTCGTAACTATGGACAGCCAGCAAGCTTGCTGATGAGTCATATCACAGCATTAAAATTCATTCTTTTAAATGTACTTAATATCGGATTGCAGAAAATTTCTTAAAAGCCGCAATGATTTTCTGAGGTGCGTGAGTCAGGCCGATAGCAAGCTCTCCACAGAAAGATATGATCTTTGGCAAGAACAGCTAAAGCCTCGTGATTTCTTCACCGAACCATCAGAGAGCCTCTCATCCAGGCACAAGTTACCGTGGCCAACTTGGAAAACCTTACATAAACTTCATACCCAAGCAGGCCGCAGCAAGGACCACCTCCACAAGTGGGGTTCATAGACGGCTCAGATCTCCAGTGTGTATGCGCCGTCTCTTCACAGACAATAGCTCACCTCCCATCTGACTGGTATAATGGCTCCTACTCACTATGCCGGTGGCATGGCCGCTGACTTTTGCCACGCGACACGTATCCCCGGCTTTTGCGCCTTCATTTTCTTTGCGATCCTTTGTGCGGCTTTGTGCGGCAGGGCCGGGAGCGCCGTGACTTGCCCGGCGGCAGTGCTGGCGGGATGCATGATGCATAGTGTGTAGCAGCTATTAGGTGGATGAGATTTGCTTAGATCAGTACACAAATGGCGTGCGATTAGAGAGGCCTAATTCCAGCAGTGAACTGCTGTAGGCTAATGATGACGAGGATCTAATACAGTATATTCCTTAATGAGCTTCGGGACATAAGCCCTGGAGGTGATATGGCTTCGAGGTAGTATAACTGGTAGACTGCATCCCAAAAGTGACAGATATTTTCCAATACTGATCCACGTAGTGTCAAATTAATTCCAAGCAACATGTGTGGTGACCTGTCTAAGCCAACTGGCGGCCACGCAGGCATCGGTGACCCTGGAGGCACGGGTTTCCTGTACAACAATGATTTAATAAGTTAACAAACTAAGCCAGGTTAGCGAACTAAGCCAAGTTAGCGAACTAAGCCAACTTAACAAACTAAGCCAACTTAACGAACTAAGCCAATTAGTTATTCCACCACTACAATATTCTGCATGTACTATGACAATTTGCTATTTATTATCGTTCTTATGTTCAGAGAAGAATTTAAAACCTCTCCAAAGTGCTTAAGGCACGGTTTCCACCAAAACGAGACGATGTTTCGTAAACAACCACTTGGATTTCCATTAGTATCTCCTTAAAAGATCTTGTGTGATGTTTCAACCTGGGAATCGAACCCAACACATTATGCATCGCAGCGATATTTTGTATATTTATACCAACATACAAAAATACCAAATGATGTAGGCAGGTCGCGAAATATGCCACATTTGAAATTAGAAAAAGCAGGTTAGTCACACGAAAAAGAAGAAGAGGCTTACATTATGCTATAAAACCCGACGTGCCTCATTCACACTCCCGTGATCCTGGATACTACATAGTTTATGCTGACGACTAAGTGCGGATTTCACCAATGAAACTGAATGCGACCCGCACTTCTAAACCGCGTTCAAGAGGTGTCAATGTCAATATTCCACAACAATTTTGACACTGACAGCTCGTGTACGCGGTTTACACTCGTGCTGAACGCGTTCAATTTCATTGGTGATCCACCCGAGACACAAAGGCATTTTTAATTGTTTCTGTAATTACCGAAACGAAAGTTTAATGCTTACCCAGTCTTAATAAAGTTGTGCCATATTTCTCGCACTGTCTTTCTCATAATCTGATAGTTTTGATTCTCAAATATTTCTTTTTTACCATCCACGTTATCCAGCCAAGCCTTCGACTGAGCGCAATGGTCAGTGCTTTGTATGTTACTGTATGGCATCAAGTCTTCGCTTAAAAAGGAATATTCGTACAAATAAATTTCCTTGTGGCCAGCCTGCACGTGCAGTTGCACAGCTCGCAGCATCGGAAAAGTAACTAGGACATCCGAAAAGTAGTCGACGAATCCCATAACGCTGTTATCGCCAATCGACTTCTTGCCAAAATAAATTAACTTTACTGTCTCGGCTACGTCTTCTCTATCTCTTTCTGACTCAAATATTAGATCAGCTGGCAAGAAGTCAGAAAATTTTTCATGCATCATATGCTTCCAAATGTCAAAGTGACCAATACGTAACATACCCTCCATGCTGGTAAATCCATACAACATCGGTAACTTTTTGTATTTGCCTTCCTGAAGTATCTTATATGGTGATTCTGTCAGGAATGCTTCGTGTCCCGTATCTCTCTCGACACACGGCGAAAATAAGAAAGTAGCATCTGTTCTATCAAATAGTGATACTGAAGTCAACAATTTCAATGGCGTTGTCTTATAGAAATCTTCTAGAGCATTAATACTGTTGACCTCAGTAAAGTTCAGTTTAATAGCATAATATTTGGCAATCTTCACAGGATTCCTCTGAACTGCATATGCGGCAAGGTTTCCACCACTTTCTGGTATGACTCGATGGAACAATCCTTCGGCTGATTTCGAGAGCATTATTAGGTCCACTGATGCAGAACCCGAACTGCCACCTGCCAGAGTCACGTCTTTAGGGTTACCGCCGAAGCGGGCGATATTATTTTGCACCCAGCGCAGCAGTGCCACCTGGTCCTTCATGCCAGCATTGCCTGGTATGTCCTCGGTACCGAGACAAAGGAACCCGTGAACGCCCAGACGGTAGTTAAACGTGACCATAATGAAATCTTTCTTCTTCATTAACTGGGTTCCTTTATTTCTATTACCGTAACCTATTAAAAAGCCTCCCCCGTGAACATACACAAGGACTGATAGATTTTCCTCAGGTGTTTTGGGTACAAATATATTAGCAGTCAGACAATTCTCATGCATCACTATCTGCGATCGTTTTGGCAAGAACTCTTTGATAACTTTAAGGTTTTGTGGACATATGAAGTTCATCTCGATGGCATCAAAAGGTTCTGACCATACTGGCGGCGGCAGTGGTGCCTGTAGAGCAAAATTAATACTTGAACTTGTTTGTGATTCATAGATGAAGTTAAAACTTGGATTATTGAAATAGTGACAGTGTAGTTAGTTTTATCGATTTAATTTAATTTAAGTGTAAAGCGCCGCAGTATCCGAGTTATAAGACAATTATTATGTTGAAGACACAGACTATTCATCGCGGTCCAAAGAGACTTCGCGAATGCGATATCACCGGAACACTAACTATTTGATGGGGAAAAACGTATTCACCGTACGATCATACGTTTACGTAGAGCGAACATAAGTTAAAACCGATAAACACGAATCTGCTATCATAACATACTAATGTTACTTAAATGTAAAAAAATCATTTACCCCTTTTTATAAAAATTCGAGAGTTATGGAATTGGATTGAATGGTTAATTAGAAAGTACGTAACGTACGTACGAAAGTACGAAAGTAGTAGGTACCAAATGTATGGTTAATCTGACGGTAAACTAACTGTTTGTAAGTTTACTCCGCGTTTATACCACCTTAGTTTTTGTACCCTAAACCTCTTAAGGGGTCATTGTACTCATCATTATGAACAACTTGAAAAAAAAATCTGCTGTTCCCTACATTGCGACGAGATATGCGAACATAAATGTAGGGAACAGCAGATATTTTTTTCGCGATTTCAGCGTTGGTACCATAGTGAAAGTTGTTCATCTGAATAATGATGAGTACAATGACCCCTTAAGTGGTTTAGGGTAAACAAAAACTAAGCCTGTATAATGGGGGTTGCTAGAAGGCAGATGAAGGGTGGAAGAATTCTACCTGATAATAATTATAATTACATAATTTTGTGCAATAGGAATAACAATAATAATTAATTAAAGCACCTTGAATTTGGAAACGCCCGTAGGACCTGAGGCGTAGGGTATATTGTAGAAAGCGTATAGATCCTCACTGGGGTCCTTGCGCCCGCGCACCGTCCCTTGCAAAGTTTGTACTTCTAACCATTCTTCATCAGCTAAAACAGCCGTCACGTATAAAATAATCACACACGACCGTAACTCCATTGTTTCAGTTATAGACTAGGGCCCATAATAACAATGGTATGTTATACAAGTTATTGAATACATTCAATTGTGATTTAGCCTTAATATCTACATTATTTTAATAATAGCATCTAACACGATAGTTTCTATCACTAAGGGTGAATACAAACTGGTAGCGATTAGTGTGTACGGAGCGGGGCGAAGTGGGGCGCGTCTTCGTGGGTAACACGATCTATAGGTACCTCCGTCGCAGCTACAGAAAAACATTTTTAGAAGACTGTCTTTAACTTTTTGTGTAATTGCTAACTGCATTCACAGAATTTGTCAAAATATTACAATCGGCAAGAAAATTTAAAACACAAAAACTTTTTTCGATGCTAATCGCTTCTTTTTCTAATTAGGATCAAAAAGTTTTGAGGATCAACTGAGGCTAGAGTGCGAGAGTGATTTGTAGCTTTTACTGTAACCTCAAATGGTGCAACTGACTACCAGTAATTTACATCCAGCGACTGCCTATCTGACCTCCACAACCCAGTTACTGGCTAATAAGATACCCTTCTGACAATTCGTGACGACTGACACACGAATAACAGCCGGGACCAAAGGCTTAACGTACTTTCCGAGGTACGGAGGAGTCTTAGTACGTCAATATGGTCACTCCACGGACCCACCCTGGCAAGCGTAGCTTAACCTGATGGATCGACTCATGCGGCTGCTATTACTTAGCCAAGAGCTGCATCGATTGGCATCATAAAAATAAAACGTGAGAAATGAAGTATATCGCCAGTCGACTTAGCATCGCTACAGATACTTCAGATCGGACCATTTTCAACAGAATCAATGATCGTCTGCAAATGCATGAGCAAGACATACCTACATACAATATAAATACCGTTGATAAAATCGGACTTATTGTAAGAACGTGGTCTATGGACTCTATAACGTTGGACGTTGTACGACTGACGCCGGTGTAACCTTATTAAGACACATTTTTAGCGCGTGGGAAGAGGCCCAAGACGCCATAGGAATCTTTTGTGACCTTTCCAAGGCATTTGATTGCGTTGATCACGAAACCTTACTCTTGAAACTTGAGCATTACGGACTTGGAAAACTTGCGCTCAATTTAGTAAAATCTTATTTAAATGATAGACAACAGAAAGTCCAAATAATCGGTGTCAATTCCCTAGGTTTAAAAGTAAAAATGGGTGTGCCACAAGGCTCGATATTGGGTTTATTCCTCTTTTTAGTTTATGTCAATGATCTACTGCATTTACAAAAAAATCAACCACAAATGGTGTTATTTGCTGACGATACTTCCTTAAATTTTAAGGTAGATAGACGTGCTACAAATTTTGACGACGTAAATAACGCCCTAATGCAGGTCCAAAGTTGGTTCACTGCTAATAATTTAGTATTAAATGGAAAAAAAACTAAGTGCATAAAATTTTCTTTACCAAATGTCAAAAGTACTGACTGTGAGATAGTATTGAATCAAGAGAAACTAGAATTCGTCGATAAAACTGTTTTCCTGGGGATCACGCTCGACTCAAGGTTACAATGGGGTCCTCATTTAACATCTCTCTTGCAGGACGGCTAAGTTCAGCAGCCTATGATGTCAGAAAAATCCGTCAATTTACTGATGTAGATACCGCGAGGCTGGTCTATTTTAGTTACTTTCATAGTATCATGTCTTACGGTATTTTACTGTGGGGACGGGCTGCAGACATCGAGTCTATTTTTATTCTGCAGAAAAGAGTACCACCAACCAGGGTAGTTCAACCAGGTTTCAGACTGGCTAAAGTGGACTCATCTTTCATGGGATATTGTTTATAATTTTACATTATATGTCTTCGAAAACACAGCAATGATATGAAGAAGCAGTCCTTATGATTCTGTGAAAATACGAGAATATCCTCCTAAATCAGTAGAAGTATCGAGCATACCTTCCTTTTTCTGGCACCTGAAGGCGCCTTAAGTACATTACCGCCAATTTAGCTGTCAAGCGTCATTGCATTCTTGTGATTCTTTCGAGATAGCACGAAACTTGAAAAAATAAAAGAAAAGTATAGCCTTATAACCATTACATGACTTATAGGAATAGTTTAAGTGTTAAAAAGTGTGTTTTTAGTGCTTTTTGGAAACACAGCAGTGCATCTAAGTGCAGCTAAGGAGAACCATGAGCGAGCCGGTATTGTCGCTCCGAATGGAGAACATTTATCGCCAACAAGCTTTGGGTCATCGGAAAGTAGCTCCTCCTCATCCTCGGAGTTTGAGGAGGGCACGGCGTCACCCCTGCCCAATAAGCGTTCTCGTACCTCGGCGCGAAACCGTAAGTACAAGTCGAAACCGGTTCGAACCGATCCTCGTATTGATGCTTTGATGTCGCAAGTGTCGTATATTTCGAATTATTTAAGCTATTATCCCGTTTGTAAAAATGGGTCAGACCCGCGAAATAGTGGTAACGTAATACCTAGTACTACTACAAATAATAATAACAATGAAAGTATTTCGGAACCGTTCATTACATTGCCTTCTCAGCCTGAGTCGCTGTCTCTCAATTGGGGTTCTTTAAACACCGATATTGACGATAAGAAGATTATCCCGGCTAGTGATAGGGATAGATTTTTAGAATTAAATAAGTTACAACAGTTTGACTCTCTGGCATGGAAAGGCATTAGGTACAAGCAGGTCTTACAGGGCTGCTTGGCAACTCCAGGATTTACAGGCCTTCATATTAATGATGAATTATGTCACTTCAATAAAAGCAAGGACTACATATCTAGCTTCAACTGAGTTGTTGTTAGCTAATTTTTTTTTTTTTTTATTATAATTTCTGATATTTTTGGACCGGGATCACTATGTCATAAAAACTCGGAAACTATAAACTAAACCATATAACAAATTATATGCGGAAAACGTTCCGAGTGCGTTGAGAAATTTCTAATGAAAATCTTAGAAACACATTAAGAAATGTCCCACCAAGCTCCGAGTACTTATTTAGTAGGGAGGCTCTGCAGCCTATAATACATTCCCTCGGAGGTTCTCAGGTCTGGTTGAATACTCCAACTTATTTAAAAGAGAAGAAGGTTTCAGAGCGTGGGGATCATACTTTCCATAATAGTAAGGGCTTCCATAAAAATGAGATTAGGAAGTCGGATAAAAAGTTCAAACATAATATGGTTCGAAAGACTCGGCTCTTTCGTCAGCGTCGTTCCAACGTGGAGAGGGCAAACTCTAAATCCAAAGATAATTGTCTCGCAACGGGATTTCGGAGGGGGCTGCCTGAAACATGCCACAGAAAAGTGGGCTCAATTAGGGGCAAACAAGTTTATTATAAATTCAATAGCGAGTTACCGCTTGCCCTTCAAGAAAAAACCTCCTCTGAAATACCCAACCAGAATTTTTTTAGAATGCCTAGTCACCAAGGTTTCCCCGGAAATGACACAAATGGTCAAAGAGTTGAAAAGCAAGGGCATTTTAGAAAGGCCAAAGATTCTAGACCCTGGCTTCTTTTCAAAAATGTTTCTGATAAAGAAATCTGATGGGGGATTGCGCCCAATTTTCAACCTCAAGGCTTTAAATATGTATGTAACAACAAAGCATTTTCATCTAATATCACAGATAGATGTAGTAGACTTTCTTCAAGCCAACGACTGGTTAGTGAAAATCGATCTTCACCAGGCTTATTTCCATGTGAGCGTCGCGGAGACTCACAGAAGGTTTTTACGGGTTGTTTACGATGGAGAAATACTTCAGTTAACAGCTCTTCCGTTTGGCCTATCCTCGGCACCCCGTGCGTTTGCAGCAGTGTCAAACTGGGTGGCCGAAATCCTCCGGGATCGGGGTATGCGCCTCTTAGTATACCTAGACGACTATCTCCTGGCTTTTCAGGACAAATCCAAGCTTACGGCACAGGTTGCGGAAACGCTGGCCATCTTGGAATATTTGGGTTGGCATGTAAATTACCAGAAGTCAGTAACCGAGCCCACCCACAAGTTGGAATACTTAGGGCTAGTCTGGGACACTCAGAACCGGACAGTAGCTTTGCCCACCCGGAAAGTTCTGGGTATAAAAAGGTCTCTGACAAACATGTTGAGCCAAGACAGCTACTCATTAAGAGAGCTTCAAATTTTGTTGGGCATGCTAAATTTCGCCAACCATGCGGTCCCTCGGGGCAGGCTTTACTGTCGCAGAGTACAGCTCTTCCTGAGAAGATTTGCTCAGAGGGGCCAGAAGAGAGCACTGTGCCCCAGAGTGCGAGAGGAGTTGCGGTGGTGGTTGGATGCGATAGAGGGCAGTCCAACCCCACTACACAAGAGAGAGATAACGCATTTCCTAACTACAGACGCAGCGGAAGCGGGCTGGGGAGCGAACTTAAACAGTCAATATCTCTCAGGCAAATGGCCTACAAACCAAAAAGCCTGGCACTCCAATATGAAGGAGATGTATGCCGTTTATGCAGTCATCAGGTGCCAGGGTGCACTGTTACGAAATGCCCACATTCTAGTACAGTCAGACAACAGGACTCTGGTGGCATACATCCGGAATCAGGGCGGAACTCGTTCGTTAAACTTACTGGGGCTAAAATCCAGGTTATTGGAATTGACATTTCGATTCAACATAACGATGACAGCATTCCACTTACCAGGGAACCTGAACGGCATCGCAGATTGCCTATCAAGGGGAAGATCAGTACCCGAGTGGCATCTGCTACCACCAGCCACGGAGGCAATATTCAGACGGTGGGGGGTTCCCGAAGTCGATCTCTTCGCAACAAGAGAAACCGCTGTTGTCCCAAGGTATGTGACTTTAGACTCAAGAGATGGCACCGCGCTTTTCTGCGACGCTTTCAGCCAGAAATGGATGTTTCAAACAGCATGGGTATTCCCACCTCCGAGCATGATACCCAGGGTCCTGGCACACTTAAACAGGGCAGTAGGGACATACTATGTGATATCGCCACGGTGGACCCAGTGCTTCTGGTTCCCGGATCTCCAGGCACGCGCGCTAGCCCCCCCTCTGCCAATAGAGAACCTGAGGGAGGTTCTACTAGACTGGACGACAGGGTTGAGCCCTCCTCAAGTAGACAAGTTAAGGCTTCAGGCTTGGAAAGTTGGGGGTGGGAAGATCAAGTAACGGATTGGAGTCGGGATGAGCAGTTGTTTTTAAAAAAGAGCTGGCGTCCCTCTACCTTGAGCACCTATAATGCCCCATTGAAAAGATGGTTGCACTGGAATAAGTTACATAATGTAAATAGTAAGTGTCCAGAGGGTAAGGACGTAGCTAGGTTTTTGGCTAATCTATATTTACAAAATAAGTTTGCATAATTATAGTACTGTAGCGGCATCTACATCGCTACATGCGAACTACGCATCAAAGACCTGACGTCACACAAATCCTGCATCGTGCAATTAGAGTTTACCGCGCGATAAACATATATAGAATCTCCCAACTTCAAACCTCTGGGCAGTTGCCCGCCAGACATCACACCCGTCTGGTCGGAGAATCCTCCCTTTTCTATGGGGGATGAGTGAACTTTACACCCTATTCCTCATACCCCTAAACTGGTGACCCCGAGCATGAACGTCAACGCAGCCTTCGTGCAGATACTTCAGCGTGACGTCATCATCATCATCACTCCCGCAAGCTTTCGTGAGGCGAGTCACACAGCCAACCAGCACCCACGGCTTCAACGGATATCCTGACCACCAGCATGCAGCGAACGCGCATTCCTGGTCATCATCCTCAGCCACAACCCATCGCTGTACCACATCCGACCCACTGGATCAAGACGCAGCGCCACCCCGACTCACTGGGGAATTACCGCAGACAGTTCCGACTCACCGCGAACTATGCGGCACCCGGTTCCGACTCACTGGAACCACAGCTGGCACTGTGAAGCATCGCAAGATTCAAGACTCAGCCCACTATCGACCTCCGGTCTCCGGAGGGGAGTGATGTAGCGGCATCTACATCGCTACATGCGAACTACGCATCAAAGACCTGACGTCACACAAATCCTGCATCGTGCAATTAGAGTTTACCGCGCGATAATCATATATAGAATCTCCCAACTTCAAACCTCTGGGCAGTTGCCCGCCAGACATCACACCCGTCTGGTCGGAGAATCCTCCCTTTTCTATGGGGGATGAGTGAACTTTACACCCTATTCCTCATACCCCTAAAGTACCATTCTCTTACACAAATCCGCTATTTCAACATATTGTGCAGCAACGGTAGAGAACCTATCAAAGAACTTTTTTATTCAACAAGTCTTAAAAGCCGTCTCTTTTTCTAAACCACACCCAACTAAACTCCCTATTTGGGATGTAAATATTTTGTTTGACTGGTTAAAGTCATCTGCTCGTTCAAATTCTCTTTTTGACCACAGCAGAAGGACTGCATTGATCCTTTTACTAGCTTCTGGTCGAAGGTTACATGACCTTACCCTCTTGGAACTCAGTGAGCAGGGGTTTACAGAGTCTGAAGACACCTTGACATTTTGGCCAAGGTTCGGATCAAAAACTGACACAGGTTCGCACAGGCAATCAGGCTGGCTTCTTATACGGCATCAAGACCCTAAAATTTGCCCAGTAACTCACGTCAAGGAGTTGATTAAGAACTCAGAAGCCAGACGCTGTCAGGATAATGAAATAAAATCTCTTTTTATCTCCATCACAGGAGTGGTCAGGCCTGCATCCAAAACAATGATTGCAGGTTGGTTGCGGTCAGCTTTTAAGCTTGCTAAGATTGATGCCTCCCCAGGTAGTGTATGATCAGCTGTAGCTTCTCGGGGATGGCTGGACAACAGACCAATACAGGAGATATTAGAGAGGGGAAATTGGAAGTGTGTAGAACAACATTTTCAAGATATTACTGCAAAGAAGTAAATAAATCTGTCAGTGATGATGCTACAGTAGGTTTACTTTATAATAATTTTAAAACTGTTTAATTAATTAAACTTAACTCATTATACCTAAGCTTTCATGGTATGATCTCAATGTTAAAACTTAGAGTTATTTTATTATTTTATTATTTAAAAACAGAGCCTTGTGTGTTCTGTCATTGTTTGTTAATTTCCTTAATTAACTTGGAAATTTTATCCTTAGTTGTTGATTTATGGATATTTTTGCAGTAGGTGTGACTGCATAATTTCTTGAGTTTATTGAAAATAATAAGTTTTTTATTTTTGTTTTGTCCCCTAACAAAGTCAGTTGACTTTAGTTGACTGAATAGTTAAAGTTGAGTTATTTAGTTTTCCCAATATTAGAGCCTAGCTTTGGTTTAATACATGAAAGTTCAACAAAGAAAATGGTTTTAATTTTTTTGGGTTAATCTAACTATTTACATTCACATTGCATTCTTGTGTTTTATTTTTCTGGTCACCAGCAGATATCAAACAGGTCTTCATATCATTGCTGTGTTTTCGAAGACATATAATATGACTGTTTTGCATTAAGACAAAACAGGTATTATATGTTGCAGTAACCACAAGCGCAGATTGACACCAAGATAAAAAGATTGAGAAACGAAACAGAACAGAAGGTGAATGACATGAAGTGGCAATGGGCCGGCCGTTTTAGCCGTAGAACCGATGACCGTTGGGGTAGACGTGTACTTGAGTGGAGATCGCGCATCGGCAAACGTAAGATAGGACTAGGTGGACGGGCTAGGTGGAGTGACGATCTTCGCATGGTGGCTGGTAGCACCTAGATGAGAATCGCCGAAAAATGAGTTGAATGGCGTGAAATAGGAGAGGCCTAGGTGCAACAGTGGACTGGTATAGTCAAAGTCATTTATTTGCTTTAAATGCTAATACAAAGGTGTTATTTAATTATATATATACACTTATTGTATACTTGTGCGATGACACATTTCGCCTTATTTTGGCATGCAAATACTATGGCTTATTTTTAAATAAGCAATTATCTACACAAGTTATTTAAAGTTGAATAAATTGATTAAACATGAAACTATTTAAATCTATCTTCAATTTATACAACACATACATATAAACATTTGGCACAACATAAAAAATAACAGAACAAAATTATATCTACAATTCCAGATTTAATAGGTAAGGAAATAATAAAAAAAAAAAAACTTACTTAATTATCTATCGTTTCTTTAATTTATCCGCGCTCATCAGAATCAGAATCAGAATTAGAATTATTTATTTGTGAAACATAGGTGAAGAACATATATACATTAATCATACATGTCAAGGTGTTGCACTATGCTTTGTCATTGTTGACATACAAATATTAAAGTCAGGTTCGTCAAAGTTAACAAAATTTTACGTTAACAAAATACATTAAAATAATCAATTTAATAATGTCCACTACAAGAAAGAAAAACAAAAACAAAAAAAAAACACACAAGAAGATCACGACAAAAGAATATGCGAGAAATTATTCGTTCGTTACATTAATAATATGAATTAATAAAATTACAGAATTTAATCAAATAGTCATCCAAAATTAAAATAGTCATCCAAGTCAACATTAATAATATAAATTTATAAAATTACAGAATTTAATCAAATAGTATTATCATTAAAATAGTCATCCAGGGTATAATAACATTTCTCAACTAATAACTTGTGAAGACACTTTTTGAATTTCTTTAATGGCATACATTTTATAGCATCAGGTATTTTATTAAAAATTTTTGGTGCAACACCAAAGAAGCTCTTTTTCATTAACGCAGTATTGCATTTCAACGTACATAGTTGATTTTCATATTGACTCCGAATGGGGGTCTTCTTAACTGTTGAAAATTTTGTAAATAAATGTGGATTTGATTTTATAAATAATGCAGTTTCTAATATATATATAGCTGGTAATGTTAATATTTTTAATTTCTTAAAGTAGGGAACGCAACTATCTGTTGACTTTAAATTACACATGGATCTTACACACCTTCTTTGCATCCTGAATACCAGTTCCCTATTAGTTGATTGCCCCCAGAAAACAACACCATAACGGAGATTAGAGGCTACAAGTCCATGATAGGCTGTTAACAGTGTTTCAGAATTAACTCTCTTAGATAATTGAAACAATAGATACGCAGATTTACTCAGTCGTTTACAAACCACTTCCAGGTGAGGTTTCCAAGTCAACTTATGGTCTACAGTTATGCCTAAGAATTTTGCACTCGTAACTTCTTCTATTTTACACTCATCGTAGGTAATATTAAGGGGTGGATTCTCACGTCGTTGATGAAACTGTACAATTTTAGTCTTACTCAAATTGATCACAAGATTATTATTATTTAGCCAATTAATGATGTTATTTAGCAAGTTATTGATCTCATTTCGATATTCGTTTGGATCAGTGCATTCTATGATAGCTGTACTGTCATCTGCAAAAAGTACAATTTTGTTTCTCAAATTTCTTGGGAGATATATATCAAGAAAAGTAGGGGCCCGAGTACAGTGCCCTGAGGCACACCATACCTCACGGATCTCGCTTCAGAGACATATGTAGTTTCTAATTTGCTTATAGGACAAATTCTGGAAATCTCAGTACACTGTGTCCTATCACTTAGGTATGATTCTAGGAGTTTATGAATGTTTCCCCTAATGCCGTACCCGTGTAACTTTTGTAGCAAGATCTGATGATCTACGAAGTCGAAAGCTTTTGACATATCCGTGAAGATCGAGCACACAGGATTTTTTTTATCCACAGATGTCATTATACTTGACAACAGGTCAAATAGTGCCATATTAATATTAGTATTTTTCCTAAATCCTTTTTGTTCATTGCAAAATAACTGAAACTTCTCGAAATACGTGTAAATGGCTCATTCAAACGCGAGTGAGAATGACCGATGAGATACATTGTATGAAGGTAATGAATGAGACTGTGGTGAACAGACAACAAACATTCATAGAGGAAAGTAATTTATCGAGACACACAGAACACTATATAATACTGTTCAGACATTACAGGGTTGTGTTGTACAGGCTGATGATGATAATAATGTGATGAAAGAAGGCGGCAATTTCAAATGTACTTCACCAATTCTGAAGGTAATGTCCGATTTCGAAAACCGTCTATTGTCTTCTGCGTTGTACCTCTATGTGACAACGTTTCTTCCTTTCTTTGGTTTGGCACTGTTGGCGGCGGAACCGCATCCCGGTAGTATCTCTGGTAGATATCATCCCAGAAGAGAGTGCGTTCTTCCAAGAGCACTCCTCGTAGTTCCAGCTTTTCCCCAAGGTTCATGTGTGGTGAATTGTCCATACCCGCTGGCGGCCATATTGGCAGCGACGAACCTTGTGGCACCGGATTCCTGTACAACAGAAGTAAAACGAACTTAGAAGCTAATGAGCAAAACAAATACATAAAATTACATATCAAACATCGGGGTTAGGAAGATATGTACCTACAGTACATTGTACACCCGCATTACGCCAGTTATGTATAAAACTTTCGACTCCACCCATTTTTATAGAGCTCATACGCCATGCCGCCATACACTTTGCAAGTTGACTCCAGGACCACCGGCATTACGTTTGAAATCTTGTTAAAATATACAACTGTTTTTATTTTCACAATGACGAATTCGCTAAGAAAAACCTACAGTTAAAATGAACCCTGGCTTTTATGCGACTTGAGTGAACGCTCCAGGAGGGCTACCGGCACTGAACGTGTTAAGGACCGTGTAATGGAGGGCGACCCTATGTGACTGCAGGCTGCTACTGAGAAATACCTGATCGAAAAACCCAATAACACTGTGCCTGACCTACGAATCAATCACAAGACCTCATACTCTTGCGACCACTGGACCAACGAGGAAGTCAGATATGAAATTAATAAACAAATAAAGGACGACAACTGGATGGAAAATATATAGCAACTTACCCAGTCTTTATAAAGTTGTGCCATATTTCTCGAACTACTTTTCTCATCTTCTGATATTTTCCAGATACAGGACTCTCTCTTTTATCGTCCAAGTTATCCAGCCAAGCTGTCGACTGAGCACAGTGATCTGGTCCTGGTATGTTAGAATGGTGCTCGGAGTCGTTGGTTAAAAAGGAATATTCATACAAATAAACTTGATAGTTGCCACCCTCCACGTACAGCTTGGTAGCCCGGAGCATAGGATAGGTAATTATGACATCCGAAAAAAAATTGACGAATGCTAAAACGTTGCCGTCGCTAATTAACTTGTCACCAAAATAAAATCTATAAATACTATCGGCTACTTTTTCCCTTTCTTCTTCTGATTGAAACTTTAGGTCAGCTGGCAAGAAATTGGAAAACTTCCTATTCATCATACGCTTCCAAATGTCAAAGTAATCAATACGTAACAAGCCCTCCATGCTGGTAAATCCATACAAAACAGGTAACTTCTTATAATTGCCTTTTTTAAGTATACTCAGAGGAGATTCTGTCAGGAATGCTCCGTCTCCTGAATCACGCTCGACACATGGGGAAAATAAGAAAGTAGAATCGGTTCTATCGAAAAATAAATATGAATTTAACAGGTCTAATGAAGCTGTCTTGTAGAAGTTTTCTAATGCATGAATATTGTTGACGTCACTAAAATTCAGTTTCTTGGCATGAAATTTGGCAATCTCCAAAGGATCCCTCTGAACTGCAAAAGCGGCAAGATTTCCACCGCTTTCTGGTATTACTCGGTGGAACAATCCTTCAGCTGACTTCGAGAGCATTAAGAGATCTACTGATGCAGAACCCGCACTGTTACCTGCAATAGTGACTTGTTTAGGGTTACCGCCGAAGTGGGCGATGTTCTCTTGCACCCAGCGCAGCAGCGCCACCTGGTCCTTCATGCCAGCATTGCCTGGTATGTCCTCGGTACCGAGACAAAGAAACCCGTGAACGCCCAGACGGTAGTTAAATGTGACCATGATGAAATCTTTTTTCTTCATTAACTGGGTTCCTTTATTTATATTGCCATAACCTATTGAAAAGGCTCCTCCGTGAACATACACAAGAACTGATAGGTTTTCATGAGGTGATCTGGGTACAAACACGTTAGCAGTTAGACAATTATTTTCTTGCACAATAAACTTTTCTGTCATTAACTGATTGACTACTTCGTTTTGTGGACATACCAAATTCATCGTTTGGGTTTCATACGTGCTCGACCATTTTGGCGGCGGGAGGGGTGCCTGGAGAGCAAAAGTAATATTTGATTTGAGAACAAAAGTTTAAACATCAAGCAAGATTAGACGGCAAATAAATAAAAATATATCCTTAGCATAACCTCGTAAAAACCATCAAAAAATCTGATCAACCAACTAACCTTGAACTTATGAACGCCCCGAGGGGCTCTGGCGTAGGGTATGTTGTAGAAAGCGTATAGGTCCTCGCGTGGGTGCAGGCTTCCGCGAACCCTGCCTTGCGCTGTTTTCACTTCCAGCCATTCTTTATCAGTTACAACAGCTGTGACACACAGAAAAACTGCACACGTCCGTAACTTCATTGTTAAATGAATAGACTAGGTCACAATGGGATGTTTTACAACATAATTCAACACATTCAATTGTGATCTAATCAGACTGTTATTCTTATAAATATTAAATTACTCGCTGCGCCCCGCGGTTTCACTTGCATAAGTCTCGATCCCGTGGGAATATCGGCATAAAAAGTATCGTATATATAACCTAGGCCATGGTCTACCCATGTTATAAATTTCATCCAAATCCGTTTAGCCGTTTTAGCGTGAAAGCGTAACAAACAAACAAACTCACTTTCGCAATTATCATATTAGAGGATAGTTAGGATTACTTACTAGCGAACTGCCCCCCTTGTTTCACACGTGTGCAAGCTAGTGATGTCAAAACATCGAGATAGCTGTGCTATATCTAAATTAAAATTTATATTTTAGGTATTTACATAAACCTTCCGGGACTAATTCGCAAAATTATCGTGAAAACGGCATCAAACCTATCTATTAATATAAAGATTTAAAATAAATACGAAACCCTATTAAATCTTTATATTAATAGATAGATTTTAGGCCAGATATTTTAATAATCTGTTACTTTTTATCAATAAATTCTTTCACACTATAAAACCTCGATTTAAAGTGTTTCAGAGGGAGTTCTCAAAATTATTTTAGAATATTGTTGAACATTTTAATTGTTGATTTTGATGCCGTTTTCACGATAATTTTGCGAATTAGTCCCGGAAGGTTTATGTGAATACCTAAAATATAAATTTATACATTGTAACAGCGAATCAATTTTCACGCCTTCCCCAAATATTTTTTAATATTCAGATAGCTAAAAGAAAAGAAAATGAATAAAAAATATATAAATAATAATATAAGTAAATCCGCGCCCGTGTATTCTGGTTTGTTACAAAATATTATGTTTATGAAAGAAAAGAAAGAAACAAAATACGTTTATTTGCGGTGAACATGACGCAAAGAAAGGACACGAAAATAAGAATTTGCGGGATGCGTACAACCCTTCCTGTGAAGGAAAAGTTGCGGTTAGAATATTAAAAAAATTATATCTCAAAAAGGGCCGGGGTCCCTTTTTGAGATATAATTTTTTAATAAGTATTCGAATCTAACCGAATTTTCGGAAGGACTTTTATGTAAGGGTACATATATATACGTATATTTGTGGAGGGGGGTAGGAGACCCCCCCCCCGTCAAGGGGGAACTTTAGGAAACGCATTTTTTTTTTTAAATAATTTTTTTACGATCTTATTTGGAGGTTATGTTTTGGTGATTTTTTTGAGGAAGCACTATACTTTATGGCTATATAGGGTAAATATAGTTTTTTTTGTCAGGCGTAGTCACCGGAGCCTGTGGTTTATAAGAAAAAACCACGAAGTGGGGGCCGGGGTCTTTAGACCCTGCCATCGCCACCCCCTTCTAACCTAACCTGTCCGTGTCGGGGTGCCACAAGTCCCGAGCTCACTTCGCTCGCTCTTGCAGCCTAAGTTCTCATTGCCTGTTTACTAAGTCGAGATGTGTCGGGACTTGGGGCACCCCGACTCAGACAGGTTAGGTTCAGAAGGGGCTTAAGGTTGACAGCAGAGTGACAGACTACGTGAAGTATTAGTGACAACATAAATAGGCGTCGTTTTACGTTTGGTTTCACATATCGGCAATAGTCGGAATATTATTATGTGTTAATTTAATAGCACTAATTTAGATCAGCGAAATATAATGAAATATGCGAAAAAAGTATCTAAATTTAATTATTTCATCATTAATATAAAGTACAATATTTTAGTGCGCTGCCTTTACGTAAAACGCAACGTTCAATGTCGAGACAAAATGTCAAAAGTGACTAAATATTGCTATTTTCTTCGATTTCGTTTTTTTTTCCCCTACTTACCTACTAACCCTACCTACCAACCTACATACCCTACCTACCTACATACTTACCTACCTACATACATACCTAGCTACATACCCACCTACATACCCACCTACATACCTACCTACATACCTACCTACATACCTACCTCCATACCTATCTACATATACCTACCGTACCTACACTTACCTACCTATCTAGGTAGGGAGGTATGTACCTACACGTCTACATACAGTACCTACCTACCTACATACAGTACCTCCCTACCTAGTTACCTACCGTAAAACGAATTCAAAAATGTGTCAAGCGCAACATCATTTTAAGAAAAAATACATGTTAAGCCTTCTTCGCGAGTAAAGAGGTCCACTTGGCAGCGGAATGCTGCAGTAGGTACTAAATTAGGTTGATCTTACATTTTTTTTTTCTTGGTTTCATTTATCGATAGTGAACCTACACCTAAGCTATGGCACGCAATTTCTTTAACACCCTGTAATCTGAAAATCGTTAAACATTTAAGTTCTTCTTAGCCACAATTTAAGCGCTCTCCAAAATAACTTTTATAAGTACTAGGTATACCTTAGTACTTCAATCAACCATCAGTCCACTCTGCCAATCGCAGTCCACTCAGGGCCGGAAAAAAGCGCTAGTACATAGTAGGTATAAAATAAAATAACTTGACCAACAAAACATCTCAAAATATATGTGGTGTAAAATTGGCAATTATTTGATAAACATCGCATAGGTCACCATGCTGGCCCCCTCAAAGCTCCCCTGTTGGCGCGACCACGCGTTCCGGAGACTATCGCGTATTCGTGCGGCGATCACTACGAATCATAATTCTGGGAGAGATGAACAATCAGCGCAACATATAATAAATAATATTGACAGTACAGTCATGAGCACTAATATGTACCCACTTAGCAAAATTCAAAAGCGATTTTCTTATGGAATAACGACTGCAACTTTGAGATATGACCTATTTCATATTAGTGTGGGTTCCAAAATACTATGTTCCTAACAACATAAAATTACAATCACCACAGTAGGAGAAAATCTGTTTTAAAAGTTGCTAAGTGTATAAATATTAGTGCTAGTGACTGTACAAACAGAATTTCCAGAAATAAAAGTAGGTACCTAATCCAATAAAGTACTTAGATAAGTGTAATTTATTTATTTGAGATGACTTATAGAAATATATTAATTGAATACCGTGCCAAGTAGTGAGTAGGTATGTTTGTTTTTTATTTTCTCGTTCAAAAACAAGAAAACAAACGAGTGAGCCTTACTACAGTAGTCGCATAATAATATGATGTGTAACACCTGACATCTTGGCTAACAGGAACAACATCTCGGCAAATAGGTTGGTACCATCTGACGGCCAACTCCAGCACCGCACGCGGTCATTGGTCAAATCAAATAGCGCGCGCTGCCCCGGCTTCCTGTTACACACTTCCGTCTCTTTTCACGAAATCACTCCCACAGATTGTAGAAAAGCGGGACGAAAGATGTTAAACATTTAAAAAAAAACTGAGCTACTGATAACTTAATAATTAATTATATTATTATTATTATAATAATTATATATTATTATTATTATAATAATATAATTATTTACTCCTACGTTCAGTTCTCATTTGGTTATAATTAAAACAATGTTTTATGTGAGGCGTTCTGTTCATTTTCGGGCGTCGTCGTTCGCGGCGTCAAGTGTGGACTTACAACGAACCTACAATGATCACTGTGCTCGAACGCAATGCAAATCCCTTTGTGTTCGTCAAAAAACCGACAATTGGCGGACACAGTCGAGCACGAACCAAATGCTCGAAGCGCGGTCGTTCGAGGATTGTAACTCGGTCACACTACATGAATTTGTGCTCGGCTCATCTAGCTTAGACGCATGCAAGATAAACTCATTACCTACAAACTCTATTCTACTATTATCCATTTGGAAAGATCGAACAAAATATACAAGGTGGATTTTTGAGATGGGGCAGTAAGGACAGCTACCTTAAACGTTATAGCTACAGGAAAACGGTCTTAAAAGACTGTCTTTAACTTTTTGAAAGATGTCGATCTGCATTCAGAAATTTTGAAAAAAAATTACAGTCAGCAAGAAAAAGGGCAGTTTTCACAAATACTTTTTTTGATGGCAATCGATCCTGTTTTTTATAAGGATCAAAAAACTCTATGGGACCAACTGAGGTTTGAGTACTAGAAAAGTCAGAAATTGTAAAAAAACTTTTCCCATACATTTCGTAAGAAAGAAACTCCAACATACTTTATTATGATAGACAGACTAGCCAAACAGAAACAAAAAAATTAAACTTCGAACGAATACGCGTTATAATTTTATTTACTATAAGAACAAGATAGTTTTTTGCTTGTGACTTCCGACGTTCTGAGAAAAAAACCAGCCAAGTGCGTATCGGACCACGCACAATGAAGGGTTCCGTAGTTGGGATTAATCTATCGCAAAAACAAAAACTTGTAACATTGTAGTTAAAAAACATGTTCTCCCATACATCGATTCAAAGTCAAAATCATTTATTTGCTTTAAATGCGGTTACAATGTTGTTAAATAAGTATTCTTGTGCGATGACACATTTCGCCATATTTTAGAGTGCAAATAATAGTAAGGCTTATTTAAATAAGCAATTATCTATAACTCAAGTTGAAAATATTTACTAAACCTGAAATTATTTAAAGTAAATCAATCTTCAAGTTACACAACAGAAATATAATAATAATAAAAAGTATATGTAATACATTTTTTTTTTTTTTTTTTTTTATATAGGGCATCTCGCAGTTAACCTCTGAGGAGGTCGTAGCTGCTTAACCGGACTTTCCTGTGGCTGCCTTAAGCTTCTACACTTAAAGCCTCCAGCCAGGGGCATAAACTATTCTAATTCAAACTAGGCGAACGCTCGCTAAGGGCACCCCCTGTGGGGTACGGACCTCGGCTTAGGGCGTCGCTGGGGGGAGGACAGCAAGATGGGACAGGCTGGATCAAACATAGATTATTATTATTCGGGGAATTTAAGACTACGGGCTCAGCTTCGACGCGGGCTGGCGCATCGTCGAGCAAGGGTCGGGGGGGAGTATCATTTACTCGGGAGGGACGCGGTCGCGGACCTCTGCGGCGAGGTCGGAACGTGTGTCGGTGTGTGTGTTTCTTTACTGTACTGGTGGCCCTATTGCTCTCCTGGAGGAGGGTTATGGGGTCATCTGGGTCGTTGAGAACATGCCTTGGACGGCGGATTTTACTTATTCCAGAGGGAATATAACTGGCGGCCTTCACAACTAGAGGGTTGCGATGTATTGCGGCTTTATCAAAATAACGCGTTGCATTGCGTTTTAGAAATTGGGCTATTGTGGGGATTTTAAGGTCGAGATGGAGGATCTCGTTCCTAACATACCAGGGGGAAGCCGTCGCCATTCGAAGGAAACGGTTTTGGAGGGTCTGCATCTTATGGAGATGGTAGGGTTTGGCTTGTGCCCAGGCGGCACACGCATAGGTCATAATGGGTCTAATGCACGCCGTGTAGGTACGCAATTTGCACCTAAGTGACAATTTGCTTCGTGCATTGAGAACGGAGTGGAGCCTACCGAGAGCGAAAGCGGCTCGCGAGCGTGCCTGCTTTATGTGCTCGGAGAATGTGAGTTTAAAATCGAGGACCACACCTAGATATTTGGCTCGCTTCTCCCAGGGGATCGGCTTGTCAAACATGGTGATTGGTCGGGGAAGCGTGTTAATAAGTTTTTTGAGTCTCGGTTTCTTGAAGAGAACCGCTTGACTCTTATCGGGATTGACCTCGATTCTCCACTTTATGAACCACTTGCCGAGCTTGTCGACTGCGGTTTGGAGAGTGAGAGCTATCGCGTCGGGGCTTCTGCCTGAATAGTAAATGGCCGTGTCGTCTGCGAACAGAGCCAACTGCGCCTTGTTACTTTTAGGGATATCGCTGGTGAACAGCGTGAAAATGAGAGGAGATAGCACGGAGCCCTGAGGGACACCCGCGCGTAAGGGTCGGGGGGAGGAGAGCGCTCCTTCGATGCGATAGCGGAAGGTGCGATTCGACAAAAAGTCTCGTAAGATGAGCACGAGACGATCTGGCACACCGAGTTTGTAGAGCTTATATAATAAGCCGTTGTGCCAGACTTTGTCAAAAGCTTTCGCTATGTCGAAGAAGATAGCACCCGTCATCAAGCCGCGCTGGAAACCAGCGCTTATGTCCTCGATGATGCGGTGGACCTGATGCACGCTAGAGTGCTGAGTTCGAAAGCCGAACTGTTCGTTGGGAATAAGGCCCTTGGTCTCGGCGTATTCTCTGAGACGCTTATAAATAAGCCTCTCATAGATTTTGCCGAGAACCTTGAGCAGACTAATGGGACGGTAACTAGAAGGCTCAGACTTGGGTTTGCCTGGCTTCGGGATGCCGATGACGTTGGCTTCTTTCCACGTTTGTGGGAAGATATTGTTGCTTAGGGCACCATTGAAGATGGTGGCCAATAACATTATCAAGTGGGCAGGGAAAAGCTGGACCACTCTGTTGGTGAGTCCGTCTGAACCGGGGGCTTTACGAGCTTTAAGACCCTTGATGATATCGTGCACTTCGTCTGGAGTGACGGGAGGCAGAGGATTCTCAGGGTCTTCTACGGGAGGGAGAGAGGCTCTACGTTCGACTTCCGCGTCTACCTCTGCGAGGTGAGCTTGGTCTACTGGTAGGGAGCTGGGTGAGCACTGAGCTTCTAGACTGTCGGCTAGGCACTCGGCCTTGTCGACGTCGTCGAATGCAATGGTCTTATCGGGGCGTACTAATGGGGGCATGGAAGTGACTTGCGGGGACTTGAGTTTCCTCTGAAGTTCCCAGAAGGCTAGGTGGGTAGGCTCTAACTCGCTTAGCATCTTATCCCAGCCCGCGTTACGCAGCTCCGCTACGCGTTTCCTTACAGTTCTCTGTAAGTAGCGCATATGGGCTTTGTTCGCGTCGCAGGGAAAGCTACTGTACGCACGGATAGACGCGTTCTTCTCAGTCAACAGATTACGTACATCGTCAGGTAGCTTCCAGCGACGGTCATCCGTCACTGTGACTTCCCTTGAACATTCGTTCACGACAGATTGTATGTGATCCGTGAATGAGTCGATCGCGGCCATCGTGTCCGAGATAGAGTCGAACTGATCGGGGATGTTATCTAATTGGGGGGACGTGTTGGATTTCAGCTGGGTGCTTACTTTCTTCCAGTCCGTTACCTTTTTAGTGACGGGAGGTTGATTGGGGTCGGAGAGACCTATGCGCGGGGCCAGTCTTATGACTATGGGACGGTGATCAGAGTTAAGCTCGTGTACCGTCTCTATTGAGTCTAAACGTAGATTGACGTTCTTAAGGAGCGCCAAGTCTAGGACATCGGGTGTATGGTTAGGGTTATGAGGGTAGTGGGTTGGGGTCATCGGAGCGATGACATCAAAAATCATAGAGGCAGAGAGGTCAAACAGGTGTTGTCCTCTGGTGGAGGTTCTGGTACTATTCCAGGAGGGATGCTTGGCGTTGAGATCGCCCGCCATGATAA
Source organism: Agrochola macilenta (assembly GCA_916701695.1). NCBI lineage: Eukaryota > Metazoa > Arthropoda > Insecta > Lepidoptera > Noctuidae > Agrochola > Agrochola macilenta. The sequence goes on along the minus strand of OU753554.1, from coordinate 9,966,568 downwards.
CGGAGTCACTCAGGCCAAATAAGATAGAGAGATCGTTTGCAAAGAGTCGGGGGTCCTCTGAAGTGGGTTGGGGAGGAAGGTAGACCGATATAAGGGTGATCGGCTGATGGCCTGACATGCCTAGGTGGCAGATGGAGACTTCTAATACTGAGAGCGGGGGAGGATCCATGGGGATGCAATAGAGGTCTTTTTTATAATAGATAAGGGTGCCGCCCTTGTGACAACGAGTCCTATCGTTGCGAACTACACGATAGTTAGCGATTGACGGATCTCGTTTATTAGGTTTGAGGAAGGATTCCTGTAAGAGGAAGACGTCTATGTGGTGATCGCGGAGGAATTTCGCGATCTCGTCGCGTTGGCCATTAATGCCGTTTGCATTGAAGATGCCTAACATGAGGGATCGGGGTTTGAACCTAGCTAAGATGGTGTTAGACATTGTGGGTTCTATGGGAGGCGCGGGATGTCAGAGCACGCGTAATGTCTGGATACGCGTTGTAAATAGCTTGGATCTTTATGAGATCACAGGCGTCTTGGGCGGCCTCAAGTTGACTGGCCATTTGGAAAGCGCGAGGAGAGAGGAATGTCATCGCGGAGGAAAAGACATTTTGAGGCATGCTAGAAGAGGCTACGGGAGTGTTCGCGGGTTGCGGACGCGGTGCTATAGGAGCAGGTGCGGGCTTATTAAGGGGCGCGGGGGGGTGATAACGGGGGCCCATAAGGGGGGGGATGGTGGGGGGTGGGGGTTGGAAGGTAGCCATGGCTGGAAAGGCCTGCTGGTGGTGGAGGTAATTCCACGGAGTGGGCCTCTGAGGGCTTAATCTCTCAGGAAGTTGAGAGGATGGGATTCTATAATTTGAGGGAGTTTCCCTCTGTTGATAGGCGCCTGCGCGCTTGGTCAATTTTGGGGACGACGACTTGGGAGCTTTGGGACAGCCACGGTAGTTGGCAGGGTGGCCCTCTTGCCCGCATAGCACGCAGCTAGGTGGCGTGAGGCAAAGCGATCGATCTTTAGGTCGCGTGCACTCGGAAGTGCCATGCGCGCCCAGGCACTTTACGCACCTGGGTGTCGCGTGACAAAACTTTTGCGAGTGACCGTAAAGTTGGCAATTGTGACATTGCCCTACTATGCCATTTTTCCTGGGTTTCTCGATCTCGAGACCCGTGAGGTGACAGATGGATTTTACCTTAAAAATAGGGTGATAACCCTGAACTGGGGGACAGATAACAAGTACCATGTCGTATTGCTCTCCGCCTCTAGCGCGGTGCATACGGTGGACTTCGTCTACGGGGATATTTTGCGACTGAAGGTCGGCTAAAATATCGGCGGCTAGTATTTCGCGCGGCATCCTTTTGATGACAACGCGGGTCTGTTTTTCCTCTGGGAGAGAGAAAGTGTGGAATGCCACCTTTCTCTGTCTCAGAAGACTAGTGAGGTCCCTATAATCGCGGGACGTAGGGACATTTACTTTAATACCCTGTTGGGTGTTCCTAGCGTTGGTGTATGCGATTTTTTGGTCGCAACACCATTTAGAGACGTCCGTCCACTTGCCCTTGTCCTGTATGAACACGGGTGGTGGCGGAGGGACCTTCTTAGGGCCAGAATTGGGTGGGATGGGAGTATCCTGCGAAGAGGATGACGCGATCGGGCGGGGGTCGGGGGAGGGGGTGACCTGCGAAGAGGATGACGCGGTCGGGCGGGGGGCGGGGGAGGGGGAAGCTACGGTAGTGCAAGTAGCGGGTGGGGCTGGGGATACTGGGGAAAGTGAGAATGAGTCACGATCCTCAAACGCTACTACTTTGCTGGCCTGGGTGGAAGATTGTTTCTTATTCTTCCGCTTTTTCCCTTTTCCGTTGACTGGGGTGAACCCATCGTCATCAGAGTGGGATGAAGCGGAGGAAGAAGAAAATCTAGCCTCAGGTTCCGAGCTGTACGGGTAAGGGGTCGTGACGCGTTTCGTTGAGTCTACTGGTTCGTCTGTGTCCATAGACATCAGCGGGCTAAGTGGGCTCTCTAGCTGGGGAGAGCGTGGGCTGTCATTGCTGCTTTCAGCGATGATAGGATCGGAGGGAATAGATTGAGAGGGCCGTCGTAGTGCAATTATTTCCGGGCCGAACTCAGTTTTCAGGGAGGGCGAGACGGTAATTATCCTTTTAAGGATGCTAGTGAGGGCTGCATTGTCGCTTTTAAGCGACCTAATGTCGTCTTGAAGAGACTTCAATAATGCCTCCATTATAATGGCTTTAATTAATTTAATTAATAAGAGGAATGGTTCCTATTTCTCCTAACAATTTCTAACACTAACTCCCCGGGCGGATTGGCCGGGGATGTGTAAACCCTCCCTGTCGGGTATAGACAGGGAGGTTGTGTACTTAATGGTGAGCCCTAAGCTTGCTTTTGCCCGTTGCCTATCTTATTGTGCAACGGGGTCCTAACCAGTCTAGTGTGCCGGGTGTAGACACACCCGATCGACACTAGGTGAGTCGCTGTGAAGGGAAAACTGTCACCAATGTCGACTAGGAGATCCCCCAAGGCCGAACACTGGGACCCGTCCAACTGATTGCCTAGCCCTGAAGGGGTTCGGCGGGTGTAATTGGGGCAACACCCTCTCGGTTTCGTTGGCACCTTATAGGTTTCCACCGAGAACCACGAAACTGTGGATTTTACCCAGAAGGGGCCAAAAACGCGACGATTACGTTTTGAAACAACTCTGATTTAGAAATATTTATTAATTGTGTCTTGAAAAAGACAAACAATTAATAGGTCGATGATAGTCCACAGACTATAGAAGAACTCGTCGCAGGGCGCGACGATAGACGGCTCGGGAACCACTGCAGGAACCGCAGCAGGAACCACTGAGCCGGAAACAGGAATCTCGTACACACTGCGCAGCACGTCCGTCCGCGAGCGGTGTCGAGCGTAGAGTGAATGATATGTAATACATTTGGCACGACAGTATATGTAACGACGAGTATAATTATGTAATACATTTGGCATTTTGTTCAATATACGTCACGGTCAATTCTCTGCAAGTGTAAGTTTGAAAACGATTTTTTTTGTGTGGTACAACTACAAATTACCGATTTTCGGACTTTTTCCTTTACCTGTGTTATGGGCTATAGCTTAGGCTTAGGTTTTGTAGCTGGGAAAATGAGTTTTCTCCGTATTTTCACCCAACCGGAGCTCGGTCGCCCAAAGTTTAAAACAAGATGGCTAGCCTAAGTATTAAATGAGCATTCTCTATTTTCACCAGAGCAAAGCTCGGTCGCCCAGGAACTTATTTATCAAACTTGTAGGTTTTGTGCTTACCATCAGTTTGTTAATTCAATTATCAACATACATCAAACTTCACTCATCATAAATTGGAGTGACAAAATCAATCTAATCCTTTTCTCAACTATGTTGCATGGTCAGCTTCCAGTCTAACCGGATGCAGCTGGATATCAGTATTTTAGATGGAGCGACTGCCTATCTGACCTCCACAACCCAGTTACTGCTACCTGCTATGTAAATAACAGTGGCAGGAAGTTATTATTGGTATCACCATCAATTGGTAACAATTCCCATATGACACCGAGTTAGGTATTAGTCGGTGTCTATATGGGAATTGTTACCAATTATAAAATTAAAAAAAAAAAAAAAAAAACCGACTTTAAAAAAAACGCTACAACGTGAAAAATAACTTTAATTTCGGATTTTTGTTTCTTTGGTTTTGAATTTTCGTTTTTGCCATCGACTTCCAAAATTAAAGTTATTTTTTACTTTGTAGAAATTTTTTTTTTGAAGTCGGTTTTTTTTTTATTTTGGACTTTTTAGTTGTGGTAACTACCCCACACAAATTCGAATACCACTACCTGGTATGTAAATAACAGTGACATGAAGTTATCATCATATCATCCACATATGTATACTAAGTGGAAAAAAATACGTATTATTGAAGCTAACTCAAAAACTATCCAAACAAAGTTGATAAAAAAATTATGGGACCAATTTGCGAGCATACCCTTTCATACAAAAAAAGAAATGTCAAAATCGGTCCACAATTGACGGAGAAATCGGCGGACATACATAAAAAAACATACATACGCTCCTTCTTTTTGGAAGTCGGTTAAAAAGAGGCAATATAGCAGAAGATAAGATAAGATTTATTTCTCACCACAATATAAAGTACATTTTCAAATGATCATAGGACAATACATAATAGTTTTATTTATACTGTGGGAGACTGGTGCCTAAGCTAGGCGTATTATATTATTTATATTTCTGTTTATCTTTTATTATTATTACCTGTTTATTTCTGTATTATAGAAATATAAATAACGTAAAATGTTGACCTTTTCTCTCTGTGACTGTCTGTGTACGCAAAGCGATTGTCATTCCTTATCATTCTATTGCAAATTAACGTAGTGTATTATCTGCTAAACAAAACAATACATTTCACTGACTACACGAGCAGCATTTTATGACATTCAAAATCAAAGAAAGCACGCCAAATAATAAAAACATATTACTTAATTTAAAATTTATTGCAGACTCATATTCCAAATTATATTCCATATTGCAAAAATTGGTAACTACAAAATGAATAAAGCTACTAACGAACTCTATTCTACTATTATCCTTTTAGCAAGATAGAACAGAATATACAACGCAAATAAATGAAATATATTCTTCGGCGCCGTAGTACCTGCACCACCGCGTGGTGGTACTGCATCCAGGTAGTGTTTCTGGTAGATATCATCCCAGAAGCGAGCGCGTTCTTCCAATAGCACTCCGCGTAGTACCACCGTCTCATCCAGCACCATGTGTGGTGACCTATCCGAGTTTGCTGGCAGCCATTCAGGCAGCGACGATCCTTCAGGCACGGGCATCCTGAAATGTTAATAAAAATAAATTAGACGACATATTACACTCCTGGACTTCTATAACGAGCCATCTTCACTTTTTGTATAGAAGTCTATAACTTTTTATTGCCGTGAATTCAAATTCGGTACAATGACAACACCTAAATGATGGCCAATAAGTCAGCTTCAAAACTGCATTCAAACTTTTCCTTTAAATCATTATTATTTTGATGTTTTAGACAAAAAATAACTTAGTTAAAACCAGTTAAAACGCATTAAAGTTGGGGGAGTGGGGGCTTGCTACGTCGTAATATTTTGATTACGTAAAAAAAGAAAATACGTGTCCAGTATTTGATATATAAGACGGACAAAAAAAATTTTTAAGCGTCATCCCTATTGGAAAGTCTCGACGAAATGCATTATTTATAGAATTTTATAAATTTTGAATTTTCGTCCCGGAGTAAGCTTAAGTCGTGTTACGAGAGCCCATGACCAAAGTTTTTGCCTTATCGTTTTACGAAAAAAACAATAAATAATCGATAGATTTGATTATTCTGAATCCAAAAATCTTATTTTCAGAAATTTCCCGCATCTCGTCTGACCGGACCGCATTTTTAAATAATTATATCAAAAACAAATACTGACCTGTTTCATGGCAATCTGTCTGATTTTAAGAATGTAATTTTATTGAATGATAGATTTCAGATACCAGAAACACAATTTTCAGAATCCAGCCGTCTCACTTACCGAGGACACCATTTGAGAAACTTAAAAATGAAGCAAAACATTAAATACAAAGGAACCCGTCTGAAAATTTTGTGTTCAGGTGAACATTGGTCAGTTGATGCGAATAAATAATTTTTCAAAAGAAAGCGTGAGGCTCTTATGTGAAAATGTTTAAAAAAAAACATGTCGAGTCGTGAGGTTTAAGAGCGTAATAAACACCGCGTATTTTGCGGGTGACTTCGAAACGTTCTTTTAGTTTTTGTAATTTTCTGACCGGTACCTGCCCACCGATTCGGGTTCAGAATCATCAAAATTAACGATTTTCTACGGTTTTGGCTGTAAGACAATGCGACATAGTTTTGGTTGTGAGCTCTCGTACTATCGGCGTTCAACTGACAACAAGAATTGACAGTGACAGCGCGGAATTTGACGTTTGCTGACGAAATACCAGGGATAAAATGTAATTTTTATGGAACAAACCAATGGATGAGACAATAACGAAACGTAGTGTACTTTGTCTGCCAATCGAACTTTGTTATCGTTGAAGCGATAGCGATTGTCGAAATAGAATCATGCCGAAGCGAATGCCATTTGTCTAGGCCCTCAGGAGAGCCTCAAGAGTTTGTTTCTTTCATAACTAATTTAACAACTTACATTAAACTCAGCTAATTATAGATGTTCATAAAAAACATGCGTAGCCGCACCAAAAATTAACGTCTACTATCAAGGGACAATACTACACAAAGTAGACTCAACAAAATTTTTAGGGGTGACAATTGATAATAATCTTAATTGGAAAGCGCACACAGAAGACTTATATAAGAAAATTAGTTCTTCGGCTTACGCACTCTATAAACTAGCACTCATTATAAGTATAGATGCACTTCTTGCAGCTTATCATGGCATAGTTGGCTCAAGGTATAATATTCTGGGGAAACTCGACCAATAAAGAAACCATTTTTAAATCCCAAAAAAGGTGCATTAGGGCCATGTTTGGTCTAAAGATGACCGAAAGCTGTAAACCATATTTCATTAAGCATAAAATATTAAGTCTTCCGTTTCTGTTTATATATGAAGCTGCTAATTTCGTCAAAACTAATCCTACGTTGTTTAGCAAACAAAAATTTATAATAAGCTCCCAACACCTCTGAAACAGCTGCCCACTAGGTTGTTTCAAATGCATTTAAAAAAAAATTCTTGTAGCCAAAAGCTAGTACAGCTTATTAGAGTTTCTAAATGAACGAAATTAAGTAAATTGCGATATTTCTCCTTGAGTACTAAATGGTTAATGAACTGTTTTATGTTAGTTAGTTAAACTGTTTCTAAACTGATGTATTGATAATGTAGATAGGCATATGCATGGTAAAAATAAGTTCTGTGTTTTTTATTATATATAATTATGTTATAAATTTTTAGTATCAATGAACACATCCATGAATATTTGTACGCCTTCTGGTATAGCATAGCGCGCTTGTAATTTTTTTTTTTTATAACAACTATTTTATATTACCTATGTTAACAAATGATTAAATGATTATTATTTTGATTATGGTAATCTGAATGCTTACCCAGTTTTCATGAAGTTGTGCCAAATTTCACGCACTATCATTCTCATCTTCTGATATTCAGGAGTCGCGAGACTCTCATCTGTACCATCAAAGTTATCCAACCATGCCATCGACTGTGCGCAGTGGTCAGCTCCTCGCACGTTAGTGTGAGGCACCACGGGAACGTTCTCATCCACAAAGGAATATTCATACAAATACACTTGATTGTTACCAGTCTCGGCATACAGCTTCACAGCCCGAAGCATTGGTGTTGTAAACATGACATCCGAGAAGAAGTGAACGTAATTTAGAATGATGTCATTGCTAACAGGATGTGAGCCAAAATAAAATGTCTTGACAGAATTGGCTACTTCTTCTCGTTCTGCATCAGAGTCAAACTTTAGGTCAGCCGGTAAGAAGTCAGAAAATTTTTCGTTCATCATATTTTTCCAAATTTCAAAGAACGCAATGCGCAACAGTCCTTCCATGTTAGCGAAACCATACAACACCGGCAACTTTTTGTAGTCGCCTTTCTTTAGTATACTCAGGGGAGATTCTGTCAAGAAGGCTCCGTCTGTTTCACGCTCCACACACGGCGAAAACAAGAAAGTAGAATCAGTCCTGTTGTCAAATGTATCTCTAGTTAACAAGTCCATTGAAACTGTCTTATAGAACTGTTCTAAAGCGTTTATATCGTCTACGATAACCAGATCGTTCAGCTCTCTAGCGTACGTTTTGGCTATCTCAAAAGGATCCCTCTGGATTGTAAATACGGCAAGATTTCCACCGCTTTCAGGTATGACTCGGTGAAATAATCCTTCGGCTGATTTAGAAAGCATTAGTAGATCCGCTGATGCAGCACCTGCACTGTTGCCTGCAAGAGTGACGTCATCAGGGTTACCGCCAAAGCTGGCGATGTTCTCTTGAACCCAGCGCAGCAGCGCTACCTGATCCTTCATGCCAGCATTGCCTGGTATGTCCTCGGTGCCGAGACAAAGGAACCCGTGAATACCGAGACGGTAGTTAAACGTGACCATGATGAAATCTTTCTTTTGCTTTATTAACTCTGTTCCTTGAGAGGCGTCACCAAAGCCCGCTACAAAACCGCCTCCGTGAACATACACGAGAACTGAAAGGTTTTCCTCAGTGGTGACAGGCACAAACACATTAGCTATGAGACAATCTTCTTTAACCTCAGTATTATCGGGCATAAAGGCACTCATAAAATCGTTCTGAGGACATACGACAATCTTTTCATTGGTTGCATTAAATGGTTCTGACCAAGTTGGCGGTGGGAGAGGTGCCTGGAATGTAAAAGTAAATTAAATTAAATTACATTTGTTTGTTATCGTGAAAAATAGTTTCTATTGAGTCATTGTCGTTTCGTTCTTTCTACACAAGTGCTTCCAACGTGCGGTTAGGTAAACCAAAATATAGGTTCTTAACAATCTTCACCCATAGACAATATTGAAAAATGTTTGGGCCTTTCCTGGAAATTGTGCCGGCATTGTAGGTGGCACGATATTGTGTTGCTGTCATATCAAAGGGTAAGCCAGACTAGCCTACAACCTTGGCAAAGCAGATGTTAAATAAACAATTAATTAAATTCATTAAAGCACCTTGAATTTGTTTAAGCCCACAGGCCCTGTGGCATAAGGCATGTTGTAGAAGGCGTAGAGATCCCCGCTGGTATCTTTGCGCCCGCGTACCGTCCCTTGTTCAATTGTCACTTCCAGCCATTCGTCGTCAGCCAGAACAGCCGTCACGCACAAAATAACCACACACGTCCACCACTTCATTGTTCCGACTAAAGACTATTTCACAATGTCATGTATTACAAAAAAAGTAGGCATTTTTATCTTCACATGATTTGTATTATCTATAATTAAACGAATACGGTAGATAATAGGGTGTATTATCTACGTTGTCCATTATCCTTTAAAATAATCTATTTTTTGCACATATGTTCCGGATTAATACTTGATTATAATTTGTGAATTTATCTATTAGTCATCTACACCTGATATGTCTTTAAGTCATTATTATAAAACCGTGACTTTGAAGTTAGATGCAGCAGCAGTCAGCACTTGTAGAAATTTTTATGACGAAATGACTAATGAAGAAAGGAAATGCCACTTTGTAGGTATAGAAAGAGTAGTAGAGAAGTAGATGCCATAGCTGCCATCTTAGATTTACATTTTAACCTCACTATCGACTTTAGCACCCTCGAAAACTATGAAAACGACATCCATGACGAAACATGTTAATACTTTCGCAGCCGCCATCTTAGATTTTCATTTTGACCAAATTCACACTTTCTCTCTCTCTCTCTCCCGGCATGCAGTTTACTCGGGTCAAAGTGTACAATTTTATCCCACGACACTGTAAATTGTAATCACTTTACTCTTTTCTTTTGTTTTTTGTTTTGTTTTTATCTGCCGGCGTTTTCTCTCTCTCTCTTTCTTTTTCATTGAATTAAAAGAAGACAATCGCAAGTATTAACACTTTTTAGCGTGACGATTTCTGAAAGTTTACAAGCCGCGTTAAAGAACTTCGGTCCAAAAATGTTCCGTGGACCGACCGTGACCAAGTTGTAAGCATAATCAGCCTATATTGTTCCCACTGTTGGGAAATGGGCCTCCTCTCTTCGAGACGGAGTGGGCTGTAATCTACCACGCGGGCCCAGTGCGGGTTGGGAGATAAAACATGTCTTCGAATTTTTAGTTCTAGGACATGCCGGTTTCCTCAAGCTGTTTTCCTTCACCGTTTTGAGAGCAGTGGTGATGAAATTATTTAAACAAAGAAAGCCTGGCTTCGAACTTACGACCCGACGACTCATAAGTCGGGGCCGTTACGCCACCACTGCTCTCTAAAAGTAATCGTCGCGCGAATACGCGATCATCGCGTTCATATGTCACTTTTTGTGCGACGTACCGTAACGCGTGGTAGCGCCGACAGATGGCGCCTTCCGAACAAAATGTGACATAGAAAAGGTGACGCTCGTGTATTCGCGCGAGAATCGTTTTCTATTAGGACGCGGGGTAAGACTAAAATTTTGTTGCAACTATCGTGTGGCGAACCTTGGCAAAAGAAAAAATTGCTAGTGAAAAAAAAATCGCTTTAGTAATCAGCAATGAAAAATAAAAATAAAATCTAAGGCATGTGACATCTACCAATAGTACCAACCCGCACTGGACCCTGGTTTGGTAGATTACGGCCCCTCCCTTTCACAAAGAGGAGGCTTGCATTTACACACTTATACTTACACAAAAAACTTTTGACTTTAAACTTTTGTTCAATCATATCTTTTTTATTACTGAAGCAAAGAGAATATGTAGGTAACTCAACATTTGATTCTCTTCTCTCAAAGTATGAAAAAAAAAAAAGAAAAAAAAAGTCGAATCATATTATCATACGTTCTTTTATAGCATTAAATGGCAGTCAATAAGACTCATTTCTACTAGCAAAATATCGGTGTCTTTTTCCCGCTTGAAATAACTAGATCAATAACTTCTGATCCTGAACACCTGCGCGACATGTACGGTAAAATCGATAATGTTTGTGATAAGTATAGTAGGCAATTAGGCATTATCATAATAATAATCATATCTTGTTAAGATAATGGATTGGTCTTCTTCATCATCCCAGCCGAAAGGTCCACTGCTGGAAATTCGCCTCAAGGACGGGTCCTGCACTACCCTAATCCAGTAGATTCCCACTATATTCATCAGGTCGGCAATCCACCTTGCGATGTGTATGCGGCCGCTCATTGTATTAGGTACCTACTACATATTAATAATAAATCCCAAAGGGCGAAGTGGTAAACAGAATATGTGTCGAAATGATGTAAAAGCAGACGATATGCCCGAGTCCGATGAGACAGCTCTCTCGCCGTGACGTTAATTAAGCGAACCAATTATTATTCCTCTGAGACGATGTTAAAGCGGGTCCGCAGAAACAGGACGCACATGAGACTCTTTGACACACGACTTTAGTGACCAAATCTACTACCGACTACTGAAAGCTTATTAATTTATCTGATGAACGGTTATCTTTATGGTCGTGGTGTCGACTTTGACTTTAGTCGTCGAATGTCGACGGCGAGCGTACCACTGCGCGTATACTTTGTCAAGGCGCTTAAGCAATCGAAAACGCGACTTTGTCACGTTTCGTGTGAACCCTCCTAGGTGTTTAATTAGTGTGAAGACAGTTCAACATATTGCTCGTTTTCCCTTTCAGACGAAAAAATAAAAGTAGATAGAGCGGCGTCGCCACAATTAAGTTCAAATCCCCAGCCACTTCCGTTTTCCGTGCCCCGGGACATCGCGACGCCGCGCCACCGGCGTCTGAGGACTCGCGAATGTGCTGGAAACTAGTATATTTTTACTGCTCAACAGTCATTTCATATTAGTCTTTCACAACATAAATCAATTACAAACGAGACTAACAACTTTGGCAGCGACTCGCCAGCGCACCAATATAAGATTGGAAGCAGAGTCCAAACAATGGGCTAACAGCCAAGATAAGTCTGTAACTTAATTAACTCTCGAAGGCTTCGGCATAATTAACTTCGAAGCTTTTGGGTGAGGGGTAAACAGCTGTGTGCGTGTATCAGCAAAGAGGGGTGAAGAGTGGAGAGGGAAGCTGATTTATAACACGTGTAAATGAAAGTGTGAAGCGGACGCAGACGTCCCCGGGTCGACTCGGACGTTTTTGTGAATTTTTGTGATGTTATCTTAGGATTCACAACAATTTGCTGAGCGTGGCGCGTGGCGGCGTGAGCCCGCGTCTACGTGACCAGAGTAACGTTATATACCCCTATTTAGCTGAGTAGTTTTGTTCCCGACACGTTTATTGTGTCGTAAATTTTCTCTTATTGCTTCAAACGATTCAAAAGTTAGAACTGTGCTGCAGTAGTGTGTCTTTGCTAGTGTGTTATTTATGGCAAACCTTGGGTTGCTACGTGTTGGATGGTACCGGACATGCAGTGCCATGGGAATGCAATGGAGAAGAACTTATACTGTGATCATCCCCGAATAAAATACCCTATCACGTTCAGTGCCGGGAGCCATCCCGGAGGGTTCACTTAGTCGCATATGAGATGCTGGGAGCCCTCGCGGAGGGTTCATTTTATATGTCGGAGGGTTCGTTTTTCTTCGCGAATACAGGATTATCAACCTTGAAAATAAAATCTGATGTATATTTTAACAAGATTTATTAGTATACATTTATTATTTATTTTTTGTTCACGGTTAAAAATATTCACAAAAAAAATTAAAGTTTGGAAACTACGTATAGCGACAAGACCCCCTGAAAACACTATTTTACTTCGTTTTACAGTGTTTTACAACACAGTTTTAAACCTAATGCCGTCCGCGATGTGAAAAAGTGGGTGAAGTCGATAGTGCTAATTACTCTTTTTCTGAAATAAATTCCATTAGTTTCTATAGTCACTTGTAACTAAATCAACTAACGATAACTAATTTATTTATTTAATTTTATTTATTTATTTATTTCAGACATAATTCCAGTCCATAGTTGTACACTTTACTCATTTTACACATTTAAATTATTAACTATTTATTATAAACTACCTATTTTAAATTCTAAACAGATAAACACCCAAAATAAAATTGTGATTAATTAAATTCAAAAATTCAAAAACAGTTTTTTTTTTTTTTTTAATATTGTCAATAAATTATAAAAATGTCAGAATCGTATAAAAATTAAAATTAAAACTAAAACGTCCTTTAATCATTAAGCTCTCTGCTAGTGCTTGTGCACTTCTGTAAGTGACGAATTCACAATACTTACCTAAAATTTTATGTTATTTTTGTATGTGTATGTTTTAGTGAGTAAGTCGTTGAGGTGCCTTACCAATCAATAAATAAATAGTCATGTTGTCAGTGCGCTTATGACGGGTTAAGTTCCCGTATGAAACACTTCTTTGTATCGCCCGAAAGTAATTGTGAATCGGGCTAATCTAGGTCACTAAAATTCCCCACGACAGGAGAAATGCCTTACGAAGAGATGGTTAATGTATGTACAAAAAACATTGACACCACATAAAATTATGCTATGTCATAAACATGTCCTGAAAACTCATTACAGCTCCTACCTGCTGACAAACGGCTACACAGCTCCATAAAATTGAGCAAATTACGACTTCAGACCTTATTATTTATCGATTAAGCATTTTAAACAAACAAGGGTATCATAAAAGTTACAATTTGGTTGTAAATTCACAGAGGTAATAATAACTTACTGCCTTTGGTAGATAGGTGTTCGATGTACAGTCGCAGAATGAAAAGGTTTTAATAAATACATACAGTCCGGCCGTTGAGAGAATGCGTTCTTGACACATGTCAGTTGCACAATTTCTAGTAGTTATAATGGTACCACCAATAAAGCAAGTATGCTATAAAGGTGATGTATGCTACTGAAAAGGTGATGTGTGCCCACATCTCGTCTACTACCAACATTATAAAATAAACCCTAAGGGCTATAATTTGTCACTAATCTGTAACTTTACCTAAACATGATAAACCTTTTCTTTTCCCGACTGTACATATACCACATACCTTTAGATAAAGAGCTTACATTTTATGGCCTACGAGATACTTTTGGCAGTATATCGGGTGTCAAATAAATAACAACTCACAGGAGTTACTTCCCAAAATATATTTTCATTTTAAAATCGTGAAGGTAAAAAATTACGGGCGGCTGGGGAACATAGTAAAACAAGGTTTTATGGAAATTGTAGAAGTCTGTCGGGGGGACGAGTTGCCTTTGTCAGTCAGTGTCAAAGTTCAAGTGGGGTGACTTGAAGGGATCAGACGACTTCTCAATGGGAAAAGTTGTCGCATTTTTGACAGATTGATCGATTATTATCAGATTAGTAGGTACCTGGGCGACCGAGTTCTGCTCGGGTGAAAATACGTTTTTTTTTTTTTTTTTCAGATATGAGACCTAGCTAGATCGATTTTTCGCCCCCGTAAACCCCTATAATGCAACTTTCATCGAAATCGTTAGAGACATTTTCGAGAACGATAAATATATACAAATATTGCTCATTTAATAATATAGGATGAAGCAAATGCCTTGGCCGGCCTGACTTTTTATTAATAACTACGCAAGTATAGGTTGCGTAAGTACGTATGAACATTACCATCAATCAGATTTTGCCAATTCAGTCAATTGAGCCACTAAATCAGTCAATTTACTGTAATTAAATCTTATAAATAGGTTACATTTTTTTTTTTTTTTTTTTTTTTTAAAAACGTTGCCCCACACTAAGAATTTCTTCTTGTATCGTGGGTGCGTTTACAAACATAGAAACTCACATACACTAACACCCAGACCCGGAACAACTACTTGCAGATCATACAAATATTTGTTCCGTGCGGGGATCGAACCCGCGACACGTTGCGCAGCAGTCGATCACTCAGCCACTGCGCCAACCGTGTCGTGTCGTCGTTTACTTTGATAATTATTATGTCAAGAGGTGGCTAAGTTATAACAGCCGCACGGGTCGATCCAATAGGTTAAGCTACTTCTGAACATTCCGATACTCCTCCGTGCCTCGGAAAGCCGTTAAGCAGTTGGTCCCGGCTGTCATTCGTGGATCTTTGACAGTCGTTACGGGTCGTCGGAAGCCCGAAAGTCTGACAACCAGTCTTACCAAGGGGTTACCCAGTTACTGGGTTGTGGAGGTCAGATAAGCAGCCACTCCGTGTAAGATACTGATATTCAGCTGTATCCAGTTAGACTGGAAGCTGACCCCAATATAATTGGGAAAAGGCTAGGCAGATTGATGTCAAAAATACGCTCACTCCGCATCGCACCCAATGCGGTGAAGGTGTCGACAGCCTCGGACACCATGGCCTATCCTGCAGTTAGAGCGCAGGCCGGATAGCACGGCTCGCCAGCATCAATGACATCATCCGTCGTGCTCTTGTCACTACCGGGGTGCCAGCTGTTTTCCAACCCAATGGCTTTGCACTCGACGAGGGGAAGAAAAAAATTCCATAATGCCTTGGAAGTTAGGTCAAACGGCACAAATACTCCAATCTTATTGGGAGTTATATGTTCGAGCCGTTTGAGGTTGATACACGTGTGTGTCGAGTAGAGTGCCTACTTAGTTTTTCGAGACATCGCCAAACGGTTGGTCGACTCTTCACATGACCAGAACGAGGCTACCATAGATATATGTATATTTCTATGGAGGCTACGAAGGCTGGCCTATATTTTGGCAAAAAAAATCAGCATTGCAATACAACGTGGCACTTCATTTCACGCTGTTTTGTCTTGTTTAAAACGTTTATGCAATTCTGCGTGTCTGTGTCAAACTTCAGTAATTTTGTAAAATCCAAAGACATTAAATTATTATCAAATCGCTAAACGTCGTTCAGCTGTTTTACATAACAGAGCTGTTTTTAAAACGGCTAGCGGTTATGTAAAACAGCGGATTCGACTATCCATCTGCGGCATATATATATATAATTATTATTATTTCAGGCCTACCACTATTCAATTCGAAACATAAATGACACCGGAAATATTGATATTAATCCAATTACCCAATAGAGATTGATTGTAGTAGATCTATCTGTCTATCATCATTGTTATGGATCGATTCGGTTTAACTTATAATAATAGTCTTTTAAATTATCTCGAGCACATTCAAGGGTCCATCGAAACTCTTTTGACGTCTAGACAATATACATAAAAGCAGTAGGTATAAAAGGCTCTTTACAAAGGGTTCTTTTACAAAGTTGAATAGAAGTCAAGTACAACATTGTCTAAAAACTTTTCAATTTGATTCAATGAGTGCTTTTTAAGAAAGTTTAAAGTAAAAAAAAAAGTATTTAAAAGGTCTTATTGTATTCTTGTCTTATGGTACTCTTTTCGAGAAGACAAGTACGATAGTAGCTCAGAACTTTACAAAGGTTATGGTTCACTGCAATGTATAAATGTGGCTTTCATAATTTCATCTAAATCTAAACTAATATTATAAAAAGCAATGGCGTAGCTAGTAGAAAAGGGGCCTTGTATCAAAATATGTTGAGCCCTTTTTATCTGACTATACCGAACCTAAAAATGAGGGTATTATTTTTTTACAAAATAAATAAAATAGCATCCTGAGTCGAGAGCTTAAGCAGCCATTGTGACTTTACTAAGAGAATTCCAGAGCGAGCGAGGCGAGCTAGAAAACTGACTCAAATACGTTAAGTTTTCAATGAAGAGCGAGTAAAGCGAGCTCGAAAATAGAAGCATTCTTAACCAGGATTGGTGAAGATTTCATTGGCATTGTACTAAGACAATGCAAGAGCGAGCGAAGTAGCTAGAAAGGAGAATCCTTACTCGGATAGGACATTCTTTTTGTTAAATAACAATGATACCTTACATTGTTATTTAACATAAAGAGTGTGAGTGAGCGGAGCGAGTGAAAATTGGAGCATCCTCTCAGAAAATCTAACCTACGAGATTAGATTTTCTGTGTGATTTTACTCAATGAATGTGTGTGTGTGTGTGAGCTTGAGAGTTGGACTGTGCCTTTAGCTTGAAAAGCCTTAGTAGTTCATTACGGGCTCCTCGTCAATAAGAATTTGAGGTTTTGGATAATATTGTACGAATTTTTACTTACACACCTGGGGGCCCCTGTAGCTTGCCGCAAAATAATTTCTCTATTTACACGTGAAACTAATAATGAATGACTATGAAGAGTTCAGTTTTTGAAGTACTGATGCGATTACTTACTATTATTTTTTTCACTGATATAAGGCTAAGTTTTATTGTTGAATACCATAGGAATGATAGGACATTATGTTTTATGGTAAAGTTGGCTTCCACGCGGACGGAATTCGCGGGCAGAATTTAGTTATTATTTTAAGTTTTGAGCTTTAAGGAAAACATATCGCAAAGAAAATGATCAGCAATTACCAAAACTCTGTTAGAAAACCTGGTAATTAAGACGCAGATATATGCCAGTGACCTTGAGTGGTTAGCTTGCGTGTTCTGTACTGAGCTCAAGCAACGCGTTGTACGTCCAGCCAGTAATAGGACTCGCTCATCGAGGAGCGCCGTCCCAAATAAGACGCATTATTAATTTATTATACATAAAACAAAAGGTATTTTAATAAAATACATATACTTACATTAACTAAAATAACTTTAAAATGGTTAAGGTTTTTGAAAAATATGCTTGATAGATTTTGCGAGTAATATCGTAGTACGTACGTACTACGATATTACTCCAATTTCTGCAAAGGCCTCTTCTCAAATAGAGAAGGAACGTGCATTATGAGCGTTTATTCTGAAAGTTGGCAACGTCGCAAATAGATGTCAAATATTTCGCTGTTTTGAAAACTTTTTTTTTAATTTTCTGGATTTAATCCAGAAAATTAAAAAAAAAGTTTTCTTAAAAATACTTTAAATGTTTTAAGGTATCCTGAAGGCAAATACTTTCTCGGCCATAATAAGGCAATTTGTGAGAAGACATATACCCTAGTTTCCATTTCTCATTGTCATTGTGTTATTGGGTGGTCTTCTCATTAATTCGTCTTTAGTTTAAGTTACTAACAATAGTGTTTGAAGTGCAAACCTATTACTAACAATTTATGTATCTCTTAGTTGTCCGAATTCTCGGAGCTCGTGGTTAAGTAACAACAGCCGCACTGGTCGATCCATCAGGTTAAGATACGCTTGCCGGGGTTGGTCAGTGGATGGGTGACCATCTTTACATACCGAGAATCCTCCGTGCCTCGGAGAGCACGTTAAGCCGTTGGTCCCGACCGTCATTCGTGGATCTTTGACAGTCGTTACGGGTCGTCAGAAGCCCGAAAGTCTGACTCTGAATTCCTATAGGAATTCACTTTTTTTTGTACTTTTTTTTAGTACAAAAATAGACAGACTATTTCGATGCATGTATGAAAGGTTTTGGATGTGTAACATCTTCCTTCTCGCTTTCCTGCAATCTGTGGGAGTGATTTCATGAAAAGGGACGGAAGTGTATAATAGAAAGTCGGGGAAGCGCACGCTATTTCATTTGACCAATGAGCGCGCGCGGTTCTAGAGTTGGCCGTCAGATGGTACCAATCCATTTTCCGAGAGGTAGGTACTGTCAGCCAAGATGCCAAGATGATACTGCCAAAGCGGCCGTTTTAAGCCCCCAGATGGGCTTAAAACGGCCGCTTTGGCAGAATCATAATAATATGATAATTTATTAAGAATCACACAAACTATCACAAACTGACAATTCATAACGCAATTCATCTGTTTGGCAGTTTTATATTAAAATGAAATAACATTTAAACTGTAGAAATTAAAAATATAAATCTCATTAGATTAATAAAAACTGTAAAGAAAAATTGTCCGGTAAAATTACGGTCTTAATTTTTTTCATGCGGCAATATTTACACCAAATCTTATTCTGATATGAATTGAATTGAATATGATTCAGCTAAAATATGTCACCTTATAGGAATTGCTTGGAATTCAGAAAATGAATTGCTTTTAGAGGAATTGCTTAATGTAGACGTTTTAGGCCCCCAGATACACATCATATACGACTACTGATTTTTGACAAATCGGATATGAGTTTCATATCAAAAGTTGTTTAGTATGGCGGGTAGAATCACCCCTTGACGGATGCAGGTGGCTAAATCGCCACCCTGTATATTCTAAAGATGATCTTCTGTGGTTAGCTTGCAATGCTGCGAAAAGTGAGTTTGAAATGGACTCCGCAGCGTTATGTGGCTTCCTATTTACAAAATCCTTATACATATACATTCATGTAAATATAAACCATACTATACTCGTATTAAACAACAGAAACACGAATAATAATTAAAACGCAGACCAAGAAAATAACGACTAACTGCAGTTTACGACTGCGCATTAAATATTAATCTAGCGATTTGACACGGAATGACCCGCATTTGCATGGATCAGTCCTTAATAGCCATTGCTGGATATAGGACGTGCAGACGGTCAAAGGAATACGACGATACGATAGGACTAATTGATTGCAATGTTCGCAGCATGCAGTTTTTCATAGGTAGGTAGGTACTTACTTACAGGAAAATTTTAGACAGAGAACTTGTTTTTTTTTTATTATAATAAAAAAAGATCAGAAAATGCTATTCTAATAATAATTATGAATAGAAAGGAAGAAAAATATTTAATTTTGGATATAACTATCACATTATCCCCATATTTTTTAATTAGGATTCTCCAACCTCATAGTCAAGCTGAAATGAACGGTTTCGAGCGACGGAATTTCATCATAATCAGCCACCATTCACCTCATGCAGATCAACTTTCGAACCCAATAACTTATCTATCAACAGTTTAAACATAGGTACTGGAGATAGAAAAACCTATCCATCTATGGTTTAAACGTCCCAATAATCTGCCAGAGAATAAGGAATCTTACGGAATTGTGGGATGACATTCAATGACAGATAGAATTATCTATGGTTTACCAACAATAGCGACATGTCTTTTACTGAAAACATGTTATTTATTGGGTTCAGCCGTAAAGCAATAAAGTCTGCTACTGTCTATACAGGGTTAAATTAAATTACCTAGCGAAACTCAGCAGACGGGATGGGTATCGACATAAACACAATAAAAAAAATTACTTGATGTTTTTTTTTTGGGATGTCAACGACCCCTGGTATTTTTGTTACCTGAAGTTCGAGTTGAGATAATCTGTTTTCTTTTGTTTTATCCTGTTTAGATATCCCATCACGCCTGCGAGTTTGCAAAAAAAAAAAAACTTTTTTTTTTAATACATTTCACAGTGACTACTCTAACTGCGGTCAATAACCCTACAAACAACCATCATATTAATAAATTTTTTGTTTTAACAAGTTTAGATATCGATACCCATCACGTCTGCGGAGGTTTGCTAGGTAATTTAATATGACCCTGTATAGTACCCATTCTCACTAATCTTTTTTTTTTTTTTTGGGTGGGAAATTATCAAATGACTCCTCCCGCTCTGGGCGGAGCGAGAGGGAGTGTCAGACTTTTACTGACTAAAACCCACCCGTGTTCCTTCCGTTGCCTGTGTGCCGGGGCCGCGATATCCCTTTCGGACAAACTCGCAACCCTGGCAGGCATTGGCCCTTACGGACCCCGTCAGTTGGTGCTGACATCTCTTTGAGGCGCGCGTGGAACACAACGCGCCGTCGACCCGGGCTTGGTCCTAATCGGACGGCGAGCTACCCATTGCCCACCGTCCGCAAGCCCGCGCCTACGGTGGCCGGAAGTCGGCTCGCGACTCCCGACGCCCGGGGCGTCTCCTGCGGCGACTAGGAGCGCGTATCTTGCATTTCCCTCGCGCGCTCCGCCTCCTCCTTCGCGAGCATTACTGCTTCGCAGAAGGAAGTGACGGCTTCCCATGCACTCTCGCTCCGGACCATGGCCTGAACCAGGGCCGGACGCGAGAGATCGCCGCTGCCGATCGCCTCCGTGAGGACACGGCGGTGCCCCGCCCAAGCCGGGCAGACCTCCACCGTATGCTCCACCGTGTCCTCCGGGCGATCCACACAATGGTAACACCCGGGCGTTTCCTCCCGCTTTATCCTGAACAGGAACCTCCCGAAACAACCGTGTCCGTTGAGGACCTGCGTCAGGCGGAAGGTGAGGACGCCGTGGCGCCTCTCAAGCCACTCCTCAAAGAGGGGCCTTACCGCCGTAATTGTGGCGTGCCCAGCGCAGGGTTGCGACAATCGCACTCTCCATGCCGCCATGAGATCCCGCCGGAGCTCTGTCCGCTGTGCCGTGATTTCTCGCGGCAGCGGAGTTACACCCCGGCGTTTCGCCTCTTCGCGCAACTCCCACATGTGCGCGAGGACTTTTGCCACCAGATCCCATGGCGGAAGTCCGGCAAGGAGGCTCGCCGCCTCACGGGAGACCGTGCGGTATCCTCTGACCAGCCTAATGGCCATGACCCTTTGGGACGCGTTCAATCGCTGGGCTGGTCGCAGCCTTAATGAACGCGCCCACACCGGTGCCCCGTAAAGGGCCATGGACATTCTCACTAATCTGCGTTCGCAATTCATTTGCCAAATATGTAAACAAACTCGAGTTTTAGAAAAAACTTTATATTTTTTATGACTTTTTCAACAATAGTTACTAGTCGGTCTAAAATCAACTTTGTTTACACTTGTTTAAAGTTGATGTTTGTCTTAGTGGAAAACTCGTGTTTGTTTACATGTTTGGCAAATAAAATGCGCACGCAGTATAAATAATTCTTTAGTAGCCTTTAAAAACCCACAATTTCACATGGACGCATGGTGATTTGGCCACACTTTGGTTACTTTTACATAAAACAACATCTCATCACGCTTGTATTTCCCGATGGAATACAGACATGTATATGTACCATCGAAGAAGTTCATATTTAACCACCCTATGGACTATTCTTGCTTGCAGCGCTCGGCGGCTATAGAACCGGGCCGGTAACAGTTCATATCTAACCAGTTTGAAAACAAAATCCTGTTGTTTTCAAA
Source organism: Agrochola macilenta (assembly GCA_916701695.1). Taxonomy (NCBI): domain Eukaryota; kingdom Metazoa; phylum Arthropoda; class Insecta; order Lepidoptera; family Noctuidae; genus Agrochola; species Agrochola macilenta. The sequence continues at coordinate 9,944,931 of OU753554.1, read as the reverse complement.
CTGGTTATATATGAACTTCTTTGATGGTACATTCATCATGCCGCCAGCACGCGTAGCTTGACAACCATAAAAACAGGTTTTCTATAGGTTTTGTCGACGGAAGAATAGACAAAATGAAAGATTGTAATTGCATATATGTCATTTTGTCTATTCTTCCGACGACAAAACCCGTTTCTATGGTGGTCGCGCTACGCGTGCAGTTCGCGCCAGTTTGACAAGAGGTCATACACCATTCGACAATGAATATGAATTATATGAAGACGAACATCATTCATTCATTCGTTCATTGACACTTTTGACAAGTGCTCGGACCTGACGACTCAGTGCTACCACCTAGTGAACGGCATTTCAGAAAACCCTCATTCACCAGTCCACCAGTAAATTCGATAGAGCTGCTAGAACGAGAACGTAGAGGTTCCTGCTAATAACCATAAACGGAATATTACCAGATATGTTTATTTCGGTACAGTCTTTGGTCTACATTCAGAGGTATCAGTGAAGCCTAGCGTTACAGCTCGTTTATTGTCGGGTCGAGCGAGAACAGCGCGGGCTGAACACCCGGAACCACCAGAATTATTCGCTCAGTAAACAGACTCAAGCAGAAGATCCATAAAAAAAAAAAAAAAAAAATATGACTACCAACTTTTGGTCCTAGAGATGCTTGGGATGTTAAAGGAAAACGCATTAAAATTTTATTAATATTATAGTAGGGATACAATCAAGAAATAAAAAAAAGAAGTAAATAGTTAAAAAGCTGCTATAAGAATATCTTTGATTTTGTTTAAAATTCTAACTGAACAAACCAGAGCAATTAGATTCCAATATCTTTGGCATAAACGCAAGTGACGTACAATCGTACATCCGTACGTATTCTTCAGGGTTTTCGAAACCCTTTAAAACTCCTTTAGGAAACGATAACCTCAAGACAACTGAACGTGCCTGCACAAGTGTCAAGTCACTGGTCACTACTGCAGGTTCTTCACTTCCTCTTTCACTAACTCAACCTTCTGTACCTCTCCTATCAACTCATGCACATACACCATCACTTGAAGTTTACGAGACAGTAGCACTCGCCAGCGGCTGTAAACTAGCGTTTAATTACGTGTGATGACGCTACAGCGGCCATGCGCCCGCGCCGGTCGCCGGCCGAACCGATACGCATAGCTGCGAACAACGACTTTAAACCCCAGCATGAACTTTTAGCAGAAATTTTAAGAGTGGTCACTGTTATAGTATCGCTAATACGGAGGGATCCTATCGACGTTCATAGTAATATGGTATCACTGAAACTATAAGTATGGACAAAGTGTCTACTTTAGGGTAAGGTGGGTGAAAAAAAAATTTGTAATCCTATCAAAGCATGAATTAGTAACTTTCTAAGCTCAAGTCAAATCAGTAGTTTCAAGTCTTCGAAAGGAACTCAAGTGGCTCCCAAACCGCCTTCGCAGGAACACTCGGATTTTATGTCTCCTCTTCAACGACTTATCCTTCTTACCTGCGTGAGAGTTTTTCCTACGCTCGCCCTAGCGACACACCGTGTAGATCACACCTTTGATATAAAACAAGTTACTATTCCTATTCCTTCTTTGTCCATGCAGTAAGATTGTGGAACTAACTTCCGCTTAGCATTCGTGATTTAAAAACTGTTTCTCAATTTAAATATCGAGTAAAAGAGCATTACCTTTCCTCTCAACTGTGAGTATTTATATACCTGTAGTATGTACGTTTATATATTTAAGCTTTATGTATTTATTTAAGTATATTGTTAATTTATTACGTTAAACGTGTAGGTTTATTTCAATATTTTTGTTTAAGACTTCGCATATTTATATTTTACTCTTCTTGTTCTCACACACTAATGTCTACATTTCTTTCTCATTTCCCCTTTCGCAGGTCTGGTGGAAGAAATTTCTTAAGAAACAAGCAGTACCTTTGTACTCATAATTATGATGATGTCGTATATGTATCTATTTTACTGTGTGTATATAAAAATGTATATATATAATAAAATGTATATAATAAAATTAATAAAGTTAATTACGTAGCTTGTGTTTCTCTTGTTTACGAACAGACAGACGTTCTAGTTTGCCTTCGAAAATTATCGGTCGAAAACCTACGGACCACAGTCAAGGAAATGCTAACCTCAATAAAATCACTGAACAGGGAAAGCTTCTAATGATGAATACGGAAACTAATTATTCAAACGAGAAACTGGCACTTGTTCTCTTAGCAAATATGGATTAATGTTCAAAAGCCCACAGTGGGAAAAACAATATTCCTTACAAACATGAGACACAATAATACCAACGTATGTATTTCCACATTTTTTATCTTCCATGGCTTACTTAAGACTTGTTGACTTTGCGTTGTCACATTTTTATAGTTAGTTAAGTATAATTATCTCTATTGAACAAACGTCCTTATGACATTAAAGTGTCTTTGTAAATCATTTATTTAGTTAACTAATTACCAAGAGAAACCTGTGCAAATCTGATTGTTAGAAAATAAATAATAGTGGATAAAATTTAAGTCATTAGTCACTCCCTAATCATAAAGATACACGTATTAATTACGTAAAACATTCAATTGTGAACTTACTCTATAGTCGCGATGGAGTGGAGCATGTTTGTAGTTTTTATGCGTGACAACTGTTTTGGGCTGACAACGAATGGTTGGAAGTGACAACAACGCAAGGGCCAGTACGCGGGTACAGTTATCTCAGCGGACATCTTAACACCTTCTACAATATATCTTACGCCACAGGCCCTGTGGGCGTAAATAAATTCAAAATACTCATTTTATATGCTATCTATGAGGGCTTTCGTCGATTGCGGCACTGCTGTTTAAGGAAACTCTAGCTTTAGGGTTTCTATTAGTAAGGGTGTGTCTCCAGCAGATAAAAAAGTGATCAAAAGTATGACAATCAAAGAAGTTCATAACTAACCATTCTTGCTAAAGGACTATTCTTGCATGCAGCGCTCGGCCGCTAAAGAACCGGGCCGGTAACAGATGTGGTCATCGTGTTCACGGGATTTTATTTCCAAACTGCTTACATATGAAATTCTTCGATAGTAGATAGTCCTCTTCACCGTGTCCGGCGATAGCGATCCAGACTAATTTTCATACCTTTGAGCTATCAGCTTGCCAAACCTTTGTTCTTGATTAAAACAATAGAGCTGATCAGCATCATTATATGTTTATGAAGGCTTTGGACGACTTTTGCGTATTTATCTAGGTAAGACGATTTATTCATAAATTTTCGGGCATAACTTCTGTGTTTATGAACCGATGTTAAGCTTGCCCGGTAACCATATAAAGTTTATTAACTTTGCTTGGGGAGTTTTTGAGCTTACTTGCAATTTAAATAACAGTGACAGGAAGTTATTACAAAAGCATAATATATTAAACGCACACGTTTGTACTGGGGAAACATTAATTAAACATGTTGAAATCTCAATTTTCTGTCAATGTTCGATACCATGTTTGACAGGAAATAGAGTTCTGAACATGTTTTTATTAGAATGGTTCGCCAGTGCAAAGGAACAGTAACATACATATACGTATTATAGAAGCCAACTCAAAAACCACTCTTAGAACTTGACCAATTTACAGGACCAATCTGGAGGTAAATAATTAAAAAAAAAAAGTCCACATCGGTTTAAAAAAGTTTTGAGAAAAAAAAAATTGTTCCATTCAAACACACAAAGTATTGATTTTTGGAAAAACACCTCATTTCTATGTATGTACATAATATCTTTTAAGTACACATACCTAATACGCTGTCTTTAGTAGTTTGGAAAGTTTATCACGCACGTCCCGGATTAACAAATACTAATTAACAATCTATGAAACATCAAATGCGAAGTACTCGTAAATCTTCAACTAATTATCGTCCATAATCAAGAGTTTATAATATGCGAATCTGAGCCAATTTTGGAAAAAATGCAAATGATAAGATAGTGTATTACTCACTCACAATCACAAATCATGTTATTAAAGATAAAGATAAAGATATCAATTCATCATCATCTATAGATATAGTATAAAAAACACAGAAATTATGAAGTAGTTTATAGTTGTAGCGATGGAGTGGCGGACGTGTATAGCTCTTTTGTGCGTGACGGCTGTTCTAGCTGATGACGAATGGCTGGAAGTGACAATTGCGCAAGGGACGGTGCGCGGACACAGGCACCCCAGCGGACATCTCTACGCTTTCTACAATATACCCTACGCCACAAGTCCTTTGGGTGTAAATAAATTCAAGGTACTTATTTAATATGCTATCTACGAAGATGTCTCTCATTGCGGCCTGTATGTGACGACTACAGCACTACTGTTAGGTTAGGAAACCCTACCTTTAGGAACAGCAGGGTTCAAAAATAATGGTCAAAACTAAAATGGAATTGAACCACTGGCCAAGTGTCCTGCACCTGCTAAATGTCCAATATATCAATCTTAACGATTCGATCTTTAAACTTAATCTTTGTCCTTTATGATTTTGATATCAATAATAACAAGTCAATCAAACTTTATCCACAAAATCCCATTACTTTTGCTTTCCAGGCGCCTCTGCCACCGCCAACATGGACGGAACCGTTTAACGCAACCGGAGATAAGAATATCATATGTCCACAAGCCAGCTATGTCATTGACTTTTTGCCAAGCAACGCAGAAGTGAAAGAAGATTGTCTAATTGCTAATGTATTTGTACCCGACACCACTGAGAAAAACCTTTCTGTTCTTGTGTATGTTCACGGGGGTGCTTTTGTATTAGGCTATGGTAACTTATATCAGGGAACAGAGTTAATGAAGACAAAAGATTTTATCATGGTCACGTTTAACTACCGTCTCGGCATACACGGGTTCCTTTGTCTCGGCACCGAGGACGTACCAGGCAATGCTGGGATGAAGGACCAGCTGGCGCTGCTGCGCTGGGTACAAGATAACATCGCCAGTTTTGGTGGTAACCCTGATGACGTCACTCTTGGAGGTTGCAGTGCAGGTTCTGCATCAGTGGATCTTTTAATGATCTCCAAGTCAGCCGAAGGGTTATTCCATCGACTCATACCTGAAAGCGGTGGAAATCTTGCCGCATTTACAATTCAGAGGGATCCTCTTGAGATCGCCAAAACTCATGCCAAATATCTGAATTTCGCCGATGTAGACGATTTAGACGCTTTAGAACAGTTCTTTAAGACAGCTTCAATGGACTTATTGACTGCAGATATGTTTGTCAACAGGACTGATTCTATTTTCGTGTTTTCCCCGTGTGTGGAGCGTGATACAGACGGAGCATTCCTGACAGAATCTCCTCTGAGTATACTAAAGAAAGGCGACTACAAAAAGTTACCCGTGTTGTATGGTTTCACGAACATGGAAGGGCTGGTACGCATTGAATTCTTTGAAATTTGGAAATATATGATGAATGAAAATTTTTCTGATTTCTTACCGGCTGACCTAAAGTTTGAGTCTGATGAAGAACGAAAAGAAGTAGCCAATGCGGTCAAGAAATTTTATTTTGACGACAATCCTGTTGGCAATGACAACGTTTTGAAATACGTTGACTTCTTTTCGGATGTTGTATTTACTTGTCCCATGCTTTGGGCTGTGAAGTTGCAAGTGGAGGCTGGCAATAATCAACTCTATTTATATGAATATTCATTTGCGGACGAGAATGTTCGCCCTGTGCCTCACACTGATGTTCGAGGTGCCGAACACTGTGCTCAGTCTTGGGCTTGGTTGGATAACGTAGGTGGTCAAAATGAGAGTCTTGCAACTCCTGAATATCAGGAAATGAGAAAGGCAATGCGTGAAATTTGGCACAACTTTATTAAAACTGGGTAAGCAAGCATTTTTTTTATATAAATACACTCACTGTCACGTACAATTTTGTGGATTCGATTCCTAGTTCGATATAAGTTGTTAAATAACGAAGGATATACCTGCATTAAATGATTATCTTCAAAGTTTATTTTATCGTTTTAGAAAGCCAGTGCCTGAAGGATCATCACTGCCTGCGTGGCCGGCAGCAGGTGCGGACAGCTCACCACACATGTCACTGGATGAGAAGCTAGAACTACGTGGGGTGCTCTTGGAAGAACGCGCTCGCTTCTGGGAAGACATATATCAGAAACACTACCTGGATGCAGTACCACCAGGTAGTGGTGCAGGACGTACGGCGCAGAAGAATATATTTAATTTATTAACTTTGTTTATCCTATTTTTTCTTACGAAAAACATAATCGTAGAATAGATTACGAAGTAAAATTTAACATTAAACAATTACAATGAATAACGAAACGTCTATATTTACTTTTAAACTAATTGATTAAAATATGATTATTAACATGTTTCCCTCTTGATATGCAAATAAAGGAAGTAAAACGTTTAGGCATTAGGGTCTAATTTATTCTTATAAAACTAAGAAGTATTTTCATTCTACTCCTTACTTCTTACTTATAGTGTTTTTTTTTTCGTTTGTTATTGGTAAACATCTATACTGATTTCGACAGAGCCTTTGACAAGGTTTATCACCAATAACTGATATACAAGATTGAACCGATCGGCATTCGACGAACTTCTCATATATGTAGTTTGAATCATACAGGGTAAAACACCCAATCACTTGACACTTTAAGGCTGCAACTCACGCCACCAATAACGCGCTTTATAGTTTGAAAAAATTGGCAGTCATATGGACTGCCGACAGAAGTGAAAACTTAAAAACTGGTATTAGCATCATTTATATTCTATAGAAGAGCAACTACGGCGCGAGCATGTCGGTAACGCGAATCCATAACTTTAACAAAAATTGCTCAATGCGCAAAAGTTTTCACTTAAAAAGAAGTAAAAACACATCGTATCTGTCATAAATAGTTAAAATAATAATAAACTTCATAGAAACTTGCTTATAAAAGTGAAATAAAATTATATTATAAACAAGGGTTGGTTTTAATAACCTTTAATTTCACTTTTTAGTAATTTGTTGATTTTTATGGATTTATTTTTGGTCACAGGCACAGCTGTATGGACGTAATAGTATTTATTTAACAGTTCACTGTTGTTAGTACTCGTATTATGAAGGTCTTTACTTTATTCCTTTTACATAGTAAGCATCATTTCAAGAGGACTTTTTTATTTTCAGTATAAAACTTCTAGGGTGTCGAAGTTCAGGATGATATTAGGAGATATTAGGTAACCCCATGGGGCAGTCATGACTGAAAGGAAACAAAGAGTAGTGTTACGAATCACCACTTTATCGTTTCACATCCGGGGTACTATAGGGATTTCGCCTGGACCGATTTTGTTTTGGTTTTTTCAATGATAAAATAATTTAATTTCTGTAAGTAGGTTTGTACAAACAATTTTACACGTCAACCATACTTACAAAAACTAGATGAGGTCGGAATTTCCTATCAGACTACTCTGAGAAGAAAGGCCGAAACAAACTGAGAGGTCACAGTCTAGACATAATCTGAATGAAAATGTTCATTCAATATGAATATATCCATATTAAACTTGCATAAATTATATACGTTATAGAATGTGGGGATGATGATAGGACTTTAATTTAAAATTCGTATATCTAATGACGCGTATCCAAAGCATACAAAAATTCAATCAAATATATCCATTAGTATAGCCAATATAGTAAGTCAAAGATTGGCAAAATCCATAGTCGACCCATCAATTCTATATAATTTAGTATGTTTTAACAATTCATTTTTCTTTTAATGAAAGTTTTATTTGAAAGTTTCAAAATATTCCTAAGCTCGTATTATATGAGTTGCCAGTGTTTTCATTTATTTGCGTATTTATTTGCGTATTGTTGTACCCATAGGAATTTCTTTGTTGAAGCTGGCTATCGATAAACACGTTATTATAGTGTTACATAGACGCAAAATTTCGTCGTGTTTGTTTAATAAGTTAAGTAGGAATAACTTAAAATCAATCTGCCTTTTCCCAATTATGTTGAGATAGACTTCTAGTCAAACTGGATACAGTTGAGTAGGTACTAGTAATTTACATGGAGCGACTGCTTATCTGACCTCCACAACCCAATAACTGGATAACATGATACCCGTTGGTAAGACTGGTTGTCAGACTTCTATCATTTGTTTAAATTATAAATTTTTCACTCTATTTAGTTTCTAATTAGTTATGTGTCTCATGTGTCACTGGTTTATTAGTCGTTGGACGTAATAGTGTGATTCAAAAATTCCTCAAAAAAACAAAATCACACTGCTAAACATGTACCACAGAATGGTCAAAGAAAATATTGCCACAAAACTCATTTTGCAACGCTACTCATAGAAATTACCGGTACCTATATTAGTAGGATGAAAAATAAAAATAAATGTGAAAAGGAAAATCTTCCTTGCAAAGGACATCTAACATGCCAAAACAGCTGCGGTCTTAATTGACTGGCACATACAAAAAACGTGACGCAAAAGAGAGGAGGCGTAGATATATTGAACATAGAGATAAGGCTGTCAATGATGATGATAATGTCGCTGTTTCCGAAGAGTATTTGAAACATCCGATTTTCCATATATTGTCAACGACACCACTGGACAACACCACACTGGGGTATCGCTTATAATTTTTCACAACTCCACCGTAATGAAGTTTTAATACATATCGATATCAATCATATAACATTCGTACATTATACGTATCATTATAAAATTGGAACACACCTCACAAATACTTCGCTGCTAATATTTGAAGGTGATTTTATAGGAGAAGACGAATACTTTAAAAAAAATACAGAAAAGATAGCGTACGAGGTTAAACAAAGATACGGTGAAAAAAATGAATAGCTAACCTAACAGTTATTGTGCAATATCAGGTCGAGTTAAAAAAAATATTATTGTTATTTTTGTTTAAAAGGATACAATTATTACGTTTTTCGAATCCCTGGTGAACTCACCCAATTTCAGCATTTGCATATTATTACTTATTATCAATAAAGATTAAAACATAATAAACTGTTTTATTACACGTAACACATCACTAGTCGGCAGTAGTGTAGTTACAAAAGGCAAATTATAAACAACATCCTAGTGCTGTAGTCCAGTGGTGTCGTTAACAATACAACATACGATTTTCCATTCAAACGTTTATAATAAGTAACACAAAAAGCATAGCTTTTTTTTTTAAATCGTACCTATTTTTGTTATATCTACCCAAGTTAATATAATGCTGTCATTTGTGGTTTGGTATGTGTGTTAATTAACAGGACGTCCCGGATGAAAGAATATGGCCAAAGAAATCTCTGCCAATCAACAATATATGAAACATCAAATTCGTACCTAGTGAATCATCAACTCATTATAGTCCATAATCAAGAGCACATAATATGCAAATCTAAGACTGTTTTGGAAGCAATAGGAATGATAAAGTTATTTATTACTCACTCACAAACACAATTCAAGTGCTCAAAGATAAAGATAAATATTTATCTACTACATACAACATCATAATGATAAAGTAGTTTATAGTCTTAGCGATGGAGTGGCGAACGTGTGTGATGCTCTTGTGTGTGACGACTGTTCTTGCTGAAGACGAATGGCTGGAAGTGACAACTGCGCAAGGGACGGTGCGCGGACGCAAGCATCCCAGCGAGGATCTATACGCCTTCTACAACATCCCTTATGCCACAGCACCGGTAGGAGTATACAAATTCAAGGTACTTAAATTAGTCCTGTTGTAAATGAAGAAAGATAAAAGATTACAAATATATCTAATCATTTCTTGTGCTTTGCAGGCACCTATGCCACCACCAACATGGTCGGAACCGTTTGATGCAACCGGTGACAAGAGTGTCGTATGTCCACAGAACAGATATATGATTGACTTAATGCCAGACGCTGTTGAGGTCAAAGAAGATTGTCTAATTGCTAATGTATTTGTGCCCAACACCACTGAGAGAAACCTTTCAGTCTTCGTTTATGTTCACGGGGGAGCTTATGTAATTGGATTTGGTAACTTATATCAAGGAACACAGTTTATGAAGACAAAAGATTTTATCATGGTCACGTTCAACTACCGTCTCGGTATTCACGGGTTCCTTTGTCTCGGTACCGAGGACGTACCAGGCAATGCCGGTATGAAGGACCAGGTGGCGCTGCTGCGCTGGGTACAAGAGAACATCGCTAGCTTCGGCGGTAACCCTGGTGATGTCACTCTTGTTGGTAGTAGTGCAGGTTCTTCATCAGTGGACCTAATAATGCTCTCGAAGTCTGCCGAAAACTTGTTCCATCGAGTCATACCTGAAAGTGGTGGAAATCTTGCCTCATTTTCAGTCCAGAGGGATCCTCTAGAGATTGCCAAAACGGTCGCCAGAGACCAGAACATCGCCAACGTAGACAACATAGACGCTTTAGAACAGTTCTATAAGACAGCTTCAATGGACTTGTTGACTGCAGATATGTTTGACAACAGGACTGATTCCACTTTCTTGTTTTCCCCGTGTGTGGAGCGTGATACAGACGGAGCCTTCCTGATTGAATCTCCCCTGAGTATACTAAAGAAAGGCGACTACAAAAAGTTACCTGTGTTGTATGGTTTCACTAACATGGAAGGGCTGCTACGCATTGGATTCTTCGATATTTGGAAAAATATGATGAATGAAAAATTTTCTGATTTCTTACCGGCTGACCTAAAGTTTGACTCTGATGCAGAACGAGAAGAAGTAGCCAATTCGGTCAAGAAATTTTATTTTGACGACAATCCTGTTGGCAATGACAACATTCTAAAATACGTCGACTTCTTTACGGATGTCATATTTACGTTTCCTATGCTTTGGGCTGTAAAACTGCACGTGGAAGCTGGTCATAATCAAATATTTTTGTATGAATATTCATTTATAGACGAGAATATTACTCCGGTGCCTCACACTGATGTAAGAGGTGCTGAACACTGCGCTCAGTCGTTTGCTTGGTTGGATGATATGGGTGGTAGAAATTCCAGTCTTGAGACAGCCGAATTTCAGAAAATGCGGACGACAGTACGTGAAATTTGGCACAACTTTATGAAAACTGGGTAAGCATAAACTTTTAGCATTCATTTATAACCGCTGTATAAAGTTACATTATTATTAGTATTTATACGTCTCTGCTAGGGTTTGACACAAAACTTGAAAAAAATTACATCACGAGCGCTCTCTCAAGATTCGATGACTCAGTTCAACGATCATTTTACTTTATAGGTCACCAGTCCCTGCAGGTTCGTCGCTGCCTGCGTGGTCAGCAGCACTCGCGAACAGGTCACCACATATGTTGCTAAATGAGACGCTGGAACTACGTGGGGTGCTCTTGGAAGAACGCACTCGCTTCTGGGAAGACATCTATGAGAAACACTACCTGGATGCAGTACCACCACGTAGTGGTGCAGGCAGTACGGCGCAGAAGAATGCATTTGATCTATTAACGTTGTTTATGCTATTCTTTGTCACAAAAAGGATAATCGTAGAATAGATTACGAAGAAAGTTTAAACTTAAAACAATTACGATAATTATTGAACAGTAATTTAAATTAAACTAATTGAATGATAGATTATTGTTAAAATTTCACTTTTGATCTAAACAATCTTTTAATAGTTATTAAAAAAAAATTAAATCTTTGCAATAAACCCTTTTGATTTGATATGTCATACGATACAGTTTGCAAAACTTTTTTTTTTTTCTTGTTTGCACCCCTAAAATCACTCCCGTATTCATAATTCATTTATTTACGTTTTCACGTCCGTGTTTGGGTCATAGAAATACATATGTGTACAAAATTTCAACTTAATCGGTTCATTAGATTCGGAGCAAATTGGCTGTGACAGACGGACAGACAGTCACATGAGTGATTCTATAAGGGTTCCGTTTTTTGCTTTTTTGGTACGGAACCCTAAAAAGAAACAATTTGACGGAAAAATATGCATCTCATCCATGCAAAACGGCCATCGCTCAGCATAATGCTGCAACCCTATGCGAGACAGAGCCCCAGCGCTGGATGCGTCTCAAAACACCATCAGTGAGTTGCGTGCCAGTATAGTTAACTTACGCAATACTGTAGCGGTATATAGGTAACCTGAGTTCGCATCCAAGGTGAACACTCGTCGTGGTGCAAACAACGCAGCGCTGTCCAGTTTCAAGTCTGCGAAATTGGACTCGTCACCGGCTGATGTAAATGCAAGCGATGCATTAGCGCGCCCCGCCGATACCGCCTCTACCCCCGTAGAGGCGACGTCAGTAGTTAGCTCACCAACACTTCGCCGAACTTACTCAGCAGCCGCTGCTCAACCTCCCATCCAACAAAAGGAGTAGCAACAAATCCAGTCTCCCAGAATCTTTGCCCCAGCCCCGAAGAAGAATGGGCTTGCAGACAAGGAGGGCTCGTGACGGTGAGTCACACGTGTTAGGGCATAAATCGAATAGATTACGTATGACTCCGGATTTTTTATTTGTCTGTCTGTGATGTCTTGTTTATATGTCTGTGATGTCTTGTCTTGTCTATAAGGTACAAACAAGACATCAGTGTCTTAGGTACCTAGTTGTGGGTGTTAGTTTTTATAACTTTTATTTTTATTATTTTGGGGTTATAAAAAATGTCTCACAGTGTTCATTGTTCTTACAAAGGCATTTGATACCGTTCCTCTCCCCTGCCTTCTGTCTCAACTAGAATGTCTAGGCGTTCGTGGTATGCAACTCCAAATTTTTTATTCATATCTTTCAGACCGTAGGGAGATAGTCAAAATCGACGGTTGCCATAGCGACGAGCTGCCTTTTTCATATGGCGTGCCTCAAAGCAGTGTTTTGGGCCCTAATTTGTTCCTGGTGTTCATAAACAACCTGTGCAACATGTACCTGAGCACTGGTAAAATTGTCTCTTTTGCCGACGATACTGCAATTGTCTTTTATGATGAATCATGTGCTAAACTGCAAGCAACTGCTCAAAATGGATTTGATTCAATATATAGATGGCTTATCTCTCACTCACTCAAGCTAAACATAAATAAAACTAAACTCATAACATTCTCCCTAAACTCCAGTACGCAACCCTTGACACCCGTTACTCTAAAAGCTCATAGCTGCCACGCCAATTCGGCCCTTGCAACTGTCCTACAATTTCTTCTACTGACACAACTAAATACCTCGGATAATAATACTAATACATGATTAATATATAATCATGCCGCATTACAGCTTTCTAGTACTAAGTCTCTGAGCTAAGCCGCGGATAGACAGACCTACAGACACACAGACAGTCGGACATGACGAAACTATAAGGGTTCCTTGTTTACTACGGAACCCGGTTTTGAGCAGCATTTTATACGTATTTCGTAAACATTTATCAACATTACATTTTTATTTTATAACTAGCTGACCCGGCAAAATAATTAATGTTGTCGTAATGTCCTATAGATAATTCATACAAAAATCCCACTAAAAAAGGACGTTTAGATTTTCCCGAAATTGAACATTTTAAATTTTTCTGTCCATAAAAACCCAATTCGGACATTTAAAAACATTTTAAATTATAAATAGCCAAATCGGTCCAGCCCTTCTGAAGTGATGCGCTTATTAATTTATTTATTTATTTTACACAGCCACAGCCACATCACATACTAAACTTATGCTAGAAATAATCATCATTATCTTATCATTTCATTATTTATTTACTTCTGCCCGCGAATTTGACCTCGTGGAATTTCGGCCTCCGGCCCACCGCGTCGCATGCCATGCGCCCGCGATATTATTTAGTTTTCGCTTAGCGTTCTTCCTGACTTTTATTTATTTTTGCTCGGCTGCTAGGGGTCGCAGCATGATGGTATATAGCCTATAACCTTCCTCAAGAATTGGGCTAACCAATGTAAAAAGATTGTTTTAAATCCGACAAGTAGTACCGGAGATTACCCCCTACATACATTAAGTATAGCCAGTTATGTAGAAGATTAATATCAAAATAAGACCTTCTTAGTATTTGCTACAGCGGAATACAATCCATATCTCTACAAATTTGTTTGTTTACATTGGAAACCATTATATGTAACTAAATAAAAACAGAATGACTGCCAATGATAAACTGATTACTATCACAGTAACATTAGGGTTTATAAAGATGGAGAAGAAGAAGAAGCTTGATTGTTGTAAAGAGTGCGGCGCGAATCACCGGCTCTTGAGACTGCTCTCTGAACGGCTGCTGCATCCTGGTGTTCCAACGACTCTACTGTTCGTGTCCCGGCTAAATTACTCTTTAAAAAGGCTCAAAAATTTGTAAAGTAAATCCTTGCGAAAAAATAATGTCTTTGAGGGTCAAACAGTGGGAATCTCGTCACACCACGAATTTCAATTTCTTTGTGGTGAAAGTGCCGGACGAACATCTGTCGAAATTCATGAAGACTGGACGAGAGGTAATACCGGTCCGGTGATTCGTAAGCTGGCTACCGGACAGCGTACCACACATGACGCCGATAAATGTGACCATGTTGACCATGATTTAAAAATATAAGTGCTAATCTACTTACAATCTATAACATATCAAGCGCATAATGAATTATCAATTAATTAGCGTCCATAATCTAGCTAGAGCACATAATATGCAAATCTAAGTCTGTTTTGGAAACAATTCGAATACTAAAAAACTAATATGACTAATAAAGTATTAGTCACTCACAATCACAAATCATATAATTAAAGATAAAGATATCTATTTACTATATAAACCATCAAAATTATGAAGTAATTTATAGTCGTAACGATGGAGTGGTGGACGTGTGTAATTCTTTTGTGTGTGACAGCTGTTCTGGGTGACGACGAATGGCTGGAAGTGACAACAGCGCAAGGGATGGTGCGCGGACGCAAACACCCCAGCGAGGATCTATACGCCTTCTACAACATACCCTACGCCACAGCGCCGGTAGGCGTGAACAAATTTAAGGTAATTAAATTAATCCTGTTTAAATGAACAAAAGTTTACGATTACAAATAAATCAAATCATTTCTTTTGCTTTGCAGGCACCTCTGCCACCACCAACATGGTCGGAACCATTTGATGCAATCGGTGACAAGAGTATCGCATGTCCACAGCACAGATACATGATTGACTTTATGCCAGACGCTTTAGAGGTCAAAGAAGATTGTCTAATTGCTAATGTATTTGTGCCCAACACCACTGAAAGTAACCTTTCAGTCTTCGTTTATGTTCACGGTGGAGCTTATGTAACGGGCTTTAGTAACTTATATCAAGGAACACAGTTTATGAAGACGAAAGATTTTATCATGGTCACGTTTAACTACCGTCTCAGCATTCACGGGTTCCTTTGTCTCGGCACCGAGGATATCCCAGGCAATGCTGGCATGAAGGATCAGGTGGCGCTGCTGCGCTGGGTACAAGAGAACATCGCCAGCTTTGGCGGTAACCCTGGTGATGTCACGCTTGCTGGTATTAGTGCAGGTTCTTCATCAGTGGACCTAATAATGCTCTCGAAGTCAGCCGAAAACTTGTTCCACCGAGTCATACCTGAAAGTGGCGGAAATCTAGCCGCTTTTTCAATCCAGAGGGATCCTCTAGAGATCGCCAAAACGTTCGCCAGAGATCAGAACATCGCCAACGTAGACGATATAGACGCTTTAGAACAGTTCTATAAGACAGCTTCAATGGACTTGTTGACTGCAGATATGTTTGACAACAGGACTGATTCCACTTTCTTGTTTTCCCCATGTGTGGAGCGTGATACAGACGGAGCATTCCTGACAGAATCTCCTCTGAGTATTCTTAAGAGAGGCGACTACAATAAATTACCTTTGTTGTATGGATTTGCTAACATGGAAGGACTGCTACGTATTGACTTCTTTGAAATTTGGAAGAATAAGATGAATGAAAAATTTTCTGATTTCTTACCGGCTGACCTAAAGTTTGAATCTGATGAAGAACGAGAAGAAGTAGCCAATACGGTTAAGAAATTTTATTTTGGCGACAATCCTGTTGGCAACGACAACATTCTAAAGTACGTCGACTTCTTTTCGGATGTCATATTTACTTTTCCCATGCTTTGGGCTGTAAAACTGCACGTGGCAGCTGGTCATAACCAAGTATTTTTGTATGAATATTCATTTGTAGACGAGAATATTACTCCGGTGCCTCACACTGATGTAAGAGGTGCTGACCACTGCGCTCAGTCCTTTGCTTGGTTGGACGACATAGGCGATAGAAATGCCAGTCCCGAAACTCCCGAATTTCAGAAAATGAGGACGATAGTACGTGAAATTTGGCACAACTTTATGAAAACTGGGTAAGCATTAACTTTTAGCATTAATTCATAACCGCTGTATAAGGTTACATTATTTTTTCCTTTATTTCATCTATATACTCGTACATATAATTTACATTTTTAAATATTTTATAAAAACAAAAGGGAAAACAAAAACATCTAAAAATAGTAGCCCACCGGTATCGGGAACAGGGTCCAAGCTACCGGTGGTCAGGGCTCCATTATTATTATACGTCTCTGCTAGGGTTCGACACAAAACTTGAAAAAACTTACATCACGAGCGCTCTCTTAAGATTCGATGACTCAGTTCAACGATCATTTTACTTTACAGAACGCCAGTCCCTGCAGGTTCATCGCTGCCCGCGTGGTCAGCAGCACTCGCGAACAGGTCACCACATATGTTGCTAAATGAGACGCTGGAACTACGTGGGGTGCTCTTGGAAGAACGCACTCGCTTCTGGGAAGACATCTATGAGAAACACTACCTAGATGCTGTACCACCGCCACCACCGCGTAGTGGTGCAGACAGTACGGCGCAGAAGAATGTATTTAATCTATTAACTATGTTTATTCTATTCTTTCTTACGAAAACGATAATCGTAGAATAGATTACGAAGTAAGATTTACAATGAAAAACAAAAATAGTAAATCAAATTAAACAAATTGATTGACAGATGATTGTTAATATTTGACTTTTATTATACATATGCGAATAAAGTAAGTACTCAGATTTATTTATTATTGTACAACTAAACATTCCTCAAGAACTCTTCTCAATCTACTAAACAATTTTCTTGCTTATAGTATTTTCTCGTTTACCATTATTAATATATAATATTCGACCGACTACTCATACAGATTGAGTCATACAAGGTATACCGCCCAATTATTGATACTTTAAGGGTTACGCAGTGCAACTCACCCTAAAATACCATTGGACAGAGCTGCAAATTAAAATAAATGTTTTGAAGGATAAAATCTGCTGTTTTATCCGTATTCGGCAAAGTATTCGAATCGGTACTACATAAATAAAAAATATTTAATATACTGCAACGGTGGTTCGCGGAATAGGTAGTTCGCTCAACCACGTCTAATCTATTTAACATTGTGTAGTAATGTTAAATAGATTAGACGTGTTTATTATGTGTGTATTAGCCAAAAATGTTACCGACAAAAAGGAAGATCAATGTAGCCTATTTTGATTTTCAGAAGACCTTTGACCGGGTTGACAACGAGTCACTTCTATGTAAACTGGCATTGGCAGGTTTCTCTGTGACGTCGCTTAAATTCTTCGCAAACTATCTGCGCGACCGCTAGCAATTTGTAACATATAAAAATGCCAATTCGGAGCGCTACTCGGTCACTTCTGGCATAGGGCAGGGCACTAACCTCGGGCCCCTTCTTTTCCTAATAGTAGTTAACGATACCACACTTCATCTCGACATCGACAACATTCACACTTGGAGCACTATAAACAACCTCAACCTAAAACATTAGTAAATGCGCGGTCATGACCTATTCAAAACTCACACAACCCATACACAACATCTACACACAGAACAATGAGCCCCAGAAACGCGTTTTAACCGTACGCGATCTGGGTGCTCAGTTTGATCCACATCTTACAATTTAACCAGCACATAATACAGACCTGCAACAAGTCCCGCAAAAACTTAGGGTTCGTCTTGCGTCAGGCCAAAATTGGCCATGCTGTACAACTCCTTCATCCGCAGTTTGATTGAGATTATCTGTGCAATCTGGAACCCCCATGAAAAAGTGTATACACTGGCCATCGAAAAGGTTCAGAAGTCTTTTGCCCGTTACCTCTACTTAAAACTGTATGGATATTACTTGTACATGTACCCAACACCATTTGTGCTAGGTATGACTACCAAAGTTTAGAAGTAAAGAGAAATATTGGTTTCGACAAATATATAATAACTAATCGACCTTGACCAAAATAAAGCAAGAGATTGAATTTATTATCTATGGATTTTATATTATTTATTGTTTAAACGGCTGCGTAAAGTTAATTTATTTAAGGATATTTGTAGAATAGAATAGAATAGAATATTCTTTATTATGTACACCATAAAAAATACACATAAAAATGTAGTCATTTTACATAGGGTGACACAATGGGCGGTCTTATCGCTAAAAGCGATCTTTTACAGACAACCTTTGGATGGATTAAAGGGAGAAGGAGAGACAAATACTGCAGGTAGTCAGTGGTGTACCATTTACATACACAATAAATACATACATTCATAAAGCATACACTTATCTATATCTATATATGTATACATATAAAATGCTTTGTCCTGAATGACTGACTGACGGATCAACGCACAGCCTAAACCGCTGATCGTAGAGACCTGAAACTTGGAGGGTGAGTTCTTTGTATTACATAGGCATCCGATAAGAAAGGATTTTTCGAAATTCTAACCCGAGAGCGAGAGGGAGTGTCAGACTTTTACTGACTAAAACCCACCCGTGTTCCTTCCGTTGCCTATGTGCTGGGGCCGAGATATCCCTTTCGGACAATCCCGCAACCCCAGCAGGCATTGGTCCTTCCGGACCCCGTCAGTTGTTGCTGACATCCCTTTGAGGCGCGCGTGGAACACAACGCGCCGTCGACCCGGGCCTGGTCCTTATCGGACGGCGAGCTGCCCATCGCTCACCGTCCGCAGACCCACGCCTACGGTGGCCGGAAGTCAGCTTGTGACTCCCGACGCCCGGGGCGTCTCCTGCGGACTAGGGGCGCAAGGGCGTGCAGCTTCAATCTCCCTCGCGCGTTCCGCCTCCTCCTTCGCGAGCATAACTGCTTCGCAGAAGGAGGTGACGGCCTCCCATGCACTCTCGCTCCGGACCATGGCCTGAACCAGGGCCGGACGCGAGAGATCGCCTCCGTGAGGACACGGCGGTGCTCCGCCCAAGCAGGGCAGACCTCCACCGTATGCTCCACCGTGTCCTCCGTGCGATCTACACAATGGTGACACCCGGGCGTTTCCTCCCGCTTGATCCTGAACAGGAACCTCCCGAAACAACTGTGTCCGGTGAGGACCTGCGTCAGGCGGAAGGTGAGGACGCCGTGGCGCCTCTCTAGCCACTCCTCAAAGAGGGGACTTACCGCCGCAATTGTGGCGTGCCCAGCGCTGGGTTGCGACAATCGCACACTCCATGCCGCCATGAGATCCCGCCGGAGCTCTGTCCGCTGTGCCGCGATTTGTTGCGGCAGCGGAGTTATACCCCGTTTCGCGTTTCCCGTTTAGCGATTCGCCTCCTCGCGCAACTCCCACATGTGCGCGAGGACCTTCGCCTCCAGATCCCATGGCGGTAGTCCGGCAAAGAGGCTCGCCGCCTCGCGGGAGACCGTGCGGTATCCCCGGACCAGCCTGATGGCCTTTGGGACGCGTTCAACCGCTGGGCCAGTCGCAGCCTCAATGAACGCGCCCACACCGGTGCCCCGTAAAGGGCCATGGACCGCATGATCCCCGCGTAGAGCCTCCGGCAGGAGGCGTTTGGACCCCCTAGGTTGGGCAGAAGTCGCTTCAAAGCAGCCCCAGCCCTATCCAGTTTGGGAGCCAAACGTCGGAAGTGCTCCACGAAGTTCCACCGGGTGTCGAGGACGAGTCCCAGGTACTTCAACGTCGACTCGACACCGATGTGAACCCCTCCTGCCTTATCTGTGAACCCGACAGTGGCGCGTTCCGAGGACCATAGAAACACATGGCCTCGGGCTTGTGCAAGGCCACCTCGAGTCCCAGTTGCCGGATCCTATCGACGATTGTCGCAACCCAACGTGTCGCCAGTTCGGCCGCCGCCTCATGCGACCTCCCCTGCACCAGGACCAGCGTGTCGTTTGCGTAGCAGACTACGCTGACGCCGCTAGGGAGGTCGGCGCGCAGCACCCAGTCGTAGCCGATGTCCCACAGATACGGCCCCAGGACCGATCCCTGTGGCACCGCACGACATCTCTCGCCGGTTCCACTCTCCGTGGTGACCGGGGTAGATGACGGCCCTGTCCGTCAGATAGGCCTCAACCACTCGACAGAGGTAGGTTGGCATCCGGTGATACCGGAATGCCTCCCTAATGCAACTCCAGGGCAGGGTATTGAACGCATTGGCGATGTCAAGAGACACCGCCAAGACTACCCCACCCCGGGCAACAGCATCCCCCGTCGTGAGGGCTCGAACGCGCATGATGGCATCCACCGTGGAGCGCCCCTTGCGGAAACCAAACTGGCTGTCCGCCAAATTCGGCCCCACTCGCACCAGCCGGCCGACAAGGCGGTCCGCAATAACTCTTTCGAAGAGCTTGCCCACCTCGTCGAGCAGCACGATGGGCCGGTAAGCGGACGGAGAGTCCGCTGGGCGCCCCGGCTTCTTAATGAGGACCAGTTTCCCCGTCTTCCAACGAAGTGGGAACTGGCCCCTCTCCAAGCATGCGCTTAGGAGCCCCCTAAGTCGAGGCCCGAGAGCCTCTAAGGCCAGGACCCAGGCTTTTCCAGGTAAGCCGTCGGGTCCTGGGGTGGTATTTTTGGCACTCAGCCTACGTACCGCCACTCTCAAATCTACCTCGGTCACCTCCGTAGATTCGTCGTCGTCGTCACTGGTGTGGTCCGCATCGGGCACCGCAGGAGGCGGAGCCATGGGCGGGGGAGTATGTTCCCCTCGCGAAGGGAACAGAGCGCTCACCACGTCCTCCACGAGCTGGGGCCGGAGACTCTTTGGAAGTTCTTTTGGAATGGGGTTTTTCTTGTTCTCTTTGGAAGCGCTTCGGAAGTTATTTTGGGAGTGATTTGCTTCGAAGTTGATATCAATACTCCTTAGTGCTTTTGATTTAAATTAAATTTTACTTTGACACATGTTTGAAAAGTGAATCCGATATTATTCAAAAAAGGTTGAACTCACATAAAGGCTTGGTGCTTGCAATGCAAATATTCTTTAAAATTGGAATGTCTCGTAAGTCACCGTACTATATATATTAGTACCGCATTTGAAGATTTCTAAGCTTTACAGAGGTCTGTATTTATTCCTAGGATTCCCCCCCCTAACACCCTCAAATTACCCCTTCGAATTCAAGAGAGTGCAGTTTCCCATAGTATGCTTCGCAATGACTATAAACAAAGCTCAAGGTCAAACTCTTAAGGTAGCGGGAGTAGACTTGAGGGAAAGCTGCTTCTCCCACGGTCAGTTGTATGTGGCATGCTCCAGAGTAAGCGCACAGAGTAGCCAGCTGTAAAATAAAATAAATAAATAAGTATAAGTCTCTTGACCCGTGTCGACTTATACACTCGCTCGACTTCAACTTCGACTTCGACTTCGACTCCGACTTCGACTTCGACTCCGACTCCGACTTCGACTCCGACTTCCACTCCAACTTCGACTTCGAGTCCGACTCCGACTTCGACTTCGGACTCCGACTCCGACTTCGACTTCAACTTCGACTTCGACTTCGACTCCAACTTCGACTTCGACTCCAACTTCGACTTTGACTCCAACTTCGACTTTGACTTTGACTTTGACTTCTCCGACTTCGACTTCGACTTCGACTTCGACTCCGACTTCGACTTCAACTTCGACTTCAACTTCGACTTCGACTTTGACTTCGACTTCGACTCCAACTTCGACTTCGACTCCAACTTCGACTTCGACTCCAACTTCGACTTCGACTCCAACTTCGACTTCGACTCCAACTTCGACTTCGACTCCAACTTCGACTTCGACTTTGACTTTGACTTCTCCGACTTCGACTTCGACTCCGACTTCGACTTCGACTTTGACTTTGAGAGAGAGACAGACAGAGAAACACGCGCACGCCGCTCGGCTTACAACTATAGCAAAAAGTGTCGTTACAACTTTTGGTCCTAATTTTTTCCGTCTAGCCCCCTTTCGCAACGCGCGATAAGGAACTTCGTTCCAAAAAATATTGTTTACAAAGAAATACTGCGGTAGGTGTAGTATTTCGATTTCGTTGTAAAAAGATAATACACCCGTGTAACTTTCGCCAGATTTTTAGATTTTTTCAGGTTTATTTATCCTTTATATCCCTACACTATAATAAAGATTGTTATATAATATAATTATTCAAAAATGTTAACATAATAATTTATATGTTATAAAATTAATAACGTAAAAAACCAATAAAAAATACTGTACTTTGGATTAAGGTTGATGTTTGCTTAGCAGGAATTTGGTCATTTAAAATGCGTGTTTGCTTCAAGACTGTTTAATTGCGACTAACTGAGGTGGGGGCATACATACTTTAATAAACACTTAACGATCACATAATATAGACATAACATACCGCCCACCAAAAGGACTTAGTTCTTTTATTAATCTAACATTTTACTCTATTATATTAATCTAACATTTAACTTAACTTTAACATTTTACTCAGTAGCAACTGGTAAAGGGCATAATTTTGAACAACATCTCTTCACTACACTGTTGCCACTTTTTATACTGTAGACTCTGGTAATCCCATCTTCTCCAGGATGTTTGTCTACAACACGACCCAGAGAAAATTTGCCAGGTGGTAATCCATCGGTTTTTATTAAAACAACATCGCCAACCTTAAATTCTTGAGTTTTCTTTAACCAAATGGGACGTTGTTGCAATCGTGTCAGGTATTCTTGTTGCCAACGACTCCAGAAATCGCCAAGCAATTTTTGAGTGTATTGCCACCGGGATAAAGAATGAATCGTTGTATCTTTGAAATCAGATGACGGTACAACGATAGGAGCTTCGCCGATTAGAAAGTGTCCCGGTGTTAGTACTTCTATGCAATCTACGTCCTTATCATCGATAGGACACAATGGCCTAGAATTGAGACAAGCCTCAATTTGGCACAGCACCGTGGCCATTTCTTCATAGGTGAGAGTAGTGGTGAGCACGCGTTTCAAATGGTGTTTAACAGATTTTACACCCGCCTCCCACAAGCCTCCAAAGTTCGGTGAGTATGCTGGTATGTAATGCCATTGTGTTCCTTCCAGTGCCAATGAGTTTGATATATCACCTTCAAAGATGAGATTTGCTTCTTTCCATGCGGCCATTAGTTCTTTGTTGGCACCAACAAAATTACGTCCCTGGTCACTCCATATATCGCTACATTTTCCTCTTCTGGAAACAAACCGCTTGAATGCAGCGATAAAGGCTTCGGACGTTAAATCGCTAACAAGCTCAAGGTGCATAGCCTTTGTTGACATACATATGAATACACAGATGTATGCTTTTTGAGTTCTGATGCCTCTTCCTTTGGACATGGTTATTAGAAATGGGCCTGCAAAATCAACTCCGGTATGTATGAAAGCTCGAGCAGGAGTTACTCTCGCTTTAGGCAGGTCACCCATCATCTGTGTCCTTGATCGCGCTCTGAGTCTAGCACATATTAGACACTTATGTATGCAGGATTTTATAAGTGCCTTACTTCGTATAACCCAATACTTTGAGCTTATGTAACTTAACATAAGTTGAACGCCGCCATGCAATGTGTGGGCATGTGCATCTGCGATAATCAAAGGCACCAAATCGTTTTTGTTTCCCAGTATAATAGGATGTTTAACCTGTTCATCCAAGTTCGCGTTACGAAGTCGACCGCCCACCCTGAGGATACCATCTCCGTCAAGGTAAGGATTCAAGGTTTTAATTTTACTTTCTCCTTTTACAGCTTTATTTAATCTTAGTCTTTCTATATCATCTTTAAATTCTTCTTGTTGTACTAATTCTATGCATTTCATTAAGGACTTTTCTAATTCCTTTGTAGTCAAACCCGTTTCCGTGCTTCTTTTAAAATTTAAAAATCTTCGACAGTAAGTTATCACTTGTATCAATTCTCTTAGATTATCAAATTCTTTAAATTGTAATTTTATACTTTCTTCATGTTCTATTTTTAAATTTGCTTGTATCTTATCCTTTTTCTTTTCTAATTCTGTATGAGTGTTTTCTTGTTTTAATCTTATTTCTGTTTCAGAGAGCCAAGCTGGACCCTTCCACCACAAATCGGACTTTTTCAGGTCAACTAACAACATGCCCCGGGACCCAATGTCGGCAGAATTATCTTCAGATGAGACATGAAACCACCGGTTGTTGTTTACATTTTCAGATATCTCTACAACCCGGTTCGCTACAAATGTTTTCCATTTGTGGGGATCGCCAGATAACCAGGCAAGGACAATTGTTGAATCTGTCCATGCATAGATGTTTGATGTAGGTATTCGCATGGCGTGTTCTATTTGCTTAAGCAGCCTCGACAACAACAGCGCTCCACAGAGCTCCAACCGTGGTAAGGAAACAGTTCGTAGCGGTGCCACTCTAGTCTTTGCCGCTAGCAGTTTTGTTGACACCGAACCATCGCGCATCTTTATTCGGGCATAAGCCACTGCTGCGTATGCTCGCGTGGAGGCGTCGCTGAAGCCATGAACTTCAATATTTTCTACATCCATACTTAATGTGCCAAGCCATCGATCAATATAAACTTTTTTTACTTCTTCAAAGTCTTCGCGAAGAGTCAACCACTCGTCCATCAGTTGTTGGCTTATTTTGTCGTCCCAGCCAACTTTTTCCAGCCATAGCTTTTGTATGAGCATTTTAGCCAAGATTAAACTCGGAGCGATCCATCCCAGTGGATCGAACAGTTTTTGCATGTCCGATAAGATTGTTCTTTTTGTGACTTTATCTGACATCATCGGTAAGTTTATTTTATATTGAAATTGATCTGTTCCTAGATTCCAGATCAATCCTAGGGCTTGCACAGTTCCATCTAATTTTAAATCTAAGTGTACTCGAGTTGTTCTCTTACTAGCATCTATAGATTGCATAAACTCAGTAGAATTGGAAGACCATTTTGATAATATGAAGCCACCCTTATGTAGTATATAAGAAATTTCTTGAGCTGTCTGTATGGCTTTATCTGCTGTGTCATCACCAGAAATCAAATCATCCATATAGAAGTCAGCTTTGATAATGCGTACAGCCTTTGGGTGATTTTTACCTTCATCTTCAGCCACTTGATGAAGCGTTCTTACTGCTAGATGGGGTGCTGAGGCAGTACCAAATGTGACACGAAGCATACGGTATTCTTTGATCGGATCTGACTCTTCCTCTCTCCACAAAAGGCGTTGATATGTATCGGCGTCTTGTTTATGTATTAAGACTTGCAGGTACATTTTTTGTATATCACTTGCATAGCAAACGCGATATAATCTCGATCTCATAACAATATCTCTAAGGTCATCTTGCAGTTGAGGACCTACAAGCAGCTCATCGTTGAGAGAGACGTGATTCGAGCCTTTAGCTGAAGCATCAAACACGACGCGTGTCTTTGAAGTTTCCTTTTCGACGCGGACAACGGCGTGATGAGGTAAGTACACCGCTTTGTTTTTATTAATTTCATTTTCAGGTATTTGTTCCATGTAATTTAATTTTATATATTCTTGCATGGCCTTTTGGTAGTCTTCTTTTAGTGTAGGTGCTTTTCTAAATCTTCTTTCTAGCTGTAGTAATCTATGTCTTGCTATTTCCTTAGTGTTTCCGTTAGGCGATAAGGGATTATCGGTTTTAAAAGGTAAGTTTACGATATACCTTCCTTCGTTTGTTCTTGCATGATTGTTTTCATATATTGTTTCACATAGCTTTTCTTCTTTCGTTAACTTTCTTTTGTTTTCAGTGTCAATTTCCCAAAGGGATTTCAACAGATTCTCTACTTCTATTTGCTGATGAAGGACCAGAAAAGATTCCTCTTGTAAATTGGTGTTGATTTCTCCAAATAAGATCCATCCCAGGTTTGTTTCTTGGGCACATGGGGAACCGGGAGGACCCTTGATTAATTGTTGTTGCACGATTTGTGCATACTCTTTAACACCTAGAAGCAAGTCAATAGGACCCGGTTTGTGATAGTCTGGGTCAGCCAGGTTGAGTCCTTCTAGGTGTGGCCAATGTGTGACAGTAACAGCTTTGGAGGGGATTCTCGTGGTCAACTGTTTGCTCATGACGTATGCTTGAATGTTGATCTCGAAGGTTGCATTCCATCGAGAACCAATCCTTAGTTGCACCACGTGATCGACGTTGGTTCTTGTAGATCCCACTCCAATGATATTTCCTCTTGCTGTATGCCTGGTTAGTTTGAGCATTTGTGTCGCCTTCTCGCTAATGAATGACGCCTGCGAACCTTGGTCCACTAGCGCACGTAGAACAACAGCGTGATTATGCTCGTTCCTTGATAAAACTGTTGCCGTGGCCAGTAGTGCTATACTTGTGCTTTGTTTGGCACTGTGATGCGACGCGATCGTAGTGTTGACTATTTCCTCCTTCTCTTCTACACTGTGTTGTGATGCTTTCGGTTGTTTAGAGTCCTCAGTTTGTACCGAAGAAGCAGAATCCCTATTTCGGTGTAGTAGAGTATGATGACGTCGACGGCATATGCGACAGGTCATTTGCAATTTACATTGATATGCGGAATGGCCTGGTACCAAACAATTAAAGCAAAGTTTGTTTGACTTAACATATTCAGATCTCTCAGCAGGTTGCAGTTTGGTGAAATCCTTACAATGGCTTATAGTGTGTTTTTCTTTACATAGCACGCATGTTCTATCTGCCGACGATGGTGACGTGGTGGCTGTGGCAGTAACAAGATGAGAACGTTCTTTTATAGGTTTTTCACGGGTGCCCGATGTTGACATTATAAGTTCTAACGTACGGTATCTTGATTGCAGAAACTCCTTCAAATCATTCCAGGTAGGTAATTTATCTTCTTCATTTGTGCAAGCAGTTTGTTCCCACTCTTTATGAGACTCAGGGTCCATTTTCTGTATCACAAGAAAAATAATTATAGGATCCCATGAGCTCGTAATTATATTCAAATTTTGTAAGTTGTTCAAACAATCCGTTGTGACGTCTAATAAATTCTTTATTTGATTTGCAGATTGCGTACTTATTTTCTTTTGATTAAATAATTTCTTTAACACTGAATTGATAATCAATCTTTTATTTCCGTACCTTGATTTGAGAACAGTCCATGCTTGTTTATAATTACTTTGTGTAATTTGAATAGGCTTCAATAATGTCTCGGCCTCCCCTGTGACACTGCTCTTTAGATAGTGCAACTTCTGAACATCACTGATCGCCGTGTTTTCATGTACTAATGAAATAAATAGGTCTTGGAAAGTAGGCCAATCTTCATAATTCCCACTAAAGCTCGGTAGTTGTATCCTCGGCAGCCTAACGAGTTGATCATTATTCGTACTTATAAACGAGTTGTTTTTCGATGATGTGGATGGCGCGGACGCTGCATTTATCGTTAACAAAAGGTCTTGTAAATCGGCTAATAACACAAGATATAAGTCTTCGTAGATAAAGAAATCTTCGTTAACAAAATAGTGTAATGTTTGTTTCTGTTCTTTCGGTGTTATCTTCACTAATTGTTGATGAATTTCCCTGAACGTTATCCAATATTGTTCTATACATCTTATTCTTGCCTCAACGTAACCTTTTGTCAACCTGGTTTTAGGACATTTCTTCAAATTCACTTGTGTTTTTTGTAATAATGCAGCTGTATCTTCTAAAACGTTAATTAACTCCGCAGTAGTACTCATCGCACCTTTTATTTTTTGCTAATATTCACTAATCACCTCTGGAATGCGGCTGGCTATTGTTCACGCCGGCCGCCCGGTACCTATCTTATCTTCGATAACTTGTTTTTTCTATTAATTAGTCCGGCTCGATTTTGACCACTATGTACTTTGGATTAAGGTTGATGTTTGCTTAGCAGGAATTTGGTCATTTAAAATGCGTGTTTGCTTCAAGACTGTTTAATTGCGACTAACTGAGGTGGGGGCATACATACTTTAATAAACACTTAACGATCACATAATATAGACATAACAAATACTATTAGAACCATTTTCGACTTCTACGCGGACGAAGTCGCGGGCAAAAGCTAGTATATATATATATATACAATAATAAACATGAAACAAGATCAAGGAACTATATGTAATGATGATGTTTAAGGAGAGAGGAAGTGTTTTTTACCAGAATTTTAAAAGTGGACAAAGATTGAGCACGCCTTATCGACACGGGTAAGGCATTCCATAACCGTACTGCTTGAACTGTAAAAGACTTGTCATAAAAGCTGGTGGAATGCATCGGCATCTCTAGTCTCAAGTTTTCCGATGACCTCAGATATCTATTATGTGTGTCATGAAAGAACTTGGAACGTTTTTTAAGATAAGAGGGGGTTGTAGGATTGAAAAAAATACTGTAGAGCTGAAATAATATATGAGTATTCCGGCGAAGACGTATGGGAAGCCACTTGAGTTTAGTACGAAATTCAGAAATGTGATCATATTTGCGCAGACCAAATATAAATCTTATGCAAAAGTTTTGAAGTCACTCAAGTTTATCTAGTTGTGCCTCAGTGAGATCGAGATAACTGACATCAGCGTAGTCAAGGATGGGAAGTAAAAGGGATTGTGCAAGCGCAGTTTTAGTGGCGGTTGGAAGAAAGTTATGCAATCGTCTCAGGGACTTACCAGATGCAAAAATTTTGCGGCTTACGTCCTGTAGCTGGGGACCCCAAGAAAGATGTTTGTCGATCCAAACTCCAAGGTTACCTTTTCGCTTATTGGAATGGCAGTTCCGTTAAATAAAACCGTTCCGTTCCGTTCCTTTGTATTTTATTAAGTAAGCATCAGTGCAAGAGAACTTTTTAAAATTTTCTGAATTAAACTGCAAGGATGTCGAAACTCGAAGGGAGTCTCAATATTAGGTAAATATTACTCGGGCTGAACGCGGTCTGCCGCGGTGCCCCCTACCCGTGCGGGTCCCAATCCAAAGCCTCCGCGTGGCCTAGCAGTCAGGTTGCAGAGATGGCAGCGACGTCGACCAGCCCGTGTGTCGTCTCCCCACCTACTGCAGGCGAGCGCCAACGTCGCTAAGATACAGGCAACACCAAGGATTAACGGCATTAATTGATTATCGATTTATTTTTACTTTATTTGTAGGATATCGCGTTGTATTTTCACCACTCGCCGCCGTTTAGTTTTTTTTATTGTGGAGCCGTAATTGGCAAATAGAATCAGGTCACCTTGTGTTGAAGGCGCACCGATTCCTCGCGGCTAATACTCGTATATAATTCGGTTTTGAACACGTATTTTCACGTGAGCTTGACCAGCGTTGGCCAGCGCTACGTTCCTTCGCGTCGCGAAACAAAACCAGGGACAACTAACGTTTCCAATGGGCCCGTCGTACTTCGTCAAGGGTACCTGCTATAATTAATATTCGTGCGGCTAACCAATTCGTGTCTTAAGAATGCGGCGACGCGATATTATGATTATTGATTGATTATATTCGGATTGAGACAGTATTTATCTAGTCCTGTATGTCTTTTTTTTTCCAAAAAACTTACCTGAAATGAAATTAAAGCAAATTGAATTTCATACATTTTTACAGCGTAAATTACATGTTTTCATATTGTTTTATCTGTATTATAAACAACAATATTTGTAATATTGTTTCCGCAGAAGCCTAGCTTATATTATCAAGTTACAAATTACCGAAAAAAAATTGGAAAAACATTTAGTTTTAAGTCATAATTTTTGGTATTACGGAACACATTCAATTTATCATAAATTTTCGATAGCTAGTAGTGCTATCGCGTCAAGAAATAATATTGTCAATGTGTGCGTGGTCGCACAGTATCCATCCGCTCACACACACACGCGTGTCTGACCTCGCCTTGTCGAACAGTGATAGCAATTGTAAAGAAAAACACTATTTTCTTGGTAATACTTTTAATCAGCACAACTGTACTATTTCACAATCCAATGACGACTGACTGCATTACATTTTACAATTTAGCATGACTTTTGCCCCACCCAGAAATAACGATATTATCATAACCGTTATTTCTGAGTGTTGCCAAAGTAAAATAATACATTGAATTGCAATAATGAAAATACATTTAAAACATTGTTATAATAATAATAATTTGTACTTTGACAGTGTTGCTACAGTGGATATTATAATTCAATATTTAAGTAATACATTTTTTTAAATTTAATCAAAGAAATCATGACATTCGGCCATCCGACAGCGCGCTAACTCCGAAGCACGCAATAATCACGCGCACTGAGGCAATACATCAAATAGGAAAAATGAGTAACAAAAAAAAACAATTATACACTCAAGACACTGTATCATATCATTATATGACAGGCAATGCACCTAATAAGTACCCGATGAAAAGAGAAAAGAGTATGCACTGCACTTCACTTCACTTCATAAATCCTCCCGACCGAATCCCGGCCATGGGGCGGCCAACCTCAACAGAGACCAGCCAAGCACGCAGGAGACATAGTGCACAAATGTGTGCGGCAAACAGGTGCCTCACTGCTCTCCTACTCCACAGTCCCGACGAGACTGCAACCTGACACGACCGGGTAGAGATCAGGCGCAGAACCAACTGCTTCCCGTGCTTCCGAGGCACGGGGTGTCACACTTCAAGCTTCCGATCTAGCTGCTACTGAAAAACTCGTGATAGAAAAATCAAACGACACCCTACCCGACCTGGGAATCGAACCCAGGAACCCAAGCTCAGTAGCCGCGCTTGCGACCACGAGACAAACGGGGTTAAAACTAATGTTTAATATGTTAAATGTTTCCTAAATATATGAATACCATTCGTGTTTACAGTTATTTGTCCAATTCTAAATTATAATTATTAAAGTGGGACGAATCAGATGGACCGACCCAGAGGATTTGTCAATTCCTAACGATTGGGTATATTGAACTGTTTGTTTTTCATTCCAATTATAAATATTGGCGTATTAGTTTTATCTTTTTAGCCATCACTCAATATCTTGGGATTTAATATCAGGGTTAAAATCCGGATAAAATACTACATTAGTGGTTGGAACATTCTTACTTGTGCCTGGTTGAATCGCCGAGATGATTTTCAGCAGATCATCCCAGCAGTCAGTCCTTCCAAAACTAACTTCAACTTCACAGGTATCTCTTCAGAATCACTAGATAAACATTTCCTGCTATACATATCTTCTAGGAGCCTCTGGAGAGAAACTTACGATCCGCTCTGGAGCGTAGATCTGGAGTGGAGTTGTCATTTCGTTGGCCTTCACAGCACACCTTACGGCTTTCCAACAGCACACCTACATGGCTTTCTAACAGCACTGCTACTTGACTTTCATTGCAGCATACCTACATGGCTTACTAACAGCATAAATATACATGGCTTACTAACAGCGCACCTACATGGCTTTCATAGCAGCATACCTACGTGGCTTACTAACAGCACACATACATAGCTCACTAACACCATATTTACATGACTTATTAACAGCACATGTACATGGCTGCATAGGATTACATAAGTGCCTACGCTAAATTCATGGCCCCAAAAGATCACGTAAGTGTCAACGTTAACGTTACAACGTTACTTCGACGTTATTACTTTGGTTATAATTTACAAGTTGATTTTTAGAAAATTTGTAATTGAATTATTTTTATTTGACATTTGTAATTTAATAATTTAGGCAATTCTTGATCTAGTACTTATCTTTTTTTTTTTTGACATTGGAATTTAATTATTTTGTTAAATTAAAATCATTGTTAATGTCACAAAATTTGCATGCCGAATTTAGTTGGCACTATTGTGTATTTGTTATAAAATCTGTATAATACCATATTTCAGGCAAATAAATGAATCTATCTATCTAAACTCTGAACTACAGCTCACCTTTATGGCTGCATAAGATCACATAAGTACCTATGTTAAACTCCTGAACTAGTAGTCACCTACATAGCTCCATAATATCACATAACTGCCTACGTTAAATTCTAAACTACAGCTCACTTGCATAGCCGTATAAGATCAAATAAGTATCAACGTTAAAACAGAACTATGTACAGCTCACTCATATGGCTACGTAAAATCACATAAGTGTCTACGTTAAGCTTTGCACTACAGCTCACCTACATGGCTGCATAAGATCACATTACGTGTCTACGTGAAACTCTGAACTACAGCTCACCCACGTGGCTGCTATAAACTATACGCATACATCTCCATATAGCTCACCTACATGGTTAAACTGGAGTGTAAGCCGCATAGAACTCTAAACTATACTTGTAGGTACATGTTCATCTTTAATTTTAAAATCTGGACTACAGCTCACCTACGTGGCTGCTATAAACTATACGCATACATCTCCATATAGCTCACCTACATGGTTAAACTGGAGTGTAAGCCGCATAGAACTCTAAACTATACTTGTAGGTACATGTTCATCTTTAATTTTTAAACTCTGAACTACAGCTCACCTATGTGGCTGCTATAAACTATACGCATACATCTCCATATAGCTCACCTACATGGTTAAACTGGAGTGCACGCCGCATAGGAGTCTACACTATACTCGTACATCACAGGTCGCCCACACGGCTGAACCCAAGTGCACGCTGCATAAGGGTCGTATCTACACTATACCCGTACATCTCTGAACAGCTCACCTACATGGCTGAACCCGAGTGCACGCCGCATAAAATTCAAAATTCAAAAGTCATTTATTCAAACTAGAGGTCTACACTATACTCGTACATCTCTGAACAGCTCACCTACATGGCTAAACCCGAGTGCACGCCGCATAAAATTCAAAATTTAAAAGTCATTTATTCAAACTAGAGGTCTACACTATACTCGTACATCTCTGAACTGCTCACCTACATGGCTGAACCCGAGTGCACGCCGCATAAAATTCAAAATTCAAAAGTCATTTATTCAAACTAGGGGTCTACACTATACTCGTACATCTCTGAACAGCTCACCTACATGGCTAAACCCGAGTGCACGCCGCATAAAATTCAAAATTCAAAAGTCATTTATTCAAACTAGAGGTCTACACTATACTCGTACATCTCTGAACAGCTCACCTACATGGCTGAACCCGAGTGCACGCCGCATAGGGGTCTACACTATACTCGTACATCTCTGAACAGCTCACCTACATGGCTGAACCCGAGTGCACGCCGCATAGGAATCTACACTATACTCGTACATCTCTGAACAGCTCACCTACATGGCTGAACCCGAGTGCACGCCGCATAGGAATCTACACTATACTCGTACATCTCTGCACAGCTCACCTACATGGCTGAACCCGAGTGCACGCCGCATAGGAATCTACACTATACTCGTATATCTCTGAACAGCTCACCTACATGGCTGAACCCGAGTGCACGCCGCATAGGAATCTACACTATACTCGTACATCTCTGAACAGCTCACCTACATGGCTGAACCCGAGTGCACGCCGCATAGGAATCTACACTATACTCGTACATCTCTGAACAGCTCACCTACATGGCTGAACCCGAGTGCACGCCGCATAGGAATCTACACTATACTCGTACATCTCTGCACAGCTCACCTACATGGCTGAACCCGAGTGCACGCCGCATAGGAATCTACACTATACTCGTATATCTCTGAACACCTCACCTACATGGCTGAACCCGAGTGCACGCCGCATAGGAATCTACACTATACTCGTACATCTCTGAACAGCTCACCTACATGGCTGAACCCGAGTGCACGCCGCATAGGAATCTACACTATACTCGTATATCTCTGAACACCTCACCTACATGGCTGAACCCGAGTGCACGCCGCATAGGAATCTACACTATACTCGTACATCTCTGAACAGCTCACCTACATGGCTGAACCCGAGTGCACGCCGCATAGGAATCTACACTATACTCGTACATCTCTGAACAGCTCACCTACATGGCTGAACCCGAGTGCACGCCGCATAGGAATCTACACTATACTCGTACATCTCTGCACAGCTCACCTACATGGCTGAACCCGAGTGCACGCCGCATAGGAATCTACACTATACTCGTATATCTCTGAACACCTCACCTACATGGCTGAACCCGAGTGCACGCCGCATAGGAATCTACACTATACTCGTACATCTCTGAACAGCTCACCTACATGGCTGAACCCGAGTGCACGCCGCATAGGAATCTACACTATACTCGTATATCTCTGAACACCTCACCTACATGGCTGAACCCGAGTGCACGCCGCATAGGAATCTACACTATACTCGTACATCTCTGAACAGCTCACCTACATGGCTGAACCCGAGTGCACGCCGCATAGGAATCTACACTATACTCGTACATCTCTGAACAGCTCACCTACATGGCTGAACCCGAGTGCACGCCGCATAGGGGTCTACACTATACTCGTACATCTCTGAACAGCTCACCTACATGGCTGAACCCGAGTGCACGCCGCATAGGAGTCTACACTATACTCGTACATCACAGGTCGCCCACACGGCTAAACCACAGTGCACGCCGTATAGGAGTTCACAATACACATTTTATTATATGATAGCTCGCATAGTCATTAATCATTGCAGCAAACAACATAGGCTAAGCTACTGCTTAACTATCAAACTATATAGCTGCACAGAAATTTCAGTGAACGGAACAGACTGACATACTATTCAAATTATTCGAAGTAAAATCTCGTAGAGAAATTCCCAACATTCCATCTCATAATTTGTAATTTATTTATTTTCCAAGTTGTCCAATGCAATGATAACTCTATCGAGGAGTTGCCTCGACCAAAGATAGCACGTGCATCGGCCCAATTACTATTAACTATGATTTAAATATTAGCCTTATGGGAAATACGCTACAATGATTGCTACCGAATCATGAGACTACATAATAACCATACTCATCGCTCACTGAACTTATCTCGTACAAAAGCAGTGAAGTAAAGAATTCATAAGACTACTTACAATTTTACCGACATAATATGGCTCGTGATTCCATGCCACTTCTGACTTGTAAAGAAAAACACTATTTTCTTGGTAATACTTTTAATCAGCACAACTGTACTATTTCACAATCCAATGACGACTGACTCTGCATTACATTTTACAATTTAGCATGACTTTTGCCCCACCCAGAAATAACGATATTATCATAACCGTTATTTCTGAGTGTTGCCAAAGTAAAATAATACATTGAATTGCAATAATGAAAATACATTTAAAACATTGTTATAATAATAATAATTTGTACTTTGACAGTGTTGCCACAGTGGATATTATAATTCAATATTTAAGTAATACATTTTTTTAAATTTAATCAAAGAAATCATGACACAATATTCCAAACGAATTTTGAACACATCTCGATTTGCAGTTGCGAGCTATGTTCGTCGGCCCCTTAACGCAGAGACACCGTCGAATTTTTTAATTTTACTTTTTGCGTTCATGACATTTTTATTTTAACCGTTTTTTAATATACTTTTTGTTCTCAACCTGGATACTCTGTTTCATTATTCGTCCTGCGTCGTACCGGGTTCGAATCCCGGCAACTTTTTAACCTAAAGGTGGCAAATCACTTTTTTTTTTTGCTACATGCATTCTTCGTTATTGTCGCTCGTTTCTTATGCAACATAAAAAGATAAAATCATCCAGATTCATGTAGGTATTCTCAGTATTATTCGTGCGTAGATCATGAGTCTAAGGACAAAAATGTTGCCATAATAAGCAATTCATTCCACATAAGGATGCGCTTTTTTTTAAGTATTGAAGGTTTGAATCTAAGTTTTTAGGTATTTTTGACTTGTCTAAAGCTTTCAATTGTGTTTCTCATGATAAATTGGTCAGGAAATTAAATCACTACGGGGTGTTAGAAACACTATATTGGATCTTCTAATTTCTTATTTGAATAATAGGATCCAAAAGTGGACGTTAGCGTTAACGGCAAGCTCTCTATGGGAGTACCGCAGGGCTCAATTCATGGCCCTTTTTTATTTCTCGTAAATAATATTAACCCACCTTATCTTATAAAGGTCTGCAGCGGTCAGCTACGCGGTCTATAAAATCCGTCATTTGACTAATGTAAAAACAACTTGATTAGTACATTTTAGTTATTTCCATAGTGTAATGTCGTACGGCATTTAGCTGTGGGGAAATGCAGCTGATATTCAGGCTATATTTGTGCTGTAAAACGAACCATTTGAGCAAATAACCGAGGGCATTCACTGAGGGATAAATTTAAGAGAATAAACTTATTGACAGTAGCATCTCAATATACATATAAGAGAACGTAGTGCATTTAATAAGGAATATTCTATCTATCTAACCTGATTCATATAAAAAAAAATATTAATCTATATTTGAAACACAGCGAAAAAGATTTACTTATTGTGCCCATAACCAGCCATCCAAAAAATTTGTAATTCATTTAAGTACCAGAGTAGGTATACGTTTTTACAACAAACGACGAAGCAATGTTACAGAACTGAGCCTCAATAAATTTTCAAAAGGTTTCTATTATTATCACTTGCTTCAAAAACGGTGAACATCGTGAGGAAACCGGCAAGCCCGAGAGAAATTTCTCGACGGCATGTGAAGCCAACTCAGAGGCGGCTTTAAAACTCTTACACCAGGTTAGTCACTAACCACACGAAAAGAAGATTAATGATTAATTTAGCTATATACCAACAAACTATTTTATAAGTATTTTAGAATTAATATATTGTCATTTTAATTTTTATTGATTTACGTGACATAAGTCATGATATTTGGGATGATATTTAAAGAGAAAATTGACTGTGAATGTGAGTACCATGCAGGCTAGATAGAGTACATGGTTTTATAACTAAAAACCAACTCGCATCATTAAAAATATTCAAAATCTACACTCGCGAGCAATAAACTGGAATCACTTCATCGCTCGTTGCTCAAGTAAATTTTTCACAATTTCTTTGCAATGAGCTGTAGATTGTGGTATATTTTGTTAGCTTTCAAATGATATCATAAAGATTTAAAATTAATTCAATTTTCTACCTAAATTTAGAGAATTATTGCAATAGGTCGAAGTTGTGGACGTCTAAATGAATAGGAACTAATATGAAAAGATAAAAAATATATTTACAATTTATGTTATTTACCCCTTAATATTTTGTGTTACCCCCCCCCCTGGCCCTAATGAATGCCTGTAAACGGTTTTTCATTGACCGAATGAGTTTCCTGATAGAATCCTGTGGGATTTCCTGCCACTCTTCCACTAATGCAGTTTTCAGGTATTCTACTGACGCTGGAGCTGGACATCTTCCTCCCACCCGCCTTTTCAGCTCGTCCCATATATTTTCAATCGGATTTAAGTCAGGGCTGAGGACTGGCCAGTCTAGTATGGGAATCCCGAGTTCTACAAGGTACTGTCTAGTCACTGCAGCGGTGTGGAAGCGGGCATTATCGGACATCAGCAGGAAATCTTCGCCAATAAACCATAGAGGAGCACATGGCCTAGCAGAATGTCGTTGATGTATCTTTCTGCACTTAGCCCCCCTCCCCGACCTCCACCAGGTAGGAATATCAAATCCATTTTTGCTTCAATAGATATCCCCGCCCACATCGTACAGGACCCACCCCCGTATGCCACTGTTTCCGCAAAATAGCATTGTGCGAATCGCTCCCCCGGTCTCCTATAGACTCTCTGTTGACGGACGCTACCATGCAGGCACATCCTGGATTCGTCCGGACAAACAGAACAGACTCACCTCCATTGCTCGATATCCCAATCTAAGTGATCGCGAGGAAACTGAAGCCTGGCTTGTCGGTGGGCTGTAGACAATTTAGGTCCCGTGGCTGGCCTTTTCGGGGTCAAGTTCGCTTCTTTGAGTATTCGCCTTACTGTCCACTCGCTGACAGCCCTCCCTCGAACTTCTCTGAGCTGCTGCTGGACGTCTACGCCAGTTGTACGTCAGTTGTCAATTTCGGAGAGAATCAGTCATCTCTCACCGAAGTGCATCGCTGTCATCCAGATCCTGGTCTCCGGACTAAGTTTTCAGTCTCCCTGAATCTCTTGTATACCTTCGAGACACAAGACTGACTCAAATGAAGCTGTCGAGCGATAGTACGCTGAGACAATCCTTGCTGGATTTGGATGACGACTTGAGCAGCTTCTATAGGTGTGGCTAAAATGTTCTTTTAGCTTCTGTATTCCCAGTGACGTGGAATATTGGACTGATGATCAATTTTCATAAACACCCCCTTTTTATAGGGTTTCAGGACTACCAAACAATATGGTGTTTTGTTTTAAAAATTGATTATTTTTGTTTTACGTTCCATGACATAAGGTGAATAATCTTTTGTTATGATAATGAAAGAGGCTGAAAGCTAACAAAATTGCCTTTCAAATGATATGCCACAATCCATAGTTCATTGCATAGAAGTTGTAAAAATTTGTTTCGAGCAGTGGACGATGAAGTGATTCCAGTTTATTGCTCGCGAATGTGGTTGCATTCTCATCTCAGCGTCAATCAATGTCAAAAACTTGACAAAAATGTAGGGAAATTTTAGGTATTTTTGACAGATTGAGACTGAGATCAGACTGTAAACGTTCTTAAAGTTACGGGAATTGTCCCTCTGTCTGGTGGTTTTGAGTATTTTATTTTTATAGCCTACGCAAATGTCCTGCAGATTTGTAGAGTTGTGTGATAGGTCGCTGAGATCCCTAAAATTGGGTGGAGCTAGAGCTACACTATGACTGATGCATTCATGTCGTCAGTTGGGACAGGAAAACTCAAACCTGCATTGATTCTTTCTTCAAAAGGCCTTTCCAGACATAGCCCTGCATTGTTAGACTCACATAAAATCCTAATAATATAATGTTTGGACTTTAAAACAGACAAAACACTCTGAGTTTATTTCGGCATTATTTTGTTCTCGGAGATCAGTCAGCTAGCTTCCAAAAAGGTGAAGGAAAACATCGTAAACCAGCAAGCCTGAGAGATATTTCTCGACGGCATGTGAAACTTAGTCTGAGGCCTATTATGGGCGGCTTTAAAACTTTGACACCAAGTTAGTCACTAACCACACGAAAAGAAGTCAGCTTGAAAATGCCGGCGGCATCCAGCTTTAAATTATTGACCAAAAAATTTACATGTAAAATTGTCTTAAAAGATCTAATTCCAGAAATAAACATGATTTAATTTCAACGGTGCTGTATGAGTCCCGGTTACATCACTCTACAAAAGCTTAAATGAACGTAGAGAAAATCATTGCGAGCAAATTTTCTCCCCGAGGGTAAAGCAGTGGGAATCTCGTCACAACATGGAATTCAATTTCTTTGTGATAATAGTGCCGGACGAACATCTGTCGAAATTCATGAAGTTTTTGAGCGAGAGATGTAAAGATATGGTGATTCTTAAGCTAGCTACCGGACAGCGTGACACACGACGGTGACTAATATGACCACGATTTAAAATGTGACTGCAAATCAACAATCTGTAACATATTTACATAATAAGCGCATAATGAATCATCAATTGATTATTATCATCCATAATCAAAAGAGAACATAATAAGCAAACCTAAGCCTGTTTTGGAAAGAATTTGAATTATAAAATAATGTATTACTCACTCCTAATCACAAATCATTTAATAAGAGATAAAGATAATGAAATACGTACTATATAACCATCGAAATTATGAAGTAGTTAGTCTTAGCGATGGAGTGGTGGACGTATGTGATTCTTTTGTGTGTGACGGCTGTTCTTGCTGAAGATGAATGGCTGGAAGTGACAACTGCGCAAGGGACGGTGCGCGGGCGCAGGCACCCCAGCGAGGATCTATACGCCTTCTACAACATACCCTACGCCACAGCGCCGGTAGGCGTGAACAAATTCAAGGTACTTTAATTAATCCTGTTGTAAATGAACAAAGGTTCAAGATTACAAATGCATATATCTAATCATTTCTTTTGCTTTGCAGGCACCTCTGCCACCACCTACATGGTCGGAACCATTTGTTGCAATCGCTGATAAAAGTGTCGTATGTCCACAACACAAACTTATGATTGACTTGATGCAAGACTTCGTGGAGGTGAAAGAAGAT
Organism: Agrochola macilenta; assembly: GCA_916701695.1. Lineage (NCBI taxonomy): Eukaryota > Metazoa > Arthropoda > Insecta > Lepidoptera > Noctuidae > Agrochola > Agrochola macilenta. The sequence continues at coordinate 9,904,713 of OU753554.1, read as the reverse complement.
TGTCTAATTGCTAATGTATTTGTGCCCAACACCACTGAGAGCAACCTTTCAGTCTTCGTATTTGTTCACGGAGGAGCTTATGTAGCGGGCTTTGGTAACTTATATCAAGGAACACAGTTTATGAGGACAAAAGATTTTATCATGGTCACGTTTAACTATCGTCTCGGCATTCACGGGTTCCTTTGTCTCGGCACCGAGGACGTACCAGGAAATGCCGGTATGAAGGACCAGGTGGCGTTGCTGCGCTGGGTACAAGAGAACATCGCCAGCTTCGGGGGTAACCCTGGTGATGTCACTCTTGTTGGAAGTAGTGCAGGTTCTTCATCAGTGGACCTAATAATGCTCTCAAAGTCAGCCGAAAACTTGTTCCATCGAGTTATACCTGAAAGTGGTGGAAATCTTGCCCCATTTTCAGTCCAGAGGGATCCTCTAGAGATTGCCAAAACGTTCGCCAGAGATCAGAACATCGCCAACGTAGACGATATAGACGTTTTAGAAGATTTCTATAAGACAGCTTCAATGGACTTATTAACTGCAGATATGTTTATGGATAGGACTGATTCTACTTTCTTGTTTTCCCCGTGTGTGGAGCGTGATACAGACGGAGCATTCCTGACAGAATCTCCTCTGAGTATTCTTATGAAAGGCGACTACAATAAGTTACCATTGTTGTATGGATTTGCTAACATGGAAGGGCTACTACGTATTGACTTTTTTGAAATTTGGAAGAATAAAATGAATGAAAAATTTTCTGATTTCCTATCGGCTGACCTAAAGTTTGAATCCGATGAAGAACGAGAAGAAGTAGCCAATTTAGTCAAGACATTTTATTTCGGCAACAATCCTGTTAGCAATGACAATATTCTACAGTACGTCAACTTCTTTTCGGATATCTTATTTACGTTTCCTATGCTTTGGGCTGTAAAACTGCACGTGGAAGCTGGTCATAACCAAGTATATTTATATGAATATTCATTTGTAGATGAGAATGTTACTCCAGTGCCTCACACTGATGTAAGAGGTGCTGAACACTGCGCTCAGACGATGGCTTGGTTGGACCCCATGATTGGCACTATTGCTAGTCTCGAGACTCCCGAATTTCAGAAAATGAGGACGACAGTACGTGAAATTTGGCACAACTTTATGAAAACTGGGTAAGCATTAACTTTTAGCATTAATTTATAACCGCTGTATACTCGTAAAGTTACATTGTTATTAGTATTTACGTCTCTGCTAGGGTTCGACACAAAACTTGAAAAAACTTACATCACGAGCGCTCTCTTAAGATTCGATGACTCAGTTCAACGATCATTTTACTTTACAGAACGCCAGTCCCTGCAGGTTCGTCGCTGCCCGCGTGGTCAGCAGCACTCGCGAACAGGTCACCACATATGTTGCTAAATGAGACGCTGGAACTACGTGGGGTGCTCTTGGAAGAACGCACTCGCTTCTGGGAAGACATCTATGAGAAACACTACCTAGATGCTGTACCACCGCCACCACCGCGTAGTGGTGCAGACAGTACGGCGCAGAAGAATGTATTTAATCTATTAACTATGTTTATTCTATTCTTTCTTACGAAAACGATAATCGTAGAATAGATTACGAAGTAAGATTTACAATGAAAAACAAAAATAGTAAATCAAATTAAACAAATTGATTGACAGATGATTGTTAATATTTGACTTTTATTATACATATGCAAATAAAGTAAGTACTCAGATTTATTTATTATTGTACAACTAAACATTCCTCAAGAACTCTTCTCAATCTACTAAACAATTTTCTTGCTTATAGTATTTTCTCGTTTACGGTGCCGAAGAATATTTTTTATTTATTTATGCTGTATATCTTATCCCATTTTGCTACGAAAATAAATATAAAATAAGATGAATGTGGCAACATTTCACAAAAACAAAACCAATAAAATTATTAATATAATCTAAATCAAATTGTGCTCATAATTTATGTAAACTTAAGAAAAAGTAAAAGGTCTGTCAGTTTACAAATTATTATGTGGTGTAAGTAACATCGTGTCACTCACCAGACACCCCACTTATTGGTATTAATAGATTCGCAATATGTGTGTGTAATTCATACAAGAATTAACAATATAACTTCTTTTTTAAGGAAATATATAATAATATTAATGATGTAATACGTAATATGGGCTGGTATCCGCAACTCCACGTCAAAGCGCATATTTTGCGTACTGTTTATTAAGGAATTAAAAAATATATGTATAATTTATTTAGTTTTTTAATTTTGGCAATTCTTAATTTATTCTTCATTGTTCCTGCAAATTAAGCCACTATCCCTTGGCACAGAGCTTAAACACGCCCCGAAAAGTATATCTATAGTATTTGTTTAAAGCCGGTTAAATATAATTATTTGCGAGTGAAACCACGGCCAACAGCTAGTTCTGAATAGAATCAATTCTGTGTAAAGTTTGAGATAGATAGTAACCCTGGTTACTCTGGAAGTAGTTAGTACAACAACGTAGAGGAACGTCAACTAAAGTTCAATTGAAGTTCACGACTTAGCCGGAGTTAAGTCAACCGATCAAAACTCCGGATCCAGTTGGACAAACTTCGATATTGTTACGTATGTCGGCGGAGGGTATGAGTCTTTTTCGTTATCAGGCATATTTTAACTACTGTGGGCGTACTATGGGTAGTGTTGGTTATTGCGCAATAGAAACACCGTTTCAGTTCAGATCAAATTATAATTTTCGATAACATTACTCACACTAGCATTTCACACACTGTAGGTACACGACACAACACAGGCACGTGTGATGATGATGGTTTAACAAAACGTAGGACAGTTACGAAGCGTCTTCACTGCTCGATACCAGGATAAGGAATGGAGCGTTCTCTGCAACCTCGTAACCGACCGGAAACGCCCGACTCTGTCGAGTCGCGCCAATTCTAGTCCTGATAGTTGCCGCTAGGTGGCGTGCCTTGTTTTGTTGTAAACGTCAATTGTCGGATGCGACATGTATGTATTTAATATTGGTATCTATTCTGCCATCTATAAAATTGCATACAGAATATTATGCATATAAAACTTTCCCGCTCGGAAACAGTAGGCCTCCTCTCTGTGGCCAGTGAGGGTTGGTACATGTCACATGTCTACGAATCTTCGGTAGCACATGTCGGAAACTACATCAATCTACCTAGCCTTTTCCCAATTATGTTGGGGTCGGCTTCTAGTGTAACCCGATGCAGCTGAATACCAGTATTTTACATGGAGCGACTGCCTATCTGATCTCCACAACCCAGTTACTGGGTAATACGATACGTCTTGGTAAGACTGGTTGTCAGACTTTCGGGCTACTGACGACTCGTAACAACTCAACGATCCACGAATGACAGACCAACGAATTAAGGTACTTTCTGAGGCACGGAGGACTATCGGTATGTAGAGATGGTCACCTATCCACGGACCAACCGCGGCAAGCATAGCTTAATCTGATGGATCGGCCCGTGCGGCTTTTATTACTTAGCCACGAGCTCCTCCTCAACAAACGAAAACTACTATCTGCTGTCGGAAACTTCATGAAGAATATATTTTTTAAACATCATGAGGAAACCAGCTGGTCTATTGTCGGTCTACTGAGCTGTGATTCCACCTGGCTGCTAGGATTGACATTATTCACAGCTTAGCTCAAGCTCTCTTTACCAAGAATTTAAATTCTGAATTCTTGTGAGCTTTTTACAGAACAGAACGCCTGGTTTTTTTTTTTTGTATGGTACGTAAATATCTTAGATTTTTTAAACCATTTGAAGTTGACATCACTATTCCGCTAAGGGTCTAAATTTGATTTCGTTTATTTAAAAAGTGATCAAAAATGTATGTTCATTTATAAACTGCGAAGAAACCTTCCTTCGATTTATTATTAATTTTAATTAAGTACAGTTGTAATATTATTTAATAAAAAGTAATCAATCAAAGTTTAAAACACTTATTTACCTCGAAACTTAGGTACCATTTACCGCATATTCCCTTGTGATGCGAAACAGTTCGATACTTAAATCAATTATGTAGGTATTACTTATCGCAGTATTATCGTTTTTCGTGTGCTGTTCTTCTAAACTGCGCAACAGATTTTGATGCGGTTTCCACCATTATTTAGAAAAATTATTCCGGAAGGTTTATGTGGATAATACATTCATATTGAACTAAAATAATTAAAGAAATCTCGTTGTCCTGTCAAGTCGTAAAAACCGTGCGAGGCAGGGATGGGTCGCTAGTATCTTAAATGGACATAATAAATTACTCTTTTCAATTTAACATTCAATAAGATTTAACATATCGTTAATCATTTAACTTAACTAAGTTATCTACGCTTAACCTTACTTGACCATAAACGCCAAAGCCGTGGAAGCTTACAAAGTTAGACCAAAGGTTAAATAAGCACCTACAGGCGCTTACCAATGTTACTTTTTCAATGTCAACAGGTAGGTAGGTATTTAGATACTTTCACGATTGATTTATGACACCAATGATGACTAATGACTTCTTCTTTTTCATTGTATTGTATTAGGTCTAAACTAAATACCTGCTTGGGCAAACTTTTACGAACAACTAACCTACACGGTCCGCTCTCATCTAGTTTTAAAACATAATTTATTTTTACGCGAATTCGACTGAGACGCGTCGTTAGTGACGTGACTGAAATGTGTCTGTGTAGCCAATGGCGTACAACATCTATATTTTTTTGCCGTGACTTGACCTTGATGTGACTGACGTGTTTGCATAAACCTTAAAACTGTTTGTACAAACCTTCGAACATAAATAAAATCATCTATCCTAACTTTAACTATGGAACCAATTCTGACACATAAATGATAAAACAAAAAATCTGCTGTTCCATCCATACATTCTGGTCGTTTTTTTTCCACTTTTGTATCGCACAGCAAATTTTTTATCATATTTCATAGTTGTTTCATAATAATAAGTAATACTTCGTGCGACCTGTAATGAATGTCCAGGTATTTTGTTTGCATCACATGTTCTGAAGACATCTTTGCTTTGCTTTGCATACGTACATACAACAAGCCTTTCTGTTTTGTAACGGGGTGGAAATCATCATGGATGTCCTCCGCCCTGGGGCGGACGAAGGGGTCTCTCAGACTTCTACTGACTAAAACCACCCCGTGTTCCCCTCGCACACTTACACCGGGGCTACGGGGGCACATAAGATCCTTCTGCGGGGGAAGTGAGATGTTTGACTCCCCCCGCGACGTCTAAGAGGAGCGCGCGTGGAAACATAGAACAACCTAACCTAATCTTATTTTTGGGTTTTTCCAGACAGCTTATAATTATAATACTGGATAACGGGTGCAACAGATAATCTTATCGGTGGAACTGTATCATTATCTATTGATAAGACAAACCTATCAAGTCACATACCTAATCGTTGATTACAAACTCAGAAGTAATTTATAAACTATAAACATACATTCGTATCTATTTATGTCATACTAGCGACCCCCCGGTTTTTACGACTTGTACGGTTCGCACGGTTTTTACGATTTGTTTGATTTGCCGAGATTTCTTTATCATATGTAATTTAAAATATGAATGTATCTATACATAGGTACATTTAATAAAATAAAACGAAAGTAAACTGTACATTTATTAAAAGAGATAGACCACTTTGGTTGTTCGGTTTATGACCAACCTTTTTTAAGAAAATATTTGTTGGCGGCTTCTGAACCTTAGAATGTTGAAAGTAAAGTATTTGTAGGTGGAAATCGTTCGTTCCTACTATCTCCAAGAAAGCAATTGAACACCACCTACCTTGTCTCAACTCCCGGGTCAGCAGGAGCGCTTCAGCGTGCACGGCACTTCACAGATAGGCAGTTTAGATGTACTCTGGGTTCAAAGGTCTTGAAGATTGCACACCACACAGTAGTGAGTCCACAAACACTACAGATGCTAAAACGTTTAACTTGAAACACGATCACAACAAGAGAGGAAGAAACGTTCATTCAGCTCAAGGCGCAAAATCGTACTCTTGGTAACTATCGCTAGGAAGGCTTATTAAGTGTTTGGTGGGTGTAGGGCCCTCCTCTGAAAGGAATGGTAAAGATCTGCCCGCATGCGGCTGGCCAAATGAATGGAGATATGGCCGCTCAAAGACGAGTTATGATTACTAAAGAAAACCCGACTGCAAAAACACATAACTGAAAATAGAAAAACAAGCATTATAATCTATAGAATTTTGGTATCGCAGGCCACAAAAGTTACACCATATTTCCGGTTATTAGTTTGTCCCGCCCGCGATACCAAAATTCTATATACCTAATAGATTATAATGCTTTTTTTCTCTTTTCAGTTATGTGTTCAGGTTTCAAACTGGTCATCAGGTTTTTGTTTAAAAAAAAAATGTATGCTTGTATTTTTGTTTGTAATAAATAAACTCAAAAACTATAGGACCGATTTCAAAAAATCTTTCGACAGTAGAATGTTTTTGTATGTGTGTTTTTGTCTGAGTAAAGCCGTGTCTCCTGCGCGTGTTTTTCCGAAATATTACACAATAATGCTTACACATAAACATTTGTTTTCATACACAAGCTGTCTCCTGCGCAAGTAGGTATATAATATTTATACATGATAATAATAATAAGATCTAATATAATATATAATAATAATAAATAATAATACTTAATAATATAAAAAATAAAAAAAAAATAAAAATAATAATATAATATAATATATAATGTAATATGATATAATATATATGGGATATTTTTTTTGATAAAAAACACATTTTGTGTAGATAAAGTAATGAGTTCTGACGAGGAAGACGTGCTTAAAAAGTTACGAACAGTATCTCTATTACAATCCATCGTCAATTTACGAGTTTCACAACTTGTTCACGATCACAGTTCACAACTATTTACCGGACAATATAACCTCAAAAGCTGTGTTGACTGACAGTGACAGATGTGCGCGGTGCGCGTGGCAGTTGAAAATTAAACAAACCCTTCCCCTCTTCACCCGCGCGGGGAATGTTTTCCATGCAGCTCTTAGAGTATATAACACTGGAGAAGCCTTACGAACACTTCCCCTCTGTAAAAATACAAGAACAAATGTTCTAGTACGTTCATAAAAACTACTTTCAAATCGATTCTAACGCACTTCGTAAATCGTTTTAAAGGCGTGCGGAGCTCCGTGAAAATGCCTATTTGTGCTGTTAAATGGTGTAAAAAGCGTTCAAATACGTCAAATTTACATATAGAACTGAATAACTTTCCATATGCAATTTTTTTTTTCTAAGATTTTATCATGTTTTTATTGAAATTTAAAATCCTAACCTAATAATACAATTTGATTTTTCATTCGATGCAGCCATGATTCAGTATAAAACGTAGCATGAATCGAGTATTTTACTCACGTTGCTTCTGTGAGGTCACCGAGTCTCACTACATCTCGTTTTTATGTTCGTAAAGATCAAAATACTTTTCTTTTGCATCACGAAAATATACGTCAAATCAGCAAAACTTACACGCACTTGACATGCGATTATGTCCTCTAGTAAAAATGTTAACGAGACTACCGTAGTATTGAGGTCATCTTTGAAACCAAAATTGACATGTCGATAATTTCCTAGTAAAAATTACTTAGTAATTATTTTTGTTCATATTTTTTTTTAATGTTCAATGTTTTATAATTTGTTTATGTCCATTGAAGTGGTGGTCCAGTGAAGGTGTATATAAAAAAAAAATTGAACTTGACCTAATTTTTTATTGAGATTACTTACTTATTACAAATTTAGTTACTTTTATTTAATTGAAGTTAATTTATCTTCTTATTAAAATGTAACTATTTTATGCAACAGCTGTTTTATTTCATGGATTCAAGGAAAATTCCGAATGAATATCGATATCGATAAAATAAAAATTAATGATACGGACTTCTCTTTCCGCTACCGCGTCCCCCGCAAAAAGTGACAGACTGTTTTGTTCGGAATACTGCACAGTGTTTTATGAAGCCCGATTTTCGGACATCACATTTTATTGCAAAACCTGACAGAAATGATCATTTAAGAGCGAGATTTCTTATCCCCATTTAGCTACCAAATCTAGTTTCAGAGTGATCATTTTTTTAAAATCGTAATTTTTCCATCCGGATATTAAGAAAAAAATTAATTACGCTTAAACTAAGCGTGATACGAAATAATGATGTTTGGTACATTGATGGCGCATCTTATGTAGAGTATTTTAGTCCATAAATGAACCTCGCACCATTGTTAGATCGAGATTTATACGGGTTTTTCGGTTTTTAGTTTTTCTTAATTTTCTAGAAAATTCCGCTGTTTCGGGAAAAGTTATCTATACAGAAATAATTCTATTTACTTCCCCAATACACCACATAATTATGACATCCCAAATCTATGGAACTCAGAAGTTATTCCAATTTAACTATTTTTGTTAGGGTTGTCAATTTTTTTAATCCTAATTTTGTGGATCAAATTTTTCGTAAAAGTAAAAGTTCCGTAGACAGAATGACAAACAGAACGTGAATCAGTTTACTGGCAGCCTACCGAGACCTTTCAAAATAATATTTTTATTTATTATTATTTGTTAAAATCTATAAACACTTTGAATTTATTCGTAAACAAATTAAAAACGTCTAATCTTGTCAACACTTTTTTGAGGGCTGATTTTCCACGGCCTGTGCGTTTGCTGCTACTTCTAGAGACTGAAAAATACCGACTTCGGTACTATCCATAGCTTCGTTTGACATAGAGGCCACTTGCTGACCATCATGTGCATTGGGATTGTCATGCCCTCTGGCATTAAAAAGTCATCTGGTCGGGGCCCAGAAAGACCATCTCCAGCAGAGCGGGTCAGGTTCTGCTGAGGTAGAGTAGTCCCATGGGTCGTGACCGGCTCCATGATTACTAAAAAATTCTGCTTACTATTGAGTAAAATATTTGGTGGCTGCTCCCCTGCGTTACCGGGTAGGCTACCGTGCCACTAAACAGATGTACGCAATAGACAAACGAAAACAACATAAGCCCGAAGGCATAGCTGGTGGTCAAGTTAAAAATATTTATGGGAGTTTTAGTCAGTAGAAACTGTTATCACCTTCACCGCGTGGAGGTACTCCCAGCTTATGTTATTGCTATTGCATTATGTGGATTTTGCTTGTCATTTAGCAGTATTTAGTACGTACTACAAAAAAACTTAAATAACACCAAATGCCTGAATATGCCTCTTAACGTACATCGATGAATAATATTTTATTTAGATACCAAGCTGGTATCCTGGCATCTTCACGTCAGATAACCCAAACCACCGATTTTACTACAAGGTAGATATATTTTTTGGCAAAGTTATATAAAATCCGGGTATAAATAAAAATATGAGATTTTGGCAGCCCTAACGACGTAAAATCCGGATAAAACTTAAAATCGTTGTGGTTTCCAAGTTCCATGGAATTGGGATGTGAAATTTATGTGGTGTGTTGGAGAAGTTATCGAAATAATTTCAGTATAAACAACTTTTCCCGAAATTACGGAATTTTCGAGAAAATTAAGAAAAACTAAAAACCGAAAAACATATATCTGGATCAAGCAAAGTTACGAGGTTCATTTATGCACTAAAATACTCGGCATAAGATGCGCCATCAATGTACTTAACATCGTTATTTCTATGACGCTTAGTTTAAATGTATTTTATTTTTTCTGAAAATCGAAATAAAATTTGGTCGATTTTCAAAAAAATCTCACTCAGAAACTAGACTTAGTAGCTAAATGGGGATACGAAATCTTGTATTTAAATAATCATTTCTGTCTGGTTTTTCAATAAAAATGGGATGTCCGAAAATCGGGGTTCATAAAACACTGTGTACTGTGCTTATGGTTTCTCCAGTGTTATATACTCTAAGATGCAGCTCGGAAAACAAAAACATCGTGTTTGCATACACAAATGTGTGCCACGCCTCTTTGTTTTGATGTTTTTATGTAATGTTTCGAAAAAACACGCGCAGGAGACACGGCTTTACATAGGCAATAATTTATAAAGATAAAAAAGCGGGAAAAGCCGCTGGCGAAATATAGTACAAAATAAAAAACTATCTAATCAAATAATACAATACATCTATCTTCTTTTAATTAATCTTTAGCTTTTGTTACCATAAGATGACCAGAATCATGACATTAGTATTGTACTCTTCTCAGTACTGAAGTCTTCTTACAGGCGCATCTTCTAGTAGAGCACAGTGTCATGGATTTTTTCCAAGTACATTTTATAAACCCTAAACTCTCAGCGATAACTCTTTGTTTGGTATAGCATCATTCATAGTAATATTTGTCAACTGTATCGCATTCCTGGGTAGCCAATCGTTCAAGGTACCAACTGAAGTACCTTAACCTGTGTCCAGATTTATGTTCTTTTGTCTGTACCGTACCTCCGTTTCGTATCAGCGTCGCGATCCAAGAACTCTAGTTTGGACGCACGCTCGGTACGGTACGGTGGTACGGCATCTCGATACGGATACAGATACAGTCCGCGGCAAATAACGGCAAAGTTATTTGACCCGTACTGTACGCTCCGATCCATCGTGAGTCTTTTTTTGACTTGAATGTGCCCTGGCGGCTGTGAGTATGTCATGCTCACTCAGATGTCTCGCTGATGGTGGCGCGTGTGTTGGATCATTTAGCTCCCTTCAAAATGGTTGAGCTGAATGGTGCTAATCCATGCGTCATGTTCGTGAACGGGCGCCGTCAGTTGGGACAGGTCAACTCTTAGCTGCCTTGGCTGATTTAAATTTTTGAATTGTTTTTTGTTTTATATTTTTATTACTTCTAACGTGCACGTCTTTCTACATTGTTCTCACATGTTTAATTTCAACATGAATGATGTAACAAATACTTTGTAACAATTTATTTAAAAGAGTGTCCGTGGAGTTTCTTGCCCGTTCTTCTCCATAGGTACCTACCTACTACGCTTTGGAATGGGCAACTAGCTTCATATTTCTGACTGACCGATTCCTTGACAATTCAAAAGTGCTTGTAAATGGTTTAATTGAAATAAATGCTTTGAGTTTGAGTTTGAGTCGGTTTTTTCGCCCCGTTCTGAGGCAATATGAGGCAATACAGCGCGTCCAGATTTTTGGATCGCGACACTGATACGGAACGGTGGTACGGTACGGACAAAAGAACATATCCGGACGCAGCTTTAATGACTTTCGTTTCGCTGTTCTAAAACTTTCGTAATACATTTTTTTGATCCAAAGGTCCGCGGTCTACTTTTGGTATCTCAATCAGAACTGAAGATCTAACGTTAATGTCGTGAAATTTGTTTGAGGACTCTGTTTAGGGTTCCGTAGCCAAATGGTAAAAAACGGAACCCTTATCGATTCGTCATGTCTGTCTGTCCGTCCGTATGTCACAGCCACTTTTTTCCGAAACTATAAGAACTATATTGTTGGAACTTGGTAAGTAGATGTATTCTGTGAACCGCATTAAGATTTTTACACAAAAATAGAAAAAAAAACAATAAATTTTGGAGGTCCCCATACTTAGAACTGAAACTCAATTTTTTTCTAAACTGAATAGTTTGCGCGAGAGACACTTCCAAAGTGGTAAAATGTGTGTGTCCCCCCTGTAACTTCTAAAATAAGAGAATGATAAAACTATAAAAAATAAATGATGTACATTACAATGTAAATATCCACCGAAAATTGGTTTAAACGAGATCTAGTAAGTAGGTTTTTTTTAATACGTCATAAATCGTAAACCGCAATACTTGCTGCTACGGAACCCTTCATGGGCGAGTCCGACTCGCACCTGGCCGCTTTTTTTTTCAACAGCTCTTTTTAAGTTGTCTACAGTTTTATTTGTTTGGTCTAGAATGTTTTTTTTTGTTGTTGCATAAATTGCACAACAGTAATCCGTAACCTTCACGACATGACGATATTATTCCGTAAATAACATGAACATTTCGTCTAAGAACACGAGTGTTACCCGTGTACCAAGACGTATAATTGTATAATTGCATAGCACATGTGTAAACACCGTGACCATTACCTTCTACAAAACTACCATTTACCGGGTATGTCTTTCATTGAATTGAATGAGCCCTGGCTGCTGAGAGTATGTGATGCTCACTCAAATGTCTCGCAGGTGGTGGCGCGTGTGTTTTGGATCATTAAGTTCCCTTCAAAATGGTTAAGCTGAATCGTGCTGATCTATGCGTCATGTTCGTGAACGAGCGCCGTCTTGTGGACTGGTCATCTCTTAGCTGCCATGGCTTATTTTAATGTTTGAATTGTTTTTATCTTTTTATTACGGACGCTTTTAACGTGCACGTCTTTCTACCTTGGTCTCACATGTATAATTTCAACATAAATGATGTAACCAATATTGTCGTTACACAATATTGGTTACATCATTAATTCATATTTTGATTTAAAAGAGTGTACGTGGAGTTTCTGGCCAGTTCTTCTTCATAGGAACCTACTACGCTTTAGAATGGGCAACTAGCTTCATCTTTCTGACTGACCGACTCCTTGACAATTCAAAAGTGCCTGTAATTGGTTTAATTATAAATGCTTTGTGTTTGAGTTAGAAGATTGATTGTTTTAGAGCTCCAAGGGACCGTAGACCTATTTGATATTAATTTCAACTTGATAACTCCACGCGTTCCTGAGAAAAAGGGTCTTGACAGACAGACAAGCAGACGGACAACGAAGTCATCCTATATGGGTTCCATTTTTTTCTTAGGTACGGAACCTAAAACAGGAACACATAAATTACGTTTTTTTTTTGTTGGCTATTGTGTTTGCAGGCTGATTTTCGCACCCCAGCGCCCAATATGGTATTTGTTTAATACCTATACTCACTTATTTTTTAATGTTGCTTACTAATTGTATTCTATGTTTAGTTTTCATAAGTTTTTTCTATTTAGTTTATTATGATGTTGTTTTGTGGTGAATGCTGTGTATACCTATATTAGGCATACATACCAGTAATTTTATTATGGTTTTATTCTGTTTTTAATTTTGTGTATGTACTGCTGTTGGTGGATATATAAATAAAAATTAATAAATATGGTTGAGATGACCCTGCCTTTACGACATGACGATATTACACATATTATAACATGAGCATTTCGTCGAGTAACACGAGTGTGCTTCTGTACATTCAGTACTACAAACTACACATAAAACTAAGGTTTCTTATAACCAGTGTAGGTATATTTGGATTTCCAAGTATGTAATATTTTGTCGCACCCGGTGCTTTTATTAATTCCCAGAAGGCAACACGTTTACAAGTGGCAGTGGGGCAGGGCACATTGCTCGTAGAACAGATGGCCGATGGGGCCGAAAGGTTTTGGAGTGGCGACCGCGTACCGGAAGACGAAGCGTTGGTAGGCCTCCCACAAGATGGACCGATGAAGGCTGCAGGAATCCGCTGGATGCAGGAAGCACAGAATCGGTCGAACTGGCTGTGCTTGGGGAGGCCTATGTTCAGCAGTGGACGTCTTTTGACCGAAATGATGATGATGATGAACACTTTTACAGTAACACAATAGAATCATTGATAGAATTTCGTATTACTACTAAAAAAATATGGTTCGATACATAGATATAAGAAAGAAGGAGATATGCCCGGTAGTTGAAAATGTATCGAAACCCAATGTCTTCTATCTATCCCTACTCTCTAGCCTGCGATCACACATGCGATCAGTAAACCAAATAAATACGAGGCCCCGCTCACACTTGCAATTTACAAATCAGAACGTACTACATAATCAATTATAAACCTTATCCCATCAAACACAGCGTGCATTTACCATGCACCGCACAACTCACCCACACGAAAACATCGTTCGCTATCGTTGTGCTGTGCAAAAGCCATTTATTTTACATATACGCTAGTGATTGACTAAATCGGAAACTTATCGATTCTCCCATTTATTATTGTATTAAAATTTTTGGAAGTTGCTAAAAAAATTATAAATAAAAAACGATATACATATAATAAGATGATATAAATAAACAATAAGTAAGTAAAAAAAAGAAATATTAAGTAAACCAAAAAAATAACAACATTATGAGAAAATCTAAATGAGTATAAAACAAGATTTCACATCGGTCTTCCAATCAGGCTATAACTGTTGACAAATTGAAGAATAAACTTTAATAGTAATATAAATTCATACGACAATCGACATTATTGTCGATAGCCTACGTTAGTGGATCTGCACAACCACATCACTAATCCGTCACAAGACGCTGCGGCCGTACTAACGATGCAACCGCTTAAAGTAAATATCGTTTTGTAATTTTTACATTGCTTGTCCAGTTACATAGCGACATACTTTGGTAGTGGTAAAGAAGCAATGTATTTACTACAATAAAGTACAGTCGCTGTGATATATGAAAACAAAAATAACGTAGTAAAGGCAAGAAATATTTTACGATTTGTTGTTTTTCATGATTTTCAACACAAATATAGCAAAATACTTGTGCTGATTTATGAAAAGTGGTTCTACGATTTATAAAGTTTATAGTTTAGCTTCGATTTTTACAAGAAACCACTGAACAACACGGTATTCTTAAATGTTATCACGATCGCGCTCGAAAGCGCACTAGTTAGCGGAGACGGCCATTTGCCTGAGGCATGAGCATTGTGATCAAGACGCGCGGACACAGACACGCCCCCATACCACTTCTCCTGTTATTTATATTTCTATGGTTCGATACCTGCATTACGTCGTAGGGGTTAGGATTTATCTTCCCGTCTATCACTGGTGCCGCATACTTTTGAATGTAATTTATAGCTTCGCAAAAATTTTTTCGCGTCCACTCCGGTTTTTGTCCTCCCATTGTACTATACCCAGACGAATTTTGTCTTCAAACCACCGTCTTGAGCCATTGCCTTATTCATAGCTACATGAAGTACTCGTACTTATGAAATCTATGGTATATCCTAACAGATATTCAATTAAATTAAACGAAAATCTGAGAATTACGATATATATCTAATAGCTATATCCCTAGGGATAGGATATCTATATCACGGTTTCAACCATCTTACTTCGACTTAAAGAACAAAACATTATACCTGGTCGACCGAGCTCTGCTCTGGTGAAAATAGAGAATGCTCATAAAATAGTATATGATAGTACATACTAATTCCATGCTACCATGATAGTAGGTAATTACTAATTCCATGGTGCCATGTCATTATTCTGAGGTAGGTAGCCATCTTGTTCTAAACTTTGAGCGACCGAGCTCTGCTCGGGTGAAAATACGGAGAAAACGATTTTTGCCAGATAGCGAGACCTAGCTAGATCGACTTTTCACCCCCGTAAACCCCTTATATTGCAACGAAATCGTTAGAGAAGTTTTCGAAAACGTGATTACAAATATATTTATATATATAAATATTGCTCGTTAAATAGTATAGGATATTATTATAGGTGTAACCTAAGATTAGGGAGACCATGCCAGCGATGCCGATTAAAACAAATTATATCGTGACAGTTTCCCATTAAAACACCTACTGGATGTCATTATAATTATCAACACGATTATTAAATTTTTGATAGGGAAGGAAATCACAACGAGGGGAGATCATTCATTCTGAATGCAAGTGTATGCCAGACCATCATGAGATCATTTTGAAGACGGCTGACTTAAAAAAGTCAGAGGATTTAATGAAAAGGTTGAGTTTTGCTTGGTTTGCACATTTCGCCAGTTATATGATGATACCGGTCACGTACTGTTAACGTACCCGTGCCGACCGAAACCTTAAGTTCCATGTAACAGGAGGTGAGCCTATTGCCATGAACCGGGCACAAATCTATACTCCGGACTGCTACTGAGAAATTCCTGATGGAAAACCCAATAACTCTATACACGACCAGGGAATCGAACCCAGGACCTCACTGCTCAGCAGTAGCGCTTGCAATCACTAGAGCAACGAGGCAATATTTTTTTATGTATTATAGTTAAACCCCATGCGCCGTTTCGACGTCGACGGCACACGCAACTACGTCCAAGTAATTAAATCAGCGATTAACCACCCTAGTAATAAAAAACCGATGGCGGTACAAACATATAATTAATTTTAATGTCGGGATTTCCCATGACGGGGGCACAGTATAATGAAGTAATAGTATTATGTCTCGGCAGTGACCTTGAAATAATTATCTACAGCCGCTCGGTAGATAAACTTTCCGCGTCCGTGAGCAACTGCCGCGCTCTCAACATTGTTGCGTACTGATGTACACTGAGATTTAGAAGCGCGTCGTTTCGGCCGATTTCTATGACGACATAATACTGTTAATTATTTATACTGTGACTGGTGCTTGCATGCGGGTTGACATGGGAAATCCTGAGAACGTACCATGAATATAATTAAAGGAGCTGAGGACTGGTTGAGTTAGTGTTAGTAACGACGGTATTATAAGTGAAAAGAGGTAGAAAGTTTAGGTTAGCTTTGAGTATGAATTTCGATGGCTATACAAGTAAGAGAAGACCAAAGATACGATGGATGGACACCCTCCAATCTCCTCATGGCCCTTCCAACATACGTACGTTATATGGGCCGATTCTTGGGGCGGCTGCGGACAAAGCACCCTTGGCAATCTTATGTGGTCCACAGGCGCTTCTTCGTCCCTTAAAAATTATGTGTCCCTAACGCAACTCTCCCCCTAGAGCATGCAACATACACATGACGAGTAGAAGTGATTTGGCCGTCGGTACGTCTGAAAAAAGTATACGGTAGCTTTGTCATATAGATCTTTTTGAGTTAGCGTTTTTTGTCGCCTTTTGCGTCTATCTTTTCGCCCATATTGCGTTATTATTTTCACCTTATAACAATGAATTGAAGTATGATATCGCTAGAAAGGGAGTGGCTACCGAGATGACGACTTATTGAGAAGTATGGAAGAAAAAGCCATGTTGTGCAGACCACAAATTAATTGGAATAAGGGCAGGAGAATGATAATGATGAAGTAGAAAGGTTAACTACGCGACATTCGATCTTCAAAAACGTACAATGGGTTGGGATCGAAAGTTACGATCTCACGATCGGAGTCCACGCTGTAACCATTATGCCTAGTTTATACGATGGCAGTGACTGGACCCAGTGACTCGGAATTTCGGAACCAGTCAGTGTGTTCATGTAGACGAGATCGGCAGGAAGTCAGTAACGGGGTTTACACAATGGCAGTGATGGGACCCAGTGACTCGGAATTTAGGACCCAGTCAGTGGGTTCATGAAAACGAGATCGGCAGTAAGTTAGTAATGGGGTTTCTACGATGGCAAGGACGGGACCCAGTGGCCCGGAATTTCGAACCCAGTCAGTGTGTTCATGTAGACGAGATTGGCAGTAATTCAGTAACGGGGTTTATACGATAGCAGTGATGGGACCCAGTGGCTCGAAATTTCGGAACCAGTCAGTGGGACGTTCATGTCTAGACGAGATCAGCAGTAAGTCAGTAAGTCAGGAGGGAGAAGCTACTGGGCCCAAAAATAGACTGGTAGGTTAGTCCACTGGACTGACTCGAGGGCACGAAGTCAGCACTGAACTGGGTCGAAACTAGTGTCTACACGAGCCCGCAAGTCAGCGCTGCACTGACTTACTGTACTGTCACATTACTGGGTTCGTATAAATCTGTCTTTAGGCTACTGTCGCTTAGGGAGAGGCAAGATTCGCGCCCTCGCGCCCCTAATCGCCGCAGGAGACACCCCGGGCGTGTAGAGAGTCGCGAGCCGACTTCCGGCCACCGTAGGCGCAGGCTTGCGGACGGTGGAGCAATGGGTAGGTCGCCGTCCGATATGGACCAGGCCCGGGTCGACGGCGCGTTGTGTTCCACGCGCGCCTCAAAGAGATGTCAGCGCCAACTGACGGGGTTCAATTAAATGCCAATGCCTGCCAGGATTGTGAGTTTGTCCGAAAGTCCCTATCGCGGCCCCGGCACACAGGCAACGGAAGGAACACGGGTGGGTATTAGTCAGTAAAAGTCTGACACGCCCTCCCGCTCCGCCCAGAGCGAGAGAAGTTATTTGATAATTTCCCACCAAAAAAAAAAAAACAAAGGCAAAAAGTTAAGTTAATTCCTAACCTTTTTTTTATTAACTTGTTACGTTGGACTTATTAGATTTTTTTCTGGTACACACGGCTACACATCAAGCTATAAATTTCCAGTATAAGCTGACCGCGCATTGTAGGGAAATCCTACACAATGCGAGATCAGCTTTTATTAGACATGTATAGTTTGATATACGTTGGCGTGTGTACAATGAAATGTATTCCTTGAGGGGACAGGCGCTGATAGCTTTTCACAGAAGTTAATTTAGTAACGTTAAGTGGGTAACTGTTCTTGATCTAAATAAACATTTACTTATTTGTGTTACCAACGTACGTAAAATATGATCGTGATATGAAATTCGGAATTCTACAATACCGGTAGATAGATATGTTCTGAGATTTTCTCCCATTAAAACGGCTTAATGGTTGATTCACATGAATTTACTCGCCCAAAACGAGCGAATCAACACTTTTAAATGATATTCTTTTCACCTCACAACCTCGGAAAGATTCTGTTTATCATTCGAAATCTGAGTGCAAAAGTGCATTTTATCCGCTAGCGTGGAAGAAGTTTTTAAAATTCGAATCTTTCTATTCAGCAATTTTCTATACCGCCAGTCCACTGAAAATGCATTAATACAAGTTATTTCATGTCAGTGCGTCAACCTCATTTTTAGAATAATCGCACTGGCCAGCACGAAGACTGCACGAAAAACTTTTCTTTTCTTTATTCAATTCACTTTCCATCATTTTGGTTTGTTTTTTGATAAAATCATAAGAAAGCAGCAAGAGTCCAGCAGCGACCAAGATATAAATTTAACCCCTACAGAGTAAGTGCAAGCATTACATAATGACGAATTGAGTTTTCTGTTTATGATTTAAACTGTTTTTCTTGCACCTAACGATTTCCTCGCTGTAGTGAGGTGAAAAGTTATGTGTTTCGCTCAGCAGCAAAGTTATTCAGCTTCTCGTACCTTTGAAATCCCGCTAGGCTCAGGATGCAATACAAGTACCTACTCGCGCCAAAAAGCAACTTTGCAGCCTTGCATAATAAATAACTATTTTTTGGTAGGCGATTCGCACGAAGTTAATTTATTATTGTGCGAATCGATAACTTCACATATTAGGCAATTGCGACTGGCGACTGGGATAACATTTGTATTTGACAAAAGTAAATCAGAACATATTATTCATTTTAAATTCACAATTTACTTCAGAAGCACTTCATATACACCGACTTAATATATCCAATATTTATCACTTCTGTGTGCTAGTGTACTTTATTGCATACAGTTCAAAACGTGCCCAAAAAGTAATCAAAACAACGACACAAAATGGTAAAAAGTAAATTTTATTCTTAACTTCATCACAAATATTCCCAGTTGCTTCGAAAAATTAAATAATTTATCATTAACCGCTAGAGCCCCTCCCCGCTGCGCGTGCCATATACCCGTTGAGTACCGAACGACCCCCCGCGGTGACAGATTTACGACCGCACTTAAATAAACAAAACACTCGGGGTTTTTTGTTTCGCCTCCGGTGTTATCGCTAGTTGATTTGGGTTCGTGTTTAGACAAATGATTCTTTGTAATACTTAGAAATGTCGAGTGGAACCCTTTGAATTCATAAATACGCATTGTAATCGACGGCTGCGCCGTTTAGTGATAAGACGATTTGTGATAAAACTACTGTTCCAATTTACACGAAATTTTGCAGGGTACATTATGAATAGATAAGTTATATAAAGAGAGCATTTTTTACAGATAAACACAGTAAATAAAAACACGAAAAATTACGACTTTTGAATAGGTACTAACCGTCTGTTTACGTAAAACTATTTTCGTGTTTTTAAATTTACGATGTTTATATTTTAGTTCATTTATCGTTTATAACGATATTTGAACTATTTATATGAAAGAAAATAAGCACTTACCAGCGATTACAGACACAAATCACTCACAAAACACAAAACAACACCACAATCACTTTTTCCACAGACACTTTTGCTCACATGTTTTTGGTTGCCCAAAATAGGTATCAAACGATGTTATTTAGTGTTAATATTATTCACCACGATGTAAAAACTACTTAGTAATGCAATTAATATCACTTCCCGTCGATTTACACAAGAAAACCATTTAAAATAACGAAATACATGCGACCGAGCACTCATGACCAGCGTAGTTAGACTCGCGTCTGACCTTCGTGAACTGTCAATTTCAACATTTTTTTGCAATTTTGTCCATGAATATTTTTGTCTGCCAATGATTTAGTCGACGAGAATATCCGTCAGGCCCATAGAGAAATAATCCACAGTCCAGATTAGCACTTTATAGTAATAGAAATAGAGATTAAAGCCGCGTGTACACGGCATCGCCAAATGGCGATGGCGGGGCTCTAAGGGGGTCGTGTTTGCATTACCAAATGGAAATGGCGGGGCTCGACCGGTTAATTATGAAATGTCAATTTTAGGCCGGGGAAATTAGGTTTGAACCCTGCACTAAATCCTAACAGCGATTTATTTCCTGAATAGAATTTTTGAACTTAGCTGTTCAAATAATAGGTATGTAAGTAGGTATGTAGGAAGGATAGGTAGGTGGATAGGTAGGTAGGTAGATAGATAGGGTAGGTAAGTATGTAAGCAGGTGGTAGGTAGGTAGGTAGGGTAAGTAGGTAGGGTAGGTAGGGTGGGTAAGGTAGGATAGGGAGGGTAGGTAGGGTAGGTAGATAGGTAGGTGCGCCATGTCAACTACTTAGTGCTTAGTGTTACCTTACTTAGTGTCTTTCCGTACTTAGTGCTTAGTGT
Source organism: Agrochola macilenta (assembly GCA_916701695.1). Lineage (NCBI taxonomy): Eukaryota > Metazoa > Arthropoda > Insecta > Lepidoptera > Noctuidae > Agrochola > Agrochola macilenta. The sequence continues at coordinate 9,883,839 of OU753554.1, read as the reverse complement.
TAGTGCTACCCGGGGCGGGCAGTTAATCTTAGTATGAAAATACGTATCTGTCGTGTTTAGCGGCCAAATAAATTACTGTGAAAACTAATATTTGTCGTGTAACTTAGAAATGGAACAAACTTTTTACTTCGACACATGGCAACCAAGGAGGTTTAAATTTCGATTCGGCTTGCAAATAGAGCCGTTTAAAGAAGTAAAAAAGAAACAAATGAACGTATTGACGCGTGAAAAATTATCGTTGGTCGTCATTGATTCTGGAATTTTTATGTAATTAATTTACTTAGCAACCAGGTATTGATGGAATCCTCGGCTTCGCCTCGGTCCACATTTTCACGTTCGTCTATCAATGCCCGTTTTGCAGGCCGCGGCATTGTGTTCCATATATTCAGATAACTTTATTTGCTCAAACATGTGTATACATACAATACAGTGCATGCAAGGTGTTATAAAAGTACATGGAGATGTGCTACATGTTTACCATATTGTCATGGTGTGCCAATATGAATAAAAAATAGAATTAAAACAACTAACACAACAAACAACAATCAGCTTGTTTTTCATGATTTTCATCAATACAAATATAGTAAAATACTTGTGCTGATTTATGAAAAGTGGTTTTTTGATTTATAAAGTTTCTAGTTTGGCTTCGATTTTTACAAGAAACCACTGAACAACACGGTATTCTTAAATGTTATCACGATCGCGTTCAAAAGCGCACTAGTTAGCGGAGACGGCCATTTGCCTGAGCCATGAGCATCGTGATCATGACGCGCGGACACAGACACGCCCCCATGCCACTTCTCCTGTTATTTATATTTCTATGGTGTGTGACAATCAAGCTTACAGCCCTCCTGATGATACTTTGTTACCGTCCCCTACATGCAATCCTGGATGCAGCGCAAGTGCAATCACTGACCCAGAGACAAAGTTAGAATATCTATCGAATCGAAACTGCTGCAAGAATAGGTATCGCAGTCAATATTAATCTTCTTTATACAGGGTGGCATCATCGAAGCGTAACCTGTTACCATGGATTTAGTACATGGTTCTTAGGTCTTAACCCCTGCATAAAAAAAATTTCGTCGGCTATAAACAAAAAAGAAGCTGTTCTATACATTTTGACCACGTAGGTATTGCACTTTTCTATGAAACAGCAATTTTTTTTTCTTATAAAATGTGTTCAAAAAACGAACGCCACCTTGGGCCAATTCATATGGTACGGGCCACAGCCATTACACATCCATGGAATACGTAACGACGTTCATTCTCGAGCACAGGATGAGGCAACGGTTTGTAGGTAATGAGATGCAGAAACTCGTATCAAATTAAATAGCCTTGCTCGCGGTTGCGTCCGCTTTGCATAATTCTCCTATTAAATCATGGGAGCCATTACTTCCTTCAGGTTTAAGGAAGAGAGACTAATTTTATAATTAAAACCATTATTTATAGGGTCAATTACGTGTAATGAAAGAATACGGCTTTTTGAAGAAAAGGTTGTCTGCCATTTTGCTCATACGTGTGAAGTAATATTATTTTGCAGATCTTGTAGCAGGTCGATATTAGACGAAAAGTTAAGAGCGTGCATTCTGAAAGTGGGCAAAGTCGCAAATAGATGTCGAATATTTCGCTGTTTTGGTTAATCGGCTTCCCATGCACTCTCGCTCCGAACCATGGCCTGAACCAGGGCCGGACGCGAGAGATCGCCGCTGCCGATCGCCTCCGTGAGGACACGGCGGTGCCCCGCCCAAGCCGGGCAGACCTCCACCGTATGCTCCACCGTGTCCTCCGGGCGATCCACACAATGGTAACACCCGGGCGTTTCCTCCCGCTTTATCCTGAACAGGAACCTCCCGAAACAACCGTGTCCGGTGAGGACCTGCGTCAGGCGGAAGGTGAGGACGCCGTGACGCCTCTCTAGCCACTCCTCAAAGAGGGTTGCGTCGATGTCCCTGCCACCCTGTATATATATTTGTAATCATGTTCTCGAAAACGGCTCTAAAGATTTCGATGAAAGTTGCAATATAGGGGTTAACGGGAGAAAAATCGTTTTCTCCGTATTTTCACCCGAGCAGAGCTCGGTCTTCCAAAGTTTAGAACAAGATGGCTACCATAGAATAATGTCATGGCATGATGGCAGCGTGAAATTAGTAAGTAATATACATGGAATTAGTATAAACTTTCCTATACTATTAAATGAGCATTCTCTATTTTCACCAGAACAGAGCTCGGTCGACCAGGTACTACTATTAAATGAGCAATATATATTTCTAATCACGTTCTCGAAAACAGCACTAACGTTTCGATGCAAGTTGCAATATAGAAGTTTAAGGGGGTGAAAAATCGATCTAGCTAGGTCCAATATCTGGGAAAATTCGTTTTCTCTATTTTCACCCGAGCAGAGCTCTGTCGCCCAAGTACTTTTGTTAAAAAAGAAAATAACCCTTTGTAGGATATTATCTGCCAAGTAAGTTAATGAGAACCTAATCGTAGGTGATGAAACCGGCCCTTACACTACTTAATACGTCTTGATCTTCCTTCCCAGTGTACCGTAACCATATCGGTCACTCCCAAGTTCCCAACAACTCCACAGTTTACACATCATTCGATTTGCCGTGAAGTTTGCTGCGAGCTTTAGGCGAAGCCTCAAGACCACCACTAAAAGGTTTTCAGTGTTGTCTGGCTGATTGAATTTGAATAAGGAACTTGGAAACGTAACTACCGGCAACCGGAACAAATATGGCGGAACTATGAGACTTCATAGTGTACTGTATAGTACATACTAATTCCATGCTTCATAGATAAACAGACAAGTAACAGACAGAGTAACAGACAAGTCTAGTAAATCATATACTATTAACCGAACAATATAACGGGTGGATTTTTGAGATGGGGCAAAATGGCCAGCCAGAATGGCCAACCTTAACCATTGTAGCTATAGGAAAACGGTTAGGAAAACGGTCTTAGGAGACCATAACTTGTTTAAACATTTTGATCAGCATTCACAGATTTCGAAAAAAATGGTGAGGTTTGAGTACTAGAAAAGTCAGAAATCGCAAAAACTTTTTCTATACTTTAGGTAGGAAATAAAATCCAACTTACTTTTTTTTTATGGACAGACTAGCCGAAAATAATATGCGTTTTCTGACTTTTCTAGTACTCAAACTGCAGTTGGTCCGATAGAGTTTTTTGATCCATAGCAACATTATCGAAGTGACTAACCTGGTGTCAGAGTTTTAACGCACCAACTATCATGGCAGCATAGAATTAGTATGTACTACATGGAGTTAGTATGAACTATCCTATACTATTAAATGAGCATTCCCTATTTTTTCCCGAGCAGAGCTCGGTCGAACAAGTACTATATATCATCACAGAAGAAATACCTAGTAGGTAGGTAGGTACTTAGCCAAAATAAGCAAAAGAATTTACCACGTTAATATGGGGTGGAGCGTCATTTCGCCTTACAAAGAAATTAATTAAATTATCACACAAAATTTTTGATTGGATAATTTTCATGACAAAATGTTTAATTATAACAATATTGCAATAAAACAATAATTCTTATGGCGTTATTTGAGTTACCTTATACTTCAAAGTTGTTTCACCCTCTCGTCTCGTCCTAGAAGAAATACTGTTTTTGTTGCAGTAGCATGGCAAAAAAAACAGTAAAATACAGCTTGGCAAAAAAGAATTTGGAAAAAATTAGGGCGCCACTGTCGCACTTAGGTCACTTCGAATGGGACGTAATTGTAAAAAAAAAACTTGAGAGGTGTCAAGGGACACCCGGATGGAACGAAGTTCCTCTTTCTATGAGAGAGAGAGAGAGAGAGACAGACAGAGAAACACGCGCACGCCCGCACGGCTTACAACTATAGCAAAAAGTGTCGTTACAACTTTTGGCCTTAATTTTTTCCGTCTAGCCCCCTTTCGTAACGCGCGATAAGGAACTTCGTTCCAAAAAATGTGCAATAGAAAACGCTGCTTGTGGGTGACACAAATCAAAACCTACTAGCGCTTATCGGCAAAGTAGTGCCTTCATCTTATGTCTGCATATTTAGTTTCATTTGTCACCACGTCAGATCTTTTATGTTACGTAACACATTTTTTAGTCTTCTTTTTGTCAGTTCATTCACAATATCCAAACTAATATTATGAATGTGAAAGGAACGCTGTCTGTTTGTCTGCTTTTCACATTTTTACGCCTTAACCGCTGCAATCGATATGTTAATTGACAAATAGCTAGCCTGGGACATAGGCTTATTTTCACCCTGGATAATGGTATTAAAAAATATATAAAATACACGCAGATGAAGTCGCGGGCAACCAGTATTTTACTGTCAATCTGACCTCCACAATTTGTAATTGGGTAACATGATACCCCTTGGCAAGACTGTTGTCAGACATTCGGGCTTCTGAGTTCTGGTAACGACTGTCAAAAATCCACGAATTACAGCTGGAACCAACGGCTTAACGTGCTTTCCAAGGCACGGAGGAGTCTCAATATGTAAAGATGGTCACCCATCCATGGGCCAACCCCGGCAAGCGTAGCTTAACCTTATGGATCAACCCGTGCGGCTGTTATTATTAGGCCACGAACCCCTAACTAAAAGGTAGAAAATATGTAGTTATTTGTGCAACAAGAGAACAAAGTTGGGTTTTGCTGCGAGTGTTGATTTTAAATCACGAGTAACCGAAGGATAATTTAATCACGAGCGTATCGAGTGATTCTAGGTTAGAATCCGGAGCGCAGCGAGGGATTCAAATACACGAGATGCAAATAACTTTGGTCTCGTGTAACACATACAAATTTTCAGCAAGAACCTAAGGATAAATATTTGTAAAACAAACAATATCGAAAAGTTAAAAGAAAAATTATTGCAGTTTTGCAAATTAAAAGTAACAGTTTTGTTTGGAACCGATATTGTTGTGTTAGCGACTTGAGTTATTCGCTGGGGTTTCGGCTTCCTTACTTGTGGATTCTGACGGGAGGATAGTGAAAGTAGGTGACTCAGCGGCGGTATTCGTGACTCTGGAAGTAGACGAGTGAGACCTAGGATCTGAGGTATGTTTCAATCTTATGGTCTCTACTATATGCTCACAGATTTTAGATTTATTTTGGATCTTTAGAGGCATGAGGAACAGGGTGTAAAGTTCACTCATCCTCTATAGAAAAGGGAGGATCCTCCGACCAGACGGGTCTCGTGTCTAGCGAGGAACTGCCAACGGTTGATGTCGGATAGTCATATACAGAGTGGATTTTTGAGATGGGGCAGTAAAGGCAGCTTAACCATTTTAGCAACAGGGAGCATGCTGGCCCAGGTTTGTGCGACAAGGTTTAGTGGAAAACGTTCTAGTGGTACGCCGCGGCGCGGAGATGAGAATGACGAGGTACGTCTATGTTAATTTTGTTAAGGACATCTGGAGTTGATGTTATCCCATTTACTATTTTATAAAGAGTTGTCAGGTCATGTAGAACCCTACGTCGCTTCAATGAGTCTAATTTGAAGTAGCTTAGCCTTTCCACGTAATCGGCTCTATATGGGCATTTGTGGTCTTTAAACCGCAAGGACCTTGTCATTTTTTTTTGAACGCGCTCAATTCGCTCTTTATGAATATTGTAAGTCGGACTCCAGACGGGAGATGCATATTCTAAGAGGCTCCGCACAAAGGTGTTATAGAGCACTTTCAATGCCAAGGTTCCCTTAAATTCTTTGCCCAGTCTGTTGATAAACCCAACCATTTTCATTGCTTTTTTAATGATATTATTGATGTGTGTGGTAAATGAGAGATCACTACTAAGCACTACACCTAGATCCCGTATGTTTTTGACTAGTTGCAATGACGTCCCATTGAGAGAGTAAGTAGATGGTATGGGATGCTTTTTCCTCGTAAATGTTATGTGATAACATTTGCTGGCATTCAGAACCATCCCATTCACCACACACCAGCTATGTATAGAGTTCAAATCAGATTGAAGTAGAGCAATGTCTTCTTGAGTTTTTATTTGACGATAGATTTTAAGGTCATCGGCAAATAAGGAACATTGGCTATGTTTGATGCAGTTTATTATGTCATTAATGAAAATAACAAAGAGAATCGGTCTATTTGATGAGTTGCCACCCAAAAAAAAAAAAAAAAATTTCATTCGATCCTGATTCTTATAAGTAACAAAAACTCTGTAGGACCAACTGAGGTTTGAATACTAGAAAGTCAGAAATCGCAAAAACTTTTCCCATACATTTCGTAGGAAATGAGACTCCTACTTTTTGCGATGGATATATTTGCCGAAAATGAAACAAAAAAGGAGTTTGGATAGATTGGCCGAAAATAAAGCAAAAAGGGTATTTCATATTTCGTTCGAATACACGTTATAATTTTATTTGATTTGAGAACAAAGTTGCTGTTGAAAAAACTTTTTCCATCTCTGACTAGTATATAGTTATCTGTGTTTTCCATACAAAAATTGTTTGCGGTTTCTGACGACAGTGTTTTTAACGTTTCCCATACTAGTCTGAAAGTTTAAAATTATATGAGGTAATTTTTTTCCCGGAACGTCGGAAATCGCAAGCAACACACTATTTTGTGCTCAAAGTAAATAAAATTAACGCGTATTCGTTCGAAGTTTAATTTTTTCGTTTATTTTCGCCCAGTCTGTCCATCATAAAAAGTTGGAATTTTTTTCCTAAAGCTTTTTGTAATTACACTAACTTTTCTAGTACTCAACCAAAAAAAATAAACTTCGAACGAATACGCGTTATAATTTTATTTTATTTAGGTTGGAATCTCATTTACAACGAAATGTATGGGAAAAGTTTATTGCGATTTCTGACTTTTCTAGTACTCAAACCTCAGTTGGTCCTTTAAAGTTTTTTGATCCTTATAAGAAACAGGATCGATTGGCATCAAAAAAAGTTTTTATGAAAACTGCCTATTTTCTTGCTGACTGTAACTGTGTGTTTTTCAAAATCTGTGAATGCAGATCAAAATGTCTCAAAAAGTCTTTATTTGCTTGAAACATGGTTTAAAATTTTTACAGTCTGGTTTTGATATAATGTCCACATATTTAGCTATATAGAATATTGTATCAATTGCGTGCAAAATAATTATTATAGAGTAAACTATAGAATGTCGCAGAAAATATGGTAATACAATAACAGTCATTCAGATTATACATCACAAACATTTTCATTAATACCTGTACATACACATTTTATATTTTCAAGTTAAAGAATGTCATAAAAATTATGTCCATTCAGCCATTTATATAGTTTGTTTTTAAATGAGTTATGATTACTTATTTAATAATTTTAGTTCTTATGGTATTTTATTGTATTAGCATACTTGGCTGACTTTGGATTATTTGCTTTAATACAAGTCTGTGTACGTCCCTTGTTGGTCGAGAGATGAATTCATACGCTTTTTTGACCAATCCCTTATTACTTTACACAAATTTACAAATTTAAAATACTAATGTTAAGTGGTTATAAACCTAGCTTTAAAAAAAACGGTTCGCAGGACTCATCAGGACTGAGTCCATAAATGGCCCTGATGCATTTTGCGCAATAAATGTTCTATCCTTATCCGTACTGTTCCCCCATATAATAAGCCCGTAACGTAAAATGGATTCTATACAGGGTGGCAGGGAACATCGACGCGAAAGCTTTTACCATGGATTCATTCTTTGACAAAATCTACTCATCACACTGTTTTTTATGAGTTGTATTGCAATATGTGGTTAGCTAGTGACCTCGACAATTTATTGATCATATTATTTACTGTTATTAGTAATTAACTCTTTGTTTATTTATTTTACATCGATGGTCCTAGTTTATCATTTATAACTTCCAGTTACAACTATATGTAAGCGGGCACGCCCTTTATGCCTGGAGGCTTTTTTATTTAGATATTAAATTCTGTTTACGTTTAGTTTTTTTATTTCGGCCTGAGTATCGATGATTGATTGGTTGAGTTCTCGATGATTTTGTTTGGTATATTGGCGTGTGCTAGCTAACATATGGCTAATAATTTGAATTATGTTTTGTGTTGCGTAATGTAAATTATTTTGAGTACTATTATATAGAATCTTTTTTTTTGTTCTTCTAACTGAAAAGACAGCTGTGCTGCTGGGGAGTTTGTTGCGCCACTTCTTCTTCCCAGCTAATGCACTAGGAAGTGGTGAAGGGTGGGCGTTTTGGGGGACTGTCTTATGTAATTTTGACGTTCGAAAAGTGCTGATTCTCAGCCTAGTTTGAATAAATGACTTTTGAATTTTGAATTTTTTGAATTTTCAGTAAATCATTCTGAAGTCCCCTGAGTTGAAATTTTGCGTCGGTTGTTAAAAAAATATCTGCTGTTTCATAGAAAAGTAAAATACCTACACGTTCAGAATGTTCCTTACATTTTTTTTTTTAATAACCTACTAAAAATTTCAACGCAGGTGGATTCAGAATCACTTACTGAATCCATGGTAACAGTTTTCGCGTTGATGTCCCTGCCATCCTGTATATGCGTGGTATGTAATAATTGCCGTTTTTCTATTTGTCACGTTCTTTACTTGTCTGAGAGCATAAGCAAATTTATTGATCCTATCGCACAAATTATCTAGATGTTCTTTCCAATTTAAGTCTTGATCTGTGAGTACACCTAAGAATTTGCTATGTGTAAATTCGTATTTTAAGTAATTAAGTTAATAATTTTATTAGATTAATTAAATTGTATAAAATTTGATTTGTCTAAGTTGATTTTTAATTTAATTGTCTGTAGCCTTCCTAAAATATTGTCAATAGTATTATTAAGTCCATTGCATCTATATTGATTTATTCCTGCTTCTTAACAGAAGTCACGATAATTGAAATTTCATCTGCAAATAATATACATTTATGATTAGTCACTACACAGTAGCATATATCATTTATCCTACTAATAATATGTATTATATTATATATCCTACTAATATTATAAATGTGAAAGTTTGTATGTTTGGATATTTGTTACTCACGCAAAAACAGCTGAACGGTTTTTGATGAAATTTGGCACATAGGTATTTTATAACCTGGATTTACATATAGGATACTTTCTCTTTATGATTTTTGTATTGCAAAGTAAAAACTTATATTCTACGCAAATCTTACTTTATATAGTGGCAGGACTTTCGATACGTAAACTTAAAAAATGGCGGCACCGTCATAACACAAAAAATTCTAAAAGGAAAATAGACTTACAATTAAACATGGCAAATATAATGAAAGCAGGGTGTTTTTTAATTTCTTAATATTAATAACAATAAAAAACATTTTATTCTTAATTTTAAAATGTATTATATTATTTGCCAATAGTCTAAGTGCTGTTAATTGGGTAATTTGGTGCCAATAACTGGCAACAATTGTGCCAACAAGGTAGGTTCAAGGTAGTTTAAATGCTATTTCATTACCTGCAAAATCCGATGAAAAGTATTTTAAATATTAAACATCATTAAACAAGAAGTTTTATGGATACATAAATTTAGGGAATAATATATTACTATATATTTTTTATTTTTATAAAAAGTTAGAGGACTTCTTAAAGTGCTGATAATTGGGCCAGTTACCCTATCTCCTTTTTAATTTCATCTTCAGTCATGAAACTAAGAAACATGAAATTAGGAATTCACACCTTATTAGAGTCATTATGAAAATTATTAAATGTTTAGGTGTTTGTCGAGTCAATTAGATAATTATAAAAAGCGTTCGCTACGTCAGTGGGATTCGTCAGTATCTGCTTAACTAATTGTAATTCAGAAATATTATTGTCTTATTTTGTATTCCCCATTTCGTGATTAATGACTGACCTCTATATTTGTTTTGACTTTTCTAATTAAATTAATACTAAAATTCATTTTTGATATTATATTGCACGTTTTCAACATAATTGAATATGTAATTCGATTATTTAGAAAACAAAAATTAATTACATTTAAAACCACAGATTATTTGCAATTTTACGGTTATTATGTGTATCCGAACGTTTTATTGTTTGTTTATTTTCTTTGCCTACTAAATGGAATTTTAAAATCGAACTTCAAATCTACTTGTTTCTATCTCTCGCTTTTTTCGTATCGAAGTAAAAGTGACAGAACAAAGTGAAGTTCAAATCTTTCGAATTTTGTGAGTAGACCCAACAAAGTTCTTGGCATTTAAAAAATAATAATTAAAAAGTTACTTTGTCTCAGGCACGCTCGCAGCAAAATCGAATTTAGAGGTGAAAACATTATTTCAAATTTTCAACACAACATCCCAATATAAACAACATCTTTAACTTTGCTTTACGATGCAATCGCATTTCGCTAAAAGCAAAACTGATGAGATGCGCATCACCCAGATACATAAAACATAGCTTACACATAAATTGCTCTCCCATACATAAATGCATGTGATCAATCATTCTCATGATAATGAAGTTAGAGTAATCTCTACATAGCACAGTTTCATATTGGAACTTGTTCGCAAACAAAACTTTCCTCTTTCACTTTTCCCGGTTGACTTAACTGAGGAAATTTACCTGAATCTCGTTACTCTTCAATATTTATTATATATTTATTTACATACATGTCACCACATGGAAGGGCCCGCCAGGAAAACGCAGAGCAGGGAGACCCTACATGAGATAGGAGGATGATATAAAGAAGACTGCAGGAACAAACTGGCTACAAATAGCTAGAAATAAAGATCAATGGAAGTCCTTGGAGGCCTGTACTGTACCTGAGAGGGGTCCATGCAAATTAGAATATTAATACATATCCAGTAATTGCGAATTTTATAAATTATGAATTTTATTATCAATTTCTAACTTTAATGTAAATAGTAGGAATTTACGGTAGATTTTTGAAAAGTATGTTATGGAAATAAATGTTTTATCTTTATGTAATAATTTACTTGGTCAAACTATTATTAAAAATTCATGTAAATTAATTAAGGTCAAAGAATATGATTTATTACCTAACTAGTAAACATAATTCAAAACAAAACTAATTATTTATTTAAATTGAATTGTTGCATTATGTCAAATTGATAAATTACTATAAGATGTGTTGCATGGAATAAAAGGCTTTTCATTTATATTTATTATTATTTACATAATATGAAAGCTAACAGTCTTAACCGGTAAAGTTCTACAGGGCTCTTAATAATAACATGTACATGTTTACAGGGAGGCTGGGACATCGACGCGAAAACTGTTACCATGGATTCAGTAGGTACATGATTCTGAAACGCCCTGCGTTGAAATTTATCGTCGGTTATTTAAAAAAAATCAGCTGTTCCATACATTTTGACGCATAGGTATTGCACTTTTCTATGAAACAGCAGATTTTTTTTTAATAACCGACAAAAAATAAATGCCACTGCATTGTTTTTTTTTGTTTTTCAGATTCATGTACTGAATCCATGGTAACAGTTTTCGTGTCGATGTCCCACCCTTGTGATGTTACACCCTGTGTAAAAAGGAGGGGAAAGAATCATAAGGTATCAAAAAATTCTTCCGCATCGCTGTCAGCAGGAAAAGTGCCCAAAAGGCTGACAGCATTGCTACATTGTATGGCAATGCTGCTTCTTTGACCAAAAAATAGGCCCTTTAGTCACGTGAAGAGTTGACCATGTCCAGCTTGGCGATGTTTCGAAAAAGTAAAGTGGGCAGTCGGAATAACCCATGGCACTAGTGTTTCAACCCCAAACGGCTCGAACATTTATATACCCGATAAGGTCGAAATATTTGCGTTGTTTGAGGTTTTCTGCACCTGAAGCAGCCCCATCATCATCATATCTGACGGAACAGAGCTGGAATCTTCACCGTTGAACATTTTACTGGACGTAGATGTGCTGCGGGCGAAAAGAAAAAGTTTGAACTTGATTATTGGTTTTTAGGTTATATTTGAATTTGACAAAATTTACAAAACGAAACGTTGGACTGTTTCTAGGCCCTTGTTCTCCGTACGATGTCCGATGGTCAAGTGAACTGCTCCACGCCGCAGTAGCGCTCTCATCGACTCGCACGAACTTCAGGCTAGACTCTGTCGAAGCGCGCCAACTTCAGACTTGCGTTTCGTTGTCAATTGACATCCCGTACTCATGACCCTTCAGATACATCTATTAATTTACATCTCATATGAGAGAGAAACCTTGGCTGGGCGATAATGGCTCTCGCTATAGTGAAAAGACACAACACAAGCTGTCCAATTAATTTTGTTCAAAGCATAACCCATAAGATAATCCAATTATCCAATATCCTTGTATGTCGGTAGCTCTCTAATTGAAAATAGTAACTTAACAAGGTATCAACAACTTTCGAATTTACATGGAAATAAACGCGCTACTCTCTCCTAATGCTTGTTATCTAATTAGCGGACATACTTCACTTTCCACGTTGTGTCTACGTCTAGGCTACCTATATGAAGTCAGAAAGAAGCCTCGTTACTTTGTAAAGAAGGTGCATATAATCGCATTACTGCTACAGTCAGCCTAATAAATTTTTTTTTTTTGGAACGAAGTTCTTTAACGCGGCTTGTAAACTATCAGAAATCGTCACGCTAAAAAGCGATAATACTGCGACTGTCTTTTTCTAATTCAAAGAGTAAAATAGAGAGAAGAGAGAATGGCGGCAGAAAAAAAAGAGTAAAGTGATGTGATAGAGCCGTACAATTACAATTAAAACACTGTATTTCGTGGGATAAAATTGTACATATCGGCCCGAGTACACTGCAGAGAGAGAGAGAGAGAGAGAAAGTGTGAATTTGGTCAAAATGTAAATCCAAATGACTGCTGCGATTTTTTTAAATTTGTCGTCCTTGGTGTCGTTTTCATAGTTTAAGAGGGTGCTAAAGCCGATAGTGAGGCCAAAATGTAAATTCAAGATGACGGCTGCGAAAATTTTCAAATTGTTTGTCATGGGTGTTGTTTTTATAGTTTTCGAGGGTGCTAAAGCTGATATTGATATTAAAATGTAAATCCAAGATTTTTTTTTCAAATTGTTCATCATGTGTATCATTTTTATAGATTTCGAAGGTGCTGAGGTCAAAATGTAAATCCAAGACAGCGGTCGCATACATTTTGTTTTTGTTTTAAATCATACGTGAGAAGGAAATTAGTTCCTGACGCACACTATTTTTTTTACCACAATGGGGAAGCTCTTGGCCTTCATCTCACCTGATGGTAAGTGATAATCAGGCCAAAGATGGAAGTGAGCTTCACCCGGAATCTTCAACCACAGAAGAATTGGCTATCTTAAACTCCAACTGCCGAAACACAACAATGGTGTTAACATTGTCGTTATGGCGACAGACTTAGATAAGATTGTGGTAGAGCCAGGCGGACTTAGATCAAGCCCAAGCACCAACCATATCGAGCAGAAAATTTTGCCCCCACTGGGAATCGAACTCGGGACCTCTAAGTCTGAGACAGGTGGTCTAGCCACTAGAGAGTTCAGTGGTTTATCCAGTCCATTGCTTACCTGGGTAGGTACTGTATTTCCTAATTATTAATCTTGGAAGCGGCCAGGCGTTTATACATTGACAAGAATTCATTTGATTGTCTACAATTTGTCTTTCATAAAGCCGTCCGCGAGCAGGCGCGAAGCGGCTCTAGTGGAACAATTTCTATGAAAACTTCACGGAAATTGATCCTTCGCTGCCGCTGTCGCGTCGCGCCGTCGTCGTCTCATCGCCCATGTCTGCTGACCCTTAATACAGTATCAACGTGTCACCCAATGTACGGTTTTATAATTTCTAACGTGACGTTATTATCGTAGACGTCGGAAATATATTTGTGCACGAACATATTTCCATACATTTTATGGACGTGAATGTGGACGTCCACGATAATTTATCGTCACGTTATAAATTATAAAAGCGCACAATGTGTAATATGTTTTATAGCATTGTAGCTACACATTGATGCAATATTATGGAGCAAAGAATATAGATAATTCGATGTATATACATTTTTTTGAGGCTGACTGTACTAGTCACTACTGGGTGTATTCCTTTTGTACAAGTATTGCAAGCCTAAGAGGCTTTGTGAGGCAAAGTATCACAAGCAAACAACTTACTTTGTGATAATAAGACAAAGTAAGATTTTTCTATTTCGCAGAGGATGTCGAGGGTAAGTAGTAACAGCCACACGCGTTGATCGATCATGTTAAGCTACGCTTGCCGCGGTCGGTCCGTGGATGGGTGACCATCTCTGCATACCGAGACCCCTCCGTGCCTCGGAAAGCACGTTAAGCCGTTGATCTCGGCTGTCATTCGTAGCTCTTAGACTGTCGCTACGGGTAATTAGAAGCTTGAAAGTCTGACAAACAGTCTTAACAAGGGATGTCGTAGTACCCAGTAACTGGCTGTGGAGGTCAGATAGGCAGTCGCTCCTTGTAAAATACTGGTATTTAGGTGCATCCGGTTAAACTGGAAGCCGAATGTAACATAGTTGGGAAAAGCCTAGACAGATTGACTTACCTATTTCGAATTTCGCAGACCAGAGATATCTTCAGAACATGTGAAGCAGCTTACATCACCAGTGGAATGGACTTTTCCCAGGAAGTGAAACCTGCTATCATGCTTGGAAAGTTCACAGCAGTATATGATGATTGCCCCCATTAATAGGGATGGTGTTTTTTTTTTTATATTATAAAAATATAACGGACACGTATTTTTTCTTTTTTTACGTAATCTAAAGATGGGCGACACATGACGTAACGAGTATGTAGATTTTATACTTACGTATGACGTAGCGACCCCCACTCCCCAACTGAAAATGCGTTTTATCTAAGTAATTTATTAATAATATGATAAAAGAAAAAATATGTGTCAATTTTTTTTTTTTTTATTATTTCGGATTAATAACTTTTTTTTTTTTTATCCAGGCATCTTCCCTATTGCTGCCTTCTGCTAGAGTTGCAGATTGTTTAGTTAAAACGGACATTTACAGATACGCAAGTCATACCGCATTTGGTAAGGGTGACTCCAGCAAAATACTATGATGCTTGTAACTGTAGGTACAGATTCTGCCGTTTTTTTTATTTAGCTAAAGCGGGGAGCGGTTTCGATGGTCACTTTTCTAAGGGTCATTATCACAATATTTGCGTAACATGGCACCAACAGAATCTTTTGAAATGTTGAATACTAATAATAATGTCCGGCTGTAATCTGGGCGGCTCAAGGCTGCGTTTAAAAATTGCCAATAAACTATGGGATGATTACACGCCTAAATAAATACATCAGTAGCAGAGAAAGGTATGGGACTGTGGTGTGATGTGGGTTACCGCCTCTGAGAAAGCCGCAGGACCCTTATGGGGTAAGGACGCATGAAGCTATGCGTCACAAGAAAACTCCTCGCTAAATCCCTTCTTTTAATTTTTTCTTTGGTCTTGGTCCCGATCTCTGGGGTGTTTCTCTGAGCGCACCAAAAGTATTCCTCGAAACGCACCATTCAGGTGCGCTAACAAAATCAAATTTAAAATATTAGGTATAATTATATTCCTCCAAACACACCAACGATGAAATATAGAGAAAAGCATAAAGGATTCGTACGTAATAAATGATATCGAAAGACGTTTTAAAATTCAACTGTGCTAATTGTTTATAAAAATACCAGCAGAAATAACTATCAGGAAACACGCTTCAAAATATTAAAGCGTGTATTTCAACCATTAGTGAGCTAAGTAGTATCGCTTATGCAACTTATGACCGAAAATAACGTAATTTTTATTTTCATTTTTTTGGAAGTCGGTTGTGCTACTAATTTTAGTTTTCGGCACACCGGTCCTCACATTCCTCACTCTAATTTCAAATCCCAATGTTTAGTTAGTGCTAGTAACTTCGTGTGTTGGTACCAGAGCAACAAGTCACTGTACTGTAAACATTGCATTTGCAAATACGTCTCATGTGTTCACTTGCACCCGCCATTTTGAATTTACGGCACGTACTTTACGCATTTCCATCTTTGTCGCCGATCATGCAAGAGAAACTCAAAGGTTCCATAATCCATTCGTTTTGATCTCAAGATCTGCTTAGACCATGCATGTATAGTCCGAATTAATTATAGTGGAATCCAAAGTGCTTCAAGAGGTACCTCGACAATTGATCATATTATTTATTGTTATTAGTCATTAATTGTTTGTTTATTTATTTTATCTCGATGGTCCTAGTTTATCATTTATAACTTCCAGTTACAACTATATGTAAGCGGGCACGCCCTTTATGCCTGGAGGCTTTTATTAAGATATTAAGTTTTGTCTACGTTTTGTTTTATTTCTGCCTGAGTATAGTTCTCGATGATTTTGTTTGGTATATTGGCATGTGCTAGCTTATATATGGCTAATAATTTAAATTATGTTTTGTGTTGCGTAATGTAAATTATTTTGAATACTATTATATAGAATATTTTTTTTGTTCTTCTAACTGAACAGACAGCTGTGCTGCTGGGGAGTTTGTTGCGCCACTTCTTCTTCCTAGCTAACGCACTAGGAAGTGGTGAAGGGTGGGCGTTTTGGGGGACTGTCTTATGTAATTTTGACGCTCGAAAAGTGCTGATTCTCAGCCTAGTTTGAATAAATGACTTTTGATTTTGGTAATAATTATGATCATCAATGATGAATATTTTTACTTTATATTTATTTATTTTTCTTTTAGTATATATCTTTTTTATATTTATTTTTTGTCTATAGCGAAGCAAAAAGGATGGTTATGATTTTGACTGGTGTGTATGTTCATCTGTTCCTTCATAAATTCTAAACTACTCATCATAATTTGAGAAAGACGTATCGTTGGAAGCGTCTTGATCATCCGCTGGCTTAGGTTATATATGGGCTATGTGACGTCATATTAAATTGAATATGGCGTCTAGAGAAAAAAAAGTCATGAACTTTTTAAATTTTTTATGGACGCATGTAGTACGGAACTATGGATTGGTTCAGAGAAGTAGGAAAATGAAACCATCGTAAATAATAAATATGTCCAGATTATTATTATAATAAAAGGTTATCTCCAAAAAGATCCTGATATAAAGAAAAAAGCATAATATGGAAAAATATTAAGCGGGAAAAACAATTCCTTTTTTTCTACTTTCCTGTAACAGCATTGCAATGAATTTTAATCAACCCTAAAAGCTTTCCATGTCTCTGAAAGAAAATGGTGTCATTATATTTTAATTCTGTTACAACGTTATTGCCCTTACATCAACATGAAGCACCTTTTTCCCCCCATCTAAAAACAATATAATTTTTTAACGCCATCGTAAATCGACGTCCACTCCACTTTTTAGGGACACATATCGTGAACGCATTAGGAGCTAACGCTAGACATTTCGTAAAAGCAACGTCGATTCAATTAATTCGTCGATAATAAAACAAAACTTTATCGTAGGCAACAAATTGGTTATGTTTTGTTCCCGACAATAACGTGCGTTCAAACCGGTAAAAGTAAAGGCTTTTTATCTATCGAACACTAAATAAACACACGCAATAACAGTAACTATAAAGCAGATTATGAAGACGTCGAAATGTCTACTATAAAGCACGAACATCAATTACAGCTTTATACAGTCTAATGGATGCTTTAATGGCTCCTACTAAGCCCTAAACAGCAATTATAAGTTCGTTATCAGCACTTTTACTATTATCCTTCGTCAGAACTGATAATAAGTCCTCAATCGTTAATTCTAACAGTTAGGGCATTCAATGACTCTTATCTTGCCAGAGTATTTAAAACTTCGATGTCCGCGTGTAGTTTGCAGGATATTGTAATGAACAATCAGGATTCCTTGCCTTATTGGACTGGGACGTTTCTTTAACTCACAATTTGTAATCCTAACTAATATTATAAATGCGAAAATGAGTTTGTTTGTTACGCTTTCACGCTAAAACGGTTTAACGGATTTGAATTAAATTTGGCACATGGGTAAACCATAGTCTGGGTTAGAATTTAAGATACCTATAATTTTCCCAATAATCCCATAGGATCGAGACTTATGCGGGTGAAACCGCGGGGCTCAGCTAGTTCAGAATGAAAGTTTCCGTCTGTAATGGACTGCAACAGTAAATCTATATGGCTATCGCTGAAGAACACAGCAATGCCTACACTGGAATGGCAATTCTTTTTCCGCTACCCCCGTAGTTGTCTAAAAAGTTCAGTAGGAACATAAAATGCTTGTGTAGGGAGTCAGTAATTTCAAATTCCGTGTCACGTGTTTGTATTCCTTGCCAAATATGCGCATGCTTCGCTCCTCGCTCCCACGATGCAAAAATGCAAATGTGATGGAGTGCAAATGAGTGTCCCGTGCGCGGCGTGCCAACGACGGGGATCTGCCCGGACGCATCACTTTGTGCTGTCCATTGTCAACACTTGCTTTATGAGGGGTTGTCAGCGTATTGTTAACTCATTTTAGTGAGCTTTATGCTCCATCCGTCCTCGATCTGTTCATTCATTCACGCGGTGTCCAACCGTCGAAATAACTCATTGCCGTATCTGTGACATGTTTCGAGATGACGATTAATTATAATGTTTGTTAAGTGGTGTCCGCGTTGCTAAGTCACAATATTGTGGTCGTTATGCTTCGCTTCCTGTTTGCTGTTAACACATGGGTTTGTAATAGGCTCATATTTCATTCTGATGTACCTAGTTTGTTTTGTAATTGTGGGAATTTTTATTATTCTGAAAGTGGGCAACGTCGCAAATAGATGTCAAATATTTCGCTGTTTTGATTAATTTCGCAATATTACTGTATGGAAATAAGAAATGTGTTTAACTAGCGAACTAGAATATTGTTAATGAAAGGCAATGATTAATACTGTAACACCGAATAATTTAAACTTTCCATCTTTTTTACACCAAAAACGGGTACAACATCAAATTCAATGTTAAAATTGCAATTCATTATTAATATTCTAGTTCACTAATCCCCCAAAAGCCCCATTTCTTATTTCCATACAGTAATATTGCCAAATTAATCAAAACAGGTACATTTTTGACAGCTTTTTGCGACGTTGCGAACTTTTAGGATTTAAAACGCTCATATAAGGTCAGTCTGTAATAATTTCTTTTTGGAATTTCGACGATGTACCTTAGTACAATATCTCTTTGGCATCGGGTGTTTTTTCGCGCGATTCTGATTATGGTCAAGGCATGTATCGTCATGGCCATTTCATTCGGAGCTTGATCAGAATTTTAAGCGACACAAGATGCATTGAACCCTGGATACGTTTTCGTCCATACACCAATTAGGAACTGTAGTGGCCTACCTACCCGAGGCAGTTCTTTTTTTCAGAGCTCTGAAAAAGAAGAACAAATGATTCGTTATTATTTTCAAAGTTTAGGTTTCGATTTTAATGATTACCTACCACGGTTCTAAAAAGTTTGTGAACGTTTGTGCCCGCAAGTGAACGTTTGTATCTACGGCGCACCTACCTATCTACCTACCGTACCCTACTACCCTACCTTCCTACCCTACCTACCTCCCTACCCTACCCTACCTACCTACCTACCCTACCTACCTAACCTAACCTACCCTACCCTACCTTCCTACCCTATCTACCTACCCTACCTACCTACCTATCTATCTACTTACCTCTCCTTCCTACATTCCTACCTACCTACTTGCATACCTACCTATCTATCTACTTACCTCTCCTTCCTACATTCCTACGTACCTGCTTAGATACCTACCTACTTGCATACCTACCTACCCTACCTTCACCTAACTATCCTAAGAACCTTGTCCTGAGAATAACGAACACAACAATAAAAGAATTAGGTATCCAATTTGGTGCAGCTGTTCTCAAGTTACGGCGTGACCAGAAAAATAGGGATTCATTTATATATATATATATATAGATTGTATACCTACCTATCTTTATCATGAAATGGGTAGTCAGTAAGGTACTCTTAAAATGTGTCAAAGACAAGAAGAAGTTAGACAATCAAATATAATCAAATAAAGCCGAGAATCGGTTATAAATATTTATTGAAAATCAGAAGTTAAAGTTCAAATAGACACTAACACAATGTTTACAATTTCAGTGACAACAGATGTTTAAAACTTCCCCTTACCGCATGCAGGCTGCAAAAGTTTATTATTATTTATTAAATTACTATTTAAGGCGAAAGCGCCAGGGTAGCTCGCGAAATTCAAATCTTATGTTTTCTGTGATTTGCAGGTCTTATGTTGACCAAACTATGATTCGCGGTCGTAACAAGGATGTAGTAACAGAATTATAATTATAATACCAGCCTGTTACTGTCCCACTGCAGGGCAAAGGTCTCTTCTCATACAGAGAAGGCACAAGCATTGATCACCACGGTTGCTCAAGACGGGTTGGTGATTTCAAACTTATATTAACTATAGAGATGACTTATATGAACTATATAGATATGTGGAGACATATGAATGGGACATTAACAATTGTTTACAAAATGTTGTAAATTGGTTAGAAGAAAATAATTTAAAAATTAACTTAAAAAAAACAAAAGTTGTGAGTTTCAATCAGCGGATTACCAGCATTAGCCCTAATATACACAACAACAATGAACTTGTAGAAGAAGTAGAAAATACTAAATTTCTGGGACTTTTAATAGATAAAAATCTAAATTGGAAAGCACACACTGATAGTTTATGTAAGAGAATTAGTAGGTCCGCATACGCTCTGCATTCACTATCTCCAGTAATTAACATGGATGCACTATTAATTGCTTATTATGGCATAGTAGAATCGCACTTACGTTACGGTGTAATATTCTGGGGAAATTCAACCGAAAGAGAAACAGTTTTTAAAGCCCAGAAAAGATGCTTACGGGCTATGTTTAAGCTTAAATCCACTGATAGTTGCATGCCATACTTTAAACAACACAAAATATTAACACTTCCTAGCTTGTACATAATGGAGGTAGCTGTGTTTGTGAAGTCAAACCCAAATCGTTTTAAACGTCTAGCCGACGTAGTCCCACGTAATAGACGCGACAATAACCAAGTATGCTCCCATCCCGCCAAAACGGCACTACTGCGCAAGAGTGTCTATTGCATGGGTCCGGTTATTTATAATAAATTACCTAAGCAATGGAAAGAACTACCATTAACAATATTCAAAACTAGGCTTAAACGCTTTTTAACGCATAAAGCATATTATAATATCAGCGAATTCCTTACGGAGAAAGAATTTGTTTGTTCTCCAAATTGATTTGCTTTATTTTAT
Organism: Agrochola macilenta; assembly: GCA_916701695.1. Classification (NCBI taxonomy): domain Eukaryota; kingdom Metazoa; phylum Arthropoda; class Insecta; order Lepidoptera; family Noctuidae; genus Agrochola; species Agrochola macilenta. Next base: position 9,862,632 of record OU753554.1, on the reverse strand, counting down.
TTTTATATTTGTTTACTCTACTTTTAAATATTGACATTTGTTTTGAATTGTGCCTTGACTAAAATTAATTTAAATTTTTGACATTGTGATTTCTTTCTTTTATTATTTATTTGTCTACTGAGACTAATTTTGTACGCCGTAATGGCAAAACATGTAAGTACTCAATGTCAAGACTTGTAAGGCTGTAATCATCATATTCACTAAAACTGTAATTTTGTATCACGTATCTTAAAAGTCATATGCTTTTTATCAAAAAAAAAAAAAAAAACATTTTTGTAGTAGTGCTCTTCAATGTATCATAATATAATTGCCTTTGTTGTTGTTTTAGCGTGAAACTCTTATTTAAGTTTTGCATGCCTGTCGGTAAGATATGGCTGAACCTATCTGTTTAAAAATTATCACCTTTTACTGTACCCATATTTGCAAAATAAACGACTTACTTACTTACTTACTTATAAGTCCAGGTTTCCTCACGGTGTTTTCAATTCAATCATCAATACAACTCTCTTATTTCAAATTACTCTATTAAATTACTTTTTCATGAGGTCAATTCTATTAGTCATCCTAAGATTTTAAGGTTTTATTACTTTTACATTGAAGGTTTCGAATAATCTTAAACTTGACCTCTAAAGGTTAAATGGTCTAAGACCAGTACCCTAATTACGTAATACACGTTCGATCAGAATCAGAATCGTTTTGAAACAGATTGCTAATCCATTGCTTCAAAAATTCGAAAATGAATTCTGCTCAACAATGTAAATAACGCAATGAATGTTGTTGAACTGTCAAAATGAAACAGATTAGTCGTAATTGTTTACGAAAATGTGTTGCGTAATTAGATAGCTGAACACTGCTGTGACCAAACAAATCTGTATTTTAGAGTTTTCACAGCTACACAGGATATTTATTACTGGATAAAAACGCTATATTCATACGTTAATATAATTATAAGCTCAATAACAGTCCTCAATTCCACCCCTAAGGGCCTATTCACCCGCGTTTCCCCATAACGCCAGCGGAGGTCAGATGGCAATCACTCCGTATAAAATAGAAGCACGCCACACCAATCAGATATGGTCACGAACATCTGAATATAAACAGTACACGAGCTTAATAACTTTATTCGCAAAATAAATAAAATTATAGGTACTGGAGGTCCTCAGAATAAATAATATGTAAATACTACGTCTTGGTCTCGATCACATCCTTCACGAGATCCTATTGTTAAGTTATAAAGGGAATTTCTATTTTTTGTCGCTAGAATCTTTAGACGAAGGTGTATTTGTCAGTCTGTCTGTTTGTTTGTTTTGTTTATTACGTTATCGCGGATCCGATTTTGATGAAATTTGGAGTGGAGTTGGTTTGTTATCTGAGGAATGACATGAGCATTAGTTATTTGTGCAACGAGAGAGCAAAGTTGGTTTTTGCTGCGAGTGTTAATTTCGAAGGTTTCTATAATTGAATCACGACCTTAGCGAGTGATTCTAGGTTAGAATCCTGAGCGCAGCGAGGGATTCAAAGACACGAGATTCAAAAAACTTCGGTCTCGTGTAACACATAAGTACAGCTTTTTAGCTCAACAGCGAGAACATATTGCCAAAGGTTAAAAAAATACAACATGGTAAAAATTAAAGCACATGTATATTTGTAAAAAACGAATATCAAAAAAAACTAAGTTAAAAGTAAAAATATATTATTTACATTTAATTAAAACCATGATTTGCAACTTTACGGTTAAAATATGTTTATCCGAACGTTTTATTGTTTGTTTCTTTTTTGGGCCTCCTGGGTATGGAATTTGAAAATCGAACTTCGAATCGAGTTGTTTCTAGCTCTCGCTTTTTTTGTATCGAAGTGAAAGTGACAGAACAAAGTGAAGTTCAAATCTTTCGAATTTTATGATTACCCAGCACTGTTCTTGGCTTTTTTTTATTAATTAAATAATAACAAAATTACGTTGTAGTGTAGTACAGTGAGCAAAATTCGAATTTTGCTCACTGTCTGTAGACAGCAAAACCTGCTTGTTATGATGTTGCGGTGAAAACTCTTTTTTAATCAACCCCATAAGGGTTGTTGAAGTTTGCATGGGAAATTCAGAAAAAAATGCGGATAAAATCGCGAGCAAATGCTAGTTCTTCATATTGTTCAGAGTTCAGACGCATTTTGATTGTATTAGTACTAATGTAGGTACGTGTCCGACGGTGGCACATCCGCCAATCTTGTCATTTCAGCTCATTCCTTGAACCGGTCTTGATATACGTGAGAAGTAATGAGGAGGACAGCTACCTAAGTGCTCATGTGACAATACATGATGTCACATGTCGCTGGTGTCGTGGATAAATCGGATAATTCTTAATCAGCTGTCGATTTGAATAGAAGGACTTGGTAAGTGGTAGAGTCATTGTACCATTGCATTTAAGATAGTTTATTGATTCAGGCGTGACTTTACGGAAATCCATTATAAAATACAATAGACGACGTATATTTAGTATTCTTAAGGAGTCATAAAGAACCCTATAAGAAATCTAATAATCTGCATTTAATATAAAAGACAACTAATATTAGTCGAAAGCGCTACTGTTGATTAAGAGATCGTGGGTTCGATTCCTATGTGTCAATCTGGAATTTCTCAGTAGCAGCCCGGAGTCTGGATTTGTGCCCGGTTGATGGCAATAGGCTTGCCGTATTACATGGGAGTGGGACTTAAATATAACTGACGAAATGTGGGTGTACTATAGGTACACCTCTGTCTGACCCTTCGGGCAATACAAGGGTGATGTTATGTTACAACAAACAACATTAATTAACTAACCCCTTTTTTTTTTTTTTTTTTTTTGGGTGGGAAATCATCAAATGACTCCTCCCGCTCTGGGCGGAGCGAGAGGGAGTGTCAGACTTTTACTGACTAAAACCCACCCGTGTTCCTTCCGTTGCCTGTGTGCCGGGGCCGCGATATCCCTTTCGGACAAACTCGCAACCCTGGCAGGCATTGGCCCTTACGGACCCCGTCAGTTGGTGCTGACATCTCTTTGAGGCGCGCGTGGAACACAACGCGCCGTCGACCCGGGCCTGGTCCTAATCGGACGGCGAGCTACCCATTGCCCACCGTCCGCCAGCCCGCGCCTACGGTGGCCGGAAGTCGGCTCGCGACTCCCGACGCCCGGGGCGTCTCCTGCGGCGGCTAGGGGCGCGAGGGCGCGCATCTTGCATTTCCCTCGCGCGCTCCGCCTCCTCCTTCGCGAGCATTACTGCTTCGCAGAAGGAAGTGACGGCTTCCCATGCACTCTCGCTCCGGACCATGGCCTGAACCAGGGCCGGACGCGAGAGATCGCCGCTGCCGATCGCCTCCGTGAGGACACGGCGGTGCCCCGCCCAAGCCGGGCAGACCTCCACCGTATGCTCCACCGTGTCCTCCGGGCGATCCACACAATGGTAACACCCGGGCGTTTCCTCCCGCTTTATCCTGAACAGGAACCTCCCGAAACAACCGTGTCCGGTGAGGACCTGCGTCAGGCGGAAGGTGAGGACGCCGTGGCGCCTCTCTAGCCACTCCTCAAAGAGGGGCCTTACCGCCGCAATTGTGGCGTGCCCAGCGCTGGGTTGCGACAATCGCACTCTCCATGCCGCCATGAGATCCCGCCGGAGCTCTGTCCGCTGTGCCGTGATTTCTCGCGGCAGCGGAGTTACGCCCCGGCGTTTCGCCTCCTCGCGCAACTCCCACATGTGCGCGAGGACTTTTGCCTCCAGATCCCATGGCGGAAGTCCGGCAAGGAGGCTCGCCGCCTCACGGGAGACCGTGCGGTATCCTCTGACCAGCCTAATGGCCATGACCCTTTGGGACGCGTTCAATCGCTGGGCTGGTCGCAGCCTTAATGAACGCGCCCACACCGGTGCCCCGTAAAGGGCCATGGACCGAACGATCCCCGCGTAGAGCCTCCGGCAGGAGGCGTTTGGACCCCCTAGATTGGGCAGAAGCCGCTTCAAAGCAGCCCCAGCCCTCTGCAGTTTGGGAGCCAAACGTCGGAAGTGCTCGACGAAGTTCCACCGGCTGTCGAGGACGAGTCCCAGGTACTTCATCGTCGACTCGACACCGATGTGAACCCCTCCCGCCGTCATCTGGGAACCCGACAGTGGCGCGTTCCGAGGACCATAGAAACACATGGCCTCGGACTTGTGCAAGGCCACCTCGAGTCCCAGTTGCCGGATCCTATCGACGATTGTCGCAACCCAACGTGTCGCTAGTTCGGCCGCCGCCTCATGCGACCTCCCCTGCACCAGGACCAGCGTGTCGTCAGCGTAGCAGACTACGCTGACGCCGCTAGGGAGGTCGGCGCGCAGCACCCAGTCGTAGCCGATGTCCCACAGATGCGGCCCCAGGACCGATCCCTGCGGGACACCGCACGACATCTCTCGCCGGTTCCACTCTCCGTGGTGACCGGGGTAGATGACGGCCCTGTCCGTCAAATAGGCCTCGACCACTCGACAGAGGTAGGTCGGCATCCGGTGATACCGGAGTGCCTCCCTAATGCAACTCCAGGGCAGGGTATTGAACGCATTGGCGATGTCAAGAGACACCGCCAAGACCACCCCACCCCGGGCAACAGCATCCCCCGTCGTGAGGGCTCGAACGCGCATGATGGCATCCACCGTAGAGCGCCCCTTGCGGAAACCAAACTGGCTGTCCGCCAAATCCGGCCCCACTCGCACCAGCTGCCCGACAAGGCGGTCTGCAATTACTCTTTCAAAGAGCTTGCCCACCTCGTCGAGCAGCACGATGGGCCGGTAAGCGGACGGAGAGTCCGCCGGGCGCCCCGGCTTCTTGATGAGGACCAGTTTCCCCGTCTTCCAACGAAGTGGGAACTGGCCCCTCTCCAAGCATGCGCTAAAGAGCCCTCGAAGTCGAGGCCCGAGAGCCTCTAAGGCCAGAACCCAGGCTTTTCCAGGTAAGCCGTCGGGTCCTGGGGCGGTATTTTTGGCATTCAGCCTACGTACCGCCACTCTCAAATCTACCCCGGTCACCTCCGGAGATTCGTCGTCGTCGTCGTCACCTGTGTGGTCCGCATCGGGCACCGCAGGAGGCGGAGCCATGGGCGGGGGAGTATGTTCCCCTCGCGAAGGGAACAGAGCGCTCACCACGTCCTCCACGAGCTGGGGCCGGAGACTCTGCGTCAGCGGGGGAGCCCATGGGCGGAGTTGATCTCTCACCCATTTGTATGGGCGCCCCCACGGGTCTCTGTTCAGAGTCTCCAGCGACTCTTTACGGCCCTCTCCTCTGGCCCGCTCGATCTCCGCTCGGAGTGCGGTCTTCGCCGCTCTGTACCCGGCGTACAGCTCCGCCTCAAATTAACTAACCCCTGAGACTTAAACCCACCAGAACTTGAATTTGAGAACTTGTCAAACTCTACTGTAATCCGCGAAATTTTTCTTTACAAAAAACGTAAGACATTTTGAATATTCGATTGATAAATTATATGTAAAAAAAAACCCTTTCCGATTCTTGAGGGTATTGCTAGGTAACGTACTGGGAGTACCTATATTAATGTGGAAATTTTCAGGAAAAAGAAAAAAAAATCGCAGAATTTTTTTTCAATGGGGAATTTTACCGGGCGCGGCGACCGTCGTTAAGCGGGTGTCTAAAAGTCACTTATGACCTCTGTTGAAAATTTGCAAGTTTTTTATGGATTTGGGGTAAGTAGGCAATTGGGGTGTTTGGTACTAAAAATGTGAATTTCTAATAGCAGTAACTTTTTTTTTTATTACTTTTTGGTAATTTTATTACAGTACCTAATGCCACTTTCGAATCGGACAGGGTTTTTTTTTACATATTGTATCGATGATAGATATATAATATTGTACACCAAAACAACCAGCAAATAGGTACCTAGTAGATAATTCCTAGGTAAATATTATCATATTACCTAGGAATGATCAATTACCTTCTTACCTCTAAGCTTTATCTTATCTCAAGGAGGTCTGTTTGTAAGTGAAAATCTTTTTCCAAAGCTGAGAAGTGATTGTATCAGAATTTTACCCGGACCGTGAGAGGCCCAGTTACTGGGCAATATCTACAAAACTGGCTTCTTAACCCGTGAAGTAACGACTAATAAAGAACCAACGGTCTCTGAACATGGACATATTCAAAACGTCCATGTTTCCGAGGAATACATGGACAATATTGACTGTCACTCCAAATCAAGTCGATGAAATGACGCGTAACTTTACGGTGACGATTTCGATGTCATTTCATTCTCCACTTACCACTTCCTACACACACGCGTAACTTTACGCTGACGATATCGATATCGATGTCATTTCATTCACCACTTACCATTTCCTACACACACGCGTAACTTTACGCTGACGATATCGATTTCGATGTCATTTCATTCTCCACTTACCACTTCCTACACACACGCGTAACTTTACGCTGACGATATCGATATCGATGTCATTTCATTCACCACTTACCATTTCCTACACACACGCGTAACTTTACGCTGACGATTTCGATGTCATTTCATTCACCACTTACCATTTCCTACAGACACGCGTAACTCTCTGCTGACGATTTCGATGTCATTTCATTCTCCACTTACCACTTCCTACACACACGCGTAACTTTACGCTGACGATTTCGATGTCATTTCATTCACCACTTACCATTTCCTACAGACACGCGTAACTCTCTGCTGACGATTTCGATGCCGTTTCATTCACCACTTACCACTTCCTACACATTTGTATGTGAATATACATAAACTCAGCTTCCTCCCATGGGGATAGTAGAAACTACAGAACGCCACGTGCTTCGTTTACGTTCGTACAATATCTGGTCATACACGCACGCCCGCCGGTCGCGACGCACCTGACTTTTCTGAAGAATGGGATGTTGTCAAAAAAAATATGTTTTGTCCGTCAGGTAGTTTATGGAAAAATATTGGACACATTTTTTTTCTTTTTTAACCGACCTCCAAAAAGGAGGAGGTTATATATGTTCGACGCGTATGAATGTTTTTTTTTTCTTTTTTTTTTATGTATGTCCGCCGATTTCTCCGTCAATTGTGGATCGATTTATATTTTTTTTTTTTTGTATGAAGGTGTATGCTCCCGGATTGGTCCCATATATATTTTATTAACTTTGCTTGAATAGTTTTTGAGTAAGCTTCAATAATACGTATTTTTCCCACTTAGTATATGTGGATGATAACATGATATGATGATAACTTCCTGTCACTGTTATTTACATAGCAGGTACTGGTATTCGAATTTGTGTGGGGTAGGTACAGTCAGCATCAAAAGTTGTTGACCACATTTAGATTTTCAAAATCGGTTTATAGAAAGAAAAGAAAGAAAATACATTTATTTAGCACAGACTAAAGCACACAATATAATACAAAGCAGATAAAAAAAAAAAAAAAAAAAAACAAATAAAATTGTAAAGTGCGATATAAGCAGGAAATTTTATGGGGAGTGTGCCTCAGGGCTGCGCCAAAAAGGCCCAGTTCAGCAAAAATGCCAGACAACTATAAGTGCCTAACGCTGGTTTTCAACTGGACCTGAGAGTGTGATGTGACGGATGTAAATCAGTTCTATAATTGTAACGTATATGCAATATACTGAAATAAAATAAATTTGTGTCAGATAAAAAAATTAAAAAAAAAAAAAACATAAATATAAAGAATATGTAATTCCCAGCAGTAAAACTGTATAGTATAACAGCACCTATTTAAATTTACGTGCAACATTCACCGACAGAGACACTGACTCATACCCAAGTGGGTAGGTACATACATCATATAATTGAGACATTTAGTGTGACCATATCCAGCTTCCATTGCGCTTCTATGAGGTACTGCCGTAAGCGTCGTTTAAAAGCGTCTATAGTGTTAATTACCCTAATCGGTGGTGGCAGGTTATTCCATACTTTTGAAGCCGCATAACGAAAGCTGCCTCTAAAAGCGGCTGTTCCCTGAGACTGAGTCGAAAGCTGCTGCGAGCATTGCCTTCTCCCGCATTCCCGTCTACTCGTAACCCAACATAGCTTGTTGAATAGGTATTCCGGTTTCTGATATTTAACTACACCGAACAGAAGGCAAGCCAAGTGTAGTTTGCGTCTGGACTTCATTTTCAAAGAAAAGTGCTTGTTAAGGAAAGGTGTAACATGGCTTCTGCGAGGAATGTTGTAACAGAACCGAGCACACGTTTTGTACCCTTTGGATGAGGCGGTCTGTGCGCGCTAATAATCAATTATAGTGAAGTGCTAATAGTGAATACGGTGTACAGTGATTTTAAAAATCTAAATGTGGTCATCAACTTTTGATGCTGACTGTACCACAACTAAAAAGTGAAAAATAAAAACTTTTTACAAAAAAAAATCGGTCGGGAAGTCGGTGTCTTTGGTTTTGAATTTTCGTTTTTTGCCACTAACTTCCGAAATTAAAGTAATTTTTCACTTTGTAGTGTTTTTTTTCGGAAGCCGGTTGTTTTTTTTTTTTTGTAAAAAGTTTATTTACTTATGTAATCAAGAGATTACGGCAATACGTACAGCAGGCAAAACGTTAAAATGTGGCGCCATGATGACGTCACTGCCCGATAGATTTTATACCGACTTGTAACGTAGCGAGCCCCCACTACCCAACTTTAATGCGTTTTATCTAAACCATTTTTTATTAATACGAAAAAGAAAAAAATACGTGTCTAATACTTTTTTATTATCTGACTGACGGACTAAATAGTTTTTTTTTTCCCAGTCAATATCCCTATTCTGTCCTTTAAGGGCGTTGGATCCTGGCGTCAACACCACACACCGCTACTACTTCCTATTTTGACTATAAATCCGAATAATTATCACGAAACCAAAGCGGGCAATAAAACAATGCTTTATCGTACATTAACGTTCGTTGCATGCGAGCGTTACGTAACAATATTGATTTTAAACGTCCTCAGAAGCGAATCACTAAGTCTTAATTAAAATAGATTCTAGCGCTAATCTCCCTGTGATATCATTTGATCTACTTACAGAGGCTTATGTAAAGGATTTTAAGGAAAATGGGTTAATTATTACCTACCTGAATAAAAAGAGGTTAGTAATTTTATGAATTCGTAACGATTTTTTCGTAAAACAAGGTCATAATTTTGTTAAAACGTAAAGATTTATGTCTCTTGCAGGCTAGCAGAACTCGACGGCGCGTCATGACATCGGTAATTGTTCTACTGTAAAGCTTTCTTTAGAAACTGCAAGTTAAATCAATCGGAATAAAACATCTAACTAAGTAGGTATATCCTACGATAATGTTAATTTACCTTTAATTGAATGTAATCGATAAAAAATACAAATCACTTGAAAACTCTACAGATAAAAATATTTATTCCCATAGACTAAAACATGAACGCTATAGACACTGCACTCCAGTCCAGTCCACGGCACTTATCTACAACTCGTCCATTAACTATTAATATAAAGTGCTGAACTTTCCACTTTTATTTCCGTTTAGGAGCTGTACTATCTTCGCTCATAAACACCTGCTTAAAATTTATTGTCCATATCGTGTGGAGCTTGTAATAAAAATAAATAAATATGCGCGCTACGGTGCTACCATCTACATTATCTTTTTGTTGTGTAACCCATCTAACCTTTTACAAACATATTATACATTTTATTGCTAGGGTTCCGTACCGAAAGGGTGCCAACGGGAATCTATTACTATGGCTTCGCTGTTCTGGTCACGCCACAATTGCTGCGATAAGTCCCCTCTTTGAAGAGTAGCTAGAGAGGCACCACGGCGAACTCACCTTCCGCCTGTCGCAGCTCCTTACTGGACACGGTTGGTAAGGAGGTTCGTGTTTCGGATAAGGCAGGAGGAAACGCCCGGGTGTCACCATTGTGTGGATCGCCTGGAGGACACGGTGGAGCATACGGTGGAGGTCTGCCTGGCTTGGGCGGAGCATCGCCGTGTCCTCGTGGAGGCGATCGGCGGCGGTGACCTGTCGCATCCGGCCCTGGTCCAGGCCATGGTACGGAGCGAAAGGGCATGGAAAGCCGTCACCGGTCACCTCCTTCTGCGAAATAGTAATGCTGGCGAAGGAGATGCTGGTGCGCGTGAGTTAGAGGCAAATTCTCACGCCCCTAGTCGCCGCAGGAGACGCCCTGGACGTCGGGAATCCCAAGCTGATTCCCGGCCACCGTAGGCGCGGGCTTGCGGACGGTGAGCAATGGGTATCTCGCCGTTCGATAAGGACCAGGCCAGGGTCGACAGCGCGTTGTGTTCCTCGCGCGCCTGAATGAGATTTTGGCACAACTGACGGGGTCCGCTAGGGCCGATACCTGCCAGGGTCGCGGGAAAGTCCGAAAGGGATACCGTTGCCCCTGGCAACACATAGGCAACTGAAGGAACACGGGTGGGTCAGTAAGAGTCTAACACGCCCTCCCGCTCCACGCAGAACGGGAGAAGTTATTAGATAATGTCCCACCCATTAAAATAAAAAAGGCTCCGCTGTCCGCCCGTCCATCTGCTACACGGCTGTATCTATTGAAACATAATAGGTAGACACTTGAAATTTTCACAGAGTGTGTACTACTATTGTCGGCAACGGGACCCTATCTACGCACTAGGGCACAAGTAGCAGCGGGATTGCGACGAATGCGCTCTCTATAGTCAATGAATCGAGTCGTAAGTTAGAAAGAATTTTGTAATATCTAATTAGAATTTGTTAATTTATCGTTTATCTTGCTCTAATTAGTTTGCCTAACTTAAAATTCTCATTAGTTTTCATATTCAATCTAATAAGACTGAAACAAACGAATTTGCAAAGAAATTTTTGATCATTGTTAGGACTGTAGTATAATTACGTAACTTGAAAATGTGATTTTTTGTTTATGGTGATATTTCGATAATTTTTGTTTTGTATGATAGAATCTTGCATAAAACCAATATTCCAGTTAGATTCAAGTTGATAGGACAACGCGTTTAGTAATTATAAGCAAAATTGTGTAAGAAAAATTTATCGACTTATAAGTTTTGAGTTTATATTCTACGAACTTTTGATATTTGAAATTATATTAGATATTATTGTTAGCAACAACATTCAGTTAGTTATTTTTATATTGTCATTGTTTTATAAGTAATTCATTATTTAATTTTAGGAAATTAATAATGTAGTAATACAGACGTCGAATTTGTTGCACATTCCTAACACTAGGGGACGCTACTTGTACCATAAAAACAGCCTAAGCTTAACTAATGTGAAACCTTTACCTTAATGAGAACCGTTATAGATTTTTGCTATTTTTAAGGTCTAAACTAAGATTTATTGATACAGTTTTTAGTATATAGGTAGCATAAGTCCATTCCTATGTTAGCATTATAAGATGAACATTGTAAGGGGTGTTATATCATAGAAAATTGCCAAAGTAAGTTTCCCATACAAAGTCACATTTGTGCCATGTACAATCTTGAAGTGTTCTGATTGGTTGAGAGAAAAGGGATTAGTGCCATGTGCAAAATTAAAATACTCTGATTGGCTAGAGGTCTCTATAAAAGAAGGGCAATTTTCTATGGTTTGGTATTCCGAATCCAGCAGTATTACAAGAAACAAGTCAAGACTGAACATTCCTGTTTCATTTCAAGGAATCCCTCTAAGTCGCCAGTCCCTCGCCGAAGTCCCTGTGGGTTGTACCTAGGAAACAATACGCATTCAGGAGTGCGTGGTGACGTGTGTCGCCAGCAGAGTCGCTAGACTCAGGTAGTAGAACATACGTCAAAAACGTTGGGAGATTGTCCCAGGACGACTGCGGGTGCTGGTCGTGCCCCTCTCGTCCGAAACAACTATAGCCGCTTTAACATTAAAAAACAAAAATAAAATAAAGTTAATAATAAAAGGGGTCCCCATACAAAAAACGTGTTTAAAAAAATTAAGTATTAAAAAAAAACATCGTGATGAAACCGGCATGTCCTAGAACCACAAATTCAAAGACGTGTCATCTGCCAACCCGCACTGGGCCCGCGTGGTAGATTACAGCCCACTCCGTCTCGAAGAGAAGAGGCCTCGGTCCCAGCAGTGGGAACATTATAGACTGATTATGCTTATATTTAAAACTAGCTTTTGCCCGCGACTTTGTCCGCTAGCCTATAACGTTCCTCAAGAATTGGGCTATCCAACGCAAAAAGATTTTTTCAAATCCTACTGGTAGTTCCGGAGATTACCCCCTATATACAAACTTACAAACAAACAAATTTAAAAAAAAAAGAAAAATATAATGTATTGTTAAATATTGTACTGTGGTACGGATTCCTTCGTGTGCGAGTGCAACTCGTTCTTGACCGCTTTTTTTTGTTAACGATGAGAATATAAGTGTCATTGATCGGAAATAAATACTTGCCGTTGTTTTCTTTAGATGTTAAAGGCAATAATGTTTGTAGATTCTGTGATAACGACTGCTCATAAAAGGCTGAGCATTTTTATGTATCATTAGGTGCATTTTATAGCTGCTAGTTCTGTAAAATGTTGAATTATACGGAGAATGTGGGTTTAAAATACTTAAAACATTGTAGCAAGCGTTTGCAATGTGTGAATAATGAGTTCGCTAATTAGGTTAATTTGACCAACAATAATTAGTAAAAGCACTGAGCAGTATAATTTAACAATCAATACGATTTTGCGTAGGTGTCCACCACGCCCATGCATAAAAAAAATATTCATTTTTACACAAATATTTTGGTAATTATAACGTGGTCTAAATAAAAATGTAATGTGGCTATGAACGATAAGCTGAGGAATGATGTGATAATGATAACGGTGCGGTTTAAAAGATGTAGTGACAAAAATATAAAAGTAAAAGAGTATGATGTGGTCATGTTGAGAGGATGAATGAAAGGCGACTAACAATAGTTATTTGTTATGCTGCTGGGGAGTTTGTTGCGCCAGTTCTTCTTCCCAGCTAACGCACTAGGAAGTGGTGAAGGTGGGTGGGCGTTTTGGAGGACTGTCTTATGTAATTTTGACTTTTAGAAAACTCAATTCGGAATTATGTACCGCTTGCACTTACTCTGTAGGGGTTAAATTTATATCTCCGTCGCTGCTGGACTCGCTCATATTTTATAATTTCTTAAGATTTTATCAAAAACGCACCAAATGATGGAAAGTGAATTGAATAGGTACCTAAAAAGAAAAAAAATTAAAAAGTTTTGTTTTTTCTGGTTTTTTCATGCAGTCGTCGTGCTGGCCAGTACGAATACCTATTCTAAAAATAAGGTTCGCGCACTGACATGAAATAAGTATCAATGCAATTCATTTTCATTAACGTTTTTATTATTATTATTTTTGTTTCTGCGTTTGTTTTCCACGGCCTAGCCGGATAGAACTGGTGGCACGGGCCTAAGCCAAGTGTCCATCAGTGGGGTGAAGTGTGGAAGAAATATTAGATGCTGCTTGGTTTTCCGAAGTAGACTGTATGGTAGATGAGACTATATTTGAGTGGGAGTATTGGTGCAAGTTGTCCGACTCACACTGAAGAAATTTTCTTACTAGCCTGCATGTGTCAATTACTGGCTTCTGCAGCAGGTGATAGATGTTAGGTGGCAGGTTGAGGGAACTAAGGGACTGATGAAGCTGTTTGTGTATTACTCCTGTTGCTGATAGCACTATGGGGACTATTGTGACTTTTTGAAGATGCCAAAGTCTGGTTATCTGGTTTCATCTTTTAGTTCGGTGTATTTGGATAATTTTTCGGCTATTGTAGTCTGTAAGTTATGTGTATTTGGCACGGCAATGTCTATTAGGAACCCAGTTCTGTTTATTTTATTAATTAATGTGATGTCAGGTCTATTAAAGTGAATTGTGCGGTCGGTGAGTATGGCACGGTCGAAGTATAGTTTTGTTGCAGGGTTCTCTAATACCGTTTCAGGCTTGTATTTATAATATGGTACTACAGTGTCTACAAGTTTGTATTGATGAGCTAGTTTCTGGTGTATGACGTTGGCTACTTGATCGTGTCGGTGTTTGTAGTCTGTCTGGGCTATTGATTTGCAGGCACTGGTAATATGTTGGATTGTCTCTGAAGAACTATTGCATTTCAAAGACAAAGACAAAGACATTTATTCGTCGGATATGGTACGTACAAGTTGGTAGGTATAATAAATTATGTTCAAGACACATCCAACGCTAAAAGCGACATACGAATATTTACATTTAGGTACATGGTCATAAAAACCTAAACTAAACCTATTACTACATAAACTCTAATAACAATACAAAAAACTAAGACCATAGACATAAAGATACATTTAGACTCACCTACCTAGACCTAGTTTGAGAGGCAGGGTGATTAACTTTTTTTAAACAGATTTTACAACAAACATAATTACTCGTATATGTATAACTTCCTACCCACTGATTGTTTCTGTAACTATCTGTATGTATTTTTTTTTTGATGAATAAACAATTTCAATTTCAATTCATTTTCTACAAGTATCTGTTGTTAAATTCTTGATAATATATTTTCTTAAAAGATTATGCGTTTAGTAAGCTATTATGCGAAAACAATGTTATGCGTAAATATAATTAGGATAAACAAAAGTATGCCATGTTATATTATGTCTAAAAAAAATATGCAAATGGATAGGGAACCAAATATTTAACATCTATTTGCGACGCTGCCCACTTTCGTGCTTTCCGAGGCAACGAACATTATTGTGACTCGAACATCGGATCCCATCCGAGGGACTTTGATGTGAGCTTACGAACTTTCAAGTGATATTCTCGTTGTCAATGACTCTAGACACCGTCATAAAATTAATGGTCACGCTCACGCTTCATAATTTAGTGAACATTATCTATAAATCTTAGAAATGTGTACCTAATAATTAAATAATATATCGAAACTTCTAATATTATGAAGAGAAAGAGTTATATTTTTGTATGTTTGTTTGTAATGAATAAACTCAAAAACTACTGGACCGATATAAAAAAAATCTTTCTCCAGTAGAATGCTATATTATCACTGACTAACATAACCTATCTTCTTCTAGATAATAAAAATTAATTGCTGTTCGTAAGTCTCGCTAAAACTCGAGAACGGGAGGACTAATATTGGTTTTGAAATATTTGTGGAAGTCCGTACAGGCAACTGAAAGAACACGGGTGGGTTTTAGGTTTTAGTCAGCAAGAGTCTGATACGCCCTCCCGCTCCGCCCAGAGCGGGAGAAGTTATTTGATCATTTCCCACCCTCAAAAAAAATAAAAAAAGGGTAGGTTTAAACTATGTATTTTACATTTTTTTTTTCTCATACAAACTATTCCTAGCTGCCGTTGCCATAAAGTAACATTATTATATAATAATAACATAATAATAATAATAACATAATAACAACATAATGCCATAAAATTATTTAAATAAAACATACGCAAGTAAACATTGCCTTTCACAGGCTTCGGCGAGCATTAATATGTACGGGTAAAGGCTTGTGCAGACCAGCGCGACTTGTCGCGCGACGCGACACGAACAATACAATTTCTAAGAAAACTTCACAGTATAACAATAACCGGTGTCGCGTCGCGCGACAAGTCGCGCTGGTCTGCACAAGCCTTAAATCCTAACTAACAAAAAGTACTAGGCTTGCATAAATTCACGATAGTACCTTTTTCAATAGGTAGGCAGTTATGTAGGTACGTATGTACGTATGTAGGTATGTCAGTACTGTATGTAAGTAGGTAGGTAGATAGGGTAGGTAGGTAGGTGCGCCGTATATAAGTACTTAGTGCTACCCGTGCGAAGTCGGGCGGGGCAAAACTAGTAATTTATAAAGATATCGCGCGGGCGAAGCCGCTGGCGGAAGCTAGTTTTAAATAAAATAATTTCCTGTCTTCATCTTAATGGTAAAGCTGTAAAAAAAACTATTTTCTCTAATTAAATAATTAGGTACGTACCAACAAAGTTTATAACTAACCACCGTAAGGACTATTCTTGCTTGCAGCGCTCGGCGGCTATGGAACTGGACCGGTCACAGATGTGGTCATCGTGTTCACGGGATTTTGTTTTCAAACTGGTTAGATGTGAACTTCTTTGATGGTACGTACACTGAGTGTTTATAAAATTCTTATTAGTAATTAATTTAATTAGATTAAAGGCTTGTGCAGACCAGCGCGACTTGTCGCGCGACGCGACACCGGTTATTGTTATACTGTGAAGTTTTCTTAGAAATTGTATTGTTCGTGTCGCGTCGCGCGACAAATCGCGCTGGTCTGCACAAGCCTTAAATGTCGTAGAAATGGTCATATCGTGATCTGTCTGGCCATTTCACGATACGCCTGTATTTCATTTTCCTTTATATTAACTTTATTTAGTTTTTATTATTTGTTGTTATAGCGGCAACAGAAACAAACAATCTGTGGAAATGTCAACTGTCTACTTATTACGGTTCATTACATATTGCCCGCTGACAGACAGACGGATGGACAGCGGAGGCTTAGTAATAGGGTTTCGTTTGGCACCATTAGGGTACGGAACCCTAAGTATTAATTTCGTTTACGCAACTATGTAAACATTACGAATTCATAATTAAATATATTTATTCTATGTACCTATTAATTTAATTTTAATTAGAACCAAAATAATTATTACAATTAAATATTTGAGAAACGTACAGAGATACTTATCAGAAACAGTCGGATTTATAAATTGTAATCAGAACTTCTTTATCCACCGATAACGATCGCATACTTTGAAAGCTCGTCAGAAGAAATTCAGTCAGTGAAATTTTAAGTGTTAAGCAAATTGACACACTACGTCAATTGGCCGTGTTAAAGCCATTTCTTGCAACTGTCTAGTCTAGAGGCATGTACAATATGTACATACATTGCGAGGCATGCGCAACGCATGGCGCACATCGCATGCTTCGCAATGTTCATATTCGTGGTGAGGCAAAATAAATTTATATCCAGGCATGCGCGGCGCATGCCTCGCAATGTCGATGCGATTTGAACATACGGACAGTTTAAATTGGTAGTCAGTTTGCTTAACCATTTATTTCCCTGACTTTACTAACCAATCCACGTGTGTATCCTAAAAGGAACATTTATTAGGCCAGCATTATTCTTACTAAAGTACAAAAATATGTTTTTGACGTCTTTATACGTTCGGAATTTTAATTATCGAATTCTTTTTTCAAAACCTCCGACGCGTCATCCTGCGTACCTCCGTGGGTGGGCTGTCATAACGTGCCTACTCCTGTCGAAGAATGTACCTAATTATGAATCAGAGATGTTATCTACGGCCCGATGTAGGGAACAGTTCTAATCATTCCCCCGGGCAGTGCTTACTGTTTCATTTCACATCGTAATTGAAATGGCTGGCTTTCTTCGTTTGTTTATGCCCGTGGGTTGTATGATAGCTCTCGGAATGAAAGAGCAGTATCTACTGCATCCGTTGAAATTACTGGATAATGAAGAGCTGGATTGATTGGCTTCGATTTTATCTTGCTCTAGGCTCTGTGTGATGGTGATTTATGTTTCTATTATGCAGTTAGCAACAAAAGTAAGAACCTAAAGTTGCAGAAGAGATCTTTTATTACATTGCATCATTAAATACTTTTACTCTCATCTGTTTAGGTAAGTACACAAAATGTTTATTTTGCAAGACAAACAGTGAGGTTCAATTTCCTTTATTGTTACATTTGTTACCTCGTTTTTTATCAACAAAATTTTTGTGTCTAGGACTGTGAAAAAAATCAATGTTGTTTTGAAAACCTTTTCAATCGGCTTGAATGATGAAAAGTACTTGAAGACTCAAAACTTGTACTTGTTTCGGCGTATATTCTCAGAGTAGTCGATTACGCAACACCGACCTCATCCAGCTTTAAAATAGTATTAAGTATTTCTTTTTAACGAGTAAAAGTATTTTTCTTTAAACCTATTTACAGAAATAAAATATAATTCATATCATTTATCAACCGATTCCTACATTAAAGAATATTTTCCGTCCCTTTCTCCATCCTACCTTTACTTTTAGCGCACGTTAGTTATGAACAATCAATCCATCTTTCTTAATTCACAACATACCTACATCACCAAATTCTATTTTCAAAAAGATCAACCCTTCCCGTGCGTCTGCATTTCCTGCCGGGCTCCAAGTGCCCGCCGCCACCGGTATGGCAGGCTGCACTCACAGCCGCTAACTTTTCCCCTAATCTCCACGTGAGGGTACTCTGCCTGCCGTGACGTCACGTCTCTCAGCCACTTCGCCGTCTCAGAGGCTAATGACTATACTTACCTCTGTTTAAAATTCTCAGTTGCAGTGTTGCAGGTACGGACGCAATTAGACTTTATGATTTTGGTTGAAGGTGACTTTTCGGTGTAGATGTCAATTTTTCAAACTGAACAAATACCTGCTGAGCAATGGAACAAATTTTTCCTATCCATTTTTCATGTACCTAACATATTATCGGTTCATACTGGCGCTTTCGTATCTTCGCCAATATAAATCTTGGAGACACTTTACCAACTTAAGCAACTTTCTCAGGATAAACTTAAGTTCAGGCTTTCCCAAAGATCTGATAAATTAACGAAGGCTAAGATTAGTGGTAAGCATAGAAACCTTTTTTTTGGAAATAAGTTCAGGTTTTCTAAACTTTTTAAACTTTTGACTACACAAAGTTATCTCTACAATCATATTAGACACTGCACTCACCAGCTTTTTACTCAAAATGCACTGTTACTTCACCTCAAACATCCATATATTATATACGCAGAACCCTGCAACTAGAAGCCTTGAGCCCACTGCAATTGGACGGTGTGTGTACTAAAATACCTACAAATATATAGCATAGCCACCCCTCTGGGGACTTGGCGAGACTAAGTTTGCCCGCCATGCAGCAAGCAAAGGGTTGCTGGGAAAATTATCAGCTGTTCGAGGCCGACGCGACGCGCCGTCGACCTCCAGACGGTATCACGAAGAATGAATTAATGATTGTTATAGGTAAACCTTTATTGTTTCATAATCAGCTTTTTAATTTGTCTATGATTTTATTCGAAAACGTCACGTTGCTCTGTCTCTCCGTTAGTGCATTTATAACTCGAAAACCAGAATAATTTCGTACAAAATGCCTTTTCTGGCTAGGGTTTAAAAAAATATCCAAGTTCAAGCCAGCGAAACCGGAAGCACAGCTTAGATATATAAAAATAATGCATTATCGAAATAATTTCGGATAAGAAGTATAATAAAAACAGCAACTTTGACGAAATTTAATTTAATGATACACCATTTTTCGCTGTCAATTTCGATCGCGTGGACTTCAAAGTACCATAACCATTAGTTCGTTCCATAATTTGTTCAAGAACCACAAATTGTTACTTTGCCTGGTTCATAACAATTCTTTATGAAATGCAGTGAATATTCCATAAAATTACACAAAGGTTGGCGGGAAGAAAATAGCTAATAGCGATAAAACCGTCTGCTGAACAATTTCTTTATTCGCTTTTACATTTCTGTATTTTCTTGTACATTTTCAAGTTCTTAATGAGTACCTGGTCGACCGAGCTCTGCTCGGGTGAAAAAAGAGAAGGATAGTTCGTTCATACTAATTCCATGTATAGTACATGACATACTGATTCATGCTGCCATGATAGTAGGTACTTACTAATTCCTTGCTGCCATGATAGTAGGGTACTTACTAATTCCATGGTGCCATGTCATTATTCTAAGGTTGCCATCTTGTTCTCAGCTTTGGGCGACCGATTTCTGATCGGGTGAAAATACGGAGATGACGAATTTTCCCAGTTATGAGACCTAGCTAGATCGATTTTTCGCCCCCGTAAACCCCTATATTGCAACTTTCATCGAAATCGTTAGAGCCATTTTCGAGGACGTGATTACAAATATATATACACCGTGACATTTTAGTCTTACAAAAGCAGCCCACTTCATGTATCCAATGACTACCAAACATTAATTTTAAAAAACATATATACACCTCATCGTTTTACAAAGGGTCAGTCAATGTAGGTACCCGACATAAAATACCTCTCGGAACAATTAAAAAATTGTTACAATATATCATACTTTTCTAATTAATATTTAGTAGTCATTGGATACATGAAGTGGGCTGCTTTTGTAAGACGACTAAAATGTCACGGTGTATATACAACCTTAGTTTATGTCTATACTAAACCTCTTAGGGGTCATTGTACTCATCATTATGAACAACTTTCACTATGGGACCAACGCTGAAATCGCGAAAAAAAAAGCAGCTGTTCCCTACATTTATGTTCGTACGAGTATATCTCGTCGAAATGTAGGGAACAGCTGATTTTTTTAAATCTATGGATAGGTCATTGGTTAAAGGATTACCAAATGCTAATTAATTATGTCAACTATAGTATGGGCAGTTCTTTTAACCGTAAATCTATGCTGCGTGGAGGATCTCTAATCATGATAAAAAATTGTTTAAAATTTAAGCAACGTAATGACATAGTTGGTTTATCAGTTGAACATTGCATCGAACTGTCCTGTGTTGAGCTGGATAAGCATGTTGTAGTGTGCGTGTACAGACCCCCTAATTATCAGAACTTTTCTTTATTTGAGTCAATAATGGAAGATGTCCTAGCGAAACTTGCATCCAGTAACAAAGCTGCAATTATTTGTGGTGATTTTAATATTAATATTTTGGAAGATAATTTAAATAGCAGTAGATTACTAAGCCTTTTTAAATCGTTCAATTTATTTAGTATTTTTACAGAACCGACTAGAATAACTCCAACTTCTGCTACTTGTATCGACAATGTCTTCTGCGATTGTGATTATTTAGCTAAAGACATTGTAAATTATTTGCCGTCTGATCATAGTGGACAAACGGTAACTTTTAAGTTCAAAACACCTTTGCAAAAAGTACAAATACAATTTCGACCAATAACAACTGGCAAATTAAATAGATTCAATAGTACCCTAAATAATAAATTAAACATTCTGGGCCATAATATGGTCAATGCAAATCAATTGTATGAGGATTTCTTTTCAGTAGTCGACACTGAATTCAATAAAACTTTTGAAAAGAAAACAAAAAATATTAGCCCTCATTTTATATTTAGTGACTGGGCAACTAGAGGTATTAGGATAAGTAGGGAAAGACTGTTCGAACTGTATGGCCTTAAGCCTTACATTACAACTGAAACTTTCAACAAGTATGTTGCTACATATTCCAAAATTTTTAGAAATACCTGCAAGATAGCTAAAGCCCTGTATATTAGCAACAAGATCAAATCAGCAGAAAATAAAATAAAAACAGTTTGGAAAGTTATAAATAATGAAACGAATAGGAAAAAAATACGAAACACTGAGTACACTTTGGAGACTTCACATGGTGCCATATGCTCTAACTTAGAAGTAGCTCAAGAATTTGTACGTTTCTTTACTGATATTCCATCTAAAACGACGGAAGCTTTGAATTCTTCACCCGATGTCTCACTTTATTTATTAAGAGCGAACGTTGCAGGCTGCCCGGTTGAATTTGAATTTAAACATATAAACCCTATGATAGTTATAAAAGCATTTCGGCAAATTAAAATAAAATTGACCGAAGATCTATGGGGATTATCTATCAAAGTTTGTACATCCATAATTGAAACTATAGCACCATATTTGGCTTTAATATTTAATTTGTGTGTGGACCAAGGAGTCTTCCCGGATTTAATGAAATACAGTAAGGTGATTCCACTTTTTAAATCTGGGGACAGTAAAGATACCAACAATTATAGACCAGTATCCGTGCTGCCGGTATTCAGCAAGGTGTTCGAAAAGGTAATGCTCAATCAAATGCTTAATCATTTTAACACCAACCATATCTTACACGATCAGCAATATGGGTTCACCAAAGGACGTTGTACGACTGACGCCGGTGTCACCTTATTAAAACACATATTCACAGCGTGGGAGGAGGCCCAAGATGCCATAGGAATTTTTTGTGATCTGTCCAAAGCATTTGACTGCGTAAATCATGAAACCTTACTCTTGAAACTTAAGCATTACGGACTAGGTAAACTTGCGCTTAGTTTGGTAAAATCTTATTTAAATGATAGACAACAGCAAGTACAAATTAATGGAATCAATTCACTCGGTTTAAAAGTAAAAATGGGTGTTCCACAAGGCTCGATATTGGGTCCTTTCCTCTTTTTAGTATATATTAATGATCTACCCCATTTATTAAAAAACCAACCACAAATGGTGTTATTTGCTGACGATACTTCTCTAATTTTTAAGATAAATAGACGTGCATCAAATCTTGACGACGTAAATAACGCCCTACTACAAGTCCAAAATTGGTTCACTGCTAATAATTTAGTATTAAATGGGAAAAAAACTAAATGCATAAGATTTGCTTTACCGAATGTTAAAAGTAGTGATTGTGACATAGTATTGAATAGGGAGAAATTAGAATTCGTCGATAAAACTGTTTTCTTGGGGATTACGCTCGACTCAAGGCTGCAATGGGGTCCTCATTTAACATCTCTTGCAGGACGCCTAAGTTCAGCAGCATATGCTGTGAGAAAAATCCGTCAATTTACTGACGTAGATACCGCGAGGCTAGTCTATTTCAGTTACTTTCATAGTATCATGTCTTACGGTATTCTACTATGGGGACGGGCTGCAGATATCGAGTCTATTTTTATTCTGCAGAAAAGAGCCATCAGAGCAATATATGGTCTCCGCAGACGCGATTCTCTAAGGGAACTGTTTAAAGATATTAACATCATGACGGTACCTTGTCAATATATCTATGAAAACATCATGTACGTTAGGAAAAATCTAAGTCTTTTCAGTAAAAGAGGTGATAGACACAATTATAGCACTAGAAATAGGGAACAATTAGTTCAACCGGGTTTCAGACTGGCTAAAGTTGACTCAATCTTCATGGGGTACTGTTTAAAATGTTACAATAAAATACCTCCCCACATACTCCAATTGAATGAAAGGAATTTTAAATCTTGTATAAAACGCACACTATGCTGCCAAGCATATTATAAGTTGGGGGATTACATCGTTGACAAAAATGCTTGGCTCAACGCTGGTCCAGCTCCACAAGGCGCATAAACTAATTGATTGGCATTCGAAAATATTGTTGGAGCTGCTGAAGATTGTAGGACTATCTTTAGATTGTATAAATTCAATTTCATAGTATTATATAATTGCATAGCACATGTGTGAGCACTATGTACCTACTTTAAAGCTACCATTTACTGGGTACCTACGTCTTTCATTGACCTAAATGTGCCCTTGCGGCTGAGAGTATGTCATGCTCACTCAAATGTCTCGCTGGTGGTGGCGTGTGTGTTGGATCATAAAGTTCCCTTCAAAATGGTTGAGCTAAATGGTGCTGATCCATGCGTCATGTTCGTGAACGGGCGCCGTCAGTGGGGACTGGTCATCTCTTAGCTGCCAAGGCTTATTTTGAATTTATTTTAATTTTTGAATTGTTTTTTTCTTTATTACGGACGCTTTTAACGTGCACGTCTCTCTACATTGTTCTCACATGTATAATTACAACATGAATGATGTAACCAATATTTTGTAACAATATTCTGATTTTAAAGAGTGTCCGTGGAGTTTCTTGCCCGTTCTTCTCCATAGGAACCTACTACGCGTTGGAATGGACAACTAGCTTCATATTTCTGACTGACCGACCCTTTGACAATTCAAAAGTGCCTGTAATTGGTTTATTTGAAATAAATGCTTTGAGTTTGAGTTTGAGTTTTTTTGAGGTCTTCAAAAATGATATTGAGGTTTCTTATATATTTTTTTTCTAAACTGAACTGTGGGTGGGCCCCTTGTAACTTCTAAAATAAGAGAATGATAAAACTAAAAAAAATATATGATGTACATTACCATGTAAACTTCCACCGAAAATTGGTTTGAACGACATCTAGTAAGTAGTTTTTTTTTAATACGTCATATATCGTAAACTGCAATTTACACTTGCTGCTACGGAACCCTTCATGGGCGAGTCCGACTCGCACTTGGCCGCTTTTTTTATTTGGTCTGAGGATATATCTATGCTATACTGGGTGTCAGGGACATCGACGCGAAAACTGATACCATGGATTCAGTACATGATTCTGAACTTTTCTATGAAAAAACTTTTTTTTAAAATAATCAACGAAAAATTTCAAACACTGCATTGAAATTTTTCGTCGGTTATTAAAAAAAATCTGCTGTTTCATAGAAAAGTGCAATACCTACGCGGTCAAAATGTATGGAAACAGCAGTTTTTTTTTTTTTTTATAACGAGGTGTCTGGTTCTGTGCCTGGTTGATGGCAATAGGGTCGCTCCCTTTTACATGGGAGTTAAACATAACTGGCGAAATGTGGGTGTACTTACTAAAGGTACACTTGTGCCCATCCCTTCTGGTAAAACAGGCGTGATATGTGAATATGCTTTATTTTGCTCTCCAAGACAAAATACAGTAACAATTGATAATAACACTTAGGCCTAACGGCCGAGGAGCAGTGATCTGTTCTCAGCTGTCAGCTTCCCATGAAAATGTCGGTGTTCCGTTAGAATTGAGTCTCGAATCAGTACCGGCTCGTGATTACGTTTGGGAGCAGGGGACGTAGAGAGACATTCATTTACTGTTACAGACCAATAGATGTGTGTTATTCAGATGTCCAAACTCACAAACTGTCGTTTGTTTTATTGTGGTTTAGGTAAGTCGAGCAAAATTCAAAAGCGCTTTTTTCGAAAATAACTGAGTATTTCATAATGTTTTCGAGTTTTTATGGAGATTAGAATATAGTACCTATTGTACTATATTCGTATCACCATAAAATTTTGAAACAAAATCACTTATGAATAATACACACACCTTTTTTTTGCCGTGAATAACTTCGGTTGATTTGCCGTGTGTAGGGCAAGGTCGACAATATTGCGTGGTTTAAGGCTTGTGCAGACCAGCGCAACTTGTCGCGCGACGCGACACCGGTTATTGTTATACTGTGAAGTTTTCTTAGAAATTGCATTGTTCGTGTCGCGTCGCGCGACAAGTCGCGCTGGTCTGCACAAGCCTTTACTATGGAAGCTTGTTGACAGACACGGCGGCGGCACTACGGCACGGCGCCGTCGTCGTATGCGACGTCCGGTTGTTTACCGTGTCATACGTACGCACGGCTACACATCAAGCTATACATTTCCAGTATAAGCTGACCTCACATTTGTACGGAAATCCTATACAATGCGAGATCAGCATAAACTGGAAATGTATAGCTTGATGTGTAGCCGTGTGTACTCATATACGTACATGACATACTTGACAAGCTCACAAGATTATTCTGCGGTGCGTCTAGCGTACCGTACCTTAAAGAAACCGTGTCGTGTACAACGGGCCTAGCGCCTAATTTATACTTGTTACCTACTTTAAAAATATGTCGGCTGGCTTTGTATTGATTAAATTGGCAATTTTTCAGGAGGAGTAAGTAACTACTTGTGAATATAAATATAATTATGGGAACAATTCTGAAATTGCGAGAAAATCATCAGTTTCATTCATTTTGATTGGCAACGCGCAAACATTTTTTGAATGAAACAGCAGTTTTTTTTTTCAATATTTCTGAGTACTTTCATCCACTGGAAGGATGCCAAAGATTTCAATTTCAAGCCGTATAAGAGGAGAAATAACTGTCTCATTATTTGTCTTTTGTAGAGAAAGCTATACATATCAGTATCTAGTAGGGTTGCCAATTTTACTTATACCACCCTGGCAGGGACATCGACGCGAAAACTGATACCATGGATACAGTACATGATTCTGAACCCCCCTGTTGATGTTACAATACCACTACTTGCAATAAAATAAAAAAAATCTCATAAAAAAAACAAAAAAATATATCACACACGACCATGGCACCTATAACATTTAAGAAACAAGAAAACGAGAAAAAGAATAAAAAAATTATGTACCTACCTATCTTACAAGAAGTGGTATGGTAGTGGGCAGTTATTTAGTACCTACCTAGTAGGTAGGTAAGAACAAAGTAAAGTAGACTAGGACTCAGGAATTCTCAAGATAGACCATAAATAATTCAGCACATGAAAAGGTTACCTTACTCAGTAACTACTACACATCTACTTACATTATGAATTATGTATTTGATGAGAAAAAATATTTCCCAGGAACGTTTCTTAGGTACACTCAAATATCTATGTACCTAATAACATTTACATATAAAAGATGTTATCGGTTTTCATTCATTATTTTATTACGTTATAAGTACATACTTGCGAGTTTGAAACAGATCGGTAATCGCCATTTTGAAACATTACACCGATACTTTATGGGCAATTTATGCCCATTATATTCACCTATTGAATTGCCTCTCAAATTTATTGGGTAAAGAAAAGAAGGAATAATGTACAGAACAACTATTTTCTTAATGTTCCTTCGGCAATCTTCGTGTGTCGTCAGTCGTCGGATTTCTATCAGATGCCTTGCACTTGGTAATTATGGTTGACGGCAACGCGGGTGCAGCGGTAGTAGTCAATACGTACAAGCACCAAGTGCAAAGGGCAGCTTATAGAAATCCGACGACTGACGAAACACGAAAAAAAATCAGCTGTTCCCGACATTTTGACGAGCTATGCGAACATAAATGTAGGGAACAGCCATCGAGATATAAATCTCGAATAAATATCGGAACAGCAGATTTTTTTCTTTTACTTTATTTTTAACACATAAGAAGTTCATAACTAACCACCGTAAGGGCTATTCTTGCTTGCAGCGCTCGGTGGCTATAGAACCGGACCGGTAACAGATGAGGTCATCGTGTTCACGGGATTTTGTTTTGAAACTGGTTAGATATGAACTTCTTTGATGGTACCTACCTACCTATCTATAGTACACCCATCACATTGCTCAGTTATGTTTAAGTCCCTGTTGTTGCCATGAACCGGACATAAATCCAGACTCCAGGTTCCTACTGAAAAATTGATGGAAAAATCCAATACCACTTTACACGACCCGGGAATCGACCCCAGGAACTCATGCTCAGCAGTAGCGCATGCGACCACTAGGAGTCTCCCTTGTTTCATCGAAAAGAAATTGCCAAATTATCATTTCCCAAACAATTTTCCGCATAATTTCATTAATTGCCAAATTATTACTCTCTTCCCAAATAATTGTAACGCAAACCTAATGTTTTG
Organism: Agrochola macilenta; assembly: GCA_916701695.1. Classification (NCBI taxonomy): domain Eukaryota; kingdom Metazoa; phylum Arthropoda; class Insecta; order Lepidoptera; family Noctuidae; genus Agrochola; species Agrochola macilenta. The sequence continues at coordinate 9,835,456 of OU753554.1, read as the reverse complement.
CAAGTGAACGTTTAAACAATAACTTGTTTACCAACTAGTACTTTTACCAATTTTTATTTAGTCAAATATTTCAGTTTGAATAACTCATTTTATGCAAAATAAAGACGTTTTATTACAAAGGTGTTTTTTCCACTTGGGACAAATTCTAAACAGGTAATAATAATATTAATAAATTTAAATTTATATTATAATTTTTTAGTTAGTAGCATTTTTTTAAATAATTAATCTCGTCTATCTAGTTCAGTTTCGGGTAGCCTGTTTTTTTTCCATATTTTTTTAAAATATAATCTAGTCGTTTCTGGCACCCGCCGCCGCCGCTCCCGCGGCACCGCTCGCTTCGCTCGCTCGGCTCGTGCGTAGGAGGTCACAGTTTTAACCTAACCTAACCATTTTTTTTAAATAATTAACCTACTCTAACTAGTTCCATAACTAACTGACCAAACGTTTATTGTCTAAAGATTGTTTGCTGTAATAAATCATTTGATTAAAGGCCAAGTGGCTAAATGACATTATCCTTGATAATATTCTGCCAAGTAAAAATTTCACCAAATGAAAATGTGCGTACTAAAATCATTCCAAACATTGCATTGGTATAAAAAAAGGTTGCTAAAATTTGTTTGGGTAGTGAAATTTGGGCAAAATCTTTTCGGTAAAACGGCAGGATCTCGACCACTAGACTGACGAAGCAGTCAAACTCAAACATTTATTTCAGGTCCTTGACCCATATTAGGTACAAACAACAATGACAACAATACACACATAGTTACATTAAATTACAAATCAAGCACCAGTAATATGCCTGCTACAACAATGCCCATTGTAGGGGCAATCCAGTCGCTGAGCAATCATCGCCAGGACAGTGTTGCAGCTAGCCCGCACCCTGCGCACCAAGGACGCGCATCGCTTGCGCATGATGGCGTGGAAACAGTCGGTGCGCGCTTCCGCAAACATGCCCGAGGCGCTGCAGAATCGGGGCAGCCCCAACACTGCCCTGAACGCGTTGTTGTATTGAACACGAAGGGCACTGTAAGCAACTTGTGAGTATAATGCCCATAGGCTGCACGTGTATAGGGAGATGCAGAAAGCTTTGAAAAGTGTTATTTGAACACTTTTGTGTTTTTATACCATTTAAAGGCACTTTTGAATTGTTGAGGAGTCGGTCAGTCAGAAAGATAAAATTTACTCTTAAACACAAAGCAATAGGTACAGCATTGCTAAACAACGGATGATTCTTACAACTAACAAAGGTGAGACAACACTTTCACGCGCCATTGCATAGCCATAAGCAGCACTAAGTACTAACAACGTTTTATTACCCATCGATGGTCCTTCCTCAAACAATATCCCTTTGTTCGCCTCACCTCTTCTCGGTTTAATGAGACTCTGACCGACCCGTCACCACTCATAAATTATTGAGAGGCTAATTTTATTTACGGTATAATACGGTAGCCGGTAGCGCCCCCGCCGTTCCAAGAGCTTTTGAATGCCTTTACGATAAGGACACCTCTGCGAAAGCTTGTTGCCCTAGTACTTATGGCCTGATACTTGATAGCGTGGGAGGGGCAAAGGTGTAGCGAAATAAATGTGCTGTCTATGAGATATAAACTTATCTCGATCTCATAGATTCGTTCGCTATCCTGCATGGGCGTAGCTGATTTCTGGTTCCGGCTAGTTGTTGAAATTTGTTGCAAATTATGAGATTTTGCAGGTTTTGTTCTCATTTAGGGGCACGAGGTTTACGAAAAGCTTTTGCTGATGTGATTTTAAGATCTGCCCAGATATCCTCGGTTTTGAAGGTTCTTTTAACCACATACAATGATAAAAGTTCGACGGAATAATGTTCGGTTTTTCATTTATAATTTCCCTCACCTACCAACCTATGACTTGGTGTAGGTTTAGAGGTATGAGGAACAGGGTGTAAAGTTCACTCATCCTCTATAGAAAAGGGAGGATCCTCCGACCAGACGGGTGACGTGTCTGGCAACTGCCCAATGGTTGATGTGACATCAACCGTAGTCTTATATAATGTCTTTAGCGCGGTTAACTCTAATTGCGCGATGCAGGATTTGTGTGACGTCAGGATATTGTATGACGTCAGGTCTTTGATGCGTAGTTTGCATGTGGCGATGTAGATGCCGCCACATAGGTATCTGCTTACTTCTTAGTTATGTGTTGTTGTAGTCCGATATTCAACAGTTAAAGATGAGAAACTAAAATAAATTAAACGTCTCTAAACCAAACAGGTAACCGAAGAAAACCATGTGCGTTTCTTCTCGCAGTGTCGACAAAGGTCAAATGAGGGAAACACTATATTCTTGCGATGGGACGTTTTACTGTCACAATCCTCCATTATGAGACTGGGAAAACAAGAAATAACAATATTGTTCTTGTTGCGTTACAAAACACTTACTGAGTCATCAATATTATACAATATGTTAAAAAAAAACATGTCCGATCCGAAAGGGGCAGGTACTGGAATAACATTACCAAAAAGTAATAAAAAGTCTTATTATACAGCCTTAGTTTTTGTTTACCCTAAACCTCTTAAGGGGTCATTGTACTCATCATTATGAACAACTTTCACTATGGGAGCAACGCTGAAATCGCGAAAAACAAATCAGCTGTTCCCTATATTTCGACGAGGTATGCGAACATAAATGTAGGGAAGAGCTGATTTTTTTTTCGCGATTACAGCGTTGCTCCCATAGTGAAAGTTGTTCATAATGATGAGTACAATGACCCCTTAAGAGGTTTAGGGTAAACAAAAACTAAGGTTGTATATTATTGAAAATAAAAATGTTATTGCTATTTAAAATTGACATTTTTAGTACTACCAATATTACCCCAAACCCAAAGCAAATTTTTAACAGGGGTCATACGTTAAGACTTGTAGACCTACACCCGCTAAACGACGGCCGCCCGCGCCCCATATAGGTACTAACCCGGTAATATTCCCCATTGAAAAAAATTGTGGCGATTTTTTTTTACTTTTTTCTTAAAAATCACCCTCACTGATCGGACAGGGGGTTTTCTACATGTTGTTTTTCAAGCTTGACATAAAATGACCTTGCGGTGCTTCGCTAGCCTTTTTGTTGCTGCCATTCTTGAGATAAGGTACTTTCATAATCGTCGAAAGGTTCCAACGTTTTCTGAATTTGTTCCAACTTTTCGCTTTGTGGACACAAGTGTCACAAAGATATTTATTAAGATATCAGAGCAAACAAGTATGAACCTAATTTATAGTTTCGCAACCACAAACAAGATAAAACGCCCGACTCTATTAATGTCAATACGTTCGATTCGTGAGTCGACCTGCTTACCGTCCGATACCTTTAGCAGCCCTTTATCAGGCCAAACAAAGGCAGACCGTAATAACCGGTGCCCTTAGGCCCGCACGTATAATAACTATAAATTGGTGCCTAAACCCAGCAGATAACTGGTGGCACGATAAGGACACAATGGCCGATAATTAATGCATTTCGTTCAATTTACTCAAAACAATGGTCTAAAACAAACCCGTATTGTGTTCTGTCTAAACTTTCTGCTTTGTTCTATTCTGCTTCCACAGCTGCATGCAGGTTCGGGGATTTTGCTACAGATTTGCTCTGAAAATATACACCCTCATCTTCAGATAATTTCTGAACTTTATAGCTCGGGTAAGACAGTTATGATGGCGCTAGCGTAAATAAAAAGTGTTACAACTACAAACGACGAGTTCTTGGCAAAAGGTAGAAACAAATCGCTTCATATCAAAGCAAAATACACTTCATATAACAAATAAATACATCAACGGCCAAATAAACAAAATCATAAAAAACTTTCAAAGCGACAAAGATTTTCATCGAACACGTTAAAAAAAACTGGAATTATAAATTCGGGTGCTATTTCTAGTTTTCTACGAAGCGTTCCAAATTGCTTCCTTGGAACCCGTCGATGTAACCGGAGATGGTCGGGAAACGTCCCCGGTTGCATCTTAATGCACTGTAAAAGCCACCAAAAACCACTTACTAGAAACGCGATCGTTTTATTATGCGTCTCGCGATCTTATCTGACGTATGGAGACGCATCGAATTTGATATCACAAGCCATTGATATCACAAGTGCCCATTTGTCTGTTGATTCTTTTACTTACAATGAAATGGTTTATGCGTCTCGGCTGAGTTGTGCATTCTTGTCTTTATCTTCAAACGGTGAATATGGAATTTGGATTAAATATTGGAACACAAAACAACTGGCTGACATAACTGGCGAAATGTGGATGTGTGGGTTACTATACAAGTATGATTTTTTATCAATGATTTCTCCGTCAATATTGTGGACCGACTTTGAAAATTCTTTTTTTGTATGAAAGGGTATGCTCCCGAATTGGTCCCATATAAATTTTATTAACTTTGCTTGGATAGTTTTTGAGTAAGCTTCAATAATACGTATTTTTCCCACTTAGTATATGTAGATGATATGATACTTCCTGTGACTGTAGTAGTGGTATTCGAATTTGTTTGGGGTACCACAACTAAAAAGTGAAACAAAAAAAAAATATTACAAGAGAATAAAAACCGACTTCCAAAAAAAAAAACTACAAAGTGAAAAATAACTTTAATTTCGGAAGTCGGTGGCAAAAAACGATAATTCAAAATCAAAGACACCGGCTTCCGAAATTAAAGTTATTTTTCCCTTTGTAGTGTTTTTTTTTGGAAGTCAGATGTTTTTTTTTTTTGTAAAGTTTTTTATTTATTTATGATAAGGCTCTTCAACAATGAATACACTATTACTTTACAATGTGCTCTTCTTATTTTCGTGTGGTTACTGACTAACCTGGTGTCAAGAGTTTTAAAGCCGCCAATGACCCTCTGACTTGGCTTTTCATGCCGTCGAGAAATATCTCTCAGGCATGCCGGTTTCGTCACGATGTTTTCCTTCACCGTTTTTGAAGCAAGTAATAATTGTACGATACGCAATATGAATCCGAAAAGTCAGAGACCTTAGGTTCGAACTCGAGACCTCGAGACTTGGCAGTCCATCGGTCACACTACTAAGCTATCACTGCTCCATATCAATCTGCCTAGCCTTTTCCCAACTATGTTGGAGTCGGCTTCCAGTCTAACCGGATGCAGCTGAATACCCGTATTTTACATGGAGCTACTCTGCCTATCTGATCTCCACAACCCAGTAACCGGGTAATACGATACCCCATGGTAAGACTGGTGTCAGACTTTCGGGCTTCTGACGACTCGTAACGACTGTCAAAGATCCACGAATGACAGCCGGGACCAACGGCTTAACGTGCTTTCCGAGGCACGGAGGAGACTCGGTATGTAAAGATGGTCACCTATCCACTGACCAACCCCGGCAAGCGTAGCTTAACCTGATGGATCGACCAGTGCGGCTGTTGTTACTTAGCCACGAGCTCCTTCATCATAGCTCCATATGCAATGTGATAATAAATACTTATGTGTTTTATATTGAACAACTGATCCTGTTCCACACTGTTGAGGATCATGCATAGATCTATGCTATCATGACTCCTCTTCACTTTTTATGTAGTAGGTATATGTCCATTCGCTAAAAACTGTGGCTTTATGCAGTGCCATACCCACCGGCACTTCTAGTTGCTGCGACATCTGGCTGTCATAATGGGAGCAAAAATTGGTTGAAGAAGAATATCCTGATAGTTTGCGGAGGCTCTGGGTACCTACGTAGTTTGGTGTGAGTCTATCTGGCAGGCCCCAACGAGATTTATCAACAGGTGATAGGTTTACATAAGGACATTACTCGTATTTTGTACCTATAGAAAATAAATAAGATATATTTTGTACCTCGACAGTTTTTGATTAAATGACGTTTTTATGAAGTGTCTTGCTAGCGGGCTCCTTATGATTATTTTTATTGTTATTATACTTTCAGATCGCCCAGTAGTGCTCGGAGTTAGAAACTATTATGTACCTTACAAATCCAAAATTTCGACTTCCTGTGAGCTATACTTTAGAAGATATTCGTTACTATATATATATAATACGGAGAAAACGAATTTTCGCAGATATGAGACCTATCTAATTCCATATAATGCAACTTTCATCGAAATCGTTAGAGCCGTTTTCCAGAACGTGTCTACAAATATACAGGTATATAAACAAATATTGCTCATTTAATACTATAGAGACGACTGACAACGTATCCTTTTTCAACCAGTTTTCAACCCAGTTAGTCTTCTACTACATTTAGGGACAGTGAATCTCCGGGTCGAGATCAGGTCAAGGTCAAGTTTGAACAGTTGAACTACCCACCATCGTAATTTACTCGGCCCTTACCACATGAGCCGACAAGGTTCCCTTAACTTACCTCCCTGTCCCTTCAGGGAATACTTACAGGTGTGACGAGGGCTCTGGAACTCGAATATTTTAATAAAAAGTAACTCAACCACTCCACACATGCCTGCATTATTTAAATTGATCGTAGCCTGCACACGATTGATCGAGCGCCTGACCTATTTTTGCCAATAATTCTTTATTCAGTGATCAGTTTATGATGCGGGATCTGCAATATCAATTTATTGATGGTATAGCTATAATATTTTTAGTATATTTTTAGATACTGTGAGGGAATCATAAATTATAGTCATTTCTGTCATCGCCATTGTTAATTACCAGAATACAGGTTGTTTTTTTTTTTCTTTATGGTACTTCTATACGTCAGGAGCTATCCGAATATCAAAACATATGTATATTTGGCCTAGGTCTTAAGGAGGCTGAAAATTGATTCGCTGTTACAAAATTTCAGAGATAGATAACATTTTCCGTGACGATGTGAGATTTCGAGAAATAATAAAAGATTAAACGCTCGTTTCTCTATTAGAATAGCAGAGCGATTGTGTAGCTGTAGACATAACAAACAACATTATTCTCCAGCGGGGTGTATCGGTCGCCTGCGGGACGCCCGCTCGCTCCCGGCCGCTCCGGTCGCCGGCGACGGATGCAGCCTAATGACATAAATACAAATTCGACCATTCGAACTTCCTGCACGTCGAGCGTCGACTACACACATACCACTCTCTCCATATACGGACATATTTAGAAAAATAAAGCTCACTCCAGATACAAGTTTTTGTACAAAACCAAGCCTTAATTGGACGTTACCGGCTCCAGCTATTTCATCAACATTTTTTCCGCGCGTTATTTAGTTAATTAAGAGCTTATCTGATATGACTGATGTAGTTTTCGTGCATTCCTGTCTTGCAGTTGCATTAGACATGCCCATAAAACTCTCGCCGCAACCGTCGTTAAGTTGAGTTATGTGCTTGAAATAAAACCAAAGACTAGTTTCGCTTGTTTTTATTACTCGGTGATTGTTAACACAATATAAAGTACTATATTTTGGTTCAGTCGGGAACTTAAAAAAACAACTAAACGCTAAATTTTGGTACTAGACAACGCGAACTGTACCGGTGGTGTGCTATAGGTACATATGATATATAACTATAAGGGATTATACGCTCACAATAAGTTTACGTGCTCTATATGGCTAACTTATCTTATGGCTTATGCACCCATCGTTTATAAGTTATCCACGTCAATTAAACCAATTATACTATGAATTTACTATAGACACTCGTCAAGCATAAAAATATAAAGGCGACTTCCAAAATAAAAATGCTCATGAATTTAAAAAAAGGATATTACTGCAAAACACTGGGTGCAATCTTTTTTTTTATATCACAGGGCTTAGCGTTATTTTACACACAGAAAAATATACATACATTTATCGATACTTACTACTAATTCGATACACTAATTATGAGAGTAACATCGATTCTGAGATAGCTCTAAAATGAATGAGATAAATAAAAATGTACAGGCGACGACAGCGCGCTCTGTTAAAATATTGTTCACGCTTTTTCACAGAACTATATTTCAACAGACCTGGGGGTCAATTCCCGTATTTTTAAGAACGTTCGCATTCGCATCATTCGCAATCTGTCAAAAATACAATCTATTTACCAATATTTTGGACAAGTTTGCCAGATTGCGACATATGTGAACGTTTTTTAAGTACGAGAATTGGCCTTCTGGTGTCGTTGAACGTACAGCTAAATAAAGTAATTCGTAAAATGTCTTTTTATCTACGTATAAAGAAACAACTCCATACACACTGGCTTGTATACAATTTAGTACAAAGGACTAAATTGAAGTGACCTACAAACGTTATTGTCAAGAGACGACGTATCAATCGCTCGTGTTAGAGCATCCACACACTCCTGCACTTACAATACGGCCGATGAATCTTGGCCAGTCTGAACTTTGCGCAGAAGGCTGCGCAATAACATTTTTTAGGAACCAAACGGTGACATGAGTCGAATTTGAGTGAGAAAACATGCGCGAAAATTCAGAGAGCCTATGTTCGGACCGGTCATGATTCATCGTTCGTATTGTTTTTGGAACTCGACTTCAGAACATATTCATATGTATTACAAATTATATACACGACTACATACAATCCGCACCATTTTGTAATATACAGATGAATTAAATTGGATACGTTTAATAGAATTTTATTCATATTGTAGCTGCAATGACTAACAAATTATGTTACAATTGAATAGCTTTTTCCAAAAAAAAAATAAACAGAAACAAACACCGAATGAAATGCATCGATAATAAATAGCACTCGTTTTAATAACAAAAACTGTACTATAAATGCAGCTTATATGGAATATAAAAAAAGAAAATTGCTCTTAAAATACTTTTGTGAAAATAGACAAGTTACAACAAATGTTCAGAGAAAAAAATGTTTGTAAAGTCTGTCGTGACTTCGTACCGACCGTTTCAAATAGTTTAAAAACAAAATTCGCTTTGATACACAATTCCCTTATACTTTACAGAGTTGAGTGCTATCTTAACTTTAAACTTTGTTACAGTGGGATACCGTTCGAAATGGCGTGCAGAGGATGGAATACGAAATGCACTCGCACTAAGAATAAATGCAAACAGTCTGTATAGACTTGTTTGTTGCAGTTTACTTTCGCTATTGCTGTTTGAATGGTATATTTCGATTTCAATACATTATGTACTTACATTGTACTTCGTGTAAAATAATAGAAAGCTTTTCTGTTCCTTTTCCGTCGCCAACTGAGTATTGAACATGGCATTGTGCTTGTGCTAGCATTATTTTATTTTTGTTTGACACGAGCATTCTCAGATACTTTATACATTATCGAGTATTTTCACAACGATTTGGTGAAATAAAAATAGAAAAAAAATATAAATCAAAACCTTAAAGCAGGAGGTACCGGGTATAGTCTTTTCACAGTTTTTTTACCTCTGATAGCAGAAATCCAATAGCAAACTTATTGTAACAAGAATAAAGTTCACTATCATTTTGAAATTTTTTTTTAGAGGGAAAATAACTGTGAAAGGACGTTTGAAGGTTATTTTTACAAAAAAAAAAATACCAACCACGCGAAACGTGACCGAGATACAGAATATAATATAGCTGACGAACTCGACAATCAGACTTTTTTTATCTAGATAAAACAAAAATGAAACTAGAATAAATATAAAAAATAAAATAAAAAAGATGCCGAACTTCTCACGTACAGGCTGTATACAAAAGTTTGATATACTTAATATAAATCTAACTTATAATAAACAACACAGAGAACACAATTGTTTTATTTACAGCTGCATGGTTACAGACTACTGTAGATGCACTTAATGAGTAAATAGTCCGCTAATAAGGACCTTAGTTTAATTAAAAAACAAAAATATTACAATTTTAACACCAACATTGTTGCATCTAATTAATTATGCACATTATTAAATTTTTTGTATATTTTTTTTTCAGGTTATTTAAATTAATTGTTGTTTTTAATTAAACTATCACCAAATTATAGACTTCCTTAACTTAAAACTTAAACTCATACTTAACTAATATGAGAACAAACATACATAGCACTCATTTTTGTTCTTTGGTCAAATTTTTAATGAGAATTTTTGTTCACCAATTTATATAAAAAACGAGTAGAAAAAAACACCCGACTAATAATGCACTTAGCAACAAATGCGTTTTACATTTCATTAGGTACAGTAGCTCCACTATAATTATAGAAGCACTTCAAATTTGAGTGCACTTGAGCTCCATCCACCCTCAAGAATGGCAAATGTAATAATATTTGCGGTGCATACAATTCCGTACCTTTGTCTTTTGAACTCGACTGTACATTGCGTATTAATTGTGGTATTCCCTTTGTTCTCCCACCGGGCGTCCGCGTCGGGACCGCTGGGGTTACACTAATGATATCGAATAGTGAACAGAAAGCAAAATTAAATATTACCCGCGTTGTTATCGAGAGCTCCCGAACCATTCATACTGACGGCGATTGGGAATACCTTTTACAATATTGTTCGATCAGTGAGTAGCTGCGCAATTGTAGCAGAAAATAACTATTCGTTTAAATTATTCCACACTTTTGAAGTATCCAGCACGCGTAGCATGAACACCGTAGAAACGGGTTTTGTCGACGGAAGAATAGACAAAATGACAGATTGTGATTGTTTATCCGTCATTTTGTCTATTCTTCGGTCGACAAAACCCGTTTCTACGGTGTTCATGCTACCCGTGCTGAGCGATTTGATTCGAATATTTTTATTAATTTGATACTAACATTTGGATTCCGAGGCAAACAGATAGTTGAGAAGCTGCCTGATTTTCTCCCGCCCTTAAACTGACATTACTGCTGGTCAACTTGGGTTCTTTAATGGCCGATTCCTATAATTTACGGACCGTTATTGGTAAAAATTAAGACTCCTGTATCTTTACCAATAATGAAGCAAAGACCTCATTGCTTTGCATAGTAGACCCTCCCGTATGGAAGTAGCTATGACAGGTAAAATTAGCTTAGGAATCTATTTATATTCCTATTTTAACAAAAAAAAGTTACCGTTGGTAAGAAAAATGATTCGTTTTTATTTAAAGGTACCGAGCATATAGGAACGGATTATTGTTACGATCAGTAGCTTTAACTACTGGTAAAAAGAAACGCGTCGTTTTTCTAATAAAGGAACAGGACTAAATTCAATGGATAAGTCATCACAATAAGCCGCTTTTTCACGTTCGCAAGACCGATCGGGGCACTTCCATTCTCGAATCTCCCACAACGTCCACACGATCAATCACCCGTTTCGATTCAATCACAAACAATCGCAATTGACCGCATCCTGTTCTCTTTATAAATGAGGAAAGCTGGATTCGTACGTCATCGCCCACGTCCGACTATAACCGCTTACCTCGGAGCCCCTTCACAAGTTTCACTACGAAGGTTTAATATCCAAGATGGCGAATTCATTTTACTTTTCATGCTTTTCTGAGCCAGCGGGGAAATTGCGTATCACACTAACAGTTGCAGTGCCTTTCAACATTAATTAAGCGGTTAAGCTACGCTTGCCGCGGTCAGTCCATGGATGGGTGACCACCATAACATACCAAGACCCCTCCGTGCCTCGGAAAGCACGTTAAGCCGTTGGTCTCAGCTGTCATTCTTGGATCTTTGACAGTCGTTACGGGTCGTCAGAAGCCTGAGTCAGACAACCAGTCTTACCAAGGGGTATCGTGTTATCCATTAACTGGGTTGTGGAGGTCAGATAGGCAGTCGCTCCGTATAAAATACTGGTATTCAGCTACATCAGGTTAGACTGGAAGCCGACCCAACATAGTTGGGAAAAGGCTAGGCAGATTGATTGATGTCGACAACATTAATTGCGTTACTTACGTTGTCGAGCAGACGAATTTTTCAAACATTGTGTTACGCGATTAAAGTTTGAATCTTGGTATTAAAACCTTCGCAGTCGAACCTCTGACGCTTTTCACTAGACATTACTAGTAACGATTACCCTACAGCTACACTTCGTTGGGTTCAACCTAGATGCATTACCTACCCTGTATCTATCAAACGTCAACATTCATTCAACAATATAGAACAACGTTACATACCCACTACAGATATATTTATAATATATATTGTATGTAATGTATACTTTTAACTTTATGGGATGGATTTAGAGCGCATTTTACAAAAAAAATACAAAATTGTCAGAGTAAATTTAAAAAAAGTATAACGTTCTAGAATTTTTAGAATATCTTTATAAATGCACGACGATTAATAAAATTAAACAAACTCATTTGTATAGTGCGATCGTAATCGATTTCGTTCCACACTATCGCTCTGAGAAATGTACTTAACGCGGTCCTAACAGTATGTACATGGTCTGGGGAGACCGATGAATAAAAAATAAATTATTTATTCAATTTGTGTTGTTATCTATGACTAGTGTATGCACTAGGGTGGTGACGTCACAGGCCTGCGCGCGAGCAGGTTACTTGCCTTTGGCCTTCTCGGTGGTGGCGTCCTCCAGGTTGCTATCCCAGTCGAATTCGGTGACGCCGCTGCGAGCCACTTCCCCCAAGTGACGCCACCGGTACTCGAAATCCGTATCTCGTTTCTTCAACGCTTCGAATCTGTAACAAGTAATTAGGTCAGACCTTTGTATGGCACAGGTGTTGATACTATGAAACACGTTTCATCGAAGAAGTTCTAGCCACCGTAAGGACTATTCTTGCTTGCAGCGCTCGGCCGCTATAGAACCGGGCCGGTAACAGATGTGGTCATCGTGTTCACGGGATTTTGTTTTGAAACTGGTTAGATATGAACTTCTTTGATGGTACAACGTTCCACTCGCGCCGGCTACATATTCTATGAGCAAGTATAATTGCTCCGGCAATCACAAAGCATTATACAGCTCAATTAACAATACAAACATTCCTTAAATTGTGCAAACATACCTACGTAAACCGAAAACCGAAATTCTCCCAGGGACAAAATTACTTCGACACAGTTATCCAACTTTTGCTCCGTTCGTAGTATTGGAGCATAGTGAAGAAATAAAAGAAATTCCATCGAATCAAGCGCTGGCACCACAAACGTGGGGTATAAAGGTCACAGTTGATATCCCTTTAGATTAGAAACCCAATCTAAAGCGACGTTTCTCAACTTATATCCTCGCGGTCACGGCGACATGTCGAGGTCGGCACATAAATATGTATCGTATGCGGACTAAATTTCGCCAAGCGTGAATTTAACGCCCAAATTGGACTTGTAGAATAATGTTTAGTATTTAAATTTTAAACACAATTTTACTGCTTGTGTACATACAATAAACTGGCGTGGAGTTCAAACTAATTTTACTTTACTACGTGCGAACAGATGTAGGTACGCGTAGGCATCCCTAACAAAAGAGTTCTTGTTATCACCCCCGATATGGAACCCTAAAACCTTTCACGTCGTTAAGCCACATTATTAGTGAGCCATGCGAGACGTAAAACCGATCTTTACTTGATAACATTTGGTTTTGTGTAAATGTAAAAAATTCGGTCACGCATTCGCCGAGACGCGGAGAGAGTCGGGTTTATAAGGAATTTCGTGTTATTCCATCGTCGGGAGTTGAACTACTAAAAACGTTAACAAATAACGATTTTTCTGCCATCAATGCGATACAAATTTACTAGGAGGGCGAGCTTAGTGTTATAGCGCTATCCTCTTTGAAATTGGATTGCGACTGCGATTGCTGAGCCGAGATTGGCGCCATGAAAATTTGGATTTTATGTAAAACTGGATCCGCGATTGGAAATCGCAAAGAAATTGCGGGTAGCACTCGGGCGGGAGAAATAGACTAGAGAGACTGGACTATTTACTCTAACCATAGAATCACGAAGTCGTAGAGTAGACAAAAGTAAATTGAGACACATTATTTGTTTTGTCCTTTGCAAACCTTGTATGAAACCTTTGCTAATGAATGTAAACAAGTAAACATACCTTTTGAACATGAGGTTCTTGGCAAACTCGTAGAGCTCTAGGTCGAGGGAGTTGAGTCGCTTGATGTGCGAGATTTGCGCGGGCGACAGAGCGGCCAGCGTGGCGCCCGACACTGTGGCGTTGTGCTGCGTAAACGGCACCGCGAACAGCAGGTTGAAGGTCTCCTCGAACACGTATTGAGATATCTGTAGAGGAGAAAATAGAATTAATAATTTAAGGGGTAAATGATAGAAAGTTAGTAAAATTTCGCATTCCGAAGGAATTTTATAATTAATTGCTTCATATGTTTGAAATTCGGCTGTTCTACAACGTAAATAACGTAGCTAATGAATATTGTTGAATTTCCAAAATGAATGGAATAGGGATTGTGAGTGACTGCTGGGGTTGCGGGTTTGTCTGAGAGGGATATCGCGGCCCCAGCACATAGGCAACGGAAGGAACACGGGTGGGTTTTAGTCAGTAAAAGTCTGACACTCCCTCTCGCTCTGCCCAGAGCGGGAGGAGTCATTTGATGATTTCCAACCCCAAAAAAAAAAAAAAAAAAAGGGATTGTGAGTGTGTTACTCAATTAACCTGCCGATCATTATCATAATCACAACGTTCATTTTAACCATAGATATAAGATTTTTATCATTTCAACTATATGAACTGCATTGATCTAGCTTTCAAGCAGACGAATCACGAACAACATTCGAAACAATAGATTTTGCTGTGTTTTAAAAATGAAAGTGATTGTGATTAAAAACGTGTTACGGATTAAGGGTTGGGAGGAGGTTTGACGCACCCCTTTTGCCGAACAAACAAAAATTCTAACCGACCCCTTAGCGTCTGTCATAAAATATAATTCAACTCATCAGTACATCAAAGCGAAGCATCTTAGGGGACTTCAAATTCCAACATGACAAAAAATCAGGCTAAGCATGAAACTCTTTAGCTGTCAGATATAAGATTTTTCTTACGCAAGATTTTCTTTTATTTCTTTGTCGCCTTTTACGACACTTGGGAAACGTAATGTAGGTTTTATTTAGTAAATACGGCCAAGACTCGTGTTTATTTTGTCAAAATTAACCCTCTTTAGTAAGTCCGAAAATTACACGAAGCCTTTGGAAAAAAGCCAAGTCAACTCCAATATTTTTTTATCGGCATCAATTACCGTTTCAGACAGCTTCACTTATTTCTAAACCATGATAATATTTGAAGGTTTTGACAAGAGACAATATAAACGTAGAATAATATTGGCGGCACGCTTGGAAAATTTGTACAAATATTTGTATGACAAATAGTCTATCTATGCATAACTCTATGATCCACTGACGTAATGTTATCGTTTCAAATAGGTATGTTATTGTAACGACGCCTGTCGGCACAATTGGTATCTACTTATCTAGTGTACCTTCGGTTTCCTTAACCAGTTGAATGCCGTAATTACAGAAACAATTAAAAGTCATTGTGTCTCGCGTGGATCCATGTTCAGGGCTAAGTTATCAAGCTTGAGATGATAACTAGTAACATATTTCATCGTCATCATTTCAGCCGCAAGACGTCCACTGCTGAACTTAGGCCTCCCCCCCAAGCACCGCCATTTCTACCGGTGCTATGCTTCCCACATCCATCGGATTCCTGCGGCCTTCACAAGATCATCGGTCCACCTCGTGGGAGGCCTTCCAACGCTACGTCTTCGCGGTCGCCACTCCAGAACTTTTCGGCCCCATCGGCCATCTGTTCTGCGAGCAATGTGCCTCCATATTGCCACTTAAGTTTGACAATTCAGTTACAGTAACATGTTTGTCCCTAGATAAATACAACGTGGTATCACACCTGTGTTCCCCGAAAAAGAGGTTACCAGAGGTGTTTTGTTCCTACATTTCACTCGTTATAATTAAGTTTCTTGTAATAGACGGCAGGCCAACCGGGCTCAAATCGAGACTGCTTCTGAGAAATTCCTGATCGAGAAACCCAATAAAAGTTTGCACAACTTAGGATCGGGTCCAGAACCCCATGCTCAGCAGTCGCAATGGCTACCACCATCTAGTGTTTCCCTAAGCTAGAAGGTTGCACCTGTATATCTCAACACATTTTCCAACAATTATTATTTAAATGACATTATTAAATTGTTAAAAACATTAAGAAAATTGAGGACACATGGTATAATAATATACTTCGCCAGGTACGGCATTCCGAAACACAGTGGTCACGTGGGCAACACAAATCTACGTCATCGCATCTGTGTTACCAGAAGTTTGTAATAATAACTCCCCTACCACCTTTATTACCTGTGACAATCCGTTAAAACAATGAGGTTTTAATGAACAATTACGTTGGTTTATGTTTAAATTGAATCGTTTCGTTTGATTAGACATACGAAACGACAATTTAAAAGCTTTGGTTTCTGAAAATCTTTCCTTAATCGTGTTTTGTTGCAATAAAGTGGCAACAGGATAGTGACGCAAGCATGTGTTCGACCCGGAATGCCAGACCTTGTTTTATTAGACCATGAGGTTACAAAATAACTTCAACTGTCAAATAAAAAACATCTAGGTGATTTAAAATTAGAATTTCGGGTGTGATACCCGAAATTCTAATTTTAAATCAATATTCAAATAATTAAATCAATGCACTCAATTTGTAAGTGGCACTAGAAATTAGCATCCACAGGATCGTTTTCTTTACATTTGTTTCATTTTCATAAGATACTTTAGGAACAGACGTTATGAGATTTACACACATGGACATGCATGAGATTTGATATGATAACGAATTAAATATTTGATGGTCATCGGGCAAATAATTACAATGATAGCAACATTCTTGCACATATAAAGTGTTGACAAATTAACCGCAAATTAGTCATGCATGTCCTTATGCATAACTACTTAATTGCATTAGGATTCAGCCTTCTTAGTGTTAGTCATAGAGGAGGTGGAGATTTAAAATTCAAGCTAGTCTCTCTCAAGATCCTTCGCGCCACACTGCGAAATATTCATGAAGAAGAAACTGCAGCAAAGTATGTTATTATTATTTTACGTTTATTCGTAACAGCGTTGGTTTTGCAGAAGCAATACTAGATACTACTAGGGGCGAGTCATAAACTTGGTAAAAATCAAGTGGATCAACTAGGAATAGGTACTTAAAGTTATCAGAAATTGCAAAAAAACCTTTTTATTTAAGACTGTTTTGAAAGCTCGTAGGTACAATGAGGGAAATGAATTGTTAAGCAAATTGACAAATTTTCCGTGTTATAGCCATTTCACACAACTGTTAAAGAATGACAGCTGTCATTTGAATGTACGGACAACTTAAGTTGGTAGCCAATTTTCCTGACTTTAAGATTCACGAAATGTCAACTTTGATAGTTGACATTTCTAAATAAAGCTGGAATTAAGAGCGCTTAGCCTAAAAGTTGGCAACGGAGTAAATAGCTGTCAAATATTTACTTGTTTTGATTCATTTGGCAATATTACTGTATAGAAATTTGAAATGTGGCTAACTAGTGACCTAAAATATTGATTATGAAATGCCATAATTAATATCGTAACACCGAATAGTTAGTTTTAGATGTATAAAAAGTAATTGGAAACTTTTTTACAAATTAAATGGTTACAACATCAAATTCAGTGTTATAATTGCAATTCATTATTATTATTCTAGTCTAGTTAGCCATATTTCATATTTCCATACAGTAATATTGCCATATTAATCAAAACAGCGAAATATTTGACAGCTATTTGCGACGTTGCGAACTTTCAGAATAAACGCTTTTAAACAACTGAATATTTGGAACACCCCTCTGAAGTAAATGTTAATTATTTGAACGAAACCCTACAAATATGTAATAAACTTACCCCACGAAAAGTACTAAAAGGAATCTATTAACACCTCATTTCCGACTACCACTCTTGTCGCCTTGTACTTAAATCTTAACCCTTTCCTTTACGGCGTCATTAAAAAAAGAAAGCTACTTTATTAAAAGCTTTGTTAGTACGTTAAGGCAAATTCTTGCAAGCTAATTATTGACAACTTCCGCTTGGTCTATCAAGTTGAAACTTAATAGACTGGTTCCTTTCCGAAGACAATATAATTGTTGAAAACTCACAATACTAACCTATTTACCTAAGCACTATTTTTACTAACACTTAAATACTAACAATATGAAAGTTTTATTTAATTTAAATTTTATTTTATAGTAGTAGTTTGTTGCGCCACTTATTCCCAGCTAACGCACTAGGAAGTGGTGAAGGGTGGGTGTTTTTGGGGACTGTCTTATGTAATTTTGACGTTCGAAAAGTGCTGATTCTCAGCTTAGTTTGATTAAATGACTTTTGAATTTTGTATTTTGAATTTATAACACATTTATCTGGTAGAGATGACCCGATGCTGGAATCGGATACACACGGGAGAACCATTTCTTTAGCAGTTACTGCTAAAGAACCAAAACAATCTTGCGGTGACACCTACACGTGTCACCGCAAGATTGTGATAACCGTTAGTTTATAATCTATCAGCATTATTTCCGCTAGATTATAAACTGTCTAAAAATTTTGAACTGGGTGAAATGGGTTAGGTTAGGTTAGAACTGTGACAACCGCACGCGAGCCGACCGAGCGAAGCGAGCAGTGCCACAGCAGCGGCCGGCGAGGCTATTTAGTATTGCCGCAAGGTGCGTTACGTCGCAAACAAGTTTGATACCAGTTCACAATTTGTTGGTTTCCCATGAATAGATTTATAAACAATCAAAAAATAATGAGTTGAATCGTAAATGGTTTGTGCCGATCACATACCGATAGATTATAAACTAACGAAGTTCATACCTATCATAATGATGATGACCTAACACTGATTTAAGAAGTAATTTTAGTTGTTTAAAGGTTTATTTTAAGGGTTATTCTCAAAACAGCCGCCATAATATCGTGTTTAATTGTTCCACGGGGAACTCATTTCCTCGTGACGTGTTTCAGTTTAACTTGACAGTTAAGATTGATTAGCTGCCAGCCATTTACTTCTACTGCTGTCCACGTAACAATACATAATGAAGTAACTAATTAAATGTGGTTTAAAAATAATTTGCCTTTATCAGTAGCCTTTTAAAACATCGAAGATTTTCAATCTCTTAAGTTCTTTATTTCAATCTGCCTAACCTTTTCCCAGCTATCTTTGGGTCGGCTTCCAGTCTAACCGGATGCAGCTGAATATCAGCATTTTACATGGAGCGACTGCCTATCTGACCTCCACAACCCAGTTACTGGGTAATACGATTCCCCGTGGTAAGACTGGTTGTCAGACTTTCAAGCTTCTGACGACCCGTAACGACTGTCAAAGATCCACGAATGACAGCCGGCACCAACTGCAACGGCTTCACGTGATTTCCGAGGCACGGAGGAGTTTCGGTATGTAATAATGGTCACCCATCCACGGACCAACCCCGGCAAGCGTAGCTTAACCTGATGGATCGATCCGAGCGGCTGTTATCACTTAGCCACGAGCTCCTTCAAAGTTCTTTATTTGCTGTTAATAATATAAAAAAGGCATAAAATATATAGGTATTTAGTTTATCACCTAACTTGGAAAATGATGGCGTTAAGCAGTATGCTGTAACATACGTAACACCAAAAAAAACACAGTCAAATAAAAAGTTTTTAAACTCGGTTTAAAATGATAAACCGCTTACCATAAAAATTATCTCCGCCGCAATAATTTAAAGGACGTGTTTAAACGCTCCATGCACGTACAGGTACTTAGTAGCGCCGTCACCTGTTATTTACATTATGTACGGTTCACTACCGGGCCACCTAGTTTCCGTGAAACCCAGCGTTTAACATAACTCCTTGCTAACATATACCATAGTCACGCCTCGGGGGACGCTACGTAAGTCCGTTCTCACCTTCAGTGGAAGCCTGTGGCGGTTTCATGCAACAAAATGTCAGCTAACACCCCATTTCAGTTTCATGAATATCGACGAAAATATTTATAGACTTCTAACCTTTATGAGCGAGTAAGGTTGAGTTTAAATTGAGTTTTAGTTGTGTTCGCTTATGAATATCGTGTAGTAGTGAATTCACTTATGGCGTACATTATTTTTTATCATAAAAGCTCACTACACCAGGTCTGAGGTCCTCTACTGAAGAACCTTAGACGTAAAAAAACTTTTAACAAAAAAAAGGACCGACTTAAAAAAATACCCAAAAATGTGCAAAATAACTTTAATTTCGAAAGTCGGTATCTTTGGAACTGCATTTTCGTTTTTTGCCACCGACTTCCGCAATTAAAGTTATTTTGCACTTTTTAGTGGTTTTTTTAAGTCGGTTCTATTTTTTTGGTAAAACGTTTTTATTTTTCACATTTTAGTTATGGTACCTACCCCACCAAAATTCGAATACCACTACCTGCTATATTTAAAAAACGGTGACAGGAACAATAACATCATCCATATAGACTAAGTGGGAAAAATACGAATATATAACTCAAAAACTACCCAAGCAAAGGTAATAAAATTTATAAGGGACCATCTCTGAAGTATTATCTACCAAACAAAAAAAGAATCATCAAAATCATTTCATAATTGGCGGAGTAATCGCGTAACAAAGAAACAAAAAAAAACAAAAAACCGGTCTAATTGAGCACCTGCTCCTTTTTGAAGTCGGTTAATAAATGATAATGAAGGAATATTTGGACTGTTTTAAAGCACACACACACAGCATGCTGTAAATAGTACAACAAAAAGCACAGTGTACTTAAGACATCAATAACATAGCACAGACGCCTAGTTTTTTATGTGTACACCATTATGCTTTTTGTCGTGCTTTTTGCAGAATGCAGCAGCATCGTCTAAATGAGAGTAACGTTCATGTTGTTTCAAACGCATAAAAGAATACTGCCTTTAGGGCCATAGCAGAGAAGATATTTTTAGCATAGAGGATCAGCGATTTGCGACCTCATCCTCCTCCTCCTTCTTATGTAGCCTTTACAAAAAATCGCAGATCCTAAAAACATCATGTCTGCTAGAGCTATGGCCCATAAGGATACGACATAACGATTCCTTTTACGACCAATGGTTAAAAGAAAAGGTTAGTAACATCACAAAAAAAGTACAGTTAAACCATACTGTTTATAGATGAGCAATGAATATTCATTGAGACAAAGAACAGTGCGGGCTGTGGCCGGGGGCGGTGCGGCGACAAATGGCGTTGCAGATACGACAATGATTCAAGTGCAAATAATGGGCAAGCTTATCTCTGTGGGGTCACTGGACATGGAATAAGTAATACCAGTGGCATAACACGTGGGATTTGTGTTATGCTTGTACATTGCATATGCTTGGTTTTGTGACACTGTTTTTTCGAGTCGGTGGAAAAATCTGACAATGAACAAGTTGCATTAAAAAAGAACGCGACACGGCGACATTGCAATTCTGTTTTATTTTAAGCAAGACTGCTTTGCAGTCGGTTCTTTTGATTGTGACAAATGACGATAATCTTATCACTCATAGCTTTAAATCTAATACAGATTTACTTCACAATTAATGGCGTTGCAGATACGACGATGATTCAAGTGCAAATAATGGGCAAGCTTATCTCTGTGGGGTCACTGGGCATAGAATAAGTAATACCATTAAAATAACACGTGGGCATACATGCGTTGTGATTTCGCTTTTATGAGACTGTGTTTCGCAGTCTGTGGGAAAATCTGGCGATGAAAAATGCGACCGCAAAAAAAGCAACTTGAAATTGCACTTTTGTTTTGATTGTAAGCTTGCATACTTGGTTGGCTAGATCAAAAAGTATTAAGTAATGGTTCCACCAGATGCCCGATGCTTAGCAAAAAGGCCAATATTATTTACAGCAGAAAATCAAATATAGTAGCGATTTTGTCTACCCTCTGACCCATCAAAGACAAAGACTACAAACGCGAACGCACTATCCACGAAGTAAAATTTTACTTCGCGGCAACATCACATTATGAAAAGCTTACTTACCAGTTCCCGAGCTTTTCAGGCAAAACCCACATACTGCACTCCGGGTAGGTACATTAGTGTGTAAGTTTAGCATTTTATATACACTTAAAGTTCAGTGAAGCGGGGAACATCACGTCGCCGACTATCATATAGCCAAAAGGAAGATGTGACTACTCGCCAGAAGGAAGATTAAAGTGAATAAAAGACAGAATTACCATTTCAGAATAGAATAACCCTAAAGAAGGATTAATACTCATTTATATTCAGGAACGAATTATAGATTTTATATCTTACATAGTATTTTTTTGCGAAAGAAGATGAGTGTTCGGAATAAATTCGTGTGGATTACTTTCAGCGATTGGGTTTTGGAAAAGCTATGTTTCGACATATTGGCTGGCCTTGGATAACAAAATTTGTAGAGCCGATAATCTTAGATTGACATCGGAAACTATATTAATGTTCTTTTGTCGATAAAGCGAACTGTTTCGCCGATATTTTATTTGTCCATTTTTGTTTTCAAAACTAGTGCTCCAGATTTTGCCTGACATAAAATAGGCAATCTACGACTGCAGTTTGTCTGCGACAACCTAATCTTCGAGTAACTAAATTATTGATCTAAGCAAAAGAGGCTTCGCCGGAAATGTGGAGTTAGACGCTTAGAACTACTGAGGCCTGTGTAAAGGTAAGTTAAATAATCAATGAGTTAAGTGCGATCTCTCGTAACATGAGATGGAAGCCTCAAGGAATACCAAATTGCAATTTTAAGCGTACATCAGCCGATGTACGCTTAACTAAATTCAAAGGTAGTAAAAAAAGGTAATACCTAGTAGAATAAATACTCAATATATTTATTACTTCCACATATGAACTTAGGTGGAATGGCACAGCAAAAGTAGGAGAGAGAAACTTGTGGATTATTTGGTTGTGCTTATTAATAAACATAATGCTATCATTCGTGATCGAGATCTTCGACAGTCTTTACATAAAAGCCCAAAAGCCTGACAACCAGTCTTACCAAGGGGTATCGTGTTACCCAGTAACTGGGTTGTTGGAGATCAGATAGGCAGTCGCTCCATGTAAGATACTGGTATTCAGCTGCATCCAGTTAGAATAGAAGCCGACCCCAACATAGTTGGGAAAAGGTTAGACAGATTGAACACTTTATGAATTACAGACTTTATTTCAATGAAAAGAATTATTCTCAAAATACTAAAATAACATTAACATTTCCTGCTGAATGTAAATTACATTTGGGATTTTAAACAAATGTGCCCAAATCTAATCCTTGGGATGTTTCATTACAGAGTAACTAAAAGCTTTAAACGCTTTCCGAAGTGCAAAGCAAACATTGAACAAATCCTATTAGGTTTATAGATTGTGATTATCGATACGACGATATCTCGCTATGGAGCCGAGCAGCACAAAATTTAGCAATTAGCTGTCATTTGAACAGTCGTATCGGCAGTAAATGTGATCGTATTTACTGATAACTTCAACTTCGTGCAGTGTTATAATTAGCTCAGTACAATTAGGTGATTTTACTTGGTCTAGTTCAGATTCACTACCGTATTATTTACTAAAAATTCAGTAAGATTGTTGGGTGCATCATATCATAATAGCCCCTATGGCGATATTTAAATGTACGTAGGTCTGACGGACCCTGGGCGAGAATACCTTGGCTGGCTGGCTAATAAGGTGATGCCGATTATGCTACTCCAAAATCACCATTGTCAAGAAGTCTTCAAACTTCAAGCGGCCCCCAAGTAAACGGTGTAAGCTCATTAGGGTCTGAAATGGCAATGGGCGTTACTCAAGGTTCGATATAGGGTCCTTTCCTCATTTTAGTTTACATTAATGATTTGCGAACTTCTTCCGTTTATCACCGTTTAGCTCCAAGATCTTCTTCTCTTCTTTCCGTGTGGTTAGTAACTAACCTGGTGTCGAGTTTTAAAGCCGCCCATGGGCCTCTGACTTGGCTTCACATGTAATCGAGTAATATCAGGCAGAAATTTTGACACGATGTTTTCCTTCACCGTTTTTTAAGTTGATAATTATACAATACCTCATGAATCAGAAAAGTCAGGGGTGCGTGGCTTGGGTTAGAACTCAACACCTATGACTTGGCAGTCCGACGGTCACACCACTAAGTTATCACTGCTCTTAGCCAAACATGCTGAAGCTGAAAAGCTCGTTAAACAATAAATTAGCTTACCTTCTGATACTCCGTAAGTCCGAAGTACGCCATAGCCGCAAGATTCCTCTTAGCAGACGCGAGGAGTACCCTGTCTGTCTCAGCAGTCCGATGCTTCAGAGTTCCATTATAGCACCCCACCAGGGCTAAATCCGCTAACATGCGAGTTTGCCGGTTGTTCGCCAGGTTCCAGGGGCAGGTCATGAACTCTTCAAGGGTCACCCCGCGCCAGGAGTCGCCGGAGTAACATGCTGGTACCTCCGCACCTGTGGAAAGGAAAATCTTTAGGTTTTCTACAAATACTCTACGCAAATACTACTAGTAATCACTAATTAGTTTCATTGGGGGTCCTTTTAACACTTTCGACTCCACCCATTTTCATAGAACTCATACGCCATGCCGCCATACATATTTCAATTTGACTCCAGGAGGGGCACCGGCATTACGTTTGCGCTAAAGTTAACCCTCGAGGAGTGTCACGGCATCAGGATTGAAATCTTGTAAAAATAATTACAATTGATTTAAGTTTCACAGTTTATAATGCCGAATTCGCTAAGAAAAAACTACATTTAAAATGAGCCCTCCGCAAGGGTTCTCGGCATCCAATATGCGACTTAGTGAAACCTCGAGAAGCGTTCCCGGCACGGAACGTGTTAAAAAAAAATACTGTTGCGGTCCATTTGGTAGACGATAACATAAAGCAACCAAGATTAAAATAATGAATATTTTTTTATTGAGTAAGTAGTAAACAAATATTATATTATGTAATCAACAAAAATAACCAAATTAGTACAGTCAAAACCGTTTCTGACGACTTCGAAGGGACCATCGGATTACGGTTGTTATAGCCAATACTCGTTATAACCAAACACTATGTTAAGTAAATAGAAATGCTGGGACCTCAAAAATTCGTCGTTATATGGGCAGTCGTTATAAACGGTTTTGACTGTAATTAATTAATATTAATGTGAAAAATTACATTTTTTTTTACTTTGAACTGTCTGAAGTGTTTTGAATTACTTTTATTGTTTACTTAAGGTCCATACAAAATAGATCAGCGGTCCGGTCCCGGACCGCAGTCCGCCATTTGGTGACTCCTGCTGTAGTTATTTCTTTCCAGAATGTTTGTCATTGCCAATGCCAATGCCATTGATTGCCAAGTTGAGAAGAATCCAGTCTGGAGTGCGACTATCTCCCGGCCCCCCCACTCAAAGAACCGTGGCTTTTAGTCGGTAGGAGTTCAACATAACCCTGCGTTCTCCACATACGAAGGTTCTCCATAAGGATTTCCCCTCAGAAGAAAGTATGGGAAGTTTTTTGCTCAGCAATAGTATGATACAGGCTGACCATAACCAGTAACCAAATAGGCATTGACTTGGTGAGTAGACTCTTCTAACCAGTAACCAAATAGGCATAGACTTCGTGAGTAGACTCTTCTAACCAGTAACCAAATAGGCATAGACTTGGTGAGTAAACTCTTCTAACCAGTAACCAAATAGGCATAGACTTGGTGAGTAAACTCTTCTAACCAGTAACCAAATAGGCATAGACTTGGTGAGTAAACTCTTCTAACCAGTAACCAAATATGCACTGACTTGGTGAGTAGACTCTTCTAACCAGT
Organism: Agrochola macilenta; assembly: GCA_916701695.1. Lineage (NCBI taxonomy): Eukaryota > Metazoa > Arthropoda > Insecta > Lepidoptera > Noctuidae > Agrochola > Agrochola macilenta. The sequence goes on along the minus strand of OU753554.1, from coordinate 9,809,835 downwards.
AACCAAATAGGCATAGACTTGGTGAGTAAACTCTTCTAACCAGTAACCAAATAGGCACTGACTTGGTGAGTAAACTCTTCTAACCAGTAACCAAATAGGCACTGACTTGGTGAGTAAACTTTTCTAACCAGTAACCAAATAGGCACTGACTTGGTAAGAAAACAAATGTCTGTTATTGGCCAATCGTTTTATGTGACTTATTTCTAATTGGCTGCCTTGGCGCCTGTCGGCCATTATCACTTCATTCCTTATTACATCGTGGTTACTAATTAGCCATTAGTGTCTCCCGGTTATAATTAAACCTCGCATAGTAAAGGTGAGGTGATCTATTCATAGACGGGCATCACACTATGAATATTATGATATCCGACTGTCTCGTTAATTATAAATAAAGTCTTCACTAATGAAATGTCCGTCTCAAGTGGAATTTATTTATTTATTCGGTTCACCAACAATTGTATACACTGGTATAAGCTAATTAAACAGACGCAACAAATCAGAATAAAGTGTTACAATCACTTATAGGTAAACTGCATGCACACAAAACGTTGTTGTAACTTTCAAAAAAAAATTGAAATAAAATCCTATTATATAAAGTTGCACTGTAAAGAACTTAATAAATTAATTAAACTAAATTAAAGCAAAAATGTATGCAGCTTTCAATGACAGATTTAAATGATTTTGATTTAGATCATGTCACGAAGTCACTATGAGTCAGTGCGAATTTCACCAATGAAACTAAACGCGATTTGCACATCTAAACCGCATTCAAGAGCTGTCAGTGACAATTTACCACAACAATAATGACACTGACAGCTCTTGAACGCGGTTTACTTACATGTGCTGATCCCGTTTATTCTCATTGATGACGAAATTCGCCTTTAATCAAATACTACTCTAACTTGCCTAGATTTTGACCCCCAACTAATATTATAAATGCGAGAGTTTATTTCTTTGTTACGCTTTCATGCTAAAACGGCAGAACAGATTTGGATGAAATTTGGCACATGGGTAGACCATGACCTGGAGTAGGACATAGGACTACTACTACTAATTTTTATCCAGATATTCCCGTGGGATCCAGACTTATGCGGGTGAAACGGCGGGGCGAAGGTAGTTTCCAATACAGGGTCAAATTAAATTAGCTAGCAAAACTTAACCGACGTAATGGGAATCGATATCTAAACATATAAATTGGCCTACCCTTTATATCGAAACCCATCACGTCTGTCAAGTTTCGCTAGCTAATTTAATTTGACCCTGTATATTTCGAAGATACCAAATAAAAATAACTTTCAAAGTTATAGGCTTGAAGAATAACAGGCATCAAATATATAGTATCCTATAAAAACTTCAAACATAAAAAACTTATTTAAAAGTTACCGACATCAACAACTGGTCGAACAAACCAAGTTAATGAAATCTTTCATGAACGAGATATCAATAAGTTTAACAAAGTTGGCGTTAAAACATATTCTTATCGGAAACTAGCGACCGGGTGGGTCCCTAGTCTTGTGCTGCTTCGCATGGTTTTTACGATTAAACAAAACATCGAGATTTCTTTATAGTATATAAGTTTAATAATGTACTATCGAAGAACTTCATATCTAAGCAGTTTGAAAACAAAATCCCGTGAACACGATGACCATATCTGTTTCCGCCCCGGTTCTATAGCCCCCGAGCGCTGCAAGCGAGAATAGTCCTTACGGTGTATTGATATGAAGTTCTTCGATGGTACCTAAACAAAGAAAGAAAGAAAGACCTTATGCTCAACAGTGGCGCTTGCGACTACTAAACCAACGAGATAGTTTTATGATGTACTAGCTTTTGCCCGCGACTTCGTCCGCGTAGAAGTCGAAAATGGTTCTAATAGGATTTTTTATTGGTTTTTTACGTTATTAATTTTGTTATAACACATAAATTATTATGTTAACATTTTTGAATAATTATATAATATAACAATCTTTATTATAGTGTATGGATATAAAGGATAAATAAACCTGAAAAAATCTAAAAATCTGGCGAAAGTTACACGGGTGTATTATCTTTTTACAACGAAATCGAAACACTACACCTACCGCAGTATTTATTTGTAAACAATATTTTTTGGAACGAAGTTCCTTATCGCGAGTTGCGAGACGGAAAAAATTAGGACCAAAAGTTGTTACGACACTTTTTGCTATAGTTGTAAGCCGAGCGGCGTGCGCGTGTTTCTCTGTCTGTCTCTCTCTCAAAGTCAAAGTCAAAGTCGAAGTCGAAGTAGGAGTCGAAGTCGAAGTCAGTCTAAGTCGAAGTTGGAGTCGAAGTCGAAGTCGGAGTCGAAGTCGGAGTCGAAGTCGGAGTCGGAGTCGGAGTCGAAGTCGGAGTCGAAATTGAAGTCGGAGTCGAAGTCAGAGTCGGAGTCGAAGTCGAAGTTGGAATCGGAGTCGAAGTCGGAGTCGGAGTCGAAGTCGGAGTCGGAGTCGAAGTCGGAGTCGGAGTCGAAGTCGGAGTCGGAGTCGAAGTCGGAGTCGAAGTCGGAGTCGAAGTCGGAGTCGAAGTCGGAGTCGAAGTCGAAGTCGGAGTCGAAGTCGGAGTCGGAGTCAAAGTCGGAGTCGGAGTCAAAGTCGGAGTCGGAGTCGGAGTCGAATTCGAAGTCGGAGTCGAAGTCTGAGTCGAAGTCGAAGTCAAAGTTGAAGTCGAACGAGTGTATAAGTCGACACGAGTCAAGAGACTTATACCTACTTATATACTTATACTTCGAGACCAAAAGTTGTAACAACACTTTTTGCTATAGTTGTAAGCCGTGCGGCGTGCGCGTGTTTCTCTGTCTGTCTCTCTCTCTCTCTCTCATAGAAAGAGGAACTTCGGTCCATCCGGGTGTCCCTTGACACCTCTCAAGTTTTTTGTTTTTCTTTCAGGTGCTAAAATCACCAGGCTACTCTGTGCGCTTACTCTGGAGCATGCCACATACAACTGGCCGTGGGAGAAGCAGCTTTCCTTCAAGTCTACTCCCGCTACCTAAAGAGTTTGACCTTGAGCTTTGTTTATAGTCATTGCGAAGCATACTATGGGAAACTGCACTCTCTTGAATTCGAAGGGGTAATTTGAGGGTGTTAGGGGAATCCTAGGAATAAATACAGACCTCTGTAAAGCTTAGAAACCTTAGAATGCGGTACTAATATATATAGTACGGTGACTTTCGAGACATTCCAATTTTAAAGAATATTTGCATTGCAAGCACCAAGCCTTTATGTGAGTTCAACCTTTTTTGAATAAAATCGGATTGACTTTTCAAACATGTGTTAAAGTAAAATTTAATTTAAATCAAAAGCACTAAGGAGTATTGATATCAACTTCGAAGCAAATCACTCCCAAAATAACTTTCTACCCCTATTAAACCCCGTTAGGGGATGAATTTCAACAAAAGACGAAACAGGTCTTCCATTAATTCTGTTAAAGAATGTTTATGCAAAATTTTAAGTAGATTGGACCAAGGAATCACGTTGTCCCATTCAAACTTTGCCCCCCTTTTTCCCCCCCTTAGGGGTAGAATTTAGAAAAATCCTTTCTTATCGGATGCCTACGTAATACAAAGAACTCACCCTCCAAGTTTCAGGTCTCTACGATCAGCGGTTTAGGCTGTGCGTTGATCCGTCAGTCAGTCATTCAGGACAAAGCATTTTATATGTATAGATTATGTATACAAACCTTCCGCAATAAATTCTCTAAATGATGGTGAAAACCCCATTAAAATCTGTTTCCTAGTTTAGAAGAACATGGCCGTCACACAGTCAGACACGAGTGACTATAATTTATAACATGTATAGAGGGGGAAACAAAATGGCGAACCGATGGATTCCCGCACGCAACAACATTTATTTTTATTGTTTATCACATTTAATTAATGTTAATGTTTACAGCTGATGATTTAATTGTGACGAGAACCGATCCTAGTCACGCATGTTTGCTTTCTCTGCGTCCATTCACAGTACATAGTTAGGTTAGGTTAGGTTTAAACAAGTATTGAATCATAATTCTTCACTTCCATGCTAGTAAACATGCCCTGCAGCACAGCCCACAGGCTTAGGTTATTAAGATTCTATAACATTCATTGTTATTGAGACTTGTTCGATTTATATATGTCGTGGCCAGATCTTAGAATTTATCATTTCATTAATCATGAATCATGAATCGTGGCCAGATCTTAGAATTTATCATTTCATTAATCATGAATCATGAATTATCGAAAATTAACTTTCTATCTTATTTTTTTTATTTTTTCTAATACTTTTAATTTTTTTTTCAAAGTCCTCTTATGATTTTATGGATTATTGGACTTGTGTTTTTTTAAATAAATACAGATTTAAAAAAAAAAATGTCTTCACCTCCGTTTTTTTTTCATAGTAGACAATTTTTTTATTTAATTCGATAAAATAACTCATAAGCTTTCAGAAATAATAAACAGAATCCAAATCTGAAAGATAGAAATTTAATTTTCGATTTTATTTCATGAATATTCAGAAGAATACAGGCGGTCACATGCCCATGGGCGACATTGTATAAGTGCCTTTGCCAAGTTTCAGCTCAATCGGATGCCAGGAAGTGCTTGAAAAATTTACGACAAAGAGAATAACCGAAAAAATAGAACGAAGCAAGTTAATATAAAGCATGTAATAACAATATGTTCAGTATGAAAACCCTGTATCTTCTTAGCTAGCAAATATTATTATGAGTATAAAATTCATTGCAGATTCACATCACGTTATAAAACATTATAAATATTATGGCAATAACTATAAATACGAAGAGATAAGAAATTATTTTTATCGTCTTCTCAGATCTAGCTATAACGAGTTCGTCCTGAAATCTCATGAAATCGAGAACAAATTGCTGACACCTTCATATTCTCTACACATTTTTGTATCAGCATGAATATAACGTAATATCGTTATTTCTATGTGGGTGTGAATAAACCTATTTAAGGCGACGTTTCAGAAATGTTAAATAAAATATAATTGAAAATAAATGTCTTTTTCAAATTGCTTATTTGGCTTTTCATTTATTTTATCCGTACTTTTCAGTCCATGGAAAGAGTTATCAAGGTTCTCCTCTGAAATATTTTAAAACACGAGCCACTCTGTAACTTTACCCTCGATCTCCTTGACCACTAATCCTACATTACTGGGGGGTCAACCTTTCTGATCTTTGCTTCCAATTTACCCCGAACTTACACCCTCCTAAACTTAATACATTAATTATCTACTACTGAATACTGGCAACCCAAAACGTATCAGTGTTGACACAGCTTTAAATTCTTTTTCAGAGTCGCCAGAGTGTGAAGATACGGAAGAGGTAATTAAAAATGATACCCTGTGTAACACGCTAGCCAAATGCAAAGGTAAGAAAATGTTTACTCAGAGATTTTTCAATAAACGTGTTCAAACGGGCCTTGGAGATCAAAAGGATAGCACGTATGGGGCCATATGGATCCCACTAATATAGGCAATATTTATAGAAAATTATAGCGCGTTTATTTATAAATATGAACTATTTTATACAAACGCGGAAACGGGAATCATCGAATAGAAAAATACACACTCTCATATTGAGTAACTTCCTCCGTTTTGAGATTGGTTATTAAAGTGTTTTCGAGTTGGTTCAACCTTTTCGGAACTGGAATACGAATTGAGTTCGAATTGGAGTGGTAGGTACTGTAAATATTGATGCTGTGCATTTCAGCATTAAAAACATTCCAGCAGTCTCAAAACGAATCAAAGAGCACTATATTTTAAATGAAGGCCTTAATGGTAATTCCGATATTAAGTGCAATTTTATCAATAATACCCCTGGACGGTAATTGCTGGTACTTTGACAGATCGCAGCAACGATAAAATAGATTATAAACGGTTAAAGTCTAACGATAGAAACATGATCTATGAAATAATACATTTAATATAATACAGGACATAGCTGGCCATAAAGTGATATAATTTATAGGTGACTACAATATTACATATGGCGCGGGGAACGTAGAATAAGCGCTTAAGGGGGATCCGTCAATGTAGCTCTCGATATTATATTAGATATAAATCGTCATATTTTTACGAAATAGTCTTTTGCAGCAAATATAATTTATGAGTGAGCTATATTTGATGTCTTAAATGATTATAATTTTGCAATTATTTTATCATAACTGCCGCGTATTTAATAAAAAAATATACAACGTAAAACAGCGCTACAATTTGCAAAAACGTAAGAAATATTTCATTTCGCGGGCTACAAGTGAAGGAATCACTTTAAATGAACACATTCACGACTTGACGAATGATAAAGTACAAGATGTTAATTAATACGAGAAGTAGTTCAGAATGAATAATTAATTAATTTAAATTCATTCAAGTGCCCCGAAGTAGAGTTTTAATAATTTGAACTATTCATTATTTTGAGCGGCTTTTGGTTTTGTGCGATAAAATGGTTCTTGAATGATAAACGGTTTTAGCCGAAGTTGAAAAATGCATTCGGCGATTTGGGCGACAGGTACTTAATAACTATTATTAATATTATAAAAGGTAAGACGGAACCTTTATAAAAAAAACACTATATTGATACTTTAGAGGTATGAAGAACAGGGCGTAAAGTTCACTCATCCTCTATAGAAAAGGGAGGATCCTCCGACCAGACGGGTGTCGTGTCTGGCGGGCAACTGCCCAACGATTGATGTCCGATAGTCTCATATTTATGTCGTTCGCGCGGTAAACTCTAATTGCGCGATGCAGGATTTGTGTGATGTCAGGTCTTTGATACGTAGTTCGCATGTGGCGATGTAGATGCCGCCACAATACCATGTAGGTATTTATGTACAACCCATATGCCCGATGGGATTTGCCATCGACAATACTGACTAACTACCATACAAACTTTCAGCCACTATTTAACCCTTTTTGGGCGATGAATATTTGAAAATTCTTCCTTAGTGCTCACTTTCGCTAGATGTATATGAAACTGTTGTGCAATGTATTTCATGCTGCTAGGCCCCGTGGCTTAGTCTACGCGTTGCCTGTCAGTGAATATAATTTAAGTTTATAAAGTAGCTTTAGTATACAAAATAGCCATTATAACTCAATTAAGACGCAGATATATGCCAGTGACCTTGAATGGTTAGCTTGCGTGTTCTGTACTGAGCCATCCAGTAATAGGACTCCCTCATCAGAGCGTTGTCCCTAATTTGACGCATTATTAATTTATTATACATAAAACAAAAGGAATTTTAATAAAACACTTAAAGTGAAAGATCAATAATTTAAAAAAAAATACGTTTGATAGTTTTTGCGTGATTCTCTGTTTTTTATCCTCGTTAGACATCATTTTATAAATTAATTTCACTTTGTAATATAATCAAGCATAATCAATATAAGTATATTAATTTATTAAGAAAATGAATTTTACATATATTTTTTCCAAATCATTAACACTACTCGTTTAGACGTGATATTCAGTATAAAATCATTAAAAGTCGGTTATCGTCGCCTTAATAAAAATAATAAGTAACTTAAGTCTCCTAAAAAAACCACAAACATTCCAACAAGATTTATCGTAAGTATTTCTTTCATCAGCAAGCAAGTGCAATCCAACCATAAAACTCACAAGGGCGTAAAGTTATTAGTAGCTACTAATGATTTAATAAGGTAACGCCTTAAGCGTGTTACTCATCTTCACTTACTCACATACACAACGTGGGTGCCACAACATAAGTCAAGTAAGCGACTGAACTTTGTTCATTCATCGTGATCTTTTATTGAAATGACCTTTCTATGTAGTTCTATACGGCAATAAAATAATAAAAGATATGTGTGGAAACGAATAATTTTTCAATTCTTAACACATTAATTTATTGTAGCCTTTTGTGGCTCAATCAATTCTCAGTATTTGAAAGACGTTCTCCGCTTTTGTTATCGTCGTAGAAAACGTCTCGGATATCCTTCGTTCGGGGGAAGGCGACTTCGTTATGTCGGACATCAAACGGCTAAAATATCTGGATGACCATCGCGATTTTTTCTGACTCTTTCTCCTTTTCTTGTGCGGTAATTAATCTTCATAGATATCCTCAGTGTGGAAATACGGAGTTGGTTAAAATCCTATAACGGTGTTCATCCTGCTAGCATGAGTCGGAAGAGCAGGATTTTACTCCGACATACCTACTTCGCGGTCTGACGCTGTCCCTATGAAATCTAGAGTACAATTTTCTTTTCTGCCACGTAATTAATTTTTATTAATATGAATATTATTTACCTGTAGCAGTTCTTCCTTGACACCAGTGCCGGGATCCCTTCCACGTGGCGCCGCGCTTCACATGCCGATACTCCGACAAATACCTGGACAAAACATCATATTTGCTCATAAAATACACTTATTACAAAATTTGGGACACCAGTAAGTAATTTCTAAAGAGGTAACCAAAGGTCAATTGATTAGGAAGCCATGAAGTAAAGGAACAGATCGGTATTTCCCGGATATTGTCCTGCCAGTGCCGTTAAGAGTTTCGAAACAAGAATCCTTATTATTGTTAGAAACCTTTTTTTTTGTTAGAAACCTTATTATTGTTAGAAACCTTTTTTTTGTTAGAAACCTTATTATTGTTAGAAACCTTATTATTGTTAGAAACCTTATTATTGTTAGAAACCTTATTATTGTTAGAAACCTTATTATTGTTAGAAACCTTATTATTGTTAGAAACCTTATTATTGTTAGAAACCTTATTATTGTTAGAAACCTTATTATTGTTAGAAACCTTATTATTGTTAGAAACCTTATTATTGTTAGAAACCTTATTATTGTTATTAAGGTAGGCAGCCCTTAGACAAAGGAAGCGAATTAAAAGGAAGGAAATTGAGTACTCCTACAATTAGATTATAGACTCAATACAAAATAGCCCCCTTTATTGCTCCATTAATAAATTAATTATTCAAAAACGTCGAAAATTATCTAACATAAGTCATTATGTATAGTAACGATCATAGAAATATAAATAACAGGAGAAGTGGTATGGGGGCGAGTCTGTGTCCGCGCGTCATGATCACAATGCTCATGCCTCAGGCAAATGGCCGTCTCCGCTAACTAGTGCGCTTTCGAGCGCGATCGTGATAACATTTAAGAATACCGTGTTGTTCAGTGGTTTCTTGTAAAAATCGAAGCTAAACTATAAACTTTATAAATCGTAGAACCACTTTTCATAAATCAGCACAAGTATTTTGCTATATTTGTGTTGAAAATCATGAAAAACAACAAATCGTAAAATATTTCTTGCCTTTACTACGTTATTTTTGTTTTCATATATCACAGCGACTGTACTTTTATTGTAGTAAATACATTGCTTCTTTACCACTACCAAAGTATGTCGCTAAGTAACTGGACAAGCAATGTAAAAATTACAAAACGATATTTACTTTAAGCGGTTGCATCGTTAGTACGGCCGCAGCGTCTTGTGACGGATTAGTGATGTGGTTGTGCAGATCCACTAACGTAGGCTATCGACAATAATGTCGATTGTCGTATGAATTTATATTACTATTAAAGTTTATTCTTCAATTTGTCAACAGTTATAGCCTGATTGGAAGACCGATGTGAAATCTTGTTTTATACTCGTTTAGATTTTCTCATAATGTTGTTATTTTTTTGGTTTACTTAATATTTCTTTTTTTTACTTAATAATAATAATATCAGCCTGTTACTGTCCCACTGCAGGGCAAAGGCCTCTTCTCATACAGAGAAGGTACGAGCATTGATCACCACGCTTGCTCAAGACGGGTTGGTGATTTCAGACTTAAAGTCCAGGTTTCCTCACGATGTTTTTCTTCACCGATGTCAGTAATGTCCAAGATAAACTCAGAAAGTACATATGAATTGAAAAAGTCACATTGGTACTTGCCCGGATTTGAACCCACAACCTCGTGCATGAGAGGCGAGGCCTTAACCACTGGGCCATCACGACACTTTACTTACTTATTGTTTATTTATATCATCTTATTATATGTATATCGTTTTTTATTTATAATTTTTTCAGCAACTTCCAAAAATTTTAATACAATAATAAATGGGAGAATCGATAAGTTTCCGATTTAGTCAATCACTAGCGTATATGTAAAATAAATGGCTTTTGCACAGCACAACGATAGCGAACGATGTTTTCGTGTGGGTGAGTTGTACGGTGCATGGTAAATGCACGCTGTGTTTGATGGGATAAGGTTTATAATTGATTATGTAGTACGTTCTGATTTGTAAATTGCAAGTGTGAGCGGGGCCTCGTATTTATTGGGTTTACTGATCGCATGTGTGATCGCAGGCTAGAGAGTAGGGATAGATAGAAGACATTGGGTTTCGATACATTTTCAACTACCGGGCATATCTCCTTCTTTCTTATATCTATGGTAACGATCAAATTAAAACCCGCTTACAGATATTTGACCCACGTCAATTATTGGAGAATAATTTTAGAAGCTTTGAAACTTTTACTAACTTCGAACACTTATACATCGCGATGTGGGATCCACATAATTTACATACTTATTTAGTAACTCTGCGGTAGAACATACGTCACCAAAAAAAAAAACGAGCGAGCATTACAGTAGTCGCCTATGATGTGTAACATCTGACATCTTGGCTGACGTATATATCATGATCTTCCTGCCGTTGTCCCATTTTCCTTGGGATCGACGCAACACGGTTTCTTTTTCCAATTTCCCCTGTCAACCGTCACGCTATCATTCACTCCTTTCTCTTTCATATCATTCCTCACACAATCCATAAATCTTTTCTTTGGCCTTCCTCTTCCTATCCATCCATCAACATTTATTTTCATCATTCTTTTAGTCACATGCGTTTCCTCTCTCCTCATCACATGCCCATACCAAGCCAAACGATTTCCTTTCAACTTTTCTGTCACTGGCGCCACTTTTAAACTTCCCTTTTTATACCTACTAATTTCTTACTTCATGCATTTTCGTCACTCTACCCATCAATCTCAACATTCTCATCTCCGCTACATGCAATTTTTTTTCATCCGTTTTCACGGCCCAGCATTCCGATCCATACAGTACGACAGACATATATATGATATAAACAATATTCATCATCATCATCATCATCATCATCATCATCATCATCATCATCATCATCATCATCATCATCATCATCATCATCATCACCATCATCATCATCACCATCACCGTCGTCATCATCATCATCCAATTTACAACCTCTCGGAAAATGGATTGGTACCAGCTGACAGCCAACTCAAGCACTGCGTGCGCTCATTTGTCAAAACAAATAGCGCGCGCTTGCTCGACTTCCTGTTACACACTTCCGTCCCTTTTCACGAAATCACTCCCACAAATTTGATTATTTAGATTTTGATTGCAGGAAAGCGCGAGGAAAAATGTTACGCATCAAAAAGGACAAAATCAACTCTAAGTACCCCAACTAGTTCAACATAGTCTAGTAAAAATATCATTTATTTTTATACGTGTAAGGAATAAAAATATTGTCCAATCGTGTAAGCGCTTTCTGAACGAAAATATTGACGAGGGTCGGTGACAGCTCTCGAACACAGCTTATTATCAAGCTCGCTAAATTACGACCCACGGGAAACTAGGATTTAATGGGCTGTGTCACTTCCTTTTAACTTGCCTATACATCTTTATTATACATATAAGGGCTTTTAATCAATCAAATATTATGAAACTGTTTTTTTTTTTTTTTTTGCTAATGGACCATTCCCTTCTGTCATGAGTCATGTTGCAAAGTGGTCTTTATGAAGACATAATTTCACCCACATAAGGGTGAAATTATGTCTTCATAAAGACCACTTTGCAACATGACTCACTGACATTTTCAATTCTATGTCAAACACTGTAGAGTGCAATCGGAAACCCCATCTATTGCTTGCAAGCAATTTGTTTTGTCGATTCAGACATGATGAGGTAAACAGGGTCAACAAACGCAAACAAAAAGTCGCACACGAATTGAATCATTTTCGTGTCGCCCACAAGTAAAAATAACACGAATTCGTGTACTTATCATAAATATTCTGCTGTCTTCTTCAATTTAGGTACAGACCTTACATTTTCGCAATCACCAACTGTGCAAATGTTCTAAAAATCAAGAACAAAATCGCAGACGAACGTTAACGTAAAATTTACGGGTATTGCATTAAACAAAATTACACGCCACAGCAGCTCTAAGTAAAATATATGCTATTAAAGGCTGCACATAAGCAAGTATACTGTAATTAAGTAAGCTGAACCGGGTATGTGGAACATTATTCGCAGGTTTAAGCTAGTACCGTGAACCGATCCAATTTAAGGCTACGCGTTCAACAGTAATGTAATTATGAGAATAGGATCAAGCGCACTGCGCACCATTTACTGGTAAAGCAACTATGTATAGGTATAAAATTGAATCTTGAGCTTGCTCATGTTTTATAATAGCTAGCCATGCACCTTAAATTGTTTCAGTATTACAACTTCGTTTTTTTCTTGTGAATTTTGGGACATCGCCATCTATCACTGCTTTCTAAAGACGTGTGCAATATCAGAAAAGTTTCATATTCCGGTAATGAAACTAACAGTATAGGCTTGTGCAGACCAGCGCGACAGCGGTTATTGTTATACTGTGAAGTTTTCTTAGAAATTGTATTGTTCGTGTCGCGTCGCGCGACAAGTCGCGCTGGTCTGCACAAGCCTTTACGCGGCAGATTTGGTGGTAGTACTTCCCCGAACGTTTTACTTCCCAACTGATATAATTGAATTTTTATGTTATTTAATAATATTTATTCAGATATTTTTTTTTTGTTATGTTATATTCTAAGTACGTTTTCTAGTAAGTTTATTTTATTTTGTTACATATTTATTATGTACAAATCACTGAACCTGACTTGATTTTCGTACGTCTTTTTCGGGTGACCACTGAAAATCAGCGCTGTGTTGTGAGCCCCCCATAGCACAGCATCATGCTGAGTGGAAGCCTTCTTGTCACAGTCGTGACGTGCAGCTGCCGACTATTTCTGGTTCATGCTTATGATTATATATGTAAGTACTTAGCTCTGTTTTGTTTCCTGATTACTCCTGTGTTTTAGTAAGCACGTGTTTCTGTGACAAATAAACCTATTTTTCTTTCTTTCAGAATAGTCTAGTAATTTCCCGAAAATCTCACCTGGACACAGGTTCTCGCAACAGCGTGATGTAGAAGTACCGTCGATGCACCGCTGAACCCTCATGCCTGTCCAGCTCCCCTCCAACACACGCAGTCAGCTCCGTGAAGTCAGCGTGTAGACCACATCTGAGGACAAACAATAAAACTTAGTATGGGGTTTATAGACAAACTGGGCAGCCTAGAGACCACCGCTATAGAGGGTAAGGTGAAAACTGGAGAAAAATACAGTTGAAATACGCATACGCTTAGCAAACATCCAAGCTATATTAGGTATGTGATTCTAGGTACGATATTAGTGACTTATCTACTTAATACATCTTTTAATATCCATTTAGGTATAACTTCGCCGACCAACTTATCCTTTTTCAGGAACTAGGTACACAGTTCTTTAAAATCCTGAGCATATAAAATTATAAAAAGTACTTTGTTAAAAGTTGAAACGCGATCCTCAGAGAGTCTGGGAAAGCTCAAGTTTTTTATTGAAGATGCAACATAGTTCAGTAACAACTTCATCGTCTCAAAGTTACCTTAAAAGGTCGAGAGTTGAGTCACAGCATCTCAGTAAAGTGGAGATCAAAAGGTCAATTTTACGGAAAGTAAAATGGACACAAATATTTCACGTTGGCTGAATATAAATCGTGAGGGAGACAGAACACAATGTTCGCTGAAGAGCTGCGTTAAGCGAAGCATGAAGTCACAGATAGGTCGCGACGACCACGCTCACTAGTCACTGCTCCCGATAGCCGATAGCCGCACAATTGAATCTCCAGCTTTCCAATAATTTCTCACGCTCCAATCTTGTTAACCATGCTTGGTATTCATAATCCCTAGCGTTCATATTCTATTGAACAGATTAACCTGTTATGCATCGGAGCATAAATTACTTTGATTAACTACAATACCGCAGCGATGTTGGCACGCCGATCGCTGGCGTTTCGCTTGATAATATTGGATAATCGGTATTAGCCCCGCCGCGCCGCCGCACTCCACGTGTAATTGCCATCAAACATGTCCGCGTGCATGCAGATTATGATCCCGATAGCGCTGATAAATTGTTATGTAACGCCCCGTAAATGTTGTTTGTCTAAGCAGTAAGCTGAACCACTTTAATGAAACAACAAGGATAAAAATTCGATTTGCATGTGTTTACCGTAGTTATCCGTAGAAGGAAGAGGTTTACCTTCAGACGGCTTGGCGGCGAAGCGAGGGTTTATACCAAACGTGTGTTTAATCAAGATACAGAGTCGTGGCTGGCAAGCGGCCACGCTACACCTTGTCGATACAACTCTGTTTATTACTCGCGGTTTAATATACTGTCATTCTAACTTCACGGCTCTTTATGCGGTAATTCGCTGTAAATTACCTAGGAATTAATTGCCAATAACAACTTCCATACAAGATGCAGTAATGGGACCAAGATCTAGAAGTAATCATTACCTATTCATGATTATAGGTGCAAATTGGTTTTTCATGAATATGTTCATTGCAACGTGACGATTTATGCAAACACGTAGGAAGCTATTATGATGGTGTCAAGCCACTTATGTTTTGTTTATCTACACATGTCTGCCTCACAAATGTTTTTCTTAATTCTGGCATAAAGCCACATTTTCACGTTCAACATTAGGACTATTTTTGCGGTCATTATCTCGGAGATTTTGAAATAAAAATAAATAACCATTAATATATTAATCTTCATCAATATAAAGGTTGTAAAGTATGCGTTTTTATTTGTATTGCGGTGAAGAGAAACGAACGTTTATTGTAATGAATGAGTAACACATTTATTGCGAAACACGATCTCTTTATTTTTATTATTAGAGAAAAATAAAAACATTCATTTAATTCAATCGTGTTACGGGAAACGGGAAATTGCGTAGCAAAAGCTCCGTCCTCTTACGTACAAATATGACGCGCTATCAGCGTTTGCTGAGCACATCGCAGCGACACGCTGACAAATGTTATAGTCCATTAGCTAGTAGTACAGGCAAAGTGTGACGATAACGGCTCCCGTAGGATATTCGAGCGCGGATTGGCAATACGCCACTTCCATGAACATGTACGCGAGCGAACGAGCGCACACAGCGGTTCATTCACCGAATGAATGCCAGCAACACACTACTCGCCCCCGACGCCACGCGTTGAATTAGCTAACGCTTAACAACAATACTTGAACCTTCCCAATATATTACAGCCGTTACACATTATCTCACTGTCGATCTAAATTCCGGACACAAAAATGTTGCGTTAGAACGTATCTTGTTTCTAATACCAATATCGTGTGTGCTGCGGGCAGACTAAACAATGTTTTTTTATGAACATCCCAATCATCGTAAAATAGCTTAAATGTGCCCCGCATTAACGTAAATCACAGATCACGATCATTATTTATTGAACAAAAACATGATGGCAGTACTGATCGATCGATACGACCAACGTTAGCCGGAGTACCTAAAGACATTCTGCAGTAAATCATTTGTCTTTGAAAAGGTTCAGCGCATCACGGTCGCAGTGTCTTCTTTGAAATATTCACACTGAAGACTGGCATTCACTATGACGTCACCAGGCTATTAGGCTAGTGTCAGACATGCATAATTTAAACATTAGGTAGACAGCTATTTTTCATTTGATATTTTGGTACAGCAGCGTTGAAAAAGTGTTAAGAACACAAAAATAACAATCATTCACGCTGTGCGACAGGACGTATTCATTCGGATGATTACCTCCCAAAACACACAAAACTAATGTGGAAACTTGAAATGAGCAGTTTTGCTCGGGTGCTTACTAAATTTTTAATAGGTACCTACTTGCAGCACTCGTAAAGTCTAGTTTATTTCTATGATGAAATCTTCAAATCTATTACAATTTCCTTAAACCGAAAATGCAACAACACACGAACATATAAAACGAAGGATGCAAGTTAACTTAGACGAAGCCAAACATCTCGCATCTATCACGACTTCGTTGAAGTTCTAAAATAATTAGTGTCGCGGTCATTTCATAATACGGTTGAAAATGTAAGTATCAAAGCGCAAGCCGGGTCTTTCAGTCGCGACTAAGACTAATGAGATTTGCTTCCTATGAAAGACAAAGGTCGTAAAAACGGCACGGTCTCGTTGTGCAAGCCAACAAAAGCTATATTGCTACTTTGCTAGTTATAGGTACCATTTTTCCACGCGTGTTGGATTGCAAAACCAACAAACTTTGTTTTTCAATTTTCTTCTTCCGTATCCAGAACCGAGCCAGTTAAACCTCCTATCTGAGCACAGTTGTTGCGAAAATAAAATGTTTTTGCTTTGTATACGATTCTGAAAAGGATACCAACAATTTTTATCAAAATAGGGAAGTTGTTTAGATATATGGAAATATTTATATTCAACTGGATTAAGTAGTTTGTCAACGTTTAGGAAACAAAGCGGGTTTCCTTGTCGAAGAAAACTCACAAGTTGGTGATAGCGACAGCTGCGCTAAGCAATCATTCAGAAAAAGAATAATGGAGGATCTGATATATTAAAACTGTGTTATATACATACGGAAGTGTCGCCCGACGACTGTAACGATCTATTGTGTCGGGGCAGGCGACGACGACGGCCGAATGGATATGCTATACGTATATCCATTACAATTTGCTGTAACTCATACTTATTCTTATTAGAATATCTTCTATTGGGCCCATTGTCATCTGAAGAACGACGACGTGGAACATACATAAGTTGCTACAGGAACAGACTCCAAGCAAATATTTCCGTTTCTGTTAAACACTTTGATCTCTCGACCCTTGAAGTGTTCTTTATTTAGAAGAGATGGCTCAGCAAATGTAAAATTAAAAACAGCAAAGACAAGTCTAACACAAGACTACCTCTAACGCAAAGGTAGTTACCAGCTTTATATTTAACGCAAACATAATCTGCTAATCCCTACAAGCGGATCCGACAGTAGCATAACGAGACCACTACCAAATATACTCGTATGGTTCCAAGATGTAACGATTCCGATTATATACAACCGATATCAAAGAGTTCAAAAAGCGTGCGAAACAACGACGCGCGCGCAACACTGTCGCTATGTCGCAGGCGGGACAGGCTGGAGAGCCGCGCAGCGCATGCGACACGGCAAACGGCAGTTTTTGCAGTTTGCTGAGCGTTGTCTGAGCGATGTATTGTTTCGTGCCTGTTTCACGTCACCGCTATTCGTCATCCTATTTATTGACAGGTAAAATGAGAACTATAACGCGCTATTAAACATTTGTGCCCTAAATACAAAAGACTTAGTAAACGCCCGAGGACAACTTCATTATTTATTTGATAAATTATCTTCTAAGCTATCGATATCGGCATTGTTATCGCTATCGCCGATTATTTACTACAATAATCGGTATCGTATGTATCGTTACATCCCTAGTCCCAATGTTACAAATAAACTCATTTCAACCACGAATCAATGATTGATTTATTTACCCTTATTTCTTTACTCACGAATGCTTTCCTACCATTCATGTTCGTAAATGACCTTTTAAATAGTAGCATACTCGGATACATCAAAATATCACTAATGACATCCTTAATCGAGAGCTCGTAGTAAGAGGTAAAGACTAATTTGATGGCCAGAAAGGATTTCGTCGACCCTCAGTCGTATTAACGCGGTTTCGACATGAGAAGGAAATTACATCTCTTTTTATTTCAGCCGTCGCTCCCTCTAATGAAAACCTTCATTGCGGTAATCCTCACATCTAGGGGATTACTCAGTGTAAGTCGCTAATTGCGTCTTTTGATATATAAGAAAAGAGGGTAGTTTATGTTACGAGTGAGTGTTAGCTGGACGAAATTGTGAAACAAAAAGAAAAGCCAAAATTGATCTCAGAAAGACTACTCAGACGAGAATTTATTATTTTATAACGTCGATGCTTAGGATTTTCTCAGAACTGGAATTTCTCATTTCGCATTAGAGCACCATGAAAAGACGTTATTTTGCACGTGACTGTACTAAATTAACTAGTGATATATTAGGGGTGCTACACTACACACGAGTGGCCCATAACTTATTTCCATGTTCATCTGGTCATTAAATATATTAGGTGTTGTAATATTACCGTTCGAGCAATTTGTAAGAGTCATCTGAGTTATGGCTTACTAAGCGATGAAATAGGAATCTGACGCTACTAACGCACTATTTGCGAACTCTCAACCTAAGCTGCTAAATGAGGCGCTAAGTCATATGCATCACAAGCGAGTAATTGTACGCCAATGATAATTATCATAGACCTACTGAACTAAACACTCCTAACAATAAACTGATAAAAAACATGAATGATAAAAAACATGAATGATAATGAAACAGAAACAAACAGGAAAACGTCCGTAACTGTTGCAACATCCAAGGTCGATAGTAAAATGATACTGAAGTGATATTATTTACACAGAGGCGCGGCTTTCTTCGAGCGATAAGAGGCATCAGTCGGAAACGCTCCGGCATTATCCGGATAATCCTCGGCAAGTCGGCCGACAGGACCACGCTAACTCCTTTGTCGAATACTGCCGAACAAACAACCATCAAATAGGATTGCGACGTGACGAAAATAAAATAATACCAGTTACTGTTACCCCGACTACGAGTCCACGAATCTACTGAAACAATTAAATTTTATTCACCATCCAATGCCGTAATTTGACCACAATGTCGTAAAAATTACAGGAAAAGTGTGCGTACATAAAATTTACATCAGCTAAACAGTTACTACGAGCCGATAACCGCTATAAAATTTACGACGCACAAAAATAGCTAACTGTAGTGCGTGGCGAATTAGTGTTTAGTGCTGTGCGTTCAAACATGTCTGCGGCTGCAGGCGAGCGTTAACGAGCTTGGTAAACATGTCTGGCGCTTAAAACTAGCCAAAAATCTATTATGTGAAGAGTTACGTACGTTACCCGTAACGCATACCTGTCGATGGAAGACGACAGAAATAGCCAGCCGAGCGTTCACAGAGTATTTCTGGACCACGCCTCCTCGTCTCGTCACCACAGTTCAGCCGAATGATGGATTTCATTTTAAGCCACCCCGGTCGAAATTCGGCCTTCACTTTAGCCGATGGCATTGGTATAATTACATTTTGAGCACGCAGACGCGTCATTCGGTTTTAATATGGCGCTTCGACTTTAGACATTATTCAACAGTTACAATAACCAAATGTGCACCGAGGGATGCATAATTATAAACTTTACTTTCAAAGCAATAACCGAATATCCTGTTTGCAGTAATAAATTGTTGCTTTAGCCATAGTCTTGTCACACTCACTCTATTATGTATTGTGCGACTAAAACGAAACGCATATTTCATCGCGCGCTATATAAAGCTGACACCGTTCAAACAGCACGCTATTAAACGATCATTAGGTACGGCGATTAAATCTTTCATAGACAATACGTCGCGTATCATTTAAAGCGATATTTCAGCTGTGGTCGACTCGTTACGTTAATTTTCACGACTCAATTACAATCGTGTGATCATGAGCCCGCTTTGATGCTCGTACGATCAGCGTCCCCGTCAGACTGTTAATTAATACCTTCTAATCAGCACTGTTCAATGGAAGGCGCCGAGAGGCCATTGATTCAAAATTGAACACGGATGCTCTAAAATTATATTCAAATTCAGCTTTTATACTGCAGTAATAGGGATGATGACAAAAATATATTTTTTTAGTCCGTCATGGAGATTACAAAAAAAAATATTGGACACGTATTTTTTCTTTTTTTACATTGAGTTAAAATGTGCAATGACGTCACAAGTATGTTGATTTTATACTTACTTCTGATGGTGCGACCCCCACTCCCCAACTTAAAATATGTTTTATGTATTTTTTTATTAATTCATATGATAAAGCAAAAAATTCGTTTCTAATACTTTTTTATTATCTGACTGACATGACGGACTAATATATATATATATATATTTTTATTTTTTTAACCCGTTTTCATCCTTATTTTCCGTATCGTGCTCGAATTTCAGCGGATTATAGTGCACTGTAACTACTATTGTAAAATCAGCGAGCGCCTGTGGAGTTACTAATTCAATAGTTTCGCGTGACAGCTGTTGTTTTCAACACAATGGCGATTTTAGTGATTTAACAACAAAGATCTCGCTTCCATGTAATGATTTCATTTACACGTTAATGCATGCCATATAAAGGTACTAAAATGAGCTATAGTAAAATTTAATGTATTTATTGTGATGACGGCCGCTCACGCGACATGCTTCTACCAAAATATTAATATGCCGCTTAATTTTTATTACTAGTCATAAACAATGTAATCATTGCCTACTAATTGCGTACACACGGCTACATATTATCAAGTAGGTATACATTTCCAGTATAAGATGGTCTTGGATTGTATAGGATTTCCGATGTACAACGCAGAGGACGATATGCGTCAGGCATGTCAAAGATGGTAACATGGAGACGATAATTTGTGAAATGTGCTAAGTAAGCGTTTATATGCAGTCGAAGCGCGTAGTCGCCGCTACCGAGAACATCGTATAAGTTTTTTCGACATCCTCCAATCGACGTGTTAACTTGTCGAATGAGGGAGAGATGGGAAAAAAATGTAGAATCGTGTTGCATGTGCGGGTTGAATTTTGATCGCGTGGAACCGGGCGTGCGACAGCGGGCGGTGCCCAACATAAAGGGAACAGCACCACGTACTGCATTCGCAATGCGTTCCCAGAAACCACACGCCTAGGAATCACTGCCTCGCATAATAGATATACCGGTGAAATTATACTAATAGTGTCACCTAAACCTTGTGCCATTAATTAACTTAATAGCTCCATTGATTAAAGCTACTTATTCCACAAGTCTACATTAATTTATTCATAGTTTTTACTCCAACCATTAACTTTCTTTAGCTCCCGAAGTTAATCTTGAAGGAACAGAAAATTATTTCTCGAAACGGAATCCCTTGGGGTTGTTTGTAAATTTTTAATTTTCTGCTTGTTGGGCAAGCATCAGGAATATCAAGAACACTGTTTACAGAAAAAAATCTTATTAAAGAGCGAAATAAGGTTGTCACGATCAAGAACCCTTTTGTATTTTCGACCGCAGACTGAAAAGTTAGGGTCGAAAGTTGAAATGTGTTGAACATTTTTATGTTTAGGAGAGTGGTTATAAATAGGTTCGATTGAGAGGTTAACATCAAAGAGGGGAGATGTAACCCTGCGTGTGCCGACAATAGGGTCGGCTCGCGCGGGCGTGGTTCATTATTGCGACTGGAACGATCGTCTCCGGAATCTCTTTGTCTGTCCGTCACGCGCCGACCAATCTATAGTCGTTCTTATAGCACCAACAACTCGTCCACTGACACACATATTTCCAAAGTATCTATTGGAGTCAGGAAATTATTTTAAGTATTGGCTGCGTGTCTCAACATATTCAAGCCCCAGAAATGAAAGAAGCGATTCAATTTTCGGGACTATACTTCGAGTGATAGGTCTCGAGTTCAATTCGAACACAACCTCAGATTTTTCGGATTCATGTGCGTATTGTATAATTATCACTTGCTTTAAGAACGCTGAAGGCAAAAATCGTGAGGAAACCTGAGAGATATTTCTCGACGACATGTGAAGTCAAGTCAGAGCCGCCCATGGGGCCGTGGCATAAGAACTCTGACACCAGGTTAGTTACTAACCACACGAAAAAGAACCTAAAGGTGTGTCCATACATAAAGCGGCAATCCTGCGCGGCGTACCGCGCTGCGATTGGACGAATACCGCGCGCGAACGCTTCTGTTAAACGCAAACAGTCGTTGGTTTAGTGCTAACTAGAGCGCTGCAGAAATGTGTCCTGCACCACGTGTTGCTCCCGCGCTCATGCCGCTCAATTTTTAGACATACTTTTATGGTAATTGGGCTCACAGGCGTATTCCTATCCCATAGAGTATAGACAAAGTGTCTCACGTGCCTGTAATTATAGCGGCAGCTTTCAAACTGGAACACAGCGAGGTTGCTTGGCGGCGGAAATAGGTATGGTCGTAGTAGTAGAGACTTGATGAGGGGCTCGTGGCTAAATGATAACAGTGCGGCTGTGCGGGTCGATCGAAGTGTTAAGCTACGCTCGCCGTGGTCGATTCGTGAACACCCACGAAATTTTCCTTACAGCCGAGGGTCGATCGTGATGGTTTCGGAGCAAATTGGCTGTGACAGACAGACACCCAGACACACGAGTGATCCTATAAGGGTTCCGTTTTTTCCTTTTGAGGTACGGAACCTTAAAAATACTTATAACCTGATGATTTTTTTTCTGGGTTCAACCACTGCTGCTAGTGTTGTTACTTGAAGTATCAGTTGAGATTTTTTTTAAATCAGTTTAGACATCAATACGATATATATATATATATACTCGTATAACGATAGGAGCTCGTGGCTAAGTAGTAACAGCCGCACGGGTCAATCCATCAGGTTAAGCTACGCTTGCCGGGGTTGGTCCGTGGATGTGTGACCATCGATTTAATATCGACACGCCTCCGTGGCTCGGAAAGCACGTAAAGCCGTTGGTCCCGGCTGTCATTCGTAGATTTTTAACAGTAATTACGGGTAGTCAGAAGCCCAAAAATCTGACAACCAGTCTTACCAAGGGGTATCGTGTTACCCAGTAACTGGGTTGTGGAGGTCAAATAGGCAGTCACTCCATGTAAAATACTGATATTTAGCTGCATCCGGTTAGACTGGAAGCCGACCCCAACATAGTTGAGAAAACGCCTAAACAGATTGATTTTGAAATACCTAGTAAGATACTTCCCGGATTTTCCAACTATGAAAGTATGTCTCATCTAATATAACACATAGTTACCATTTTGCTATTAACTCAACCATTTTCAGTTAACCAACTCACAGCCCGTCAGCGTTCAAAAGCCTCATGAAACTATTAGTAGTCGTCGCAACTATAAACTTAAGTTCCGAATACTTCCGAACGCCTCCGATCGATGAAAGGTTCACATAATCTTGGGGTCTTGGTAGACGAGTGACGGTAATTGCACAGTCTAGCGTGTTTGCGGTCACTAACTATTTAATATGAACACATCTGACATGTATGAAAGACGATGAGAGTGTGCAGAGTACAACGTCTGCACGGCCTTGCCAATAAGGCGGGTTAAATATTGGAGTAATGGATATGAAAGGGGTGGCCATTTGTAAGACTTTCAATAATTTTGCCGAAAGTTGAACATAAATGTATGACCATGAGTGACGTACAAGTAAAAATAGGAATTGTCAGGTAAGACCTCTGCACGATGGTCGAAAGAGATCATAGGGTGACGATCGATTATACTGTTTACCAGAAGAAAGCTTTTAAATTACTGTTCAGCAGTAAAACATTCAACAGATGGCAAAAGTTTAGGCTCTACTCCACGTACGGTACGTAACATCTCGCGGTGAGCAGTCAGATTAATTTAGGTTATACCCACATGTATATGAGGCAGGCAAATCTATTAAATTTGCATGGATCGATGTGGGCTTAGCATTCGCTCCGACCGCTCCGCTCGCTCCGCCCCCGGCCGTGCTGCCAGCACATGTGTCATTACAGGCCGGTGTTCGCCGGAAGCGGCACGCGTGACGTCTGGATGTACCTTAAGACGTGAGCCGTACCTCTAATGTGGAATCGAAAGCTTTCTGCTGTTCCACACAATACACGCAGCCTGTCACCCATAGCCGGTGGGCAGCCATTTCAATATATTCAAACAGCTTGTACATCCATATATGCAAATATAGAAATGATAACATATTTATGACGGTATTGTACAACTTTAAGTTAAAGTCAAAAGTTAATGATCAAATATTTATTCTGTGGTTAGAAAATTACTTTTCCCACCACACAATGCAATTAATTAAAGGTGTTGCCACATGATAGAAGTGTATTAAGACTTTCAGAGCCCCAAGAATGTAACGTAATTAAGACATTATTATAAAAAGCTGTTAAGTTCAGCGGAAAGCATAAATCTCAGCGATGCATATGATTTTACGACAGCTCTCATAATCACTGCACCCGAGTAACTAGCTGGGGACATAAATTTCAATATCATGAATATATTAACGATACAAGATTCATATTTAATACGCAACAGACTTATTGTGTATTTTTAATATATTTCTATGTCTATTGATATTTCGATTAGCATCTACATTCTTTCCCACCGAAAATGTGGTTGACATACATCTCACCACTGCATTTAATCCAATTAGTTACCTATCTAATTGAAACAAGATACAATCTCATATAAATCTGTCCATAAACATCCGATTGTGTAATCGGATGTCATCGGTTGCGACCGGAGCGGCCAGACTGGACCAATTAGTAACTGTTTACTAAAGCGTAGTTTATTCGAGGCACATCGTCCAGTGGGCGTACAATCATCGATACTTCCTCGCTCACTCATTATAATAGTTAATAGTAAAGCACAACTATATCTTTGGTATATCTGGTTTTTCAATAAGCCGTGGGAAAGCAATGTAGCCGCGCGCGCAAGACCCAGATGCGTGCCGCGATCCCATCTGGTACACAGAAGAACTTAATTTTTAACTAGAGACCGGTCTGACCTGTCATTATTTCACGTTTATCAATCCTAATGGGAAACGTAACGAAACCGTGAGTTCTGTGATTGCCTTTATTGCATGTAAACACGACATGTTTATGGAAAACACTGAAGTTCCCTTGAACTTGATGTTTGTGCTGCACTCTTTCATTGAATTTTATGTGTTTCATTTAGTTAAGGTTTATTAAACTGCTGGTTTTTATTTTTAAAGTGTTGATTAACAGGTTCCAACTGTACATGGGGTGATTTAAGTGCACATTGATATTAATAATCTTCTCATTCATTAACTTTAGTACCCTGTGCAATTAAACCGGTTGCTCATAACATTGTAGATATTGATTGAATCTTGGAACTGCACAGTGCACAGCATATACATTTGTTGCATATTTTTTACTCGAACTGCGTAGGATGTTCTCAAGTTTTGGTCAGTGTAAAGTAACTGATATCAATATACTTTCCCATAAAGTACACCTCCAGAAATACAAGCATTGTGTTTCCATATAAAGGCATCCAGATACTTGATAACTGTATATGTAATAGGAATCCATAAAGGAAGAAATGGTTATGTATAAAGCAATAAAGTGAATTGCCTTGCATCCTGTTTCCCGAAATGTTCCCGGGTAAATTTGTATGCGAGTGATTGATCACCGTCACAGTGCAGGCTAGAACAGTAACTTAACATACACCATGTAACACGCACACCGATGCCCGAAGCGATAACTTGGTACACCAACGTGCTACTCTAAGTATACGCTCCTAATCGCATATTACACATGCATTTATTCATTGTTCAACTTAGGAGTACATTATTGACACTCAATAGGGATGTCGGCAATTTTTTTATTGAAACTCTTTTAAATATATGTTGCAAATAGTACACACAATATTATAAAAAGTGTAAAAGCTTAAAAAAAAGTTCTGATCGTTTTAAAATAACTATTAGACAAATACGGCACTATCACAGAAGTGGCGTCATGCATAGTCATGACGCCACTTCTGATAAAGTGCCGTATCGTAACATCATACTACATAGCTCCAAACATTGTCCGTACCGCGCGACAAGGGCGGGAATAAATATTATCCCTTCCAAAACCTTTTAAAGTATGTAGCTTCTTCATATTTCCATTGATTTTACAGATTTTTTCGATTATCTCATTTTACTCTGCCTTCTTTGAATTTACATAATCGTTTAAATATTTCTAATAGTCATCGTTCCCATTTCCATTGCCAATGAAGTTTTCATGAAAATTCACGCCACCAGTTGGCGCCACTTTGACAAGAGGTCTTCCATTTCGACAATGAATATAAAATAATGAATTAAACGAATGATGAACGTCATAAAATTCAAAATTCAAGTCATTTATTCAAACTAGGCTGAGAATCAGCACTTTTCGAACGTCAAAATTACATAAGACAGTCCCCCAAAACGCATTATATGATGACGTTCATCAATCGTTTCATTCATTTGTTCATCATTCAGTCACGACTAAAGAAAATATAGCACTCTGAAACTTTTGACAGGTGCCCGGACCTGACGTCAAAGTGCTGCCACCTAGTGAACATCATTTCCGAAAACCTCATTCATTTCAATCACGAAATACCAATATATTATCAACTTCGCCTACTGCAATCTGCGTCCAATCCGTGTTCCACATTATCATCGGTATGAAATGGAACACAAATAATTTCATTCAGTATAAGCTAGCATATTCAGTAATCGCTTATTGATAAGGGACTAATTAATCAAGAGTTGATTGATTACCTCTTATCGGTTGTGTATTGTATATTGGCGAGTATGACGCGTGTTTCGGCTGTATTTGCATTTTTATCATGTTGCTAGTTTTGTTAGAAGGGCGAGCCTGTCATATGTCGGTCATATTCCTAGAATAAATAATGTCTCGATCAATATAGTGAGCTAGTTTTAATCGGTTATGCATAGGAATCTAATTTCTTTTAACAGAAAGTGTGTCATGTATAAACGAAGGCTCGCTACTGTGATTCGACGAATTCGAGTGATACAGAACTGTCAAATTAATGCAGTTTAGAACACCAAGCAAGACTGATGAATACTTGTGTTGGCAGTTCACACAGATTCGATTTATATCCTTCCCATTCGTGCTGACAGATTGATTGAAATCCAAATTATCTATCTTCTAACACATTCAGTCTTTGATGAACGTATTCAGAATCCCGAGAAGGCGGCTAGAATCGGAATCGAGCACTTATTCGGTACATGCTATCGACGCTATCTCTTTCCGCGTTCAGTGTAAATTAATCAAGAGGAATGTTTTAATCTATAGAGTGGAGTATCTTGAGCTGAGAGGCCTCGAAGACCCCCGAGTGGTGCCTGACCCCGGGCTATATTTGTTGATGCCAGCCGATACAACAAAGAGACACCGTGCACAAAGATTCACGCCCGATATCTCGATACAAGACATTTTTGAATTCACTGAATTTCTCCGATTTTTTTTGTTCTCACTCACAAATCAAAAGCGACGTTTTACAAGTCGTATACCCTGTATAATGTTGTATGGCTTGTACTGCATAAGTAAATGAACATGTATGGTAAGCCGCACTCTCAGAGCAAGTATATTTTCCTAAAAAGCGCAGCGGGGCGTCGTATTAGTCGGGCCATTAAATAAATGCGTGTTGACGATGTTGATACATAACTGTAATAAAACAAAAAGCGTTTTATATATTGTAGCGGCAGTTATAGCGACCTGTACAATAGCTGGCCCACTTAAGTACGGTCCAGCGCTTTCATGCCGGAACGAATTTTCCGGACCTGTCGTAATAAGCATCCGCGAGCAAACAAAGACATTTTCCGTTTGGAGCAGCCGGAAACATTACGCCCAAATTATGTATTTTAAGTCCACGAAATTATTAAAAATACTTAGGTACAGAGAAAAAATGTACTTTAAAGCAGAAAGTTCGAGATCTCTTGGTTAGTTCAAAAGTTACGTAACGAATCCATTTAGGATTTCATTCGTTAACTAACTTTTATTAAAAGCTAAATTAATAATAACCTAAACGGATTCTGCTCGTTAGTTGAAGTTTAGAGTTGGAAGCTTTTAAATTGATGAATCCTTTTTGCGGGCTGTTTGCCTTCTAGGAAGAAACGCTGACGCGTTAAAAGATGCAATATGTGCACCCCAAGATACGGGTGGTCAGGGCGGTAACATTAATGATACGTGCAAAGTGGGGGCATTAGTCTGTGTGGTTGTCGGGCTGCCGGGAGCCAGGGTAGCTCGTTACCGGCCACCTCTCCGGGGACCCTGCGAGTGTCCCCTATTTGTCAGACGACCGCGTCACGGTGAATTTTTTATGGACATAACTTATGTCTTGTGGGATTTTCTGGACGTTTGCGGTGTCAGCATAAACGAGGTGACATTTTAATCATCGTCGACTGTACGACTATACTACGTAGACATTTATTACTAAGTCCTACTTAGGTGTTTATAAATAATTCTTAACTAAACCACAATGTAGAACGGAAGCTAGAGTGCTACATAAATGACGTGCTGCGGTAGGAAAATGCACAGCTGTCACTCTACGCAAGGCCTGCGCGTGCGCTCTTAAATTAAACACAATCCGACAAACTATTGCCCTAGAAAACAAACATGTCTGCCCCGATAGGAAAGCTCCACAGGGCCGTACTCTAAGCAAAACCCTGAAATAATGTATTATTAAGAACGTGCAAGTAATACCTTCTTGGCGGACAAGGTTACTTTGACATTACCATCCCAATCTGTCACGTCATTTGCAAAACGCGCAAAAAACAGATACTAAACTAAGATAGATACAGTATTGCAAAGCTACGAATTTCGTAGACCGAATTTCTGGCTACACAAATTTCGACCGCCATCGCCATTTTGCGAAGCATTTAACTAACGACTTCATATTCACTATCCGCAGACAGCCCTATTTGTTAGGGCCGTGTGTCGGCAGCATGTGCCGCCGGGCCCGACTCCCGAACCATAACAATTAGATCACTACCACCCGGTGTCTCTTAACACATCCCTCATATAAAACTTTCGTAGATAGAACAACCATTCGGACGAAACAACGATTCCATTAACGTATACTCGTACGTTCCTTTGGCTCCCCTATGGACACATAAAGATAGACAATACCAATGAAATCAGATCGTAAACGACGCCATTAACGTTTCCAGAATGATTCGGTTTAAAAAAGGTTTTCGATTATAGTTCAATCACGACATGAGAAATAGGTTTATTGGAAACCAACAGCGTAACCGATTGATTAGGCACTCGCTTGACTCACCCGAGCGTTATATTGAAATGGACAGATGGCAAATCCGGTACAGACGTCTGTGTAGGGAAGTGAGCAAATTAATTAACCGCAAACACGTCCCCAGCAAACATGCACGAAGCCAGGAATAACAACAACTCTAATACTATCTCAGGATACGAGCAAACTGACCGAGGAATGGATGTGGCTAACAATACTGTTGTCTCGACAGTGATTGTTCCAAAAAATCTAATTTTGCGGTATAATTTGACCATAAATTTAAGCCATGTTAACGTAAATCACTCATGCTACAGAAATAGACCACTAACTAAATTAAAATGTACACATTGTGACTTGTGAGTGACCAGAAAGACTGACTCCTCACGATGGAATTCACATAATTCAGCGTCCTCTAATTGTAACTGAATAGCGACAAATAATACAGAAGTGAGAGAGCCAGTAAATTAAGAGTTAACAAGTTTGGAGGTGGCGGCTAACTTGATAGCAAACTTGTTCTACCTCTCGGAGAAACGACTTTGTCCTCGGCTATCCTTTACAACATAAAGTGCACTAACAACCGAAATTGTGAATTCAGTGCTTCAATATTAACGACGTCCGTGCGCTTTGGGACGATACCGTAGGACAGCATCCACTTGTAGTTTCCATGCTTGCGCATAACACAGTATGGTTCATAATTTCAAAGAATATTATTCAGTGCACTATTTGGATAGATCGTCAAATGTTTTACACAAAAAACCGAGCGGTTTAACAAAACTTTCTTCGCATTCAGTTCCGTTTCTTCAGCAGAATAGTGCCCAGTAGAGCTAATTCAGTTTCTTTACAAGTCGACAAGATTGCTGTCTCGATGGACAGACATCGCTTTGTTCAAGTGACGAATACATTATGAGAAATTAAAACAATAAAGAACACAATTGGACGTTTCAATGATCTCCAGGCGGAATGTTTACGAGCTGTTAAAGTGTTATATTAAAACAGGACGATATTAAACATTTTATTTGTGAATAATGAAATCCTCGTTATTCAAAATTTTGTAACATCGACTTGAAGTATAATGTATTTTTTAATTTCATCAAGTCTGTTATTAAAATGTACCATGGAAACCTTTTAGGGGCGAAAAATAGACTTTTATCTCAATTACAAACTTAGCTGTAATTTACCTTTCAACTTTCAAATGTCATATTCCTGCAACAATAGCTCACATTTTTGCTTATAATGTCGTCTCCATTAAAGTGAAAGAAGACTTTAATGTCACCATAAAAGTAAAATTGCCTATTTTCATGAATCACATTATCGTCCACTCTACCCACACGTTTGAAATTACATTTCACAAAGTTCAAGTTACATTGTACTCGAACGCTATCTAAATGTGCTTTCAACATAATAAAAAGATCAGTAAAAACATTGAATTATCGAGTAACTTTATTTATGCGAAAATGTACGCTGAAAACTTTTTGTTTGCTGCCTTTAATTACAAAAGCAATCTACTTAATTTTCAATTTCCAAGTTATTGTGAACCGACAGATACGTTCGTGCAGCATAAGAGATAAATATACAACGAAACGTTTCGCAATTTATCGGGAAACAAATTAACTGATACGGAATTGCCGGAGGAGATGAATGTAAAACAAAAACGTTGAGGTTGACATGACAAATCGTCGAAATCGCGTGGCTAGTCTCCCGATCGACGGCCGCACTAGTGGGAGGGCAAATTGTACGGATCCTTATAGTTTGCAATTTATTCGAAACTCGGCAGGCTTGTAGATTTATATCGGCCGCAGATTGGCGGCGCGCCTCACGCGAGCTCTATACTGAAAGCAATTTCAGTGTCAGCCACATGCGCTTTGCGACTCCCGATCCCAACAAATATAAACATCAGTTATTTCCACCCGGGAGGGGTGTGTGTATGACTTCAATATAAAATTGATTTGATTTGTACGGTACGTTTCGTATCGGTCCCGAAGAGAAACTTCCGTAACTACACGTACAAGAAATCCTATCACGTAACCCAATAAAGAAAATATTGGGGAAATATTAGTCGGTTGATATCGAACAAGGGACAGTTAAAGCCTAGAGGGAGAGTAAATGCCATTCCCACGCGTCAAATATTTCCGGATAGCGTGGTAATTAATGTTCGGATAGCGAAGCTAGACAATGCGTGAGTGAGCACAGCCATTAGCTGCACAATTAGTGCAATTGTCGTTAATTTATAGTTGTTCACGTCAACGGCAACGGAGTGGCGTGGCAGCGGTGTGCCGTAGGGCGCGGCGTGGAGCAACGCGTGCCGAAATCAATCACTGAGCTAACAAGTGAACTGTTATTGACATTTGATAAAGTGCACGCTATGGATAAGATAACTTTTTGTGTAATATTTCAGAAATACGCGATTACATAGATAAGAATTGTAAACCATTTCCTATTGACCCAAATGCAGTTCCGAATTCCAACACGAATACATCAGAAAACTATGTGAAATTCAAGTCCTATCTCAATTTATACAAAGCGATACGATATTATGAATAATTTATTTGTTTAAACGCCGTTTCCCACGCGATATCAAATGTAATGTATCGGGGCGCTTTGCGATATCATATTACACACATTTATTTTTTCAGTATATTTTTGTGCCTACTAATTGGAAAGGCGATATACATATAGTCAACGCGGTAACCAAAAACCTACTAATTAAAATCGTTTACGGCAAGTTCGGGTCTCGCTTGATTACATTTAATATCGTTCAAGCCGAGATTAGTCTAGTCTAGACAGTATTTGGTCTCGACAGGCGTAAGACAAAACTTGATTCGCAGAATTTACGTTAAAATTCACGGAATATACACTTGCTCTTGTAATGAACGAAAAAATCACACTGAACCATATTTTACAGATATCACTTTACTGCAGTCATTATGAATCATTCAGCAAACACTAACTACCGCTGTTAGGACTAGGAAAACAACATACATTTTAGATTTAGGTTGAAGGAGATAAGATCGTGTTAATAGATTAGATGGTAAATTAAGTTAGCTACTGTCACACCCTCGTTAGAGCCCGGAGGGACCGAATCACAAGCCACATGGCACCCACCAAGCTTTAAAGTAATAATTTATTATTACGACAGACTAAAACCACATGGACTATGAGAAAATTAATAGCAGATAATCCTCAAAGTAATTGCACTTTGAGATAACTTTAGAATCCGTTCTAATTTAGTTTCAGCATACAGATATACCTACCTAGTTATTATTCCCGTAATAAATTGCTTTTTCTATAGTTAACGATTAAATCTTTATAGTTATTTTATGAATCGAGTGAAGATTTGTTTTTACGTCTGTCTGGATGCGAATTATCGTAATCGATTATGGTTTGATTTCATTACCATTATCTTCCAAATCCTCCTCTTCTATAATCTCTTTTCGTTGCTTTTACTTTAGTTATAATCCGAGATCTGAAATGAATGAAATCTGGGGTGTTTCCAGTTACTTAGTAGTTGGAGTGACTGCATGGTCTCCAGTTCTCTACAAATAGATCACATCACATCCCACGGGGGTCGTAACAGAGGACGCGAGGTAATATAACAATATCCTTCCAGGATTGTTCGTTGTAGCGGTCTATAGGGGAAACCCATGTTAAAAGAGGATATTTACGGGCTGTTATAATGCTTTTGGGATGAACAAAACGACTCCAGGACCGAGAATATGACTTGATTACTCTAGCCAAGGAGCCGCGTGCCAAAGTTAATTGCCACGAAACTGTCACTATATCGAAAAGTTGGACAGTACATTTAAGGTATCACACTCTAATGATCCCATAATGTATACTGAACATAACAGCCAATTTAGTAAATAGCACGATTTCTCAAGAACTTGAAACAGAATAACATGTTTTTCATTAAAACTATACGGAAACATTGTAAGCACAATAAATTTGAAGTAGCAAACAGCAATATAGTGACAAAACTTTTTAAATTGTCGTTCAGAATTGTCAAGCGATAAAGGAAATGCCTTTAACCAAGTTAGTATTGGCAGGAAGTGATTCAGTGAATTTGTTCCGCTACGGCCATTGGGCAGGCGGGCGGCGCAAACGCATTAATTAATTCACAATTACTATCCGACTTGTTGATTCACAATTACGATACGACGCCATGATTTTGTCGCGACTTGACTGACGTATGCACACATGGCTAACTATTTAATTTGTAATTACTTTATAAATGGAGGTACGTTAGAAATGTTATATTTGAGATAGCAGAGTCAATTAGTTGAGGGCACAATCAATTTATAGGTTCACTGTCACACAAGGTATCAAACTTATGTATGTTTATACAGTTGTTTTCAAATACATATGTAGGATTTACGTAGGGTACTCTAAAATTGAGTATTGTACTCTTGTAGGTATACTTTATAATCTATAACACTAATAGAGGACGCTAAAATACACTTTTTACATAAACTGCTTTTTTTGGCATAATTTTCTCTGAGCATGCCAACAACACAAAAAGGAGACTTTGCTTACTGAACTTAATATACTGGTACCCAAAGTCATAAAACTCGGGTGTTGCTGCGAGTATACATGGTTAACAAACCACAAATTTCCAAAATATGTGCAAACAGTGCAAAAAAAAAAAGAATAATATGTTACTCTTTTCATTACTCTGTATTCGTTATTTACCTTCTCTGAAATCAGATATACTCTTCTTCTTCTAGAGAAAAGAGAGAAGTTGTCTACATGCTTACACAGCACCCTCGTGGCGTTGTCGCTCCTTTTAAATATTTCCATTTCAGTGACTTCACGCGTGCTGACAAGCAAGCTTCATATTGACGGTGCATCCATGCGTTTAAAGAATTCCGTTGACGTATATTTTTGTGGAAATCTGCGTTCCTTCAGGTACATTTTTCATTTTACACTTCTCTTCCTTTTGTTGAGTAATCAGACTTGTAATCAGAGCCGACATTATTACCATCAGTGCGATGGGACTTTTCCGCAATTCGAGTCGAATGTAATCAACGATTTAACGGCATCACTTTATGTAATGTAGGTAAAATGTGGGTCTAATGTGGCAATGCGTAGAGGTCTGACACTGAAGAGCAGCATGTATATCAAAGGTGAACGACCGATTAATTCATGCGATAGTTCTAGTTCTGTTTATCAAAGTAAGTAATAAAGATATCTTGATGTGTCTTCTACTGCGCGTGCGTGATAAATGTGGCGTTTTATTGTGCTGTCTGATATTCCCGAGTTATGGAACGAGCTGCCAGTGTTGGGGTTCGTCCGTGATAAAAATATATATCAATTTGATTCTCGACGCGTTCGCTGATTATCATGTTGTTTGTGTGGTTACATTTGCGTAATATTTTTGATGTTTTGTTTTTTGCGTAACAGACCATTATTGGTTTTACTACACAATACAGTTTTATCTCCGCTTACTCCGAAGCTTAGATACCTATCTTATAGCTTAGCGTAGGAGTCTACACCCTCAGGAAAAATAGTGTTTGAACATAACCAAATTAAGCTTATTTTTGTTAAAATAGGAAGCAGTTGGTTATTAGGACACAAGAAGCCAACGTTATTTTTTAACAAAAAATACTTTTCCTTTGATGTTACTTACAACAAAGAAATTTACCTTTATTCTAGTTTCAATCCGACTTCTTAAACATTCAGTGTTTCATTCCTCACTAATCTCAAAAGACACTGAAAAGAAAACATAAAACTTTTATCTCTTTCTTTCTAAATGTAAATCTAAATTATATTTTAATAAATCCAGAAAACTTTGTAGAAACAATGGCCAGCAAGTAACAAAAACTCGGTACCTAACAATTTAGCGGCGCCAGTAAATATATTTTTAAATGCCACGTAGGACAATGGTGGAAGCGACAGCATAAAAATGCCTAGCGTCGCGTTAAAAAGGTTTAATACCTACATTGTAAATTAACTTGGCAGGCAGGAAAGTGGAGGTTTTCAAGTACATTAAATCATGTGTACATCGTATTTAAGAGTCGTGTGCAGGAGAAGCGGCTGCAGTACATAGACGGGAACGTGACGCAATTACCATATCGCGTTACAAGAAACTATATACGAGATCTGAATCTATTGTTGCAATGCAAAAACTTTGAGAAGTTGCTACAAAATTACTATTGTTACATTTCTCAGAAGACAGCCCTGCGTGTGTACAGCACAGCGTGCATTTGAAATAGACGCTTCGACGGTTCGATGTGTCGAAATAGAGGGCATGCCCCTATTGCGAGACGAGTTGAAAGAATAATGGAATAGATAACGATTTTAGAAGAACGGCTGTTTAAACTTGGAGAAAACCTTTATTAAAAGTGCCAAATCCACCATGGAAACGATAGGAAATACACCGTGCATATTTATATATTTTTTATTTTTTTTGGTTTTTATTATTATTATTATTTTAAAATGTCTTTGACATATCTCGGGACCCTAGGATCCCGGACCTTTGGAAGGCGTGCGAGGGGCCAAAGCCAACTCGCAGAGGCCCCTTAGACGTTTTTGTTTATTGAGGCACCAACCGACGATTATCCCTGTATGCACTACGCAAGTGCAGCCAAGGACAACCCCCGGTTGGTGCAGAACTATTATTATTATTATTATTAAATAAACTTTTTACAAAAAAAAAACAACCGGCTTCCGAAAAAAAACACTACAAAGTGAAAAGAAAGTCTTTGGTTTTGAATTTTCGTTTTTTGCCACGCGAAGCCTGATTTAAATGCGACACCTGTATAAAGGAAAGAAAGAAAATATATTTCTCGCTACAGACAACACTTGCCCTTTGACGAATACGTATTCCCAAACGAGACACCTATGCGATTTCCGACGTATATATGTATAGACTGCACTCTCTCAGATTGCACGAAAATCGCCGAAGCCGCGTCAGTGTGACCCAGGGGTAAAACGAATCACTCATTAAGAACTGAGGCTGCCTTACCGTTACGTGTTCGATAAAAAATCGAACAACCGTACTCCGCGACAGGTTCCCAATTTGTCATGATAATCCATTTCCCACACAGTTAATTCTCGAAACGTGCGCAACCTGGCAAGTGGCCGAGGTTTTTCCATAATTCCCAGAGAAGTAAAAAATTAAATATTTATTTTAAACTTTGGCTACGTGAATATTGATGATGGACTTAAGCGGTAACTTCGGGAGGAAATAAAAAAGCAAGAATTATTCACCGTCAGACTGTATATGTCTAAGGCTTAAATAGTGCCATGTAGTTTTGCGCCCGTTCTTTTCCATAGATAGGTACCAACTACGAGAATGGGCAACTAGCTCCATACTTCTGACTGTCCGACTCCTTGACAATTTTAAAGTGCCTGTAAATGGTTTAATTAAAATAAATGCTTTGATTTTGAGTTTTGACAGTATACAGGGTGGCAGGGACATCGACGCGAAGCTTGTTACCATGGATTCAGTAC
The DNA here is from genome assembly GCA_916701695.1 of Agrochola macilenta. Lineage (NCBI taxonomy): Eukaryota > Metazoa > Arthropoda > Insecta > Lepidoptera > Noctuidae > Agrochola > Agrochola macilenta. The sequence continues at coordinate 9,773,371 of OU753554.1, read as the reverse complement.
ATGATTCTGAACCCCCCTGCATTGAAAACTTTCGTCGGTTTTCTTTTTTATTAACAGTTGTTCCATCCATTTCGACCGCGTAGGTATTGCACTTTTCTATGAAACAGCAGATTAAAAAAAATAAACCGACGAAAAATTTCAACGCAGCGGGATTCAGAATCGTGTACCTACTAAATCTATGGTAACAGTTTTCGCGTCGATGTCCCTGACACCCTGTATACGTTTAAAATACTGTGTCTAACTATGTATAATCTATGTATTTGTATAAACCAACAAGTATTGCAAAAAGGTTAATGGATTGACATATGGCCCAAATATTACCGCTTTAATTATGAAAACATAACCTAGATGTGGTTTATTACATCGATAAAACATTGCTCTAATATGAATGCAGATCTCTTCATATACTGCGAGTGTTTGTTCAGAAGGTTTATAACAGAAGGGATCCTTCATAACATAACCCCTTCAGTGTTTTATGTTTGTTCAGGAAGCAATGTCAAATATTTACTGTTTGCTTCACTGCAAACAATCTATCATGATACACAAAAGTTTATTATTCCCAAAGCTGTAAAAACTTCTCCCGATAAACCCCATCGAACAATATCTGACGGCTGAACAAACAAATTGTTGTTTTCCTTACGAACCGTTTCTAATAGCACACGGAAATTATTTTTCATTCGTCTTCAATGAACCGACACAACCTTTCCACAGATTTAATAGAGTCTAGAATTGACTTTAATAAACTCAAGGCGAAATCAATATCGAATTTAAATGACAGAAATGCTTGTTATCTCATCTAGGCACTTATGACACGAACGCGAAATGTTTAGACAAATTAATATATGGTTCTGAAATTGTCGGCAGTAACGTTGATTTCAGCTCTTTCATACGTGCGGGCTTGTAATGGCTTCATAATTTTGTGTCATTATGAAAGCTTTTCAAAATTACATTTCATTTTATATTTTGAATGGGAGCCATTCATGACGAAGGCGCTTGTTAACGTGGATTTTATTTTAACGTTCATATTCTAAAAGATCTGACCTCTGTCATGAATGACTCTCCAATTACGGTTGTATTAAAACTGCAGCGATATTTTCTGTAGGATGTAAAAAAGAATTTAATAACAGAAGAACTTAAACCAGCAATCATTTTTAATTATAACGACTAATATAATAAAAATAATGAACTTCGTACATAATTTAGTTAGTAGTAGTAGAACTAGAATCTACAACAACTAACTATTCAGATTGTAAACATGCAAAGTGATTAATCTAGAAACACAAGTATTATACAAAGCAGCTTCCGACACACGAGCTAGAGTCGACAATGTTTGCGAGTGGAGACAGATAATTTGAGTTAATTTACGATGGAGCGATAACCGCACACCGGCTATCGTGTGAGGTGACTGATTGAGGCCTAGATATAACACCAAAGAGAAGTAAGCAAATGGAGCGGTAAATATACCACAGCGACAGACGCCACGCCACGCAGATATGTGCCATATGACCCGAAGCCGGCGGTCCTACGACGTCAACAATTCTTCTTCGCCCGCTTCAAGCATTTAGGAAGTGAATTCAATCAAAGGCGCAATGTTCGCGTACCCTCTCCATTTACTGACTACTCCATAATAAACTAAGTACAGGCAACTCGCTAAAACGGTCAGCTATTTGAAACTGCAATTGTGATACCACTTTAATATTGACGTTACTATATTAGCGGAATGTGTTCCGCGTAACTGCAAGCTGCTGTTCTGTTTGATTAGATGACAGCGATGATAGCTGCTAACTGAGCCCTGAGCTATGTTTCAAAACCACATGCTCGAATATCCGGCTAATGAAATTTCTCTGAAACGGTTTCACTACAAATAGTTCTCATTGTGGGTTGAGTTATGTGACACTTTTATCTTTCGACGATACAATAATATGGCGGTATCGCCGATCTCCTTTGTGTGAGCACAATACTTCTGAACCTGTATAAATGACACTGTCACAAAGAATCAAACCATCTAGAGCAGCTACTGGCGCATAAATAACAACCCACAACGGATTATGATAAATATTATGAAGTACACCGTGTCTAACAATCAGGTCGGTGGTACAAGATGGCCTTCAATCATATTAGACCCAGATCTTATCTGACGTTAATCCCATAAAGAGTAAAAATATATCTTACTTGAACCACCGGTTAATAGCGGTCCGCCATATAAGGAAGCGTGTTTACCCAAACCGTAATGTGCAGCGCATTAGTGGGGAGACAGTGGAGTACAATGAGCCTAATCTCTGAACGGTAACAACTTGTCAAATAAGGGAAGAGTGCGACCTCCCGCCGCCGCTGAACTACACTACTTGGGAGGTCCAACGGTGCTGTTGACGACAACCAAATTAATAGCTTACTAGTCATCAGAGATAGCAGAGCCACCGATCACCCCGTGAGAAGATTCTTAACGACTTAGAAAGGCATTATATTTTTTTTTTTTTTTTGTTTATTTAATCCATAATGTTACAATATTTTATTTTTACATAACACCTGCCAAACTGCAAAGCAATTTGTCGGCAGTAGGTTCTCGTGGATTTCGCACGAATCTTTGCTTAACTACTCATAAACAATAAGAAATAAATCCAAGTTAAAACTAAGAACAAGACTAACACTAAGACTAAGACCATGGCTCTGTAGGCAAACACTTCATAAGTGAATACAGAGTAGTTACCCACACAACCATAGATACTACAATCACAGCTACTACACTCAGCGGCCTCAGTCAACGAATGTCGTGAGCCCATCCCATAGTACCTACCATAGATGTATAATTTAGTACTTACTCAATAAAAGGTAAGCAGACTTAGAACCCATGACATTAGCTGACCGACGCCCCCGATCGACCGCAGCAACTATGGACACATTGACAGGTAATGTTTTCTTAGGACACTTTTTAGGTGGTTTTTACTTTTGACACGATCGATTATTCCCTCAGGTAATTCATTAATTAATGTAGGTGTAATCCATCGTCTCGTACGCTTACCATAATAATTATTTACATTTGGCACCTGTAGTTTCTTTATTTTTGCAAGTCGGGTTGGGTAGTTATGTACTTTTTCTTTTTTATGCTTGTTAATATTATGTTGTTCAAGAATCATTGTCATTTTTACTTTCATGTCAACTGGTAATATATTGCACTTCTTGAATAATTTTTCATATTCCCCGTTAAAACTTTGTTTAGTTCTTTTACTCACTAACATTTTTAGAAGTCGTGTTTGTAGTATTTTAATTTTATCTAGATATGTTTTAAAAGTAAGTCCATAACCACACAACCCATAACTGATAATCGAATCGGCAAGTGCATAGTACAATGCGTACAATAGTCCTCTCTTGACTACAGGCTTCAGGGTATACAGTTTACCCAGAACTGACCTAACTTTATTACAGACCGTATCTATGTGTATGTTCCATGCAAATTTAGTATCAATGTTCAATCCTAAGTACCTGTAAGTTTTTACCTGCTCTAAATTAACACACTGACAGCTTGATTTTCCATTGTGAAGACATTCATAACTATGACCTTTGATATTCAATACAATATTTTTGTTACGTGAATATGGGGAATGTATTGGCATGCACTTAGTTTTGCTTACATTAATTATTATGCCGTTATCGTGCGCCCATTTAACTATACTATCCAAATCGTCTTGTATTGCGCCTTGTATGGAGGTTTGGTCGCTACCACTGAATAGGAGACATGTATCGTCGGCGTACATGTAAGCTTTGCATTTTTTTATAACATTACATATACTGTTAACGTGAACAATATAACCAACAGGCCCATATATAGATCCGGTAGGAACACCATATTTGACAATGCCCTCAACACTTTCCGCGTTAACAACCCGAACTTTAATAGTTCTTTGTTTTAAGTATTGACCAAACCATCTATTGATTGGTCCACTTATCCCACACTCATCCATAGCCTGCAACAAGCCGTCGTGATCCAGGGTATCAAAGGCTTTTTTGAAGTCTATAAATACTGCTACCACTATGTTTTTATCATTAAGGTAATTATTTACATCGTCCGTAAATCTTGCTAGCGCCGTTGCAGTACTTCTGTTTGGTCTAAAACCATGTTGAATATCGGTAATAATATCATTTTTGTCTAAGTAAGTTGTGATTTGATTAACAATAAACTTTTCCACAATCTTATTAATTGTATTTAAAATAGCTATTGGTCGGTAATTTGTATATTCCAGATGAGATCCTTGTTTGTAAATTGGTCTAATAATTGACTCTTTTAACTTATTCGGGTATTTACTTTCTTTTACACATCGATTAATAAAATATGCTATAACAGGACTAATGAAGTTCTTGATTTCCTTTAAATCTTTTACCCTAATACCATCCGATCCCGGCGACTTGTTGCAGTCCAGTGAGTCTATTATCCTGGCGATATGTGTGGGCGTTGCCATATTAAACCTAAAACTAACATTACACGGCTTTACATAATCATGTCTATTTAAGAACGTCAAGTTACATTTATGCTTGATATTGTCAATTTCCGTTGTGAATGTGTTACAGAAATTATCACAAATGGATGACAAACTTTCTTTTTTATGTAAATATCTCTCTATTACGCTATCTACTGTTGCTTTACTTCTACCCAGCCAGTTATTAATATTCCCCCAAATCTTACGCATATCCCCCTTACATTTTTTTATTTCATCGCGCCTATGACGATCTTTAGCCACATTTATAAGTTTATGTGTTTTATTTCTGTATTTTGTGTATTGTAGTCTAAGATTATTATTGTTTGGGTACATTTTCCAGCGCCTAAATAAATCATCTTTGCGTATCATCATGTTTTGTAATGTATTGTTAACCCAAGCTTGACTATCACGTTTTTTAACTGTTGCCGGTTGTTTGGAAGACTCATAAATGTCGCTAAAAATCGTATACATATTATCATATAATTCAATAGGATCATGTGTGTTTAATAATTGTTGCCAATCGACATTATGAAGTTTATTACTTACTAGTTTGTTTTGCATGGTCATTCTAATCGTTTGAGTGCATTCTTTTATGTTCAAACCAGCTGATAATCCCGTTATGTAGTGGTCCGCAATGTTAGTCGTTACTGTGTACGCTTCTAGAACGCATGCCTTCTCAGTCCGTATAAATACATGATCGAGGCAGGACGTCACATTGCGATCACCAGTGACTACGTCCCGAGTTACGTCTCGTATGCCGCATTGCAATCCCCTCTCCGATAGTGCGTTCAGATATCTGTTAGCGGTTGAGTCCATATTACTCTGCAGTATGTTGATGTTACAGTCGCCGACCATAATTATGTTGTTTCGTTTTGGTATACTTCGGATATACCTTTCAATTTCTGCTACAAAGTTTATTTTATTTGTGTTTGGCGGTCTATAGATTATTATAATGTCAGTGGTGTATTCATAAATGGTTAGCCGTCCATGTACAAACTCATGCGTCGCTGTAATTCCGGATTTTACTGGGTTAAACTGCACTCTGTCATTTACGTAGACTAATATTCCTCCACCTCTTCTGTCTTCTCTTGTTAAAACATGCATATTGAATCCACTAATCTCGTACATTTTTGTATCTTCTTCTTTAATATTTATTTCGGATAAGCAAATTAAATCCAGTCTGTGCAAGCATTCCTTTGTTAAAACAATTAGTTCATTGAAATGTTTTCTCAGTGAGCATACATTTATATGTATAACTTGAAGTGATGTTGGTCGTTTGTTTACGTGCCCGTACCATTCATCTAACTGTGTGTATTTTGTATATTCTATATCTTGTATTTCTGATTCTAAGTCCATTTTAAAAAACTATTGTTGAAATCTATGTACTGTTATTATATTATGTATTTAATAATCTGTTTTTGTATAGGGTTAGTTTGTAGATTATACAGGACTACTCTTTGTTTTCTGTCAGGTAATTCTCAATATCGCTTTCGAAGCGTATGTGGTGTACTTTTTTATCATTATCATATTTTTTTATCATAATTTTAGAATGTTGAATCCAGATGTATTTGTAGGATTCCTTTAAGTTAGTCTTGACAGCCCAGAACAGGTTGCGCATTTGACGTGTTAGATGTTCATTAACGTATATTTGTGAATTATCATTGTTTTGGTATATCGTATGATTTGTTATTTTAGTCTCTTTGCGAGTTTTCAACCAGTCCGACCGGGCTGCCTTTGTGCGTAGTGTGACGATTATTGGTCGTGGGTTTTTTCCATCAACACCTCGGGTAGGAACCCTCCATGCTTTTTCAATATCCTCTGTCTTTAGTTGTAATTTATTTGCAATTCTTGATACAACTTCCGATATATTTTCTCCATCCTGTTTCTGTACATGTACTAATTCAATGTTCCTGCTCAGTTCCCTTTGCTCCAATATCATGATACGCTCCTCTAACGCTTTGTTGCATTTTTCTAAATATACTTTATTTTGAAATATATCCTTAATTTTGTTTTCTTGTTTTTAAGAAGTTTTGTTATTTAAGATACCTTGTCTTATAATTCGAAGTCACCTTGGTCGCTGGACATTCTTCGTCGGCTTATTGAATGCATAAAATCAATTACCAAGCGATGACTTCTTGACGTTGAATGCGATATATTTCTTTCAATGTCAGAAAGCGTCGAGTGCCGAGTCTAATGAATAAAATATTCAATGTTGTCGAGTATTTGAATAGATCGTTTCGTGGCCCCTAACCTAATCCAAGACCAGCACATTATCCATCTTGCGTGTAAATTTAAATGACCCTTTGTGACTCCTGTCAAAACACTTGGTAGAGGAACATGACGCACCCTATACGCAATCAAATTTAGAAAATATGTAAACATTTAACATACATTTATCTTTTCAATATGTTTAAAGATATAAATTGAAATTGTTTATTCGTAAATGATATAAAATTTATTATTTTTGAATATATATTTCAATTTAAATCTCGCGTGAGAAAATTTAGACACGCTGCTCAGGTAGATATAATAAATAATATTATTTGAAAGTGTCAACTACAGTGTATATAGTAAATTAAGTACGCCGTATAGATAATATTTTTGGGTCCAATAAAAATTCTGTACGGCGATAACACCCGCCCAAGTGCGGTCGATGTGGGGAGAGGGTATGAGAAATAAGATTATTTTCGTTGCAAATTGATCAAACGAAATTTATTTTGCGCTCCCCTTCAGATAAGACAAATATTCTCAACGAAAATAAAGATATTCTTTATGACGAAAGGGAGGAAATATAAAAATATTACCTAAGTTAACTGCCAACACATAATTACTTACACCACAAGGGAATAGCGACAAAAACCAGACAAATAAGTCCTTTGACAAGATCCAGATTGCTTTTAAAAATATTGTAAGTACAGAATTGCTTCAATAAATTAAGATTAAATTATCTGTGTGTCGCGGAGCGAATCAGTGGGTGTGAAGTCGAACGCTTATCACAATTAATTCATAACTTGGATTTTTCAAGTTACGTAACAATGAAACGGGTGGCTATGGAGTTTATGACCGTGTACGCGTGCCTAGTGCTGAGTGGACCACCGTGGCTAGTATAGTAGTAGTAACTATATTTAGTGAGCTCACCACGTGATGAACAGTTAATTTACGGCCTACTAACCGGCATAACAATGAGACGTCAACGGTTTAGGACGCGACAAAACTAATATAATCAATGTCACACAATTTATCAATTGTTGTTTCACAAGCCGTTTTGAAGTCAGGTGTCGGCAACATTTCGATTTAATTTGAATTGACAATTTAGTCAGACTATATAGTGACAGTATGCTGGTATTCCTAGAGTGGAGACTTAATCGTGTAATTCGGCTATCAGTCATGGCGCTGTATTCTCGGCACGAGCTATGCACGTTGCGCTCGTAGTTCACTCGCAACGTGACACGTAGCGCCGCTCTCGGAACATTATACGTCTTAGAAACGTCGCCCATTCAACTTGCAGCACCTGATCAACTTCGCCGTACTTCTGGTGCTTTCTTACCAAGAGTTTCGCAGTAACTATCCTTTATCCAAAACGTATCGTTAAAGTATTACGTGCAATGCATCAGTGAGATTACGGGCTTCCAAAAATCAAATAAGATAAAACGATAATATTCACTGAAGCCAAATAATAAATGCACCATCCAAGCTTTTGAATAAACGATAACAATCCCTAACATGGCGATATTATGAAAAAGAATTTCTCAAACAACAATTTTATTTACTCTTATCTTGCTCGGTATAGTAAGAAAGGCACTTTTGGCTCTATGTGTCTTGGTAGATTTCACAAATAAAGTCGTTTCCATGATAATGCTCCGTCGAGGCGGACCCGACAAATAGATTGTATCCATTATCCCATACCATTTATTTCTATGACGATCTCCAAGCACCGGGTACCTTCGCCACAAACATTGTCTGCGTTAGATATTTACCTACTTACATACAAGTTGGGTCGACATATAAACGTTCACGACCCCTGTATACTGTGAGCGGTAATCAAATCGAAATTCGTTTTCAATCAACGATGCTAACCACGTTCGGTCACTTCGGTCAGTCGTATAATCCCCAAGGGCGGTGGACAATAGTCGGGAGAGGTGATTTGCATGGTCCACTGTATCAAGTGCCTATTATTTATGTACATTCGGCACATTTGCATGCCCAAAACAGGAAAGGCGAACGATGGGCCCAAGGACACGTCGTCGCCGGCGCCGCTGATGTAATCGAATGTCCCTGTTCGCGCCCGCCGCAATAATAATTCATATTCAAATTTCGGGCCCGAAATAATTACCACGACATGAATTTATTGCGCTACAATATGACTTCAACTCTTTGTCGCCTTTGGGAACAACACAGAATTCTAATGAGACACGTGTTGCAGTTTACACAGCTTGGAGCCACCGAGCTCGTCGACCAACAAAAAATGTTCGTGAGCCAACATAAAAGAGAATGGAGTGCTTTAAATATTTAGAATTTTACCATGACAGCGATGAAACTGTTTTTTTTTCTATGAGGTACTTACTTCCAACCGGTGGAGTATCTCGAAAACAGCCATATTTCGTTGCTGTGCGGCCGAAAACAATGGCACCGTTTTCGAGCTCGTTGACAGTTGCATGGCCTCTGCGAAAAAAATGGACCAATTAGTTTTGACCGTGTAATTTAAAAAATTAAAAGTAACATTATTATTACGAGCCGTAGGTAGTCGAAGATGACGCGAGTACATCACAATGGACCGATCATCAATTACTCAAAATCATTTGTTATACGTATTCATCTTAATGTTAGCTGAATACAGCAATGAAATTATGAAACCCAAAAGAGTAAATCATACTCCAAAAGTACAAATTCCCATACTGTAGATATCCCAATAAATTATGACTTAAGTACATTTAAACACAAAAGTTAAATTGTTCCCTCGCGTACAATTTAAACGAGAGGGATTTTCATTTCCTCCATTGGGCGTGAGTTCTTTGAAGGGGGATCGGTTGTGTGCGGAAATTACCAGTGAAATCGGTATCGCTGCCGTGCCAGCGCGTGCCGAGCGGACGCACGAAGCGGACAATCGAGTCCCACCCGATCCCGACACCCGAGACGAGAACCTCACGAAAATCTGGGAAAATCCGGTGAAAAGCACACCTCTACACCTGCACCCTCTTAATCTGAACATTTTTATCGGATTCACATACTTTTCCCATTTTGCGTAGGTATTCACTTCGTAGGATTGTTTTTCCAAGGTAAACAGAAGTTGTTTGTCGCTGTTCCCGGGAATTAAAGAAAAACAGGATATCCCACTTCTTATACCGAGTAAACTGATAACGGGAAAACTTGTTACGTTGAGGGCATGAGATGGTAAACATCGAAATATTATCGGTGTGTGTGGTAACCAATACCAGAGATAACAAGATTTAAATACAAAACAAAGTGGTGATAAGACGGGAATTTACTTACATCGTACCAGAAAAGTATAACGAAGGTTATCAGAAGACATTTAAGAGGGTCACTCATCATAACCTCTAATGACTTGTCACCACGTTTTAAAGATTAAATAATCTTAGGAAAATCCGAAGTAATCATAACATAACATAACAATACTCTATTACAATTGGCAGTGGGTTGACATTGACAAAGTCATTGATAGCAATCATGCATCCCACATAAACTGTAGAACCTTTTACATAACAAATCTGTAGGACGTCAAAGTATAGAATCAGTACATTTCGGACACTGTACGAGTAATGAAACTGAATAGTGAATTCGTGGAGTAAATTAGAAGGACGGAAGCGAGCGGGCCGGATGTCCGTAGAGCAAGTGGCGCGAGATACACTCAAATACCAAATTACACGACGACGACTGTGCAAGAGTTAATACACGACGACGTAACACAAGCCAGTGAGGAATAGTGACCAGTATTTACTAACATATATGTTGGAAGGTTGGAACTCTAGGAACGCTTGCTATTTAATACAATGATGGTACTAAAACAAGGTAACATTAGCTTCAGAGAAAACTAGATGACTATTTGTTTTGAGAACCGACGCACCTTGTAACTGAAAGCTTTCCTAGAACCACAATTTGTACAGAGCTGCTAACACTAGAGATGAAATCGAAGATGGGAAACCAAGACCGTTTTATATTTACTTTCAGTACAACTTCGAGAACGAAAAGTAATAAGTAAGCTCTAATATCCAAACTCAGTAAAAATGGACACTCAAAACTTAATTTGTTTCTCAATCAGGCGCCTCGAGGATATAAAAGATGGTAATGAAATTTTGCACAAGGGAATATTAGGTCAAGGAGACGAGCCGAATTTACTATTGATTAGATATTAAGAACGGGTGTAAAAACAAATGTTAAGACCCAACGAGTGATACTACCAGAAGATAATTAGAGCTGCAGCCAGGAGAATCCTAAATGAAAAATAGGAACAAAGGCAGTTATTGGCTGTCTCGTTCCAAAAGAGCACAGAAATATCTGAAACGATATCAATGGTGAATACTGTCAGTATCTAACTATCTACTATCTACGAGTAGTAGGTATACGACTGTTAGGCGAAGAGCTCAAACAATCGCTCCTCGCCCCAACGGCCGGATTAATCATTTTTATTTGTTTTCATGCGCTGAACGCCGAACGTAACTTTGGATAGATATTGCTGAATTCGCTCAGATTTAATCAATGTTGATATTGTCTTTGTGTTTCTAATACAAACTTTCTGTCGTTCCAAACTCTGATGTTCTAAATTCCAAGACATCAGGACTTAATTCTCTTATCTTAGTATCTTAGAAATTCCTTTAGTTTCAGTAGGTCCTTTGTTCTTTGCTCTTGTTTTTCGCTTAGGATCAAGTTAAATAGTCTTCATTTAAAATCTAAACCATAACATACTCCTTTTACCTGACTGGCCCAGAAGGAGGGTATTGTAATATTTAAAACGTCCTTTGATTTCGCATATTTTATAGTCTACTCAATCAAACTAAAACAATATACCCATGCTGTTGACACGCAATTTTTATGAAGCTTACCTCGGTATTTCTGTGTTCAAAATTATTCATAGCGGAACAAATGCTATAGAATTAACAATGGCCCGAGAGCATGTAGTGGTACATTGTAATGCGTAGAAACAAAGCAGTTAGGAGGTAGCTAGAAACACATTATACGTATGCTATGCACATAGAATTAAAGTTGGGCCCGTAAGCACCGGAATATTCATCCTTTGTTGGGTCCCGTCACGAAACTATAAAAGTAGCAGCAATAAGGAACCAATCATTGAAACGATTTTTTTATGTGTTGTTTGGTGCATATTAATGTGAGACGATAAAAATAGAATCAAGAGGCACTTGAAAAATGAACATGTCTGAATATTCTGCATGAATACACATTCCAATTTAGATGTCCATTAATATTTCTGTCAACAGTTTTAGAAGCGCGAAGTTTTAAAATGCATTTTCAATGTTGTAACAGTTTTTAATATGTTGCAGTAAATTCATCCAACAGTTAGAAATTCTGCGAAAAGTTTGAGTGCCGTATCCAATAAAACGTTTTACTTTTGAGCATTGTTCGAAACCACATCCCAATACAGTAGGCAGAGGAGGGCCGAAACAGCCGGAGTGTTAAAATATTTACAGTGCGGTTGAAAACACGCGCCCCGTCTGAACTGCCTCGCTCACAGCGAACATATGAACGAACTACATATCCACACGTTCACAACCACACAATGACTTTGAAAAACGTAGAAAACGAACATTCACAAACATACCCTTTCCAACATATGGACGAGCTAAAAGGATTTACCTACGCAAAAAGGAATAAGCCCGAGTTATGGAGCAAATAATAAGTCAATGTTGCGAGACGACATTACACAACGGAATTTCTAGATCTTCAAATATATTTTCTAGACTGAACAGATATAAATAGTGCCTACGTCTGTCATATAAATACATTAGCAATCCGAAGATAAAGATACGATATTCGTCGGCACATGCCGACGGTATTTAATATTCTCTACACAATGGATTTGCTTCTATAGAATTAATAAAACATATACATTAATAACGCTGAATATCATTCATTGGCGGTACAGCAGACCTCTTCGATTGTTCGCTTGAAGGGAGCGAATGAAAGCCGTCCCATTGAAAGTGTTCGAAGTTTGCGTACGTGCCCAGTGCCCGTTCGTATAGAGCATCTTTTTCAATTTTATCTTTGACCCCTGCCCCGATCCGATATAATATAGCCTGTTTTTATTCAATTAACCAAATAATGATTCGATTCAATTTCGGTGGTCGACTCACGGAAATAGAATTATCTTGATATAGTGGCAGAACACGTAAATTAAGATAACTATTATGTAAATAAAATTGTTCAGTTCAATAATTACAGCTTTGAAGCGGTCCGATTGAATTATTATGTAACAAGGCAAAAAACGGAAATCCCTTTAAAATACTGGTAATGCGTACAGATAATCTAATCAACCACTATAAATAAATCCTGTTTCTAATTCTTAACACACGCCAAGGCGAATTGCTCGGTTTCCGCCATGAATAGGAATCTATCTCACATGAGCAGAAATGATACACTTTATAGACGAAGGCTATCGTGGAAGTAGCTACTTGTGTCAATTTACATTCAAATCGGCTTTATTAAGGGGGAATATCAATGAGATACGATACGGAGGATCTCGATATTGCTTTTTAATATGGGTAACTCGGGATGCTTATAAAAATACAACATCCACATAAATTCTAACAGATTATTGGTGATTAAACCCAATCCAGCGTGTATAACCTAATCTGCAAAGCGGAATCAAATAAAAAGATCCGAGTACACAGCTATAAAAAATCCGGTTGTAAAGAAGGTTCAGATTTCATCGAGAAAAGCTTAATTTTTATAACGTCAGACGCTGTGCTATCAATTTTCGTAACTAACATTAACCGCCAGCGGAAAAAATAAAAAACTCCAATTACCCTTTTCGGATTATAGTGCGCGCACTCTGCCCAGCATCGATACTGAAAATTCGTTTTTAATTAAGTCTGGAAGCTCATCCACAAAGAGCTTTAAATGTTTAAAGAGTCAGCCGCAACGCTTCTAATTACAGCGCCATTATCATTTACGTCTATGTGCCAACGTTTGACATAACCGCTTTTATGAACTCGAGGATTTTAGGTACCTTGATACTACCAAACGTGTAATTTAATTTGTAACATTTGTAAGAAGTAGGCAGTGGCACAAAGTGTCGGGAAGTCAGGTCGTGAGAGTGACGGTGCATTTTCTTTTAAAGTGTTCGCCATTTCCTTCAATTCTGCCCTGTCACCGTACCTCGCCAGCTTTAATAGCCCACTCCAGGTGTAACACCGTCATTTCATATGTCTGTCACGTGCTTCAGAGATTTTTCATTCAAATTTTCTGATTCTGAATTGTTAGGGGTGATTACAGTCTATAATTCACGCACGCAATCTTGCACGTTTTTCACTATACTAACATGAAGACTTATAGAAAAGGACATTTCACATTGAAAACGTGTTTCTTTTCGCTATGCGCTGTAACTGACTGTCACGTCCGTCGCTCAACAATCGCGATCTCAACTTCGGAGTGTAGGCGACCAACTTTAATGCATTCAATTGCAATTAAGTACATCTAGCTGAATCGAACCTTTAATCGCCCACGGGCATTCCAGCTCACCCACAAAGCTGCATGTCTAAACACCTACGGGCAGAACGGGAGAAACAGGTGTATTGACGAGATGTGGGTAGGCCGTATATTGGCGACAAAACACCTTTTAATAGTGGTTCTCTTTGTGAAGGAGTTTGGCCACAGAATTTCAGCCGCCATTCCACCAAGCATTGTTCTGATTTGCCGTTCTATGTCCCTTTAAATGGGGCCGGTGTAATTACAGATACATAAGATATTTCAGTTTTGTCGCTAGGATAGTTACGCTTCTACGACACCTCTGGTATTGGAGATGTCCATAAGCGCGGTGACGGCTCCCCATCAGGTGAACCTTCGGCTATTATACTATTACAATAACATTTAAAAAGTAGACGAACCTTCAAGTCTAAATCCATAACCAGATGCTTTCCGAAAGAGGTACCGCCAGTTTTTTGTATGTGCAAGAAGACCATGACGTCATGGGCGTTCAGGTCGAATCGGAAGTCGTCGTGGAGGACTTCGTCGTAGGAGAGACCCGGCTGAGCGATGACGTCAGGGAGCGGCCGCCCGGGAGCTTCGGCGTACGAGAGAGCCAAGGATTCGGACACTCGCTCCCGAGGCGACAGGGCGCACACCTGGGGACAAGACAAATAATTATAAATATACATAGCGGAGAGGACAACAGCAATGAGCCGATGGTGATGACAGTTTCACACTATTCTCCGAAATGGAACCACATGTCTGAGTCCCATGTAATAAGGGCTGATTCTATAGCTAAGCACAAATCTAGACTCCGGGCGGCTACAGAGAAATTCCAAATGTTGAACTATAGGGTCCTGGCCCCATTTTTTGCAGTGACGCTTGTGTGACCAATAAATAGCATAACGAGACATACAGCAATTAATTAAATAAATCCACAATTATTTCATTTTAAAAGGGACAGATATTTTGCCGAAATTGTTTAATCATTGTCAGAAACGCTCATTGCTTGTAGCTTAATCCGATTAGCAGGCGCGATAACGGTTGTCAGCACTTGCACAATGCCGCGAAACGAAAATGTTGTTTGGGGCACATGATGTTTTTGTTTTGTTTGATGGCTTTATTGATTGTTGTTTTATGTGCAATAGCAGTATTAGGTAGTGTAGTAAATATGATAATGGAATCAATAAAACTTTGCATGGTAAGTAAATACGCGACACGAGTGAAGCCGCGACAAGACAGGCGCGACGCGACGGTGCGACACGATTCTTGTAGAACAATTTCCATGAAGTTGGTTGTTGTTGTTCCACCAATTCTCGTACTTAGAAAACGTTCACATTCAAGTAGCAATCTGTCAAACTTGTCAAAAATGTTGGTAAATTGATTTGATGTTGGTATTTTTGACAGATTGCGAATGAGATGCGAATGCGAACGTTCTTAAAACTTAGGGGAATTGCCCCTCTATCCTACTTGAGTCGCGTCGCGCCTGTCCGCAAGAGCTTTGAATAAATTGTCGCGCGTCTCGTTGTAAGCTGACTGTACCAACTTTTACCGGACTCCTAGTAGACTGTTGTACTTATATAATATTACGTACCACAACCACACCACATCGCAGCGACAAAATGTGGGCAAGCGTGGTTACGTGTGAATAGTGTCGCTGCAACTTCTTGCAGTTGCGTTGTCGCTAGTAGTTGCGATGTGGTTACGTTGTGGCTAGTGTTTGCAAACAGTGTCGTCGCGTCGACAACGCAACGTTGTGGTTGCGTTATAGCTGTGACGTCGCCTTGATGTGGTCGGTATCGCCCACACCGTTGATTTTGTGGTTGAGGTTCGGTGAATATTAGACCATTCATTTTCATACAAACTGTCCACGTGGTGCCGTTGTGGTGGGGTTGTGGTACGTGAGATCAGGCCCTTAGTTATGCAGTTTCTTAAATTTTATACTACTTCTTTGTTTTGCAGTAAGTGATACGAATGAAACCTTGCAGCTACGGAATTCAATAAATCCGCAATATCCGGATACACATATTTATTATAATTATAATCTTTAACAAAAATATCTGCCTTCATTGTTCAGTTTCTAATGTGTTTCTGTCATTGTTATAGATCACTAATACCATAGCAGTTTGTATTATTGTAATTTACGAGTCTATTTTGCATAAAAAAATGGATCGTTGAGTCTTAGAGTAAATTAACATAACATAATGAAAATTGTCTAAAACTTGTTTTATTCGAAGAATATCGCTTTGTGGTTCATATTTGTCACAAAGGTTGATGAGTAAACCATGAAACTTCATTTTTGTGACCCCTACGCTACGGTATCAAAATCAAGTAGTTATTGAGGTCGGATGGGTTCATGAAACGTGGATGAAGCCTAAACACACATCGCGGGATATATAAGAAATATTACTCAAGCATTATGTGGGTATTTCTCATAAATAAGGGGTCAATAAGCTTCTCTTTCAGGTCTGTATTTTATCTTACGGATTTCTCCGCATCTTCATCCGGTATGTACACACCCGAAAGTTTCAGTTACACGTGCTAAGGATAATAGTTGTCTCAGTTTTATACACTAGCTTTTGTCCGCGGCTTCGCCGGCGTGGATGTTAGAAAATATCCCACGGAACTACCGGGATTAAAAGTACCCTATGTGTTAATCCAGGTGAACAATGTATTAATTCCGTAATACATAATTTTCATACACTTAACTTTATTGGTTTATAGCTCCTACACACTACGCCGGCGGCATGCCGCAAGCCGCGGCGCGCCCAGCTCTGCCGCACAAAGGATCGCAAAGGAAATGAAGGCGCAAAAGCCAGGGGTACGTGTCGCGCGGCATAAGCCGGCGGCGGCCATGCCGCAGGCATAGTGTGTAGGAGCCATTGCACGTCAGTAAAGCTAAGTAGGCATGATTTTTTCAGAGATTTTCAATCATCGTCATATTTCAGCCAATCAACACAAAACCTTAATGAATTATACACCAAAACCTTCTTCATGAATCACTCCGTCCATTGGTGAAGACCGTATAAAAAACAGTGCGATAGTTTTTGAGTTTTTCGCATTCAGACAGACAGAAGCGGCGGGGGGACTTTGTTTTAAAATAGTTATATGTAAAGTCCCCGTCACGAGAAGCTATACATTTTGTAAATCAAGAACTTCTACTAAGTTACGCAGCGAAACAAATAAACCCAAATTCAATCAACTCAAAGTAACATACGTGTAATACGAAACTAACGAGCAATTTCATTTGGTCGGGTTATATTTTAGCGATATAAAGCCGTCTAATGTTTTGTGGTACTGGAACTCACTCAAGCGTTCTTTGTTTACAAAATTTATAGTTTCTCGTGACGAGGACTTTAGTGATTATTTGGTGCCTTCTTATATTTTCCGTGTAAACAATAAGTTTAGCTTATTATTTGAAGTCGGTAGGTATCATTTGTATAAACAAACAATCGTTATCCTTGTGGTAATAGGTATTTAAAATAAACCTCGGAACACGAGCGTGTGAATCGTTATTCCTATTTATTTGCGGTTAGCGCAGCATGACTAAACAGCGTTATCAGCTGTCAATATAGTACACAGACCTTTTCTAACCATATAGTAGCCATATCATCCTCAAGACTCGATCTTCTTCCTTCTTGATCTACCTCTATTCTTTTAAACTAAATCTTTTCTGTCATGTCTTTCATTCCTCGCATAGAAAACAGTGCCTGGGCGACAGAGCTCTGCTCTGGTGAAAATAGAGAATGCTAATTTAATAGTAGGTATTGGAAAGTTCAAACTCATTCCATGCTGCCATGATAGTACATACTAATTCCATGCTGCCATGATAGTAGGTACGTACTAATTCCATACTGCCATGTGTTTATTCCAAGGTGTCATTATTCTTGTTCTTTGGGCGACCGAACTCTGCTCGGGTGAACCCTAGGTAAATCGATTTTTCGAAATCTAGCTAAATTGAAATTCGAATCGAAATTGTTAGAGCCGTTTTCGAGAACATGGTTAGAAATATATATATTAAAATATTGCTCGTTTAATAGTATAGGATGAAATGCTCGGTCTTGAATGTCTCCATAACGAATGTAGTGATAGTAGGCTACGCAAGCGCCCTTTAAAAACGAAAGGTAATGAGTTGGCTCACTCCAAATTAACCTCAGCTCTGAGGCGAGAGAAATCTGAATATCAAAAGAGGTCATCCGTTTAACGCGAAGAAAAAGCAGTGTAAATGACCTTTTTTAGGGGTCATTATGGTGCAGACGAGGAAGGACTAAATCAGGTTTCCTATGAAAGGTACAGTTTATATGAGAGTATAAAAATTGATAAAAGGATTCCTTAAAAGCGTGTATTCTGAAAGTGGGCAACGTCGCAAATAGCCGTCAATTATTTGGCAATATTACTGTATGGAAATATGAAATATGGCTAACTAGTGAACTTAAATAATATTTTATTTTAAATGTAAAAAAAGCTTTCTAAATGCCTTTTTTTACACCTAAAACGGTTACAACATCAAATTCAGTGTTATTATTGCAATTTATTATTATTATATTAGTTCACTAGTTAGCGATATGTCTTATTTCCATACAGTAATATTGCCAAATTAATCAAAACAGGTAAATAACTGACAGCTATTTGCGACGTTGCCAACTTTTAGAATGAACGCTCTTAATATACAAATACCTTAGAGTATATAACACTGGAGAAGCCTTACGAACACTTCCCCTCTGTAAAAGTACAAGAACAAATGTTCTAGTACGTTCATAAAAACTACTTTCAAATCGATTCTAACGCACTTCGTGAATCGTTTTAAGGGCGCGCGGAGCTCCGTGAAAATGCCTATTTGTACTGTTAAATGGTGTAAAAAGCGTTCAAATACGTCAAATTTACCTAAAGAACTGAATAACTTTCCCAAAGCAGTTTTTTTTTTCTAAGATTTAGTCATGTTTTTATTGAAATTTAAAATCCTAACCTCATAATACAATTCGATTTTTCATTCGATTCAACCATGATTCAATATAAAACGTAGCATGAATCGAGTATTTTCCTCACGTTGCTTCTGTGTCGTCACCGAGTCTCGCTGCATCTCGTTTTTATGTAAAGATCAAAATACTTTTCTTTTGCATTACGAAAATATACGTCAAATCAGCAAAACTTACACGCACTTGACATGCGATTATGTCCTCTAGTAAAAATGTTAACGAAACTACCGTAGTGTTGAGGTCATGTTTTAAACCAAAATTGACATGTCGATAATTTCCTAGTAAAAATTACTTAGTAATTATTTTTGTTTGTTTTATTTTTATTGTTCAATGTTTTATAATTTGTTTAAGTCCATTGAAGTGTTTGTATATAAAAAAATAAAAAATTGAACTAGATCTAATTTTTTATTGAGATTACTTACTTATTACAAATTTAGTTACTTTTATTTAATTGAAGTTATTTTCTCTTCTTATTAAAATTTAACTATTTTATGCAACAGCTGTTTTATTTCTGGGTTCAAGTAAAATTCCGAATGAATATCGATATCGATAAAAATAAAAAATATGGTAAGGACTTCTCTATCCGGGCGAGCAGCTATTGTTATTTTTGACAGTAGCTACCCCGTCCCCCGCAAAAAGTGACAGACTTTTTTGTTCGGAATATTGCGCTTATGGCTTCTCCAGTGATATATACTCTAAGACAAATACCGAATAACCAAATAACCTCACACTGAAAGAAATGCGACGACTTTAAAAATGTGGCTGGGGTGGGAGTTTGGACAGACTGGATGCAGAAGGTGGAGGACAGGGTATTCTGGCGCAGCCTGGAAGAGGCCTAGGTCCAGCAGTAGACTGCGATATGACTTGAATAAACTGCACGATTGAGAAAAGCTGCCTTAAATCAACACACTTTTTCGTCGAATTGGCGTTAGCAGCATGTTTCGAATGTCTGTTTTTATACCCATTCTCTTGACAGCTCGCCGTAGCTGCCTTTTATGACCGCCCCATAAGGGGGTTATAGCTAATAATTGCCGAAAGTTGAAAATTCTTTGTACAGTTTTCCGGACAGTAACAGCTTTCTTCAAAACTTCTGCGACACGATACACCTCAACTTGCCAACAACAGCCATTTGTATTCAATATTCTATTCCATATCGCATTGTTATCTCAAAAACGGGTTTATTATCACAGAAAATTTATTAGTTCAACGTATATATATATATATATATATACAATAAACAGTAGCCTTTTGTGAGAACCATCGAAATACTGGTTCTAGAAATCATAGTGGCGTTAGGTGTTTAGGAGCTCTTCAATAGAAATGGTAATTTTGGGCCAATTACGAGCTACTATGTATTCTTGCTGGCTCTGTAACTCTCTGTAAGCCTATATTTAATCACTAAACACAGTAACGTAATAATTAAAGTCAACCCGCTCGATCTTGTTTCCCGAAAATGTTCTTTGACAAACTTAAGTTGATGAAACAGACTTAAAACGACCTCGTTGCCTCATGTACGATCATGAAACGAGCTCTTTAACCCCTCTTAAGAAACCCGTTTCTTAAGAGTTTAAGTATTTCTCATTTCTTTGCATATTTTCATGGTTTCCGTTACAATAAAATCGCATCAAAAAGAAAAAAAACGGCAAGTGCGCGTCGGACCGCGCACAATGAAAGGGTTCCGTAGTGAGGATGAATTTACCCCAAGAACAAACTTAACATTGAAAAACATGTTCTCCCATACGTTCCAACTGCAAATGTTAGTTTGTACCTACGCACAATATTGAGAGATTTACAATGTTATTTTAAGACTATAGACATCTTATAGATTTTCCTGTAATCTATAAGTAAAGAATCATCCTCTGTATTTTTGTCAAAATATTAGGCTCAGTAGTTTCGGAGATAAGGGTTGGAATGGCCAATTTCCTTAAAAATCTTTAAAAGGATTAATTTATTCAATATTTTTTTTTTTTTTTGAGATTCTCGCAACAAGCGGGACGAACAACGGGACGTGTAACGTAAATAAATTAATTTTGAATATGAGGGTGGGTCACTATTGGGATATAATATATAATATCAAATGCCTTTCATTTGATATTTCACACAGTACAGCTTGCAACACTTTATTTTTTAATTTTCTTTTTTACCTCCCAAAAGTGACCCACCCTCATATTCAAAATTAATTAATTTACGTTACACGTCCCGTTTTGGTCAAGGAAATACATATGTGTACCAAATTTTAACTGATTCGGAGCACGACGGCCGTGGCTGACGAACAGACAGACACACGAGTGATCCTATAAGGGTTCCGTTTTTTTCCTTTTGAGGGCCGGAACCCTAAAATTGTTTTAATATCTTTTAGAGTCGCGTTAAAGGTCGGTGGGGTTGGGAGGGTGACGGGATGAAGGGCGTCTATCCTCTCTCCCCTCCCCGCTTGTTTGTTCGCCTAATGAAGTGGGTAGAGCGGCCTGGCCCATTAATATACAGTTACAATCAGCTCTGCCACCACCCCACCGATTCTACTCCACTTATTACGATTACTGAGATGTCGTCGAGACAGCAGTAAATATAAAGTACAGTTTACAACTTAGAATCAAATACAAAACAAATGTACTTTACTTAAGTATTATTAGTCAGGCAAATGGTAAAGCAATTGCATTTATGGAGGCACTGTATCGATTATTACGATTCTCAATAAGTCTCGCATTCGCATCGATCAAAGGTTTTCACTGCGGATTACTCATCATTGATGCATTGGCAGTGCGGTTTATAATAGAGTATTACTTTACGAAATATGATACAGCGCCTGGCGCGGAGGACGTGCACGCCTTCTGGCGCCTTTTTATGATGATATAGGAATTTAGTTATTAGATGTTATGAAGTTTATCGTCATCTGCAGCCCCTCGGAGCTTCGGACTTGTTTACCTTCCTTGTTTTGCTATCTTATTCTACTTGTCACACAGTGTCGCCTAAGTCGCCGAAACTTTACTCGATCAACTTGCTCCGTAAAGTAATAAAACTCCCATGAAAGTGTATCTAACCGGTAGCGTTACAATGATTATTAAAACTAGCCCTCTGCCTCATCAAGTCTCGAATTACATAAGTATGAGCTGACGTTACAAAATTAACAAAAACCACAACGTGCCCTGAATGTTCACCTCGAGCCGCTTTCATTTTGCTCTTGCACGTATTTATCTTACTTCAAGTTATTTCTTGCTCCGAGTAAAATTTCTCTGAAAGTAAGACCTACTTTCGATATAGGTCAAGTACATAACGGTTTATCAACATGTTGTAACAAGGCTTTACTTATAATAACCAACAAAATTAATGCGGCGATCGCGTGTGAAAGCAATTTAGTGCAGAAAAAAATGTTTCAGTTCTAAATTATCGAATTAAGCATTATGTAATGTCTAAGCTTCCAAATGCTAATTATACGAAATGCACGAATGGAAAAACAGGGCCAAAGTTTCGATTGATTACAAGCAGTTACCCGAGATAACCTTTTTCTCATTAGATTAACCTAGATTGCACAATTAACTCAATTGGATGGCGCCAGAACGCGCAGTGGTTAGGATTATCTCAGAATTACCTATGTGCTATAGGTAATTCGTTAATTGTGCTAATGGGCAGCTAAGCACTTGCAACATAACTACAAATCCTGAGTACCAAATACTTAACAGTAATTAACATTGCATATTCGATGACTCGGTAATGTGAATAGGACATGCTTACTTAGAATGACGTCCTCTTGAAAGCTTCATTTATCTAAACTTCAAATTAATAAATTCTAAAGGCTCGCTGCTAAGGCCCTAAGTGGCCAAATTCAAGTGCTATCCTTAGAATTTGTTCCCAAATTGACGCAGACGTGCTACCTCCAGTATCGGTGATTACGCGACTTCCTAAGTGCTGCATGGCGTTTTGCCGACTCTTTGCATTCGGTCGCGATGCAAAATCGCGGATCCAGCGACTAAATCGATAACTAAATTTTAGCGACTTGCTGCGTTTGAGTGCAGTATCAGAATATTAATTGAGCATCGAGTCGTGTTTCGCTGTTCAAGCCTAACAAAGTCTAACTGGCATCCGAATGTGTTTGAATTTAGCGTTCAGTCGCGGTATCGTGCTTCCGAAAACGACGCTAAGCTAAAAACGCTAGTCGCTGATGCTAAAAGTATCGTGTTTTCTATGGCCCATACCACATTCTGAATGGAAAAATGATTTGAAGTGCGCTCTTCTTTTAAAATATGCATCGTGTCTTTGAACGCACGGCTAAAATTAGCATTTAATAAAGTCCTTATATCTGAATACGTGGCAGTCAGTGATGTAGGTGTATCTGTCCAGGTGTTATCCTGTCCATTATCAATTCATGGCGGACAACTCGCTGCGCCATATGAGGCCGCCGGGACACAGTACGAAATGCAGCCCGCGTGCAAAGAGATGCAATTTTATCCTTTGTCTCGACTTTTGCAATTCGAATGTTAAACGCATGACCATAACGGGAACTGGAAAGTGGAATTTCAAGGACCGAAGACTGACTTGGATATTGCAACTTTGTCGTGATTAGGGCGGTCTATGTAACTGCCCCAGCAAGAAATGGATGCACATATAAAAGAATGTGTAACGTTTTTGTGAAAAGCAATTTTTGGTTGGATTTGAACAGTTTGGAATGAACTACTATATCGTGAGCTTATGTTGGCACAGCTGTCGCTTTGGAGCCATGTTCTTTAAGAAATTAATCAGATCACTTTACATTTTAGGCTTTACAAAGCGTAAACGTTTACAAGTGGTTCGAAAACGTTTAGAGCCGAGGTCAGACACCCGACAGTCCGTGACACCTACATATACAATATTATTGCAATCTGTTTGCAGTTATTCAAATTACAAACTGTTTTCCGACTGCTAATACCCGCCCACGAGTCCACGACACGTCTATTAAACTGCGTCTACGAGATTGTTCACATCAAGGACCAGTTTCACGAAACAAAAGTCTTTATTAGCAGTTCCAATTGATTTTTAAGAGGCTCGTGTGGCGTGACTTGTCGCGCGACACCGGTAATTGTTCTACCGTGAACTTGTTTTAGAAATTTTACTAGAGCCTTTACTGAGATTTGAAATAATTATTACATAAAAACCGGTCAAATGCGATTCGTGGCACGGGCACGTTTGGACCAATTTTTATTAAAACATGATTGATCGCTACATGTTATAGCCTCATACCAACATGTAGTCTCGGCTGGAGGATGCAAGTCCTGCTGAGTGTTTTTTGCGGGCGGCTCGTCAGACCGGCCTGCTCGATTACTGACTACCTAGTCTTAAAAAACCGCGCAGCATGGCCGCGTCGCTCTTAATTAGTAGAGTTAGGTACATGGTACATTACTATATAGGTACCTAGAACTTCTATAGTGTGGCATTTTAGATATGGCCTTCTTATGGTAAATAAGCAGGATTCAAACGGAAAATACCGAATTTTCGCATCAATCACTAACTTTAAATTGATTAAAAAGTTATGAAGAAAAACATTACTCTGACAAGAAACAATGCTTTGAACTAAGTAATCATGTAAAAACATTTATACCTACTTTCTCCAAATTTAAATCTTAGGCCTTGAGATGATTTAACAAATCGTATATCAGCTTATGACATTGTTTACCAAATAAGACAAGTAAAGAGAATTAGGCCCAGACTCCACGAAGGCGGAGATGTCCGAAGCGGAAACGAGAAGAGATGTTTTTCAGCTAAGGTGTATCCACCGAAGCTGTGCGGACATGTGTACTGGTTAGATTGGAGCGGTGATGTGTGCTGGCTAGAGCGGAACTGAGCGGCGTGCGGCGAGCGTTAGATATTGACCGCTCACTGCACGCTCACATCTCTTCTCGTCTCCGCTGAGCGCCGTCGCCATCTTGCGAGGCAAAGATCACATCTCCGCTATGTACCGCCGCGCCAGCTCAATCTCGGCGAGGCACAGCTCACATCTCCGCTTCGATCGCGCCATACAAATATGATAAATCTCCGCTCCATGGTATCCACTGAAGCTGAGTGGAGACGAGATAATAAGTGAATAACGAAATTGTATTGGTTGTTTAAAACACATTTCCTCTGCTCTCGTCTCGTGTCCCCTTTGGTGGAGTCCGGGCCTTATACACTTTACACAATAACATGGCTAAGTAGGTATCAATAACAAGATAAGAACACACATCATGTCAAATTGTCAATTATCATGGTTTTTTATTGCTTAGAGATACTTCGAAAGTAATCAGTGGATGACATTGTAAAATAATAAAACCTCTCACAGACACGCGCGACGCGACTGTCTACGGAAGCCTAAATATCCTTTCTTGGACATTTGCATAGCCTGATTAGATAAGAAAGATAAGATAAATACTTGTAAATCCGCATTAATTATAGATAAAGAAGTTTTAAACAGGTGACAGTTAGATGTGTGATAGCTAGATAGACAGTTTAAAAATACCTAACTCATTGTGAATATACCTACTTTGGTTCAGTTTAGACTAGGAAATCATATTCAGTCAATAAAACTGTTATCAAAATACCTACATTACATTAAATACGTTAATTACTGTATTTTGTTACTTTTTTCCTTGAACCTATATCTTTGTTTTTTTGTCAGAGAAATCAATTGTTTATTTCTAAGATATAAAACAATTTATTACTTTCAATTAATTTACAACTAACTATTATTTAAATTATGTACAAGAATGTAAAGAAAAAAAAAACAATATCTTAATTTTTGAAAATTTGGAAGAATTTTTTGTGGTTGATTACCTTTAACACACGAAATTTCGCGAAGATACTTATATTTTTTTTTAAATGTTTTTATTCATATTCTTTATGGCAGCACCTCTTTAGGTCAGTAGCTATCTGAATATCAAAAAATATTTAGCATAGGTGTTAAACGGGAGGTATGAAAATTGTTAGCTGTTACAAAATATATTAAAAAAAAATGCGAAGTATTGATTTCATACTTTCACATTTCATATTATTATGATTATTATCTGGTCATACTCACACGCCGGTTGCGAGTACTACGAACCTGACCTTTCTAAAGAACATCATGAGTAGGTTTAACCCGCAGTACAAACGTTGCAAAGTGTAGTTTTTTATGTTTGAGGAAGATCCTCGGAAACCACAATATACCAATATTTGTGTAGGCGTAACCTATTGTTTGTGTTTTAATATCTATTACATGTTCACTATTTATAATATCCTAACACAACTAAAACTATTAACAAACTAAAATACAGTTTTTCTGAATAAATCCACTTAGTTATTTATATATTATGTTAATAATAATTAAACCTTAAGTATTATAGGACTTGTAATAACAACAATAACATGAAATAAGTACCTAGTAGTACCTACTTAAGCACTATCTGTATTTAACCACATCTTCTTTATCTGTCTTTTGATAGTCGTTGATCATTCTGAATTTTATTTCTGATTTAAATACATATATTAAAATACCCTCAAGTTTATAGATTTACATATATATGCATTTGTGGCTATTATTATAATATTTATGTGTTAAAATATAGTATAAATAATTCATAATTTTAATAATTTAAATCAGATTATCTAATAACTTTTGCAATACAAATTCATTAACAATTTATTTAATGTATGACGCATTGATTCTATAAATATTTAAATTATATTTTTATACATAAGTTACAACCGCATTATAATAATATCCTCAGTTGACTCATACGTGTATTCCTATCAATGTAAAACATACTCATTATTATTTAATAGTATAGTTTCCTCATAGTTTATAGTTTATCAATTAATTGCTGTGGTTTTAAATGTAATTTATGAAAGCATTTTTTTCAGCGTTATCTTTTATGTTATTGATTGTATGTAGCCATGAATAAAATATTTGTTCCTGATTATATTGACATTGGCTTGGTTCCTGTTGGCTTTTTCTTTAATATGTTTGATAAACCATTATGAAGCATTTTTTGGCATTGTAGTTTAATTTGGGGAATATTATTATACAATTTTTTTTAAGGAATAAGGATAATGTTTGTGAATGAAATGAATGCACAGAAGAAATAAATTTACGTTTTACAGAAACAAGAAGTCTACTATTTACTAACAACCACCACATATATTAAATTTTAACAAAATTACAGTGTCAAAGTTTAACACAATTAAATATATTAATAATATTTTGACAGTATTGAAACTACATTACATTGTTCAAGAATATTTATCTAACTACTGATAAAATGCAAGATTATAAATCTTTTATAATTTAGCAGTGTTTGTAGAATGATAAATCACTATGCATGATAATTTATTAATACATAGTTTTACCCATAGTAGTCTTTATCAAAAATGTTTGTATCTATGTTATGTACTGTAATTATATTTTTTTCACTTTGGAAATTATGATCAACAAACCATAACAACTGTCAACCAAAAAACATAAACAATACAATATTATATTTGAAAATCTGTGTACTACAATATTAAGTGGGCTCACCTGATCAGGGCAGAAGTATCCAAATGCAACCATTCCAAATAATGACAATAGCAAACAGAAGAGTATCACTTTTCGTAACTTCGATCTTGGCTCCATTTTTTTTATTTCGTAGACACCGCTCGGCAGCAACAAAGCGAAATCACTATCTACTTGCACTGATACACTTTTTTGCATTTCGACTGAATGCATGTCTCATTTTTACAAAAATATCCCCAACCCAACACTCACTGAATCTGTCTACTGTCTTTCTTTTACTACGAAAGTACATAAATTCATCGTAACATTGATTTCACATTGTTCTTATCGTTATGTGATTATGTGACAGAGATACGGTTCGATAACATTGTTTTGTTGATATCACTCGTAATATGTTATGCCATTAACAAAGCCGAAAATAAAATGCGAGACGAGAACGATACTCAAGCTGAGCCCGAGCCGACCGACTGCGGCTGACACTACGCGAAGACGACTGACGGGCCCGAGACGCGATTGTGAAGGCACTGAACACAAACAAACAATCCCAGGGCAGAGCACGTTTATAAAACACTCTGAGTCACGTAACATATTATAGGAACATTTCAACACAACTAACATAACACATTACTAAATTTACTATAGCAGCCATAGTTTTTTACCAAAATAATCCAGATTTTTTTCACAGTAAATTCAATTTACTCAACACAAATCGGCGTGTTCCATATCTATGGAAATGACGTTTACCTAGGTGAGCATGAATATGAAAGTGGGACAACAATACTGAAGTGCAGAGAGAAAGTAAGAGATGCTATGATAGAAATGTCACACAATTGAGAATAGACATACTCTGGAACAAAATTTTCGTTTAGAAACGATCTGCTGTCAATTAATTTTTTGACATATATGATTTAAAGTTCAAAAACACTACCCTAAATAACGTATTCCTAAAAAAATAAAGTGCAATTGGTCGACAAGAAGTTGTCATTATTTTGCTAAAATGATAATTACACACACATTTCGCCAGTTTTGTTTGTCATCAGTGAGCCTATTGGCAGCAACCAGGCATAAATCCAGGGAACGAACTGCTATTGAAAAATTCCGGATAAAAACCCAATAACTCTGCCCGACTCAGGAATCGAACCTAGAACCATGCTCTGCAGTAACGCTAGCGATGATTAGATCAACTTGGCAGAAACGTGGGTTTACTAAGTAATATTACGAAATGGTATTGCCTAAAGCCCTAAACCCTTTGGGAAAAGCAGGCGTGATGTTATGATAAGTAATTTATGTTATTCGTAATTTTCATACCGCCATCTCAGAAGCACAAAATGGGAAGAACCAGTAATACCACAGATGAATACAGATGGTTCACTCCGCAAAATCATATCAATAAAAAGCGACTCTTGCAACGACACAATAAAGTGCAATTCAGGTCGCACAGCGCTAATTACCTACAGTTATATTCACCTAAAAGTTGCCTCTCTTCCTATCGCGTAACTCATAATAATTCTGACTACGTTACCCGACAAGACGGGACCGCCAGCGTTCTTGTAGCTTCATACCTAAAATGTGGAGTGGTAATAGAGCCAATCCAAACCAACACAACTATGCATCATGTTGATTCAATATGTACCAATTTATCTAATCTGTATGACTTTCCGTACGCATTACTTTGGAATAGTGGCAGGCGGTACTGTTACAGTCAGCAACAACAGTCGAATAACACTTCCAGTTTTCTAAATCTTAATTATTGTGCAAAATGTTTTAATAAAATTGGAACCTACCTAAGTAAAAATAATGTCAACTTATAGCTATTATTATAAAATGCTAAAAAGCAGATTAACTAATCATTTTGTGTCAAGTAGTAACTACCTAAAAGTCCCTCATGTTATTCGAATTTTGTTGTTGACCGTACTTATTATGAACTTTTTGCTCACAGAAAACGTTTGGGTAAAAGGATGCTCTATACATCGGGCGCGGACGGTATGCTGGGTTTTATACGATATCGAAGGTATTGTTATTTCATTCCGGCGCATCGCGCCCTTTGTGTGAAGATCCTTTACGTTTGGTCGGACGTGCCAAGCACACCACAGCGGCAAATATGTGGTTAGGGTTTGTTGTTTGAAAACGTAGAGGCATTCTTTCACCCCCGCCACAATACTGAGCGCACCATTTAAAGTAGTTAAGAGGAGACTAGGCGCGTGCGGTCGGGAGGTCGCACGAGGCCGGCAGCTGCCATTGCGGTGTGACTCGGCCCTAAGGAGCTACAATTTGCATTCGGCTCTCCCAGGGCTTTCGCGAACGAGTGTAGTTTGGTCATGTAGATACCTACCAAAGACACCATAACCATAAACCGCAAAATTACTTACGGCATTCACATGCATGCGGACTATTGTGGACGACCATCATGGGACTTCCCTCCATTATCTCAATGCAACTTCAAGCAGCTACAGCAACATCATTCACACTAGCCTCAGCCTTTTTTTTTTTTTTTGGTGGGAAATCATCAAATGACTCCTCCCGCTCTGGGCGGAGCGAGAGGAAGTGTCAGACTTTTACTGACTAAAACCCACCCGTGTTCCTTCCGTTGCCTGTGTGCCGGGGCCGCGATATCCCTTTCGGACAAACTCGCAACCCTGGCAGGCATTGGCCCTTACGGATCCCGTCAGTTGGTGCTGACATCTCTTTGAGGCGCGCGTGGAACACAACGCGCCGTCGACCCGGGCCTGGTCCTACACTAGCCTCAGCCTGGCGACGTGTTTTCGCTAGACTGCAGTTCCCGCTGGCTGTGGCAAATAGCTTTTTTAGTTTTGAAGCAATTAACCTAGGTTACAAGTTTGCTTCGCACTGGCTAAAGCCGCGAAGCATTGTTTCTTTTTTTCGTCAGTTTCCTGTTAACGCTCCTTCAAAAATAGAGCCTCAATAGGAATGGATTTAGTAGCGGGAAATTCAATTTTTGATAAATCACAGAATGGGCGAAAGCCAGAAGGAACAGCAATGCAAGCGCAGGTGATTTGGAACTGCGTAGTGAACGCAGCGTGAAACTGCACCGTAGCCTGCGTGGATCTGAATCAGGAGCCAGTCACTGCTCTCAAAACGGTGTAGGAAAACATCGTGAGGAAACTGGCATGTCCTAGGATTAAAAATCGAAGACATCGTGACATCTACCAACCTACACTGGGCCCGCGTGGTGGATTACGGCCCACACCCTCTCACCGAGAGGAGGCCTGTGTCCCAGAAGTGGCAAAGTTACAGGCTGATTATGATTTTTCACTTGGCAAGACTGGTTAAATCACTTTATCTGTTATGTGGGTTAAATACATCAATCTGCCTAGCCTTTCCCCAACTATGTTGGGGTTGGCTTCCAGTCAAACTCAAAACTCAAACTCTAACTCAAAGCATTTATTTCAAATAAACCAATTACAGGCAATTTTGAATTGTCAAGGGGTCGGTCAGTCAGAAATATGAAGCTAGTTGCCCATTCCAACGCGTAGTAGGTTCCTATGGAGAAGAACGGGCAAGAAACTCCACGGACACTCTTTTAAATCAGAATATTGTTACAAAATATTGGTTACATCATTCATGTTGTAATTATACATGTGAGAACAATGTAGAGAGACGTGCACGTTAAAAGCGTCCGTAATAAAGCAAAAACAATTCATTAATTAAAATAAATTCAAAATAAGCCTTGGCAGCTAAGAGATGACCAGTCCCCACTGACGGCGCCCGTTCACGAACATGACGCATGGATCAGCACCATTTAGCTCAACCATTTTGAAGGGAACTTAATGATCCAACACACACGCCACCACCAGCAAGACATTTGAGTGAGCATGACATACTCTTAGCCGCAAGGGCACATTCAAATCAATGAAAGACGTACCCAGTAAATGGTAGCTTTAAAGTACATAGTGCTCACACATCTAACTGTCAGTCTAACTGGATGCAGCTGAGTACCAGTATTTTACAGGAGCGACTGCTTATCTGACCTCCACAACAAAGTAACTGGGTAACACAATACCCCTTGGTAAGATTGGTTGTCCTACTTTCGGGCTTCTGACGACCCGTAACGACTGTCAAAGATCCACGTGACATGTGACAATGACAGCCGGGACCAACGCGCGGCTTAACATGCTTTCCGAGGCACGGAGGAGTCTCGGTATGTTTAAAGATAGTCACCCATCCACGGAGCAACTCCGGCAAGTGTAGCTTAACCTGATGGATCGACCCGTGCGGCTGTTATTACGAGCTCCTCTCTCCGATTATGATTATGGTAGTAAGATATGCCTGCAGATGCAGGATGTTTAGGGACTAACCACTGGCGCGGAATCGGCTTGAGACCATCAAGAAGGTCACTTTGGCGATCGGAAATTCGGCACGATGCAAATGTGTTTCCGATCGGCGTAGTCGTGTCGTCACTACTGAAGCGAGGCGAATGACATCTTTTTCGCTTTTGGTATGAACATCTTTAAATGATCGGCTCAAACCGATTCCGCATAAATAAGTGTGATCTGTGTGGTCACTCCCTTAGGCTCAATTGACATTGCCACGGAACGGAATTGAAGCGCGTTTTTGTAACGATATTATACGTAGCAAAATGAATGTTATCTCAATTGTGTAACGTACAAACTTGATAAGAGTAAATGCGGTAATTACCGAGAATGCGCGAGAATTCTCCAGAAAACGCGCGACAGTTATGTGGCTCGTATCTAGTTTGTACGTACACTATTGACATAAAGTTAATTATGCTTTGTACAAAAAATAATTGATTCCATTTCCGTTCCGCGGCAAAGTAAATTGAGCCTTATATTTGTGTCCGTGCAGTATTATAAATAATGTGGTTTGCTGTGTATTTCAAGCCTTGTTCTATCGCATGCGCCGCTGACCAGCTAAACCCACACTCACTCACTGGAAACTTTTGGTTAGGTTTAATTAAGTACATGAATAAAGTGGAATAAAAATATCGTATGTACGTCTTTTGATTTAAATTCAATAACAATTACATATAGAAATATTTTCATTGCTATGTAACTTATATAATATCATCTACAATAATAACTAATAGACACACAAACG
This sequence comes from Agrochola macilenta, assembly GCA_916701695.1. Lineage (NCBI taxonomy): Eukaryota > Metazoa > Arthropoda > Insecta > Lepidoptera > Noctuidae > Agrochola > Agrochola macilenta. The sequence continues at coordinate 9,740,717 of OU753554.1, read as the reverse complement.
ATAATTTTAGGAACGGCTGGAAAAAATAATAATTAACAATTTCAATGACAGGCTTTAATCCAGTATCACTTCTAAGTAAGAGAATTTCATATAGAAGGTACATAATTTTAAAATCAATTCATCATCATGTTATGAAGGAAATCAGTTTCCTTACTAAAAACAGAAAACAAACTAAAAAAATATGTAAAACAAATGACATATCTAGGATGCATTAGCAAAATTAACTAGAAATTAGTTTTAGGTATTAATAAAATACCATTGTGGCACTACTACTAGACAACTACACAAATTAAGAACAGAATCCAAATATTTTATTTATTGTAAACGAAAAGGCACTTTAAAATCAAGGTGGGGGCAATGATACATGAATAAAAATATAATTAAGGTCAGAACAAGTTATAATGGAATACTCCTCTTGTTTGTCATCAATTTCTCTCGTCACACTGTAGTTTCACTTAAAAGTAGAAAATATTTTAAGAGTTCTTTTTTATAATATATATGTACACATGTTAAAAAATTCAACAAGGAACAATCCATTCATACCTACAACTTAGAAATAATTATGTGATCAGAATGTTCTCAAACTAATTCACAAAGTACCTCAAATAGATAATATAGATGTCATTTTACTCCATGATATTGCAATATCAAATACACTGTAAGCAAATATGTAATATTGCCATATCGAAAATAAGTAAAACAGCCAGGGCATGGAGTAAGACCAAACTCAATGCCACGAGAGAACTCATACATAACTGTCCATTATATTGATATAAAAAAATTTATACAAAAGGTCCACACCTTATTTGATTACAATTTCTGCAATATAAAAGTTATAAGTCACCACTGATAATATCAGCTCTCCATATATTTAATGAATATCATAGACACTTGATGCCGAGGTATCGTAACACTCAGTCAGCGCACAATGTGTAGATACTTGTTTCAACGTTTCTGTAACTTCACCAGTCCCTAAACCGTAGGATCAACTCCTCTCACCACAGAATTTTCTAGTTATAAAAATTACTATATTTTATAGATTCAGTCCACAAATTTGAAATAAAGTCCACGATTCCACTCATCGTCACATAGTGCATTACTGGTACATGACGACTGTTGGTATTTACTTAATGTTCTGTTCACTAGGCGTTTGTTTAATTAAACGTTCTTCCAGTACGAATATTATTTAGCACATTTTAATTTGTTGAAAGTTTTTTAGCGATGCACTGTTTAAAACAATCAATAATATCTATGTTACATTAAAATTGTTCAAGTAGGAACGCAACTACCGCCGGTCGCGTCGTTCTAGGACATAATTCCTCATTCCTGTCTATGTATGTCCACTATACATACGTCTATGTAATGCGGTACCAATTAGTCGACTACTAGTTGTCTATGGGGAGAAGCCAGTCCTCAAATTGTGTTCACATAACAAGCACATCTATCAGTTGCGAGGGCGTCCGCGGCCGCGCGACCCGTCCCGTTCCTGAAACAAAACATTCTGTTAGCACCACTTACATAATCATTGCTTGATATATCAAAAATAACTAAATGACATGGCTTTATTCTATATTGATCTATAAAAGCAATATTTTTGGCATGGAACCAACCTTACGGGGCCTGTTGTAATCACGGTCGCGATACATATTAGACAGGGGACCGTCGCGGTACATGCCCGAATCATTGCGGTCATTGTGGTCGTTATAGTCCCGAGGTCCTTCATCGTCTAAATCAAGAGCATCACGAGGGTCACGGTAGTTGCGCGAGTCCCGGTGGTCTCGGGGGTCTCGAGCGTCCCGCGTGTCGCGGTGGTCACGGTGGTCCCGTGGGTCACGTCCGTCCCGGCCATCTCGACCGTCACGGCTGTCGCGAGCATCACGCCCGTCTCGACCATCGCGGCCTTCACGACCCTCCCGGCCATCGCGGCCGTCGCGCTTGTCACGGTAATCACGATAGTTGTTGCGGTACCCGCGACCGTTGTCTTGATCCTCACGATTATTCTCCTGGGGGTGATGAACAGGAACCTTGCGCGAATCTTCTTCCTCCTGACGCCTCTCATAGTGAATGAAGTCGTCGAAAATAGATGTTGAATGGCAATAACAGTGCATGATGCGTAACACTTGCAGCCCTTTAGCGTGCGGCACTTCCTGCGTGTCGCGAGAATTTGTTACCGGCTTATTCTCGTTATTCTCTAATTTGATATGACGTAGTTGCACGTTCGGAACGTCCTTAACATAGATCCACCTTACACGAAACTGTCCCTTCCACTTGTCCTGAGACCACACACTAGAGTTGGAGTTGTAATCCACCGCACTAGTCATGCGAGCCATTCCACAGAAATGGCCGCTACCGTTCACTGAAAATAATAAGAAGACGGCGCCCCCCTCCCTCTCACGCTCGCGGAACGCCGCGTCTAGTCGCTTGTTGCCGTGCTCAGTACTGCACCAAATCTCATACTTGATGCTGCGATGGATGTCATCCTCCGAATAAGACTTGATCACAAAGAACCGAGCTAAAGGCGCACTCAGATCGAACTCCTTAGGGTTGTAGTCATTCTTGACGCGCAGTTCGTCCAGCACGGGGTGCGGTACGGCGGGGGCAGCTGGCGGCGGCAGCGCGGCCACCGCGGGCGCGGCCAGCTGCGGGCGCGGCGCGTGCTGCTGCGGCGCCGAGTGCGAGGGGTGCGGGTGCGGGGCCGGAGCGCGCGGCGCATGCGCCCACGCGGGCGGCGGCTGATGCTGCGGCGGGGGCCCGCGCTGCTGCATAGCGGCGGGGGCGGGGGCCGCTGCGGGCGCCTGCGCGGGCATGGGCAGCGGCGCGGGCACGGGCGGGGCCTGCATGGCCGGCGGCGGCGGTGCGGTCACTACGGGTGCGCTCTTGCCGGCGTCCCATGTGCTGATATCCATGTTGTGCTTCCCAGGAATTATTGGTGGTGGCGGCATGCCGGGACCCTTCTTCTTTACGGCGCCTCCCTGCGAGGACGGCGCGGGCTTGGCCGGCTGGCTCGCGATGGACGCCCATGTCATCTTTTTGGGTTGAGAGCCACCAGACACGTCCTTGAGCTCCGGCGGGCGATCTTTCTCCGATTTGTGTTCGCCGAGCGAGAGTGACTGCACCCCCGTCTCCACGGCTTTGATGCCGTCGGGCACATACAGCCCGTCGGCCCTGTAATAGTCATCGTACTGCTTCGCGCGACCGAGTTGCCCCCACGTCGAATAGTCGCCATTACCGTGAAAATAATTAAAAGTCGACGCTGGTTGTCCGAATGCAGCTGTCGAAAATGGTGTTGTTGAGGGTCCAAACACACCTGGAATTACAACAATGGAGAATTAAAAGTGGTCGAGTGTTTCAGATTGGGAAGATCAAAAATATATACTTGATAAGCATTTTATGAAAATGTAAGGTTAATGGTAATTAGATGATATTAACAATGTCTGACACAAACAAAAGATGGATGCGGTTTAACAGAAGCAAGATAATGATCGAGGTATTGTCGTTTTTCTGGCATGAATAGTTGATACCGAAATTGATGAATATAGTGACATCTTTTCTCTTGTTACTGTATGAATACTAGCTACCATCCATTCCATAAGAATCGTGAGGATTGTATCCTCCGAAAGTCATCGGGTCTGTTCCATTGGTGGACCATGTCCCATCCCCGACTCCAAAAGCTTGATAAGGAAGTGCTGTTGTACTGTAATAACCTGAAATAAGGAAAAATATTTGCCTCTAAACAAATTTCCCACTTTCTAGTTATAATTAACTTAAAAAGCAACAAGATACAAAAGATGTTTAATTAATTGAAAAGACAGAAATTAACTTTTAATTTACGACAATAAGCCTCAGTATCTCTTATTAGCACAATTTGATAAATGAAGTCCCGCTTTTTGGTTTTATCATCTGAACTAAACTGCTTATCATCATCATCTCAAACTGATACATAGTCTGAAGTTCATCTCAAAAACGTAAGTAAGATAGCACTAAAACATCGTGCGCATAGTAACAGTTTTGAGCTTGATGCAGTTTTCTATAGGTCAAAGTTCAACTCAATATAGACATGACCTTTACACATTTTTGACAAAAGGACTTGATTAAAGATAAAACAAAGCTATAGGATTCTAGGAATTATACAAATACTAAACAAAGGAGCAATGTAAATTATTCTAGGGACTTTACAGGTGTTTATGTCAATAATTTTCAATGAAACACACAATACATTTCTCGGGACTGATAAGTGATAAAGTATCTGACTGTTTTATATGGTTGGGGAGGGTTGGTAGTGTATCGAAACATATGTACCTACCTGCCACGCTGTAGGGGTCGGCCGCGGACGAGATGGGTGGCGCATAGGAAGGCTGTTGCTGATGGCGCCATGACACCTCGGCCAACTCGTCGCCGCCGCTCTCTAAATGTTGCTCTTTCGGTGCATTTGTCACTAAAATCATAAACAATGAACAATGAGCATTTGTACATAGAAGGGCGTGTCTTATTACCGCTACTAGAATTTTTTATATTTTTAATCAGAAAGGACTGGACAAACAATACTGTGTTGGATAAATAAGCGCATTCTATAGTAATGGAAATATTATCAATCAAATTGTCACTTTCATTGAAAGGCTCAGAATGTAAAGGTGTCAACACAATTTGGTTGCTTTAACTAAATTGAAAGGCTTATGTGAAACCATATTATTATAAGCCATTTTAAAAATCTCAGACAGAGTAGTCTGTGCGCGACTGCTAGTCACCGCCTGAGGTATGTGAGCGGTGAGACGGTCGAGGACGCTATTAACAAAATTGGCAGACTGAGTTAGCTTGGCCTTTGTCTAGCTCCCCGGTCTCACCGCTCACATACCTCAAGCGGTGACTAGCAGTCGCGCACGGACTATAGTATAAAGTTTCAAAGGTAAAACTCCACAGTATAGAATCTTAGGCTTAGCGTCGGGTCACACCGGAATGGCAGCGCCCGGCAGCGACGCGGCGAGCACTTTCAGTGTGAAATAATTTTAAACTTTATCTACATACTTAACAGACCAGTATCGCTTGAAAAGCTTGAAAGGTCTCGAGGCCGCCCGCAGTGCCGCGAGCGGCCGCGCGCCACGCGCATCTTATCGGTGGTTCTGCCTGCGGCTGCCAGCGGCGACGCGAGGCCGCTCGCGGCAACGCGGGCGGCCGCGTGTATGTAATGTAGAAACAAAAGTAGTCAAGAGGAGACTAGGCACGTGGGATCGACGCCGGAGGCCGCTGGCGGACGCTGGCAGCCGCTGCCGGCCGCTGCCATTCCGGTGTGACTCGGCCCTTATTCTTTAATAATTTGATCACATAGAAGTCCATTATCATAACCCTTTTACCAGCAATTTCCTTTGAGTGAACGCTTACAGGACTATTATTATAATCAAGAACATTAATTGTCTATGAAGATATGGTCCATAGTGTTTGTAAATTGTCTATGAAGATATGGTCCATAGTGTTTGTAAATTATATTGTGTTTATTAGTGTAAAAGTAAAGTTAGTTGTTTCTGCAGCAATGAAGTATACAGGTAGGTGCACAAAGAATATTATACAATGCAATATTGCTACTGAAATTATTGAAGTGTTCTTAGACCGTTACAAATTGTATGTAAGAAGCCCAACACAGATTTATTTGACTGAGTCATCTAAAATGTTGATAAATGAAAGCAAGCGGCTATGGTTTTTATTTATATGTAGCAAAGGTTCAATATTGTATTTTAGCAACACAAATACTAATGGTTTCATTTTACAGTACATCAAATGCAAGTAGGTATTCATTATGCAGCAATCTAAACAGTGCAATTTACTGCAGAGAAAAATGCATAAAAAAATATAGTTTTTCTCTAAATAATTCTACAAAATTAATTTCAATTTCTAGCAATTTTTGAATTAAGAAGTACCAGTATAGAATTAAGGGTAGGAATACTTTCGATGACTACAGTCTACACTATAAATAGCATGTGTTATTATAATAGGACCTAGGTATTCATGTCTACCCAATCTAGAAATAATAAAGTACTGTCTACCTCTTTAGTACTCTGGATTTCAAGAATATTTATGGCCAGGAGTAGCAATGATGGTTCATACAAAGACCATTAATTACAATTGAAGTAATCAATTGACTACAATTATTATTCATAGTCCACTGCACACAAGTTAATTCTTTGCTGTTATAGTGAATCGCACGCATGTTGGTTTTTGACGAATAAAACTGACAGAAACGTATTAAATTCCATTCAATCCATTGAAAATTGAAGTTTACTTCGTATTAGAACATATGTAGGCAGCAATAATTTGTATTAAAACAAAGAATGTGTAAGTGCAAATATCCTAACTAATATTATAAATGCGAAAGTGAGTTTGTTTGTACGCTTTCACACTAAAACGGCTAAACGGATTTGTATGAAATTTGGCAAATGGGTAGACCATGACCTGGAGAAGGGCATAGGATATCTTTTATCTTGATATTTCCACAGGGCCGAGACTTATGCGGGTGAAACTGAGGGGTGCAGCTAGTTTATAAATTAATGGCATTTCAGTTATGGCACTACTAACCTACTTTCATGTAGGTACAATAAATGAGTAATATTTTCCCTTTACTAATAGAATTTAAACGAAGTTATGACATAATTATATGCCAAAGAGTAGCATATATGTTATTCATGTTTGTTAGAAGGGTAAAGCCACCTTTTCAGCTCAACTTTGGAGGAAACTTCTGGCCCACAGATTTAGGATTTGTAAATATGGTAATGTATTGACAAATCCCCAGCCTACTGTAATGTGACCTATAGCAGATGGTATAATTATAGAACACAGCTGTTTCAATTTACTCATGATAATGTTTTTAATTATAAAAGTAGCACATAGTAATTAAAGAAACCAGCTCATTATAAAATCTCTTAATAGAATATGTTATTATTATAAATAACATTTCCAATATTATTTTGTTCCACAGTCAAGGTCAATAGTTTAATTGACTGTAGATAAAGAATGTACCTGCTGATTGTAGTGCTGCAGTCAAAACTAACTTTGTTAATCTATTACTTTGACCCACACAATTAACGCAGATTGACATAATCACCAAAATAGAGTAAGTACATCATTTAAGGAGTATTTGCATGCAATTTTTTTAACCCAATTACCTGACTTATTAAAACGAAAATTGCACTTCCAAAGTAATTGAATGAAAGCAGAGGTATTGAATTAAATAATATAATATTTAAGGCCCTAAAATGAATACTGAACAATTGCATTATGGTCCTTAAATCATTTAAAATCAGACTTAATGTAATACATTTTGAAAAACTTACTGTGTTCTACAAAGTAATACATGTCTGCTCTGTAGTCACCCACATTACAAACAAGAGTGGTACAGACACAGCCATTGATTATATGTGGGTGGTAAAGATTTTCAAGTTATTTTAGATAGACGTCTGTGGGTTGATTGGGTGAGCCACCCACCTACATCCTCTCAGGTGTACAACATAATCATTACATTCCATTTCACCTAATATCACCATACATCTGACAACATTCAGTTATTACAGTTACATTCCCACATTTCACACAGTAGCATGGTTAATTACATTATTCTAGATCTAAAATCACGCAAGAAATAATAAAAGTGAAAGCTTAAAAGATTACGACGCTAATCGCAGCATCGCAATAACGAGAACCGAATGCGAAGCCGACCGGTACGCTGTTCCACCTACGGAGAAAACACTTGCAACGTCACAACGATACCATCTTTACCTTGGTTCCCTTGCCCTTTCATCCGCTACGATCGCCACAATCATGAAACAAGAAACAAAACACCAATATTAGCTATACAACAATACGTTTAAAGACGTAATTATTGAACTGAGATAGTGTAAATGCGAAATACCTGATCTGACACGCCTGCTGACATTGGCCGCGATTTTTAGAATATAGAGCACTTATAGAAGTCTTTAGACACGACAATATCAAAATAAATCACATCAGTTTCACTACACAAGGTCCGAAGTGTCCGAGATTCACTTAATTATTTCTAAATGTCCGTGTTGTATAAAAATCCGCTGAAGTCCGAAACGGATGGACGTTTGTTAATGGCGACCAAAGCAGTGTTGCCAATTTTTTTTTTCGGAAATAACCGGTTAGTGTTATCCTACCGTAAATGAATAAACGTAACTTAGCTTTTCACCAGTTTGGTTTGATTCTAGTTTGCGCAAATTTTTTGTCAAGTTTTTCTTATTCATTTCATGTTCATTTTGGCGTTATTTCATTTAAAATATGCATAAATTATTCTGGGCTTCCCCGAAAAATTTCCATTTTCCTTCCTTTTATGATTCATCAGCACGATTCATTCATCAGCTGACTTATAAACAAATAAACGTAAACTCGGTTGTACATACACTGTCAGCTTATATTTTTTAGATCTATGACCGCAGTTTCTCTCGAAAGTACAACTGACTGGTACGGATGAAATCTTATCGAACCTTATCGAACGAATGCTACCACATTTTTTTTATTTCAGTTTTCTAAGGATCGGTTTACATCTTAGAGTATATACTCTAAGGTTTACATTGACGTTTATCGAAGCATTGATTTTCATCTGAAAATTGCCGTTGGGTGCTTTTAGGTCCGAATGAAAAAATCACTCGCCGAATCTAATGGACCGATTAAGTTGAAATTTGGTACACATATCAATTTCTGTGACCCAAACACGGACGTGAATATATGAATTTTGAATATGGGGGTCACTTTTGGGAGATAAATAAGAAACAAACAAAAATGTTTTGCACACTGTACCGTGTGACATATCAAATGAAAGGGCTATGAGGGTCGCAAGTATATTTTTTATAATAAACAGATTCTCTCCGAAACTACTGTGCCTAATTTTTTTTTAAAAATACGGAAAGTAGTTCTATAGAGATTACAGGAAACCCATACGAGTCTATGGTCTTAAAATAACATTGTAAATCACACAATATTGATTGTGCGTACAAACTTACATTTGCAGTTGGAATAAAGGGAGCACATGTTTTTCAACTACAATGTTCAGTTGTGTCATTGACTCTTGATTGATTGGCCACCTATAAACCCTTATATCATTTGAGTCAGTGACCGACAAATTCTGATATTTGGCGACAAATTAGCGACAAATTTTTTGTGTACTTAATCAAAATTAAAATCCCTGATGGTGGCCCTGCCAGAGTCAATGACACTGTTCAGTATGGTCTTGGAATAAATCCATCCCAACAACCCTTCATTGTTTTCACTTGGCCGGTTTTTTTATTTAGATGTTGCGTTTCGACATAATAATATTTTTGAATTGGGGATTTGGAGGAAATATGTAGAGTTACGAATTTGCATTTATGTACTTCATTTACTTAAATTTTGTAGTCGTGAAGAAGTTTATCGTATTGTAGGTATAGGTTTTTCAATTACGCCACCTGTCAGAATAACTGTACCTAATATTGGAAGAAGCCAGCAACAGCTGATAGGGGGCAATACTTTAAAAACATAATTTATTCTTATTATTTATTTAATTGTAAACATCATAACTCAAGCATTACATACATTTGCATAATTTTTTATTTCTTGGTAAAAAATGATGAAATGGTTTTGGTTCCACTTGCTGCCTTTTGTCTCGCTTTTTCTTTTGCTGTTAGGGGCTTTTCCTTTTTTACCACACCAAGGTCTTTTTCAGGGAATACAAGAATATTACTTTTAGATTCGTCATCTGAAGTTTCACATTTAATTTTTTTCTTAGATTCATTATTTTCGACTTCAGACTTTCTTTTGTTTCCGATAGTTTCGATTGAGTCGGGCTCAAAATTAAATCGTTTTTCTAATGATTGTCTCATTTCATCTTGAAGATACTCTGACAACATGCCGCAGGCATATTTCAAGTAGCGTTCTGGAAAAGGATAGCCAAAATTAGTTGAGTTTAAATTTTAACGCCAAAATAAATAAATCTTATATTCTGAAGTCAGTCTTCTGATGACTATGGGAGTTGATGCTTTGCTGTGCTTTTTTATAAGTAACAAGGTGCTTAGACTCAAGTTTACAATGTAAAAATTGTCAAGTAATACTGAATTCATTGTTGAAGAGCCTAATAATAAAAAAATATGCTGCTAGGGGGCGCAACTACGCTGGTATTCATTAAAGTAGCAATCTATACCCTTATTATAACATCCAGTAATCCTATAGTCAGGGAAAGCATCTGCTCGCAAAAAGAAGAAAATATCTACCAAAATTTAAAATATTCTTTGAATAATAAAATAATGTATGCCAACCTTCATGCATATCTTTCAATGAACTTGACACAAACGTAGCAGAAACTGCTCCCGAAGTAACATGAATGTTTTTCTCTTTCAACACTTTAGCAAGTCTGCGGACCCGCGCCTCCAGCCAGGTCATAGTCTTCTCTTCATTATATTTATATGCTTTCATATCAGCTGGACCCTAGGAATTAAAAAGACAATGCTTAAGTTTCCTAACTTTCATTTAGTTGTTAAATAAAAAAGTTCTATTGTTTTTTTTTGTGTTTTCATAAAACAACAAGATTGTCTCTTTTTATAACGGCCCTCCCTTTATAAAAAGGTTCTGCTGTTATATTTAGCACAGGAGTCAGAGAAATACATGATTTGTTAATAAACAATTTTTATATTTGTTATTAAGCTATTGCATAGCTTCTATCGCGGGCCTTGAGCGTGGAGACCGAATCCAGAATATCCGTAACGAAAAATCCTAACACCCTTGTCAGCGCACTTTGTTTTTATTTTCTGAATTTTTTTGAACGGAGCTTCAGTTTTCGTTCTTGTACTGACAGAAAGCCACATAAATTCCTGACATTTTCGTTAGATGGCGTTACGTTGTTAGAAGCATAATAAATATTGTAGCGGTGGGTGAAATCACTTGTTTATCTGTGCCGTGAACAGTGCGTGCTATGTGTTAGCGGACGTTTTGATAAATACTTGGTACGTAAGTTTGTTATTTGTTTTATACGTAAGATTATATACCATTTTGTTCGTGATTTTACGGTCTTTCTATAGTTTCAATGACAAATATTCCTGAAGAACCTACATGTATTGTAAGATAATAAAAGTATTTTGAACAATATTAACTTCTCATTTATTTAATAAAAGAATAAAAATTGTTTTCTTATCGGTCACCATGCTCAAAAAGTGTAACTTGAATTAATATCAAAGACAAAAAAACAAAGGAAAAAAAATACTGCATAAATAAAATAAATAAATAATTATAATTGCATAAGTTGATAAAAAATGCTATGCAATAGCTTTACCGCAGCAGTCTCCGAGTGCCACACGTCTTTTTTTTTTTTATTGTAAAGATTTGGAGATAGATGGTAGGTAAATAAACACTTTGTACTTATATAATGTACCTTTAAATCAGCAATATTGTCCAAACTAGGAACAAAGTCGAGAATCTTATCATATCCTTTCTCGGAGAGCAAGTCTTCTAAAGGTATTGCTCTATCATTGCACTGGTCCTTTAACTTTGGTAATACTGAAAAAAGTTTTTTTTTTTATAGAGAATTAGTTTCAATAAAATTGCACACCATGCTTCAGACTATTAAGCTAGCTTATTGATAAGATCTGTGATAAAGGATATATATATAGATTTGATATTTAAAAACAGCATTGATAACCAAACGACTCTCGAATAATATCGAAATAAAGAAAACTGACGTCATGAAAAAAAAATGCGTTACCTAGAAATATAGGGTTAACTTGAGTAAACATTTGTATACTTCCATCGGATTTAACAGTTTCTCCAACAAACCACGAACGGCATGGTTCGTCAAATGTTCGGATTTCATAGATTTTGTTGTTTTTGTCATCAAGGCAATATTTTGAGGGCTCTCCATGTGCCGGGTGTCGTAACGTAATGATGGTGAAGTTGCTGTTGTCCAGCAAAGAATCTGTAATGTTATTCAAGTTTAAGTCACGTAATTTGTGGAAACTAGATACGTAATGCAATAAAAAGAAGGAATCTTTATGAAAGTTTAAAACCTTTTACAAGTAATAGCCATGACTTTTCAACACGTTTTGGCGGAGGCACAGAAGCAACAACTGTGTTTGATTTTGTCTTGGATCTTGTCATTTTGATTTGTGATATATATAAAGTTGTTTATTTATATCTAATCAATGAAATAACGTTTTGTAATATTTTCGCGCTATTCACATCACAAATCACAACACAGCACACATGACACAATCACATCAACAACTTCATCAATGTCATGTTGTCATATCATGTTGACAGTTGACAACTGGTTTGAATGTTACTCTTATCATAGAAGTAAAAATGTACGTCTCTACAGTCTTCCGTTAATTTTCTTTCGATCGATTTTGTTTATAAATGTTTAAACATTTAATAATACAGTTATAATACGTTTCTCTCTTTTATAAAAGTAATGTATATAAAAGTATCGATTGTTCAGATCAACACTACGGCAACGATCCCAAAGACATGACATTGTCATACCATAAATCGTCCTGTCGGAATAATATAAAGTGTAACTTGGTGCTTACGAATGATACTCATTGTTATCGTGTATGGATAACATAGTAATTAATTAGGAATAAGAATTAGATTTTTCGATTTCTTACGTAGACGTTCATACAAAGTTATCTCGTCATTTATATTGAGGAACGTCAAATCGGGCTTCTTAGATTAGATTGTGGGAGTACTTAGAAGTACAAATAACAAACCTATCAATTACAAAACCAAATTATTAAAAAAAACTGGCCAAGTGCGTGTCGGACCACGCACAATGAAGGGTTCCGTAGTTGAGATGAATTAATCCCAAGAACAAACTTAACATTACAACAACAATATTGAGAGATTTACTATGTTATTTTAAGTCCATAGACTTCTTAAAGGTTTTCCTGTAATCTATGAGTTAAGAACCATTCTCAATTTTTTTTTCAAAATTTTTGGATCTTGTGTTTCGGAGATAAGGGGGGAATGGTCAATTTTCATCAATTTTCTTAAATATCTTAGGTATTTAGTTTGAAATTATTAAAAAAAAATATTTGAGATCCTCACAACAAGTCCTTTCATCACGAGTATGTCACACGGTTCAGTTTGCAAACCTTTATTTTTTTCTTTGTTCCCCAAAAGTAACCCCAAAATTCAAAATTCATTTATTTACGTTACACGTCCATATTTGGGTCACATAAATACATATGTGTACCAAGTTTCAACTAAATCGGTCTATTAGATTCGGAGCAAATTGGCTGTGACAGACAGACACGAGTAATCCTATAAGGGTTCCGTTTTTTCCTTTTGAGGCACGGAACCCTAAAAATGGCAAAGAAGTAATAAACATACATACGACTTACGCCTTTTTTCCCATGGGTGTAGGCAGAAAAAAGAGAAGGATAGATGTATAATATACATAATCGACAAAAAAAAACCGTAATTGTGACGTTTTGATACAACACTACGGATACAACACTACTATGGATCGCGTTCCAGTTCAGAAAGAACATTAGGCATGCAATTTAACATTACAGCAGTGTTTCTTTCAAAGTTTCAAAGTGGGCGATAGTGCCCCCTTGTGGGCGCCGGAGGCCTAGAGGGGGGCGATAAGGGGCCCAAAAAATTGGGGGGTGTTGAAGTGGTTTAGGGGGGCGATGACTGATTTGTAATTTCATCTACTTAAAGTAATGAATGTCATTGTGGTTTATAAGATGTGGTAAAGTAAAAAAAAATGGGGGCGCTGAAAAATAATTGATTTTCAAAGTGGGCGGTAGATGAAATAAGTTTGAGAACCTCTGCCTTTCAGCGGTCCATCCTAACTATCCAAACTAGTATTACAAATGCGAAAGTGGGTTTGTTTTTTTTGTTACGCTTTCACGATAAAACGGTTGAACGGATTTGGATGAAATTTGGCACATGGATAGACCATGACCTGGAGAAGGACATAGGATACCTTTTATCCAAATATTCCCACGGGATCAAGACTTATGCTGGTGAAGCCATGGGGCTAATAATAAGTGACTTTACGCTTTTGTTTGCGGGACATGTGCGTGGTCCGACATGCACTTAGCCGGTTTTTTTTCTCTTACTGGAAATAGTTTTTGTGTTTTAGCTTCTTTCCATCATGTTTCCCCTGTCCGTAGCCAATTTATTTGGAGTCGGCGCAACATGTTTTTTTTTTCTAATCATGCTAGAGTACTTGACAGCAATTGGCATGGAACTTTGACTTTTTGACATCTAAGTTATCGTGCTGTTTGACATTGACATTTGAAAGATAAACCGCGCTTTTGCAATTGTGCAGAAAGTTTGTGCTCAACATTATCCTAACAGAAAAGATGCAAGCTTTTCTTAAAAGTGGCAAATTATCCGCATCGGACAAACCCTCGTCTTCAGGTGTAAAATCTTCTGGCAAGAAAAAGCCTCCAGCACCATGGGTTGAGAAATAGTAAGTTCTAACATGAAACATCCCCATTTGTATTTGTAACCTTTAATCATTCGTAATAAAAATAATTATATGTAATTTCCAGCCGGCCGAAGACTATAGACGATATTGTAGATCAGGGGGAAGTGGTGCAAGTGTTGCGGGAGTGCTTGTCTGGTGGTGATTTACCACATTTGTTGTTTTACGGCCCGCCCGGTACCGGCAAGACGAGCGCTATCCTTGCCGCGGCTCGGCAGCTGTTTGGCGATATAACCCGGGATCGTGTTTTGGAGCTAAATGCTTCGGATGAGCGCGGCATTCAAGTTGTCAGAGATAAAGTGAAGTCTTTTGCTCAACTCACTGTCAGCAGTACAAGACCTGAGTAAGTATTATCTATTTATTTATTATGAGGCTCTTCAAGTATGAATACACTGTTACTTTACAATTTGTACATTGCAAACTTTCTAAGCGCCTCATTACATAGAGAAAACCACAGCTAGTAAAGTAGTATGCTAGTAAATGTTTATTTACTTTCATGTAGGTTTTATTGAAATAAAAAATTGCAAATATAAAAGTTGTTATTTGAGAAACATACTCACAGACTTTCTACAACAACTGGTATTCAGCTGCGTCCAGTAAACTGAAAGCTGTCCCCAACACAGTCAGGAAAAAGCATTGCAGATGGTGATGGCAAATCACAGACTTTTCTTGTTCATGTGTCAGACTTTCATTATAACATAACATCACACCTTGTTTCCCCGAAGGGTTAGGGCAGAGGTGTATCTATAAAAGGTACATCCACATTACACATTAAACAAATAACTGGGCTAAATAAAAGACAGCATGATTTTAATTTTATTTATGTACATTCCAGTATTGATAACCTCATTGTCTTTATGCTTGTATCAATTTCAGTGGACGACCATGTCCCCCGTACAAGCTGGTGATCCTGGACGAAGCTGACTCCATGACAAATGCAGCTCAAGCAGCATTGAGGAGAACCATGGAGAGGGAGACTAGGACCACACGGTTCTGTCTCATCTGCAACTATGTGTCAAGGATTATACCTCCCATCACTAGCAGATGCTCCAAGTTTCGCTTCAAGCCTTTAGCTAGAGAGAATGTTATCAAGAGGTATAGATTCTATGATGCTTTAATTTATATGGTTAGCAAGATTTTATCTAAGCACCACCACCCATTGTACTGCTGTTAAGATACGGGAATGAAATAAAATTGACCAAAACATCAGTTATATCAAACTGAGACATACTAGTTACAAATCAAGGGATCCCACTGGCTCGACTCTTGATGTTGTCTATTATTTATAATCAACTAAAATATAGGTTTTAGACCCCCTCAAAATGAAAATAACCTGTTCACTGTTACCTCTCATAGCACTTGGGATTTAAAGTATTGCAGTGTTTAGCCTAGCCTCTATAAATGTTACTTAATATTTGTGTGAATGTAATTCTTAACTTGAGGTTAAAAGAAAACAAGAAATAGTCAAAAAGATTTCATAATAAAAATAACAAACAAACATTGTCAATGCAGACTGCGCGAGATTTGTGAAGCGGAAGGCGTGGACGTCGGCGAGGGCGAGGTCTTGCACCAAGCAGTCGACACGTGCGAAGGAGACCTGCGCCGCGCGCTCACTGCCATGCAGTGCTGCCAGCGACTGCTGGGCAAGATCACTGCTGAAGGGCTAGTGGAGGTACTACATATTTATTTATGTTAGCCAACAATTGCTTACTAATAATAAAAAAATAAAAAATACCAGCCTGTTACTGTCCCACTGCAGGGCAAAGGCCTCTTCTCATATAGAGAAGGCACGAGCATTGATCACCACGCTTGCTCAAGACGGGTTGGTGATTTCAGACTTATATTAACTATATAAGTCCAGGTTTCCTCACGATGTTTGTTGCTTACTACATTTAAAATAATTTCCTTAATAGTAGGTATGCAACAATTACTTAGAGGCTCCATTACGCATGGATTTTACGGTTAATTCATGCATAGTAATAATACGTAATAACAAAAATGTAGATAAGCAGTCATTGTGCTGATAGTCGTGACGGACGATGGCATAATAGACAAGAGCCTGAGAAGGCTTTCGTTAGGCAGCTGGATCTGCAGAAAGCGGTACTTCTGAACACGGCGCGTATCGTTAGGAAGTTCCTCTCTCAGGAGCCCTGACCACCGATAGCTTGGACCCTGTTCGCGATACCGGTGGGCTGCAAAATGTTTAAAAATGTCATTTATATGTTTGTAAATGAAATAAAAGAAATAACAAAAAAAAAAACTAACTCTTCCCCTTAACCCAATGTATTAGGGGTCGGGGCAACATGTCTTTTTCTTCCATACTGCTCTATTAGTCTTCATATACTACATATGATGACAGATGAGATAAGTGAAGATGAGTGAGCGTTGCAACAGTGGCATGACAACTGCAGTAGACGTGTTATTGCAAAGACAGCGCGAATCGACGGAAGTCAACGACAAGTTACCGATCATTCACGACAAAAAATATAGTTACGTAGAAGTTGTAGGAGGTCGGCTACATACATCAGTCACGTCACTACCGGCGCGTCTCCGTCTCGTCACCAGCAAATCAAAACTTGTATTGGTATGAACGAAACAAGCGTTGCTATGACTGACTGAACATATGTTCATACGTTCCTAAAATTGATGACTGATCGGCGACTGACGTGTGTGCCTACTGACGACTGATTGACTGTATAAACCTTTAAGCTAAATGGAGCAACAATCTTTGCTAGGTGACTAGAAGAGAGTAGCCGTGGATCGTATGTAACGTGTAGTCAGAAACTGGAGAAGTCTATGACCAGCTGTAAACTTCTGTAGGTTGATGATGACTGTTTAGATGAATCAATGTATTTGTGGGAATGTACGAATCTGTTGCGATACGAAATAATTATGAGTGTCTTTTTGCTCCACTAACAATTTATGATAAAAAAGAATAAATAAAATAATTTGTTCTAATAGCCATAACTTTTGCACAGGTAACTGGCCTTGTTCCTGAGAAGCTGGTCAACGAATACCTGGGCGTCAAGAACTACAGTGAATTGGAGAAGTTTGTGGAAAGGTGAGTGTAAAATAGTGATTTAATACTTGAACATTTACTTCACTTTCAATATTATTCAAGTAAAAATACAGCCATAATGGTCCAATCAGGTATGGTTTGATCTCACGACTCTTGATCGCCGTTTAACGTCTTAACATTTACACTAACAACAACTATTGTCCTTAGGCTATTGCTATTTTATCTAACTCCAAACGGGCAAAAGTTTTCGAATAGAAAATCTCATTTGCCCTTTCTGAAAATTGTATCCAAGTGCTCTGGGTGCGTGTTATATGTTTTTTGGACACTGATAGTATCATAATGATGATGACGTCCTCCAAGATTCATCAGTAGACGGCGTTATGCAATTAGCATTTGGCCTGCGCTCGCGTAAAGTCGTATTGGTTTTAAATGTTTGGTGGCATTTACAGACAGTTCTATGGTAAACATTTTTCGCATCCTCCGTTTTCTTTGTCTTAAATCCGTCTGCTCCATCTGCTTGTTCTGTATTATTCCTCTGGTTAGCGAAAAAACACTATTATAGGGTACATAGCCTCCACGAGTGCCGTAAACAAAACAACGGGTGGAAAAAGACGCTTAATGAGCCAAGTCACTTCTACGTTATTGTTTTTTTTTTGTACTGGAAATCTTCCAACGTTACAACGTTACGTTATTGTTTTTTTAATTTTTCGAAATCTTCTGTTGCGGATCTTATATTTTAGGTCAATGTTAATTTTTTCACGAAAACAAATTTTAAATGTTATTACTTTAAAACCCCCACAACTCCTGTACCATTGCATGCATCCAAAAGCACAATGTTTTGTGTGTCACATTGCGCGCTGTCGTAAATAAAGATTTTTCACACCGAAAATAAAAGTCGTTCCTAGCAATAATTTTTGCTCAATGTTAATTTGATGGGTCTTTTTACACCCTGTATATGCCCAGGGCGCCTTGGGCAATCAACTCCTTGATAACTTGCTAAAAAAATTGGCCATGGGACAACCTATTCTTTTAATATTTAATTATACAAGAAAAATTCCTATCATAACAAAATCACTATCCACCAGCTTCCTGATGGACGCGTACTCTGCCTCCCAACTGCTGGAGCAGCTTTCGGCAACAGTCGTGACGGCGGGCCACCTCACCAACAAACAGAAGTGTGACATCAGCGAGAAGGTGGCTGTGTGCTCTCACCGACTACTTGACGGCGGTGCTGAACTGATGCAGCTTACAGATCTTGGATGTACTATCATCATGGCGAATAACAACCCTTAGGGAGTGTACCAGGTCTCTTAAATATTATAAGTATTGTAGCGTTGTTGGTAGTGTCATAGAAAATGAAATAGAACTTGAGGTAGAAGCGAAAGTCCTGCTGCGAACCCGTCAAAATTGCGCTGTTAGCCTACATTAGGCGTTTTTATTATTATTGTGGTTGGAGAGACAGAAAATCAAATAATACCTCGTAGCGAAACTCGTTTCGAACGTGTTTAAAATCGCACTAGTTTATGACTTCTTCTAGCTTCGGTTTCGCTTCTAAGAAGTATTATTTATTTGTCTATGGTAGGATGTTACTGCTAGCCTATGTGTCGCCATCTCCTGGGATGTAACTATAACTAGATCAAAATACAGATAGATGCGATTGAAATGTAAAAATAATGATGCATGGGCATTCGTGCATAACAAGACACGTCTACATGCGACCTGCGATAATTTATCTCAGATCCACAAAAATCATTACGAATGCTGCGTGATGTTAAAATGAACGTTGAATAAAATAAATAATTGGAAATGCTACATCATATGGTAAAATAATGTTAAGATTTTTTATTTTTAACCGACTTCCAAAAGAGGAGGTTATATGTTCAACGCGTATGTATGTATTTTTTTGTTTTATTTTTATTTTCTTATTTGTTACTGTTTATTATGTTTATTGCATTTGTGAGTGAATAATGTTACAGGAGCTTGTTTGTTTTTGAAGGCAGAAATGATGTGAAAATCTTTTTTTATTAACGAGTATTTGTAAAACGCGTTAGAAACTCAATTAAATGGAAGCATTTTGCTCGTTTTGGTACACAAACTGACTCTTAATAGGGGTCCTACATATCGATTGCGCCCTTATACTTTTGAATAATTGCTTTCGAACAACTTAAACCAATTTCGTCTCGATTATAACCGTTACCATTCAATATACGGCTTTCATTGCTCTAAAATACATAGTATAGACGGGGCATATGTGGGGTGAAATATAGCGATAAAAATGTACTTTACCCGTAAGGGGTGAATTGGTAATGTGAAGTGTTGTGAGCACACAGAACAAGTCATTTAATAGCACTAACTAAACTGTAGTAATATTATACATTTTTAAACTGGCCTATGTTTGAGTTAGTTTATACAACGCCGCTAAAATTTCATCTTTGGACCCGTCTTGTAACACTGTCTGTGTATGCGTTTTTTTAGGGTTACGTAGCCAAGTGGCAAAAACGGAATCCTTATAATTTCGTCATATCTTTCTAACCGTGTGTCCATCGGTGTTTTCTGTGCACTGCTAAACAATGGTGTGGTGAAATGAAGAAGAAAAATTATTAAGGGTGGCACTCCCCAACTCCCCATAAATGTAACCGACAGCAAAAAATTCAACAGTTGTTTTTTTTTTCCATCCCATAATAATAAAGAATAATGTTAATATATTATTTTGAGACGTGATATATTTTCGGTTACAACGAAATAACTTTGCTCTTCATCGTTGTTTTGAGAAATGCTATAAAATACAAACTTATTTTTGCATTCTAAAACATTTCCAATTGTGCCCTTCATTGTGCGTGGTCAGACACGCCCTTGGCCAATTTTTTATTCGGACATTTGACTCAAAATCTCATAGAAAATATACTTGGCGTGTAAACGTTATACACACACTATTCCAAAGGACAAATTGTGCATATGTATAAAATTATCTTCGCAAAATATCATTCTGTCGTTGCAAAACGCCTCATCCTGTCTTCTTAGCCCCGTTAATATCGTGTGCAGCGACCTCCTTGAACTTTGTTCGATAATCATTTGCATCTCTTGTGTTAGAGCTGTACTATATTACGTATTGAATGTTTCTAATTCTGGTAATTGTATGCAGTGTTAATTGGAGCTCGTGGCTAAGTAACAACAGCCGCACTGGTCGATCCATCAGGTTAAGCTACGCTTGCCGGGGTTGGTCAGTGGATGGGTGACCATCTTTACATACCGAGAATCCTCTGTGCCTCGGAAAGCACGTTAAGCCGTTGGTCCCGGCTGTCATTCGTGGATCTTTGACAGTCGTTACGAGTCGTCAGAAGCCCGAAAGTCTGACACCAGTCTTACCAAGGGGTATCGTATTACCCAGTTACTGGGTTGTGGAGGTCAGATAGGCAGTCGCTCCATGTAAAATACTGGTATTCAGCTGCATCCGGTTAGACTGGAAGCCGACCCCAACATAGTTGGGAAAAGGCTAGGCAGATTGATTGTATGCAGTGTTAATTTTTAAGATGGGACTTCAGCACGTGTAGCACGACAACCATAGAAATGCGTTTTTTCAACGGAAGAATAAACAAAATGTCAGATTGTGATTGTTTATCTGTAATTTTGTCTATTCTTCCGTCGACAAAACCCGTTTCTATTGTGGTCATGCATCGCGGGCTGAGCGAAAACCGATACTATGATTTCGAAAATTGTTACAGGCACCATGAACTCTGAACTGAACTGTATTTTTTAATAAAATTTCGGATCGCAAAAACCTAGATCACCAGAATAAAACCTGTCTGTACAAAATGTAAAGCATTTTTATTATAAGTAACGCCCACGTATCTATGGTTACGCCCTAAGTGCTGACTGATGTAAAGATAGACTATCTAACTAAATGCTGAAGTGCAGATGCTGAATCTAAATTGACGCCAAATAGTATCACAGCCTCAATGATCGCACTAAATTCTAAAGTTTAGGGCGGCATAATGTGGCCATAATTTACGTTATATCTAAATTTATGATTGTTAAATCTGTAATTGTATGCGTGTTGTTAATATTTACGGTTTCAATGAAAACTTAATAATACATTTTGAATTCAATTCCACTCAGTTTGTAAATGATACCTTTGTGTTTTATGCATGAGATATTCAAGAAATAGTTCATTGATTATAATGTGCGCATTTTAACCATGTGATTATTGTCAACGCGGAATTGCACGGTTTGTGACCGTCATAGTGCTTTGCAATTACCGCTGCAGCCACAAACATGTTACTAATGCACTTTGTTATCTCAATGGCATTTAGATTGAATTGTGAAGCGATACCGAGCGAATAAATCAGCTTGTTGTATAACTGACTTTTAATGTACCAAACGACGGCATGATTGACTGCTTCGTCCATAAAGATGTTTTACTTTCATTCATAACGTCGGCCGTTTAAAATCTGTTGTCAGGTGGATAGTAGCGTAGCGCGACTGCGAGCACTACCACCGAGTGTGCAGTTTACGCGCGCGTTCATTTCACTTCCGCTGTCGGTTGAACGGACTAGCGAGTAGGAAAGAAGAAAATAACGTTCTTATAGAAAGATAATATCGGGCGGCGCGGTGGAGCGCCCCTCCACGTCAGTGCGCGCGCGCGCTGCGCCGCGATTGGTCGCGCGACTCCCGCCTCCCCCCTCCGCCGCACGCGCAGCGTCTAGCTTTCCAGATTTCAAATCTCGACCGTTTATTTCATAGTGAGCGGGCAGAGCGCGCGGGCCGCCTCCGCCGCAGGAGCGCGCGCCGCATACAATCATGATTGTTTAAAAAAAAAAACACGGCAACGTGCTCGTGAACGGTTCGGTGCTACAACGTGACATCGCTAACGATCAGTGCGTGCAGTGCGTCGTGCTCGACGGTTCCACGAATCAGCGGCGGCGGAAAGGTCAATTTCTTTCGATGAGTGGAGGTTTAGTGCATGTTTCTGTACACCATGACTAGATCCACACTCATCCATGGAAGTTGCGAGGTTCTACGGGAGGCAGCGGTGTAGGCGGCGTCGGCGGCCAGCTCAGAGCGTCAGACCGGTGATTACCGCGGGTATGATTACCGGCGCGTAATGATACGTTGAGCGGCAGGTACGCGCTCTAACGCCGAGGTTACCTCCGCGCCTCTACCTGCGCGCGACCGCCCAAATAATGTCATTTAGATACACTCCGCGCCGGTTAGCTATTGGTTGTTCAATGTAAGTTTTTGTAGTTGTTTTTCATCCATTTCAAAGGTAAAGAATAAGTTTTTTTGGCGGTTAAGTCACGGTATGTTCTTGAGCGTCGGTTGAAGAATGCGAGGTACATTTTGTTAGATTGGACCTGTAAGGTTATCAGCGTCTATTCGAAAACCTCACGTGCGGCCGGGGTGAGCGTGTAGGGGTGCGGGGAGCGGGGCGGCAGATAGCGGCGCAGGCGCATCTGCTCCTTCTGAGAAAGGCCATTGTGGCGGTCCCGGAGTGGTCAGTGCGGTGACGTCACGGGCCGGGGCCGACAACCTTCCCCCCGCGCCCCGCAAGCTGACGCTGTACCTACACAACATTGAGGTACATCCGACAGCGTTCGCAAATGATTCTCGAAGAGATTAGTTTCCATGTTATTTGTTATATAAAACTGTTTTTGTTGATTGTTAGTTCGTTATCTTTTTATTTACATTTCGTATCCTGTGCGGCGGCTTCAACCGCTTTCGGGACTGCCAATGAATGAATATTTACCTAACAGGATAATATTATGTATAAGATATCAGCGTGCTGGTTTCTCCCATTTACTTCCGTTTGAATACACGACAGTAAAGATCTTTATGACTTATATCTGATTATCCATATCCTCCTCCAAAAGTTGCTTTAGAAGGACCAATATTTGCCTTCTGCATTGCAATGGCGGGAATCTGCCTAAACCGTTTTTATAGTTGCCAATATCTTAAGACCATGTCCCAAATTGTTCATTACCAGTACCGTTTTCAAGACCTTTATCTGGTCCCCGTCAGTCCCAAAAGATCATCTACTCCAGAATTAGAAAATGTTTGGCCTATACCTGAAAAACCAGTTGAAAAATCCTGTCTCAAATACCACAAGACACATTGTGAAATCCTTATAGATAACATCCCTATTTTTTACATACTTAAATAATAATACCCATGTCGTGGTAATAACAATAATGTTCCCGCCAGTTCTAGAAACCATTTGAAAACGACCCTAATGAACAAATTGTTCGGCTTTCTCAGGAAACGGTCACCTTCTCAAAACCCAAGCGCGTCTAACAAAGCAATTTCACAAATTCTTTTCAGACTAAATTATACTGTGTCCATCAAGAGTGTCGGCTCTCTGTTATTTCTACATGTTTTTATGCCTCGCAGAGTTACTTAATAGTGTTCCGGGTAGTGGCTTTAGTGGGGCAGGTACCAAGCCCCAGGTAGAAGGAATAAAAGCCCGGGCCCGACAAAAAATAATTATGTATGGCCGCTTGTAAACGTTTTGTTAAAAGTGAGAAATAGACGTATGGCACATTCGGATCGTAGGTAGAACGCTCGCCTCTCGACGCTTCAACATTTTTCACAACAAATTATCGCATTAAGTTTATTACTTGTAATTTTTCCGCTACTCGGTTTTTCTACGAACGTGTTTTATTATCTTCCAAATTAATTAGATGGCGTTTAATTTCAAGATTAACTATGTTTTGAAATGAAGTATGTTATTTTTGACCGCGTGCGTCGTGAGCGAGTCTTGTTTAGACCGTGTCATCCATGATTGCTTATAGCTGAAGCAATCGGATAGATACAATTTCAGGAGGCTCATCTCATTTCCTAACATTTCAGAACTCGTGACATCATATCTAATGTAAACATGTCTGGGATACAGTTGACCTTTGATTTAGACTTTCAATATTGAGATTATCCTCAAAATGCTATGTAGATTTATTGCCTACCCGCTACACGTACATCGTACAATCTTCATGAATACCCAAGCGATATGTATCTAGCGCAAATATTACAGCTTGAGTTTATTCCAGAACATGTTATAGGAAATGAAATACGAAGAATAACTATACAACCGGAGACGACAACTTGAATAGATCGTTTGTTTCATTCGGTTATAACTCAAAACTGGAACTAACCAGCAGGCAGGAGCGCGTAAAGATGCTAAAATATAAGCGTCGATAAACAAGAGTGTAGGCCGTTGCGTTATTCCCATGAAGTCGATGTTATGTGTATTGTATGCGCGTGCTCACGACGAACGCTATTTTTTTGTCGTGTAAACATTGCGCTTCCGCGTTAGCTGGGCCGTGCGAACCGCGAGGGTCGAGGGAACCGCCCGACCTAACGTAAGTCGCCTTTGTTTAACGCTTTAACGCATTAGTGTAATGTTCGCACAGTTACTGCCACGCGAGTGCTGCACCGTGGCGTCGTCGCCGACGCTATACTACTTACCTATCAAACGGATATTTTTCCTGTGTCTCTAAATGACAGTCGATGAGTCAAGCTTCATGAGACTAAACTAAAAATAAAAGAATTACACATGCTAATTGGAGTTTAGTTATGTATGCACACATTGCATTCTGCTCGAAATAGAAGGTGAGGGGGAAAATGCACCCTCCCCAGTTCCCATGGACGTTAACGTATTCGAGTACCTCGTAGCATAGGTATTCAATAACAGTAACGAGGGCGACATAATAACAGGAATTTAAATTAGCTTTTGATTGTTTACGAAGATTCCCCAACCCGATATGACGCATGTCTATACAGCGGACTACGCGGATAGAGATATTGATGAACCCCATTTTGTCAATACAATACATGCCGAACTTGAAAACACTCAAGATTCTCAGGATGTATGAATAAAGCAAAACCATTTGTGGAACCTCGCTGAATAATAGACGAGTCAAACAAAACGACACATAAATAAAGTTAAAATTTGAATTGTCTGAAAAACGAAGTGATGTGACGAGAAAATTCTGCGGCACAAAAGCAGTAGCCGGCTTGATTGTCGCCAATTAGTTGTAATAACGGCCCTCGGCCGGCCGCGGTCGGATAACGCGCTGTAATTTGTTAGCGAACACCGAACACGGCTCACGGGGACTGTGAACAAGATTTATGTGTGAAATGTTCGAGGTCGATGCCTCTACTGGCTACTGGATTTTGTTTCAACGCGCCGCAGCGGTCGCTCTCGCTCATCTGGTTTATGAAGTGTTGGACACCATTTTATAGACTCAGCGACCGACGATGCATAACGTTATTGATTCAATAATCAACTCTGATTGCTTTTTATTGAGAGCTTTGTTGTTAAGGAGCCACTTGTAAGGTGATATTCTATCTTTGCTACTCATTCAGGTCCAAGAATTTGTATTCTAATGTAACTTCTCATCGTACGTGGATTCGTATTTGAAGTTGGCACTATAATTAGGTACACTTATTGTACCTCGGCTATATTTTACGCAACCGAAGCATGAATCATACAGTCGTTAAGTTACAACATTTCGTTTGAATGGTACTACGTGGAGCTAGTTTCCCATCTTGGTTTAAATTAGCTAAGTCAGTATCAAAACATAATATAAAATTGGGCTTCGTATCGTGTTACTGACAAGTCAGCATCGATTTGTCATTGGTTTGTGATTAAATGCCAAACGCCAAACGTAGCTGTTTCATTTCTACATATTCAACTGCCTAGGTACTTTATAACTAGCTATGAGAAATAATTATTTTGCTTATGAATTCCTCGTAATAGTTGTTTGTGGAACTCACAAATGTAAAATAGACTGATGCAATTACTGCCAGCGATTACCTAGATGAAGTCCTCGGAGGATAATGTAGAGCACAGTAAGCTCCCGGCGGCGGCGGGCGGGCAGAGCGAGTGCAACGTCCACGGCTGCTCAAGGGCAGCGATGTGAACCGCCTAACCCTGGATCCTGTTTACGCTCATTCGAATCCAATTTTCTTTGAAGGCGGTCTGCAATCTACAATCATTATTTTTGCAAAGACAAATCCATTTCTGCCTGCGGTACGTGACTGTGGGGTAATGAGAGCTAATGGCGGCGGAGCTGTCATTACGCGGGCGCTCGGCTGCGCGCGCCGATTGCGGTGTCAGCTCGGTGCGCCAGCGCAGCCCGCGATGCGCCCGCCTCGCCGCCGCGGTCACGATTGCTGTCAGCTTGTGACACCACAATCATTATTGCACTTTTATGTTCAATTCGCCGGTTACAACAGGCACGCCTTGTTTTCTCACTTTTTTTGCAATAATCAAAGTCTCGGTGCATGATAATCGAGTTTGGCAAAAAGTTCATAGTACTCTGTTGCATAATTTAATTTGGTTTTTATTATCCTGTGGCAGTAAAGATAGTCAGAGGTCATCGATTGCAGTAACGTTGCACATAATACAGAATCGTTCTATGGTGAGGTTTGTTCAGGTCAGTAAATGAATTCGTCAAACAAACTCTGAGACTACAAAGAAACGCTTTGCTTTGTTTTAATGACACTGTAACCTTTTTCTTAAATCTTGTTTGTAATTGAATTATACTTTTGTCTGTTACTGGTAAAATTATCATAAGTCATAACTGTTGTGTGGTGTATTAGCTGTTATAAGACACTCTCTGTATCTATTGTAATATGTAAATTATGTAAGATTACAACAATTATTTTGTTAATAAAAGTGGAATACCATAAGTAAACTTGTTTGATTTACTATTTTTAACACACCCATTATTTTGCAGCCTGCAATATGTCTCATCAAAATGTGTAGACGACAAGGAAGCCCAGCTTTTTAACTAACTTGACAAATATTAAAAATACCTGCTTACAAAATCAAGAAACCCTTGAAAACAAGTGCTTGAAATAGGTATAGTGCAGGCAACCCGACAAGTTAACGAATGAGGCAGCCCCTAAAATCCAAAATGGCTTATCAATCAGCGAATTTGCAATAAGTAGCAGAAATGTTGATGGATGGAGCGGGACAGGTATACTAAAGAAAAGAAGGGTGAATTGTGTGAGGAATGTTATGAATGATAAGGTGACGGTTGACAGGGAGAATTACAGGTAAAAAGTTTTGCGAAGATCCCAAATAACATGGGACAAGAGTCGGAACGAGAAGTAATAGGAAAACTCAAACCTTAATGAGCCAATTCTGTATTTATAATAATATCAGCCTGTTACTGTCCCACTGCAGGGCAAAGGCCTCTTCTCATACAGAGAAGGCACGAGCATTGATCACCACGCTTGCTCAAGACGGGTTGGCGATTTCAGACTTATATTTTAACTATAAGTCCAGGTTTCCTCACGATGTTTTCCTTCACCGATGTCAGTAATGTCCAAGACAAACTCAGAAAGTACATATGAATTGAAAAAGTCACATTGGTACTTGCCCGGATTTGAACCCACAACCTCGTGCATGAGAAACGAGGCCTTAACCACTGGGCCATCACGGCACGATTTACACAATTCTGTATTTAAACAGATGAAATCGTAGTCAGTAGTTTATCCTGATTGAGCTTTGAACACTACAATGTTGCTATATATATATATGTATGTAGGTACTTACCCCCGCTTGTAAAACTAAGTGGCTATTCTGAATAACGTTCTCAAGAGCTCATAACTGTGGAATTATTACCCACTATCGAATGCTGCTCCATTAAATCATAAACTAACGTTAACGAGACGATTTCATTTAGCAGTAACTACACATGGAGCTGGAATGGCCAATGAAATATATCTCCTTATTTAAACAGCCCATTCGACCGCGCGCGCATTATGGATCTAAAGCGTTTACATTCACCTTAAAGCTCATTACAATAATAAATGTAACCTGTAAAGGAAATGTAATGTGATATTAGGTACCAACACCTGTCATAATCAGATTAAATATCCTTATTTGAATATTCATGGAAGTATACATTATGCCGTCGGTGTGGACGCATATAAAAGTGTTATTTAATTTTGATGACTAAGCATTCACGCACCTTGCGTGAGAAAATTACCCCCATACACGATTTACTACATTTTGCCGCCAAAAGATAAAATAAGTGTAACTTCATACAAATGTTCCTTATTGCTTTTAAATGAGATAGTTGGTTATATTTTACACCTTTGTACCATTGACTAAGACATAAAACGTGAGTAGCATCGTGTAACAGAACACCTTTACGAGCCGTGAGGTGCGTACGCGCAGCCTTTATTGGATAATACGAATTGGCCATTTTAGCAAGTCATAAATAATTTCGAATATTAACATGCTCTCTTCATACATTCAGTATAAAGTCCGCGAGCGCACGAGCTCGCTATTTTTATGCTTGCTAAGATTTTTATTGATGGCCATAATTTATGTCGACACAAAACAATTCAACGTATGTAAGACTGTAAGTAATTTTATTACGTGTCGTTGTAGGTAGGTATTAACTAGTCGAACGTCAGATTATCTACGCGGCCTTAGAGCCAATATCCGCGATTAAGAGGGACACTAGTTGGAATTAAATGTATCGTTAACTGGGGCACAATGTCCGTTCTATTGGTCGTTTGTTTATGATCGCGACCGCCCGCTCCGATACTAACGTGGTCCTAGTCACTATGCCTTGTTCATTCACGCACCTACCATTCACTGGCACCTTGAAGTTATTGTGTTGTACAACACCTGTACACCAAGCACTGCAATGCTATGTGGAATGTTTTATCCATGATTTCATTAATAATTCAAAGGAAATACTACCTGTGCAATCATAGCCGCACTGTACGTTATGGGAATGTTATCAAAGTTTGGCGATCTATTGGATGCATAGGTGCCACGCGTGAAGTTTTGCAATGCAAAGTAGCTTGTCATTTGCTACATACAAAATTACATCAGTGCAAAAATATTTTCATTGAGAACAATGGTACATATCGTCCGCTACGGTGATTTAACGACAAAACCAATAATTGTAAATCAAACAAGCGTTTATTGGCGGTTCGACAAGCAGCTGACTAGGTAAAGTAGGTACTAGGTATTGCGCTAGATATTCAATTGGACGGATTAATTGGTGAACGGAGGGCCCGTGGACGGTTGTTGGCTACGACAATCACTCAGTGTTATGCAACACATTGCTGTAGCTAATACGTAGGTAAATATGCGGAAAAACACATGTATAACTACAGTAACAAGCATGATTTACAGGCAATTTGTAAAGCCTTTCGGATTGGCAATGGTAACGTTTGACATGCATGAGTCGTGACGTGGTACAGAACTGCATTCCGAATGGGAAATTCTTCAATATTTGTCCTGAGTTGGGTACAATTCACCCAGTCTGGAGTCCTGACTACACGATTTGTAGCCAACTTAGGACCTTCGATGAACCTTCAAAAAGCCAGGTGCAAAATATCAAAAACAAAAACAATATACATATACATATAGGTAGTGCAAATATTGCTTGTTCTGCCGAGGTAGGCTCAGATACAGGTTATCCTGCTTATAAAGCCGTCAGATTGTACTTTGTTATATGCATTTGATTTACTATTAAACACCTTTTCACCCTTTACCTTTCGCGCAAGTGCGGTTAAGATAAGTACAGTCGACATAATTTATGTTCCTACTATTCACAATATGTTCTATATCATAATTTTCGTCTCTTTCAAAAAGCCATTGTCGCATTCACAATAATGCAACGTCGGAATTCTTTCACAATGCGAC
Organism: Agrochola macilenta; assembly: GCA_916701695.1. Classification (NCBI taxonomy): domain Eukaryota; kingdom Metazoa; phylum Arthropoda; class Insecta; order Lepidoptera; family Noctuidae; genus Agrochola; species Agrochola macilenta. The sequence goes on along the minus strand of OU753554.1, from coordinate 9,710,564 downwards.
AGACGTCGTCGAAGTCCCAGGAAACGGTGGCAGTTGGAGTGGTTATTTTATTCGCCACGTTGCATGCAAGCGACAATTTTATCGTTGCGTAACCGTAGGTAGGCAACAATTTGCGCACAATGCGTGTCGCCGATGTTAGCTATCAAAGCGGTGTTTCATTGACTTCCCAGCGGCCCCAGCGTCACGCGGGGTGCCCACCGGGCTGTCTGCGTCATGTTTTGTGAAACTAGTGTTAATGATGGGGTACTATTGAAAGCGCGCCTATAGTTCCTGTGTGAACATTCCGAATAAAACTATTTTAATTGATTGCACGCTATGTACCTACTCTGGAGGCAAGAGAGCTTTTACGATGTACCGTTTATAGTAATGATGGTCGATAAAAAACAAAGCTGCATTGCCGAGTTTTATTTTACATCCGACACTTTACTGTTAGGGAGTGAAGTTCAAGAAATCACACATAAGGTATGCACGATTAGTATCGAAAATTTACGCTTAGTAACAGCAAACATGCATTTATGACTAGCTGGATGGCCATTACAAACTGTTTAATTGTTTGCAAGTATGATTTGTTTGTTTCCTTATGGAAGGAAAACAAACATATGTATACCTAAACCTGAGATATTGTGTTGTTGAATGATTAAGTAATATGCCAAGTGTTTGTTATTGCAAGAAACTCTTGAGAGTCGTAAAAGTTGTTTCAGGGAAACTATGTGTGTTAGTAGGTAGGTATTCAAGAAAAGTGCAGGAAAGTAGTTGGCTATTGAATTATAGCTATGAAAAATTATTGATTTTCAGCTGTTTATGCTAAACTTAATATTCGATTGTGTTTAGAACCAAAACCTGGACTAAGGATCGCATCTATCATTTCTTTTACAGCCTATTCTCTGTCAGCCAATATATTCTTAATTATATCAGCTAGACTAATCGACTAAAAGACGCATTAAAAGCAAAAAATCAATAAGTCTTAATAACACATTATTCATTTTAACGATATTTCGGTAAGCTGTTGTTGCACAATGAAACAAAAAACATTCAATGATTACTTCATGTGGTAACATGGCATCGGTGTCGTCACATTTTCACTATACCTAACTCTTACAATTTAGTGAAAGAATTTACCCTTTAATCAATTCAATCGTTGATAAAGTTGATGTAGTCACAAGTAGCGACGATAATTCATGTTCAACGGTGCAGGTGACGCTACCTGTCATCCTCAGGGCTTTAGGTAGACGCGTGAAGCTGAATTATTTATGTTTTCATTTACTAACCATGTTTGCTTTGACCATATAGGATCGACTTTGAAATAGATCAGGAATGTTGGTAGAAGGTGATTGTCGATCATTTACAAGATTTTAGGACAGCCAGCAGGCTGGAGCAAGAGGTGCCTCAATGGTAATGGTCGCGACTTAGTTACGAGTTATATGGAAGTCGTGGGTCCAAACCCAGGCAGGCGCTTTACTTTGGGTAAATAATTTCATCACCACTGCTCTCAAAACTGTGGAGGAAAACATTGTGAGGAAACCGGCATGTCTAAGAACCAAATATTCAAAGACATTTGACATCTACCAACGTGCACTGGGCCCGCGTGGTGGATTACGGTCCACTCCCTCTCACAGAGAGGAGGCCTCTGTCTCTGCAGTTCCAACATTTTAGGCTTATTATGCAGTAGGCTGGCTCTATACAAATTAATCACCTGTGCATTTTTGAGAAGCACCATCTTAATGTTGGATTTTGCCATATCGGGTCGGTAGGCAGGACTTATTTACCCAAAACTCTTAAATTCTCCACCTTGTCCAATCAAGTTTCTTAAATCTGAGATCGAAAGATCTACTTACCTACCAATAGGTACCTATTAGGTACGGCAGATATAACTGCAGCCACATAATTTTTTGCCCTTTCTTCTTCACCTTTCTCATCCAGTCATCTCCAGGCCATCACAGCTTCGGTAGCAACACCAATTTTGTCTTCATAAATATATTTCATACCAAAAATTTATTAAAATCAACATCAGTGATGTGCCGTGTGAACTCCCATCACTCATTGTGGAGCACTAAACAATATTACTCATCATATTTAGTGTATTCAGTTCGTGGGAGCCCGATCTTCAAAAGCGTCGGTTAGAAAGGTTCTTCATGAAATGATTCTAGTTGCGTGACGGTAATTACGGCGGCGATGCTGATCGGTGTCTTGGACAGTTAATTGTAATGGCGTGTCCGACTCACAGGCACTCACAAGCCCGTTTCCTGTGCATTTATTCCTAGTACAATGTTATGGATGTCAACGCTTCGTAGTCTGTACATATGTTGTGTTCTCTTTGTGTAATATTTTTCTATGATTTTGTTTACTGTCACATAGCGGTAAAATAAAACTTCAAGGAGTAATGAGTCCCCTTGTCCCTGGAAGTCATGAAACTGACTGAAAATTTAAAGGCTGTTAAGTAAAGCAATGTTTAGAAACCTACCATTGCATTAAAATGCGAAACAGTTATCTTGCTTTACATGTAAGCGCTAACATTAATTGTGTCCTAAAGTCTAAAGTGGACGGCCAGGAAACGTGGTGCTCACTTTTGTAACATGCTCATTTACGTCATCAGATTTCCCAACTTACGTAGGTATCTAAGTAGATTTAGTCAGCTCCTGTATTACTTAAAGCCCGGTAATAAACTGCAAGTATTGCAATTAATATTTTATTAAAGTTATATGCGAAACTAAGAACGGATTAGGCACGATTGTAAAATATATATTTGATTACCCTTATGTATAATTATTTTCCTAATTAGCATAGGAATGTAATGAACAGTTTTGCAATTACCTCTTCACACGAGGCTTTTAAATATTTCATTGATTTTCCGAAGATATGGCTTCGATTGTGCGTATATTTTCTGTATGTTATAAGTGTGTATGGTGATGTGCGAACATAAGCCGTGGTGCGCAGGCGGTGTGGATGCCAGTGACTCCTAAACACAGGGCTGCGGTCAGCAGGAATGCGCGCGGGCAAGCGGGCGAGTGCGCCGGCGCGGCTGCCCGGCGCCGACACACCACCCTCCTCTCATTTCACGCTTCTTGGAAGGGAATTTTCAATCATTTCTCTAGCATGCGAACTGTCATTGGATGCAATATCTAGAAAACATTAAGTGGAGTTAGTCGCCTCTGTAATCTTGTAACAAGAAGTGGTCGGGCGAGCTCCGACTGGTGTTTACGCCAGCCTGTTTTATACACATTTCGATCGTGACTATCCGAGGGGATGCTGGGAGCTTTAATAGTTAGTGTGTCTGAGCTGGACGTTGTGCCTTTAAATCGGTGCAAACAAGAGTGCATGTAGTATATTATTATCTCAATTGGCAAATAACAAATAAAAGCTCAGTGTCTTAGCGCTTGGAGATTCTTGTGAAGCGTTCTCTAGATAAGTATTAGCTAGATTTATATTAGGTATCTGTGTTCACTAACGCACATAAAAGTGAAAACCTTCGGTAGAAATAAAGTCGTCTAACGAGCTCGTTAAGAACGTCTTCTTATTCAGAGATGGATCCATCAATTTCAAAGTTCAGAAAGAGAGTTTATTGAGATTTAAGTACCCGTCTGACGGTCTGACGTTGAAAAACCTGCAATGAGATGCTTACAATTTTACGATCACTCGTTGAAAGCTAAATGGTGTAATAACTGTTAAACAGTACTCATAATACGAACATAATTAAGTAAATCACCTAAACATAATATTGCGTTTGTCGGGCATTTCCAAGTTCTCACGTAAGCCCATAAACCCGTTGATAAATGGTGGCGTCAAAAGCCGCGGTTCGTGGAAGGAAGCTTGTAGCTCATGTCAGGACATGGAACGGCCGCCGTATGAAAATGAGATCAGATTACTATATTATATTATACATACTAGCGAAGCGCTTGACTTGCTTTTCGACGAGATTGAGGATAAGGTTTGAAAGAAACCGTTTTGGTTCAGTTCAAGGTTTTGTGCGTGAACTTACATGTTAAAATATACCAAATGGTGTAGACTTTCGTTCTTTCGGTTCTCTTCAAGTTTTGAATTTCATTAAAAAAAAAAGAATAAAATTAACTAACATAGTTCAGTAATAACACAATAAGTCCTTGTTACTTGAATAAAGAAATTTATATTATTATTCATTATTATTGTAGGTATCTACCACCTAAGTAGGTAATTCGCCTTTCATAAGCTGGGATCAGCAATTTAGCAAAATAATTTTGGAGTAGGTCGGGAGGCCGCCATTCTCACTTTGAAAAATTTTACCAAAATGGCCGCATTCCTTTTTTTTTCCAAGTTGGGTCCTGTTTGAAATGTCGGATTGTCGGCGTTTCTTCTTGTGTATTTTAACCATGATAACATAAATCTACTCGTTAAGTCGTCCTACAGCTTTCGGCGTCGGCGTCGCAGCAAAAAAATATTTTTATTCTTTTACTCGACATTAACTGAATATCTTTTTACGCCATTTTTCCTTTAAATCTAAAGTCATTTATTCAAACTAGAGGCAGACTCAGGCTGAGAATCAGTAATTTCGAAAGTCAAAAGTGCATAAGACAGTCCCCCAAAACGCCCACCCCTCACCATTTCTTACGGCTTTAGCTGGAAAAAGTGGCGCAACAAACTCCCCAGCAGCACAACTGTCTGTTCAGTTAGAAAACTTGATTCTGTACAATAATTTAGTATGCAAAATAATTTACATTATGCAACACCAAACATTAAATTAAATTATTTGCCATAAGGTCAGCTAGCACACGCCGCCACCGTAACCAACAAAAAAACATCTAAAACTATACTCAAGCTCAAACTCAAAGCATTTATTTCAAATAAACCAATTACAGGCACTTTTGAATTGTCAAGGGGTCGGTCAGTCAGAAATATGAAGCTAGTTGCCCATTCCAACGCGTAGTAGGTTCCTATGGAGAAGAACGGGCAAGAAACTCCACGGACACTCTTTTAAATCAGAATATTGTTACAAAATATTGGTTACATCATTCATGTTGTAATTATACATGTGAGAACAATGTAGAGAGACGTGCACGTTAAAAGCGTCCGTAATAAAGAAAAAAAAACAATTCAAAAATTAAAATAAATTCAAAATAAGCCTTGGCAGCTAAGAGATGACCAGTCCCCACTGACGGCGCCCGTTCACGAACATGACGCATGGATCAGCACCATTTAGCTCAACCATTTTGAAGGGAACTTTATGATCCAACACACACGCCACCACCAGCGAGACATTTGAGTGAGCATGACATACTCTCAGCCGCAAGGGCACATTTAGGTCAATGAAAGACGTACCCAGTAAATGGTAGCTTTAAAGTAGGTACATAGTGCTCACACATGTGCTATGCAATTCATGCAATTCAATTTCATAGTATTATATATACTATGAAATTGAATTTATACAATCTAAAGATAGTCCTACAATCTTCAGCAGCTCCAACAATATTTTCGAATGCCAATCAATTAGTTTATGCGCCTTGTGGAGCTGGACCAGCGTTGAGCCAAGCATTTTTGTCAACGATGTAATCCCCCAACTTATAATATGCTTGGCAGCATAGTGTGCGTTTTATACAAGATTTAAAATTCCTTTCATTCAATTGGAGTATATGGGGAGGTATTTTATTGTAACATTTTAAACAGTACCCCATGAAGGTTGAGTCTACTTTAGCCAGTCTGAAACCCGGTTGAACTAATTGGTCCCAAGCAGAAATAAAAACTAAAAATGTAAACAGAACTTAAAGGTACCTAAATAAAAGCCTCCGGGCATAGAGGGCGGGCCCGCTTACCTACATATAGCTATGCTGCATATAACTCAGCCATCATTAGTTAGAGGTAGGATAGCCAGTTCCTCTGTGGTTGAGGATTCCTGTTGAAGCTCGCTTGCACCTTCGGCCTGATCATCACTTACCATCAGGTCAGATACAGGCCAAGAGAATACTCGTTGAGAACAAAAAGTGTAACATCTGACATCTTGGCTGACAGTACCACCAACTCTGGCACCGCGCACGCTCATTGGTCAGATCAAATAGCGCGCGCTTCCCTGGCTTCCTGTTACACACTTCCGTCCCTTTTCATGAAATTAATCCCACAGATTTTAGGAAAGCGAGAAGAAACATGAACACATAAAAAAAACGTGATTTACATGTTTAAACTGATTTTATTTTTCAGTATTTACAGGTTCAAGGTTTTAGTTTTTGACACTTAGCACTATTATAGAAGGCTGAATGTACACGTAGCCTCGCTGTAGGCGCGTGTTGCTCTAAGTTCGTTCACAAAGGCAGTTTCATTAAAATTATGTGCTTTAAATATCTTATTTTTTTACGAGTATTAGACCATTTGAATGGAAATTAGCGTGGGGTATAATAATTATTATTTTTTCGTCTCTTGACAGTTCTCGGGACCCTGGGGCCCGTTAGACGTTTTTAATTAAATGAGGCACTAACCGACGATTATGCCTGTTCGCACTATGCATTTGCACCCAAGGATAACCCCCGGTTGGTGCAGGACTATTGCAGGATATGGAAACAAAGATACCTATTGGATTATGGGTTTGGGTGGCTTAAGTGAACAGTCCTGTGTTTAATGTTTTATGAATATACAATACATAGATAAAATGGCATGGGGTGACTTGCACACTCAATAATGGGCCCCCGAAAAGCGTTGCTAGCACATATAAGTGTTGTAGCGACAAGGGGGCAACATGTTCTGAGGTGCTTGAGGAGTCTTGATGTTAAGTAAATAATAAAACTTTAAAACCGGCTAAGTGCGTGTCGAACCACGCACAATGAAAGGTTCCGTAGTTGGGATGAATTTATCCCAATAACAAACTTAACATTTTTGTTTGTTGAAAACATGTTCTCCCATTCGGAATGTATGGGAGAACATGTTTTTGCAACAGCAAATGTAAGTTGGTCGATTATTACTCGTTAACTTGTAGAACCTACTTAGCTGTGATAGTTTTCCTTTTAATTTTGGTTATATATACTACTGCATTAAATTTTTTCATATATCCAAAACCAACCATTTAGCTTGCAGGGTGGGGGGGGACTCTAACAAAAATTTGCACTTTAAAGCTTAATATTTCGCAAACGGATCCTTGTATAAAAATTTTTTTTTGACACAATCACAATATTATTGAACGACCTTTCCAACCATACCCCACACAATGGGATAAGCGAGAGAGAAGAAAAAAAACATCCCCATTTTACACGTAGGGCGGGAACCATAAAAAACAAACATGATTTTATTTTATCACTTTGTCATCGAGATTAATATGTATACCCATGCCAAATTACAGCTTTCTAGTACTAAGAGTCTCTGAGCTAAGCCGCGGACAGACGGACATGGCGAAACTATAAGGGTGCCTTGTTTACAACGGAACCCCAAAAACAAGAAACACAATAGCTATTTGTCTATTACAAACTGCTTCACGGGGCAACGAATGCGTACAATCCGCCCAGTATATTCTGAGACCCCATAGCGGCGCTGTTTGTACAGGTAAAAACACAACAATGGAAAAATCTGTACAATTACATCTAGTTCCGCATTTCGCCGCTTGCCAAGGTTTGCTGGGCACACCGTACCACCATTTTCCCATCTGTCAGCGATGGACGCGGATCATGGAGGTAGGTACTTCATAGTTATCTGTGGGTACTTCGTCAAGGGCAAGGCCGTCGGGTCGACGACCCACACGTTATGGCTATTTAGGGATTATGCTGCGTTACGAGTCTCTAATTCGTTATCGTACATAAGCTTTATGTTTAGTATAAATATGAATAAATAATTGTCGTAAATATAGTCATGTCGATTTGTTTAATATTTAGATAAGTATGAACTAAGATCTTCTTGCTATGATATATCAACCGTACTGAACGCAATCAGATGAGAATGTTGACTAATTAGCGTACCTACCTACCGGAGATTAAATAAATAAATAAATTATTTCTCAAAAAACTGAGTAATATTTTACAGAAAATAGTTTGGCAGTAATAGTTTGTAATATAATGGATGTAGCCACTGCAACCGAACTAGGCAAAGCCTGTATTTCAGTTTTCAGTGCCTTTTCCCTCGATATTTTATCAGTAAAATGCCAACAAAGCAAAGCTTAATATTTGGTGGATTCGTTTTGATGTCCATTATGTTCATCTAGTATTAAGACTACCGCGGACACATATATATTTTAAGTACTTACAATAGATAATGTCCAAAATTAATATACTTATAAGAAAAATTAATCAAAATATAAAATTAAGAGAAATTAAATGTTTTATTTAACTTCCGTTCTCGCGTTAAAAAGGATCAAACGACTGGTATACCTACTTAATACGCTATCGGATCCCTGGTTAGCTGTGTTAAATAAATACGAATATTTTATTGTACGAGGAAGTCTGAAAGTGACACCGGTGACGGTCTGGGATGTGATGCGAAGGAATGAGGAAAATGTCGTCAGGAAAGTTTTGAGTATGAATGTAGAAAACTAGGTACTAAGGTGTAAAAAAGGCATTTGTAAAGTTTCCAAATACTTTTTTTACATCTAAAACAAAATGTTCGGTGTTACGATATTAATTAAGTATTGCATTTCATAATCAATATTTTAGTTAAATAGTTAACCACATTTCATATTTCCATACAGTATAAGGCCAAAGTAATCAAAACAGGTAAATATTTGACAGCTATTTGCGACGTTGCCAACTTTTAGGAAAAGCCCTGACTCAAACTACTGCCTACGTACACATCAAGCTATACATTTCCAGTTTACGCTGATCTCGCATTGTATAGGATTGTATAGGGAAGGAAATGTATAGCTAGCCGTGTGTTTATGTGGTGTCAGAATCATAGATTTGGAAAAATAGAAAATGAACACTGTACACATTTAGGCACCGTTGACCTTGAAGTGTGCTTCTTTCAGCAAAGCTCTCATTTTGCTACTGTTGTTTGTTACCTACTAGGACTTTACCAATCTCTCTCGCTACTAAAGGTATAAAGGACCTTTTCACGACACTTCTTGCAAAGTTTTATAAATAAACTTTATTGAAAATAAAGATGGGCGGCATCTGAAAAAATCTTCAGAAATCTTTGTGAAAACTTATTACATTGTGCATTTGTTGCACTTACGTCACAAAGTACATTTTAAAGGTAAGAAGACTGAAAATGTCCCTGATTTTCAGAGTTTTCATTAAACATTGTTGATCCATGGACTGCAAAACTTGCGCAAAGGCCGAAATAAACTTACAGCCCAAAACAAAACGAAAATGTCGGACATTCTTGTAACAAGAGTAAATCACATGTGGCTCTTATCTTCATTAGATGAACATTAACTTAACAACATTGGATACTTTGCCTATCCCGAAGTTAAAAAACGTGAGAAATGCATTTATTATGAAAACGTTAACATTTTATGACAGGTCCATGTGAGTTATCAATCAATCTGCCTAGCCAACCATGTTGGGGACGACTTCCAGTCTAACCGGATGCAGCTGAATACCAGTATTTTACATGGAGCGACTGCCTATCTGACCTCTAAAACCCAGTAACTGGGTAATACGATACCCCTTGGTAAGACTGGTGTCAGACTTTCGGGCTTCTGACGACTCATAACGACTGTCAAAGATCCACGAATGACAGCCGGGCCCAACGGCTTAACGTGCTTTCCTAGCCACGGAGGAGTTTCGGTATGTAAAGATGGTCACCCATCCACGGACCAACCCCGGCAAGCGTAGCTTAATCTGATGGATCGACCCATGCGGCTGTTATTACTTAGCCACGAGCTCCTAGTCCATGTGAGCTATAAATGCCAAAATAATGAGGACTCCAAAAAAAGTTTTTATGCTATTTTGATGCCGACGTATTGGCCTGATTTTGGTGACGCCATTCGAATTCCAAATCTGAATTCACGACCATTCAAAAAGTTAAACTAGCGACCCGCTCCTGCTTCGCACGGTTTTTACGACTTGACAAAACATCGAGATTTCTTTGGTAAACGTAACTTTAATAATAACGTATTATACACCTTTTTTTTTGAGGGTGGGAAATCATCAAATGACTTCTCCCGCTCTGGGCAGAGCGAGAGGGCGTCTCAGACTTTTACTGACTAAAACCCACCCCTGTTCCTTCCGTTGCCTGTATGCTGGGGCCGCGATATCCCTTTCGAACAAACCCGCAACCCCGACCCCGTCAGTTGGTGCTGACATCTCTTTGAGGCGCGCGTGGAACACAACGTGCCGTTGACCCGGGCCTGGTCCTTATCGGACGGCGAGCTGCCCATTGCTCACCGTCCGCAAGCCCGCGCCTACGGTGGCCGGAAGTCGGCTCGTGACTCCCGACGCCCGGGGCGTCTCCTGCGGCGACTAGGGGTAGCATAACTGCTTCGCAGGAGGAAGTGACGGCCTCCCATGCACTCTCGCTCCGGACCATGGCCTGAACTAGGGCCGGACGCGAGAGATCGCCGCCGCCGATCGCCTCCGTGAGGACACGGCGGTGCTCCGCCCAAGCCGGGCAGACCTCCACCGTATGCTCCACCGTGTCCTCCGGGTGATCCACACAATGGTGACACCCGGGCGTTTCCTCCCGCTTTATCCTGAACAGGAACCTCCCGAAACAACCGTGTCCGGTGAGGACCTGCGTCAGGCGGAAGGTGAGGACGCCGTGACGCCTCTCTAGCCACTCTTCAAAGAGGGGACTTATCGCCACAATTGTGGCGTGCCCAGCGCTGGGTTGCGACAATCGCACTCTCCATGCCGCCATGAGATCCCGCCGGAGCTCTGTCCGCTGTGCCGTGATTTCTCGCGGTAGCGGAGTTACGCCCCGGCGTTTCGCCTCCTCGCGACATTCCCACATGTGCGCGAGGACTTTTGCCTCCAGATCCCATGGCGGTAGTCCGGCAAGAAGGCTCGCCGCCTCACGGGAGACCGTGCGGTATCCTCTGACCAGCCTAATGGCCATGACCCTTTGGGATGCGTTCAATCGCTGGGCTGGTCGCAGCCTTAATGAACGCGCCCACACCGGTGCCCCGTAAAGGGCCATGGACCGCACGATCCCCGCCTAGAGCCTCCGGCAGGAGGCGTTTGGACCCCCTAGATTGGGCAGAAGCCGCTTCAAAGCAGCCCCAGCCCTCTGCAGTTTGGGAGCCAAACGTCGGAAGTGCTCCACGAAGTTCTACCGGCTGTCGAGGACGAGTCCCAGGTACTTCATCGTCGACTCGACACCGATGTGAACCCCTCCCACCATTATCTGGGAACCCGACAGTGGCGCGTTCCGAGGACCATAAAAACACATGGCCTCGGACTTGTGCAAAGCCACCTCGAGTGCCACCACCGGAACCACCAGTTGCCGAATCCTATCGACGATTGTCGCAACCCTACGTGTCGCCAGTTCGGCCGCCGCCTCGTGCGACCTCCCCTGCACCAGGACCAGCGTGTCGTCAGCGTAGCATACCACGCTGACGCCGCTAGGGTGGTCGGCGCGCAGCACCCAGTCGTAGCCGATGTCCCACAGATGCGGCCCCAGGACCGATCCCTGCGGGATACCGCACGACATCTCTCGCCGGTTCCACTCTCCGTGGTGATCGGGGTAGATGACGGCCCTATCCGTCAAATAGGCCTCGATCACTCGACAGAGGTAGGTCGGCATCCGGTGATACCGGAGTGCCTCCCTAATGCAACTCCAGGGCAGGGTATTGAACGCATTGGCGATGTCAAGAGACACCGCCAAGACGACCCCACCCCGGGCAACAGCATCCCCCGTCGTGAGGGCTCGAACGCGCATGATGGCATCCACCATAGAGCGCCCTTAAACCTTCCGGAATAAATTCTCTAAACGATGGTGAAAACCTCGTCAAAAACTGTTGCGCGGTTTAAAAGAACAACGCGGACATACAGACAAACGCGAAAAGCGACTTTCTTTTATAATAATGTATAGAAGCGCATGGTGGATCGATTGAGAGCCCGGGAGTATATTTCTGCTTTGTGCCTATATTTTTAAAAGTAGGTAGGTAGTCTTTCGTAATTAATTTCTCATTAGGATACTGACATGATCCTCGTATACAATAAGTACATCAAACTGCTGACATTATAAGCCAATGATTCATAAATATTTTCCGAGAAAAGCGATTCATGTCAAAATTATGCGCAAGGGAATTTTATTGTGAGCCATATTTTGGTGCCCTTGCGAAATATCATACAAAATTCTTAGTAAGAATAATATCTAATGTTAATGTACAATGACTGACCTCTTTTTATTTTATTTTTTTCCTTGTCATAGGCATAGATTTATCAAAACACCACGTTGTATGTAATGTGATCAACGAAGCGACCTTGTTTATTTAAATTCCTTATATGAACTACCGGAGAAACTAATGTTTGGGTACCATTTGATAATAATTTGACTTTTATTTGCTCGGCTAGACATATTAATGGTATTGTAGGTTGCCCTTTTTAACAGACTTCAAAAAAGAGGAGGTTCTTAATTAGACTGTTTATTTTTTGTGGGTGGGATTTTTTGGCGGTTACTCCGCCAATTATGAATTGATTTTGATGATTCTTTTTTGTTTTTGTAGGTCATACATACTTCAGAGGTAGTCCCATATAAATTTTATTAACTTTGCTTGGGTAGTTTTTGAGTTAGCTTCAATAATACGTGTTTTTCCCACTTAGTCTATATGGATGATGTTCAAGTCCTTGTTACTGTTATTTACATAGCAGGTAGTGTAATTCAAATTTGTGTTGGTTAGGTATCACAACTAAAAAGTGAAAAATAAAAACGAATAAAAAAATAAAAACGGCTCCCTCCCTTTTTCACTTGTAGAGTTTTTTTTTTAGTCGGTTGGCTCGTATATTTTTTTTAAATAATTTCTAGGTAATAATAATCATCACGCTTCTCAATTGAGTGAAATTGGAAATTTAAATTTGAAAGGCCCTTAAGGCGGGTTCCCACGGTGCGCGATATTGCGCACGCACGCGCACCAGCCCACACGGCGCACGACCACGCACCGCGCACCGAGGTCTTCCCACGGTGCGCTATATTGCGCACGCACGCGCACCAGCCCGAATGGCGCACGACCACGCACGACATCTTTCCACGGTTTCGATATTGCGGACGCACGCGCATCAGCCCACACGGCCGACGACCACGGACAGCTACACATCCCACACCTAGCCTGATGAAAATTCTAAACGATGTTTTTTTTAATCTTAAGATTTAAAAAATCGCAAGCATAAATTGTTAATCATAATGATACAGTGAATTATAAAGTTTTTTTGCAGTTGCGGAAAATCGCCCTTATTGGAATAAAATACCATAAAAATCGGGGTTTTTTTATTTGTTGATAAAATACAGTACATATACAACCTTAGTTTTTGCTTATCTCTTTAGGGGTCATTGTACTCATCATTATGAACAACTTTCACTATGGGAGCAACGCTGAAATCTCGAAAAAAAAATCAGTTTTTCCCTACATTTTGACGAACTATGCGAACATAAATGTAGGGAACAGTTTATTATTTTTTGCGATTTCTGCGGTGGGCCCATAGTGAAAGTTGTTCATAATGATGAGTACAATACCCCTTAAGTGGTTTAGGGTAAACAAAAACTAAGCTTGTATAAAAATAATAATATTATGTGATAATATAGTGATACATATACAGAAGTTTCAAATTCCTAACTTATTTAGTTGTTGCGATAGAACTCGTACAAAAATGGTCTAAAACTGACAACTATAGCGGCTTCTTTTTCATAATTTTTGAAGAAAAAAATTACTTATATTTATATTCTTCTTCTTTTCGTGTGGCTAGTGACTAACCTGGTGTCAGAGTTTTAAAGCCGCCCATGGGCCTCTGATTTGGCTTCACATGCCGTTGAGAAATATTTCTCAGGCATCGGGGTTTCCTCACGATGTTTTCCTTCACCGTTTTTGAAGCAAGTGATAATTATACAATACGCACATGAATCCGAAAAGTCAGAGGTGCGTGCCTTGGGCTCGAACTCGAGACTTATGACTTCGCAGTCCGACTGTCACACCACTAGGCTATCACTGCTCTATTCTATTAAATTATATTTATATTTGTACTCTATTCGAGGATTTCTAGACAATAACACCTCACATTCCAGGGCATGATTAAAAAAAAAATATCGAATGTTTGTTGAATGGCCCTTTCATTTCGGTTCCGTACCTCAACAGTAAAAAACGGAACCCATAAAGGATCACTTCGTTGTCCATCCGTCCGTTTGTCAAGACCCTTCATCTCACGAACGCATGGAAGTATTAATTAAGTTGAAATCTATATCAAATACGCAGATCTACCATGGAGCTCTAAAAAAAAATCAAGCTTCTTTTTTACTCTACGCAATAAAAAAATACGGCCACTTATGCGACATATTTTGATACTCCAAATAAATCAAAACCTATAGGGTACTTCCCGTTGACCTAGAATCATGAAATTTGATTTGAGCTCAACAAATAAAAAAGTCCGAAAAGTGTTAATTTGTAGTATATCACTTTTGTTTTTCGATTACAAACTTACATTTGCAGTTGGAGAATTGATCGTGGCGTAGGTATATCGATGTATGGAGTACATGTTTTTCAACTACAAGTTTGTTTTTTAGATAAATTAAACCCAACTACTGAACCCTTCATTGTTAGTGGTCCGACACGCACTTGGCCGGTTTTATTATTTGCTGTTATAACGGGAATAGAAATACACAATCTGTGAGAATTTCAACTGTCTAACTATTATGGTTCATAAGATACAGCCCACTGACAGAGAGATGGATGGACGGACAGCGGAGTCTTAGTAATAGGGTTCCGTTTGGCAACCTTCGGGTATGAAACCCTAAAAAGCATGTGACGAGAGAGCTGTCAAAGGCGTCTGGTTAACCGACTAAACGTAATACCTGTCACTTCAGTTGTCATGCCACATCACAGTTGTACTTTTCAACAACGTTAACGTTGAGGTTTTTTTATAGAATCAGTATTTTTGGGCTCTTTACAATAGACAGTATATTTTTATTATACCTAAACCTAACAAAAAAAATAATGCTCAAGCAGTTACATCTACGCTACGATGAATAGTTTATGAATGAATGATAAAGTTTAACATACATTAAAAACCGGCCAAGTGCATGAAGGGTTCCGTAGTTGGGTTGAATTTATTCCAAGAACAAACTTAACATTGTAGTTGAAAAACTATAGGTAGGTACCTGCGTTGCACGCAGCGACATGCATGTCATTTCGTCAAAACAACCGAAAAAGTAAAAAGTACTAAGTACTGTTTGTTTTTATTATGACTTTACGAAACAACAATCAAAATTAAACAAATGCATTTCCTTTTGATAATGTTCCAAAGTATTTTCTACTTTAACCTACTAACAATAAAGGCGTATGTCGTATGATAAGTGTACAATGACGTATTGAGCCGGAGAGCTATTCGGACAGCCGAATGATTCTCCGGCACAATACGTCATACGACTTAAAACGAAATTTTGGAACAACCTCATTGACTAAATTCTAGTAACTTTAAAGGGTATGTAAATAAAATAATGATTAATTGAATACAAAAGTTTATTAATTCATAAAAACTGGCCAAGTGCATGTCGGACCACGCACAATGAAGGGTTCCGTAGATGGAATGAATGTATCCCAAGAACAAATATATCATTTTAGTTGAAAAACATGTTCTCCAATACGGAATATATGGGAGATCATGTTTTTCAAACTGCAAATTTAAGTTGGTTGATTATTACTCGTTAACCTGTACAGCTTACGTAGCTCTAATAGTTTTCCTTTTAATTTCGTTATATAATATACTACTGCTGTGATTTTTTTCACAAATCCAAGTACAACCATTGAGCTGACAGGGGGGAAGGACACTTGACTCTAACAAAAAAAAACAGTTAAAAGCTTAATAATTCGAAGCGGATCCCTGAATCCAAAAATGGTTTTCACTACTCGCAATATTTTTGAACGACCTTTCTAACGATACCCCACAACATGGAGCAAATGAGAAAAAAAAAATCATCCCAACTTTACGTGTAGGGAACCCCACCCCCTAAAAAAACGAAAAACGAAACGAACCCCCACGGAAAACGTCACCCTAAATAAATGTTTTTTCTTGATTTTATTTTACCACTTTGTCGGCATAATTAATATGTATACATATGCCAAATTACAGTTTTCTAGTACTAACCGTCTCTGAGCTAAGCCGCGGACAGACAGACAGACAGACAGACAGACGGACATGGCGAAACTATAAGTGTTCCTTGTTTACCACGGAACCTTAATAAAAAAGGAAATAATGGTAAAAATCAAAAAAAATAATACGTCATTTGGTTAAGTTTATTGTATTTTTAAACAAGTCATCATCATCATCAGTCGTCTATAAAAGCCCTTTTTACGATTTGTACCTTTAGTTAATTACCTAAACTAATGGAATATACTCGTAGTTTGTTTACATTATTAAATGTGAGGGGCGCACACGCTCTGGGCGACAACGCTGTGCGTCGGTCGCCGCGCCTTTGAGCTGTGTATATGCAACGTTGCCAGCCCGCTGCCGCACCAATGCCGCGCCGCTGCCGCACCGGTGCAGTGCCGCTGCCACACCGGTG
Organism: Agrochola macilenta; assembly: GCA_916701695.1. NCBI lineage: Eukaryota > Metazoa > Arthropoda > Insecta > Lepidoptera > Noctuidae > Agrochola > Agrochola macilenta. The sequence continues at coordinate 9,693,974 of OU753554.1, read as the reverse complement.
CCGTGCCGCTACTGCGCCGCACCGCCGCCGCAGATTATAATAATAATAATAATAAAAACTTTATTTCAGACTAAGGTCCATATTTTTGTTAGTATTTTGGTTTTAGTAACAATGGTGCTTAAAGTAGGTTAGTATTGTTAGTTTACACGAACTAAATTCATTTATATAGACCTATGACTGTCCCCACCCAGTGTCCCTGAAAGGGACAGTCCGGTCTGGCAGCGATCATTTTTAGAATGCTGTTGTCACTACCATGCAGGCGCTGTAGTAAGGAGGCCGCTTTCTTTCGCATGATGGCATGGAAACCATCTGTGCGAGCCTCCGCGAACATTCCCGAGGCGCTACAACGCCATGGCAGTCCCAACAGCATCCTAAAAGCATTATTAAATTGAACACGCAAGACGTTGTATGCTCGGCGCGTGTATGATACCCACAGGCCACTCGCGTAAAAGGACTGACAGAACGCCTTAAACAGGGTTACTTTGACGTCTGTAGTACAACGAGCGAACCTACGGGCAAGCATATTGCTCCTCACAGACAACGCCCTGCGCTCCCTCTCTATATCTACGTCATCTCTTAGGTCGCTCGTAACAATGTGGCCAAGGTACCTAAAACTATTAACAATTTTCAGTGCTACTCCGTTGAGACTTATGGGCGGAACACTGCGCGGCTGCTGCTTAGGTGCCTTAAATACAAGAAGCAATTAGTAGTAGTATTATATAGTGATATGTCAAAATCAAGCGGAGACGGCGCGGCGACGCGCGACGGTGTAAAGAAAAGAAAGAAAACGTTTATTTGGACACAGTCCGTGAAACACAAAATACAAACTAACTAAAATTGACAGTAATCTTTTGACAATAAGTGTGTGCCTCACGGCTGCGCCAAAAAGGTTCATTTCAGCATTAATGCCAGACAAATGCTGTCTGACGCTGGTTTTGGTGCGGCGATGCGGTAGCAGCGCTTCACCGTTCAGTCTACATGGTTACGCGAAGCGGTATCGGCGCGGCTGCAGTGCCTTCTACATGAGCCCTTAAGCATTGATCAAGCCCCGTGCAGACAGGCGCGACGCGACGCTAACAAAACAATTTCTAAGCAAAGTTTACGGTGGAACAATAATTATCGGAGTCACGTCGCACCGTCACGTCGCACCAGTCTGTCCAAGGCTTTATGTTTTATTTTACTTAATCCCCCAATCCTTATTTTGATAAATGTAAAAAAAAAAAATTGTTACTGGCAAATTTGTTTTACAAACAAATTATAATGTGATAATTTATGGTTATTTTATGGCGTATGGATAATGTAATGGTTGAATTAAAATAAATATCTAAAATACTTTAGAACTCTTCGTTGTTTTTGGTTATAAACATCGTCCAAAAAAGTAGACATTAAGTTATAAAAGGACCATTCAGGTTCGTCAGCACCATAGAAATATAAATACTTCTTTCTTATATTTATGGTCAGCACACTTAGCTCAGAGATAGTTAGTACTAGAAAGCTGTAATTTGGTATGGGTATACATATTAATAACGCCGACAAAGTGGTAAAATAAAATAAACAACTATATTTTTTTTTAGGGTAGGTACCTCTCCAACACATAAAGTGGGGATGTTTTTTTTTTCTCGCCTATCCTTTAGTGTGGGGTATCGTTGGAAAGGTCGTTCAAAAATATTGCGAGTGTATGAAAATAATTTTTCGATTCAGGAATCTTTTTGCGAAATATTAAGCTTTAAAGTGCCAATTTTTGTTAGAGTCAAGTATAGACCCCCGCCCCTCCCTGCCAGCTAAATGATTGTACTTAGATTTGTAAAAAAAATCACAGCAGTAGTATTTATTACGAATTTAAAAGGAAAACTATCACAGCTAAATAGGCTTTACAGGTTACCGAGTAATAATGGACCAACTTAAATTTGCAGTTTGAAAAACATGATCTCCTATACATTCCGTATGGGAGAACATGTTTTTCAACTACAATGATATATTTATTCTTGGTATAAATTCATTCCAACTACGGAAACCTTCATTGTGCGTGGTCCGACACGCACTTGGCCAGTTTTTATGAATTAATAAACTTTTGTATTCAATTAATCATTGTTTTATTTACATACCCTTTAAAGTTACTAGAATTTTGTCAATGAGGTTGTTCCAAAATTTTGTTTTAAGTCGTATGACGTATTGTGCCGGAGAGTTATTCGGCTGTCCGAATAGCTCTCCGACTCAATACGTCATTGTAAACTTATCATACGACATACGCCTTTATTGTTAGTAAGTTAAAGTAGAAAATACTTTTGCACATTATCAAAAGGAAATGCATTGTTTTATTTTGATTGTTGTTTCGTAAAGTCATAATAAAAACAAACAGTACTTAGTACTTATTACTTTTTCGGTTGTTTTGACGAAATGACATGCATGTCGCTGCGTGCAACGTAGGTTCAGAATTTTCATATCTAGAGCTATTAAGCGAGCGGAGCCATCTCCTTCGACGCACATGCGGCGTTAGTCAAATGAAAGCCGATTCCTATAATTTACGGACCGTTATTTATTTAAAATTTAAGACTTTTTTGTTTCTTTACCAATAATGAAGCAAAGACCATATCTTTGCATAGTAGACCCTCCCATATGGAAGTAGCTATCACAGGTAAAATTAGTAGATATGCGTCAGATATATCAAAACGTATCTAAAATCCGATTTCAGTCACAAATCGTATCGTATCGATAATCCGAACTAGACAAACCGATTTCACAAAACCACAGCAAGAGTAGATTTGCGTAAGCAAGTATTTGTTTATGTTTGGATAGTTTTGATCGATGCATTTACAATCGAATTATACTCGTAATATTACTAGAGACGATCGAAACTGCGAGCCGGAAGCGCCAGAGCCGCTCCAGAATTCGATTTCTAAAAACGGATGATAAAAACGATTTCACTATCTGAAATCGAATATTTAACCGTTTGCATAGAAATCCAAAAACGCCCATGTTTAAAAATTTGCTTACAAATCTATTTAAGTAGTTATGCGCCAAGTTGAGCAATATAAAAGCTACCATTGGTAAGCTAAACGATTCATTTTCGTTTATAGGAACCGAGCATACGTCGGGCACCTTTGAAGTTACCGACTCTCCGCGGATCGGGCGCACCGCCACGCACGCGTCTGCGCTACCACGCACGCTACCATTCCCATGGTGCGTGTCCGTGCGGGCTTATCCGCGGCGAGTCGGTAACTTCAAAGGGAATGTACCCAAACTCGGACGCACCGCCACGCACGCGTCTGCGCTACCACGCACGTTACCCTTCCCACGGTGCGTCGTGCGGGCTGGTGCGCGTGCGTGCGCGATATTGCGCACCGTCGGTTCCAGGCTTTAGAATTCATACGGTTATTTTCCCATATAAAAACGTGTAAGTACATCTACATTAAAAGTATGAATACTCAATTACCTACGTATATGAATATCAAAATAATGATTACCTACCTACTTTATTATTTATATTAAAATATGAATGGTTAGGTACTTTTCCTATTGCTTTTTACTGCTTATAATTTTATCTTTTCAAAGGTATTGAAAGATCTCTATACCTTGAGTCGTTTGGTTTCGTTTTAAAGCCAGATAACCTTAGCCAAGAGCCCTAAGCATATCTGCTGGCTCATATTATACAGTGAATACCTATACTGTTTATCTCAGTGCTTTATGCACGACAAACAGTGCCCTATGAGTGGCACACGTAGATCGAGGATTGCGAAATTTTACCTGCATGTATCTACATTGTATACCTATGACATAAATCCACATACATATATCATAGATACGCCTTATGTACAAGTCCCCAAAAGGTGTGGTTACCTGTCTTTTGGGAGCAGGTATGTTTTGTATCTGCATTGCTGGTACAATCTAGCCAAGCTATCAAAATAAGAAAAGTCATGGCTGGAAAAACCAGCTATCTAATTACGTAACATATTTTCGTAAACGATTACTACTAATCTGTTTCATTTTGGCAGTTCAACAACATTCATTGCGTTGTTTATGTTGTGGAGCAGATTTTTTTTCGAACTTATGAAGCAGTGGATTAGCAATCTGTTTCAAAACGATTTAGGTTCTGATTGATCGTGCTGTATATGAGTTGTAACTTCATTATTAAATTCCACAAGTGATTCAACTTTAGTTAGTCAGAAAGCTTGAATTCCATGTCGTCATTTCCCGCGCCTGATTCAGAATATTTAGTTCCTTCCTACAAATAATTTTTATCGTAAAACCTGAACATTATTTACGAGTAAGTACATGTCGTGATGGCCCAGTGGCCTCTCATGCACGAGGTTCTGGGTTCAAATCCGAGCAAAAACCAATATGACTTTTTTAATTCATATGTATTTTATGAGTTTATCTTGGACATTACTGACATTGGTGAAGAAAAACATCGTGAGGAAACCTGGACTTACAGTCAATATAAGTCTGAAATCACCAACCCGTCTTGAGGCACCAACCGACAATTATTCCTCTATGCACTATGCAAGTGCACCTATTAAGTACTTTTCCCTCCATGGCCTGTCCTCGTCTCGTCAGTCAAGTTAGAAATACAGTTGATTAACTATCTAACAAAAAAATTGAAAAGTCAATATTATTTCTAACATATTCGCTGAACCTTTCTTGTGAACTGGCACGATCTGCGTGTGCGTCGAAATAAGGATCGACCAGAAGCGTGCAGTTGTTGTAACCTTTATCCCTATTGTTATAAGGGCTTTTGTCAAGGGGCAGGGTGGTGGCAGAGGTTGGCGGTAGACGCGGAAGCGTTGACGGTGTTCCCACACGTGTGATCATTAGCTGTTCCAGGGAACCAGTGAGCGCGGGCTGACGATGGGAACAGCACCATTATTGACACTACACACTTACTGTCGCACTATATTGTTACTCTACCTACAATGATAGTTTTGTTTATTGTTGTAGTGTGATCTAGCGGATGAGTGATCACCTGAAATTCGTCGAAGAATAATCGATAGGTACAGTCAGCATCAAAAGTTGATGACCATTTAGATTTTCAAAATCGCTGTATAGTGAAGTGTTAATAGTGAATACGGTTTACAGCGATTTTGAAAATCTAATTGTGGTCATCAACTTTTGATGCTGACTGTACCTACTAATAATTATTAACTATATCTATTTGAAAGTTCTTTTTTGAATGCTTGAACATTTCGTTCACTTTCTTGGTAAATTATAGCAGTTTCCAAAATCTGTCGGAGACCTCTCCAAAAACAGTTTAGTAGTTTCCTTCCTATAAAAATAAATCAAAAACAGCGACACCAAAAAAAAAGTATTTGGTTTTGAATTTTCGTTTTTTGCCACCGACTTAAAGTTATTTTTGTAGTGTTTTTTTTGGAAGTCAGGTGTTTATTTTATTTTATTTTTTATTTTTCACCTTTTAGTTATGCCTACCCCACAAAAATTGGAATACCACTAAGTACCTGCTATGTAAATAATAGTGATAGGAACATATCATATCATCCATAAAAGTTACTTAGTCTAAGTGGGAAAATTGCGTATTATTGAAGCTAACTCAAAAACTATCCAAGCAAATATTATAAAGTTTATACGGTGGTCCCGTATAAATTTGCTTGGATAGTTCCTCGAGAGCGTACCCTTTCAAACATAAAAATAATTTTCAAAATCGGTGCACAATTGACGGAGAAATCGGCGGACATACTTACATAAAACATACATTTAAAAAAACACATACATACGCTACGAACATAGAACCTCCTCCTTTTTGGAAGTCACTTAACAAAAGGGAATCGTCATAATTTCAATAGTAAATTCTAAGGCCACGTAGTGCCATACTACTTAGCAGCATTCTGTAGCAGAAGTCAGTACAAATAAATAATTTCCAACCATGTCATTACACGGGCCAACACTTTCCTAAGAATTCGTGGTCCGGACTACAAACCTCAGATCTAAGCTATGATTACACTGAACGCTTCCCTCCATACCGCGTGACACGTCATCAACATCATGGAAGAAAAAAAAAGAAAAAAAAAAAAGATTGTTATTGCGCAATTTGAAGCGTCGTTGGTGTTCATTCTTCACCGTAATTGCTGCGGCTAATAGCACCAGCTGCCGAGATATCATTGTATTTTAAATTTTATATTATTTTATAGCTATTATTCTGAGTATTTTTGGTTCGTTAAAGCGTTTTAAATCGTTTGGTTCCTATATTACTTGAGCTAGAATTCAAATGGTTTCAAAGACTTTTTCAACGGTCTTCACGGATCTGCAAACGGGTTTTGTCGACGGAAGAATAGACAAAATGACAGATTCACAATCTGTCATTTTGTCTATTCATCCGTCGACAAAATCCGTGTCTATGGTGGTTATGCTACACATACTGGTAGAAGACTGAGAGACTGGAGGAAATCTTAAGTCAGGACGTGAGTAGCAGGTCATTTATATTTTTAAATCTAACAAGGCCTACAATACTGTTAATTAAAATGTAATGTCAATTTGCATACTTTATGATACAATACAACAGATAAGTAGGTAGAGGTACCTATTTATGTCCGCAAAGACAGTATGGCAGTTGAATCGTGCGCAGATAATGATTAATACAAACAGCAAATAGAGTTGCAATTGACCATAAACATGGGAATTATCTGAGAAACTGTTAGTTGTGTATTTGTAATTATAAAATCTAGTGGCTCAAGGCTAAAATAATGAATATGAGACAATAATTCAGCGCTGCGCCACAGTTAGCCCGTTTTACGTCGCTCAACCGTTTGTTAGTTCTGCCGTAATCTCGCGATCAATGATTATGAGACATGAACGCTAAAACGGCTTCATTATCAATAAACATGTTGTTTTAAATTCCTTCCAATTAATTTATGATGGCCGTAGCACCGTAGGCAAGGTCTACGAAGATATTTTTCGTACCTAACGAGTTTCTTCGTTGACGTCATGATTTATGACATAAAATTCCCCAGAAGCGAGTTCTTTTATTGATGTGACAAATAAACCCCCTCCCTTCCATCCCTTTGAATTCAGGGGTCAACCCTTGCGAATTTTTATTGCCATATTGTTGAAAGCTGTCGGCCCCGTCGCGTCGTAGGTACCTAATACAATGGCCGCTTGGACACCTTTTAACAATCTGGAATGTGCACTCTAAAGTTAAGGGTCCACATTAATCGGATTACACCTACCTAAAAAAATTGAGTTCTGTCATTGCAATTTTAAAAACAACTTTTTGCGACAGTGCTTCAGTGTTTCATCTGAAAATGTGAAGCAGTTTTAAGCTTCGTGCAGACTAGCGTGACGCGACAGTGCGGCGCGACACCGGTTATTGATATAACGTTAAGTTTTCTTGGAATTGTATTGCAAGATTCGCGTTGCGCTGGTCTGCACGAGCTTTTAGTGTCTGTCTGTACCTACAGAATTTTCAATTCCATAACCCCAAGAGTTTCTATAATTTTAAGTTTTTAAATCGACAATTATTGCGTAAGTAAGTACATAATATTGAGTTTCTGCATCTATTCATCAAGTTCAGAAGAAACAATATCCGTTTCCGTTTAGCTAGTTTACGGCCAATTAATTTCACAAGTCCAGGAAAAAAAAGAGTTTACTAATTTTTGCTAGTATCCCCCTAAGCAATTACTTTGTAATACAATTACACAAAGTTATTAATACTTGTGAACGTTTTAATTGGCAAAGGTACGTTGGACAGGTGTGTCTACACCACATGACATGTTACACGACATTTAATTGCTATATACTCCATGCAAGTACTTACTTTGCAAGGCTGTGTAACACGGAGGAGTAATAAATAAAGTGCTCACTTGCTGCAGCCATCGAATTTTAGTGGGCAATAAACAATGCTTTTGACAGGTGGGGTTGTCGCGAAGTTTTTATACTATGAGCCCTAAGGAGATTGTTTATTAGGTTGTTTGACTTAAGTGCCTCAAGTCACACGACATAATATCGACGCTAGAAAGGCAAATTGTATTAACGACCATTGCATAAATTGTTCAATAAATTGATTTGAAGTTCTACTTTTCCCAAAAAAAATCATAGTAAATTAACTACTGGAGTATTCTTGATGAAACTCAGAATAGTTATTATTTAATATGTTTATTATTTAATTCCTAAGTCAAAAAAAATGTACATAAGTTTTTTGATATATTTTTAGGAGATAATACAAGGTTGTGAATAATCTTGGTTAGGTAAAATTGACTTAAGTCACAATTTCAATATTAGAGGTCCTGTAAAAAATGTTTGAACGATCGAATAGCTGCATACAACCTACAACTAAAGTATCTTACGTTCTATTTGGTAAACTGTAATATTCCAATAAAATGTTTTATCAAACCGAGCATATTCAACCGATGAAAACCAAAAAATCTAATCTCACTCATTAAACTTAGTTCCATCTAGGATCAAGGTATTATATCCCAATATTATTATATTTTTTAGCGATAGTTAAAAAATAAAATACAAAATAAAGAAGTATAAAATTGTTTATTATACAAAAGCACACTTCACAAACTTATACAGTTGATAAGTGACAACATAAACGTCAAACAACTTCTTTATAATTAAAAAAAAACTAAATCAACTTTGAGATCACTGTCAGTCACATGAAAATTCAATCTTTTGTTACATGTTATTCACAACAAAACAAAATAAAAAACAACTTATACATTTATAATTAAACAAGAAAACTACTTACATTTGAGATCAATCAGTCACATCAATCAGTCACAAAAAAAGGAGTTTTGACGCCTACTGAACTGTTCTTTTGAACGTTTTCTTTTAGTGTCTTCAAGTTGACTATTAGAAACAAGCCAATCGCGTTTTCTTTCTGCAGTCAAACTGTGAAAAAATTGAATAAACTTTGTCTTCTTTCATCGTTGATTTGATCACAAGATCTGCCACATTTTTTGTTGAGACATGGATGAGGTTTCATTACCTTAGCCCTAATAATAGAACCATCTTTTTTTGTGTATTCTGGTCCCTCGTTACGTAGCCGTTTTCTTTCTTTTCTGTTATTAATTTTCTTCTTCTTCTTAAATCCATTGTCACCCACTTTTCCGTCTTCTAAATTGCATGTCTTCTGTTTTTTACGAGATCTCTCTTCTTCACTATGCTCTTCGTTTGAAGATGCAACCCAAGATGAAGATGACCATTGAAAGTCACCATCGTCAGACAAATAATCAATGTAACTTTTTTTTACAATATTTTTGGGACGTGCTTTTTTTGCAGGTGTGTCTTTCTGAAAATAAAGTTCTATGAGCACAACATGCTTTCATGATCTGATACAGTAACATACATAACATACACTGCACAGTCATAAGCTATAAAATGCTTAAAATTGAATCAAAATGTTACATACCTCTGCATTTCCTGGTTCATCCACCTGTGTCACAATGTTTTCAGCCACTCCTGGTTTATCCACCTGTGTCATAATGTTTTCAGCCTCAAAGTTTGTAGCCTCATCGAAAGCCTGATAAGTTATAATTGAACAAATAAATATAAAAATAAATGACAACCTATTTTCATTAATCACTTCTAAATAAAAGTACTTCTTACCTGAACAGTTACTGCATCTATCAGATCAATATTTATTTGGCTGCTAATTTCAATATTATTGAAAGTTTCGTAAGTTTTTTCTGTATCAGAGTTTTCAATGTAATCACAATCCTGAAAATAAGTTGTAAATAAGTTCATTAAATTCTAATTTTAGCACCAAACCAGGTAGTCTGGTGTTTAAATTTTTCAGAAGATAATATAGGTACCTATAACAATAAACCCGGATTTCAAAAAATATAAATTGTATTTTACAACAGATGCTAAATTATAATAAGATTGTTTAATAATATCGTAATTAATTGATTTTACAAATAGGTATCCACATAGAACTTATAGACTTACATCATCCTGAGTACAATCCTTATTTATTTTTATTTTTGGCGACAGCGGTTTAAGCGAAGAATATTGATTAAAGTAATTATTGTGGCCAATATCCTGAAATAAACAATGCAAACAGTATAAGAAAGACATGAATAATAAACAATCGAAATCGTAATAAATATTATCAAGGTACTAATTACATTTTATTAAAATGGTTAGGTAGGTTAAGTACCTACGCAATTGTAGATAAGTGTGGTAAGGTCAAAAACCTAGTTATAGTAGGTAAATAGCATACATAGGTACTTGATTGTTGGTTTCCTCAATAATAATATTCGATTGGTCTGCTACTACGTTTTCGTCCTAAAGTAAAAAACGATTTGTGTAAAATGTAGGTTTTTAATAATACGTAAGTACTCGCTTCATGCATTTTGATTTAGTAGTAGTACTTTAAGATTTACACTAACCTGTTCACAATCAGCTGAATTTGGTTCAATATCAAACCTTAATCTCCTTCTTAGTCTAACGTTTTTTAATATTTTCTTGCATCGTTCGGACGCCATGATAAATTAATGTTTTACACTCCTAAGTGAAAACAATTTTCGAGTAGAAGCCAGCGGGCAATTCGTGCGTGGCCCTCATCGACAGTGCGTGGTCGACTGAAGCGCCCTCGCAACGGCCAGACCTCATACGCAGCGCTTCGTGAGCATAAAATGCGCTCCTTGAGTACAGCTTATCCACCACTTTTTCACCCAAAAAAGATTTTTTAAGTAGGCTTAACTTACTTAATACAAAAAACTTTGCTTAAATTAAAGTAGCTTAAATGCTAACGATGCGTCAAAACCGTTTCAGGTAAAAATGTATGATCGACCAACTTGCTATTGAACATTGACGACAAAATGCGCTTAACGTCCAAGTGATTGAAATTAGCTGAAAGGTACAGTGTATTAACGGAAAATAAACAAAAAAGTACACGCAAATAAATTGTTTTATTTTCAAAATTGGATAAAGTGGCCAATTAGTAAAAAGGTTTATTGATAAAAAAATAAAAAAAATGATTAGATAAAGTGTTTTAACATCAAATCTTTATTTAGACAAAAAAAAGCAAAATGAATTATGGCCATTTTTTTGACGTTATGTACGGTTTATGAAACAATTGACGAAAATGGTTGGATTTAAAACAAAATTAAATACGAAAATGACTGAAATCACCGTTGTATTAACGACCACAAAAGTGCTCGGATTTAACTGGAACCTAGACCATTCGAAAGAGAAAAATCTGCCGATTCCAACAGTGTAAATAACTCAATTTTGACCAAAGTGGTCGTTAATACAATATGCCTTTCTAGCGTCGATATATGAAATCGTTTGGTTTGGTATGGGCATGTGATGAGGAGAGAGGAAACGCATGTTACTAAAAAAGTGATGAATATAAATGTTGATGGATGGAGAGGAAGAGGAAGGCCAACGAAAAGATGGATGGATTGTGTGAGGAATGATATGAAAGAGAAGAGAGAGAATGATAGCGGGGCGGTTGACGGGGCAGAATGGGAGAAGAAAACGTGTCGGACCCCCCCAAGTAACATGGGAAAAGGTAAGGAAGATGATGTTGATATCTGATTAACTGGCGATACAAAGATTATCTTCAACGTACGAATATGTATACTCCATTAATTACAAATAACGGTAAAATAACGATAGTTATTCTGTAATATTGTTGAAAATACTGCATTTTAAAGTATTTTTTTTTATTTAAATAGGAAATGGATTGATCATAACGGAGTTTAAGTACGTTAATATCGAAATAAAAAATGTTGAAAACCGTTATACAGTCAAACCTGAGTAAGTGAGTACTGGGTAAGCGTGAAAACTCTATAAATGAGAGTAATTGGTAGGTATTGGTCATTTTAACCCTATCAAACCTCTATAAGTGAGAAACAGAAACCTCTATAAGAGAAAGTCGTTTGCCCCTCGTAGACCTCTATAACTACGACTGCTATTTGCCTGTACCTCTCTTAGCGACAGTCGAGCGTAATATAACATCTGTTATTTATGACTCATTTTTAAATTTCTTGGAACACATTGCTTTTTGTTCTTTTCCAACCAGCCTAAACCTCTATAAGTGAGAAAAGCCTCACCCGTACCTCTATAAGCTAGAAAATATAATTAGTGAGAAACCTCCATAAGCGAAAAAGATACCGCCGTCCCTTGAACTTTCGCATATCCAGGTTCGACTGTATTTGTAATGTGGATTATAGGTACCATCAAAGAAGTTCTTATCTAACCAGTTTGAAAACAAAATCCCGTGAACACGATGACCACATCTGTAGCCGGCCCGGTTCTATAGCCGCCGAGCGCTGCAAGCAAGAAATCCTTATGGCGTTAAATCGCGCCGCGTCGTCCAGCTGCCCGCTATCGCTCCATTTATATATCACTCCGTGCCACATGTAAGCTATGTTTAACAATCTGATACATACATCACTATTAGTTACATACACGTTAGGTACTTTATACTTACCCGGATATAATACGTTAAACACCAGCCTTTCTCTTACGTACAATAGATAGGCCCTAATGTACCGAAGGGCCAATTATATCGAATAGACGCTATTTATCTGTAAAGCAGTGAAATATTCGCTAAATAGCTGTAATTTAACATACATTGTTGAAATGTCTGGTGTGTAATTACTAGGAATAACGAACAAATTGATTTATCTTCAGTACGCAACTGATTATAGACTTAATTTGTAGTTAATTACTATTTATCGTTATAGTAGTAGGTATACTTATAAAGTTATATAAGGGAAATAAAATTACGCACTAGTTTACAAAGTAATATAAGGTCCTATTCAAATATGTAGATGGATATTTTTTTTAAATCATTGAGATCACCAAAATAAGGACAATAGTAAAAATAAAAATAAGAATACTTACAAGAAAAAAATCTGCTAACGAAAATGACACTAAAAATGTTGGTTAGGTATAAATGCCATTTATTATTTTAGATCAAAATAAAATTTCTTTAATCAGTGTTTAATTTTTGCTTGAATATCTTTGGTTAGACGTACTGAACGCTGTTTTTTGTCCACCTATTTTAATGGAATCTTGTATATTAAATCAGGAAAATAATAAATCATAAAATAGCTGTTAGTTACCTGAACCTTTTTACGGTTCCGTGCCCGAAGGGTGCCAAACGGAACCCTATTACTAAACCTCCGCTGTCCGTCCGTCCGTCCATCTGTCTGTCAGCGGGCTGTATCTCATGAACCGTCTATATGTAGACAGTCGAAATTTCACAGATTGTGTATTTCTATTGCCGCTTTAACATAAAAATTAAAGTAAATTAATAATTAAAGGAGGTCCCCAATCCCCATAGAAGAAACAGTTTTTTTTGCGGCGTTTTTTGTCCGACTTGCACTTGGTCGGTTTTTTACTATGGCTCGTCTGCACCTGAGCACCGTGAGCATAAAATTCAAAAGTAATTTATTCAAACTAGGCTGAGAATCAGCACTTTTCGAACGTCAAAATTACATAAGACAGTCCCCCAAAACGCCCACCCTTCACCACTTCCTACCTCACAAGCATACCCTCTCATAATATAGTCCTGCAGTTATAATATGACTTTGCAAATACCACACACTACCTGCAGTATTGTCTCCCCGTCTCCCTATAGGTATATCCATCCAAAGGATGTCTTCAAAAGATCACTTTTAGCGATAAGACGTGTCTTCCTATGTCAAATTTCTACATTTTTATCTTTAATTCGCATGGTGTTTAAACATTATTATATTGCTAGATGCGCCCCGTAGTTTCACCCGCATAAGTCTCGAACCCGTGGGAATATCGGGGTAAAAAGTATCCTATGTCCTAACCCTGACTCGTTCCTGACCAATTGGCCGGAGAAGGCACAACACAAAGAAGTCTGGAAAAATATGGGGGAGACCTTTGCCCAGCAGTGGGACAAACAAGGTTAGCAAAAAAAAAAAAAAAAAATCCTAACTCAGGTCATGGTCTACTTTTGTGCCAAATTTTATCCAGATCTGTCAAGCCGTTTTGGCGTGACAGCGTAACAAAGACACAAACGAACTCAGTTTCGCATTTATAATAATAAATTATTACTATTGGTTGCCCAGAGGTCGAAATTTGACCATAATTGACGACACGGTTGGCGCAGTGGCTGAGCGATCGACTGCTGCGCAACGTGTCGCGGGTTCGATCCCCGCACGGAACAAATATTTGTATGATCTGCAAGTAGTTGTTTCGGGTCTGGGTGTTAGTGTATGTGAGTTTCTATGTGTGTAAACGCACCCACGATACAAGAAGAAATTCTTAGTGTGGGGCAACGTTTTTAAAAAAAAACAAAAAAAAAAACAAATTAATTAAAATGTCATGATTCTAACGTAGCCATCTTGTGTCAAACGCATGGTAGTGTGTGTAATGTTTTTTTTATTAATTTAATTTATTTCTAATGTATATTGTATAAAAATATTAGCTTTCTGCACTCCTTCTCCATATAAAATTTAACTGTGCCAAATATCATACTCCTCCGGCCGCGTAATTTTCATAAAAAGGGGTACAAAGTTTTGCTTCACATATTAATATAATAGTAATAATAATAATAGAGAAATACGGCAGTATCTCTACGTTGACGTCGTGGTGGGGCTTGCGCGCTCCAAACTCTGGGTCTGTGCCGGTAGAGTTTACTTTACCGGAACAGGTATACGATGAGGAGCCATACCAAAAGAGATACAGAAACCCGTAGGGCAGCATGTGGCGAGCTGTTGGGCAGTAGCGACCCCACGGACCCTATCTCCCGGGAGAAATCTTGTTCCTCATCTCTGGTTTGCTTTTATTGGCCGGCTGGAGTGAACACTGGCGAGGAACAGAGCTTCCACCTCATTCTTGCCTTAATTGGCCGGCTTGAGTGGAGATTCGCAAGAGCAAACGTGCTCGGAGGAAGGAAGTATTCCAGTAAGTGCTCGTAGGGATCTTGACCATCTTCCGGGCTCTGGGATTGTTATGAAAGCCGTGGAATACCTCTCCACTCCTCAAGCAACCCAGGACATGTTGCCCCCTTGTCGCTACGTCACTACATGCTAGCGACAGTTTTCGGGGGCCCATTATTGAGTGTGCCAGTCACCCTCTGCCATTTTATCCGTGTATACCACAACATTGATCAGGCAGGGGACATAGGCCTTCCATAGTTTTAGGTAACCCATCCACTAGAGCCACCCAAACCCTTAGCCCAATATTTTTTGTTTCCATGTTCTGCAATAGTCCTGCACCAACCGGGGGTTGTCCTTGGGTGTACTTGCAAAGTGCATACAGGTATAATCGTCGGTTGGTGCCTCATTCCATTTAAAATTGTCTAAGGGGCCTCTGCGAGTTGGCTTCGGCCCCTCGTACGCCTTCCAAAGGACCGGGACAGCCTGATCCTGAGATACATAACACGTAATAATAATAATGCTACTTATGCATAAAAATCAATAATCAGGCAGGCTCCATAGTCCTTCCATAGTTCTAGGTCACCAAACCCATAGTCCATTTTATTTGTTTCCATGTCCTGCAATAGTCCTACTTACACCAAGCGGGGGTTGTCCTTGGGTGCAATTGGATAATCGTCGGTTCGTGCCTCATATCATTAAAAACGTCTAACGGGCCTCTGCGAGTTGGCTTTGGCCCCTCGTACGCCTTCTAAAGGTCCGGGACCCCAGGGTCCCGAGAAATGTCAAGAGACGTAAATATAATAATAATACCTACAGTTACTAGGATTCTAGTGAAATGGCTTATCCTAGAAAAACACGACCGGCTACGGTTGCCTTGCCATAAAGACTTGTACAGACCAGCGCGACTTGTCGCGCGACGCGACACCGGTTATTGTTATACTGTGAAGTTTTCTTAGAAATTGTATTGTTCGTGTCGCGTCGCGCGACAAGTCGCGCTGGTCTGCACAAGCCTTTACTACGGATAAAATATCAAACAATAAGTAATTTAAAAGACAAACGTCATTCAAAAATCACAAAATGCATTACAATGTTTCCATAAAACTGCAAAAATACAATTGTTGTTTTATAGTGGCGGTCTGACGCAACACAAAGCCCTGTAAGGTGTTGAATCGTTCACTTGTTCTGTTTTACAACCATTGCGGCACTTTACGGCACTATAAAAACTTAGTATAACTGCAAAATGCCCGATATGCAGGCTTATTTAAACTCATCGGAAATCTTTCAGGCCCCAGGGAGTAAAAGTTGGGGCTACTCATGCATAAAAATCAAAATCAATAAAAACTTTTTACCAAAAAACAAAAAACAACCGACTTCCAAAAAAACACTACTAACTGAAAAATAACTTTCAGCAGTCGTGGTTTTTTTTTTAAGTCGTTTTTTTTTTTTTGTATAGTTTTTATTTTTCCCTTTTTAGTTGTGGTACCTACCCCACACAAATTCGAATACCACTTCATGCTATGTAAATAACAGTGACAGGAAGTTATCATCATATCATCCACTTAAACTAAGTGGGAAACACATAAACAAACACTGGCCACACATTTTAAAAAAACATACATACCCTACGAACATAGAACCTCCCATTTTTGGAATTCTGTTAAAAATAATTTATTCTTAGGCTGGGAATCAGCACTTTTTGTACGTCAAAATTATAGTTTGCTCACTCCGAAATAACGCGGCCCACTACTGCATTTACGCACACGGTAATGCGGATTTCTATGGGTAATGCAGCAGTAGCAGGGCGCGTTATTTCAGACAACTTAAGATATGCAGCAAAACGCCCGTCCTTCATCATTTCACCGTAGTATTATAACTGGGAAGAAGAAGTGGCGCAACAAACTCCCCAGCAACACCTCTTCTGTTACTTAATTTGGCTATAAAGCCTTTACTACTGTGGGTCCAACTCTGTGAAACGTCTGAAATACCTACATGCATTTTTTGGGTTTCCATAGATGATCTACGGCAGATTTTCTTACTGATCTAGATTTTTTTTGAGGCGGGGCAACTACTGCCGTCTGCCGCCGCCCGCCAATCCTATGGGGGAAATGAAAATGTTGGCAGCAACATATTGATCAAATTCTATCGATCGATAATGCGCCAATCCAACGGGCGCCAAAACTGTTGTAAAAAAATGAAAGTAATAGAAATATTATAATAATGTGTTGCGCGTCTCATGTATTGCAAAGTTTCTGTGTGCTTGGTGGTGTACTTGTCTGTTACGCTTGAACTTGTCGCCCCTTGAAGTTGGTGCCCGTGGCACGGGCCCAGGTTTGCCCTCCCCTTATATCCGGGGCTGATCTACGGAACCCTATTGCTAAGTCTACGCCGACCGTCTCTCTGTCTGACAGTCACAGGGCTGTATCATAATTATGAACCACAATAACACCAAGGCGGTTGAAATTTTCTGAGAATATTTTTAACATTGGTTGCTATATGACAAATCAGCTGGACTATTTCGAAGTGTATACCATACCACAGGAGAAGTTTAATAGAAATATTCATGAAAATAACTATTACCCCCTAATAGATTACCAATGAATTCAAATAGATTGACTAAATCGTATTTTGATTTTACTTCGTCACAACCAAACCAGTACCCTAACTGCGTAATACACGATCAATCGACTCTGAATTGTTTTGAAACAGATTGCTAACCCATTGCTTCATACGTTCGAAAAAAAATCTGCTCAACAACGTAAATAACGCAATGAATGTTGTTGAACTGTCAAAATGAAACAGATTAGTCGTAATCGTTTACGAAAATGTGTTACGTAATTATAAAGCAGGCCTACTCTCTAAGTTCGTCAACGAACATTCGAGCCCGTCCGTAAGGAATCCGTTACTTTTTCGGACGGGCAAAAACACATCGAGAGTAGGGACAACTGTCAAATCGTGTTGTCATTCATTGTTAGGTCGGTTCCCAAACTAGTCTTATGTCCATATGTGATACGGAGTTGGATTCGCCCGTAACTTCGACCGTAACTACGTAATTCGTGTTCAGGATGTAGACCTCCAGCATTCTGTAATTTGATACGGAAGCATTGAGATTATCAATCGAATAATATAATTTTATTTCTCTATTCGATGCTGAGTTTAATTCTATTTATATTGTGAAGAAAACCACAGAAACTTATAGTTAACACATTTAGTGTTCACCACCCGAAAACTATTATTATTGACTCTGGAGGTTGTTGCGGTTTCTGAAAGCGAAGAAAGTTGGAATCGAAAAGTAAATTATACTTTATTTTTTCAATTGTGTAGGTACTATCGTCGGTAAATATATGGAAGTACAGCGGATCTATCCGTTTTCACATTTGACGATAACGATAACCACACGATATCCTCGGACCGGTAGTTTCATACAATAGGGATGATGACAAAAAAAAATTTTTAGTCCGTCTTTGAGATTATAAAAAAATATTGGACACGTCCTAACTACACAAATATTGATCTGCCGATTATTTCGAAACAAATCAAACAGAAAACCTGTCAAAAGTCAGTTAACTTTCCGGAAGTTAGTATGTATGTTAGTATGTTTTCATTTAAACTGAAAAGCTTTTTCCATCGCTAGCTAGATATATTTAAATATCTCTTCAATTATTACGTCCTTAGTAATTTTAACATAGATATCGTCGTTCAGGGGTGAATACAAGAAGGCTCGAGAGGGCTGCGCGGGCGCAGATTCAAGATGGCGGACGCAAGGGTTCAACGATCTTAATGACTCACCATGACGGCTAGCTACAATGAACTTTAATTTAGATTTTTAAGCTGAAATTTATTATCAGTTGCATTTTTGTTTATTTTTAATATTATTTTTATGATGATTTGCGTATGTAATAAAACCCGATAAAATTTGTACTTAACGATATTTTTAGATAATTTTGCATAAAGGTAAATATAATTATTTTATAAATGCGTCAATGACATTCCATTTAGTTTCTTGAACTGCACTGTGGGTTTTTACCATTGGCAACCATTATCTGGTTACTTACTCGTAAAAACATTTAAATTCTAAGGCCCGCTATGCGTCCCACGATTGTTTCAAAATATAACTGGTGTTCAATATAATTTGGCGCAATTAAACGACTTAAATATTGCTTTTCCAACGTTTTGTTCCTTCTAAAATTATTCAATTCAAGCACCAATACAGCAAACTCACGTTCCTCGTAGCGAGGCGGCACTTGGACACAGGTTACGGCCGATTTACTATGACGGTACTCTCGATATTACGTCCAACAGCACGTAATAGAGCTGCGATCACTCAACCCCCTCCCGAACCCCGCACAGCCCTCTCCCCGCCTCCCCTGTCGAAGAGGCCCAGTACTTCAGTTTTTAGAAGCAGCCGATGCGAAGCCTCGAAGAGCTTGACGAATCAGCCCCGTGCCGTGACCGTTTGGACATACCAATCTACGAATCGAACCAAATTTCGAGGAAGGCATTACGCTCCATTAAATAAGTAATCCCGCGATTGTTTCAGTTTACGTCGACGGATCATTGAAATTGGAATTTTGGTTACGAAATTGGAAAATACGTTGGTTAAATGGTAGAACTGGAAATTTATATATCCAGTGAAAACTGCGAATGCAAATGGTTGTGATAAATCTTTACGACTTCCTAATTAGCTGTATTTTCTCAGCTTTTCGCTATGTTTTATAGATTGCTTGTATAAGCCATACTTTCACAACCATTTAGTATGGAAATTATCCAACATATTTTCATACGAAGTACCTTTTTTTTTTTTTTTTTTTGTATGGGGAATCATCAACTGACTCCTCACGGAGTGTCAGACTTTTACTGACTAAAACCCACCCGTGTTCCTTCCGTTGCCTGTGTGCCGGGGCCGCGATATCCCTTTCGGACAAACCCGCAACCCGCAGGCATTGGTCCTTACGGACCCCGTCAGTTTGTGCTGACATCTCTTTGAGGCGCGCGTGGAACACAACGCGCCGTCGACGTACATAACATACATACGTACATACGAAGTACCTATTAAGGACCAAATCTTTGGGACATACAAAATAATTTTTTTTGGACATACTATAATTATTTGCATAGCCGATAGCCGCAGCTGCTAAAATGGCTTTAGCTTTCATGATTTAGAACCAACATTGTCATCTCTAAATAAACCACACCGCATAAGTACGATTTTACACTAAAATAAGCTTTTCACCATCTCGAATACTACCGACAATTCGACATCGGTAAAGCCGACTGCAAAAGCTATCTATCCAATACACAGAAAATGGCCTAGCGTCATACTGAGGTAACCGCATGCACGACTCATAATTTCACAGCTAACGTCTCTCTCTCACACATCAGCTTATGAGCGTGCATTGTTGAGCGACCGCTGTGCCTAGTGTGGGATCGATTAACACGTCACTACATTATTGTAACCTTTCTTATTTGTGATTGCAACTACTAAAGATATGGGCAGAAGGACCACGAGTCCACGAGATAAGCGCGCGCTTACATAGATGACAAACGAAGGTATACAGTACAGTCTACACATTCAACAATCAGGTTGCATTAAGTGAATTGTGTTATGTAGTCTTTATCTGCCACCATCCTAAAAACTATCATGGAGAAATTTATAATTTCACCATCCACACACACAACCAAAGTGTGTTCTTGACGCTGGTTGACTACTTTTTTATTTTTTATGAAGCATTGGGATTTCTGTTATTTCTTAAGTGATGATAACGGATACGTATCGAAGGGGCTACTTACTTCATTAATTGGGACGTCATAATCATCGACACTGCTCAAATCTTTCATTGACGTTAGTATGTACTTTATAAATTGATGCGACATTATCTTTGGTTCTCCACTTCTCGCTTGCTTTATCTTCGGCTGTCAGAATGAAGGAACGAGGTGTATATTTTTCTTTAATTTTATAACATATCCTTATTTATATTCCATTGCAAGATAATATTGGATCCTCTTTCATTGAAGAAATCAATTTACTATGAGTCACCGATTTTGACTCTTCAAAATTTTTGTCCACGTTTTAACAAGTCTGTAGCCAAAATTTCCATCCATTGAACAGACATTAACGATTACTTTGGCCAATTATCTACTCACAGATATCGCAAAAATTCGTGCCTGATTAATTAAAATCTTAGAATAGTGATAATATTTAAATAAATTCTAACACACACAAACGCCATCAAAAACATCTTTATAACACACTAGGCAGTCTTAAAATATACACAGAAACCTCACGGCATGGCGGCAAGGTACGACATTATATTCTATAACATAATGTGAAATGATGACAGGAAATTGTTGCCAGCACCGGTGGCAAAAACCTGCCTCTGTGTGTATGTTGACTAGCCTCCTATTTTGCATCCGGGCTCAAGCTGATTGATACCGAGCTCGAAGAAACGCAAGGAAACGTTAAGCAAGCTTCTTTTAAATTATTTCTTATGGTAATTAATCGACTTCTGAGAATATTTCTAATGCCAATCGTAAGCGATCTCGTCCAGTTTGTCAGGAACTGTTGGATAGTTTTTACATTCTGCAACGGTTTTTGCAATTTAGTTACCGCAATGAGCTGCTTTAATGATTTTTTTAAACGGAATTTGAGTTCTTTTTTGGTGCTGACTTTTAAGCAACTTATAAAGTTGAAATTCCGTAATTTCCGCGATCAAAACTCGACACTTTATCTTAGTATTAAATGCGTGTAGACCCAACACAAGTATTTATGTGCACCGCGATTTATAGCTTTGACAAATGGTGTAGGTAGTGTTAAGTCATATAATAATACGACTTGAGCGTATTATAAATTGCGTTTATTAAAACTAAACTCGAATAACTTCCCAAAACACGTGAGTCATGCATGTTAAAGCTGAATAGAGGTTTACAATTACAACTGATGATATTTAATAAAACATAACTAGGAATGTTAAATGAGAAGTGTGAGGTGAAGTTGAATTTGTAAGTGCGTCCTATAAAGCATGACTGGATGACGGGACTTATGATAATTATGATAAATATTAGTTAAATGGTTTTTTTTTTCCCATCGTAAATAAATAATAAAGAGTAATAAAAGCGTGGAGGGGTGCGGACTGCGGGCTGCGGGCGTGGTCGATACCTGAGCCACAGCCGAGCCCGCGGCTCGCAGGAATAACATTCACACGCATCTAAAACGAGTTAAACATCTACTACACTAGTCTATCTAATCGACTTGTTCACGCTTTAAACTCCATCGACTACAATATTTCAAATGATCGGACCGCTCGCCTCGTGCGCCTTCAATGTCGGTTACAATTTAGATTACAATTTGACTTACGAATAAATATATGGTCCAAATTGAGCACAAGACATATCCAGTACAAATCACGGCAATCTGCAACTTAATTACGTGTTTTGGCAGATTGGACTGGTATGAGCACGTAAAAAAGATACGGGAAAGATCCGGGTGACGTGGGCTGCGTACGAGTGGAGTGGCGCGCGAGAGCACTGTAACGGTTTTTTATCGTAATTCTAATGTATTTATGGATATTAATCGCGTCCGTTTCGACACCTGTCTCTAATGGTTCCATTGTTCCAGTCGTTATGGTGTTTGAGTCCCCATGTCTCAGTGATTCAAGATTTTCCTCGAGTCGTTTCGGTTGCTCGCCCTGAGCAAGGAATTCGATGCTATCCGCATTTTTTATAATTAGAAAATGATTAGTTCCGGGTGTTTTCGATTAGTTTTCGGTTGTTATGCTGGCCGAGCAGCCACAGAGCGGGGTTCGTCGGCGTGACTTGACGGATTCCTACCTAGCTGTTCCTTTGTTTGAGGACGAGCAACCCGTAGTGATGTGCATTCGTCATCTCGATAGACGCGTCAACCTAAGTTTTTGTGCGACAACCTTGTCATGTCATTAAACTGTAATGACACTTCAACAACATTCAGTGGTGAGACAAGCATTTAAAACCAGCGCTGAAATAATGTTTAAATTCATTTGTCTAAGCAGTTATGAATTTATGTGTGCAATAAAGCACTGGTATACAGGTCCAAATAAGGTAAAATTCGTCGAAATAAAATATTACCATTTTTGCACAAACCTACTCCACCTACACACGCGGAAGCGGAAGCAGTAAATAACGCTGAACTGTATATTTTTTTATACTAGAATAACAGAAATTTGCGAACGTGTTTTTTTTATTCTATAGTGAATACCTCGTGTATTCACTATAGAATAAAAAAAACATTGACCTCATGAACGTTGTCCGT
Source organism: Agrochola macilenta (assembly GCA_916701695.1). Lineage (NCBI taxonomy): Eukaryota > Metazoa > Arthropoda > Insecta > Lepidoptera > Noctuidae > Agrochola > Agrochola macilenta. Next base: position 9,670,871 of record OU753554.1, on the reverse strand, counting down.
TGTTGTGGAAAATTTGTAAATTAAAAACTAATCAATTTCAGAAAGTTTAACATTCGCGGAACTCAGGACCAAATCGGATCCCACGTTGCGATCGAGCATGGGAATAAACATAATATTGTTCGATAAAACTGTTCACAGGCCTACGGTGAGCGTAAAAGCGGCTAGTGCCCTACGCCGGTTACTACAGAACCGGTTCCGACGGCCCTCCGAGTACCACGCTCCACGTGCAGATACCATCGTTCGTCTTCGTCTATTTTACCTTGTACCCCTCGCCGCGACACGGCCAGCCTATCTCGACCCCAACGATCTCTTACAACTCCATTTAACGCAACTAAATCAGAGCAAATGTTCACAAATTCAAGGCTCTTAGTAACATGGTCTGTTCTTCATACTTTGTGTTCATACAAATCTTTACTGTGCGTACAAAGGAGTACATAAATCATTTTTTACGAGCTTTACAATCGTGTCCTTTTATGGCGCAAGGGGTTTGTATTGCGCTAGGTTTAAGTCGTTATTGAATATCTATGACCTTAGGAGGTCGAATAGAAAGTAAACCTGCAATGTTATGGTTTAATGTTCCCTTGTAATAACCCAACAACAAGATATCTCGGTTTGTCCCAGTATTTGTAGGTGCTGCGAGTGTTTATACAGTTCATATACTTAATGCCACCTGATTGCTTTGTACCTATAAAAGGTCAAGCACGTGTCTATTTTCCAGGTTGTGTTCAAGTCAGTATTCTCAAGCGATGTTATTGTGTTTAGTTCCTTTATGTGAATCTTTTAAAGCAGCGTCAAATATCTACATTCTCTGTTTTCGGGTGAACTCAATTTTAAGGTACGGTAACATTAGATGCGTCAGCACTGCACGTCACACAGAGTAACACATACGCTATATTCAAAAACAAAAATACAAACCATAAGCAATTTTTTTTCTTGGGAGACATTATATTGTCATTTCGGAGATCATTAAGGAGACATGAAAGAATTTGATTGTTCGATAATGTAGCTTATTAAACAGAAAAAAAGACGCATTGAGACATGAATATCTAAAAGCCAAGTCGTAACCGTCAACAACCATGTATTCACGATACAAATGTTGATTTTAGAACCTCGGTACAAGGAGAGCGTTGAGGATAATAGAAAAACGATCATGTGGACTTCCCCGCTAGTTTACAATGCAATAAAGCTAATATTGTGATAATACATAACAAATTCAATTGTCAATCAACTCATAGGCATCCTCCTATTTTAGTAATTTGCAATATCACTTGTGCTAAACTCAGTGGATTACTTACGACAGACCAACAAGGACCAAAAAATACATCTGTAAAAATATTTGAATTTACGAGTATACAACATATCATAAATCATAGTGTTGCATCATCTAAAAATACATTATAATCACGTCAGTGTTTAAAGAATTCCATCGTCTTGTTGAAAGTAGCAATTAAATAATTTAACATTTTGTGCGCGGGCTGGTCTTTGGATACACTGACATTATCTAAATTTGCTTTGTGTTTAGATGTTAGGTGTTAATATCGTGTAGGTATTTGTCGGCGAGCTGTTAGACCGCCATCGATCAAGCAAACGTGTTAAAACTAATCTTTATTTATTTTGTCTGTCTTTAGCTTATGAAAATGAGGTTTAAATTATTTCCTAACATGATTTGGGCAAGTTGAAACGAAGACTTTAGTATCTACTAGCTTCTGCCCGCGTGGATGTCCCACGAAAAATATCCCATGGGAAAGTACTACCGGGATTAAAAGTACCCTATGTGTTGATCCAGGTTATAAACTATCTGCCAAGTGCCAAATTTCATCCGAATCCGTTCAGCTGTTTTTGCGCCAATCCGGAACATACATCCAGACAAACGGACCAAAATTCTAAAAACTATTTTTTCGGCGTCAGACTCGTTCCCGCACCTCGTAGCAATTACTTTTTTTTTTATATTCAATGTACCGTTTTGACTTCCTTACTATTTTATTATATTATATAGATATGAAATCAATCAAAGCAGTTTGTTTGAACGCAAATGGGAAAATTCTGAACACGTGTTTTTCTGCTAAATAAAAGACATAAACGAAGATAGTATAATTTAGTTCCAAATGGAATGAATTCCCTGCAAATTATTTTCACCTTTAGCAAAGTCTGTCCTGTGTCGAAGTTAGATGTGGAAACACAATGCCTCTTCCATGGAATTAGTCAATAGATAAGACTGGAAAGTGCCAGCTTAAGTATCACGCTGGCCACGACTCATTCTTAATTACAAAAGGTTTCCTCAGGGATCGCGTCGATAGCATCACTGAACGGTTCTTTGAGCTGAAATAAAATAATCGTGCTACATTTTAAATTGCTGGACTTCGAGGGAGCGTGTAGCTGTGTAGCTAGTTTATTGGTTGTTCAGCGTTTTAATTGAAGGACTAAAGAATAAAGCTTTCCTTTTATTAATTTGATTGTGGCCCGCATCGGTGCGGCACGTGTCACTGGTGCGGGTTCGTTCTTCAGCAGTGTTATCACCCCTTACTTACTCATTACCCAAAGTACCCCCATCGTTCTAGATTTTCACACGAAACGCGATTGATGTTTTCGTTTACAGTTAATTGTATTATCGGCAGTAATAAGCACACCTAATTTCTTTCGCTTATGTTTTGATAACGTTATCCTAATGGGTGCTTCAGTAGGTAGTATGTGAAAGCTTAATTGCGGAGTTAAATCGCTGAATGATGATTATTATTTATTATATGGTTCGGAACATCGTCACATTCAATTCAACCTATCGCACTCCACTGCTGCACATACTTAGGCCTCTCCCAAGCTGCGCTATAACATCCTGACCTCCGCCTTCCGCATCCAGTCTGTCCCAGCCGCTTTCTTAAGGTCGTCGATCCATCTAGCTGAGGGGTGTCCCATGCTACGCGGTCTCTACTCTAGGGACTCCTCTGCTCCACCGGCCATTGGTCCTTCGACAAACATGGCCAGCCCACTGCCACTTCAGTTTGCTTACTCTGCAAGCTATGTCGGTAACTCCGGTTCTTTTCTTGATAATGTCATTTCTGATTATATACGCGTACTTCCAAGAAACTCCGAGCCTAGCCCATCGTCACATGTACTGTACAAAATGCTCGGGAAAATAGAAAATACTTTAGCAACACTACTTACGGACTCTAAACAAAAACCCAAGACTTTTGAAAAGAGTACACGAGGTAGGTATTAAAATTTTATTTACTTAAGAATTTAAGTACCTAAGGAAATACTTAGGTAATTCCTTTTATTTTAGAGCCAGTGATTAATTGAAGAGCGAGACACTCTTTGGGGTAGTGAATCAATGGAGTCCGTGAAGTCCGTCGTCTCTCAAAAGACTCAAAACACCTTCGAGACTAAAAAAGCTGCTTTGTTCCTTTAATATAAAGTAACTATAAAGATTATCATTATCTTAATCGTTCGAGGAGCATAGGTCAGTCGGTTATTTTGTCTGACGGTTTGGGACAAATCTAGGATCTTTTGGCGCTCGAATGACGTAAATAAAAAAATATTTTGTGAAATATATTGAAAAAACAAGATGGCGGCGTTAGTTCCGATTTTGCCCACGCGCCAAAACAACCTTGTACCTATGACTATAGCTAAGTACCTAGATAGCACACGAACATGATGTCTATTCGTAACAGGTTGTCAATAACATTTGTGGAGGATGACAAATGATTGTAGAGATGTAGTAGGTATATCGTAAAATATGCACGAGCTCGAGGTAAATTACGACTTGCCTTCTTAGGTAATCGTTAGACATGATTGGTTCTTTCTTGATGTTTCTTGACATAATATTGGGCTCTAAAAGGTCACAGTTTACCGGTTTTTTTTAATGAAAACTTATAATGACAGGTATTAGATTCAGCAAACCATGAACAAGCAAGTAAGCAAGTAGTAAGCAAGCAGTTATAGAGCAAAGTAAGTAGTAGGCAATTAATTAAAGCAAGTAGTAGGCCAGCAGTTAGAGCACTTACAGCAAGTAGTAGTCCTTCTACAACGCAAGCAGTTTTTATGAAAAGGATGGAGCTCTGGAACGTAATCAAATCAAAATAGTCACTTGTTCGGTTTATATTACATTACTGTCGCGGCCTGCAACAGGGGGCATTGATGGACGAAGGTGAAAATGTGGGTCGAGGAGAAGCCGAAGCACACATACGTGAGTAAAGTTACGGCCAAGGCTTGTATAGTACTTTTCTCAAATAATGCGCGGAAATTCAAACTAAGTAAATTAATTATAAATTGCAGAATTACTACCAATGATAATTTTTCACGGGCTAAATATACGTATACGAGTACATTTGTTTGTTCTTTACTTTAAACAGCTCTATTTGCAAGCCAAATTAGAAATTTTAATAAAATCTTTGATAAGTAAGTTACCTCCTTGGTTGCCATGTGTTGAAGTAAAAAGTTCATTCCGTTTTTAAATTACACGAAAGATATGAGTTTTCATAATAGTATATAAATCGCCGCTAAATAAGACAGATATGGCTTTTCATAGTAACATTGCCGGCCGCTTGTATTTGACCAGTACAGCATTTTCGATTTATCTCGAAGAAAGTTGTTGTTAAATTGTCAAAATAATGCTCCAATTTCCAAGCATATTTGAGAAAAATAATTTCTCATGAAGACCACAAACTTAACATAATGAGATATACAATTAAATCATACTGTTATAACTTTATAAGGTAACATAATGTCACTTGTTTTGTTGAAGTACAAATTGAATCATAAGCTAACCTTACTAAACGTAAGATAATCTGTGCCTAATAAGTAAGTAGTAGGTATGGACAGGTTCTCGGTTCTCACTGTTCTTAGAAACGGAAATAGATACTATCAACTTGGAACAACCGCGAACGTATGCATGCTAAGTAAGTAATATCCATAAGACCAAAAGCAGTCAGGACAGGACCCTTCTTCAATTTCTCATATAAACACAAACAATCATCTCGACCGGGGTAGGAAGAAGTTAATCACATGCATGATATTGGCGACTCCAGAAAAGAGAGGATACAACGCAAGTTTTAAACATGTGTGTTGTACCTATACGATTTCACGACGTGTCAGAAATGAAAGGTATTTGTTTCAAATAGTCCCTATAATATTTAAGAAGATGTGGGCTTAAAGACAGTTGAACAGTGACAGATTTACCAGTACGCCGAGTAGGCTTGAGCTTAGCGCGGCAAATTTTGCGACCGTTTTTCTATTTTGCTGTTTTCTTTCATTGTAAATTCAACGGTACAGTAAATTTCCATATTCCATGGTAAAACATTCAGTTCCCGGCCTCCAACCAGTAAGTTCGGCAGCGGCGGCCCGCGCCGGGTTCCTGGTCCCGGAGGGCCCCCAAATCTTGACAAGTACTTTTTAATCAAATCCCAAACTAGGCCAAAATACGAGGGGTGTTCAATAAATAGTGAGAATGCGATACATTCTCCTTTGAGAGAAAAAAAATAAATACTGGCAGGCATAGCCCAGACATTAGTTAAGATGATAATAAAAAAAGCAATTAATTCTCTTTTGTTTTTTAAAAGTAGAAGTCTATTGTTTGCGTCGTTTCGGAACGTGTTCTTAAAAATGGATAAAATTTAAGTTCGCGCAGTAATAAAATATCTCTGCTTGAAAAATTTTACTACGGAGCAGGTAAATCAAGACTTGAGAGGAACATTAGGGGTTCATGCTCCTCCATATTCTACGGTTGCGCGTTGGTGTGCTGAGTTCAAGCGAGGAAGAACTTCCACTTACGACGACCCACGAACGGGACGCCCCATATCGGCAGTGACTGAACAAATGATTAAAAAAGTTGAAAATATTGTCTTGGCGGATCGTCGTGTTACTGTTCGTTTTATAGCTGAAGAAGTAAAGATTTCGATAGGAAGTGTCCATAATATTATAAACGACCATTTGGGTATGAAAAAAGTGTCAGCGCGCTGGGTGCCCAGAATGCTTTCTGACGCGCAGAAACCAACTCGACTGAGAATTTCACAAAGCTGTTTGGATTTGTTACAACAAGATCCTGACCGATTTTTGGCTCGTTTCATAACTATGGACGAAACATGGCTTCACCATTATGACCCGGAAACGAAACAACAGTCCATGACTTGGAAGCGACCGTCATCTCCAACTCCAAAGAAATTTAAGGCGATTCCATCCGCCGGAAAGATCATGGGCTCTCTTTTCTGGGACAGCCAAAGGGTGGTAATGATCCAATATTTTAATCATGGAGCCACTATTACGGGGACTATGTACGCAGGACAAGTAACAAAGTTGCGTGAGGAAATACGCAAGAAACGGCGTGGCAAACTCGCTAAAGTTGTTTTGTTTCACCAAGATAACGCCCCTGCGCACAAGTCCAGAGTTGCGATGGCTGCCATTCAAGAAGCTGGCTTCGAATTGATGGAACATCCTCCATATTCACCGGACCTTGCTCCTAGTGATTTCTACCTATTTCCGCGCTTAAAGGAACATCTCAGGAGCCAGAAATTCGAAGATGATGACGGAGTAGTCGCCGCCGTAAATGATTTTTTAAGGGATCAGGAAGAAGATTTTTTTAGAAAGGGAATTTTAGGATTAGAGAAAAGATATACAAAGTGTATAAACCTGAAAGGTGACTACGTCGAAAAATAAAATAACATATAATAAAAGGTAATTGCGTCTTACTCATTCTCACTATTTATTGAACACCCCTCGTATGTTTTAAATGCAATGTTTGAGCTCGTTTCGCTCGCTCTTGTCCTTCTCTTAATTGTCAGGCTTTTCTGCATATCAAAGTCGACAAGTAACTCCTGTTTCTGTATAAATATAACTGTTTTGCAGAGAAGAAAGCGTTGAATCTAAAAACAAGTCTATTTCTGCCGTCAATTCTTTAACGTAACAATCAATTGATCTGTAAGTGTCGCCTGATTGTCGGCAGTAGCGGTCGGCGAACTCCACTTTCCTCCGCGGTTCATTTCCTAATATTAACCGATTTGATATACCGGCAAACATTTGGCACTCCGATCCGTTTAGTTTTTAACCATAAAATATTTCAATAAAATAAGGTAGAGTTTCGGAGTTATTGGCCACAATCAGACGCTCGTATGCAAGGACCACTAATTTCGTAAGTATTTAAGTTTTACTACCTCGGATTAAATTATATTTTATGGCTTGAATATTTTATTGTAGCTGGTGTCATGGACTCCAATTTATTGTCTTCGGCCAAAGGAAATTATTGTTCTTAAAAACGAGTTTTGATGCGTTCACAGCTAACATAGAAACATTTGGGTAGGTTAGGCATATTTTCTACATTTCTTTATAATACATTTTATGTGACATTTTCCCGCGCTCTGTCGTGACTGCTGGCGGGAAACGTCAAATTATGGATGCGTTCAGAAACGACGCGGCCGACCAGAACATGACGAATTATGAGCGCTCTCGAAAGCCGGTCCCGTAATTATTGTGGACAAGGCACTTTTTGCCTCTGACAAATAGTAAGAGCGTGGAATGACTGTGGAGCTTTGTGCCGCTGCTAATGACACTGGAGGAGCGGGCTCTAATATTAACTATTTCTTTTGTGCGAGGACCGGGCGTGGTTGTGATGCGTTCGCGTCTCGCCCGGGATGGGACAACGACCTCCCCTTTATTTGTTACATTACTTGAGCGTTAATATGAATCGAATGAACGCGACTGATGGGCTCAAATTTCCTTGGCCCGCCCGGCGGCTTTCTGCTGTCACGCGAACCACTTTTTGATGGATATAAAATTATTTATGGTCAGTTTAAAACTATGACTGAAAAATTTACAAATTACACACATTTTTTCGGGTTTGTTAGGAATATATCTTGTTTTTGATAACTACTGAGCTTAGTAGTCTCATAAATTATAATGTATTTAGCAAATATGGTAGTAAAGTTATTCTCTAAAACCTATCTCTTTAATACAAAGTGAAACCATAATCGACTTTTCAAGTTGAGTTAGGTAAAATCTCTATGTAGGAAAAATCCTACAGCCGTAGGTAATATAATAGATTAACTACGTGCGTAGTTACTTCAATGCGTAAACAAATTACATGTTTTATACCATCATCTGTCTTGAGGAGTTTCTCAGAGTTTTGATTGATGCCATTCAAAGTGGTTCAGTTCGTGTGATTTGATGCGTAAAATGAGTAACAACAACCGGCCGGTTGTTCGCTTTTTACCCAAGAATAGAAAGAAAACCACTCCATTCCGAGCCGATACGTTTTATTCCACCGGACTTGTGAAAAAATAAAGATCTTTCGACACCCAACGTAATTCTATAATCAAGTTGGATTTTCCACGAATTTTGTCCACGGGTGCAATATGAGAAGCTGTGTTGGTGGCCGCACTCAATGGGGCAACCGAAGTGTCCGAAATGCATTTTGAAACAATTCTTTCGTAACATTATTAAAAAAAACATCGCTTTGCACCTGTTTACAACCATTTTAATGGTTATTACATTCAAAAAGAAACTGAAAAAGGATACAATAAAAACAATCGAGGATTTTGTCGTTACTTAGTTAGGATTTTGTTTCTTTTGTAAAGGACAAAATTATGGCGAGAGATCCAATTGTTCATTTAATTTTCTGGACGACCTATTGCGGCTAAACAATACAATAAAATCCAAACCGCCTTGCAAAATTATCCCGTAACCAAGCAACACAGATATCAAAATTCCATTGTTATTGTTGCTCAATGCTCTAATGAGATTTTCTATGATGTCCAATTGGGCCTACCCACATCAACGGCGACTTGCACCACGAGATAAAGTTCCCTATCGACGGGCCAACACATGCGCCGCCAATTGATCTTACACTGTAAACACCGACAGTTAAGCTATAAAACAACTTGGATGAACACTAGCGCCGTGGGTCGAGGCCATAAATCAGGTTTGTTGCTACCCGCCTATTTTTAGACCTCATTCTTTTAACAGGCTAGCATAGCAACATGATGGGTAGGTACAATTTACGAATGCAACCTTATCTGCCTAGTACGTTCTCGTTTCGTCCCTCTGGTTCCAGGTTTTGAGGTTAATTTATTCATATATTTTGGATTAGGCATTTAAAAGGTGGAATGTTTGATATGAACGAGTTTTATATGAATTACGTGGCCATGATTGATTAAATTTTAGGTAGGTTCCAAAGGACTAAAAACTTGTAAGACTGTGTTTGACTTTTCAACCCTTCAAAAGGCAAAAAGTTTGGAGATGGTATTATCGTCCATCATGCTTTATAATAATCTTGCATACATTGAATTCATAAGTAATTCTTAATTCATCCGAAAAAAATATTACGAGTATAATCGATTTAGCAAAGATCATTGCTAAAACGAGTCTTAATTTACTCATTGCCGTTGCTGACCATAACTTGCCTATATAATGAATCAAATAATCACGATCTTCTGCAACCAGAAATCAATAAACGGCTTCTCAACATGGAATTTTTGAAACCAGTTTTGAAGCACGAACACAATAACGTTTTTGACGTAACGTATCCTATAATCAATGGCTGGTATCTAAAAAATATAACCGACAAATTATAAAAAAGCTATACCTCGTTGGACGTCTTCACAGAAGAAAAATCTACCGGTATTACTAACAACGTCCTACCGATGTGATTCAAAGACGCTACCAGGATTAAAATGATGAAAAAGTTGGTCTTGAACTAAACCGGTAAAATTCTTCATTTGCGGTATGATTTTGAAACCTACGGAACGGAAGACCAAATGGTGAATTTAGATAAAGTATTAATACTTAGTCAAACTGGTTGTTTTAACATTACCTTAAAGATCCATCAGTATATTCAAATTTGCAACAATGGCATTACCATCAACCATTTTGATCTCTAAGTTAGACTGGGACTTAAAATTTCGTTCGCTTGATAGCACCATTTTCTGAATTTTTGGCGTATGAAAACATCGAAATTTTACAAGCAGACAGACATAATATGAAAATCAACCATGTTGACATGTTTTTGTTGATTATGTAACACTTTTTGACACTTGGCACCTAACAAAACATCAAAAATACAGAAAACATTTCAATAGAAATCAGTTTGACCTACTAAAGACATTCAATTACCTACGTCCCCAACACTTTCCCGCACTTCAAAACCATTACCGGTGTAAATGTTAATGAATATCTTAATTTTCAATCTCAATGACATCTCGTAGAATGAGAAGAAATATGTAAATGTATTCATATTATACTATTATAGTTAAATTATCAAGTGATTGCTTGGCAACTAATAGGCGCCACCGAGCGAGCTCGGATCGGATTGTCGTTATTGTAAATCTAATTTACAGTATTATTAATATTTATGATATGGGCATTAGTGAAATATGTCCATCAGTTTAGTATTATGGATGTATGATGATTTAGAAAACTGGGTTTCGATGTAAATAGAGAGATCATAAATTGCCTAGATATGAACTGCAAGATGTGGAGTTACTAATGAAGAGGCAGTTAACGTTACTACTGCGTTTGCATTTGATTTATAGCTCATGAATACACTTAACGCAAGCGAAGTAGTAGCTAGTACCTAGATATTATAACATTTACGTTAATAAAACGATCAAACTTTAATGTAACTATTAAATGGTGAATGAAGATTTGCGGGTTAATTGCGTAACATGCACACATAAAATGACAATTGATCGAAATGGGTTTCATTTTGGCAGTTCACCCACGTTCATTGCGTTATTGACGTTGTTGAGCTGACGAATTTTCCAAACCTATGAGGCAATGGATTATCAATATCCGTCAAAACTCGGATTGTGATTTCTCAATCACACACTGCACCATTAGGGTGCATTTTTTTTTTTTTTAACAGTGCTTTTCAAAATCAAAAAAAATCAAAAGTCATTTATTCAAACTAGGCTGAGAATCAGCACTTTTCGAACGTCAAAATTACATAAGACAGTCCCCCAAAACGCCCACCCTTCACCACTTCCTAGTGCGTTAGCTGGGAAGAAGAAGTGGCGCAACAAACTCCCCAGCTGCACAGCTGTCTGTTCAGTTAAAAGAACAAAAAAAAAAAAAGATTCTATATAATAGTATTCAAAATAATTTACATTAAGCAACACAAAACATAATTTAAATTATTAGCCATATATAAGCTAGCACACGCCAATATACCAAACAAAATCATCGAGAACTATACTCAGGCAGAAATAAAAAACAAAACGTAAACAGAACTTAATATCTTAATAAAAGCCACCAGGCATAAAGGGCGTGCCCGCTTACATATAGTTGTAACTGGAAGTTATAAATGATAAACTAGGACCATCGAGGTAAAATAAATAAACAAACAGTTAATTACTAATAGTAATAAATAATATGATCAATTGTCGAGGTCACTAGCTAACCACAAATTGCAATACAACTCTTAAAAAAACAGTGTGATGAGTAGATTTTGTCAAAAATAAATTAAAATAACTTGACTTAAAATGTCAACAATAATTAAATTGTGATTGGAGTCCAGTCCTAAACCTCAAATGAGTCCAACAAAGAGTCTATTGCTTGGCATGCTAACTAGGCTGTTTTCTATTTTCCCTCGAAATATACGACAGCATGAAAATCATTCCTCGTAATTTCCATTTGAATGTTAACATTTTTCACAAACATTTTCTGAGTGATGTGTATGAGGAAAACTCCTAGATGGTGGCGCCATCTTTTGACGCTGATCAAAATTGTTAAGATGCTGTCGGTAAAAATTTTAAACGGTTGTGCAATCGAAGGACGTTTGTGGAATAATGCCTTTTATTTCAAAATTGTTGAACCACTTAACACTATACATATTGCAAGTTGACTCCAAGAGGGTCACCGGCATTAGGTTTGAAATCTTGTTAAAATATGCAAAAAAAAATATGTACACAGTTACACACAAAGAAAAACCTACATTTAAAACGAGCCCTTCGCGAGGGCTCTCGGCATCCTATATCTGACTCCAGGAGGGCTCCTGGCACTGAACATGTTAAGTATAACGCTACCCATGATAATAAGTAATAACCGAATTTGCCAAATATTAATTTTATCCATATTCCTAACGAATTCCACATGGATAAAATTAATATTTTGTTCTGAACCAATTCCAATACGAAATGATGCCCGCTGTGAAACGATAGATGATAATGAAAATTAAGAGTACAGAATAACAACATACATATTAAATGGGAATATAATATAAAAATAAATAGGTACTACTTTTACAACATTCTAAAAATGAGGCCACACGATGCGTTGCTGATGCCTTGCCACGGCTCATGGACCTCAGGATCATATTTTCGTACCGGGATCGGTTCAAAACAAAATAATAATTCCATCTCCATTCCTAGCAAATTCCACAAAATGGGATCGGATTGTGGGATCCAATCGGAATAAGCCTGTAGAACACCCTTGATAATGTCGCTAGGATACAAATACTATGACTCAGATCGATTTATATCTTTGACTCAGATGATATACTGCCTCACAGAGAAGATTTTTCTTCACAATCTACTAAAGCATCGCATCGTCATTTGGCAGTCCTGACAGTTTGGTGGAACGTGATTTCCTATAGGTCCATAGACAAGTCAATACTGTTACAGATTCAGTAGGTACCAAACCACAAAACGGCGTGCCCACAATACGTCTACAACTTAACCCAACACAATAGAAAAAAAAAACGAACTAATTTCCATAAACACTTGTACGTACATCCGCTGAAAGAATAAAATCTCCATGACTAACAGATTCAAGGTGGATTGTTTTCCATTACACGATGAGCTCATGACCACCATAGGTAGTTACTTAACGCCATAAGTTGTACCTACGAGCTATTACACAAACAACATTTTGCCCTCCCACACTTTTGCCAAACTAGATATTGATATTGGAAATTGAACTGTATCGCTTTGTGATAAAGACCATGAATTAAACTGATCTTGTTATTTTAAAGTAGTAATGCTCATCCGATACCTATTTACGCCACACAAATACAGTAATTGTAGACAAATAAGCTCTGAATCTATAACCATAGCTAATTATCCCTGGTTAGTGTAAACCTCTTTGATAAATCACAAAAGAGTACCTGGTCGACCGAGCTCTGCTCGTGTGAAAATAGATAAACATATCGTCCAGGTACACCAGAAAATAAAGAAAACGAATTTTCCCAGATATGAGACCTAGCTAGATCGATTTTTCGCCCCCGTAAACCCCTATATAAACCTATATAACTGCAACATTCATCGAAATCGTAAGAACCGTTTCCAGAACGTGATTACAAATATACAAGGTGGCAGGGACATCGTCGCGAAAACTTTTACCATGGATTCAGTACATGATTCTAAACACCCATGCGTTGAAATTTTTCGTTGGTTTTTAAAAAAAAATCTGCTGTTTCATAGAAAAGTGCAATACCTACGCGGTCAAAATGTATGGAACAACTGGTTTTTTTTTTTAAATAACCGACGAAAAATTTCAACGCAGGGTGGTTCAGAATCATATACAGTGTGTCAGGGACATCGACGCGAAACCGGTTACCATGGATTCAGTACATGATTCTGAACCGACGAAAAATTTCAACGTAGGGGGCGATGAAATTTTTCGTGGGTTACTAAAAAAAAAACAGCTGCGCCATACATTTTGACCGCGTAGGTATTGCACTTTTCTATGAAACAGCAGATTTTTTTTTTAATAACCGCCGACAATCTTCAACGTAGGGGTTCACAATCATGTACCTACTGAATCCATGGTAGCCGGCTTCGCGTCGATGTCCCTGCCACCCTGTATACTGAATCCATGGTAAGTTTTCGCGTCGATGTCCTTGCCACCCTGTATAAATTTAAATACAAATATTGCTCATTTAATGGTATAGGATATGGCATTAGGTGCAATGACTGCTTTGGCTTTCAAAACCAGTGTTAAGCCTACCTTCTATTGTAAATCTTGTGCTGTCCTCTGAGGTCTCTTCAAGTAACGCTACTAGGCTTGGTCCACCGTTTACTGTATCCTGTCGCGCCATACGCTATATCCGAAATCCTAATTTCCTTCTATAGATCATTGGACAATCTGCTTTCTAAAATTGTAAGAGCTAAGAACAAACTTCAAAACTGTTTACTACGGAAACGCTTTAAAGTTACCGTTATTTTATAAAGAAATATTCTGACGCTATTAAAACGGTATCTTGATAGTGATGTCAACAATTCACACATTATGTAAATACCACATAAATGGAGTCACGAGGATGCAAAAAATGCGAAGTTACCTTTAAACTACTTACCTATCTACTAAAAAAATATATGATGAGGCAAAATCGATAAATTGCTAACGACACGACGATTCTTTTTTATCGATAATAAATAAATGAAGCTTACTAATAGATTCAATTCATAAATCGTCACAGACTGATCGCCGGAGCATGTCAAATTATTTATTTCTCTAATATTTGACACAAAGGTAGGTGCTACATGTTTTCGCACTTTACATTTATCATTAGAAGTAGAACGGTGTAATACATATTGTTTATTGGACAACCGGAGCCCCGGCGCCGGAGCCACACAAAAGCCGGAAGGCAAGCCGCGTCATCGTCTAACGATACTGGTACTCGATCTTCAAAAAAACTCGATTAAAGCAGAATTGATAAAGAACGTGATTTGAAACGTAAGTCATGTATCTGAGGCAAGTTCAATAGTTGCTCCAGAATAAATTGTGCAACTACTTTAGATTGAATGCAACACTGACTCATTTTATGCTTAGACTCTGCGTGAAATTGACTCGCTATTTGGATGTAAAAGCCTCTAAATGCGCATCACACGTAGTACCTAACTAAAGAAGTATGTATTAAAAAGAAATCAGTCATTTGAAATTGTTGTTTTCTATCTCACATAAAATCAGGCGCACAAGATGGAAACAACATGCACGATGCATCGTATGAACACGGAATGGTTAATTTTCACTCTTCCGCTCGAACCCTAGCACTATAATAACAAAGAGTCTCACTTAAAACAAAACCGTAATGACTTCTTGAACATTAAGCGGGTACAAAGGCTTTTACACTCTGTTTAACAAAATAGTTCATTCGACGTTTGCATACGCTCGGGTAATTATCCGCTGTATTGTTATACACAATGGTAGAGTTATTTATTATTTCAATTTCACAATATATTGTTGGGAGGAAAACAATGTAAGCATCTAATGTACCGTTCTTGTTACAAATACACACTTTCTACGAAGCTAACTCATTACTGTGGCTTGTGATATCAAATCTATTGCCATCATTAGCAGCATGACTGCTGTTCAACACATTTAGGTATAAAGTTAAGGCGTTTCGGAATTTGGCAGTTGCAATAACCGACGGCTAGTAAGACCTAATTTTAATTATTTATTAGGAAAGACTTCCTATTTGTTCATCAGGATTAATTTCTTAGGGTTTGGACTAGTCTGGAGCAACAAAGGAATATAAGCTCCAAAAATTCGCGGACAGTAGGACAAAAGCATCGATGGCGAGGGGCAATTGGACACCCTAACCTAACTTTGCTAACAATAAAGTACAAATAGAATTCGAGACTAACTTGGCCACCTGGAGAAAAGTTTTTGGTAACCCCAAAATCAAAAACTCCATCTGTATTCACGATTTAGTAACGAAGTTTATATAACTCGATATCTAGATTTAATTAAAGCAGGTATCCGCTTTTTAGGATACGATCAAACAAACTAACGGAGACAAGAACTACAAAACTTCCATTGTAAGAAAGTGTGTGGGAAACAGGGCGCATCCTTACGAGCTAACGAGGCGGTTAATTAATCAGTCATGTCCCTCTCCCTTCTCACTAGAGCCAATCTAACCGTACATTCATTGAAAGCGAATACTGAACCAAGAACAAACATCTCCGGCCAGTTCTTCTTTGTGTCACTATCACGGCAGTATTCGAGATCTTGTTGGCCCAAAACACCCCCACTATCACAGCATCGTCAGTGACAGCACAGAGGTTACTTTGACTGCATGTTTTGGGACAAAAAGGGCAGGATAGGAGGTGGAGCATAGTTTGCAACATAGCTCCACAGCCCCTGTTGCTGTTCCGTCGAGACAGCCCCACTTTACCAGCCCCTGATATTTACCGGCGAAAAATTGATCCCTCCACTTTAAATCTATGTTAGAGTTGTTGATACCCACGCCCATGATTGCATCGACCATAGTAGATGCGTTAACAATGTTTACGAGTATGTACCGCTACAGTTACGTTCATATTCCCATCAGTACGTACAACAATAATATTGGAGCATTGTGAGCATTCGGCGCGGGCGCAGAGAAAGCGTTGCCTGCAACAATGCGCGCTCGTGTAGATGCGCTAGATAGCGCCCGCGAACTTTGAACCGCGGTTTATAAGTTCCATACAAGTCTCGAAGCCTCCCGGTAAGGAAAGTCAGGTACTGGTTTTCAAATCGCTACAGATTTTATGGTGTTACTTTATCAGCGTTAGTTTGCTTTACTTTCCAATGTATTGGGTGCAATCGACATGCGGGTATCGTTTCACTGTTGCACAGCGCAAGAAACAATAGGATATTTTGAAACTCTAATGCGTTTGTGTAACTACTTTTGTTTTTCAGATGCAGTCGTATCAAGATTTGGACTGGTGCTGTTGCCGAGAGAGATGAAGGTCAAACATGGCCCCACAAAACTGGTCTGCTCATATAGATCAAATTAGGATATCTGTTAAGAAACAAGCTAATCTACTTTCCGTATTTAGAAGAAGATATAAATGTTGTCCAGGTACCTTCATAAAGCTTAATTCTCCCAAACCTAGGCAATTATGAGAAGAACTAAAATGGATGCTTCGAGTCACAATTATGAGTAATAAAGTTATAGTATCAACCATTATCTTCAGTTGCATTCTCATCCAGCTCTGCTAATTTATAATAGCTTTATACCTAATTTCCTACAATAACAACTTATTTCCCCAGTTCAGAGCAATCATGAAATAAAATAGAAAATTGTAAATACATAGGCGGTTCACAAGTAAGGAAAGGATGTCCGTGGCGCAAGCGCACAAATCATAAGAGTCAGCAGAGGGAAAATGAAAGTTAATTGTATTGTAATCGTAGGGGCCGGACCTGTGGACCTACATGCACTGAGCTAATGGTGTTGCCATGTGTGGTCCAACCAATTCCACAAATACAGATATATAGTAAACTAGCTGTACCCTGCGGGTTCACTCGCATAAGTCTCTATCCCGTGGGACTATAGGGATAAAAAGTATCCTATGTCCTAAACCACTATGGTCTACCCATGTGCCAAATTTCATCCAAATCCGTTCAGCCGTTTTAGCGTGAAAGCGTAACAAACAAACATACATAAATTCGAAATTGAATTCGGCCAACCTGGGGAGATGCTCCTCAGATCGGCCACCTAATAAACCCTTATAACTTTTGAGCCTGTGACCGACAAATTCTGATATTTGGCGACAAATTTCGACTAATTAGCGACAATTTTTTTGTATTACCAAAATTGAAATCCCTGATGGTGGCCATGCCAGTGCCAGGCACACCTACTAACCGGTTCTGGTCGGTGCGACCTGCAGGTCGCGGTCGTGGTCTAGTGCGCGAGATCCCATATAGTCGTAAATGTTCCCTATATTCCCAGCTGCGTCTACCGACATCTCTGAGTCAGAACTCTAAGATAAACCTGACCAAACAATAACCAGAAGGAAAAAAAATATATGTTTTTTTCTAATATGTAGTTTTACATCCAACATCGTTTCGAAGGCTGTCGTCCTCAAACAGCCGAACTTCGAACAAATGCCATCGCGAGTACAAGAGATAGTGAGCCCATAGAGTGAGTACCGAGTAGTGAGGTGAACGACTTGCCCGACATTACGGCAACCGCATCATTACGGCAGTGGCAGCCGGCAGCGAGGCCCCGCGAAGCCTTTCATATCGTTTTTTATCCCCCACTACCTCCACCACTGTTGACAAATCCGTTGAAAAACTCAGCCCCAGATCAAATTACATCGCGTTCCATTTGTAAAATGAAAACTATTTGGCTTTTGCATATGTAAAGTGTTTTTAAAACAAATGAACCTCATTCTTATATAATGTCGCCCATGGGCATGTGACAGCCCATTGACTGTATTTTTCTGAATATATTTTTTTTTTATTCAAAAATTAATAAATAATAATAATTAAAAGGAGTCTATCTTTAATATTTTTCAATAAATTACATTTTTTATTTGTTGAGTAGCGTTTGCGTCTCCGATGTTTTTGGCTCGATTTGGATTCTGTTTACTATTTCTAAAAGCTTATGAGTTATTTTATCGGAATAACTAACTTTTTTTCTAAAAAAAAAACAGTATTTATTTAAAAAACATAGCGGGGTTTTGAAAAAAAAAGAGAAAACAAAAAAAAAAGTTATCGAAAATTTACTTTAAAAGGGGGTTTACCCTTTTAACGTAAATTTTCGATAACTTTTCATGAATATTCAGAAAAATAGGCGGTCACGTGCCCATTGTATAAAAATAACACACATTGTATAAAAATAAATTACTAGAGGATAAAAATAAATTACTCAACGTTATACTGTATTGGATAAGGATGATATGACTCATTTAATCAGACCATGTACATTAAATTCATTCATTTAAAATCAAAAGAAAACATTATGGCCCATCAATAGACCAATGCTTATATAAAAATAAAAAATAAAACTCAACGACGACTTCATCCGATATAAAAAAAATATTTCAACCATCATTTCTCAGTACTTTCAATACGTATACAAGCGAATACCGGCTGAACATCAAAGCTGTAACTAAATGAACGGCCGGCTATAGAGGAGCACACGTTCCCGTTTATCGGCCATCTCCCATTGTTGGCACGCCCGACACATTTACAACTACCCACTACCCACCACTACGCACGAACACATCAATAGTTAATACCATAAAGAATATTAATGTAAAATGCGCATTGATTTTTATTATTCAAAATGTTGATAAAATCTCATCCTCTCACGTAATAATACGTCTACTGGTCCGTATGTGTGTGTTATGCGCGTGCGCATACTAGATAAAAACGTATCATTTGAATGTCCAGCAGTCATCCTTGCGCGCATAATTATGTCTTACTTGGAAATTGTTGCTACTCTTTGTACTGTGACATTGTACTGTGCTATATTTAAGTATGGAATGGGACGTTACCATAAATAAGTGGATTGTCATTTGTAACAGACGCTATAGAGTTTTTGCTTAATCAATGTTATTTTCATAATGTACTACTCTATGTGTGTTTTACTGGTCATTCACATCTCGGAAATTAATGAACTAATAAAGATATGACTTATAGGATTGGTCTCCCTCGTATAAAATCTAATTCAAGCCGGTAAGGTTTGCAAAAGCAGTAATCAAAAGTCTTCAGTTGCAGTGTAATATTTAATTGACTAACAAATAAATTCATATTATCTCAAATTGACATTAAATATTATTTCATATAAGTACGTATATTACAATATATTATAAATTAAATCATAAATTTATTTTTCAGCGCGTAATGTGCTCAATTATGACCTCATGGAAGCAATTGTCATTCTCTCTGAACAACTATTCTAGTGAGACTTCGCGTTAAATTGTGACGTAAATGATTACACTTGTCACTATACTCTGTTTATTTTACGATAATTGATATAACAAATCAGTATTCAAGCGAGATCGCCGATATTTATTTATACAGCATGTATCAGAAAAGTTTGGTCATATTTAAGACGCAGATATATGACAGTGACCACACCTTTCTGAAACATGCTGTATATATTTTTCATTCAATTAACTAATTTTCTACTTAAGTATGCAAATAAAAAATAAGCATTTAGGTAACACATCTTTTGTGATACCAATGATCAAAAAATATCAAAGAATATGTAAAAAAACCACTCGATTGTGGGATTTTTCAATCAATCTGCCTAGCCTTTTCCCAACTATGTTGCGGTCGGCTTCCAGTCTAACCGGATGCAGCTGAATACCAGTATTTTACTGGATTTTGTTGGATTGTGTGATTTTTACTTTACAAATTAAATACATAATTAAACACATTACGCGCCAATGTAATATTGTGGCAGTATCATTAGGTACATGGTAAAAGATATAATGTTCATTATTTGCAATTAAAAAAACTCTCATTTACATTACCTATTATGACATACTTTATCACATTTTAACAATATTCAAAGCTAGCATTAATTTTGATATTTACATAAGATTCAAATTTTAGCGTATCGCAATACATAAGGGCGGGCACCCTTGTGTATGTGGTATAAAATTAAATGCGATTATGTCTTAAGGGCCTTATCATACTGGCGACTTGCGAGCGTGTTTCAAACGAGGTGATTGTGCGTAGTGTACCACGCCGCGTGTGCGCAACGTGTTTGGCGCGTTTGCGCAACGTGTTTGGCGCGTTTGCGTAACGAGAGCGATTGACGTAAGTATACCTGCACGCGTAGCGTGATCACCATGGAAACTGGTTTTGCGACGAAATAATATGTAGATAAAATGATAGATTGTGAATCTGTCATTTTGTCTATTCTTCCGTTGACAAAACAGAGACAGTGAGACAAGCAATTGTACAATTTTGTGAAAACGTGGAGTAAACGTCGCGTAGCCGCAGCAAACTCGATTCGCATCCTCGGAGAGCAATTTCACAAATCACCTAGCTGGAAATAGTCTAGCAAATCGTCAGCGTGATAACGCTGTATCACGTTACATAATAAAATAAATAAAAATACTAGTATAGTGAAGTTTCACTGTCACCATATTAACGCCTCAGATTAAGCTCATTACAATATAATTAAACACGTAGAAATGTATTCTGGTGGAGAAAAACATATACGTCCATTATTACTTTGTACGTCAGTCATTTGTTAGCTGTTGTGTAGTGCGTTCATTATAACTTGACCCGTGACCACAGATAAGTACAGATGGGTCACTCCGCAAAATCATTTAAATAAAAACTTTTTACAAAAAAAAAACAACCGACTCCAAATAAAAAACACTACAAAGTGAAAAATAATGTTAATTTCGGAAGTCGGTGTCTTTCGTTTTGAATTTTCATTTTTTGCCGCTGACTTCCGAAATTAAAGTTATTTTTCATTTTGTAGTGTTTTTTATTGGAAGTCAGTAGTTTTTATTTTTTTAGTAAAAAGATTTTATTTTCTCTTTTAGTTGTGGTACCTACCCTTCACAAATTCGAATACCACTACCTGCTATGTAAATAACAGTGACAGGAAGTTATCATCATATCATCCACGTATACTAAGTGGGAAAAATACGTATTATTGGTAAGGTAAGGCAAAAACTATCCAAGCAAAGTTAATAAAATTCATACCATTATTTTCATTCAAACCCTTTCATACAAAAAAAAATTTTCAAAATTGGTCCACAATTGACGGAGAAATCGGTGGAAATATATTTAAAAAAAAAACATACGCTACGAACATAGAACCTCCTCCTTTTTGGAAGTCGGTTAAAAAGCGACTCTTGCTACCACACAATACAGTGCAATTCAGGTCGCACAGCGCTAATTACCTACATTTATATTTACCTAGAAGTTGCTTTTTATATCTTCTGACTACGTTACGCCCACTGAATTCGACAAGTCGAGCCCACCGTGTACCTACTTGTAGCTTAATACCTTAAATGCGGAGTGGCCCATCTGTATTCATCTGTGCCGTGACGCGATTAGTAGCAATGAATTTTGCAATCATGTGATTCGTAGTACTGTTCTGTCGGTCGCCATTTTGAACTCTATTAGTATTTAAACTAAGACTGCAAAATTCAGTGCTGCCAATCGCATCACAGTCAAGATAGAATGAACGCACTGCAGTTTGAGTAGCTTGGCAAATACTTGTCATAAAGGCTAAAACTGTCGATTCTAATTTTAAAAGTCAACTAGCCAATGTTAAACTGACCATTTTATAAACTTTAGCTTAATTGGAAAACCAGACAAATTCAAAAGTAATATTTTTATGCCAAAACGCACGAACGTTTAGTAAGTAGCAAATAGGGGTTATTTTGTTTCAAACTCATTTCTGGTAACTAATATATTGTAAGGAAGTAGTGGCGCCTCTAAATTGTAGCCTAATTTCAATGTTTAACAGCTAACACTTAAACCCTGATACATTTTCTAATTAAAATGACTGCAGTAACTTCTTGTGGTGATCATATTAAACCTAAGGTCAGCAATAGCCTGAACATTTACATAGATTGCTATTTGCTAAGACTAAACGAATATTTTAGGCCGTTACGTACACCTCATAAATAAAGAGACACGGCCATGTTACATAAGATTAACGATTCCATTATTTTAATTAAATCATTCATAATAAAGTTGCCAAGTAAAAAAATCCTTATAAAATAATACAAATAATGCACATATCCGTTGGAATGTAAATTAGGACACTATTAGAATAGAAAACGATGGCAACTTTGAAAAAGCCTTATTGTAGAAATATTGTATTATAATAAGTAGAAAAATACATAATCGGAGTTTCTTGCATGTTATTTCCATTGCGCGATTTTTACAAAGATTTATAAGATTTATTCAGATAAACTTTGCCAATAACGCAGTGGATTTTTTTTAATATTTTCAGTTGTAGTTGGCCACTTCATAAGTTCGGTAACCAAAAAGGATACATTACAGTCTTATTTAATCATTATATTAACGCATTTATTATGTCACTGGTGTAAAAGCGGTGCCTTATAACTATCATATTATTATAACATTAGGCCTAGCACAGTATGAAGCTCAGACTGGTTTAAAAAAATACATAAATTAAGTAGATTATTATATAATTAAGAAGATTGATACTCAACCGTATTTCATTCGCGGGCGACAAAAGATCGTTACTTTCTTTTACAAATTACCTTATATTATTATGCCGCTACAAAGCTCGGCGGGCCAAAGGTTGAGTACCTCTGATAGCTAAAAGAAGACAGGGATAGACAACGTTTTAAGTGTAATGTCATAAATCTTATAAAATGTTTAATCAGCAATTCACACATTGATTTCAGATCCAGTATAAAAATTAATAAATAATAATTAAAACAGTTTTTTTTTTAAATTTGTAAACGTTACAAGCAGCATTTTTCAAATAGCTTTAAAGCTCCTATAAATTCATTCGTATTACATTATTAAATTGCTTTTCTTTTAATTCTTGAAAGTAGAAAATAATTGTTTTATTTATAAATAGGTATGGTAACTTTGTTTTATGAAACTCGGGACACATGAGTAAGCATTTTTGGTTCATTGCATTTTACTCAGTGCTTGAGCGACGTATTTCTGTCAATTCACAGTACTACGATTTAAGATATGCGCCTCGGCAATCTTCGTGTGTTCGAATTTCCGAGACGCATAACTTAAATCGTTGAATTGCAACAAACTTCTAAGTAGTATTTACGTTGCGTAGACATCATTATATTGAAACTAACGTCGCGTAGCCACAATATGTTTAACGCCTACGTACACTATCTGCTAAGGTCTTGTGATAGCCGTAACTTAAGCTGATTAACAATAGCATTAATACTTTTATATCATAATAATAACACACAGGTTTCCGTATTTTGGTGTCACATTTAGTACATATTAAATGGTGTTTCAATTGGTCTCAATACTTTAGGCCATAGCGGTTTATATCAAGAGATCCTTAAAACAGCCAAGCTCATCAAATGGCTTAGGGAATAATTAATTTATATTTATTATTAATATAATTATATAATTTATTATTTTTTAACGCTCGTCGAATAACAGGTGTATTTTATATTTGAAATGTGGGCGGGATTTATTTATCAAACTGCAGTACGAATGCCACTTTTTGTATTTAAAAGTACTTCTACTACCAGTTCTAGCATCGCTTTAATTTTTTACTAAGTGACCGTTCTGCGACCTACTGTTAAAGTTGATCAAACTCATGTATGAAGCTAATAGTTTTACGTGAAAGCTTTTTCAATCCGCTTTAAATGAGGTAATTATTTAAAACATCCGTATACAGTACATTTTCTCCTGAACAAGAACTTTTCGGAACAGCTGAGCTTAAGCTATTCAGCAAAATTCGAGACACGAGGACAGTCCATATTGACTTCCTCTACCTAGCAAGCACTACCGTGACATATGTCACAATCTCTCAGTTCAGCTGTAGTTCAACCCACGACTTTAATGGTGCATTTACGCTTAGTCGTTAGCCCGCATTCGGTTACCCGAATGGATTTATCTGAATTAGGATTCACACAAACAGTCTTGACGAATTCGACTGTATATTATGTAATTCGGGTCCATGATGGTTGTGCATGTGCACCAATTTGACGTCGGGAATTTGATAATGAGAACCCGAAAAGACGAAGCTAGACGATCTTGTCCGAAAACGCCCGAAAAATCGTTCAGCTTTGTCGTTGTAAGTGAATTCAAACATTGGTCTCTAGAACGAGTTCCATAGGTGTAAATGCGCCATTATAAAACATCTGTGACACACATGTCTTATTTATTGCCAGAGATCGAAATAGGAAGTAACTAATAAAGAGTTGATAATTAACATAAACAGTTTTATTAGGGAACCCTAAAACGTAATAAGATTCTTTGAAATAATAATTTGTTACGAATGTATTCCGTGTGATAAATAATTTAAATTCTTAAATCCCGGGATGAAAACGTCATGATTATCATTCCGGAGTTTTAGAAGGTGGTGTTATCCACTCTATGTTATAAAATTCCTTGAAATTTAGGCAAATATAACTACCTATTCTGATCTCTGCCTATTATCGACAGCTTACTGCGATGAGTCACAGTTTGTATCAAACCTTCTATAAATACGTGACACAACTGACAATACGCCATTTAGGCCTACTCGAACTATCAACATAACTCTACCTGCACTAACTACAAAGACTAGCTAAGTATTACTTATCATCCCGTTGCTTGTAGAACGCGTGCGCGATATCGAACAACTCCCGTCGCAGCTGCTGCGCGTGCCCACGTAGTTGATGCTCGCGCGCGCGGATCAGTCCGTATTGTTCCTCGCGCTCTTCTGTGTGTTGTACGACCAGCCAGCGTAGGAAGAGCTCTGAAATAGAGAGATTGATTAAGAACTATATTCTAAGTTACTTGTAGGGAAAATCGGATCGGATTTACTAGTGATGTGTATTTATTTATGACTAGCTGCCCGCCCCGCCTTCGCACGGGTAGCACTAAATACTTATCTACGGCGCACCTACTTACCTATCTACCCTACTTACCCTACCTACCTACCCTACCTACCCTCATTTTTCAACCGTTTAAACCTTCCCTGGACTATGACAAACATTTCAAAACCAAAATCAGCTAAATCGGCCCAGCCGTTATCGAGTTTTAGCGAGACAAACGAACGGCAATTGATTTATATTTTATTTTATTTATTAATTTTTGATATATATATATATATATATACAGGGTGGCAGGGACATCGACGCGAAGCCGGCTACCATGGATTCAGTACATGATTCTGAACCCCACCGCGTTGAAATTTTTCGTCGGTTATTTAAAAAAAGAAACAGCTGTATAAAAAGTCGGTTATTTAAAAAAAGAAACAGCTGTATAAGAAAAGTGCAATACCTACGCGGTCAAAATGTATGGAGCAGCAATTTTTTTTTTTAATAACCGACGAAAAATTTCAACGCGGTGGGGTTCAGAATCATGTACTGAATCCATGGTAACCGGCTTCGCGTCGGTGTCCCTGACACCCCACCCCGTATAGATATAGATTTTTGATTTTTGTTATGCTGTCGTTGTCGTTGAAGTGTTGTGGCTCTGTCTCGCATAGCGTCACAGTATAAGGCCGTATTCTCGGCGGCACCGACGCGAGAGCGGCGCGTTCAAATGCATAGTTTTATATGGAACTGTCCTCGCTTCCCGCTGCCCGCTGCCGCCAAGAATGCGGCCTTATGATGAGCGAATTAGCCGTGCTTTAAAAAAAATCTTGTATAAAACGCACACTATGCCAAGCATATTATAAGTTAGGGGATTACATCGCTGACAAAAATGCTTGGCTCAACGCTGGTCCAGCTCCACAGGGCGCATAAACTAGTTGATTAGCATTCGAAAATATTGTTGGAGCTGCTGAAGATTGTAAAACTATCTTTAGATTGTATAAATTCAATCTCTTAGTATTATATAATTGCATAGAAAAAAAGAAAGAAAATACATTTATTTAGCACAGACTAAAAGGCACACAACACAACATATTGTACTACAAATAAAAACCAAATTAATAAAAACTTTTTACAAAAAAAAAAAACGACTTCCGAAAAAAAAAACACAACAAAGTGAAAAAAAAAAAAAAAAAAACACTTTTTAGTTGTGGTATCTACCCCACACAAATTCGAATACCAGTACCTGCTATAAATGTAAATTACAGTCACAGGAAGTTATCATCATTATAATATCATCCATAATATACTAAGTGGGAAAAATACGTATTAATGAAGCTTACTCAAAAACTATCCAAGCAAAGTTAATATCTTAAATTCTAAGTTAAATTTCTATGGGACCAATCCGGGAGCATAACCTTTCATATAATTTTATTTTTTCAAATTCGGTCCACAATTGACGGAGAAATCGGCGGACAGATACATAAAAAAAATACGTTCGCGTCGAACAATAATTATAACCTCCTCCTTTTTGGAAGTCGGTTAAAAAAGAAAGAAAACAAATAAAAAGTGTACATTGCGTTCTAAGATATTAGCAGGAAAGTATGCCTTGCGGCTGCGCAAATATATAGCAAAGCAAATTGAGCACTAGCACCTACTTTAAATCTTACATTTACTGGGTACGTTTTTCATTGACTTGAAACTACAGTTTGGACGTTCGTAATTTTGACGATAACTATGATATTTAGATGGAGAATGACACCAACAGGCAAGTCAGTATTATTGTTACCTCGTAAATCGCTATATTTTTATAGCTACCTCCTAATCTTCGCTTCCGCTGTCGGTTCGCTTAGATCTTTTAAAAACTACTCAACGGATTTTAATGCAGTTTTCAGCAATAGATAGAGTGATTCAAGATTTTTTTATTTTTTTTATTCCTTGCTTAACCTGCAATCAGTTTACAAAACTATGAGCAGATGATTTGTAGGATGATCTGGCAGGGGAGAGCTTAGTCCAGCAGCTATCTACAATTAATCCAATTGTAGAATGTTGCGTCTTTTGAGTCTGCTGACACAATCTGGTATTGTGAGTTGGGCGGCCAATTGGTTGGGGTGTCTCTCCAGTCTGGACTTGTATTTTTGCGAACATGAACTAATTTCTTCCTTGACTGTTTTCATGTTCAGGTGTTCGTGAATTTCAGTGTTCCTGATAAAACCATGGTGCATTTGTTATTTGTTTTAAGATGATGTTCTGAGTTCTCTGTATCATGTTTATATTGGAGTTACACGCTGAGCCCCACAGTTGAATGCCGTAACTCCAGATGGGTTTTAGTATGGCCTTATAGATCAAGATCTTATTGTCTACGGACAGCTTGGAATTTCTACCCAGGAGCCAGTACATGCCTTTGTACCTAATGTCGAGCTCTTTTCGTTTCGTTTCTATATGTTTCCTCCATGTCAGTCGCTGGTCTAGATGCATACCAAGGTATTTGACGCAGTCACTTTGTGGGAGTTGATTCTGGCCAAGTTTCACCGGTGGACATTGCTGGTGTCTAAGCGTAAAGATGACTTGGACCGATTTAGATGTGTTGGCTCGTATCCTCCATTTGGCAAGCCAGTTGTGAATTTCGTCTAGACTTTCCTGTAGGTTTTCCGACGCTCTGTTGGGGCAATTGCTACATGCCAGGAGTGATTCAAGATGAAGGTTTATATGTATAATACATACCCGTGCGAAGCCGGGGCGAGTCGCTAGTAATTAATAATTCGCTCACCTTCCCATATGACATAGCTCATGGGCGCGACGGAGGGCCATATAACGTTGGGCGTGGGGTCATACAGCGGGTTGATGTACTGCGGCAGCTCGTCCGGTTGGTTGAGCCACGACCAGAGGCTGGTGGTCTGTGAATGCACGCCGCGGTTCTCGCGTTCTTGTTCGTTGTCGCACATAAATGTTCCTAGAAAGAGGAAGGAGGTTATACCAAATAATAATAAATATTTATATTTTTCTCTTGACATTGGTTCACATAGGTATAAACATATACAATGTCGCCCTTGGGCATGCGCCCGCCCGTATTTTTCTAAATATATATGACAAATTATGGAAAATAAACTTAAAAACGGGGTATCTTAACTTTTTTATTTTTTCTTATTTTTTTTCATTTTCCGGACTATATGATTTTATGGACTTACACTCGTATTTTTATAAATATTTTTTTTTTTTTTTTTTTTTAAATGTCTTCACCTCCGTTTTTTTTTTCATAGTCGACAAATTTTAACTGAACCATCTGTTCTAAACTGTGCTGCTACTGAAAAATTCCATGTTGAAAAACCCAATGACAATTATCCCAAAACACAATACGCCTCTCAAAAATATTTTTACTATATCGTTAGAGTAAAAATATTATAATAATATAATTTTTGTGCTTAGTTGGTCGGATTTGGATGAATTCTGCCTTTGTCCATGCGGCGTAGGAGGTGAACGATAAGATAATAAAATCTATTTGAGATTCTGTTATATCACTTTTCCCGGAAACTTCCATAAGCCAAAATCTGAAATACTTGCAGTACAACTCACCAAACTGACTAGCATAAGAATGCTCAAAGAGCGTGATGAGAAACGACTGCCTGAACTCGAAGCTGCACGGGAACTGCTCCAGGAACTGCCTGATGCAGTCCAGCAGCAGCAGGAACGTGGGGGCCGCGCGGGGCGTGGAGGGCGCGTACGGGCCCACGCGCTGGCGCGAGTACCACGGGTGACCCGCTTGGATCCAGTCGCGCTCGATCAGGGCTTGGAGACTAGGGTAATAGAAAGGCAAGATATGATTAAATATACAAGTTAAGTTTTTGTTAAAAAGATCTCGATTTTGAACAAAATTCAAACTACTTTTTGAGTTCACTACAAAGCTTATAAATCAATCTGCCTAGCCTTTTCCCAACTATGTTGGGGTCGGCTTCCAGTCTAACCGGATGCAGCTGAATACCAGTATTTTACATGGAGCGACTGCCTATCTGACCTCCACAACCCAGTAACAGGGTAATACGATACCCCATGGTAAGACTGGTGTCAGACTTTCGGGCTTCTGCCGACTCGTAACGACTGTCAAAGATCCACGAATGACAGCCGGGACCAACGGCTTAACGTGCTTTCCGAGGCACGGAGGATTCTCGGTATGTAAAGATGGTCACCCATCCACTGACCAACCCCGGCAAGCGTAGCTTAACCTGATGGATCGACCAGTGCGGCTGTTGTTACTTAGCCACGAGCTCCTCTACAAAGCTTATAAACTCATTGTTATGTTTGTTACACAATTTACCCATTCTTATTGTATTATGTTAATTAATAAGTAAGTTGTAATAATAATATGTTGTAAAACCATAAATGGTGTATGTGGTGATAGCCTGTAAGTAACTGTTGCACTTTTATTTTTATTTTTTTACCCATTATTGTTCCACTGCTGGGCAAAGGCCTCCCTACTCTCATTCCACCTCTCTCTGTCGAGAGCTGCCAAGGAACAATCTTTATTAAAGGAGTCCAGCTCATCCAGCCATCTCCGTCTGGGCCTGCCGCGATGTCGTCTGCCATTATGCGGGACCCACTGGTTCGTAAGTTTAGCCCATTGATCGTCGGCATTGACATTCGGCAGATGTGTCCAGCTCAATTCCATTTAAGCGTGGCAGCTTTCCGAGTGACATCAGTTATTTTAGTGTTGAAACGGATTGTTGTATTCGTTACCCGGTCCACCAGATTGATACCAAGAATACTCCGTTCGATAGCTCTCTGGCAAACAACGAACCCCCGACCCGGCCCACAGAGGCCCCACTGGGCCACCACTCCACTTTCATTTTAATATTGACAAAATAATCAAAACAGCGAAATATTTGACAGATATTTGCGACAGCATGTTGCATTCTGAAAGTAAGCAATGGGGCTTAATAGTGCGTCAAGTTAGCTGAGTAAAAGCTAGACCTGTTTGATAGACACATAGCTTCTCATAATCGGGCAAAAAGTTCCTTAAAATACGCGGGAGACGGATAAGAAAAGATGGCTGCCTTACCCTCTTATAGTTCTGCAGTCAGGGTTGAGTATGATCTGGACTAGAGAGCACACTAGTAACGTCGCATCTTCACCTCGCGTGCCGTGGACTAACACGGGTTCCGCTTTCTGAAACCGCAAATACGTTTAGATAGATAGATAGATAGAATATTCTTTATTATGCACACCATACAAATCACCAATCAATCAATATCGTTTATCTACTCTCATATCGTATTCAAAACGAGTTTATATTGACATACTTTATAAACACAATACCGAAATTTAAAAATATAATCATATTATAACACTTTTTACTATGCATTTGCTCGAAAAGAGCGTTTTCCAAGCAGTCAATTTGTGCGGAAATTTTAACTTTTTTTCACTAGTGCTTTTTACTTTTCTGTTTTTTTTTAATTCTTGAGGCCGTCGTCAGCCCGTCTCAGAGATTTTATTATTTGAGAAAAGTTTTACAAATCAGATGATGATGATATCGATAACGATGGCGATGGCGATGGAGATGGCGATGATTATGGCGATGGAGATGACGATGGCGATGATTATGACGATGGTCAAAATCAAAAAGTCAAAGTCAAAGTAGAAGTAGAAGTCCAAGTCCAAGTCATCATGTAAAAAATACATTAATATTAAACTTAAGTACATATAATGAAGACATCTCGATGTATTGTCAAGTCGTAAACCGTGCCAAAAAGGGAAGGGACGGGTCACTAGTGAATATAACAAATTAATATGTAACCTGGTGTATATGCTGTGCGACGATGCACGCGGTATGTAACGCGTTCCGCACACTCTCGGGCCACCCGCACGATTCTAGCCGTGAGATCCACTTGTCACTCGATATCTCGCGGTCGTTGCACGCTGGAACATTTTATAATCAGATAAAAAGATCGTTGCATGCTGGTACATTTGATAGTAGTAATTTAGTTAGACGCTTAACGTTTTTGCTAGCTTTGTTTCTTTTTAAGAGGACAACCATAGCATAGAACTCCTTAAGTTGGAATTGGCCTCAAATTACATGATTTCATGAAATTGTCATTCAATAGGGTAATATGAACTTAAAGAATTTTATTGATGATTTTGATGATTATTTAGATCAACATAGGGATGAAACGATACGAGTAAATACAAGTACATACTCGATACTTTTCTCCGATACCAAGTACTTTTGGTATATATACTTTGGATTAAGTATCGAGTAGGTATCGGTCAAAAGTACTCATATCAGTATGCCAATGTGACTATTTCGTTTAACATTGATAAAAAATTGCATATCTTAAATTGAAGTTTTTGAACGCATCCTTTTTTTTTTTTTTTTTTTTTTTTTTGGGTGGGAAATCATCGAATGACTCCTCCCGCTCTGGGCGGAGCGAGAGGGAGTGTCAGACTTTTACTGACTAAAACCCACCCGTGTTCCTTCCGTTGCCTGTGTGCCGGGGCCGCGATATCCCTTTCGGACCAACTCGCAACCCTGGCAGGCATTGGCCCTTACGGACCCCGTCAGTTGGTGCTGACATCTCTTTGAGGCGCGCGTGGAACACAACGCGCCGTCGACCCGGGCCTGGTCCTAATCGGACGGCGAGCTACCCATTGCCCACCGTCCGCAAGCCCGCGCCTACGGTGGCCGGAAGTCGGCTCGCGACTCCCGACGCCCGGGGCGTCTCCTGCGGCGACTAGGGGCGCGAGGGCGCGCATCTTGCATTTCCCTCGCGCGCTCCGCCTCCTCCTTCGCGAGCATTACTGCTTCGCAGAAGGAAGTGACGGCTTCCCATGCACTCTCGCTCCGGACCATGGCCTGAACCAGGGCCGGACGCGAGAGATCGCCGCTGCCGATCGCCTCCGTGAGGACACGGCGGTGCCCCGCCCAAGCCGGGCAGACCTCCACCGTATGCTCCACCGTGTCCTCCGGGCGATCCACACAATGGTAACACCCGGGCGTTTCCTCCCGCTTTATCCTGAACAGGAAACTCCCGAAACAACCGTGTCCGGTGAGGACCTGCGTCAGGCGGAAGGTGAGGACGCCGTGGCGCCTCTCTAGCCACTCCTCAAAGAGGGGCCTTACCGCCGCAATTGTGGCGTGCCCTAGTTTGAACGCATCCTAGTCTTAGTTTTGTGTAGTTGTCAAGCTTGTTTGTCTATGCCCGAAAAAAAAAGTCAACGCCGCCATATTTTGTAGTCATTGACATTGTTTTCGTTCGTTCCGTATCCGCAACAGTCACTGACTCACTGCTTCCAGAAATCGCCTCACAGGCACATTTGGAAAAATTTCTATGTTTGTGAAGCACTACAAAAACAAACTTTTTTTTCATAAATTCTTATAATTTTGTACTTATCAATAAAGAATAGCAATACTTTTTACAGTTTTTACTCTAAATTTTCCTTAACGATTTGATACAAGTAAGTATCGAAACTTTTCAATTGATACTGAGTAAGTATCGATACCTCAATGGTATCGTTTCATCCCTAGATCAACCTGATACTGACCTGAATTCGAATTTAAAACTTCCAAATAGATGTTTTTATTAATTGACAATTGAAGTTAATTGTTGGAAAAAATGGTGAGCTGTAAAGTTGAAACCCAAATACGAATGTCTTACTAGTTCTCTTTAGTTAGTGATTTCGTAAGAATTTAACCTGAACACGGTTTGTTTACACTTTCATCAGATACTTTTGAAACAGAGCATAGTTGCGAGCAAAACGAAGTCACAAATAATAGTTGCATATTATGTTTACGAGTTCATAGAGAAAAAATACAGATATGGCATTTTATCGGAGCATATAAGCTCAGTCAAATTACAAGTACGAGTAGTAAAGTCCTTCAATACATTACCATCTATTAGTTTAGAATAGCTATCTAAAAGAGGTTGTTGGTTGTCCACTTCATCCATTGATCTGTTGTATATTTTCCACTGCGAGTAGTTAGAATTACTCTCTGTTCCACCACCTAAAAAGGAATATACCAAAAATATATTATCTAAAATTCAAAAGTATGAATGACAAGAAAGTTTTTCTTGAATTACTTCCCAGTGTTATTTTTTCAACTTTTCCCTCAACCCTTGAAGGTAGCGGCTCTTTCTATCGCATTAAGAAAGGGGCTTAAGACCGGCCAACCCGTCATACTTTTCATACAAACGCTCGTACGTGATTATGGCGTTGTAACACATCTTTCTTTGAAATTTTTAAACTAATATGTATCTTGTGCACTATATCTAGGTATCTATGAAAGCAAAAAATAAAAAAATTGAGAAACAAATTCAGTATAAGCCTTCAAAAATCTGCTTTTTTGCACAAATTTAAGCCTAACTTTGGCCGGTCATAATATACTCATAACTGGTAAAAGTAAACAAAACATCTGAATAGTAACCTCAAACATGTAATGAAAATTCTAAATATCAAAAAAAAAAACACAAACTTGTAAGGTTTACTCAAAAACACGTATTTCCTGATACAACTTTTTACACAATGTTATCGCGTTCTCGCTTGTTTGTTAGCAGTTCTCACTTGCGCTCGATGAAACAACAAGCTTTTCGACCATGCTCGCGTTGACGATAGACGGACCGGGAAGGGCCCTTTTAACTGTTTAAAACCCGATTTCTGAATTGAGAACTTGAAGTTGCAGCAGCCTATAATGTTCTGACTGCTGGGACCGAGGCCTCTTCTCTTCGAGACGGAGTGGGCTGTAATCTACCACGCGGGCCCAGTGCGGGTTGGTAGATGTCACATGTCTCCGAATTTTTGGTTCAAGGACATGACGGTTTCCTCACGGTGTTTTCCTTCACCGTTTTGAGAGCAGTGGTGATGGAATTATTTACACAAAGTACTGCGACTGCTCTAGTGAAGTTGAGTACTTGACAAACTCTACTTTAGCATTACAGCATTATTATTGCTTTCTTATATTTATGTTATTGTATATTTATTATGTTATTTATGTGTGAATATTTATTATTGAAACTTGTAGTTAGGTATGTGGATTTTATATCTGGTAATAAAAGAGTTCATTTCATTACTTAAGGTGATTTCTTCAATGTAGCCCTTGAAATTCAAAATTAGTTTCCAAAAAACGTAGTCAATTTTGAATTCTCGAGTTAAGGCAAGTTAGCTTAAAAGTCAGAAACCCTCATAAATCAAAAATCCCTCATAAATATTACCTTTATTCTGCTGCTGTGATATCAAGTTAGAGCTCCTGAGGTCGTATATGATGCCTTTGGTGCCGACAGCGACCACCGCATTTATTATCGCCTCGTCCGGCCTACACCGCCGGTGCTTCGGACCGTATAGGGGCTGCCCGGCGCGCATTAGTACTGCCTGTTTGTGGGAACATAAGTAAATAAGTAAGTGAGTACTAATTAACATCTAGATGAAGAAATATTAGTAGTAGTGATTGATTTAAAGCAGAGGTTCTCAAACTTATTTCATCTACCGCCCGCTTTGAAAATGAGTTATCTTTCAGCGCCCCCCATTTATTTTACCTTACCACATTTTAAAAACCACAATGACATTCATTACTTTAATTAATTTAATTATAGTGTGCTATAAACGAGACATTTTTACCAGTGAGAGCAATTAGAACGCAAACTCGTTTATCTCATTCGACGCTCAATCGTACTGAGCAAGTAAGAACAAGTATCGACGAACCAGCCGATTTGTACAATACAGAATTGCACAAACCGCGGTATTTAACAGAAACGTGTTAAAACGTGTTTGATTGCTCGCGGGCTATCCTACGAAAGTTATGTTAAATATTTTTAGTTTTTATTCAATCAAACAGGGCAGAAATATGAACAAAATAATCGATGTTGTGTGGTAGGTAGGTTTTAATTTCAGTGAACTTTAAAATATTAAGCAGATGAAATTACAAAACAGCCATCGCCCCCATAAACCACTTCAACAGCCCCCAATTTTTTCTGGGCCCGTTACCTAGCGCGCCCACAAGGGGGCGTTATCGCCCACTTTGAGAAACACTGATTTAAAGCTATTTGTGGCACGACATGTCGCGTTATTCACGTTACGTGGGTCGCACTTTGTAAGATAGTCAAGTGCCAGAAATCGCTGTAACGTCTAAGGTTGCCTTACCATCTAGCATTTGACAACGTAGACGCCGCGCCGACACGCCACTAGCGTCGCTTATACATAATCGTATCGAAATTAACGGTGCGTAGATGCGGCGTTAGCTTCGCGTTTACGCAGCGTCTACGATACTTGCAATGCGAAAGATCACGGGCCACTTCATTTTAAATGTAGAGTGAGCCGAGTGAGCAGAGTGTGTGTGAGCCTATTTTGGAGAGCTAACGAACATCAGTACTTACTCCATTATTATGTCTATAAGAGAGCACCGGGAACCGTCCGCCCTGCCTGAACGTGGCTGCAGCAGCGAGGGTCTCATCATCAACACACTTGGGCACCACCACCGCCTTCCCATAACTAGAGCACACCGCATAGTTCTGATTGACGCGGGAAACACGCCACTCCTCGGTTGCTAATACTTTTGTAAATTCACCCTCTATACTGTAATACAAAATATTGTGTTAATTAGGCCAAATGTTTTCATATTTCATGGAATTTTAAATGCTTTAAAATTTTTGCTTGGTTTTTGACACATGAAGAGCTGCTGCCGTAAAAACTGGTTTAGAGTGGTGCCATTTTTTTTTTGTGTGTGAATTTACCAAATAACTTCTCCCGCTCTGGGCGGAGGCGGGAGGGCGTGTCAGACTCCCACCCATGATCCTTCACTTGTCTGTACGTTGCCAGGGGCCACGGTATCCCTTTCGGAATTTCCCGCGACCCCGGCAGGCATCGGTCCTAGCCCTTCAGTTGTGCTGACATCTCTTTGAGGCGCGCGTGTTACACAACACGCCGTCGACTCGGGCATTGCTCACCGTCCGCAAGCCTTCGCCTACGGTGGCCGGGAATCGGCCTGCGATTCCTGACGCTCAGGGCCTCTCCTGCGGCGGCTAGGCGCGTGAGGGCGCGAAATTTGCCTCTCCTTCACGCGTTCCGCCTCCTCCTTCGCGGGCATTACTGCTTCGCAGAAGGAGGTGACGGCTTCCCACGCCCTCTCGCTCCGTACCATGGCCTGGACCAGGGCCAGACGCGAGAGATAACTGCCGCCGATCGCCTCCACAAGGACACGTCGGTGCCCCGCCCAGACCACCACTGTATGCTCCACCGTGACCTCCGGGCGATCCACACAGTGGTGACACCCGGGCGTTTCCTCCCGCCTTATCCGGAACAGGAACCTCCCGAAACAACCGTGGCCGGTGAGGATCTGCGTCAGGCGGAAAGTGAGGACACCGTGGCGCCTCTCTAGCCACTCCTCAAAGAGGGTTCTTCTAACTGAACAGACAGCTGTGCTGCTGGGGAGTTTGTTGCGCCACTTCTTCTTCCCAGCTAATGCACTAGGAAGTGGTGAAGGGTGGGCGTTTTGGGGGACTGTCTTATGTAATTTTGACGTTCGAAAAGTGCTGATTCTCAGCCTAGTTTGAATAAATGACTTTTGAATTTTGGGAACTTATCGCCGCAAATGTGGCGTGCCCAGCACTGGGTTGCAACAATCGCACTCTCCATGAAGCCTTGAGATACCGCCGGAGCTCTGTCCGCTCTGCCGTGACTTCTTACGGCAGCGGAGTTTCGCCCCGGCGTTTCGCCTCCTCGCACCACTCCCAAATGTGCGCGAGAACTTTTGTATCCAGATCCCATAACGGCAATCCAGCAAGGAGACTCGCCGTCTCACCGGAGACCGTGCGGTATCCCCGACCATCCGGATGGCCGTGACCCTTTGGGACACGTTCAATCGGCGGGCTGGCCGCAGCCTCAAAGAACGCGCCCACACCAGTGGCCCGTAAAGGGCCATGGAACGCACGACCCCCGCGTAGATCCTCCGGCAGGAGGCGTTTGGACACCCCTAGATTGGGCAGGAGCCGCTTCAAGGCAGCCCCGGCCAGCTCCACGAAGTTCCACCGGCTGTCGAGGACGAGTCCCAGATACTTCATCGTCAACTCGACGCCGATGTGAACCCCTCCTACCGTCATTTGGGAACCTGACACCGAACGACATATCTCCCCGGTTCCATTCTCCCTGGTGACCGGGGTAGATGACGGCCCTGTCCGTCAAATACACCTCGACCACACGACAGAGGTAGGTCGGTGATACGGGAGTGCCTCCCTGATGCAACTTCAGGGCAGGATGTTGAAGGCATTGGCGATGTCTAGAGACACCGCCAAATCGACCCCACCCTGGGCCACAGCATCCCCTGTCGTGAGGGCCCGCACGCGCATGATGGCGTCCACCGTAGAGCGCCCTCTGCGGAAGCCAAACTAGCTCTCTACCAAATCGGGACCCACTCGCATCAGCCGCCCGACGAGGCGGTCTGCAATGACTCTTTCAAAGAGCTTGCCCAACTCGTCAAGCAGCACGAGCGGACGGAGATTCCGCAGGGCTTAGCGTGGTGCCTACGGCGCGTATTAAGTGGCGTAATTGCGGCGTTAATTAATTAAGCATATTTTAACTAAGCAGAATATGCTTCAACTTCAAAGGGGTGACTACGGAGATGACGGCTAATAGAGAAGCATGGAAGATACTGACATGTTGTGCCGACCACAAATCAATTGGGATAAGGCCAGGAGAATGACGATGATGATTATGCTTCAACTGATAAGTCAATAAAAATATGACGATATGCGTTTCCCACAGCAAGTAGGTTAAATATACAGAATCTACTGATAAGGACCACTAACTAAGGATGTTATTGACAGTATCCTCAGTACTTTCAACTTATTTTGCCAACTGTTTGATATTTTTAATGATATTTTTCATAATTATCACTAATGTGATTGTTGTTGGGACTGACCCACAATAGTAATGTTACTTTTATATGAATAAATATTTGACTTTGTTTAGTTGTTAAAATATGTTTACCTGTATAAAGTATACCCATTCTCCACAATTGGGTGCATATGTCTATAGAAGAACGGATAGAACAGTCCAGGGTCTAGTAAGCCAGATAAGTTCTCAAGAGTCTGGGCCATTTGGTTTAACTCTGTAGTGCCGGCAATATCCAGCTGGAATATGCGCAAGTCTTTGCATTTGAGGATCAGGGAACCACCCTGAGTTACACCAGCTATAGGTTTGGTCTCTTTCTTTTCTATACTGTCTATGTTCTTGTGGAGAAGCTGAAAATAATTTGCATTGTGTAAGAAAATTATAATTTGGTTGACAAAAGTTCTGTGAGGCAGATGATCCTTTTCTAAAAGACAATTTAAAGGATGGTTGGTTAGGAGCATAGTATGGATGGGTAGCAAAAAGCAACTTGTGACTTGTAGACATAGCCTAGCCAGTGAACTGGTATCATATTTATGAGCTGGCTCTTGTATTTTTGAGAAATACCTATAGTAGACTACTAGACTATCAGAGTAGTCTATGACAAAACTATTTGTAACTTTTATTAATAAGGTTTACCCGCACACACATGCAATGGAAAATTGGAAAACGTTGTCACTGTGGCCACAGATGTATTAACTATCAGCTGAGATAGTAATACATTTGGTAATAGCCTATAAATGTTAAAACTATTAAAGTCACGACCAGCAAAGGACACAGTATGCAAGATAACACTGTTAACTAAAGCAAGGTATTTAAAATAAAGTAATTAAACATACCCATAGTTCGTGAACGCCTTCTTTTCGTGAGCTCAATATAAGGTGATGCCCTGTGATACATACAGTTCCATCTACGTTTTCCTGGTGCGGGTACTTCAGAATAACACCGTCCAATTTATTTATATGTATTAGCTCTATAAACTCCATTCTTAAAAACACTAACACGCAGTAAATAAATAATTGTAAAATTGTAAATAACCATCTGAGCCTTGACGTTTACGTTTCGTTCATTACGGTTTTTTTAAGTTGGCAATCAGCTGTAAATCGCACTCACCCACAGTTTAGAAATAAAGAACTTTACACGAAAAATTTTCCAATTTTAATATTAGTTATTTGAACTACCTAAATTCAAGGCATAATTTGATTTTTTTATAACAAAATGTTTGCCTAGTGGCAATCTAATTTAAATAAACGAAATAAACAAACTGCACAAACTTCATTCATATTCTTAGAAGAGTTCTTACAACTTTGACAACAGCCGTTACCAATGTGTTAGAGCGAGTTGCCCTATACCGTTTACCATGCTAGCGAAAGAGAAGAATATACTGTGTAAAAGAGATGCACCAAGAAGTTTCGTACGTTGTTGGCTGTAGCTAACGCAGCTCCATCTGTCGGTTAACCAAAAAAACTAGAGATGCGCAAAACGTGTCCAACAAAAGATAAGGAGTGATATGTATATTTTTGCTTCCGGAACTAGTCCACTCACCTAGTTCACTAGTTCCTTTAGTACCGGGGAACGCTTTCAGTTCGTTAGTACTACAGAAAAGCTGCAGTACCGTTGTAGTTCAGAACGATCAAAGCAAAACTGATATATTATTACCTCGGGACTTTACGAGTACAAAACTACTCCCAAGACACCTCGTACACTGACGGCACTATTCGGTACTAGAGGAACTAAAGGACACATTTGAATTAGTAGTGAACGAGTGAGTGGTGTAGTACCGGGACTGGAAGTATATCATTTTCATGACTCGTTCCGGAACTACCCAAGTCTAAAA
The DNA here is from genome assembly GCA_916701695.1 of Agrochola macilenta. Classification (NCBI taxonomy): domain Eukaryota; kingdom Metazoa; phylum Arthropoda; class Insecta; order Lepidoptera; family Noctuidae; genus Agrochola; species Agrochola macilenta. The sequence goes on along the minus strand of OU753554.1, from coordinate 9,631,022 downwards.
AAAACCAAACGTAGCTGTATGTGCGATGGCGATGTGTGAATTTTTTCGTTGGTTGGAGATATTTTTTGATCACAAAACAATTGCTAATTGAAACATAAGTCGTATGAGCAAGATATAGCCGTTACTGCGTTTGGTGAATAGTGTGTGGTCTTTTCGTGAAGTGCAAAAAAAATAACAAACCGTGTGGTAAGCCTATGTATTTGTATGATTGTATTGAAAGTAGGTATGTAAGTAGCTGGCAGGGTGGTTGAGCTTGGGTAATGACCGGTTCCTTTAATATTTAGATGTCTATTGTTAGGACATGACTCTGGACTGCTGTTCAAGTTAGAAGGAACACGTTTTCTTACATCACAAAAGGTCAAGCTAAAAATACCAAGTGCTTGTTTTGTCGCAGGTGATGGAGGAGAGCACGGAGTCCCACATGGAGACCGACGTGTCGTCCACCACTGATGATGTTCCTGAGACGCAGGAAGTCACAGGCTCCGACGGGAACGTCGAGATGATCATAGTTGTAGAGAAAATGGATGAAGAGCCGTATGCTGATGAAGAAACTGAGAAGCAACCGTCGCCAGCTTATGAATACTTAAATAATCTAATGACACAAGAGGATAAATCGCCTGAGATAGAAACACTAGTACCAAAGTCTCCAGCAAAATCCCCAGTAAAGTCTCCAGCAAAGCCGGTGATAAAGCTTCCAGTAAAGTCCCCAATTAAGTGTCTACCAAAGTCTCCAGCTAATTCCCCTATAAAGTCTCCAACTAATTCCCCTACAAAGTCTCCAACTAATTCCCCTATAGAGTCTCCAACTAAGTCTTCAAATATTGAAGCTAAAGTTCCAGATGCTCAAAGCAAACCTGAGCTGGAGCAGAATGTTGTGGAAGTTACAATTCAGCAGCAGAATGAAATTCCACCTTCTGTTGAGACACAGCAAATAGAAGCTGCAGATTCCTCAATGGAACCTGTACCAATCCAATCTGAGGACAAGCCAACCCAGATACAAAAAACTCCAAAGAAAGAAGCACAGAAACCTGTGCAGAAGTCTCCCATAAAAGAATTACAGTCCTTAGACTCTTCACTAACAAAGGATTCTAAACAAGGACTAATTGATATAATTCTTATCAATGGCAAGGTCCAATGCAATGACACCAGCAAAATAGATGATACAAACACTAAAACTGTAACCACTATAATTCCCATAGATATCACTAATGAAACATCAAATGACTCTCAAATTGAAACATTGTCTGACGTGTCAGAAAAAGAACCCAAGAGCATTAGTAGAGAATTAAAATCTTTGATAAACTCTGCAAAAGAGTCTAAGATTATCAGTGAATGTACTCAGCTGACGAGTAAAACAAGAAAGTCTAGAACTGCTCTAGAGACTTCTAGTTCAAGCTTGAATTCTTCCTTAGTAGAGCCCAATAAGATACATGAGGCTAGAAGAAATAGTGATATGTCCCAAAAGAGCAACTGTAGTGAAAAGTCTGATAGAGTTGTTCTCAAAAGGTCAATGAGGTCACAAAACCCTGAGTTTGTAAATAAGGTAAAACAGTTCCTGAACTCAGTCACTGGTAAAGGTAACAAAGACTCAGATGATGAGGAAGAGGATACAACTGAGCTACTTGAACCTGTTACTAGGCCAACTCCTCCAAAACTCAAAAAGACAGAACCTGTAGTAAGTAAAACTTTTTATTGAAGTAATTCCAAAATCACATGAATAGGGAGGGAGATTAAACCATTATTTTGGTACTATTGTTATATGCATCATTCAAAAGTTAATTTAATTTACTTTAGTGGTAAATAATGTGGTTAGCATAAGATCCATTTTCACAACATATTGTAATGTTTTTGAGACAGATTGGTGAGTTGGTGACATATGATAACATCTCATAGAATGACATTGTTTTTAATATATTATTATAGCTGTGCAAACTCTTTGCATATCATATCATATTCAAGTTGCCAGTAAGTGTTTTCCAGTAAGGAGGGGTATACTGACAGATTGTATGTACAACAAAATGGCTGCCTATGCTTTTACTTGTCACAATAATTTATTAACAGAAACTTGTGTGTCAATAAAACAAGTTTTACTCACAAGTCACAATGGTCAGTGTGTGATAATCTGACAATATTCATATAAAAAAAAAATTGCAGACTGCAACTTATTATGAATAATAAATATGCTGTCATATTGCTCATTTGGTCCAGAAGACAAAAATCCATTATACTTTTGCTTTCCATTATCATTTATTTTATTTTTAACTTCATAATATGAAAAAACTAAAATACACAATTCCATTTTGCCATCAGGTTACAGAGAAAAGCAATAAGCTTCGGTCAGATTCGTACTGCTGGCGGTGTCACTGGGTCGTTGAGCAGGTTAGCAACGAGAAGTTGCATCCTCCAATGCAATGTACGGTCTGCCCACGGTCCTTCCACTTCAAATGCCTGACTGGCACGGAGAGGAACAAGATTAATTTGGAGAAGAACTGGGTCTGTCCAGAATGCATGGTGGTACTGCAAGCGGAGAGTTCAGAAACCAGGTGAATGGACAGAGGAATGCCTATTAAGATTAAATTAATGGTTACATGTTTTCCTTTCATAATCAATACAGCTCAGCTAATGAGTTTTAACCAACAAGTTGCCTGTTTGGTTCATATGCGTACCTATTGTTTTTGGACAAGGCCTATGCCGTACAGTTTACTTGGCAGTGTATTTTATGTATTCCTTGGTATAAATATTATCAGCCTGCAGTTATTTGGCTGGAGGGCAAATGTCTCTTCTTACACAATCTTTAATAATTGCTTCCCATCACAATCTTATTTTATTGGTCTTAAAAATGTATCCAGAGAATTTTATCCTTTTAGTGACTACTACTTATGTAACTTTTTAACGATTTTTCCAGTTTAATTTCCATTCTCAAAGCAGAATTTAAAATATAAACTGCTATCAAAAGCCAGAGCAAAAATATTTGTGAATACTAAATTACATTATCACAATAATCTAGTTTGATTCATAAGAAACTAGGTTATCACCACTACCATTTTTTTTAAACAATCCACACTTCCTTGCCCTCTTTCAAACTCCTAACATACTATTGAGATCGAGATCTTTAAATGGTTTTGTGACAAATTAATTCCCAATGTATAAAATTCACTGCTTGATAGCACAATACTACATAAATTATTATGCCCTTCATAATAGTCATCGTTCTTCTGTCCTCATTTGGGGTTGCAACATGTATTTTTCATCCATACTTTTGTATTCGTCGTCATCTCGGTAGTCATAGACATTTGGCCCTTCATCACTCCCTAATATTTAGTAAGAAGGTCGTAATAGCGCACAAAACTTCCAAGATCTTATCTGTCTGCCTACCTGCTATTTTTGTTAAGTATAAGACAATATTTTTTTATCATGCAATAGTTTGCATGCGTGCAAAATGTACTAGGGAAGCATGAAAGTATGGCTGATTCATACCTAATTAACTGACGAAAGAGACACATTTCATCGACCCCTAGTAAATTGAGAGGCAGGAAAATGACGACTTTGAGTCGATTATACTGGTACAGAATATAAGTAAGATGATTGCAACTGTTGGTACTTATTTTCAGGTCGCAAGCCATGAAGAAGATATCCCTAGGGATGCTCTGTGATCTCCTGAAGCATGCGCTGGAACGAATGATGGACCTCAATGGGGTAATTTATCTGTTTATCCGTTTTATTATCTTCTACCTGCGTTTTTACTTATTGTTATTGAAACCTGGTATTCATATTATGCATGTCCTAATTTAAAGGTTATATTGTTTTTCGATGTTAGCATGGTTTCTATTTAGTCTTACGAAAATGTTGCCATAAAATATTATTGTTAATATCATAAAAAATATGCCATCTAAAAGTTAAATATTCTTAACAGTTTTGATACAAGACAGAAAATCGATGATAGATTTATCCACGTCAGTGTTCTACATAAAATGGCTAGAACAAAGACGTATTCGTACGTATATAACTGCTAAAATATAAGCTGTAAGCCACCGTTCGGTACTTTCACCGGATCAACGCATGAACCAACAGCCGAACAGATATTAAAATGTATGTAGCGAACGGCGCGCGGCGACGACAGCGGCTGGCGGGCGGGACTCGGTGAAATGACCTTGCCACTTATCTACGTAGCTGCGCGGACCCCGCGTAACGACACATTCCATCTCCTTCTAACAGAACAAATCAATACTGCGGCGTCTGTATTTCCGTCTCGCTCTACCGCCGCTAATAATAAACGTGTGCGAGTGTTGTACATAATGTATTGTCGCTGTAATGTGTGCTGCATTTTTCTTGATTCATCATTTTGACATGCTTTTCTATTAGTAGAAATTGTTTATCATACTTTGAATGAGCAATGATTTCTTAAAAAAATTGTTTACAGTATCATAAAGGCCATCTATACGGTAGTTTTATGCACAAAAAATATAATCACAAATTCTGATGCTCAATTTTCTTCTAATTACGCATGGCCCTCTAGTCGTATCTCGATCTTGAACACCCCTATGTAATCAATCATTTGCATACGGATCGAAACAGTGTTCTATGCACCTACATCGGCTGGCACGCCTGCCTAGATAATGTTTTGCATAGAATGAATGTAGGTGCAATCCGGAACAAGCTTATACATGCGCCCGTAGTTATGTCGAATCATGTTACAATAATGAAAATATCCATAACCACGTAAACGGAAAAAATTGCTTGAGGCATAACAAATCATCTTATAAAAGCTATATACATGTAGGTTACCTTTACAAAACCAATATATCAGAGTTATATAACCTAAGTTGTTCATTACATTCGGCTCTGAAAGCGTGTTTACTTTTAAAATCAGAAAATAAAACTTTAGATACCTACGATTGGTATTTAGGGCAATGCTAATCAATAAAAAGAAATTCGCTAGTTATTCCGCACTATGACAGCTTGTCTCGAGGGCTATTTCACATACAAATAATGAGAATAATATGCACTAACATTTTGATTTGCGATGACACGGACTAAAAGGGGCAATAAAATCATGAAGGAAACAGTGCAAGACTTCATTCAGGGTATTGAATTTTCTGATTATAACTACTAGGCACGCACCTCTGACTTTTCGGATTCATAAGCATATTGTATAATTATCATTTGCCTCAAAAACGGTGAAGGAAAACATCTTAAGGAAACCGGCACGCCTGAGAGATTCAAATTCTCGACGGCATGCCGGTCAGAGGTCCATGGGCCGCTTTAAAACTCTTAACGCCAGGTTAGTCACTAACCCCACAAAAGGAAGGATTATAAACTACTGATTTCCGTAGTTTTGGCCGACTAGAATTATTTGTAATTAGCTTTCTTGTGTTTGGCATAGCCAGGCAATGTGAACCATGTAAATCATGTCATTAGTGGGTAAAGACTTGCGTTTTGTTCTACGTCGCTTTAGCCTACTAAACCATGAAGCACGTTTCATCTTCGACCATTCAAGTATCCGAAGGTTGAGCCAAAAACCAGCCCATAATCACCATACTTGGCAGTTTGATTGGTGATCGCAGTAATTTTTAATTAGCATTACCAGACAGAAGCCATATAGGTACCCACACGGTCTTATCACTCTATTAAGCCTAGCGCCTATAACTGCCGCAACGGGCCACAGCGCATCGCATTGCAATACAAAAAAGCCCGGTGCCGTCTGCCTTTAGTGTGCGATGTTTTATACAAAATGTACAAGGGATGTATTTTAAGGGGATTTTTGCGTTGCGGTGCTGCCCGATTCAATTTGCACCTTTACAGGTAAAAACAAGTGACTGATTCAATAATATGAAGACTAGCGATCCGCCCCTATCTCACACGGTTTTTACGACTGTACAAAACATCGAGACTTATTTGTGTATCATCTCTTGTCTAGCCTTTTCCCAACTATGTTGGGGTCGGCTTCCAGTCTATCCGAATGCAGCTGAATTCCATTATTTTACATGTAGCGACTGTCTATTTGACTTCCACAACTCAGTTACTAGGTAATACGATACCCCTTGGTAAGACTGGTTGTCAGACTTTCGGGCTACTGACGACCCGTATCAAATACGACACCCGTAGTGTCAAAGATCTACAAAGGACAAACGGGTCCAACGGCCGGAATAAATTCTATAAATGATAGTGACAACTTCATCAAAATTCATTGCTTAGTTTAGAAGAACAACACAGACAGACACGAAAAGACTTTAATTTATAATAGGTATAGATGTACTCGTACGAAAGTGAAGTAGGAAGATTTTTGCGTGGCCGTGCAGGTCGTCCCAATTTGCGTCGCCGGCCTTACGGGTAAAATCAAGTGACTGATTCAATAATAGCCCCCTAGAATGATATAGTGAGGGACCTTATTAATGATGTTCTTCAGAAAGGTCAAGTGCGTAGTACTCGCAACCGGTGTTGCCAGATGTATGAACTTAAAAGAAGTATACAAGGAAGGGTTGTAGCAGGTGTCGTTCTGTAGTTGTATCTGATTCAATAATATGAAGTATTGAAACTCCTTTCTTATGTTTCCAGGTGGAACCTTTCATGCAGCCCGTAGACCGCGCCGCCTTCCCCGATTACGACAAGTACGTGGTGCATCCCATGGATCTCTCGCTTATGAAGGAAAACATCGGCGAGGGACTGTACGGAAGCACTGAGGCTTTCATTGCCGACGCGCAATGGATACTGCACAACAGTATCATCTTCAATACATGTTAGTATTGTTGTATTTTGGTTGTTTGTAATGTAGGTCTTGTATTGTATAGGATACTTTACGAGCTACTGCAAAATCGGCTGAGATAAGGCAAATGATATGTTTGGGGTGACAAAAAATAAGCAATTTGGATATATTTGATGTATTCATAATATAAATGTAATGTGGCATAGAAAGTTTACATCCATCACGAATTATTTTAGCTGTTTTACCATCTAACTTTAGGATGAACAGATTATTTATTATAAAAAAATATAAAACAGAATAGTGCTTCTATAAACTGCCATGAATTCTTCTTATCTTCTAAGAAAAAGATTTATGTGTAATCTATACACTGTTATATCGTATTGACCAACACAGATACCGCATTGATAAATGTTATAGGGTTCGTGTTGTGTTATATTTGATATAATATGATCTAATTTTTAAGCTGCTTCCACAACATTTACAGAAAACTCTTAAAGTATATATGAAAGTGGGGGGATTGTGTGTCTTGCTTTTATCATTGCCTTATTGTGGAATTTGGCACAGGCATAATGTGTGGCAGTAGATTATACCCACAGTACTTTTGAGCCCACCTAATAATCGTTTCTATTTGTTTTCGCCAAACAGAAACTTTGTAATAAAAATAATCCAATCCTGAATCCAATTCTGATTATGATCAAATCAAGAACCTAGTTCTTCTAATTTAGGGATGCCTCCTTCCTAGCTGAAGCAGACAGATGGGCAGGCGTTTTGGGAGACTGTTTTATGTAATATTGACGTTAAAAAAGTACTGATTCCTAATTACTTGATTTTGCCCACATTTCAACAGCTTTTCAGCTTTCTATTTGGTTAATTAATACTTGTTTTAATCACTTAGTAAATCCTGTTGGTTCTTCAGTGCAGTCGAAGTTGACGGCGGGTGCGCGCGCGCTGGTTCGCTCGTGTCGCGCCGAAATGGGTGAGATCGAAGCCTGCCCCGAGTGCTACGCCGCTGCACATGCGCGTAGACCCACCTGGTTTACTGATGTTTGTACCACGCCGCATATACTGTTCTGGGCGAAGTTGAAAGGTATGTCAAATACACAGAAATAGTAAATAATAATTTAAGTATACAAGGTGTTATTGAAATAACTGACCATTTCAGACACTAACCTATATGGTCCTCATATGGCCTGACCAAGATTCTGTCTGGACTTTAAAAGAGACTACGACCTCTGACTTTGTTTCGGCCTTTCTTCTCAGAGTAGACAGATAGGAAACGCCGAACTCATATAGCTTTTTTTTTTAATATGACGTGTAAAAGTGATTCCGATATCCTATTTACAGACTAAACCATTTAATTTCACTGAAAACATCTTAATAGGTACTCATTATGACCAACTATTATTGATATATTAAATAACGGATATTTAGATAGTTATTAAAAAATATCGGATTTTTACAAACCCTGTTCGCGACTGCCTAAATTGTTGCCTTACAAACGCAGTTCTTAAATCAACATATTCCACCTTCCAGGCTTTCCATACTGGCCAGCGAAGGGTATGTCAGTGAACAGCGCAGGATTGGTGGACGTGCGCTTCTTCGGAGCTCACGACCGCGCCTGGGTGCCCGCTAAAGACTGCTTTCTGTATTCCGAGAAAGATCCCAACAACTTCAGGACTAAGCGGCAGGATATTATTGACAGTATGCAGGTAAAGATGTGAATGTTATTGTGAAGTTCTGTAGCATGGTAGATTATTCATTGGCTTTTTTTGTGACACCGAATGAACTTGCATATTCTGCTTCTTCTCTCGTATTTATTCTAAGGATTACCTAAGAGATACACTACCCTCTTTATTACATATCGTCGCGAACTACATTAGAATTTCTCATTTGGTGCTGTTGTAAAAGTATAATTCACTGGCTATAGGGTGCGTCCATAAGTATTGCCAGTCATGGAGACTATATGCATACTCGCATACTTTACTGTAGCCAAACCGCATAACTGAGACGTTTCCTGAGGTAGCTGTGCGGTGCGGGCGGGGTCGTGGTGCGAGTGTCAGTGATTCGTCAACTTGTAACAACCGTCACCCGTCCCGCACCGCGCAGCTACCTCAGGAAAGGTCTCAGTTAAGTGGTAGACCTATAAAATGAATAAATGATTCTTTAGGTTTAATGGACGATTTGGACGAGTGGTGGTGACCCAGTGGTAACGGCCGGCACTTACGAGTTGTAGGTCGTAGTTTTAAACCCTGACAGGCGCTTTACTTTGTGTAAATTATTTCATCACCACTGCTCTCAAAACGGTGAAGGAAAACATCGTGAGGAAACCGGCATGTCCTAGAACCGTAAATTCAAAGATATGTGACATCCAACCCGCACTGGTCCAGCGTGGTGGATTACGGCCCGCTCCCTCTCACCGAGAGGAGGACCGCGTCCCAGCAGTGGGAACCGCCTAGGCTTCGAGGGCAAGCAATAACGAACTTTATTTTTTTAAGAAAAAGGATTAAAACAAATAATTACGTAACTAATGTATTTCAGGAAGCAGAACAGCACATCAGGAATATATCAAGAAAGTACGGTCGATTCGTTTACCCGCCTTTCAAGACTATATTTGACCCCAGTAAAATGTATGAGCAACTCAAAATGATGGTAAGTACACCATTTATGTCAAAAACAAAATATTTTATTTCACATAAGCCTAAACGGGCACTTATGAAACATCAGAGGCTAGGTGCACGGTTCCTATTGGTCGTTTCCTATGCAGAAGAGCCGGTAAGAAACTGTACAATAGCCTCTCACTCTCCATCCATAGCTGATGAATCACACCAGTGGTTAGTTCAAGGGTAAAACTGCTGCATTTGCTCACTCCACAAAGATACGCCATTGGTGCTATTATACCCAATTTGCCGGTCTGTCGACATTCACAGCTTTATTAGTTTACAAAAGGTCTATCGAGGTATTCATTCAACAATACAATGCGTTGTGTAGAGGTTTGAACATTTATTGTATAGCTTGAAAAATCTATACTTTTTGACCCTCGCAATATTCGCTAGTTCTAATTAATTTCAATATACCGAATTGTTACCGAGTTTATTTCGTTTTGGAAAAGAGCATAGGGCCTGATTTTTTAATTATATAAAGGTATATTAAAAAAAATCCCAGATAGACGGATTGGTCGGCAAAACACCGTCTACTTAATGCACTCGCAATGCCGTGCTTCTAACGTGATATTTTTATTTCAGATCCCAACATTCGAAGGTGAAGTAAGATCTCTCGTAAAGGAGAAGGCATCACCAGCCACCGCCAAGGAAAAGAGCAGGTCCAACTCCAAAAGTTCCAAGGGCTCATTTAACGATGGGTTCGTACACGTTATTATGATCTTGAAAGTAGAGACACATCACACCAGCCTTTGACTAATTTCCACAAAAGAATAATTATACGTAAAAAAGAAATACTATTAATAACTTGAGGTGGGCTATTCAGGGTTCTGACTGAGTTTTTTTTCTAGTGTATTATCATGTAAAAGCACTTGAGCGAAGTTCTAACGCGTCGTTTGAGTCTATTTTGCCTCTCCTTGCCTATCTTGAACAAACAATACTGTGATGAAATCCTAATCTTAAACTCTAACTAAAAAGATACACCTCCAATACCGGTATTTTTATTTAACCCCGACATATAAAGAGGGGTGATATTAACAAAAGAAGTAACTTTTAACAATAATCGGTATGGAATGTTAAGGCCTGTTCAAATATAAGCTTTATTCGCTCTATGTGAAAACAATATAAAACCAGCACAATACAGTAAGATAATATTATAAATATCAGGTTGCTCCTACACTCGGATAGTTCGGATAGTGACGAAGAGGAACTACAAAGACTGTATGCACTACTTGAAAAAAACAGGTACGTAGACTTTCTTAATGTTAGTACTTACTTTAAGACATACCACAAGTGCTTATAAGGACTAGAACACATCACTTTGAATAACCACAAAATAATCATTTAAAAAGTACGGCTTGTCAATGAATTATCGCAGGCTGTAGTGAATATTGCTTATATCTGAACTGGCCGCTGTGGTGACTTTTACTGTCTATCACTGCTAAACTAACCAACTGGGGAATACATTGTTCTATGTGTTGCGCGCTAAACCGACGCTAGAAGGCAAATTCTAGTAATTAATAGTGTTCAAAATCTAGACACTGTAAAAAATTTTGGAAAATTAAGGTATTTTTTTTGGCATATTATTATAGAGATTAGAACAAAAATACGGAAATTGCCCCTCTATGTCATACATTTAACACACAATGCCATTATGAATCTGACAATACGAAATAAATAGAAATGGTATTGTTCTGGCGCGCCACGACACATTCAGGTTTAGAATGTCCAACAGCTTCAAAATGGCCATTCTCTCAGGTGTTTGCTGTCGGGGTCAATGCAAATCTGCGAGGTAATTGCGTAACACACATACAATGACAATTGATCGCAATGAGTTTCATTTTGACAGTTCACCACGTTCATTGTGATAATTACGTTGTTGAGCAGACGAATTTTTAAAACCTATGAAGCAATGGATTAGCGATATCCTTCAAATCTTTCGGATGGTAATTGAAAGTGTGTAATAGCATCTACACACTATGCCAGCGGCATGGCCGCCGGCTTTTGCCGCGCGACACGTACCCCCGGCTTTTGCGCCTTCATTTCTTTTGCGATCCTTTGTGCGGCAGGGCCGGGCGCTCCGGGGCTTGCCCGGCGGCAGGGCCGGCGGCATAGTGTGTAGGAGCTATTACAATTAGGGGTCAGGTTATCAAACAGTGTAATTTTCGACACAGGCTATTATGTCGAATGGTTATGAATAACTATGCTGGGCTACTTTTTCTAGCCATTTATTTCATATTTTGCACCCATTTTGTAAAATTGTAGTGACACCTACACGACTACATATTTACTACGTAGGCAGCTAGCAATCTGCAAGTTGTAGAGGGAGCCACACACCTACCTCTCCCTGGAGCAATTTCAATGGAAGAACATGTCACCTTGTGACCCCGACCTGATGACCTAAATATAATCAAAATCGTTTCGATATCGCACAATCAAGACGATATTAAGCCTTATGGGCGCGTGTTCATATTTTTGTTATTGTTACAGCGATACGAGTGACAATGAAGAAACGAATAAAATAGCGCGAAAAATGGCGGACGGCGCTGAAATAGTTCAAATGGAAGACGATGATTCTTCTCCTCTGGATAAGTGCGTTTCAAAATCGGAAAAATAAGTTCAAAAATTTTATTGAATTTTTTTGTATGGTTATTTTATTAAACAAAATTTTATTGTTACAGAGATATCGAAACGGAACCTCTTGCTGTAATCAAAACAAAAGAAGATTCTCAGTCTTCTACGTCAACAAGTTCTTCTAGAAAGCGTCGCCGGTCCGAGCTCGAAGAAGCAGTCATAACTATCATTGAATCTAGTGGCAGCAGCTGCAGTAGCACCAGCGAGAAACGCAGAAAACTCGATGATTTCACAGAAGACAAGAAATCTGACGAAAATGAACCGAGCAGTAGCAAAGCCGATGACAAGGCAACAACCGACAAATCTAAAGAAGAAACAAATGAAGCCACTCAATCCAAAACCAATGAAGCCACTCAATCCAAAACAAGTGAAACTCCGCCTCAAGTAAAAGACACTGATCCAAGAATTAGTGTTGAGAAAGAAACACAAAGAGTCACTCCAATAAGAATAGCGCTAGTCACAAAAGAAATACGTAAAACCAGGAATAGTTCCTCCAAAGACACAACCGCCAAAATTATTACTCCCAGTAAAGATAAAGAACTAGAAAAGACGCCGCAGAGACGAAAATCTACTAGAGAAAAAGCAGAAAAAACGCCATCTACGAAAACTGAGAAAGTCGAAAAACCTACGCCCAAAGCTGCAAAAACACCATCCTCAAAATCGGAAAAAGTTGAGAAAACACCAAACTCGAAGTCGGACAAAGTTGAAAAGACACCAAATTCTAAATCTGAAAAAACTGAAAAGATACCTGTCGATAAATCTGCTAAAGAGGACAGACCCAGGTATGAGAAACGTAGTACTTCTAAAAGTAGAAAGTCAACTAACAGTACCAATTCCACTACATCCTCAGACAAAACCGAAAAGAAATCTGAAAAGAATGCTGAAGGAAGCTCTAAAGAAAAAAGAAGAGGTAGCAGCTCTTCAACTAAAGAGAAAGACAAAGATTCAGAGGGCGAAAAATCTAGAATGGAAAAGCAGATGTCACCTAAATCAACTCCAGAGTCGCAAAGTCCAAAATCTGTAAAAGATCGGTTGCAATTCGACGATGACACGACCTTAGCAGTCCTAGCGCGAGAAACTAGTAAATCCACAGTAGTAAGTCACAGTACCGGCCTCCCCACGATCAGCTGTGTGCGAAGCTTATCGACAACTGCTCAACACACCGGCTTGACTATAACTAAAACTACAACCAACGCCAGCACAATAGATATCACTGAGGAAGCTACTTCCGACTCCAGCATTTTCACACCCACTAGTACCGAGAACGTCGTAACTATGCAAGACGCGGTATCAAAACTTCAGAGACTACGCAACGACGTGGAACCAGTCGTAGGTCGCGTCGGCGTACGAGCATTCGCGAGGATGACGTCACCGGAGAGACAAAACACAAACGATGAAGTGCAAGTAGAAATTAAGGCTGAGCCTATTGACCTCGACGACGCTGATAGGCATATGGAGAAGATGAATCTCATGGATGCTTTCAGACTGCGGCCAGTGAATCCGCAGAATGTGCCGAAACCGCCAATGAATTTGCGCGATGTTAGGATAAATAAGGTTGTGGTTACGCCGTTGAATGCTCGAAAGGCGGCAACAGCGACGGCGACGGTGACAAAAGCGTCTGAAGTCCGTCCTAGGGCGAAGAAGACATTCCCTCAGCCGAAGAAGCCGGAGGAAGGTCGTTCGGACCTGAACAGTAAGAACTCGATGGTGTACATCCCGATACAGCCGCCCATGACGCAGGCGCCTGTGAGACTGCCGCGCCCTCAGAATGCCGCCCCGCTTACTGTTACGTCCATACTCAGACCGCCTGTCTCTTCTGTTGGTGAGTACCACATATAAAAGGGCTGGTTTTTATTATATTTTTCGAACCCTAAAAAAAAAAATACAAAACACGATATTAAAATTTGCGAAGTTGTATGCGTTTTAAAGTCTATGCTAGACAGAGGCAGCATTGCTGCGATCTGACGTCACAACACAGGAACGCCATAGTAACTTCGCGTCATCCAGGACAATGATCTTCTCCATTTTTCCAACGATTTTATTAATTTTTACCACAAATTGTCTTTTTTGTAACATCTTTAAATTATGTATTAATTCATGATTTTTTTTTTATAGTCGAACTTTAAATAAGCTGCAGTAAAAAGACACTTTACGTCATTTCGTTGATAATTTAGAACATTTTTCAACGAAATGACAGTAAGAAGTATAATTTTACTGTAGCTAATCCGTAGTATAGTTTGACCCAGGCCGGTGTTCCGGGCTAAGCATGCGCGGCGAGGTAGCGTTGGCGAAAGAGCGGCGGGCGGAACGCCGCGCTTCGGGAGCGTTGACAAATGAGCGGCCTGCACAGCCCCCCGTTTCGCCGCGCGCATTCCTAAGTCGCGGAACAGCGGTCTCGCTCAAACTAGAGTCAAATAACCTATTGTCATTATTGATAAAGACATTGTCATTATTGTAGACGTCTTACTAAAGTCCTCCTATCACACCATGTTGCAAAATGTTTCTATCTATTTCATACACGTAAAATACGTTATCTAGTAGACTTGATGTGTACTAGTTTAGATTTTTACTTTTTTTTAACGCTGTCATTCAAAGCAGTATTTAAACACAAATATAAAAAATAAAAAAACTTTTTGTTCTAGCAAACAACCTAGTAAACACAGTAACTACGCCCCTAATGCAGCCGTCAAGCTCCCCTCCAACCACAAGCACGACCGTGACGACCAGCACGAGCGTGGCGTCCGTGCCGACCGTGCACACCGTGCCGCTCATGACGTCGGTCAACGGACAGTGGATGTTCAGCTTCCAGCCGGTCATGTCCGTCGGCGCTATCGATGTGAGTCAAGAAAGTTATTTAAAAAACCAGCTAAGTGCGTGTCAGACCACAGTGAAGGGTTCCGTAGGAGTTGGGATGAATATTTACGCATACACAGTAATGAGTACCGCAAATTTTTTATAGTATTTCTCGAAAAAAGCTATGAAACACAAGTTATAAGGATTCCGTCTTTTGACATTTGTAAACTCGGCCAGTAGGTTTAGAAAATGCTAATATCTTCTATAATTTGCATTGAACAGAGTGCCGTCTCCCCTCCGATGTTGAACGGCATCGCCGAGCGCGGCAACACGGCGGCTCCGCTGGCCACGCTGACGCCGTCCGGCGCGGCGCTGCCGGCCGGGCCCGCGCCCGGGCCTGCGCCGCCTATCACTGTGTTGAGTAGGACACCTACTGAAAATACGCTTGGAGAGGTATGTCCATTTTACACAGTTGGCACTATCAAAATTTAGATTTGCTCGGTCAATAAAATAATTTCTTGGATTTAGCACCAACGCTAGGTTTTAGTTCGACTTCAGACTTATCTACGAACCGTATTTTATCAATCTTTTGACTGCATTGATAAAATACGGTTAGTTCGATTCGTTTCACATTTTCACCGACTATTCATGCTATCGCCAGCCGCCGCGCCTACAGCAGCGGCCGACGCAGTTCCTGCTGAACCCGCTGGACTCCAACACGCCCATCGGCAGCATGCCCGCGCCCTCTACTGCTGGCCCGGTCACCGCCAAGCTGAACCAGAACGCTGTCAAGGTAACCTGTCGTAACAAAACATAGTGTTACATGGACCTTTGGGCCTCGAATGACGTTGACAGAGGGGCGGCGTTGGTAAACATTTGTGTGAAATTGTATTAAAAATAACCGGCCAAGTATACTCATGTTTCGGACAAATAAATGATCATTCATTCAAGTGGTCGGACTCGCACACGAAGGGTTCTGTACCACCGTACAATATTCAGCAAAAAATGCCGAAAAAATGTTTGTTGTTATAATGGCAATAGAAATACTCAATCTGTCAAAATTTCAACTGCCTATTACGGTTCATGAGATACAGCCCGCTGACAAACAGACGGATGGCGGGACACGAAGCTTTAGTATATGGTTCCGTTTACTACCCTTTGGGTACGGAACCCTAAAAATAAGATTGCGGTTAGTTCTGATTTTTGCCACGCGCCAAAAGATTCTTGTATCGCCGTCATTACTTAAGGCTACTAGGGATAATCAGTAACCAACATTTCGCCTCATATTTTCCATGTAATAAAGCCCATTTAAGGTCCATTGTATATTGCTGTTAAAGGCACAAATCTACCATCATGCAAACTAAATAAAATATCTTAAAAAAATATTGAAGAAATCTACATTATTATGCAAAAAAAAAACTTGAATGATTGACCTCTTTACTTTTATGTTCCGAAACGTGGCCCTTGTGAAAGTAATCACCAAACCTATTTGTACTCAAACTATGAAAAATTCTTCCAGATGACAGATTTCTTCCGCACACTACTAGAGGATTCACTAGAGAAGCTAGAGGAGCCGTGGTCGCAGCTGACGACGCTCAGACTGCAGGTGGAGCAAGACAACTGGAGACACCAGCAGGAGATCAAGGAGGTCAAACATAACCACGGTATGTACTGCTGTTAAAAAAAAACACACTACAAACTGAAAAATAACTTTGGTTTAGAATTTTTGGTTTTTTGCCACCAACTTCCGAAATAAAGTAATTTTTTTTTTGTGTCTTTTCGGAACGCTGATATTTTTTTTTTTTTTTTTAAACGTTTTTATTTCACGCTTTTTTGTGGGTCAGTTTGTAATTTATCTAAGTTACAATAGCCTTTTTGTCAACTGCTCGCCACCTTTAACAAAATATTGCTTTACCCGATGCAGGGACGTTAATCGTTGAGGAATTCTCCTGGTACTTCACCATCAGCTCCACTTCTCTATATGCATTGTGACAAGCATAAATTGCTTGGAAAACATATTAAAGTAATCGAGTGAGAGAGTTTCCGAGAGCAACTGCACGAGTTATTATAAAAAATACCCATATCGCTATAGGTGTGCCTATGATATTTAAAGAGTTCCCTCAATTTATCCAGGATTCCATCATCAGATCCTGACCTGATGACAATGGGACCACCTCGGAATTATTTACTCTTTCAAAGAAAAAAATATATTTTGTAAATCCGTCTATATTTGATGGAATTATGCACGAACGTAAATATTTAAAAAAAAAACATCTGAATTGATAACCTCCTTTTAGAAGTCGGTTAAAAACATTCAACACTAATCGCAAATGAACATTCAAGAGATATAAGATTAGTATCTCGTGTCGAAACGAGATAATATTATGACGATGTTTGCGCATAGTAAACGAATCGTTTCGTTCTTAATCTATTGCGAGAAAATGCGACGATAAAACTTTGTCCCTCTGCGCATGTTAGCCCGGCTAACGTAGTAAATACGCCCTAAATAAATCAATAACTATGACATTACAGATCTGGTAATAGCGGAGATGCGCATGTCGTTTGATAAGGAGAAGATACGCGCTGTGAGCGAGGCGAGGCGGACCGCGCAGGTTGAACTCGAGGCCGCCGTGAAACTGGCCAAGTCTAAGCAGTGGTAAGGATATCAATCATTCTCGGAAGTCAATAACTAAATTGCGAGAATATTAGTCTTCATAGAATAGAGATAGATGTTAATATATTTCTATGGGCCTCTGTCGCCTGAAATAAATGGTATTATTATTATTACATCTCAATTCTATGGACTGATATTTTTGGGAAAACGGGGTCTAGCAAATAATAGCATAATAATAACAAAGTCGGCCTGTAATGTCCACTACTAGGACATATGCCTAAATTAAATTAACATATTTTTATAAAAGCTTAGTTTTTATTTACCCTAAACCTCTTAAGGGGTCATTGTACTCATAATTATGAACAACTTTCACTATCTATGGGAACAACGCTGAAATCTCGAAAAAAAAATTTGCTGTTGCCTACATTTCGACGAGCTATGCGAACATAAATGTAGGGAACAGCTGATTATTTTTCGCGATTTCTGTGGTATCAACTAATAATTTAACTATAATAAATCTAATATCCTATGTATGTGTTAATCCAGGCTATAAACTATCTGTGTGCCAAATTTCATCCAAATCCGTTCAGTAGTTTTTGCGTGAAAGAGTAACATACATCCATCCATACTCACAAACTTTCGCGTTTATAATATTAGTAGGATAATATACAATTTTCCAATAAATTGATATTGATTTGCAGTAACTGCCAATCAAAGGATTATATGGTAATACATTTTGATTGACAGGTTCACATCTAGCATGGCTACCATCGCCATGTAAGAAACATGTCATGGGTTCTGTGACACTAAGTATTAATATCTGTTACAGGTGTGCCAACTGCAGGCAGGAGGCGCAGTTCTACTGCTGCTGGAACACGTCGTACTGCGACCTGCCGTGCCAGCGCGCGCACTGGGCGCAGCACTTCTCTACCTGCCAGCAGCGCTCGCAGGTAACGCTCCTCCGAGGACGGTTCAGCACCACCTGTAAATTGTGTGGGTGAAATCAGATAGCGGTCGATCGGCTTCGACATCAATAACATGTCTCAACATATGTCACGATAATTATTCTGTTCGATGACCGCGACCTATTTGCACCCTATGAAAGGTTTAAAGTCAAAGTCGAAAAAAGTTTGACAATTTCAACTACATTTCCACGTCCGATAACGAAAAAGCGACGTCTGCGTACAGTACGGCACAACTTAGAAGTAGCATAAATTTGAAAATTTTAATTCGTTAATTTCAATTTTACGAATGTATTTGGGTATATGACTTCACAAGTTATTGCGTTTGCGTAAAGATAATTTTCACCTAAAACAGTAATCAATATTGGTGATTTTGAAGGCGCACTCAGTTGAGATGGTGATCGGTCTTACGAATTTTGCCGATGCTACATCTAAGTTGTATCGTACTGTACGCGGCTGTAGACACGCCCCTATCGTAAGTATTGTGTCACATTAGTAGAATTCTTTCTTTCTAAATTATACCGGCTGATTTTGTTTACCGTCTCGAGAATAATATGGTGTGTTGTGTAAGTGGAACAGATGCCATACCCAGGAATATTTGCTTAGTAGCATTGACCACGCGGGCGGGCGGGGATGCGCGAGCGGCTTGTGCGCCTGCGAAAGGATATCAAAGAGGCCGACGGCAAGTGCGCCGACTACCTATCGGCCGCTAAGGAAAGCTACGAATTCATTGATAAATTCCGCGCATTTAGTTAGGGTGCGTATGATATGAATTTCGAATTTAAAAAAAACTGCCATAGGCTTCTACTCCGTTCACCTATTATACCCAATTTTTTTCGTGACGTTAAAAAAAATCATGAAAGAAAGAAAACTTGTTTATTCTGCACAAACAAAACGCACATTAAAGACAAAAAGACATAAAGTACACACATATAAAAGTAGCCAAAGGCCTCGTATTCAACCAATAAATAAAACTAAAAAAATAAAAACAATGTTGTTCATTGGTTGATGTCAAGGCCATGGATCAAAGACAATATTGCGTAATTTACTCATCATGCGGTTTATTTAGGCATCATTTAGTTTTGAGTATGAATGTCGATGGCTATAAGAGTAAAGAGTAAGGGAAGACCAAAGAAACGATGGATGAACTGTGTGAGACATGATATGGATAGAAAGAGGGTACTTACCGAGATGAAGACTAGAGAATTATGGAAGAAAATATAAGTTCCGCCGACCCTAAATAATTTGGGATTAATGCAGATGGGACACTCCGCAGTTTAGGTATGAAGCTACAAGTACGCGGCAGGCCCGTCTTGTCGGGCCAATTCAGTGAGTGTAACGTAGTCAGAAGATCTAAGAGTTACGCGATAGAAAGAGAGGCAGCTTCTAGTTGAATATAACTGTAGGTGATTAGCGCTGTGCGACTTGAATTGCACTTTATTGTGTTGTAGCAAGAGTCACTATTTATTTAAATTATTTTGCGGAGTGAAACATATGTAGCTGCTGCAATAAAGTAATAAAACAAATAATGATAATTTCAGAGCGATAGCAACGGAGAACCGCCGAATTCACCGGAAAACAGGCTTCAACCTCAACCAGATTTGCCAGTGAGTTTAATATAATTTTATTATACATCAACATCATGTAGTGCTAATAGCGCTTTACAAGTAAACGATAGTATCGCTATGTGGATTGAATTAGAACTGCTATGATAGTATTAAAATGGTTGCAAAAATTGTAAACACCTCGTTTCGATGGGGTTCTAATTCCAACATTACTTGTATTTAACGTGATAATGTACTAAAATTGCTTGTTTTTTTTACAGTCAGCGTCCAATGACCATGTATTTTTTATCGCAAATGCTAAGCGAGGTTCTAAATTTTATTAAATTATTTTTTAAATCTCGTTTTGTTACGACAAAACTTATTACTTAATTCTTAATCAAGTTTACATGATACAGATCAAATTATTTTTAAAGGAAAAGAACATGATTTTCAATCCTGCTTATAATGCTACAGAATTACACACACAAGTACACTTGTTTAAATTGTAGATAAATATAATCATCTAGTTTCGCTTTTAAGCTCAACACACACCAGTCGGGTCCGTTACGGGCGCGGGTCGGGACGGTAGTACGGCGGGCTTGTATATTATGTAAAGGGAGTGGGAGCCGCGCACGCTTTTCGTGTGCTGACATCCATATAATACTAGGAATTACCATATATACAAGCCCGCCGTACTGCCGTCCCGCGCCCGACACGCACCCGCTTTGTGTGTGTGTTGAGCTTTAGTCTTTGTATCTCATTATTAGTGAAGTGTCACACGATGTGATCGGTGTTACAAAAGGCGCACATATTTATTACACAGCTGGGGTATATTGGTGTTACAGAAAAACACGTCCACACCGACCCTGACGGTGGGCGGCAAGGTCGCCCCCTCTCGCGGCTTTACGCAAGACCCAAATAGCACGCAGAAGACTTCCATTATTGGTTGGTATACTGATATGATTTTTAATGATAAAAATGTGGTTTTCATTTCATTTCTAAAATTATTTGTGTCTTCACACTGGGGCATACATGATACCGAAGCCGCGTTGGCGGCGGACTGCATGGTACTGTGATGGTTGCTTTACTATTTAACTCGGCATCAATGCCGTGTACGCGCAGTTCCGGTCCGGCGCATGTTCTAAATTCATTCGTATGTACAAACTTGCGGTCCGGCGCCGGTGCGGCTTCGTCATATTCAGGAAGCTTTAGGGTATACTCAGAAACGGCGTTGTTAATGTATGCGCTGCACAAACACAGCGGTACTTTCAATACAATCACGTCTTCACGATGCTAAGTAATTTGTTGTGGCATTTCGATCTCATCCATTCCACCTGTATGTGTTCTGTCAGTGGCAATTCAAAAGATTTTTTTTCTGTATTGATAAAGGATACGATTGCTTTGCCATCATAATTGAAATTAGGCTACACGGTATATTCATATGTGATAAAATTCTATTATCAATTCGGTTCCCTAAGCTGTGCAGGCTTTGTAACACATTACATCTATACAAACAAATACAATTGAATTTTCTGTTTGTAATGTCAAAATAACAGCTTTTTACATATACGGGGTGTCAGGGACATCGACGCGAAGCCGGTTACCATGGATTCCGTACATGATTCTGAGCCCCCCTACGTCGAAATTTTTCGTCAGTTGTTTAAAAAAAAAACAGCTGTTCCATACATTTTGACCGCGTAGGTATTGCACTTTTCTATGAAACAGCAGTTTTTTTTTGCCGGTTACTACCCTGTTGCCACCCTGTATACGTACTTACAACAAAAAACAATTTAAAAATAAAATGTCTGTCTGTTTTTTCCGGCTAATCTCCGAAACGGCTGGACCGATTTTGAAGGGACTTTCACTGGCAGTTAACTGATGTTGTAAGGAGTAACTTAGCAGCTAGTATTAAATATACTTGAAGATTTATTGTTCTTCTTCTCATGGTGCCTGACCAATTACTGAACGTTGGCCCCGAATATTGATTATCTCATATGAATTTTCGTATACATTTCAGTAAGTATGGTAGAAGACACGAGCGGCAACCAGACAATGAAATGCGTCGGCACTTACAAGCCGTCGACGCCCAACCAGATGCAGCCCATTATCATCAACAAACAAGTACGTACCTATATCTAAACTAACACGTCGTCTTGTTGTACGTATCTTTGGTGTTGTTCTTAACTACACAATGAGTTTTAATGCCGTTTTCACGATTAATGACAAAAAAATATCTGGTAGCTTTACGTGTACAATACATTTTTTTTAGTTCTGGTTTGTTTACCAACTGGTTTTGTCGACGTAAGAACAAAATTACAGATTCACAATCTCTCATTTCGTCTATTCTTCCGTGGATGGTATGGTATGTTCCGTTTCTATGGTACGGCAAAGTAAACTCTACCGGCACAGACCTAAAGTTCATAGGAGCCCGCAATGGGCCTTCATATCAAACTTTGAATATACAAAAGTACTGCATAAAACTATGTTTAATAATGGCACTGATTTAAAGAGGCAGTTGTAAATAGCGGTTTTGGTAAGTTAAAAATTATAAATGGCACGTTTAATAACTAGTTCAGCAGTTAAAACTAAGCAGTAAAGTAAACAAAAACGAGTAATAAAAAATAATGAAATGGATCAGTGAATATATAATTGAGCAGGAAAATAATTAAATGGGCGGTAAAAATTATTGAACGAGCGGTTACGTGTGGGCAGTAATCGGAATTTGTCGGTAAGAAATCTCAATCTAAGCAATTCTGTACCTAGTTAATGATAACCACGTGCCAAGATCTCCACCTACCACCCGCTCGCCTTGGCGCGTTAATGGTCACTGTTCTAACCTAACCCAAATGATTCACCCACAATAGAGGGGATCTGGCGCTCGGCGGCCACTGCCGCAGCACGCTGGCTGCGCTCGCTCGCCTTCACGCGTTAATGGTCACTAATCTAACCTAACCTAACCAAAATGATTCACCAACAATAGAGGGGCTCTGGCGCTCGGCGCCAGAGTTCGTGTGTCACCGCTCGCCATGATCTGTCGAACTACGAGTATTTACCGAACCGCTCATTCCATCATTTTTACCGCTCATTCAGTTATTGGACTGCTCAATTATTTTTCGAATTGACATTGTATGATAAAATAACCGACAAATTGATTTTTATTACTGTCCATGTTTTACTGTCGCAATAATTAATCAACCGCCATTAAATTAAATAACTGCTCAATATGTTTTTCAACTGATCATAATAACATCTCGAATATTTAAATAACAGCTCAAAAAATTAGTTCCCTTTAATAATTGCCTCTTTTCAACAGATAATGAACAACGAAGAAAACGCGAACAAGAAGGTGGTGTCATCTTCAGGCGGGTACCTCATAGTGGGCGCGCCGAACAACTCGTCGGTAGTGACGCCTGCTCGAAGGGCGCACACCATCCAGTACTACACATGAGAGGAATCTACTCCTTGCCTCCTTGATTCCTGCTACAGCCACTGCAGTTATGCGTCTCGATTACCAGCCTTACGAATGAGTAAGTAGTGCCAATATAGCAGGAGAAATAAAGCTATGCATTCATGCAGCAATACTCCATTTATCATAAAATTAGACAGAAGTGGCCTATCTAGACACAAACATCTTGTGAACCATTTAATTAGAGTTTCGGGTCATCTTGAATCATTATACTGTGTACTAAACGAAATGTTATTTTGTCTAGTGTTATAATAAATGGTGTATAACTTTAACAATATACTCAATGATCGTGCGCGGTCAATATATTGATGTCACGTACAAATAGGAACGACAGTTCTATATTTCAGGGCAATGAGTCGTTGTTTACGAATATGTAATGTGTTGTTTCAAGTATATTGCAGGTAGATAATTAAACAGCAATAAGTACTGTTATTGCAGTTAAATTCATAGGTAAACGAATGTTCAAACTTATGTGTCGATAGTCGGTAATGTGGTTTTACGTCAAGTCATAGGGAAGTAGTAGCCTCTTTGACCGCTAGTAATAATTTTGCTGTGATCTTCTATTAGTCGCTTTTGATAATGTTACAATTGGCGATTCCCATGTCCGCTTCGTTCATAAGGAGTTAGACAAAACAATGGACGCCCATCAAGATTGCAATGTTAATATTTTGGACAAACTTTGTAAAACAATCAACTGCCATAGTTCTAAAGGGATAAAGGGGTTTATTTATAAACGTTGCTTAAACTTAAATGACGTTTAAACGTCAAAAATGTATGGTTAATGCCCGTTTTATCCTTGACTAAGTGACACATAAATGAATCCCTAAACAAAAGTGCACTGTTCGATTTTCAACGCAGTGCTGAGAGTTAAAAATCCAACAGTGCACTTTTATTTAGGGATTCATTTAAGTCACTTAGTTGTCGGTGAAAACGGGCATAATAGTCTCTAATCATTACTTAACTTTAACCAACATTTATAAATAATCCCCTAAATGTTTGTTGGCTAAGTTTGGTAGTAGTTGATCGTGACTTTGATACTGAGGTAACTTTTAGCTGTTGCTCTTCTATATTTAGCAGTATAGTGTACATAGTTTACAGATTATTTTAGTGGAATAAGCTAAGCGCATACAACATACAAGTAGTTTCTCTGTGCTTTGTTTTATGGTGTGAAATATTGAATATTTATGGAGCTAAATATTATAGCAGATGAAAATGTACGTTATTGCTTACATACTTTTGGCTATTTAAAACAAAGGTTAGTGTAATCAGATATTGTTACGTACAACTACAAGTGTGGGAAGCGATATCTACACAAGACGTAAACACTAAACAATATTTTCTTTAAAGCAGATATATAAATTCAATGTATGCGCTCAGCTGCCGTTTTAAATTAGTCTTTGGCTAGATTTTTCATTTCATTAAATGATAAAATTTTAAATAAAAATGTAAATAATTAGGTGATTTTACGATAATGTGGTAAAAATGGTTTTTTGCATACGTATTTTGTTATTTTTATTGAACTAGTCTCCTTTGAGTCCCGTTTTAACAAAATATTAATTGTATAGACACACACTACATTATGTAGTTTGCCAACGAAAAAGCCATTGAAAGCGAGCGTCCATATTGTAAAGAAGAAAATGAATGAAAGACTTTTTTATTTTAAAACACTGCAACAGATGTCTGTTGTCTTGCAATCTTTGAAACGTTTGCAAAGCGCGCCCAATAATGAGAGGTCTTTGTAATAAGCCTGTTTTATACTAAACATAATTTTAGGTTTTATTCTTTATTAAAATGTTGAGCCTATTAATTAAGCTCAAAAGGGATTTTAATAATTTTATTTCAATCCTAAATCCTTCAGCTAGTTTGTGTAAATATTGTAAATTGATTGATCGATATAATACTGTTGATTCATTATGGTCCGAATAATACGTTTGTTCTGATACTGTGTGTTATTATAGCAACAATACTATTGTTCAATGTGAGTTCAGAATTCGTTCATCCTTGTCACAAGGCAGGTGAATCTGGTGACTCGTGTTGTTATAGTTTCCTTCAAAATCCGATAAACATAAAGGTGCGAAAAACTATAGCGAGGCACTCTGTTACTCGGACACGATGTTTATGTCTTTTAATGAGAACAATGACGAGAGAGCGAGGCACTCGCCGTTTTTGTCGATAGAAAATGATGATAGAAAACGGCAAAACCACACATGCAACGCTTTATATGCAATGCTCGGATAGATTTAAGCTAACGAGCTAATGTGATCGTAATTTACATTGATACGATCACATTAGCTCAAGTAATTTGAGTATTTGTCTTACAAGTACACTGTACACTGTATGGCATTCTATAGAGTGCCACGCGATGTCTGTTCACACCTTAAATGTTTATTTTATTTTATTCGTATTACTATCAGGACTTTTTATTGGAAAATAGCAGTCTTCCTTTATTCATTTTTATAAGATATAGCTTTCTGGCTATACTGTTCTCGAAAGTACTCTTTTACTCGTAGTATTCCTAAATCTATCAGCATATGACTAAAACGCATTGTTTACAATAATTTTAAGACTGTTAATGTTAAGTTCACTTGTAATGTGCATTTTATTTGTTATTCATTACTGATATTAGTTGTAACAAGTCGGTTAGAGGCGATGGCTTCATTAATTTAATCGTGTTTGTATATATTATGTTTCTGACTAAAATGAGGCAATTCAAGCGCATGATGATTAGTATTGCATTTTATTAATCATTGATCAATAATTAAAAGTTAGTTAGAAAATAAACATGTTGATGTAACCACATTAATTAGAAGACAGGACATTTGCATTGCAATATTCGTTTATGATACGCGTTGCATCGTGGATTAAGTGTCCAAGCAAACAACTCGATACAATTTTAAAGATCATATTTAATTAGCATAAACCTCTTTTCTGAGAACGGAAGTGGACGATTGTCAAGTGTTGTCTCCGTTTGTAAATAGTAAGGTTACGTTACTATTAAGAGCTTTTAGTACATAATTGTACCTACGAAACTGTTTCATTCAATAAATATATGATGAAACCGATTTCATTCTTTTATTTTTATGAATATTTCCTCGTTTTATTCGTCCTTTATATTAAAACTAATTGTGCCCCGCGGTTTCACTCGCATAAGTCTCGATCCCGTGGGAATATCGGGATAAAAAGTATCATTTATCCCAATCCAGGTCATGGTCTACCCATGTGCCAAATTTCATCCAAATCCGTTCAGCCGTTTTAGCGTGAAAGCGTAACAAACAAACATACTTTCGCATTTATAATATTAGTTACAATTAGGATGTATGTGTGTGAGTATTTAGTAGTACCTACCAAAAAGAAAAAAAGAGTGTGTATGGTCTGATTCCAAAAGTATCTGATCAAAATGATAACAAATGGATCAGAAAACGTAGTACCTGTGGATGTTAATCTTAGTGCCACTTACAAATTGAGTGTTTATTGATTAGTTCAATAACTACTTACACCGAAATTCTATCTAATGTTAAATCACCATAATGATGTTTTCACTTGACAATATCTGCCTAGCCTTTTCCCAACTATGTTGGGGTCGGCTTCCAGTCTAACCGGATGCAGCTGAATACCAGTATTTTACATGGAGCGACTGCCTATCTGACCTCCACAACCCAGTAACTGGGTAATACAATACCCCTTGGTACGACTGGTGTCAGACTTTCGGGTTTCTGACGACTCGTAACGACTGCCAAAGATCCACGAATGACAGCCGGGACCAACGGCTTAACGTGCTTTCCGAGTCACGGAGGATTCTCGGTATGTAAAGATGGTCACCCATCCACTGACCAACCCCGGCAAGCTGCAATGTTTTCACTTGACAATATTAAGGTTAATTTTATAGCATAAATTTTAGTTGATTATTTTTAAATTCCAATTTAATCATGTTATTCAAACAATGACTCTTGGAAAAAGTGGTGAGATATAAAGTTGAAACCTAAATCCAGATGAATGTCATACGAATTCCCTTCAGTGAATGATTGCGTAAGAAATTAACCAGAACAGGGTTTGTTTACACTTTTATCAGATACTTTTGGAACAAACTTTACCTAAGTACTTACTTGAAGTATAAAAAAATAAAAAATACAACATACTCAACATATACATAACCAGCGCGCCATGCTATGCCACGCGCATCAGACAGCCTGGTTTCAGAGTGGCAAACTTACGTGTCGCGATCTGTAAATCCAACAATTTTTGGCAAAGGTCAATTAAAAGTCATCTCTGTTTGAGTGAGTTCAAAATTTCATTATTTTGAACCGCCGGACGTCTGTCGGATATCGCGGCCCCGGCACACAGGCAACGGAAGGAACACGGGTGGGTTTTAGTCAGTAAAAGTCTGACACTCCCTCTCGCTCCGCCCAGAGCGGGAGGAGTCATTTGATGATTTCCCACCCAAAAAAAAAAGGACGTCTAGTTTTTAAGATATTTGCGAAAAACTTAAAAAGCTTGGAATCCACTTTTTGAGTCTGAATTGAACTCTGGTTTGAAGTGATCTGCTCCAGTATCAATTCGTGCTGATTTAAAAAAAGGCTGTTTAAATTACAAAATAGTCAAATCTATACTAAACATCAGCACGCCACGATGCCGCATGCCGTGCGCATCGGAAAGCCAGATTGTGCCCAGGGAACATAAATACCTATACGTTTTTTTTAATTATTTTCGATATGAATCTAAACATGCTGTTGTAAATTTGTAATGAACCATATTATGTCGATATTTTGTACTAAGTACCTATTTGTAGATGGGTCTGTCGTTAAACCATAAATAATATAAAAACCCGTACCTATTCAGTTCGCACTTATTTTTTTATGGTAAAAAAATAAGAATGTTCCATACCTACCATGTACTTACAGTATACATAATACCTGAACGCTTGCTTTGAACAACATTATGTAAAGTCGACCTCGTAATTCCTTTACCAACAAATTTTGACAACAATTTCAAATTCTGTCACATCACATAGGCAGTATTTTTATCTCACGAAGCGACGTGCGCTTGTAAGTGTACAAACACGCTGTGAATGTGTGTGTGAAGACGAGTAGCGTCAGCACGTAACACACATACAACCACACACACACACTTCCGACTTCGCCCGTTCCTCGGACGGGACGGCCTACTGAGAGCCCCTGCGCTTACAGTTACACACACATTCACAGCGTGTTTGTACACACTTGGTTACCCGTTTTATGATGTGCAAGTTATGACATGGCCACAGTATAATAAAGTAACAGTAGTATGTCTCGGCAGTGACCATAAAATAATAACCTACGGCCGCTCGGTAGATAAACCTTCCGCGTCTGGGGGCCTACTCCCTAAGCGAAATCCGTTCGTTCGGCCGTCGTTACGGGCGCTTCGCTCTCTGTCTAACTCACGGTATGTCCGTAAGCGAGACGGAGAATGAAGCGCACGTCGGCCGAACGAACGGATTTCGCTTAGGGAGCAGGCCCCCTGTGCACAACTGCCGCGCACTCGAGACTGTTGTGTACTGATATTCACTGAGATTTCGAAGCACGTCGTTTCGACCGTTTTCTATGTAAACATAATACTGTTACTTATTTATACTGTGACATGGGTATTATTACAAATTGCAGCTCACTTACAATGCTAACTCATGAGAAATATAATACCGTAAGGCAAATCGGAGATGTCCGAGCTCTCGACTGTTGATTGTGAATGATAATGATGAAGTATGATTTAAACGGGAGAAGTTTACAAAAAAATAATTGACAAAAGGACAGACCTAATATCCTTCTTTATAATTGAACTGATAGAGAAGTAAATTTATTTAGGTTTAAAGGTATCGCAAACTACAGTTATTTATAGGGTATTATGCAGTATGGCAGTTCACCCAGATGAAAAAAGTCGAATAATCTGTTCAGTATTAGATTTGAAATAGTTACAAGTGCTAGCCACGAACACTTCCATACAAAAAGCATAATTATCAGTCCTCTGTGCAGGGCATGCATGGAGGCTGAGGAAACTGTTGCGCATATGCACAGGTGCGTGCAGTGATGCACCCAGATTAGAACAAAAACCCTTGCGTCACCCAGATCTTTTACAGATGCTCTGAACAGACCAGTACCATAATTACGTAACACATTTTTATAAACAATTATGACTAACCCGTTTCATTTTGACAGTTCAACAACATTCATTGCGTTATTTACGTGGTTGAGGAGATTTATTTGCAAATTTATGAAGCAATGGATTAGCAATGTTTCAATTCAGATTCTGATTGAATGGTGTATTACGCAATTAGGATACAGGAGACATAATCAACTTCTAGAGGTGGGCTGGTTGGAATAACCACCAACGGCCGCCATGGCCCACCTGAAGGGGATAAGTGCGAAAACCAAACACTCTTAACATAGAACTATCCATGTAATGGTTCATCCAAAGATTGATGATATTATTGTTAATGTGAACATGAACAGTGAGCGGTAGTCAACTGTTTTCTTAGTAGGTAGGTACCTCTTAAAACTTGCAAGTGTGTAGAGGTATGCCATACCACTTAACGTTAGGCTTACAGGCGAAGTTGGGACAAACTTAAGTGGCATGGCACTTAAGTTAAAATGTTTGTGTGCATACTGCCTTACCTGGGCGTTTCTTGTTCGGGACTATCAAAAACAAAACAAAGGCATTCATATCAATCAACTTTAATTTCTTTGTTAATATTTTAACAAACTGCCCATAAAACATCATGATTGTAAGACAAAAATTCTTATAAATAAAGTAAAAAAATAAACAAAACAACCTCTTTGTATCTTCAATACAACAGTTCTTATACATAGTAAACTTAAAAACTAATTTAGATTCCTTTTTAAGGAATGAATAAGTCTTATTACTAATTAGTAACTACTTCTAGTGATTAATCAATAGGAATGTCAGAAGGCACACAATATACCTGATACCTATGGGTAGGTATTTGATATCCAAAATGAATTATGAAGACCTAATAATGAAAGTCAAAAGAAATACTTGTAAATAAAAAAAAAGCAGAAAATAATAATTAAAATAAGATTTTCCCTCTTAGTTAGTAGTTTAGTTTGGTGGTAGTTTTTTTTTAACCACAATACATCATAGCCCCCTTCTTGGCCAGTTGGTCGGCCATTTCATTACCATGTATACCCTGATGTGCTGGCACAAACTGAAACCTCACTTGAACATAGCGCATGGCATAGTCAAGCTGTTTGAAATCTCTCTCATTCTTCACTGGTTGTCCTGATGCTAGCCTCCAGCCATTTTGTTTCCATTCTGAAATACAAAGAAAATAAAATTTATTAGATTACTTGATAAGTTGATATGATACAGATGAGACAATGGGGGAAAAGGCCCTTGCTCAGTCAGAGGATTGTCTTGGGATTCTCTGCATTACAGTTACAATATCAAAACAGTATCAATTTATATAGGTCCACCCTAATATTTTTAGAATTTATTTATTAAAGAGAATTTATTTAAAAAAAAAAATTGTAAGGTAGTTTTAGGTATGTACCCACCTAACATTTTTATTGAATATTCAGATTGAAAAGCTTGGAATAATAGAATAACAAGATTATTAGTTACCTGGCATCCATTTTGTAACAGCGTCGATGAGGAAACGCGAGTCTGTGTTGATCTCTAATTTGCGGATGCCATTCTCGTGTGCTTGCTGCAAAGCGCATGTAGCGGCCTGGATCTCGCCACTGTTGTTCGTGGCTCGGCCCCCATTGACTGGCGCACTCACGTTCCAGGGATGATCATCACCCCAGAATACGCCGAAACCAGCTTGAGCACCACTCCTCCCGTTTGATGAACAGGCTCCATCCGTAAAAACTTTCACATATCCGCCGTGGCTCGTCATCAACGACATCTTGAATAGTATGCCTAGATCACTCTTGTTTCTGAAGTGTTTTCTGGAGCTAGTGACTACAACTACAGGGAACGCGTACGAGTAGTGGCGACAAACCGTCCGTCTTACCTCGACGAAGTCTTAAACTGTCTTAAAGTAAATTGTATTTTATTGTATGACTGACGCCGGCAAAACAAAACAATAGGAAAGTCTGTGGGTCTCATGATCATCGGATTCCTACTAATTCCTAGTATTCTGTGCATGTGAGTGTTCGTTTGTATACGATTAAAGTAACCTTGGTTGACACTAGCCACCAATCAGGAGTAAGTTAAAACGTGTGATGGCACAATTATCCAATGGCAAGAGATTTTTCCCCCTGTGATATTTTTTTTAGTGTGGGTGAGGTGCAAGGTTGTAGAAATAATATTTTGGCGGCTTAACCTAATCGGCAAATTATGGAACTAAGTTTGACATTATACAATAATGAATGTATTTCCAACAAGCGGGATATCCATGAGATTTAAAATAATAGTAAAAGCGAGCTCTTAAAAATAAGATGTTAAAGTTAACGTGTTATATTCAAGTAAAGTTAAGTATATCATTTTAACCGACATTTTAAGTAGATATAAAATCGTCTACGACACCATCATTTTTATTAATAAACTGGCTGCATCCCGCGGTTTTACTCGCATAAGTTTCGAACCCATGGGAATGTCGGGTCCTATGTCCTAATCCAGATCATATTCTACCCATGTGCAAAATTTCATCCAAATCCGTTCAGCTCTTTTAGCGTGAAAGGGTAAACAAACTAACTCACTTTCGCATTTATAATACTTACTTACTTGCTTTCGCTCGCGTGGAGGACAAAAAATATCCTACCTATATTATGTTAATCCAGGTTATAAATTATGTGGGAACCTAATTTCATCCAAATCTGTGGAGCCATTTTTGCGTGATTGAGTAACAAACATTCAAACATACTTACAAACTTTCACATTTATAATATTAGTTAGGATTAGGATATCTTTAAAGGTATATAGTAGGATTAGTTAGCGATTGCTAATACGGGACATCATGGACATGCAACCGGATAACTCCAATCAGTCAATACTTCTTCGTAACACGAGAAACTATTGGTCCAGACAGTGTTAGTCGTGTGATTAGGGGTCGAAATGTCTCGTGCCTTGTGCTTTATATGGCTAGGGACAATTTATTTAGAGTGGAATTCTGAAATTACATCATACATTCGTAACGCATAGCAGTTACGGGTATTTTAGCAACTTATTAAAATGATCCGAAAGTGGCATAGTATTGTGGCGGAAATAATACCTAAGATTAAACTTTACTAGTTTTGGAGTGCTCTGTGGCCCGGACTGCAAGATAGCAATGACAGGATTATGTTTTTGGAACGAAGTTTTGGAACGAAGTTCCTTATCGCGCGTTACGAAAGGGGGCTAGACGGAAAAAATTAAGACCAAAACGTTGTAACGACACTTTTTGCTATAGTTGTAAGCCATGCGGCGTGCGCGTGTTTCTCTGTCTGTCTGTCTCTCTCTCTCTCATAGAAAGAGGAACTTCTTTCCATCCGGGTGTCCCTTGACTTGACACCTCTCAAGTTTTCTATTGTACCTATGTGCCGCCGCTGCCGCGGCAGCGGCCGGCGAGTACCAGAAACATATTTTTGAATGTAAAACCCTTATTCTAAGGTAAAACCAAACCACGGGGACAACGGGAAGTATTTTTAAATATTTCATTGAAGTACCGCTGTCCCCGTAGGACGGGGTACGGGGACAACGGGACTAAACGAAATGAATTACTTTACTACACTAAATGAATAATTATCTACTGTACTACTTTACTACACTACTGCGAAGTTTGGCAACGTCGCAAAAGTAAAGATTCGTCATACTGGTGTCAATTTTTGCCCTAATTTAATTATGATTGGTTATATCTTCGAAACTATGCATTTTTGGACCACCTATTCTAGGAGATTTTGTGTTCTTTTTACTTAAATAATATAACCCTAGAGTTATGGGATATCAAAAACAACACGTTGTATACCTTTTTACGTCAACATCGTTGGCTCGTTGCTTTATATTCTGATTATGAATGAATGAGTAGTATGACCCCAAAAATAAAAACTGGTAGTGCTCCCTCTCCCTCCATTTACAATAGGATGAATAGGATCTTGTCCACTTGTCCTTGACCAAGTTGGAGTACCTATATTTGAACTTTAAAAAAACATCCTCACTTTACGTGCAGGTACACCCCAATTTTTTTAAAATTGTTTTCATGATAGATAGATAGATAGATAGAATATTCTTTATTATGCACACCATACAAATTACAGAAATACATTTAGAAATGTTACATAGGGTGATACAATGGGCGGTCTTATCGCTAAAAGCGATCTTTTACAGACAACCTTTGGATGGATTAAAGGGAGAAGGAGAGACAATACTGCAGGTAGTCAGTGGTGTACCATTTACATACACAATAAATACGTAACGCATAAACTTAACCACATAAATATATATATATATATAGATATATATAAAATAATAAACATGAAACAAGAATAAGGAACTATATGTGATGATGATTTTATGTTACCATTTTGTTATTATGTATTTCCATGCCAAATTACCGCTTTCTAGTATAAGAGTCTCTGAGCTAAGTCTACGACAGACAGACAGACAGACGGACATGGCGAAACTACTCATACCTATAGGGATCCTTGTTTACTACAGAACCCTAAAATTCCTAAAAATAAATATTGAAATTGTTTTAGCTTGCACCAACTTTACTCCAGACAGGAAGAGGATATCAATTCGGCTGTTTATATACCTAATATACAGGGTGGCATCGACGCGAAAACTGTTACCGTCTGTTATAAAAAAAAAAAAAACTGCTGGTTCATAGAAAAGTGCAATACAAACGCGTTCAATTTTTTTTAATAACCGACGTTAAATTTCCACGCATGGGGTTTCATGTACTTACTGAATCCATGGGACCATCGGTTTACGGTTGTTATAGCCGATAGTCGTTATATCCAACGGTTTAAATTGTTTTATTTTTTTATGTATGTTCGGACATAACTAACGTCATAATTTTATAGACGGATTTGCAAAATTATATGTTTATGTTTGAAAGGTGGTCCCATTGTCAAGTCAGGATCTGATGATGGGATCCTGGACAAATCGAGGGAACTCTTCAAATATTATAGGCACACCTATAGCGATTTGGGTATTTTTTTATAGTAACTCGTGCAGTTGCTCTCGGAAAGCACCGTTTGGTGAAGTGGAACTGATGATAAGGACCCGCCACCGGAACTACTCAATAATAAGTATTTCATGGGTTGCGATTCGATTACTTTAATATGGTTGCCATGCAATTTATGCTCGTCACAATACATTTGGAGAAATGGAGTTGATGGTGAAGTACCAGGAGAACTCCTCAACGATTAACGTCTCTTCATCGGGAAAAGCAATATTTTTTTAAAGTTGATGAGCAGTTGACATTAGACTATTGTAACTTAGAATTATATTACCCACTACAAAGTGAGAAACAAAAAAAAACAACCGAATTCGAATGTATAAAATTCAATATGGACACTACATCGCCGTCAACAGCAGCAGTCAAAATAGGATTGACCTCATTACACACACAAAATAAACCAGTCATTTCATGTTTTACGAAGAAGCTCTGCATTTAGCAATAGATTAATCAACGGCAGAATAGAACAGTACATGTTATTTTCTCATTTATTATACATCGTAGCCCCAGCCTTCGCCAGCTCATCCGCCATCTCATTGCCATGTATTCCCCTGTGTGCTTCCACATAATTCCATTTGATCTGTAACTTATGCTGTACACTATCTAAGTCTTTGAAGTCTTTTTCGTTCTTTACTGGCTCCCCGGACGCCAGCTTCCATCCTTTTCGTTTCCAACCTGAAATGAATTAGAACAAACATTTTAAAATATTTTGATATAAATCCTAACTAATATTACGAACGAAAGTGAGTTTGTTTGTTGGTTATGCTTTCACACACATGGGTAGACCATGACCTGGAGAAGGACATAGGATAACTTTTATCCCAATATACTTATGGAATCGAGACTTCTGCTGGTGAAACCGCGCGGCGCAGCTAGTATTATTTTAAGGTTGAGATAAAACTTTTATAATCTAATCCGCCTTTTTGTTATGAAATAGCATTTAAAATTTTATAATAAAAAAAAAAAGTAAAAGTATTACCAGGCATCCATTTGGTTACTGAATTGATAACAAACTTTGAGTCTGTGTTAATTGACAGTTTGTTGACTCCATTCTGAATTGCAACCTTTATAGCTCTGGTGGCGGCTTGGATCTCTCCACAATTGTTAGTGGCCCGCCCAGACACCGGCTCACTGATGTTGAGGGGGTGGCCATCTCCCCAGTACACTCCAAGACCAGCTCGCGCTCCACTCTTGCCATTTGCTGAGCAGGCTCCATCGGTGTACACTTGCACATAACCATCATTGTCTGTATCAAATTCTCCTCTGCCACTTGTTTTCCGTCTCTTATTCTGGGGAGGCTTTATAAGAATTGTTTTCTTGGTCCCCTTTTTCATTATTTTATCTACTCCTTTTTCAAATGTTTTCAGTCTTTTCTCTATGTCGTCCATTTGTTTTGAAAGTATTGTGTTCAAGTCATCGGAATCATCAGAAAAATCCTCTTCGGAATCATTTTTCTCTTTCGCATAACCGACACTTACTTCAGATTTCCTTTTGGGTTTTTCTGAAACACTTTGATTATTACTGAAGTTACTAGAAGTGGAAATCGTCCTTTTGAGGTTACTTGATGAGTTCGCAACTGATTTTGGTTGGTTAATAGGTTTTTTAGACTTGGCACTAGTGCTTGGTCCACCTTCTGAACTGATGAAATCCTGAGCACTCACAACTGAATCGAATTTCTTGTATCTCGCACCAGGAAAACCTTTCACTTGGGCTTCACAATCAGGCCATGTCATAAATATTCCTGAAGTCCGACCTTTTGCTACTGCGTAAAAGGGCATTTTTGCAATTAATAGAGGCGCGTTGTAAATTATTTTAATACTTTTCAAAAGAACGTTAAAAGAAAATACCCTCAACAGTGACATTTGTAGAATGTTTACGTTTATGACATTTAGTTAGACATTGACATTAATTGACAGCTGGTTCAGCTGGTTGTCAATTTTAGTGACGCACACACTATGATTAGATTCTTATTTATCGATTAATGAGGACGTAATTTTATAGAAATCTATCTTCTTTATATTATTTAATATACTTTTCGTATGACCTTACTACAGGCAAGACAGGGACAAGTGAGTGGCACCGGTGTTGCTAAACTACGATAATGAGTGGTAGTCTCATAGACGAAAAGCAGTCAGTCAGACATTAGAAAATCGACTACCGCGTGTAGACAGGCACATGAGACAAATTGACATAAATGTTTAAGTACTTTATCAGTCGTAACGTAACTTGTTCTACTTTCGCCTTGCCTGCCTCCTCACTGTTTATTATCTATTAACTATATCTATAAAACACAGTTAGTTACTCCATAAATAACTCAAGAACGGAGGGACAGATTTTTATGATTTTTGATTTGTTGGATTTGTCGCCCCGAATAGCAGAATAAGTATCCCTCATCGAGTATGGTGACATGCTACCTAGACTTGAATGCGGTTTTGCTGGAGAAGATCGACAGGCTGCTCAACAACGTTATCCGGTTCATTTTCAACCTAAGGAAATATGACCATGTGTCTAGCTTCAGGTGTTTCAGCTTCTGAGCTCAAATGGATGTCCATTCGCCAAAGAAGAAGTTTGCATGCTTCGACCACGTTTTTACTTATCTTATGTCTCACTTCCAATATTTATGTTCTTCGTACGCTAAGAATCTGCGTTCTTCCAACAATCTTCTCCTACTTTATCCTTCTCATACTTCTAACTTTGTTCATTCTTCCTTTCTTATTCAGTCCATTTTTCTCTGGAAAGCGCTTCCTCTTGATATCAATAACAATCAAATAAAATAAATTGTCACGTCACGTCAGATTTTACAATTATTCTAGATGAAAATAATAAAAAAATGTTGCCTGTTTTGTTATTTTTAAATAAAATTATTGATGTTTGAAGTTTGAGCAATGCCGAATTACGAATGAAATTAAAAATCATCCGTGTGGCCTGGGTCTTGTTATTGGGCCTAAACCTAAGGCCTAAACACGTAGCAGACGGCCCCACAGATCCGTAATTTTCGTATGTTAACTGTCTGCCAATCAGAGCACCTGCCATCCTATCTCTTCACCACCCTTGGTTGACTGGTAGAGAACATTGATGTAAATCGATGGTAGAGAATGCCTATTTGTATCTTATTGTGTGTGAGAAGTTTCAATAAAATATTATAAAACAAAGTCCCCGGGCGCGTCTCTACTGAACGGTTTTCACCAATGGACGGAGTAATTCATGGGGAAGTTTAAAATTCATTAAGGATTTGTGTAAATTTGATGAAATATGAGGATAATTGTTTTACGCATTTTTAACCGTTTATATCTTTCAGCATTTGATAAAAATTTCGTTTCTATTTCCGAAGCTATTTTGACCGGTATTTCATTAATCCTGCATAAAATCCTTATTCAAAAATTTTTTTTATTTAAATTTGGCATTTTAGATTAATAGAAGTTACAGCGCCATCCGCGTCCAGTACAATAACGTGTTCAGGGCGGTGATGGGGCTACCCCGATACTGCAGCGCCTCGGGTATGTTCGCAGAGGCGCGCACCGATTGCTTTCATGCGACTATGCGCAAGCGCGCCGCGTCCTTTGTGCGCAGGGTACGGGTTAGCCCCAACATCGTACTGGCGATGATTGCGGGAAGGCTGGACTGCCCCTTCGTTCGGCATTGTTCCAGCAGACATGTTGCTGTACCAATTTCGGAGAGAGGGTATTAATTTTATTGTTTTTGATTATTTATTTATTTTTAATTTAATTTAAATTTAATTTTATTTGGATTTAATTTTATTTTATTTGATTTATATTTTGCTCTCGATTTAACGTAATTTTATTTAATTTTATTTGATGTTTGATTTTATTGTATTTTAATTTATTTTATTAATTTATGTTTGGCTATGGGTGTTATTTACCTGAAAATAAATGATTTTTTTTCTGGCAGGGGTGATGCACGTCTTCCTTCTTTTCCGACACAAAGATAGGTACTCGTAAAGCCAAACAGCGATCTATTTACCAACCATTAATATAAAAATATCCTGGGCAGTGATCGAATCCCACGATCGGTTGCTGAAAAGCTGAGGCATTTTGTCTAATAGGTATTCTTGTAGGTACAGTCAGCATCAAAAGTTGATGACCACATTTAGATTTTCAAAATCGCTGTATAGTGAAGTGCTAATAGTGAATACGGTGTACAGCGATTTTGAAAATCTAAATGTGGTCATCAACTTTTGATGCTGACCGTACAAGGGAATCAAAGAAAATCAATATTAAATACAGTTATGTACTTTATTAGGAGACTTAACAATAGGTCTGTCATCGTTTATTAAATGTTAACACACCATTTTCTTTGTCACCACTAATGTCTGTAAAAAATCTTATATTTAAACAATGATTCATTGTGATTAATCTCGCGGCACTAAGTTATTGAACTAATTTGTTAATGACAGTCTACAACTGTGCATTATATTGACAATAGTGACAATACGATTAATAATTAATTTGCATCTAAAAAAAATTATTATGCAAACTAAAATATTTTAGACCTGTACCGATAAATATAAAAACGAAATATCGTACCTACCTATTTTAAATTAAGGAAATCTTAACTTATAAAGGGTTACAATTTTGTTGCTACTTAGTTCAATAAAAGATGAACCTAATATTGTATTATTAGGCTTCTTAGGAACGTCTCCATTACATTCCACACGTACCACATACGTAGATACACATGGCGACATATCAAGCTATACATTTCCAGTATATGCTGACGCATTGTATATGATTTCCATACAATGAGAGGTCAGCTTATACTGTAATTGTATTTCTTGATATGTAGCCGTACATTACAAAGGTTCAATGATACATTTTTCAAATGCAAGTAGGTAATTATGATTTTAATGATGAATACGAAGGAAGTAAATTATTTCTCCAAAACACATTAATGATATTAGTCGCAATAGTTACTAATATTCCAAGTTCGAAATTATTTTCTTGATTACACGTTGAAAACAAAATGGCACTATTACGAAACATGGCTGAGAAGGTGTTCAGATAAATAAGAAGTATTCACGTTTTTGTAATGAGATAGTTAAAACATTAAAACGTTTACCTGATTAATGATTAAAACATTTATAACAAGACTACTCAACTCATATAACAATTAGGTACAAAAGACAATCTCTTACTGAAAAAATTACCTTAAAAAACCGGTAACTTAGGTTTATACAGACCTACCTAATCTAAATTAATTAACTAAATTATTCCAACTTTAAAACAGCTAAGCTCAAAACTGGTAGGTATTTAAAACATACCTCAATAAAATTATTCTAATAATTATAACAGTACACAACATATTAATAAAATTTGTTAAAAATGTGAACAATCGTTTTGGTTAATACTTGGTAAAAATTAGTTCAGTTGAGGTTGTAAATAGAAATGATTTACATTTTATGGAAATGACTAGTCTTAACATTAAATGAAGCGATAGGATAGGTAGGTACGGGTGAGTTCGGTGATCTTATGTCGCGGTTATTATTCGAGATAAAATATTATAAATGAGGCACAATTTTTACATGTATGATAGGTCACACATAAAGTTTTTGAAACTACACACTTGAAAACAAATTGGATTTAAAATCGTAACTAACATTAGAATAATATTATGAAATTCTCATATAACTTAGTAATTTATCCTACCGACAAATATTAAATAATAACTGAAATATAAAATCCATGAATAATAAAACTCAGTACTTTAGGCGATTATAAAATCTAACAACCGATTCTTTGGCTGTGACAAACTTGTTAATTTGAAGACTTGAACATATTACATGGAAGTGTTAGACCGTCAGTTGGCTTGTTACAGCACCTGTAGACTAGAGCATAACATAATCTACCTAGCATTACCTACAAGCTTATTATTTTTACAGCTGCCTTCGCTATTTTCACTACGTTATGTCGATACAAACTCCTCCTTTTTACGAACATCCATATTCACTCGCTTCAACTGGCATTGTCAAACACTCGATAATAATATACAATTCATTAAAAGATAAATTTAATTTTAGTTTCGAATTTGATCGAATAAAACAATTCCTTGCTCCGCACGTGTCTACCATGACTCCAACATGGAGAGAAGCGACGTTTTCCACCGTTACAGACAGTTCCATTCAGTGTCGGATCCAGGGAGAGCGCTATGGGGCTCAAGGCGGAGGGGCCTTGAGCTCTTGAGCAAAAGCATTTGAGTGTTTCCGTGACAAATCTTACTTGATATTATTCTAATTAAACTTTTTGGCAAGCATTGCACATAAGGTTCAATTATCATCAATTATTCTTAACATAATAAGTATTATGCTTTCATGACTATGTTTTCTATTGAGGAATTTACGTTAAGAAAAAATAAAATGTTGTGAGTTTTTCAATGTTTAATTTACTAAATCAGCGGGGTCAAGCCCCTCCCAAACGACAATCCTGGATCCGCCACTTGTTCCACTATATAATTCTTGTATATAATACCTACATAATTATATTACTATACGTCAATTTTATGCTCTCCCTGTATGGAGCCCACAACAATACAATCTTCTTGCACACATTCACAACACCACACCACATTATATGAAATACTTCGAAAAAAGAAGGTAGATGCAGGATAGGAGACAACCCCTTATCAAAAATATTTCTATCTACTATTCTAAATTAATCTGTGCGTGTTTATTATACTGACTTTTGTCATGACAAATAAATAAATAAAGCTATGGACGACTGATTTCTAATGACAGTGTGATTTACCATTTTGAATTTTATCATTAATTAATACAAATAATTGTTACGAACTGGATGGAGGAATGATATGATTTTGTAATTAATTGTAGATGAAGAATACATTATAGATCACATGACAAGAATTTAGTTAAATATATAAATATAATTCAAAATCAAAACACTGTGCAAACAAAAATACCATTGTTTGATATGGTTAATTTGAGACGTAAATTAAAATAATACATACATAAATACTACGCTATTAAAATGCTGAAACTAGTCTATGCGATACTAACACAAGGTTCCGTACAAAGAACAGTTTTCTTTTGTTCAAGGATAATGCACTTTTTGTTCTAAATCCACTAATCGACTAACAACGTTCGAACGCGGAATCGTCCCGCTACACTGACACAAGGCACGTATCGACCACTAGGATACGCTGAAAAAATATTTCTCTGTTTCGATTAACGGCTGAGACATTACACACTATTCTAATTTGATATCAGGTAAGGTAGGTAATCTAACGTTTTCACGAATTGCACGTTCATCGTGTAATCTTTGGTGTTCACTGAAATAAAACCGTTTGATTAATTATTGCATATGGCAACATCACCGGGTTCTCGTTTCCTAAATGGAACATTCGTCGCTGTCGCGCGCGTAGTCCTCGTCCTCCTCGTCCTGTCGAGCGGATTTCTTCTTCACTTTGCTGGAGACCACTCCCGTGTTCACTTTACTGAACAGACTGGTTCGGTTCAGTCTGGAGATCTCCCTCTGCGGGCTGAGTCGTTCGGCCACCGCTCGCTCGTAGTTGTCGGAGATCTTGTTGACTCCATTTACAGGACTCGTGACAGGTGACGTGGCAGTCTTTTTGGGCTCGCCAGATTTGTCGAACAATGCGCCGCTGGTGGCCGCGGTGTACGAGGGCGGGTCCTTAGCGCGCGCGCCACTTGAGCCCAGCAGCTGCGAGTACAGGAAGCTGTTGTTGCCGAAGCCGGCGTATCTGTTGTCCATCTTGCCGTTGACCATCATGAGGCTCACGGGCTTCTCGGGGGGGACCGGCTTCTCCGGGAGCTTTTTATCGGAGAGTCCGTTTTTGGCGGGAGGGTTAGCGGTGTTGGCCCAGCGGTCGCCGCCGATGGAGTAGATTGAGCTGAGGTTGACGTAGCCAGCGCCGGGTGCGCCGGGCGGGCCGGCGGGGCCTGCGGGGCCGGCGGGGCCAGGGGCCCCGGGCCGCACACGCACCGCGGCGCCGCACTCGCTGACCGTGGACTCCTCGACGCTCGAGTCTTCGATTACTTCCGTGTTGGTAATGTCGTCTAGGTTTGGAGATAAACAGTCCTCGTCTGTCTCATCGTACGAGCTGAAACGTGAAACAACATTTTACTGATATGCGACGCCGCGCGATGTCATTCGAACTCGTATGTACTGAATGCAAGTGAAAAAGTTCATCTTTGTTAGTTTCGCTCCATGCGTTGCTGAGCCTCGGTATTGTTAACAAACAAAAGCTCAAAATGTTCAGTTGTGTTCGGAGTTGGGTTTACATATTTACAGGAATAATAATATGTATTTCATCAGTAAGGCAGACAAAGACTTTCAAGCAAAATCAACAGCAATGAATTCTGGGAGAGGAGATTTAGAAGTTTCATTTTGATATCTTTGGTTTAATGTGATTACATTTGAGTGCAATGTTCATTCATATAAGCGACAAATTCGAAAATGAGCAAAATGCAAATGGAGGGCACAAGTGCGGCCGCACAACGTCAAGCTCACTGTGAGGCGCGTCGTGAGGCTCAGGGCTCAGCGGTTCAACATGGCCGGTGCACAAAGTATCACAATACATACACTGCAAATCACCAACACAGTCTTACCCTAGAATAGCCAGATCTGTCTTCCTCCCTGATGAAAGAAATTACAATATATAATGAACGAAAGAAAAATATATAGTGTGATACATACATACATATAACATAGATAAATATAATAACAGATATGAATGTAGGTACTATATGAGTCTAATATCTTTGTGATGTGTGTTAAGATGGTGTAACAGATAGGAATAATCCCTTGAATTAATTGACTAGGTGATATTATCGTTTGCATTCAGAACATAACGCAGAGGTATCTAGTTATGTCTATAATAGGGTTGCCAACTTTTTTATTTCAAATATAGTATTTTCGAAGCCATAGCCGGTAGAAAAAAAAATTAAAAAAATTAGACCGATATTTTTGCTACTAAGTATTAACTTTACCTATTAACAGGTTGTTTTTTTTTCACGTTGAATTATTGTTACACTCTTAATTAAGGTTACAAAATACCATTTATTCAGCATTTATGAGATTAATAATAATATAAATCATCTCGCCATTTTGTATTAAAAAAAAAATGTACTTTCGCCTACTATAATTTTTTTCTTCAGCCTCTATTATAGCAGGATACTATAATAAATAGTGGGGTTGGCAACTCTACTCTATATTAATGTTACAAGGAGTCCAGGAGTTAAGTAACGAGGGTATGTGCGGGTCCTACACAATACACAGTCGTGATAAAGTGCCGCCCAATGCTTCAAAATGCTTGATGTATCTAATTTGTTCTAGTGCGAGATGGGCCAACACATGTCTAATCTATGGTCTACTTTACCACCGAGTGACAAATTATTTATTTGTATAATCAGAATCCGTTCAGTCCATTAGCTCGGCACAACTCTAAGAATCGATTCATACACTTCTTTTTTTCTGCCTCTTTCATTATCCTATATAACTGCCTGTTTATGGTAAGAAACAAACATTATTATTGCATGTGTTTTAAATAATAATATAGTATAATATATAGCGGTGATTGGTGGTGGTAAGACGGGTGGCTTACATTTGGTCTTGTGCGTCGCTGCCTCCCTCTTCGGCGACCAGCAGCTCATACTCTTCGGCTGCGAATCTGTCCCATTCAGACATCTGAAAAATACACAAAAAAAAAATGATATATTGGAAATTAACACGAATAGGATGGTATGCGAGATGGTAACTGCTTCAGCTAACGATTTTCAATAAGAGATGTGAATACATTGGCATCGGGCGGAAAAATATACGGTCATATATCTACGCAGTGAAGGTCTCAGCTCATTTTGATGGAATGAGAGAGAGATAGAGAGAGAGAGAGAGAGAGATAGAGAGAGAAAGAGAGAGAGAGAGAGAGAGAGAGAGAGAGAGAGAGAAAGTGAGAAAGAGAGAGAGATAAAGAGAGAGAGAGAGAAAGAAAGTAAGAAAGAAATAAATAAAGGAAGAAATAAAGAAAGGAAGAAAAGTATTTAGTGGGACTCGCACAGGAAATCACAAATTAAAATAAATGAAATAGAAACAAATTAAAACAAGAACAAAGTAAAATAAAAGCAGAAAGTTCTGTACGAGGCCAAAAGGCTCCTATCTCAGCATGATGCTGCAAATAATGCACATAATCTCAAAAGATTTGAGTTTAGAGCGTTCATCCAAAAAGTGCAGTCAAATATTTACCTGTTTTGATTAATTTGGCAATATCACTGTATGGAAATAAGAAATATGGCTAACTAGTGAACTAGAATATTAATGGTTGTTTAATGGTCATTTGGGGTGTATTAGTAGAACAGGCTCCACGATAGGTTCACTGCCAAGTTCCTGACTGGTTGTTATTACTAACACGTTAGCATCAGATATAATTTTTA
The DNA here is from genome assembly GCA_916701695.1 of Agrochola macilenta. Classification (NCBI taxonomy): domain Eukaryota; kingdom Metazoa; phylum Arthropoda; class Insecta; order Lepidoptera; family Noctuidae; genus Agrochola; species Agrochola macilenta. The sequence goes on along the minus strand of OU753554.1, from coordinate 9,586,080 downwards.
AGGCCAGAGTGTTTCTTTGAATCCAGAGCGGAGCGAAGGATTCTAAGTACGTCACTCGAGCTTAAAATAGTGTTGCTCCCGAGGTGAACACTCTAATTTTTATCACCCTCTGTGAGAAAAAATAGTGTGCGGTCTGACCCCCTTCAGGTACGAAGTTCCTTCTCATGTATGATTTAAAACAAAAAAAAAATGTTTTTTCAACTTTAGAACCTTCGAAAACCATGAAAACGACAACCATGAAGAAAAATTTAAAATATTCACAACCGCCATCTTGGATTTTCATTTTGACCTCACTATCGGCTTTAGCACCCTTGAAAACCATGGAAATGATACCCATGATGATAAATTTGAAAAATTTCAGAGCCGCCATCTTGGATTTTCATTTTGACCTCACTTTCGGCTTTAGCACCCTCGACAACTATGAAAACACCACCAATGGTTGGTTGATGGACCATTTAACAGGCATCGGGCTAGCAGACATGTGCGTGCACATGTTCATGTAGCCAATTAATGTTCCTGTATCTTTGTTGTACTTATTTTGAATTTTTGTGTTTACTAACATAGGATAACTTCATACTAACACTATATGCATCTCTTGGTCTGAAATAAAAATATGAATTTGAATTTGAAAACGACACCAAAGACGAAAAATCTGAAAATTTTCGCAAACGTTATCTTGGATTTTCATTTTGACCAAATTCACACTTTCTCTCTCTCTCTTGCCAGCCTGTTACTTGTTCATACAATTTGTGATTGATCTCTTTGGTGATTGCAACTTTTACTAACAATATCCACATTCCAAATTCAAATCACTTTTAGTCCCTAGGGATTAAAGCAATTTTGGTCCCTGTTTACGAAGAATAAACTAGCTCTTTTTGAATAGATGTGATAAAAAGTCCTTTACAACCTTTGAGCCCAGAGGTATGCGTTGAAAATTTTTCGTGGGTTATCAAAATAAAAAACAACTGTTCCATACATTTTCACCGCCTAGGTATTGCGATTTTCTATGAAACAGCAGGTCTTTTACAGTAACCGACGAAAAATTTTAACGTAGGGGGGTTCAGAATCATGTACTCAATCCATGGTAACAGTTTTCGCGTCGATGTCCCTGCCACCCTGTATAAATTACAGATATTAAATGTAGAAATTGTACATAGGGTGGCATAATGGGCGGTGTTATCACTAAAAGCGATCCGTCAGTTCCAGTTCCTCACCTCACAATCCGAGTCGCGCTGCGTGGCGAAAGGATCTCTCTGCTCGTGGTCGAGGTACTTCTCCAGGTTGAAGAACGTGTCGAAGAAGATGGGCGTGAGCTTGCAGCGCTTCAGGTCCGACAGGGTCACCTTGCCTTCTGTGGCCGGGTGCACCATGTCCAGCATCTGAAGGAAATATGAGTGTTATGATCTCTTGTTTTCGTTTTATCGGTGCTGTATGGTAAAGTTGCTATATTCAAACTCAAAGCATTTATCTACACCTCTACACTAATATTATAAAGTGAAAAGATTTGTTTGTTTGTAAATTCTTTCACCGGTACAGTTCGCGTCAAATAACTTTGCCGCTCTGAAGTAGGCTACAAATGACTGCGCAGGAGTCAATCTTACTTATAAAACAGTAGCGCGCATGCCGCGCATGAGCAACCTAACTTCAGAGCGGCAAAGTTATTTGACGCGAACTGTAGAATGCTATATTATCACTGATTATTATAGGCTATAATATAATAGAATTGTCAAGGGGTCGGTCAGAAAGATGAAGCTAGTTGCCCATTCCAACGCGTAGTAGGTTCCTATGGAGAAGAACGGGCAAGAAACTCCACGGACACTCTTTTAAATCAAAATAATTATGGTTTTAAAAAAATGGTTACATCATTCATGTTGAAATTGTACATGTGAGAACGATGGAAAACTATAAAAGCGTCTGTAATAAAAACATTGAAAAAATAATTTACTAATTATTTTTTAAAGAGTAAACGTGGAGTTTCTTGTTTCGTTTCTTCACAAATCAATTATGCATTTGATCGCGCTGTCGCGCCGCTATCGCGCCGCTATCGCGCCGGTATCGTCGCCGCTCCGCAATCGCTAACTTCGAGACCGAGACCTTAAGGTTTCCTTTAACCATTTTTATAGCAACTTGACCATGTCACACCATATTTTTTTAAACCTTCATTTCTAGCCAGACCTCTCTTAGAGGTCTTCTGTGGAGACATCGACGCTCATCTAAGTCAGCCAGCGTTTCTTAAGCAAGCGTGCTGATGAGGACGGACCAAGCATTCACAGCCTGTTGATTTCTATAAAAAGCTTGTCTTGTCTAGAATAATTGATTTTGAGAGCGATAGGTGTATGGATTTTCTTGTAGACTTATCCACAGATGAATTCAGATGGGTCACTCCGCAGTTTAGGTATGAAGCTACAAGTACGCGGCAGGCCCGTCTTGTCGGGCCAATTCTGTGAGTGTAACGTAGTCAGAAGATCTAAGAGTCACGCGATATAAATAGAGGCAATTTCTGAATATAACTGTAGGTGATTAGCGCTGTGCGACCTGAATTGCACTTTATTGTGTCGTAGCAAGAGTCGCTTTTAATTTAAATGATTTTGCGGAGTGAAGGAGCTCGTGGCTAAGTAACAACAGCCGCACTGGTCGATCCATCAGGTTAAGCTACGCTTGCCGGGGTTGGTCAGTGGATGGGTGACCATCTTTACATACCGAGACTCCTCCGTGCCTCAGAAAGCATGTTATACCGTTGGTCCCGGCTGTCATTCGTGGATCTTTGACAGTCGTTACGAGTCGTCAGAAGCCCGAAAGTCTGACACCAGTCTTACCAAGGGGTATTGTATTACCCAGTTACTGGGTTGTGGAGGTCAGATAGGCAGTCGGTCCATGTAAAATACTGGTATTCAGCTGCATCCGGTTAGACTGGAAGCCGACCCCAACATAGTTGGGAAGAGGCTAGGCAGATTGATTGATTTTGCGGAGTGAACCATCTATATTAATTTGTGACTTATCATGATTTTGTTCTGCATGCGTTTGACTGTTAATCATGATTGTATTACGTAAACATCACGCCAGTATTCCCCGGGTTAAGTAGATGTGTTAACTCACTTGACACAAGCAGTCGTTGAAGGGCAGCGTCTCGATGCCGATGGCTTCCATCCGCTGCATCTGTTCCTCGTAGAAGTACTCCAGCTCGTACATCGAGATGAAGCCGTCGCCGTCCACGTCCATACATCTGAGGACGACAGGAGTTCATATTGAGTCCATTGATTTAATTCATACAATTATTTGAATAGGGAAAATGCCTGGGTAAAAAAAATGAAATTCTAATTAGTCCGTCAGTCAGATAATAAAATAATATTAGACACGTATTTTTTGCTTTATCATATTAATAAATACATTTTAAGTTGGGGAGTGGGGATCGCTACGTCACTAGTATGTATAAAATCTACATACTCGTGACGTCATGGCACATTTTACCTCAATGTATCACGGCGATACATACAATCTTTAGATTACGTAAAAAAATAAAAAATACATGTCCAATATTTTTTTATAATCTCAAAGAGGGACTAAAAAAAATTTTTTGTCATCATCCCTATTTTGAGCTTTCGGATGGATGTCGGAAATTATCCCACGGGAACGTTGTAAACTATCTGTGTGCCAAATTTCATCCAAATCCGTTCAGCCGTTTTTGTGTGATTGAATAACAAACTTCCAAACACACAAACTTTCAGATATTAGTATTAGTAGTATATGGATAGTAGGTTTAGTAGGATTATTCGTCTGTGCGAGTTGCAGTATACATACAGACCAAATGAAAACATTAAATACTTGCTGTCGAGTCGCTATGGAGTAGACTGATTTTGAACTCTTGTGACTTGATATTTTTTTTTTGAGAACACAGATTTATCCTTTTAACCAAGGCTAAAAGTATTAACAGACAAGATAAAAAATGTGGGCAAGAGTATGTTAACGAGCTACGCCTCCAACCTCGTCTCGTCAAGTCAGGGTTATTGGCCTGTTGGGAACTTCGGACTCTAGCCCTCGACCAGGGATGTTACGGAGCTAGGGTCCGATTCCGAGAGGTCGGAACTTCCGAATAATTTTACATCTCCGACTCTGACTTCTGTTCCGATAATTTTGAACTGGAGTTATACCGAAGGTCGAAAGTACAATTTGCCGCTTAAAGAGTCACTGGGTTTGATTTAAATTAAGTTTATTCAATTGCCGTATGTTAAATTATCACCTCCTTGGGAAAGTATTACTTAGGGATATTATGCTAATATTTGACTGATTAAAGAGATTGAATTATATTTCTATTGTTTCATTAAGCCTTAACACATCTTTCTTCTACTTCCGCCTCTGACACCGGTTCCAGTTCCGACTACGACTTCGGTTCCGACTCCGATCAATCAAATTTAAAACCTCCGACTCCGGTTCCGATTTCGGTAAAACGACTTCCGTAACATCCCTGCTCTCGACCCATAGCTATCTGAACCATGAGCCCTCCGCAGTTTAAATTGGCCGGCAGTGACCCACGCCTTTCGTCGATAACATACCTGAACCAATACTCGATGGCTGTAGGATGCGTCTTGTCCTCCTCTGCCAGCAGGAACCACACGAACTCGGTGTAGGACATGCGAGGCTCTCCGTCTGGCGTGACACGGTTCTGGTTGCCGCGCGTCACGCAGCCGGACAGGACTCGCTCGATCATGCGGCTTGATAGGGCTGTAAAAGAGGGTAAGTAGTTGGGTTTGTAGGGTTGTTTTTGAAAATGGTTCTGGAGCCACTTTTGTTTTTTTTCTAAATGATTGAACAATGGCGTTGACTATTAAAATATTGTCCAGACAGCCCGTCAGGTACTGAAAAAGGTGAAGATGAATTCAGTAGAACTTTTTTGCCGATTCTTGGTGTACGTAATGTAATGTTGTACATTTTTATAAAAATAAAGATCATTTATTTGGGTTATAATTTAATAAAACGCTCCCGCGTTAGTTTAATAAATCCCTGTAATCTCGCGACAATTTAAGAAGCCCGTGCCCTAATTGCGTAAAACACGAATCACGATCAATCAGAATCGAATCGTTTTGAAACAGATTGCCAATCCATTGCTTCATAAGTTCGAAAAAAAATACTGCTCAACAACGTAAATAACGCAATGAATGTTTTATATTAGTGTTATTAGTCGTGATCGTTTACGAAAATGTGTTGCGTAATAATTAGGGTACCGATTTGACGTTTCTCAATATGCATGTCGCAACACTAGGAACTAGTCGGGAAAACCCTGATAACCCCGTTTGAGTAGATATAGAAATACACATAAATTAGCTTTATTAATCCAAATAAAACAACAGTAAGTAAGAAGTTTGACAAATCGTTTAAATGTTACTCAAAAGAATACGCAAAGTACTTTTTGTTTCGTCAAAACGAACTCATATTTTCGTCCGAAGTCTCCTCGAACAAATATAACTTTATAATGTAACATGACAGGACAGGAAGTTTTTGTAATGTCTTCCGCGAAACAAAAGTTGATAAGTTGCGGGTACGATGATCCGGGGAGTCTTTGACGCCATGTTTTTATTTTTGTTTGGAAAATACCCAGTGCCTGCATTTTCTCATGCACGAGGTTGTGAAGCTCTTTTCATTTGAATACGACATAATCTGCGTTCGCAATTTATTTGCCAAACATGTAAACAAACACGATTTTTAGGAAAAACAACTAAAAGGGAATCCTTATGGTCAATAATATGAATCAGATATTCATTAACAGAAATGACATGTCTAATCTAGGACTTATTTATTTATTCACTCTTTCTATGACATTACCGGTTAATTATTGACTACTAGATACTTCTTGACATTGAAAAATAAAATGGTTAAAATGATTTTCCAATTTAATAATTTTGTAATATTAATTGTAATTCAGCATGGTATTTTGATAGTAGATTGTAATTTATGTGTAAAATTTTGCATGCCCAAATGACGGCAAAGCATGGAGAACATTAACAAAATATGTAAGTATAATATCTTTACCTACCCCTAACCATGTTGGCAAAAAATAAATGATTTGATTTGATTTGATTTGAACTGTAATGCCAAATAAGGTTCGGTTTGTGCTACAATTTCATATTTTTTTATGACTTTTTTAACAGTACTAGTCAGTCTAAAATCAGCTTTATTTACACTAGCATAAAGTTCAAGGATTTAAATAAACCTTATGCAAGTAATTCAAATTGCTTACCATGGTCATTGTGCCTGGCGAGGTCATGCTTGTCTATGAAGAGGTCGTGGTCTCTGTCCAGCTCCCAGAATTTACAATAGATGACGTAGAAATGCTCATAACTGAAATGTAAAGGAAAATTTGTCAGAAATAAACATAATTTACATAAAGTAAGTACATTAGATTAAGTTAAGGAGGAAAGCTTTAATTAAGTTTAATTGGTCTTCTTTAGGGAATTCTCACTGCTTGGTGTGAATATTTGTAATGACTATAAAAGAAGCTTATCAAAGAAAGATACATTTTCATTTAAAAGTATTCACCTACAGTCCGGCCGTCGAGAGAATGCTTTCTTGACACCGAAGTTGACAATTTCATACTAACGATTATGTGTTTTACAAATGTGAATTTGATCCGTATTATTACTAGAAATTGTCCAACTGACAAGTGTCAGGAAAGCATTCTCTCGACGACCGGACTATACGTATATTGTTTTACTGTGCGTTTGCACTAGCGAAACATCACAACAAAACATGTTGAAATCTTTAGTTCCTGTCAAACATTTTATGGAACATTGACTAGAGATTTCAACATGTTTTGTTGTGAATGTTTCGCCAGTGCAAACGCACAGTAAATATCAGGCTTTTGAGTTTAACAAACAGACTTAAATAAAGATATTTTCTGAACGAAATAATTACCTAAAATATTGTGTAACTTGATTAATGTCTTCTTCGTCTTCTAACAACTGTATCACTTGCAGGAGGTTCGCTCTTCTCAGTTCGGCGATCGATATTCTGCCAGACCAAGTTCGATTCACGCAATAAAATATCCTAGCGATCACCTGAAAAATAAAAGACTCATTGTTAGTTTATGCAGTTTGCTCTACATTTTTAGCTTACCGGTTTACCTACCCGTGTTGGCAAACCGAAAATAGTACTGCTTATTGCTGACTAATTGACACAAGAATTTGAAGAAAAATGCCAAAGATTGGAGTGGCACTGGCAATGATTAAATAGTTTAAAAAAGAAAATATCGAGTGCCATGCGTAGGAAAAACGTTTTAATTGTAGGTACACGGTACAACTATGAACCATTTGAATTTGAAACCTTCTTGTGGTACCTAAATATTTCCTATCGTTACATCTAGAAAGTAGTTAAGTTCACGTGCGACTAATTACCCTCTACGAGTAACAAACTGCCAAAAACCAGCGAAAGTGATCGATTATAGCAACTGCTCAAGTGCCAGTAGGTAATTACCTACGGCAATTGCCGTAAGAGGTAAAATAGCACGCGTAGCATGACCACCGTAGAAACGGGGTTTGTCGACGGAAGAATAGACAAAATGACAGATTGTGATTGTGAATCTGTCATTTTCTCTATTCTTCCGTCGACAAAACCCGTTTCTTCTTTCGACAAAACCCGCGTGCTGGGCAGTACAAATGTTTTCACGTAAAACAGGTATAAAATAAATAGAATATACTGCGGTCCGCTTCCTGTAATGTGTGTATCTTTAAGTATGCACCGCGAAATTTCCCAAAGGGCTGAGTTACCGATGTGGGCCACTCCAATATGTTAGTCGCTTCCTGGTATTCGCAACTTGTGAAACAAAAAACGCGGTTAAATGAAAAAAGTATTGTCGTAAAGCAGCTTGATAAAATATTTTTTATTAAATGTTGTCTACATAAAATTGTTCTTAGTTTTAGTTTCGAGTTCGCACTCATCGCAGCTCAAATTGAACATTGGATATGATGTGTTTTTTCGAACTTCAGGAACATAAAACCCTGAACAACTAAACCCTAGTCACTCCTTTATTCACCAAAAGCGGATAGCAGGTATTTTATTTCATGCTGCAGTTTATCTACGCTGCGATGGTCTCGGTTTCCCGCGTGATAGTGTAGCTAGATAAATTGATTGCCATTTGCTGACCACACTCCAATCCACTGATAAATTCGAGAATTTCCTATCAACGACAACAGGAATTGTGAACCTCGCCCTCGGTAGTCGCATTTTTCATCAAAAGATATAACAGGGCCATGATTTTACGTCTATTCTTCCAATAATAATTTAAAAGACTATTACTTTTCTTTTTTATACTAACTCACAGGGTCATGTTTGACTACTATCTCACCTTAGCCACAATAGAAACGGGGTTTGTTGACGGAAGAATAGACAAAATGACATTGTCATTGTGACATTTGTCTATTCTTCCGTCGACAAAACCCGAAGAAAACCTGTTTCTACGGTTGTCATGCTATGCGCGCTGATGGTAGTTTACTGCGATCGACTGTTTATTTATTGATTAATGTAAACACAAAATACTTAATAACGGAAAATACATAAACATAGAAGAGCCCACAGGTGTTGCTTATTCACAGTTTCTTCCATTAGACTTGCGACAGGAGAGTTGGATGAGACACGTAGACACAATGTGCAATAACACGAATTTTTTTGTGCAGTCGTGTAAAAAGACCATAAAGGAAGGACTCTTAAACTCTAAAGGTAATGGTTGCTTTTTGTCTACTCACAGTATGCACATATCGTGAGTGGAACTCGGTGGCCTCCTTCAAGAAGGACAGGCCGGGGTGTGTGTCAACGACGTCCTGCACGAGAGGCACGAAGTCTTCCGGCGCCAATGTGTTGCTCTTCCCTCGCGTCAGGATGTACACGAAGCGGGACGCCATGTCGTGGCACTGTGATGTCATTCTGGAGACGAGAATAGTAATTAGTTATAATTGGAGTTCATTTCTTAGGGACAGTGTCTTAATCTTGTACTCCCGACTCATGGTAGAAGGAAGAACACCTTAGGCTTTTAGTCTTTTAGTCGGTAGGAATTTGACATGACTCCTTTCTCCTCAGGCGGAATCTCCAACGAAAAAACAATATTGAACCATGAGGTGAAACAGCTGGATTCGGTTAGACTGGAAGCCGATCCCAACGTAGTTGGGAAAAGACAGGGCAGATGCTCATGAAGAGGATGGCTCACAGGAGGCACGTTAAGACAACCACGCTTTGGTCAGTACGACATCCTACTCCGTCTTACCAAAACAGAGGGGCGTTTATACTGGATGTTCCTGTATGGTGAAAAGTTAGTGTTACACAACCCTAAGACCGCGCGCACTTTGGCCGCGTTTTCGTACAAATTTTATACGTGCTCGAACACATATGAACACGCACTGGCGCCTCGGAACATGAGGCGAGTCGCTGCGCAGTAACGAATTCATGGGTCAGCGGGGGTGAGGGGTGGGGTACTGCGCAGCGAGTAGCGCACTTCCGAGTCGCCATTACGTTTGAATCGAACTGTACCTATTTGACGGAGAAAAACGTACTCAGTTTGCGCACTCAATTCGTACGACCACAGTCGTACGTTTACATACGTACGATACAAAAACGTGTCCAAAGTGCGCGCGGCCTAATTCGTTTATTTTTGTAAAAAACAACTGCATCTCATCACAAATTGAGGCCATTCATCTAAATTAAACTCTACATTTGGACATTCATCTTCCTCTCGAGCACAACACTTATCTGTTCCAGATGGGTGCATCCATCAACAATGCTTGCTTGGAGTTGTATGTCACTGAGCATTTAGGGCAAGACGACAGTGCCCATATTACGAAACTATAATGGAGTCGGAAAACTATTGCTGATTGTCAACTGTCAAATTGAGTCTCTATTTAAACAAGTTGAAAAAAGAAAACAAGCCAGCGTGACTGAAAATTGGTTCTTCATCAAGATGGATGGATTCATAGATGTATTAGAACTAGGTATATCTATGGATGGATTCGATGTCAGGGATGTCACTTCATGATTGTGGAATGAGGCACTCCGACAAGGAGTTCATCCATTCCTTATGCTTTGGTTTCCAATTACAGAACGTTTTTTGACACCCTAATATCAATTACTGGTGAAAATGACAGTTTTTCATGACGGCCGTTATAATATGACGGAACAGCTTAAGCTACGGTTTCCTAGAAAAAGGGTGACCGCTTACGGAGCGTCCGCAATTTACGGCGAGTGACGTCACTGAAACGTTGATTATGAAAGTAAGTTGGTGTGGTTTCCTAGAGAGCGTTGTTGACACCGTAAAGCAAAACCCGCCCTCCAAAGATTTAAATCGCTAGATTTGCCCTCACCGTACTCCGTCCCCATGAAAAAGTGTCCCTAATGAGAAGAATGAGCATAGCATTTCCATGACCAATAAAGGTTGTCACTGCGTCATTATGTGTCAGAGGTGTCAAAACGAAATAGAAACGCGACTATCTTTTGATGCGGTAGGGCGAATCTTACGATTTAAATCTTTGCTCTGTCATCATTTTCATGACAGCCGTCACTGTGGCCGTCAAGTGCGGCACCGCTTTTCTAGGAAACCGTAGCTTAACCAAGCTATAGTGGTACCTACACACAATGAAAGCTAACGATACTAGTTTTGAAACGTAAATCCCAAGACGCTTTAGTTCAACTCTGAAAGAAAATTATCTAGCATCTGTATACTTAAGTAAGTTAAAGCTATTACTTTCAAGGGAAAACTCACTTCTTTATTTCTTTAATTATTTTTCACAGTTTTATTTTCTTAAGATTTTTCAAGGGAAACGTAATTAATACTAGTGAAAGTAACAATACCTGGCGGCGTCGTTAGATGCCCGTAAAGTTTTTCAGGCTGAAGAATTTGTTAAATTTATTAATTTTCTTTATGATATTGCTGAACTTATATTACGTATTTAACCTTGATGTTATCGCCCTTTCAAAATGTTTCAGATTACGGTGACGGGGGGAGTTTTCGTGTTGTTTTAATTGGGGGGAAAGTAGGCTGGGGATAGAGTTACCATTTCGAAATTTGAAAAGTCCTTACAAAAATCCTGAGATTTGCAAAAAAGTCCAGATATTTAACTTTTTAATCTTATTTTTTCAGTAATCATTTATCTTTTTAAAGAAAATCCCCTTAAATCGAAAACACCGGACAAATGAGAAAGCCGGACATAGTCCGGATGGGGGACCAAAAAGCCGGACATCTAAAATATGTTTGAATATTTTTAAATTGTTACCGCTTTTATCCTTGGGTATCTGAAAGAGTGATGTGATGGAGTTTCTGATCAGTAAATCGTCTGTTAGCTCAAAAATCAACAGAGTTTACAAGGCTTTTAGAAACTGAAGAGTAGCCTGCGAAATTGACTTCTTTTCCATTTTTTCACATTCTTTATCGACAGATTCATCTTTAACTCAATATTGTTGTATGAATTTGTATTCATAGGGTTTAATAAAGTTTTTAAACTTTGTATATTCTTATGAAGTAAGAAAAGACAGTTTTTTTTTTTATAAAGTGTTTTATAGAACTTCTCTCCCGCCCATATCAAACTCTCGACAATGTAGAACTAAGGTATCTACTCGCTACTTTGTAGTACTTACTCTCTCCAGAAGTCTATAAACTTGTGTCCGTCGACCGGCACGTGCAGGTTCTGTTGCGTGGCGAGGAACAGCGGCATCTTCCAGTAGAGAGGACACTCGCATGCCTTCACTATGTGCTTGAAACTGTCGCGGGGGACCTGCAAACAAGATACACGTGCTTTAGTATTGAGAGGCATACCTAGGTACAGTTTCTCCACAGTCATCCCTTCACTAAGTATAATCACGAAGGTTTTGGTTTTGAGTTGCTTATAATCAAAAGTTTCAAGGCATATTAGTGCAGTTCGCCTATAACTTCGGGGCAAACATGTTTGAATTGTTTGCCATCGATGCGCTAAGACGAAGGCTTATTGACATCAAAGCATCTTGCATTGTGAGCTCAAATACGTGAATACGATAAAAAAATAAAAAAATGTCACACGAAGGGTTCCGTACCAACGTATAAATTATTGTAAGGTAACACTTAATTTTCTTTTTCTGTAAAAAAACACGTTTCTTGTACGTTTGTCGTTTGTTGTGTGTTTCTTGGGCCCTTTAATTTTTAACTTTTAATTAGTTAATAGTGGCAATAAAATTACACAATCTGTGAAAATTTTAACTGTCTACCTATTCCGGTTCATGAGATTCAGTCCTCTGACAGATGTACAGCAAAGGAAAATAGGGTTTCGTTTGGCGGTTCATCGGATACGGAACCATATAAATTAATGGTTCTTGTGAATATTATAAAGGTCCAATTTCTGAATAAAAAGGTTCGTTTTAATGAAAAAAATCTCTTGAATCTATTTATAAAAAATCTAATAAAACTTTAGTCCTGAAAACATTTCCACAAATCCATCTAAGTAAGACGTAAGTATGAGTTTATCTTAGAAATATAATTTATATCCCCAGAAGTGGCGACCATTTTTTCTGCGCCCAAAATGGTTCCAGTTTTGGTACAAAAAGTGTTACTAATAGCACTTGTGCTAATAATCCATTGTTGTCCCAAAATGTGCAGTGTCCGACAGTTATGTGACCCAAACCTTCGGCCTGCGGTTATCTTTCGCGTTTCCGTTTCCTTAAAAAAATGTCAGTGGTCATGACAGGTGGAATGGAACCCTGTATATTGTCATGAGTGCTTCCGCTGTTAAGGAATATGATCCAAGAATCTGCCGCGCGCTCTCTCTCGGGCTTACATTTGGGTGACCAATTAGGAAGTATACAACTTTTTTTGCGCCCTTTCTGATCTGACGCCAAATTTTGCAGTTGTTGGTGTCTATTATTTAGTTGAAATTTGGCAAATTCGTTACACAGTCTAGGTATGGATGGACCATGGGCACCGCAATACTTTCAGTAATTTTATCCTGAAGTTCAAACGACCCGCTAATTTGACCACCGCATTAGCGCGATAAGTTTTTAGCGAGTTAAACATACGAAGCTTCGGCACGTATTGCTCTGTCACGATAGACGCAGATGCGGCCGGGGGTATTACGCTTTCACGCTAAAACGGCTGACCGGATTTGGATGAAATTTGGCACATGGCTAGACCATGACCTGGAGGAGGACATAGACTACTTTTCATCCTGGATCGCAGACTTCGAGGGCAACAACTAGTTATACACATAGAAAGGGTTGTAAAAGGTTCGAGTTTTATTATTCTACCTACTCTCAAATATGTGTTTGATGAAATATTCAGAATTTTTATGAAATTAAGTTTATTGATATCCGTCTTTTTGTAATAGGTACCTACCTATTTACATCAAAGTAGGTACGGCTGTACGGTCTATGTAAGTACTATGTCAATCTGGTCTAGTCTTTTCCCAACTATGTTTTTTGTATTTTTTGTATGTTGGGGTCGGCTTCCAGTCTAACCGGATGCAACTGAATACCAGTATTTTACATGGAGCGACTGCCTATCTGACGTCTACAACCCAGTAACTGGGTAATACGATACCCCTTGGTAATACTGGCTGTCAGACTTTCGGGCTTCTGACGACCCGTAAGGACTGTTAAAGATCCACGAATGGCAGCCGGGACCAACGGCGCTTAACGTGCTTTCTGAGGCACGGAGGAGTATCGGTATGTAAAGATGGTCACCCATCCACGGACAAACCCCGGCAAGCGTAGCTTAACCTTTTGAATCGACCCGTGCGGCTGTTATTACTTAGCCACGAGCTCCTCCTATGTAGGATGAACGAGATGTACACAAGAAAAATACATAAGTTAATGTCTGTTTTTCAACCCTACTCCACGTACGGGTACAATAACATGAGACGGATCTCCCCAATATTCCGCGGGAATAAACAGAATGAATAGGAAGGATCAATACATCCACATAAAGTATATTGATATTGATACCTAAATATAATCGCATTCGACCTTATTCGATTTCAAGTCTCTTAAAGAAATCGATTGAAAGTGCTGCCGCACACTTTATGTTTTTATGTAACTTTAATTTACCTAGGTACCATAAATTAAAGAGTTGTGTTCTTCTATTACATTATTTTTAACAAAAATATGTAAACTTTGCTATCCTGTACACACGGCTACACATAAAGTTATACGTTTCCAGTTTATGCTGATCTCGTATTGTATAGGATTTCCGTACAATGCGAGGTCAGCTTATACTGGAAATGTATAGCTTGATGTGTAGCCGTGTGTACCTAATGTTAATTCTCTTAATTGAAATTTTTGTAATCATACGTATTACCGGTTTCGCGTCGCAGTCTGCAGACTGGCGCGACGCGACGCTTTGGTAGCTTTTGTAAGTCTGTATCTAAGTTTATACTTAGTTTACAGAGTTCTTTGTGTAAACATAGCTTAATACTGCGGTCCCACCCCTGCTTTCACACAGGTCAGATTGCGCTAGGCCAGGCGGATAGGCCGTCGGAACCGTCGATCCGAAGAGGCCTGTGGTGGGAATGCTCGGCACGGTCCGGGACAGGCTTCAACAGGCCGGGGCCGTGAGACCGCGGCTTTAGAGACCTGAAGACACACTTAAGGTTGACCTAACCTAGGTAATCAAAGCTAACCCGAGCACACAATACCAACACCCAACACTCCTATGTACCTACTCAAGTTCTCATTTTGAATTCACATAGCAAGCCGTGTTGTCAAACCTAGCCGTCCATCGGCTATAAATAGTCACGTCAAGTCGGCTTGACCCACTTACGGCCGGTCGGTGACCCCTCACCGAGCTCACTGTCGTTTGAATTTGGAATATTGGCCCATTAATGCCATAACGCCTTTTCCGTCAAATGTTTGACAAAAAACGTGCCGGGAAAATGTTGATGTTTGTGAAAATTTTATTAGCATCGTATTATAATAAATAATAAAGTAGGTTTATTGGTAGGTAGGTATCCACAGGTAGGACATTGAAAAATATAACGTAGAAGTGTGACAGATTGCGCCAACAATTATGGCGTCAACTGTCGTGTGAACTTTCGCACAACACGGTCACAGATTCTACCTGTGTCCTGTGTTGAGAATAACTTGTACTTTTAAGGTTTTCAAATACAATTATTTTACTACAGCTTGACAGTTTTTCACTTTTCCTATTAACCCTTCGGCAACTGCGAAACATGGCCTTTCTAAATTGATATTAATATGGAGACAAAATTAGATTTTGTTTTTTTAGTAAAATAGATTTTGAAATTTACGTACTGTTTAACTTCTGGGTATTGTCATTTTCTAAGATCTAGGTAATTACCTACTTTTCATTGGAATGCCTTTGCTCAAATTTTTATTTATTATGAGACTAGCAGGATAATCAGCAAAAAATATTAATTTATGTGCAGAATGCGGATTCGGTTCATGAACGGACTTGGCTGTATGTCATTGTCGCCTCTGCATAAGTTGAATGAAACTGATACGCAGTGAAAACCATAAAACTTGACATTTTAATTATTCATCACAATAAACCAGTTTTATATACACATTGACATTGTTGAAAATTATGTTCAAAATGACACGATTACTTTGTAAAGTATTATATTATTTTAATTATTGTGAATGTGAGGACTATGTGGATATTTTTATTTTCCCTTTTCATTTCTTTGTTTCTTTCTCAGTTTTAATGATGGTCTGGCAGTTTGAGTAGTTGATGCGGCCTACCCAAATATCCTTTCCTTGGTATTGTTCGTCGAGTTGAGCTCCTTAAGTTCTGAGTTGAGCTCCACGATTACTGACAAATGCTTGCACTGACTGGACAGGTCCACTCAAATCTGTGTGGTTCTTTCCTCAAAAGACCATTTCAGACACTAATCTACATGGTCCTCACATGACTTGACCAAGATTATGTCTGGACTTTAAAAGAGACTGTGACCTCTGAGTTTGTTTCGGCCTTTCTTCTCAGAGTAGTCAGATAGGAAACACCGACCTCACCAAGCTTATTTTTAATATTTTTTTATATGACGTGTAAAAGTGATTCCGATATCCTATTTACAGAATAAACAATTTCATTTCATTTCATTTCATTTCAGTATTTCTCAAAGGACCTCCACAGTTATGAATATGAATAATTTATATTTATTATGTTAATTGGAATAATTTTATTAACATATTCACAGCTATAAAGTTGAAGCCAACTTAATGTCATGCAGATTTGGCGACTTTACGTCTAAAATAATTAACTTTTAGACCAAAATAAAATCGACGTAAATTTTAGTTAAGCACGTTAATCTTATAGAATCTGTTTTTTGTAAGTATTTTGGGGTATGAGGAACAGGGTGTAAAGTTCACTCATCCCCCATAGAAAAGGGAGGATCCTCCGACCAGACGGGTGTGATGTCTGACGGGCAACTGCCCAGAGGTTTGAAGTTGGGAGATTCTATATATGTTTATCGCGCGGTAAACTCTAATTGCGCGATGCAGGATTTGTGTGACGTCAGGATGTTGTGTGTCGTCAGGTCTTTGATGCGTAGTTCGCATGTAGCGATGTAGATGCCGCTACAAGTATTTGAGAATTGTATGAAGGTACTTAACCAAAATATGTAAACTTACGTTTTAATCTTACATACTAATCCTGGCATGTTATGTATTGTGTATCTACAAACCTACTCTAATCTCACCTATTAGTTCTATCTATTAAGTATAGCCTGAAGTTTAAAATAAATTCAAACTCACCTAGGATTAGAATTACGTCTTCACTCGCCCGGAAAATTCGTAATAACTTTATCGTGTTTTGATTTTGAAAATCCTAAGCTTAGTCGGCGTCGATTAATAGAATAGGTAACTGAGAACCATTGTTTTGTTTCTCATCATTTATCATACATAAAATATCAGTGAATTATTTGGGGTCTACATAAAATTGAATGCGTACGTATAAAACCCTGGGAATCATTGCTAGTCATAATCTCTATATGTGCTAAGATAAAACGTATAAGTCATGTAGGTATAGGTAATATTTTTTTAAGGCACATCACACCGCTTATGGATACATATACGAAGTGTTATCAAGAACATAAACTAATATAGAACCCCAGAGTAATAACTATTACTCTAAGTATAAAACACACCATTTAAGTTTGGAACCAGTTAAAAAGAGGTCGTAACTTGAAAGTACCTAGTTTTATTTTCAAACTCCTAAAGGATGCTTTGTGCCAAGATCGAATGTCCTTTGAAACTTTGACTTTCGAGTTATTTGAAAAAATAAATTAAACGTATGCCTTTGATATAATAGCTATAAAGAAAATTCGTTTAGTTATAAAAGTAATAATAATAATAATATGCTTTTCTTGAAAATTGCCACGAAATTACAGAGGATCGCAATACGAAATTGGAATGAGGTCTGCCAAAAGTACGACAGCACAGGCTGGAAAATTGAAAATGCAGTTTTGTGTTCGAATATTTTTGAATTCAAATCAGTATCCATAGTGAGTTGCTCTATTCTCGTGAAAGTTGTTGGAATCGATTAGGGTTTACGGGTCAGTCCGATACTTACTCATTAGGGTTGGGCCAGCTACCCGACAATTTTAAACATGTTTTGCTGTGCCCCAGGTGCCACACTATTTATTACTAAGTTTACTTTGCTTTAGTTTTACCCAACTATTATTTTGCTACAAAGTTGATTTATTATTCATATCAACTCTTTAACACACTACTGAATAAGGGCCAGGCCACAACAGTGCGTTGCGGCGTCGCATCGCAAAAATCAACAATGCAATGCAAAAAATCAACAATGCAATGCAAAAAACTGTGCAATGTTGTTTTTGCGATGCGACGCCGCAACGCACTGTTGTGGCCTGGCCCTAAGGACTTTAAAATGACCGCTACTAAGTATTAACGATAAAAGGGGATTTTGGGATTATTGCCACGTCTGGTAAATAGATTTTTGTAGTGTCTATATTCTCTTTTGCCTTAATAAATCCCAAGTTGCCTTTCTCGGCTGCACGCGATCAAGACAAAATGACAGATTGTGATTGTTTGTCTGTCATTTTGTCTATTCTTCCGTCGACAAATCCTGTTTCTATTCTGGTCATGCGAAACGTGCTGGTGAGGAAGCTGTGGCATTTTCACTGTCGGAAAATCACACGCTTGCTTGCTCTTAAACAATCAAAAAGCATACTAGCATGAGTAAGAACAATTAATCCATGTATTAAAAACTTGATATATCTTGTACGTGACGTATAGCACAGCATTTAGTTACCGCCATGCTTCACCGAAGCGCAGCCATCACTCGCTATTAAACACCACTCAATCTAGATGACATTGTGTTGATATAGTTTGCCGCTTATATGAGAAGCTGTAGCGAACAATACCGTAATGTCGCCGTCAATGGACGTCGAACATTGCGATGTATTGTGTCGATACGTTGACAGGTCGGAGCTGTATCGACGCTAAACTTGGTAAACCTAGTGATGCGTGATGACTTCTGTAATTACGGCTTGAGGCGAATGATTAATTTATGATGGCCGTCAAGAAGGTAATAATGGAAACTTTTAAGAGCCATACTAATTATATGTTTTCGTCTTTTAGCGAATCGCTAGCGCGTGTAATATTTTTTCAGCCCAGGAAGTATGTATTTCTCGAATGCACGCGGGGCGGTACGACTTACGAGATAGAATAGGTACGTGGGTTTGTAGAAAAAAAACCTGAGAAAAATGTCTTTACTTCTACCGAGTTTGTTGTTAGTAGTATTTGTTTTAGTGAGTCATTCATTAAAAGCAAATCAGAATCACTTATTTTAAGATTCCTGATTACAAGCTCGTCGCTTCATACTGTCGAGATACTAAAAGCGTGAAATCAGAAGCTTTCAATGATTAAAAACAAAAAAAAAAGCTCTATTTTAATCCAACGTGTAACGAATTAATCGTTTTATAATCAACCGAATTAAAGTATCACGCTCATTTTCACTTTCGACATCCGAGCTATTTTCCGCTCAGCTAAATAACACGGATTAAGTTATTCTATTTATTTAGCCTGAGTTGATACTGGGGCTCAAGCTGGTATTAAATTAGAGCAATTTAGTTTAAATCGTGGAGCGCTTCCAGAAGAGAGATACTCGGTGGCTTGTATAGGCGTTCGTCGTTGGGTAGCGCAGTGCGGTACTACTGCGATGACTGGTTTATGATATGGGTCGTTTACACGTTGATTAGTGTTTAGTTCGAGTGCTGTAGTAAGTGTTAAGATATTTAACCTCAGTTGTTAATGTTTTTGTTGCAGGTTCAGGTAGATTTTCATCTAAGGCCCAATTCTCACAAGAGACACAGCATGGATTGGACGTGAGGGTGACACGGAAACGACTTTATTGATAAAAATACCGGCCAAGTGCCTGTCGGACCACGCACAATTAAGGGTTCCGTAGTTGGGATGAATTTATCCCAAAAACAAAATTAACTTAGTAGTTGAAAAACATGTTTCTCATACATCGATATACGTCACGGTCAATTCTTCAACTGCAAATGTAAGTTTGTAATCGTTTTTTTTTTATATGTTTTTATTTAAATATTTACGATTTTCGGACTTTTCCTTTACTTGTGCTGTGAGACCTTGCTTCGTGTCAAATTTCATGATTCTAGGTCAAAGGGAAGGCCCCCTGAAGGGAACCCTGTAGGCTTTGATTTATTTGCAAGTATCAAAATATGTGGTGTATACGGCCGTATTTTTTATTGCGTTGACTTAGAAGCTTGAATTTTTTAGAGGTCTATGGGTCCACAGACCTATGTATTTGATATTAATTTCAACGTGGTACCTATACACATTCCTAAGAAAAAGGGTCATGTAGCTAGCGCGTATTTTCAAACTTCAGTTTATAGTTTGCGGTGTGAACCGAAGAATCACCCATTATAACGCATTTTTTATTTTTTTTTGAGGATGGGAAATCATCAAATGACTTCTCCCGCTCTGATTATAACCCAATCTTACGATTTCCTGTTACAAAATGCCCTAATTAGACCCTACGACGAGATTCCTATGATGCTATGATTATAGTCTTTATATCCGTTGTTTTGCGTCAAACTGGATCATATTTAGAGAGAGACTTGATAAGTTAAGAACATCCTGCCTGTCAGACAATGTCAGAAACCCATAATCTTTTATTACAAGGATCATCATGACAAAGGTGCCTTAAGTTTACGAAGTCTGCGTTATGAAGTAGCTTTACTGTTATTACGCTGTAAAGCTATTTTAGTGCAATATTCTTCAGTGTGGTTGTCTACTTCAGACTTTTATGAGAAGTGTGTACGTCGCCTTAGTATGTGCATGTGTTCTTCTGCTTCTCTTGTATGGGTACGAGCTATACCTAGTCTAATATCCTACGTCCTACGTGTATTATACTCGTAAATGCGACAGTTTGTGAGGATGGATGGATGTTTGTTACTCTTTCACGCAAAAACGAATGAACGGATTTGGATGAAATTTGGCACATAGATAGTTTATAACCTGGATTAACACATATGATACTTTTTATCCCGATATTCTCACGGGATCCAGACTTATGCGGGTGAAACCACGAGGCACTGCTAGTCGCTTATAAGTTTATTATGAGCAGAAATGCAATGAGAATAAAATTGGATGATGATGATCTTTGTACAGAACATTTTTTTAAGAGTCTAGGTATGAGAGTATTTAAAACCGAATATTTAAATTATTTGTACTTAGTTCAATCGACCAAAATCGGTACAGTTTAAAAACGGCATCGGGTTGAGTTGACTCGGGCCAAACTGTCACTGATCCAACCACCCAGCTTCTGCATGAATGAATGAATGAATTGAATGTTCAATTGTTTTGGTCTGGTTTTCATTAAGTTATTAATTCACTTTTATTGTGCAATTACCTAACAATACTATTATCCAATCATCTAAGGGCTTTAGATATATATTTCAACGAGTGCCGTTTCCTAAAGGCCATGATACCCACTTACCTCCAAGCAGGAAGTGACCCAGAATTTAAATAGATTACATACAGGCGCGACGAGTGTTTTTTAGAGTTAGTTGCTGAAGATATTGTTGTGATTAAGTCGTCTTATTAAACGTTCTTCTTCTTCTCTTGTATGGGAATGAACTTTGAGAATAGGTTATGTTGTGTGTGGACTCCTAAATCGAGCCACCGTGCAAAACCATGTGAGGTATAAAGGCCTAAACACACTCTAAGCATTAAATAGTGATGAGTCAAAGAAAAAGTTATTACTCCGTTTTTAAAGGCTTGTGCAGACCAGCGCGATTGTCGCGCGACGCGACACCGGTTATTGTTATACTGTGAAGTTTTCTTAGAAATTGTATTGTTCGTGTCGCGTCGCGCGACAAGTCGCGCTGGTCTGCACAGGCCTTAAGTCGACCTTCTTTCTTATTTATGTCTATGAAGCCGACATACTGGCCATCATTTTGGTGTCGTCATTATTCCGAATTTGAATTCGCGACCATTTAAAAACATATAGACTTCTATACAAAAAGCGCGGGGTGGCTCGATTTAGGACTAGGAGTCTGGGAGTGTATTAGCCAGTCAGCATGGTGCGCCGGACGAGCATTTATGTAGATATTATAGCCTTGATTGTGGAAGTCGGGGGGTATTTATCAAAATGGTCTCTTCATAAAAATTGTCTTAAAATAGTATTTAGATAGTTAGGTAACTTATTTTTTACGATGTTAGCTTTATATTTGTGTGCCAAAACTGATGTTTCCGATTATCTTTTTTATCGAATCGATCTAAACTTGACCGATTTAAATTTTATGAGCCCGCCCTCGTAGGCATGTATTAGGCACAACCTAGGGTGGGTGTGTTATAGGTTTGATCTTAATCAATATTGTTATTTAAAGCGTTGTTTTTGTTGTTCAATGCTTGCCAAAACTTTATCTTAAATCCTAATTTAGGACAAAGTGGTTAAGCATTCCTGAACCAATCAAATCCTAGACTTTATAGCTTTGATTATTCTGATTAACATGCTTGATAAACTCTCTTTAATAATAATACAACACTATTACGCAATGCTTACATCTTCTATTGATCGTTGTTATAATTTACTATTGGTTAGGTAGGTACCTACTCAACCAATCAGGCTACATAGATTAGATAGATAATTTACTGCTCGTTTTAGTGGAAAAAACATTACAGCATCTACAGAAGTTAAATAAGAATCGATTGCTGTTTTTCACTGTGTGCCTAATCACGTAACATATTTTCGTAAACGATTTCGACTAATCTGTTTCATTTTGACAGTTCAACAACATTCATTGCGTTATTTACATTGTTGAGCATTTTTTTTCGAACTTTTGAAGCAATAGATTAGCAATCTATTTCAAAACGATTGATCGTGTATTATGCAATTAGGAAACCGGCAAATCCCCACATTTAAAATAGAGTTCTACTGCATTCTTGCTTTGTTTTTTTTTAATTCATAACAGCAACATTGCTGCTCTATAAATTGTTAATACAACTCGCTGAAAGTTCTTCAGTACTCCTTCAATACGTTCATTCATACATTACGTTGCGTTTCATAAAGTCACAAAAGGCCACAAGCTGTAATGTTATAAATATCGCATTATACTTTAGCTGCACCGTGCTTCGTTCGATTGACCCAAATGTGTAGAATAGGGAAAGAGGTCGCGAAACGGCCGCCAAGTGGGCTCGGCTTGTCGAACAACCGACCCTTTGATGGACTCGCCCGTGATGGCGTTTCCGATACCGCATCGGACCACAATGACATAATTCTTAGGAATGCGCTCTAGATACAAATTGCAGAGCAATTTCTTAAATTATTAATTCATTCATGGGACGTGTAATTTTGAACACGTTGATAAATGATTCATAATTTGAAATTGGAACGCATTCATCATTAAAAAAATTGCCCTGAAGAAATGGGTCTTTTTGACAGTTTTAACGAGTTTGTAAAAATGTGTTTAATTTTTTCACTTCGAATTCGAATGCTGCAATTAATTAAAGATTTTTTTTTTGGAGCTTAGCTGTTTTTCATACAACGATAATAAATCTATCACAGTGGACGATGTATTGTCTTGCTGATACCTTATAAAAAGTTAAATTAGCAACAACACAAACAAAAAAATGGCGCTAAAAATAATACGTAGCAATGAAAACGATACCCCAAATTAATTATTAGGTAATGAATGTTTTGTGCCAAATCTCGTCGCGCATCAAGCACAAAACATGTTAATTTGTATAGAAATCGCAATAAATACTTGAATAAAAAACACAATTACTTGTAATTACTTCCCGTCGTCGTAAATACGGAACAATGGATATTTGAGGACGTCATTTGCATTATGTTACGTGTCGTAATATCCGTGAGAAGAGTCCCACGTCCTCCGACATCGCAGACACACTGACAAATTGTTCAAAGTTAAGATTTAGATTTGTGGTAGGTAACACAGTTTTTTTTGACTTAGATTTTTTTGCACTGGTTTTTAGGCTCGCCGGTTTTTGTACCTACGTGTGTGTTATTCTAATTAATGTTGGCTTGACATTTTTGCTTGACAGGTTTTTTGTTATCGTGAATAAAATTTCTGACCAAGGCTTGTAATCTTTTTATTATTTTTATGATATAATTATTAATGTTGCGTTGAGAATTCGAAAATTATTTAATGAAAAACTACCAAATGTTTGAAACTGTATAAAAATGATCGGAATAAAAATGAAAATTCTTACCGCACGATATGTAATTACCTAAAAGTTTTTCAATAGGTATCAGAGCTGTTATTAAGTAACAAACTAGAATCTCTGTTGTTTTTGAAAAGGAAAACTAAAAGTAGGTACCTAGTTATTTTCACAAAACGCGAAGAATAAACTTGTTTACAGGCACAGACGTTACAGTAACAGAGATACAGTAGCAGAGATAATAATCGTAAAATCGAAATTATCGTCGCCACTCGTTGATCATCGGCCACTGTCGGGTTTTAGCGAAGTGTTGCCAACTTTTCAGGAGACTGACCCAACAGAGAGGGAGCATAGATAGGGCGATCATGACGAAGAACTTAAATGTAGGCAGGTACCTACTTATTATAGCGATATGCTATGACTATGTGTACATGTTTGTATAAAATTAAGAACATAAATAGATAGACTACACAGTAAAGTTACGTGTATTATGCTAGAGGAAAATGCATATCACACAAATGAAAATTGCGTAGAAACAGCAGCATTTCATGAGTTGGTTTTGATTTTACATGGGTTTACCTGTGTTATATACTCTAAGGTTTACCTCAATCAATACCTTAAAAGTCGATTCAGGTTTATATTATTGCTGGCAGGAGGAGGTAACAATTACAGCAACAATGCATACTTCTATAACACCATCCGAATGTGAAGTGAACAGAGTGAACTATCCCTAACTTTATAATTTTTTGCAGATCACATGTAAGAATATTATCCGTTTACTTTTGGACTTGTGGCGGCATCGACATCGCCACATGCAAACTACGCATTACACAAATGTCACGCGAAATCTTGCATCACGCATGCAGATTTTACAGCGCGATCAGCACATACAGGGTGGCAGGGACATTGACGCGAAAAATTGTTACCATGGATTCAGTACATGAATCCGAACCCCTTTGAGTTGAAATTAGAAGGAGATTTTTTTTTAATAACAAACGAAAATTTTCAGCAGGGGGGGTTCAGAATCATGTATCAGTCTGAGTAATCAGTTTTCGCCCTGTCTCTTGTCCCTGTATAACTTCCCGACATCAATCGCCGGGCAGTTGCCCACCAGACAACACCCGTCTGTTCGGAGGATCCTCCCTTTTCTATAGAAGATGAGTGAACTTACCACTACCTATAGACTTACATTAAAATCTTATTGATCATGACATTCTAAGACCAGAATACTAATACTATTGCATAGACCCGCAAACGATAGCATCTTTGTTTTCTCCGCTTTCCCCAGACGACAGCTGCGCTTGTTTGCTACACTGTGACTGAACATAATTAAACAACGAGGACTTGCAATTGCAGAATGTTAATACATTCGTCCGTCAACTGTATTAGGTCTTTAATAGGATGGTCTATGGTAATTGACAGGGATGGCGAACCTTTTTAAATCTACGTGCCAGGTTTTTAACGTGCCACTGATTATGAAAAAAATAAAGCTAACTAATTCAAATTCAATATCAAAAGTCACTTATTTAAACTAGGCTGAGAATCAGCACTTTTCGAACGTCAAAATTACAGTCCCCCAAAACGCCCACCCTTCACCACTTCCTAGTGCGTTAGCTGGGAAGAAGAAGTGGCGCAACAAACTCCCCAGCAGCACAGCTGTCTGTTTAGTTAGAAGAAAAAAAAAGATTCTATATAATAGTATTCAAAATAATTTACATTACATAACACAAAACATAATTTAAATTATAAAAACAATAGGTCACCAGACATAGGTATCATGTTGTAGGCGGAGTAAATACACAATTAAATTAAAATGTAAGAATTCAATGTCCATATCCATGAATGAAACGTGAATGAAAGATTCGTTCGATTTCACACCAATTAACAGTGGCGCCAGATTTTTCTCACGCTCTATACTTACTTATTCTTACGCGCACCACAGGTTCGCCATCTCTGGCTGGTCTATGGTAATTACCGCTGGACCTAATGCATGTGTGTGAGATGGACGACCATAGATTAGTAGACAGATACGCACAATGTCCTTGTTGTCCTTGAAAGGTGTGAATGTGTTGTTTGCATATGAGAATACATTTAAATAACTAATTGCTTAGTAGCGACTCATTCATAAGTAAGTAATTCTATTAAAACAAGCCTGCTAAGTGCTAATGAATTAGGTATAAGTAGTTAATAATTATTGTCATTGGCATCATCATGAACATCTCTCCATGCCCTAGCCTCAAACCAAATGAAAAAACCAAGACATAGCGCTGCGAAGAATAAAGTGAAGCATGCCGTAACTACACCTCGGCTCTGTGCATACACGCTTACACGCATAAATTTACAACAACAGCAACGGAAGGAACACGGGTGGGTTTTAGTCAGTAAAAGTCTGACACTCCCTCTCGCTCCGCCCAGAGCGGGAGGAGTCATTTGATGATTTCCCACCATAAAAAAAAAAAAAAAAATGTCATCGATACGCAAAGAAGAAAATTGTTATCAGCACGATAAAAAAAAAACACTTTTTGGTAAGTTGTTTTTTTTTACATAATGTACTCGTAGTTACATTTCTATTCCAGAAGGCCAATTCTCGTACTTAAAAAAAGTTCACATTCTAGTCGCAATCTGTCAAACTTGTCAAAAATGTTGGTAGCTAAATTCATGGCTAAATTGATTGTATTTTTGACAGATTGCGAATAAATGTGAACGTTCTTAAAAATTACGGGAAATGATTCAGATTTACGTACTGAGTAGATATAAACTGCGGTCTGTGGTAACTTACTGTGCGGTTAGTGGTTTACTTAGAATATAATGTGTAAATGAGCGGAACTACTGTTTGTAATAAAGACGGGTAGCTAATGGACGGTGCATGGATACAGTTTTATGGGCGGTGGGAGTGGTAAACCGAATTATGTGGTTTAGTGAGGTTATTTTTATATGAGCTACCCTTGCGATTCAAATGGTGTTGGTTCATATTTAATTGAAGATTAGATTAAGATTTAGAAGACACATTTAATTGTAAAATTTTAGGAAAATCATTTACTTTTACAATGTTTGTAATTATCACATACCTAATTAATTTATCTGTCGTTGCTTCTTTTTTACCTATTGCGATATAGTAATTTTATTCTAGGTGCATCGTTTTCACATATAATTATGTAACTAATGTACCTATACAAAATACTGTAAATTTTGACGATCAGAAGTGCCTTTAACGGGTCTATTTGACTTTGACTTTGAATGTGATTAGTTTAAAGTTTCATTGTACTCGTATTGAACTCGGTTCCAATTTCCGCAATGCTATATACTGTTTCAGTTTAGCTAGAATACGATACGAGTTTGAAACAAGGAGATTGAATCGAATTGGCGTTAATAAGTGAACTCCTATTGTATATCAAATCAAATACGAAATAGACGATATAAGAAGCAAGACCGTAGGCAGAGGCAGGGACCGCGGAAGTACTCCATGACGGGGGGGAGCAAACTTCTTTGGTCACCCCCTTCTAAAAACGAAGTTCCCCATGACGGAGGGGCAAACTTCTTTGGTCACCCCCTTCCAAATAGAAAGTACTCCATGACTGGTCAAACTTCTTTAGTCATCCCCTTCCAAAAACGATATAATGTACAGAATATACTTTAAATTCCGTCAAAACAAAAAGCAAATTATCTTTTTCTAACGTACATGCAGTTTTTCATTTAAGAAAAAACAAAGCTACGTGAAGTAAACTCAGAGAAACCTTCTTTACCAAGTAGTAAAATTGGAGGGGGCGCGACCCCCCCTTTTAATTTTACAGGGGTAATTTGGCCCCCTCTACCCCCACTTCTGCGGTCCCTGACCGCAGGATATTCTCAATCCACTATTTTTAATTCATAGCAACTGCGTTATGTTTATTAAATCACTCCTGAAAACTATCGCCCCCTTATTTTTAACTTTACAAAGCTGCTATAGCATGGCCGTTTACAATAGGCAATTAAGGTCTATTTATAACCTTGCCAATCCTTTCCAATTGATGTTATTTCCATTTAAACAAACATCAACTTTACGCAAGTGTAAATAAAGTTGATATTACTGTGTTGAAAATGTCATAAAATACTGAACCTTATGTGTAGGCATTACGGTTGTTTTTCCTAAAACTCAAGTTTGTTTACATATTTGCCAAATAAATTGCGAACGCAGATTAGGTAGTTGCTGGATTTGCGAACTGTCTCAACTTGGGCACTGTAGCGACCATTAAGCTCAACGAGCTACCCTTGTGAGAGGGCTCGAGTTGAGCCGAATTTGCTCTCGGTACAGGGTGAATATGGCTATGCAGATAAGTTATATTTATGGTCAATTGTCCCGACAAGACCACTGGAGGAGATATTACGGTAAATAATTTTAAATCTGAGACAGCTTTGCTTAGCACTTACTTAGTACTCTAATTCTCTAAAAATCCAATCCAAATCAGCTTAATTCTGCTATTTGTAATCCATTGTCCATGTCTTTCTCTTACATCGACAAACAGCTGATAATAATAAGCAATGTATTGAAACAAAGGAGGATATATTGAAAATATCATATTAAAGGATATATGTCAAGTCACATCTCGATCTTTATTGCTCCAGTGTAATTAGTTTCAATAGCGCGATTGTTCATTTACCTAGCGATACTATCACAATTAAAATGTAAGTGCTTTCTTTTCATTGTACAGAATAGATTTAATCATTTAGTTGATCCAGTGAAAGGGAATTGCTGTGAAGTGATTATAGAACACTCAAATACCTATTACTAAGTGGTTAGTTAAATCACAGATTAATACTTAAAGGACACTCCGCAGTTTAGGTATAAAACTACAAGTACGCGGCGGGCCCGTCTTGTCGGGCCAATTCAGTGAGTGTAACGTAGTCAGAAGATCTAAGAGTTACGCGATAGAAAGAGAGGCAGCTTCTAGTTGAATATAACTGTAGGTGATTAGCGCTGTGCGACCTGAATTGCAGTTTATTGTGTGGTAGCAAGAGTCGCTTTTTATTATTTGAATGAATTTGCGGAGTGTTCGATCTCTATTAATCTGTGGTTAAATGTTGATGTTTTTTTATTATTAAATACTAGTGGATATTTAATTATCTGGGAACTTCAAGCAGTTCCTCTATTAGTGGAAGCTTATCCTTTATTCCTTTCCTCTTAACCGTCGCGGGAACCGCATAGGTGCATGGGCCCATGCAAAACAATGCCTGTCTAAAGTATACCTATGCTGCTCTAACTTTATCAGTTTGTAGGGAAAAGAACAGGAAAGGCATATAACATCACATTCAACTCTGAACACGTCTCAATGAGTCGGCAGACATTTAAGAGGTATAATTAAGGCAGATACAGAACTTATATGAATTACCTACTAGATGACCGTGAAGTTCGTACAACGTGAAACGATGTTTTTTTTTTTTTTTTCGGCCGGTCATTTGGGATTTTCCTAGTTTTCCTTATTTTGTAAACTACCCCAGTATTGACGAGAACAAAACAAACAAAAAAGATTCAAATCGGTTGAACCATGGTTGCACCATGTTTGAGATTTTGCAAGACTAATGCATAGCAATTGATTTTTATATAAACAAGGTTACATTAAAACAGCGGTCACAGCGTTCATTCAGTACGTCTAACCAAAGATATCCATTAAAAAAAACACTGATTAAAGTGATTTTATTTTGACCGTAATTAATAAATGGCATTGGGTAAACAACATTTTTAGTGTTTTATCGTTAGCTGATTTTTTTTCTTGTAAGTATCTAATGCGTTTGTCTCGAGTTCGAACTCAAGGCACCTCTGACTTTTTGGATTCATGTGCGTATTGTATAATTAATTATCACTTGCTAGGAAAACATCGTGAGGAAACCGGCATGCCTTTTTTTTTTTTTTTGGGATTTGGCGGAGCGAGAGGGAGTGTCAGACTTTTACTGACTAAAACCCACCCGTGTTCCTTCCGTTGCCTGTGTGTGCCGGGGCCGCGATATCCCTTTCGGACAAACTCGCAACCCTGGCAGGCATTGGCCCTTACGGACCCCGTCAGTTGGTGCTGACATCTCTTTGAGGCGCGCGTGGAACACAACGAACCGTCGACCCGGGCCTCGTTCTAATCGGACGGCGAGCTACCCATTGCCCACTGTCCGCAAGCCCGCGCCTACGGTGGCCGGAAGTCGGCTCGCGACTCCCGACGCCCGGGGCGTCTCCTGCGGCGACTAGGGGCGCGAGGGCGCGCATCTTGCATTTCCCTCGCGCGCTCCGCCTCCTCCTTCGCGAGCATTACTGCTTCGCAGAAGGAAGTGACGGCTTCCCATGCACTCTCGCTCCGGACCATGGCCTGAACCAGGGCCGGACGCGAGAGATCGCCGCTGCCGATCGCCTCCGTGAGGACACGGCGGTGCCCCGCCCAAGCCGGGCAGACCTCCACCGTATGCTCCACCGTGTCCTCCGGGCGATCCACACAATGGTAACACCTGGGCGTTTCCTCCCGCTTTATCCTGAACAGGATAACCTCCCGAAACAACCGTGTACCTGCGTCAGACGGAAGGTGATGACGCCGTGGCGCCTCTCTAGCCACTCCTGAAAGAGGGGCCTTACCGCCGCAATTGTGGCGTGCCCAGCGCTGGGTTGCGACAATCGCACTCTCCATGCCGCCATGAGATCCCGCCGGAGCTCTGTCCGCTGTGCCGTGATTTCTCGCGGCAGCGGAGTTACGCCTCCTCGCAGAACTCCCACATGTGCGCGAGGAAAAAAAAACCTAGCATGCCTGAGAGATATTTCTCGACGGCATGTGAAGCCTAGTCAGAGGCGCATGGGCGGCTTTAAAACTCTGACACCAGGTTAGTCACTAACCACACAAAAAGAAGAAGAATGGGACTTTATATATAGAAGTAGAAGATAATACAGAAGAAAGGAGTAAGTAACCAAAACTATGAATGTAATGATGAGGCCGAAATAGGTACATTACAATAGATAGTGATGAAAGTATTGTAAAGTACATGCACTGTGGACTCTTGAACTTCGGGTGCGATTTTGAAAAGTTTGGGATAACTTGACATCCACTTAAGTTTTCGGGTGTCTGAATAAATGAAGACTGGAGTGGCCGTTCAAAGGGTTTGAGTTATGAAATGCGACGCAAGGGTTTTTGCTCCCAACCAACGATATTGCTAGGTATCTCGTAAATAAATGCAGATCCCTAGCTATGTCCGGGGAGTCTTTATTGTCTGTATTGTTTAATTAATTTTTGGCGATTTTTGAGATAATTATCTTTGCTGTCAGATGTGGGGCATTTTTCTATGGGAGTTGAGACTTCTCCTCTGAACAGTCTCCTTTATTATGTGGCTTATGTAAAATTGTAAAACTGGAAATAAAGATATTTATTTTTGTTATTATTATTTTACTGGCTTGTATAGATATTTAGGACGAAGCATTTAAAACTATGATATAATTTGTAAGAAATTTTAAAATCAACAAATATGTAAGTTTATAGGTAGGTACCATTTTCTTTGGACAAAGCGGCAAGGTAACCTAGTTTACAAGTTGTGTAAAGTGTCTATTGTGAATAGCTGATAAATGTTGGTAGGAAACTAAACTAGTAAAGCAAATCGTCGGTTTTCCGTGCCAGTATGTGCACCAAACAACGTTTTATGAACTGCGAACTGCGCCGCGTCCAGAACAAAAGCCAACTTGCATGTTCTCTTTTTAAATTGTCTGAATTTTTAACGGCTTTTTCGAAAATCTGCGCACTCGATTGGACGAAAACTGTGTAGAATTGGTTGAATGCAGAATGGAACACGAATAAAAAGATAAAAGTGTAATGTTCATGGCGACGGGTAATCGATGGTTTCGACACATTTTGTTTTACTTTTTATCAAAGCATAGTTTATTAAAATACGAAAATTTTATAAAATAAAGGTCCCTTCTTGGCAACAACTTTGTAACATTGCTTAAAGTACAGAAAAACTAATTAACTAAGTTCAAAAACTAATTCAAACTAAACCTAATTTGGTCTTTCTTTTCACAAAAAATATAATTTCAATATTTCAAAACCAAAAACTAATTTCAAGTTATACTGCCTCATTTGATGATAACTAGAGTACGGCGGCTGTAGGAATAACATAAAGTCAGTTCTGGCAAGTCGCCAAGTGCACTAGCATCGTTCGGCCGATAGCCCGATGTACAGTCAAACAAGCTATCTGGCATACAGCAGGCATGAGGCAGGTAACTTGTAACAACTTTTAAATAATGTTGTTTTGTGTGCCGTGTAGTAAATTCTTTTACATTCATAAGTATTGTTTAACGGTGAAGGAAAACATCGTGAGGAAACCGGCATGTCCTAAAACAAAAAATTCGAAGACAAGACTGTGTTATCCTCTTACTGGGCCCATGTGGTGGATTATGGCCCACTCCCTCTCTCACAGTGTTCCAGCAGTAGGCTGATTATGAAATGCTTTAAAAGTTATTTAACACGCATAGGGGTCGTCCATAAATCACATGAGAGTCGAAAGGGGGGAGGGGGTCTGCAAAATACACGAAATATCACAAGGGTGTAGTGAGATATCACGTGTATTTATTTATTCGTTTAATGCGCATTTCTAAACACAAAAGCGGCCCCCAAATGAAATATTTAGCTTTCTTTCTTTCTATTTTTTTAAGATACTTTGCACCAAAAAAATACACGTGACTTTGGGTAGGGGGGAGGAGTTAGTCTAACACCTCACTACGTATCATCAGGCTGGAAGGGGGGGTTAAAAAGTTGCTAAAACATCACGTGATTAATGGGCGACCCCATACAATAAAACTGGTAGTGAAATTTGCCTGTTTACCAAATAGCTCGTTCGCCAGTACCTCGATGTAGGTACACCGAGTGACCGAATCTGTTGTTCCGTGCACGGCTGACTGAAGCCGAGCGAAAACGTTGGGAGCGGCTCTATACGGGTAATGGTCCATCGAGCACTGATGTATTGCTGTGTTGTGTGACGGGGATTCGAGGAGTTTTGAGATGTTAATGCTTTTGTGAACAAGCCGCTTGCTTAACTTGACAACGGGTGTTAGGAATAGGGATATACACGGATACTTTCTTCCTCTTCTCAAATCAAAATCTCTCTATTGTCAAATGTCGATTTTTTGTTATTGACGTCTCTTGATCTTTTTTTGCGAAAAAATGATTAAAGAAACAGTTTTCAAACTTTTGCTTTAATTTCACCATCTTCAAACTAAAGTTCAATGAAATATCGTTTCCAAAAGAATTACGAAAAAAAAAAAAAAAAAATAGGAGACTTAATATTTTAAGTCTACTGTCATTTTCCTATCAATATATGAAACGAAGATAGAGTATATTGTATAGTATCTTCCTCTATATCTATACATATTATAATAAAGTCGCTATTCGTGTCTGTCTGTGACCGTGTTGTTTTTCTAAACTCCGCAACGGCTTTCGATGCGGATTTCACCATCATAGAATTTATTCCGGTAGGTTTATGTGTTTTATTTTAATCGTTAAAGAAATTCGTTATTCAATAGATTATTTCCTTTATTTCTTTATTTACATATACTTAAATTATATTTTTAAATATTTGCATAAAAACAAAAATAGATTACTATTATTAAATTAATTATTTATTAAATATTATTATTAAATTAGATATTTATTAAATATTATTATTAAATTAGATATTTATTAAATATTATTATTAAATTAATTATTTATTAAAGTAATCCCGATGTTTTGTCAAGTCGTTAAACCGTGTTAAGCAGGGGTGGGCCGCTCGTTTATTTAAATAAATCGTTTACCTACCAATAGGGAGGTGAATTTATGTACCAAATCTGTTTGAAGAACCAGCATGACCGTAAGCACTTGAATCAGTATACAAGTACCTATCGTTAAATCATTGAAATAGTGCATAATGCAATTACAGACGCCCATTCATGAACACTACAGTGACCTAATTCCATATCCTATGCTTGGTATTAAACCATCTCTTCACATTGGAATGTCTGCACTAAGAACCTAGTAGAGTATTGCGTGAAATAGGGCTCTTAACAATAAGTATTTAATTTAATGCACCAACTATTTTGCAATAGTGTTACGTGAATAAGAAATGAGTACGTAAGAGGAAGTCTGAAAGTGGCACCGGTGACTGAAAAGTTATGTGGAAATCGGTTGTCATGGTGTGAACATGTGATGTGGAGGAATGAGGAAAATGTCGTGAGGAAAGTTATGAGTATGAATGAAGAGTAGGAGAAGACTCAAGAAACGATGGATGGACTGTGCGAAAAGATGATATAGCTAGAACGGTATACACCCCCTGTGTATTCCGAGATGACGACTAATAGAGAAGTATGGAAAAAAGACATGTTGCCCCGTCCCTAAATAAATTGGGATCTTCTTTCGTGTGGTTAGTAAAAGAAAAACAAAGAAAAATTGTTTATTCTGCACAAACAAAACGCACATATAAAGACAAATACACATACAAAAGTAGCCAAAAGCCTCGTGTTCAACCAATAAATAAAAATAAAAACAATGTTCTTCATTGGACATGGATTGGATTTGGATTGGTTTTGTTTGTTTTAGTGACTAACCAGTACCCTAATTGCGTAATACACTATCAATCAGAATCTGAATCGTTTTGAAACAGATTGCTAATCCATTGCTTCATAAGTTCGAAACATGTTTCTGCTCAACAACGTAAATAACGCAATTAATGTTGTTGAACTGTCAAATGAAACAGATTAGTCGTCTACTAAAATGTGTTGCGTAATTAGATAGTTGGTGTCAAAGTTTTGAAGCCTCCCATGGGCAACTGACTTGGCTTCACATGCCGTCGAGAAATATCTCTCAGGCATGCCGGTTTCCTCACGATGTTTACCTTCACCGTTTTTGAAGCAAGTGATAATTATACAATACGCACATGAATCTGAAAAGTCAAAGGTGCGTGCCTTGGGTTCGAACTTGGCAGACCGACGGTCACACCAGTAGGCTATCATTGCTGGGACACTCACTAAATTGGGATATGGGCAGATGAATTATGATGTGAGAAAAATAAAACATAGACATTTTCGGGTTTCCACAGATTGAGTTCTTTACACTACATAATTGTTGCATTAACTGTAATTTTTTTTACAAAATATCTAGAGGATAGGTTACTTATTACGCGCTGGATAGGTTACTTATTATTAAAAAGCCTTTCGGCATTTTTGTGCAAACTTTGGAGTTCTTAAGATGCAACGGCATAATATCTTACATACAAGATGTATGGCCGTAGTAGCTATACTTCTCCAAATTGATGGGTTTTAAACTTTAAAATATAGCTCATTTCATCATTAACAGTCATAAGAGTGTGGAAATGGAATCTTGGCAAAAGGATCGGTGATCGCAGTATTTCGTCTATGCAGCCGAATGAAGCTACCCATTAATTTGACAATCCCTTCGTCGTTTACCTATTCAAAATATTTTAGCCAGCTGTTCTTTTTTGTTCAAAATGGAGATAATAATATAGTGAACATTAAAATAATTGTAGTATTATCAGTGTCAGGCTGTCACCGCGTTGCTAATTTGTAATTAGCCCCGACTTTATTTGGCTCAAGTCCAGCTGTTTTGGACACACGTCAACATTAACGCCATTAAAATTTAATTTCAACTTTGACGTTAACAACTAAACTAATAATGAACTTTGTTTCATCATTTCGCACAGATTTTGGCGTCTTTCTAGGCAAGTTGATAATTTTATTACTGCTTTTAGACCCTTCGACTGCGAAGAATGATGATGATGTCGAATTCCTATCAACGAAAACTCCTCGATGATGCTCCTCATAGGTACCTTGAATGCTGGAGTCACTAGGCTAGGACGTGCTCTGTGCCAAACATTCACTTCTTCTATGATGGTAATGTAACAGTTACAAGCATCGTTTTATTTCGCCTTAGCCTCGGCTTCGAAATCCAGGCCAAACTACTTTCCTAGAAAAACAATCTCAGGAGATAACCTAAATGTGATCCTTTGTTGATTTATTTTACCCTTAATCTTTCATCCGCTTTACGAAAAACTGAGGAAGCAATTTGTTTAGGATTTCCAATATTCGAAGAATTTCGAGGAATCTTGGCATTGACCTCAGAAAAAATCTAGGCTCCATTTAATTTGACCAGGGATGCGAACCGAAAGTTATTATTGAGATTTGTAACATGTTTCAATAACTCAGTCTGGAATGTCAGACTGTTTGCATAGATCATTTGCGTCAATGTATCACGGGAAGATGTCGTAAAATACAAAGAATGTTGTATTTCAACTTCAACGCATTCATTTTTATTATTTACTGTGATTTTTCATCTTCTGTCACATTTTATTTTATTTAATAGTCAGTACGACACGACATTATATCAAAAACAAAATGAATAGATCCTGTACATCACTTTTGCTGCAGTTTAATACGAGTATTTGCGTACTATGTTGTATGATTTTACTAATTTGTCAACGAATGGCGAGCGTTTTATATATCTTTGTTTAATAAACCGTAACGTATATTTTACGCAAACATTAGTAATTACTGACTAATCATTATTGTTTACAATAGTAATAGAAGACATTAGCATGATCCTCTAGCGCGTTATTTTAACAGCGATTATCTATTGAATGTTAATCTCTCACGACCGCTTATTTTTAGGATCGAATTCGACCTGGCATTCGAGCTTTACAATAAAATAAATCAGTTCATCAAACAGGGTTAAATATACTTGCAGTATTTATAAAGACAAATGCATGTCAAGTACCTTTCTTCCAATTGCATTGTACACATTTGAACGTTTACTTTTCCCTATTATATCTCAATGCTCTTTCAACAAGCCGACATTGCCGACATTGAGCATCGCCGATCTTTCTCCAGGCCACCACTTATTAGGTTATCTAAACATTTGACTATTGGCATGCCTTTTGCGGCAGACAGTCGTGCCGATATCCTTGTAAGGAAACTTAGCTTCAGCAGATAAGCATTTCTCGCCGTATTTGCGTTTCGAAGTATTGAAGCTGTTTCTAGAGAGTTCATTCTTTACTTTGGTATGGGTATGATTCTATATTTTATTTGCTGTTCTTTGAATCTGTGCAAATTGAGTTATAAATAAGTAACAAGAGGGACCGGGTAGAAAGTATTATATGGCTAAATAAATCTGCACTATAATATAATAATTATCATCTATATCATTTAGCCTTCTCTGTCTTATTTAGTTACAAACATGTTACTTTTGCATATTTAATAATGTATCGGCTAGATTATCTATTTTCAGGGAAAACACTCTAAATTGTTTTACCATGAAAGAATGAATGGGAGGTAGATCCTTCTGTCTACTTCGGCATTGTTATCCAACCGAATTTCATTAGTCTTTTTATGTCCGAAAACATCTCTAATGTATCCAATCTGGCCATATATCAGATATCTATGAACGGAATCGGTTTGAGGTAGGGCCATCCAATAACGTGGCTAACCAGGTTCGGCCTTCTTCGTCCAATTACATAAACAATCCACTAGTGCTGTGCGGGAAAATGACCGTATTTGGAAGTCGCCCAACTCTGATTGTTTTTTTTTCGGCGAACTTATTGAAATCCGAAGCATTTGTCGTCCGCCGATGATAAATGTCGCATAAATTTGTCACGACCCCGTATTCTTGAACGATATGTCCCTTTGTCCGATTTTTCTGAGCGATGTGAAGGCAGTTTTTGGGGTTGTTAAGCAAGGGATGATATGC
Organism: Agrochola macilenta; assembly: GCA_916701695.1. Taxonomy (NCBI): domain Eukaryota; kingdom Metazoa; phylum Arthropoda; class Insecta; order Lepidoptera; family Noctuidae; genus Agrochola; species Agrochola macilenta. The sequence continues at coordinate 9,548,731 of OU753554.1, read as the reverse complement.
TGGTTATTTTTTATAGTTCAGATATAAAATTGGATTCAAACTCTCTTCGATATTCCATTACTTCGTAAAAAACTATGACACATGTGCAAGACTGATCAAAGATGACGTCAAATGTTAAGTGCCTGCATGCATTAAAATAACAAAACGCTGTCATAGTTTTAAATGTCATGCCATGTCACTATAGAAAAACATTGGAGCCAAACAAAACGCAATATAACATTTGACGAAGTAAACAGTTGTGTTCACGCATATTATTATTTCGATGTGTAACGTAATTTGCGTCAGATTTTGCGTTATCATCGTAAATTCAGCAAATGCAAATCCGAAGCTTAAATGGAATTTGTACTAGATTGGATTTATCGATTCGGTTTGCGGCTGTTTGGTAGGAAAATTGTTTTTTTACGAGCCCGTTGAGGTTTCGTCGATACTCTCGCGCTATCGAGCGTACAGATAACATTTGTATACTTAATCCGACATTACCCTTAACGGCTTAATTTCGAATAATGATGCGATAAAAGTCAGACACCTTTATACTCGTATTTAAACCGATCAAAAGGCCAGCTTGTTTCGAAATCGAAATTGATTGACATGGCGTCTAAATTTAAGTACCTACATAAATGTCACGATCGTGCCAATTATATTAATGGATTGTTCTCGTAAATAGATGTGTGATTCGTTTGACTGCATCGATTACGAAGAGACACTAATCGGGATAATTACGTCTCGTCGGTCTCATCATTGTATTGAAATACAAAGTATTTTCAGAAGTATCTGCAACATGTTTGCATATAAACGATTAAATACGGCAGTCATCTGTTCCACCGAAAATGGTGGGGTGGACTCACATAAGATAAATGTAGATATTCAGTGGGCAGTCAGAGCTAGACACTTAATTTAAAATTTGGTGGATGCATCGCATCATAGGAATAAATTGTGTAAATTCCCATATTCATATGATCTGATAAAGCTTTTACATTTCAGTAAACATTTTCCCCTATTCTGTAAGTAAATACGGCAAACGATTTTGGATTTCTTCTACAAACAAAGCTATAAATCTTGCGTATATAGACGATACACATCGGTCCACTCACGTAACTTATTTACATGTATTGCTTTGAATATAGAAATTTCTAGATGGTCTCCAACTTCGCACATCGTCGTTTGTATTGAAAGTGACATTTTCTGGAATCACGAAAACTACTTTGATTTTGGACTTAATACAAATAATTTCAGACATAGGTACTTCCATATCGTAAATAGAAGGAGTGTTGGTGCTACATTGTTTGAGTTAACTAGGTATTATAAAAGTTTGTTTGGTAATGAGCGTTATTAATGGTGAGTTAATTTGCGAAGAAAAACGCAAGAAGAGTTAAATACTCATTCTAGTACTGTTATCTAGCAGACTCAGTCGCTACATTCAGACTAATGAGCCAATTCAGCAAGCATTTATGTAGGTCAAAATTTACGAAGAAATTGAATAAGATTTCTACATATGAAATTAAATGTTTACGTCCAAAAGTTCTTGTCTCTGGAAGTTTTAGGTAGGAACTTCGAGGCCTTCATAAGCCGAGAAAGTAATTTAATGATACTGAATCCTCAATTTCTTGTCATGATACGACCAAATTAGTTTCGCAGAATTCTTTTACGGATTTGCGAAGTTCGTTTTATTGAAAGAGTATAATTAAAATATTGACGTGAATCCGTACGTCGCCGTCGGTCGCGAATAAATTAAACGTCGAACGCTCTATAGAAAAGTTGTGCGCAGAATTAGGCAGCTAGGGACTTAACTTGGCATTATTGACAATTTGATTTACTTATAGGTGTTCGTAAGCATACGTAGCTAATGAATGAATTTGATTATGTTATTTAACGGTCACTTTTGATCTCAATTCTAATTTAAATGTCCATAATTTTTAAATAATGAGGATGTTAATCGAAGTAGGATGACAGTGGTGCCGATTCTCTTGTACAACGAACTTAACTAACTAAACTATCACTAAAATTCCTTACTTTAGGCTATGAGAATCTTAGAGCTATTCTGTCAATAAAATTCTCTAAACTAAAAAATAATTTTGACACAACTAAAGTAGAATTTGACAATCGCGAAACCACGTGGTACCCGTGGTTTGCCCTCACCCGTGATTTTTTTTAGAGCCGGAGGCGCGCAGGGGGTGCCGCCTCGACGTGTTTTATATGGAATTTTTCACTTTTTGTATGGAAAACATGAAAAAATATTACCTACATGTTCAGGTTTAGGGGTTTAAGGGTTTCATAAAGGGGGTCGAAATTTTCATTATTTTTGCGATAGGACGCACCATTTTCGAGATATAAGCAAAAGAAAAAATAAATACAGTACTATTTTTGCACGTAAAGTCGAGATGTCGGTGTGAATTTTAGTTCATGACAACTTATTTTACCCCACACCTTTTTAATCGCGATTAAAATTTGTCAGAATTAGTCTGGTTTGGTATTTTACAATCAAAATTTTTGGTGAAAAATGTCATATTCAGAATAGCAAAATATAGTTTAATTGTGTCACTTTAGTCTATTTCAGAATGGGAAATCGTCGTTTGACAGGATTAAACTTAATTTTAGTGACTTTTAGTCTAGTTTAGAGGCATTTGTGACAAGAGAATCGGCACCAGTGAGCCACAATTTTGACCATAATTCAAAATAATCAAAATCTGACTTAAATTATAACTTGTGCCAGTAACCTGCAATGTACTTTCCATGACCAGGTTTAAAATCGATGTTCGTTTTCACATAAGGGAGCAAAAGCACAAGCCAGGAAGTAAGCTTCACGACTTGCCATTGTGTACGGCTATTATCAGGTGCCTGTTTAACACTAGACTAACCGGTATGTAAAGATCTCACCGTGTAAACTTAGGAGAAGTGAGTTTGAAGTGAGCTGTCATGCCATTGAAGCTAGGGATTGACACTATTGTCAGCTCACTTCACCAAAGTTTTCACGGCGATATTTGTACACAATCGGTTGGCTATCCTTTACTAACGCGCAAAAATACTATACACACTGTTGATGTTAACACTGAACATCTTTACAGGCGTACCTACCAACAAGAATGACGCTATTTTTCATTAGGAAACATTAAACAGTTAATTAACGGGCTCGTTTATCTAGACGACAGTATAACACAATCAACTTACCTGACTATTTGGGAAGGTGGCAAACGCAGATTGTACTTTATGAAGCGCGTGGTCCTGCTGATGACCTGGCGGTGGTCTGCCTTTGGGGAAGTGGAAGCGAGGGATGACTCGTGCGGGCACACCACTGCTGGCAGCACCGCGCACACTGCGCTGTAGCGTTGTGTGAGGTGGCGCTGATGATGGCTTTGGAGGTGCTGAGGCGGCATAGCTCTGTGGAAAAGGAATTATGATATTATTATTACTGTGAAGATTTGTCGAAAGAGTATTTTGAGTAAATATTAATTTGTTTATCCCAAGTCGCTGGGCCTGATTGGAAATTCATTATGTATCTTACTGGTTAATAAGTAAATTTTCAATATATCAGACAGATATGGAACATAAGCCATCCTAAAACACTCTGCATGTAGGTGTACAATCAAAAACGTACCTCCCACAATTTTCACATGTATGAATCTGTACCATACGTTATCTCCAAAACTGCTTCCACGCGCAAACGTAATAGAAATAGAATATATCGTTGGCGAGGTGAGTGAGTCGCAATTCTTTTGATTTATTGCGTAGTGTATTGTTGATATTTTCGCAGTCCGCCTGTCGAGCCAGCGATGAAATAGAAATATTCTGATAAATGTCTACCGTCGTTTCGTTAGTAGTACATCCATCGGGATGAGCGACAGTGAGGGTTTTTCTATTTGTAATGTTACGAAAATAAATTGATTTAGATGAATCAACTGGTTTGGCTCTAGCGAGATTAGCTGCAGACTTTGTGTTATTTAGGTTTTATATTTGTGAATGAATTAATAAAGTAATGTTTTCATGAACGATACAGAAAGTTAACTCTTTAGATTTCTGCTATATACTGTTTTAAAGTAATTGTTAAAAAAACATCCATTTAAGTAAATAGGTACTATCGAAGAAGTTCATATCTAACCGCTGTAAGGACTAGTCTTGCTTGCAGCGCTCGGCGGCTATAGAACCGGGCCGGTAACAGATGTGGTCATCGTGTTCACGGGATTTGGTTTTTAAACTGGTTAGATATGAACTTCTTTCATGGTACCTACTACATTTAAAATTCTTGTAATATATGTTTAGTAACCTATGTCTTTATTCAAATTTATTTTGCTTAATACTTCTCGAAATCTAGACACAAAAACGAAATAAAACACTAGCATATTACTTTTCATTTGAGACGCTTTTATACACACATTCAAGATCATTCTCTTGTATTTTCTTTCATGAATATAGTGTTCATTATAAAAACGTTTACCTAGTATCACAGCCTTTATACCTTCCAGTTTATAGGTACGCCCCTACGTAGGTACATAAGTGTATAATAATCTACCTATGTTTTCATTTACTCGCGGCTCGGTCGTAATATTTGCAAATGCTTGATATTACCAAGTATACGAGCTAAAAAGTACTTTGTCTACTGCTTAATAACTTTCTTTCATCTTTGTAGCTTTTATAGTAGGTAAAGACTTTAGCGGTTATAAACCTTTTTGGCATAAATTGGTTAGGTCACGTGTAAAGTCACGTGTTTCTTGTGATTTGAGTAAAGCCAGCTTATTCGTAGAGGCAACTGAAATAAAACTAGCTCGAGGGATTAATTTAATTACCAATCCGTCATGCGTCCTAAGCTACGGCCACATTAGTATTGTTTTTTTTCGGAAGTCGGTTGTATTTTTTTTGTAAAAAGTTTTTGTGTTTTATTTTATTTTATTACACAATAGGTCTACTCTTGACCTCGATCTAGCCTGATGGAAAGTGATAATTCCTAGTTTGTTGTCCTAGAAATACTTAATAGGTAAGCAACTGCGACCAACTCGGCTCGCGCGTTGTTGGTCACAGTTTTAACCTAACCTAATCCTAGTAACTAAGCTAGGGTACCCCGATCAAACGGACGGGGTACTCTAGCTTAGTTACTGTGACCAACTGTGAGAAAATAAAAAAAGGAGCTTTTATTTAAAAAAGCGTGCAACGTAAGAAGCCCACAAAATTATTAGAGGTTCATTAATTTAAAAACGCGTACGTCATTAGAAGGTCAATAAGATTTTCGACGCTCAATTAAATATTTCCCGCTCCGTAATGGTAACTATCAACACTTCTGCAGAGGTCAGGTACAGTCAATGAACGATTTCAACTTATCATGGGATTGACGTTTGTTGATCTCCTTATGAATTTGTGAGTAAACAAGTGAACATCACTGGCCATAAACATTAAAATTGCTACGAGAAGTGTTGGGGTCGTCTATTTACAGCCGAGGCCAACAGCGAGCCATATTAACACAATTATGACAGAAATAATCTCGTAAACTAGCCTGCTGTTTACACAATTTTCCCGGACAATTAAGTATAAAACAGCTGATATAGTGTTCATAGGAAAGGAAGGGAAGGCGTGAAAAATGTGTAAGGCACAAAAAGCCTGGCGCCGGTGATTGAGCCGTCTTTGTCGCCCACATGCTAATTCCGAACACAAAAAAATAAGTTTTCGGTCGCTTTTTGTCCGCCCAACATCGTAATTAACGTTCAAATGAATTCTCGGTGACGTACGCTCATTCTGCAAAGTTTTGCAACGACAAATGAAAATGTTTTAGTTCGTGCGAAATCCTAGAGAATAGCCCTACGAAATAAATAGCAGTGCAAAACGACTGTTGTACTGTTATTCTCAATTTTGCCAGGAGAAATTCTTGTTGGAATAATTCATGTTTTACAAAAGTAATTTCAGCCCTCGACATTTTCTGTAATTGCTACATAATTTTCCGTTCTGTGGTCGCTTTAGTGATTATGTTCTCAAAACAAAACCTCTAGTTTAGGGTTTCTTATACAAACAATGAAACCTAACGATTACAAACTGATTTCACTGTAAAATGAAACTATATTTTCTAAATACAAAACAAAATGTGTAAACCTACTTCCTCCGCCCTGCACGCGTAGCATGACCACCGTAGAAACAGACGGGTTTTGTCGACGGAAGAATAGACAAAATGACAGATTGTGATTGTTATCTGTCATTATGTCTATTCTCCCGTCGACAAAACCCGTTTGGAGTGTAAATGTGGTGCAGTCCCACAAACAATGGGGCACTTAATATTGTGTCCAGCGTGTCCTGTTGCCTTCACGTTACAGGAATTGATGGACACTGGAGGTGCCAAACTCGTAGTCAAATTCTGGGACTCTATTTAGATTTCCATCGACACGCTAAGAGGAAAATCAGGCTACAATAAGAGCAAAATTCTTGTGCATACAAGTCTGCCTATCATCTATAACAACGCAAAGGCCTTTGATAACATTGCCTATATAAAAAGGAAACTACTCGTACTTTACTAAAGAACATAAAAATAGAATCTTTACTTCTTCAATAGCTTCGCACTTGACCCGTTTCTTGTAAAGACGGCTCTTAATAATGAGATCCATTATACGGACGACCTTAGGAATATTTTTTGCGAATATTGTATTTATTCTGTCTCATTCTTGGTAACTGGCATTATCTACTGCGACCTTTGTCTTGCTATTGTTTAAAACTTCAACGGCGACGTTTCTGGCAAAGGCGCCATCTTAGTATGCCAAATTTCACACCTATTGGGTTTTTTTTTATAATATTGTAAAGTCGATGAACTAGCTGATTGGGATAATGAACAGCACTTGTTGATGGGTGGTGGTCAGCCATGTTATAAAGTAAAGGTAAAAGTTTATGAAGGTACATACATAGTACTTATTTAAAATCACGCGTGCAGCATCGTAGGTACACGTAATAAACTTTAAAAAAATAAGAGATTTAGAGACAAACAAAACGACGACGAGTCGCCGACGACGCCGACGACGCCGACGCGAGGTAACGAAATGTGTCTAATCTTGACGCGTCTTACTCTCAATAATTCTCGTCCAATTATCGAATCGCCGCCTAAAAAGTTTCACTTCTAATAGCATGTGTCGTTTTGCCGATGCTTGGGGAAGCCAATGTCCAGTAAGGAACGTCTTACGGCCGTACGACGATGACAAAACAAATAACTAACTAACTAACAACTCTTTAAATAAATGCTTCGCGAGTGGTCTTTAGAGCAAGTTCTGCTATCTGACTTTCCCAACTCAATTACTTTGAATGAAACCGATATCCATAATATCATTTACCATACTAACATAAAAAAAAAACTTGGAACATTCCGGTTTCATAGAGATTATTCAGGTCAGACTATCAGCCTTGAAGCCCCACAAATCCTCTTTTAAAACGTCGTGCAAACCGGCGCGACGCGACATCGCGACGTGACTCTAATAAAACAATTTCTAAGAAAACTTCATGGTAGAACAATTATCAGCGACCAGCGCGCTAGTCTGCACGAGCACTTAGGCTCTTACAAATGCCGTTGGCAATGCCGGGCCTTGCCACTGGGCAAGTCACGGTACTGGCTTGCTGCGCAAAGGAACGCTCAGCAAAAGCCGGCGGTGCGTGCCGCCGGCACTGTGTCTTTAAATCTGGCTGTAGGTAGATGCACCCTGGCAAAACTATATAAATCTTTTTTATGTAAGAAAGTATATTATTTTTTCGTAATACACAAACAATAAAATGTAGGTAGGTCTTTGTATGTCTTCGGCCTACTTAAACTGTTATTGGATTATTTTGAAAAGAAAAAATCTCATGAATTCTAAATCTATCGAACTGAAAGGCTCTGTTGACTACTTATAAGGGATCTTACACGTCCTTGATTGCCATTAAATGCGGTTTAGGAATTTGAAACAGTAACTAAAATAATCAAATTCCTGATTAGTTTCTCCAAAACTAGACTCAAGACGTCTTGGGTAATCGGAGACGACGTGTACAATAAAAAAGAATCATATTTACGCCACCAGAATCGTAAATCTGCCCACAAAATAATGTAACCGCAGCACATAATTCTGGCTAACGAACTCATTAATCTTCTAAGCTCCTGGTAACCACAAAAGGTAACTCGACAACCTCAGATATTGTTTTCCAATATAATGAACAGAATGCCGTAACATGTTATATGTCTTAACAATAAACCAAATGACCACTACGCCTACGTTAGCAGTGCCAAAACGAATAAAGACCAATTCACACGACTCTGCTAGATTTAGCCACTGTGAAGTCTCACGTAACTATAAAAAATTCTAAACAATGCGGAAGTTTGTCTAAACGTACAACTAAAGTGTCGTTAAAGACAGACATTATTCAAATGACATAAAACGCGAAATTAATATAGGTATGTTTTTATTTGTTTGAGCTTCTGATATTTCGGCACAGACGCAAGCGTCAATATTCATGAATAAAATTGAAAAGCTATGCGCCAAAATTGTTTACACATTATTGTTAATCCATTGTCAGAACTTGTCAGAACTGATCACAATGTGAATAGACTAAAATATTGCGTAGAAGACGATGTTGACGTGAATGATGCATTTGCTTACAAAACAGTGAACCGTGAGAAGCGATCTTAAATCACACTGTCGTCCCACCTATCATAAATCAATAACACCTGTTTCTCGCCTAAACAACAATTCAATTATACCAATATCCGATTGATTTGACAATATAAATGGGCTCATATAAATAAGGCATATGTTAATGATATAGTCGATCCATCATTGATTTCCACTTTGATTGGCGTTACCTGTTCATTTTAGATGAAGATTCTGATTATCTCACAAAGACATGTTGATTTGGTACTTTAGGTAAAGAATTCCAGTACAAAACTTGTTGTGCAGTGGCGTTTAACCTCATTAATGTTATAATGAAATTGAAGATAATAAGTGATCATATGAGATTGCATGGTGAAGAAAAGTAATCACAAGAGGTGTTCACTCAAAAAACTATTCTCTGAATTGATGTGGATGGCAGAGGACAGACATTCAGAAGAATCTAAATGATATAGGAAAGAAGAAAAAAAGGAAAGAACGAAAATACGTTCATTTGCGGTAAACATGACGCAATGAAAGAAAACATACACGAAAAGAACAAGTTGGGCAGGTTTCTGCTGGGGAGTTTGTTGCGCCTGCACTTCTTCCCAGCTTAAGCACTAGGAAGAGAAGGGTGGGCATTTTTGGGGGCTGTCTTATGTAATTTTGACCTTCGAAAAGTGCTGATTCTTAGATGACTTTTGAATTTTGTTTTTTTTTTAATTTTGCGGGAAATATGCGTCACATCCACGCAAAACGGCCATCGCTCAGCATAACGCTGCGTGCGATCCTATTCAATTCTTTGTCTGACTGAGTAAGTAGTTTGCTGAGAATTTCAAATATTCAGACATCTATACTAATATTATAAAGAGGTAAAATTAGTTTTTTTGTGTTTGTTTGTTTGTATGTAGGAGCCTACTTCCAAAACTACCAGTCGGAATATATCAATTCTTTTTGCATTATATAGCCCAATTTTTGAGGAAGGTTTATAGGCTCGCGGACGAAGTCGCGGGCAGAAGCTAGTATCTCATAAAGTTTAACTGGTTTGTCTAATCAAAAGACATATTATAGCCTGGCTAGCTACCACCATCTTATCTAAGTCTGTCGCCATGACAACAATGTTAACAGAATTGTTGCGTTTCGGCAGTTATCTATAGAGATAAGATAGCCAGTTCCTTTGTGGTTGAGGATTCCGGGTGAAGCTCGATTCCATCTTCGGTCTGATCATCACTTACCATCAGGTGAGATGCAGGCGAAGAGCTTCCCCGTTGTGGTTAAAAAAAAAAAACACTAAAAGTAAAATGTTCACATGTTTTTTATCCATACACGTTACGTATTACAATTTTTAAATTGTAATGAGCATTCAATTCGCCAAAGAACCCTCGTTTACGTGCGTCAGTTCACATGTTTTTTGTCCATACACGTTACGTATTACAATTTTTAAATTGTAATGAGCATTAAATTCGCCAAAGAACCCTCGTTTACGTGCGTGTATGACCACGATAGAAACGGGTTTTGTCGATCTGTGATTGTTTATCTGTCATTTTGTCTATTCTTCCGTCGACAAAACTCGTTTCTATGGTTACGCGTGCTGATGTAGGAACGTTAATGAAGCAGAAGGAGTATGTGAGGGTCGTATTTGGCGTTATAATAGTTTCTGTCTACCCCATGAAAAGACGGCGAGAGTGTATATATGTAGGTATGTATCCCTCCCTCATTTAAATATTTGCTAACTCTCTGTTCTAGTAGGTTCAAATTGGTGTAATGTTATTCTACAATGTTACGATTTCCTCTAAGTTATAAACGACTGGTCAAGTTTGTTTTATTACTGGGTTTACGTGTTTTAATTATAATTTAATGTTATGAGTCCAGTTTACTGCAAGTTTCATCGACTACCATAAAATCGGTGTCTTAGCTAATGTCTCTTGGAATTAATTAGAACTTTCTCTTACTACATAATAATTAATATATCTTAATGAGCAAAATAGGTCCTAGTTGTTAAAGAAAACAGACTTTTTAAATTATTATCAGTTATTAATTAAGCTTAAAGGCTCCCAAAGGCGTCCAAACACGCGTGACGCGACTCTAAGAAAACTTCACGGTAGGACAATAACCGGTGTCGCCACGCGCGGCAAGTCGCGGTAGGATGCCCGAGCCTTTATACCATCAATCAAATTTTCTAAGCTTAAGGGTCATAATCACACTGGCGATTTGCGAGCGAATTTCCAGCGAGGCGATTGTTTAACGCGCTCGCTGCGTGTGTGTAGCGAGCACGCCACGTGTGCGCAACGAGAGCGATTGGCATGAGTGAGACAAGACACACAAGAGAGATAGAGACAAGCGAGAGTACAATATTTTGAACGCTGAGAACATGCACTGTGAGTTCGCACTTCGCACTGGAAACACGCTGGCAAATCATCAGTGTGACAATGCTCTTATTGTTTCATGGCTGCGACTATTAAGGTAAGATAATGACGTAACGATATTGGTCCCGGCTGTCATTCACGGATCTTTGACAGTCGTTACGGGTAGACAGAAGCCCGAAAGTCTGACAACCAGTCTTACCAAGGGGTATCGTATTCCAACTGACGGGGTCCGTAAGGGCCAATGCCTGCCAGGGTTGCGAGTTTGTCCGCAAGGGATATCGCGGCGACCGGCACACAGGCAACGGAAGCAACACGGGTGTGTTTTAGTCAATAAAAGTCTGACACGCCCTCAGCTCCACCCAGAGCGGGAGAAGTTATTTGATAATTTCCCACCCAAAAAAAAGATGAAAAAAAAAAGGGTATCATGTTACCCAGTGACTGGTTTGTGGAGGTCAGATAGGCAGTCGCTCCATGTTAAATACTGGTATTCAGCTGTACCCGGTTAGTGGAAAAGGCTAGGCAGATTGACTATAAATTGGCATCCACACGATCGTTTTCTGATCCATTTGTTTACATTTTCACCCGATACTTTTGAAACAGACCATAGGTACTCATATTTGTATACGTACCATGCCAAAACTGGTGTAGTGTATCCTGGCGTGCTTAGTTAATAATTTATTCCATTATGCGACTTTTTCCACATGGATGACGCCGCAGGCACAAACTAGTTAACAATGCGACAGATTCATCCATGCAAGGGTCGGTAATTTATTTAATAAGCAACACAATATGTGAATATTGCATTGTAATGACTGTAATTTGTGTGTGTCTTCTGGCGTAGAATCGACTGAGAACTGCTTTATTCGTGGGCGACTAAGGATTATCTCGAAAGGTGGGAAGAGGTAAATAAGTTTAGGTAAGTCTCCTCTCTGCTAAGCACACTGGGATTCCCAATCCGTTCTCCATGTCGCTGTGAAAAATGTTTCAAGCTTGCAATATCATCTGAAAAACGGGCTCGGACTGTCTGGCGACTGACCCGTCGTACCCTCTTCAATCACGATTTTTAAGAAGACACAAATAAAGGCCAAAATACCATAAATTCATTTTAAAATAAAATAAATTGGCTCTAAGATGTCTGTAGGTACAGTTTTTGTGGGTAGTCGTAAAAATAAATATAATTATTTAGGTACGAAGAAATTTAAAAGCCGGGAGATTACCGAGGAAAAAGGTTTAATTAGCGTCCTAATTTTATTTCTACAAACACTGGCTGAAAATAACTCGCTTCCACGAATTCTTGATGTAGTACATTATTACATTTCCTTTCTCTTTTAAAAAGTTGCTTTGTGAGCCTACGACGCAAAATTCAGGATTCCGTGACCTGACATTTTGGGTATGTACGTAATTACTCAGAGAGGTACATAACATGTGTGTACACACTGTGCACAGCATGTATCAGAAAGGGTTGGTAAATTTTAAGGATGTGTTACAGAGACAGGCCACAAACTGAATAACTTTCTCCATGAGACTAAAATCGTAATCCAGAAAAAATTTACAGCCGTCCCATACATTTGGGTCGAGTTTGTTTGTTTTGTTGTTGTTCGGTTGATCATTTTTTCATGATTGCGTTGTTGGTCCCATGAAGAAAATTCTCTTTCAGGTTCAACTTTTTAAATAGTCTATGATATTTTCATAATCTCAGAGGAATTTCCTAAAATTCTACTCAGTTCATATTATGGTATTTTCTTTGCAGCACGCGCAGTATGATCACCATAGAAACAGGTTTTGTCGACGGAAGAATAGACAAAATGAAAGATAAACAATCACAATCTGTCATTTTGTCTATTCTTCCGTCGACAACCCGTTTCTATGTGGTCATGCTATGCGTGCAGGTTGCTCGCAACGTTAGACAGTGTTTAAATTAAATTTTATAGAAAAGGTCACTCTGAGAGAGCCTTGCGAAACTCGTAACTTTATAGCCAACCGCGGAGAAAAACTAGAGCTTCTTGAAATTAGGGCTTAGAAAAGTAAGGCAGAGATTAGTAATAGAAGATTTTAAGGGTCTTCTTGCAAATTGTTTAATTACCAGAAATGTAAATAAAGGAGTAAGAAAACTATTTAACGGCGCAGGATAGCCTTTACCAGAAGTGGTCATCGTATTAGTGGTTCAGTAGTCAATATCATCAGGATTGTGCTGGAATATTAAACAGTCGGTTCAATGTAAACTAGAGCAGACACCACAAACAAAATTTTTGCGCAACATTTTATTGACCGGGACAACAATCGTCTGAGTCTATCTACTACTTAAATACGCATACACCGCGTTTGTCACATTTGACACATCTTTTGTTTCTAATAGCTTCTTTATTTTACATGGAACCTCAATGATAGCAGCCGTATTTTTAATGCGAACGGCATTCAAATTTCAGTCTCAATCTGTCAAAAATATCTCTAATTTCCCTACGTTTTTGACAAGTTGTTGACATTGATTGTCACTGAGATGAGATTGCTACTAGATTTTGAAGATTTTATAATACGAGAAACGGCCTTCAGTTCGTCGTGGACGTGGTAAGACAGCTTGACATCATCTTCTGTCATTAGAAAACAGCCGCCACGTAACCGGCGATCTGACGCACTGCTAGAGTGTCACTAGCCAGTGTCACTCTTATTGGACCTTTTCGATGATTCTAGTTACTTCATAACTCTTCATAACAAACTTAAAGGCGCCGTCATATTAATAGGTAGATAAGCTTGTTATTTTATAGGGTTCGAAAGTGCTACTTCTTTAAGTTTGGATAAGCTCTCATCTTCATAACACAGCATCAAAATTAGGTAACCGTAGCGTAAACTGTGGTATAGAGTAGAGCTCTTAGTCGTAAAGTTCACATTGTTATCTTAAGGAAACTGAAATTATGAAACAAGGAGAAATGCGGTCAAAGATGTATTAAATTTCGTAAGGCTTACAGTAAATCTTTAGATATTCGTCGGATTACGGATTCTGATTTAGAACAAGAAACTATTGGCTTATTGCCATTTTTGTATTCTAAATGTAATTTGTTTTGTCACTGTAACACTCAATACTAAAACTCTGCCTCTGACACACACTTACCTAGAAAGTACACTTCCTTTACACGCACACACACTAACATACATCCTATTTTACACTTCTTATGATGTAGGTTTATTTTGCACGGAGCATCGGTCATTTCGGATTGTTTTATCCAACGTTAGAAATAATAATTGCTTTAAAAAAATATTTGTTAATTCTTACTTTCCATTATGAATGATAACGTCGAAATATTGGATGATATTGAACATGTTGCAGCGTCGGCATCATACCAGTGTTCCCCGGAATTAGTTGACTCATTTTTACACAACGTTAATTATGGTCTAAAAATTTTCCACGTAAACATAAGAAGCATCGGCAGCATTGCCAATTTTAACAATCTCCTTCTACTGCTGCATCGAATAAGGGTTCAGTTTGACGTCATAGTCTTGTCGGAGTGCTGGCTACGTAAATGTCCCCACCTTCCCTCGATTCCGGGCTTCGTGTCCGATTTCTCCGATAATTTAAACCAAAATGATGGAGTTGTAGTATACACGAAAGTAGAGTTACAACTCGCTATCGAAAAGTCAGTCCTCACCGACGCAAACTGCCTAGTAATTAAATTACGTAATGATGTGGCTCTTATTGCAGTATATAGATCTCCTTCAACGAAGAACATCCAACAATTTGTCACCAGTCTAGACTTAATACTCAGATCTCTTAGCACTTACAAGACTATTGTTCTGGTTGGAGATGTAAATATTAACATTGCCCGAAACTGTGGTGACTTAAATTCGGACTTCTATTTAAATACTATTGCGTCACACGCTATGCTCCCTGGTCACCTTTTTCCCACCCGCAACGATAGCTGTATTGACCACGTTATTCTTAAATCGAATAAACCAGCCATTACCCTAGTACTTGACACTTTGATCACAGACCATGCTCCTGTTGTAGTTTTTTGTGATCTAAAACTAGACATCCCTAAATCGCCCCTCCGTCAACGTCGAGTGGACATTTCGGCATGCGTTGAGGCACTTAAGATAACCGATTTTTCTGACGTCATGTGCTGTCATGATGCCGATATTGCTGTTTCTACCATGGTTAGTTTGATCTCTTCGGTTGTAAATAATAATTGCAGTAACTCTATCATCCCGAGTAGAAAGCGAATTATTAAGCCATGGGTCACACCGGGGCTCCTTAAGTGTATTCGCAACCGGGATAAACTGTACGTTAAAACTAAGAAAGACGCTGATAATCATATTCTTAAGACAACGTATAATAGATATAAAAATTACTGCAATAACCTATTAAAAAAATTAAAAAGAGAATATGAACGTAATGAGTTTGAAAAACATCGTAACAATCCCAAGGCTACCTGGAAACTTATAAAAACTATCTCCAATCTTCAAACGAGTAAGACTTCTGCTAGTGAACTGCTGTCCCTTGCTCCGGAAGTATCTCAATCGCTTGATTTGGTTAACAATTATTTCGCAAATGTGGGGATGGAGCTGGCATCTAATATTAGGAATTCCACAAACTATGTCTCGACAACCACTGACGCTGGTTCACTTAGTGTCCACTCCAGTTCAATGGCCATCCTAAACACAGACAACGAAGAAATCGAGCGACTAATTCTTGGCCTCAAGCTTAATAGTGCTGTAGGATGGGATGGTATCCCGGCTACTGTGATACTTGGTGCCAAAAACATTCTTGTCCCAGTCATCTGTCACGTTTTTAACCTTGCTCTTTCGTCTGGAATTTTTCCAGCTGCTTTTAAAAAAGCTGTAGTGCACCCTATTCATAAAAGTGGTGACGGAGGCAGTGTCAACAACTACAGACCCATATCGGTTTTATCTATCCTATCTAAACTCCTAGAAAAAATATTAAATAAACGCCTGCTTGACTATCTCAATTCACAAAATATTCTGGCTGACAACCAATTTGGGTTTAGATCTGGCAAAAAGACGGAAGATGCTATATTAGAATTACTGGGTACAGTAGCCCAAAATACTAATAATAAAGATAACACCTTAGCTATCTTCCTTGATCTCTCTAAAGCTTTTGACACTGTCTCTGTTCCCCTCTTAATTACTAAAATGGAAGGGGTTGGCATAAGAGGCTTACCGCTGGATATTTTCAAGAGTTACCTTAGTGGTCGTTCTCAGGTAGTAAAAATTGAAAACCATTCCAGCAAAGCAGAATTTCTCTCCTACGGTGTCCCACAGGGTAGTGTTCTGGGACCCACCCTGTTCCTAATATATATTAATGAGCTCTGCAGACTTGCGCTCGTCAACTCCAAAATAATTACGTACGCTGATGATACCGTAATCTTGGTTAATGGCAGTGACTGGACCGAAGCTTGCAGGTTTGCAGAGTCTGCCCTACGTACTATCATGACGTGGTTAAGACAGAACTTGCTCACACTTAACCTGGATAAGACTAGGTTCATTACATTTAGTCCGAGGAAAGCATCACAGCCAGCTCCGACTTTCTGTTTGACAGCTCATGTATGCGATGCCATCAATAATATTGGTTGTAATTGTACCAAACTTATACGCACGGATTCCATAAAATACCTCGGAGTTCTTATTGACAGTGCGCTGACGTGGAGTGGGCGGGTGGATTCGCTGGTCTCTAGGGTAAGAAAGTTAATTTTTGTCTTTAAAAATCTTCGAACCTCCGCAAGTTTTTCTACCCTGAGGACAGTTTACTTTGCGCTTGCTCACTCCATTTTAACGTACTGTATATCTTCATGGGGTGGAGCTGGAAAGTGTTTGCTATTGCGCTTGGAGAGAGCGCAAAGAGCCGTGCTCAAGGTCATGGCATACAAACCCATTCGTTTCCCTACACATGAGTTATATCAGCTATGGAAATTACCCACCGTTAGACACTCTTTCGTCTTGAGCACGGTATTACGGAAGCATTCTGACCTGCCGTTTAACCGTAATCTGAGCAAACAACGACGCAGATCTGCCAGAGTCTGCCAAACATTTCCGGCTAGACTTGAAATTGTCCGGCGACAATACATTTTCTTTGGTCCTGTGTTATACAATAGAGTAAATAAGCTACTTAATATTTATTCTTCCTCTTCCCGGGATTGCAAGAAACTAACGAATGATTGGCTTTGCACCCTCACCTACGAAGAGTTGGAGACTTTAGTTAGGCCATAAGGATAGACATATACATCATACACACCTCCATACAATCTCACGCTTCATGCACACACACACGCTCACACACACTACACCTAGGTACATACCTTGTACATACCCTCCATCTACACATCATACACGCACTCACACCACTTACACAAACTCTACATACGAACTCTTTAGTTAATTAGTTTTAGTTTTTTTTTTTAGCTCATATTTTGTTAGTTAAATTCTAGTATAGCACTAAACACCTGGAACACTGTCATCTTCCTCACGGAGGTGGGCGTTAATAGCTGCGACACAGTTTATAACTAATGTGGCTATTATCGTACGCAATGAAATTGTAAATGTTAGTTTTTGTTCCAATAAAGAATTATTATTATTATTATTATTATTTCCGATATCTTCGTGATTCGAATTGAATCGGATATGATTCGAAGTAAAGTCTACAAATATTGAAATCGTTAGATTTGCTCTCACTGTACTAAGTCGCGCGATAAAGTTTCCACACTGGGAAGAGTGAACTCACACAATAATAATTTCGTTTCCATGACAATCAAGAAAGTCAAGTTTGCGACATTGTGTGTGTCAGAGGTTACAGAACCAACAAAAAACACACACACACACAAAGCCAAACGAAACAAATCGAAGCGAATCTTCAATAGAAATCTTTGATCAATGTCAATTTGACACTTATTTGAACCGAGTTAATGTCATTCTAATCGAATTCGATTCGATTCATAAATGCTTATATCAATCGGTAGCAGCATTTTCTTTTCTAAAGAGATTCTTAACATCATATCGAGAAATAGTTTTATCGTCAATGGTTACAAGGAAGTTTTCAAGGCATAAAATGTCTACAGAATTTACGATGTATGTGCGTATATTGACTGTAGATAAAATATATTTCATGGAATCGATTTATGAGTTTCGAGATATAAACGCCATAAACAAATAATAAAGAGTTGTAGTAATTGAAGCATATTTTAATAAATCTCTGTCATGTACATTTTAAATTAAAGTTCACTGATATAAAAAACAATACTGTTGGAAAACCGTTTTGTGTTATCGAAAAATTCGAATCGCGAATTCTATAAAAATCATCCGGAAAATTGACTTCTGAATCTGGAAAACCGGATAACGCATTCGTAAAATCAACTTTTATAATTGAATAACAATGAGTAGGTAGGTAGGTATGTACTTGCTTGTAAACCTTTTTCATTCTCATATCAATAGTATTGACTATTGATAAAAGGAAAAAAAATGGGAAAACAAGTGGAAATCACAAAATTTACTGGAAAATATATTCAATAGTTCTTCAAGATAATTTTCTAACTGTCAGTTGTAGTTTTCATGAAAACAGCTGGAAGAGAATCTAAAATTTTTGCGAGATTCAAAATATCCAGAAGATCTGCACGAAAACCAAAGATGTTTCATCTAAATTCAGTGTTCATGTAGTAATTGACAGCTCATTGAAACAAAGTTAATTTCCACGAATTTCCGCATTGCTACCAGCAGTAGCCATAACTTCGTCCCACTTCCCAGCCATTCCTTCTGTTCAACCTCACATTTTTAAACACGATACTTTCAACCCATAAATACTACTTACGTTTACATACGAGAGGTCAGATTCGCCTTCTATTTATTACAATTCTGAGTCACTCGTTTGGGAGCATTCGGATTGGAGCATCGATAATGTCCAACATCGTGGTGTACGTACAATTCGCAATGGATTCCCTCGGTCTATATTTATAAAGAGCGGGATAGACGAGGGGAAGGGCGGGAAGGAGGGAGGGGTTCGACGCGCCCGAGCACGTGGTATTAATAGTCGTACGCGCATGTCAGCGCGCACCCGCGCTCTCGGTCCACACCAAATTGGGAAACGAGAATAGCCGAGCGATGTTTGGGTTCAATGATAGATAGAGTATAAATCTACTAGATCAGTCTGATGCATTTTATGTATGTTTGTGAAGCGTGCTCGTCTCATGAACTAGACTGGAAACTTTGTAGACGGGCAGCAAATAGCGCTAGACGACTAGGTATGCTTAATTGATTGTTTTTAGTCGTATCTTGTCTACGTTGGTTAATCCTGGATGTTGCTGCTGCTCACCTTTAGCTGTACTTGGATCAGTCTTTACATCTTCAGTTCAGACCAGTCTTTAGTTTTGCGGTTCATGCATTTTCTCTGATCTCTTCTAATGTTAATATTGCTCCAGCTAACAACTATCCATTGAAAACTGAATGATACCTATTCCCTAATGGATAGATGTGATTCAAAACCCCTTTCATGTCTTTTATGAATGTATGAATACCTGCCTTAAAAATCCTACTAAACACCAAAAGATATGCCTTTTCGAATGACTTTCCAAAGAAGCCAATATAAAAGACGATATTACGTATATTATGTATGATGAACTAGAGAAAGACCTATTAATATGGCTGAAGATATAAATTATTAGAAAAGAAATTGGAGTCTGGTCTTATCTCTACGCCTATAAATCTGATGCTCTTTATAGTTTTCGTTTATAGGGTAATGAAAAAGATGTGGATGGGAATGGACCTTGAAAAAATAATAGCACAATTTTCAAGTTGGCAGACTGATGCCACATTTCTGCTATATGTAAACAAAAGCGTAGGTAAATAATATAATTACATAAGATAATAATGGTAACGATAAAAACCAGAAATAAGTAGAAGATGTTAAAGAAGTAGTGTTAGATGATGAAAAAAATAATCACAGCAAACAAGCATAAACAAACAACAAGAGCTTTGGAATGTTAATAGAATCTCCACATTCCTGAAAGCATAACAAACTGAAAGCCATGTCAAATGGATGGATTGGCTGTCGCCTCAGGCTGTCGCTAAATCAATCAACCAATCACAATAACGACAAGAGATTTGACAGCAGAAATTTTCAGAAACCGAGGCACAAGACACAATCACGTGCGTACCACGTGCATGAAAGACTACATAAAACTCTTTATTGAT
The DNA here is from genome assembly GCA_916701695.1 of Agrochola macilenta. Classification (NCBI taxonomy): domain Eukaryota; kingdom Metazoa; phylum Arthropoda; class Insecta; order Lepidoptera; family Noctuidae; genus Agrochola; species Agrochola macilenta. Next base: position 9,528,609 of record OU753554.1, on the reverse strand, counting down.
ATTCCGTAATTAGGTCATCCAATGGTAGGAATTAGGTCGTGATGTGACTACATTCTCCGGTTTAGTTTAGCGTTTAGGGGTCACGGCCTTAAAATGGGGGAAACAGATATTCTACCAATATACGATAGCCATTATACATATACGGGCTTTTGTGTATATTACGAGTAGTTATTATAGTATCTCAAATATTAACTTTGATGATGGTTTCTTTTGGGGTTTTTCTCAATAATTAGTTTGAGTTTCTTGAATCTTCTACAGTCCAGTCCACCCAGATGGGTTAAAAACATGGGTGAGGCAAATTACATATGGAAGACTGAAATCAAGGGTTACGGCAACTTGGAAAAGCATTACCGTAGAGAACAGAACTGTGATTGACTGGGATTGATTGAAATTGTTTTAAGAGCGTTTATTCTGAAAGTGGACAACGTCGCAAATAGATATAAAATATTCGCTGTTTTGATTAATTTGGCAATATTACTGTATGGAAATAAGAAATGTGGCTAACTAGCGAACTAGAATAGTAATAATGAATTGCAATTATATAATTGAATTTGATGTTTTAACCGTTTTAGGTGTAAAAAAGGCATTTCGAAAGTTTCCAAATGCTTTTTTTACTTCTAACACTAAATATTCGGTATTCGGATATTAATTATTGACACTAGTTAGCCACATTTCTTATTTCCATACAGTAATATTGCCAAATTAATCAAAACAGGTAAATATTTGACAGCTATTTGCGGCGTTGCCAACTTTTAGGATAAACGCTCTTAAGGATTCCTCACGCTTTCAGTAAGAATTGCATTCGTTTTACACCTGAATCATAAATAAGAATAACCGGGTAATGAACACACGGAATGGATTCCTCATTCGTCGCGCAAACTGAACAGGCCAAAGTGAAGATATTAAATGTTTGTGTAAATAATGCTCATGAATTTAAGATTTTCCGAAACAAAGGTATACAGAGAAAAACAATATCCACACTTTTCAATTACCCTCATCACAAAAATATATCAAGACGAATTCCATTTAAAACCGCATCCCAACATTTCCAACTCCGTTTCACCGCTTTCAGGTGATTAAATAAAACATACGCAAGTAAACATTGCCTTTCACAGGCTTCGGCGAGCATTAATATGTACGGGTAACTTGAAACTGTACTTGTAAAGTGCGGTTGCAAAGTCTGTCACCCTCTTTTCACCTCTGGGGTAGTCAGAGACGGATTTGAGCAAAATGGACAGCAGTCTCACCCTGTGTGTTAATTGTGATCGATCTGTCTACCAACCGTGGTGATTATGAAAATATCTAGCTATGTTCTGAGTTTTATTGTATTATTGAAGGTGCATTTAGATAAAGGCACAAGATGTATTCCGGCTTTGAGATGGTGAGGCAGCTGTGTTGTCTATGATATTGCAGCACGCGTAGCATGATAACCATAGAAACGAAATTGACAGATAAACAATCATATGCTGTCATTTTGTCTAAATGACAGATTGTGATTGTTTATCTGTCATTTTGTCTATTCTTCCGTTGAAAATACCCCTTAACTATTCTCCCTTCCGTTCTATTGTGGTCATGCTAATACTGCTAAAGTCCATAGACGGCAGTTACCATTACTTACCATCTGTTGGGACGCCTATATACATAAGCCCCACAAAAACAAATATTAAAGTCTTGCGGCCATTAGAACGCCCTTTAATCTGTAGAGGACTTGGTAACTTAAAAATTATTCCCTTCTCCTAGTTAACCGTAAAACTGAGCAGTAATTCCGGATTTGTGACGTACACAAAGACACTTTGGACACTCGTAAAAACGTTTAGTATTAGGTTTTTCTTTAGACGGCAATTAATGGATTTAATTTCGTGATTATTAGACTTTTGTGACGGGAATTTTACGTTTACCTTTGGCAATGTCAAGAGAATTGCGACCATTGCTCCACTAACATAAAAGACGTTTATTAAAGTAGTTAGTAAGAGAGCAATGGAAGTCACTCAGACTTTAAGGTGAAGGCTTTTTGCGACAATTAAAAAGCCCGTGTTCTTAAATGTTTTACATACTTATTACTTTTCATAAAGTGCGTAATGTTTAATGTTTTTTCTGTTTTTGGTAGTCGAATGTATATTTCGATGATTTGTGACTTATCTGGCCTCGATTATGACAGGAGCATTCGCACAAGCTTGCCTTTTTTGGGCGCCATTTTTTCAAGGCTTCCTCGTCAATGTAAAACTTTCCTATAGTTTAATATAGGTATCGTCGACACGTAGTGGCGTTGAGTCTTCATCTGTTTTGGTAGCAACATATTATTATGTAGCTTCCAATATTTTTATATGATTTTTTGCATAGGTAATTGTGACACATATATCGTTAATACTAAGCCGAGATTACTACTCTACAGATCAAAGAGTATATTTATGTAAACCCAATTTGTAACTGAATAAAAAAGCCACAAAAGAATTTCGTGGTCGGTAAGCCTTATAGATTGATTTTCAATAAGTCGTTACCTTGTCTATTCATATTATTTTGACAAAAATATCACGCGATAAAGTCTCCTATCATTTATCGAATGAGATGCTCCTTTACGTTTGAGGCAACAGTTTTATTGACATGGAAATAAACCTCTGAAAATGTAAATTGTTATACCTCATTAGCATTTAGAAAAGCTTACGTACATAGAATATATTTGACACGTTAGCTCTCCCACTTGGGGATGTAAATTTATCAATAAAGAGTGTCGCAAAAGGATCGCGTTCCGTGGAGCCTCTTTACATATTGGGCCAGGTTGGCCGTTATCATCGTCCATCGTTTCAATTATTATGGATGGAACTGAAGACTGTTTCTAGAAAAGATGTAGGAGAGTTGTAACATGTAGATAAGAGCTTATATATGTCATGGGGATGATAAGCAGAGATCTCCTGTGAGCTGATAGCACTACACCGAGATCTGCCGATCTATTCGGTAAAACCTCTCACCAAGAGCTCACGTGAAAATTCAGGTGAAGTGAGCTTGAAGTGAGATGTCGTTTCACGCGATGCTAGCGATTGAATGATAGCTCACTTCACTTTTGTTTTCTCGGAGAGATTTTTACGGGCCGGCTGTTGTCTCCTAAGCGTCTAGTGATTTTATCATCTCGCCTTTCTCCGCTAGGGGAAGTCGACGGTGAAGGAAAACATCGTGAGGAAACCGGCATGCCTGAGAGATATTTCTCGACGGCATGTGACGCCAAGTCAGAGACCCATGGGCGGCTCTAAAACTCTGACACCTGGAACAGTACTATGGCGTTGTTAAAGGCATAATTGTTCCAGTGTCAGAGAGAGATGGAGCTATATAGGAAGAATAGCACTGTCCCTTTTTCACGATGGAACAATGATAGCTTTAACACGTCATAGTATGGCCCCAGGTTAGTCACTAACCACTTGAAAAGATGAAGAAGCACAACTTACCATCACGAAAAATACTCATAAATAATAAATAAATAAGCTTTTATTTATTCCATATTTTTTATAGTATACATATTAGTTTATGTTTTCGGTTTCGTAGTTTACATCTAGTTGTTAGTATAATTAGTTTGAATTTTAAAGATTTGGGTTTTTATAACACAGTAATTTGGCCCTCGTTTAGTTAAATATTCAGGGTAATTTTTATTATTGTTGAGTTCGTCACCCTATTACGGTTCACAGTTATGAACTCGTGTAAACCACGTTTAATAGAAACGTGATTTATTGCGTATCGATCACGTTTCCTCGGACACGGTCCTGAATGACGTCAATTCAAAATAGTTTTTTTTTATTTATTTATTTATTTATTCAAAATCTGTATTAACAATAACATACATAAAGTCTGCCAAACTGTATAACAGTTTTTTCGGCAGTTTTAGCATTTTTCTATTGGCAGTGGTAGATTTTACGGAGTTTGACAGCTGTCCATCAAACAGCAGCACGCTTAGAATGACCATATTAGACACGGGTTTTGTCGATGGAAGAATAGACAAAATGACAGATAAACAATCACAATATGTCATTTTGTCTATTCTTCCGTCGACAAAACCCGTTTCTATGGGTGTCATGCTATACGTGCTGTTCATTGCACTATCAGACACTATTAAGGAAACAGAAATCTGGCTGATTCTGGATCACGGGATAGCTGATATGACCTTAATAAAGCAGGGACCGAACCCGGTATGATCATATGGGTATTTTTCGGTTACAACGTTTATATTTTTTACAGGGATTTTTAAAGGTTACCGAAATAAAAATTGCCTCTATCTTACAAGAGGGCGCGCATCGCCTGTGTGTGTAACCGGTATTAAACCGGTAACCGAAATAGGAGTAACATGTTTCTTCATCTTGGTTACGCAGATAGCGGTAACCTTATTCGTAGAAGTAACCAAAATTCTTCTATATACCTGTACCGTAATTTATAAAGGTTTTCGGTCCCTGCCTGAAATTTTTCGTCGGTTATAAAAAAAAAAATATCTGCTGTGTCATAGAAAAGTGCAATACCTACGCGGTCAAAATGTATGGAACAGCCGATTAAAAAAAAAATACCGACGAAAAATTTCAACGCAGGCGGTTTCAGAATCATGTACTGATTCCATAAGGTAACAGTTTTCGCGTCGATGTCACTGCCACCATTTAAAATAACAGCTTAGTACAAATCAATTTGCAAAGCGTGATGATTAACAATATCTTCTTTTATTATTTTTTAGGGTTTCGTACCTATAAAGGAAACAACGGAACCCTTATAGGATCACTCCGTTGTCCGTTCGTCTGTCTGTCAAGACCCTTTTCTCAGGAACGCGTGAAGGTATCAAGTTGAAATTAATATCAAATACGTAGTAGGTCTACAGTTCCTTAGAGCTCTAACAAAATTAGTAAGTCAACGCAATAAAAAAATACGGCCATTTATGCGACATATTTTCACACTCGCAAATAAATCAAAGGGTCTGCCGTTCGTTGACCTAGAATCATGAAATTTGGCACGAAGCAAGGTCGCACAGCACAAGTAATGGAAAAAGTTCAAAAAACCTTAATTTATAGTTTTATCCCATACATATTTTTTTGCGATTACAATCTTACATTTACAGTTCGAGAATTGACCGTGAGGTATATCGATGTATCGGAGAGCATGTTTTTCAACTACAAAGTTAAGTTTGTTTGTGGGATAAATTCATCCAACCACAGAACCCTTGGTTGTGCGTGGTCCGGCACGCATTTGGCCGGTTTTTTTTTGGCAAGAAGTATCCTACCTAATATGAATAAACCTTTTTAGAAAAAACGTCAAGAAAACGTCACAATAAAGGTTATGAAAGAGAATATTATTATGATAGCGACACACAAGGCATGTATCGAAGAATATTTTGATACATTTGCGCAAATCTGACTCCCACCTGTTTCGCTTTGATACCCAGAGAACGTGTCCCTCGTTATGATAAAATGGCCGGCTGTGCCCCCAGAGTAATGTAAACGGTTTTTGTTGCGCCACTGAAATATAGAGTTTTGGCCTTAATTTCTGCGTGTGAAGACATTTGTGTTATGTTCTTCTTATTTAATTTATAGTTAGCTGACAATTTTGGTTATAAATACCGTTTTGTTTTCTACCAGCACGTGTAGCATGACATTGAAACGGGTTTTGTCGACGGAAGAATAGACAAAATGACAGATTGTGATTGTGAATCTGTCATTTTGTCTATTCTTCCGTCGACATAACCCGTTTCTGTTGTGGCCATGCTACGCGTGCTGGTGAATTAGGTAGATTTGGCATTAAGTTACTATTTAAACTGAGGCAAATCCCGCGCGGGGTGCGGGACGCGACTGTGCGCGTTATTGTATTACCTATTAGGAAGTCACGCGACTATTTGCGCTAGTTTGGACACTCCTTACAAGTTATATTACTGTTATCAATTATGATTTATTTCGGTTATAGGCAACGTTCAATATTTTAAGTCCCTGAATAAATCATCATCTGCATAGATAGCCTTTTCCCAACTATGTTGGGGTCGGCTTTCAGTCTACAGCTGAATACCAGCATTTTACATGGAGCGACTGCCTATCTGACCTCCACAACCCAATAAATATTTGTATTACAGCATTTGTATAAATTATAGCTACTGCCCGCGGAATTGCCCACATGGCCCTCTAATTCTTTTTCTTAAATAAAATAGCCTAAGTTACTCCTCACATTTGACCTTCTGACATCTGACATTAGATCTGCCAGTGAAACTCCCGTCAAAATCGGTCCAGCCGTTTCTGAGATAAGCCGGAACAAACTGACAGACAAACAGACGTTTAAAAAATTTTGTTATGAGTTCTGTATATACATACTTCCAGCATTTAGTAAAAAGCTGTTATTTTGGTATTACAAACAGACACTTTATTTGTAGTATAGATCATATGAATTGACGGAATATAAGCAAACTATCAGACGGATTACCTTCGAGAGTTATAAATTGGACATGTTGAAATTGATCATATTTTCTTTAACTAGTTGAGTTTAGTTTAGAACTCGATGCGTGTTTCAAACAATGTAGACAGTTAAATAAATTAAGAATTTGTGAACTGTTTCCAACAAAAACTGTGATATTTCATAAAGTCTAGGTTTAAACTACAAAGGCGATCGAGTTCTTACTATACTTTTGACTAACGTTTACATAGTACTAAAGTGTTGAAATTATTAGCTATCTATTTAGAAAAGAGTTTCATTTTTTGGCTTTCGTACCGAAGGGTGGCAAAGGGAACCCTATTACTTAGCCTCCGCTGTCCGTCTGTCTGCCAGCAGGCTATATTTATGTATCATGAATCTTAATACGAGGTAGACAGTTGAAATTTTCAGATTGACGAAAAATAAAATAAAGTATAAAATTAAACGGGGGTCCAATAGGTCCCCTTTAATTTTTAACTAAACAACGTTAAATATTGTACGGTGGTAAACCCTTCGTGTGCTTCCATCTAAGTTTGTCGAGTCTATCGCGAACTTTTAGTATTTACAAGCCGTGCCACCGCTGAGATTTTCAGTCGGCAAAAATTACAAAATTGCATACAAGCATTCATTCCCTGTGTAACCACTTTAAAGTAGAAGAACAAGATTTTTGTTCCGGGAAAATAAGCAAATATTTTTTTCCACTTCAAGGCTACTCTTCACTACCTCAGCTGTCAGCTCAAATTCACTTTTTATCTTGCTCGCAACATACTGCTCGCGAACTGTGTGAGAGCTAGACTGAATGGGGAGCTCGCGGCTCCAAGGCGCCAATAGTTTGGGTAATTTCTTTTTACGGCGTAAATAAAGGTAATAAAAAAAAAAAAATGTTTCTGGTAACCTTGTTTTTTTTTCTATTTATATTTTTTTATGGAATCGTGTTCTCGTCAAACACAGTACTTAACATTAATCCTCTACTTTAACATTATTTATTTCAAAATTAATGCTGCAGTATTTTCTGTAAAACGGAGGATCGTGCTGAGTAATTTTTGAGGGCGTTTAGACCCTTTAATCCCCAAATTAAGACAAAAGCTTTGTAACAATATTCGTAGAGTATTGAACCTTTTTTATCTAGACTAGGTGAAACCCTAAAAAGACCGTGCTTACATAAAATCCCAATATTTGCTAGCATTTTGTCTATCAGCAAGGTTGCTTTTGGCTTAGCAAAATATTTTATTATTATTTAAAGAGGTGGGAAAGCCGATTTGCAAGAGGGCCTTAAGTAAATAACATTTTAATTATTAAAAAAGGTATAATTATCTGTTCCGTGTTTTCTTTCGTGCCAGTTTATTTGGGTTAGTAAATAAATGTTGAGGACGAGGTTTATTTTGCTTTTATTTGTACAGTCAGTCTCAAAAAGATGTAATAAATATGGACAAGAATTCATTTGATACTTGTTAATGTTAAAATATTTTTGTGGCTGACTGTAACTATTAGGCCGTATTTAAAATACCACCTTACGGTTTCTGATCTCCTGGTACCCTTGCCTAAACAAAATGGTGACCTATTAAGTTAATAATTTCATTAAACTATAATACAGGTACCTAAATACCTACTACATACAGTGTTTATCATTGTTGGATTTCATCATCCATTGCTCCCTTTTTGTGGGATAAATCGGTCAATTTGTCCGTAATCCATCGATGGCCGTCAGAATCAGTTGAATGTGGGTCACTGGACAAAAGAGTAATTAAATCTATAAAACTAAAGTAAACGAGGGGATCGTAACAGCCGTTGTACTTGGTAGTAGTTTATTGAGGCGGTTACAAATAGATTAGTCCTAAATGAAGAGAAATAACCGAAAAACGAGTGTAATGTCATTGTCATTTGTTGAGTGAAATATCATTAATATACTAGTATTTCTTATACCTACTTCTAAAAATGAAAAATATCAATAATCAAGTGAATTTTTAAAACGTACCCTATTTTTCCCGGGGGATGATTTGACAAAAACGCTGAAACACGTAACATTTTATTTCTTACTTACCAAAAGCATAAATTTTAATTTTCTCTCTAACTTAAGAAATGCTTAGTTTCCCATACAAACTTTCACCCCATAAATGGGTGATAAGGGAGATAATTTCTGTAAATTATTTCATCATCACTGCTTTCATAACGGTGAAGGAAAACATCGTGAGGAAACCATATACTAGAACCAAAAATTCGAAGTCATGTGACATCTACCAACTCGCACTGGGCCCGCGTGGTGAATTACGGCTTACGACTGCCTCTCACCGAGATGAGGTCTATGTCCCAGTAGTGGGAACAATAAAGGCTGATTATGTTATCAATGAAAATGTAACCATACTGTTAATAAAAACAGTATCCTACTGTTAATAAAAACAGTATCCTACTGTTAACAAAAACAGTATCATACTGTTAATAAAAACAGTATCATACTGTTTTTCACTGTAACATACTGTTTACTGTTTGACAAAAATAAAGGATGTGAATAATTATACTGTTTTCACTCATCCTATGCCAAATAAAAAGTTTCATCTACTACGTAGAACATCATGCATGCATACAGGTGCATGCATGATGTTCTACGTAGTAGATGAAACTTTTTGCGCGGTAATTCATTCAGAATGAAACTGTAAATGTTTCGAATTTTCGGGACATATAAATAGATTGTTATCAGAATACCTTTTAGATACCTAAGTAGTTAGTTCTGCTACCTCAGTATTCACAGAATGAGTGTTTTCAGTGATGAATAATAAGTGGTGGGACGACAGAATACATTTAATAAATAAATTGCTCCTCGTCTATTTGGTGAGGCTTCGTAAGCGTCACCAAATAGACGAGGGGCAATTTCCTGAGGGCCTTCAAAACTAGTGCTCAAAATTAGTGCTCAATTGATGATTTATTGAATTACGTACCTATCTATTTAAAATATAAAAAAATACTCTTAAAATACTGTTTATTTTCCCACTTTGAGCTTAGTATACCTTATTTCTTGTACAAAAAGTTGGCAACCCTAAATTCTATCTAACATTGATTTCTATCGCACCAGAGCGTACCTATCATTTAGGTAGGTACTTGTTCAGAAGTCTAGGTCTGTACAAAAACAAATAAATATTGATGATATTTTTATCGCGTGTTATTGTAATTGGGTTATTTCTCGTGTGAAAGGGAATCGGCAATAAAAGAAACAATAGGTGTACTCCAGCGGGAATTATGAGCCACGAGCCACGCAGGTGAGAACAACAGGGGCTTACGGGGATTATATTCAGTTCAATAGCTCCCTGTATGCCTATAGATTATAGGTAATAATGGCGTATGTTTGGCGTGATGTTTATTGTTGACTGGTTTGATTTCAAGTTCATTTACGTAGGCGCGTTTTCAAAATATGTATCGCTGACTTATATCAAATATTTTAAAAATTCGTCGTCTTTACAGAATCTGCCTTTTCCAAGAACTTGTAAATGGTTTAGGTTTAATGCAAGATACACACAGTATAAATAAGTAACAGTATTATATCTTCATAGGAAAAGGAAACGGCCGAAATGACGCGCTTCGTAATCTCGATGTAAGTGTACCAGTTACGCACGGACGCGGAAGATTTATCTACCGAGCGGCCGCGGCCGTAAGTAATTATTTCAAGGTCACTGCCGTGATACGTGATATACTGTTACTTTATTATACTGTGCCTTTGCTCTCCCGAAACCTATGTATACGTACCCACAATGAGGTTGGTTCGTAAGAAGTCAGAAGGTTCAAATAGCCTGATGGACTGATCCTGATGATTTATTTTTAGGCAAGTAACCAAATTAAAAGTGTAACATTATACACCACATCATTACGTCAATCGTTCAATAAAGTATCTACTGCTACTTATGCATTTGGTTGACCTGTAAGTCTACTTTAATAGTCCCGCAAATGACCTTCACTCGACCGCAAGAAACATTCGTTGAAGTCATCAACACTATCATAAAAACAGTCATCACATCATATGAATGAATGCAGTATACTTAAGTAGGTATATACGTACGTGCATATGACACACATTATGAAGCACGGAATATTTTTGACGACACGATATTTATAATCTGTGCGATAAAAAGGTGAGATGTGGTTGTGTAGGGCTGCCTAAGTTCCAAAATCACTTTTTTGAGATATTATTTTCGAAACAAGAAAATTAGGAAACCGAATCATTATTTAAATCTCAAAGGTTTTGTGGAGGACTTCTACCCTCAAAAGACCTTGAATGAGATCGAATTTCGGCAAACATAAACGAGTGATCACTAGCACACCACGCGTGGCATGATCACCATTGAAACGGGTTTTGTCGATGGAAGAATAGACAAAATTACCTCCAATGCCATTTTGTCTATTCTTCCGTCGACAAAACCCGTTTCTATTTTGGTTATGCTACACGTGCAGGAATGCATGGAGATTGGCAAAAACAGAGGAAAGCCAAAACCCAGCAGTGGGTGAAGTAGGGCTGTAGATTATGATGATGATGACGACGTGAGACGGATCTCAAAGCAGTATTAAGAACAAGTATTTCAGCGTTTTAAACGTATAAGTAAAAAAGGGACATTAAATTATTCAGCAGAGGCCTATGACAATTGACTGGTACCGCGATTAATTTAGACAATGAAACCAGGACAAACATGTGCGAGCGAGCGAAGCCCTGTTGCGCTAACGTGCGCGCGCGCCGAGTCCACTGCGCCCACGCCGCACATGCACGGCAACCTTGCGATCGGGGACACTCACCACCTCCATCAATCAACCCATTATATGTATTGTAAGTACTAACAACCCGCCCCTGTTTCGCACGGTTTTTACGACTTGACAAAACATTGAGATTTCTCTATTTATGTAAGTTTAATATCATTGTATTATACATGTCGGAAATACTTTAGGTACTGAGTTGACTAATCGGGACGCCAGCGCCGCCTAGCAGCGCTCGACAGAGTCTACAACATAACGCTCGGACCGGCTGGTGCTAAGCGAAGTTCATCGGTGGTGGTCAAGCAGTGAAGACGTGCATTCCGAATAGTTGTGTCGTGTACCTACAGTGTGTGTATTGCTAGTGTGATTAATTTCATTGTAAATTGTATTTTGATCTGAACTGTAAACGGTTTTTCTATTGCGCAATAACCAAAAATAAAAGATTTTGATTATGAAAGATACATAACACTGCTACAACGATCTTTTGGAGCTCGAACAACGTTGACAGGGCGGTGACTTTTGCGAAAATTGTTTTATGAAATGTATTGAAAAACAAGATGGCAGCGTTAGTTCCGATTTTGGCCACGCGACAAAATGTCCTTAGCGGTATCTTTTATGAAGATTCGATTGCATGTTTTTACATGTATAAGTTTAAGTAAAAATCTGATTCTACTATGGAAAGATTATGAAATGCAGCATTATGCTGAGCGATGACCGTCTTGCATGGATGGACGCATATTTTCCCCCCAAATTGTTCTTTTCGTGTAAGTATTTGTGTTTTCTTTGCGTTACTTTATGTTTACCGCAAATAAACGTATTTTCATCTTTCTTTACTTTCAAAATAGCCAGTACCTACCTTACTTCAAGTTTAATGAAAAAAAAAAAACTACTTTAATTTAATGTTCAGAGGTCGGGCTTTCGATTCAGGAATTCAAAATTTTGTGTATATTATATTATAAGAACTGATAATTAATACTTAATTAATTATGAATTGGTGAAAAGTAACGATTGCCACAATTTTTTTTTTTTCAGGAAGACCTCTTTTCGTCTCTTTCTAAAAGGTAAAAAGACATCCGAGAAGGTAGTTAGATAAGCCAAAAAAAAAATTACGTAAGATTATTTACTACTGTGAATGAAATGCCAATTAAGAAAAATAAAACATGTTTTCTTGAATCATTCAGCTTCACACAGTCGTTTTAACAAGTTCTCGTGCCACATATTTAACTTGTAATTCGTCACAGAAGCTGCATGACATTTGGCCTTTGCCTCGTTCGTGAACTGAATTACTGAAATAATTACCTCCTATATCATTACGCATTTATGGTCATAAGCCTTGTTACATCACAATTATGTGTAATCTTTGAATGTTAAAGGTATTCAAGGTATAGACTGCGCGCGACTGCTAGTCACCGCTTGAGGTATGTGAGCGGTGAGACGGGGGAGGTAAACAAAGGCCAAGCTCATGGGCGTACCAAGCTTTTGGTCTAGGGGGGGCAAACAGAAATTTCTAAGGCCGGGGCACAGTTTTACCCTATAAGTAGTTTGTAGGAGAAACACGTGCAGGAGATCCTGAGCTATAGGTAGTAAAATAAATAAACTGTGTGCTTGCTTGCTGTGTTCGCGTATTTTGCATGATACAACAACATGACGCGCGCGGTTTTTTCTAATATTATAATTTTTATCGACAATAGTACCTACTGTTGCATCTAGGCATACAAAATCCAGGGGGGGCAGCTGCCCTCCCCCCCCCCCTCGGTACGCTAATGGCTAAGCTAGCTCAGTCTGCCAATTTTGTCAATGGCACCGTCTCTCGTCTCACCGCTCAGTCCGCTCACATACCTCAGGCGGTGACTAACAGTCGCGTGCGGATTATAGTGGAAACATTTTTGTATCGACAGAATGTAAAATAAATAGAGATGTTAGTAGGTATCTTGATAGTAGGTACTTTGCGGACTACACATAAATTAGGTTATGGACAGGAGGATAATGTAAACTTTAAATAAACGCGTACAGTTTACTCCTTTCCTAGAATAGCGGTGGCCACAAAGATGACGTCGCTAAAACTTTATTAATGAAATGTGTTTTCCTAAACAGCGATTTTTGATCACCTTAAAGCCAAACCTCGCTGCCATCATATTTATAACTGCGGCTCTTAATGTTTTTCATATTTGATAAGAAGTTACATAAGTAAGCTAGCATTTTTCAGTAGGTATGTTATCTATATTTCGTAGAAGATTTTTATATACAAGAGTCCATCACATTCTAGTGAAAATAGTACATATGAGTATGGTTGTTGTTATGGTTATTGTAAAGTTATTAATATATGATATTACTGCTAAATAATATGAAAGTACTCCGAACTTCCGAAGTCTAAGCAATACAACACTGCAGTATTAAAGTAGTAGTATCTGCTCGAACAAGCACTGCTCGGGTTAATGTTGTTTTTCTTTTTACAGTTTTAAGGAATTTATGGAACATAAAATTTAAAATTAGTACCTATAATTATAAGAATAATGACAATATAAATAAATGCATGGTAATAGTATTTAATAATAATAGTAATAAAATAAGAATGTATGATAACTTAATAAAAAAAAATCACGCTTGCTTGCAGGCAGAATACAATGACACTTAGGTTATAAGATCTCACCTGTACCAAAACAATGTATTTCTAGCAAATAAATAATTGATTTGATTTGATTTGATTTAAAATAGATAAACATATCAAATGTAAAATAGATAAACATCTGTTAAAATAGAAACGGGTTTTGTCGACGAAAGAATAGACAAAATGACAGATTCACAATCACAATCTGTCATTTTGTCTATTCTTCCGTCGACAAAACTACTCGTGCAGGTATAAGTCTATGGCTGTGAAAATAGAGAAAACGAACTTTCCGAGATATGAAACCTAGCTAGATCGATGTTTCGCCCCTATAGTGGTTTACCCTATATTGCAACTTTCATCGAAATCGTTAGAGCCGTTTTCGAGAACGTGTTTACAAATATATTTATACAGGTATATACAAATATTACTCATTTAATAATGTAGGATTGCACAATGTAGTTCGCACCGATATCCAAGCCATACTTACTCTGTCACAAATACTGCCTAAAGAAATTTGCATTATCAGTATATATTATAGTATATTATAATAGAACATATACAATAGATATATCGAGCGTAAGTAAACTTTACCAATTACGAAGCGTAATTTGATTAGTACTGCCACAAAAAGACTGATTAGCGCCTTCACACACAGGTTCATGAACTCATGTGCGCCAATTTGTAACAAATATTATGTTACCGAAGTCTGAGGGAATATTATGAAGTTGTGAAGAAGTTTGTATATTACTTTATTGACTTAATAAGTAAGGGAATTAAGTGGTACGATGTTCTTTTAGCTACGTGGTTATGAGTAAGTTGGTTTTCTTCGGCAAAGAATCTCTTAAGAAATCTTATTTTAAGTTTGAACCCAGCAGCCTAATTGCGTAACACACAATCACAATCCGAGAGGTTTGAAGACTATTGCTAATTAACAAAATAGACGTGGGTGAATTGTCAACATGAAACCCATTGCGATGAATTGACATTTTATGTGTGTTACGCCATTACCCCGCTGGTTACAGAGTGTAGAATTTGAGATCAGAAATTCAATCAACATCAACAATAGATAGTCAGATTTACTTAAGTCTAGAGAAAAAACCTGTTAGAGAGTGGTAACAACTGCATACAATTTTCGATAGATATAATAATTTTTGTTATCATTTCTTGTGTGTTTTCATTCTAATTTGCGTAACACACTATCAATCACAATCTGAATGATTTTTGAAGGATATTGCCAATCCATTGCTTCATATGTTCGAAAAATTTGTCTGCTGAACAACGTAAATAACGGAATGAATGTTGTTGAACTGTCAAAACTAAACACATTGCTACTGTCAGAGTGTGACCCCGCGACACCGTTCTAGAGATGAGACCGAATAAAAGCGTCTTTACAAAAGCAGGCCCTAAAATCACTCCTTTATACAGTTTAGCAAATAACGTGCAATTTCCAACAAATAACTAGACAGGGCACGACTTAATTGAGCCGACAGTCGAACGAGAGCGGGCGTGGGAATAGGTCATGAGTAGGTATCTAGGCACTGTCGACAATAATAGTCGGCATCGGCACGCTTCGCAAGTTTGCACGACAATCGCAGCTCGGCAGCTCGATAGGGCTGTGAGGACTTATGAGTTATGGAGATTAATGTTGATAATTTTAATAGTAGTCGTTAAGTTTAGAGAACTGCTATCTAATTACGCAACACATTTTCGTAAACGATTACGACTAATCGGTTTAATTTTGACAGTTCAACAACATTCATTGCGTTATTTACGTTGTTGAGCAGATTTTTTTTTGAACTTATGAGCAATGGATTAGCAATCTGTTCCAAAACGATTCAGATTCTGATTGATCGTGTATTGCTATTGCTGCGAGGATGTGAAACCTAATCTACGAAACTATGTGACCGTTTGCACTAATGCTAAGCTATGTAGCGGAGTGAGTAAGTGCTATGAATGTGCAGCTCGAGCCATGCGATGCGTAGACAGAAGGGAAGGCACGGGGACCGGCTGCAACTGCTCTGCACATAGCTACACCACTCGTACATCCATGTAGCTCCCATCCATTGCACGCATCCATACCACGCATCCTTCCATATAATAAACATAGCTTAGTTGAACCCGTTTCCACCAGTGCTATGATAAGTGGACCAATGAATATGATTGGTGGATATCAAACGCAGCCATAGCAACGTAGCATAGCACATCTCTGGTGGAAAGGCACCCTTATGTTGGGGAGTTTGTGGCGCCAATTCTTCTTCTCACGTCAGCACGCGTAGCATGGCCACCGTAGAAAGTAGTTTTGTCGACGAAAGAATAAACAAAATGACAGATTGTGATTGTTTATCTGTCATTTTGTCTATTCTTCTGTCGACAAAACCCGTTTCTACTGTGGTCATGCTACGTGTGCAGATCGAAACTAGGAAGCGGTGAATGATGGTTTTGGGGCTGTGCTCTTTTATTTTGAAGTCAAAAATGTGCTGATGAATGTTTTTTAAGCCTCTGCATACGGTCATATTGTTTCTTAGATCTTTACGAGATTATGTGTTAGTTTAAAATGTAAAGTTTAATCTGTGCCAAAATTAAGGTTATTCATAAACGATTTGATATTTAAGTTAAGAGACATTTAAACGTCAAAAATGTATGGTTTTAAACAGTTTTAAAGGGGTAAATGTTTTGAAACCCTAGCAATAAGTATCTTGCGTTTATAACTCCTCTTAGAACGCTGGACGAACAAATAAATAACTGATCTAATTTATTTCCTAATTAAGACACAGGGTCAGATTTCTGGTCTAAAAAGGCAATTAATTAGACCCACTTTCGGGGCTCACTTCATAATATACAATTACAATACCACAGAAGTCTAAGTAGTTACGTAAATAATGATATGCCCTGGGCCCATGACCTGTAGGTAATCTATTAGGGTAATTCAGTAGGACATTATGACCTAACCTTGTGGAAGAACAGGATGAGCCTTTAAAAGTAAAGTTCAAGCGAAGTTAAGTCACATCCAATTAACTTTTAACAGTCCTTGTTAGGTGTAACTTGATATTTATTACCTCTTCAAATTAATGCCATATCGTGGATCGCTGGATCTCTCCTAAGGGAATTTGGCTTCGTGTGTAGGTGAGCGTCGAATTGTATTAAGTTGGATATCCAAAGGTAGTTAGTTAGTTCAGAAAGCTATTGATGTTAAATGGATTATGTAAATATAGTATTTGTTGAGTATATTAATCTCTTGGGGATTTAGAGTGATATTTAACGCCCAATGCCAATTACTTATGGCTCGTTACTTGCGTATTTTCTCTTATATAATTTTAGTTTTTTTTGACAATCTAACAAAAATGTAGTCAAGATAATTGCAAGCTAAGCAAAGATAAAACTGCTCATTGTAGTTACAGAAAGAACGGTTAACTTAAGATTAATCCTTTTGTGGACCTGACGAGTTGTACTTATAACAAATTTTAATTTAACAAAACTCAATACACCGATTACTAATTGCTCACTTGTGCTAAAAACAATTATCAAAACGTTCCAGCAAATACAGGGGATCAAAGTGCTCATATTTCGATATTCAGAAACACACACAGGAACAAATATATAACAAGTACATACATAATAGATATACGCGACCTATATTATATCGTCTGGTGCTCTCATTACCCCGGCTACGTTTAGGCATAAAAATGTTGATATATTTAACTCTAAAGGTTTTCGTCTTCTCGGCCTTGTTCATTTATCTAATGTTTGGTCATTAGGCTGATAAAAAAGGTTTTTATGTAAAAAAAGCTGGCTATCATCTATATGGCTGGTAATCATTTTTCAAAAAGTTGTTTTTTACTGTCGACCTCATTTTCCTGTCATGTTATAACTTAGAGTTTTTACCGACGTAATTATTTTATACAGCGAATTTTCACACCTCCAAACCACGCCGTTATTAAGAAAATTCACAAACTTAATTATTCTTACGGTATCCTTTCACTCAGTTCCCCATAATTTTCCCTTCGATGCCCCCTCTCTTTCATACATAACGCGTAGTATAAGTGTATCTCTGTCGTATTTTGGTTTCAGCTTGTTTCAGTAGCCAGCTGAGCGGGCGCGACGCGTTGCCATGGTAACCATTGATCGGCGGCCATCTTGAATGCAGCCGTCTGCAAACCCGTACTCTAGACAATAATGGGATTTGGCGCTCGAGTTAAAAATAGGTGTGGTGGGTACATGGGAAGTATGGAAATGTGGAGGCATACGGTTCTGGTGTCTTATGTGTTAGGAAATTATTTGTGCACCAATGCGATTTATTAATTGGGATTGGGGTATTTACATATGCCTGATTGTAAGTAAATAAAAGTGTTTTGTGAATAATGTTTGAAAATAAATAGAAGCATAATAATATCATATTTATTTACCTCTTGAAATTAGGTGCTGTAGTTAAAATGATTTTACGTTTTTTAAGGGTTTTAATGAAATTAATCTAAAAGAAAGTAAGTAACAATAGTTGTTAGTGTTTATAAGCCAGCTATACAATGAATAGTTTTATTCTTATTAAACTAGATAAAGATTCGATGTGAAGCAGCCGATGTAAACGGTTCCCAGACACAATAGTGTAGGATAGTTTGCGGGTCGCTTTCCATGCCCATTCTGCGGGCCACCCGGCTGACTGGAGAGATGTCGCATCCTCCTTATCGACCGATCCCGGCCGCTATCAATAATACGTGACCAGATAGGAAGCGGTGGGAAGCGTGGAACTGTTTCTTTTTTTAATATTTAAAAGGCTCGTGTCAATGTGTCTTGTATTGGGTAAGTGTTTGTCCTGTCCACTGTCTGTTTGCTGCGTATTTCTAACTTAAAAGCGTTTATTCTAAATGTTGGCAACGTCGCAAATTGCTGTCAAATATTTACCTGTTGTGATTAATTTGGCAATATTACTGTATGGAAATATGAAATATCGGTAACTAGTGAACTAGAATATTAATAATGAATTGCTATTATAACGCTGAATTTGACGTCGTAAGCTTTTTAGGTGTAAAAATGGCATTTGTAAGTATCCAAATCCTTTTTTTACATCTAGAATTAAATATTTGGTGTCACCATATTAATTATTGTCACTAGTTAGCCACATTTCATATTTCCATACAGTAATATTGCCAAATTAATCAATATAGGTAAATATTTGACACCTATTTGCGATGTTGCTAACTTTTAGGATAAACGCTCTTAATTCAAAAGCGACTCCATAATTTCCTTCTATTTAACGACAAATTATGTTATGTATTTTGTTAAAAAGGTAAGTAATTGGTATCTCGGAGGAAAGGAAGGATACTTTCCTTCATTCAGGAAGACTGAATAGTTTACAAGCGACTGAAGTTACGAGGTCAGACAGTAAACAATTTGTAGAGTAAAAGAGATACTAGTCTAGCTTGCAGCTGTACCTGAATTAGTGACAACGTACTCTCTTGACTACGGTAGGTACACTAGTGGCCAAACCACTGTCCTTTTCTTTGGTCGACATAAGTCTGTGCTGGATGTATCTATTCTAGTAAAGTACCATTAGAATGCGAATGCATGTTGAATATCCTTGTTTTGTGGATTATTGGTTGTTGTATTAAAACTAGCAACACTTTTAGCAGAGAATATTGTAACCATTCGGTTTTGTGTGGTCTACATAGTTAAAAAATTACGTAAGAAATGACACAAAAAAACTAAACGCCTAAACAACCTTCAGATATTTATCCCACACTCATCTCCAACCATTTTGGACCATTTAAGTAATTAAAAACTATCCCATTAGCGACTCGCTCCCATGAGAACTCCTTAACAATGAGGGGTATCTATCTATCGATCGGTCCGGAGCTAATCAATACGGGCCGTAACCGGGAGCCGGTGACCGGATGGCACCCGGACGGCGGCCGATCTAAATTTTATTGCAACACTACGCTCGACTGGATTTTGTCTCGCTCGACATTTTATATAGGATCGGGAAGAAAACGGCCGTGATTGGAAACAGCTGTTCGAGAAATCGTGGTGAAGTTGGATGTTGTAATATTATTTAAAACTACTTGCTGTCCGCGGCTTCACTTACTGGCTTCTCCCACAATCAATCTGTCTAGCCTTTTCCCAACAATGTTGGGGTCGGCTTCCAGTCTAACCGGATGCAGCTGAATACCAGTATTTTACATGGAGCCTGTCTGACCTCCACAACCCAGTA
The DNA here is from genome assembly GCA_916701695.1 of Agrochola macilenta. Classification (NCBI taxonomy): domain Eukaryota; kingdom Metazoa; phylum Arthropoda; class Insecta; order Lepidoptera; family Noctuidae; genus Agrochola; species Agrochola macilenta. Next base: position 9,508,654 of record OU753554.1, on the reverse strand, counting down.
ACACCCCTTGGTAAGACTGGTTGTCATAATTTTGGACTTCTGACGACTCGTAACGACTGTCAAAGATCCACGAATGACAGCCGAGACCAACGGCTTAACGTGCTTTCCGAGGTACGGAAGAATCTAGGTATGTAAAGAGGGTCACCCATCCACGGACTAACCCCGGCAAGCGTAGCTTAACCCAGGATCGACCCGTGCGGCTGTTATTACTTAACCACGCGGCTTCACCCACGTGGACCCTAATTGTTTTACCAAAATAAAATTAGCTAATACTCCTATACATATAACATCAGCTATGTACCATTGAGAGTCCCGTGAAAATCGATCCAGCATCAGCTATGTACCATTGAGACTCCCGTCAAAATCGGTGCAGCTGTTTCGGAGATAAGCCGGAATAAACAGACACACAGACAAAAAAAAAGTTTTTTTTTGTTATAAATGTACCGAATACTTTCATATGCATTTAGTAAATAGCTGTTATTTTGACATTACAAACAGACAATTTAATTTTATTTATTTGTATTTCGTAGTTATTGTAGTATAGATATGTATTATAATACATATAAGACAGTCCATTAACGGATTACTGAGTTAAGTACCTAAACGAAAGACTATTAGTATGGAGCAATGAATGTTAAGTTTTGCATAAATAAATATGTACTGTTTGTCTCTGCATCACCCAAAGGTTGTAGAAAATGCCTATGGCATTAAGTCCGCCTCTGTGTATTTGTGTGCGTAAAGTATTAAATAAATAAACCCCAGTATGATAGCTCACTTCATTTTATTAAACTTCATTTTGTTCTCTCATTTAAGTCCTTATCAAACAGCTACAAGAACTTATCCAACAACACCATAAAAGAGATAAACTTAGCGCTTTCATTTCTGTCAGCTTGGTTGTTTAATTTTGTTTTTGTTTACAATATAACAAGAGTTTCTCCTCCGACTTCACTCTGGACAGACATTTCATTAACTGTAATTAGTCACTAAGATACCGTCTAGACTATTTACTTCGTAGAAAATACAAGACAGCATAAAATCAACTACACAGACAAGTATTTTTTATTGCACAATGGTGATCGTAACGTCAAATAATTGCAGAATGACTCTTCGTAAAACTGCGAGTCTGCGACCCATTGAGCGAGTTAATGATCCATGTTTTTATCAACTTTCTATAAAAGTGAAAATATTTTTTATTCAGGCAACACCTCTGAAATACCTGCCGTTCCGATACACATTTCGGCTTTATAACGTAGCGTTTTTCGGGGAAAAAATACCTATGAAAGCCGCACGTACACGTACAGGGTTTATAACCCAATTTGTCACCGAAAGTGGCCAGATTCGAGCTTGAACGTTTTAATTAAAGCTAGTACTCGTATCGTAAAACGTTCCGAGTGTACCTACTCTCAGAACGGACACAAGTTTATCAGAAACTATCATAAACACCTTTGGAACACATTTTTTTTTTTTTTTTTTTTTTTTTTTTTTTTTGTTTTGGCTTCGCACGGTTTGTGCATTAGCCAATGTCATGTTTTTTAGTTTGAAGAGACAAAGTTAGGGAAACGAAAATATTATTAGTATTAATTAGATCGGAATTTAGGAAAGGACGGATATAAGATCAGTAAAAAAAAGGAAAAAGGAGGAATCAAAGGAGTGAATAATGAGCAAATTACTATGACGAATATTTACAACTTAATATTATTTAAGGTAATGAATGAGACTATACATTTATATACAGGAAAGCTTTGTGTACAAAGTAAGGAAAGTATTGAGGTAGGAAAATGAATACGAAGGGACAAGAGGTTACTAAGAAAAGAAGAACGGTCATATAAGGGACAGGAGAAAAAAATATGATTTAAGTCGCCTACGTCTGTGCCACACGAGCAAATGGGGTCGTCGATGATATGAAGTTTGGCAAGATGGGCTGGGGAGCAAACATGACCCAGTCTCATCCGTATAAGAACGGAGGTCTCCATCTTGCCAAACTTTGCCCTGCCAAACCACGGTTTTTCCGGAATGTCGGGTTGAATAAGTGAAAAATAACGGCCCTTTGATTTGCTTCCGATATCCCAGGCCACCCTCCAGGTGTCCCGGAGAAAAGTCTTTGGTAATATCACAAGGTCTATACTAAAATTCTGATATGGAACTAAGTCCCCACACTGCACCGCATCACCGGCGATTGTATCTGCCACTTCATTGCCGTGGATTCCAGCATGGGCCGGGATCCACGCAAATTGTAGTGACGCACCTTCAGAAATGGTTCTGAACGCAAATTCCCTTATTAAATAGATTATAGGGTGCTGCGATTTGTGTTCGAAAGGGGATTTATTGATGGCTAGAAGAGCACTTTGAGAATCAGTGAAAATTATAGTTTTCTTGAGCTTTAGAACCCGAATATATTCAATAGCTTTTAAAATGCCAAAACATTCCCCCGTAAAAACAGAAGTCTCCGGAGGCAATTTTATTTTTTGTACGATGTTGTATTGAGAATGGTAAGTTCCTATCCCAACACAACCCGTCGGAGAACGCTTGGCAGCATCCGTAAATATGTGATGGTACTCTATGTGTTCAGCCAAAAAATGATTAAAACTTAAATTGCAATCGGGACCTGATTTACTTACACAGTATTTAATGGTGGGGCTGAATTGTAAACTCTCGTAACTACTGCTAAATAGGGGAAGTTTATTGGAACGGTGAATAGGAGAAGAAAGAGAAAGGAATTTTTTATAGCTTTCAACTAAACAAGGAGCACGTTTATGGGACCAGTAATCTGAAGATTCAATCTGCAACACTAAAGAGTCCAGTTTAGGAACGAGAGGGTGAGTTGAGAACTGAAGAATCCGGAACAAATATTTGTCAGATAGGAATTGTCTTCTAAGGTATAAAGGAGCTTCGCCGCATTCAACTTGGAGTGCATTAATGGGACTAGACTTCATGGCTCCAGAAATAATGCGTAATGCTTTAGACTGGATGCGATCCAACTTTTTAAAAGCCATAACACTACCAGGTTCTAGAACGAACAATCCATAATCCAGAGTGCTTCTGATGATTGCATTGTAAATAAGTTTCAAAGAAAATGGATGTGCACCCCACCACACACCAGAGAGGCATCTAAGCATGTTAAGGTGATTTTCACATTTGTTTACAATATAATCACAATGAGGAACACTACTTAATTTACAATCTAGTATTATACCTAGATATTTGAAATTATCTTTAACTGGAATAGGTATTTCCCTATAAAAGATGTTTATTAGGGGAATATTTCTCTTCCGGGTGAACAAAACAGCTGCGCTTTTAGACGTGGATAAATCCAAACCATTCAGATGTAACCATGACTCCAAAGTAGATAAAGCAGAATTGATAGCATAGCTAGCTTGTTCAACAGATTGGCTTGAAGAATATAATACTAAATCATCGGCATATTGAAGAACCTTAACATGATTAGCTAAGGATGAGTCTAAATCAAAAGTGTAAATATTGTATAGGAGGGGACTGAGCACAGAACCCTGCGGGAGACCTCTCCATACAAGATGAGATACCTCATGATCTCCTATTATCATAATAACAGAGCGTTCAGTCAGGATTTTAATAATGAAATTCGACAAATTCACTGGAACTTGTAAGGCTTTTAATTTATTATGTAAAACTGATAATACAACATTATCATAAGCTGCATTAATATCAAGAAAAACTGCAACGGTGGAATGGTTATTAGAGAAGGATAGCCGAATATCGGATGTCAAAATACTTAAACAGTCAGTTGTACTTTTACCTTTTCTAAAGCCATATTGTGAATCTGCCAAAAGACCCTTACTTTCAACATACCATTCAAGACGATTTTTTATTAGGTGTTCCGCTAATTTCATCAGAATTGAAGACAAAACTATGGGACGGTATGAAGAAGCATCAGACGGAGTTTTATTTGGTTTTAGGAATGGCAACACCATTTGACGTTTCCATTCGTCAGGGATGTTTCCTGTGTACATAATAGAATTAATAAGCTCTAAATAGTAACTGAGGACGGCATCATTTAAATTAGCGAAAAAGGAATACGGGATGCCATCAAAGCCTGGTGCAGAATCCTTAGTTTTATGGATAACACCCTTTAATTCAGTGAGAGTGAATGGGAGATCTAACGTCGTATGAGTGTCTTGGATACTGGATACAAGAGGCAGGTTAAGGTTAATAGCCTCAGGAACCCAAGGTGGAGCTAATTTATCTAAAAATTCGTTGGCTAAAGAATCCGGAATAGGAGAAGGGTTTTTATAAATGGACCTAAATCTACGAATATTGCGCCAGACAATCGTAGGGTGAGTATTCGGTGAAATTGATGTGCAAAAGTTACGCCAAGATTCAAATTTTTTCTTCTTAAAAAGTTTATAAGTTTCGTTAATTATGTTAGTAACGATTTCAAAATTACTATCAGACATATCGAGGTTATAATTGTATTCAGCCTCTTTACGGTTGTGAACCATTTCTGTGCATTCAGAGTCCCACCACGGAGGCGAGGGAATTGTATTAATATTGTTATTTTTTACAGGAAAAACTTCATCTGCTGCTGAAATTAAAATTAACGCTAAAGCTTCCGCACAACTATTTTCATTGCCATCAGAAATAACAGGCAAGGAGCAAAGCTTGCTGTCAACAATGTTTCTAAATTTGTCCCAGTCATTATTATTTCTATTAGGTAGCTTATGTTTTAATGTTGATCTCCTTAATGGTGTGTTTGGTTTGGAAAGAGGATAAGAAATAACTATTGGAAAATGATCACTACCATAAGTAGAGGATAGAGTTTGCCAAGTTAATGATGAGGCTAAGTTTGGAGAACAGATAGAAAGGTCAATTGCACTTTGGTTCTGATTGGGATCTGAACGACGAGTGACAGCTCCTGTGTTCAAGATGCATAAGTTATGTAAGTCCAATATATCTAATAATTCATCGCCATAACAATTAGAAGTTGAACAACCCCATGATTGATGATGGCAATTAAAGTCCCCTAATATTAAGAATGGCTTTGGAAGAGATGAAAAGAGACTATTAATCTCTTGAAGAACAGAAGAAGAAGGGTGAGGAATGTAAATAGAAACAAGACAAGTATTATGCACTTTAATAGCTACAATTGAAATTTCCTCCCTATGAGGAGGTAATGTAATGACAGAGAAAGGTATAGTATTCTTGATAAGTATAGCTACTCCACCATACCCATCAGATCTATCCTCTCTAATGGTTAAATAACCATTAATTTTAAAAATATGGTTAGATTTGAGCCAAGTCTCTGCTAAGGCAAAGACAAATGGCTCATATTTGTTTAAAAGATGTATAACATCACTCTTTTTGTTTACTAGACTGCGGCAGTTCCACTGGATTATTTTGGATGTGTTGTCCATTATGAAGGGATTGAGATACATTGAAAGAAGGGGCAGCGTTGGACGGTGAAATGTTAAATTGAGAAAGAAGATTGTGTAATGCAGTAAGAAAATCATTTATAGAAAACGTTGTGTCATTTTTTTCATTATTATGATTATTAGAAAAAGCACAACCATTTGATGGTTGGGGAATGTTGAAATCTTTAATAATGGCATTGTGAGCCTCTTTATTATATCCTTGTACAGATTTGGGAGGGGAACGTGGTTTGAGAAAGATCGTCTTTTTATAGCTACTTGAAGCAGGTATTTTATTAGGAGAAGAGATGGATGGAGTATCTGCAAAGTTTTTGGAAGGAGAAGATGAAAGTGTATCAGCATACGATTTAGTAACAAGGGGATAAACTTTTGCTGCTTCAGCATAGGATACTGAGCTTTGTGCCATGTATGTTTTTATTAATATTTGTCTAGAAAACTCTGGGCAAGACTTATTAGTAGCATAGTGATATCCAGAGCAAAGGCAGCAAGATGCACTTTCTTGTTCTCTTTCACAACTGTCCCCAGTGTGTCCTTGGCCACATTTATAACAACGAGGTTTAGACCTGCACTGAATTTTTGTGTGACCGAAACGACAGCAATTGAAACATTGTACAGTAGGGAAAATATATAATTCTACAGGTAATGCATTATAGCACATAAAAACTCTTTTTGGTAGAACCTGACCATCAAATGTGACAACTATGGTTTGGGATGGTTTCCAAATGGTAGAACCATCAACAATGGTTTTAAAATTAAGGCGTCTGATTTTTAAAATTGGACCGCAACCAATTGGTACTGTTATGTTATCAATAATATCCTCCGGAGACCAATCTGCAGGAACGCCACGTACTAAACCCATTCTGGTAACATTAAAAGTAGGTATAAAAGCTTTATAATTATAGGATTCTAGACTATTATGGGTAATAAAAGAGTTTGCGTCCAGGAAAGTCGAAAAGGAAAGGGAAATTTTATTGCGCCCAATTTTTTTGACGCTACCATTAACTATGTTTTGGAAGGCATTGTGTTTAAGGAACTTGCCAAATGTGATTGGGTGCAGTGTCGTTCCATCATCTGGTGAAATTAAGTTTTTTTGTACATGAATGACAAAAGGCGCGCTGTCAGTTTTGTCATAAGTTTTACGACCTATCTGAGTAGGAACAACTGAGGGTGGAGCAGGAATATCGGGTACTTTGTTAATAGGTTCGTTAGTCATTATAGTAGTTGTTGAGCTGTTAGGTTCTGATGCAGTAAGTTCTGGTGTAAAATCCGTGCAACCGCAACCCGAAGACACGGTACCATGGCTTTTGCGGGTACGGCGACGCTTATTGCAGTGCTTACAAATATGAACACGGCTTCTTTTTAAATTACGAGCCGATGCCGACCCATCGGTATCCATGCCCGATTCGTTCGATGCTATAGTGACGAAATTACTTGCCGGGGGAACGGAGTCCCCCGGGTCAGGCGGGTCTTTCATTTTCCCGCGCTAATAAGAAATAAAAATAAAAAACTTACCACTACCGAAGAAACTATACAAACTAAAGATAAATTACAAGAAAACTAAGACAGAATACTAAAACTACGGTTATACTGATCTTATATTACAACGTTTTAAATTTTTCAATTTTATCTTTAAAAGGACGCGTCCGCCAAGTTTGAGGTTTCCCGCGCTTTCGGAACACATTTGAATACAATGGATTGGCTTTTTCCAATTTTGAAAAAAGCTTTTCATTTTGTTATATTTATGGTTGAATAACCTTTTGTAAGATGGCAACATTGAAGATGAACGCTAAGTAGCTGTCACTTTATACACAATTATTATATTAATTACAATAAATTCCAAAGTAAACGTAAGTTTACACCTTTCTCATTACGCAGTAATTCAGCACATTCACATTCTAGTGGTGTCGCGTAATAAAGTTTAATATTTAATTTGAAGGCTTTAGTATACGCGCCCCGGGCTCTTCACACCGGTCAAGGGCGTTGCACCAGTGCTGTATAACACCATCCCACGCAAAACTCAACCTTAATCCCACTATGAAAAAGTTACTTTTTCAATGGCGAGCGATCGAAATCCCTAGGAAAATTGCTTTGCATTTCCCTGCAAAAGCCACTCGGGAAACTTGAATGAAACTTTAGGAGTTAAAATTCCGGATGGAAACTTTTACGGAAATAACTAGCTTTAAGGTAGGTCATCCATAAATGATCACACGTTTAATGTACTTGGTGCTTAATTTTTTTTTTCCTTTTAAATTTGTAGAGTTTTCCCTTTCATGTTATGTTATTCTATCTCATGCCACTGAAATACGATGTATGGATGTAGTATTTCTCACATGCAATACTAACAAAACTAGTTAAGTATTTACTATATTTTCTTACTTTTAGGAACATATTATTAAATATATCCGTATTTATTGTCACGTACCTATCCTAACTAATATTATAAATGCGAAAGTAACAGATAAATTTTTGTTTGTTATTTTCGCATTTTTCACGCTAAAACGGCTAGACAGATTTAGATGAAATTTGGCACATGAGTAGACTATAACCTAGATTAGGACATAGGATACTTTTTATCCCGATATTCCCATGGGATGGAGACTTGCGCAGGTGTAACCGCAGGGCGTATCTAGTAGCCAATAAGTTATATCTATAGCGACACATTTTCTCGCAATTAATACATACATTTTGTATAATTCTGAGCAAGTATATACCACTAGGCTACTATACGTTCAAATTAACTATGTTTCGAAAAATTTCAATGATAACAAAATGTCTAATGTTCTGAAACTCCGGAGAGTTTACCTTGGCGTGGCCGAAAGCAAACTTCGTTATTTTTATGTTTTTTTTTCACTGGCAATTCCATGCAACAATGTTAATCAAAATTTTCCCAACTCTATACCTACAAAGTTAGGCTATGTTCATACCAGCGGTAGTGGTTATATACTTAGTTCATATGGGATGAACTTCAGTACCTAAGTTGCCTTTCGTAACTAACGACTAGAAAGAAAAATATTACTAGGGTTACAGTTCTAATTAAAGTTCTGGTAAAACATTGTTAGAAAATTATGTTTTCTACGGCATAAATTTAACTTTGATGAACTTCGATATAATTCAGTGATCTTCTGAAAATACATCGAGAACCTAGACGGTTCTAATCTGTTTTTTCTGTTCTGTGGTTCTAATGCTATCTGTCGTTCAGATTCGTCTTATTATGAGTTCCAAACAACTAATAACAAAGTAGGTTAATTTAACTAAACAGAAAACACACTTGCCAAGTTAAAATAGCATTAATTAAAACGCTAGAGATATAAATAAAAATATAGTTTAATATATGCTCATTCAATTCATTTTAGAACAAGGTTTAATTTTATTTTGTTACTAAAATAATATTATTTTGGTAACAAAATAAAATTTTACCACGCAGACTGAATTGATATTTATTTTTGTGGGGTGAACGCCCACACAAAAGTATATTCAAATAGGTATAAATATAATTTGAAATTAGAACCTCTATTTGTAAAATTACAGTGCCCACAAAAACGAAAATAAAGTTGCCATTTTAGAAATCTAGCCCTTTAAGCCCTTTTTGTTGAAAACCTAATCGAGATAATGGAATTCGTTAGTTAAAATAATAAAGGTAGTATTCTTACGAAATTCAGAATCCCAATTTGATAATTTATCTTACAGCTTATGCAAATGACTGTTTGCTTTACATACTAACTCTGGAAGACTTAAGTCTATGTTTTTTCGTTTATGGCAACGTTCTCTTTCTTTCTGTCGGTTCCTTCAATAATTCTTCTGTCTTCCGAAAGAGAAACAGCTCCTTCTATTGTATCTTTATCAAGTCAGTAGAAGGTACCACGCGATAACTAGGATTAAAATAGCATGTCTCTAAAATTGCCTTTTCAGCATTCATGGCATTTTTAGGACGTGCCTTGTTTGGGCCATATAGAAGCTACAATGTGCCCATTTCTTCGTCGCCAAAGTGTCTATAAAGCCCATTTAAAACTTCCCAGGCACGGACCAGAGACCGACTTGTCGACCACACACCTGGGCCAGGCACAGTTAGCCGATGCATACAAATGGCAGCGCTTTGTTCAAGACATTACGCACCGCGGTCACGTGACCCCTCTCTCACCCACATACGGCTTAGTTCAATGGAATCTACAGGTTTCACCATTGTTGGTAAATACTTAGGTACTGTTACTGTGATTATTTTATAATGGTGATTTGGTAATTACGATTGGTTTTGACAGCTACTGTTTAAGAGGGCGCCCAACGGCACACTAGCGCCATTCTTTAAAAAAATATATCTCGTGACTGACAAGGAATTATGAATACTTAACTGGCTAGTAAGATCCCTCGTCAAGTGTGTCTAGAATCTTCTAATGCCTTTTATAAAGTTTCATATTGAGACACGGAGCAACAAAATTCGATCAGCAAAGAAACAGCTGTTCCATACATTTTGACCGCGTAGGTATTGCACTTTTCTATGAAACAGCTCCACCGGCGAAGAATTTGAACGCAGAAACATCGCAGAATCATGTACCTTGGTAACAGTTTTCGCGTCGATGTCCCTGCCACCCTTTTTTTTTTTTTTTTTTTTTGGTTGGTAAATCATCAAATGACTCCTCCCGCTCTGGGCGGAGCGAGAGGGAGTGTCAGACTTTTACTGACTAAAACCCACCCGTGTTCCTTCCGTTGCCTGTGTGCCGGGGCCGCGATAACCCTTTCGGAGAAACTCGCAACCCCGGCAGGCATTGGTCCTTACGGAACCCGTCAGTTGGTGCTGACATCTCTTTGAGGCGCGTGTGGAACACAACGCGCCGTCGACCCGGGCCTGGTCCTAATCGGACGGCGAGCTACACCCTGCCACCCTGTATAAGGTATTAGAAAATTCTAGACACACTTACCGAGGGTCCTTACTACCCGTTATTCATATTTTTTTCTCAGACACAAGATAATATTTTTTTCTCAGACACAAGAGAATATTTTTTAAAGGACGCTAGTGGACCATTGGGCGCTCTCTTAAGGCGGAACTTTTCGGGAAGACCCCATCTTAGACAGTTCGGTGGCTCTGCTTTCGATTCCAAATAATTGGTCTCGTTCTGAGATCATCAATTCCTCTGTCCTAATAACTTCAACCCCTGGCCCTCTTAGCTTAGTAACCAGTATTAATTTGACACTCGCGTCCTTCATTGTAATTCGTCAAGCCAATAAAAGGGCAAACAAATACAAAGGGGATGTTATTACAAACTTCGAGAGTTGGATGTTATTGAAAACGAGGTTAGATACTAATAACAAACAAATATCTAGTCTGAAACCTGTTGACCTTAGACCAATTCGCAACTCCAATACTCCCGAGGGGGGAATACTAGACGGTCTAATTTGCGTCGTCGAGTACCTATCAAATATTCTTGACTTTTCATCCGTTACTATAGCAACTAAAATACACAAGATATAACAGTTTATCTATTCTGTAAAAATGTCACCTAGCACGTATAATTTGGATCGGAGAGGCAACCGGATGGCGAGTGGTAATGTGGGTCTTGGAATGATACCGAACCCCCCCGTGCCGTCCGAATGGACCCTAACTGGACGGGGGCGGAGATATGAGAAGGGGGGCAAAATAGTAATAGGATAATAAAAAAAATAGTAATAGACCAAATCGATATTGAAACAGAAAAAAAAAAAATTGCATAAAGTAGACTTCGTCAATTAGTTGAGTTGGCAGACGGACTCAGAATCGGTAAGCGTGTACTGTCTACCTGACGAATTTGCAATTGATTAAGTAAGTAACTTAGTTTGGATCCAGATCCAATGTCAATGTAAAGTTAATTTGCCTAAGTTAGGCATTTAAATGTTATCACGATGGCTCTTGTATACAAATACGGAAATTATTATAATGTTAATAACGATCAGATGAAAGAGTTATTTCCGAAGTATTTTCACCATAAATTAACAGGACATCGCAAATTAATCATTTACCTTTGAAAGTTTTCCAAGGTTAACTTGTTAATAAGTAAGATGGCTTCATCATATTATTATCAGTCGATATGATGGTGATGATGAAGGCATCCTACTTCTTAGCAAGTTAGTTTTAGGAAGCGTTGTGGAGTGAAACAGGATGGGAGTTTTAAGTCTCAATAAAAGTTCTTAATGAAAAGTGTATTGAAAAAGTTTGGACACAGAAAAGTTTTGGCTCTAATAAGAAATCTTAGCCGTAATAATTGATATTTGGCTCTATTGACTTTGCCGAGCACTGCTATTGCAATGTTATAATGAAAACTTTAATTTTTTCTGTAAATAGGCTTGTACAAACACTTTTATAAGTAAATAATATTTTATAAACTATTTGAGGTCGGCGTTTCCTATCTGATTACTCTCAGAAGAAAGGCCGAAACAAACTCAGAGGTCACAGTCTCTTTTAAAGTCCAGATATAATCTTGGTTAGAACATGTGAAGACCATGTAGATTGGTGTAAAGAACCACACAGATTGAGTGGACTTATCCAGTCAGTGCACGCATTTCTCAGTAATCGTGCAGCTCGACTCAGAACTTAACGGGCTCTATTTATTGTCTATTAAGTAGTGATGTATTTGGAAACGATTTTTGCCTCCATAATATTGTTATTTCGGTTTGCCGATTCGCTCATCTGATTACGAGGTCGAAATATCATCAAACTGCGACCGGTTTTGATGAAATTTCACACCCGATGCTTTTACGGCAGCAAGGTCAAGTCGATAGCAAATTGGACGAGGGCGTTATCAGGGGTGGCATAAAAAATTGAGGAGTTAGATCGAGTTAGGACGCCATTAGTAGAATTGCTAGTGTACTTAATAGGTACCTATCTAAAGTCTGTCAAATTGTTGGAGGAGCTCGTGGTTAAGCAACAACAGCAACACGGGTCGATCCATCAGGTTAAGCTACGCTAACTGGGTTTGGTCCGCGGATGGGTGACCATCTTTACTTACCGAGACTCCTCTGTGCCTCGGTCTCGGCTGTCATTCGTGGATCTTTGACAGTCGTTACGGGTCGTCAGAAGCCCGAAAGTCTGACAGCCTGTCTTACCAAGGGGTATCGTATTACCCAGTTACTGGGTTGTAGAGGTCAGATAGGCAGTCGCTCCATGTAAAATACTGGTATTCAGTTGCATCCGGTTACACTGGAAGCCGACCCCAACATAATTGGGAAAAGGCTAGGCAGATTGATTGATTGATCTAAAGTCTGTCAAATTATTGAAATCGTTTCGTGAACACATTTTGAATACAAATCAATTTGGTAGGTACTCTATCTAGCCGATGAAAGATAAATAAGAAGGTAATTAATATAGATAAACATTTTTGTTCGCGTATTCCTGTGTTGGTTCAGCCTAGCTTTATGGGAAGACTTTACGAATGTTTAACAATAAATGCAATACAAACCATAATTACAACACAACACCGAAATCACGTGTTTTAATTCTACATAACACAATAAACGTCCTTGTTCATGAACGTTTCCCAACGAGAGATAAGGCGCGTACACCGATACCGTCGCACGCGCAGGTACGCGGTCGCCACTCGCGCGCAGGCCAACGTCCTATCGCGTTGCTTATCAGCGCCGGTTGGGCAACTAGACGAGATTATGCGCTTCGCGATAATTATACTTCCTTGTTGTCTTTTTAATTATTTAAATGAGGCTGTATGTATGAGTTTATCTTGGTGGTGATGCATTGTTAGAAAGGTAATTAGAGGTGTTATTTTATTTTTGTTATACTAGCTTTTGCCCGCGGCTTCGCCCGAGTAGGTGTCAGAAAATATCCCACGGGAACGTACTACCGGGAGTAAAAGAAGTAAAAAAATGTATTATTCTTTAATAAATTGTTTTCATATAACTCTTATTATTATGCGGCACACGCCAGTAGGTACAGCTCCCAAAACGGCAAGATTTTTTCCGACATCTTCAACAATAATCGTCATATTTCAGCCAATTTATACAAAACTTTAATGAGTTATACAACTAAACCTTCCTCATGAATCATTCCATCCACTGGTCAAAACCGTATGGAAATCCGTTCGGTAGTTTTTGAGTTTATCGCGTTCAGACAGACAGAGAGACGCGGCTTGGGGACTTTCGTTTTTTAATATGATGAACACTTCCTACGTTATTCATTTATATGTACATACATATATATAAAATCTTTCCATACATAATACATACGTATATTCTAATACAAGTGTTTTATGACTTGACAAAACATCGAGATTTCTTAGGGGGCGTTCATAAAATACGTGAGATGTTTAAGGGGGGGAGGGGGTCGACTCAAATCTCATCTAATCTTACGTTGGAGAGAGGGGGGGTCTCGGCAAATATCACGCAATTTTTTTTCTGATTGAAACAAAAAAAAAAATACTATTTTGGTCCATTTAATCTAGATTGTACATGCTTAAGATTTAATCTTAAGCGTTATCGTAATACGATTAAGATCATTCACTAATTCGTTCGAAAGTCGTCTTAACTAGTCGTAAATAAAAGCACGAAGCAAATTTTTTTTTCTTTTTACAATAACAATCCAACGCGTTTACGTAAGAAACCCACATTTTGAAAAATCTCATGTGAGATTGGGGGATGGGGGAGGGGGTTGAATAAAATCTCACGACATCTCACCAGGGGGGGGAGGGAGGGACAGAAAATTAAAAAAAAGTCCTCACGTAATTTATGGACGCCCCCTAATAGGTAAACTTCAATATTAACGTATTATACACAAACCTTCCGGAATAAATTATCTAAACGATACGGACATACAGACAAACGCGAAAAGTGACTTTGTTTTCTAATATGTATAGATATGTATGTATTAGATATGGCAAGAGCGAATTTCTCCATGAGGTTTAATGAGTTTTCCGACTTTTCACGGATGATAATTTCAATTGACAATAAAATTGTCAAGCCAATAATCACATTTAAAACCGTGAAAACAATACAATCAAACATAAAAAGTAAAACAATTAGAGAGTTGATTTCTTCAATTTAGAAACTTCGACTGTTACGCAAAGAGAACTTGCCAATATAAATAGTACAATGACTGTACATTTTATCGTCTTACATCTTGCATCTAAAATCCTATGTCAACTACACTGAGCCACCCATTGCTGCATTCCTTTACAATACGTCCAATAGAATAGTTAGTCATCAATCAATGTATCTCGAAGTCCACACAGTACGTTGTAAATCTCAATCTGTCCAAGCTGTAAGCACTTACACTGCCAAACTGGAAAATAAATGTTTAAACTTTAAATTTAAGGGTCAGCGGCTATCTTGTAAGTAAGACGATATTTTAAAGCAGAAGAAGGTTTTACAAGAAAATTCATAAAGATAAAAAGTTATTTTTATTTATAATTTACAGCAGTCTTGTACCTACTAGCTGAATCTTAATATTATTTATCAAGTAACCAGACTAGCTTGGTAAAATTCTTGGAATAATATTTGCAGCTAAGAATATTCCTAATATTACTCCTGGCTTTTATGCCCTTTTTTATTAACACTAGGCGACACATAAATGAATGCCTACATAAAAGCGGGCTTTTGGATTTTCAACGCTGATAGTTGAAAATCCAACATCCGATTTTATTTTCATTTGGGTGTTGCCTATGCCGTAATGTCACCTTCACAATCAAGATATTAAATTGTGAAAACCTTTGGCCAATATCATCATCATCATCTGCCTTTTCTCAACTATGTTGAGGTCGGCTTCCAGTCTAACCGGATATAGCTGAATACCAGTTTTTTATATGGAGCGACTGCCTATCTGACCTGTACAATCCAGTTTCTGGGTAATACGATACCCCTTGTTACTTACTGGTTGTTAGACTTTCGGGCTTCTGACGACCCGTAACGATTGTCAAAGATCCACGAAAGACAGCCGGGATCAACGGCTTAACGTGCTTTCCGAGGCAGGAAGGTCTTGGTATGTAATGATGATCACCCATCCACGGACAAACCGCGGCAAGCGTAGCTTAACCTGGTCGATCGTCGCGTGCGGTTTTTATTACTTAGCCACAAGCCCCTCTTTTCTCTCCCTTCAATAGCATCTCGTTGCTATTTCTCAAGTTCGCTTTCGACGTTCAAATATACTTGAGCAAAGAGGATTTAGCTCAAGCCTGCTTTCAAACCAATTCAACTTATCCATCCACTAGTTTCCATCACTATGTGACAGCAGTACACACTTGTGGTTTCTATACAACATTAATCAGTCACTATTCAACTCAGAAAAGTTGCTTGGAAAATAAATTTGTGTACAGCGTTATTCGAAAGCTTGTGATTGCAATGAAAGTAAAACAATTTAAAATATATTACTAGCTTGCAACATTTTATTATTCCACTAGCGACTTTTTTCTGCTTCGCAGTGTTTGGACGATTTGACAAAACATCGAGATTTCAATAGTAATGGATTATATACATAAACCTTCCAGAATTAATTCTCTAGATGATGGTGAAAACCGCATCAAAATCCGTTGCGTAGTTTAGAAGAACAACGCAGTCACACAACAGACAAACACTAAAAGCGACTTCAATTTTTAATATGAATGTTAAAATCGAAGTCGCTTTTACACACAAAATTACTTTTTAATAGAAAGGAAAATTTCATAGGAATTGTTTAAATTACATAGCAATAAACAAGGCTTTGGAAATTTTAATAAGACCGAAATTAAATTAGAAATTCGATTAACTTTGACAAGAAAATTCTATTTGAAATACTACGCCGTTCAGTCGCATCAAATAACCTCTGATCAGCGTTTAACTAAGAATGTTTTATTTTTGAATGGAACATTAACTTAGTATTAATTTATGTCATGTTTAAATGTAAAATGTAATAACGATTGACAGGTCGACACAAATCTACTAATTTGTCTTGGCGGCTTTTCTACCCTTAAAATTGAATTAAATATAACTTTATTTCAGACTAAGATCTATATATAATTCTGTTAATATTTTGGGTGTTAGTGACTATGGTGCTCAGGTAAATAGGTAAGTATTGTTAGTTTTCGCAAATTATTTATTGATTCAGACCAATGACTGACCCCACCCAGTGTCCCTAAAAGGGACAGTCTGCTCTGGCAGCGATTATTTTCAGAATAGCACGCCAGAATTTTCTTTAATCTCATACTTTTCTAGTAAAAGCGGTAAGCGTAAGCTAAGTTTCCTTTGAAAAATAACGCTTCAAAACATACGCTGCACTGGCTGGCTACGCTCTTGCTAAATGGCACCCGAATTTCATGTCAATTACCTCTCACTGTAACCTCAAAAACGGCTATAAAGGGACACAGCCCTTTCATACAAAATCATCAATCAGCACGCACTAATTACACTCATGTCGCGAAAAAAAGACAAATCTGCATGAAAGGCGGCGTTTACAAAAGGCCTCCCATTTACGTGACGTCATTTTATGCGTTCACACCAAATTGCGACTCTTGACTTTTTTGCGGCACAGCTTTTCACAGTTTCACAGTGTTCTCTGATTAAAAAATAATCAAGGGCTGCGTATGCGCAAAGTGCAAATTCCAGCGGAATGTGACAGAAGTTTAGGTTAATGTTACTTGTTATTTCTGCAGTCGACTGGCTCATTTGGTAATGATTGCATTACATCACGAAAGTGATTACTGAACTGAGCTATAAAGTTGAAATTATGGGTAAATGTGAACATATATAACAAAATGTAGTAAAGAGTATTGAAGGTTTGCAACATTATAAACTGCTTAATTTTGTCCTTAGAGGTTTTAACTAAATTGTTCGGGCTGCAGGAACGGCCATCGTCGGCATTTTATTTGTTTCGTTATTGTACAAAATGGCGTCGTCTATTTGCAAACGTGGTGGTGTTATGTGACATGGCAGACGGCATGACAGCAGATGCTAATGTGTCAATCAACTATAAAACCCGATTTTTATTACTGTGCGCCTGTCAACGTCAAAATATTACACTATAAGTGGTTTAAATAATAACAATAACAAATTAACGAATAATAAGACAGAACTGTTGAGATGACACGAGTTGTGTAGACCGTATTAAGACGCAGATATATGCCAGTGACCTTGAGTGGTTAGCTTGCGTGTTCTGTACTGAGCTCACGCAACGCGTCGTACATCCAGCCAGTAATAGAGCTCGCCCATCATGGAGCGCTGTTCCAAATTAGACGCATTATTAATTTATTATACATAAAACAAAAGGTATTTTTATAAAATATAATTATTTAAATTATCTTTAAAATGGTGGTTTCAGTAAAACGGTTGATTGACTTTACGTGATTCTCAGTTTTTTTATAAACTGTAACTGTACTATGTAATATAAACATAATCTAAAATATTCATATATTAAGTTATAAAAAAAATGCTCTAGTTTAACATATATTTTTTCCAAATCATTAACACTATTCGTTTAGACGTGATTTTCAGTATAAAATCATTAAAAGTCGGTTATCGTCGCCTTAAGAGGCGTCGGGGCACTGAGGAGGTAACCACGCGAGTGAATTTATTATTAACAACCTACGATTTTAACAGTTCCAAGCGCACAGTTTTAAAAATCGAGTTATACTGTAAATAGTACCACCTACATTTAGTACCAACATTTGTAAAATATCAACTGGGTAACTAATGAATATTCTCAGAAACTCCCGTATGAATTATTGAGCAAGTGAGAACATATCGAAAACGGAGCGGTATCGAAATTATAGTGTCGATTGACACCTACTAACTCGTAGTCCGTAGGCAAGTCTAGACTGGCAAGTTGCCACACGCCTATGTGTACTGAATTCTAACTATAGGTAAGTATATAAAATCTGACAAGCTTCGACGATCGTTTATCAGTTTTGTAACTCGCTGCTTTAGGCTAGAAGAGTTTAAATATCAATAGTATATACCTATAGATGTTATTGAAAAAAAAAAGTGCCAAATAGCCACTTGCAAAGTGCCAAAAAGCCACTTGTAAAGTGCCAAAAAGCCACTTGCAAAGTGTCAAAAAGCCACTTGCAAAACGCCAAAAAATTTAAATAACCACACAAGTTTGCTAAGTAAGTATATGAAGTGAAAACATCTTGAAAACAGTTTTATTTTTATTTTTTATGCGCTATTAAATACACTTGAATGTTTGGCTTTTTACTTCAAGAAGCTATCTATCTTGCGTGGTTTCGGAAATATTTCATTACAAGTTAGTGGCTTTTTTATATTGCTCGTCCGTTTTTAGTAGCGAAAATTGAACAAAATAAAAACTTTGACGTTCACGTACGCCTGACAAAGATGACCGATGACGACAAAAGATGAGACCAGAAAGCTGAATACAATTTTCCAGTTGTATGACATATAAAGCGATGGTAATAGAAAACAGAAACACACTTGGTGTAAAATATAGAATTTTATGCATTTATCCACAATCTATCTGTATACACTTGGCCAAATAAAAGTTGGTCTGCTGCACTTTCCCTGCAATACAGTGGACAGTGGAGGTGGTACCAATTAGCCGCCTCGGATGCCGTCTCGATCCTGCCGCCGACGCCAAAGTCCTCTCTTATTAAAAGCTTTACAAGAATCCGTACGAACAAACTGCTCTATTGTTTAAGATACTCCGCCATATTTTACTTTAGAGGTACCTTGCTCAAATAATTCGGGAGTCTAGAAATAATTTTAGGGAATTTAAACTTTGTTAAGAAATTGTTAGTATTTTAGAGTATTTCAGAAATGGTGAATTTTCTATTTATTATTTCGAGTGTACTGTGGAAATTCTTAGTTATTTTGTAAATACCTTAATTTTCTTTTTTTTTTTAGGGTGGGAAATTATCAAATAACTTCTCCCGCTCTGCGTGGAGCGGGAGGGCGTGTCAGACTTTTACTGACTAAAACCCACCCGTGTTCCTTCCGTTGCCTGTGTGCCGGGGCCGCGATATCCCTTTCGGACAAACTCGCAACCCTGGCAGGCATTGGCCGTTACGGACCCCGAGTACCTGCTGTATGCTAAATGGACTCACGACCTTCAAAAGTGGCCGAGCCGAACTGGATTTGGGAGGCGGAAAATCAGGTTGGGGAGATGACTTCATATTGACATCAGTTGACAGCAAAAAGCTTAGTTGATTAAAGTACCTAATTGTTAACTGCTACACGATGTTCCGGAAAGAATGCAATGGAGGAGACCTACATTATATTTAACATTGACTGAATACAGGTAGAAGAAAAAGAAACGACTTTAACGAACCCAAGAATGCAATGGAGGAGACCTACATTATATTTAACATTGACTGAATACAGGTAGAAGAAAAAGAAACGACTTTAACGAACCCATTGTTATTTCAAATATCACCAACTTAAATATCACGCTAAAAGTTAAATAAAGTTCCCGATAGTGTTTATTTAAAACTACCCCATTTATACTGTACCTCCAAAAGTTTCCTAGTAGATTTCGGAACAGTTTTCAGCTTGAATTTCGAACATTGTCGCGAGGACTTTGGAGTATTTATCTAGGAACGAAACCACGACATCAACCACTTACCGCTAGAACATTACCTAAGTATAGTGTATTTTACTTGTATACCCTATTTGGTAAACAAACACGGTATGAAAATCACGAGTTCTTGCATTCACCACAGGCGTACACGCTTTAAATTAAGTAAACGTCTTTGATGTTTGTAAGAAATACCTACGAAGGTACTTGCAGTGTGTATTCAAAAATAGATTCGAATTATGACACAGATTAGCATAAGCTTAGAGCAGAATCAGCCTGTATTGTTCCCACAGCGCAGAGCTGGACATAGGCCTCCTCTCTTCGAGAGGCAGTGGACTGTAATCTATCACACGGGCTCAGTGCGTGTTGGTAAAGACTATAGATGTAACATATCTTCGATTTTTTGGTTCTAGGACATGCCGGTTTCCTCACAATGTTTTTCTTCACGGTTATGAGAGCAGTGGTGATGAAATTATTTATTCAAAGTAAAGCGCCTAGCTGGATTCGAATTTTTCGTTTTTTTTAAAATATTCTAATAGTTTACCAAATTGACCAGTTAAGAAAACTGTTACCATGGATTCAGTACGGTACATGATTCTGAAATACAATGCGTTGAAATTTTTCGTTAAAAAAAAATCTGCTGTTTCATAGAAAAGGGCAATACCAACGCGGTCAAAATGTATGGAACAGTAGATTATTATAATAATAACCGACGAAAAAATGTTGTGGTCAGATTCTACATATACTGAATCCATTGTAATTTTCGCGTCGATCCTGTAGATTTCTATTTGTTACTGGCTGATTTCCGACTTCCCTACTAAACATAATACTAATACACACGACCAACACACCTCATTACTGGAATGAAGGCATAATTTCTACGCTAACTACTACCCACATATATAACAAAAACTGACATCAATCACGCCGCGACCGATAACCGACGGACGTCGATCGTTAAAGTCTCGTATCTCTACGAATAACAAACTTCCTTACATCGACTTCCTTTCCAACAATTGGTTATTTACGGATTGTTGTCGAGTTTGAGCGGTATCGCTGATGATGACTTGACAAAATTGAGTTTTAAAGGGGTTGTCAATTTAGATTAATATCTAGGACCATTCAAAGTTGCGTTACGTTGGGTAGATAAACAATGTGAGGATGACAAAACGACAATAGTTTAAACTTTGTATAACTAATGACGTTACCAGTCTGTATACAAATATTCAATTAAATATATCCAATAAATAGTCAGTATAGCAAATCAAAGTTCGGCAAAACCCATAGCCCATCACTATTATTTATATTATATTTAATTTGTTGTTTTTTTTAAGTGAAATTTTCTTTAGGCGCGTTGAGCGATTTTTGTTATGGGATAAAATATATAAATAAAAAAAAATTGATTTCGTTGATTGTTTCCAAATACTTGCTAGTACGAGTATTGCCATTATTTTAATTTATCGTCGTATTGTTGTCATTGTATATAACTTAATTTTGCTTTACATTTATGGTCACAAAATTGCTATACCTACGTACATGATGGAGGACTAAATAGAATGCAGTTTTTAGTCAGCAATAAGACACTACAGGTTGATAATGATAACAAAGACCATTGAACAGTAGAACCAAAAACAAGAGATTTCGAGCAAGACTTTTAATTTAAGGCCGTAGAATACGTTTCGGTTTACAAAGCCAAAACTCTATAGCCGCCAGAAAACACAATGGATGAAGGCGAACTGGCAAAGTGCTACAAAGGAATAAGAAAGAGAGACGTCAAGTGCCTAACTGCCTAGCTAGCCCTACTAACGTGTAACAGAGCTATCAAAAGCAGTAGACACGAGTGTCTGCGACAATGTCCATATATCAAACGAGCTGTATCCTCACCGTACATGGCTCGCTGGGGACTATAAAAACTACAAATGCCGGATATACATTTCCGTTACAAATAGACGATGACGTACAAAATACACCCCGATGATGATCAAAGAAAATGGGGAGAGACAACTTGCTAGTTTAGGAAAATTTACAAAAAATTGTGAATGAGTTTGTTTGGGATCCTTTCGAAAGAATTGATTACCTAAATGTTCCAAGAAGTTTAAAGTGATAATATTAATCATAAACTAAACAAAAATGTAGATAATGATAATATGCATGATGTGTATTATCGAAGCCAGATTTTTTCCAGAAAACACGCGCAACTGACAACAAAGTCTAGATTGAAAAATATTGTATTACATAAGCCAAAGAAACGCTTAGTCTGTGCAACACAAGCCAGACGATTAATAAATCTCTCCTCTTCATTCCGATTTCATCGGCACAAATTCTACTATAAACAATGACGTAGGTCGACCGCAAAAGATTTATTTATATAAAAAAAAAACTCATTGTATGTAAAATTGGAACATTCGTCACTCGGTACGTCTCGCGAACGATTCCTTGAGACGAACGTAAATTGGACAAAATGACCAACTTTTTAAGGGGAAATTGAATCGATATTTACGATTATGCGATATGTCCCTTTACAGATTTCGTTAACCACCCACGGTGAATGTTTTTTGGCAATAAACAACTGTTTTTGGCAAAACCTCATTGTCAGGTCTACCGAAGGTTGCTGGTTTCGGAAAAATTGGGCGTAGCCACCTAATAAATCTCCCATTATATACGCGGTCTTCCTAAAACGCACAAAAATCAGCGATTTCTAAAAGATTTAGTGTGTTATATTGTCAAGATGATTGCTTGAACACCTACGATTGAAATAGTTTTATCCATTATGATAAAAAGACAGTTATGAATGGCGGACATACCAGCTACGTGTCAAATCGCGCTGTGCCCTCGGCTCACCTGTAACAAGAAAGAAAATCTTGGTAAATAAAAAATGTCGCGGAAAACAACACAGAATATTGCAATAGTTATCTGACGAAAACATTGCAAAATAGACATTGCAATTGTAGCAATGTTAAAATGGTCGCAAGGACTTTACAAGCCGGAGTTAAAAGATGACGTGATTAAATGAATGACATTCGCAACCACAAAATTTTCGTAGATAAAATAAAATACTGTAATTTTCCATTATGCGATACGAACTTTTTTAATAAGTTTAATTATTAGTGGACATATACATAGTTCTGCAGCAATTCCTAAGTTACAAAATAATAGTTAGTACAAAAACCACAATGATTGCAATAATTTTGTGTAACAGATAACTAAGCTATGTTATCGAGTGTAATATCACAATACAAACTCGATATATTAAGTAAACTTATTCCTTGTAAACATAATTATTCGAAATGTCTCCGCGCAGACGGACACTCTGCTTCGTCTTTATATTATTATCGCTCAACGTAAGTTCATTAAGATTATTCAACTGTCTTACTTTCAAGATAACGTCTCCAAGATTTTCAATATAATTTATTTGTCTTTTTACAGAATGACCTTGATGTCGTTGCCGGAGTACCATTGGGACCAGTTTTGACGGAGTACTATCCATATCCAGGATCGCTTCCTCAGCTAATTAATTCATTAACGGTTACATCAGGTCCAGGTACTACAGTGTTACCAGAAGTCCCACAAACGGCATTCCCTACCCAACGTTTCAATGAAGTATTATCATTTGGGTCCTATCCTCAAGGTTTATCAATCAATACTGTTGCTACAACCAATTATGGTACCCCTAAACCTAATTCTTTTACAACCTATTCTACATATCCATATCCTCCATTTTCAAATACAAACTCATTGCCGATAATCGAAACGATAACAGAATCACTGCCTTACCCATCAAACGTTGAATCTTTAACCATAGTAGAAAATTATCCCCCCGTAACGCAAACTATTCAAGTCGAAGACTTTACCCCAACCGCAAACGTAGCAGAAATCTATCAGACACCAATTACTGTACAAATTCCTTCGATGCCTCAGTTGTCGCCGGTTATTACTGTTACCTCACCCCTTCCTGAGATATTGCCATCACAGAATATCATACAAGAGATTTATACTCCAAACGTTGTGGCTGAAATCTATCCACAAATAATTGAAACTGTAACTTCAGTGCCAGTCGAAACCACAACTTTTAATATTCCATCTAGCGACATAGGATTTAGTGGTCAGCAGTTGCCTGCTACTTTACAAATTAATATAGCTTCTCCGTGGAACCCCGAGCCTGGACGAGCTGTTTTATCGCAACCTGCGTATCCTCTTAGTGCTTCTCCATCTTTTGATCCTTCATTTTCGATGCCTCCGGCTCCAATAATTGTAATGGAGAAATCTAAATCTAAGTTGAAGAGTATCCTCCCAATTCTTATGTTGACCCTCTTTGATGGTGGGTGTGGGAACAGCGGTGGTGGTTGCTGCTCCTGCTCACAATGTAGTGCTAGTACACCTATTCCTTTTCCCATAATAATTCCTACTAACAATCCTGTCATTACTCGGGGTCGTCGCAAAGGGAAGTCTAAAGCGTCTACTGACGCACAAAATTGAGACGGATTATCAAAGTAAGAGGTTTATCTTTACGAAGAAAATAATTCCGAAATATTACTAAAGTTTGTAGAATTGAAAGAAACAGCAAAACTATAAAATAGGCAATGTTCTGGAAATAAGGCAACGTTATTGGATCTGTTATGATTTTTTTTTATACTCAAATCAGTAAGTTGGCGTGAACAGATAATTTAAATGCGGGGAGCATTGAAATTTCTGTATATATGTATATCTATAATTTTATTTAACTGTTTGAAAACCAGCGTCAGACACTAGTTGTCTGGAATTTTTGCTGAACTAGGCCTATTTGGCGCAGCCGCAAGGCACACTTTCCTGCTAATATCTTTGAACGCACTTTACACTTTTTATTTGTTTTCTTTCTTTTTTAATATTTTTTTTATTTGTAGTACAATAATTATGTTGTGTTGTGTGCCTCTAGTCTGTGCTAAATAAATGTATTTTCTTTCTTTCCTTCTTTCTTTTTCTTTCATAGCCCATGACATAACAGTTAAGCATGTTTAGCTTTAAATTAACAATTAGCAACTTTTGTGTTTTAAAAGTTTTCGAAAATATACAACACTGTGGAAATAAAATATCATTTATTTAGTAAACTCCCGTACGTTACAATGTATTTTTTAATTCCCTGTCCTTGAAAATGAGACACGTGTTGGTTTATGTCGTTTTAGAATCCTTCCGATCCAGTTGGTTACACGTGTAGCACTTCCGACTTGAATAGGCGTAGGTATGCCTGTTTTAACGCACACTAGGCGGCACCTTAATTAATCTATATCTATACTTAATAATAATATAATTAATATATAATAATAATATTATAAAGATATAAGATTTGTTTGTACGTTTGTATGTCCGAAACTACCAGTCGGATCTGATAAATTCTTTTTACATTGGATAACCCAATTCTTGAGGAAGGTTTAGGCTCGCTGCGCGCGCAAAAGTGCACTGTTAGATTTTAAACGCTCGGCTCAGCGCTGAAAGTTGAAAATCTAAAAGTGCTATTTACGCGTTTTTTTTCTTTAGTTTCTGCCTAGCCCTCGTGGGAGAAGAAGGCATGAGTTTATGTATGTATGTATGTATGTGAATTTATGCGTTCAGCTAGGTGTCTAGATGAACGCATAAATTCACATATCTTAGTGTTAGTGAAAACGGTCATTAGACGGACAGATCGATATCAAACCATTCCCCTGTGTGTTATTAGAAACATAGATAGGTACTACAATCACGAATCCTTTGGCAAGCGTAGTGATTCACTATGAAAGCCAGTGTCTAGGGGTTGCTATTATATGGAAGCTTGATTTAGGCGCGGGACATACACAAATGGCGAGAGGCGCGGGCGTGGCGACGGTGCGGCGCGGACGTTGCGCCGCTCGTTTCATATTTCATAAAAAATATATAGGAACGACGTGGCGCGGAACATACACACAACACCCGCGCTGCACCGTCGCCTCGCCCGCGCCACGCCTATTGTGTATGTTACGCGCCACGTCGTTCCTATACATTTTTAGCGCGGAACATACAGACAACGCCCGCGTCGCACCGTCGCGTCGCCTCGCCCACGCTACGCCTCTTGTGTATGTTCCGCGCCACGTTGTTCCTATACATTTTTGGCGCGGAACACACACACAACACCCGCGCTGCACCGTCGCCTCGCCCACGCCACGCCTCTTGTGTATGTTCCGCACCACGTCTTTCCTATACATTTTGTATGAAATATGAAACGGGCGGCGCGGGTGCAACGCCCACGCCACTCGCCACTTGTGTATGTCCCGCGCCTTAAGTTACAAAATTAGAGAAAATAAAAGATCATCGGTTTACTCAAACAAATGGATGATAACTAACTATTGATAAAGGATAATGTCACATAAAAAGATCTTCAGTTAACTACGTCGTACAACAATATATTATTATGTATAGCTCGGAATACTCGTTGACATGTACGCAGTACATTTCACCCGTGCGAAGCGGTTAGTATTTGTAGCTATTAAAATATAAAATACAATTTTAAAGTAAGTAAACGATTCGTAAAAGACGATTCTATCAGACGTAAGCATAATGCTTTGCAAAAAGCCAGCGAAGACGATTCGCATCGTGTAGAGATAAACAGTCAACAATGTACATAGCAAACAATATCTGTACTAGATTATTTTGATACATTCCAACAGAATGAAGATTAGTTTTCAATAGAAAATAATCCCTAGCCAATATTACTTTCAGCATCTTAAAAATTGGAACAAAGGCTTCTATAATAAGTAAAGTTATGATATTATCCATTTATTTCGAAACGGTAGGTATTCCTTAGATACCTCTGCTCATCTAAAATTAATTGTAACCTTTAGTTAATCGGTTTTAATGTTCTCCATTTTCAACATGTCTGACTTTGAAGAGCCTAATATTGTACGAGTACATTTGTTACTTCTGCGCCTAACTGAATATTAGAATGATGGATGACACTATAAAACTATGTTCGAACTTCGCAGTAGCTGAGGTCTCATATGCTGGTAATGTATTCCGTACATTATGTGCGCGTTCATCAGGGACCACTAGACTGTGATGAATAAAACTGTCTGTGGCGACGTATTTTGGAAGATCTAAAGGAACAAAGTGGCCAAGGGTTTTGACATTACTAAAGTTTATATTCTTGAGGAATTTATTACGGAAGCCTGCCAATTTTTTTATTTTATTGTTATGGCATCTCGCAGCAGAGGGTGAGCCTGACTTGGAGGTTGTGTAGTCCGTGGGTTCGAACCCATTCAGGCGCTTTACTTAGTGTAAATAATTTAATCACAGCTGCTCTCAAAACGGTGAAAGAAAACATTGTGAAGAAACCGGCATGTCCTAGAAACAAACATTCGAAGACATGTGACGTCTACCAACCGGCCCGTGTGGTAGATTACAGCCCACTCCCTCTTGAAGAGAGAAGGCCTGTATACCAGCAGTGGGGATAATACAGGCTGATCATGTGTCATCATGTCCTGTGGCATCTCGCAGATCAACCTAGGAGGTTGATGTTGTCGACTGCTTAACCAGGCTATCCTTATTCTTCTTTTTCTTTTTTTTTGAGGTTGGGAAATTATCAAGTAACTTCTCCCGCTCTGGGCGGTTTGAAAATTAATTTTTGTATGAAAGGATATGCTCTCAAGTTAGTCCCATATAAATTTTATTAACTTTGCTTGGATGTTTTTTGAGTTAGCTTCAATAATACGTATTTTTCCCACTTAGTATATGTGGATGATATGATGATAACTTCCTGTCACTGTTATTTACATAGCAGGTAGTGGTATTCGAATTTGTGTGGGGTAGATACCACAACTATACGTATATACTTTAATTTCGGAAGTCGGTGTCTTTTTTTTTTTTTTTTTTGAGGTTGGGAAATTATCAAATAACTTCTCCCGCTCTGGTCGGACCAGGAAGGCGTGTCAGACTTTTACTGACTAAAACCCACCCGTGTTCCTTCCGTCTCCTCCTTCGCGAGCATAACTGCTTCGCAGAAGGAGGTGACGGCCTCCCATGCGCTCTCGCTCCGGACCATGGCTTGAACCAGGGCCGGACGCGTGAGATCGCCGCCGCCGATCGCCTCCGTGAGGACACGGCGGTGCCCCGCCCAAGCCGGGCAGACCTCCACCGTATGCTCCACCGTGTCCTCCGGGCGATCCACACAATGGTGACACCCGGGCGTTTCCTCCCGCTTTATCCTGAACAGGAACCTCCCGAAACAACCGCGTCCGGTGAGGACCTGCGCCAGGCGGATGGTGAGGACGCCGTGACGCCTCTCTATCCACTCCTCAAAGAGGGGGCTTATCGCCGCAATTGTGGCGTGCCCAAAACTCGCAACCCTGGCAGGGTATCCAGGCTATCCTGTGGATGCTTTAACCTCGCGGAGGGTTCATTTTAAATGTAGGTTTTTCTTAGTGAATTCGGCAGTATAAACTGTGAAACTACAGTTGTATATTTTAACAAGATTTCAATCCTAATGTCAGTTACACTCCTCGAGGATTAACTTTAGCGCAAGCGTAATACCGGTGCCCCTCCGGGAGTCAACTTGCAATATGTATGGCGGCGTGGCGTATGAGCTCTATGAAAATGGGTGGAGTCGAAAGTGACCCCCTGAGGGGTACAGACCACGGCGCTGGGGGAGAGTAGCAAGGCACAGGCTGGATCGGATCGTGCATAATCGTTGCTGAGGCTTTTATAGTTGTTATTGTTAGTGACACCCAACTGATAAAGGCTCTAATCTAAATGGTTTAGTGATAATACCAAGCTGTGATGAGATGAGATAAGGGTAAACTGTCGGGCTTAATTTTTCAGAAATCTATTTGGCGGAGGTTTGATAAAAAATAAAGTGAAACGTGCCGCCTTTGATCACTAATAAAGGCTTGTGCAGACCAGCGCGACTTGTCGCGCGACGCGACACGAACAATACAATTTCTAAGAAAACTTCACAGTATAACAATAACCGGTGTCGCGTCGCGCGACAAGTCGCGCTGGTCTGCACAAGCCTTAAAGAAGCGGTTCTTCATTAGTGATCGAAGCGTGGCACCTTTTATTCTGCGATACCCAAGGGCTTCATACTTGGATCTCTTTAATATTAACACACGTATATATTGTCAATGTTTTTCTTTCTATACATATAAAAGCTAGCGAGGAGATCTTTAGATGTTTACTTTGACTGTAATTACACTGGATGGACGAGTCGACGCATACCGTTAGCCGCAATTATTGTCAGATAAAAACCATTTGCACGCAAGATCGTTACCCTCGTGCAAAAACAGAGAAATGTTACTGTGTATGTTTATTCCTCTATGCGTAATTTCCTCTATTCGTTGATTACAATTGAGTATGTAAATGCATATATTTACGGTCGCGTATCATTTTTTGATCAACATATAATGACCTGAGGGGCAATTCCCGTATTTTTTAAGAACGTTCGCATTCGCATCTCATTCGCAATCTGTAAAACATACAATCAATTTGCCAACATTTTTGAAGTTTGACATATTGCGACTTGAATGTGAACGTTTTATAAATACGATATTTGGCCTTTTGATACTGACCTGCAAATTGCTAAAAAACTGTTTGCTTAAGCATTGCGTGTGCTATCTTAGTGCATCCCTCTTAACAAATAGTTTGTTTAATTCAAAATGCTGACATTTTCGTCCATCTCTTGGTCGGAGACCCAGACTGCAGAGAACCCGGACCCTGGGTTCTATCCAACAATGCAATGTGTTGTTAGGCTTTTCCTGCCGGGGTCGCGGGAATGTCCGAAAGGGATACCGTGGCCCCTGGCAACTGAAGGAACACGGGTGGGTTTTAGTCTGTAAGAGTCTGACACGCCCTCTCGCTCCACCCAGAGCAGAAGTTATTTGTTAATTTCCCACCCAAAAAAAAGAATAGGCTTTTCCATTAGGGCTTTCCCAGGAGTCTAAATTTGTTGCCCGATTAATGGCAATAGGGTCGCCTCTACATGAGACTTAAACATAGCTGGTGAAATGTACGTGCAAATGTAGGTACCTACCTACTAAATACCTATTTTTACATAACAGTACCTGGTCGACCGACCTCTGCTCGGGTGAAAATAGAGACTGCTCATTTAAAAGTATAGGATAGTTCATACTAATTCCATATATACTACATACTAATTCCATGCTGCCATGAAAGTCGGTACTTACTAATTCCATGGTGCCATGCTAGTAGGTACTTACTAATTCCATGGTGCCATGCTAGTAGGTACTTACTAATTCCATGGTGCCATGCTAGTAGGTACTTACTAATTCCATGGTGCCATGTCATTATTCTAAGGTAGGTAGCCATCTTGTTCTAATCTTTGGGCGACCGAGCTTTGCTCGGGTGAAAACACGGAGAAAATTAATTTTCCCAGAAATGAGATCTAGTTAGATCGAATTTTCGTCCCTGAAATCCCCGTATATTGTAACTTTCATCGAAATCGTTAGGGCTGTTTTCGAGAACGTGATTACAAATATACGAGTATATGTCGTCAGATCTTAGAATTGATCATTTCATGAAATGAACAATCGACAGCTAGTCACATCATGATGTGGTCTGGCCAGATCGTTGAATACTCAACGTTTGACGATATGACCAGTTAAACGGCAGCGGCCGGCGAGCGCTACTTCCAAGTTGGTCGCTGTTACTTGGCTATTTTTACTACACCTTAAACCATGGATACCATACATTAAACTTTTACCCTAGATTCAGTACATGATTCTGAACAGCCCTGCGATGAAATTTATTGACAGTTATTAAAAAAAAAATCTGCTGTGTCATAGAAAAGTGCATAGAAAACCTACGTGGTCAAAATGTATGGAACAGCTGATTGCATATCGATGATCACAATGTTTGGCCACATCATGAAGCCGTGCGTTTAACTGGTAATTTCAAACGTTGTGTCAAACGTTGAGTATTCAATGATCTGGCCAGACCACATCATGATGTGACCAGCGGTCGATGTTCAAATATTGCTCATGTAATAGAGTAGGGTACACTAACTGGCTATAAGATGCCTATAACAGGAATATTACAACCTCTTTTCAAAAATAACACTGTCACATTTGGTCTCATACGTTAGAATCTGTCCCAAAGGATGCTGTACTCGGTAACATTCCATACTAAATCGCCCCGAATGAGGAATGGGTACCGCAATCTATTACGATAAAACCTTTCTTTTTCTTACCAAAAGATAAAAGAAAAAGATGGCATGTCATGCTAGCTTGTTTTTCATTTCATGTGATATCTTTTGTCGTCTGTTAGTGAGATCTTTTTGATGCTTAGCTAATTGATTGAGGTACCTAAATAAATATGGAAGCTGTTTATTCTAATTCCCAATTACGCTTTTTTTTACAATGTGTTTGTAGCATGCACATACTGAAATATATGTATAATACCTATCGTAATAAAAACACTAACAGGCAAAATTTAATTCATTATTTCTCAATTTCCAATTGAGGTTGACATAACAACAGTTTTAACAGCTTATTCAAATTAGTAAAAAAACAGACAGTCTCAATTGAATTTACACTCAAATATGTTCTTTCTTACTCAAACAAAAAAGGTACAATTTATACTATTAATAGCTAGATACCATCCGCACCATCGGTACCATCCGCACTTGGTTGATACATCGATTAGTCGTACGTAGAGCTTCTGCTCCTCATTTATTTCTAGAACTTTCTGCCAGCGTCTATGTCAACAGGAAAGCAAGAGTAAATCTTCTGGGCGCGCTCGTAGCATCGTAGACCTCATATTTTGCTTTCCATCAGGTGAGATCGAGGTCATGAGCAGGCAAACTCCGCAATAAAAAAAGATAATATAAGTACGGGAAAACGACTCAATAGCACAATTTTACATTCATCTGTTATAATACAAACATTCAATCTAAAGTTCGAAAAACAGTGAATGTCGAAGCCATTTCAACTATTATACTAGCACTACATTTTGTAATAGAACTTAGTTAATTAAATCCCAGTTCGATTTCATTCCATTTCCTGAATATTGAAACAGACTGAAGAATTATAGATATTCCATTGCAATTTTCAATCAAACATTCGGTAATATAAATTGAGAAATTAATCGATTCTCACTTTCCATTACAGGGTCAGTGACAGCTCGGCCCGAGTCAACTGGACCCGAATAACAATACCAGATATTTCACTCCCGATTAAGGTAATTTGTACAGTAAGGCAGAAAATCTATATTTTAAAATAAATAGGGCCACAACTTCCCCAACCCGAGCAAAATATCCTTTTTTGTAGGGTATGAAAAACATAGAAGGATTTTCAATTTTCCATCTGATTGCCTCTAAAATTCAGGAAACATACAACCTGATTTGTGCTACCCGTGCGAAGCCGGGGCGGGCAGTTAGTAGTTAATATACGGTATATGGTACGCACCCAAGCGTGGTGATCAATGCTCGTGGCTTCTCTGTATGAGACGAGGCTTTGCCTTGCACAATAAAGGCTGGTATTATTACTATTCGATTAAAATAATATCTATTATTTTTTTGGAAGTTTTTTTTTGGAATAATGAAAGATCGATTTCTAACAGTAAAACACAAAGAAAGTGCGATAAAACGCCACTACTATCTTCTATAGCACGTGAGATAATTTACGTTCATGATTTTATAATATTTCGATAAGATAAGATAATAAATTCATTGATGTAATCTTTATAAATATAAGATTGTTTTTCATTGAGATAGATTATTAGAAGTCTTATCGGTAGCCAGTGCAGGCGCATCAATGAGTCACTATTTATTATTATTATAATTAAATATGAAATTAATTATATATTTTAGTGCCATTTTTTCAGTTATTTTGTTTAGTTATAAGGTGAGTCAGTTAAATCAGTTACAATATATGTAATCCCCTAATCTGAAACTCAGTTATTTTCAAAATTTTAACTCATAAGGAAGAAACTGTGAATCTTTAAATTAACTTAAGTGTTTTTGGTGTACTAATAAATTATGATCTGTCATTGAAAAGCAAATCAGCATTTATTGCACTAGCGTTTCTAAAACTAAGGAAAATACGTATGTTTTCCTAAGAAATAAATTTCCGCACACGGAATCCAAGTTGCCAAACAAACACAAAGAGTTCTGGAACTTTCCAAATAGGAAAACAGCATTTCTTTAGACTTTATTGACATATTGAACGACTATCACTTGAACATGTTACGTGTTTCCTTCTTTAGGATGCACCAAAACATTTCCACCATTTTATAATTTTGATCTACCAAAAAAATATCCCAACATGCTCTCAAAATGACTTGATTACTAACGTATATTTTTACTTACAGGAATCCGAAGTATCAGCGCAAGGACTACAACAATTTTATGGCGGTGGCCCAATAGCATACTCAGACAACCGCGATGACGATGACATCGGCCTCCTCCTCACCGTCCTGTTACTAGCAACCAGAAACAGAGGCAACGGCGGTTGCTGTGGCTGCTGCAACTGCGGCGGCAACAACATACCAATACCCTACCCCATACCCATACCAACCAACAATCCTGTAATCACAATGTCTAGATACAACGACGATGAAGGAAGTAGTGGAGGTGCCGCAGAACCAAAAGAAGAAATCAACATTATATCAGAAAATACTTCGAATGTAGCAGCCGAATCTAAAGCATCAGATGAAACTAGCAACACTAACGACAATGCCGCAAGTTCCGCGTCAGCTGCTGCCGCAGCAGAAAGTGAACCATAGTTACAAGAAATATTTATTTTTAATTTAATGTATGACATGACATCACTCTAAAAACGATTAATAAAACATGATGAGAAAGCTATCATCAATTTTTATTGACAGGCAATTTCCCCTAATATGTTTCTACTTAGCTTGCACACACCCTGTTTTAAGCATCCAAGACCCAAACTAGATTGATGAAAAAAGAATTTAGGATATTAGCATTTTATCATATTTTGTTGGAGATTTTAATCGTTAGATTTGAAAAAGTGACCATACTGATCTCACACATGATTAAATAGCGTTTCCATGACAATCAAGTCAATTCACTGCGTCATTGTGTGTCAGAGGTGACAAAACGAAACAGATTGCGGCTATATTTTGACGCGGTAGGGCGAATTTAGCTATTTAAATCTTTGGTTGGAGGTTACCACAAAAATAGGATATACAATACAAGTACAATTTTACTGGGGATATGATCTATGTGGCCATCTGTTTACTTAGCTAACCAATCTTAGACCCAGTTTACCATCATACCAATTTATTTATTATGGAAGCAATTTTGTATAAATGTGTGAGACTGTGTTTCATTGTAGAAAATAGTATTTGCAGCTACGCCACTTAGCCTTCCTATTGAGCTATTAGAAGATGTGAAATTGTTTATTGCCTTAAGTAACTGTCTTTGTGAATTTATTAGGTGCTTATCCTAAACGTCCCGCGTCATAAACTTGTAGTACAAGTATGCATAACAACTGGGAGACTGGAAGACCTGGACATAGATTGTATTTGAAAGGGTCGAGGCTCAAGAAGGTTCTCCCATCATAGCTATGAATGGATGAAACCTCTATGACTTCCTAATAATTATAACATTATTGAATAAACTGCTATTTGGAGGAGCTCGAGGCTAAGTAACAACAGTCGCACTGGTCTATCCATCAGGTTAAGCTACCCTTACCGGGGTTGGTCAGTGGATGGGTGACCATCTTTACATATCGAGACTCTTCCGTGCTTCTTCCGTTCTTTTCCTCGGAAAGCACGTGTAGCCGTTGTCCCAGCTGTCATTCGTGGATCTTTGACAGTCGTTACGGGTCGTCAGAAGCCCAAAAGTCTGACACCAGTCTTACCAAGGGGTATCGTATTACCCAGTTACTAGGTTGTGGAGGTCAGATAGGCAGTCGCTCCATGTAAAATACTTATATTCAGCTGCATCCGGTTAGACTGGAAGCGGACCTCAACATAGTTGGGAAAAGCCTCGTCAGATTGATTGAATAAACTGCTATTTAGGACTTCACCCATATAGGAAATTGAAAAGTTACCGAAAACAATTTTCTATTTTGTAGCTAGATGCTTGTTCCTTACCCTTTATGTTTCGTCAAAATTCACATGAATGCATAACCAGTAATAGAATTTTGGGTTTAAATACCACTATTTGGCGGATTAAAGCATAATTGTTGCAATTTACTTATCGCCATTTGCAATCAAATTAAAATTCTGATTAAATTCGTAACAAACTTTCGGTAGGTTCTTGTGAAACAGATATACTCGTATTTTTGCAATTCTTGAAAGCGTCACCATGCATTTATTGGGGAAAAACGGAGCCTGGTGGTTCTAGTAATATCAACAAGGAGTATCGCTATAACTTCTTTAGCTAATTATTATTAGTCCATCTAGTAATCTGATGTTCCGTCTTTCATAATAATAACAATTGACTTTTTTCCTCATTTACCTATAAAACAATCCGCATTTAGTTCTAACAGGCGACAGCGCTCTGCAAAGTGAAACACGGCTTACATTGTTTTATCTCGTTTTATACTTCGATGTTTTTTATAGTTAGCCAGCTGCGACGGCTTGCAGTGGACTCTACGTACAATCAATATTCAATTGAAAAAACAAAATGGGACTAGTAGTTATTCTAAATAGGTACTTCAGTGCATTTGTAGTATTGTTTTTTATCGAGGATTGCTACTAAATGTGTGCAAATTTCGAAATCAAAGTTTGAGAAGAATATTAATTTTTTGCTTATTGTCACTTATATAGCATAAAGCTATTTTCAACATAGAATTGATGTGTTATTCATTGACGACATTTTTGGAATCTATAAATAAAAATATCTCAGCTCCGATATCGATATCACTTAATGTAAAAATTATTGCACTTACGAGTATATGTATAACTAAAACAGCACTATGAAGTTACATTAAAAATAATAGTTGCCGGTGAAAAAAAAATACGCCGCTAGTCCTTATATAGTTACTCAAACCCATTTAGATAATTTTACTCTTTACTTCAATGATCGTTGAGTAAATCAGTCAAGGTAGTTCACCTTAGGTCTCTTTGGTAATTTTTGGTTCTAGGACATGCCGGTTTCCTCACAATGTTGTCCTTCACCGTTTTGAAAGCAGTGCTGATGAAATAATTTACACAAAGAAAGGCGCCACGGCCGTTACCACTGGACCACCACTGCTCCTAACAGCAGCCATAACTAGACCTAATGTACTAAAATGAGAGCTGAGAAAAAAGTGCTCATAATTTTTCACAATGCTTTCACATGATTGCGTGTAAAAGAAAAGCCTTTGGCTGAAACTCGAAGCATTTGATCGTTGTGCCCCCAATAGCTCATGGAGAGCATATTATTAACATCGTATTGGATTCTGCGTAATCTTAGGATTTTAGGAAAATGGCCGCGTAATTGCTTCGACGAAAATGTTTTAACAGATAATTTAATGGAATACCTATTAGACTAGAATTAATTTTGAAATATTTCGAGAAGACTTGTATTTTCGTTTCTGGGATTTCTTAATTATTTATGTCCAATAAAAGCAGTAGTCTCGTTCTTGAAGGAATTCAAGCAAATAGTATTAAAGAAAGAAATAAAGAAAGAAGGAAAATATATTTATTTAGCACAGACAACAGAACATAATTATAACACAAATAAAAAGTATAAAATAATAATTTTACAGGAAAGTGCGTCGCGGCTGCGCCAAATAAGCCCAGTTGAGCAAAAATGCCAGACAACTAGTGCCTGACGCTGGTTTTCAACTGAACATGACGTATGAGGAACAGAACATCACAGAACTTGACTGGCTAGCTGGTCTATTGGTCGCAACCTCAAGCGTGACCGCCGAGCTTGTAGTTTTGGGTTAGAACCCAGAACTACATGCTCAGGCAATTAGGGTGGTCCTAATTGCCTAACACACCTGCAATCACAAACTAATTGATTTTGAAGGATGTTCTAATCCATTGCTTCATATGTTCGAAACAATGCTCAAGAATGTAAATAAAGCAATGAATGTTGTTGATGAAAGCCATCGCTACTGTTATGCTGCAATTACCCCGCAGGTAGGTCAGTATGATTGAGTTGTTCATTTAGAATTTCTCAGTAGCAGCCCGGAGTCAGGATTCTTGCCGGATTACCGCCATGGGATCTGGAGGCAAAAGTCCTCGCGCACATCTGGGAGTGTCGCGAGGAGGCGAAACGCCGGGGCGTAACTCCGCTGCCCCGAGAAATCACGGCACAGCGGAGAGAGCTCCGGCGGGATCTCATGGCGGCATGGAGAGTGCGATTGTCGCAACCCAGCGCTGGGCACGCCACAATTGTGGCGATAAGTCCCCTCTTTGAGGAGTGGCTAGAGAGGCGTCACGGCGTCCTCACCGTCCGCCTGACGCAGGTCCTCACCGGACACGGCTGTTTCGGGAGGTTCCTGTTCCGTATAAGGCGGGAGGAAACGCCCGGGTGTCACCGCTGTGTGGATCGTCCGGAGGACACGGTGAAACACACGGTGGAGGTCTGCCCTGCTTGGGCGGAGAACCGCCGTGTCCTCACGGAGGCGATCGGCGGCGGCGATCTCTCGCGTCCGGCCCTGGTTCAGGCCATGGTCTGGAGTGATAGTGCATTGGAGGCCGTCACTTCCTTCTGCGAAGCAGTAATGCTCGCGAAGGAGGAGGCGGAGCTCGCGAGGGAAATGCAAGATGCGCGCCCTCGCGCCCCTAGTCGCGGGGAGTCGCGAGCTGACTTCCAGCCACCGAAGGCGCGGGCTTGCGGACGGTGAGCAATGGATTACATTACAACATTACGGCGTAGCTCGCCGTCCGATAAGGACCAGGCCCGGGTCGACGGCGCGTTGTGTTCCACGCGCGCCTCAAAGAGATGTCAGCACCAACTGACGGGGTCCGTAAGGGCCAATGCCTGCCAGGGTTGCGAGTTTGTCCGAAAGTGATAACGCGGCCCCGGCACACAGGCAACGGAAGGAACACGGGTGGGTTTTAGTCAGTAAAAGTCTGACACGCCCTCCCGCTCCAGCCAGAGCGGGAGAAGTTATTTGATAATTTCCCACCCTCAAAAAAAAAAAAGGGGGTGTAAAGGTTTAAAGTTAATTTTCGATAATTTTTCATTAATATTCAGCAAAATCCAGGCGGTCACATGGCCCATTGGCGACATTGTCTATGTATGTTATATCATACAAAACAATTATTTCACGGCTTTAATCCGGGGTTGTTATCGACAGGATGAAATAAGACCACCGTAAATACCAAAATGAAGGTGTAAAATACACGTGCATGAAATCGTAAACATTATCAAACATGACTCACGTAAGCCGTAACATAAAAATATCACAGTGAACAGTTTCTATTAATTGCTCATTGTGTCATTTGTCATGCAACATCACACATTAGATGACAATCGATCACAATGCATGTTGACACTTCATTTGTCTCTAGCGCAGTAAAATCTGTTTCATGGTCATTAGACCATAATGTTTGTGAATTATTATTATCACTTTCCTTTGCGAATGCGAGCGTCGTATTGAGCATTGAATCTTTTTGGAGTTTATTTACTTCTTAGAA
Source organism: Agrochola macilenta (assembly GCA_916701695.1). Lineage (NCBI taxonomy): Eukaryota > Metazoa > Arthropoda > Insecta > Lepidoptera > Noctuidae > Agrochola > Agrochola macilenta. The sequence goes on along the minus strand of OU753554.1, from coordinate 9,470,245 downwards.
TCGATTTTCATTTGAGGCCGAGTGAAATTTATATAAGCGCGTTACATTTTGTATTGTGTTTTATTCCTAACTAACAGGGATTTAAATTTTGAAAAACATATGACATATTTCACACTTTGATCTAGATATTTCAGCAGTGTGATACACGATTACTTGCACTTTATGGCATCCAATGAAATCGCAAAGACACGTCGATCTAATTATTGTTTAATTTGAGTTAAATTGGAGGGGGGGGGGGGGGGGGGGGGGGTAAGGGTAGGGTTATTGTTTTTTTTTGAGTTGCCTTTATTTACCTTTCACTTAATCAAAGACAATCGTATTAAGACTCGTGCAAACTAGCGCGACACCGCTAATTGTTCTCCGTGAAGTTTTCTTAGAAATTGTTAGTAGTAGAAAGTCCGTCACAGATGCAGATATGTAGCTATAATATTTATTATAGCAAGACATATTACGATATATTTCCCATAGTAATCTTCGATTGACCTCAGACGGAGCTATAATATATATTTCTAGTACGCACCAAAAACTACGCAAAAAAATCAAAAGCAAAGTATATTAATATACAGGGTGTTCGGCAGAAGGTTGAACATACGAAATAGTTGTTTTAAAAGAAATTGTGCATATTGCATACCGTTAGATTGGGCATGAACCAAAGATGTTTTCCTAAAATTAGAACTGCTCTATCGCTGTTAGTTTTTTTTTGAACGCAGTTCAAAGTCGGGCTTTCGGTATGTATTTTTTATTTGTTTGTAGTTTAAGGGCTCGTATTTACTTTTCTAGCCATCATCTGCGTCAAATACGAATTTTATAAGATTCTACAGTTACTTTAGATGAAGATAAAAATAAAATGTTGCCAGTTTTGTTGTTTTTATATGAAATTATTGACGTTTGAAGTTTTGGCAACGACAAATTCCGAAAAAAAGAAGAAAAACATTAAAAAAAATCCTTGTGGCCTGGGTCTTGTTATTGGGCCTAAAAACGTAGTAGACGGCCCCACGGATCCGCCATTTTCGTATGTTCAACCTTCTGCCGAACACCCTGTATAATATAGCTATGTCCGTGATGGCCTTTAGGAGTAAACTCCAGTCGTGACTCGGAGCTGACACACACGCTTTTTTTTAATTGACAATCTGGATGACACTACCCTTGCTTGCGGCGACATTTTTAATAATTTTATTGAACTATCTGTCATTTTTGTCATTATTTTAAATAACTATCTGTGTTTAAGTTTTACTTCAAAACTATTATAATTAATACAGAATATATCAATAAATAAATTCTCACAATAATTAAACATTCCGACAAATCAGCTTTCCTGCCTTCCTTGTAAATTAATTCAATTAAGGGTTCAATCCTAGGAAAACATTTAGCTTTGTGAGTTTCCGAGGTAAATGTGATTTATAGTGGAGAATACGAAATTTAGAAATTGTCAGTTGTTTATGCCGTTTTCAGCGAATAATTATTTAAGTAGTGACTGGATATTCACCATAAGTCTGACTAAATAAAAAACAAAACAGCGCAGCGAACAATACAGTGAAGCGTGCCAAAACTACACCTCCGCTCTGTGCATACACGCTCACACGCACACATTTACAACCATTTACTATCAAACGACACCTCACTAAGTGCTCACATGTTTATGAAACGGGCCTCGCGTCACTGTTGACAGCGCTATGTCTTGGGTTTTTATTTGGTCTGTGCCCCGTAATGATGTTACACTAATCTCTCTAGCAACAGTTTCAGGTACAGACTTATGTTAAGTTAGTCTAAAGGTTACATATATATGTAACCTTTACAGGCATGTGTCTGTAATATTAGCTATCGCAATCATTTTATATTGAAAATGTTATAATGTTACTGTCTACGGCTCGAAAAAAAAAAATGATGGACGAAAAAAAAACGAGGTGGTTCTCAAGTCGCCGTATATATTTTATGTATGACCACGCATAACTTTTTATTGAGTAGGTAGTCCGATTTTAACGATTCTTGTTTTATTGGGGATATACCACGAAATTGGTCCCATGTAAAATTGAAAACTAACCACCCCTAAGGATAAAAAAATTGGGGTTGGTTGATTTTTCACCTACTGAATTTTCAACTGCGAACCAATTCTGTTGTAATTTCGCGCACGTAATGTAGTTCTGATGACACATAATAAAGACTTGGAGTTGATCTGATGATGGAGACGGAAGACAGTTGAGATAGCTCCTCAGCAGTTTACAGCAGCTACATCGTGTTTGGGCTTATTTAAATCACCTTTAAATACCTTACCAACTAGTCATTGGAGACTCCTTTTAAGCAAATACGCCTATGTTAGGAGACTCCGGACTCTGGACTAAGGTTGGACTTTCACTATCGACGAAAAACCATTAAAGTCATTGCAATGTAACTCCGATCTCATGGATATAAAGTATAAATTAGAATGATTACGGTGAGTTTGATAAAACTCTTGGCAATCATTCTAAATTGTACCTTACCTTAGCGAGATAAGAGTTACATTGCAATGACTTACTAATGGTTTTACGTCATTCAAAGATCGTGTATGCGCTGCTTAGCTACCCACTTATTGGGATCGATTAAAAAGAATTTATACGTGAAGAGAAAAGAAAAGTAGCTATCAACTGTACAATAAAAAGTAGTAAAAGTATAAGTGTCTAGTGCAGCAAAACAGAACAAATTAATAACTTAGCGATGGATCGAACACGAGCTATCTTGTATCAATTATGTATCGTTCAATTATCTGTTAATGCTCGAATGCCTTTTATATCTGCGCGCCTAGTACTTAGTTGGTCTTAACTTTCTGCTGAATGATACTACTATTTATCTTTATTAAGGCTTTTACTTGAAGTAAATTATTTCTGTTGATTCAATTATTCTCAAATTCCGAAATGAGAACTTGAGAAAAAAGTTAATTTAAATTTAATCTTTACACGTAACTTTAATGATCGTTGAGAATAAAATAGAATACTCTTAGACCAGAGAGGGACCAGAGTTTTTTTTGTCTCGCTCTCTATTTTCTTCGTTTTCTTTTCTGTCTCTATCGAGTATATCGGCCAAGTTTAAGAAAGCCATTTTAAAAAAAACTTAAAAATTTCCGTGAGCATGTGTTGTAGACTTTCAAATACTATTGTTTTAGCCTCAAGCATAAGTGCTAAGTTCTTGGCACCAAAGAGCCTCAACATTCTTGCTGCTTAGTCAAGATGTCGTTCAAACTCAGGAGGCGTGAACAAAACACTCGCTTTCTCAAAATCAATACCTACGACCTTAGTTGACCGAATCCTAATTGCAAGATGTTATTGTACACCACAAAGGCATTCTGAGCTCATCAAAATTAAAGGCACATTATCTTAGCGTTATCTTTCATCGGACATTTCGGTTGATTTCCATTGAAGAGACGTGCCGAGATAATATAAAACTACCCACATCTCATGCACAGATAAAAGATACAGAGATAATTGATTCGCGATTACGTCACATCTCCAAGAGAGATATAATTAATCGTATATAAGAAGAAATAAAAGAATATTGTACAGTTTTTCAATATGGCGTCTGCCATACTTTGTTGTACGTTCGTTCTGCTATTATATCTACAGGTAATTGTTTATCATTAAATAACTTCAACAAAAATGTTGAAGTTATTTACTGTTTTTATGTTATTAATACTGTTATTTGTGTTTCCAGGGAAATGACGCGCAACAAGGTTTACTGAACAATCAAAATGTAGGCGTAAATAACGCTGTCGGATTTCAACAACAAGCGCTTCAGCGGATGAACGCACCTAATAACATGAACCAGACGCCAAACGGAGGATTAAACATGAATTTGCCGCAGCAGTCTAATATTCCACAGCAAGGCAATTTGCACCAACCTATCAGTGGGAATTTCCAGGGAAATTTGCAGCCGTCACTGAGTTTCCAAGCCAATTTGCACCCACAGGGTGGATCAGGGTCACTTGGTAATATACAGTTCACTAAACAAGGATCAGGTCAGTTGCCTCCTGGATTAGTTATCAGTCCATCGAAACCACAAAGTTGCCCCACTCAAACGAATAATGGTTGTCGACAAATTTCTCAAATGAATCAGCAACAAAATAATATGGGTGCGACGTCAAATGTGTCCCCGTCACAAATACAGAACGCGCCCTATTCATCTAATTCACTTGCGGAATTAGCGGCTCTAAAGGGCCATCCTTCGTTGTTATCCCTTTTTGCATCTCAGAATAATATCGCCCAACCTCAACCGAACCAACAGATGGGAAACTTTAATCCCTCGCAAAATCAATTAACGGACGTACAAAAACAGTTTTTGGTTCGAGCTCTCCAATCTCAGTCTTCTGGACAAAACCAACCCGGCGTAAACTATATACAGACTCAATTTAAAGGAAATGGTGCAGATAACCGGCCAACTATCACTATCCAAGCTTCACCAGTGTCACCACAGCAGTCCCAAGGAATAGTGACTCCTGTAGCTAGTCAACCTTCTTATATGACAGTGCAAGCTCAACCTTTCACCAATTACCTGCAGCAGAATCAGCAACCACAACATGTGGTAGAAGAACCGTCAATACTAAACCTGATTCTATCAGAATTTCAGGCCTCTGACCCTCAGTATAACATGTATCCTCCTTACCCGGTACAAAAAAGGGAGTCCAAATCAAGTCTAAAATCTTTGATCCCGTTAATAATCAACTTGTTAAAAGAGAAGAGTAGTTGTGGCTGCCAGAATGGGTGCCCTAATAACGGAGCCGGCTCCAATAATGTTCCTGAACCTACAATATTCGGCGGGTATTCCAGTATGATGAATTACGGGCAAGGAACAGTAGAAAATACTATGAAAGCAAGTAATACGGAAGAAACAAAGAGTAAAAGTAATAAAAAAGAAAAGAAGAATGTGAAGGAAAAGATAGTGAACGTTGACAGTGCAGAAGAGTCAGAAGAAAATGATTCAGAAGATGTGGACTACAGTGAAGAAGACTAAATATTAGTAAATCCTGACAAAAACCAGATGACCTAGACAGAGTGACATTCTATAAGCGATAAAGATGACGGAAAAATCAAAAATGTATTGAATTGACATAAGCTACCTACCGAAAAACATGTCAATCCTGTTAAAAGTCGTTGTAAAAATATGAAACGTTCTAAAGCGATCGTCACGGGTGTAGCCCTCAGGATAGTATTACTTAGCAAGTTGACGGTGATTATAATTAAGATGTTTTGTACGTGATAATTATTAATAAACTTTATAAAATAATCGTAAAATTAAGTATTTATTGAAACTTTATAATAAGAAATTGAATAAATTGTATTTCATGTTTTATTGATAAGTAAACAATTTGGTCATAAAACAAGATTAACATTTCAATTGACTTTCATTCATTTACCCAAACAATCCAATCTTCAATACATCAACTACTTCGTCTATATCACTTCCATAATTTGTTAACTGCTCTATCGAAGTATCTACTTATTATTCAATTAATGGGTATTTGAATATGCTCCACCATAAGCCATAGAGTACTTGAGCCATATTAATTGCCATAATACACATGTGGCTAGTTACGGCCACAATGTTCGAATTATGGATGTCATCCACAGCCTGTTTGCTGGCCGTTAATCAGACCTCTGTGGTAGAATTTAGAGTAAGCATTGAGGGATAATACTGGAATAGACCTATTTGAGGCCAACTGGGTCTCTAATACATGAATATTTTAATAGGCTTCACCAAATATATATAACAATAAAGTATAATATCTTTATTCATTTTGGTAAAGAGTAAAAGTCGAGACAAAAGCTATAAAGGAATTTGCTCTTTTATAATTACGAGTATATCTTTATATAATTTAACGATACACATTTTAGGACCGGTCACAGAACTACTTTGAAACACTTACTTTTACTTAGACTGAGCTCCGTAGTTTTCTGACATAGTATGTCAGCCGTACGGCGATAAGAGCGAACTATCTAACTAAAACTACTATACTAGTACTAGCCACTTGGGTAGCAGATTAACAATTTACTCATCACACAGGTGACTCATTTTAATTTAATTTCAGCATCGTCACACATCCACCTGTCCTCTATCTCTGACGTCTATTCAAATACCAGCTGAACAAAGACCTTTTAAAACACAAAGAAATATTCGTCTTAACATTCTGTATAAAATCTGTGTGCACTTGCATTACATTCGTAATCACTACAATGTCGTCCACAAGTCTCATTATTCTTCTCATAGTCGTCGTGGCTTTTAATGTGAGTTTCTAACTTTATTATACTAATTTTCTTGCATAGTTTATGACGGTAAGGTTGGTAATAATGTTGTTTTATGGGTGATAATTAATAGAAATGAGTGAAGTTTTAGTGGGGTGGCTGGTGGGTTTACGCCAGTAAGGGTGATTTCAGTAATAGTTTTACTAGCTATTTCTTTCACAACAGGCTTTAAACATTCTTCCTTCATTTGAAACTATATTACAATGATTGGAAGCTATGCGTTCTACCTAAACCATAATAGAAAAATATAGTTTACTGGCCAAATTCTACCAGAGAATAATACAGATGGTTCACTCCGCAAAATCTTTTAAATAAAAAGCGACTCTTGCTACGACACAATAAAGTGCAATTCAGGTCGCACAGTGCTAATTACCTACAGTTACATTCGACTAGAAGTTGCCTCTCTTTTCTATCGCGTAACTCTATGATCTTTTGACTACGTTACACTCACTGAATTGGCCCAACAAGTCGAGTGCTACATGTATTTGTATTTTCATACCTAAGATGCGGAATAAACCAGATGGTTAATACAGATCTGTGGTTATACGGACATGCTTCATAAATGTAATTTTATTCTACAGAAGATAAAATTAGGAACGTTGACAAACACTTGAAATTAGACATTTAGCTTATAATCGTGATAACGTTGGTGAATATGTAAGACCATCTCAAATGATATCACAATTACTCCGTTTAACTATAATAAACATGAAACAACTAGGTTCTGACCATCTCAGAGGACATCTATTGAGAGGTAGAGCATTTCAACACGTATATCCGCAAGGTTTTGCAAAGAACCATGACGACGTTAGTTGACAAGGCAAGAATAATCTGACTATGAAATATTACTACTCCATGATATCATTCTTATTCTTACTTCTACTTAATTCTCAGTAAGAGGTATAAACTTATAAAGATAAAGCACAAGATGTGTATTTTTGAGACCGCGAATGCCACCAAAAGTGTATTCGAAAATGTGACTTTTTCAATTGCCTCCTGGATAGAAATTGTATTTGTTTCACATAAGCTTTCACAATTATTTTCCTTATAGAAAGGGGAATGTTTTGTGGGATAAGAGTGTTATTATTATATTATTCTACACGTTTATCGAGGCTTTGTTCATTGGATTCTAGACAATGCAAATCTTTAAATATTAGAGACCTCGCGAAATTTTCACAGAAAATCAAACTAATATTGGAACTTTCGTCACTATTTCGTAATGAAATCGAATGTAAATATTATTAAGTTAGAGACTAAATTACCTGATTTTCCTTATTTTCATTGTTGCTATTTTGGCCCAAGTATCAGATTCCAAGACTAGCAGTTGTTTCAGACAGCTTTGAGCATCAACGGTTTCAGATGGTTCGATCGACTTGTACAATTTGTCTGTCCGCAATTCTTTCAGGCGTAAAAGTAAAGTCATGCTTCTCAATAGGTCATTCACAAGCGCCTTAGCACTATAAGGCTTTGGACATGTCGTAAGCATCATCTAATAACATTAGTCGAAATCGGCTTAGATCGGCTTAGCGGGCGCAGTGACCGAAGTGTCCCCTGGGCCTCTGACCTCAGTCCTCATTGTTTTAGACGCAGACGGAGCGTTAAGGATACATATGAACATTATATTATATCGTCACGGTTGTCACGCGCAGGATCAGCTGAATTCTAAGCTTGTCTCGTTTTGGTAACTTGAGTGTCACAGGATTGGGTTCACGAAGAAATTTACAGTTACGTCTGCGGTTAACGAACTTGGTATCAAAAGATTTTGAAAACAATGAAACACCTCTGACTTGGCTTCACATGCCGTCGAGAAATATCTCTCAGGCATGCGATTTCCTCACGATGTTTGCCTTCACGTTTTTTGAAGCAAGTGATAATTATGTAATACGCAAATGAATCCGAAAACTCATGAGGTGCGTGCCTTGGGTTCGAACTCGAGACCTATGACTTGGCAGTCCGACGGTCACACCACTAGGCTATCACTGCTACCTATAGTAAAAGTAGATGACTATGCAGTAGTTTCAATGCGTTTCTTTCTAAAAACTGCAGTTGGTCCCCAACTAAGATCCATCAAGTTGACAGAAATGTTTCAATCAAAAATCATCAACCATTTCTGCCTCATCAGCCCTACGGTCTAACTATTGGTATAATAACACTTTCTTCGTACAAATTTAATCTTCAATTATATATTGAAATTCTCCTTACAGATGGCAGACGCGAATCCCTACGGCTACCCAGGGCCGGCCTACCCTGGAGGTTACAACAGCCCAGTACCATATGGTCAACCACCATTCTCGCCACCACAACCAGGCTATGGCATGCCTGTCGTGATAATCGAGGATGGTAGCGCCATAGAGAAGATTCTGCCGTTTTTGCTCATTCTGCTAACTCAGTGATGCTTTAGCAAAATCGAAATCCTAGGAAGGATCTTATTGTTGTGTGTTTGGGTGAATTTTGGAATAATTGTTTGAATGTTTGTGTTGTATATTGGTAAAATTTTCTAATAAAGACTTTTTGTTTATTGAAAATAAACAGTGAGAAATATGTGTTGTTTAATTCTATTTTTTTCTCTTACTTTCTAATTTTAATAAGCTATAAGAAAGTGTCTATAATTACCGACTGGTGGAGGTAAAATAATGTTGTTAGAGTACGATATAATAGAAACATTATCAGATAGAATAGTATGAAATCACTAGACATCTACAAATAGAGTTAACATATCGATATTACATATTTTACATAACTTTACGTGACAATGTAATCATCGATGTTAAGTAATTTTGGAAATTTTGATAAGGAAATAGTATTGTTCGAAGAATATTACTAAAATCAGTGATATTATGTCAAGATGGTGGTATAAAAGTTGTAGATTAGTACTGCAAAATATTATAACATTTACAATGTCTTCCCTAGCGTGGCTTGCTTGCTTTGTGGTTCTCTCCAACGCCGTAAGAAACAATTAATATTTTATTTTTATCTGATTATATCATATTCATTTTTAGTTTTTTATTTTAAAGACTAGAGCTTCAAAAGTGTAAAATCAAATCCTCTTATTTACTCGGAATCTATAAAATACCTAAACCGATAAAATAAGACTAAATCATTAAAAGCCATTCAGAGTTGACCTAGTAAGGAGAATCTTACAGATCTAGTTTTGTTCTGGCCAAAAAGTTTTGTTTTTGGCCCATTGCAGCTTATAATTTTCCTTTATTTTTGCAGGTATTCCTGATCCAGGCCCAGTATCCGCCACCGGGCTGTGGATCGCAAGGATTCCCCGGCTACGGGCCCCCACCTCCTTACCCCATCATAGTGAAGTCGAGCAACGATGACGATGGCATGAAGAGCATTCTGCCGATCCTGCTCCTCCTGCTATGTGACAATGGGGGCCTTGGAGGATTCGGGGGCGGCAATGGTGGCGGCTGCGGCAGCGGCTGTGGGGGTGGATGCGGTGGCGGATGCGGTGGCGGATGCGGTGGCGGATGCGGCGGCAACTGCGGTGGCCAGGCCATCCCGATCCCTTACCCCATTCCCTTCCCCATGAACAGCCCTGTTGTGTGTAACTAAATAGTGCCACTAGTATGTAAAGTGTATTTTTCGTTACACGCCTTATTTGATAAACAATTATGGTAATACTACTACTAGAACCCCGCGGTTTCACCCGCATAAGTCTCGATCCCGTGGAAATATCGGGATAAAAACTTAAGTAGTACTATGTCTTAATCCAGGTTATAAACTATCTGTGTGCCAAATTTCATCCAAATCCGTTCAGTCGTTTTTGCGTGAAAGAGTAACAAACATCCATACATACAAACTTTCGCGTTTATAATATTAGTACGAGTAGGATTAATTCTTCTTCTTCTACGTGTCGCTGGCGATACGATAGTATTTCTTGTTGGCCCAAAACTTCGCCACTATTTAAGTGGTTAATTCAAAGCAATTTCTGTTATAATTCATACTGTATGTTTCACTTACAAACTTCAAGATATCCTGCCTAAAACTCAAGACTTGTAAGAAAAAATACACTAATATGTTCGATCAAACTTTTACTTCGACAATAATTCAATAGATTGTTTGATTCGGGATCGAGAGATGGCGTATACAAATCTTGCGTTCGATCTTGTGGTGAATCCAATTTGAATATTAATTAACATGTGCTGGTTTGTGTAACTACCATAGATTCCTTTCACGAGTATAGTAAATATTATTTCTGTTTGTTTTGTTAAATAAATATATATTTACTTACATAATTTAATTGCTGTTTTATTCTAAAAAATTTAAGCCTCATCCTTGGCAGCCCCGGAACCGTCGCCGTCTGTCACCCCCCGGTAATCCTTGGGGGATGTGCTGATGTGCTAGATCCGGGGCTGATCCTTGGAATTTATAACAACATTTTAATGTCTTGAAAGTCTAGCCTTAAAACGCGTTCTCATCGAGTTGAAATTAAATTACGGTGTACGAGTAATGAACAAAGTGCATTAGTGCACTATGAAATTGTTAGTGACTGCGAAACAGTAATTACCAATATAATGTCATATTTTAAATACGTGTCAAAGGTTGCAAGGGACTAAATTACATCATAAACTTAGTAACCGAGTTAGGTTTAGAAACACACAGTATATAAAGAGTACACAAAATGTGTTATTGATCATATGTCAACCTTCAAAATGGGTTGTAAGAACCTTTTCGTGTTTGCTGCTCTCTTGCTGGTGCTGGAGGTAAGTTAAACAATGCAACTGTTTTAGAATATTATAAAAAAACCCCTCTTAAATATCAGTACCTCTTTGAAATTAAAGAAGTATAACAAGGAAGTTCTAAGACTTGAACATATTATTAATTTTACCATATATTTGTCCAGGTATGCAGGGTATACGGCCAAGCACCCCGTGTTGAGTACATTAACCAGCCGTGCACCACATCAGTAGCCACCACCGTGCAGGGCACTGCTCAGCTCGTCGTGCCAGCCATCTTTACGCCAGTCATTTCACCGTACGACTCCTACATCCAAGAGTCCGTCCCTACCGTGCCAAGCTACAACGGTTTCAATGGTTACTCCAACTACGCGCCCAGCTACCCACAATCTATGCCTCCGATCATCATTGAGGATGGCGATAGTGGCAATTGGCAAAACATGCTCTATTTCCTCCTTTTCGCAATGAGAAACAAGAGAAACTGTGGGTCTGGAAACTTCGGAGGTGGCAGCGGCGGCTATAATGGAGGATGTGGCTGTGGAAGAGGATGCAACGGTGGTTGCGGAGGCTACAACGGCGGAAACAATGGTGGTTGCGGAGGCTACAACGGCGGAAACAATGGTGGTTGCGGAAGCTACAATGGCGGATACAATGGTGGGGGCAGCTACGGAGGCAACTGCGGTGGCAATTGCGGAGGAGGATGCTACAACAGCGGCTCTTGTGGTTACGGAAACTGCGGTGGATACTCCAACAATAACCTTGGATCCGGTTCCTCCTATAATCCTTACTCTTTCCCCTACCCCATGAATGGGTACCCCTACAGCTTCCCTGGCTTCGGAGGTTACTCTGATAACTCTTGCGGCTGCAATGAGGAGCCGTACCAACCAGGACAGGGCGCCCACGAAATTAACTTTATTATAAGAACAGATCCAGCCTGTACTTGTTAACCCAATTTGCATTCCGTTTGAAATATAATGGTGTTTTCAATATTTGTATTGTTTGATTGTATTCCCAAAAATCTACTCAAGAGAACACTAAGGGTTCGGCGGCAACCTAGTGACTGAGCCAGCATTTTTACCACGGCCAAAGATAATTTCTTTATGGCTAGTGCCGACACGATAGATGAAGAAGACCTCAAAAAAAAAATGGGGATGCGCTAAGGTAGCCCGCTAGATTCAAATTTTCTTTAGTTTTTTACGTTTTGCAGGTCAGTGTCAGGTGGTAATTAGATCAACATACAACCCGATACTGACATGCAAATTGCAAAAAACGTAAGAAAATTTGAATTTCGCGGGCTAGCTTGACGCTTTCGCCTTAATATGTCTTCGATTTTCAAAACGGTAGGAGAGTCCGAGAAAAACCGGAAGCACTTGGTCATGGTCCATGCCTTATGGCTGAAATGGTGATGACGACGATGACTAACGAAAGAAATAAACTTTCGGTTAAAGTTATAAATGTGGTGTGTGGTGGGTTTTTCTACCTGGAATTTCTCAGTAGCAGCCCGGAGTCTGGGTTTGGTCCGATTGATGGCAATAGGCTCGCCTCGAACTACATGGGACATATCTGGCGAAATGTGGGTGTACTAATAGATTACACTTCTGCCCAACGCTTCGCGGAAACAAGGCGTGATGTTATGTTATGTTTCAGTCCCCCATAAGTGTCCGTCTTCAGTCCCCCTAGTCATTGGCGAGCCAATCACTATGTATTACGAAATATAAGAGGACATTATCGCAACAATTATTTAAAATAATTCTACTTTTGGATTGAACAACTCGACCACGTCCTTGATAAAATTTCTTGTACTTAATTATTATTTTATGTCTGAATTATTATGAAATATAATATGACCCATATTATCTCGGTACCAAGAAATGTAATATAAACGGGAATCCTATGAGTCTATCGACATATATAGAATAGTCAGAACGGCGAGATGACTCCACTAAAGAGAATAATTTTCAATATATTGCTGTTAATAATACAGGTGAGCTCATATTATATTATTTGAAAGCAGAATCCCCGTGTTTTTTTTTTAGATTTTTTGTTTTATTCTTTATGGTCATGCGCTATTCGAATATCAAATATATTTGGCCTAGGTCTTAAGGGGGAGGCGTCAAAATTCGCTGTTTAATGTGTATATAATATGTAGATATTTAAATTGAATAATAATCTTTAATTTTAATTTTATTAGATGACCAGACCAGATCCATTAGATAACATTGGTAGTTAAGACTATGGGAAGATGAATAACTAAGCGTGACTTAGCTATAATAATATTCAGGATGGATATTCAGCTTTAAATAAGAATAAAAGATGTGCTCGAGGCACAAATATAAGTAGAGCCCACCTGAGAGCGATTGTCATGGCAACACATTAAACTTCCTCAAACCTCCACATTTTCTATGATGCCATGACAAATGCTCCTAATAAAATTCAACCGCATCGGTCTTGAAGTGTCCAACATTGTTGAGAACAGACTGCTCAACATTGCGACTTAAGCGAATGCAGTTTTTAACAAGATCCTACCTAGTTTGAATTTGTCATCACCATGTTATGGCAATATGCAGAGAGTATTAATATTCAATCGAGTCTTAGACAGTTCAAGACACGTAGCAATTCCTTCTTGAAAACATCTCAAGTTTGTTAAAGTTTTTATTGCGAAAAGTGCCAGATGAAATAGGAGCCACCGGTTACTGGAGAAGTCTTGTTTTCGTTGTAAATGAAACTGTCACAATAAAAAACGAATGTTCATGATTGTTTCGTGGAAACTAGTTTTTTTTCACGGTAGCCTCTCTTGGCCTACAGTTCAACTTACATTGAAACGTTGCTTACTACGATTTCCGAGATAATCACATAAATGAAGCAAGCTTTTGATGTCCCATAGCTCTAAGGTTACGTTGCTATACGTAAAACTAATACCTACTTAAAAATACTAGAACAAGTGTTCCAAAAATACATAGTTTTGAAGATAAAATAAAAACTAGACACTCGATGTATGTATCTAAGTTTCATTGATAAATCATTTATATAAGCTAAGAAAATGCTACATTTTCTCATTTAATTTTTTTATGGTTAGATATATTACGTTTTTTTATTTTTTTTTATATATTTCATGTTTTACATAAATAATCGTGACTTTGTCGAATTATTGAGTATGTTTTTTTTTTATATTTAATTCATATGCCAGTTGATTATTTGACATGGTCTCATTAATACCCTAGAGTTATGGGGTATCAAAAGGAACACCTTGGATGTTATAGAGGGTCTATCGTAAAGCAACGTAAATATAATCTATGCGGTTAATCTATGCATTTTTTTTTTTTTTCAGCTTTGTCTCGTACTGTGCCAATGGTTGCCCCAAGACTATGGATTGTGTGGTAACCAAAACGGCGAACTATGTGGCAACCAGAACTACAACCCATACGCCAACTTATATGGTAATCCGTACGGCAGCACATGTGACAACCCGAGCTGCAACTCATGTGGCAAACTGAATAGTAACCTGTACGGCGAGGGATGTGGCCTTCCGGTCTGTAACACTTGCAGCAATGCAATAGGTGGCAACCCAAACAACAATCTATACGGCAACGGATATGGCGATCCAAACTGTAACACGTGTGAGATTCCTTGCTGCAACACATGCAGCAACGCATGTGATAGTCCGCTCAGCACCCTGTATGGCAATGGATGTGGTAGTCCGTCATGCAACCAATACAGCAACGGCTACGGCTGTGGTAACCCGACCTGCAACCTGTACGGTGAACCATGTGGCAACCCGAGCTGCAGCGCATTCAGCAACCCTTACGGCATATACGGCTACGATGCTCTTGCTCAACCAAACACCGCTCCTTACAACCAACCTTACTGGCAACCTGAAGCTGTCTACCCCCAACAAGCGAGCAACCAACCACCAGTAATCATATTAAATGAAAATGATGACATAGGTTCCAGAGATTTCCGCAATGAGGAGCTTTTTACTTTGTTATTATCAAATGATATCTCTCCCCCGTTTTCTCCTTTCGGCTGTTGCAACTGTAACAATAATTGCAACTGTAACAATAATTGCAACTGTAACAATAATTGCAAATGTACCAATAATTGCAAATGTATCAATAATTGCAAATGTATCAATAATTGCAACTGTGACAATAATTACAACTGTAACAATAATTGCAACTGTAAAAATAATTGCAACTGTAACAATAATTGCAACTGTAACAATCATTGCAATAACAACAATAATTGCAACTGTAACAATAATTGCAATAACAACAATAGTTGCAACTGTAACAATAATTGCAACTGCAATAAGGACTGCAACTACGGTTGCTCTTGTAGCAACAGACGTAATAATTGCAATGATAACAAAAACTGCAACAGTTGTAATAAATGCAATAAAAATGGCAATCCAGGTCCTACGGTGCATGTTAAGATAGTTTTACCGAAGGCTGATGAGAATACTGCAAAACCGAGTGTCATAGTATCTTGAAAAAAAAAACGATACCTGTTATTTCATCATATTCAGGACCTACTTTACAGCTCTGTCGTGCAATGTTATTTCTAAATAGGTGTGTTTGACATTGTCCTTATCAATAAATCATTTAACATTCGACACGTGTAATGGTTTTATTTCCCATTCGTTGTTTCTAAGCACATTATGTACAGACCCACATAGTTACATAATATAGTCTGTTCCAAAAGTATCAGATGAACATGTAAACAAATGGATCAGAAAACGTACCGGTGGTGTGGATGCTAATTTGTAGTGCCACTAACAAATTGAGTGCATTGAATCGATTATTTGATTATTTAGACGTGAAATTCTAATTTTAAACCCACCCATAGATGTTTTCATTTGTAAATGAGGTTAAGGGCGCGTTTGCAAATCGGACAAAATTATGCTGTTTTTCGGTAGATTTTGTGACAAAACTAAACCTAATCAAATATAACTAATAACTACCACATATAGGTTGGTTCTTCATCTTCAAATGATAGGAACTTTTTTGTTCAAAATTATAGTTTTTTATATTGTAAAAACGATCTTCCGTTGCCATTTTCCACAAAATTAACGTTATCGGGTTGAGTTTAGGTACATTTTTTGTTCTATTATCAATATATTTTAAGATTTCTAAAAATACTATTAGTAGGCAGACATGTTCAATTTTAAACCTTAGGAAAAAAATGTTTCAAAATGTCACAAATAGCACCAAAAAAAAAAAAATACTAAACTAACTTTTTCACATATTTTGCTATTACGGATGAATCGTAATCGATTGTATTAAGGGTTATTTTATTTTTGGTCTGTTTTGATTTATTTCACAAATATTTCGAAAGAAACCTCAGTCCGCGCTTGGCCGCTGTCGGTGGTGGACCCTGTGTTGCCTTTTTGCAGCGGCTCGTGTGGAAAAAGATCGTTGTACAAATACAAAATATTCGATAAACCAAATTTGATATTTGCTATGGTAAGATAATTTTGCATTCACAGATTTTTATAATCATAATTATTTTATTTCGGTAAAAGTAAGTACGGTTTATAAATGCCTATTCGACTGGGACTTGATGGAGTGACCTGTGTACTTCGGTGACTGCTACTGGAACTCCTCGACGAGTAGAACTAGGTGTACCGAGTCTGGGCTCGTTTTGTTAGTTATGATGAGACCTTACCTCCAGACTTGATGGAGTGACCTGAAGGTGTACTTCGGTGACTACTACTGGAACTCCTCGACGAGTAGAACTAGGTGTGCCGAGTCTGGGCTCGTTTTGTTAGTTATAATGAGATCTTACCTCCGGTTTGATGGAGTGACCTGAAGGTGTACTTCGGTGACTGCTACTGGAACTCCTCGATGAGTAGAACTAGGTGTGCCGAGTTTGAGCTCGTTTTGTTAGTTATGATGAGACCTTACCTCCGGACTTGATGGAGTGACCTGAAGGTGTACTTCGGTGACTGCTACAGGAACTCCTGGATGAGTAGAATTAGGTGTGCCGAGTTTGGCTCGTTTTGTTAGTTATGATGAGATCTTAAATCCGGATTTGATGGAGTGACCTGAAGGTGTACTTCGGTGACTGCTACTGGAACTCCTCGACGAGTAGAACTAGGTGTGCCGAGTTTGAGCTCGTTTTGTTAGTTATGATGAGACCTTACCTCCGGACTAGATGGAATTATCTGAAGGTGTACTTCGGTGACTGCTACTGGAACTCCTCGACGAGTAGAACTAGCTGTGCCGAGTTTGGGCTCGTTTTGTTAGTTATGATGAGATCTTACCTCCGGACTTGATGGAGTGACCTGAAGGTGTATTTCGGTGACTGCTACTGGAACTCCTCGACGAGTAGAACTAGGTGTGCCGAGTTCGGGCTCGTCTTGTTAGTTATAATGAGATCTTACCTCCGGATTTGATGGAGTGACCTGAAGGTGTAGTTCGGTGACTGCTACTGGAACTCCTGGATGAGTAGAACTAGGTGTGCCGAGTTTGGGCTCATTTTGTTAGTTATGATGAAACCTTACCTCCGGACTAGATGGAATGATCTGAAGGTGGACTTCGGTGAATGCTACTGGAACTCCTCGACGAGTAGAACTAGGTGTGCCGAGTTTGGGTTCGTTTTGTTGTACACCTTCAGGTCACTCCATCTAGTCCGGAGGTAAGATCTCATCATAACTAACAAAACGAGCCCAAACTTTACTATTATTAGCTGTGTGGCGTTTTTATCGCAACAGATACAAATAACATATACTTAAAAATTACAATTGTTCCTAACAATATAACTTATCTGTTACTTAAAAATAACAATTGTTCCTAACAATATAACTTATCTGTTACTTAAAAATAACAATTGTTCCTAACAATATAACTTATCTGTTACTTAAAATAACAGACCCTCAAAGACTGTTACCGCGGCTGTTACTGTAAATTCATTATAACAATTCCCACACAGACTGTTACCACGGCTGTTATATTTACCTACATACGCACTCACACAAAGGAAGGAATATAGCAAGGTTATCAATTTCTCTCTCTTCCTCATTAAATATTGACCCTTGCTAAAAAGAGAAACACCTATTATTTACTTCGAAATATGTTTACTTCTCATTAAAGCGGATAAACTATACCTAAACTTCGTAATTCTATAATTATTTTACTTTACCCCGTCATTCCTAGTCAAAACTTCGGATATGATTTTCGATTTTAAACGAAACGAAATAAAGAAGATATTCAATTAAGATTTAATACGTATTTATCGTCCGTACAAAAATAACAGACTGCTATTTAATAATTTAATAACAGATATTTCGATCTGTTATTTTTGTGTAACTGTGATAACGGATATCATGTGTAACCACCCATCTCTACTATCGATGCGACACTCGGCTAGAGTGCCAGTGATCAGCCAGTGTCACTCTTTTCCAACCTCTTCAGTGATCCCAGTAACTTCGTAACAAAACTAGACGGCGCCACTTGCTGCGCCGTCATACTTAGGTATAATCAAAAGAATTTAAGAATCAGCACAGCCTTGCAGATCATTGACACCATATTCTATAATAAAATTATAATTTTATTGCGATTATCTCGCTCCGTGGCTTGTTTCAATAAACCGCAGCTCAACAAATATAAACCACAGCTCAACAAATGTGTAACGTTTCTGATGTAATTGCTGTAACATGGTAGATTCGTGTCGATATAAATAGCACACGTTTATCCAGCAAGTAATCCACTAAGCCTAAAATCTCGAGATCATACAGTAATATTTACGTTGAAACCAAGGCTTGGAACCCCGACAAATAATGTACCTATTCTATGTATTTTAGTGTGAAACTTTACACTGGAAATAGACTTCGTAAAAACGAGTATATTCTAGCTAAATACCACTTTGGATAAAATTAAATCTAGAACGTTTATTTTTTAGGAAGGTG
This sequence comes from Agrochola macilenta, assembly GCA_916701695.1. Lineage (NCBI taxonomy): Eukaryota > Metazoa > Arthropoda > Insecta > Lepidoptera > Noctuidae > Agrochola > Agrochola macilenta. Next base: position 9,451,388 of record OU753554.1, on the reverse strand, counting down.
TTAATTTAAGAAAAAACTAGCGAGCCTTACAATCAATTTACCTAGCCTTTTCCCAACTATGTTGGGGTCGGCTTCCAGTCTAACCGGATGCAGCTGAATACCAGTATTTTACATGGAGCGACTGCCTATCTGACCTCCACAACCCAGTAACTGGGTAATACGTAATAAATAATAAATAATAATAAATAATAAAAGGTAATAATAATTAATACCCCTTGGTAAGACTGGTGTCAGACTTTCGGGTTTCTGACGACTCGTAACGACCGTCAAAGATCCACGAATGACAGCCTGGACCAACGGCTTAACGTGCTTTCCGAGGCACGGAGGATTCTCGGTATGTAAAGATGGTCACCCATCCACTGACCAACCCCGGCAAGCGTAGCTTAACCTGATGGATCGACCAGTGCGGCTGTTGTTACTTAGCCACGAGCTCCTCTACTAAACTAGCGAGCCTTACAGTAGTCGCATATGATGTGTAACATCTGACATCTCACCTTGGTAATAAGAAATATTAAGGCTGCCTGTCCACTGGAGCGGAGAGGAGCGGAGTAGCAGTGTGCCAATAGTAACCAATGGAATTGCATAAAACCTCCGCTCCGCTTCAGTGGACAGGGATTTGCGAACTAGTTTAAAAATTCATACAAAACCGGGAAGCGGAGCGGGTCAACGGAGCGGAGAAGCGGAGAGGGGAAACGGAGCGGAGAAGTGGAGCGGTTCCCCGAACCGGAGCGGGGAATTATTACTCGTGTCGCGTGAACTCGGTCTAGCTCCGCACAGTCCACAACACCGCTTCGCTACCTAGCTCCGCACAGTCCGTAACTCCGCTCCACTACCTCGCTCCGCATCAATGGACAGACACGGTCTGCAACTCCGCTCCACTCCGCTGCCATTCTTCTCTCCGCTGGCTCGCTCCGCTTCAATGGACAGGCAGCCTAAAGGGGCGGGGCCTCGTCAAGGTCGTTTCTGACAGCCAACTCTAGCACCCCGGGCGCTCATTGGTCAAATCAAATAGCGCGCGCTTCCTCGGCTTCCTGTGACACACTTCCGTCCCTTTTCACGAAATTACTCCCACAGATTTGATTATTTCGTTTTTTTAGATTTTGATTTTGATTGCACAAGGCGAGAGGAAAGATGTTACACATCAATAAAGATCTGGTCTTATCTGTAAATGTCTCTGCATCGTGACAACTTAGGCGAAGTGAGCTGTCAGTAGTGTCAATCTCTAGCATCAAATGGGATGACACCTCACTTCACTTACGTTTCCACGGTGAGATATTTACAACATAGATTGACTGACATTAACTAAATTGTTTTACCTGTGAAATTAATTCATGCTTAAGAAATAATATGGATACGAAAAAATACTTAACTACTCGTAGAAAGACTTCACACAAAAATTATACCAAAAGCTTAGTGGAAATTATGAAAGACTTAAGACTTATGAATAACTATAAACATAACTTACCATAACTGGCGAAATATGGGTGTGCTATAGGTACGCCTCTGCCTAACCCTTAGGGGAAACGAGGTGTGATGTTATGTGTATGTGTACAGTACAACTATTTTCTTAATGCCCCTCGGGAATCATCGCATTTCCGAATACTAACGAATGCTAATTTGCGCTTCCATGATGGCGCGCTTGCGCTCCTCCTCCAATGGCATCCTGAATGTGTTTTCAGACCGGTGGAACTCTCCCCTCTTACAAAAGTGGATAAGTATTCACACACACTTATCCAAATAATCTATGTTGTTTTGTTGTTTATTTTTTATTTAATTCAATACTAACATTAGGCTAAGTTATACTACTATTAACAATATATGGATGTTTATCCATCAATTATTACATTTATCGTGTATAATAATTTGAATTCAGAACTAAGTACTTTATTTTGATTTCCGTGTGAACTATATAGAGCTAAAGTACTTAGTTCTGAATTCAAATTATTATACACGATAAATCTAATAATTGATGGACATGGAAATTAGCATTCGTTTGTATTTGGAAATGCGATGATTCCCGAGAGCATTAAGAAAATAGTTGTACTGTACACATAATTCAAATTCGATGGAAAGAAAATCAGCCACATTCCTCTAGATTGTATTGCCTTACTAGCCGATAATAATAATTTCTTCTCAGTCACGAGATAATATTTTTTTAAAGGAGTGGCGCTAGTGGACCATTGGGCGCCCCATTAAGATGGTCGCAGTTAGTTGGCTATTTAGCATGTATAATCCTCTAAAAAGAAACGCAATAATTATTGTATTAGACTCTATTACTCAAACTCAATCATTATTGTATTAGAATCTGAGACTCAAACTCAATCATAATTGTATTAGAATCTGAGACTCAAACTCAATCATAATTGTGTTAGACTCTAATACACAAACTAAATAATTATTGTATTAGACTAATTAGAGTGTTCAATAATATTTTTAGGAAAGTAAAATGGGAATTATTTGAGGTTCGATTACATGGCTTTTATAAATAACACAAAGACAAATAATAGGTACTATAGAACTAAATAGCCTTTTATTTGACCCTACAGGCATTCTCGACGACGGACAACAATCTGAGACGAGGGACAACAGTCAGACTAATAAAATCTGTGATTAAAATAACAGACCGCAAAAAGACAGACAAGACGACCTTTTTATTGTCTCTGGCAATTAAAAAAAAAGGTCGGGAAGGTCTTTACTTTGTCCTAACATCATAAACAAAAAAGCAATGGTCTTACGAATTATTTTAATATTATCTTAAAGAATTGCTCAACAATTTTTTTTGTAATAATTAAAATAATTTATTTATTAAAATTGTGAAATCGTTTTTAATCAGCGACCTACGTGCTTGGTATGGCTCACATACCAATATTTACGAAATCCTAGAAGGTAATTGCCTAATTTCTACTTTGTTATTGGACTATGAAAATGTATAAAAGTAGGTTTAATTTGTTTACGTGGAAAGTGTCAATATGTCTTCCATAAAGTTTGTCGCATTCGCAGCTCTACTGCTCGTCCTAAACGTAAGTGTATTTTTAATAATATATTTGATTAATAAATACTGCAACAATTTGGTTTTTTAAGGAATGAAACTTATACAGAAAATTACCAGATAAACTACCGGCAATTGACAAAAAGGTCACTTAATATTTCACTAAAGGAAATCTTTTTGATAAATAAATACCTTACGTAAATGTAATCAATGAATAATAACTAATTCAATGACGTAATCTTTTATCATAACAGTCCCTCTCGATCATAAACTTCTCTACCGATTGCCACAACAAGATGTGATGGACATTGTTATAAAACCATGGTTACAAAATATATTGATGATCGTCCTTTGTTTTTATCTCCAACCGGGATATCTGTCAATTGGCAAAAACCACATGTCAACATACTGTACTTTAAATGATGTTCTCGTACTTTAGACATTTTTTTTTAAATTAAATTTAATGTAACTTTATGACTTTTGGACTTTGAATTATATTATTACCATTATTGTATTTGAATTGTATTTGTACGCCTTTCTAGGCAAAACATGTTGAATCTTTTTTTTTTTGTAATCTTGCCAACTGATTGTAAACCTACACGTGTTTTTGTCAAATAAATATATCTTATCTTATCTTATCTTATATCTTATCTTAACAGAGTTATACCCTTAATTTCGTGGAACTTCTGCTTTCCATGCCTCAGCCGGGAGCTAAAATTACGTTTCCTTAGAAACACCGAATTCTAAGCCCAGCTGACGTAAATAGAACATCAAAGGCAACCTACATATTTCTGAACATGTGCCGCTGTGGGTGTCAGCACAAGTTTAAAGATTCCGATAATTTAGAAGAAATTGTAGTTCTATAAAGTTTTTTGGCGCACAATCATAATTTTATCATAAGGACTTTATGGAGAAAATAGCGATGATATCTTTTTAGCAGTGAGTGACCTATAAAAAAACGCAGAGGAAACAAAGAATTCTAACTTCAAACAGTAGCTTAATTTAAAATAGGATCGATCTTCGAGTATTGCCACAGTTAATAAAACACTACCCAATCGATTCTGAGTATACTTCAAAACACAATAGCCACGTTTACTCATAGCTAAATATAATAAGCGACTGTTAAATTCATAGATCAAACAAAATATGATTAGTGTTAGCTTCTACCACTCAGCTCCTGGCGTATTGTCAACATATTGTAATGATAAATCAGTCATACGTATATGATTAATAAAATAACGTTCCGTTTTGTTCTGTTACAGATGCACTGGGCCCAATGCCAGTATCCTGGGTACCCCGGCTACTACCCGCAGATATACGGGAAGAATGACAATAATGACCTGGATACCATTCTCCCAATCCTGATCTTGGCTATGTTAGGAAGGAATGGTAATGGGTTTGGCGGCTGCGGTGGTGGTAATGGTGGTGGCTGCGGATGCGGGGGGTGCGGAGGCGGATGCGGATGTGGACGGTGTTAACAACAATGATCAAAGACAAGTTGACGACGCAGAGAAAATAGATGAGAGATGGAGGAAATATTTGAATTTAAAGAAAAAGAACAGCCGATTTGATTTTGGAATGTATTAATGACAGAGCGCCAACAGTGTTTTTATGTTTTCGAAAAATGAATAACTGTGAAAAAAATTAAACCTATGTTGTGAATTTGATGTTTGTTGTTTTATTTTAGTGTTGTGTTGTGATACACGACGACGTGAGCCAAAATAAAACAAATGGAATTCAACAAACTTTGATAACTCGAGTAATCAACGAATTATGTAATATCAATAACAAAGCTATGATTGCCAGGCTCTGCAGTTTCGGAGATAAGGGGGATGTTACAATGCGGTAGAGATAATATTGTTATGATAGGATGTTTATTCGATAAAGCACGTCCCAAAAGTGTGTAACTTTATGATTCCATTTTTGCACAACTTGCAAACATAATAACACCGGGAATTTGTATATAAAAGTAACCACTTTATCACAATGTTTTGTAAAGAATGAAGGAATAATTGTGCTCATAAGACTAATTTGCTCGAACAAATAAATAAACATCTTGTTAAAAATATCTATACGACGCATCACAATGAATTTAAGATATCTTCTTTTAATTATCACACTTAATGTAAGTAAAGGGTTCTCTTCGATAATATTTTTATTATATTCGTTAAAATACGAATAAATCATGAATTCTTTGTAACTAATCTTAATATTTATTTCAGAACATCAACTGCTACAACCCTAATCATGCACAAACTACATCAACGAGTAATTTCAATAACTTAAAATCCACAGACCCAGTGATTACTGCCAGATATAAAATTACAAGTAGGACGAACTATGGAGATCCAACTGTCACTCAAGGTATTCCAGCAGAATACTTCCCGGCGGTTGAATACCCAGAAAGTGTAGTAGATTCATCGAAGCCTTTCTATCTCAGCTCAAGCCCTTTCCCTAAAGACGTCAAATCAACATTCAATTCCCTTGTCGCTAAAGGTAAAGCAATGACTGCTACTGATTATTCTTGGACCCAAAATGAAAAAAGTAAAGAAAAAGTGCCAGCTACTTCGCAAAAACTAGGTGAAAATGAGATAACAGACACAAAAGGAAATGAAATCAATGTTATTGATAAGGGAACAATCGAAACGCTCCATAAAGATATTACGACGTTGGATGTTAAGGACGACATTGAAAATGAGGAGATTCCAAACTCTGATATTGATATGGACAAGCTGTTCACAAACTGGACATCGACGGAGCAATCTACTGAATGTAAAGACATGGATTACGTCGTAGGTTTTATTAACAAATTGGATGAAGTTATGAAAAACTTAACCAGTACAGAAATATCAGAATGTAATGACGATGACAATAACACAGTGCATACATTTGAAAGTGTGAATGAATGCTCAAACGAATTTAAATTAAGTTCGGACATGTAGCCTAATAACAATGATTCCATTATCGAATTGAATGGAAATTCGTTCCGTGAAGAGGAACATCCTGAACGTATAAGGAACCCATTATTTGACGATTCATATACAAAACGATGCATTAACGAGCTTAACTTTATTAAATTAATATATCATAAATGTTACTTCTGTTGAGGACATGCAAAGTGATTTTTGCAGCATTGGGCCCGAAACGAATACTTCTTGTATGGAAAGTTAAGCTGTATATTTCTGTTCTTGTTTGATGATAAGGCGGTAGTTAAATTATTTCAGTATTATATTCTTGGGTTAAACACGAAATTATCATTCCGCGTTTTTAGGGTTCCGTAGTAAACAAGGAACCCTTAAAGTTTCACCATATCCATCTGTCTGTCCGCGGCTTAGTTCAGAGACGGTGAGTACTAAAAAGCTTTTATGTTGCCATGGGTAATATACATATTAATCAAGCCGTCAAAGTGGTAAAATAAAATCAAGAAAAAAAGTTTTTTTTACGGTACCTCCCCTACACGTAAAGTGGGGATGTTTTTTTTTTCTCGTCTAGTCCATGTTGTGGGGTGTCATTGGAAAGGTCGTTTAAAAATATTGTGGGTGTGTGAAAATAATTGTTCAATTCAGGAATGCGTTTGCGAAATATTAAGCTTTAAAGTGCTAATTCTTGTTAGAGTCGAGTGTCCCCCCCCGCCCTGCCAGCTAAATGGTTGCACTTGAATTTGTGAAAAAATTCACAGCAGTCGTTTATATAACGAAATTAAAAGGAAAACTATAACAGCTAAGTAGGCTTTATCGGTTAACGAGTAATAATCGACCAACTTAAATTTGCAGTTTGAAAATGACATGATCTGCCATAAATTCCGTGTGAGAGAACATGTTTTTCAACTACAAAGTTAAGTTTGTTCTTGGGATAAATTTCATCCCAATTACGGAACCCTTCTTCATTATGCGTGGTCCGAAAAGCACTTGGCCGGTTTTTTTATTTTTTTTGGCATGTTATTTATTTAGTTTACTTATTATGTAACTATTTTTGCAAATATTTTTGTATGGTAGTGCTATCCTGGATCTCTGTACTAAATTTTTATCGAAGAAAAGTGTTTCGTTAAACGTGTTAAGAATATTTAAGTAAAATACTGTTGACAATAAATTACAGTTCGTGGGAAATCTGTCTTATTTTAATTTAATTTAAACTTACCAATTACTTATAGCCCACATGACTTATTCTACTTCATGGAATTTACCTGAAAAATAAATAAAATCAATATTAGTAAATCACAGAAATACTAAGTAGGTACATGTTATTATGAGGTAATCCATGATAGCGTAATACATCAAAGATGTGTTACTGATAGAAAATTTACCTATAAGAGCAGTGAATAAATCACGTTTCGATTCATAACAAAGATAAATAAATTGAAGCACTATAAATTAAATACGCGTAAGCTTCAAAACATTTAAATGAAATGGTACTTCGGGAAAAGGTGACTATAACCTTAGTGATAATCGCGCTAACCCAGGTAAGAACAAAATTATTCTTATTTTTTTTTATAATTATCACGGCTTGGTTCCTTCTGTCTAATTGGCTCTTAGTGTTAAAACGTAGCGTTCTTAAATTTTCAAAGTATTGTATAGCTTTTTGTAGGTTAAATGTGAAATTTTATGAAAACGATCTGTGGCGGCATCTACAACGTCACATTTGAACTATGCATTAAACATCTGACGTCACACAAATACTGCATCGCGCAAGCAGATTTGCCGCGCGATCAGCATATTTAAATAACTTTCCGACATCAATCGTTGGGGAGTTGCCCACCAGATACAACATCCGTCTGATCGGAGGATCCTCTCTTTTCTGTAGAGGATTTGTGAACTTTACACCCTGTTCGTCATACCTCTGTAGATCTTTAGTTTAATTCGCACCTCATTAAAATGTCCGCAGACAATAATGGACATCGAACACATACGATTCCGCATAATTTAGATTTTAAGGGCCTGCACATATTCATTATGTATGTAACTTAGGCCCGGCGCCATAAAATCTGCCAGCTCTGTTTTTGTTAGTTTCTCTTGTTTTTTGGTTCGTCATAAACATTTTTCCTTTACAAAAACTACGTCTATTTCAGATAGCGTGCAGACATTGCATGCCACGAACACCAAGAAATGCTTCTTTGAAACGTTACCTCAACGACCTGAAACCCGTCAAAAACAAACCCGTCCCGACACCACACTCGCCGTCACGACTAAATAAGACACCGAAACAAACATTTGGAAAGGCAGCTTATAATGCCAGAATTAGCCAGAACTCTCTTCCAAATAAATCTTTGTACAAGACATATAATTTTCCAGAAAATGAATATCCCTTGGACAATTCTCCGAGAGATCCTTTTCATATTGGAATTAACTTTAATGAGAATAATCATGTGAACACTTTGCAGAAAGCCCGTAACTTACAAAGTTCAGCAATAAGCGATTTAAAAAAGGAAATCAAAATGAAACGTAAACTTCTAAGTAATAAACAAGTTAATTACGAAAACAGCCAGTTGAAAACGGACATGTCTTCGATTAAACCTTCGAACCCGGATCCCACACGCTTGCTCGATTCAGAAACATTTCCAGAAGTTCAATATCCTCTTAATACAATGGATACGTGGGGGCCAAACTATTGGAATTATTTACCATTAACGCAGGAGAAACCATTTCATAAATTTGGACAGCAAAAATGCAACCCTAAAGCCAAAGAAGATATTGACAAACCTCTCACAAGACTGACGAAAGCAAAAGCAAGTAAATATCTTCAATCATACGACAAATTAAAAGAAGAACATAGACGTACTTCAACAGAAAACTCCAAACGTAGTAACGTAGGTCAGAAAGGATTAAACTTCACAAAAACTGCGACATGTGAAAAAGTTTCCGACGATTTCATGACCGCTGGCTTAGTACCAAACATTCCCAGCAATTCAACAGAAATAAAAAAGGCATTAATATCATCTGCCAAAATAACGACAGGTTCAGAAAATACCTGTCTAGTCACAGAATATCCATATCATCCAATGCCAATTCCATACAAAGTTATTGAAGAGAATACTGATAACATTTGCCCAGCATATGAGCTGAAAAATAATACAAAAGAGTGGCAGGATGTGGATAACAGTGTCATTGCTCAAACATTACAATTTATCCAAGAAATACTATTCAATGATGACACCAGTTCGATAGTATCAACCGGCAACTTCAGCAAGGAAATAGAAAAAAATATGAATAATTCTGACTACACCGTCGTCTCAACAAATGAAGATATATCCACAACTCTGATGGACAGTGCTAAAAGCTGTACTGTATCTCCGACTGAAGAATTATCACTGGAAGTTTCTGATGATGCCCCTGTCGGTAGTTTACAAAACAACATGACATCACTTCCAGCTGAATTAATCCCAGAGAATGCTACAACAGTAGAAGGTCCCTTAAATGTCAGAATGTCAATTCCATTCAGAGAACCAATAACATATGAGGCACTCACAAATGCCCTAACCCCAGGCCCAACATCCTTACCAAATAGTAACGCAGCGCCACCTTCCACATCTATAATTATTATTCCTTTCAATAACAATGCTGTTGGTAAGTCACAAGTGTTTGGGACATCACCAGATACACCAATAATTGTTTACTTACCGTACACTCAATCTAGCGGCAACCTGTCTCAACCGTGGCCTTTCAATCAAATTGTATCTTCGTCAATCGATAGACCCATGCCAAATAATCAACTATACAATGTTCTTTCTAATATGGCGCCACTTCAGAATGATAACCATTTTTCCACCGTTCTCGCTAGTGAATTACTAAACAGTAATTCAGACAGTGGGTCATTTTTGCCAATACCCGAGACGTTGCCAACAAATTCAGTGAGTTACAATAATGAGAGCAGTCCGTCAACAATGAGAGAGAACCCGATCGTAGAAATTTTAATAGATAAATCATTGACAGACGATGCACCATTTGTCACAACTAGCGATGAAAAATTGCCTGTACAACCTATAGAAACTGGTGACTTAGACGTGAATACTGACACTCTGCCACCAAATTCAGATTTTGAACATCCACTCTTTGACTTTTCTGGCAGTGATTTTACTTCGTTGAGCCATGGACCTTACAATAACATCATTCATAATGAATTGCCAATAATAGCGCGTGAAATCGATTCAGACCAGCACATCTTAAATGTTTCTTCTAAAGATTTGTTTATTCCAATACAAAATGTAACGTCAGAGCATTTGCATAAAACTACTTCTATGGATAGTGTTTCAGAAGACTCTTTGTTTGAGATTCCAAATGACGTTCCGCCAGTGGCATTGGATAAGAACTTTGCATCTGTAACTCCTACAGACAGTATAGAATTACTAAATACAAACACGCCCCTTCATGAGTCTATTCCAAGCTTTCCCATGGATAAACTTACTGAAAGCCTACCACAACCAATAGATAAAATCCTTCTTTCCACACCTCTTATTGAGCCACCTACTGCCGAACTACCACAACCAAAGCAGTCGTCACTTTCACCTACTCTACTCTCTGAGACTATTTCTGACAAATTACCTACTCGTATGATATTGGATACAAAACTCTCTCTTACACCAGTTTCAGATATCAGTACGGATAGTGCGCCACAACACATAGGTAATTCACCTTCACCTCCAATCTTGAATAGTTCTCCAATGATGTCAGATGTGACGCTAAAAACCGAACTTTATAAGATGAGACAAATACTTGACAAGATGCTTTCCACTGAGACCCCTCCTTATAGTCAAACACCACGTATTGATACTACGCTATTACCAATTTCAGAATCTGATAGCCTGTTACTGCTAATGAATGAGAGGCCTACTGAGAGTCCACCTCTTCCCGCAACCGACAGTCCAATTGACAGTTTAAGACAATTGTATGAGACGCTTCCACCTATCTCAGTCGATGAAACCCTTACGGACACTCTTCCTTTAACAGGGTATAAATTAGTTATTCCAAATAAACTTTTAGAAACCGACACTCCATCGCTGCCTATAGATGAGACAGTCCCACCCACATTAGTATCTGAACCTTCTACTGGCAATAAACCATATGTATTAGACAACTTAGTTACACCGCTGTCTGAAACTATCATTTCGGGTACCAAGGATAATCCTAAAAATGGTGTTTCACATAAGATAGATGATATGCCATTCAAAATGGATTTAAAGTTTCCGAATATCTATGAAGGTTCTAATGATAATCTACCACTTTCAGTTAATGACTTACCAACAAAGGTACATCCAGAACATACAAAAAATCCTACAGTTTCCACGTATAATATACCATCGCAAGTGGTTGAAATTCCAACTCCTGTTTCTGAATTTCCTGTTAGTGATAAGTCAAAACCGACTGATGTATTGTCGTTGCCAGTGGATGAAGTATTAGAAGGTGCCCCACTTGATGTTCCGACAGATAGTGGTAAGACATTAATGAACGGTTCTATTGACAAATTACTTCAAGATTTTTCGTCCTCTAAGGTTCCTTTTGATGGCTTGCCAACTCTGCCGATGAATGTATTCAAATTATCAATCCATGAAACATTTCCAGAAGGTCAATTAAATGAAATTTCATCTGAAGGCCCACCCCAAAGATATCATTTACCGCAATCAGTGCAAAAAAAAAAGTGCAAAATCATCCCGGATTTGTCGCTTGCTGATGCTCTCACTAATGAGCCCTCTTTAAAAGGTTATTCACCTTCACTTAGTATTGATACAAACATAGAAATTCCATACTCCACCGCGGACACAAAACACCTACCACTAGTGGTGGAGCATTTCCTATTGCCAGAAAATGATGTCACTGCGAATAGTCTACTTACTGACATTCCTAGCGCCGTTTCATTGTCTACTAATCTAGAGGGTCAACAATCTACTAACCTAGACAAGACTAGTGGCGAAGAGCTCTCAGAGTCTACACCTTCTAACCTACCCCGTGACAATTTACCATTACCTGAAGATAAGATGTTACCCCTCACTGACAACAAACCAAATGATCTCTCATTATTAATTAACAAAACACCGCCAACTTCGAAGTTGTCAATAACTAAAGTACTTATTGAAAACGTATTTTCTGATATTACAAAAGGAGGTTTGTCATCAGTAGTAGCTAAAGCTCTCCCAGTTACACCAAATTCACTATTGGATAGAACGCTCCATCATATCGATATAAAGTCTCCACTTTCTGTGACAAAAAACATTCCTCTACAGCCGGTAGAAAATATATTTCCTAATTCAGAACATACTGACAATCTGATTGAATATGTATCATTTTCAAAAAAACTGGAAGATACATCAATCACAGACTTTCCTTCAGAGTTGCCATTACCAATGGATGAAATTCACAAAGACAAACCTTATATTCCGACCGATAAAATAGAAGACCATAACAAGAATGACACTCAATCTTTTGACAATCCTATTCATGATCTATCAGTACCCATAGCTAAGGTTTCTCTTCTTAAGGATCCCACCAAAACACCAATAACTAAGGCATTTTTAGAAAATGTTCTGTCAGATATAGCTACAAGGGATTTCTCGGTACCAGTAGCTCAATCTCTCCCAGTTACATCACCCTCAGTGTTAGACAAAACACTCTTCTACGTAGAATCTCCTATTTCTCACATCACCGAAGACAGTCCTTCACTGCCAGTAGATAAAATCCTACCCAATACATCACTTTCTTCAGATGATACTTTACCAATTTCTACCGAAGATACTTTGCCATTACCAATAGATAAAACATATACAGAATTACAAAGCTTAAATATCCCTACAGAATGGTCATCACCAAAAGATAACATACGACCAGATATACCGATCATTTCAATGTATGATATAGAACGAGAGGAGATTGAAAATCCATCTTCCGAAAACCTTACTGATAATCTTTCATCAGCATCGCCGATGGAAGGAATTCTTTCTCTTTCTAAAGATACGCCAAGTGACCTAACATTACCAAATAATAAAACACACTCATCTTCAAAATTACCAATAACTAAGGCACTTTTAGAAAATGTTCTGTCAGATATAACTACAAGGGATTTCTCGGTACCAGTAGCTCAATCTCTCCCAGTTACATCACCCTCAGTGTTAGACAAAACACTCTTCTACGTAGAATCTCCTATTTCTCACATCACCGAAGACAGTCCTTCACTGCCAGTAGATAAAATCCTACCCAATACATCACTTTCTTCAGATGATACTTTACCAATTTCTACCGAAGATACTTTGCCATTACCAATAGATAAAACATATTCAGAATTACAAAGCTTAAATATCCCTACCGAATTGTCATCACCAATAGATAACATACGACCAGATATACCGATCATTTCAATGTATGAAAAAGAACAAGAAAATCCATCTTCCGAAAACCTTACTGATAATCTTTCATCAGCATCGCCGATGGGAGGCATTCTTTCTCTTTCTAAAGATACGCCAAGTGACTTAACATTACCAAATAATAAAACACCATCATCTTCAAAATTACCAATAACTAAGGCACTTTTAGAAAAAGTTCTGTCAGATTTAACTACAAGGGATTTATCGGTACCAGTAGCTCAATCTCTCCCAGTTACATCACCTTCAGTGTTAGACAAAACACTTTTCTACGTAGAATCTCCTATTTCTCACATCACCGAAGACAGTCCTTCACTGCCAGTAGATAAAATCCTACCCAATACATCACTTTTTTCAAATGATACTTTACCAATTTCTACCGAAGATACTCTGCCATTACCAATAGATAAAACATATTCAGAATTACAAAGCTTAAATATCCCTACCGAATTGTCATCACCAATAGATAACATACGACCAGATATACCGATCATTTCAATGTATGATATAGTACAAGAGGAGATTGAAAATCCATCTTCCGAAAACCTTACTGATAATCTTTCATCAGCATCGCCGATGGGAGGCATTCTTTATCTTTCTAAAGATACGCCAAGTGACCTAACATTACCAAATAATAAAACACACTCATCTTCAAAATTACCAATAACTAAGGCACTTTTAGAAAATGTTCTGTCAGATATAACTACAAGGGATTTCTCGGTACCAGTAGCTCAATCTCTCCCAGTTACATTACCCTCAGTGTTGGACAAAACACTCTTCTACGTAGAATCTCCTATTTCTCACATCACCGAAGACAGTCCTTCACTGCCAGTAGATAAAATCCTACCCAATACATCACTTTTTTCAGATGATACTTTACCAATTTCTACCGAAGATACTTTGCCATTACCAATAGATAAAACATATTCAGAATTACAAAGCTTAAATATCCCTACCGAATTGTCATCACCAATACATAACATACGACCAGATATACCGATCATTTCAATGTATGAAAAAGAACAAGAGGAGATTGAAAATCCATCTTCCGAAAACCTTACTGATAATCTTTCATCAGCATCGCCGATGGAAGGAATTCTTTCTCTTTCTAAAGATACGCCAAGTGACCTAACATTACCAAATAATAAAACACACTCATCTTCAAAATTACCAATAACTAAGGCACTTTTAGAAAATGTGTTGTCAGATATTAATACAAGGGGTTTCTCATTACCAGTCGTTAAAGCTGTTCCATTAGCACCACGCTCACAGTTAGATAAAACGCTTTACTTTCTGGAGTCCACAGTTTCTGATATGACTGAAAAGAGTTTTGTAATCCCGATTGATAATTTTCCACCCTCTGGAATAAATGAGGATGTTTCCCCCCGACCGACAGATGAAACGCTTCCACACAATTCAATATTAGATATTCCCACAGATGAGTTACTAATGGATAAAATCCACTATTCTGATATTTTGACCGATGACGTAGAAGATAGAGACAAATCTGACAATATGACCGATGACGTAGACGATGCTGATGAAGGCAAATCTGACATTTGGTCTGATGACGTAGAAGCTAATGATACATTTGACAATTTGACCGATGACGTAGAAGATAGAGACATATCTGACAATTCCACCGATGACGTAGAAGATGAAGATGAAGGCAAATCTGGCAATTTGACCGATGACGTAGAAGATAGAGACATATTTGACAATTTGACCGATGACACAGAAATTGAAGACTCGAATGAATTTATTTTTTCAGACGATCCAATTGACGACATACCAAGAGATCTTCTATTACCACGTTCTAAACTATATTTAACTTCAAGGATACCAATAACTAAGGCACTCTTAGAAAAAGTACTTTCTGATATTACTGATGGGGGTATCCATCCCTAAACCCCTAAATTACAAAAGGCATGTCAATGTCTACGAGCAAAATGTTTGTATTATAAACATAATTATGTTGTTGATACTGTATTATGTTATTTATTTAATTTATTTTGATAAGATAAGATTAATAGATCTAAGTCGGAAGTAGTGAATAAAATAAATTATTTTTCAAATGTGTTTTATTTACTTTATTATAATATTTTCATCGTACAATTTCATTTGCAAAATGAATATCTAAAAATATAAATTTAAAAGATCGTGTAAATATATTCACAATGCACACAGTACCACAGAATAACTAACAGCAGAATGTCAATGTAAACATAATATTAACTGATAAAATCTAACATCGATGCAACTAATGCAATATGTATTTTGTCCACTCAGCGCCTTACAGCGCTTAGTCGAGAGTATAAATAAACTAGCTTAACCCTACTTTTTAAACATTATGCATCGCCTATATTTTAGCTTAGAACCTATGAGGTTTCACTTCCACTCATTCAGCTTAGCAGCGCTAATGCATTTAAACAGCGTCATTAGCTCCGCAGTTGAGCAAATAAGTCCACAAATACTTTCTATGTTCTAGACTTTTTAAAACAAATAAGTAGAAACACGCAGAACATTATAACAGAGAAAAGTGTGTCGAAGTAGGAAACGAGATGGACGTGGGTCCTTTAGCGAATGAAGTCAGAGATATAAAGCAATTTGTCAGAGATGAATACACATTTATATCGAAATTTTTACAGATTTTAAGTAACATCTTTCTATCAACACTATAGAGTAAAAAACTGCAATAAATAATTATACATTCCTAACTGTATTAACCTTATAAATGATACTTGTAAAATAACATAACATAACACCACGCCTGTATTCCTCGAACGCTTAGGCCTGTAGTAAAGTCACATTTCGCAATATGTTTAAGTGCCATATAATAGGGGGCAAGCCTATTGCCATCAACAGGGCACAAATTCAGACTCCGTGCTGCTAATGAGAAATTCCAGATGGAAAACCCAAATAATTAGACACACACTAAAAATAGGGGGGTAAAATCTCAGATGATGTATTAAAAATTCCACACTTTTAAATATACGAATATATAACGAAGACGAATCCGGATCCAAATAATATGATAGGAATCATGATTGAATGGTAAGTCGTAGAAAATATATAACGAAGACGAATCCGGATCCAAATAATATGATAGGAATCATGATTGAATGGTAAGTCGTAGAAAATATATAACGAAGACGAATCCGGATCCAAATAATATGATAGGAATCATGATTGAATGGTAAGTCGTAGAAAAAACTTGGTTGTATACAAATTAACCGGTTCTAGTGACAGCGCGAGAGTGCAAGCCACTAAATATAGAAGTGCAGAAGACGCAGTCCTAACGATAGATAGTACTCAGGTAGATCTTCTAAATAAAAACCAGGAGGACTAAAACCCAAAGTGTCAAAATAATTTGAAACTGAATTCAAAGACGAGACGAGACTTCTAAGTTCTAGATGTATGAATGGTACTTGTTCTTTGACCTTTGTTTTCTTAGCAAGAACATAATATACATATAGATTGTGACGTGAAGATATAGTAACGTATTTCTCACTAGCCATTCCCATACACGCGTCAAATTACTTGTCCGCTTCCAAAATTCAAATAGCCCCGTAATTTATATACGATAACGCAGAGTTCTTGTTAGTGCAGCACAAGTAATTGGCATACACAATACACGAACCCCATTTCCTTCCGACCGAAAGATGCGTGCCCTTCATTTGTTTTGTTACGCGCACGTGACTGTCTTCTTGCATTGTATGGCTCTTCTGAAGCGAAGCATATCGTGGTAGAAGGCGACCTTGTGTGATTACATCATATTGACAGGCGCGCTCGGCGGCGCCGGTCGCGCTCCGCCGGGCTGCTCAGGCGTGGCTCTACTGCGCAGCCTGCGCGTGCGAGCGTGACACGCTCCACTGCGCGGTGATATTCATGAGCCACTATGGATCTGGCTGGAGATGATGATATATTTTTTTATTTTCACATTTGATATACTGACACTCGATACTGATTTTTTCAAAAAATTGTTTTTGGAACAAGTCTAATTTCATTAACAATTGTGTCTGTATTTGCAAAAAAAAAATGGCGTCTAACTTTTTATCTTTTATTATTATAATTTTTAGCCCGGACTAGTTTACTAGCCGGTTCACATTCATTCAAGTTGATCATAATAATGTCAATCGATGGCCTTCACTGCTTCCCTATTTGTTGATTGATTATCTGCTAATAACATCAAATGCGTCGTAGATCACCTGGCTTGACATTTGAGTTTATTCAATATTGGCTTCTAATACCACTCCTAAATACGGGCCATTAAAGACCGCTCCCAAAACAATTGAGCATAATGTCATAACCACTGTGTTTGAAAGACAAATTAATATTGAAACTGAATACATAGACCATGTTAAGACTGACCATGGGACCAAAAGTCAGGTCATTAAAATCATATAAAAGAAAAAGGAGTCCAATATTAAGATAAAACAAGCTAATTAAGCAAATACTACTGATTTTAATGAGCAGCTGCCTGCGACGACAAACACAGGAAATGAAGTTGCATCGCTATTTATATCCAAAAACATACGTCAATCGTCGTTTACTACTCTCACTTTCCGCACACAAAATGAAGACGCGAAAGTGAATCGTTATCTCCAATCTCCAATCCAGGATTAATAATATTCACCGTACTTCAAAGTAGCTCTCGAGTCATAAATCTCAATGCTTCTAAATATAAACTTAAATTGATCGAGCCATTTATCTCACGTGGTACTCGGGAGACGCAGCGTCCCGCTCGCTTCATTGGAGCCGTTCTTTGTTCCTTTGCGATTGTCATCCGATTGTTCTTTGTTTCTATGAATTACTGGATTGACGAGCGACGTTATATTAATTTTGAATTGCGAACAAAGTAAACGGTGTTGGTAAATTTTTAGTAACGAGACTAAATTTTAGAGGTGGAATTTGTAGTTCGGTTGATATTTTATGTGATCTTAGGCCGAATGAATTGCTATGCAATTTGCATATTTAAGTATATAGTCTCATAGAGCAGTATTAACATGTCTCTTTGACTTACTTGGTAAATTCTAAGAATGAACATAATCATCGATGTCAACGGTCGCCATTCATGCGTATGTCGTTAGAAATAGCTACGTTTCTTATAGAGCAATCATTGCTATTAAAATTATTTATGATTAAAGTTATTATAATAAACTACAATTTTTTTTGAAGATTTCGAAAGAAGTCTTGTGTGATATACGTATTTGATGGTAGGTCTCATTACTAGTGATGCATTGTGGTGCAACCATAGTGCAACAAAAGAACCTTCTCGAATGAATGTCAGGTATTAACACGTTCAGTGCCGGGTGCCCTCCTGGAGGGTTCACCTAGTCGCATATGGGATACCGGGAGCCCTCGGGGAGGGCTCATTTTAAATGTGCTGTAAGGGTGCTTTGTAAGGGTGCTGGTTAATCTTTTGACCACGGTATGAACTGAAATTCGCGTAAAGCTAGTGCTGATATCAGAGAAGAAGAAGATACTCAAATTATGCGGCTACAACAATTTATCAGAATATGATATATTGCACTAAGTAGATTATGCGGCTTGGCATGAAGCCCGTAGCTCTGTGGATCTCCCTCTGTTTGTTCAATACTCTGTATTAAGGCAGGCATTGAAGCAAACAGTCTCAGATAAATTGTTTTCGCTTGTATGTAAACAATACTTAATTATTGTAACCTCAAAACCTATACAAGGAGAATTTACTGTCGGAGTTTCCTCGTATGTTACGTCTTTGTAAGTGTCCAATTTATGATCTAACCGCATTTGTATGTATGTCTCGCTTTGTGTTATTTGTTGAGTAAACAATCATTTATCATTTGCCTCTTGTGCGTTAATAGTAGCCAACTTAGTTCTTGAAACTGGCTATTAACTCGTTATCCTGCAAGCGGTCAACGAAAGACTGAGGAATTGACGATTTTCGATTGTTAAATTGGGTCATCAAAGATCTTTAGAGCTCCAAATTGCTTGCTTTTTGTCAGAATATAAGTTACAATTTAAAGTCCCATCAAAGAGTAATCGAATTTCTCTTTAATGGAATGTCTCCGTTATGTAGGTCTAAACTGCTTCATAAGCTATCCTCTCAAAATGACGACATAACCCTCCCCCGTTCCATCGTTATTTCACAAGAATAGGGATATAACTCGATATAAAAGAGATCTATCTCTATATTCACCACTGTTATCCGTATCTTTGAGTGTTAAAAGCTTTATTTCTCGAGGGATCCCCTTCGCGGGTTTTTGCGTGCCTGTACATAACTCTTTTAAAACACTTTTCACAGCTTATTGAACGAATGTGTAATACTAATCGATTTTTAAATGTAATACTTGTTTTTGTTATTTTGGTTGTAACCTTTTTACTCTGAGCTCTGACGTGTTATACGCGCTAATGCTTTTTCAATGGTTGTTGCGGAGTAGGTATTAAGTACTTACAAGTATTCACAATCCAATAACGTAAATGTCAAAAGAAAGGTATAGACCTATTTTTGTGACACACTGGGGCGTTGGGGACGTATTACGAAAATATTGCCTAAATATATTGGGATATGTGTTGCGACCTCTGATATTTAAAGTATATTTGGGTATATTTAGAGACAAAAGTTTCTACTGTCTTCTCACGTTAGAATTTTTTTAAGTCTGTAAAAAATATTAACAAGAATCCTTTTGCAAGTAGATTTCGATAATATGACATAGCTTTGTATTAATTATGTATTTAACTTTAATTACTAGAATTATTGTAATTGGTATGTAACCAAGGTAAAGGGTTGTTTTGTAGCTATGTACTATAGAGCACATTATGTTATTTATGTACATATAGAGCAGAAAATATAAATCGATAAAATTCAGGAAAAAATAAAACAATTAATAAAAAAATCGACGACGATAGAGGATTCCAGCTTGGTGAGCTAATGTGATGCAGTTCCACAAACGGTGGGACACTTGATATGGTGTCCTGCGTACCCTGATGCCTGCAGGCAACCAGAGTTGATGGACGCTACTGATGGCACCAAACTCGGATGTAGTTTTACATTGATTCGGCCCAGATCCATCGACACGCTAAAAAGATCACAATATTTTCACTTACTTGTAGTAAATCATGATTGTGTCTTGTGGTAATAAAATGTTGAATCATGAATGTCATTTAGCAAGAACAATGAAACAAATGACGTCCGTCCCTGAAACGACGTGTGCTTGAAGGTTGAAGGCCTTAGAGTAATGTTATTACTCTGAGTTGAAGGCATGCACGGGCACGGCGCCTACCATTTATATAGCTGACTGACAGATTATGGACAGAAGTTTCAATAAACACCAAAGATTTTTTTAAACAGACAGTTTTGTATATTTGGTTCGTTAATCAGCTATCTAATTATGCAACACATTTTCGTAAACGATTACGAACGACAAATCTGTTTAATTTTGACAGTTCAATAACATTCATTGCGTTATTTAAGTTGTAGAGCAGATATTTTTTTGAACTTATGAAGCATTGGATTAGCAATCTGTTTCAAAATGATTCAGATTCTGATTGATCGTGTATTACGCAATTAGGGTACTGGTCAGTGATAAAAGTTCCAACTTCAGAAGATGCCCAATTTGCCCAAGTAGGAGTTTATCTTCCTGAGAAGCTTCTTACAGGAACCGGTCTTGCGTTAGTATTTTTGCTATCATTCAGTCATGAAGTTGGAACCGATACAGGGACACCCTAGCTGCATGGCAAATGAAAAGGATACTTACTGTTGACAAGACATTTCTAAACCACGAACATTTTCGAGTGTAGTTGGAACTAGTTTGTGTCTTAATTAGTTTGTAAGGCAAGATTCTCTAGTTTTGTCTACTACTAAAGTAATATTAGCCATTACCACTCAAGTTTCAACTTTATGAGTAGTAAACTGAATAATTATATGGAACATTGTAGAACTAAGTTATAACTTAGACATCTCCAATAAAAGTTTTAATACCACCAAGTAGGTGTAATTCTAGCGAATGTGATATTTGAAAAAGTTCAATATAGGTATATTAATTGCCAACGAAATAAAAGTCAAGCAATTTGCCTAGCCTTTCCCAACTATGTTGGGGTCGGCTTCCAGTCTAACCGGATGCAGCTGAATACCAGTATATTACATGGAGCGACTGCCTATCTGACCTCCACAACCCAGTTACTGGGATAAAGGTATAGCTAAGTACATAAAACAGGCCCTTTGTAAAAGAGGGTAACACTGGTTGCAATTTAAATAATGAACTGTAATGGAAACTTGCAATACAGTTCAGGATTACAAATGCAAACAGTGTTACCCTCTTTTGCTTTCTAAAGAAATCTCTTGCTGTTTCAAGTGTTTTTCAATTGTCATTGTCATTCAAAGTGGCAATGTTGCTAGTCTTCCTACCACGTTTTATGCTGGATAACGATGAGGAAGTAGAGGAGTATCAGAATTCTCCTGGCCTTATTCCAATTTATGTGTGGTCTGCACAACATGTCTTTTTCTTCCACACTTCTCTATCAGTCGTCACCTCGGTAGTCCCCCCCTTTCTATCCATATCATCTTCCACACAGTCCATCCATCGTTTCTTTGGTCTTCCACTCGTATAGCCATTCCATTCATACTCAAAACTTTCCTCAGGCCATTTTCGTCATTCCTCCACATCACATGCAAAAACCTCTTCTTGCTGAAAGAAAACCTTCTTAACCAATCTCTTCTCTAATAATCTTCTTGACAATTTGATGTCGTTAGTTTAATTTTTTGTGGTTTACTAACATAGTTCCTAAGTACATACTAACTCAAATATGGATGATTCTGTAATGGTGGTAATTAAGTTATATTAAAAGCACATGTGGCGGTGCTTGGGGAAGGCCTATGTCCACCAGTGGACGTTTTTCGGCTGAAATGATGATGATGATGACATATGAGCCGTAAATTTCAATGTGCTCGATCCGGGGTTGGCACCTTTTTCTTTTTTGGTTGGGAAATTATCAAATAACTTCTCCCGCTCTGAGCGGAGCGGGAGGGCGTGTCATACTCTTGCTGACTCAAACCCACCCGTATTCCATCAGTTGCCTGTACGTTGCCAGGGGCCACGGTATCCCTTTCGGACTTTCCCGCGACCACCCCAGAGCACAGGACCTTCAAACCGCAATCTAGCTTATCAGATGTTTACCAATAAACCTTCATAATCCTAGTGGTTCTATTGTCCCATATCTCAAATTGCAATTTTGTGCAAATCACCAAATTAAGGAGCGGGTGTCTTTACTGCACCCCTCGCCATTCTGCATTGTTTGTCCTACTGTGCATTGTCTGTATAATAGCCGGCAGATAAGCGCCCAATTATTCCCTCGCCCACATGGGCCATACAATAGATTCGTTTACAATGGCGCTCCGCAGTTATCCGCATAGTTTTTCTAAGAGCCGCCTTGTAGATATAAAGATAGTATTTTTAAAGTAAATTAAGGTGATACACGTTGTTCCTATGCCTAGTTCTCACGCTGTCTAGTTAATTCTTTTGGCCCCGTTTATCATGAGTGTTAAGTATTTTATTATGCTGTAAACAAACTCTTTGAATGCGTAGGTCGTTGTAACTCATACAAGGACTAAACAATTTACAACCACAGAATAATTTATACAAATTGTTATTATTCTATTATTACCTATACTTACTTACTCCATGACGTAACACTTTAATGATTGCACAAAAAAAACCTGACAAAAAAACAATTGACGAGCATTATTTTTCGTCTCGCTGTGGTCTACGTCCTTCGGCTGAGGTACACTCAGCCGTATAAATCTTCATTAGTGCCCGTATCGGGCACGCCGCTGACCGGCCCTTTTACTCTCCTACCAATTTATCGGCCGTTCCGTTCATTGGCTATAACTAGACCACTCGAGTATTATTCGGGTTTAGGTATGCCACGCACTACATAAAATGTGATACCGCGGTCGTAAACTGGCGTGGTGTGTGAATGCCTGATGGTGCACGACACGATCCGTTGCACTGCATTCAGTACATTAAAAAAATATATACCCTGTGTTCAAAATTCGAATGTTGTTGTTCGATACGCTTTGTTTTCTCACGGAATATAATGGCTTTACAATCAAAATAAATAAATAGCACACAAAAAATAAAACAGCTGTACAAGTTTGCATAAATGTTGGATTTTATTTTATACTTATTTTATAACCAACAATCTCAACGACAATCAAAGGTCGATCCACAGACTGTAAATAACAGCTAAGTAAATGAAATAATGTATGTGAGTGAGTGAGTTTTTGTGTGAGTTATACACTACATAAACTAAGTATATTTTGTAAGATGCATTTGCTGAAGGAATATTAAAATTAAAATAGAATGCAGTAGGTGCTCCATTGATGAAGGAAACTTCACTCTAACAAGCAATATCGTTCAAGTAGATGATCTAATAATTGTACAAAGCACAATCTATTTGGTTACTTCATAAACTTAGCAAGAAGGTAGGTACAAAGAATTCAATAAGGACTCTAATTATGTCTGTTGAAGACTTGTGACGTGTTAGCAGTAATTATCTGAATGCAACAGCTATTTAGCTATAACGTGAATCATTCGTGCAACTACTTAAAAACATGACTATTTGAGGAGTAACATGTATCTTAAGTTGGTTTATTGGTTGATTCGTAGGTACCCGAAACAGGCGAATCGACACTTTCAATAATAATATAATTTTTCTTGAGGCGATTCGCACGAAGTAACTAATTTGTGAGCGAATCGACAACTCCAGAAATACGTAAGCAATAACATTTTAACAATAACATTTTGAATTTTATGAAGTAAAGTTAAGGAAATTATGAGTTCAACTATCACTAACGAGACACAATAATTAGAATATTTATTGTTATCGACTTCTAAAGGCAAATCGACAGGAACTATTTCGAATCTATTCTATGATTTTTTTTTTTTTACCTTCCCTGCAGGCAGTGCATTTGAAACTGACTAGGGCTAAGGACAAATCTGTGCGGAAAAACGCAGCAGATTCATGGCAGCGCTCTTTTTTCGCCAAGTTATGGCATTTTCGGAATACTTATTTTTATAACTTGCTCCAAAGCAGCGTAAAAATGCGCTCTTTTCATCGCTTTTCTCCGCTACGGTTTATGCCTAGCTAGAAGGGCTAGCCCATCTCAGTAAAAAAAAAAGTGAATAAAAGAGGAAAATCTAATTACTTACTTACATACTTATTTTTCTACTAGGATATCACTGGTAATGTACAAGGTTAGTACGCAGGAATAAGTAATTAGTACGCAAATTATACATATATGTATATTAAGGAAATTAGTACGGAAATTATATATATTAAGGAAATTAGTACGCAGTAATATAAATAACATGGAAATTAGCCATACACTTTCTGTACCTAATAAAAGATTGAAAAGCCAGCTAGACGTAGCCAGTTCAAAGTCAAAAGTTTCAATAACATTTACTCCTATAGTACTCTAATCAAAACAGGCCAATTTCACTGAATTATTCTGTACCTGCAAACAACCTTTGGTATAGTATTATTTTTATTTACTTACAGATAAAATAAATAAATGTAAAACATAAAATGGTCTATCAAATGTCTGTCTTGCCAAGTGGAATATTGAAAGATAATTCGATTATGAAGTCGTAACCATTTCAAATAAGTAAAGAACTTATTTTGTTAATAATGTTAATTTTTTTCGACTTCGTGCCCACATATTTCGCTTTTGGCAGTTTCATAAGACCCTTGACATTTTGAAGTGATCGCCTCCGATCAGCTGACTGTCAAGTCGTGCGAAGCTTGTCAGAACTCGTGGGCATGCTTACTCAACCGAAAAGCCAACCATAAAGTTAATTTCACTTTTTAAATCTGCTGGCCAGTGTTCTAAAACTCGTTTTAAAAGTTAAATAGTTGTCTCCAAAAAGTATGTAATCGTTTAAATCTTTTTTGACGTCGCTTATCTTTGAATTTAGTACCTATTTAATTTAATGTAGGGCCCATTTTGTAATAATTTGAATATAAGTACTAAAGATATAATAATTGGATGATATTCTAAAGGCCTTTTTGTGTTGAGTAACTGAGACCGTAACAGTTGAGTAGTCTAGCGAGACAGCCAGACGGTCGACTAATGAGCAACAAATAATCCGCATTTGTAGGCTTTCAGTAAGTCAATATTGATACTCTGACTCGACGATATTATTGTTTCTTTTAAATTACTGTAAATAAATAACATTTTCTCGCCAGTGCTCGATATTATGCCATGAATCTCGGATCTGAATTTTAAAATTAGATTTGTTTTTCTATACACATCATTTCTCTGTAATCTGAAGAATAAAAGATAATAATCTAAAAAAACTAACAATAAGTCAAAAGTTTTGGTTTCTTTAGAATACATACCTACATATATTGTATTGAAACGATGAAGACACAATCACTTTTATCTTGTTTCTACAATACGGGCTTAAAAGAAACCCAGAAAATTACTTTAATAAAGTATCTAGAATTGTGATTATTGTGAAACCACTCTTCTATCAAAGATTCCCACTGACCCCTATACTTAACTCTTTAAACCTTGCACAACGAAATAGACCAATTTTCCCACCACTTCCTCATTCCTGTCCCCAATTGAGCACAGCTGACCTTTGCTCCGAGCGACTGGTTGCAGGTATCCAGCCCATGATGCAAGCGAGAGGACGGGGGCGGCGTGGGTGCGAGGCCGCTTGCACAACTGCACTGACGCTAAGTCCTTCGTACTTAGCAGTTCAGCTTTTAGCGATGGAATGTCGTTAAATGTACTAATTTTGATGTTCAGTAGGTCTATTGGAAAAGAGAAGGGGTTTCATATACAATAGACGTAACTATATTTAGTAACCTATTCTGCTTAACTATTCCTAAAGAGTCATAAAAAACCCTGTAAGAAATCGACACGTATTTCTCCTCTTAACGAGGCATCGTCAGGATGACGATTGACCATGCCGAGCGCCGGACAACACACCGCAACACGCCGTGTTCGGGTTCGAATTAACGAACGAATGAACGTTGGTCGAATCTTGCGTGAGAGGAGAGTATGAATTTTGGTACATCTGCGACATATGTGACCCTTGTCATGCATGTTGGACAAGGTCAGGTCTAAAAACCGAAAAAACTACTGCAGGTACGTATTTCGATTGACTATAATTTAGGGCACTTAACCGTGTAACGTGGAATTACATTATCGTAGAAGACATTGGAAGCACGGACGCCACATTAATCGAATTTGTATCCTAACTAAACATCTCCAGATTGGATGTGGCTTTCACATGCATCGTAGAGATTACTCATTGAATACCAACTGATACACTCACAACTTTTACTTTCGTTTCCATATTTACGAGTATGTAAAATATTTTTAACGAAACGAAACGAGATAGGCCAGCCAAAAGACTTGATTTAAAAAGTACCTGTAAGTCAACGGCCATAAGATAAATGACGAAGAAAGTCGAGCAGGATTTATGCTTATTAAAAATAAAATAAGTCAAATCAAATCAAATCATAAGCAGACTTCTAGGATTCAAATTTTTAAGGACCGCTTTTTATTTACCTACCTAAAAGCACAAAAGTTTATTTAAAAAGTGTCATAAAAGCCAAAATATTCCTTTCATTCCGCGATCACTTAATTTGAATCCGTTCGAAATTCGAATCTAAACTTCTGCTTTACATTCTATGCGCATAAAGCACAGATACTGCATTCTATTCAGCCAACCTGACTGGCCCTGGGACTCATTTCGCAACTCTTTAGGTCAAAACAGGTGAACATTGTTGATCTAACTGGTTTCTGTGTTAGATGCAGATCCTTTGTCCCATATGAGGATATGCGACGTAGCTTAACGTGGGAGGTGTGTAGGCAGCTAGGTATTCTTTAGATAGGACATCGATCAATGCCTTCGTTCATTGCAACACTTCCTAGATAGGCGTAGATAGCTGCATGTATTTGTGTTTTGAAGTCTATTTTCATGGCGGAAGTTTATTCTGGGGACTTGGGTTGTCAATCTGTTCAGTAATTAACTTTATGAACAGTCTGGGCGTCTGGGTAATTCGAAATTTGTAACAAAATAACTTTATTTTTAGCTTTTACAAAATGATTTTATCTCGCAAAACGAAAAATTACAGTATTTTTAACGGACTTGCAATAAATTATACAATCACTTCAAAATATTTTCTTTTTATGGCTTGGGATATTAAAAATAAATACAACAATTTATTGTTAGTTCTCGTACGTGTTGCTTCAAGGCAAGTAGTTATTTTATAACCATTTTAAGCCACATATACCTCAACCATAAGAACAAAGTAATTAACATAACATTAAAACATACTCAGGTACATTAATATGGAAATCCGTTTTATTTTTAAGCAAAGCAACAATCCAGCAATATTATTAAGTCATTATCATGTGCTTAAAGGGCTTTGTGTTAATACTTCAATAAAAAAAATGTAATGAACTTTATAAGACTTTATGGTTATAAATTCATTGGCGCACTTCTATGGTTTGTCGATTAACGTTACTTTGTACGTCGATAGCTTAGGTACAATTAAATATTATAATGAATACGAAGTAGGTACCTACAGTATTAACAGCTATTACCAGAATGGATAATGTGTCATTTTATAAGAGTTATCTCGCTGAACTCATAACCGCAATTTTTTATCTGGCTCGAATTCGGAAAATCCCGTATCGCGTAAGTACCTAATCGTACAAATACAACTCACACATTCTGCACCCAAATTGCACACACTTTAAATCACAATCTAAATAATTTTTGAAGGTTATTGCTAATCCATTGCTTCGTATGATCGAAAAATTTGTCTGCGCAACAAAATAAATAACGCAATGTAAGTTGTTGAACTGTCAAAATGAAAGCCATTGCTACTCTAAGTGTTTTACGCAATTACCCCGCTGTTCTCTTTAGATTATCATTTATAAAGCGTCAAATTCAATTATTTAGCGATACTATATAAGATAAGATTTATTTTTATTTTTGTTATGGTTACAGTGCAATGAGTCTGACAAATTAGAAGGTACGGCAAAAGGACAAATTCTTAGTTTCCATAATTCACTACCTTTCATATCATACTATGCATACTTTGTCAGGTCGTATTTCCTGAAAGGTACTAAAGCAAGGCACCTCAAAGCACTGACAGTTCAGTAACAGCTAACAGCTGCGTTCAAAACAATAACCAAGTCCTCACACTTTGAATAATTTCTGAACGAGTCTGTCACCCTCAAACTTTAACAGTCAAGTTGCCTTCCCTACTATTGACTTCGGAAAATTTCTGCGTCTTCCATTTTGAGTATCACTTTAGTCACTGTTCATGGAATTGATATCAAGTTTGATATAATTAGAATTGGGTTTATTAATTTTGTTGTGCAGTGTGAGTTTCGACTGTTTCAAGTTAGAATTTAGAAGCATTGAATATGTATATAAAAATAAAAGGACTGTCACTGGCCTATTTTGACCTAAAATGATGACGCTATTTGTGACCATTTTTCAGCTACTACACATAAAAATAGTTCAATATTTCGTAGTTATCAATACGATGCTGATACTACCACGCTCTAACATAAGTACAATCGCGGTTACGCATAACTAACCACTTTGAAAACAAAATCCCGTGCACACGATGACCACATCTGTTTACCGCACTTTTTTTCGTAGGTAAGCGTTACTTTATCAGCCGATAGCTGCATGCAAGAATAGTCCTTACGGTGATCAGATATGCATGTCCGCGATAGTACCTAAAAGGCTTGATATTGGCAAACGATTAATTCGTGACGTTCGTTCTAAGTATGGCTAATCATGTTCTGCATTACATTCTCATTATTAATGTTATACTTAGCTATAACTGCGGAATAGTATTGAAAACCAAGTAATTACCTGTATAGTCTATCTTTCCTCATGTTAATACGTTCCGGAACTCAACTCATTTAATACGCAATTTATTAAATACATTATAATTGCTTACGGAATTAAAATAAAATTTAAAAATAAACGGAGGTCGATGTATCTACCTACCTACTCGTTTACCTATAATTATGTATAGAGAAATTATGGAGGAACAGTGTGTAAAGTTCACTCATCCTCTATGGAAAAGGAAGGATCCTCCGACCAGACGGGCGTCGTGTCTGGCGGGCAACTGCTTAACTATAGTTTTTTTTTTGGATGGCATCTCACAGGTCAAACTAGGAAGTTGTCAGCGGCGACGATTGATGTCGAGGAAGTTATATGCTGATCTCGCGGTAAACGCTGCTCTGCGCGATGCAGGATTTTTGTGTGACGTCAGAATTTTGTTGTGACGTCAGCACACGTAGACCACCGTAGAAACGGGTTTTGTCGACGGAAGAATAGACAAAATGACAGATTGTGACTGTCATTTTGTCTATTCTTCGGTCTATGGCTGTCATGCTATGCGTGCTGGTCCTTGATGCGAAGTTCGCATGTGGCGATGTAGATGCCGACACAAAACTATGTAAGTATAGAGAACTACCTACATAGTAACAACGTCAATTTTCTTGAAATGTCATATACTTGATTGATTTGTGTTCACAAAAGCTCACATACATCACGATTGCCCAAACTTTCACCTTTCAGAAGCTATTACGTAAGTTACGTGATTAAATTCAGCCTAGGTAAACAAAGGGAGGCCGATTTCAGACTAATTTCACAAAGGTATACTTTAGACGGCTTTTGTATTCAAAATGTTTACATTTTACATAACACAATACCGCCATTAATTATAACGCATCGCATGACGTGTAGTTGTATTTTAGCTACTGACGCATCATTGGAATCAGGCCACTAAAATACGAATTGCGGTCTGCTCTTATTTTACTGTGGAACGGCCTTTTGAACCTAAAAAATATTTTAAAAATATTTTTAAAGTCTTACCTACTTCATACATTGGCTGCCTGTTATTTATTAAAAACGTATTTTCACGGTTCTTGAACAGAATAGCAAATGTTTGTGACGCCTTTACATTCAAGAGCGATTGCTTAGTGTCATAATAACATTAATAACAAATGATAATTATATCGTAATCACTTACAGTAGCAATGGCTTTCATTTCAACAACATTCATTGCGTTATTTACGTTGTTGAGCAGACGAATTTTTCGAACTTAAGAAGCAATGGATTAGCAACATCCTTCAAAAATTATTCAGATTGTGATTGAAAATGTGTGACGCAATTATTTATTTATTTATTTATTTGCTAACATTTAAAACACTGGTAAGTAGGCATGCATTCAAATTTCATGACACAGTATTAAGACATGCACCCTGTAAGGGCACTGCAAATGTTTCATATCAATTGATTAAATTATATAATATAATATTGATTCTAATTATTACAATACATTACATTTTGATAAACATTAGTTATTTAATTATTACATTTTATTTCCAATAAATCATTATTATTAATTCTTTCATGCATTTTAGTCATTGTAGGTAAGCATAATATATTAAAGTCATTTATTATTTCACATATACGTAAGTGCGTCAAGCATATTGTTACAAGGTCAATCAATTCACAATTTGTCAGTTTTAAATTCCTCAACGGTATAGTAATAATTATATATATATATATATAATATATATTATTATTGTATGTAGTAATTAGGGTGCCGGATGCTATATAAGAAACATCCAGAGATCGTTCTTCTATTAAAACTAAAAAATAACAAGATGCCATAATCCAAATAAAAACTAACCGCTGATTCCTTTAAAATGATTAAAAAGTTCCATTGATGATTCAAATAAAGAACGTCAGTCATAGACTTCCTTAAAAAACAAATGGCGGCGTAATCTAAACGCCAGCTCCATATAAAGACGATGTTACGATAAGAGGAAAATGATGTAGATCGCATGAATGAATGCTTATGTCCTCTGCTAGCGTGGGCTCACGGTCTGAGTAACATTTGATTACGTGCGGGACAAAAGCGATGTTACATCTGAATTGTATTGTGTTGCTAGCCAAAATTACCTACGTAGAGACGAAATACGTAAAGGCAAAGTAAAGTAACATTTTTTGTCTTTTATTGTTCAATTAATTTCATTGTACAAGGTACCTCTCAGAAACGGGGAAGTGCGAGGAAGAGTCAAACACAAGAAAATAACACAAAACACAACCTTAAGAAACTGATATAAAAGACCCACTTTGGTGAACTATTGTAGAAAGGTCCGAATCAGAAAAGAAAGAAAGATCTAAAGAATGAATGAATAAAGCCATAAACACATTATCTCCTCCAGTCCTGCATTGTTACTTTCAACACATCGTTCTTAAATCTTCAAACAGTTACCTCGCTAAGTATAGTCAACAATTTCACCTAAACTCGCCATCAAAAGTCAAGTCCACGCATGGTTGGGCGCCATGATATCGTGTCGTCCACGTCACGTGACCGTCACGGTCAATTTAAGCTCCGATCCACCCTGCCCACAGTGCCACTCTCACCGCTTTGATATTCGCTATGGTTGTATCTAAGCCGTCAAACCAGTCCGTACCTATATGGCCATGTAAGAATTTGAATGTGAAGGAAATTGCGTAGATTATTTGAATCTATAAAGCAAAGTTAATGATGTGAGTAATTGCTAATTTTATAACTTCAGTCAGGGTCAATCTACGAGGAAATACTTTCTTACGTACATAAAAGTATTACAGGCTAGGGCTGGATAAGTTTTGTGTTATCTTTGTACCTATCTTAAATCGACTCTGTCACCACCCTCAACCCCAAATAAGGTGGGTGTGTATCTAAATTGAAAGTGAAAACCACTTGGCATATAAAATAAACATATTTATCAATATTTATTTCGTTTCTCATCTCAATAAATAACCAGCAACATCGCTTCCACTTTCAAATTTTTCTACGTTGGCAACTCCGCGCCAAATGTTGCCGATCTATTTCATAAGTAATAAGTTCGGATCACGGAGCTTTCAGCGCCAAATCAATCAGAACTAGCGGTATCAAAGAGCTTACAAGATTGAAGATTAAATCCTGGAGTTTCGCAACATTGAGACATTTTCTTTTTTTATCTTTCGGCCACCTTGACTCCGTTATTAGAGTCGCATTCGCAGTGCGTGGGTTCAAGATCGCATGATAATGTTGCAACAGCTTTCATTATTGGCCAAATAAATATATTAACTTCTTAAGTTCTTTACTAAACGGGGTTTATTGTGGCTTAAAAGATTTTTGCTCTTTCGTTTAAATAAAAGTGGTGAAATCTCTTTTAAACTTTTAAACGCTTGTTTCGTATTTTACGGAGCGTATAGTGGCAATTTTTTTCTTATTAAGATAAAAGAGTTCATATAATAAAACTGAAGAAATATTATGCAGAATCAACTTTTATCTGATAACCTTTCTGCGTGAAGTTCTGAGAATAATTTACGTAAATGTGAAATAATAAATGTAAGAAAATTATATAAATTATTTAAGTTGCATAGTCGTCATCTTGTGACGTAGCTCGCACTAAATGCACATCTGACTTATAAAGTAAATTGTTTATATTTCGACACTAACATCAACACGACTCGGAACTAAATTGTGGTTTGACTGGAGGTCAAACCTCAATTTAGTTCCAAGTCCACATACCGTTTCCCGAAAACATACCGCCAAATCCCAGCCCATTCTAAGCTAACAGATTATAAACAAATGACAATCCTAAATTCCAACGTTCACCATTTTTACAATAGCCTGCTCTTAAGATTCTATTATACCTCAAATTGCTTAGCATGATCCTCTGTTATATCGAAAAAAACTAACTGAACTAACTATAAAGCAGAAACTATGTTTTTTTTTGTTACCATTATTTTTGCCGTAAAAAGAAATTACCTAAACTATTGGCACCTTGGAGACTTCTCCCCACCGCAGTCTCGCTGTCACTACCGCGAGCAGTACTGTGCGAGCGAGATATGGAGTGAATTTGAGCTGAGGTATTATGAACTCTGAACATACTGACTTTGACACACTTATCTTATTTAAATAGTACACGTAATAACGCCTCATATTGTTGCATCTGAACAAATACCACGAAAGAGAAGGCAGCTATCGCGAACGCGTCCGTAATTACATATTGATGGCAAATATCTACTAATTGCTATGCACTTGCATACTGCTGTAATAGAGCGGAAAATAGTAAGAGCTTGTAATTGTTGATTGTATTGTGTTTACTTTGATTTGTGACCATGTGACTATTCAGCATTTATAATGGCTTAGGATATTGCATACTGCTGTAATAGAGCGGAAAATAGTAAGAGCTTGTAATTGTTGATTGTATTGTGTTTACTTTGATTTGTGACCATGTGACTATTCAGCATTTATAATGGCTTAGGATACGTGGAGCATACGCAAGTGAGCACTGTTTTTGCGACGAAAACCACGGGTAGGATATTCCATGTCTGCACAAGATGGACACTAGAAAACATATTCCCAACGGCCATTTATTTTTCTCTATATAAGTCTATCATAATTTTGGAGTATTGTTTAGAGCGCTAGATAGAAATTTACCCACTAAATTAACACTAAATAATTGGAAAGGCTATAATAGATGTTATAGCTACCTCTTCCTTGCATTTAACTCTTCTAGAAGTAACTAGATCATTATTTCCAATGAGCAACTATCTAAAAGCAGTAGTGGTCCAGTGGAATCGGCCCCGACTATTACTATTGAGATATATAATTATTTCATCACCGCGGCACTCAAAACGGTGAAGGAAAACATCGTGAAGAAACTGGCATGTCCTAGAAACAAAAATTCGAAAACAAGTGACATCTACCGCCCGCACTGAGCCCGTGTGGTAGATTACAGCCCACTCCGTATCGAAGAGAGGAGGCCCGTGTCCCAGTAGTGGGAACATTTTAAGCTAATTATGAGCAATTATCTAGAAAGGCAATGAGAAAACATCTCCCTAATTACATTACTCTAACAAGCCGAAACAAACCTGACCTCTCAATTAAGACTTACGTAAAAGTATATATATGGCGTGCACTCACGGGGCATTTCCCGTCGTCCTGCATTGTTCTTTACCGGCACAGTTTCACACGCTCTACATATCTACTTACGTGGAAAGCGATGTACATACAATATACCAGTATATAACCACTTTATACATGAGTATTCATAATTTTGTTGCATGAATGGACGCAGCAGAGAGGAATGTTCATTGTCGACACGCGTCGTGTAGCTTTCAATACATTTATATTCAATCGGTTTTTACAATACGATATGATTGTAATGAAATCGTCATAAACGTACGAGTGGAACTAGTCGATTATATTTCGTCGAAGCCATTTTTCCTCGATACCATTTTACGTCAAAGGATTCCAATAAAATCAATCTAAAATCGAGTACCCATTTTGGCCAAGTCAATATTATATTATAACAACAAACTAGTTATTCAAAGTGATCAACACTTAATCAAACTAATAAAAAAGACATTAAGTTAAATGAATACACTGTTTCTGAATTTATTATACCTATCATACCGATAACCTCTCGACCTTAGCAACGAGAATAGCTTTACTATCTTCAAAATTGTAATGTTCTACCATACCGAGCTTTGAATTTATAACCACAAATAAAAATATCAAATTACATAGAGCACCTCTTTGCTTAATAGATAAGAAAATTAAATGGATGAAGAAATACATACGAACGGAGTAGTCTTCATCAAAACAGAGCAATTTCTCAAGGGATTAAATGAATAATATGTTATTGTGGGTCTAGACGAAAAAGTTATTAAAGTGACTACATATAAAAATATGGACTGCGGTAACAAACTTTGAAAGTTACATAGAGTGGAGGTTTCAACGCAAGTTAGTTTGGATGAAGTCGTAGGATAGTATCAGAACCTACACACATAAAGTAATACAAAACAACAAGTAACCGCTGTCATGTATCTGGTACTGGCATGACAACTGAGATCAAAGACTCAATATTGTCTTGTCTCCGAAGCATATACTCGTACATAAAATTATATCTACTGAAAAACATTAATTTCAACCCTATAAATTTTCATCACATTTAAAAAAAGTCTAATCTCCGGGTTTCAATATCATTCGTTCATTGCAAAAGCAATTTGGACCGCAATCGTCTTGCGACACTTTTTTGCTGATAAAGAAGCTCAATGCGATTATTGGAGCGACCTTCGTCTCTTCCATTGTTTAGGCAGCTGTATTTATCAGATACCTACGTATTTGCTACATTATATTAGTCTTTATATTGTAGTCTAGTATTCACAAGTTTATGAATATGTATAGTATCGACATACGGTTTAATCATCATCACCGTATGATGGATATATCCCCCGATCGCACATAATAGGGATGATGACAATTTTATTTTTGGAACGAAGTTCCTTAACGCGCGTTGCGAAGGGGGCTAGACGGAAAAAATTAGGACCAAAAGTTGTAACGACACTTTTTGCTATAGTTGTAAGCCGAGCGGCGTGCGCGTGTTTCTCTGTCTGTCTCTCTCTCAAAGTCAAAGTCGAAGTCGAAGTCGGAGTCGAACTCGGAGTCGAAGTCGGAGTCGAAGTCGGAGTCGAAGTTGGAGTCGAAGTCGGAGACGAAGTCGAAGTCGGAGTCGAAGTCGAAGTCGAAGTCGGAGTCGAAGTCGAAGTCGGAGTCGGAGTCGAAGTCGGAGTCGAAGTCGGAGTCGGAGTCGAAGTCGAGCGAGTGTATAGGTCGACACGAGTCAAGAGACTTATACTACTTATATACTTATACTTCGAGACCAAAAGTTGTAACGACACTTTTTGCTATAGTTGTAAGCCGTGCGGCGTGCGCGTGTTTCTCTGTCTGTCTCTCTCTTTCTCATAGAAAGAGGAACTTCGTTCCATCCGGGTGTCCCTTGATACCTCTCAAGTTTTTTTAGTCCGTCTTGGAGATTATTAAAAAATATTGGACACATATTTTTTTTCTTTTTTTACGTAATCTAAAGATACGGCGATACATTGAGTTAAAATGTGCAATGACGTCACGAGTAAGTATATTTTATGCTTAATTGTGACGTAGCGACCCCCACTGCCCGACTTAAAATGCGTTTTATATAAGTATTTTGTTATCATTAATATGATAAAGCAAAAAATACGTGTCTAATATTTTTCGATTATCTGACGGACGGACTAATTAGAATTTATTTTTGTTTACCCAGGGGTGAGCTAATAATTATGTTATATGGCCGATGCATTGCTACTTCTGAGAAGTGGTGTGCCAGTGGTAACGGCCGAAACGTACGAGTTGTAGATCGTAGGTTTGAACCCAGACAGGCGCTTTACTGTGAAGGAAACCGGCCATGTTCTAGAACCAAAAAATTCGAAGATGTGACATCGACCATCCCGCACTAGCCCGCGTAGTAGATTACAGCCCACTTGACGAGAGGAGACCTCAGCAGTGGTAACATTATAGGATAACATTATTACATATATTATATTTCTATATAAATATATATTTTTTTGAATAATGAAATGTAATATTTTAAAGCATTTTCAAGTAAAACATGACTGTTTTCTGCAAATGAACAGAAGCATTCTTGCATTGTATGAGTGTACAAGCAACTCAGGTTGTAATTTGTCACCCGCTTTATTTCGTTTTTCAAGCACACAGAACTCTTGTTCATTATTTATCGCTAAAAGGAATCGGATGTCAAATGTTTTTTCAAACCTTCTTTTTAAATATTCTGAACAATATAACATAACATCACGCCTTGTTTCCTCAAAGGGTTGGGCAGAGATGTACCATAGAACACCTTCGTTTAGTCAATTATGTTTAAGTCCCATGTAAAATAGGCTATTGCTATCAACGAGGCACAAAATGAATTCTGAATGTTTTCGAAACTTCCAATTGCTGAATGTGTTCATTTCCAATATCCAAGTGTTTGCTGATCTCTCTGAAGCTCTTTCAATTTCGCTCAGTCGCGATATTTATATAACATCGTGCAAACACGCAAAAACTTCTGCTTTATATTTAAAATTATTCCCGATTTCATTCTGAATTATTTTTATTTATCAAGATCAAGATCAACAAATACTAGAAAACAAGTTATTAAAATGAGGATCTTCACAGACAGACATGGCATTAAAACTCTTCGCTCGTTAATTTACAATTTAAATACATTCTCCGTATCGTTTCTAGTAATAAACAGATGCTTTTAATGTTTAATTAAATCATGCTTTTCCTTTTTATTAACAAACTATTAATCTTTTACATAAGCCGCAAAGTTTTCTAACCACAACATTGCGGAGTCCTTTTAGACAAAATGAATGGGCTGAATACAGCATTGCCGCAGACCACAGACCAAAAACGAAACGGTTACAATATGAGCACTATATCGTTCATCTCTTAGTAATATTAATGTCTTCTATTGTGTGCCTTCCGCTTATCTCGGCCTTGCTTACTTTTTTAATGTAGTTTGTGAGTTGTTTATGATAAGTGGCTCCTGAATGGTGACATTCAAAGGCTCCATTAACAGATTAATGCTCCAGTACACAATGGCAGATGATGGCGCATTGATATTAATAATTTATGAACCGTTAAATGGTCCCAAAAATATTTATAAAATTCCAAACCAAAGCATAAATTTTATGTCTCTATATTTTACAAAATAGAAACACAAAATGTTTCTCCTCGCAGATTTATGTTTGAATAATATTTGCTATTTTCATCGCAGTTTGTGTGAGTCAATGACATATGACAGCACATCAGAACAGAGCCATTTCATTCGATGTTAATGAACCTAAAACATTAAACATTCAGCTACTGCGGGATATCGAGCTAACATAATTAGCAGTAAATAATAAAACGGTTTCCCGTATAATATCAGGTCACCAATTTTACTTTCCTCTATAATAGTGTTTGCAGCATGAGCGCGCTTTCGACGCCACTGGGCTTTATAAACGAGGTAGTACGTAATAACGCAACGGAAAATTAAGCTGCAGCCTTATTAAAATATAAACTAAGCGGTTTAATAAAGAAAGTGTTTTGCACTGAGCTCAGACAACGCGTCGTACCTCCAGCCAGTATTAGGAGTCGCCCATCCAGGAGCACTGTCCCAAATTAGACTGTTGTATGTAGGATCAAATTTGCAAAAGCATCTAATTGTTAATATGAAATTGTGTGTCAAGAACGCATTCTGTCGACAGCCGGACTGCAGTCCGCATTAGAAGAAGTATGAATTAATTGTGCCACTACCCAAATGACCTTTTCCTAGATTTGCAGTCCAAAATCAACGTCACCGTCCAAATCACCAATGTGCATGTTAAATAACCGACCGGATTGTTGGGCTAGCTAGTTGATGGTTTTAGTCATCGGTCAGCTATTAGGGCCATGGTCACGTATTTAGGGCAAAGATTACAGACGACCTTGTCTTTTGGGGAATTACCCTCACATCTTAAAAAACTCGTCAACGACTAGGTAATTAACCAATAAAGTTATCTATTTTAAAGGTAGCTAAATAATGTAACCGCAACGTAACGCTTAGCAACGCAACGTAACGCTACGTAACGCAACGATAATCTGTCGCGCATTGACAAACTGAGGGCAAAACTGGTACCGAATGATGAAAGTAAACTGCTTCCAAAGTCCAAACACTCTTAGGTATTAATAAAATTGTAATTTTAAATGATTACGTTGTGGAAAGCGAGTTAGAAAGGGTATAGGACCCCAACGGAAATTATAGGCGTGTGTAAACTCCATGTTTATGGATATTAGTTTGTGCGATGTATGGTGGTAAGCTGCCAGTGTTGCAAGAGTTTAATATACCCTGAATACGTTTTATGAGTTATGGCAATACCGGTAATTGAATGGTGCACAGTAGTTTATTTGATTGCAGTGAGCTGCTGATTTATTTCTTTATTTTATTTTCACTTTTATGTTTTTTTATCGCTCATCTGTTTGTGTTAATGTTTTTTAAATGAACACGGAGGTTATTCATAACCTCTTTTGCCGCTCTGCGTTTTCAAACGACCTTTCACGAACTCTTGCCATTAAAGAAAGGTTGAATCATATTATGATTACTGCCGACCCTTATACATACATACAGAAACTCACGCCTTATTCCAATAGGGGTAAGCAGAAACTACAGAATGCCACCTGCTTCCATCCTTCCTTACATCCTACTTCTTTTGCTTCGTTTACGTACGCATCAGGGGGCCTAAAACAGCCACATTAAGCAATACCTCTAAAAGCAATTAATTTTCTGAATTATTTTAGCTGAATCATATTCAATTCAATTCTTATCAGAATCATATTTGGTGTATATATGGCCGCATGAAAAAAATTAAGACCGTAATTTTACCGGGTAATTTTTGTTTACAGTTTTTATTAATCAAATGAGATTTTTATTTTTTATTTCTATATTTTAAATGTTATTTCATTATAATATAAAATTGTCAAACAGATGAATTGCGTAACTATGAATTGAACACAGTTATCAGTATGAATTGTCAGTTTGTGACTGTTTGTGATTCTGCCAAAGCGGCCGTTTTAAACCCGCTGGTCATACACGCATGCCGGTTGCGAGGAGATATTACGCACCTGACCTTTCTGAAGAACATTACCAATGTAGGTATTGCAATAACATTACCAGAAAGTAAAAAAAAATCTTATTATGCGCTAAGGTAGCCCGCGAAATTAAAATTATCTTTAGTTTTTTACATTTTGCAGGTCAGTGTGAGGTTTTATGTTGATTAAAATATGATTTGCGACCGTAACAAATATAATCACACAATTATAATCATTACAATCAGCAATACAACTCCTTAAGTAAGCACAATGGTCAAATGTCATGATTTCATGAAATAGTCATTCAATGTGATTATATAATCTTAGAGAGTTCTATTGATCATTTTTATGATGATAATTCTATAAATAAACATTTGATACGGCCGCGAATCATATTTAGATCAACATATAACATGATACTGACCTGCAAATTGCAAAAAACGTAAGAAAATTTGAATTTCGCGGGCTACCTTGACGCTTTCGCCTTAATTACAAAAAAAAAAAATATTGCCATTTAAAACTCACATTTTTAGTACCAAAATTACCCCAAATCCATTAAAAATTTGCAAATTTTCGACAGAGGTCATAAGTTATGACTTGTGGACGCTAAACGACGGCCGCCCGCGCACCATGTACTAAAATAGTAGATTATACAACAAGTGAAAAAAAAGGGAATTTAATTCGAGGGATACAAGGACCGAGATAAATTATTTTTTCACGAGTTTTGTACTCTACTTGTTACCATTGACTGCGAGAAAATAAATAGTAGTATAGTATTTATATTTATCTGTCGTAGTTGTAGTGTCTAAATGACTGCCTCGTTGGTCTAGTGGTCGCAAGCGCTACTGCTGAGCATGAGGTTTTGGGTTCGATTCCCAGGTCGGGCAAAGTATTATTGGGTTTTTCCATCAGAAATGTTTCAATAGCAGCCCGGAGTCTGGAATTGTGCCCGGTTGATGGCAATAGGCTCACCCCCTATTACATGGGACTTAAAAACACCGTCAAAATGTGGGTGAACTAAAGGTACGCCTCTGCCCAACCCTTCGGGGAAACAAGGCGTGATGTTATGTTATTTATATGTATCACATTTTTGGCGGTATCAAATTTTCTACCATAATTGCTGCTTTAGAACGAAATGATTTCGAAGTCAGTGGTATTCAGTGTCTCATTTTCCAATGACATTAAATAATAAATAAATAAAAATCTTTATTGCAGCCCACACAATCCATAAAAAACACGATTTTTTTATATAAATTAAAATTAATACAACCACGATATCAGATTGAAAAGAACCTACTAAAGTTGGCGGGATATTTTTTATTTAATTTAATTGTAAAGCTTCTAGGAAGGAATAGCTCCATCTATCCAGCCAATAGGTACTTTCAGTACGGTTCATTTATTTTTGTACATAGTTTGTTTAATTCGTGCTTGTTCCAAATTCAAAATGTTTTTATTCTCTTGTGAGTAAAAGACAGTTTTATTCACTGTTATCGATGAATAAAATGCCCTTTTTCGAGTGACAATGGTAAAAAGGTAATATTCCCCATTGCGGCGATTTTTTTATTTCCTGTTACCTCATGTCTATGACGTATGAGGTAATTTTTAGGAATAAATCAGTACCTAACTACTTAACAAAATCCTCACGGATCGGATCGACGTTTCCACTCAAATCTGCTTTGTACAAATACCTTTGTTAGTTACATTTCATTCATACTCTCAACAACTCTTAGGTATATATGCTCATGAAAAACATATTATCAAATTGTACAATATTTAGTTCTCAAGATATTATATGATATACCCTACTACTTATATTTTATTTTTCACAAGATGTTTCATTGCTCCGTATATTTTTTATGATGTCTTCTTCAAACTGATGTTTTAACTAAACAACCGGCATTTGAGTGACACGATTCACAATAAGTGTTAATTTATTCGATATTTTGTGCTATGTACATATGCCATGTTGATTTATTTTTGTAGCCTTG
Source organism: Agrochola macilenta (assembly GCA_916701695.1). Taxonomy (NCBI): domain Eukaryota; kingdom Metazoa; phylum Arthropoda; class Insecta; order Lepidoptera; family Noctuidae; genus Agrochola; species Agrochola macilenta. Next base: position 9,409,558 of record OU753554.1, on the reverse strand, counting down.
GATTCACGTCGGAAAACTCAACGTACATAAACCGACTTGTAAGTAAGTATAATACTACGTCATGACTTATTAAGGCTCCCGCAGACAGCCGCGACGCGACTCCGGTAAAACAATTTCCATAAAGTTTTCTCAGAAATTGTTCCACCAGAGTCGTGTCGCGCCTGTTTGCTGAGCCTTAAGCTTATTTCGATACGCAATTAACACTACTTAATGACATCAAATCACTTGTTCAAATAAAGAGGCTCTTCGCAGTAAGATAAAAACATGATTCCACGTAAAACTGTGTTTTACCATCTCATTACGTCGTCTAAATATAATTTGCTGGTAATGATTCGGCTGTAATTTCTGTTTGGGAATGATGATCTGCAATTTCTTATCGTACGGCGAACGTTTATTTCAGGAATAGAACTCGAGGACGGTTAATGACGTAGATTTACCTGCAAACACCGTAATTGCCAGTTTGAGCCGACTGACGGTAATTAGGCTGTAAGGCCTCCTAACCTTTTCTATACCAGGGACCACTTTGATTTCTTTGTTGTTAGCAGGGAGCACGATGTATAAGAAAAAATATTTTAATCAATCTAAAAACTCAAACATGCAATATCAATATTATTTTAAATAAAACATTTTTTTTTTTATAAAGTTAAATAAATTTTGAATCAATGTGATTTTCGAGCTTACATCTTCTGCACAAATTCGGTAATCCTAGGACCAATATTATTGCTCAAGCTACACGCAAAGCAACACTTACTTTCAATCGATTCCTGGCCGTGTTTTTAATTACCAACAAAGCAGAAAACCCTTGGTAGTATAAATCATTCGCGGACCATACTTTGGCTCCTTCGGACCACTGATTAGGAACCACTGCTGTAAGGTAACACGCTACTTTTGTTAAAACATTTAGATTTTTTAATTTATATGGTTTTTCATTTTGTTTTGAAACGAAATTCCCTATCACTACTACACACTTGGGATTTGAGAGCTAGACCAAAAAAAAGTGTTGTTTTTTTCCGTCACGACTTTTTTCATTTAGTTACCTACTCTCAAACTTTTTTATCCTCTTTAACTTAGTAGGTGTGGATTTTGAGGTACCACCAGCAATAACATCAGGTATCGTGTGCGTCGTGCACGATACCTGACCTCACCTACCATCACAAGCCATTGCCGGTGATAGAGCAAAACCTTACGAACAGTCGTTTCAAAGTCATTGATTCAGGATCCAAGTTCGCCTAATAAGGTGATTACGGAAATGATAATTCAATTATTTTGGAAGCTAGACAGTAATTAACATAATAAAAACGCTATTTACGGTGTCTAGAATTTTTTCGTTTCCTAATTTAAAATTCGCATCAAGGCTGTTTGCTTGATGAATCAACTAATAATTAAAAGCCAATTATCCGGAGGTTCGCAGTAATTCTTGTTATCTGTGGTGCTAATTAAAATTGAAATCTAGTGGTAGAAAACAAGCTTTTAGTGAGTTACAATCATAATGTGCCTAATGGTTTTATTTACGTCATTTTGCATTCACACGGAAAATTAATAACACCACACAACGAAATAATTCATCAATATTTTTTTGCCGTGGTCAACTACTTACCTAAGTTTAAAGATGAAAGAGCATGAAGTTAAAAACATTAAGTAAATAATTACGCAATCCCAGTAGCACTAGAGTAGCAAGAACACAAGTTTTTACATCGTTTAAACTGTCCACAAGTATGCATATTCATGTCAAGTCGTACTCAAGAGACACATTAGCATGTTCTACATGTTTACAAAGACGAAAAAAAATGTAGCCACTAATAAAATATTGATCGATTGAGTTTGAAGGAGGTACTCGCCTGCTTACCTGTGCCTTTGCGAATAATCTTCGAAACTCTTTGCTTATGGGGCACGTGGCGGGAATTTTTAGGACCATTAAAAGATCTGCTACTGGCGACTTAGGAAACAGCAGGATTTGATTTTCGAACGTGACAATGCTCCAAAGGGACATTGACAATTAATTACCTAGATTGTGTATTTTCGAAATTCAAAACAAATGAAAATCAATATGGCAGCCGATATATCGCTACAGCCTGCAGATCAAAGTGTATAAAGTCCTACAGAGACGATTTGGCGTCTAACCTCTGGGGAAGGGGAAAGTCAAATTTCGGTCACGTGCTGTTTGTGAACACTACAAGTAATCGCGGGCACTGACTTGCGATGAAATTACTCCCTCAGGAGTTGCGAAGGCAATCTGTGGAAACAGGAGTTTCTTCATATACATCTTCAAAAGTTGTTTACTAAGATGATAGCAGTGGTTAGTAAAAATCTTATTTCATTCATAGAAATAAAAATAACAATAGGTAGGTACTTAGTAGAAATGTTTACAATACAATTTCAATTTCAATGCTCATTGTTATTTATAGTAAACGCATACAATGCAACCTTCACGTTGCCCACGCAGATAGGCAAATTAAAAAGAACCATTAAATGTTACCAGAATCCCATAACCCAAGTATGACGAGTTGCTAATAAAATAATTACGTAAGCGAGAGCCCACGGACGTGTGAAAGTGAAAGCATTATAAAACCGTCACTATTTTAATCTTCGTTGCGGCTCGAATTGGATGTTTTGGACTCGCTTCCTCCTAAACACGTTCGTCGAATTGAATATTTGAAACTATTGCATCGATGCTGCCTTTTCTATGTCATTTTGAGGTGCATTAAAAACCTCTACAGGTTGCAGAAAAACACCATGAAGAAACCTGTACTTTATGACAGAAAAGGCACTGATGTATACATACAAGAGGCGTTTGTACTTGAAACAATTGCAGACCATAGAGTAAACATATGTCTACTCTATGGTCTGCAACTGTACACCTATGTCTGCTCTGTAGCACAGCTACAGTCTACAAAGCAGACATAGGTGTAGCTATGCTCTCGTAGCCAATCAATCAACCGTCACACGCTGCGATGCATGATTGATCGCCACTGCAGGACACAAGCCTTCCCGAAAAGGAAGAAGTTTATTCGTCACGTATACAAGCAGGCTGGCGACCACTACAGAACCACTATGCAGGTAACATATCATTTTAGATAGGTAATCGCAAATTTCAAAGTGCTTATAGTGCGTGGTGATTTTTTACACTTACAATGGCCGTGCCTTTCATTCTGACAGTTCAACAACATTAATTGCGTTATTTATGTTGTTGAGCAGACGAACTTTTGGAAGAAAGAAACATATTTTATTTGGGACACGCACAGGAAATACAAACAGTAAGTAGTAATAAAAAATTATAAAACAAAAAAAAGGAGCATTTAAAAACTAACAGAATAATAACGACCTGTGCGAGGCCGAAAAGGCTCCTATCTCAGCATAATGCGGCGATATTTTGAAAAATAATAAAAAATACCGCTGCGCTGGTATTCTGAACTAAAGAAGCAACGGATTAGCAATTTATTTCAAAATCTCTCAGGTTAGTGATTGGAAGTGATGTTGCTGGTCCTTTGGAAGATTTAGAATACGATCTTACTTGCAAAACAAAGGAGTATAACGTGCTTTAATAGAATCGCATCACTTCGTCGCCGTCGTGTTCTGTTGTTGTTCCATGGGAGAAGGCTTGTGTATATATATGCTTCTACCTATGTTTAGTTACAAATCCTCTTAAAAAAGTCTATATTTTATACCTGCAGAAATAAAAACACTTTAACACTTTTAGATATTAATTTCAAAGCGTAGTTTTAACCAATTCCTGTCAGTAATTAAGTAGTTTTATTCAACAATTAAAGTACCTAATCGCATACCAAGCTACATACCAACCAATAAGGATGTAAGTGAAAGCCACATACATACATCGCTCAATTTATTTTGACAAGCCATAAATCGTATCTAATCATTCATAATAAGATGGACAATCGTTCAGATTACTGTTACGTAATCAGAACATGTGTTCTTTTAAGATATTAATTAGATAGATGAAAGTTTTCACTTTGATCTCTCTTCCGTGTTAATCGGATATTAAGAATTAGCTACTTATAGTGTACACCTCGTACGGTAATGCGGTTCGACTGAAAGTTTTTCAGTCTTATAGAACCGGAGTTCGGAGTCTGGATTTGTGCCCGGTTGATGGCTCGCCCCCTATTAAATACTACAAGGGACTAAAACATATCTGGTGAAAATGTGGTTGAGGTATTCTTCTTTTCGAGTGGTTAGTGAATATCCTGGTGTCAGAGTTTTAAAGCCGCCCATTGGCCTCTGACTTGGCTTCACATGCCGTCGAGAAATATTTTATATTCGTCGAGATATATATATTATTCACGGTTTCCTTATGATGTTTTCCTTCACCGTTTTGCAAGTGATCATTCAATACGCACATGAATCCGAAAAGTCAGAGATACGTGGCTTGGCTTGGAACTCGAAACCAATGAATTGGCAGTCTGATGGTCACACCTCTGCCAAACCCTTCGGGGAATACAGGCGTGATAATTTTTAATTTATTTATTCAGTTTCAGACAACAATATAATCCAACTTGTTAGTGGAAAAATACCTTACAACTAATGTTAGTAATACAAAACACGCAATCAACACCGGCAACACATAACGAATTAAGTGTCCGACGTAGGTTGCTCAGATAACGATCAAGCAAGAGATCAGCTAACTAGTTGACTATCCTCTCCACAAAATGCCTCAGAACAGGGGAGTAAGGACTCTCCGCCATTACTTATTACTGACCCGCGTACTTTTTTGCGTATTACTCCGTGGGAACCGTCAGTTCGGTTTTGCGAAAACATCTCTGATGCACTACAGAATCGGGGCAGTCCCAACAGCATCCTAAAAACAATAGGATATTGGACGCGAAGGCATCTAGCGATATTTTGGCGTAGCTGACCCATAGACCCTGACAGAAAGCCTTTAATAGTAGTAATTATGTTTATGTGTTTTATATAAAGAAATAATTGGTATTTCGGACAATTTGAACCTACCTGTAACTGCGTCGTTGGTCTAAGGTCACAAGTGCTACTACTCAGCATGAGGTCCTGCGTTCGATTCCCAGGTCCGGCAGTGTTATTGGGCTTTTCCCACCAGGAATTTCTCAGAGTGTCCCAATGGATGGTGGTGGTGGAATTGTTTCCCGGAATTGATATTTGTGCCCGGTTGATGGCATTAACGGGCGCCAAGTGGATGTACTAAGGTACACCCTGCCTAACCCTTCTGTGATTACAATGTACAATGACGACACGGTTGGCGCAGTGGCTGAGCGATCGACTGCTGCGCAACGTGTCGCGGGTTCGATCCCCGCACGGAACAAATATTCGTATGATCTGCAAGTAGTTGTTTTGGGTCTGGGTGTTAGTGTATGTGAGTTTCTATGTTTGTAAACGCACCCACGATACAAGAAGAAATTCTTAGTGGGGGGCAACATTAAAAAAAGAAAAAAAAAAGAAAAAAAAAAAAAAATGTGTAAAAACATGAAAACATGAAACATGAACAAACACACACACATGAAACATGAACATGATGTTTGTGTGTGAAAACATGTGAGAACAATGTAGAAAGACGTGCACGTTAGAAGCGTCCGTAATAAAAATATAAAACAAAGAACAATTCAAAAATTTAAATCAGCCAAGGCAGCTAAGAGTTGACCTGTCCCAACTGACGGCGCCCGTTCACGAACATGACGCATGGATTAGCACCATTCAGCTCAACCATTTTGAAGGGAGCTAAATGATCCAACACACGCGCCACCATCAGCGAGACATCTGAGTGAGCATGACATACTCACAGCCGCCAGGGCACATTCAAGTCAATAAAATACGGAGTACCGGTGTTATGTTATGAAACTAACCCTCCAAACCTACCTACGTTAAAAATCTCGCTATTACCATAGATAAGGTAATTTTTATTCGGAGCGTATGTAATACAAGTTATCAAACCAGCATAAACTACAGAAACATCCCGGGAGCACGCTGTTTCTATTGTCTATGCTGTTAGGTAACCTGTCACTTAATGGTGCAATCTTATGCAATTTTGACACTATAGCTGGATATTGTAGTTTCGAATATAGCGTGTTAGTACCAGAGCATATTTCGTGATTATATTGTGTACGAGTTAATTAGAATGCAAACACCTCTACTTCACATAAATATTATAACTATTAAATGGAACAGGAAAATGTTTTGCAAAACAATATCATATGACTATTGTTTGTGTCTCTCCAATTTACACAGTCTGACGTTTCGTTTGTTTACAGATTTTTTATATAACAAGTTTCAGGTATATTGTGTGAACAGCCTACGATATTAAATCGGTCCTAAAAATATACAGGTAACAGTTCCGACAGCGGCTCCGCCTTCGTGATATCTTTATAAATTACTAGCTGCCCGCCCCGGCTTCGCACGGGTAACACTAAGTACTTTATCTACGCCGCACCTACCTATCTACCTACCCTACCTACCTACCCTATTTACCTACCATACCTACCTACATAACTACCATCCTAACTACCCTACCTACCTACCTACCTACTTACCTACCTACCTGCCTACTTACTTAACTACCTACATGTATACCTACCTACCTACCTACCCTACCTTCACCTACCTATAGAAAATACATTTTTCATTACGAGATGCTTAAAAATCGGTTTCAAGGTAGAGATGTTTCAATGTTTCGGAAATTTTTGAAAAACTGTAAATCCGTAAGATTTTGCTGAACATATATTGTGTTGTTTTGGTAGGTATTGACCCAAGCTATCACCCCCTGCAGTATGTCGTGCTATTTACTGGACACCCTGTATAAAGATAGATAGACTAGTTGACCCGTCAGACGTTGTCCTGTCAGAATTTAAATTTCGATTTAAATTCTGACAGAACACAAAAAAATAATTATATAAAAAACGGTCGAGCCATTTTCGAGTTTTTGCGAGACTAATGCACGGTGCCAATTGATTTTTATATATATATAATGTATAGATAGATAACCTAAGTTACTCAGTGATAATATACCATTGTACCTGTGAAAGATTTTTTTTAATCGGTTCAGAAGTATGTGAGTTTATTCATTACAAACAAAAATACAAATAATTTATCTTTATAATGTTTGTGTGTTGATGATTCTTTACCAGGTATAAGGATAATGTCAAATAAAATAGAGACATATTGCTGTGCAATAACGCATACATACATCGATGACAGAATTCCTGACACGTCATGCAATGCACAATAAAATTATAGTAACACGAAAAGGTTGCAATACAATTAAACACTTTACACACACATACATAAATTTACGCTTTTTTGTTATAGGGGTAAGCAGAAAGTACAGACCACCTGCAACGTCCCTTACATATCTACTCATTTTCATACACTGGTCGCAGTTACTTGGCAATTTTTACTACACCTTAAAAGGCGACGATAACCAACTCTTAATGATTTTATACTGAAGATCACGTCTAAACGAGTAGTGTCAATGGTTTGGAAAAAATATATGTTAAATAATAGCATTTTCTTAAAAACTTAATATATGAATATTTTAGACTATATTTATATTACATAGTGAAATTAATTTGTAAAGTGGGTAAAAAACTGAGAATCACGCAAAATCTATCAAGCGTATTTTTTTTAAACCTTCACCATTTTTAAGATAATTTTATTATTGATCTTTTAGTACAGGTACGTGTTTTACTAAAATACCTTTTGTTTTATGGATAATAAATTAATAATGCGTCAAATTGGGGACAGCGCTCCATGATGGGCAAGTCCTATTACTGGCTGGTCATACGACGCGTTGCGTGAAGCCCAGTACAGAACACGCAAGCTAACCACTCAAGGTCACTAGCATATACCTGCGTCCTACACACCATGGCCGCATGGATACCCTACATTAATGATATGGCCAAACGTCGAATGACATATTATTAAACGTTGACGTTACACATTCGAGTCCACCTTTCTTAGATATGCCATGCCGCCATACATAGTAGTACCTTGAGAGGCTCACCGGCATTACGTTTGCGCTAAAGTGAACCATCCAGGCACTGAAAGTGACGATTTGGTCATATTTAGCTGGCCACTTCATGAAATGATCAATTCTAGAGAGATCTGGCTACGACATAATGGTCATATACGCACGCCGGTTACGAGTACTACGCATCTGACCTTTCTGAAGAACATCACCAATAAGGTCAGTATATGTCTTCCTTTGATGTTCCCGGAGTTTCCACTCACATCTGCCTTGTAAATAACGTTTGTTAGTCACCTTTCATTCATCCTCTCAACATGACCATACACCATCGTAGCATACTCTTTTCACTTTTTATCACTACGTCTTCTTTTTACCCGACTACGGCGAAGCAAAAAGTAGGGTTATGATTTTGACCGGTATGTATGTATGTTCATCTGTTAGCTCATAACTTCTAAACTACTCATCATTATTTGACAAATGAGGTATTTGGAAGCGTCTTGATTGTCTGTTAGTTATAGGATATGTGACGAAAAAAAAATATGATGCCGTGTTCTGTATCAAATTAAAGGGCTTATTAGCACATATTAAAAATATATATTATAACCACAAAATAATTTAAATAAAAACAAATAATAAAGTCATTTAAACCGCGACGTATCAAACACTTAAATTTATTATTGAACAGTTTGAAGTCGTTACACTCAAGTAAGAACATCAAGAGAAACCGCCGAGCCTCAATTACGTAGTTGTCAGACTATATCGGTCATTGACGTATATTAGTAAAACATGTATCTTGTAATAAGCTATCGAAATATAGGTTACTGATAACACTATCTTATCTCTAATAGGCTGAATTATTATCATAGAAATTTCATGCTGGCAATGGCTTTGTTACAGCACAAGTGCTTTTGCCTTGTCTAGGTACCTAGTATTCATATTCATTTGTTTATTTGCATTCAACTGCCTCACTGGTCTAGTGCAGTGGTCGGCAAACTCATTAGTCAATAGAGCCAAATATAACGACTAAGATTTCTTATGAGAGCCAATTCTTTATGTGCGTCCAAACGTTCCTAAAAAATCTCATCCTTTTTCACTCCACAACGCTTCGTAAAATTAAGGCATCTTACTCTTATTAACAAGTTTACCTTGGAAAACTTTGAAAGGTAAATGATTAATTTTCGATGACCTGTTAATTTTTGGTGAAAATACTTCGGGAATAAATCTTTGAAAATTTGAAGTTTCTATTTTGAATAAAACTTGATGACCGAAACCCCGACCCCCGCGCGTATCTACGCTCGCACTCATCGACATTTGTACAGAGCCACACTCTGATATACGCCAAAGAGCCACATGTGGCTCGGAAGCCTCGGTTTGCCGACCACTGGTCTAGTGGTTGCAATTGATTCTGCTGAGCATGAGGTCCTGAAATCGATTCCCGGGTCGGGCAAAGTGTTTTTGGGTTTTTTCCGTCTGGAATTTCTCAGTAGCAGCCCGGAATCTGGATTTGTGTCCGGTTGATGGCAATAGGCTCGCCCCCTATTACATGGTACTTAAACATAACTGGCGAAATGTGGGTGTACTAATAGGCACACCTCTGCCTAACCCTTCGGGGAATTCAGAGTAATGTTATGTTATATGATAGTTGCATTCCATAATGTTACTAAGATGTTACAAGGTTGGATACGTACAATAACAAACCCTGTAGAGCACAGCAAAAAGTAAAAATTAAAATAAATTTAATATATAATTACATTTTTAATAGTTATTAACATTTATTAAGTAAATTATTCTAACATTTAATTTGTATTTATTTGTTTATTCATGAAAAATAAATTGTATCTGAAATTAAATGGTATAGAAAAGAAAATTAAATTACATAAGGAAAAAACACATTAGCTGTTACAACAATTCCTAAATAAAACATTTATAGGAATTTCGTTATAGATCTTCAACAGCATAAAGACATTTATTCAAAACAGGAAACTTTTAAGTTGATTTTTAAAAGAGCTTGAGTAGATAGCGCTTTTTATATCTAGATATAAAAAGCGCTATCTATCAACCTAAGCAAAGGCAATTTATTAAATATTGAGATCAGTACATAATAATTATCTGGTAAATTTAATTAAACACTTATTATTATAATGTATCTATGTACTTACATTTAACTGCCTGAATACAGTCTAAATTATTATTCATATAAAATAATATTTGTTGACTGTTTTCATTAAATATTATTCCACCTTCCAACAGTGTAATGACCTATAAATTATATAAAAAGCTTCAGTTATTATAAGTCGGAATTGCGTGACTTAACTCTATCATAATTCTACTGAAACAAAATTATTTTTCCTTAATAATGACTAGTTGTATTTAAATAAATAATAATATTTGCCCTTGTCAACTCAATAAACGCAGGTTCTTCAAGAAAATTGCGGAAAAGAAAAGCCTCTTGGCATTGTAAATATTATTATAATCAATACTTTATTAATTATGTTATTATGTTGAATATTTTTGTATTCCCCATCGTATATTTGTGAACATAACTCATTTTCAGTTTACTTTATTTTGTAATTCAAATAATGGTATCTTACACGTTTTTTAATCGCTAAGACCTTTGTAACTAGTAGTTAAGGACAAATTAATTAGTATGAAATAAATAAATTTTATATAATAAATTTTATTTTATTAAAGTGACGAATTCACAATAAGTACCTATCTAAAACTGTATGTAATATTTGTTTGTGTATGTTTTAGTGAGTAACTCGTTGAAGTGACCATATAAATAAATAAATACCAAATTTTCCTCAATTTGTACGCAAAAGGTTTAAAAACATCATCCCTTTTCTAAAAGCAATTTAATCCTATAATTGTGATATTATAGTGCTAAAGTGATTTATGAAATGTGCTTCTACCAGAATCAGAAATTATAATTTTAATAAAGTTACGGTCGTTAGTTTCATCCATAGAAATATATCTATGGTTTCATCTCACCTTCACGCTAGACACTAAAAACATTTCATACATCACTTTAGCACTTTAATATCACAATTATAGGATTCAATAGCTATACTAGGTGCAGTTGTGACCAACTACACGAATTAGTGATTATTTTATTATTTCCGTTCTTTTTTGCATAATAGAATAGAATAGAATAGAATATTCTTTATTATGTACACCATAAAAAATACAGATACAAATGTAGACATTTTACATAGGGTGACACAATGGGCGGTCTTATCGCTAAAAGCAAGCATAATTTTGAGTAGCTAACAAATCTATCACCATTAACCATTAAATATGGGATCTTTTGGTAATGGCGACGAAAACAGAAGCGACCGGTAAACGGGAGTAGAAGTAAAAGTTGTGACAACTGCAACTTTGCAATGGGCTACAAATAAAAAAAATTGTAAAAATTGTTTCTAATCAACCAGACCCTATCTATGATTTGAAAGATGTTAGTTTCTCGAGACTTTCGTTTGCATACAAGTGTCGGCCCAGAGACGAAGTTCACAAAATGTTACGTGACGCCGAGTTGTAAATCCGCCACACAGTCGTGAATAGTGAAACTTGCGCACTTACATAGTTAGCTTGATTTCATGGTACGGTAATGAAAGGTCCCTGAGAACTTCGCAACTGATAAAACAGCTATGTAAGTTTTAAAGGCTGTATCTCTCCAAACTGAATTAACTTAGGCTAACGAACAAGACAGGTACAATTTTACACAAAAGTATTTGCGTAGAGTGATGAAATAGACAATAATATTTCGCAAAAACAAAACAATGCCTCCATGCAAAACACACATTATTATACAAACAATATTGATAAACATTTCAAGCATGAAACTATTGTTAAAGCAACTGCAATAAAATTAATAGGCGATAAAGTAGTAGCTTCAACAGAACGTTTTTGAGCCTACAAGACCATGAGGTTCCTAACATAGCATAGCATAGCTAAGTAGAACGCTACCTTCACCGGTACCGTCCAAGATAACGATTAAAATACTTATGGTAATGTCAGTAACGTTTTACATAATACTAATTAACATAATATTATCACTACATAAACGCTGCTATAAGATCATTATCGCTATACAAAACACTTTCTCTCTTCAAATTCGTTTAGTGGCTTATAACCATATCCGTTTAGAAACGCCATCAAGCACGTAGTAAAGTTTCATAGTGTTGACTTTTGGTGAATGAAAATATCCTGAGGAAGCCAGGGTGTGATGGTCTGAAACCGCCAGCCAACTCGTAGAAATCAAGGTTATCAATGCTGATTCCTCCTTTTGAGTCCCTTTCTTGTGGTAGAACAATTTTAGCATATATGAACCAAAGTATATGCCAAAATGAATATATATTATCAACCTGTCCTCATATCGACTATCTGATTCCTGAACTTGACACGTGCCTCAGGAAGCAATAAATAAAGAAAGTTAACGACACTAACTAGAGTTGTCTGAACATATCGCACTATTACTGTTTCCGCTGGCCCAGCATCGCGTGAGAACATGCGACCACCGGCCACCGGCCTTGAGTCCTTCGCTGCCTAGCCTAACTACTTCAAATCAACTTTTATTACTATACTATCGCTCCGGACAAGTTTCTGCTCCATGCCCTCTATATAGGGACCTACTCGCTTTATGTTTATTTATAACCCTCTCGCTAGACAGTTGCCAACTGATGGAAAGACGAAATGTATGCGGAAGGATCAAGTCTTTTATTTAAAAGAGGCATTGACTTCTCAGAATGGATGTAACGTACGGAGTTGGCAGAGCCACAATTTTGCGGTAATTATTTACATGAATGGTAATGAGGAGAGATAGTATCGAATATGTCCGTATAGTACAGCTGCTGTGGGTTTATTTATGTATGTATTTTTAAAATTGTAATTTTTATTCAGAAATCCCTTCTAGTTTATCGAACAATATTTTCAGTAAAGTCTTCAAAGAAAACGTCAGTGGCAGGCAATTTATCGACATGCTCGACACGACACGTGCGAGATAAAACGCAATTGTTCTGGATTCATGACATTTGGAGCTGCTCTCATTCTCGCAACATGTTGCATAACACGACGTCCCAATTACCGACGATTGCACGAACGATCTCGCACTCGCACGACACCTATGTCATACGCAACTGCTATGATTGTGAACAATCACTTCCGCCCAATTTGTCGGCCACTTCCGACCGATTATATGTAGGTGATACTGCAGTTTTGGTTTCCTGTGTTTTTATTTACGCAATTCTCATAACCTACATACAATGGACAAGCATTTACAAACCAAATGCGATGGAGCTGTAGAGATTTATACTGATGAATCTATATTCCTACTGGCCCGGCATCATTCGGATGCATTCGGATGTCGGTCGGCTCTAATCGGCTAACGCTGCTGGGCGTCAGCCAAGCCATTCCCGCCGTTTCGACGGATTTAAATTTGGAACACAATTTTTTTCTGTGGCCGTAGTAGTTTGACGAGGTGAACAATCTCTTTCGGTTTAGAAATACACAAATCACATGTGTTATGGGCATTTGCTATAGATGGTTGTAGGAAAGAGAAGTCCCAATTTCTGTACATAGTCACATAAATGAACGTACTGGGTGCTGCACCTCTCTGTGACACGAATACCTCGAATTCGTATCCTGCTTGTCGTTGTTTATGATTCCACGTGCGTAAATGTAACGGTTATACGAAAACGCGTGTTTAGGCAGCACCACACGAATTATAAACTTTCGGCGTACTGTTTGCTGCATTTCTTTATTGACCTGCTTCTATGGGGTTAATATAGCTACCGATGAGTATAACTGAACTATCAGTGTTTTTGCTCGATTTTCCTGTTACATCAATATTTGCAAATTATTTTTGATTGAGGAAAATATAATTGTTTTGTTTCCTTTCGCAGTTATTTTGTGTACGTAGTAGGTAGGTACACACGGTAAAAGATATTTTTTCAGTTCCAATGGTGAAAAACCATGGAAGTGGCGGATAGCCAGCTACTGCATTAGGTTCTATAAAAGTCGTATAGTTAAAAATTAAGCTTTTAAAATAACATCAATTCAATTACTGTATAATAATAAAATCCCTAGAAAAGCCAGACGTTTAGCCTCAATAACACAAACTAAAGGATAATATTAACAACTGTGACGAATCTCAATTAACAGAAGATGACTGGACATTGACACTGTTGTCCTTTGACAAATACACATTATTGTTCTAAAAGCTGAGCCTATCTATGGAGCACGTTGGCGTCGTGCATGCGGGACACTGTTCAACGAGGAAGAAATTGGCAATTTGACAAAAATGCAACGAACCGACTCGTACAATGTACACACTCACATATGTACAGCTAGTAAATCAGAGCGCACGCTGCGCTCGATGATTGAATAACATCGAACTGGACTGGTTCATTGGACTCATTCTATTCGACAAGCTCTTCGGATTCGTCATTACATCAATCGATAGAGCGCTATCTATGCAACCAACACATGGCATTCAATGATCAACTCTCAATTTTGTCATCTCTTAACATAAAACAGAAGCTACTGAAACTGCGAAGGCGTATGAAGCAACTGTTTGGATTGTACAAACAAAACTTAGAACGAATATAAGAAGTGGGAAGATATGAGCGGTATTTGCTTGTGACCTTCTGTTGATGCTCATTATGGACGAAGTCGAACGTTTACAATCCTATTTGAGTGCCTCGTAATACATTTTACCTCATACACGTTTTTGTGCAAACCATGTCGAACATATTGCTTAGATGTTTGCACCAAACAATATATCGTCAACATAACAAGTTTTACAAGTGTCTTCATCGAACAGAGCAGCTGATGTCACTGTGTACTTGAATCACAAAATAATCACGATGTGTAAACAAATAACACCGGCTTACCTGCGCACGTATATCTAACTAACCTCGCACTCACAGCCGCGTCCGCTGCGTCTGTGACGCGACAACAAACGTCAAGGAGTGCACAAATAATTGCTATTTGCTTTGCTCCTGCCCCTGGTTTTAGTTCTCGTTTGGCTGGTTTTTACCCTCTCGACGTTTTTTTTATGTTTATCAAGGAAAGTCGACAGCGTGCTAAATAAAAACATACAACTATCATTTAGAGGACATTGGCTTAAACTCACCTGTGCTCTATTGATGACATCGTGTGGTCCCCGCCAAGTGGTGGCTGCTGGAGATTTCCTTTTGGCTAGCTCAAGTGTAGCTTCACTTGGACATCGTTCAAACATAAGCACACGTTCTGCGACTGAGCCCCTTGTGAGGAACGGGCGCACGGGCGTTACTCCACCCGCTGCGTTGGCGGGCTCACCGGCGCCGGCGCTGGACGCGCGCCGAGCTCGCGCCTCGAACTTAGAGCGCGCCTCCGTGACATGAGAGCCCAAGGACGCCCGGCGGTCGCCACTGGCGCCAGCGGCCGGCTTCCTCGCTCCTGTCTCCAGCCTGTCTTGGTATCTACTCTTGGCGTAGTCAACGAGTGACAGCGGTGGAACCACGTCCGGCCGCTCTGCAGTGCGCTCGGCCACCACACCACCAGTGCGCAGCGCCCGTAGCAGGCGCTCCTCCTCACGGGCGACCTCGAGCCGCATAGCAGCGGGGTCGGCCCGCCTCGCGCCTGCGCCTGCGCCACCTGTACCATTCCGCTCCGGTACCAAGTCCGGAGGGAGCATAACCTCTATGGTCTCTCCTTCGGGCTCGAAACTTTCGCGGCGTGTATCGGGTCTCTGTTCTCTTCGGACGTCTGGTCTTTGTTCCCTAGCCGCGTCCGGACGATGAACCTGTCTAATATCGGGTCTCTGTTTTATTTCGGGTTTAGGTTCCGGCCTAGGTTTAGTCCTCAGACTCTCTGCTAATTTGAGTCCAGGCGTGGGCCTGCACGATAATATTTCCGTGGGCGCAAGGCCACGCGCCTTCCAAGTCTGATATATGGCTTCGGCATGGTCTGAAATCTGTTTAGCGATGGCGGCTATGTCCTCTTCGCCCGTGTCTATCTCGCGGCGGGCCGTGGCCGCCATGACCGCGCCGCTCACAGCCTGCGAGCTAGGCAGAGGTGTTGGTACACACCGCACCGGCAGCTCTAGGGCCACTCCGTTAGCCCCATCTACACTCAAAGCTCACAGAAACACCACAGGAAGTGCACTTATTAAACGAAATCACTGAAAATAACAGCACTGCGGCAAGTCGCGGTGCAGCACTG
Organism: Agrochola macilenta; assembly: GCA_916701695.1. Classification (NCBI taxonomy): domain Eukaryota; kingdom Metazoa; phylum Arthropoda; class Insecta; order Lepidoptera; family Noctuidae; genus Agrochola; species Agrochola macilenta. The sequence goes on along the minus strand of OU753554.1, from coordinate 9,393,414 downwards.
GGAACAGCTGTAAGAGCGCGCGTCCAACAATAAACAAAGGCGACGATCGCGTGCGTCGGGTGTGCGGCGGCGGCACACGACGAGCCGGCGGAGGGACGGCGCGCGGACTGCGGCGCGGCGCCTGTACCCCGCGCCCGCAGCCCGCTCGCCTCCCCGCCTCCTGGTTCCCGTTCCCGTCCCACGGCCTCCTTGGTCATTCACTGACACTAATTATTAGGTATGCCACTTTCAGCTTACAATACACAGCTTTCCTGAAACCGGAAGTAAGTAGATATTAATTCAAGGACATCTTTAATTTTAACTTGGATAAGTAGTCGGGATAACTCTGGATAGTAGCATTTGTTCTGAAATTATTATCGCGATGATAGATTTAGTATTTGAGCCTGTTACAAATTCCGGCTATGGGCCGGTTGTGTTGGGCGGAATCATGCATTTGGGCTTTAGTTGCAGGGCGATGACAAGGACCACAAAGTTTATAAAATTCCAGATAGGACGGTATGATCATAAATCTAAGGTGGATCATAAATCTACCACAATTTTTTTCTCTTAATATTATGAATAAAGATCGTATACGACTTTTCTAGAACTTTTTGGTGACAAAAAAGAGCTTTTACAGCATTAGGCTTTTTATACAGCTAATAAGAATTTACAAAATCTATTTCTGTCAAATCTATAGGACGCTCTATTTAATCATGCTTTTTTTTAGAACTACATCGTTGTGTGCGGTATGCGTCACAGTTCCAGTGATGTCTTATCTGTGACGAGCGAATCTGTGGCGTCGGCGTCGTCGGGCGATGCGTCGCGCACGCGCGTCGCTGCTACAAATAGCACGCGCGCCTTGTATTTATTTACACACTCCCTACTTTTTTATTTTTTTATCATTCTACGTAGCAACGACACTGCAGCCGGCCTGCCTAAGAACAGCCGGGAAGAAATACGGATCGGAAATTCAACACGAAACTAATTTTATTAGTTTTAAATATAAACAATGAAATCATTGTTTCTGAAAATGCGAACGGCTGGAAGTATTTACAATTGGAAATAGAAATGGTTGATATCTTAATCGAAGCAGTAAATGCTTTCGCTCGCGATGCTTTCACGAGCGTTTTGTGATAAGTATCAATAAATAGAATAAGTAAAGTTTATATTTTATAGAAGGCGAGGTAGGAGGTCGTAGTTAAGTAATAATAGCCGCACGGGTCGATCTAACAGGTTAAGCTACGCTTGCCGGGGTTAGTTCGTGGATGGGTGACCAATGACCATCTTTACATACCGAGACTCCTCCGTGCCTTGGAATGCACGCTAAGCCTTTGGCCCCAGCTGTCATTCGTGGATCTTTGACAGTCCTTACGGGTCGTCAGAAGTCCGAAAGTCTGACAACCAGTCTTACCAAGGGGTATCATATTACCCAGTTACTGGGTTGTGGAAGTCAGATAGGCAGTTGCTCCATGGAAAATACTGGTATTCAGCTGCATCAGGTTACTGGAAGCCGACCTCAACATAGTTGGGAAAAGGCTAGACAGATTGATTGAGAAGGCGAGGTAGAAGAATACAGGGCGTCAGGGACATCGACGCGAATCCGGTTACCATGGATTCAGTACATGATTCTGAACCCCCCTGCGTGCCATTAATCGTCGGTTATTTAAAAAAAAATCTGCTGCTCCATACATTTTGACCGCGTAGGTATTGCACTTTTCTATGAAACAGCAGATTTTTTTTTTAATAACCGACAAAAACAATTCGCGTCGATGTATGCCACCTTATATACTAAGTTAAAGTAAAACTAGGATTTCCTACGACACTGGTGGCCGCAATATAACGTCATGAAAAGGATAGCAGTGGGGTATGACTTTACGATGTCAAAAAACGCTCTCTAGGTATGCATATCAACTTACATTCATAAATAACTTTCAATGACGTCATTCGACGGTAAATAGCGGATGCTATGTGGCGGCCACCCAGTCTTAGGAAACCCTTTCTTAAACGCAAAAAACTCAAAACTCAAAGCATTTATTTCAAATTACAGGCATTTTTGAATTGTCAAGGAGTCGGTCAGTCAGAAAGATGAAGCTAGTTGCCCATTCCAAAGTGTAGTAGGTTCCTATGGAGAAGAACGGACAAGAAACTTCGCGGACACTCTTCCAAATCCAATATTGTTACAAAATATTGGTTACGTCATTCATGTTGAAATCTTTAGAAGATCACATTCAGACTCTATTGAATTCTAAGATTGGATGGTACTGATAAAACGAATTAGTTATTTCGTTTAGACTCCAGACTTTAAACAAAAATTCACCCGCCCAATCTCGTGAAACTAGATTCAGACATTGAATCAAATCCAGGCAGACTAAAGTATACGAATTTAGGCATAAAAATAATGTTCTTTTAAAAAGAACACGAAGATAAAAAGACTTCGTTTGCGTCAAGTTTTTCCGTTGGCGTCTGAAATCCTTTGATATATCTTGATAATAAGTCACTGGACAGAGATAAAATACAGCATTCCAGCGTACTTCGCCTTATTTAGTATCATCTCCCGTTAAGTAGACCCACCCTCAAGTCGTATTTACTTGAACTTGGATAATTAGAAGTTTCGCATACTTTATTTTGCTACTAAGCTTTTGTTAGCATTTTCTAAAGCTCGTCGTATTAAAATTTTGTTTAATGAATTGAGCTGGTAGCAAGTGTTCTGTTAACTTCTGTTTAGCGGCCTTGATATTAATTTATTCAGTCTTTGTCCGTACGCAAAATATGCGATTTGACGTTGAGTTGCGGACACCATGTTGTATTATTACGTATACACCTATTCGGTCTTAGTCACAAAAGTGATTATAACGTAAGGAAACCGTGGCAATTAACAACTCAAAATAAACTACTGTTATACCCACTTTTGGCAATCTTTGGTGATTACAGATGTTGATAGGCGTTCAAGATGCAGTCGTTAGGCAGCAGAAGATGGGTCGCGGGAAAGTCCGAAAGGGATACCGTGGCCTCGTATTTCCAATCTATACAAGGCCAGAACGCAGACATAGGAAACTGCTCGCGTATACATTGTAATGATATTTTTAAATCTGTGATTACAATGTATACACGAATTTTGCGTACTGCTCGTGTATAGTTCGTAACGTGGTCGCGCGCGTCCTGGTTCCAAACTATACTACATCACTTACGCTTGACATGAGTTTTAATAATATAGATTAAAAATAAATTGAACTGGGTGAAATGGAACAGCTAACAGATAACGGAATATGAAATGGGTTAGGTTAGGTTAGAACAGTGACCAACCGCGCGCGAGCCGAGCGAACGTAGTGAGCGGTGCTGCGGTAGCAGCCGGCGAGCGCTACTTCCAAGTTGCACCCAGCCAGGCAGGCTATTTAGCGCAAGGTGCATTACACAAACAAGTTGAATACCAGTTCACAATCTAAACATGATTAGTCCGTATGCGTACTGGCACTGTATATTTTGGAATAAGGTAGTGAATTAGGTCACTACGAAATATACGCGATTATTTGCGTATTACTCTTGTATAGATTGGAAGACTTTAGTAAAAAAGTGATTTCCAATCTATACGCGATTAGTTTCACACCCTTGCGTTCTGGCCTTGTATAGAATGGAAAGACGCAACGTGGCCCCTGGCAACGCACAGGCAACTGAAGGAACACGGGTGGGTTTTAGCCAGTAAGAATCTGAGACGCCCTCCCGCTCCGCCCAGATTGGGAGAAGCTATTGATACTTTCCCAACCAAAAAAAAAAAAAAAAAATCTGCAGAAGATGATTTAAATTTATTTTTTTGAAACCTGGAATTAAGAAAATTATTGTAAACAATTTAGCTATATTACAAATCGGTTCGCAAACACTTGAAATTGAAACGCGAATTTACCGAAACATCACGGTTCTACGTACAGCAGCGGACATTTGATATGGCTCTAACTCAATGTAACTGCTAACTACTGCTTGTGTTATGTAAGCTTGTGTAACGAGTTCGTGCTATACTTGGCTGCTCTCGCCAGCTAAATATAGTTAAAAAACACGCTAAAACGCTATAAGTAACGCAAATATTCACGCTCATGAGAATAACTAGATAATGAAAATTAATTCCGGATTGCTTCACCTACATTCGGTTTCCGGAGCAGGATTGATTTTTTTAGAAGTTACAGTACCTTTTCTATACTAATATTATTTATATGAGGGTCTGGAGCCATCTTCAGAACCACTTTTCTTATTTGAAAATTCTTTCAACATTTGAAAGGTACATTATTCCAGATGGACATAGACTATAATTATATGATGTAAATTTAAACAAAAGAGTACTGAATATTTGGTATTAAAGAAATACCATCTTAAATGCATGCAATACTTTTATATTAATACTTTTTGTTAGATTACTGCTCAGAACTTGTGCACAACGTGTTGTGAATAGTACCGTCTTCACATGTATAAAATTGCGATGTCCTATACGAAGCCGGAACAAGTTGCTAGTACCTAATAACCTTTATGAAAAGTTATAATTTCCGGAATTAGCCTGTGATGCGTTGTCAACCATAAAGCGTAGTTGGATAGTCATATGTTCCTGTAATTTCATCAGCACGTAGATAGACAGATAGATAGAATATTCTTTATTATGCACACCATACAAATAACAGACATACAAATAACAGAAATAAATTTAGAATTGTTACATAGGGTGACACAATGGGAGTTTGTCCGAAAGGGATATCGCGGCCCCGGCACACAGGCAACGGAAGGAACACGGGTGGGTTTTAGTCAGTAAAAGTCTGACACTCCTTCTCGCTCCGCCCAGAGCGGGAGGAGTCATTTGATGATTACCCACCCAAAAAAAAAAAAAAAGGGTGACACAATGGGCGGTCTTATCGCTAAAAGCGATCTTTTACAGATAACCTTTCACGCACCTACTTCTTCTATCTGGAACTTATGCTACTTGGAGGAGTAGAAATCGATAGGGTGGTACCTAGTAGATCCCTGTACATCCCTACTACAGTCACAATAAACTTTACGAGGTATTACATATGCTGCAAGTAAGGGGCTTTGTGGCTAAGTAATAACAGCCGCACGGGTCGATCGATCAGGCTAAGCTACGTTTGCCGCGGTTGGTTCGTGTATGGGTGACCATCTTTACATACCGTGCCGCGTAAAGCACGTTAAGCCGTTACGGGTCGTCAGAAGCCCGAAAGCCTGACAACCAGTCTTAGCAAGGGGTATCGTGTTACCCAGTAACTGGGTTGTGGAGGTCAGATAGGCAGTCGCTCCATGTAAAATACTGGTATTCAGCTGCATCCGGTTAGACTAGAAGCCGACCCCAACGTAGTTTGGAAAAGGTTAGGGAGATGATGATGACTTTTGCTGCAAACATGAATATTAAGAACACTTGGAGGTGGAGACAGACAGCTGAACATATACATAGCCGTCTGCTACGTGATTATGCCCAATAACAAGACCCAGACCACATGGATTTTTTTAAATGATTTCATTTTTATTTTATTCGTAATTCGTCGTTGCTCAAACTTCAAACGTCAATAATTTCATTTAAAGTTAACAAAACTGGCAACATTTTTTCAATACGTAGCACTCGTAGCAGACGGCCCCACGGACCCGCCATTTTCGTATGTTCAACCGTCTACCTAACACCCTGTATATATGTGTGGTGTATGTGCAAACATATGGTAAGACTGATTAAAGTCAATTTTCCTTGTTGTACTATAAACCACAAAAATGTCTATTTCTATACATATTAGGTACAGTCACCATCAAAAGTTGATGACCACATTTAGATTTTCAAAATCGCTGTACACCGTATTCACTATTAGCACTTCACTATACAGCGATTTTGAAATTCTAAATGTGGTCAACAACTTTTGATGCTGACTGTACCACCGAATAAGGTAGCGAAGGTAGAGTCGAAAGGCATAAAATAGCACTCGATTATACCGACACAAGCATAGAGCCAGAGTGGGTGAAATAATGTGGGCCGAGGGCCATTTTACGAAGGCAAAACATTTCTATACGTTCTCCTAACGTTACATAGCCCGTAGGCTTTCAACAACAATGTTGCAACCCTTTCAAGGGTTTTTTAACGTGCTGATGCTACTAGAGATTTGTTTTTCAGCCGAATCAACCAATGACAATGAAAAGATACATTAAGAGCGTTTATTCTGAAGGTGGGCAACGTCGCAATAGATGTCAAATATTTCACTGTTTTGATTAATTTGGCAATATTACTGTGTGGAAATAAAAATGTGGCTAACTAGCGAACTAGATTATTGATTATGAAATGCAATAATTAATATCGTAACACCGAATGTTTAGTTTTAGATGTGTGAAGATTGTAAAATGGGTACAACATCAAATTCAATGTTATAATTGCAATTCATTATTAATATTCTAGTTCGCTAGTTAGCCACATTTCTTATTTCTATTCAGTAATATTGCTATAAGAATCAAAACAGGTAAATATTTGACAGTTATTTGCGACGTTGCCAACTTTTAGGATAAACCCTCTTAAGTATTTGGTCATTGGTTGATCTAGACATCATCATCATTTCAGACGAAATACGTCCACTTCTGGACATAGGCCTCCCCCATGCACCGCCACTTCCACCGGTTCTGTGCTTCCCGCATCCAGGGGATTCCAGCGGCCTTCACAAGGTCATCGGTCCAACTTGAGGCAGGCCTTCCAAGTTCCAACGCTACGTCTTCCGGTACGCGGTCCATTCGCCATCTGTTCTGCAAGCAAATATCTTCATGAATTAAATAGTTACTTTATGAAATAAAAGCAATTTTGATTGCAAGTTTGTTTCGCAATTAGGGTGCTGCCCTGTTATTTATATTTCTATGGTGCTGCCAGTGCCTAAGAGATATTCGATTTATTATCTGATTAATGCCCAAAAGCTTGAGTTATAATCAAAAATGCCTTAAAGTTTCGTGCAGACTAGTGCGAAGCGACACAGGTTATTGTCAATCCGTGAAGTTTTCTTAGAAATTGTATTGTTCGAGTCGCGTCGCGCCGGCGCGTCGCGCTGGTCTGCACGACGCTTTATGCAACAAAGCAACCCATGACGTTAAAGGGGCTGTTTATTTTGTGCAAAGTTTATTATGCGCTGTTTTCCACACATATAAATGCACTTCTTCTAAACTTATAATCTTAATACTAGCTGTGCCCCGCGGTTTCACCCGCATAAGTCTCGATCCCGTGGGAATATCAGGATAATCCTGTCCTCCTATGTCCTAACCCAGGTCATGGTCTACCCATGTGTCAAATTTCCTCCAAATCCGTTCAACCGTTTTAGCGTAAAAGCGTAACAAACAAACTCATTATGGAAGAGAAAAGATTGGATTTTTTGTATTTTGTTTGTTTGTTTCGCTATCACGCTAAAACGGCTGAACGGATTTGGAGGAAATTTGACACATGGGTAGACCATGACCTGGGTTAGGACATAGGAGGACAGGATTATCCTGATATTCCCACGGGATCGAGACTTATGCGGGTGAAACGGGTGAAACCGCGGGCACTGCTAATTATTTATAATCGCGCTTTCAATACATGGTAAACATGACATTGTGTATATTGTGTATATGTGGTACGATCTTTCATCGCAATGTGGTCGAGGTGAACGAACAGATTTCTAAAAACCAGGTATACACTAATATTGTTACGGATGACTCTGCCATAACTAATATGGCGAGAGAAAAGTGAAACCGAATGCAAATGAGCGGCGCGAGAGTGACACGCGCAGGCACAACTAAATGCAGACACAAAGTATTTTTAATAGAATATTGTAGATACCAGCTTGAACCAAACAGTAGGCAGCACTATTTGTTGTGGGTAACTTTTACCTGAAAATCGGTGACCAAAGAAAAGTTGGATGGATTTTTAAGAGATGATATGGCCAGGAAGAAAGTGAACGCTGAGATGATGGCTTATAAAATGTGTATTGAAGGTTAAGAAGTAGATACTACATCAAATAAAGCTTTGTGCAGACTAGCGCGACGCGACGCCGGTTATTGTTATATCGTGAAGTTATCTTAGAAATTGCATTTTTCAAGTCGCATCGCGCCGTCTTCCAGCCGCGCTGGTCGGCACGAGTACCTGGTCGACCGAGCTCTGCTCTGGTGAAAATAGAGAATGCTCATTTAATAGTATAGAAAAGTATGCCATGTTATTTTTCTTGTTCAAAACTTTGGGCAACCGAGCTCTGCTCGGGTGACAATACGGAGAAAACGATTTTTCCCAGATATGAGATACATCGATTTTTCGCCACCGTAAACCCCTTTTTTTTTTTTTTTTTTTTTTTTTTGGGTGTGAAATCATCAAATGACTCCTCCCGCTCTGGGCAGAGCGAGAGGGAGTGTCAGACTGTTACTGACTAAAATCCACCCGTGTTTCTTCCGTTGCCTATGTGCTGGGGCCGCGATATCCCTTTCGGACAGACCCGCAACCCCAGCAGACCGTAAACCCCTTTATTGCAACTTTCATCGAAATCGTTAGAGGCGTTTTCGAGAACATGATTACAAATACGAGTATATATCCTGTAAATACACAAATATTGCTCATTGAATAGTATAGGATATGTGAAGGAAATTGCCTGAGAAATCACTGCGTCCAGAAACATTATGCTGCAAATCATACAGCCTAGTTTTAAAAGGTTTAGTTTTCAAAACTAGGTTGTGAATAATGCTGATGATTACATAACTGTTAATTTTAAGTTTCATTGTTTGTATTCTCTAATTAGTTACGTAATTGTTTGTTGTTCCTAATAGCAAACTAAATAAAAATGTAACAAGTCCGAACCGAATCCCTGCATGGATATATCCATTCGGTTGTTGAAAAGTGGTCATGGTTTTCAATAATGGCTTGGTATACAAAACCAATAAACCGTACCCACTTTTCAGGAAAATTATATTTTTATGTTAATAATTACCACAATTATGAATCATTAAACGTAGGTCACATTGGGGACGAGTTTTCGTACTTTCGTTTTCGTTTCGCTTAGTACGCGGTGTAAACGGAAGTATTAAAAAAAATCTAAAGAACCCGATTGCAAAAACACATAGTGCGATACCAAAATTCTATAGAATAAAATGCTTATTTATTTTTATTCTCTTTCCAGTTATGTGTTTTTGCAGTCAGGTTTTTTAGTTTTTCATAAATTACTCTTTTTATTTCCAGCTTGTTAGTTTTTTATCATTTCTCATTCCAAATTACATTTAAGGCTTGTGCAGACCAGCGCGACTTGTCGCGCGACGCGACACGAACAATACAATTTCTAAGAAAAATTCACAGTATAACAATAACCGGTGTCGCGTCGCGCGACAAGTTGCGCTGGTCTGCACAAGCCTTTAAACATAAAATTTGTATATATTTTTGTTATTCCTTTCAAAACCCTTCATTTTGATACCCCACTCGATAAGTTAGGAAGATATATTTTTTTTAACTTACCTAACATGGCACTCGCGCAATGAAGACGAATAATATCTAACGACATATCATTCATAAAAATTGGTTCAGCCGTTTAGTAGTTTCGAGGGAACATAGAGACGGACACACAAACAAACTCCTTTTTTGGCGTAGCCGCAGTCGGGTAAAGACGCAGAAGATGGCTAAAGGAACTTAGCTTCGTTTTGCGTCGTTACTAGTGCGGCCTGTAAGGCTGCCTGTCCATTGAAGCGGCAGCGGAGAGGAGCGTGGCCACGGAGTGGAGCGGAGTTGCGGACAGTGTCTGTCCATTGATGCGGAGCGAGGTAACGGAGCGGTGTTGCGGACTGTGCGGAGCTAGACCGAGCTTCTCCGCTCCGCTTCCAGGTTTTGTATGAATTTTTAAACTAGTTCGTAAATCCCTGTCCACTGAAGCGGAGCGGAGGTTTTATGCAATTCCATTGGTTAATATTGGCACACCGCCGCTCCGCTCCTCTCCTCTCCACTCCAGTGGACAGGCAGCCTTAGGTACCTACTAGAATGTCATGGTAACCTATTGTTAATGTGTCACTCACACGATTTTCCCTATAATAAAAGGCATCGCTATTTAAAAGGGTGATGGCAATAACCCTCATCATGCAGAAGAGTAAACCATCCTAGCTACGAGTATAGTAAAAATTACCCCATAGCTTGGTAAAGATTACCCAAAAATCTTCTCTCGGAATAAGAGGGATTTTCGGTCGAATCACAAATCCTCTAAAACTAAACTCGGTCAGTAAGTTCAAGTCACACAACCAATCCGCAAAGTTCCTCCCAATAATTAACTGTGTAATGTAAAGACCAAACAAGTTTTATCTATAGAAAACGGAGGGAAACGTAAAATAATACTACTACCACGTTAATGAAATGTCAAGTGGCGCAACCACCAACCACCCCTTGTGGGGTGCGGCGACCGTTGACCCTCAAGTTGAACTAAGTAAAGTAACTTTAAATCAGGCGGGGTTGGGTTGGTGTGGTTGTAAAAATTATGTTATCTTTCACTATTTTTGTTGATGATATTTTATTTTCAGTAAGTTTACGGACCACAGTCTCAAGTCAAATAATAAACCAAGGCAACGTTGTCAACAGTGACGTGAGGCCGGGGTCGTAAACGTGTGTGTACTTAGTGAGGTGTAGTTAGATTGTAAATGTGTGCGTGTGAGCGTGTATGTACAGAGCGGAGGTGTAGTTTTGGCATGCTTTACTGTATTGTTTACAGCGCTGTCTTTGTTTTTTTTATTTGGTCTGAGGCCACGGTATGATGACGCACTCGTTTGGAGAAACACCTTTAATGATGTGCCTACCAAAATACTCGTATTATAGTTTGAATCCAGCAAAGTTAGTAGAAGGACTGATTCAGGGTCTCACCGAAAATCTAGCTAACGCTACTTTGGACAGTTGATTTTTTTCCCTTTTTCATTACATCCTGTGTAACCCGAACGAAAAATTGCTGTCTTCCAAAACATCGGTGGACAAGGTATAATCCGTACAAATTATATTGTTGCAAGACAAACTTATCACTTACCTGATGGAGAAACGAGGTCCCAAGAGACAGAGAAACCCCGCGGGTTAGCGGGCGCCTGCATTCTGTGATGAGGTCCAGCTATCTAATTACGTAACATATTTTCGTAAACGATTACGACTAATCTGTTCCATTTTGACAGTTCAACAACATTCATTGCGTTATTTACATTGTTGAGCAGATTTTTTTCCGAACTTATGAAACAATGGATTAGCAATCTGTTTCAAAACGATTCAGATTCTGATTGATCGTGTATTACATAATTGGATACTGAACTGTTATACACTGTTACTATGATAAAATAAGTTTTAAGTTGTTAATGAATTCTGAGAATGAACTGTGCTGAAAGACAAGTATCCAAGTTTATTATAAACAAAGTGTGTATTGCCAGGATTTGACACTTTCGCAGTTTCAATGGAATAATTTAGTTTACTGTTAATAAAGTAAACTAATTGGAATGAAACCAATAGTCACTAAGTGGTGCCTGTTGACCCTACTCAGGTTTAAAATCTACAATGTGAATTTATACAGTTCAAAACTGTTAACAAAATCATTGTGAAAGAAAACAAATAAATTTATTATTATTATTATTTTAATAAGTCGCTACTATCTCTAGTCCAATGAATTTGACGGCCTCCTGTCACTATCCATACATTTTACATAGGTACAAACAAGCTAATTCTTTTACGAATAATTATTTAATACGACCTTTTGCGCAGCTGTCAATACCATAAATACGGAGATCCATTTATTACACAAATATTTTACTAGAAGAAACTATGAGAGAAACTCGGCATATTTTTTTTTTAACATTTTCTCCCAAATCTGCCAATAAATAATTGGGCACTAAAATGTTAACGTATACATTAACATGAAAGCGTCAGTGTAGGCCGTGAAATTCAAATTTTCTTACGTTTTTCGCAATTTGCATGTCAGTATCAGGTTTTATGTTGGTCTAAGTATGATTGTCGGCCGTAACAAATATTTTTTTATAGAATTATAATCATAAAAATCATCAATTCAACTCCCTAAGTTCCTATTATCCTACTGAATGATTATTTCATGAAATCACGAGATTTTAGGATTATCTAGCATATGGAGTTGTTTTGCTAAGTCTAATGATTATAATTCTGTAAAGCCATATTTGTTACGGTCCCGTATCATAGTATAATCAAGATACAACCTGACACTGACCTGCAAATTGCAAAAACACGTAAGAAAATTTTAATTTCGCAGGCTACCTTAGCGCATCCCCATATGACCGTTTATTCTGAAAGTGGGCAACGTCGCACATAGATGTCAAATATTTCGCTGCTTTGATTAACTTGGCAATATTACTGTATGGAAATAAGAAATGTGGCTAACTAGCGAACTAGAATATTGATTATGAAATGCAATAATTAATATCGTAACACCGAATATATAGTTCTAAATGTAAAAAAAGTATTTGGAAACTTTCCAAATGCCTTTTTTACACCTAAAACGGGTACTACATCAAAATCAATGTTAAGGCGGGTTCCCACGGTGCGCGATATTGCGCACGCACGCGCACCAGCCCACACGGCGCACGACCACGCACCGCGCACCGAGGTCTTCCCACGGTGCGCTATATTGCGCACGCACGCGCACCAGCCCGAATGGCGCACGACCACGCACGACATCTTTCCACGGTTTCGATATTGCGGACGCACGCGCATCAGCCCACACGGCCGACGACCACGGACAGCTACACATCCCACACCTAGCCTGATGAAAATTCTAAACGATGTTTTTTTTAATCTTAAGATTTAAAAAATCGCAAGCATAAATTGTTAATCATAATGATACAGTGAATTATAAAGTTTTTTTTGCAGTTGCGGAAAATCGCCCTTATTGGAATAAAATACCATAAAAATCGGGGTTTTTTTATTTGTTGATAAAATACAGTACATATACAACCTTAGTTTTTGCTTATCTCTTTAGGGGTCATTGTACTCATCATTATGAACAACTTTCACTATGGGAGCAACGCTGAAATCTCGAAAAAAATATCAGTTTTTCCCTACATTTCGACGAACTATGCGAACATAAATGTAGGGAACAGTTTATTATTTTTTGCGATTTCTGCGGTGGGCCCATAGTGAAAGTTGTTCATAATGATGAGTACAATGACCCCTTAAGTGGTTTAGGGTAAACAAAAACTAAGCTTGTATAAAAATAATAATATTATGTGATAATATAGTGATACATATACAGAAGTTTCAAATTCCTAACTTATTTAGTTGTTGCGATAGAACTCGTACAAAAATGGTCTAAAACTGACAACTATAGCGGCTTCTTTTTCATAATTTTTGAAGAAAAAAATTACTTATATTTATATTCTTCTTCTTTTCGTGTGGTTAGTGACTAACCTGGTGTCAGAGTTTTAAAGCCGCCCATGGGCCTCTGATTTGGCTTCACATGCCGTTGAGAAATATCTCTCAGGCATGCCGGTTTCCTCACGATGTTTTCCTTCACCGTTTTTGAAGCAAGTGATAATTATACATTACGCACATGAATCCGAAAAGTCAGAGGTGCGTGCCTTGGGCTCGAACTCGAGACTTATGACTTCGCAGTCCGACGGTCACACCACTAGGCTATCACTGCTCTATTCTATTAAATTATATTTATATTTGTACTCTATTCGATGATTTCTAGACAATAACACCTCACATTCCAGGGCATGATTAAAAAAAAAATATCGATTGTTTGTTGAATGGCCCTTTCATTTCGGTTCCGTACCTCAACAGTAAAAAAACGGAACCCATAAAGGATCACTTCGTTGTCCGTCCGTCCGTTTGTCAAGACCCTTCTTCTCACGAACGCATGGAAGTATTAATTAAGTTGAAATCTATATCAAATACGCAGATCTACCATGGAGCTCTAAAAAAAAATCAAGCTTCTTTTTTACTCTACGCAATAAAAAAATACGGCCACTTATGCGACATATTTTGATACTCCAAATAAATCAAAACCTATAGGGTACTTCCCGTTGACCTAGAATCATGAAATTTGATTTGAGCTCAACAAATAAAAAAGTCCGAAAAGTGTTAATTTGTAGTATATCAGTTTTGTTTTTCGATTACAAACTTACATTTGCAGTTGGAGAATTGATCGTGGCGTAGGTATATCGATGTATGGAGAACATGTTTTTCAACTACAAGTTTGTTTTTTAGATAAATTAAACCCAACTACTGAACCCTTCATTGTTAGTGGTCCGACACGCACTTGGCCGGTTTTATTATTTGCTGTTATAACGGGAATAGAAATACACAATCTGTGAGAATTTCAACTGTCTAACTATTATGGTTCATAAGATACAGCCCGCTGACAGAGAGATGGATGGACGGACAGCGGAGGTAATAAGGTTCCGTTTGGCAACCTTCGGGTATGAAACCCTAAAAAGCATGTGACGAGAGAGCTGTCAAAGGCGTCTGGTTAACCGACTAAACGTAATACCTGTTACTTCAGTTGTCATGCCACATCACAGTTGTACTTTTCAACAACGTTAACGTTGAGGTTTTTTTATAGAATCAGTATTTTTGGGCTCTTTACAATAGACAGTATATTTTTATTATACATAAACCTAACAAAAAAAATTATGCTCAAGCAGTTACATCTACGCTACGATGAGTAGTTTATGAATGAATGATAAAGTTTAACATACATTAAAAACAGGCCAAGTGCGTGTCGGAGCACGCACAATGAAGGGTTCCGTAGTTGGGTTGAATTTATTCCAAGAACAAACTTAACATTGTAGTTGAAAAACTATAGGTAGGTACCTGCGTTGCACGCAGCGACATGCATGTCATTTCGTCAAAACAACCGAAAAAGTAATAAGTACTAAGTACTGTTTGTTTTTATTATGACTTTACGAAACAATAATCAAAATTAAACAATGCATTTCCTTTTGATAATGTTCCAAAGTATTTTCTACTTTAACCTACTAACAATAAAGGCGTATGTCGTATGATAAGTGTACAATGACGTATTGAGCCGGAGAGCTATTCGGACAGCCGAATGATTCTCCGGCACAATACGTCATACAACTTAAAACGAAATTTTGGAACAACCTCATTGACTAAATTCTAGTAACTTTAAAGGGTATGTAAATAAAATAATGATTAATTGAATACAAAAGTTTATTAATTCATAAAAACTGGCCAAGTGCGTGTCGGACCACGCACAATGAAGGGTTCCGTAGATGGAATGAATGTATCCCAAGAACAAATAAATCATAGTAGTTGAAAAACATGTTCTCCAATACGGAATATATGGGAGATCATGTTTTTCAAACTGCAAATTTAAGTTGGTTGATTATTACTCGTTAACCTGTACAGCTTACGTAGCTCTAATAGTTTTCCTTTTAATTTCGTTATATAATATACTACTGCTGTGATTTTTTTCACAAATCCAAGTACAACCATTGAGCTGACAGGGGGGAAGGACACTTGACTCTAACAAAAAAAAACAGTTAAAAGCTTAATAATTCGAAGCGGATCCCTGAATCCAAAAATGGTTTTCACAAACTCGCAATATTTTTGAACGACCTTTCTAACGATACCCCACAACATGTGGCAAATGAGAAAAAAAAAATCATCCCAACTTTACGTGTAGGGAACCCCACCCCCTAAAAAAACGAAAAACGAAACGAACCCCCACGGAAAACGTCACCCTAAAAAAATTTTTTTTCTTGATTTTATTTTACCACTTTGTCGGCATAATTAATATGTATACATATGCCAAATTACAGTTTTCTAGTACTAACCGTCTCTGAGCCAAGCCGCGGACAGACAGACAGACGGACATGGCGAAACTATAAGTGTTCCTTGTTTACCACGGAACCTTAATAAAAAAGGAAATAATGGTAAAAAAAAAAAAAAAAATACGTAATTTGGTTAAGTTTATTGTATTTTTAAACAAGTCATCATCATCATCAGTCGTCTATAAAAGCCCTTTTTACGATTTGTACCTTTAGTTAATTACCTAAACTAATGGAATATACTCGTAGTTTGTTTACATTATTAAATGTGAGGGGCGCACACGCTCTGGGCGACAACGCTGTGCGTCGGTCGCCGCGCCTTTGAGCTGTGTATATGCAACGTTGCCAGCCCGCTGCCGCACCAATGCCGCGCCGCTGCCGCACCGGTGCAGTGCCGCTGCCACACCGGTGCCGTGCCGCTACTGCGCCGCACCGCCGCCGCAGATTATATAGTGATATGTCAAAATCAAGCGGAGACGGCGCGGCGACGCGCGACGGTGTAAAGAAAAGAAAGAAAACGTTTATTTGGACACAGTTCGTGAAACACAAAATACAAACTAACTAAAATTGACAGTAATCTTTTGACAATAAGTGTGTGCCTCACGGCTGCGCCAAAAAGGTTCATTTCAGCATTAATGCCAGACAAATGCTGTCTGACGCTGGTTTTGGTGCGGCGATGCGGTAGCAGCGCTTCACCGTTCAGTCTACATGGTTACGCGAAGCGGTATCGGCGCGGCTGCAGTGCCTTCTACATGAGCCCTTAAGCATTGATCAAGCCCCGTGCAGACTGGCGCGACGCGACGCTAACAAAACAATTTCTAAGCAAAGTTTACGGTGGAACAATAATTATCGGAGTCACGTCGCACCGTCACGTCGCACCAGTCTGCCCAAGGCTTTATGTTTTATTTTACTTAATCCCCCAATCCTTATTTTGATAAATGTAAAAAAAAAAATTGTTACTGGCAAATTTGTTTTACAAACAAATTATAATGTGATAATTTATGGTTATTTTATGGCGTATGGATAATGTAATGGTTGAATTAAAATAAATATCTAAAATACCTCAGAACTCTTCGTTGTTTTTGGTTATAAACATCGTCCAAAAAAGTAGACATTAAGTTATAAAAGGACCATTCAGGTTCGTCAGCACCATAGAAATATAAATACTTCTTTCTTATATTTATGGTCAGCACACTTAGCTCAGAGATAGTTAGTACTAGAAAGCTGTAACTTGGTATGGGTAAACATATTAATAACGCCGACAAAGTGGTAAAATAAAATAAACAACTATATTTTTTTTTAGGGTAGGTACCTCTCCAACACATAAAGTGGGGATGTTTTTTTTTTCTCGCCTATCCTTTAGTGTGGGGTATCGTTGGAAAGGTCGTTCAAAAATATTGCGAGTGTATGAAAATAATTTTTCGATTCAGGAATCTTTTTGCGAAATATTAAGCTTTAAAGTGCCAATTTTTGATAGAGTCAAGTATAGACCCCCGCCCCTCCCTGCCAGCTAAATGATTGTACTTAGATTTGTGAAAAAAATCACAGCAGTAGTATTTATTACGAATTTAAAAGGAAAACCATCACAGCTAAATAGGCTTTACAGGTTACCGAGTAATAATGGACCAACTTAAATTTTCAGTTTGAAAAACATGATCTCCTATACATTCCGTATGGGAGAACATGTTTTTCAACTACAATGATATATTTGTTCTTGGTATAAATTCATTCCAACTACGGAAACCTTCACTTGGCCAGTTTTTATGAATTAATAAACTTTTGTATTCAATTAATCATTGTTTTATTTACATACCCTTTAAAGTTACTAGAATTTTGTCAATGAGGTTGTTCCAAAATTTTGTTTTAAGTCGTATGACGTATTGTGCCGGAGAGTTATTCGGCTGTCCGAATAGCTCTCCGACTCAATACGTCATTGTAAACTTATCATACGACATACGCCTTTATTGTTAGTAAGTTAAAGTAGAAAATACTTTTGCACATTATCAAAAGGAAATGCATTGTTTTATTTTGATTGTTGTTTCGTAAAGTCATAATAAAAACAAACAGTACTTAGTACTTATTACTTTTTCGGTTGTTTTGACGAAATGACATGCATGTCGCTGCGTGCAACGTAGGTTCAGAATTTTCATATCTAGAGCTATTAAGCGAGCGGAGCCGTCTCCTTCGACGCACATGCGGCGTTAGTCAAATGAGTTAACAGTCGGCGTCTGATTGACTGCCGACTGAAAGCCGATTCCTATAATTTACGGACCGTTATTTAATTAAAATTAAGACTTTTTTGTTTCTTTACCAATAATGAAGCAAAGACCATATCTTTGCATAGTAGACCCTCCCATATGGAAGTAGCTATCACAGGTAAAATTAGTAGATATGCGTCAGATATATCAAAACGTATCTAAAATCCGATTTCAGTCACAAATCGTATCGTATCGATAATCCGAACTAGACAAACCGATTTCACAAAACCACAGCAAGAGTAGATTTGCGTAAGCAAGTATTTGTTTATGTTTGGATAGTTTTGATCGATGCATTTACAATCGAATTATACTCGTAATATTACTAGAGACGATCGAAACTGCGAGCCGGAAGCGCCAGAGCCGCTCCAGAATTCGATTTCTAAAAACGGATGATAAAAACGATTTCACTATCTGAAATCGAATATTTAACCGTTTGCATAGAAATCCAAAAACGCCCATGTTTAAAAATTTGCTTACAAATCTATTTAAGTAGTTATACGCCAAGTTGAGCAATATAAAAGCTACCATTGGTAAGCTAAACGATTCATTTTCGTTTATAGGAACCGAGCATACGTCGGGCACCTTTGAAGTTACCGACTCTCCGCGGATCGGGCGCACCGCCACGCACGCGTCTGCGCTACCACGCACGCTACCATTCCCATGGTGCGTGTCCGTGCGGGCTTATCCGCGGCGAGTCGGTAACTTCAAAGGGAATGTACCCAAACTCGGACGCACCGCCACGCACGCGTCTGCTCTACCACGCACGTTACCCTTCCCACGGTGCGTCGTGCGGGCTGGTGCGCGTGCGTGCGCGATATTGCGCACCGTCGGTTCCAGGCTTTATAATTGTTATTTGCGACGTTGCCAACTTTTAGGATAAACGCTCTCAAATAGATAACGTAACATTGTTATCGAATAATTTTATTTATTTATTCAATACTAAACAACAACAGAAACACAATAATGACAGTTAAATTGTCATTATTGTGTCAGTACTGTTGTACTTATGTAACATTTGCAGGTAACATAACAACAGTGCTGCCATCCCACGGAGGAGCTTTCAGTATTTAACCCCATTAGTAGGTAATCCCAATCGGTACCTATAGCAACTAAATTAGATCGCAGTACAAAATTTTAATGAATATTATGCGAGGAACAGAACAACTTTAGTATTATTATTTATACATATATTATTATATTCACGCACAATGGTCCACTGAAGGACTAAGTGCGGAAACCAAACCCCATAACATAGAACATATACATATATTTAAAAACAGCAGGTGGCGTTTTGTAGTTTCTGCCTACCCCCATTGGGAGAAAGCCTTAGTTTTAGTTTTTTTTTTTAAAACCTTTTATTCAGTAAAGAAGTATTTCTTAGTGCAGTTATAAGAAGTTTCTTCAATATCCTAATAATTTAATAATGACATGGGGAAATAATTTTTATACTTAATGCAATAATGGCAACTCTCAGTTGTAGTGTCAGATCTGAAATACGAGAAATGTCGCGGTATTTTCAAAAATATTATTTATAAAATAAATTAAAATTTTAATGTAGCAAACGAAGGAAAACCTAGTCGACTTGCGATATTTTAACAAATTTATTTATTCACAGGAACTGATAAAAATATAATTGTTTACAAAATCATCAGTTTGTTATCAAAAACCAGTGCAAACAATAACTAGATATCAATGGCTCCTGATAATTTAGGAAGAGTCGGACCAACAAATTACTCGTGAAACGTAACGGAGCATGAATGCAGACGAAGCTAAGGTCCCTAATCTCGAGGGTGACTGGCAATCCATCGAGATATTTTTGTTTTCAAACGGTCAGCAATACTCTCCGCCACGAAAGTATCACCTACGAGCTGACGAACTTAACTTATGGGACGAAACACTAAACCTATTGGCACATTCACATTATGGACTCCTGTGAGTAAAATTATCCGTCGATTTTTGGACAGTCTTAAAAAACGCTTTTCTATCAGCAATTTTTATAAATAATTAAAAAGCGTCCAAGTGCGATTTGTACTAGCACGAGGGTTGCGTACCACCGTAATATTTAACACTACATATTTCTTTAACACGTTTCTTGTATGGTAAAGTAAAGTAAAGTAAAAAATTAAAGGGGGTTCCCCTTTAATTTTTTACTTTACTTTATTTTCATTATTTTTAGGGTTCCGTACACTTCTATTTAGTCCGCCAGTCAGATTTTTTTTTTTTATTAGCCACGTATTTTTTGCTATAATATTTTAATCAATCAGGGCTTTACTTTGCTTTCATTTGCCTTTTTTATTAAGCTGCTCAAAGAAAAAACTAATATTTGATTAAATCTGAATATCAAAACGCAATAATTTCCGATATCTAAACGCAGAACCTGGGTCGGTAGCAATGGAGTTAATAAAAAGTGATTTAGAAAAAACGCGTTAAAGTTCCCCAGTGCTACGTCAAAAATAATTATAAAATCTACTTCACGGCACACAATATTTTTTAATAACTGACGGACAAAAAAACTTTTATTTTCATCATCCCCATTATCACTTCCAGGAGTCCTCCGATTAATCTGTACACTGCCGATGGTAATTTTTCCTTCTAAGGTACGGAACCTTAGAAGGAAAAAACGGAACCCTTATAGGATCACTTCGTTGTCCGTCCGTCAGTCTGTCAAGACCCATTTTCTCAGGAAAGCGTTGAGGTATCAAATTGAAATTAATATCAAATACATAGATCTATTTCCCTAGGAGCTCAAGAAAAATCAAGCTTCTAGGTCAACGCAATAAAAAAATACGGCCATTTCTGTGACATACCTATTTTGATACTCGCAAATAAATCAAAACCTACAGGGTACTTCCCGTTGACCTGAATCATGAAATATGGCAGGAAGGAAGGTCTCACAGCACAAGTAAAGGAAAAAGTCCGAAAATTTATAATGTGTAGCTTAATCTTTTTTTTTTTGCGATTACCTACTTACATTTGCAGTTTGAGGTTGTGGGTTCAAATCCGGGCAAGTACGAATGTGACTTTTTCAATTCATACGTACTTTCTGAGTTTATCTTGGATATTACTGACATCGGTGAAGGAAAACACCGTGAGGAAACCTGGACTTTATATTTAATATAAGTCTGAAATCACCCACCTGTTTTGAGCAAGCGTGGTGATCAATGCTCGTGCCTTCTCTATATGAGAAGAGGCCTTTGCCCTGCAGTGGAACAGTAACAGGCTGGTATTATTTTATTTGCAGTTGGAGAATTAACCGTTACGTATATCGAGTATGGGAGAACATGTTTCTCAACTGTTAAGTTTGTTGTTCATAAATTCATCCCAACTACGGAACCCTTCATTGCGCGTAGTCCGACACGCACTTGGCTGGTTTTTTTTGTTATATCGGCTGTAGTAGTACACATTCTGTGAACATGACAAGTGTCTACTTATTACGGTTCAAAAGATACAGCCCTGTGACAGACGTTCGGACAGACAGCGAAGTCTTAGTAAAAGCCCGTTAGCATCCTTTGGGGGCGGAACCCTAAAAAGGAGTTAAATTGAAATGAATTTGTGTGTTATTTCATTTTAAATAGGGTTGATGCCTGGGTCAAAAAAAAAGCAATAAAATTGTATTTAGTCCGTCAGTCAGAAAATAAAAAATTATTAGACACGTATTTTTTGCTATAATATTTTAAACAATCAGGGCTTTACTTTACCTTTTTTATTAAGCTGCACAAAGAAAAAACAGATATTTGATTAAATCTGAATATCAAAACGCAATAATTTCCAATATCTAAACGCAGAACCTGGGTCGGTAGCAATGGAGTTAATAAAAAGTGATTCTGAAAAAACGCGTTAATGTTCCCCAGTGCTACGTCATAAATAAGTATAAAATCTACTTCACGGCACACAATATTTTTTAATAATACAACTGACGGACAAAAGAACTTTTATTTTCATCATCCCTATTATCACTTCCAGGAGTCCTCCGATTAATCTGTACACTACCGATGGTCACCTGGTGGAAGGGCCGCTGGAACTCAAAGATGGTCTGGCTTATGTGGCCGTTACATCACCAGACCCATACATTGATGCTGGCTATCAGAAATATCTGATAAGAGCTTCTAGGTAAGCGGAGCACCTATAAACAATTATTTCATCAAAACATCGATATCTATCTCAGGTATGTTGCGGACATCCGCATCCGCAACCGCGGAACTTCCGCATCGATTTAGACATCCGCATCTGCATCCGCATCCGCAATGATTAATGCGGATGTTTATGCGGATGCGGATGTAGCACAGGTCGCGACAAGAAAGATAATGGGCGGGGCCGGGTCTGGCACGTGCCGTATGCGAACGAAATATTCGCTCCTATTGGCCAATGCGCAAAAAAAATGCCCAAAATAGTCAAACAAAAATGTAAGAAAATTTCGACTCATTCCAATCATTCAACTATCGCTCAGAAGCAACTCAACCTCATCTCAAAGTGTTTCAAGATTGTATAACGCGATGGAACAGTACATTTTAGATGTTCGAGCGTTTTTTAAAGGTGAAGGATGCCCTAAGTCTTTACATAAATAACAGTGACATTAATCCTATTTTGCCAGAAGAGTGGAAAATCATTGAAAGTTGCATTGAGTTATTGAAACCTTTTGAGGAAGCCACACGGGAACTAAGCAGCTCTCATGCCCTTATTTCATCTGTAATTCCAATAATTCAAATGCTTGAAAAAAAAGTTGATGACTGTTTAACAAGATCACAAGATTTTAATACAATTCGACAGGCCGTCACGACTCTGAAAAGTGAACTAGCAACAAAGTTTTCCAACTTAGTAGAGAAAAATGTATATGTCATAGCCACCTACTTAGACCCTCGCTATAAGCACAAGTTTTTTACACCAGTGACTGAGGAAAAGATTAAAGAAGACATTTTGATGATGAGAATGAGAAATAATGAAAATGACGGTTCTTTTAATTCTGAATGGGCTATAGGAATGAGTATGACAGGTTCCTCGGAAAAAGATACGGAACAACTAGGAGCAGAGACGTCCGGTTTGGTCAGAAAGGCATGCTGATGGACGATCTTCCAATGCTGTTGGATTTGTCAAGTGAAGATGAGAGTCAAGAAATACCAGAAAATGGTAGCGCTGAAGCTGTGCTCAAAAAGGAATTGCTTTCTTACCGTATTAAAAAAAGGGCCAATGTAGACGAAAATCCTCTTATATGGTGGAGCGTTCAGCGAAAAGAATTGAAACTGTTATCACCTCTTTTATCTGTTCTGTGGTTATCACCAATAGCACGCAGGTTTTTATCGCCACCACCAGCCAGTATTCCTAGCGAACAATTGTTCAGTAGCGCGGGTTTAATACGAGTATATGAACCTCTGCGTAACAGACTTGACCCCGAAAAGGCGGCAATATTACTTTTTATCAAATATAATGCTCCAATTTTTAAGTTCACTTACTAAATAATATATGTAATTTTTTTTTTAAATACCATATTTTTTTTTATTTCACCAACCTTATAAAAAAAAACTTATAAAATATCTTAACATCCGCATCTGCGGATGTGAGCCTCCAAAAATCTGCATCCGCAACACCCCTGATCTATCTATACATATTTTAAATTAAATTTGCTTCTCGTGTCTGTCCGTGTAACCGCGTTTTTCTTCTAAACTGCTCAAGCCCTGTTTTCACCATTATGTAGAAGAAGCAGGGGTTGGTTGCTTGTCAGTTATTTAAAATCGAAAACAAATCACTCTAAATCTTACTTCGAGTTTTTTTTTTTAATACGTAAGGAGCATAATTAAGAGCTTTTATTCTGAAGGTGGGCAACGTCGCAAATAGATTTCAAATATTTCACTGTTTTGATTAATTTAGCAATATTACCTACTGTGTGGAAATAAAAAATGTGGCTAACTAGCGAACTAGAATATTGATTATGAAATGCAATAATGAATATCGTAACACCGAATATTTAGTTTTAGATGTAAAAAAAACTATTTGGAAACTCTCCAAATGCGTGTTTTACACCTAAAATGGATACAACATCAAATTCAATGTTCTAATTGCAATTCATTATTAATATTCTAGTTCGCTAGTTAGCCACATTTCTTATTTCTATTCAGTAATATTGCTATATGAATCAAAACAGGTAAATATTTGACAGTTATTTGCGACGTTGCCAAATTTAGGATAAACCCTCTTAACCATAAAATAAAATGTTTGAAGGTCCTGGGAGAAGCGACAAGCAAGAAAGAAAATTCCAGGTTAGTATTGACATGGTGTTATTTTAGTAGTATAACATAGTTTTGCGCCCTAAATGACGTGGTTCGCGTCTAGATTTATTTTACAGTCAAATATTGGGTGATTAATTCAGATCAGTATGAAGAAATCTGGAAATATATTTAAAAAAAAATACATTAAAGGATAAAAATAAAAAATGTGTGGTGGGACACATATAGAAGTGAAACTTCAACAGACAAGTGGAAAAACGAATCGCAACGGACAAGTGGCAAAACGAATCACAACAAAAAATTTACTTGAAGTTTTACGGGCAGGTTTTCAAATTGGAGAAGTACTAATAATAATTAACAATCTTCGCAGCGCACACGATGTATAGAATATTTTAGGGTTTTTTTTTACACCTTGGGTTACATTATTGGAGTTTTAGTAAGGAAAGTTTTAGTTTGAAAATATAATATAGCTTATGTTATCCGGAGATAGTGTGAAAAAATCCTAATACCCCCCGTCTTTATAGAAGTTTCACTTCAAAAAACACGAATGATAAAGTGTTAGTAACAATTTGTACCTATAAATTATGTTAGTATTGTTATAGTTTGACACAGATCGCCGCCTTATGAATGCGCGGCGAGGCGGAAGGCAGCGTTGACGAATGAGCGGCGGGACGGTTTGAGCGTTGAGCGCGGAACAGTGATCTCGGTCAAACTATAGTACCTTTTTTCAGCCGATGCCTACTATAAGAGGCGGAGAAAGTTCTTAGGATCCACGTCACCGATTTAATACTTCATTCAAAAATCGAATAATCTTCTAAGTAAATAAATCACCCTGTATCAACCTACCAAATTGGGTGATCATCTAGCCAGAATTTTACCCAATATCTTTTAATATTGTGTAACGGTCTTAGACGTATATGCTATAGCATATTAAAGGATAATCGCATAATATTATAACTAATTGGCTACAACCACTTAATTTTGATGACACAGAGGCGCTGCTGGAATAAAATATAACCCTACACCGAATCCCTGCACCACAGTATAAATAAGTAACAGTATTACATCTTCATAGAAAACGGCCGAAACGAACACGCTTCGAAATCTCAGTGTATACCAGTACCTACGCAACAGTTTCGAGTGCGGGGCAGTAACGCACGGACGCGGAAGGTTTGTCTTCCGAGTGGCCGTAGGTAATTATTTCAAGGTCACTGCCGAGACGTAATACTGTTACTTTATTATACTGTGCCTGCACCATTCGCCATAACGTCACGCATACACTCTGATGCATTCCCATTCACACATCCTCACTCGCAGTCACTGCATGCGTGCTGCTTTTTAAGTTTTAATTTTCTAGCACGGTCTACGATAACACAGATAAAAAAAAAAAATACAAGTACCTAAATAATACTTCTTTATGAGGCTTATCTGCATAAAGGGAGGCCCCAATCAGTAGTTGTATTCACTTGTTAAAATAATAAGACATTTTTCAGTTTTCTTAATTTGTATACTAACCTAATCTACATTAAATGTTTTTACTTTGTAGAATGTGTACTCGAAGAGATATGTTGCTTATGCCCCGAAAAAGATGGTAAGTTTAATGAATTCATTTTAATTTTACTGTTCTCTTCCGTCAAGAGAAGTGCACGTCTCCAAAAGGTCTAAGTACCTACTTAAAGGACCCATTCCATAAGAGCGTTTATACTGAAAGTGGGCAACGTCACATATAGCTGTGAAATATTTCGCTGTTTTGATTAATTTGGCAATATTACTGTATGGAAATAAGAAATATGGTTAACTAGTGAACTAAAATATTGATTATGAAATGCAATAATTAATATTGTAACACCATAGAAATGAATATTTCGTTGTAAAAAAAGTATTTGGATACATTCCAAATTCCTATTTCACACCTAAAACGATTATAACATCAAATTCAGTGTTTTAATTGCAGTACTACCTAACCTAACAACTTTTTTTTTTTTTTTTTTAAATTCATTATTAATATTCTAGTTCACTAGTTAGCCGTATTTATTTTTTTATACAGTAATATTGCCCAATTAATCTCCCCGCCCCCTATTACATGAGACTTAAACATAACTGGCAAAATGTGAGTGTACTCTAAGTGCACTTCTGCCTAACCCTAAAACCTAATCGGGCCCTATCAGAATACCCGGGCCCTATCAGAATACCAGCGCTGCGACATTTATTTTTTAAATTTCGCAGCTTTATGCTGAGATAGGGGCCTTTTGGCCTCGTACAGGACTTTAATTTTTAAGTATACTTTGTTTCTTTTTTGTTTTTTATTTTATTTTTATTTATGTTTAGTGTGTTTTAGTTAGTTTAATTTGTGATTTCCTGTGCGAGTCTCAATAAATACTTTTTCTTTCTTTCTTTCTTAACCTTTCGGAAAATGCAGGCGTGAGGTTATGTTATATTAATTTTATACCTATTTTTTAGAGTGTTGTGATCCCCAAACGTGTTGCTTATGCCCCGAGAAAGAAGGTTAGTGAACCAAGACCAAGATATACAGGCTGGCAGGGACAGCGACGCGAAAACTGATACCATGGATTTAGTACATGATTCTGAGCCCCACTGCGTTGAAATTTTTCGTCGGTTATTTAAAAAAAATCTGCTGTGCCATACATTTTGAATAATGCGAATAATTTCAAAGCAGGTTCAGAATCATGTACATGGTATCAGTTTTCGCGTCGATGTCCCTGCCACCCTGTATACATATTGTTAAGTAGCTTTCGCCAGCGGGTTTGCCCGCGTGATTAATATCTTTTTAAATTATAGCCTATGTCACAGAAGAATACAGATAGGACACTCCACAGTTTAGGTATGAAGCTACAAGTACGCGGCGGGCCCGTCTTGTCGGGCCAATTCAGTGAGTGTAACGTAGTCAGAAGATGTGTGTCGATAGAAAGATAGGCAACTTCTGGTGGTGAAAATAGGTGATTAGTGCTGTGCAACCTAAATTGCACTTTATTGTGTCGTAACAAGAGTCGCTTTTTATTTAAATGATTTTGCGGAGTGTCTTATCTGCATTCATCTGTGCCTATGTTACAGGTAGTGCCATCCACGATGCCACGCCCCACTCCACGATTACTGTACTGTAAGCTGTCGATCTATTCTGTAAAAATCTCACCGTGAAAACTTAGGTGAAGTGAGCTGTCAATAGTGTCAATTCCTACCATCAGGAGGAATGACAGCACTCGTATAGCTCACTTCACCTTAGTTATCACGGTGCGATTTTTAGAGAATATACCTACCGGCTGTACTTTATTATGGAGCGGAGCGGAGTGGGGCGCGTCTTCGTGTATGGCACTATATATACGCAGTAATAATTAAATTACCATTCTACTAGTGAAAGAAAATTTTAAATTGGTCCAGTAGTTTTTGAGTTTATAAACAAAAATACAAATTTTTCCTTTATAAAATTCATAATTCAATAGTTATTTATTCAAACTGGGCTGAGAATCAGCACTTTTTGAACGTCAAAATTACATAAGACAGTCCCCTAAAAACGACCACCCTTCACCACTTCCTACTGCTTTAGCTGGGAATAAGAAGTGGCGCAACAAACTCCCCAGCAGCACTGCTGTCTGTTCAGTTAGAAAAATAAACGTTCAAAGTATCACCATACCAAATGTAATCAAAATCGGTTCAGCCGTTTAGCCATGAAAGCGTAATAAACAAACATACAAGACTTTTTTTTTTCTTTCTATTTAGAAATTTTTCGTCGGTTATTAAAAAAAAAAACAGCTGTTTCATAGAAAGTGCAATCCCTACGCGGTCAAAATGTATGGAGCAGCTGTTTAAAAAAAAAATAACCGCCGAAAAATTTCAACGCAGGGGGGTTCAGAATCATGTACTAAATCCATGGTAACCGGCTTCGCGTCGATGTCCCTGACACCCCGTATATAACTAGCTGCGCCCCGCGGTTTCACTCACATAAGTCTCGATACCGTGGGAATATTGGGATAAAAAGTATCCTATGTACTTCTCCAGGTCATGGTCTACCCATATGCCAAATTTCATCTAAATCCGTTCAGCCGTTTTCACGTGAATGCGTAACAAACAAACAAACTCACTTTCACATTTATAATATCAGGTAGGATTCGTTTGGATAACATGATATCTAGTGTAGATTTATACAATTATACTGTCAGTTCAAAGTGCATGGTTACAAAATATGCTTTGCCGTGCCATGCCACATGCGTAGAGCCATGCCGTGGCGTCCCGTTGCTGAGCGCGGTAAAACTGTCCATACATTGTTTCAGATGAAGATTATCTGGAGTCATTATCTGCTACTGTATATCCGGAGTTGGGGCCGGCAGGTCGACACTTCATGAGCTCAGTGCGTGTTATTTCAATACACCATAATACATTTTTTACAGAAATATTCGAAATTAACATTCTTGTAAGAAAAGTATAACATTTTTTCTTTAATGACATCTGTACAGTATTTTAACTAACGAAGGGCGTTCCCGATAACCCTCAATAGTATAGCGTCCAAAAATGGAAAACAAAAGAACTTTTTTACAAAAAACATTACGGAAGAGAAAAATAAAATTTAACCTTTTACTGTAACTAAGCTCCTAAACTAAATTTGAGGCGACGCCCAAGAAACAAATTCCAACTTCGAGGTATGTACGATCCTCCCCAATAAAAAAGAATCGTTCAAATCGGACTACTTAGTAAAAATTATGCGAGTACATACATTTAAAAAAAAAAACATACGCGTTGACTTGAGAACCTCCTCTTTTTTTGTCGGTTTCCACGTGGAAAGACTAAGTGCGCATGTACAGAGTGTTTGTTTTACGTATCAATTCAATATTTTAGTGAATAGATTATTAAAAAAAAATATATATATACAGGGTGGCAGGGTCAACGACGTGAAGCCTGTTACCATGGATTCAGTACATGATTTTGAACAAACCAGCGTTGAAATTTTTCGTCGGTTATTAAAAAAAAACGGCTGTTCCATACATTTTGACCGCGTAGGTCTACTAGGACCACTTTTCTATAAAAACAGCAGTTTTTTTTTTTATAACCAGCCAAAAATTTCAACGCAGGGCTTTTCAGAATCATGTACTGAATCCATGGTATCAGTTTTCGCGTCGATGTCTCTGCCAGCGTCGACAAAACCAGTAGAAATCCCGTTTCTATGGTTGTGATGCTACGTGTGAGGTGAACAAAACAAAAAAAAATCTAATCGATCGAGCCATTTTCGAGTTTTTACGAGACTAACGCATGGCAATTGATTTTTAGGGTTCCGTAGTCAACAAGGAACCAGGAACCCTTATAGTTTCGCCAAGTCCGTCTGGCTGTCTGTCCGCGGTTTAGCTCAGAGACTCTTAGTACTAGAATGCTGTAATTTGGCATGTGTATACATATTAATTAAGCCGACAAAGTGGTAAAATAAAATCATGAAAAATGTTTATGGTAAATTGCACGAAAAGAAAAATGAAAATGTGTAACTCCAACTTATAAGAAACAGACTGGCACAATCGTTAATATAATATCTTACTGCTGCTGAAAATTACAGCGTCAAAAATCATTATTTTTCAAAAAATTTATTTATTATTATATTATTACAGCTTTAAATATTTTGTTAGAGTCAGGTGTGGGGGACACCTGACTGCCCTGCCAGCTAAATGGTTGGTTTTGGATATGTGAAAAAAATCACGGCAGTAGTCGATCTAACGAAATGAAAAGGAAATAAAATCACAGCTAAGTAGGCTTTACAAGTTAACGAGTAATAATCGACCAAATTACATGTTCTCCAATACATTCCGTATGGGAGAAAATGTTTTTCAACTACAAAGTTAAGTTTGTTCTTGAGATAAATTCATCCCAACTACGGAACCCTTCATTGTGCGTGGTCCGACACGCACTTGACCGGTTTTTGTTGTCTATAGATTAGTCGATCGTGTACTATTTATTTTCTTATTTACGTTATAGGATTTTTGTACCGAGCTTTTATTTTCGGTTTTATTTTTAGTGTTCATCAGTGGAAACTTGTAAATGACCTTCAATTACATATTGTTTAAGAACACTGTATATGTTAGCTGTAAGATTCCCGAATAAAAAAAATATATAAAAAAAAGCTGTTAAGGAGAGAGTTGAAAATGCTAAGATATATCACGAATTCAAATCAAATCAGGTCTTCTTCATTCTTCTTAACCTATATTGAAAACTGACTTAGCTACTTTTTATGCCAGATTAAGATTTTTCTTTTTTACAGGCACTTTCAGAACCAGCTGTAGCAGATGATTATAGACCCAAATCAGGCAAAATTGCATCTACGGCGGCTGTACATGCAGTTAGACCGGGTGAATATGGAGCTAGGCATGGTGAATTTGGATATTTACCCGTTGAATCTGTAGCTAAACCGGCCGGATACGGAGCTAGGTTAGTTGAATATGGAGCAACTCCGAGTGAACATGCACTTAGAATGAGTGAGAATGGATCTATACTGGGCGAATTAAGGACTAGACCGGATGAATATGGAGCTAAACTGAATGAAAATGCAATGAGACCAGGTGAACATGCCACTAGATTGAGTAAAAATGGAGCTAGTTCGGGTGAATTTAGACCAAGACCAGATGAAAATGTACCTATAGCGAGTAAAAATGGAGTTAGACCTAGTAAAGCTAGACCGGTTGAAAATAAAACCAGATCGAGTTTTAATGGAGTTAATCCAAATGAATATGGTGCTAAACCGACTGAACATGAAACTAAACCCGTTAATGGAGCAAAGCCAAGTGAATATGAAACTAGACCAGGTGAATATGAAACTAGACTGACTGTAAATGGAGCTATGCCATGTGAACACAGGGCTAGACCGGGTGAAAATGAAACCAGACGGAGTGTAAATGGAGCTAAGCCAAGTGAATATGGAGCTAGAACGGGTGAATACGAATCTAGACCGAGAGAAAATGAACCTAAGCCAGGTGAATATGAAACTAGATCGAGTGTAAATGGCGCTAAGCCAGGTGAATATAGAGCTAGATCTGGTGAATTTACAGATCTATCTGTGGAACAAAGAACCCGACCAGATGAATATGGACCCAGACCGGGCAAAGGTGGAGCTTGGTCTGATGAAGATGGAGTCAGGCCGACTGTACATGAAGCTAGACCGGGAAATGATGGGCCAAGGTCGAATGAAATTGAGTCCGAAAAAGAAGTATATGAGATTGGGTTGCGTGAAAATAAAAGAAGTTTAGATGACAATGTAGACAGACCGGACAAAGATACAGTAGATAAAGATGCACGGGAAGAAAGCAAATTTTGTAAACATAGCAGCACATTATGCCCAATTGACGAAAGTGAGCTTGAAAACAAGGGTGAACATAGAGTTACAGAAGGCGATCAAAGGGACAAACAAATTGATCGAAAAGGCAGAGCAAGTGGGAATGGAGGAAAAGTTGGACGTAGAGTAAATGACGGTGAACAAAATGGCAGAGAAAACGACACTGTAAACAGAATGAGTGAACCAAAAACTGTACAAAATGAAAATGCGCGCAGACCCAGTGAACTGAGACCCCCAGGAATTGAAAATAAGCGCAGACCAAGCCAACAGAAAGGAGGAATTGAACAAACGCGCAGACTAAGTGGGCAAGCAGGCGAGCAGAAAGGCAGAGAAACTAATCCTGCAGGCAGAGCCGGACAGAACACAGCTAGACTGAGTGAACAAAGAAACAAAAAGAGCGATAATTTAGCTAGATTGGGTGGTCGCGAAAGCAGAGTGGGTGATCATGAAGCCAGAGCTGGTGATCTAGGACTCAGAAGTAGTGATCATGATGCCGGTTTAGTAAACCCTGGCTCTAGAGTAGCCGACCCTGGTGCCAGAGCAGCTGTATCTGGATCTAGAGCAAGCCCTAGAGATAGAATGAGTTCTATAGCAAGAACTAGCAATTTGGGTCAACCCAAATTGGGATCGCCTGGTACCAGAGTAGACGAAACTGTAGCCAAGTTAGAAGATTCAGAAATTAAAAATAAAGTGGGTTACCCTGGGGCTAGACAAAGTAGTGTTTCAGGAACCGGAGCAGCAGGGGCTTCGCACATTTCTGAAGCCCAGCAACATGCACGAAAAAGTAGTTTATCTGCGGGAACAACATCGACTGAAAAAAAACGTTTGTCAATCGGGCAAAACTCGTCATTGCTAAGGAAACCGACTCCGATTTCTTCTATACTTCATAAATCAGAAGATAAACAACCTATAAAAACCAACAAAGAGATTCTCCCAAAGAGAATGACTAGTAAAGCCAATGCTATTCCTGTCCCAGCTTCCAATGACGCTGGAAAATCAAAAACACTGCCCAAGGATCCGTACAAACACATCACTCCTCCTGATCTTGAAACACCGCCTGTTTCTATAACAAACCTAGTGAATTTAGCAACAAATAAAGCTCCTCTTGAAAATGTTATCGATGAAAAAGAAATAAATGCAAATGAAAATGAGATAAGGTCTATGAGGTTAGATTCAGTCAAAATAATTGTTGATGTCTCTAAGAATTCCCCGAAAGCAACACAAACAGAACTGATATATGACGAAAAGAGCAAGGTGTCTGGTATTACGGTTAACGAAGGAGTCCAAACTAATACAGAAGTAATAGAACACCACCAACAAGAAGTGTCCACAAGTAGTACAGCAAAAGTCAATTCGTACACGTGCACGTGCGCTCTCTGTTATAAACGAGACCATAGACTCGCTACCGTAGATCCTGATGAAAATCTTATATCAATCCAAAATAAAGGTGACGTAATCAACCTAAAACTGAATATTGAGGTTCGGAACATTGTGAGGTCAGTCTATTCTTGTCAAAAGAATTGTATGAGGTCGCGGTCGTTAACAAACATTATGAGTTCAGAAAAAGAATCACAGATATCTATTGAGGATGGTATGTTTGCGCGACGCAAAAGATCGTTGCAGTCTGTAGTAAACCACACGTGTTTTCGAGATTACGGGTTCGAGAGATCTCCACAATTAATGGTTGTCCAGTGTGCTGGTTGTGGAAGGCTAAACTACCCGCCGCGGTGTGATCTTCCGCCATGCTGTGATAATAACAAAAAGTATTTCGTATTGTTGTCAAACTCACTGAATGAAGATGTGGTTGAAGATATGGATGATTGGTAAGTTATTAATCTACACTAATATTTATTGTGGGATATGTTTTTTATCGTAAGAGTTTATAAATTATCTATTTGACGACGTTGATAACTTAATACTTTATTGAAATTAATGCGAATAATTTTAACCAACAAACTGAACATAGTATGGGTTGCGACTCTAAACTATGACAGAATTATTAAGCAGTCTTGCCCACCGTAAAGTAGCTCTAGACTGACCAAGTTCGTGCTTTAGGTGGCAGCCTTGCTACATTTTTTGTCAGGTCAGGATACTTAGAATATTGCTTGTACATTGACTGATCAGGATCACATAACTGAATTGACTATACAAATATGTAGATTAGACTAAAATGGTCATAAAGTACTCACATCTTTCATTATCCAATCATTTTCAGTTGTAATTTCAATCCACCATGTCGGCCATGCTGCCTAAGGCAGTCACAGGAAAAAAGATCAAGCAGTGGAATACCACTAAAACAGGCTTTATCAGAGATGACTTTAGATACTATTACAACTGTTACGGTATCAGGAGTGGCATTACAGAGGCAGGAAATGGGGAAGAAAACAGACACGACATGTCAAACTGAAGAGCCACAAGGCGAATGTTATATGATGACCAAACGTAAAGTGAGCATTTCAGCAGACATGGGTACGAAGTGCGACAATCAAAAAGAGAGTAGCTCTTCGATATTAGTAACGACGCAGGTTAAGCAAAGCAAACAGTTATGCCCACAAAAATGCGAACATGAAGATTCACAAGTGTGCCCAGAGTTTTGCCCGCCAGTAACGTCATGTCAAAAAGTACAGTCAGTATGCTCGCAAGTAAGCACACAAACATCTCCAGAAGTTCAGACACAAGGATGCATGCCTGTATCACCGCCAAGCTCAACATGTTGTCCTAAACCAATACCGTCTATACAAGTACAGACACAAGGATACGTGCCAGTATCACCGCCGAGCTCAACATGTTGTCCTAAACCTATACCGTGTATACAAGTAAAGACACACGAATGCATTCTAGTATCACCGACATGTTCAACATGTTGTCCTAAACCAATACCGTGTAAACAAGTACAGACACAAGGATGCAGGCCAGTATCACCGCCGAGCTCAACATGTTGTCCTAAACCAATACCGTGTATACAAGTAAAGACACAAGAATGCATTCCAGTATGTCCGCAAGCTTTTAATGCGCAGACGCAGACTCAGTGGAACTGTGTTATAGTAAGTTTTGCGTTTGACTCAACGTCAATTTTTATTAATGCCTTCACCAGGTTGATTTTTTTAAATATATTTGTTTTAGTTACTGGCACGGCTTCACCCTGACGGTCGATACTCATTCCATCTGCCGCCGTTGAAATTGTTTAAAAGTTATCCATTTTGACAATTTATACAACATACCAAGTAAAGGGTTTTTTTTTACTTTATTTTTCTTATCTTTGTTTACTTTGTTTTACAAGGTCTCCCTTAAAAACTACATCTAAGATATCTCTTACTAGAGTACACATTCTGTACCCAAATTACGTAACACACGGTTAATCACAATCTGTTTCATTTTGACAGTTCAACAACATTCATTGCGTTATTTACGTAGTTGACACAAATTTTTCTAACATAATATGAAGCAATGGATTAGCAATAAATATCCTTCAAAATTATTCAGAGTGTGATTGATCGTGTGTTACAGAATTAGGATTCTGGTTACTTTTAATTAGCATTTTCTCAACACGTCATGGAAAACCGTCAACTGTTTGGCAACCTAGCAATTTGCACCCCGAATAGTAACTTAAGGACACCCAAAATTACGTCGAATTGTGCTAAAAACTATAATTTATTTGGTTTCTAACATAATTACAAACGAAATATACAATAAAACTACTGGAAATCCTAGTGGTCTGGCTGCAGAATCAGAAGCCGCAAGCTGTTGGGTTTGGTAAGCAATCAGCTTACGTGCCAGGATATTGAGTGGCTTCGGGTCCAGGTAGCGGAGCTGCATCTCTGTGATCGACTTTAGACTGTGTATCGGCATTT
This sequence comes from Agrochola macilenta, assembly GCA_916701695.1. Classification (NCBI taxonomy): domain Eukaryota; kingdom Metazoa; phylum Arthropoda; class Insecta; order Lepidoptera; family Noctuidae; genus Agrochola; species Agrochola macilenta. The sequence goes on along the minus strand of OU753554.1, from coordinate 9,357,998 downwards.
CTAGCATCACCTGTAACAGTTTCAAGTTCTGTTAACCTATTGTGTTCAATTATTTGACCGTAGTGACTCTGGTTGGTAATTTTACCGGGGGGGCGATGTGATAATAGGCAAATTTCGCGATCTCACGCCCGTAGCCGCCGCCGCAGGAGACGCCCTGGGCGTCGGGAATCCCGGCCCGGTCCCGGCCACCGTAGGCGTGGGCTTGCGGACGGTGAGCAATGGCTAGCTCGCCGTCCGATAAGGACCGGGCCCGGGTCGACGGCGCGTTGTGTTCCACGCGCGCCTCAAAGAGATGTCAGCACAACTGTAGGGGTCTGCTAGGACCGATGCCTGCCGGGGTTGCGGGAAAGTCCAAAAGGGATGCCGTGGCCCTTGGCAACGTACAGTCACGAGCACCAATATGTATACACTTAACAACTTTAAAAAGTGATTTTCTCCTACTGTGGTGATTGTAATTTTATGTTGTTACGAACGTAGTATTTTGGAACCCACACTAATATAAAATAGGTCTTATCTCAAAGTTGCAGTCGTTATTCCATGAGAAAATCGCTTTCGAATTTTGCTAAGTGGATACATTTTGGTGCACATGACTGTACAGGCAACACAGAAGGAACACGGGTGGGTTTTAGTCAATAAGAGTCTGACACGCCCTCGCTTCGTCCAGAGCGGGAGAAGTTATTTGATAACGTACAAACCAAAAAAAGGGGGCGATGCGATAAGTTCACCGTCTGATCAGCTCCGATCAATGGCTCACTGAAACATCACACTTTCACACTTTGCTTGCGGTTGGTCCAGTTAGAAATAAACAAAACAATCTCATTATCGTTTTAACCTGGACCAAAACATACACCAAAAAGATTTTTGATTGAATAATGGTCATAACGGCACTTTAACTCTGCGACATGCGAGTTATCTACATAACTTATACATACGTGCAGTATACTGCTAATGTTATTTAAGAAGTAATAATAAGGTCTTACTTGGGCTGTAATGCCAGACATCGCTTCAGGGTTGATGGCACTCAGGTCTGGGCCACTGAGCTCAGCTAGAAGTAAACCTAGTCGGGTAACTTCGCGCGCGCTCCAACTGTATGACTTGCCTAACGCCTGAAGAAAATGTCACAGCAACATGTTATAGTTTCAAGTAAGTTTAATAGATCAAGAATTCAAGAAATATCAACTGTTCTGATGGTATTTTAAATATATTACTTACCTTACAATTGCAATAGGTACTAAAGTTTCAGACCGCGTTCTATTTAAAAGCGATCATCGCGCGAATACGCAATTGTTCGAACTTTTTGTTCGATGAACCAGAATGCGTTGTCGCACCGACAGAGGGCGCTCTCCGGTTTTCCGAACAAAGAGTGATTGCACGCGAGTTGCGACCGATCGCGTATTCGGGGTTATTAATTAAATTTCACCCCAAGATAACAAGACGTTTTAGCTTACATACATTTGCATAGACTTTGAACTAACCTGGGTTCTCATCATCATGGCTAAATAAAACCTGCGCTGTAGTGGATCACAAGCTCGTATATGGTAAAATATCTGGAAATATATATTTTTTAGGTAGAGTACTTAGCTACTTATACTTTGTGATCCACCAGTGACGTTACTAAAATGTACGTGTGTGGCAAATATTTTTGTAACGGCATTGTGCGCTTTTGTAATTTCCAACGTGACGATATAGTACATTACTGCCGCGGCCTGCAAAATCCAGACATTGATGGACGAATGTGAAAATGTGGGCCGAAGCGAAGCCGAGGCACATTTCGTGAGTCCATCCTAGTAATTTTCTCAAATAATGCACGGAAATTCAAACGTAAGTAAATTAAATATAAATTTCAGAATCAATGACGAACAACGATTGTTTTTCACGCGCCAATATGTTCATTTATTTCTTTTTACTTTAAAAAGCTATTTGCAAGCCCTAATCAGCATTTAAATATAATCTTTGATAATAATGATCTCATTAGTCGCCATGTGTCGAAGTAAAAAGTTCGTTCCATTTTTAAATTACACGACAGATAAGAGTTTTCATAGTAATCTATTCAGCCAGACATCAGCTAAGGACTTTATACATTGCCGGATGTATTTGACCAGTACAGCATTTTCGATTTGTTTCGAAGAAAGTTGTCAAAATAATACTTGTTCTCGTTCGTTCATGTTTGAGAAAATATATTATCGTAGATGACCAGGTCATGATGCTGTGACGTGGCCAGGTCACGTTACAGCATCACGATAGCACAGGAAAATAAATTTTATGGAAATACATGAAGACGCTTTTAAATTAACGTCCACGATAACGTTATTACGTGCACGTATTTCCATACATCTTATGGACGTGGACCTCCACGATAATATTGTCACGTTAGAAATTATGAAAGCGCACATTAGCTTATCTCATGGTTCGTGCCGAAACAAGAGAAGAAGTTCATATCTAACCATCTTAAGGACTCTTCTTGCTTGCAGCATTCCGCGGCTATAGAACCGGGCCGGTAACAGATGTGGTCATCGTGTTCACGGGATTTTGTTTTAAAACTGGTTAGATTTGAAGGCGCTCTTGTCCAACAGTGTTCATGTTGATGTTACAACTGACCTGGTGAGTCAACTGAAGGTACGTGTTTTCCGGTATCCTCCTCATGAAGATCATGGGTACCCCGCACAGCAAATTGTTCATAATGTTCAGGTACTTAGCGTCCGTCCAGCGAGGGTTCAGTTGCATGTACTTGCTTGCCACCACTCCTACCTATACAATACAATTTATCTTCAGTCGTCGCCGTAGAAGGCCGTCCCTCACGCAGATCATCGGTGAGATTAGTGCGACCACGTTTAAACTCATTAAACCAGTTGTAAACAGTGGCACGAGATGGGGCTTCATCGTGAGAGGCCAATCGAAGACTATCATAACTTTCTTGTTGACTTAAATGACATCGAAAGTCATAAAAAATCATTGTACGAAAATTTTCTCGCGTTAAATTCATGCTGACGTGACACAGACAATTTTCAATTTTCCGCCAAATCGTAAATAATTAATGACAAATGAATAAAATACTTACTTACACATTAATATAAGTAAAGAGTTCCATTTTAAAAATTTTAACTTCTTTTTTTATTATATCGTTTACAAGTGGCCAGTTCTAAAAACTTCCAGTGTCGCCCTCGTACAACGGTTAAGGTAGCTGCCCTTACTGCCCCGTCTCAAAAATCCACCCTGTATATGCGGAGGTGGCAGTAAATTATTATCAAACCGAGAAAATTACCTGATGCCTATTAAGATCGGGATGTGTGCCAATAAACGACAGTATCTTGGGATCAGACAGGTTGAGTCTGGACATCTCCCTGCCCTGGATGTATTTGAACAGGGGACGGTACTTCTCCAGCGTCTCAAATGTCACCTCTTCCGTGGGCGTGGAACCCTTCACGACAGACCACGTCGCTGCAAGCTTTTCGCGCGCTACATGCATCATGGCTATTGTTCTTGCCTGGAAGAACGAGATTTCTTACCAGGCCGAATCTCCGAATCCGAATCAGCCGCCAATTTCAACTCTCAACGCAGACTTTATTCAACTATGGAGGAAATAATATACTCTGAGGTACTGTCACGAGCACAAATATGTATGCAACTCACTGAACAACTTCTAAAAGTGGTTTTGTCCTCCTGTGTTGATTGTAATTTGTTACGAACATAGTATTTTGGAACCCATACTACATAATATTATGAAATTGGTTTTTATCATAACACGTTGAGTGCCGGGAGTCCTCCTGGAGGGTTCACCTAGTCGCATATGGGATGCCGGGAGCCGTCCCGAAGGGATCATTTTGAATGTAAGCTTTTCTTAGCGAATACAGCATTATAAACCGTGAAAATAAAATCTAATGTATATTTTAACAAGATTTATTAGTAAGTATATGCGTTGGTTTTAAAATCCTAAATTTTAATTTTTTGTTCACGGTTACTAATATTCACAAAAAATTTAAAAGGTTGGAAACTACGTATGACGACAAGACCCCTTGAAAACATTATTTTACTTAATTTTACAATGTTTTATAACACGGTTTTAAATCTAATGCCGTTGACCGCCGTCCGCGATGTTTAACTTTAGCGGACGTTATGCCGACAACCCTCGCGGAGGGTTCACTTCCAATATGTATGGCGGCATGGCGTATGAGTTCTATGAAAAGTGAGTGGAGTCGAAAGTGTTAGTTGTAATCGCTTTTCGACGAGAAAATCGCTTTTGAATTTTGCTAAGTGTAGGTTTACACATTAGTGCATGTGACTGCACGAGTATGCCGCACCGCTTACTTCCTAACTCCGGGCTGCTACTGAGAAATCCCTCCTTTGCTCAGCGTGGGAATCGAACCCAGGAAGTGCTCAGCGGTTGCTCTTTCGACCACAAGACCAATGACCGGCTACCTTGATGAAAGCAAAATAATTTACTATGTCAGATATCACAAATGGCGAAAAGCTTTCATTAGCGGTCCTAGAGATCTTGATGACCAGCGATATATAAAAAGTAACTAACAGAGTGCAGCACATAAGACCCTGGTAACCGCTCCACATCCGAAAGGTCCCCAGAGATGAATATGGCGAAGGCGTTAACGGCTGTCTGCATGAAGTCCTTTGTGATCTTCAGATTACAGTGGCCACGGTGCATGTACTCCAAGAACGGCAGGTGGACGCTACTCTTGCCTTGAAACGTCTCCGCTCTGAGGAGTAAACGCCCGGCCTCGAGCAATGCGACTCGCATCATGTGAGACTCAGCAAGTCGCATGGTGCTGACTTGTGGCATGCTCTAAAAAACTTATTTCATTTGTTTAGTCACACACATGGTATAATAATATACTTCGCCAGGTGTGTGACCACTGTGTTTCGGAATGCCATCATTCCGAAACACAGTGGTCACGTGGGTAACACAAGTCTACGTCATCACATCTACCAGAAGTTTGTAATAATAACACCCCAACCAACTTTATTACCTGTGCGAATCCGATAAAACATTGAGGTTTTAATTAACAATTACGTTGGTTTATGTTTAAATTGAATTGTTTCGTTTGATTAGACACACAAAACGACAATTTAAAAGCTTTGGTTTCTGAAAATCTTTCCTTAAGGCTTGTGCAGACCAGCGCGACGCGACACCGGTTATTGTTATACTGTGAAGTTTTCTTAGAAATTGTATTGTTCGTGTCGCGTCGCGCGACAAGTCGCGCTGGTCTGCACAAGCCTTTAATCGTGTTTTGTTGCAATAGAGTGGCAACTGGATAGTGACGTAAGCATGTGTTAGTCCCAGAATGCCAGACCTTGTTTTATTAGACCATGGTCACACAGAGGACGGAGACGCCTCACGGTGATTCTGATCTGTAAGTTGGCAGAAAATACTGAACAACACACGGTATGATTCTTCCTCACATACTCGTTTTATTTACCGCAACGTGGAAGCTCTTGGCCTTCATCTCACCTGATAGTAAGTGATGATCAGACCATCAGACCGAAGGTGGAAGTGAACTTCACCCGCAATCCTCAACCACAGAGGAATTGACTTTCTTACGTCTAACTGCCGAAACACAAAAATGCCGTTGACATTGTTGTTATGGCGACAGACTTAACTAAAATGGTGGTAGCTAGCCAGGCAGACTAATAACAAGCCCTACCACCAACAAAACCGAGCAGAAAATTTTGCCCCCGCTGGGAATCGAACCCAGGACCTCTGGGTCTGAGACAGATAGGCTAACCACTAGACCACACGGGCAGATAAACGGTCATATTGCTTAATTCACGTTTATACATATAGTTGTACGTAAACGTAATATCTAAACTTTTTAAATAGTATAAATAAAATAAAGTCTCTTCGTGCTGTGTGAGACCGCTTAGATCTTGTAAACTTCACAATGGATTTTGATGTGGCTTCACTATCATTTAGAAACTTAATTCCGGTGTGTGTAACTTATTTAAAGGTATGGTATTTTGACATGTCGCCATGGCACCCGTGCGAAGCAATGCTGGGTCACGTTCTCTAAGGCTTCCTACTCCTAGTACATCCTAAAGGCCCAGCACGCCCTACCGTGGGTTTTTATACCCGCAAAATCTGTAAAGTATCATGCAATGAACGAAACGCATGCCGCATGCGTTTCGTTCATTGCATGATAAACCGCATGCGGCATGCGGTTTATTCACACGTAAGGATGTGACATTCTACATAAAAATCGATTATTCATTAATCGATTGTTTTTCGGAGCATGATAAATCGATTAATAAATAATCGATTTTTCTTTATAAAATAATCGATTTTTTGTATTAATCGATTTTTTTCTAATTATATTAAAGAATAAAATCTATATTGATAACAGCTTTATTAAATAAAAAATACACATCCGAAATTAAAAAAAAAAAATAATCAACACAACTTTTTAAGTTCTCGAATAATCAACATGAATTAATATAATTTTTTATTTTATATTAAAAAAATTAAAATTATATTACATAGTTTTATTAATAAAAATACGAAATTACGTAAAATAATCAAAACAAATTAAAGTTGTAGAATAGTCGATTTAAATAAGATTTTTTAAATTATTCAACTTAATTAACAACTAAAAACAAGAGTAAAACACTAAACACTCAGTCACGAAATATTTTCAAAACTTTGTCGTTTGAACAGCTAATCATCAATGACATATTACGACTTATAAATAATACAGTTCGTTGACTAACGCCATCTAGTGAAAGATTAATTAGTTAAATTAACTAACTGTTTTCAAAGCACACAAGGACTGCCATGTAGACGCACTGATATGTCGTTAATGTAATTGTGATGGGCCTAATAGTACCTAATTCTAGCTCCGCAGTCCGGAGTAATTTCGGGGGAGGCGGATGAAAAAAAAAATCGACAGTGCTAAAAGCAAAAATCGATTATTAATCGATTTTTCGTAATATAAAAATCACGTATTAAAATCGATTATTTTGGAGAAAACATCGATTTTTAATCGATTTTTTTCATAATCGATTATTTTATCACATCCCTAATTCACAGTGGGCCTCCCGCAGCTGCGGTGAGTGGTCGTGACTGCGTTTGTTATACCATACGGCAGAAATAACGCACCACATTCCACTGTACCGCAGTTTGCGCTAGCCCTAATTGAAGTAATATTCATGATGACGTGTTTTTCAAAATTTAGAGTGTACCTATTACGAGTATCAGACATAGCTTACCGCATCACTTGCCCCGTGGGCCAGTGCGCCAAGATATCTTCACCTCCTGGAATAGTTTTCGACCTTTCCGTTTTTACGTCTATCTAGAACAAATCGAGACGGTTCGTAATTCATGAGTGATGGATCATTATGCTAATATCAGCGTCAGGCACTAGTTGTGTGGAATTTTTGCTGATCAGGGGGCCTACCACCACCTCTAAAGCAGTATTATTTTAATGTTACTTTAGTGTGGGAAAGAGATGAAGCTCTACAGAACGTATAGCTCCATCTCATGGCGTAGCTGTGTCTTCGATCGTCGCGCGAATACGCGATCGTCGCGTTCCGGTTCACCGAACAAAAAGTGATATTTGAACGCGATGAACGCGTATTCGCGCGACAATCTCTTTTTACTATGACGCGGCCCTAGGCGCACATTCCTATTTTTTTGTGTTTTTATTTTGCAGAATATTTTATGTGCATTTTAGTCAGTGCATAAATGTATTTTCGTTCCGGTTTTTTTTTTAATACATATTTCGTCTTTATTTCGTGTGGTTAGTGACTACGGTTGCCAACCGTACTGTTAATTATACTTTTTTTTTCACTCTAAAATACTGTTTACTGACTCAGCAGCGCTGTCAGGCGACACCGGTCAGTTGCCCTGAATATAAAAGTTACATAGGTACCTTCACTGGGTCGTCGAAAGCTTTCGCCAACAGGTTCCATAGTATTACATAACGTTGTGTCATTCACATAATTAGGTACTAAGATGAATTTTTTAAACTTTGGTAAGCTTTTTCTTCCGAATTTGCACTACGTGCCACTATTGCAATTTATTTTTGCTTGCTAACAATCCTACCAAATAGCTTGTGTGGACTTTACTAACGGACAGACCGTTCACTATAACTTGTCCCTTGTCGTCATATTGGCACCATTTCTCGTCAAGCTCAGTTTCAATACTAATAGAGTTCAAAATGGCGACTGACAGAAAGTGCTACCAATCGTGTCACGGGTCAAGTAATCTAATATTAACATTTACCTATTGGAAAACGTACCGACTTTGGGTCCATATAAAACTTCCTGAAAAATCTTTTCAAATCCGATCAAAGGATCTGAGGAAGAGATTAAAGAAATAAAATTAATCGAATGCTATAAAATTATTATAAAACTAATCAACCTACCAAACATCGATATTTAACAGATTTTTCTATTATTTTTATGTGATAATCATCACATGCAGAACTTGAACTCGTGTAAAACTTTTATCACTTTACATAAATAATTTCCAGAGATATACAGAGATTCTTAGATCTTTGACAGTCGTTACGGGTAGTCAGAAGCCCAAAAGTCTGACAACCAGTCTTACCAAGAACTATCGTGTTACTCAGTAACTGGGTTGTAGAGGTCAGATAGGCAGTCGCTCCATGTAAAATACTGTATTTAGCTGCATCTGGTTAGACTGGAAGTCGACCCCAAGATAGCTGGGGAAAGGCAGGCAGATTGATTGATATACAGGGTCAAATTAAACTACCTAGCGAAACTCTGCAGACTAGATGGATCAAAACATGTTAAAAAAAAATGCTTTTTTTTGGGGTCAACGACCGCTGGTAGTGTTATTACTTGAAGTATAACTTCAGGAAATCTGTTTTTATTTGATAAGGTGTTTAGATGTCGATACGCATCACATTTGTGAAGTTTCGTTATTTGTTTTGATTTTCATAAAAAGAGTAACGAAATTATATTTCCTTTTTTTTCTATTCTTACGTTTTAATTATGGATACCTACCTAACCTACTACATCTCAAGTCAGTGTTACCAGGTACACGGTAATTATTAGAAGCACGGTATTTTTAATCAATACACGGTCTACGGTAGTTCGATTCTTTACCGTGTTATTTCTACGATTATTTTTAAACTGTAGGTAAAGTTTCGGTTCCGGTGCTGCATGTGCAAGGATCTATAACCAAGCTAACGACATTAAAACGAGGAAAATATATAAATTAATAAAAAAAACACATTGGGAAATATTCCCCAACATGGAAACAGCTGTTTTGATTTTGTACCTAGAATATGTTGTCAGAAATGACTGCAGAATAAATCTGTTTACAGTATTTTGAGTCTGAAACACCGTATTTTTTATCCATCAACACGGTAGTCAATTATTTTCATCTGGTAACACTGCACACTGCCTCAACCTCAATAACTGAGGCCTCAACAAGCCAGCTGTGGCACTTCTTCAGTGTGGACGTAAATGCACAACTTTATGTAGGTAATTCGTTCTGACGTTCAAAGAATTTACGTCGATATTTGGATACTGGCGGCTTCGTGCGCCGTCCAGGAGGACCACGAAACTGAGTCACTGCAGCACGACAAGATCGGTTTATCTTTACCACTAGCCTGCTTAATCGTCAACTGACCTCAGTACAGGTCCAAGAACAGCTTCGAGACTTTCATGGACTGACTGTTTGCACCCGAACTGATAGAAGAAGACTCGAAGTCAGCCAATGGTCCCAAACTGACACGAGCTCACAGAATGGCGCGCCTACAGTTTGCACGCGAAGATTTGCATTGGACTCAACGTCAACGTCTCTTTTTACGGATGAAACCAACATTATATATGCTGTATGGTAATGATGGACGTAGGAAAATCTACCAAAGCCAGGAGGAAGGTTTTCAGCAATGTTGCATTGAAGAGAAGGTCAGTTATGGCATGGATAGTCTGGAGCGGAATTTAAAACTGAAAACTGGCCTTGAGGTTGTGATGGAACCACGGTTGCCGCCACTAAATAGTGATGCCAAACGCTGAGTTTGTGGGCCAGGATTTCATTTTTATGCAAGGGCGCACACTGCAACGTTAGTATCGCAATAATGGAATGGCCATCAAGAAGCCCTCTTATGAATACTTACAATAGAGCACTGAAGAGACGTGTTCGAGCTAATCAACCAGCTACAGAAACTTTGCAGGACCTGAAAACTGCTATCTTGGAAGCATGGGAGAACATTCCACAGCACGTCATACTGGCATTAATTTATTCCATGCCGAACCGTATATTCCGATTTCAAATTTGGAAATAGACAAACGGAAATGATAGTGAGTGACTGGCTTCAAAACCACATTTCTTTGTACTATCATTATTTATAAAGAAAGGGACATTTAAACGAAAATATGCAGAGTGGCTCGATTCAGGTGTCCGGGATAAATGGCGCAATACTCTGAAACACGCAAACCTGTCGCTTTAGTGGTAGCAATGCTGATGAAGCTGAACCCCGATGCCCCTGGTGCGAGAGAGACGCCTTTGCCGCCGCTCTTGTCCTTCACTACCTTCATTTTGACGACGTCTTGAACAGAGATGTTGTTATTATTGGTTACGCCGCACTGTGACTCTTTAGAACAGAAAGCAGAGACTTATTATTTACACTTCACAGTCCTTTCACAGTTATTTTACCTCTGACAGCAGCAACCCAATAGCAACCTTAAGTAACCGAAAACAAAGATCACTGTGATTTTGTCAGATTTGTCAGTGGCAACCTAACAGCAACCTTATTGTAACGATGATAAAGACCACTGTGATCTTGTCAGTAATGTAAAATCAGAGGGAAAATAACTATGAAAGGACAGTATTCTGTTTGTGGTATTAATAAGGGACTAGTTAAAACAAGATCCTGAGGCGCGCGCACAGTACGTACGCTGCGTTTCGGGCGCGCGTTGATGGACGCTCGTCAAGAACAACAAGATTTTCACATTTTGTTGTAACTTTGGACTCTCAACATGCACAGTATAACTGTGTTTCTTTTAAGTTTATTACTGATGCAAAGAAAACGACAAGGAAAAATAGTGAAAAGAAACTTCCGTCCACGCGTCGAGGGCGCGCTAAGAGCGCTCGGGACTGGCGCGCGTCATACGCGCGTATGACACGCCCTTTGACGGCAGTGCTTGTTATAATTCGTTACATAGAAATTAATAAAAATTTATTGAGCACTCAAAACGCAGCGTACAAGACGCGCGCCACGGGCGCTTGTTATGACTAGAGCCTAAAAAGATAAGATAGGTAATAAACGTATCGCTGGAGAAGCGCTAGTGTAAAGGGGCTCGACTGACAAACCTTCAGATTAAACTTACCACTGACGTTCTCATAGCTGAGCAACGTGAACATCTGGTTGTTATAACCGAACACAACATTTACGCAAATGGAAAATAGTGCTATGTAGTAAATCGACATTTTTCTTTCGTTTAATTTCATCTGACATTGGCTGGCAAACTGAATTCAGGGAGGCTCTGAAATATTTAAATCAATAGGTACAACAGGAACACTTAAGGGTTCTATAAAAAAAAATGTGTGCTGGGACACATAGTAGAAATGAAACTTTAATGGACAAGTGGAAAAACGAATCGCAACGGGACAAGTGGCAAAACGAATCGCAACAAAATTTTAACTTGAAGTTTTACGGGCAGATTGTTAATGTACTTGTCCAATTTGAAAACCTGCCCGTAAATAAAAAGTAAATATTCATCCATTTTCTTAAATATCTTTAAAAGTATTGATTTCATAATTATGTATATTAACCCTCGCAACAACTTCATTTGATCACACGATAACAAAATTCAAATTCAAAATTCAAAAGTCATTTATTCAAACTAGGCTGAGAATCAGCACTTTTCGAACGTCAAAATTACATAAGACAGTCCCCCAAAACGCCCACCCTTCACCACTTCCTAGTGCGCATTAGCTGGGAAGAAGAAGTGCCTGTAACTACAGTTCAAACCCTTTTTTTATTGATTTTTTTTATTTGTCCCCTAAAAGTGACCTCGATATTCTAAATTCATTAATTTACGTTACACGCCCGTATTTGGGTCACAGATATACATAATATATGTACCAAACAACAGTCCATTAGATTCGGAGCAAATAGGCAGTGATAGACGGACAGACAGACACACGAGTGATCCTATAAGGGTTCCAGTTTCTTCCTTTTGAGGTACGGAACAAAAAAAGAAAAGGATTAGCGAGCAATAGCAAGGATGGTAGCAGGGCTGTCTATAAAAGTTGTGCCATAAGTACGCACTTTGGGGCATAAAGCTTCAGTTTCTTAGAAGAGCGGTGCACGCCACATAACGGCCGCAATGACGTCATGAAAATACTGTCACCGGGGTTTGACTTTACGGTGTCAAAAGACGCTCTCTAGGAAACCACACCAATCGGCAAGCGATACCGTCGGAGGCTGCTCGAGTGGAGATAAGGAGCCAGTAGGTGGAGGTAAAGTACACACGCGAGATAGACAATGTTGCACAAGGCAAATATTTGCGCCCCGACCGACGGCTGCCGCTAAACGTGCGTACTGACAGACAAGTTATTAATTTTATTAAAGAAATGCTAGTTCCAGGCTTACTGACACTGCGCCCCTAGTCGCCGCAGGAGACGCCCCGGGCGTCGGGAGTCGCGAGCCGACTTCCGGCCACTGTAGGCGCGGGCTTGCGGACGGTGAGCAATGGGCAGCTCGCCGTCCGATAAGGACCAGCTATCTAATTACGCAACATATTTTCGATTTGCAATTGAGTCAAATTGGTTTCGTTTTGACTAGAATTGCTTTCAAAAGTTGTAAATTGAAAGCAATTCTAGTCAAACGAAACCAATTTGACTCAATTGCAAATCGAAAATGTGTTGCGTAATTAGATAGCAGGCCCGGGCGTTGTGTTCCACGGGCGCCTCAAAGGGATGTCAGCCCCAACTGACGGGGTCCATAAGGACCAACGCCTGCTGGGGTTGCGGGTTTGTCCGAAAGGGATATCGCGGCCCCGGCACACAGGCAACGGAAGGAACACGGGTGGGTTTTAGTCAGTAAAAGTCTGACACGCCCTCTCGCTCTGCCCAGAGCGTGAGAAGTCATTTGATGACTTCCCAACCTCAAAAAAAAAAAAAGGCTTACTGACACTACACTTGACTATTAAACAAACAATTCTTGCCGATAGTGAACTATGAAGTTAATACTTCAATCAATCTGCCTAGCCTTTTCCCAAGTCTGTTGGGGACCGGATGCAGCTGAATACCAGTATTTTACATGGAGTGACCGCCTATCTGACCTCCACAACCTAGTCACTGGGTAGGGTAATACGATACCCCTTGGTAAGCCTGGTTGTGAGACTTTCGGGCTTCTGACGACCCGTAACGACTGACAAAGATCCACGAATGACAGCCGGGACCAACGACTTAAAACGTACTTTTGAAGGAGTCCCGGTATGTAAAGATGGTCATCCATCCACGGCAAGCATAGCTTAACCTGATATATCGAACCGTGCGGCTGTTATTACTTAGCCACGAGGCAACCACACCAATTACGTTACAGTGACGTCATTCGACGGCAAATTGCGGACGCTATATGGTGGCCACCGTAGTCTTAGGAAACCCGAATGCGGTCCGCCTAATCGACGTCTCAACCAAACTAGGTATATACAACAATACTCTTTGCATAATTATAGTCCTGCATGCTAGAGCAGCCGTGGAAAAAACTCGTGACAGCAAAAATGACAGGAACTAAGCAAGTCATGTTACTCTTTGGCATATCCACACAACATTATATGTAAACATTTTATTAAATCAAATGAGTAAAACACTTTCCTATGTCTTCAACAACCTCCAGTGATTGTGAAAGTTGCGATTGTTCGCAATGCACCTATTCGTTTGAAAATAATCATAATGACTACGGAAAACTTTTGTTGAACAGTCGACATGTCCCGATGTACGCTACGATGGCACACCCACTCGTGTACTACGCTGAAATTGTAAGTTTAGGTATTCGGTTCATGTAGGAGGCCAATAACTGGCCACAATATTCAGCCCCGGATCTAGAATTTTTATGAAGCGGGGCAAAAGCTGCCGTCTGCCACCCCCCGCCAATCCTTTATTGGGATGTGCTAAGGTAGCCCGCGAAATTCAAATTTTCTGGAAATCAAAATTTTGGCAGCAACATAATAATCAAATTTTATAGATCGTTTATCCCAATCCAACAGGAGCGCCAAAACTGTTGCAAAAAGGAAAGAAATAGAAAGATTATATGTGCTGCGCGTCTCATTTATTGCAAAGTTGCGGTGTGCTGGGTGGTGCACTAGTTTGCTACGCTTGAATTTGGTGGCCCCCCCCCCCCCCCCCCACCCCTAGATCCGGGGTTGTCAATATTACTAGTAGTTTTGCGAACAGTAGACCTCGCGAGCACAAACCTTTTTGCAACAATTAATATACCACTAAATTTCCCATCCCACCCACAATCTAGCTCTAAAGTTGGCAATTTATTACCTATTGAGGAGCTATTCTACTCATCACATCAATGATCCTCATCAGATCTTCACCAAATTTTTATGAGACCAACTTAAAGTTACTAAGACCTTTCAAATAAAAAAAGAACCATCGAAATCTCTTGATCTCATAAGGTGGAGATATTCAGTAGTCTCCTTTTTACCCTTTTGTGGAAGTACCCCTCCAATCAAAAATCCCTGAAGATAAAGAAACGGTTCGGTTATAAAATACGACCTGTAGAGGAGTACCAACAAACTGACCGAGGAAAGCAAATTTTGCCAGACTTGAAGCAGAAACACTTCGCTCGCTTCGGTCAATTATTGGCGGTCACCATGAAATGAATCGACTTTGTGAAAGATGAAGATATCGCTACAAAGGCGATGACTACGGAGGTGACGACTAATAGAGAAATATGGAAGAAAAAGATATGTTGCGCCAACCACAAATAAATTGCGATAAGGGCGGGAGGATGATGTGTTAATTAACTCAATGTCAAACTCAAAGCATTTATTTCAAATAAACCAATCACAGACCCTTTTGAAATGTCAAGGGGTCGGTCAGTCAAAAAGATGAAGCTAGTTGCCAGTTTCAAAGCGTAGTAGGTTCCTATGGAGAAGAACGGGCAAGAAACTCCACGGACACTCTTTTAAATCAAAATATTGTTACATCATTCTTGTTGAAATTATACATGTGAGAACAATGAAGAAAGACGTGCACGTTTTCGTAATAATAAAATAAAAGCAGAACTTTACCGTGCGTCAAATTATTGAGAAAGCCCGAGAGTTCAACAAGCCGACATATATATGCTTTGTTGACTTTACTAAGGCGTTTCGACTCCTTGAAATGGCCGATGCTGTGGAGATCCCTTCTCGCTATGGGTACACCTAAACAACTTGATGATGGAGAGGAGGAACTTGATGAGGATGGAACAGCGTCAGTGAAAACAGATGGCGTACTATCGAATGATTTCCACCCCGGAGCAGGTGTTCGTCAAGGATGCATCTTATCGCCGCTCTTGTTTAACATGTACACAGGACGGACGATGTATCAATAGGTGGAATGAAAATATCAAATTTACGCTATACGAATGATACTACGCTATTCGTGACTAGAATTGGCCACTTGGAACAGTTGTTTTCCAAGATGGAACATGCCAGCTTAGCGTTCGGCTTGAAAATAAACAGAAGTAAGACGAAGATGATGATTGTCGACCGTGCAAACAGTTTTATCAAAAAAAAAATCGAATCTAAAATCGTTTATAAAAACTGTGTTCTACAGCCTAAGAAAACACAGTGATCGGTCCTCCCGAGGATAACTTATATGATGATCTATCGTCACACAACCTTAACCACAACCCTTTCTTGTTATGCTATGAACGTTGTTATTGACTCAATGTGGAAGCTTTTTTCTGTCTTCTAGGCCTTTATTATGTCGACACACCCATGCAAATCGGATTTGGACATTCTCTTTTCTCCCATCGAGTACAAGTTCTGAATAATAGAATTAAATAGAAGTTTTGCTTGTTTTTGCTTCTGAAACGTTGCAAGTCAGTTAAATCTTAATATGATATCTCATTTTGCAGCAGCCATCTTACAACAAGAGGCAAACTAGCGAACAGCCGAGGAAAGATAATCCATTTAAGAAAGCTTTTAAATGGTACACACAGGTAAAGTTTTTAGTATCTACCAGAAATGAGAAATTAAACATGACACACTTTAACATACCTACCTACTTATACTCCATAGGTTTAGGTAGTTAATTATAGGTAAACAAAAAAAATCACGTGACGAGATAGCTGTCAAGTAACCGACTAAACGCAATGCCTGTCACTTCAGTTGATATGTTACCTCACGGTTGTACTCCTCAATTTACCTACGTTATAATTCGTTGACGTTTAGAGTTTGGGCTCTTTACAATAGATATATTACAAAATATTATATTAATATTTTATAATAATAATATAATATTTTGTAATATATCCAGATATAACTGCTTGATAACAATTTTTTTGTTAGGTTTATATCTAACAAAAAAATTGTTCTCAAGCAGTTACATCTGCGAGAATAAATGATAAAGTTTAACATACGTTTTTAAAAGAAGAACCTATTGTAAAAATCTAAAATAAATTTAATTTGCGTTTATCGTATTTTTAAACAAGAAAGTGTCATCTATAAAAACCCTTTTTACGATTTGTTTACCTTTATTTAACTACTTAAACATAAGGAGTACCTATACTATAAAAACATTAACTCATTACTTAATGCCGCCTCCAGGTATGGTAACGCCTTTCATGACAGACCTTAGTCTGTCATGAGAGGCGTTACCATACCTGGCATTCCCCATAGGATAATTAGATGATTTTTAATAAATTTTTATTCATAAAAGTAAGCACTTGTAAATACTTATTATAGTAAGACAAAACCACAAGGGATTTCCACGTACTTACGCATAAAATGTGGTTTGCGTGGCCCATGAGGAGTAAATTTTTTTTAGGGTTACTGCCATGTACCTACCTGACGCCGCGCGCCGGGGCCGCTCTGGCGGCGCATGGCATGTTTGTGTGCAACAGTCGGAACTTGTACCGCCAAATATTGTTAAATAACTTACTAACTGTTCCATTGAAATAATATTTTAAAATAACTACCACGTAGAATCTAATTTGATTAGTTAGTTTAGTTTTAGTAGGTAGACACAGCTGCAGTTGCTGTGCTGTGGGAAGCAAGAGGGAGCGTTGACTGAGGAGGTGCGGGTGCAAATATGTATAAAATGGCATATAATAATAACCTTTTACTTATAATTAGTAAAAAAAAAAAACTGGAAAGTAAGTACGTATTATGAGTTTTTTTTTCTGGACCACGATAAAAAAATTCAATATTATCCGGCCCCTGCCTAAAATTACTTGCCGACCCCTGTGACATACGAATAAACAATGAAAATCGCGCATGCGCTGCTATTTTGTATACATGAATCTGAACCTGCATTGAAATTGTTCGTCGGTTATTTTAAAAAAATCTGCTGTTCCATACATTTTGACCGCGTAGGTATTGCACTTTTCCATGAAAAAAACTGTATTTTTTTTCAATAACCGACGAAAATTTCAACGCTGCGGGGTTGAGAATCATGTACCTACTGAATCCATGGTAACAGTTTTCGCGTCGATGGGGATGCCAGCCTGTATATTACACGATGCTCAGTACAAGGTATAGTTCCAAACAGCGCTGCACGTGGTACTTCTGGCACCCATACATTTAGTATAGGTTTATACGAGATTGCAATGCTGCGCGACATAGCTGCGTCACATTGCTGCCGTGCTCGGAATGTGATCTGACAAACACCTATAGAAAATTAATGGGGACCAGTAGTGACGTGTAGCGTTGTTCGGCATCATACCTTTACACGGCGCGTGCGCTGGTGTGCACATGCATTTCGATAAAATGAAAAGCAGACGTCTTTACAGTTTCATTGACAATGCTTTACTGATCGGTGATTGTTGCTTTACTAACTAGCGGTTCCGGTGCGGCGACGCAACGGAGCGGCGCATACGCAATATTCATTAGTATACAAAAAACAACGTATCAGGCTCCGGCGTTATGTCCAGGAAGCATTCGTCTTTCAACGCCCTTGTTATTAACAAACTTTATTCATTCAACGTTTAAATCCTTTTCAAAGTTTCATCTCAATTCCACTGCCTCTCTTTCTTAAGTGCCATCGATTTGCTCTTGCTTTTAGACTTTTTGTACTTTTCCAAATGAAACGAGTATTTTCACCTAGGAACGAAATGTGTGCAATAAAAGTGACGCTGCCCCGGAAAGAATCGGATTCGCCAATTGGCTGGACAACAAATATGCCGAGTATCTGCGCGAGAGTGGGCAACAAACGAAGGGCCCGATGTCACACGAGCCCCGGGCGCCGAAGACCTCCACCGCTGTAACACCATGCGGCTGGTATATTGAACTCGGTAGTTTCCGTCTAAGACGGAACCTAGACGATCAATTTTATTTCGCGATAACACGAGATTTTGATCTTTAAGGGTTGGTATTGAAGATCTTTTGGGGGCTAGTAATAATGCACAGTAAACTAACTGCACAATGTTATTGAAGATCTAGGTCTAGGGTCCGTCTAAATTGCAACTAAGACGCTTTTGCAGCACCTAGGTACCCTTGCAAGCTTAATTAGTCCAGATGATACCTATACACTACCCAATCGTCCCTACAGTTTTTGCTTGCCTACTACGTAAACGAACGACTACTTACTATATTTTTTATGCATTTCAGTCCAGGAACGGCAAAAAAATTAGGGCGAAAAAAAAGGTAAGTTGTCCTATATTAGATTTTTTCCCGTAAAAAGTGTTCGGATTGTTAAAGCTTTGGTGAGCAGATCTACTGTAGTTTAGGTGACGGTCCAATAAAATAGGACACACCATGTATACTTCTTATGACCTTAACGTCCCCGTCACGGAAGGCTATATTTTTTTAAATAAAGAACTTCTAATATGTTACATAGCGACAATTCAATCAACAACAAATAATTCCAATGCTTTGAGTAGATTGAATTTGAGATTATTTATTTCGCTACGTAACTTAGTAGAAGTTCTTTGTTTACAAAATGTATAGTTTCTCGTGACGGGCACTTTAGTCTGTCTTTTCCTACTGCCACTCTAGGCTGCTGAACCGGCCATTGTTCCGTCCTCAAAACCTTGTTTAGAACAGTATTACATGTTTCTTGAGCGTATTTTGTAAAAGACTCTAGGCTTATCCATTTTATAAGACTAGGCTTATCCATTTTGTAAAAGACTCTAGGCTTACCCATTTTTTGGTGAACCTATAGCATTGTAGGTATATACGGGTACAATGAATCTGATTTGATGAATAGAATCATTCATTCGTTCATATTTAATCACAATCATATCTTATTTTTCAGTACATCGAGAAAACGAAGACGTTCAGGCAATGATTCGGGGGATGTGTCTGAAAAGTCAGTATAGTTCATATATCCTTTAATCTTTTGACACGTGTATGTCCATCAATTAACAACTAAGTACCTATTTATTGTGAACAGGTGTACTAATGCAAGCTGTGAGTTTCTTCTAAAGCCTAAGGAATTGAAGCGAGCTGTATCTGAACCTTCCTATCAGTTAGTATCTACGGCACTGTTTGTAACCATAGGTTACATATTCCGTATCACGAAAACGGTATTGCTAAAATCCTATTTATATTTTATTTCAGTACACCAACTTCCGGGTGCAAATCCAATTCTACTGTGACATCGTTAAATATGCAATGCAACACGAAATGCTCAGGGAGATCCCACAGCCTCAGTGATGTGGCTCGCGAGAAGAGCGCGCTCAAACATAGCGACACAGTGCCTCACGCCGTACAAGAATGTCCAAATTGCGAAGAACAAGCACCAACGATGCTGGCGACAACGAGTCTGGCAAAAGAACAAGATGCAACTAATAAGGCGGGACCGTGTTGCAAGTGCCCTCAGGAAAAAGTACTGAAAATAGAAGTCCCAACAAAACAACAAGATCCATGGAATCAACCGAAACCGCTCCAGGAAGAAGTACAGAAAGTACCGTCAAAAGAACAATTTCCAACGAATCAGGCGGGACCGTGTTGCAAGTGTCTTCGGGAAAAACTACCGGAAATAAAGCAAATCCCAACAAAACAACAAGATCCAATGAATGAGCCGATACCGCTCCAGGAAGAAGTACCAAAAGTACCGTCAAAGGTACAATATCCAACGAATCTGCCGATACCGACCCAGGAAGAAGTACCAAAAGTACCGTCAAAGGTACAATATCCAACGAATCAGCCGATACCGCCCCAGGTAGAAGTACCAAAAGTACCGTCAAAGGCACAATATCCAACGAATCAGATGGGACTGTGTAGTAAGTGCAATATGGAAAAAGTACCGAAAGTAGTGCAAGTACCATCACAATTACGAGCGGTGGAGGGTTCATGCCAGTGTCCAGAAGAAAAAGTAGTTTCAGTACACGAACAAACTCAATATGCACCTGAACCAGGTCGCAGTACACAGAACCTCGGATCGTGCTGTTGCAATACTTGTAACAAGCCGATCCTACCCCCGCCGCAGCCGCCGCCGCCGATGTTCTGCATACCTGTCAAGGTCATTCTTTAAACTAAGTAATAATATCCCCGATCATTTAAGCAGAAGCTTATTATGATTTAAATGCTTTTAGGTACATAGCAACAAAATACCGAGCCCTGAGATGTGTCTTACAATTGTTGCTCCTGCGCTAACCGAGGCGCCCAAGAAACAGAAAGCGAAACAAATAGGCGTATCGTGTCAAAGTTGTGGAAGCAAATCAAAAGTTGACACTCAGAGTCAGCATCAGTCTGAACTGTCTGCATGTTGCAAAGCAACCGCCGCCAGACCGGTAATATTTATAGTAATTTTGACGTACTTACAAGTGTGACGTTATTACGTTACCTAAATCGCAGCCATCTGGTTAAATTAGCCAGCTAATTGGACGCTTAGGTCGTTCATTAAACGCCGGCATCCAATTAAGGGGCCGTGATGATGATGATTGTGTAAAATGACTCTGACCCCCTCTCTCTCACAATACAAGACGTAACCGTATTTAGTAACCTAATCCGCTTAACTGTTCTAAAAGTCTCTCAACCCCTCACTCTCTCTTTCACTCTTTCTCCATCTCAATCTCTCTTTCTCACTTTTTCTTTCTCGCTGTCCTGTCACTCTTTCTCTATCTCACTCTCTTTCTATCTCACTCTCTTTCTCTATCTCACTCTCTTTCTCTACCTCACTCTCTTTTTCTATCTCAATCTCACTCTCTTTCTCTATCTCACTCTCTTTCTCTACTCTATCTCACTCTTTCTCTCTCTCACTCTCTGAATCTCACTCTCTTTCTCTATCTCACTCTCTTTCTTTCTCTATCTCAATCTCACTCTTTCTCAATCTCACTCTTTCTCTATCTCAATCTCACTCTCTTTCTCTATCTCACTCTCTTTCTCTATCTCACTCTCTATCTTTATCTCACTCTCTTTCTCTATCTCACGCTTTCTCTCTCTCTCTCTCTCTCTCTGTATCTCACTCTTTCTCTCTCTCACTCTCTGTATCTCACTCTCTTTCTCTATCTCAATATTCTAGTTCGCTAGTTGGCCACATTTTTATTCCTAACTTATTTCTTAACCGTACCTAGGTAACTTAAGAAAATATCATATTTAGGATCAAAACTGTTTAAGCGATCACTACGCTCGATCTTTAGGCGTGTGTGCGTGAACGGTGCACACAAACATAGCATCGGAATGAATCTGCCTAAACTCTGTCGAGTGAATTTTGTACACGGACACTTAAATAGCTGACGGACAACTAGCCAAGTCATTGAGTGCTTTGTTTAACCAGATGGCTGAATTTCGTGTAGTCATTTAGTTAAACTGGGTAAAATATGTTAGGTTAAGTAGAACTGTGCCCAACCGCACGCGAGCCGTGCGTGCGTGCGTAGCTAGCGGTGCCGCGGTAGCGGCTGGCGAGCGCTATTTCCAAGTTGCTAGCAGACATTTTTTCACCATTTCGATCACTTGACTGTCTCGGTCAGTCATCTTCAAAGGGCTGACTATTAATACGCCAAGTTGTTAAACGTTGAATGATTCTAGTTCAATTAACTATCGGCCTAGGTATCCAATTGGATGCCGTTTAATGAACTCGTTTAATGAACGGCCTAGGCGTTCAATTAGCTGGCTAATTTAACCAGATGGCTGCGACACATACACCATTTATTATCAACAAGCTATGTGCACAATGGTATTTCCCATCGGTAAAAATTACGAATTTGCTTACAAACTTTCATCCCCTATTTAACCCCTTCAAGGGGTGAATTTACATAATTATATACTTCTTTAGAAATCTTCGTTCATTTAAAAATAACTCTTGGGCAAAATTTAATGCTTCTAGACCCACCAGCTTAGGCTGTAAGTTGTCTGTCAGTGAATTTAAGATTTTTATTACATAAATTAGATAATAACTAGTAAATATAAGTAGTATAATTAAAATTAAAATTAACGTTTTAGATTACTTGTCACGAAGTAAACCAAGTGTTTGGTCCAATACCTATACGACGTCAATCCTGCTCTACTGTTGGTATAAATGAAGAAACAGGTGAATCCTGTATAGTGAAGGAAGTAGCAGTAATGAATAAGTTCACTCGCTGCATGACCTGTGCCTCGAATGATGCCGCGCAAACATCCGATCATTCGATACGCTTCGTAAGTTTTTTATCACCTCTTACGTACCCTCGGCACATGTACGTAACACATACATAGCACATGTCCATAGTGTGTTACGTAATTATTACAAACTTATTATTACTTCTTTGTAGGAAAAACCACCCTGCAGCTGCTGTCAATACCCGCTCTTCCTCAAAATAGTCTGTGACAAATAAATCTGACTTAACAAAGAATGAATGATGTAAATAAGAAATATATGAAACTACTACGGAGAATTTCGAAATCATAAAATATTACTGTTAGATTCAAACTAAAAAATAAAACAACAATAAAACATAATATAAACGTTTACTTCGTATTTTATTTACAAAAGTCTAAAAAAACTTCTATTTACAAAGCACTTTGTACAATAAAAAACCCTAGACTTAACCTAAATTAGTTTGGTGGACCGTATGATGTGGGTGGCTTGTTCTGTGGCAAGAAATTGAAACTGGACGCTGACTCGCCCGATTCGGAGCTAGCTGAAGCTGGCGCAGACGGCAAACCGTAATCCGTTGAAGGAATCGACGCTTGAGAAGACGCTACCGATGAGCTCGACGATGATGATGCAGCCGAACCAGATGCAGAGCTTGTAACTAAAGGTGATGTGTGGACAAAGGATGTAATCTCTACACTGGGCTTGGCTTGCCCCAGGGACACTCCTGACACTAAAGACTGGTAGCCTGCATTACGTGCTACGCTGTGCTCATCGTCCTTGATGATATCCTGCACACGGCCGACAACGAGTGAGTCCAGAGCGTCTCTGTGAGTCTGCTGCTCAGCAGTGTTGTACTGGTTGGAGTCAGCCTGGTAGCTGGACAGCACGGGCGCTGCGGACTGCTGGAACTGCGGCTGAGCTTGTGGCTGATATTGCACTTGGGGTTGTTGATACTGCACTTGGGGTTGTTGGTACTGCACTTGGGGTTGTTGGTACTGCACCTGTGGTTGTTGGTACTGCACCTGAGGCTGCTGGTGTTGCACCTGGGGCTGCTGGTACTGAGCTTGAGGCTGCTGGTAGTTGTATCCTCCTTGCTGTGAGTACTGTTGTTGCTGCTGTTGCTGGTATGCAATTGGTTGGAAGTTCACTTGAGGTTGGGGTTGAGGCTGCGCTTGTATCAGTTGTGGGGCCGGTTGGGGAGCAAACACGGGTGCGCGAGCGATTGGCTGCGGTGTGCCATACGACGCACTGGGTTGGTAACTAGGTTGTGGCTGCGGCTGGAACACTGGCAGCGGTTGAGGAGCCAATGGGAGGGGAGCTGGCGGCGACGGGATGTACACTGGTGCAGGCGCGGGATGGTGGTGGTGATGGTGGTGGTGAGCAGGAGGAGGTGGGGGTGGGTGGGAGTGGTGCTGGGACGCGGGCTGGATGTACTGCGGGGCTGGTTGCGGCGCCTGGTAGTTGTAGCCGAAGTTAGGGCTGAACTGCTGCTGTGGCGGGAACTGCGGCGCAGGCGCAAGAGGCGCCAGGGGTGCGGGCGCAGGGGGGTAGTTGAACACAGGCGCGTGCGCCCCCGGCCGCGGTAGGTGGTAGGGCGCCTCGCCCGCTATGGCCGCCACCACCGACAGTATCACTAACTGGAACAACAAATATTTATTTAAGTAGAAATCCACGGTGTCCGCATTATTGAAAAGTTAAATATTATGCAAAGTGTAGGTACACAGTTTCACTGGGTTTGTTGTGTGACTTGTCTCGTGTGTGTCATGTGTGTGTCAACTCACCGCTGTCTTCATAGCTGCAGGTGCGTGCGGCTGTGTAGTGCTCCGTGTGGGTCGCTTATGGTTTTATACTCTCCACCACTTCGCCGAAAATTGGGGAGCGTCTCTGATCTTAACACATAAATAAAACAGTATCTATTGTCCGTTTATGATTTCAAAATGTACGCGTTTATTTTCTTTGCGGTTTTGCTGTTACATATGATTGTTTCTTACATTAGACGACAGTGAGAACTTAATTAAAAGTATGGAAACTATTTCCTAAATGAAACGTAAAAATAATTAATATTGAAATAACTTTGACAAAGGTATAACATTGTTTATTTATTTATTTGCTAACATGTAAAACACTGGTTAGTAGGCATGCATTAAAATTTCATGACAAAGTATTAAGACATGCACCCTGTAAGGGCACTGCAAATGTTTCATATCAAATGATTAAATTACATAATCTAATATTATATTTTTATTATATTATTAATTTATTATTTTACATTACACATTACATTACATTACATTCTAATAAACATTAGTTATTTAATTATTACATTTTATTTCAAATAAATCATTATTATTAATTCTTTCATTCATTTTAGTCACTAATCGAACTTAAATAGTTTTATTTCTGCAAAAACGAAGTAAACGAGTTATGTCACCATTTAACACAAAGTAATAACTTTTTATCTTGGTGATAAAAAAAATATTATTTTGTGTTAAATGGTGACTTAACTAAATAACAGAAAAAAAACAATATTATTAGTTCAGCGAGTAAGATAAGCAAAGTAGGGTAAAGTTCAAGTATCAGCAACGCAGCTTCTATTACACAAATGTACATTTGTTTTCAGATTTAATTACTGGGATAACAATTGCCAAAGTTACCGTTAAGTTATCACAATCACTTAGGCCTTACGGTATGTAAGCAACAAATGCTAAGCTAATAATACTAAGCGGCAAATTCTGTTAACAACTTATAAGTAATCCTATAAACGTTTTGTAGCATTATTTTATTTTTGGAAGGATACTCGTTAACTTAGAATATCGATTTTTCATAGCAGATATTCTATTTATTCCATTTCCATAAAATGATGTACATTTCGCCAGTTAAAGGCCCATTTCATAGGACACTGGTCTCATATAAATTTCCGAATTAAAGAAGAATCACGTAGATTGACCCAGTAACCATGAAGAACTCGATGTAAATTCTAACTATTCTAACTATACGTATAATAATATTTTAAATGCGAAAGTGAGTTTGTTTATTTGAAACGCTTTCACGCTAAAACGACTGAACTGATTTGGCTGAAATTTGGCACATGGGTAGACCATGACCTGGATTAGGCCATAGGATACTTTTTATCCCGATATTCTCAAGAGATCGAGATTTATGCGGATGAAACTGCGGGGCGCAGCTAGTACATAATAAAGAAACGATACTCCCGAATGCATAGCGTCCTCCTTTTTTTTAAGTTGGTTAGAAACATGACTCTATAGGTGACTGTAGATAAGGTAGGTACATTTTGCTAGTAAATTTATGAAATAAGACTGAAAATATTTCAGTTCCAAGCTATATTCTCGTATATCCGTTGACCTTCCATGTCGCTTTCCTTCTGAAAAGTCTCGCAGGCCATGCGTAGGTATTTTAGATTTGAGTACCTAATAATGGTATTTGATATCAAATGCATAAAATTATCAAGAGCAGTGGTGGCCCAGTAGTCGTAGGTTCGAACCCAGGCTGGCGCATTACTCTGTGTAAATTATTTCATCACCACTGCTCTCAAAACGGTGAAGGAAAATTTCGTTAGGAAACCGGCATGTCCTAAAACCAAAAAATCGAAGACATGTGACACTGCCAACCCGCACTGGTCCCGTGTGGTGGATTACGGCCCACCCTCTCTCACCGAGAGGAGACCTCTGTCCCAGCAATGGGAACATTATAAGCGGGAACGCCCTTTATGCTTGGAGGCTTTTATTTAGATATTAAGAGCGTTTATTCTGAAAGTTGGCAACGTCGCAAATAGCTGTAAAAAATTTACCTGTTTTGAATAATTTGCCAATATTACTGTATGAATAATGAATTACAATTATAACATTGAATTTGATGTTGTACCCGTTTTAGGTGTAAAAAAGGCATTTGGAAAGTTTCCAAAACCTTTTTTTACATCTTAATCTTAATATTCGGTGTTACGATATTAATTATTGCCTTTCATAATCAATATTCTAGTTCGCTAGTTAGCCACATTTCTTATTTCCATACAGTAATATTGCCAAATTAATCAAAACAACGAAATATTTGACATCTATTTGCGACGTTGCCCGCTTTTAGAATAAACGCTCTTAAGTTCTATTTACGTTTAGTTTTATTTCTGCCTGAGTATAGTTCTCGATAATTTTGGTTGGGATATTGGCATGTGCTAGCTGACATATGGCTAATAATTTAAATTATGTTTTGTGTTGCGTAATGTAGGTAATTTATTTTGCATACTATTTACATAGATTTTTTTTTCTAACTGAGCAGACAGCTGTGCTGCTGGAGAGTTTATTGCGTCACTTCTTCCCAGCTAACGCACTAGGAAGTAGTGAAGGGTGCCCTTGGGTGGCCTTGGGGCGTGCCCTTTCGAAAAGTGCTGATTCTCAGCCTAGTTTGAATAAATGACTTTTGAATTTTTTGAATTTTGGCTGATTATGTTACGCTATGCATCAGTTTAAACTCGATTTTCATGACACCATCGTTCTGCAAAATGAGTAAATATTTTCCCAAAACATTTCATATGCGGTCCCAATATGCATTGAGGTAATGTTTCTACCTCTTCACAGTCATCTTTAACTGATCAGTTTTTCATCATCAGTGACCACTTAATTAATTTTATAATCGTATAATTGAAAGTAAGTATGTCAATTAATCACTTCTTTTTTGCATGACATCGACAATAACAGTTCATCAGGCAGCCATTCAACACTTTGTTCCGTCATAGTTCAAGGGACATTCTGCAATCAAATGTGATGAATAGGCCTAACTGTAATAGGATTAGGTAATAGGCCAAATAACGATTTGCTAATTTGCTAATCTATAACTTTAGTAATATGAGGTTGCGTTGAAAATATGCGTAGCGGTTGCTCCTACAGTTTAATCCTGCACGCGTAACATGACAACCATACAAACGGGTTCTCTACGGGTTTTGACGACGGAAGAATAGACAAAACGACAGATTGTGAATAGAATAGAATAATTATTTATTTGCATAGAACGTAGGTACAAAAAAAAAATGCAGATGTTTTATAATAATTAGAGATCCTTATACATTCTACCTTAAATAGGGCATGCAACATATTTTTTTTTTTTTTTGTGAATTTTTCTTTAACTGTCATTTTTTCTATTCTTCCGTCGACAAAACCCGTTCCTTTCTATGGTGGTCATGCTAAGCGTCCTGGACGTCGGAAAGAAGGAATTAGTAAGGGACTAGCCATGCATGTGCCCGGTGGGATTACCATTCCGCAAAATTCGCGTTTTATTTCTGTATGATTTATTTCATCACCACTGCTCTCAAAACGGTGAAGGAAAACATCGTGCGAAGACTTGTCTTAGAAACAAAATTCGAAGATATGTAACATCCACCAATCCGCACTGGGCCCGCGTGGTGGATTACGGCCCGTTCTCTCTTCCAGAGAGGAGGGCTGAGTCCCAGCAGTGGGAATTATGGAATTATGCTTCCTTGAACCTCATTTTCGTTACAAAAGAAACTGTGCAAAATATTATCCTTAAAGACCCAGCGGTTTACTGTGCGTTGCCTGTCACTAAATGAAAGTGTGAATTTAAGAATTATTCAATAGAAGATGACACAACTAGCTTATTCGTTTAATAAGAAGATAATACCCCTAGAGGTAGGTAACTTATCTAGTCAGAAACTAGGGCTAATAATTTAAATTCCTCCTTAGGTCGTATTATATATGTCTACGTCAGTTTATCTAAAACTGGACCCTCGCCAAACGGACGCATACAATGAAGACGCCGTAATTCTCCGACTTGTAGGTACACAACTACATGTACACGTATAATAAATTCCCATGTCAAAGGTCTGCCTTAGACTACTTTGCATTGAAACGTAACTATAGGCAAAGAAAATATAATGTTTGAAACAGTAATGGGATGTTGAGACACAAAATAGTTGCCTAATTACCGAATATACGTAATGTCCAATTGAACAATGGTTTAGTGTCGCAAATGGATAGCAGCAGCTCAATTAGTAAACGCCACAATAGCACTAATTAGTTACATATTGCCATTGAATTATAACAATCGCTGGGTTAGATAACTCAGCCATATTGCACTGCTTTAGTTTTAACCATTCTGCTCTCGCAAAAGGGGACAGGATTTAAAACGCTTATTCAATTGGCCGGAAATAAATAGAAGATATCCTCACAGAAATACTCGTATGTAGTTCTTGAAATACATCTCGGATTTGTCATTAATAGGGAGGGTAGCCAAATTCAAGTGGCAGAGTTGTTAGGAATTAAACAACAGAGTTGCAAAAGCCTGCAATTGCTTTTAACAATAACGTTACTCCTTCTCATTTGCGGTGCCGACATCAGTCAAATATCCTACTTCCTACTATAATAATATAATATAATATATGCGATATAATATTATAAACGCGAAAGTTTGTATGTATGTATGTGTGGATGTTTGTTACTCTTTCACGCAAAAACTACTGAACGGATTTGGATGAAATTTGACACACAGATAGTTCATAAACTGGATTAACACATAGGATGCTTTTTATCCCGATATTTTCACGGGATCGAGACTTATGCGGGTGAAACCGCGGGGCGCAGTAATATTATAGTAGTAGTACAGTAATATTATAAACGTGAAAGTTTGTGAGTATGGATGGATGTATGGATGATTGTTACTCTTTCACGCAAAAACTACTGAACGGATTTGGATGAAATTTGGCACACAGATAGTTTGTAACCTGGATTAACACATAGAATACTTTTTATCTCGATATTCTCACGGGATCGAGATTTATGCGGGTGAAACCGCGAGGTGCTGCTAGTAGTACATAAAAAAAAACCTCATATCATAAAGCGGAAGCAGCAGGCACGGACGTTCAAGATATAAAATTAGACTTAGAACCGCGTGAAAAATTCTGGGGTCTTTCAACAAAATGACTAACGCGTTGATTGAACATAGTTTTTCTCGAACTTTCGAAATTATAGAATAGTATCCAGTAGTACCAAGTTTAATCGAATCTATCAATGGAAAGAGAACCCAGATGAAATGTCGGAATAATTATCGTAGATCTTCCAATTACGCGGATAAACAAGTATAGTAATGACCTTCATTTGAGACCTCGGCTCTTTACTTAGCGTTAGTCAATGGACGGTAGTCGGCGAAGTGAGGAAAGAAATCAAACATGGTATTTGCACACAGTTGTGTACTTACAATAATGCAACTTAAGTCAAAGGTAAACAGTCAAAATGTTGAAGCTTAGAAGGTTTTTCATACGGTGGATTATTATGACCATAATATGACTAGTAAATAAGTGGTATGGGATCGCTACCATGCATCTATTTTATAAAACAAAGTCGCTTTTCGCATTAGTCTTTATGTCCGCGTTGTTCTTCTAAACCGCGCAACAGATTTTGATGAGGTTTTCACCATCGTTTAATAGGACTTATTCCGAAAGGTTTGTGTATAATACGTTAATATTGAAGTTACGTTTACTTATGAAATCTCGATGTTTTGTCAAGTCATAAAAACCTTGCGAAACAGGAGCCGGTCTCTAGTAATAGATAATATATTCATCTTTAAATCTGCTAACTAAATGGACGCACGTAATTCTTGAAGTGATCTCAAAAGAATTAAGACAGTTGAACACAGCCGACTGTTTTGACTACAGGTGCCTACAGATTTGCTCAACTTTTGACGTACTTCTCAGGAAAACTATAGCCCTGTACTACTCAGGAATTACTTATGTTCACGCGTCAAAAAGAGGTTTTAAGCCTTCCCGATAGTCTTACAGTGAAATAAAGTTAATTGAATTCCATTATACTTTAAGAGCAGGTAGTGTTCCCAATTCAAGTTAACGACTTGTTACAAAATACTTTGTTAGCTATGCAATGTTTACCGAAATAGTTTACAGTTATATTACCTTACTTATGATAATTACTGAAAACTTCGTCTGGAAATCTTTCATTACATAAGTGAATGCATGCTTTACCTGCCTATTCTAGAGTCGATAAACTAACATCCATGTATGGTAACTTATGGTATTGGTAAATATTTAACTAACAAACGTAAATATTTCTGAATTTTTATCTAATTTGCCTAAACCTTATTTCATAACGGATTAGAAGTAAACAATATATGTAATATGGCATAATATTTGGCGGATACCGCCCGCGCCGGCGCGCGGCGTCGTGCGGTAGCCGGCCTATTTAGAGGTGCACAAACAATGAGGCAAGAGAGAAATGTGGTCAACTTCGTCATTTCGCACCTCTGTTTTATCTAACAATTTGGTACATCAGTACATCTGCACAATACATCTTGTTCTTAGATAATAGCAAGCGTAAGATGACATTTAAAACGCGCGAAAGCATTTTTCTTCTCAATGGAAATAAACATTTCTGTCTGCCCATTTGTCTCTGCCCCCGCATCATTAGCATTTTTATAGAAATTCAAATCGTTCATCATTTAATGTTATCAATAGTTAACTGTGAATTGTTATACTAAAAGGTAAAACTTAATGGCGTGAGGGTGGATTTCCTGGGCTGACCTGACAGAAATCTTAACGAGCTTAGAGCTAATATTTGCTTTGCAGTTAAACTGATGGAAACGGAGATCTACTAAAAGCTTGACTAATGATGACTCTTTGACTAATAGATTTCCAATGAGCTGAGACGACTTATCGTTAGAAATCGGCTCATCAGTTTTTCTTCGAATTATGTATGCCACTTTATCGATAACAAAGGTCAATTTAATTTGCATACAAACATCCATAGTTAATATCAATTTACGCAATCTTACGCATATTTTAACGACCTCTTGAACAGTGCGTTGCAGAAAAGCACGACATTCCGATAGCTTTGTCCACTCTAAGCTGTCATCTTATGTGAGAAAAATGCCTGAGGCTTAGACAGAGTAAATAATTTGATATCAACGTAATCCTGGTGGCATTTAATCAATTATTAATAATTTATCATATTATGTAAGTCATCGATTCATTAAAGAAGCGTGTTAGATATAATCCTCGTGAATTAATAACACTTCAACTTCTTATAATAATGGATCGTACTGATACAAGTGACCCGACCTGACCTATAGAAAATGACATACTTAAGGCTTGTGCAGACCAGCGCGACTTGTCGCGCGACGCGACACCGGTTGTTGTTATACTGTGAAGTTTTCTTAGAAATTGTATTGTTCGTGTCGCGTCTCGCGACAAGTCGCGCTGGTCTGAACAAACCTTTACGAGTATCTTTCTTTTTAGTTGAAACTCTTGTAGCATTTGAATCACATTGTATTTTGGACGTCACATAGTTGTTAGGCCTTGTTTGCCCTCTGGCTATATTACCTAAGCTGTCATGTATCGTTTTGTGATCATCACCGAAAATGCTTGCGAATGTCTAACTAAATATGCTTTATATAGAGGCCATTAGTTCCCTCATTTAAATTATTTTGTGATTTGCCATAGGCGGTTTGTTTGTTTGTTTGGTAGAATCTTCGCTGTACTAATGAAAACCGCATAGGTATGCTCACGTTCTCAACACTGCTTCGCAGATCTTGTTATATTCATCTTTTTTGCAGTAACAGTCTTCAACGAAGAAGTTGCGTGTAATTTTATTGAAAATGCAATAATTATTTATTAGAATTTGTTTTAACTTTCAAGTCAGTCAGTCTCTCAAGAGACTAAGTACACAGTATCCTATCGTAGGGACATTACCCACCCTTAAGTTAAAATAATCCCTTTTGGATAAAGGAAAAGCGTATAGACTGTAGACATTTTTCGTTTTATTAGGTAGTACTTTAGACTCAGTATAAAGGCAACTAGGGTAGTGAAGAAATTAGCCTTCATTATGGTCTTTATTTCGAATTTATATCTAATATATATTTGTCTACATTCAAATGACTGGTTTGATATCTGTTTACTTCCTAATAGGGTAGTCCCTGGGTGGCGTCGGCGGTAGGATGTGTCCCTTGCCGGCCGCCAGGTGAGCCTCGCGTTGTTTGCGCTTCGCCACTATACGCTCGTGTGTGCGCTTCATTTCTAGGATCTCCTTCATCTCTTCCTTGTCTTCATCCTTTGCAGAAAATATATGAGAATTTAGATTTATTTGCTCATCAGTTACTAATTAACTATTTTTAAGTACCATGGAGAATCCCTGCGGCGTGATGCCGCAGTTAGAAAATGTATTTTTCGGATGCAATATATGTACCTACGGCGTAAAAAAATAATTTGAGATAATAGGTATATTACCTATTCACTATCTAAAATAATATGTAAATGTTAATAGACAGTGAGAGTGAAGGTGTGAAGGAGCACATTTTTTGAATTTTGATACAATACAATGTGTTAAAGAACTCTTTGAACAGCAATGCAAATAATGAAAGTCAGAATGAATAAATGTTACAAAATTGCGTGTTCAATTATCACCCTTTTTCTATTATTATCTCAAAAACGCGGCTAAATCTCGCTCTTCGTGATCATCTTTCAAATAACATTTATTACCTTTTGATTAATCCTCAGCACCAATGCTCTCTTCCCATTGGCCATCGGCTGGCTATAAGCCAACAAGTTCTTGAGCCGCTGCGCCGGCGGAACGCCTCGCTCCACCACCAGCACTATCCTGGCCCACTGGCGTTGCCACTCGTTCCTGGTCTCCGCTATCTTCTGATATGTGTTCCCCATCATGGCGATCAACATGTTCACCAACAATATGGCCACTATGATCATGTATACCACGAAGAGGAGCTGCAAACGTGTTGCAATATTATGTATTAACAAACATGACAACTGGTTTGTTAAAGTTATTATATATGTTTTAGGTAATTTGAAACCTCTTAATTGTAGTATCCGATTAGTTACGGCCGAAACTGGTTCTGTTAAAATTGCAGTTGCCCATTTGCTCTTGAATATTTAATCCAACCTTTGACAATTTTTAATTTAACGGACGCGGTAGGAACTAAGTACATTTCATTTCATTGGACATAAAAACATCTTCTTTATGTAAGAAAATGAACTTACATTTCATTTCAAAGTAATGTACTAATGACTTCAGTGTCTAGAGAATCTTTGTGTGATGAATATTACCTAATACCTAATGTGACAAATAGTCTAGTCTCTTCGAGTCATTAATATTCTTCCAAATCTCTAATACTAACTAAATAACGCTGACTCAAAGCTATGGTCGCTGTGGGATCAGAATTTAGCACAGTGTCATAACTTGTCAGTCTTGGTGTTAACCAAATACACCATGGGGCGTCGAACGTCGCTTATAGGCGTAACCTTTAGTTGACATAACGCTACGGGAGAAATATCTGTTTGTGAGTAGTGTAACGGCGATAACTGAACCGGATGACGCAGATTAGTAGCTGACGAGAGTATAATACGAATTTATTTGTGACTTCGTGCGACATATCCATAGATGTGTGATGCGGTCCTCCGAGAGGCAAAGCTATAGATTTTTGTGTGATAAACACATTACGACACACACACACATACAAATTACGCCTAGCATTCGTGATTTAAAAACTATATCTGTATTCAAATATCGATTAAAAGAGCATTACCTTTCTCCACAACTGTATTGTAAGTATTTATACATACATACATATATATTTAAGCCTTATACGTGTAGGTTTATTTAATATGTTAGTTTTAAGACTTCGCTTATTCATATTTTCTCTTCTTGATCTCACACACTATTGTCTACATTTCTTTATCATTTCTCCTTTCGCAGATCTGCTGGAAGAAATTTCTTAAGAAATAAGCAGTACCTTTGTACTCAAAACTATAACTGTGTTGTATCTATTTTACTGTGTACATAAATAATAAATAAATAAATAAATACAATTTGACAGCGATTGGTTTCAGTCGCCTCGTCCTGAGGACGAGAACCCATGAACTGCGCAACAAATCTAATGTCTCGTGAGACTATCACGAGACATTAGATTTGTTGCGCAGTTCATGGGTTCATTAGTCAAAACAAACATCGTTGTTGAACACATAAGTGGTTCCGAAAATTAACTTTCTGTTTGTATATGACCGCTAGAGGAGCGAATATGATGGTAGAAAACGAATGACAATCGAAATATCGATTAAGAAATCCTGCCTTGAATGCTAATTAATATTTACGGAATATCGATTTTAATGGAAAATTACGTTGTGTTATATACAGTCCTAGAAATAAACTCTGTCATAATGTTAAAGCTACCGTTTGGTAGTAACAAGGCGCAATGTTTACCATGTCTTAGGGTCCACGTCACCGTGTCCATTATGAAATGTGTGAATATCATATACATATTGCGTAGAAATAAGTACCTATTCGAATATAAGAAAAGGGATCAAGGACGATTACAGTTTCTGTTTAGAACGTGTCACATTTCGACACAACATTCAATGTTATGGAAACACGGTAAATGCCTCTCGACTACTTAGTTATTTATAGAACAAGATGCGTGACATATGTCTCTAGTTCAAAGAGCGATCCCTTTGTCTTCTAAAAGCTTATGAATAATTTATAATTTTCTTTTTTATTCGTCTTAATCGTTATGGACTGGTTTGTTTACGGTTATTTTTGATGTATGAAAATAGGACAATATACTTACGACTATTTTGTCTACGGCTATCTTTGATGGACAAAAATTACCAAAATATTGTCTTTAACAAAGAAAAGGTCAAAACAAGCTAATATGATCCGTCTGAAATTACGTGTATGAGAATCCATTGAACAATAGAGCCTTAAAAACTAGACACAATATAATTTTTATTGATATTGACTTCTAAAGGCAAATTGACAGTTAACCGGATTAGAGAACGTCTGAGGTGAATCTATTTGAATTTCCTGCGTCGTTTTAGTCTAGTTAGACTACAATATTTTACATTCCAATTTCTGCATTGTAACAAAATCACAAATTAGTTCAGGACACAATATGCTTCCCTGCGCAGACCTACGGAAGCAGGTCGGCTCTTTTATACTTGACCTACTTCTGCTAACAAACAAGGTAATGAATCTCAACCATTTTAATTCATAGAAAGGCAAAGGATATGCAATTTGGTGATTTTGTTGCCATATTCCGAATAGACACATACGTACCTTAGCCTCAATCTCATGGTCAGTGCGGTCGAAGGCTCCGTAGTAGTCGGAGAACGAGGTGAGTGACATGAGGAACATGGCCATGATGCTCTCCATGGGCGAGGGCATGGGGTTCGATACCGAGTCGTCCACGCCTTCGGGGGTATTCGGGTTGTCGAACGATAGGAATATTATGTAGTAAGCTGTGGAAAAAATTAGAGTAGATGGCTATTAGAAATCTATTTAGAGGAACAACTGTTTCTTTATATTATTATATCTGTTGTATTAGGTAGTGTTTTTTCCTTGGTTTCTATCAAATAGATCATTACTATTCATACAAAATTCGTACCTTGTGAGAACCCCATGACGAACACCAGATAAATGCAGACGAACCGAAGAAGATCACCCATAACCATTCTGTATATCATGACTACGAATGGACCAACAGTCTTGAAGCCTCTGCCAAATAATAACATTATCCTTATTATTTATTAGATGAAACGTACCGTCAAATTCAATAATAACTTAAAAAATTCAAAGTTGTTTTTTTCAGCCATTAACATTAGAAAATTTACATTTTCACGAGGTAGTCAGAACAAGCGGAAAGACGAAATGTAAGGGATTTAGATTTTCTCTTGTACTGTTTCTGCTCCTACATTTTTGTTCTCCTAGAGATGGGTATTATATTTTATTACCTTTGTCTGAAACGTAATAAAACCAATGGCTAGTCGCAATTGGTTAAAATTATAGTGCCGGGTGTGATTTTTTACGAAAACGCCTTTATAATCAATATTTTTTTTTAATCTTTATATGTCAATTAAAACTGACAGCATCAAGTGCATGGTCAATGAAGTTTAAAGGAGTAGAAGGAGGCCATTTGCCCAGGAGTGTGATAGAACAGGCTAACAAAATAAAAATGTAATTGAAGCTTATTGATTTAAAATAGAAAATAGCACCTGCAAAAGAACAAGAAGTACGGTGCGGTGGTGAGCATGATGATCACGGCTAGATGATCTTCCTCTTCGTCAGCACACCACAGCCGCAGTGTTGGCAGCACCAGCATCAGGATACAGGATAGCAAGAACATAACTCTGAGGGCACATCAACCAAGATGGAAAAAGAGGAAACTTTTCAAAATATATAGTATATTTTGAAAAGTTTCCTCTTTATATGAAGAGAAATATTTATTATCCGCTCAATTGTCAGTTTGCCTCTAGAAGTCGATAACAATAAAAAATCTATTCTGCCTCGTTAGTGACAGTTAACGATCAAATCATAAGAAAGGCCTATCCATACTGGAACTTCAGGGCTCCGTGATGTCCAAGCTATAGACCCCGTGTACTTATATCGGAGCAAACTCCGAAGCACTAAGAGACGGCCCGCTGTCCTAATATGTCAATCAATAATACAAAATTAACCTATGCAAAGCTACAAACCCCGTGTATTTCGAATTGGCCCTAATACGTGTACCTTTAAAAAAAAAAAAAAAATCTTCAAGAATCAAAATCATATTTTCTCACCGTGATGGAACTGTACTTAGATTCTCTATGAACATTTTAATTCCCAAGAACCGAGCTTCTCTTAGTGCGGCTCCCACATACGCTAATGCACCTACCCACAGCAGGAGCTCGGCGGATATTCTTACCTGAAACAAAAACCTAAGTTTAGTGGTTAATGAAGAAAGACATAAAAATATATCTAAAGGTTCCCACGGACTGGCGCGACGTAACTCTGGTAGAACAATTTCTATGAAAACTTCACGGAAATTGTGCTACCTGGTGTCGTGTCGCGCCTGTCGGCAGAAGCATTTACTTGGATACGCGCAAGAGACTTTTAAATAACAAAGTAAAACAAAACTGAACTATGTAATTCTATTTAATGCAACGATAACCACAGGTCTTACTTTAGCTTGCCAAGACTCAAAGTTCATCAGTCTACAGTCTTCAGTGAGGTCCTCCCACCAACCTTCCATATCGGATTCTCTCGGTCCTGAAATAAGTAGCACAGAGTTAATAGAGACACTCTTTATTATACAACTTACCAATAGTATAAAAACATCCGAATTGCGAACCTCCGTCTTTTTTAGAACTCGATTAAAAAAACCATCGATAGTCTCGTTGCAATTCATCCTATAGAAAAGAGCTAAATATCCAAAGATAATCTTCGATGATATTAATCTAAAGAGCAGCTGGCTGTTAGCACCAGGAAAATACACGATTGCCTTAATATTTAACTGTTTCGTCGATATTCTTTATTTAACTTTCCGTTACTAAAATATATGATAATAATTATAAAGTTATATGGAAATCAGTAAAATATCTCAAAAAAATTAGAAAAGAAGCTTTTTCGTGTAAAAAAATATATATAAAATAACTATTATGCTTCTGAAGATAAATCATTGAGTAAGCTTACGTTTATCCTTATCTTTATCTTTATCCTTAGAGTGACTCTTGAAGCGCGCACACTGCGGTCCATCAGCTTTGCTCCCGTTCATAATCTCCACAGCCCCAGGATCGAACTCCGAGCCATTCAGTGGTATTGTACAATTCTCTATACCTATTATAAAAAAGCTTCCGTGAGCAAATAAAGTTTTTAAAAGGAAGGAAAACGATACAAAATATTATGTTGGAGATTTCACAACACTGCATTATACAACCGAAGTTGAAATAGGAGCAGATTCTCATGATTACGAGAAAGAAGATCAATTTCCGGCGTCTACGAGTATATCCAATGATTCAACTTGGCCCTTTGACATTCTGTTAAATTAATTCAGTAAGGGCGTTATATAAATACAGCTACGCTTAAAGCTTTCATCAAATAATAAAGCATCGAAAGGTGAAAGTGACAACAAAATGATTGTGTTTTGTGGTTTTCGAAGATGAAAGGTCAGAGGTCCGACCATTTGTTATAGCAATAAACCTAAACCTTCGTCAAATGATGTGGTCTCTTTAAAAACATGGTGGTGATTATGTAATACATGGGATACGGATTATGTGATAACATGAATCAACCGTGTTATACAAAATGGTCCATATTTGTATGAAAAGAATATACAGAGTGTCAGGGACATCGACGTGAAAACTGATACCATGGATACAAAAAATCTGCTGTTTCATAGACAAGTGCAAGGTCAAAATGTATGGAACAGCTGATTTTTTTTGTAATAACCGACGAAAAATTTCTACGCAGGGGGTTCAGAAGCATGTACTGAATCCATAGTATCAGTTTTGAACAAAAATACAATATTTTCTAGCAAATCAGCAGATCACGTTAAATTATTAACTTAATGTAGTGTTTAGTTCACCACATAGTTTGGGACCAGCTGTTACATCTTTCAAAAAGGGTTCTATTAGAATTTCATACAATGTTACATTACATGTAAATCTACAACGCCACATGCGAACTACGCATCACAATGACGTCACGCAAAATCCTGCATCGCGCAAGCGTAGTTTACCGCGCGACTAGTATATATACAACGTCTCTCGTCGACATCAATCGTCGGGCAGTGTAGCCCACCAGACACAAAACTCGTCTAGTCGGAGAATTCTCCCTTTTCTATGGAGGATGAGTGAACTTTACACCCTGTTCCTCTTCATACCTCTATACTGAAGACCCCGACGTGATATGTTTAAGAACTACGTGTAAGTAAAATAATAATAAATAAATTGTTGAAAAGCGTTAAGAAAAGAACCAAAAATGATGCTGATAGTGACTTACCAACTTCCATAACCAGATCAGTATCATTGACAGGTCCTACTGTAGCGTTCAGTGCAGTGGTGTTCAGTGCCCTATCAGGTGGTCCCGGTCTTAACGTGAAGCACACCAGAGAGATCAAGAAATAACACGTGAACAGTATAAATTGCCGGTAGAAGCGGAACTTTACAAATGTGTTCCATTTGGTCTTCAGGAGATCGATCAACATTCCTTCTAGGAGGCCCAAATGTTCGTCCTTCTCCTGCAAAAGTTTCGATGAAAAAGAATACTTTGAAAAAAAATGTTACGTCTTTAAAATCATGATCAAATTCTGTTAGAATTCTACGTAATAATATAAAAATCCTTCCACACTTACCCCAAACGTCACCAAATTCAGTGCAGAATCCTTGCAAATGCACCCAGTCTCCGTGTCAATAGTATCGACCTGCCCCAGCGGGTAGGCAGCACAAGTGGTAGCGCCAATCTGCCAGTAGATCTCGCGCTCGATGTTCAGGATGTGGAAGAACATGTCCGTGCGGGCCAGCTTAGCCGCCAGGGTCAGGGGAGTTAAGTTCAGCACGTTTTTGATGTTCAAAGAGGCTCCCACTTCGAATGCCATGTCGAATGTTTCCTATTAGCGGAGAAAGCATTGTACGATTTGTTTTGTTTGCTAACTAACTACCACTGGACTTATTATACATCACCTTCATTGCCAACACATCATGCTATTGCTGCATTAAGGCGACTATAACCGAGTTTTAATGATTTTATACTGAACATCACGTCTAAATGAATAGTATTAATGATTTAGAAGTTAAATTAGAGAATTTTCTTAATAACATCATGTATGAATATTTTAGATTATGTTTATATTACAAAGTGAAATTAATTTGTAGAGTTATGTCTAACGCGGATAAAAAACTGAGAATCACGCAAAATCTATCAAGCGTATTTTTCTGAAACCTGTTTTATTAAAATACCTTTTATTTTATGTACAATAAATTAATAATGCGTCTAATTTGGGACAGCGCTCCTTGATGGGCGAGTCCTATTACCTACTCGCTGGACGTACGACGCGTTGTGTGAGCTCAGTACAGAACACGCAAGCTAACCACTCAAGGTCACTGGCATAGATCTGCGTCTTAACTATAATTTTATGATTTTCTTCTTTATAACATATCGATTTCTCGTTGTCTTCAACTCGCTCCAACTTTCGCAAATTCAGAATTTATGCTAGGTAGGATAAACAAAAACGAATCGATAGATTCGTAAGCTAATTTTACCTGTAATAGCTACTTCCATAGGGGAGGGTCTACTATGCAAAGCTATGAGGTCTTTGCTTCATTATTGGTAAAGATACAAGAGTCTTAATTTTAACCAATAACGATTTGTAAATAATGTGAATTAGATAACTTTGCATGTTAGCTTTTAAATCATCTGGGTTTTATCAATGCAGCTTTATAATAGGGTTTTTTTTTTAGGCTGGGAAATTAGCAAATAACTTCTCCCGCTCTGTGCGGAGCGAGAGGGCTTGTCAGGCTCTTACTGACTAAAACCCAGCCGTGTTCCTTCAGTTGCCTGTACGTTGCCAGGAGCCACGGTATCCCTTTCGGACTTTCCCGCGACCGATATATTAGGGTTTTCGGCAAAAGTCTTAAGGTCTATTAATAACAAAGATAATCAAACTTGCCATCTTCTCATAAATGACGAGCATGTGCAGCACGGTGTTGCCGTTAGTGTCTTGTTTGTCGGGATCTGCGCCCCGCGCTAGGATCAGTCGATAGCACTCCTCCTGACCCAGGCACGCTGCGAAACTGAGTGGATACTCGCCCCAGTACACGTAACTGTAACGATATAGATTTGGCAGATGTCTCTTTTATTCTCATTAAAAGTCAAGACGTATACAGGGTGCCAGGGACATCGACGCGAAAACACGGACTCAGTACATGCTTCTGAACCCCCTGCGTTGGAATTTTTCGTCAAAAATTTATATGTAAAAAAGTATATGGCCGTTTGAAATCTCCTCTGTGAATTTGTCAACCAGTATGACTGACGTAGTACGACCTAGTTGAATTTAGATATTATAATTACCGAACCTTTCTAAATAGTGGCTCTGTCCTAAAACACTGACCCTTAATTAATAAATAACAAAGCGAAGGTTATAAACGCAGGCACGTCCCTAAATTAACATTTTATCGTACCCAATGTATTCAGTTAAAATCTAGTTCGAGCCAACATTATATCTATTGTAGCCCTATGAGAGTTATGAGCTATTCTCATTACGTCAGCGAAAATCAGTCCTCCTGTCCTATTTATTTGGGATCAAGATTTTTTTTCGCCATGCTTTGTATTAACCATAATTTGTGTTAAAATTTAGCCTTTTGATTTTTATTTATTGAACAGTTTATAAACACATTTATAAACAGACAAGAAGAAAGGAAAAATACGTATACAAAGGTTATGATTATTTTTAAACAAATCTCTTCCAGCATATCTGTGATAGGAAAATAGTTAAAGAGATGTAGACAACGTGTGTAAGAGAAAATATAATATCTTATAAATAAAAATCTTAACTATTCATTAAATATAAATATACAATATAAGAATATTCTTACATACATATGAACTTCTAAAATAAATATCACTAAAATATATAATATAATGAATTATAATTAAGTATAAAATAATAAATACATAATATGCAACTATGACGAAGTGGAAAGATACCGTTCTCTCTTTTCACATAATCCTTCAATTTTATTTTTTTGATTTGATGGATAATTCTACTATACGTTACCCATTATAGTTAGTCTCCGGCTGAACATTGACCCACTCATGGTCGAAGGAGTCATTCCGCGAAGCCTTCTGGTCCTCAGGACACATGAAGTTTCCATAACAACGTTCATGATAGTTCGCTCCGGCGTCTAGGAGGAACTTCACCATCGTTGGATCTTCGTTGACTATTGTGATGTGGAGTACACTCTCCCCTAGGGGATAAGAAAGATAATATAGCTAAATCATGTCGATCCATTCATTAAAAACCATCAACCACTAACTAACCAACCACTAACCACCAACCAACCGACCAACCACCCACCAACCAACGACCAACTACCTATTTTGATATAGGGTAAACTCAGTATTTATTGATTTAGTTTTATTCTATTCGGGATACTTACAGCTAACATAAACAAAAAGATAGGAAACCAATTCAAAAAATCACAAATTTTAATTAATAAATATGTGGAAAATATCTGCATTTTAATACGGTTTAGAAAGGAACCATCTAAAGTAATTAATGAACGGGATGCAAGCACTAAATCACTGTCAGATTAATTTTGGGCTTTGATAGACATTATCAGGCGCTCTATCAGATTGACTACACGAAATTGAGGTAAAGTATAGCGTTCGGTAAGTACTTCCAATGTTCCTAACAATGGTAATCTACCTATTCTTCTATATTTATACATATAAATAAAAAGGTTCTTAGATAAACGCATCACTTGAGAACGGCTGCACAGAATAGGGTTTTTTTTTTAATAAATATTTTTAGGAAAATAAAAATTGAAAAAGTTGCCCAGAAAATTGGAAAATTCGTTAAAAACTGAAACTGCATTTTTCCATGAGATTCTTGTATTTATTGGGACAAGACAATGTCTGTCGGGTCAGCTAGTTACTTATAAAAAACCCGAAAAAATATATCTTGTCGGTTTAGATCATTAGGTCAAAAGAAAACAGCTCGTGGATAAACAAAGCCATATACCTAATACATGTAGGTAAGATTGCTTTTATCAGAGTTAAACTTATGAAATATCAAGGTCCTGTCGTTATTACCAACAGAAGAGTACAAACGAGCACAATATATCTCGTGTAAGCACTGTTTGAGTACAAATCGATTTCGTACGTGACTTCTTGCGTGATCCAAAAGTAATGAATCCTATATTGTTGGATTTGTATTGAAATTATGCGGACCTTGCACAGACGCCTCGGCGCCAATGTCTTCAATAATTTGAGAGGACATCATATTTTACGTTTTTTATGAATCGAATTCGATTTCATAACCTTGCTATACCAAATACTTTGTTTATTTATATGTCTAGATAGAGTGTTGCGATCCAAAAGAACTAAAACAAATAGGCCAACTTTGTTATGGTGGCGTGCGTGACAGCTATGTCTTACACTCGCGCCACCTCATTGTGCTGTCATTGTGCTTTTCTAGTGTGCGTGCATTTAGCGGCCAACAGCTGGACGCTATTTTTTTCGATGAGTTCACAGCTTTTACTATTTATCTAAACATATTTATATCTTTGACAAGAATCTTAGTTCAATATCCCTACTCTCAAATATCTTTGAATAGGACGCGGTCGTCTCTTATCTGCCAGGGTTAATTTAGTCTTATATTTTGAATTGTTTTTGTTTTTTTTGTGTAGGTACATTGTTCTCACATATAGAAGCAACAAGAATAATGTACCCAGAATTTTATAATATCTATATTTAAAAGAGTGTTCTTGGAGTTTCTTGCCCGTTCTTCCCCATAGAGATCTACGTTTTGGAATGGGCTTCAACTTTCTGACTTAGTGACCGACTATTTGACAACTCAAAAGCACCTGTACATGGTTTAATTGAAAGAAATGCTAGTTTGAGTTTAAAACCCATTGAAAAAAATAAACTATAGGTACCCTCCGTGTTTTTAGAATCAAGATTTTTATGGAAAACTTCAATAGGATCCAGTATAAATAAAAAGTAAGTAAATATTTTCTAAATACCATCGTTTATTAACAGGACTGAAGAACATCACAAGACTATTGAAACACTGATCATCATCATAATTATACTACAATTACCGCATACTGATAGCTTTACTTACCATAATACTCGTCACCCATGTAGACGTCATTGATGAGTTTAGGATAGAACCGCAGCAGTCTTTTGGCCAGGTTAGCCAATAGCGAAGAGGCGTTCAGCAGACATAGATGGAGGATTGTCTCTCCCACGGCTCCTCGCTCCTGCATTGAATGACGAGTGTAGAGATATATTGTGGAGTCAGGAGATACACGAAGTAGGGTACATCTTTAAAAAAAACAACCGACTTCCGAAAAAGAAGACTACAAAGTGAAAAATAACTTTAATTTCGTCGGTGAAGTCGGTGTTTTTGGTTTTGAATTTTCGTTTTTTGCCACCGACTTCCGAAATTAAAGTTATTTTTCACTTTGTAGTGTTCTTTTTCGGAAGTCGGTTGTTTTTTTTTTGTAAAAAGTTTTTATTTTTCACTTTTTAGTTGTGGTACCTACCCCACACAAATTCGAATACCAGTACCTGCTATGTAAATAACAGTCACAGGAAGTTATCATCATTTCATCCACATAAACTAAGTGGGAAAAATACGTATTATTGAAGTTTACTCAAAAACTGTCCAAGCAAAGTTAATAAAATTTATATGGGACCAATCCGGGAGCATACCCTTTCATATAAAAAAATAATTTTCAA
Source organism: Agrochola macilenta (assembly GCA_916701695.1). Lineage (NCBI taxonomy): Eukaryota > Metazoa > Arthropoda > Insecta > Lepidoptera > Noctuidae > Agrochola > Agrochola macilenta. The sequence continues at coordinate 9,313,085 of OU753554.1, read as the reverse complement.
AATAGGTCCACAATTGACGGAGAAATCGAAGGACATACATAAAAAAAAAAAAAAAAAAACATACATACATGTCGAACATATAACCTCCTCCTTTTTGGAAGTCTTTTAAAAAACAAGCCAACTTTTCAAAAAACATATTACCTCCGACCGAGGTCGACCGAGGTCTGCACGGGCGAAAATAGATAAACATATCGTCCAGGTATACCAACGTTGTATCACATTCCCAACGCTGTGAAAATAAAGAAAACAAATTTTTCCAGATATGAGACCTAGCTAGATCGATTTTTCGCCCCCGTAAACCCCTATATTTCAATTAGTTTCGTTAGAGCTGTTTTCGAGAACGTGATAACACATATACAAATAAGGCTCATTCTTCTTCTTTTCGTGTGGTTAGTAACTAACCTGGTGTCAGAGTTTTAAAGCCGCCCATGGGCCTCTGACTTGGCTTCACATGCCGTCGAGAAATATCTCTAAGGCATGCCGGTTTCCTCACGATGTTTTCCTTCACCGTTTTTGAAGCAAGTGATAATTATACAATACGCACATAAATCCGAAAAGTCAGAGATGCGTGCCTTGGGTTCGAACTCGAGACCTATGACTTGGCAGTCCAACGGTCACACCACTAGGCTATCGCCGCTCATTTAATAGTATAGCTATAGGATATGGTTTTTTGAAAAGTTGGTTTGCCTAAAAAGGTAGTGGTTATACCAACGTTATATATTGTTACGTAGCTTATTTCAGCGATAGCATTTTGTTGCTCGTTACCTTAAGATCCCAGCAGAGTTCCCTGAAGCCAGACGGGTTGGCATCATACTCCTCCTGACTTACAAAGGGCCAGTCCTTCTCCACATCAAACTCATCATCTGGGTTCTCCATACTCCGTAAGGGAGGCAACTAAAAACGATAAATAATCTCTTACTATTTAGCTAATATCCAAATAGAATGTGACTTCGATACATGAAGAGCAAAATAAAACAAAATTATAGCAAACTATATATAATTATGTAGCTCAATAATCAGGAGTAATCGTTACTGCGGTCACCATACTCCTGCCAAATGTGTTAATTACAGGATTATACCCCAAGGATCACTTTATGCAGTGATTTATAATAATATGGATGACCAACATTGGTTCCTCAGCGGACTATTAAAAGCTTTATGAGAGTATTTTTGTACTCATTTGTTTAGATTACTTTTTTATCTGACCGATTTACTTTTTCGAGAGTATTTGTCGAATGTCGATATAGCGCCCTGTCCTGTTCCGGCAGCAATTTCATACCCCAGACCTTAGAACAGAACCAGTAGTATCAGAATTTCAAAACAGAAATAATGATAGTGCTAAGTACAGTCCTTCACGAACCTACTTGTGCGAACGTGCTATGTCTACTAATTTTCAATCTAACATATATTTAGTTTTGTATTACCAGCTTATGCCTAGATCTCTCCTTGTTCCTAAGCAGAACTAGATGCGACACGGGTATGTACCGGCCTTTGCCCCTGTTGTAAAGAAAAGGCTCCACCTTCGTCTTTATGGCGTGGTCTATCTCTGCGTACTGCTTGTTCTGCAGAGCTCGCTTCATCATGTCTACTAGGAGACCACCACCTGGTGATTTAGAATGTTTATTCTTTTCTTTTCTTTTCATCAAATTAATCGTGTTCAACAGTATAGTAGTCAGCACTCACACAAATCGTGGTTTTAGTAATATCATAACCAGATTTCGATTTACTGACATTCAGGTAAGTACTACGTTTTCATTGTCTTACCTTTGATATCGACAAGTTTGTATAGCTTCTGCTGCGAAGTCCCCGCTTGTTTCTTAACACCACTAGTAACATTACTTTCAGTATTACCCATGACTACTAAATGTTTTTATAGAACCACTTTGTATTATTTTATTTTCTTTCACTCAAGTTAATGAATGGGAAGTGCTTACCAACAGCGCTTTGCTTATCGACAAAACATTAGGCGTTGCTATAACGATAGTTTCGGACGTTCTAGCAATCACAATGTGCTCTGTTTATAATATGAAAATAATATTATTGGTACTTATGGTAAAATTAAATATAATGATTATGAAAAAACTGATTCAAAACAGGAAAAATGGTGTAAATTTATAACTGATTGGTATCCCAGAGATAGAAGAGGAAAACAACATAGGAGATTGAAGGACGAGATAAAACTTACAGCGGCCACTAACTGGAGGAGAGTGGCTCGTGATATATAATTCAATGGAAACAGATAGATGGGACCTTTGCCAAGAGGCAAGATATACTTTAACCACATACAATAGAATAAAAACAATTCAGAATAAAGAGGCTTATAAATAAATAACGATAGTCTCGGACATTCTAGCAACCACAATGTGTTTATAATATGAAAATAATATTATTGGTATGGTAAAATTAAATATAATGATTATGAAAGATCTGATTTATTTTATAGATTGCTTCGTGGTCGTAAGATAAGATAAACGACTTCCAGCAAGCTCAAGATAGAAGCACTGAAGAACAGTCCAACGATACCTCCGACAGCCACTGAAATAACAAGAAATGCGATTAAAGATTTAAATAATAATATACGAAACAGTCGAAAGTCACTAATGGTCATGTTAGGATAGGTTCTTAACTTTCACATGAATGCGCTAAATACGAAAGCAAAGAAACAACAGTTCAGACTAACCTACTAAATCCAAATTGTCTCGTATCAAATTCCTCTGGTACCGTAGTGTAGGCAGTGAGACCATTTTTACTTCCACAAGAGTGCCTAAACCGGGTTGATCCTTTACCCATCTCCTGTAACAATTAAAAGTTTCAAACTCATCAAACATGGTCTTTTCGGAATACTCTTCCAAGGAAACATTGGGAATTCTATCCTAAACTATATAATATACTCTTGGATAGCATTCCGACTATTAAGGATCCCATAAGAATTATAATTAGAAAAGAAAATATTTAGGAGTGAAATAATGAATTTGTGATGCAATACGTACTTAGCATAATGAATAGTTTTGAGTTCACTCTCGACACATGAAGGAACGCAGTCTTCTTTAGCATTCTTATCTATTCCTACTTTAATTTTGTGAGCTGAAAATTAAACATCCATTTTAGTAATTAAGTACCTATTTAGGTACATTAAATATGCTTCATTTTTATGTGTTAAACGTCTACCTTCATAGGCATTCCAACAGTTAATTCCAGTGTAATTGCAGAACATCTTCTCGTCTGTAATAAAATAATGTTTCAGAAATCATGTCAGCAAGCACTAGGGCGTCGCCAGCCGATGATCCAAGGGGGGGGAAAGTTGATATATGGAGGATGGGAAAAGTATGATTTGTAGATTTGTAGGTAGGTATTATGACTGGGCCTACCACCAACACATAAATACGTATATTACGTCCTCGCGGACTCCAGATTACACCCCGTTTATGAGACTCGTACTATCAAAAACCAAAAAAACAAAATTGGCTTTATAGATTATGTAGTTTCTTTACTGCCTTGAATTTGACGAAAAAAAATTGAACCCGACGATTTGACGGAAAAAAAAGGGTGGTAGCTGCCCCCTTTGCCCCCTCCCTTGGCGACGCCCTTGAGCAAGCATTTAAATGTTTAACTTTTTCATTCCGTAAGTAGGTGTTGTGTTTATAAAATGCTTCTGCTGCTGGTCTAACAAACTTTATACATATATATGCTTCAACGCCTAAGCCGCAGCGCTATCAATATATCGCTATACGAGTATATGCTAAACGATCACATTCTATTCACAGGCGCTGCCATACTTACAGGTAAGATCTCGTGCAGGGTGTACGCATCCACATTGTTGATAGAATTCCTTCGTGGTTTGAGCTAGCCGACAGGCTCCGTAAGAGTATACCTGGGAATATCATAGTTGAACATAGAACATTTGTGGTAGAGGAACTATCATGGATGGTCAATCATTTAGTGGGAGAAGATAAACTGATTGGTGGACTTAAATTCTAAACTATTGATAACAGAAAGAGGAGGAGCACGTGGCTAAGTAATAACAGCCACGCTGGTCGATCTTTAAGGTTAAGTTACGCTTGCCGGGTCAGTCCGCAGATGGGTGACCACCCATACATACCGAGACTCCTCCGTGCCGCGGAAGCCATTAATCCCGGCTATTATTCGTGGATCTTTGACAGTCGTTACGGGTCGTCAGAAGCCCGAAAGTCTGACAAACAGTATTACCAAAGGGTATCGTATAACACAATTACTGGGTTGTGGAGGTCAGATAGGTAGTCGCTCCATGTACAATATTGGTATTCAGCTGCATCCGGTTAGACTGGAAGTCCCAACATATGTGGGAAAAGGCTAGACAGATTGATTTTAATAACACAAAGGATTTGTAAAGTATATATGAATTCTTTCATGATTTAGTTTAGTCTTTAAAAGGCTGAAAAGTCTATGGTACTCAGAGTAATGCTAGGAAACATAACGGGACCGTGTATAGATTGCCATGAAGAGACGTCAATCTTCAAAATTGTTGGTTTGATTATAAACCACGTTGAAAGCGTTTCATGATTTCAATTTAGTACCGATGTTACAACCATTACTTAAATAATTATTACCGGATAAGTATGAAGCGGACCATCAGGCACTTCATGCAGGTATCGACAGCCCCTAACCTCAATAGTCTCTCGCTCCAGCTGGACATCGTTGACTATCTCCACCACAGAGAACAGTACTCCTACTTGGTTCTCACTGTAAGTGTGGATGATGTTCTTGAGCTTCACATCCAAGTTGTTCGTTGATAACTCTTCTGGACTGTGTATTGATAGCTAGAATGGTAATTGATTGGTCACTACCCATCTTGAAGTTTTAGACAAGGTTAGGTAATCAGTAAAGTAAGGAGTGAAGCAAAAACCCTGGATTTCTGAACTGAGGCACGCGACGGCAATCTGCGAATTCAAGTTGAGTCCAAGAAAAGTTATCAAGCGAGACAAAAAAAACTACTATCGCAAATCTTACTTCAGCATTAGACAGCAAGCGAAACATCAGAACCCCAGGCCCAGTAGTCATGTTCACAACCAACAAACTGTTTTCTCCCCTGAAATAGTTAACAAACAATATTCCGTAATTATCGCGTCCGTCCGTATCAGCTGCACGATGATCTTATCATTCATTGTACATAGATTAGATTGCTCACTTGTTCTGTAATGTGTTGAAGGAGAAGCAAGGCCCGTACTCGGAGTCCACTAGACGAAAATATTCGCAACATGGAAATACAACATCGTTGTAACTGCAGTCGGATACCATTTCTGAGCAGCTTTTGTGTACCTGGTGGGGTCATGAATAACTTCCTTGAGAATGTGAAGGTGCGTGATAGCTTTATTATTTTTATTAATATTTTTGAACTAATTTTTAATGCTGCAATATTTTTTGGAAGTGTTTTATTTAGTTTTATTAAGATATACAACAAAAGTTAATCTCTAATTTCATTTGGAAGTTAATTCTACAAAGAAAGCCTAAAATGTCTCTTTAATAATGCCTTATAGGTGTGCCATATCTATATATATTATATATAAAAATCAATTGCCGTGCGTTCATAATATTTTTTAATAATAATATTTTTCTTTGTTTACACTTCAATGTCACAAACATCTGTGTAGCCCTGACTCTTGTATTAGGAGTTCCTGTATCACAAGAGCCAGACCTCTAAATTTACAGGGAATATGGTACAGAAGCGATAGACAAAAATGAAATAATTAATTACAGTTATGGCATGCATTGACGGAAGGTTTACAAATACACAAGAGAGACTAATGCATTTAAACTCTTTTATATAAAAGAGTTTAAATGCATTAGTCTCGCAAAAACTCGAAAATTACTTGACCAATTTGAATAATTATTTTTTGTTTTGTTCGCCCCAATTTTCAGGGTTTTTCCATTTTTTTTCCCATAAACCACCCTGTTTATGGGAAAAAAAATGGAAAAACCCAAAAGCACAACTGAAAAATCGAAATTGTAATTTTGACAGGACAACGTTTGACGGGTCAGCTAGTACATTAAATAATCAAATATGTACTAGTATTCTGCTGCATCAGCTTAGACTAGAGGCCGACCTCAACATAGTCGGAAAAAGGCTAGGTAGATGATGATATCCCATGTAAATTCCCAACCAGAAATTCTAGGAATTCAAGCTCAAAGAAACTTTAGTTCCTGCTCCTACTGCTGACTCATTTAGCTCCTACTTCCTGGGAAACATTATGCTTCCGATATCTTTCTACGAATAGGTTGTACCTAGGTTAATATAAGTAGGTAATACTCGTAACTATGGATCCACGTACTTGGTTATTGTGTATCCTATCTTAGTCAAGGCTCTCGTAAACAGGGACGACACGACGCGACTCTACCAGAATCGTGTCGCATCGTCGCGCCGCACATGTCTGCGTGAGCCTTCACTGAACAGCTCAATCTTTACTGAAGGTCATTAAACGTAATTTCCCAATATTCAACGGAACTAATATTAGCAACTAGTATTTACCTATCAATTTAGACAAAACTGGCACCGGCGGCGGGTGATTTTAAACCAACGTAAATTCGTACTTATCTAATGGTAACAAGAAATAGTGTTATAAGTGGTTAGCTAGTGGCCTCGACAATTTATCATATTATTTTTTGCCTGAGATGCATGCTCCCTTAGATGTCACTGCATGCGGTAGCGTCGGGGGTCGGGTTGCCTCCTTCACTCAAAATATGGCGAGGGGGGTAATGGCTGATCTTTGCATTATGCTCGTGAACGGGTGCTGCTTGTGGTGACTGGTCGTTTTGCTGATCATGGTTTTGTTATTGTTATTAGTAATTAACTGTTTGTTTATTTTACCTCGATGGTCCTAGTTTATCATTTATAACTTCCCGTTATAGCATATAGCTATATGTAAGCGGGCACGCTCTTTATGCCTGGAGGCTTTTATTTAGATATTAAGTTCTGTTTACGTTTAGTTTATATTTTTGTGTGCTAGCTGACATACCTATGGCTAATAATTTAAATTATGTTTTGTGTTGCGTAATGTAATTTATTATGCATAATTCATCATAGAATCATTTTTTTTTCTAACTGAACACTTCTTCAAGAAGTGGTGAAGGGTGGGCTTTTTGGGCGACTGTTTGTTTTGATGTTCGAAAAATGCTGATTGTCAACCTAGTTTGAATAAATTACTTTTAAATTTTGAATAGACTTCAAAGCTCAGAGACTGACCATGGATCATCAAAGGGATTTCTCTCTGCGGTATTATAGAGCGCACTGGAGGATACCGCGGCGGGATACGAAGGCGTATGCGCCTGAATCCGCTAGCATACGATCGCGAGGGAGAGGCAGTTACTTAGTCAGATACCAATGATGGATATATAGATCACATAGTTCATTAATAGATAGGACTTCTTACATGTTCGATGATACTCCTCCATGGTACATCGCAGGCTACAGTCGCGCCGCATGGAGCACATTGCTTACTGCTGCACTCTCCGCGTGCAAACAGTACGTCCGCCAGATACCGCCGGTGGTCGTAGTTCAGAGGATCAAGTAGGTCTGCTAAAGTATGAAAAAGAAGTCAAATGTAAATTACCACCACAGAATTACTACCTAGCAATAAGTATTAAACATAGGTAGGTTCCCATTTATTTATAAATGTACGTGTGTCTGTATGGTATGTATGTGTGTTTGACGTTTAAACGTCAAAAAATACGTATGGTTAAGCAGACGTTAATCAAGTGCGCTTTGAAATTTTCGTCCACGATAACGTCATATGTGGCCGTATTTCCATACATTTTATGAACGCACACGATAATATCGTGAGTTCGTCACATTAGAAATTATGAAAGCGCATGCTACCTAACTCTTAGCTATGTATATACAGGATGGCAGGGACATCGACGCGAAAACTTTTACAATGGATTAAGTACATGATTCTGAACCCCCCGGCGTTGAAATTTTTTGATGTCCCTGCCAAATAATAAATAAAGGGGTGTAGGTGCAGAACTCAACTGTAGCAGTGTTTGGATAATGGTGGAGCCAATTAATTCATAGTGATCCTTGTAATGTAACGAGAACAAGGTTGACCAAAAATAATAATAGTCTCTGGACATTTTCATGTTACCCCTATAAAGTTTGTTTACATTTCAATTTCAGTCGAGTTCGAAATTCATTAATCAAGCGCACAACCATTAGGTAGAGGTACCGTACTTAAAAGTGTACACTGAATATTGAAGTCATTGAACCGTGTGCCATGTTTAAAACGAATTGATATTATTTGATCAAATCCAATAAATTATATTCTTTAATGGGTTTTATCTACGTGTGGTAGTCAGTAGGTATGGTTCAAAGTTAGTAAGTATTTTTGGTAGCCTTAAGGTTGAAAATGCAATATTTCACTGTTCAAATCAAAACGTACCAATGTTATAAGCAGTTTACGTAGTAATTCTCATTAAGGTATCATAATGAGCAACAATTACCTACTTAAGAATCACCAGTTCGCCCTATTTGAACAATACCTAATTAGAACCGCAGCAATGCGAATAATTAACACAGAAACCGCAATATCTAATTAATGACGTATTTGTGTCAAGATTGTGTGTAAGTACCTATCGATGCGAAGGTCCGCTAAACGAAACTTTTCTCTAACCGCAATCAATGACGAGTAGGAAAAACACACATAAACACAGGTTACCTGCTCTATGCCGATAAAGTCTTTGTTTACTCATTTATAATTAAATATTTGGCGTCCTTGTGGCATAACTTTGAAGTAATAGTTCATTGCCAATGAACTATTAATTCAAAGTTATGCCTTTCAAAACTTTGTCCGAATTCATACATCCCTATTTTTGCGTAGAGTCATCACATTTTTAGTTAAAAAAGAAAATGAAAATCGTTTAATTAACTAAATAAAATATTCTTACATTTCCTTTTAAAACTAATACCTACGAGTTAATTACTCCTAAAAATATTGTTACAAAGGAAACATAATTTTAATATTTAACTTATGGACTTGTGAAAATTCCACACTCGTGCCTGTCTCGTGCAGTCGTTGAGAGTTTTAAACACAATGAAATTACAGGGTCGATATAAATTTACTTCCTACATAATGTTTAGAAAATTATCAAAAACACTGCTACTTCTGGAACTTACCTACTTTCAAATACGACTAAAGAGTAAATACATAAGTCTTCTGCTAGATAATTAATTTATCTTATCACACTCCTTTTCTTCATGATCAAATAAATGGGCCACTTAACAGACAATCATTAGACAACGTTATTGTCCTTTATAATTTCCACTCGATACTACTACATATCCTGAGTACACCCACTTATAGGCAGACATCTGTCCCACCGCAGGCGATTTACTACAAGCGAGTAGAGCTAGCAACTAAAAACGAGTTGGCGAGCAAAGACGAGCGAGTGCGCGACGGCGACGAGCGTATGTACCAAGCATGAGTCAGTCACTCAGCCAGTGTTCTGCCCGCCAAGCGAGCGTCGCTGAGCGAGTACTCTCTTTGATAGCTCTTGTCACTGCGACAAGCGAATACTCGCCGGCGGCGATGTCTACATCTACCGTCACCGATACTTACGATACATCTCAGCAAATCTCCGTAAGGCCAACTTAGTGGCATGTTCTTCACATAATGTCACTCCTGGGAACGTAGTGGTCCAGTTCAGGTAGCGGGTGTCAGGCGTAAAGTTCACTTCCACTCCCAGTTCCCCTGCGTGTTGCATCATGAGGTAGAGGCAACCCAGACATGCTATCAGAGTCAACAGCCAGAATAACCTGGATACAAGAAAATTCGGTTGAACTCAACACATAGCGAACCGTGGGAAAGACACCAATGACGAATTCACGATGCAACAAACCGTGCGCTCGGTGGGATTTCCAATCGGCAATTCCAAAAAAATTACGAAGGTCTACGTATATAGAGACTTCATCTCCTATTCAACCCCTTTTTAACCAACTTCCAAAAAGGAGGAGGTTTTATGTTCGTAGAAAGAAAGAAAGAAAATAAATTTATTCGACTCAGGTACACACAATATTCACACAAAAACAGAAAAAATTAAGATAACTTAAAATAATATTGTGTGGCTCACGTAGCGTATGTATTTTTGTTTACGTGTTTCCACCGATTTCTCTGTCAATTCTTGTTTTTGTTTGAAAGGGTAGGGTATGCTCTCGACCTGCTGGGGTCGCGGGTTTGTCTGAAAGGGATATCGCGGCCCCAGCACATAGGCAACGGAAGGAACACGTGTGGGTTTTAGTCAGTAAAAGTCTGACACTCCCTCTCGCTCTGCCCAGAGCGGGAGGAGTCATTTGATGATTTCCCACAAAAAAGGGTATGCTCTCGAGGTGGCTCATATTTTTATAACCTTTGCTGGGATATAATAGTTTTTGAGTTAGCTTCAAAAATACGTTTTTTCCCCACTTAGTCTATAATTACGGATAATAATTATAATGATAAGTTACTGTCACTGTTGTTTACATTTAGCAGTTAGTGTTAGTGTTTATTCTAATTTGTGTGGGATAGGTACCACAACTAAAAAGTGAAAAAAAAAAACTTCGGTTTAGGTTGAAACAGTTGAAAACCAGCGTGGCACTAGTTGTCTGGCATTTTTGCTGAACTGGGCCTATTTGGCGCAGCCGCGAGGCACACATTCCTGCTAATATCTTACAATCGAACTTTAGACTTTCTTGTTTTATTTATTTTTTACTTGTACTCGTAGTACAATATGTTGTGTTGTGTGCCTTTTAGTCTGTGCGAAATAAATGTATTTTCTTTCTTTCTATATTTCTTTCTTCCTTTTCTTTCTTTCTGTCTTTCTTTCTTTCTTTCTTTGCGCGTTATCTGTCGGTAAATGAATTTAAGATTTTCGTGCAAAGGAGTCAGATAGTGATATTACAACATTGAGCTCGCTTCTATCCTTTTCTTTTTTAATCTGGTACCAGAAAAAATCCATAGCCTGGGATCAATTACAAGAAATTTCATGTAATATGCTAAGCATAGTGCCTAAGATAAAAATTAGGAAACCACCAACCAACAAAACCAACCAGTATGGGTTAATTGCGTAATACACGATCAATCAGACACTGATTGCATTGGTTCATAAACTCGAAAAAAAACCTGCTCAACAACGTAAATAACGCAATGCATGTTGTTGAACTGTCAAAATGAAACTGATTAGTCATAATCGTTTACGAAAATTTGTTGCGTAATTAGATAGCTGGATAAAATCAAGGATATGTGAAGGTATACCTGGACAGCAGACTTCTTTCGGCCTCAAACACATAATGCAGACCATGTACGCCACTGTTGCGTCCGAAGAATATAAATCTCTTTCTGAGACGTTCAACAACTTCAGCGCCCCGCATTTTCGTGACAACTCCAAACAGTTTCCTACACAACTTTAGAAACACTGAACTTACAAACTAAGTAATTTATTGCTGTAACTTGTACTAAACTATTGCGTGCTCACTACGGTATGATTAAAAAGCTCTGCAATAACTTTAAAAGCTTTAATAGGTAACGATTAAGTGGCGTGTAAATAAATAATGGTGTTGTACTTGTAGGTAGTTAACGTTATTAAACTGGTTGAAGTACTTTAATAACCCTGTAAAGGCTCTAAAGAAGTATCAATGTATCATATCACATGTCATGAAAAACCATTTATCTAGTTCGTACTAAGGTAGGCAAGACAGACAGGCGCGACGCGACTCTAGTAGAACAATTTATGTAGTATGTATTTATTTATTTTATTTAAACTTTTTGCACACAATGAGGTACAAAGGCGGACTTAAGGCTTGTGCGGACCAGCGCGACTTGTCACGCGGTATCGCGTCGCGCGACAAGTCGCGCTGGTCTGTACAAGACTTTAATGCCTTAGGCATTCTCTACCAGTCAACCAAGGGTGGTGAAGAGATAATTATGATGTCAGGTACTCTGATTGAGAGGAGATAATAATAATAAAAAATATTAAAAAGATATTAAAATGCATTATCAATAAAATACGTACACAAGTACATAAATACGTTATAAACTTATAATACACATACTTATATACTATAATATATACCTACATTTTATATATATTCATAAATAGGATACAAATTTAAAGCAAAATGAGGCAATTGAGATGACGCTACGCTATTTGTTTTGATAGTAACTGCAATTTCCGCTTAAATGCATACCGACTGGTGGCCGTTCTGTTATCAAGAGGAAGCGCTTTCCAGAGAAGAATGGACTGAATATGTTTTCCATAAAAACTTCATGGACATTATTCTACCCGAGTCGCGTCGCATCGTCACGTCGCGCCCGTCAGCTAGAGCCTTAATACGGGCCAGCTAAATGGTTTTTCAAAACGTGTGTGATATGAGATACAGTAGGAACTTAATTCTAAAGGTAAAAAATCCAAATAATAAAACCAACGCATAAGTAAATATTAGGTAATACTTTTATTAAAACTGTTGTATAATTAATATTTCTTTGAGTATCAATAATAAATATATAAAATACAAATGCAGTTCTTATAGTACACACATATAGATGTAAAATAGATTGTCAGTACATGATTAATAGTAAACTAAAGACAGGCAAGCGACGAGAATTTATCAATTAGTTAAAACAATCGAGATCCACATTCAGTTAGTATTATACAAAACAAAACAATGTACAGGTCTGACCCAAAAATCTGACCAGGGGGCTTAAAACAGCCGCTTCGGCAGAATCATAATAAGATAAATTATGAATAACACAACACAACAAGTACAAACTGACAATTCATATTATTATCTGCGTTCAATTCATATTAGGTACGCAATTCATCTGTTTGACAGTTTTATGTTGTAATGAAATAACATTTAAACAGCAGAAATAAAAATCTCATTTGATTAATAAAAAATTATCCGGTAAAATTACGGTCTTCATTTTTTTTCATGCGGCATTATTTACACTAAATATGATTCTTATATGAATTGAATATGATTCTGCTCAAAATATGTGTCACCATAGAGGAATTGCTGGGAATTCAGAAAATTAATTGCTTTTAGAGAAATTGCATAATGTGGCCGTTTTAGGCCCCCAGTTTACTCTTCAAGCTACACTAAGCTACAGCATATTTTGTGGAGAATTTAGAGGAGGATGTAAGTTCCTAGTTCCTTAGTTCTAAATCCTCTGCCAAGTTTCCTGCAACTACCGTCATCAGATCGTTGATCCCTCTTTTTATTAGCAATTTACACAAAAATAATAATTTAGTATTCTAAAAACATTTGGCTTTCCTAGAACATGTATAGATTATGAATAATCTATACTAAAGGCTCCGCAAACAGGCGCGACGCGACAATAATAAAACAATTTCTAAGAAAACTTCCCGGTAGAACAATTACCGGTGTCGCGTCGCGAGTCAAGTCGCGCCAGTCTACACGAGCCTCAATATTAACGTAAATAAGTCATAACGTAACTTAAAAATAGATAAATACATACATAAAATTAGTTTTCAGTCAGTCCCATATCCAGTCTTGTCTTTAAAAGATTTAAATATTTTCCTGTTTAACCGAACCACCTCCGGAACCAGCTCCTCTGTGTGGTGGTGGTGAACGCGGCCATGACGAGGCTCTTCCCCATGGGGTCCGCGTAAAAAGAATAGTCCGTGGCAGGAGCCCTCGATGTAGTCCCCTTCGTCAACCCGTCTATAAGGAACCCCTTTTGAAGGTCTACCAGTAAATCAGGTTGCGGGTGACGACGCTCCCATTCCGTTGCTTGAAAGACAAAGATTTTAAAGTTATGATTATTATTAAACTGTTTGGGACTAAGTGTGGACATTGTGGAACTCCCTGCCGCACCGAAAAAAGTCATTTCACATAAAAAAAATAAGTTTATTTCATATAACCATTTGGCTTACATTGCATGTCGAGGAGTCTCCATTTAAGCATAGAAAATACCTGTAGTTGAAGGCTCCGCTCTTCCCTTACATTATAGACGTACGAGTATAAACAGGTATACAAAATATAACAAAGAGAGGAAAAAATAAAAACAAAATTAAATTAAAATTACGATCAATTTTAAATACGAGAGCGTGTGTGTCAAAAAAGTCAAAAGTCAAAAGTCAAATCATTTATTTCAAATAGGCCCTTGCAAGGCACTTTTGAACGTCAAAAATTACAAAAAAAATGAATTGATTCTAGTCGCCCCTTCCAAAAGGTAGTTTTCGTATGGAGAAGAATGGGCAAGAAACTCCACCGTTACTCTTTTAAAATGTTTTACAATATTTTGTATATATGTAGGTACATTAGTTATATAATTATATGTGAAGACGATGCATCTAAAAACAAAAAAAATAAAATTTACCATACCACAATAGGTAAAAATAAATTTAAAAAGAGAGCAACAACAGATAATTTAATTACCTATGTGATAGATACATGGTTCTCACATATTTACAAACATTGTAAAAGAAGACGATTTCCCAAAAAAAAATAAAAAAAAGTTACAATTAATAAGTCAGTGTGTGAGGAAGTCATCACAGAATGTAAAATCAATGTCATATAATAAAATATAATAATTTATAAAACTTAAATTCGCAACCAGTTTGATTTTGTCTAGATTCTAGATTATCCTATGGAGCTGGACCAGCATGTTTCCAAGCATTTTTATCTTGGATATAATCCTCTAATTTGTAATATGCTTGTTTACAAAGTGTACTTTTAATATGAGTTTTAAATTTTCTTTCATTTAATTGTAAAATATCACAAGGTATTTTGTTGTAACATTTAACACAGTACCCCATAAAAGATGTATGTACTTTAGATAATCTGAAAAATGGTTGATCTATTTTATCTTTATTTCTAGTATTAAAATTATGTCTATCACTTATTTTATTAAAAATATGTAGATTTTTTCTTACATACATAATATTTTCATATATGAATTGGCAAGGTACCGTCATAATATTAATCTTTCCAAATAGTTCCCTGAGAGATTCGCGACGATGTAAATCATAAATGGCTCTGACAGCTCTCTTTTGTAAGATAAAGATGGATTCAATGTCAGCAGCCCGACCCCACAGTAAAATTCCATACGACATAATACTATGGAAGTAGCTAAAATAGACCAAACGCGCGGTTTCAACGTCTGTTAACTGTCTTATCTTTCTAACCGCATAAGCGGCCGAGCTTAGCCGCCCCGCAAGAGATGTTATATGAGGTCCCCATTGTAATTTCTTGTCTAGCGTGATTCCTAGGAAAACCGTTTGATTAATAAATTCCAGTTTTTCTCCATTCAATATGATGTCACATTCGCTACTTCTAACATTAGGTAATTTAAATCTAATGCATTTGGTTTTTTTTTTATTTAGTACCAAATTGTTTACCGTAAACCAATCTTGGACCTGAAGTATAGAGCTATTCACGTCGTCAAGATTTTGTGACCGTCGGTTGATTTTAAAGATCAATGATGTGTCATCTGCAAATAACACCATCTTCGGTTGATTTTGAAGTAATTGGGGTAAATCATTAATGTAAACTAAAAAGAGGAATGGACCCAATATCGAACCTTGAGGAACGCCCAATGCCATTTCAGACCCTAATGAGTTTACGCCGTTTACTTGAACTTTAACCTTTCTATCTTTAAGGTATGATCTTAGTAAATCAAGAGCTGTATTTCTAATCCCATAGTGCTCCAGTTTCAGCAGAAGTGTCTCATGGTCTACGCAATCAAACGCCTTCGAGAGGTCGCAAAAGATTCCAATGGCATCTTGTGCTTCTTCCCAGGCATTAAAAATGTTCTTTATTAGGGTGACACCAGCGTCAGTGGTACAACGCCCTTTGGTGAAACCGTACTGTTGTTCATGAAAGATGGAATTTTTATTAAAGTGACGTAACATTTGATTGAGCATCAACTTTTCAAACACCTTACTGAGAACTGGTAGAATTGAGACGGGCCTATAATTGTTAGGTTCTTTACTATCACCGGATTTGAACAATGGAACTACTTTACTGTGTTTCATGAGATCCGGAAAGACTCCTTGGTCTATACTGGTGTTAAATATGAAAGCTAAATAGGGCGCAATGGTTTCGATAATAGTTCTACAGACTTTTACAGACATTCCCCAGAGATCTTCTGTTGATTTAATTTTAAGATCTTTAAAAGCTTTTATAACAGCCTGTGGGTTTGTATGCTGAAACCTAAACTCCAAAGAGCATGCCTTCACATTCTGTCTAAGTAAGGCAGCAGAAAGCGCGGGTGAGGAATTTAAAGCTTCAGTAGTTTTAATGGGAATATTAGCAAAAAAGTTTTCGAATTCCTGAGCTATTTCTACATCTGAGTTGATAGGGCCATGTGCAGTCTCTAAATTAAATTCTGTATTTCGCTGTTTTTTCCTACCTGTTTCATTATTTATTATTTGCCAGGTAGTTTTTATTTTATCATCAGCTGATTTTATTTTATTGCTAATATAAAGCGCTTTGGCTATTTTGCACACACTTTTAAAAGTTTTTGAATATTTTACAACATACTTATGAAAGTTTGTATTATTCATATGTTGCTTTAGGCCATAAAGTTCAAATAGCTTTTCCCTGCTTTTACGAATACCTGGAGTCGCCCAATCACTAAATAAGAACTTTGTGTAAATACTTTTAGTCTTTAGTGGAAAAGTGTCCTTAAATTGCGTGTTTAATAGTGAAAAGAACTCGGCGTAGAACTCATTTGGGTCACCTATATTATTAAAACTCTGAACACATAATTTACTGGCCAAAGAATAATTTAATTTCTCTAAACTTTTACATGTAATTGACCTAAACCTTATTTGAATTTTTTGTAAAGGTATGTAGGAGCAAAATGTTATTGTTTGTCCACTGTGATCTGATGGCAACTTGTTTACAATTTGTTTGTGTAAGTAATCACAATTACAAAAAATATTATCTATACAGGTGGCAGAGGAAGCTGTCACTCGGGTTGGTTCAATAAAAACATTTGACAAATCAAATGACTTAAAAAGGCTTAATAGTCTGACAGTATTCGAGTTATTTTCTAATAAGTTAATATTAAAATCTCCACATATGATTATTGACTTACTACTAGTACTAAGTTTCTTTAATACATCTTCCATTACAGAATCAAACATGGATAGATTCTGGTAACTCGGAGGTCTGTATACACATACTATAACATGCTGTGTGTTTGTGTGTGGGGGTGTGTGACGGTGTGTTTGTGTATGAGTGTGTGTGTGTGTGTGTGAGAGAGAAAGATTTTGAGTGAACATGAGTGACTAAACAAGCAAATATAACATCACTCTAATAATATGTTTTATTAAGTCACACGCTGCAAAAGTAACTCTGTATCATCATAATTTAAACTGAGAAGCCATATTATTAGCTTTTATTTACATTCATATTTTTTTTTATCATAAATATATATTATTTTATTAATTTTATTGTATAAAAAAGCTGAGCGGTTTTTATATTGTCTGCTGGCAAATTCTGTCCTAGCTATGGGAACATTTACAATGTGGTGTTTATTTCTTTTCCTTAGTATTTTCATTTGAAAGTAATTTGGCACATGGGTAGACCATGACCTGGGTAATATAGGATACTTTTTATCCCGGTAGTACATTCCCGTGGGATGTTTCCACGGCGGCGACGGCGCAGGCAGGGCCGCGCCCGCCGCCCTTATGTGCGAAGTGTGCAGCGCACACAAGCGCCACGGCACTAGGGGCGCCGGAGGCGGTTCTGAGACTAAATTTTAACCCAATTTCATCATATAGTCGAGTATCAATAAGTGAGTACAAATCTCCAAGACAATATTTACGTCTGTGGTTCGTGGAATGTTTAGGTCTCGGGTTTTAGTTTTCATTAATGGAAATGATGATGATGATGATGACTAGCTTCAGCCCGCCATGTCGTCCGCGGGTATAATAACGACACCCATAGCAAAAAATATCTGTCTCTCTCTCTCTCTCTTACTCTCTCTCTCTTTGCGAATAAGTGAAAGCGAACCATTTTTTTTCTATTTAAGATAATATTATTTACGTATTTAAAAAAAAAATGCGGTGCATCACGACGGCCAAAAACAAAGAGGCTCTTCATTGGTTTCGGGCACAGGCGCTGCCAAGGGTCGGCGCGGCTCTGGGCGCAGGCAAATTTCATAATAAAACCGGCCAAGTGCGTATCGGACCACGCACCGATGAATTTATCCAAAGAACAAACTTAACATTGTAGTTGAAAAACATGTTCTCCTAAACGGAATGTTTGGGAGATCATGTTTTTCAAACTGCAAATTTAAGTTGGTTTGATTATTACTCGTTAACCTGTACAGCCTACTTAGCTCTGATAGTTTTCCTTTTAATTTCGTTATTTATACTACTGCTGTGAATTTTTTCACAAATCCAAGTACTACCATTTAGCTGGCAGGGGGGGACACACTTGACTCTAACAAAAAAAATCAGTTAAAAGCTTAATATTTCGCAAACGGATCCCTGAATAAAAAAATGGGTTTCACAAACTCACAATATTTTTGAACGACCTTTCTAACGATACCCCACAACATGGGGAAGATGAGAAAAAAAAACATCCCCACTTCCTTGTTTACTACGGAACCCTAAAAAGGGGTCGTTTAGGTGAAACCAGCACCCTAATTGTGTAACACACGATCTATCACAATCTGTTTCATTTTAACATTATTCATTACGTCGTTGTTGAGACACAAATTTTTCGAACATATTTATTTATTTATTGGTAAGGCACCTCAACGACTTACTCACTAAAACATACACATACAAAAATCACATAGAGTTTTAGGTATTGTGAATTCGTCACTTACAGAAGTGCACAGCACTAAACACAACATATACACATAACACGTAACATATATAACATATATACACGTAACATATGAAGCAATGGATTAGCAATATCCTTCAAAATGATTCAGATTATGATTGATCGTGTGTTACATAATTAGGGTGCAAGTGATCAAGGGAGACAATATTTCTCATATCAAGCAGGTGGCTCAATACCCATCATATAAATCTTATCAATTCCGCCTCTCATAAAAATGCAGAAGCGATCGTCATTGACCGATTTACGTAAGCAAGTAGGTTGCTTACGTAGCGGAAATCATTACATGCCCTTGATAAGTATAACAGAGATAATAAACGAGTAACAACAATTAAATAAAAATATCTCACATTACTGCTGTTTTTTGTATCGGTCATTAATGATTTATATGTTGTTTTATAACGTATGCAGGATATGTTTTTAAGTGCAAAATCTACAACAAGTATTTTGCGACTCTGAGATTTACCAGGCGCGGTCGCAGCCTAAGATTTTGGGGGGGGTCACCATGGGTGCCGACCATAGATATAAGATATTTCTATGGTCCCGACGAATATGGGAGAAATATTTAATTGTTACTCTAAACACTTTTTGATTATCTAATGATGCATACTTTTTAAATAAGTATTTTTTTAACTTTCTGATGTTTTCTCACAGTTGGTTGCAGTAACTAAGCTACACCTTGGCTTTTCGATAAATTATAAATACTAGGACAGAAGCTAACTCGATAATTTTAATACCCCGTCTCGGATGGGTTAGGATTTGATTTACATTTTCAAACAGAACTAAGAGTTACACTGTCGACTTATGCAGGAAAGGCCAAGCAAATATGAAATGTAGAATATAAGAGCGAGCGAAGCAAGCTCAAAAATTTTGTACACTCGGATTCGTTCGATTTTCTTTTGATCATAAATTACTTGCTTTGTCGACTTATGAAGAAAAGCTCAAGAATCAGGAGAAGCGAGGCTTAAAATTTTATCATCCCGCCTTGAATGGGTTCTGTTTTCTTAGGATTTGATGTCGTTTTCAAACAGAAATAAGAGTTACATTGTCGACTTGTGCAACAAAAACCAAGCAACTATGAAAATGTAGAATACAAGAGCGAGCGAAGCGAGCTCAAAAAATTTGCATCATCATCATTCCAAAAGAACTAAGTATTACTTGCTTTGTCGACCTATGAAGTATAATAGCTCAAGAATCAAGACAAGCGAGCCTCAAAGTTTTAGCACCGCGCCTTCAATAGGTTCTGTGTTTTCTTTTGACCATTATACAGGAAGACAACTTACTTTGTCGAGAAGAAAAGCTTAAACACCTTTTACAGCAGTTTAGGTTTTGAAAGCTGGCCCTAACCCGAGTGTAGTGGTGCCCAAATTCCCGAGTTTGCTTAACAGGGTTTTTTTTTTTTTTTGTTAGAATGCCCATCGCGGTCACTGTGGCTCAAGTACTTACCTACAGTTTTTAGTTAGTAAGAAACGTAAATCATTGAAGTTGTCGACAGCTTGAATGATTTTGGGGGGGGTCATGACCCCCAGGACCCCCCCCCCCCTCGGACCGCGCCTGAGATATACAATATGTTAACTAACGAAGGGCGTTCCCGTTTACCCGCGATAGTATACTGTCCATATACATGCTGGAAAAAATAATAGGTACCATTTTTTTTTTTTGTGATTTATCACACTATCAATCTGCCTAGCCTTTCCCCAGCTATGTCGGGGTCAGCTTACAGTCTAACTGGACGCAGCTGAATACCAGTATACAAAAAATATTAAATTGATAGGTACCTAAAAGAAACACTCTAAACACGCAGACTGTCTTTCAACGTGGAAAAGACAAGTGCGCGTGAATGTTTCTTTTACGTAACCATTTACTTTTTTTGTGTTATTTTAATTATTAAATATTAAACAAACCGGCCAACTGCGTGTCCGACCACGCACAATGAAAGGTTCCGTAGTTGGGATGAATTTATCCCAAGAACAAACTTTTTTTGATGACCTATGATTGTCCCCCCTCCCCACCCCTTTCTTATATACTTGTACATATTATTATTTTAAGTCTGTTAGTTTTTAAATTGTTTCTTGTTGATGTAAAATATTACACGATATAGAACAAACTTGACGAGAAAAAAAAAAACATTCCCACTTTACGAGGAAAGGTATCAAAAAAAATGCTTGCATGGTTTTTTTTTTCTTGTTTTTTTTACTACTTTGTCGGCGTGATTAATATGTATACCTATCCCAAATTACAGCTTTCTCGTACTAGAGTCTCTGAGCTAAGCCGCGGACAGACAGACATGGCGAAACTATAAGGATTCCTTGTTTACTACGGAACCCTAAAAATTGTGTTTTTTTTTTTTGCATTTCTGAATGCTATACTATTGCGGGTTAACGAGAACGCCCTCTGTTAGTTAACATACTGTATTTGTCTGGTCTATCTCGAGTCTCATTGCTGGTTACCCATTACACAAAGATTAAGGCATCCAAGCATTAGCCACAAGTATCGGTTCCCGTGCATCTCGCATCCAGCTGATTCCTTCGACCTTCACCAGGTCGTTGGTCCGTTTTGTGGAGGGTACCACACTATGATGTGTTAATTAAATGGACTTACGACAATACGGCTCCTTATCAGTGGTCAGCACGAAGTAGGGTCCATTCGCGCGCGGCATGCCGGCCAGCCCGATAGCCTTGATGCCCATCTCCGAACACGAATCAACTCTGTCGCAGGCCGCTTCTAAACTCGCGTTAACGCTGGAAGGAAACCATAGGATCGAGATCCAAAAAGTTGGCAACATCGCAAATAGCTGTCAAATATTTACCTCTTTTGAATAATTTGGCAATATTACTGTATGGAAATAAGAAATGTGGCTAACTAGTGAACTAGAATAATAATTTGAATTGTAATTTGATGTGGATGGTTACAACCATTTAAATGTAAAAAAGGCATTTGGAAAGTTTCCAAATACTTTTTTTACATCTAAAACTAAATATTCGGTTTTACGATATTAATAATTGCATTTAATAATCAATAGTTCACTAGTTAGCCATATTTTTTTATTCCATACAGTAATTTTGCCAAATTAATCAAAATAGCGAAATTATTGACAGCTATTTGCGACGTTGCCCACTTTCTGTATAAATGCTCATAAAGAGAAAATGGCAAGGGGTAAAATGATATAAATAATGACATCAGAATCAATTGCAAGCTAACCCTTCGTATGTCAAATCCCATTTATGTCCTCTGAAAGAGCAGTTACTGCTGATCAAGGATTCAGTGAACAGCAGATACGCACGTCCATGACTGCAGATGGCCTGCTGCAGTTCTGAAATAAAACGAATTTGGTCAGTACTAACTTACGAGAAATTGTAAATGATATTCATTTCTGTAAAGTTCAAAAACCACTTTTACAGTGTAATAGCCAAGCTGTTATATGAAATCTTAAGCTTCGAGCAATAGCTATTTTGGGATGCAGCATAACGTAAGACATGCATCTGAGAGGTAAGATATACAGGGTTATTGGTAAAACATTAACAACCTCAGAGCGTTTATTCTGAAAGTAGGCAACGTTGCAAATAGATGTCAAATATTTATCAAATATTGGCCAACTAGCGAACTAGCATATTAATAATGAATTGCAAGTTATACTGAATTTGATTGAAAAAAAGGAATTTGGAAAGTTTCCAAATACTCTTTTTACATCTAAAAATAAATATCATAATCGATATTTTAAGTTCACTAGTTAGCCATATTTTTTAATTTCCATAGTAATGTTGCCAAATTAATAAAAACAGGAAAATATTTGGCAGCTATTTGCAACGTTACCAACTTTTAGGATAAACGCTCTTAAGTCTATAGATACTCATCATTATGAACGTCTTTCACTATGGGACCAAACCTGAAATCGCGAAATACGAATTTCCCTACATTTATGTTCGCATAAGTTGTCAAAATGTAGGAAACAGCTGATATTTTTACCAATAACCCTGTTTAAGGGAAACGTGGAATTAAATCTAAACTCAATCTACGTACTGGTTGAAAATGGCACAAGTTGTGACCACAAGGAGTTGGATTCGTTGTAGCAGCCCGGCTGCTTCATGCCGCCATTCGGATAGAAATCAGCGTGACCTGAAACATAGACAAAGAAAACTGTTTAATTATAATTCAAAAATGTAAAATATGATTGAAATTACCACTGACCTGAGTGGTGGCCCTTGATTGCTTTGGGAAAAGCATTGGCTGATAAAACTACCCGTAAGTACAGATTAATACCTACAGATGGTTCACTCCGCCAAATCATTTAAATAAAAAGAGACTCTTGCTACGACACAATAAAGTGCAATTCAGGTCGCACAGCGCTAATCACCTACAGTTATATTCACCTAGAAGTTGCCTCTCTTTCTATCGCCTAAACACAGGTTCACACGGACGTATTTTTATCGCGGCGATTTTTTTTCGTACACTGGATTTTCAACTCTCGTTATTGAGCCGAGCATTGAGAATCCAACAGAGCGCATCCAGCGCATATCCCAGCGCGTCAAGAAAACACACTATTGGATATTCAACTCTCGGCGCTAAGCAGAGCTTCAAAAATCCAATACGCGAAAACCAATCACAAAAATACGCCCGTACGCACCTGTACCCTAATTACGTAATACACGATCAATCAGAATCTGAATCGTTTTGAAACAGATTGCTAATCCATTGCTTCATAAGTCCGAAAAAAATATCTGCTCAACAAAGTAAATAACGCAATGAATGTTGTTGAACTGTCAAAATGAAACAGATTAGTTGTAATCATTTACGAAAATGTGTTGCGTAATTAGATACTCTTATTAACTTCTGGTTACGCCCACTGAATTAGACGAGTCGAGCGAACCCGCGTACCTACTTGTAGCTTCAAGCCTTGAAGGCTTGTGCAGACCAGTGCGACTTGTCGCGCGACGCGACACCGGTTATTGTTATACTGTGAAGTTTTCTTAGAAATTGTATTGTTCGTGTCGCGTCGCGCGACAAGTCGCGCTGGTCTGCACAAGCCTTCATAAGTACCTAAAATGCGGAGTGAACCATGGTCTAATAAAACAAGGTCTGGCATTCCGGGACTATGCTTACGTCACTATCCAGTTGCCACTCTATTGCAACAAAACATGAATAAGGAAAGATTTTCAGAAACCATTATATTAAAAAATATGTACAAAGCTTTTAAATTGTAGTTTCGTGTGTCTAATCAAATGAAACAATTCAATTTAAACATAAACCAACGAAATTGTTATTTAGAACCTCATTGTTTTATCGGATTCGCACAGGTACTAAAGGTGGTTGGGGAGTTACTATTACAAACTTCTGGTAACTCAGATGTGATGACGTAGACTTGTGTTGCCCACGTGACCACTGTGTTTCGGAATGCCATACCTGGCGAAGTATATTATTATACCATGGAGTGAACCATCTGTATTCATCTGTGCCGTAAGTAAGTAATAATGGAGAAATCATTACCGTTACGGTCAGGAAAGCCGAAGCCGATCCTCGACAACAATCGTCCATTAGTGTGGATGATGTCCACGTAATCTGCGTCAGTTGCATCTAAGCGCTCTGTGGAGTCGGTGGTCCTGAAGCAAGGCTGAGCGGGATCTAAACCTGGAACAATCAATAGATGGAAGAATAATTAGATTTTTTTCTGGAAATATAACAATCTCGTGGAACATTTCCTTCGAAATGTATGGGAAAAGATTTTGTGGTTTCTGAATTTTTTAGTAGGTAGTAGATACTCAAACGCCGTTGGTCCTATCGAGTTTTTTGGTCCTTAGAAGAAACAGGATCGATTGGCATCAAAAAAAGTTTTTGTGAACACTGCCCATTTTCTTGCTGACTAAATTCTTTTTTCAAAAGGTGTGAATGCGATCTGCATTGATGAAAATTATGATCATTGTACAAAACGTCTCGAAAAAATTAAGTACAGTCTCTTAAGACCGTTTTCCTGTAGCTACAACGGTTAAGGTACCTACCCTTACTGCCCCTTCTCAAAAGTCCACCCTTTTCCCGTTTTTTTTTTTGGATGGGATATCATCTAATGACTCCTCCCGCTCTGGGCGGTGCGAGAAGGAGTGTCAGACTTTTACTGACTAAAACCCACCCGTGTTCCTTCCGTTGCCTGTGTGCCGGGGCCGCGATATCCCTTTCGGACAAACCCGCAACCCCAGCAGTGTGGATTTTTGAGACTGCCCCTTCTCAAAAATCCACCCTGTGTTTTCAAACAATTTTCCAGCAAGATAGAACTCAGTGGAAATCTGTTGTTAACTGAATCTAATTTTAATACTAGAGAGTCACATAAGGAGACGTGTTAACCTGTAATTCTTGCAACCTTTCCCAAATGAAACGACACATAGGATGCGATATGGGCTCCTAAGCTGTGCCCGACGAAGTGCATGTCCTTAGTCCTCACCCCAGTCGCCGCTATCAGCTGGCGCATGAACCTAGAAATAGCAAAATAAATTGACGCTACTTTTTTTGTTTAACACGTACAGTGCCGGGAGCCCTCCTGTAGGGCTCACCTAGTTGCATATGGGATGCTGGGAGCCCTCGCGGAGGGCTCATTTTAAATGTAGGTTTTTCTTAGCGAATAAAGCATTATAAACCGTGAAAATAAAATCTGATGTATATTTTAACAAGATTGATTAGTATGTGTGGTTTTAAAATCCAAGCATTTTTTTTTTTTTCCCGGTTACAAATATTCACCAAAAATTTAAAAGGTTGGAAACTACGTATAACAAGACCCCCTGAAAACACAATTTTACTTCGTTTTACAGTGTTTTATAACACGGTTTTAAACCTAATATTGTGTACCGTCCGCGATGTTAAGTTTAGCGCAAACGTAATGCCGGCAACCCTCCCGGAGGGTTCAATATGAATGGCGGCATGGCGTATGAGTTCTATGAAAAGTGGGTGGAGTCGAAAGCGTTAATATCAGTATTAAGAATACCATGTTGAGATCTTTACCCAACAATATCGGATCCAACTCTTCGCGTGTTGGCAACTGCCCGCCAATACTTCCACGTGTTTCCACCTCCACTCCAATCTACTGCAATGACATTAACATCCGCCTGAAAAGAAAAACAATATTCACAAAATGGTGAACTTATTCAAAGTGTAGCATATTCGATATCAGGATGATCTTTGTTCCGAGCTACACGCTCAAGAACACGCCACCACCGACCGCGACGCGTCTTGTGGAGCGACAGTACTCACGCGAGAGGAAACAAGTGACGCCCGCGCGTGTCGCGTCGCTTGACGCAAGTCGCATCGCCCGAGGCCGTAAACGGGGCCTTCAGGGTAATAAAACTGTGCATAAAACCTGTACACGTATACAGGTTGGCAGGAACATCGACGAAAAAAAATCTGCTGTTCCATACATTTTGATCGCGTAGGTATTGCACTTTTCTATGAAACAGCAGATTTTTTTTTAAATAACCGACGAAAAATTTTCAATACAGGAGTGTTCAGAATCATGTAATGAATTCATGGTAACAGTTTTCGCGTCGATGTCCCTGCCACCCTGTATACTGGGCCTTTATGCGTGAATTTGCGTGTAATCACGCCCAACATGTACTGCGGGTTTAAGAATGATTTAAATCAACTTACCCATGCTAAAAATGCCCGAGTCATATCATTGACCCAAGAAGCGTTGCTGTGACTCATAAACCCATGGACTATCATCACCGTTTTCCTGTTCGGTTTGAAGTCAACCCATTCGAGGCCGAATTGTGGACCCGGGAATACCTGCAAACAATTAATCTTATAGCGTGCGGTCCTGACCCTTGGAAGGTTAATAAAAGTTGCCTTAATCCAGTACCCTAATTGGTAATACACGATCAATCAGAATGTGCATCATTTTAAAACAGATTGCTAAGCCCTGCTTCTACGTTCGAAAAAAAAATTTGCTCAACAACGTACCTAAATAACGCAATGAGTGTTGTTGAACTGTCAAAATGAAGCAGATTGGTCGTAATCGTTTACGAAAATTTGTTGCGTAATTAGATAGCTGATCTCCAAAAGCAACAACTTAAAGAAAGCCAAACAGAAGTTTAAAGATCTATCCAGATATATAAGGGATATCGCTGTCGCGCTCCTGGTTAGTCACTTAGGACCAATATCGCTACCGAGCGCTACAGCGATATCTCATTATATATCTGAATAGGCCTTTAATCTTCGGATTTTTCAATCAATATTCATTAAAAAACCGGCCAAGTGTGAGTCGGACTCGCACATGAAGTGTTTCGTAACGTAATAAAATCGAGAAAAAAATGCCGAAAAAAACACGTTTCTTGTATGGGGACCCCCTTTAATTATTACTTAACTTTATATTATTTTTTGTTATAGCGGCAATAGAAATACACAATCTGTGAAAATTTCAACTGTCGACCGGTTTATAAGATACAGCCCGCTGCCAGACAGACAGACGGACGGACGGACAGCGGAGGCTTACTTAAGTTCCGTTTGGCACCTTCCGGGTAAGACCCTAAAAATGGTCCTTTGGTGCCGGCTGTCATTTGTAGATCTTTGGCAGTCGTTACGGGCCGAAAGACCGCCACCCAGTCATACCAAGGGGTATCGTGTTAGCTAGTAACTGAGTTGTGGAGGTCAGATAGGCAGTCGCACCATGTAAAATTCTGGTATTCAGCTGCATCAGGTTAGACTCGGAAACCGACCCCAACATAGTTGGGAAAAGGCTAGACAGATGATGATGATGATAATTATCCATAAAAAATGGTGACGTCAACGTGCCGTATTCATAAAAGAATTACATAAATGAGGAAGCACCTTATCCTTACCTGAACCCTGGTAGTCATATTCCGTGAAGAGAAGTAGAAGTGCGTGTTAACGGAGCTGGATGAGTCGGGTTTCATGTTGAAGATACTCATAACCTGCCGTGACAGTGAACCTAGGCCAAAACAGTCCACAATGTCGGGCACTGGGAGGTTGGTCGTGGTTTCCTGAATAATTTAATTTCAGTTCAAATAATGGATTATTTATAAGAGTAGATACATCGTTAATTAAAGAACTAGAGTTATAAAAGAGAGTTTTCAGCAATCGTTTCATTGTTTTTTTAAAGTTAATCAAAGTATATTCAGATTCACCTGGTTAGTTGTAAAGAATTAATCGAAAAACTTGTTCTGAAAGTGGGCAACGTTGCAAATAGATGTCAAATTTGGCAATATTATTTATTGTATGGAAATACGAAATGTGGCTAACTAGCGAACTAGAATATTGATTATGAAATGCAATAATTAATATCGTAACATCGAATATTTCGTTCTAGATGTAAAATAAGTATTTAGAAACGTTCCAAATGCCTTTTTTACACTTGAAACGGGTGCAAAATCAAATTCAATGTTATACTCGTACTTGCAATTTATTATTAATATTCTAGTTCGCTAACTAGCGAACTAAAGTGTGGCTAACTAGCCACATTTTTATTTCCTTAATTAAAGTAATATTCCCAAATTAATCAAAACAGGTAAATTTTTGACAGCTATTTGCGACGTTGCCAACTTTTAGGACAAACGATCTAAACTGTATTTAAAACGGATCTTTAAAAAAAAAAAAAGTTAAAACATCATACCATAGAGTCAGCATGTAATAAAGGATCGTGGAGGACTTCTTTATTGTTGCTGATGTTCGGCTGCATGTTCATAAACTCAAGCAGATCTTCAGGGTTTATGTGATTCTCCACTGCGGAAACAATTTTTATGGTTAAAAGGTGCCTTGGAAGTAGGTACCTACAGGATCTTTTAATTTTAAAAGGCGCGTTCCGCTACTATATTTTCCAGAGAACAGTGATAATATATATTCTATTCAGATATTTCAGATGACGTACGTAAAGTACTTAATAAACAGTGGACTGGCGCATAATTTTAAATTTAACGATTTATAGGTAAATATGTACTAGGTACTATATTATCTAAAAAATATTATCTATCGTCAGCGTTTCATCGTCGTTGAAAAGAAAGAGAAATATAATATACCTAATTATATGTCGCAGAAAGTTGGCTATAACCGTATAGTACCGTATAGTTATATGAAAGCGGTTCATAACTGTCTTACTGGGAATATAACTATGATACGAGCACAATCTAACAATATAACAAGTGATGAAGCAACAAACAGTAACTAGTTTTTATTTCAATCTAACCCAATGATTTTTCGAAACACAATAATAATTGATGAAAATATCGCCATACATTGCAACATAAAAAAAAATACAAACAGACGAACATAGAACATCCTCCCTCTATGAACCGTCAATGGGGATTTCTAGACAAAAAGTTCACAAATCCCCATTGATGGGGATTGTGAATGGGGATTAGTGGAATAACCTCCTTTTTTTAAGTCGGTTAAAAATGAGTCATCTGTCCACGCTGTTTGTTTAAGCGGGGTGTCAGGTGTGGCCAACAAATAGCCGAGTCAGTGTGTGAAAGCAATACGACGCTTAGCCATCGCACGGGGAAATGTGCCACTCTACAGGGTGCGAACAGCGTTGCGTGGTCGTTTTCTTTCTGTGCGTCCTTGGATCATCAAAACGAGCGCAGTTTCCAAGACAACGGCTCGACATTTTCCTGACCTCGACCAAGTAATGCCGTGAAGACGTATTGAATAAGGACAGTTTCCCGCGAAGTATCTTGCTGCACGCCAGCCACGCACGCGATGCGCTCGTAGGTACAAGTTGGTCTACAGCAGACAGTTTGCGTCGCCGCGACCCTCGCAAAATCGAACCAACAAGCAGCAAGCAAATAGTTTTGCCAGCTTATTTAAAAAACGGGCAGATTTTTTTCAATTTTGAAGTCCAGTTATAGCAAACGAGATAATGGTCCTAAGCCGGTCTTTTTGTGCAAATTCTAAAAGTGAACCTTGTTGAAAATGTTTACTTTTACAACTTCAGTCTTTTATATCGGCTGTTTGTAAGTAGATATTAATATTTATGTGTTTTCACACAATCAACATCCATCGTACTGCATCATGGGACCGTGACATGCCATGAATAAAATTAGTGTCTTACAATACCCTGACTACCTATAGGCACGACGTCACTACGACATGGCTTATTACCAGACAGTTTTTGTTTATACATAGTTTCTATTAGCACTGAAAACGGTTTTGTGAATCCTGTTTTAGTTACAGATAAAATTAAGACTGTCTGATTTATCTGTTTGTACATAGATTCTTTGTTTAAGGAGACTACAGGACCTAAATGTGCCTAAACGCATGTTTGATTATGCCTAAAAGTATATTATGATCCACTGCAGTAAAAAAAATCAGATAAATAAATGGTATTCTTCAGGATATATGCTAGTAAGATAGTGTGTTGAAAAGATAATTCATACTACTAGAAAAAAAAACACGAAAATGCCTAAAAAAAAATCTTTTAACGATTAAAAATCATATTAATACACGCAATCATTCAGATTTTTTTGTTAGACTATTCTACAAGCAACATATTACATTACGGTAATATGTGGTGTTTTAATTTTACCGAGCTTTATCTGTTGTAAGCCTCTTAATACGTTAGAACCTACTTTTACACTAACCAAACCTAAAAACGTTACTCAACCACAATGTACAGTTGCTGAACCGTAACAACGTGCGGGGTAATTACGTAACACACTTACGTTACAGTAGCAATGGCTTTCATTTTGTCAGTTCGACAACATTCATTGCGTTATTTACGTTGTTGAGCAGACGAATTTTTCGAACATATGAAGCGATGGATTAGCAATATCCTTCAAAAAATCACTCAGATTGTGATTAATTAGTGTGTTACGCATTTAGGGTGCAGTTTAGAATCCGGTATCGCATTGACTAAAATCTACCAAACTTCTACTAACAAATTAATAAATTTAAATAACAATTCAGACCAAGTTTTGATTTATTTCTACTTCTGTTGATTCATGTACTAAAACGAATAGAACAAGGGATGTCGTGACGACAACATAAAACACTCCCGGTATTTTCTCGGAAAATCCCTAGGAACATAACAGAAACATATTGGATGGCCTCAAAGCCTCCAAACTAAACTGCTTACCCTGTTGAAAACAAAACACAGGACAAAGCAAAATGATTGCAGTCACATCTTGAATTATCATAATTTCACATAATTACGGCTTATTAACACTAAGTTCGAATTTCGTGACATTTCGTAAAAAAAATCCTGCTTACTCACTCACTTAAAAAAACCAATGAAAAAAACTATATTCACGAATAATCCACAAAACTACACGGGCACGACTTTATGACTCTATGATTATTCCTACACTGCCTTTAATTACGTGAAACTTAATTAATTCGATTGTTGTATGCATGTTCTTCTTAGCACATTGAACAAGAAGTTAAAAATTATCTACACGAAACGAAACAAGCATAATTCAGAAATTCCCTCCAAATTGCGGTAGATTAACATTCTTATCGTGTTTTAGAGTTCAATAGACGAAGGTAAAACAATAATCAGTCGTTCATGACAAGGACGACTAATTAGGTATTGTGGTCAATAATATTAATTATATGCTTAATAAATTACTAATATTTTTTGT
The DNA here is from genome assembly GCA_916701695.1 of Agrochola macilenta. NCBI lineage: Eukaryota > Metazoa > Arthropoda > Insecta > Lepidoptera > Noctuidae > Agrochola > Agrochola macilenta. The sequence goes on along the minus strand of OU753554.1, from coordinate 9,281,690 downwards.
ATTTTTGTACTAATAACTTACGTTCATCAGTAGTCACCCACGCTCGTTGAAAACTTTCTTCAATATTTAACAAAAACAAAATACAAATCAACAAAACGCAACGAACAGAACGCTCCATTTTTGAAAACCACTTTTTTTTTTGTACAGTACTATACACAGCCCACCAGTACTGGCGTAACTGTTCGAGCAAAATAGTTTTTGTTGTATTCAAATTCTTTAATTATTGCACAAACTCGGGCACGAGTACAGCGCTGCCTGCCTTTGACATTGACTACGGCAAACAAACACTTTTATACAGTGATTCGCATGAGACAGACCTAGGTATTTAAGCCCTCAATATCAACGTCCTTCAAGACATCGAAGAATTGGCTCGATATAATTACTCAGCAAATATTGTCTGATTATTAACAACGTCAACCGAGACCTTAAGGGAAACCCCTAGGCCGCATAAAATTATTTAATTTCGAGCGATTTGCGAAAAGTTCCATAGTTCTTCTGACAGGAAGTTAACACGAGATAAAACGGTATATGAATCACTAATGTGAATGGCTGAAATCGGCCCCTAGTTCTTATTAAAGATAGTGGTTATTAGTCAGAATACGCTTACAAGTCTAGACTTAGCCACCTTAGCTTTTATTATTTTAAGTACTTAGGTACGTTTGGGATTAACCATGTGCAGGGTGTCTCACGGCAGCAAAAAGATTTTAAAATTGACTATAAAAAGAAAACTAATTGAACGCCAAAGGGCAACTGCAAATGCAATAGAAAAGTCCACAGTTAGGCGCTGTGGAGACTATGGACAATTTTCCCGCGACGATAGAACGTACCTATGACATATATATCTATGCAATAACATAGGACAAAATAGACTGCCCGGATTTCATACGTTCTATAGTCGTGGACAAATTACCCGCGGGAAAATTACCCATAGTCTGCTCAGCGCCTAACTGTGGACCTTTCTATTGCACCTGGCCTTCATGGCGTCCATCGTCTGCTCAGCGCATTAGAATTTTTTAGACACTGCCAAAATACTTAAATATGCACAAGATTTATAAGATCGTACGGCCGGAACTTCTACTTTTGTTTTGCGTTTACTCTGAAAGTAGGCAACGTCGCAAATAGATGTCAAATATTTACCTGTTTTCATTAATTTGGCAATATTATTGTATGGAAATAAGAAATGTGGCTAACTAGCGAACTAGAACATTGATTATGAAATCCAATAATTAATATCGTGACACCAAATATTTAGTTTTAGATGTAAGAAAAGTATTTGGAAAGTTTCCAAATGCCTTTTTTACACCTAAAACGGGTACAACATCAAATTCAATGTTATAATTTAAATTAATTATTAATATTATATTTCGCTAGTTAGTCACATTTCTTATTTCCATACAGTAATATTGCCAAATTAATGAAAACAGGTAAATTTTTGACAGCTGTTTGCAACGTTGCCAACTTTTAGGGTAAACGCTCAACAGATGTTTGCAAGCCAAGCCATAGGTACTTAATATTTTTTTTTATGGCTATGGACTTGGAGACTTTTATTCAAGCTACAAATTCCGACATAAATCAACCTAGGCAGAAGTTCATGCACGAAAGAAACAATAAGCGAACTGCATCCTCTTAGGGACCGATTCAGGGCCTTTCCAAGTGCCATAGAGTGGATTTTAAATCGTGACTTGAATTTACGATCCCTAACACAAGTTCCAACAGGATAAAGCTATTGCCCACTCTTCAAGCGTCACTGTGAGTGAAAATTTTCCTCAACTGACATTCCGCTTTGACGACAGCGTTGCATGGCCTCCGCGATCACTAGGTTTGATATGTACCCATCGTTTTTAGGGTTCCATAGTAAACAAGGAACCCTTATAGTTTCGCCATATCCGTCTGTCTGTCCGCGGCTTAACTCAGAGACGGTTAGTACTAGAAAGCTGTAATTTGGCATGGGTATACATATTAATCACGCCGATAAAGTGCTAAAATAAAATCAAGACAAAATATTTTTTTTTAGGTTACCTCCCCTACACGTAAACTGGGGATGTTTTTTTTCTCGTCTATCCCATGGTGTGGGGTGTCGTTGAAAAATATTGTGAGTTTGTTAAAATCATTTTTGGATTCAGGGATCCGTTAGCGAAATTTTAAGCTTTAAAGTGCAAATTTTTGTTAGTCAAGTGTGTCCCCCCCCCCCCCCCTCCACCTAAATGGTAGTACTTGGAGTTGTGAAAAAATTTACAGCAGTTTTTCAACTAGGTACAATGTTAAGTTGGTTCCTGGGATAAATTCATCCCAACTACGGAGCCTTCATTATCCGAGATAACTAAAGCCGCGTCCCCACTAGAGCCGCGCGGCTTAGCCTCACGGGGCCGCGCGGCCCTAGTGGGGACGCGGCTTTAGGAGCAAAGCCTTCTATGATGTCAAGGGAAATAATTAGATCGTCCCTATCTTTCCGAGGGTGTACATGTCTTCACAAGGGGTAGGTATCGAGTTGCCGAGTAACTTGGTTGTGGAGGTCCAAGAGGCAGTCGCGCCATGTAAAATACTGGTACAGCTGTATTCGGTTAGACTGGCAGCCGACGCCAAATTATTTGGGAGTAGGTTAGACGGACAAAGATGGTGGTGCAGAAGACCATTTTTATCACCAGAATTCAGCTGGAATTATTATATTTATTTATTAATTAGCAACACCTTCTAGTGTATACATGTGGGGGGTTAGCTACGGGTATCAAATATACAGGGCGCCCAAGCTAGACATGAGCCGCCGGGGCTCGTGTCGGGGTGTGTAAGCAATTCAGAAAAAAAAATGTTTAGTCGTCATCCCTATTATGACGTTTAAAATTATCTGAACATGAAAGTACCCACCTGCTCCGATCATGAGCGTACCCACGGGTGGGGCAAGGTGGGGGCATCTGCCCCACCCTGGTCCCTGACTCGAAGCAAAAAATAAGTAACAAAATTAATTATTAATTTGGAAAAATTCAAAATTACCGCGCGATACAATGCAGTATCGATGAATCGAGCGTGCATGCGTAGTCATAGTTTTATCGAGAGAAATTCCTACTGCATATTAGAGTATATTTGATTTTACTCCTGCCCCACCCCTAAAAAAATGCTGGGTACGCATGGTTCCGATCACAATTCGTTTGCCAAACGTATTCAGTAATTATTTCCAAAGCGTTTGTAAAAGAAAGCATATTTAGCAGTGGAAGAAGTTTACCAGCCGATATAGGATTAGGGGTTGGTAGAGTAGGTGTTCCGTGTGGTGCCGGACGTAAAGAATAGTATCATCCCATTTCTTCCCGTGGGTGTCGTAAAAGGCGACTAAGGGACTCACTAGAGAATGGGCAGCAGCGTTCTCTATGCATTTAACGCCAAACAGCGATCGCCAACCCGCCTGCCAGGCGTGGAGATTATGGCAAACCCCCCCATTTGGGGGAGGCCTATGTCCAGCAGTGGACGTTTTTCGGCTGAAATGATGATGATGATAGGATTAGGTGGGTACTTCGGGATTTGTTAAATCTGGTCCCTAGTTAAAATAATAAGAACGTAGTTATTAATTAACAGGAAGTGAGCCCACATCCACAGCGGATATGGCAAGATAAACTAATTATACGAACTAATCGCACCACATTCGCAGATACAAATAAATAAATAATTAATTAATATGTAAACAATGGTGACGTAGGTACGACTTTTTAGAACAGCCTACCTACAGAACACTATACAATGCCGACCGTGGGCATGTGACCACCCGTATTTTTCTAAATATTCATGATTTTTTTTCAAAAATTTACTTTTTAATAATAAAATTAATACTACGAGTATACAGCCAGCCAATAACTTCGTTATAAATAATAGGGCAGGTACAGTGCTACAAGAATCTTTTGGCGCTTGAATGACATTGACAGGTGGGAAGGGGAATCTATCTTTATTAATTTGCATGTTTGCCTTAAAACTCCGATGTCATTGGTTCGATTTGGATTATGTTTATAGCGTAAGAATAAACTTATGTATGTTTTTAGTTGAAAAATGTTATCCCATACACGTCATGGTCAATTCTCCAACTGCAAATGTAAGTTGATAAACATAACATCACACCTTGTCTCCCCGAAGGGTTGGGCAGAGGTGTACCTGTAGCAATTTAGTCAGTTTTACTATGGCAAAAAAGCTAACGGTCGATCGTAAAATTATTTTGAATATCAATTATAATATTGCGTGTCCCAAACACATGTTACTTGAGAAGAAATCTAGCACTCACCTGGCAATACCTACTGTAATTACTGTAGCTTCATTTAAATTAGTTCTAGAATTCTAGAATTCTCGGAATCAGATCAGTACCACAGATTAATACAGACAGATGGGACACTCCGCAAAATCATTAATAAAAAGTGACTCTTGTCACGACACAATAAAGTGCAATTCAGGTCACACAGCGCTAATCACCTACTATTATATTCACCTACAAGTTGCCTCTCTTTCTATCGCGTGACTTTTAGATCTTCTGACTACGTTACACTAACTGAACTGGCACAGCAAGACGGGCTCGCCGCGTACTTGTAGCTTCATACCTAAACTGCGGAGTGTCCCATCTTTATTAATCTGTATCAATACCTAGTCCCGAAGATTACCCCCACAAATTTTAACTCTTTATAATATTATTATGTATAAAAGTATAGATAATAGGTAGGTACATAATAAATAGTATCTAGTCAGTGGCCATCCAGCCAAACTGTTTGCTGATGCCGCTGCGAACGATGTAAGCCTAACAAGCATTGTGATTCAGATAGTGACCCCAAAGATATGGCAGTCATGATAGTTAGACTCTATGGCATGGCCCATTATAAACTAGGGCATGGTCGAACTTTTTTTTCGAGTTTACGGATTTACAAAAACTAAACAAGAACGCAGAACCCATTCAGATTTCTATAAAAGTCTGATATTTTGTCTGAACTTTAGATAAACCAATACTACAGATTATTCAATACATTCCTAACTAAACTACCTAACACGTCTTGTTGTTGCTAACTGTGGAGGCTTGTAAATGGCTTGTCATCAATTACCTCACTGTTACTTCTGTATTGATAGCTGTAAGCCACCCAAAAACAATAAAATAAAATAATATCCACCCGAGAAAAATATAAAATCTGTAACATCAGAAAAATATAACGGAATTTTCAAATGCATTATCTTTGCCGCTCCATAAAATGTCGATTATCCAACTCATTCATTTTCAATGAGAGAAAATGAGAGAGAGATATTGAAGCAGTTGACAAAAGTGTTGCAAGATGTAAATGGCTATACCTACTAATTTGGCATTTATTTCACTTAATAATGGTAGTTATACACGCAGCGACATTAGTCTTTGTTTTATTAGTATCTGCGTGTGGAAGTGGGATTTTGAAATCGCCAGCTAGTTGCTGGCGACTAAAGTCGCTGCATGTGTGTACCTAGAATTAAGCATGCAGGTTGGCCTAATAGCACTAATCTGCGGTCGCAATTAATTTGCTAAACATGTAAACAAACACAAGTTTTAAGAAAAACAAGTGTAATATCTACACATAAGGTTCAGTCGTTACAACGTCATATTTTTTATGACTTTTTTAACAGTACTAGTCGGCCTAAAATCAATTTTATTTACACCAGCATAAAGTTGATGTTTGTCTCAGTGGAAAATTCGTGTTTGTTTACATGTTTGGCAAATAAATTGCGAACGTAGATTACCTAACTGTGCGTTTGCACTAGCGAAAAATTCACAACAAAACATGTTGAAATCTCTAGTTCCTGTCAAAGATTCTAGGGAACATTGACAGAAAGTAAAGATTTCAACATATTGTTTTGTTGTGAATGTTTCGCCAATACAAACGCAGTTACCATAACGGAAACAAAGCTATTGATTATTATGATTATGATTTTTATGCATGGGTACATAGTGCCAAAAAGTTTAAAACAAGCACATTCGTTTTTAAACACATTTATATAAGTGATATTGAACTGCTTTACATTATACTTTTAATAACCTTTCTTTTTGTTCGGCTAATACCGGTAAACTAATTACCACTAAAAATATATTGTTTGTATTTATACACTGACTTGTAAATTCTTCATCCTTACAGTCTTCAGCTCTAAAATGATCAGAACACAACCTTGAATGTTTTGTGACTGTAAATTGCTTGCGATGTACCCACTGGACTAATGGTGGGGGCACGTGAGAGGCGGTACGCCCCAGGCACCCGGTCATGCAGGTCTCAAGAAATACTTTCGTTACATACATTCTCCTACTTTTCTACATACCTTAGGGTTCATTTATTTTTGCCACCTCGGGGACCCGACAGGCTTAGTCTACCACTGGACGTACTTACCTACATAGAGCAATTTAACAATTTCCCATTGCTTGCAAAGTCTTTAGTTTCTTATTTTTTTCCGTGCATTCCATGGAATGCAAAAAATAAATCCAATTTTTTATTACATAGATCTATTTCACAAAATTAATTAGTATTTCTTTCTTTATTTTATTCACACGAAATAAAAAGGGAAACATTTTTGGTAGAAATCAGAAAATTACCAGTAGCACTTTCGGTAGAAAATGCTATTCTGTTATTGGACGAACATCGCAAACCGTTCAAAAAGCCTTCAAAGTTGCTTCAAAGTTCAAACGTATGGCCGTTTGAAATCTCCTTTGTGAATTTGTCAACAATCATCAATAGTTTATTGTTAATCTTAACTTTATTTGACTTGTAATTTTATATTTTAAGCTAGTTTAAAATGGCGTCCATAAAAGAAGACGAAAAAAAGGAAATTCCGGAAATTATACATGATCCCCAAACGAGTTGCACCTATCAGAGGTTACGATTTTTTGGAAAGGTAAGTTTTCCTTTATTTCTTTCAATATTATCATTGGCTTTTGTTTTTTGTGAGTACATTCAAAGTAAAACAGTATAACTGAACAATTTGTGTGATTTCAATACTCAAAAGTTAATGAACTTCCAACGGTGTTCGCACCTGTTACGTTAGAAAAATCTCAGTTTATGTAACCGTTTTACGTTAAAATATACTATATCGATTACTCAATAGCCCTACGGCCAACTGTGTATAGACGGTGAACGTTATTATATTCTAAATTACTGATTGTGAGAAAAACCGTAATTATTGTCGGTTACATTTCAAATTCATCACAAGTTGGGCAACAGGTGCACCCTAATAACTTTGCTAAACAACAAGAATATATAATAATTACACGCTTTGGGGCTTCATCACAAGCATATTATACCTTGTGTGTTTACTGTAGGTTTTAGTAAGTGACAAACTGCAAACTTTACACCTCTTTTTTTTAACCCAAACTCAGTTGAGTCTCAGAGGTAAACATAACCGTTCTTGTAACTCAAGGCCCAAGAAATTGCCATAATTGAAACTTCTATCTATTATATTCTATTAAGGAGAAAATAATTACAAGCCATGTGTACTATTTACATTTGTATCACCATGTACCATGAAGGAAGATTAAAATCTATAACAATCACCTGTAATATGTAGTTAATCAAATGAGAACTACACATCAATGATACTATTTTGAGTTGCATTCATTCATAAAATTCACTGCAACAGCCAATATCAAACTACACATTATCTCATATTCCAAATTCATGCATTTCTAGGGTGGCTTTGCAAAATGCTACGAGATCCAAGACATCCAGACAAACCAGATATGGGCGGGGAAGATAGTTTCCAAGAAATTGATGGTGAAGTCGAGCCAGAAGGAGAAGATGGCTCAGGAGATCTCCATCCACCGCTCTCTGCAGCACAAGCATGTGGTCGGCTTCCACAGCTTCTTTGAAGACTCACTCAATATCTACATCATACTTGAGCTATGTAAGAGACGGGTAAGTCATTGAACTTTATGTGTTAATATTTTATATTTTGTCTGTTAATTTCTCTGCGTTTAATAACTTGGCTCTCTAGCTACATGTTTTCTATACTTGCACCATTTGGTTGGAAAGATGAAGTGAATAGATTAATTTCCAGATTTATCTTTCCATAGATTTATTTTAAATCTTAGACTGTTCTTTTTCATATTACCTTTTACTCAGATCTGTCTTAGGCATTTCTAATCAACATAAACTAATTTATTCATCACATCAGATAATTCAGATAATCATAATTATGTTTATTTCCCTTGCAGTCAATGATGGAGTTGCATAAAAGAAGAAAAGCTATCACCGAGCCAGAGACTCGGTTCTACATGCATCAGATACTCATGGGAGTGCAGTACCTGCACAGCAAACGCATCATCCACAGAGACCTGAAGCTCGGCAATCTGTTCCTCGACGATGACCTCCATGTGAAGATAGGAGATTTTGGACTTGCTGCTAGAATTGAATATGAAGGTTTGTTGTGTTCCCTGACTTATTGAAAAGGAAAAAAAAATTGTCCAGGAAATACAGTATCATTACAGGTTAACATCATGTTGAGACAAAATGAGTAGTTAAACATATTACCTACAGCTAGATTACAATATATTATTTGCCAGTGAGCTCCTAACTAGACAAGTCTGTATCTCGGGGCTCCCATGAATAATTTATATACCTTCTGTTGATACTCTAATCAACTTTGCCTTCATGGTTCATTGACCTGAACATAAATTACCATGATGTTGTGTTTAGGTTTTAGTGTTTTATTTTATGAGCATATTTTGTTGTGCTACCTCATTTTGGAAAACCAATATGACTAAAAACACAAACCTAATTATACAATTATCATGAAGGAATATAAGGCTTGGATTGTGCAATCAAACTATTTCTTTCAAAACTATATATGAATTCATTACAGTTTACCGTGAAAAATACTATCATATATTTCGCTGTTTTGATTAATTTGGCGATAATACTGTATGTAAATAAGAAATATGGCTAACTAGTGAACTCAAAAAATTGATTATGAAATACAATAATTAATATCGTAACACCGAATATTTAGTTTTAGATGTAAAAAGGATTTGGAAACTTTGGAAATGCCTTTTTACACCTAAAATAGTTACAACATCAAATTCAGTATTATAATTGCAATTCATTAGTAATATTCTAGTTCACTAGTTAGCCATATTTCTTATTTCCAAATTAATCAAAATAGGTAAATATTTCACAGCCATTTGCGATGTTGCCAAGTTTTTGGATGAACGCTCTTAATACTTATTTACATTTCCAGGAGAGAGAAAACAGACACTATGCGGCACACCGAACTACATAGCGCCGGAGATACTGACGAAGAAGGGACATTCCTTCGAAGTGGACATCTGGAGCCTGGGCTGCATCATGTACACACTGCTCGTCGGCAAGCCGCCGTTTGAGACGTCCACGCTCAAGGACACCTACAAGAGGATCAAGCAGTGCGAATATAGGTACCCACACTAATACCTAGTTTAAACTAAGACTACATTAATTTCAATCTTTTACTAAAACATTATACTATAACATTCTAGAAGGAGGTCAATGATCAGCAAAGGATGTAAAGAATTTCTCTTTAGGAAAACATTGTTAATTTCTGAAATATTGAAAAGATGTATTTTTTTAATATTATTATAGTCCTGTTATAATCTCTCTCAGTGTTGAGACTCTTTGATCATATTGAGTTTATTCTATCATGTAGTTTAATCCAATTACTTGGCAATGCACATAATTATGACATAATGCAACTACAAATAATAATTAATCAGCTGGTAACTCCTAACGTACCATATTACATTTATTGGCGCCAATTCAAACAGGTTACTACAAAATAACGGTTAATGCTGTGGCGGCATTTACGCTGTTAATTATAATATTGCGGCTTGGCAAAACCAACACAGAAAACATGTGTTTGAATATGAAGAAATTATAATTTATTAATGTGAACTAAGTAACATTAATCATAATGTTACAAGTAGACCTCATAATTATGTGTTCTTTGAAAATAATTATCCTTTTCTAACTTCTACTAATGTTGTGGAAGTACTGCAATCTCCACTAGTTAATTTTGTTAAAGAGTTTCCTGTTGAGGCGGAAGTTCAGAACCCAACATCTTACTAAGAAATATCGATACTAAAGACTTGGAAACAAATTAGTTTATCCCAGTTTAGCCCATTTAACTATCGAGAAACCCGCCATACAATAAGCTTGTAAAATAATAAAGGAATACTTTGTATTGTCAAATAGTGAGGGAGTGCACCTAGCGATGAGCGTATGTTGCACGGGGCCCTGGCATTCGTTGGGTAGTCGGTACGCGCGCGCGTTAGTCAACGATAATACCGTCAACCAGCGCTACAGGTGGTTACAGATCTTATGGTGATGGTGACGCGCCTCGTTTGTAACGTGTAACAACCATAAACTCATATTGTTGCTAATTGGCGAGAAAGGCAATTATTATTGTTGCTTTATTGATGTTGTGGATCTAAAACTGTGTAACTTCATTTCATCACTGTTGTGTTTAAGCTTTTGTGAATATTGTGTCTAATTTTAAATGTTGTATCATTTGTCAACTTGAAATCTCTTTATCCCCATTCTTAAATGGTTAATCAAATCACTAATACACAGCACTGAAACTGTACTCTCAAAAATTCACCTGCACTGTCAAAATTACACACAAACATCAATAAAAGCTAACTCGTCACACAGGATCCCGTCATCGTTGCGCAAGCCGGCAGCATCAATGATAGTGCTGCAACTGCAGTCGAACCCCGCTCGGCGCCCGTCCGTCGACAAACTCCTGCAGCACGAGTTCTTCACGGCCGGGATCATGCCTGCCGCGCTGCCGCTCTCGTGCCTCACCACCGCGCCCAGGACCGACCAGCTCGAGGGCATCGCGCTGCACCGCAGACCTCTCAACGAGGTTAATAGTAATGGTAAGGAAACAAAAATTGATGAGCGTATCATGGTCAACTTCTTCATAGTGTTAGTAATAAACTGTACACTTCATGTCCATAAAAAGGTTGTCTGGTAGACGCTATTAGCGATAAGACCGCAGTATAATCATAATATTCTAATCAATCAATCACAGCCTATTTCAGTTCACTGCTGGACATGGGCCTCTCCCATCACCATCACCATCATTATCATTAGAATAGGCAAAAGTTCATCAACTTTTATATTTCCCATTGAAGAGAACACATACAAAACATTTCAAGGTTTAGATCACGTGGCGATGGCAGTGGACTCGCCAGTGAAGTGCAATGTGATCGCCGCCGAGCCACGCGCCGTCGAGCCGACCTCGCACCGACAGAACCTCATCGCACTGCGCGATCAACTCAACTCGCTACTTGTTAGCAAGGTAAGAATATGAGACCAACTGTATTCCTCTAAGGACCAAACCAGTGGTGTATAGTTGGTAGTTGGTCTACTATAGAACCCAGTTATCAAGTCCCATGAGGCTTAGGCTCATTTATTTGCACTTTTTTTTAAATTTATTTTTATTTGTAATTGGGAACAATCATCTTGCTTATCATATTGTTATTTGACCCAAAAACGTAAACCAATAACTTTGGAAATATTTCTGAACATTGAAATCTGAAGATCGACCTTAACAGCAGTTACTGATATAATCAATCATTAAACCTGCTGGCAAAAGCGATTTCAACAAACTCTAACATTCTTTCCACAGCTGAAATGCCGTCCCGAATGCCTGACAGACGAGTTGAGCGACCCCGCCGCCCAGCCACTGGTTTGGGTGGGCAAATGGGTGGACTACAGCGACAAATACGGGTTCGGCTACCAGTTGTGCGACGAGAGCGTCGGCGTCATGTTTAATGATACCACCAAGCTTATCATGCTGTCTAATGGACTGTGAGTATACCTTTATACATACTATAGTTTCATCAACTTTTAAAGTTGGAAATCGGAGAAAAATTTAGAATATGTCGAACTGATGGCAAGTCGCGGTACTTGACATTGACATCTTTGGGTAGAAGACTACTGTTTTCTATTTCTTGTCAACAGTCTTCAAGAATACTGGTTTGAGGTTTCGAATAAAAACCTCTTGATTAGTTTACCTACAGTAAAAACTAACGGTGCATAGGTTCATGATGCATATTACTAACGGACTTTTTTTCCTACAGGAACGTGCACTACATCAACCGGCAGGGCCAAGAGCAGTACATGACGATGCGCGAATACCCGCAAGAGCTCGACAAGAAAATGAAACTCCTCACATACTTCAGGAGATATATGACTGAGCATCTCATGAAAGCTGGTAAACTATCCATACTAATATTATTATCACTACATATTAACACTACACAAAGTCCCCCCGCCGCGTCTGTCTGTATGAACCCGATAAATTCAAAAACTACCGAACGGATTTTGATACGGTTTTCTCCAATGGATGGAGTGATTCACGAGGAAGGTTTAGGTATATAATTCATTACGGTTTTGTGTAAATTGGTTGAATTATGACTTTATTGTTGAAGATGTCGGAAAAAATCATGCCGATAGGAAGCTCTACTGGCGTGCGCCGCGTAATCCAATAGAGTTATACGAAAACAATGTATTACGGTATAATTCCTCCCGTGGGATATTTTCGACATCCACGCGAGCGAAGCCGCGGGCAAAAGCGTTTCGGATTTCAATGAAATCTGGCACATAGGGGTAGACCATGACCTGGATTAGGACAAAGGATACTTTTTATCCCAATAGTATGTTCCCGTGGGATAATTTCCGTCCTCCAATCGGGCGAAGCCATGGACAAAAGCTAGGCATCTAATATTTCCCAAAACTTTTCAATGCTGCTGTGTCAAATGAACTTCACATCCTTGGTAATTTTTTTATGAACGAATTTGGAAGCTCGCTGCTGTCTTGAATGCATACCTATGTTGAATATAGAAGTAATGTTTTGTTTATTAATTCCAGGTGCATCGGTACCAGTGAGAGAGAGTGACGGACTGTCTCGATTGCCGCATCTGCACCAGTGGTTCAGAACCACACTGGCAGTCATCATGTACCTGACCAATGGAACACTACAGGTAAATTTATACCGCATATTTTTACCACCATTCGAATTATTTTGATGGTTTTATAGTCTCTTCAACAACAATACTATGTCTGCAATATTCTAATAATCCATTTCCCCAACAGATAAACTTCCAAGACCACACAAAAATAATTCTGTGTCCGCTCATGCAAGCTGTCACATACATAGACGTGGAGAAGAACTTCCGAACATTCCGCTTCAGCACGATCGAAGAGCACGGCTGTGATAAGAAGCTTTACACAAACCTCACGTACGCATTAGAAAAACTCAACAGTGTACTAGCCAACAAGCTCTGCTAGTCTCCACTCGACTGCCCTACTGGTATAATAATTAATTAAATGAATTAAATACTTAATTAATCTCGCGAGAGATTCATGTTCTACTTATTGAGTACTACACTAGAGGTGATTCTACGCCCATTGTTTCAATTGTTCGTTTATTAGCAACATACATGATTTTGTATAGTTTATTTCGTCTCTAAAATCAATTTGAGTAGGTTTTTTTTTTTTCTAAAGAATTACTTTTATGGCCACCCATTTATCTCTTATTATTTATTCTCTCATAACATAAACTTAACAATGTTAGTCATAGAGTGCCTAATGAGAGCTTTTCTACCTAATAATTGTATAGAAGTTTCCCTCAGAATAACTGGGATTTTAAGAGTCTCAATTAGAAACCGAATTATTAGAGGCATCGGGGCCGAAACGTGAGTTCGTTTCGGCCTATTCTCAAACTTTAAATGGTTTACATTTCCAGCTTACTCGAACGATAAAGCTGGGGATCAAAATAATTGTGAGATTCTTTATATACAAATTGAAGTTAAGCGATAACGTAATCAAATAGGTAGAAAAACTCTCACTACGCACAGACGTCAACATTAATGCTACTTTTATTTTACTTTCACTACTAGAGCACTGCTGCTCAAACTTAGGACAATATAGAGTCCAGTATCTGCCATCTTAGATTTTATATGTAATATCTAAGTAGATGTAAAAATGGTGAACATGTATTCAACTTCACTATTCCTGGCTGTCCTGTTACCTTAGGAGCTCCACACCATGCGCGCTGCTGTGCGACGCGTCGCCGTTTGTGTTTTTTTCTTTAACTTTTTCATGACCGTACCTCCCATTTTGTAGGAAACGCTCTATGCAAACCGCGCCGCGCCGCACCGCGCTTGGTATGTATAGCTTAGCTCCATAGGGATCTAATTCATAACATGACATTCTTATGGACACCTCGTCGCGTTCGTGATTGCGTTAGATAAGTTAAATTTTAGTAGAACCTCTTGACGTATGTGGTAGATTGAGAGCACCATGACTGAGGGCTGCGGTGCGAGCGGGTTGCGTTTGGAGTTTTTTTATTTAGTTTTATAGCTATATTTTTATAACTTGTTTCCGTGCTTCAGTAACATCGGATAAAACATGGTATGGTGCGGCCAAACCAACAGTTTAAAATGCGTCCACAGGACGCGCCGGTGTGAACCTGCAACTTCATAATAATCAACTGAGCACCACCGTGATCGCTATCGCGGACGCATGTTGAACGCGTAGGTATGGCTGTACAGTTAGTTGATTTACATAGTAACATGCACCATCGAGAAGACGATGACACTACACCGTTTATTTCCAAATTACGCCAAAACTTACAAGCTGGAGATGTGAAGCGTCAGTATTATTACAAATTCGATGGTGTTGAAGCACTACTTCTAATTTGTAAACAAGTTCTCAGGGGTCTGTTACCTCACTCATTGTATAATATAATTACAAACTATTTGACAATAAAGTTATTAGGAAAATGAAACTTGTTTGTATTTCTTTAATATTTTAATTTATTCCAGCCTTATTGATGTTATCAAAATGTGAAATAATCATATTGCTAATTTGTATGAAGACAGCAATGAGTGATAAATTGCAGTGTTTGTATCATAGTCTTGCCCAAAGTTGGAATGTGTTGATATTGTAACTTTAGAGTGAAGCCACACTGCTCCGTTGCGTTGCGATGTCGCAGCACTAGATTTGGGCGCATTCAGTGCCTTGATGCATTCACGCTGCCGCTGCGACGACGCAACGCAACGGAGCAGTGTGGCTTCAGTCTTAAGAACTTCGTTGCTGTCATGACTACTAAGAAATGAGGAAAACAATAGCAAGAGATATACCACAAACAAATGACTTAGCAGAATGTCCTTGTTCCTCTCACAGCTACATTACTTATCACTGAGGGTTTGTTTATTGAAATTATAAAAGTAATAGATCATTCTTCGCGTTTTGAACAGCAAAATTCAAACTTATACTGAAATGACTGATAAGTACAGTTATGTAGACAAATTACATTTATTTTGTCCCTATTATAGTTATGTACACAAATAGTGATCAAACAAACCCTAAATACAACCTAATAAAATTACAAAACATTTATTAAGTATACAATAAATAATATGTTACAATTATAATTCAGAATGTATTGCGTGTTGATGGGGCAGTAGTTCTCCGGGGTGGATGAAGAGCCCCTCTTTGGCTTGCCAGTCAGTGTATGCGCCGTACTGCGAGTTAACGCCGACGATCTCGCCCTGCCCACTGATGGGTCGCCCGAATGTACGCCCAGAGCCTGCAAGGAACCTGGAAGAGAAGTAAAAGTGTCTATTTTAATAAGGTCCCCAGTATTGTCTCTTTTATAAAAGGTAATTTGAAAAGGTGACTGATTCTTCACCTCTCTTGAGGCTAGATTGTTGAAAAACACCATTTCCAGGGAGTGTTACACAAGGAGGGATGAATATTTAATTATTTTTTGTCTAGTTTTTGAGATATTTGCAAAAAAAAACAAAACGGATATAGGTTTATATACGGGGTGTCAGGGACATCGACGCGAAGCCGGTTACCATGGATTCAGTACATGATTCTGAACCCCCCTGTCCCTGCCACCCTGTATATATTATATAAGGACAAAATGTTCTCAAAACACACTTGACTTCTTGAACAAGTTTTGCAACAAGTTGTGAAGTGAAGTAGAGCATCAACATCGTAAATAGTTATACAATGTACAGCAGACCGGATGAGGGATTTTCTATGAGAGTTTGGAATGAATAGCACATCACATTTTGCTACTTGTATTAATTCCAAATGTGGGGTTTTGTTGGTGAGGATGTTATAAGGGCTGGGACAGTTTAAGATATTTGCTCTGCTTTTTCTAGCTCCACAAGTCTTGTAAATAAAACAATATCAATCAAACTGGATGTTTGATCTCATTAAAGTCAGAAGGTAAGATACTTACGCCCCAGTATCAATGTGTCTAAACTTGACAGGAGTGTCTCTCCTCCAGAAATCATTATTGCACACCACAGTCCAGTGATCACCACTGTCTCCTTCACCGTCCTCATCACCATAACACGAAACCTCCTGATTGCCTGACAACGGGGATGAGAAGTAGTGGGAGTGAAGATTCTTCTTAGTTGATACATGCTGCATACGGATGTTGCTGTTGCATTTTATGGGAACCCTGGAATATTGACATTGTGACAATTTTATTCATGAAATTTTACTCTAGTCTTATTGAATTGCTTCATAAAGAAGCAAGTCTGTAACACTGGGAAGGAACTTGTGCCTTTGCAAATGGTCTTAAATGGAAGGGATTAGTTTCAGTAAATTTAGGCCGAAACCAGCTGTATTTTTCCTCCAACACAGCACAGGTATCATGGCAATCAGCTTACCCGCGTTTGCACGACTCGGCCATGGGCGCCCGCACCAACCAGTGGCTGTTGTAGTCATCAGCCACATCAACTGCCGTCACTGACTGCTGACCGGAGCCCGAGCCATACTTCACGTCGTGTGAGTGAAGTCGTAATCTTAGGTCCGTGTTTACCATTTTCAAGATAGAGCCGCATGTTACAAATTCTGCTTTCGATCCTGAAAAACACAATTTAGCTACGTTAGAACTGCTAATTATGCATGTTTTAATTCATAACACCTTGGTTTTTAATCTAAATCTCGTATCCTCCCATAACAAAAGGCCACGTAATTTTTTACAACCGACCGCTGTATGTTAGAAATAGGTAACAAAATTATTGGTTATCAACTATACCTTGTGAGTTTTGTACTGACAAAAGGGTTAACAATAGAATAGATAAAACACTATGAAATACATGGGGATTTGTTGAAAGAGCCATAATTTCGCCTAATTATGTAGTTCTCACATCCACACACCGTAGTTTGACTTTACGTGAGACAGTGATTGAATTGACAGTGAATCAGTGATAATGATAATGTCAGATTGACAAATGACCCCAATGTTGCCAGATCAATGCATGTTCAAACCGAAGCCAGTAAAATTACGGTTTTCTGGAAGAGCGGTAGCCACTCGTTTACGGTGTCAACAATGCTCTCTAGGAAAACACACCACCTTACCTTCATTTCATAATCAACATTTCAGTGACACTGACATCATGCCGGTAAATTGCGGACACCGTGAGCGGTCACCGCTCTTCTAGGAAACAGGAGCTTTAGCGAGTCAGTTCTCCAGCCTTTCACTGGCGCCTCGTGTTTGGACCCAAACTAACTAGCCAGTCTTGTCTGGCCAGCGGCAGCGTGCGAAACTCGAAAATTTTATTCCCCAACACTTTTGTGTAACGAGTATGAAAATTAAATTGCATATCCACTTGTTTTTAACCGACTTCCAAAAGGAGGAGGATTTTTTTTATGTATGTTCGGGCATAACTCCGTCATTTATAAACGGAATTGCAAAATTCTTTTTTTGTTTAAAAGGGTATACTTTCGAGATGGTCCCATTGTCATTAAGTCAGGATCTGATGATGAAATCCTGGAGAAATCGAGGGAACTCTTATAGGCACACCTATAGCGATTTGGGTATTTTTTATAATAATACGTGCAGTTGCTCTTGGAAAACACCATTTGGTGAAGTAGAACTGATGATGAAGACCACAGATGGCCACCGGAACTACTCAATAATAAGTATTTCACGGGTTGTGATTCGATTACATTAATATGAATACCAATCAATTATTGCTCGTCACAATGTATATGGACAAGTGGAGCTGATGGTGAAGTACCAGGGTGCATTATTGATCGAAGGTCCCAGGAGAACTCCTCAACGATTAACGTCCCTGCTTCGGGAAAAGCAATATTTTGTAAAAGGTTATGAGTAGTCAACATTAGGCTATTGTAACTTAACTGACCCACTAAAAAGAGAAAAATATAAACAATTTTACAAAAAAAAACAACGGACTTCCAAAAAAACACTACATAGTGAAAAATTACTTAAATTTCGGAAGTCGGTGGCAAATCACGAAAATACAAAACCAAAGACACCGAGAGTGTTTTTTTGGAAGTCGGTTGTTTTTTTTTGTAAAAAAGTTTTTTTATATGTATCGACGGGCGTAATGAGGAAATTGAAAAAAAAATGCATAGGTATTCGTCTCGCTACTCATGCAGAAACAAACCAAGCTGAAAGGTTCTTTGTCTCTGAATCACACTGTCAGCTGTCATTCCTGTCAGTTTACTAATCAATTAAATTGTCAAAATCTTGCAAAGTTTACTGAAAATTGAACCTGTGTGTAACATTTTGCAGTATTGGTATCTTTGTAGCATATTGTTAAGATAAAATTGATCAAAATTAAAGTTTTATTGTTCATTGCTTGTATTTGTGATTTTATCACTACCTAAACATGAATAACAGCGGTTATACTCCCAATACAGGTGTTACAGGTGCGTAACCAAAACAATACGATATTCATAATAAATAATATCCTCCTGTTTGCATAGCGAAAATTGGTCAGAGAGCCATCGTACTTACAAACTGTTATTTTTATTTTCCAGCGCCAATCGACCCTGGCTGGAACGACCCCCCGAAATTTTCTTATAATCCGCAGACCACCCCGAATAAGCCGCGAAATATTTTGAATAAAAGAGTGGCATTTCCCTTATCAAGCGCCATGTCTAGTCCTGTTGCCATGCCCCCTGTGAACATACCACCAATGCCTGCAGCATTCCCTCCTGCACCACCTGCTCATTTTCCCAGCATACAACCACAAGAAATAGATGTGGACAGTGAGAATACTCTAAAGGAAGTGAAGGGAATACTTCTAGAGCTCTTAGACAACAGCGGTGAGCTCGGTGCCAAAGCAAACGATATCAGAAGAAGAATAGAGGTGATGGAGGAAATGTGGTCTTCTGGGAAATTAGATAGTAGAATATTTGTGCAAATGAAAAACCTAGCATGTGGTGAGTTCATAATCTTTTATGATTTCTTTTCCATACGCAGAATACGCGCTTAGACGTGGAGTTGCGGATACCAGCCCGTATTACCTACCTATGATTTCTTTCTAACTAATCTTTGGAACTTCTTATGAATTCTTTATCTTCCTTTTATTTTTGTTTGTAAATCTAAGTTGCTGAAACGTCAATCTGAGTGGAATATTGTTTTTGTGAGATTACTCAGATTCACAGACCTGTTGAGTCATACTGTAATTGATACAGCTAAGACCTACATCCATGCACACCGAACATCTAGAGCGTTAAGTAACAATAAACAACAAGTAACAGTAACAATTATGTAATGTTCCATTAGCTTCCCTTTCAATTTTAGTTATGTAACTACATTGCTAACCAACTCTCTGTAAACAATGCCCCATCAATATTTAAATAGAATACAAATTAGTTTAGCCTTTACACAGTACTTTACATGACATGTAAAAAAAAAAAAACTGGTTTAGATACTGAATTGCTGCCGAAACTTCTGTATTTCCATATAGAAGTTTCCTTGCGGTCTTTTCCAGCAGAGCAAAAAATACGGCATTATAATGATGCTAATAAATCTATAATTTATTTGTTTCAGCACTCCGGGATGACACTCCAAAGAAAGCAGATGACATACACCGAGAACTGATGATTGACCATGTGAGTGCTGTTGGCACATGGATGCCGGGTATCAAACAGTTAATACACAACTGTATAGCTCGCTCAGAGCTGCTCTCTATTGACAAGGAATAGAATAGACATAAGAACTAATTTCCAGCTGCTATTTTCCATTTCGCATTTTGAATTAATATAGTTGCTTCCATTCTTGCTTAACCCATTGTATGCCAAAACGTGGATCCACATGATACACAATGTTTTTTTATATTTTTTTCTAAAAGCAGAGTACTGAAACATTAAACCTCTTTATAAAAAACAGCACAATGAAGGACGCTTTTTTAGAACATTTTTTTTTTTGTAATAAAGAGTAAACTTATGTTTCTCCCATAATAGCCAAACTCCCTAATTATTTTGTAGAAAAAAGAAATATTAAAAAAAATATATAAATATTTTAATTATTAACCCTTCAATAAAAATTGTATACCTTATCATATTTTTAAGGAAAGTATTGTGATCTTCTTATTAAGTTAAACTTATAAGTTTGCCATGTGAAATATGAGGTACAATATAAGCTGTGTCGTGTTGTGTTGTAAAAGTTGTAAATAAAACAAAAAAAACTATAATTATATAAATCAATACTTTATTTGTTCTTATTTCTAGACAGTCCAGACCATAACGTAATATTCGTGATCCTGCACAATTTTACAGTCACTTATCAAAATATAATAATTATAAGAGATGTACTTGATTCTTCTCTGTACTTCACTGAATAATATCGTTTCTGCGAGTTTATTTGCAAAAATAAACCTTATTTTCCACATTTATTTATGAAACTCATCAATAGGACATTCCTAATATTCTTTAAGTAACCTGACGAGATCCATAACCAATACTTGTCAAACCCCTGATTTTCCTCCTATGGTCTTTGGTCTATATGCCTCGTTTGATAGGCTTGGGCGCGACAGTGACTCGCACAGGCCGACACAACTCAATGAGCTGCGCTGGCTCGCGGCCGCCGCCCTCTTCCACCGCGAGGCACACGGAGATGTCCACGCCGCAGGGCTCCGTCCACACGCCGTGCGATATCAATACCTTGGTTAGGAGACGCACGTTCTGGGTGCCGTCGTCGTCTGTGAAAATGTTAATTATGATTTGATTTGATACACAAGATTAGTCATGGTTTTTATGCGCAAATGATTCGATTGTTTTTATAAGCGTAGCTACGCAATATGTCTGATGTTGTTGCATTAGAAATATTGAGTAGTTATATGGTAACTGAAAAAAAAAACTTGCATGCTCAGATAATAGTTGCAACGGACAGCAAACCTAGGGTGTAATTCATTGTCTTCAAAGCAATTTGACATCATCAGTGAGCACAACGGGAATAATTTGTTGCAAAAGGAATATTTTCTTTATTTACTTTGCAACAAAACTCTTAACTTACTAGTATTTTGATGGTCGAGCGGCCTCAGATGATCCTTGTGCGGCACGAGCGCGTGCACTCTGGTGTCCGGATACGCCACACGCACTCGCAGCTGTGCGGGGTTCCGAACGCGCAGCACTTCGGCCTCCAGCGCCACGCCTGCGACCAGGCCGGCACTGAACCGCACTACTGTGTCGTTGTCTGCGGCTGGCTCTAGAATGCTGGCAGTGCACATGCGGATCTGTGCATACGAAACATGATTTTTATTTGAAAGCAAGTTCTCAAAGGAAATCTTCATTGATATCCTTCATCTGGCCAAAACCACAGAAAAGTGAAGCATGAACTCTGCATTTTAAACCGACGACAATCTAAGAAGCCCGATTTGACGTTTCTCATTATACATGCCGCGATAGCTTTGTATGAACGTCTACGTAAGAAATCGAAATATCAAATTCATTATCCTAATGAATCACTATGTTATCCATACACTATAACAATGAGTATCATTCGTAAGCACCAAGTTTCACTTTATATTGGAAAAACGCACTCAAAAACACGAATTATTCGTTGATTCATATTCCGACAAAACGTTATTACAATGTCATGTCTTTGGGTTCGTTGCTATAGTGTTGTGACCGTTTTAAGTCGTTTTTTGACCGAATGAAATCGATATACTGAAAAATCGATAGGTACTTTTACAAACATTACATTATGAAAAGAGAAAAACGTATAATTACTGTATGATTAAATGTTAAAACATATAAAAACAAAATCGATCGAAAGAAAATTATAACGGAAGACTTTAGAAGAGATGTACATTCTGACAATATAATGGAAAATTAATATATTATTATGGTAACCGACGAACACAGTTCAACTGATGATATATAATTTTTCTGGATCATCCGAAGTGGCGAAAGTGTTTTTTGTTTTTTACAAAAGTGAATTTATTTATTTACACGTCGTGATCATGATTATGACGTGTAATAAAAAGATATGCCTCGAGAATCATTTTTAAGCAATGTAGGTAAATTATCGATTACAAAATTCTAAGTATGATAAATTGATATGTCTCAAGAATCGGTTATTAAAGGAACCAAATATTTTTTTCCGTCACTACATAAAATATTTTGATAGGTGTCAAATCGGGCTTCTTAGATTGTCGCACGTATAGGTATGAAGTTATAAGTACGGGACGGGGTCGTTGAGCGTAACGTAGGCAGAAGGTCAGTTACGCGATAGAAAGAGAGGCAACTTCTAGGTGAATATAACTGTAGGTAATTAGTGCTGTGCAACCTGAATTGCACTTTATTGTGTCGCTTTTAAATGATTTTGCGGAGTGAACCATCCATCGGTGTGTGCCAAAACCGAGGGTTTTATCATGCAGTCGTACTCCTAGCGACTAAAACGCAATGATGCCATCACAAGGGAGTACGGGATTCCTTCGCAAATTCCCCCATGTAAAAACTACCTCTACAGCAGCAACTGTTTCAAAGTGGTACTTTACATCCTTTACATCTTCTTGCAAAAAGAAAAAATACAATGAGTTTTTGGTAACAGCAGTTGATGCAAACAGCGATACTTGATTCCGCCCAGTCAAATTCATAACTATATTACAATGATAGACCCACTTTTGTACAGGAACTTGCAGCTGAAATGTGGTTTTCAATAACAGAGGTGAAGGATAATCTTATAACTTCTTCCTTTAATATATTTAATTTAGCAAGTAACAACAACATACCTTAATATTAGGTTTAGGTATGACGGGCAGCGGCGCGGACTGCAACAGCGGCATGATGGCGCGAGCGAGCGCGGCCGGCTTGTGGTCCGCGTTCATCGACAGTTGGCGGAACACGGCGATCGTGAACGGGTCGGGCTCCACTCCTGGATACGAATAAAATAGGTTAAAGTTGAGGGAAGATTATAATGTTTGGGTACGCTTGTAGATTGTAGTGGCTAGGAAAAGTTGCAGGAGTTTATGTATTTGCAGAAAAAAACTGATCGAACACACAGAAAGAAAGTCTAGTACAGTTCGTCTTTCCTACTTTAGCACAGTAGGCCGCAAGTCAGTGAGTGTAAGCTGGCCTCTTATTCTATTGAAATTCCGTTAAGTCGCCGTTAGGTCAGTTCAACCTTGAACTGGCCTAACTAAAGATGTGCGACGTGTGCTCGACTGTACCTACGAAACTTTTTTAAACCAACAAAGTTATCAAGTACATAGACTAGTAGATTTTTGTCACCATATCTTACCTGCAGAAGCCAGCAGTCGATCCAGCAGTTCAGCATGATGCGTGAGTGCCGCAGCGGCGGAGAGCGCGGCGGCCTGGGCGGGCGGCGCGGGCGGCGCGTGCGCAGGCGCGGCGGGCGCGGGCGCGGCGGGCGCGGGCGACGCCGCGGCACACAAGCGCGCTGCACTCACGCGGAGCGCTAGTTGCCACACGCAGGCGCTTTCTTGTTCCGATACACCGCTGAATTGGTGTTGTAGCCTGGTGATACAGCAAATGAGAAACTTATCATGATGTGTTCTTACAACATTCGAAAAGGACATGAGGACGGGAGAAAAGAATAATAACTATCGTAGCATTTTGCTTATTATGCAAAATGCTCGATGATGAACCACATATTATTTCGTTTTCAGATACAATTAAAAATTATACATGAAGTTCATCCTCGACAGACCTAAATAACTCTTCAACATTATCATCTTTTTCAGAGTTCCGTGTCTCAATAGGAAAAAACGGAACCCTTATAGGATCACTCGTGTGTCTGTCTGTCCGTCTGTCACGGCCAATTTGCCCCAAATCTAATGAACCGACTAAGTTAAAATTTTGTACACAATGGTGCCGATTCTCTTGTCACAAATGCCTCTACTCTAACACTAACTAGACTAAAAATCACTAAAATTAAGTTTAATCCTGTCAAACGACGATTTCCCATTCTGAAATAGACTAAAGTGACACAATTTAATATATTTTAGTTTGACAGCACTAAGATAGTACTGAGTTTTTAGTTTAGTGAAAATGGCAATTTTGCTATTCTGAATTTGACATTTTTCACCTAAAATTTTGATTGTAAAATACCAAACCAGACTAATTCTGACAATTTTTAATCCCGATTAAAAAGGTGTGGGATAAAATAAGTTGTAATGAACTAAAATTCAAACCAACATCTCGACTTTACGTGCAAAAACAGTACTGTATTTATTTTTTCTTTTGCTTATATCTCGAAAATGGTGCGTCCTATCGCAAAAATAATGAAAATTTCGACACCCTCTATGAAACCCAAAAACCCCTGAACCTGAACATGTAGGTAATATTTTTTCATGTTTTCCATATAAAAAGTGAAAAATTCCATATAAAACACGTCGAGGCGGCACCCCATGCGCGCCCCCGGCTCTAAAAAAAATCACGGGTGAGGGCAAACCACGGGTACCACGTGGATTCGCAATTGTCAAATTCTATTTTAGTTGTGTCAAAATTATTTTTTAGTTTAGAGAATTTTATTTGCAGAATAGCTCTAAGATTCTCATAGCCTAAAGTAAGAAATTTTAGTGATAGTTTAGTTCGGTGTACAAGAGAATCGGCACCATTATGTATTTCTGTGACCCAAACACGGACGTGTAACGTAAATAAATAAATTTTGAATATGGGGGTCACTTTTGGGGGTAAAATAAGATAATTTAAAAAACCTTTTGCAGACCTTACCGTGTGACACATCAAATGAAAGGGATTGTAGCGAGGATCTCTATATTTATTTTTTATAAATAGTAAAATAAATACTTTTAAAGATATTTAAGAAAATTGATGAAAATTTACCATTCCCCCCTTATCCCCGAAACTACTGACCCTAAAATCGGATTTTAAATTAAATTAAATTAATTCATTTATTTCAGAAAAATTCAAGTCCATAATTTTACACACACATTTAAATTATAAACTATTCATTATTTTATTATCTATTTTAAATTAAACTGCCCAAAAACCCAAATAAAATTGTGATTCATTCAATTTAAATAGTCAAAAATAATGATAAAAATTGTCAAAAAATTATATCAATCAAATCAAAAAAATGTCAGAACCGTATATATTTTATCTGCTACTTATTCATTTATTAAAACTTTATGCACTAGCAAAATAACCGCACAGCGGCGGACGGGAAAAGCAAAGCCAAAACATAATGGGTGCATCATGATAAAAAAAATACAAGAATTAATTATGCTTGAACATCAGTAACAAACCTGAGACAATCAGTAGTTAAATGTGCAAGCGCATGTGAAGGCGGGCCATTGGTACTGTGTAGCGCAGAGTTCAGTGCAAGCACGCAGCGAGCGAACACCGACGTGAACTGCGCCGCGCCTGATACGGCCGGCTCCATCTCTGCTAGTCTGAGGAAATTCAAGAATTAATTCGTTTCATTACATTACGTCGTTTGTTTGTTTCGCACAGAGGTCGCTATCCCTGATCTACAGAATCCGTGGCAGCCGCAACGAAATCTTGATGAAATAGCTGAAAGGATCCCTTCCCTGCTTTGTAGGTCCTTTGTTAAGTCAGTCATCTGACTATCTGGTTATTAAAACAGATATAAAATATTTTTATATTATTATTTATGATATTAATTTTAATGAATTTCTTGATTTTAATTGATATTAACTATAAATACTGCTTCTAAGTGCAGGATATTGGATGTAGAGACTTGTCTTCGCCTGAAGCGGCTGTCCGGGGCGTGCCAAACTTGTCAGATCTTCGACACGTCACACATGGAGGCTCTCTACTTGCACTCCATGCATAAAACCATTACACAACCGAAGCC
Source organism: Agrochola macilenta (assembly GCA_916701695.1). Classification (NCBI taxonomy): domain Eukaryota; kingdom Metazoa; phylum Arthropoda; class Insecta; order Lepidoptera; family Noctuidae; genus Agrochola; species Agrochola macilenta. Next base: position 9,255,605 of record OU753554.1, on the reverse strand, counting down.
ATTCAAAAATATTACGCAAATAACATAAAAAAACTACAATTTTATAATGTAACCTCACTTTTACTATACTTCGTATAGCTTGATTCCTGGATAGCCAAATTTCACAAAATTTTCAGTGAGGCCTTGTTATTAATTCTCTTACAAATAAGGCTAGTTTGATTAAGTTAACACCACCCAGGAAACTATGGAGTCTTTCCCTTCCTTTATTTGAAAAACGAATTTTGTGATTGCTTTATTTTTTATTCTTGGACACCTTCAATTGTTTTTTAAGACGTTTTGTTTTGCTTTTACTATTACTATAACTTATTTTACAATTTGATGTTCTCTATGTTAGGGGGTTTGGTTTCCGCACTCAGTCCGTCAGGTGGACCATTGTGCGTGGGCCATAGCGGCCGTTTGGTGGTTATTCCAACCAGCCCACCTCCCTCCAGAAGATAATTAAGTCTCCTAGCCTGTTCAGAACATCTGTGTAGGATCTGGGTGAAACCCTCGGGGGTTTCTGTTCTAATTCAAAATTCAAAAGATTTTTTTTTGAATTTGTATTTTTGTTCTAATCTGGGTGACGCCCGTGCGTTATAATTTGATTTTATGTATCTACTTCAGTCTTTTATTATTTTAGTTATAATAGTTTAATCTTTGATTACTAACATAATTTTTAAGTATACTAACATATAATATGGATCACTGTCTGACGTAAATAAATATTTGAAAAAATACATAGAAAATAGTACCTTTTATCTAAAGGTCGCTTAAATTATCATAAGTTATTGTTTTTGTTCTATCATTATTTAATATATCGACGAAACGGCTGTGAAGTTTTGCCAGTTTATTTATTTTGACCCTGTATACTACTTCTAGAGAGAAACTTACGTGACAAGTGAAGGCATTCACAGGGCCTTTATTCTTGTAACTTTGCAAAGTTACAAGAATAAAAGCCCTGTGAATGATATTTCTCATCGGCAAAAATTACGATGTTTCATACAAACTTTCATCCCCATGTAACCCTTTTAGGGGATTAATTTTCAATAGTATACGAGGCAAAAGGAGTATGTAAGGATCGTAGCAGGTGCCGTTCTGTAGTTATTGCCTACTCCCAGGAAGGCGTGAGGTTATGTATGTATTAACGAAAATAAAAAAGATTATTACGGATTTTTAACGAAAGTGAGCACTAAGTTAGTGGTCACTTTAGTTAAATAAAGATCTTCTGTGCAAAATTCCGTGCGTTGTCTGTCAGTGAATGAATTTAAGATTTTTGATAATAATTAGAAGATACTGATAAACTAACTTATTAAGCTGCTCCTCGGCAGACTGCAGCATGTTGAGTCTCACGTTAGTGGACAAGGTCACGTTGTCGATGTGTTGCAGCACCGAGTCGAAGAACCGCCGCACTGCGCTGTCGTCCATTGCTGACTCGATCTTCTCAGCACTCGATTGTTGGGCGTCGCCTGAAACACATTATGTTATATTTTATGCTGGCAGTATACTTGGTGTTTTTGTATAAATGTTCTCGTTATTTTGCTGCTACAAAATCAACTTTATTTCAATAGATGTAGGGTATGTTTTGAACTTTTTTTAGAGAATCGCGACAACAGTTTGGCGACCACTTCCAACGAGCTAAGGAGACTCTGGAGGAGTTACGTGGAGGCTCATATTCATTTTCCATTTGGAGTTGAACCAGTACATTCTACTGGATTTGGTTTTTGAAGAGTCACCTTAATGTGGTTTTAGTAAGTAAGAGGAGTCCGACATATCCCTCCCATTTTCCAAACATCGGTCTACGGAGCTCACATTCCCTAATCTACTGGTTCAGTAACACTTACCTATGGGTAGATAGGGCACTAGATGCGGCATGGTGTCTCGTAGATACGTGTAGTGTTTGATGGTGTGTTCTTCAAACAGAGGTAACATGGTGGTGCAGTGCTGCGCCGCGTTCAGTACCAGGATCAGTACGCACATGTCTGATTGAAGTGGTCAAGGTATTATGCGTTTATGCATAAAGGGGGCAACGTCGCAAATAGCTGTCAAATATTTCGCTGATTTGATTAATTTGGCGATATTACTGTATGGAAATAAGAAATATGGCTAACTAGTGAACTAGAATAATTGCAATTATAACACTGAATTTGATGTTGTAACCGTTTTAGGTGTAAAAAACATTTGGAAAGTTATCAAATACATTTTTATACATCTAAAACTAAATATTCGGTGTTACGATATTAATTATTGCATTACATAAACAATATTTTAATATAGTAGGAATAAACACTATTATCTAGGATGTCTCCTGTGATTTCTATATCGAGCTTAATCCTGACGAAAGACAAATGTTTTAATAGATGAAAATATAGACTTTCTTCTTAGTTTGTCGACATAGTCAACAAAATACACAATGATTTACTAATTATACAAATTCTAGGACACATAATGTATGATGATACAAATACCTGCTTGCCAAGGCACCGCTTACCAGAGCTATCCGTACCATTAACGTCCTTCAAACTCAGATTGATGTGTTTACATGTTGTTTTAGTGAATTCGCAAGGGTATTGCTATTTATATTATGCTACAAGCAAAATAATACTTAATTATAACTTCTTTTTTTTTTTCTTTTTTTTTTTACTATGTTTTGATGATTATGTAATGCTGTTTTTGTGTTTAATTTAATTTTTATTTTTTATTTTTATTTAATTTTAATAATGTTGTTACTTTTAATTTTTTTCTAATTTGGTTGTAAGTAATATTAGTTTAGGTTCTTAGCTGTCGCATTAGGGTAAACCCTGTAATGATAGTTTAAGATGTTATAAATAAATAAATAAATAAATGATCAGTTCGTTTTCATAGACACTGATAGGTACCAAAAGAAGCTACGACATAAATAATCTGTCCCAGTCTAAAGAAAGTTATGAACAAGCAAGTTACTTAATCCATAAGTTGGTAGTTATTTTAAAGGATACAAGCTGGATCTTCAACATCAGGCTCGGGCATGTCGAAGAAGGGATGCACGGCGAGCAGGCGCGTCGTTAGCGGCAGAACTAGAGACGCGTGGGAGCTGCCCAGGCGCTGCACGCAACGGAATGTTGAGCGCTTGTCCTATGGAACATTTTGGTTTATTTAAAAAAAATGACACGTTCTCTTTATAAAAAAATGGGGTCTGCCGACAGTAGTGAAACCTTAAAACTAATATTAGTGCCATCTATATTCGTAAAGCACTACGGCGCGTCGCTAACGCGAATCCATAAGTTTACCCCCCTATCAAAATACACTCAACGCGCCTAAATAAGTTTTCACTTCAAATATACTGGGTGCTAGGGACATCGACACGAAAACAGATACCATGCACAGGTACATGATTCTGAACCCCCTGCGTTGAAATTTATCGTCGGTTTTTTATTTTTTTATCAGCTGTTCCATACATTTTGACCGCGTAGGTATTGCACTTTTCTTTGAAACAGCAGATTTTTAACCCTTTACCCTTTATTTCCGCGAGTGTACGCGGGTTTAAGTGCTCATGCTTTGTAGTAATGCTACTGCGAAAGCAGTAACACGACGGCAAAAAATTCGTGCTTTATATTTAATCTTCTTTGTCGGCGCCTATTCTTCTTCGGGTTCTGGATCTTCCTGGCTTAAAGGCTTTTTCTTTTTTATGGGTGGGAAATTATCGAATAACTTCTCCCACTCCGGGCTGAGCGGGAGGGCGCACAGAACAGAAAAAACAGTAGAAGTCGCAAGTAGGCGGGGCGCGCGTACCCCGAGCTTTGCGGAGATCCGCAATGTCTGCTTCCGCGCCTACACCACGCAAATCAGTCTCGTTACAACCGTCTCGGTGAAAAGAACTTGAAAAAAATATATAAAAATGCCCTATTGTGCTGTTTTAGAATGTAAACACGATAACAGAACCAAAAATATATCAAATAGAGATATGTCATACCATCAGTAAGTCTTAATTGATTTTATTTCGATTAAAATTTGAAAAATAATATTTTATTAAACAAGACAAGTAAAACTGGACTTTAAATTGTTAACTTTAAGGTCTTCTTTCTTTTAAACTCAAACATATTCTTCGCGAAGATTCCAACTACGCACATGTCACAGTCAGCTACTCAATTAGAGATTACCGTTATCGATAATGAGCTATCGATATTTTAAAGGGGACGTGCTAAGATAGCCCGCGAAATTCAAATTTCCTTACGTTTTTTGCAATTTATAAGTCAGTGTCGGGTTGTATGTTGATTAAAATATGATTCGTGACCGTAATAAATATGGCTTCAGAGAATTATAATCATTAGAATCAGCAACAAACAGAATAACAATTCTTATGCTAGAATAATCCAAGTGTCATAATTTCATGAAATAGTCATTCAATAATTATAGGATTTTATGAACGTAGAGGGAATTCTTTTGTATTGGTGATTTTTTTATTATAATTCTATAAATTAATATTTGATACGGCCGGGAATCACATTTATATCAACATCATATTTAGATCGGCTGGCGTAAAAAAGTGATTTTGCCAAAAGTGACACATAGATAGATAGAATATTCTTTATTATGCACACCATACAAATACACACAAAAAAGGTCTTAAAGTCTTAACGACGACATGAATCCTTTTCAATCCGCTTTCAAAATCTACAATATACTTATACAATAATCATTTTTCAGTTAGTCGAAAATTAAGTTAGTAATAACCTAAGTTTCGACAAAGTGAAAAATAAATAGGTACAGTACAACTATTTTCTAAATGTTCCTCGGCAAACTTCGTGTTTCGTCATAGTCGTTGGATTTCTATCAGTTGCCTTTGCACTAGCTACACACCAGACACTCTCATTCGACGATAAGTAGTAATGTTCAAATTCAGATCAGTAGTTTAAACATAACAATTCTTAATTATACTTTCTATAAATCGTATGTATTAGAATAAAATATTAACACTTGATTTCGAACATAATAATATTTATCGACTCTAGCTGTTGACTGTATTTTGTTTGAAAATAAAACGGAATGTCGATAAATAAGTCAACGACAGTGGTACATCCCTAGAGGAGGACGAATAGTAATGACCTCGTTACACAAATATGAATCTTATTTTTAACGTGACACAGATTTAAATTGAATGCATTTAATATAGCGACATCTAGCGGCGGGTAGCGTAATTTGCTCATTAAACTATTCAGTGTGCGCTTTAAACGGAAAAAGTAATAAATACGTAAAAAGAGTAAACAATAAACAACTCTATCGTCTATAAATTGTAGTTTATTTTCAAATAAGCGACGACTGACATTATTTCCTACTTTCATTCAATGTTAAACTACCAATCACACCAAAGATTTCTTAGTGTTACGAAATACAATTAACTTGTATTTGTATGAGTTGGGGTACGCTGGTTCCGATACTAATGAAGCGCTATGCGATTTCTACTGTTTTTTCTGTTCTGTGGGAGGGCGTGTCAGACTCTTTCTGACTAAAACCCACCCGTGTTCCTTCAGTTGCCTGTACGTTGCCAGGGACCACAGTATCCCTTTCGGCCCTTCCCGCGACCCCAGCAGAGGCTTAAAGGCTCAAGTTACGTTTTGTCGCTAGTTCATATTAATTAAAGGTCTATACAGAAAAAGTTTTCATCCACTGCGGAAATTTTGACAAATTAAACTTAAACGAGTTTTATTGAACATACTTTTTTTATTTTGATACGTCAAAGTACAAAAAAAAAAGTTATCGTTAACGAAAGATGTTTACTTTAAAAGTGGATGTATGGCTACCCGGCGGCGAGCGGCGAAGCGGAACGCGCGAAAGTACCTACCTATCAGCTGTGTGATCGCTCGATTCGCCGGCGTAGGTATTTACGTGGGTTACAATACTTACAATGTATTGATCGCTAATTTTATCAGATTCGAACTAGACTTTTTTATGTTTAGGCCGTGACCTGAAGTTATTTGAAGAGTAATTCCAATTTTTCCTTCATACTTTAATGGGCTTAGGACCATCAAAATACAGAAAATAAAGCATTATTATCAATTAAATTTACGTTACTTAATACCTTATGCCGCTAAAATGGTATTTTCCTTTCACGGGGTTAAGGATTCCATGGGCTCGCATTCGAGGTATGCTTTGTGAGCTGCTCGCAAACTTTCACCACTCAGTACATACACTCGCACCATCTCATAAAACTCGCGGTTAGTGAAGTCTGACATCGTGACCGGTAGGTCTGTACAAGTACGACACACGTGCAGCGCGGGAAAGCGATTAGACGCGACGTCACACGACAGCGCGTACGATGAGCGAACTGTCGGTCAGGGTCACAGCGCCCGGCGCGCGGGCGTCGCCTTGCCGCCCGGGGAGGGAGGGGAGGTTCAACACCGCCGCTGGGGCCGGCCGCCGCGCCGCGCGCGCCCATTGATATTATTACGAATAGATTGTGTCCATATTTTGCTGATTTAAAGTAGGATAAAAAAATATTGAATAAATAATGGAAATGTGTTCTATTACTGATTTTGAACCACCAAAAAAAATTTGCGCACTGGTTAATTTTTTTTCCTGTATTACAAACGCACGGGTCGATCGAAAGTTAAGCTGCGCTTGCCGCGGTCGTTTCGTGGATGGGTGACCACCTATTACATATAGTGACCTCTGTGCCTCGAAAAGCAGTCTAAGCCGTTAGGTCCCGGCTGTCATTCATAGATCTTTGACAGTCGTAACGGGTAGTCAGAAGCCATAAAGTCTGACAACCAGTCTTACCAAAGAGGTATCGTGTTACTCAGTAACTGGGATGTGGAGGTCAGATAGGCAGTCGCTCTATGTAAAATACTGGTATTCAGCTGCATCCGGCTAGACCGGAAGCCGACCCCAAGATGGTTGGGGAAAGGCCGGCAGATTATTACTAGGCTGGGATAGAATTGATGCAATGAAAAACAAGGGGATAAAAACAACATAAATTAAATAGATTTTGATCCACTTACTTGTGGGTACCTCTTGAGATTCTCCAATATCTTGTCGACACACATTTCGAGGCAGGTCTTAGATGCGACTGTACACGAGGCGAGCATCCGATGTAGCCCTTCTCTCACGTCCATTGAATAGTCCTGAAAACGATATTACTGGATTAGTCCTACGCACGGGCGATTTTTTCCCGCGGCGCTTTTCTTTCGAACACTGGATTTTCAATGCTCTGCTTAGCGCCGAGAGTTGAAAATCCAACAGTGTGTCTTTTCGACGCGCTTGGATGCACCCTGTTAGATTCTCAAAACTCGGCTCAACACCGAGAGTTGAAAATCTAGTGCGCGATAAAATCCCGCCGCGATAATTTTACGTCCGTGCGAAGAACGTGGGCTAAAAAACTTAGCCCACGTTCTTCGCACTTTTTGTGTTCTTTGGGGTTGCCTCGTTTGTCTAACGGTCGCAAGGGCGTGAACTTGGGGGTCGCGGGTTCACTTAGTCCCATCTCGATCAGGCAAAGGTATGGGCTTTGCCACCTGTCATTTTTCAATAGCACGCAGGAGTTAGGTTTTGTACCCGATTAATGGTAAGAAAGTTAAAAAATAAGTTTATTTGACTCAAGGCACACATGACAATAGGATCAACCCTTATAACTTATAGTACTATACGACTCTGCCTACCCCACAATGTTTATACAATAGTTCCTTTCACTTCGCAGGACCAATATCATAATCTACCAAACTATACCAACCTCCAAAGCTCCCAGTATCGTCTCGAGCTGATCTTCCCTCAGCACGATATGATGCGCGATGCGCGTGAGACTGTCGATGGCGCGCAGGCGCACATCTTCGATCTCGTCGTTGAACATGTCCACTAAGAAGTCCAGTGACGTGGTCGCGAACACTGAGTTCTCCATCGAGAGCTGGCAGACTGCGTCTACGGCTGCTGTACGGACCTCTGAATAAGAAACGAAAATATTACTTTTGAAATATAATAATAATAATAAATACTTTATTTCAGACCATGGTGTCCGTTTTGTTAGTAACAATGTTCTTATAGACTAGTCTTAGTAATATTTAAATCTATCCACAACAAAACATAAAATAAACTCAACAATCACTACTGCGCCATTCCATGACAAATGACGCAACAATGACTGATGTAACTACAGTCCAGCCGACTAGCGATCATGCTAAAGCTGCTGTTGGCGCTGTCACGTACTCTACGCACCAGGGATGCGCACCTTTTACGCATTGTAGCGTAAAAGCAGTCTACGCGATGTTCAGCAAACATCCCTGATGTAGATTTAGTAACACAAAAACAATTGAAGAAAGATATCTTCTCATTAATAAAAATCTTAAATTCATTCACTGACACACAATGCACAATCTAAACTGAACTGCTGGGTCTAGAACAGTAGTCGGCAAACTAGTTAGTCAATAGAGCCAAATATCAATACTATAACGACCAAGCTTTCTTTCCTTTTTGTATCCAAACTGACTCAATAATCTTTTCTAAAATCCTTAAAACACCCATCCTCTTTCAGTCCACAACGGTTCCTAAAATTAACTTGCTAAGAAGTACGCGGACTGCGGTTTGCCGACCACTGATTTAGAAGCATGAAAGCACAAAAGCTCCATAAATACTGAAAGTGAGCACGAAGGAAGGATTTATAAAAAATCACCCCCTAAAAGGGTAAGTTCATAATTTTTACCGATTGTTGCCATGTTTTGTCCAGTCGTAAAGACCGTGCGAGACAGCGGAGGGTCGCTAGTTATTTATATTTCTTAGGTGTTGAAACAATCAACCGCACGTCTATGGTAACAATTTACATTGTCAGCGTTCTTATGTAGGCAAGTAACTAACGTAACTACGTTACCTCTGTCGTGCAGTCATGCGCAAGATGGAGAAGTGCATTGTGCTAGTAGCTTGGAATCTTTTGAATGGTCACATAGTCTAATAAAACAAGGTCTGGCATTCCGGGAGTGACACATGCTTACGTCACTATCCAGTTGCCACTTTATTGCAACAAAACACGAATCAAGGAAATATTTTCAATCGCCATTCTGTTAAAAATATATACAAAGCATTTAAATCGTCGTTTCGTTTGTCTAATTAAACGAAACAATTCAATTTAAACATAAACCAACGTAATTGTTAATGAAAACCTCATTGTTTTATTTGATTCGTATTGCAAACTTCTGGTAACACAGATGTGATTACGTAGACTTGTGTCACCCACGTGACCACTGTGTCTCGGATACCATGAATGGTCTTTTGCAGTGTGTGTTGCAGAGGAGTGTCATTTGTTGTCTTGGCACGAGTTTTAAGGCTGTGGCTGGTTTGTTTTGATTGTAGGCTGTGCTGTGCCTGTGATATCCTATGACTATGACATACCCATGAGCTCGTCCTCCAGGCCGTGCACGAAGGCCCCGGCGGCTCCGCCCGGCAGTAGCTGCACGGTAGCACTGTGCAGCAGCTGCCCGGGCGCGTCGTCTGCCCAGCGCCGGCCGGACGCCCACGCACCGCTGCGGACTAACTCCGCACCGCGCTCGTGGGCTGTGCGCTTTTTCTGTAATTACAAGTTATTTTTTATTTATTTTTTCTTACAGCTTAGGTACTTATAATGTTTTTAAAAATACAAAATTGAAGTCCATTCACAAGTTTTCGCACATAAACACAAAATTAAAAACCACAAAGGTTGGTCAAACAAGAATCCAAGACTCGATTCTTGAAATCAATAAAGGTAGCAAAACTTACGGAAACATAAGTTGACTTCTGGAATTTACAAAACTTGTCAGTTTGTAAATTCCAGAAGTTAACTTATCTTTCCTTTATAGAACAATTGTTTAAAATAGAGAATAGATCGAAAGTTTAGTTTTGAACATTTTTAACGATGAGAATTGATCCTCCATCCATACTCAAGTTTTGCAATTAAACATATTCAGCTAGTACAAATAGTGCCAGTCAGCAGATGTACCATCAAAGAAGTTAATATCTAATCAGTATCAAAACAAAATCCCGTGAACACGATGACCACATCTGTTACCGGCCCAGTTCTAGCCGCCGAGCGCTGCAAGCAAGAATAGTCCTTACGGTGGTTAGATATGAACTTCTTCGATAGTACACATAGTGTCATCGGAGCGGAGCGAAGTGGGGCGCGTCTTCGTGGATGGCACTATCTATACAGGCACATAAAATAAAAAAATGTGTGCTGGGACACATAGTAGAAGTGAAACTTCAACGGACAAGTGGAAAAACGAATCGCAACGGACAAGTGGAGAAACGAATGGCAACGGACAAGTGGCAAAACGAATCGCAACAAAATTTTAACTTGTTGTTTTACGGGCAGATTGTTACCATCCAATGTACCATCAAAGAATTTCATTGGTACTTGTCCAATTTGAAAACCTGCCCGTAAAACTTCAAGTTAAAATCCTAATACCCCCCTGTCTATAATAGAAGTTTCACTTCAAAAATGCAATTTCTATTTTTTTCTTTCGTTTTAGACGACCTACCTTCATATTACTCATAAGCTGCTTATCCAAAGTCTGCAGCAGGAAACGATCAGAAACACCACGCGTAGTGCCGAGCAGAGTACAAGCGAGCGCGCGGACTTGCATGCACAGGTCGTTTACAGCCGAACATATGCGCACGAACGCGTCGTCCACCAGCCGCATTGTGGTCTCGCCATCGCAGAGCGTTATTGTGCTGAAAGGATAAATAGGCATGTAGGTGATGATGGGTGCCAAAGTAGGCAAAGTATAAAAGTATAAGTAGGTATTTCAAAGGTAAATTAATGGCTTGTTGTGGTACATAGATCTTCAAGTAATGAAAAATTAGAAGCCTGCAAAGAGTAGGAATACAGTTGTTACACAGCAAATAACATATTTTGTTAGGTTTGTTATGAGTAGTTACTACAAGCATTTTCTTTTTACAAGAGCTAAAGGATTTCAAAGTTAAGACATTTATTTCAAATAGGCCCTTGTATGGCACTTTTGAACGTCAAAATTTACGAAATATTGAATTGATTCTAGTCGCCCCTTCTAAAAGGTAGTTTTCGTATGGAGAAGAATAGAAACTCCACCATTACTCTTTTAAAATGTTTTACAATATTTTGTATATGTGGGTACATGAGTTAAATAATTAGAGAGAGATTATGTGAGGACGATGCACCTAAAAAAAATACTTATTTACTGAGACTACCAAGCCATTTTGTTATGTATGTATGCTCATTCCGTCATGTCTACCAAACTCATATGTATTTAAAGAGATCCTAAAAAATAAATAAAAAATGTGACATATTTATTGAAATATGTGTACAGCCATGAGCGCTAATATGTATCCACTTAGCAAAATTCAAAAGCGATTTTCTCATAAAATAACAACTACAACTTTGATATAAGACCTATTTCATATTAGTGTGGGTTCCAAAATACTATGATCATAACAACATAAAATTACAATCAACACAGTACGAGAAAATCACTTTTAAAAGTTGCTAAGTGTATACATATTAGTGCTTGCAACTGTGCTATTGTTTAATGAATATGATGATGAAATAAAAGAATCAGTTGAAACACTTACTTCTCAGGATATTTGTTGCCCAACACCCACACAAGCTTGAGGGCGACCTCCCTCACAATCTCGTAGTCATCGGACAGAGCGATGCATACCAGGTCATACAGGGCTGCGCTCAGTGTCTGTCCTCTCTCATGCATTGTAAGCAGAGACTGGAATGCCCCGGAACGCACTCTGGCATCCTGGGAGGTTACAAATTAAATTACAAAATATAATACTTGTTCTACGGTTCTAGGATTTCAGATTTGCGTTTTCATAATTAAATCTTAAGAAAACTACAATTAATGCCATATTTTGTCTGTCATAATAATTTAAAACTGCCAGCAGCTAAGAACTAAGGGCTAGATATACACTAGTTTAAAGGCCCCAGCTGGCTAATACACACAAATCAAGTGGCAAATCCTGCAAAAAGTATAAGTTGGTCTAGCGACGGGCTCGCCAAGCGTGTAGGGGGCTTTAAGTATGTTTCTCCTTTTTGTTTTTTGTGGTGTACAATCATTTTTTTTATGAATAAATAAGTAAGGGCTTAACTCAGCACTTCAGCAGCCTATCCAGAAGTCAGATACTAAGTAATTGATTTTAAATTAAATACACTAAAAACCATTTTTCAACATAAATGTTTACCCTACCATTCTCATATAGTAATTTTAAATATTTATATTTATTTCATACTTCAGCATGTGAATAGTCCCCGAGCAGTTTAACGATGGCATCAGCTTCCATTGCCATCTCCGTAGTCCGCTCTGACTCAGGGTGTATTGGATACAGTTCACTGATGAGCTGGAGGCACCGGCACTTCACCTGGTGGCTGGTATCCTTCAGATTGTCCTTGGCTACAGCTACCAGTCGCATCATCAGGATCTTGTCATCAGTTAGCTTATTGCCAAGTTTTAGTAGAGTGGCTATGCCTTGCGCTATAACCTGTTTATAGAAATACAATTTTAAAAATGTATTTTTAATATGTGTAAAACTTGTAGTCTTTAAACTTAGTCCCCCGTCGCGTTTGTTTGTCTGAACGCGATAAACTCAAAAATTACCGAACGGATTTTCAAACGGTTTTGTTGTATAATTCATTAAAGTTTTGTGTAAATTGGCTGAAATTGACGATTATTGTTAAAGATGTCGGAAAAAATCATGCCGAATGAGAGCTTTACTGGCGTGCGCCGCGTAAACAGTGAGATATAAATAAAATGCATGTTCTACAGGATTGTTTATCTTACAAAGTTCAACAAAAATGTCCGCGATGGCGTATGTCTACCTTCTAAGGATGACCTAAGGTAACCATTATTATCTTTCACAAAAAAAAATTATAAATTGTTATTTCCAAAGTTATTTTGACCGCTATTATATTATTCCGTATCCAATAAAATATGTTATTTAAATTGGGCATTTAATTTTGATTAGTAGTTTATAACATATCACAACAAAATTACGCGTTACAAAATAATTATGGTTGGCGGCAACCCGGGCGCAGCAGTAGGAGCCAATGACCTTTTCCTCGGCAAATACGTATGTTATCCCGGTAGTACGTTCCCGTGGGATATTTTGGGATATTTTGCGACATCCACGCGGGCGAAGGCGCGGGCGAAGGCGCGGGCAAAAGCTAGTAATATTATAAATTCGAAAGTAACTGTCTGTATGTATGTTACCTTTTCACACCTAAACTGAATGGGTTTCAACAAAATTTAGCAATGAGATAGATGAAATCTTGTGAAAAGACAGGCTACTTTTTGTCATAAAAACAATCCAATAGGGGGTGATATAGGGGATGAAAGTTGGTATGGGAAACCCAGCATTTGTTCAGTTAAAAGCATATGAAAAGTCTTTATGCTTTTGGTAAGAAATATGGAATTACGTCTTACTGTAAGACGTAATTTAGGACGGTTTTTGTAAAATCATCCCCCAAGCGGGTAAAATAGGGGATAATTTTAAAATTCACATGTTCAGTGTAATATTGTTTTGTGTACACCTTTTAACGAGTTTTAAAGTATTGGAAATGTAGTCATAGTCTGTATTTTAAGCTAACATCTAGTTACATTAGTCAAAACTAGTCTTTATTATACAGTTACTACAATTTGTTATCTGGCTATCTGTTAGCTTTTCACTCCTCAGCGGCTGAACGGATTGATTGCTGATGGATGAAAGGCATGACTTGGGTTAGGACATAGGATACTTTTATCCCAGTAGTAGTAGTAGTTCCCGAGGGATGATATCCGACATTCACGCAGGCGAAGCCACAGGCAAAAGTTTCTTTAATATTGCAACGATTTTGACCTAAGTAATTTAGAAACAATAAGATGTTCTTACCTTGTGGGAAGTTTCATTTTTAATCAAGTGAGCTGTCTCATCAATCAGATTATTTAGATTGGCTCCAGGGCACTCCAGACCAATGTCACAGAAAAGCCACAGTATCTTCACTCTCACTACGGCTTCTTCCTCAGACTGGAAGTGTTCCGACAGCTTCTTTATGGCTTCTTCAACATCAGACTCTTGGAACTGAAGGCAATCTGAGATGCGCAGTAATAGTTGCAGTGCCTCGTCACTAGACTTGCATTTTTCTAACAGGCCAACAAAAGCAGCGGCCGAACTCCCTATAAGGGGCTTTTTAACGAGGTGCAACTTCTTCGTAGGAGGACCATCCTGAAAACAAGTTATTAATTAAATAATCTCCATTATTCAGTGTAAATTAATAACTACTGCCGCAAGCAAAGGTTAGGTGCTTACTTGAAAAGATTTGTTGTACTCTGCCAATGCTCTCTTTTTTAGTACTGCTGCCATTTTATATTTTCAGATTATTCGTATGTTGTTTAGTTCGTAAATACAATATGAAAACTGAATTATGAAAAGTTTAGCTCATGTTTATATTTTAGTAAATTTGACAGATGGTAGCAATGCAAACGAAATTCATTCATGAGCAATTGAGCAATATTGAGCAATGGGCCACAGACTAAGTAGAGCAATCGTCAGTAATACAAAATAGTCCGCGCAATAAAATGATTTATTTAATTTGAATAATAGTCTTTTACGACTGTCTCGTTGGGCTACTGGGTCGCAAGCGCTACTGCTGAGCATGAGATCCTGGGTTCGATTCCCGGGTTGGGCAAAGTGTTATTGGGTTTTTTTATCGGGAATTTCTCAGTAACAGCCCGGAGTCTGGATTTGTGCGTGGTTGTTGGCAACAGGCTCACCCCCTATTAAATGGGATTTTAAATATAACTGGCGAAATGTGGATGTACCTGCTACAGATACACCTCTGGCCAACCTTTCGGAGAAACAAGGCGTGATGTTATATTATGTAGTCTTTTACGATTTGTTTTATAAAACACTCACATTATATGTGGCCCAAGCACTAAACGCGCATTTATGAACAAACTCAACCTATTAATCTTTGGGATTTTTTCATGAGAATAGGTGCCAAGTAGTTTTTCAAGTTGGTTAGTTGGAGGATCCGCAGTGATAGCCTGTAAAATTCAGTTTTGTTATGGTCGCGAATAATATTTTTATCAAGATACAACCTGACAATGACCTCCGAATTGCAAAACACGTAAGAAAATTTGATATTCGTGGACTACCACTGCGGATCTACCATTAGGTGAATAACCTTACATCAGGTTAGTTTAAACTGAGGATTGAAAAATCGGCCCTTACACTCGTCGGGGGCACCTGTAGTTTGTGGGCCAAGTGTAATACGGCTGATACGGTGGTAGATTTGCCCCTGTGAGTCTTATAAGTAAAATGTTGATTTGCCCACGTAACACATACAGGTCTACATAAAAGAGTCTGGTGGTGACATTTAGAACTAAATATTTTACTTAGTAATGCAGATCTATGATGTCACTACTTTTACGACAAGTGCTAGAGGGTTTTGTTTCACCACAAGCAGCGTTTCGTTTAATTTTGCAGAATGAGAAAATGTCAATATCACTAACTTGTCAGTTGTCATGTAATCGGTCATATCACTGTCACTTGTCAAGTTGCATATGGACGGGATCTTCGCGTATGTTCAGTGAAAAAAACAATAATTTATAAATATTAAATTTAAATTATGCAATAACAATACTTCCACTTAAGTAACACTAAAATAATAGTGTTTTGATAAACAACAAGTGTAGATGCCGTGTATTAAGAAATAATAATGAAGCCATTAGCTCTTCATCCCACACGTAACAATTTATATAATTTATTTATTAATTGTAGTTTGTGAAAGGTAAGGTATTCAATTATTATGTAACTAAATTGCCTAAATCAGTTTCTATAACCCGTATACTTGGAGGTAGGTGCACTCAAGTTGTTTATGATGCACTATTCGTACTCTCAATCTTTATCACCGAATCCATCTATTAGTACTGATAATGGCTTTCTTGATAAACGTTGTATTTGATGGATAAAAATTACTGAAATAACAGCGTTGTTATTTTCAGATCATGGAAGACAAAAAATAATGTCATGTGAAGTCAAAGAGCAGGAAATGTCTGAAAGGCATCTGGAGCGCGCGTGTCTTGGGGATGGTCCCATCGCCGTGCCCGCCGTGCACCCGCGCCTTTCGCAGCACTGGAAGGAGTTTGTGTGCGGTGGTGGATCTGCATTCTGCAACATACTCATCAGCTATCCACTAAATAAACTCATATTTAGACAGGTAAATTTAAAGCTGATTTACCTAGCCTAATGTTCGTACCTACCTAAACCCATACAGACAAAAACTAAACAATCACAACAGGAAAAATTTATTTGTGTTAAATTGGCACAATCCATTGAAAAACTTTTGTCATGATGAATGCCACAAATACGACTGGTTTTGTTTGCTCCAGGTTTTAATATTATGAATGTTTAAATATTTTCTTGACTACCTATCTTTTAAAAATATATGTAGTTTAAGGCACATGACAGGTATTCAACAAAACCTCTGGGGGCATGTCTTATCATTAGAGTGATAAGGTTATCTTATCTAAATTTACGTATGCATGCTTAAAATTTTAGCAATTAAAGAACACTTTGAACTTCTTACATTATAATTTTAAAGTGAATCAGAAAATAAATATAAAATATTCCATCGGGAAGGAAGCATTTCCTTTTATGTATAAATCAAAGACACAAACATGGCTACACTGGTGTTTGTGATATACATGTTTCAGATGATGCATGGAGTTGAAGCAACATTAGCCTTAGACCAATTGCGGAAAGAAGGCCTGGTTTTCCTCTACCGTGGCATGCTGCCTCCACTGATGCAGAGATCACTGTCAATGTCCCTAATGTTTGGAGTGTATGATGAATGCCTACATCCAATGTTAGAAAGAGAAGTCAACCCCTACTTAGCAAAAACATGTGCAGGAATGCTTGCCGGGACTGCTGAAGCTACACTCATGCCTTTTGAGAGGTTACAAACGTTACTCATACATCCAAAGTACCACAACAAATTGAAAAACACTGCAGATGCAGTAATTCATATTGCCAAGCACTATGGTATCAAAGAATTCTACAGAGGATTAATACCAATATTAATTAGGAACGGCCCATCAAATGCAATGTTTTTCATAATTCGTGATGAAGTACGGGTAAAACTACCGGTGCAGGAGAAGGCACTCTATCAATACCTACAAAACTTCTTGGCTGGAGCTTCAATTGGTGCATTTCTCAGCACACTATTTTATCCTTTGGGCGTTATTAAAATTGCAATGCAGTGTGAACTTGGTGGTCCTCACAGGTCAATGGTATATGAATTTAAATATATTTTACGCAAGCGAGGCTCAAAGTTCACCAACTTGTACCACGGCGGGTTACTGAACATCTCCCGTGCATTTCTAAGTTGGGGTATCATAAATGCTTCTTACGAAGTTTTAAGAAAATTTTTATATGCCTAGTCAAGTTATTTTATCTTGTACATATATTTATTTACCTGTATTTCAATTATTGTTGAATCAAATTGTTTTTTATTTTGTTTCGAAATATTTATATTTCTTGGGAATACATCTTGGCAATCTGAGCACAAAAATGACAAACAGAAGAATCTGTTTTTTGTTATATCATGGCAGCATGACCGTTGTTCTGTTCCTAAGTGTAAACATCGAAGGAAAATAATGAAAGTGGACACTGGAGTAAATGCTATGAACTTATTGACTCCACTGACATGCAGTTTACTAAATATTTCACTACTTATCCATGTAAATGTTCTATTATGTTTAATCCTCAATCGGTTAAACTATGTACATTTATGAAATTCTGAAACGAAAATCAATATTGGACTTGTATAATATTCCTCCTCTATATTGTAAGTTATTAATTTATGAGAATATTTGGGAAAACTATGGGTAAATCTGTTAAGTGCCGTTATAGTTTATTTACTGTATATGTTATTTTTAAGTAGACAATGTTTATTTATACATTTGGAAGCATTTAC
The DNA here is from genome assembly GCA_916701695.1 of Agrochola macilenta. Classification (NCBI taxonomy): domain Eukaryota; kingdom Metazoa; phylum Arthropoda; class Insecta; order Lepidoptera; family Noctuidae; genus Agrochola; species Agrochola macilenta. The sequence continues at coordinate 9,237,700 of OU753554.1, read as the reverse complement.
ATGAATGTTATTATTACAATTATCTAATTAGATTATGATCATGGTTATTTGTGATCGCTCGTGTATGATATTCTGTGGCTCTGCCTAAATACCGGATGTTTTGACAATAGTTCCGTCGATGCTTGTAGTGCTTATAGCTTAATTATTACATTTTGCAGTATTTTACGTGTCTATAGCAAAACCCAAATACATAACAGTATATTGATCTGTGTTATATAATAACTGAATTAATTAATGTAGGTTCCCACCCATCTGCGCAAGTTATTCTAAAAGAAATAAATGCAATGAAACAATGTGGTATATGTTATTTTGAGAAGCGCACTCCTCCTTGATGTGCTGTAAATTCAACAATATTCTACTTCTGGAAAATAATAGTGAATGTTACCTAACGGATCTGACAAAAGGTAGGTATGTAGGTATACCTATGACTGTGTGAATAATACGTCATCAACACTAGTAGGTACTTAGGTAGGTACAGGCTTAGGCGTAGAGAGGAAAATATGTCCTAAACTAACCAATATTCATATTAGACTAGATACAATTTTATTAACCTAAAAGCTAATAATATTCAACTTGAATACCAACTAGAGAGACACAGTAAATTCTCAAATTTTGTATTACTTACCTAGTGTGTTTAACATAATTTAACCATATTATCAAATCATTTCTACCTTGAGGATTGGCCTTGTACGAAATTATTCATCGAATAAGCAGTTATCTCAACTATTCTAAAGAAAACTCGTTCGTCACGCAATTTTATTAAATGTGTGAATAAATAAGTCGTAGGTAAGTAGATCTGTACACAAACCAACTCCATCTCAAGTTTCATTTTCTATGATTGAGATAATTTTGACATATCAGAACTGTAGTTTCTGCCCCCCATGACAAAGGCCAGGGCCGCGCCGCCCATATGTGCGATGTGTGCGGCGCACACAGGCGCCAGGGCTCTGGAAGCGCCCCTGAGTCTTTTTTTTTCCCTATTAAATTCAGCAGTCATCAATCATCATAGTCGAGTATCGATAAAAAAGAACGACAAGACAATATTCACGTCTGTGGTTCAAGTTTACATTATTAGAACTGACCCAATGTTTAAGTCTCGGGTTTTAGTTTAGGTACATTAAATAAGAGCTCTGCGTTAAAATCAAAAGAACCGCGACTGTCGCTATGTTGTCTATGCTGCGGTCTATCTGCCATGATAGCTTTTTTTTTATTTTAATAATGTAGGTACTTGCTATTGCCCGCGACTTCGTTAACGACAGGCATACCTAACAAAAAATTTGAAAATTTTGAATTTTCATTTTGACCTAATTTTCACTTTCTCTCTTCTCTCTCTCTGTCGAATTAGAAGAAGACAGTCGCAAGTATGAACGCTTTTTAGGGTTCCGTAGTAAACAAGGAACCCTTATAGTTTCGCCATGTCCGTCTTTCTGTCTGTCTGTCTGTCTGCGGCTTAGCTCAGAGACAGTTAGTACCTACTAGAAAGCTGTAATTTGGCATGGGTATAAATATTAATCATGCCGACAAAGTAGTAAAATAAAATCAAGTTTTTTTTTTTTGCGTACATACACACGTAAAGCGGGCGGCATTTTATTTTTTTTCTCGTCTGTCCCATGGTGTGGGATGTCGTTCAAAAATACTGTGGGTGTGTGAAAATTATTTTTCAATTCAGGAATCGGTTTGCGAAATATTAAGCTTTATTAGAGTCATGTGCCCCCCCCCCCCTGCCAGCAAATTTTTTTTTTAAATATAATTAGAGAACACTATGTAAAAAGCCAAAAAAAAAAAAAATGTGACGAAACACGGCGACAAAAAAAAGAGGCGCTTCTTTGGTTTTGCACACAGGCGCTGCCGATGGTCGGCGCGGCCCTGACAAAGGCGTTATGTATGTTCAGTCAGCCGCTGTCAGCCGCATGTCTCACGCGCGTAGAATAAGCCTACGTACACGGACGTCAAAATATCGCGGCGGGATTTTATCGCGCACTAGATTTTCAACTCTCGTTGCTAAGCCGAGCGTTGAGAATTCAACAGAGTGCATCCCAGTGCGTCGAAAAAACACACAGCGTTGAAAATCCAGTGTGCGAAAAAATCCCGCGGCGATATTTTTTCGTCCGTGCGAACGAACGTGGGCTAAGCTTGCACTGGTTTTGTTTTGGTACCACAGAAGTAACGCCTACCTACTGAAAAACATGGCTTTTGTAAATAATATACCTACAGATAAAAAAAAATAGGGCTTTTGTATGAACATAATAATCCATTTGAAATAAGATTTGAAATAAAATTAGACAATTAAATAAACCTTTTTTTACAGTTCGCTCAACCGATTTTGACTTCTGTAACGTAGGCCTCTCTCTCTCTCTGTAATGGATGGCATTAAACGCAAAAAAGTGGTTACCATACCAACTGTTTCCTGCAGCTGCCATTTGTCATGCCACCAACACAATAGAAGTCAAAATCGGTTGAACGGGCTGTCAAAAAGATGTCTAACCTTATTCCAAATGGAGTAGGTAGGTAATTAAGAATTAGGGAATATTACAAGTTCAATTAGGTAGTCGTATAGGAGCCGTTAGTATGTAAGTGAGGCACTGCACTGGTATATACCTAGCATCGCGTGGTTATGTAGGTGGCAATAAAATGCTGTGATCTTTAATTCAATTGCGATATGCCAGGCTAATTAACAGCTAATAAAGCTGAGGCCGGACACGTGGAATCCAATCAAAATCAGGTGCAATGCTAACAATAGGTACAGGGTCAAATAAAATTAGCTAGCAAAACTACGTAGTCGTGATGGGTATCAATATAAGTTTGAGTTTTAAAATTGCACTTCTGTCGGCAGTCCACACTGCCGACAGAAGTGCAATTTTACAACTCGTATTAGCGCCATATAATATTCTACGGTTCCTCCATTTGTATAAAATTATAAGATTATAATATAACATAGCATACAATTGTTTATCCTTATTGTATGTATTTACACATAACATTATTAACGTATAAAAGCTTACGCATAATTTCACATAATTATCATAATAATGTTCAAGCATAAATTTATTAACGCATAATGATAATAAAACAGGCATAACAAATACGCATACATTATAATTAATTCCTAAAATGTTACTTTACATTGTAGGTAAAACAATTTTTATTTTGTTTCCATTCAATAATAGCGACGGCGAAGTCGACGGAGGTCCGCCTAGCGGGGCTCCTATAAAAAAAATAACCACGAAAGGGATAGCGGGGTCTGTGTTCGCTCACTAGACCCCGCCATCCCCTTCGAACCTAACCTGTCCGAGTCGAAATGCCCCAAGTCCCGAGCTCGCTTCGCTCGCTCTTGCATCCTAACCTCTCGTAATAATAGTAGAAATAACATTGTAGTAACTTCCGCAACTTTCTAACATTCAATACTTCTACTTCGTACTTCGTTATTTAAATCTTTCAATGTCACTTTTGTAGATAATTAGATTTTAAATACGAGTATATTGAACGTAGGACGTTAGACTAACCATTCGACAATATAAAAATACGTTATTTTAATTTTCGGTTTACGATATTTGAACATTTACATTTCAGCCGTAGGTAATTTAATTTTCGACGTTCAAATATGTAGCCATAATTTCTAAAGCATGACAGTTGTATAATATTATGTATAAAAAATTTGATGAAAAATCAAAATAAAAACGTTAAAATAACTTGAATATGTTTCCATTATTCCTATTAATTTATATGCCTTAACCGCCACTATTATGCTAATATTTATTACGCCTAGTAACATTATGCGAATTAATAATATACCAAAACAAATTAGCCTACAAGATAATTATGTCAATGATGGCAAAGTATTATTATACCAAAACAGTTCTGCCGAATTTTATTAGAAAAAAAAACATTACCTACTTATGCAAAAAGAAAGGATCCCATATTCTATAGCCCAGCACTACGCGGATCCATAAGATACTACCAAAAAATCGCTCAACGCGCCTAAAGAGGTTTAAATAAAATAAAAAATTATGTTTTTTTTGGGGTCAGCAACCGCTCGTAGTGTTGTTACTTGAAGAGAATGAGTTGAGAAATTCTGTTTATTTATGTTTTATCGTGTTTAGATATTGATACATAAAATGAAATGAAAGTATTTATTTCAGACCAAGCACACAGTAATTAATTAGTACCTACATATAACGTCTGTGAAGTTTAAACAAAAAAAATAAGTACTGATTTTCTAAACTGATATTTCAAGTGTGTCACCGAACACAGGTAGTGTACTCAGGGTGAGTAAAAAAAAAAAAAACTTTTATTTTTATAATCATAATCATATCTAATCATTTATTAATTTGCGAATATGGGTACAAAAGAAAAGGTCTCATACAAACAATAGTGTCCATTAGCCATATCCTATCTTAAGCACGCAAATTTAGAAATACACAGGTATAGAATTAGAATTATGTCATATTAGAATTTAACAATAAAAATACATTATTTAAAATATCGCATGGAGTAACATTATATAAGTTTGTCCTGTAAATATTCAGTGACAGAGTAATATGCTTTTTTTAGTAACAATGTTTTTATGTTGTTTTTAAATATATTTATATCACTTATGTTTACTTTTGTTTTATCATGTTTAGATATCGATCGATACCCGTCAAGACTGCGGAGTTTCGCTAGCTAATTCAATTTGACCTTGTATTAGCTGTATACAGGCAATCCGTTAAGGGGATCTAGGAGAGGTCATTTGCAACCAAATGACCTGAAGACCCCTATGCCAATGTCAACCATTTTCGGGTAATTTGACATGGTAGGCATTAAAAAAATAAAAATAAAATGACGACTCCAAAATTGTTGGCAGTTGCGTAGGAGTCAAAAGGGGTCCTTTGCTAGTAAATGACCTCTGGATTGCCGACATATAACCAATAACCCTGTATAACCGACGCACGTTCTTTGATCTAATTTTCCACTGCTTTCACATTTTTATTTCGCTTTCCCAGCCATCCTGTAATGTTTCTCACGAATGTAATCGTGGATAGTATTTACAAATAGAACTAACTATCTATAGGTAAAACAAATATTGATGTGATTTCTGAGTGTGAATCGTACCAGCGACACATTGGATAAAAAATAAATAAACCAAATCTAATGCATAAATGTAAACATAATGACCATGGAACTTATTAGGAACTCCGAAATATTTAAAAAATAAAAAACGAATAAAACGTTTATTAAAAGTAGGTACCTACACGTATAATACTTAGTTTAGTAGTTAATTCGTTATTTATTATGCAATTATTTGTGGCAGCTAACTTCTAGAGTTCTAGCACAGCCTGAGTACCCAATTTTATTTATTTGGGTCCAATTTACAATCATAAAAACCTATAAAAATATGTCATCAGCCGGATTTTGAACACCAAACGGATTATATTTTTCTAGGTTTAGTTTCAACGCTTGAATTGTGAGGTCCCATAGCTTGGCAGCTTGGGCAACATCCTGGCATTGTTTAGATGGCTTGGTCACCGCACAGTCACTGAAACAGACAGAAATAAGTAAGTTAGTTACATGGTATAATAATATACTTCGCCATCGCCAGGCATGGCATTCCGAAACACAGTGGTCATGTGGGCAACACAAGTCTACGTCATCACATCTGTGTTACCAGAAGTTTGTAATAATAACTCCCCAACCACCTTTATTACCTGTGCGAATCCGATAAAACAATGAGGTCTTAATTTGCAATTACGTTGGTTTATGTTTAAATTGAATTGTTTCGTTTGATTAGACACACGAAACGACAATTTAAAAGCTTGGTTTCTGAAAATCTTTCCATAATCGTGTTTTGTTGCGATAGAGTGGCAACTGGATAGTGACGTAAGCATTGTGTTAGTCCTGGAATGCCAGACATTAGTGCCGATTCTCTTGTCACAAATGCCTCTAAACTAGACAAAAAATCACTAAAATTAAGTTTAATCCTGTAAAACGACGATTTCCCGTTCTGAAATAGACTAAAGTGACACAATTAAACTATATTTTAGTTTGACAGCACTAAGATAGTACTGAGTTTTTAGTTTAGTGAAAATGGCAATTTTGCTATTCTGAATATGACATTTTTCACCTAAAATTTTGATTGTAAAATACCAAACCAGACTAATTATGACAATTTTTATTCGCGATTAAAAAGGAGTGGTGTAAAATAAGTTGTCATGAACTAAAATTCACACCAACATCTCGACTTCACGTGCAAAAACAGTACTGTATTTATTTTTTCTTTTGCATAAATCTCGAAAATGGTGCGTCCTATCGCAAAAATAGCTCTAAGATTCTCATAGCCTAAAGTAAGGAATTTTAGTTAAAGTTTAGTTCGTTGTACAAGAGAATCGGCACCATTGTTTTATTAGACCATGGTGAGTTAGTTTATGCCGCGCGGGACTGCTACTCAAGTAGTCATGCCTGAGGTACCTGAGCGGTGAGACGGGGGAGGGCGCCATTGACAAAATTGGCAGATTTAGTTACCTTGCCTTTGTCTACCTCCTCTGTTTCATCACTCGCATACCTCAGGCGGTGACTAACAGTCGCGCGCGTACTAATTATACCTCTGGGTATTGTGCTATGTCAGTAGGGTTCACGTCACTTAATTTATAAATAACCACTTCCTTTGACTATCGTTTTGTACATTCCTTTGATACATGAGTAGTTTGTATTTCGTATGGGTGGCCAAATCTTATATTTTTTCATACCCACACAAAAAAAATTGTTTGTCTTTGAAATCGAGGTCATTCATGACTGCATAGTGCAGTTCTGTAGTTTTAGTTTTCGCCCTGAAGTCCAAATAAATCAAATATTCAAGCGACAAACGTACGCTATGATTGGACTTCAGCAGGATGTACTGCACTACATTGTACCTACATTAACTGTACCCACTAAAATTACCCAAGAGATGGATAACAAAAAATAATGAGTAAGTATTCATTGATAACCGAGACAAAATTGCAAAATGAACCATAGGTACCTGTAATAAAGGCCGCTCTCCTCAGCACAGGCCTCGTCAACCGCGCAGTAGATGGAAGTCTGCGCGCCACACTGCGGCGACTTGAGGAAGCATCCCAGTACGTTTTTGAACATAAACGACGTGCCATAGACAATGGTCTCGTCGAAGTGACGGCTGATCTCCGTGCGAATGACTCCTGGGTGTAGGCTGTATGTCGTTACGTTTGTTATGTTGTGTTCCTGTAATAAAAGACGAAGAACGGGTCCTTAAAAAAACGGGTCCTTGAAACGGAAAGCTCAGTCCATTCTCTATGTTTATGGGCTATACATAGCCCAGTGGTGAGGTCTAGTTGGCTTTAGCAACACGTGGGTATGTTGTTTAATTGTCATTACAGCCTTTGCTATGAAAGAAGCAAATTCAGGGGGACCTGAAAAATACTAGGTTGACGATACCAAATAGTCCGCAAAAAACGTTATAATTTTAGAATTTCGCGGGCTACCTGATAGCTCTCAATAATTTGAAAGGGGTAGTGTGACAATAACATACCCACTAGTTAAAACTAACGTTTTACTTGATACATTCTGAGTAATCATTAATCATACCTTCAGTTTCTCAGCAAGAGCTCTGGCGAAAAGTATATTGGCTGCCTTAGTCCTGCAATATGCTTCGAAGGCGTTGTATGGTTTCCGTTCAAAATTCAGGTCATCCAAGTCTAGTTTATGTTCTGCAAACATTTCCATTTTATAGATAGGTACCTACAACGGTACCAGGATCTTTTGGCGCGTGACCAAAATCGGAACTAACGCCGCCTTCTTGTGTTTTCAATACAATTTCTGTGACAATTTCACAAATGTTTAAAACAACGCCCCCCTGTCAATTTAATTCAGGCACCATAAGATCCTTGTCGCAGGAAATAGTCTAGTCCTAGTAATTACATAAATTACTAGGACTAGACTATTTCCTAGGACAACGTTAATGACACTTGTAGACAAAGAGTCAAAGGGTTGGAAAAATGTGCAGATAAAAATAGGGGCGGTGCTATCGCTACCTAATAGCCAACAGTAGATACTTTCAAACTCACTTGCATGAACGTATGATGAAACGAACACAATCCTCGAAGGGGCACTTTGAATGAGTAGCGGCAGCAGCAGTAATGTGAGCAGCGCATGTCCGAGGTGGTTGGAGGCGAGGTGTGTCTCGAAGCCGTCGCACGAGCGACCCGCGGGACACATCATGACACCCGCGTTGCACACCACGCCGCTCAGGCGCATCGCGCGTGACGTCACACGCGCACAGAACGCGCGCACGCTCTCCAGGCTGCACAGGTCCAGCTCCTCCAACACTAACTCCCCCGTACCCTGCTCAGTCTTTGTAAGTTTTTCTATATCCTCTTTAGCTGCTTTAGCTCTGTCCATGTTTCGGCAGGCCATTATAACGCGCCCTCCTGAAAAATTGCATTTTAAAATAGGTAATAAAAAGAGAATAGGTATCATCGTTACAATTTACTTTTGGGGTCAAAATACAGCCTCCACTGCCTACACCGCACTATACGGGGATTCCTAACGCAGAATATGTCTACATTACCCAGAAATATTAAGTTCTAGTTAATCTAAATATAAATACTACAGAATTTAAGCAAACTCCTTATGTGAAAGTCTCCTTACCTCTCTTGTACAGATCCAAAGCAGTTTCTTTGCCGATGCCGGTGTTACTGCCCGTCACGATGACCGTGCAACCCTCCAGGCGCTGCCGACTCTTGCACCAGCCGCTTAGGTAATCCATTATACAATATTACAAAATTGTATCTATAACAATGTGAAACACGAAATGTATTGTAAACAAATTAATTAATACACACGACAATAAATCAATCTGCCTATAGCCTTTTTCCAAGTAGGTGTGTTGGGGTCGGCTTCCAGTCTAATCGGATGCAGCTGAAATTCAGTATAAATACTCACGACAAATTCAAGATAATTATGGCATAATCTTATCTCTGACAAAATAGGTACGGATTTGTATTACCTACAATGACAATGAATGATAACTAAACACAAACACAATTCACTGCGCAGGCCATGCCCTACTGGACTGAAGCGCAAATTACACGATAGGTATTAGTACGTACACACGTGATTAATAATCGTGGGGCTAGCGAACCGCGGCTTTAAAAGATAATAAAATACCGCGATAAAAAACATTAGGTATGCAGAATCCACAGCTTTGTAGATCTGCGTGTTTACTAGAATAGATGTTAATAGCTTATCTACGTAAAGTATTGCGTAATTGTTCCCCTCCAAATTGTTTGATCAAACGGCGAGGTCGCGGTACGGCGGCGACCTGTCGGTAAACTACTTATTTGTAGTGTCGCGGGCTGATGGATACGTCGACCAACAATGTACGTACTAGGTAGGTCAATGTCACATTGGTAGCGAGCTACAAAGTACTTCAGACTTGACACTAAGCCTATAACTTAATTAATAACAACGCCATGTTAGTGCAGGTAAAACCACTAAATGCCCAAGTCACTCGACGACCCAGAACCGAAACATCTGGCGAAGAATGACGAGGAGAGCCGACCTCAAATGACATGGGATAAGGCTAGGAAAATCCAGAGAGGTAAAACCAATAAATAAGTATTTACGTAAATATAATAAAATATTGCAGCGAGTATTTACTTACGAAGCGGAGACACTATTATACAGCAGAGTACACACAATATTATGCGAAGAATGAGATTGGGGAAACGGATTCAAGGATATCAAGTGATATAAAGATAGGGCCTTGCACTCTCAAACATATGACTGCACTTCGGATATACGTGAACATCATTTATTCCATTATTGAAATAAAACTTTCACCTTATTTACCTTTTAAATAAAATATGCGGTGTGAGCATGTAGGTACATGACTTACGATGATGAGCCATGAAGCTGACATAATAAAAACTAGTCATCGCGGAATGAAATACTTATGTCCGTTTTAGTTCTATGAGGCGTAAAAAAAAAAAAAACATATGACCTGTATTTGACTTCCTTCCTGTGGGTCAAAGGTCTGTGTCCTTCACCCCACAATCCTCACTTTTGAAAAGTTCAGGAAAATCTATTTTGAAAACGCCAAAAAATAGTCAAGAAATAGTCATAAATAGTCACCAAAGTTAAAAAAATAGTCGCATTATGGTTCCGAAGATACAGCTATAAGTTGGTGAGGATTGTGGGGTGAACGTCTCCCCACAATCCTCACCTCAGTGCAAGCAAACGGCTGGGAGTACCGACTTGGTTTCAATTCCAAAAAATAGTCAATAAATAGTCATAACACTATGCCAAATCTCGAAAATAGTCATTAAGGGATTCCAGAGATATAAAGGGGTCTTGGTGAGGATTACGTGGAGAGCTTTTCTCGCCACAATCCTCACCTGATTACCGCGGAACGCCTAGGTTTTTGAATTTGAATTTGGTGTCAAATAATAGTCAATAAATAGTCGTCTCGAACCATGATAATTTCGACTTGGTTTACTATGTAGAAGTATGTTAAACTTCCACGTCAACTTCTACATACATTTTGTTTTGGTACAGTCGCGAACAGTAAAATTGTAAATCTATTGTAATAGTATTGTATATTAATTTAAAACAGTACCCGTAATACAATATTGTAGTTACTTACGCATATTTTTTTTTCTGTCAAAGTTTAATAAATACCTACCTAGCTGTACATAATATTCCTCCAATTTTTCCGGTTGGCTTTATGAGACCAAATAAATGTCTTTATTTCAGATAAACTTGATTGTAGTATGAGTAATTAAGACTATCTATCTACTTATATATTATGTACAGTTAGGTAGGTATTTATTAAACTTTGGTTGGTGGGTGTTAGTGGTAGGTTGGTGGGTAGGATGGTGCATAGGTTGGTTGGTGGGTAAGTTGGTGCATAGGTTGGTTGGTGGGTAGGTTGGAAGATAGGTTGGTTGGTGGGTAGGTTCGTTGGTGGGTAGGTTGGTAGATAGGTTTGTTGGTGGGTAGGTTGGTGGGTAGGTTGGTGTTAGGTTGGTGGGTAGGTTTGTTGGTGGGTAGGTTTGTTGGTGGGTAGGTTGGTTGGTGGGTAGGTAGGTTGGTTGGTGGGTAGATTGGTTGGTGGGTAGGTTGGTTAGTGGGTAAGTTGGCGTTAGGTTGGTTGGTGGATAGGTTGGTTGGTGAGTAGGTTAGTTGGTGTGTAGGTTGGTGAATAGGTTGGTTGGTGGGTAGGTTGGTAGGTACAAACTAACCCAAACATAAGGAGGCTATCTTGGTTAATTGAAGATATCGTATGGCGAGCTTAATACCAGCTCCATCATCAGATCCTGGACTACACTCTGGGATAACGTACGTACTTGTCAAAACAATTCCAAATGGCCGAAACAAAACAAGCCTATCTTGTTTAGTAGTTAGTTGTTAGGTACTCCTCAACTAAATAAGATAGAGTCGTTGAGTTTGAACTCGTTGGTTTTGTCTTGACAAGAACTATATCCCAAGATAGTGTCCAGGGTCTGATGATGGAGCAGGTAAGTGGCTATCGAAACTCCTCAATCAAATAAGATAGCACCATCGTATTTCATTGGTTATGTATTGAGAAGTGCTATTACATTAGGTGGTGTCCAGGGTCTTTTCGGGCATTTGGAATTGTTTTAACAAGTAGGTACGTTATCCCAGAGTGTAGTCCAGGATCTGATGATGGAGCTGGTATTAAGCTCGCCATACGATATCCTCAATTAAACAAGATAGCCTCCTTATGTTTGGGTTAGTTTGTACCTACCAACCTACCCACTAACCAACCTATCCACCAACCTACCCACCAACCAACCAACCAACCTACCCACCAACCTACCTACCACCAACCTACCTACCACCAACCTACCCACCAACCCACCTACTCACCAACCTACCACCAACCTATCCACCAACCTACCCACCAAACAACCAACCAATCTACCCACCAACCTACCTACCTCCACCCTACCCACTAACCAACCTACTCACCAACCTACCACCAACCTACCACCAACCTATACACCAACCTACCCACCAACCAACCAACCAATCTACCCACCAACCTACCTACCTCCAACCTACCCACCAACCAACCTACTCACCAACCTACCACCAACCTACCCACCAACCAACCTACCCAACAACCAACCTACCCACCAACCAACCTACCCACCAACCAACCTATCCACCAACCAACCTAACACCAACCTACCCACCAACCTACCCACCAACCTACCTACCACCAACCTACACACTAACCAACCTACCCACCAACCAACCTACCTACCCACCAGCCAACCTACCCACCAACAAACCTACCCACCAACCTAACACCAACCTAACCACCAACCTACCCACCAACCTACCCACCAACGAACCTACCCACCAACCAACCTATCTACCAACCTACCCACCAACGAACCTACCCACCAACCAACCTATCTACCAACCTACCCACCAACCAACCTATGCACCAACTTACCCACCAACCAACCTGTGCACCATCCTACCCACCAACCTACCACTAGCACACCCACCAACCAAAGTTTAATAAATACCTACCTAACTGAACATAATATATAAGTAGATAGATAGTCTTAATTACTCATACTACAATCAAGTTTATCTGAAATAAAGACATTTATTTGGTCTCATAAAGCCAACCGGAAAAATTGGAGGAATATTATGTACAGCTAGGTAGGTATTTATTAAACTTTGACAGAAAAAAAATTATACGTAAGTAACTACAATATTGTATTACGAGTACTGTTTTAAATTAATATACAATACTATTAAAATAGATTTACAATTTTACTGTTCGCGACTGTACCAAAACAAAATGTATGTAGAAGTTGACGTGGAAGTTTAACATACTTCTACATAGTAAACCAAGTCGAAATTATCATGGTTCGAGACGACTATTTATTGACTATTTTTTGACACCAAATTCAAATTCAAAAACCTAGGCGTTCCGCGGTAATCAGGTGAGGATTGTGGCGAGAAAGGCTCTCCACGTAATCCTCACCAAGACCCCTTTATATCTCTGGAATCCCTTAATGACTATTTTCGAGATTTGGCATAGCGTTATGACTATTTATTGACTATTTTTTGGAATTGAAACCAAGTCGGTACTCCCAGCCGTTTGCTTGCACTGAGGTGAGGATTGTGGGGAGACGTTCACCCCACAATCCTCACCAACTTATAGCTGTATCTTCGGAACCATAATGCGACTATTTTTTTAACTTTGGTGACTACTTATGACTATTTCTTGACTATTTTTTGGCGTTTTCAAAATTGATTTTCATGAACTTTTCAAAAGTGAGGATTGTGGGGTGAAGGACACAAAGGTCTCCCCATATCCACCGACACACGTCTCCGCTCCTTCCCTTGTGGTAGATTACCTAGCTACCTCAATTCTCCTGTTGTGGTGCAGTTACAAAAAACGCGCGGCGGTCGCAGGTTCGAACCCCCGTTTGGGTAATATTTTTTTTATTATGCACGGTATGCAAAAGTGGCAAATAAGATAGGAGTTTGAATAAAGTAAAATCAAATCATTAAAATTTCAATTAACCTTTTGTTTTTTTAACTCACTAAAACCACAAATTTACAGGCACCCTAATAACATTCGCGATACAATGGGATCCTGAATCGCGCAATCGACATTTTCACGCGACTTTTAATACGACCATAGATTTTTTTTCTTTCTTTATTTCACCAAAAGCCATTACAATATCAAAAACTAAGAGCATATAAGGCTTATAACTAGGTCACAATAATTTTAAAACTCACACAGGCACATACACCTGTGCCTGTGTCTTAGGAGTAGTGATTCTTCGTAACTACAAAGCCATATTTATAATATGTAAAACAGGACGTTTCAACAATAAGCAAATGGTGTAAAAGAAAACAGGATATAATTTATGTAAACAAAACACAAAATGAAAAACATTTAACTGTGTGGTGAATAAAAGTAGGATTTGAGTGTGTGTGTAGTGAGTGAGTGTGGGATGTGTGTGTGTGTATGTGTGTGTGTGTGTGTGTATGTGTGTTCGTGTGTGTATGTGTATGTAGTGAGTAGGTGTAGGGTGTGTGTAGTGAGAAGGAATGGGGTGTAACAAGTACACATCCTTTTACGATTAGATTTAGTTTTATATAGTTCATTATCATTGTAAATTACCCAGCAAAAGATCCCCAGTGTTGTCATAGCTTAGTGTTTGGAGGTAAACTCTAAGTAAGTTTTTGCCTTGATATTTAGGTGGGCGTAGGTAACCCACTATACATTAAATAAAAAGATAAAAATTTATTCGTGCCCTACGAATAAATTGTTATCTTTTTATTTAGGAAGTTGTACATTTTAATGCTATTAACGTAGAATTGGCGTTTGGCAAAGGCAGTTTTATGGCGTTCGTGTGGGAATACATTATGTTTAAGTCTGCCAGTCGGTTCCTTTGGAGGGCGGGCAGAGTGTTTGCGTAAGGTTGACAGGAGCACATAAAGTTGCCTGACTGTGAGTACCTTGTAATCGGAATAGAGCTGTATTGTTTAGTGGGTTACCTACGCGGAAGAGAAAGTATTACCTTAAGGACAGGTCTCTGGGCTCTCAAGGCGGATAAATACTGTTTGGGAGGCACCACCCCAAACAGGCAAGCAGTACGTTAGAACGGGATAGGCCAAAATATACAAATTTTTGCATTTCGTAATCAGCATAGTTTCGTAGCTTCTTGAAAATATATATTAGCTTACGTATGCGGGACATGACTTTGACTACATGGGGGTGCCAGTTGATATGCTGATCAATGAGTACTCCTAGATACCTTACAAAAGTGGATTTGGCGAGGAAAAGGCAGCTACACTTCGTTAAGGAACCGCAAGCGTGTGCTTTTAGGGTAAGGGAATTTGAGGGACACAGATTTGACCGAATGGCGATGGTAGCGTATACCGTTTTATCAACATTTAAAGTGAGCAAGTTATCGGCCAAACATTTCATTACGGAGGACAGCGCAGCCTCGGCGTTTTAGTATGTCTGGGGCCAGTCATAACCATCTACAACAAGGGCAGTGTCATCCGCTTACGTATATATCTTACAATTATCGAGAGGCAGTTTGTAAAATTCGTTAATATAAATGAGAAAGAGTGTAGGCCCCAGAATGCTGCCTTGCGGAACGCTGTATGTGATTGGAAGCTCATCACTTTCGTATGGGCCGATTTTCACTATTTGCATACGATCACTGAGATAGTCTGCGACGATTTACAATGGGAGTCCACGTATTCCAATGCTTTCCATTTTACGCAATAGGGCTCGGGCAGAAACGGTGTCAAATGCCTTTGACAGATCAAGGAACATTCCCTGGCACTTTTGTTTGCTATCTAGCGTCCTAGCCAGGTGGTTAGACAAATCCATGACTGCGTCCTCGGTACCAACTCCACTTCTGAAACCATATTGGTTATTCGCTAAGATGTTGTTTGCACCGAGAAAACTGATTAGGTTCTTTTCAGTATTCGTTCTAAGATCTTTGACATTGCTGTTAAAATC
The DNA here is from genome assembly GCA_916701695.1 of Agrochola macilenta. NCBI lineage: Eukaryota > Metazoa > Arthropoda > Insecta > Lepidoptera > Noctuidae > Agrochola > Agrochola macilenta. Next base: position 9,222,174 of record OU753554.1, on the reverse strand, counting down.
GAGATAGGACGGTAGTTATTGACATCATCTCTGCGCCCATACTTGTGAATGAGGTTTTTAAACGCCGTTGAAAAGACACCTGCACTTATAGACAAATTACAGGTATATGTAATAACCGGCACTAACACGCATCTCGAGGCCTATATTGTTTTAGACGGTATACAGTCTCAACCAGTAGTAGCGCAATCAGTTCTAAGACCCAAAATAATGGAGTCAACTTCGTTTTCGGTAACCTCAAAGACGGCCATTGAGCTACACTAATTTAAATTCGACATAGAATTGGGCACCATTGAGGGTGATTTAAATTTCGCCGCTAAGCTACTGCCTACATTAGCATTATAAATCGGGGTCAGTCGTTTCGAGGGAAACTAGTTCCACCAAGCTGGTCTAATTTGGTGGTAGAGCCCGGGGTGTAGGAGTACCTACAAAAGGTAAAAATTTAAGATGGTCGCTTAGTACCTACTCGTTAACTTGTAAAGCTTTTAAAGCCCACGTTTTTCTGATGGTTACATTAGATACCTCTACTTACTTCAGAGATAAACATATCCGGTAGGCGGTACCTAGTAGATTACGAAATACTGTGTTATTGGCAAAGTACAGGTTCATTCCTTCATAAATTAAACACTACCCTACCCAGGTTAATATATTAAGTATTATATATACACTTTATTTGGTTTATGTAAAGAAAGAAAGAAAGAAAGAAATCATTTATTTGCTGATAATGTAGGTATACATATAAGTTGGAATAATTATTAATAGTCCCGATACATTTTACCTTACGGCATGCAAAATATTAGGTTTGAATTAATTAGTAATATAGATACAGCTATTACGATCATTATTTGCCCTAGTCGAATTTAATAGGCTGTTATAGATCAGACAACAAAATAAAAACAAAATAATTAATTAATTACATAATAAATCTCTCGCAAATCATTCAATGAAGGAGTATAAATGTCGAAATGTGTAATGTCAAAAAGCTTAATGTCAAAATATTCCAAAACATTAACAACAATCACAATTAATAATAGATAAAGAATTTAGATAATCTGGTAATGTCAAGATCTATTATATCAAATTACAATAAACAACAACCATAACAAAAAAAAAACGCTAATAAATAAATAACAATGTCATTATGTCAATTTCATCTAAGACATTCGTAATTGCATTGGCAACGCACATTTAACAAAAACATTTTATTATAGTTATATTATATATATATAGTTTTGTCATTTAAAAAGTCTTTAACTGTGTAATAACATTTCTCCAGCAATAGTTTTGTTAATTGTTTTTTAAACATTTTTATGGGTAGGTCTTTTAAATGTTCAGGTAATTTATTATATAAAAGCGGTCCCATGGACAGGATGCTATTTTTTAATAAGGCTGTGTTATGACCACCTGTGCGCAATTGGTTTTTATACTGGGACCTCATTGGTGCTGTTCGTTGTCTTATGTCAATCATTGAAGTAAATAGGTGTTTATTTAATTTAACGAATAGGGTCACTTCTAATATATATAAACCAGGTAATGTCAGAATGTTTAGGGATATAAATACAGGTTGACAACTTTCAGTAAACTTAAGACCTGTCATTGATCTAAGACATCGTTTTTGGGCCCTAAATATTCTTTCCCTCTCACTGCAGTTGCCCCAAAATATGACACCGTATCTTAATAATGAAGCAACTAATCCATGATAGGCTATAACTAATGTATTTATGTTTAGTTTATTTGAGAGGTTATAGAGTACATAATATGAAGATTTACTAAGTTTTTTGCACACATTTTCGGCCTGAGATTTCCATGTCAATTTATCGTCAATCTGCACTCCTAAGAATTTAGTCACTGAAGCTGTGTCTACGATTTGGCCATTATATTTTTAATATTTTTTGTATCATTTAAAATATAACATAATTGAGGTCTTGAGATGATTCCGAACAACATTGCACGCTGCGGTATTTGCGCGTCACTATTGGTTCCCATACATTTTCTATAGGTTTATATGAACTTTTAAAAATGTATGGGGACCTAGTGACGCGGCAGCACTACCGCGTGCAGCGTTGTTCGGAATCATACCTTTTATAATCTTCGGATAAGTTTAATTAGCACTGCGGTCAACTGAGTTGATCAACTGATTGCTGTTATTTGAACACATTTATTAACATTTTATCATAATAATTATGACTATAACATGGCCGCTACCTGTGTTTTTAAACGTATCTTCTTCGTAATTTCGTATATAATTTTCAACTGTACAGATTCAGTACCTACAGTATTGTAATAAGCGCCTACTTTTCATTGAACTCTATGTGATTCATGTACGAGATGTGTGTTCATGCATTGTAGGTGTGTGATGTCCTTTTATGACTTCTACACACAACCGCCGCCGCAACCGCATTAGGCCGCCGGCCTTGCCGCTGGGCAAGCCGCGGCGCGCCCGGCCCTGCCGCACAAAGGATCGCAAAGGAAATGGAGGCGCAAAAGCCCGTGGCACGTACCGCTCGGCAAAAGCCGGCAACATTGCCGCCAACATTGCCACCGGCACTGTGTGTAGGAGCTTTTAAGGTCCTAAAATGTGATGATAGTTTATTTACCAACTGATAATGAGCACTATAAATATACAGGGTCACATTAAATTAGCTAGCGAAACTCCGTAGACGTGATGGATCTAAATTAAGATAAAACAACAAAAAAAACGAGCGTATGATGTGTAACATATGACATCTCCGTTAGTATTAGGCAACATGAAAGTAATAAGCACCATTAAATGGGCGGGGCGTCACCAAAGTATCTAGCACCGCGCGTGCTCATTGGTCAGATCAAATAGCGCGCGCTTCCCCGGCTTCCTGTAATACACTTCCGTCCCTTTTCACGAAATCACTCCTACAGAATTCCGAGTCCACAGATTGCAGGAAAGCGAGAGGAAAGATGTTACTTAAACATAAAAAAATAGACTCTTAATTTCAAGTAAGTACCTTCATAGATGTAAAGTAAGTAGATAAGTTGTGTTCAGACTGTAATGGTGTCCGATAGCGGTCTCTTGATGCTAATGTGGCGGCACTACATGGCCACATGTGAACTACGCATCGCAGACCTGACGTCACACTAAATCCTGACGCCACACACAAATCCTGCGTCGCGCTATTTGAATTTACCGCACGAACGACATATACAGGGTGACAGGACTGGCATGGACATCGACGCGAAAACTGATACCATGGATTCAGTACATGATTCTGAACCGAACTTATTTAAAAAAAAATCTGCTGTTCCATAGAAAAGTGCAATACCTTCGCGGTCAAAATGTATGGAACAACTGATTTAAACAAAAATAACCGACGAGAAATTTCAACGCAGGGCGGTAAATGAATGGGAGGCCGTCACTTCCTTCTGCGAAGCAGTAATGCTCGCGAAGGAGGAGGCAGAGCGCGTGAGGGAGAGGCAATAAGCACGCTCATTTGAAATACCAACGAAATGATAAAACGGTCCACCGGAATTATATATCTTATCACCGAAATTAGATTTACGTCACCGAAATGAAAATGTTGATACCTCAGTTCATTTACGTACCCCTTTTTTTTTTTTTTTTGGTTGGGAAATCATCAAATGACTCCTCCCGCTCTGGGCACAGCAAGAGGGAGTGTCAGACTTTTACTGACTAAAACCCACCCGTGTTCCTTCCGTTGCCTATGTGCTGGGGCCGCGATATCCCTTTCAGACAAACCCGCGACCCCAGCAGGTTTACGTACCCCCTCACAAATCAAATAGTACCATATTGCGAAAGGGACAGTGTGTGAATAGGACCATTTGCGAATGGGACCGACTGCGAATAATACCGTTTGCGAAAGAGGGACTGCTTGAGAATGGGACCTTCTGCTACTCAACATCATCATCTGGGCCGCTAGACGTCCACTGCTGCATGGATTTCCGGAGTAACTGGTTGTAGGCGGCCTGCATCCAGCTACTTCCTGCGACCTTTCTTAGATCGTTTGTCCAACTTGTGGGAGGACGTCCTACGCTGCGCTTGCCGGTACGTGGTCTACACTCGAGAACTCTTCAGCCTTATCGTCATCAGTTCTACGCGCTATGTGCCCTGCCCACAGCCATTTAAACTTGCTAATACGTTGGGTTATGTCGGCAACCTTCGTTCGTCTGCGTATCTCCCCGTTTCTGAGTTGATCTCGCAGAGAAATCCCAAGCATAGACATGTTGAAAAGAATACGGTATCGACGAATAGTCGATGAATAACAGGTTTTACAAAGACACCATACTAAATATATCCACGGTTTTTTTTTGGCACCCGTTTTACAAAGCCTTTCACCGAAGTGAGCTAAATGACCACGGAATTCACATTTAGGACACCGAAATGAGATTTTTTGTCATTTCGGTGAATTTTCTCATATCGGTGGCGGTTTCAGCCTACCGAATCCATCGTTATGAGGTGTCATGAGGAGAAAAAGACAATATTAAAAAAAAAAAAAATACGAAAATGTTTAGGACACAATGAGCACTACTCAAGTAAATAAGTATATACGTCAGGCGCATGTACGACACACACAATTTAAAGTTATAAACACTCGGTAAACAAGTTAAAAGCCACCGAAACGTTCTATCTCAATGCGTCAATCGTTGAGTCCACGTTGACCGACTACGACTAGGAGAGCGCGGGGGGGGGGGCTACATGCTGTATGCAAACTAAGCCTGTGTCTCTTTTGATCACGAGTGTATTTCGCGGGACAAAATGTTTTCAGTCATCAGTAACTTCACTGGGTAGTATAAGATTAATAGCACTGTTTGTCAATACTATAACTACTGGGCCTATGAAATAAAAGTAAACGTAAAACTAAATAACAAATAGTTTTTCTTGTACGAGTACTAGGCAAATTATCATTAGAATCCTATTGGGGACAACCACTGCGATGACAAATTTTCTGGTTTAACAATTCATTTTAAGTGATTAACTAAAATCCAAACAATTTTTTTTTTGCCTCAAGTGGGTAGCTAGATTATTTATTTAGAAGAAAAAAAATCGACTGTATTTTAACTTTCTGCGGTGGAATTTTCATCCACGCCACGAAAATTTTCTGTTTGGGAAATCCACCCCTATCTAATTCTTCAATTCTTTGGATGAATCCAGTCTGAAAGGGTCGTAGTCCTGCAGGTTCAGCAGTTCAATGGTCACGTTCCACAGTTTCTCCGCTTCGCTCTCACTCTGGCATTGTCTTGAAGGAGTTTTCTTTGCACAGTCGCTGGAAAGAGAAAATAAATAATGCATAGAAGGAAACTACATGCATTGTGACCACTGATGATGCCTTAAATTATTTGGTAATTAATGGCATTAGAACCTAAAAATTGGAAAATAAACAAAATGGTAATCAAGGGATTATACCGAAGTGGTATAATCCCGATTTGTGACTCGCGATTAAACTAGTAAGTATCTAGTTACCTAAAGGGCACTTAAACAATTAAAAATTGTGCAGAAAAATCAAAAAGTTCAACTAGTTTCAGTTATGATTATTCTTATTATTGTATATATACGTATTATAATTATAACAAAAATAAAGATACGCTTATCTTATCTGTAAAATCATTGAGAACATTTTTTTATGGTAAAATATTACACAGGTTGTGCCCCCAGGACCCGCCAGTGGCAAACAGACCCTAAAACCCCCCCACCCCCTTAATCTGCCAGTGGATCCACTTCATGAGAAAGTGAATGTGTTTGGTATTTAGTGGACGCGCAGATATCGCGTTCAACTCCCAGGCAAGTCCAATGTTATTGCTTCTGGATTGGCATCAAACCTTGTTTAAGTATAGTTAGGTACACCAACCTGTAATAGAACCCGCTCTCATTCTCACACTTCTCGTCAACAGCACAATAAATGCTGGTCTGCGCGCCACACCGGGGCGTCTTCCACCACCATTTGACCAGAAAAGTCTGCAAGCAGTACGTGGCGATGCCCCATGCCGATACCGTCTGCGGCAAGTGCCGCCCGATATCGGTCTTCACGATACCCGGGTGCAGGCTGTATGTCGACACGCCTTGTATGTTGTGCTCCTGAAATTATAAAACCAATTGTAGAGTTCTTTGTGAAGGAGCTCGTCCGGGGTATTAGCAGCGACGCTAAAATTCAAAATTCAAAAGTCATTTATTCAAACTAGGCTGAGAATCAGCACTTTTCGAACTTCAAAATTACATAAGGCAGTCCCCCAACAACGCCCACCCTTCACCACTTCCTAGTGCTTAAGCTGGGAAGAAGAAGTGGTGCAACAAACTCCCCAGCAGCACAGCTGTCTGTTCAGTTGAAAAAACTTGATTCTACAGTGTTACTCTTCGATCAATCGAAGGTGTTACTGGTAACTCGACGTATTCCTTGCAGGACGTCATAGTAGGGTTAAAATGCAACAAATTAAGCCACCAAATGTTCTAAATCGAATCGAAATTCAGTAGTTTTTGAGTTAGTTAGATCTTTAGTTTATATAAGAAAAATCCCAGATTAAATCATTTGAAACCAATTTAATAATGATTTCCGGCGCGACTGTACTGAAATTTAAGTTATTATCATAGTTGATGCCGTAGCAGATCTTTGTTAATAATTAAAAGTTCAAAAATGCCTAAAACCTTGGCAAATATCACAAATCTAACATTTTTTTTTGTAATTTTTGCTATTACTTCATACAAAATGTTGTATAGTGCAAAAAAAAATACTACGCTTGATGTACAAATTAATAGTAAAATATCCTTGTATTATCAGCTATTCAAAAAGGTATGAAAGTTAATACAAAGTCATGGACTACATTATGAAAATCGATTTTGATTTAGTACAGGAAAGCGTGATCCTCACAAAAATGTGATTATTCGGAAAATCAAATTAAACAATTTCGTGAACATTATTATTTATTTTTAATCATTTCACACGTCTTGTTCTATGTGCTGCTCTCGGTTTCGAATACATGTTCTTATTGATTAATTATTATCAAAAAATGTTCACATACATTCATCAGCATCACATAATAAATGCTCCACTATACCTACAGTTATAGCACACGAACACACTTGCCTACATAGCTCGCCAAAGACTTGCAATTGCCCGTTATTAGAAGTAGTTGACAAACACATGTATATCGGTCTAATGGTTGATAGCCGATTTTGTTGGGGACCGCACAAAGATTACGTATGCAACAAACTGAGGTCTATTCTAGGTAAGCTTAGCATATAAATATAAACTGCCTTACAAAACGCTTAGAATGTTATATATGGCCCTAGCAGACTCGATTATCAACTACGGACTCAGCAGCTATGGAAGAACTTATCATACATACCTGACAGATATTTATATGCTACAGCTAAGAATATTAAAAGTAATTGCTCCAAAACATTTAAACAAGAAATTCAAAAACAGTGACGACGATCTTTTTAAATACTGTAATGTTATGAATGTGTTCAATAAAGTAAAATTTTGTACCCTTGTGGAAGTCAATAGACCTGAGCTGCTAATCGAAAAAACAAGACCTGATTTTTTGAGAACGTTACCACTTACAAATAAATACATCCTACCTAAATGTAATAATGTGTACGGGATGAGAGTTGCAGATTATTTAAAACCTTTTTTTCTTAATAAACTTCCAGAGGACTTCCAAACGTTATACAATACGAGTTCGAAAAGTTATAAGTACAAATCAAAGCGTTTCCTTACACAAAAAATCTCCTAATGTATGTATGTAGTAGTGTATGTTTGAACTATTTTTATCATTAAGAACATTTAAATTAATATGTTAAACTTAAATGTGGGCCTATTTGTCGTCGATAATAATAATAATAATAATCCAAGCTGAACACCTAGCTAAGTGGGGGGCGGACACGCGTACTGTACAACTGTACAAAAAACTTACGCGGCTAACAAGGAAAGGTAACCCTTTATGGAGATGAGCAATAAAAGAGTATATAATTTACGGTCGCTTCCCGAGGAGCGCCGGGGCGCATCTGGAGCCGATGCTAGGTGCCACAGCATGCGAACCATCGGCGGTGAGGAGTTGAGCAAGCGGGCTCCTACCAACAAAATTGTTACAGCTGGTCGTAGTGATCTGAACAGGCGGGCTCACTACGTAGAAGCCACAGCCGATTCCACGGGCGATGATACCATGTCATTATTCTCATCCATCCCTTCGACTCGCCCCTCCTACATGACAAGAAGAACAGCCAGCTTGCCCACCACCAACACGTTTGATAGTGTTGCGCAAGATGTCAACCTTGACTCTAAGCTTGCACCCACTACAAGCGCTCCAAGTACGCGCAGACGATGAACACCTGAAATGAATAAGTTCATACTGCGCACTTATCTTCAATTAACTTCACTAGATACAGACAGAAGAACTTATCTAGAACCGCTCCACCTAAAATTCACAGAAAAATTCCCAAACATGCAGGTTAGTCGACAGAGATAGGAGACCAGCGTAGAGCTATAATAAATAATAAATTACTACCACAAAAAACAATAGATGAGATACGAAACGAAGTAAAAGACGAGTTAGACCAACTACATTTTACTCTACAGTCACAAAACTCTGGCGAGCTTAGACAACAAATACTTGCACCAACACAATCTATACAAATACAACCTACAACACCAGAGACACATAGCACACAAAATAGAACACAGACCCGAATGAGATGGACCAGTGAACACAACGAAGCTATAATGCGGTCATATTACAGAGTTACAGCTTTGGGCACTAACGAAACTACGTATCGAAAACCTATGTACGAAGATTTCATTAACCAATTCCCTTCACTTGCTCACTTAAGTGAACAAAGAATAGCTGATCAAAGGAGAGCAATAATAAACAATAATTACTTAAGCGATGACAAATTAAATTCATTAAAGTTAGAGGTATCCGAAGAATTAGGTACAGATAACACACGCAATTACAATAGTGAAACGATAGCAGTTATTACTAATATCGACAATGCCAACATCCAGTTAACAAATAACATTGACATAAACTCTATAGAAGAACCTACCCCTAATGTACAAATAACGGATAACACTGAATTAAATAGTACAGATATTCTATCGAACCCACAAGTTAATTTAGAAAGGGACCCAATAATAGACGATTCTTTCCAACAAGCATTCCAATTTTATAAAGACACTAGCCCTACAAATAGAGTTTATATTCCAAAACAAAAACCATCTAAAAATCTTGCAAGAATAATTAGCTACCTAAACAAAATCATTCTTCCTGAAAATATTAACAACAACACAGACTTTCACACATTCCAGACCGTTATATATTGTGCGGCATGGACTGTTGCTAAGGTCAACGGAGCCAAGATAACACTTGAACCAAGAGAAATAACCCGAGGTACAAAAAAAGAATATAAACCAAAATGGCGAAGACGTCTTGAACAAAAAGTATACGATTTACGATCAAAAATAGGTAGAATGACCCAATTTATTAACGGCAATAGAAGTAGAAAATTAAAGAAACATGTAAACAAGATCATAAAACTGTATAAAATTCATACTGTACATGAAGAACCAAACACGCAAGCATTACATACACTAGATACACTTAAACAAAAACTCTCAGTTGTAACAGGACGACTCGAAAGATATAAAGCATGCACTTTAAGAAAACAACAAAATACCCAATTCACCCAAAACGAAAAACTTTTTTATCGCAATATCAGGCAGGCAACAACAAATGTTCAGAATAACAACCCAAATGATGATGAGCTTAACACCCCTAACCCAGAGACATTACAAAACTTCTGGGCAGGAATATGGGAACAACCTATTCATCATAACGCCCAAGCCGATTGGATACATGCAGAACTATCCAGCAATACAGATATTCAGACAATGGCATTTGAGCACATCTCCCCACAAATATTTCATAAAGTTCTATCTCGCCTACATAATTGGAAAGCACCTGGGTCAGACCACATCCATAGTTACTGGTACAAAAAATTCACAGCAGTTCATTGTTATCTATATAATTTTATAAACAGCTTCATCCAAGACCCCAAAATTATACCTTCTTATATAACGTCAGGCACAATTTACATGATACCGAAAGATCGCAATGACCTTTGTAATCCAGCTAAATATAGGCCAATTACATGCTTACAGACCTTGTATAAGATCATCACATCCTGCATATCCGAAATGATATACGAACACATTGACGCCAATAACATCTTAGCCGAACAGCAAAAAGGATGCAGAAAATATAGTCAAGGCTGCAAAGAGCAATTAATCATAGATTCCGTTATCTTAAAAAGAGTTCAGAAATACAAAACTGATTTATTCACAATGTATATTGATTACAAGAAAGCGTATGATTCTGTTCCCCATTCATGGCTATTGCAGGTGTTAGAAATTTACAAAATACACCCAACAGTCGTTTCATTTTTGAAGACCATGATGACGACTTGGTGTACAGTATTAAGACTCACTACCCCAACCGAAACAATAGATACTAGCCCAATTAAAATACAGAGAGGAATCTTCCAGGGAGATGCACTCAGCCCACTGTGGTTTTGCCTGGCTCTAAACCCCTTATCTAAAATATTAAACGCTACCTCGTTAGGAATCCCTTTGAATTATACAGCTACCAACCGACAGACTGATCCACAGGAAGACGTTTTAAATCATTTACTGTATATGGATGATATTAAGCTATATGCAGAAACCGAGAGTCAACTTTACGAGCTAGCTAATCTAACAGAAACATTCACAAAGGACATTAATATGGAGTTCGGCATAGATAAATGCAAAATAAATTCAGTTAGAGCAGGACAGAACTACCAACACCAATATACCTTAGGAACAGGGGAACGAATAGACCCATTGGATGAACTAGATACTTATAAATACTTAGGTTACAATCAATCCCGACAGATACACTACAAAGATACAAAACAAAAACTTAAACAACAATTTCAACACCGACTTAATACAATACTAAAAACACAGCTCCATTCACGAAACACTATAAAAGCAATCAACACCTTTGCTATACCTGTGCTCACCTATTCATTCGGGGTAATAAACTGGACCAAAACTGACCTAAAAAACTTACAACGAAAAATCAACACGACAATGACTAAATTCCGCAAACATCACCCAAGATCTTGTATACAAAGGTTAACGTTACCGAGAAAAGAAGGAGGCAGAGGACTTATAGAAACCTCCACAGATCGTTAGATCCTAAACTTACACAACCGACAGATCACAGCTCTTAGACAATACTTCTTCGCTAAAACTGAATCCTCCCTTCTCCACAAACTAATAGCACACAACGACCAACACTTTACACCTCTTAATTTAAAAGACACTACAAAACAAAAAAACGAAAATGTTATTGATGACAAAACCAAATGTCAAGAGTGGACCCAAAAGTCTCTACACGGGAGACATCGCCAGGATTTAAGCCAACTAAATGTCGACAAAGATGCGTCGAACGCATGGTTAGATCGTGGCGAACTATTCCCGGAGACTGAAGGGTTTATGCTTGCAATACAGGATCAAGTTATAGAGACTAAAAACTACAGAAAATATATTATCAAGAATTTAACAACAGATACTTGTAGAAAATGCAATAGTTCTCCAGAGACAATCCAACATATTACCAGTGCCTGCAAATCAATAGCCCAGACAGACTACAAACACCGACACGATCAAGTAGCCAACGTCATACACCAGAAACTAGCTCATCAATACAAACTTGTAGACACTGTAGTACCATATTATAAATACAAGCCTGAAACGGTATTAGAGAACCCTGCAACAAAACTATACTTCGACCGTGCCATACTCACCGACCGCACAATTCACTTTAATAGACCTGACATCACATTAATTAATAAAATAAACAGAACTGGGTTCCTAATAGACATTGCCGTGCCAAATACACATAACTTACAGACTACAATAGCCGAAAAATTATCCAAATACACCGAACTAAAAGATGAAATAACCAGACTTTGGCATCTTCAAAAAGTTACAATAGTCCCCATAGTGCTATCAGCAACAGGAGTAATACCCAAACAGCTTCATCAGTCCCTTAGTTCCCTCAACCTGCCACCTAACATCTATCACCTGCTGCAGAAGGCAGTGATTCTTAACACATGCAGGCTAGTAAGAAAATTTCTTCAGTGTGAGTCGGACAACTTGCACCAATACTCCCACTCAAATATAGTCTCATCTACCATACAGTCTACTTCGGAAAACCAAGCAGCATCTAATATTTCTTCCACACTTCACCCCACTGATGGACACTTGGCTTAGGCCCGTGCCACCAGTTCTATCCGGCTAGGCCGTGGAAAACAAACGCAGAAACAAAAATAATAATAATAATAATAAAATAATTTATTTGCGTAAAACATGGTATACAATGGTGTTTAGCATGGGTTAGAGTGGCACAAACATGTTTAGCTACGATAAAACATAGCATGCAAAAATTTAATGTCACAGGGTAATTATAATTAAGTAATTAATGTTAGAATAGAATGTCAATATTTTTTGTCCATAAATTCTTTCAAACTATAAAAGCTATATTCATTTAGCCATTTGTATAAATTGTTTTTAAATAATCTTACATTTAATAGTTTTAAATTATTTGGTATTTTATTATAAGTACGTACACACATTGCTAGACAGCTTTTATTATATTTGGTTAGCTTTGGTAAATCATTTAACACCAGTCCATAAGCATCACGTCTGCTCCGAGGACATACATCGCTTGCTGTCTTGAATAGTTGTTTATTCTTGGTCACAAACACACATATTTCGTAAATATAGAGAGATGGAAGCGGTAACAAACTAAGTTTAATAAATATTGGCCGACATGTATCATCCGGCTGAAGTCCATAAATTGATCTTAGGCACTTCTTTTGGGCGATGAACGCTCTATTTAGATCAGTGCTATTACCCCACATTATAAGACCATATCATAGTAACGATTCAACATATATATATATATATAGCATGGTAAGATATAATAGCAGTTTTTATGTTTGTTACATTTTTGACTTGCTTCAAAGCGTATACGAATTTATTAATTCTACCATAGACGCTGTTTACGTGTCCCTTCCAGTTTATATCTTGATCAATTATTACTCCTAAAAATTTTGTATGTGGTACTTGTTTAATTTTACTTATATTAAGTTTAATATTATTTTTATTATTATTAGATTGGTTAAATTGTATGTATACGGATTTTTCTAAATTTATTTTCAAATGGTGTATGTCAAGCCAGTGTATTAGTATATCAATAGTATTATTAATGTCAGTCTCATGATCTATAACGGTATTTTGCTTTTTATCAGATGTCACAATTATGGATATATCGTCAGCTAATAAGATGCATTTATGATTAGTTATTTTTATGATATCATTTATATATAAAATGAATAATATTGGGCCTAGTACGCTACCTTGGGGGACGCCATATTTATTATGACTATATTCTGATGAATATGATGTGATGTCTTAGGTTTCGTTCATTTTACTGATAATCACACATTGTTGCCTATTGCTTAAGTAGGATGATATCCACTGAAGTGCAGGTCCCCTAATCCCAATTGTTTCTAACTTTTGAAGCAGTATATCGTGTGACACCAAATCGAAGGCTTTAGACATATCAAAGAATAGACCAGTAGTGAGATAATTATTATTAATATTTGTGAGTATAATTTTCATAAACTCAAACTCAAACTCAAAGCATTTATTTCAATTAAACCATTTACAGGCACTTTTGAATTGTCAAATAGTCGCGTCAGTTAGTCAGAAAGTTGAAGCTAGCTGCCCATTCCAAAACGTAGATCTTTATGGAGAAGAACGGGCAAGAAACTCCAAGCAAACTCTTTTAAATATAGAAAATTACAAAATCCTGGGTACATTATTCTTGTTGCTTCTATATGTGAGAACAATGTACAAAAAATAATCAAAACAATTCAAAATATAAGATTAAAAATAAGCCATGGCAGATAAGAGATGACCAGTCACAACTGACGGCGCCCGTTCACGAACATGACGCATGGATCAGCACCATCCAGCTCAACCAATTTGTAGGGAACCGAATGATCTAACACACTCGCCACCATCAGCGAGACATTTAAGTGAGCATGACATACTCTCAACTGCCATGCTCTTTCAAGTCAACATACATCTTAATAACATTAAAACGGCTCCATGGTACTCACATTTACAAAAATTGAAAAAATGCTTCTAAATTATACAAAACTAATTTGCAGTGTATTTGAGAGATTAATAGAATGTTACTACCAAAAAGAAAGAAAATCATTATCCATTGGAGTATTCAACAATTAAAACTTGTTTTAAATAAAAAATAAACATTAAGTTTGTAATGTCAGAGAAATAAAAAGGGGAAGCAACTCTTCCAAACATATATTTTTTTTTTTTTTTTTTAACTTGTGAGCCCAAGTGGCTGTGGAGCAGGACCAGCATTAAGCCAAGCATTTTTATCTATGATATAATCATCCAACTTATAATATGCTTGTCTACATAGTGTGCGTTTAATGCATGTTTTAAATTTCTTCTCATTCAGTTGAAGAATATCGAGTGGTATTTTATTATAACATTTTACGCAGTACCCCATAAAAGTAGTGTGCACTTTAGACAATCTGAAACGTGGTTGATCTAATTTGTTCCTATTTCTAGTGTTAAAATTATGCCTGTCACTTATCTTACTAAAAAGATGTAGATTTTTCCGAACATACATAATGTTTTCATATATATACTGACAAGGTACCGTCATGATGTTAATTTTCTTAAACAGTTCCCTTAGAGATTCGCGTCTGCGGAGGTTATATATGGCTCTGACAGCCCTCTTTTGCAGAATAAAGATAGAATTCATATCTGCAGCCCGTCCCCACAGCAAAATACCGTAAGACATGATGCTATGAAAGTAACTAAAATAGACCAGTCTCGCGGTATCCACGTCTGATAGTTGGCGGATTTTCCAAACAGCGTAAGCGGCTGAACTTAGCCGCCCTGCAAGTGATGTTAAGTGAGGACCCCACTGTAGTTTTGAGTCAAGCGTGATCCCCAGGAAAACCGTTTTATCGACGAATTTTAGTGTCTCCCTATTCAGTACAACATGACATTCACTACTTCTAACATTTGGTAACGTGAATCTTATGCATTTAGTTTTCTTCTCATTTAATACCAAATTATTTACAGTAAACCAATTATGGACCTTAAGCATAGCGTTATTTACTTCGTCAAGCTCCTGTGCATGTCTATTTATCTTAAAAATCAGTGATGTGTCATCAGCAAATAACACCATTTGTGGTCGGTTTTTCAGTAAATGAGGTAAATCATTTATATATACTAAAAAGAGGAAGGGACCCAAAATCGAGCCCTGTGGTACACCCATTTTGACTTTTAAACCCAATGAATTTACACCGTTTATTTGAACTTGCTGCAATCTATCATTCAAATATGATTTTACTAAGCTAAGCGCAAGTTTATCCAGTCCGTAATGCTCCAGTTTCAAGAGCAGTGTTTCGTGATTCACGCAATCAAATGCCTTGGATAGGTCGCAGAAGATGCCTATTGCATCTTGTGCCTCTTCCCATGCGTTAAAGATGTGTTTTAATAAGGTGACACCGGCGTCGGTTGTGCAACGTCCTTTGGTGAAACCATACTGTTGATCGTGTAGGATATTATTACGATTAAAATGCTGGAGCATTTGATTTAACATTACTTTTTCAAACACCTTGCTGAAAACCGGCAAAACCGATACGGGTCTATAATTATTAGTATCTTTGCTGTCCCCGGATTTGAATAGTGGAATAACTTTACTGTACTTCATTAGATCCGGGAATACCCCTTGATCCACACACAAATTAAATATTAAAGCTAAATAGGGTGCAATTGTCTCAATAATTGATTGACAAACTTTAGTAGACATACCCCACAGATCTTCGGTAATTTTGATCTTGAGTTGCTTATAAGCTTTTACAACGACCACAGGGTTTACATGTTTAAATTTAAATTTTACGGGAAAGGCTGAAACATTCGCTCTTAATAAATCAATAGCAAGTAAGGGGGACGAATTTAAAGTTTCTGTAGTTTTAATTGGAATATTGGTAAAGAAATTTGCAAATTCCTGAGCAATATCGATGTTGTCGCTAATGAGACCGCGGGAAGTGTCAAGTGTGTAATCAGTATTATGTCTTTTGTTCTTGTTCGTTTCATTGTTAATAATTTTCCAAACTGTCTTTATTTTATTGTCTGCTGATTTAACCTTGTTACTAATGAAAGAAGCTTTAGCTGCTTTGCAGATATTTTTAAAAGTTTTAGAGTAAGTAGCAACATACTTATTAAAAGTTTCCGTGTTAATATACGGCTTAAGGCCATACAGTTCAAATAATCTTTCCCTACTTTTCCTGATCCCTTTAGTTGCCCAGTCACTGAATAAAAACTTAGGGCAAATAGTTTTAGTTTTTTTCTTAAATAAATTATTGAACTCTGTTTGCACTAATGAAAATAATTGTTCATACAGAATATTGCCATTGGACAAATTTAGGCCCTGAGCACTTAACTTGCTAATTAAAGTGTTGTTAAACTTATTTAAATTACCCGATGTTATTGGTCTAATTTGAATCTGCACTTTTTGTATTGGTGTGCTGGACTCAAAACTAACGGTTTGACCGCTGTGATCAGAAGGGAGATAATTTACAATGGCTTTATCTAAATAGTCGCAGCAACAAAAGACATTATCGATACATGTAGCAGTAGTCGAAGTTATTCGCGTTGGTTCTAAAAACACATTTGACAGATTGAATGATTTAAACAGGCTTAATAATCTACTGCTATTTGAATTATTTTCTAAAATATTAATATTAAAGTCACCACAAATAATTACTGATTTATTACCAGTTGCAAGTTTAGCTAAAACATCTTCCATTACTGACTCAAATATAGAGTAGTTTTGATAATTTGGAGGTCTGTAAACGCACACTATAAAATGCTTATCTAGCTCAACACAGGACAGTTCAATGCTATGTTCCACCGATAATTCAACTATGTCATTACGAGTCTTAGATTTTATACAATTTTTAATTAAGATTAGTGAACCTCCACGTAGCATGGATTTTCGGTTAAAACAACTGCCCACACTATAATTCTCAAAATTAATTAGCATTTCATAATCTTTCAACCAGTGTTCAGTTATACAAATAATATCAAACATTGTTTTTTCTAAAAACAATTCAATTTCTAATTGTTTGGAAGAAAAACCTTGAATATTTTGATGAAACAATTTCAAGGAATTCTGCTTAGCCCCGTACGGCTTCGCCGGAATGCGATGACATTGTGAATAGACCAAAAAATGGTATTCTGCTAACCTTAAACTTGGGTTTGTTCACATTCAAGTCGCAATATCATCGCAGCTTACTCTAAGATCGCAGCCTAGTCTCATGGCAATCAACTTTGTTTCCGATTACGAAAATAAACTTATTTTCACGGTTGTTCAATGTATGCAGACGATATTGTGATAATTAGTGATACTTTAATTTTTAGCAACCTTATTTTATGATCTTTTTAATGTCTTGATTAGTTCGCTTGGTTAAATACATCCTTATAGTATTTTCATTTTCCGTTTTTTATTTTAATGCTTATAAAATACAAAACCATTAAAATAAATAATTGGTTATAAAGCTAACTTGGAACGTATTGGTAAGATGTCAAGAAGAGACGTCATTAAATTGAATTTCACACTATAATTTTATTATTATTGATTTATAGCTGAAATTATTGTAACGATTTATTGAAATATCACAGGAAGAAACAGATTTTCTCGAACATGGTACCTAGGTACCACCAGCCTTTAGAATTTTATTCAGTACCTATCTATATTATCCATGAGAGATATCATCGCTTAGTAACAGAATCCGAACATAATGCTATGTTCGGATAATTAATATCCACTGTTGTACTCGTTCTGGTGCGTAAGTGCTGCTATGATGTAAAGCTTCCATACCGCGCCTACAACAAACAAAAACGATTGTTGTTAACATCAATGATTCTTCGATACCCTGAAGGTAGATGAAGCTTTACAGCGGATTTTATAATCCTTTGCAGATGAAGGTGCCTACCTATACCAACTATTCGGCACAAACTGAAGACTGTATTGTAAAAATTATTTCTACTGGGTACTATTACAGTTAGGTACTGCTTATGGCTGTAACGAATTAAATAAAAGTAAATTTTTCATTCACCTTTTTCATTTCTTTATTAGGTATGTTATTTTTATATTGTTTTACTTGACAAAGACTCTTAGCGTAGCTCGAATGTGTAGACCAATAGTCGACTTCTATTCATTAATTTTGCATGAATATTGTCCCGTTGGCACCCTTTGGGTACGGAACCTTAAAAAGCATACAGTTATTTTATTATAAGTAATTTAAAAATCTTATTGTATTAAAAATTAATACAAAAATAAATTTTAAAAAATATAACAATAGTTGGGGTTCGAACTTACAATCAACGTCATGGAAGGCAGACGTCGAACCACCCGGCTGTACAGTACGTTTTGTAAACGAATAAAATAGCTTTTCTTATACATACACGTCATAATATAAAAGCTTACTTTGAAAAGACACACGTCACCTCAAATATTTAAAAAAATATATAAACGTACGAGAGCCTGTGACCAAAATGTTTGTCTTATTGTTTTACTTAGATTTGGTTATTTTGAATCCAAAAATTCTTATTTCAGGAATTTTCCGCGTCGCGTCGGACTTGAGCGCATTTTCAAATATGTCAAAAAAATTACCGAACTGTTTCATAGTAATCTGTCTGATTTTCAGAATGTAGTTGAACGATACAATTTTCAGCTTGTGGTGCTCAGATATAGAAAAAAATCTGTTAGACCAATTTAGTGTAGCACCTTACTAATCAGACAAGTTTTCGATAGTCAGAAATTATAAAAAAAACGTATTTACGTACGATTTATAAAGACCCCAAACGATTGAACTGAAATTAGGGACTTTTTTTCAAAAATGTACAAAAGGAAACTAGGATAACATTTGAAAAATAATGTTTTAGAAAAAAATGCATCGTTTTTAATCATTGTCGGACTCATCATCATTATCGTGAGGAATAGGAGCATTACAAGCCCCGTGCTTTTGCCGGGCGACTTCGAAACGTTCTTTTCGTTTTTGGAATTCTGGTGCGTCGCGCCTCACCTGACCGCATTTTCAAACATGTAAAAAAAAAAAATCTGAACTGTTTCTTAGTAATTTGCCTGATTTTCAGAATGTAGTTGGACGATTAAATTTGCAGGTGTGGTGTGGTATTTGTAACCTATTTGAAACCTATGTAATTTTTTTTTTATATCAGACATATTGTGATAAAACCGTCTGACCAATACTGTCCACCGAGTCGGGTTCAGAATCATTTAAATAACGCTTTTAAACGGTTTTGGCCGTAAAACGATGTCACATGGTTTTGGTCGTGGGCTCTCGGACTAATATGTCAAACAACTATTGACGCCTGCAATATGTAAGAGGCAAACACTTGCTAAGAAGAATCCACAAGGCAGTTTTACTATTTTCTAACATAGCTCCTTGTAGGTACAGCGTAATGATTTTCATTCCAGAGCTTACATCTGACCTAATTTACAATTTTGTCTCGTCTTATTACAATCCCGCAGTAAACTATCGAAGAACAGGAACAAAATGCAATATTGCTCTGTCCCCTTAGCAAAAAGCATGATAATGTAGGTATAGCTTATACTCAGCAGTGGGCGGAACAAGGCTGCCAGTAATTATGATGATGATGATAATTATATTAACCTGTGTTGACTTGAATTTTAAATTTTTTTTTTACTAAATTCGTACATAATATTAAGTACATAGTATTATTTTATTGAGAAGCTTGGGTATACTTTCAGATAAAGAAGTAAATGAATGAATGTAACACATTTATAAAAATCCATATGTCACACATGTCTCAATTGTCTGGTCTCACGTGTGAATTTCATAAATGTGTATCCTAAATATGTAGGTATTATATAGTAAGTTTGGAAGCAAGCGTGCCGTGATAGTTGCAGGCCAAATGCATACCGACTATTACGTCAGCCCTATATAAGTGGAGTCATCATCATCATTTTAGCCGAAAGACATCCACTGTTGAACATAGGCCTCCAAGCGTCGCCACATCGACGGGCCCTGTGCTTCACAGAGCTGTAGGGACTGCAGAAAAATAAAGTTACTAGGTACTAAAACGAATATTATTTAGTAACTTGTCGATACAAACATATTAAATATTATACTAAACAACATAAGTAATGGGGCAATAGGTATTAGGGCGCTTGTAAACATTTTTTTCTCGGTCATGGATCGTGCTTTTCGCTCTTAAACTAGGTATCCGGCAATCAGAACGTCTGTCTTGCTCATTCTTCCCGCCCCGTGTGTCGTCCGCGTGAATCCTCCAAATAGTGCCTAGGAAAGCACGTACAGCCGTTGGTACCAACTCATTTCTTCCCGGTTACGTCGCATTGCCGTCCCATCGGACCATGAGAGTGAGGGAAGAGGGAGTGCTGTGTGCGCACACACTTGCGTTGTTGTATATAGTACCTCCTGTTTACTTGGCTGTCTTGGTTGAAATTGGCCGCCGTGACCGCAAATAGGTCGGGACTTCGGCCGTATCTCATCTAAATGTATGGAATCTAAAAAGGATATATGATATTAGGTATCATAATAGTGAATCAACAAACACATTCATTTCGCATAATTTTTAAAATAACGGGCACAGTTCCAGCCTATTCTCGGGCCTTTCTTGTCATAGGGAAGTGCACATATGTTTCGAACACACGTGGGTGGTTCAGGGCCAGTGTGACTTTCTACAAGGCTGTGAATCTGAAGGAATATAGTTTTGACCCACTACGAAAGTGTGGCAGGAGCTACCAGCTACTCGCGCAAAACGCAGGGGTTATCAAAACCGAGAAAAAGCCTTCTCGCAAATCAATCAATAATATTTTTATATAAGTATTATAATGTGTACTTAGTAGACCAACCTTGGTTGCCATACCCAGTCCATTTCTTCGCTTATTCTGCGGAATATGCAGCTTCAGTTCGTAAGACTTGGTTAGTCTGTATGTTTTTAGAAACGCACGGTCGCTTTAATGGAAAATGCGTCTGATGTGGGATCCCGCGGCCGGCGATGCTGAGAACAGCTGCTGCTGTGTTCTCTACGTTGTTCTGCGGCCGATTCGTCGTCTGCACGTTGTGCGAGGAATGAAAGTTGCTCCCACAGGCTGAACCCACTGGTTTTGTATTATTTCACCACACAAACACAAAATTATTTACAACACTGTTACTGGATAAGTTTTTTCTTCATGAATCTTGGATTTCAAGATGATTTCAAAGATAAAATCGAAATAAAATGAGAAATGTGATACTGCAGAGGGTGGATTTACACCAGAAAAATTTCTTCAAACAATAAATTAAAAAAATTGAAAACACATTGGAATGCTAGTAATACTAGATAAAATCATTGTAGGATAACTATAATGTTCATGAATTGTGTTTAGACCAATATTTATAGCGTAGGTCTGAAGATATCAGCATTCCAGTAAAAGGAGGTGAGATGGTGATGACGGCCGCGGTATGGCGATGATTTATCTATGGATTGTGATGATTTCGTGTGTATGGTGATGACGCTTTATACATTTTGACAAATTAAAAACGACACAATTTAAGGAACGCAAGTTTTTTTAATAATTTAATCAACACTCTTAATTATAATAATAGGAGTTTTAGACATTTTTCTCTAAATAAGTTATCATACTTTTGTGTTCATTGAGATTTGGTCAGTTTTCTTTTTGGTAATCAGTTTTATAGGGGTAACCTTGTACTTAATTTCTGTTTTTTAGCTTTTTCATAATTAGAAATTTTTCTCTTAATAATTAATTAACACGTAATCATCATATTTCTAGGTCATTTCAAATTTGGTCAGTTTTTTTATTAGTTATCGACTACTTAGTACGTTAGAAGTTAGTACTTCTATATTATATTTTCTTCCGCTGCACTGGAGGATGTCTTCAAGGTTCTGGACTGGAAAGGGCTAGGCATCAACGTTAATGGCGAGTATATCATTAACCTTCGGTTTGCCGACGATATAGTTATCATGGCTGAGACCATGGAGGACCTCAGTACAATGCTCGATGACCTTAGTAGAGCCTCCGAAAGATTGGGTCTTAAATGAACATGGACCAGACAAAGGTCGTGTCAAATGCCCATGTAACACCCACTCTCATTAAGGTCGGAGAAGCTACGCTCGAAGTTGTGGTCGGGTACTAGGACGAACTATCCAGGTAGGTAGGACCAGGTAGGCTGGGCAGCGTTCGGGAAGCTACGCAATATCTTCTCGTACCACATACCGCAGTATCTCAAGACGTCAAACAGTCTGGCAACACGCACTAGTCAAAGACTTTCTTTGACTAGTGCGTGTTGCCAGTGATGACATATGGCACAGAAACGTGGTCGCTCACAATGGGCCTTATCACAAGGCTAAAAGTCACCCAAAGGGCAATGGAGAGGGCTATGCTTGGAGTTTCCCTACGGGATCGAATCAGAAATGAAGAGATACGTAGGAGAACCAAGGTAACCGACATAGCCCGAAGAATTACCAAACTTAAGTGACAATGGCAGGGCACATTGATCGTAGAACAGATTGCCGATGGAACCGAAAGGTTTTGGAGTGGCGACCGCGTACCGGAAGACGAAGCGTTGGAAGGCGCGAAGGCCTCCCACAAGATGGACCGTTGACCTTGTGAAGGCCGCAGGAATCCGCTAGATGCGGGTAGCACAGAATCGGTCGAAGTGGCGGTGATTGGGGGAGGCCTATGTTCTTTACTTCTCTGATTGATTACCAAATAACTGACCAAATTTATTTCATTTTTCTGCTTTTCCCGATATCTTTTAGCTGCTTCACGCCATTTCTTGCGCTGTACTCTCTGCTATCTTGGTGATTTAAATGATTTGATCATCCCAGAATTAGAACTTCTCTTAAAATACGCTTCCTTTATTGATTGTTGTAATCTAAATGAAAAACAATGCTGTTAGTGGTCCCAATTCTGTAAGCATAGGTTAACATGAAACATTATTATATGTAAACTTACTTTATTAATAGGTTAGTATTTTAATTTATATTTATAAATTGGTTGATATTAGTAAATTGAGAAATTGGTTTTACATTATTTCCCCTAAATCAGCCAGAATTAGCGACCATTTGTGAAGATTATCAACAATTATTTCATCAATATATCCTGAAACAGTACACGCTAAGTTTCCATTGTGGCTGTTGTCTGAATGTAGGTACACATTATAATAATTCAAATCTGACTGTTGTTCATATATTTTCTGAGTCACACATAGGGCTTTACAAATTCCACCCTAATACGTCGCATACATTACCTACATCAAAAAATTTCAGAACATGGAGGAACAGATTTTGATTAGGCATGTTACGATTCGTGTCTATTACATACCAGCCAAACAATTCAATTGTAAAAGAATATTTATTGTTCAAAGTTGTATAATAAGTGGGTATTCTTGAAACATAAATGTTATGGTTAGCTAGCAACCACTTGTGTGTTGTTGTGTAAGATACTTACACTTACGTGTGATGTTACATAAATTGTAATCTACGTACATAATTCTTTCTATGTAATACTAAATTCAGAATCATAATTGTAAATATCAAAATATTGAAAAAAG
This sequence comes from Agrochola macilenta, assembly GCA_916701695.1. Lineage (NCBI taxonomy): Eukaryota > Metazoa > Arthropoda > Insecta > Lepidoptera > Noctuidae > Agrochola > Agrochola macilenta. The sequence continues at coordinate 9,198,413 of OU753554.1, read as the reverse complement.
TATGTTATCTTTGTGTGGTGGTGTACGAGTCGATGGTTCGAATCCAACCAGAAAATATTTAGGTAAATGCAGTGAGAGTAAATAAAACGATATTTGTATGAAAATAATAACCATAGATAAATATTATTAATTTATAGTAAGATACAATAAAACGCTTTACAATTGAATACATAATCTTTTATTTATTTAGTACAGGTCACAATTTATTTACACGTTAGGTACTATTTAGGTTCAGTCACATTACAACAACCTATATAGGTACAATATACCTTTATTACCCAAAATAATTTATCTGAATAATTTGTTATGGTGAAAAGGTATCTGATAAAGAGCCTAGAAACAAAAGTATGCATATCCCAATAATTATATTATTAAGAAATAGATTGGAACATAACAATCCTCTAGTAATTTAAAGTATGCTTAATTAGTAAATTAATATTTGTTTTCAGTTTTTGCTTTATTGTAAGGATATTAATCTTATAAATAATTTGGTCCTCTTTCTTTAAATTAACGCCATCTGGACATTTTAATTTCCAACCATGTTTGAATAAAACGACATCTAGTGTAGTCGGAAGTTACTACTATTTACTTTGCATGTGTGTGTAAAGAGTAAATTCATGCGGCTAAATCATTATTATGTTCTAATCTTTGTATGATACCAGTTAACAAGGACAGTGATGATCTAAAAAAATCAAGGCTAAGAATAAAGTTGTTTATTAAAAATTTCTATGTTAGGTGATGTTAGGTGTAAAAATTGAAAATGTTCGAAATTGTGGATGTGTCACCATCTAGCGACAAAATGTCAGTGAGATCATCTAGGCTTTCGCCTTAACATTGCCTTTTTTGTACATGATGAGTGAGAACTGTCAAACTAATAACGATCGGTCCTGCGGCACCTCGATTCGATTACGTTTCGTTACCAACGATCTTTATAGAGTACAAATAAAACTTTATTATTTTTTATTACATTAATTATATTATTTGCTTCATAATTGAGTTCATTGCGGTAGCAGCTATTAAAAGTAAATGAATTAAAGTGAAAAACTAGCAATATTTATACTCAAAACCATTTAAATCCGCTGTCACTTTGTCTGAACGTAAAACGGAACAACGTAGGAGTGAAATACGTCCAATATCTGTGGTAAAATGTCAAATTAATTACGTAAAAAGTTGTTTTTTTTTAAACTTTAAGATTTTTTTTCTCAAAAACTAGGCGTTTGCGCAGTGTGAAATTTTGCAAAAGCGTTTTACATGAAGACATCTATACCCAAAAAAAAATTGAAGCTTCGCACGCGCGGGTAGTGAAGTACAGTGGAGCCCTTTTCGCTATTGAGCAAAACAGCCTATGTAAGTCTTAGTGCAGCCAGTAGAAAACGAAAACAGAGCACGCAGTGTCTTGAACGAGAGAATTTTCCAAAGTTTTTCCGACTTCCACAAGCCACAAGAAAAATGTTCCAAAACTGCTGAGCATAGGCCCATGTTTCTGTAAGAGAATAGTAAATATAATCTTGTATGTTGAAAAATATAAAACATTAAAGGCAAAACAATGCTTGTCAAAAATATTACCGAAAACTAAAATGTAAACAAAGACATCGCCAATTCGCCATGTTAGATAGCGTATTCTCCACAGACTTCAAAAAATGATCATTCCGGCTTCCAGCGCAGATTATTTCCGATGTTTAACATGTGTTATATGCCTTTCCTGTTCTTTTCTCTACAAACTGATAAAGTTAGAGCAGCAAAGAGAGGCAATTTAGCAATAAATTCGACTCTGAACACGTCACAATGAGTCGGCAGATCGTTCAAGAGGTTATTCAACTTTTACTCAGTGCTGCCAATTTTTTTCCCTGAGTTCGGTATAGACATGCGTCAGATACATCAAAACGAATTTAAAATCAGATTTCAGTCAGATATCGAATCGTATCGATTATCCGAACTAGACAAACCAATTTCACAAAACCAACCACGGCAATAGTAGCTTTGCGTAAGTAGGTACGTATTTGTTTATGTTTGAATAGTTTTTAATGATGCACTTACAACCGAATAATATTACTAAAGACGATTGAAACTGCGAGCTGGAGCCACTCCTGAAACCGATTTCTAAAAACGGATTTGAAAGCGACTTCAAAATCTGAAATAGGATATTTAACCGTTTGGTTAAAAACTTTATACTCGATTAATAAAATAAGATTTGACATTTAAATAAACCTTTTTTACAGTCCGTTCAACCGATTTTAACTTCTATTGTTTTGGTGGCATGACAAATGGCAACCGCAGTATAATTATTGAAATTTTAGTGAAGATGTTTGTTTTCAAACGGCTTAACGGCAGATTCTTTATCCCGTAAGTACGTTCCCGTCTCCCGTGAGATATGTTTTTTGAAATGACGTTGTTTTTCGATCTCTACTCGGGCGGAGCTTCTGTGTGACTTCAATATATTCGTCATGCTGTGTCAGTCTTTCCAAATCAGCGTTCGAATCCGCAGTGGTTTCGGCATTTGAAAGAAATAAATCGAAAAATCACTGACACAGGTTTTAAACAAACAATAAAATATGCCATTATCGTGTTATTTAAATATTTTCTCGAGTCAAAGTTTTAGTTTGATTGTATTGTTTTCTACAAATTGAATTAAACTAACCATTAGACAAAACCACCGGCCACTGAAAGCAAAATTTCTCCGCCAGTAGGGGTGTCCAAATCCTCCCCAGGTTTAGTGGAAATCCCACTAAGTTGACAACACTGCTTTTCTACGATTTTCTCATTGGCCACAGATAACAAAAACGTGAAAAGAAAAACGTTTTGTTACGTATTTCAATTATGGTAGTTTTTGGTAGAAAGTGTTTTAAAAATTGGTTTTTAATTTTTCGGCAATCATTGTACATTTTCATTTATAAGCACTAGTAGAGCATCAGTTGTAATAAAAAATTTAAAAATTATAGCACAATAATTTGGAAATGAATCATTCCTACATGGTGTAACAAAACACATCATCCAAATAAATTATAGCCAATTGATTAGAACATCCCTATCCAATTTCGGTCGACTGATATAAAATGTGTAGCGTAATTCGAATTAGGGGCCAGCGTGGTTTGTATACCGGTGCAGTATTCTTCGATATAGCGAAAGCGTTTGACAAAGTCTGGCACAACGGCTTAATATACAAGCTGTACCAACTCGGTGTGCCAGATCGTCTCGTGCTCATCTTACGAGACTTTTTGTTGAATCGCACATTCCGCTATCGCATCGAAGGCGCAATATCCTCTCCACGTCCCATCCGCGCAGGCGTCCCTCAGGGCTCTGTGCTTGCCCCCCTCATATTCACTCTATTCACCAGCGACATCCCGAAGAGTAAAAAGGCACATTTGGCTCTGTTCGCAGACGATACGGCCATTTACTACAAGGGCGCTGGACCCGACTCGATAGCCCGCATTCTCCAAACCGCAGTCAATAACCTTGGCGCCTGGTTTAGGAAATGGAGGATCGAAGTCAACCCCGACAAAAGCCAAGCAGTCATGTTTTCCAAACTGCTGGCTCGATACAGACCCCCCTTGCCCCGACCCATCACCATGCTCGGCAAGCCGATCCCTTGGGAGAAGCGAGCCAAGTATCTAGGTGTGGTCCTCGACCAACACCTCACTTTCGCAGACCACATAAAGCAGGCCCGCGCGCGGGCCGCTTTCGCTCTCGGAAGACTCCACTCCATGTTGAATGCACGTAGCAAAATGTCACTTACGTGCAAATTGCGAATCTACACAACGTGCATTCGCCCCATCCTGACCTATGCGGGCGCCGTATTCGCCCAAGCTAAACCCCGTCAAATCCATAGATTGCAGGTAATACAGAACAGATTCCTTCGTAAGGTCACGGGAGCCCCTTGGTTCTGTAGGAACGAGACCCTCCACCTCGACCTTAGACTCCCCACAATCCACCAGTTTCTAAAACGCAATTCCAAGCGTTTCTTTGATTCCGCCGCCACCCATCGCAACCCTCTGGTTGTCGAGGCCGCCAATTATCTCCCGAGTCAAATCAGTACAGTCCGCCGCCCGAGGCAAATCCTTTCCGACCCAGACGACCTAACCCTCCTCCAGGAGAGCAATAGGGAAACCAGTACAGTTAGAAAACACACACACCGACACACTTTCCGAGGTTGGGAGGTCCGCGATCGCGACCCTCCCGAGTAAATGATACTCCCCCCCGACCCTTGCTCGACGATGCGCCAGCCCGCGTCGATGATGCTGAGCCTGTAGCTTTAAATTCCCCGATTAATAATAATAATATATCATTGATCCAGCCTGTCCCTCTTGCTGTCCTCCCCCCAGCGAACGCCCTAAGCCGAGGTTCGTACCCCACAGGGGGTGCCCTTAGCGAGCGTTCGCCTAGTTTTAATTAGCATAGTTTTTGCCCCTGGCTGGAGGCTTTGAGTGTAGAAGCTTAAGGCAGCCACAGGATTGTCCGGTTGAGTAGTCATGACCTCAGTGGTCAGCTACGAGATGCCCTACAAAAAAAAAAAAAAAAATATCGAATTAGGGCAGGCGTTTAAAACTGGACTTGCTTTCGATTCAGAATTGTAAACAGAAATAAAATGTGTTGCGTAATTAGACTGCAGACTAATTCTGACAATTTTTAATCGCGATTAAAAAGGTGTGGGTTAAAATAAGTTGTCATGAACTAAAATTCACAACAACATCTCGACTTCACGTGCAAAAACAGTACTATATTTATTTTTTCTTTTGCTTATAATCTCGAAAATGGTGCGTCCTATCGCAAAAATAATGAAAATTTCGACCCCCTTTATGAGACCCATAAACCCCTATAACTGAACATGTAGGTAATATTTTTTCATGTTTTCCATACAAAAAGTGAAAAATTCCATATAAAACACGTCGAGGCGGCACCCCCTGCGCGCCTCCGGCTCTAAAAAAAATCTCGGTTGAGGACAATGAGGACAAACCACGGGTACCACGTGGTTTCGCGATTGTCAAATCCTATTTTAGTTGTGTCAAAATTATTTTTTAGTTTTGAGAATTTTATTAGCAGAATAGCTAAGATTCTCATAGCCTAAAGTAAGAATTTTAGTGATAGTTTAGTTAGTTTAGTTCGGTGTACAAGAGAATCGGCACCACTGTTTTAAGCGGAAATTGAGTGCATGGCTAAGCCAAAATAACTTTTATAGTCTGAAACAGTTTTTTGACATAAAATGTGAGTTAATTAAGTACTTTTTTTATTCTCGAATTTGCATGCTGAGTCTAAACCCGGCAAAATATGTTTGTACTATTTTAAACTGTAAGACCATGTAACTGTAACTGTATACCATGTTTTGAGCAAATAAATATATTAATAATCTCTGGCCATTAACCCACGTGTCCTTGCTCCTATGACCTTTTTGACCGTGACTCACTCAACATGGCATTTATGTCTGGTACAACGAGCATGCGCGTATAAACTAGAGGTGAGGCGTATTTATCGTAATAGATAGAAATAACAGATATTTAAAAATAAGAAATAATAATTGTTCCTAACAATATAATTTATCTGTTACTTACAATAACAGACCCTCAAAAACTGTTACCGCGGCTGTTACTCATAATTCATTTTATCAATCCCCACACAGCCAGCCTGTTACCACGGCTGTTACTTAGGTACATACACACTCACACAAAGGAAATAATTTAGCAAGGTTACCAATTTCTCTCTCTTCCTCAGTGAATAATGACCCTTGCTAAAAACGCCTATTATTTACTTCGAAATATGTTTACTACTCACTCTTACTAAAGTGGTTAAATACGATTTTCGAAAAGAAATAAAGAAGATATTCAATTGAGATTTAATTTATACGTATTTATCGTCCGTACAAAAATAACAGGCTGTTATTCAATAACAGATATTTGGATCTGTTATTTTTGTGTAACAATAACAGCGTTATCAGATATCGTGTTTAACCTGTTGCAACTTGCAACCCATCTCTAGTATAAAAGGACGCACCCTAATTTTTCGCGCGCACGTTATCGCAAGGCGGCACATCTCTCATTCATTAAACCTGAAAGAAGACCGGTTCGATCCGTCATTCAGTCAATCCTTGACAGTGAAACGGTGAACACACGTTTTGTATCTTGTACACGTTTTGTGTGAGATAGGACCGCTTTTTATTTACGCGAAGAGTGTTTGGATAATTTTAAAATTATACCGTTTTGGTAAAATATTTCGGAGATGGCTGAGAATAATTGTAACAATCACAGCAACGGCAACAGCAACAGTAAGTTTATTTATTTGTATTTCTTGTTATACTATACAGCTGACGCGGGGTGCAAAGCAATGCACTTATGCTGTACTTACTTTTAATTCGTGGAACAACAAAAACTTCATTACACGGTCGTTATGGTGTAGAACCCAGTAGCACACTAAGCCTATTGGCGGCCCGGGGCGGCCAAACTAAATAGGGGTCCATGGTCCAGGTCCAGGAGCGAGCAAAGCGAGCTCGAACTTTTAGGTTAGGTTTTATTTTGACTATTCATACAGAAAAAATAAATACTTTGTCGACTAATACTGAAAAGTTAGAGCATTAAAAGAATATTAGGATGCTAAAGCGAGCGAACATGGCTCGAAAATTTTAGCGTTCCGGATAGCGTTAATTTTGTTTTGAACCTTTGAACAGAAATAAGAATCACTTTGTTTCAGAATATAGAATGCAATAGCGAGCGAAGCAAGCTCGAAAATTCTAGCACTCCGATCTGAATTGAAAAATAGGAGTTGCTTTGTCGATTTACGCATAAAAGTCTGAAAAAAAGAGAATGTAGGATGCAAATGCAAGAGTGAGCGAAGCGAGCTCGAAAACTTTTATTACGTGTCCTCCTTCTCGTCCTCGCCACGCATTTTGATTTGACCCGAGCAGTTTGTTTTGGCGTATGTATTTATATATCTAACTAAATACAAATTTGTTTCCGAAACCCCAGAGCAAACATCCTGACTATCACGAAGGATTATGCGGGCTTTTAAATCATTGCAAGTGATGACATCATTATTAGGTACACTGTTTATAAACTCCTCGGGTCACACCTCTGATGACCATACCTAACAGGAAACAACTACCTACTACAGGATAGGTGCAGGTGCATTTCGAGGTCACTTACCTGTCTAATAATCCACCAAGAAAACTTGACAACACAGTCAATAATTGGGCAAATTTCTATTTTTTTTTTATCTCTCTTTCTCGAAAAGTGGCTCATACTGCCCGCTTTTAGTTGCATCTTTCGCTTTTATTAGTTTTTTTAGTTTCACGTGAAAATAGATAGTTATTTACACGTGAAACTATCAATGAATAAGTAAGTTTGCACAACTACTTAGTTTCGTAATGTATTTATTCAGCTTCACGTATGCACGCAAAAAAAATTACGCGCCTTTTTTCACCAATTTGTCGAAAATAAGTGATTCCTCGTAAGTGTTTATTTTCTCTCGAAAATGTCCTCATTAGACTCGACTGCAATCTAAAATTGTCTGGTTTTCATGGTGGAGTAGGTAGTACTTAGAACTTGAAGAACCAACTTATGTGAATCTAGACTATGAAGTGGGCAGATACAATACAACTATTTTCCTAATGTGCCTCGGAAATCATCGCATTTCCGAATATTTTGCCTATTTTTAAAATACATTACATTAAGTTAAAACAGTGTTAACAACTCATATACTTCCAAGTCGATGGATGCCCGGTTCCTCTATTTTACGAATCGTTATTGTACATCGGTAAGTTTTTGAGTCACGAATAACGATCAGTTAGAGACGTTCCTAAAAGTTTTTTCTTCCTCTACCTGCCTCGAGCACATGTGGGATAACCGCTGACCGAAGCACTCCGGCGACATCTGTCCGGGGTGTTCAAGCGTTTCGTTCGTATCACACAAGCTTTTTTTTAATTACGTAAAAATGAATGAAAATTGTGCTTATTTTAAGTATTCAGGATAATTTGATTTGTAAAATAAATATTGTTTTAATAATTAGATCTAATTTTGCTAAGGAAATAATTTAAAATCATTAAAAAAATATTTTTACAAATAAAAACTACCTACCTACAGTGGTACCTACCCCACGCAAATTCGAAAACGACTACCTGCTATGTAAACAACAGTGACAGGAAGTTATCATCGTATCATCCACATAATTATACTAAGTGGGAAAAATACGTATAATTATTGAAGCTTACTCAAATACTATACAAAGCAAAGTTAACAAAATTTACATGGATCAAACTTGGGAGCATACCCTTTCATGCAAAAAAATATTTTCTAAATGGGTCCACAATTGACGGAGAAATCAGCGGACATACACAAAAAAAAAAACATTGACCACCTCGTTAAAACGGACACACATCCCTGTCTTTATTATTCTAGCGTATGGCACTCGTGGGTTGCAGCTGAAAATCAGCGCTGTGGTACACTTTGTGTTGCCATCTGACATTATGCTGAGCTGAGGCCCTTTTGGCATTATAATCATTGTTTTCCTATTTTTTTCTTTTTTTTTTAAGTTAAAATGTGTATTTTTCTGATGCAATGCCAATAAACGCATTTTTCTTTCTTTCCTCCTTTTTGGAAGTCGGTTACTGCCGAAGTGAACAAAACGCAACTGTGGCGATGAAAATGAATAACTACACAACATTATGCCTGTTATTTGTAACCAATCTTTCCCAAAAAATAAATACTATCCTAAACCTTTCCAATTATTCTAAATTGAAAACAATAAAACGAAAAAGAAAAAATATTGTCAACTATCGGTTGGGAATACCACTTTCTTCATCGGAATTTGAGATATTCCAGTCGGCTAACATATCTAGATCACTCAATTCACTATATGAATGAGACATTTTAATTTATTTTAACGTTATTATCGAAAACACGTAAAACTTTAGTACTCAACCTTATTATACTTTATCTTAATTTTTATATTTTTTATTAAGTCAAGGCCCCTAAACCACTATAGTTACTAGTGGTTTAGGGGACTTGACACTAGTGACTAGTAGATACATGAAAATACCCCCAGAGATACCGTAGTATCTCTTTATGACGTAATATACATTTATAGCGACAGGACCCCTTGAAAACACATTTTTTTTAATTTCCATTTATGTACACACTTATATACAGACAAGAAGAAAATAACAGAAAAATACGTACAAAGGCAATAAGCATCAGCTTATTTCAAGAAATCTCTTCCAGCATAACTGTGATAGGACAGATGGTAAAAAGAGATGTAGACATCGTGTGTAAGAGTAGACAGAAAGTAAAATACATAAAATTTAAACAATTCACACACAATTCACAGACATCGGGTATAAGGGGTATACCTCTAGAATGGTTCCGTAGCTACTTGACATCTCGGTACCAATACTCCAAAATAGGCAGTCTTCAAAGCAGCTTGCTCCCTATCACGTTTGGTGTTCCGCAGGGCAGTACTCTCGGCCCAACGCTGTTCACGCTGTACATAAACGACGAAGTAAATCTCCCTATAGGTAACGCTGAAGTGATCTCCTACGCGGACGATACAGCCATTGTTTTTCATGACAAGACTTGGGAGTGGGTGTCTCACCTGGCAGAACAAGGCCTTGCTCAGATAGCGCTCTCCTTAGACACAAATTTACTGACCTTAAATGTCAGCAAAAGCAAATACATTGCCTTTTCTAAAACTAGTACTTCCAGTCCCTCTCAAACAATGTCTAAAAATACACACTTGCTCACATACGCAATAACGCCCCTCACCATAACTGCACATGCAAAATCCTTGAACGTTTATATATAATTAAATATCTCGGAATAACTATAGACAACAACTTAACGTACAAAGCCCACATTTATGCCCTTTCCTCCAGAGTACGAAAACTAATACACGTTCAAAAAAAACTCCGCGACTGCACCCCTATCGATATTTTGCGAATGGTCTACTTCGCACTATGCTAGTCGATCATACAATACTGGATCTGCTTAAGGGGACGCGCTGGCAAAAGCACATTAATAATACTAGAGAGGGCGCAACGGGCACTAATCAAGGTTGCACTTAAAAAACCTTTCGGGTTTCCTACAGACCTTATCTACCGTGAGTTTGAAGTCCTCAGAGTACGACAAATTTTTATACTCCAAGCAACTCTTAAATACCACGCTAAAATAAAAAAACGGCCTGACTACAGCGAAATAATAAACAAACGTGTCTTCAGAGTACCCATTCCAAACGCCATATCCGAACTAGCTCGACGTTGTACCTATTTCTCCTTTCCCAACACTTACAATAAAGTTAGTAAAATCTGCGACCTAAGAGACCTCAACCACAACCTGTAAGAAAATCCTAACTTCAGCTCTTCTAATATTGTCATACGACGACACCGAAGCCTTGATATAGAACCTGCACCACACATACACACCATCTCACACACCATCACACACACAATCACACCCACTTAAACCTCACATAATATACTATACTTGTGTACACAAGTCCAAAAAAAATGTAAACAACTTTTACTTTTCTTGAATTATGCCTAGAATTTGACAAATGATTTATTAAATTATGATTTTTTCTCTATGTCTTGTCTTTAATAATACCCCCACACTGAAAGGTAACCGTAATATTGTTAATCGCACTCTTGAGCCACAAGATACACGCGATGCTTAGTTTGTGGCTCACCGAATTTGGCTAAATTGTATTGTTACTTTTGATTAATAAACTTTATAATAAACTTTATTCTAAAATAAATATCACTAATATTCTAATGAACCAAAAAAAAAAAAAAAAACCTACGCAACTATGACGCTGTGGAAAGATACTGATATTTCACTCTTCTTTTAAATACTGCAACAATTTGGCAGTCCCTAATGTCGGGCAGGAGTGAATTCCACAACCGCACCGCGTGCACAGTGAAGGAGTAGGAGTAGAAGTCAGTGGAGTGGAGAGGGGACTTAAAGGAGGATTTTTAGAAGCGACCTGCAAAGCACATCAGAAGGACGGGCGTAGGAAAATCGCTCCCGCAGATGGGATGGAGTTTTAGGATTGTGAAGGAGATTAAATAGCAGACACAATATCCGAGAGTTCCTGCTAAGTCGAATAGTACCACTTAAGTATCATGCGAAACTTAGAAACGTGATCATACTTTTTAAGGTTAAAAACAAAAGGAATACAGATATTTTGCAAACGCTCAAGTTTATTTAAAAGCTCCTCGGTGGCATCCAAGTAACAGGCATCGGCGTAATTGTATGGGCTGAATGAGAGTTTGAGCAAGGGATATTTTGGTGTTCAAGGGCTAGAAGCCTTTTACTTCGTTTTAGTGTTTTATAACACGGTTTCAAACCTAATGCCGTTGACCGCCCGCGAGGGTTAACTTTAGCGCAAACGTAATGCCGGTGACCTGTCGGGTTCACTTCCATTATGTATGGCGGCATGGCGTATGAGCTCTATATATGAGCTGTATGGAGTAGAAAGTGTTAATAACTTTATAGTTTAGTTAACTACACAGAATCTAGCCCCAGCTGTTCTGCTGTTGCCGTGGTCACACCATGAGGCGGTTGGTGTAGAGTATATTGATAAATAACCTGAAGGGATCTCGACAGAAGGAGTCGATATTAACCTCGCATATAATCTTGCTAGGTAAAATGGCGACTCTGAAGAAGCTGCTTCAGTCTCGGCAGGAGAAGATTGTGGATACTGGGAACAAAGTGACGGTGGTCGGAGTGGGACAAGTCGGCATGGCTACGGTCTTCTCGTTGCTCACACAGGTAATTTGCGTTTAATTTGTTTTGCGTAAGTCCTCATGTTTTGTTTTGCACTTGTGTGTTGACTCTTGACCAAATCTCTATAATAATATTTGTATACAGGCATACGCCATCCACGTACCTACCATACAGACCTTGTAATTACATAACTTGTGCATATTGCAGAAAGAAAATTTTATCAATAATACTTTATTATTTATAGTTATTGCTTACAAATGCGTTTTCCGCGAACGATAAAAAATTATAATGTCCGCAACTAGGTAGAGTTCTGCTTGTACACACGGCTACACATCAAGCTATCCATTTCCAGTTTAAGCTGATCTCGCATTGTATAGGATTTCAGTACAATGCGAGATCAGCTTATACTGGAACTGAATAGCTTGATGTGTAGCCGTGTGTACGTATTGACGCCTACCGTTGTGCCCGCATTGCCGTCAACCATAATTAGCAAATGCAAAGGGCAACTGATAGAAGTCCGACGACTGACGGAACACGAAGTTTGCCGAGGGACATTAAGACAATTGTTGTACTGTACATACAGTGCACTTCTAGCTTAGACTGTACTTCGATATAAAGACGTTTGTTAGCACCTAGGGACCTTGGGTAAGCCTTTCTCCTTTCAGTGTCACACATCTGTCAAACTACGAGGAGCTCGTGGCTAAGTAATAAACTGCTGCACGGGTCGATTCGTCAGGTTAAGCTACGCTTGCCGGGGTTGGTCTGTGGATGGGTGACCATCTTTACATACTGAGACTCCTCCGTGCCTCGGAATGCACGATAAGCCGTTAGTCCCAGCTATCATTCATGGATCTTTAACAGTCGTTACGGGTCGTCAGAAGCCCGAAAGTCTGACAACCAATCTAACCAAGGGGTATCGTATTAGGTACCCAGTTACTGAGTTGTGGAGGTCAGATAGGCAGTCGCTCCATGTAAAATACTGGTATTCAGCTGAATCCAGTTAGACTGGAAGCCGACCCCAATAAAGTTGGGAAAAAGTTACGCAGATTGATTGACATCTGTCAAACTACAAGTGCTTAGGCTTAGACCACGTTACCGGCGCTATCGCTGAGCTAAACAACGTTGATAGATATCGGTCTAAGTGCTAGAGCGGTCATGCCCTTAACCAGTGTTCGCTTCGTCAGCCACTCACTCATGCTCAGCGTGCACGAATCTTATCTGTCACTGTTCGGAAATTTGTGATTATAAAAATGACGCCTCAACCATTAAACGATTGCTGACATACCTTCTGAGTAATCGTATATTTTTAAGTATTTTCTTAAGCGATATTCAGTAGTTATCTAATCTGCGATCGCAATTTATTTGCCAAACATCTAAACAAACAAGAGTTTTAGGAAATACGACTGTAATGCCTATATATAAGGTTCAGTTTGCGCTATAACTTAATATTTTTTATGACTTTGTGAACAGTACTAGTCAGTCTAAAATCAACTTTATTTACTTATACTTGTATAAAGTTTTGGAAATCGTGGCTAAGTAACAACAGCCGCACTGGTCGATCCATCAGGTTAAGCTACGCTTGCCGGGGTTGGTCAGTGGATGGGTGACCATCTTTACATACCGAGAATCCTCCGTGCCTCGGAAAGCACGTTAAGCCGTTGGTCCCGGCTGTCATTCGTGGATCTTTGACAGTCGTTACGAGTCGTCAGTAGCCCGAAAGTCTGACACCATGGCAGTCTTACCAAGGGGTATCGTATTACCTAGTTACTGGGTTGTGGAGGTCAGATAGGCAGTCGCTCCATGTAAAATACTGGTATTCAGCTGCATCCGGTTAGACTGGAAGCCGACCCCAACATAGTTGGGAAAAGGCTAGGCAGATTGATTGATTGTATAAAGATTTGGAAATAATGTATAGACCTTACCTACCTATATTATGTAGGTATGTAAATCCAAATCTTTGTAACCAGTGCAAAGATACTACCTGATGTTGACCTCCACTTGTACCTACAATCATGTTTAGTGTATAACTAACCTTATATATTTCTCTTTGTACAATAAATTTATTATTATTATTTTAATATTATCCCTGCCACCCTGTATTTAAACGATTCACTCAGATAGTGTTGTCCTACCTATTAAATTTAATTGTGCTCATGTGGCTAACTGGATATGCTATGCTACGCTGAAAAAATCCATTTAGTAGGTATTTATTAGTCGTGGTCAATGAAAAAATACAAAAGCAATCCTGAAGTACCTGATTGTGCACACCGTTATCGTTTAACGTACCCAGTTATCCGATATCTACTAGTCTGCCTTGCCTTTGGGACAAAACGTTATGACAATATAGGTAGTATATATAAACCAGATAGCACGGCGCGGCATGGCATGGCATAGGATTTTCGTAAGCGGAAATGATTATGAATCTTATTTTCGCACCCTTAGCCTCAGACCAAAATAAAAAATCACGCTGCGAGCAATACAGTGAAGCATGCAAAAACTACACCTCGCTCTGAGCATACACGCTCACACCCACACATTTACAATCTAACTACACCTCATCGCACAGTAAAGTAAGTGCACACATCATGTTTACGTAACCAGCCTCACGACACTGTTGACAGCGCTATGTCTTAGTTTTTTATTTTATTTGGTCTGAAGAACCCTTAGCACTCACATTTCGTTGATATCTCTACAAGGGTGCTTGAACATACCGCGGGATGCTGCGGAATGCCGCAGAAGACTTCGGCCATGCAAATGTTATTAATGCTTTGCCGTTGCTATGCGCTAATACAGTTTTAATCCTAAACACAAACATGCCAGTAAAAGGCTAGCGCAGATAAGGGCGGGGCGCACCGCAACGCAACTAAAGTAACGAAGAAGGATTTTTGCAATTCGTTGCGTTGCGGCCCGGCCCGTCCTTATGTGCACAGCCTCATTACACTGGACGTTATACAGGGCGAAGTATAATAATATACCATGATACAGGTCAAATTCAAATTCGAAATTAGAATTTTGCAATGCGGCGCACGGCTGTTAACTGCGCGTAGATTTCTAGAAAGTTCACTTCGAACCTCACTCAAGTGACCGGACTCTAATCGCGGATTCACGAGACACGTTCGAATTTCAAAGTGATGTTCACAGAATGAGGTGAGGCTAACAGTTTCATGTGCTTGTTATAGGGTGTAACGAACAACATAGTGATGGTGGACATGAATGCAGACAAACTGAAGGGAGAGATGATGGACCTGCAGCACGGATCCGCCTTTCTAAACAACACCAACATACAAGCCGGCACAGGTATGAAATCAGTCTTTAATGTGCCCACTGCTGGGCAGTGCCACACAGGCCTCGATTCTGTGAGAAAGACAAATTCAAATTTATTTATTTCCTGAACACAGGATGAAGGTGTTATGTAATACTTATGATCCGAGCTGTGTGCCTGTGTCGCGGGACACAGGCACACAGCTCGGCAAATGGCATACAAAATATCAAAGGTTTTTTTTTAACAAATACATGCGGGCCGTAGGTAGCCCACCACGTCACACGTCTGTGAACTTTGGGTTCTACGATATGCCGGTTTCCTCAAGATGTTTACCTTCGCTGTTTTGAGAGCAGTCGAAACAAACAAAACAAAAAACAACAACAAACTGTGTCCAAATAAACATTATTCTTTCTTTCTTTCTTTTCTTAAACAAAATAAAATTATTTGTGATGATATAATTTACATAAAGTAAAGCCAGACTGTAGGTATGTCATACAATATTGTCGCTAGATTTGAGCGACACGTGAGCGGGTACCAGCACCAGGTACCATTTCGTTTTGGTAAAAAGGAATACCTAAATGAAAAGGTTTCACTGCCTGACATCTTCATATTGCAACTGCCTCGTTGGTGCGGTCGTAAGCGCTAGCTGCTGAGCTTCAGGTCCTGGGTTGATTCCTAGGTGAAGCAAAGTTTTATTCGGTACTTCTATTACTTAGGAATTTCTTAGTAGCAGCAGGAGTCTGGATTTGTGCTCATTTGATGGCAATAGGGTCGCCACCTATTACATGGGATTTAAACATCACTGGAGGAATGTGGGTGTACCAGGTACACCTCTGCCTCTTTACTCTTGGGGAATACCTACAGGCATGATATAATTCGGTTTTTATAAAATAATTTTTGCGTTTTATACCACAGATTACGCAATAACGGAGAACTCTCAGATTTGCGTGATAGCAGCCGGCGTCAGACAACAAGAGGGAGAGGACCGACGCAATCTGGTGCAGAGGAACGTTGAAGTTCTCAAAGTAATTGTTCCTAAAGTAAGTGAAATTTGACGTTTGTAACGTCCTTTCGCTCGGTGTACCTACCTACCTACCAACTGGTGGTAGGTAAGTTCAATATTTCTGACCGACAAGTAGGTACTTACATGTAAGATTTCAACCGCTAATAACTACGATTCTTTTGATGCTAAAGTAATTGTTGAACTTTCAAAAGAGAGGTCATAGGTATTTGTACTAATTTCGAAACAAGATAATATTTTGCCTTATACTAAGTGCAAGCGCATGCGAGCGACCGTCAATTGGTCATTATGTGGCGAAATTCCAATTGCATTAACAAAAACGTGTTTCGCTGAAACGTTGATTCTGGTGTCGTTGTCAAGAGTTAATAAAGCACAGAAAAGAAAGAAACAACAGATTTTTTTTATTATGAAGTTGACAATAGCAAAGAAATACAGATGTCGTCTCATATCGGCTGTAAATCTGGTCAGAACCTACCCCTCAAGTGAGCGGAGCGAAGATCCACACGAGAAGCGCGAGCGAAGCGAGCCCCCTCAAGAAAAGCTACTTTAACGAGCCTCTTTAACGATGAGCGAGCGAAACGAGCACACTTTCGACACTGGTAGGCGCCAACAACTACGCTCATAAGCCAGTTTACTCCGTTCGTTCGTAATCTCGCCCCGCTTACTACGAACACCGGGTAGGTAGACTCGCTTCGCTCGCTCGTCTCGAGAGTGGTCTACCTCCACTCGCTTGTCTTGTGGAGACGGCTCGTGACAGCGGCGGGCGAAGTACTAGCACTGACTGAGGATAATTTAGGGAACTCCTCTCATTTGGTTACAGCTGTGATCAAAAGTTTTTACGAAAACTAACGTCGCGCTCTCGAGCTCGCGCCTACTTATTTTCATGACTTGAAAAAACATCGATATTTCTTGTGAATTAATGTTTTATACCCTTACACCAGCCGGGATAAATTATCTAAATGATGGTAAAAACCGTATGAAATTCCGTTGCGTTGTTTGGAAGAACAACGCGATCACACAGACAGACACGAAATTCGACTTTAAATTATAATAATGTAGAAATACTTATACTTAGTTATACTAGTAGATTCGTCATCTTTGGTGACACTGATTTATCTGCTGTGGTAGGTACTCAATTGTTCCCCGGTATTAAACCGGCGATAAAAAAAGTAGTTTGGAGCAGAGAAAGGTCTCAGGGACATCAACCACTCTCTGGGTCTCTCCTACAAGTGGTTGCGTGCTAGCGAGGTGGTCACACAACATACCTAATAGGACTGCATTTATGACGACTGTGGCCGCCTTGGTCGCTACGCGAAAGCTAGAGCGAAGACCGACGCAACAATGTAAAGTCTACAACTGCAATACCATATAGCATAATAATATATAATAATTATTCTCTTACAAATCTTGAATTCACTGACATTATAACGCACAGCCTAAACCGTTGAGTATAGGACTTTAGGCCCATGAAAAACAGAAGGAGTAAGCACAAAGGAAGGATTTCTGAATCATAGTTAGTATGAAAATTTATAATTTTTGCCGATGTGAAATCATCATCCCAACGGGCGGGCGCACGGCTTGTCGTTGAATGAATAATTAATACTTCCAATAACAATTTCCACAGCTACTAAAGTACAGTCCGAACGCGATCCTGCTAATCGCAAGCAACCCAGTGGATGTACTCACTTACGTGTCGTGGAAGATCAGTGGCTTGCCCAAACACCGGGTCATCGGCTCCGGGACTAACCTGGACTCTGGCAGGTTTCGCTACCTGCTATCGCAGAAACTGGGCATCGCACCCACCTCGTGCCATGCCTACATCATCGGAGAACATGGTGACAGCAGCGGTAAGTCATTGGGAACATTATAAAGACCATATTACAGTATATGGCTTACCAAGGAGTACCGTATTACCCAGTTACTGGGTTGTGGAAGTTAGATAGGCAGTCGGTCCACGTAAAATACTGATATTCAGCTGCATCCGGTTAGACTGGAAGCCGACCACAACATAGTTGGGAAAAGGCTAGGCAGATGATGCTTACAGTATATGGCAGGCAGATAGGCAGTCACTCTGATTCTGAACCTCCCTGCGTTGAAATTTCTCGTAGGTTTTATTTTATTTTAAATCTGTTGATTCATGGAAAAGTGCAATACCTACGCGGTCAAAATGTATGGACAACTGATTTTTTTTTAAATAACCGACGAAAAAATTCAACGCTCGGGTCAGAACCAGACACACACTCGTCTGGTCGGAGGATCCTCTCTTTTCTATACCTAGTGAATGAGTGAACTTTACACACTGTTCCTCATATCTGTATAGGTAGCTAATGACGATTAAAAGCAACGGTCGGCAACAGGCGGACCGCGGTCCATATTCCGGACCGCGAAAAGTTGGAACTTGGACCGCCAAATATTATTAAATAACTAATCATCTTTTGCATTTTTTTTTTTTAAACTAATTCTGTTTGAGATTAATTATTTGCCGACCCCTGGTATAAGGCATTCCATTTCCAATAAATTCCACTGAGACGGAACTATGGAAAATTAAACAATAAGGGATGAATATTGAGCGGAGAAGAGCCGTTTAAAATAAAGACTCTATTGATATAAATTTCCTTCGACAGCCAACGCACACCCTAAACATTGGTGGAATTTTGAGCACCGAGAAACGATTTTGGTTTGAAAATAGGGGATGAAAGTATGTATGGAAATTCGTCATTTCTGCCGATGAAAAATCCCATCGGGTACGTGGCTTGTATTTTATAAGGATGAAAATCTTAAACGAAACTGATCAAAATGTTTCACTTCCACAGTCCCCGTCTGGTCTAGCGTGAACATCGCTGGCGTGAGGCTTCGGGACTTGAACAAGAACATCGGTCTGGACTGCGACGATGAGCACTGGATCGACACACACTCCGAGGTCGTGCAGAGCGCGTACGAGGTCATCAGGCTGAAGGGATACACCTCCTGGGCCATCGGCCTGTCCCTGACACAGATAATTAAAGCTGTCCT
This sequence comes from Agrochola macilenta, assembly GCA_916701695.1. Classification (NCBI taxonomy): domain Eukaryota; kingdom Metazoa; phylum Arthropoda; class Insecta; order Lepidoptera; family Noctuidae; genus Agrochola; species Agrochola macilenta. The sequence goes on along the minus strand of OU753554.1, from coordinate 9,179,419 downwards.
CACAAACGCCACCAGTGTGCACGCAGTCACTACTTGTGTACAGGTAGACGTTCTTTTAAAAGAAATATTTAAAATCATCGCGCTTGACTCGGATCTCATATAATTATGGATTTGAATTTTTTAACTGTGTATTTATCAAAACGGTTATCATTTTGATAAATACACAGTAAAAAAAGGAACAATAATTTTATTGGCAACGTTGCCAAACCCGTAAAACTTCGTGCAGACTAGCGCGACCTGACATCGGTTATTGTGAAGTTACCGTTTAGTTTTCTTAGAAATTGTTTTGTTAGAGTCCCGACGCGCTCGCGCGCCGCCGTGAAAGTCTGCACGAGGCTGAAATCTTGTCTCGTTCTGACAAGGCTCGGATACCGGTTAAATTTTCAAACCGTTATTATGTACTTGACGCAAAAACCTTTACATTCGGTTTCGTTCGCATATACCGGTTTTTTTAAACCAGTATTTGGAAGAGTATTTACATAAACGTTTTTTCGGATTAAATGGTTTAGAGCAATAAAAACCGGTTAATACGGGCGTATACGCCGCGTGCTGTTCAGTTTTTATTAGTAATAAGAATTAAGAAATATCGTACGTCTACATACCGCGCCGCTATGCGCAGCATCCTTACAAGTAGTCACAAGTTGCAACGCGTTTACCGACATACCGTTCGATTCGTCAAATAAACCGGTTAATTTTGGTTAAAATAAAGTTCTTAAAACGTTCTTAAGAAAAGTTCGGAGGAAAACCGAAATAAACCGGTATTAACCGGTATTTTGTAAACCGGTTCCGAGGCTTGATTCTCGATTTTCCTCAAATCCCAAAGGGATTCCCCGTGATAAGAATGCTATCATTTATTACGTTCTGTTGTTATGTCAATAAAATTGACATTTACCTACAATTATTTTTACTCACCGATTTTATTATGTACGATAATAAAAAAAAAGATAAATAAAATTCTCTATTGATCTATTCATAGTACTTTGTTTTTACTATACCTACGTAGGTATAATAAAAACAAAGTAACTCGGCATTGACGAAACGAAACGAAACGAAACGTTGGTACCTACTCTAATAAGTTAAAGAAATTCTAGATCTTCTCTTTAGGCTCGAATGTCGAACTATAGTAGTTAATGTTGATTCTAATAAATTCGTTTTTTACTAATTTCTTTATTGTTCCAGGGTGAGCACGGTATCAAGCACGACGTGTTCCTCTCGCTGCCGTGCGTGTTGGGCCGCAACGGTGTGCTCGACGTCATCAGACAGCCGCTGACCGACCCGGAGAGCCAGCAATTCTGTCAGTCTGCGACGCTCATGGCCGAACTTCAAACCAAAATTAAGTTCTAGAACAATCAAAGATGAAGTTCCTTTTGTGATAGGAACCTACTGCATTTAGAACTAGATTGAGACCTGCGGGCCAAATAACTTTTAACAAGTTTAGGGGTTGCAACAGCTCTTGTTTATATATTTTTTTACAAGAAATGAATGTCTATTTTTAAATGTATCTTATTTGCATTTGAAGTATTCCATGTGATGTTGTATTCTAGACCGCTCATTATGTAAAGGTGTATTAATATGAAGTATGTAAATTGAAATGTGAAAGGAAAAAAAAACTGTTTTTGTTATATAAGGGGCAAATTAGGTAGGAGATAAAATTAAGTAAAATCAAAACGATTAAATTCCAATTACAAAATTCTTTTTTTATTTGTTATTGTATAACATATAAATATAACACAAAGGCACCCAACAACATAGGTTTTGGTTTCGGAGCGTGAGAAACCTTTAATACTGAACTTAACCTACTCAGGATTTTACTGAGGAAAAAATGAAAATACGTACTGCCGATTTGAAGGCGAGTTTTATTCTGAATCTTAATGCATACATGGCTCATCCGGTGGGCACAGACCGCTGAGCTTGCAAATGATCAATGTTCTAGAATGTAGCCGTATATATGTACTTATAGGTATCTTAATCTAAAGCAGAGGTGTGAGGTGTATTCATAACTCCTCCAACCCTAAGAGCGAAATTATCGGAAGATTCAATTTGAGAGTCGTTCCAACAATTTTGCCAAAAAAACACAAAAACATTTCGGCGATTTTAGCCAAATTATATAAATCAAAAATGTAAGGAAACTGACAATGACTAAAGCTAAAGTGACGTATCCTAAATTTTCACTGATATTAAAGTCTTTCTTTTCCTTCAAAACACTCTCAATCACTTCACTATGCTATATATTTCACTTCATCTAAACTTATTCCTTTCATATTAACTACACTTGACTTGGAGTGAGTGGCATTCACGTGCAACTGGGGTAACGTGATAATGGGAATCTTCTCCACAATTTCTGACTCCACAAAAATACGACGGTGAAGGTGAATTCCATAGATTTGCAGGTCACAAGGCTCGTCAATTGTCACCAGGTAAGTGCCGAAGACAAGTTGTTTACTGATCTCTTCACCGCATTGCTTAGTCAACGTCGTTCTCAATCTACTATAAAGGAGCCAGCTAGCTTCGTTGACTCGTTGGACCCTGACCTTCTCAATTTGGATTTCATGTTGTTTACAGGGAGTATGGTCATCTTTAAATTTCATCAACTGTTCTACACAGGAAAGTTCATAGTATAAGGCTTGATTATCCGCAGTGCATAAAAACTGATCGCCAGCAGTGAGTGGTCGACATGGTTTTATTAACGGTAAGTATTTCATTCCTTTCGCCAGAAGGTAGGGATATTTGGGAATAATTGCTAAGGTTTTATTTTCAGATTCATGAAAGATTGGTAAGGAATATATCTTAAAATAGTTATAAGTTGAATTATGCGTAAGTGGAATTTCCATTACAAATGTTATCTGATTATCTTTAATAAATGACTTTACACAAATGGTCTCCTCTATTTTCAATAAATTTGTTTCTAATGGAGGATACACTAAGTTTCCAGAGTGAGAAATCAATTCTAAATGATACAATAATTCTGTAGAATTCACAATTGATTGATGTAGTATCGATAATTTACTTAACGCTAACGCTGTTTCAATTTCACTTAGTCTAGCAAAGATAGTACGAAAACTACTTGTGAATACAGAAAATAATCCTGTAAAGTAAGTTAAGAAAATCCAGTTGTTTTGCTTAACAGATAAATCCTTCAAAATTAGTTCAATCTTTGTTAGGTGATTATGAAAGTTTACAATATTCTGATTTATTGTATCAGTTACATTAATGAAACTATCAAACATCTTGGAGACTATTGTTAATTTTTTGGAAGTAATTATTTGATTATTATTTAACTTAGAAATAAGTTCTTCGTATCTAACGGCGTCATCGTGATCTAGGTTACCAGTTATTAATTTTATAATAGAACCCAATGGATTTATAAGTCCTCTTTTAGAACGTTTCTGTGGAACTAGTTGTCGATATTTTTCTATAGTTATATCACGTATAAACTCCGTATGTATTTTCATACTTGTAAATTCTTGAGAATATGATGCATTCTAATCAACAAGTTTACACATTTGTTGGTAGTTGTTAGTTATGTAATTTAAATCATTATAAATCTGTTCTAAACTTATGAGCTTGATTATAGTCCAGTGATCAGTTTGAATGTGTGCTAGACCTTCTTTTACCGGGAATATTCCTGGGTTTCCTTCAAGATTTTGCAGATGAAGGGCCAGCGAGGGCATCACTACCAACAGGATGCCGCACCACCTGTGGAGGGCGTTTTACATTTTTAATAGGGGTTTTAGTAATTCTTTCTCCTACTTGTATTGGTAAAATGTTTCTTTCAGATTGACCTATAACTTTTGCTTTTACGTATCTTGGTTTATCCTTACTTTTACGCTTGTTAACGTCTTTCGCAAAAATAATTTCACCTTCATTAAACTCCACTCCAGCTTCACCACCTATCCTTTCCCTATGCTTTTCTTTTATTGCTATCATTTTATCTGTCAAATATTTATACATGACTCTAGTTCGTTTTATATGATCTTTAATCATTTTCTGGAAATATTGTTTTTCCAACTCTATGCTATACGGGTTATTGGTATCAGTATGTCCGGAAACAACTTCGAATGGAGTGAGTTCGGTAACAGAGTGAATAGAATGGTTATATGCCATAACCGAATACGTCATTACGGATGCCGCATCGGTACATCGTTTTTCGTACTTCGTCAATCTATATATTTCAATTATTGTGGAGTGAAATCGTTCTATCAGGCCCATTGAATTGGGGTTATTGGGTGTGCCAATATGAAGTTGGACTTTATGTAAGCTTAAAAATTCCTTGATCAACTCGTTATTGAACTCAGATCCTGGATCGGAACTTATTTTTTTAGGAACGCCGTAGTATGAAAAATACTTCATTAGAGCACGGACAACTTCTGGAGTAGATTTATTTTGAATTTCGATAGCCTGGCCTAACTTACTAAAGGCGTCTATAAGGGTAAGATAAGTTATACCTTCAATACTAGAAAGATCTATAAATAATTCCTGAAACGGAGCACTCTGTGTTTGTGTCAGCTGTAATTTAGGTTTAATTGGCCTTCTATCATATTTCATTTTCTGACATGCCTCGCAAGTATTAATGACTGCTGCTACTGTCTCCTGCATTCTATCTCAATAATAATTCCTACGAAGCCTAACTAATGTCTCTTTGATGCCGCAGGTGGCATGTGTTTCCTTCATGATGTTTAACTATTATAGTTTTCTGTTCTCCTTCATCTTCTACATAAATAACTCGTTCTGTGCATTCATAAAAAATAATCAAATCTTTCCTAAACAGCTGAATTTATATTACCGAATAATTTACGATGTTCATTTTCTTCAAAGTAAGTGAAATACTTAAATTTTGGTTAAATGTATTGTTTCAAAAATTCTTTTATTAATTCTGGGTTATCTGTTGGTAAGAAAACTTCTAATACTTTCTGTTTGTCACGCGAGAGATCTTTCATTTGCATTTCATTTTTGAGCCATGAGAACACTAAAATTTGATTTGGTTTAGTATCTATAGCTTCGTGTAAGATTGGTATTCCAGTGGACTCGTTTAAAGCTGAATGAATTGTATCTAATTTACTAGCTTCAGGAACAGGGTATTCATTAATGTTTTCGTCTATAAACTCTATAGAACTAGCAGTTGCTGTTCGGCTTGTGTCTGATATTGTTATAGTTGATGAATTGCTGCGTTCTCTTTTCTTTTCATTTGTAGACTTTTCTGTAACTACCTTATCTAGGTGTTCCGTATCTTTTTCATCAACGTTAACTGCAAGTGATCCATCATCGTCGTTAGAGTCTAAAGCATACATTTTTATTCTAGAAAAGGCGTCGGCATTGGTATTTTGTTTGCCATTTTTGTAAATCTATTCAAAGTCATAGTCTTGCAAACGAAATCCCCAGCGTGTAAGTTTACTGCTTGGGTCTTTCAGAGATCGAAGCCATACTAAAGGACGGTGGTCGGTGTATATATAAAACCTTCGACCATATAAGTATGGTCTGAAATGTTTTGTTGCCCAAATTATAGCAAGCAATTCCCGTTCGATTGTGCTATAACGTGATTCGGTATCGCTTTTTTTTTTTTTTTGGGTGGGAAATCATCAAATGACTCCTCCCACTCTGGGCGGAGCGAGAGGGAGTGTCAGACTTTTACTGACTAAAACCCACCCGTGTTCCTTCCATTGCCTGTGTGCCGGGGCCGCGATATCCCTTTCGGACCAACTCGCAACCCTGGCAGGCATTGGCCCTTACGGACCCCGTCAGTTGGTGCTGACATCTCTTTGAGGCGCGCGTGGAACACAACGCGCCGTCGACCCGGGCCTGGTCCTAATCGGACGGCGAGCTACCCATTGCCCACCGTCCGCAAGCCCGCGCCTACGGTGGCCGGAAGTCGGCTCGCGACTCCCGACGCCCGGGGCGTCTCCTGCGGCGACTAGGGGCGCGAGGGCGCGCATCTTGCATTTCCCTCGCGCGCTCCGCCTCCTCCTTCGCGAGCATTACTGCTTCGCAGAAGGAAGTGACGGCTTCCCATGCACTCTCGCTCCGGACCATGGCCTGAACCAGGGCCGGACGCGAGAGATCGCCGCTGCCGATCGCCTCCGTGAGGACATGGCGGTGCCCCGCCCAAGCCGGGCAGACCTCCACCGTATGCTCCACCGTGTCCTCCGGGCGATCCACACAATGGTAACACCCGGGCGTTTCCTCCCGCTTTATCCTGAACAGGAACCTCCCGAAACAACCGTGTCCGGTGAGGACCTGCGTCAGGCGGAAGGTGAGGACGCCGTGGCGCCTCTCTAGCCACTCCTCAAAGAGGGGCCTTACCGCCGCAATTGTGGCGTGCCCTGATTCGGTATCGCTAAGGGTGCGACTAGCGTAAGCAATAGGTTTGTTGTAGTCAGGGTATTGTAAAAGAGGGGCGTGCGTCAAGAGTTCTTTGCATTTGTTAAACGCGTCAATGTATTTCTGATCTATTATAATTTTGTTACGCTTTTTCAAACAAGATGTCAGTGGTTGGGTAATTTTTGCAAAGTCTTTGATGAAACGTCGGTAGTATCCTACCAGTCCAAGAAAACTTTTAATCTCAGTCGTCGTTTTTGGTAGAGGATAGTTCAGTACAGCCGTAATTTTGTCGTCATTGGGTTTTAGTCCTTCTTTGGTAATTGTGTGTCCAAGGTAAAGTACTTCTTTGCGTATAAACTCTGATTTGTCTAGTTGAATTTTCATGTTAGTGGCCCTAATTCTGTCAAAAACAGTCCGTAAATTCTGTATCATGTTGTCAAGGCTATTTCCGTAAACTATAATGTCATCTAAGTATACCATACAGTGTAATCCTTGTAATCCACGTAAAACGTTGTCCATTGTCCGCTGGAATGTGGCTGGGGCGGTTTTTAGCCCAAATGGCATTCTCAGGAACTCAAAATGTCCATTTTGAGTGGAAATAGCCGTCTTCTGTCTGTCCTTCTCTTCTAATTCTATCTGATGGTATCCACTGGCTAAATCAAGCGTAGTATAGTAAGTGCTCTTTCCCAACTTGTCAAAAAGGTCATGAATGTTCGGTAGGAGATATTTGTCGTCAATAGTAATTTCATTAAGTCTTCTAAAGTCAATCACCATCCTGTATTTAATTTCACCAGATGCGTCCATCTTCTTAGGCACCAGGTGAACAGGGGCGTTCCAAGGAGAATGGGACTCTTGTATTACATTGTCTTTTATTAGTTGGTCGACTTGTCTGTGGATTTCGTTTTGAACAAGCGGAGCCTGTCTATACGGTTTCACATATATAGGGTCTTCGTTTTTAGTCCTTATGTTATGTTTTACCGAATTAGTAAACGTCAAAGGAATTTGGTCACAGTAAAATATGTCTTTGAATTCATTGCAAAGTCTATAAATCATTTCATGTTCTTCCTCGTTGGTATGGTCCAGTCTGAGTTTACCCAAATTGTCTTCAAGTAATTTGTCTATTTCTATATCAGTATTACTTTTAGTAAAATTAATATTACATTCATTATTTTTATATTTAGTCACTGTAAAGGGTTGTTTTATATTAAGTCGTTTTGGACTATCAGAAGAATTTTGGTATATGCGTATCCATTTATACAATTTACTATAGCGCTGGGCATACGCAGACTATTCTCGAATCCTTGAAAATCTAGAATAGCATCGCCTGAATATTGATTGACAGGTAACTTAACTCGTTGTTCTGTTCGTGATGGTATATCAATTATATAATTTAAGTTATTATTAATTATTGGAACACGCGTAGTGCTAGTTGTTAATACTTGGTTCTTTAAATCAATTACTGCGTCTAATTGTAATAAAAGGTCATTACCAATAAGCCCGTCATATCGTGGGTCAACGTCATACAAATAAAATTTATGCCAAGTATTAGTTACAAAAGTAGGTAAGGGAGGAATGTCAATTACTTCATCGTGTCTACTAGAAGCATGAGCGCTTACCACTTGAAAATGTTCTTTTCTAATATATTCATTGAAAAATTCATAAGCCTTTTGAGGACTAATAAAAGATCTGATACTACCAGTGTCAATCATCATTTTTGGTCTATTTCTTGTAAGTAGATGTAGGGAAGCTTTAGATTTGGATCACAATTTAGTTCTAAGATTTCTTGTCCTTCAACGAGGCTTTTTCCTGAAAATTCGAATTCGGATTGTCACTCGTTGGTTCTTATTTATTATCAGGCACGTTGGAATCTTTCGTGCAACCGTTCTCATAGTAATAGGTAAGGTCATTTGAGTAGTCATAGTCATAATAAGAAGGGTTAGGGGTTTGTGTATTATAATAGTAAGATTCGTCATAATAGGGATCATATAAATATTCGTCATCATTCATAGTAAGTTCATTCAACATAAAGCCTTGTTGTTGCTTAGGTTGGGCCGTTCTCATAGACACGTCATTATCTTGATTTTGGGGTTTTAGTACCTGGGGAAGATTCGATACAACTTGTTGCGGTGGTTTGTAACCGAATTGTTGCGGTGGTTTGTATCCCAACTGTAGGGGTGGTCTATAACCGAACGGTTGAGGTGGCCTATAGCCAAACTGTTGCGGTAATCTATAGCCAAACTGTAGAGGTGGCCTATAGCCAAACTGTACTGGTGGCCTATAACCGATCTGTTGAGCTGGCCTATAACCTAACTGTTGCAGTTGCGAACCCGATTGAGGGCGATACTCGAGTACTGGCTTGAATGGTTGACCTTGACCTATAGTTTGAGGTATCTTATTTTGTGTATTTTGGGAATTATTAAAATTAAATTTAGATTGAAAGGGTAAGGTGGGTTTGGCCTGGCCTGGTTGGGTTGTCGGTGAACTTGAACTTGATCCCGATATTTGACTATTGCCATGAATTCGGTTCCGCATATTATATTGATCTAAGAAATTGACTTCTTCAAGTACGATACTCAAAGCTGCTTCTAAAGTCGTAGGCGATTTAAGCCTAACGATACGCACCATATTTTCAGGAAGGTTGTACAAAAATACATTTAGAGCCGTATTGTTATAGATAACCAATTTAGCACGTCTTAATTCCACATCATCAATTGTATTCACCTTTGACATTAATAACGAGCGAACATTTTGGATTCTATTACAAAAGTCTAAAAAACTTTCACCTGATTTAATTTTTAAAGATTCTAATTCAATATTAATGCACGCTTCACTACGGGGGTCTCCAAAATGTTGAATCAGCAAATCTTTGAATGCGGACCATGTAACAATACCCTCGCGTTCCGATAAGAGCGCAGCTGCATCCTCTTTTAGTCTACTCGTTAAAACATTAAAAACATAAAGATTTTGTTCCACACTGCCCTTAAATCGATCAACCACATACTGACATTTTCTCAAATAAAGGTTTAACTGTCTTTTATCACCATTGTACAGTGGAATTAATTGTACAATTTCGTTTGGTATTGGTTCAACCATACTTATGATTATAGAGTAATGAACTGTTCAGAGGTTGCAACTCGCTTTAAAACAATCCTATTAAAATTCACACACACTTAAAATATAACAAACACAATTAAAGCAGTATAATGATTGGAAATACTAGATGAATTTTAGTAAACTAAAAATCAAACTTATATTACAATAAACAAGGATTTTGTAAAAAAAAAAAAATCCTTAAGGTGTCTTTACCTTAATACACTTTTCATTTCATTTAAAGTTAATACAATTTATTTTACTTAATTCAAAAATCAAATTAGAAATTTAACTAAATGTGAACTCTCTAACATTGACACTACTCTGTGTTATGTTCTAAGAATTGAATAGAGATAAGACCATATAATTTGATACAGAGTTATCAACCTAAACTAAACATTAAACACTGTTATAATGAGCAAGATTTGATCTCGAAAATAACATTTAAAACTTATGAAAACTATAGGAGGATTAGGGGAACAAAGGATTGGCGAAAAGATTTACTCACCAACCGTCCGCGACTCCCATACTCGGTGATTTGTGCACTCACGCGATACAAAAGAATATTTATTTGGTTCTAAGGATTTCCTCTGTTTTCGTAAATTTTACGCCTAATTTTATTTCTGACGAATTTGGACGTTGGAAAAACGCGAAAACTACGGATTTCTATGAGAAAATCCTACCGGCTGCGCCACTTTTGGTTTCGGAGCGTGAGAAACCTTTAATACTGAACTTAACCTACTCAGGATTTTACTGAGGAAAAAATGAAAATACGTACTGCCGATTTGAAAGCGAGTTTTATTCTGAATCTTAATGCATACATGGCTCATCCGGTGGGCACAGACCGCTGAGCTTGCAAATGATCAATGTTCTAGAATGTAGCCGTATATATGTACTTATAGGTATCTTAATCTAAAGCAGAGGTGTGAGGTGTATTCATAACTAGGTAATCTGCGTTCGCAATTTATTTGCCAAACAAGTAAACAAAAACGAGCTTTAGGAAAAACAACTGAATAAAGTTGTTTTTCCTTAAGCTCGTTTTACTACTCATAAGGATCAGTTTGCGCTACAACTTTATATTTTTTATGACTTTTTAAACAGTACTTGTTAGTCTGAAATCAACTTTATTTACACTTGCATAAAGTTGATGTTTAAGTGGAAATAACTTCAATTGGAAACAAGGATTTAAACCTTGAGTGGTATCCGCAACTCCACGTCAAAGTGCGTACTTTGCCTACGGACCCAACAACATAACGCGATACATTGGGATCCGGAATCGCGCAATCAACATTTTCGCGCGACTTTGCATACATACCCGTCATATCCGACCCGAACCAAAAACATTTACATCGGGGTCAGTAGTTTCGAGGGAAATCAATTCCGCCAAGCTGGTATAAGTCGGTGGTAGAGCCCGGGGTGTAAGAGGGCAATGTGTGTACAGGATGTGTAAGAAAGGCGAGGTCAACTATGGTTACCAAAATCGTAATCGAGGAAAAAACAGGGTCCAATTGTCAGCTGTTCCATACATTTGGGTGGGAAGTAGTGCACGATAATTTTCTCTCGATTACGATATTGGACCTATGGAGAAAGTTGTTCAGTTTCATGGGCTGTACCATACCCTTAAATTTGACTTTATCATACACCCCTTATAGTAATCAAAGGTAGTTGAAATAAACTCAATTCTCTCAGATCTGTCTTATCACCTTCACGAAGTGCACTAAGGCCATCTCACTCTAGACTACAGGATGCTACCTCCGAGATGACGTCAGAACGAACGGTCTTCTGAACTCCTCTTTTGTATGCTTACCATTCCTTGATAATAGTTTTTTTATAGTAATTTTTTGTTGTCCGTCCTAAAAGTTCTTCAACCCCACTTGAGTTTAGTTTTATTTTTAATCGCTTATTTTAATTTTTATTCTGTATATTTCCCACGTTACCTAACGTTTTCTGATGGTTCTATAAGATACCTCTTCTTACTTCAGTGATAAACATTTAGAGGCATGAGGAACGGGGTGTAAAGTTTACTCATACTCTATAGAAAAGGAAGGATCCTCCGACCAGATGGGTGTTGTGTCTGGCGGGCAACAGCCCAACGAGTGAAGTCAGGGTAGTTATATCCGATCGCCTACGGCCCTGGTTCAGTATTATGTTGATCGCGCGGTGAACACTGTTTGCGCGATTCAAGATTTTATGTGTCTTTGATGCGTAGTTCGCATATGGCGATGTAGATGCCGCCACCAACATATCCGGTAGGTACTACCCAGTAGATTACGAAATACTGTGTTGATGGCAAAGTGCAGGTTCATTTCTCCATAAATTAAACACTACCCTAACCAGGTTAAAATACTTTCTACTTGGTATAATATCATAAAAAAATATAGCATAGGTACTTGTGGTCTTATAATCCGTAAGTTTGTCCGCTGTTCCGGGCCTTAAGTATAATGTTCGCGGTGAGACGGGGGAGCGGTGCAGGCCGCTCATTCGTCAATGCTCAAGGCGCGCTGAGTCCCACCCGCTGCTCATTCGTCAATGCTCACGGCGCGCTAAGTCCCGCCCGCCGCTCATTCGTCAATGCTCACGGCGCGCGGTGTCACGCCCGCCGCCGCCGCCGGTCGTCCTCGCTGCGCATTCATATGAAATTAATTTTGAAATTGTAGACGTTGTCCTGTCCAAACAGCGCCATCTACCGGGTCCAATTGTGAATCTTAACCATCCAGGGACCCAATCAGACACACATAAAAAAAAATCATCAAAATCGGTCCAGCCGTTTAGGAGGAGTTCAGTGACATACACACGTACAGTAGAATTATTATATATATATATATATACATAGATATTATATATTCGAAAGTAACTCTGTCTGTATGTTACCTTTTCACGCCTAAACCACTGAACAGAACGCATTACGGGAATTGCCCGTCAGATTTCGATATAATTTGGCAGGAGATATAGGCATCCTGCGGACCTTACCTAGGCTACTTTTGTCTCATAAATAATGCTAAAGGTGATGAAATTTTGTATGGGAAACTATGTATTTCGTAAGTTAGGGATATAAAAATTAAAATGTATGCTTTTGGTAAGAAATTAATATTTCGTGTTACAGTGTTTTTATTAAATCATCCCCGGGGGGAATAATATATGATGATTTAAAAATTCACATGATTGTTGTTTATATCTATACATATAAAATGCTTAGCCTAAACCGCTGATCGTAGAGACCTGAAACTTGGAGGGTGTGTTCTTTGTATGACGTAGGCATCCGATAAGAAAGGATTTTCCGAAACTCTACCCCTAAGGGGGTGAAAAAGGGACGCAAAGTTTGTATGAGACAACGTGATTCCTTGGTCCAATCTAGTAACTGATATAAGGTGTCTTTCCGACATCCACGCTGGAGAAGCCACGGGCAGAAGCTAGTTTTATCATATGGCTAAACCATGACTGCTAGCGGTGTTATTTAACGTGTCTTTTTCGTAGTATAATTATTCAACTGTACAGATTCAGTACTGTAATAAGCGCCTATTTTTTTTCATTGCATTCTTGCGACTCTGATATGTACGAGATGTGTGTTTATAATGTAGGCGTGTGATGCCCTTTTAAGGTCCTGAATCTGATGATAGTTTAATTACCAACTGATGATTAACACAATAAATAAGCAAAAATACAGGGTCAAATTAAATTAGCTAGCGAAACTCCGTAGACGTAATGGGTATCGATATCTAGAGTTTGATCGATACCGCTGTACCGCGCCCTAGGTACGTGCGCGGCGAGACTGGGGGGACAGTGCAGGCCGCTCATTCGTCAACGCTCACGTGGTCAATGGCAGCTGGTAGTGTAGCTACTTGAAATTAATAGTTTAGAACATCTTTTTCTTTTTACCTCATCACTCTTTGGTTAATTTGACCCTGTAAATATAGGTTTAGATAGGTATCCCAATCGTACAAAGAAACCTATCTTATATCTTAAGATATAATATATATCTCACCTGCAGGCCAAGGGGGGAGCTGCCCCCCCCCCCCCCCCCAATAGAGTATTTATTGGTTAATTACAAGGCATTTTATTATAAAGTCTATATAGCCTATAACTATAAAGCCAATTTTGTTTATTTGGACGACTTTTATTTGGTTTTTTAAAGTTGCATATCTCCTAAAAGGGGTCTGATCCGGAGTCCGAGGACGTAATATTCGTATCTTATGTGTTGGTGGTAGACCCAGTCATAATACCTATTAGGTTCCAGCTCTACAGTTCTGAATAGTTGGCAAAAACGACCCGAAAGGTCCGTTTCCAATCCATACATTAAAAATGGAAATTATAATTTTTCTTAGTTCCTATCGGGACTACCTAAAACTGATTTGTCAAAAATCAAATGTCCACCACCGTCGATTTTGGCCCCATTGTGCGCCGTAGAGGTAAGACTGCAAGTGTAAAGCTTCATGTGCTCTTGACTCTTGAATGTACTTTTCCCATCCTCCATATATCAACTTGCCCCCCCCCCCCCCCCCCCCTGGACCATCGAATGGCGACGCTCTTGGTGGAAGCTATCTAATTTTTCAATTCTTTGGATGAATCCAGTCTGAAAGGGTCGTAGTCCTGCAGGTTCAGCAGTTCAATGGTCACGTTCCACAGTTTCTCCGCTTCGCTCTCACTCTGGCATTGTCGTGAAGGCGTAGTCTTTGCACAGTCGCTGGAAAAAGAGAAAATGTATGTACAGAAACAAAGTAAAAAGTCATTTGGGTAAATAATGGCATAGAACCGAAGTAGCATACTCCCCCATCACCATTTTGTATTTTTTTCAAAGTTGCGACGCTCGATGTTTTTTTTTTTTTGAATGGCATCTTGCAGGTCAACCTAGGACTTTACTCTAAGACCTAGGAGGTTGTCGCCTGCTTAACCCTTAGAGTAAAGGCTTAACCGGACTTTCCTGTGGTTGCCTCAAAAAATTAAGGCCTCCAGGCAGGACAAAAAACATAGAAACTAAGCGACTACACGCTAAGGGCACCCCCTGTGGGGTACGGACCTCGGCTTAGGGCATCGCTGGGGGAGGGCAGCAAGGGACAGGCTGGATCTGATTAACGACACGCTCGTGAAACTGGTGCCTACATGATATAGAAAGTGATGTGTGAGATATAGTATACTAGTGTCAAGTTGCCGAGATATTTGGAGGTCAACGTCTCTGTGTTCTAGTGGTTACGTCTCAGACTCAGAGGTCCCGGGTTCGATTCCCAGTGGGGGCAAAATTTTCAGCTCGGTTGGGTTGGTGGTCGGGCTTGTTTTAAGTCCGCCTGGCTAGCTGCCACCATCTTATCTATGTCCGTCGCCATAACAAAAATGTTAACAGAATTGTTATGTTCCAGCAGTTAGAGGTAAGATAACCAGTTCCTCTGTGGTTGTGTATTCCGGGTGAAGCTCGCTTCTATCTTCGGCCTGATCATCACTTACCATCAGGTGAGGTGCAGGCCAATCTTCCCCGTAGTCGTAAAAAAAAAAGAAGTTCTTATATTAGCGAGCTTTACATGCCTTTCTCGGCAATGCGACATTTTAGAGCACCATATCCCTGAACATGTTTTGTTCGTTGAAGTGTCCTCTGCTCATTTATACTTTTACCTGTTTCTTGGTCGCACCTTTTTCTGACTTTTTGGATTCGGTGCGTACTGTATAATTATCACTTGCTTCATTGAGCGATGTTTCTCGACGGCATGTTCTAGACAGATAAAATACTCCCGCACCTTGATTATAAAAAACTTGATGAAAGAACAGGTAGGTACCTATAGTATTTATGACAACCCGTGCGAATTAACTAGGCATCTCGCTGGAATGACAACCCGTACTGTACTGAACAGTGAGGTACGAGTGACGTCACAGCGCCAGGTGCCTAGTCGCGCACGGATTGTAGTATAATAGGTAGTTTAGTGGTGATCCACATCATGAAAAAGTGAATGTGGATCTCGTTTTTATCAGTGACGAGCAGATATCGGTTTCAATTCCCAGGCAAGTGTAATGTTATTGCTTCTGGATCGTTACCAAATCTCGCATAGTTAGGTACACAAACCTGTAATAGAATCCGCTCTCATTCTCACACTTCTCGTCAACAACACAATAGATGCTGGTCTGTGCGCCGCACCGGGGCGTCTTCCAGCACCAATTGAGCAGAAAGTTCTGGAACCCGTACGTGACGATGCCCCATGCCGTCTGCGGGAAGTGCCGCCCGATACTGGTCTTCACGATACCCGGGTGCAAACTGTATGTCGACACACCTTGTATGTTGTGTTCCTGAAAATTTATAAATAGTCATCAAAATTATTAGAATTCATAATCTCAGATAGTCTACATTCTATCGAAGTTGTCTAGCATGTCATTGTCTGAGATGTTATATCAACGCGCTGTTTGTAGGATGATGGCATTTATATGTGTTAGTTAATAGAACACTTGCGACTTGTTCCTTTATGCATCCTTATCCTTACATATTATAAAACAGAGTCCCCCGCCGCGTCTGTCTGTCTGTCTGACCGCGATAAACTCAAAAACGGAGAACTAACGGATTTTCAAACGTTTTCACCAATGGATACAGTGATTTATAAGGAAGGTTTTGGTGTATAATTCATTACGGTTTTGTGTAAATTGGCTGAAATATGACGATTATTGTTGAAGATGTCGGAAAAAATCACGCCGGCTGTAAGCTTTCCTGGCGTACGCCGTAAATCGTTGTTAAATCTTGTAAATCCAAGATGGCGGCTGCGAAAATGATAAAATTTTTCGTCATGGGTATCGTTTTCATAGTTTTCGAGGCTGCTAAAGCCGATAGTGAGGTCAAAATGTAAATCCAAGATGGCGGCTGTCAAAATTTTGTTTTTGTTTTAAATCATACGTGAGACGGGGATCGGACCGCACACGTTTTGTTTTCTCATAGAGGGTGATAAAAAGTAGAGTGTTCACCTCGGGAGCAACACTATTTTAAGCTTGAGTGGCGTACTTTGAATCCCTCGCTGCGCTCAGGATTTCTAAAGTAGAATCCTTCGCGCCGCTCTGGATTCAAAGAAACACTCTCGCCTTAAAAATAGTTGTTGGCTCCGTAGGCAAACAATGTACTATTTCGTCACTGCCAAAGTTCTATATTTCCTAACAAATGATTTACACTGGTACAGTATCTTTTGGCACTCGGGGAACGTCCACAGGGGGGTTGGTAAAAAAATATGCAATTTTTTTGTGAAATATATTGAAATAACAAAATGGCGATATTCGTTCCGATGTTGGCCACTTGGCAAAAGAGCCTTGTACAGCTGTTGCTGATGTTCGTAACCAGACTTCCATAATCAAACAGAGGCAATTTTCGCATTATCCTACTAATATTATATTATGTGGAAGTTTGTATGTTTGGATGTTTATTGTTAGTCAAACACGCAAAAATGGCTGAACGGATTTGCATGTAATTTGGCATACAGATAGGTTATAACCTGGATTAACATATAGGATACTTTTTATCTCGGTAGTACGTTCCCGTGGGATAATTTCCGAAATCCAGGCGGGCCAAGCCGCGGGCGAAAGCTAGTTTATAATAAATTCTATTGGACACGAATCAAGTATGCAGCTCGTATATACCAGTAGAATACAAATGAGTGCGTAGCGTAGGCATGGTTCTTTCAATCACCACGACTCTCCTACTATACGGAGTTCGGTCACGTATTTTCGCATCACGCACCCTGTCCCTTGACATAAACACATCATTATTATGTAGTAGGCCTCAGACAATTTCCATAACCTACTAACACATTGGAATAAACATTATTTGGTAAATCCCTAAGTTGCTATGAAGTTAGAAAAGACCGTCTTTTTGGTACTTTTTCACCGATATATTACCAACAGCTTCGGAACCATATACTTTGAGTTGTGAATTTTTATTTATACTTCTTTATGTTTTTGAACTGGACCTGAAATAAAGGCCCAAAATTGGCCATATCCGCAAAAAGTGGCAAGGAGAAAGGAAGGATTCGAGTTCCTTCCACTGCAGTGACCATAAATATCTGTTATTTATATTTCTACGGCAGTGACTATTCCATCACAATATTATTACATTACATAATACATAACTACCTTAAGTTTTAGATCCAGAGCCTTGGCAAACAGAATGTTGGCAATTTTGCTGTTTGAATAAGCTTGCAGTGGGGTGTACTGAGTCTTCGTAAAGTTGTTGTCATCTAGGTCCAGTTTGTAAACTGAAATGCATTTAAAAGTCAAATACGGTAAGCAACAATTAATTAAGGGTATTTTAAAACCGGGTAGTAATGCCCAATTTCACTAACACTACACTATCCGCTTCAATGGACAGGCAGCCTTAGGGTTCGCGTAATGTTAGTGAAAACTCGCACAGGATGCCTACAGAAACCAGTGCTTTGGGGGTGCTACACACTCCGCGGCTTCTACACAGTATGCCGGCGGCATAAGCACTGGCACCTTGTAGAGTGAGTGGTGGAGCGTTTCGCAGACCGAAGCTCATTTTCGTAAACACAAACAGACCAAAAGGAGTTATTACTGCGGATAGTTTATGATGGATTTGACCTTTTCTTTTTCCGGCCGTATTCCATCACAGCTAACGCGATAACCGAGAAATGTAAGTTCGGATAAGGAACCACTCAGTCAATGATATTCACTTACACTGGTGGATCCGGGACGACACGAACACAATCCTCGAAGGGGCACTTTGAATGAGTAGCGGCAGCAGCAGTAATGTGAGCAGCGCATGTCCGAGGTGGTTGGATGCGAGCTGTATCTCGAAGCCATCGCGCGAGCGGCCCGCGGGACACATCATGATGCCGGCGTTGCACACCACGCCGCGCAGGCGCCGCGCACTTGACATCACGCGCGCACAGAACGCGCGCACGCTCTCTAGGCTGCAGAGGTCCAGCTCCTCCACCACTAACTCCCCCGTGCCCGGCTGCCCGCGTGAGGACTGCTCTATGTCTTCTTTGGCTTCTTTCGCTGTTACGATGTTACGACACGCCATTATAACGCGAGCGCCTGCAGAACAAAATGTATTGTTTATGTTTATTGTTGTTATTAAAAAATAATTCTTTGGAAATAAGGTCTTCGATCGCATCCGAATCTAGCCGAGTTCCAATGATTAGAAATCAATAGAAGGCTGCATCCTGCGAGGTTAGTTGAGTTTTTATTTTAGTTACTTGATTTACATTTTACAATATGCCTTTTCAGGGTTCCGTAAAAGAAGGGACAAACGGAACCCTATTACCAAGCCTCGCTGTCCGTCCGTCCGTCTGTCAGCGGGCTGTATCTCATGAACCGTAATAGGTAGACAATTGAAAATTTCACAGATTGTGTATTTCTATTACCGCTATAACAACAAATAATTCAAATAAAATAACGTTAAAAATTAAAGGGGGTCATACTCCACATACAAGGAACATGTTTTTTTTTTGCGATTTTTATCAAAAAAAATATTGTACGATCGATGGTACGGACCCTTCGGACTCGCACTTGGCCGGTTTTTTGTTTACATGGATAGATAGGTAACAGAGGTTTGTATTGCATTTAAAAGAAAAGAAAAAACCCGATTGGTTCACTAAAACATCCTAGTTGTATTCTTATTTTAAAATAGATTACAAGTTATCCGCGCGACCATTGCAGGATTATTTTAGTTTCACAAACTGCACTTACCTCTTCTGAATAAATCGGCTGCAGTCTCCCTGCCCATCCCGGTGTTGCTACCGGTCACTATGATAGTGAACCCCTCTAGCCTCCTCTCACTTTTACACCAACCGCTGAAGTAATCCATTATTGACCCTTGAACTAACCACTTTTATAATTATTTCGCGACGCGCTGTCAACTAGTTGTTGATTACTTCACATTGTGTTATATACTGATTAAACGACTGGCTTGTGTAAAGTATTTATATGAGATGAGCTCATTATGTAAAGGCGTATTTACATGAAGCAATTGTATCCAATTAGATCTGTGTGTATACCATACAACTGTGAACCGATGAACCGCACAAAAGTGGTAATGCTTAGGCCGGCCACGTACTGTATCATAGAAATATAAATAACAGGAGAAGTGGCATGGGGGCGTGTCTGTGTCCGCGCATCTTGGCCAGAATGGCCATGCCTCAGGCAAATGGCCGTCTCCGCTAACTAGTGCGCTTTCGAGCGCGATCGTGATAACATTTAAGAATACCGTGTTGTTCAGTGGTTTCTTGTAAAAATCGAAGCTAAACTATAAACTTTATAAATCGTAGAACCACTTTTCATAAATCAGCACAAGTATTTTGCTATATTTGTGTTGAAAATCATGAAACACAACAAATCGTAAAATATTTCTTGCCTTTACTACGTTATTTTTGTTTTCATATATCACAGCGACTGTACTTTTATTGTAGTAAATACATTGCTTCTTTACCACTACCAAAGTATGTCGCTAAGTAACTGGACAAGCAATGTAAAAATTACAAAACGATATTTGCTTGCATCGTTAGTACGGCCGCAGCGTCTTGCGATGGATTAGTGATGTGGTTGTCCAGATCCACTAACGTAGGCTATCGACAATAATGTCGATTGTCGTATGAATTTATATTACTATTAAAGTTTATTCTTCAATTTGTCAACAGTTATAGCCTGATTGGAAGACCGATGTGAAATCTTGTTTTATACTCATTTAGATTTTCTCATAATGTTGTTTTTTTTTTGGTTTACTTATTATTTTTTTTTTTTACTTACTTATTGTTTATTTATATCATCTTATTATATGTATATCGTTTTTTATTTATAATTTTTCAGCAACAACCAAAAATTTTAATTCAATAATAAATGGGAGAATCGATAAGTTTCCGATTTAGTCAATCACTAGCGTATATGTAAAATAAATGGCTTTTGCACAGCACAACGATAGCGAACGATGTTTTCGTGTGGGTGAGTTGTACGGTGCATGGTAAATGCACGCTGTGTTTGATGGGATAAGGTTTATAATTGATTGTGTAGTACGTTCTGATTTGTAAATTGCATGTGTGATCGCAGGCTAGAGAGTAGGGATAGATTGAAGACATTGGGTTTCGATACATTTTCAACTACCGGGCATATCTCCTTCTTTCTTATATCTATGTACTGTATACATTATTCCGAAACGGAATAACGTTTCGGGATAACGATTCGGAATTCCGAAGGCAGCAAATGCATACAAAATCAAGGATCTATCACGTACCTACAGTAGTTCTTCGTTCGAAATTTTCTCCGATTCGAAATTCCGAAACGGAATTCCGTCTGTATAATGGCCGGTCAAAGTATTCCGAATTGTTATTCCGAAACGGAATAACGTTTCGGACGATGTATGTATGTGGCTGACGTTAGTGTTACCACTTTTGCGCGGTTCATCGGTTCTCGGTTGTACGGTATAAACAGATCTGTTTCGGAATTCACGTAGGTTATGTATGTGGCCGGCCTTACACTACGAAAAACAACCCTTGCTACTACGACATAAAGGCGCTGTCACTGTCAAATGATGGTCCGTTGACAGTTCACTTTATTGGGTAACTTAACTTTCATAAATTGTTCATATTATAACTTGAAGTCTTTCACGCGTTGCATTGACCCTCATCCTCTCAATAAGCTAAGCGAATGCGATACACGCGTCCCAACTGTAAGCACGTCTGAGAGAGAAACTAGGTTTGTTAATTTATATTTAAAACCGGATTTTTCCTCCGCGTGATGCCCACGTGTTGAATATAATAACAATAATAATTTAGGCAATTATTGCCTTCAAAACCCAAGTCAGAGGCTCATGGGCGGCATAAAAACTCGACACGGGTTTTGTCGACGGAAGAATAAACAAAATGACAGATTGTGATTGTAAATAAATACTTTTAAAGATATTTAAGAAAATTTATGAAAATCTAATCCCCTTATCTCCGAGACTACGGAGACTAAAAAAAAATGTTAATAATTCTCTAAATTATAGATAACAGGAAAACAAATGTATGGGAGAACATGTTTTTCAACTAAAATGTTAAGTTTGTTCTTGAGATAAATTCATCCCAACTACGGAACCCTTCATTGTGCGTGGTCCGACACGCACTTGGCCGGTTTTTTGCGATATTGTTATTGTGCAAACGTGTGGTGGACGCCGTGATATCCTCCCACAGAGTACATTTCTAATGCCGTGTTACTAATAAAACTATGCCTGGAAGCTCGTCGACTCTGACCGGGTAGCACCCACCGAGTTTTTTTACGCAGAAAAAACTTACGTTCCTACAGTCTTCCTTTTTTTGCTGAGTTTGCGCGCGTCGCATCTCATTGCTCTTGTGACCTTCGGCAAAAAGGCAGTTCCAAATTATAAACCTCAGATTATAACTACTTTGGCAATTTTGCTTATTATTTATTCATTTATGTAGTAACTTCCGCAAGTCACTTTTAATTGTTCAAATATGCTTTAAATAATTTTTAATTATAAAATAAATGTAAAAAATATCAAATTAAAAGTCATGTGCGAGACTTTATGAAAACGTTTTACAAATAACAACAACAGACTTTAAAAAAAATACTAGGTGAAAAATAAATTTACGTTGCCGTCGTCTTAGAGGTATTTTTCACTTTGTAGTGTTTTTTTTTTGGAAGTTGCTTGTTTTTTGGAAGTTAAAAAAATTAAAATAAATTAAAAAAATGTTAACAATAGTGACAGAAGTTATTATAAGATCATCCATAGACTAAGTGGGAAAATACGTAAAAGTTAATAAAATTTTTATGAGACAAGCTTCCTCTACCTCGACCACAATTAACGAAAATCCGGATGAATATACCTAAAAAAAAACATACATAGAGACGAACATAGAAACTCCTCCTTTTTTGAAGTGGGTAAAAAAACTCAACATGCCACCATTTACAGTGATATACTTTTTGGTTTCAATTAATAGGGTTAATGTTATTATATAAGGAGTTGTTTAACTCTTTCTTTTAAGTCGAAATGAAATGCAAAATTGCTTCTTATTTAAGATAAATTAAATAATACAAAATAATAATGCTTTACAAACATCCAAATATATTTTAAAGTATAAAATTGTAAAATACACATCTTATAAATGCGATAAAATCTATACTTATATCAATTTTAATTGCACTTAAAAAGTAACAGAGTAGATTTTTGAGCCTTAGTTTAAAAAGTAGGTTAATAGCAAAAAATAGGTTATGAGTAAATAAGCTGCCTAATAGAGCGTCATCACAGATATGGTAAAATATAGAAATTCTATTACTTATATCCTAGAAACCATTTTAAACCCAACCACCGATTATTTTAACAACAACATGATTATTACATTAAAACGTTACAAAGAAAATTGTGTTATGTGTACTTAGAAAAATAAAGTCCTTATTTAAAAAACTAACGAGTCAACACAGTTGGCCCGTGAAAACAATTCCACGGCATAAACAAATTTATAAGTACATCATATAAAAATTAAATTTAAATCGTACTGGACTAGCCTCATACTTATTTACCATCGACTCTCGAAAAGAAGTAGCCTCATCCAGATTGGACGGATTCGTTTAGGTGACTTTGAAATCAGTCAAAAATTTATGTTATAATGTTGGATACACTAGACCATATATTATGTCAATATTGGTACAGCCAAACACAGTAAAAGAATTTAAGTACAATTGAAAATGGCGCGTACCTTTATAGACCTATATATTTATATAATTATATATAGCTTACGTATAGATGTGTCTCTTGAACTTTGTGGACTGTGGTTATTTCGCCAAAACATGAGTTTAGCTGGGAAAATATTTTGAGGCCTATGAATGCCGACTTGGACCAAATTAAACCTCCAGTTTTCTATGTAGCGAGTAAACAATTTGGTTCAAACCCACATAATGTGGGTGGCTTAAAAAAACATGATTACATTGATTTCTGAAGCAATTCAAAGAGGACAGCAAGTAAAAGTATCTATAAAACAGTCTTATTATATAAAGACAAATTTTGCTTTGTGACAAGATTTTGTAACCAGTTCCTGTAATAAGAAGCTAAATGGGATCGAAAAATACTAAAAACTTAGTCCGGTAAATGTTTTTTTGTTAGTCGGAACAAAGTTCGAAATTTAAAACCTAGGTCGAAGTTATAAGGTTAGGGTAAAAGAATTAGATTGCGTTTTGTAATATGACGGTAAGTAACTTAATGCCTAAAGAAGGTTAAACTTAAGTTAAACAGTTTTGACTCCTGGATCATTGGCTGTGAAGGGGTCGTAGTCTCCTAACTTCACCAGCTCGACGGACATGTCCCACAGCTTCTTCGCATATTCGTCGTTTGCGCCATTCGACGCAGGAGCGGTTACTGCACAATCACTGGAAAAAAGGAGTTAAGTTTAATGTGACTGTCAAGAAGGCTCTGCTCGCGTGGTCTGTACTGAAAAGAACTCATTTTACTCGTGATTGCCCTTGATTTTATTTACAGGTTTGTTTCCACTTAGCCCCGTTTGAGTCCGAATTGAAATTAAATTGTTTGTTTTAGGATATCTGAATCAGTTTTACACCTCATATTAAATAAAATTAAATAAGCTAGAAGGAGTTGACTTTTTTTATTTGAGTAAGTACCCCTGAGAAGAAATGGAGAAACAAACTAAGGGGTCAAGATTTCTTTTAAATTCAAGACATTAAATATTAAAAATATAGTGTAACAAAATACATGGTAGTATCTGGGCTGGTCTTTATAGGTACCAGAAAGAGAGTAAACCTGTCCCAACAGACCACACTAGGGCCCGTATTACAGAACCTCACTCAATATTCAAGGATTACTTAAAACTACTTTTAACCAATCAAAAGGCTTTAAACGAGTTTTAAGTTATGCTTCAGATTGAGAATACTCTCGTGCTTCCTTCTTTAGCACACTTAGGCCCTAAGTGTGCTAACGAAGGAAGCACGAGAGTGGAACGACCGCGTGGACTAAAGGCTCGCACAGACCAGCGCGACGCGACTCAAACAATGCAATTTCTAAGAAAACTGTACGGTATAACAATAACCGGCGTCGCGTCGCGCGACAAGTCGCGCTGGTCTGCACAAGCCTTAATAACTAGCAGAAAAAATATATATGACAAAAATAAATACAAGAAAATCGGACGTGATTCCCGTGTCATAAGTTATCTGTGTCATTTCACGATTGCGCCCTATCATTGTAATTTAAACCTTGTTTCAATGAAAATAAAGTCGCAACGACCGACTATCTATGTAATAAAAGTTTTAAATTCATTCTGTCTGTGTAACAACGCACAGCCTAAACGGCTGGGTCTAGAAGCATGAAATTGTTCACAAGGTTTTCTTATATAATGAAAGTGAGCACTAAGGAAGGATTTTTGAAAATTCATTCTGGTTTAAATAGAGGATAAAAGTTTGTATGGAAGTTCGTCATTTTTGCCGATGGGATAATCCATCGGACACACGGATTGATGAGATATAAAACTGATTTTCCCCATATTATGAACTACTAGCTTTTGTCCGCGACTTCGCCCGGTCGGAAAGTATGCCACGGATACGTATTACCGAGATTACATACCTAATAGCCGAGGAAAAGGTTATTGACTCGTTGCCGTCAACCATAATTATTTTGTTATGCGTAATTATGAATCTGTGACAAATCCAACAAATCCCATTTTAATCTAAATTAAATGCCCAATTTAAATAACATATTTTATTGGATAAGGATAAATATAATACCGGTCAAAATAGCTTCGGAAATAACAATTAAATTTTTATCAAATTCTGAAAGGTATAACGATGGTTATTGTGGGTCATCCTTAGAAGATAGACATAAATGCCATCGCGGCCTTTTTGTTGAACTGTTTAAGGCGTACAATCCTGAACAACATAAATTGTATTTATCTCCCACGGTTTACATGGCGCACGACAGTAAAGCTCCAATTCGGCATGATTTTTTACGACGTCTTCAACAGTAATCGTCATATTTCAGCCAATTTACACCAAACATTAATAAATTATACACCAAAACCTTCCTCATGACATGAATCACTCCATCCATTGGAAATCAGTTCAGCAGTTTTTGAGTTTATCGCGTTCAGACAGATAGACAGACAAGGCGTAGGACTTTTTTATAATATACAGGGTGTTCGGCAGAAGGTTGAACATACGAAAATGGCGGATCCGTGGGGCCGTCTACTACGTGTTTAGGTCCAATAAGGATGTATTTAGAAATAAGTGAAGTTCCTACTTTTCACGAGCGCGCGTCTCTCATAGTAATTTAAACTTTTTGTCAATGAACATGAAACTCACAATGACTACACAATCTTATTACCTGTAATACAACCCAGTCTCATCCGCACACTTTTCGTCAACCGCGCAGTATATGGTGGTCTGCGCGCCCAACTCCGGCGACTTCATGAAGGGCGCCATGACGAAGCCGATGAGCTTGCGCGCGCCCCAGAACAGGGTCTCGTTGAGGTGGCGCCCGAGCTCCGTCTTGATCACGCCCGGGTGCAGGCTGTATGTACTGATGCCTTGGATGCTATGCTCCTGGAGTTAAAAAATAACAATGTTTTTTAGAGATCATGTCCGACCGAATTTCTTTGTCGGTTTTCGGCAATTTTCTGCCGAAATGTCCATTTTCGGCAATTTTCTTTTTCGAGCGAAAATAAATTAAGTGTCGGCAAATCAATACTTTTAATTTATTTATTCAGAGAAAATCGATATGTACAACAACTAGAAGCACAATCACTGTGGAAACGCATAAACAAAATGCATTTTCTAACTTATTATTAAAAAAAGTTTCGTGTGATTTAAGTTTCAACGGTTAAATACTTATAATGATTAACAGGTTGGCACTGAATTTCTTCTTCTAAAGAAAAATCTTTTAGACACGTTCAGAAAAGTTAATAAGTGCAGCTTTAGCCCACTTTATAAGCGAAATTTTTATTTTTTATTCTTACTATGAGAAAATGTGTTGTGTTGTGGTTGTGTGTATATTACACGAAAGAAATTGCATATTATTGAAAGAAATCAGTATTTCTTGGTATACCTTCAATTTCGCTGCTAATTCTCGGGAGAACAATACGTTGGCCAGCTTGCTCTGCGAGTACGCTTCCGCTGCGTTGTAACGTCGATTCTTGTAGTTCAAGTCGTCGAAATTGATGCCATACCCTGAAATAACAAATGAACACTCAATAAAACGCACTGATGAACTGAGAGCAGTGGTGGCCCAGTTGTCACGGCCGCGACTAACGAATTGTAGGTCGTGGGTTCAAACCCAAGCAGGCACTTTAGTTTGTGTAAATAATTTCATCACCACTGCTCTCAAAACGGTGAAGGAAAACATCGTGGGAAAACCGGCATGTCCTAGAACCAAAAATTTGAAGACGTGACATCCACCAACCCGCACTGGGCCCGCGTGGTGGACTACGGCCCACTCCCTCTCACAGAGAGGAGGCCTGTGTCCCAGCAGAGCCTGTGGCAGTGGTGATTATGCTAATATGAGACATCGAGTTTTAGAAACAGACTGTCACATAGCTATGAGCGACAGGGATGACGCTCTAGAAAGCTGTACTTTTCGAACAATATTTTGATGTCTTCTTCTCATTTGAATACGCTGATGTAAAATATTAATCTGCTGTAATTCTTTGTTATATTATTTTAGCTCCTCGAAATAATATAAATTATAAATAGTAAATACTGGCATGATTCTTGTATCGTGCATTACGTAAATTACAGGCATCCGGCAAATTACAGGCATTTATTTGCTTTAAAGAACACTTCTAACACTAGCTATGTAGTACAAAGTTTTTTAAAGAAAAATAAACTATTTGACTAATTTTTTCTAACTAATTAACTATTTTACCATAAAAAAAGTGTGAACTATGAACTTACTAATATGTGCTCTAGACGAAACAGTTACAATTCGCGCTGGCGTGCTATTCTTGATACGCGGCAGTAGAAGCATGGTCAGCAAGAAATGCGCCACGTGATTTGTTCCAAACTGCATCTCAAACCCATCATCTGTCTCACTTTTAGGACACATCATGACCCCAGCATTATTCACGAGGATATTTATCTGTGGTTCCGTATCTAGAATACTCTGTGCGAATTCTCGGACTGACTTCAAAGAGGTAAGGTCGCATTTCGCAAGGTCAATTTTGCCAGTATCTGGCAAGTCCTTGCAAACTTTCTCAATGTCGGATTTCGCCTCTTCCGCCCTTTCCATACTGCGACACGCCATTATCACCTTGGCACCTGTGGAATGTAAACCTTTTACATTGTATGGTCGAAAATCTAATCAAATTCATTATCTTTATTGCTTTTCTTGAATTTATTAAGACATGAAATCAATATTATAATAAATAGAACATAATTTTTTACTGTATTTTCATTACTTTTTTCTGTACTTCAATACTCATAAATAATTAAGAATAATAACTTTAGATACTGGTAACAATCATGGAAAAATAAGAGAGAATTATTTTTACTGCTCATAAAGGTTCATGGAGGTCGTCTTTAAACTCAGTGTATAAGTAAGGACTGAGGAAATCGGAGGTCAACCATCAAAGCCTAATAGCACCTCATAACATCTCTATTTGAAGTTTGAACACAGTGAATGCCATGCAGCAGATATATTTGAAAATCTATTGTTGCCATTCAATATGATAATTATGTTTTATTATGATCATTACGTTTTTCTTACAATTTTGATTTACGTTTAATTAAGAATTTTATAAATTGTTCTGCACTTTTTATAGCATTCATTTTTACTAAGTCCAGCAGTGAATGTCATGTCTCTGAATCAGGGACCGAAAACCTTAATAAATCACGGTACAGGGGGCCTACTCTCTAAGCGAAATCCGTGTTTCGGCCGCCCTTTGACTAAAGCCGACGGAACGTGTAAGACAGAGGTTTTTTTTTTCGGTAGGTACCCGTTATAAATTTTTCCTGGTTGGATTCTATTAGAAATATGTACCTGTAAAAAAATATTAATGTTGTAACCGAAAATATCCGTATTGATTATACCGGTTTCGGTCCCTGCTCTGAATTACCTCTCTTATAAAAATCCAGCACAGTTTCTTTCCCTATGCCGGTGTTACAGCCAGTCACTAGGGCAGTCTTGCCCACCAGCTTGGCTGTGCTCAGACATCTTCCACTGAAGAGGGGCATTGTGTGTTCTGCTAGTCTGTAATAATAGAAAAAATAGAAATAATAAATAATACATAGAATTTACCGAATTGGAAATCACCAGGACCGGACTGACTGCAAAACTTTTGGTTGAAATGGCTAATTAGTACAGACTTGCCTGGCATCTCAGTTCCAGTCATCCTTACAGCCTGGGTCGCTACCGCAGTTTCTAACAACAGGCAATACCCACCTGCTCCATAATGTACAAAAGACAATTTTACTACTATTGTTACAAGGAGAACTTAGGGATGCAAGAGCGAGAAGCGAGCTCGGGACTTCGGGCACCCTGACTCAGACAGTTTAGGGTCGAATGGTTATTATTGGTAATTTTTCTTAACCATTCAGAAATAGGAGCCCCGCGAAGCGGGTCTCCATGTATTACGTCCTGTAATACCGCGTTCGTCTTTTTAAAATGATGTACTAGTATGCCGCAAGCTGACGGCACTTTATCCGATACTGATACAATGCCACTTGCGGCACTCAATACACTGCCATAATGATGTACTAGTATGCCGCAAAATGACGGCACTATAACCAATAGAACCAGAAAAAATAATAATACGCCATAATGCTGGGAAACTATAGACCCGCCACCACAGATAAATACAGATTGTTCACTCCGTAAAATCATTTAAATAAAAAGCGACTCTTGCGACAGCACAATAAAGTGCAATTCAGGTCGCACAGCGCTAATTACCTACAGTTATATTCATTCTCCTAGAAGTTGCCTCTCTTTCTATCGCGTAACTCAAGACAAGCCCGCTTACTTGCAGCTTCACACCTAAAATGCGGAGTGAACCATCTGAATTCATCTGAGCCGCCACATGATCTTCTCTTGAGTATATAATGTTCTGTGGATCTTCCCCACCCTTATGGCGACGCTAACCGACTTTTAATGATTTTATACTGAAACGAGTGGTTCGCCTTGAAGATGAGCGGCAGTTGGCTATGATAGCCAGAGGCTGCCCACAGGGAGGGGTTCTGTCCCCCCTCTTATGGAATCTGGTCATCAATGACCTTATCACTAAACTCAACGCCAACCGCTATTATACAATAGGGTATGCAGATGACCTCGCAATCCTTGTATCGGAAAAAGGTGACGGGAACGATCTGTAACCTCACTCAGCAAGCACTACGTATAGTAGAAAGTTGGTGCAGGGAATTTGAACTATCAGTTAACCCCACTAAAACTGAACTAGTCATGTTCACCCAAAAACGAGTATTAGGCCCCCTCCGCCTACCCAAACTGTCCGATACAGAACTCCAGTTGGCCAGTGAGGTCAAGTACCTCGGGGTCATTCTATACAGTAAGTTAAACTGGAGCAGTCATGTAGACAACAAGCTAAACAGGGCCTGCATCACCTTCTGGCAGTGCAGGAAAATGATAGGTAAGAAATGGGGCCTATCTCCCAAAATCATACCGTGGCTATACACAGCAATGATCCGCCCCATGATCACTTACGGGGCCGTGGTCTGGTGGCCCCGAACTCAGCTGGTTACAGCTTCTAACAAACTACAACGCATGCAAAGACTAGCCTGCGTGGCGACCACGGGCTGCATGAGGACTACTCCGACTGCAGCAATCGAAGCTATGCTGGGACTGCCCCGCTCCACCTGTTTATACAGCAGGAAGCGACAATGGCAGCGGTACGTCTTAATGCAATTAATCTCTGGGGTAAGAGAGACACACAACACACCACGCTGCTTGAGGGACTCAATAATGAGTTCATATTACGAAAGCCATCAATGATCGGGTACCCAAACAATTTATCTTTGATAAAAAATACAGAATCCAACTTCACGAGGATCGCCGATGCGAGGGTTTGCGCCCCGCAGAACTACGAATCTTCACTGATGGATCCAAAACAGGTAGTGGCACAGGTGCTGGAATCTTCTCTGAGGACTTCAACATACATATAGCCACACCATTGGGAGTCCACAATACAGTATTCCAGGCCGAATGCATGGGTATATCCCTTGCCGCTTTAGCCATCATGGTCAGGGAAGTTAAGGACCACTCGATACGCATACTTTCAGACAGCATGGCTGTTCTGCAAGCGCTAAACAGCCACACTGTTGACTCTGGGCTGATATACGAGTGCCACCAGCGCCTTAACCAGGTGGGTAGCCTCAACAATATTACCATTCAATGGATCAAAGGACACAGTGGTTCGCGGGGCAACGACGCTGCCGACGAACTTGCCAGAAGGGGATCGAGCATGGCACCAGTGGGGCCTGAACCCATTGCGCCACTCCCCTTCGGGTACCTACGCACTCTGGTAAGGAAACGAACCAGGGACCAACATCACAAACTATGGTGTCCGACCATAGTTTGTGATGTTGGTGGTGAGTGTAGGCAGGCCAAGGAGGCACTCCCTACAATTGATGGCCGCCTCACGAAACAGGTTCTTCGACTAACGAAACAACAGCTGCGTACGGTTACGGCAGCTGTAACTGGCCTTGGGTCATTTAATAAACACCTCTTTGTCATAGGAGTCACAGACAGTCCGGTGTGCAGAGCCTGCATGGAGGACGACGAGACAGCAGCTCATGTGCCTGTTACACTGCCCGGTGGTCGCCACATACAGGGCAAAGTACTTCGGTAACCCAGGTACCCTACGTGAGATTGTCAGTGACACCAAGGCGTTGCTGGCCTTCTTTGTGGAGCTGGGGTGGATCGAATAACAAAATTTTCCCACCCGTACGCAAAATACGCGCTTAGACGTAGAGTTGCGGATACCAGCCCGTATTACCTATTACCTATTATTATTATACTGAAGATCACGTCTAATCAAGTAGTGTTAATGATTTGGAAAAAATATAAGTTAAATTAGAGCATTTTCTTAATAACTTAATATATGAATATTTTAGATTATGTTTATATTACATAGTGAAATTAATTAGTAAAGTTATGTCTATGGCGGAAAAAAAACTGAGAATTAGGCAAAATCTATCAAGCATATTTTTCTGAAACCTTAACCATTTTAAAGATAATATAAATTAATAATGCGTCTTATTTGGGGCAGCGCTCCTGAATGGGCGAGTCCTATTACTGGCTGGCGGCGACGCGATGCGTGAGCTACAGAACACGCAAGCTAACCACTCAAGGTCACTAGCATATATCTGCGTCTTAATAATCCCATTAATCCCGAAAGAAACTGGCGATTTTTATCTCATCACCTATGATTTTGCGCACTTTGGGGTTTTCAAAAATACACTAAAAGCGCCGAGTGTTAAGTACAGTGGTTCCTTAATACTTTATAAACTTTTATTAATCTTCCAAATATAAATAATATTCCTGATAATAACTTTAAAAAAATAACATAAAGACCAACTTCTACACGATAGAAGTGGACCTAACGGAACTTACCTACCATTATCATAATTAACTGTTTCAAGATATGTGGTGATACCTGTTTTTTTATCAGTAAACTATGTTTATAATAAAATAAAATATATCGATGAGTTGATATTAATGAGAATATAAGTATTAATTAGTCACAATTTTATTGAACTCTCCGTCCTTTTTTACTCAAAAAACTTTTACAGCAAGTAGTTTCTCTACTTTACCGATCGCGGACTACTTCTTCGCAGATTTTTGTATTCATTATGAAAGTACTTACCCTGTATTGTCATTAAAAAAGGTGTGATTTCTATTCCATAAAATTTAGGAACCGAATTAAAATAAATTCCTCTTCTTCGTCACAAATATGACGCGCGCTCCAAGATGAGTTTGACAAACTGATTCTGATTGACATTAATGACATTTGACATGTATGCTGTGACTGAGGCTGTGACAATGAATATTGTCAATCTCCTGTCAGTTGGGCTCAGTGTTGCCAACCCGTACGATAATTTGCCAATACGATGTCCGATAATGAATGTCTAAAGCCGCGTCCCCACTAGAGCCGCGCGGCTTCGTGAGGCCAAGCCGCGCGGCCGCGCCTCGTGAGTTTGTAAAAGTACACACACGAGGCTCGGTCTCGAGGCTTTGCCTCACGGGGCCGCGCGGCCCTAGTGGGGACGCCCACTTTTTTTTAATGTAATTTTACAGTGAAAACACAGAAATATCAACTAAAAACTGTGACAAAACGTGTAATACGGTTTGTGCTGCTAGCGCCTCTACTGGTGTCAGTTGGCATATACTTCCCCTTTGTCTCTAGTATTAAATTATTGATTGGATTTGAATTTCTATTTGATTTGAATACAGGGTTTTCTTTCTTTTGCACAATAATTTTTCCCAAAAACCGATCATTTCGACGTGGAAACTAATTTGAAGTTGTTAAGTTTTCCCAACTTCAAAACTTCAAATTATCCAGTTTGTTAATAATTATACTGTTTGGGCTCAACCTACTGCCAACCAACTTGGTTGGCTGCGGAATGGTCTATTACGACGGGCAAAGCAGCAAGTAGGTTCAAACCCAATAATTATTGGATTACCACTAGGGGAAGCAGGCAACTGCTTCCCCTGGTGAGAACCACGCTCAAAGTTGAAATGAAATGTAGTTTTTCAATGCCCACTGTCTAGTTTCAATTAGTGGCCGTTGGTGATCGTTGTCGAATTTTGATTGGACGAAACGCAAATGTTTTCCCGACGACGAAAACGGTTGCAGAAAGCGGTCGTCGTTGCAACGCACATCCCTAATGTCAATGACAGTTTATGTCTCTGTCAAGTCAAAAATTGTCAGACGGAGACGATGTCACGATGACCAAACGTCATTTCAGTCACACAAGAAACTGAATTGTGAATTTGTTAATTAATTTAATTATATCTCATTAATCATAGGCTGCGTACTTCATAATTGTAGGGCTCTTTAACTTAAGCTTTATTTGAAACCAATCGACCGATATCGTGTAGCGTAATTGTTGTACTCAC
This sequence comes from Agrochola macilenta, assembly GCA_916701695.1. Taxonomy (NCBI): domain Eukaryota; kingdom Metazoa; phylum Arthropoda; class Insecta; order Lepidoptera; family Noctuidae; genus Agrochola; species Agrochola macilenta. Next base: position 9,145,989 of record OU753554.1, on the reverse strand, counting down.
AAACACGTTTAGCGTATAAACATTCAATGATACTCGTATTTCTTCGTAATGTGAAAGCAAAAACTTAAAACAAACATGTATTGTAGTAGGAGATAAGTGCCATTACTTGTATATCTAGCAGTGTATCATTATCTTTCCTTGAATTTCCTTCGTCACAAGGTTTTATTGTCACTTGCGTAAATCTTTGCCTATTTTTGTGGATAGCCTTATTTATGTACTCAATTATTCGCGACTCAGTGCCAATGGAGTATGATAACGATGAGAATACTTGGCGTAGGCCTTCGACGCCTAAGGTGGAGCGCTCAGCGTGCGGTCAGATCCCCAAGCGGTCATCAACTGTGGCTGTTGTGGTACTTGGACTAGCTGTACTAAGCTGCTTGCTTGGTTATTGTGTGCTCAGCGAAACCCTACCCTACGAGTCTAAGACCCTGCGTCTTGTTATTATTGTAAGTATTCAATTTCATTGAAAATCAGGATTTCATTGAAAACATTCATTATTGTTTTTTTTTTAGTTAAATCAAGAAAAGGAAACTGTATCAAATGACTGAGAATAAAAAAGATTACATTATTTTTAATTTATATTATCATGGAATGCAGTGTATCTAGTAATTTTCTATCCTCCCTTTGATGACCCAAATTAAGTTTCTTATATAGACATCTTTATTGACAAACAAAAGTCATTTATTCAAATGAGGCTGAGAATCAGCACTTTTTGAATGTAAAAGTTACAGAAGACAGTCCCCTAAAACCCTCAAAACGCAGCACAGCTGTCTGCTAAGTTAGAAGAACTTGATTGTATACAATAGTATGAATATGATATTATTTGGGCACCCCCCTCATATAAAAAATACTTTAGCAATGGTGATAATCAATTTACTGCAGGCATCCATACATATCTGTTATTTTCACATGACGCAAACATTAAGAGATAAGATTATGAGTGTTTCTGACTCGATATTTCTCCTTTACTCAACATCCATTATAATTTATTAATTTTCCCAGCTGTTCCGCCATGGTGCCAGGACCCCGGTGGAGACCTACAGCAGTGATCCATACAGAAACTATCAATGGCCTGATGGACTCGGCGGTCTCACTAATGTAAGTTTACAATATTAACAAAAGTAACAGAAATGGCTTTGGAAAGTGATCATGTTCACTGAGAGTAGATTGGCTCTAAAAATATAATACTAAGGTTTTTGTAGAAAATTTTTATATGAATATAATAATTTCATAGTGTATTCATTCATTCATCAACCTATAAATAGTAGTCCCTTGCTGGTGCTGCACATATCAAAATCTCACCAGCAGTGGCTGATTTGCAGTTTTGGCAGGCCATGTAGTAAGTATCAGCCGGGTGTGTAATGTTTGGTATAATAACAGATAGTCTAATTTCTTTTGACATAACTTTCATATGATATAATTTTCATATGCTATAAAATACATTTAATCTAATTTCATATGATCTAATGTTATATTTGATATAATTTTCATTTTCTCTAATTTCATTTAGTATAACGTTAATTTCATATAATTTTCAAATTGTATAATGCTCTTTTTATATAATGTTCATTTGACCTAACTTTCGTATTAACTAATTTTCTAAGGTAACGCATCGTTCTTGAGAAAAGCAAATTATATCGTATCTTAACCTCAAAACATTAAAGTTGCTTCTGCATCGTCTCCGGCGCTGCGGGAAGTGCAACCCCTTCGCCCTTACGTAACAAAGGATAGGCACCCATGCTCACCTCCGCAGCTTCGGCGTGCTGGGTCGCCTCAGCCTCTACGGCTCGCACGGGTGCCTATGCTTCGTTACAGCGAGCGGGGGTAGCTCTCCCTCCGCGCCTCCGGTTTTTATATATACTCTAGGGTAGGAGCCAAAAGACTACGTAAAGTCGGGGTGCCCCGATTCGGTTTTGGAACAGATTCAACCTATTAACTACAAGCCGGTGTATAATTATGTTGTCGCCATATCGTAGAAATTAAGAAAATCGTATCATATCAATCGTATCGTAGAATCGTAGAAATTATATTAAACGTTACTTATAGATTTTGAATATTATAGCAACTGAATATTACATTAATTGAATATTATTTCAAATGTGCATTATATAAACTGTTCATTATACCATATGAAATTAGGTAAAATGAAATTATATCAATAATTAATTATATCATTTGATCGTTATATTAAAAAAGAATTATATTAAATGAAATTAGGTCTTATGATCATTAGAACTTTTGTTGTTATATCAAACGTTTCACACCCGTATCAGCCGCCCCTTTCTCAGCACCCATCATATAGACTACATAATGAATTTACTTTATTGCCAACTTTTATAGAAATCGGTTCAGAAATTTAGTTAACTATGTATGAGTTGGATTGGCGCCGACGCGTTTCAATTAGTTATTTGCACATATTTTTAAATTATTTAAGTTATTATTGTTATACGATGCGGTGCAGTGCGGCCCGCCATAATGTGCGCGAACATTTAGAATATATAGGTACATACTTTGAGTTATATGTTGTTATCATCAGTGATCTTTTTGTCACTATTAGCCGTCCCTAATATCTGGCCGCCCTAGGCCCGGGCCCACTCGGCCTTTGGGCAAGTCCGCTACTGCTCACCAGTACACTGGGGGCCTACTCCGTAAGCGACCGTACGGACATACCGTAAGTTAGACAGAGAGCGAAGCGCCAGTAATGACGGCCGTACGAACGAATTTCGCTTAGGGAGTAGGCCCCCTGGATGCTAAGCCATACCTTAGACCATAGATTACCATAGATTGTCGCAACCCAGCGCTGGGCACGCCACAATTGCGGCGGCAAGGCCCCTCTTTGAGGAGTGGCTAGAGAGGCGCCACGGCGTCCTCACCTTCCGCCTGACGCAGGTCCTCACCGGACACGGTTGTTTCGGGAGGTTCCTGTTCAGGATAAAGCGGGAGGAAACGCCCGGGTGTTACCATTGTGTGGATCGCCCGGAGGACACGGTGGAGCATACGGTGGAGGTCTGCCCGGCTTGGGCGGGACACCGCCGTGTCCTCACGGAGGCGATCGGCAGCGGCGATCTCTCGCGTCCGGCCCTGGTTAAGGCCATGGTCCGGAGCGAGAGTGCATGGGAAGCCGTCACTTCCTTCTGCGAAGCAGTAATGCTCGCGAAGGAGGAGGCGGAAGGGGGCGGCCCCGGCACACAGCCAACGGAAGGAACACGGGTGGGTTTTAGTCAGTAAAAGTCTGACACTCCCTCTCGCTCGGCCCAGAGCGGGAGGAATCATTTGATGATTTCCCACAAAAAAAAAAAAAAAAAAATCCCATCTATCAGTTTATTTGCATAAATAAGGCGCAGGAAGTTCTTCAAAGTTAATAAAATAGATGTCTTATTCTGCTTTTAATTTCGTTGGCGTGTACATTTTACATACATAAATTATTTTATTATCAGAAGTTTTTTTAGGTAAATTTAGTCAAACTTGATGAGACATGTGTGTATGATAATGAGACTTGTTTGTTAAATTGAGTGGAGATGAGATAAGAAAACTTAATTAAAAAAACACCGAAAACAACAGCTGCTTTATAAAATAAAATAGCAATGTTAAATATTGATTATGTGTGACTCTGAAAACAAGAGCTAGGATAGCAAAAAACGTGCTGTCGTCTTTCCTGTTAAAATTAAAACTGTTGTATGGACGGATGAAAATGAAATATTGAGTATAGATTTCGATGTATTTTGTTGGTATATCAGTATGTGCTAACTGAAATATAGCAATATTTTGCATACTATTGTATAGAATCAAATTTTTCTAACTGAACAGACAGCTGTGCTGCTGGGAAGTTTGTTGCGCCACTTCTTCTCTCCAGCTTAAGCACTAAGAAGTGGTGAAGGGCGGGCGTTTTTGGGGGACTGTCTTATGTAATTTTGACGTTCGAAAAGTGCTGATTCTCAGCCTAGTAGTAGTAATACTTAAATTATATTATTATGTAATTTTATTGGTTTTTATAGGCTGGGAAGCTTCAGCTGTATGAATTAGGCAAGAAGTACAGAAGTTACTATGCAAACTTTATCCCTGAAGAGTACTGCGAGAAGGACGTGTTTATACGCAGCAGCGACAAGTCCCGCTGTCTCATGAGCGCGTACACATTCCTTGCGGGCCTGTACCCGCCCACAGAGAGGCAGATGTGGCACCCTGAGCTGCCGTGGCAGCCTGTACCTGTACACTCGCTGCCGAGGGAACTGGACAATGTAGGTCATGACGATAATGAATATTTTTATATTACAGTAGTCAAACACTGCCTTATCAAGTCACCGAAAGTGGAAGCGAGGATCGTTGAACGTTATTTCTCGCGGCTCTATATCACAGTCCACAATCTCAAAATAAATTAAGTCTTGCTAAGATATGAAAAATCAATTTACTTTCTATTTCAGATAGTTGCAGCAACAAAACCATGCAAAGTATGGAAAGCTATGTATCAAGAGCAATTAGCTGAAAAGAACGCCGATCCGAAGTTTACGGAGTTATTCGACTATTTGAGCAAACACACGAATCAGAGCATGCGCAGTGTCCTGCCTGTGGACTTCTTGTACAGCACTCTCTTAGCTGAGCAGGAGGCGGGGCTCAAGCTGCCAGAGTGGACGAGGACAGTGTTTCCGAGTAAAATGCGGACGCCATTCATGCTCAGTTTAGCTTTGCTGTCTTATAATGATACCTTGCAGAGGCTACAAGTTGGTGAGTTGTTAGTATAATAAAGGTATTGTCAAAACACTACTAACATAAGACGTGTCACGTCCGGGTCCGCAAAAAGTCAATCGTCATCCTGAGGATGCCTCGCTGAGAAGTGAAACATGTGTGGATTTCTTACAAGGTTCTTTATGACTCTTTAAGAACAGTTAAGAGGATTATGTTACTAAATATACGTCGTCTATTGTATTTTATAATGAATTTCCACAGTCACGCCTGAGTCAATCAACTACCTTAATACTAAAATGTAAAATCAAGGCCTTATCAGATAATTCTCAATTATACGCGATTCGACGCAGTTTCATAGTTTCGTCAAATTCAATCATTGAGTGTGTAATTTCAGGTCCACTTCTAAAAGAGATAAAGCAGTACCTAGACGAGTCCGTCGCGCACGAGAACGTGGACCGCTCTCTGTACGTGTATTCTGGACATGACATCACGGTCGTATCAGTCTGGCGCGCCCTCGGGTTCAATGACCTGCTGGAGCCCGAGTATGGAGCCAGCATCGTAATTGAGTTGCACGAAGATCTGGAACAGGAGACATTCTTTGTCAAGGTATGCTCAAAGAGCTCATACCATCGTAGTATCAAGAACCAATGAATTTATCCCAAGCATACACTTAAAATTGTAGTTGGAAAACGTGTAGTTAGAGAATTAGAGATCATGTTTTTCAAACTGCAAATTTAAGTTGTTCGATTATTACTCGTTAAACTGTAAATTCAACTTAGCTGTGATAGTTTTCCTTTTAACTTCGTTATATCTACTGCTGTGAATTTTTTCACAAATCCAAGTACAACCACTTAGCTGACAGGGGGGGGAGGGAAACTTGACTTATAATTTTAAAGCTTAATATTTCGCAAACGGATTCCTGAATTGAAAAATGATTTTCACACACCTACAATATTTTTGAACGACCTTTCCAACGACACCCCACACAATGGGAAAAACGAGAAAAACGGAAAAAAGGGTTCCTTGTTTACTACGGAACCCTAAAAATCGCTTCCATTCCGTTCCGCACGCATTCTCGCACGCGCAAGTTGAGTCTAAAACAAGGCCAATGATTCCTTCAAAATTGTATTAAATCTGTTAAAAAGTCGCATTTCTCATAATTCCAGACGTTCTACCGCAACAACACAAAGGTGGAAGTTCCCTTGGAGCTGAAGTTACCATTCTGTGATGATCCATGTACGTACAGTCAATTTAGTACGCACGTCAGCAAGTTTATATCTGACGACTGGGACGCGGAGTGCGGCAATACAGACAAGTAAATTATTATAGTCTTTGCAAATCACGAGCGCATTTCATGTGAATCATATGTCATTGACATAAGGTTTTTATTGCAATGGTTGACGCGCGCTTGCGCAATGCAACAACTATACCGACTATACTTATTATTTACGTCTAAAAAGTATGCCAACGGTCCAGTTGCTAGTGTAAGTGAAGTCCTAAAATATCGAATATTATCTTTTATTATGTACACACGGCTACACATCAAGCTATACACTTCCAGTTTATGCTGATCTAGCATTATATAGGATTTCCGTACAATGCGAGGTCAGCTTATACTGGAATGTATAGCGTGATGTGTAACCGTGGGTACTAGGGACCCGCCCCGGCTCCGCACGGGTATGTATTATATAAACCTTCCTCTTGAATCACTATCTATTGCTGAAAACTGCATTAAAATCCGTTGAGTAATGGTTTAAAAGATCTAAGCGAACAGACAGCGGAAGCGACTTCATAAAATGAATGTCGCTTTATGTAAAGAAGATGTAGCTATAGTTTTGTAAGATGTGCTCCAACTTCGTTAATATGGAAAGAAGCTAGATGATGGCGTTTCGTAACCCACATCTGCAGAAACGATCGGTATGTCCAATTTCTTTTGTAAAGTACAATACGGCTGGTACATGGCCGGTCCGGACTTGGCGCAGGGGGCAGCGCAATTTTTTTTTTTTTAGGAACCAGTCCTGGTGACACGAGGCGGTGTGAATTACAGAACATGCGCGAAAGTTCGGAGAACATATGTTCAGACCGGCCATAATTCATCGGCCGCATTGCAGTACTTCTCTGTACTTGGATCCTACCAACCTTGAACGTAACCACAGACTTCAGATTGGGTTCGAAATTGTGTCGTCACTCGCTTTTGAATGAATCTGTGATTATTTAATTGTTTTTTAATGTTACATTTACATAGGTATAGATCTGCCAAAAACAGTTACGAATCTTCACATAGACTAGCACTGTACTCAATAAAATTCGAGTAATTTTTAGTTTGTAAACACATTTATTTTAAGTCGCAATGGTTATCATATTTGCCAAATCTTAGTACCAAAGTGTTTTCTAAGAAGACACTTATTTTATCACAATTTGTTATCACAAGCTTATTTTATAAGACTCAAGTATAGTTATAATGATATGCCAAAATTGAGCCCCTTGTATGACGATTTAGTAAGTTCGGACAGCTAAACAGGCTGAGTGGTTCTAGACATAGCTAGATACCTATATATTAATCTATGGTTCTAGATGTGACTAAGGTACTATGCTATTTACTCAATTTATGTATTAGAATTTTTGTATTACTCACGTTGATATTATACGTATTTCGATCTATATTTAATGAATATTTCTATTGTCTACACTACACTTATAAATTGATGAACACCATTGTCTTTGCTATTACCGATCCAAGGGCGAGCCGCTCAACAGTACGTATAGTGAATGTGTATGCAATCAACAGATCTAGTTCGTGTTAATCTAAACCGTTCTATTGTGCGCGGCCATTTGGTGCATTCGAAATTAAAAAATAGCAAACATTTTATTGAATGCGATAGAAATTGGTAATGCTTACTACCATTTATCAATTTTATTTATACACAGCTGAGTACCAGATGCATTCCAAAGTGCAAATACTCTGTGATTTCTGAACTATTTACATATAACTGTCCACTTTTAGATCTACACAATTTTTGTGAAGACTGTATTAGACATCTTATATTGATTTTAACGATGATTGATATTTTTCTTAGACTCCTTTAAAGAGATTATTTTTTAAGAAGATGCCTAAACTTCTTATGAAAATTTTATAAAGTATTAAATTGTTGTTGTAAAGAATTTGTTAATATTTAAGAAACGTTGAAAAATTTCAATATTTTGATAATTATGCCTAATAGGCATCAGTGAATATTTAATAAATGTTAACATTCATATAAAACTAATATTATTTATCTCTACACTGAAAAATTATATGATGCACACATCTAAAGATCTACTCATACTCTTCTCCCACGTTATTGCTAAAAGCCAAGTTTTGTATGACTATGTATAATGTAGAGTAGAGAAAGCCTATCTTACATAATTATTTGTGTAAGTCTAAGTATTTTACTATTATTATACTGTAATCTTCTTCACACAAGGTATTTTATCTCTTTATGAATGTTTGAAATTGAAAATTAGCAGAATATTCCAGCTCTTATAAATGTATTCTACAAAGTATTTAGCCTATAAATACGTCACAAATTCTATTTCAATTGTTTTACACAAATGTAGATGATATTGATGTTGTATTTAATGAGTCATATTTATGCAGAAGGTATAATCGAAGGTATAATGGATATTCAGATCTCAGCGCTAAGCAGAGTGTTGAAAATCCAATGCGCGATAAAAATACGCCCGTGCGAACCTAGGCTTAGACACGGGGCGACTTTTTCGTCACGCTTTGTCGAGGCGACAAACTGCGTGTAAATGACCCATATATTACTCTTTGTAATTATTATAGCGCGGACAGCTGCTACCAAGTGACTTTTGTTGAATTGAAAGAAGTTAGGGTCTTGTTGTCTTTGATATTACACAGGAAATCCCTATACTTAGGTACTTTATTATTCGTTGAGAATAAATGTTAGAGTTTAATTAATCGTAACATTATAATGTTGTTGTTTTTGTAATGTTTACTATTAAATGTTTTATGTGATATTTTGGTATTTTCTTATCTTTTTACCAAACCCAATACAAACAATAAACCTTAGTAATGCAAACTATACAAGAGGGTGGAAATTAGGAAAGTATATAATTATAAATTTTATAATTTATTTCTGTATAATTATTGATTGATTTAGTCAAATACATTTAAAAATAAAAACATAACTTACATCTAAGTACAATAATTGGACGGCACATTGACGACAAAATGGTTTTAATAAAAATCTTAAAAAAAGAAATGTATAGGTAGCTTAAAATATAGACAAATGGACATTTAACTTACTTCTTACGTAAAAATGTCAATACCAGAAAAATGGCGATAAGAACAATATTAAATTGTGATTAATGTAATTATAACTATTTGTGTAACTCAGTCGGTCACGTGTTCGGTGGAGTGTTAATTTGTTACGATGCTAATAAAGCTAAAATACAAAATTACGGTTTAAAGCTCAGTCTTCGCTTCTTGACTCGTAAATCTATGGCTTATCTGGTAATAAAGTACATTATCTTGTAATACCTACAACACAAATTGGAAGTTATATTGTGGGAAGTTAAATCTATCATATGTTCGTTGTTCGGAAATATTCGTATTTCAAGGCACTGAGACAAAAACGCAAGTCCCTTCATTGTTCATTCATGGTCATAAACACAAATAAGTATTAGAGAAACTTACTTCTATTGTGCATTATCAAAATCATCCAGCTAAATATAATTACTGAACAATGATTATTTTATTCAGTTGCCACAGCATGTGAGTACATGCCGCTCTTTAAACGCTCTCAAGGCTGTATAAACAACAATTGATACCCATATACCTACAGCCGCCCAGGCCGTGATGACAGCTATGTGTAAGGCGACACCAGTATTAATGAAGTCACCTCGGCGGCTGTTCGGCGCGTCCTTCTGTAAGTAGTCCATAAAGTCGTAAATCGCTTGGCACGAGAGACGAAAGTGTATCGCAGTCGCGTGGTCCCCTGTGGCACGGAGCTCCTGCAACACATTATAATGATAATGAGAATTGTTTTGATTAACAGTCATAATTCCCACTGTGCAGTTACGAAGGATACAAAGGTCTTGTTGGTTCACCTTTGACTAATTGAGAAAATTACTTCCTCGTGATACAAATGATTGCTTTGTGAGACAGTTATTTTAAACAATTACGTATCTCAATGGTAGTGGTAAGATTTAAACAGATAGGTATGGTTAAACAGTTAAACTTTGCATTTACAAATCCAAACAATAAGCATGGTAACATAGAAGAAACAAAACCAAAGAAATTACAAAGTATTAAAAAAAAGACAACAGTGATCCATTTATGTTAGTTAGCTACAATAAAGGGTGGGCTTTTAGTGCCAATGAAATTAACCAATAATGTTCCTAGTTTTCAACTACTGACACTTGGACATCCTCTATAAATTTTTGTGTTTTTTTTCCTTGGCCCGTACTGTAAATTGAATCAATTGAAATCCTTAAAAATTAAATAACTTTATTCTTACCCTGACTAAGTATCCTCTGTACTGTGTACAGGTCCTGATGAAGCCATCAGTCAGAATGGCAGCATGAACTAGAGAGTACACAGCAAACAGAGCTGCAATACATGATGAGGGGATCCAGCAATAGATGACTGAGTCATTACTCCGGCTAACCCTGGTCCTTGTACTCACTACTATTGATTCACCCTCTCTGAAATAATGAGTCATATTGGTAACAAACTGATGGTGAAAACTAAGATTAAAGTATTAGTCAATTTTCTTTACAATTTTAGGTCTTGGTATTAGACCACTTACATTTCTTCCATGGTTGTAGATTTCTCATCCTCATACTGGCCAACATTATTGATACACACTCTGTACATATGAAACAATGCCATGACTATTGCATACACAATAACAGGCAACGGCGCGAACACTGCATACAAGCAGTATGAGTTGTGACCACCATTGAAGTACTGGAATGTGCTGACCCCATACAGTATGCAGCCGCAGTTTGTGTTCTCGAAGTAGCCGCCCGGGCAGACATCCAGCGTCGTGCGCCAGTGGTTGTACGGTATCCCAATGCATAGAACTGACACAGCGAGAAACACCGCCACGAATAAGTAGCTCCAACAAAGACGTCGCTCTGTTGCATACTGATTCATCGTGAATGATTTCCTGTAAAACGACCAATCAAGTTATTATAAATACTTACATATTTCAACGGTTTGTGGCAGTAATTTATACACTTCCTTTGAAACATGGACGTGAACAACAACAATAACTTACTCAAGTAAAGATTAACACAAAAACCATTTATTAGTTTGATCTGCACTGAGATAATGTATTACTAGGTCAGCTCATATGCTAGGTAGTTTTGTAGATAACGATTATAAAGAGCAACGCAAAAACAAGATACGATAAGATTTCGATAACACCAACCTTAAACACAACATATGTCAACGTCAAGCGTCAACAATGGACGCCGATTTTGAGTTTTGACCATTTGACCCAGCAGCCAGCATGTAAATAAATATGACATTTGTTTTTTTAGGTTTGCTACGGTTTGATTCTCAGTTTGATTGGGTGACAGTGTTCACATTCACACAATAGATTTTTTTATTGGCAATTCATTTTGTAATAGGTTTGACACATGGTTGGGTTCATTGAGTGTTCATGATAAATTAGGTTGGGTTGAAAGGAAAATAATCATTTCGACGGTCCAGCACACAGAGCATATATACTCTACGGTCCAGCAGCCCAGCCAGAGCCAGCCAGAGTCCAAGCTCGTGTGAAGAAATAATACATGAGCTTAGAGTAGATGAGTGAAAAAAGGAAGAAGAACTGAACAAACACTTTGATGAAAGGTGATACTGGTAACAAAAAAAAAACATTGACGGCACAGACAGCTGATTTAAGTCAAATGTCAAAATCCCAAAAATAAACTTGTGGTTACAAACAAAATGATAAATAAATCATCAATAAATTAGAATTCAAAATGAAATTGAATAGTAATACTCGAATTGTCGGACAGAACATAATATTAGTACCATACAGAGAATATCATGTCCCCAGGTACGTGTGTTCCTTTTCAGATATCTGCTGTTCTTATTGGTGTGTTACGTTAAACTCCGTAACTTTTTTCAGGTACCACGAATGGATGAAATCTGTAGAACTTCAGAAACTCACTGCATCTGAACCATTAACATTGGAAGAGGAGTATGATATGCAAAAGTCATGGCGTGAAGATGAAGACAGTGTGTTTTATTCATAGTATTTACTGCTGCTAGACTTATTGCTACTGAATTCTGATTCTGTTGTTTTCTTAAGTCCAGTGATAGCATGTAATTAAAACAGCATTTTATTTTCAGAGTGCACTTTCATAATATTAGACAAAGACATGTTTGATAAACATAATGAAGAAACAGGTAGGCAGGCCAGACCAGTCCCCAGCTAATAATTGGGTCAGTCATCTAACATTTCTTAACAAAACATCTTTCTTCCAGATGCTATGATTGGAGACACAAACATATTCATAACAGACAATGAATTTGCAGCTGGTGAAATAGAAATAATGATAGCAGAGGAATCAGCTCGGGGCAAAAAGTTTGGATGGGAAGCTGTGATTTTAATGCTCTTATATGGGATTGAACACATAAACCTAAAGTTAATTGAAGCCAAAATATCTTTGAATAACAATATCAGTATCAAAATGTTTAACAAATTAGGGTTTCAGGAAACATCCATTAGTGAAGTGTTTCAAGAAATTACTTTAGAGAAGAAAGTTAGTGAAGAATGGATAAAACGGTTAAATAAAGAAGCACAATATGAAATACAAGAATGTTGATAGATATTTTGTGTTCTTATCTGCCACACAATTATAACTTCTTTTAAAAAAAAACTTTTTGATTTCCTACTCCAGTCCTAAAAGATTCAAATCATCTTTTTTCTGAATTGCAAAGCATTTTTTGATACCCAGCAAAGCATTGTTCATTCAGTGTGGAAATAGAAGCTTTCCAGAGAACTATGGACAAGAATGCAATTTTTTGGCTTCTTCAAAATTCTTCTTTTGCGATTCTGCATCATGTACTGTGTTCATTCAAACATTTCCTACAGTGTAATTGTTCTACTACCTAACCACTCTTAAGATCACCCTAGCCTTTCATCTTCACTTTAGCCCGGAATCACCTACTGCTGGGTGTGGACAGGCCTCCTTTCCGTTCTCCAGTTCCGAGGGTCACGAGATGTCGTCAGCCCACAGTTCACTAGCTTAGGACAAATCTAATCTTATAAAATTATAATAATCCCGGTATATGTTACATAAGTTACCTTTTTAGTACTGCTACGCTTGGGGAAGTTTATCGTCAGTTGTTGCCTCCTAATACTCAAAAGACACGTGTTTGTGGACATCTAAAGTTTTTTTTTTCTTTGACCGTATACGCCTTCCGTCACAGGCTGTGTTCCGAGTTACGGTGTAATCGATCTGAGCGTGCTAACACCCGTACCGATTAGCGTGAGTGCGATAAAGACTTTCCGCGAATCGTCATAGATGACGTCATGACATGCGCCATCTTGCGATAACGCCGACCATGCCCTAAATTAATATCGCCGTGAGCGCAGTCAAACATGACAGTTGCGCTATTTTTTTTTGAGTCACATCCTAAGCGCCCGCTTCTCGGTTGCCAATCACGTCCCGACAGAGGTGACCCTGGTGGTTTCCAACCGAGTAGATGATAGTTTACGACCAAATTTCGTTTGACCTTCCAACGACCTTGGTTTAAAGAGCTGCGCTAGCTACCAAGGGGGAATAGAGGAGGTTGAGTCAGTGGCCGACCGTGAAGGCGGCGATTGCCAATCGCGAGTACGTCAGTCGCTCGCTGTCAATCGTCGCACGAGGCACACGTGTTACGAGCGCAAGTTTTAAGTTTACTTATGTATTAAAGAGTGCAAAATGGCGCAAGAAAAACAAATTGTTACTGAGTTGATCGAGCTGCACAGATACTTACCCTCAACCTGTCTGTGGAATCCCAGCTGTGAACAGTACAAAGACAATAATCAAAAGCGTCTAGCCTGGGAGGTTTTCTAAATGGAAAATAATTGATCAAAACGCCAATGGGGAATCGGCAAAAAAATTCACCATGACGTCTTTATTTCTCCAATATCACGACAGATTTGCATGTTGGCGACCATGTAGTTGAAACAGTTGGCGACCGTGTAACAGCCGCTTTATTTTTAGACCAACATGGCATCGAAATTGTGCTGCTGGCTACCGTGGCCACTTAACCAAAAAAGAAGAAATTTGTGGTAACAAAGAAATGTTTTAAGCAAGCTTTGACGTTGAGCGAGCACTGTAAGCGCGTTCACGAGCGTTCCGAATTGTTAACGGCCCGCAACTGTGGTCATAATCGTGATATCTATCGGAACGCAAATTGTTGATGTCAGCGTTATGAGCGATTAAGTTCTAATTCGGAAAGCGGCCACAGTCGTGTCATAATCACTCCACTCCTGTCACTGTCAAAATTTATTTGTCAGTCAGATTTTCTTGATTCAGTTTTTTAAACTGTGGTTTTGGACTTGGTTTTATCATAATCTTATATTTACACATTTAAAAAGAATTTATAAAATGTTTTTCAAAGTTATTTGTGTATACTTTATTACAACTCAATTGTTATGTCGTGGTGAAACAGAAGTCAGGTCAGAAGAAGATGTAGGCGTCAAATATGCAAACCGGTGTGAGGTATGCAAGATTTTAGCTACCGAGTTGCAAGGCAGGCTCGAGGAGACCGGCAAAGTTCACGGTGTCATCGAAATTGGATACTCTCTCGACGATGTGCAACCTAAGAAGAAGACAAACTATCAGAAATCAGAGCTGAGACTGATAGAATCGTTAGAAGGCGTTTGCGACAAAATTTTGGAATATAACATTCACAAAGAACGTCATGATAGTACAAGGTTTGCCAAAGGCATGAGTCAAACGTTCAAAACTCTACATGGGTTGGTTGACAAAGGTGTGAAGGTTGATCTCGGTATTCCACTTGAGTTGTGGGATAAGCCATCTGCTGAGATAACTCACATGAAAACACAATGTGAGAGTCTTTTGGAGGAGAATGAAGGGGCTGTGGAGGATTGGTACTGGAATCATCAAGGGGAGATTGATCTAACCAAACACTTGTGTACCCAACATGCCCTGAGGGGAGCTGATGACTCATGCTTGGCTGAGCAGCAGACCTCTACTAAGGGTGAGCGAGGAAAGTCAGACAAGTCAGAACTATGAGAGTCAATGTTCTATTAGAGAATTAAGAACAAGAACAATGTGTATCCAATGTTAGTCTGTGTTTATGAACTTTGTGATAACATTGAGGCATTTCAACCAAAATAGTGTAAATAAGTTATCTTAATTACCTAAGTTATAAATGTAATAATGTTCAACTTTTCTATGTGTAAGAAACATTTTAATAAACTTATTGCACAGTTAACAAGGATGTAAACATACTTATAAACAAGACTTTCTTCCATTAGAATCACTTTTACATATAGAGCATTTCGTAAATAGTCCATTTTGAAATATGTATAAAATTTATATGGAACGTCTTGTTAGGCTATTTCTGGAAAATGGAATTGGCTTCTGTATACATAATATGGCAGTTACAAACAGATCTTTTATCATGTTCTTTAACTTTAATATTACTTATTCATCTAAACATTCTTACCATAAAATTGGAACAATCAATAATTAATAATGTTTTTTATTTAACACTATTAACCTGATTTTACACATATCTCCTTTTCGCTTTTAGAAGTACTTATGAGTTCTCTCTCACTCATCACATTCATTAAAACTAATTTTTAACCGACTTCCAAAAAGGAGGAGGTTTTATGTTCGACGCGTATGTATGTTTTTTTGTTCACTTTGTAGTGTTTTTTTTCGGTAGTTTGTTGTTTTCTTTTTTGTAAAAAGTTTTTTAATTCCAAGTAAAAGAATACTAGCAATCATCATCTGCCTAGACTTTCTCCAACTATGTTGGGGTCCGCTCTCAGCCTAACCAGATGCAGCTGAATACCAGTATTTCACATGGAGTGACTGCCTTATTTCTCATGGGTAATGTTTGTGTTAAGAGTATTGCACTGCAATGCATTAGTGCAACACTGTTAAGAAAATATATTGCTTAGTGTGGTTTTTGTGGTTGTGTCACACCACTCAGTAGTTATGCCTATTACTCAACAAATCAACTTTTTAATAAAACAAATGAATTGTTGTATATGCTGCATGCATGAGTAGCTATGCCTGCCAGCCTCCGCAAACCTGATAACACACTCACATCGTCACCTGAAGAAACTAGACGTGTCCTAATCGAAACCCACTTCCCTGGATGCGTCTTCGCGCAGGTAATTGACTGGCCAGATGTAACCCAAACACCATCAGACAATGATTGGAGTTACGCAAGTAGGGTGATCACGTTGGAGAAACTCCAATGGGCCATCCGGAGCTTCCATCCTTTTAAGGCAGCTGGTCCTGATGAAGTGTTCCCCGCTTTACTACAGTGGGGGGGTGCTTCTGTCGCAATAAGACTGGTGCCTTTAATGAGAGCGTGCCTGGCCTTTAGATACGTTCCTAAAGGATGGAGGGAGGTGAAAGTTATATTCATTCCCAAGCCAGGTAAGGGTGACTACACAAACGCCAAATCTCACCGACCAATCAGCCTGACCTCCTTTCTACTAAAAACTCTGGAAAGGTTATGTGACAGGGAGCTGAGGGACGGCGCTCTAAAAACCATACCGCTACATGGTAATCAGCACGCATACAGCTCCGGTAAGTCGACCGAATCCGCTCTTCATCTAGTGGTCAGCCAGATAGAGGACGCGATTCATCAAAAAGGCACCTGCCTGGGCACTTTTATAGACATCGAAGGAGCCTTCGACAAAACCAACTTCTCCAGCATTAACAGCGCTCTCTCCAGACATGGAGTAGAACAGGTACTAACGGACTGGATTACAAACATGTTAAGCAAACGAGTGGTTCGCCTTGAGGATGAGCGGCAGTTGGCTATGATAGCCAGAGGCTGCCCCCAGGGAGGGGTTCTGTCCCCCCTCTTATGGAATCTGGTCATTAATGACCTTATTACTAAACTCAACGCAAACCGCTATTATACAATAGGGTATGCAGATGACCTCGCAATCCTTGTATCGGGGAAGGTGACGGGAACGATCTGTAACCTCACTCAGCAAGCACTACGTATAGTAGAAAGTTGGTGCAGGGAATTTGAACTATCAGTGAACCCCACTAAAACTGAACTAGTCATGTTCACCCAAAAACGAGCATTAGGCCCCTTCCGCCTACCCAAACTGTTCGATACAGAACTCCAGTTGGCCAGTGAGGTCAAGTACCTCGGGGTCATTCTAGACAGTAAGTTAAACTGGAGCAGTCATGTAGACAACAAGCTAAACAGGGCCTGCATCACCTTCTGGCAGTGCAGGAAAATGATAGGTAAGAAGTGGGGCCTATCCCCCAAAATAATACTGTGGCTTTATACAGCAGTGATCCGCCCCATGGTCGCTTACGGGGCCGTGGTCTGGTGGCCCCGAACTCAGCTGGTTACAGCTTCTAACAAACTACAACGCATGCAAAGACTAGCCTGCGTGGCGACCACGGGCTGCATGAGGACTACTCCGACTGCAGCAATCGAAGCCATGCTGGGACTGCCCCCGCTCCACCTGTTTATACAGCAGGAAGCGACAATGGCAGCGGTACGTCTTAATGCAATCAATCTCTGGGGTAAGAGAGACACACAACACACCGTGCTGCTTGAGGGACTCAATAATGAGTTCCCTATCACGAAAGCCATTAATGATCGGATACCCAAACAATTTATCTTCGATAAAAAATACAGAATCCAACTTCATGAGGATCGCAAATGCGAGGGGCTGCGCCCCGCAGAACTGCGAATCTTCACTGATGGATCCAAAACAGGTAGTGGCACAGGTGCTGGGATCTTCTCTGAGGACTTCAACATTCATATAGCCACACCGTTAGGAGTCCACAATACAGTATTCCAGGCCGAATGCATGGGTATATCCCTTGCCGCTTTAGCCATCGTGGCCAGGAAAGTTAAGGACTACTCGATACGTATACTCTCAGACAGCATGGCTGTTCTGCAAGCGCTAAACAGCTACACTGTTGACTCTGGGCTGATATACGAGTGCCACCAGCGCCTTAACCAGGTGGGTAGCTTCAATAATATTACCATTCAATGGATCAAAGGACACAGCGGTTCACGGGGTAATGACGCTGCCGACGAACTTGCCAGAAGGGGATCGAGCATGGCACCAGTGGGACCTGAACCCATTGCGCCACTCCCCTTCGGGTACCTACGCACTCTGGTAAGGAAACGAACCAGGGACCAACATCACAAACTATGGTCGGACCACGGTGAGTGTAGGCAGGCCAAGGAGGCACTACCTACAATTGATGGCCGCCTCACGAAACAGTTTCTTCGACTATCGAAACAACAGCTACGTACAGTTACAGCAGCTGTAACTGGCCATGGGTCATTTAATAAACACCTCTTTGTCATAGGAGTCACAGACAGTCCGCTGTGCAGAGCCTGCATGGAGGACGACGAGACAGCAGCCCATGTGCTGTTATACTGCCCGGTGGTCGCCACATACAGGGCAAAGTACTTCGGTAACCCAGGTACCCTACGTAAGATTGTCAGCGACACCAAGGCGTTGCTGGCCTTCTTTGTGGAGCTGGGGTGGATCGAATAACCAATTTTCCCACCCGTACGCAAAATACGCGCTTAGTCGTGGAGTTGCGGATACCAGCCCGTATTACCTATTACCTATTACCTATGCATGAGTAGTCACCGCATGCACTACACTGTGATCAGAGGCGGATTAAATGTGGAGAGCGCCTTAGGCAAGCACCTCATCGACGGCCCTCTAGTGGCCATATAATTTTATAAATTTTAACTAGTACTTATACATAAATCAGGGCATGGTATAATAAAACAGACCATGGAAGAGACGACTGAGAAGTATATTATTATACAGGGGTTGGGGGTTCAGATCCCCCCTGATTTTTGTGAGAATCCAGAGATCGACCACCCCCTAGGGTACTTCTGCACTCTAATACAGATACTTAATTGTAATCTATGTCGCATAGGCGTACTTTATAATCTACAAAAGCAGTAGTAAGAGTATGGTTAAATACTATATTTTTGTCGACTTTGTCTTTGTATTGCATGAATTCCTACAACTTCAGCATTCTCAGAGAGAGTCTAACCTATCCCAGGCGGGGTGCTAAAATTTTCGAAACTTCTGCATAATTATGTCGATAAACTTACGTGTCATTGACTCTGGCAGGGCCACCAACAGGGATTTTAATTTTGATTACACAAAAATGTTGTCGCTAATTTGTCGAAATTTGTCGCCAAATGTAATTTGTCGATCACTGGTTCAAAAGATATAAGGGTTTATAGGTTACGAATGCGGGCATTTAAGTGCATTGAACAAGGTGGTGGACAATTTAAGTGTTTTGAAAAGAGGACGCCGCCGCACCGTATGATTGCAGATTAATATGTAAGTTACCTTGATTTTTCACGTCAATAGCGTGTTTGTGTGTGTGCCTTTAGATACAAATACCGAGGCGCTACCTACTATTGTAGTCCGTCGATGTCCATATATTATTTGGCTACAATTAGGATAGCTAATTTTTTTTTAAACCGGCATAGTGCGAGTCTGACTCGCGCACGAAGGGTTCCGTACCATTATCTATAAAAACGGCAAAAAAAAGTCAAAAATCACGTTTGTTGTATGGCAGCCCCCCTTAAAAATTTGTTTTATTTTAATTATTTATTTTTAAAGTGAATATGTAACTAAATATTCTGTGAATATTTCAAGCGTCTAAGAAAACAGATCTTCGCTAGGTGCCCTAGTTTTTGAGATATAAATGTGGCCCTGCTGGGGAGACTCTCTCCAGATCGGCCACCTATAAACCCTTATATCTTTTGAACCAGTGACCGACAAATTCTGATATTTGGCGACAAATTTCGATAAAATATGGGAGAAAACAGATCTTCGCTAGGTGTCTTAGTTTTTGAGATATAAATTTGGCCCTGCTGGGGAGACTCTCCAGATCGGCCACCTATAAACCCTTATATATTTTGAACCAGTGACCGACAAATTCTGATATTTGGCGACAAATTTCGACAAATTAGCGACTAAATTTTTGCGTAATCAAAATTAAAATCCCTGTTGGTGGCCCTGCCAGAGTCAATGACACGAAGCGGGATACTAAAAATTTCGAGGTCGCTTCGCTCGCTCTTGCACACTATGTTCTCCATAACGGCTCCATTATGCTAAAAATGTTTCTGTTTTTGGTCATCATTGCAAAGTGGAAGGAAGAGAGAAACTGATAATAACTAAAATTGATAATAACTAAGCTCTTCAGCTATTTGTATTCTGACTCTAAGATCATAAAAACATTATTTATAGCAACCCTACCCCCCCCCCCCCCCCCCCATTGAATTCCTGGTTACTTACTTCCCTGACATAAAAATAACTAATGCTGCGCCACGCAGTTTCACCCGCGTGATGCCCCATCCCGTGGGAATGTCAGGATCATGAGCGCCGGCAGGTTTATTTCCAGTTAGACATCCTTGTGGCTATGGAATTGTCTATTTTTAGCACTTCTAGTTTCTCTGTCTGAGATGAACGGAGTCGGAGGGTTATGTTCGACTCCTTCCAACCAAAACCACACGGTGTTTCTCCTGATAGTTGCTACTCGTAGTCGCGGCGCATGCTTTGTCGGCTGTGGCTAGTAAAGGCGTGGTACCAACTTAGGGCCGAGTCACACCGGCATGGCAGTGGCCGGCGACGCCAGCGTCCCCGGTGTCGCCGCTGGCGGCCTCGCGCGACCTCCTGACTCCACGCGCCTAGTCTCCTCTTGACTAGTTTAAATGGTGCGCTCAGTGTTGCGGCGGGGGTAAGGCGCGCGCGGTGCCGCGCGCAGCCTCGCGTCGCCGCTAGCAGCCGCGGGCAGAACCACCGACATGATGCGCATGGCGCGCGGCCGCTCGCGTCACCGCGGGCGGCCTCGCGACCTTTTTAAGTTTTTCAAGCGATACTGGTCTTTTAAGTATGTAGATAAAGTTTAAACTTTATCTACATACTTAAAAGACCAGTATCGCTCAGTGTGTTAAACTTTCACACTGAAAGTGCTCGCCGCGTCGCTGCCATTCCGGTGTGACTCGGCCCTTATCTTTTTTTTATATGGGGCAATTCAGACGCAGTAAGCGTACTTTATGCGTCGCATGTCGGGCTTCCCTTCGTTTAGTTAATAATTTACAGAATAAAACAAAATAATCATTAATAAGCACCTTTTTAATCGACTGTCAAAAAGTGTCACCTAATTTATATAAATAAAATTATATAATATCTCAACTCTATATTTTGCACCAGTTATCTTACACAATGGTATTTATAAGTGCTAACAACATGCAGCCATCCTGCAATCATTTTGGGGCGAGAAGGAAACTAAATTTACTTAACAAGACAAATAAATAACTATAGGATTAAGGTTTTAAGATATCGTATTATGATCACATGATATTAAATACATTCGCTCTTGTACTCAACGCGCATACAAATTTTAACGACGTGATTCATACTATAATTTATCTCTTGAGGACACCGAGAAAGGGCCGTGACGCGCGGGGCGTCGTATTGAATCTCCTTTACGACTGCTAGTGGGCGGCGCACACGGGCGTGTGGTCGCGCCACCGCCGCGTGTCTATGGTCTAGAGGTAGGGGCTGGTGTCTTGGTACTCGTCGTCGCTTTCGTCGGAGCCGTCGTCCGTCAGCTGTCGCTGTGCGGCCGCTTCCGAGTCGCCAGCACAGTCAGAGCTCGATGCATCTGTTGACAAGCACTTAAATAAGTCTCCTGTAACAGTCACTCAACCAAAATAGTATTGCAAACCATGGAGTAGCATTATGTAGTGTTGTTATAGTTTGACCGATACCGCTGTAGGCGTGGGGCGGGATGCCGTGAGCGTTGACGAATGAGCGGCCTGCACTGCCACCCCGTCTCGCCGCACGCATACCCAAGGCGCGGTAAAGCAGTATCGGTCAAACTATAGTATGCATTTTTTATTTAGAGGTCAAGAGTATACTATCATCAGTAAGTGGTTAATGCAAACGGAACGTAAGCCTCAGTAGCTTGATTGGCTACAGAGCTAGCGCAGCAACTAATAGAATGTGCCACTCGCTCGCTCACTATGATAAAGAGAAAATTTAAATAAAGAGAAAGTTTAGATAAATAGAAAGTTGTTTCATGCTCACTGTACTATTGTGTTGGTTCTAAAGCAATGCTAAAAGTCCTCAATCATCAATCTACTAACGTCAATTTTGTACTATGTTACACACTAAAGTCTCAAATGAATGCACCTCAAAGTGATGCCTACAGAGTTGCTCGTGTTCTCGATTCTATAGTAATATCATACTTTTTTTACAAAGATATATAGTTTAAAAATATTATGGAATTAAAAAAATATCTCCCGTTGTTCTCACTTATTTTTTGTCATGATAACAACATAATCAGAGAAGTTGTTATAACTTATTGAAAAATAATATTTTTATCATTAGGAGTTTCTTTCCCATTGTTTCGAATTTACGCTTTGGAATGGACAACAAACAAAAACTATAGTGGTGTTATAGGTCACATTGAACTTTTATAAACATGAAATTTAACAAACTCGATTTTATAATCGATTATTACTCTAGATGTGTATAATCGATTAGCGAGCACATCTATAGGCAAGTGTGAGTGTTCTGTGTACTGTCGCGTTACAGTATCTAATACAAGCGATGCAATAATTACCCAGTTACCTGCTTGCGGCTCATAGAGTGTTTCGAAGCGGCGTGACTTTGGCGGGGGCGGTGATACTGAACTCCGGCTACAATAGAAAAGATTTCGGTTAGATTTTTTTTCTATTTTAATTGGAGATCTTTGTTTTTTGAGAAAATGGGCCAAGTTTGAATATTTTGGTTTCAGTTCACAAGAGGCAGGTTCGTATCAAGATAAGCTTTGCTTATTTTGGTAAAATCGTGGCCTGTTTTTCAATATTCTGCCAATATCAAATACGCTATTTCCCCGTATTACCTCTGGCATTGTGATTTTTTAATTAAATAAATACACAGCGCATGTCAAATCTCATTTAATCATACTAAGCCGAGACTGAGGAGCTTTAAGAACGTCAAAAAAGAACAAGATGTAGCCCCCAAAACACCCCGCCTTTTACCACACAAGCATTACTAGAATACCAGACAAAAAAAAATACTTTGCACAAACAACAAGCGTGCACCATCGACAATGGTAATATAGCAGCCAAACACATGCCTACAAGATAAAAAAAAAATAGAGTATGTTGAGGTAAGTTCGTCGCTAGGATAAGACCGTATGATTCAAAAACTGCGCCATTTTATTACAAAAAGTTTAATTTTGCCCAGGTCGTCTTCGGGGCAGAACAAAATGGCGCAAGACACAATATTGTCAACATTAAAAAATATTGCCAAATTTATCCAAGAATTTGAGCCAGGCTTATCCCACTGCCGAATTTACCCTAACATGCTTAACAATTAAAAAAAACAAGCGTGCACTATCGCCCATGGCAAAATAGTGGTCAAAGAAAAGCCAATAGTATAAAAAAATAACTACGAAAAACTAATCAAACAAGATGCAGTACCTGTGAACAAGATCATGTGCGTCTCCATTGTCGCCATTCTCACTGGGGGGCGGCGAGCCGCGCGGCGAGGGCGGCTGGCTGAGCGCCTGCATGAGGCGGCCCTTGGACTCGTTCCAGATGTTCGACAGGCGCCCGTCGGGACCGAACAGCAGGAGGAAGGCATCGATCAGCTCTCGGGACTTCTCCTCCCATTTCGTTAGGATGTCCACTCGCTTCTCGCCTATGTTTGTCATTACCTGGAAGGGAGTGGTTCGGTTATAGTGAATGATTTTAGGCCCGTATTAGCCCTACCGCAGGACATAATTGCAATATTGGTTGAACAATTAAGCCGATTCGGCTCGTGCCGATCGGCCAACTCTGTTCGGCATCTACCCTAGCTGAATCGAATTCGGGTCAGCTCGGCACAATTCGAGCGATTTTTTTCGAACATATATTTTAAAAGAATCCGATTTTGCCGACCCGAACAAGTCATGTGTAGCACCGCTAAGCGAGTTAATTCTATTTCTGAATACAGCTATAGATCAAGTACTTCGATGATCAGTCAAATGATGATTCGTGAAAGCAGTTTGCTTTCATATCATTTAACCAAAACTTAATCTTTCCTTCTCTCTCTTGACTTGACCTTTTAACAATGACTTAGCAATTCACCCCATTGTTTCGACCTTGATCAAGTTCACTAACACTTCCAAGGCACCCGTGATTCGGTTGTTTACTGAAAAAGTTCGTTGAATCGGCAACAGGTCCCTGTTGGTAACGACGCAAGGTCAGACGTTCTATCGACGATATCTTGCTATTTTTGTGAAGAGAACGTTAACCACGTAAAGCTTTTGTTCAAAGTGATTATACAAGGTTAAATGTCTCGAACTTGTAATCGCTAGTTTGGTATCGCTATTATTACCTAACTTGAGATTTGATCAAATAGGCATATTTTGAGAACAGGCGCACTTTAACACGTTCAGTGCCGGGGACCCTCCTGGAGGGTTAACTCAAGTTGCATATGGTAAGCCGGGACCCTAGCGGAGGGCTCATTTTAAATACAGGTTTTTCTTAGCGAATTCGGCATTATAAACGGTGGAAAGAGAGTTGTATATTTTAACAAGATTTCAAACCTAATGCTGGTGACACTCCTCGAGGGTTAACTTTAGCGCAAACGTAATGCCGGTGCCGCTGGAGTCAAGTCAACTTGCAATATGTATGACGGCATGGAGTATGAGCTCTATGAAAATGGGTGGAGTTGAAAGTGTTAATGTAAATATTCGATACAAAAATAATCTAGTTGTCTCTCGGTATGGATAGTGCCATCCACGAAAACGCGCGCCACTCCGCGATAACTGTACTGTAAGCTGTACTTTATCTTTGGTATGGAGCGGAGCGGAGTGGGCACGTCTTCGTGGATGGCAGTGGCACTATCTATACGCGACGCAGATTTGCGAGGAAAATCTTGCAGTCTTCTTTAAAAATGTACACTACCTTGGCAAGACATCCTTAAAATTCAAGCCGCCCGTTGAATCGGACACAGGGGGAATTTCGAAATGCTGCCATAATGGACTTCTACACCCCTTGTGGAAAACTCACTTTCCGAACATCAAGATTATTTTCATCAATAATTTTGACTGCGCAATTTATCAGTTACAGAAAGATATGTTTGTGACACTCACTTTTTTGCCCTTTTCCTTGAGGTCATCCATCTTGTTCTGTAGGCGGAACTTCTTCTCGTTGAGAAAGCTCACGTTGAGCTCCTTGGCGGAGTAGCCCCGCGCGAGGTTCCGTCGCACGTAGATGTCGTAGTCCCGTACTATTCGCGCCACGATGTCTGATGTTGATACCCCTGGAACAACGAGCATCGTTGGTTAGATTTGTAATAAGGTGGAACGATAATGTCGTTCAGCACGCATAGCATGACCACCATAGAAAATGACAGATTCACAATCACAATCTGTCATTTTGTTGTACTGTTTGTAGATGATACCTCTCTTATTTTTAAAGTAGACCGGAATAGACAAGATTTTGACGATGTAAACAGTGCACTCTCAATGGTTATGGATTGGTTTACGACAAATAACCTAATTCTCAATGCCAAGAAAACGAAATGTGGAAAGTTCGCCCTACCAAATGTTAGAAATCTAGGACCCAACATCGTCTTAGATAAAGAGGTGCTTGAATCTGTAAACTCGGCAGTTTTTCTGGGCATAACAGAAGATGCCAAACTTCAGTGGGGCCCACATAATGTCGAGCCTAGCGGGAAGGCTCAGTTCGGCCGCCTTAGCCGGGCCTCAGGAAAGTAAACAATACACTGACGTTATGTCTTACAGTAGTCTGCTGTGGGGCAAAGCTGCTGATATTCAAAATATACACAAGGTTCATAACTTATTTGTTGGGTTTGGTATATCTTTTTATAACAAGCTAGCCTCTTCTTTGCTAGATTTGCCTTTTAATGCGTTTGAAAAGAAAGTAAAATCCAACCTTTGTTCAAAGGCATACTATTCTATCAACGACTAATTAAATGATAAGAATAGTTGGTCGCTGTGATTAACTCAAGACAATGTTTATGTTCTTTCTCCAGAATTAGCTTACCTACTGGCAGGTTATAATTATTTTTTTTATTTGACTTTTCATGTCAATTTACTTTTAATTTATTGTTGACATAATTTACTCATTACAATGTTTTCTATGAGTTTTATTGGAATATGAGGTTAGCCTCGACAATTGACTATTTTTTGCCTGAGAAACCGGCAGCAAGTTCGTCATGCTCCCTTAGATGTCACTGTTTGCGGTAGCGTCGGGGGTCGGGTTGCCTCCCTCCCTCAAATATGGCGAGAAGGGTAATGTCTGATCTTAGCGTTATGCTCGTGAACGGGTGCTGCTTGTAGTGACCGGTCGTCTTGCTGATCATGGTTTTGTTATTGCTATTAGTAATTAACTGTTTATTTATTTTACCTCGATGGTCCTAGTTTATCATACAACATATGTAAGCGGGCACACCTTTTATGCCTGGAGGCTTTTATTATATATTAAGTTCTGTTTACGTTTAGTTTGAATTTTTTGTTTCTGCCTAAGGTATAGTTCTCGATGTTTTTGGTTGGTATATTGGCGTGTGCTAGCTGACATATGGCTAATCATTTAAATCATGTTTTGTGTTGCGTAATGTAAATTATTTTGCATACGATTATATAGAATAAATTTTTCTAACTGAACTGACGACTGTGCTGCTGGGGCGTTTGTTGCGCCACTTCTTCTTCCCAGCTAACGCACTAGGAAGTGGTGAAGGGTGGGCGTTTTGGGGGACTGTCATGTAATTTTGACGTTCGAAAAGTGCTGATTCTCAGCCTAGTTTGAATAAATGACTTTTGAATTTGAATTTTGTCTATTCTTCCGTCGCCAAAAGCCGTTTCTATTGTGGTTATGCTACGCGTGCTGCAATATAAGCACAGAAAAAGACACAATAAGTAATGAAATCCTTACGAGTAAAAAAATAGCGAAATAACCATTTCAATGCGATTAGATAGTCAGCTGAAGTATTATTGGCAATGTATTTGGCGGCATCGTTCATATTATCCCATTATACTGTTTCAGATACAAAAATAATTCATTAATTATCGCACAACAGTATAATTGAATGTATGCTCCTCGACCTCGACAGATTTGACAAGCCAAGCCTTGGCCACTTTTGATCCTTACGACATTTTAGAAAGTTATGGACTATGGACCTCTAGCTAACCTTAGAAGATTGCCACCTTGACGGTTATCAGTCATGCATGCACTCAGCGACCAGTGATGCTCAAACTGCCGCCCAACTATACAGGGTCTAATTTAATAGCTAGCGAAACTCCGCCGACATTATGGGTACCCGATATCTAAGCACGATAAAAGAAAGAAAAAAAATGTGATGTTTTATTTTTCTGGGGTCAGTGACCACTGTGTGTGAGTGAAGTTACTTGAAGTAGTTGAGAAAATCTGTTTTTTTTTTTTTTGTTAGATATTTATACCCACCACGTCTGTGAAAAACAAAACAGATTTTGATTTATTATATTTATTTCAAGTAACAGACCGACGTTGACAGACGTTGACCCCAAAAAAAACAATGAATCATTTCTTTTTTCATCAGTTTCGCTAGCTAATTTTATTTGACCCTGTATATGTGGCCTACCAATATTAACTGGGTCAAGTAGATTGATATAGGCAAAGACTTTTTGACCATAGAAGACTAAATACTCCATTAGTACACATACCATAAATGCGGTCAGCGAGTTCTAAAGAT
This sequence comes from Agrochola macilenta, assembly GCA_916701695.1. Classification (NCBI taxonomy): domain Eukaryota; kingdom Metazoa; phylum Arthropoda; class Insecta; order Lepidoptera; family Noctuidae; genus Agrochola; species Agrochola macilenta. The sequence continues at coordinate 9,118,312 of OU753554.1, read as the reverse complement.
AAGGAATGTTCGATTCATAAAAAAATGTAGAATATTGCCTACTGTGATGTTTTATAAACATTGTTAGAATTCCGAATACTTAAATTCTGCGAGCGCCGCTTTTTTATTCGACGGCGTCAGAAGAAGGGTTATGTTTTCAAATAAGAATTCGAATGACGTGCGTCAATGATTCAAACGAGTGCAAATGAATAATGAGCACGACGTACCTTCCGTCCTCTCAGTAGCAACAAACATGTCTTTAGCCTTAATGAGCGCGTACGTGTCCTCGCAGTCTTCCGTCGTGTAGGGAATGTCGTCGTGTGCCACGAAGTCTATCTTGTGCTTCTCTAGGAAATCCTCGTCGTACTCCCACGGCGCGTCCGTTACTACCTGCAAACAAGATGAGGGGACATTAAAACAAGTACAATTGTTTGAAGGCAAACCAATATAAGGAGGTGATCTGATTCATTGATGAAGAAGTAATCACTCTTCCCTCAATTATACACATTTTAACAAAAATGTGAAGCTGAATTTTATTAAAATTGCACATAGATCTAGTATACCCAACACATATTCAACATACAGTGATAAATAAATGACAGACGCCTCTTTCCCTTCAAATGCTTTTAGTTAACGGCACATTCATTATTTTGTAAGTCAAATGAGGACACTTAGTATTTTTTTTTTATATTGATATTTTACGTATTAGGTGTATTTCTGTTTAGAAATGTGAATTTAAGTAGTTGAAAGTAGCTTGTTTGCTCAGGGAGCAAACAACTATGTTTAAGGCGAGAGTGTTTCTTTGAATCCAGAGCGGAGCGAAGGATTCTAGAGTAGAAATTAACGTAGTTCTAAAGTAGAATCCTGAGCGCAGCGAAGGATTCAAAGTACGTCACCCGAGCTTAAAATAGTATCGCTCCCGCGGTGAACACTTTACTTTTTATCACCCTCTATGAGAAAAAAAAAACGTGTGCTGTCCAACCGGTTCCTTCACACGTATGATTAAAAAAGAAAAAAAGAAATCGCAGCCGTTATCTTGGATTTACATTTGAGCTCACTATCGACTTTAGCATCTTCGAAAACTATGAAAACGATACCCTCATACCCATGATGAAAAATTTTAAATTTTCGCAGCTGCCATCTTGGAAATTACATTTTGACCTCACTATTGGCTTTAGCAGCCTCGAAAATGATGAAAACGACACCCATGACGATTTTTTTTTTAATTCTCTCTACCGCCATCTTGCATTTACATTTTGACCCCACTTTCGGCTTTAGCTCCCTCAAAAACTATGAAATCGACACCCATGACGACAAATTTGAAAACTTTCGCAGCCGCCATCTTGGATTTTCATTTTGACAAAATTCACACTTTCTCTCTCTCCTGCCAGCCAGTTACTTGTTCATACAATGTTCGTGATTGATCTCTTTGGTGATTGGAACTTTAACTAACAATATCCATATTCCAAATCCAAATCACTTTTAGTCCATAGAGGATTTCAAAGCTATTTTAGTCCTTGTTTACGAAGAATAAACTAGCTCTTTTTTACTAGATGTGATAAAAATATTTTTATAAAATTTTTGGTTAGTTTTAAAATCTGTTTTTTTTTTTTTTTTTGCCCGGGAAACTTACAGCTAACTTATTTCAGTGTTTTTAAATAATATGAAATTGATGTCCTTTTCAAAGTTTCCGCTGTTAAACACACACATCATTATCTATGTTAATGTACATATATTATATCTACTGTTCTAGGTCAGGGTTATACGTTACAGCATATGCTCTGGTACACTGTCTGGGGGCCCAGACGGCCCCAATCCTGCCCGTGGACAGAACAAGTTTTTCAAATATAAGTCAGCATTCTTTGTACTGTCCCTGATGGGTCACTGAGCTCGGACTCCACGAAGTCCGGAAGGGCCTTGACCTTAATGGTGTTAATAGACCTTTTTTATTTTTATTTATTTATAGCGTAATATTATTCATTAGCAAGATATTATGGAATTTAATTTTAAATTCAATTCATGTGAAGTAAAATGAATAAATGTTGAAGGCGATTTAAATAATATGGCGTGTTGGGTGTCAAAGTTCACCTTATTTACATTTAAGGAAGTTATTCGAATCTATCTGGAAAACTGAATTGCCCGCCATTGTCTGCCAGCCTTGTATTTAATGCTTACTCATGAAGTTATAAAAAAAATGTTATCAAGTTGCTATGACGCAAGTAATGTTATTAGTAAGGGATCTTCATGTTTTGATTATAGCTGACAGACTACCTTTAAAAAACTTGAGTAGGTACATTTTTTACTAGTGCAAAAAAGAGCCCAAAAAAGTGAAGCTCAATTAAAATCATATGAATAGCACATAGATTTCGTATGTATAACACATTCAACACACAGTAATGAATGAGAGACGCCTGTTTACTGTCAAATGCTGTTAGTTAACGGTGCATTCATTATTTTGTAACTCAAATGAGGATATGAGGATAATACTTTAGTTTTTTTTTTAATATTCATAGAGTATTTTACAGTAAGATTATTAGGTGTATTATACATTTCTGTTTAAGAATATGAATGTAAGCAGTTGAAAGGCAAGTAAATATCTGAATGCAAACCGTGGCGGTGCAGCGGTGAAAGAGCACACAAAAATAAGTAAGCATATTTATTCTAGAGGTTTCATGTATCCTTCAAGGCGAATAAAAATAACTGAATAATTCCAATTCAGTTTCAATAAAAACCGGCCAAGTGCGTGTCGGACCACGCACAATGAAGGGTTCCGTATTCCGTAGTTGGGATGAATTTATCGCAAGAGCAAACGTAACTTTGTAGTTGAAAAACATTTTCTCCTATCAGGTGCCCAAAAAAAATTTTTTTTTTTCGGCGTGATTCATATATACCCATGACAAATTACAGCTTCCTAGTACTAAGAGTCTCTGAGCTAAGCCGCGGACAGACGGAAATGGCGAAACTATAAAGTTTCCTTGTTGACTACGGAACCCTACAACTTGTCATTGACGTCAGTAACTTGAAATACCTTCGCCCGCCCTCACTGTGCGGGTCATATAATCATATTGTTCTTTAATGAGCGTGATTGGGGTACAAATTATGATAATAAATCTTTATCTTTTTTATTTATCTCCGCTCAGGCCATACCCAGTACTTACACGAAAGAAAAATAAAAGTTCCTTTTAAATTGCGTTGTTTAAAGAGCTGAAACTACCTACCTACAGGCGTTACGTAGGTATGCAAATGTCGCTTTAGATTACCTATTCTTTGTCATCATGTTGGAATATTGTTCTGTAGTCAAATATGCATAGGAGTATTGACCTTGAAGTTTGTCATTTCCAACCGGTTGTTAAACTTTACAGAGTGCAAAGAGTAAAAGCTCCTCTAAAATAAATTAAAAAAATCTTTGTTAAATTATGATTATTCGGTCTGGCGATGTTCACTGGCGGAAAGCGTCTTTAAACAGCGACTAATTAAACTGAAATTCAATGCATAAAATGTATAAAACCCGTATCTTATTACCTCACGATTTAAGGCTCGTACAGACCAGCGCGACGCGACTCGAACAATACGATTTCTAAGAAAACTTCACGGTATAACAATAACCGGTGGCGCATCGTGCTGTCGCGTTGCGCTAGTCTGCACAAAGCTTTAGGATTAATTCTAACTACAAAATTCTTGTAACTTATTTTAGCGCGAGCGCATATGCGACACGATCCCGTGCAGATAATTATAGACAGTCGTATGATAACAATAGAAGTGTTCCTGAAGTAACAAAAAATCATTTTAAGCTTGAGTTTTTCCGTGAGTATATATTTAGTTTTCCATTCAGTTGCACAATAGAGCACTTTGACCCAGCATCATAACTGTTGGCACATGTGACTTGGAGGTCAAATATAACTGACGTAGTCAAATGAACCGTTTCCTCTCACCCGTTAGGAGAAACGTGTTAATGATTAATTATCTAAATCTTAATAATAATATATTTTTGCCAAGCAATTTTGGACTTTATAGTCTTGGTACTTATTATCACCTCTTTTGAAGTATTGTATTGTGTAAACAAATACATATAAAGCATCAATCGTATGATCATTCCTAGAATAGAGTTGAGGACGTTAGGTCAAAGATATAATTGAGAGCAATGATGATTAATGACATTGATTTAACTGTTTTTAGTACAAGCGCCACCATTTAAACACGTGCATCAAGGAATAATACTTTAGATGAGATTGAGTTCAATTCTCTTTTATTTACCTACATCTTTCAAAATACAACCCTTTTGCCTGCATTGTTCTGGATATCATTTAAAAGTAAAAAAATTAAATAATATGATGTGCATTTCATCCGGTGTTTCATATATTTAATTTTGGTATGATAAGTCTCTATACATAATGCAGAAGCGCAAGCGCATACTGGGACATGAAGTGAATCACAAATAACAATTACCTCATCGACGTATCTGCAATGCCTGACAGCCTCATACCTCTCCTCCTCCGTCATTACTGTGCGACCCTTGCGATTGTGTGTTAGATTGTCGCTACATACTGAAAAACAACAAATAAACCCGTATTAGTCATCTAGCTAGACGTATAGGCCTACAATTACGTGTCTTACGTCATCAGCGTTAATTAAAGTTATTATCTCGTATCTGATAAAATTCCCTAATGTTTTCCTTCCTGATAATAAAATTAATTTACACATTTCAAGTGTAGTTTTTTGTAAGGTCAGCGGTGCTCAACATGCGGCCTGTAGGACTGCAGGTTCTCTCCGTGCGGCCCGTTGACTAAAATCACTGCAGATATTTCGGAACGGTAATTGTAATAGGTAGTGTTAGTACGTTTAGGGAAAATGATAAAGTGCAATTGTTACACGAACTACAACTAGATATTCCTGAATCTTCTCTTTTTAGAGCCAATGCCCAAAAAATTTAAAAGGCTAAGGTTGAGAATGACAGCCTGATTACTTAAATACTAAGCGAGCCCGAGCCAGTGCCAGTGGCCGCTCTCAAGGACGTGTAAAATTGCTTACACTAAATTTTATTTATCGTCAATTAAACATGAAAGGCTATTCTTTAATAATACCTACAGTATTATCGCTAATGCTAATTAGTGTTAGGGACCGGGGCATTTTATTTATTTATTATCAGAATCGCATTGTTTACGGTTTACACGTGCGTAATCGGCTGGTCATGTATCGTACGACAAATCAACCAATAGAGTCGTTTTATTATTATCTTAATTGTGGAGCCACGCGGCAATTTGCCAGGTAGGCCGCACACTGCACGGTGCCTTGCTGTTTACATTAAAAATAAGACTGGCACTCGCGATTTATTGCCAGATTGTGTAATAGTTATCTGAATTACATTACGTCGCATTGTTACACTTTTCTCTATACGATTACAGCAGGTATTTCATTGCGTGTGGTATCCTAAATAATATGATGATTGTTTTGCTCCGAGCGTCATTGATATTTGAATTGAGGTGAATGATCGCATTATAATCATCGATCTATTGTATTCGGGCACTTTGCTAATGGCTATTTAATTTTAAGAATACAAGTCCAAGGGCAGTTTATTTGTACCAGTATGTACCGCGAACACAAAGCTACCATTAAATTTAAATCGGAACTCGGTCAGGCAGTTACGGTAACGTAACAATATTATTTATTTACATCGTTATTTGTAGCTTGTGGGTCGATGGCGTGACGATGTTTACGTGTACTTGTCGTTTCATACTCGCGTTGATTTTTTTTTCCACGTAATTGTTTACTCAAGGGAAAAGTGTTTTATCCCCGTTATTAGTTCCTATTAATCTTGCATGAATGGATTACTTAAAGATAAGTTACGTAGCCTATAGAAAAACATCGTTCGATGGGCGCTATCATTAAACTGACATTACGCATCGCAGACCGGAGTCATAGGATGCTCGAGAACTCAATGAGTCAGGCTTGAATGTTTTGATGCAATAAGTACAATGGGCAAGGCGAAGATAAGGATGCACTCACCACCAACAATGAGGTAGACATTAGGGAAGACTGTCTTAGCCTGTTGCAGTTGCCGTGCGTGTCCTTGGTGAAACATGTCGTAGATGCCGTCTGAGTAGACGCGCACCCTGCGGTGTGCTGTGCCTGCCACGGCTGCTGCGCGGGGGATGCGGCCATAGTGACATTTTTCCCGTTCTGTTATTGCATCTGGGTCTGTACTGAATGGCGCCGCTTGCCTTAGTGACTGTAACAAAAAAGAAAATAAGTTTAATTACCGTTGAATTTTAAGTGATAGATAAAATATAAATTGGTTACGATAAACTCATAAGGGGTGAATGTTCTTTATACCAAGTTGTAAGTACGGATGCCGCCCACATAAAACACAATACAGCGGATGCAAATTGCAAGACTCAATCAAGCTGCATTAATATTATCCAATTGTATTCAATACTGCATGTCAGAATATTCAAAGCAACCTACACTTGAGATAAATGAATGTAAGGCCACTGAAATGAATTTACTTGCCTATTCATTAACAGATATGAATGTAATGATACAAATGCTATTGATGAGCCGAAAAATATGATTAGATTATTATAAATTGATAGTATTCAATTGGAATCTTATATCGCAGTCCTTATAAAATTACTTATAAAACTATTATAATTTATATTAACTATAACTTTTATAAAAAAAACATTTAATTATTTATAATATTTAATTATAACTATATGACTTATAAAATTATTAATGAAGAGTGAAACAAGTTGTGTAAGTATGAGTAAACGATATTACGCTGTATTGTTCAGGCGTCAAGGTTCAAACGGTGCTCGATGTCAGCCGTTAATGATAATGAAGTGGCGTGATGTGACGTCGCACTAGTGGCCATAGATTAACAACAACGATTCATGGTTTCATATCTAAACGCGCATGAGTGTGTCGGTGCCTCTATCAGCAGACATATTTATGCAAATGACACTGATTACTATGTTGTTATTAATTTATAGCATAGTCAAAACTCAAGGGAAAGTGGGAAACCTTTAAGCAGAAACCGAAAATAGAAACTTTGATGATGCAAAACATTTAGAAATGATTAAGTAAGTACTTCGTAATAATTAATTGATTATTGGTTGGTCATTAATCATCATCTCGGTAATTATACACTAAACATTTTCTTACTGTAAAAGTAATGTATTCCAGGTGGTCTCAGTGTATTGTATAATAAGACCAATCGAGCAATACACTCGTGCGATAAAACAATGCTTTTCTAAAAAAAAAAAAACATTTTATAAAAAAAAAAATGAAGTATATACTTCAGACTCAAGTAAGACGTTATTCCACGTAATGCCGAGTATTCACTAGCTGACAAATAATGTTTTACACTCAAGAAAACTTTCTACATGCGGAAAGATTACGAGGAAATATCAATATGTTTGGCGTTTACAATAAGTTAACTAAGCTTAATTTAACGACACCAACCAACATGACAATTCTAAAACACCCGTACCTACTAAAAACATGAAAGCTCTTTAGCAAACTTTACATAGCTTTGAGAATTGAGACGATGATAATGAAGTAAACGCAACAAAGCGTTGCAATGTTGAGTGTAGTCTCCATTTTGTTTAAATATTTCATAATTCCGGTCACAGCACAGTGTTGAAGAATGCAGGTAATATTTTTTGCATAGTGCATATCCGGCATTGCACTTCAACTAAAAGTCTTGACAATCATGTGGTCATCAACAACAATACTTTTTTACCATTGTCACTCGAAAAAGGGCATTTTATTCATCGATAACAGTGAATAAAAGACTCTTTTACTCACAAGAGAATAAAAACATTTTGAATTTGGAACAAGCACGAACTATACAAACTATGTACAAAAATAAATTAAACGTACTGAAACCTACTGGCTGGCTAGATTCCTTAGAAGCTATACAATTAAATAAATAAAAAATATCCCGCCAAGTTTAGTTAGGTTCTTTTCAATCTATTATCGTGGTTGTTTTAATTTTAATAAAAAAGTCGTGTTTTTATGGATCATGTGGTCTGCAATAAAGATTTTTATTTATTTATTATTTAAAGTCATTGGAAAATGAGATACTGAATACCACTAACTTCGAAATAATTTCGTTCTGAAGCAGCAAATATGGTAGAAAATTTGTTACCGCCAAAAATGTGATACATATAAATAACATAACATCACGCCTTGTTTCGCCGAAGGGTTGGGCAGAGGTGTACCTTTAGTTCGCCCACATTTCGCCAGTTACGATTTTAAGTCCCATGTAATAGGGGGTGAGCCTATTGCCATCAACCGGGCACAATTCCAGACTCCGGGCTGCTATTGAGAAATTCCTGTTGGAATAACCCAATAATACTTTGCCCGACCTGGGAATCGAACCCAGGACCTCATGCTCAGCAATAGTGCTTGAAACCACCACACCAACGAAGCAGTCATATAAATACTACAACTACTACAGATAAATAAAAATACTATACTACTATTTATTTTCTCGCAATCGCAGTAAAAAGTAGAGTACACAACTCGTAATTAATTTTAAATTATTAGTTAGTGCATGACGTATTTAAGACCAGCGCACGTACAACCATAGAAACGGGCTTTCTACGGGTTTTGTCGACGGAAGAATAGACAAAATGACAGATTGTGATTGTTTATCTGTCATTTTGTCTATTCTTCCGTCGACAAAACCCGTTTCTATCGTGGTCATGCTAAGCGTGCAGTTCGCAGAATGCCAACGGGCCGTACTTACATGATGACACCTGTCACAATGCGGCCCGCTGTCTTAGTATTGTCGTGCGTGGGGCCCGTTTTATTTAGCCGTTCAGTACCACCACAGACCACTGTCCAAAAGATTAGATATTAAACATTTAATCATAATGTAGTATGCTAATATAGAATTGTTACAGGAAGCTTCAATTCCGCCTGTGGTTAGATAATTTAATATTTCATTACGCCAGTTTATTTGATGATTATTACATATGTAAAGTTTCAACTATATTATGAATTTATGACATTCAGGCTAAGCCCATAGTCAGTCTCAACAGGCTCTTGCTTGTTAATTTAAAAAAATATATAAATATGTACAGGCCATTTCAATTAAGTTTTTAAAATGATTTCCATTGTTCACTCATTTTAGAAATATTTGCTGGACTGGATTTGAGAGGAAGGGACGAATTCTAAAGTAAATAGAAATTAAGAATAATAAGTATAAGAAAGACGGAACTAGAACTCCCTCCTAGTCCAGAACAAGAAATACCACTTGCTATGGAAGGCAAACGAAAGTCAGACCACATTTCCTTGCACACGTTTTCTCGATGAAGGCCGAGAAAGATCAGCGCCCTATTTGCGTAACAAACGCTCAATCATAATCTGAATAATTTTGAAGGATATTGCTAATCCATTGCTTCATATGTTCGAAAAATTTGTCTGCTCAACAACGTAAATAACGCAATGAATGTTTTTGAACTGTCAAAATGAAACGGATTATGATTGTGCGCTTGTTACGCAATTGGGGTGCAGTTCAATCAAACACTCATATCAATAAGATAGGATCACAATGAGTAGGTAAAAAAAAAAACAATTTACGTGGCTGATAAATCTGAAATCACACTTGGCCAAAATTAATAGCCAGATCGATTGTCACTACACAATTAATAAATAATAAATATTAATATTTTACAAAATAATCAGAAGACTATCTTATTTTAATAACACCCATATCATCAGCTGATGTGTCTACGTAATAATTTAAAAATAATCTATAAATTAGGTAGGTGAGATAACGAATTCAGCGTCAATGTAAGTTCATAAGGTGTAAAATCCTTTGCATTCAATGTCACATGTGGAGGTGAAACGATGATAGCTTGCTTATGTAAATAATGGCGTTTGATAACAGTAATACAGCCGTTACTATCAACACTTAATTTAATTCAGGTTAGACTATGCTGTGTACACACGACATAAATTGATGATTTATAGTTAGGTACAAAAAAAGACATAAAATTATTATTTCTGTTATATTATAACATATAAATCTAGCTACGAGTATTATTTCAAAATTTCAGGATAGAAGAAACGGTTTTGGGAAAACTTAATAAAATAGTCGACTATAGTAATTATAATTATGTATACTTAATTATAAAATTCTCTTCTAATAAATTCAGCTCCACGGAATAATTATTCTCTACCGAAATTTTCTCATAGACGTTATATTTTTCGAATAAATAATAATTGCAGTTGATTAACTTTGTCATAAGCATGATTACTTCATTACAATAATAAATTAATAAGTGAAGCACATACCATTTATAATTAAAAATAAGTATAATTTAATCTCTTCCACAAATAATTTGATGATTCATGCTATACTATGACGGTACTAATATGACAACCTTGCCTATCGAGCAAGTCTATGAGGAAACAGCTATAATTTATTGAAACAAATCGATATTTCTTTATTAATTCCTACAAACTGAACACAACTGTTGTTCGATCTGAACTCGCAGTAACTTGCATCTTTAAACATTCTTTTATCAAGCGTTTTATATTTTTTATTGGTAATTTACTTACTTACATTACATTACCAATTTTAGTTTACCGTTAATTGAAAGTTATCATAAAATGAATAGTAATTTTAATAGCCATCTTACGTGGGTACCTAAAGTTCTATTTGAGCAAGATGAGGTCCATGCAATTTTAGTACTGTTTTAAACGATTCCATGTGTTCACATGGGGTTAGGGAAAGCATTATTTATAGGGATTAGTCATATACCTATCTACAGCTATAATAAAATGTATTTAATAATGATTATCTGTAAATAAATGTTGCGTCATCACAACCACAACACTCCATGTCATAAATTATAACCTAGTTCAAAAATAATTAAATTACAAATACTATTTACTTGAAGCATACTTGGAAGTTATAAAACTTATTTCGTTCATTCGGACCTTCGGAAGATTCCTCTGAATGACCCGGATATACGATGATAAATAATATAATATAATAAATCAAGGAATAATAACCCGTTGATAGCCCGACAACTGGCGGGGTCACTAATGTTGAAATCATTCAAAACTTTAATCTACTTGAACTGTACCAAATAACTGTTAGAAATTTAGGTGTATTAAGTTCCTGACTCTTAAAACTTATTAATTGATAAACTAGAAAATATTGCAGTTATAAAAATCTAAAATTCTTTACTGAACAATGATTTTGACTACCTAGGCAATCGTCCGTTGTCCCACTGGACATGTCTTTTCCACATAATTTACAACTTCAATGACAACCTGTTACTCGATAGGAGAATATTCTGTAAGTTTAGACCTCGATAAGTAAAGTCATTGAAAGTCAGTGAAGCGTGAAAACTTAATCGATTACTTAGGTGCCTATTGTATAATGTTTTAGAATTCAATGGCAGCGGTTACAGTTTAGGCAACACCGTATTTAGCTCAAACCTCCGAGCTCCGGTTGAGTTGAGACACCACGCGAAGTGATTCATTCATTTTGGCATTCAGGCGACGACGACTAGTTAGCGATACAATGATGATTGAATTTATGGAAGTCAGGAATGCATTGGCGTGGGGTTTTTATTAGAGACCTCCACCTGGGAGGCAGAATATGGCGCAACCGCTAGAAAATAGTGCGGTACTGATTTTTTCTGAATACGGAACGCACAAGAACGTGAAAAATTGCAACCTGGAAGGAATCTTCTTCTAAAGAAGAGATGCATTACTATCAAATTCAAATTCTTTATTGCGAACTAAGTGTACAGATTTTTGAAGATGTTAACAATAGGTAGGTTCTTAGAACTTGTTGCCTGTTAAGGCATTGCAATTTAAATGATTATAAATTATTGATTATTAAATATTTAAAAAAAATATACATACTCAATATTCCAGTAGTTGTTTACTTTATATTATATTAATTATCATTATTCATACATTTTATATTATATCATACTATTCTTATACTTAATTTATATTACATTATATTAAGTACGTATCATAATCATTTTAATATTAAATAATTATTTTTCTTCAAGGACTTCTTTTACAGAGTAATATGCCTTTTTAATCAGGAAGTTTTTATTTTAGGAATATGCCTTAATCAGGAAGCTTTTAGCTTCCTTTTAAAACTACCAATTGAGTGTAGGTTCTTAATGTCTATGGGTAACTTATTTTATGCCCATACAAAAAATACTATTGTTTTAAACTGCAGTGGATGTTTTATTGCGAAATGTATTTTTAAGTCTACTGCTTGATAATGTGTCATAGCTACTGATCTTTGATTGAACTAAAATTGAGGTCGCATAGATATACAGGGTGTCAGGGACATCGACGCGAAGCCGGTTACCATGGATTCAGTACATAATTCTGAGCCGTTTGTTTCGTTGAAATTTTCATCAGTTATTTAAAAAAAAAACAGCTGTATTATGTACATTTTGACCGCGTAGGTATTGCACTTTTCTATGAAATAGCAGATTTTTTAAATAACCGACGAAATTTCCAACGCAAGGGGGTTCAGAATCAAGTACTGAATCCATGGTAACCGGCTTCGCGGCATGTCGGGCCAATCTGTATAGAGCAGGGAGGGTTAATATCTTGAGGTTTACATGAATCTGTTTGGTGTATCCCACATATTTATCTAATACAGTTTTTTTGTGCCTTGAACGCAATTTCTTCAGTTGAGTATCCTCAATAGGGTATCCAAGCACTAAGTAGTGTGCTTTGGTTAGATACATTTTGAGCATGTAGAGGGCATAAGAGAATTGATTTAATTTGCTACATACACTATTTACATGAGTTTTCCATGACAATTATAATATATAGATGCCTAGAAATTTTGTACTTGTATCCTCAGATACAGCAGACGCAGACGACATCGCGGCATGCCCAGACGGAGATGGCGGGATGAGCTGGACTCCTTTAATAAAGATTGGTCCTTGGCAGCTCTGGAAAGAGAGTAGGGAGGCCTTTGCCCAGCAGTGGGACAATAATGGCTAACAAAAAAACCTCAGATACAGTTGCATTATTGTACTCAATAGATAATGGAATTATAATTGCGTTTTAATTCTTGAAATTCATGTAATGGGTTTTTGTAAGATTTATTTTTAGATTATTTATTGTATGCCAATTTATATAGGGAATCATTTATTGCTAGATCATGATTTTTATTTTTGTTATTTGTGAAATGAGCCGTGAAACCATAGGGTGCCGAATAGCGTTAAGTAAATAATTTATATAAATGAGAAATATGTAGTAGTGGTCCTAGTATCGATCCCTTTAGGTACACCATATTTGATAGATCTTGGGCTCGATGTACTTATATTTAATTTCTGTTTTTGTGAAAGGACATAATTGTGTTATTTCAGGGAACTGTATTTTATTACTGGGATAGGATTTGATTATTTCTAGTGCTTTACCTATAACTCCGTATATTTCTAGTTTGTGTGTTTTCTACTTTATGATGTGATTTATTGAAGCATTTAAAAGCCTGTACTTATTTGATGTCCTACGATAATTTACATTTCACATGAATTAGGTACGTGTATCTATGCGGCAAAAGATTGCATGTATATTAGTTATGAGGAAAACGTTTAGGGTAAATGGTGTTAGCAGCTCGGGGAAAACTACACATAATCACTAATAAACAACACTAGAAGACACAGAAGTTATAAAGAATGAATAATTTGCAATTGCTTCTGTTTCCTGACTGAAAGTATTCTCAAACATTACATAGGTGAGGATGCCACAATTACAAGCCGCAAATTTAATTATATACCAACTATGTATTTATAATGAACATTGGAACTATAGGCACAGTAGCCACAATATATGATTCTGAAATCCTAAGAAAAAATAAATGTTATTACATAAATCATTCGTTAATTTTGCCATAAACTAGACGAGCTTTGTTTCTCACAAATCACGACGAGACTTTTCCTAAAACATACAAGAAACTCGAACAATGACCAATTAATAATATTTTATATTGAACCTTCAAAGAAAAACAACACTAAGCCAAGATTGTTGATAAACCAAGTCTTAGCTATAAACTTGACCAAGATGTGAAAGCCGCTTTGGCCTATTTCGAACAAATGCAATGTAATTTACCAGCTGATATATCTGACATTTGCTGTGAGAAATGTTACCGTTACGAATACGGTGATTGGAGGAGAATGCTGTCTGATTGACGTCAAAAGTTTTCGTAACCTTCAGCATAAACGACAACCGAAAACAAAGGTTTACGCGTCACAAATTTATAAGCTAGTCGCCAAGGTTTTACAAGAATAGTAGATGCAAGATGCAATAACACTAAACACAAGCCCAAAATAAACAAAGAACTTCGACATTCACATCCCGTAACATCGAACTTGAACCTGGTTATTTTGAGCGTGAAGAAATTGACTGCATACATAATCCAATCACTACACTTGGGAAACAGCAACCTTGGGTAACAAGGCAACAACCTGTTCTAAAGATATTCAACATAATGTAACTCGGTTTAGTACGTGCACCCAACTTAGCATGTCAGCAACAACAACGCGCGCGGCGAATGCTCTCGAAAATACCAATTACTAAACTTGATATTTTTTTGTTGTTCATTTAAATAAGTATTCGACGATTTACGAGTACGTCACGCTGGTTCATGCAAATCATCTTTGTGAATACATTATGGCTAAACTTTACTTTATTTTCAGTGCAACATTCGCATACGAAGAGATAACTAATCCCAATGATGTTATTTGCAGTTGAAATGTTGAAAATGTTTGCTTAGCTGGTGGTGAGTGACGCAGCTTGCAGGTGTAATTAAACTATATGTAAACTATACCTAAGACTTCACTTGAATGACGTTTTGCAGCCTGGTGTTGGAAACTGTTGAAAACGGTGTTCCGCATTAAAAAGGCTAGTCAATAACCGCTCAACAACAAACCACCTACGTTATCCTACGTAATTGTATAGTTGTGTACCAATGATGTATTCAACTACTATAATTACAGTTGTAAGTTAACAGCAATTGACCATAAGTATAGGTTACATCATCAGCATGGTCATTATATTTACTAAACGCCACTAGATGGTCTGGGGCGTCAGATATTACTGTATATTTATTTCATTATTGCATCCTTTGCCTTAATACAGTCTGCTTGGAGTCCAGTATCTTTTTCTTTCATAAATATCTTCCAGCTGAGATTTGTTTTCACTTCCTTCCTTCTTTACGATAAGTTTTCTTTTCGCTGTCTAGATGAATGGAAGCAATCATCTCTTCTCAGGTATGTGCTTTTCTTCCAGGCATCCAAATTTTTACATATATATATACTCGTAACATGCTGCATATTTCTCTGCATAACTTTGACTATGACCACCGAATGCTACTTGTCTTTTCACCGATTTTACTATATTACTTTCAAACTCTCGCTAACGTATTTATTCCAAATTCTTTCCATTCACTTATTGCTTACTGGTTAACCACTACTACAGGTTGCTTATTTAAACCAGTATTTTAGTGTTATTCAGTTTTAATTTTAATCATCTTCGTGGAATTAAGGACTGCTTTAAAACTCTTCCGATTGCGAGTAGTGTGATACGACTGGGATCTTTTTAACCAAGTCAACCACATGAATTGAGTCAATTTTGAATGCCGAGGATAAGCCCAATACCTATGTACAAATGAATATATAAGGCTGAACTTGGCTCTGGGTCAATTTGACTTATTGTTCAATAGTTTGTCCTTTAATTATAGAAAGATGAATACTCTTCACCTTATCAAAAAATTGTAGCCAAACTTACACCGCAGTTTAACCTGTATCTTGGAAGCTGAATTTAGAAAGTGTAATAAAAGCCTCGGTTCTTGAAGAAGGAATGTAATTTATGTCTTTGTATTTCTTGAGTAACTAATAGATGCTATGCTAATGAGACATTCATTTACATTCTCCTTTAATTAAACAGTAAAAGTATATTGTCGTTGATGGTGCTGGTATTTTTTTTTTGCAATTTAAGATGTTTGTACACAAGTTCTCTGTTATAGCAGTATGAAGTACATTTTGCTATGCACTTAACCATATTTAAGTGCGAGAATTTATGTTAAGTCAGTGCGAACTTTCTATGGAGTAGTCAAACATAGACAACCTTCTGTGGTGCTGTGGTGGGTAGCTCTAACTTTCACTCTTAGTTGAACAAACAATGTACTGTCTGTCTTCTAGTCTGCAAGTTATCGTTGACAAGATTTCCATTTCATGGTTTAACTAACTAATTAACTTGTCACCTTGTTTATCTCTGAAGCAGAATATAATGTCGACGGTATGATAATGTAAACATTAAACTGAACGTAGCTAGCGAACGGTCCGGGCAAAGAAAGCTGTTACGCCGGCAAACAAGGAAGGCTAGGATTAAGCAGAGGTACTTACAGTGTGATCCTTTATTTCCTGTTTAACAAATCCATTTTTTCTGTATCCATTGAGGGAAGTCTCCAACTGACCGTTGACATGCCCGTGCCCGTTCGTGAGCGTTGTGGTTATCGTTAACGCTGACATCATCAACTATTTTATATTGTCTTTCTACTAATCTAAATAACTTTCCAGTACGTGATATAAAAATATTAAAGCTATAAAATAGGAACTTGCATTATTATTTTTGATTTATTTTCTTTAAAAAATTATCAAGTTTTTTTCCAAAATAAACTAATTTCAAATGTGAGTGAAGTAAAGATTGACAAGTTGCAATTTGTTTTTCAGTTATCGTATGTTACGGGCTATGTATTGGTAACCGGTATTTTAGGTAAACAACGGAACACACGAACTCCACGAAACTATACGAGTGACTAAAGCGATATGAACCACGGAGTCGGCGTGAGGAATGTTTCTGGTGCGAGCGAGCGGCGGTGTGAGCGGGTGTGGTGGGCGCGGGGGCGGTCGATGCCGGGTGGCGCGACGCCGACGTGGAGGCTCGGCAGACACGCGACGCTCCACGAGTCGCTCCGAAGGGGACTTTACTTCACTTTACTTCGACGACGTCGCCCACGGACGACACAAGCAAATAATCGCTGTATGCAGGGCACCCAGACCAGACAGGCATAATCGCACTCGCGCGATACAGCTCAAAGTGCAGTCTGTTTTACATATGAAGCCTGTGCAGCTGAGCAAGCAACAGACTTGCTGACTCATGAGTCATCTCAAAATTTCAATGAAAAATACATTTTATTTAGTACAATTATTTATTTGACACTTGTATTTTTTTTAGCAAGTCAACTAGCTAGTGGCAGCTTAGCTGCTTGTCCAGGAGAATGCACCTAGGCAGCTAAAGGCTCTGAGGACGAACGTTTAAATAACGCCACTTGTGGAGGCTATTTTGCACCCCAATGTGGGCTTACAGAGAAGATTTCGTTAGCTTGCTGATGCACCGCCGTGCAACCAGATGACATTGATGAGCAGTAGCGATAGCTGATAAGCCCAGAATTGAAAAAATGGGCTCAAATCGTTTGCGTAACACGTAATTACAAATTCAATATACGTGCAGATACATTTATCACAACATCGTACGATGTTGATAACATGTAAGTACATAATTATAAAATAATATCAAGACCCGTCTTCGCAATAGGGTGACGTGATGACATAATACATTTTAATTTGTTAATTGCTGTGGGGCTGAAGGCACGTTAGTTCCAGGAATTTTAACAGCCATATAACAGCTTGGCTAGGAATGTGTGTGATACTGACAACATTAAATGGATAATGTTACAGGTGTTTTATATCCTGCTAAGCCAGGAACCTTTGCTTCTAAATGGTAAGCGACAAAACCTGTTTTTAATTTAACGGAATTCTATGTTGCATGTTTTATAAAATGATTGTTATACATGTTATGAAATACTCTCTATACTAGTCCGTATTATGTGTTATCATGTTATACTAAGACATGGACTGAGAACGTGTCCTTGCTGTACATTCCAGCATGCCTCCTATTTTCGAGTACTCACTATCACTACTGAGCACATGAGCTGTGAGTGCATCGTTCACCGAATCAGTATTTTCCATCATCTCATCTGCACCAATGAGACCAAAGCAATTCATGAACAACATGAATACTGCGCTACTTGTTTTCATACAATTTTGAAATACTTCTGACGGATTGACAAACAGACGGCCAGCCAAATTCTCCCGTCTATTTTAAAATACATCCTGCGCATAATGACTGTAGTTATTGGTAAAGTAAGAGCTGTTTCTGAAGGAGGCCTTGTACTTAGTAAGTACTCTACAACGAGTAGCTTTTACACTTAAATTACGTGACTTGGATGAACAATTTACTTCCTCGTTTCAATTATTGCAGAGATTGTCGTTTCTCAATGGTTCGCAAATAATTTATTAGGAGTGCGAGAGTAAATGTAATGTAGGCAGAAAGTCCGCCTCTGTCATTGTGTGCCTTTAAATATTAAATAAATAAATGGAATGTAATCTTATTGTCACATTCAATTTCTATTTCTGGTTTGCAAGAATATATGTTATTTGGTCAAATGGTAGCCGCTAACAAGCTAAGATAAGTGGTGCTAACAATCGTTAGCATAACTGTACGAGTACTATTGCGATTTTGCGATAAAGCCAGTTATTCTACTGAATTTACTGAGCATACGAGGGCGGCACTGAAAGTTTCGGGAATCAAGGAAGTGACACAACATTACTATTTAAAAATGTATTTATTGCTTTTCGAAGTATTCTCCGCGAAATTTGACACATTTTTCCATACGATGGAACCAATCATTGAAGCAACCATTCCATTCGGAAGTTGAGGTCTCCAAAATGGCCGTTTTGTAGGCGTCCACAGCTTCTTCAGGTGATGAAAATCTCTGTCCACGCAATTTATTCTTTATTTTAGGGAAAGTATAGAAATCATTAGGGCTTAGGTCGGGGCTGTACGGCAGATGGTCTAATAATTCTATGTTTTCTTGCTCTAAAAACTCTTTTGTTCTGTGCGCGGTGTGAGAACTCGCATTGTCGTGATGGAGGATGATGCGGTGGTTGCAGTTCTCTTTACGGAGTTCAGAAACGACCTGTGGCAAACAAATGCTAGCATACCATTCTGCATTAACCGTTCTTTGTCCCTCAAGAGGAATAGTCGTAACATGGCCGGTTTTGGAGACAAACGTGGCTACCATTTTATTTGCAACACTCCGTGAACGAACAATTTTTGTTGGCTTTAACTCATTTTCGAACACCCAAACTCGTGACTGGTTTTTTGTTTCGAGTTCGTACGCGTATATCCAGGATTCGTCACCTGATACGATGTTGTATACAGCATTTGAGGATCCTGCGTGGAATCTTTCGAGAGTTCTGATGCACCAAGTAACGCGAGCCGCTTTTTGCTCTTCCCAGAGCGAATGCGGTATCCACCGGGAAAACAACTTTTTTACACCTAATTGTTCATGCAAGATTATTTGTATTTGACTCATGCCAATGTCTAAAGTTGCCTGAATTTCGCGGTATGTCACATGTCGATCTTCCTCAATCAGCTTACGCACAGCATCAACGTTTTCTTGGGTGACTGCAGTTTTTGGACGACCTTGACGGGGATCATCACTGAGCTTGACACGTCCACGTTGAAATTCAGCAAACCAGCGATAAATTGTGGTTTTGGATGGGGCTTCATCACCAAATGCAGAAATCATCCGGTCAACACACTGTTTTTGTGTTAAACAACTTCGAAAGTCATAATAAATCATCGCTCTTGAATTTTCTCGAGTCAATTCCATTTTCTCAACGACTAAACAAGTTTGACAAAACCTTGTGACAAGACCGAGAATCTTTTTAAAAATAAATAAATGGTATTCGATTTTTAAAACCAAGGAGTTTTCAATTAAAAAGATTTTAATATGGAAGGAACAGTGGAAATATTCCATTCCCGATACTTTTAGTGCAGCCCTCGTATTACAAAGTACCGCGGTCTGGCCACGTACTTCAGTTGGCGCTTATTATCTTTCTAGTTTGGACAACCCGAATCTCAGTATTTCTCATTTGAATTCGCACGTGTCATGCGCGTGCGGTCAGCCCAAGATTTCTGACGCACCAACCTCTTCCTCGCCTGTTTTAAAAGTTAACAACCTTGGAGGTGTGGACCTTTCAAATACTTTTAATTCTACAGAGACAGCTGTGTAGCTGACGCTACCAAAGATTTTACGTATCGACAGTTTTGTTTCCGTAATTCAGTGGGCGCCCCATGCGCTTTTCTCAAATATTTTATCGATGTCCGTCAGTCAGATAATAAAAAAATATTAGACACGTATTTTTTGCTTTATCATATTAATAAAAAAATACTTAGATAAAACGCATTTTAAGTTGCGGAGTGGGGGTCGCCCGCTACGTCACTAATATGTATAAAATCTACATACTCGTGACGTCATGGCACATTTTACCTCAATGTATCGCAGTAATCTTTAGATTACGTAAAAAAAGAAAAAATACGTGTCCAATATTTTTTTATAATCTCAAAGACGGACAAAAAAAAAATTTTTAGGCAGCATCCCTATTGTTAACATTTCCTTTTCAGTTGTTTATGTACTTCTATTTTCTAATCATCCGCTAAGTACCTACGTGCTCAGTAAACATGTTGTCAGTTTACAATTTGTTTGTTGTTTTCATTATGGTCACAATAGTTTTAAAAATAATATCTTCAAAGTCACCTTCTATACACAGCGACAAAAACTAAAGGGCAACAAGCCTATCCCTCCTCATACTCTTGCACACGTATTTAAGATAAGATTTACGTGGATCATTGAAATGATATTAGTCTCGATGTCTCAGTTGATAAAATGTGACTCAAAATCTATCTATTTTAGCAGTCCAAACTTCAGTTTACTTCCGCTGTTGATAGTATGTAAGTAAACAATGACACGTGTGATAAGATCAAAGTCACATTTAGCGAATAAAGTAATAACGGATTAACTAAACATAATCTGACTGATCTATCATCTGTTATCTATATTTAGAATATAGGTTGCCCTCACTAGTAAGTCTCGGAGGCAACGACCGGCCCACTAACCGAGTGGTGGGCGCCAAGCGAATGTCTCGGAGAAGTGAGAACAACAGTGGGCTGGCTTGGCTTGCCAACACTGACACGACACACTCAAATGATTTCATTACAGATAGCTCGAAGCCAATAATACTCGTAGTCATTTTAAACTAAGTTCAGGTGCGAATGTGCGATTATATACGATTGTGCAATGATACATAGAACTGCTATCCCAATAATCCCTCGTTCAAATCCTAACGAAGGGGACCCCGAAGGACTAAGAGGAAGTGCTGTTATTCGCAGGATGCTAGTCGTCAAAGAAGATATCGCTTCGATCTTCTTAGTAGATGAGGAATCAAAGAAATAATCAAGGATAACTGAATGTGTCCAGCAATATTTGTAGCTTAAAAATTTGCAATATATTAATGGGAATTATGGGAAGAATTTGTCGCACTTTTTACACGATCATTTTATAAACTTCGTTTTAAAAAACTGGGTGTTTATGGAATGCGCTTCTTGATGAGCTCATAGTGGTTCAAGGATGCATCAATTTGTTCATGGCATGCCGCACGACACGCATTCATGACGTGATGACTGACGATAAAGTGGGAATCATTTCGTCAAGCGCGTTACGCAATTCTTATTATATTAGATTTGCTTCTCTGGCGTTACTCAGCCAGCCAAGCCAGTGGTGTGCTCTGATCAGCCTTCGTAAAGTAGTTGAATACTTAGGTATAAGAGCAAGACATAAGTAGATAGGTGGTAAGTACCTTACCCAGGTTAGTTACTTGCTTGAAGAATGTTATCACGTCTTATCAATGTTATATTCATTAGAGCATGCATGCTCAGGTGAACCGCTATTCCGTCCTATTGTTGTGCTAGTGACGTAACTGCAATTCGTAGACGAAACGACAGAAAAGAGTTGAATATAGTCACAGTCACAGACCTACTTGGAGAGTATCACGAATTCACGAGTGTAAAGTTTCGTGCTCACATTTTTCATAAGAACAGACTTGACACAGATAACTGACTTATTCGTTGTTTGTTAGCCTATGAACTGAATTTGGCAATCGACAAAGCGTGGGTTTTTTAGATAAAATTAACAAACTACAATCTGCTTCCGTCACGCGCTGATGGGAAATCCAAGAAAATAATATTACGTAGGCAATCGGATTTGGATTAGTTTAGCTATGTATATGTGGTTAGCTAGTGACCTCGACAATTGATCATATTATTTATTGCTATTAGTAATTAACTGTTTGTTTATTTATTTTACCTCGATGGTCCAAGTTTATCATTTATAACTTCCAGTTACAACTATATGTAAGCGGGAACGCCCTTTATGCCTGGAGGCTTTTATTAAGATATTAAGTTCTGTTTACGTTTTGTTTTTTATTTCGGCCTGAGTATAGTTCTCGATGATTTTGTTTGGTATATTGGCGTGTGCTAGCTTATATATGGCTAATAATTTAAATTATGTTTTGGGTTGCTTAATGTAAATTATTTTGAATACTATTATATAGAATCTTTTTTTTTGTTCTTCTAACTGAACAGACAGCTGTGCAGCTGGGGAGTTTGTTGCGCCACTTCTTCTTCCCAGCTAACGCACTAGGAAGTGGTGAAGGGTGGGCGTTTTGGGGGACCGTCTTATGTAATTTTGACGTTCGAAAAGTGCTGATTCTCAGCCTAGTTTGAATAAATGACTTTTGATTTTGATTTTCTATTCATGATCACTTATGTTAATGCATGGGTATTATAAATTATAATTGGCAGTTGGTTTGTTGATTAGTATAGCTATTCCACTAACGTATGTGCAGCGTAGAGCGGCGTAGGTAAGTCAGCCTTATGAGTGGCGCGGTCAGTAATCACGCCACGCCACATTGTTGGCGGCGAGCCCAACTATTGATTCATTTAGCTTTCATTTTCATATCCCTGCAGAATGAAAACACAATATACCTACGTAGCGTCATACGTAGTGTCCAGTGTGACCACTACTTACGTGTTTATTAATTCGCACAGTGCGCCACATTGGCGGGATGCAACGCCATCATTGCAAATTATAATGTTTTTCTGGAACATTGTGCACGGCGATACTCGTAATAGCAGTTGTGATTTTTATAAATAAGGAATTAAGATGGCCTCAAACATGGCGAGGGGGGTAATGTGTGGTGAAGGGCGGGCGTTTTTGGGGGACACCTATCTTATGTAATTTTGAAGTTCGAGAAGTGCTGATTCTCAGCCTAGTTTGAATAAATGACCTTTGAATTTGAAACAGTATTCAATTTTATTTATAATGTTTTGGGTTGGGACTGTTGGGAGGCTTTGTGATAGTGCCATGTTGGTCGATCGTGGCTAATCCTTCAACCACAAATCACCGCGCGTATGCAAGCAAAATTGAATAGTTTTGGTACATTATCAGATTATTTTGGCAGCTTAGTGCAAACACTTCTTTTTTGTTAAAGTTTACCTGAGCAATTATAACTTTATAATAACTAAAGAGCCATACAAATAGATGCTGCCAATAGTACACTTATGAGGTATATTTAATGATAAAGAAGCTATAATTAAAATATAAGGTTTACAGTTAACATGATAATGTAATTATACCTCCGTTAGTCATCTGATAAAGTAATTTTTTACTTGTAATCCTTTGTATTTAAGCTCTAGTTATACCCCAATTATGGGGGCAAGCACACCTTAATAAACATGTTAATAGTCTAATAAGGAAATGTGGAAACATGCCTAAAAAACATGATATTTTAAGGAGTGGCTATTTTCAAGGCTTTTCTTGTTTTTGGTTTGATATGTTCATGTTTGACCACAATCTCACCTGATAATAAGTGATAATATCATAGCCAATGCCTGCTTGCCTAGAAGTTACCTTTAAAAATTGAGATTTGCAAAAGCCTAGTATTGCTATAGGGAAACTCCCATCCCATGTGTATTATATATGTATATAGGATTAACCTCAGCCTGGTTCTGTCCACTGACTGATTATGTCATAAGGTTACGGGAGCAATGAACTAAGCACTGATCCACTTAACTATGCTACAACACAGAATGCATAATGCACTTGCAGTTTCACTGTAATTCTACTATTGTATTGATTTTTCCCGTAAAGCAATTAGACTGTGCACTAATTACTTTATAAAATAACTCTACAGTATTGTAACAATAATCACTGCAGTTAATTATTAATGATTTAATTGATGATGACCTATTGAGAAGACAGCGTATTATATTATTCACTCGCTCCTGCTTTAAACCGTTTTTACGACTTGACAAAACATCGAGATTTCTTAGTATTACGTAACTTTAATATTAACATATTATACACATAAACTTTCCGGGATAAATGATCTAAAAGATGGCTTAAAACCTCATCGAAATCTGTTGCATGGTTTAGAAGAACATACAGACAAACACAAAAGGCAACTTTAATTTATAATATTGTAGATAAAGCAATCATCATAATAAAGCAGACAATTTATTGTGAAAATCTGTTTTGGTTATTACTCATGCAACAGATGAAATGAATCACCATCACTCTCTCAATGAAGATATGTACCTAAAACATTAAAATACAGTGTGAAGGTTGCTTAGAACATTTCAGGTTGTACCAATTTGAACCATATTGCATATACACAGACGGTACAGATTTGAAAGACACATTGGTAATATAGTTACTCACCACTTTCATACAATGCAATGATATGGCATGGAGAACAATTTATGGCAATTTAACTCGAATGTTTGTTGCTCTCCCTCTGTACTGCGGTTGCAAGCTGTATACATACTCAATTTTAAAGTTATTATTCTTTAAAGAACGTGTGATCATTGCCAGCTTGCAGTCACAGTTAACCCCTATATCGTGATGTTAACATGCTGTGTGGTACTAACCTGTAATGCATCTATCGGCGTTTGACTGCTGCCGCTAATTATACTGGTCTCACTGCCATTCTGCCCCTCACTACATCCACCTTCAGATAGTTTGGAGCTCATTTCTTCTTCGCTGCTGAGCCGGGACCTCTTGCGGGACATTATCACATTGCCTGCCGGCGTAACTGGCTTCTTTTTATTTTGCACTTGAGAACTTAGCAATACGGTACACTTTTTTTAATAACTTTTTGGGCAGAAATTAACTGTAATATTCCTTGTAACTGTTTAAGACCACTCGACTGCCCAAGCATAGAGCTCTGACAACGTGCAAGCGGCAAGCCACCTATTTGATTTACGGTTACGAATTACAGACTAACAAAAATTTAACTCAATAGGCCGAAGTCTAGGTTTTTAAATTAAAGTACTCAAAAAAGTGTCAATCTGTTTTCTATCTTCAATACAGTAATTTCGAAATAGAAGTTCAAAGCATATTTTATAATATTCAAATGCAAGCTAAAGTAAATAGAAAATTTTATGTTACGACACTCGACTTTGACAGGTCAAATTAGATTGTGTGACACTGATGGACACTGACATTAATTTCAGTGTTGCAAAATCAAACTCGGAAATGGATAATATTCATTCATTTTACCCATTTCAGGTAGAAAAATCTAAAAATTACGTAGTCTGTGAAGGCCTTGTGAAGGATCTAAATCCTCATCTCAATCATAATAATATCTCCATAGTCTTCTCAGATAGAAAAAGGAAAAAAAAATTCTAGAGTTAAAGACTTGAAATTTTGCTTATGCATAGAATATAGTATAGAAAATTTCAAAATCTTATACATTTATCAAAAATTATGTTTCCACACGACTTCACTCGCGTTTGAATTTTTTATTTCCTCCAAAAGTTTTACATCATTTTAAGTTTAGCTGTATATTGCTCTTTTCTGAATGATAATGTAGAAAACGTTAAAACAAACTTTTACAAAGTTATAATACATTTATTTAATTGCAGGCACATTTTGCAAAAACAAAGTAAGTACTTATATTTTTATCTTATAATCTAATCTGCAGTAATGAAAACTTAAATAAAATACAATTAATATTTAAATTATCATAAATCACTTCATTTAAAAATACACGGTTAAATACATTTGGGTACAGATTTTGGTACCCTCGAACTTATCGATCGTTTCAACGACTCAGGATCAGTGTTTTTTGAAGTGAAACTTCTCTATAGACGGGGGGTATTAGGTTTTTTTTGTCACGAAAAAGCGTTACGGCCGCGTGGAGGGGGTAGACGATATATCGGGTGGTGACCGGTGGCAGCGGCGGACGCAGAGAATAGATTGGAATCTCAAGTTTTTATATTGAACCGATTTGAAAAATTCTTTCACTGTTGGAAAGCTACACTAACCCCGGGTGACATAGGCAATATTACATTTTCAAAAAAATTAGGGATCCTTATTAAAACTCCAATAATGTAACCCAAGGTGTAAAAAAATTACCTAAAATATTCTTTACATCGCGTGAGCGAAAACTATTGATGATAGAATAAAATAATGTACTACGACTTTGCAGAACACATCATTATTTACAAAAAGTGTCGCGACAGCATATGTCTAACTATTATAGTTATGTTCTTTTATTTTTTTTAAATTTAATTGAAATGCCGCCGCCAGAAAAGGCTCTTTATTTGTATCTTGGTATTAATCCTTATCAAAAAAATCATATTCATATTCAAGACTGCTTCAATACCTTTATATAACTTTTTGAATTATTCAATTCGGACATTCCATACGAAAGATATTACGAGTTTAAAAACGTAAGTATTAGAAAAAAGTTGCGTGGTAGCCGCTCACTCACCCTGCTCGGCTAGCTAGGCAGCACCGTACGGGCCGTACGGGAGGGGAGTCAATGTCAAGAAATGAAGTGCCGTAGGTAGGGTAGGTAGTGTAGATAGGTAGGGTAGGTAGTGTAGATAGGCATAATTTACAGTAAACCTGCGAAAAAAAAAATGTGTGCTGGGACACATAGTAGAAGTGAAACTTCAACGGACAAGTGGAAAAACGAATCGCAACGGACAAGTAGAAAAACGAATGGCAACGGACAAAATTGGTACTTGTCCAATTTGAAAACCTGCCCGTAAAACTTCAAGTTAAAATTTTGTTGCGATTCATTTTGCCACTTGTCCATTGCGATTCGTTTTCCACTTGTCCGTTGAATCATTTCTACTATGTGTCCCAGCACACATATTTTTTTATTGCGTTGACTTAGTAGCTTGACATTTTAAGAACTCCAAGGGACCATGGACCTACGTATTTGATATCTCCACGCGTTCCTCAGAAAATTGGTCTTGACAGACTGACAAACGGATGGACAACGAAGTGATCCTTTATGGGTTCTGTTTTTTTCCTTTTGAGGTACGAAACCCTAAAAATATGGACGTCAAAAAGTGTTTGCTGAATACCTAACTAATTTATAGAATTAATTTATCATCATTACCAAACAAAATTTTGATAAGCCTATAAAATGTATACTGGGCATTCTGTAATCATGTCTGTCAATCTATCAGAAAGTATCCAAAATCTCAGAGTAATAGCAAAAATCCACAAATAATTGTCGATTAATAATTTGAACAGCGAGCGCATTCCGAATGATTCAAATAAAAAACAATTCGGCGCGAAATTCAATACGAGAGTGACACTGAGAGTTTTTAGAACTGGCCACTTGTAAACGATATAATAAAAAAATAAGTAAAATTTTGAAAATAGAACTCTTTGCCAGTTGTTGTACACTAATGGAAAAAATTAAGGGATAAAAAAAATAAACATTTTTTTTGAGGTTTTAGAATAGAATAGAATAGAATATTCTTTATTATGTACACCATAAAAAATACAGATAAAAATGTAGTCATTTTACATAGGGTGACACAATGGGCGGTCTTATCGCTAAAAGCGATCTTTTACAGACAAGGGGGGGACAGGTTTTCCAAGTATTTCCCTTAAAAATGGTCGTACTGGATTAAAAAAAGTTTCTAGTTTTGAGATCTCACGATGAAAAAATTTTTCAAGCAACGTGTTTCGCTCAATCCTAATAAATACAGTTTTTTTTTTTTTTTTAATTTTTCGGTTCTTTTTTTTGGTCTACGATATTGTTTTTTTTTTCCAACTTAACCACTTGTTCTTACTTAACTTGTTCATTCAGCTTTAATTTGCTATTTTGAAAAGTTCGATACGACCACTTCTCGCTGAGATATCGAACTTTGTATGGAAAAGGATCTTTTTGCCTTTAACCGTCAATATCTCATCAACCGCTGATCGCACAAGAAAATTAAGTAGGGTTTTGAAATCTTGACTAAATTCCCCACAAAAATTAGCTACGGGTTTTGGAAAATTTTTTTTTTTCATCCTTTACATTAATTTGAAAAATCAAGAAAAAAAGGGCTGTTGGTGGCTTTTGGGATAATCAGGCGCTAAGTTGGAAATATCGAGAAAACTAATAATGTTGAGTGTGCCTTTTACAGTTAAATATGCCCCACAAAAACCCCACAAAGTTTCGATTAAATCCATCGAGCCGTTTTTTTGTTTTATTCGATCGAATTAAAAAAAAAAAAATTGACGGATCACGATTTTGACTTGAACTGATGAACTTGAATGACTTTAAAATTCATAATCTTCAACAAAATGCAAAAATGTTTTTTCAGTTTTTTTATGCATTTTTATTGATAAAAATGTTAAAATTTATGGGTTTTTTTTTTTTTTTTTTCTTTTTTTTTAAGGCTCCAAAAAATTTAAAACAAAGACTATCGCCGGCATCAGAATTATCCAAGCGTATTAGTCTCCAAAGTGTGTGTGTGTGTGTGAGTGAAGGAGAAAAAAAAATCAGTTCTGTTAATAACGGGTATTGCCACCCCTGTTCTCAATAACGGCTGCCAAGCGTTCAGCCATATTTGTTGTTGTTTTGTTGCGGAATGGTGTTCTAAATTTGCAGAAGTGTACGCTCAAAAAATGCTGTTTTTTTTTTTTTTGTAAACATTTTTTTTCCCCATAAATTTTCCATCCTTTTTTTTTGATTCCAGTACAACCATTTTTAAGAGAAATACAACCACTTGAAAAACCTCAAAAAAAAAAATCCCTTAATTTTTTCCCCTAGTGTATTCATTTGTCATTTGTTTACGATTTGGCGGCAAATTGAAAATTGACAAAATGACAAAGTTATAAAAGTCGGGATTATCGTTACTGTGCATTTGCACTGGCGAAAGATTCGTGTCCGTTTCGACCGCGCGGCCACGGCGAAATTTAAAAAAAAAAACCACGCCAAGATTTTGTAAAAATTTGTAGAAGTTGATTCTCAAAACCATAAATTTGTCAAAGTTATGGTTAAAAAGTTATAAGGGTTTGAACGTGGCCGCGCCATTGAAACGCGGCGAACCGCGCGGCCACGGAGATCTTTAAAACTAAGCGTTGCAGAGATCTGAAATTCAGGTAAATAACAGATTGAATTTGTAAAAAATTTGTAAAAATATAGAAAAATATCCTAGGTTTATATTTTGGGAGCTATAAGACTAAAACTCCATGGCCGCGCCATCGAAACGATGAAAAATACGTTGTCGCCGATATCTCGCTGAAAAAGCATCGCAGGGGTCTGAAGTTTTTTGTAAAACGTAGATTTGAATTTGTCGAAACTTGTAAAAATACTACAAAAAATCCTAGGTTTATGTTTCAGGAGCTGTAAGACTAAAACCTCATGGCCGCGCCATTGAAACGGTCAAAAAACACGTTATCGCCGATATCTCGCTGAAAAAGCATCGTATTGGTCTGAAGTTTTTTGTAAAACCTAGATTTGAATTTGTCGAAACTTGTAAAAATACTACAAAAAATCCTAGGCTAATATTTCAGGAGCTGTAGTACGGTATCGCGTAGAAATAAGTCGTGATTATTTATCGAAGAAAGTAATTGTAAAGCGAGTTTTTTTTTGTAAACAACACATATTAATATGTAAAACTACCGATACTAGGCAAAAAACATGTATTTTTCGGTATTTATAACTTTCAATACGTTTTGAATATTTCGATAGGGTGACCATGGCTTTTTGTTTACAGAAAACTTTCCACCTATCGTTTTAGAAATTGTATCTCAAGGATTCTAAATTCAATTAAAATGAAACGGATAAAATACAAAAGCATATGTTTATTTCTTTTAAATTCACTTAAATCATTGCTTGATTTGACAATACTGTGGTTTTGAGTACACGTGCCAGAACCATAACAAATAACTTTGCACAACATTCGTAATTCCTGTAAGATAGCATTATTTGACGAATAATTGTGGAATCAAACACATAACTTATGTCTAAGACTAAATTCTGCCAGAAATAACCCCCTGTAATTAACAGTATTATGTCATAAGTAACGTGTAATTAACTCATGCATTCCAACATTGAATTGCACTAAAGGAATTAACCATAAGGCCACACACACTACAGTACACAGGAGCGAACAGAACGCGGGTGCAGCGCGGGAGACGAAGGCTGTATAACCAATCACAGCAGTCCAATATGTGAGAGATATCCTGGCCGCTGCACCCCGTCTTCCCGCCAAAGGCTTTTTTGTTGATCAGTCGTCGTTTTACTTTCAGTTAATTCGCACGGATTGCTCGTTGGTGTTTTAAATTTTGACATTCCTACGGACTTTAATTTGTGCACTGTTTCGGACATTTGTTATCTTTGGAAAACTACGTTCTGCTGTTACAACTTCGAAAGCGTAAGGCGTAAGCCTTAGGATTTGATTTCAAATTAATACTTCTTATCAAGGTAAGTAATTCATACTAATTACTCTCTTCTCTTACCACTTAATACTTTTCCTATTTTTTTATCAACCTAGTTGACCTAGTCTTGTAATGATAATGTGTACCTACTTAGGTACCTATTTTAATACTGGTTGCTCTATCGTGATGATATTTTTATGCGGAAAGGTGTCCAAATTGTGTATTTGCTAGGTATTTATTTTTAGAACTCTGGAAAAAGTGCTACTTATACTACTATACTTATTTTTAAAAAGACATAGACTCTGGCACCAAAAATTCTCTCTAAGAAACTGCTTGAACAATTTTTTTTATTGCTTGAACAAAGATATTGCTAACTGAGGGTTAGTTTTGTAGGA
Organism: Agrochola macilenta; assembly: GCA_916701695.1. Taxonomy (NCBI): domain Eukaryota; kingdom Metazoa; phylum Arthropoda; class Insecta; order Lepidoptera; family Noctuidae; genus Agrochola; species Agrochola macilenta. The sequence goes on along the minus strand of OU753554.1, from coordinate 9,087,286 downwards.
ATACATGGTTAAAATATTTAAAAAAAAGTATTATTTGTTTTTAAAAAAAAAAAAAAAAAAGTTTAAAGCTTCAACTATTAAGTCTACAGCAATTTGCCAATTGATTACGGATAACCACACAATGGATTCTATATTGTCATGGTTGAAAAGATGGCACAACGAAGTACGTACTGCGCCTCACGAGATTGTAACTGACGACTCTTCAGCGTTAATAGCAGCAAACGTTCAGGCTTTTACTAATTTTCAAACAGTCCGAGACTATCTACGACAATCATTTCTAGTTTTAATGAGTAAAAGTAACAATTTGCCTCAAGTATTCCTAAGATTAGACACAAGTCATTTTGACAAAAACGTATACAACTTGCGATGCTTCGATAACGTTGATATAAATATTAAAATGTTTTACATTCGCAGTATTTTATTTGTGAAAGAGTGCGAAAATTTTGAAATAATAAAAAATGTGCTTTGTCATATTATAAAAATTTGTACTTTCAAATATGAATTCACAAACAATGAGACTTGTAAAATTTCTATGAAATACCTCAAATCTTTGTTGGTCAAGATAGAAGACCCAGTTGAAAAAAACGACAAAAAAGATTTCTGTGATGATTATGTTATAATAACCGACGATGACAATATTTTAGATTGGTTTGATCCAACATTTTTTCTTTATTCACAAGTTCACTTGTGAATAAAGAAAAAATGTTGGATCAAACAAAGAATAAAACAGAAAAACCAAATGACTATTACTTACCCAATCTAGTATCAACTCTTAAAAGGTTAATGATCAAACTGCCTCTGTGGAGCAATGTCATGTGTCCTTTTTACAAATCAGAAAATAAGTCGCCAACATCGTCAGCTATTGAAAGTTATTTCAAAACTTTAAAACACTTATTATTTGAAACACGTCTGCATAAATACAACGTGGATGAATTTATAAAAATTCACTACAATTTTATATTAGGGGAGACAAAAAAGCAAACAATCAAGGGCCGAAAAAGGAAATTACAAAAAAATAATAATAAGCAGTGTAAAAAAATTAAAATAAACACAAAACAATCATTTTCTTCTGATTCCATATTTACAGAAAAGCCTTCATATACTGAAAACTGGGGTGGAGAGGGATATTCTCCGAAGAATATCTCAGTATTGTTTTTGCGAAATGGGAATTTAGTAAAGTCTGTCAATAAAAGTATGAATTTTACGAATACGTGTGCGTTTGATTCAGTTTTCTTTTTGTTAGCATTTGCATACCAAAAAAACGTGCACATTCAACAAATATTTAATACATGCACAAACAAATTAATCCGCGGATTTATAATTAATACAAAAATCTTAAAGGCTTGCTGTAACGAGCTGACTGGTGTTTTAACTCACTTAATTAATATGTCGTTTTTAACCGGAGTTTTTCCTGAAAAATTAAAATTATCAATTGTCAAGCCCTTATTCAAAAAGGGTGATATATATGACATCAATAATTACCGTCCCATTACTTTAATACCTATTTTGTCAAAAATTTACGAAAAATGTATGTTTAAAAGACTGATTGACTACTGCAACAAATTTCAAATCATAAGTACCGAACAGTTTGGCTTCCAAAAAGATAAATCGACTACGTTAGCTATTTATTCTCTTATGAAAATTATACTCACAAATATTAATAATAATTATCTCACTACAGGTCTATTCTTTGATATGTCTAAAGCCTTCGATTTGGTGTCACACGATATACTGCTTCAAAAGTTAGAAACAATTGGGATTAGGGGACCTGCACTTCAGTGGATATCATCCTACTTAAGCAATAGGCAACAATGTGTGATTATCAGTAAAATGAACGAAACCAAAGACATCACATCATATTCATCAGAATATAGTCATAATAAATATGGCGTCCCCCAAGGTAGCGTACTAGGCCCAATATTATTCCTTTTATATATAAATGATATCATAAAAATAACTAATCATAAATGCATCTTATTCGCTGACGATATATCCATAATTGTGACATCTGATAAAAAGCAAAATACCGTTGTAGATCATGAGACTGACATTAATAATACTATTGATATACTAATACACTGGCTTGACATACACCATTTGAAAATAAATTTAGAAAAATCCGTATACATACAATTTAACCAATCTAATAATAATAAAAATAATATTAAACTTAATATAAGTAAAATTAAACAAGTACCACATACAAAATTTTTAGGAGTAATAATTGATCAAGATATAAACTGGAAGGGACACGTAAACAGCGTCTGTGGTAGAATTAATAAATTCGTATACGCTTTGAAGCAAGTCAAAAATGTAACAAACATAAAAACTGCTATTATATCTTACCATGCATATGTTGAATCGTTACTACGATATGGTCTTATAATGTGGGGTAATAGCACTGATCTAAATAGAGCGTTCATCGCCCAAAAGAAGTGCCTAAGATCAATTTATGGACTTCAGCCGGATGATACATGTCGGCCAATATTTAAAAAACTTGGTTTGTTACCGCTTCCATCTCTCTATATTTACGAAATATGTGTGTTTGTGACCAAGAATAAACAACTATTCAAGACAGCAAGCGATGTATGTCCTCGGAGCAGACGTGATGCTTATGGACTGGTGTTAAATGATTTACCAAAGCTAACCAAATATAATAAAAGCTGTCTAGCAATGTGTGTACGTACTTATAATAAAATACCAAATAATTTAAAACTATTAAATGTAAGATTATTTAAAAACAAATTATACAAATGGCTAAATGAATATAGCTTTTATAGTTTGAAAGAATTTATGGACAAAAAATATTGACATTCTATTCTAACATTAATTACTTAATTATAATTACCCTGTGACATAAAATTTTTGCATGCTATGTTTTATCGTAGCTAAACATGTTTGTGCCACTCTAACCCATGCTAAACACCATTGTATACCATGTTTTACGCAAATAAATTATTTTATTATTATTATTTATTATTATTTTATTATTATAAAAATATTAGCAGAATCGTTAAATTTAAATAGTGCTTATAAACTACGAGAGGAAATCATTACTCAATATTACAAAAGGGATAACAATACATATGGATGCGATAGTAATATGGCTTTTATATTTGAACACATACTTTTAGAGGATTTGTACAGTGCCAATGTAACTAAAGAATGTTTAATCGAAACATGCGCCAACCACTCAAAAAGAACCATAGTATTTTTGTCAATTAATATGGAAATCATAAATTTATTCGGAATCGGTGGACTGGAAGATGCCGTCATTATCGATGACTCCAATTTAAAAATTTGTTTAAAATGTAACAACGAAACCAAGAGATTTACGTACGAATTGAGTAATATTATTTTATTTGATCTCAATGGCACAGACAAAATTATGCTCCAAGAAACACCTCATTACATCAAAATAAAGCAAAAAAAATATGGACTGATAGGTGCTGTGGAATATGTCCCCCCGGTTGTAGGTCTGATTGGTCATTCTATGTTCTATGTTATGGGGTTTGGTTTCCGCACTTAGTCCTTCAGTGGACCATTGTGCGTGGGCCATAGCGGCCGTTGGTGGTTATTCCAACCAGCCCACCTCCCTCCAGAAGTTAATTAAATCTCCTGGTCTGTTCAGAACATCTGTGAAAGATCTGGGTGTCCCGAGGGTCTGTGTTCTAATCTGGGTGACGCCTGTGCATTCAAAAAGCACGTGCGTGACGGTTTCCTCAGCCTCCATGCACGCCCTGCACAGAGGACTGTCCGTTATGCCTATTGTGTGAAAGTGTTTGTTCAGCGAGCAGTGGCCCGTGATGGTCCCCGCCACCAAGCGCAGGCCATTCCTATCCAGGCGTAGTAAACGCCGGGTTAGCCCGGTATCCAAGGATGGCATGGCTTCCTTGGATTGCCTGCAGCCCGGTGTCGAGGACCACCAGTGCTCCGCTTGAGTATGGGGTAAATCCTGCAGCCATCTGCGTATCTGGTTGAAGGGGATGGGTACGATAGGCTCGGGTCCACAGACCGCCGTGCTGGATCCTCGTCTAGCAAGTTCGTCAGCAGCGTCGTTACCTAGCGAACCGCTGTGTCCTTTTATCCATTGCAGCGTCACCGTGTTGCGGCTAAATACCGTTATTTGTTCGAGTGCATTGTGACATTCTAGTGTCAGCTTTGAGGTAATATGTGTTTTCTGTAAGGATTGAAGCACTGAGGCGCTGTCGGAGAGTATGCGTATGTGTGTGTCCGTAACTCTCCTGGCTTTTAGGGCGTGGACCGCTCGTATGATGCCCACACACTCCGCCTGATAGACGGTGTTGAACATTCCCAGCGGGCTGGATATCTTTATGTTGAAGTCGTGTGAGAAGACTCCAACTCCAGTCCCGGAGTCGGTCTTCGATCCGTCGGTGTATACTCTCATCTCTTTCGAGCCTGAGTAGTCACACTGTTCTTCTGTAAGTATTATGTTGTAGTGCCTATGAAAGTGGTATGTTTTCGGGGATTTATCACAGGGTGATGCCATCATTGGTCGTCGTTTGATCGCATCTTCCTTTATACGTGTGTGCTTAACTCTAGAGTCTTTGCTTAGTGTACCGGATACATGGAGCCTAAAGGCGGCTAGGGCCGCCTCCTCCCGCACGATGAGGTGCAGAGGAGGCAGTCCAAGCATTGCCTGTAGGGCGGCAGTGGGTGTAGTTCTCATACTGCCAGTGATTGCAACACAAGCAAACCGCTGCAGTTTTTCGAGATTCTTTTGGGCTGTGCTCAGGTCCGTCCTGGGCCACCAGACCAGTGAGCCGTATGTGATAATTGGTCGGATGACTGTGGTGTATAGCCAGTGGGTGACCTTGGGGCTAATTCCCCAGTTCCTGCCAAGCAGTCGCTTGCACTGCCACAGGGATATGCTGGCTTTTGTGATAATATAGTTGGTGTGTTTTGCCCAGTTCAGCTGTTTGTCCAAAAAGATGCCCAGGTATTTAGTTTCAGTTGATAGGCTTAGGGTTGTTCCGAAGAATCGAGGTAGCTGTAGTGTTGTCAGTTTTCTCTTTTTTGTGAAGAGAATCAGTTCAGTTTTTGTAGGGTTCACTGAGAGTTGGTGCCTGCTGCACCATTCCTCTACTATTTTTAGGGCTTGACGCATTAGGTTGCATAGAGTGTTTTCGTGGGTGCCGTTTATTACAATGGTTATGTCATCGGCGTAGCCTACTGTGAAGTAACCTTTGTCATTGAGTGTTTTGATGAGGCTGTCTACTACAAGGTTCCATAGGAGCGGCGAGAGGACTCCTCCTTGCGGGCAGCCCTTCGCAACGATGGCCCTCGTAGTGTCATTTACTGTGACTTGAACAGCTCTCAGTTTGAGCATGTTGGTGATCCAGCCACTCAAGGTCGGGTCAATGTTGTGACTGTTGAGTGCCATGTTAATGCTGTTGAACATGGTTTTGTCAAAGGCTCCCTCGATGTCAATGAAGGCGGCCAGTGCTGAGCATTTGTGGTCCACTGCGCATTCAATTTTGGAAACCACGCTGTGCAGCGCGGATTCTGTTGATTTGCCTGTGGAATACGCATGCTGGTATTTGTGGAGTGGTTTTACCCGAAGAGGTCCGTCTCGGATGTGCCTATCACAGAGCCTCTCGAGGGTTTTCAGAAGAAAGGATGTGAGGCTTATAGGTCTATAAGCCTTGGGTTGCGTGTAATCGGTTTTTCCTGGTTTGGGTATGAAAATGACTTTTACCTCGCGCCATGCGAGAGGTATCTGTCTGAGTGCTATGCAGGCTCGGTAGATCTCCACCAGCCATGGTGTTAGATAATCTACCACCCACTGCAGCAGGGCTGGGAAAATACCATCCAGCCCTGCTGACTTGTATGGCTGAAAGGTGTTGATAGCCCACTTTATTCGGTCTTCTGTTACTATATTGCGGGCAATTGACCAGTCTTGAGCCGTTGGGGTCCATTCTGGTTCAGCCTCCCACGTCCTGTCTTCCAGGATTTTACAGTCTGGGAAGTGAGTCTCGAGAAGGACCTTACTGGTTTCAAAGTCAGTTAGTGTGTATGAGTTATCGGGTTTTTTCAGCGCGCCAAGAGTTCGGTCCTGATCAGCTGATAGGATCTTCCTTACCCTTGCGGCTTCATTATTAGTTTCGATGGATTCACAGAATTTACGCCAGGCGGTCCTCCTGGCGGTTCTGATCTGCTTTTTGTATGTATATTGTGTCTCTTTGTATATCTCCCAGTCGTCCGGGAGCCTCGTGTTTTTTGCTCTGTTAAATTGCTTACGTAGCGCATCTCTGAGTTTGCTAAGTTCAGCATTCCACCAGGGGTTTCTCTCCTTCTTGGTTTGTGGCGCTCTTAGTTTACAGCATGCGTGGTATGCTTCAGTAAGGTATTCTGATATTTTTGTTACGGTGTATTCTAATTGTGCTTGGTCTCTTATGGTTACTTGTGTTAGGTGCCTAGCTAATAGGGAAGCCAGGAGGCGTTTGAACCTGGGAACATTACAAGATTGGTCATTACAAGTGTCATTGCTTAGTAAATAATTCCATAATGATTTGTTACGACGATAATAAAACCGGAACGCACGCAAGTTCTGAACAACCTCTGACAATTCATAATTTAACATATGGTCTAATAGATGATGATTAAATAATAAAAAACAGGGTAAAATTAAACTATACAGTGGGAATAAGCTCCCATAGGTAACAAGTTTTATTCATGACCCAAGGAACCGGTCGAAATCCCAAAAATATTGGCGAGTACCTCATTATTATAGTTTTGGTTTGTTTGAAATGTCAATTTTTTTGCAAGATTTCGACAAATGTTCCAGAAAGTCCTTGGCCCTGAGGTCGTATTAATAAAAAAAATATCTTATTCTAAGTAAATAATCTGTGATTTGTGACTTTGAAAGAAATATATATAGTAAAGTAAGTAAGTGTAAGCAAATAATCTGTGATTTGTGACTGAAAGAAATATAAATAGGGTGACTGGTAATTAGTGACCGATACTTAAACACGTGAATTAGCTCATCATTATGAACATGGCAACAATGGGACCAAACCTGAAATCGCGAAAAAAATATCAGCTGTTCCATACATGTTGACGAGTTATGCGATCGTAAATGTATGGAACAGCTGATATTTTTTTCGCGATTTCAGGTTTGGTCCCATAGTAAAAGTTGTTCATAATGATGAGCTAATTCACGTGTTTAAGTATCGATCACTGCTTACCAGTCACCCTATATAGTAGTGTAAGTAAGTGTAAGCAAATAATCTGTGATTTGTGACTTTGAAAGAAAGTATAAGTAAATAATCTGTGATTTGTGAGTTTGAAAGAAATATATGTGTTAGGGTAAGTAAATAATCTGTGATTTATATGATTATAAAAGAAATATAAATATGTTTTTTGTATCTTGTCGTTTCATTTTAATTTAATTTAGAATCCTTGAGATACAATTTCCAAAACGATAGGTGGAAAGTTTTCTGTAAACAAAAAGCCATGGTCACCCTATCGAAATATTCAAAACGTATTGAAAGTTATAAATACCGAAAAAATACATGTTTTTTGCCTAGTATCGGTAGTTTTACATATTAATATGTGTTGTTTACAAAAAAAAACTCGCTTTACAATTACTTTCTTCGATAAATAATCACGACTTATTTCTACGCGATACCGTACTACAGCTCCTGAAATATTAGCCTAGGATTTTTTGTAGTATTTTTACAAGTTTCGACAAATTCAAATCTAGGTTTTACAAAAAACTTCAGACCAATACGATGCTTTTTCAGCGAGATATCGGCGATAACGTGTTTTTTGACCGTTTCAATGGCGCGGCCATGAGGTTTTAGTCTTATAGCTCCTGAAACATAAACCTAGGATTTTTTGTAGTATTTTTACAAGTTTCGACAAATTCAAATCTACGTTTTACAAAAAACTTCAGACCCCTGCGATGCTTTTTCAGCGAGATATCGGCGACAACGTATTTTTCATCGTTTCGATGGCGCGGCCATGGAGTTTTAGTCTTATAGCTCCCAAAATATAAACCTAGGATATTTTTCTATATTTTTACAAATTTTTTACAAATTCAATCTGTTATTTACCTGAATTTCAGATCTCTGCAACGCTTAGTTTTAAAGATCTCCGTGGCCGCGCGGTTCGCCGCGTTTCAATGGCGCGGCCACGTTCAAACCCTTATAAGTTTTTAACCATAACTTTGACAAATTTATGGTTTTGGGAATCAACTTCTACAAATTTTTACAAAATCTTGGCGTGGTTTTTTTTTTTAAATTTCGCCGTGGCCGCGCGGTCGAAACGGACACAAAGATTCACAACAAAAAATGTTGAAATCTCTAGTTCCTGTCAAAAATGTTATGTAACATTGACAGAAAATAGATATTTCAACATGTTTTGTTGTGAATCTTTCGCCAGTGCAAACGCACAGTTACTTAAAACACAGACTAAATGTTCTGTGCACAGACTTCTCCAAGTAGTTGCGAAGCAGCGTGCGGCTCACGCACGGAACACAGCATTGTCTACAGGGAAATGTACCTCGATAAAAAAAAATTTGAAAGCACTTATTTTTGTACGTCTTACTAGAAAATACCAAAGTTAAAAGTTTTCGGTAGGTATTTTATCACTGATATCTGGCTACTTTAAAACAGATTTTTATGGCTTGGTATTGGTGGCTTTGGCTATGGTAAACTTTGGTAGGTACCTATTTTCTGGCTATGCACGATTGCACGACGCGACCTGACATCTAATTTTATCATTTCGTTCTAGGTTCGAACTTACTGTAGGTACTATCTGACATGGTTTAACATTCTTTCCTGTAGGTACACACGGCTACACATCTAGCTATACATTTCCAGTTTATGCTGATCTCGCATTGTATAGGATTTCTGTACAATGCGAGGTCAGATTATACTGAAAATGTATAGCTTGATGTGTAGCCGTATGTACTCGGTACGGGTACCTATTGTATTTAACGTGACTTTATTAGGTATTATTTATTTATTGGGATATTACAGAAGCAAGAGAAATATAAAACTTACCACAAAACCGGGTCAGTGGGTCGTCTTAGAGGCGGATTTCTGGTTAGCTCCGTGTGCACCAAGACACTATTGACTCCAAGAGTACATGCATAAAAGCTTCCATCAGATTATCACCAAAAATTGCGTAAAAACGCACCATATCCAACCACTCCACATTCGAATAGTTAGAATCTCATTTTTTCTGAAATCGCCAGTCGATGCGTGAGTACCAAGCATAAGTATTGCTATAGCTATTCGTATTTTATACAAGTTACGGTCGCGAATCTCATTTTGATTAACATACAACCTGACATAACATCACGCCTGTATTCCCCGAAGGGTTAGGCAGAGGTGCACCTATAGTACACCCACATTTCGCCAGTTATGTTCAAGTCCCATGTAATAGGGGGCGAGCCTATTGCCATCAACCGGACACACCGGGCTGCTTGTCTGCTATTAAAAAATTCTAAATAGAAACACCCAATAATATTTTGCCCGACCTAGGAATCGAACCCAGGACCTCGTGCTCAGCAGTAGCGCTTACGACCACTAGACCAACGAGGCTGTCAACCTGAAAGTGACCTGCAAATTGCAAACAACGTCAGATAATTTGAATTTCGCGGAATATTTAGCACTTTACAATCTAACGTACCAATGAAACTCAAGGATCAAATTAAAATATAGCTAGCGAAACTTTACCCACGTGTTGGGTATTCATTCCATAAACGAAACACACTTCACGTAAATGCGCGCACGCGATTGTTTGTTTGGGTTGCATCAAAGCCATGAGGCGAAGCTTACAAGAGAGGAGTGTGGACCAGCTGCTGGTCAATTACACATTGCGTGAAAACGTTTTTGAGATGGGAATTATCACATAAATTATTATTTTTCGTAGGTGCTTGTTGTACACATATCTCAGTCGTTGCGTGTTGCAAATCACTGAGATCGGCGTGTCATTGACTCTGGCAAGGCCACCATCAGGGATATTAATTTTGATTACACAAAAAAATTTTCGTTAATTTGTCGCCAAATATCAGGAATTTGTAGGTCACTAGTTCAAAAGATATAAGGGTTTATAGGTGGCCGATCTGGAGTCTCCCCAGCAGGGCCACATTTATATCTCAAAAACTAGGACGCCAAATATCAGAATTTGTCGGTCACTGTTTCAAAAGATATAAGGGTTTATTTTTTCTTGGCAATTTTTCGTGAACTCTTCGACTATAGCTCTTGGACTATACCATACTAATTGAACTCATTATATCTCCTAAAAACGAAGACCCGATTAAATCAGTGACTTGGCGACAAATTGGCGACAAAATATGGGAGAAAATACATCTTCGCTAGGTGTCCTAGTTTTTGAGATATAAATGTGGCCGTGCTGGGGAGACTTCAGATCGGCCACCTATAAACCCTTATATCTTTTGAACCAGTGACCGACAAATTCTGATATTTGGCGACAAATTTCGACTTATTAGCGACAATTTTTTTGTGTAAACAAAATTAAAATCCCTGATGGTGGCCCTGCCAGAGTCAATGACACACAGATGCTTGGCTCAAGTTCGAAATTTTCTTAGTTCAAGAAAAAAAATATTTCGTCCAAGTTAATTTCGGATTCTTGAAAAAAAATTTGCCACGCGGAACAGTGTACACGGTATAGTGTGTAGGAGCTATAATGGATGTAAATAGGTACCTATTATCTGTGTATAATATGGATTATTTCATTCATTCACTAACATGAACCCCTGTTACATCCACGTTACCCCCACTTACATAAACCCCTTGCAGGCCTTCAACGACCCCTGGGGGTCGATATAGACCACTGGGAATCACTGAGCTAGATGGACCGGCAATATTTGACTGTTTCATAACTAGTGCTTTGAAATGTTTTCTACAAAAAACAAGCAAATAATGTCAAATAACTTTTATTTTAGTTAAACAAAGAAATGTATATATAATATTATATATATTTATTGAATAAAATTATATCTTATAAACAGACATGACGCCTCGTCCATTGCGAGAAACAGCCACCAAGTTCCCATCATAGCCGAAATATGGCAAACTATAACAATAAAACGTAAATGCAGACGGCCCAATTGTTTCCAAAACATTTATTTCCATAATAAAAGTCACGAAGAACACGAGAAAAATGTTCTACAACTAAAATGTTACTAGCTGCTTTGCCTTTAGGCCCAATACAGTCTTTGCTTCCATACAAGAGCCCTCAATAGTCAATTTGCACGAACATTTTTCCATTATGAAAACGATTATCCTAAAGCATATCGCAACAGTGTTAATAATAAGAAATAACTACGGTTATAAAAATAGCGAATATACGTGAGCGAAACAATATATCAGTATGTTTCACTGTCGGTACATAAAATAACATATTATTATAAAGCTGTAATAATATTTTTTAATGCGCATACGCTTAACATTTTTTTTTTTAATAACGTCGATAACCACTCAAATACTTTTTCATTTCATAAAAATTGGACCATCCCCATTATAGTTGCTTACAAAATACCGACATTTAAGAAAAACAACTACATATAAAGACAATGAATATGCTCAAAGAGGTACTAACATTTTTATGGCTCAAGCATGAAGAACTTCAAAAATTAGTATAAAAATATATCACAGCAATTTAAGTTAGCCCAACTGATATTTTGCTGAGTGAGATCGAAGAAACATAATCCTCGAAAGGAAAGAACAACTCGTTAAATACAGTTACAATATTATAATTTATCTGATATCAGTCATTTTATGAAACTGGGTTGAAACTCGTGTAAATGACAAAAAGAGATATATTTTCAATCATTATAACATACAACTTCATACACATAGTAATAGTTGGCTTTAAGGCGGTCAATGTTTAGTGATGCGCGAGAAATGGGCGTGATGAGGAGCGCGTGACTGGCAACGGAGGAGCGCAGGTGCCGAGAGTGACGAGAGGCGGTAATAAATATGTAGCTCGCGAGCTCGGCACTAGGTGGACAGAGCCAGCTGCAGCGCTTCCTTGTGCTCGCTGCTCAGCTGCATCAGCACGGCGTTGAATAGCTCCGCATTACTCTGCAACAATACGTGTCTTTAGATACTGGTTGTTATAGAAACCTAACTAATGTTTTGATATAGTTGTTGGAGATGCCTACCTGTATTTGCCTGACGAGTGCTACCATCTGCGCATAAACAGGGTTGTCCGAGGGTACGGCGTCTCTAAGGAATGCCTCTGCAAGTGTGGCGATGACGTGTTTAGGAGCGTCGGGTGATGCGAGTGCCGCGTGCCCACTCGCTGCTAGTTCACACAGGAGTGAGTACACGTGTGGCGCTTCTTCTGTGTCTTCTGTTACTGGCAACCATGTGAGCCTGTACAATGGAACATTTGTTTATACGATTTGGAAATAACAGTTTGACAGAGTGAGATCTGTAATTGAATTTAGCACGGTTTATAATAATGTCGTGGTGTGTCGCAACGCGCCAGACCAACACTCAGTTTCAATTATTAAGTATGTTCAAATTCGTATTGCTTCGTTGCGTCGCGTCGTGCGTATACCATACCCCGACACGGCCGTGCGTTCAGTTCGAGGCCGTCAAGGTACTCACCAGTGTCTAATAATTTCGTCCCTGTCGATCTGCGAGTGGTTATACTTGATGATCTTGGCGACGGCGGAGATGGCGTTCTCGGTGGCGTTGAGGTTCTCGAGCGCGCGCGCCTGGGGCGCCGCCACGAGCGCGGCCAGCAGCGGCGCGGCGCGCGCGGCGGCGGGCGCGAAGGCGGCGCCGCCGAACTGCGCCAGCACGCCCGCGCCGTACGCCGCCGCCTGCCGCACCTCCGCCTCGCCCGAGCGCAGCCCGCCCAGCATGGGCTCCAGGAATATGTCTTGGTACTTTATGCACGCGGGGCCTGGGGACCGCAGTTTCTTATTACATTTGATTGGACACGCTCGATACGCTCGTTAGTGTCGAGTCGGATAAATTCATAGATAAATTGATCAATTAATTGATCCGACTTGATTGTTTACTTATCGAAGACCGAGTTATTAATCTGTGACAAAAGGCAGCGACGTGGATATTTAGTAAATAGTTATGCAGACACAAATTCCCAAGCCTTATTGAAATTCTAAACTGAAGTTCTTTTATGTTCGAGCCATCCTCACCTCCAAATTCAATAACGTCGTCAAAAATGCATATAGCCCATTGGCGGTCTGAATAGGGGCGACCGGGAGCCAGTAGCTGCACGAGGTGCGGCAACAGGCTGTCGAGGTGCGGGAAGAAGGACTCGCGGTAGGCCGACATGAGCGCATGCAGCACGTCGGCCACGCGCGACAGCCCGTACACGTCCTCGTTGTCCTCGTCCGCTAGCTGCTCCTCTACCACCTATAAATACAAAATAGGATATGAAGAACTATGAAATATAGGACATAGTATCTTGTCTGTATTCCTGCAATGGCGTTTATTGCACCTAATTTTCGTCAATTATAGTTGAATCCCATGTTGAGAAGCAAGCCTGGCACAAATCCTGGTGTTAGTTATTTTATTTTTTTGTAAATCCCCTATTACACTGGATTATCTAGGAATTGAATCCAGAATCGCATGATTGGCAGTCCTCTTTTGGTCCAAATTAGGTAAAATGTACTCACTTCATCGTAATCTTCGTCAGCGCGCTTTTGACGGCGCTCAGTGGCACGTTCGAAATGTTCTGTGAGTAGCTTGTTTAGTATGCGCAGAACCTCGGCCATCATCTCGTCTGGGAGACAACCGCCACCCAACAGCTCAATACACTGGAACATAATGACTACATTATAGTGTTGATTCTGTATTAACTCATGTCACTTGCCACCCTTATAAGTCGTACACAATAGATTTTTCATAACATGGGCCTGATAATGGCTAGTTTGTATTGTAGAATGGTTGTGAGCTGAAAATATCAAAAATCAACAAGTAGTAAGTAATAAATAAAGTTTGTGTGCAAGCAACATTATAAAATTGTATAACAATACAAAAAAATCTGTTAGACTTTACTGAAATATTCATATTTTGAGGCAAATAATCCACAAGGAACATTACTAATTGGTTTCTCAAAAACTCCTATTCTAAAATGTTTGAAGGGCCATAAGCATAAAATATTTTTGTTTCTTTCTTTCAGCTGCGAAATACCGACAGTACATACCTTAGCGAGGCTGTTGAGCAGCTCAACCTGCACTTCCTGTTCTGGTTCAGAGTCGATGGCCTTCAGTAGCTCTGGCAGGATGTAGGCCCACATGCCCTGGATGTACTGCGGGCCGCGGATGCGCGCGCACTCCAGCAGGTAGGGCAGAGACTCCGCCGCCGCCGTGCGCACGTTGTCGTGGAAGTAGAACTTCAGCATAGGCACCATTAGTTTTACAACGTCTTCGGCGTATTCCGCGAAGTCCTCTTTTAGCTCACGAGCGTAGCATACGAGCATGTCACAAGCGGATGCCTTATCTTCGAGACCTGGAAATAATGTTATTGGTAAATAAATAGTGTCCAAACACAATTCAAAATTTAAATTCTGCAGTTCCATTGTTTTATCCCTTTGCACTAGATTTATAGCCACATCAAATTTGGGCAGTTGATTGCAGAGGATCATTAGAGCTATGACTGAGTTGATGTGGTAACTTACGAAGCAGACACTGGTTTATTTATAGTAGTTGTATTTCAACAATAAGGCACGGGAGTGCATACTTCGAAGACACAAACATCGGAGGCATTGCTGCGCCATCTTCAGTTAACAATGCTCTGTACCTGTACTTTTGCCTCAACAACCCATAATCACAACACATTATAAATTAAAGTCGCTTCTCGTGCCTGTCTGTCTGTCCGACCGTGTTGTTCTGCAGTTCCATTGTTTTATCCCTTTGCACTAGATTTATAGCCACATCAAATTTGGGCAGTTGATTGCAGAGGATCATTAGAACTATGACTGAGTTGATGTGGTAACTTACGAAGCAGACACTGGTTTATTTATAGTAGTTGTATTTCAACAATAAGGCACGGGAGTGCATACTTCGAAGACACAAACATCGGAGGCATTGCTGCGCCATCTTCAGTTAACAATGCTCTGTACCTGTACTTTTGCCTCAACAACCCATAATCACAACACATTATAAATTAAAGTCGCTTCTCGTGCCTGTCTGTCTGTCCGACCGTGTTGTTCTGCAGTTCCATTGTTTTATCCCTTTGCACTAGATTTATAGCCACATCAAATTTGGGCAGTTGATTGCAGAGGATCATTAGAACTATGACTGAGTTGATGTGGTAACTTACGAAGCAGACACTGGTTTATTTATAGTAGTTGTATTTCAACAATACGGCACGGGAGTGCATACTTCGAAGACACAAACATCGGAGGCATTGCTGCGCCATCTTCAGTTAACAATGCTCTGTACTGTACTTTTGCCTCAACAACCCATAATCACAACACATTATAAATTAAAGTCGCTTTTCGTGCCTGTCTGTCTGTCCGACCGCGTTGTTCTTCTATACTAAGCAAAGGATTTTGAGGTGGTTTTCATTACCATTTTGAGAATTTATTCCAGAAGCCCTGTATATTTATTAATATCAAATTTACGCATGATAAAGAGATGTCAATGTTTTGTGAATTCGGGAAAAATTGCGGGTCTCTAGTAACTATGATAAAACGCTGAATATAGTGTTACCGGCAGTCTTGATGCCGAAGTTCTGTTGTTCCCCGAGGGTCACGAAGTGCCAGTCGAGGTCGCCCTCGATGGTCTCCAGGTCGTCGTTGTCGAGCAGCGCCACCTCGGGCTTCATGGCGGCTGTGCGCATCACCGGCTCCATCACCATGGGGAGGTACTGAGCGAATTTCTTGCCTGTAAAATAAAATACAAGACGATATGCATCAATTAATAGTTCTACTGGAACATTCTAGTTATAAAAAAATGTTTTTTATCCACTTAATACAGCACGTACACAGATTAAACACAAATTAAAATGCCATATGGAGCTTAAAATATTACCTAGCTAGGTTAGTGTTAGTTAGGAAGAGGTGTACCTATAGTAGTACAATTTTGTCAACAGTACAAAACAATTGAATAAAAAAACATTTAATTTACTAACACACTTTTAGAAGTTCATGGTGTAATGTGTACATACCCATAATTCTACAGATGCGCGACCAGGCGGAGATAAGGTAAGAGGTCTGCGGGTCGTCGGCAGGCAGTTGTTCGCCTTCTGTGTGAGTCTTTAGTAGCAGGTCCATGATTTCTGACGCATCCGACGTGAACTTCTCTTCACCTACGGCCAGACCTAGGAACACATGAATACATTTATTTATTATCTTGTATCACACGTCAAAGAAGACAAAATATGCAATAATTATGACGGATTCAGTAACATTTATATATTATTCGGCGTCATTTGTCGCTCGGTGTTCAAAAGCCTTCAAGAACTTCAGATGTTTCGTCGATCACGGCGCCAGCATTCAAGTTTTAATTTTGTTCATTTAAGGGGCTCTAAAGTCTGCCTGCGAAATTCGTAGGTCAGTACTATAGCTTCTACACACTATGCCGGCGGTCTGGCCGCCGGGTAAGCCGCGGCGCGTCCGGCCATGCCGCACAAAAGAAATGAAGGCGAAAAAGCCGGGGGTACGTGCCGCGCGGCAAAAGCCCGGCGGCCATGCCGCCGGCATAGTGTGTAGGTAGTATTAGGTTGTATGTTGACCAAAATATGATTCTCGACCATAGCAAGTATGTATTTACAGAATTATAATCATTAAAATCTTAATTCTAATGATTATCATTAACAAAATTTGAATTTCGCCGGCTACCCTGACGCATTCGCCTTTAATGAAAAGTTAAACTGACCTATAAGACTGACGCATTCAATAGTCTTCCCGCGGAGCATTTTGAGCTCCTCAGTGTTAGCGTTAGCGATGATGTATTTGAGGCAGGGCATTAGGCGGTCGTAGTACACCACGAAGTCTTTTTCCACTGTGTCGGCGACCGACGCGATCGTCGTCACGATCTGTTCTAGCACCAGCTTTGTGCCGCGTTCCACTAACTATAAAAATAAATGTATGTTAGTTTTCTAATATTATAAAATAATACAAGGTGTAAAAAGACCCGTCACAGCCGTTATCTACGCATTCCGTACATCAAACTAAGTAACATTGAACAAAAAATTTGTTGGACACATCTTTAATTTTTGGTGTGACAAATCGCTGTTTACGGCAGCGCGCAATGACGCACACAAGACATAGCGCTTTTGGGTAGACGCAACAGTACAGGAGTTGTGGGGGATTTAATTTAAAGTTAAGTTATAACATTTTGTTGTAAGTAATAAGAATAAGTGGAAATTTGACCTTCAATATCTCCGTAACCAGGAGAGTCCCGGGTATGGTCCAGTACAATTTTTTTTATCAAAATGTCGGGAAGAAGAAGTAACTCTCGGCTTCGTTAATCACCTTTTTACACCCATTATGTCAAAATTATAAAAGTTTGAATGTCTGTGAACTGAGATCCATGACTGTCTATGAAGACAGAAACGGAGCAAATGCCACATTTAATCTGCCAATGCTATGGAAGCGATTTAACCTGAGAAATGGTTATATCACTAACGAACATTGGGTAAAGAGACAGTATAAACAATAAGGAACCTTACCTCTTTGAATTTAGTGGTCAAGATTACTTCAAGCTTGCACATCAAGGGGTCAAGGTACTGAGTCAGAATTGGTTTGGGGCAATCTTCGCTGAAGTTTACTAAAGCAGCAGCCGCGTGAGCCTGTGAAAAAAGTAAAGATATAGAAATGGAAAAAAAAAGCTGTGTTTTGAATGTACGACGCATTATGGCTAACTAACTTTCTTGGTCTTGCAAGGCTCTTTTAGTTAGGCACTCCCAGTGTGGATTCGCTAGAAAGATAAAACTAAAACTATTTGTACATAATTGACAATTTATATACATTGAATGAACAATTAATTATGAATCCTTTTGGAGCCAGACACAGTCCAACTTCTAAATGCGAAAGTGTGTTTGTTCTTTACGCAGTAATGGAGCATAGGCTACTTTTTATCTCGGAAAAATTCGCGTTTCCGGTGGGGTAGACCACGGGAGCGAAACCGGTTAGTGTTTACCTGCACGCGGGGGTTGGCATTGTCGTCGAGCACCATGAGCAGGCCGGGCACCACCTTGTCGTGGAACTTCTTCTCGAACACCGGCGCGAAGTCCGTCGACATCTGACCCACGGCGTTGCATGCGGCGTAACGTACGCGCGGGTGCTGGAACAATTACATACTTGTAGTTTTCATTTCATTTCAATTAATCCTGCTATTGGCTAGAGGCTTTAGAAACCTATAGTTGGCGTCTTCTAGAAGCAGTCATGTCATCTTACGTCACCGTGCAGATTAGCTACACAACAAATAAATAAAAAGAAATACAATAAATTTTTCTTTACGAGGTTTTCACTGCACGGCGATGCTTAGATTGTTATAATGTTGCAATGTTTGTGAACTGAGATCCGTAACTTTCTATGAACTAGAGAGAAATGGAGCAAATGCCACATTTAATCTCCCAATGCTATGGAAGTGATGTAACCTTAGGTATGGTCATATCACTAACGAACATTGGGTAATAAAACAAGTAGACAGCAAACTGTAGGTATTTGGACACCATTGGTCAATCCTAGGAATGGTATTATGACATATTACAAGTATTATTGTTATTTTGGTGTAATGAGAGAGATGAAGCTACACAAGTCGAACGAAAGATACTATCTTTTACAAACAACAGAACATTGATGGTATGATGGATGATTGATGTTCTGTTGTTTGTAAAAGATAGTATCTAACGTAAATGTAACACATTAAAACAAGCCAAAGCTGATATCTCCCTGTGAAAATCCATACAAGTGCAACAAAAACGATGAGGGATGATCAGTTAATACCACTAAATAGACTATGTAAATGACATACCGGGTCAGTAAGATAGTTGAGTACTGCAGTGACAACTTGGTCGAGCATCTGTTCCATCTGCTTGTGGCAGCCCTCGCCGGCTGAGGACACGGCCATGAGCGCGGCGTGGCGGCGGCGCCAGTCCTCGTGGTGCAACATCTCGGGCACCTGGCCCACGATCAGGCTCAGCATTATCTTACCGCCGAGACCGCAGCACATGCGGTCTAAGGCTGACTCTGCGGCTACGTAGTTTCTGTAAGGAATTTTGGCAAATTTTGAGAATCGTACTTTTAAACCATCCTGTATTGTCTATATTTTAGTAGCAGCCTCTTATGCAGTGAACCCGATAACGTTAAGTTCAAAATCTGCATGAACCCACGGCTCGTATTCAGTAAGCAAATTGGGATGTCTTGGTTGGAATGTTATCAAGGGACTGACACTCAAATGTATAAGGAACACCCAAGTGCTAATTATCTTGTTATTTTCTCTAGTAGGATTCTCTATAGCTAAATCATTAAGACTGAGCTGTAAAGAGAATCTTACAACATTATTGGAGTTTTACATCTGATGAAATTATTTGTTATGCAGTTGTTACTGTAGATGAGATTACAAGTTCACTACTGTTTACGGAGCGGCCGTTCACACGGCGTACGAGATTTAATAAAATACGTAATAAGTGACAATACAAAGGCTTTATTTAATGCGACGTTAAGACGCATTAAATAAAGCGGTCGATAAAAGTAAAAGTTGGAATATCAAGCTCCTGCGATACCTGCGGTAATGTTAATGTTAACTTCTGAGCCAAACAGCGCCTCAATAAAAATACCTGCTTTAATTAACGCGTAACGAGTAGTAGTAAGTGTGGCGAAAGCATAAGGTGGTTTTCATTAAGTGATATGTTCGAATACTGACTGTTCATTGTCGTCTTCAGCGGCGTCGTCCTGCATGGACCAGTCGGGCTCGTCGTCCAGTTCGCACATCATCTCCAGCACCAGCGGCGTGAGCATGCTGACTCCATTGGGCACCTGCTTGCGCACCATGGCGGGCGCCGTCTCGCACAGTGTCACCATTGCTTCGAGGGACAGCTGGCGCCAGTTGTCCTCTGCGTCTTTGTCGCCTACCACCTAACAAAAAGCAGAACTGAAGTTTAAAAAAAAAAGACAAGCTGTAACATAGTTATAAACAATCTATATATATAAAAATTAATCCCTATTTTCCTTGGTACCGGCATCACGCGTGAACGGCTGCATCAAATTGGATAATGATTTTTTGGTTGTGTTCGTTATTCTCGGGACAAGGTTATAGGTAGGTGTAGGTAGGGTAGATATAGGAAGGTAGGTAGGGTATGTAGGTAGGGTATGTAGGTAGGGTAGCTAGGTAGGGTAGGTAGCCGTAGACAAGTACTTAGTGCTAGACGTGCGAAGCCGGGGCGAGCAGCTAGTATTTATTAAATACAAGTTTGTTTTATACTTTATATATGTTAGTTTGTAAGGTATAAGGTGTATGTCTACGGGTCATAGTAGTTTGAAATAAATGTTCATTATTATTATAACATAAAAACACGCCTGTATTCAATGGTGGACAGGCACATTTCGTTCTTTACTTATCGTTGGAGCCCCGTTTAATAAAGGTCAAGCCTATTTCCATCAATCAGGCACGCATCCAGACACCAGGCTGCTACTGAGAAATTCCTGATGGAAACTGTTATACACAAGACCTTATTGCTCAGTTGCGCATCCGAAGTTGCGACTAATTGAAGACCGTGGCAGTTATCACATCTCAAAGACAAAAGAAGGGAACATAAAACAACAAACCAATACGCGTCTACATTGCCTGATTCTGCACGTGTGTATCGCACATGAAACAAATTGAATAAAATAATGTTATCAAGGGACTGACACTCAAATGTATAAGGAACACCGAGTGCTAATTATCTTGTTATTTAGTCTAGTAAGATTCTCTATAGCTGCATCATATAAACATAGCCAGTAAGGAGAATCTTACAAATTAATAAAATGTACCACAATGGCACGCAAATCTCGATTAAAATTCCATGAAAATTTATCAAATAGAAGAAGTGATTTACATACATTTATAAAAGTGGCATTATAATAAACAATATTTTGTATGTTTATTTTCAAAGTAAATTAATATTCTTATCTTTATTCATTGAATACATTGCGTTGAAATTATTGCACAATAACCAAAATGCGCCATTACTGTGTAATTACAATAAGTCAACTGAATCACCCGCCTCAAGGCCGAATTATTTGAGTCATGGATGAAAATCGACAAAAAAGTAATCGAAACAATAAAGCTCCTCCCACACAGATGCGACGCGACCTATCTATTCCTAGCCTAGTACATTTTGTAGGAAATCGCGCGATCTTACTTACGGCGTCTACCCAGGCAAGAAGGTGGTCGAGACTTTATTACCCTACAAAGCTTATAATCAATTTTTTTTGCGTTCCATAAAGTATTACAGATGTGTCAAAAGGCTTCTAGCTTTTCGTAGCTTGCATTCATCAAAAACCGATCATTAAAAACAATGTGGTACAAACCTTTATGCAGACTTGGAAGATGGGCTCCAATTGTGGGCGCAAGAATTTCGGAGCAGACTCGGCGAGTTCAATAAGCACTTTCAGGGCTGAATCGTCGTCACTCTTCTCAATAGACTGAACAACGACCTGTTGAAACCCATCACATTATAAGATATACTTATAATTTTTATCATATACACACTATAGGCTAGAATAAATGTCTTGAGAGGTACTATCAAACTCCATTCTATTGAGAGGATGGTGTTAGCGAATTCCCAATTTACTGTTGCACATTCTGGCAGTGATACATTTTATAGTAAAATGTTTACGTAAATGATGTGCTGCTGAAGCTAAATTAAAACATTTCAAGATTTAAAGCTACATAAATAAATTGACTTGTGTGCAATCAATCCTTGTTCATCAGGCATTCATGTCGGCAGTTTTAAATATAAAATACAATAGCAAAAGATTAGCTGTAGGTTTTACTAAGAAATTACGCAATATAGTGTTGTAGGTTATCTCAGATACTGAGAACAAAATAATCTTATTCATCAGTTTCGAACATATCAAGTTCTAAACGGTATCAATACAATAGAGTGATAAAAATCAACTATCAACCACTGTCAGTCTAAAAATAGAGCCAATTGTGATCATTCAATGTCGAATTCATGGCGCTTTCAATATACAAGTGGCCAATTACAAATTGCGTGCTATAAAGTTATGATTTCCAATTTACTTTTTATTGAATGACATGTAACCAGTTTGCAACTAGTGTATTTTTTTAAACATTTTCTAACATATGGTAGGTTATAAATACTCGTAAAACCAGTAAAACTGGTTAGACTGGAAGTTAAACTCTAGCTTGGTTAAGAAAAAAGATATAATAATGTTTTCATGATCCCTGCAATATACAGGATGGCAGGGACATCGACGCGAAAACACCCTGTTTAATATAGTTAATTGATTCAGGCGTGACTTTGCGGAAATCCATTATAAAATACAATAGACGACGTATATTTAGTAACCTAATCCGCTTAACCGTTCTTAAGGAGTCATAAAGAACCCTGTAAGAAATCGACACGTGTTTCACCTTTCAACGAGGCATCCTCAGGATGGCTATTGACTTGTTGCGAACCCGGACCCGACGTGTGAACACGTCAAGCGTCGAGAGCAGTGTGAGTCAATTCGCCCGCCAACCCCACTTGTATAGGATTACTGCCCCGCCCACCTTGGTATTGTTTTTTTTTTTTTTTTGTACTGTTACACTGTTGAATGAATTAAATACCACAATACCAAGGTCACCTTTATTGAGTTTGTTCACAGCCCCTTATCGCGCTGATAACGATCCCAGCCGAGGTGGGCGGGGCAGTAATCCTATATAAGTGGGGTTGGCGGGCGAATTGACTCACACTGCTCTCGACGCTTGACGTGTTCACACGTCGGGTCCGGGTTCGCAACAAGTCAATAGCCATCCTGAGGATGCCTCGTTGAGAGGTGAAACACGTGTCGATTTCTTACAGGGTTCTTTATGACTCCTTAAGAACGGTTAAGCGCATTAGGTTACTAAATATACGTCGTCTATTGTATTTTATTTTACCCTGTTTAATGTAAAAAAATCATAACCCTCCTTTGCTGTAGTTGAGTAAAAATAATATCATTTTGTCAAGTAATAACTCACCTGCATCAACGGGAGCAGCAAATCACTGAAATGTTTGTGTATGGCAGGTTCCTTGTCGTGTAGCAATATGAACGCGCCCACGGCCTTCACGGCTTGTATGCGGAGAGCATCCGACGTGGACTGGAGTGCAGTCAGCAGCATGCGCTTGATCACTACCAGGTTCTCATTTTGACGGTGCCCAAACACACCAGGCACTGACCTGTTCCATAAACAATCTTTATACAAACTGTTTTTTTTTATGCTGGGGTTGGTGCATTTCATTCATTAATTGGCAAAGAAGCAGCCGGCCCATCTGATGGTAAGTGGTTACCACCGCCCATGGTCATCTATACGCTATACCTATACAAATAATCTATACATATAAATAAGTAAAATTTAAGTGTGTTTGTAATGTCAAAATAACAAATTTTTACTAAAAATTATAAAAAATAAAAAAATAAAAAACGTCTTTTTGTCTGTTTTATTTAAACGAAATTCTTGTAATTTATTTCCAATAACAATTAAATGAGCTATATTTATTACCTAGTGTAAGAATAAAGTATTGAATGTGGCATTGAGCCAAACTTTAATAAAAACAAAGCAGTATTAAATGGAAGATTTAAAATAAATGGGTGTCTCTAACATTTGTTGCGTACTTAGACAAAGATAAATATTTGTATGACACTATTTAATTTAGGTTTTTTTATAACTTACGTGAACATTCTAATGCCAGCCTCTTGGATGTTGGGATCTTGGGCACCAGCACAATTGAACATAAACTGAAGGAATTCCGGCCATTGGTTAACGCCATCGTCATCTATGTGGTTTCTGGCCAGTTCTGATACGACATCGCAGATCTAAAGAGGTAAATCATAATGATTATGTCGCGGAATAAAATATTTTTTGCGGTTTTTTATCGGGCATTGGATTCTCAGCGCACTGCTTAGCGCCGAGGGCTGAAAATCTAACAGTGGGATTTTGCCGCGCTGGGATGCGCTAAGCTTAGGTTCACACGGACGATTTTTTCGCGCGGTGATTTTTTTCTTGCAGTGGATTTTCAACCCTCGGCGCTAAGCAGAGCGTTGAAAATCCAGTCCTGAGACGAGTGCGTCGCAGCGCGTTGGATTCTCGACGCTCGGTTCAACACGAGAGTTGAAAATGTAGTGCGCGATAAAATCCCGCCTCAATATTTTTACGTCCATGCGAACGAGGGCTAATTCTTAATGCTCGGCTCAATACCGAGAGTTGAAAATGGAGTGAGCGACAGTAAAAATTTCGCGTAAAAAATCGCCTGTCGGTATGATGATAATATGTAATTTAATGTATGAATATAACAAATGTCTTGAGAGGTACTATCAAACTCCATTCTATTGAGAGGATGGTGTTAGCGAATTCCCAAATTATTTTTGCACATTCTGGCAGTTACACATTTTATAGTAAAAACGTAACGTAAATGATGTGCTAATGTGAGAAATGAAAGTCTAAGATGAAGATGTGCCTATAAATTAGGTAGAAGGCTGTACTTTAAGTGAAGCTCTGTTGACGCGCCACCTTTTAACAGCATTTAAGAAAGTTATCAAAGCATGGCCCAGAGCATTACATAGAAAGTTAAAACTGTAGTAATATTGATGTAATTTATATTTTATCATCAGCAAAATGTTACCATCACAAGCTGCCATGACACAGTGCAAAGTTTGAAGTGCACAGCACTAGTAGTGATAAGTGATAATTAACTTAGCAAAGTAGAACTCCTGACCCTCAACTAATTCTTATACCTTACATGTGAAGATAAGATACATTGAAATTATATAAAATAATGACTTGATACTGAAATCTGAGTCCCATAAATTGCCTACTTATTACAATCAATTCTCAAATACATTCTGTATTAAAAAAAAAAATCTTGTGAATGATATGGTACATTCGTTTAGCCTACAGAATGTATGTAAATGATGATATTTTTATGGCTTCAAGCTTCATAGTAGGCAGTTGGAATGCGAATGAGTCATCACTTAGTTTGTACTAAACGATAGAATGAGAAATTACATTAAGAGAACCTATTAAACTGATTCAGTGCATGACTCAATGGAGCAATTAACAATTATACATCTGATAATTCTAGGGAAATTACTCAGTTCTAGTAATGAGTACTTTTTTTCTTACTCTTTTTTCATGCAGTCTTTTATATTGTATTTTTATACAATTACATGTTGTCTCATGGCTTAGTAAAGTATTTTAACATCATACATTATTTTTATTAAATCCTTGATAAGAACATCTGAATGATGAAAAACTGTTTCCGTATTTAAAGCTGGTAAAGATATTAGAAAAAAAAAAACTACTGCAGATCTAATAATTCTTGAATAGAAAAATTCAAATTGCAGTCTTGACCTAAATAGCAAAGTTTTGAGGCATGCTATACGTCTACATCACTCAGACTATTGCTTTACCACTAGACTCAAAGGCAAGAGTCACTGCTTATAAATATACATTTCAGTAGTTCAAAATGTTATTAAAAATAAGAGCATTCATCATTTTGACACAAAAAAATTATTGCGTTTTTTTTCATCATAATGATTTTTAAATGGCAATACTTGTGCAACAATGGGTTTTGTAAGTCCAAGTCTAACATTCAAATCTTTTTTACAATTTTTATATTATGATAAATAAACTAACCTTGCGCCGCAGCTGTTGGCTGACTTCCATCTGCAGTGTAAGTAGTAGCTGTTCTCTGAGTACTGTCTGCTGCTCAAACGGCAGCTTCGGGAAGAACTCAAAGAACTCAGCGCTGAGCAATCTACGGAGCAGCACGGCGGCTGTTTGGCGTCCTTCTTCACCAACATCGGCATTTTGGATTGCGCCCACAAGGTGTACCACCTTTGTCTCAGTTGGGATATTATTGTATGCTTCCTATTCAATAAAAATAAAGACTTTAGCAAAAATTGCTGATTTGAGTTTTTTTTTTTTAAGTAATGATGCTTTTTACATAGCTGTATAGTTAGAGCTCATGCAGAGGCCTTTGTTACATTCTATTGATAAGTACTGTTTACTTAGTAAATCCATTTTTGTGCTAGAAAGCACAACATTTATGAAAATTAATTAATCTTTGTTTTAACTATTCTTCCAGTGTGCTGGTTCGAGACTTAGTTTTTTTTTTTGTTTCCGCTCTTTTATTTTTAGGTTGATTATTTGATCAACCTATATCTACAATTAGATAATGCGTTATCTACATCTGTTCGTTCAGAACTCATGAAAATTACAGTATCAGCATATTCAACATGGAAAATTGCAACAAATATTTTGGGCAGTTTATACCGCATGTACGGATGAAACATTAGCCCGGCCGCAACAATAGAGTCGGTTAGAAACGGTTTTGTAATATGTAAACATAAAGGGATTTATTTAAACTACTTCCATCGCTTGAGCGTAATTCTGATTTTCATCATTATTGCGAGTTAGTATAATACTGTCAGAACATACATGTCATTGTTTTAAAAGTAACATTAAAAATCCTCCATGACCACGTTTTGACACGAGGCTAGCAGAAAACGTTCACAATAAAGGCCGGTCATTTTGTTTGTTTTTTCGCAATTACACTAACAAAACATTGAATACAATAAGTACTTACTTCTGCTTGGGATCTTATGTCGTTATCGGTTGATAATAAAGTATTTAGTAACTGGTAAAATTGCGCCTGATCTCCTGCCATGTTGAACCTCTTCGAAAAGGCCCAATTTTTTTTCATAAACTTTTATCTGGCTGGTCACTTCACTTCAACCAGTTGTGTTGCCAGTATTTTTTGTCGTGTTTGTGTTTAGTCGATTTATTTAACACAAAAAGTGGGCCCTAGACGATCAGTCTCAGCTGAACGGACCTGGGAAGGCCAAGTTCTTGAACTTAAGAACGTTCAAGCAACAATCAATGTCAAATATTGACAATTATGTAGGTAAATTTTAAGTATGTATCCAATAAAAAAAATACGTCAAAGGTTTTGAAAAAAAAACGCAAAATGGACAAAGTAAAAAAAAACGGGATTATCGTTACTCCCTACAACACAGACACTGCGGCGCTTGCGTCTCAAAGTAGATGGGGCGCAGCGCGCGGCGCACGGCTAACGCACGGAACACAGCATTGTGTACAGGGAAATATACCTCCATAAACGAAATTCTGTAAGCACTTATTTTTGTACGACTCACTGATCCGGTTCATTGACGTGTTCCTAAAGGTTGGCTCAGTTACAACATTTCACACGCATCATTTGAATCTGAATCATTACTTTGCCTCTGTGCTCTTTCCGAGCGACCGTCGATTGTGAGGCGACTGAGCAGCTGTGAGCGAGGGAGAAAGACTGAGCTACGTTACTTTAGTCAGTACAATTGAACTCACTCGCGAGTCGCTAGTGAGCGGGTAACACATTATAATCTATTTATATCAGAGAGAGATACCAAATGAGATGTGTATCACTCATACTCTCACAGTTTTTCGTTGTCGTTATGGATTTTTATATCCTTTGAGTTGATGATTCAAATGCTCCAAATGAAACATATTAATGATTCGGATCATTGCAGTGATCCAGATGCAAATGTTCGAATCGCAAAAATTATACATTTTGCCCACCTCTAATTTCGGGAGACTGTCTACCCCCACCCGGGCGACTCGGGCGGCCCGCGGCAGCCAACAAAAGAAATGGGCGGCCCCTTACTTCGCGCGATTGCATGTCATTGGCTTATTTGCATTTCAGCCCGCTAAGGCCGGACATCATTGTAGTCCTTGTGAACGCCTCATACATAACTCTTTTGAATGCCATAACGCTACCGCGGTGAGTGATGAGTTTGAACACATTTGAGCAACATACGACTAATTTGAGAACGCCTAGTTTAATTTGTTTTAATAACATATTTGATGCTATAGAATGGTAATATCTGTTCTGAACAACGTGTGTTCGAGCAAAATTGTGGTTCAAATGTAACCGTCTATATTACTAGCTGTTGCCCGCGACTTCATCTGCGATCCAGGATGAAAAGTAGCCTATGTCTTTCTCCATGTTATGGTCTACCAATGGCCAAATTTCATCCAAATTCGTTCAGCCGTTTTAGCGTGAAAGCGTAACATACAAACAAACAAACTTACTTCCGCATTTATAATATTACTTAGGATATTATTACTGTGGCTGTATGGTGTAGAAGATACAAAATTTTACATTATATTCATACTTAGAGTGTTATATGCTCTAAGTATTCATAGTGTGTGAGACGCTTGTGGAGGCATAGGCATTACTATTTTAGTCGAATTAATTTTAAGCAGATCCATTGACAGTAGCATCCGTAAACGTCAACTTTTTTTTTTGTAATAATTTTTAATCATGACCATAGATTCAAGCAAAGACTACTATAATACTGACACTAAGATAATACTGGATACAAGTCTTTCAGTCGTAAACATAAAATACATTTTTAACTTCTTATTACAATAGAGATACATAAATTATCAACTTGCCGCCCTTTCGGGTTTAGTGATAAATCTCAATGATATAATCGTTTTTATACTAATTAAAATTTCAATTAATTAACTTATTTTAACTTTGAATTAAATTTTTCTACCGTATTACAATTAAAAACAACACTAAAATATGTCTTATTTTTTAATAACTCCTGAACGTCAACTTTACGTAAACCAGTGTTTTCATTTTTAGGGATTCCTCCCTTTTTTAAGGTAAAATAACCAATATTAGGCATGGATAGATATTTTATTTTGACAGGGATTTAGGGAATTTTGGATTGAACTTAAGTTGGTAGCCCCATTGCTTATAGTGCCGCACGGCACGTACCCCCGGCTTTTGCGCCTTCATTTCCTTTGCGATCCTTTGTGTGGCAAGGCCGGGCACGCCAGGGCTTGCCCGGTGGCAGTGCCGGTGGCATAGTGCGTAGCAGCCATGAGATTTTTTTGAGAAGTTTAGGGACAATTCATTAAAAACTGGGGAAAAACCAAAAACGTAAGTGGAAACACTGAAACTGTCATTTATTCAATGAATAAAATGCGTCTTTCTAAAAAAAAATATTACGTTTTTATTTTTGGTGAAAAATGAGTAAAGTAGTACGTTAGAGTACTTTTAAAATTCCTAGCGATTTAACAGTATAATAAGTGAAAACAATACGATTGAGTAATGGTATGTATGCTTCTCATCCTGTTTTACAACTATCTATTTGAATGTAACCTCTCGGTTAAATTCATCAATAATGAGTACATGATTAATTTAATTACTCGATAGAAACGTCGTATCAGTTCAGCTTTCTATTTTTGAACTGACGATTGCCTATTACCTTCCGATAAACTTCTATGCAGCCTGCAGTCCGTTGTAACCCACGAATAATAAAAGTCGTAACCTTATTTTGCATACCCATAATCATGTCTTTGTAATATCTACAGGCAAGTTCAATAATTTTAGCGGGCTTAGGGATGGCAGCAGTTGGATTTGCAGGCCGCTACGTGTTACGACAGATGCCTAATGCCACATCAAAATTTGCCGAAGCTGTTAAAAATTTACCGAAATTTGATGCTGAAAGTTTAGCCCACTCAAAGTATTACAAAGGAGGATTTGAACACAAAATGACTAAAAGAGAAGCTGCTTTAATTCTGGGTGTGAGTCCTACAGCAAACAAAGCTAAAGTGAGTACCTGTATTATATTTTAGTCCCCTAATGGCCTCTGACCAGTAAAGTATATAGATACTGTATTTCAGACTGGCTTATTTAGTATCATAACACTAAACTTGTTATTAATTTGCAGATAAGAGATGCTCATCGGAAGATTATGTTACTGAATCATCCGGACAAAGGGGGCTCACCATTAATTGCAGCTAAGATTAATGAAGCCAAAGACCTGTTAGATGCGGGGAAGTCATAATGCATGGTTCTAGAGAAATTTGTGTGTAAATAGATGAACAATAATTAGAACAGATAGTTCAGTAGTTATGTGTAGCTAATTACCTGGAAGATCGTAGTTACATATTCTTACTTTGTTTTAAGGGTAACCATAAATAAAATTCATTTGAACATGTCAATAGTCTATTCTGTCAGAATGAACTTCCAAACATGTATTATGGCGTATTGTAACACGGTTAATTGGATTCAGGCAGAACAACCTCACTAATCACAGCACAATACGCAAGGATCCAAGAGAGAAACCATCAAAAGAGAATTTTATAAAAATACATTTACACATTTCTATAATAATAAAAATGTAATGAAATTTAATGATAAAATACAATTTATAAACCTACTTACTAGTTATCTTTGAATAGCGATGATGCCTGTGTAAAATAAAAAATATTTTTAGTCCATCAGTCAAATAATAAAAAACTGTTGGACACATATTTTTTACTTTATCATATTAATAAAAAATGACTTACATAAAACACATTAAAGTTGGGGACTAGGGGCGTGCTACGTCACAACTAAGTATAAAATCTACATAGGCGTGACGTCATGCCACATTGTAACTCAATCTTTTTCTTTTCGTGTGGTTAGAGACTAACCTAGTGCCAGTGTTTAACTCAATGTATCGCCTTAATCTTTGAATACGTAAAAAAAGAAAAAATACGTGTCCTATACTTTTTAATAATCTACCTAACAGACAAAAAATATTCAATGATTTCTAAAAAGCTTGAAAGCTTTTTGCTTTCAAGTAATATAGATCCTTTAGGACTAAATATAACAATTCGTAATGTTTTGATCAGAATCATGTACTGAATCCATGATAGCAGGCTTCGCGTCGATGTCCCTGACACCCTGTATATATATATATATTTCTGATTTAATGACCGTAATATTCAATAAGCTACACTACATGTAACTTAGTACTAAAACAATGTTTTTGCGATTTAGACTAATGGTCAATGGATATGTGAAAATTATTGTCCACATTTGTGATACTTAAATGACAGATGGCCCTAGGGATAGATAAGTGGCCTAAGCTCCATACAGATTGCAGAAAAACTAATGCTTGCACAAATTCGCAGGCAGAAAAAAAGAGTAAAAATGTATCCTTTTATAATGTGAAATATTCTAGTGGCGCAATAAATCCTATACACATATCTAACACAGATAATTTTTGAGCAAATAATTTACTAACTGCTTAAACGAAATATTTTTCAAGCAAGTTAAAACTAAGATTAAATAAAATAGCATTGAACTATGTTCTGCGAAGATAAAACGGATGAATAGGCTTTCAAGCGTAAAATAACAATATTGTCAAAAGCACATCAATTTGCAGATTTAGGACCAGGAACATCTCTAGATTTATAATTTCGTTGAACTATTTATGAAAGTCATCATAGACTATAGGATTTTCGTAGCTACTTCGTATTTACGTACATAAAAATATAATACCTAGCACCTAATTTATTCAAATTACATATAGAAAAAATATATGCATTATGCAAATAAATTAAAAACCTTAAATTAATAAGGTTGGCAAAGCTAAAACTAGATATTACTATGAAAAATATCAATTAATTAGCCTATATTAATAACTAACAATTTATTAACAAAGAAACTAAATTCCATTGTGTAATAAATATAATTTTAAAAACTATTCAATCAACATATCATTGTTATTTAATTTAGAAACTAGCTAATAAAATGCTCACTTTGTTCATAATCTAATAAGTTATCATTACAGGTACAAATCTAATTAAAAAACCGACACAGTAATGAACAACATAAATAATAATACAAACAAAAATACTTTAATGATATGCCAAACAACATTATAACTTAATACTAACTTAGCAAAAAATCAATTGCAAATATGCAGATAAGGCTACGAGCACACTGCATCGGCGATAACCAAAGTTATGGAATCCCCATAGATAACCAATATTTTTGACGAAATCCATAATAAGGATAGACCATTGGCGTTAGCGATGATGTAGTGGCCACATTAGCCTTACAAGTTTGTCATGACTGTAGGAAATAAAAAATCTTATTTGTTAACTCATTTCTTCGCCTGGTTCGAATGAATAGGTACTAAACATGCAAGGCTATAAAGACTAGTAAGGTTTGTACAAAATCGCAACAAGCTACGTAAATATATTTTTGATTCATAATTGGGGCGAATAAAACATGCGCCATATTATATTTAAAAAGCCTTCAAAATAATTCGGCAAGCTATCAATGTAAATAATTCAATAGCGTATTGCTACTATTTTATTCTAATGGATTTGAAAAGTAGATCTCGTTTATTTGTTGGTAAAAATAGAGATCAAAAATATATGTTGTCATAATTTGTTCTAAGTAGAGTTGTTAAGGCGGAAGCGTCAAGGTAGCCCGCGAAAATCAAATTTTGTTACGTTTTTTGCAATTTGCAGGTCAGTATCAAGTTGTAAGTTGATTTAAATATGATTCGCGGCCGTATCAAATGTATATTTATAGAATTGTAATCATAAAAATGATCAATACAACTCTCTAAGTTCATATAATTCCATTGAATGACTATTTCATGAAATCATGACATTTGACGTTTGTGCTTACTACTTATGGAGTTGTATTCCTGATTGTAATGATTATAATTATGTAAACTCATATTTGTTACGGTCGCGAATCATATTTTAATCAACATAAAACCTGACACTGACTTGCAAAATGCAAAAAACTAAAGAAATTTTGAATTTCGCGGGTTGCCTTAGCGCATGCCCCTTAAGCAATGTATGATGTACAATTTGGTTGTGTTTGAGATCAGGACTCGAGCGCCGGCGTCGGTGTTCATCGCAGCGGCTCCTTCTGCTGTTGCTCGCGGCGTTGCTTCGCGAACCGCGCTCGCAGTTTGATTATTGTTGCGTTAGATAGGGTGCCAGGTACTTTGAATATTGACTGGAAAACAAAAACATTGATTTAGAAATCATAACGTAGGGATATGCCGAGAAATATTATTATGGAATAAAGAGAATTATTTGCAATATACAATGTCGCCCATCGGCATGGGCCCGCCCGTATTTTTCAGAATATTCATGACAAATTATCGAAAGTAAACTTTTGAATTGAAAACTTCTTTAGCATCTCATCGTTGTGATTTGAAAGTCAATGAAACGAAAAAGCGACAGTAAAAAGAGACAGACAAATAAATTCATAAATGATAAATGATTTTATTTCTGTAAGTGGGTTTGGACAAAACACTTTTACACGTCAATAAGATTTAACGTGGGAGAAAATGAGATAGGAAGCACTATACAGTGTTTCTTATATTCGTGGTTCTCTTTGTGTTCTGCTTCGTACCCCCTCCACTTGTGTTTACCAAGGCATAGTGGGAGTTTACTTGGGCCTAAATTTTTGAAGGTTTCACTTCTACCACGTGTGAATTGCATACATGTTTTTTTTTTTCAATGTCCCGCTATGATTTTAAGGACTTACACTAACTTGTGTTTTTAAAATAAATACTGTTTTTTTTTTGGAAAATAAATGTCTTCTTCTCAGTGGTTTTTTCATAGTCGAAAAATTTTAGTTAATCCGATAAAATAACTCATAAGCTATTAGAAATAATAAACAGAATCCAAATAGAGCCAATAACATAGGAGATATGGCAAACGGTACTTTAAAAATTGAATAACATGAAAAATATTAAAGATAGACTATTTTTCATGAATATTCAGAAAAAGACTGGCGACGGGGACTTGCCCATGGGCGACATTGTATATAAAATATTATATCTAGAACTTCATAATTACTCCTAATGTACAGTCAGAGATCTTGATAGTTGAGTAGCCGTACATCAATTATTTGCCATGTAGTAGTAATTTCATAAAACGTACACAACTGACATAACCTTCGATAAGTCAGTTGTGATTTGAATTTACCTTAGAGTATATAACACTGGAGAAGTCTTACGAACACTTCCCCTCTGTAAAAGTACAAGAACAAATGTTCTAGTACGTTCATAAAAACTACTTTCAAATCGATTCTAACGCACTTCGTAAATCGTTTTAAAGGCGCGCGGAGCTCCGTGAAAATGCCTAGCTGTGCTGTTAAAATTCTGTAAAAAGCGTTCAAATACGTCAATCTTACATAAAGAACTGAATAACCTTCCAAGCTAATTTTTTTTTTATTGATATGTAAAATCTTAACCTCATAATATTATATATATACATTTAGATTTTTCATTCGATTCAACCATGATTCATAAAACGTAGCATGAATCGAGTATTTTCCTCACATTGCTTCTGTGACGTCACCGAGTCTCGCTATATCTCGTTTTTAAGATCAAAATACATTTCTTTTGCAATACGAAAATCAGCAAAATTTACACGCACTTCACATGCGATTATGTCCTTTAGTAAAAATGTTAACGAGACTACCGTAGCGTAGGGTTGAGGTCATGTTTGAAACCAAAATTGGCATGTCGATAATTCCTAAGTAAGAATTACTTAGTAATTTTTTTTGATTATTCATTGTTTTATAACTTTTGTTAACTTTTGTTATTGAAGTGGTTATATACTCGTATTTTTTTTTTTTTAACTTGACCTAATTTATTATTAAAATTACTTACTTAATACAAATTTAGTTACTTTTTATTTAATTGTAGTTATTTTCTCTTCTTATTAAAATGTGACTATTTTATGCAACAGCTGTTTTATTTCATGGATTCAAGCAAAATTCAGAATGAATATCGTTATCGATAAAATAAAAATTAATAGTACTTTTAGACTTCTCTTTCCGGGCGAGCGGCTACCGCGTAGCTACCACGTCCCCCGCTAAAAGTCGCAGACTGTTTTGTTCGGAATATTGTGCATAAGGCTTCTCTAGTGTATAGTCTAAGGAATTTACAGACAATTTAAGTTGATAGTTAATTTCCTTATCATTCAAGTTCTTTGACTTTGCATACCTACATAATTCGCTAGAAGTCTCTTAAATACTAGCAAAGGAAAGGTCAAGCCAACCTGCATAAACTCATGACAGTGCAGTGCACTGGCGTTCTTCACGATAGCCTTGAAGCACTCCGCCAGGGAGGTGAAGTCATTACACGACATGATCTCAGCTCGGTTGTTCTTTATCAGCGTCAAACACACTCGGAACAGGATCTTCGAGCCCTCGTAGAATAAACAATCCCATATCCGTAGTACAGTCTCTATGGGAAGGACTTCGGCAAATAGACAGACGAACCATTTGGTTGTAATTACAGCCCATGGGAGACCTGGAAATGTTTATGATGATTAGGAAATGCAGGAAAATGAAATGGGTTCGGTTTGGGGCCTCGACATTTGAGCTGTTTATTTTATTCTATTCGGGAAACTTACAGCTAACTTACACAGTGTTCTTAAACAACATAATATTTAAGGCTATTTACAAGTTTCCACTGATATAATAAACACTAACAATAAAAACGAAAAAACAAGGTCATTACAAAATACCTAACACAATAAATTACAAACTAAGAATCATAATCAAATCAAATTCATATTTTGCTAACAATGACTTTCCGTAAAGAAACTTTTCACCAACAAATGCTTAAGCTGGGAAACACTGGTATTGAATATATCCAAATCATGTTCACTAGACAATTTATTAAAACTTCTGCTCACACGGATTAGAAATAAATTCTGCACGTACGTGGACTTGATGAGGGACATGCAACAAGCTAGGATTGCGATACATTTTACAGTGTATAAGTAATCCTAAACTACCTAACAGCTCAGGAAAATCTATAGTACTACTTTATAAATAAGGGTCACCCTGATAAAAACAGGTGTAAAGCTGTACAAACTGGTATCTGAAATATGTATTTTAGATAGCTGTTTGTATCTAAACAGAAAGACAGTAAATGAGACGTCTCCTTTACACTTTCATGAGGTCAAAAATTTTTGATATGAGTATATGTATTTCGTAACGTTCAAGTTATGTCATGATTATTGTCATATCTCAGAACACATATCAAGAGATATCAGTTATCAATACATGTCAGATTGAGCATAACTCTGGGATGTAAACTACTTCAAACTACATTGATTATAGGATTATGTTGAAAGATACTGATTCCATGGACCTTCAAAGGTCGAAATTATAAACCGCGAAAGCTTTGGCAGGATGACTGAACAGACTTTAATAAAGACTGGCCAGTATTAGCATACAACTGTACAGTTTGGAAATCAAGGGAGAGGCCTGGCAGTGGGATGTTATCCAGACAAGCTAAAAAAGGATATTATCAGCAACACAAGTAAAGTTTCTACATACCCAAGTTTATGACATGTTGGTGCACATCCGGCACCTTTGACTTGACTAGTTCTGACAGCACCTCAATGTCCACGATGAGGCCATCCATTGTCCTTGTGTAGTAGTCAGGCAGGATCTTCTCAACTAGTACTTTCAGCAGCCAGAATGATGTCTCCTCGCTTTTTGTTGCTAGTAACAGCAAACCTGAAAGATAACAGATGGAAACTGGTTATGGATCTTTTGAATCCATATTTTATTTATTGATTACTTTCCAAGAGGTAAGAGGTAGCAGAAACAGATAGTGAACACTAGGACTTGAGCTCCTGGAGACCTCTAGACAGAGTGTAAAGATAATGGATTTTTCTAAAAAGTATTTTAGCCCCAAATATTACGCTTTCTATTCAATTTTAGTAAGCTCGTTCTATCGGATACATTATTTACATTTCCAGAATAGTCTCAAGTAAATCATGCATTACAGCCGCAACGGGTCGCAGCGCAACTCATTTTCATACAAATTAGTGCCGCCCGCCTGTAGTGTGCGTTGTTTATTTTTGCAATGCGTTGCGGTGTGGCCCGCCCCAATCTGCGCTAGCCTTTAATCACCAAAACATTATAATGTATCATATTATTCAATCTAATCTAATTTAAAGTATGATAAACTATGATATATTATAAAATACAATAGACGACGTATATTTAGTAACCTAATCAATCCGCAGTCATAAAGAACCCTGTAAGAAACCGACACGTGTTTCACCTCTCAACGAGGTATCCTCAGGGTGTGGATTAGGTTACTAAATATACGTCGTCTATTATATTTTATAATGGATTTCCGCAGTCACGCCTGAGTCAATTAACTATGATATATTATTGTATTTAGTTACATAACCCCTTCATAGTTAGCGAGTATTTAAATATCTATAGATTGCTTTGCCATTGATAACAACAACACATAATTCTGGCAATCCATTATGTTATTATCTTAATCAGATAACTTTGATGAGTAGGTGGACAAAAATAATGTGGTATTATGTTAATTAACCTGGTAATTAAGTTAATTCCGTTTAGTTGGAATTGAATTAGTTGCTAGGAAGGAATGTATACTTGGCATAGCATCAGCAGCCTATAATGTTCCCACTGTTCTGCTGGGCAGGCCACAGGCCTCCTCTCTGTGACAGGTAGTGGGCCGTAATCCACTACGCGGGCTCAGTGCGGGTTGGTAAATGTCACATGTCTTCGAATTTTTGGTTCTAGGACATGCCGGTTTCCTCATGATGTTTTCTTTTTTAGAGGCATGAGGAACAGGGTGTAAAGTTCACTCATCCTCTGTAGAAAAGGGAGGATCCTCTGACCATACGGGTGTCGTGTCTCGCGGCCAACTGCCCAACGATTGATGTCGGATAGTCATTATATGTCGTTCGCGCGGTAAACTCTACTTCCGCGATGCAGGATGTGTTTGACGTCAGGATTTTTGTGTGACGTTAGGTCTTTGATGGGTAATTCGCATGTAGCGATTTATATGCCCCACAGATCAGTGGTAATAGAAATAATTTACACAGAGTAAAGCACCTGTCAGAGTTCGAACCTACAATCTACAACCACAAATGCTACAACTCGTTAGTCGCGGCCGTTATCACTTGGCCACCATTGCGCTACACTGCTCTATACACTAAACAGAGCTGCCTAATTAACTAGTTAATTGATATAAATATTAAAATTGATGAACTTCTGTGATTAACTATGTTTAATTAAATAAGTATTTAGATGCCTTGGACTATTGTAAACAGGCTAAGTGGATTATAGACTTATTAGCAAGTTCATGGTAAATGGTTAGCTAACAACATTAGTAAGAGGAAATACTATAAAAAAATTACAACTGCTTGTTGACTACTTTATGGGTGTTTGCTGTCTTCATGTATGAGGAAACATTTGTATTACATAAATGGTAATATTATTGACCAAATTGTTACTGATTGACAAGTTTATAACTTGTGTGTGTGTGGTAGTTCAAATAATGTTTTAGCCAAAAAAAAAAATACAGTTGGTTTCAATCAATCAAATCAACTTTATTCTTAACTACATTGCATCAGTATTGAGTCATACCTGAAAATTAACCAATTGGCCCCACTTAGCTAGTTGACCTGACTTGATTGACATGAATTTAAAAGCCAACTGGAGAATCAGTGTAGGTAATGGGTTCAAGGCCACAGGCTAGAATCTGCAGGTATGAAGAAGACTTGGTACAGTCACATGTAAATCATGATGACTCAAAAAATTGGGACAGCTTTAGGCCAATAATGATGTCTGCCTGTATAGTATTTAGGCCAGTAATGATGTCTGCCTGTATAGTATTTAAGGCTGGATATCCTAACTAATATTATAAATGCGAAAGTGAGTTTGTTTGTTTGTTACACTTTCACGCTAAAACGGCTGAACGGATTTGCATGACATTTGGCACATAGGTAGACCATGACCAGGATTAGGACATAAGGAGATTACCGCCTACATACAAACAAACCAATTTTACCTCTTTATTATTATTATATTATTATAGTATAGAAAGGTCTCTTTCTCATTACCTTGATGGTGAAAGATTTAATGGGGTAATGCTCCAACTATCTCTTTTGGTGTTTACAAATTATTCTGTTCATAAAAACTCAGTATAATGTTTCCAGTGCTGGGACACAGGCCTACTCTTTGAGAGAGGGAGTGGGCCATACCACGCGTTAGTAATGTCAATTAATGCGATTTCGCATACATTTCATTAGCATGTGAATTCTTAAGTCGTAGCATGCTAATTGCTATTGCTATGCTATTCGCTAATATGACGATAATTGATAATAATAAAATATGTGATATTTGTTAATATGCGAATTCACGCATTCATTCAATATACAACCCTAAGTACGAGTAAATCAAAGATAACAACATAACAATTGCTTAACCCATTATTTATTAGCATCTGCTAATAAATTTCACTCGCAACGAGGTCACGGTCTAGTGAAACCGATAGATTTAGTATTCCCGACTTCCCGTGGGTGCGAAGGAGAGCGCACACTACCGCTGCGTGCGTCGACGCTCTGACGAATGATAGTATAAAAAGTACGAAGCGATAAATTAATTTCGCATTTCACAGAATTTCGCAACTACATTTCATTTGCTAAATGCTAAATGAGCATTCGCATGCTAACAATGAACGCGAATGCTAATTAATCCATCACTACCACGCGTGCCCAGTGCGGATGTCACATGACTTCGAATTTTTGTTTCTAGGACATTCCGGTTTCTTCACAATGTTTACCTTCACCGTTTTGAGAGCAGTGGTGATGAAATAATTTACACAAACCAAAGTGTCTGCTTGGGGTTCGAACCCACAACCTACATCTCTCAAGTTGCGGCCTTTACTAATGGCCTACAGAAAAGCTTACCTGCAATATAATTGAGTCCTTGGCAGTACCCAACAACCCTGTTGTTGTGTGCATACGCTATGAGTATGTTGAACAAGTGTGTCTGATGGTTGGCTTCCTTAGTGAAGTATATGTTGTCAGGAAAGGTGCGGGGCAGGTCTGTCTTCACAAGATCAACCAGCTCCTTTTCAAATGGGCCGTCTAGTATTTTCTGGTATAGGTCTGGACATTGTTCTTTCATCATTTCTGCTTGGGAGATAGCCATCCATACTGATGGCCGGTGTTCACCTAAAAATATTACAATTTTAATTCATGTTCAGTTCATCAGTGAGTCACTTTAGTAAGTACTTATTTGGATTTCATGAAACACTCCAAGTTTGAGGAAATATCTGTTTTTATTACATTCAGTTATATTTTTGAAGTTATTAGTTAGAAGGTGTATAGCAGCTGATTCTAGTTTCAATGCAAGTTTTCCTCAAACAATGTCGAGTTGCAATAAACAAGTATGAGCTGCGGTATGTATCTCAGAAAATAATACCAGTAACCTTCTTATTGCGTTTTTATAACAAACTACCTAAAATAAAATTACAGTTGATTGCTAAATAACTGCAATACTGACTTCACAGTAACAATAAATTATAATACAAAATAAATAATACATCAAGTCCCAAACACAAGAATAAGCTCTATAGGCACTGCATGGTATTTATAAACTTTAAATACAAGGCACTAAAATGAAAGTGCGGTAAAATTCACACGGCATATAAATGTAAACAAAGAAAGACACTCACTGGGTACTCCTTTACGGACGTATCTTTTCACAGTGTTGGTGCGTTTGACCGACTTTCCTTCGCCAAGTAGCATGGCCCATTTCTGCGCCCTCGTTGCCAGTACCTTCAAGTAGTTCGACATGAAGTCCTCATAGCTCTCATAATCGAAGTCCTCGTGCCTCTCAAACCCGTATTCATCGACCGCACTAAAAGCAAAAGTAAATGTAACAAATACAATGTTATTAATATGCTTAAATTACTATAATTACGTTTAGTATGATAAGCTTAGTACCTGAAATTAGATTGAGCCATGGTTTCGTCTATTCTGGATTAGTAGTCACTTAAAAACATAATAGTTTTCGAATTACAGTTTTAATTTTTGTTAGATACGCCCCAAATACCCCACTTCGATCACCCCCACATGATGATGAATGAATCAATGAATGAATGGAGAATGATTTTTATGTCATTTTTGACAATCGTGACATCGTCATCATCGTCCAAAAACCCACGCTTTGTAAAGGTAACTTCACACTTGAATACGGTTTTATTAAAAATACGTTTTTTTGAGGATTTTTAATTATTTAAAAGGTTTTATTTCAATTTACTTAAGTTATATTACAATTTATTTTACAACTAACTATATAATTATTATGAACAAGAATGTAAAGAAAAAAAAAAGAAAAAAAAATAAAGGGAAGAGCGAGCAAGTTGTTTGAGGATTTTGAATTAGTCGATTTTTCTTAGCACATCAGCAGCTCAATCCCATTTTCGTTGTCAATTGTGAAATGTCAAATCACTGTGATGTCAATCATGTCAATTTGACATCCGAGGATTTGTTTTGTGATTACGATTTCTCTAAAAATATTTTTTTATAGAAAATTAAAACACTGAAACGAGTTTAGTGATCAAAACTTGTCAAAATATAAATTGTGCTTCATTTAAATTCATTAAAGCCATAAAATATGGGTCCACCGCCTGTAGTAACAGGAATATCTCCAAAAGAAGGTCCTCCAGGAACTAGGGTTACGATACGTGGAGAATTTCTGGGCACTAGCGTTACAGATTTAATAGGTAAGTAATCTACAATTACAATTATTCCCCAAAATTACAGTTACGGAGGCGAATTTCTAGCAGAAACTTTGTTTAGAAGGTGGGCGTAACATTTGACTTTGAATACTTATAGGGTTGAAGATATGCGGCTGTGACTGCTTACTGTCTTGTGAATGGAAGAGCAAGAACAAAATAGTGGCGCGCTCGGGACCGTGCAAGGGTCGAGGAGACATCATAGTCACTACTCGGTCTGGTGGAGAAGGAACATCCACTGTACAATTTAGAGGTAAACAAACATTCCATTGTACGTGCCTAATTTTTATTGACTAATTTTACCACAATATTATCAGTCTATAATGTTCCTACTGCTGGGACATAGGCCTCATCTCTATAAGCAGTTGGCCATTAGCCTTAGTTTTTTTTTTTTTTGTTTTCATTATCTTCATGTTTATAACATTCTAGACATTAAAATAAATGGAGGTATACACCAAAACCTGGATTTTAAGTAATATGTATTGATACTCAATATAATTTTTCTAGGATACCATGAATCAATAGGCCCTGTAAAGGAGAGTGCAGTATGGGTGGAGGAGGCAGCTCCACCCTCACTGCCATGGGGCAGACGACCCATGTCACCTACTGCATACACACCTCCTGACCCACTGGGGCTGTCCACTGAGGGAGATGACTTAAAGTTCCCAGAGGAAGAACTGCATGAAATGTTCCCAGATGGGTAAGTTGAATTAAAAATATTTGTCACAGTTATCCAAATCCTTGACATGAAATGCTTAGTTGTGACAAATGGGCCAATAACCATTTTAACGCCCGTTTTGAAACAAATTGTATATTTAGTAGTTCTCAAGGCATAATCTAAATATTACATTAAACTTCATACCTTTCTCAAAGCATTGACTGAATAAACAAATATAAACTTCATAAAAGCTGTCAATAATAATTATGTTCCAGTTCTGGCAAGCTGTCCGATGATAACTTCCAGCCTGGCTGGTACCTGCTGGAACATCACAGCAACACTTCCTATGAGGATCTCAAAGCTGGAATGGTATTTCTTCAAAGAAAGGTATGTATAGTATTCAGCACTCCTTCCTAGACTTTTATCTTTATCAAAGAAAAAATAATGTTTTTTTTTACCCGTAATTTATTGTTTCATATTTATGCTCATACATAAAACATAAAAAACAATTTAAAAAAAGTGAAATGTTGTGTTATCTAAAAGCCTGACTGTTCACGCATCATACGCATGCACCAGCGGCAGCGGGGGACGCGCGGGTGGAGGGGTCACACAGCTGATCGAGCTTCGGCCGCGCCCCCACTACTCGTCCTGTCACGGTCGCCAATTTGCTAAAGATATGAAATTAAAGACTCGAGATAATTTCGGTTACAATATAATTTAAAATAGATCGCACGGTACGTCCGTCGATGACCGTATCTGTGGACGAGTAGTGGGGGCGCGGCCGAAGCTCGATCAGCTGTGTGACCCCTCCACCCGCGCGTCCCCCGCTGCCGCTGGTGCACGCGTATGATGCGTGAACACTGACAATATTTTCGTCCTTTTCTCCAT
Source organism: Agrochola macilenta (assembly GCA_916701695.1). Lineage (NCBI taxonomy): Eukaryota > Metazoa > Arthropoda > Insecta > Lepidoptera > Noctuidae > Agrochola > Agrochola macilenta. The sequence goes on along the minus strand of OU753554.1, from coordinate 9,044,145 downwards.
AATATATATGTCCGCGCATCAGCGTCGTCGTTGCCAGAGTCACACATATTGGTTTGCACCAATATATCACACAAATACACAGCAATAGGAAATAGCAGGAAAATATTTAAGAGAGTACAAAGAAAATACCTTACTTCAACTCAGGGTGTTTATTCCACGATCAGCTCACAAAGAATGTCTTTCCATTCGTATTACAACAGTATTTATACTCAAAATTACCGCCAAACTTTACCGCCAGAAACAATTTACATAAATCAAGCGGATATATGAGTCAAATTATGTCCTTAATAATATAAAACCTAAAGGGAATTATATTTTAAATAATTCAAGCGGATATCAAGATAATTATATCCTTAATAATATTAACTCTACACATTTGAAATAATTCAAGTGGATGAAGATAAATCCTTAATACTAACATAGAAACTTAATATAAAGTCAACCGGAAACACAATATTTTAAATAAATCAAAAGGAAGTAGGTAACATGATAGAAACTTATAAATTCGACCGGAAACCACAATATTTTAAATAAATCAAAAGGAAGTAGGTAACATAATATAAACTTTTATCAATTCGACCGGAAATATAAGTATTAATTTAATAAATATCATGGAAGTCAGATTAAGTACAAAATAATCAAAACAAGCTTAAAATTAATATCAAATAATGGTTTGGCGCCCATATATACTTTCATACACTTACGCCTTCTTCCCATGGGGGTAAGCAGCAGGCGCGGTCGCAGCCTAAGATTTTGGGGGGGGGTCACCATGGGTGCCGAGGAATATTGGGGAAATATTTAATTGTTACTCTAAAAACTTTTTGATTATCTAATGATGCATGGCATACTTTTTAAATAAGTAGCTTTTTAACTTTCTGATCTTTTCTCATAGTTGGTTGCAGTAACTAAGCTACACCTTGGCTTTTCGATAAATTATAAATACTAGGACAGTAGATTATATAGGGTGAGAAGAGCTAGCGAAGCTAACTCGATAATTTTAATACCCCGTCTCGGATAGGTTAGGATTTGATTTACATTTTCAAACAAAACTAAGAGTGACATTGTCGACTTATGCAGAAAAGGCCAAGCAAATATGGAAATGTAGAATATAAGAGCGAGCGAAGCAACCTCAAAAATTTTGCACACTCTCGGATACGTTCGATTTTCTTTTGATCATTCTAAAAGCACAAAAAATTACTTGCTTGGTCGACTTATGAAGAAAAGCTCAAGAATCAGGACAAGCGAGCGAAGCGAGCCTTAAAATTTTATCATCCCGCCTTGAATAGGTTCTGTTTTCTTAGGATTTTATTTCGTTTTCAAACAGAAATAAGAGTTACATTGTTGACTTGTGCAGCAAAGAGCAAGTAACTATGAAAATGTAGAAAACCAGAGCGAGCGAAGCGAGCTCAAAAATTTTGCACTCTCGGGTACGTTAGATTTTCTTTTAATCATTCCAAAAGAACTAAGAATTACTTGCTTTGTCGACATAAGAAGAAAAGCTCAAGAATCAAGACAAGCGAGCCTCAAAGTTTTAGCACCGCGCCTTCAATAGGTTCTGTGTTTTCTTTTGACCATTATACAGGAAGACAACTTACTTTGTCGAGAAGAAAAGCTTAAACACCTTTTACAGCAGTTTAGGTTTTGAAAGCTGGCCCTAACCCGAGTGTAGTGGTGCCCAATTTCCCGAGTTTGCTCAGGTTTTTTTTTCAAATTTTGTTTGTTAGAATGCCCATCGCGGTCAGTGTGGCTCAAGAAACTACCTAGTTGAAGTGAAACTTCTTTATAGACGGGGGGTATTAGGATTTTTCTGTCATCGCGTGGTGAGCGGCGGCAGCGGCGGACGGAGAAAATAGATTAGATAATCTCAAGTTTTAATATTGAACCGATTTGAAAAATTATTTCACTGTTGGGAAGCTACACTATCCCCGGGTGACATAGGCTATATTACATTTTCAAAAAAATTAGGGATCCTTATTAAAACTCCAATAATGTAACCCAAGGTGTAAAAAAATTACCTAAAATATTCTTTACATCGCGTGCGCTGCGAAAACTATTGATGATAGAATAAAATAATGTACTACGATTTTGCAGAACACATCATTATTTTCAAAAAGTGTCGCGACAGCATAAGTCTAACTATTATAGTTATGCCACAATAAGTGTTCTTTTATTTTTTAAATTTAATTGAAATGCCGCCGCCAGAAAAGGCTCTATTTGTATCTTGGTATTAATCCTTATCAAAAAAAAAAACTTCATATTCAAAACTGCTTCAATACCTTTATAAAAACAGGAGCCCATTATGGGCCTGTTCAACAGCCGAGGGGATAAATAACTTTTTGAATTATTCAATTCGGACATTCCATACGAAAGATATCACGAGTTTAAAAATGTAAGTATTAGAAAAAAGTTGCGTGGTAGCCGCTCACCCTGCTCGGCTAGCTAGGCAGCACCGTACGGGCCGTATGGGAGGGGAGTCAATGTCAAGAAATGAAGTGCCGTAGGTAGCGTAGGGTAGGTAGTGTAGGTAGATAGGCATAATTTGCAGTAAACCTGCGAAAAAAAAAATGTGTGCTGGGACACATAGTAGAAGTGAAACTTCAACGGACAAGTGGAAAAACGAATCGCAACGGACAAGTGGCAAAACGAATGTCCCAGCACACATTTTTTTTTTTTAGTTAGTAAGTCACGTAATTCATGCAAGTTGTCGACAGCTTGAATGATTTTGGGGGGGGGTCATGACCCCCAGGACCCCCCCCCTCGGACCGCGCCTGGTAAGCAGAAACTACAGAATGCCATCTGCTTACTTACTCATTATCTCCAAAATATTTATTGAATAAAATAAATTGCAGTTACCACCAATCACCATAATGCTGCAGAAATGTTTTTACTATTGTCTAATCATCTAGTCACAGGCAGATTGAACTGGGTGAAATAGGTTAGAACTGCGACCAACCACGCGCGAGCCGAGCGAGCGAAGCGAGCGGTGCCCAGGCAGCGGCCGTGGAGCGTTATTTCCAAGTTGCTCGCAGAAATATTTCCACGATTATCTAATTATCCGTGTTTTCGCAATATCCCTATAGTTTTCGCGAAAATTCTAATTATCAAATCATCCTACGACATAAAACAAATACCTGGACCACCTATTGTCATGTTATTCCATATAATGAGACATTATGTTAAGAAGCAGCTGATATTTCCAGGTGGAAAGTCAAAAGGAAGGACAGCTGAGTTTCTTGAAGGCTAACACAGGAGCCGTGATGGACCAACTGGACCGGCTTGTTCTGCTCAAGAACATGTATGAAGAGGATGAGAGGAAGAATGGCAAGGAACCTTTGCCTAGTCTACAGGCTTCTATAGAGGGTATATTTATTTTGTTAACAAAATGCTCTATAAAGAACAATTCTTTGAACATGTTAAATGTATGTGATGTGGCACTCTAAATAAACATGCAAATTATATCAGATTTAATGAATAGCAACATCTGCTTACTACTAGTATTTGCTTGCTTTTACAGTATGCCTTTTAATTAAAATAACAAATAATAGAAGATGTTCCTCAAATAATATTAATCAATTTCCTTTTTCTAATTCCAGAATCGATAACTCTAGCAGACTCGCTATTCTCGGAGATACTATCTCGCAAAGACAACGCTGACAAGACCCGCGAAGCACTCTCGTTGTTGACGCGTCACAAGTTTCTGTTCCAACTGCCTGCATCCATTGACAGGAACATTCGGAAGAAAGAGTATGATCTAGTCGTCAATGACTACACTAGGGTGAAGAATCTGTTCGGAAATACTGATGTTAAGGTTAGTTTTGTTACTGGTCTTATTTCACCATTGTCACCCTATTGACCTTGTTTATTTATTTCGGGTTAGCTCAGCAAATCTTCTTTCATACATCACTATCAGCTGTTGTTTCTCTATAGTAACCATTTTATTTGCGTTTATTGCCATATATTTTATGCCTTAATGTTTACTTCAAGATTGTATAAATGAGTAGATTTTCTAAAATAAAATTGATGTTATTTACAGTTATTCCAAAAAATTCTAACTGAGATCGACAAAAAAATAGAGGATTTGAAAGAAAAGTTGTACACAAGAATGAAAACTATGCCCATTAATGTACAAGAGCAGACCAAGTATATCAGGTGATTTTAATATTCTCGTTATCAGGCAGCTTTTAATTAAGGTCCTGACCAATGCAACCATTTATTTACTGTATTGTTTTTTATGTATTTTTGTCATATTTTTTTATTATTTCCCCTTCATAGTGCGAATTTTAAAATACTTTATGAACATAATTTTTGTGGCCAGTACTTTACACTTCTTGTAATGTTTTCCAGATTACTAATAAGTTTAAATTGGAAGGGCGACGCGGCGTGGGTCGCCATTACCAGTCGTAAGGAGTATCTCATGAGTCTCATGAACAAGGTGAAAGATCACTTCAAGCAGAAGGAGGAACTTGAGTCTAATGAGAAAGGTAATCATAATGTTTTGGTTTAGGTGCATGGGACGTCATTATTGTATTGAGAAAAGTATCGGGAAATTGGCTGAGTCGTTGCAACGCCGTGAGTGCGACTGTTTAGAATAAAAGCCATAGTTGTAGCAAACCATAGTTCAAAGCAAATAAAGTATATTCTATTCTATTCTATTCTAGCATTTAGTTAAAGTTTTAAGCTAAATCAAAGATATGCCTGTATCACTAATAGTTTCTCTAAAACAGCTGATACATATGGTAATATTCGTAACGAAAACACTAGTCTGCAGAGTGAACCCTTATTGTAACAAAGTAAAAAAAAAACTTGCCAACTGCGTGTCGGACCACGCACAATGAAGGGTTCCGCAGTTGGTATGAATTTATCCCAAAAACAAACTTAACATTGTAGTTGAAACATTGTTGAAACACATGTTCTCCCATACATTCCAACTGCAAATGTAAGTTTGTACGCACAATATATATTATAAGAGATTTGTCATGTTATTTTAAAACCATAGACTTCTATAAATATATAACTATTTTTTAATCTATTAATATATAACTATATTCTGTACTTAAAAAAAAAATATGTCTGAGAAGTATCGGAGATAAGGGGAATGGTCAATTTTCATATATTTTCTTAAATAACTATAAAACCGTTTATTTTAAAATTACAAAATTATTATGTTTGAAACCCTCACAGTAAGCCCTTTCATTACATATGTCACACGGTACAGTTTGCAAAGCTTTTTTTATTTGTCTCCCAAAAGAGACCCCATCTTCAAAATTCATTTTCAACACACATGCTCGTAAAGTAGCTCTTATTGAACCGTTTTTAGGGTCATCATTCAGTGTATTAAAAACGCGTGCTTTTTACTTTATATTATCGGACTAGTGCTGTAATGCCACAGGTAACTAATCAGGATTTGGTTGCGACTCGCTAAATACAATAACATTGGACTTGTCTGGGAATTGAACGCGATATCTACGTGCCACTGATTAAATACGCACTAATTAGGATTCCTACACGTATTATCACACCCACTTTAACATCCTATGCGTGATTCTTATATTTTAATTAAACTATTTTAATTATCAATAAAAGCGAAAACTAGAATAAATTTTAAATTTTTACAAAAGACAAACAACCGACCATAGGCAACCGACATCCTTTTTAAATGGTCTAAATTTATCTTGTCATTGAAAAGTTAGTGATTGACATAAATATCGACAATTTGTTCAAGGAGTATTTTATGAATCCTTTATTGAAAAAAAAAAAAACTATGTTAATGTATTTATAATTATTATACTGACAACAATCGTGTTTTTCGGCTCGGATTTTCAAGATGCTGTTGGAGCTAGCCTACCTTATTCAATACCGAATGTCAAAAGGAATACTGTTTCTGGAAATTGAAACTCCAATCATATCCCCTTCAAGTGATCTTAAATCCTCCGAGCTAACTAGACGAATACAATACTCGTATATATCGTTACTGTTAGAAATATTATATAATGTTTTTGTCTTTGACATTCGACATGTCCGACGGAAGTACGAGCAGAGAATATGAGCTAACCCAGGGATCACCAATTAGTTTTATTTAGGGTTTATATAAAAAAAATATATGAATCGCGGTCCGTTTGGAAGACGTTACCTACTAGCAACCAAGATTAAAAGATGTTCAAGGACCTTGCGTTTTTTGGAAATCGATCATTTCGATTTGTATAGTACCTCACCCAGCTAGCTATATTACTCCCGAAAAAAATTGCAGCTTCATGCGGCTTGCGTCAACGTCGTCCGTTGTTGTGTCGACGGCACAAAATATAAAGCGTGGGCTTAATTCAATTACTCAAAAAAAATATATTAGGTCGGCGGTACGGATCCGGACCGCGGTCCGCCATTTGGTGACTCCTGAGCTACACCATATCTCTTAGTAGTCTGTGAGCTACACCATCTGTACGCTCGTCTCGTATTATTTGTCAGGTAGGTATTTGGTTAGCATAAGTATTTAATTTTTTTTAAATTGACATACCAAACGTAAGGGTACTTGTTCGTTTATCTTGTTCGTTGTTGTCCCGTGCTATCTTGTTCGTTTTCACGGTTTTAACTTCGAACATATTTCAATGGATTTGTTTTTTATGTGAAAGTTACTCAATGTAAAAAATAATAAAACATCGAAAGTACCAAAACGAAAAGATACCACATCACTAAAACCATAGGCAATTTCTAGCGGCCATTGTTGTTTGACAAATTTTGAAACGCGACATGGCAGTATGGAATTAGTAAGTACTATCATTGCAGCATGGAATTTGTATAAAGAAATTGACTTTGAATACATGGAACTAGTATGAACTATCCTATAGTATTATATGAGCATTCTCTATTTTAACCCGGGCAGAGATTTGTGCTTTTTTTAAATCTCATCAAAGAGACTTCTTACCTTCTATGTTATGGGTTTGGTTTCCTTCAGGTGGACCATTGTGCGTGGATACTTCTTGCCTTTTTTATGCCTGCTGTGTAAATAAATAAAATGTGATACATTAACATAATATTTCATCAAATTATATATGTCTCACTACATATTAATCTTAATTTGCGTATTCAAATTATTATTTTGTGCTTATGATATTTTTATATAGGCTGTTCAGGGGTTTGCCTGTGCCTTTATTTACAACTGCGCGCGCATCGCTAGCAGAAAAAAAGCCAGCGTGCCATTTTCCGTAAATATTTGATATCGTTTTTTTTTGTTGTTATAAAAAATACGAAAATCGAAAGTATTGTCACTAACCGACGTACAACAGTTTTTAAAAGAAGCTCCGATTGACAGTACCTGGTAACAAAGGTCAGTTGAACTTTATAAATCTAAATTATCATCTCTATAATTACGTTGTTCCAGCATAAGTTCTTACAGCAAGTCTGTTTTTTTCCTCGCAAGTTTGTTGAAAAACGTCGTATGAAACGCGTGTGCATTGATCATTACCCACTCGGCTAAATTATCGCGCTCGCCTATGGCTCGCGCGCCAATGCCGCCTTTTGGGTAATGACCAATACAGCACACTCGTATCATAATGTACTATTATCTACGTCCGTGTTTGGATCACAGAAATTCATATTATGTGTACCAAATTTTAACTGAATCGGTTTAGTAGATTCGCAGCAAATTGCCTGTGAAAGAGGGATACAGACAGACAGACACACAAGTGATCGTATAAGGATTCCGTTTTTTTTATTCAGACGTACGGAACCCTAAAATTCACAGAGGATGTTGTCAAAGTGGCTGCATTTGCAATTTTTTTGGATAAAAATCTTAGGCTGTATGTTATGTATTTTTCTTTAGGCAAGCGTAAGATAAAGGAGAGCGAATGCGAGGGCGGCTGGAGCTCAGTCCGCGGCGCGTGGTGCGCGGCGGCGGCGGGCGCGCTGGCGGCGCAGCTGCACGCGCTGTGGCCGCTCGCGCGCCGCTACTTTGCGGGCGAGCTGGCTGGGGAGCCGCAGAGCACGCAGCGGCAGCTGGAGCTAAAGGTACGTAGGTACAGTCGCGCTGGCGGCACAGCTGCACGCGCTGTGGCCGCTCGCGCGCCGCTACTTTGCGGGCGAGCTGGCTGGGGAGCCGCAGAGCACGCAGCGGCAGCTGGAGCTAAAGGTACGTAGGTACAGTCGCGCTGGCGGCACAGCTGCACGCGCTGTGGCCGCTCGCGCGCCGCTACTTTGCGGGCGAGCTGGCTGGGGAGCCGCAGAGCACGCAGCGGCAGCTGGAGCTAAAGGTACGTAGGTACAGTCGCGCTGGCGGCACAGCTGCACGCGCTGTGGCCGCTCGCGCGCCGCTACTTTGCGGGCGAGCTGGCTGGGGAGCCGCAGAGCACGCAGCGGCAGCTGGAGCTAAAGGTACGTAGGTACAGTCGCGCTGGCGGCACAGCTGCACGCGCTGTGGCCGCTCGCGCGCCGCTACTTTGCGGGCGAGCTGGCTGGGGAGCCGCAGAGCACGCAGCGGCAGCTGGAGCTAAAGGTACGTAGGTACAGTCGCGCTGGCGGCACAGCTGCACGCGCTGTGGCCGCTCGCGCGCCGCTACTTTGCGGGCGAGCTGGCTGGGGAGCCGCAGAGCACGCAGCGGCAGCTGGAGCTAAAGGTACGTAGGTACAGTCGCGCTGGCGGCACAGCTGCACGCGCTGTGGCCGCTCGCGCGCCGCTACTTTGCGGGCGAGCTGGCTGGGGAGCCGCAGAGCACGCAGCGGCAGCTGGAGCTAAAGGTACGTAGGTACAGTCGCGCTGGCGGCACAGCTGCACGCGCTGTGGCCGCTCGCGCGCCGCTACTTTGCGGGCGAGCTGGCTGGGGAGCCGCAGAGCACGCAGCGGCAGCTGGAGCTAAAGGTACGTAGGTACAGTCGCGCTGGCGGCACAGCTGCACGCGCTGTGGCCGCTCGCGCGCCGCTACTTTGCGGGCGAGCTGGCTGGGGAGCCGCAGAGCACGCAGCGGCAGCTGGAGCTAAAGGTACGTAGGTACAGTCGCGCTGGCGGCACAGCTGCACGCGCTGTGGCCGCTCGCGCGCCGCTACTTTGCGGGCGAGCTGGCTGGGGAGCCGCAGAGCACGCAGCGGCAGCTGGAGCTAAAGGTACGTAGGTACAGTCGCGCTGGCGGCACAGCTGCACGCGCTGTGGCCGCTCGCGCGCCGCTACTTTGCGGGCGAGCTGGCTGGGGAGCCGCAGAGCACGCAGCGGCAGCTGGAGCTAAAGGTACGTAGGTACAGTCGCGCTGGCGGCACAGCTGCACGCGCTGTGGCCGCTCGCGCGCCGCTACTTTGCGGGCGAGCTGGCTGGGGAGCCGCAGAGCACGCAGCGGCAGCTGGAGCTAAAGGTACGTAGGTACAGTCGCGCTGGCGGCACAGCTGCACGCGCTGTGGCCGCTCGCGCGCCGCTACTTCGCGGGCGAGCTGGCTGGGGAGCCGCAGAGCACGCAGCGGCAGCTGGAGCTAAAGGTACGTAGGTACAGTCGCGCTGGCGGCACAGCTGCACGCGCTGTGGCCGCTCGCGCGCCGCTACTTTGCGGGCGAGCTGGCTGGGGAGCCGCAGAGCACGCAGCGGCAGCTGGAGCTAAAGGTACGTAGGTACAGTCGCGCTGGCGGCACAGCTGCACGCGCTGTGGCCGCTCGCGCGCCGCTACTTTGCGGGCGAGCTGGCTGGGGAGCCGCAGAGCACGCAGCGGCAGCTGGAGCTAAAGGTACGTAGGTACAGTCGCGCTGGCGGCACAGCTGCACGCGCTGTGGCCGCTCGCGCGCCGCTACTTTGCGGGCGAGCTGGCTGGGGAGCCGCAGAGCACGCAGCGGCAGCTGGAGCTAAAGGTACGTAGGTACAGTCGCGCTGGCGGCACAGCTGCACGCGCTGTGGCCGCTCGCGCGCCGCTACTTCGTGGGCGAGCTGGCCGCGGAGCCGCAGAGCACGCAGCGGCAGCTGGAGCTCAAGGTACGTAGGTACTGTCGCGCTGGCGGCGCAGCTGCACGCGCTGTGGCCGCTCGCGCGCCGCTACTTCGTGGGCGAGCTGGCCGCGGAGCCGCAGAGCACGCAGCGGCAGCTGGAGCTCAAGGTACGTAGGTACTGTCGCGCAGCTGCGAAAATTTTAAAATGTTTCGTCATGGGTGCAGTTTTCATAGTTTTCGAGGGTGCTAAAGCCGTTAGTGAAGTCAAAATGTAAATCGAAGATGGCAGTTGCGAAAATTTTCATCATGGCTATCGTTTTCAGTTTGCGAAGGTGCTAAAGTCGATAGGGAGGTCAAAATGTAAATCAAGGATGGCGGGTTTGAATCCCTCGCTGCGCTCTGGATTAAAAAACTCTCGCCTTTAAAATAGTTGTTTGCTCCCTAGGCAAACAAGCTACTATGTAACGCCAAGACGGGCGCTGTCTACTCTTATTCTGTTCTTATAAATTTAAAATTGCGTTTACCTCTTAATATATATGCCATTAACTTCTAGAATATTCTCGGAGGTCGGACGAGAAAGCCATCCCGATTAAAACCTCTACAGTACTATAGAGACAGACAAGGTAGTGTAGAGACAGGCGAGATCTGTAGAGACAGGTGAGGTACTTTAGATAAAGGCGAGGTGCTGTAGAGACAGGTGAGGTACTGTAGATAAAGGCGAGGTGCTGTAGAGACAGGTGAGGTACTGTAGATAAAGGCGAGGTGCTGAAGAGACAGGTGAGATACTGTAGATAAAGGCGAGGTGCTGAAGAGACAGGTGAGGTACTGTAGATAAAGGCGAGGTGCTGTAGAGACAGGTGAGGTACTGTAGATAAAGGCGAGGTGCTGTAGAGACAGGTGAGGTACTGTAGATAAAGGCGAGGTGCTGTAGAGACAGGTGAGGTACTGTAGATAAAGGCGAGGTGCTGTAGAGACAGGTGAGGTACTGTAGATAAAGGCGAGGTGCTGAAGAGACAGGTGAGGTACTGTAGATAAAGGCGAGGTGCTGTAGAGACAGGTGAGGTACTGTAGATAAAGGCGAGGTGCTGTAGAGACAGGTGAGGTACTGTAGATAAAGGCGAGGTGCTGAAGAGACAGGTGAGGTACTGTAGATAAAGGCGAGGTGCTGTAGAGACAGACAGCAAAGTACTGTAGTCAAGGTACTGTAGAGACTGCCAATGTAAGGTAGAGAAAGGCAAGGTATATTGATCTTATTTATCTTTTGTTCTGTTTTCTTATTCCAGGAGATGATAATAGCTGCAGTAGAGTTATTCTCTGACCACATGCGGTCATGCCTACTGTCTCCGGGCGGCGGTAAATTGGTGCCCACTGACGCTCTGCGCGTACGTCTCGTCGCCAACCTGAGGCATCTGAGAGAAGCTTATGAGTCACTACTGAAGCTTGATCTGCCGTCACAGGTATGTGTATGAAATAAATTTGTATTTCGTTTGAGAGAACAGATATTTATTAATTAATAATAATAATGAAATTAGATATAAGGGGCCTATCTGTTCATAGTAATATATTTATGCTCGTGGCTGTACTCTATAGTCTGTTCCAAAAGTATTTGATGACACTGTAAACAAACCCTGTTCAAGTTACATTCTTACGCAATCACTTACTAACGGGAATTAGTAATTTATTCATCTGTATTTCGAAGGTTTTAACTTGTATATCTTACCACTTTTTCCATAAATTTTTGTTTGATACGTTTATTAAATTTTAATTGTAAAATCATCTAAGAAAATTGCAGTTTTAAAATTAATCTTGGTTGTCAAATGAAAAACATTCGCTTAACTATCGATTTGCCTTATAGAAGGCGATAACAATTAAAATTCTATTGTGTCTCGTTAGTAACAGTTGAACTCATATGATAATTTTTGAAGGAAGTATATAGAGTGCCGTTAGCGGCACTTTTTCCCTATCGGATAAAGTGCCACTATTTGCGGCATAATAGTGGCGCTGCCTCGGTCCGGCTAAAGTGCCGTAAGCATTTTTTCTTGTTTTTTTTTTAAGCGTTGACCCACACTAAGAATTTCTTCCTGTATCGTGGGTGCGTTTACAAACATTGAAACTCACATACACTAACACCCAGACCCGGAACAACTACTTGCAGATCATACAAATATTTGTTCCGTGCGGGGATCGAACCCGCGATACGTTGCGCAGCAGTCGATCGCTCAGGCACTGCGCCAACCGTGTCGTCATTGCATTGTCATTGTCACTTGTTATTTTGTTTGATAGTTGAAGTTAGTTAGCTGCCCTTTGTATTGATTGATCGTATTTGTTTTAGATAATTATATCAAAAGTCACTACAATGACTGAATTTACAAAAAAATAAGTAGCAAATGAAAATGGCTGAAAAGTAGGTTAGGTTAGAACTGTGACCACACAAAGCACGAGCTGAGCGTGCGGAGCGAGCGGTGTCGCGATAGCGGCCGGCGTGTGCCAATGTGGTGTTTAACAGCGAACTAACCTCAACAATCAAACAAAATAACAACTGACACTGACAATGACCATGCAATGCTTACGACACTAGCCAGACCGAGACAGCGCCATTATTATGCCGCTAGCGGCACTCTATACAGTGCCATTTTTAAATTAGAATTTCAGGTTTAAGTATTCAAATAATATAATCAGAGCACTCAATTTGTAAGTGGCACTACAAACTGGCATCCACAGGTACGTTTTGTGATTAATTTGTTTACATTTTCACCAGATACTTTTGGAACATACGATACACAGGCCATACCGCCATGGGCCATTACCAAGTTGGCGTTTCTTTGTGGTAATTTATGCTAATTTTAATTAATTCCAGCCTCTTAGCATAGTAGAAAAGGTCATATTCGACTACCGTGTGCACGGCATGGCAGTGTTCCTACAACGCGCTCACAAGCGTGTGAAGGGACTAGGAGAGAAGGAGACGTGGAAGATCGAGGATTTCTCCGACTACGGAGCTATTACTAACCTTGTGAGTATTGTAGGCGATAGATGCAGGATAATTTTAGACTGCTTCCTTAAAATAGCCTAATACTGTACCACCTTATAGGCCAATATCTACTGTTCCAATTGTCTTTTTACATAAGTTTGACTTATAATCGGTAAAAAAACAGTCAGACGGACGGACGGTCGAACGAACTGACAGACGGCGTTGGATTAGTACCGTTTTCACCCTTTGGATTACGGAACCCTAAAAAGCAGATATCCAAGTCATGAGCACTAATATTATAAGCCCTAAGCCAATGCCGTCGATATTTGATGTTTTCCTTTACTAATTATATAGTAGCTTGGGCTTAGGCCCTAACCGAAAACGACGTAGGCCTATGTTAAGTTCTGCTCCAAATTGTGCTATTGCAAGTAGCTCCGGGCGTCGGGAGTCGCAAGCCGACTTCCGGCCACCGTAGGCGCGGGCTTTCGGACGGTGAGCGATGGTTAGCTCGCCGTCCGATAAGGACCAGGCCCGGGTCGACGGTCGGCGTGTTGTGTTTCACGCGCGCCTCAAAGAGATGTCAGCACCAACTGACGGGGTCCGTTAGGGCCAATGCCTGCCAGGGTTGCGAGTTTTTCCGAAAGGGATATCGCGGCCCCGGCACACAGGCAACGGAAGAAACACGGGTGGGTTTTAGTCAGTAAAAGTCTGACACGCCCTCCGCCCGGAGAAGTTATTTAATAATTTCCCAAACTCAAAAAAAAAAAAAAGAAGACCTAAGTCGTTTGAAATCATACCACATTTATTAAACCGATAACACACAACATTGACTGACAACATTATATGTCTACAACAGTTTCACATCAACAAGTTACTTTTCACTTACAAAACCGTACATATTTCCAGCCACATCTCCTAGAAACCTACTTGAACGAAGCGTTCTCAGCGATCCACAAGTGTGTGGTAAGCAGCGGTCGTCGCGAGAGCCCACTTCTGGCCGAGGGCAGTGAACCCGCCGCGACATTGCAGAAACATACGCAGCAAATACTGTTAGCTTATGTGGCTGTACTGCAGGATCTGGCGCTCAATCATGCCGACCAGGTAATAAACTGACAGGTAGTTTTTTTTTTTGCACAAGTATCTCGTAAGCAACGGTCGATGCCAGGGCCGTACTGACTGGGGATGCTGAACAGGTAATAATGAGAAAGGCAGTAAGATTTGTTAATGCTTTTTGCTTGCTGGCTTATAATGATCTTTGGTTTGAATGTGTGATTTGTGTGATGTCCTCATAAAGTTTGTCTTGTTCAAAGTATGTCTTGGGCACTTCAGTTTCAATAGATATATCATAATAAAGGAGGCCTCGCTCCATTGGAGATTATCTGGTGGATGAGAATAATCTCCAACCAGATAAAGTTTCACCTTGTACTAGCATGAGCAGGTTATAATTTTTCGACTGCCCTGATTTTAGAGATGTTCGCATAAGAGTTGAGAATGTGAAGCATGAATAAATTTCTACAGAATGGTGACGGTGATAGGGAATGCGATACGAAGATAGAGAGTGCCACCGATGCCTCATAAACTGATCTCCCTATTACATGATTATTATTCTACTGTTTCCAGGAGTTCAACAACAGCAACCTGTCAGTGATAGAGAGATACGGTGATAGAGAGGGCCACCGATGCCTCATAAACTGATCTCCCTATTACATGATTATTATTCTACTGTTTCCAGGAGTTCAACAACAGCAACCTGTCAGTGATAGAGAGATACGGTGATAGAGAGTGCCACCGATGCCTCATAAACTGATCTCACTATTACAATGATTATTATTCTATTATTTCCAGGAGTTCAACAACAGCAACCTGTCAGTGATAGAAAGATACGGTGATAGAGAGTGCCACCGATGCCTCATAAACTGATCTCCCTATTACATGATTATTATTCTACTGTTTCCAGGAGTTCAACAACAGCAACCTGTCAGTGATAGAGAGATACGGTGATAGAGAGGGCCACCGATGCCTCATAAACTGATCTCCCTATTACATGATTATTATTCTACTGTTTCCAGGAGTTCAACAACAGCAACCTGTCAGTGATAGAGAGATACGGTGATAGAGAGTGCCACCGATGCCTCATAAACTGATCTCACTATTACAATGATTATTATTCTATTATTTCCAGGAGTTCAACAACAGCAACCTGTCAGTGATAGAAAGATACGGTGATAGAGAGTGCCACCGATGCCTCATAAACTGATCTCACTATTACAATGATTATTATTCTATTATTTCCAGGAGTTCAACAACAGCAACCTGTCAGTAGCGTTAGAGCAGCGCCTGGAGGAGGGCGGCAGTACTGTAGGTCGCAGCTGGCAGACACGGCTACTGGTCGCCGGCGCCAACGCGCACTACACGCGACGCGTCACGCTACCCAATATAGCCACCGCTGTAGATAAGTATGTACATTCTTCTGCAGATTATTCCAGGGTTAAAAAGGAACGGAAAAGGTAATCATACGGGAAAGTTTATCGTGTACCTAAACGCATTTTGAGGGACTTATATTAACGTAAAGGTTCCCAGTCAGCCGGGCTATGAAAATCAAAATGACGTGTCAATGACTTAAAACACAAATGAATTAAAGTCCGAAATGATCAACATTTACGCAGAATCATTGTACTTCATACACCACCACACCCATCTAAATTGGCGCGTCTCTAATGAGAACTAACGAGTCTACCACAAACTATACGACGTGTCCTATTTCAAAGGATCATCGCGAAAATACGCGATCATCGCGGTCATATGTTACTTTTTGTTCAGAGACCACGCGTTCAGATTCACCGAACAAAAACTGACATATGAACGCGACGATCGCGTACTCGCGCTTTTGAATAGGACGTGAGGTACTGCAGCAAAAACTTCACCACTGATTTCAATCCTTTATGTTTCCAGCTTCGGCTTCCCAAAACTAACACAAGCTCTACTAGCAACGAAGGAAGCCCTGAGTACCCTCGAGAGCACAATTGCTGAGACATACTTGGAGCACAAAGGAGATCCTTTAGTTGGTACCATAGAGCCAAGCATGGACATGGGACGCCATAGGGCTGACGCTGATGCGGTCGTGGATGATGCCAGGCCCTATGTCTATGAGATTATCAACAATCTGATTGCCGTACATGCTGAGGTAATTATATTTTTTTGTTTATTGTTAAAAATTACCAAATATGAGCGCGTGGACCGTCGACGGGGGTGCTCGTGCGCTGCGATTCGTTCGGAGTTCTGTTGTCGTGTTTATTTGGAGTGGCGCGTGTTGTGTAGTGTTATGGATTATTTTTAATGATAGGTAGTGAGTTTTTTAAAGTGAGGTTGTTGTTTTGTTTTGGTTGTTGTGACTCTGAGTAGCCAAGTGAAATACATTGCGGAGGCTAATTTGGTGAGATCTTTCCATATATTTCAGTGACTTGCTCCTTTCTGCAAGACCGCCTTAGTTCCGTCATTTTAAGTCACTAGTTTATTTTATCCCTACAGGTTTAATTAGTTTTATGGGCTGCATAATGTTGAGTACATTAAGATATAATGCGTGTGCGACAATTATAATATATAATGTGCTGTGTATAGTGTTCCAAAATCGTTTTTGAGTTCGAGGAGGCTCCCTTGATATGTTTTATGAGTGGTGCGTGGGGATTTTACTATCCCGGGCACGCATACCTAACAATTTGAAAATGGAATTCCGTTCGCACGATGTGCACGTATGATACTCACTACTTGTGTATATTATGGTATGCCATATCGGGATATCTCAACAAATGCGCTGTATAACCTGATAGTGAAAGTGTTAACTGTAGATTGTGTAAAATACGACATACTTTGTTTTTTTAAATCATTTAGTACTATTTTTTATTTACCAAACTGTTGTCTACAGGTTGATTGATAATTAGGCGCATTCCTTGAAAAGGGGTTATATAAAATAGCGAACTAATTTAAAACAAATATGACGGGTAGTTATCGAGTTTCACGCTTTTAAAGTTTTATGGACATTTTCCACCTCTCACCCAAAAACTGCAAATGTGAGAAATCTACTCAACTCTGGACGCTAGTTTTATACTTTTCTTAAAGCATAGAAATCAATTCATAAAAGAAAAAAAAACTATCCCTTTGACCTAATCCTGCTCGAACTACGACCGAACGAAAGTATTGATATTTATTTCTCTGCTGGTTTTTTACGGTCTTTTTGTTTTTCATTTACAAAAACAAAGGCCTCAGCAAAAATCTGGGTCGGGGTCTTATTAATTATTTGTGCCTAATAGCGTGCATAACTTAGAACTATACTATTTACAATCGCTTCGGAACTGGACATAAACAACGAGGAGCGGGCAGATCGCGTCCTGGACACTGTTGCTTACAACTTATCAGAACGAAGAACAAAGGATTCGAGAAAGCACCTTAACCCCGCCAAAAGATTCCCCTGTGAAGGTGGATTTGAACCAACCTGACGGAGAGAGTTATCATGTGAGACTTAATTAACCACGCTAGGAATAAACCAAGACAAATGAAAATATATGAAATGCTAGATCGAAAAACCGTAACCAAACGCATCAAGAATCACAGGATGTGCCATCTCGCACATGTTCACAGGCGCCGCAAACCAGACCTGTTACATGCAGTACAAGACCAAATCCAAGAAACCCGGCCGACCTATTTAGGCAATGGAATGGCAACCTAATACAGGACATGACTTACTTCCATAAGGAAATCATTTTTGGATGGACACGGTTGAAGACCGAGATAAGGTTAAAAAAACTGCTAGCAAGATTTACAAGGAACCTGAAACGGATAGCAGGTAGAACATCAGACGAAGAAATTGGAAACAGCAAAGAACAGACGCACCGGTGACGCTGCACCTGAACTTGAACCAACCTAGCGGCGCCGTCGTATAAACATGCCATCCATGGATAAATATCACCCATCTCTCCACTATTCCATTGCCTACTCAAGGATGCATATCCGGTACGGCTCGCAAATCCTTCGTTATCCTAAGGGCACGTCTTCCCTATCATTACTGCGCCCCCCGGTCTACTCCTTGATATGCAATGGCCTCTGTAGCCCCTTGAAGCATGAGGCTCCAGGGGCTAGTGCAAATCTTGGGGTTCATTTATCGAGTCAAAAAATCGGTAAGAAAGGTGCATAAGAGGTATACATAAAGTATTTCTTCCGATTACTGAGATTTTCACATTTTCATACTTATATTTGTAAAATTTTTAACATTTGTATGACTGATGAATGATTTGTATTATTTTTATTTTATTTAATGTTGAAAACATTAAATAAAAATAATACTAAATTTATTGTGATCAAGTATATATTTAACACTTTACTACTCTACTACCTTTTGAATTTCCCACCAACTGATTTAGTACCGAATGTGCGCCTAGATGGCGTTGGGATCGAGTTAGATCGCGCTATCGTTTGTTGCACGGCGTTTGGTTGGGTGACCCGGAGCAAGCTGTTCAAGCTAACTTTGCGCAGAGGCAATATCGTAACCAATGAGGTTAATCCGAGGTGCGATTATTGCTAGTTGAAAACTTTACCAATACCCCGCCGTGTGGACGTGAAATACCGTCCGCGATGGCAATTTTTGAATGGCCGTAGTTGGCCTGAGATAACCCTGCACTCTCGATCAATCTGAATCATATTGAATTGTCATAATGAAACAGATTGTGATTGATCGTGTGTTACGCAATTAAGGTGCTGTTCAAGTTGTAGTGCAAACTAGAGTGGCTGTTATGTTAAATAGTTTTACATTCATTAGTCGTTTATTGTTGTCTTGTCACTAAGTCTCTGAAGTACGTAGGTACAACAATATTTTGTAGGGTTAAAACGTAACCAATGAAGTTAATCCTAGTTGCGACAATCGCTAGTTGAAAACTCGCATTTATTTTGCAAAAAAAAACATTGTTAATTTGCCTACCTGATTGTATCCTATGATATATTTATGCATATTATTGGCTATTAGAAGCCATTTTAAGCAAAAAACCGACACTTTAAAATGTAAACTCCTCTTTATTCGAGATCCTTTTTTCGATCCACAGTGCGCCGTGTGGACGTGAAATACCGTCCGCGATGGCAGTTTTTTAATGGCCGTAATTGGCCTGAAAATTCCTTGAACTATGATTTGAGTAGTTAATGGATAACGCTACGAGGCTTGAAGTAACGATCGCGGTATTGTTCGGTGCAATTTCTCGTCATCGGAGTTCATACACACACTACTTGAGGGTATTTAAATTATCGTAGATGGAGGACGTCTACGATAATTTACGTGCAACTACCTTTGGCCATTGGCCGGGAGTCGCTCGCACTTTAATCTTCTCCCCCGGCTGATAACAGCCCCTCACATAAGAAGGCGGGCCCCATAGGGTCAGGGCCCTACAGATACTTAAGCTGACATAGCCAGGCAGGTTTAATAGCTCAGTTCGCATAACATTAGGAAATGTTGTGACTTAAATCAATGTGTTATGTTGTCGTTATCTACTCGAGTTTATTATCATTTTTTTTATGCACGTGTGTTCTGTGGTAAATAAACTTATTTTTCTTTCTTTCAAATGTATTCTTATTTTTTTCCAGGTGGATAGCGTATGCGGCGCGGCATCATCCCGCTACGTGCGCGACATCTGCGAGACTGTGTGCGAGGAGCTCGCGCGCCTGTGCGCCTGCGCCCCGCCGCCCGCCAGCCCGGCCGCCGTGTTCCAGGCGCGCCTCGAGTACACGCTGCTGCAGGTGGCGTGTGCCGAGCATCTCACGAGGAAAGCCGAGTGAGTGAAAGTACAGGCCTACCGTTTAAATGAGACAGTGCCTAAAATTGCTGCGCGGTGCGGGGGGAGTTTTGATGCTCTTTAGCGAGCGCACACACACCACACCCCTCCTGCACAGTGCAGCTACCTCAGTCTCCGGCTCAGTCAATAGGTTAGGCCTGTAGTACACATATTGTGGGGTACACTTGGAAAAAGCTGTAGTGTCCAAATGTCTGCAGTGTACATTTTACAAACATGGAAGATTTTCATTTAAATGTTTTATCCTCAATTTACAGAAACTATTTGATGGAAGCGTTAGCTGGCATCCCCCAAATAGAAAGTGAAGAAGAAAAAAGGTAAGTTCTAAATTAAATTCATATGGCGTAAGTTACACACACTGCCCTAACCCCAGTAGTTGCCATGCAGTTTGGTTGCTACCATAGTCTGCCGTGCATGGGTTCTGGCCTTAAGGGTTTTTTGGCGATTAATCATGGGGTCTTCTTTCGGTGGCTTTCCCTAGATTAATGGGCGCCATAGTCTGCGATTATGTTTCTTTTAGGAATTACCGAGTCGTAAACTGGTATTTTGGAGAACCGCAATTGTGTGTGTTGTGTTACCATGCTGTGGTCTCCTATGAGTGAAGAAGTACACATACTTAATACCTGATGTTGCTTGTTATTTATGCGTCATGTATTGTATATATATTTTGGAGATCCAAAATAAATAAATTACTTCGGTTGCCCTATGGTAGTGGAACATGACGTGGTTAAGAAGCAGCTTCTGTATGTATACCTATCCTTGTTTCGCAGACGGATGGACACGATAGTGCACGACTTCAAGAAAAGGATGGAGTTGCAACTGGCGAGCCTGAACTGTAACATGGAGACTGTGTAACGTATACATATTGTAATTTGTATGTAGAACATATGGATATTATATACTTGTAGTATTATGTATGTAGATGTATTTGGTTTCAAACCAAAAGCTTTAAAAGTATTGTTATGCGATGCCTTGTTGAACAATGTATTATATTAAATGTTAATTGTATGTTTTATACTTTCCTAGTGCAATTAGTAACTCAATCAACGATTGATTTTCATGATTTTTACTACTGGGCAACGTAAAAGACGATGACTTGGGACGCGTAGGAGTTTCTATTTGTATCTTTATAGAGGCATATTATTTAAAATCATTTATTTAAAATGCATACTATGTATAAGATAAAGTTAAATTATAAAATAAGTTACGTATAAAAATATATGAGATATAAAATCAAACATTTTGAGACTGTTTCATTTAGTTCCCGGACTGCATGTTCTTGTAACTCTGAAAGAAATGTAGATAATTTAAATAGGTACAAAATGATGGGTGATATTCAGAAGAAGGTAGTGTGATCTACGAACAAGGGCCATATCTAACGCCTTAAACACCTTTTTCATGGCTTTCGAAACAGTCCTTAGTTCTCTAACTTAGAATCATACAAGTTTCGAATCAACATACCGCGCCAGTAGCACACCTCCACCGCGAAACAGTAGCAGTGAAACCGCAGTAGTTCAATCCAACTGGCTCGCGTCATGTTCCGCTAGTCGAGTTCCGCTACTCGAATTTCGCGTAGCGGAACATGACGCGAGTCAGTTGAATTGAACTACTGCGGTTTCGCTGCTATGGTTTCGCCGCGGAGGTGTGCTACCGGCATAAACTACACAGTTCATTACACAATACCAGTACATCATTCAAGTATTTCGGGCTGTTTAGTTCAAATATATTAAATCTGGGTATAAACTGGCAAATCTACCCCTAATGGTCTAAGGAAACTGATAGATCACCTGTGCTGCCTGTTTGTGCAACATTGATGTCATAGTAGGTCCGGTCTCGGAAACCATCTTGCGGAAATATCCCTTCTTGTTCTGCAGCAATAAATGCGGGTGATCGAACTCCATCAGACGTCCGGCGTCTAGAACTAATATCTAAGAACAAACAAAAAAAACAACTTACTTCACTTAGTTGTTTCCTAAAAGCTTATTGAAGTCGCTTATATTAATGGGCGATATTACGATATGTGGACGATATTACGAGTTCCGGACGGGTTAATAATGCCTTACGTCAGAATAATTGTAATAGGCTAATTAAGCGTCTAAGTGCAAGGCGAAGATCTCCCTGTCCTCTTTCCACTTGTCTCCGTCTTCTGCCATCTGCACGCTTAGCATGACCACAATAGAAACGGGTTTTGTCGACGGAAGACTAGACAAAATGACAGATAAACAATCACAATCTGTCATTTTTTCTTTTCTTCCGTCGACAAAACCCGTTTCTCTGGTTGTCACGCTACGCGTGCTGTTGTCATCCTTAATATAGGAGTCCAGTTTATTACTATATTTCCTTCTGGGCCTTAATTTATTTTGGTTAGACTTTTCTCAAATAAACGCAACAGTTCAGTGTGAAGGCTCCACTTTTTTACGACAAAACTTACTTTATCAGAATCAATGATAGTATTCAGCCTATGCGCTATAGTGAGCACGGTACAGCTATTGAAGTGTAGTCTGATGGCCGTCTGTATCAGCTGGTCGGTCTGAGCGTCCACATTGGCAGTGGCCTCATCCAGCACTAGGATCCGGTCGTTGTGGACGATGGCCCTCGCGAGGCAAACCAGCTGACGCTCTCCTACGCTGAAGTTTGAACCGCCTTCTGACACTTCTTTGTAGAGAGGACCTGGAAAGTTATTACTTTTTATAGGGTGAAAGTTACAAACACCACATACACGCAAGTTAGTATCTATGATAGCGAGTTTTGCTTAGTAAACACCTAGACACACTATTTTTTCCATTATATTTAAGTAAATATGTTATCACGCGAATTCCATAAAACTTCTAACTATTAAATAAAGTTATGTAATTCCATTATGTATCTGCTTAAATTCTATAATTATAACAGTATGCAACCGATTACTGTTAAAAAACCTTCAACTACGACCATTTCAAGAAACTATCCTCAGTTCGGGTGATGTTTTAATCTCATCACTAAAGACTAAAATCTACTATCAGATGAGAATTCTCAGGCCAACTACGGCCATTCAAAAATTGCCATCGCGGACGGTATTTCACGTCCACACGGCGGGGTATTGGTAAAGTTTTCAACTAGCAATAATCGCACCTCGGATTAACCTCATCGGTTACGATATTGCCTCTGCGCAAAGTTAACCTGAACATCTTGCTCCGGGCCACCCAACCAAACGCCGTGCAGCAAACGATAGCGCGATCTAACTCGATGCCAACGCCATCTAGGCGCACATTCGGTACTAAATTCCGATCGCGAGGAACGGCGAAGGGAGCTATTGCTATTGTACCACAGAACATAAACAGGGTTATTGGTTATAAGTCGGCAATCCGTTAAGGGGATGTAGGAAAGGTCATTTACAACCAAATGACCCCTTTTGGCAAATGTTAACACTTATCGAGTCATTTGACATTTTATGTTTTTATTTCATACATTTTAAAATATGAAATGAAAAATTACTCGAAAATTGTTAACAGTGGGGTGATCAGGGGTAATTTGGTTGCAACTGACCTCTGCTACATCCCCTTAACGGGTTGCCGACGTATAACCAAAACCAATAACCCCGTACCGTCGTCTTGTGTCGTCGAGTGATAACCTCTTATAAACGAAAAACTGGTGGGCAACTGGGAAGTTATATAATATGCTGAACGCGCGGTAAATTCTGCTTACGCGATGCAGGTTTTTGCGTGACGTCAGTACGATACATAGGTCGCATGTGGCGATATAGATGCCGCCAAAAAACTGCGTGTGTTACGAGGTTTTTTTTCTAAAAATGTAATAAAATAAAAAGTCAAAGTTGCATTCCCGAGCTTTTCACTCTAAGGCGACGGTATAATCTAGGAGTATTGTATGTACTTACAAAACCACCCTTACTCATAGTATGTCCTTAAAAAAGGTTTCTCGGAATGAAGAAGATAGGAAGAACAAAAGTTTGTTTGACATCTCCAAAATTAATAATATGTTCTAAACAAAGGTTTTGCAGTACCAAATTACGGTTGAAATGTAACATGCACTACTAACTTTCATCTCCCACTGCCTGTAGTTCCACATTGTTTAAAGCATTCACTAACACTGAATCGGGGTATTGATCGAACGGGTCCAAATTCTTTCTTATATTGCCGCTGAACAATACCGGCTCCTAAAATTTATAAAATTACAATATTCAACTGATCTTCACCAAGCAACAGAGCGAACTCAGGTAGAAAGAGGTTTTGCTACGTTTAAAGATATTCTCCATCGAATTTTCTCAATGCAGCCATTAGAATTATCAGTAGAGTAGGGGAGGATTTGCATTAAAATTCTTACTTGCGGAATAATCGATATCTTCTCCCTCAAATCGTGTAATCCAATGCTGGTGATGTCTACTCCGTCAATAGTGATGGATCCCTCTAAATACGCCAATCTGAACAAGGCTTGGATAACTGACGATTTGCCTGCACCTGTTCTGCCCACAATTCCAATCTGGAATAATGAAGCAAATGAAGAAAGGCGTAAATTGATGAAAAACAAATTCTGAGAATGACGACAAACAATTGGTCCTCGGTATGTATAATGAAAGAAAAAGCTAAGAATTATTTTAAGAGAAAGCTATATTTACCTTTTCTTGTGGCTGTATGGTGAACTGCAACCTCTGCAGCACGTAATTTCCTTCCGGGGAATACTTCAGGCTCAAATTGTCAAACTTTATCAATCCTTCTTCAGGCCAGTCGGCTGAAGGCTTCCTTTCTTGAGACTGCAAGTGAATAATGAACAACATTTAATAAGCGAGAATAAATTATTTTATTTATAGCATTCGGTATTACGCAGGCATTGTCCAGTTCTGAAAATGTGCATCCGATATCATGTGCTCACACTCTAGTTTCACCAAATTTTCCTATAAGCTACTGAATATTTAGGCACTGATCTTTCCTTCTGCACCGGCAGTTATCAAGACTGAGTGGTAAAAAGGGGGGTTAAGAATGTATGTCTTCACGTGTGAAGTAATTTTGTCTTCACTTTGTTCATTTTCAATACGACGACGACACGACCCCTGCGTCGATATAAATAATGTATTCTTACACTTCTAAATGCAGATTCTTGCGGTAGTTTGGTGTACTCCAGCACTCTTTCAACGCTGGTCATTTGGTTCTCCATCTCGGCTGACTGTCGCATCCCCCATTGGAAGATACCAGTTAAGGATATGGACTGGGTGATTGCTAAACCAACCTTACTGCCATCCATGTCTAAAATAATAGTACTCTGTTAGAAGAAGCAAGGCTGTTGAGATTCAAGAAGTGAATATTTTCAGATTGGTATTTTTGGTTAGTGCAAGTTACAGTGAATTGAAATGGTGTACTTCACTTAAAATGGTTGGTGGGCCTTCTCTAGGAAGAAGGGGAGCCTTCATCAAGGGGCATCGGTCACCGGATAATTTTGGTTATTTGGCGAGCAAAATATGTCAACTGCTAAATCTTCAAACCATATCAGAACAGTGAAGTTGGGATACGGTTTGAAGATAATTGTCTACTAACCTGTCTTCATCAAGCAGCTAAAAGTGACACATATGATGAACAGCAAGCAGATGAGGTCCAGAAAGTAACCAAACGCCCGGCTGCAGGTGATGAAGAGGTACCAGGCAGCGCTGTGCAAGTCCTGATGGAGGTCGAACTCTTCGGCTAGAAGGAACTCGGCCCCGAACGAGCGGATTGTGGCCAGACCGAGGATCGTGGCGTTCACATGGCCAAATACCGGGCTACGAGCTGGTGAGAATATTTTGTAATGACAAGAAAATTTTGGATCTTGATGATACTAAATTTTAAAGGAAGTATTAGTAGTAACTAGTAACTCATTAATTTTTTTTTTATGGTAGAGTATTTGGTTTCGAGAAGCTCGCCTGTATTGCCTGACAATCAAACGAGGTAAAGGCCGGACTTGCTAATGAGACAGAGAATCCTTACATCCTTATCCTTACATCCTTAGACATGTCTGTCTGAATGCGATAAACTCAAAAACTACCGAACGAATTTTGAAACGGTTTTAACCAATGGACTGAGTGGTTCATGGAGGTTTTGGTGTATAATTAATTAACGTTCTGTGTAAATTGGCTGAAATATGACGATTATTGTTGAAGATGTCGGAAAATATCATGCAACAAAAAAGTCCGCGATGGCATATGGCTATTTCTAAGGATGACCCACAGTAACCGTTATTATTGTTCAGGATTTGATAAAAATTTCATTGTTATTTCAAAAATATGTTATTTAAATTGAACATTTATTTAGATTAAAATATGCCTTGACATCATATCATTTAAATGAATAGTTTAAAAGATAGGTATCACAGATTCTAAATTACGCGTTACATAATAATTATGGTTGACGGCAACGCGGGCGCAGCGGTAGGAGTCAATGACCTTTTCCTCGGCTTTTAGGTATATAATCCCGGTAGTATATTCCCGTGGGATATTTTGCGACATTAACGCGGGCGAAGCTGCGGGCAAAAGCTAGTTATATATTTATAGGTATAATTATAGTCTGTGCAGAGAATCTTATACTGACCAATCGGACTGGTAGTTTTATGGGAAAATACTGATAATTATCCTGGCTTTTTATCAGACTTTAAAACATGTCCACTGCAGGAAATATTGAGAACTATAATTAAGCCATGCTTACTGATCCCTTCCAGACGTTTGACGGCTCCTGTAGTCCTGATGTAGATAACGCGGAAGATATAGAATATGACAATCGCAGCAGCGATCGGAATTAAGAGAGTGATGTCTGTCATCAATATAACGATGACTACTCCTATCAGGTTCAATATTATCTGAAAGAAATAAAAAAGGTACATGTTCAATAAGAAGGTATTCTTTACCTGTTACTCTTGCCCTTCAAAGCCCAAGATTGAGGCTTATAAAAATATCCGCGCATAACCGCATAACTTGCTGCGGTTAGTCCGTGGATGGGTGACCATCTTTACATACCGTCCGTGGCTCGGAAGCCTGGCCTGTGGATCTTTGACAGCCGTTACGGGGCATCAGTAGCCCGAAACTCTGACAAACAGTCTTACCAAGGGGTATCGTATTACCCAATAACTGGGTTGTGGAGGTCAGATAGGTAGTCGCTCCATGTAAAATACTGGTATTCAGCTGCATCGGGTTAGACTGGAAACCGACCCCGATATAGTTGGGGAAAGGCTAGCCAAGATCAGTCTATTTGCCAAACATAGCAATATTATTCAATGTATGTTACGGTGTTACCTGAAAGCAATCAATCATGGCTTGCGGTAGCATCTCATCAACAGCGCCCATGTCTTTGCTAAATCTATTGAGGATGCGTCCCGAGGGGTTGCTATGAAAGAAACTCATTGGAGACCGCGAAATTGATTCAAACATTTGGTCGTGTAATCTAGAAGATAAAACAAATTAATTACTTACATATCCATTAAAGTTTCTGTGTGTACAATTCCCGTTTTTACCAACAGTAGGCGACACCGAAATGAATGCCTAAATAAAAATGTGCTGATGGAATTTCAACGCTTGGCTCAGCGTTGAAAGTTGAAAATCCAACAGCATGCTTTAATTTAGGCTCGAGTTAATGTTGACTGAAAACGGGCATAAGCCTAACAAACACTTTATGAACGATACTGACTTTATGGAAGATTTCATGCACAAGGAGAAGAAGAAAAAAGCGCGTATCAAAGCGACTATGATCGTCGCTAATGTAATTATGCCAAAAATGAGCACGAAATCTTTTCGTACTAGACCCTGTTCTGCCCATATAAGGACGTCCATTGTAGCGTCGCCTGATAATCTATCTTCAGCATGACTCCTGAAACAGAAAAAAAAAACGATACATAATACCATAAAAAGTATTGAAGTAGAAATACAGTTCTAAATTCAAGGCAGTAGGTAGCTTTAGACAATACAGAAGCACTACAAATGGTTCTCAATTGTATTGTACCAGAAAAATACTCGTGTAGGTACACCGGCGACCATCGCCAAGGCATCGCACTTCCACACAAACAGGAAGAATATGATCAAAATGATAACTTGAGCCTTACCATCGACTGATCCAATAATCGCAAGCGCTGGCACAAAACTGCGCCAGTAGGAACAGCAAACAAACAATGACCACGAAGCAACAGGGAGCGCCTGCCATGAAATAGTCACGGTACACCGATCCATGCACTCGACCTATTGTTTGTGTTTCTGCTTCAGGCTTTTGATCCTGAAAACATATAGTATGCTGCAGAAATTAATATTAGCCTAATCCAATTTTCTAGGCCTTGTATATATATATATATTATATAAGTATACAACCTCTTTTTGCAAGCCTATGCTTGACCCAAATCTTGGCTATCATAGGACTATCAAAGGTGGTGGTACGCCCCAACTTTAAAAAAAACCCCCGTCCTCGTCGACATCGCCCATTAATCACGTGAGGATCGATGGGGGGGGGGAGGGGTTCCGAAAAATCACGTATGCCAGTGAGATATCACGTATAACATTAGTTTTTCGTTGAACGCGCGATTTCTAAACCGAAAAGCGACGCGTGGCCTAGACTCGCCGTTGCCAGGCAACGATTATTCCTGTATTTAAAGATAAATTTTAAAGTTATGTTGTACCAAAAAAATACAATTGATTTTGGTTAGGAGGGGGGGGGGGGGGGTGTTAGTCTGAAACCTCACCACGTATCATCAGCGGCGTAGCTACCCTGGGTGGCACCCGGTGCGGAAGTTGGTGGTGTCACCCCATCGAAAGTAAAAAGCAATAAATTAAGTTTCTAAAATATTTTTTTTTCTCTTTATTATCTATCACTATAAAATAATACACGTTTAACAATTCACGCCAACCAAACACAACACACTTCACGAAACAAATGAGAAAATGAGAAATGTTGCAAGTGTTGCAACTGAGACGTCAAAGATCGCGAGTATGGGACGGGGAATCCCTCTCGACAGCGTCAGGCTCTTTTGCGGGAATCCCCGAATTATACATAGAGCTGAGCTAGTGCTAGTGGAGGAATCTCCGAAAAAGAAATTTTTGTGCTAGCGATTTTTTTGTTTGTACATTGTTCTTAAAGTTGAGAGACCGGGTGGGTGTCACCCCAAAAAAGGTGACACCCGGTGCGGCCCGCCCCCGCCGCCCCCCCTGTGCTACGCCACTGCTCCAGGGGAGCGGTTAAAAAGTTGCTTAAAACATCGGAGAGACTATTTCTACATTTATTGATAGATCGCCCGATGACTTCTCCTGCTAGAAGCTCTTTCGGAAGGAAGGGCTTGCGTCCTGCCGGAAGACTTCCGTGAGTCCTGCTAGCAGTACGCAGTTCTTCCAGCAGTACGGTGACCTTGATTTTGAACTTGCGCTCGTCAGAAGTTTTAAACATTTGGCTAGTGCGTATTAAAATAAGACTCTTTTGTTTAAGTACTTTCATATTTTCGATAATAATAATAGTAATAGGAGGAGGCTCTCGTTGGGCAGCTGGATCAAGGGCTTGATTCAGAAAGCGGTACTCCTGGACACGGCTCGCATTGTCAGGAGGTTCCTCTCTCTGGAGCCCTGACCGCCGGTAGCTTGGACCCTGTTCCCGATACCGGTGGGCTACTATTTTTTATATTTTTAAATGTTTTTTTTAATGATTTTTATAAAAATATTTAAAAATGTACTCAATAAGTTATTAGACGAATAAATGAACACAGTAATAGATGTATTCGTACTTGATAAATAACCAATTATCATTATTGGACCGCAGTTATCTAATATTATTTATAGGAAAGAACCTATTTGGAACTATAAATCTGTCACTTTGGTTTTATTAAACACTTAAAAACTCCTTTTTTACTTTGTGACTCGCTCCTTTTTTTATAAATTGGTAACTAAGTATAGTTAATAATTTATAAAATACTAAAAATACTCGAATACACCAGAATACCGAAATGTCCACGACTCCATGCGTTTTCGGTACCAGGGCGTCAAAATAAATAGCGCGAGCGCGAAAGCGCTTTCCCCATGCGACATCGCTTGCTGATGGAAGGTCAGGTGTGATTAGAAACCGTTTCTTGTACAATGTGAAAGAGACAAAAGTATTCTATATTTTAGTGCAAAGAAATTTGTACTGTATATCATTACGGCGCGCGGTGCTGTGACCGAAAAAGTTGCGTCCTTCCGGAAGTACTTGCAGGACTCCGGGCGATCTATAATTATAACTCATTGTTTATGGTGTACATAAAGAGTCCCTATTCTAACTAGTTATCTATCTAAAGCTTGCAAAATGTACGGTTAATCTAAAAGTTATACTGGGTAAACCCGCGTTTAAAGTTAAAAATAATCAGTAATCTTACAGCAACGCTCAGGTCGATCATCATAGACCAATGTCGTCTGTGCAAGCTCAGAGTACTCGGTTGGAACAGCATCGATGCGCTCTGGACGCTGGGGATATTATCCTCTTCGTGTACTTCGCGCGCATTCTCGTTCATCAGTTGAATTATCTTCAGTTCTTTTTCCTACAAACACAATATTTTGGACCAATGTCGTATTTTTCCCAAAAGTTCTACGTATTTATGTTATTTATATTTACATCTAAGTCATCAAAAGCTCCATTTCCAATGATTTTTCCTTTGTCCAAGATTACAACCTGATCGACAGACTTGATGAACTGCAGTTGATGAGTCACCAGCAGAACTGTCTTACTGATCAAGTATCTGGTCACAAAAATATCCGTTACTTCACAAAAATCCTGGATTCAAGTTAATTAAAATCTAAAGGTGCTACTTTACCTTTTGATGCATCTTTCGAAGATATGTTTAGCGACTTGAGTGTCCACAGCCGAAAGTGGATCATCTAGCAAGTAGATGTCGGCCTAAAACAATAACGTTTGTGCTTATATCTTTAATATCTACATGTGTTATCTTGTTGTTGTGTTGTTACCTCCTTGTAAACCGCTCTGGCCAGATTAATCCTGGCGCGTTGTCCTCCACTGAGGGAAACGCCGCGCTCCCCAACAACAGTTTTGTCTCCATGAGGAAAGAGAGATATGTCTCGTTCTAGAGCACACACCTTGCAGACCTCCATATAACGTTGTTTTTGGAATGACTGTCCAAATAGAATATTTTGTCGGACAGACCCTGTAAAAGTAGAGATAACCGCGTTCAACATTCCGAGTCCGACCATTTCACGTTTATAAAGAGAATTGTCATGACCGGTCTTACCCACGAAGAGCCATGGGTCCTGACTGGCATAACTGACGGTGCCGTTGGTCTGCATAGTTCCACTGGAGCAGGGTAACTCGTTCAGAACCATGTGCAGTAGCGTAGACTTGCCAGCGCCTACTGCCCCGATCACAGTTGTTAGAGAGCCAGCAAAAATCTGGGAATTCGGTAGGTATAGGCTTAACGACCGGGCAGTTCGATCGAAGTTTGAATAACCAGAGTTCTGTTTGTAAACAAAACTGCTTCATTAACGCTGGCTATGAACCTATAAAAGTGCCATCCACGAAGACGTGCCCCACTCTGCGATTACTGTACTGTAAGCTGTACTTTAGTAGGTACGGAGCGGAGCGTAGTGGGGCTCGTCTTCGTGGATGGCACTATCCATAGTTTCCTGATAGTCCATCTCCTCGTCGATCATTAGAAACTACTTGGAAGAAATAGATTTTTCTTCTGAATACCTAGTTCAGATAGATTTATCATTTAGAGTAATCAAGTCTTTCAAGTGAAGTCATACCGACAACTCCAAATCTGTAACATCGTCTTTATTCGAAGATTTGAGCCATCTGCTGGATGCATTGTCAAACTTTATTGCTATTTCATCTTTACGAATTTCTGTATAAAAAAAGGAAGTTATTATATAAGTAACTATGATTATTAATAGACACAAAATATAAATATTTTGTGAATTAGTTAGTTACCTTTAACTTTCTCTTTCGGATTATCCTTATCTTTTGAAGTGCTGGGCTCAGGCTTGTTCATTGTCGGTTCTGCGTAATACATAACATTTTCAAGTGGTTCTACGATCACTCGGGTAATGGCGTAACGCACTAACAGTAGCAATGGCTTTCATTGTGACAGTTCAACAACATTCATTGCATTATTTACGTTGTTGAGGAGACAATTTTTTCGAACTTAAGAAGCAATGGATTAGCAATATTCTTCAAAAACACTCAGATTGTGATTGGAAGTGAGTTACGCAATTTGCGTGCAGGACAGTTGTATAACAACTGAATACTTTACCTATGATGGTAACTCGTTTCTTCCGCGTCGATGGCATAGCTGCATCTTGCGTATTGGCATGTGTTCTAGAAGGCAGTGTACAATTTTCGCTCAGTAAATAGTCACGAATCCTTTGCACCGCTACGTTCATTTCTGCTATCTGAAATAATCTTGCATCGATATGATGAGCTGTAGCCGAATAGGAATAGGACTACTTCATCTCAAGCGCGGATCCACCGTTGTGGGCACGATGGGCATGCCCACAACCCTAATAGACTTGTGTGTGACATCACCCTTTCACGGTCTATTGAGGTCGATAGGCTGATGATATTATATCGAATGCCTTAATAAAATAAAATAAAATACATAGTCATAAGAACTTCGCTGCGTACATTGCCACCAAAACTTCCGAGCTGCCTTCTTTTTAGTGGCGTGGCGTGGCGCTGATGTTACGATAGCAGTTTGTACTGTTTATAAACATAGGTAACCTAACTTGAATCGTTTTGATGAAATCGAATTATTTAATCAAAATCGGTTCAGTAGTTTAGAGTCTGAATGTGACACTGTGATGTGCAAACAAACACACATTTACTTTTTTAATTTTCGTAACTAAAGTCGTTGTTCAAACTTCAAACGTCAATAATTTCATTTAAAAACAACAAAACCGGCAACATTTATTTTTTATTTGTTTCTAGAATAATTGTAGAATCTAACATGTAAAAAGAAATTTGGTTTGTTTATAATTAATTTCACTTTTCGCAAATGTAGAGTTCCGTGAAAAAGTTCCAGGCGGTTAAAATTGGCAAATTGTTCTAGGTTTTGAAATTGTGCATAATCAGGTGGTCAGGTAGCATATAATATATTCCTTGCTTTATCGTTCTCTGCACATCCTGCCGCAGTCACCAGCGTAGTTTATAGCGTAGTTTGTAGTATGTTTCATGTACTACTAACACTAGTGATAAGGTATTTTACTAACAAATTGGACCATAATGTTGTCCGAAAAAAAAAAAATAAAAAAAAAAATGCATACCGTTAGATCGGGCATGAACCAAAGATCCCAAAATTAGAACTGCGCTATCACTGTTTTTTTACTTTAGATGAAAATAAAAATAAAATTTTACCATTTTTGTTATTTTTAAGAGAAATTATTGACGTTTGAAGTTTGAGCAACGACGAATTTCGAATAAAATTAAAAAAATCCTTGTGGCCCGAGTCTTGTTATTGTGCCTAACTAAACACGTAGACGACGGCGCCACGGACCCGCAATTTTCGTATGTTCAACCGTCTGCCGAACACCCTGTATATTTTGTAAACATCTCCTTTGTAGGAATGCACTGTACCGATCATGAGCGAGTTCATACTCCGACTCGCACTTGGAAGATTTTCGGATGGCTGTGCCCACAACCTTTTTTGAGGGCTGGATCCGCGCTTGCTTAATCTTTAGAAAACCGATGAAACTTCTGGGCTGATGATACTTTCGCACATGGTTCATGGCTTCAAAGAGAGAAGATAAAAATAAAATAGAAGCAAAGTGTTACCTGACCAACAGCCTGAGGAAAATACAACGTCATAGTTTGTTTCGTAATATTATAATAACAAGTGAGAAAAAAAACGTTCTCAACGGTGATACGGTTCACATATGTCACGTAGAGTAGCACTGTGATGAAGATTCCGAAACGCGACGTGAACATGATGAAGGACATGATCACACCGCGAATGTATGACGTCATCTTTATGTTGAAGATTTCCTGACTGTTGGTGAAAAGGAGAAAACGGTTAGTGTTTTCTTTATGTAAGTATTTTGGTTTGTTTGATATTAATAGCGTAGGTATTGTTATTTATAAATTAGGGTTTGCCCGCGGCTTCGCTCACATGGATGTCGACAAAATATCCCACGGGAACTTACTACCGGGATTAAAAGTCCCCTATTTATTAATCCAGGTTATTAACTATCTATAATGTAATGTGTAATGTCGTACGGTATTTTGTTGTGGGGAAATGCCGCCGACATTCAAACTATCTTTGTTTTGCAGAAAAGAGCCGTTCGATCAATTTATAAATTAAGCCCGAGACACTCTCTCAGAGTGAAATTTAAGGAAATTAATGTAATGACTGTGCCTTCTCAGTATATTTTTGAAAATCTTTTATATATCCATAAAAATATAAGATTGTATAAAAAATACAGTGATCTCCATAAGATAAACACTAGGAACAAACACAAATTTGTAGTACCTACAACAAGGCTCAAGAAAATAGGTAGCTCGTTCAGATGTCAATGTATACGCTTTTACAATAAACTCCCAAGCCACGTACAAGATCTAAGCCTTAATAAATTCAAATCATTCATTAAACGTAAGTTGTGCCAGAAAGCGTTTTATACCATTAAAGATTACGTTGAGGACGAAAAGGCCTGGGATTAAGCTGCTCCAATTTTAATTTTTTTTTTTTTTTTTTCCATCATTTGTACCACTATATGAATATTTACTTTGTGAAGTATAATATATACATATTTTTTATTTTTTTATATATATTATTGTGAACGTGAGGACTACGTGGATCATATATTTTTTAATTTTTTTTTCTCAGTAATTATTAATGATAATCTGGCAATTTGAGTACTTTATGTGGCCTACCCAAATGTCCTTTCTTTGGTATTGTTCGTCGAGTCGTTGAACTCCTTAAGTTCTGAGTTGAGCTACACGATTACTGACAAATGCGTGCACTGACTGGACAGGTCCACTCAAATCTGTATAATACTTTCCTCAAAAGACCATTCGAGACACAAATCTACATGGTCCTTCAATGATCTAACCAAGACTATTTCTGGGTTTTATATACACATTGACATTAATGAATTTTATATGTACAATGACATGAATATTTACTTTTTAAAGTATTATATTGTTTTAATAATTGTGAATGTGAAGACTATGTGGGTCATTCGTTTTATTTTATTATTTAGTTTTTATCATGGTCTGGCAGCTTGAGTAATTTATGCGGCCTACCCAAACGTCCTTTCTTTGGTATTGTTCGTCGAATCGTTGAGCTCCTTAAACCCTGAGTTGAGCTGCACGGTCACTGACAAATGCGTGCACTGACTGGACAGGTCCTCTCAATCTGTGTGGTTCTTTCCTCAAAAGACCATCTCAGACACCAATCTACATGATCTTCACATAATCTGACCAAGATTATGTCTGGACTTTAAAAGAGACTGTGACCTCTGAGTTTGTTTCGGCCTTTCTTCTCGGAGTAGTCAGATAGGAAACGCCGACCTCATCTAGTTTAAAAAATATGATTGACGTGTAAAAGTGTTTTGTCCAAACCCATTATACCATGTCCAAACCCATGGTATAATAAAACAAGGTATGGCATTCCGGGAGCGACACATGCCTACGTCACTATTCAGTTGCCATTTTATTGCAACAGAACTCGAATTTAAGGAAAGATTTTCAATCACCATTCTGTTAAAAAATATATACAAAGCATTGAAATTGTCGTTTCGTTTGTCTTATCAAACGAAACAAACATATACCAACGTAATTTTTAATAAAACATCATTATTGTATCAGATTCGCATAAGTAATAAAGGAGGTTGGGGAGTTATTATTACACACTACTGGTAACACAGAAACGGGCTGTCTAATTGGCATTCTGACATTTTGTCATGTATCGCTATTCTTGTCGAACCCGTATGTTGGTCTCGCTCAGTCCCATTGTACACAGTGATTCTCAAACATTTATTTGTGGACGTCTAACAAGTTGGTTTGATAAAATTTTTTCTTTGACCACAATATCAAAATGGTAAAAATATTTTTTGTTTTTTGATTTTGAATAAAACTTCGTAAGTAGACGAGTTTAACAATGTGTTTGAGTATTATTTTAGTAATCCCTAGAATTCACTTATTATTAAGAATGAATATACACTTATATTATGAATGCTAAAGTAGATTTATCTAATTTGTTTTTTTTTTGTCTAGGGAAACCTACAACGCGCGGGTAGAGCTACAGGCAAAAGCTAGAAGTAATTTAATAATTATGTCAATGTTTCATAAAATTTCCCCAAACTAAAAAGTTTGAGAACCATGGATAGCGGTGATGACGTAGTCTTGTGTCTCCCACGTGACCATTGTGTTTCGGAGTGCCATACCTTGTTTTATTATACCATGTCCAAACCCACTTACAGAAATAAAATCATTTATCATTTATCATATATCTGTGTGCCTAATTTCATCTAAATTCTTTCAGCCGTTTTTGCGCCAATCTGGAGCATCAGATACCTAATCATCCAGATAAACGGACAAAAATTCTTCGGTACTATTTTATAATATATGTATAGATAAGTAAGCTTATTTCGATTAGATAGGTACTTCTAAGATTGTATCTTGTCGCTTCCTAGGAATCAAACGTATAGGAACTGATGCCGCAAGTGTATTTTTGAAAGAAAGAAATAAAAATGTATTGATTGCTATTTGTTGTAAAACAAGAGTCTGGATTATTGTGAGTGTCGCTGCAGATACACATTAGTCTAAACCAAACACAAAAGTGGCTATAGTCACGCACGTATTTAATACTCACCGACGAACAGTATCAATAATTTTCCTAAACGGTTTCTCCCAGGTGTACATTTTGATCACTTCCATTCCCATTATGATTTCTTTCATCAGTCGCACTCGCTCGTCTGATTTCTCCGCTGTTCCTAGTCTATAGTAAGCAGTGTTTGTTCCCAAAAATACTGGAATGCAGGATATTATAAAATTATCTTCACAACCCATCGAAAATAGGGGATATCTATATAAATCTCTTTCTCGAAATCCTAGTTAAAGTTAAAATTTTTCTATTTGCTTACTCTGAAACGGAATGACTGCTATGATGAGCAGCGATCCGTACACCGCTGGCATGCCCATCTCCCGGTATAAGTAAACTGTCATGAGCTGCAAAATTTTGACAAATTCTGCAAGATTAAGACATCACAGACAGACAAATAAAAAATCCGAAGTCACACATCGCGTCATAAATCGAACAGATTTGGTACCTACGTGTGACTGCAGATTTTTAATTTGTCTGTCTGTGTGATGTCTTATTTATACTGTTTTAGTTGGCGTTTTTGTCGTAGTTGGGTTTTAGATTTTATAACTTTTTTTAAGACTTGAATTTTACTATAGTTTCTAGTGGTCCTATCCAGAGGTAGTGCGCGAAGAGTGGTCCAGTATCAAAGCGGTTGACGTCATTTGCCATTAGATTCAGGACCAGGCCGCCACTGCTCTCGGAAGTGGCCTGGATATTTACTTTTAGAGCCTGAAATCATATTACTTACGTGTTGATAGCCGATAGGAAACCAAATTGCCTAAAAAACCTGTTCTTTAGGATATTTGGTTAATATATACTCTTTTTATGCAGACGAAAAAAGTTGGCCATGAACCGATGGCAACCGGTGCTCGAAATCCCCATATCACCCTCAAGACATATACTTGCTTCATACGAAACTCTGATTTGTGTGTTGAAGCAATGAGTCTCCCCTAAAGGATGTAATAGATAAATATACCTTTCTATAAATAAGACTGCAAACGCCAACCCTCATCTTCATACCCATGTGCATGACTCCCATCATGAAAGGATGCTGCACCATGATGTTGAAGGTGCTGCAGAAGATGATGCCGAAGGCGAAGAACACGGCCTCACCCCATGACACGCTGCCATCCATATCGTAGTACGAGAACAGGCGGGACAGATAAGTCGAGTTGCTTCTGAAATTCCAGATGGAGTTTGAAATGCAGTTGAATAAAGGTTAGGTTACAAGAGGTACCTATATCCTATATTTTTATTAGATTGATTGGGTAGCGGCTTTGTATCCAATTTTAGGGATGTAAAATTATAAGGTAGCTCTACTCGTACGTGGCTACACTCGATCCTTTGAACAAAGACGCGCCCCACTACCGCACGTGGGTAGTGTACGTACTCGTATACTAATTAAATACAGTGGGGCGCGTCATTTCAACTTAGACGAGCTCTAATTGGAATTTCAAATCAACCTTGTGAAACATTCGGTTGTTGCATTTGTGGTTGAGCATCTTGGTAGTAGTTACGAGTTGAGTTTCGAAATAATAAATCGATTGCTTTATTTCGTTTTACCAAATACAATAATCCGTCCTCCGCACGTCCATTGTTTTTCTTAGTACGAGTATTCAATCAGTGTAATGTTACCAAATTATTGACTACTTGCAAATTACTTACACATTATTATCGTCTTGAACAGGGCTGTAGTAACGCAGCAACAATCCAAGAAATATTGGTTGCTGCAACCTATTACAGAAATACTTTAGATTAAGTAAGTTATAATTTGGTAATTTTCCACATATTTTTGAAAATACAAATTATCTCATCACCACCTATCGTATCCCAGAACCCAAAGATACCTACACGGTGATGTACAATCCAAAACTAAGAATAGATAACTATGCCTCCCAAGATTATGAGAGACTCCGTTTTCTGAACTAGCGGTAGGTAAATGGGGTGTGGGGAAGCCTTCTTATTCTGTTATTCGTGAACGGGACAAAAATAATGTAAGAAAAGGATGACCTGATAAGAAACTCCATAGCAGCCAGAATAAGGCCATAAAGCATGAGCTCGGTCCCGAACACTTTGAAGAGAACTCTCCAGAGACTTGGCCTGCATCTCTCTCCGCGACGTCGAGCGTGCTGCACTTCGCAGTCCCATGCTTTTTGTACGGCATCACCTAAAGTATAGGGGGCCTGATTAAACTAACATTTTAATAAGCATGGAAACAGGTGCAGTAGAACATTCCCCCTTACAGATACACGGCTTTTTTGTATGGGGTGATTATAACACAGCTGGTGAAATGTGGGTTTCCTGCTGAAGGGCACTCTGAGCACTATTCACCTCAAGGTAATCCAGCAGTGAGGTTACGTTTGGGTCTTAAGTAAAACCTTTGACCAGTATTATGTTCTCCTGTAACCATCTATAAATGTTTTACTCCTTACCTAGCACATTGGAGCGATGCTCAGGCAGGGGTGCATAGAGATCAGCGTCTTTGATATCGCGACTGTAGCCCATTTTAAATGTTTCTAACGTCCACCTTTAAGAAAACACATTTCATTCAAATGTAGGTAGGTACATCAAGAAGCAATCAAGATTTTCTACTTTTGTTGGAAAGATCGCGGTCAACTGGACCAAATAC
Source organism: Agrochola macilenta (assembly GCA_916701695.1). Taxonomy (NCBI): domain Eukaryota; kingdom Metazoa; phylum Arthropoda; class Insecta; order Lepidoptera; family Noctuidae; genus Agrochola; species Agrochola macilenta. Next base: position 9,005,069 of record OU753554.1, on the reverse strand, counting down.
CTTCCGAACAGCAAATTGTGGTCTTAACTGCGTCTTTTGGAAAGTCTGCCACCCCTAAACAAGTTGTTATTTTTTGGACGTGGTATCCGAAAATGCTTGTAGGTAACTTTTTTGAGTGTTTGCCATTCTTCGGATACTGTCTCCTACATACCTACCCGAATGTCAAGATGGAGAATAAGTTAGCTCCATGTCGAGGATTCACCTCTCTTCTCTGTTTTGGTCCAGTATCCATTTTAAAAGGAAATTATAAAATTATCACTTTCCAATAGAATTACATAAAGTTAATAACGCAATCTAGATAGCTACGCAAATCACAGTGCTTTATATAGTAGTAACTAGGTAAGTATATAGTATTGCCATAATGTAATGTAGGTACCTACCTAATGAAAAACAATTTAGTATGAATGATAAACAGAGGATTAGGTAGTATTAAATTATTTTTATGGAGATTCTAAAGTAACTATACAGGGTGGCATCGACGCGAAAACTGTTACCTTGTACATGGATGGAACTGTTCCATGGTCGAAACGTTTCAACGCAGGGGGATTCAGATTCATGTACATAATCCATGGTAACAGTTTTCGCGTCGATGTCCCTGCCTCCCTTTATAGGTACAACCTCACTCATTTGAGCTTGGAGCTAAGATAACGAAATGTTAATTAAAACAGTTTGATTTGACCTACCTACTACGTGACTATTTATTAATTTTTAATGTCAATTAATTTAGAGCATTGATATAAATAACGAAATTATAATTAGGTAGATACGTTATGAGGTTTTACCTACACATTATGTCGCAAACAAATCTATATAAGCCTTGTTCTATTGACACACAATTAAGTACGAACAATGCTCTACATTCGAATAACTTGTCTCCTTGTAAGCATTTGTCTGTGTGGGGTAAGTTTTCTATTAATTTTAAAGTTTTTGAAAATAACCATGTGAAAATTATATTCCTTTCCAAAACTAATTTCCCTACTTTATAAAATGTAATAATATATTCGCAGGCGCAGCAATGGGTATACCCAACAAGAATGGTATATCCAACACAATGTCGGTATGAGACCTGCAGCACGGCACTCGAAGACCTCAACGTGTTACTGCAGCTCTCAAAAGCATTCGACGACGACGACAAAGAATGCTCTCGTCCCCAAAACCAACCGAATAGTGGACTCAGCGATGAAATCATAATGAAGCTGGTCAATGCACTCATATATACGGCCACGCAGAACTGTGGTCCCAAGCGTGACGATGGTTACACAGGAGGTGCAGGAGCAGGCCTCGGGGGTGGAATAGGTGGTGGCCTAGGTGGTGGCTTAGGTGGTGGACTAGGCGGTGGGTTAGGCGGTGGCGTGGGTGGTGGACTAGTTGGTGGGTTAGGTGGTGATCTAGGTGGTGGATTAGGTGGTGGCGCAGGTGGAGGATTAGGCGGTGGTTTAGGTGGTGGATTAGGGGGTGGACTAGGTGGTGAGTACGGCGGTGGCTTAAGGGATGGTCTAGGCGGTGGCTTAGGTGGTGGACTAGGCGGTGGGTTAGGCGGTGGCGTGGGTGGTGGATTAGGCGGTGGCCTAGGTGGTGGGTTAGGTGGTGGTCTAGGTGGTGGATTAGGCGGAGAAGCAGATGGTGGCGCAGGTGGAGGATTAGGCGGTGGCGTAGGTGGTGGATTAGGTGGTGGATTAGGTGGTGGATTAGGCGGTGGATTAGGTGGTGGCGCAGGTGGTGGCGCAGGTGGAGGATTAGGCGGTGGTTTAGGTGGTGGATTAGGGGGTGGACTAGGTGGTGAGTACGGCGGTGGCTTAGGGGATGGTCTAGGCGGTGGCTTAGGTGGTGGACTAGGCGATGGGTTAGGCGGTGGCGTGGGTGGTGGATTAGGCCGTGGCCTAGGTAGTGGGTTAGGTGGTGGTCTAGGTGGTGGATTAGGTGGTGGGGCAGGTGGTGGTGCAGGTGGAGGATTAGGTGGTGGCGCAGGGCGAGGATTAGGCGGTGGTTTAGGTGGTGGATTAGGGGGTGGACTAGGTGGTGAATACGGCGGTGGCTTAGGGGATGGTCTAGGCGGTGGCTTAGGTGGTGGACTAGGCGGTGGGTTAGGCGGTGGCGTGGGTGGTGGATTAGGCGGTGGCCTAGGTAGTGGGTTAGGTGGTGGTCTAGGTGGTGGATTAGGCGGTGGGGCAGGTGGTGGTGCAGGTGGAGGATTAGACGGTGGCGTAGGTGGTGGATTAGGTGGTGGTTTAGGCAGTGGATTAGGTGGTGGCGCAGGTGATGGCGCAGGTGGAGGATTAGGCGGTGGTTTAGGTGGTGGATACGGCGGTGGCTTAGGGGGTGGTCTAGGCGGAGGCGCAGGTGGTGGCGTAGGTGGTGGATTAGGCGGTGGATTAGGTGGTGGTGCAGGTGGTGGCGCAGGTGGTGGCGCAGGTGGTGGTGCAGGTGGTGGTGCAGCTGGAGGATATGGCGGTGGCCTAGCGGGTGGATTAGGTGGTGGCTTAGGTGGTGGATTAGGCGGTGGATTAGGTGGTGATTAATGTTTTGGATATATTACCATAATGTTTGAAATAAGTTTTGAAAATATTTGATGTCATTAAAACTTTAGAATGTTGTTTTTGAAACAACTAAACAAATTTATTTATCATGAATTAACAAAAAAACTTACCAAACAATCTGCCCACAGCACAGTTATAAAAAATAAATCGTTGTATTGTATGGCAGGCTGGTGTCCGCAACTCCACGTCCAAGCGCATATTTGCATACATCCTTACTTAATTATAATACACCAGCTTCCGGCAGCGGCTTCGCCCGCGTGAAATCTTTATAAATTATAGCAGTTACTCAGTGATATATCATACTACTACTACTACTCTTGAAACAATTTTTAAAATGGGTCAGGAATTTTTGAGTATATTCATTACAAACAAAAATACAAATCTTTACTTTTTATAATATTATTTAGTAATTTAATACATTGGTAATAGTATAAATTCGAAGGTGCCTTTTGTAAGGACAAATAAATAACATACGTAAATATGAGTATTATTTTATATTCCTAACCTTTATCGTTTATTAATTTTTAGTATATACTAAAATTAACAAATGTATTTCATTTTGTATCGGTCCAATAATTTATTGTACCTACCTGTAAATGTTTTTATTCATGACAGTGACGTTTTCCGTAGTGAATTAAACACCGGACGCTAGTGGCGGCCTCTATGATGCCTCTACGTTGTCTTGTTGTCAATAACTTAACTCTGAGATAGGTACAGACGCCAGCAGGTCAAGCTACCCGAAACTGTCAAATTTTCGCAATCAACCTTGAACCTTATGCTGTAGTGCTAAAGTTGAAAATCTATTAAATAAATTTGACAGATTGTAGTAGCTTGATGTGCTGGCGTCTGTACCATGGGTACATTGTGTAGATTCCATAATTGTAGATTGTTTGAATCTTCTCCCCGAGATACCCCATACGACTATGTCACAATACCCGAAGAGCCTTATTAGACTATCATAGAAATATTATCAGCGACATTATGAGTCATTTTTATATGAAGAACCTATGACGGTATAATTACTACAAATTGATTCATAATATAATCATATCCGTATAACCTCAAAAATTGCTAAATCAAACACGGACAGATCATTACATAAAAATCTTTTATGAGTATAGTATCTTAAAAGTGTAATTATGTAAAAAAATAAGAACAGCATCATTTACCTATGATCATAGAATTTGACGGATATGTAATCATATTTGTATGATAAATATATGATAAGTGTAATTGTAAGTATTGGGAGATTGTATTACATACAAAAATATTAAAAAAAACCGTGGAGTTTCTTGTCGGCTCTTCTCCATAGGAAACGACCAATTATTGGGACCGATTCAATATTAATATTCTAGTTCGCTAGTTAGCCACATTTCTTATTTCCAAACAGTAATATTGTCAAATTAATCAAAACAGTGAAATATTGCCAAATTAATCAAAACAATGAAATATTGCCAAATTAATCAAAACAGTGAAATATTTGACATCTATTTGCGACGTTGCCCACTTTCATATGCCGTTGGTCCCAGCTGTCATTCGTGAATCTTTGACTGTCATTACGGGTCGTCAGAAGCCCAAAAGTCTGACAACCAGTCTTACGTAGGGGAATCGTATTAAGTACCCAGTAACTGGATTGTGGAGGTCAGATAGGCAGTCGCGCCATGTAAACTACTGGTATCCCCCGTGACTGGTATTCAGCTGCATCCGGAAAGACTGGAAGCCAACCCCAATATAGTTGGGTAAAGGCTAGGCAGATGATGATGTAATGTATGTTATGTTATGAATTATGATAGTAACTTATTCATCCTTTTTCGGATCACTATTACAGTCGAATTACTATAGTCGACCGAGCCGACCGATTCGAGTATCATCTCGATTCGAACATTCGAATTAATGTTGCTGCCCGTCACTACTCGTTCCTGCTCCTGTCATCAAATACGTTGAATGACGTTTGTTTGATTTTTGAATTCAATGGATTTTTATTAAAGTACATAATTATTTTGTTATTTTAGTTGTTGTTAAGTTAAACTATATAATTAAGTATTTTGCTAGATGTAAATAAAAACTTATTTTCTTCGAGTCAAATGTCAAGATGACTTCAGAGACCGAAGCTATAAAAACAAATGAATTTCTACGACGACGAAAGCTGAGACTTCAACAGGTTTGAAATATATTGTTGTGATTTGTGATTGTTATTTTGAAATTATATTTACAAAAAAAAAATTGTCAAGTACCGATAAAGTATAAAATGCGAGAGAATTTTTAGGTTCGCGAGCAGTCTAAAGACATCGCAAAGAAAATAAGACAGCGCGCCAAGGTTGAAAAGTTACGACAAGTTGTCGATCTAGACGCGAAGAAACAAAAAGATTATTTTGAATGTCAAGAGAAACTGGTCAAGCGACTGGAGGTGTTGTATGCGAAAGGGTTGGAAAACGTTGGCGCGAGTCATCATAGTGCATCAGAATTAACACAGCAAGGTGAGTAGGGTTAGAATTAATATGCAGTTGTGATTTATACTGGTCCAATTTACCTACTATCATCCTTCTGATCCTCCTGCCCTTATCTCAATTTCTTTGGGGTGCACGCAGCATGTCTTCAATACAATGTACCCAGTGAAAATTCAGGAAAACATTGTAACAATAACCCAATCAACCTCATTCTGAATGTAGACCTACAATATTTGAGAATGTTACTATTAAATTAGTTGGTAAGATATCAGTTTTTGTTAGTAGATGAAGTAGCAAAGACAGACTTGTCTAAGTTGCGGGGTAAGGAGGCTACAACTGAACTGAGAAGGAAAAAGCAGGAGAAATTAGATCAACAGAAAAAATTGCTGGACAGGAAAGTGCAAGCCAGGTGAGGATACCATAATTTTAGTGCTATCTATTGAAGAACAAATGAATTATTTGAGTGATTCTGTTCTCTTCTTTGAGTGATTCTTGTTTTCTTTTGTTCTCTTCTTTGTTCTGTGATCTTCGTTGAATATATATTGATCTGAAATTGGGTTAGACTTCTTTTGTTGGTTGAGCTTTTTGTATCAGAATATAGTAAAGCATTAAAAACAAGTTAAGAGTACAATATAAGATGGTAAAAACTTAATTTAAATTCTTTTGAAATATTATGTATTTATGTATGAAACTTTTTCTACATGTTGCTATTATTGTGTTTCACAGGGAGGTTGCTAATGAAATAAGCCGGGACAAGTCTTCAGTGCTAGCTAATAAGCTTTTGTCCAAATCTTCAAGCATAAAAGTTTTTGAAGATTCTTCCCAAAAGGCAGGAGGTTCCTCAGATCTTGCAAACTCAAAGGAAAGTGACAAAGATACAGGGACCAGTAACAATGAAGCAGAGGCTGTGAAGACAACTGACATGGCCACACAGTGGGACATGGAGACCATACCTGAGTGGGACCCTTCTGTGCCCGCACTCTCGCTTCCTACAGACAAAGACACTCCAAAGGATTCTGATGATGTTATAGGAAGTAAAGCTGATAAGAGCAATAGAATAGACTTGTTTGCCCTCAGCAAGGATATGCCATGCAATTTGAGAGGCAAGCATACACATGAAATAAAAGAAAGAGAACCAGGAAGACCTTCCTTGACAATAGTTTCAGAATACCTGCAGAACAGAAAACTGCGCCTACGAGAACCTGAACCAACATTCACAAACAAGAAGACACCAGAAGATATGCAAAGCTTGAAACAGACAATAGAACGCACAAGAACAGCTAAGCCTGAAGGTATTCCTTTTAATGTTTGCCAAGTGCATGATCAACAAATCATTCCAGTGCCCGCCTGGCGAGCAGAAAGGACCTGTCAGTTTTGTTCTCACAAAGTTAGCTATGATAGTCCTGTATCTAGTAAACAGTTTAAATCCGTGACTAATGCTCAAATTGACCAGATCTTTAGCTCCATAAGACCTGTGCGACAAACTAATATACTACCAAGCCCTGTTGTCAGAGGCAGAAGCCCATTTAGGAGGAGTAAAGTTGGTCCTACAATTTGTAAGCAATATTGTGATGCAAATAATAAACAATAGTGGCTTTGTAATCCATTGGAGTTGGGTCCATTACATCTGATATTCAACCTTCACTTCTATCATTATATTTAGTTATTCATTCATGGTATTCTTGTATTCATTGCCCATCGTAAATGTTTCATTATGTATAAATCAAGTTTTAATATTGTAAAGAGCTGCATCATGCTTACTTAAAGAATCAGAATCAATGACAGCATCAATAACATCAAGATAATAATAATAATATGCCACTTAAAGTTCCAGGTAAAGGAGCTGCCTCCCACAACAAAGCTAAGAACATTCCCGAGAATACTGTTCAAAGGAAGAGCTCTGTTTTAATGTACAACCACGCTACTAGAGACACCAGGGACTTGCCTTATGGTGATAAGCTTGTAGTCAGAGACCTGCAGTGTGAAGAGGATGCATACTCCCAGGCTATGAGGGAGGTGTCAGCCCTCGGTGTTAAAGACAAGGGACAAAGAAAAGTCCAGGATATGAGGAACAAGGTTGCTGTGACTAAACAAAATGTTGAGAAAGAGTATAACGACACTATGAATTTCTTGAACTCCTTGCCCAGGGATAAGGGTAGCAAAGTTATTGTGAGTATGACAACGTTTTTACTTAAGATAATTTTTTTTGCAGTATTCAATTCCTCGTTATTAAAATATTATTTAAAAAATAAATATATATATATAAAGAGAAAAGCTTTGTATTTTTGTTTGTAATGAATACACCCAAAAACTACTGGACCTATTTTAATAATTCATTCAACCAGTAGAACACTATATTATCACTGAGTAACAGGCTATAATTTATAAAGATATCACGCGGGCGAAGCCTCTGAAGCTATCTATAAAAATGTTAGAAGACTTTCTAAGGTAATGGTTTATTATTTCAGAAAAATGCTTATATGGATGAGCGTCGGCAGCATATGCAGCATGAGAGTCGTCAGCAAAAGATGCAACAAGAATACAAAAAAATAGAGAAGGAATGCAAAAAACATAATTGTTCGGTAAATATTTAGTTTGACTCAAAAAATATAAAAGACATCTTTGAATTTCACTAAATTTGGCTGCAATATAACAAGCTTTTATTTTCAGAAAAGTCGCAGCCAATCTAAATCACCTGTTCGACTAGACATGGATGACAATTTTGATAGCAGAGACTTCCAATACTCTTGGATGCCTGTGCCCGAGACTGACGGCAACCTCGCCATCCATGCAATACCTAACACGGTGAAACAGGGGAAGTCTGGAAACAGTGTCAAGTTTAGCCAAGTTGATAGTTACCACGAGTACAGGTCACGTCATAAGCACACGCCTCCAACAAAAGACACTGCGGACAAACCACCTGGCAAAAGAATAATTGAAACTGTGGTAATAGATAAGAATACCACTGAATCTTCTGATAGCTCTTCCATCACCTCAGACACAAGTTCATTAGTAAATATGAGAGTTGAAAAGAAGAGGAAACATAGAAATGCTAAAGAGATAAATCAGAATCTATCGGATGCTGAGAGAATTATAATATACAAAGTACTGGATTCAAAAACTGAAAAAAAGACAAAAAGACAAACTAAACTTTTGAATGAAATTGCCAAATCTTTGACATGTATTGGAAAAGTTCAGCAGCAGCAAACTGAACATACGTCGACTAGCAAGAGTGCTGATAATGCAGTGTCATTTGAACAAGTCAATGAAGGTATTTTATTTACCTACCCTAGTTATTAGTATCCTAGCTTTTGCCGTGGATGTCGGAAAATATCGCACGGAAACGTACTACCGGGTTTAAAAGTAGCCTATGTGTTAATCCTGGTAAACTTTGTATTAATTCCGTAATACATTGTTTTCATATAGGTAACTCTTTTGGTCGGCATGATTTTGAAATTTTTTGATTTTTGCATCTTCAACAATCATCGTCATATTTCAGCCAATTTACACAAAATCTTAATGAATTATACACCTAAACCTTCCTCATGAATCACACGGTTCTTTGATGGAAACCGTATGAAAATCCGTTCACTAGTTTTTTTAGGGTTCCGTGTACCCGAAGGGTGCCAAACTGAACCTTATTACTAACCCTCCGCTGTCCGTCTGTCAGTCTGTCTGTCTGTCAGCGGGCTGTATCTCATGTACCGTAATAGGTCGACTCTTGAAATTTTCACAGATTGTGAATTTCTATTGCCGCTGTAACAACAAATAACAATTTTGTTATAAAGTTAAAAATTAAAGGAGGTCCCCATACTATAAACTTTTGATTTTGATAAAATATATTCTTACCCTGGCACGTGGGGTGTCATTGTCTAGAACTCATCAAGTAGAGTACAACTATAAATTTTGGTTTTTTTTAATCTTCAAAAATGATGAAATAGAGGGCCATAAAAGTTGCAGAGCATTTTTGTACGAACAACTAAACAAGTTAGGAATTTGAAACTTCTGTATATACTGTATACTATAATAAAAAAAATACTAAAATCGCCGATTCATAAGGTATTTTATTTAAATATGGGCGATTTTATGCAACTGCAAAAAATAACTTTGTAATTCTTGTATAATTATGAAATACAAATTTATATTAGCGATTTTTTTAATTTAAGATATTCTTCCTTTAATATTTTCTTTTATTTGCTAAATATTGTACGGTGGTACGAAAGCCTTCGTGTGCGAGTCCGACTCGCACTTGGCCGGTTTCTTTGAGTTTATCGCTTTCAGACAGACAGACGCGGTGGGGGTAGCATGTTAGAATGCTACTTACTACTACTACCGAAGATTACTATCCCAAACCAAAACAACAAAGTGGCTAAAAAGAATATCACTGTTAACCCCAAAACTGCAAGCCGCTTGGAAGCTTTTAAATATAAACTAGTTAATAAATTACCACTTTTGTCAATTCATGCTGATCCTAATCATCTATATGATGATTTTTTTTAATATTTACTGTAAACAATTGAATTCCACCTTTATTCCCAAGATTATCTCGGTTAATAGTAATGCATCTTTCAGTGATTGGGCTACCATAGGTATTCATAAAAGTAGAACACGGCTTTATGAGCTGTACAATGAAAGAACTTATGTAAACACGGCTGAATTTAATTTATATGTTAGAAATTATTCAAAATTATTTTAAAAAGTTTGTTGTATAGCCAAGTCGCGTTATTTGAGTTCGAAGATTAAAAACAGTAGTAATGTAATTAAAACGACTTGGAATATTATAAATAGTGAAACAGGAAGGTCTGGTAACCGAAATATTGATTACAGTTTATCTATTAATGATAACATCATAAAATCAGATTCACAAGTCGCAGAGGCCTTTGAAAATTTATTTTCGTATATTCCCATTTCAACTACAAAATCTCTAAACTCATCACCTTCTGTTGCCGAGTCTTTGCTAAAGGAAAATGTTAATGTTTGCAATTCGGAATTTCTTTTTGAACATATTACCTGTAGAGACATCATTAAAACCTTTCACACTTTAAATGTTAAAAAGACTGCAGATCTGTGGGGTAATTCTGTAGAAGTTGCGAAGTCTATTATTGACATTGTAGCACCTAGTTTAGCTCTTATCTTTAATAATTGTATCGACTGTGGGGAGTTTCCTGACCTTATGAAAAATAGTAAATTAATACCTTTGTTTAAATCAGGTAGTACATCAGACCCCACAAATTATAGACCCATTTCAGTACTACCTACCTTTAGTAAAATATTTGAGAAATTAATTTTAGAGCAATTGCAAGGATTTTTTAATAAACATAAATTATTACATAGCAAGCAGTTCGGTTTTACAAGGGGTCGTTCTACTACTGATAGTATATATAGTGTTGAACTTTTAGGACATATTTATAATGCATGGGAAGATAAATGCGATGCCTTGGGCATCTTTTGTGATTTGTCCAAGGCATTTGATTGCGTTCTTCATGAAACGTTAATCAGGAAACTCCGCCACTACGGGATCCGGAACACCGCTCTGGATCTTCTTTTTTCATACTTGAGTAATAGGATTCAGAGCGTTGACGTAAATGGACAAAGATCTCCTGGATCTATAGTAACAATGGGAGTCCCACAGGGCTCTATTCTTGGTCCTTTTTTGTTTCTTATTTATATTAATGACTTGCCTTACCTCATAAAGGATAACCATGATATAGTGTTGTTTGCGGATGATACTTCACTTTTGTTTAAACTTAAACGTCAGCAGCTGGTTACTGACGAGGTAAATAACGCGATCTCAAAAGTAGTTCACTGGTTCAATGTTAACAATTTACTTCTTAATGAAATAAAACCAAATGTATTAAGTTTACCCTACCACACGTTAGGCAGGTGAAAACTAAGGTGTTGATAAAGGGCGAAGAATTGAATCCTGAAGATAGCACAGTATTCTTAGGCTTAACTTTGGATGCTAAGCTTCAGTGGGGCCCACATATAGATAAATTGTCAAAAAAGCTAAGCTCCGCAGCTTATGCTGTTAGAAAAATTCGTAATTTAACTGACATAGAGACAGCCCGTTTAGTGTACTTTAGCTATTTTCATAGTGTAATGTCGTACGGTATTTTGTTGTGGGGAAATGCCGCCGACATTCAAACTATCTTTGTTTTGCAGAAAAGAGCCGTTCGATCAATTTATAAATTAAACCCGTGACACTCTCAGAGAGAAATTTAAGGAAATTAATGTAATGACTGTGCCTTCTCAGTATATTTTTGAAAATCTTTTATATACCCATAAAAATATAAAATTGTATAAAAAATATAGTGATATCCATAAGATAAACACTAGGAACAAACACAAATTTGTAGTACCTACAACAAGGCTCAAGAAAATAGGTAGCTCGTTCAGATGTCAATGTATACGCTTTTATAATAAACTTCCAAGCCACGTACAAGATCTAACCCTTAAAAAATTCAAATCATTCATTAAACGTAAGTTGTGCCAGAAAGCGTTTTATACCATTAAAGATTACGTTGAGGACAAAAAGGCCTGGGATTAAGCTGCTCCAATTTATTATATACGAGGGGTGTTCAATAAATAGTGAGAATGCGATACATTCTCCTTGGAAAGAAAAAAAAATAATACTGGCAGGCATAGCCCAGACATTAGTTAAGATGATAATAAAAAAAGCAATTAATTCTCTTTTGTTTTTTAAAAGTAGAATAGTAAAGTCTATTGTTTGCGTCGTTTCGGAACGTGTTCTTAAAAATGGATAAAATGGAAGTTCGCGCGGTAGTAAAATATCTCTGCTTGAAAAATTTTACTACGGAGCAGGTAAATCAAGACTTGAGAGCAACATTAGGGGTTCATGCTCCTCGATATTCTACGGTTGCGCGTTGGTGTGCTGAGTTCAAGCGAGGAAGAACTTCCACTAACGACGACCCACGAACGGGACGCCCCATATCGGCAGTGACTGAACAAATGATTAAAAAAGGTGAAAATATTGTCTTGGCGGATCGTCGTGTTACTGTTCGTTTTATAGCTGAAGAAGTAAAGATTTCGATAGGAAGTGTCCATAATATTATAAACGACCATTTGGGTATGAAAAAAGTGTCAGCGCGCTGGGTGCCCAGAATGCTTTCTGACGCGCAGAAACAAACTCGACTGAGAATTTCACAAAGCTGTTTGGATTTGTTACAACAAGATCCTGACCGATTTTTGGCTCGATTCATAACTATGGACGAAACATGGCTTCACCATTATGACCCGGAAACGAAACAACAGTCCATGACTTGGAAGCGACCGTCATCTCCAACTCCAAAGAAATTTAAGGCGATTCCATCCGCCGGAAAGATCATGGGCTCTCTTTTCTGGAACAGCCAAGGGGTGGTAATGATCGAATATCTTAATCATGGAGCCACTATTACGGGGACTATGTACGCAGGACAAGTAACAAAGTTGCGTGAGGAAATACGCAAGAAACGGCGTGGCAAACTCGCTAAAGTTTTTTTGTTTCACCAAGATAACGCCCCTGCGCACAAGTCCAGAGTTGCGATGGCTGCCATTCACGAAGCTGGCTTCGAATTGATGGAACATCCTCCATATTCACCGGACCTTGCTCCTAGTGATTTCTACCTATTTCCGCGCTTAAAGGAACATCTCAGGGGCCAGAAATTCGAAGACGATGACGCAGTAGTCGCCGCCGTAAATGATTTTTTAAGGGATTAGGAAGAAGATTTTTTTAGAAAGGGAATTTTAGGATTAGAGAAAAGATATACAAAGTGTATAAACCTGAAAGGTGACTACGTCGAAAAATAAAATAACATATAATAAAAGATAATTGCGTCTTACTCATTCTCACTATTTATTGAACACCCCTCGTATATATGTATTTTTTTTTCTCAATCTTTTGTACCACTATATGAATATTTACTTTGTGAAGTATAATATATACATATTTTTTTATATTATTGTGAACGTGAGGACTATGTGGATCATATATTTTTTTATTTTTTTTTCTCAGTTATTGTTAATGATAATCTGGCAGTTTGAGTACTTAATGCGGCCTACCCAAACGTCCTTTCTTTGGTATTGTTCGTCGAATCATTGAGCTCCTTAAACCCTGAGTTGAGCTGCACGGTCACTGACAAATGCGTGCACTGACTGGACAGGTCCTCTCAATCTGTGTGGTTCTTTCCTCAAAAGACCATCTCAGACACCAATCTACATGATCTTCACATGATCTGACCAAGATGAGTTTGTTTCGGCCTTTCTTCTCGGAGTAGTCAGATAGGAAACGCCGACCTCATCTAGTTTAAAAAATATGATTGACGTGTAAAAGTGTTTTGTCCAAACCCACTTACAGAAATAAAATCATTTATCATTTTTTAGTAAAAAGTTTACTCAAGTAGCGCTAGCAGTTAATAGTAAATTCATCCCTTAATATTATTTTTTTAATAAAAATATCCAATGTGTGCTAAGGCTAGTGAAGCCCATTTTTAGGCAGTCTAAAACATTTCTTGGGCCGGCTCATAAATTTGTTAAGATGAATACCATTGCTGTTAAAATTCAAAGACTACAACTTTTATACTATATTTAGTTTAAAATTAATAATTAAATATACTTTCTCAGGTATCTACAAGATGGTGGAGGAACAAGGGTGAGTTTTCATGGATTTTTAATTACTAATGATTCCATCCCATCCCCCTTCCTTTAATTACTAATGATTCTATACCATCCCTCTTCCTTTAATTACTAATGATTCCATCCCATCCCTCTTCCTTTAATTACTAATGATTCTACCCCATCCCCTTTCCTTTAATTACTAATGATTATATCCCATCCCTCTTCCTTTAATTACTAATGATTCTATCCCATCCCTCTTCCTTTAATTACTAATGATTCTATCCCATCCCTCTTCCTTTAATTACTAATGATTCTATCCCATCTCTCTTCCTTTAATTACTAATGATTCTATCCCATCCTATCCCTCTTCTTTAAATTACTAATGATTCTACCCCATCCCCTTTCCTTTAATTACTAATGATCCTATCCCATCCCCCTTCCTTTAATTACTAATGATTCTATCCCATCCCCCTTCCTTTAATTACTAATGATTCTATCCCACCCCCTTCCTTTCCCACTATTACCGTTTCCTATCCTTCTGCAGGGCAGGCTACAAGATGAGTTGTTGCACTACTAATGTTGAGATGTGGCGGTCTACCACACCTCACAAACCTTGGTGGTAAATAATTAAAGCTCTTAACGTTATTAATAATTCATAGTACCTGATCGACCGCATTTTCTTAGCTTCAAATATGAATGGTTGTTTTGAATGAAAATATTTACTTGTACATAACAATGAAACTTAGATGCACACATTGAGCCTAGTGGTAAGTTATCTTAAAAAAATAGAAAAATAATTTATATGCTAGTTGATTCTTTGACATGGTCTCATTCATACCCAGAAATAAAAAAATCGCCTTGTATTGTATACAAATATTGCTCATTTAATAGTATAGAATTTACATTTTACTATAGTTTAATAAATCTTGATAATAAGTATTCTTTTGTTTGGTCATATTAGTGTATTCTTTACCATACATAGTGTAATTAAACAACACGAAAATACTTGCCTCTGAATTCTCAAACGACACTCAACTTGGCGCAGCCAGGTCGCGTCGTCAACATAATGTATGGTTGGCTCCGTAACCAGGCGGACGCCAACTGTATAAATTTAGTTGGCAGCGCGACCTAGCGACGTCGGCATGGCATCCCGGTGAGGTATGCTGCCCCCAATGTCATAATTACAGTAAGTCAAAAAAAATCAATGGTGGGAAATCGCACTTTTGTTTTGAGATTTTTAAATTGGTGCATCTTGAAGATTATAGCAGATAGCTTAAATATTTAAACGGATAACAAAAGATACATTTGTGTAGAATAATCCTGAATATTATTTATTTGTTAAATACTGATGGTATTTTTTTTATCTAAAGAATTGTATCTTTAATTACCACGTCTATCAGCCCAACTAACACTTTCTTAAACATATTTACAGTAAGTCGGTAAGATACTGTAATTATATTTAACGAAATATCCTGTCGATGTAAGTTACTGTAACTACTGTTTACTACAATCTCTTTATCTAGCCCAAAATTCCAGCGACTCTGCTTGCAAACTTCGCTTATTTGGAAATAAGAGGACATTGTCTGCAATCTAATTCCGTACATCGATACAATAAGCTTTGTAAATAGTATTAGCCAATTAATTAAAAAAAAATATGAATAAAAAACAATCTATAATAGCAAAAAAATAAAGTATTAGTTGAGCCGTCAGTTGCACGGAAAGTAAGTATGAATTATTATCAGTTACGTACAGTCTTGTATCTCCTCCATTTATCAATAGTATAATTAACAACAACTAAAACAGGTTTATAATCATTATAAATTCCAACAATTCCTTTTATCTATCATTAAAAGTCTAGTCTCACTAAGTTGTACCTAAATCAAAATCTCTCACATATTTGAGATCATACGAATCAAATCAGTCTCCTTAGTATGTACCTAATTATAACAAACAATTTTTGTCTTAAAAGCATAATCACATTTGGTAAACAAAGTCTAAACTCTTACAAATAATATGTTATATTAAAAATGAGAAAAAACTGCATAAAAATTAAATTGAAACAATCTTTTTTTAATCTTCAAGATCAGAAAAAAGAAATATGCATGCATGCATGCTTGCATTAGAAGTTGGTATATTCAACCAAAATGCTCGTCTATTTTCTGGCATCAATGGGACCAGCTTTTCCAGTATCTCTTTCTTCTTTTCCTCTGTTATACCTCGTGGAGCAGTTTTTGGCCTAAGTTCAGGAAATGTTTTATTTTTTAAGACTTTATTTTTTAAGTCCAAAGTTTGAAAGTCTTCGTTTTCGTTCGTTTTTCATTTTGATGTTTTTTAAATTTTTGGGTGAAATAGTCTCTTTCTGCTTTAACGTATGTGATGTCTTTTAAGTAAATAGGTACGTGGTGAAGAGTTTTGAATTTTATGTTGCATATTTCAATAATGTCAATCTACTGGGACATTAGTTACTGTAAATATGATAGTGAAAATATGAAATAAAACATAATTTTAATACAGTAAGTCTACTTACTGTCATTATTTTAACGAACGATTGAATCTTCTCAACATTTACTGTGATTGTGCTTATCGTAACTTTGTTATTAATTTAGATATAAAAAAAAAGAAAAATGTTCCATATAGGACTTGATCTAAGGATCACAGTACTGTAAAAAAAAGTCATAACAACAGTAACACGACTTACTGTAATTATGACATCAGGGGCAGTATGGCTCGTAAGACATTCTGAAAATCTTCCAGTAGCTACAATACACCTTTCAGAGTCTGAGAAAACATATGCGTTGGAGAGTTTGGCCTTAAGTTTATTAATTGACTTCTACAGGGACAACGTAGCGTCGATGTACTATGACGTGCGTGACAAGGTGGTAGCTGCACGTTCTGAAGACATACATTCTCGGCCATGTCGCTGTAAGAGTCCATGTAAAAGTCAACAGTGTGATAGAGGTTTGTATTATTAGTTGGCCAGTCGTATTCCAATGAAGTATGCGATGTTTTATTCATCTTAATTTCATTTTGCTCAGGTACTGTCCTACATTGGGAAAGCGGCGATTGTCGTGCACCTGCATCGTAAGTATTTAATATTCTTTTAGGTTTTTAAATTTGAAATGGGAACAGGAAGCATAATAGATAATATGAAACAATATTTTTTTAGGACAACTAACGAGAGTCTGTGGCCCGGCACATCCAAAGAAAAGGCGAGCGCCCCTCCTCCAGCTATGCAGTCTTCTATTGCGCCATCAACATCCTCATATACAACAGCCACCAACGACAAAGCCACTACATCTGAAGGTGGGTATATTAAATTAGTTGACGTAACTGGGCAGGAGGCAGGGAAATTCTTCATAGATTCTTCTGGACTCCTTAATAATAATGCTTACGAAGTGGTCATACAACTTCGAAAGAAAGATAAAGCTCAAGAAGAAAATATACCTAATGACAACACAGTGCTCAATGAGAATAAACAGTCTGTAAGGGAAATTAATAATAATAGTAATGAAAAGAACCGACCTGCCAGCTGTGAGACCGACGTAAACGATGGACAGCCTACTTCTGACGGAGACGTGCGCAATGTTCTTCAGGGCTACAGAAGCGATGTTGATACAAAGTCCATTAAGATTCCACTTCAACCCGATCCCACAACCGCTAATGCCTTTACTGAAGAACCTAATATGCTGTCTCACAATATCGAAAAACATCACATTGAAACTAATACTGAAGGAAGCGATGATATATTTTTTGTAACATCTACTACAGAAAATAAAAAAGATTTATGTGAAAAAAGTATGCAGACGCGTTTAACTGAAGAACCAAAAGTAGAGCAACTCCCTAGACCGTCGACAACTACATACACACAAACTACCTTAAGCTCTCCGATCCACAGACCCGTTTTCTTTCACATGAGTTCCTCGACCTCCACTGCTTATATGAGTCCACCAGAAATGATTTTACCTAAATTCTTAAGACATGATTGTGCCACAACTGAAGATGAAACATATGATCCAATAAATACTATTGGACGAATTGGAAAACAATATCGCGAAGAATTTGCCGACTGCATGTGCCGAAAATGTATGCTCGCTCAAAAGGTGGGTGTAAACAAAGTAAATGTACCAGCGAACAGTAGGAACAAAAAATGTGAAAAAATTGAAAATATGACACCATCTGATACAGCAAATAGTACTCCTGAACGACGGAAAGCTCATGATGGTCTAAAAGAACGAAATGTGCCCAGCAAAAGTGCAACAATTGACAAACCAAAATGCACACATCATAATCGTAGAAATGTTGATCATGTGAAAGAACCTTGTTATAGAAACAAAAGACCCTCAGCGGAAGTATTTCGCTCGTCCCAAAACTTCATGGGACGGTACAATACACTTGGCGGTATAGATTTGACTTCAAAAAATAGATACAAATTACGGGAAAGAAAACCGGACCAATCTAGCTTAAATCCAATAATTAGGGACTACGTGAATAAATTATTGGCTCTGAACAGAGAAGGGCTTAAAGCAGTTGAAGTAGCAGATCAAGAATGCAGCTCGGTAGGCACTCCAGGCAGCTCAATAATTAATGTACCATTTAATGTTGATGAGAGAAAATCCTCGTTATTGAATACGATTTCATTAGAACAAATAAAAAACTTGTTAAAACAGCAAATCATGCAGGAGCAACTGACAAAAAACGTAAATTGCTCACAATATTCATATGTTTCTTCAGTTGCAAATAAAAAGAAAAATCTGAAATATTCTTCATCTCGAACATGCCGCAAAAAGGCTGTACACAAAGTCAAGTCTTTAAATATTTCCAAACACTTTCTTAAGCAAATTAAAACAGGGCAGGAAAAGTCCAAGAAACCTCCACCGCAGTCATCGACTGAAGAAAAAAACAAACTGGCTGGAAGTCTAACTGTGAAAAAAATACGCAGCAAAAGCCCACCAACACCGAGGCAGGTTTATATGGAGCCATACACCAGATTCAATTATTCTGAATCTACAGCGAAAAATACAAAAGGGATTGAAAGAGTCAAAACACGTACCAAAAATAATTCTCCTAAAAAATCGAGAAGCAAACCAGATTTGAAGCGCCGTCAAGCTACTGCGACTGATTCAACAGTTGATTCTGAGTCAAGCGGACACTTCAACTCAACAGACGTTCCCGTAAGTATGTCTACGCAGACCACCCAAAACAGGGATATCAATACTGATACTAATTTTATGAAATTGGCAGAAGACAAATTGCAAAACATGGAAAAAATTGCTGACCTGACCGAAAAATGTACTAAAAGATTATCGAACCTTGCCAAAGTATTAGAGGAAGTACGAAAAAACAAATCACTGGCTTATAGTCAAATTTCATCTGCTGAATCAACTGACTCGCAATCTGATAAGCCAGTGGTAAGTCCTATTACATTTGATCCTAACGATGTTCCACAGAGGTTGGAAACGAAATCTCCTGAATCTATTACGGATAGGGATAGTATCGAATACGAATTACTGCGGTCAGAGCATATTAACGTCTTGAAAGATATTCCCAAACCAGCTTTTAAAGCGTCGGAGACGAATTTACAGCAGTGTCCAAAGTCTGTTGAAAAATTTGATTCCCCTCTACATTTATCTACAAATACGGCGGATCTGTTGGTTAAAAGTAGACCAAAACCACCACCGGCGTTATCTCGACTTAGTTTAAAACATGGACAAGAATACATAATTCCGCACGAACTATCAACTGTCATAGAAGTAGACTCTCCTATGAGTACGAAACACAAAAATCAGTCCACGCGCAACGATGTCAAAGAAGCTTTCAACAATTCTAACAGATCCTCCTCTGGGGACAAAACTGTAGATGATAACAGGAAAAGTGAAGTTGGAAAAGAATCCACTGTAAACCCTGACCTACTTCAAACTAAATCACATTTATCAAAAATGTATAAATTTTCGTCAACCGAGTCGTCAGACGATTCTAAATTTCAAATGATAGATCTAAAACAGTTTAATGAGATAATGTTGGAGCCTTTTATTAGTATTCAAGAATATGCAAAACAATACAACATGGAACCACCAGATGAAGGTTCCAATCTGGATGATATACAGAGAGAAGATGCTATTAATGATGACATAAGTTCTTTACATTCAGATGGTAGTTTACCAGATGTAATAGCAGAATTGTTGAAACGAAATATTATTACTGAACCTTTTAAATTTGACACAGCATCCAATATTAACTCTACTACGATTTCTTCGGAATCTACGTTATCCATGTTAGCTTTGACAAAAGCGCGCAGAGGTAGAAAGAGATCGAATGTTGTTTGCCTAAATAAGGAAAATATCGGCGAAACGTCTGATACTTTGAGCTTTTCTTCAAACCCCGATTTAGAAAATGCTTTTAAAAAACTTGGTATGGGCTGGGCCTCCTCCACTTTGAAAAAGACAAAGGAGCGTTTAGCTTTATCGTCATCATCAAACACCTCCAGTTCTAGTCTATCTCAATTTAAAACGAAAAGTTCCCATCAGGAAGTACCAGCCCTAGTTACAGATTCTGTTTCATCTGTAGGAAATGTATGTAAGGGAATGCAGAATAAGAATACTGTAGACAATTCTAAAAATGCTGAACAACAAACTACATTCTCAAACTCAATGACCGTTAAAGAATTTTTGAGAAATGAATTAGCAAAGAAAATTACCTTCACAAATAAATCGAATGTTAATGATACTCAAGAAGAATTTGTTTCTTTGTTTGAGACGAAAATGCCTGAGGAAATGAAAGAATCGTCAAAGGTAAGTCGCGATGAGCGCTCCGTAGACAGTACGCACAGCGGCGGTAACAGAGCGCGGACTTCCACCCCCGTACAGCTATTCAAGTCCTTGACCTACCGCTCAAGCTCCAGTTCGAATATATCTAACGGCTTGTTCAGCAACGCCGATGACCTATCATCGGTTAAAATGACGTCAAATTCCATTAAAAATCATTCCACGTCCGATAAGGATGACTTGACCATTCCTACCTTCAGTCTGAGATTGAAAAAGAATTCAGACTGTAGTAAAAGTGATTGAAGGTAAATTAGTTGTTGCTTGTTAATATATTTATTTTTGGGAATTAATGTGAAAAATAGAATGAAGAAAATATATATGTATTATTCTAATGCTGTTGTTTGGACTTTATGTATATTTTAAATAAATCAATGAGTCAAATATAATCAATTTTTATTAATTTTTGTTCAATAAATAGGTACGGCAAGCAAGGTAATATACCATATAAATTTTTTATTGCTTTCACAATAACACTTGTTAACTATACACAACATTTCATAAGATCTTTTTATGGTATAAGTACAGATTCATATATTACAATTCGAGATTAATAAACAGATATTTTTAAATGATAGCTTTGGTATATTTATGTATATTATGAGAACAGTGATTACTGTAGGTCTGTAGTTAAATAAATTTTATATATATATAAATTAATTACGTGTGAACTCGTGACTTACATAATTATTCTAAATCATGTGTTGGATTGCTGGCAGCAAAAAAAGATCCTTCTTGTCAGAGATCCAACAGAATACAAATTTAGACCAATGAGTGCTATTCACTATGTAATAACTTAACTAATAAATAACATATTATTACATGTAAATTAATACCTGCTAAATGATCACAGAACATAATTAGCTTCTAAATTATACTAGGTAGGGAAACTTGAAGTAATAACATAATGCTAATATGAAAAACATAGGATTTTTGAGATTATATTGTGAGATTTCTGATCATGTAAGTACAATATCTAAGTGTTAACAAAGTTTCCCTATAGAATTTTGCTAAATAATCTTTTTAATAAATTATTCTTTCTTCTTATCATCCTTTAGTAAATGATCCCTCACCAGTGTATATGCTAGTCCTATTGTTAGTGCTGACACTACGGTGCCTTGGGCTGCCACTCTTAGCTGCATTAGGAACACACTGGTGCTCATTTTACCCCTCGTCTTGTATTTGTATGCTCCAAAACCACACACACCCAATAATCCCATGATTCCTGAAACAGTTAAAATTGTATTAATATTAACACTTGAGAAGATACTAGAGCTATATCATTTGAGGCTTCTTTTCTTTCTCAATGATTGCCATTCATTTCTTGGGTACTGATGTTAGTTATAAATGGACTCATTCAAAATGATCACCGGCATAATTTTATACAAAAACATGGTTGAACAAAATACTCGTATTTTTTTATTAAGTACATTGATGACCACCAGCCTTACCTATGATCATAAATGGTGAGTCTTTAGCCTTCCGTGCTAGCCTATCTGATTGAGCTTCATCTCTGTAGTCAAATACTTGCCGTGGGTTAGACATAGTGCACCTGAAACATGCAAGACATAACCTTCAACCAAAATAAAGGGACATACAGGTAGAAGAAAAATTGTACATTGGTATTTTGTAAGATAATAACAGCCTATATTGGTTAATATTCCCCTGTATATTTGCTAGTCATCTATAATACACCATCCTGAAGATCAAAGGGAATTAATTCACATTATTATTTTGGCTCTAGCTTGTCAAGATTAGTATAAACAGTAGTTACTCTTATCAAAGGTCACAGCTGAGATCTTGATATGTTATTATCGTCAAGGTGCTGTTAATAACTTCACTCACAAAATTATATAACTTAAAACATTTTATACATATATTGCATCACAATTACACATGGACACTTACACACAGTGTGACTGGTGTGACGGCTACTGTTTTACTAGCTGTATTGAAAGAAAAATCCTGACTCTGCTCGCTGCTTTTCACATCAAATCTATTTCTGTCTCTACGGATTTTCATCAATGGAAAAGGATGAAACATCAATGTGATGACGTAGCCCAGAGCGAAAAATTTCCAAGTCCAACTTCTACGTAGTTAACCGTCAAAACTGCCGAAGGTTACGACTGTCAAACTGTATTACGTCACTTGATATTGACGTTTTTAAATCGATCATGACATCTTTTTGTTCAGAAATGGTAAATAAATTACGTTTATCATTTACATGGAAAAATAAAAAAGTTACATGTTGTTCGAAACATCAATGCTGCAGCAGTCTTTTTTTTTTTTTTGAGTTTGGTATATTATCAAATAACTTCTCTCGCTCTGGGCGGAGCGGGAGGGTGTGCCAGACTTTTGCTGACTAAAACCCACCCGTGTTCCTTCCGTTGCCTGTGTGCCGGGGCCGCGATATCCCTTTTGGACAAACCCGCAACCCCGGCAAGGTGCTGAAGCAGTCTGCATAGTTAATTAGCTTCCTACGTAGGGACTGACTTTCGGTTTTTCATTCGATTACCCTTTCTTTTTTAATTACGTTGAAGAGAGAATTTGGCATGTGATCTATTTAAAATAAATAGGTACCCCAGTTAGGAAGTAATTTTAAAAGGTATAAGTTCTGCCGCTTAGCGAGGCCATGGCAAATTGAAACAAATTGGCCCGTTCATCCGCTACGTATGCATTTTACAAATTCTATTGCTACGGGGTAATGCGCATGAATCTACGAGTTCTACGACATCAATGTAGTTGGAATAAATGAACATAATAATTATTCATATTGAAGATTTCTTCATTCAAAATCTTTTTATAGTTACTTGCATGCACCGGACGAAAAGGAAGGGTAGTTAGAGGAGTTTATAAAATAAATAGGTGTAATAGATTATAATAAAAACTATATTTTTGGTCCCAAAATCAAAGGCAAGACTTTATAAAAACACAATCATGTTGATAATATAAATAATTACTTAAAAGCAAAACCTTACTTAAACTTCTAGGTAAACAAAAGCTTAAAAGTAAAGTAAAAAAAAACAAGACGGTCACCAACGAAACTTGAATATCATGCCTTATTGTTATTAAGTTATTTTTTTTTTTTTTTTTTTTTTTTTTTCATTATTGTTTTCAATAATAATTAGATTTATAAACCAGAAGTGTTAATCGAGTTTCGTTGCTGACTGTACCTACCCACTAGGTAAGTCTACTTAGAAATAATTGTTACAAACTCGTTATGTTAAAATTAAGTATAAAAATTGTGACATGTGATTCTGATTTCTATTTTATAAGTCTAAGGAAAATTGTATAGAATGTATTAGGATTTTCAATTTTTACAACATAATTATTATGACCCGTATTTGACAACACGGAACTGCGCGAACGAATACTTTGAAGTATAATTTAAGTAATAGGAACATCGAATGACTCCCAGGCGCACAGCGTCAAATTTTTCGTGTTTCTGCTAACCATACCACTCTAAAGTCTAAAGCTACATAATAAGGGCCTGCGCCCACTGGTGGCATGGCACGGCAGGGGTTTTTTATGCGACGAATAGGAATATAACTTAATAGTATGACAATAAAATTGAAATCTCAATGATAATCATCGTAGGTACAAAAACTAAGCTGCGGTATGCTTTTGCTTAGTCAGCAGTGTCATTGAAATTTCAATGTCATACTATTAAGTTATATTCCTATTCCATGCTGCCAGTGGGTGCAGGCCCTAAGGCGCTTCTAGTTGCCTCCACAAATAGCACACATAATAAATATTAAAAACCGCGAACACAACTCCGCGTTTACACCAAGATAAAAAACACGTCTAATGTTTTCGTTTTTTATACACATGTCATGTACAGACGCCAGCACATCAAGCTACTACAATCTGTCAAATTTATTCAATAGATTTTCAACTTTAGCACTACAGCATAAGGTTCAAGGTTGATTGCGAAAATTTGACAGTTTCGGGTAGCTTGACCTGCTGGCGTCTGTACAAGTCTTCTAAGAAAATTGTTAGAAACAAGTACCTATCACAACTTTTTATAAACGCGGGGTTACCCCAGGTTCGCACGCGCGATGTTTTAACACGACGTTTTTTTTATCGCACACTGGTTTTTCAACTCTGATCGGCGCTAAGCAGATAAAAAACCGGAAAAAATGCAGGCAAATTACGTTCGAGACCGAGATTTATGCTGAGCATGAGTATTAGAAAAATACTAGGAGTAATATCTTCTGACTTCAGCTAGTATCGATTCGTAAGATGACTCGTCGATGATAATGAACCGTTTGGCCCGCCTGCTGAAGTAGTAAATATCCCCCGTGTAGATGTCGAACCACAGCGCATGAATGTGGAGATCGTGCTTCTCTAGACGCTTCTTTAGCATTCCATAGGATGCAACGTTTTGTAACTGTTGTAGAGTGTTCACCTGAAAAATTGTAAATTAACCATTAGGCTCTTGGGTTTTTTAAAGTCGTAATTAGGTATCGCGCATTGCAAAGATGGGGGTGTAGACCCCAATAGAGACTTCTTGCTTAGGAAGTAGTCCTTAATAAGCACTTAGTCCGTAGTTTCGGCCGACGTTACGGGCGTTTCTTACTGCTTATTACTTACGGACATAAGAGTTAGGGGCCCGAACTAAAAATGAATGACAATACGTACTACCCTACTCCCGATGTGTTTTAATCCATCCGAAAAAAATAATTTGACACTTGTTTTGACGGATCAATTAGTTTCGGACGGGCCCGTATCCCGTGTCTTCGTTGATGGACATAGCGAGAGTAGACCCTCTGTTTCTTATAATTTCGTTCAGCATGAAGTGCCATCTCCAAGATTAACTTTGTCAGAGGGAGAGGGTGCTATTAGAAGCCTATCGGTCTGCGAGGCCCAATCTTAATGTTGATTTATAAGTAAGTAACAATAATGTGGTAGTGCAAAATTACCTGTGATAGTTTGTCTTCTGTACAAAATCTGTTGTCTGGGTCTATATAGGCAACGAATTTTCGTTGCGGTGTTTCAGCCGTGAAAAGAATAGGCTTTGTAAAATCACCGTTCATTGCGATGAACTTGTCCAGACTCGTTTGAGCATGCGTACACATCCACGATTTAAGAGGAGACAGTCTCCTTTGTTCCTAAAAATATAAATACGAAAATTAAGTCATTTCAGAAACCTGATACTTAGCATAATCATTGTTTACCTAACATGACAACAACCAGCAACAGCAGCAGCAGTTGTCAGCAACTCTGCAACATTCCGTGTTGGTGAAACAAATGTTGTGTAATCCAAAAAATTATCAACGTCGCAAATAGCTGTCAATTATTTACCTGTTTTGATTCATTGGCACTATTACTAAATAAGTATTAATAATGAATTGCAATTATAACACTGTATTTGATGTTGTAATCGTTTTAGGTGTAAAAAAGGCATTGATAAAGTTTTCAATTTTTTTTTAACATCTAAAACTACATCAATATTTTAGTTTACTAGTTAGCCGCATTTCATATTTCCATACAGTAATAATGCAGAATTAATCAAAACAGTGAACAATTTGACAGCTATTTGCGACATTGCCCACTTGCTGTTTATACGGTCTTAACACTGCAGATAATTAAAGACTGTCATTTGACAACCGAGTTGTGTAGGTCTGATAGGCAGTGGCTCCATGTAAAATACTGGTATTCAGCTGAATCCGGTAAGACTAGAACCCGACCCCAACATAGTTGGGAAAAGGCTAGACAGGTGATGCGATAAGTCATCCCAAAACATTCATCATCCTTTTATTCCTAGAAGGGGCCGGCAGAGACCAGAGGTGTATATGAAACACAGTCCCACTGTCATCCACACAATCACCCTTATGATTAAAGATTTATGGAGATACTAACTTTGCTAGATTCCTCTTTACTTTTTAGCTTATAAAGAAGATTCATCGCTTTACAGTCGCTGTGCCCACACACAATAATGTGTCTTATATCGTTCAATATACAACCAAGCTCCAAAGCGGCTGGCTCGCAGCTGGTCATCTCGTCAACAAAGTACTGCGAGTGAGGTATTACATTCCCAGCGTTTCGCACTGAAAAGTAAAGATTCATAATTATAGAATACGGAACTCAAGTTAACTGTACTTCAAATCAAATAATCTTATTTACAAACCAACAAACATATCGCCAACACTAGTCTCTGTGAATCGTGTCGGAATCATTCTGCTGTCCATGCATGTGTAGAACACTGCTTTAGGCTGAGGTAGAAATCAGAATGCAAGATTAATACAAAATAGAGCTAATTCAGAATTCATCAAGGCAATCTCTGCAGAGGGCTTATAAATACTGCCGCCTCCACCGTCACCGTCGCCGCCGTTGCCGCCGCCGCGGCCCAGCACGGACGTGCCTCGCGCTAGGTGTACTGGTGGTCGCAAGAGCTAACGACTCTGCGCAATGCGTGCGTTGCTGCGCGACCCCGGTACACCAGGCATCGCAGGCTACGTATTCGCCCTCCGGATACGGAAGCCATTCAGCCATTCCAGCCTTTCGAGGGTACAGAGTGGCCAAGACGGCCCTCCAAGCGGAGATCTTGCGGGCCAGGGCACTGGCCCGCGAGAAGTAGCTTGGGACTCTGAACAGGGACCCGTGGGGATGCCCATACAAAATGGTGCGGGAGAAGCTGCGCCCATGGGCGCAGCTCTGGCCTCAGCTTGTGGGGGACGTGGTGAGCGCTCTGTTGCCTCCGAAAGGGGAACATACCTCCCCGCCCATGGCCCCGCCTACTGCGGTGCCCGACGCGGACCACACTGCCGACGACGATGCTCCGGAAGTGACCGAGGTAGAGATGAGAGTGGCGGTACGTAGGCTGAATGCCAAAAATACCGCCCCAGAACCCAGGGCTTACCTGGGATAGCCTGGGTCCTGGCCTTGGAGGCTCACGGGCCTCGACTAAGAGGGCTCCTAAGTGCATGCATGGAGATGGGCCAGTTCCCACTTCGTTGGAAGACGGGGAAACTGGTCCTCATTAAGAAGCCGGGGCCAACGGCTATTATACAATAGGGTATGCAGATGACCTCGCAATCCTTGTATCGGGGAAGGTGACGGGAACAATCTGTAACCTCACTCAGCAAGCACTACGTATAGTAGAAAGTTGGTGCAGGGAATTTGAACTATCAGTGAACCCCACTAAAACTGAACTAGTCATGTTCACCCAAAAACGAGCATTAGGCCCCTTCCGCCTACCCAAACTGTTCGATACAGAACTCCAGTTGGCCAGTGAGGTCAAGTACCTGGGGTTAATTCTAGACAGTAAGTTAAACTGGAGCAGTCATGTAGACAACAAGCTAAACAGGGCCTGCATCACCTTCTGGCAGTGCAGGAAAATGATAGGTAAGGAGTGGGGCCTATCCCCCAAAATCATACTGTGGCTATACACAGCAGTGATCCGCCCCATGATCACTTACGGGGCCGTGGTCTGGTGGCCCCGAAATCAGCTGGTTATAGCTTCTAACAAACTACAACGCATGCAAAGACTAGCCTGCGTGGCGACCACGGGCTGCATGAGGACTACTCCGACTGCAGCAATCGAAGCCATGCTGAGACAGCCCCCGCTCCACCTGTTTATACAGCAGGAAGCGACAATGGCAGCGGTACGTCTTAATGCAATTAATCTCTGGGTTAAGAGAGACACACAACACACCGCGCTGCTTGAGGGACTCAATAATGAGTTCCCTATTACGAAAGCCATCAATGATCGGGTACCCAAACAATTTATCTTTGATAAAAAATACAGAATCCAACTTCACGAGGATCGCCGATGCGAGGGTTTGCGCCCCGCAGAACTACGAATCTTCACTGATGGATCCAAAACAGGTAGTGGCACAGGTGCTGGAATCTCAGGAATCTTCTCTGAGGACTTCAACATACATATAGCCACACCATTGGGAGTCCACAATACAGTATTCCAGACCGAATGCATGGGTATATCCCTTGCCGCTTTAGCCATCATGGCCAGGGAAGTTAACGACCACTCGATACGCATACTCTCAGACAGCATGGCTGTTCTGCAAGCGCTAAACAGCCACACTGTTGACTCTGGGCTGATATACGAGTGCCACCAGCGCTTAACCAGGTGGGTAGCCTCAACAATATTACCATTCAATGGATCAAAGGACACAGCTGTTCGCGGGGCAACGACGTTGCCGACGAACTTGCCAGAAGGGGATCGAGCATGGCACCAGTGGGGCCTGAACCCATTGCGCCACTCCCCTTCGGGTACCTACGCACTCTGGTAAGGAAACGAACCAGGGACCAACATCACAAACTATGGTCGGACCATGGTGAGTGTAGGCAGGCCAAGGAGGCACTCCCTACAATTGATGGCCGCCTCACGAAACAGGTTCTTCGACTAACGAAACAACAGCTGCGTACGGTTACGGCAGCTGTAACTGGCCATGGGTAATTTAATAAACACCTCTTTGTCATAGGAGTCACAGACAGTCTGCTGTGCAGAGCCTGCATGGAGGATGACGAGACAGCAGCTCATGTGCTGTTATACTGCCCGGTGGTCACCACATACAGGGCAAAGTACTTCTGTAACCCAGGTACCCTACGTGAGATTGTCAGTGACACGGCACAAGGTGACACAAGGCGTTGCGTGTCCTTCACCACACAATCCTCACTTTTGAAAAGTTCATGAAAATCAATTTTGAAAACGCCAAAAAATAGTCAAGAAATAGTCATAAATAGTCACCAAGGTTAAAAAAAATAGTCGCATTATGGTTCCGAAGATACAGCTATAAGTTGGTGAGGATTGTGGGGTGAACGTCTCCACACAATCCTCACCTCAGTGCAAGCAAACGGCTGGGAGTACCGACTTGGTTTCAATTCCAAAAAATAGTCAATAAATAGTCATAACGCTATGCTAAATCTCGAAAATAGTTATTAAGGGATTCCAGAGATATAAAGGGGTCTTGGTGAGAATTACGTGGAGAGCCTTTCTCGCCACAATCCTCACCTAATTACCGCGGAACGCCTAGGTTTTTGAATTAGAATTTGGTGTCAAAAAATAGTCAATAAATAGTCGTCTCGAACCATGATAATTTCGACTTGGTTTACTATGTAGAAGTATGTTTAAACTTCAACGTCAACTTCTACATACATTTGTTTTTGGTACAGTCGCGAACAGTAAAATTGTAAATCTATTTTAATAGTATTGTTTATTAATTTAAAACAGTAATACAATATTGTAGTTACTTACGTATATATTTTTTTCTGTCAAAGTTTAATAATTACCTACCTAGCTGTACATAATATTCCTCCAATTTTTCCGGTTGGCTTTATGAGACCAAATAAATGTCTTTATTTCAGATAAACTTGATTGTAGTATGAGTAATTAAGACTATCTATCTACTTATATATTATGTACAGTTAGGTAGGTATTTATTAAACTTTGGTTGGTGGGTGTGTTAGTGGTAGGTTGGTGGGTAGGTTGGTGGGTAGGTTGGTGGGTAGGATGGTGCATAGGTTGGTTGGTGGGTAAGTTGGTGCATAGGTTGGTTGGTGGGTAGGTTCGTTGGTGGGTAGGTTGGTAGATAGGTTGGTTGGTGGGTAGGTTCGTTGGTGGGTAGGTTGGTGGTAGGTTGGTGGGTAGATTGGTGTTAGGTTGGTGGGTAGGTTGGTTGGTGGGTAGGTTGGTTGGTGGGTAGGTAGGTTGGTTGGTTGGTTGGTGGGTAGGTTGGTGTTAGGTTGGTTGGTGGGTAGGCTGGTGGATAGGTTGGTTGGTGGGTAGGTTGGTGAATAGGTTTAGTTGGTGGGTAGGTTGGTGAATAGGTTTAGTTGGTGGGTAGGTTGGTAGGTACAAATTAACCCAAACATAAGGAGGCTATCTTGGTTAATTGAAGATATCGTATGGCGAGCTTAATACCAGCTCCATCATCAGATCCTGGACTACACTCTGGGATAACGTACGTACTTGTCAAAACAATTCCAAATGGTTCGGCCATTTGGAATTGTTTTGACAAGTACGTACGCATAGGTTGGTTGGTGGGTAGGTTAGTTGGTGGGTAGGTTGGTAGATAGGTTGGTTGGTGGGTAGGTTCGTTGGTGGGTAGGTTGGTGGTAGGTTGGTGGGTAGGTTGGTGTTAGGTTGGTGGATAGGTTGGTTGGTGGGTAGGTTGGTTGGTGGGTAGGTTGGTTGGTGGGTAGGTTGGTTGGTTGGTGGGTAGGTAGGTTGGTTGGTGGGTAGGTTGGTTGGTGGGTAGGTTGGTTGGTGGGTAGGTTGGTGTTAGGTTGGTTGGTGGGTAGGCTGGTGGATAGGTTGGTTGGTGGGTAGGTTGGTGAATAGGTTTAGTTGGTGGGTAGGTTGGTAGGTACAAATTAACACAAACATAAGGAGGCTATCTTGGTTAATTGAAGATATCGTATGGCGAGCTTAATACCAGCTCCATCATCAGATCCTGGACTACACTCTGGGATAACGTACGTACTTGTCAAAACAATTCCAAATGGCCGAAACAAAACAAGCCTATCTTGTTTGGTAGTTAGTTGGTAGGTACTTCTCAACTAAATAAGATAGCGTCGTTGAGTTTGAACTCGTTGGTTTTTTCTTGACAAGAACTATATCCCAAGATGGGGTCCAGGGTCTGATGATGGAGCAGGAAAGTGGCTATCGAAACTCCTCAATCAAATAATGTAGCACCATCGTATTTCATTGGTTATGTATTGAGAAGTGCTATTACATTAGGTGGTGTCCAGGGTCTTTTCGGGCATTTGGAATTGTTTTAACAAGTAGGTACGTTATCCCAGAGTGTAGTCCAGGATCTGATGATGGAGCTGGTATTAAGCTCGCCATACGATATCCTCAATTAAACAAGATAGCCTCCTTATGTTTGGGTTAGTTTTTACCTACCAAACTACCCACCAACCAACCTATCCACCAACCTACCCACCAACCCACCCACCAACCTACCCACCCACCAACCTACCCAGCAACCTACCCACTAACCTACTCACCAACCAACCTAACCACCAACCAACCAACATACCCATCTACCTACCCACCAACCTACCCACCAACCTACCCACCAACCTACCCACCAACCTACCCACCAACCTAACCACCAACCAAGGCACTACCAACCCACCCACCAACCAAAGTTTAATAAATACCTACCAAGCTGTACATAATATATAAGTAGTCTTAATTACTCATACTACAATCAAATTTATCTGAAATAAAGACATTTATTTGGTTTCATAAAGCCAACCGGAAAAATTGGAGGAATATTATGTACAGCTAGGTAGGTATTTATTAAACTATGACAGAAAAAAAATTATACGTAAGTGTAACTACAATATTTTATTACTGTTTTAAATTAACACAACACTACACACAACAACACAACACTATTAAAATAGATTTACAATTTTACTGTTCGCGACTGTACCAAAACAAAATGTATGTAGAAGTTGACGTGGAAGTTTAACATACTTCTACATAGTAAACCAAGTCGAAATTATCATGGTTCGAGACGACTATTTATTGACTATTTTATGACACCAAATTCAAATTAAAAAACCTAGGTGTTCCGCGGTAATCAGGGTGAGGATTGTGGCGAGAAAGGCTCTCCACGTAATCCTCACCAAGACCCCTTTATATCTCTGGAATCCCTTAATAACTATTTTCGAGATTTAGCATAGCGTTATGACTATTTATTGACTATTTTTTGGAATTGAAACCAAGTCGATACTCCCAGCCGTTTGCTTGCACTGAGGTGAGGATTGTGTGGAGACGTTCACCCCACAATCCTCACCAACTTATAGCTGTATCTTTGGAACCATAATGCGACTATTTTTTTAACCTTGGTGACTATTTATGACTATTTCTTGACTATTTTTTGGCGTTTTCAAAATTGATTTTCATGAACTTTTCAAAAGTGAGGATTGTGTGGTGAAGGACACGGCGTTGCTGGCCTTCTTTGTGGAGCTGGGGTGGATCGAATAACAAATTTTCCCACCCGTACGCAAAATACGCGCTTAGACGTGGAGTTGCGGATACCAGCCCGTATTACCTATTACCTACCTATTAAGAAGCCGGGGCGCCCTGCGAACTCGCCGTCCGCTTATCGGCCCATGGTGTTGCTCGACGAGGTGGGCAAGCTCTTTGAAAGAGTCATTGCAGACCGCATCGTCGGGCGACTAATGCGGGTGGGGCCGGATTTGGCGGAGAGCCAGTTTGGTTTCCGCAACCTCCAAACCCTGCAAAACCTGCCTCCAACACCCTGCCCCGCAGTTGCATTATGAGGCACTCCGGTATCACCGGATGCCGAACTACCTCTGTCATGTGGTCGAGGCCTATTTAACGGACAGTGCCGTCATCTACCCCGGTCACCAGGGATAATGGAACCGGCGAGAGATGTCGTGCGGTGTCCCACAGGGATCGGTCCTGGGGCCGCATCTGTGGGACATCGGATACGACTGGTTGCTGCGCGCCGACCTCCCTAGCGGCGTCAGCGTGACCTGCTACGCTGACGACACGTAGGTCTTGGCGCAGGGGAGGTCACACGAGGTGGTGGCCGAACTAGTGACACGCGAGGTTGTGACTATCGTTGACAGGATCCGGCAATTGGGACTCGAGGTGGCCCTGCACAAGTCCGAGGCCATGTGTTTTCATGGTCCTCGGAACGCGCCATCGTCGGTCGGGTTCCCAAATGACGGTAGGAGGGGTTCACATCGGCGTCGAGCCGACGATGAAGTATCTGGGACTCGTCCTCGACAGCCGGTGGAACTTCGTGGAGTATTTCCGACGTTTGGCTCCCAGACTGGAGCGGGCCGGGGCTGCCTTGAAGCGGCTCCTGCCCAATCTAGGGGGTCCAAACACCTGTCGGAGGCTCTACGCGGGGTCGTGCGGTCCATGGCCCTTTACGGGGCACCGGTGTGAGCACGTTCCTTGAGGCTGAGGCCAGCCCGCCGGTTGAACGCGTCCCCAAGGGTCATGGCCATCCGGATGGTCCGGGGATACCGCACGTAATTTTAGATCAGTCAGAATTTTGTTGACAAATATTACAACTCACAAATTACGAATTTTCTTTCATTTCGAACGCAACTTTTATTTTTGTTAGGTTGGTATTGATTGATGACAAACTGAAATTTTTACCTGTCAGTGAGAGTGATTTAAATGTCACAATAAATGTAATTTTGGTCAATAGATTTGTTGGAAGATACCGTAATTATTTATTTAAAACGCAAAGCAATAGTTATTATTTGAATTACATTAGTGCAAAGTCATATTACTGTAACTTTTGTTTGCCAATTTAACCCCCATTTTGCAAATCAGAATAAAAAGGTCAGTAGAAATTAAACTTACCGTAGGATTGTTTTTTACTTCTTGAAACTGTTTTACCATACTCGCACGATCTAAAACACGATATCTCATAATACCTCTTAGTATTTTTTCCATGATTGTAGTATTGACACTCTCACATTAGCTTTTCACTGTTCATAAAATGATACAAAATAAAGAAGCAAAGTTGCATGTGGTTAAACTAAGATTGACATCTGTGACCTTCATTAGCGAAGCTTATCGTGTCCGCAGCGGACTTGTTTCACAGAGGTAATACTAAATTAATTATTGTGGGTCAACGTACACACGAGATTAACTATGTTATTGGTAGCAAATTTTACATCCCGCGTGTTTTTTCTTTATCAAAAAAGATACGAGCTATGTATCCGTATATGTATAGTATACAAAACCGATACGCGGTCTTTCTATTGAGTGTAGGTGATTCGACAACAGTAGAAGAGTCTTAAAAGCTATGTTGAAATATCAACAAGAAATAAAATTACTGTGTTAAATACAATTATTTCACTCTTTTGATATCATTTATTTTAGATGAATTCCGAAACTATTATTGGTGATGTAGCAGTGACGAGTGAGAATATTCCTCCAGAATTACCTATGAACCATCGGTTTCTGGAACCTGAGAAAGCAGTTAAAACACTCACAGACATGGCTATATGGGAGAAATCAGAAGCTTATATGGAATACACTGGCTTTATAGCTACACTGAATGAAGCTATAAAGGCTAAGCCACTAACAGTAGACTGCAAGATCTCAACGAATGTAAAGAAACTACTAGATGTGCTTGAGTTAATTGATAAGCTCGTAGAGGAATTTCCACCTATTGAGCAACCACAAAGATTTGGTAATGTTGCTTTCAGGAGTTGGCTCTCCAAACTTAAAACAAACAGTACATTGTATCTACAAGATTCTCTGCATTCCAGAATACACTTGGCTATACCTGAAGTTAAAGTTTATTTGGAAGAGAGTTTTGGTAACTCCACAAGAATTGACTATGGAACAGGCCATGAAATGGCGTTTGTCATGTTTCTCTGTTGTTTGTATAAAATAGGCCATCTAATAGCTGAAGATAATGTGGCAGTAGTATTCTTGATGTTCAATAAATATTTGACTATAGTAAGACGTTTGCAGAAGACGTACAGAATGGAACCAGCTGGCAGTCATGGTGTGTGGAGCTTGGACGACTATCAATTCATACCTTTCATTTGGGGTAGCTCACAACTTATTGAGCAGCCTAGAATATATCCACCTGTCAAGTTCTTGGAAGATGACATTATTGATAAATATCACAAGGAATACATGTTTATATCATGTATTAAGCATATTAAGGAAGTGAAGAAAGGTCCTTTTGCAGAGCATTCTAATCAGTTGTGGAGCATTAGTGCAGTTGGCTCGTGGACCAAAATCAATCAAGGTCTCATTAAAATGTATAAAAAGGAGGTTTTATCGAAGTTTCCAGTGGTCCAGCATGTTCTGTTTGGCTCCCTGCTTCCCATAAGGAGATTTCCTATCAGTCACTAAAGTAAAATGAAGCTGAGAATTGTGAGTAATTGATATTGAAGATTGGCAATATTTATGCACTACTTAGAGTGGAAATATTGGGAATGAACAGACTGAAAATTATAAGATGGAACTTGTATCAGTAATTTAATGTGTTGTTTTATTTATGTATCCAATAATCTTACCACATTAATGCACTGTTACTGCCTTGGGCTTCCTATACACGCCGCCAGAGCCGCACCGGCGCCGGACCGCATGTTTGTGTATATGAATGAATATCGCCCATGCGAAGCACGCGGCGCAGCGTAATTTTCTGACTTACATCTCGCGCTCAGCTCCGTTGCGGCTCCGGCGTCATGTACTATTGAAGAACTTCATATCTAAGCAGTTTGAAAACAAAATCCCGTGAACGCGATGACCACATGTGTTACCGCCCCGGTTCAAATGGCGGCCGAGCGCTGCAAGCAGAAATAGTCCTTACGGTGTATAGATATGAACTTCTTCGATGGTAAATGTAGCCCTTGTCTTAAATTGTGTGTATAATGGTATAAAATGTCAGTATTATAATTTGTGCAATTTAAAATGAGTCTCTGTCACTATGATTTAATTAAGTACCTAATTATTATGATATTCACATGGTTATAGTCATAGGTGGCCAAATGGGCTGGTATGCAGGCAGGATTAGGCATATTGACGTCAGATGTCTTATCAGATAAATAAATTGGAATTCAGTTTGTTTTCCTGATTTGATGCTTGTTTATCATCTATGTAGTATAGAATCATATAAGTAGTATTAGTTGAGAACAATTACCTTGACCTGTGCACTCCTTATGTTTTGAAACACACATTTAGTTTTTCAGTAGATTACACTTTGACATTACCTACGTACTTTGTCCAGTCTCAGTATTAGACTTTGATTATCATGTCTGCGTACAGTTACTATGCTATTGTTTTCGCTCTGCGCTTTAAGTTTACTATGTTATGTGATAAAATTTATTATTGATTACCTTTGTCGTTAATATTAGCATTTAACTTTATTGTCTTGTCATTTGTTGCAAATTAAAAATGTACTTAAAAAATATGTTGTATTTTTACTTTTATACCCTTATTTAGGACAGGGTTACATAAAGTACTTACCTACGTACATATACTTACTGAATAAACGAAAAATTAAAAAAATCCTATACATCATACAATAATATTTTTATTTATTAACGCAACACGCATAAATTAACACAGCCATTCACTTTACGCCACTTACAATTAAATAATACGTAAATAAAAGCGTTGCTACATAGGTACGGAGCAGCAGAGTTTAAATGAAAGGATGAATACATATTCTGATCATTAAGGCTCGGGTACCCAGCATGTACAGAGGCCAGCACTGCCGTGGTATAACTAAAATGCCGTTATCCGACATCGGGCCGATTTTCAACTTTTGATGCTATATTAATCAGAAAAAAAATCTCTATCGATCTGTATTTGCGGTTTTTTGATACCTTGAATAGTTTTGTAAATAATTTATTATAAGAATGCCACTAAGTACCTTTTTTCTCGTGCATAATAAGCAATAATGCCATTAAGTAACTTTGTGAGTCTATACAGCCGCTAAGGTATATTAACTCATATTTTTGCTACAAATTTTTCATAAGGTTGCTTCTCTAGATTGTCGTTAACTGTCTTTTGTACATTATAAAGCGGCAAAAATACTTTAACAGTTTTATTGTTATTCTTTTTTTAACATAGAAGTTTACCTTTGATAAGCTATAAAGTCGTTAACCGAAAAGACTAGACTTAAATGTGATTAACGGCGCTTAACGGCATTACAGTCTAATACTTGATATACTTATATTTTGACTTAATTCACGCTTTAAGCCATTAGCGGCATTTACAAAATTAAATAAAAATATTTTTTCCGTCACAGTTAGACTGAAGTGCCATTATCTCACACTAATACACAATAATGCCGTTAACTACTCTCGCGCGGGGGTACAATCTTGTTCAGAGGTCAGGGCGGGGGTGAAATTATAGTAGAACGAGAGGAAGGACGCGTGTCGCTCCGTGTCAGTTCGTAAAAATGGCAAACAATCACTTCTGGTAAGTTAGTTTTTTAGCTCGCAATAATTTTGTGCTCATAATATATTAACTACACGTGTGTGATTAGTTAAGATTAAGACCCAGCCAAGTGAAATGTGCACGATAAAAAATTCGACTTACAAAATGACCAAACACAATATTATATGTGTCACTGACTACGTTAGCAGTATATATACGAGATCTTATTCAATGACTGGCAGCATTTTTGACATATTTTGTGAAATAAAATACTAGTCGCATCATTTGTTGAATTTAGAAACAAGTAAATTAAAACAAGCTCTATTCAACGAAAGTACGACCCTTCAAACTATTACCAACCAAGTCGACAACACACCCATCGAAGTAGATTTAACATGCAATGAAGTAATGCCAACAGACGATTCTCTGCTTGAGAAAGAGGTCCAGCTGAATTCTATATTCAGCTGGACCTCTTTCTCAAGCAGAGGATCGTGTGAAAATACTCCACCTGATTTCGATTAGAAAGAGTTTCGAAAGAGTGTCCTTGGAGTTTCTTGCCCGTTCTTCTCCATAAAGATCTACGTTTTGGAATGGGCAACTAGCTTCAACTTTCTGATTAACTGACGCGACTATTTGACAATTCAAAAGTGCCTGTAAATGGTTTAATTGAAATAAATGCTTTGAGTTTGAGTTTGATTCAAACGACTCAGTTCTCGCTAAAGATTACTGCCCATCCAATTCCCCAGAAAGCCCCATGTCTGATGGGACTGAAAGAAAAAAAAAACAAATAAGCCTTTACGGGGCACCGGTGTATGCGCGTTCTTTAAGGCTGCGACCAGCCCGCCGATTGAACACGTTCCAAAGGGTCATGGCCATTAGGCTGGTCCGAGGATACCGCATGGTCTCCCGTGAGGCGGCGAGCCTTCTTGCCGTACTACAGCCATGGGATCTGGAGGCAAAAATCCTCGCGCACATCTGGGATGGGCACGAGGAGGCGAAATGCCGGGGCGATACTCCGCTGCCGCGAGAAATCACGGCACAACGGACAGAGCTCCGGCGGGATCTCATAGCGGCATGGAGAGTGCGATTGGCGCAACCCAGCGCTTGGCACACCACAATTGTAGCGATAAGTCCCCTCTTTGAGGAGTGACTAGAGAGGCGCCACGGCGTCCTCACCTTCCGCCTGACGCAGGTCCTCTCCGGACATGGTTGTTTCGGGAGGTTCCTGTTCAGGAAAAGTAAAGCGGGAGAAAACGCCCTGGGGACACTACTGTGTGGACCGCCCGGAGGACACGGTGGAGCACACGGTGGAGGTCTGCCCGGCTTGGGCGGAGCACCGCCGTGTCCTCACGGAGGCGATCGGCGGCGGCGATCTCTCGCGTCCGGCCCTGGTTCAAGACATGGTTCGGAGCAACAATGCATGGGAGGCCGTCACTTCTTTCTGCGAAGCAGTAATGTTCGCGAAGGACGAGGCGGAACGCGTGAGGGAGAGGCAAGATTCGCGCCCTCGCACCCCTGGTCACCGCAGGAGACGCCCCGGGCGTCGGGAGTCGCAAGCCGATTTCCGGCCACCGTAGGCGCGGGCTTGCGGACGGTGAGCGATAGGTAGCTCGCCGTCCGATAAGGCCCAGGCCCGGGTCGACGGCGCGTTGTGTTCCACACGCGCGTCAATGAGATGTCAGCACCAACTGACGGGGTTCGTTAGGGCCAATGCCTGTCAGGGTTGCGAGTTGGTCCGAAAGGGATATCGTGGCCCCGGCACACAGGCAACGGAAGAAACACGGGTGGGTTTTAGTCAGTAAAAGTCTGACACGCCCTCCGGAGAAGTTATTTGATAATTTCCCACCCAAAAAAAAAGGTACTGGTAGTATGATTAAACATTGTTATATTGTTTTAAGGTATTTCGTGAAGTAATTGTAAGTAAATTTAATTTACTTAATTAAAGTTTGTTTTGTACACAAAGATGTAACGATCTACAATTTTCTGTTCAACTAAAAATAATGTTATCCTAATTGAAACTACAAGTAGTACCTAATTAATAT
This sequence comes from Agrochola macilenta, assembly GCA_916701695.1. Lineage (NCBI taxonomy): Eukaryota > Metazoa > Arthropoda > Insecta > Lepidoptera > Noctuidae > Agrochola > Agrochola macilenta. The sequence goes on along the minus strand of OU753554.1, from coordinate 8,965,739 downwards.
TAATAATTGTTGTGATATTTGCATTGGTAAAGAACTTAAAGTTCCTAAGAAATTTAGTAAAGCTTAAAATAAATAATTACTGTAATTGATTAAACAATAGTTTTATTAAATATTTGCCTATATTTTTTATAACTTTAAAGACGGGGTTGTTCAATGATTATATTATTATGTTCCAGTAATTTTTGATACTGTTGCGCTATAAAGCCGTTAAACTATAATGTTTTTAGTTTAACCGCGTTTAAGCGTGGCATTGAATCAAGTTTTTTGCTCAAATTTTAATGCATTTATTGGTTATCAGTCTTAAAAGTAGTAAAGTACCATTAACTGCACTAAAGTCTAACATGAGTCAGTTCTATAATACCTCATGATAAGCTAAATTCAAGTTAAGTGCTATAACGGCATCTCAGTTAGTCATTAAGAAGTTTTTTTTTAGTCTTATAACATACAATGTTTTTATGTGAAATAAAAACACTAAAATGCCGTTACGCTTTATGTAGCGGCATTTTAGTCGATGATCCACAAAATTTTGGCAACACCGAAGTTAAACTAAAACGCAAAAAGCGTTTTATCATAGAAATATATTATATTTACAATAATAGCAGTCGAATCATTCGAAAGTATTTTATTAGATCTATTTTTTGGTACCTCCAAGTCTTAAATAAGTGGTGTAATTGTTAAGTTATAACGGTTTAAAAAAAATCCCGCGTTTTTCGCGGTTTATTCAAAACAAGGATTTGGTAGTTAACGGCATTATAGATATAACACGGCAGAGCAGGTCAAGCTACCCGAAACTGTCAAATTTTCGCAATCAACCTTGAACCTTATGCTGTAGTGCTAAAGTTGAAAATCTATTAAATAAATTTGACAGATTGTAGTAGCTTGATGTGCTGGTGTCTGTACATGAACTTAACATGGCAATATCGGTCCAGAGCTCATAATGTCCAATATCTCCTTTTAAGGTTACTTATTTGCCGCCATATCACCGACCTCGACGTCGTAATCTATCGGATGCTCACGATAGTAACGAAATTGATAGATAGCAGATAGCTCGAAATAAAAGATAATGTGTTATGCCGCACCGACATGTAAGTAGGCAGTGTAGACAACACTGTGGAAATAATTCGATTTCGAATGATCAACACGTTAAATAATTAAATGTTTGCATGAAGTTTTTTACGTGAATGTTGTTGTTGGCTTGCTGCGCGCTTTGGTATTTACTGTAAGTGCAGCAAGCAATTGTTATATATATAAATAAATAAATAAACACATGGAATAGGTCCAAACATTCAATTAATTGCACTGTTTCCATTATTGTTATATTTGAGTAGAACCTCGGATAGCTTTAATTTACTTTCAAGTTGATACGAAACCGTGATTATAACACTCTGTGATTGTTAAGTTACATTTCTGTTTGCTGACTCCCCAAATCCAGGACAAAAACGAAACGTTTTTTAGGAACATCCCACAGCGATCGATGTCTTTTGACCAGTACCTACCTATAATATCGCAATAAATAAAGCATAACAGTTCAGCGGCTTTACACAAGACAACCACGGTGACTTACAAGATTAGACCATCTAAACACCTAATTATTCTACGACTAATTACTCGTATTTAATGCTCGTTAGATTTTGGTAATATGGCGAGGTTTTCTTTAGGTTTGTTGAAGTGGTTGTTGTATAGCGTGTAGATCATGCCCGCGCAGAGGGCCCCGACGGCGGTGCCTTGTGCGATCACTCTGAACTGCATGAGAAAGACGCTGGTGCTCATCGTGCCGCGGTTCTTGTACGCCCAACCGCCATAGCCAGCGGCTCCCGCACAACCGGCAATAGCTGTGAAATAAACAATAACAAGGTAAGTAATATGGAAACAAAATTAATTGCAAACGGGAACAGAGAGGTAATTGCGTAACAAACAGTAGCAATGGCTTTCATTTTGACAGTTCAACAACATTTATTTCGTTATTTAGGTCCTACGTTATTGAGCAGACAAATTTTTCGAACTTATTATGAAGCAATGGTTTAGCAATATTCTTCAAAATCATTCAGGCAGATTGTGATTGAAAGTGTGTTACAGAATTAGGGTGCATCTAAAGAATATAGGCTAATTTCTTTTTGGACTCTTGTGCGTCAGACCCAAAAACGGAAGCTCGAATGATAATTGCTCTAAACCGAATCACTTTATCGCATTAGACATGAAAGTAGGAAAAAATACATTAGGTAGGTAGGCTACCTGGGGGCCTAAAATGGCCACTTTAGCAATTCTGCTAAAAGCGATTAATTTCCTCCAATATGGCAATATTTACAACAAATATGATTCAGATATGAATTGTATTGAGATGTTATTCAGCTAATACGTGTGACGAACTCACAAATGACGAAAATTTTAGGAATTGCTAATGAATTGCTGGGAATTCTGGAAATGAATTGCTTTTAGCAGAATTGCTTAATTGGTCGTTTTAGGCCCCCTGGGCGTTAATAACACATCGAGTAGGTACCTACCTACAATAAACAATTTGTTGCACATCGACTACAATAAACAATTGTTACTCATCGAGTACAATAAGTAATTGGTGCACATCGATTATGTACAATAATTAATTGTTGCACATCGAGTAAAATAAATAATTGTGGCACATCGAGTTTTAGAAACTTTGGCTATTTGCATATAGTTAGGCAGGAAGACAGACAATGGCGTCATTCGTCATAAAGCTCACAAGTTACTCCATTAGATAAATTGATCACTAACTATATCAAATTCAGCGAACAAATGAATGCCACAATGTTTTTCATGATGGTTCCCACTATGTTTAATTTAATTAACTTGATTGGTTTCAGCCAGCTACGCCACTAAATGAAATAAACCTATCAATAAATAAAATAGGTCCATATCTGCTATGTTTTTGTTCTATTATCACGACGGTTTTTTTTATTATCTTTATTTATGGCCTAGTGGTCTTGAGATCATTTAATCACTGGAAGTTTGTAATGGTAGCATAATCAATATTTTAGTTCTCTAGTTAGCCACATTTCATATTTCCATACAGTAATATTGCCAAATTAATCAAAACAGGTAAATATTTTTCAGCTATTTGCGACGTTGGCAACTTTTAGGATAAGCGCTCATATCTGCTATCATCACTTGTTTTAGTTTGCGAAAATCGAATAGGTACCTATTTACCAAGAAACTTGTAGTAGGACAACCACTTTTGCATCGTTCAAGATGGTTGGAAATCGCGTCTGAGACTTTTATTTAATTGTTATAAGGTTTAAATTGCAATGATTTATTTTACATACCTACTACTTACAAGCTTAGGAAACCGCCTAAGCTAAGCATACATGGCTTTATAGCACAGTCTTGTCAAGACTAGACTAGGCCATATGGTAAATACCTACCCACCACACCACCTTACTTCCTGTGAGCATAGTTGACCGTAAGTAAAAGCGCGTTGCGCCCGCGCGCCTGGGTACTTAACTTTTCGCCACTGTCCAATACCTACATACTTTACCTATAGGTACCTACATAATAGCATGGTCTACATACCTAAGATCATAAAGGGAGATTCCTTCGTCTTGCGTTTCAGCTTCTCGCCCTGGCTCTCGTCATGGTAGTCGAACACGGGTTTTTCCTCCGACATGTCTGCGGCTGAAATGAGGAAATAGACATGTTTCATTCTCGTCATCGATATTATGACGTCAAACCTCCATCATTATAGTAAATGTTTTCATAAACGAGTTGTCGAAACGATATAGGTACTGCACAAGGAACTTAACCATAGAGACAATATTTTGCAACTACTATTTCCACTGCTGTTTTTTGAGTTTTGTTAGATTTAACTGTCGGGGATTACAAACAGCTACAGTTTTTAGTGTGTAGTTATGCCAGGGTTGGACATGGCCCCGTCAACCCTAAGTATAGCTACTGGCTACTGCAGTTGTAATAGCTAACTGGGTTTGTGAGTGCACATCTTGAATCCTTGCTAAATGCTTGCAACTGGGTCTGTGCTGCCACGGATCCTCACGGGAAATTAACTAGATGGTTCTTCTTCTTTCTATCGTATTGTTGGAAAAGCAGGTGTTCCTCTTTGAAGACGTTCCTTTCCTACTTAGTATAACAATCACTCAAGCAGGTGGATTAAACTAGTTTCTTCGCGAGGCTTATCGGACACAGGCAAGTAGTAAATCAGTTTGCGATAAGTCTGCGTTAAGGGAACGATTCAACCTACTCATATCTAATCAGCAAATATTCAATGTTCTATAACCAACTAATGTCACCTAGATAAAGTATCCAGCCCTTTAAGGCGCAGGACCTACGAGGGACATTACATTTTTCTTTGTAAGATTAGGTCCTAGGTTAGTCCTACCCATGGGAGTTGGGTGCCCTGTGATTAGGACCACGGAGACTAGAAACCAACTTCCAAACAGCTGTTTGATATTTTAATACACACGATATAAGAAAACAGATGACTGTATCTATCATGGTTAGCTACCCATTTGATATTATTTGATAGACAAGGTGATTCTATTTTAAACCCGGGGTAACGTTTATATTAACTAACATAACATGTCATCAGTTTCACGGTCGTCTATGTTTTGTCGACGTATTCCTATCATAAGAATTTTCCTGTTTATGTAGGTACATTAGGTTATGTAGGAGCTCGTGGCTAAGTAATAACAGCTCCACGGGTTGATCTAACAGGTTAAGCTGTGCTTACCGGGGTCGGTCCGTAGATGGGTGGCCATCTATATATACCGAGACTCTTCCGTGCCTCGGAAAGCACGTTAAGCTGTTGGTCCCGGCTGTCCTACGTGGATCATTGACCTGAAAGTCTGACAACCAGTCTTACCAAGGGGTATCGTACCTATTACTCAGTTACTGAGTTGAGGAGGTCAGATAGGCAGTCGCTCCATGTAAAATACTGGTATTCAGCTGCATCTGGTTAGACTGGAAGCCGTCCCCAACATAGTTGGGAAAAAGCAGGCAGATTGATTGATGTAGGTACACTACATTTTTTTTGTACTTAAGTAAAGTCCAAAAAAAATGTTATTTACTGAGTTGCCGCAGTAGCTAACTACATGGGATAGGTATCTTATCACGTTCCCTTTCCAAATAATAAAAATCTATTACACAATAGGTAGGTAGGTATTATGGCAACGTCAGAGTCTGATAGTAAAACATAATGTAGTTAACTGTGCCGATTTTCACACGTTAGATAATTGGGCAGATATTTTATACAAACAATTAACTCATGTTAAACCACACAAATACATAACACTAGCTTCTACAAACAATTACTTAGCACACCGATTTAATAAATTAAAATTACAAAAATTAAATAAAAAAGATTGCGTCACAATTCACAGAATAACACAAACGATAACTAACCTTGTTACAAATCAAGGACACCGAAATTAAAGCACTAGATATCACCACGACACCTACACGTGCCGAGTCTGTCGATTGAATGAGCTCAACTGCCTGCTCCACGAGCCACACTGCGATGATATCATTGACTATTGCCACTGGGGAATCACACGGCGCAGGATAACGAATACAAACAATGGGTAGTACAATTAATTATCCTACTGCACCGTTACTTAGAAATACACTTTCTATCACGTACCTGAATGTAACTGCGGTAAGGCTGGAGTCTCACTGTAGTCTGCGTCGCTGAATGCCCGAATTCCGTTCACGTCGCGTGTGCAGATAACGTGCGCAAGACGGCAAGTCGTGTGCTATGTGCACTCGGTGCTACAACTCCTTGGATATTTTACGTCATTTCTAATTTACGACGAATGTGTTAATTTTGTTGTGATTTAGCTAAAAACGTTGGCAGGATGACAGGAATCTCGTATCCTTTCATCTTCATACCAAAATATTTTTAAATCGTACCTAGAATACCTGTCTATCTTTGTCGCTTGGTTCCATTTTATTTCGAGCTGTTTTGGCTAAAATGTTGGGCTGGTTTTACAAAATCAATATTTTCCTTCTTTCGAAAGCAGTGGCTTCAGAAGCTAATAAATAGGTAGATATATAGCCGTGTCTTGTTTGTGTAACAAACTAACAAACACTATGTAAGTATGTATATGGAATAATTCGTGTGGCGAAGGTCACACTACTTTAATAATAACTCTGTAGTTTATCTTGATTTTTGTTATTGCTCTACCAAGACCTTGAGGTTGAGAGGAATCAAGTTCGCAGCTGACAGCTGTTATGACGCTAGGTTTTTATTGCTTTTGGATAGCATCAACGTTGATTATTAATGTCGGAATAGATATTCAATTTATAAAATATTCTAGAGCTGTAGAATTTATACAGACCTATCTCTTCAAACCCCAAAAATTAATACGTATCGTATCAATATTTTTTTTTTTTTTTAATTGCATAGGTAATAACTAATAATGTAGGCACAGCTTATGTAGGTAATTATTGACTACAATCAGTAGTAGTCAAACAATCAGTTGTCATCTCGAGTGTTTATAAAATAATGAAAGAATAATCCAAGCGTCGCTATTGTGTGTCATGCATGAGACGTCATGTAATAATAAAGCCACCCAAACCCATGACCCATAGTCCGATATCTTTTTTTCCATATCCTGCAATAGTCCTACATCAACCGGGTGCACTTGCATAGTACGTACAGTCAGCATCAAAAGTTGTTGACCACATTTAGATTTTCAAAGTCGCTGTATAGTGAAGTGCTAATAGTGAATACGGTGTACAGCGATTTTGAAAATCTAAATGTGGTCAACAACTTTTGTAGCTGACTGTACCTACATACAGGGATAATCGTCGGTTGATGCCTCATTTCATTAAAAGAGTCTAACGGGCCTCTACGAGTTGGCTTCGGCCCCTCGTACACCTTCCAAAGGTCCGGGAGCCCAGGCTCCCGAGAAATGTGAAACATAAATATAGGTATAATAATAATAACCGCACCGCCGTATCTCTACGTTGACGTCGTGGTGGGGCTTGCGCGCTCTAGGTCGATGCCGGTAGAGTTTACTTTGCCGGAACAGGTCTACGATGAGGAGCCAGACCAAGAGAGATATAGAAACCCGCAGGGCAGCATGTGGCGAGCTGTTAGGAATACCTCGCCACCCATCATAAGCACCTCAGGACATTGCCTCCTTGTCGCTACGACACTGTGCTAGCGACCGTTTTCGGGGGCCCATTATAGAGTGTGCAAATTACCTTCTGGTATTTTATCCGTGTATACTATAACATTGATCAGACAGGGGACATAGTCCTTCCATAATTCTAGGTAACCAATCCACTATCGTCACCCAAACCCATATATAGCCTTGTTTTGTTCCCATGTTCTGCACGAACCGGGGGTTGACCTTGGGTGTACCTAATTGCATAGGGCAAATAGGTATAATCGTCGGTTGGTGCCGCATTCCATTTAAAATTGTCTAAGGGGTCTCTGGGAGCTGGCCCCTCGTACAGTGTCATTGACTCTGGCAGAGCCACCATCAGGAATTTTTATTTTGTTTACACAAAAAAATTGTCGCTAATTAGTCGAAATTTGTCGCTAAATATCAGAATTTGTCGGTCACTGGTTCAAAAGATATAAGGGTTTATAGGTGGCCGATCTGAAGAGAGTCTCCCCAGCAGGGGCCAGGGCCACATTTATAACTCACAAACTAAGGCACCTAGCGAAGATCTGTTTTCTCCCATATTTTGTCGTTAATTAGTCGAAGTTTGTCGCCAAATATCTGAATTTCTCGGTCACTGGTTCAAAAGATATAAGGGTTTATAGGTGGCCGATCTGGAGAGTCTCCCCAGCAGGGCCACATTTATATCAGGGCGACAAATTTCGACTAGGTAATTAACGACAATTTTTTTGTGTAATGAAAATTAAAATCCCTGATGGTGGCCCTGCCAGAGTCAATGACACCCTCGTACGCCTTCCAAAGGTCCGGGCCCCCGGGGTCCCGAGATATGTCAAAGACATTTATAATAATAACACCAGGCAATACCAGCCTATTATCGTCTCACTGCAGGGCAAGGCATCTTCTCATACAGAGAAGCTACGAGCTTTGATAATCACACTTGCTCAAAACATGTTGGCGATTTCAGACTTATAGATAGTGCGATCCACGAAGAAGCGCCCCACTCCGCTCCGCTCCGTAGTAAAATACAGCTTACAGTACAGTAATCGCGGAGTGGGGCGCGTCTTCGTGGATCGCACTATCTGTACCTAAAAATAACTATTGATCATATAATGTAATGTAGGTATATATAAATAATACGTATATCCTATATCGATGTAATGGAACATATTACAATATTTTTCAAATAATAAAAATGTGAGATAAGTAGTAACTACTTGTTTTTGATAATAATGAACGATAAGCTGAGTCAATGTAACGTGCCAAGTAATTCTTAGTAGGTACTTCTAAAATGTGTTTTAAAGACAAACCATCATAAGTTACATAACAAATCACAAAAAAATACAATGGGAAATTTAATCAATCTAGGTAGGTACCTACACCGATCATAGATGTATTCAATGCAGAAAACATCTCGTGCATTTTTTTAGTCAGCTCTTGCTTTGTTTTTCCACAAAATACGACACGACCACCAACAAACATTGTCAGTCGTCAGTCGGTAATTTCAGGCACTTGACCTTATGAACGCTGGCGTCCGTCGACGTCCATACACATTGAACTAATGATGACACAAAATTCACTAAAAGGTTGAATCAATATTATGTTTCTGCCCACTCCACAATAAAAAAAAACAAATTAACTAACAAAACGAGCCCAAACTTGGCACACCTAGTTCTACTCGTCGAGGAGTTCCAGTAGCAGTCACCGAAGTACACCTTCAGGTCACTCCATCAAGTCCCAGTCGAATAGGCATTTATAAACTGTAAAAATCTGCGAGGATAAAATTATAATGGCAATTAAAATCTGTGAATACAAAATTATCTTACCATAGCACATATCTAATTTGGTTTATCAAATATTAAGTATTGTACCGCGATATTTTTCCACACGAGCCGCTGCAAACACGCTAAACACAGGGTCCACTCATGACAGCGGCCAAGGGCGGACTGAGGTTTCTTTCGAAACATTTGTGAAAAAAATCAAAACTGACCAAAAATAAAATAACCCTTAATGCAATCGATTAAGATTCATCCGTAATAGCAAAATATATGAAAAAGTTAGTTTCGGTTTTTATTTTGTTTTGCAGCTAATTGTGACATTTTAAAACATTTTTTTCCCAAAGTTTTACAATTGAATTCGTCTGCCTACTAATAGTATTTTTAGAAATCTTTAAATATAGAACAAAACATGTACCTAAACTCAACCCGGTATCGTTAATTTGTGGAAAATGGCAACGGAAGATCGTTTTTACAATATTAAAACTATTATTTAAAACAAAAAATTTGCAATCATTTGAAGATGAAGAACCAACCTATATGTGGTATTATTAGTTATATTTGATTTGGTTTAGTTTTGTCACAAAATGTACTGAAAAACAGCATAATTTTTTCCGATTTGCAAACGCGCCCTAACTACGGAACCCTTCATTGTGCGTGGTCCGACACGCACTTGGCCAGTTTTTTTCCGACATCTTCAACAATCATCGTCATATTTCAGCCTGTTTACACAAAACCTTCGTGAATTATACACCTGAACCTTCCTCATGAATCACTCCGTCCATTGGTAAAAACCGTATGAAAATTAAATCCGTTGGTAGCTTTTGGGTTTATCGCGTTGCGACAGACAGACACGGTGGGGGGACTTTGTTTTATAATAAGTTGTGATTGGATAACAGAACCCGAGGAGTTTACCCGAAACTTTAATATTGCATTTCCCTAACTTTGATCAGGGGGCCTACCACCACCTCTAAAGCAGTATTATTTTAATCTTACTTCAGTGGGGGAAAGATATGGTCCTATACGTCCTGTAGAGCTTCATCTCTTTCCCATACTAAAGTAATATTATAATAATATTGTTTAGAGGTGGTGGTAGGCCGCAAAAGAGCGCATATCACAGCACATAATATGAAACAACGAGTCGCAATTTCAAAACGCAGTAAGTAAATATAAAATTCTTTTAATAGGCTTGTGGTTTAATAATCAGCAACTTCTTGCTGACTATACAATTATTGTGCAACATAAATATAACGGATACATAGAACATAGTCTTGTATGCTGACAGTACTGCAATAAATAGTATCATAGAATATTTAAATGAACAAAAATAGATTTCATACAAACGTTCTTAACATACTTCAACAGATAAAAATATTTCTATGGAATACAATTTCAGTATATGATAGTAGGTATTTGTATTTTATTAACAGATATTTACCTATTTGAGTATAAGCGTTGAATATGACAGCCAGTAATATAAAATGTCGGTAAAATGAGTTTAAAACTTGTATGAGATCGCATTAACCATATCATGTACTGAAATTGTAATCCGACACAATCACAGTTACATAACCTACACTTACAGAGAAACGATAAAGCAGCAACTTTACTTTTAACATGATAATAACATAAGTTACAAACACATTGTGAATTGATTGGGCTTGATCTGAAGAAATTATGATAATTAGACTCCCAGAGCTAACCAAAGAGGAGCGCAGGGCAAAAGTCTTCGGCTTTCAATAATAAATCTTATTATAATTATTATTAAGTTCAAAAGAGAACGCAGTTTAATGTCTTTGTCAATGTTCGTCTAACTTTGCACTTTATGAGACTGATTTTAAAGTTTACTTTTCAATGTCTTCAGAAATATTTTACTCGGCGTTACTATTTGATCGGCGAGGAGCCTCAGAAGCTAAATCCAGCTAAAATAAGGGCAAGACTCGTGTTGCACGTTGTATAGATCTAGTATGTAAACACGAGTTTCTTCAATTTATACAAAACGAAATTCCAATTTCAACTGACTAAACAAGTTTGTACAAATATTATGGTTAGCGATGATATTATAACCATGGATGTTGCGGATATTCGTATCCGCATCCGCAGTTGCGGAGCTTCCGCATTTACTTAGACCTGCATACGCATTAATCAATGCGGAGCTCATGCGGATGCAGATGTCGGTGAAAAAGGCTGAGTACGTATAAGTAAAATCATAATCAACAAAATGGAAATTATAATTATTTAAATCATCAATATAGCTCTAAATCGTTACATTTTACGAAATAGTCTTATAACCATCAAACACATCATTCCGAGAGCTATATTGATTTTTAAATTATTATAATTTAGTAATTATTTTATTAGAATAGCCGCGAATTGAATTATGATCAACATACAACGAAACGGCAGCGCTGCAAATTGCAAAAACCGTAAGAAATGTTGAATTTCGCTTTCACAGATCACTTAAGAAAACTTGAGATGCGCATCCACGGATGTTAAAAAATCTGCATCCGCAACGTCCCTGTTTATAACGTGTAAATAAGTTTGTGTTTCAGCTGAGATGAGAGCATTACGTTAGAAAAATGAATAGTTACTACAATTTTAGTAGTATCACAGCTTCTTCTGGAAGAGTTCGTTTGGGGTAGGATCGTCTTGCTAAAGGCTCCCGCAGTAGGACAATTTCTATAAAAACTTCATGGAAATTGTTCTACTCGAATCATGTTGCGTCGCGTCTGTCTTTTTGTGGGAGCCGTAATGACTACCATAATTTTGCTTACATTAGTGTTCTCGGATCTGAAGGGTAATAATAATTTTACTTCAATTATTCAAGACGTACTTCTTGAATAATTAATATAATAGTAGAATAATTTTGTAGTGAAACAATCCTGTAAATAACGATCTCAAACGAAAAATTCCCACTAACTAAACTTGCGAACTAAGGCCTATGCACACGGACCACTTTCGCCTTTCATAAGTTTAGATTTAGGAGCTCGATGTATACAGAATGTACCACGAAATTGAAAAGAGAAAAAAATAAGCTAAAAGTTATCAGCCGTCCCTTAAATTACCATCGAATAAGTAGGTATTAAAGTTTTCTGTGGGATAGTTAATAAGTTTTTCGCGAATAAGATGTTGATCCCATGGAGAAAGTTGTTCAGATTGATGGTCTATATGGTATGATAATATACTTCACCAGGTATGGCATTCCGAAACACAGTGGTCACGTGGGCGACACAAGTCTACGTCATCACATCTGTGTTACCAGAAGTTTGTAATAATAACTCCCCAACCACCTTTATTACCTGTGCGAATCCGATAAAACAATGAGGTTTAAATTAACAATTTCGTTGGTTTATGTTTAAATTGAATTGTTTCGTTTGATTAGACACACGAAACGACAATTTAAAAGCTTTGGTTTCTGAAAATTTTTCCTTAATCGTGTTTTGTTGCAATAGAGTGACAACTGGATAGTGACGTAAGCATGTGTTAGTCCCGGAATGCCAGACCTTGTTTTATTAGACCATGGTCTGTACCACGAAAACACCTTTCTGGTACAACCTGTATACACTCCCTTATTTATAAACGTTACTTAAAGTTAACTAATGATTAATGTCTGCTTAATCATACATTTTAGGACGATTACACGTCTCTTAACTTTAAGTTATGTTTATAAATAAACCACACACAATAGCCAGCTACTCGCTAAAACCGAGTGGCCCACGTGCAAGTGCCCTAAGAGTTTGCAAGGATCTACCAAGAAGTTAACTATCATTATGTGCTATATACTTAATTATCAAGAATAAATTTCAACTTAAATAGATTTAAATTGATGGTTAAATTATTAAAAAAACGTTAGTTATAAAGACAAAGTTTGTCAAATTACAAGTAAACCACAGTTTGTGGCATAAATATATTAAAGCCAACAAATGTATTAGCTAAGTATTGTCTCCGTCCATTTGTTATAGCGCGATTTCAAAGGTCATGTCATCTCAATCACTAAAGACTTGGTGACATCTCACTTGGAAGTTAAAAGAAGGAATAAAAGTTACACACTATAAGTTGGGCCGTTTTGAAACGAGTTGTCTGGTCATAAACGTCAGTAAAAAAACAATCGGTACTATTACCACAGAATAGTACAAAAAATTCACTCCGCAAAATATTTAAATAAAAAGTGATTCCAGCTACGATATAATAAAGTGCAATTCAGGTCGCACAGCGCTAATTACCTACAGTTATATTCACCTAGAAGTTGCCTCTGTTTGTATCTCGTAACTTTGTTGAGTGCGCCTTCTTTACTATTCTGTGCTATTACCCACATCACTAGCGCGCTCCGTGAGTCTAACGAGTGCGAGCGAGACAGATAGATAAAAAGATTTATGGCCCGACGACTCAGTTCAAAACGGCCCAAATATGGGTTTGATGATATACCACGCCGGACTGGCTACAGCATAGCACACTATGGTGGGCACACCATAGTGTGCTATGCTGTAGCCAGTACTTACACTTTGTACTTAGGGCCCATTGCGCGGGCGCAAGTTTGCGGCACATATTTGTTTAGATTTATAAAAGTCTTTTTTAGTAAATGTGTTGTGGAATATCATGTTAGACAATATGATTGGTTGATCGAAACAACAACATCATAAAATCCCTTGATTTGAGTCTTGGCAACAAATTAAATAAATTAACTTCCGGAATCTAGGGTTGGATGGCAAAATTGGAGGAGTTAACGATATTAGAAATATAGCTGATATTATTAATTAAAATCTTATAATTATGTATTTAAATTATATCTCTTAACTAATAACAGTTTTTTTTGGGTAAAATGAGTTCATTGTTTTAAAGTGTTTAAGTTTTGAAACTTTGGTATTTAAATTGAACTAAAATACCCATTAATTCTTTATTTTGGTTACAGCAGCTGTTAATATGATATGGGTACATTTGTACTTGACATAGACGCTGTTATTATTAAGATAGAATTGTTTGTTGCTTGAATTTTTTTTGATCTACAATTTAAATTAATCTTCCGGAGAAATTATTTCTATGAAATATGAAACGTCTATATTTGCCTATAGCGACAATCCGTTAAGGCTCCTACAAAATTACTCGACTATTTTCGATCAATACTTTCGACGTATAGCAACTGCACTGTTGCACACACCTATATTGTGCAGAGACACGTCATATTGTGCACAGACACGTCATATTGTGCACAGACACGTCATATTATGCACATACACATATTGTGTATAATGTACAAACGCACATGTGTCAGCTTCTATTCAAAACTTATTTATCGTAAGAATCGAGCAATTTGACGAACCATACCTACCTTAATTTCACCAGAAGAACAAAACCTGGTGATAATGATAACAAATTATCTAAACCACGTCCAGACGGCATAACAAACGGACTATCACTGACTTGCTTTGGCAAGACCCCAGTCCTTCGCACTCCAACTTGTATATAAAAAAATTAACTACACAGTTCTGCACAGTTTTGCACAGTTGCACACAATTGCACAGTTTCATTGGTAATCGCTGGGGGAACTTGAGGACACTTTCTCTAGCTTCTCGAAGTGTTTGCGCGCGTTCCTGATGTTGATGAGGGTCGCTTCAGACGGTATCTTGGGGTCTGACATTTCTACCATGACGTATGTGTTGCTTGTGAACCCGTCTATGAACGCTGCGAACACGCTGTTGCGGACCTAGAATGAATAATGGAATTATTGTAGTTTGATTTCCGATTTACGGTAAGAAAACAATATGTGATCACTTTCCAGCGGGACTGGTGATTTTGTAATGCACTAGCTTTACCCGCCCCGACTTCGCACGGGTAGCTTTAAACTCTTCCTACCCTACCTACCCTACCCTACTTTTCTCACCGTTTAAACCTTCCCTGGACTATGACAAACATTTCAAAACAAAAATCAGCTAAATCGGCCCAGCCGTTCTTGAGTTATAGAATTACAACGAAAAGTGGCATTGATTTTATAGATATAGATAAGGCCTGTAAATTTGTGAAGACAGCTGAAAGCAAACAGTGAGTGTAGCTTCGTTTGCTTACTTTCTGCTGATCGGAACAACGAAATGAGAAGTTATTCTTAATAGGGATGATGCCTGGGTAAAAAAAATTAAATTCTAATTAGTCCGTCAGTCAAAATAAAAAAAAATATTAGACACGTATTTTTTGCTTTATTATATTAATAAAAAAATACTTAGATAAAACGCATTTTAAGTTGGGGAGTGGGGGTCACTACGTCACTAGTATGTATAAAATCTACATACTCGTGACGTCATGGCACATTTATGTATCGCCTTAATCTTTAGATTACATAAAAAAAGAAAAAATACGTGTCCAATATTTTTTTATAATCTCAAAGAGGGATAAAAAAAAAATTGTCATCATCCCTATTAGCAGCACAATTCCACAATGTTTTGTTTACATTATAAATAATAAAAAATAATAAAAAATAATTAACTTCAGATTGTACAAATAACACTTATCTAAAACACTATGCAGCGTTACAACTAAGGGAAAGAGTGTTTTCGATGAACTCTGGCACCCAAAGTAAGATTTAACTTGTGTTTAGGGTGCCAGCGTCCTCGCCTATAATTTGAACATTTAACAGTAGTTGTAGGACGAGCACAGTTTATTATTATTAAGTTATCCACTCACTAGTCAACGCATACGATATGATGTAGCCTATTAAAGTGCCAATGTGGGGGTATGTGTATATATTGGGAGATAAATATGGTGAAAAACTTGTGTTTATGTAAGTTTGTGTATAACTATAAATATATAACATTATTAACTACATTAGGTTATGCGATTGATACATGTAGTAAATCTTCAGTCTTATCGTAACTTAGTGTCAATAGCCACTTTGTGACCCTGGTCTTACATTTATTTAGGCACATGGGAGCAAAGGTGCACAGTTTATTTATTTTATTATATAAATGGTTGGATAGAATATTATAATGACGCTGAGCAAGGGCCGTTCTGCATCCGCGAGTTGAGCATACTTCAAAGTATCTACGCTTTTTTGCAGCATTCGGCTTGTATACCACGGAGGGATGTTTGCGCAGAATAGTGCCAAGAACAAAAAGCTGTCTCACAGTGAGGACCTGACATTCGGTGTAGAGAGCCGAGGTGGGATATCTAAACGGCTTCGAGGTCATAACCTTGAGGACAGCTCTCTGTGCTCGTTCCAGAGGCAGTAAGGTTGTCTTGGGAGTCCCACCCCACACTGTGATGCAGTACTTTATTATGTTTTGTCACATGGCATAATAAACAGTATTTATCGTACGGAAGTCCGCGGAGTGCCTTAGCGTTTTAAAAATAAATATACACTTGCGGACTCGCGATATGAGATTGTTAAGGTGAGGTTTCCAGCTCAAATAACTATCCACATAGACTCCAAGATACTTAACAGACTCACACCTTGTGAGTTGTGGACAGCCGCATTGTGAGGAGGATAGACCGCGTGAGCAAGTATGAGCTCTAAGCACCATTGAATCCGGTGGAGGGAGGTTAGTGGATAGTAAGGAGAAAGGTAAGTACACTGTTTTCTTAAGATTTAAGGTTAGGATGTTATTTGAAAGCCATTTCATCACTGAGTTTAGAGCAAGTTCCGCGAATTTTACTGTTTCAGGCCAGTCACTACCTTGAAGAAGCAAGGCCGTATCATCTGCGTAAGTATACATAGAACAGTTCGTTAGAGACATTTTGCATAAGTTATTTATATAAATAAGAAACAGGGTGGGGCCCAAAATTGAGCCCTGAGGAACGCCGAAACTCATTGATTTAGTGTCACTAATAACGTCGTTTATTTTGACGAATTGGCTTCTATCACATAGGTAATCCTGGAAGATTTTTAAGGTATGTCCGCGTATGCCCGTACCTTCCAGCTTAGATAAGAGGTGTGGAACAGACACAGTGTCGAATGCCTTGGAAAGATCGAGGAAAATAGCCAAGCATTTCAATTTACTATCTAGTTTAGATACCACATGATCCACCAAGGCAGCAACCGCATTTTCAGTTGACCTGCCACCTCTAAAACCATACTGGTTGTTGCTTAATAATTTGTATGACTCAAGATAGTCTACCAAACGTTTGTTAAGTATCTTTTCTAATATTTTAGAGATGGCAGACAAGACTGAGATTGGTCTATAATTATCTACACCGTGTCTGTCCCCACTCTTGAAGATTGGATGAACGATAGCCCTCTTAAAAACCCTGGGAAAGCAACCCGTGGAAATAGATCGATTGCAGATATGAGTGATGGCTGGGACAATCGCGGGCAGACAGGATTTTAACAGTCTCGATGAGATGCCATCCCAACCCACCGCAGCATCTGCTCGTAACCCAATAATGAGATTTGAGACCTCCACTTCATCTGTGGGTAGAAGTACCAGCGAGTTAGAAGGCGGCGCATCGAGAGAATACTCCGAGGTATACGAGGTGGATGAGAATTTGTCAGCCAAGTTCTTTCCAACATTGGCAAAAAACTCGTTAACACTGTTGACCAAAGACTTTGCATCCGAAGACATCCCTAGTAGATCTTATCATTACGTGATCAATACAAGAGTTAATACGGGTTGGTAATAGATGTGTAGGGAGGAGGCCATGTGAAGCAATAAGGTTAAGGTACTGATTTGCTTGTTGAGAAATAGCATTCGGAGTGATATCAATATTGATGTCACCCATTATCACTAAGTTTTTTTGGACTGGCGACTGAGTAAGGACAGTGTCTAAACCATCAATAAAATTATCAAGATTTCGTGTCGATGGAGAGCGATATAGCGCCAAAAGTTCGATATCATGAGATGTTACATTACAGACCAAACAGCTTGCATCAGATATAGAAGGTTCGGTAACAATATGAGATAATTCTGATTTTACATACATTATGACACCATCGTTCTGGTTGACAGGATTAGTCGTGTGATAAGAAACATACCCTTCCAGTGGTGGAACTGTTGACACCATCAACCAGCACTCCGATAAAATTAAAATATCACATGAGATTTTTATCCTAGCCAGGAGCACAAGAAAACTATCAAAGTTACAACTTACACTGCGTATATTAAGATGGATTATATTAAGCGACTTACTATTGTTATTAATAAAACGTCTACACGACTCCGGCGCACAGATATGTGAGTCACTTATACCAAAGAGTCAATATCATTTAAGGTGTCAGAATCGAATATTGATGCTTGATGATAAGTGTATAATGATTGCAACCGTAGAAATGACGTGGATTATGTGTAATTTAGTTTTGAATACAGTTAATAATTTTATTTTGTAAGTTGCAGGTACAAGAAAAAGATATAAGATAGTCGAAAGGATGTACATAAACGCAGGCATGTTATGAGTTGTGTGTTTGTGATAACAAATTTTCAAATTATAATAATTTTTACACTGTCTAAAAAGATACAATGTGTAATACAGAGGCTGATATATACAGTATACATTATATAAAGTGGATAATCTCAAAATTATTTTTATAAAAAGGTAACAAGTTGTATTTATAAAAAAAAAACGGGTTTGTAAGAGGCTAGTAGTGCTCGAGTTTGTATAGAAAATTGTAAGGTGCTAGAATATTTTAAAAGCATGCAATAATAATAATGAAAATGAGATGCCTTGCGTTCTTCATGCAGGGGTGAGCAGTTTTTTAAGACAAGAGATTGAGTTGATAACAACGGAATCAATTCCTTCACGCTCACGAAGAAAAATTTTACCATTTTGCGACCAACAAAATTTATAATTGTTTGTTTTAGCAAAAGAACGAGCCTCGAAGAATAGTTGTCGCTGGGTGCGAGGCAGGTGATCGGCAATATAGACCGGTTTGACTTCACCGGGAACACCGATGTGTCCCGTGTTTAGTTTCTCAGTTGATGGCAGACCCTTATTGAACATACGGCAGGCGGCCAGCACTTGATTCTTCGAGGGGACAGTCAGAAAAACATTGTGAGAGTCATTACAAAATATAGTAGCCGACCATAGAAATTAGACTACTATTAGTCGCGACTAGCAGTTGGGTAGGCTGCATTCTAGTCAAATCATCTTGGTTGGCTACAGTTCTTTCAGTTAATTTACTTCTGATTTTGCTTCACTGTAACAGTGGTCTTTATCTTCGTTATAACAAGGTTGCTATTGCCAGAGGACTATAGTAAATCTAGACACCGTATAATCTAAGTACTGAGTATACCTCCATGCTCTGGAACTGCGCGGCGAGCTTGGAGCACGACAGCTTGAACTGCTTGACGATGTTGGAGACCTTCTCGAAGCGGTGCGCGTCGCGGTGCGGCCGCTGCTGGCAGTGCGACACTACCAGGAACGTCGCGCGCTCGAATAGTAGCACCTGGAGGAAGGAATAACAGTTATGTTCGCTACAAAAGTATCTGTAACTTCACGACCACATTTCACAGTGAGAAAGAGATGGGGCTATATGTCCTGCATAGCAGCCATTAGCAGCACTGCCACTGTTAGTCATATTAAAATAATACTGCTTTATGAGGTGGTGGTTGGCCCCCTAATGAGTGTAAGTTGATTAATTTGGCAATATGGTAAGTTGATTAATTTGGCAGTATGGAAATATGAAATGTGGCTAACTAGTGAACTAAAATATTGATTATGAAATGCAATAATTAATATCGTAACACCGAATATTTAGTTTTAGATGTAAAAAAAGTATTTGGAAACTTTCCAAATGCCTTTTTTACACCTAAAACGGTTATAAAATCAAATTCAATGTTATAATTGCAATTCATTATTAATATTCTAGTTAGCCACATTTGTTATTTCACTACAGCTATATTGCCAAATTTTGCGACGTTGCCCACTTTCAGAATAAACGCTCATAAACTATATCAATAAAAAGTATATGAAGAATACTTTACCTCGTCTGCGTCTACGATTTCGGCGAACTGTTTCAGTGACGACTCTAACGCCTTCACGTTAGGTATTAACTTGTACACTATGCTCGACCACGCCCTGGAATTAATACAAACGTACATTAGTTATTTAATTGTTACATATTAATTAATGACGTCAGCTACAAGATAAGTCTAGAACTCTAGTTTAATATTTTTTTTAGTAGAAAGTTTAATTATGAAAAAGTATTGCTAGGAAACACTCTGTTCAAAATATGTCTGCGTACGTGTCTATGACAAGACTTATAAAGGGGGATGAACAAGAGTGTATGAATGTATCGTGTCCGAACTAGAATTGATCACGAGGAATAATTTTATTACTTTAATGACGCTCAAGGTGCGAGCCTATCGTAGAATCGTATAATCAACCTATAATGTTGAGGGAGTAGGCCATAATCCAGTGCGGATGTTACATGTCTTTGAATTTTTGGTTCTAGGACATCGGCATGTCCGGTGTTTCTTCACGATGATTGCCTTCACCGTTTTGAGAGCAGTGGTGATGAAATAATTTACACAAGGTAAAGTCCCTGCTTGGGTTCACCCACGACCTACAACTCGGTAAGTCGCGGCAGTTACTACTGGGCCACAACCGCTCTCTATCGACCCTATCGTAGTTTTTGCAAATTATATTTTTACTATACGTCGATAAATCTGTCTAAGCAATCAAGCTCCCAGAAAGGTAGAAAATCAGCTGTTTTTCTCCCGACCTACGGCATTTCTTACGACCTTACCACAATGCATTATAAACGCTACATGCACACTCGTTAACATACATGCAGCAATCACACCGTACCGACACGCTGATGGCGATAAGGAGTTACGACTCTGTTTATACCGCAGGCTTTTCCTAAGACTTGTGTTACTAAGGGAAATTGTACTGCAGTTTCAGAGCGGATAATTTATATTAAATTCTACTTTTTCCTTGATCAGATTTAGTCATTAAAATGGGTAAAGAACATTTATCGTACTGAATTCACGTGTTTTGATTACTATTTTATATTAGACAGAAATGCCTGCAAAAAATGCATCAAGTGCCTTCTTAAATTATTATACAGTATACACATAGTTCTGACGAATAGTCTAGACCTATTCTAGACATCTCTTGGGACAGACTCTAATTTTGGGGAGTATGCAAATTGGCCTGAGAAAAAACAAACCTTCCCAACGCAAAATGACTGGACTTTTCATTCTTGGATGATATGAAAGAAAAAGGAATGAATAATACGAGTGTCGTGGGTTATAAGAAGAAAATCAAACGTGATTTTCACAATTTAAAAACTAAAATGATGGCTTAACCTGCCCACTTCGGCAGGTTATGCCATCAGTGGTCAAAACAGAAGATGAGTCCAAGAAGTAACAGAATGGTAATGGTATTCCAGAGAAGGAAAGGGGTAAAGAGGAAGACCATTTCCAAGATGGGAACACAGCTTGATTACTTCCGCGGGAGGGACATGAAGGAGAAAAACTCACGACCGTGAGCTATGGAAAAGCCTGGGGGAGGGCCTATGCTAAAGAGCAATCTCGAGAATTCTCATGTCTAAACTTTAATTTAAATAAATTCAAATTGTAAAACTAGTTTTTAAGATTGCAAATAAAAGCTGTTTGAAATTGAAATAGATTGACGGCTGACACGACCGTCTGCTGCGCCGCCCCAAGTAACATGCGACAAGGGAGGAAGATGATTATGTTTCGGTTTTGTAACTATTGTATAAGTGATCATTTTTAATGACAATAACATGAAGGTATAATTTTAGTTAGGTATGTGAATAACAGACGCTTAGCATGACTGCAATAGAAACGGGTTTTGTTGACGGAAGAATAGACAAAATGACAGATAAACAATCTGTCATTTTGTCTATTCTTAACCAGTATCTATGGTTGCCATGTTACGCGTGCGGAAGGCTGTTCGAAAAAGTACTTGTAGCATTACAAAACTCACTTGTATAAAGTTTCGTCCCATATACTGGTCCTGAAGCAGGTGCACTCAAGTGGTTTTGACAGCCTCTTCAGGTCCTCCTCCCTCGCCTTGAAGATCTCCTCGCGCTGCTCCTCTGCCACCAAGTCCATCTTATGCACTAGGCAGAATATCCTCGCCTCTGGGGAATTCTGTGAAATAGAATATAAAATATGTTTACCAAACTCAAGAATCAAATAGCGTAAGGCTAGCTTTTGGAAATCCTATAAACAAATGATAACTACTAAATGATAACTACTAAAATTTCATCCAAACACAGCAGTGTTTGGATGAAATTTGGCACATGGGTAGACCATGACCTAGGTTAGGATATAGGATATTTTTTATCCTGATATTCCCAAGGGATAGAGACTTGATAGATTCTCGTCTAAGCCAGTCGTAATTATTTATTGACCATTTACACCACACCCATGAAATAACAAGAAGTAGACTTAATACTCTGTCAGGAATTATGAGACATTTATTCCATGAATTAATAATTAGTAATAGAGACGAGAATATCATATTTTATACAGCAGCATCAAGTACAGTTTGCGCAAAAGTTTATGAGCTCTCGATCTCGATCTCGATCGAATAGCTAATTACATAACAACATTTTTATAGAGTGGCGGACTAAGCCGGTGATGCCCAGAGCGGCAAAACTAAATGGGGGAGCCCCATTTACTTGTGGTCCGCCCAGGTTTAAAGAAAAGTTTGAGAAGTAATATATATGAGCGAGTGAAGCGATCTTGAAATTTTAATGCTCAAAAATTATAGCACCCTATGTTTATATTTAGCATACATAGGGGGCCCCCAACTACAAAGTGCCTTTCACTAACTGAATATATTTTGGCCTTATTTACTCGAGATTTGGGGGCTCCCCCAAGACCGGGGGCCCGGGGCGGACCGCACCTACTACCCCCACCCACCCTTAGTTCGCCAATGATTGTACATATATGCGAACCTACAGCATTGATTTATTCATTATAAAAATAATTAGCTATTAATATACTTTTAGGCCACTTGCATGCAACTTCCGAGAGCTCATACAGTTTTGCGAATACTGTAAATAACATACTTATTTGGTGCCCACTTAGTTTAAATGTAGAGGGCCACTTGTCTCCCTACACAGTTTGACAATAGTAATAATGTGCACAGTCACACAGCATCACATTAGCCTGAGAGATATTTCTCGACGGCATGTGAAGCCAAATCAGAGGCCCATGGGCAGCTTTAAAACTCTGACACCAGGTTAGTCACTAACCACACGAAAAAGAAAGTAAGATTAGGAACTCTATTCAACCTATGCATAATAGCAATTTGTTTAATATGTCTGCTGATAAACCAGTTACAGCTGCATGCTACATTATCCAAGTATTTGTTTAGCTATTGGATTCAGTGGCTCACTAGTTAAAAAAAAAAAAATATGTTTGGAAGAGTTGCTTCCCCTTTTTATTTCTCTGACATTACAAACTTAATGTTTATTTTTTATTTAAAACAAGGTTTAATTGTTCAATACTCCAATGCATAATGATTTTCTTTCTTTTTGGTAGTAACATTCTATTAATCTCTCAAATACATTGCAAATTTGTTTTGTATAATTTAGAAGCATTTTTTCAATTTTTGTAAATGTGAGTACCATGGAGCCGTTTTAATGTTATTAAGATGTATGTTGACTTGAAAGAGCATGGCAGTTGAGAGTATGTCATGCTCACTTAAATGTCTCGCTGATGGTGGCGAGTGTGTTAGATCATTCGGTTCCCTACAAAATGGTTGAGCTGGATGGTGCTGATCCATGCGTCATGTTCGTGAACGGGCGCCGTCAGTTGTGACTGGTCATCTCTTATCTGCCATGGCTTATTTTTAATCTTATATTTTGAATTGTTTTGATTATTTTTTGTACATTGTTCTCACATATAGAAGCAACAAGAATAATGTACCCAGGATTTTGTAATTTTCTATATTTAAAAGAGTGTCCTTGGAGTTTCTTGCCCGTTCTTCTCCATAAAGATCTACGTTTTGGAATGGGCAACTAGCTTCAACTATCTGACTAACTGACGCGACTATTTGACAATTCAAAAGTGCCTGTAAATGGTTTAATTGAAATAAATGCTTTGAGTTTGAGTTTGAGTGTATGTTAATATTATGTGATGATTTAAAATGGAATATTTATAGAGATAATTTGTATTATTCCATTTATTATCATATGTATTATATTATTCCCTCGTTCTGTTTTACAAAACAGAGAACTAAAGAAGTCTCTGGTTACTGAAAGACTTTTGAAGTAATCTGTTAACATGTCTCAAGTCCTGGGAATTGATTGGCTGTTTTCAATTTTGTCAATAAATCACAACAGGTAATGTGAGATTTGTAAGCAGAAAGAAGGGAAATAATTTATAGGTAGCCTGATTGTCATTTCCATGTTGTAAAAGGCATTGAATAAAAAACTTTTTACAAAAACAAAAAACAACAGTCTTTCAACAACACCACAAAGTGAAAATTAACTTTGATTTAGGAAGTTAATGTCTTTGTTTTTGTGTTTTGTCACTGACTTCCTAAATTAATTTTCAAAATCCATCAACAATTGACGAAAATATCGATGGACATACATAAAAATAAGTATACATACACTACGAACATAGAAGTTCCTAGTTTTTGGACGTTGGTTAAAAATAACTTAATAAACAATAATAAGTTATTTCACCTAAAAGACTTTAAAATACATTTTGTTTTTTAAAATCACAAAATTTTACCATGTGCCCTCTATATCATAACAATACACAATATTTAAGACTTGATATACAATCATTAAAAATACCTGTAGAATAGCTTCCAAACAAGACTGATAGTAATGCATATCCTTTTCCATCTCCCTGCTTTCAACATCAAACACGTAGATCAGTACTTCCACATTCCTGAAGATGTTGTCTCTCTGTGATGCGAAGTAGTTCTCCATGAAGGCCTCCTGCCCCCCACAGTCCCACAGGTTAAGCACCAAGTTGCCAAGGAAGCGGACATGTGAGTGTTCTACGTCAACTGGAAATAAGCATTAAATATTATTGTTTTGTTTTATTTTATAAAAATGCCAAATAGCTTGTTTAAAACAGTTGGTATTCTGATAAAAAAGTATATTGCTTCTAACTACACACATTTTCTAACTACACGCATTATGTTCTTTATGATACTAGATTTTGTCCTTGTCATCATGTCATTATCAACATACACTATTCATAAAAATAAAAAAAATCCTTTATTGATTTGAAATAGACATGATTGACTTTGACTAGGAAAAATGTTCATTCTTCACATTATTATCAAAGAACATTTTTCCTAATCATAAAATCTATGCAGAG
This sequence comes from Agrochola macilenta, assembly GCA_916701695.1. Classification (NCBI taxonomy): domain Eukaryota; kingdom Metazoa; phylum Arthropoda; class Insecta; order Lepidoptera; family Noctuidae; genus Agrochola; species Agrochola macilenta. The sequence continues at coordinate 8,940,611 of OU753554.1, read as the reverse complement.
CTTCAAATTACTTATGCAATTTTAGAGCAAATGTACATAATTACTTTACATAATCAATAATTTTAGTGTGTGAAGTCAGTGCATTATATTTGCTGTTGCTATGTGCTGTGGGCATGCATGGGCAGTAGAGGGAGACTACATAGTTATGTACCTACAGTTCAAAGTATGACTCAACTGATACAACAATGTATCAAACTATCAAAGAGATAAACATAGCTGCATCTAACAATATTTCCAACAAACACTCAAAGATGGCCCTCTGCCCTACATTTCTTCTCATAGTGTCTACAATCAAAAGCCTTTTATGAATTTAAAATTTATCAAAGGGTACAAAATTACAACAACTTACTTGTAGCACCCAGTCGTCTTGTGTCTCTTGCGATGTAGTTGGCAAATATAATGGACCTCATGCTCGTTTTACCTGAGCCACTCTTTCCCATCAATAATACCTGAAAATTGATGGATTAGATAGTTGTGAAAAATATTTAATCATATATTTTAATCTTATGAAATAGAAACCACCATATTTCTTTTTCAATCCTAATGACGTCTTTTGTTTTGAATAATAAATTAAGAGATTAGAATCAAGTTTATCTATTTGAATACGCACCTTCTTCTTCATGTTGACTAAGTTTTACTAGGTCAAGGGTCTAAAACTTTGTTTTGGTAATTAAATGCCTCGATTTAAACACAACACAATTGTAAATTAAGATTATTAGATCATCAATCCAGAATTAATTCTTATGTTGAAATTCACTAGAAAAACTTGAAAAGCGAAGGGAAAAGTAGGCGTAATTTTATTCTCATTCACGACAAAGCCAATGAAATTGATAAATGACAGATGATACAACTGACATGACGATTGTCGAACTGACGTACACTGACATTAGCAATGATGGCGATAAAATTTCGGAAATTGCAAAACTAATAAAAAAATGTTTTGTTAACCAATCAATGAATCAATTTATAAGACGACCCACTGAACAAAACTTTAAAAAATATTCTTTCTCGGGTCAATTTCTGGTAATTTGTTCTAATAACCAAAAAATCTTTTGACCAATTTCTAAACGAATAAGTTAGTACTAAACAAAAGTTGCGTTCTTACGAAAGAGAAGATTTAGAGATTAGTTTGCCATTTTTTATTTATCTTATTTTGGGAACTAATAATTTAGTTTGAGCCGCATAATAAATATAATTTAATAAATTTTTCCAGTTGAATCATGATATTTTTCAGTGTTTTGTTTTCATTGTGTTTGCTTATTCTAAAATATGAACGTATTGTTTTCATATATGTGTCATACTGTCATCTTTAAGTCACCCTGGCTGAGGCTGAATAAAAAAATTGACAAAAAGTGTTTGAAGATTTGTGGAAACGTGTGAATTATCCTAAACTATCCCACAATATGTTTGCTATTAAGTAAAACCTAGATAATTGATACGAGTCTTCAATATGGCTCGTCACCGCGATATTAGAAATAGGAGTTATTCCGAAGACTACGATGACGACGATGTTTACGGATATTCTGTGGAAGAAGATAGCTGCATGTCGCCCAGCGACACATCGTGGATTTATGACCGAAATCGTAGCCAGCAGGTAGATCTCTTGCAGAGTCACAATGACATACAAGAAGAGCCTGAAGAAGACAATATAGCTGACACAAGTCAACCCGGACACCAGCGACGCGAGTCTATGGACTTCCGAAGTCTGAACCTCGACGAAGAGGATGAGGCTAAGCTCATGTCGTGCTTAGACGAACTTAGAAATGTTATTGGTGACACAGTTTCAGATAACATTCTAATACAAACTGTTATAAAGCACAATTTTGATTTCAGTAAGTCCCTTGATGATATACTCAATAGGAAAAGTAGAGACGCTGAGATTCCTAAAACAGAACCTGTTAAGCCTGTAATCATTGTAGATCCTTTAAAAGCTCCAATTATATCAACAGTAGATAAAACTCCAAAAGTTATAGCTACCAATGTAGAACCAAAGACTGTTGGGATAGTGAAAGGATTTAAGATTGGGCAGGATGGCAGCTCTGGTAGTCGTCCACAGACCCCAAGAGACCAATCACCTTGCCCTGAAAGGACATTAAAGACTGATCAAGCTGATGAAATGAAAGTAACTCCTAAAGTGAAAGAAAACAAACTGGATGCCAACACGCAGTATGCTAATGAGAGAGGATCAGACAAGGACCACTTGTACATAGTTGTTATAGGTCATGTTGATGCCGGCAAGTCTACCCTGATGGGCCGGCTGCTTTGTGAGCTTGGAGAAGTTAGTCAGCGAACTCTGCACAAATATGAACAAGAGAGCAAGAAAATTGGCAAACAGAGCTTCATGTACGCATGGGTGTTGGACGAAACTGGAGAGGAGAGGGTCAGAGGCATCACAATGGATGTGGGGAGAGCACAATTTGAATCAAAGACAAAAAGAGTAACTATATTAGATGCACCTGGTCATGCAGACTTTATTCCTAATATGATAACTGGTGCTGGTCAAGCAGATGTGGCCTTGCTTGTAGTGGATGCCACAAGAGGTGAATTTGAGTCAGGCTTTGACTTTGGAGGCCAGACCAGAGAGCATGCTCTGCTAGTGCGTTCACTTGGAGTAAGTCAACTTGCAGTAGCTGTTAACAAGTTAGAAACAACTAATTGGTCTCAAGAACGATTCAATGAGATCACCAAAAAATTAAAAGCTTTCCTGAAACAAGCTGGTTTTAAAGATTCTGATGTTACTTATGTGCCTTGCTCAGGGTTGACTGGAGAGAATTTGGTGAAGCCTCCGGCTGAAGCTGAATTAATTAAATGGTACAATGGACCGTGCCTACTGGATGTTGTTGATAAATTCAATGTTCCTGAGAGGCCTGTGGCAAAACCTTTCCGCTTATCTGTAAATGATGTTTATAAAGGTACTGGCTCAGGATTCTGTGTGGCTGGACGTATTGAGAACGGCTTGATCAATAAGGGTGACAAGGTTTTAGTGTGCCCCACTAAAGAAATGGCTGAAGTTAGAAATATAAGCATCAATGAAATGACAACTAATGTTGCATTTGCTGGAGACCAAGTCAGTGTGACATTAATAGGAGTAGACATGCAAAATGTTGCTGTTGGGTTTGTACTGAGTGACCCCATCCAACAAGTACCTGTCACTACAAGGTTTGAAGCGAGGATAGTAGTTTTTAATATAAAGGTTCCTATCACAAAAGGTTTTCCAGTACTTATTCATCATCAGTCTCTAGTTGAGTCTGCAAACATAGTAAAGTTGAAGTCATTATTGAATAAAAGCACTGGCGAGCTGGTGAAGAAGAAGCCTCGTTGTTTGGGTAACAACTGTGTGGCCGTGGTTGAGATCGAGGTGTGTCGCCCGATCTGCGTGGAGCGGTACAAGGATGTGAAGGAGTTGGGCCGCGTTATGCTGCGCGTTGCGGGCACCACAATAGCCGCCGGGCTCGTCACTAACATCGTCAACACCTGATTGATCTGATAAGATTTATCATTGTTTAAACGTTATGGCATCTTACATAAATGTAGCCTGGCAATTACTGTAGGTAATGAAGGCACATAATAGACTTGATTGTTTTTAGTATAATTTCTTATAGTACGTTTTGCAGTCTTCCATTCTTTATTATGGAGTTTAAACTCACGCTGATGAAGCCATTGGTTATCTATTTGAGCCATATTATGCAACAAGTATTTGTAAGTTGTAACAAAGACCCATGACGTAAGAGCTTCAAATGAATGTACTGGAGGTAGTACCTAATATGGCCTACTTATGTTTTGAGCAGTTTTAAGTGATAATTATTTTTATTAGAAGAACTATTCTTAAAATTGTCAAATTGGCGTTAAAAGTTTATGTAATAGTTGCCATAACAAGCATCGCAATGCACATGAACAGTGTACAATAATGTATCGTTTAAGAAATGGTTATATTTTAATGATTACTTATTAAATATTATTTATAATGCCAATAAAATTTGTTGTCATAGATAATGCATTTTATTATTTTTCCTTGTAAATCCCGAGTTATATAATTGGGATACACTTAAATATACCTACATAAAAACCATCATCCGTCTTTGGCAAACTATACTACGTTAAGGAAATGTTCCTCTGTGCATAGAAACTGCTTATGTATCATTTTGTTTTGTTTAGGTCTTTATTACCTACCATGGTCTACTGTCCATGATTGAAAAATATATTATGGAAGGTAGGTACCTACTTGGGGGTATTAGCGCGAGCATGCAAGGGGATTGGTATCCAACTGGATCGAAAGTTTCTAAAGAGTACGTAGGTACCTAATATAATCGAGTTTATTCGCTTCCTGGACGGTATACGCCCATAGCCTTCATAACAATAAAACTTTAAAACTTCTATTGTGTCTCGTTCAGTATCCGCGAAACCGTTAAAGAAGTTTTTCCCCATGTACAGTTTTAACGTTAGTGTCGCCAATAAAATCAACAATACCGTAAAATAATCAGAGTATTTAGGTTAGCAGGCCACCGCCAATAGCGCTGCAGATTGTTATCCGCGGGACTTTATTCTTTGGTTAGTCAAATGAACAGGTAAGTACCTGCGGTGGAGACTGCACGTTTTCCGATAGTGCAACGTACGGTCAACCGCTCGTCTATGGTAACAATTTGCTTTTCTTTTTAAAAGTCTTTATTTCGTAGGTTTTCGTCACTAGTGTTCGTGGTCCAAGTGGTCACTAGTCACTACTGATGTGCGGTCCGTACGCTTACATGCTCAAAAATGTGGGATAGTTATCTACCATATCAATATACAAGGTGATCCTTTTGATATCCCATAACTCTAGGGCACAGCCTAAACTCTAAGGTATTAATGAGACCATGTCAAAGAATCAACTGAGGTAAGTTTTTGTTTAATTTTTCATTCGAAATAATTATCGACAGTCACGATTATTTATGTAAAACACCCTTACGTGAAATATAACATTAAAAAAAAACCAGATTATTTTGGTTCATAAAAAAAACATGACAACGTCGCATTTTCTAATGATTGTTTGATTACTTATCAATGAAACAGATACGGAGACTATTGTGATGTTATCTTAAAAAAAAAAAAAAAATAACTAAGTAGTTATGCCAGTTGATTCTTTGACATGGTCTCATTATCTCTTGCTTTAAAAACGGTGAAGGAAAACATCGCGAGGAAACCGTCCATGCCTGAGAGATATTTCTCGACGGCATGTGAAGCCAAGTCAGAAGCCCATGGGTGGCTTTAATACTCTGACACCAGGTTAGTCACTAACCACACGAAAAGAAGTAGATTAATACCGTAGTTATGAGATATCAAAAGGAACACCTTGTTTATTTATCCTACTAAAAGAGACATCACGCTTTTGGTTTTGTTCTCCAAAACCAAAAGGGTATGGCAGAAGTGTCTTAGCAAAAGCAGGGTTTGTTTGGTTTCATCTTTCATAAGCGCATTGCCAGGCTCTATACCTTTATTCGAAGGTATCCTGATCTCCTATGTCATAACTTACCACCTATTCGTTACGAATAAGTAGCTAAGAGGTATAACGTGTCCTACTTATAGTAATTACCTCCGACAAAATCGCTCACAAAAATATTATTTCCTATTATGACATAAAGGAGGCTCAGTAATATTTGCGGAGTTCTGTAGTATGAAGTAAAGTGCGGCAAGGAAACAGTTTCCCGCCAGGACCAAGAGATTTAATTTAGATAAGTAGTGTGCCGACGACAGCTTGTTATGTGCGCTGCAATCAACAGAGTCTGAACGTTGGTAGCCATCTCAACAAATATCATCTTTCGGTTTTGTGTAGGTTGTAAGAACCTAGTCTAAGAAAACTTATGAAGTGGTTCGGGTTAACCAAATTCTTTTTAACTTTTTACTCACGACTGCTAAGTAATAATAGCCGCACAGGTCGATCCATCAGGTTAAGCTACGTTTGCCGGGGTTGGTACGTGGATGGGTGACCATCTTTACATACCGAGACTCCTCTGTGCCTCGGAAAGCACGTTATGCTGTTAGTCCCGACTGTCATTTGTGGATGTTTGACAGTCGTTACGGGTCATCAGAAGCCTGAAAATCTGACAACCAGTCTTACCAAGGGGTTTCGTATTACCCAGTTTCTGGGTTGTGGAGGTCATATAGGCAGTCGCTCCATGTAAAATTCAGATATTCAGCTGCATCCGGTTAGACTTGAAGCCGACCCGAATATAGTTCGGAAAAGGCTAGGCAGATTGAGTGATTGACTCACGATTGCTAGGTGGGTAGGATTTAGGTACCTGAATAAAGGGGGTGTGTAAAAAACAACGGTGGTCACGTTGTTTTTCTTAATTTCTAACGCTTACGCGAAAACCACTCGAATCTATAGTATTGTCCTCTCTCCTCTTATTCCTGAATAAAAAAGAAACCAAAACGGTCTTAAAGCAGCAGGTACCTACTGCCAAAACATTTATTTTTCACATCTTAGAATATATTTTTGAATAGGTAAAGAATGCCAGAAGTAAGTGCGCAGGGTTGCGCCGCCGGCCGTGTCAACGTTTGTTCGCCGAGCGGTGCCAAGTGTCGCGGGCTGGCGGCGTGGCAGGAGTCTTGAAATTTAATTTCCTACTAATTTCCCAACACTCGGTAGTTCACTGTTTACTCGCTCAACTACGGCGGCGGCGCGGCGTCCCCAACCTTTGACGCTTTTCAATTCCATCGATATGTCATTTACGTTTTTTCATATTTGTGAACTTCTCTGGTAAGTAATTAATAACTCCAGTTTTTATCCTCAAAGAGAGGCTAATTCATTATTCTTAATGGTTTCGTGAATTGCATGAGTTTTATTAATTAAAAGTTGAAGCCTTTTAAAGTGTTTTGGAAGTTGTTACTAACTTAACGGTTGGAAATTATGGAGCAACTGAAACTTTGATTGCAGAAGTCATAGCGGGTGGCGAAGCGCCTCTTAAAATGTTTTGAGCAAGAATTATTACGACCGCTTAACTTGTAACTTGTCCAACTGAACATGCAGTTAGAACTGAACCATCTGCTCTTATTGTTCTAGAAGTAAAAAGCGGAAACCTAATCTGTACCCCTTTGTTTATTCTTTAAGTACTTTAAGCTATTAAGTACTTATGTACTTACTTACCTATGTGAATGTCCATTCTGTAGATGCAGCTACCTATGTTGCTAAAGATGACTATCAATAATTGATAGGTAAGTAAGCACTACGAATTGTATGTATTTAATATTTATGGATACATAAGTATCGATGCATCCATCGGTATCTAAAACCTACATCACTCATAACTGAAACATGATACCTATCCACTGCAAGAGTGACTCATTTAAGATGAACCACTCGGTCATGATAGAGAGCGGTGGACCTAGAGACGTCGGAGATTTAAATATCTAACTAGATAATTATGCTGCCTTAGCTACAGAGATTTCGTAGTTTTGTAAACGAAGACTGCTACAAGTAAGGCGCTCTGTTTCATTCAGAATAAGACGCCCTCGGCTGGCGACTTATTGGTTTTTCGTAACAGGAAATTCCTCAGTAGCAGCCCGAAGTCTGGATTTGTGACCACGCGGCTATTAGCAAAATGTTTGCACAATACGAGTATGTAACTGGCTAAATGAGGGTGTTTTATAGACAGGTACAGTACAGCTCTGCCTATTCCTTAGGAAAATACAGGCGTGATATAATATGTTATGCTTTAGTGTTTATTTCCTAGTTTAACCGATCATATGTCTAGTACAAACGGTTGAATGTGATTATAAATCAGCGTCGCGTGCGGCTCCCGTGGACACTTTGTACTCTCAAGTGGGCCTAGCGTGTTTATGGGCAAGGACACCTAAGTGTTGAGGCTGGCACGTGGCTTCTAAAGGCTAGGTATTTGTCTAGCCTTTGAAATCTACTTGTAGGAGCTACGAATGAATATAAAGTAGCGGTCGGCGACCTTTTAGCCGCCAATGGGTGACATACAAAGCTACACATCTTTTGGCGCTAGAATGACTTTAGGAGGGAGTCGCTGTTGGTTTGTTGTGTTGTTATTTATTATGTTTCAATTGTTTTGTGAAATGTAATGTAAAACCAAAATGGCGGTAACATTTTGGTTTTACATTACATTTTTGTTCCGTTCCGAGGGGAGTTCCGATTTTGGCCACGCGCTAAAAGAACCTTGTAGGTACTATCATTGTCGCAAAATGAAATATAGACTAGAATACTATAGACGCAGGGTAGGTACTACTGTACGAGCGAGTCAACTGGCTTCGTTGCGTTTGAAAATAGACTAACTACTTACATTTATTTATTTTTTTGTTTGTTTAAGGAAGGTGGTACCTAGGTGTTATTTGAGATTTTAGAAATGAATATTCGACACATTGGTATTTATGATTTTTCGACGTACTTGATTTTTTCAGAATAGGTTTAGTTTTTTGAAAAAAAATATTTAAGTGTACTTAGTCTATTTTCAAGGAAGCCAGTTGACTCGTAGTTGTCGTATAATCTGGAAACATATCATGAAAATACTTTAGTTCCGTTCTGTAGTAGATAGGTAAATATTATGCTGACTGATAATAAACGCGAATTATTCATATCTATTTCCTCTCTGCCTCTAGTCATTGGCTGGTATTCTAATAAATGTCTATGCTTTGAATGCAAAGCTAGATACCTATTTTGAATTTCGAATAATGGTCGGGCTTAGTACCTTTCTATCATAATTTATGGTCCATTACTTTAGTTGGATTCCGCATTCCGCATGAGATCTTTTCACTGCATCCTTAGAAATGAAGTTTAGTTTTTAACCGACTTCAAAAAAGGAGGAGGCTCTACTCTATGTTCGTCTGTATGTTTTCTTAAATAATAATACCAGCCTGTTACTGTCCCACTGCAGGGCAAAGGCCTCTTTTCATACAGAGAAGGCACGAGCATTAATCACCACGCTTGCTCAAGACGGGTTGGCGATTTCAGACTTATATTAACTATAAGTCCAGGTTTCCTCACTATGATTTTCTTCACCGATGTCAGCAATGTCCAAGATAAACTCAGAAAGTACATATGAATTGAAAAATTCACATTTCGGATTTCGGATTTGAACCCACAACCTCGTGCATGTGAGGCGAGGCGAGGTGTTTTATTACAACACTTAAAAAAATACAACATTTATAAATGGCGAAGCTTCCGCCTCTAGTGGTCGCAAGCGCTACTGATGAGGTCGTGGGTTCGATTCCCAGGTCGGGCAAAGTGTTATTGGGTTTTTCATTTTGGGATTTCGCAGTAGCAGCCTGGAGCCTGGATTTGTGCCCAGTTGATGGTAATAGCCTCGTCCCCTATTACATGGGGCTTAAACATAACTGGCGAAATGTGGGTGTACTATTGGCACATCTCTTCTTAACCCTTCCGGGAAACAAGGCGTGATGTTATGTATGTTATTACCTTTCTAACATCATCTATAGTCCATAACTTTTGTTGAGTTCCGCATTCCGCATGACAAGAGATCTCTTCACTGCATCCTTGGACATGAAGTTAAATCCTACTAAAATTATAAATGTGAAAATGTTTGTGTGTTTGGATGTTTCTTACTTATAATCACGCAAAAACGGCTGAACGGATTTGGATTAAATTTGGCACACAGACCTGGATACTTTTTTATCCCGGTAGTACGTTCCCGAGGGATAATTTCCGACCTCCACGCGGGCGAAGCCGCGGGCAAAAGCTAGTTTTTAATAAAATATTTAAAAATCCCCAATAAGGTAACTGGCGGAGTTCGTAATCAGCTGTAGTTACATGAAATTATGAGTTTAGAAAAGCATTTTTTTACCATTTCTATCACGTCTGTGAAGTATTGCCAGTTAATTTGATTTGACCTTGTGTTTATCTACTTACTAGCTGCGCTCCGCGGTTTCACCAACACAAGTCTCGATCCCGTGGGAATATCGGGATAAAAAGTATCCTATTGATATGACCTAGTCATGGTCCACCTGTGTGCCAAATTTCATCCAAATCCGTTTAACAGTTTTAGCGTGAAAGCGTAACAAACAGATAGACAAACAAACTCACTTTCGCATTTATAATATTAGTTAGGATTAGGATGAACGAGCTAATTATATTTTCGACCTAGAGGACAGCTACTATTTAATTTAATTTTCGAGCATAAATCAAAGAATAGATTCTACAGTGACAGAAGTCTTCTTTGGGGTTCTCTAATTCAATTAACGAGAGCTCTTATAATGAGATACATTCTAAATTCGTAGGTGTTGGAAGCTATTACAGAATTGAGGGCGCGTATAAATCAGTGTCGGCCGGCCACCCCCGTACAACGGCTGTCCGCCGCTAATAATGTTACACAAACAACCCTACGCACTGCGACCTCATCCCTTAGCTTGAACTAACCAATGAGTTTTGAGCTATAAAACCTACTTTGTTAATCATAATAAAATACTGATTTAAATTCTCGAAAAAAAAGTCTTGATGCCTTTAAAGTGAAAAGAACAAAAAAAAAATCCCACCCGTACGCAAAATACGCGCTAAGACGTGGAGTTGCGGATACCAGCCCGTATTACCTATTACCTATTATTAAAGTGAAAAGAAGAAAATTATTTTCTATTTAATTCGACCATAGTGGCGTTTTTATAGTTTTTCATGTCACATGGCCTGTCTTTACTTATTTTTTAAATATAGTGTTATTGCAAACTCGGAACTCCTTTTTTCTTAATTTAGTAAGATTTTATTTACGAGTAGGTACCTACATACGATAAGTGAAATTTACGTGTTCTGTTGTACGTGTCTTTAGAGTGCAAATAGTCCCTTTAGCGGGAAAACAAGTGACGTTAGGTTTCTCTTCTGTCATCTGTGGTAACATGTAGTAAGGTCCCAGCAGGTGACTGCATGCTCTGTGGGTGACTGTTATTAACCCGCGTTTCTACAATCTACCTACTGTTTTATTATTTTTCTGTTCACTGTTCGTCAGGAATAATCTGCAAAGAATGTACCTATCAGTGTATCTTTTCTCTTTATTATATTAGACTAGCTTTTGCCCGCGGCTTCGCCCGCGTGGATGTCGGAAAATATCCGACGGGAACGTACTACCTGGATTAAAACATAACCTATAGGTTAATCCAGGTTATAAACTCTCTGTGTGCCAAATATCATCCATATCCGTTCATCCGTTTTTGTGCAAACCGGAACATACATTCAAACAAACATACCAAAATTCTAAAAACTATTCTATAAACTATACTAATATATATTTTCGGCATCAGACTCGAATATTCAATGTAAGATTTGACTTCGTTACTATTTTATTTTACTTCGTCTGCGTAGAGTATAAATTCTTTTTCCTAGATACTTATGAATTATTATAACAATTATAAATGGCTTTAGGGTGTTAGTGTATGTGAGTTTCTATATTTGTAAACGCACCCACGATACAAGAAGAAATTCTTAGTGTGGGGCAACGTTTAAAAAAAAAAAAAAATATATATATAGCGTTGTTCATGGCTAATTGTCCTCCACTATGTGTGATATTTGAGGAATACTGTCAAGAAATACCTACAGTAAAGGACCGGTATCTACCTAAATCCTTTACAGTATTTCTCTATATACAATGTTTTTCACTAATTCGGAAGCGGGCACTAAAACAACCAGGCTAGTTGGAGAGCTAATACGTGAGTGAGCCACATAAAATTGGCCGACGAAGAAACAGTCTTGCCGCAAATCAACTCCAGCAAATTTCAGAGTTTGTCCCTGTGACTTATTAATAGTTAACTGCAATCTTTTAAATTCAAACGGAAGGTCATTATTTGGTATCAATGGTATACGCGGCACGAAGACTGTTTCTCCTCTGGCAGATCCAGTTAGTACTTTGGCCTCAATAACATTGCATAGATGTTCCCTATATGTGTGGTCAGTCTGTAGGGTACAAATTATCGCGCTATTTGCTATGAGGGATGAGCAGTATCGCATTCTGTTCGTATCCTTACTATCCTAATCTATATCTATATCGATTCTCCCGGAGAAGGGGAAGGGGGGGGGGGGTTCTCCGGGGGAGGGGCCCGTGGCTAAATAATAACATCCGCACAGGTCAATCGATCAGGTTAAGCTACACTTGCCGCAGTTGGTCTGTAGATGGGTGACCATACAAAGACCCGTCCGTTGCTCGGAAAGCACGTTAAGCCGTTGGTCCCGGCTGTCATTCGTGGATCTTTGACAGTCGTTGCGGGAAGTCAGAAGCCCGAAAGTCTGACAACCATTCTTACCAAGGGGTATCGTATTACCCAGTAACTGCGTTGTGGAGGTTAGATATGCAGTCGCTCTATGTAAAATACTGTAAAGTTAGAAGCAGTACACGTGCACTTATATTATTTTTACTTGAATACAAAATTCAGCGAATGAACAACTTCAATACAAAACTTCATGGCCCTTTTCAGACCTTTTTTTTTTTTTTTTTTTGGGTGTGATGAATGATCAAATAACTTATCCCGCTCTGGGCGGAGCGGGAAGGCGTGTCAGACTCTTACTGACTAAAACCCACCCGTGTGTCTTCAATTACCTGTACGTTTCCAGGGGCCACGGTATTCCTTTCGGACTTTCCCGCGACCCCGGCAGGCATCGGTCCTAGCGGACCCCTTCCGTTGTGCCGACATCTCTTTGAGGCGCGTACCACCGTCCGCAAGCCCACGCTTACGGTGGCCGGGAATCGGCCTGCGATTCCTGACGCCCAGGGCGTCTCCTGCGGCAGCTAGGGGGCGTGTGGGCGTGACATTTGCCTCTTTCTCACGCGCTCCGTCTTCTCCTTTGCGAGCATTACTGCTTCGCAGAAGGAGCTGACGGCTTGCCACGCCCTCTCTCTCCGTACCATGGCCTGGACCAGGGCCGGACGCGAGAGATCACTGTCACAGATCACCTCCACAAGGACAAGGCGGTGCCCCGCCCAAGCCGGGCGGACCTTCACCGTATGCTCCACTATGTCCTCCGGGAGATCCACACAGTGGTGACACCTGGGCATTTCCTCCCGCCTTATACGAAACAGGAACTTCCCGAAACAACCGTGTCTGGTGAGGACCTGCGTCAGGCGGAAGGTGAGGACGCTGTGGCGCCTTCTAGTCACTTCTCAAAGAGAGGACTTATCGCCTCAAATGTGGCGAGCCCAGCAGTGGGTTGCGAATATAATAGAATAATATGCCGAAATATCAGTGATTTTAACTTAAAAAATAACGAACTTTAATTACAAACAAAATTTCATCCCCCTTTTCACCCCTTTAAGGGTTGAAATTCTAACAACACTGTTGCGTTAGCTTCCAACCATAAGCCTAGATAGAAAATGTTGTGATGTTTTTTAGAAAATTAAGGACTTTTCAACTTGATATATCAAAAACGCTGAGACACGTATAAATTAATTTTCAATCTTCAGCCTAAACACAAAATTTGAAGATCCTAACTTCAAAACTGACGGACTTTCATATAAACTTCCATCCCCTATTTTACCCCTTTAGGGGTGGAATTCCCAAAAATCCTTTCTTAGTGGATACTTACTCTTCACAAAGAACACACCCTCCAAGTTTCATGTCTCTAGGACCAGCGGTTTAGGCTGTGCGTTGATATATCACCCAGTCAGTCAGTCAGTTTATCATTTTATATATATAGAAAACGAAAACCTTCGCAAGCAATGGGAAATTACTGGACGTCGCGTCGCAAGCACTTTACAGCAACAAAACATTCAAGGTTCTGTGTTGTGTGTTCTGTTTAAGGGCCTTACTCTCGTTTAGTACAGTAAAACGGTCACTTTAAAAAGCTATCTTCTCATTAACGGCTTGGTTAAAAGGTTTGAAAAAAATATATGTTTGCTATAGATTCATGAACAACATTTATATTGTCGGGATTTTTTCGTAAGGTTAATACGTTTGCCTTAAAAAAATATTTACCAAAACGCAATTTTTGGCTAATATCCCTAACTACTTCTAAACAGCTTTGATATTTGGAAATATTTTTACACTGAAAAATTGAAGGTTAGAGTTACTACAGATTTGTCATTTTTTTTTTGTAAATCAATCAATATTTACTAAGAAAATATCCCCATCTAGAGATAGAGGTTCAGAGGGGCTCTGTGCGGGCGCGGGCGGCAGTCGTGCGTTAGCACTGAGACGGGACGGCTGTGTCGCTCGTTGCTCCGCTCCGGCTATCGACCGACTATGCGCATACATATGTGTTAGTGCTAATGTTTACGAACTTATTGTATTAGTGTGCGTTTATAGACTAGCTCGCTGCAGAGAGTCCAAACCGATTGTGCGCGTAGGCGGTTTATTGTTGACTATTTTTTTATGTGCAATTATTAATACTTCTTTTAATTTTCATTGACAATTTACAATAAAAACAAATAAATGTATATATAAAATATAACAACATAACATCACGCCTGTATTCCCCGAAGGGTTAGGCAGAGGTGTACCTATAGATCACCCACATTTCGCCAGTTATGTTTAGAAGTTCCATGTTATAGGGGGTGAGCCCATTACCATCAACCAGGGACAAATTCGGACTCGGCTGCTATTGAGCAATTTTAGAAAAAATGCAATTTATATCACTTTGCCTGACCCGGGAATCGAACAAAACGGAACGGAAAAAATTAGGACCAAAAGTTTTAACAACACTTTTGCTATAGTTGTAAGCCGAGCGGCGTGCGCGTGTTTCTCTCTCAAAGTCAAAGTCGAAGTCGAAGTCGGAGTCGAAGTCGAAGTCGGAGTCGAAGTCGGAGTCGGAGTCGAAGTCGAAGTCGGAGTCGAAGTCGCAGTTGAAGTCGGAGTCGAATTCGGAGTCGGAGTCGAAGTCGAAGTTGGAGTCGGAGTCGAAGTCGGAGTCGAAGTCGAAGTCGGAGTCGAAGTCGAAGTCGGAGTCGAAGTCGGAGTCGAAGTCGAAGTCGAAGTCGAAGTCGGAGTCGAAGTCGGAGTCGAAGTCGGAGTCGGAGTCGGAGTCGAAGTCGAAGTCCAAGTTGAAGTCGAGCGAGTGTATAAGTCGACACGAGTCAAGAGACTTATACTTATACTTATACTTCGAGACCAAAAGTTGTAACGACACTTTTTGCTATAGTTGTAAGCTGTGTCGGAGTCGAAGTCGAAGTCAAAGTCAAAGTCAAAGTCGGAGTCGAAGTCGTAGTCACAGTCGAAGTCGGAGTCTGAGTCGGAGTCGGCGTCGGTCGGAGTCGGTCGGAGTCAGTCGGAGCCGGTCGGAGTCGGTCGGAGTCCATCGGAGTCGGTCGGAGTCAGTCGGAGTCGGTCGGAGTCGGTCGGAGTCAGTCGGAGTCAGTTGGAGTCGGAGTCGGAGTCGGGGCCGGAGTCAGGGTCAGAGTCGGTCGGAGTCGGTCGGAGTCGGTCGGAGTTAGTCGGAGTCGGTCGGAGTCAGTCGGAGTCGGTCGGAGTCGGTCGGAGTCGGTCGGAGTCAGTCGGAGTCGGTCGGAGTTGGTCGGAGTCGGTCGGAGTCAGTCGGAGTCGGAGTCGGAGTCGGTCGGAGTCGGTCGGAGTTGGTCGGAGTCTGTCGGAGTCGGTCGGAGTCGGTCGGAGTCAGTCGGAGCCGGTCGTAGTCTGTCGGAGTCGGTCGGAGTCGGTCGGAGTCAGTCGGAGTCGGTCGGAGTCGGTCGGAGTCAGTCGGAGTCAGTCGGAGTCGGTCCGAGTTAGTCGGAGTCGGAGTGAGTCGGAGTCAGTCGGAGTCAGTTGGAGTCGGAGTCGAAGTCGGAGTCGGAGTCGGGGCCGGAGTCAGGGTCAGAGTCGGTCGGAGTCGGTCGGAGTCGATCGGAGTCAGTCGGAGTCGGTCGGAGTCAGTCGGAGTCGGTCGGAGTCGGTCCGAGTTAGTCGGAGTCAGTCGGAGTCGGAGTCGGAGTCGGTCGGAGTCAGTCGGAGTCGGTCGGAGTCGGTCGGAGTCAGTCGGAGTCAGTCGAAGTCGGTCGGAGTCAGTCGGAGTCGGAGTCGGAGTCAGTCGGAGTCGGAGTCAGTCGGAGTCGGAGTCGGAGTCAGTTGGAGTCGGAGTCAAAGTCTAGAGACCTTAGAGTTTAGAAAAAATTAAGACCAAAAGTTGTAACGATACTTTTTGCTATAGCTGTAAGCCGTGCGGCGTGCGCGTGTTTCTCTGTCTATCTGTCTCTCTCTCATAGAAAGAGGAACTTCGTTCCATCCGGGTGTCCCTTGACACCTCTCAAGTTTTTTTTAATTTCCTCGCACAATGCATAGTAAAACGTTGTATGATACACGTGCGTAAGATAGACACGTGCGGAAGAGAAATCACCTACCTACCGCACATAAAGCATAAATAACTATTCTGACACTTATTATTTTTATTGGAAAATTTTCTAATTTTTCCTCATGGGTATCGTTTTCTTGGTTTTCGCAGGTGCGGAAGTCGATAGTGATGTCAAAATGAAATTCCAAAATGGCGGCTGCGGACATTTTCAAATATTTTCATCTTGGGTGTCGTTTTCATAGTTTTCTCGGATACTAAAGCCGATAGTGAGGTCAAAATGTAAATCCAAGATGGCGGCTGCGAACATTTTCAAATATTTTCGTCATGGGTATCGTTTTCATAGTTTTTTCGGATGCTAAACCCGATAGTGAGGTCAAAATGTAAATCCAAGATGGCGGCTGAGGAAATTTCAAATATTTTCGTCATGGGTGTCGTTTTCATAGTTTTCTCGGATGATAAAGCCGATAGTGAGGTCAAAATGTAAATCCAAGATATCGGCTGCGAAAATTTTCAAATTTTTCGTCGTGTGTATCGTTTTCATGGACTCCGAACGTTGGGGATGTATCTCACAACAAGTTACCCAATTATGTAAGTTAGGTACCTATTTACCTTCTTAGCTACTAATTGTTTACATACTTTTAACTCAACCCACGAATTTTTTTTTTTTAAATCAGCGTGTTTAGTGTGGATCTTTGTAGGGAAGGTGCGTATTTACGCAACCAGGTTTTTATACTAGGTATTTACTTGCAAGTACGCCGACCAAGTGCCGACCAGAGAAATACTCGCAAGACTTCAAAGTATTTTGCTCCGTCTACGCTCGACGCGATTCTGCTCCTTATTTATATTCAGTTACCGATCAATGTTCTATGCAAGTATTTTTACTTTAAAGGTTTGGAAGTTTTTTTTTCTGTAGAAACGGTTCTGCTCCTTATTTATATTAGATTACGAATCAATGTTCTATGCAAGTATTTTTTCTTCCAACAAGGCTTGGGAACTTTATCAAAGTATTTTACTCGGCTACTCGCTCCGTCGACGCGACAACGACAGCGACGATCCTTATTGGTACGTCTACGCTCGACGCGATTCTGCTCCTTATTTATATTCAGTTACAGAACAATGTCCTATGAAAGTATATTTTACTTTTTATGTTTGGAAGTATTTTTTTGTAAACGCGATTATGCTCTTTATTTCTATAAAGTTACGAATGTATGTTGGATTACAATGTTCTATGCAAGTTTTTTTCTTCCAACAAGGTTTGGATCCTATGCAAGTATTTTTACTTTTAAGGTTGTGGAAGTTTTTTTTGTAAACGCGATTGTGCTATTTATTTATATCGCAATATGGATCAATGTTCTATGAAAGTATTTTTCTTCCACCAAGGCTTGGTTGGAAGTATCTTTTTTTGCATACGCGATTGTACTCCTTATTAGTATGAATTTACGGATCAATTTTCCATGCAGAAAGAAAATATTTGAAAGTATTTCGAGCCCTGGTTTTTGGCGCTGGTGTCTAAAGGTGGACGTACTTGGAAGCCCTGGTACTCGATTTTGCAAGTACGACCCATCTCTAGATCTTTGACACTATGTATTCTGATTACCATAAATAATAGTATTTTTTTGTAATTTGAACGAGGTCGAATATTATGGTCACCCTAGACGACTTTATGACGTTTCGACTCATATTTTTTTAATGACACACCTTTATCAATATCTCTGAAGTAAGAACATAATTAATAAATGGATAATCAAAATCCTTGTTTTTTATTATTCTTAGCTCGGAAAGATGTTATTTATCTGAATTTACGGACATCGCGTAAATATAAATTATAGGAATATTTGTCATTTACTAATTGGGACTTTTCATAAGCCCACATTCGCACGGACGTAATAATATCACGGTGGGATTTTATCGCGCACTGGACTTTCAACTTTCGGTGTTTAGCCGAGCGTTGAGAATGCAACGTGTTGGACGCACTCTCGTCCCAGCGCGTTGAAAAAACACACTGTTGGATTTTCAACTCTCGGCGTGAAGCAAAGCGTAGAAAATCCAGTACACAAAAAAAATCGCTTCGATATTTTCACGTCCTTGCTAACGTGCGCTAACACTTTTATTATTTGATTGTATTCATTACATAGTAATAACAGTATTTGAATAATAATAAATAATACAGAAAAAGCATTATTTTTTTAAAGTTGAGACCACCCTAAACGAAATAAATAAACTTAAATAGGCTTAAAATAAATAAAGACAATAATAATAAATATCCCAATAATTTATATTTACGCGTCAGCCGAATTTCCCCCAAGGCGGACGGCCATGCTCGACAACAATGTATGGGTACCTGCCCGTATTTGTATGAATTATCTACTAGCTATACTCCATAGGTTTAGGTAGTTAAATAAAGGTAAACAAAAAAACCACGTGACGAGACACCTGTCAAGTAACCGACTAAAAGTAATACCTGTCACTTTAGTTGTCATGCTACGGCACAGTTGTACTCTTCAATTTAGCAACGTTATAATTCGTTGACGTTTAGATTCTGGGCTCTTTACAATAGACAGATTACAAAATACGTATATTATTATTATGAATCTAACAAAAAAAATTGTGCTCAAGCAGATACATGTACGGAGAGTAGTTTATGAATAAATGATAAAGTTTAACATACATTAATAAAAGAGGAAATTATTGTAAAAATCTAAAATGAATTTAGTTTGGTTTATCGTATATTTAAACAAGAAAGTGTCATCCACAAAAACCCTTGTTACGATTTGTTTACCTTTATTTAACTACCTAAACCTATGGATTATAGATTTTCTCTACAAGGCCTAAATCTCGAGATTAGTCGAAATATGCTAATATGTTGAGATCTCGGCATGGTAAAGAAATTTCCAAAAAACGCATTACTAATCTGTACATTCACTAACGATTCCCCATAATAATCAACAAAAATAAAGCAAATAATGAACATACCTAATTTCTAATAATAAATATAAATGCTGTCGACTCGTTATGAATGAATGGCAAGTACTTACAGCTACTATAAGCTATAGTATCTATCCACACACACTGAAGCGCCCGCATTGTTTTGTCAAACAGAGATAGCAATATTCCAAACGAATTTTGCACACATCTCGATTTGAAGTGCGAGTCGCGCTCGCCCGGCCCTTTCGCTCGTTTTTTTTTTCCTCGCACAATGCATAATAAAATGTATGATACACGTGCGTAAAATGATTTCCGCGCTTGTAGCATTTTTCATACGAGCTAACAATTGGGTAAACAAAAACAAGCCTTACAGTAGTTACCTATGATATGTAACATCTGACATCTCACCTTGGTAATAAGCATCATTAAAGGGGTGCCCCGCCTCGTCAAAATCGTTTCTGACTACTAACTCTAGCACCGCGCGCGATCATTGGTCAAATCAAATAGCTCGCGCTTCCCCGGCTTCCTGTTACACACTTCCGTCCCTTTTCACGAAATCACTCCCACAGATTTGATTATTTAGATTTAGATTTAAATTGCAGGAAACCGAGCGGAAAGATGCTACACATCAAAAACTGGCCAAGTGCGTGTCGGACCACGCAATGAAGGGTTCCGTAGTTGGGATGAATTTATCCTAAGAACAAACTTAACATTGTACTTAGTTGAAAAACATGTTCTCTCATACGGAATGTATGGGAGATCATGATTTTCAAACTGCAAATTTATATTGGTTGACTATTACTCGTTAACCTGTAAAGCCTACTTAGCTGTGATAGTTTTCCTTTTAACTTCGTTATATATACTACTGCTGTGAATTTTTTCACATATCAAAGTACAACTATTTAGCTGGCAGGGGGGGGGGGGGGCGACACTTGACTTGAAAATTATTTAGGTTTAGTCAAAACCGTTTTTGTAATTAACTGGTTAATCAATGAACGGTATTATAACGGTTTATGAACAATATTAACCGGTATTCCAAAACGGGTTTCACGTCCTGATCTATCAATACAAATATCAGCCTTGCATGTACCATTCCCTTAATCGTAGGTAAAAATACCGACCAACGTGCGCATGTCTGCGCCCCTGCATATTCTTTGACCGTCGTTTTAGTGTAGCGCGCCACCGCGCGCATTTTTCGTATTCCAGGGGTAGGGCGTTTAGCTCCGCCCACATGCGCAAGGTCAGTGAGCCTACTATTCACCTTAAGAGCTGAAGATTCTTTACAGGTCCGTATAAACACTTCTTACTTAAACTATTTACTTAGGTACATTTAAAAGTATATTGAGTAAATTAACAGAAATTACACAAAAAAAATAATGATTGAAAATTCTTTATACTTCTGTGCATGTTGGTATAATCTACGTTTATATAAGCATAAACAAGAATGAAATTAAGCCGAAAAATAATATATAAAATTATTCTTCATTCCGATTTTTTGTATCTATGTCTACATAGCATTCGTGTTATTTCAATTCGAACCTTACCATGCACCGTGTAGCAAATAATAGTTCATTCCTGTATAGGTTTATCTCGGGCCCGTCACAAAGGCGCGTCATTGGATACCGTCCCTACCCAGCCTGTGCTAGTGGCAGCCATGTTGCAGTTGTGTGGTATGCTCGCATGCTCGTATCAATGTCGGCATCTGTTCCAACGACTGCGTCGAGCAGACACACGACAAGTATAGTTGCTCATACGGAAACGCGTCACTAACTCAATGAAGATAGCAGTGAGAGAATTGGGAACAGTTGTGACCCAGTAATAACGGCTCCGACTAACGAGTTGTAGGTCGTGGGTACGAACCAAGGCAGGCGCTTTACTTTGAGTAAATAATTCTATTACCACTGCTCTTAAAATGGTGAACGAAAATATCGTGAGGAAAATAATTCTAGAATAAAAATTCGAAGATATGTGACATGTACCAGCCGCACTGTTCCCGTCCTACCAGTGGGAACATTATAGGCTGATTGTGCTATACGTTTAAGCTTGATAGGTTCGTAACGTCCTAAAACTTCGATTTCAATGGACTTGGAGGCCTATTAGGTATCCCTTACCTATAAGAGTAAGTAAATTATAGCCTGTTTTCACTAACACTAAATGAATGGCTACACCTAAATGAATGATTTTCAACGCTCAGCTCAGTGGCGGAAGTTGAAAATCCAACAGCGCGCTTTTCCTTTAGTAGACATTCAGTTTAGTGTCGTCAGTGTTAGCTAAACTGGGCATCAATATGTTGATTATCCAACCCATAGTAACCAACTGTTCTACAGCACAAGAATACGTAGGTAAAAAGGTAGGTAACTGTATGTAACATTTCAAAGTCAAATCATTTATTTCAATTAGGCTCTTAAAAGGAGTTGTATGATCCCTTGCTACGGTTAAAGATATTTATTTCTCAAAAGAATTACAAATTCACTTATAGAGAAAACATATATATTAGATTTAAACAAAATGATGTGCCATAAAGCGTAGCTTAAAATAAAATATATCGCTATACATAGTACGTACGTTGCTAGACTATACATTACTTTTAGATGAGGGATAAATGTGAATGAAAGAAGGTAAAGTATCAAAACACTATTGTATTGTTCCAAAGATACTTATTGGTTAAATGAGCTTAATGGACTGATGGTGTGGAAATGAAGTGAGTGACGCAGCCCTTGTTGGCTGTAACGAGAACGCCTGGCTGCCTTGATAGCCCAACGCGAACTAACATTAGTATATGAGTTGAAATGAATGTGTTGCGTAAACTGCTGAATTGCAGAATGTGCGGTTGCACCGTACAGGAGTCTTAACTTTTGAATTTTGACAAGATAATATAATTGATTGTAGGTGCCCCTTTCAAAAGGTAGCTACATAAGGAGAAGAATGGGCAAGAAACTTCACACATAAAATATATGCTCTTTTAAAATGTTAAACAATATTTTTTAAACATTATCTTTACCATAGAAATGGATAATAGATAAGCTCCAAAAGCAGTGTTCCTCAAAGTTGAAACTAGATCTTTGAACTGTATATGTAATTTAATATTTTCTTTGTTCTAATTTCAGGCTAGTCACCTTTTCATTGAACTCAAACCGAGCTATGCGAACAAAGCATTGAGCAAACAAAGATTATTCAAATTATGAAAGAAAGAAAGAAAGAAAAATATTTTATTTGGGACACGCACAGGAAATACAAACAGTAAATAATAATAAAAAAAATGAAAATACAAACATAGTAACGACCTGTGCGAGGCCAAAAAGGCCACTATCTCAGCATAATGCGGCGATATTTAAAAATAAATACCGCAGCGCTGGTATTCTGATAGGGCCCACTGTGATGTCACGGACACATCTACGGACTCACTATCCCAAATAATAATAAAACAAAAAGCAACAAAAATAATAATAAAAAAATAGTACAAATAAAAACTGAAACTAAATAATAAATAAATTAATCTTTAGACGCCCGACGTTCCAACATCACTTGTCCATAGTATAGACTATTATTTATCTATGGTGACAAGCGAAGGGACGCGGGCGCACGACTGTCAACTAAAGTAAGTTGTCAATAAATAAAGAAGAAGTAATGAAATTTAACAGAAATTATAATTTAAGGTTCAAAGAATCTAATAGTCTATAACGAGAGGTATTAATAGAAATAAAACAATGGGTGAATAATATAAGATAAGGCAAGAAAGTGGTGCAAATGAAAAGTGTCGTTGTGTCGTTGTGTTGTGTGTAGTGTAAATCAGAAGAAAGAGATTCGGTCACCGAGAAAAACAATTGCGATTGAAGCAAACTCACACTGCTAAGAACACCAATATCAACTGCGTGCACTCCCCGGGTGAGTTTAGAAACTGGTTTCCTTTTGTACTCGTAACAAATGTTGCTTATAATTAGTACTAAAAGTTCCAACTGTTTTAATAGCACGAAAAGGAGGTGGCAAGTCGTTCCAGCAACGCGAGGCAGCGAATTTAAAGCTTCCACGGAATGCAGCAGTTTTGTGTGATGAAGCCAACAGAAGGTAGGAAGATGCTCTTGTTTTAATTTTATTTATGTCACGTGACCAGGTCAGTTTCCTATAAAGATATTCTGGTTTTTTTGTGAGAATGGTGCCAAAGAGTAGGGTAGCCAAATGAAGCTTTCTGCGATCTGACATTCTCATCAAATTACCCTTAATTAAAAATGGAGTTATGTGAGATCGGGGAGGGACATTGAAACAAAATCTCGCACAGGCATTCTGTACTCGCTGGATCAGCTTTTCACTTCTACCAAGAATGCATGCACCATACACAGTGTCAGCGTAGTTCAGCTTGGATAAAACAAGTGACTCACACAGCATGACACGCATATCCACACTTATGTAGGGCCGTACACGGTACAGAAGCTTTAACCGGTAAAAACAGCTGCGCACAGCCTCCATGATGTGTGTCTCAAAATGCAAGTGCTCGTCAAACACGACCCCAAGATTACGGGCTTCTTGCACCCTATCAATAGAACACCCGTCAATCTTCAAGTCCAGATTATACCCTGCCATTTTATTCAGAAAATCTCTAGATCCCATGATAATGTATTTGGACTTAATTGGGTTCAGGACCAGAGAGTTTCTCACTGACCAGGCTGAAATCCTATCTAAGTCCTCATTCATTATTTTTACAGCTTCAGCAGACTGCTGAGGGCGGAATGAGACATACATCTGCAGATCGTCAGCATAAAGGTGGAATTTGGTGTTGTTCAGACAGTTGATGATGTCGGCGCTGTACAGAATAAAGAGAAGCGGGCCCAGGATCGATCCCTGTGGTACGCCGCGGTTCACCTGCTTGGGGCTGGAGGACAAAACATCTCCAAAACCATCACTTGTTACTTGGACATACTGAGAACGGTGACTCAGGTAACTCTGAAACCATTGGACTGTTTCCGGTTGACATCCGTAGTAAGACAGCTTGGAGAGGAGAAGGGAGGTATTGATAGAGTCAAAGGCACGTGAAAAATCCAGCAGCACAAGCATGGTACCCATGCCCCGCTCTCTGGCTTCCAGGATATTGCCAACAACATCAAGAAGAGCTGTGGCTGTGCTGTGCCCCTTACGAAATCCTGATTGGGCCAGTGGCAAAATACCGTGCTGTTCCAGATATATCCGTAGCTGGTTAGACACAACTTTCTCCAGAATCTTGGATTTATGGTTTCATTGATTTCATTGATTATGGTTTCAGTCATCCACTAACGTTTTTCACTTAAAGTTCAAGAGTAGTTTAATGTAGGTTCTATAGGTAGGTCTGCCCAACTCTTTGGGAAAATATGGCGTGATGTTATGGTATGTAGTTTATTAAAAGGGGTTTATTTGTCCGTTTAGGCAATGGTCTTCATATTCATATTCATTTATTTGCGTTCCACAAGTTAAAACAAGATGTTAACTAAGGCTTAGAGCTACGGTGCCTCACCGGTGCTTTCGGTGCTTCGGTGTTGGGTTAGGGCCTTTGTAGACCCTGTCAGGGCACAGCAAAATTATTTTTAGATACATTACTTACAAGTTAAAAATCTAAGTCGTAGAAAGTTAAAAATAAACATAAAATAAAATTGTACATGAAAACTGATTAATTACATTCGTATAAAAGTCAACAACAATAACATAAATAATTTTATTATCAATAAGAGGTAGCCATTTTCTTAAAATACTATTATTATATTAAGATAAATAAATATAACTTATGTAGTAATATTACCTAAGTAAATATAGCTATTTAGATGTTATTGAGTAAGTATTGGTATAACAGTTTTGCTTTTGGAATTCAGAATGGATTTGTTGTTGACATTAAAGGCATGCAAACGTCCTGAAACGATACAGTACGTACAGCCTATGGCGAAATCACAGAACAGTTCCTTTGAACGAACTGGGCGACCAGATCCATCAAACCATTTAAACAGAAAAAAATAACACGACCGTGCCCTACAGTAGTCGCATATTTTTATTATGCTGTGTGACATCTGACATCTTGGCTGACAGTACCAACCTCTCGGAAAATGGGTTGGTACCATCTGACGGCCAAATCTAGCACCGCACGCGGTCATTGGTCAAATCAAATAGCGCGCGTTTCCCCGGCTTCCTATTACACATTTCCGTCCCTTTTCACGAAATCACTCCCACAGATTGCGAGAGGAAAGTTGTTACATATCAAAAAACTACCATAAACCATCGTCGGTGCGGCGGTTGTTTTTTTTTTCAATCTGTCTGTAAGTACAAACGCTGTCTGTCGAGACAGTGTGACAGACAAGTTCGTGTGGTAGTCGCGCCGTACGTCGGCATGCGGGCTGGCAAGCTTTGTGTGCACTAATACATCACGTCCTACGCCGATTAGATAGCCATCGCTTCCCCACAGGAACTTGTGCCTGCTGTATCTATCCCAATTCTATTACATTCTTGTAGTTGAATTGCTACGGCTAGTTGAGTTACTTGGGTTAGATACTGAATCGGAAAGTTGTGAAAGTCTTGACCACCATGTCATGTACTTACTACATGACATGTACAGTATAAAAAAACATATTGCCAAATTAAGGTCCTGATTAAGTAATTAGGACCTTTGCAATACGTTTTGTATGTACATATACTTAGTTAAGTTGGATTTTGGATTATACTTGCTTCATTGCTTCTTCAGAGCTATCAGAGATTACTTCAACCAAGCGCTCACGTCCACAAATCAGGTTTATATTAATTATTTGCTGCCTTCTGAGTCAATTCTATTGTAGATACTAACTTAAATTGTATTTACAGTAAAATAACATAACATCACGCTTGTATCAAGATTAGTCAGAAGTTGCAGGTCGGTACCTTTTAGTACTCCCCCACATTTCATCAGTTATACATATTATACCTATGTTCATCATCATCATCATCATCATTTCAGCCGAAAGGCCTCCCCAAAATGGGGGGGGGGGGGTACCATAATCGCTACGCTTGGCAGGCGGGTTGGCGATCGCAGTATGGCGTTAAAATGCATAGAGAACGCCTCATTTACGACACCCGTTGGAAGAAATGGGATGGTACTAAATAATTCTTTACGTCCGGCACCACACGGACGACCTATGTTTACCTCCAGCAAAAAAACTGCATGATTTACAATATGACAAAGAAACCGATTCGTTAAATCTTCAGGACTCTATGTAAAACCATTCCAATTTAACAACACGTGCGAGACGACTAACTTCCCGGAGAACTCATTTCAACAAAATGTAAGTCAGCCTTACACTCAAAAGCATTATAATCGTATTATCAAACAACTGAACGTCAGTTACAGCAGACCCAAGCTTACGTAACACTGTTAATCAAACGCTGCACATTCACGATCGTAATTCAGTCTTTTCATTATTCGTAGTTGTCCGTACACTGATTAATTAACTCGACAAACCGGACGAATAGTAATTACCGGACGGTGAGCAGGGCTGGGTCGGAGCCGGCCCGGGCACGGCCCGCTACACTCCTGCCTGATTAGCATTTCGTGCTAAGCCGCTTACGTAGGACAGAGTGATAAGTCTCCTAACTGTTTGTTGTGGTAGGCAGCGGGTATAATGTAATATCCCAAGCCTTAAATCATAAACCTCATAGTAGTGACCTTCTTCTGAGCCTTTGGAATAAGTAGCTCGGGTTATGAGACAAAAAAAGGGCTTCAGAATCCGGGGAAATTACTTGCGGACTAAATGTTTTTTTCAAATTAATATACCAGTTGATTACGGAATTACGGGACATAAGTACGTCCTTTAATATTCAACAGCCTTACACGGTCAACGGTAGGAAAAGTTGGCATAAGCCATAATCACGACCTTTGGCAAGCGCAATGTGAATATCAATTTACTGAGAACTCAAATACCACCCATAGCATTCATTAGGAACATTTAGGTATTTCATGAAACGCCTGTGCCACTGAAAACTTTGTCGAAGTTGTGTTCAATGTTGACATGGAGGGCTACCGTGTACCTAGGTAGAGGTACCATCGCGGACACTGGCGCCTGACCACTTTTCGACCTTATTGCCTAAGCAATAAGGTAGGCTTTCATTTCGAATGCGCGTTGCATTTCCAAAAAAAAAAAACGAGAAGTGCTGAACTAGAGATGCGAATGCACTGCAAAAATACGATAGTATTTTTCCAATTCTCAAATATAAACTCTATTTATTCAAATTACTCTTGATACGCAATACCTATTCGTATTCCAAGCTTCTTAGCATGATATTGTGATCAATTTCCCCCAAGTGCGAATATCGTACGTTCATGAATTTTGCTCGCGAAGAAATAGCGAATATAAAGTTCTCTATGTGTAGTAATGAAAAAACATGACGTAATAAACCGCCAAATCAATATATTGGATTGTGTGAGTCGTGCTCCGGATTATCTCAGAGAATATAGTTTTTCTACGACTGAAATCTATAGGTATTTGACTCCAATTTCATTGTGTTCTTTTTGCGCGCTATAGTCTGGATTATTAAAGTTTTATTGAATGTACATACACAAAAACGAGACAAACCATGTCATGAAGAAAACCGAGGGTTATGTCAGACTCGTACATTAGAGCAGCGCCATACGTATTCCATATTTAAAAGCTAGTTTACAATTGATTTATTTCCACTTAAATAAATATTAACTTTATGTCTGTGTAAATTAAGTTGATTTAAGAATGATCAGAACTATTGCAAAAGTCATAAAAATGGTTGAAGTTGTAACGAAACCTGAACTTTATGTGTGTGTATTACAGTAATTTTTCCAAAAGCACGTATTTGTTTACATTTTTGCAACCGAAATCGCAAACGCAGGATAGATTTATATTTTTAAAGTTTCACTACTTGACTGCTAAAAAGTGGTGGATTGATGATGGCAATGAATATTAGGCATGGAGAACAGAACGAACTTTAGATTTATAAAAATGAAGCAAAATGAAAAGCAAAATGAAAAGCCTTTCCCTGAAATATGTATTTGTTGAAACCTTCCAAAGCGTGCTAGTCCTCAATAACACGTTAAGCCGAGAACCGACGGTGCGCAATATCGCGCACGCACGCGCACCAGCCCGCACGGCGCACGACCACGCACCACGCACCAAGGGTCTTCCCACCGTGCGTGATATTGCGCACGCACGCGCACCAGCCCACACGGCCGACGACCACCACACGGCATTTTGTCATTGCAAAATGCATAGTAAAAGAGAACGTATCGCTGCAGCTGCGGCTCTTGTGGTATTTTTTTGCAATAATCATTTGTGCTCTAATAAAAACAAAGTAAACAAGAAGAAACCACGCTGGTGGATGTCGGCGTATAACAAAAGTCGTTCAAGGTATGCCAACTATAAAATTAAATAGTTAAATTAAATTTTTGTTAAATGTGGGCCTACTTTTTTCTAATTAATTATAATTCAATTTCAGATATAACGGAACTGATATGCTCTATGATTTCACAAGAGAACCGAGCAATACATTTTTAAATTTTTGTAGGATGACAGCAAGTGACTTCGAATACCTTTTGAGCAAAATTGGTCCAATTATATCAAAGACTGATACCAACATGCGACAATGCATTCCTGTTAATGAACGGTTTGCAATTGCACTCAGATATTTAGCTTCTGGAGATAGCTACACAAGCCTTAGTTATCTGTTTAAAGTCTCCAAGCAAACAATTTCAAGATGCGTCGTTGGCGTGTGCGAAGCCTTGATACAAGAATTAAACGCAGAAATAAAAGTAAGTAAACTAAAATCATTTATTTTCTTTAAAGTAATGAAAACACAAGGCATTCAATCAACAAAATTGTTGTTCTCTCCTACACAATAGATACATAACATAATGAGTTGTTAAATTAAATCAAATTACACATTCTTCATTAATCTTACAAACCGGGGCAGTCTCGACATAGATAGCGATCGCTATACGACCGAATTCGGTCGCGAAGTCCTAATGGCGTCACTAGACGCGCACGACGTGCTTCACAACCACGTGATTTTTACGTGGTTGTCAAGCAATTTTGATCGTCGAGGGACGCCATTAGGACTTTGCGACCGAATTCGAGACTGCTGCCCCAGGGGCGGCAGTCTCCCCCCTGTGCCCTTTAGGTAAAATCCAATAACGAATTATAGTAATGGAATCTTTTCGGTTGTTTTTGCGGTCTTTTTAGGCGGGTAGCACGACTCCGCCGCGAAAACATAGCAGCGAAACTGCAGTACATAGTTCAATTGAACTGACTCACGTCATGTTAACAACATGACGCGAGCCAGTTGAATTGACCTACTGCGGTTTCACTGCTATGATTTTGCGGTGGAAGTTTGCTACAGACGTTAATGTCAAAATGCAAAAAATCACATGATATAGACGAAATTACTTTTAGAATTTACACGGCACTGATAACAAAAATGCTAATTGAAAATTTTACTTTCGTAATATATTTTCAACTGTGAATCTTGCTGAGCGTCAGTAGATGGTTGTTGAAGAGCCAGTTGTGTAAGCATGCGCTCTGAATTGCCTGAGTAATCTGGTGATGATAGTGAGACTTGATGTTGTGGGGATGGTTGTGAGTTGGATGAGTGAGAGTAACCTGGTGATGGTTGTGAGACTTGAAGTTGTGGAGATGGTGGTGAATTGAATGAGTGAGAGTAACCTGGTGATGGCAGTGAGACTTGATGATGTGGGGATGGTTGTGAGTTGGATGAGTGAGAGTAACCTGGTGATGGTTGTGAGACTTGAAGTTGTGGAGATGGTGGTGAATTGAATGTGTGAGAGTAACCTGGTGATGGCAGTGAGACTTGATGATGTGGGGATGGTTGTGAGTTGGATGAGTGAGAGTAACCTGGTGATGGCAGTGAGTCTTGATGATGTGGGAATGGTTGTGAGTTCGATGAGTGCGAGTAACCTGGTGATGGCAGTGAGACTTGATGATGTGGGGATGGTTGTGAGTTGGATGAGTGAGAGTAACCTGGTGATGGTTGTGAGACTTGAAGTTGTGGAGATGGTGGTGAATTGAATGTGTGAGAGTAACCTGGTGATGGCAGTGAGACTTGATGATGTGGGGATGGTTGTGAGTTGGATGAGTGAGAGTAACCTGGTGATGGCAGTGAGTCTTGATGATGTGGGAATGGTTGTGAGTTCGATGAGTGCGAGTAACCTGGTGATGGCAGTGAGACTTGATGTTGTGAAAATGGTGGTGAATTGAATGAGTGAGAGTAACCTGGTGATGGCAATGACACTTGATGATGTTGGGATGGTTGTGAGTTGGATGAGTGAGAGTAACCTGGTGATGGCAGTGAGACTTGATGTTGTGGAGATGGTTGTGAATTGTATGAGTGAGAGTAGCTTGGTGTTACTTGTGTTGGTGTGTGGTAATTGTATGGTTGTTGGCCAATGGACGGAATTGTATTATGGTATTGGAAGCTTCTTGTATGATTGTCTTGTTGTTTAAAATTATACATTATTCTGTCTATTTCCATCATTGCAATATCTCTTGTACTTTCCTGTAAAGCTCTCAATTTATTACATAATAACTCGCAATATAGTAAACATGCGTCTGATTCGGGCTCTTGAGAGATATTTTGCAAAACTTTATAAGCTTCATCACTGCGTTTCTTCATTTCATCACACTCATTTAATTTGCCTCTAATGGGTTTTTTTTTTTCAAACGTTTTAGGATGTTTGAACGTTTCTTCCGTTGTTGCTTGTGTGGCATTTTGATCTTTGTCTTCCTCGATCTCTTCTGCGTCCAAAATATCCTGTCCAGGAATACACAAATTATTTTACTATTTTATTCATTTCAGTTACCTCGGACGTCAGCACAATGGTTAAAAATTGAAGATGATTTCAACAGCACTTGGAACTTTCCTCATTGCCTTGGCGCAATTGATGGGAAACATGTCCTAATACAAAGTCCCAGTCACAGTGGTTCTGAATATATCAACTATCACGGCACTTTTAGCATTGTTTTGTTAGCTTTGGTGGATGCTGACTATAGCTTCACATTTGTGGATTGCGGATGTCAAGGCAGAATAAGTGATGGCGGTGTTTACAGAAATACAGAGATGTATAGAAAAATCTCCAGAAATGAACTGGATTTTCCACCATCAACTAATTTGCCCTTCAAGGAGGAATCACTTCCCTACGTGTTTGTGGCAGATAGTGCATTTGCTCTCACTGAAAATATGTTGAAGCCGTATGCCGGTCTCCACGCTACGGGAACAAAAGAAAGAATTTTTAATTATCGTTTGTCTCGAGCTCGGAGAATAGTAGAGAACGTTTTCGGCATTATGTCGGGTATTTTTAGGGTACTTAAGAAACCATTTTTATTAGAACCAAAGAAGGTATCCAATATTGTTATGACGTGTTGTTTACTGCACAACTTTTTAAGACGATCTAAAAATTCACGACGAATATATACACCCCCTGGTACTTTTGATACTGAAAATGAAGGTGGAGTGCATCCAGGCTCGTGGCGAAATGATCCTGAAGGAAATACTTCCTTGATATCTATGAGGAATGTACCAAGAAGAGCAAATTTATCTGCTAAGACCATAAGAGATAAATTTGCAGAATATTTTATAACAGATGGCGCTGTAGCATGGCAAAATAATTACGCTTAGTGTGGACGGCGACCAAAATAGCGGCAATGTAAATAGTAGGGTTAGCTAGGCACATACGTTATACACACATAAGTTATATGTTACTTAGTTGGTTTAGGTAGTTAACTAAATGTACTTAAATAAAAAAAACCACCGGCCAAGTGCGAGTCGGACTCGCCCACGAAGGGTTCCGTACCACATCGTATTTAAAAAAGTCTCTATCTAAAGGGTCTATCTTTAATATTTTTTTCTGTATATATTTTTTTTTTGTAGCTTTTTTGATATCTCCGATGTTATTGGCTCGATTTGCATTCTGTTTATTATTGCTAATAGCTTATGAGTTACTTTATCGGATTAACAATTTTTTTTAAATCTGCCGACTATAAAAATAGGAAGATACGAAAAAAAAAAACTTTATTTATTTATAAAAACACAAGTGTAAGTCCATAAAATCAATCACTACGGAA
The DNA here is from genome assembly GCA_916701695.1 of Agrochola macilenta. Taxonomy (NCBI): domain Eukaryota; kingdom Metazoa; phylum Arthropoda; class Insecta; order Lepidoptera; family Noctuidae; genus Agrochola; species Agrochola macilenta. The sequence continues at coordinate 8,908,403 of OU753554.1, read as the reverse complement.
CCCTTACTTGTGCGTGGTCCAACACGCACTAGCCGGTTTTTGTTTATAACTTTATTATTTGCTGTTATAGCGGGAATAGAAATACACAATCTGTGAGAATTTCAACTGTCTACCTATTACGGTTCATGAGATGCAGCTCGCTGACAAACAGATGGACAGAAGGACAGCGGAGGCTTAGTAATAGGGTTACCTTTGGGTATTTAACCCTAAAAAACACATGACGAGAGAGCTGTCAAAGGCAGATGCCTTTGACAGCTCTCTCGTCATGTGGTTTATTCAGTCTTGTCGATTAATCGACTAAACGTAATACCTGTCACTTCAGTTGTCATGCTACGTCACAGTTGTACTTTTCAATTTAGCAACGTTATAATTCGTTGAGGTTTATTAGAGAAGCAGTATTTTTGGGGTCAGAATAACCTAACAAAAAAAAAATGCTCAGGCAGTTACAACTACGATGAATGATGAAAACTTAGTTTATGAATGAATGTAAAAGTTTAACATACATTAATAAAAGAGGAAACTATCGTAAAAATTTAAAATAATTTTAATTTGGTTAAGTTTATCGTATTTTTGAACAAGGTGTCATCTATAAAAACCCTTTTTACGATTTGTTTACCTTTAGTTAATTACCTAAACTAATGGAATATAGTTTGTTTACATTTTTAAATGTGAGAGCCGCACACTTAGTCGTCAGGGCGACGACGACGCTGTGCGGTGGTCGCCGCGCCTCTAAGCTGTGTTTATGTAACGTTGCCAGCCCGCTGCCGCACCGGTGCCGCGCCGCTGACGCGCCGCAACATCGCCGCAGATTGTATAATGATAGCGCAAAATCAAGCGGAGACGGCGCGGCGACGGTGCGGTGGCGGCGTTTCAGCGTTCAGTCTCTATGGTTACGCAGAGGCGGTATCGGCGCGGCTGCGGCGCCGGCGCCGAGCCCTTAAGCATTGATCAAGGCTCGTGCAGTCTGGCGTGACGCGACGGCACGACGCGACTCTAACATAATAATTTCTAAGTAAACTATGGTAGAACAATTATCGGAGTCACGTCACGCCGGCCGGCGCGTCGCACCAGTCTGCACGAGGCTTTATGTTTTATATTACTAAATAAATCCCATCCTTAAGAGCGTTTATTCAGAAGGTTGGCAACGTCGCAAATAGCTGTCAAAAATTTACCTATTTTGAATAATTTGGCAATATTAATGTATGGAAATAAGAAATGTGGCTAACTAGGGAACTAGAATATTAATAATGAATTGCAATTATAACATTGAATTTGATGTTGTACCTGTTTTAGGTTCAAAAAAGGCATTTGGAAAGTTTCCAAATCCTTTTTTTACATCTAATTCGAAATATTCGGTGTTACGATATTAATTATTGCATTTCATAATCAATATTCTAGTTCGCTAGTTAGCCACATTTCTTATTTCCATACAGTAATATTGCCAAATTAATCAAAACAACGAAATATTTGACATCTATTAGCGACGTTGCCCCCTTTCAAAATTAATGCTCATAATGTTAATAATTGTAAAAAAATATATATTATTGTTACTGGCAACTACAAACAAATTATAATAATGATAATGTATGGTGTATTATGGTTATTTTATGGTGTAGGTATGGATAATGTAAAATGGTTGAATTAAAATAAATATCTACTTACCTCAGAACTCTTTGTTTTTTTTGGTTTGTATACATCGTCTAAAAAAGTAGACATTATGTTATAAAAGGGCCATTCAGGTTTGTATATTTCGTCAGCACCACTACCAGTTCCCATAGACTCTCTTACTTTAGATCTTTGTCTCCTGTACGTTGACATTAAATAATCTCGTTTTTTTTTTATTTCCGTAATTGTAATATTATTATCCTTTAGTTTTCTTTTTATTCTTCTCCATGCATCATATTAATCATTTTTGTTTTTGTGTTCTGGTGCCGCAGCGTTCCATAGCGTGGGTTCATTTTGGTATAGATTTAAAAAATCAAAAACAAGCTCGTTCGTCCACTCCATTATTCACGTAGCCGAAAACTCCACTGTACGCGTGCGAAATAAACAGGTTTTGACTAAACTAAGGTAACGAGTGATCGAGTGATAGAAAAAAGCTTCCTGAGGCAGCAGCGCGGTGCGGGAGGGGTGACAGTTTTCACAAGTTGACGAATCACCGAGCTCTCGCATCACGACACCTCTCCCGCACCGCGCTGCTACCTCAGGAACCGTCTCGAGCTACAGCTCTGTTTGATTGACGTCAGGCTCGCTCACACACTCACTCACTCGTTCGCTAAATAGCTCACTCAGACTCACTATAGTTCAGTAAAGAAAGTAAGGGTCGTTCAATAATTGGGCACGCCACAATTGCGGCGGTAAGTCCCCTCTTTGAGGAGTGGCTGGAGAGGCGCCACGGCGTCCTCACCTTCCGCCTGACGCAGGTCCTCACCGGACACGGTTGCTTCGGGAGGTTCCTGTTCAGGATCAAGCGGGAGGAAACGCCCGGGTGTCACCATTGTGTGGAACGCCCGGAGGACACGGTGGAGCATACGGTGGAGGTCTGCCCGGCTTGGGCGGAGCACCGCCGTGTCCTCACGGAGGCGATCGGCGGCGGCGATCTCTCGCGTCCGGCCCTGGTTCAGGCCATGGTCCGGAGCGAGAGTGCATGGGAAGCCGTCACTTCCTTCTGCGAAGCAGTAATGCTCGCGAAGGAGGAGGCGGAGCGCGCGAGGGAAATGCAAGATGCGCGCCCTCGCGCCCCTAGTCGCCGCAGGAGACGCCCCGGGCGTCGGGAGTCGCGAGCCGACTTCCGGCCACCGTAGGCGCGGGCTTGCGGACGGTGGGCAATGGGTAGCTCGCCGTCCGATTAGGACCAGGCCCGGGTCGACGGCGCGTTGTGTTCCACGCGCGCCTCAAAGAGATGTCAGCACCAACTGACGGGGTCCGTAAGGGCCAATGCCTGCCAGGGTTGCGAGTTTGTCCGAAAGGGATATCGCGGCCCCGGCACACAGGCAACGGAAGGAACATGGGTGGGTTTTAGTCAGTAAAAGTCTGACACTCCCTCTCGCTCCGCCCAGAGCGGGAGGAGTCATTTGATGATTTCCCACCCAAAAAAAAAAAAAAAAAAAAAAAAAAAAAAGGGTCGTTCAATAATTCCGTGAGGCGATTTTTCGACCCCTTCCCCTTAGTGAGATGTGAGATTTGGTCCGACTAATATATGACGTGAGATTTTTCATATTTATTTATTTATTGATTTATTCAAAAAAACTTTTTGTTTATGTCCAACTGCTGCCCGCGGCTTCGCCCGCGTGGACCAAAATTATTTTTCTAAAATAAAAATAGCCTAAGTTACTCCTTATAACATCAGCTCTCTACTAGTGGAAGTAGAAGTCCGGTGCGACGACGGCGACGGCGCGGCGCGGCGGCGCGGCGGCGCGGGCGGCGCTTTAGTGTACAGTGTACGATTTACATGGTTAACACATGTTGAGCACATGTTGAGTACTATGTACCGACTATAAAGCTACCATTTAGGTACTGGATATGTCTTTCATTGACTTGAATGTGCCTTGGCGGCTGGGAGTATGTCATGCTCACTCTAATGTCTCGCTGACGGTGGCGCGTGTGTTGGATCATTTAGCTCCCTTCAAAATGGTTGAGCTGAATGGTGCTAATCCATGCGTCATGTTCGTGAACGGGCGCCATCAGTGGGGACTGGTCAACTCTTAGCTGCCTTGGCTGATTTAAATTTTTGAATTGTTCTTTGTTTTATATTTTATTACGGACGCTTCTAACGTGCACGTCTTTCTACATTGTTCTCACATGTTTAATTTCAACATGAATGATGTAACAAATACTTTGTAACAATTTATTTAAAAGAGTGTCCGTGGAGTTTCTTGCCCGTTCTTCTCCATAGGTACCTACTACGCTTTGGAATGGGCATCTAGCTTCATCTTTCTGACTGACGGACCCCTTGACAATTCAAAAGTGCCTGTAATTGGTTTATTTGAAATAAATGCTTTGAGTTTGAGTTTGAGTAACGCTAGCGGTGTCGACGCCCATCTACACGAGTCCTTAGTCAATCCTTTAGTCGATATCGGATTCAGGGGTCGGCAGACGTCTCACCGAGTGAGTCGCCGACCGAACGGCTCTTTCGGCTCGCTTCGGAATACTTCGGATCGCATCCTTCGTTTGTCCAATATACTTTAAGTTCGTCCAACAATACGGCTGTCGTATTTAAAACCTAGTAAGGGACACTTTTTACAAAAGTCGTTTTATTGCATAATCTTGTTAACCTAGTAAGTCTCTACCAAATAAAAAACAACAGCGTTGAAAACTCACTTATATGCAGATATATTTAAGCATCGATACCTAGTAAGTGCACAATGCACTGCCTCGTGACCACTTCAAAACCTAGTAAGTCAATTTAACCATTTCAAAACCTAGTAAGTCTCTTCATGAGACTTGCAAGGTTTTTAAGTGGTCGATGCACCTTACTAGGTTATTTAAATGGTCGATGCACCTTACTAGGTTATTTAAATCAAGACCAAACAAGAACGAAGAGAAGGGATAGTGCGGGGGTTCCGCTGTCCGAAACAAGTCACAATACGTAGCGCGCTCTTGCTGTAATCGGCGTCGACCGAAGTCCCCTCCAGGAATTGGATTTACTAATTAAAAAAATAGATGAAAATTGACCATGCGCATTATGCTATCTCCGAAAATATTGAGACTACAAATATAAAAATAAAATACAGAAAATAGTTCTATACTTATAGATACAAAAAAACCTATAAGAAGTCTATAGTCTTAAAATAACATGGTAAATCTCCCAATATTGTGCGTACAAACTTACAGTTGCAGTTGAAATGTATGGGAGAACATGTTTTTCAACTACTATGTTATATTTGTTCTTAGGATAAATTCATTCCAACTACGGAACCCTTCATTGTGCGTGGTCCGACATGCACTTGGCCGGTTTTTATAAATGAATAAACTTTTGTATTCAATTAATCATTATTTTATTTACATACCCTTTAAAGTTACTAGAATTTAGTCAATGAGGTTGTTCCAAAATTTCGTTTTAAGTGGTATGACGTATTGTGCCGGAGAGTTATTCGGCTGTCCGAATAGCTCTCCGGCACAATACGTCATTGTAAACTTATCATACGACATACGCCTTTATTGTCAGTACTTTAAAGTAGAAAATACTTTGGCACCGCACATCACCGCACTAGCGCATGCGCGGTGATGTGCTGGGTGCAGGCGCCATTCCTACGTTTTGTTGAACTGAATTTCGTGAGATTTTTTTGATCTTTAAATTTGATCTTTTATTTTGTAGGTTCCCAATGTATGAGAGTAGATAAAATAGTGTATGAAACTGCACATAACTAGGTATTAAAATACTCGTGTGATACTATTAAAAACCTAGCCTACGGCTCGGTTTATAAACACACCCTCGTATTTTAATACCCCTCTTTATGCAACAGTTTCATAAACTACTATTTCGGTTGTTTTGACGAAATGACATGCAGTCGCTGCGTGCAACGTACGTACCTACCTATTGTGTATTTACTGTATTTTCATATAGAGAGCTATAATAAGCGAGCGGAGCCGTCTCCTTCGACGCACATGCGGCGTTAAGTCAAATGAGCTAACAGTCGGCGTCTGATTGACCACCGACTGAAAGCCGATTCCTATAATTTACGGACCGTTATTTATTTAAAATTAAGACATTTTTGTTACTTTACCAATAATGAAGCAAAGACATCATAGTTTTGCATAGTAGACCCTCCCATATGGAAGTAGCTATCAAAGGTAAAATTAGTAGACATGGGTCAGATATATCAAAACGTATCTAAAATCCGATTTCAGTCACAAATCGTATCGTATCGATAATCCGAACTAGACAAACCGATTTCACAAAACCACAGCAAGAGTAGATTTGCGTAAGCAAGTATTTGTTTATGTTTGGATAGTTTTGATCGATGCACTTACAACCGAATTATAATATTACTAGAGACGATCGAAACTGCGAGCCGGAAGCGCCGGAGCCGCTCCAGAACTCGATTTCTAAAAACGGATTTTAAAAACGATTTCACTATCTGAAATCGAATATTTAACTGTTTGCATAGAAATCCAAAAACGCCCATGTTTAAAAATTTGCTTACGAATCTATTTAAGTATAATGCTAGGTTGAGCAATAAAAAAGCTACCATTGGTAAGCTAAACCGAGCATACCTCGGGCACCTTTGAAGTTACCGACTCTCCGCGGATCGGGCGCACCGCCACGCACGCGTCTGTGCTACCACGCACGCTACCATTCCCATGGTGCGTGTCCGTGCGGGCTTATCCGCGGCGAGTCGGTAACTTCAAAGGGAATGTACCCAAACTAGGACGCACCGCCACGCACGCGTCTGCGCTACCACGCACGTTACCCTTCCCACGGTGCGTCGTGCGGGCTGGTGCGCGTGCGTGCGCGATATTGCGCACCGTCGGTTCTCGGCTTAACGTGAGCAGATAAAGATGTAAGATAACGTTACTACAATAATTAGATGTTCTTTTGACATGCTACACGTAATCAGTCATCTACGTGCCTTAACGTGGTGGTATTAGGTTCCAGGAATGTTCTTCAAGATTAGAAAACATTACTGTAGCAGGTACCTACCTAGGTACATGGATGTGAATTTGCAGCATCAAAAATTCCATTCACTTACCTACTTTTAATAATTTCTCCAATGTTTGTAATCACAAGATTTTGAAGCGGTTGTTTAGCACTTTCGACTCCACCCATTTTCATAGAACTCTACGCCATGTCGCCATACATATTGTAAGTGAACCCTCTGGGAGGGTTGCCGGCATTAAGTTTGCGCTAAAGTTAACATAGCGGACGGTCAACGGCATTAGGTTTAAAATCGTGTTATAAAACACTGTAAAACGAAGTAAAATTGTGTTTTCAGGGGTCTTGTCGCTATACCTACGTAGTTTCCAACCTTTTAAAATTTTGGTGAATAATGGAACCTTGTATTTTAAAACCAACGCTTAAACTAATAAATCTTGTTAAAATATACATCAGATTTTATTCTGTATTCGCTAAGAAAAACCTAGATGAGAATGAGCCCTCCGCGAGGGATCCCGGCATTCCATATGCGACTGAGACAGAGTGCGGGGTTGGCAACACCGGCAACTGTTTACTTTAAATGTCCTACGTATTTAAAAAATTATAATTTAAGAATAAAGCTTCTAAATTGACCAAAAAGTAGTGGAAGTCAGTGCAATAACAACAATCTGCAAGTGATATTATTTGTGACTATCAATGACAAGTGTATAACCAACTTAAGTCCAGATTATGTTCCAGTTTAAAATGCTTCACAAACAGTAAACCAGTGATAATAATAACAATTCACCACGACCTTACTCTGATAAATATCAAATAGTGAACATAAGTGCAGTTCTATCATCATAATAGTGAAATAATTACGAAATACAATAATTTAAACATCGTTAAGAAAAAAAACTTTTAAAATTGACCTTTGAGCTGTGATCAATGTTCGACAACTAGCGCCGGTACGTCACCAAGTGGCGAATAGACTAACCAAGATAGTACCGCTACTTGGCACCAGCGGCGCAAAGCTAACGACGGGGATACCGGTGCAAAAAATATTTCAGTATTTGGTAGAAAGTTATTACTTTTTGAAGACTTCGAATGAACATAGGGATTCGGATCCCAGAAAGTGATACTCTTTGTACATTATTTTTGGAAATCTATTTTGAATTTGCAATATGAATTTCTTAGAAAATATCACTTTCCGAAGAACACGTACCCGGTCGGAACCTGATACCAATGATATAATCTCGCAGACGTTGGATTGTACCTCTAATTCGTTGCCAGGTATGTCTGAAGATGAAGATGAAAACCAAATAAACATCTTTAAGAAAGAGTTAGAAGAGCTTAGAACTCAACTACAAAGCGCACACAAGGAGATAGAATCATTATCATTAGAAAATAGTAACTTGAAGAAAACGAATGCAGATTTAATAGAAAAAAATAAAATGTACAAAGTAATAGCGTGTAGTCCCCTTAAGACCAAAGCCCAAACACCGAAGAAGAAAGCACCTGTTCGTACACAAGAAACACAGACGGTGCCATCAGAAGGTATGAAAATTACACACAGCGCACAGCAAGATGATATTGATTCTGGGAATTCCCAAGACGTCATCGCCCCACTGAATAATAGTAACATAAATGCACCACATTCTTCGCCCCCACTTGTAAAAGGTAACATATGTGTTCTAAGCAGTGAAACATCGAACAGAATACATACAATGAGTGAGAGAACTCACTTAAAGAACTATAGTATATGTCACTATCGTACTCCTAAATGTGGAATAAAATATTTGCTTAACAATATCGAACGTAAAATTCAAAACTTCACCCATGCCGATTATTGCATTATTTTTATTGGCGAAGAGGACTTCAGGAAAACCCATAATTATATAGAACTTGTAACCTGTATTCGTGATTTGTTAATAACATTAAATCATACTAACTTTGTAATATGTCTGCCTACATTTAAGTACATGGATAATACCAATATTATGTTTAACAGTCGAGTAGATACTTTTAATAATTTAATTTATATGAATGTTGAGACATACAATTACGCGTTCATCTTGGACTCAAATTTAAATCTTCCATACACATGGGATACATATAATCAGCGACATGGACACCTAAATAGCAAAGGCTTTATGCAGATTATCTCGGATTTGCAAGACTTCATCCTAGACATAGAGGCAGTAAATACTAATTTAAGACTTTTAAGAGATGAAATTTCTGATGACTACACTAATTCAAATGTAAATCGATCTAAAGACCCACCTAGTAATATTAATGAGACAAATGAGTCGTCCTACTCAAATAGTTTTTTTCGCCTTTAACAGCATAAATATCTTGCATCAAAACATTGCTGGTCTTTTAAATAAGGTTGACCTGCTCACAGTTCATCTTCAGGAACTATCTAAGGAACAAAAAGGCATAGATGTGGTCTGCATAACTGAACACTTCATTATGCGGGGCTCTGAAAAGGCATTAAATATTCCAAATTATAAATTAGCGGCGTGTTACGCAAGGCGAGAAAAGAAGCGCGGAGGATCTTGCATTCTAGTTAAAATAGGCCTAGAGTATAAGGAACTAACAGAGATCTCACGCCATTCAATAACAAACACTTTTGAATGCTGCGGTATTGAACTAGTCCGGGAAAAATTAGTCGTTATCTGTATATACAGGCCACCGAAAACTAACAACCTAAATATGTTCTATGAAAAACTTGAAATTGTTATGAAAACTTTTTGTATTAACTCTAGTAAAACAGTTGTTCTGTGCGGGGACTTCAACATTGATACCTTAAAAAAGAATAGAATGTCTCTAGACTTTGAATATTTTCTTTTGGGCTGCAATCTTAAGCTGGAACTAAGGCAACCAACTAGACTGTGCAGTAATAGCTGCATTGATAACTTTGCTCACAATTCTCGGCAAAAATGTAAATGTGAAGTTATCGAATTAGCTCTTTCAGATCACACGGCACAAACTCTGCAAATTAAAGTAAATAAAACATGTAGATTAAAATTTTGGCGAATCAAGAAACGAGATTTGTCGTTAGAAAACCTTGTTAAATTTAATAATTATCTTAGCTGCATGTCGTTCTCAGAAATATGCAATACTGAGAATGTAAATGTAGCATATGATATTTTCTTGGAAGATTTCCGTTTACTGTATGACCTTTGCTTTCCCTATAAATCTGTTACTATACAACCATACAAAAAAGTTAAATGGGTCTCTCGAGGAATACGTGTGTGCAGTAAAAAGCAACGTCACCTATTATGGCGATACAGACTCAGGCCAACTAATGAAAATAAAAATAAATTTAAAAACTACTCCAAAAAATATCGAAAAATTATCAAATTAACTAAAAAATCACAGAATAACCATTTCATACGAACTTCAGATAATAAGTCAAAAGCATCTTGGCAAGTCATACATAACAAAACACACACTTACGACCCAATTTCCCAAATTACACAACATGATAAAAAAATAACAGATCCTCAAAAAATTGCTAATATCTTTAATAACTACTTCGTTGACCAGATTCAACAGTCACCCCAAGTGTCGTACGAAACTAGTAATATTCCGAAAAATCCAAACTCAATGTTCATGGCCCCAGTTTTACCCCAAGATGTAATTAGAGCAATTAAATCTTTAAAAAACAAAAACAGCGTTGGGTATGATGGTATAGCAACGAAAGTTGTTAAATTTGTGGCGAACAATATAGCTGTACATCTAGGCCATATTATAAATCTCAGCATTAATTCTGGGGTGTTCCCTGATAGCTTAAAAACTGTTATAGTTAAACCACTTTATAAGAAAAATAAAAAGGAAGAAATTGTTAATTACAGACCAGTAGCGTTAATTCCGGTACTGTCAAAAGTAGTGGAGAAATTAATCTACGAATTACTTAACAATTTCTTATCTAAATATGAAATTTTGTGTAATGAACAAAAAGGTTTTCGGAAAAACAAAAGCATTAATACAGCTATTTTCGATCTACTTAATACTATCATAAGAAACGTTGATAACAAAGTACCTGTTTGCGCAATTTTCACAGATATGTCCAAAGCTTTTGATTGCGTCGACCACGACATTCTACTAAACAAGTTAGAAGCTTATGGAATAAGGGGAAATGTACTCAAACTTATTAAATCATACCTCAGTAATCGTAAACAGTATACAGAAATAAATAGAATTTGCCCTAAGACGAAGAGTGAAAGAAAATACCGATCCGAAGAACGAATAATAAAATATGGTGTACCACAGGGCAGCGTCCTTGGGCCACTCCTTTTCTTAACTTATATCAACGATTTGCCACGACATGTTGATAATCCAATGGTGTTATTTGCCGATGACAGCACCGCGGTAGTAAAATGTAAACATCCAAATAGCTATGAACAGGACATAAATAAAACCCTGGAAGACATCGTACATTGGCTTGACAAAAACAACTTGATGATAAACTTAGCAAAAACTAACATAATGCACTTCCATCAACGCACAAATTTAAAAGAAGTATCGGTACACTACAATAAACAAAAAATTGACCAAGTTAAAATTTTTAGGGATTTACATTGACAGGCAACTAAATTGGCAACCACAAGCAGAGGAAATTTGCAAAAGGATGAATACAGCGGCATATGTCCTTTCAAAGTTGTCCAAGAAAGTTGACATTCAAACTACATTAGTAGCTTATCATGGTCTGGTTGCATCAGTTCTAAGATTTGGTATTATCTTCTGGGGCAATTGCAGCTCAAGGGAGTACATGTTCAAGGCGCAAAAACGTTGCATTAGAGCGATGTGTGGTTTGAAGACCACCGACAGTTGCGAACCAAAGTTTAAGTCCCTAAAAGTGCTCACATTTCCGTCATTGTATATTCTGGAAATGGCCATGTTTGTAAAGACCAATAAAAACCTTTTTCCGACGATGACAGAAACTAGAAAACGACCTGTCAGAAATCAATACAAAAATTTATTACAAATCGAGTCCTGTAACACAGCTTTAATGAAGAAAAGTGTTATTTGTATGGGTCCTACAATATACAATAAATTGCCAGATGTAATGAAAAACGATACAATTAAAATTTTTAAAAAGAAATTAGCAGCCTTCTTAACAGCAAAATGTTATTATTCGATAAATGATTTTTTAATGGACAAAACTTTTTAATCAGCATCGTGTAAAATAAATATAATTATTATTATCTTGAACATTAATACATTAATTTTTAATTTTATTCTAAAGTAACATTTTAATTTGACATTTTTCAATATTATTTAATTTATATGTATAATTGCAATAATTAACTGTGACATCTTAATTTGTAACAATTTTTATAATTTTTGCGTGCCTATTTCCAGGCAGAATGTACATGGCTCACTCCTTCCTATTCCACCTGTATTTAAATGTAACCTACATTCATTGCAAATAAATGATTTGATTTGATTTGATTTGACTAGGTGAACCCTCCAGGAGGGCTCCCGACACTGAACGTGTTAAATAATCAAGCGCTGTAAATATTCTATCAATAAACCGCGTTCCAATCGTTTGCATGCATAAAGTTCATCGCAAATATGAAGCAGCAAGGCATAACGGCGAGCGAGCGAACTTTGTTGGTTTGTTAGATGAGATGTTAATGTTCAAAAGTAGTTAAAGTGTTATCTATGTGCGAGTCTTAATTGCTAGCCAGCCAAAGTTGCTGTCTCCTGAGGCTAATGTTAATTTCAATAGCGGGGAATAACGTCACGGAGGCGGCAAACGAACTTTTGTGGTTCCGCCTTAAGCTAAGAACAGATTTTGAACACGCTCCGCGAATTACTCGACTCCCGACTTTTATAGTGTGACAAATATGTTCGCGGCTTTATGCAAGCGGAGTTTTAGCGCCACAATAAAAATGAGATTAATTATTCAAAAATCATTTGGTGTTTGCTTTCGTTAAACGAATTTTTAATAAGAAATGTCGCCTTTACGCAGGAACGCGTTTTGCTTTCCAAATTAGATGTTTTGTTCTAGCAAAAAACAGTAATTGGTTTCGAGAAAGATTAGAATCTAACTTGAAACCAATTACTGTGTAGGGTGGCGAGGTTCCTTCACGAAGTTGTTTGCACAAGAAACTTGTATAAAGGCCCACTTTCCGCATTTTCAGTTTCATAGAAGAAAGTTAGTTTCTAATCGGTTTGGGCGAACTTAGACCTCTTACGCACAATCAATACTTTTCTTTAGATTTGATCGACGACCTTTTACGTCGAAAATGTTTCTGGTTATAATGATAGCACTTTAATGTACGTAAAAATGTGGGCGAATAAGCGTCGTTTGTCATGCGATGCACGCCTGCCTGAGATAATTATGATCAGGTCACGAATGGATACGTGCCTAGTACTCATGAATATGTAAATACTTTGCCATGGATTGGTATTCGCTATAAATGTAATCTGTCTCGTTAGTAGACGCAGAGTACTCGAAAACTTGTTGATTACTTCGGGTTATCGGATTTGGTTAGATCTCACACTCAATGTCAGAATTGTTTGTGGAGAACATTTATGAATTTTAAATACTTACTGTGTCGCTTTTCCCTTCGTTCTGGTTGAATTTCTCATAGCATATTTTCTTGACATGGTTCTGACTGTTGTTAACACTTTCGACTCCACCCACTTTTCATAGAACATTCATGCCGCCAAACATATTGGAAGTGAACCATCCGGGACGGTTACCGGCATTACGTTTGCGCTAAAGTTAACCATCGCGGACGGTCAACGGCATTAGGTTTAAAGCCGTGTTATAAAACACTGTAAAACGAAGTAAAATAGTGTTTTCAAGGGGGCTTAGAGTATATACTCTAAGTCAGGGGGTCTTGTCGTGCGTGGAACACAACGCACCGTCGACCTGGGCCTGGTCCTTATTGAACGGCGAGCTACCCCTTGCTCACCGTCCGCTAGCCCGAGCCTACGGTGGCCGGGAATTGGCCTGGGATTCCCGACGGCGTGAAATTTGCCTCTCCCTTCGCGAGCATTACTGCTTTGCAGAAGGAGGTTACGACTTCCCATGCCCTCTCGCTTCGGTCCATGGCCTGAACCAGCGCCGGACGCGAGAAATCACAGCCACCGATCGCCTCCACGAAGACACGGCGGTGCCCAAGCCGGGCAGACCTCCACCGTATGCTCCACCGTGTCCTCCGGGCGATCCACAAAATGGTGACACACGGGCGTTTCCTCCCGCCTTATCCGGAACAGGAACCTCTCGAAACAACCGTGTCCAGTGAGGACCTGCGTCAAACGGAAGGTGAGGACGCCATGTTGCCTCTCTAGTCACTCCTCAAAGAGGGGACTTATTGCCGTAATTGTGGTTTGGGATAATCGCACTGTTCATGTTGCCATGATATCCCACCGGAGCTCTGTCCGCTGTGCCTTGAATTCTCGCGGCAGCGGAGTTACGCTTCAGTGTTTCGCCTCCTCGCGCCAGTCCCATATGTACGTGAGGACTTTTGCCTCCAGATCCCATGCTGGCAATCCGGCAAGGAGGCTCGCCACCTCATCGGAGACCGTGTGGTATCCCCGGACCAGCTGGATGGCTATGACCCTTTGGGTCTCGTTCAACTGGCGGGCTGGCCGCCACCTCAAGGAACGCGCCTACACCGGTGCCCCGTAAAGGACCATGGACCACACGACCCCCGCGTAGTAGATTGGGCAGGAGCCGCTTCAAGGCAGCCCCGGCCCGCTCCAGTCTGGGAGCCAAATGTTTGAAATGCTCCACGAAGTTCCACCGGCTGTCGAGGACGAGTCCCAAGTACTTCATCATCGACTCAACCCCAATGTGAACCCCTCCTACCGTTATTTGGGAACCCAAACGGTGGCGCGTTCCGAAGATCATGAAAACATATGGCCTCGGACTTGTGCAGGGCCAAATCGAGTCCCAATTGCTACGCGCACCTTATAGAGATGTCAGCACAGCCACAGGTGGGTTTGACAGTTGCGTTTTGATTGTGTTGTCGCAAGTAGTTGCGATGTGGTTACGTTGTTGGTAGTGTTTATCGACTCCGGCTGTAACAGTGTCGTTGCGTCGCCGCAACGTTGTGGTTATGTTGCGGCTGCGATATCGCCTTGATGTGGTCGGTATCGCCCACACAGTTGATTTTGACGACCAAATGTGGTCCGCGTGAATAGACTATTAATTATCATATAAATTCGCGCCCGTCCACATGGTGTCGTTGTAGTGTGGATGTGGTAAGTTGTGATCGGGCCCTAAACATCACCACATAAGTAAGAAAGAAGACAAAAAATACGTTTATTTGCGGTAAACATAACGCAAAGAAAGAGCACAGACACAAAAAAGAACATGGAAAAGTATATTCATTTCAGGTTTTACTCGTTTCGCAGTAAAATCACGGTCAACCGCTAAGGCTGACTGTTCATTGGAGCGGAGAGGAGAGGAGCGGAGAGGAGAGGAGCGGAGCGGAGCTGTGCCAATAATAACCAATGGAATTGCATAAAATGTCCGCTCCGCTTCAGTGGACAGGGATTTGCGAACATGTTTAAAAATTCCTACAAAACCGGGAAGTGGACCGGGGTAGCGAACCGGGGAAGCGGAGCGGGGAAGCGGAGCGGGGAAGCGGAGCGTGGGAATGATCTTCCGCCACTTCCCGCTCAAATTACTCGTCGTGTGAACTCGGAGTAACTCTACACAGTCTGCAACTCCGCTCCGCACTCCTCGCTCCGCGTCAATGGACAGGCAGCCTTAAGAAGTTAATCCCATCTTTGGTACACCAAAAATTCTCTTCAAAGCAAATAATTTATTTAATAAATAAAATGTGGTCAGATTAGTAGATGCTATGTGGCATTTGAGGCTTTTTCTGATATATGAAAATACCTGGTAAGGTGGGTAAATGATTAAGGGACCACAGAGTTCGCGGTACTTAATTTAGTTATTATGTGCGCAGGTTTCGTATGTTTTCTAGTCTTATTTGCGCAGGTCGTTGGTAGCCATAAAATTGTCGTCTTGTAGTTTCTTAGCACTTACAGCGTATAGAGCAGATGCACAAAATTAGTAATGTTTTACTCATTTTATTTCTAATGTTTTATTCTTAACTACACACTACATATACAAACTGGGTACTCAGTAAGCACTCCAATCTATATGCACGAAATTTAAATAGTTTGCCGGGTAAAATATTCATAGTATCGAGCACGGTCGGGTAACGCACGATGAAGGAGCACGGGGCCGGGCCCGTCCGTCCGACGGTCCGGCCCGCATATCCGTATGAACAATGTATACGGCACTAGATTAAATTGAGTCCAATCTCGCCCACTATTGCATGGATTACTCTTTTGATACAGATCCTTAACTTCCTAGATGCGATGGCATGGAATACGCACACATACTCGTAAGCAACAATTGTTTTCGTATAGTAAACTAGCTGCGCTCCGCGGTTTCACCCGCATAAGTCTCAATCCCGTGGTAATATCGGGATAAAAAGTATCCTATGTCCTAACCCAGGTCATGGTCTACCCATGTGCCAAAGTTCATCCAAATCGGTTCAGCCGTTTTAGCGTGAAAGCGTAACAAACAAACTCATTTTCGATAATATTATATTTAGTTAGGATAAGCTTGTGGCTAAGTAATAACAATCGCACGGGTCGATCGATCAGGTTAAGCTACGCTTGCCGGAGTTGGTCCGTGGATGGGTGATCATCTTTACATACCGAGACTCCGTGCCTCGGAAAGCACGTTAAGCCGTTGGTCCCGGCTGTCATTCGTGGATCTTTGACAGTCGTTACGGGTCATCAGAAGCCCGAAAGTGTGACAACCAGTCTTACCAAGGGGTATCGTATTACCCAGTTACTGGGTTGTGGACGTCAGATAGGCAGTCGCTCCATGTAAAATACTGGTATTCAGCTGCATCCGGTTAGACTGTAAGCGGACCTCAACATAGTTGGGAGAAGGCTAGGCAGATTGATTGATATAATTAGGATAAGACATATCGAGTTCTAAACAAAGATTGTTACACACCAAACTTTTCCTAATTATACATGTTACTCGTACCATACACACACACACACCGCACACACACACACACACACACACACACACACTGTAAATTCTTAGAGAAATGTAGTGCAAGCAAGTCCCCTTATTTCCCCGTTGAATTCCTCCTAAACAAGGGTTCTGTATGTGTGAGTGCGTAATACGACTGTCTATCGGTTGGTTTCCAAGTTATCTGTGGCATGGGTGAGCGAGAGCATCAATCACAGGACGTCAAGAGCCCATTGTCTAAACAATTCTGATTATATTATTGCCCAATCGAAATCGGTGCGTGGGAATCGTTCTTTAAGTCTCTGCGACCGAAAGTAGTTCCGCAAGGAGTTGTAAGTAGATAACAAAACGAAGAGGGGGGCAGCGACATCGACAAATTATTCGTCGGTTATTCAAAAAAACGAGTGAGCCTTACAGTAGTCGCATATGATGTGTAGCATCTGACACCTCACCTTGGCAATAGGCAATAGGCAACATTAAAGGTCTCGTCACGGTTGTTTCTGACGGCCAACTCTAGCACCGCGCGCGCTTTTGGTCAAATCAAATAGCGCGCGCTTCCCCAGCTTTCTGTAACACACTTCCGTCCCTTTTCACAAAATCACTCCCACAGATTTGACATAAAAAAAAACAACTGTTTCCTACAAAAGTGCAATACCTTACACGGTCAAAATATAACAGCTGTTTTTTTTTAAATAACCGACGATACATTTCTACGCTGGGGCGCCCGGGCGTTTAGAATCATGTGCTGAATTCATGGTAACGGATTGCGCGTAGATGTCCCTGCCACCCTGTGTACGAGTAGTAGATAGATGTCTTGTTAGTTACAGAGACCTAAAATCAAGGTGGTATGATTGAGATTAGAGACAATTATGAAATAATCTACTGGCACAGGTATTATTTTTTTGTCATTCAGTATAATTCGACAAAGTCACGATTATTTAATTAAAATATGATATATAAAAATAATAATAAAATTTAATTCACACTATTTTTGTTCATAAAAAGAAAATATGGCAACGTCGCATTTTCTTAATCAATGAAAATGATTAACTCCTACCTATCAATGAAACTTAGTTAAACACATCGAGAGTTTAGTGGTATCTATCTTAAAAATTAAAAAATAATATTTATATGCTAGTTGATTCTTTGACATGGTCTCATTTATACCCTAGAATTATGGGATATAAAAAAATACATCTTGTATAGATTACTTCAGTAATGATTCTAACGAAGAAGACTGACCGAAAATGTGTGGTAAAACAATTAACCTGCCTTAAAGTACCTTTAGCTACCTTTATTAGTCATCAATATTAAAACAGAAGTACCTAGTTAGGTTAAATTAGTTTTCTGGCCGCACTGCGTTCATCTTGTACAATTTCTACTCGGTTTATTTTATTTTTATTTTTAATAAGGTAGCCTAGTAATTTCCTTAAAATCTAATTACTATTTGCCCGACTTAGAGTTAGGTCTAAAACTACGGTCCACAAAGCCGTAACAAGAACATCGTTTTGGTTTAGTATGCGTTAAGAAAATGTCTCTTAACCTTACTATTTTGAATAAAACGGTGCTTTATATGGGAGCAAATAGTCCCCATGGTATACAGATTTGCTACTTCATTAATATGTATAGCCTTTCTCGGTACATGCGTTTGGTTTAGTAAATGTTTGAATAAGCGACGCGCGGTTAACTCGTTTGGTGTCGTGAACCCACCTGGAGGGTTCACTCAAGTCACATACGGGATGCCGAGAGCCCTCGCGGAGGGCTCATTTTTAATGTAGGATTTTCTTTGCGAATTTTCATTATAAACTGTGAAACTGAAATCAGTGGTATATTTTAATAAGATTTCAATCCTAATGCCACTTTGACACTCCTCGAGGGTTAACTTTAGCGCAATTGTAATGCTGGTGCCGCTCCGGGAGTCAACTTGCAATATGTATGGCCGCATGGCGTATGAGCTCTATGAAAATGGGTGGAGTCGAAAGTGTTAAGTTCAGCGCGGATTCATAGTAACAGCAAGTAGTAAATACTATGCGATTACTATTATTTGCCCTGCTAGTCATATCACCATAAGCAGTGCACGTAAAATATCGTAGCATCTATATGTCGTGGTCCGATCGTAGAAATGGACATATCGTGATCTGCCTGGCTATTTCACGATACGCTGCCATTTCATGATTTGACCATCTAACATCTGCCATATCGTTTAACGCTCAGCATTCGACGATTTTCCCGGCGATGCTTGGGCATAATTATCGACCCAGATACGTAAAAAGCAAAACCTTGTAAAAATACTACCAAGTAACTGCGACCAACTTGGATGTAACGTTTGCCGGCCGCAGTCGCGGCTCCACCCGGGTTGGACCAATTTGGCAAATTTTTGTCTTTATATGTTCGTAAAATTCTGGTGAAGAAGTGAAAGTGCATTTTCTATGGGTATTTTGTATGAATTATTAAAAATTTGGACAGGACAACGTCTGCCGGATCAGCTAGCTATAAATAAAAGCTCACTGACACTCGTAGGCGCCCTGCTACGCGCGTACGTGCGGTGCTACGCGCGTAGCTGTGCTCTCTACGCACGAAATCGCAACGAAAGCTTGCGAACATACTCGTATAACGCGCATCGCATGTTTTAGATATCGGTTCGTGTGAAAACTCCCTAAAAATAAATAACCCTAAGTTATTTATGCGTATTATCTGCAACGACATTACGTTAAAACAAATAAAAGCACTTTAATGTAAATTAGAATGTCGAGTAGATTTGTATTAAATTTTCATCGGCACAGCAGCCTGCAGGCTTTATGCAGAAAGTGTTTGTGACAGAAGATCCAATTTGTACAATCTGTACAATTTTTAGATCACACTTGCAGTAGGTGAGTTTAACAAAACAGCTCGATTCGGGGTAAACTACGTAGTAACTCGTCTCAAAGTAAAAAAATATTTTTTTTCAATAAAATCATCTGTATCAAACATCCCGCAGGCCTACTTTACTATTTAATTTAGTGTATCTTCTTTGGCCCGGCGTGTATCACTGATATTTTACGTATTTTATAAGCTTCGCTACTCGTGTCGGTCAGCCGGTCTAACTTTAATAATAGCAATCCTAGTAGCAATACATTTATTGTTTTTTAAAGGTATAATGCGTCCATTTTTTGCGTTCCGTTCCTAAATCCTGGTTCGGGCTATGTTAGTAATATTATTCAAAATTCAAAAGTCATTTATTCTAAGTAGGCTGAGAATCAGCACTTTTCGAACGTCAAAATTACATAAGACAGTCCCCAAAACGCCCACCCTTCACCGTCATCCGTAAAATTCATCAGTAAAATAGTCAAGTGTAATAATAATTCAAGTCAAGAATATTCGTGTCCTTCACCCCACAATCCTCACTTATGAAAAGTTCATGAAAATCAATTTTGAAAACGCCAAAAAATAGTCAAGAAATAGTCATAAATAGTCACCAAAGTTAAAAAAATTGTCGCATTATGGTTCCGAAGATACAGCTATAAGTTGGTGAGGATTGTGGGGTGAAGGTCTCCACACAATCCTCACCTCAGTGCAAGCAAACGGCTGGGAGTACCGACTTGGTTTCAATACCAAAAAATTGTCAATAAATAGTCATAACGCTATGCCAAATCTCGAAAATAGTCATTAAGGGATTCCAGAGATATAAAGGGGTCTTGGTGAGGATTACGTGGAGAGCCTTTCTCGCCACAATCCTCACCTGATTACCGCGGAACGCCTAGGTTTTTGAATTTGAATTTGGTGTCAAAAAATAGTCAATAAATAGTCGTCTCGAACCATGATAATTTCGACTTGGTTTACTATGTAGAAGTATGTTAAACTTCCACGTCAACTTCTACATACATTTTGTTTTGGTACAGTCGCGAACAGTAAAATTGTAAATCTATTTTAATAGTATTGTATATTAATTTAAAACAGTAATACAATATTGTAGTTACTTACGTATAATTTTTTTTCTGTCAATGTTTAATAAATACCTACCTAGCTGTACATAATATTCCTCCAATTTTTCCGGTTGGCTTTATGAGACCAAATAAATGTCTTTATTTCAGATAAACTTGATTGTAGTATGAGTAATTAAGACTATCTATCTACTTATATATTATGTACAGTTAGGTAGGTATTTATTAAACTTTGGTTGGTGGGTGTGTTAGTGGTAGGTTGGTGGGTAGGTTGGTTGGTGGGTAGGATGGTGCATAGGTTGGTTGGTCGGTAAGTTGGTGCATAGGTTGGTTGGTGGGTAGGTTGGTAGATAAGTTGGTTGGTGGGTAGGTTTGTTGGTGGGTAGGTTGGTTGGTGGGTAGGTTGGTTGATTGGTGGGTAGGTTGGTTGGTGGGTAGGTTGGTTGGTGGGTAGGTTGGTTGGTGGGTAGGTTGGTTGGTGGGTAGGTAGGTTGGTTGGTGGGTAGGTTGGTTGGTGGGTAGGTTGGTTAGTTAGTGGGTAGGTTGGTGGTAGGTAGGTTGGTGTTAGGTTGGTTGGTGGATAGGTTGGTAAGTGGGTAGGTTGGTGGGTAGGTTGGTGTTAGGTTGGTTGGTGGATAGGTTGGTTGGTGGGTAGGTTAGTTGGTGGGTAGGTTGGTGAATAGGTTGGTTGGTGGGTAGGTTGGTAGGTACAAACTAACCCAAACATAAGGAGGCTATCTTGTTTAATTGAGGATATCGTATGGCGAGCTTAATACCAGCTCCATCATCAGATCCTGGACTACACTCTGGGATAACGTACGTACTTGTCGAAACCATCCAAATGGCCGAAACAAAACAAGCCTATCTTGTTTAGTAGTTAGTTGTTAGGTACTCCTCAACTAAATAAGATATCTAAATAAGATGAATGAGAATATAAATAAGATGTCTTGACAAGAACTATATCCCAAGATGGTGTCCAGGATCTGATGATGGAGCAGGTAAGTGGCTATGTATTGAGAAGTGCTATTACATTAGGTGGTGTCCAGGGTCTTTTCGGGCATTTGGAATTGTTTTAACAAGTAGGTACGTTATCCTAGAGTGTAGTCCAGGATCTGATGATGGAGCTGGTATTAAGCTCACCATACGATATCCTCAATTAACCAAGATAGCCTCCTTATGTTTGGGTTAGTTTGTACCTACCAACCTACCCACCAACCAACCTATTCACCAACCTACCCACCAACTAACCTACCCACCAACCAACCTATCCACCAACCAACCTACCCACCAACCAACCTATTCACCAACCTACCTACCACCAACCTACCCACTTACCAACCTATCCACCAACCAACCTAACACCAACCTATCCACCAACCTACCTACCACCAACCTGCCTCCTTATGTTTGGGGTAGTTTGTACCTACCAACCTACCCACTAACCAACCTATCCACCAACCTACCCACCACCCAACCAACCAACCTACCCACCAACCTACCTACCACCAACCTACCCACCAACCAATCTACTCACCAACCTACCACCAACCTATCCACCATCCTACCCACCAACCAACCAAACTATCTACCCACCACCCTACCTACCTCCAACCTACCCACTAACCAACCTACTCAGCAATCTACCACCAACCTATACACCCACCTACCCACCAACCAACCAACCAATTTACCCACCAACCTACCTACCTTCAACCTATCCACCAACCAAACTACCCAACAACCAACCTACCCACCAACCTAACCTACCCTACCCACCAACCAACCTACCCACAAATCAACCTACCCACCAACCTACCCACCAACCAACCTACCAACCAACCTACCCACCAACCAACCTACCCACCAACCAACCTACCCACCAACCAACCTACCCACCAACCAACCTACCCACCAACCAACCTACCCACCAACCAACCTACCCACCAACCAACCTACCCACCATACTACCCACCAACCTACCTACCAACCTACCCAGCAACCAACCTACATACCAACCTACCTACCCACCTATCCACCAACCTACCCACCAACCTACCCACCAACCTACCCACCAACCAACCTATCCACCAACCAACCTACCCACCAACCAACCTATTCACCAACCTACCTACCACCAACCTACCCACTTACCAACCTATCCACCAACCAACCTAACACCAACCTATCCACCAACCTACCTACCACCAACCTGCCTCCTTATGTTTGGGGTAGTTTGTACCTACCAACCTACCCACTAACCAACCTATCCACCAACCTACCCACCACCCAACCAACCAACCTACCCACCAACCTACCTACCACCAACCTACCCACCAACCAATCTACTCACCAACCTACCACCAACCTACCCACCAACCTACCCACCAACCTACCCACCAACCTACCCACCAACCTACCCACCAACCTACCCACCAACCAAGGTACTACCAACCCACCCACCAACCTACCCACTAACCAAGGTACTACCAACCCACCCACCAACCAAAGTTTAATAAATACCTACCAAGCTGTACATAATATATGTATAAGTAGATAGACAGTCTTAATTACTCAAATAATCAAATTAATTAATCAAATTTATCTGAAATAAAGACATTTATTTGGTCTAATAAAGTCAACCGGAAAAATTTGAGGAATATTATGTACAGCTAGGTAGGTATTTATTAAACTATGACAGAAAAAAAATTATACGTAAGTGTAACTACAATATTTTATTACTGTTTTAAATTAACACAACACTACACACAACAACACAACACTATTAAAATAGATTTACAATTTTACTGTTCGCGACTGTACCAAAACAAAATGTATGTAGAAGTTGACGTGGAAGTTTAACATACTTCTACATAGTAAACCAAGTCGAAATTATCATGGTTCGAGACGACTATTTATTGACTATTTTTTGACACCAAATTCAAATACCTAGGCGTTCCGCGGTAATCAGGTGAGGATTGTGGCGAGAAAGGCTCTCCACGTAATCCTCACCAAGACCCCTTTATATCTCTGGAATCCCTTAATGACTATTTTCGAGATTTGGCATAGCGTTATGACTATTTATTGACTATTTTTTGGAATTGAAACCAAGTCGGTCCTCCCAGCCGTTTGCTTGCACTGAGGTGAGGATTGTGTGGAGACCTTCACCCCACAATCCTCACCAACTTATAGCTGTATCTTCGAAACCATAATGCGACTACTTTTTTAACCTTGGTGACTATTTATGACTATTTCTTGACTATTTTTTGGCGTTTTCAAAATTGATTTTCATGAACTTTTCAAAAGTGAGGATTGTGGGGTGAAGGACACGAATATTCAAGCCAAAAATCGTTCGCACTACTGTCGAGTACAGTTCACAAGTGGTAATTTGGTAGATGAACAGGCTGCAATGCAATAAAGTCAATAAGCTGATGAAGCTTGTGGTAATGGCAATAAAAAAATAATAATAACAGGAATGCAGATTGCTTAATTTGTTTGTTATTATAATGTAGAGACTTAACATTCCACAAGCACTACATATTTAGAAACAAATAAAGTTGTTTCTTCGCAGCGAATGAACTCGACTAATTTCGACAGGTTCAGACTTGTTTAGCCGATCATCCAGTGAGGCATTGTGGGGGGCGCAACTCTCGGCGAAAAAATAGAGCAAAATGGATAGACTCGATTAAATCGCTTACTAAACTACTCGATTTTTTTTTATTGTTCAGACATATTTAGTTACTAAATCACTCGCCACTTGACAAAATTACTAGTTTAGTCCGAACCAGGCCTAAGGCTCTATAGCCTTAAGCCTGGTTCGGACTAAACTAGTAATTTTGTCAATTATATAGATAATTACGAGAGTTGGGCCTTTTCTATTTCATGATTCTATTAACATTACATAGATACTCGTACATTAAGAGTACATGTAGGTATGTACACGCCTACTAAAATAGTCATCAACTCAGACTCACGTAGTCCAAAGAGCTTTCCACAATAGGTAGTAATTCTCAGAAATAATGTGACAACGAGACTTCCGAAGTAAGATCCTAGAAGTTTTTGTCTTGTCTGGAATACGAAGTAAATTGTTAGAAAAGCCGTTATCGACTTATTACGTAAAAAAGACAAAATGATAGGCATACAGTTTCAGGGAGTCGTACGCTTTTGCGTCATGTTCCTAAAATGTTAAAGGGCAGCAGAGCCCTTTTTGTGTTCGTCCGGAACATTCGACTATTACATGGTTTTCACATTTGCTCACTTTTCTGTATTTTTGCTTCTCGTGTCGAATATGCTCTCGTCTTTGTATATTATTTTTGATGGCGAAAGAATATTAGAATGGAGCGGTCGAAGCCCAACTTCACTTAAGCTTAGCGCCCAGAAATATGAGCACGTTCTATATTTCAAAAGATCCTATAAAAACATAATGGCTGCACATTACTAACATTCATATTATCTTTGACGATCGATAAGTCCGATATCAAAAATGACCAAACCATTCAGCCTATGAGCATCGCCCATTCATTAACATTTTCTAATGTAGATCAAATAAAGATTGAAATAATTGCTTCTATAAAAATGCTAACGTATATTTTTCATTTTATTGGCGATCTTATCTAGCATTTTTAAGCATATTAATAATAGGTAGGTATTCAATTAATTAAGAAATTAACATTTTTATTAATAAATTGTTGCTCTATTGTTTGATTAAATTTTTTACCGGCAAAGGTGTTATTTTTTGTGCCTGGCGTATTTTAAAAGGCGGAGGTAATTTCGCAGCCTCGTAAAACCAATGGCGGTGTCGCATGGCCAAGGAACCGCACTCTGCGGCCTTTTTATTTTTTATGGCAATCTTACAACGCATTTAAAATATTATGATACTGCTTTATATTTCACTTGACCTCGTTTGACCGCTAATGTCTGTCGAATTTGCAAAAAAGGTCAAACGGACGGAAATTTTCTCAGGATGATATTTCGCGAAGTTTTTCGTAAATAAACTTCGTCTGATTTCTAGTTGGGCTCTGTGACTGACAGGCGTAACATTTCAAATAATATAGGCACAGATACTTGAATCTGAGAGTTGTTAGCTTTCAGTTTACTTCGCCACAGACTTCGTACTCAAGCAGGTTTTGAATTTGATTATAACATTACCTACTTCGACGTCGTAAATTAATTAGATGACAAACTAATTTCAGCAGGTGCTCAAACGTTTACGCCTTCACTTAAAATAATTGATATTAGTATTATATTCATAGTAATATTATTTTCTTAGTAACATTAATTATACATATAGTTTCCCTTGTCTAAGTATAATTAATTATACTTAGACAAGGGAAACTATCTTTCTAGTAATGGTGATCTGCAATAATTTGGTAATAACCCATATATCGAATTAGCCCAATACGTTATATACGAGTTTTGCCCAAATGAGGTAATTATAATGTTGGTTGAACTTGGCAGCTGCATCTGTTTCAAAGTTTTTCCCCGGAAAATTGGAAATTTTTACCACGAAACCTTTTTATGCAGTATATCTCGTGTCGATTTTTTCAGTGAATGTGCCCCAAATGTAATAAGTGTCTCGCGCTGTTACCGAGCTCCGATTCAGATTTATTTGCAATTAGCCCGCTCACTGTGAAATTGGCCCACAATGACACTCCCGTTTAATCAACTCTGTTTCTCTGTAATTGAAACGGATACCCGTCACTATATGCTAATGTAACCACGTATATACCTACGTAAATATATGAGCATTTAGATGGGATGCTATTATATACGCCAAGTTACTTAAGTAATAATTATTTTCTGCAATGCAGGATCATCAGTATTGTTACTGCTTTTGCAAGTAGGTTATGCATGTAATAAAAGTTGGCACTAGGTAGGTGCAATGTAGTAAATTGTGCAGTCATGTAGTTGCTACACCATTATTTACTACCTAACTGTAGGTACTCTAGGTAGGAAGGTGTGCCACTGGAATTGAGAACGTTGACATTTGACCGAGCGCGGATCCACCGTTGTGGGCATTGTAGGCATGCCCGCAACCCTAATTGAGATCGATAGGCTGATCTACAGAGGAAGCACACGTGGTATTTGGACTTATAACAATTTATGGTTTTCATATTTAATTAATCGATCGTGAGTGACTCCTAATCCAACGTGACCACAACCTTTTGTTGAGGCCTGGATTCGCTCCTGCATTTGAACTTGCTTGGAGTTAGACTAACTGACTTTTGAGCACGATAAGGTTTTTTGTGTATAGTAAACAAAAAAAAAGTAAATTAATTAGTATTTTAATTTAATTTGTTACATAGACACGTAAGGAGGAGCTCGTGGCTAAAGTAATAACAGCCGCACGGGTCGATCCATCAAGTTAAGCTACGCTGCTGGGGAGTTTGTTGCGCCACTTCTTCTTCCCAGCTAACGCACTAAGAAGTGGTGAATGGTTGTCGTTTTGGGGGACTGTCGTTCGAAAACAAGACTTTTGAATTGTTGAATATTTTTTTCTTGCCGGAGTTGGTCTGCGGATGGGTGACCATCTTTACATACCGAAACTCCTCTGTGCCTCGGAAAGCACGTTAAGCCTTTGGTCCCGGTTGTCATTCGTGGATCTTTGACAGTCGTTACGCGAGTCGTCAGAAGCCCGAAAGTCTAACAACCAGTCTTACCAAGGAGTATCGTTAGCGTATCGCTCCATGTAAAATACTGGTATTCAGCTGCATCCGGTTAGACTGGAAGCCGACTCCAATATGTAGTTGGGAACAGGCTAGGCAGATTGATTGACATAGACACGTTAGAAGTTACGATTTAAATTAATCACTAACATGGTCAAAATGATCAGTGTTACTGAAATATTATGAGGCGAATGATGCCATTATTTGTAAACAAACATTGTGATAACCGGATGCAGTGTTTTTATGTTTAAACATGAGGCAATTTATGCTTATTAGCGGCAAAATGTATCCGTCGTATCCACCTGCCCGACGCTGGTACTAATTAATGTATACTTAGTTTATCAGACAGGCTCAATCAAGATGGATTCTTCAAGATAAGAGTATTAACAGTTTTTGTTATTATAAAGTGCGGCGTCGGGTTGGCTTCGTAAAGTATTTCTTTTTGTTTTATTTCTTGCTGATAATTTATCTTTATTTTGGTCACTCAATAAAGCTCGATGAACATGAGCTTTCGGAATAAAAGTAACCTTTCTTTTGCAATCTCTTCTTATCGGGTTAATAACATGGTGTATGGACATATATGTGCTTGATTAAGATAATGAAGTATCATGTTTATGTATTTAGGTTTCGGAGAACGGTTTTGTTTTCCTTTCTTACTTGGCTTTGATACGAATTAATTAATCTGCGTGCGCAATTGATTTGCCAAACATGTAAACAAACACGAGTTTTCCACTTAGACAAAAATCAACTTTATTTCAGTGTAAATAAAGTTGATTTTAGACCGACTAGTATTGTTGAAAAAGCCATAAAAAAGATGAAGTTGTAGCGCAAACTGAACCTTATATGTAGGCATTACAGTTGTTTTTTCTAAAACTCGTATTTATTTACATGTTTGGCAAATGAATTGTGAACACAGATTAGGTTATTTGCATTCAGTTGTTTTCTTTGCTTTTAGCTTCAATGTTATGGACAAAGCTTTTCATAGAATTAAGTATTTTGTATTCAAAAGGACTAGTTTTTTAGTCCTATATTACGTAAATCTAACCTAAACATTAAGACGCTCAGTACTGGGAGCCCTCCTGGAGGGTTCACCTAGTCGAGTCGTGGAGGGCTTTTTATACTTAAATGTAGGTTTTTCTTAGTGAACACAGAATATAAACTGTCAAAATTAAATCTGATGTAGGTATATTTTAACAATATTTATAGGTATATGCGTTTTTAAAAACCAAGCATTTTTTTTGTTCTCGCTTACTAATATTCATTAAAATTTTAAAAGGTTGGTTAAAATAGTGTTTTATAACACGGTTTTAAACCTAATGCCGTCGACCGTCCGCGATTGTTAACTTTAGCGCAAACGTGATGCCGGCGACCCTCCCGGAGGGTTCACTTCCAATATGTATGGCGGCATGGCGTATGTGTTCTATGAGAAGTGGTTGGAGTCGAAAGTGTTAAATAGGTTACGACTATGATATTATCATTTTAGAACTTCCCAAGCAAGTTCTGGTCAACTTTCCACTTCGAGTTTAACTAGAAAGGCTGTATCAGTGTTAATAAGCACAAAACTAATTGTCGTAAACAAGCGGCTGGTTATGTTGGAACACAGTTGGAACTGGCGATGGCTGGCCGATAGTGGGCCAGTCGGGGGCGGAAGCTCGCGAGATAGTGTGGCGGTGAAATTTATCGACGCAGCGTTGCACATAGACTGTACGTCTATTGTTTGTGTCGCTTGTGTAATGAGATCTGCTTTGAACTGTGTTGAATTGTATTACTGCTATGATGTTGGTTTACTGTGGTTTTACTGTTACTGGAGCGTGATTCATGAAAGGGGTGATTTTTGTTACTGAAACCACGCCTTTTGGGGATTTCATCGATCAAAAGCTTATGGGGTTAGTTTAATTGTGGCTGCTTTTTATTGTCGAAAGCAAACAATACAAACTAGGTTTCAGTGTTAATATTAGATTGTAAATGACTGCCTTTTGTAAAACTCCTTCCATTATGGAGATTCCTTATTGCGATAGCCTAAACAAAGCTATCAAACTCTTGATAAAGATCTATTTGTACATACACATACACGAACACAATCTAGATTCTTACCTTCGTCACGTAAGGTCAGCATAATGGAATTACTTATAGCAAAAAGAAATCCAACTAAATAACTAACCTCCTTACTAATAAACGTTGTATAACGTCTGTATAGATAGTTACACAATGCTTTGTCTTCTTCTTTCGAAAGTCAAATTACTGATGACTGAAAGGGAGAAATCGGTGTGTAACTATTCACCTGATATAATACGTTTATTAGTAAGGAAGTAATAGTATAAATGTGACAGTTTGTATGTTTGTTACTCAATCACACAAAAACGGCGGAACGGATTTCGATGAAAGGCATGCATACAGTTTATAACCTGGATTACCACATACCAATAGCAGTGATAGCCTAGTGGTGTGACCGTCGGACTGCCAAGTCATAGTTCTCGAGTTCGAACCAAAGGCACGCACCTCTGACTTTTAGGATTCATATGCGTATTGTATAATTATCACTTGCTTCAAAAACGGTGAAGGAAAGCATCGTGAGGAAACCGGCATGCCTGAGAGATATTTCTCGACGGCATGTGAAGCCATGTCAGAGGCCTATGGGCGGCTTTAAAACTCTGACACCAGGTTAGTCACTAACCACACGAGAAGAGAAGAGACCTCATACTTATAATTTTTATACCGTTAAACCGACATCCACGCAGGCGAAGCCAGCGGACAAAAGCTAGCCTCGATGTTATATATTGAGGTGGGTTCACACGAATTGGCATGGATTTCTCTGTCAACATGATAATGATACCACAAAAGCGTCCAAATCTTAATATAACTATCGAGTTTCACGTTATCAACGGATGTACAAAGCTAATGCTCGCTACATTTCGGTGTGAATAGACGTCCGGGTGTCCGGGGCGTCCGGCGAGAAGACGGCATTGTGGCCGTGTCCGGACCGGACGCCAGAAGACAGTTTCATGATTAATTAATATTCCTAATGCTTCCGTGCGAACCGGCCTTTACAAAAACATCGAGTTTATGTTATTTGAGCATGTGTGTGTGTATGAGATATGTGTGTGTGTGTAAAAGGGATACGAAACAAAAACGCTGTTTCATGAACGTGAGCTGTGATTTCTCTGCTTGGAATAAGTTCTCTGACTGCGAATAAACGTAGGTAATATTTACATTTATGTATATTCCTTTTAGCCTAAACTGAAATCCAATAGATATTAGGCAACTAAATAACTATACAGTTGACTATACAGGGTGTCAGGGACATCAACGCGAAAACTGTTACCATGGATTCAGCACATGATTCTGAACCCCCGTATTTTTTGGGTGGGAAATTATCAAATAATTTCTCCCGCTCTGGCCGGAGCGGGAGGGCGTGTCAGACTTTTGCTGACTAAAACCCACCCGTGTTCCTTTCGTTGCCTGTGTGAGGACCTGCGTCAGGTGGGAGGTGAGGACGCCGTGGGGCCTCTCTAGCCACTCCTCAAAGAGGGGACTTATCGCCACAATTGTGGCGTGCCCAATTCTGAACCCCCTGCGTTGAAAATTTCGTTGGTTATTAAAAAAAATCTGCTGTTCCATAGAAGAGTGCAAAATCTACTCGGTCAAAATGTATAGAACAGCAGATTTTTTTTAATAACTGACGAAAAACTTCAACGTCTGGGGGTACAGAATCATGTACTGAATCCATCATAATAACAGTTTTCGCGTCGATGTCCGCCAGGCCACCCTGTATCTACACTAATATTATAAAGAGAAAAGATTTGTAAATATTTTTGTTTGTAATGAATAAGCTCAAAAACAAATGAACCGATTTAAAAAATCATTCACTAGTAGAATGCTACGAGTATATTATCATTTATCACTGAGTAACTTCCTAACTCCCTAAATGCGAGAGTAAGATGTTGGTTTGTTTTCACGTTAAAACTGAACGGATTTGGATTTGGCACATGGGTAGACTATGACCCAGGTTAGGACCGAGGATAATTTTTATCCCGAGATCGAGACTTATATGGTTGAAACCATAGGCTGCAGCTAATAAGTAAGAAATAAAAAAAGAAAGAAAGAAAAAGTATTTATTGAGACACGCACGGGAAATCACAAAATAAACTAAAAACACACTAAACATAAATAAAAAGAAAAAACAAAGTAAAATTTAAATTTAAACCAGGAAGTCCTGTATGAGGCCAAAAGCCTCCTATCTCAGCATGATGGCGTGATATTTAAAAAAAAATGTCACAGCGCTGGTATTCTGATAGGGCCCGCAGCGATATCACGGATAGATACATACGGAATAATATATTAAATAAAAAAATAAAATGGTGTGTGAAATACAATAACAAGTAAAATATAATGTAGTCCGTGTGTCTGCATCCGACGTAACATTAAGGTGCGTACAGACTGGTGAAACGTATCATGAAATGTAACATGCAATAGAAGAATTTGCCGTCCACATTGTCGCAATGTATCATGCAATGTAACAGAATTCCCATAGCGTGGACGGCTTGCGCGCACGAACCGTGCTCAATACGCGCACGAACAGAGCATTTCAACTCGTGCGCGCCGCGATCCACCATTTGTCGGTTTTTTCGCGGAACACAAAGGGGCGCGCAGTGTGCACGGAGCGTCAGTGCGGACGGGTTGTGCGTCTGTACTGCAGAACGCGCGCTATGTTATGTTAGCTATGTTCGCCGCGCGCATGCCGGAAACAGATGTGAGTACGTACATGCTCGGTTCGTGCGCGCCCTGCGCCCACACTTATGAAATGCTCCTTTCATGTTACATTGCATGCTACGTTTCGAAAATCTGTACGCGGCTTTAGTTACTTGTCTTTAGTATCTGTGGTACTCTATGGCATCGTTGTATATATAACACGCGGGCGAAGCCCCTGGCGGCCAGTATATCCATAATACCAGTCTGTTACTGTTCCACTGCAGGGCAAAGGCCTATTGACTAGTTTACTACATATATCTATTTATTTGTGTGGTGCATCGTTCGCATTTGCCATTTTTAAAGCAAAAACTATGCAACTTACAAGCAATTTCCTCGCATTTTCATTATAATATTTCACAAAATAAACACGTAAACCGTAGTATCAAGTAACAACATCGTTAAATGTAAGTTTTTAAGATCGCAAAACGGCTGTAATAAATTGCGACAGTAATGATCCCGTTCGAAGATAAATGGAGCCGGGAGGCTTAGCCAAAGCTGGCACACGACACGAACATGAAATTTTTATTAGACAATTAAATCCCATGCACTTTTCACTTAACTTAACTTTGCTGTTAAAGATAACTTCGAAGATAATTAGGTAAGGTAACTGTTTATTGAGTTTTATTGGTAACCTGCGACCCGCCCAGGGGGTCCCACTCTCTAAGTCCGTCAACGATGACACGGGTCCGTCCGAAAGTAGTTGATCCGTCAAAACAAGTGACTAAATCACTTTTTCGGACGAGCATTAACACCTCGGGATTAGCAACTCCTGTCAAATCCTGTTGTCATTCATTCATAGTTTGGCCCAAACTAATTTTATGAAAGGCCCGTAACTTCGGCCAATACTTCGGATTGAAAGTATAGATAGGAGACACAGGAAAAAAAAAGAATGGTTATTTTATTTTGGGAGTCTATGACGGTTGCCGCGCTGGTATCTAGTGTTGTTCTGTTATTTATATTTCTATGGTTGTTACTTAAAGTATGAGTTGAGAAAATCAGTTTTTTTTTTTTATCGTGTTTAGATAACGATACCTATCACGTCTGCGAAGGTTACAGAAAAAAAAAAATATTACCTGTTATTTGAAGTGACTACACTAACTGCTGTCGATGACCCGCACAAAAAAAAAAAATCGTTTTTTTTTATAATTTTTAGAAATCGGTACCTCTGCGGAGTGTCGCTAGCTATTTTAATTTGACCCTGTATATGTTTATACACATAAACCATCCGGAATAAAATTCTCTATCAAAATCCGTTGCGTAGTTTAGAAGAATAACGCGGTCACACAGACAAATACAAAAAGCGACTTTAATTAAGAAATCCCAGACAGCATTGCTTGTGCTGTTAAAGTTAACTTTGAAGCTAATTAGGTAGAATAACTGTTTTTAGTTTTATTGGTAATTTGTAGCTAACTGTTTGACGTAAACCTACTGAACTGTCAGCAGCTAGGTCACGCAATTTCATCGTATGTACGAATCCGTTAAGGAATTTATTTGTGTTTAGAACATTTTGTTTCTCGTCCAAAAATAGATTTTTCTCGGACGATTCAATTTACCTTTTCTTATTTTTTTATGTCTTAGGACGCTCTACTTACCTAGTCGTATAAAATTCAAGTTTATTGGAATCCTTGTTTCCATTTGATGGTGTTTCCACACGAAAATCTAGTTTATGTGCGTTCCTCAAAGTTGGCAACGTCGGAAAGAGCTGTCAAATATTTACCTGTTTTCATAAATTTGGCAATATTACTGTATGGAAATATGAAATATCGCTAACTAGTGAACTAGAATATCACAATTCAGTATTCGCTCGCTACGTCACAATTCAGTATAAAACCTACCGAAGAGTGATGTCATACCACATTTTAACTCAATGGATTGCCGTAAATCTTTTGATTACTTAAAAAAACAAAAAATACTTGTCTAATATTTTTTTATAATCTAACAGACGGACAAAAAATAATTTTTAGTCAACATCCCTATTCTATCATGTGGAACCACAGTCTGGTCAAAAAAGTTACTGATTTGGTAGATCAATAACAACCTTCAATTTATGGAACCCAATAATATCACAACAGAACCACGTGCCACGTTATAACACTTCTCCCTCCTTCAGAGGATACAAGCGATGAAACAAATTACGTCATTACATGGATAACTAAGCAGTACATAATGTACAATTACTCCCAAAACGTGATTATGTCACGAGCGACATCTACATTTAAAGTTTAGCGTTTACAGCAATTTGTGTCGCACATTTCTGTAAATTACATTACGGGAACTAAATTATGTACCCATTTGTGTAATACGTACTTTGGAACTGGATTTGGTTTAGGTAATGACGTGTTATTTTATTGAACTGTTTTTTACGCCAGACCAGCGTTGAGCCAAGCATTTTTATCAAAAACAAAATATTTTATTTCACATAAACCTACAAGGGCACTTTTGAAACGTCAGAAGCTAGGTGCACGGTTCCAATTTGGTCGTTTCCTATGGAGAAGAGCCGGCAAGAAACTCCACGGTTACTCTTTTAAAAGTAAATGGTTTTACAGTGTTAAAAGGTATGAGAGGACAGTGTAGGCCTATCAACAAGTACCAGGTACTTGGCAAAATATAAAATGGTCCACAGATCTACAGTCTGTTACTGTTACGGATTGGTTTACGACAAATAACCTAGTTCTAAATGCTAAGAAAACGAAATGTGTAAAGTTTGCCCTACCAAATGTTAGAAATATAGGTCCCAACATCGTCTTAGATAAAGAGGTGCTTGAATCTGTAAACTCGGCGGTTTTTCTGGGCATAACAGTAGATGCCAAACTTCAGTGGAGCCCACATACATATATCGAGCCTAGCGGGAAGGCTCAGTTCAGCCGCCTACGCCGTCAGGAAAGTAAGACAACACACACTGACGCACGCGCTGAACAGACACTGACGTCGATACAGCTCGGTTAGTCTATTTTAGTTATTTTCATAGCGTTATGTCCTACGGTCTTCTGCTGTGGGGCAAAGCTGCTGATATTCAAAATATATTTGTTCTTCAAAAACGAGCTGTTCGAGCTATTTACCAGCTTGGTGCCAGAGTTTCTCTGAGAGATTTTTTCAAAGATATTGGTATCCTCACGGTGGCATCTCAATTCATCTTCGCCAATATCTTATATATTAGGCAAAATATACACTTATACACTAAAAACAGTGATTTTCACAATGTTAACACTAGAAATAAGGACAAACTACGAGCTATTTCACCGGCTTCATAAGGTTCATAACTCATTTGTTGGGCTTGGTATAACCTTTTATAACAAGCTACCCTCTTCTTTGCTAGATTTGCGTTTTAAACGAAAGTAAAATCCAATCTTTGTTCAAAGGCATACTATTCTATCAACAACTACTTAAATGATAAGAATAGTTGGTCGCTGTGATTAACTCAAGACAATGTTTATGTTCTTTCTCCAGGTTACGCACTGACAAGTTAAATGAGTTTATATAATTGTTAATTTTATTTGACCTTTTAAGTCAAGTTATTTTAATTTACCTTTAATTTATTGTTGACAAAATCTACTCATCACACTGTTTTTTTTATGAGTTGTATTGCAATATGTGGTTTAGTGACCTCAACAATTGATCAACATATTATTTATTGTTATTAGTAATTAACTCTTTGTTTATTTATTTTACATCGATGATCCTAGTTTATCATTTATAACTTCCAGTTACAACTATATGTAAGCGGGCACGCCCTTTATGCCTGGAGGCTTTTTTATTTAGATATTAAATTCTGTTTACGTTTAGTTTTTTTTATTTCGGCCTGAGTATAGTTCTCGATGATTTTGTTTGGTATATTGGCGTGTGCTAGCTAACATATGGCTAATAATTTGAATTATGTTTTGTGTTGCGTAATGTAAATTATTTTGAATACTATTATATAGAATCTTTTTTTTTGTTCTTCTAACTGAACAGACAGCTGTGCTGTTGGGGAGTTTGTTGCGCCACTTCTTCTTCCCAGTTTTTTTTTTGTTAAGCCTACAGCGTTCTCACATTCACAAAATTTTGAAGAAAAGAAACTATATAAAGATAAATAAAAATAAAGACTATTTAAACCAAGTGACATGATCGGCGATATAATCCCCCAACTTATAATATGCTTGGCTGCATAGTGTGCGTTTAATTTAATTTAATCTGTCTATCAACCGTTGTAATTATATTTACTAATAATTAAGACGGAATCCCAATTCCTCGTTTCTCAATCCGATTCTCGTTCAGTCCACTACAGACCAAGATGACAGTTCTCAAAGTCAGTCAGTTAAAGTGGTAATCAAAGGTCTGTTTCTGAAAATTGTCTTCGAAAGCTACAACACCCTAACGGAAACTACGCGAAAGGGCCAGACCACTACACTGGAAATCGGTGACTAACTTACTTACCTATTCATTTCGTCTATTCAAGCTAGAAAAACGTGCGCCACACGCCACAGATGGCAAAAACTCCGATTTTGTGGAAATTTCACGAGGGGTTCTATAAGGCACCCAAATTGTTCTATTTAGTACCTTCATTGAACATCATTTTGTACCTTTCGGGTTTCGCAAAAAAAGTTAAAACTAAAAAAGCCTTCTGTGGCTTATACGCCACAGACGGCCCATATTTTTTGTTAGAAGTTAGTGATGCAAAATACTTATACATTTTGTTATTAATTTTTACGAAAGAAGAACATAATTACAATTATGTTCAATGAAGGTACTAAATAGATCAATTTACCAACCCCTCGTGAAATTTCAACAAAGTCGGAGATTGTTGCCGTCTGTGGCGTGTGACGCCAAAAACGTTACATACAAACAAGGTCGACTTAATAGCTTCTAGAAATCCATAAAGTTGTACCTACCAAATTACAGCTCTGCCTAACCCTACGGGGATTACAGGCGTGATGTTATATACCAATTTAAAAATTGAAATAAGAAGCCGTTATGCAGAAAAGCGCCGCGCCATAGAATTGAGACATCAATAGATTTTGTTTAGTTCGATCTGTGTGGGCAGCGGAAACGCGAGTTTTCGAATGAAAAATGACACACGCACCTTAGGCCCGGTTAATTGTTCGTCGTCCAATGTCGCAACGTGCATGGGACATCTGTCTGAATGAATAGTGGCCATTTGTTTAGGAAATCTTTCTTTAATACCTCACACGTAGGCTATATCTCCAAATGAAATATCTTTATCTAAGAATTTGAATAAAGACATTAAGTAGTTTATCGCATGCACGGACAGACAGGAAGACTGAATTGACATGTTGTAATGATAGCTTAGTTAGGTTAAATGCTCGGATGTCGTTTTTCGATAAATTAAAATCCATTGATCTCATGAACAGAAATATAATCCAGATTAAAGGTTCTCGCAGACAGGCGCGACGTCGGGAGTCTTTACGAATTCTCAAGTCGGCGAAAAGCTAATTGACTTCGTCAAACGACTGGAATCGAGTGCTCTTTCCGTCACAAAGGACCAATCCTAACTAATATAATCATAAATGCGAAAGTGAGTTTGTTTGTTTTTACGCTTTCACGCTAAAACGGCTGAACTGATTTGGATGAAATTTGGCACATGAGTAGACCATGACCAGGATTTGGACATAGGATACTATGTCACGAATAAATGTGTTAGCTACTAATACTTCCTATAAACATATCATGGCACTTTACTTGGTCCTGAGGTACGAAGTGCTCATTTCGTATGAGACGGTTACAAGTTCGATTGGTATTCCTGCAAGAGAACGACTACTTCATTTATTGAACTGGCTATAAATGCAGCGGACGTGATTTGGTGAATGTAAGTCAAGCCTTTGCATCTTCGTATACCTAACTATTTACACCAGTTTACCTATTACATAGTGGATAGTGGCAATAATGTAAACAAATAAAGATAGCTGTTGATCATAATTCAATTTTATCTTGTATACCTACCACTTAAGTTAGTAAAGGTTGGTGGAAAATGGTCCTTTACGCCTTTGATCTTACTACTATAAAACTCTTTTTATCTATCCCACGGAAGTCTATAGGTCAAAAATCGAAGATCCGTTAAGAGCCCATTATTCATGAGCTCTTAACCCTGAAACCATCTATCAAAAATTGTGTCCATTTTTGGCAAAATGAAATAAAACCAACTCCATCCGTATGCAAGTAGTTCAAACCCTGGTAATGTATTGGAAATACTATTAATGGCCTCTTCACTGAACATCGTTTGGCGTGGCGGACGTCGGCGCCCAAATGAGATTCAAATATCGAACTTAATGTGAGTAATAATATTCCGAAGTGCTTTTTAGAGGGCTTGGTACGGAAATTATGGTGGAATAGGTACGAACTAACTCTATTAGGTACCTGTAAGTGTTAGTGGCCCTAATGGCAGCTATTTTAGTAAATTGTTCCTGTGACAATAAATTCAAAGTATGAATTATTTATTAGTAGGTATTGCATGCATTGATGATTGGATGGCTTAGAACAAGATTTAAGAATTGTTGGAACGCAAAACTGGTGAGAAAAAGCCGGAAATAGGTCACGTTGGAAAAATATAGTTGACCAGGCTAAGTCCTGCGGCTGTAAAGCCGTAGATGATGATGATGATGATTATACAGTAGTTAGGTTAGTTACTATAGACCGCACTGTATACGACACCGTCTAAGGAAATACCATACCTATGGGGGTTTTCATGAAAATTCACGCCACCAGCTGGCGCCACTTGACAAAAGGTCTTCCATTTCAACAATGAATATAAAATAAATGATGACTTTCATCATTCGTTTCATTCATTCGTTCATCATTCAGTCACGACTAAAGAAAATTTGCGCAATGACACTTTTGACAGGTGTTCGGACCTGGCGTTTCGGTACTACCAGGTGAACGTCATTTTAGAAAACCCTCATTTTGGGCAATGTTTTGTTCGAGTATGTAAAAAATGTGATGAAAATAAGGCTCATTTCACGACAAAATTAAAAGAGGCAAATGACAATTTAAATCTAAAAGTACTTACAATATAATGTTGCACATTAGATTCAACTAGCCAACCACATTCAATTCTGCTGAATGTGCTTATGTTAGGTGTCGGTTCACCGCAGCAGTGCAAGTGGGGTTAAATCAGAACATTGCTATTGGAGTGTTCGGTTAGTAATAGTAATGTATAACATCGATAATTGATGGAACACTATACTTAGTACCTTCTAACAGGTGATAAAATGTAGGTACCTACGTGGACAAATTACAGTGTCATAATTCTACTGAAAATTGTAACGTTTTCTGTCTGAAGCTACGACTTTCAATAAAACCGGCCAAGTGCGTGTCGGACCACGCACAATGAATGGTTTCGTATTTGGAATGAATTTATCCCAAGAACAAACTTAACATTCTAGTTCAAAAACATATTTCCCTTCCAACTGCAAATGTAAGTTTGTACAATATTAAGAGATTTGCCATTTTATTTTAAAACCATAGACTTTTTAAAGGTTTTCCTGTAATCTAAAGTAAGTATAGAACTATGTTCTGTATTTTTTTCGAAAATTTAGGCTCAGTAGTTTCGGAGAATGGTAGTTTTTCATCTTTTTTCTTAAATAACTTTAAAACGATTTATTACAAAACTATAAAGACTAACTTTTGCCCGCGGCTTCGCCCGCGTGGTTGTCGGAAAATATCCCAAGGCAACGAACTACCGGGATTACATACCTAAAAGCCGACGAAAAGGTTATTGACCACCGCTGCGCCCGTGTTGCCGTCAACCATAATTATTTTGTTACGCGTAATTTTGAACCTGTGATATCTTTTAAAATACTCATATAACTGAAACGATGTCATGGCATATTTTTATCTAAATTAAATACTTAATTTCAGTAACATATTTTATTGGATAAGGATTCATATATATAATAGGTACCTGCCAAAATAGCTTCGGAAAAACATATTTTATCAAATTCTGAAAGATAAAAATGGTTATTGTGGATCTTCCGTAGAAGATAGACAGATGCCAACGCGGATTTTTTTCAAAAATCTTGTAAAACATAAATATTATTAATCTCTCACTGTTTACGCGGCACACGCCAGTAACGCTCCCAAGTCGGCATGATTTTTTCAACAATAATCGTCATATTTCAGCCAATTTACATAAAACATTAATGAATTATACAACAAGACCTTCCTCATGAATCACTCCGTTCATTGGTGAAAATCGTTTGAAAATTCGTTCGGTAGTTATTGAGTTTATCGCGTTCAGACAGACAGACAAACAGACAGACAGACGTGGCAGGGGACTTTATTTTATATTATGTAAGGAAAAGATAAGGATAAGGAAGTATGGTTGAGACCCTTACAGTAAGCTCTTTCATTTGATATGAGGGGTATAAAAGCAAAAACGCCACTGTCCATTTTCGTCCAAATTGAACTATGAATGCCATCTATTAGGTTTTACTGAAATCATTTTGGTGTATTTACTAGTTCAGAAGCAATGTTCTCACTGTCCCGTAGAAAATTAAGTTTGAAGTTTGGAGTGAGAAGCAAAAATTGACACTGTCCTTCACCAATCAAATGCAAAAGCGCCATTGTCCAAACGGACCAATCATAAAACGTCGGCCATGTCGTTTCTAAGATGGCGTCGAATTCTTTTTGTAGGGAAGTCGTTGCTCTTTTTGACGTCAAATGTGCCACTGTCCAGAACTTTAGGTGCAAATCTGCTACTGTCCATCATTGAGATGCAAAATTGACACTGTCCAGTCGAAATTTTTAGTTATTAGCTAACCTTGTCGTATATCAATATAGTTTCCTTATTATTATTATTTGTTTATTTTTTTTTTAATTCAGAATTAAAAAAATATTTTAATTTAGTTTACTCTATCCATATAGGCCAGAGACATTTTTCTTCATTTTGGCTAAATATTGTTTTTGGACATTGGCATTTTTGCTTTTATATGTCACACGGTACATTAAGCAATTTTTTTATTTTATTTCCTATGCCTCCCAAAAGTGACACATATTCAAAAAAAAAAAAAATATACTTTTCCCGTCCGTGTTTGGGTCACAGAAATTGTGAATATGTGTACCAAATTTCTACTTAATCGTAATCGTATCTTAATCGGATTCGTAGCAAATAGGCTGTGACAGACGCACAGACAGACACACGAGTGATCCTATAAGGGTTCCGTTTTATCATTCGGACGTACGGCACCCTAAAATAGAGGAAGAATTAGAGAAACAAAAGAAGTATGTAAGGATCGTAGCAGGTGGCGTTTTGTAGCTTTGCATACCCCCATGGCAAGGTTTGAGTTTATGTATGTAAGTACAGAAACATAAAACTCAGGTGTTGATAAATCCAGATTATATCTGAAAAGTCAAGAAAAAAAAAAAGTGGCCGGTCGGGCGACCCCCGCCAGGAGCAAAGTTCCTTCTCACGTATGATTTTATACAATTTTTGCAGCCGCCATCTTGGATTTATATTTTGACCTCAGCAGCACCTTTGAAATCTATGAAAATGATGAACGTGATGAAACATTTTATTTCTCAGCTGCCACCGTGGATTTACATTTTGACCTCTATATCGGCTTTAGCAACATCAAAAACTATGATAACGACACAAAAGACGAAAATTTTGAAAATTTTCGCATCAACCATCTT
This sequence comes from Agrochola macilenta, assembly GCA_916701695.1. Classification (NCBI taxonomy): domain Eukaryota; kingdom Metazoa; phylum Arthropoda; class Insecta; order Lepidoptera; family Noctuidae; genus Agrochola; species Agrochola macilenta. Next base: position 8,866,838 of record OU753554.1, on the reverse strand, counting down.
GGATAAAAATGTTGACCAAATTCATACTTTCTTTCTCTCTCTCTCTCTACATGTAGTGTAGTCAGGCCGATGTTTACAATTGTATCCCACGATACTGTAATCACTTTACTCTTTTCTTTTCTTTTTTTCTGGCGGCGTTCTCTCTCTCTTTTTCTTTATCTTTAAATTAGAAGAAAACAGTCGCAAGTAGTCCAAAGAAGTCAAGCTTTTGACAACAACCATAATATAGGATGAGGCCAGAACGCTTTATCATATTATTATTATGGGTACAAGGTTGCGGGTAGGCTAGTTTGTTATAAGTATTTATTGTATTCAATAATCGGGGTGACATTTTCTTTATAGAAAAAACCCTGTAAATAAATAAAGATTAAAAAAAAAAAAAAGTATTAACACTTTTCAGCGTGACGATTTCTGGAAGTTTACAAGCCCCATTAAAGAACTTCGTTCCAATAAAAACAATTGAAAACTACACGTACCTACATCTAAAGAAACTCAACACAACAAAACAGAAACAAAGCGTTAAAAAATAAAATAATTAATGACTTATCGACGTTTTCTTAACCCTCGCCTTTCATAAGAATTCAATAAGACCCACCCAGTCAACTCAAGACTAACAAAATAAATAACTAAGCTTTTTCTACCATAAACTACTGCGAAGCTCGCACCCCATTACCTGAACTTATTCATTTCAATTCCCGATTCAGTCATAAAAATGAAATGGCTTTTCAAATAGCGGATTTGGTATCGCATTTTGTGATCCAGACTCGTAATATACTGGACTTGGATATTTATTGAATCCGTGGATACTAAGGCCTTATTTACTTATATTATTTACATGGAAATAGGAACTGCACGGGATGACAGGCGAAATGACCGTTATTGATTCATTGTTTGTTAATATTTATTTGTTATTTTTTTATTAATCGCTCGTGGTTAAGTAATAACAGCCGCACGGGTTGAACCATCAGGATAAGCTACGCTTGCCGGGGTTGGTCTGAGGGTGACCATCTTTACATACTGAGACTCCTCCGTGCCTCGGAAAGCACGTTAAGCCGTTGGTCCCGGCTGTCATTCGTGGATCAGCCGTCAGAAGTCCGAAAGTCTGACACAAGCAAGTCTTACCAAGGGGTATCGTATTACCCAGTTGCTGATTTTCTTATTATTTATTATTATATTGTATTGCGAATTTTAGACTAGCAATGAAAAGTGCTATTTATTCTTTAGATTGAATTTTGCGACGTTAAATGCTGGAAACAGAGGCACAGACTTCAATTCCACGTCTTGTAAGTATTAATTTAGGTGACATTTCGAACTCAAATTGGTAAGAAAACAAATAATCAAGTTGTTTACTTACCAATATATACGTATTATAATTATATAACTTGTATGTGTGATGCAAACTGTACTAAAATATACGTTGGTTATTAATAAATAAAATAAAAAAAAACACGACTTCGATTTTAAGTAGGTAAATGTAATATACAATTTCATTATTATTCCAATGGGTTAAAGTTATAAGCACGAGGCTGAATAACTTCTTGCTTATAACTTTAGGGGTATGAGGAACAGGGTGTAAAGTTCACTCATCCACCATAGAAAAGGGAGGATCCTCCGACCAGACGGGTGACGGGTCTGGCGGGCAACTGCCCAGAGGTTGAATTTTTTTTTTATGTAGCGCATCTCGTAGCTGACCTCTGAGGTCATGACTACTTAACCGGACTTTCCTGTGGCTGCCTTAAGCTTCTACACTCAAAGCCTCCAGCCAGGGGCAAAATTATGCTAATTAAAACCAGGCGAGCGCTCGCTAAGGGCACCCCCTGTGGGTTACGAACCTCGGCTTAGGGCGTCGCTGGGGGGAGGACAGCAAGATGGGACAAGCTGGATCAAAGATATATCATTATTATTAAATTTAAAGCTACAGGCTTAGCATCGACGCGGGCTGGCGCATTGTCGAACAAGGGTCGGGGGGCCAGAGGTTGAAGTCGGGAGCTTATATTTGTTGCTTATATATGTCCATCGCGCGGTAAATTCTAATTGCGCGATGCAGGATTTGTGTGACGTCAGGTCTTTGATGCGTAGTTCGCATGTAGCGATGTAGATGCCGCCACATAATTATAGGTATGTATCTATAGGTAGAACCTGTGCTTATCGTATGTACCTATGATCATTAATAAATACTTATATACGTAGAGCCGGCAATAGGCGTACGGGTCGCGTGCGCAATACTTGTCGCTGAATTACGCCCGGAATTACGCAATCAAACGTTTTTCCTTTAATATTTATACGTAATATGCAAATAAATAAATAAACGACTAAATCTGTAGATAAAAACACCCAGACAGATTGTTATAATAAATTAAGAATACCAAAATATTTTAATACACATTGTCAACCCATTATAGCAAGAATGAGCATGTTGACAAAACAATAAAAGGATATTTATAATGGAAATATAATATAACGGTTTACATAGTAACTCAAACAAATAAACTAGTCATATATCCTCCTGTTAAATCACGCTACAAGCAATTCCGCAGTAGGTCGGTCATAATTTTACATTTTACTTCTGTTTTAGAGACTTATTTGAATAATTTACGTAGGTGTAACAAGGGGCAAGAGGAATGTGAGTAGCAACTAGTTTGCGATCCTCCTCAATTTATAGTGTCGGGTGTGACAGGTCCTGGTCGCCTGGCGCCGCCACCAGACGGTCGAACATAAAAATTTGCGGCAAATCGCCGTCCATTTAGAGCCAAAAACTAAAACGATGTTTTACAAAATTGAATCGGAGCCTGATTTACAAAAACGTTCGCGCGGAGACATTCGCTTCGGGTTGAATGGATGGGGATAACGACTCGGTGACCAGTTTTTGGCCACAAACCCGTTTCGGCTGACCGCTCAAAAGACGCTATCTGTCGCGGAATCTCGATATCGATATAAAACCACGTACGTTTTGCATTGTAATTTCATATGTGTGCAACATTATATCGCGACGGGACGGCAACAAGTGAATCACGTTTTAAATGACTCGCCCGATGTTATATGTTTTTATTTTGGGTCTGTCCACTAAGTTATGCGGCTCGACACCAGACCTGGCATTTAAATCGACTAAAATAAAAATATCTTTTCTAAAAAACCCTTCTTCTGATCTCATGATTCCACAACGTGCTAATAATATTGGTTACCTACTTTAAAATGTTTTCAACTTTCAGTTTTGGAACTTGATAGACGACAAAAGAGATTTTCCTAATTTGGTTCCGTGTAGCAATAAAGTAAATCTTATCACAAATTAGAGATTTAGACAACAAATTTATTAGTTAACATCAATAAATTTCTCGGTTATATGCATAATTGAAGCTCGTTATGATTTCCTAATGCCCAGTAGAGTAGGTTAAGAAGGATGTGTCGGCTTAACGTCTTTCGTGGGAGCAAGAAACAAGATGGTCGGCTTAGATGCGTACTGACAAGTTCTTCCGCTGAGAAATTACCGACGACCCCAACTGATCATTAATAAGGAGATAGTGAAGTAAACCTCGTTCTCAGATTACCGATGAAAGACTGATTTATTGTAGATAAAGAAAAGAAAAAGAAAATAAAGTAAACATATTTGTTTCCGGTAAATATAACGCCAAGAAAAAACACAAACTCAAAATAGAACTAGTAAAAATAATTATTATAATAATATTGACTTTGGTGATTTAACGACACAGAAACATAATGAAGGAATAGGAGATACGAGTATTTCTATTGAAGATAGATAAGTAAATCGAATTAATTTAGTAGCAAATATTCAGTCTCATAAATAAACTCGAAACGTTAGAGAAAATCTAGTTAAGCTTGAAGCGATTAACCACGACACAATTACCGGAGCTACGCCATTTGATTTCCAGTTCCCAATAGATTTATTTGTAACAGGCTGACTTCTAATTTAATGTAACCTGCCCCAAGCACGTAAATAGTTTTAATCTAAATTCGAGCAAACATTTTGTTTTAACATAGCAATGTGATGTTAGTAGATTTCTGTGGAATGATAATTGAAATTGTAAGTTTAAGCAAGTAAATTAAATATACAGAGAGACTAGTGCATAAATACTTGGTATTTAATTATGTCGAATGACAGGTATAATAATAAAACTCACTAGTTTGTGTAGTTTGATCTGTAGTTTAAATGTCTTCGGCACGAATATAAAAAATAAGCATCAATAAAAACAGATATAACAGTGAGTCCAACAGTGGCAGTGGAAAGATTGCCCAAGAAATAAATATTAAGATTACGAGAGACGCAATTCCGCGCTCGTAGGGCACGCTACTGGAGCCCACATTAACACAATTTTTGACACACCCAAAATTGACATTTGTCGCATTATAGCCTCCACGCGCCACGCACACAAAGTAATTCAATCTATTATAGAATGGAGAATTTATCGCCACTTATGAATCGACAGGTCAAGATGTAGTTTCGGAGTTTTATGAACTTTCTGCCTCGGTTTTGAATTTTTTATAAGGTTTAATGCGCGGTGTTCATCATAAAAGTCTACGTAGATGGCGGTGGCATTATTATGATCGTTGGAAGTTGTGCGACACTTAATTTTACGAGTGCTGATTGTACTTAAGTTTCTCGAGCTAGATAATGCAGGTATCAGTTTGCTGTCGCTGTGTATTTGCCACGGCTGGACTTGGGACTAAAGAGCTGGAGTTTCGATTATGTGGAACGAAATAAAACCGATACTATTTTACGTTTATTGAGTTTGGCCCCATTGCGATGTCGTGACCATTTTTAAACATTGAAACGAGCATTTATGAATTCTTGAAGCAACGCTGAATGTAGTTACTGTGGAAATAAGTTTTGGTACAGCAAGTTACACATTAGCACCAATAAAACATTAGCATAGAGATGAACCACATTAGCACCAATCCATTTACTTTAAGAGGGTTTATCGTAAAAGTTGGCAACGTCGCAAATAACTGTTAAATATTTAGCTGTTTTGATTCATAAAGCAATATTACTGAATAGAAATAAGAAATGTGGCTAACTAGCGAACTAGAATATTAATAATGAATTGCAATTATAACATTGAATTTGACGTTGTACCCATTTTAGGTGTAAAAAACGCATTTGGAAAGTTTCCAAATAGTTTTTTTACATCTAAAACTAAACATTCGGTGTTACGATATTAGGTAATTATTGCATTTCATAATCAATATTCTAGTTCGCTAGTTAGCAACATTTCTTATTTCCACACAGAAATATTGCCAAATTAATCAAAACAGCGAAATATTTCACATCTATTTGCGACGTTGCCCACCTTCAGAATAAACGCTCTTAACCTTCCAACAGAGTAAAGCAAGGTCAAGTTGATAGTATGAAAAAAATCATACTTTCTATTTGAAATACCGAGATTCTCTATTGCTCTGTCTGGTAACCAATAAATCTCAATCCAAAAAGAATTATCAATTACAAGTGAATGCACATTCACACCACACATCACAGCTCACACGCTGGTACCGATAACATATCCTTTCAACGCTCATATTTCATCTATCATGATTATTGACGGCTTGTTTTACCCACAATAGGATCGGCGCTTCCTCCTCTTCGTGAATCATGTGCCCCTAGTACATGAAAGGTCTTTGACCTAATATTAAAATTTAGTTTTTCGTTTTTGGTATATTTTGTGTGGGCATTTTCTCTGTTAATGAGTATGAACAATGGTCGGGCATCAGATTGCATCTTAGTGGGCGTCTGCGCTTCGTGGGTGTAGATATTATCAATTATGTACTGACGGTTCATTAAAGATAGGAAATACACTCATCATTGCTTCCCACTCGAGCTTGGAGAGTTTCAATGGCTATTATGTGAATTTGCGATTTTATATCTGTGTATTTTATTGGGTACTGTTTTATCGTTGTTCGCTTTCAGACATGGTTATGAAAAAGGAATAAGTAAAAAACAAAAATGTCTTCGTTTTTACCGTTTGGCTCAGGACACTATTCATTATTAACTACTTGTTTTTTTCTCTAATCTAATTTAACTAGCCTGTATTGTCCCACTGCTGGGCAAAGGCTTCTCCCTGTTCTACACAATTCTGTCTATTCCTAGTGCTGGCCAGTCCTTTCGGTAGGAGTCAAGCTTGTCTTGCCATCTTCGTCTCGGCCTGCCGCGATGTCGTCGTGCGTTTTTTCTCAGTAATAAATTATTCTTCCGAAGTTTTTAGTCTGTCTATTTCACTAGCTTAACTTATTTGTCACTTGTAAGTCATAAATTTGCATTTAGCGCTGTAACTTGTGAAACTTTGGCACAAAAACGGTTGGAAGGCAAAGCCACTTGACATGCACTTTTCGAAGTTTGAGTTATGAGCCATCAAAACGTATTAGTCTGTAGACATTTTATTTTTATTGTCCCGAGGACTAGGCTCCAAAAAATTAGTAATTCATTTAAGTGCCAAAGTATACGTTTTTACAACAAACTCCCAAGCCATGTCAAAGAACTGAGCCTCAATAAATTTAAATCATTTATTAAACAGAAACTATCTCAAAAAGGTTTCTATAAAGTTAAAGATTACTTAGACGACAAAAAGGCTTGGGACTAATTAAGCTACTCCAAGGAACAAACAATTATTTTAGACTATTTTAGACTACACGATACTATATGAGCATATAATTGTTGGATTATTTTATTTGACTGTAAGTCAATTTATTTTAATTTTGTTTTCATTTATTGTTGACATAATCTACTCTTTAAAATGTTTTTATTTTATGAGTTGTATTGCAATTTGTGGTGATGTAAATTATTTTAGCATAATAATATGCACTATTATATAGAATCAAGTTTTTTCAACTGAACAGACAGCTGTGCTGCTGGGGAGTTTGTTGCGCCACTTCTTCTTCCCAGCTTATGCACTAGGAAGTGGTGAAGGGTGGGCGTTTTTGGGGGACTGTCTTATGTAATTTTGACGTTCGAAAAGTGCTGATTTCTCAGCCTAGTTTGAATAAATGACTTTTGAATTTGACAACTAAGATGGAATGAAGGAAGTGTATTACAAGTTTTGAGAAAGTAGATTACTATCTATAGATAAGTTGATGTAGAAACACAAAAATTCATCATCATCATTATCTTGACCTTAATGTATTTGTGGTCGGCGCAATATATGTGTTTTTCTTTCATACTTTTCTATTAGTCGTCAACTCGTCATCTCGGTAGTCACAGTCTCACCCCTTCATGGCGGTTGAGAATTAAGTCCCTGAAGAAAAGCTAGGATGACCATGATGACTTTTGATATGTTTACCCTAAGGTCCTAATATCGTTTCTATTAATCGGTCTGAAGGCAAAATGCAAGGTCACGGTTTTAAACTTTCTAAGTCGAATGAATGTATACCCATTGTTGAAGAAAAAAAATTCTTTGAACTGGAGTCATTTCAAAAGCAATAATTTGTAGCCGATAAAGCGGCTTTCAAAAGACAATTAAAAACTATTTACAAAAAAAAAAACAACCGACTTCCGAAATTAAAGTTATTTTTCACTTTTTAGTTGTGGTACCTACCCCACACAAATTCGAATACCACTACCTGCTAAGTAAATAACAGTGACAGGAAGTTATCATCATATCATCCACATATACTAAGTGGGAAAAATACGTATTATTGAAGCTTACTCAAAAACTATCCCAGCAAAGTTAATAAAATTTATATGGGACCGATCCGGGAGCATACCCTTTCAAACAAAAAAATAATTTTCAAAATTGGTCCACAATTGACGGAGAAATCACATACGCGTTGAACATATAACCTCCTCCTTTTCGGAAGTCGGTTAAAAATATAAGAATCATTATCTTGTCCATTTAAACAAAAAAATATGGGCCAGCTTTCATTCCACGCCATAAACGCTGAATTTTCCGAGAACACTTTCTCAAGTGACATAACAGAGCAAATATTTTGTACTTAAGTCACTCCTAATAATTTTACAATAAGTTATCGGTACATTAAGGTAAGTACTGTAGATGTATTTAGAATAAAAAGCTTATATCTAAATGGCAGATTTGAGACGAATATCGATTTAGATTATGAATTAGCAGAGAAAATCAGGCAGTCGGCTCCCCGAGCTGACAAAATCATATCATGAAAATGTAAAAAAATATTTTTATTCTGAATAATTATTCGAGTTATATCACCGGTACTTTAATAACGGACAGTAATTATATTACCTACTACCGAAACTGTCTCAAATCATCCAATAGCTCTATTAGGTATATTCTATTTATTTTCGATGATCCCATTGAAACATTTTCTACTCTCAGTAGAGAGTAACCAAAAGTTTGGAGCTAACTAAATATAAAATTTAATTGCCCAAATATGAAGTACTCAAATTGAATACCCAGGATTAGAGAGTACTCTAATCCTGGGAATTCATATGAGTACTTCATATACTCTAATTATTGTTTTAAATGAAAGAAGAAACCGTTATTACTTAAATGTTTGCGAAAATAGCGAGAAATTGCCTCACCTAATTCTAAAAATATATTCCACAACTAATTATACGTCCTAAATGAGTTCAGTTCTAGCTAAAACACATAACAGCAATAACCGCACTTCCCGAACATTACGAAGGAAACACTGAATGTACTGAAACGTCCATAGTTACTGTTAACGGCTCGTCGACCAAAACGCCTCGTAAGCAGCGTACAATGAGTTTGTTGATACTTCCCCGCTGTGCAGCAACTGTACTAGACACACCCCGTCTCGACGGCGTAAATCAATTTTATATTTGGTTTGAAATAGTACCCAATGTTGTTTAAATGAAAATGAAACATGGTTTTCAAATATAAAATCCAGTGTTAATTGAAAAAGCAATTAAGGACGTTATTTTAAATAACGTTTCCGACTGTGGACATTCTTGTGGAAATACAAATAAAACATAATCTCAAATTATACAGTAGTTTCGAAAGTCACAAATAAGCTAAGAAACAAATGAATGTGTTTAGTTTCTCACGCGCTGTTCCTTTGTTTCGTTTTTTAAACAAACATCGTTTATAAGTAGGGTTTGTTTCTGCTTAAAGATAAGTGAAAACCAGAAAAGTTTGGTTAGTTTAGTGTAAGTATATTATGTTAGGTATAATTTAGGTGTTAAGAGCGTTTATCCTAAAAGTTGGCAACGTCGCAAACAACTGTCAAACATTTACCTGTTTTGATTAGAATATTAATAATCAATTGCAATTGTAACATTGAATTTGATGTTGTACCCGTTTTAGGTGTAAAAGAGGATATCGAAAGGATATCTAAAACGAAGTATTCGGTGTAACGATATTAATCATTGCATTTCATAATCAATATTCTAGTTCGCTAGTTAGCAACATTTCTTATTTCCATACAGTAATATTGCCAAATTAATCAAAACAACGAAATATTTGATATCTATTTGCGACGTTGCCCACTTTCAGAATAAACGCTCTTAAATCACATGTGCGTGAACATCGATATACTTTTACACGTTGCTTTGACCTTCGCGTATATAATAGAGTAGCGACCTGCCCTTGCTTTGGGCGGTTTTTACGATTTGACAAAACATCGAGATTGCTATAAATGTAAGATTAATATAATACCTACACATACCGCGTTTTTGTAGCGCTTCGGGGATGTTTGCTGGGGCGAGGATTGACGGCGTTCATGCCATCATTCGAAACCGCACCGCCTCGATCCTTCGTAGAATGCGGGCCAGCTCCCACAGCATCCTGAGCACGTTGTGCGGTAGGTGGGATTGTCTGATGCTGCGTCACTAGATCGGACTTCATACGTCTAATGGTATGAACTACTTATTACGTGGATAGTGTGGGGTCCGACTCCAGACTTAGAATTAGGATACTAACATTAGTTTTTTTTTTTTACTAACATTATATGGATCTCTGTGGTCTGAAAATAAAGGTTTTAATAATAATAAACCTATTGGAATAAATTATCTGAATGATGATGAATACCGCATCAAAATCCGTTGTGTAGTTTGGAAGAGCAACGCGCTCACACATACAGATACGAAAAGCGATGCCATCTATTTATTATGTACTTAAAAATGAAATGATTTTCGTTGGCAAGCGCATCACTTCGGACCGGCTGGACCGATTTGACTATTATTTCTTTTAAAAAGTTCGTAATAGTCCGAATCTGGTTCCTACGGAAAGAAAAACTTAGAAAAAAAATCCGGAAAATCTTCAAATTCGGGAAAAACGCCTGTCGGGTCAGCTCGTTTATCCTATCTTATACTATTAAGTGAGCAATATTTGTTTAAATATAACGATTTCGATGAAAGTTGCAATATATGTATATCGATTTTTCTCGATCTAGCTAGGTCTCATATCTGGGAAAATTCATTTTCTCCGTATTTTCACCCGAGCAGAGATCGATCGGTCGCCCAAAGTTTAGAACAAGATGGCTACCTAAGAATACTGAGTAAGTACCTACTATCATGGCAGCATGGAATTAGTAAGTACATACTATCATGGCAGCATGGAATTAGTAAGTACCTACTATCATGGCAGCATGGAATTAGTAAGTTCCTACTATCATTGCAGCATGGAATTAGTAAGTACCTACTATCATGGCAGTATGGAATTAGTAAGTACCTACTATCATGGCAGCATGGAATTAGTAAGTACCTACTATCTTGGCAGCATGGAATTAGTAAGTACCTACTATCTTGGCAGCATGGAATTAGTAAGTACCTACTATCATGGCAGCATGGAATTAGTAAGTTCCTACTATCATTGCAGCATGGAATTAGTAAGTACCTACTATCATGGCAGTATGGAATTAGTAAGTACCTACTATCATGGCAGCATGGAATTAGTAAGTACCTACTATCTTGGCAGCATGGAATTAGTAAGTACTTACTATCTTGGCAGCATGGAATTAGTAAGTACCTACTATCATAGCAGCATGGAATTAGTAAGTACCTACTATCATGGCAGCATGGAATTAGTAAGTACCTACTATCTTGGCAGCATGGAATTAGTAAGTTCCTACTATCATGGCAGCATGGAATTAGTAAGTACCTACTATCTTGGCAGCATGGAATTAGTAAGTACCTACTATCATGGCAGCATGGAATTAGTAAGTACCTACTATCTTGGCAGCATGGAATTAGTAAGTAGCTACTATTATGGCAGCATGGAATTAGTAAGTACCTACTATCATGGCAGCATGGAATTAGTATGAACTATCCTACGAGCATTCTCTACTTTCCACTAGAGCAGAGCTCGGTTGCCCAGGTACTTTATAGATATAGCAGCAATACTTCATGATACTTATACTTATCACTAGATAGAGACTCTCATTGTAATAGCCGGCTCGTCAGTGTACACAAGGTCTACATTCCGTTCAATTAGAGTGCGGAATGCTAAACGTGTCATCATGTTGTATTACCATACTTACATATAAACTAATCTACATGGTGTAGGGACGCACGTTTTCTCTACATTTTGGCCACAAGAGGGCCAGAGTTGTGTCCAGAGAGAATACTGTAAATGTCTGTAGATGTAAAAGTAGGGAAAAGTTGAAAAATTTCCGGGATTATCAAAACGTGAGCCAACCCCCATTTCAGAATACCTATTACATTGTTATTTACATTACTCGTAAAGTTAGGTATTAAAGAAAAAGTTCTGTTGAATATGTTGTCAAAAATGGAACAGAATTTGTTTGTAAGAAATTAACTGCCATCTCCACAGACGAGAGAGCGCAGCGATAGACACGCTGTGGCTTCAAATTATCGCCGCGATGATATCCCCGTGTGGAGATTGATTCATAGAGTTTCTATTGAATTTGATGGCTATTTTCTTGTCCGTGAAGATGCCTATTAAGGTGGAAAAGTAGGCCCTGTTTCCAATTTTGAAACTATTTAAATATAAAAAATATATAATTATTGTTGTTGTTTATGTGCAAGTCGTAATAGTTGTAGCAACATGTTTAACACTTGCGACCTTTTAGAGTTTAACATAAAAAAGCAATAAAACAACGACATTTAGTCCCATAAATTGTGTGTAAAACTAAAAAGAGTATAAAAGCGGCTGTCTGCGTTCGCACAATGCTGCCCGCATGATCGACTCTGGCGCAGATATACTTCAAACCAGCCCTGGAATGCGGGTAGCACTAAAGTTATTGCTTCAAATTTATACATATATTATACGTTTTTATTGTATGTGTAAATGTACTGGTTTAGTGAATATTGTAACTTTTGCGTGGGTATGGGTTGTGAATTTATTTTTTTGAGCCTGAAGGGTGCACCTTGGACATCCTTGAATTTTTCACATCCACATGCGTAGCTGACGCTCGACCTTCAGCTGGAAACGGCTTTAATATTTATTTCACCAAGTATAGCCGAAAATAATATTAAACATAAAGATTATCATACTTAATACTGCCTTATTCTACTGAAAAATCCGTAGTAACCACAGCAGAAACTAATTCAATAAAGAGGAACAAGAGTGGGCAAACACACTGTTTTTCGTCTTTATTGAATTAGTTCGTAATTATCCTTTCGATGTACCTACCTACCTAGCTTGGTTTCTGGAAAATAGCCTCAAGAAAAGTAGAGCTTTCCATTCCGTTAAGTTAAATGCCCTTTCTACTTATCAAAGCTTGTAAGTACTTGGTAAGTATTAAAACAGTATCTTAATTTAATAAAATAATAATATTAAGTAGAACAACACTTTCAAAATGATTACATCGTGCAACATAAACAGGTGTTGTGTCTCTTTAATTAAGTGGAGAGCAGATAGTAGTCTGCGTGACCAATGTTGTTATTCCATGCTGTCTGTACCTCGCCTAACTTGGTTCTAGTTCATTCACGCCGCGGGCAGCAAGGAGGTCCTATGACCAAGTAGGTACAGTGCATGACTCAACCGTTGAACCTCAGTAGTCAATTTAAGGGAAGAATCAGAAGGTGCAGTCGAAATAGTGTGTTTACATACATACATACACACATAACATCACGCCTGAATTCCCCGAAGGGATAGGCAGAGGTGTCTAGTACACCCACATTTCACCAGTTATGTTTAAGTCCCATGTAATACGGGGCGAGCCTGTTGCCATCAACCGGGCATAAATCCAGACTCCAGGCTACTGAGATATTCCAGATAGAAAATCCCAATAAAAATTTGCCCGACCCAGGAACCGAACCCAGGACCTCATGCTCAGCAGTAGTGCTTGCGACCACTAGACCAACGGCCCTTTAACAAACCCCGAAGAAACGACCGTTGGGCAGTAACCGACCTGACGAAACACCCGTCTAGTTAGAGGATTCTCCATTTTGATGGGTCCACCTCTTGTTCCTCCAAACTGGTTACCCAGAGGAGTTCGTCAAAAATCAAAATCTAAAGTCATTTATTCAAACTAGGCTGAGAATCAGCACTTTTCGAACGTCAAAATGACATAAGACAGTCCCCCAAAACGCCCACCCTTCACCACTTCCTAGTACATTAGCTGGGAAGAAGAAGTGGCGCAACAAACTCCCCAGCAGCACAGCTGTCTGTTCAGTTAGAAGAACAAAAAAAAGATTCTATATATCAGCACTAAGTAACCCATTCCTTTAGACTTAATGAAAGTCATTGACTAGAACTTTTGGCAGACGGATTGCTGATCGTCGTATCATCCACTTTGTGACTACGAAAACGGATGAACGGTTAATATTCGTTTTTTATTAATATGGCATAAGATTGTTTTTTTTTTTTTAATAGGATTAGAGGGATACAATGGTATCAATGGAAAAGTACTGAGGGAGGAGAAAAACTCACGACCGTGAGCTATGGAAAAGCATGGGGAGGCCTATGCTAAAGAGCAAAACAATTGGAGAATTCTGATGTCTAAACCTGTAATTAAAATATTGTAAAACTAGTTTTAAGTTCGGTAATAAAGGCTAATTGAAATTTGAAATAAACAATCCTGGAAAAGACTACTGCAAAGCATGACTATTTAAACTACGCGGTTTAATAGCCTATTTGTTTCAAGTAGAAATACTGCTTCCATCTTTGTATTTTAAATCTTTAAACTCCAAGATAGTGAGCGATGTGACCTGTCCTCGACCAAACGTGGTAACATCGTAATGTACAAATATGTGACAATGAAGATGTGTTTTCTCTATTTGGTCAGAATTTCTTAAGATTACCTACGAATTTACTAAAAAAGGTGACATCTATTAATGATTATATAGTTTTTGGAATTCGTTTCATAATTGCAATTAAACCAATTCACCGTGTGTGTTCTTTAATTACTTCCATTATTTCTACAAAACTTTGAACCTAAATAGATACTGGCTTTAGAAGATGTTCTATTAGGGACTGGCGAACAAGGAACCTCATTTCTGCAATATCAGCCTTCAGACGATTTTATGGGAATGGTTCTTCATAAAGACTTTTTCCATAAACGAACTTATCGCAATACATCTTTGGTTTTGTCTTCACTGCGAAAAAAAAACATCAGTTCCTGGCTATCTTTTAAAGAAATTTTTACTTGAATTGCCCGGTACTGAGATTTCAAAGACTTCAACATTAAGATGTTTTCATTCTGGAAAACTACGCAGATCCATAGAGCTATAGAAGGTATTCTTGTTTGGCTGATACAATAAGGATACTACAAATATATTGAGCAAGATGACCCCGCAACCCTTTACCCATGGAAATTACCATGGAATTATCTTCTATTGACCCATCTCCTTCGAATAATTTATACCATGCATACCGATACTGCCAAGGTCGGTAGTCTGTCCGTTTCAATCAATACTATTTAATTATGCACGACAACCCGAACGGGTGACACCATAGGTCCCTGTACGTATTGGGATGACCACTACACTTGCCTACATTATTAACATGCGCTGTTGTTCACGTAACTGCATATATTATCGTATCTATACATAGGTATTATAAAACAAAGTCGCTTTTCGCGTTTGTCTGTGTGTCCGCGTTGTTCTTCTAAAATACGCAACAGATTTTGATGAGTTTTCAACACAATTTAGAGAATGTATTCCGGAAGATTTATGACATTAATATTAAACTTATAGATAATTAAGAAATCTAGATGTTTTGTAAAGTCGTGGAAACCTTGCGAAACAGGGGCGGGTGCTAATAGTATATTTATAAATATTTATGTAATACGCAATTCCCGGATGTGCCTGCTTGATAGTGAAGTGACGTCTCCCATAACCTGCGACACGTCATTAAAATGTATCAAGAAATGTCGCGGATGCTAGCGTCTTCGATTTATTTGACACTCCTCCTTATTAATGGTAACGTAGCCGGTGTAAGGTGATCTCTTATAACAAGAAGGATCTGAATCGTAGGGGGTCATCTTAGTGTGGTAGTCATGGCGTATAAAACATGGAGTCGAACGATTTGCGGAAATTACTGTTTAATTGGGTATGGGCGCGTCGCACGCGCAACTGGTTGGTAGCGGATGCGCGGTGCCTGCGATTGTCTTGTCGTATGATCGCGTCAATAATGAACCTCGGTCGGTTATTGTCGTATCGACTAGCGATCAGTGCCCGTAATGGAACTGGATCCAGTCGACGCTGCGAGTCGAGATTTTAATTAATATTAAGACCTGCACAAATACTTGTCTGATCATAAATTCGAGCGCTGAGGAGAAATCTTATCCTTGTGCACGATATAGTTGCAGTCGCGTGCGAGTGACACGGCCAAAGGGTTCACTTAGTCGCATATGGGATGCCGGGAGCCCTCGCGGAGGACTCATTCTCATCTAGGTTTTTCTTAGCGAATACAGCATAATTATAAACCGTGAAAATAAAATCTGATTTATATTTTAACAAGATTTATTAGTATATGCGTTGGTTTTAAAATCCAAGCATTTTTTATTTATTTTTATATTTTGTTCATGGTTACAAGTATTCACTAAAAACTTAAAAGGTTGGAAACTACATATAACGATAAGACCCCCTGAAGACACAATTTTACTTCATTTTATAGTGTTTTATAACACGGCCTCTGACCAACCGCAACTTTAGCGCAAACGTAATGTCGGCAACCCTCCTGGAGGGTTCATTTCCAATATGTATGGCGGTATGGCGTATGAGTTCTATGAAAAGTGGGTGGAGTCGAAAGTGTTAATGAAAGCTCCGCCAGTCCAGCCAGGCCAGGCTCGCAGTCCAGCCAGGCCAGGCTCGCAGCTTGAAGATGAAAAAGAGAATGAAATTCTGCGGTTGAAATGGTACCTTTAAATACAATGAAGCGCGGCACATCGAGTTTAAATATTGATTAAAAATTAATATGAATTATTGGTCTCATTTGGGCGCCCGCACGACCTACATAATAAATCGTTGTGTTATTCTGTCACACACGACAATATGAAATATAGCCGCATTACGAAGCTCCTGACTGAATGTTTTATACAATAACGTAATTTGTGAAAGCCATTATGCTAATTTATTGACGTTTTTATCGTCTCCGGCGCTTCGATGGCGACGCGCGACTTTTTGTGTTCAAACGTCGTCTTCTTGATAAATAATTATAATACTGTGACAGTTGAAATATTAACCCGTCTCATAGGTCACTCTTAACACAGTTTTTTATAATACAATAATTGTTAGAAATATAAAAAATGTTATAGCGGCAAATATTTTGCGGAGAACGGAAACTCAATACGGATGATATCGTGTTATTGTAAAGCTATACAATTTTATGCCCGGTTTGCCCTGGTTTGTGCATGGTTGATGGCAATAGGCTAGCCCCCTATTACATGGGACTTAACACATAACTGGAGAAATGTAGGTGTATTATAGGTACACCTCTGCCTAACCCTTCCGAGATTGATGGATGTTACGTATGTATATAAAAAAAAAAAGTGTAATGACCATTTACTTTTAAAAGAGCAACCGTGGAGTTTCATGCCGGCTCTTCTCCATAGGAAACGACCAATTGGAACCGTGCACCTAGTTTCTGACGTTTCATAAGTGCCCTTGTAGGTTTATGTGAAATAAAATATTTTGATTTTTGAATTTATGAATTTTGAATGCAATTTTATTTGAGTTTATTCCTTCAATGCAGTAATAGGTTTTCTGTAACGTTAACCATATTCATTTTATTGTTAAATTTAATACAAACTAGCAACGTTAAGTTTTTGCAATCAATCGTCACAAAGACATGAATTTCTTGAAACGTAGACGTTGGATTAAGGCTTGTGCAGACCAGCGCGACATGTCGCGCGACGCGACTTGAACAATACGATTTCTAAGAAAACTGAACACACGGACAACAACACGAACAACTGAAAACACGGTATAACAATAACCGGTGTCGCGTCGCGCGACAAGTCGCGCTGGTCTGCACAAGGCTTTAGACGTGACCAAATAACACTACTTATAACTTAGGTTTGCTTTCAAGCGCAAAAAGTGGCACTAATCAAGTTTACACCCATATTCTAAGTCATTTCCTACACTCCACGACTCCGCCTCCATCAGTGCTATTGAAAGTTGAAATGACTTAGAATAAAGCGATCCGTCCACCGCCAGCTAAACTAAGTTAGTTTAAGTTAAGTAATAGTTTAGCTGGCCGGTTTTTCACACATTGTACAAAATCGCAAATTAAAATCACCACAAGCGAAAAAAACAACTACTAATAGCCTATAATTTAACAAAATAAGAAAATTCCATCAAAAATGGTTAGCGCCTTTTTAGGTTATGAATTAACACCTAGAACAGCAACACGTTTAATTTAATAACACCTAGAAAATAATTTTTAAATATTCCATCCTATTTTGTCTCACTGCTGGGTCTCTAGCTACTGCTGCTGCTGCTGCTGGATCTCTGAATCATACGAGATAAAAAGTTTCGCAAAAATACTTTACAGCTCATCATAGTCATCATCGATCTTATTGCGTAAACATTTTCGGTAAACGTTAAGACTAACTAATTTTGACAGTTCAAAAATATTCATTAATGTGTTATTTACGTTGTTGAGCAGATTTTTATTTCGAACGTATGGAGATGGATTAGCAATCTCTTTCAAAATGATTCAATTATGATTGTTAGTGTAATATGCAATTAGAGTGCTCTTTAAAGTAAGCTGTAAAGATGGCGGATATCAATCGCCGTAACACGGGGTCATGTTCAGTATCACTATAACTTAAAATAACATCCAAAAACATGAAAAAACTTAGGTATGTCTTAAATCTGTAGAAATGAATATGTTTTTGTTTCGCCGCCTCTCAAGTTACACTGGCGGGTTATTTTAAGCGTTCGTGAGCACATAACAATTATGAATTTAAAATGGCATCTATTGTGTTAGCCGCATGACACTAGGTATAATCATAGACCATTCGTTACGGTTTTTGCCCAATCCATATCTATACATATAATAAAATAGTAACAAAGTCAAAACTGTACGTTGGAAATTTTTGAAAAACAGTCATTGCGAAGTGATGTGGAACCGATTCTGATGCAGAAAATTTAGTTTTTAGAATTTTTGTCGGTTTATCTGAATGTATTTTCTGGATTGGCGAAAAAACGGCTGAACGGATTTGGATGAAATTTGGCACACAGATAGTTTATAACCTGGATTAACACATAGGGTACTTTTAATCTCGGTAGTGCGTTCCCGTGGGATATTTTCCGACATCTACGCGGGTGAAGCCGCAGGAAAAAGCTAGTATATAATAAACATAGAGGTCAACGTACTTATTCTTTCTTTTATAACAGAATACGGTACGTGGCTAGTTAATCGTGGCTCTCGAATACTAGAATTAAAATAGAATAAACCTGTGCGAGAACATTGTTATTTTTTGTATATATTATGATATTTTATGGTTGTAAGAACCGGTGTTCATAGACTATAAACATGATTGAATTACATCTTTTATGGCTACAAGAGATGGAAGAGCTATCTTGGTTATGATAGTGAATGTTCGGTCTATACCACAAAACTTTACAAGTCTATAATTATACAAAATTGTTAAATTATTGAAAAAATTGCGTTACACTGAAATTACAAATATGTATGAGTATAGTAGACTTGTCTCTAAAATTTGTACTGGCTCAGAGTTTTGTGGTACACGCAACTGTTAAGGTGTATCCAAACATTGAGTGGCAAGAGCGCGGCAGCAACACGTGGCGTTTTCAGGACACATTTCTGTCGCGTTCTAGTTAGGACCAAACCTCCCTTAGGGGAGGGTCTGGATTTATGCTTTCGCGGTTGCACAACGACATGCTTTGCTTCGCTTTGCTTGGTAGTATAGATGCAGCCCTACCCTGCTACCTCCTTCAGAGGTAGTAGGGGGGCGGGGTCTTGAGGGAGAGCGCTACAGTCGTGTAGATCCTCAAGGCAAGTCTGGCGGATGCACCTTCCCGAAGTTGCCACCCCGTTCTTGGATTAATTCCTTAAGAAATAGACGTAACTAAAACCACCAGGCGCCATCGCACAAACTATAACATGGATTCATTTAGGCCAGTTAAAAAAACCGGAGTGGAGGCGAAAGCCAATGAGACTCCCAAGGGAGGTGCTCGCACTTCCCTTGCCCCTAGTGGCCATGCAGCTAACGCTGCGGGTACCAGCGCGGGCACAGGTCCGGCTGTGGCGAAAACCGCAGCCAAGACCACAACTAAAAAGTCCCAAAACAAACAAAGGACGTCGGCGCTGATTGGGACCAGTACCGACCCTTCTGACACAAAGGCGAAGACCAAGGCGACGACTTATACCACTGCCGGTCTGACCCTCCCCATACCGACCCCGGTGCCGGGTAATACTGGTACCGGGCTCCCTGCCAAACAACCTCCTCCTCCTGTGGTTCCTCTAGCCTCCTCTCATCAGACGGTCGTCACCGGTCAAGCGGAGACGGCCAGCTGCACCGAGGACGCGTTCTCACGCGCCTGGCAATTTGTGCCGAAACACAAGGGCAAGGGTAAACGAACTCAACAAGCCCTCTGCCCTTGCACCGACCCTTCAGGTCCAACTGCTGCCCCGGCACAAAGCAAAAAGAGGGACAGATTGACGAGGAAGGAGCGACGACAAGCACTGCGGAAGACAGGTAAAGGCTCCCGCAATACACAGGCCACTGCCGCCAGGTCGGTAAAAACGACGGGCGGCCAGTTGAACTTCTCCGCCGGGAAGCGGTCACAGGCAGAGGCCGGCACTAGCCGACCAGCGCCCAGTCAACCGCCTACCAGAGCTCCGGAGGGTCCAGCTGTAGGCAACAGGACACATCGACCCGATTGGAAGGATCAGGCCGCGGCTAAGCGAGCTCTCAACGAGACCTTGACACCTCGGGGAGAACATAAGCGGCCGCGTCTTGATCAATCCAATCGGGTTGATCAACGAAGCTACTCACAAGCTGCCAGCGCAACCCTAGACGTCGCGATCACCTGCGACCGCACGGGGATCCTGAGCAAGGTAGTATCGGACCAGGTACTCGCTGCTATCCAGAAGCAGATTATCCTCGAGGCCTGCTCCCCCAAACAGGATACCCCAGGGCCGACCTTTAACGCCAAGCCGATGTTCGCCGGGGGTATCCTCAAACTGTGGTGCGGCAACGACCACACTTTAGCCTGGCTAAGGAAGACAGTCTCCGGCCTGGCTCTCACAACTAGCATCTCGCTAGTCGTCGTGAGCCAGTCGGAAATCCAGAAGCGTGCACGGTGTGGCATCGTGATCCCGGATGAGCAGGGGGTTTACGGAGAGTCGACCAACATTGGACGCACTCTCAGCTACCAGAACCCATGGGTGGACATCAAGAGGTGGGTACTGCTGCACGCTGACAAACAAGCCTCGGCGTGGTTCGTGGTGGTCGGAGTCCCTGTGGACCAAATTCCGACGCTGATGGAGGCCCGACGCCGCCTCTTAATTGGTTTAGGGGCGGTGTACGTGAAATTCCAGGGTCGGAATGGTAGGTTCACCGACGTTCCTCAGGGATGGGACCCCGCCACGAGAACCGTCTGCGAGGCGCTGACTCAGCCGCCGCTGGAACCAGCAGGGGAGTCCACTCCCTCTACATACAACCCGGATGCATCCGCGGCTGAACCTACTGCTGTAGAATCAGCCGCCCCTGCCACCGCCACCGTGGGAGCCGTCCCTTCATCGGGTGAGGAGCTGGATGACATGATCCTGTCCCCGGCTTCGGGCCCGGGAGAGGACGGCTTCGACGAGGGCGACCTGTTCGCCGGGCTCAGACTTGGGGGGGAAGACGAGGGCTCGACCAGCGATGGCGTCCCTTTCGTCACCCTGTAAAGTCCTCCAAGCAAACCTCCACCACAGTCAGACCGCGACGGCTCAGCTCCGCAAGTGGCTGGAGGTACAACACACGGCCATAGCCTTAATCCAGGAGCCGTGGATTAGGGCCGGCCGCATACAAGGACTCTCCAATCTTGGCGGTAAGCTCCTAGTCACCTCAGACCACGATTACCCCAGATCGTGCATCTATGTCACAGGTAACCTCAAAACACAGCTCTTAACTGATTTCTGTTGCAGAGGTGTCTCTGCAGTTAAGCTGCTTATACAGCGTGTCGATGCCATGGAGATGGTGGTCGTTTTTACCTCGGCCTACATGCCCGAGTCGGAGCCGCCGCCTCCCCACGACCTCGCCCGTCTCGTGAGTCATTGCGAGAGGAGTGGGTTCGAGGTTGTCATCGGGGCCGATGCAAACGCTCACCACCAGCTTTGGGGTATGGACACACCGAACGAGAGGAGTAAGGCCTTGGTTGACTACTTATTCTCGACTAACCTATCTCTACTAAACACTGGCTCCGAACCAACATTCGTAACCAGACGAAGCCGCACAATCATCGACCTCTCTCTGGCAACGGAGAGCGCGGCGGAAATCATCACTGAGTGGCAGGTTTCCGAGGAGGCCTCCTGCTCTGATCACAGGTGGATCCGCTTCGACATCCAGGTCTGTGTGCCACCGACAGCACCACGGCGAAACCCGCGTAACACGGATCGAGCCAACTACACACGCAACCTTGATTGCAAGCTTGTGACGTTAAACAACCAGTTGACATTTTGTGGACACGAAGCAGATTGAAACTCAAGTAATTCACCTTACTAACTCAATCATAGACAGCTATCAGTCTGCATGCCCAGAGACCATGCCGCGCAACACACCGGGTAAACAACCCTGGTGGGGCGCTGATCTGGAGCGCAAGCGCAGCAAGGTAAGAACTGCTCTGAATAGAGCCATGAACACATGTGCGGATGAGGACTGGGACAACTATTACGCAGCCAAATCCAGGTAAGGGTGACTACACAAACGCCAAATCCCACAGACCAATTAGCCTGACCTCCTTTCTCCTAAAAACTATGGAGAGGCTATGTGATAGGGAGCTGAGGGATGGCGCTCTAAAAACAATAATAATAATAATAATAACCCCACCGCCGTATCTCTACGTTGACGTCGTGGTGGGGCTTGCGCGCTCCAAACTCTGGGTCTGTGCCGGTAGAGTTTACTTTGCCGGAACAGGTCTAGGATGAGGGGCCAAACCAAGAGAGATACAGAAACCCGCAGGGCAGCATGTGGCGAGCTGTTGGGCAGTAGCGACCCCACGGACCCTATTTCCCGGGAGAAATCTTGTTCCTCATCTCTGGCTTGCCTTTATTGGCCGGCTGGAGTGAACACTGACGAGAAACAGAGCTCCCACCTCATTCTTGCCTTCATTGGCCGGCTTGAGTGGAGATTCGCAAGAGCAAACGTGCTCGGAGGAAGGAAGTTTTCCAGTAAGTGCTCGTAGGGATCTTGACCATCTTCCGGGCTCTGGGATTGTTCTGAAAGCCGTGGAATACCTCTCCACTTCTCAAGCACCTCAGGACATGTTGCCCCCTTGTCGCTACGTCATTATGTGCTAGCGACAGTTTTCGGGGGCCCATTATTGAGTGTGCAAGTCACCCCCTGCCATTTTTCCGTGTACATATAAAACATTGATCAGGCAGGGGCCATAGTCCTTCCATAGTTCCAGGTCACCAGTCAACTTTAGCCACCCAAACCCATAGCCCAATTTATTTTGTTTCCATGTTCTGCAATAGTTCTGCACCAACCGGGGGTTGTCCTTGGGTGCACTTGCGTAGTGCATACAGGGATAACCGTCGGTTGGTGCCTCAATACACAAAAATGTCTAAGGGGCCTCTGCGAGTTGGCTTCGACCCCTCGTACGCCTTCCAAAGGTCCGGGACCCTAGGGTCCCGAGATATGTCAAAGACATTTTAAAATAATAATAATAATAATAAATAAATGGCAACACCGTGTCAACAGAACATCTCGTTTTCGAACTATAACTTTAATTTGAACAAATAGATTAATTGTGAAGCATTTTTACAAGAGTTTTTCTATACATACTCAACCTAAAACCGGAAAACCATTTAAAATCCAGTAAAAACTCATAACTCACCAAAATGCAATAGAATTTGATTAAAAACTGCCGAATCGGAGGTGACATGACAGATGTCACCTCCGATAAAATAACAATGAATGGAAAACAGATGGAAAATAGGAAAACGATGAAACGAGTATGTTGACAAGATCAGCCGCACGCCTAGCACGCCCACCACCTCCGGACTCTTCGCTCAGCTCCGCCTCGCCGCCGCCGGTACCCAGCCTCACTGTGAGCGCTGTGACGACACTGGCCGCGGCAGTTGCGTCGAGCTCGAGCGACGAGTATTTCTACCCGCCCTCGACGCCACCACCTGCTCGTCGACGGGGAGGACGCCGGCCGCCGGACGGCTTAGGACCTCGAGGCCCACCGGCCTCTGAAAGGGTCCCAGCTCCCGGCGGAAGTGTGCAGCGCATGAGATGGACACGATCCATTAACGAAAACGTCATGCGCTTATACTATGGGGCTACAGAGGGGGGAAACAACCTGACCGCGTACCGTGTCCGGATGCTCTCTCTTTTTCAGGTGCTTGAGCCAGCTGTCAACGTTTCGGCACAACGACTGTCGGATCAGGTGCGGGTCATCCAGCGTAATCATATGTTGGATGACACTGTACTTGATCGCCTGCGAAATGAAATGCAGAGTAGCCATGTCATCGCTCCCCCGCCGCAGAGTGTTATAGTGCCACCACAGGACAGTACAAATCAAGGTGACGAGAGGATTGATGACAGGGCTCCAAACGTAAGTACCCAGTGCAATGAGGAATTGAGGAGTGCTTTGGAGGGTGCGATTCAGGAATATCGGTTCATGTCGCCCGAACTTAGACCACGCTTACCTCGTTTGCCCATGCATAACAAAAATAGGGCGCTGGTGGCGATTCTGGATTTGCAGTTGTCAAACTATTTTGATGACTGCGAAGACCTCACTGATACTCATTCAATCCTGTACTGCGCGGCTGTAGCGGCATGTCGTGTAGCTCACGTCAAATTTGCTAATGACTCTAGAGGTACACGACCGAAACCAGCTGTACCAGCTTGGCAGTGCAGGATTGAGCGCCGTATTGGTGGGGCCAGAGCGCTCATCGGCAAACTAATCTGCTTCAGGGAGGGCAATACTCGCCCTAGAGTGATGCGCTTTGTGAGGCGGGCGTTCTTAGGGACTGATATCAGCCCTCAGGACTATATGGCCCGTGTCACAGAACGCATCGACTTCCTGAAGCAGAAAGTGTTTGCATGAATCGTATTCGTAGGTATAAGCGGCGAGCAGAACGATACACTCAGAATCGCACCTTCCAGAGCGATGAAAGGTGGGTTTATAGGGCTTGGGAGCGACCAAACCAAGGTGTGGCTGACACGCGTCTGCCGGATGATGTTGCCATGTGCTCTTTCTGGCGCAGCATCTGGTCGGTGCCTGTCAGTCACACCGAAGGTGATTGGACTCGGGAAGTCGAGCGAGCCTGCGATCCAATACCAGAAATGGGGGCTATTACCATCTGCCCCCAAGATGTAGCACGTGCAGTCCGTCCGTTGCCTAACTGGAAATCCCCAGGGCCGGACGGGCTGCACCACTTCTGGATTAAATGGTTTACAAGATCTCATGCTCGCTTGGCGGCTCAGTACCAGACTGCTTTGGAGTCTGGTTCGCTACCCCAGTTTCTAACAACAGGAGTTACCCACCTGCTCCATAAATCTGGTAGCACCGCGGAACCCAAAAATTATAGGCCGATCACGTGTTTACCGACGGTCTATAAAGTTCTTACATCCATTTTGAGAGCTAAAATTAATAAACACATAGACACCAACGCCATCATGTCTGCCTCTCAAAATGGATGTAGGAACGGGTCCCGCGGTACTAAGGAGCTACTCCTCATTGATATGGCCATTAGCCAGCAGGTTCGCCGTTCCCGAAAGGATCTGTCGACATGCTGGATAGATTATAAGAAGGCCTATGACTCTGTGCCACATACATGGCTCATGAGGGTGCTGGAGCTGTATAAAGTAGATGCAACTCTGCGCACCTTGCTGATGTCATGTATGGGGCAATGGAGGACGGTCCTTCGCTATCCAGGATGTCGAAATATCCAGAGGAATAGCGAGCCGATAAGGATCGAGCGAGGCATTTTTCAGGGCGATAGTTTGAGTCCGCTATGGTTGTGTTTAGCCCTGAATCCTCTAAGCACACTGCTGGAGGATTCAGGTCTAGGCTATCGGCTGAGGAGAGGTGGTCAGGTTATATCTCACCTCCTCTACATGGATGACCTTAAACTCTTTGCCTCCAACAATTTGCAACTGATGGAGCTACTGAAAGTAACTGAAACTTTCAGTAGCGCCATCAGGATGGAATTTGGTGTGGACAAATGTGCGGTCATGCATGTAAAGCGAGGGGAGATTATGGAACCCGTGGGAACGGAACTCTCGGATTCCATAAATCTTAGATCCCTCTCCGCATCCGAAACCTATAAGTAATTGGGTATGTCGGAAGCATTGGGCATCAATATTACTGACATGAAGCAATCATTGAAGGAGCGCTTCTTTGGCCGCCTGAAGAAAGTATTCAATAGTTTTCTATCAGGCGGAAATAAGGTGCGCGCCTTCAATGGTTGGGTCATGCCGGTTTTGATGTACTCTTTCGGCATACTCAAATGGACTCAGACCGAACTCGAAGCCCTGGATAGGAGGGTCCGTACGCTGCTGACTGCATATCGAATGCACCACCCATGGCCATCGGTAATGAGACTGTATATCCCGCGAAAGTGTGGAGGTCGAGGTTTTTTAAACGCTAAGACCCTCCACAATCGCGAGATATGCAGTCTCAGGGAATATTTCCTAGAAGCCGACGTGGGGATGCATCGATATGTGGTTGCGGTGGACAAGGGCCTCATCCCGCTCTCCATGGCTAAAGAGAACTGGCGCAAGCCTGTTGCCACAGACGCTTTTTCCGGGCCCTACATGGACCCGATGTAGATTTTCTAGCGTCCGTAGCCTGGCTGCGTCTTGGTGACCTCTTTGGGGAAACCGAAGGTTTTGTCTGTGCAATTATGGACGAAGTTATCATGACGAACAACTACCGTAGATTTATTGTGAAAGACGGCACGGTTGACATCTGTCGGGCATGCCACCGTCCAGGAGAATCAATCCGACACATTATCTCCAGCTGTTCTCGTCTAGATAACGAAGAGTACTTGCATAGACACAACCTTGTAGCCAGGATTATCCATCAGCAACTTGCTCTGAAATACAATCTTGTGGAATCGGAAGTGCCGTACTACAGGTATGTGCCCGACCCAGTTCTCGAAAATGGAAATATCACGTTGTACTGGGATCGATCCATCATCACTGACAGGACTATTGTTGCCAATAAACCTGATATAGTGGTGGTGGATCGAGTAGACCGGCGCACAATGATTATTGACATAACGGTCCCGCATGACGGGAACCTCGTGAAAGCTGAGAAAGATAAACAAATCAAGTATCTTGACTTGGCTCGCGAGGTTGTCGACATGTGGGATGTGGACTCAGCAATCATTGTGCCGATAGTCGTATCAGCCAATGGATTAGTTGCCAAGAGCCTCGACCAACACCTAAGGAGGCTCTCGTTGGGCAGCTGGATCAAGGGCTTGATTCAGAAAGCGGTACTTCTGGACACGGCTCGCATTGTCAGGAGGTTCCTCTCTCTGGAGCCCTGACCGCCGGTAGCTTGGACCTTGTTCCCGATACCGGTGGGCTACTATTTTTTATATTTTTAAATGTTTTAATTTTTGAATTCTAATATTTAAAAATATAATTTATAAGTATTTACAATGGAATAAAGGACTATAATAATAATAATTTATTTGACGTAAAAAGTACACATACAGGGTGACACTTAATCATACATAAAAATAGCCTGGTACAAAATATTGATCAATGACCCCTATGCTAGGAAAACCTGTGTTACAGGGGTCATCCATCCGTCCATTATGGATGTTAGAATATAAAATTACAATTAAATAATGTGCACTTTTGTAAAAAATAAAAATAAACAATTAAACTAGACTAATACAATTTGTTTTGAGGATAAGAAACGGGGTGATGGAAGTAAAATGGCGTTTAATTTAAATAATAAACAAGGAAAAGATAGTATCTCTTTGTGTGCCGGGTGTGTGTTGTTTGGGTGAGTGTAGATGTGTATGAGTGAGTGTAGGTATGTACGTGTGTTTGGGTGCCTGATTTGTTTAAGTTATGGTTTAAGTAATTCTTCCGTGTCATCATAATTTAGGGTGAGCAGATATTCCTTTATTTTTAGTTTCGATTGGAATTTGTTTAAACAATGTATGCTTAATGTGTTGTGGAGCTTATTGTAAAGTAACGAGCTTGAATAACGGTTATGCCGTCGTGCAAAGGTGGTATTTGTACAGACTTTGAGACAAACGGGTTTGGGTCTTCTTCTGAGCGTAGGGCTTTTACCTCTATTGGGAGGGGTAATTTTATGTGTACGTGTGACCGCACGTAGCATATACATCTGGCGGACTGTCAGTACCTTAAAGTCCGAATACACTTGCTGGGTGGGATACCTAAAGGGTTTGCTCAACAGGACTTTGATTACTGCACGTTGGGCTCTTTCAGCTGGTATGAGGATTGTTTTGGCTGCACCACCCCATGCAACGATACAGTAACTTAGTGTTGATTCACATAGGGCCGTGTATACCATTTTTAGGATATCCATATGGGCAGAAGTTCTTAACTGTTTGAACATGTAAATGAGTTTTCTAGTGCGCGAAGATAGTGATTCAATGTGGGTTTTCCAGCTTAGGGTGGAGTCAAGGTAAATTCCGAGATACTTAACGGAAGAGGCTCTCGTCACTGTCTGGCATGAACAGAGGTTGATTCTGTCACGCTCGTCACAAACATACAATACCGCTACATGGTAATCAGCACGCATACAGCTCAGGTAAGTCGACCGAATCTGCTCTTCATCTAGTAGTCAGCCAGATAGAGGACGCGATTCATCAAAAAGGCACCTGCCTGGGCACTTTTATAGACATCGAAGGAGCCTTCGACAGAACCAACTTCTCCAGCATCAGCAGCGCCCTCTCCAGACATGGAGTAGAACAGGTACTAACGGACTGGATTACAAACATGTTAAGCAAACGAGTGGTTCGCCTTGAGGATGAGCGGCAGTTGGCCATGATAGCTAGAGGCTGCCCTCAGGGAGGAGTTCTATCACCCCTCCTGTGGAATCTGGTGATTAATGACCTCATCACTAAACTCAACGCCAACCGCTATTACACGATAGGTTATGCAGATGACCTCGCAATCTTTGTATCAGGGAAGGTGACGGGAACGATCTGTAACCTCACGCAACAAGCACTTCGTATCGTAGAAAGTTGGTGCAGGGAATTTGAACTATCAGTGAACCCCACTAAAACTGAACTAGTCATGTTTACCCAAAAACGAGCATTAGACCCCTTCCGCCTACCCAAACTGTTCGATACAGAACTTCAGTTGGCCAACGAGGTCACGTACCTTTGAGTCATTCTAGACGCTAAGTTGAACTGGAGCAGTCATGTTGACAACAAGCTAAACAGGGCCTGCATCACCTTCTGGCAATGCAGGAAAATGATAGGTAAGAAGTGGGGCCTATCCCCCAAAATCATACTGTGGCTGTACACAGCTGTGATCCGCCCCATGGTCGCTTACGGGGCCGTGGTCTGGTGGCCCCGCACGATGCTGGTTACAAGTTGCAACAAACTACAACGCCTGCAGAGACTGGCCTGCGTTGCGACCACTGGCTGCATGAGGACTACTCCGACTGCAGCAATCAAAGCCATGCTGGGTCTAACCCCGCTCCACCTGTTTATACAGCAGGAAGCGACAATGGCGGCGGTGCGTCTTAATGCAATTAATCTCTGGGGTAAGAGAGAAACACAACACACCGCGCTGCTTGAGGGACTCAATACTGAGTTCCCTATTACGAAAGCCATAAATGACCGGGTACCCAAACAATTTATCTTCGATAAAAAATACAGGATCCAAATTCACGAGGATTGCCGATGCGAGGGTTTGCGCCCCGCAGAGCTACGAATCTTCACGGATGGATCCAAAACAGGTAGTGGCACAGGTGCTGGAATCTTTTCGGAAGACTTCAACATACACATAGCCACACCATTGGGAGTCCATAACACAGTGTTCCAGGCCGAATGCATGGGTATATCTCTTGCCGCGTTAGCCATAATGGCCAGGGAAGTTAAGGACTACTCGATACGTATACTCTCAGACAGCATGGCTGTTCTGCAAGCGCTAAACAGCCACACTATTGACTCTGGGCTGATATACGAGTGCCACCAGCGCCTTAACCAGGTAACCATACAGGGCAAAGTACTTCGGTAACCCAGGTACCCTACGTGAGATTGTCAGTGACACCAAGGCATTGCTGGCCTTCTTTGAGGAGCTGGGGTGGATCGAATAACCGATTTTCCCACCCGTACGCAAAATACGCGCTTAGACGTGGAGTTGCGGATACCAGCCCGTATTACCTATTACCTATTAGGACCAAACCGACGAATGTTTTCGCGGCACCGCCGACACGCCGCGCATTTCAGTTGGCAATATCAATCTGCCTAGCCTTTAATACGTCCGCGGAAATACGTCCAGACACGATTAGTGGCGAATGGTTCCTAAAAACGTTTATGCGCGGCAGGTAAACAGAAGCGTTCGCCCGCGGCTGTCGTTCAAACAGCACCGCAGAGGCCGCTCAATGTTTAGACACACCTTAAGATTTACGTAATTCGTAATTGTTAAGTTTTGTGGTAAAAAGAGGAATATAAATAGGGAGGATCCTCAAACCAATGTGAGTAGTATGCTCTGGCAGGCACTTAAATGACGAAAAGAAAACAATGACAATAAGAACTTTCAGTAGTAATCTGCGGCTTTTTTATTTTAAATTTTATTTACCTAACTAACTCTTTTAAATTAAAAGTTAAAATTCCCGACAAAGTACCTCATTTAACTTTTCTGCAAACTTAATTTGTACAACTGTTATTCTTGATTCTTTATTTCTTAGTATTTTTTTAACAAAACTTCTACTGAGTTTTACTGAACCTACTAAGTAGGTAGTTCATCAATCTATACTATAAAAAAATACCTAGTAGTTACCTAGTAGTTACCTAGTAGTTACCTGGTAGTTACCTAGTAGTTACCTCGTAGTTACCTGGTAGTTACCTAGTAGTTACCTAGTAGTTACCTAGTAGTTACCTGGTAGTTACCTAGTAGTTACCTGGTAGTTACCTAGTAGTTACATAGGAGTTACGTAGTAGTTATGTAGTGGGTACGTAGTGGTTACGTAGTGGTTACGTAGTAGTTACGTAGTATACGTAGTAGTTACGTAGAAGTTACGTAGTAGTTACGTAGTAGTTACGTAGAAGTTACGTAGTAGTTACGTAGTAGTTACGTAGAAGTTACGTAGTAGTTAGCAGTAGTAGAGCAGAAGCCTTACGGGTCATCACGGGTCATTTCAGGATTAGTTACTGAAATTAGAATAAAGAAACGGTGAGAACAAGTAGGAAATAAAATAAAGGTAGAAATGAAAGGGAAAATGGGAGAAGTTAGCGTTGTTTATTGGTGAAGAGCTAATATCAAAGCTATATTATTAGCAAGTTGAATGTAAAATGTTGATGCTTTTATTGCTTTACGATTTTACTTTTCCTTATGTACGTAGGTTGCCTAGATTTTAAAGTTAAGTATTATTTGATATTGAAGTATACTTGTAACGACAATGCAAAAATGACGATCATGAACGTTTTGTATTGTTGAAATTATAATAAAGATTAGAGTGACAATAACAGAATCTTCGCTAAAATAGCTAGATTTAGATCCAATGCAGAGTGCTTAATCTGCGAACTATTTCGTGTAACAGAGTTAAAGTGACGATTGTGTGCTATTTTATAGTAAGTAAAAGTTAAGCAATACTCCCCGTTTAAATCCGTAGTTCGATTGTCAGCTGTTGCTTTTAGGTTACGGGTATGTAACCAAACACTGTTTAACTTTATATTACATACTTTACTTTATAGGAAAATCATAATCCTGAGTATTTATGCAGTTATATTACGTTTACACATAAAATTAAACCTTTATTATACTTAATTACTATTTAAAATTTGTTTTAAAATACGGAACAAGTTTCCAAGTCTCCGGAACTACCAGTCGGATATGAAAAATTCTTTGTTTTTGCTTTGGATAGCGTAATTCTTGAGGAACGCTATAGGCTCGCGTACGAAGTCGCGGGCAGAAGCTAGTTCTAAATAAAATTATTATCATTGAAATGTGTGTAGCTACTCCTACTCGTTTTCCGTTTAGTATTCCGTGTCTGTAAAGTCCAGGTCGGAAGTGCTAAGACTCATGACATGTGTGAAATAGCGGTGTCCGGTGTAGGCAACGCGCGCGCGTTGCAGCCTACCTGCCTCTAATAACTTCCTCTCTGCTCGAAATTACCTACATAGCTGTAGCTGTGCGAATATTCCTAGAGAGTAGGCACTGAAGTTACAAAAAGGAAAGTATCTCGTAATGTTACTTATAAGAATGATGCATCCATACAGGGTGGCAGGGACATCAATGCGAAAACTGATACCATGTATTCAGCACATGATTCTGAAACCCCTTGCATCGAAAAATTTCAACGCGCGGGGGTTCAGATTCATGTACTGAATCCATGGTATCACTTTTCGTGTCGATGTCCCTGCCACCCTGTATGGATGACAAAAACGCACATAAATTTTTTTTTAAAAATGTCGTAGAAGTCGGTTGTTTTTACTTCTCACTTTTGTTTGTGGTACCTACCCCACACAAATTCGTATAACTTTCTAGTTACGTAAATAATAGTG
Organism: Agrochola macilenta; assembly: GCA_916701695.1. Taxonomy (NCBI): domain Eukaryota; kingdom Metazoa; phylum Arthropoda; class Insecta; order Lepidoptera; family Noctuidae; genus Agrochola; species Agrochola macilenta. The sequence goes on along the minus strand of OU753554.1, from coordinate 8,834,643 downwards.
GCAGGAATTTAATATAAAATTATTAAAATCGGTTCTTAAATGACGAAGTTCTGAGGTAATAAATAAAAATTAAAATACAACCGAATTGACAACCTCCTCCTTTTTTTGAAGTCGGTAAAAAAATAAAACAAGATATTAATAGGTTTTGAGTTATCCTACAATTCATTGCTTTATTTTGAAAACGGTAAGTACTTCAGCTAAACAAATATTTTTAGTTCTTCGGTACTTGTACCTAACTGTTTCTATTTTCGTGAACCTAAACTCTGTCTGAAATATTTAGGACTGAAATAAGAATACAAATAAGTCTGCAAGCTCCGTTGTTTCTTATTTACCAGTCGCATTTCCCCTGAGGTGCTCCTTAATATTTGAACGAACAATGAGCGACGGCTTCCTTGGAAGTTTCCAGCAGAAAGTCCATGTTTAAATGTCAAATTGGAAACATGTATTTTTTTGGCAAATATGTAGTTTTGTTTTTAACTTCCATTGATGACGACCATTTGGATTAAGAATACACTCAACTAGTGCTTCGAAAGTGTCGCTGCGATGATATGAGATAGCACATCGACACTTTCGAAATACTTTTAAAGCTATAAAAACAGCGAAACAGCTATAGGAGATATCATATCTCCTATACCTACCGACGCTGTGCGTTTTAGTAGTTTTTGCGTCATGGTATAAAAGTTTAATACATTTTAGGTTCTTAAACGTAACAAAAGAGATGACGTAAATAATAGCAATCAATTTCTCCTATGAACTGCTGAAGGGGAATCTCTAGGTCGACCTAGAGTCAACTATCAGGACCATACATTGAGCAGTTGAGTTTGTCATTCAAGTCGCAATCTGTCAAACTTGTCAAAAATGTTGGTAAATTTATTGTATTTTTGACAGATTGCGATTGACATTAGAATGCGGAAATTCTTAAAAATTATGGGAATTGCCCCTCTGATCATTCAGCAGCTTAAACATGACTTAACGAGATGTAAATATACAGATATTAAAATGTTGTACCGCATTTAGTAATTAACGGTAGTGCTTCCAGTGTTTTGTTCAAGTGATTTATATTCAGTGGCCGCGAATTAATTGCGTGGAAGCCGTTAAAGATTCTTTGAATAAACAAAGCGTCCTCATTTAAATTTTTGTTACGCTAAATATACGAATTTACGATTTTGGGAGTTGTTCTTAATTCCTAGAAATAATTTTGTAGACTTGCTAAGTAGGTACCTACTTATACAAGAATACACTAGATGTAGATATATTTAGTAAAATATTCCGCTTAATTATTCCTAAAGGTTATAAAAAACCCTGTAAGAAATCGACACATGTTTCACCTCCCAACGCGGCATTCTCAGGATGACGATTGACTTGTCACGAACCCGAACACGGTTGGGAATAGTTAAGCGGAATAGGTTACTAAATATATCTAGGTACATCTATTGTAATTTATAGGTAATGGATTTCCGCAAGGTCATGCTTGAATCAATTAACTACCTATTCAAGATAATATGAAGTTGGAAAGCGTGCCTGAAAGTCTGTAATAATAGCACAGAAAATAAATTCACAATTATCGGTCTCATTGAGATGTAACATCAAATGAACACATTCAATTTATGTCCTTTTTTCTTATTTCTTACATTAAACTATCCCCGTTTTAATTATAACAGTTGACTTGGGGTTTATTTTCGGAATTTTAATATTACTAATTAATTGGACAACTTGTTTATAACCTTGGCTTTGTTGACCAGCACCCTAATTGCGCAACACACTTTAAATCACAATGTGAATGATTTTTTGAAGGATATTACTAATTCATTGCTTCTTATGTTCGGAAAATTTGTCTGCTCAACAACGTAAATAACGCAATGAATGTTGTTGAGCTGTCAAAATGACAGCTATTGCTACTGAAAGTTTGTTACGCAATTATCCCACTGTAATTACATCAAAGACCTGATGACGGCACACAAATCCTGCATCGCGCAAGCAGGGTTTACCGCATGACGAGTATATATAAAACGTACCGACATCAATCGTCGGGCAGTAGCCCAGCAGACACGACACCCGTCTGGTCGGAGGATCCTCCCTTCTCTATAGAGGATGAGTGAACTTTACACCCTGTTCCTCATGCCTCTATACATCTACCAAATCTACTTTTTAGGTTAATTACTAAAGCCAATATTTATTTCTAATTGTCTCGTATTGCAAGTTCTGGCCCTGTCAGAATACCAGTGCTGCGGTATTTATATTTTTAAATATCGAAGCATTATGCTGAGATAGGAGCCTTTTTACCCTCGCACACCTGTGCAAGGCTAAAAAGGATAATAATAACGATCTCGTTATTATTTTGTTATTTTTAAAATAATCCTCATTTATTTTATTTCTTTTTGTATTATTTTCTTTCTTTCTTCTTTCTAATTAAGTATTTAAAGGGTGTAACTTACAAAAGGACTACTTTTGTTGAACAAGTGTATTATTTAGTACCTAGAAAAAGAGTTTATGTTTTATTAGGACGTTCGTGTTGCCCTAACGTCCTAGATTTGCTTTTAGAACTTTTCGTTTGTTTAGTAGGCAATGTTTGTGTAAAAGGTCCCTGCGTAATGAATAACTCAAAACTCAAAAATTCATTAACTTGCCAGGATTGGTTAGCCGAAATGTACATGTTTGACAACAGATTCATTTCAAAAGGCTTTAGAAGCGCTTATCCTAAAAGTTGGCAACGTCGCAAATAGCTGTCAAATATTTACCTGTTTTGATTAATTTGAAAATATTACTTTAGGGAAATGTGTAATGTGGCTAACTAGTGAACTAAAATATTGATTATGAAATTCAATAATTAACATCGTAACACCGAATATTTCGTTTTAGATGTAAAAATTGTATTTGGAAACTTTCCAAATGCCTTTTTTACGGTTACCTATCATAAGTTCGAAAAAGATTTGACCGAATTTCATTTCACCTAAAACTTTTCAACTATTTTCGTTCCGTTTTTTTTTCTTCATCGAAGTCACGTCTGCCACTGTATCAGTTGACCTATTATCAATTCGATTTTTTTCGTTATTCCGACGTTTCATTTGGTCGAAAAACTTTTTACAGAAGTTACACTTAGCCGAAATAACATTTGTGCGAAGTATTATGTTTCCGAACACTTATTATACCACGAGGTATGGATGGGTGAAGGAAGGATGCTTGCTTCAAGCATGCAGCATGCAAGCAGGCATCCAGCATGCAAGCAAGCATGCAGCGTGTAAACAAGCATGCAACATGCACGCAGGCGTGCAACATGCTGCAAGCATTGTTTCTGTCACGGTTCCGGCGCTGCGGGGTTTGGCCGGCCCCACGCGAGCTTATCGTTGCAGATGGTTTGAAGGCCCGCCGCCGCGGCTGAGGCTGGCCGGCGAGGCCGGCCAGCAAGCCGAAGCTGCGGTGGTGAGCTGCTCCTCAGCTCGCGGGCCGCCACAACCCTCCGCGCCTACGTGGGCTTAAATTACACTCTAGGGGTAGGGCTTACAAGACTACGTGGAGTCGGTTTTGCAGCGATTCGTTTCCGTCACAAAATTTTGTAGCACAACCTAGTTACTTTTTATGACACTATTTTAATTTAAAATATTGTTTCGGTGTGGTGAAAATATGGTAAATAATTCATTGGGCAAATGAAAAAAGTTCAAAAGAGGCTTCGGCCAATAGCAAAAAGTTATTTAGTAAATCGGCGAAATATAGTTCGGTAAAATAATACCTATGACACTTGATACTTCGATGATCTAAAAATATGTCAAATAATGCATATAGCAAAAAAGACGTCGCGTCGGTCAATAGTTTTCGGTAAAATGAAATTCGTTCAAAAACAATTCGGAAAAGTGATCGGTTCCCCTTTTTTACACCTAAAACGGTTACAACATTAAATTCAGTATCAATTTCATATGTCCATTTACTTTCAGAATAAACGATCTCAAGAAACCGAAGGAACCGATAAACAGATGTACGATTTAGTGATACCCCTATGTGTTGTATCTCATAGGCCTATCTATACGTAACGAGCAGACAAATCGTCTTGATCACATTTGTCCATCGTCCGATGACCCTTCGTTCAAGTCCGCATTGTCCGGCCGTCGCTAAACGCTGATACCATCTAGAGTGGTGCCGCCAGCCTAATGGGATCCCGGGGTTACGCTTAATGCTCTTAATAATACAATCGCGGGACTGACAAATTGCAGCGTTCCCGCGGGATTGGGGATGGAAACCATTGCCGTAATCGGTTTAGAGGGTAAACAATGTGATTGAAGTACGAGTAGGTTCGAGTGTTGTTTGATTCTAACTCAGTTGATCAGTAACTTTGTAGGACATTGTTTGTAGCAATTTCTTATTTGTTTTTATACATACACATAACATCACTCCTCTGATCCCCGAAGGGTTAGGTAGAGGTTTGTCTATAGTCTATAACACCCAGATTTCGCCAGTTATGTTTTTTTTTTTTTTTTAATACGTTGCCCCACACTAAGAATTTCTTCCTGTATCTTGGGTGCGTTTACAAACATAGAAACTCACATACACTAACACCCAGACCCGGAACAACTACTTGCAGATCATACAAATATTTGTTCCGTGCGGGGATCGAACCCGCGACACGTTGCGCAGCAGTCGATCGCTCAGCCACTGCACCAACCGTGTCGTCTTTCGTCGTCGACTTAAAAGTTGGACGTTGGACGTCCAACGTTTAAGTCCAACGTAATAGGGCGCGAGCCTATTTTATCAATTTTTTTTTTTTTTTTTTTTTTTTTTGCGATCTCCTGACTTTGAATAAATGTAAGTTAAAACTTGCATGATCTCCTTAAACAGGGCTTCCTCTCTCCTACCCTTTTGCTGTGCCCTACAGGGTCCATAATGATCTAAATTATATGGTTACCACCTAAGTACACAATATGGTAAAGTAATAAAGATATTGAGTATTGAGTATTGAGTATCAATCGGGCGCAAATCCAAACTCCGCGTTGCTACTGAAAAAATCCTGATAGAAAAAACAAATAACACTTTGCCCGACCTGTGAATCGAACCCAGGATCTCATGCTCTACAGGAGCGCTTGCGACTACTAGACCAAAGGCTAGATCTAGTAGAGGCAGTTGTTGTTATTTTTTTATACTCGCCTAAAATTCCAGAAGGAATGATGCGATTCTTTATGACCCAAACCTATAGGAATTGTGATGACCACTTGAAAAATGACGCATCAGTTGTATTAAAACTTAAACCTGGCATTAAATATGTAGAACAGTTTGTTAAATATCCACACACAAATCGCACAAGATATTGTCGTTGTAACTATTCTCTAATCTGTGATATTGTTACATTTGAATCTTATTCGACAGCTTTGTGTAAAGTTATCCTACGATACCTCTCTGTTCTACGACAGATTCAAGTGAAAACTCCTCAATAATTCCGGAACTACTCAGCTGACAATACTCAAACATATTGATCGCGATCTTACTTCGAGAGCTGTCAGTTTTGTTTACAACTGTACCGAGTACTGATCAAGTACGTAACTGTCACTTGGCTATTGTGGTGGTGACGTCAAGATGACAGATGGGAGGAGATGACAGGGATCACTAAACTGTGAATTGTTTTACTGGTCAAGTGATGTTCGAGAGTAGTTTGGGGGTATTGGAACTAACTACATAATAATATTTAGAGGTATGAGGAACATGGTGTAAAGTTCACTCATCCTCATTAGAAAAGGGAGGATCCTCCGAACAGTGACGTAGCAAGCCCCCCATTCCGGCTACCGAGAGAATACGTTTCTGACACCTGTCAATTGGACAAGATTAGGTACTAATAAAGTTTAACACTTTCGACTCCATCCACTTTTCATTGAACTCATACACCATGCCGCCATATATATTGGAAGTGAACCCTCCGGGAGGGTTGCTGGCATTACGTTTGCGCTAAATTTAAACATCGCGGATGAAAACACTGTAAAACGAAGTAAAATAAAAAATAAGTAAAAACGTAGTTTAACCTTTTAAATTTATTGTGAATATTTGTTACCGTGAACAAAAAATTTAATAAAAATGCTTGGATTTATAAAACCAAAAAAAATATGCATCCGATTTTATTTTCACGCTTTATAATGCTATATTCCCTAAAAAAACCTACTTATAAAATGAGCCCTCCGCGAGGGCTCCCATAAGCGACTAGGTGAACCCTGCAGGAGGGCAGTTCGTAAAACACGTATTCTTTTGTACTCAGCTGACAAGTGTCAGGAACGCAGTCTCTCATAGGCCATAGTGTACAAGGGAATATTCCTAACCTCGATCAATTTTATAGACAGCTCTATAGGGATTAAAAGTTACGAGACGTTTCAGAGTCGTGTAAAGTTTCAGTTTACAAGTTTCAGAAGCAGATAATTTTATACAGTATTATCCTTGTCTATCAAATGTCTAGTTTGAAAGGTCACTAGACATGAAATACAATATTCTCATCTTGAAAGTTAGTAGCGATATTTTTGGCAGGTTTTCAAATTGGACAAGTACATTAACAATCTGCCCGTAAAACAACAAATTATTTTTTTTTTGCCATTTGTTTTGCCACTTGTCTTTTGCGATTCATTTTTCCACTTGTCCGTTGCGATTCGTTTTTCCACTTGTCTGTTGAAGTTTCACTTTTACTATGTGTCCCAGCACACATCTTTTTTTTTATATCCCAAAACTCTAGGGTATTAATGAGACCATGTCAAAGAATCAAATCAATCAAATGTCAACTAGCATATAAATAATTTATATATTTTTTAAAGATAACTTACCAATAGACTCAATGTGTGTATCTAAGTTTCATTGATAAGTACGAGTAAATCATTTTCATTGAAACCAATCATTCATATTTAAAGCTAAGAAAATGCGACGTTGTCATATTTTCTTTTTATGAACAAAAATAGTCTGATTAAATGTTATTTAATTTTTTATATTTCACTTAAGGGTTTTTTTACATAAATAATCGTGACATTGTCGAATTATTTAAAAAAATAAAACAAAAAAAAAAACTTATGCCAGTTTGTTTTTTGATAAATGGTCTCATTCATACCCTTAGGCCTAGAGATAAGGGATATAAAAAAAAACACCTTATTATAAGTAAAGGTTACAATTAGCCTTGGACTTACGTAGTCGCCAATTACAGGGAATCAAAACATCAGAAAATGCCCAGAAAGTAGATATAAATAGATGCAAATTAATAAACCACCCAGAAGAAATTAATCCTCTGATGCGTTTTCAAGCGTTTTTCGTAACGTTGTACTGCAACGTGCAGACGATAAAAAAGAATAATGGCCGCCTGGTTAGAGAATTTTAAAATGCAACGTTCTCCTACTCATAGTTTTGTTGTCTTTTTTTGCTAACTGGAAATATGGATAAAATAAGTACTAGCTACTTTTCGAGAGTACGTTCTTGATGGAGGTAAGTTAAAGCTACATTTAATGTGAATTTTAATTTTCAAATGGAAACTTATCAGCATCAGCCGGTACCTACATAAAGTCTATTTAAATCCTTGCTTCAAACTGATGTTATTTCCACTTAAACAAACATCAACTTTATACAAGTGTAAATAAAATTGATTTTAGACAGACTAGTACTGTTGAAAGTTGTAGCGCAAACCTTACGTGTAGGCATTACAGTTGTTTTTCCTAAAAGTCGTGTTTGTTTACATGTTTGGTAAATAAATTGCGAACGCAGATTACCTACACGTTAGGTTCACTTCTGAACATTGCTTTCACTACCGCTTCGAAGTACGGTCATGTATTGATCTTATTACTATGGCAAGATATTGCCCTAAGAACGTATCAGGCCCCCAACACTTTTGAGAAAAACTGTCAAATTGTCATTACTAGTGGAAAAACCCGCCAAACATCTTGTCTCCCCTCCATGCCTAGTTTTTCAAGTAGTGAGGAGTGACCAGTGACCCCTTTCTATTACCAACTCTCTGCGTCCATATTTTATACTATCTTTTGTAATATAGAATGTTCCACCTCATCGTCGTGGGCGATTATGGCCTGCCACACGATGGCCCCATGCCTTATAGAAAACATGATCGCTTGACCTCATGGCGCCCCGTGCCGGTTTCACAGCGGTATTTCCAAAGCGGTAGTAGGTATTCATTTGTAAAAGCATATAAATTCCATAAGGTTAAGTGGTATAGGTGACTCAGATTCTAAATTATACTATTGTAGTGTTGATTCAGAATAATATTGTACGCGAAATATATAGCTTTTTGTGACCTCTCGCAGATTAAATTGAACTTGTGAATCTTGAGTTCGTTAGGCAAATTCTCTATCACCAGTTCGTTTATATTTAAATCTGAATGTTTATTTTTAATAGTTTTGCTCTGTTTGATTCGCTCGGGTTATCTGTAGTGGTAATTGTTATTATTATTGTTTTTTTTGTTACGGACGCTTTAAACGTTTTGCATCGTTCTCACATGTATAACTTCAACATGAATGATGTGATGTAACCAATTTTTTGTAACCATATTATTTAAAAGACAAGACAAGAAAGTGTCCGTGGAGTTTCTTGCCCGTTCTTCTCCATAGGTACCTACTACGCTTTGGAATGGGCATCTAGCTTCATCTTTCTGACTGACCGACCCCTTGACAATTCAAAAGTGCCTGTAATTGGTTTATTTGAAATAAATGCTTTGAGTTTGAGTTTTGAGGTATCTCCTCGTCTCGTTTGGCCTGGCTTGCTAATTAAATTGCGCAGTGGGGTGTGATCTAATTATAATTGGACAAATTCGGCTTAAACTTAATTTGTAGTTTAGCTTTGTGGTTCATAGTTCTTTGCTATCGTAACAATTTCTCTGCACTATACTTTCAGAACATATTTTCAAGAAGCATAAGACAAGTAAAAGCAATGCAATTTTTTATCAGTTTGTTATTTTTAAAGTCTTGCTAATAAAAGATACAAGCAACAAAAGTAGAAGAATCAAATAATAAAAAATAATAGAGTTCAATGAATCTTTAAATCGTAACCAAGTGCTAAACAAAAGCTGGTAATTGAACACTTCACAATGAGGCTGTACAAGATAAATGTACAAGTACACGTTTGTTTTACTGAAACACGAGCATGGCCCTTGCTTCGTGATTAGTGGCAGTTAATCCATACAAATGTTGTCCCTAATTGGAGTAATAAATATTACGTTACACTCTCTTCCTCGTTCTAATGTTACAGTACTTGTAAACTTGTAACTAGATGTTTTGTTACGTTTTATGGGCCGAAGATCAGACTCAAGTACTTTTTAAATGTCTGTGTACCTAAGGTCAACACTTGGTGCCTGGGAACAGAGACTTAACAAAAGAGCTTGAATAAAATATCTTGGAAATGAAATACAGGGTTTCAAAAATGGTTTGATGACGTTTTGATGTCCTTGAAAAACTCTAGATGAATTAACAGTGAATCATTCCATCTTTAAAAGTTCACAAAGATCACTATCAAAAACCCACACTGTATAACGATTATCTTCAAGAGTAAGTAGGCCCCAACCTAATCAATACTAGGTTCATTATTGAAAATTCGTATTAAAAGCTCCCTTGACCAGCCCAGTCGATAAGAACGAAACGTCTGGGAATTACTAGTCTTTGAGCTGTCATACGCAGTAGTTTCCAAAGACAACCGCAGACCATAACTATTATTAGCTAACTTAGTAATATAGGCATTATTTAGAATTATTTCAGTCTAGGATCAATAGATACGTCCTGGATACTGGTGGTATTGGCTGTCTGTGTTAGGTATATTAAAAATAATGAAAACGAATGACTATTGGTTTTTATGATGAATGAGTAAATATGACGTATGGAGCTTGTCTTGCTCGGCACATTCTTTTAGTCTGTGGTTATACGTTACTTTGAAGTAAAAGTACGAATACATTTTCATTTTCATTTTTTTAAACATAATAAATGTTGTTTGATGTCATGAAATACACTGATTTACTCGCATTGTTTAGATGGCGAAAATCAGTTTACAGTCGAATTTAATTCAGCGGATTGATATTAGATCGGTGACTCTACAATAAGAAAGACATTCTGATGAATCCTTTTTAAAGTCACAATTTGAAATCCTGAGGGGTACTTGCGTAATACATTAACAATTTTTTATTTTATTATATATTTTTTAATATTTTATTTTTATACATTTTACGACACGGTTGGCGCAGTGGTCCGATCCCCGCACGGAACAAATATTTGTATGATCTGCAAGTAGTTGTTCCGGGTCTGGGTGTTAGTGTATGTGAGTTTCTATGTTTGTAAACGCACCCACGATACAGGAAGAAATTCTTAGAGTGGGGCAACGTTAAAAAAAAAAATGCAATAACTTTAATTTTGTCAATTCGACAACAGTCATTGCGTTATTTACGTTGTCGAGCAGACTAATTTTTCAAACAAAAATGAATCAATTGATCCAAGATTTTTTTTCAAAATCCTTCGGATTGTTCTTCGAACTGTGTTACTTACGCAATTTTGATGCTGGTGTTCCTAGGATCAATCTAATTTTAATTTTGAACAATCCTTGTTCAAATCACAATGGAGTTCAAATGTAGAACTTGATTTTAATAGTGAATGACATGACCATGGTCTGTCATCGATGTGACTGGATTGTTGAACTCCCTCAATAATCCGGTCACATCGATGACCGACCGATAAGCATCCGCATATGGTCAGTTGTGGTCTTGTGGACATCTTTTGGCTGACGTGATGATACTGATATCTTATGAACGTTCATCCAAAAAGTTGGCAACATCGCGAATAGCTGTCAAATATTTACCTGTTTTTATTAATTTGGCAATATTACTGTATGGAAATAAGAAATATGGCTAACTAGTAAACTAGAAAATTATAACACTGAATTTGATGTTGTAACCGTTTTTGGTGTAAAAATGCATTTGGAAAGTTTCCAAATACTTTTTTTTTATATCTAAACCTAAATATTTCATATTTCTTATTTCCATACATATATTGCCAAATCCATAAAAACAGCGAAATATTTGTCAGCTATTTGCGACGTTGCCCACTTTCTGTATAAACGCTAATAAGTAGATACTTACTAATATAGTTGTGCAAACTAGAACCAACCCACATCTCAAGTGAAAATTGAATAACATAAAGTAGACAACCAATGCAAATAAAAATGTAAATACCAGGCTTGGTATATTGGCCAGGATCTTTTCTGAGGAGATACAAAACACCATTGGTTGTCTACTTTATGTTATTCAATTTTCAATCGAGATGTGGGTTGGTTCTAGTTTGCATAACTACGTCCCTATGTCCTCTACTGAAGGGTCGTAAAAGAGGTAAGTGGACCACATCGTTCTTGTGTCATCGGCTAATAAAAACAAAATTCGATTACTAATCAATTACGGCATTTTTTATTCTTGTAATCCTTTTGTGCATTAATTAGCATAGTGGACAACGAACAGTTTTATTATGGGTGTAAAACATAAATGAGCATATTTTATAAATGTAAATTACTTAAAAATCCGTTAATCCGATTTTAATCTTTCACTCGACTATAAAGCAGAAAAATATTAATAAAAACCAAATTAGACATTTACTGTTGTAATAAAGAGCCCTGATATAATCGTTGTAAACGTAATTTACAATTCAAAGTGAATCGTTGACTATTAACATAAGAATAGGATCAGCCATTATTAAAATACAAAACCTATAATTAATGGTAAATAGAGTCTGAATGCTCTATGGTAGGTATCCTGACGTAACTGAGAAATTTTAGCATTTGAATTCAAGGAATTTGATCTTTGATTCTATGATGTAGTGCACCCATATGATGTCTGGTTTAGTATCTAAAACCGATTGAAGATCGCTGTTTTAGAGGATTTTATGACACTTAAATGACCACTACATGGTTTTTATTGCGTTAATAAAAATAATTTATTCAGTATCGAAATGTCTGCATTGTTGCTATAATTTAAAACTATGTCAAATGACTGTGTTTTGTTGTTGAGTGATCCATATTGGGATATTACTGTGGGCAGCCGACCTCTCCGGGACTCACTGGGACTTTACGTGTATAGCGATAACACTAACTATAATCGTGCAATTATAAACTAAGATATACCTAATATGAGGCGCCGGGGTTGCGAGTTTGTCCGAATGGTATATCGCGACCCCGGCACACAGGCAACGGAAGGAACACGGGTGGGTTTTAGTCAGTAAAAGTCTGACACACCCTCCGCTCCCGCCCAGAGCGGGAGAAGTTATTTCATAATTTCCCACCCTAAAAAAAAAAAAAGATGATATACCTAATATAGGTAGGTACTTATCCAGAGTTCAGTTCAAACTGAATTCAACTATAATGAAAAAATACAGATCTGGAGGGGGATTTACAAAATTAAATATATTGTCTACAACACAAAAGATATAATCTTTAGAATGTATCTGATCTGTGGTATTAAAATACCGATTAATAGCTTAGCTCAGGTGTAATTCCGAATTACCTTCTAAATCCCCCTAACCCTCAACAAACAGCTATAAAACCGTACCACAAACAAGACCCCATAGCCTTGTATCGGCCTCTGATCCACTAAGGGATGGGCGAGGCCGAATGCCGTACTATTTGAATACCGAATGACGCCGCGCGATTGTCAATATCCGGCCGTTATTGGGAGATATTAAGTTGCCTTATGATAAAATAGACGATTCATGCTGCTGGCTGGGCGAAGGGTGAATGCATTGATTTGTTTTATGTTTTTATAGGAGTCGGGTAGTGTCCCAACCCTGTTTGCTTAGGGTGTGGGAATTGGTCTAATATTTTTGCGAAGTTATGACTATATTAGCGTCTACTGTTTGCTATTTTAAAAGGACATCTTTTGTGAGTGGTTGATCTATGTTTGAAAGCTATAATAACATGTACTTACATACCGAACTTCTCTAAACTAACAGGTATCAATGCGGCCGTTAGAGGCGGCCACCTCTCTTCTGGAAAATAGTAGCTTAACTGGCGTACGATACCGTCAAAGTCGCAGCAAATATAAATAGCAATCGCTTTTAAAGCGTTTCGTATTTCTACAACGACTTTCATCAGGATTGTCGTAAGCTTTTCGGTACCTTACTATTATGTCAACCCGATACATTTTTGACTTTTCCACCATCGATAACGCTCATAGACTTTCACTTTGTCTAGACTCTCTGGAGGACGGACTTCCAAATCCGAGGACTATGGCGGGAAGGAAAGGTGGTCTCTACCCAGCAGTGGTCTTTCCGTTTAAAATGATGATGCATAATAAGCCTATAATGTTCCCACCGCTGCGCGCCCACACAGTCTTTAAGAGGGAGTGGGCCGTAATCTACCACGCGCGCCCAGTGCGGGTTGGTAGATGTCACATGTCATCGAATTTTTGGTTCTAGGACATGCAGGTTTCCTCATGATGTTTTCCTTCACCGTTTTGAGAGCAGTGCTGATGAAATTATTTACACAAAGTGAAGTGCCTGTCTGGGTTCGTACCCACGACATAAAACTTGTAAGTCGGGGCCGTTACCATTGGACCACTACTGCTCTACGATGATGATGTTCAATGATGAAGATAAAACTCTTTTCTTTTGTTTTTGAGGTTGGGAAATTATCAAATAACTTCTCCCGCTCTGGGTGGAGCGGGAGGGTGTGTCAGACTTTTACTGACTAAAACCCACCCGTGTTCCTTCCGTTGCCTGTGTGCCGGGGCCGCAATATCCCTTTCGGATAAACCCGCAACCCCGGCAGGAAGATGAATCTCTAAAGATACATAGAAGAAGTAAGATACACTATTTGCATTTACTGCAAATACTGTCTACATATCCACTTATGCATGCTCCATAACTAATTAATGATTGCCCCTCCAGACGCCATCAGGCGATCATACATGATCCTGATCAATCAAAGCTCAATTAACGTTAACGAAGAACAATTACGGCGCGATCATCTCTTAGTTACTCCAATTAGCGTATGGATAACTTTACAGATTGCGAGACACTTGGTGACTACCAATGGTAAATGGTTAAGTGTCAGTTAAGGAAGGAGAGAGATTTTTTAAAGGTTGCATAGGTATGCCATATATGGGTAGATTTGTCTAAATAAGAAGTATCTGTCCGTTTCATTTTGTTAGAGTTGTATAAGATAACATTACGCCTTGTTTCCCTTGGGCAGAGCTGTACCTACAGTACACTACAGTACACTACAGTACACTACAGTACACCCACATTTCGCCAGTTATGTTTAAATTCCATGTAAAAGGGGGCGAGCCTATTGCCATCAACCGGGCACAAATCTAGACTCCGGGGTGCTAATGAGAAAATCCAGCTGGAAAAACCCAATAACACTTTGCCCGACCTGGGAATCGAACCCAGGCCACGCTCAACAGTAGCTCTTGCGACCACTAGACCGAGGAGGCAGTTAGGGTTTTTCTGTTAAATTGACCAACTTACTTATAATTTTAATTAAAGATAATTCGAAGAAAGCTTTTAATTAAATAGGTAGGTTCATAGAGGAGGACATAATTTAATCTATATACTCGTTTATAAAAATCAATTGCCGTGCATTAGTCTCGCAAAAACTTAAAAATGGATGGACCGATTTGAAATTGATTTTTTTTTTGTTTGTTCGCCTCAAACTAGTTGTAGGCTTAGGAAAAAAAAATGGGAAAACCCAAAGGAACAGCCGAAAAACAGAAATTGAAATATTGACAACGTCTGATGGGTCAGCTAGATACGAATAAACAACACGTTTTTCCAGAATAAGGCAAGGTATAAAAAATATTCTGAACTCATGAGCTCATGAGTTCAGAATATTTTTTAAACCAAATAAATCAGAGTGTAAGTTGCTTATTATTATTATTATTATCAAAATCATTAACGTAGGTAAGTACGCACAGTACCAACGCGTATTGTCTAATATTCTGAGTAGGTACCTATTCTTTCTTTGCAGATACTATTCTTAAGAAAATTTCAATTCAAATCAACTACAGACTTCTAACAAATCTGTCACACTGCGGCCAGATTTGTGCGAAGCGTCGCATGTACCGCGTAGATGTGATATAAACCTTATAAAATTATTTATGTAGGAACACGTCCCGAGGTGCGTGGAACGTGACGAGCCTCTGTTACCTCACACGGATCGTGAAACTGACGAGATGAGGAATTCTATCGAGTTATTAACTTGGAGGAAATATTTGGAAATTCGTTAGAGAAAATGTGATATGATTAACGTAACTTAAAGGGAGATATTGATGAGAATTTAGTTGGTAAGTGGCACGATTAAAAGGACTTAGGATAACAAGATAACCAGATTACAAGTTTAAGAAAACGGCGGGGAGGGGCGGTGGCCGAGCAGGGCGACGGAAATGGTACAAAACAGGGCCTACTCCCTAAGCGAAATCCGTAGATTCGGCCGTCATTACAGGCGCTTCGCTCTTCTTCTCACTTACGGTATGTCTGTAAATGCGACGGAACACTGATCGCCCGTAACGACGGCCGAAACTACGGATTTCGCTTCGGGAGAAGGCCCCCTGTTTCGTCGTCACCCACTGCCCCGCTTGGCTACCGCTCCGTGCCGTTAGTATCGTGTCCACAGCCTAAAGGTTTTAATTTTCTTTGTATTCATTGTTTTCGGGACTGACGCGTAAAATTAGGTGTACAGCCTAGTTTTACAACTCCGTCACAAAACAGGGATACAAAATAACTACCCTTCAAAATCCACCATTTTTTTTGTAAGTAATCAATGGTATCGTACTATAGATCCCTATCAAATAGCTTCGTTTTGAGAGAAATTCTTCGTCGAAAATCAATCGTCACTATTTTCCTGTCTTCTACTGTCTGTCACTAAGTTCTGGAAACATGTATTATGAAGGATGGCGAATACGTGTGATACTTCTGGGATAAACGTGATACTGGTCGCCAGTCATTCGACATTTGCCTGACAGCTCTATCCTATTAAGCGCACTTAATTCACGACGCGTATCATTTACATTCTATTGTGGCTATTTGAAAAAAGAAGCAAACAATTGAAATATGTTTATTTTTTTAAATACTTCCTCGTTTGTTGGAACTGCGTTGTAGATTGTTTATGGCCAGTCTTTTTCTTTTCTCAGGACTTTTGTTCAGCATGAGAACTGAGAAATAATAAACTTGGAACGAGTTTATAACATGTCATTTTAGAACTACAAATTATATTGTTAAATGAAAAGGATGGAAGTTGTGCAGTAGCTTATTTTATGCTGAGGATCTTGTCAGTTAGAATTTCATTATTTTATATCCATTGTATCTAGAAGCTGGATTAAACACAGGCCGTTTGAAATACATCCTCTTTTCGATGAAACTACGCTTTCTCATTAATTATTATATAATAATTATAATAAACAACAGTTTAGAACACCTTTTTTATCAGCTACAAATAAAGCAAAACTAAGAAGGTGTGCCAATTATGTGTCCTTCACCACACAATCCTCACTTTTGAAAAGTTCATGAAAATCAATTTTGAAAACCCCAAATAATAGTCAAGAAATAGTCATAAATAGTCACCAAGGTTAAAAAAAATAGTCGCATTATAATGCGACTATTTTTTTACTATAGTTCCGAAGATACAGCTATAAGTTGGTGAGGATTGTGGGGTGAACGTCTCCACACAATCCTCACCTCAGTGCAAGCAAACGGCTGGGAGTACCGACTTGGTTTCAATTCCAAAAAATAGTCAAGAAATAGCATAACGCTATGCCAAATCTCGAAAATAGTCATTAAGGGATTCCAGAGATATAAAGGGGTCTTGGTGAGGATTACGTGGAGAGCCTTTCTCGCCACAATCCTCACCTGATTACCGCGGAACGCCTAGGTTTTTGAATTTGAATTTGGTGTCAAAAAATAGTCAATAAATAGTCGTCTCGAACCATGATAATTTCGACTTGGTTTAATATAGAAGTATGTTAAACTTCCACGTCAACTTCTACATACATTTTGTTTTGGTACAGTCGCGAACAGTAAAATTGTAAATCTATTTTAATAGTGTTGTATATTAATTTAAAACAGTAATACAATATTTTAGTTACTTACGTATAATTTTTTTTCTGTCAAAGTTGAGTAAATACATAGCTAGCTGTACATAATATTCCTACAATTTTTCCGGTTGGCTTTATGAGACCAAATAAATGTCTTTATTTCAGATTAATTTGATTTTAGTATGAGTAATTAAGACTATCTATCTACCTATATACAGTTAGGTAGGTATTTATTAAACTTTGGTTGGTGGGTGTGTTAGTGGTAGGTTGGTGGGTAGGTTGGTTGGTAGGTTGGTTGGTGGGTAGGTTGGTGGGTAGGATGGTGCATAGGTTGGTTGGTGCATAGGTTGGTTGGTGGGTAGGTTGGTAGATAGGTTGGTTGGTGGGTAGGATCGTTGGTGGGTAGGTTGGTGGTAGGTTGGTGGGTAGGTTGGTGTATGGATAGGTTGGTTGGTGGGTAGTTTGGTGGGTAGGTTGGTGGATAGGTTGGTAAGTGGGTAGGTTGGTGGATAGGTTAGTTGGTGGGTAGGTTGGTGAATAGGTTGGTTGGTGGGTAGGTTGGTAGGTACAAACTAACCCAAACATAAGGAGGCTATCTTGGTTAATTGAAGATATCGTATGGCGAGTTTAATACCAGCTCCATCATCAGATCCTGGACTACACTCTGGGATAACGTACGTACTTGTTTGACAAGTACGTACGTTATCCCAAATGGCCGAAACAACCCACCAACCAAAGTTTAATAAATACCTACCAAGCTGTACATAATATATAAGTAGATAGATAGTCTTAATTACTCATATTAAAACCAAATTAATCTGAAATAAAGACATTTATTTGGTCTCATAAAGCCAACCGGAAAAATTGGAGGAATATTATGTACAGCTAGGTAGGTATTTATTAAACATTGACAGAAAAAAAATTATACGTAAGTAACTACAATATTTTATTACTGTTTTAAATTAACACAACACTACACACAACAACACAACACTATTAAAATGGATTTTCAATTTTACTGTTCGCGACTGTACCAAAACAAAATGTATGCAGAAGTTGACGTGGAAGTTTAACATACTTCTACATAGTAAACCAAGTCGAAATTATCATGGTTCGAGTCCCAGGCGTTCCGCGGTAATCAGATGAGGATTGTGGCGAGAAAGGCTCTCCACGTTATCCTCACCAAGACCCCTTTATATCTCTGGAATCCCTTAATGACTATTTTCGAGATTTGGCATAGCGTTATGACTATTTCTTGACAATTTTTTGGAATTGAAACCAAGTCGGTACTCCCAGCCGTTTGCTTGCACTGAGGTGAGGATTGTGTGGAGACGTTCACCCCACAATCCTCACCAACTTATAGCTGTATCTTCGGAACCATAATGCAACTATTTTTTTAACCTTGGTGACTATTTATGACTATTTCTTGACAATTTTTTGGCGTTTTCAAAATGGATTATCATGAACTTTTCAAAAGTGAGGATTGTGTGGTGAAGGACACCCAATTATTATGAGTCACTATAAGGAATTAGTATGTACTACAAAAAAAACATAAAGCAAAATGCTTTAGAGTTTGGCCAGCGAGTCGTGGCACAAGGGAATGGGAGCAAATAATCTTCAGCTGGCAAAATGAAATATAGTCGAAATGTTATCATTATCCTACATTCCTATTCATATCAACAAACGAATTAACATAAAAATACAAAAGTATCAAATCGTTTTTTTTTTTCTTGTGCCAACTGAAGATTTTTAATTTTTCCGCCATTCACTTGTGCCACGACTCTCTGGCCAAACTATTATTTTAAAGCAAAATAGTACACACTAATTCCTGCCTGAAAGTGACTCAAAATAATTGACATACCTTCTTAGTTTTGCTTTATTTGTAGCTGTTGCTAACTGAAGATTTTTAAAAAATCCGCCATTTCTTTGTGCCATGACCCGCTGGCCAAACTCTAGCCATAGGTAGCTACTTCCTTCAAAGTATTAATTCCTAATCCTAATTCCGGTTACGTTGGTGATTGAATTAGTTTTCGATTTGTTGATGGAGGACCTTCAATTTAGTAGCACTAAGACGATTAGGACCCAGATAAGTCTGAGCAAAGCTCGGTACCTAAGTGTCTTCGCAATTAAAACTTTTGGGATTAGTCCGGAATTGTTTCAAGATTTATATATTTTTCCCTAGAAAAGTATCTATCTAAATCTAGCTCTAAATGCTATACGAGTACTACTTAAGAGCGTTTATCCTAAAAGTTGACCACGTAGCAAATAACTCAAAATAATATTTACCTCTTTTGATTAATTTGGCAATATAACTGTATGGAATTATGAAATGTGGCTAACTAACTAACTAAAATATTGATTAAGACATGCAATAATTAATATGGTAACAACGAATATTTAGTATTAGATGTAAAAAAAAGTATTTGGAAACTTTCCAAATGCCTTTTATACACTTAAAACAGTTACAACATCAAATTCAGTGTTATAATTACAATTCATTATTAATTATCTAGTTCGCTAGTTAGCCATATTTCATATTTCCATACAGTAATATTGCCAAATTAATCAGAACAGCGAAATATTTGACATCTATTTGCAACGTTGCCCACTTTCAGAATAAACGCTCTTAATGAGAATATTTGTATACTAGCAGCGCCCCGCGGTTTTACCCGCATAAGTCTCGATCCCGTTGGAATATCGAGATAAAAATTATCCTATGTAGGTATTAATCCAGGTTATAAACTATCTGTGTGCCAAATTGCATCCAAATCAAACGGATTTGGCTGCAATTTAGCACAGAGATACACAGTAGTTTTTGTGTGAAATAGTTACAAACATCATACTCTCAAATTTCGCGTCCTTAATATTAGTAGGATAGTAGGATTTATATTTGTAATCACGTCCTCGAAAATGGCTCCAACAATTTCGGCGAAAAATCGATCTATCTAGGTTTCATATCTGGCAAAATTCGTTTTCTCGATTTTCACCCGAGCAGAGCTCGGTCCACCAGGTACCTACTATGGCTTTAAGTAAGGTAAAGCTCAGTAAAAGATATTATTTATGTTTCCAAAATAGCACAAAATATTTCTGTTTTGGATTCTAATTGTTACTGTTAGCCTACAACTACATCATCACACTGTTGGGCAAAAAGCCTCTCCTCATGACTTCCAGCTTTTTCGACCCAGGGTTAATGTGGACCACAGGTGGTTTGATTTCCAGCTCCTTCCACCTTCTGGTACGGGATCTGAAGCGACGCCTTCTGGCTGTGTCCTGACACAGCTCATTCTTTTTTTGGTTTGTGGTTTTTGGTCCACAGCTCATTGGCCATACGGCAGACGTGGCCAGCCTAGGCCCACTTCAGCTTAGCGGCTGTATCAGCAATGTCAGTAATCAGTGTTTTGGAGCGTAGTGTGGTTTCAATTTATAACAATTAATTTGATTAAATCCAGATCAGAATTCTGTCAGCCAGCTTTAGCACCGTACGCATTCGTAACTATTCGGGCAGTTCCTTTATAAATACGGAAATAGAATCGCGAACATCAAATAATCAACCAAGGAACTCAAGAGTGATTAGAGAAGCCTTAAGTAGTTTCAAGTTGTTCCAGAACATTAAAGAACTTTGAAACTACAAAAATCTTGGGACTGAAACAAACTGACGACATCCTCAATTAATCGTGCGCCCCTTTCTACACTGTCTTTAATTAAATGGCTGTTCCTACAGGATCTTCGAAACTAAACTTAAGCAAACGAGTTCTTGTTAAAGTTTAGTTGTTTGGGCCAAAAAAAACCTTACACTTAAAATACTTAAGTAATCCCCAATCAGTCACCAAAAGACAGAGGAATTAAAAATAAAAATGCCATAAACAACGAAACCGTGGGCGTTCTTGACTTATAGTAGTTGGCCGCACGCGCACATTTATTGATTATGTATCATCTGACGAGTCTCATTATACTTACGAAGGCATTAATCAGTCATGGCGCATTACCGGGAAACAAATTGAGGTGTGGGCAGCGCGAGGAGATATTTTTACGACTCAACGCGGTTTAAACTGCCATTGGATAGTTTTAAACTTCGAATGTCAATTAACACCGTTGCTCAGCCATTATATTTATCATCTTCGGCGCGTATGCAACGTTCTGCCCACGGCGCGCGCGTGTCGTCACGAAATGACATTTCATCATTATTACATGTTTAATTTTAATTAATGGTTTTCTGTTGGGTTTGTTTCTTGTTGTGTTGTAAACTTTCTACTGAATTATGTTAGTACGTTTCGTGTTGCGAGTTTATAGTTTAGTTTAGAAAAGTTTTCCGCTTTCTGTAATTTTTATTTTTATTGTTGTAGGTAGATCGCGTATGTTTTACTTTTCTTCTTGCTGAAAATCGTTTTTCCCGCAATTCCAAAAACTGTAAAGGTAGGTAGTTAAAGGTACTTGTTCACACTGGTAGGTACCGAAAACAATTTAAAAAAGAAAAAAAAACACTAGTAGGCACCTAAGTCCGTGCTATATACGATGCTGCAGAAGGTGCCTAAGGGCTCTGTTCGATGGACTCAGCAATAGGTACTAACATCGTCAGCGTTACTAATAAAGGCATCCCACCAATGTAACAACCGATGTAAGTGTTGCTGAGCTCAACGATCAGCTGATTGATGTACAAATTACTTTCGCAAATCTGCAGAAGGTGCCTAAGGGCGCTGATCGGTGGACTCAGCAACACCATATCGTCAGCGTTACTAATATTATTAAAACGATTCCCACCAATGTAACAACCGATGTAAGTTTTGGTGAGCTCAATGATCAGGTCATTGATGTAAAAATTTGTTGAGAATGAGCTAGGCAGATGATGAAAAACTCCTACCATTTTCCGCCTTTGTTTGTACTTTAGTCAAGGGGAAATTGGGTTTTTCTTTCTGTTTTCATTACACTTAGTCATTATAATACCTTTCCAGATCTTCCAACGTTCCATTAAGTTCCAAATCCCCGGCTAAAATTCTAATAAATATGTATAAAAACATAAATAAGGCAGTACAAGGTGCGGTAAGACGTTGTATTAATATTCCGTTTGCTTGAAGTCAGCGTGACTTCGGGTGTAATCGGCTTCTTTCGTTTTATCTCGGCGTGAAACTGTTTTTGATGGCTCTTACATGTGCGATTATATTTCGTTTTTACTTACTCTTACTTTAGCAGATTTGTAGCTCAATTTTGCTTCAATCGATTTAGGTATGTGCCTACTAAGGTAGGTATCCTTCTACCGACTATAAAATGTTGTGTTTAATACGATCTGTATAGTGTGTGCGATTCACAAAGGTTTTAATGTGGCAAGGCAGAGTGCAAAAGTAGGTAATGATAGTTTCAGGATGCTCCAATCAATCGCGCCCCTAGTCGCCGCAGGAGACGCCCCGGGCGTCGGGAGTCGCGAGCCGACTTCCGGCCACCGTAGGCGCGGGCTTGCGGACGGTGGGCAATGGGTAGCTCGCCGTCCGATTAGGACCAGGCCCGGGTCGACGGCGCGTTGTGTTCCACGCGCGCCTCAAAGAGATGTCAGCACCAACTGACGGGGTCCGTAAGGGCCAATGCCTGCCAGGGTTGCGAGTTTGTCCGAAAGGGATATCGCGGCCCCGGCACACAGGCAACGGAAGGAACACGGGTTATCAACGTTAATCGAAATCGGTTCAGTTTAACTATGAGTCGGGTTGGCGCCGCGAAATTCTGTGACGCGTTTCAATTAGTTATTTGGACATATTTTTTAATGGTTTTAAGTTATTATTGTTAAGCGTCGTGCAGACCGGCGCAACGTTACTGCGCGACGCGACTCTAACAAAACAATTTCTAAGAAAGAACAATTACCGGAGTCGCGTCGCGTGACAAGTCGCGCTGTTCTGCACGAGCCTTTATACGATGCGGTGCAGTGCGGCCCGCCATAATGTGAACGTTTAGAATATATATCATCCTCAGGTTAGAACGAAAAGAAAAATCAACAGCATTGGGATTTTGGAGGTACTGGACTGGCCATTAATAAAACAAATGTAACTACACTTCCTCAAACTCAAAGCATTTATTTCATTTAAACCATTTACAGATACTTTAGAATTGTCGAGGGGTCGATCAGTCAGAAATATGAAGATAGTTGCTCAATCCAAAGCGTAGTAGGTATGCAGCATTATGCTGAGCGATGGCCGTTGTGCGTGGATGTGACGCATATTTTCCCCCAAATAGTTTATTTTCGTGTTTTGTTCTTGCCTTGCGTCATGTGTACCGCAAATAAACGTATTATCTTTCTTTTTCTTTTCTTCTTTATGTAGAAGAACGGGAACAAAACTCCATTCCTCCAAGTCACTTTCTCATAGGAAGTGATTCCTCTATCTGTACCATGCTTGCTACCACCCATTAAAATGTCCATGACCATCAATAATAAACCTATAACCTCAATTGTAATAGCTCTTAAACTTCCAATCAAATAACTATAAAAATAGTTTAGAACCTGCGTGTGTTCTCTAGGTGCGTAGGAGTCGACGTGAATGCACTATCTTAGTCATTATAAATAATGTGGAGATAAGCCAGAGACAATAGATCGCCGGGCGGGTGGGTGGCACGTACGACCAATCCACTCTGACCTTACGTAAGGCTGTATGTAACGGCTACAGTTTGATTAGAGCTGGGCCCTGTTTAATAAACGTTACAATCCTACAATTTTGTAAAAAAGTCACATATTTGTTAAGTTTTACTACACGTGCTGTTTAATAAACCTTACAAATATGTAAGAAAATGACAAGTAAATAACTTACAATTGTGACATTTACTTATGTAGAAAACGCCTGAAGATTTCGATAACAATATTATATTTACAAATATTTAGTTGTAAGTTACAATTTACATAAAATGTCAGTTTTAAAATTTGCTCGGTCGGTGTTAGGGCTACATTTCTCTTCGTATTGTGCCCTTTTTTTGTTATCAAATATTAGACGGTAGTCTTGCTTACCCGAAAATTTTCGTTGATCGTAAAAGTTGACACATTAAAAGTAAAATGTATCCTTTTACGAAAAATTCGCCGTTGCCGTTCAATCACATATCACCATCACTAACATCATTAATATCACTATTCGTTGTAAGAACCATTTTTTTGCATATAATACTTAAATTTCTTAAGTTGCGGCACAAAATTGTAAAGTTTTGACACACCAATTTACAAAATATGTAAACTTGAAGTTACAATTATCTTAATTATAAGTTCAATAAAGTAGTTTTCCCTACAAATATGTAAACTTTCACTTGTAAAGTGAAAATGTTTATTAAACAGAAATAATATGTAAAATTGTAGGTATAATTTTACAATTTTGTAAATTTTTTACCATGACAAATTTGTAACTTATAATTCAAATTAAACAGAAACTTGTAAATTGTAGCTTGTCATCTACAATTTACTATTTACAATTTGTAAGTTTTATTAAACAGGGCACTGGTTAGGGGTTTCTTAATCCAGCCGTTTAATAATTTTTCTTAATCCAGAGCCGTTTAATAATTTTTCTTAATCCAGCCGTTTAACAATTTTTTACGCGGATTGAGGATTAGACAAGTATTGCCACTTGTCTAATCCTCAATCCACGTCAAAAAAGATTGCTTTCAAAGCGTTAAGCATTTCTATAAGGGTGCTAATTAAGGCAGCTTCTTTAAAATGTAATTTTCGTCTTCAAATATATTTAGTTGTCTAATGAATTAATAGGTCAGCGACGAACTTTTAGCGTCTAATAAATGGTTTTTAAGCGACCATATATTGTAAAATAAGCTACTGTTAATATGACGCAGCATGGTGATAATTCTTAAGCAACTAAATTTGTGATATGTCTACTCATTGCCAGCTTCTAATAAGTGTATCAACTTCATCTATAAAATAATATCAACGTACTCTAATTTCATAGAGTCACCTTTATTTTTATACTTTAGCATAAGTAATTGATGAGTGAATCTACTATATTTGAACATAAAATTTCCTTATTATTGTCATCAAATAATGGTCAATGAAAGCTCTAATTTCATGTATTCACCTATCTATTTATAATGTTACCATAAGTAATTGATGACTTGACTATTATACCTACCCAATTGAACATACAAAAAATATTGTAATCACAAACAAATGCGACGTAATGCACCTTGCGCTAATTAGCCTGCCTGGCTGCGAGCAACTCGGAAGTAGCGCTCGCCGGCCGCTGCCGCGGCACCGCTCGCTTCGCTCGCTGGGCTCGCGCGCGGTTGACACAGTTATAACCTAACCTAACCTAACCCATTTCATATTCCGTTATCTGTTCCATTTCGCCCAGTTCACATTTTTCGTCGCGCCCCTCTCATTGCCAACGAGCGTCAGGTACAGTCCCGCGCTTATGTTGCTAATTTTCACGAAAAATTAATATGATTTATTAATTTACTTGTTGAATAAAAAACTTTGATTGCTAATTTTGAGGCTGGAATTTGATTTTATTAGCAGACAGATGTTGAATCTCTAAAATATATAAAGTAGCTCACTTACAACATTAGTCGCTGAGTTATCAAATCAGAAGTAAATATATTTATCGGTAGCTCGGAGTCATATTAATTTACGCTCGTAAATTGACGCTGGTTTTTTGATATTCTGTTGGAATAGTAAAGATGATGAATTAATATAATTGAAGCTGTTCTATTAACTCGTCGCCTACATATAAAAAAAGACGCTAGGTTGCAGGTGCTAAAGAAAACTTTTGTTGCCGCACATATAATTTCCCTTTCTATAATGACAGGATTGACATAAGGTTTTCGGTAGCTTATGTCAATCCAATGCATTTTTGACTTTTCAACCATGGTTCGGGTTATCGCTTATCGAATGTCACTTTGTACGGACTCTGTCTTTGTCTAGTAACGTCGGTAATCTATAAGCATCACTTGGAAAATTTAACGGAGTTACGGCTCATTTTAATTTGTCGATAACTCGGTCGATATACAGCATGCGGGGACTCCCCGCAGGTGGGGTAATGACTAATGAAAGTCTTTGTCTATGGGGAATTCGCATAGTGGGCGTAGCGACTAATGACATTCATCAGTCGATAAAATGCGTGCGGAGATTCCATTGGAGATCATCACGGGGGAGGCTGGATCGCTCCAACGCGAATGTATGCGTACATCCGTGGTGGGGTGACCCAGACTGCCAGGCACTTCTTCTCTTGCAACCGAGCGGGTGGGCAGGTTGCGGATAGCCCAACTCCGGCTGCGGGACCGACCACTGACGGTTACATTGACTGTTAGTGGGTGATCCCGCACTCGGAGCATCTCTTTAACGGATCCCGGACAAGAGAAGTTCCCAAAAGCCAAATCCCAGGCCTAGGGTAACCTATATACCCCTTCCTATGCTCCCTCTTCACCAAACTAAACCATCCCTCACTATCCACATATATCCCGTCGATCCTAAATCCCTAGGCCAACTCCCAGGCCTAGGGTGACCCCCAAAGAACCCACACCTCCATCCAACAAATACCTTCCTTCCTATCACTTTATCCCGTCGGTCCAAGAGGAAGGGTAACCTCGATTCCAAAAAAGCCCACCCCTCACCAAAATGAATAAGCAGTCTGAAGAATTGTCTACCCAGGTGGGTCCCGGCCAAGCCGGGGAATCCCACACCGCTTCGGCGGTTAGCCCCCAACGTAATATGGGGGGGGCCTCAAACTGCTCTCTTATGGAGAAACTGTTGCCGCGCTTCTTAGCGCGGCCGGCTGCTGATCTAGCGCCCATAACACAGGCTGCGACTAACGCGCCCACAAACACGACCTCGGCTGCGACTAACGCGCCCTTACCTACCACTACGGCTGCGACCCACGCGCCAACACCCACGACACGGGTTATGCCTCCCACGAGCCTCTGGCAACAGAGCATCGTGCGGAATAGCAAGACGAACCCGGACAAAAACCAAGACCAGCACGGACAGACAGGGACGGGGAAAGATGACGGACCTGGCGGCTCTAATACTCTTCCGGCCAGTGGTGAAGTACGCCTGCTGACAAAGCGCGAAAAAATCCTGGCCCGGAAGAAGAGAATCAGCGACCGAAAGCGCAGTATCCGCGAAGGCACTAGCCAGCGCGAAGCGCGATCGGACGCCGAAGGGAAGGTGCGCGACCGACCTCGAGTCCGCGAAGGGGAAACCCGGCGCGAAAAAGGGTCGGAAGCACGCGACCGACCGCAAGAGTGCGAAGGGGAAACCCAGCGCGCAAAGCGACCGGACGCGGAACCGCACGAGCGGGGGCAAGCTTGCGTAGGGGCAACTCAGCGCGAGACGCCCCCACACGTGACGGAGCCCACCAGGACTGACATCCGACCCCATGACACAGACGACTCACACGACCGACCTCCTCCTAGGCACAAGAGGGGCAAGCGAGGTGGAAACCCACACCCGGCGTCGCCGGCAAAAAATACCCAGCCAGGCACCTCCAAGCCGCAGCCTGGACCGAGCGGTTCAGGGCCGGCGAAGAGGGAACGCCCGGACGACACGGCCTCGCCGAGTATGCTCCAGGGGGATGCCAAGCGGGTGAGGGTCCACTCCGCTCAAAGGGAGCAGAGGACCTACGCGCGGGCCACAAAGGATATTCCTGCGCGGCTGGCCGTAGCAATCTGCCTCCCTCCCCCCTCTAGGGACCTAACCAAGGAAGAGGCCGAATACATAAAGACGGACCTAGTAAATCGGGTTATGGAAGCCGACTCGCCAACGCCACTCCCTGCCTTCCGCGGATACCCACGGGTAGCGGAAGGTACCGTGCAGTTGTGGTGCGAGGACGACTATGCCCTGACCTGGTTGACTCAGAACGCACCCCTGATCAGACTCCCAACGACCGACCAAACACTCACGGTACTGCGACAGACTGACGTGCCCACGCGTGTCCGAGTCTCGCTTTTTGTCCCTCAGTACACAGGTGACATAGCCAGACTCCAGAGTATTCTGATTCGTCAGAATACTTGGTATGACATAGCAAAGTGGTCACTCTACAGGGCGACTACCGTCGGTGGCGACAACTACGGGACTTATTTGACCCTGGGTGTGCCACCGGAGGAAGCCGTAAAGGTCCGGGCCCGGGAGCGGCGTATATCATACCTACTTGGGTCGATATACGTACGCTTCTGGCCCACGACCCAACCCTCCGACGTCCAGACCGACAGCACAGACGGTAAGACCGAAGTACAACCGACGACTCTGACACAGACGACCGACTCCGACATTGACCGACTAGAGGAGGTAATGGCACGAGCGGCAATGGCTGACGACGAGGACGTTGTACCGCCCGAATCACCTGGCTGGAGCGAATGTCTGCTCGCCTCGTCGCCGGGCGAACATCACGACACATACAGAGAGGAGGTAGAGGAGAAGCTGTCCGATGGATCCATCTCCGACTAGCTCCTCTCCACCGCCTCGATCACCCCTAAACATCATCCAGACCAACCTCCAGCATAGCCAGACTGCCACGGCTAGCCTACGCAGGGCGCTGGAGGTGCAGCCCCGAACTATCGCACTGATCCAAGAGCCGTGGATCAGAAACAACAGAATATGCGGCCTCGGTAACATCGGAGGTAAGCTAATCCTTAACACACACAGCTCAGACAAGCCAAGAACCTGCGTCTACATACCCAAGGAAATTCCTATCACACCACTCACTCAATTCTGTTCCAGAGACCTGACAGCTGTCAGGCTCCAAACCGAAGGTAGTGTTCCAGATGTTGTACTGGCTTCGGCATACATGCCAGGCGAGGACACGGACTGCCCGCCAAAAGAGCTGGCCGACCTGGTACAGCACTGCGAACGCGCCAAACTAGACCTGATCATCGGCACCGACTCGAACGCCCACCACCCGCTGTGGGGCAGCGAGGCACCAAACCCCAGAGGAGAGGTACTATCCACCTATTTATTCTCTACTAATCTTAACATCGTAAACCGCGGCTCCGAACCCACTTGGGTCACAATCCGAGGACAGACGATTATAGATTTAACACTTGCTACAGAAAACGCGACAAACCTTATCACAAACTGGCACGTATCGGACGAGCCTTCCTGCTCAGACCACAGAAGGATCCGCTTTACACTAACTACCAACACTAGGAAACCCGAACCAAGGCGTAACCCGAGGCGCACCAATGTTCCCAGGTTCAAACGCCTCCTGGCTTCCCTATTAGCTAGGCACCTAACACAAGTAACCATAAGAGACCAAGCACAATTAGAATACACCGTAACAAAAATATCAGAATACCTTACTGAAGCATACCACGCATGCTGTAAACTAAGAGCGCCACAAACCAAGAAGGAGAGAAACCCCTGGTGGAATGCTGAACTTAGCAAACTCAGAGATGCGCTACGTAAGCAATTTAACAGAGCAAAAAACACGAGGCTCCCGGACGACTGGGAGATATACAAAGAGACACAATATACATACAAAAAGCAGATCAGAACCGCCAGGAGGACCGCCTGGCGTAAATTCTGTGAATCCATCGAAACTAATAATGAAGCCGCAAGGGTAAGGAAGATCCTATCAGCTGATCAGGACCGAACTCTTGGCGCGCTGAAAAAACCCGATAACTCATACACACTAACTGACTTTGAAACCAGTAAGGTCCTTCTCGAGACTCACTTCCCAGACTGTAAAATCCTGGAAGACAGGACGTGGGAGGCTGAACCAGAATGGACCCCAACGGCTCAAGACTGGTCAATTGCCCGCAATATAGTAACAGAAGACCGAATAAAGTGGGCTATCAACACCTTTCAGCCATACAAGTCAGCAGGGCTGGATGGTATTTTCCCAGCCCTGCTGCAGTGGGGGGTAGATTATCTAACACCATGGCTGGTGGAGATCTACCGAGCCTGCATAGCACTCAGACAGATACCTCTCGCATGGCGCGAGGTAAAAGTCATTTTCATACCCAAACCAGGAAAAACCGATTACACGCAACCCAAGGCTTATAGACCTATAAGCCTCACATCCTTTCTTCTGAAAACCCTCGAGAGGCTCTGTGATAGGCACATCCGAGACGGACCTCTTCGGGTAAAACCACTCCACAAATACCAGCATGCGTATTCCACAGGCAAATCAACAGAATCCGCGCTGCACAGCGTGGTTTCCAAAATTGAATGCGCAGTGGACCACAAATGCTCAGCACTGGCCGCCTTCATTGACATCGAGGGAGCCTTTGACAAAACCATGTTCAACAGCATTAACATGGCACTCAACAGTCACAACATTGACCCGACCTTGAGTGGCTGGATCACCAACATGCTCAAACTGAGAGCTGTTCAAGTCACAGTAAATGACACTACGAGGGCCATCGTTGCGAAGGGCTGCCCGCAAGGAGGAGTCCTCTCGCCGCTCCTATGGAACCTTGTAGTAGACAGCCTCATCAAAACACTCAATGACAAAGGTTACTTCACAGTAGGCTACGCCGATGACATAACCATTGTAATAAACGGCACCCACGAAAACACTCTATGCAACCTAATGCGTCAAGCCCTAAAAATAGTAGAGGAATGGTGCAGCAGGCACCAACTCTCAGTGAACCCTACAAAAACTGAACTGATTCTCTTCACAAAAAAGAGAAAACTGACAACACTACAGCTACCTCGATTCTTCGGAACAACCCTAAGCCTATCAACTGAAACTAAATACCTGGGCATCTTTTTGGACAAACAGCTGAACTGGGCAAAACACACCAACTATATTATCACAAAAGCCAGCATATCCCTGTGGCAGTGCAAGCGACTGCTTGGCAGGAACTGGGGAATTAGCCCCAAGGTCACCCACTGGCTATACACCACAGTCATCCGACCAATTATCACATACGGCTCACTGGTCTGGTGGCCCAGGACGGACCTGAGCACAGCCCAAAAGAATCTCGAAAAACTGCAGCGGTTTGCTTGTGTTGCAATCACTGGCAGTATGAGAACTACACCCACTGCCGCCCTACAGGCAATGCTTGGACTGCCTCCTCTGCACCTCATCGTGCGGGAGGAGGCGGCCCTAGCCGCCTTTAGGCTCCATGTATCCGGTACACTAAGCAAAGACTCTAGAGTTAAGCACACACGTATAAAGGAAGATGCGATCAAACGACGACCAATGATGGCATCACCCTGTGATAAATCCCCGAAAACATACCACTTTCATAGGCACTACAACATAATACTTACAGAAGAACAGTGTGACTACTCAGGCTCGAAAGAGATGAGAGTATACACCGACGGATCGAAGACCGACTCCGGGACTGGAGTTGGAGTCTTCTCACACGACTTCAACATAAAGATATCCAGCCCGCTGGGAATGTTCAACACCGTCTATCAGGCGGAGTGTGTGGGCATCATACGAGCGGTCCACGCCCTAAAAGCCAGGAGAGTTACGGACACACACATACGCATACTCTCCGACAGCGCCTCAGTGCTTCAATCCTTACAGAAAACACATATTACCTCAAAGCTGACACTAGAATGTCACAATGCACTCGAACAAATAACGGTATTTAGCCGCAACACGGTGACGCTGCAATGGATAAAAGGACACAGCGGTTCGCTAGGTAACGACGCTGCTGACGAACTTGCTAGACGAGGATCCAGCACGGCGGTCTGTGGACCCGAGCCTATCGTACCCATCCCCTTCAACCAGATACGCAGATGGCTGCAGGATTTCACCCATACTCAAGCGGAGCACTGGTGGTCCTCGACACCGGGCTGCAGGCAATCCAAGGAAGCCATGCCATCCTTGGATACCGGGCTAACCCGGCGTTTACTACGCCTGGATAGGAATGGCCTGCGCTTGGTGGCGGGGACCATCACGGGCCACTGCTCGCTGAACAAACACTTTCACACAATAGGCATAACGGACAGTCCTCTGTGCAGGGCGTGCATGGAGGCTGAGGAAACCGTCACGCACGTGCTTTTTGAATGCACAGGCGTCACCCAGATTAGAACACAGACCCTCGGGACACCCAGATCTTTCACAGATGTTCTGAACAGACCAGGAGATTTAATTAACTTCTGGAGGGAGGTGGGCTGGTTGGAATAACCACCAACGGCCGCTATGGCCCACGCACAATGGTCCACTGAAGGACTAAGTGCGGAAACCAAACCCCATAACATAGAACATAGAACATAGAACATAGACACCCTTGCTTTGAAGGCTCAATTTTTCTCTCAGTGCAGGTTTTCCGTATACCGCAATCGTTCCCTATCGACTAATGAAAATGTTCGCTGCATGCGGGCCCTATGGCATACGGCCCTATCGAACAATGAAAATGAGCTTTTGGTCGAGGAGTGATTCAGCGGTGATGACAAATAAGATCGCTTGAGTCTGAGTTTTGTGCGGCCACTAGACTCACTCTAGTGACCGCACAAATCTCCAAGGTAGTTTTACAAAAAAAAACACTACAAATGAGGAATTAAAATATGCAACAAAAAGACAGATTTATAATGCTATTCAGATGATACCAATTTTCTAATGTTTACATATAGAACTTAATTGCCACTGGTTTTTCATTAGGCTCATTTACATAATAATTTATACTTAACTCAATATCTCATTCAGAATATAACGAATATGAGTGACGAGACAATAGAATTTTTATTGTTATCGACTTCTAAAGACAAATCGACAGTTGAGCGGAGGGTGTCAGGGACATCGACTCGAAAACTGTTACCATGGATTCAGTACATGATTCAAAACTCCGCTGCGTTGAAAAAAATCAGTTGTTTCATAGAAAAGTGCCTACGCGGTCAAAATGTATGGAACAGATGTTTTTTTATTTTTATAACCAGGGGTTTCAGACTCATGTACTGAATTCATGGTAACAGTTTTCGCGTCGATGTCCGTGCCAGCCTGTATATTCAGAATAGAACGATAATTTTGTACAGGGGTATCAGAACGGTGTGGTCAAATTTAAATATGTGGTACAGACCACCAAACGCCAGTTGTATGACAATTAAAATTTATAATAAATTACCACCTGCCCTGAGAATGTTACCAATTTATAAGTTTAAATGTAAAATGTTTGATTGGCTTTTAGACATGTGTTTTTATTCCGTCAATGAATTTTTAAATCATACTTTTTGATACTGTAATTAAAATCTTAGTATGACAAATAATAAATAGTACTTTGACATTATTATGAATTCTTGGACATTGTAATTTTTTATTTTTTAGTGATATTTTGACATTATGATTTATATTTTTCATTTAACTATTAATATTTTGACATTAAAAATAATGCATTCTTGATGAATCATGTTATTAATTTGTCATTAACATTATAAATTCATAAATTAATGCAAAGTTTCATAATTTTATATAATATTGTTATAATGTACCTAGTTCTGATTTGCATGTACCTAGCTTATTATTTAATATTTCTACACCAGCAATGGTAGTATGTGTGAAACAGTGTTTAATGTAAGATCTCAATGTACCATATACTGAGAAATAAATAAAATTCTAATTCTAAACTAAGATACGATAAGATTTACTTCTCATCACAATATAAAGTACATTTGCAAATGATCATAGGACAATACATAATAGTTTTATTTATATTGTGGGAGACTGGTGCCTAAGCTAGGCGTAAAGGCTGTATTTCAGGAAACTGAACAACTTTCTCCCTTTTTGAGCACACCTTTCTGATACACCCTGTATATTTCCCATTCATACACCCTGTATACTTGCAGTATACAAATTTATTGTTACCATATTCAAACTCTGAATGAGATAAGGAGTTATTTAATATTATGTTATGTAAATGAATCTTAAGTCATGCCCGAGGTAATATAGGCAGGTCCCAATAAAGTGGTTAGTTCCTCTCCCGTGGGCGCACGTCATCAGGCCCCTAAGAATGGAGTTGTACTCATTGTTGTGATCGGCAAACAGGCGTTGTGATATAAATAAATAAATTGATTTCTAAAGTTAGCCATCTTTGTTTAGAGTTAATTGTGCGGAATTCGTGGGATGAGATAATTAATGCGTTTGTACAAGGAAAAAAGTTTTTGGTGGATTGCCTAATTTTTATGAGTGGACAGTTATCGTTGTCATTGTCTGACTTTTCTCCTATATTTTTATTAACTAACTAGCTGCCCGCTCCAGCTTCGCACGGGTAGCACTATGTACTCGTACTTATCTACGGCGCACCTACCTACCTACCTACCTAACTACCTATCTCCCTACCCTACCTAAGCAAGAAAGAAAGACAAATGCGTTTGTTGGCATTACAAAAAATACACCTTAAAACTATAAAAAACAGAAAACAAATTATTATAATGCCAAAAGGGCCTCAGCTCAGCATAATGTCAGATGACAACACAAAGTGAACCACCTGACGGTGATGTTCAGCTGCAACCCACTAGTGCCATACGCTAAAATAATAAACATAGAGAAGTGTCTGTCCGTTATAATAAATAATTAAAAGATACGAGTAGTATAAAAAAATAAAATAAAATAAAACTCATAAACTATCAAATATTTTTTTTGTGACATACATGTGTGTGTGCGTTGTGTTGTGCTTAAATGAGAAACCAAACTAAATACTCAATATCTGTGTTTATCCTACATAAAATAATAAATCTATTATCTACACCTACCCTACCTACCGTACCATGCCTACCTACCTACTTACCCTACCCTCTTGCCCTGCCTACCCTACCTAGCTACATATCTACATACATACCTACCTACATACCATACCTACACCTGCCTACATACCTACCTACATACCCTACCTACACCTACCTACCTACCTACCAACCTACCCTACTCTGCTAAATTCACATTCATCAAACGCGCTAACTGTCCAACGCGCGAAGTTAAAACAGTCGTTAAGTTTTCTGAAATTTTCCAGTTTTCTGCGCCATTTTCTTAATTTTTCTTTCCGTAAGAACCTTCTCCTTACAATAACAAACACAACAAAAAAAGAATTAGCGAAATTGGTCCAGCCGTTCACGCGTGATGCCGTGACCAAGGGAAACAGGGATTCATTTTTATATAGATGTGGGGAATGCCGTATTTTACCGCCTAATGTTCATGAATTTGTCAATGACCAGCAATGATGGTCGAAGTATGGGAAAACGTCAGTAGCATTATGTTTTCCATTTTTTTCAAAAAGAGGACCCGAGCAAGAAACAAGATTCAAGAATCACCCTCTAAAACAGCTACTGACACAGCGATTTGACCCTTATGTGTCTGAGTACCATCTCGCACTAAACTCCTGCAGGCGACAAGAAACTCCTCACCACTTTCCTGCCATCTTATAACTTTCTCTTACTCATTATTACTGTAATCTCCATAATATTCAGTGCTCATGAACTGGCACAACAATAAAATAACAGTTCTGCGTCAACGGGAGACGGCTACGGATCTCTCATTCATTATTCAGCGGTGAAACTACGGTGGGGGTCAGAGGGAAGAAAGGTGCAGAAGAACCACTGGTGGGGGATGAGATATATTGCTGGTATAGGTAATATTCTTCTTCTTTTCGTGTGGTTAGTGACTAACCTGTCAGAGTTTTAAAGCCACCCATATGAGCACCTGACGTGGCTTCACATGCCGTCGAGAAATATCTCTCAGGCATGCCGGTTTCCTCACGATGTTTTCCTTCACCGTTTTTTAAGCAACTCGAGACCTATTACTTGGCAGCCTGACGGTCACACCACTAGGCCAAAAAAAGAAAAGCTATTGCAGTCAATAAATAGCTTTTCAGCAATATTAACTATTTTCGTTATGCGGGTATACTATTTTGTCTTATATACATAACTGGTGAAATGTGAATGTACCCTCTCTCTATAGGAACATCTCTAACTAACCCTTCAGGAAATAACAGGCGTGATGTTATGTGACGTGTTCTATTTATATATTTATTTCTATATCATTCAATATGTGGCCTGTGTGTAGCTAATGCCCGTTGTTAGAACGAGCCTTCTAAAGTAAGGAAATTTAACAAGGTTCGTTGGATTTTCGACGGCTTGGGCTTCACTACCAACCTAGCTAACTGGACAACCTGTTTATCGCATCATGAGCCATTTATTGTACCTATACCTAGCTCTTTCCTGCAGTATCTACTAATTTGTTAGTACTGTGTCTCCTCTTACTTGATGACTGTTTCATAAAGAGATTTTGACAATTATATAGATAAATTACAAATACGAGTATACATACATACCTACAAGATACGCGCGAAAAACATAGCCCTTCCTTGGCAGTCGGGTAATAAAATACAAAAGATGTCGTATATTTAGTAACCTAATCCGCTTAACTGTTCTTAAAGTGTCATAAAGAACCCTGTAAGAAATCGACACGTGTTTCGCCTCTCAACCCAGCATCCTCGCCACGAACGCGTTCGGCGCTTGACGTGGCAACACGTTGTGTCCGGGTTCGCAACAAGACAATCGTCATCCTGAGGATGCCTCGTTGAGAGGTGAAACACGTATCGATTTCTTACAGGGTTCTTTATGACTCTTTAAGAACAGTTAAGCGGATTAGGTTACTAAAAAGACGTCGTGTATATATAATGGATTTCCGAAAAGTCCCGCCTGAGTCAATTAACTAATTACATACTCGTATATTATGACAAATCTCCATTTCGCTCATAGAATCAGCGTTCCAGCCACCACTTTGCCACAGAGGGTGGTCAGTAATCACGACTATATGCCTATTTCGTTGCTAGTAGTAATTGACCTTCGGAACTACCCTGCTCAGTGGCTCAGTTCCAATGATGGCAGCTTCATTTATACGATGCCCTGAGGACACGGGACTGTCGTAAAGTAACAGGGATTGCTCACCACTGCGCCGCTGAGGTTTTCACTCAACTCTCCTCTTTTTATGGATGCCATTAATTGCTGTTTGGTGAGATAAGTTGCATTACGTGACAATGTTTCTTTAGTACATTATTAGTTTGCAATTCGTTGAAAATAGAGACATTCGATTACAAGTTATTCATGGTTATCTTATGCCATGAAAGCATCGGCATAGTTTACCACAGTACAGCCCGTTTCAAACTTTATGGCGGCTCGGAACATGAGGCGAGTCGCTGCGCAGTAACAAATTCACATGTCAGCGGGGGTGACGGGTGGGGTACTGCGCGGCGAGTAGCGCACTTCAGAGCCGCCATAAAGTTTGACGCGTACTATGCTTGAATCTATCATATTTGTTTTCTGATACCATACGTGATAATGTCGGCCATTATAATGATATATACACCTACTAATGCTCATGGTTTGTTTTTCAGCCTTTTGCTTCTGAAACTGGCGATTATTAAAAAGTTAATAAAGAATGATTTTCTTCTTAGGTACATAAAATTAACAAAATACCACTAAAAACTAATGGAAGCTTATTTTCTTATTCCCAAAATGATATTTTCTTTAAAAAAAATATAGCTTTACCACGAATTTTACGCAGGATCAAGCTAAATCGGGAATCTCCGAGCCCTCATATTTCTGGCGATTATATCCGATCCACTGCACAGCAAAATAGACTTTTCTCGTCGCTCGTCCCTCAAATGATAAATATAATGGTGTGTCAATTGATAATTGACTTGTACTAGAATGTGGCTCTCAATAGGTTAGGTGTGCAGTATCGTGTTGCAACGCTGCAATTGATATTGGGTACAACCAGTTGTCAGAATTAGCACGGGCGAATAATCGGGTCGATTTACTGTGGCAACCTTGGCGGTTGTAGGTAAATATTATAGAACTAGCTTTTGCCCGCGACTTCGCCCGCGTGGATTTCGTAAAATATCCCACGGGAACATAATACCGGGATTAAAATTACCTTTTGTGTCAGGTTCTGAACTATCTGTGTGCCAAATTTCAGCCAAATCGGGTACATACATCCAGACGAACAGATAAACAGACAAAAAAAATCGTTACTATTTTATTACGTATAATTATGTATAGATACATTTTATTAGGTATATGTAACAAATACCCAGTTACCAACTGGTTCGAATGGCAGGACAAATACTGGGCCGGCTCTTGCCCAAACCACCGTTTTATTGTACTAAGTACATGTTAGGAGTCTGCCCACTACACCGTATCATACCGTGCTAGGACCATGTGAGGCAAAAAAAATCTTTGTATTGAAAAGGGTGAGACATGCCCACTAGATCGTTCCATCACCGACCAACACCGCTGCACCGTCGCGTGTCCTGCACGGAGCGTCAACAATTGTCGGCGAGAATATTTTGCTGGTGCCGATACACTCCGTGCATGGCACGCGAGTAGCGACGTTGCCAAACCGGTGCGCGCAGGCGTGAGCAGACGGGTTATAACCGCGTATGATGACCGTTCTAAACCCGTTTTAAACGGGTTATAACCGTGTTACCACTTTGTTACCGTCAGTTCAACAAGACGCACACGCATTCGATGTTAAAATGCAGGACGAAAAACTAATTGAAATGGTGCGCAAATACGAATTTCTATATAATTTAAAACATCCGAAATATATGGATAATATCAAGAAAGAAATTGCGTGGAAGGAAATTGGGGAGCAACTAAAACAATCCGGTAAGTTTTTTATTTTTTATTTCCTATATCCAATGTGTAGTTATTCTCCTATACCTACTATAAAATGATCAATATTTGTATATATACTCGTATATATTTGTAATTTCATTCTCGAAAACGGCTTTAACGATTTCGATAAAAGTTGCAATATATGTTTAGAGGGGCGAAAAATCGATCTTGCTAGGTCCCATATCTGGGAAAATTAGTTTTCTCTATTTTCGGCCGAGCAGAGCTTGGTCGCCAAGGTACTGAAGTATTATATTGGGTCTAGTACTCGTATAGCCGGTACAAATAGAGAAAAGGATTGAAAATACTATTCTTTTCAGTGTGTTTTAACTGGATAATATTTTCATTAGTAAAAATTAAGTTTCCAATTTGAAAAATAAACCTATGGTTTGTTTATAACTACATAATTATAGTCTACTTACTGTGTTTCTCTCGTTGTTCTTTTTCGATGTAGGCAACAGGTATATATTTGTCGGTCTATAAGTAGGTATAGAATAGTATAAGTACCTACCTATAGACGGCATAGGGTGTGAGTGAGAGGCAAATAGAACTACCACCATTGATAATCCGTTTTTTTTATTGACTATATTGCCGTAGCGGCAATAGAAATACACAATCTGTGAAAATTTCAACTGTCTACCTATTACGGTCTATGAGATACAGCCCGCTGATAGACAGACAGCGGAGGATTAGTAATAGGGTTCCGTTTGGCACCCTTCGGGAACTCTAAAACTTTTAAAACGATTAACAAAAATGTGTCAAATGTGATAAAAGGTAGTTACCAAGTGCGAGTCTGGCTTGAACTATGGAGCGTTACCGATTTTACTTTAGAGCAAAAACATAAAGATTGAAAACAAGAATGACGCCAGACAACATACAGAGCGTTTATTTATTCCTCATATTTCGAGAAATATTGTAAAATGGACCGTGATATTTTGTAAAATGGCTCTTAATATTTAGGATACTTTACCCTCAGTTCGTTTTTACCACACCTAACATACAAATTCAGTGTTATTTTTTTAAGTAATATTGTTACTATTTATTTGAATTTTTTATTTTATTTTACAGCTGTAGCTTCTAAACAAAGGTGGCAATGCCTCAGAGATGCATGCAGGAGGGCTTTAAATAAAAAAAAAGGAAAAAGAGGACAAGCAGCCAAAAATCGGAAAAAATGGAAATATGAAAATGAAATGGCATTTGTGGTTCCCTTTTTCGTTGAAAGAAAAACTAAAGATTCCGTCGAAATTAGCAATGATGAACTGTCTGATAATGCCGATGAAAATCATGCAATAGAATCCAACGCTTCTGAAAAGCTCAACACCGACATTAAGATCGACGACACTTCTGCCGATAGTGATGCCAACAGTACTAGAACATCTGAGGAAGTTCCTCAAGATGAATCACAACAAAAAAACAATACAAAGAAGCCAAAAGCAGTAAAGAGAAAAGCAGTTCAAGCAGAGCCATCAGCATCTGCTATGTTAATGGCAAAATTGCTTGATGATCAAAACAAAGTTGAACCACCCCGGGGACATGACGAGTTAGATCGCTTTTTTCTAAACATTTCTGATACTGTTAAGAAGTTCTCACCGTATGTACAAGCACTGGCTAAAAATAAGATATTTTCTCTGGTGTCTGAAATGGAATTACAACAACTGGCTCCACCGAACTCAACTCCATACACCTTCAAACCGTCTCCGCAGTCGGCAAGTACAAGTGCAACGCCAACGAGTCCTGACAATTGGAATGATCAGTCGCAACATTTGTTTCCATAAAAATACACGTACGCAAAATAAAAAATAAATGAATATAAACATTTTTAGTATTTTACTTACAATAGACACACTGCTCGCTTTTCTCTTGGTGTAAGACTTTTTCTAAATGTGGTGTTTCTTTTAGCGATGATATTTTTAATAATTCATTGTTATTAAGTCATACGAAAGTACATAATTAAATAATTTTCTTCGTAATCATCTAGGTGCTTGATCAATCAGTATTATGTTCAGTATTCTCCTCGTCTTTTTTTTTTAAAGCAGCTGAACTCAGTAAAGTCGTGATCGTCTGATGCAATTGTTTTCTCTAGCTTCCCCGTCTAAAAAATCGCTATCATTGCAAATTCTCTCATGGACAGTTTTCTAATAGACATCGTATAGGTAGCTATAGGAAATAATTTTCTCAATAAAAATATGCACTCGCTCTCGCCTGCCTCACGCAAATACACAGGTGAACGTCTACAACCGAGAGAATAAACCATATAGTCATACGAATATAACACGTGGATGATAAGCCGATAATACGGTCACCATAATAACACCAAGCTCTCTATTTAACTAACTTCCAATTATCTTTTCAAGGAAGGCCAGCAGTTGAAAATATCGGCGGACCATCATAGAATGTATCTAATTGTATGGTGAATGGTGAAAATGGTACCTCCAATTATTTAAAAAAACTGAAAAGATTCAAACTCAACTCCAAGCATTTAATTCAATTAAACCATTTAAAGGCACTTTTGAATTGTCAAGGAGTTGGTCAGTCAGTAATATGAAGCTAATTGCCCATTCCACAGCGTAGTAGGTACCTGTGGAGAAGAACGGGCAAGAAACTTCGCGGACACTCTTTGAAATCAAAGAAATGTTACAAAATATTGGTTACATCGTTCATGTTGAAATTATATAGGTGAGAAGAATGTAGAAAGACGTGGACGTTAAGCGCGTCCGTAATAAAAAGATAATAATAAATAAACAATGCAAAAATTAAAAATAAATTAGAATAAGCCATGGTAGCTATGAGATAACCAGTCCCAACAGACGGCGCCCGTTCACGAACATGACGCATGGATCAGCACCATACAGTTCAACAATTTTGAAGGGAGCTAAATGATCCAACATACGCGCCTCCATCAGCCATCTGAGTGAGCATAAATGACATACTCGCAGCCACCAGGGCACATTCAAGTCAATAAAAGACATATTACCCGGTAAATGGTAGCTCGCAAGAATTAATTCAAGATCATTATTTTCACTTTCACCCTGATCGAAGCTTTCACCAAACAATTTCATTTCACGTTTCAGAAACATGACTAGCC
The DNA here is from genome assembly GCA_916701695.1 of Agrochola macilenta. Lineage (NCBI taxonomy): Eukaryota > Metazoa > Arthropoda > Insecta > Lepidoptera > Noctuidae > Agrochola > Agrochola macilenta. The sequence goes on along the minus strand of OU753554.1, from coordinate 8,793,033 downwards.
TTCGGCATCCATCCTAGCAGTTTTAATCCCTCTTTGTAAATCAAAAGATCCATATATACTTAAATAGGACTCATATATATCCTTTTTCTAGCACATGTTAAACTAGGTTTTGTAGACCTGCCTAAGGCAATCTGAACTTTGTACAATCTGAAACCTACAGCAGTTGTCGTAGTAACAGAAGAAGATTGAACGGCAATAAATAAAACAATAGTATTCGAAATGGGCACAAATTAAAAGGGGACGTGTGTTAATGAATTCGTCATTCCTTTGTTAGGGTTTGCACTCGTTTTGGGGTTAGCAGGTAAACCAATATTTGGGGTCCTCGTCGGAGGTAATAGATTTAAGGCGACAGGGTAGATTCTCACAGTCACACAAATAAAAAGTCCTGTGGCTAAATGTCTTATATTACAGAATGACTAACTATCCTAACTAACGGTCGTCATAATCAGAGCCGCGAATCATATTTTAATCAACATTCTGATATTTTCATGCAAATTGCAAAAAAACGTAAGACAATTTTAGCGCATCCCCCTTAGCAATTTATTTGAGTGATAAAGAGTTGATTGAATTACAAAAGCTTAGCAATCACTTAAAGTCTCGACTGTAACAAAAGATCCCACATAAAACGAACTAAAATCACTTTCCAGCTACAATTTGGTCTTTTCAAGGGTTCAATGGAGCAAATCTCCCAAGTTTCGTTGTTCCCGACGACAGATAGTCTCCGGCGCGAATTGAATCGGATTCAGACGAAAGATTAGCTCCGAATAAGTAACGGGAAAAGTTTGATTATTTGCTCAGTGTCTACTGGGAGTTGCGCGATTGTTATCTTCGACGGGATTATTAGAAAGCCAAGGAATAATGCTATCAGGGCCGTCTTTAACCTATTTGAGTTCCTGGGCACATAAGGACCACGGATACCCTGTGTAGATAAGCAAAAATAAAAGATATTTTAAAGGAGAATGTCCATGGACAGGCTCACTCTTTGTGTCAGAGTATAAAAAAAATTAAGTGCTAAAAAAAATCTGTCATGAAATATTTGCATTTAGTTTACCCTGTGTAAGTTTACGACTTAATTTGTGTGCAAATAATTGCCAAATTGAATTTCTTTCAATGTTTATTTATTTAAAATAGGTACGCCAACAGCATATTTAATGTAGATTAATTATTAAAAGTTAACAGATATGGGCTCTTATATATACTAATTACACGTGTATATATAACAAAGCAACCTTCTTAAATTACATAATAGGTATTAAAATATTAATTAAAATGGAAAACAAAATAAAATCATAAACAAAAAACAGCGTTGACTTAGGTCTAAAACAGACTTGCACAAATATCATTAAAGGACGATGGGAAAAAACGTCCCCCTAAACCTTACCTTTAAAATGTATCTCAGTCAAACCATCTTCGTAATCAATTTTTATTATGGCGACATCTCTCAAAAATACGGGATATTCCTAGAAAAACATGTTTAAATGTCGCAAAGGTTATGTTAGGTTAGGTTAGGTTTAGCCTGTATTGCACAGGCCTCCACCAGTGTCGGACGGGAATGGCCAGGTGTTCCCGGCCATTCCCGTAGCCCCTCAACCCGGGGGGCATGCGGGGCCCGCCTGCTAGGCGGGCATGCGCCGGAAGGGTTGTGGATGTAAAGGCTGAGCCGGTTTCCCATGACCCTCCCATCACGGCGATGCGGGAACACCGCTGAGTTTTAGTGGGTATACTGTCACTACGACAGGGAGTCCCACATACCCCGACTCGTCCCCCACGAGCCGGGGATGCATAAAGCATTTCTCAGAGAAAAAATAAATAAAAAATCTTTGGATATGTTTGGATAGGTAATGTTAGGTTAGGTTAGGTTAGCCGATGTAAAGGCTGAGCCGGGAGCCCCACATACCCCGACTCGTCCCCCACGAGCCGGGGATGCATAAAGCATTTCTCAGCGACAAAAAAAAAAAAAAAAAAAAAGGTTAGGTTAGCCGAACCGAAAAGGTTTTTGTTAGTACAAAAATTGGTGCTCGACAGCCGGTGGGACTTCGGGCCCCACTTCCGACGGCTGGGCGCTGCTGGGGCTCTGTCAACGCTGCTTCCCAATCTGGGGGGCCCAAGCGCCACTTGTAGGTGGCTCTACGTGGGGATCGTGCGGTCGATGGCCCTGTACGGGGCCCCGATCTGGGCGGCTGACCTGACGGCCGGTAGCATTGCAGAACTGCGCAAGCCGCAGAGAGCTCTGGCCATCAGAGTCATCAGGGGGTATCGCACGATCTCCTACGAGGTGGCTTGTGCACTGGCCGGATCCCCGCCCTGGGACCTCGAGGCGAAAGTACTCGCGTCATCGTATCGGTGGCGCGAGGAAGCGAGGGCGTGGGGCGAGCGACCGATGCAGCGACACATGGAGCTGCATCGGTCTTAGGTCTCAGCTAAAATAACTAACTAAACTAAGTAGGACATTTTTCTTTGACCATTTAAATGGCCAAAGAATGAACGAACTACCTGATTTAGATGTCTAAATCAGGTAGTTTAGTGTTGAGTTCGGTGAATTGAATACACATCCTAGATATTGGCAAATGTCTCCCAATGTTATTTCTAAAGGTGGTTCAAAAAGTCTGGATATTATAAGGGAATTCATCTCGTCGGGAAGTCTAGATATTATAGGAAGATTTAAAGGGACTGACAACATGACACGTTCAATCAATTGGTCGCATTCTATGTGACCATTGACAATTTTATAAAGAAAAACTAAGTCACGGAAAAAGCCAAACGCTGTTCGTATGGACATCTGTGGGAAGAGTAAGCTATATGCCATTTTTTTTTTTTTGTGTGGGAAACTATCAAATAACTTCTCTCGCTCTGGCCGGAGCGGGAGGGCGTGTCAGACTCTTACTGACTAAAACCCACCCGTGTTCCTTCAGTATTGCCTGTACGTTGCCAGGGGCCACGGTATCCCTTTCGGACTTTCCGGCGACCCTGGCAAGCATCGGTCCTAGCAGACCCCTTCTGTTGTGCTGACCTCTCTTTGAGGCGCGCGTGGAACACAACGCGCCGTCCAGGCCGACGCGCGACCCGGGCCTGGTCCTTATCAGACGGCGAGCTACCCATTGCTCACCGCCCACAAGCCCGCGCCTACGGTGGTCGGGAATCGGCAGGCCGATTCCCGACGCCCAGGGCGTCTCCTGCGGCGGCTAGGGGCGTGAGGGCGCAAGATTTGCCTCTCCCTCACGCGTTCCACCTCCTCCTTCACGAACATTACTGCTTCGCAGAAGGACGTGACGGCTTCCCACGCCCTCACGCTCCGTACTATGGCCTGGACCAGGGCCGCACGCGAGAGATCACTGTTGCCGATCGCCTCCACAAGGACACGGCGGTACCCCGCCCAAGCCGGACATACCTCCACCGTATGTTCCACCGTGTTCTCCGGGCGATCTACACAGTGGTGACACCCGAGCGTTTCCTCCCGCCCTATCCTGAACAGGAACCTCCCGAAACAACCGTGTCCGTTGAGGACCCGCGTCAGGCGAAAGGTGAGTACGCCGTGGCGCCTCTCTAGTCACTCCTCAAAAAGGGGACTTATCGCCGCAATTGTGGCGTGCCCAGCACTGGGTTGCGACAATCACACTCTCCATGCGATCCCGCCGGAGCTCTATCCGCTATGCTGCGATTTCTCGCGGCAGCGGAGTTACGCCCCAGCGTTTCGTCTCCTCGCGCCACTCCCAAATGTGCGCGAAGCAATATGCCTTGTAAACGCACGGTGTATATTCTCGAGACGCTGAATAGAACCTTATTTAATTATATCAAACTAATAAAATAAACATAATACTAATATTTCATAAGTTTGGGGCTAGAAAATACGTAGGTATAGGTAGTAATAATGCGTAGAATTTAACGGCGGCTGCAAAGAATGATTTTTTAGGGCAGGCTGGGGCCCCCGTCGATGGCTGGGCCCTGGGCACTTGCCCAGAGTGCCCAACGGAAAAGAGGGGACTGAATTTACATAAAACTCACGCCAGCTTCCCATAGGGAAGGCAGAAGAGCCTTACATACTCCTTTTGCTCCATTTACGTTAATACATCTTATACTCGTAAATCTTGTAATTTTTTTTGTTTTTTTTTTGAGGGTGGGATATTTTCAAATAGCTTCTCCCGCTCTGCGCGGAGCGGGAGGGTGTGTCAGACTTTTACTGACTAAAACCCACCCGTGTTCCTTCCGTTGCCTGTGTGCCGGGGCCGCGATGTCCCTTTCGGACAAACCCGCAACCCCAGCCCATGGGCCCCTGACTTGGATTAAAAAAATAAAGATTAGTAATAATTTATAGAATTTAAAAAAAATATGAAATTTTGACATTGGCCCCAAACTAGGCATGCCGTGTTTCATCCTTATTTTTTTTCTTTCTTATATTTACGCAATCGTGTCTTCCTGTGCTGAAACAAAACGAACTCTCAAATTACGATACAAACGCTGGCCTTCCGCATCCAATCAACACCAGATTCTTTGGAAGGTAGCTTGATGTGCTGAACGTCCTACGCTTGGTTAACGATTCAAAGAATCATCTGCTCGACTGACTTTTGTAAGACATGAAGAATAACCCAGTTAAACTACAATATTGGATTTATTTTATGTAAGTTTAGGGGTAAAAGTAATTTCTTCTCGTTAATTGAAACATGAATATTTAATTACATTTTCAAAAGGTCTTTACTGAAATCGATTGATTGTTTCTCCGATAAATTGGTATTAGAATATTCATAGAATTGGTTAGCTCTATTTTTATCTGGGTTTTGTAGTTGATTTCTAGAGTAAACGCCCTTTTGCAGAGACTGAACTATCTCTTAAACGTATTTCATCAAAATTGGTTAAATTATTCTCAGTTTCAGTACAACTCATTCTACTGAAAACTCTTTCACTCGACGTATAATGACGTTAATATAAGACGCGACAACCCTACCCGTAGGGCCGTCACGGCAACGTATGTGACAGCGATCAAATATAATTGGTGCGACACTCGTTATCATAACACGCAGAGTTCGAGACGCGTCACGCCGTCACGCGTGCTGTAACGAGCAGTATTGAGCAATGACAAGTCATCCATCATCTGAGTGGTGACGTGATCTATCGGCGGCGTGATTCCCACGGACGGTAGTCGGGAATTAACTGGTGCTAACCAAAACCACACCCCCCTGAGTCCTATGGACACAGTATTTGGAGATACCTACCATTGTTTAAGTTCCTGATGCATTGTAGTCCGATGGAATAGCTTCACATTGGATACTTTATTAAGGACTAGGTTCCGCCAAGCGGCTTCGCCCGTGTGATAATTATCTTTATAAATTACATATAGCCTAAAAGTAAACTAACTAACTTCTATAAGTTATTTTTTGTCTAAAGATAAAACCAATTATTTAATGACGCTTGCGTCTTCCCTTGTTGAATAAGAGAAATACTCATGAGTGCACTTACACTTTACTTTGCCCAGTACATATGTAAAGTAAGCATTTTCACTTTATTCTAATAACATTAATCAGCAATTATCTTAATTTGTATAAGTAAATACGAACAAGCGATTCATACGAATATGAACCATATTTATATAATATACATACATTTATATATTGTTCATATTCGTATACGCGCGAAGCGGCTATATACTTAGCAAGTAAAGTGGAAGTGTGAATAAAAATGGAAAAAAAGAAAATATATTTATTAAACGGCTCAGAAAACTACTGGTGGATAAATGCTACTATTCACTTAATGATTTTTTTAATAATGACATGGTATCCTCCATTCGAGTATTAAGTTTTAGACATTTATTTTTATTATACTTTATTTGAATTTTATTCGATTCTATCAATCAATCTACCTAGCCTTTTCCCAACTATGTTGGGGTCGGCTTCCAGTCTAACCGGATGCAGCTGAATACCAGTATTTTACATGGAGCGACTCAAAAAAATTCAAAAGTCATTTATTCAAACTAGGCTGAGAATCAGCACTTTTCGAACGTCAAAATTACATAAGACAGTCCCCCAAAACGCCCACCTTTCACCACTTCCTAGTGCATTAGCTGGGAAGAAGAAGTGGCGCAACAAACTCCCCAGCAGCACAGCTGTCTGTTCAGTTAGAAGAACAAAAAAAAAGATTCTATATAATAGTATTCAAAATAATTTACATTACGCAACACAAAACATAATTCAAATTATTAGCCATATGTTAGCTAGCACACGCCAATATACCAAACAAAATCATCGAGAACTCAACCAATCAATTATCGATACTCAGGCCGAAATAAAAAAACTAAACGTAAACAGAATTTAATACCTATCTAAATAAAAAAGCCTCCAGGCATAAAGGGCGTGCCCGCTTACATATAGTTGTAACTGGAAGTTATAAATGATAAACTAGGACCATCGATGTAAAATAAATAAACAAAGAGTTAATTACTAATAACAGTAAATAATATGATCAATTGTCGAGGTCACTAGCTAACCATGTATTGCAATACAACTCATAAAAAAACAGTGTGATGAGTAGATTTTGTCAAAGAACTGACTGCCTATCTGACCTCCACAACCCAGTAACTGGGTAATACGATACCCCATGGTAAGACTGGTGTCAGACTTTCGGGCTTCTGACGACTCGTAACGACTGTCAAAGATCCACGAATGACAGCCGGGACCAACGGCTTAACGTGCTTTCCGAAGCACGGAGGATTCTCGGTATGTAAAGATGGTCACCCATCCACTGACCAACCCCGGCAAGCGTAGCTTAACTTGATGGATCGACCAGTGCAGCTGTTGTAACTTAGCCACGAGCTCCTCCTTTTATTCGATTCTATGATACTATTTTAATCTGTGACATTATTTATTTTAAATGAATTACATTTTTTATTACATTTTTATTTGACTTTTTGATATTTTTTCAATCTGTGACAATATCCATTTAATTTAAATTGATATATTTTGAAATATTTTTTATAATATTATATTTGACTTTTTATATTAATTTAATCTGTGAAATTATTTATTTCTAATGAATTGATCTTTGAATAATTCCTAATTAAATATATTTTTAATTTTATTTTTATAATTTCTATTTGTATTATGGACAATTTTTCAAAGTGTGATTTTATTTATTTGAAATGAATTAATTCTTCAAATAAATGAATGAATGAATTAATGATTTCTAGAGGTATAATTTGCAAAGACATACATACCTATATCACAAATTTAAATGTAATTTTATTAGATTTTTTTATGATAATGCTACGACTCATATTTTATGAAATTGTTGTTCCCGACAGGGTCCATGTGAACTTTATTATTATTATTAAGACCTTGTAAACACATGTGATATGCAATAAAGATTTGAATTTGAATTTGAAGTGCGGTCTTGCTCTTTAATAGTCAGGGTTACGTGAAAGGGTTTTAAAAGTCCGGAATAATTTCATCGTCTCACCCGATAGTCTCTATATCTCTAAACTTTACTTCTATTATTACGAAATTATAACCAACTAATATACAAATCCATACCTACTATATTATTTTTTATAATATTATTAATGTGAAAGTCTGTCTGTCTGTTTACCTTTTCACGCTTGAACCATCAACTGAACGTTAGGAAATTTGACAGATAGGTAGCCTGATGCCTGTAGATTGTATTTTTTTTAAACGCGGACGAAGTCGCGGCCAATAGCTAGTACTCCATGTTTCATCCCACATGATATCGTTCTCATATCTGCTTACAACATGTAACATCACCGCGGGGCACATACATCTAAAGAGTTCGAACATTTAAAATTATGGTTTTTATCGCCGATAAGTATGATAAATTTAATTATAATTATTCTTTCCTAATTATAATTAAGAATGCACGTCGTAAAATTATTGTCGTTTTGTTTAATTGTCGGTGGAGCTTCTTGTTCAAAGATATTATTTAAAGATAAGTTGGTATCAAACTGAGTTGTTACTTGTTATTAATTACTACTTTCTTTCTTTTCTTTTATTAATTACTATTTAACGGTATTTTATTTATTTTGTAACGACATATTTTTAAATGATCTATAATAACAATAATTTATCTCGCTAAAGTTTTATTGTTTTTCTTACCATCTACCTCTCTGCTAATCTTTGTTGTTATCGCATCGGAAAATTCTGGACTTTTCACGATAGCCGTCTAGGTTTTGAATATGAATTTAAAAAAAATTTAGACCCCGTCTAAGTAGTTATAGTTACTAAGAGAACATGTAAACTTTTCCAGATCTCATCTCCACAAATTTTCCGGCCCCTTAGTTTTAGTGACAAGCGGCGTCCACGTATGGTAGCCGCAAGCACCTGTCATGGCGGGCGGCGGCTACAACAGCTGACTACCCGACTGTGCACATTGACTAATCGCTGCGGTTTGTAGGGCCAATAGAATATATACAATAATGACGTTACTATTAGTAATAATCAGTGGTGGTCGCTCACACTGATTTCTGGTATCACTCGAAACATTAACATTCACAGATTTTTTCATTTGAAAAGACTGACGATATATTAAAGGCTCTCCTTTAATGACTTAAAAAGGGGTCCGTAATTTTACTTCGAGAGTCGTAGGTATGTTCGATTAATGGAAAGTCGACTGAACGATTGTTCGAATGGAATTTATTGCGAAATATCCTTTTATCGACAAACGCTACTTCGACTGAACGATTCATCGAATATTTATAAATCGATGGACTGCTCTTTCGAATAAGTTTTAGTTATTATATAGCTTAATAATTGAAATAAAAATATTTAAAAAAAAAGATTTTTCGCCACATACGATTTCATACATAATCGAGGAAATCAAACCCTTATAAAATATCGTACGTTCGTACAACTCCTTTTCACCAAATTTTATGTTTCTAAATCTACGGCAAGAACGTACGATATTTTATAAGGGTTTGATTTCCTCGATTATGTATGAAATCGTATGTGGCGTAAAAAATCGTATGAGGGTAGGGTCTGGATTTATGCTTTCGCGGTTGCACAACGACATGCTTTGCTTCGCTTTGCTTGGTAGTATAGATGCAGGCCTACCCTTCTGCCTCCTTCAGAGGCAGAAGGGTGGCGGGGTCTTGAGGGAGAGCGCTACAGTCGTGTAGATCCTCAAGGCAAGTCTGGCGGATGCACCTTCCCGAGGTTGCCACCCCGTTCTTGGTCTAATTCTTTAAGAAATAGACGTAACTAAAACCACCAGGCGCCATCGCACACCCACCCCATCCCCACTCCATCCTACCCATTTCCCAACTCCTCCCAATTCCGCTTTGCCAACTTCCACTCCTAACCGTGACCCCCTGTGACTGGGTGGTGGCGGGCTCGACTATCACTAAAATCAGCTGATGGCGAGTAGGAGTAAACAGTCACCTGCGCTAGGACCTGCGCAGTTGAGCGCCGTGTGCGGGGATGAAGGAGTCCTGGGGGGTTGAGCCGAGCGGCTCTGGTTGTAATGTGCCCGTAAGGCAACACGCCCCCTTTGGTCTGGATTTCAAGTAAAACGGTGGCCCTACCCAATAGCCAGGGGTAGGGAAATGGTCATAGTGTCCCGTCAGAGGGTCACAGGCGAGGTGCGTGAGGTCCGCGGAGGTCGTCCTCGGACGGCCGAAGCGGTAGGTAAAGGTCATGCTGACGGTGTAAGTGAGGGTTGATCAGTTCGTTGGCCAACGCCAACCCGATCGAGCACCCGATGTCGTACTGTAAACCAGCCTTGCGCACCTATATCTCTCTGGTAGTCCTAACGTTCGAACTCTTTCTATAGTAAGACGTTCCCAGTTGCGGGCTCCATGGAGGGTGGGAGCCAGAGAGATGAAGTTTACAAAAAAATTTAATATGGATAACCAAAGGCCATTTAAAAAAACCAACACCAGAGTGGAGGCGAAAGCCGATGAGACTCTGAAGGGAGGTGCTTGCACCTCTCTTGCCCCTGGTGGCCTGGCGGCTAACGCCCCGGGTACCAGCGCGGGTGACGGTCCGGCTGTGGCGAGAACCACAGCTAAGACCAAACCCAAAAGGTCCCAAAACATACAAAGGACGTCGGCGCTGACTGGGACCAGTACCGACCCTTCCAAAAAACAGGCGAAGACCTCGGCGACGACTAATTCCACTGCCGGTCTGACCCTCTCCACACAGATCCCGGCGCCGGGTAACACCGGTACCGAGGATCTTACCAAACAACCTCCCACTCCTGTGGCTCCTCTAGCCTCCTCCCATCAGATGGCCACCAGCCATCATACGGAGACGGCCGGCTGCACCGAGGACGTGTTCTCACGCGCCTGGCCAGTGGTGCAGAAAAGCAAGGGCAAGGGTAAAGGCACTCAACAAGCCCGTTGCCCCTGCACCGACCCTTCAGGTCCAACGGCAGCCTCAGTACAGAAACGCAAGGGCAAGGGTAAATATACTCAAAAAGCCCGTTGCCCTTGCGCCGACCCTTCAGGTCCACCAGCTGCCTTAGAGCAAGGCAAAAAGAGGGACAGAGTGACGAGGAAGGAGCGACGCCAGGAGCGACGCCAGGCTCGCGTTTTGGCTGGTAAGGGCTCCAGTAATAAACAGGTTACTGTCGCCTGCTCGGACATACGGACAAGCACTCAGCTTAACTTCTCCGCCGGAAAGCGGCTGCAGGCAGAGGCCGGCACTAGCCGACCAGCGCCCAGTCAACCGCCAACCGATGCTCCCGAGAGGCCGGCTCTGGTAACCAACACCACACAGCGACCCGATTGGAAGGATCAGGCTGCGGCCAAGCGAGCTCTCAACGAGACATTGACACCTCGGGGAGAGCATAAGCAGCCGCGTCTTGATCAATCCAAACGGGTCGCCCAGCGAAGCTACGCCCAAGCTGCCAGCGCTACCCTCGACGTCGCGATCACATGTGACCGCACGGGGTTCCTCAGCAAGGAAGTATCGGACCAGGTACTCGCTGCTATCCAGAAGCAGATCATTCTCGAGGCCTGCTCCCCTAAGCAAGACACTCCAGGGCCGACCTTCAACGCAAAGCCGCTGTTCGCCGGGGGTGTTCTAAAACTGTGGTGCGGGAACGACCACACTTTAGCCTGGCTAAAGAAAACAGTCTCCGACCTACCTCTCCCAACTAGCATCTCGTTAGTCGTCAAGAGCCAGTCGGAGATCCTGAAACGAGCACGATGTGGAGTCGTGATCCCAGACGAGCAGGGGGTCTTTGGAGAGCCGACCAACATTGGGCGTGTTCTCTCATACCAGAACCCGTGGGTCGACATAAAGAGGTGGGTACTTCTTCATGCCGACAAACAAACAGCGGCATGGTTCGTGGTGGTCGGTGTTCCTGTGGACCAGATCCCGACCCTGATGGAGGCCGGACGCCGTCTCTCAATAGGTTTGGGGACGGTGTACGTGAAGTTTCAGGGTCGGAACGGCAGGTTCACCGACGTCCCCGACGGATGGGACCCCGCCACGGGTTCCATTTGTGAGGCGCTGACGCAGCTGCCGCAGACACCAACAGGGGCGTCTACACCCCCACTACACAACCCGGAGGCATCCGCGGCTGAATCTGCTGTAGCAGAGCCGGCCGCCTTTGCTGCCGCCACCGTGGGCGCCGTCCCTATATCGGGCGAGGAGCTGGACGACATGCTCCTGTCTCCGGCTTCGGGCCCGGGAGGAGACGGCTTCGACGAGGGCGACCTGTTTGCCGGGCTCAGACTAGAGGGGGACGAGGAGGGTTCGACCTGCGATGGCGTCCCTTTCGTCGGCCTGTAGAGTCGTCCAGGCAAACCTCCACCACAGCCAGACCGCGACGGCTCAGCTTCGCAAGTGGCTGGAGGCTCAACACACGGCCATTGCCTTGATCCAAGAGCCGTGGATCAGGGCGGGCCGCATACAAGGACTCTCCAATCTTGGCGGTAAGCTCCTGGTCACCACAGACCACGATCACCCCAGATCGTGCATCTACGTCACAGGTAACCTTAAAACACAGCTCTTAACTGACTTCTGTTGCAGAGATGTCTCTGCAGCAAAGCTGCTTATACAGCGCGACAACACCATGGAGATGGTGATAGTTTTCGCCTCGGCCTACATGCCTGAGGCGGAGGCGCCGCCTCCCCACGAACTCGCTCGACTCGTGAGCCATTGCGAGAGTTGCGGGTTTGAGGTCGTTGTCGGCGCCGACGCAAATGCTCACCACCAACTGTGGGGCATGGACACGCAAAATGAGAGGGGTAAGGCCTTGGTTGACTACCTATTCTCGACTAACCTATCCCTACTAAACACTGGCTCCGAACCAACATTCGTAACCAGGCGAAGCCGCACAATCATAGATCTCACTCTGGCAACAGAGGGCGCGGCGGAAATGACCACTGGGTGGCAAGTCTCTGAGGAGGCCTCCTGCTCCGATCATAGGTGGATCCGCTTCGACATCCAGGTCTGTGTTCCACCGATAACACCACGGCGTTATCCGCGGAAAACGGACCGTGCCATCTACACACGCAACCTTGAATCCAAGCTTGCGACACTAAGCGATCCGATGACATTGACGGACCCGACACAGATTGAGGCACAAGTAAGCCATCTTACTAAGTCAATCATAGACAGCTACCAGACTGCCTGCCCAGAGACCACGCCGCGCAACATACCGGGTAAACAACCCTGGTGGGGCGCTGATCTGGAGCGCAAGCGCGGCAAGGTGAGAACGGCTCTAAATAGAGCAATGAACACATGTGCGGATGAGGACTGGGATGTATACTACGCGGCCAAATCCAGCTACAAAAAATGCATCAGATTCAGGAGCACCTCGGGTTGGCGTAAATTCTGTGGTAGCATTGAATCTTGTCAGCAAGCAAACAGGTTAAGGAAAGTACTGGCGCAACAACATAACGCTATGCCTGCCAGCCTCCGCAAACCTGATAACACACTCACATCGTCACCTGAAGAAACTAGACGTGTCCTAATCGAAACCCACTTCCCTGGATGCGTCTTCGCGCAGGTAATTGACTGGCAAGATGTAACCCAAACACCATCAGACAATGATTGGAGTTACGCAAGTAGGGTGATCACGTTGGAGAAACTCCAATGGGCCATCCGGAGCTTCCATCCTTTTAAGGCAGCTGGTCCTGATGAAGTGTTCCCCGCTTTACTACAGTGGGGGGGTGCTTCTGTCGCAATAAGACTGGTGCCTTTAATGAGAGCGTGCCTGGCCTTTAGATACGTTCCTAAAGGATGGAGGGAGGTGAAAGTTATATTCATTCCCAAGCCAGGTAAGGGTGACTACACAAACGCCAAATCCCACCGACCAATCAGCCTGACCTCCTTTCTACTAAAAACTCTGGAAAGGTTATGTGACAGGGAGCTGAGGGACGGCGCTCTAAAAACCATACCGCTACATGGTAATCAGCACGCATACAGCTCCGGTAAGTCGACCGAATCTGCTCTTCATCTAGTGGTCAGCCAGATAGAGGACGTGATTCATCAAAAAGGCACCTGCCTGGGCACTTTTATAGACATCGAAGGAGCCTTCGACAAAACCAACTTCTCCAGCATTAACAGCGCTCTCTCCAGACATGGAGTAGAACAGGTACTAACGGACTGGATTACAAACATGTTAAGCAAACGAGTGGTTCGCCTTGAGGATGAGCGGCAGTTGGCTATGATAGCCAGAGGCTGCCCCCAGGGAGGGGTTCTGTCCCCCCTCTTATGGAATCTGGTCATTAATGACCTTATTACTAAACTCAACGCAAACCGCTATTATACAATAGGGTATGCAGATGACCTCGCAATCCTTGTATCGGGGAAGGTGACGGGAACGATCTGTAACCTCACTCAGCAAGCACTACGTATAGTAGAAAGTTGGTGCAGGGAATTTGAACTATCAGTGAACCCCACTAAAACTGAACTAGTCATGTTCACCCAAAAACGAGCATTAGGCCCCTTCCGCCTCCCCAAACTGTTCGATACAGAACTCCAGTTGGCCAGTGAGGTCAAGTACCTCGGGGTCATTCTAGACAGTAAGTTAAACTGGAGCAGTCATGTAGACAACAAGCTAAACAGGGCCTGCATCACCTTCTGGCAGTGCAGGAAAATGATAGGTAAGAAGTGGGGCCTATCCCCCAAAATAATACTGTGGCTTTATACAGCAGTGATCCGCCCCATGATCGCTTACGGGGCCGTGGTCTGGTGGCCCCGAACTCAGCTGGTTACAGCCTCTAACAAACTACAACGCATGCAAAGACTAGCCTGCGTGGCGACCACGGGCTGCATGAGGACTACTCCGACTGCAGCAATCGAAGCCATGCTGGGACTGCCCCCGCTCCACCTGTTTATACAGCAGGAAGCGACAATGGCAGCGGTACGTCTTAATGCAATCAATCTCTGGGGTAAGAGAGACACACAACACACCGTGCTGCTTGAGGGACTCAATAATGAGTTCCCTATCACGAAAGCCATTAATGATCGGATACCCAAACAATTTATCTTCGATAAAAAATACAGAATCCAACTTCATGAGGATCGCAAATGCGAGGGGCTGCGCCCCGCAGAACTGCGAATCTTCACTGATGGATCCAAAACAGGTAGTGGCACAGGTGCTGGGATCTTCTCTGAGGACTTCAACATACATATAGCCACACCGTTGGGAGTCCACAATACAGTATTCCAGGCCGAATGCATGGGTATATCCCTTGCCGCTTTAGCCATCATGGCCAGGAAAGTTAAGGACTACTCGATACGTATACTCTCAGACAGCATGGCTGTTCTGCAAGCGCTAAACAGCCACACTGTTGACTCTGGGCTGATATACGAGTGCCACCAGCGCCTTAACCAGGTGGGTAGCCTCAATAATATTACCATTCAATGGATCAAAGGACACAGCGGTTCGCGGGGTAATGACGCTGCCGACGAACTTGCCAGAAGGGGATCGAGCATGGCACCAGTGGGGCCTGAACCCATTGCGCCACTCCCCTTCGGGTACCTACGCACTCTGGTAAGGAAACGAACCAGGGACCAACATCACAAACTATGGTCGGACCACGGTGAGTGTAGGCAGGCCAAGGAGGCACTACCTACAATTGATGGCCGCCTCACGAAACAGTTTCTTCGACTATCGAAACAACAGCTACGTACAGTTACAGCAGCTGTAACTGGCCATGGGTCATTTAATAAACACCTCTTTGTCATAGGAGTCACAGACAGTCCGCTGTGCAGAGCCTGCATGGAGGACGACGAGACAGCAGCCCATGTGCTGTTATACTGCCCGGTGGTCGCCACATACAGGGCAAAGTACTTCGGTAACCCAGGTACCCTACGTGAGATTGTCAGCGACACCAAGGCATTGCTGGCCTTCTTTGTGGAGCTGGGGTGGATCGAATAACCAATTTTCCCACCCGTACGCAAAATACGCGCTTAGTCGTGGAGTTGCGGATACCAGCCCGTATTACCTATTACCTATTACCTATGTGGCGTAAAATCTTTTTTTTTTTAATCATTTTATTTCAATTATTAAACTATATACTACCTAAAACTCATTCGAAAGAGCAGTCCATCGATTTATTTATATTCGATGAATCGTTCAGTCGAAGTAACGATATCGATAAAAGGTTGTTTCTCAATCAATTCCATTCGAACAATCGTTCAGTCGACTTTCCATTAATCGAACATATGACTCTCAAAGTAAAATTACGGACCCGACAACTTCTGCCTGATTGCAATTACTGTAAATGTACATCATTGGAGTCGTGCAAAATTGGCTTTAAAAGTTAATGTTCAATACTAATCTGGCAGAAGATAAGTTTATAAAGTCGTATTTCAAAGTACCCACCAAACAATCCAAGCTAATACTATTCGCATCATGTTATTTATTGTGAAGACAAGCGAGGCTACATTATGCAGCTTTTACTCAAACCAGCGTTACTTTGTGGCGGGAACCTGACTCCACAGTTTATTGCTTTTCCACTTCCTAGAAAACGTTTTAACCATAATAGGTTTGTCATAACTTGTGTTTATCTTTAGTGGTTAATATAATGTGAGGGAACTGGCCCTGGGGTCACGAAATCCACTATTGTAGCGTGGTGGTTTCGAGCAGGATCCATTTTTGAAAAATACCTATTTGTACCGATGTAGATCATGGTATTTTTTTTAAATATAACAGCTTGGTAAGCTGTAATGATGATCACCTCTTCGTGCCTTCTCTAGCATTAATGATATATTATCAATAAGCAATTGTATTGTAATTAATAATTCAGGCGCACTAAGGGTATTTCCCAGAAACTGGTTCTCGCAGGTCGACTGGAAGGCATGAGTGATGACCGCAGTCTGACAACCAAAGCTGGTACTAACTACAATTAATGGCAGAGCTATGGAGCTTTGAGTGTTAACATATACCGTTAGATGCTACACCTATAATAATGTTGGACTGTTACAGTCGCTTAATCCTTTTTTTTATGATACTCAGATACTGTATTGTCTTTTATCTATATCGATTGCTTCTTGCAACCGTTTTAGGACTGCCATCGACTAGCTATGACATCCGTCAAAGATATAACATTGTCAATGGAAATGGATTGCACAATGGCGCAGGGCTTTGTGCTCGTAACACTGCTGTATTTCGCGGAAGCCACAGTCTCGTGTTGACACCAGTTAACCCACAGCACTGATCCTAGATACCGTAGATTGAAGTATTAATTGTTGTGAGAAATTGCTAGCCTGTGACTTGCAGGTTAGGAGGTACCGCTCTAGTACAAGTTCTTAGAAATGATTAGGATTTGAGTTATATGTAGTTCGCTGCTTGCTATGTTATTTATTTATTTGGATCTCCAACAAAGATTACACCTTACATGCTAAAAATAAAACATAAAAAGATACAAATCCTTGTGCATCTTCAATTATAGGAGACCACAGCTTGCATTAAGATATCAAACAATCAATTATTAATATGGAAATAAAGTATACAATTTAAAGTAAAAATAACAAGAATTAAAATTATAAAAAAAAAAAAAAACCATATATATTGAGTTGAACAGTAGGGAGGAAGGTCAACACTTATGGTCAGGTATGCGGTTGAGTCAGGTCAGTTAGGTCATCTTATAAGTATAATACCCCGTTTACATTCAGCTCACTTCCACGGCAGTGAGCAGGAAAGTGGGCATGGAAGTGGCCTCCTGGCCAATTCCATGCCTGCCATGCGAGTATGTAGGTAACCCCGATACTTCTCATGCTGCTGTCATTGCTGCTCGCGCTGCCCACGGCTCCCCAAATGAGCGGTTTTTTGGGCGGAAGTCAAAGGACGGGTAGCGCGAGCGGCAGTGCGTGTTTATGCCTCATTTACATTCTGCCTCTACTTCTCGCGCTGTCGGTCATAATTCCCTAAATACTGCCGTGGCAGGATCGAGGAACGTGTGTGTTTACATACTGCTCTACGACTTACATCGCTTTCGTCAGGTTTAGAATGTAAATGAGGTTTAAAGAAGAAAGTTGAGGTTGGGGTGGAGGTTGGTTGGTCAAGGTTGCTTGGAAGAGATAGGGCCGCCCATTGTTTGTAGTGTTAAATTTTACTATTTACTATGTATTTTCTGGTGTACAATAAAGTATATATAATGAAATAAATAAATAAAGAAGAAGATAAAAAAAAAAAAAAAAAAAAAAAAAAAGCTATCCTCTTTCGATTTTTTTAAATGATATTATATGTTTGTATGTTTTGGATTGTTCTGAATAAATTCTACATAATTCATTTTCTGCGAGTACGAATATGCTGCTAAGTAGTAACAGCAGCACGGGTCGATATACGCTTGCCGCGATCGGTCTGTGGATGGGTGACCATCTTTGAAAGTAATATATTATCTCCGCAGGCGTGACTCTCTAAGGGAACTGTTTAAGGATATTAACATCATGACGGTACCTTGTCAATATATCTATGAAAACATCATGCACGTAAGAAAAAATGTACATATTTTTAGTAAAAGAGGTGATAGACATAATTATAGTACAAGAAATAGGGACTTATTAGTTCAACCAGGTTTCAGACTGGCTAAAGTGGACTCATCTTTCATGGGATACTGTTTAAAATGTTATAACAAAATTCCTCCCCACATACTTCAACTGAATGAGACGAAATTCAAATCTTGTATAAAACGCACACTATGCAGGCAGGCATATTATAAGTTGGGGGATTACATCGCTGATAAAAATGCTTGGCTCAATGCTGGTCCTGCTCCACAACCACAACTATTTGATTAACATTTGAAAACACTGTTGGAGCTGCTGAAGAGTTTAAGACTATTTTTGCATTGTATAAAATCAATTTCCTTTGTATTATATAATTTCAGAGCACAGGTGTGAGTACTATGTACTAAAGAGCTAACATTTACCGGGTAATACGTATTTTATTGACGTGAATGTGCCCTGGCGGCTGTGAGTATGTCATGCTCACTCAGATGTCTCGCTGATGGTGGCGCGTGTGTTGGATCATTTAGCTCCTAAGTCTAGTCTCTTAAGTCATTGGTCCCGGCTGTCATCCGTGGATCTTTGACAGTCGTTACGGGTCGTCAGAAGCACGAAAGTCTGACAACCAGTCTTACCAAGGGGTTATTGTATTACCCAGTAACTGGGCTGTGTAAGTCAGATGAGCAGTCACTCCATGTTAAATATTGATACTCAGCTGCATCCGGGCAGACTAGAAGCCGACCCCAACATAGTTGGAAAAAGGGTAAACAGATTGATTTTTGAGGTAAATAAATAAAAGGTTTCCTCTCGGTTTTTAGGGTTCCGTAGTAAACAAGGAACCCTTATAGTATTGCCATGTCCGTCTGTCTGTCTGTCCGACTGTCTGTCCGCGGCTTAGCTCAGAGACGGTTAGTACTAGAAAGCTGTAATTTAGCATATGTATACATATTAATCATGCCGACAAAGTGGTAAAATAAAATCAAGAAAATCATTTTTTTTTAGGGTACCTCCCCTACACCTAAAGTGGGGATGTTTTTTTTTCCCTTATCTACCCCATGTAGTGAAGTATCGTTAGAAAGGTCTTTCAAAAATATTGTGAGTTTGAGAAAACCATTTTTGGATTTAGGGATCCGTTTGCGAAATATTAAGCTTTTAACAAAAAAAAATTGCTAGAGTCAAGTGTGTCCCCCCCCTTCTAGCTAAATGGTTGTACTTGAACTTGTGAAAAAATTCACAGCAGTCGTATATATAACGAAAATAAAAGGAAAACTATCAGAGCTAAGTAGGCTGTACAGGTTAACGAGTAATAATCGACCAACTTAAATTTGCGGTTTGAAAAACGTGATCTCCCATACATTCCGTATGGGAGAACATGTTTTTCAACTACAATATTAAGTTTGTTCTTGGGATAAATTCATCCCAACTACGGCACCCTTCATTGTGCGTGGTCCGACACGCACTTGGCCGATTTTTTTTTTAAATTGATCCTGTTGAATATTTTGGATAGTTTTGGATAAACATTTTCCGCGAGTTCGAATATGTTGAATTATTATAACAACATCAATAGTATACATAATTAAAATCCACATTCCTAACATGATGGAACTCTGTAATAATACTAAACACATTTCAACGAACGTTTCGCATACATGAACAGTCAATAACTCGGGAATCTATTAATCAACCATATTCAATCATTCTGATTCAACGGTAATTGTTTCCAATTTATTTTACTAGTGTTTGGTCACTACTTCGTCTGCCTGTAATTTTTTGTTAGGTAACCCGCGAAATTTCTTCTTTAGTTTTTTGCATTTTGCAGGTCAGTGTCAGGTTTTATGTTGATTAAAATATGATTCGCGACCGTAACAAATATGGTTTTACATAATTATAATCATTACAATCAGGAATACAACTCTATAAGTAAGCGCAATGGTCGAATGTCATGACTTCATGAAATAGTCATTCAATGGAATTATATGAACTTAGAGAGTTGTATTGATAATTTTTATGATTACAATTCTATAAATATACATTTGACACGGCCGCGAATCCTATTTAAATCAACTTACAATATGATACTGACCTGCAAATTGCAAAAACCGTAAAAATCATTGAATTTCGCGGACTACCTTGACGCTTTCGCCTTAACAAAGAGTTTAGAGACCATATAAGCTGGTAAATTATATCATACCGAACCTTTTAGGCTTGTCCACTCTGAAATGACGCGCCCCACTATCGCATTACCTCACGTGTGCGTAAAATGTGGTAGTGGGACGCTTCATTCCTGACTGGACAAGCCTTATAAGATACTGAAAAAGTAGGAAGGTCGATCTTTGTTCAAGAATAGGTTTAAGAGCGTTTATTCTGAAAGTGGGAAACGTCGCAAATAGATGTCAAATATTTCGTTGTTTTGATTAATTTGGCAATATGACTTACTGTATGGAAATAAGAAATGTGCAAACTAGAATATTGATTATGAAATGCAATAATTAATATCGTTACACCGAATATTTAGTTTTAGATTAGACGTTCAAACATCAAACATGTTTATCCATACATTTTTGACATTTGAACGTCACTTGACTTTAAGCAACATATAAATAAACCCTTCACTTTTCAAAGAACAGTTACACAGACCTACATTATTGCATTTATTTAAATTTAACAAAAAAAAATCTCTTACGTAAGGCACAACCATAAAGTTCCTACTTTAAAGATTACGCAATATGATTGATGCAACTCCGCGATCGAATTGAAAGCCAATAAGCGAGTATTGATTATAGATAAAGCATCAAAGTACTGCTACTTACTGCCAGAAAACATGCACGAGGTAATACGAATAAAGTGCTAACTATCCATGTTTTTCTTCGTTGTATGCCGATGGCAATTGAAATGAACTCCGCCCAGGATTCAGCTACGTGTTTGGCGACATAAGAAGCATCCATCAGTGCCTGTAACGTGCAGGCGACAGGAAACGCAGGACACGATATGAAGTGTCCCATCGTTTGAGGAATAACACCATATCTACACTCCAAGGCAGAGTCGTCTATGAATTTCCACTTGACCACGTTTTCCTTGCTTCGGCGAACCTGGGTTCGGAACTATCCATGCTTATTTAAAAAAATATCTGAACATCAGATTGTGACAGATCAGGTTGGACAAATCATTCATTCTGTCTAGATGTAAAAGTGTGGACACGGAAAGCTGTTTAGAAAATCAAATGTAATTGAGAAGAGCTACCCCTCTTTTGTGGAAAAGTCTAATGACAGTTATGACGAGAAACAAAATAGGACCAAAAACAGTCGACAATCGAATTAGACAATCGTGGTCGCGTGTACCAGTTCTTAATTGTAGCAATAATGTGGCACACCACTAGTCAATTGGTAACCTACTTGTCACGTTAAAATTACGATTATGTCGACTTGATCGAATTCGGCTGACACCGCTACACTGGTAACGCAGACATTAACACTCCATTCTTTCTTACTCCATGTTCCCGAGCTCATGTAAGCAATTGTACAAATTGAGTGGAGTCGCTCGACCTCGGGCTAAATGATCCGTGAAATGGGCGTCTGATACAGCTCTTGACTTATTCTATCCGTTATTCGATTCGATTGCCCGATTCCCAGCCGATACACTAAGAGATACCAAATGTATTGGAACTTACTTATGTGGTACTTTCGCTTCGGTTTTATTATATTTGAAGTAATTTTGGTTACGGGTAACGTTCGGAACGTTATGTTTAGTATACATTGGGTTTTATAGGGTCTTAGAAAACAAATTATTTTAGCTAGTCGACAGGCAGACATATTTTTCGTCGCTGCTAATAATAATATATCATCTCTATGAATTGATGATGATAACATTGAACCCGATATAAAAAAGAGGGATTAGATCTTCTTCTTCTTTTCGTGTGGTTAGTTTCTATCCTGGTGTCAGAGTTTTAAAGCCGCCCATTTGCCTCTGACTTGGCTTCACTTGCCATCGAGAAATATCTCTCAGGCAAGCCGGTTACATCACGATGTTTTCCTTCACCAAGTAGCAAGTGATAATTATACAATACGCGAATGAATCCGAAAAGTCTGAGGTTCAAACTCTTAGCAGTGCGACGATCACACCACTAGGCTATCACTGCTCTAGGGATTAGATATCTAGCCATTGTCGAAAAGCTATATGGGTATACTTTTGGGTTTCCAATTCAACGCCTAAGCCTGGTTATTTTTCTAGTCTCAAAGAAATTGATTTAACCACGCACTTCCCTTGGGCTTACAAGAACTGGTAAAGAAAATGTCGAAACTATTTCTTTTGGGTAAAAACTAGGATTCCCTGGAGTTTGCAGAGGTCAGACGTTACTTGTTACAAAACTATTTCTATCATGGATCAATACAATTTAAGTCAGGATAACTGAAATGGAAATAACTGTGGCGAATACAGGCTTATTCAGTACGTAAACTTGTGTGGATAATTTGCATAAGTACACTGTTTTATTCACCAAATCCTGAAGTAGTTACTTGTAAAGCGTATACTGCAGGTAGTTCAGAGTTTCATAACGTTAAAAGCGTTGGTACAGTCACACATTACTGGTGTCATTATGACGCCGTGCCGACTGCACACAATGCTCTCTATGAATAAAATATACCGAAATGGGGACACCGTGTTGCCATGGAGGAGCTAGCGAATGAAATGCGCGTGAACCGTATGAAAATTATCCGTAGAAATGTGCTTGGGACTGACTAAAAGTAGTACAGACTGTGTAATGTTGTGTGTGCCGAGTGTGTGCGGGAGCCGTGTGTGTGGGAAGAGAGAGTGCACCTGTGTCTGCGCACACACTTGAGCACTATAATATGTATTTCCTGCGCCGAAGGCTGGTTGGTCTCTGGTTAGATTGATCGCCATGGCCGAAATTCGGTTTTGGGGACTAATAATATTATAGTAGTGCATCGAATGTTGGGATAACTGCTGATGCACCCCACGAATTTGCTGAAAGTTACCTAAAGTTTTGTATTGTTGCTGTGTAAAGATTTGGGTTGAACAATGCACAATTACACCTACTTTACACTTTTTGTGCTCACTGCAACCCTTGAGCGCTTTAATAGGTAAATACTTGTAATACCACTAGTGCCTAGTACCTACGTGTCTGAGTACTCCATTGACTACCTCATCCGTGGCCGCTGCGCTCCCAATGCGTCCTATGCAACGCTTCATATCTGCTGCACGTCCTTTTATCGTCACTACAATGTACTAAGTACGGCTCTTTGTGTGCTTATGTATACCTCTGTTGGTGTAACCAGGTCAAAATGTATAGCAACCTATGTATGAAGTTTTCTTCGGTTTCATGCATAGTTTTGAAATAAGATATCGTTTGTTAGACTGAGAAACCTGAACGCGATCAGCACATCTAAACTACGTTCAAGAGCTGTCAGTGGCAATAACCCTAATAATGATGACACTGACAGATCTTGAACGCGGTTTAGATGAGTTGATCGCGTACAGTATCATTGGTGAAATTCGCCCTGTCTCATTACTTGCTAATATCTATATTCACTCCACAGGGTATATGAACAGCTTATAAAACATACCTACTTCAATGTTGGTGTTTGACTAAAGCTTCTGAATCTGAATGCGTATTTCCCTTTTCGTGGTAATTCGAGACACCAGTTGCGTGAAATCACCACGATTGTAGCACGCTACACGCCCACCAAAACCGTGTACAGTTTGCGTCAATTAAACACTGTTTAGAAATCGACATTGTTTTGTTTTTATAAAACAGTATACAGTTTACGGTTTGTCTACAGAGTTTACGGTTTAACTACATACTAATGGATGTCCTATAACTGATTATGACCTTTGTCTTATTATTGTTGGATTAATACTTATTGTATGAAGCTGTTTAACATTATCTCCGTTGTAAGTTCATTTGGCAGCTGAATAATGCAAATCAAAGAATCACAGAAAATAAAAATCAAAGCATTAATCTCTAAAGCGCTTATTCCACAAGATTGAATTTTGTCTTCTATAAAAAATGTTGCATCGTTGAGTCCTAAAATGGATAACTTGTGATCCCCTTTTTAAGTTTTTCGCAAATATCTCAATTTTTAACACCCCCTGGGTATTTTTCTACAGATTAATTTTTTTTTGGTGTTTGTCTGGGTTTTTTTATTTATTTTTTTCAGATTATTGATATTTTTTTTACTTTACACCGTTCGTTTTGCGTCAATTAAACTATGTTTAGGAATCGACTAACTTGTTTTTTTTTATAAAACAATATAGGTACATCTTAATTGAATAGGTACTAGTTTTATGCGATATTTTCCAATATCAATCCGTGATGCTTGAGCTTTCAAAATACGCTATATGATACATAGGCGGAAAAAAATAACTGTTTCTACAAAATTGTCATCTCTATACTAAAACTGCAGCGCATTGCAGCGCACTGGGCGCCTGGTCGCAGGGCGGAAAACATACGCGAAGCGAACTGTCGATCGATCGAAAATGTCAAATTAAAGTCATCCATTAATATGTAGACAAACATCCCAGGAGGTACTATTTTTTACTACTTTAAACAGTATCAAACAAAGGAGAAATGAAAATTTCATTATTTTTGGCCCAGGACGTCTACGAGTAGTTTTCGAGATATTTGCGAAAAAAACTAAAAGTAAAATCCAGGATAAAATTCAGTTACCGAATTAATGTTGTACAACTGTAATACTGTTAACACAGCTTCGTTTAATAGAAATCCAACAGTTATTAGAAAATGGACACGGTCAAGAAACCGTAAACTGTACACTGTTTTGTAAAAACAAAACAAGGTCCATTCTATTTTTTATTGGCGCAAATTGAACACGGTTTTGATGGGTACTGAGCAAAATGTGGTGATATCAGGTAACTGATGTCTCGAATTGAACGCAGAAAGGGAAATACGCCTCCTGAATACATACAACCTAGGCTGGATAGCAAGTTACATTTTTTTTTAAAGATACTGTCATTTGTTAGGTTTTAAAAGCTTGTGCAAACAAACCTTTTAAACAAAGCGGGCTTTAGGACACTAGCTGCAAAATAAATTAAAAATGAGTTGGTATTTTACAAAAGAGTTGGAGTTTCATTAAAAATGAAAGAGATTAGTAACACGTTTTAGCGTTTAAAAGTTTAGCACTAAAAGCTTTTTTCATTATTCAGTTTACTCTGGACTCTGTGAAGGGATAAAGTGATGCACAGGAATTCTTTTACTTTGTTGTTATTTGGTACCAAATAGTGGGAGAGAGTAGAAAGGAGATTTGCCTGCTATATTCAGCTGCATCCGGTTAGACTGGAAGCCGACACCAAAATAGTTGGGAAAACGCTAGGCAGATTGATTTTTGACTTACCATTGATTTTTGACTTACCTCTGATTTTTGACTTACCATTGATTTTTGACTTACCTCTGATTTTTGACTTACCATTGATTTTTGACTTACCTCTGATTTTTGACTTACCATTAATTTTTGACTTACCTCTGATTTTTGACTTACCATTGATTTTTGACTTACCTCTGATTTTTGACTTACCTCTGATTTTTGACTTACCTCTGATTTTTGACTTACCATTGATTTTTGACTTACCTCTGATTTTTGACTTACCTCTGATTTTTGACTTACCTCTGATTTTTGACTTACCATTGATTTTTGACTTACCTCTGATTTTTGACTTACCTCTGATTTTTGACTTACCTCTGATTTTTGAATTACCATTGATTTTTGACTTAGGTACCATTGATTTTTTCGGCTGAAACTATTTGCATAACATGTATAATCAGCCTATAATGTTCCCACTACTGGGACACAGGCCTCCTCTCGGTGAGAAGGAGTGGGCCGTAATGCACCACGCGGGCCCAGTGCGGGTTGGTAGATGTCACACGTCTTCGAATTTTTGGTTCTAGGACATTCCTCACGATGTTGCCCTTCACCGCTTTGAGAGCAGTGGTGATGAAATAATTTTAGAAGATTTTATAACCGACGAAAAATTTCAACGAGGTTCAGAATCTGAATCCATGGTAAAAGGCTTCACTTCGATGTCCCTGCCACCCTGTATAATGAGTTAATTTTTTAAGTATAAACCGAGAGCTAGATCGAAGATTTTTTGTAAACTCTTCGATCTAGCTCTTGGACTATACCTTATAAATTGAACTCATTATATCTTCTAATTCGACCCGACTAAATCTGAGACTTGGTGAAAAATTGCGACTAATTAGCGACTAATTTTGAGAGAAAACAGATCTTCGCAAGGTGCGCAAGGAGCTTCGCAAGGCCTAGCTTATGAGATACAATTGGGCTAAGCTGGGGAGATGCCACCCATAAAACCTGATAACTTTTAACTTTTGAACCAGTGACCGCAAAATTCTGATATTTGGCGACAAATTTTGACTAATTAGCGACAATTTTCTTGTGTTATCAAAATTAAAATCCCTGATGGTGGCCATGCAGTCAGTCACACTCGCCTACCTCCTCTAGGCAGGTAGCCCTGCTATATTTACCACTACAGAAGACCACAGCATGGGTGATGGGGCACGGTATTGTAATGAAGGACATGTCATGCCAATTAAAAATTAATCATTACTGTAGCAGTTTAGAAATGCTCACTACTGAATATGGACTTCCCAATAGAAGACGTCATAGAAATTCTAGTTAAAAAAGTAGATATCTCTAAGTAACCATCACCGTGCGTAACACACGGTCAATCATAATCTAAATGATTTTGAAAGATATTGCTAATCCATTGTACTATTGTATAGAATCAAGTTTTTCTAACCAAACAGACAGCAGTGCTGCTGGGGAGTTTGTTGCGCCACTTCTTCTTCCCAGCTAAAGCGCTAGGAAGTGGTGAAGGGTGGGCGTAAAAAAGTACTGTTTCTCAGCCTAGTTTAAATAAATGACTTTTTAATTAAACGTAAATAACACAATGAATGTTGTTAAACTGTCAAAATGAAACAGATTGTGATTGATCGTGTGTTACGTAATTAGGGTGAGATATATTAGGTAGATCACTGGAAATTGCGTCTTGTACTTACGATCCCCCTTGTCATCGCCGTATTGCAGGATGTTGTAACTATAGGCAATAAATTCATACCTAGGTATACTCTAGGGTTTACCAAATAGTTTTATTTTGGGTCCATATAAAAATATAATATGACTTGCGGTCCGTTTGAAAGACGTTACCTACTAGCAACCAAGATTAAAAGATGTTCAAGGACCTTGCGTATTTTTGGAAATCGATCATTTCGATCAG
Source organism: Agrochola macilenta (assembly GCA_916701695.1). Lineage (NCBI taxonomy): Eukaryota > Metazoa > Arthropoda > Insecta > Lepidoptera > Noctuidae > Agrochola > Agrochola macilenta. Next base: position 8,765,872 of record OU753554.1, on the reverse strand, counting down.
TATAGTACCTATCTAGCTCTATTACTCCCGAAAACATTTGCAGCTTCATTCGGCTTGCGTCGTCCGTTGTCGTGTCGATGGCAGAAAATACAAGGCGTGGACAAATTAAATTACTCAAAAAAAATTGATAAGGCTTTTGTTATAAATTTAACTGTTTACTTACATGTCCGCACAAAATAGGTCGGCGCGGCGGTCCGGATCCAGACCGTGGTCTGCCATTTGGTGACTCCTCGTATACTCCGTAGGCTAAATGATTTACATGAAATATATCTCCGTGCTTGTTAACTTGAATATACGTCGACATAGCGAAATTTGCGAACATAAAAGGAATAGGAGTGAAGGTCGTAACTCGGAAGGAATATGTAAATTGTATACAACTTTTAGGGTTGTCAATAAAACAAGAACGCGTATAGTACAGAATTTATTTCCATATTATATACTCAGATATAACAGCAATTGTCTCGGTTCCATTCTATATACTCTCCAACAATATTTACATTCGAGTTTTGGATTTCATGTCGCTACTGTTTGTTTCAAGCGTCACATATTGTGTAATTCGAGAGTGCGCACACTTGCCACTGACACTCCATATATCTCGCAATTCCTTGTATATGCCACAGTATAATAAAGTAACAGTATTATGTCTCGGCGGTGACCTTGAATTAATTCCGTACGGCCGCGCACTCGTGACTATTGCGTACTGGTACATACACTGAGATTTGGAAGCGCGTCGTTTTGGCCGTTTTCTTTGAAGACATAATACTGTTATTTATTCATACTGTGTATGTGTTTACTTTGGGAAAACAGTGATCTCATATTCTCACATCGTGAAATAATGATTAATTCGGCCTATTTGCGGCCGAGCGTCGGCGTTAGATCCTCCTAACTAAAAGGATCACGCCGAATACGAGTACTCGACGTTGCATCCAGCACTAAAATAAGACGTGGTCTATGATTCAATCGGCATTTAAATATGGACTGTTTGCTCACTTCCTTACTCGCAATTAATTGGTGACCTCGATACACGGCTGAAGTATGGAATACGATGTACTATCTCAAGGAAGGTCTCGTAAAACAAAATCCCTTGGTATATCATAATCATAAAATATCTACGTGGATGATAAAATATCGTACAACGAAAGTCGCAAGTGCCCTTACATTATTTGAACAATATATTTTTACAGCGAGCTCTTTGACAGTTAAAAAAATAATAAAACAACGAGAATTATATCTACAGGTGTATCTCAATTATCGAATAGTTTACGAGTGCAAACTACAAACTTGAAATTAAAATGATTAAATATGTTTTTTTTTTAATTCTCTATTACTATAGGTATTATTGCAAATAATAAAATAAATTTAATAAAGTGGCTTACTAAGCGCGGCTTTTTAATTTTCGTCTAGCACATAATGTCGGTCAGGGTTGAGCAGTTCTTTCCTTGTTCCAAAGAGCGCAACTTCCTAAACCGACACTTGAAACTGATCAACACACTCGAGCTTCTCGGCCAAAGCTAAGAGGCTCGGATCAAACATGAAAAGATCTTGGTGAAGCCTGTTAAAACTTTCATATACAGGGTTATTTTTTTTGACGAGCGTAAATTTGTATTTTTTGTCTACAGTACCAGCTTGATTCGGCAAAAAAAGTTGTAATCTATGACGTTTCGAGAAAATTATTTACCATTGAAATCCAAGATATTTTTATTAATTTCCGATACAATCATCATAATATTTGAAATTTATAAAAATAGGACCTATGAAATCAGCGTTTTGTATGGAGAATTTTAAAGAAGTTGCATTTTTCATACTAACATTTTCTTAATTTATAACAACAACCATGAACACGAATGTTTTAAAACTTTTATGCACTAATGTTTAAAAACTAAGTTAACGAATATGCCACTTAGATTAAGCGACAAAAATAAGTTTTGGCTAAGTTAAAACAAATAGTGGTAATTTCTGCTAACAAAATGAGGGGTCATTTTTAAGGTATTTTTTATGTTTATAAAATTATAAGTAATAAGGTTTTTTTACTATTGGTAGTTGTCTATGATGGTCATTATTCGATGTAATACCAAGCAATTGATGAATATTTTAAATCATAGAAGTGACGAGGTTCTCTATTTATGAGAAAAAAACACCTATTTCATAGGTCCCCGGACCCAATTTAATATAATTATTAATTCAATATATTAATTTCTGGTACCCTAAAAGACTAAGTTTTGGATAGTCATTCAAAAATAGTCCTGTATACTACTATATGAATCTGTAGTAGCCTAGTAGCGACATGATCCAACATTCCGTCCTGGTCCTCACATCAACAACCCATATGATCTACGATACATACAAAACGCAGCCATTACATGACCGCAACACTTTAATATATATTCACTAATCTTTAACGCAATTTACAAACGTATTTTATTGCTACATATAACTTATATTTTTATTTAATATTTTTTTTCTTGTCATTTTGTTTCTTCCTACATTACTGGTTTATTGATATTGAAACTTAATATTTATATATCAGAATAAAAATTGGTTTTTAGGCCTGCAGTAAATAAATTATACACAACAAACATACAGCTATTTATAATAATATATTTTAGTTTAATTTGTTAAGATGGAAGTTTGTTTTTGGATTTAGATAAATAATACAATATTTATAATATTTAGATGTTTGATTTTAAAAACTAACTTGTTATGTAATGAATGAATAAACCAATTCTATTAAAACACAATACAATGCAACAAGTGCATCAACTTATGAACTAATCAGTATCACATAACATAATATTAATATTAGTTTAAATTATGACTTAATTAATATTATAAATAATAATATCCGTAATATTAATATGGCAACGAAATATATTTACTAGCTAAGCACCTAGACCAGTAGGATTTCAGGTATTTACACAATCTGTACACAGAATCCTTATTTAAGAGTTATCACTCGCTTCTAATCGTTATACATTTTTCTTAATAAAATTATTGCCAATCAGCTAGTGTTCAACAATGATTAAAGATTTCTCAAATAATTTATTATTATTATGACAATAAATTTCACAATCACCTCGAAGTTTTTAAATGCAGAAGTATAGTAAAGCTTCCATTACAATGTATATTTCCACCTAATTCTAAAGAAGAATCTTCAAAATAAATATTTACAAAATGAAGACAACATCGATATGCACTGTACATTAACTGGGATATGCACTGTACATTTACAAACGTTAAAATGTCTTAAATGCATCGGATTGTCGCGTGCATCGTTAGAGATTTCATTATAAAATCTTATTCAATCATCTTTGTAAATACGCGGAAATCTGGCATCGGATACTACCGTAGTTCAGGACTAGCTACAACGACCGGTCGCACTATACATCACTCACTTGTCTTTTATTACGTCACTACACTATGTTCGTTACGACGAAGCATCACCCGTCCCTCTCACGTATAGGGCCACTCGTACGAGTGAGCGGGATAGCACGACACACTGAGCTCCGTGCGCAAGAGGCAGTCAAACACACGTTCACACATGACGTCATACAAATGATATGATTATTCTTACGTAAGTGCGCGTGGCTTAGGTGAGGCGTGCGAGGAGTGCGGCCGTGAGCAGTACCAGGACTGATGTGGTGGACTTGGTTGTCGCTGCGTTGAACACCTTCGGCGTTGAGGAGTCGGGGGGAGCCTCGTTGGGGTAAGTTCTGGTTTCTGTTGTGACAATACAATGAATTTAAGAAACGATTTGAAAGACAAACTTATAGTTATTAGAAGCTTTAGACAGTTCTGGATAGTTCCAGGCGTGTTATAATAATCACACATTTTTTTCAAGTCACAAGTTTTGATTAGTCTGCTATGGTATTAGATTCCTTCCAGAAATCAGTTCACTACAAGTCCAGAGTCTTCTGAAAGACTAACAAAGTCTTTTGAAAGTGCTGTAACAGTGTTACAACCATCAAATACTTACGTCCATCATGGTCCCCGGAACCGTCGTCTCCCGACCCTTCCGTGTCGTAGTCGTCAGGGTAGCTGCGACCAGATCCTGAACCTTCTTCACCGGCCTCATCGCCCTGCATGAACGCTTCTGCGGAAAGCTCCTTGCTGCGAGAGTATGAGACGAGCAACTGTGGAGAGAAAGTGGATATGTTTAGAATAAGAGTTGGGGGGATCGGCAAATAATGAATTCGCTATGTCTCTAGGGGATAGGGATATAGAGGTATGAGGAACAGGGTGTAAAGTTCACTCATCCCCTATAGGAAAGGGAGGATCCTTCGACCAGACGGGTTTTGTGAGTGATAATAAACAACTACAACATATATTATACATAAAATTAACAATACTTAAAGTGGTAATGTTGCAGTCCACTGCATTATCCGCAGTTAGGACATATTAGAGAATAGTGGTTGGCACTAGACGGGCATTACCAAAAACAAATAATTAAAATAAATAAATAAGTTACTATAAAGCTATCTGTAGCTACAAAACCAAATCAGGTAAGAGACAATTTCACTTACCTAAATTATTCAATAAATTTGTAATAAGATTACAATTACGTATTTTATTGACTTGAATGTGCCCTGGCGGCTGTGAGTATGTCATGCTCACTCAGATGTCTCGCTGATGGTGGCGCGTGTGTTGGATCATTTAGCTCCCTTCAACACGGTTGAGCTGAATGGTGCTAATCCATGCGTCATGTTCGTGAACGGGCGCCGTCAGTTGGGACAGGTCAACTCTTAGCTGCCTTGGCTGATTTAAATTTTTGAATTGTGCTTTGTTTTATATTTTTATTACGGACGCTTCTAACGTGCACGTCTTTCTACATTGTTCTCACATGTTTAATTTCAACATGAATGATGCAACAAATACTTTGTAACAATTTATTTAAAAGAGTGTCCGTGGAGTTTCTTGCCCGTTCTTCTCCATAGGTACCTACCTACTACGCTTTGGAATGGGCAACTAGCTTCATATTTCTGACTGACCGATTCCTTGACAATTCAAAAGTGCCTGTAAATGGTTTAATTGAAATAAATGCTTTGAGTTTGATTAAGAATTTTTTTTTATAACATTAGTTTTAAATGTCGGGCCCTATCAGAATACCAGCGCTGCGACATTTTTATTTATTTTTAAATGTCGCGGCATTATGCTGAGATAGGAGCCTTTTGGCCTCGTACAGAACTTCCTTCTGTGTCTTCATTTTAATGTAACTTTGTTTTTTATTTATGTTTAATGTGTTTTTAGTTTTGTGATTTCCTGTGCGAGTCTCAATAAATACTTTTTTTTTTTCTTTCTTTCTTTCTAAATTCATATTTTGAGCATGCAAATATATCAATATCAATGAAATTTGAATTATAGGATTCCAACATTCTATGAATAGGGCAGAGTAAGCCAGAGTTGGTACGACAAGAATTTAGTGCGAACAGAGTGCGGCCACGAGCTTGACGTGCATGAACTGTTCGGGGGACAGAATAACACAGCTTACTCGTTAGATCAATGGCATCAAAATGAACAATATCATGAAGCACGTTGGCCTCCAGGTATTTGCGCCGGTTCTCCAAGCTAATAAGCTTGTACTTATCAAGAAGTTGGGAGTATGATAGATAAGCCTTAGTCCCATTTTTTTTATTAGATTTGATGTCGGGGTGTTGTATATATATTGATCGCGCGGATTTGTGTGACGTCAGGTCTTTGATGCGTAGTTCGCATGTGGCGTTGTAGATGCCACAGGGACATAGCTAATTCATTATTTGCCGAAAAGTATTTGAAAAGCAAAGGGTGCAACGACGAGGACATGGACACAATGATTTTCCGAAGAATGAGTGTTTAAGTTTGTTTTTATTTATATTACATGTATGGATTTCGTAACTTTGTACGATTGATGGTAAAATAATTTAGGTGAATCTGTGGTTCCAAGTTTATAAGTCATTAAAAGTCTTATCAGGACATTATAAAGTTTAAATTCAAGTCACTTGAGGGACTGTTGCGTTGATTGATTGACAGAATCCAAGCTAGTTAGAACGGGATCATGTATCTGATTGTAACGCGAAATTCTCGCCCGTTACAATGAGTTCCTGGACTTCATAATGACAAAACATAAATCCTCAGTTATAGCCCATAACTGAGGATTTATGTTGTAGAAAATTTCAATTATGCTTTTTGCTTGAACTCCGCAATCCGCACTGTGAAGAAATACTTCGAATTTTTGATGTGTAACATCTTTCCTGCAATCAAAATCTAAATCATAATAATCAAATTGTGGGAGTGATTTCGTAAAATGGGACGGAAGTGTGTCACAGGAAGCCGGGGAAGCGCGCGCTATTTGATTTGACCAATGAGCGCGGGCCATGCTAGAGTTGGCTGTCAGAATCGACCTTGACGAGGCCCCTTTAAAGTTGCTTATTACCAAGGTTAGATGTCCGATGTTACACATCATATGCGACTACTGTAAGGGTCGCTCGTTTTTTTTTCTAGTGTTACTACTCTCCTATATAAATGGTCGTAAGTACCAGTTAATTAAAAAAGAGACCGGTGTTAATTACCCTCAAACACTTATCCCCGAGTGTTCCCCTTCTTCCATTACACAAGTTAACGATTTAACGACATCTTTTAACTATGCATTTCCTTCCTGTTAAGCTGGAACCTGTTTCTTATCTACAAAGCTTGGCGCTTTACACACATTAGTAGTTTGGAACCACTTCGGGCATTTTACAACGATTTACAACTTTTTTGTCGACGGTTTATCATAGAAAGAACATGATACTTTATAGAGAAGACTTCGCAGTACTGTAGAGGCTTTGGATCTGACATGGTATTTGCATGTAACATCCGCGAATCTAATGTAAATACGAAACAAATATTTAATTTATAATGAAAATAATAAATGATAAAAAGCATGACAATCATGATTAATCCTAACTAATATTATAAATGCGAAAGTGAGTTTGTTAGTTTGTTACGATTTCACGCTTTAACGGCTGGACGAATTTGGTTGAAATTTGGCACGTGACGTGGATTAGGATAAAGGATACTTTTTATCCCGATGTTCCCTCGGGATCGAGAGTTGTGCGGGTGAAACCGCGAGGCGCTGCTTGTACAAAATATATTTAAAACAAAGTGGCGCCAAAGAGTGCATGCCAAGACAGCTGTGAATGGGGTCACGATCCTCGCAATGAGGAATAGCTCCGGAAGAAATGTCGCGTAACTTTAGATACGCTTCCTAAAATAAAAAAAGATATGATGTGCCAGGGGGTATTCCTCGAAGCGCACCAACTTTGAAACGCACCAAATGAAGCGCACCAAAAGTAGTCCTCGAAACGCACCATTTAGTGTGTTAATCCAGATTATAAATTATCTGTGTGCTAAATTTCATCCAAATCCGTTCAGTAGTTAATGCGTGAAAGAGTAACAAACATCCATTCTCATCCATACTCACAAACTTTCGCGTTTATAATATTAGTAGAATAGCTCTATCCTTGTTCTAAGGCAAACTAAATATTTTCTGTAGAGTCAAATAAATCGTTGCTTGATTGAAGCACTTGACTTTTAAATGCCTTGTTAAAGTAATGGTTTTCTTATTGAATTACGTGTTAAACAGATCTTTAGTAAATCTAATACCGCTGATATTGTCTTTTTGTTTCTCGGGGACAATAGGAATGACGCCGGGGTAAAAAAAAGAAATTCTAATTAGTCCATCAGTCAGATAATAAAAAAATATTAGACACGTATTTTTTGCTTTATCATATTAATAACAAAATACTTAGATAAAACGCATTTTAAGTTGGGGAGTGGGGATCGCTACGTCACAAGTAAGTATAAAATCTACATACTCGTGACGTCATGACACATTTTAACTCAATGTATCGCCGTAATCTTTAGATTATTTTAAAAAAGAAAAAATACATGTCCAATATTTTTTAATAATCTCTAAGACGGACTAAAATAAAAATAAAGTGTCAACATCCCTATTCTTGGTAAAACACTAACAAAACATTTAAAATATATGGTGTTTACCTGTCTGGCCTGTTGCAATCTGTCTGCTAAGGTTGCTACTCTGGAATCCTGTGGTGCACTGCCTGTGATCTCTGGATTGTACTTCTGATCACTCAGCGAAGCAGACGACACGAGGGGCTTCGTGTAACTAGATAACAAAAAAAATAACATCACAATAATGAACTGGAACGTAATTAAATCTGTATGTGACAGACCCGCTTTGAACGCTGCGTGCAATTTGTCAGTCAAATTGAAATGAGATTAGCATACATATGAATGCCACGTTTAATTAAATATGAATATAATTTTAGAGCGCCATTCAAACACTAAAGGGTAATTTAGTTGAAGAGAAACAATTTATTGGTGAACTAAAACTAAACTAAAAGGTGGTGGTGGTGATATAAAATGTCTATGGTATGGTATTCATAGTAAAGGAATTCTCCTTTACTATGAATACCATAGACATTTTTGTTAGTTTTAGTTGAAGGTTTTTTCAATGGGCAGTGCTATTCAACACCTTCCCCGACCACGATGCTTTTAAGTAGTTACTGGCTGACAAATCTTTTCTGCCTAGCTGAATACTAGTAGTTTACAAGGAGCGACTGCCTATCTGACTTCCACAACCCAGCTACTGGGTAACACGATACCCCTTGGTAAGACTAGTTGCCAGACTTTCGGACTTCTGACGACCCGTAACAACTGCCAAAGATCTATCAATGATAGCCGGGACCAAACGGTTTAACGTGCTTCCGAGGCACGGAGGTGTCTTGGTATGTAAAGATGGCCACCCATCCACGGACCAACCGCGGCAAGTATGGCTAAACCAATCGATCGACCCGTACGGCTGTTATTAATACTTAGCCACGAGTCATCACGACAAGCTACTCAGGCAAAAGGAAGAAAAATAAAAATAAATAATTATAATAATTCAAAAACACAACTGCTCTGCCAAAAAACGAACTAAAAAGTAAAAAACAAGTTGTATTAATTAATCTGTATATACAAAGCGAAAGGTCACTCATTTACTCGCTGACTAAACAGATAAATAAAATTTGTTCCACAAAACGACACAACGGTCCCCGACGAGTTGTTTGAATTTTTTAAATTACTTATTTTTATTTTATACATTTTAGTGACAAATTTTATTTTAAAACATCTCATGCTAGGTGGCTTTAATTTTTAAGCACTAAAGGTGGTTTTATACTTTCTCGGCGAGGCGAGGCGAGGCCAGGCGTAGATGGCGTGGAGATTAAATATTTGTTTTGCATTGCTAATTAAAATGTATGCAAATAAATAATATTGTGTTGGATATGTGCTCAACAAGACCTTCAAATGAATACCCATATTGTAATAAATGAAGTAAAAAAAAAAAAAAATGGATATGGAGCCACACTGCCCACACTGTCGCCATATTGATATAGCCTATGTCACTCGGGATGATATAAAGATTCTAACGATACCAAATACATCCAAATCTGCTCAGGCATTTAAAAGTTATGGTGGAACAAAGAAACTCACATACATAATACATGAACCCTGAAAACATTACACTCCTTTTTTGTCAGTCGTGTAACAAAAGAAGCTACTCACTCAGCAATAGCGTTCCCATTCCAACAGCGTTCATTGTCTTCAGCAGCAAAGTCCGGTTCATCACACAACCGATCAGCCAGACCAGCGAACAGTTTCTTAGTGTTGGCGAGGTTAGCAGCAAACTGTAGAAGTTCAGTATCTGGTGGAGGAGCCCTCAGGTTCTCCCGGCGAATTGAACCGGGTGTGGGCTGCGCGGAAGAAGGGGCTTGACTTTCCATTGTGGCTGGCGGACCGCATTCTTGTCGCACCTAGGTATAAAGAAGTTTATGGTTAGTTAAATGCGTAAAAAAACTTAAGCATTCTAAAAGTGATGACGACAAAGCTCATTATGGCTTACTGACTGAGTACCAAGCTGGTCTTTACGCGTCCAACTCTATAAATACTGACAGCACGTTAACACGTTCAGTGTCTGGAGCCCTCCTGGAGGGTTCATCAAGACGCATATGGCGGGACCCCTCGCCGAGGGCTCATTTTAAATGTAGGTCTTCCTTAGCAAATACAGCATTATAAACCGTGTAAAATAAAATCTGATGTATATTTTAACAAGGGTTATTAGTATAAGAGTTGGTTTTAAACTCGCAAGTATTTCAATTTTTTATAAATATTTTGTTCACGGTTACAAATATTCACAAAAAAATTAAAAGGTTGGAAACTGCGTATAGCGACAAGACCCCGTGAATACACAATTTTACTTCGTTTTACAGTATTTTATATCGCGGTTTTAAAACAATGCAGTTGACCGTCCGCGATGGTTAACTTTAGCGCAAACGTAATGCCGGCCACCCTCCCGGAGGGTTCTCTTCCAATATGTATGGGGGCATGGCGTATGAGTTCTATGAAAAGTCGAAAGTGTTTAGTTTTTTTTTTGTCTCGGTTACGGTAAGAGTCAGCCGAACGTCAAGAATAATTGAAACCCCGAAACGATAAACTAAATTTTAATACTGAAACCTACCGCCTAGCAATAGGGTCGAACTTAGAACAAGCTTTAGAATAGGAATAATCATAACTTCGTACTAAAATCCAAGTATTCCACAACATTAGGACCTGTAACATTACGTGTACGTGATCGTAAACGCAAACAAGGAATGTTGTACCGCTATCCCTATAACTAGCAAAAAGTGAGATGTAATCAGCGCGCGTTCGAGCCGAGATGAAGACTAACGACTGCAGCCTCGATACAGTCATGTCATTTGTCAGCGGAGAGACGCCGCTGCAGCAGAGCGCTGCAGTCGCTGGATTATCACGGAGAGGATCATAGATAGAGGTGTGAATAACCGGTGAACGAGTACCTATACGAGTTAGTATTGATGGGTTTAAAATTATAGCACCTCTTTTGCGTTGAATCAGGCTACAAGAATTCTTCAAAATGCATTTTCGTGTACCTAATGAAACCTATATCTGTAAACATGTCGTGATAGAGTTACCTGTATTTATCGGTTTAAAATTATAGCACGTATGTTGCTTTGAATCACGCTACAAGTGTTCTAAAAAATGCATTTTACTGTACCGAATGAAACCGAGATCTGTAAACATGTCGTGTTTTGTACTTTTGACAGTGTCATCATGTTTAAGGTAAGTTGAAAGTTTTAATCAGTTTTGTTTTTGCCTTTTTTAAGGTTTCGTATTTGTGCCTCATCCTCCATTATCCTGTACACATACATACATAAATACAAGCCTACTTACAATCCGCGAAGGGGTAAACAAATTACCTATCAGCTATGAACGTGCCTGCGTCGTCTGGGATCTTTGAATCTCGTTCCATCAAATTTCTTAATATCCTATATGTAATCACGAATCGATACAATACTCATGGTAACATTCCACTCCTCACTCACATCACTAGTCTAGATATATTGGAGTGCGCCGTTACCAGCGCGTGCGCCGAGTGAACGGCCTCAACGACTCGCGACACGCAAATAAACCACAACAACATAGACGCAAATAGGCGCATAGTTCCGACGCAATTATTGCAAAAAGTACTACATAATACCACCAGGCGACTGCTATTTATAACATGTGGTATGTTTGAACTCTTTCGAAATGCAGTTTAAAATATGCTTGAAATTGTAAATGTTTTTGCGTTGCGCTAAAAGGAATTCTTGATATTTAAACGAGAGGTACTATCGAAGAAGTTCATATCTAACCACCGTAAGGAATATTCTTGCTTGCAGCGCTCGGCGGCTATAGAACCGGGCCGATAACAGATGTGGTCATCGTGTTCACGGGATATTGTTTTGAAACTGGTAAGTTATAAAGTTCTTTGATGGTACTTGTATGTTATAAAGTGGCCAAAATATAATACTTAAAACATCTCTATTTATAACCTTTTTCAAATATGAAATTAGCGAAGTTTCAGTCTAGCAGCTACAGATGAAAATGAGTCGTATTATCCCATGTGGTTTCTTATGTATTCCAGCAAAGTTAGCTACGCGAAGATTCCGCAACTTAGGAGTAATATCATGAATCCCGCAGGATTCAGGACAAAGTTTTATTAGACTGTGACATCTGTCGCGAACACATACAAGTACCTACATAACATGGGTATATATATCTCTGCTTTTATTAATATTGGGTTAAATTCGTATAAGTTGTTCAGACTTTACTCGATTTTCCACGAAACGAAGCAAGTTCTACGAAAAGTGATTTTCTATTTTTCGATAACTTAACTAGTTATCGAAAAAATCGAAAATCACTCTCTCAACTGAAAATAAAGTGGATTCTAGATGATGTGTCACTTTAATGTACTATCTGCGCCCCGCAGTTATACCCGTATAAGTCTAGATCCAGTGGGAATATCGCTATAAAAAGTATCCTACGTCTTTTTCTAGGCCATGATTTACCCATGTGTATAATTTCGTCCAAATCCGTTCAGCCGTTTTAACGTAAAAGCGTACCAAACAAACAAAGAAATAAACAAAACTCAAACTTTCACATTTATAATATACTAGCTTACGCAAGCGGCTTCACCCGCGTGATATCTTTATAAATTAATGTTACTCAGTGATAATATAGCATTCAACTGGTGAAAGAATTTTGAAAATCGGTCCAGTAGTTTTTGAGTTTATTCATTACAAACAAACAAACAAAAGCAAATCTTTTCTCTTTAAAATATTAGTTTAGAAAATTATTAAGTTAAATTAGGAAAGTGAGGATTAGTTGTATGTTGTAAGTTCCAAACAGAGATTTAAGCTAAACTCAGCAGAATACACTCGAATCTACGCCGCAAGAACTTAAAAACGTAATGAAATAATGAACAGTGATAGTGCAAGAATAAAGATAGTACAACAAAAAGCAGACATCAATTAAAACTTAGCAGTCAAAAACTCTGACCGTCATCACAAAATCTTAACATTATGTGCTAATTACTGATTTTTTTACCAACAGTTCCCAAGATAGGCGTATAAAGGCGCCGACAACTAAATTTAGTAAATATTCATTAACGCATTGAGTTTGCACGACCGCAACCGGATTGTACCGCCGGTGGTACCGAAAAGAATAAAAAAACGTCTGCTTGTATTGGTACAGTCGAACAAGGTTTGTGACAATGTAGTGTCTGATATAAATCAGCAGCTAAATTGCAACTACTTTTAAACAATGTTGTGAGTGTGCTATGCAGTCAATTATGTATGTCATAGACACCTGTCCCACAGCCGCCGACGAAGAAGCGACTAGCTATCAACAATTTTCTCGCAAGAAACGTATAAAACATTGTAGGTCCCGTGTAAGTAAAAGAGATAAGTACATAATTATATTAATAACTCAAACTCAACTCAAAGCCTGTATTTCGAATAAACCAATTACAGGCACTTTTGAATTGTCAAGGGGTCGCTCAGTCAGAAAGATGAAGCTAGTTGCCCATTCGAACGCGTACTAGTAGGTTCCTATGGAGAAGAACGGGCAAGAAACTCCACGGACACTCTTTTAAATCAACATTTTCTTACAAAATATTGTTTACACATTCATATTGAAATTATACATGTGAGAACAATGTAGAAAGACGTGCACGTTAAAAGCGTCCGTAATGAAAAGATAAAAAACATAAAAAAACAAAAAAAATTGTTGATCCTTGACTGTTTACACCATCGCCGAACTACAAGCAACAGTAGTGTAGTAGCGACAAGAGCTATCAAACAGAGTATACTCGCTTGGCGGGCAGAATACTCGCACTTGGTAAATACTCGTTTAAAATAATAATAATACCAGCCTGTTACTGTCCCACTGCAGAGCAAAGGCCTCTTCTCATACAGAGAAGGCACGAGCATTGATCACCACGCTTGCTCAAGACTTAACTATAAGTCCAGGTTTCCTCGCGGTGTTCTCCTTCACAGGTAATATATACCAGCGAGTAAGCTTGTCGCCGTCGCGCACTCGCTGCTCGTCATCTAGTTTTAAGCTGCTAGCTCTAATCGCTTCTCATTAATCACGGGGACGATGGGACAGGTGCCTTAAACTATGGTGCTTATGAGTCTAACTGTCACTAACGAGACACAATAGACTTTATCGACTTCTAAAGGGAAATCAACAGTTGAGCTGATACAATAAGAATGAATATCGACAATGTAGTGCAAATGTGAATATTTTTGCCTGTATACCGAATAACTTGTTTGATTGTACATAGGTAGGTATATCGCGAACATTTGCTTGCCGCGGGTGAGCATGTAATAATTACAGTACTAAAGAAACTAGAAAATTCAAACCGATATTAAAGCACCGCTTGGGATCGCGATTAACGGATACACAGAAATTATTATGATTGCGAATTGAAACAGCTGTAGATTAACTGTAGTTTTGTTTTGATTGAACTGCCGTTTAATTGACTTAAAAAAGGGAACATCTTTTTTACAAGAAAAGTTACTTTAATTTCGGAAGTCGGTGGCAAAAACCGAAAATGCAAAACCAAAGACACCGACTTCCGAAATTAAAGTTATTTTACACTTTGTAGAGTATTTTTTAGAAGTCAGTTTGTTTTTTTTGTCAAAAAGTTTTTAAGCGATTAAAGTTTTGTAGGAAAATATTAAATTCGCATTTAAAATGAATTGATAAATAAATAGCAGTTATGCAAACAAAGCGATAAGGTAATGGGTGTGAATGCATAATGAATGCCTTAAAAAGGTGCGGCAAAATTTCGTAGGTAGAGATGTGCTTATTAAGACATGATGCCTCCATTTCGCACTAGCCCAATTTACATACTTTATATGGCTTGGTGTTAAAAACATGATGCCGGAAATCGGTAATTGCTGTTAATGGCTCAGTATGCCTAGTCCCCTTAAGTGACAATATTTTAGCAAGTTACAAGCCGATTTTAGACAAGAAAATTGCAAGGTAAATTAGACAATTCAGTATGAAGTACGTACTCTAGTCAAAACTTCAAACGCTCACAATTTCAACTAGACCACAGCACGAATCCATTGTTATACAATTGGGCGGCCTGGACAGTAATTAATTAAACGTAATTCTTCGATTAATTCATAAGTGTGTCCGTCACCGCTATTTACGGTAGGCTCTTCGTTTAACGTCACTTAAGGCGACTGTAACCGACTTTTAATGATTTTATACTGAAGATCACGTCTAAACGAGTAGTAGTAGGAGTAGAT
Source organism: Agrochola macilenta (assembly GCA_916701695.1). Classification (NCBI taxonomy): domain Eukaryota; kingdom Metazoa; phylum Arthropoda; class Insecta; order Lepidoptera; family Noctuidae; genus Agrochola; species Agrochola macilenta. The sequence continues at coordinate 8,750,696 of OU753554.1, read as the reverse complement.
TTGGAAAAAATATATGTTAAATTAAAGCATTTTCTTAATAACTAAATAGGGGAATATTTTAGATTATGCTTATATTACATAGTGAAATTAATTTGTAAAGTTATGTCCGGATAAAAAACTGACAATCACGCAAAATCTATCTAGCGTAGGTATTTTTCTGAAACCTTCACCATTTTTAAGATAATTTATTTATTGATGTTGCAATATACGTGTTTTATTAAAATACCATTTGTTTTTATGTATTTATAATGCGACTAATTTGGGACAGCGCTCCTGATGGGCGAGTCCTATTACTGGCTGGACGTACGACGCGTTGTGTGAGCTCAGTACAGGACACGCAAGCTAACCACTCAAGGTCACTGGCATATATCTGCGTCTTAATCTATTAGATTAATTATCATTTACAGCGAATGACTTACGCATTGTATAGATAATCGATAAATATTTTACAATAATTGTAACACAAGATCGCCTTTGTTCGTCATGAATCATACACAATTGTACAGTATGTATGAAATGTTATATTTTGTAGCACTTAGCTCAAAATTACTCGTATTATGATCTGTTTCATTGTTAATTTTAGACGCACAGATACAATAGAATACAGTTATTCAGTAATAATCGTGTATTTAATTTATAATAGAACATAATTATTATAATCTATATAAACAACAATTATACCTAAACCAATTATACATAAAAATAACAATTATACCGCAATCGCTCATCTAGAAACCCATTCTAGATGAGCGATTGCGGTATAATTGTTATATTAGTACCTATATTGTGCTTGTGTTCAACTTAAGAAATGATTTTTCTATAGTCAGAAGTCAGTTTTCACCTTTTGTATGGAAAATATGTCAAACTGTCATATTTATTCTTCCATTCAAAGATAACTGACTATTGAAAAATCAGCCCTTAGAAACACGAAAGGACCAATGACAGACAGAATGGCGTATTCGTCATTTATAACTACGACGAACGATTGATTTCTAATAGAGCTAAAGGAGCTAAACGATTGATTTCAAGATATTAGACACATTATATTGGTATAAAAATGGGCACGTAATGTCATACCAGTATATTTGCTGAATATAAAACGCAATAATCTATGAGAGAAGTATTAAATAAAACACAAGGAGGTACAAAAAACGGAACATCCGGTGTCAAGGCAGCTCGTCATTGAATTTGAATGTATTTTTATGAATGACATCTGTTCGTGTGACTTGTAGAATTGTATTCCTGTATGCATATCGCGTACTCACTTAAATTACGCTTATATTGGTACTAAATATATCTATGGACTTTATTAAAGGTGGCTCTTGTGAGGTATTGCACGTTTTAAATGAGAATTCGAACGTGAACTGGTGGTTGGGCACGAAAAAGTTCCTTTTGTACATAGAACATGGCCACTAGATATGTTATACTTTGTTTTTATTCATGTGAAATTATGGGTATACTCTACCCATAATTTCACATTAATAAAAACAAAGTAATGCCAACACGGGTTTGTTTAACCCAAAACACGATAAACAACAAGACCCGAACACATAAATCATATCACATCTGAACATCACAAAAAGCATTCCGGCCCGCAGTCTCACTCGCATTTTTTGCGCTCTCGTCTGTATAACTAGATTGTACAAGATAAATAATAAATGGCACTTTTATAGGTGCTTCCAACATGACAATAAATATTTTAGGTTCAGACGTAAGTCCGTCATATAAATGGCTTATCATAAATCAGCCACGTTCTCATAGAGCCATAATTTGAGCCGTATAAGATTATTACTTCACCTATTTGGTGGCAAATCTTATAAATTGCACGCATGTTAGAGCCATGAAACTCGTCTAAGTGTGGTAAAATTTATTACTTGGGTTTAGTTAATACCGCTAGAAATTACGATCTATTTTACTTGAGGCGTGGACCAGTAATAAATTACTGGAAGTGATTTATTTCGCTTAGAGCTATTGATTTATGAAATAAAATAAGAATTTGTTGTATTAAATCAGAACGAGCTTTTATAAGTGATTAAAAACGGATTATAAAAAGGTCAAGTATTTATAAAAAATATATCGTAAATATCAAATCAAAAGTTGTATCTGAAATTGATCAGAGAGTATCTAGATACTTAACTCGATCGATAAATCAATTCATTCTCAATTAAATCAATTGGCTGAATAGTCACCTATTCAGCCAATTGATTTAATTGAGAATTGAGAAATCATTGCGTTAGTAACTACACTAGAAAAAAAAGATAGTGTGACGTCATAGTCCTTTTACACTCAATGGTTCGGGGCAGCCATTTGTGGGAAATGAGGCAATTACAGGGCGCGCCGACCTGGAACTGCCTGGAAGATTACTTAATAGAAAATAAGAAAAAGTTTTCCTTGCGATTGCCTATTCGAAATTAATTAGGTTTACTTAACAACTTCTTAGCAGGTGGCTTAAGACTCTGTTTATTTCGTGAAGTTTTTGTGGCTTCACTTTCAGGAAGGATTTGTGGGAAACCATATTCTTGTCGACATTCAAGTTGTTTGTTGGGAAAATTTCAGTTAGGCTCTCGACGTAGTGTTTTCCCACAAAATATACGCATTAATAAAGAATCGTTATCTTGTCAGTGTGCACGAGCTCAGTCTGCAGGTTGCATTATTATCTGTTAAGGAAAAATTATGTAGTTCGCATGCAAGTTATAATTACCAGGTACGTTTAATTTTAATTTACCATGATGGTCTACATATTATGACCATATAATATACCGTTTAAATGACAACCATACAAAGGGGTTTTCTACGAGTTTTGACAACGGAAGAATAGACAAAATGACAGATTGTGATTGTTTATCCGTCATTTTGTCTATTCTGCCGTCGATAAAATCCGTTTCTATTATGGTCAGGCTACACGTGCTGCATGATAGCTGAGTGGATATAACACAGGGACAAAGGGTATAATTCTGTGTACTTACTTCGCTGTTTTGTCACTGGCCATTTGTACACACAAACATACTGACAAACGTGACATTTGCTATTCAGCGCAGATTAACGCTTTAAAAAGCGGTAAATAGACGCTCAAAATGTAAATTCTCCATTGAACGGCGTTGTTATTAGGTGATAATTATACTGCCTTTTATGTAGTATTTAATCAAATAATAGACACTTTTGTAAAAACCTGACTTTTGTTTGTAAGTAAATTTTGAATATCGATAAACAAAAAGTTTCATTTATGTGCTAAATGATGAAAGATAATAGATGATAGTAATATTTTGATTATGTAAAAGACATTAGAGAAAGAATTAAATTGATTACACACTTACTCAATATCTTTATTACTTTACCATATTGTGTACTTAGGTGGTAACCATATAATTTAGATCATTATGGACCCTGTAGGGCACAGCAAAAGGGTAGGAGAGAGGAAGCCCTGTTTAAGGAGATCGTTAAGTTGTTATTGTGGGAGCAAGTTTTAACTTACATTTATTCAAAGTCATGAGATCGCAAATAGGATACTAGCATTTCGCTTAAAATATCTATTATTTATGTATTATTTTATCTGTAAAAATGTACTTAAATATTTTAGATTATTTTTATATAAGTACCTATGTATGTACATATGTATTATAATTCTGTTTATTCATTTATATAAATTGTTTTTCTTCGAATAATTATTATTGCTATATTGTTTAATTTATTATAATTGCTAAGTTATTTAAATAATATTTATTTATTAAAAATTTCCGTATCATTAATATATTATATATGTTTTTCCTATTTTGTATGTTTATCATTTAAATACATATACTCACGCCTTCTTCCTATGGGAGTAGGCAGAAACCAAATAACGCCAGTTGCTACGGTCCTTACATCATACTCCTTTTGCTTCGTCCATACAAAGTAAAAAGTAAAAAGTTTACTGTCACAAAATAATGAGAGCATTCACAAGAATTTTATACATAGATAGTTTTTTTTTTTTTTTGCTTTAGGTACTGAAACTGATACTCAAAGTAAGCCAGGGCTTGTATTTTGGGAGTCAGACCTCAAACGTGGATCAACAGGGAGTTCGTGTCAACGTGAATGTCGTGTCGTAGATTATTATTAATGCACAAGCACGCTGGTTGCGAGTACTACGCACCTGATCTTTCTAAGGAACATCACCAATAAGGACACTATTTACTCATGTCCTCCTAGGGCGTCTTCTCCCGGCGTTTTCACTCACATCTGCGTTGTAATTGTTGTAAATATCTTTTGTTCGTCGCCTTTCATTCATCCTCTCATCATCTAAGCATACTTAAATAATAATTAATCAATTAAATTACTTAATTATTAATCAATTCAATTACTTAATTATTAATCAATTCAATTAATTAATTATTAATCAATTCAATTAATTAATTATTAATCAATTCTTACTATATTTTTTTTTAAACACGGCCACATCACACACTTTAAACTTACATAATTATGCTAGAAATAATCTTAATAACTAAAGGACTAATGTACATGACAATTACGGCGTACATAGCATTGATAACAATATCTTGTTGCCTTGCAATTTAATATACTAAACTAAATTAAACCTAAAATAAACTAAAATTGACTAACGTAAATAAGACTAGTAACAACAAAAATTAAGAAATTAAATTAATTTCAATTAATTATTAATCAATTTAATTAATTATTTAATTGATATTGAGTTATTAAAAGTGTTGGAATATTAACTTTACGACCGTGGATGTTAATGATTAATTCTAATTCCTATTAATTCCGATAATGGCACATTTACTTAATAAATAGTAATCATTTTTATACAACATGAAATAATACCGCTAACGAGAATAAGGTAATAAATAAGAAATACTTCGCAAATGATTAATCAACGACTAACATTAGGTACTTGTTCGTAAATACAATGTTGGTAAGTTGTTCCAATGATTTCCTACATAGCATAATCTGCCAATAATGATCCCATTGCTGGGCCCTCCTGGAGAGGGAGTGGGCCATAATCCACCACGCGGACCCACGGGTTGGTGGTAATAATGATTTATTTATTTCAGGGCAATTAATGGAAACAACTAGTCTCCAAACCAATTTAGGTAAATTAGCCATGAATTAAAATAAGTGGAGTTACGTGCCTATTACGCGACCTAGAACCGCTATTAGTCCCATTTGAAAACCCGAAACTAATTACAACAATACGGCCATTAATTATTTTACGACCCAACTCCACATTTCTATTTACGTAAAGACCTACCAATCGCGGCCGAACTTTTGTAACAGTATAATTCTAATTAAACATAAGTCCTAATAAAAAATACGTCAGAACCAGAAGTCAATAAATAAAGCCGGTGGAACTATACATCAGTCTGCGATTGGTCGTATCGAGGTTTTAAGTTTTCGCCCACGTGAGTCATGACCCAAGACACGAGCGGTTCTGCCACACGCCAAACCCACATTTTCTAAGTAATAGTATTATGTAGGAAGGGTTAGAAGGCTCACTTCTAATAACTCACGAAAACTGTCAAGTAGTTAACTTTCCTCTTCACAAAACAGAAATTACCAAAATTTAAAAAGAATCTACTGAGTGCTACTACTCTTTATAATAATTCCTATCAGACCAATCACTTCTCCAGTACAGTCCCCCTCAGTCATGATACGTTCATTATTCTACCATTTCTAACAATTTTTTATTGGTATGTATTATGTTAGTATTTTTTTTATTTCTTCTTTGTTATTCTTATTGCATATGTTTTCAGTAGTATTTACTTCCGGGAGAAGGCACTGGCTCTTGTGTGTGGGACTGAATGTCTGGGTCAACAACATTCATTGCGCTATTTTCGTTGTTGAGGACATACATTTTTCGATCATATGAAGCAATGGATTAGGAATATCCTTCAAAATCATTCAGATTATGATTGAAAGTATGTTTCGTATTTAGGGTGCTGGCAGAGATTACAGGATTGCTAAATACAGGATAAGTATTGAACTCGCCCAAATACTAACAGGTTAATTAAGGTAAGAATTTCGTCACATGTGGAAGAAGGCGCACTGCATCATAACGACTCATTAGAAGTTTACGGTTAGTGTATGGACTTTCTGCAACATTACATGATACCCAGTCACATTTACCATACACCCCACACACACACACACACACCTCACATTCGCACACACTCACCTTACTCACACTCACCCTCATTTCTACAGAACGCAATAGTAATTTAAAATATTTTATTATTATTCGTTTTTGCTTTTTTTTTTGTTCTTGTATATCTGTAAACCTACCTTTTATAATGCATGGATTAACTATAGTGTATCTCAGTTTTGTCTATTATATATTCCCAGTAAATTGAGAGGTCTGGCTCTTGTGATACAGGAACGCTAGTACAAGAGCCAGGGCTACACAGCTGTTTGTCTCTGAAGTAAAAATAAATAAATTACTATTAAATTACTACTTTGTTCTACTGTGATTTCCGAATACAAGGATTCTTCCTGTAACCACTGCAAATGCTGCAAAAATTTAATTCAAGAGAGCTTTTCTGTTATGCATTTTAAGAAGTGGCTCTTCTGTACTTTTCTATCCGATTTTATAAGTATTTTATATAAGGTCGTGTGCCATACTCATAACGTGCGTAGGCGCCGGGGAAATGCGTTGAGAAATTAATATTAATAGCTTTACACGTTACATGTTATCTTTAACGTTGTAAATTTCGGTATACCTATCGAATTTCGTGATATGTGGCGGTATATTAAATAGTTGTTTAAAATATCATGCTTTGATACATGATTTTAAACAAATTGAGTAATGTACCGGTTATTTATAGGTGCAGGGAAGTCACGACCAGATATAAACAACTTAACATTAAAATACTTACTTACATTCTACTAGTCACAAGGTCTCTTACTTAGACTAGTGGAATTTAGGTTAGTATTTCAGGTAAATGGAATGCCACAATAAGATCAATCATCAGCTGCTGTTTACAAAATTTTACTTAATACCTTAATATTATTGCCGTTGGCAGCATTATAGTAGAATATTGTTTTATAAATTGGCAGCACTGCTACCTCACTGTCATTTAAACTTCATCTTTGTAAAAGCAGGTATTGTTCCGTTTAAAACCATAAAACAAACTAATTAAACTGTGATTATATTCAAAACTTTTGTTTTACTGCCGTGCCTCTACGTGCCTCACGAGGCATGGAGAGGACTCGGTATGTTAAGATGGTCACCCACCCACGGACTGACCGTGGCAAGCGTAGCTTAACCTGATCGATCGACCCATGCGGCTGTTATTACTTAACCACGAGCATGAGGTACTGAAAGTGATCATAAAATTATTATATTCGATCAGTGTTTGTCTTATCAGATCTGAAATCAACAAAATTTTCAAAATTCAAATTTAAAATTCAAAACCTAAAGTTACAGAGAAAAAATAAATGATTTCTTCACAGCCATTTTCGGTCGCTGTCGTCTGCAAATTGCGCCTGCGATTCGCGAGGTGAAAGCACGCACAGGCGTGGGCGGGCGCCGGCGCGCGGCGTCTCACGATATGAGATGGGGTCCATAGTAATACACAGACGGATTTCATATGAACTACAGAACTACGGTTTACTCGATACGTGTCGATGACACCACTCTTTATATGCTAATTACACGACTTCAGGAAGTTTGCGAATAGTTTGGCGCCATAAGAACATGAAATATTTTCGGAAATAATGGTTGAAAAGTACAGATAATTATGTCGAAATAAACTGTAATAAGTAATTCATCATTCAGTAACCACGCTATTTAACGGGAAAAGTTGAACTCTCCATGATTGGAGGATTTTGAATACATAAAATATTATGTTTCCAAAAATATTGTGATTAAATCGAATGGTACTGCCGTTCGAATACAGCATGAGTTTCAAATATGGCTGCCGCAGCGAAATTCGAAATTTGAATTCGAAATTATTATTACAGTATGGGAAATTCGAATGTGATGCAGATTTACTTCAAAACAAGCGAATTCGCTATCGAAGGTCACTACAGTGTCTTTCGAAGTAAAAACAAAAATATTTGGGTAAGTCAAATCCGATGATTTTGAAATTAAGTTTTCATCACTCATATGAATCCCCTTAAAAACATGATTATAGGTGTATTCTCCCGTCATTACCTCATGTCCTCAGTGGGTAGGACATTAGCCGAGGTATGATTAGCGAACAACCAGTAAATTGCTCCGTAGGAAGCGAAGAGAGGCGATGATTACCGGTCTTGACACAGATACGTGACGTCTGCACCGTGTGGGATCCATAGATCTACTGCTAGATACACGAGTATATCACTGTTTTACAGATGGTTATCATCTTTCTATAGTCTGTAATTTTCGATATAAAAATACATATAAGCAAGTAGGTGTGTGTTTATCGATGCATACATACAAATAATATTGCGCAATATTGTCTTTGTTCCGTGGCCTTGACATCCATCAATGAACAACATTGTTTTAAATTTTTATTTATTGGTTGAATACGAGGCCTTTGGCTACTTTTGTATGTGTGTATTTTATGTCTTTTTATGTGCGTTTTGTTTGTGCAGAATTAACAATTTTTCTTTCTTTCTAAATAAATTTGAAGTGTCTGTTTGTAATTTCAAAATAACAGCTTTTTACTAAATGCATATGAAAGTAAGTATATACGAGTATACGGTACTTATATTAGTATCGCACAATATTTTTATTTTTTGGTTATAACAAAACAGCATTTTTTTTTGTTTCTATATCTGTCTGTTTGTTCCAGCAAATCTCCAAAACGTCTGGACCGATTTTGACGGGACTTCACTGGTACAGATAGCTGATGTTATAAGTAGTAACTTAGGCTAATTTTATTTTAGAAGAAGAACTAGGGTCCACGCGGGCGATGCCGCGGGTAGCAGCTAGTTGCATAAATAAAAACGCATTTGAAATTACCTCAATTTTACATCAACTCCTTATACATAATGTAAATAGTTGCAGTTTATTTTAAACGTAAAACCAGGAGTAAGTATAACACCTACTTTATTTCAATAAAACTTATGAACTCAACTTATGTTCATGAATTGATGAGTGTTTGAAACTGAAATCGAATTTAAAAACCAATACCAACTCATCTAACTTTTCCGTACTTTATTTTCTACATATTCCACAGTATTCATTTTCTTTTCCATTCCACTGTTTTATTATTTAATTAACAATTTGTTTCGCAAATACTAACTCATTCTGCTTGATTAAAAGGCAAGTCGACTACGTAGTTACTAGTTACGTAGTGCGGATTGAAAGTCAACAACCTCCAGTCGCGGCTACAATGTAGGACTTGGCTGGTAAGTGAAAAGTTTTTATAAAGCGCCAAAGTCTAGGTAATAAAGCTAAAGTGTGTTATATTCAGCGTCGTTTATCTTTTGTTATATTGCTACGGTGATAAAACAGGATTTTAAAAACTTTATTGCGGTACGCTTAGCTGCGTTCGTGTTTAGTCTTTTGGAATTAATAACCTGGGCTATGTATTCACAGTCTGCCTTTGCAGCTCTTCACTATATTCTAATTAGGGTTTTCTAGGTGGCAGCACTGAGTCGTCAGGTCCGAGCACCTGTCAGAAGTGTCAAAGCGCCTATATTTTCTTGAGTCGTGACTGAATGTTGAACGAATGAATGAAAGGAATAATGAACGTCTTCATATATTTTACTAGCTTCCGCCAGCGGCTTTTCCAGCGTGATATCTTAATAAATTATAGCCTATGTTACTCAGTAAAAATATAGCATTCTACTGTAGAACGATTTTTTTAAATCGGTCTTATAGTTTTTGAGTTTACTCATTACAAACAATCTAATCTTTTCTCTTTATAATATTAGTTTAGATATTCATTGTCGAAATGGAAGACCTCTTGTCTAAGTGGCATCAACTGGTGGCGTGAATTTCCATGAAACTCATTGAATTCGCCGAGTACACAACCACCAGTATCTTTATGCGATTACTTAGATTAATTTTGCATTATTCACGACAACATACTCTCAGCAAACACGTAGTATTTTTTATAAAAAAACGAATAAAAAGTGATGTCTTAATTAACTAAGCTCTCATTAGCTATTTCTCGGATGTTGCATGTTGATCTATTCTTCTTCTTGTTCCGTGTTCCTTTGTCTCTCGTTATTCATTTACTGTTAACTAGTCCATTAAATAGTACGGACAAAGAAGAAGAACATTACATACATATAACTACATACTTAGATCAATATTATTATCTAGTTTACGTTATAGATCAGCTGTCCCAGCAAATAAAACATGAACGTACAAACGTATGCTGTCACAAGTTTATTGAATCAACCGTCTGTAGGAGGAAAATGATTGAGACCGAAACAAGATTACCTATATTGGCAATATTGCCACGGCTGATTACGAGAGAGGACACAAAATAAAATATTTTCTCTCTCAGAAAATATTCACGGAGAAAACAGCGCGGCATTTTTTTCTTTTTTACTTTACGCTTAAAATAAATTGGTGTTCCGATTGAGTTACTCAATCTCTGCGAAACGGTTTTGTATACAGATGAACCTATTATGCCGGAAGACGGAAGGAGTGTCCTTGATCCGAGGTGTGCTGTGACATAACTATATGAAATATAGGTGTTGTGTCACGTGTGAGTCAACGGGATGTCTCCTACGTGTGACGGCAATTCGTCTATCCGGGGGCATTTTGATCTTTGGCTGCACCATTGCCTTGCGATATAAACGGCAAATAGCCAAAATTACTTAAAGCCTTTTATTACATTTTTGAAATCCTTTTTATATGAGCTATTAAAACAGACGTAAAGTAAATTAAAGTGCGATGTAAAAGCGTCGTTCCACAATAACCGTAAGTTAAACTTCTGCAGTATTAATATTCATGAAGCGAAACGCATGTTATGTGATATTTTAACGCGCTGTGGATGCATACTGCTAAATAAAGGGAGGTCTTTATGAGCCTCGTTATTTCTAATAAAACGACCATGAACCATTCTAGACTGCGCTTAAATCCACGAGCTGTGAGCGACATTAGACGAGCGACGGAAAGCGAACGAATTGGGATCTAATAAGTAAGGACATAATATTAAAAGGAGACTGCTGAGGTGAGCCATGAATTTTATTCGGAAATCGATCTTTGATGTACTCGAGATGGGCCAATTGATAAAATTGATTCAATCCAAATCTTCAATCTACTGGCAATACTACTGAGAAGGGATTTAATTTCGAATGTAATATTTCACTGTAATCGATTATCGGTTTTGATTTAAGTTTTTGACCACAAGAGGGGCAATTCCCGTAATTTTTAAGATCTTTCGCTATCTGTCAAAAATATATTCAATTTACTAGCATTTTTGACAAGTTTGACAGATTGCGACTTGAATGTGAACGCTTTTTAAGTACGAGAATTGGCCTTCAGGGATCGCTCTTACGCTAACTCACTTTGAACGTTAGATGCGAAGATAATATTAATTGTGATAAATAATATTAAATGAGAATTAATAATTTAATATTTTCCTACAAAACTTTAATCGCTTAAAAACTTTTTGACAAAAAAAAGCAACTGACTTCTAAAAAATACTCTACAAAGTGTAAAAGTTACTTTAATTTCGGAAGTCGGTGGCAAAAACCGAAAATGCAAAACCAAAGACACCGACTTCCGAAATTAAAGTTATTTTACACTTTGTAGAGTATTTTTTAGAAGTCAGTTGCTTTTTTTTGTCAAAAAGTTTTTAAGCGATTAAAGTTTTGTAGGAAAATATTAAATTCGCATTTAAAATGAATTGATAAATAAATAGCAGTTATGCAAACAAAGCGATAAGGTAATGGGTGTGAATGCATAATGAATGCCTTAAAAAGGTGCGGCAAAATTTCGTAGGTAGAGATGTGCTTATTAAGACATGATGCCTCCATTTCGCACTAGCCCAATTTACATACTTTATATGGCTTGGTGTTATAAACATGATGCCGGAAATCGGTAATTGCTGTTAATGGCGCAGTATGCCTAGTCCCCTTAAGTGAAAATATTTTAGCAAGTTACAAGCCGATTTTAGACAAGAAAATTGCAAGGTAAATTAGACAATTCAGTATGAAGTACGTGCTCTAGTCAAAACTTCAAACGCTCACAATTTCAACTAGACCACAGCACGAATCCATTGTTATACAATTGGGCGGCCTGGACAGTAATTAATTAAACGTAATTCTTCGATTAATTCATAAGTGTGTCCGTCACCGCTATTTACGGCAGGCTCTTCGTTTAACGTCACTTAAGGCGACTGTAACCGACTTTTAATGATTTTATACTGAAGATCACGTCTAAACGAGTAGTAGTAGGAGTAGATTTGGAAAAAATATATGTTAAATTAAAGCATTTTCTTAATAACTAAATAGGGGAATATTTTAGATTATGCTTATATTACATAGTGAAATTAATTTGTAAAGTTATGTCCGGATAAAAAACTGACAATCACGCAAAATCTATCTAGCGTATTTTTCTGAAACCTTCACCATTTTTAAGATAATTTATTTATTGATGTTGCAATATACGTGTTTTATTAAAATACCATTTGTTTTTATGTATTTATAATGCGACTAATTTGGGACAGCGCTCCTGATGGGCGAGTCCTATTACTGGCTGGACGTACGACGCGTTGTGTGAGCTCAGTACAGGACACGCAAGCTAACCACTCAAGGTCACTGGCATATATCTGCGTCTTAATCTATTAGATTAATTATCATTTACAGCGAATGACTTACGCATTGTATAGATAATCGATAAATATTTTACAATAATTGTAACACAAGATCGCCTTTGTTCGTCATGAATCATACACAATTGTACAGTATGTATGAAATGTTATATTTTGTAGCACTTAGCTCAAAATTACTCGTATTATGATCTGTTTCATTGTTAATTTTAGACGCACAGATACAATATAATACAGTTATTCAGTAATAATCGTGTATTTAATTTATAATAGAACATAATTATTATAATCTATATAAACAACAATTATACCTAAACCAATTATACATAAAAATAACAATTATACCGCAATCGCTCATCTAGAAACCCATTCTAGATGAGCGATTGCGGTATAATTGTTATATTAGTACCTATATTGTGCTTGTGTTCAACTTAAGAAATGATTTTTCTATAGTCAGAAGTCAGTTTTCACCTTTTGTATGGAAAATATGTCAAACTGTCATATTTATTCTTCCATTCAAAGATAACTGACTATTGAAAAATCAGCCCTTAGAAACACGAAAGGACCAATGACAGACAGAATGGCGTATTCGTCATTTATAACTACGACGAACGATTGATTTCTAATAGAGCTAAAGGAGCTAAACGATTGATTTCAAGATATTAGACACATTATATTGGTATAAAAATGGGCACGTAATGTCATACCAGTATATTTGCTGAATATAAAACGCAATAATCTATGAGAGAAGTATTAAATAAAATACAAGGAGGTACAAAAAACGGAACATCCGGTGTCAAGGCAGCTCGTCATTGAATTTGAATGTATTTTTATGAATGACATCTGTTCGTGTGACTTGTAGAATTGTATTCCTGTATGCATATCGCGTACTCACTTAAATTACGCTTATATTGGTACTAAATATATCTATGGACTTTATTAAAGGTGGCTCTTGTGAGGTATTGCACGTTTTAAATGAGAATTCGAACGTGAACTGGTGGTTGGGCACGAAAAAGTTCCTTTTGTACATAGAACATGGCCACTAGATATGTTATACTTTGTTTTTATTCATGTGAAATTATGGGTATACTCTACCCATAATTTCACATTAATAAAAACAAAGTAATGCCAACACGGGTTTGTTTAACCCAAAACACGATAAACAACAAGACCCGAACACATAAATCATATCACATCTGAACATCACAAAAAGCATTCCGGCCCGCAGTCTCACTCGCATTTTTTGCGCTCTCGTCTGTATAACTAGATTGTACAAGATAAATAATAAATGGCACTTTTATAGGTGCTTCCAACATGACAATAAATATTTTAGGTTCAGACGTAAGTCCGTCATATAAATGGCTTATCATAAATCAGCCACGTTCTCATAGAGCCATAATTTGAGCCGTATAAGATTATTACTTCACCTATTTGGTGGCAAATCTTATAAATTGCACGCATGTTAGAGCCATGAAACTCGTCTAAGTGTGGTAAAATTTATTACTTGGGTTTAGTTAATACCGCTAGAAATTACGATCTATTTTACTTGAGGCGTGGACCAGTAATAAATTACTGGAAGTGATTTATTTCGCTTAGAGCTATTGATTTATGAAATAAAATAAGAATTTGTTGTATTAAATCAGAACGAGCTTTTATAAGTGATTAAAAACGGATTATAAAAAGGTCAAGTATTTATAAAAAATATATCGTAAATATCAAATCAAAAGTTGTATCTGAAATTGATCAGAGAGTATCTAGATACTTAACTCGATCGATAAATCAATTCATTCTCAATTAAATCAATTGGCTGAATAGTCACCTATTCAGCCAATTGATTTAATTGAGAATTGAGAAATCATTGCGTTAGTAACTACACTAGAAAAAAAAGATAGTGTGACGTCATAGTCCTTTTACACTCAATGGTTCGGGGCAGCCATTTGTGGGAAATGAGGCAATTACAGGGCGCGCCGACCTGGAACTGCCTGGAAGATTACTTAATAGAAAATAAGAAAAAGTTTTCCTTGCGATTGCCTATTCGAAATTAATTAGGTTTACTTAACAACTTCTTAGCAGGTGGCTTAAGACTCTGTTTATTTCGTGAAGTTTTTGTGGCTTCACTTTCAGGAAGGATTTGTGGGAAACCATATTCTTGTCGACATTCAAGTTGTTTGTTGGGAAAATTTCAGTTAGGCTCTCGACGTAGTGTTTTCCCACAAAATATACGCATTAATAAAGAATCGTTATCTTGTCAGTGTGCACGAGCTCAGTCTGCAGGTTGCATTATTATCTGTTAAGGAAAAATTATGTAGTTCGCATGCAAGTTATAATTACCAGGTACGTTTAATTTTAATTTACCATGATGGTCTACATATTATGACCATATAATATACCGTTTAAATGACAACCATACAAAGGGGTTTTCTACGAGTTTTGACAACGGAAGAATAGACAAAATGACAGATTGTGATTGTTTATCCGTCATTTTGTCTATTCTGCCGTCGATAAAATCCGTTTCTATTATGGTCAGGCTACACGTGCTGCATGATAGCTGAGTGGATATAACACAGGGACAAAGGGTATAATTCTGTGTACTTACTTCGCTGTTTTGTCACTGGCCATTTGTACACACAAACATACTGACAAACGTGACATTTGCTATTCAGCGCAGATTAACGCTTTAAAAAGCGGTAAATAGACGCTCAAAATGTAAATTCTCCATTGAACGGCGTTGTTATTAGGTGATAATTATACTGCCTTTTATGTAGTATTTAATCAAATAATAGACACTTTTGTAAAAACCTGACTTTTGTTTGTAAGTAAATTTTGAATATCGATAAACAAAAAGTTTCATTTATGTGCTAAATGATGAAAGATAATAGATGATAGTAATATTTTGATTATGTAAAAGACATTAGAGAAAGAATTAAATTGATTACACACTTACTCAATATCTTTATTACTTTACCATATTGTGTACTTAGGTGGTAACCATATAATTTAGATCATTATGGACCCTGTAGGGCACAGCAAAAGGGTAGGAGAGAGGAAGCCCTGTTTAAGGAGATCGTTAAGTTGTTATTGTGGGAGCAAGTTTTAACTTACATTTATTCAAAGTCATGAGATCGCAAATAGGATACTAGCATTTCGCTTAAAATATCTATTATTTATGTATTATTTTATCTGTAAAAATGTACTTAAATATTTTAGATTATTTTTATATAAGTACCTATGTATGTACATATGTATTATAATTCTGTTTATTCATTTATATAAATTGTTTTTCTTCGAATAATTATTATTGCTATATTGTTTAATTTATTATAATTGCTAAGTTATTTAAATAATATTTATTTATTAAAAATTTCCGTATCATTAATATATTATATATGTTTTTCCTATTTTGTATGTTTATCATTTAAATACATATACTCACGCCTTCTTCCTATGGGAGTAGGCAGAAACCAAATAACGCCAGTTGCTACGGTCCTTACATCATACTCCTTTTGCTTCGTCCATACAAAGTAAAAAGTAAAAAGTTTACTGTCACAAAATAATGAGAGCATTCACAAGAATTTTATACATAGATAGTTTTTTTTTTTTTTTGCTTTAGGTACTGAAACTGATACTCAAAGTAAGCCAGGGCTTGTATTTTGGGAGTCAGACCTCAAACGTGGATCAACAGGGAGTTCGTGTCAACGTGAATGTCGTGTCGTAGATTATTATTAATGCACAAGCACGCTGGTTGCGAGTACTACGCACCTGATCTTTCTAAGGAACATCACCAATAAGGACACTATTTACTCATGTCCTCCTAGGGCGTCTTCTCCCGGCGTTTTCACTCACATCTGCGTTGTAATTGTTGTAAATATCTTTTGTTCGTCGCCTTTCATTCATCCTCTCATCATCTAAGCATACTTAAATAATAATTAATCAATTAAATTACTTAATTATTAATCAATTCAATTACTTAATTATTAATCAATTCAATTAATTAATTATTAATCAATTCAATTAATTAATTATTAATCAATTCTTACTATATTTTTTTTTAAACACGGCCACATCACACACTTTAAACTTACATAATTATGCTAGAAATAATCTTAATAACTAAAGGACTAATGTACATGACAATTACGGCGTACATAGCATTGATAACAATATCTTGTTGCCTTGCAATTTAATATACTAAACTAAATTAAACCTAAAATAAACTAAAATTGACTAACGTAAATAAGACTAGTAACAACAAAAATTAAGAAATTAAATTAATTTCAATTAATTATTAATCAATTTAATTAATTATTTAATTGATATTGAGTTATTAAAAGTGTTGGAATATTAACTTTACGACCGTGGATGTTAATGATTAATTCTAATTCCTATTAATTCCGATAATGGCACATTTACTTAATAAATAGTAATCATTTTTATACAACATGAAATAATACCGCTAACGAGAATAAGGTAATAAATAAGAAATACTTCGCAAATGATTAATCAACGACTAACATTAGGTACTTGTTCGTAAATACAATGTTGGTAAGTTGTTCCAATGATTTCCTACATAGCATAATCTGCCAATAATGATCCCATTGCTGGGCCCTCCTGGAGAGGGAGTGGGCCATAATCCACCACGCGGACCCACGGGTTGGTGGTAATAATGATTTATTTATTTCAGGGCAATTAATGGAAACAACTAGTCTCCAAACCAATTTAGGTAAATTAGCCATGAATTAAAATAAGTGGAGTTACGTGCCTATTACGCGACCTAGAACCGCTATTAGTCCCATTTGAAAACCCGAAACTAATTACAACAATACGGCCATTAATTATTTTACGACCCAACTCCACATTTCTATTTACGTAAAGACCTACCAATCGCGGCCGAACTTTTGTAACAGTATAATTCTAATTAAACATAAGTCCTAATAAAAAATACGTCAGAACCAGAAGTCAATAAATAAAGCCGGTGGAACTATACATCAGTCTGCGATTGGTCGTATCGAGGTTTTAAGTTTTCGCCCACGTGAGTCATGACCCAAGACACGAGCGGTTCTGCCACACGCCAAACCCACATTTTCTAAGTAATAGTATTATGTAGGAAGGGTTAGAAGGCTCACTTCTAATAACTCACGAAAACTGTCAAGTAGTTAACTTTCCTCTTCACAAAACAGAAATTACCAAAATTTAAAAAGAATCTACTGAGTGCTACTACTCTTTATAATAATTCCTATCAGACCAATCACTTCTCCAGTACAGTCCCCCTCAGTCATGATACGTTCATTATTCTACCATTTCTAACAATTTTTTATTGGTATGTATTATGTTAGTATTTTTTTTATTTCTTCTTTGTTATTCTTATTGCATATGTTTTCAGTAGTATTTACTTCCGGGAGAAGGCACTGGCTCTTGTGTGTGGGACTGAATGTCTGGGTCAACAACATTCATTGCGCTATTTTCGTTGTTGAGGACATACATTTTTCGATCATATGAAGCAATGGATTAGGAATATCCTTCAAAATCATTCAGATTATGATTGAAAGTATGTTTCGTATTTAGGGTGCTGGCAGAGATTACAGGATTGCTAAATACAGGATAAGTATTGAACTCGCCCAAATACTAACAGGTTAATTAAGGTAAGAATTTCGTCACATGTGGAAGAAGGCGCACTGCATCATAACGACTCATTAGAAGTTTACGGTTAGTGTATGGACTTTCTGCAACATTACATGATACCCAGTCACATTTACCATACACCCCACACACACACACACACACCTCACATTCGCACACACTCACCTTACTCACACTCACCCTCATTTCTACAGAACGCAATAGTAATTTAAAATATTTTATTATTATTCGTTTTTGCTTTTTTTTTTGTTCTTGTATATCTGTAAACCTACCTTTTATAATGCATGGATTAACTATAGTGTATCTCAGTTTTGTCTATTATATATTCCCAGTAAATTGAGAGGTCTGGCTCTTGTGATACAGGAACGCTAGTACAAGAGCCAGGGCTACACAGCTGTTTGTCTCTGAAGTAAAAATAAATAAATTACTATTAAATTACTACTTTGTTCTACTGTGATTTCCGAATACAAGGATTCTTCCTGTAACCACTGCAAATGCTGCAAAAATTTAATTCAAGAGAGCTTTTCTGTTATGCATTTTAAGAAGTGGCTCTTCTGTACTTTTCTATCCGATTTTATAAGTATTTTATATAAGGTCGTGTGC
Source organism: Agrochola macilenta (assembly GCA_916701695.1). Classification (NCBI taxonomy): domain Eukaryota; kingdom Metazoa; phylum Arthropoda; class Insecta; order Lepidoptera; family Noctuidae; genus Agrochola; species Agrochola macilenta. The sequence goes on along the minus strand of OU753554.1, from coordinate 8,731,743 downwards.
CATACTCATAACGTGCGTAGGCGCCGGGGAAATGCGTTGAGAAATTAATATTAATAGCTTTACACGTTACATGTTATCTTTAACGTTGTAAATTTCGGTATACCTATCGAATTTCGTGATATGTGGCGGTATATTAAATAGTTGTTTAAAATATCATGCTTTGATACATGATTTTAAACAAATTGAGTAATGTACCGGTTATTTATAGGTGCAGGGAAGTCACGACCAGATATAAACAACTTAACATTAAAATACTTACTTACATTCTACTAGTCACAAGGTCTCTTACTTAGACTAGTGGAATTTAGGTTAGTATTTCAGGTAAATGGAATGCCACAATAAGATCAATCATCAGCTGCTGTTTACAAAATTTTACTTAATACCTTAATATTATTGCCGTTGGCAGCATTATAGTAGAATATTGTTTTATAAATTGGCAGCACTGCTACCTCACTGTCATTTAAACTTCATCTTTGTAAAAGCAGGTATTGTTCCGTTTAAAACCATAAAACAAACTAATTAAACTGTGATTATATTCAAAACTTTTGTTTTACTGCCGTGCCTCTACGTGCCTCACGAGGCATGGAGAGGACTCGGTATGTTAAGATGGTCACCCACCCACGGACTGACCGTGGCAAGCGTAGCTTAACCTGATCGATCGACCCATGCGGCTGTTATTACTTAACCACGAGCATGAGGTACTGAAAGTGATCATAAAATTATTATATTCGATCAGTGTTTGTCTTATCAGATCTGAAATCAACAAAATTTTCAAAATTCAAATTTAAAATTCAAAACCTAAAGTTACAGAGAAAAAATAAATGATTTCTTCACAGCCATTTTCGGTCGCTGTCGTCTGCAAATTGCGCCTGCGATTCGCGAGGTGAAAGCACGCACAGGCGTGGGCGGGCGCCGGCGCGCGGCGTCTCACGATATGAGATGGGGTCCATAGTAATACACAGACGGATTTCATATGAACTACAGAACTACGGTTTACTCGATACGTGTCGATGACACCACTCTTTATATGCTAATTACACGACTTCAGGAAGTTTGCGAATAGTTTGGCGCCATAAGAACATGAAATATTTTCGGAAATAATGGTTGAAAAGTACAGATAATTATGTCGAAATAAACTGTAATAAGTAATTCATCATTCAGTAACCACGCTATTTAACGGGAAAAGTTGAACTCTCCATGATTGGAGGATTTTGAATACATAAAATATTATGTTTCCAAAAATATTGTGATTAAATCGAATGGTACTGCCGTTCGAATACAGCATGAGTTTCAAATATGGCTGCCGCAGCGAAATTCGAAATTTGAATTCGAAATTATTATTACAGTATGGGAAATTCGAATGTGATGCAGATTTACTTCAAAACAAGCGAATTCGCTATCGAAGGTCACTACAGTGTCTTTCGAAGTAAAAACAAAAATATTTGGGTAAGTCAAATCCGATGATTTTGAAATTAAGTTTTCATCACTCATATGAATCCCCTTAAAAACATGATTATAGGTGTATTCTCCCGTCATTACCTCATGTCCTCAGTGGGTAGGACATTAGCCGAGGTATGATTAGCGAACAACCAGTAAATTGCTCCGTAGGAAGCGAAGAGAGGCGATGATTACCGGTCTTGACACAGATACGTGACGTCTGCACCGTGTGGGATCCATAGATCTACTGCTAGATACACGAGTATATCACTGTTTTACAGATGGTTATCATCTTTCTATAGTCTGTAATTTTCGATATAAAAATACATATAAGCAAGTAGGTGTGTGTTTATCGATGCATACAAATAATATTGCGCAATATTGTCTTTGTTCCGTGGCCTTGACATCCATCAATGAACAACATTGTTTTAAATTTTTATTTATTGGTTGAATACGAGGCCTTTGGCTACTTTTGTATGTGTGTATTTTATGTCTTTTTATGTGCGTTTTGTTTGTGCAGAATTAACAATTTTTCTTTCTTTCTAAATAAATTTGAAGTGTCTGTTTGTAATTTCAAAATAACAGCTTTTTACTAAATGCATATGAAAGTAAGTATATACGAGTATACGGTACTTATATTAGTATCGCACAATATTTTTATTTTTTGGTTATAACAAAACAGCATTTTTTTTTGTTTCTGTATCTGTCTGTTTGTTCCAGCAAATCTCCAAAACGTCTGGACCGATTTTGACGGGACTTCACTGGTACAGATAGCTGATGTTATAAGTAGTAACTTAGGCTAATTTTATTTTAGAAGAAAAACTAGGGTCCACGCGGGCGATGCCGCGGGTAGCAGCTAGTTGCATAAATAAAAACGCATTTGAAATTACCTCAATTTTACATCAACTCCTTATACATAATGTAAATAGTTGCAGTTTATTTTAAACGTAAAACCAGGAGTAAGTATAACACCTACTTTATTTCAATAAAACTTATGAACTCAACTTATGTTCATGAATTGATGAGTGTTTGAAACTGAAATCGAATTTAAAAACCAATACCAACTCATCTAACTTTTCCGTACTTTATTTTCTACATATTCCACAGTATTCATTTTCTTTTCCATTCCACTGTTTTATTATTTAATTAACAATTTGTTTCGCAAATACTAACTCATTCTGCTTGATTAAAAGGCAAGTCGACTACGTAGTTACTAGTTACGTAGTGCGGATTGAAAGTCAACAACCTCCAGTCGCGGCTACAATGTAGGACTTGGCTGGTAAGTGAAAAGTTTTTATAAAGCGCCAAAGGTAATAAAGCTAAAGTGTGTTATATTCAGCGTCGTTTATCTTTTGTTATATTGCTACGGTGATAAAACAGGATTTTAAAAACTTTATTGCGGTACGCCTAGCTGCGTTCGTGTTTAGTCTTTTGGAATTAATAACCTGGGCTATGTATTCACAGTCTGCCTTTGCAGCTCTTCACTATATTCTAATTAGGGTTTTCTAGGTGGCAACACTGAGGCGTCAGGTCCGAGTACCTGTCAGAAGTGTCAAAGCGCCTATGTTTTCTTGAGTCGTGACTGAATGTTGAACGAATGAATGAAAGGAATAATGAACGTCTTCATATATTTCACTAGCTTCCGCCAGCGGCTTTTCCAGCGTGATATCTTAATAAATTATAGCCTATGTTACTCAGTAAAAATATAGCATTCTACTGTAGAACGATTTTTTTAAATCGGTCTTATAGTTTTTGAGTTTACTCATTACAAACAATCTAATCTTTTCTCTTTATAATATTAGTTTAGATATTCATTGTCGAAATGGAAGACCTCTTGTCTAAGTGGCATCAACTGGTGGCGTGAATTTCCATGAAACTCATTGAATTCGCCGAGTACACAACCACCAGTATCTTTATGCGATTACTTAGATTAATTTTGCATTATTCACGACAACATACTCTCAGCAAACACGTAGTATTTTTTATAAAAAAACTAATAAAAAGTGTCTTAATTAACTAAGCTCTCATTAGCTATTTCTCGGATGTTGCATGTTGATCTATTCTTCTTCTTGTTCCGTGTTCCTTTGTCTCTCGTTATTCATTTACTGTTAACTAGTCCATTAAATAGTACGGACAAAGAAGAAGAACATTACATACATATAACTACATACTTAGATCAATATTATTATCTAGTTTACGTTATAGATCAGCTGTCCCAGCAAATAAAACATGAACGTACAAACGTATGCTGTCACAAGTTTATTGAATCAACCGTCTGTAGGAGGAAAATGATTGAGACCGAAACAAGATTACCTATATTGGCAATATTGCCACGGCTGATTACGAGAGAGGACACAAAATAAAATATTTTCTCTCTCAGAAAATATTCACGGAGAAAACAGCGCGGCATTTTTTTCTTTTTTACTTTACGCTTAAAATAAATTGGTGTTCCGATTGAGTTACTCAATCTCTGCGAAACGGTTTTGTATACAGATGAACCTATTATGCCGGAAGACGGAAGGAGTGTCCTTGATCCGAGGTGTGCTGTGACATAACTATATGAAATATAGGTGTTGTGTCACGTGTGAGTCAACGGGATGTCTCCTACGTGTGACGGCAATTCGTCTATCCGGGGGCATTTTGATCTTTGGCTGCAACATTGTCTTGCGATATAAACGGCAAATAGCCAAAATTACTTAAAGCCTTTTATTACATTTTTGAAATCCTTTTTATATGAGCTATTAAAACAGACGTAAAGTAAATTAAAGTGCGATGTAAAAGCGTCGTTCCACAATAACCGTAAGTTAAACTTCTGCAGTATTAATATTCATGAAGCGAAACGCATGTTATGTGATATTTTAACGCGCTGTGGATGCATACTGCTAAATAAAGGGAGGTCTTTATGAGCCTCGTTATTTCTAATAAAACGACCATGAACCATTCTAGACTGCGCTTAAATCCACGAGCTGTGAGCGACATTAGACGAGCGACGGAAAGCGAACGAATTGGGATCTAATAAGTAAGGACATAATATTAAAAGGAGACTGCTGAGGTGAGCCATGAATTTTATTCGGAAATCGATCTTTGATGTACTCGAGATGGGCCAATTGATAAAATTGATTCAATCCAAATCTTCAATCTACTGGCAATACTACTGAGAAGGGATTTAATTTCGAATGTAATATTTCACTGTAATCGATTATCGGTTTTGATTTAAGTTTTTGACCACAAGAGGGGCAATTCCCGTAATTTTTAAGATCTTTCGCTATCTGTCAAAAATATATTCAATTTACTAGCATTTTTGACAAGTTTGACAGATTGCGACTTGAATGTGAACGCTTTTTAAGTACGAGAATTGGCCTTCAGGGATCGCTCTTACGCTAACTCACTTTGAACGTTAGATGCGAAGATAAAAAGCTCACTTTGTGTAAAAGCAATTTCTCTTTGTTGTCTGTGGTGGGTGCAAGCGGGCTGGCTCGCGACCCGCGCCCACCGCTGACCCGAGCCCGGCCTACGTCGCTTTTAACTGTTTATGGTCTCGTAATGCTTTGTAAACATTTAGACAGAGGATGCTTCACTATACGACCGTCCAATAGATATCGCCGTACTAAAGTAATTGAATTCTTGTACGGATCGAGTTCTAGTACGTAAATAGCTGAATCCAAATCGTCAACAGCACTTTAAGTTCGAACCAGCAGTAACTAAGGAATAATTGAAATGTCTCTTGGAGGTATTCGAGGCACGTGTGGCGAGCTGCCAAACTGTAGGGCGCGTCCGGCTTTTAACTTTATTTTATTCAAGTTCTCGTGTTAAATTAGAATATTATTTTCTCATTTGATTGCTCTATGAACGGGAAGTAGCGGTGCCACATTTCATAGCTTATAGTTGTAACAGTAATTTCATGCTAAAATAGCGCAAAATGTGGAACTTCTGTTGGCAAGTGCACAGGTAAATCAAACGAAATTATGGTCAGTCGTGAATTAAGAGCCATATTTTATCGTTGAGAAAATTATCATGTTGAATCGAAGTCGAAAGTTGTCCAATTAGAAAGAGGGCGTTGGTCAGATTGACCTGTTCATCGAAGTATGATTATCTTTTTAAATTGCTTCTGTATGTAAATATTATTTTAGCCTTAATGTGTTAAGATTAACTTGACTCAAATCATCAACTTTTTAAGCAGTTTTATTTTGATATCTTGATATTTTATCTTTAAGATAACGGTTGTTTTATCATGTCGAGACATCTTTAGAGCTTTTACATCTTATTCCTTTTTTATCTTACCTTGTTTTCGGAGACAGCCCTGTTCTCGAGCGCGTACATGATGGCCTTCGAGACCTTGGTCTCCAGCTCCCTGAGGGCGACATCTGCGTCTACTTTGGTGAGTCTCTCTACGCCTTCCACGTAGCCTGCCCAGGGACCGTCCAGCTCAGACAGCAGTGAGCCTATGCACCTGTTGGAAAATCAAATATTTATGAGATTTTTTCTTGAAACTCGGGACTCGAAAACTTGTAATAAAAGAAAAATCTTTAGGTTAGGACGGAGATGTGGTAGTATAGAAAATACTAGTACTGAAAACTCCGAGTATTTGATTGATGTGCCCTGAGGACAGTGAGGACGCGTTGGATCAAAGAACAGTGTGTCCTGCCAATTTTCAAAGGACATCGGGTGTCAAGATCATAGATTGATATGATACCAAAACGCGCGAAACGCAGAAAAATACGACAAACAACGAACTTTTCTTAACAGAACTAGTCTGCAATAAAAGTAAAACATGAAAAAACTTTAATCCGTTTTCTTGCAGACTGCAGTTTTTCCAATTGTCTGCGAGACTTGTAAAATGTTGACAGTGTTTCACTTTGTTGCGTTTGCTGAGGAAGTTCAAATGCTCTGTGTGCCATCCTTAGTGATCGTTTGATCAACTTTGTTATGTATTGCACAGGATCCTCTTTGAACAACGAGTGTGTTCAATTTTGCATAAGTTTATACGACTGCTTTGATCATTTATAGTTTGATTAAATTAATAGAAGTTGCATTAGCTGCCCTGGTTTTCGCATCTATAACTAAGTACTAAATATCAATGTAGACTTGCTATTCCTTTAATACATTGGTTTATTATATTTTCATTTAAACTTGACTACTAACTCAGCTTCTCCGGGAAATTGAAACACAAGAATTGGATCTTCGATAAATGCTCTCATACGGAAAACTCAGTTCAATACTGGAGCGGAATACAATAGCCAATTGGACTGTATCACGACCACAGTACAACTGGAATCGTAGACTAGGATTTGTGTGTAGCCTATGTAGGACACATTTAACTCAATTCCGGGCCAGTCTTAGCTCAACACAGAAATTCTCTCGTAGCAACAGACAGAACTGGCGTATTAATGCTCAATATGTCGATAGGTGCAGGTTGTATTAGTTGTACATCAAACCTGCCCTCGTACTCTTTAATTCGTTGCAAAATCTCACTATTTTAATCCTCATTGTTGCTGCTGATTTGTTTTTATTCAAACAAATTTTTCATGGATAAGCTTTTCTTCATTCCACAAAATATGCTTTATAATATAGAGATATGTAAAGCATATTTTTCTCTTTAATAAGTGGGTAAAAAAGAAAGAAAATACATTTATTTAACACAGACAAAAAATCAAATGAAAACAATTAAAAGTGTAAAATGCGATGAAAGAAATAGGTCCTACCTATTTCTTTCATTTCTTTTTTCATTTTTTTTCTTCTTTGTAAATTGTGTGGTTTTTAGTCTGTGTTAAATAAATGTATTTCCTTTCTTTACCTACTTATTAAAAAGAGCAACGTATCAAGTTCTAAAGCTTAATTTACCTATAAAGTGACAACCTAACTTTTCAGTCAAGCATGAATTCCTCTCAAATCCCGTCAGTCCTACACAGATCCTCGCACACCGTCCGTGTCTCAGCCACACAGCACAAGCCGGGAGTACACCGACTGCAATTAATCCGCACGCATAGGACAAGTGTACACCAACCCAAGCTTGTTTATTGCTCGCCTTGATTACTCTCCTCGCCCGCCACGACTGATATTGAACATTTTCTAAATGAAATTGCAATTTATTTTACTGTGCATAGTTGAAAGTTTTTATTTAAAATTGCTTTTCGTTGGACTGTAGTTTCATTTTATGTTTCGGATTCATATTCGGTGAATTTATTCGGGGTTTTTAATCTTTGTTTTCAGCAACGGGGTTTTTTTTTTATATTCAGCTTTTGAACTGTGGATATGATATTCAGTGCAAGTTATGAAAACTGGTGATATTTATAGTTCTATGTATTATTGTCATGGCAAAGTTATCTCAAAATCAAAACAATACACAATTTTATAGAGATTTTTATATTTTTGACTGCTTCGTTAGTCTAGCAGTTGCAAACGCTACTGCTGAACATACCTCATGTTCAGCAGTAGCGCTTGCAACTTGCCTGGGTTCGAGTCCCGGGTTGGGCAAAGTGCTATTGGGTTTTTCGACCTGGAATTTCGAAATAGCAGCCCAGAGTCTGAATTTGTGCCTGGTTATTGGCAATGCGCTTACCCTCTATTACATGGGACTTAAACATAACTGGCGAAATGTGGGTGTACTATAGGTACAGTACGACACAAATTAAATGTAGCATAAATTTGAAAATTTGCATTCATTCATTTCAATTTTACGATTGTCTTTGGTTATATGACTTTACAAGTTATTGTACCTAATGAAGATTGGTGATTTTGAAGACAGTGCTCAGGTCGGATGGTGATCGGTTTTACGAACTTTGCCGATGCTACATCTAAGTTGTGTCGTACTGTACCTACTACACGTCTGCATTACCCTTCGGGGAACCAAGGCGTGATGTTATGTATTACTTTAGTTTGTATTTCCACACAGTTGCGTCCGAAAACTTCCTGGAACTATAAACTATGTGGCCCAGTAAACCTACCTACATAGCCGGCTGACTAGCGTGACGAAGCGGGATGGCGGTTGCATTCCAACGAAGTGCCAATTTAAGTTAATAGAGCAGAACACACGCGCCACAATGACAAACCACAGTGACACTGTGGAGATGAAGATCAAGTGATCACTTAATGTCACCGTTAAACACATCCATCATCATAGAATTACGTGACGTGATTACACCTACCACTGTAGTTAAGGCAGAATGAATGAATGTATATATTATTTTATATAATTATTCAGTAAAATCATCAATATACCAGTTTTATATAAACATTGACATTGTTGAATATTACATACAAAATTACATGATTACTTTGTAATGTATTATATTATTTTAATTATTGTGAATGTGAGGACTATGTGGATATTTTTTTTTTTCAGTTAATTTAAAGGTGGGCTGGCAGTTTGAGTAGTATAAGCGGCCTACCCAAATGTTCTTTCTTTGGTATTGTTTGTCGAATTGAGCTGCTTAAGTTCTGAGTTGAGCTCCACAATTACTGACAAATGCTTGCACTGACTGGAAAGGTCCACTCAAATATGTGTGGTTCTTTTCTCAAAAGACCATTTTAGACACTAATCTACATGGTCCTCATATGGCCTGACCAAGATGATGTCTGGACTTTAAAAGTAACTACGAGTAGTCAGATAGGAAACGCCGAACTAATCTAGCAATTTTTATTTAATTTTTTATTATGACGTGTAAAAATGTTTCGAATAACCTATTTACAGAATAAACAATTTCATTTTCATATAATTCGGTCTATACCTACAGCGTGATTCATTTGGTGTTATTATAATTTCTAACGTGACGATATTATCGTGGACGTCCACGGCATCAAGATAAAACTGGGAAGTAAAATGTATGGAAATGTATGAAGATGCTTATAAATTTCCGTCCACGATAACGCAATAACGTGCACATATTTAGATGTTATGGACGTGGACGTCCACGATAATATTATTATCGTCACGTTAGAAATATCTTTTATAATTCCGTCCACTATAACTTTATAACGTGCACGTATTTCCATACATTTTATGGAAGTGAACGTCCACGATAATATCAATATCGTCACGTTAGAAATAATAAAAGCGCTCATTGTCACGAAAGTTTTTTTCTTAAATATTTTATTACTGGACTTTAGATTTCTACCAGCAAATATTTCTATCTCGATTCGAGCTGCCATACTGATTCCTGTTGTAAATCTACTCAGTATAGATTCATCACGGATTGTGGCATACTTTTGAATAGCCTCCGCCTCATTGTTGAGTTTTCTCACGAGTTTTGGGACTCGTTAAAGTTAAAATCTCTTTGTTTGACAGAAGTTAACGAATTTAATTAGTGACGTGTTTGCAGTAGCCTACCTTTCATTTGGGTTTCAATAGGTATTTTATAATGTTATCTACCAAAATTATACAGAACGGAATTTTGGTAATCATTATTCTGTTTTAGAAAAATACTATGCATATGTCTTTTGTTACTATTCTCTGTTGAATAGGATTAATCTTAATTAAATCTTACTTAATAAAAATAAATAACCGTTCATATAATTATAGCAAAGTGGGAATACCATAGATAAAATTCTACCAACTCGGAGCTTCGGTTTGTAATACCGATTCGTATTGCAAGCGACACCCTGGGCGCATTCTCAGTATATTTCTTATTGACAATAGCACGCAATCCTGCCATGCCTACGCGACCAGCCCTAACATTCTGAAGCAACTGCCATTAAACAATTACTTTACGTAATATTATTATGGACTAGCCCATGTCTTTAACCACGTTTTTGGAGAGCAGAAAATTAGATTTTCCTATTCAATATACATAATCCTTTGGAATGCGGAAAGATTTAAAAAAATCTTGGCTCTTAAGGAATATTATATATTATTCTCATTGTTCACTCTTCAGTGGATATGTCTCTGGGTTATCTGTCAGCTACTCGCAGAATTATTTTTAAATGCATAGAAAATATTTGCACTCTGTCGCCAATGTCCACATAGACGAAAATTTCGTCTACGAAAATTAAATTTTCTACTTCTCTAAACTAACAATATTAAAGAACCTCACTAGTGAATGCACTAGAGACTCTGTTTGCACAAATTAGAAGCTTAGAGCAGAGAGGCACATTGAGCGTATCATGCTTCAGAATCAAATTATATGGAGGACCTAACGCTAAAGTTTGACGACGGACGAAACGGTCAAGACGTAGAGTGAATGAATTTAGTAGCTAGGACTTGGCTAGACCAAAACGCTACACGAAGTGGAATGGGGACAAAGGGGAGTCGAGCTTTTTCGAAAGCATGTATAGTTTAGTATAGTGTAGATGCATTTTGGAAATGCGTAAGTAATTTCTTATTAGGTAGGCAATGAGTGGACGTTACCATAGACACGATGCTTTATCTCCACAAAAAAGCTCTGAATAGATAATACTTACAGCATTCATAAAACTGTCAAAACACTCGACGGCTCACGATTAAAATGGGAGAGAAAACACCTCGGCGTCCACTAGATAGATAAGCTGTAAGGCAAACTATCTTGTGTACAAAGGCTACAAGATTAGCTACTCTAGCTAAGACATTTTATGTAAAATTCGAGTATTCGCTAAATTAATATTAAAGCTACTAACTAAGTTTGCTCAGAGCATGAGCTATTCTTACGTAGTTCGTGCCGGTATAAAAGAAAAAAAATAAGTACTCACCCTCTAGCAACATTGAGGCAGTAGTTCCTGCAAGGTCGTGCATCATGTCCTTCACACCGCGCACAGCCACCAGCCCGTAGCAATCTCTCAGCGCAGTTTTCACTGCCACTGGCCAGCACTCGTTCAGTTGAAGCCAGTGCGTCTGCACCTACGGCTAACATCTGGAGCAGCGCACGCGCCGCCTCCAGTGACCGCGATAGAGATGTTCCCAGCTGTTGATGAGAAACATTAATTGTTTTTTTTTTATTATTGAAATCTTTCATTTTATGGAAGTGTCACGTTGCGGTAGTTAAATCACGCCGACGATTATCTAGGAGGTCTCGCGAAGTGGTGATGATGAATAAATTATAATAAATCAAATAATCCAATTAAAATTATGTATTAAAGCTACCTATGAAAGTGATAGAAAAGCTTTAAATATCAAACGAATTTTACCGACCAACTTGTTAAAATAACTAGGAAATGATTTATTATGGCGTCGGCGAGCGACAGCTACGTAGAAATAAATCCGATTTAGCGCTTTACGAGCCGGCCACCAGCGCTGTAACAAGCGCTAAGCGTTCGTCATTTTATATGTCAGCAATGTAAATAAATAAACGCGAAAATCTCTGAATAGTGAATAGGATTTAGTTACGTGGGGCCAAGCGTTTATCGCACTTCTGCACTCCACGTGCTCCATATCCGGATTTGTGCTACGCTTGCTACCAGATAAACGTTGTAGTAACTTTCAATATAATTAAAGGTTCATTTGAAAGCCAGAGTCAGGCAGCATCTGGCTGGCATTAATGCTGAAATCAACCTTTTTGGCGCAGCCGTGAGGACACACTGTTTGATTGTTGTTAAAACATTATTTTTCACTTTTAATTTTTGTTATTTGTATTTTGTTTCACGAACTGTGTCCAAATAAACGTTATTCTTTCCTTTCTATTATATATATTCTACTATCTTCTACCCGCTACTTCCGTCCGCGTGGATGTCAAATGTACCAAAAACATAATTATCGTATTGCACTCAGCAACTTTACTGTGGGAGCAATAGTGTAGCTTTCTATCAATGGAAGATTTTTTGTAATCGGATCAGTACTTCCAGAGATGACCTCTTACAAAAAATATTACTTTATTTTTTATAATACTAGCTTCTGCCTGCGACTTTGTCCGCGTGAAATTTCTTGTTCAAAGACAAAGTCAAATCGTTTATTTCAAATAAGGCACTTTTGAACGTCCAAAAGTTCTCCGACCCACCCCGTCGTACCGCATTGCCTGCCCGCGGTTTTACTTCGTTTTCGGTAAGCGTTCTTTCTGACTTTTGTTCTCTTTGCTCGGCACCTTAGAGTCGTAGCGTGATGTTAATTAGCCTATAGCCTTTCTCAAGATTTGGACTATCAAATGCAAAAAGATTTTTTCTAATCCGACTGGTGGTTTCTAAGATTAGCGCGTTCAAACAAACAAACAAAAATACAAACTCTTCAACTTTATTATTAGTATAGATTACTTTAGATTTACCTCCCCTGTCTATGTAGGAATGTATAACAACCTGAAATTATTATCACGGAAAATTCTTTCTTTATCCACAACGAAATTACAGGTGGGTCGAAAATGTCCTGAATGGCTTCGAGAAAAGGATGGTACGGCTATGTCTTTATTTTTGCAGATATTGTGCTTTTAGAGCAATCTTTGTCACCCAGATTCGTGTTGTATCACGCAGAGCAGTTTTGTAACATCTTGCAGTAATCTTGTATTTAGGATACCTACGACATTATATTTTATGTAAATACTTGTGTTATCTTAGTGCCAACAATATTTCGTGATGGCACAACAGTGTTCTGCAATAGTATTCGTTATGCTACGCACGCTGGGCTTTGTCCTGCAATCTGCATACAACGTATCTCAAAAGACACTTGGTTGCAACATCGCGACCTACTGACGGGCTTATTGAATCTTTAGTGAACTTAATATTACGAAATTAGCAGAAAATTACAGTCTCATTGTATGCTGCACTGACTGACGTCATCTCGTGGACTCTGTTGCTGAAAACCAGCGCGGGACTCTGTCTCGCATAGGATCGCAGCATTAAGGCTTGTGCAGACCAGCGCGACTTGTCGCGCGACGCGACACGAACAATACAATTTCTAAGAAAACTTCACAGTATAACAATAACCGGTGTCGCGTCGCGCGACAAGTCGCGCTGGTCTGCACAAGCTTTTATGGTGAGCGATGGCCGTTTTGCGTTGATGTGTCGCATTTTTTCCCCAACTTGTTATTTCTTGTTTTCTTTCTTTGCATCATGTTTACCGCAAATAAACGTAAGTATTTTCTTTCTTTTCTTTAGTACCTAGGCGTGTTTCTAAAATTCACTTGATTGCATGATTTTGAAAAAAAATCCCAAAGTTAAAGTTTTTGACACTAACGTTTAGGTATTTACGAGTAAGTGTCACAAATCCTAACTTTAACACTTGAAGACATAAAAAAAAAACTTTATGTAACAAATAGCTTCCGCCAGCGGTTTCGTCCGCGTGATCTAACTTTATAAATTATGGCCTATATAACACAGAGCTGTGATAGCCTAGTGGTGTGACCGTCAAACTGCCAAGTCATAGGTCTCGAGTTCAAACCCACGGCACCTCTGACTTTTCGGATTCATGTGCGTATTATATAATTATCACTTGCTTCAAAAACGGTGAAGGAAACATCGTGCGCCTGAGAGATATTTCTCGACGGCATGTGAAGTCAAGTTAGAGGCCCATGGGCGGCTTTAAAACTCTGCCACCAGGTTAGTCACTAACCACTCGAAAAGAAGAAGCCTCAGAGATAATATAGCATTCTACCGATGTTTTTTTTTTTTAATCTGTCCAATTGTTTTTGAGTTTATTCATTACAAACATACAAAAATACAAATATTTTATCTATACAATATTGTAGACACACAAGACACAATAAGCAGAGAAGTTTTATTGTTATCACGTCTAAAAGCATTTATAGTGTGTCCTGTAAAATGTAACAAAATATTTAAAAAATTGTAGAACAAAACGTAATCAACTGAAAATAGATCTTATATCACGAAAATAACCACCCCTTACTTTTACGAAAATGTGAGAAGCTTAAAAGGACGAAATAAAAGTGAGTTATCCCTCCCCAGTATGAGCATGACACTGCAAGACACAGGTTAATTCGGATAATCTTCAGGTTAACCCAATTAAGGCACATGCCAGCAGTCGAGTAAAAGGTATAATGCACCATTACTTTTAATGACCGAAGCCTACTGCCTGCCTGTTTAGCCTAACGTCGCGTGCCTCTCGGCATTGCTAAGAAATTTTGAATTTTACACACGGTTTTAGCAGCTTTATGCTTAGCATAATATTGCTTACTGCCACTTTTAGGGTGCTTCAGTTTTATATAACCTTCAATGTCGTGTGACGAGTCGTATTATGCGAGCTGTTTGACAAATTATTTGAGAGTTTGCAAAGGGGGACAAACTTTTGTTTGAGAAAAATATTGCTGACGCGCTTGAGATTGTACAAAACTGGATCGAAGCATAACATTTCTTGAACACATTGTGTCTAACAGATATGTTAGATTTTCACAGGTCACTTCACACGATAATGAAGTTATCACACGGAAATTCTCCAATTAGTTAACAAGCGTAAGTTATGATAATTACCTGTTGCGGCACATCCCCAAACGGCTGTACTGCGTCATAAGCATCTTTGAGACACACCTCGTACTCCGAAGTGAACTGCTTCGAGTCCAACTTGAGCACATTATGATAGGCTACAGGGAACAGGTCTCTGAAGAAATTCTTCGTGGTGACTGATAGGTCTTTAGGAGGTCCTGCGCTGAGGCTTTCGCTGGTCAGGTCCCCTTCCGCTCGGAGTATTGTTCGGATGTCATCGTATAAGTTCGCGAGAGGTTGGACCGTCCGCGTCGCGTGCCCTCGGTACAGCTGTGTGAAGAGGGTTGCAGTCTTGTTTTGCGACTGGTGTGAGAGTCCCGTTAGGTGATCTGTAGGGGAGAAAAACAAAATTATTGATAGCTGCGCGCATTTTATAGATTTTTAGGGTTCCGTACCTCAAAAGGAAATACGGAACCCTTATAGGATCACTCGTGTGTCTGTCTGTCCGTCTGTCACAGCCAATTTTCTCCAAATCTAATTGACCGATTAAGTTGATATTTGGTACACATATGTATTTCTGTGACCCAAATACCTACGTGTAACATAAATAAATGAATTTTGAATCCCATATTCAAAATTCATTTCGGTCACTTGTCGGGCGCAAATAAAAAATAGTTGCGATCTGTACCGTGTGGCATATCAAATGAAAGGGCTTATTACGAGGATCACAAGTGCATTTTTTTTATCATTTTAAAATAAATAATTTTAAAGATATTTAAGTAAATTTATGAAAATTGACCATACCCCCCTTATCTCCGAAACTACTGATCCTAAAATTTTGAAAAAAATACAGAGAATAGTTCTATGCTTATAGATTACAGGAAAACCTATAAAAAGTCTATGGTCTTAAAATAACATGGTAAATCACTCGATATTGTGCGTACAAACTTACATTTGCAGTTAGAATGTCTGGGCGAACATGTTTTTCAACTACAATGTTAAGTTTGTTATTGGGATAAATTTTATTCATCCCAACTACGGAACCCTTCATTGAACAGTCCAACACGCACTTGGCCGGTTTTTTCATCTGTTTTTCAAGCACGACTTGTATAAATATTAAGACGTATTATGTTCTACCCTAGTGTTAATCCTATTCCAATTAAGGTTTGCTTGACAGGTCCTAACTCAGTAATCAACTAAACTCTATTTCATAATGATGTAAGTGAAACCTCCAAGGGTATGTATTTACATTGCGTCTTACCAAAATTTGGATACATGTAGTTACGAAACATTTGTGTACAATAAATTAGACGTAATGTTAACAGACCCTGTGTAAATACGTTTAGTTGGTTAAACATCCCCCAGTATTTGGCTTCATAGTTTGTGGCACCTGCTCTGGGTTATAATAGTATCTTCATCTAGTGTTATCTCAAAGGAATGCAGGGCCGAGACGCGAGATCAACGCCTCGACGCATTCCTACCAACGTTCCTACACGTATAAAGTGCTCAAAGACGACGTTATCCATCCAATACAGATAACTCCAAGATATTTTTTAATTAAATAACATAAGGCTTTTTATCAAAATGCTACTACGAGTAAATCCGAGTGGCCGTGTGTTGAAACTGTGAGGAGAGCCTACTATGTTTATACGAAGCATGAAAAGCTCCTTTGATCTGCGGAGCTTGACGAAAAGCTTTTTAGCCGGCGGCGTTTACCGCGTCCTCGTAGATGTACCTGTGAGCCGTGCGCTTGAAGGATTCATTATGATTCTAGTTATAAATCTCTAAGGATTATATGCGAGGAGTTCATTTTATATGGTTTCATTTTAGGAGGCAGTTAACTGATATTAAAATTTGTGCTTCTCGTAAGTAAGTATATGAAGACTTTGGCCATATCACTTAAATGATGTGGTTTTGATGGCTATGGATTTTGTAGACGAAAATACATATAATTATCTAGCTTAGGGGACCGAAAGAAACAATAAAAAGCCTCAATGTTGCAGTGAATAAATGATGATATAGAAAAAATAAATCCGAATTTTGCCTGGGCTGCGCCACAACTGTCATCGGGTGCTATAGACAGTACATTAAAGTAACTCTGACTGCTTCCACCTGCACAATAGAGGATTGATGACAGTTCGCTGTGCCTTACCGTAAATCCCCGCATTCAATGTTTCGTTGGCAGAAAATCCGGAAGGTAGTGTAACACAGAATAGGTTCAGAAGGTTCACAACATCGTTGGGCTATTGATACTGGATATACTGACAATTACCGAAACATCAGAGAATCTCACACAGATGAGGCCTGTGTCTAATCTATGGGAACGTTATAGACAGATTGTGCTTTTGCTGTGAAAATTACTATAATTAATACGTCAAGTAGGTAAGCTACTTTATTCGTGAACATGTTGCTTCCTAGATATTGTTAATTGAGCTCGGAGAGATTTTACAGTCCACGACCTTTAAGTATTTGACATTGATGTAACAAAATCGATTTGCATTTTTATAAGATGTAAAAAATGCTTGTACACTGATCCAAGTTGACGCTCTGTATCTTTTTAATTTAGTGGCACGGGTAGCTCAATAAATAATAAGTGTCATTCGTCTTTTCAGAGGGAGACCTCCAGACGCCCTCTGCAGCGGCCGCCGAACTGGCTACATTTAACGTAACTACGTATTTTACAGTTATGTGTGTAAAAGGTCTAACACGTTATCTTCATACGTTGGACTAATAAAACGGTTTGAGTTCTGACCGTAAATAAAAAGGTCATGTAAAACGAAAATGTAAAACCTGGAGTGAATTTGAATAATATGAATAATATGAAAATTAAACAAGACGCAACAAATGTTTGATTCAAAAGAAAAATACGGTTGGAAAAATAAATAAAATAAAAAGCACCTCTAAAAAAGAAATGTTTTTTATTCATTACCTCTCTCCTCTCGCAACATTTCAAAATTAAATGTAAATAATGCAAATAAAGCTGACCTAATCAACGAGCTAAGCGCCCTTTGCAATTAATGCTCTTTCATCAAAATCGTGACATTTTTCACCGCCCACGCTTCAACACTCACACTTAAGTCATTTAGTTAAAGAATCATAAATTGCATTACAGTGTAGCAGCTCAGACTGTGAATAGTCTGCGGAGAGTGGACTAATTACTTAGTTATGCAAATTCTGCTACAGAGGTTGTTTTAACAAATGAACTCCGTCAAGCCAAAGCTATGAGTTTTTTTGCGTTTTAAGCAATTTCATCTCGTGGAGAGCCGGACTGAACTATAGTAATGAGACGCCAGGGCGACGGTAGTTTAGACAGGATTGAGACGTTGGAAAGTGAAAATAAACGAGACTAGGAGCTGCTAAGGAAAATATATAACCTTCCTTTATCACCATTAATTTACTTAAAAACACTAGCTTTTTGCTCACGGCTAGGTACTTTCAGAATCTTAAAATGTTTTTATAAAACTTCTCATCTAAGTTTAAGGTAGGTAAAGGAATAACAAAGTTTATCTTAAGAAAATCCCGTCTATTCCGTAAGTAACGAGTCTCTACGGTTCGTATAGCAAGATAGAATCTTCATACCCTATAAATCTGAGGTGTGCACACTACAGAAAATACGTTTAAGGAAATTTCATAGTGTCGGTAGTGGGGGTTATATCCTGTCAGTGGTTATGTATGGTCGTAGCCCGGCCCACGTACCCGAGCAAACGACTGGATGAATGGGACCAATACACTGCATTGTCAACTGACGAGATGAAAAGGGTTACTTTAGATATCCACAACTTAAACAAAGTTGACCAAATTCACTGTTCCGTAAAAGTAAATCATTAAGACAAGAGCTGTTAATGAGAACTCTATTAATATTAAATGGTCTGTATTAACATTAATGTGGGGTACCTTCATAAAGCACAAAGGTAAATTATTTTAGTGCTCTAATGAGGGTCCGTGCGTGTGGTCCCGGGGGCCCTTAGGCATTCACTCAACAATGGTATAAAAGGGAACCCTCGGCATGAAGCACACTCTGATTATTTCCTCTCAGGAGCTGGGGGTTGTGCTCATTGTTTCATACTTGTTAGTCACGGGGTCGTCGCACCCAATATTATATTTTTCATAGATAATAACGCGCCACTTGTGTTGATGAGAGTCTTTGAAGAGTACTTGCAGGTAAATAGCTCTTGAAGATTCTTTTTAAAGTTGAGAGAGCCTATTTAAAGATGGCTGTGAAATATAAATAATATATACTGTCTGATTGCAAGCCGTTGTCGTTAATCCACGAGGGTTGGCTGATATTGCTTTTGTTTATTTGACTGGGCTATATATTATGCTCGTTTGCGTGTTAAACAGAGATTAATCGAGGGTTAGTCAATGCTTGGCATTAGATGTATCTACGTTGCGTTTCTAGCCGACCAACAACGCATCGACCGTTTAATAAAAATAAATTGAAAACTCTACTACACATAATACAATAAGTATTTAAATTACAATAAGTATTTGTTTATATTCTCTATAGGGCTTTTGTAAAAACTTTTCCACTCGTAATGCAAACAGTTGATTAGATATAGCCTAAGAAATTCCTAAGCATTTTACAGGCCATAAATGGTTCATAATTTATTTACGAATGTTGTAGATAATCCTGTGGCATTTATGGGAAAATTTAATTAATTTTCTAAAGGGCACATGCTTCGGTCATTCATCAATCGAATATAGGCATGGATTACACACAGATTAGGACAGTGAGTGACATAACCTTTTGGAAGTTCTCACAGCGTTTAGTGAGCCACAACAATTTCAGTAGTGCGTTTAGGTCACGGGTATATTAGTAGTGATTTTTTTGGATCTATACATTTCGTCATATTCGTGAACGGGCGCCGTCAGTGGGGACTGGTCATCTCTTTATTCTTTTATTGTTTTATTACGGATGCTTTTATGGTGCATGTTTCTCTAGTTTCTTCTCACATGTATAATTACAACATGAATGATGTAACCAATATTTTGTAACAATATTCTGATTTAAAAGAGTGTCCGTTTCCCACCCGTTCTTCTCCATATGAACTTACTACGCGTTGGAATGGGCAACTAGCTTCATCTTCCTGACTGAGCGACCCCTTGACAATTCAAAAGTGCCTGTAATTGGTTTATTTGAAATACAGGCTTTGAGTTGAGTTTGAGTTATTAATATAATTATGTACTTATCTCTTTTACTTACACGGGACCTACAATGTTTTATACGTTTCTTGCGAGAAAATTGTTGATAGCTAGTCGCTTCTTCGTCGGCGGCTGTGGGACAGGTGTCTATGACATACATAATTGACTGCTTAGCACACTCACAACATTGTTTAAAAGTAGTTGCCCGAACCGAAACTTTGATAATTCAAAAGTACCTGTAATTTGTTTATTTGAAATAAATGCTTTGAGTTTTTTTTTCATTTGACTATCTATTAAGCATGCGTATTGTGCCTAATTTTTTTTTCGCATTATGTACATATTTTTCTTTCTTATTAACTTGTCGAGAATCTCAATCAAGTAAGTGGATTTTTTAAGGGCAGTAAATAACCCCACATTAAACGGTTCAGCATCAATGTTTGCGTCGTGTCTGCAGCGGTTAGTTGTTGTTAGCACACACAGATGGCACTAGTTCCGCATTCAGTCTGCATGCACCACAAGAGCACTAGGAAAACCCTTCAGTTTTACCAGTGTCGGCCAGTATTTTTGAGTGTTTCGTTCCTCTACAGAGGTTTTACTTGCATGGAATCCGAAGTACTACTAGCGATGTAGCAGGTGCAAATTGAACTTTTTCTGTTACTTTGATTCTTCACATACAGTATTTTTATCTTACGAAGCGACGCGCGCTTTACTTGCGGTTACCAAGTGTACCATCACGCTGTGATGTGTGTGTAAGCGCAGGACCTCTCGGTACCGTCCGAGACACGGGTGAAGTCGCAAGTGTGAGTGTGTGGTTTGTGCTGACGCTACTCGTTTTCATGCATACATTCACAGCGTGTTTGTACACTGGGCTATCACAAGTAAAGCGCGCGTCGCTTAGTGAGATAAAAATACTGTACCTAAACGTAGCGCAAATGTTTCGCAGATGCTTGTTAATATACTTATACAAGTAAAACCTATGAGAAAAAGTAAGTTTTCCGACTGAAATTGCTTTCGTCTCGGCCGCTTAGAACAGGCAAAGGCATAAAAACTCTAAAATAAGCTTTTCGCAACATCTGTGTCCTACGTAGGTACGGATTTTTTATTATTATTTTTCTATGAATATTAATGCTATGTGCAGTCATGTCTTCATTAATAGTTTTATATAATGTATGCAACACTGCACGCACATACAGTAATTTTATCATGTTTATTGGCTGAATAAGTTATTTTCTGTGCCCATTTCTGGAAAACATATTATAAAATATTTATTTAATACTCGATGCCGCAGTTAGATAATAGTGTCAGCAATTTCAGCATTAAAATAGTTATATATTAAAATTCGAACGATATCATGTTGAGCATTATTTGTCATTGCAATTATACACTATAAATCTTTGATTCTAATTTAATTTCTGTTTTATCGAATCGAATCTAAACCTAACTTTTAATTATCGTAAAGTAAAGTAACATCGTAACATCCAGTCCATGTAATTACAGAACAAGTTTCAAAAAGCGAATGACCAGAGGCAATCATAGAGGTGGAACATACAGGAAATTAATACGAACCAATTTTCCTTCAATCGATATAAGTATCAGTGAATCGTGTATCGAATATTATTTGTCGAGTTTCGATAAGAGTAACGGTGGACTTTCTTGACCATTCTTCTACACACGAAACTACATTTTGGAAGGGGTAACTAGAATCAATTCTATTTTTTTCTTGTTAATTTGGACGTTCAAAAATGCCTTTTACGTGCCTATTTGAAATAAATGATTTGACTTTGACTTTGACGTGTAAAAACTATTGTATCAAATTCTCTTTTAGGAGGGCGCACGTGTATTACCAGCGTATAAGGGTCGTTCACACAAAGTGCCCAATTTGACGGTCGGGTCGTTGGGAGTGTTTGTTATACAAGTATTGTTCGCTCGACTAACACACGGCCGCGGGCCCCCCTCTACTTTCTCATATTTATTGTTTTAAGTGCAGCGGGCACGGGTTGCGGTAGGCTCGGAGTGCCACACGACGTGCCGCATCTGCATAAAGTGCCGATTGATCTTTGCTGACATAATAAACATATCTATGCGCCCGCGTCTTTCAATAACGTCTCCTTTTATAACGAGCGTACAATGAGGTTACAGATAGTGTTTATTGTATAATGCACGTATACAATTTATAAATGAATGCAAGTGTGCTATTTTTAAAGCTTGTTTCATTCAATAATGAGCGAGAAGTGATGTGTGTGTGAGAAGGGAATTGTGATCGAAGTATTTGACTATTGATAACATAACGAGAGAAGAGCTAGCATGCATAACTATTCGCTATAAATTACCACCCATTTTTATCGATAGTAATTTTAATTGGAGAGCAGTGTTGGCCGAGTGGCAGCAGACCCGACTAGCCGAGTTGTAGATTTTGGGTCCAAACCCATACAGGCGTGTTACTTTAGGTATATGTAAATCATTTCATCACCACTGCTCTCAAAACGGTGAAGGAAAACATCGCGAGGTAACCGGCATATCGGCACAAAAATTCGAAGACATGTGACATCTACCAACTTGATTACAGCTTGAGCTGCATTACAGCCCACTCCCTCTCGAAGATCCTATATTTGAGAGAGAGTGGGCTGTATCCCAGCAGTGATAATATTATAGGCTGATTATTCGTGTGTGTATGTACTTAAAATGATAGTTAATATAAATAAAACAATAATAATATAGACGATTACAAGATAACATTTAAATGATTATTTCCTCTCCTATATCCTTTCGCTATCATGGTTTCTCTTTCTCTAAAACCCAATCTATTATACGAAACCCCTGCAATCAAGTTGATGGAAGCGGTGCAATAGTTACTCACTACTCCGCATAGATAGCCATCACTTTGATCTCACAACACTGGCGTGCAATATTGATGGCTCGCGAGGCAACTAGAGCATAAACAGGCCGCTCCTTTAATCTAGGCAGTTTGGATTTAGACGCTAGGTGTAGTAAAAGCCGGCTTTAAACTTAAGATCTCTCGGAGTTTTCATTTATTCACGATTTGTTTACAAACGGGTTGAATAGCGGTATAGAAGGAAAGCGAGTGTGCGTAAGAAAAGGTTCGTAGATTTGTTCTGCAGACGTTATGTGTTTTTAATATCTTTCTTTCTGAAATCGGTTATAATGACGGTTATTTGGAACCTACACCTAGGGCATTTAAGGAGCGGTAAGAAGCAAATCTTTAGGTATTGCAGGAAGTTGAAAAGTGAGAGTGAGTGGTGAGGAAGTTGAATATCTTGACTGAACAATTTAAAAATCAATACCACAAAGTGGAACGTAAGCATATGTACCCAACGCGTTTATCTAGGAAGAAGACACTTGTTGTTCCAAAAATAAAAAACTACTTTGGTAAGCGCACACGAAGGTACTTAGTACCAACGTTAGTGAACCCCCAAAACTGATATCGCATGTCAAGTCTAAGGATCATTAAAAGAGTATAGCTATATCTGTAACAAACATCACGTTTGCTATAATGCATTTTTGTACAATGTGAGATTTCATAACTCGACTGTAGGTGTGTTATTTTATCGTTTAATTAGCATAAATAAGTTTTAGCACATAAATATTTCAAAATTCAAAATTTGTAATTCATTGTTAGACGAGAACAACTGCCGACAAACTGTTATACAGTTTGGCAGACTTTATGTATGTTATTGTTAATACAGATTTTGAATAAATAAATAATAAAAAAAAAGTGAAGCGGCAGTAGTGCATCGCGGTTTTCCAATACGGTTGAAAATGGCGATGCGTTTGATTTTATTTGAATCTCGTGTCAACCAATAATATGAAAGTTATTTCGCAAATTTAATTAAATTAAAAAAAATACACCAACTAGTTCAAACATTTATACATATTTCTTTGATTCAATTTCTCATTTTATATTTACAAAAATATGAATAGTTGTCGCACAACATATTGAGCTTTTCGAGACGAAAAAGTTTTTTCGTATTCTTGCTTGCGACTAAGATTAACAAAAGGAGGTGTTTTCTTACTCGATAAGTTGAACTGGAAATAAAGTCATGGAAACTGATCTTTAAGTAAATTGATACCCTACGTCAAAGAAAAATAATACTATTGTCAAAGTGTGACGGTAGGTTTTATTCCAAAACAATCCGATCTCAAAAATCCCTATTTTATATTTGTAAAAACAAAACGTAAACCAACTATTTACCTTGTAACGTTCTCTTGGTATTCAGCAGTAAGCTGGCAGTCCTCTTGATAGGCGCAGTCGTGCTGACCTCGGCAGCCCGTCGCAGTGCGGACTGCACCTGGATCTCGCGCCCCCTGCCGCAGCACTGCCCGCCGCATATTTGCCCTGAAAATAAAAACAACCGTGAGAAACAGGTATAACTAGAAATTACTATTACTACTACTATTTTCTTACGGGGGCAGAAATTATAGAAATCAAAACATAAAGAAGACTAGTTTTTTTTTTTTTAGTTTACTGGCTATTGCCCGCGCCTTCGCTCGCGCGGATGTCAGAAAATATCTCATGGGAACGTAGGTACTACCAGCTCTCCCAGGATTTTTACCGGGGTTTGCATATAATTCTATTAATTCACGCAGCGCACGTCAGTAAAGCTCCCCAGTCGGCATTTTTCCGACATCTTCAACAATCGTCATGTTTCAGCCAATTTACACAAAACCTTAATTTTATTTATGTATTTATTTAATTCAGATACAGTGATCCATATTTATGTTAGTATACCTACTTAAAAATTATGTTAGTAATCAAAGATTAAAATACAAGCCACAATAATATTATTATAACTAAAATAAACATAAAATCAAATACAAAATAAATAAATAAATACTTAAGTCAATCGCATCTATAAATTCATTAAAATCTTTAAAATCATTTACAATATTTAAATTAAATATAGAAAAATGTATTATGAATTATTTAGGAGCTCGTGGCTAATTAGTTATTACTTAGCCCCGACCTGCCGCACAGGTCAGTCCGTCAGGTTTTAAGCTACGCTTGCCGGGGTTGGTCTGTGGATGGATGACCATCTTTACATACCGAGACTCCTCCGTGCCTCGGAAAGCACGTTAAGCCGTTGGTCCCGGCTGCCATTTGTGTATCTTTAACAATCGTTACGGGGCGTCAGAAGCCCGAAAGTCTGACAATCAGTCTTACCAAGGAGTATCATATTACCCAGTTACTGGGTTGTGGAGGTCAGATAGGCAATCGCTCCATGTAAAATACTGGTATTCAGCTGCATCCGGTTAGACTGGAAGCCGACCCCAATATAGATGGGAAAAGGCTAGGCCGATTGATATTATGAATTATAGAAAACCGTATGAAAATCCGTTCAGTAGTTTTGGAGTTTATCGCGTTCAGACAGACAGACGCGACGGGGGAACTTTATTTCATAATATGTAGTGATCATCTTTTTCAGCCCACTTTAACGTGTTTAATAACTATCTGGAATAATATAAAGAGAGAGAGCGAATTTTTTGAGTTTGTGTATACATAGGTAAGTATGTGGAGAGTAATCTCCAGAACGACAGCTCCTATCCTATTCAAAAAATTATTTCACCATTTGAAAGGTACATTATTCCAGATGGACATAGGCTATATATTATGTAAATATGTACAAAAAGAAGTACTTAACTAATGATATACTATCTTGAATTCATGCAAGCCTAGTACTTTTTGTTTAGGTTACTGCTCAGAACTTGTGCACAACTGAACAGAATACCCTCTTCGCTTGTCAATTGCACCTGAGCGAAGCCGGGGCGGGTTGCTAGTATGGTATATTTCGCATGAGGCATAATAAGCCTATAATATTCCCACTACTGGGACCCATCCCTCCTCTCTGTGAGAGGCAGTGGGCCATAATGCACCACGCGGGCCCAGTTCAGGTTGGTAGATGTCACATGTCTTCGAATTTTTGGTTCTAGGATATGCCGGTTTCCTCACGATGTTTTCCTTCACCGTTTTGAGAGCAGTGGTGATGAAATAATTTACACAAAGTAAAGCGCATGTCTGGGTTCGAACTTACGACCCATAATTTGTAAGTCGTGGCCGTTACCACTGGGCTACCACTGCTCGCATGGGGTAAGATCAGAATATCCCATTA
The DNA here is from genome assembly GCA_916701695.1 of Agrochola macilenta. Taxonomy (NCBI): domain Eukaryota; kingdom Metazoa; phylum Arthropoda; class Insecta; order Lepidoptera; family Noctuidae; genus Agrochola; species Agrochola macilenta. The sequence continues at coordinate 8,705,770 of OU753554.1, read as the reverse complement.
TAGCTACCTCGTTTGGGAGCTAGCGAGTTCCAAAATATTGTTATTACTTGTCTTCTTTCACTTTCTAATTGATTGTCACTAGTCTTCTTTTCTCGAATTGAAATGTTTGGTGTCATTCTCCTTGATGGCTTCTCAATACGTGTCACTACTTGACATTTACGAAATTGTGGTGACTCCTCTACAAAAGCCACAAATAAAGAGATGAAGTTTAGGTGTGCAAAACCTTATTACGTAATGGTCAGGCAGCGACCCGAATTGGTTGATTGGATCCGTTTCATTCGTAACTATGCATTGAAATAACCCTGCTCGAAAATATTCTGAATTTCGGGTGTTGTTGAAGTAGGTAAGTATGGCTCGTATTATTGTGAATCTACCACGAACATTATTCCCGAAACATTGTGCAAAAGCACGCAGTTAATTAAATTATCTTTGATAACAATTATTATAGGTTGTTAAAATGAATATTAATATTTTACATGAATTAATTACGAGTATGTCTCCACAAATCATGCATTCAGAAATGAAATATAATTGTATATTTTTATTTTTTTATAAGCTTTTATTGTTCCCACTGCCGAGACGCAGACCCCTTCTCTGTGAGAGGGAGTGGATCGTAATCCACCACGCGGGCCCAGTGCGGGTTCGTAGATATCACATCTCTTCGAATATTTGGTACCTTTTATAAACCTATAACAAAATTGTCGAAAAAGTGTTACACAATATTAGATAGACACAGAAATCTCACAAAGACCAGTGAAGTAGTGCTTCATTTCCAATTACTATTTAATATGAGGTCAAAGGTAAATTGTCGTGGAGTGAGGTCGCGTGACAGGTGTCGCTCGTGATGAGGGTCCTCCACTTAACAGCCTCCGAAACACTCGCTTTAATCACTCCTTCTATTAACTAACTCTTGGACTAAAAAGAAAATTATATGTTTTGTAATCGAGATTTTAATGTATTGAAATATATGTAACTTTTAAATTGTTGATTTTTTATTTACAACCACTTTTACAATAAAACATTGGTTCTATCATGACTCTTGCAATTTTTATTTAGCAATAATATGTTAATGTGTATGTCTCTGCCCAGACCTTCGGGGATTACTGGAATGTCATGTCAATGTGTATTGTCTACTAACCAGACTACCCGCGAATTTTCGCGTTGTTTCATACATTTTTGATTAGTCGAGATTTTTAATTCATATTTTTTACTGCACCTATTTAGGTCATGAGTAGAGATCGGATATTCGGATGCATATTTACCTAAAGTTGATGTTTTGGCAATTATGGAAAGCACTTTTGTATCCAAAAAAATCCCGGGGTCCGGGATCGACAAATTTAGAGTTCTGATTATAGAATCGAATGTACTCGTATATTTACTTACGTTCAGGTGTTGGCTAAATGGAATGCTCTTTTTTATTGATAGCAAAAATCGCGCGATTCAGGAATTGATAAATTTTGTTCTTTTTGACTATAAAAATGCTAGCTAATGTTGTAAAGTAGGTTGCCAAATTGGCATAACACATAGCGATTAACAACTCGGTGCCGTGGGTTTCGTTAAAAAATGTATGCGTATAATGTTTTATGTTAACACCGCAAAAGTAACCTTCATAAGAGGGCTTGATAAGTCGTCTCCATACAATGTATCCGATAAGTAGTGCATTCCCGGATTTAATTTAATTCCGGGAGTTATATTAAGAAAAAAAAAAGGAAATAAAAAAAAACATTTTATTTCGGACACATGGACACAAAAAGATCCATAAATTGTTAGTAACATGTTTGTACTTAAACTAAATACGAATTTGTGGGAAGACCACCCAATATCTAGACGCAACGAGAAATGGTAATGGTCTAACTATGGTAACTGTGGTATGGTGGTCTATGGTATTAAGAAGCCACTTCCATAATTTCTTAGCCAAAAATTAACTAGGTAAATATGCATCTGAATATCGGATCTCCAGTCATGAGCTATCCGAATACGAATATCAAAAATAATTGGCCTAGCTCATAAGCGTGAAAATTGATTCGCTGTTACAATGTTTAGTAGATGTATCAAATTTTAAGGAACTTTTTTTTATCATAACGTATTTATAGCACGCTAATGACGTGTTAAATAACGTAAATTGAAAATAAATTCTGTTAAAACAATCTCATTAGTCTTCAGCCCGGAACTGAACAATGATTATATCATAACAACTGGCAGACGATCATCCATTATTACGTCAGCTGCTTAGCTTCCCACATAGAATTTGCAGGAATGACGGAAGCCCGAACTCGATTTTTATAACTGTGCGCTTTGAGCTGTCAAAATCGTGGGTTGTGAGTATTAAATTTACCCGCCCAGTTACCTCCTCAGTGCCCCAATCCACAGTTCTGTCTTATTATTCGTTAATTTGTTATTTTTATTATTTATGAGGGTTTATCCTAAAAGTTGGCAACGTCGCAAATAACTGTCAAATATTTACCTATTTTGATTCTTAAAGCAATATTACTGAATAGAAATAAGTAATGTGGCTAACTAGCGAACTAGAATATTAATAATGAATTGCAATTATAATATTGAATTTGATCTTGTACCCATTTTTGGTGTAAAAAACGCATTTGGAAAGTTTCCAAATAGTTTTTTTACATCTAAAACTAAACATTCGGTGTTACGATATTAATTATTGCATTTCTTAATCAATATTCTAGTTCGCTAGTTAGCCACATTTCTTATTTCCACACAGAAATATTGCCAAATTAATAAAAATATTTGACATCTATTTGCAACGTTGCCCACCTTCGGAATAAACGCTCTTAAACCACATACACTGTATAATTTTGACGTTGACGCCTGTCAAACGCACAGTTATAAAAATCGGGTTATAAACATGTCATGTCGGTATGCAGCCAAACAAAATTATAGTCTGGCTTTACTCTAGCCATTTTCTACCAAAAAACTTTGCTTACCAACACTAATATACGAGCAATAAGCAACACTATAAATAGCAAGTGTCAACATTCCTAATTTAGATAAATCAACACATAATCTAAATACAAGACACATTGACACAATAAATGACGCAAGATAAAGTGTTAATGAACGCTCCTCCAGACCTCTAGTCTAAATAACTCTAACTAGGTTGTCAAATTTATCACTATCACTACTTATGTATTATAAAACAAAGTTGCCGCGTCTGTCTGTCTGTCTGAACGCGATAAACTCAAAAACTACCGAACGGATTTTCATAAACCGAGAGACGCAGTGGGAGGCTTAGGTGTATAATTAATTACGGTTTTGTGTAAATTGACTGAAGTATGACGAATATGGGAAAAAAACATGTAGACTGGGATTGGCGTGCGCCGCGTAAACCAATAGACATAATATATGAAAACAATATGTATCTATGAATTACTTTTTACAATATTTGCAGGATTGAAAATACAATACATTTCTTTTTGACAATAAGCTCTGCTACCCGAGCGAAGCCGGGGGGGTTGCTAATACTTACTTAATATTACAATAAAGCTGAAGAGTTTGTTAGTTTGTTTGATGAACGCGGTACCTCTGGAACCACCAGTCTCATTCTTTATTTTTTTATTTTTTTGTTGTATATTGGCACCTTGTTGCTATATTCATGTATTTAGTTATTACGAATATTTAATCGTGTTTTTGCATTTTGTGCCATGTCTTTTGTGTGCACCAAATAATCGATATATCAATCTATCTATTAACAACAAAAAACTTTTTGTATTTGATAACCCAATTCTTGAGGTAGGTTATTTAACACCACACTACGACCCCTAGAGCCGAGAAAAAAGTAAAAAAGTCGGAAAAAAACCCTGAGCGAAAACGAAGGAATAGCTTGGTTGGGCGATGCGATGCGACGCGGTAAGATGAGGGGACAAGAAATTACACGCGGACAAAGTCGCGGGCAGAAGTTAGTAGTAAATAATATAATATCAATAACGAAGTGTCGGGAGCGTGGTCCCGAAGTATTTCAACCGTAGTCTTTGGACATGGTCCAACGTGGGCCAGCCATTGTACACGGTGCGTAAAAACCGTCGTCTGGTTAGTTGTGGTATGCCAACACATTTATTTGACTATAAACATCCCGCTGTAGAAATATAAGTTTTAATATTAGCTGAAATGAACCGAAATTTAATGTTTGGGTTTAATCACAGGATGTGACGAATGTGCTTTTTATTGCGTTGCCTGAGTCGTTTAGTGTCTTCTTAGTATAATTCTTAAACTATCCCAGTATGTGGTAATAAATTAGAACAATTTCTTAGTGAAATCTACACACATTTACATTGTCTTCAATCGAACAAGTTTACTTTAATATTATCAAGAGTAAACAATTCTAAATGAACCAAATCCACGAGTAAAGATAATAACATGCTCTCAAACTATCGTGTAGTTATTGATTGTTAACTTAAACTATGGTTTAATTAATTAATTTACTACTTGCATAAGTCGACCTACTAACTTGCTTCTAACTCTAACCCATTGCAAAAACATAAGCCATAGTACAATCGATGGGTTGAACCATAGATATAAGAAAGAAGGAGATATGCCCGGTAGTTGAAAATGTATCGAAACCCAATGTCTTCTATCTATCCCTACTCTCTAGCCTGCGATCACACATGCGATCAGTAAACCCAATAAATACGAGGCCCCGCTCACACTTGCAATTTACAAATCAGAACGTACTACACAATCAATTATAAACCTTATCCCATCAAACACAGCGTGCATTTACCATGCACCGTACAACTCACCCACACGAAAACATCGTTCGCTATCGTTGTGCTGTGCAAAAGCCATTTATTTTACATATACGCTAGTGATTGACTAAATCGGAAACTTATCGATTCTCCCATTTATTATTGTATTAAAATTTTTGGAAGTTGCTGAAAAAATTATAAATAAAAAACGATATACATATAATAAGATGATATAAATAAACAATAAGTAAGTAAAAAAAAGAAATATTAAGTAAACCAAAAAAATAACAACATTATGAGAAAATCTAAATGAGTATAAAACAAGATTTCACATCGGTCTTCCAATCAGGCTATAACTGTTGACAAATTGAAGAATAAACTTTAATAGTAATATAAATTCATACGACAATCGAAATTATTGTCGATAGCCTACGTTAGTGGATCTGCACAACCACATCACTAATCCGTCACAAGACGCTGCGGCCGTACTAACGATGCAACCGCTTAAAGTAAATATCGTTTTGTAATTTTTACATTGCTTGTCCAGTTACTTAGCGACATACTTTGGTAGTGGTAAAGAAGCAATGTATTTACTACAATAAAAGTACAGTCGCTGTGATATATGAAAACAAAAATAACGTAGTAAAGGCAAGAAATATTTTACGATTTGTTGTTTTTCATGATTTTCAACACAAATATAGCAAAATACTTGTGCTGATTTATGAAAAGTGGTTCTACGATTTATAAAGTTTATAGTTTAGCTTCGATTTTTACAAGAAACCACTGAACAACACGGTATTCTTAAATGTTATCACGATCGCGCTCGAAAGCGCACTAGTTAGCGGAGACGGCCATTTGCCTGAGGCATGAGCATTGTGATCAAGACGCGCGGACACAGACACGCCCCCATACCACTTCTCCTGTTATTTATATTTCTATGGGTTGAACGCTCTATCGATTGATTTCTGCAAGAAATGTAACTACAAGGAATAACTAGTGGTCAAGTACCGGTAGAACTTTTTATTGATGCATTGAAATGGCATTATTTTGATCAATTGCAACTAAAAAGATTTTATCTATAAACCAATTTACCTTCCAATTGGTCCTACTGAAAAATAGCCATTAAATAATTCTTTATTGAACTCGTAATGGCTACCTTTCAGCACTGCAGACATTAATTCATTATTAAATCAAATGAAATAGCATTCCCCAAAAAGTCTGGTCGTTTAGATTACAATTACAGTCTTTTTACTTTGGCCTCGGTCCAGGCAAGAAAAATACATTTTAGTGTTGAAAACATTTTAACTAGCTTCGTCAATACGTTCATACATAAACATGTATATATTAAATTACATTTGGCACAATGTCGTGTAAGAGAGCGACGCCCGCCGCAGGTTCAAGGCTGCGCGGGCGCATTGTTGTGTGACAGCTAGACGAGAGCGCACAAAGACGGCCTGCTGAATACCGCAGACACGAGTTCTTTTTATAAATTAAACTCTTGACAAAAATTTAACTTTATTCTCTTCTCTGAATCGTCTACGTCGACTTTGTATTGCCGACTACGAGCTACGTGGGCAATTTAATGCACAACAAAAACTTGAAATTGTACAGGAATCTGCATTAATTTTGTTGCAAAAGACCTGTAACCGATATCGACTACTGTTATCTGAATTTATGTCAGAAACTGTATCTCTGCAAAGCCAGTATAATTGCAAGTTTCCTACAAGAGTAATGTGGTTCAATAATATCAGTGGCCAATGTAATGTTCGGTATTAATGCTCGAGCCGACAGCTGTTGCGGTACAAGGCCGCGCCTGCAGACTGAACGGTGCCTAGCACACTGAGCACCCACATCACAACCTATTACATAAATTGGATAAATAATGAAACTTCGCGATTAGTAGGAAACACCTACATTCGTTATTATAAGACAAGGGTGATAAATGATGATTGCGGACACGAAAATCGTGTCGAACACTTCACTAACAAGATCATAGGGATGCTATAAATAAGTCAATTTTGATTGATGCATACAGCTATTGCATTTCTTAATAGAGTTATTCCTTTGTTTCCACCTCAACTACTGCCCGTTAACTAAACAGTGGCTCAGTGTTGGAACAGTCTAGTTGAGTCATAAATCTAATACCACATTTACGGCAAATAGATCGGTAATAAAGTTGTCTCGGTAAAATTGCTGGCTCGGTTTAGAACGACTGGCCAATCAATCATTTGTGAATGTATAAGTGGTGGTAAAAAAGTGGGATTACTATGAATAACAACTGGTAACAAATTGATACTACCTCGAGACGGTTATGCGATAATAAACATTAAAGTGTTTAAATAAAACCGTCTTCAGTCGGTTTCTCTGGAGTCGTCCATCACTGTATAATATGTTATTTAAATTCGGATGACCTACGGCTGTACTTTAAATGATATTACATGTGTATCGGTATGTTGAATTTTTTTGTGCGACGGTGACGAAAATTGATTCTTATTTGAAGGTGTGAGTGCGTCTGGTATGATCGAGTATAGCGAGGATAAGGTGACAAATGCGTCCGGCATACAGAACTATAGCTAACCGAAAATAAAAATTTGTAAAATAAACTTCGTGAAAAGAACGAGACATTGAAATGAAAAACGATGAAAACATACTAGCGTTCATAGGTATTCCTTTGTGTTTACATTCCTCACTTTAAATTATTGCTTTTCGAGCGTTTTCTTCGAAGACGGTGGTTGTACTATCTGTTGACAGTTTTTTTCTCAAATGCTGCGTGGGCCACGGACCACCACTCATGAATATTCCGCCCAATCTATATACATATTATAAATTAAAGTCGCTTTTCGTTTTTGTCTGTATGTCCGCGTTGTTCTTCTAAACCACGCAACAGATTTTGATGACGGTTTCATCATCGTTTAGAGAATTTATTCCGGAAGGTTTATGTGTATAATACGTTAGTATTAAAGTTACGTAAAACTAAGAAATCTCGATGTTTTGTCAAGTCGTAAAAACCGTGCGAAGCAGGAGCGAGTCGCTAGAACTTGTCTATAAAACGCAATAAAATTAAAATTGTAATGTCAACAACATCCGCCATTAATTCTTTTTACGATTATTTGATGATGCCTTGTCGCGTATCTCCAATTCTTTATACCTGTATGTAAAAATAAGAAATGAACTGACACAGGTGTGCGAATAAATGAGTAATAAAAAAAAAACATTTATTACTTTATGATAAAAACTAGTCTAGATTAGATTTTTTGAATGGTGGAATTACAGTTATGTGTTTAGTCTGGCTATTTTTAATGGCTGCAAGAAATGAAATAAAATAATCAATTTATTAAATAGAGTATCGACTTAATGCAAATGAGATACAGTGATAATCAAGTAACACCGTTACCTGCTTCAGCCAATATTTTTAATCAATGAGATCCTTAAATTGGTCTGCAAGACTAGTTTCCTCGATTTTGTTACAAGACTGGATGCACAAAAATTACTTTAAAGCCACTTAAAATACTAGTAGTAGTAAATAGTACTAATAGTTTGTTGTGTATTTTCTGTACCAACAAATACAAATGTAATAGTTGCTAATATAAACGTAAGCTACTCAGAACAGATTACAGAAGCTAAGTACGAACGCTCACGAAAGCCCTTCACTAAAGTTTAGTACAAATTGCATGGTGCGAGAACTTTATTCCCCTAATGTTTGTACACCATCCAGTTAATGATAGTGTGAAGAGCAAAGAGCGCGGGAACAGCCCGAAATAACGATAAATAAATAAATATGGCGCTCATTAAATGTGAAAACACTTACTACTGCTCCCTTGTGGACTTTTCCGGGCGAGAAATAAAGTAATTTTCATTTTTACGGAGTATTTTCTCGTTCTCGCAACAGATTTTTGGTTGAGCTATAAAAAAGTAATTTTTATTTGCTTTTCTAGAGCAGGCAAATATTATTTTTCTATTTTTATTTTTGTGTGACGAGCGTAGTAGTAGATTATTTAAAGTACATACAAATTCCATGGCTTAGATGACGAGGTTGTTTTTCAGCCAGCATTTAAAATTGTCTATGGTCAGTTTTGGAATAAAACCTTGACTTTTTAATAATAATTGCTTTTGTGGTAAGTAAAGTATAATCTAATATTTTCCACAAACAAAATCATATTGATACTTTGCGAATAGGATAAAGTCATTTTAGTAGATAGGTACTGTAAGTTAGTATCACTACCTACAGCTACATCGAGTAGGTAATCAGTAGTAAATTGGTAAGTAGCGTGTGTTAACTCTCTCAGCGGGAGTGGTAAATATCAACACGTTGGTGTTAACCGGTGCAAGCGGGCGTATTTGTGCACTGTAACAATATTTCGTTTGCCACTAATTTTAACTTAGAACAACATTACCGTACGTTGAATAGTAACCGTCAACATTGAAATACGAACTCGGGCTTATGTTTCAATATGGAATGTTTAGTGGTTAAATTCAGGGGAAATTTTGGTTCAATAATTTTTATATTTTGTGATTGAATTCGACGATTAGAAGCGAAAGTGTGTGAAAGTAATTGGCAAGTAGGTACTTACCTACAGTCCGGTCTTCGAGAGAATGCGTTCCCGTTTCCTTCTTTGTTTGTCAGTTGAACAATTTCTAGTAGTAATAAGGATCAAATCCGCAAAACACATTTATTCGTTAGAATGAAACTGACAGGTGTCAAACTGACAGGTGTCAAGAACGCATTCTCTCGACGGTCGGACTGTAATGGCGGAATATGGAAAGCACGCACGACAAGCTATGTCATAAGATATGTCCTATGTAATGGCCATCTTCATTCATATGCAAGCCACGAGCTCAATATTACTGAGCTCCCGATAAATATTAACAGCTCACTATGTTTATTATTATCCGGGTTTATCTACTTTATTTTCCATAAGCTTCTTAGTTATGATCGTTAAAACTGTTATGCTTTTAACAAATATACCTTTTATTTTAAAACAAACTGACTAGGTACCTACAGAATTTTTAATTAAAAACTTACAAAGATGAAAATCATGAGTAAAATGGTTTCTGGGAACCAACGAATAATAATGCAAAATACAGAAATCGGCTTCATTAATATTGCACGAACCAATTTTGTGCAATAATAATAAAGCTTGGTGTTTATTTTGAATCATTATTGGAAATCTTTTTCATCTGTGCAATAAACATTTATTTATTACAAAACAAAATGCTCTTTGCATACTTCAAATTATTATATGTAAGTACTTATAACTTTGATTATGGAGTAGGTAAGGAAAATAATCTTAATTACATACTAAACTTAATTTATGGTGCAAGACTAGCGTGTTGGCCCAGCGCCATTTTATCTTTCAGTTTTTTTATTATTATTCTACATATCCAAGCACTCACCGCGTATTGAAATATTCTCATAATTCTACTGAAATATCAAATAAATAAAAGTCAAGGTTAGTAAAATTTGCAAAAGTTTTTTACGTATCTTCCTATTATCGGAGCTTGCATGCTTTTCCACTCTTAAGGCCATTGCGAAATGGTTATGCGGCATTATCGTAGCACTGCAACACTGAATAACACTTATTTATAAGTTATTTGTCATTTTAAAGGTTATCCAAGAAAATATAAAGACCATAATCCCGTGCTTGTGTACGGCAGTGTCGGCAGTTTAGTGTAATTGACATTGGCTGCCGCAAGGAATATTTAAAATGCAAACGGTTCTATCGACAATTAAAGGTAATCTTCGTTTAAATACGATTGAAAGGATAAAGTATTACGCGAAGCAAAATTAATGCTATCCATTTAATTCTAATTGCGTATTTATTTCCTAACTGGCAACATGAATATGAATTGATAAACAACCTCATACCTAATTCCTTTTATAGTTATTCCATTTTCAAATCCAAATGACAACCGTACCTATTCAAATTTCAGAATATCCGACCGTGATTTGTTTTAGTTTTAGAATCCCAACATCCTGACATTTGAATTTTTTCCAATACTGGTTTAGAAGGCAAAGGAAAAAAGAAACGTGAGTACAAATAACGAACATGTCCTTTCTTTTCATTCAGCCCAAATTGTATAAGTTTTCTGAGAGCTTTCCTTCACTTAAGTGCTCTAGAATAAAACCCTTTTTCTTACTATTGTTACACTTCTATGGTACCTTTTCTAGATGTCTGGAAAGATAATAAAATGGTAGGATTTCGTGGATTTTTAGGCAAGTACAGGACCTACGTACTACCTAGTAACAAGACGACAAAGATAATTATTTAGCCCTAAACCCTTTTTTCACATGATTTAATTTTTCTCTTTTTTCCAGCGTTTAGGGACAAAAATGTCCTAAGGGTTCTTGATAATATTATGTCCGTCACGGTATTGCATGGGTCCATATTACTTAGTTGCTTTCATCCTGAGCATCATAAACTAGGAATTTTGCATGTTTCCCTCATTTAAACTTTTAAGTACCCATAACATAGAATCATTAGAAGTGTCCTCAGTCCTCAAAACAGGTACATAGCTAATAACATCAACGTTAATTTAATGGCTAAGTTTATGACTAGTTATAACGGCCACAGTGAACAATAAATTACACCTTTACATGTATGCAAATCGTAATGGCGGTAAGCTTATGGCACATAACACCACGTAAAGCGATGTGGCGAGTTTGAAATAGCATAGACAATGATATAGTCTACACTAACACGCGAGGCACTATCTGTTACGGACCTTTTTTTAAAAGAAGAAAAAACCCGTGGATTCATAATTTGAATTTACTTGGTAGTTGTAAATGTCAAAGAACTAATTCGCCTAGAGACGTCGTTCTAACTTTAAATCGATTTTGTAAACTTGTCAAAACATTCAGAGTAAGTTACTGGCTATGTGGATCTCGAAAAAGAATGACCCTTGAGATTTGAGCATACGTTTTGTCAATACAGATTGCCTGTGGGATAAACTAGGCTCTGAATTTATTAGGTCCGTTCCCCTTATCGTTTGCGCTACTTCCTGAAAAAGCAAAACTATTTTAGACGTGAATCATCTTAGGCGGCGATTCGATAATTGGACGAGAATTAATTAAGAGGGAAATTTCAACGACGCGTTACGATCAAGCACGTTTCAAAATTCAAAATTTTAAATACAATTTTTTTGATTTCACATAAACCTACAAGGGCACTTATAAAACGTCAGAAGCTAGGTGCACGGTTCCAATTGGTAGTTTCCTATGGAGAAGACCGGCAAGAAACTCCACGGTTACTCTTTTAAAAGTAAATTAATTTGACAATGTTTGCGTGTTATAAGGTATGAGAGGACAGTGTAGGCCTAATCAACAAGTACCAGGTACTTAGCAAAATATAAAATGGTCCACAGATCTACAGTCTGTTAAGCCTACAACGTTCTCACATTCATAAAATCTAAAAGAAAAGAATCTGTATAAAAGATAAGTAAAATAATAATAAAAATAAAGACCTATTTAAACCAAATGACAGCTGTAACAAACCTAATTTACTTTACATTTCTTGAGAGAGTAGAAAGATATAACTCTCTCTGTCTTTAAATAAATACACTTATTTCTAAAATATTTTCACTCTCAAAACAATTACCTACGAAAATTATTCAAAACACCATTTCTTATCAAACATACCTACCGAGCTTTCGCCACTATTTACTTTTCAGACTACAAACACGTTGAAGCAAATGTTTACATTTTCACAAATTTCATGTAGTAAGTACATAGCTAGTGGGCAAACGTACCTCGGCGCCGCACGGTGGATCGAAAATCGGCTGTAGAAGACATAGGATCTCGATTTCTTAAATGTTATTTTTTTTGCTGGAAATGACTTCTGCTGATCATTACTGTTCTATAAAATGTCATATGAAGTAAATGTGTGCACAAATGGAAGAGTTATAATTTTTATAAGAAAAAAATGTATGGAGCTAGTATGAAAAATCGAAATATCTCCTAAACGGCATGTTTAACCGTAATATCCTTGGAGGTGGTCATAGTGCTAATTATTTATAATTTTTTGGTTGCGGATTTGACGAAAAATTTAATGCCGTTTTTTTTAAAAAAATCGTCAAAATATTTTTATTTATTTTTACATGTAAAACGATCCCTTTTAGTGTCCAAGTTAAAAAGTTCGATATGTTATTAACCCAAATATTAAGAACACACAAAACAAGAAAAATTTAATAAAAAAATTGCTGTTTTTTTGACACATTTTTATTAATTTAAATAAAAAAAGATTATCAAACTCTTATTTAAGTAACATATAAAGTTATATTATATACAAAATAATTTAATTTAAGGAATTAATACTAAGCATTTGTAAAATAAAGTAAAATAAATAAAAAAAAAGACAAAATATCATTAAATATTACAAAAAAAAAACCCAAACAGACTCAAATACAAATTTACAAATAAGTACATATATAATTTTTTTACAAATTTTCCTTATCACTCTCGTTGTCAGACTCCAATTCTGAGTCAGCATCCAGATTGGATATATCCAAAAACTGGAACTCAGTTTCCTGAAATTGAATTAAGTCGAGAGTTTCAGCAAAAAAGCTCTGCTTTTTCTTGGCATCTAACTTAGGCCTTTGTGCACTTAGCAAAGGATCCGAAGAAACAACAAGCATATTTAAAATGTCTTGATTGGAATCCTGCCTGCTTCTTTTCCGCGAATGATGTTCTCGAAACCTCCTAAAATCTTTGTTTCGAGACTCTGAGGCTTCTTCCGAGAGAGTCCCAATCGGCACAATATTATTTTTCTCAATTATGTCAGCCCCATGGATTAATAATTTATGAACGGTTGACGACATGTAGTACCAGTCGTTTATTAATACGTACTTTTCTGCTGTTTTGCGGGCATAATCTCTAAATTTTATTATATCGACCTGCTCTCCAGACGTAATTGCTTGTAAAATTACAGCAAATCTTTTGATGAGGTCTTCATCCAAACCGGTTATAGCTGCGGTTTTATTAGGAAACTCAAAGAATTTTCTTGCAGTATTCCCGTCATTGGTGGTTCCCGAGCCTTGTTTTACTATATCAATCAACAGATTGAGCTCATCTTTGAATTTATTTTGAATTATTTTCTTCCTTGTCTGTAGCATTTCTTTGTGCTCATCACTTCTCGCTGCCCACCGTTTGAAGTCGAGCCTGTATGCAATGTGTAACAGACATTCCATACAATTTATACGGGCGTGTAGGGATGACAAGCCAAATTCATACAGGTCAGAACACACAATTTTTGATGTTACAGCATCTAAGCGGTTCATTTCTGTTGGCTTTGCTAAGCACAGGTAGCACGATGCATTTGATCTAGCTTCAGAAAGGTAAGTGCAAACTTTAGCGTCGATCATCGTCATCATTAGTTCATGAGTCACCCTATTATTATTATTGCACTCTGTGGGGATAAGGGCCTCAATTTCTTCATCCATTTGTTTTTTCAGCTCAAGGACAACTGCTTCACTCTCCTTTACAAAAGTAAACTGAACTGGACGACAATACAAAACTGAGCATGGTTTTGGGTTCGTCCATAAGATGTTGTCTCCATCTGTCAGTTTAAGTGGCACCAAGGAGGTCATGAAAATGCTCGAGTCATCTTCCTCACCCTCCATTTTCTGCTTGTATCGGCTTTGGTTAGAATCACCATCAAATCCCCACTTGGATATCAGCTTCAACTGCTTGTTATGCTCTTCCTTAGAAAGGCTTTGAAGGTTTCTTGTAACTGTGATATCAAGTAAAGCTTGAAGTGTAATCCTAGCCGATGAATCAGTAACTGTCACTGATTGCTTCGGAGGGTAGCAATCAAGCTTAGTTTGTTGCACTTTATAGTAAGATGGATAAATATCCTTAGCACCTTCCCGAATGGCAGCCTCTCGCAACGTAATATATTGCCACTTTGAGAGTTTTAGCGAAAGAAGCAATCCAAGCGCCTTTTCTGACGTAAATATGATTGTTTTCGCTGGTTTCTTAAGCGTTTCATTTAATTTAGCGGCTGCTTCAGGATTTTTCATCATGTATTCGATGGCAGAGGCGATATCTCCATGCCCTTCTTCTTTTAAACGTGCTGCAGCTGCATATGCCAATTCACTGGAATCTTCGCCTGTGTGTTCATCAGATCTTCTCTTTTTTTGTTTACTTCCCAGATCTTCGAATGGTTTACGGGATCTTTTCGTCATTGTTCCAATGGACGTTGATGTCGACGGTTCTGGAGAGACTGAGGGCGCTCTTGGTATCTCATCAACACTTGGTTCTTGATTAACTAAAGTTTGCACAAAACTCGGCCAATCAATATTTGCTCCCAACCAATTCTCGTACTTTCTCCTGAAATTATCAAGGAATCGGTTGGATTTCTGCCACCTTTGTAAAGCGGCTCGCGTAAATCTCCGACAAAATTCTTTGAGAACAACACGATCTTCGTCAGACAGGCAATCGCCTATGCGGGATACAACTGCACTGAACAATACTTCATGATCAAATGAAGTACTCTCACTTCGTAGAAGAACAAACAAGTCTAAATTCGTGATTAAACTTTCCATTCTAAGATTTTATAGTCGCAGATTTAGTGTTAGCAGTTACACAGTTGTGAACAAACTAAATTATAAAACTAAACTTTAGCCCTTTTATTGCAAAACGCCAATAATTAGGTAACTACCCTCATTAGTTATCTTCTCATTAGCTAATGAAAATTTATAATTGTCACTAACTATTCTTAGAACTCATAGCACTGCTATTACGTCTGGAGAGCAGGTCGATATAATAAAATTTAGAGATTATGCCCGCAAAACAGCAGAAAAGTACGTATTATTATACGACTGGTACTACATGTCGTCAACCGTTCATAAATTATTAATCCATGGGGCTGACATAATTGAGAAAAATAATATTGTGCCGATTGGGACTCTCTCGGAAGAAGCCTCAGAGTCTCGAAACAAAGATTTTAGGAGGTTTCGAGAACATCATTCGCGGAAAAGAAGCAGGCAGGATTCCAATCAAGACATTTTAAATATGCTTGTTGTTTCTTCGGATCCTTTGCTAAGTGCACAAAGGCCTAAGTTAGATGCCAAGAAAAAGCAGAGCTTTTTTGCTGAAACTTTCAATTTCAGGAAACTGAGTTCGAGTTTTTGGATATATCCAATCTGGATGCTGACTCAGAATTGGAGTCTGACAACGAGAGTGATAAGGAAAATTTGTAAAAAAATTATATATGTACTTATTTGTAAATTTGTATTTGAGTCTGTTTGGGTTTTTTTTTTGTAATATTTAATGATATTTTGTCTTTTTTTTTATTTATTTTACTTTATTTTACAAATGCTTAGTATTAATTCCTTAAATTAAATTATTTTGTATATAATATAACTTTATATGTTACTTAAATAAGAGTTTGATAATCTTTTTTTATTTAAATTAATAAAAATGTGTCAAAAAAACAGCAATATTTTTATTAATTTTTTCTTGTTTTGTGTGTTCTTAATATTTGGGTTAATAACATATCGAACTTTTTAACTTGGACACTAAAAGGGATCGTTTTACATGTAAAAATAAATAAAAATATTTTGACGATTTTTTTAAAAAAAACGGCATTAAATTTTTCGTCAAATCGGCAACCAAAAAATCATAAATAATTAGCACTATGACCACCTCCAAGGATATTACGGTTAAACATGCCGTTTAGGAGATAATTCGATTTTTCATACTAGCTTCATACAAATTTTTCGTAAAAAAAATATATTTCCTTCGTTTTTGGGCAGAATTAACTCGGGTGTCATTTTTGTACATAGTAATGATCAGCAGAAGTCATTTCCAGCAAAAAAAATAACATTTAAGAAATCGAGATCCTATGTCTTCTACAGCCGATTTTCGATCCACCGTGCGCCGCCGCCACCCGCGTGCCTGGCTCTAAAATAAGCACAATACGTGATTGTGGTGTCTGCCTCGTGTTGACCATCCCTGGCGTGTGTGCATTTACGCGGGCACCCTGAAGCGGGCACACATTATGTTGCTAAGTGATACTGATAAATTATAATTGGTCTGTCTGTGCAAAATTACTGCGACTACTGTGGATTTTGATATCGATTTGATTCGGGGAGCTATTCTAGCGTTTAACATACCTAAGTTTTAAAATTGGAAGAGTTTGGTTAGATCTATCAAATAACGTTGATTCCTAAATAGTCACGTCATTGTAGGTAAACAGCAGCATATTAATGAATTGACTCAGGCGTGACTGACTGACTAAACACTGCGCTTTTTTTTTGTCACTGCGTTCAGCGCTTGATGTGGCAGCACGTCGTATCCGGGTTCGCGACAACTCAATCGTCATCCTGAGGATGCCTCGTTGAGAGGTGAAACACGTGTCGATTTCTTACATGGACTTCTTTATGACTCTTTAAGAACAGTTAAGCAGATTAGGTTACTAAATATACGTATTTTAGCAGCATATTCATGTTTCAGGAAGGAAACCACTCATTCGGCACAGCTCTCCATAGCTAGTGAGGTATAAAAATAAAACATGCGTTTCCTACATGATGTAGGAAACGCACGTTTTATTTTTCATTCAACTCTTCATTTAGAATACGCAACAGCTGCTGACACGCCACTCTATGCACTTTATTATAAGATCGTCAAAAACAAATGCACATCGTACTGCGCGAAGTGCGTATTATACTACAATCCCCCAAAATACGCACGATAATAGCTTTCTATACGGTGGTCGACGGCCTCGCCCCGCCTACATATACTTTCCCAGAACACGTGTCTAGACTCCCTCTATTATATAAGTCTGGCAGTATATTGTGCCAAAGATCAGGAAAGGTATGAATTTCGATTATGATACGGGGCCCAAGAAAAGTGAATAGAGAAATCTTAGTATGAACGACAGCTGTGTATGTAGAATCTTTGCTAGCCAGTATTAAAATCTGTTAGTTTGTGTAGAAATTAGTTAGTCAATCAAGCAAAAACGGCTGAACGGAATTGGATTGAATTTGGCCCATAAAGAGACTTGTCCTGAATGAAACATATAGGATACTTTCTGCCGGGGTTATCACTTGCTTCAAAAACGGTGAAGGAAAACATCTTGAGGATCATCTTGCCTGAGAGATATTTCTCGACGGCATGTGAAGCCAAGTCAGAGGCCCATGGGCGGCTTTAAAACTCTGACTCCAGGTTAGTCACTAACCACACGAAAAGAACAGCGCTAAATCCAATCTGCCTAGGTGTTTCCCAACTACTTATTTTGGAGTCAGTCTAACCGGGTGCAGCTGAATACCATTATTTTGACTGGATTGACTGCCTATCTGACTACTACAACCCAGTGGGTAACACGATACCCCTTGACTGGTTGTCAGACTTTCGGGCTTCTGACGACCCGTAACGACTGTCAAAGATCTACGAATGACAGCTGGGACCAACGGCTTAACGTGCTTTCCGAGACACGCAGGGGTCTTGATCCACGAACCGATCACGGACCGATAGCTTAACCTAACGGATCGACCCGTGCGCAATTTCTTGAAGAATTTATCTAAGGTCACACATGTCACTAGCTAAAGAACTGGCAGCGCTAAATGATCTCTCTAAAAACTAATGCGACAGCTGCGCTGACGCCTAAAACCCGAACAAATCGTAATCTTTTATCAAATAACTCTTACAAAGTCGTACCTATATTTTTTGTCACGTTCAGTAACACAACCCAATTCACAAATCACTGAGGGTTACGTTCGAGCCGCCTACCAATCGGGATGTAAGTGATTGTAAACTATTCTATATAGGAGCAAAATCTAGGATAATCTAACCCAGACTTAGGCCTGCTCACAACGAAAATAAAATCTGGATTGGTTTAGATTAAAATAATAAACCTTATTCTTCTTTTTTTAGAGTTTAAACTTTAAAGTACTGGACATTTTATTATTTTAATAATATTTAAAACGGAATTTATGTTGAAATTCTCGCTTGCAGTGACGTTAATTCTTTTTAGTCAGGTTTGCCAGTTTTGGATTTTAGAGCGTTATCACACTGACTTTGCTTGGATATTTGTTTTTGAGTTAGCTTACGTATTTTTCCCCCTTAGTCCATGTGGATGATACATATTATAATAACTTCCTGTCACTGTTATTAACATTGCTGGTAGTGATATTCGAATTTGTGTGGAGTAGGTACCGTAACTAAAAAGAGAAAAATAAAATGTTTTTAGATACCCACTCAAATAATTATAAACCTGAGTAATCACCTCAATTAGAGTATCATTTATCTGAAAAATTATTGAACATAGCACATAGATAGGTAGGTACCTAGATATCCGTATATAACTACTAAGATTAGTACAAGACGGTTTAGATCTCGACAAGATAGGACAACTACCAGTAGATAGATTTCATTACGCTACGTTAACCAACACCAGTATAGTCAGACCCATAGAACCGTCAATATTCTTCAGTCTTAGAGGTCTGCGTAATCCGGGCAGTATCAATTGGACACATATGTGTCTGGGTATGTAGGAATAGTTATGTAAAACCGTTTGGAAGTGACATTAGCATTTAGCATTAGCGTCGAGTGCCTCTGCCAAACTACGATTATCGCGAATGTTGAGTTTAATTTTAACTATAGTGCATTAGTATTCCTGTTTGTAACGGGAGAAATGAGTGGATTTCATGTTATTGCTTTACTTGCTACGTGATGGTTGGATTGTACTTATTGGGGTTTTGATCATTTAACATGTTCAGTAGTGCCGGAAGCCCTCGAGGAGGGCTCACTTTAAATGTAGGTTTTCTTAGCAAATACAGCATTATATACCGTGAAAATAAAATCTGATGTATATTTTAACAAGATTTATTAGTATATGCGTTGGTTTTAAAATCCAAGCTTAAAAAATTGTTCACGGTTACAAATATTCACAAAAAAAAATTAAGGATGGAAACTACATAAAGCGACGAGACCCCCTGAAAACAGTATTTTACTTCGTTTTGTGTTTTATAAATGGTTTTAAACCTAATGCCGTTGCGTTGACCGTCGACGATGGTTAACTTTAGCGCAAACGTAATGCCGGCAACCCTCCCGGAGGGTTCACTTCCAATATGTCGCCATACATATTAGAAGTGTTCCCTCCGGGAGACATGGCGTATGAGTTTGAGTGGGTCGAGTCGAAAATGTTAATTTACAAATAATGTAGTAACTATACCATAATAATAATACCAGCTAATTGTTTCACTGCAGGGCAAAGCCTATTCTCATACAGAGAAGGCACGAGCATTGGTCACCACGCTTGCTCAAGAAAGAAAAGAAAGAAAGAAAAAGATCAATAAGTTTATTTGTCACAGAAACACGACGAACGACGAACACTTACTGTGCGTTTGAACTGGCGAAACATTTAAATATAAAAATCTCATGTAACAGTTACGCAAAAAAAAAAAAAAAAAACATAATTTTGACCTTATGTGACTCGATTCACAATTCTAGCGAATTCGCAAAGTTGTTAAAAGATTTTTATGGCATGTGGCACATCGTTAGCAAGAAGATAGACTAGATAATTTTTGAGGGAGTTGGAAGATCCCGGTCGCCTTTGGTTTTTTTTTTTTTTGTAGCCATGTAAACAGCTGTACTGCTATGTATGTAACTTGTACAGCTTTAGAGTAAATTAAAAAAAACTAGATGACTAATGTCACAATTTTTTTTTTTAAAGTACTCAAAAACAATACATATCTAAATAGAATTAAAATTCAGAGCCTACGCCTTATACTTTTTTTTAAATTTGTATTTGAATGTAAATTTGGGTCTTTTTTAATAAAACAATAAAAAGTCGATAAAAAAATCCACAGGGCATGAGAGGTGTTAAGGGGTCTAAAAGGATAGCAGATGACCCCTTCAGTCAACCATTTCAATTTGGCACACGATGCACCAAACACCCTGTATATAAATATATACTAATTGATAACCTCCTCCTTTTAAAAGTCGGTTAAAAACATGTTGAAATCTCAATTTTCTGTCAATGTTCGATACAATGTTTGACAGGAATAGAAATTACATGTTTTTATGTGAATGTTTCGCCAGTGCAAACGCACAGTTACCGTTATTAACTATAAAGTCTAATAAGTTTTCCTTCACCGATGTCAGTAATAACCAAGAGAAACTCAGAAAGTACATATTATTATGAATTGTAATATTCACATTGGTACTTGGCCCCTTGGTAGTATACTAAAACGTAATTAAAATCGCTCTTTTCATCGATAAAAACCATTGATAAGAAATAATGAGTAGGTCACCATTAATATTTAATTAATAGGAAACAGCAAGGGCGTATCGTTCGTAATAATTAACAAACTTGAAACGAATTAAAATGGGAAAAAAAATTAAAAGCTCTTTCCAAAATTCCTTTGCAATCGAAGCGTTCTATTTTTAACCGACTTCTAAAAAGGAGGAGGTTGTTTGTTCGTAGCGTATGTTTTTTATTTTTTTGATTTGTATTATGAAAATTATTTTTTTGTTCGAAACGGTATGCTCTCGAGGTGGTCGCATATTTTTTTTATTAACTTTGCTTGGATGGTTTTTGAGTTAGCTTCAATAATACGTATTTTATCACTTAGTGTATGTGGATGATTATGATAAAAAATTCCTGTCACTGTTATTTACATAGCAGGTAGTGGTATTCGAATTTAATTCGAATTCGAATAAAAAAGTTTTTTTCAAAACCGCATGGTACGAGAACCTATAACCATGTTTGCAAATCCACGAACATAAAAACATAAGCTAAAAACCCTTAACTTTTATGATAACCAACTAAACATGCAGCAAACCTTTATCAACAGACGATCAAGACAGTAAAACATCGGAAAACAAAACACGCGAACCTAATACACATACTGTAATTTCTTCCAAATATTCATAGCATTACAACCTTTAGCGATAAAGATAGATGGTTGATAATCGCTTGGTCGGTTGGTACGATGGTCCCTATGGTGTTGCTGTGCTGGCGATAAGCGATCTCGTTACGATCGCATTACATATCGGAAGTAAGGGGTTGGTAGAAACATCGTGACGTCACGGTGACACAGTATCAAGATAGTGGCGTATTTGCTTTGTCGCAAAAAATGGTGATGTTGCTTTACGCATTGGGTGTAAGCTTCATACTATTTTACTTACAAGATTGACAAAAAATTGAGGAAGATATTGATCATACTTGTAAAAAATTTGGGAGATTAAGGGCGAGTTTCTCGAACGAAAATTTTCGCATAATTAAAGGGGAAAATTGTCAAGAGCGCGATAACTGCTGTGATTGGTTGAATGATATATCAATAGCCAATCGTAGCAGCTTGACAATTTGTCACATTAATTTTCGTTCGAAAAACTGGCCCTTTATCCTTATCATCAGCTTCTCACACGCTTATTACTTATATATTCTGTTTTTAACTAGGTACCTATGTTTGTCGGTCTTCAGTCTTAACTATTTATTTATGACTGGACACTATTATTTATTTATATTTATTTATATATACTTTATTGTACACCAGATTATACATTACATAAAAAAAAAGTAATACAATACAAAATCTAATACCAATAAACAAAAACCAAATAATCAAAATAAAAAAACAATAATAAAATAATAAAATCAAAAAAAATCAATCAATCAATTTCTAATATCAATACTATCTACCTATAGTACGCGTCAAACATTATGGCGGCTCTGAAGTTGTCTGAAGTGCACTACTCGCTGCGCAGTACCGCACCCCTCACCCCCGCTGACACGTAAATTTGATACTGCGCAGCGATTCGCCTCATGTTCCGAGCCGCCATAAAGTTTGCATCGGGCTGTAGGTACACAATGCATAACTATTTACATTAATCTTTTACTAATTAAAGATAAGAATACCTGTTAAATCCTAGAGGAATGATCAAAGGAACACAAAATGCCAAGATAGCCCAAGCCAAACAAAACATATTACTGAAAGTCCATCATTAAACTGTGCCAAATAATAAACAAAATATAAATACAAAGATATTGTTCTACATAAGACATGACAAAGCATAACACAGAAACAGGTGTCGAATAACAAAAGTATCGTATAACCCTTTAATACACGTTCCTTGTTGCGCAAGCAACGGGTAAAGTTACGCACGCAAACCGTTTACGAGTAAATATTGTGTTTTTGTAAATCTAAGACCTTTGAGGTGATACAAAAATAATGATTCATAACATAACCTCAAAGTAAACCTGCGCGCTTTTATAATTTCTTACGTGACGATATTATCGTTGACGTCCACGTCCATATAATGTATGGAAGTACGTGCACGTTAACGTTATCGTGGACGGAAATTTTATAAAATACATTTTTATTTATTTATTCATTATTAAGCGCACAATGACTGGGTGGG
Organism: Agrochola macilenta; assembly: GCA_916701695.1. Classification (NCBI taxonomy): domain Eukaryota; kingdom Metazoa; phylum Arthropoda; class Insecta; order Lepidoptera; family Noctuidae; genus Agrochola; species Agrochola macilenta. The sequence continues at coordinate 8,682,703 of OU753554.1, read as the reverse complement.
TACGGTACTACTGCAGTCCTTTCACAGTTATTTTACCTCCGCCAGCAGCAATCCAAAAGCAACCTTGTCGTAACGAGAACAAACATCACTGTGGGTTTGACAGACTTGTCAGTGGCAGCAAGCTAACAGCAACCATATCTACATATCCTCTGTATGACTTGTATACTCAGAGTCGTTACTTGGGACTTGTTAATTGATTATCCACGTTAAGCGACTGATATGAATTTGGACCCTGTCAGTCAACATAAGACAGTTTAAAAGACTTCATTTTTGTTGGTGGTGGTGTTTAATCGGTTTTTGGGTGACGTCTCTGAGTGTGGAAATTGTGACTACATTGTTGTATTGGGTCACCTGTTAAAACAAATGTAAGTGGTAAATAAATAAATAAATATCTGTCTCATCAACATGTTTCTTTTGATGTCCCATTACTCTAAGGTTATATGCTAAAAGTAAAAATAATACAAAAAGTCCTAGAACACGTGTTGCAAAAATACGAGTAGGTACATCATTTCGAAGATAACATAACACTAAACTCTCGATGTGTGTATCTAACTTTCATTCATTAGTACAAGTAAATAATTTTCTTTCAAACCTATTATTAAAATTTTAAGTTAAGAAAATAAGACGTTTTCATATTTCACATAAGGGTGTTTTACATAAATATAATCGCCACTTTGTCGAATTATTTTATATAAAAAAAAACACGGATAAAAAAAATTAAAAAATTATTCAAATGCCAGTTGATTCTTTGACATGGTCTCATTAAACCTATCCATAGTTAACAAAAGGAACATGTTTTATAATTATAATTTTTTTAAAGATAATTTTAATAAATTTTTTATTTTTTTATTTTACTCTAATCGGGTCCGCTAGTTCTACATTAAAATGCCAAAATTCGATATTCAAACAATGAAATACCTATCAAAAATGACATTGTTTCAAAATGCTTCGATCAATTATTGATCGAAGTCAAAATGCCAATAATTTACTAATTTTATAGTAGTTGCCAGTACCACGATGCACACCATGCAGTGATTAAACAACAGAGCTTTAATAATATCTATGTTGCATTGAGCTTGCGGTTTTCATACTTAGTCGGGAAAGCTCAAATTGCACGACCGATTCTAAACAGGTTAAACTGCCATGAAATCCGCTACTAATAATTAGAAGCAAATAGCTAGGCAATTAAAATTAAGTTAGTAAAGTAGAATGAACCATGGTATTTATGAAAGTACATAACTTTATACACAGCCAGCAACATCGTTCGCGTGGAACTCGGACAATACACAATATACTAAAATAATAGCCAAATTTTTTTTAACTCCCTCAGTTACCTAGCCACTGCGTGGCATCGCATCGCCCGTCCGCGATATTCCTTCGTGATTGCTTAGCGTTCTCTCCGATTTTTTCTTCGACTCCTAGGGGTCGTAGCGTGATGTTAAATATAACCTAAGCCTAAGATTCTAACCTTCCTCCAGAATTAGGCTATCTAATGCAAAAATAATAATCCGACTGGTAGTTACAGAGATTAGCGCGTTCAAACAAAAAGACAAACAATCTGTTCAGCTTTATTATATTACCATAAATTACAGATAGAAATTAACACAGAAAACCCTATACAGAGTGGCAGGGATATCGACGAGAAACCTGTTACCATGGATTCAGTACATGATTCTGAACGGGCCTGCGTTGAAATTTTTCGCCGGTTATAAAAAAAAACTGCTGTTCCATACATTTTGACCGCGTAGGTATTGCACTTTTCTATGGAACAGCTGATTTAAAAAAAGCTTACCGGCGAAAAATTTCAACGCAGGGGCGTTCAGAATCATTTACTGATTCCATGGTAACAGTTTTCGCGTCGATGTCCCTGAGACCCTGTATATCTTCTGTGTTAATTTATTTATGAAACTCTTTTTATATGCATTAAAATAAAAACATAAACTATTTCAGGCTGAAAATCAGTAGTTTTGTTGAACGTCGAAAGTTATAAGAGACAGCTCTCAAAACGCCCACCCTTAACCGCATCCTATATCGTACATATTTAGTGCTCCTGTTAGCTCCTACTTATAAATTATGATACTTAAAATATATATGAGGATATGAGGATAATTGGAAACTCATGTTTCCAATTATCCTCATTTATATAACGTTAACGCAAAGGTTCTGATGTCACACATCAGTGAAACACAAAGACAAGACAAAGCAAAACGAAGGATAAAAGAGAAAATGTAACGGAAGTGTCGCGCTCAGATATTGAAATATCAAGTCCGGGATCAGAAAGGTGTTAACAATGACGTTAACAATGTACAGAGGATGCACAAACAACGGTGTTACGTAACATAACATCACGCCTTATGTCCATGAAGGATTGGGCAGAGGTGTATATTTAGTACACCTACATTTCGCCAGTTATTTAAGTCCTATTTTAATAGGAGGCGAACCTATTGCCATCAACCGGGCACTAATCCAAACTCTGGCTGTGAAATTTAAAACCTGGGACCAAGGACCTCATGCTCAGCTATGCTGTTAATAACGTAAAAGATATTCGATATTTTATGACGTAATGAACGAAGGATTCGCGTCCCGAAGCATTTTGCCGTGTAAAAAGCAGAGATTATGATTGGAGCTTCATTGCCCGTTGGAATTTTCAAAGCCGAATACTGGGAAAGTTGAATGTGAGCTATCCAAAAGTTATAGACTTTCCAATATATTTTTGCGTTTTTATTTAAGCTGGCGTTTATTACCTTGACAAATTAGAATAAAGATTTTGATTTGGAGTATCACAATATTTAGTCAATCAAAATCAATCTGCCTTTTCCCAACTATGTTGGGGTCGGCTTCCAGTCTAACCGGATGTAGCTGAGCACCAGTATTTTACATGGAGCGACTGCCGATCTGACCTCCACAACCCAGTAACTGGGTAACACAATACCCCTTGGTAAGACTGGTTGTCAGACTTTCTGGCTTCTGACGACCCGTAACGACTGTCAAAGATCCATGAATGACAGCCGGGACCAACGGTTGCACGTGCTTTCCGAGGCACGTAGGAGTCTCGTTAAGGCAATTCTTAGTATTCTTAGTTATAATATGATCCATCACGTAAAATAAGACGGTAAAGTTAAATTGCTTATTAGGCTATATTGTAATCTATTATATATTAAGAACTTTACCTTTACCGTTCTTATAAATACCGGAAAAGAAAAACATATAATTTTCATTTGGGCTCCGCCGCAGTCGGAAAAAGCCGTTTTTCTAAATGGTGTTCCACTCGAGAGAGTGGATCAATTTAAGTACCGAGGTCATTTAGTTACGACCAACCTCAAGGATAATACTGCCATGGAGCGGGAACGAAGGTCTTTGTCGGTGCGGGTGAACATGCTCGCACGTAGGTTTGCACGGTGTTCGAGGGAGGTGAAGATAACGCTCTTTAGGGCGTACTGCACGTCTCTCTACTCGTAAAGTCTGTGGGCGAGGTACACGTGTGCATAATACGGAGTCCTCCGCGTCCAGTTCAACAAAGCGTTCAGGGCTGTATTGGGGCTGCCTCGCTACTGCAGCGCCTCAGGTATGTTTGCTGAGGCGCGTACCGATTGCTTCCACGCGACCATGCGCAAGCGGCGCGCGTCCCTGGTGCGTAGGGTGTGGGGCAGCACCAATGCCGTCCTGGCGATGATCGCGGACCGGATGGACTGCTTATACTTACGGCACTGCTGTGATAGGCATGTTGCCGGCAGCAGGGCCGGTTAGATATCTTTTATTTATTTTTTCTCATTTTATTGTGTTTTTCGTTGTTTGTCTGTATTTGTGTGTATCACTTTATGAGTGAAGGTTACTCGAAATAAATGTATTTTTAACCGACTTCCAAAAAGGAGGAGGTTATATGTTCGACGCGTATGTATGTTTTTTTTTTTTTTTATGTAGGTATGTCCGTCGATTTCTCCGTGAATTGTGGACCGATTTTGAAAATTCTTTTTTTGTTTGAAAGGGTATGCTCCCGGATTGGTCCCATATCAATTTTATTAACTTTGCTGGGATAGTTTTTGAGTAAGCTTCAATAATACGTATTTTTTCCCACTTAGTTTATGTGGATGATATGATTATAACTTCCTATGACTGTTATTTACATAGCAGGTACTGGTAATCGAATTTGTGTGGGGTAGGCACCACAACTAAAAAGTTAAAAATAAAAACTTTTTACAAAAAAAAATACAACCTACTTCCGAAAAAAAAAAACACTACAAAGAGAAAAATAACTTTAATTTCGGAAGTCGGTGGCAAAAAACGAAAATTCAAAACCAAAGACACCGACTTCCGAAATTAAACTTATTTTTCTCTTTGTAGTGTTTTTTTTTATTTTATTTATTTATTTAAAAAACAGTCAACCAGGAAATCAGTGTCAGTAATTTTCAATAAATTCAAAAGTAACTTTCCATGTACTTCCGGTCTGAAAGTTTGATATCATAGCAGTGGGCGCCACATTCACAGGGCGATTAGATACGGAGCTATTTAGACCGGGCTATTATACAGGGTGTGGAAGGAATTATGAATAATAGATCGGCGTATATAATGCGCTTTACTGGACACATTTGAACTAGATTATGTAAATGATTGGGATTATATGGTTGAGAAATATCGTTTTTAGGTCGGTTTAAGATATCGAATGGATTTTGATTGAGTAACTTGAGTAACTTGTGGGTTTTGCGTTTGAATACAGCAATGCGGAACAGAGTAAGTAATTAGAGACAAATATTATCAACAGTGGCAGCTTCTAATCTGCTATCTGATTTAGATAACTGCATGACTAACTAATGAAAACGAAAAAAATAATTAAATGATATGTAATGATATATGAAATAAAGGAAATAATTAATAATATAATTGAGGAGCTCGTGGCTAAGCATGTGCAATAACTGCTGCACGGGTGGATCCGTCAAGTTAAGCTCCGCTTGGCGGGGTTGGTCTGTAGATGGGTGACCATATTTACATACAGAGACTCCTTCGTGCCTCGGAAAGCACGTTAAGCCGTTGGTCCCGACTGTCATTCATGGATCTTTGACAGTCGTTACGGATCGTCAGAAGCCCGAAAGACTGACAACCAGTTTACCAAAGTGGCAGTCGCTCCATGTAACATACTGGTAGTCAGCTGAATCCGGTTAGACTGGAAGCCGACCCCAATAAAGTTGGGAAAAGGCTTGGCAGATTGATAATATAATATAATTCTACTTATATTATAAATGTCAAAGTTTATACGTATATGTTTGTTACTCAATCACGCAAAAACGGCTGAACAGATTTGAATAAACTTTGGCACACAGATAGTTTATAACCTGGATTAACACTGATACTTTTTATCCCGGTAATTCGTTCCCGTGGGATAATTACCGACATCCATGTAGCAAAGCCGATGGCGAAATGAAGTACTTGTAAAAACTAACATTATATATTTTGAAAGGAATGTTCATTAAACCACATTCAACCTTATTCCCAATTAAGCAGTTCGGTAAGTGCCGTCCTGAAAATCTACCTTTATTTTCAATAATTTTCATAATCAAGGTAGATTTTCGTAGGTATATTGCTGATATGAAAATGGATGTCGGCGCGGCAACAAGATGGCTCGTTATTATCTTGACAGGCAATCGGGTAAGTGCCCCATTATAGGTTACATGATGGTTATCGAACACACATTATATACACGTGTAATCTTAACTGTAGTAGCAAAGAAATTGTAGTAGGAAACCATATTGTGACATCGCATCAAAAAACCGCGGCGACCACGTATCGGCTAGCGTTGCGTTCGGCGCCAGATAGATTGACTAATGACCTTAAACAAGGTGGCTGAGATACACTGAATGCGGAAGGCAGCTTGGTAGTTGGAAGAGGCCTATGTTCAGCAGTGGACTGCGATAGACTGAGCATCGTATTAAGTGGTGGCCCAGCTGTAACGGAACCGATTTCCGTGTCGTAGTTCAAGAGTTCGAACCAAGCCAGGTACTATCGAAGAACTTCATATCTAAGCAGTTTGAAAACAAAATCCCGTGAACACGATGACCACATCTGTTGCCGCCCCGGTTCTATAGCGGCCGAGCGCTGCAAGCAGAAATAGTCCTTACGGTGTATAGATATGAACTTCTTCAATGGTACTTGTGTAATTTATTTCATAACCGCTGGTCTCAAAACGTTGAAGGAAAACATCGTCAGGAAACCGGCATCGTCATGTCCTAGAACCAAAATTTCGAAGACATCTGACATCCAGCAACCCGCGTGGTGTAGAACAGCTGGTTATGGCCCACTGCCTTTCACAGAGAGAAGCCCTGTATCACAGCAATTGGAACTTTATAGGTTAGAGCTGAGAATTAATTTGCATAATAATAGGTATATTAAAAATAGAAAAGAAAGAAAGACAACATAATATCTGCACTAACGAAACGCACATTTAAAGACAAAAACACAAACTCAAACTCAAAGCATTTATTTCAATTAAACCATTTACAGGCACTTTTGAATTGTCAAGGAATCGGTCAGTCAGAAATATGAAGCTAGTTGCCCATTCCAAAGCGTAGTAGGTACCTATGGAGAAAAACGGGCAAGAAACTCCACGGACACTCTTTTAAATAAATTGTTGTCACATAAAATTCACACATATACGTACAAAAGTAGCCAAAAACCCCGTATTCAAACAATAAATAAAATAATTTAAAAAATTTGCAATGTTGTTCATTGGTTGATGTCAAGGCCACGGATCAAAGACAATATTGCGTAATTACTCTTGCGACATTGGCATATATCAACAAAAACAAAATGCATATTCATCACATAGACATGATCATCATTTTTTTCATATGCTATTAATTTTATACATATTGCTTTTATCACAAGGGTCCAATATCCTACAGTTAGATTTAGAGCTTGCCAGCTTTACCGTCTTACTCCACTTTGAAATCGGCATTCAACATCCTATGGCAATTAAAAAGTGCCTGTAAAAGGACCTAGCCAAGAAAACTCCCAAATTCGTTTTTATTTTCTCAGGACAAACTCAATGTTCTAATTAGACTGTGCCTTGTGTCTTTCAACATTGTGGCATGCACATAAACACCAATTACTCCACATATTCAGTTAACGTACATATGTGTAAAGGAAATCAAAGGCCTCTAGGAAATCTCAAGATAGACACAAAGACGAAATTCTAAACATTTATGCGCTCTGTTTGTCACAAGGGAATTAATTAAATTCTCTTTAAGCACGGAGCCAGGGGTAAATTTTATTATTTAAATGAAATTCGTGGCCCTTAAGTAACGTTTTTGATTTAGAGATACTTACACGTAATTTTGATGAAAAAAATATTATAAATGCGAAAGTGAGTTTGTTTATTTGTTACGCTTTCACGTTAAAACGACTGAACGGATTTGTATGAAATTTGGCACACGGGTAGACCATGACCTGTGTTAGGACATATGATACTTTTTGTTCTGGTAGTATGCTCCCGTGGATTAATTTCCGACCTCCAGGAGCAAAGCCGCGCGCAAAAGCTAGTAATAAATTCAGCACAAGCTTGTTTTAATTTACTGTAAAGTGAAAAGCATTGGATGCGTCATATTAGGCGCATATAAACATGTTTTTTTTTTTTCTTTCTTTCCATAATTAGGTTAAGGTCCAACAATTCAACTATTGTTGGACCTTAACTTAGGTTATCTTATGCTACACACTAATCATAACTTAAAGAAATTAACGTAATCCATAATTATTTTGAAAAAAAAAACAACTACGATTATTATAAATTATACCTATCAAGCAATAAACCGAACAAATCGAAAACAACATCGTAATCATTCGTACATTTCATTAGACAGCTTCCATACCATATGAAAGGTAGCGGGATGTTTCCCTCACACCAAACCACATAAAATATCGTCACATATCACATAAATTTATAAATTGGATTCTCCGAAGGTATATACGGCATAATAAACCCTCAATGCCAAGTCAGCCGTAAAACCTTTTGACCTTTTTAGTAGGTACAGTACAGCACATAATGTGGTAACTAAACCAGTATACGCTGGCCTCTTATTGAATTGAAACTCCGGACTATGCTAGCCCAGGGTCAAGGTTAAAGTCATACTACTGCCGTCGACTGTACCTACTATGAAAACTAGACAATCTATACATCTATACAAATACATATATACATACCACATAATATATACATACATACTACATTACTACATACCACATACATACATACGTACAAATAAATAAAATTGAAGTGTCTGTTTGTAATGTCAAAATAACAACCTTTTAATCAAATGCGTAATATGAAAGTACACACGGATAAAAAAAAAAACTCAGTTTCTTTGTCTGTTTGTTCCAGCAAATCTCCGAAACGGCTGGACAAATTTTGACAGGACTTTCACTGGCAGATAGCTGATGCTATAAGGTCACTTTGATTTTAGAAAAAGAATTAGGGCCCACGCGGGCGCAGCTGCAGGCACAAGCTAGTTAATAATGTGGCGGCATCTACATCGCCTCATGCGAACCACGCATCAAAGACCTGACGTCACACAACATCCTGCATCGCGCAATTAGAGTTTACCGCGCAATTCATTTCATTTTCATTTTCAAATATCTTTATTTAACATCAGTACAATGAACAAAAATGCACTTATCCTAAGCCACATTAACTCACTATAATTAAGACACTTTATGAGGCTAGCGATTCACCTTTCAAAGCTTTTAAAGGATATTTTTATAACTGTTAACAATTTAAACATATCACACAATAATCATGGGTACATAATGACAGTTACGCAAATTATTTAGGCTTTACGATTTACCGCGCAATTGACATACGTATATACAAGCTCCCGTTTTCAAATTTTCGACACCCGACACCCGACTGGTGTGGTCGGAAGATCCCCCCTTTTCTATAGAGGATGAGTGAACTTTACACCCTGTTCCTCACACCTCTAAAATAATTTTAAAAAATATCCAAGCGATCGTTATTAAAGCCAAGTACATACCTACCACCCATTTAAGAAGATTATGAAGATTCTTTATAAGTTTGTTAAGTGGCGATATTTTTAATAATTTCATTACTTAATGCTAATAAAGGTGAAGACTGACTTTAATCTAGCTACTTTATTTGGGCTTAGAGGAATTAGAGCAACTGTAATTAATTTCTTTGGGTCTTTTCTTGGAAAAAATGTTTAATTTATCTTAAAGTTACTTTTACCCGCGGCTTCGCCTGCGTGTAGGTCGGAAATTATCCCATGGGAACGAACTACCGGGATAAAAAGTATCCTATGTCTTAATCCAGATCTACCCATGTGTCAAATTTCATCCAATTCCGTTTAACCGTTTTAGCGTGAAAGCGTAACCAACAAACCAACTTACTTTCGCATTTGGATTACGTAGGTAGGTAAATTAAAACAGTTTTACTCAGTTCTATTTCTGTTAAACCTGTTTGAAAAAATCCTACTTGAAGTTTGTCAACATAATTGAAAACCTTGAAAAGATAATCTTCAGTTAATATATCGAAAAATAGTATGAAACAAAGCCGTGTCTGTCTGTGTGGTGTGGCCGTACGCAACGGATTTTAATTCGATTTACAACATTATTTAGAGAATTTATATCAGAAGGTTTACGTGTTTAAAACAATTTATATTAAACTTACGCCAAAGAAATCTCGATATTTTGTCAAAGCTTAAAAACCGTGCGAATCTAAGGCGGGCCGCTAATTGTTATAAAAAGAAAATACGGTAAAACAACATCACCAAATTCACTACAGTACGTTAATTATAACTTGACCCGTGACGCGATTGATAGCACTGAATTTTGCAGTCATGTAGTAGTGTACTGTCAGTTGCCATTTTGAACTCGGGTCAGTTAAATCGAGACGTGACGCGAAGCGACGCTGCGCGCACTCTTGAGGATAGTGATACAAAATATAACTTTATTTACTACACAAAAAGATACACACTTAATAGAGATAATCCCAAAATGTCCCGCGACGCATCACGACCCAGCGCTGCTACGCCGGTAAGTGGGGCGCGCACTGCGTCTCGCGAAGCCGCGTAACGCAGCGCTACGCCGCGAGGCGCAGCCTGAAGCTGTCGTGGCGACTTGTCTCTACTGGCTAGCGGGGCGGGAGCTCGCAGCGAACGTAGACACGTTCCGTTGCGCTGCGGGTCGCCTCCCTGTGCGCCGAGGCGTGGCGCTGCCAGCGACTTCACGATGTGCCTCGCAACGTTGCGATACGTCTCGCGGCGCCGCGCTGCGCAGCGCGAAACCACTCCTCCACGGCCTCTTCAAGCTTCATCGCGTCGCGACGTGTCTCGGTAGGAACTGACCCTAAGACTGCAAATTCTATTTCGCCTCACGGGTCAAGTTATAATGAACGCACTATAGAACCAGTTTCTATAATAAACGCTACAGTATATCAAAAATATACGACAAGTCGTCAACTAAATAAAAGTAAATGAGTTCTTAACAAGGATACATTTATTTTACATAAAAAATAAACTTAAGCGAGTAACTATCGGTCTTTATAGGACGTAAAAAGACAAAGCACTTTCGTCCGTTCGTGTAGTCGTATCGACTGTGTCCCTAAGTATTCGTACATAAGTTTTTATTTACATGAAGCGAGGCAAAGCCTAGCCTTATTTACTAGTGTCGGGAAAACCCTTATGTAAGCATCGATCGTCTGATGTCGACTACCGCTGAATAAACTTACTGTTTTTGTTGTTGGACTGTATTTAGTATCAGAATTGTGAAATATTCGTTTAGTGAAACAATCCATAATTATAAAGGAGTTTTGAGATAGACACAGTTACGTACCTATCTAAGAAAAGAATCAGCTATTCGCAAGAAACATCAGAGTTAATCTTATCCTTCCATCTTAAGTTTTTCACGAGTACCTACTTACTGCTGTTGGCCGAATATAATTTCAGTTTCACTACTTTTTAAGTTTTCAAAGATAGACCTCTTGATAATTACATTGTTTTAATAGATATCATTTCATTTTCTACGGGAAATTAAGAATTTCAGTATTTAAAAAATATACGGATCCAGTCGGGAATACATTTAGAAGGCCGATATTAAAAAGATCGATGGTTGGTCCCGACACAAACCGGAAAATGTAATACGAGTGAAAAATATATATTTCATATTACGACCTTTTCCACCCGACCAACGCTAAAAATCCTCATCGTGAAATTGAAACAAAAATAATACCCCACAAATCTTTATATCAATATACAGTGCAATATCAATGGATCCGTATCGCCTCGTCCATCATCTCTTATAGGCCGTAAAACAAATACACGTGCCCAATATATCTTGGTAGACGGCGAAATACGGTACTAAATGTAAATGTACTGAAATTGACATAATACTGACGTTTTCCTTCACAAACAGCGCCACCAGGAAGTGTCAACATAAACTAGACATCAAGCACAGTAAACAAATTCAATACGTTCCAGGAATATGAACAGAAATGAAAAATTGTTTTCTACGCCATCGATCGTAGCGGGCCTACGAGCCGCCGGCTACGCGCTACGGTGCTACGCCATTACATGTAGCGTAGCAGCGAGACAATAAGGTTTGTGGTTGAACTTGAAACGTAGTTGTGTTGAATTTTGTTATATTTCGGGTATTTGGGTTCTACAAGGACAATTGAAATTACAGCCTTCACAATCACTATTTTACAGTCATTTATGGGGAAAATATCTCAGAAATAATTAGTTAATTACAAATCATTACCAAGTTAGGTAACAACACAAATGGTGGAATAATGGTTATTGTAAACCTTTACTAGATATTAATAAATTATCTTGAAATTTCTTCACGATCTTTCGGTATTCAATGTATATCATAGTTAGAGTACTCAGTATTGTAGACATTACATTTTCGAGACCCTAAAAGAAGTTCAAAAGCATATTATACGTGAAATTAAATACGGAACGACATTAAATTTATCAAGCGTAGGGACCATGACAACCATTTCCAAAATAATACCAAGCAAGCAAGAATCCTCCTCTCCTTTACAAATAGAGTTAAAAATCGCATGGACACAGCCCCGAAGCTCCAATAAAATAATTTACGCACACTACTTGTCTCACAACATAATGTCAAGAAACAATCTTAATTAACTCGCGCCGTCCAAAAACGTCGCACACAACACAAATAACATTCCATATAAGGTTCACACCTGTACCCCAGGTACCGCGTCCCGGGGTACGGGGGTACCCCACGGCCTTTCTTCCAACGGTGCCTTTAATTACCCCACTTAGGGCCTCTTAATTAAATCCCTGGGTGACACGTATATTCGTTCATGGTATTTACTTACCGTTGCCGTGAAATTGTATGAAGTGACACTTATGTAGAATGTGCAAGAATTGTTGACGCTTGTGTCTCATTAGCCTTAAGAGTCTTTTACACGTTTGTGGGGTAATTATTTGGTTTGTAGTAACAAACTCTCGACTAAACAACTAAACTAGACTGAGTAATATAAAATGTTTTTTGCATGTTGAATAGGTGTAAATCAGGCTTTTTATTAAGTAGGTAGCTAGAGTCTTATAATAATTTGAATTTGCGAGTAGATTACGAAATAGTAATGTTCATTTCACGTGATCCAGATAAGTACAGTACAATATATCGTGTATAATAATTTTAATTCAGAACTCTTTAAAGTTCACACGGAAATCAAAACAAAACAGCAATAAAGTACTTAGTTCTGAATTCAAATGATTAGACACGATAAATCTAATAATTGATGGCATGGAAATTAGCATTCGTTTGTATTCGGAAATGCGATGATTCCCGAGGGACATTAAGAAAATACTCGTAGTTGTACTATTACAGTAGTGTTATTCTGTAAAAATCACACCGTAAAAAAATTGGTGAAGTGAGCTTGCTAACTGTCATTCCATCATGATACTGATGCAGAGACAGTTTACTTCAAGCTCACTTCACCTAAGGTTTAGCAGTGAGATTTTTATAGAATCACTACTAGAATCACTACTGTTCTGTAACATTTGTTTTTATTTCCATATTCAAAGTGCAATTTTGCATGAAAACAACCTTCATAAAATAATATAATCAGATGGCAGCAGTAGAAGTCGTACTTACAATGATTTAAATAAACTCGCTTGCTCCACAAAAAGCTTTACGACATGCAAATCATCACTTACTTCTGACTCGTAATTTCGCATTACATGACTCAGGCATTCCCGTTACTTTGATATTTATCTCCACATTCGCAAATTACCTGGAAAAATAAAAATAAAATGTTAGAAGATCGGACGCAGTTAAGTCAATCATCGAGTGCTGACATATGAACACGGCAAGGGGCAGACTGTTTGGCGTGGCGCGCAGGGCATGCCGGCTCAATTCTAAATTGGTCGAGTTATATGCGTTCGCGCCGACGCGACGACGACGCCGCATGCGAAATTAGCGTCAGAGCACGCCCCGTGTCGTTACCCCGCCGCGCACACATTAAATTATTTCGAGAACGTTTGCACATGTTCCTTTACACGTTATAACTTATAAACTTAACACACGCGACGTGATTGCAGTACAATTAGCGCGAATGTATCAACCAACTTAGTCCGCAATTTGGTTTACGAGCGCCGCCGCCGCCCGCGCCGCCCGCTCCTTATTGACAATGGAACGATAAATTTTAACATCGCTGCGGCTAACTTTCTATAATAAAACGCAACACGACAGTTATTGCTGTCATTTCGCTGGATTTAACATTTGCTTCGTCTAATTGAACGACGGACAATATAACCGATGTTTTAATGCTTCCTACGCCGCGCATGGCAACCAGACTCCGAGGCGTGTTCGATACAAGGCGGAGTTTTTTGAACGTCGGCGTGCAAAAAAGTCAACTAAGCGATACGAGGCACGCAGATTTGTAAAGGAACAACAAGATAGGAGCGCGCCGAGCCGAGGAACGGGTTCCGTTCGTGAGAATGCACGCTAATGTATGCGGCATAAGAACACAATGCGCCCGCCGCGGCCGCACGAGAGCCGCCGCGCCTCACTCACACCCTAAATATTTACCTCGATATAATAACGCAAGAGAACTTCACAATTAAACACGAATAATAAAATCGCCAAGAAAAAGCCGGACAATGCAGTATTGTGGCGAGAAGTGATAACGATTAATACGGCTAAAATGACAGCTGCACGCGCGGCCCTGCCGCATGCAACAAGAGCTCGGTTCGTTAGAGCTACAGATTTAAAATAAAACTCTTCGCGGCGGGAACAAAAAGAAGAGCCTGCGGTACGAAGTAGGCGCTTGACCTGCGCGCTGAAATGACATCATCGCGGAACGCGCTGGAGCTAAAACGATCCTTGCCAAATTGTAATAAGAATTAATTTAGCGCGACGCGGCATTCGCTTCCAGCTTTTTGCAATTTCGTTCCGGCTGCACTGACGTTTTATTTCAATTGTCTCTGCGGGTGGATTGCCCTATTTCGAGAGTGCATTCGGGAACAATTTTCGCCCAATCAAATCTAGTGCACTCGTGATTACAACAGCAACGGGTCGCGAATAATTGTCAAGTGGAAATCATAATTGTTTGAGTGCATAGAACAACTAACATTGTTATTTCAATTAACATTTTGTTGTTGGTGTTAACGATATATTATTTATCAGATAATATCATCACGGACAAATGTTGTCCAGACGTTCATTAAAAGCTCTTTATCAGTGCTCGCGATCAAGTAGATATCAAATTATAAAGCTCCGGTTGGTTTAATGAGCGGTAATCATGTTACAAGCAAGGGCTGTCGTTCGTTGATTGAGTTAAATTAGTTGTGATTGCGGATCAGGTTACGGTCGCCGGTCGCCGCAGACATCCGATTTTCTACTTAGTTGCATTTTCCTTGCATGCAGCAGACGAGGCGGCGCGCGCCGACCTGACTAATAACACTTTACAGCAGGATTATGCAAAATAATACCAAAGTACACTCCCCGACGGCTGCAGAATCTCAATTCGTGAACTCAACTTGTTATCGTACGTGATTTGGAAGAACGCCCGATACAGATTGAGGTTTTAGGTTTTATTAACAAGGAATATAAAAGTACACGGACGTAATCATCCGATGTATTGATAGAGCCAAACAGTGTATGTTTGGCAAACAATTGATTTATTAATAAGCAAACGTTGCAGGCTGGTAATAATTTACGGCGGCTACAGCCGCACAGCCGGGGAACACGCTACAAATCTCCGTGTAATCCTGACAAACTCCAGTCAGATAGCGCGTTGTCAGCGTATATCGCGCCGGACGCCGCCGGTCAACGCCGGACGCGGGCCGGACACGACACGATCGATATAATTCGTTGCCGCTACTTATTTACCCAAACCGCGCTGTAATTAAAGCCAAACAATAGCCCGACTTAATCAGCGGATTCAGTTTTAAACGTAGTTAAACGAAAACGTTACATAAAGGCAGTTGCAGAACAGATAGAATGACAACGTTATTACTACTAGTCACGCTCTGCTATTAAAAGGTATTAAACGTAGGTTATAACTAAAACTGATCACTATCTTTAGTAATACAAGATTCCAAACGATTAGATTCTCTATTTTAAAACATTTAATGTAAATGGCGATGGCGAAATATTTCAACATCATGAATTCATACAATTCATTTGGCTTCTATTTTCAAAAAAAACTAAATCGCCTGAATTTTATCCAACAAGTATAAATAGGTACCTAATGAGTTGTAGAAAACAGAATAAAATGATTTCAATTTAAAATGAGAAAGCTTGCCCTAGAAGAGGAAACATTAAGAAGATTCTAATTCCATCTCAATATTGCAAATCCCTTTCGTGTCTTGTGATACACGAATTTGGCTCCATATACTGTGTTCACAAGTACCATATTCGCTTGTCAAGGTGCCGAGAGGTTCATTTCTTGAATAAAGCTGAACTAATCAGCTAACAGCCTGGTCGAAGTGACCGGCTGGACATAAACTATTCAATGTCCGTCAGCTATGCACTTTCTGTATTAATGCGAGCGACAATATGCAAATTATTTGGAAATAACTTCTGTTATAAAATTAGCTGAGTACTGTATATCACGACTCTATATTCTTGGAAGTAGGTACATGGCCTGACTTACTGCATTGAATCAGTCATATTGTTCATTAATTTTAGATGGTTTGTATTAGTTCATAATTATGGCTGACCTCAATTACACTACAATTACAATTTTAAATTTTCTCGAACTTTTAGTTTTTAAAACGTGTAAATAGCAATTTAAATAAAAAACTCAAACTTCGGGAAATTTTTTAATTGTCTCAAAGAAAATCTAAATTTCATGTCATTTGTCGATCAAAAATCGAACTCGACCTCACACTCGTAAGCCAAAAACCACGTTGCAATAAAACCTTAACTCATGAATCTACATATTTATGTACTTAAATAAATATGTCAAATAAGTAATATGATACACGTAAAACATGATATCTACTGCATATTGAAATAAATAAATATCAGATATTATAATATTCAGTCGCATCTGGTTAGACTGAAATCCGAAACCAATTTACTTAGAACAGGGTGATGTTATTTGGAACATCTAAGTGCTACTTTCAGCAATGAAACTGAACCCGATCAGCACATGTAAACTGCGTTCATGAGCTGTCAGTGTCAATATTCAAAACAATGATGACACTGACAGATCTTGAACGCGATTTTTGAAGTGCTGATCGCGTTTAGATTCATATTATTGATCGAAGGATTCATAGGTAAAATTCCGCCTAAGTAATCGTCTCACAACGGAAAACATCATGAGGACACCGGCATGTCCTAGAACCGAAAATTCGAAGATATGTGTCATCCACCAACCCGTCTAGAATTTCACCCTCCTTTCTACAAGTACCAACCGCACAGGGTGTTGCAAATTCATTAGTGGTCACGTAAAAGCTCTTTTAGCTGAGGAAGCGGTAAATCTTCTTAAAACTTCAACTGAATCTAGATTTTAACTTCGGAAAATTATACTTGGTTATCTGTTTCTTGAAAACTTAAAGATTCCTCGACTGCTTCCACAGCTTTATCTTATGATTTAGTTATTAGTACATTGGTATAATAAGGATAACATTGAATTATGTAAATATTTAAATTAATATTATCATAAAATATACGTTATGAATAAAATGAATGTACAGTACGACCGATGGAGCATGGCCGGTCAGAACTTTGCGCACAAGCCTGCACAATAAACAAAATTAGGAACCAAATGGTAACATGAGGCGAGTGTGAGTGAGAGAACATGCGCGAAAGTTCGGAACGCCTATGTTCAGAGCGGCCATGATTCGTCGGCCGTATGTATTGTACATCGTTTGTAACAACACAAGATTTCTATTTTGTTTGCCTTACGAGCTCTTCTGAGAACCAACACTTCAAGTGTGTTCAAAATGAGAAATCTTCAGTAATAATTTTCCTTAAACGACTCCCTCACAAAGCGTAATAAAATCTAATACCTTTCTACGTTGCCTACGTCATAAAAAAGCTTAAATACTCATTACATATAGAATTTTACGCTAAAGACTGTTATTATTTATTATTATTACATACACAGAGATACATAAAGTCACGCCTTCTTCCCACGGGGGTAAGCAGAAACTATAGAAAGCCATCTGCACGCTCTCCTTTTGCTGCGTTAAGTACCATCAAAAAAGTTCACATCTAACAAGTTTCAAAACAAAATCCCGTGAACACGATGACCTCATCTGTTACCGGCCTGGTTCTATAGCCGCCGCGCGCTGCAAGCAAGAATAGTCCTTAAGGTTTTTTTTTGTGTGGTATATTTTCAAATAACTTCTCCCGCTCTGGCCGAAGCAGGAGGGCGTGTCGGACTTTTACTGACCAAAACCCACCCGTGTTCCTTCCGTTGCCTGTGTGCCGGGGCTGCGATATCCCTTTCGGACAAACTCGCAACCCTGGCAGGCCACCTAGCCACCTGCACCCTGATTGCGTAATACACGATCAATCACAATCTGAATCATTTTGAAAGAGATTGCTAATTTGCTTCATAAGTTCGAAAAAAATATATGCTCAACAACGTAAATAACGCAATGAATGTTGCTGAACTGTCAAAATGAAACTGATTAGTCGTAATCGTTTACCGAAACTGGAGCTGTCTGAAGAACGTCACCAATTTGGTCACTTTAATATGTCCTCCTAGGGTGTCCCCTCCCGGCAATATTAATTCATTTATTTATGATCTCGAACAAAACATATGTACAATACATGAAACATAAATAAAGAGCAACATCAGGTATTAAGCAGATGTACCTATTCCTTCACTAATAGGAGACTTAGGCAGCGTTTCCGGAGATGAGCGGAGCGAGGATGCGTATCGAGGGATGTGTGTGAAACTAACCAATAACATCGCTTCACTGTCATAGCTTGAGCTAAGCTAGCATTGCTATTGGTTAGTTTCACACACATCCCTCGCTACGCATCCTCGCTCATCTCTGGTGGAAACGCAGCCTAAAGCATGCTCAAAAAAATATAAAATCAAACCAATCTCACATGACAGCGAAATACTAAAGAGAGTCAATAACATAAAACCGTTTTTATATCCTCTAAGGTAAGCATCGATTTCCAATTACCTATTCTACGTATACGTCTGTTACGTCATTAACCGTCGGCTGACGTCATTAACCCTCCTTGCGTTACCGTCATTCATATCTGCCTTTGTCTTTTAATGGACGGGAATGAAAGACTTTCGTTAATGGTGGAGAGCCTTTTGTGTTCATTTGTACTTTCGCCTATAGATTTTGCTGGTGTAGCAAATTCTATGGGCATTTTGTGGGTACATTTGGTTTGTTTACAGCAGTTTTATTTAGGGTTCGCATTCTAAACTCAGTCTCAATCTGTCAAAAATACCTCTAATTTCTCAACATTTTTGACATTGATTGTCGCTGAGATAAATTTTTTACTAGATTTAGAAGGTTTTAATTACGAAAAATGGCCTTCAGGTTAGAAATTCAAATTGAGCGAGACCAATATTGGATCGTATATCTACTTTCTTAAAAACGGGACTGTCGAATTGATTACTGAACAAGAAAAATAAAGCCTATTTTGAAGACTACATACAATTTTCTACAGTAGTTCAGTCACTTTACTCATGCGGTTTTGTCTTCTAATACCCAATACAAAACGCTTTGCCAGGACCCATATTTATCTAATTTCACTTTTTTCAGCAAAGATGCTTGGTTAAGGTCTTCATAATGTCGAGCAGTGGTCGTGTTACAGGTGAGATAATGGTGATCAGACTCTCCCTTTTCAAACCTTCTGTTTATACCTAATCCTACCAAAAATCTATACCTAATCCTACCAAAATAATCGTCAACCCTAAACTGCACAACTCCTTTATCAAGCTCAAAGTCAGCTTCCAGTGACGTCTCGACTACGCCTAGTCAAAGGAGCGAATTTCGATCGCGGAATTTCCCGTCTGTTGCCGTTGGTAACCGGAGCGGATTGAAGGGTGTTGCCTCGACTGTACGACGGCTCGGCAGGAGCCACGTGGTGCAATAACGTGTCCAGTTCAAACGATGCAAGAGAGTTGAGTATCGCCTGCCATTTCTTTTAGGAACTTAGATGTACCTTGTGCAACTTTTATAGCTAATCGTCTGCCTTCGATTACTGGGTGGTGGTAAGATCAGTCGTTTTGGAAGTCTGCACTTGAAATGAAATGATGAAAAATTCTCTAACATTCCGACACAACCTCATACAGAATAAACCTTCGTGCTTCAAATATGGCAGTCCAATCAAACCATCTACATCCATCCCATATCTTCCAAGCTTTACGATGCCAAGCACGCGATGCGCTAAGTTTAATTAAAACCATTCAGCTGAATGCGAACTGATGCTAAGGAGTTCAGCCTTACTTGGGAGCTGCATAAGTACTTGTACTGAGAAAAGTAAGGAGGTATGCCATTGACGAAGTCTTGATGTTAATAGAACTCGGAATTGTTGGCTGTTTCGTGAAAATGAGTTGTTGTTTATTTTTTTTTATTTTTTTTCTTTATTTATTTAAAGGGGTTTTGTCACTTAGTGATAATGAGTTGTTGTTAATGTGCTTTCAATTAATGTATTTAAATCACTACACTATTTTGAAATTAGTTTTAGAAGGCTTAGGCAACTATACAGACATACACGTAGGTAAGGTTAGTAAGTAAGTTGGTATACCAAATGAATAAAATCTGTCTGAAAAAGGAAGATTCTTTATTTGTTTCAACGTAAATAGGAGGTTGGATGAGTAAAAATTCGCATAAAACTATGCACATGTCTGATCGAATTTAATATAAATAAACATAGCAAACAATTTTTGAATAATTTCCTGTTTCAAGCTAATAATGGTACGAGATCCGGCTGCGAGATTACTACGTTCAGTTTTTATCAAAATCTAATTTTTACACATATGAGCCATTTGAATGGGGGATTATATTTTTGCCGAGATGCCTGTGAAAATGAGGTCGCTAGTATTTTTAATTCAAATAATATTAAAAGATTTTTCGGAAAAAAAAAAAACCGGATCTTAGACTATAAGTAGTAGGAGCCAATGTCTATTGTTATATGCTTTACTCTTTCAGGAAGGAATTCCTCAACAAAATACAATTTCGCTTAAGTTTAATTATATTTACAGATTAATTCATATTAAACAAACCGAATATTAAAACCGATTCCAATAAAACAAACAACAAGGGAACACGAGTTGCTGCGTTTAATCTCACCTGCATTACTAATGAGCATTTAATTAATATGCGCGCAACATTCGCATCAAATATGAATGATAAATATTAATAATGCGCCATTATTCGAGCCAGTACTAGTAACTAGTAATAGTACAGGTATGATAATGTAGTACTAGCTATAAATAAAGTATTTACTGCTTAATGGTACAAGCATTCGTTCCCGATATAACTTGACAGTTGTGAACTTCGCGCAGAAGGCTGCGCAATAAAAAATTTACGAACCAAATGGTAATATGAGGCGAGTGTGAGTGAGAGAACATGCGCGAAAGTTCGTAGTGCCTATGTTCAGACCTGCCAAGTTATATCGGCCATATTGTTCGAAAAGTTGAAACTCTTGTACTTTGGGTACTGTAACAGCAGCACGAATCATTTCGACGTACCGGTCTACGTAACGTTAGCGTAAACCCACGTTACGTAAAAACGTAAAAATATCGCGGCGGGATTTAATCGCACACAATGGATTTTCAACAATCGGTATTGAGCCGAGCGTTGAGAATGCAACGCGCCTGGGACGCACTCTCGTCCCAGCTCGTTGAAAAAACACACTGTTGCATTTTCAACTCTCGGCGCTAAGCAGAGCGTTGAAAATCCTGTGCACGAAAAAAAATCGCCGCGGGAAAAAATCGCCCGTACGTACCTGTTCTAAATGAATTTTGTATCGGGAATATACTCGTACATTTGAGAGATACTAAGTATTTTTTATTTATTTTTCAATTTCGTTAACTCGCACATCTATCTATCTATAGGTACATATAAAATGCTTTGTCCTGAATGACTTGACTGACGGATCAACGCACAGCCTAAACCGCTGATCGTAGAGACCTGAAACTTGGAGGGTGTGTTCTTTGTATGACGTAGGCATCCGATAAGAAAGGATTTTTCGAAATTCTACCCCTAAGGGGGTGAAAAAGGTGGGCAAAGTTTGTATGGGACAACGTGATTCCTTGGTCCAATCTACTTCAAATTTTGCATAAACATTCTTTAACAGAAATAATGGAAGACCTGTTTCGTATTTTATTGAAATTCATCCCCTAACGGGGTTAAATAGGGGTAGAAAGTTATTTTGGGAGTGATTTGCTTCGAAGTTGATATCAATACTCCTTAGTGCTTTTGATTTAAATTACATTTTATTTTGACACATGTTAGAAAAGTCAATCCGGTTTTATTCAAAAAAGGTTGAACTCACATAAAGGCTTGGTGCTTGCAATGCAAATGCTCTTTAAAATTAGAATGTCTCGAAAGTCATCGTACAATTTTTTAATTTTTTTTTTAACTAGGGCATCTCGCAGGTTACCACTAAAGGTTACCACTAAGGTAGTGTCTGCTTAACCGGGCTTTCCTGTGGCTGCCTTAAGCTTCTACACTCAAAGCCTCCAGCCAGGGGCATAAACTATTCTAAATTAAAACTAGGCGAATGCTCGCTAAGGGCACCCCCTGTGGGGTACGAATCTCGGCTTAGGGCATTCGCTGAGGGGAAGACAGCAAGAGGGACAGGCTGGATCAAAAGTATATCATGATTATTGATCGGGGAATTTAAAGCTACTGGCTCAGCGTCGACGCGGGCTGGCGCATCTTCGAGCAAGGGTCGGGGGGGAGTATCGTTTACTCGGGGGGGTCGCGGTCGCGATCGCGGTGGACCTCGACGGCGAGGTCGGTATGACGGGTGTCGTTTGTGTTTGTGTACTGTGCTGGTGGCCCTACTGCTCTCCTGGAGGAGGGTTATGGGGTCATCAGGTTCTGAGAGAATATGCCTCGGGCGGCGGATCCTACTAATCGTTGAGGGGACATAATTTGCTGCCTCGACAACCAGAGGGTTGCGATGTCTGGCAGCGGATTCAAAGTAACGCTTGGACATGCGTTTTAGGAACTGTTGGATCGTGGGGATTTTGAGGTCGAGATGGAGGATCTCATTCCTAACATACCAGGGGGATCCCGTGGCCTTACGAAGGAAACGGTTTTGGACTGTCTGAATCCTATGGATCGAGTGGGGTTTTGCTGGAGCAAAGACGGTGCCCGCATAAGTCATGATTGGCCGAATGCACGCCGTATAGATGCGCAATTTGCACTTGAGTGACAATTTGCTACGTGCATTCAGGACATAGTGGAGTCTACCTAGAGCGAAAGCGGCTCGCGAGCGAACCGACTTTATGTGCTGTGCGAAGGAGAGATGATGATCGAGAATTACACCTAGATATTTGGCTTGCTTCCCCCAAGGGATCGGCTTGCCGAACATGGTGACTGGTCTGGGAATGGTGGGTGTGCGTCGCGGTTTGGAAAAGAGGACCGCTTGACTTTTGTCGGGATTGACCTCGATTCTCCATAATCTAAACCAGGCGCCAAGATTGTTGACTGCCCTTTGTAGGTTTAGGAGTATCTGAGCCGTACTATACCCTTTGCAGTAGATGGCCGTATCGTCTGCGAACAGAGCCAACTGCGCCTTCTTATGCTTAGGGATATCGCTAGTGAAGAGCGAGAACAGGAGAGGAGAGTGTTCAGGCTTAACAAAAAGCCTTCAAAAAGTGGCAACATTTTAATATATTATTACAATGGCAACATCGCCATCAGTGTCAGAGTCACAGTGACGTTGTGACTTTTATATTTTATCTGTGGACTTTTTCCCGCCACTTGGCGCCAATATTCAAAAAGAAAAGCCTTGATGTAACATCCTCGTCGTAAAATAAATAATATTATACAATCAATTCACCTTTTTTGCACCATTATATCCCCAAAGATATAACATGGTGGCCCATGAGGGGAACTAAAACAAGAAATCCGCGACCACAAAGAAAAAATCTTCGTCGGAATTGCTACCTACCTACATACGAGGGAATCGACGCCGAAGCCCCCGAAGCCCGCCAAGTCGAGAATCGAGAGCGTCAACGCGTCGCCCCGAAGTTGAGTGCCTTTCCGTCATTTAAAACCCCTAAATACCTTTCCTAATACCAAAATATCCATATATAGCAACCATTTGTGTAAATAAGGTGATTACAAGAATTGTAAATCCGGTCTCAGCTCAACGTTTCAATAGTACTTGCCCCCAATTTACAAAATACGAGTATTAGTGTCTCGATATTTAGTAGTCTGCCGACTATTTCAGGTCATAATCGCCGTGCTCGCTTCTCTGCCAGATCGAGAGTGCATAACTGTCTGGCTGGCGCTCCACTGATCGTGCGCACCCGGCTTCCTAATCGGCAGGTGACACCGAGACGAGGAACGTGAGCCCATTCTTTTTATTGTCTTTGTGATAATTCCTCAACTTTCATAACAATCTTTATTCACAATGCCTGAAGCTAAGCAACGTTATAAAGAATTGTTAACAAAAAGAGCATCCGCTAAAGGGCAAATTACTAAGTTTAAAAACTATTTATGTAACATTTCTAAACAAGAGGAATTGAATAACATTCAATTGACCGAGTTAAATTTAAAGCTCGCAAAGTTTGAGGCATTATCTGTTAAAGTTGATGACTTGCAAAGTGAAATAGAGGTTCTGAGTTCTGACAACATTGATGCTGAAATTGATGAACGAGACAACATTGAGCAAGACATAGTAATTAACATAGCCACTGCTAAGAACTTATTAGACATGTTTTCTCAGAAAAATGCATGCGAACAGAAACATAGTTCTGATCACTATGCTTCATGTTGTCTGGAAGATCATAAGACTTTAGGATTAAAGCTCCCACAAATACAAATAGCTAAGTTTAATGGTGAATATTTCCGTTGGTTAGAGTTTAGAGATACCTTTGAAAGTTTAATACATAAAAATGACCGTATTTCTGAAATTAATAAGTTTTATTATTTAAATTCATACTTACAAGGTGATGCAGCCAGAATTGTTTCCAATCTAGAAGTTTCTGCTAAAAATTATACTGAGGCTTGGAAGCTGCTTTGTCAACGGTATGATAACAATAGAATATTAATTGATCATCATCTTGATTCATTACTGAATATAAAACAGCTTCCAGGTGAGTCAGAAGAAAAATCTTTAAGATATTTAGTTGATCATATTACTAAAAACTTACGTGCCTTGGTCAGCTTGGGACAACCAACGGATAATTGGGATATAATTATTATATTCATGTTGTCAGCTAAGTTCAATAGTCAAACCTTGTTGAAATGGGAGGAATATCGCAGTAGTTTAGGAAGTCAGCTACCAAATTTAGAGCAGTTTTTTAAATTTATTACGGATCGTGCTAGTGTACTTGAATCTGCAAATCGAAGTTCTAATAATTCTGGCAACATAGATTCAAAGAAGCCTACTCCTCCTCACCGTTTAACACCAAATAAACAAAGTCAAAGGAAGAGTCAGAATAACAATGTTAAATCTTTTGCAAGTACTAGTGATAATAATAAGAATAAAGGACTGAAGGGTTATTCATGTATTGTTTGCGACGAGCGTCATAGAATTTATGACTGTCCAACATTTAAGGCTAAGGGTATTGATGATAGAATGACGGATGTGACAAGGTATAAACTTTGCATTAACTGTTTGAGACAGGGTCACTCCGTTAAGGATTGTCGATTCAGGTCATGCCAAGAGTCTGGCTGCACTGAGAGGCATAATAGCTTGCTACACCGTCCGCCAACGTCGGCATGTCTCGCTTCGGTTGATGAGCCAGGTGAGATAGTAGCAAACTATTCTAATAAAAATACAAGTCAAATAATATTGTCAACAGCCATGGTAGAGGTATCGAATCCATTTGGCCAGCAAAAGGTCAAAGTTCGTGCACTATTGGACTGTGGCAGCCAATCATCTTTTATAACCGAATCCTTAAAGATCAGGTTATCATTAATGTCCCGTCCCATTGACACTCTAAAGGTCATTGGCATAGGAAACACATTAACAAATAATGTTATTGAAAGTTGTAATATTAAATTACAATCAATAAATAGTAAGTTTAACATAAGTTGTTCATGTCTTGTGTTGAAGGAATTGACAGGTAGACTGCCGAAGGTTCCCATCCATATTGGTTCTTTGAAGTTACCTGAAAATATTCAGCTGGCTGATCCCATGTTTCACAAACCAGCCGACATAGATGTCTTGATAGGTGCAGACTTATTCTGGGACATTCTAGGTACTGAACAATTTTCATTAGGTGTCAAAAATCCTAAGTTAATAAGTTCACAATTAGGTTGGATTGTATCTGGTCCCATAGAATCGGTGAAGCCGCATAAAAATGTTCACTGTAATCACAGTATAGTTTCCAAATGTGATAGTAGTGATGCTAGCATTGATAATATGCTAAGTAAATTTTGGGACTTGGAAGAAATTCCTGGAAAATTAATTACAAGTGAAAATGAAAATGAATGTGAAAAACACTTTCTCACTTACACAACTAGAACCAATACAGGTAGGTTTTGTGTAAAATTGCCACTAAAAGATACTGCTGATTGTTTAGGCGATACTTACAAGTTAGCTAAGCGACGCTTAATTAACATAGAAAAACGGTTAAAACGAAACGCTATGTTAAAATTAGAGTACACTAAGTTTATTAATGAGTATGCTGAGCTAGGACATTTATCTGTGTTAAATGATAAATTTAGAGATAGGATAGGTCCATGTTATTACTTGTGTCATCATCCGGTTCTTAAACAGGAAAGTGAATCTACCAAGCTTCGTGTAGTATTCGATGGTTCTGCTTCTTCCACTTCCGGTTGTTCTCTGAATGACATATTAATGGTAGGTCCCACCGTACAGGATACTCTTTTCTCTATTTTGATACGCTCTAGGCAATACAAGTATTTGCTTACTGGCGACATCGAAAAGATGTATCGCCAAGTCTTAGTACACGAAGATGATAGGTACTTGCAACTTATCTTGTGGAGAAAAGAGGAATCTGATCCTATTCAGACACTTAAGCTCAATACTTTAACCTATGGAACAGCAAGTGCAAGTTACCTGAGTACGCGCTGTCTATGGCAGGTAGGGCAGGAACAGGATGATGAGCTCATAAAGTGCATCATCCAGAAAGACTTTTATGTTGATGATCTCATAACAGGTTCAAATGATTCACAGCAATTAATTTATATACATAAGGCTGTATCTGAAGCGTTAAGGGCAGGTTGTTTTAATTTAAGAAAATTTAAAACAAATCATTCTTCTATTTTTGACAATGTAGATATGAATGAACAAGATAGTTTAATTTTTAGTGAGTCTTCTAGTACGCTAGGGTTGGGCTGGACTCCATCTAGTGATACATTTCATTTTCCTATAAAGGGATTCTCACATGATAATAGTCTAACCATAACAAAACGATTTATTATGTCAAACGCTTTCAAAATATTCGACCCATTGGGTATCTTAAGTCCAGTTGTAGTCATACCAAAGATAATGATACAAAGACTTTGGCAACATAAGTTAGACTGGGATCAGCCAGCCCCTCAGGAAATAAGGGATGATTGGACTAAGTTTTCTGAAAATATAAAGTATTTATTTAATTTACAAATACCTAGATTAGTTATAGGTGAATCGCCTCAATTTATTGAACTACATTCATTTAGCGATTCCTCAAATTACGCGTATGGTGCGTGTGTTTATATAAGAACGATTAGTCATAATGGGGACATCACGGTCAGATTGCTATGTGCCAAATCGAAGGTGGCTCCTTTGAAGTCTACTACCATTCCCCGCCTGGAACTCTGTGCAGCCTTGCTCGCCGCTAAACTGACCAATTCTGTAACAGACTCGCTCCGTTACAAGCCGGATAAGCTAGTGCACTGGTGTGACTCCACAGTAGTATTAGGTTGGATTCGTAGTGACGTCAGTAAATTAAAAGTATTTGTAGCTAATCGTATTAGTGAAATTAAAGAATTAACTTCTTATTCAGCGTGGCGATATGTTCCCACGGATTCTAACCCTGCTGACTTAATATCACGGGGAGTAGATGCTAAACGCTTAGTAGCAATGCCGCTGTGGTGGACTGGGCCTAGTTATTTATTAAAAAATGAGTTTGAATGGCCTATGTTAGGTATGAATGATTCCAAAGAGTTACCGGAATTAAAAGTACATTCGGCGATAATTAATCAACCTATCATTGTCTTTGATAAGTATTCATCTTTAACTAAATTGCAAAGATCGTTTGCTTATGTTCACAGATTCATATTTAATATTAAAAATAAAAATAATAAACGTGTAGGTATATTGTCAGTTAATGAACTGCGAGAGTCATTCCATTCTCTATGTGTTATCGCTCAGGATCAAGCGTTCCCTATGGAGTATGATATTCTAAAGAAAGGTAAATCTTTGAAGAGTAATTGTAAATTATTATCGTTGTCACCATTTTTAGACGAACAAAAACTAATTCGTGTCGGTGGACGAATTGATGCATCAGCACATTCATATTCAAAGAAACATCCAATTCTACTTCATGCTTCGCATAGGCTAACTAAATTATATTTTGAAAGGGAACACATAAACAATATGCATGCTGGTCCACAATTGTTGTTAGCGTCTGTTAGAGAAACAGTGTGGCCAATAAATGGTAGGCATCTTGCAAGACGTACAGTCAATAATTGCGTACGATGTAGGCGAATACGAGGTTTGACTCTGCAACCCAAGATGGGTAATTTACCATCTCAACGTATTACGCCTGACTATCCTTTTATATCCGTTGGTTTGGACTTTGCTGGTCCATTTTATATTGTAAATCGTAAAGGTCGTGGCAGTCGTGTAGTCAAATGTTATTTATGCCTTTTCGTCTGCTTGCGGTATAAGTGCATTCATCTCGAAGCAGTCAGTGACTTATCGAAAGATGCATTTATACTGACACTCAGGCGTTTCATCGCTCGTCGCGGCAAACCGACGGAAATATTTAGCGACAATGGAAGCAACTTTGTTGCCGCCGCTAAGGACATCGGATCCTTCCTAAAAGATAATCACGAGCCTTTGTCTGATTTTGCAAGTCAACAATCTATTAAATTCACGTTCATTCCGGCTTACACTCCTCATTTCGGTGGCATTTGGGAAGCCGGGGTTAAATCGGCAAAATATTTCTTAAGGCGTGTCATCGGTGACAGCCATTTAACTTTTGAAGAAATTTGTACATTATTTGCACAAGTGGAAGCTATTCTCAATAGTCGTCCCTTATCCCCCCTTTCCTCCAGTCCTGACGACCTCCTTTCCCTTTCCCCTGGGCATTTCATCATTGGGAGGCCGTTGACCGCTCTGCCGACACCAGATCTGACAGACATCAAAGAAAGTCAGTTGCGGCGTTATGAACGTCTAGAAGCAATCCGAAGACAATTTTGGAAAAGGTGGCAGAAGGAATATCTGGCAGAGTTGCAACATCGAACCAAATGGCGAACGAATACTTCAAAACTGGTAGTTGGAGACATGGTGCTCTTAGCAGATGATGGTGCCCCCCCTCTGGCTTGGAAACTCGGCCGTGTTGTTCGCCTCATAACTGGACCTGATGGGATATCCCGAGTGGCCGACATTTTCACCAACAAAGGCTGCGTGCGACGCTCTCTAGTGCGGCTCTGCAAACTACCTACAGCAGAGGAACTTAATAGCTGTTGAAAGTGATCTTTCAACGCCCCGGAATATGTTCAGGCTTAACAAAAAGCCTTCAAAAAGTGGCAACATTTTAATATATTATTACAATGGCAACATCGCCATCAGTGTCAGAGTCACAGTGACGTTGTGACTTTTATATTTTATCTGTGGACTTTTTCCCGCCACTTGGCGCCAATATTCAAAAAGAAAAGCCTTGATGTAACATCCTCGTCGTAAAATAAATAATATTATACAATCAATTCACCTTTTTTGCACCATTATATCCCCAAAGATATAACAGAGAGAGCACGGAGCCCTGAGGGACTCCCGCGCGTATGGGTCGGGGGGAGGAGAGCGCTCCTTCTATGCGATAGCGGAAGGTGCGGTTCGACAAATAGTCTCGTATGATGAGCACGAGACGGTCCGGCACACCGTGTTTGTACAGCTTATATAATAAGCCGTTGTGCCAGACTTTGTCGAACGCTTTCGCTATGTCGAAGAAGATTGCGCCTGTTAACATACCGTGGTGGAAACCTCCGGATATGTGTTCTACTATACGGTGGGCCTGATGCACGCTAGAGTGCTGAGTTCGAAAGCCGAACTGTTCGTTAGGGATGAGGCCCTTGGTCTCTGCGTAATCTCTGAGACGCTTTTGAATAAGCCTCTCATAGATTTTGCCGAGGACCTTGAGCAGACTGATGGGGCGGTAACTGGAGGGTTCGGATTTGGGCTTACCGGGCTTTGGGATGCCGATGACGGTGGCCTCTTTCCACGATTGGGGAAAGATGTTATTGCTTAGAGCACCATTGAAGATGGTGGTCAGTAGCATGATCAAGTGAGCGGGAAAGAGTTGGATCACCCTATTGGTGAGTCCGTCTGAGCCGGGGGCTTTGCGTTTTTTGAGACCTTTGATGATGTCATGCACTTCGTCCGGAGTGACGGGAGGCAGAGGACAGTCAGGGTCTTCGACGGGTGGGAGAGAGGCTCTACGTTCGACTTCCGCGTCGACCTTTTTAAGGTGAGCTTGGTCTACTGGTAAGGAGCTGGGTGAGCATTGGGTCTCGAGACTGTCGGCTAGGCACTCGGCCTTGTCGATGTCGTCGAATGCTATGGATTTGTCTGGGCGGACTAATGGGGGCATGGCAGCTGACTGCTGGGACCTGAGTTTCCTCTGGAGTTCCCAGAAGGCCAGGTGAGTTGGCTCCAGTTCGCTCAGCATCTTATCCCGGCCCGCTTCACGCAGCTCAGCTATGCGTGTCCTTACAGTTCTCTGTAAGTAGCGCATGTGAGTTTTGTTAGTGGCGCTGGGAAAGCTACTGTATGCACGGATAGCCGCGTTCTTCTCGGTCAGTAGAGCACGCGCATCGTCCGGCAGGTTCAGGCAACGGTTGTCCGTTGCCGGAACCTCCCTTGAACAGTCGTTCAGGACGGTTTGCACGTGATCAGTGAGCGAGTCGATCGCGGCCGTCGTGTCGGCGACGGAGTCAAACTGATCTGGGATGGAGTCCAGCTGGGGGGACGTGGTGGGTTTCAGCTTATCGCTTACTCTCCTCCAGTCCTTTACCCTTTTGGTGCCTATGGGTTGGTTGGGATCGGAGGGACCTGTGCGGGAGGCCAGTCTTATGACTACGGGACGGTGGTCAGAGTTAAGCTCTTGTACCGTTTCTATTGAGTCTAACCTAAGGTTGACGTTCTTAAAGAGCGCCAGGTCGAGTACGTCTGGGGTATGATTGGGGTCGTGGAGTGGGAGTCATCGGAGCGATGACGTCAAAGTTCAGGGTAGCGGAGAGGTCGAACAAGTGTCGCCCTCTTATAGAGGTTCTGGTACAATTCCAGGAGGTATGTTTTGCATTGAGATCGCCCGCAATGATTACGGAGTCACTCATGCCTAATAGAATGGCGAAATCGTCGGAGATGAGTTGGAAGTTCTCAGAACCGACCATTGGTGGGATATAAACCGAAACTAGAGTGACCGGCTGATGGCCAGTCATGCCTAGTAGGCAAATTGAGACTTCTAGTCTGGAAAGTGGAGGAGGGTCTATGGGAATGCAGTATAGTTCCTTTTTATAGTAAATAAGGGTGCCACCCTTGTGACAGCGCCACCTATCATTACGGACCATACGATAATTGGCTATAGATGGGTTACGACTACTCGGTTTTAAGAATGTTTCCTGTATGAGGAATAAGTCTAGTTTGTAATCGCGGACGAATTCCGCGATCTCATCGCGTTGGTGTTTTATACCGTTTGCATTGAAGATGCCTAAGTTAAGGGATCGGGGTTTAAACCTTGCTATAACGGTGTTAGACATTATGGGGGGGGTTATAGAAGGATTCAAGGGCGTGCGTAATCTCCGGGTACGCATGTAAGATTTTCTGCAACATAGGAACGTCGCGGAATTTCTTGGCGGCTGTTATATCCCTGGCCATTTGCTGCGCGCGGGGCGAGAAAAAGGCCTGAAAGTGGTCTGTGATGATACCGAATGTATCATCATCTGAGGGGCCACGGGCCCTGGGAGTGGGAGCGGGGTGCGATGCTTTAGGAGCAGGTGCGGGAGCGGGAGCGGGCGCTGGAGGCCCTGAAGTAGCGGGGGGCGGGGGGACGCGATTGCGGGGGTCCATAAGGGAATAAAGGGGGATCTGCGGGGGCGCGGGCCTAGGGTTATGCATGGCTGGGAAGGCCTGCATGTGGTGAAGTTGGGACCACGGGCTAGGCCTCTAGGGGCTTAGCCTTTCGGGGATCTGGGAGGAGGGAATTTGGGGGTAATCCCTATAATTTTGCTGCCAAGCGTCTGATGGACGCTTGGTCAGTTTAGACGGATTGGTTTTTGGGGCTTTAGAGCAGCCCCGGTAATTTGCTGTGTGCCCTTCGAGGCCACATAGCACGCAGCTCGGAGGAGTGTCGCAAAGGTTGCGATCCTTGGGTCGGGTACATCATCGTACTATACCTTAGAGTGTGTTATATACTCTAAGTACTATACATATTAGTACCGCATTTGAAGGTTTCTAAGCTTTACAGAGGTCTGTATTTATTCCTAGGATTTCCCTAACACCATCAAATTACCCCTTCGAATTCAAGAGAGTGCAGTTTCCCATCAAAGTATGCTTCGCAATGACTATAAACAAAGCTCAAGGTCAAACTAAAAAATCCTATTAGAACCATTTTCGACTTCTACGCGGACGAAGTCGCGGGCATAAGCTAGTTATTTATAAAATATAAAATATAAGTATAACACAACTAACTATTTACACTACATCACTATCGTATAGTGTAAATAGTAGTGTTACAGAGCATTTACTTGGTAGTAAATGCTCTCTACTATATTATTATCAACCAATCCGCCTTTCCCAATTATTTTCAGGTCAGCTTCCAGTCTAACCGGATGCTGCTGAATACCAATATTTTACATGGAGCGACTACCTATCTGACCTCCACAACCCAGTTACTGGGTAACATGATACCCCTTGGTAAGACAGGACATATCAGACTTGCGGGCTTCTGACGACCCGTAACTACTGTCAAAGATCCACGAATGACAGCCGGGACCAGCAGCTTACAACGTGCTTTTCGAGGCACGGAGAGGTCTTGGTATGTTAATATGCTCAACCATCCACGGACTGACCGCGGCAAGCATAGCTTAACCTGATCGATTGACCCGTGCGGCTGTTATAACTTAGCCACGAGCCCCTCATTCAAATACATTAACGATAATATTGTCGACAGTCCTTTGAAAGGAGGAAGTACAATTAAAGTGGTACGTAGAAAGTTTACCCTGGCAACTGGCCAGGGTGATGAGACAAACAAGACGATCAACGGTTAGTCCCGGGCTGTGGGTATCTAGAGAAACTTTGTTTTGCATAAGATAAGTATTTGTATGTACAGAATATAATCGAATGGATTACCTACGTACCATAAATATTAACTTTAATGGTTTATTTACTAAAGCAAAACTACATAGCTATTATTACCGTCACTAATTATAAGAAAATCCACTCGGAGTTTCATAAAAAAGTTCACTCATAAAAATAAAAAAACAGGCTGTTCGATATAAAAAACTAGAAAATGCCTTATAAAATTAAAAATAAATGATATTCTTCTTTTCACTTTTATGTCATCTAAATTGATTTTTTTTGTGAACTTCAGCCAGTATTTTTTTATTAACCCTTAGAAAAGGTTTATCAATCAATCTGCTTAGCCTTTTCCCAATTATGTTGGGGTCGGCTTCCAGTCTAACCGGATGCAGCTGAATACCAGAAAAAGATAGAAAAGGTTTATATACTTTTAAATACCTAGTTCAAGGTAAGGAATGGTCGTAGCGCTTGGGTTTGGTGGCCAGGCGGATAGCTGACAATGATTTTTACGTGCCCTCAATGCTGTCATTATAGATGTATTATTACTATCTAATGTAGATACGGAAAGCACGTTATTAGAAGAGTTTTCGTGTAAAAAACATCTATAGCTGTTAGCCGTATATAAACATAGATAACCGCTGTAATTCGTTCATCCTATATTCTAGCTTTAATTTTTCTCTTTCGATCTCTGTTTTCTCTCCTTTTCTAATCATGATTATGACCCGTAAAGCCTATGCTCGCCAGGAAGAGGCTAAACTCAGCCAGGCTTTGAACGAACTCAAGGCTTCTAAGGAGTTGTGTGACCGATTGATGAAGGAAGCTAATGACAATGAAAGGGAAGTAATGAACTTGTTAAAAAGGAACCAAAACATAAAATCAGAAATGGCCCAGTTACATATTCAACACACTGAAGCCATTGACGCCCGGGACAGGCTCCAGCTCATTGTAGACGGGTTCGACCAGTGCAGTTCTGAGTATGAGCTTGCTCTTAACCGCATACAGACTTTAGAAAAACAGCTTCATGAGGCAAACAATAAAGTTTCACAATTAGAATGCACTCAACATAACATCACTGCCTCGTTGAACCAAAGTCTGTTCGATGAGCTGGTGGTCATTGCCCCAAGTATGGTTTCTGCTGCAATTGAAATTCAACCCACAGTCACTATAGATCTGACATGCGAAGATAACATTAAATCTATCAACTCAAAAAGGGTGGTCAAATGTAGCAAAAATAAATTGAAAAAATATATAAGAATAAACAAGTATATTAGGAAAACTCAAAAACTAGTTAATAGACAGAAATTCTTCATTAAAAATGTAAAATTAAATAGGGAACGCCTTTCATTACTAGATAAACTGGATTATTATTCTCAAAAATGTAAAAACAATAATTTACAGTATGAAAATGACACTCAAAATTTAAATTTTGAAATAGATAATCTAAACCAAAAATTAATATCTATGACAAGTAAATACCAAATCTCAGAAAAGCAAATGAGGGAATACATGCTGGCAATGAATGAGTTAATAGCGAGTGCTAGCTCATGTTCCTGTGAGCGATCACAATCACTGACCAACAACAGCCCGTCCAATAGTCAGCCCTCACCGGCTTGTTTGACACCAGCATGTGATACTTCATTGCAACAATGTTATAGCACTGATGGTTCCCCTAAAACAACGAATGGTAAAGTAGAAACTCCTAACTGTGTAAAAACCCAAATAAATAGCAATATTGTTATATTTAGTGATGAAATTGGAAAAGACATGGGCCAGTTATTATCAAATATTTGCAAGGGACAGTCAGTTACCAATTATTGTATGCCTGGCTTAACTTATGTTGATATAGTGAAAAAGATTATTAGTTTAAATTTCCACCAGGATACAACGTTGATAATATTAATTAGTAACAGAGGAAATGTGACTCAGGACAGCCTGCTTCATTACATTAACAAACTATTTGAGCTAGACTTACAACAGATTGTTTTGTTTACATTTCCTTATAGTAAAAGTTTGCCACAGAAAGAAAATAATTTTAGGCACAAATTAAATGTAATGATCAATAATATGACATTACACAGTAATAATTTCCATGTTATTGACACTAACAAGTATGTTAGTAAATATTTATATGTGACAAAATACAAATTGTATTTAGCAAAATGTTTGAAAAGACAAATAGCTGTATCGCTATACTTTTTTTTAATTGATTTATCAGCCAAGAAATTGGCTAATAAAACTTTAGCTTCTATTGAGCAATTATCTGACATTTTCATTGATTCAGCCAAAAACTTGGCTACACAAGTTAACATTAATTTAAATTAGAAATTGAGACAAAAGAGAAAACCTCTTGCATAATTAATGGAAATAATTTAAATTTAAATACTAGTCTAAATCATCAAAATGTCAGAATAAGTTCTAAAACAGTTAACCTGGTGCACCAAAATATTCAAGGAATGTTAAGAAAAGACCTTGAAATTGAATTATTCATGAACTGTAACAACATTGATATTTTATGTATTACAGAACATTGGTTAAAAAGCCATCAGTTCATGTTTAATTTCAGTAATCACCAGGTTGGTAGTTCATTCAGCAGAGAAAATGCAATACATGGTGGCTCATTAATACTGTTAACTAAACAATTTAAATTCAAAGAACGTAAGGATATTGTAAGCCTATCTGTTGAGCGGACTATAGAAATAGCTTGTGTGGAGTTGGAGCGGCTAGTTGTATTGAGCGTGTACCGGCCTCCATCATCGATTTATGATTGCTTTGAGAGTATCATGGATGATGTGTTACAAAAGCTTGGAAAATTAGGAAAAAAATTAATTGTATGTGGTGATTTTAATGTTAATTTATTAGAAGACTCATCAATGAGCCTAAAAATTCAAAATTTATTTCAGTCATATAACCTTAATAATTTATTTTTGGAGCCTACTAGAATAACCGCCACATCAGGTACATGTTTAGATAATATATTTACTGACATATTACCAATTAATAAAAAAATTATAAGTCAACTGGATTCTGACCACTGTGGACAGCTGATTACATTTAGTAAACAAGTTAAAAAAGTGACTAAGAGAGATATCACTGTAGTGCCAAAAACTGCAGGTCGCTTGGAGAGTTTTAAAAACAAACTTAATAGTAAATTACCCTACTTGCCTTATTGTGATGATCCTAATGAACTGTACAATTCCTTTTTTGCCATGTATTGTACAGAATTTAACTCAACTTTTATACCAAAGCAGATCTCAGTTGATGGTTCTGCAACTTTCAGTGAATGGGCAACTAAAGGGATATTTAAGAGTAGAATCAAACTCTTTGAACTGTATGAAGAAAGAAATTATAATAAAAGTAAAGAATTCTATCAATATGTTAAGAACTATTCCAAATTATTTAAACAAGTTTGTAGCGAAGCTAAGTGTCGATATTTAAGCTCTAAAATTAAAAATAGTCAAAATAAAATTAAAGCTACTTGGGAAATTATAAACAATGAGACTGGAAGAGACAAAAAGCGTAGTAGTGACTACAGCCTTAATATTAATAATACTGTTATTAAAAAAGATTTAGAAGTTGCCACAGTTTTTGAAAATTTCTTTGCAGATATTCCAGTCTCAACCACAAAATCTTTAAATTCTTCACCCACTGTTGCCGAGTCCCTATTGAAAGAAAATGTTGATATTTGTAACCATGAGTTTAATTTCGACTATGTTAGTGCTCGAGATATTATTAAAACTTTCAATACACTCAATGTTAAAAAAACTGCTGATCTATGGGGAAATTCCGTAGAGGTTGCAAAATGCATTATCAACACTGTAGCGCCTGAATTAGCAATTATTTTTAATAAATGTATTGACTGTGGTGTAATTCCTGACTTAATGAAGAGTAGTAAAATAATACCTTTGTTTAAATCGGGCAGCACATCAGACCCCACGAACTTTAGACCTATTTCTGTGCTTCCTACTTTTAGTAAAATATTTGAAAAATTGATGCTAGATCAATTGCAAAGACATTTTAATAAACATAAGTTATTAAACAGTAAGCAATTCGGTTTCACAAGGGGTCGCTCGACTTCCGACGCTGGTGTTGAGCTTCTTTCACATATTTTTGAGGCCTGGGAGGAGTCACATGATGCCCTAGGCATTTTTTGTGACTTATCTAAGGCTTTCGATTGTGTTTCTCATGATACATTGGTCAGGAAATTGCATCACTATGGTGTTAGAAACACTGCCTTGGATCTTCTTATTTCTTATTTGGATAATAGGATCCAAAGAGTGGACGTTAACGGCAAGCGATCTCCGGGTTCTATTGTCACTATGGGAGTTCCGCAGGGCTCAATTCTTGGCCCTTTTTTATTTCTCGTATATATTAATGACCTACCTTGCCTTATAAAGAACAGTCATGAAATAGTGTTATTTGCAGATGACACGTCACTTATATTTAAGCTTAAGCGACAACAGACAGTTATTGACGATGTGAATAATGCTCTCTCTAAAATAGTGCATTGGTTTAGTGTTAATAATTTACTTTTAAACGAGAAAAAGACTAAATGTATTAGATTTCTAACACCTAACGTTAAACAGGTGAAAACCAATGTACTAGTAAATGGGACAGAATTGGATCTTGTGGACACCACTGTGTTCTTAGGTATTACTTTGGATTCGAAGCTTCAGTGGGGCCCACATATAACCAAATTGTCGAAGCGGCTAAGTTCTGCAGCCTACGCGGTGTATAAAATCCGTCATTTGACTGATGTAGAAACAGCTCGATTAGTATACTTTAGTTATTTCCATAGTGTAATGTCGTATGGCATTTTGTTGTGGGGAAATGCAGCCGACTTTCAGGCTATATTTGTGCTGCAGAAACGTGCCATTCGAGCAATTTATAACCTAAGTTGTAGGCATTCACTGAGGGATAAATTTAAGGAAATAAACATAATGACAGTCGCGTCTCAATATGTTTATGAGAACCTGATTTATGTGAAAAAGAATATAAATCTATATTCTAAACACAGCGACATTCATAGCTTAAATACTAGAAACAAAGATTTATTTATTGTGCCGAGGACTAGGCTCCAAAAAATTAGTAATTCATTTAAGTGCCAAAGTATACGTTTTTACAACAAACTCCCAAGCCATGTCAAAGAACTGAGCCTCAATAAATTTAAATCATTTATTAAACAGAAACTATGTCAAAAAGGTTTCTATAAAGTTAAAGATTACTTAGACGACAAAAAGGCTTGGGACTAATTAAGCTACTCCAATGTACCCCAAGGAACAAACAATTATTTTAGACTATTTTAGACTACACGATACTATATGAGCATATAATTGTTGGATTATTTTATTTGACTGTAAGTCAATTTATTTTAATTTTGTTTTCATTTATTGTTGACATAATCTACTCTTTAAAATGTTTTTATTTTATGAGTTGTATTGCAATTTGTGGTGATGTAAATTATTTTAGCATAATAATATGCACTATTATATAGAATCAAGTTTTTTCAACTGAACAGACAGCTGTGCTGCTGGGGAGTTTGTTGCGCCACTTCTTCTTCCCAGCTTATGCACTAGGAAGTGGTGAAGGGTGGGCGTTTTTGGGGGACTGTCTTATGTAATTTTGACGTTCGAAAAGTGCTGATTTCTCAGCCTAGTTTGAATAAATGACTTTTGAATTTGAATTTGAATTTGATAATGTAAAATACGACATAACTTAGAAATCTAAGTTATGTCGTATTTTACATTATCTATGTTATCTATCTATCTAGCTTCGGCAAAATTCGTAAAACCGATCACTATCCGAACTGAGTGCGTCTTCAAAATCACCAATCTTTATTACTGCTGAAAATGATCTTTACGAAAACGCAATAACTGTCATATAACCAAATACATTCGTAAAATTTAAATAAATATCTATGAAAAAAAAAAAAAAAAACAATAAATATCTCTTTAACTACTTTCCTATCGCAGGTATGCTGGAAGAGATTTCTTTAGAAATAAGCATCACCTTTGTACGTATTTTTCTGTTCCTTTCTTCTTGTCTATTTATATGTGTGTACATAAACTGTTAAAGAAATAAATAAATAAATAAATTAATGAAAATTTTCAAATTTATGCTATGCTAAGTTGTGTCGTACTGTAACTACGTCAAATAATAAAATCTCGCTCAAGACTCCATAATTTCCCCGCAGTTTTCCCAAGACGTTACCAAGACGTTAGCAACAGCAAATGTAAGGCAGTTGAAAGCGGGCGAGCGGTGATTTTACAAACGAGCCGGATTTCGAGGTGTCTGTGTAATTGCCCTTTTACAACGGAAGCCGCCATGATATTAATGTTACCTTATTGATAAGTCATTCGGAGCATAATGGATTTTGCTGAAAGGTGTAAAGAATTAATTGAAATTGATGGCATTATGATCAATTTTGTGTAAAAAAATCAGGCAATGGACGAGTTAGGAGTTACTTAATCCTACTTATATTTATATATAAGTATACATATTATAATATTATGAAAGTTTGTATGTTTGGATGTTTGTTACTCAATCACGCGAAAACGGCTGAACGGAATTGGATGAAACTTGGCACATATATAGACCATGACTTAGGTTAAGACAGGATATTTTTATACCTCCGAACGGGTGAAGCCCCAGGCACAAGCTAGTGCTTCATGGCACCATTGCTTGTCAAACTTAGTTTAAATAATAATAGAGTTCAAAATGGCGACTGTCAGAACAGTGCTACCAATCGTGTCACGGGACAAGTGATAATGAACGCACAGTATAAAGGACATAGGAGTGTGCTCAAGGAGGAAAAGCAGACATAACAGTTAGGAAACATTCATCTCCTTTAGCTATTCCGAAGAAATAGTATACCAGCACTGAATGTTTTAATGGCGTAAGTTCGTGTATTAAGAGAATTAATGGCTGTTTTATAGTATTAATGCTTGTGGGATAGTTTGGAGTAAACTTGTAATAGAGAAATACTAGGATATTTTTCAATGCTGGAATTTTCAATTTCTTGTGTTTTCTTTTGAAAGACCCACAGACTGTTTTAGAAATCATAATTGGTGGACTTAAAAAACCGACCATCAATTTCAAACTACGTACATTCAATATGTAAAAAAAACTCTGATACGTGAGGGTGTTGTTAACATATCGTACTGAGAGTCTACATAAATGTGGAAATTTTCAGGAAAAAAAAATAGCCGCATTTTTTTAATGGGGATTTTTACTGGCTTATTACATGTGGCGCAGCCGTAATATCATAACTTACGACCCCTGTTGAAAATTTGCTTATATTTAATGGATTTAGGGTAATTTTGGTACTAAATATGTGAATTTTAAATAGCATTTTTTTTTTCTATTTTATTAAGATTTTTTTATTACTTTTTGGTAATATGATTGCAGTACCTATGTGCCCCTTCCGGATCGGACAGGTTTTTTTTTTAGATATTATATAAACCAGCCAATAGGTACAAAGAACATAGTACGGTATTCGTTACCTAAACAAATTATTCTAAATTACGAATATATAGTGCCAACTACAAACAGTTCTGATCAGCAAAATGAAGTCGGTTAATTAATGCTTTCAAATGAAATAGCCGAGCACTATGAAGTGGTGCACGTTAACAATATAAATAAGTGGACGGTGGGCCGGCCATCGAGGAACTGCCGAGAAAATTGATATAAACTTGTTCAGTTTCAGAACTTTGCCAAAGTGTGTTGAGTGTGGACACGTGTTTTAGTCAGTTTTACGTGCTGTTACCGAATTCAGGATCAATTTACAAGGTTCTAATAATTTATGAATGTTGGTAATAATAATCATTGAGGAGCTCGTGGCTAAGTAACAACAGCCGCACTGGTCGATCCATCAGGTTAAGCTACGCTTGCCGGGGTTGGTCAGTGGATGGGTGACCATCTTTACATACCGAGAATCCTCCATGCCTCGGAAAGCACGTTAAGCCGTTGGTCCCGGCTGTCATTCGTGGATCTTTGACAGTCGTTACGAGTCGTCAGAAGCCCGAAAGTCTGACACCAGTCTTACCATGGGGTATCGTATTACCCAGTTACTGGGTTGTGGAGGTTAGATAGGCAGTCGCTCCATGTAAAATACTGGTATTCAGCTGCATC
The DNA here is from genome assembly GCA_916701695.1 of Agrochola macilenta. NCBI lineage: Eukaryota > Metazoa > Arthropoda > Insecta > Lepidoptera > Noctuidae > Agrochola > Agrochola macilenta. The sequence goes on along the minus strand of OU753554.1, from coordinate 8,641,462 downwards.
CGGTTAGACTGGAAGCCGACCCCAACATAGTTGGGAAAAGGCTAGGCAGATTGGTAATAATAATCATTATAATTTAATTGTCAGAATATGGTACATTATATAGTCTTAACTTCTTAAGTTTAGTCAATGGTCTCATCACATTCTGCCACGTGTGATGTACAAATATTATATTGTATAGAATATAAAATCTAACTAAAAATGAAATGCTGTTCGTTGGTAAGTGAGAATGGCTTTACCGAATTGGCAATTTTTTTATATAAAGCGTTCGTAATAGTTCAAATCAGGTTTTATGGAAAGAAAAATTGAGAAAGTTTCCCGTAAAAATTTCAAATTTGAGAATAGCAGTCATTTTTTCTGTCGGATTTTTTTGTGATTTATTTTTATGTGACAGGTCTGTCGCGTCAGCTAATATTGTATAAAAATAACTGAAACATGAAACATTGACAAATAATTTATTATTCAGAAGTTAGTGAAATAGAGTTAAACCTAAAATAGAAATTAAGAAAATATTTTAGTAAAAAACAACGAAGATAAAACATCTTAATTCAGTACGAATGTTTAATAAACAAGTGAAAGTCAGTCCCAGGAAACGAGATGCTTTTAGAAGATGATTTCTTTTACAAAAATATTCCTTTCGGTATTTTCACCCACGTGGATGAGCTCGTGGATAAGTAACAACAGCCGCACTGGTCGATCCATCAGGTTAAGCTACGCTTGCCGGGGTTGGTCAGTGGATGGGTGACCATCTTTACATACCGAGAATCCTCCGTGCCTCGGAAAGCACGTTAAGCCGTTGGTCCCGGCTGTCATTCGTGGATCTTTGACAGTCGTTACGAGTCGTCGGAAGCCCGAAAGTCTGACACCAGTCTTACCAAGGGGTATCGTATTACCCAGTTACTGGGTTGTGGAGGTCAGATAGGCAGTCGCTCCATGTAAAATACTGGTATTCAGCTGCATCCAGTTAGACTGGAAGCCGACCCCAACATAGTTGGGAAAAGGCTAGGCAGATTGATTGTGGATGAGCCAGCGAGTGAAAAAACTACACTAAAATAATTTCTTTGAAGTAAATACTTCCGTTTCAATCACTGAAACCCAATTTTTTTTTTTACATCTCTTGAATTATTGCTTTTTATTACGTTAAACGAAACAAATATAAATGGGTGCGAGTTCGAACCCAAGGCACGCACCTCTGACTTTTTGAATTCATGTGCGTATTGTATAATTATCACTTGTTTAAAAAACGGTGAAGGAAAACATCGTGAGGAAAACGTGCCTGAGAGATATTTCTCGACGGCATGTGAAACCAAGTCAGAGACCCATGGGCGGCTTTAAAACTCTGACACCAGGTTAGTCACTAACCACACGAAGAGAAGAAGAATGCGAAAAGAAATCATGAATAATGATTTTTATTTTTTTCATGACACACCCACTACGCTTATCAAATTAGGAAGTTAATCCAGCGTAAGGTTTTCAGCAACAAAACCTTGCAACTGAAAATTCTGCTTCGCACATTACTGGATAACATGGAGTGCACAAGAAGAGCCTCCCCGAGCGTTGTCCAGCGTGGCAATTGCGTTACACACAGTAGTGATGGCTTTCATTGTGACAGTTCAACAACATTCATGCGTTATTTACGTTGTTGAGCGGACATTGGACTAGAATGTTTCCTCACGATGTTTTCCTTCACCGTTGAGCAGTGGTGATGAAATAATTTATAAAAAGTCCAGCACCTGTCTGGGTTTGAACCTACGACTAACGACCGTAAATCGCGGCCGCGGCACCTAACTAAACTAAACTTAATCATAGGCTAGTAATTCTCTCAAACAAACAAACAAACATACAGGCATCTCTTCACACAACATAACAAAGTTTGCACCATCGACACGTGGACCTTTTCCCGTGCAAGTCATTAATAAGTTCCAAAGAGGCGAACTGATTACAAATGCAGCTCAGTCCTTAGTGAGCTCACCACACGGTAACCGTGCCAAGGGAAGATACCTTAGGGCAGACACCTGCACATTAAGGACGTGTTTTTTGGCACGTGTATGTGTAATGTGTCATTCCCAACTCAGTTGAGGGTTAGAGGACTTCACACACGGATTTCGGCTTAACGCTTATGTATTTTTGTTTTGTTTTTTACACAAATTGGCAAGAAATATTGTTTTGTTTGTACATTTCAGGAAATCCACTGCTTATTTTAGACGAAATTGTCTTATTGTAAAGTCGGGGACATTCATTGTTAAGCAAATTGACTGCCAATTTAAATTGTCCGTTTATTAAATGATAAATGGTTTTATTTCTGTAAATAGCTTTCTTTGTACAAACACTTTTACACGTCACTTATATTTTAGAAACCAGAGAGGTCGCCGTTTCCTATTTGACTATTCTGAGAAGAAAGGCCGAAACAAACTCAAAAGCCAGTCTCTTTTTCTTTATTCAAATCCCAACTGTAATTTTTTGACAGTCTGTTGTATCTGTATGACATGGCTATAACACGGCAAATTGACGTGGGGTGACCCATCTGCTTAACAATAAATTGCCCTGACTGTACTATGCAAAATATGCATTAGTCTAGCTTGTACTTGTACCTACTTAACTGTGGAGAGCAGATTAACCGTAGTTCTGAGAACCGCTGTTTAGCTTGCACACATTACATATTTTAGTTTATTGTCTGTTCAAGTCTAGTCCGTCGGGAAATTAAAGAAGATTAGTTCCACAATATACGTAGTTATAAGAAGAAATAGAAGCTATTCATTTAATAAAAGTCGTAGTTTGAAACTGTCATTATTATTTTGATTCGAGTTCTGCGTCTTTTCTCTCAGAATTTTCTCTTCAAGATTTTCAATAACTTACATACACTATATACTCCAGATTCTGAATACAAAAAATTGAAGTCGAGAACTATTCCTAAAATAATAGGTAATGCGCCCTTTTATAATTTGTAACGTGACGATAGTATCGTGGACGTCCACTTCGAAGTCACGTCACCACACGTGCACGATAACAGAGGGACGTAAAATTAATGTAAATATATGAAGACCCTTTTAAATTACCGTCCACGATAATGTTAATATAATGTGCACGTATTTCCATTTATTTTATGGATGTGGACATGGACGTCCGCGATAATTTCGTCGTGTGCATTAAAATCTCTTTCGTTTAAGACGCAGATATATGCCAGTGACCTTGAGTGGTTAGCTTGCGTGTTCTGTACTGAGCTCACGCAACGCGCCGTACGTCCAGCCAGTAATAGGACCCGCCCATCAAGGAACGCTGTCGTTTAAAGATACTTAATTAAATTATCTTTAAAATGGTGAAGGTTTCAGAAAAATACGCTTGATAATTTTTGCGTGATTCAGTTTTTTATCCGCGTTAGACATAACTTAACAAATTAATTTCACTATGCAATATAAACATAATCTGAAATATTCTTGAAGTTACTCATTAAGAAAATGCTTTAATTTAACATATATTTTTTCCAAATGACGTTTAGACGTGATCTTCATTATAAAATCATTAATAGTCGGTTATCGTCGCCTTAAGTACAAGATAACGAATAGTTTGTAACATGTCTACAACATGTCGTCATTAAATAAAAGTCCCACAAAACCTGTAAAAGTGCTCTCGGATATTAGATCGTCCATCATCTTTATCGTCTTGACACATTTCATAAGTTCTGCGGTACTAACCCGCTCGTTACTTACGACGATCTTCATGTAAAATTGTGCTTTCAAATTGTTATTATTAGACACTAGATACATACATACCTAACATTACGCATGTAATCCTCGAAGGGTCGGGCAGAGGTGTCTCTATACTACACCCACATTTCGCCAGTTATGTTTAAGTCCCATGTAACAGCGAGCGAGCCTATTGCCAAAAATCCTGACTCCAGGCTGGTACTGAGCTGCTGGGGTTGCGGGTTTGTCCGAAAGGGATATCGCGGCCCCGGCACACAGGCAACGCAAGGAACACGGGTGGGTTTTAGTCAGTAAAAGTCTGACACACCCTCCCGCTCCGCCCAGAGCGGGAGAAGTTATTTGATAATATGCCACACTCAAAAAAAAAAAAGGCTGCTACTGAGAAATGCAAATTTTACAGATGGAAAATCCCAATAACACTTAGCCCGACCCGGGAATCGAACCCAGGACCTCATGCTCGGCAGTAGTGCTTACAACCACTAGACCAAGACAGACGCTAGATATCTTTGGTAATTCAATGAACAATGAGAACTGGTAAAAATATTTTACTTTTATTAATATAACTAGCTTCAAGCGGCTTCGCCCGCGTCTTATCTTTATAAATTACTAGCTGCCCCGCACCGGCTTCGCTCGGGTAGCACAATGTTCTTATCTACTGCTTACCTACCTACCTACCCTACCTACTTACCCTACCTACCCTACCTGCTTACTCTACCTACCCTACCTACCTACTTACCCTACCTACCCTACCCTACCCACTTACTCTACCTATATACCCTACCTACACCTACCTACATACCTACCTACCTACCTACCCTACCTACCTATCCTACCTACCTTTCTTCTTACCTACATTACCTATCCTACCTACCTACCTACATACCTACGAACATATTACTCTGCTAAATTCACATTCATCAAACGCGCTAACTTAAAATAGTCGTTAAGTTTTCTGAAATTTTCCAATTATCTGCGCAATATTCTTTTTTTTTATTGATACAAATCTTTTCAAAAAACTGTTGTTAAAAGAAAGAAATAGAAAGATTATATATTATGTGCTGCGCGTCTCATTTATTGCAAAGTTGCGGTGTGCTGGGTGGTGCACTTGTCTACTACGCTTGAGTTTGTCGGCCCCTGAAGTTGGCGCCCGGGACACGAGCCCCGGTTTGCCCGGGGCCCTTAGATCCGGGGCTGAGCCTTTTCTGTTATATAAACTCTGAAGATTGGGAAAATTCTATAATTTTTTCTGAGTCATAGTAAAAAAACTTTAATTAATTAAGAAGAAAAAAGTGAGCTTGTCGCCTTTAGTTTCTGCGTACCGTCCTAGAAAAAGCGTTTACTAAAGATTTAATTAAAACTTAATTAATTCAAAGTGACTGTCGAACACAGCTGTTAAGAACCTGACCAGCTGTTGCATACAGTCTATTATTACGAGCAGAAAGTTCAAAAATAATAATAATATTATATTAACTCGCTATTATTGTTGACGTCGCCTTATCTGCAAGTCTACTCCTCCTTCCGACGGTCAATAGCTCTGCCTGTCCCAGTTTGTATTTATATCGAATCTTTATGACTGCAATCTTCGTGGGATAGGCAGAGGTCTTCTTGCATTGTTTATCTACCTCATATTTCGCTGTTGTTTTAAAGATACCACTTCAGAGTTCAGCACTTTAGCTGACACATCTCATAATTCTACTAATTTTACTTATAATTTATAAGCAGCTTCTGTCTCATGTCTTTTCTCTTTAAACATTATGTTCCTACATCTTTTTTATTTATTTATTTAAAAAAAAGGTGTGGTACAGTCTGTTACATTAAATATAATTTTTCAAATAACGGATAATTAGAAAAAGAGTAACAATAAACAGAATTGAATCTGGCATCCTAGCTAGGTTACATGGTAACCTTTATTGAGGATCGCCAGCCCAGGTTTCCCACAGAACGCGGGAAAGTCCGAAAGGGATACCGTGACCTCTGGTAACGTACAGGCAACACTGAAGGAACACGGGTGGGTTTTAGTCAGTAAGAGTCTGACACGCCCTCCCTCTCCGTCCAGAGCGGGAGAAGTTATTTGATAATTTCACAAACTAAAAAAAAAAGGTTCTAATAGAGACTGCTTAGGACTATTAGGTGGTACTTACTAAGTGTGTGAAGTGTTACTAATGTGTGTGTGTTCTGTGATGTAGATGTGGTGTGCGAGTGTTTTGTGATGTAGGCGTGATTTATTTTCCGTGGGGCAATCCTCATGGATACCCTCCATCTTGGGAGAATGGAGGGTTATTTCAGACCAACGACTAAAACCCCACTGTTCCTATTATACTACTTCCATGAGTCGGGGGCCCGGGAGATACTTGTACATTCACCTCACCCGCGACTGGGTACTTAAACCAGTAATTTGTGTATACATTAGCAGTAATAATACCTTTCCTAAATACTTTTGTAAACCAATGTTGAATGTATGTGCTGTTAGTGTTCTTTAATAAATAAACTCAAAGTTAGAAAGGCACATATTCTAGAAACTTCGGAAGATGCTCTGACATGAATCTTGATCTATAGATCAGAGTATATACATATAAGTAAGTACGAAATATGTAAGCCTTCAATCAACGAAGAATTAAACTTTAATATTTAGATCTGCGATATACTCGTAGATTGGTTCACCGATACCATTTGTAATTTGTAGTGACGAAAATCATTTATATACATTACAAATCCTTAACGATCTGAATAAGATACTTACTAGAACTTGACAAAGTGCTACAAAAACACTATTATTACCTGTCCCACCGATGCACCGATTGCAGTACCTATGTGGTTTTCGGATCGCACAGAGATCCGAAAACCACATAGGTACAATAATATTATACCAATAATATTACCTTATTAAAATAATAAAGTTCGCGTATTTAAAATTCATGTGTTTGTAACAATTCTATTTGGCACCTCTTTAAGTCATGCATAAGCTATCCGAATATTAAAAAAATTAAAATTGATCCTCTGTTACAATGTTTATTAAATAACTCCTTATAAATACAAGGTCGACTATTGTTACTATTACATTGATAATCGTTGACTTTTTTGTAAACATTGGGGTCATGTCAGTTTGACAGTGACATTATCCTTGTTTACATTAAAGGTGAGATTACTATTATCTACACAATTACGTTACAAAAAAAAATACATATTGTATTTCACAAAATTCTCGAACTTCGCAATTTTTTTATCAAGGGCGTTGTGGAAGAAATGGAAGAGATTAATCTCTAAGAGAGCAGTTTTTCTTCCTATAGTTGTAAACTTCGTAAAAAAAAAAATAACATTATCGACCAAGCAGTCTTTTCTGCACTTTTATTTTGACGTTAATTAGGTAATTTTGCAACAGAATCGTTTGTACTAGAAAATAAAAAGCTCTTCTATATCGTAAACAAAGCGATGTAGCTAAATCACGAAGTATTTACGTACAGTCGCATCCAACCGTCCAACGTAGATCGCTAATAAAATAATAAATCACAAAATAAAAATGAGTTGGCATTTAAAAGTGGGTGCATCTCGCGAGTTTGTCACTCGCAGGGAAACGCGGGGAAACTCTCAGCTTTATAAATAAACGTAAACTTTCTCATTCACAACGTTATTTCGGGCACACGTAACGCGAATGCACGTAATAGACGCCCACTGCCAGTGATGGCGATATTTTAGTGCGGGAGCCAAGATCAGCATTGACATCTTGCTGGTGTTTTGACACATTGGAAGATGAACGTATTTTACAGTTTTTTTCGACAAAGATGAGGCAATTTGAATTGGAGCGTGTAATTAAAAAAAAGCTTGCTATTTTTTCAAGTTGTTTAAATAGAACGACTTTTCGAAGTTTCATTTTCCGATTTTCGCGAGCGATTTATTGACTCGTCGTCTAGTTCGTCTACGCTCATAAGATGTATGATTGTAAACGAAACAAAAGGAGTTTGTAAGGATCGTAGCAGGTGCCGTTTTGTATAGATCTTCAATAAAAAAATCCAAATACGAGATGACAGCTATTGTGTTAGCAGCATATTCATTTAGTACGACAGTCCAGATCCCGGGTGCAATACTATTAGAGCCCTCCATTTCGGTAATGCTGTCTTTTGTCCGAGTCACGACATTTTCTTCGTTTTTTCTTTGACGTTCATGGAAAGGTTTCCATTGAGAGACGCATTAATTTTAAAAGTGCCCTAAGAGAGCGGACAAACTCGTAGAGTCGTAGATGATGAGATTTTGCATATATACAATAAGATTTTGCAACAAATACAAAATAGATGACAGATCATGGTGATCGATTATCTAATCATGCCAACCATTTATCAAACAAACTGAGTGAACTATTATTTGCAATTGCAAATAGGTTTTGGTCCGTCTCAAACACAAATATTTATTTAACAATATTTACTAGACAGTTGAGCTCCAAATAAGCGGAAAATTAAGCAAACAAGGTCTTCGCACAAAAACAAACATTACATAACCACCTGATTTTTATATGAAAATTTTAGTTGTTTTTTTTTTTCGGACAAGATTCTCTGAAGTAAGATGAAAACTAACTAAATATTTAATAATAAAAAATACAATGTTTAGTCGTTTTACTGGCCAGTCGCCGTCTTCGAGGCCATGCCTTAATATAGTCATTTGACGACAGTGTCATTACCGTTCCGAAGCAATTTCTGAGAGCAATTCCGAAGGGTTTTTTGTCATACAATCGAGTTGCGCGACACTGCCGACACTCCTGACACTCTTGAAACAACGCCAGATTGCATTGACAGTTGTTAATGATTCGCTACGACAACATGACACGGAAAAAGAATCGGATTTTGTTAAAAGACTTTTTGTAAACGACTGTACTTCCCGAATAGAATGGTCGTTTGAAATAATTAGTTAAATCTTCCTAGCTTTTGTATAATAAGATCTAAGATCGCTTTTAGGGTTCCGTAGTCAACAAGGAACCCTTATAGTTTCGCCATGTCCATCCGTCTGTCTAACTGTCCGTGGTTTAGCTCAGAGACTATAAGTAGGTACTAGAAAGCTGCAATTTAGCAGGGCGATACATATTAATCACTGAAACCGGCCGACAAAGAAGTACAATAAATTCATGAAAAAATAAAATCTGTGTCGTTGAGAGGTACCAACACTGTTATTTTTTTTACAAGAACGTAAAGTGGGTATGATTCTTTTTCTCGTCTTTCCCATGGTGTGGGGTGTCGTTGCTTGTTGTTGGTTGTTGTTCTATAATGTTTCGATTCAGGGATACGCTTGCGAATTAAGCAATAAGCTTAATGGCTGTTTTGGATAAGTATGTGAAAAAATTCACGGCTGTAGTAAGAGCCGACCAACTTATATTTTCAGTTGGAACGTATGGGAACACAGGTTTTTCAACTACAATGTTAAATTTGTTCTTGGAATAAATTCATCCCAACTACGAAACCCTTCACTGTGCGTGGTCCGACGCTTTTGGCCGGTTTTAATAATAGCTGTTATCCTTTACTTTGTATTGAACTGTAGAATATACGTTTCTTCAGTTCAATACAAAGTCAGAACGTCAATTAACACTAATCAATACAACAATTATCTATAGTGACAATCATTCTTGAGTATGACAATTTAATCCCTCAACTAATCACATTAAATCTCAAGCAAATATCATAGGAAACCGATTAATCTAACGCTTCGTGTTAATTACAAGGATCACGTAGATACAGTAGTAACTACCCTACACAGAGTTTAATCGAAGTTTCTCCCTCACCTAGCTATACGTAGGTTTCTAAGGATAAACTTGAGCATTCACTTGTAATGAGCATTCTAGCGAATGTTACGTTACAGAAAAATAAACGGGAGCGTTTCAGCGCGCGTTCTACCGAGCATTCTAAATTACAATAAATTTGCTTCGACCTTTTTACCGAGCCGAATCATTCTGTTGTTGTTCTGCCGCCATGCCTCTCTATGCCTTCCGCACCCCTGTTTTTTGACGAGCATTGACTAGAGCGTTCGCTAGAATGATCGTGAAAATGTTCGTAGCGATGTTTGGCTCTATCCTTGGCTCTGTTCGTTGTTCAGTTCGACAAGTTTAAAAACGGCGAATGCTCTGTTCTGTTACCAGTGAATGCTCAAGTTTATCAGCTCCTTTAGAGATAAGTTCTCGATACAAACTTTAGATCGGGAAGCCTCATGTACCGTCATATTGTAAGTATTGATTATAGTTGTAGCAACGATTGAAATTTGCCATTTTATGCTAAGTCTAGTAGAAGCTCCTAGTTTAAGGGTTAGTCGAAGTAAGTACCACAAAATTCTTCTTTTTAGGCCACTCGGCAGCAACTGCCAACCCGCACCAGCGTGGAGGATTACAGCTCGCTCCCTTTCACACAGAGGAGGCCTGTGTCCCAGCAGTGGGAAGATTATAGGCTTGTGGTGGCATCAACGTCGCCTCATGCGAACTACACATCACACTGACGTCACGCAAAATCCTGCATCGCGCAATCAGCGTTTACCTCGCGACTAACATATATACAACGTCCCGACATCAATCGTTGGGCAGTTGCCCACCAGACATAACACCCGACTGGATTGTCCCTTTTCTAAGGAGGATGAGTGAACTTTACACCCTGTTCTTCATACCTCTATAGGCTGATTATGCTAAGAAACTTTGCTGCCAGCGCATGAGGTACGCATACATTTGCAAACTCCTTGCCTTGCAGGTAACCTGGTTTGTTAGTTCTATAGGCAGCAATAACACTGGTCGTCATGGCTAGTTAGCCTACTGACTAACCAAAGTGAGGCATATTTGAACTTTTAAAACCGTGCGGGCCTTTAGGGTCATTAAAAACATAACAAAATGTCTTGTCCTATATTGCAGAGCAGTTGACAATATAATGTTGATAAATAATGTAAGTTAAAATATTTACCTACGTCCAACAGATATGATTTGTTGTAATAAGAATATCTGTTCATTATTTACACAGTCGGTGCAAGTCATTGTTTATTATTTTTATTAACTAACTAACTAACAGTACAAGTACTCGTATAATGTTCATTCTTCGTCAACTGCCATTTTGTCATTTTGATAATAAAGGCATGCATGCTGCCTTACTTTTAGACCCTAATATTTAGAATTTATTTATACTATAAATTAATATAATAATTCTAGATATATCTAGAATTATTATTAATAATTTTAATTTGTTTTATTAATTTTATATTAACTTATTTTATATTAAATTATTTTATTATACCTATATTAATTTATTCGTTTTAATATCTTTGGTCTTTCGGTACCTAAATATAAGATTCAACTCAATAAGGACCAAAATATTGACTATCAATGAACTCTTACGAAAAGCCCCATACTGTTTTAAAATTCTATTCGTCAATCGTCATATCATAACTTTATGATTATTACGTCCCTATGTTCATAATTAACAAGGTAGTTTGTAAATAATTGCTGGCATATTCATGAACCTTGTTTGACGCAAACAAATAAATTAATAATACCATACACTAGTTGGAAACTTCTATAATTGTATGGAAGGCGTAATTTGTGGCAGTAAACCGGCAATTATCTAGGACTTCCAAGTTTATGTTGTATCACGGTGGCTAATATAACATGACCTAGGTATTAAGGAGACGCTGCTTGATACGGTTATATATTTATATACCTAAAGACACTGTCCAGACACAAAAAATCTGTTAAAGTGTAAGAAAATGTCAGACATTTGGGTCGCGATTTAAGTTAACTTAGCTAAGCAGTTCAACCACAGTCCATACAATTTTCACATATATTCATAATTTTCCCGCATGCGAGGACACATTGGACATGTTGTACCTAGGTATACGTAAATTAATATTTGTGTCGTAATTTCTGTCGTAGACTAAACTTAGCTTGACAGTTCAACACAGTACTTTTTATGCTTTAGTTCCTCATTTTCCCGCATGCCAAGCCAGATTGGACATGTTGTACCTAGTTATATGTAAATTAATAGAAAATGTAATACTAGTAATGCCAGTTGATATAACATGCGAGTAGTAGAATCTAATAAATATTCATAGTACACAATTTGCTGCCGATGTCTGCTTGATATCATCCTCCGCGCAACGCACTAGTAATCATAATAACTTGGTAGGTACGTCACTTATATTCTTGTTTTATTAATTAGCTCTTTGTTGACGAAGGGGTAGGTCGACAGTTCAGAAGTTACATTTCCTTTAGACATAATCAATATTCTGTTACGTCAACGACAGGAGATCTTTAGTTTATCGCCAAACAAACGTGCTCGCATAGGGCTTAAGATTTCTACTGAGACCTAAATAGGTACATATAATGAACAGTAACAGCAGTGATAGCCTAGTGGTCTGACAGTCGGATTGCTAAGTCATAGATCTCGACTTCGAACACAAGGCACTTCTGACTTTTCGGATTCATGAGCAGATTGTATAATTATCACTTGCTTTAAAAACGGTGAAGGAAAACATCGCGCAGAAACCATGCCTGGGAGATATTTATCGACGGCATCTGAAGCCAAGTCAGTGGCTCAAGGGCGACTTAAAAACTCTGACACCAGGTTAGTCACTAACCACACAAAAAAGAAGAATACATGTATACTAAAAAGTAATAAATTTTCAAACTCCGCCAAATCATTTATCATAGACAAAATCAATAACAAATAGCCTCGAGCAGAAAACAAAAAAAAACATTCCCCTTTGAATTTGGAACGTCGTAAATCTCTAGGGCCTTCGGCTGTTTGCTGGATTCTATGATAGCACAAATTTCAATTTGTGCAGTCCCATTTTTACAAGCTTTATTATAACAAAAGCCTGATATTACCTTACTACGACCGCTCGTAAAAAGAATATAAAGGCTCTTGCTATCCTTTAAGACATTTTAGGACTTTCTTCCATAATATTAAGGGTATGATTTCACATAAAAATGGGGCGTTATGATGACCAGCCAGAATAGCGGAAGTAAAACAGGACTCCTTTGCATTTATTTTTATGTAAAAAAATATCTACCATTATGTTTCTACGCGAATGCTTATTTCACAGATAGAGAGCTTCAGGCAAGGAAAATAAAAAGGTGGAATATAAGAGCGTGCATTGTGGACAGGATAGGTCCTTTTATTTTTATAAAAAACTTATAGCTCGTCTACATTTTTTCATTTGCCACAAGCCTTAAAGTGCGATTTTAATCTGTCCTAGGTGTAATAATTCATCAGAACTACACCTTAATCTCCAACTAATCCTCTGAACAACAACTGGTTGGTAATTTATCTTTCCGTTATAAATCGATGGTATATTGATACTTGATCGGCAGCAGTACTTAATTGAAACCTAACAAAACTGTTCATCTGGTGCTCCCTGCTAATTGGCAATCAACGACGCATCGCCCGCCACCTCAGACATAACTATACTGGAATGGACGTCAAATTAAATGCACCTGGCAATTTTTTTTAAATCTTTGTATTTTTTGTAAAACCTTTTCTATATTATTTAGACTTATACGAGATTTTCAAAGGCCTCCTTTTATGCAAAGAGAAAAACAGCAATGATTAATATAACAATGTTCTCTGCGCAAGGAAGTTTTTGTCCGAAGATTTCAGATTTTGTTCTCAACAATTTTTCTTCACCGTAAATCAGTGGAAGTCACATTGGTCCTGGTGGTGGTAGATGACTCCGCCTCGGAGTGTAAATGTGGTGCTATTCCACAAACGATGGGACACTTGATACCATATCCTGCGTGTCCTGTCAGCTGCACGTTACAGGAACTGATGAACGCTAGTGATGGCGCCAAACACGTGGCCGAATTCTGGGCCGAGTCCATTTAGGTTGCCATCGACAGTCGACACGCTAAGAAGAAGAAGAAGATTGGTCCTGATGCACGCCCGATTTCAAGTTTGCACCAACACGTACGGTTTTTACCTATTCATGAAAGAAGTTCATGCAATATCCTCCAGTCAGGGATATGAATTGTTTATCGAATTGACACACTTTATACGTCAATTTGCCGTGTTAAGAGCGTTTGTACAGAAAGTGGGCAACGTCGCGAATAGCTGTCAAATATTTCGCTGTTTAAATTAATTTGGCGATATTACTGTATTTAATTATCTGACAATAACTGTATTGACAGCTATTTACGTCGTTGCCAACTTTTTGGATGAACGCTCATAGAGCAATTACATACAACTGTCAAAGAATGATAGTTGTGATTGTATGGCAATTTAATGCTCGATTCCTATAAACGAAAACGAATAGTTTCATTTACAAATGGTAATATTTTGAATTGCCAACCTGGGCATATAAATAAATTCGTTAACTAATGTTACCTGTGATAGATACTTCCATATGGGGGGGTCTAATGTAAAGCTACGAGGTCTTTGCTTCATTATTGGTAAACATACAAGACTCTTAAAATTATCCGATAACGGTCCGTAAATTCATAGGAATCGGCCATAAGTTAGCAGTGAATTTGGTAAGCAATGAATTTTCCTTACTTTCGAAGCCAGTCAGCAAAGTATTAGCAATTTATGAAGACTAGGGATTACCTTGTTGATAACCAGATTCATTGTAACTAGGTATAGAGGATGTTTGAGACGGGGCAGTGAACCCTAGGTTTAAGACCGTTTTGCTGTAGTTAAGGTTAAGGTAGTTTAAGGTACCTCGGCAACCGTTGTAACTACAGGAAAACAATCTTAGGAGACGGTACTTAACTTAACTTTTTGAGAAATTCTTACTTGCATTCACAGATTTTGAAAAAAACTGTAAGTCAGCAAGATAATGGGCAATTTTGACGAAAACTTTATAACATTCTGTAAGTTGCCCCATGTTCACCTGTGTTTATAGGCACGTTGTTCAACGATACCTACACCTGTTAAACATCCCAGGGAGGCTCGTGTTTGAGTTGGGGAAAGTGCTACAAAAGTAATTCTTACTTTGTTACCCTTGTATCACAGAATGAGTAGGGATGGGGGGGATTGTACAAAGTTTCCTAAGTACACTTTAAACAAAGGAACTCTCATCAAAAATTGTTTGCACCACTTGTCAGTTTAGCTTGTCCTAAAAGAACTAGATGTACAGTCACGAGCACCAATATTTATACACTTTGCAACTTTAAAAAGCGATTTTCTCCTACTGTGGTGATTGTTGGATTTTATGTTGTTACGAACATAGTATTTTGGAACCCACACTTATATGAAATAGGTCTTATGTCAAAGTTGCAGTCGTTATTCCATGCGAAAATCGGTTTTGAATTTTGCTAAGTGGATGCATATTGGTGCTCGTGACTGTACACGTTTCATGGTTCATTTGAGACCTGCCAAACTCTTGAGGGTTCGCGCAGAGGTTTGATTGTCAGTGACTCTGAACCATTGTTTTATGGTTCACTGAGCAATCGACGTTTGTTATCGTATGTTTTTAACCGACTTCAAAAAAGGAGGAGGTTCTATGTTCGTCTGTAAGTACCTTTTTTTTTTTGTTTCTTCCTTTTTATGTCTGCTCATCGGTATTTTCGTCAATTGTAGAGCGATTTTGAAAACTATTTTTACATTGCGCAGTGGTGCCATATTTTTTTTTTTTTAGCTTGGGATGTTTTTAAGTTAGCTTCAATAATACGTATTTTTTCACTTACTCTATGTAGATGATGTAGGAAATAAAATCCTGTCACTGTTATTTACATAGCAGGTAGTGGTATTCGAATTTGTGTGGGGTAGGTACCACAACTAAAAAGTGACTTTTTCCCAAAAAAAAACAACCGATTTCCAAAACAACACTACAAAATGAAAAATAAGTTTAATTTCGGAAGTCGGTGGCAAAAAAAGTTTTTTTTTTTTGTAAAAATATCGTGTATCCATTGTTGGTCGACATAAAAGTATTTTTTTTTTATTAATAATGTTTCTAGGTTCATGAAACTAGAAACTACAACAATGACAAGTGGTGTAATACCTACTCATTATTAACGTAAAACAAGAGCTGACTACGTCAAACTGATATTTTAATTGAAGAAAAACAAAGCCGTAATTAAAACTGATTTGGTTCCAAGTTAATTATTATAATCAGTGCACGATACCACACATTAACAACATGTTTGTTTAAATTAAATTAAATTCAACTTTAAATATATTGCACTAGTTGATTACTAGCAGTAGGTAATTAATTATTATAAAAAAATGGAAACATAGTGAGCCAAGCCAAGTTCGCCATCAAAATAACGGACATCATTAAATAGATTAAAATAATATTACTTATTATTATTGTATGTACTCTCTCACTAATTTTAAGTAGGTACCTCATGTACCTATTTTAGTTTCAATTAATTTGATAAAACATTTGAGTAGGTACCTAACAAGAATTGGTAAAATGATTTATACAAACAATATTTTAACAAATGAACTTATCTTTATGACGTATCTAGCAAATTTACATCTCTGTGTTAGAAAACAGCTGCGTGTCCTGCGCCTGAGTGCCTACAGAAGTAACCGCTGCAGCTCGCATGCGCAGTGTGGCCTTAGCACAAATACTGGCCGCCTGTTTGTCATTACACATCATTTCATTGGCAAATACGCTTATTTCTATGTATGCTTATAATTTGCTGAGTACATAAATATTACGGTAAATGGTTATGTTTAAAATGATTAGTAAATATTGAATTTATCTATATTGGGTTATTCTGCTCACTTTACCAGAAACATAAAAGTGTATGAATTCGAGGATGCGTCTTGGTACATTGTCCCAAAACAACGTCCCAATTACTTAATTTCTGAATCTGAACCTCTAGAAGTCTAGACAAACGTAGTTTAACTTTAGTTTACAGACGTTAGTCTAGCTAGATTTAATAAATATTCATCAGACGGTTCCGCTGCTTAATTTGGCATGACTCACTCTTAGAACGTCAAATATTGTGACAAATACTATTATTTATATGCTAAACATTTTTTGTCTGATTAAAATTTTATTCAAATCATTTGACATTTTAGTATCTAGCGATCTATGAATCACCGATAAGTCTTTATTTGCAAAACGAATAAGAAGTTCATTGACGTCTGTTAAGTAGGAACTTAGACATTTCACCTTTTGGCAACAAACAATCACTTCACATCTCCTCAAATTAAGTAGGTTCCACCATATTTCTCGAAAACTAATTTAAATAAACGGTTATTAACCGTAACTGATTCACAACTACAAACAGCTTTGTTCGAAAATTTCGCCATAATTTGGAATCACGACCGTCCGAGTTCGGGCCCCAATTGCCCTTCCCGTAATAAATTATCTCGCACGTGTCATTAATTACAATTGTTTTGAGAATCACCATCGCTACGGTTCACTTTCATTATTATTATTGCTAAATTAGTTTTTTGGAACTGCATCATTATGGCAGAATTGTTTTGTAGACGCTCCGATTCGTTTAATGTAAATCGTCTTTTTATCGTGCACAGCTTCAAATTAAGGTAGGTATTATTAGTACTGTAATCAAAAAGTTAATCTAAGTTAAATAAAAAACGCACGCTTTTTAACATTTGAAAAACACGAGCCACTTATTTACGAACTCTATTTTGTATCCTGGACATGTTAATTAGTTCATTTTAATACTAATTGTTTCATACAACACAATGATTTGATCAACCCACACTGTAAAACGTTTACCTCCACACTCATTACGTTAAAACACAAAGGCTACCGTGTAATGACATAATAAAACCGCTAAAATAGAGCGGTGCATGTGTGGGTGTGTTGTCTGTGGGTCTACGTCAATGAAATAATTACGCGTTCCACGAACAGGCGATACGATCCACATCTCGATGTAATCGGTCAGCTTTTCCTGTCACGCTCCCGGTGATCGTCCACAATTAACGTCTAGTTGCACGTTTTTTTCTGTAGGTACCACTTACAGATTCATTTACATTGATAAAATGTGAATGTCAATGTCGAGCACATTTTTTTATGGTGCAGTTATATGTATATTAGGCAGTGGAAAAAGAGTTATTCAGTTTTTACTGTCAAAAGCAATTTGAATTTAGATTATTATCATCGCAATTGTTCAGTGATTACGTTTATTTTAAGACTGAGTCACGATTGTTATGCGAAGTCACATAATTTTCTGACAATGCCTTATTCAAGTGCCAGAAAATATCGGTCATGAACACACAACACAACTACACAAACAGCTTAATTAAACCAGCTGTAATTTTCCTTATTTTTTTACCTTATGATGTTTCGTTAAGTAATAAAAATCAAATTACAATCAAATCTAATTGACACAGATTCGTTAAAATGCATAAATCACTTTTATTAACACTTAATTAAAACGTTGATCAGAGCGGCGCCTGAGCAACCAAAACAAAGTTAAAAAAAATACAAAAAAAGCGAGTTCATTAGTTGCATTCGCACGGTGGCCTACAGGTATGCAAAAATATAAAAAATAAAAAGCAGCAATGTGGCTAATTTACATAAAATTCCTTTGGGTGAGTTATCTTAATGCTGGGTTCTCCGGCGTGGCTCGAGGTGTCAGATTGTGTGTGTTGTGAAATATGCGGCGCGCCTGACAAGGGTTGTTTTAATTTAATTCAAAGGATAAGCCGCCGCTGTTGCTCGAGTATCGTATATAAATCGTTCGCAGATAATGACGAGTGATAATTCACGCGCGAGCTTGGCTCACTCTACCGTTACCGTCTTCATATTGGACTATTGGGAGCAATACTTAGGTGAGCTAATTATTTTAGAAATAATGTAGGTTTTGTATTTATCCAAAATTAAATAGATGTTTGTAACTATGCAGACTTTAAACATTATTATATCAGCAATAAAAATATTAAGAGAATATATACAGTACAACACTACATTTAAAACTAAAAACAAACAGAATAATGTAACGTTACCCCACATTTTATTACACAAACAAGTACCTATTTTAGCTACCTATGTAATACACGACAATAAAATGCAAACGAAATAAAACACTGAATGCAATGAAGACCGTTATAAAATTTAAAGCCTCAATTATTTCGTACTCTGCAACATTTAAAAAGAATTACCAGGAGGTATGATGACAGACATGAAGAAGGGGTCATTGCCCCCCCCCCCCCCCGTCCTGAGAGCCCGAAAGTGCCCTTCACATGCCCTAAACAAACCCAAATACATATTGATGTAGGTAACTAAATCATGTCTGGACAAGGAATTACCTTTAGTAAATATATGAGAACTGGGTTGTGACTGCTTAAGTCAACTTTGTGAGAAATATTTTATTAGACGACGACGAATCCGTCATGTGATGCGGAGGAATGAGGTAAATGTCGTGAGGAAAGCTTTGGGTATGAATTTCGATGGCTGTAAGAGTAGGGGAAGACCAAAGAAATGATGGATGGACTGTGTGGAAGATGATATGGCTAGGAAGGGGGTGACTACCGAGATGATGATTAATAGAGAAGTATGGAAGAAAGGAACATGTTGCGCTGACCACAAATAAATTGGGATGAGGGCAGGAGATTGGTGATGATATTGTCCGAATCCGTATCAAAGGACCAGAAAGCTTATGCTTACTTTGTGAGAGAGAACAAAGACTTAGCTTGAAGTAATGAGTTAGGTACATACATAGTGTGAGTGCCTATGGTTTATATGAAATAAAAACCTCAAAAGGATTGCTGAAAGACCTTGTAAAGAGCAATACAATTGGACAAATTGCAAGGATGTCATCATAGTAAATTGAACTGTTGGAAATTTTAAGAAATAGGTACCCATGCCACGTACATAGGCTTTATAAGACATTTATTATACATAGTTTTTTTTAATGTATAGGTAGAGGTACACTTAATACTTCAGGTCAAATTCAATCTTTATCTCGCTCGCGCTGCTCGCGGACTGAGTGAGAGCGAGGCTGAGCGGCGGGGAGAAGGCTCCAAGGCGCCGATAGTTTAGGTAATTTCTTTTTTCGGTGAAAATAACTGTACTTACCCTTTGACGACTACGGGGACACATTTGTCCCAAACCAAAAAATTTAAATAATTAATAAACTAAAATACGGTTGGGTGTTATTTTACTATAACTAGTTTCTGCACGTATCTTTTCATTTTTTATTTATGGCAGCACAGAATCGGAACGTTCATTATTTGATTATATTCATTGGAAACTGTCAGTTTGTTTGGCGCGGATTTCACAAATTTTGAAAAAGTGATTAGAGGTGTAATAGTGATTTTCAACTTTTTATGTCGTGAAATATGTATTGCCTGGTAAGTATATTTTCATTGTCTATAGTTATAAAACCGTTATTTGTATTGAGGACTGTGATAAATCGTTGTAAATATGAAGGGACACCGGCGTCCCTATGGCCCGTGAGGGTTGTTTTTATTTACATTTTGCAGTTAATATTTTTCACAATTACCCTCATTTATTTATTCCTATTGTTACACATAATGTTTCGTAAAGGACGTGGAATTTTTGATCTCAAGGAAAATGGAATCCACCAGATTGTGATGGGTGATATAGTAACGATGAGGATAATTTACTGCTGGACGAAGAAGATCAAAGGCTTCTGACACTGGATGATGACCAAAGCGTAACTGATGTCAAGATTGAAGATACGACACTTCAACGTCAAGAATCAAGAAGGTCTTCACCCAAGCCTTCAACTTCTGCACTGGAATTTGCCACTGCACCACTTAGCAACTATCAACCTGTTTTCAGGTGGATTCATTCCATGGATCATACGTTCTGAGTGTTTTTTCTAATGTGGAATATGAATTTGGAAAGGTGGAAGTCTGTCAAAATCTTGCAGGCGTTATGTCGACTCCTTTTGAAATATTCCTTTCAACAACGAAATTTGAAATACACAATACTTGTGTTGTATGTATAGTTCATCTCTGCTACAATAATGAAATAAATTGTTTTACTGACTACCATAGCCACTAAATAATAATTGTTTTCATTTAAATAAGCTTATTATTTCATTATTAAATAATAACAAGCGTGTTTCATTTTTATAAAAAAAATCTAACTAATAAATAAATCACCAAAACGTAAAGATAAGTTGTATAACCGAACGTAACCTTTTACGACCATAGGGACATCTATGTCCCACAAAAAAACAAAAAACCCATTATTGTTTTTAGTATTTTGTTTTCAAAATATGATTTTTAGACGCCCAAAGGATCATTCTAAAGATTTAAAATAAATACTTTATCTCTCACAACCTTATGGCCCTGAAAGGGTTAATAAAAAAACATAGTATCTGCTTTATATTTAATTAAGTTATTATGCAAAGTTTCATGATTAAGCATTTTTGGAGAATTTGAGGTAATATAGGCTCTTAATTAACAATAATATGATAATGTTTTCGTCAAAAGCTATTACGCCTTTGCTTGTTAATTTAATTCAATATTTTACGCCCCGCGGTGTAATAAGCTGGTAATAATGACACCTCTTAACCATTTATGGGAACTTATAATTATCAGATAGGCATAAAGA
This sequence comes from Agrochola macilenta, assembly GCA_916701695.1. Lineage (NCBI taxonomy): Eukaryota > Metazoa > Arthropoda > Insecta > Lepidoptera > Noctuidae > Agrochola > Agrochola macilenta. The sequence goes on along the minus strand of OU753554.1, from coordinate 8,620,307 downwards.
CCTTAATGACCCGCCGATTGGTCTTTCCCACCCACCCACTGACTGCCAAGTGGAAAATGATAGTCCAGGTCAAAAGTCAGACTCATAAAATTTACAAAACCCAGTACCTAACAATATTAATCTCATTTGCATCTTAAAAATGTTATCTTAAATAAAATCTTTAGACGTTTTTAATGAAGTTATTAGCATAAAGAGATTGCCAGAATGATCTCAAGGGTTTAATACTTTAATTATTATCGCAGTGGGTGCGATGATTAAGTCGAATTACTGAGGCCGATGCACTGGCGTGGGTGGTACCTAATAAGTGCTGATGAGTGCATCTAATGTGCATTAAACCGTCTGATGTGTCTTTACAAAGATGTCTTGGCTTGTGCAACACTTCGGGTTGATTTCCAATCGAATTCGACACGAGAGTTGCGATGATTGGTAATATTTAAAAATGGAATATGAAACAAATGACGTCTCATTTTATGGAGAGTGTTATGTTTGCCAGAATGCCAACCAATTTGGCGATAACAGGCGTATTGAACATTTTTATATTTTCTGTCCGAATTTTGTTGATTGCTTTCGGTCTAAAATGTTCCTATTTTATTTTACGCGGTTTCGCAAACGGTTTAGAATGCCTAGTTAAATGCAAAGTCTTAAAATGTTAAAGGCTAAAATATGTAGGTTCTTGAATATTCATAAATTTAGAGACTGAATATTTATACTGTACCTCCTAGGTACTAGATTAAAAGCTTACTCAAAGTTTAAATCACTAAACTTATTAAAATATTCACTTTTCGTACCTAACAGAGAAGGGCACGTCATTTTAAAGATCAGAATCATTCAATACTAGCTAATGATATCGAACACCGATAATACAAAAATTATTTTTATTATTAACTTTAAAAAAAAACATTAATTATTTTTAATTCGACTGATAATGAAGTTCAAAAGACCAAAATATCTATTGGCAATCACCTACTTCATGCATGTCTTAAAATACGTACCTAAGCGCTGAAACTTTTACAGGAAGCTCCGTTACACCCGGCTTGTTTTGTAGCCCCTCCACCGCAGTTTCGCAAACCTGTCTTAGAACTTGTAACTATCGTAGTCAAAGAGCAATATATTATCTACAAGCATGACGCGTCACTTCGTTGCCGTCTCGTTGACACTTTAACAACGTGTACCATGCACAACGACGCAACTGTGAGGTATTAACATAAAACCAATTACAAAGTAACCCTTGCTGCTAAGTTTATTTTAACATCTTCGCAGCATCCGCTGTAACGTGTCCTTTGGTAGACCTACTTGTTTTATGACGAATATTCCTAAAATTATATGAATTAATGGTTCTATAAGAGTCACAGTTAGACAAACTACTAATTATCATTTTATAGCAAAGGTACCTTATCATACGTATTAAAAAACAAATAGTATCATGTCAGTAGTCATGGTCTAATCATTTTTATTATCATTATAAAAAGAGCGAGCCTTACAGTAGTCGCATATGTGTAACATCTGACATCTAAACAGGGCCTGCATCACCTTCTGGTAGTGCAGGAAAATGATAGGTAAGAAGTGGGGCCTATCCCCCAAAATAATACTGTGGCTTTATACAGCAATGATCCGCCCCATGATCGCTTACGGGGCCGTGGTCTGGTGGCCCCGAACTCAGCTGGTTGAAGCTTCTAACAAACTACAACGCATGCAAAGACTAGCCTGCGTGGCGTCCACGGGCTGCATGAGGACTACTCCGACTGCAGCAATCGAAGCCATGCTGGGACTGCCCCCGCTCCACCTGTTTATACAGCAGGAAGCGACAATGGCAGCGGTACGTCTTAATGCAATCAATCTCTGGGGTAAGAGAGACACACAACACACCGTGCTGCTTGAGGGACTCAATAATGAGTTCCCTATCACGAAAGCCATTAATGATCGGATACCCAAACAATTTATCTTCGATAAAAAATACAGAATCCAACTTCATGAGGATCGCAGATGCGAGGGGCTGCGCCCCGCAGAACTGCGAATCTTCACTGATGGATCCAAAACAGGTAGTGGCACAGGTGCTGGGATCTTCTCTGAGGACTTCAACATACATATAGCCACACCGTTGGGAGTCCACAATACAGTATTCCAGGCCGAATGCATGGGTATATCCCTTGCCGCTTTAGCCATCATGACCAGGAAAGTTAAGGACTACTCGATACGTATACTCTCAGACAGCATGGCTGTTCTGCAAGCGCTAAACAGCTACACTGTTGACTCTGGGCTGATATACGAGTGCCACCAGCGCCTTAACCAGGTGGGTAGCCTCAATAATATTACCATTCAATGGATCATAGGACACAGCGGTTCGCGGGGTAATGACGCAGCCGACGAACTTGCCAGAAGGGGATCGAGCATGGCACCAGTGGGGCCTGAACCCATTGCGCCACTCCCCTTCGGATACCTACGCACTCTGGTAAGAAAACGAACCAGGGACCAACATCACAAACTATGGTCGGACCACGGTGAGTGTAGGCAGGCCAAGGAGGCACTCCCTACAATTGATGGCCGCCTCACGAAACAGTTTCTTCGACTATCGAAACAACAGCTACGTACAGTTACAGCAGCTGTAACTGGCCATGGGTCATTTAATAAACACCTCTTTGTCACAGACAGGCCGCTGTGCAGAGCCGGCCGCTGCCTGGAAGACGACGAGACAGCAGCCCATGTGCTGTTATACTGCCCAGTGGTCGCCACATACAGGGCAAAGTACTTCGGTAACCCAGGTACCCTACGTGAGATTGTCAGCGACACCAAGGCGTTGCTGGCCTTCTTTGTGGAGCTGGGGTGGATCGAATAACCAATTTTCCCACCCGTACGCAAAATACGCGCTTAGTCGTGGAGTTGCGGATACCAGCCCGTATTACCTATTACCTATTACCTAACATCTGACATCTTGACAGACAGTTCCAACATCTCGGAAAATGGGTTGGTAACATCTGACAGCCAACTTGAGCACCGCGCGCGCTCATTGGTCAAATCAAATAGCGCGCGCTTTCCCGGCTTCCTGTTACACACATCCGTCCATTTTCACGAAATTGTTCCCACAGATTAAATGAAAGTGATAGGAAAGATTTAACACATCAAAAATATCACCTTGTAATCGTTAAAAGGCGAAATCCTAAACAGAAGGGCACCCTTACCTCTTTGAAGAACAAATCGTGGAAAATTGTCATGATCACAACGCGCAACACGAAATTGATGATAAAAACACGGGAAAATGAGGGAACCCATCCCCCTGACACCTTTTATAACATTACGGTAAGGAAGAGGGTGACTTATTCTTTGCACAGACAGAATTGCTCTAGTGAAATTAATAAAATCAGTGTTTTACGAGACGGCCGGAGCATGGTAATGAGGACCAACCCTCGTCGCCTCGCCTCGTTGTCCTCGTACCTTGTCTGAGGGCGGAGCGTAAAATAGCCGACTTTAAGACTTCCCTGAAAGGCAATTTATTTAAACTTCAAATGAAGAGAGGTTAGAAAAGAACTTTTTTTATATAAACGGAGTAAATAAACATTAAGTTCTTTGTTCAAAGTTGTAAATTATCCTCAACCAAGCCCCGCTTAGATAACGTTTAAATATTCGCATAGAATCCGATGGCAAAACTTATTTGTCTAAGATTTATAGTGTTGTTCACTTTAGGATCTCGGCCGCAAGATTATATGGTAGCAATATATTTGTATGCTCTTTACAATCTCATCAAAATTGCCACTCCTTGTAGCATTAAACGCGGTGACTTTAAATACAGTGCGAAGGAAGGTGATGCAACAGCAACAACTATCGACCGAGGTGGGCCCGGCTAAAGACTATAAAACTAACGGCGATAAGAGAGGCGATTTAGAAAAGAAATATACAATTTTATTATCATATTATCTCAAATATCACAATGACTACAATAGAATAACAATATATTTTTATGTGTAAGTTCGCTCAACATGTTTAAAAATCGATGGGTTAGATCGATGGCACGCCTCCCAAATTTTGAAGAGTGGGTGTTTAGATAGTGTAGATTCTTGATGTATAGTTTCTTTTAACAATTCACATATATTCGTGAGTGAAGGAGTGCCGATTGCCGCAATAAATATCGCGCGACTATCCAGCCAACAATGTCGATTAAGCAACTATTTCCTTGCAAGAAATACTAACTGTTAACTCGAACAATTTTCTCTGGAAACCGCTAATTGTTAACCGAACTTTCGAAGACTGAAATCTTATATTAGATCGCGAATTTTCCTAGAATAAGTACGTACCAGTAAGAAATGTATAACCACAAGTCTCGGATAGTTTGATAAACTGTAAATAGGTTTCTCTGAATCTCCAAGCAATTACATCTATCAATTCTCTGATTAAAAGTGTCCATAGATGGACGAAAATTCGAACGCGTCTCTCTGCCTATAAAGACCCAACTATACTTATACGTATACGTCAAACGTTCAAGAAACTCAGAATAGCAGCTCAAATAGCCAACAAGACATCCTTTGTAATATTGTCTAAGCTTACCTACGGTCGGTAAAATAATTGCGCTAGTAAAATTTCATAGCGGTCCGTAGGACTTAAATGACGGGGAGTGCCGACTACCGACGGCCAGAGGACGGAGGAGTGACGGCCACTGAGTCATCGTCACGACCTCACTGTTTCAAATCATCATTGGTCGCCGACCCTGTCTGGCGAAATTCGCGATTCATTAGAACATAGACAAGTTTTATTGCAAATTACTATGTTAGACGCAAATAAAAAGATGTAGAGCATCCGGTTTTTTTATTAAGATTACGCTCTTGTTAGTTTTTTTTAGTACTTCATCGAGCTTTTTTCCTAAGCATAGAGCATTTTTTTTATTTTTTTTTATTGGTTTATTTGTCACGGAAACACGTACATACAAAAAGATCAGTTAACTCGAATAAAGGCTCCCGCAGAATCGCGCGACGCGACTCCAGTAGAACAATTTCTATGAAAACTTCATGGAAATTGTTCTACTAGAGTGGCGTTGCGCGGTCACTTCGCACCTGTCTACGGCAGTCTTAAAAAAGAAAAAGTCGAATCACATTTGATCCTGCTCTCAAAGAGTAAGCATAATTTTCATGTGTAATCACAATTTCACACTAGGATGATAGCCACATTTTAATATCGATTTAATACATCAACGCCAACTCAGTTCATAAATAAGGCATTAAATAAATAACCTGACATTATTATAGTGTAGGTGAAAAACATAAATAACCCTAAAATGCTGGGGCGTGCGTGTCGAATGTCCCGTCCGCTGGTAACACGGTGTGCCGCTACTAACCCATATCGCAAGAAACGGATTTACGAGTAACCAGCTCTTTCCTGTGCCGTCGCTCGCATTAACTAGTCGACTATGACGATATGACGAGGGTGACCTTCCTTCGCGCCTATTATGTAACTCAATGGCGGATTATGGGCTGTCATGGCTATCAGATAACATTTTACGTGACATCAAAATAAAGCCTAATTTGTTGCACAAAGGCTTTTTTGTTCTTTCAAAAATGTTAAGCGCTTCCTCCATGACAAAATACCGACAACGTAATTAAGGCACGGCACGGTTTCCAAAAAATTGCACATTAAACTCATGTAACCCGGTTCCATGTTCATTAATGTAAAAGTTTTACAGCTTAACAGCCATTATTATAGTTTCCGCGATAAAAAGTAGTTATAAATGTATATAGCGAGTTATTACGCTGTTCGCTCGTAATATCGGCCACAAAGGAATGTGGAAGCATTGTAGCAAACTCGTAAAGCCGTGCAGATAAGTGCTTTTTAATATTAGGCAAACATTCGTAAAAATGGAAGAAGGAATATCTTTACAAATTACGCAAAGGCGAGAGCAATTGAAATGAAACCACTTCAGTAGATTACTTTAAGAGTTTCACTCTACATATTATTAAATCTCGGTACTTTGAACTTCAGTTAAAGGGTTAATAAAAAGTGAGTAACAAAACTGAACAGTTCATTCGTTTTTCTAGTTAATGCAAACACAATTGCGAAATGTTTAGCCATTGTAACGAACTAACTCTGCAAATGCAGATGAGTTCACAGCGGGTTCAACACTCGCGCTGCTGGTGACATTAGTTGGAAACTTTCGAACTAAGTACAGCTGGGGAACAAAGCAGTAAATTAAATCAATTCACAACTCTATTTTTATCTATATCATAACTACATGGCAACGGATAGGACAAACTTGACAAAATTTATGAATACTAAAAGCACTCTTAAAATGTTTAAAATGTTAATATAAAACCACCTTGCTACTGAATGAAAGCTTCTAAATATAACCTATTTTTATTTCCATGAATTTCAAAAACTCCTACAAGAAATGAAGTTCGAGGAAAGTCTTATAAGGCGCTGGTCACATTAGGAAATGACTTACTCATCGTTACGTGTCGGTGACACGCGTGTCGATGTGTCGTCGCCTTAAATCGCACGGGCCGAGGTAGCGTGTCCACATGATTGGACTATTATCCGTTTGGCGACACGGAAATGCGTCGACCGACTTGATGACTTTATTATTATAGTCGTAAAGGAATGACGTGACCGGGAATTTTTTCCTTAGAATGCCAGAAATCAGACGTGTCAGTGCCCTAAATGGAACAATGGTGTACATTTGTAAAAATAGAAAGGAATGAATAAAACAAAACTCACAAATAAAAAATAAAACTCCGCAACTTCAAGTTATTTGTTAACCTCGCATAACATACGAGAGAAGACACTCCGTTCTTTACAAGCAACTTGCACATAGAATTGTGAACAAGCAAAATGTCAACGTTTAAGACCCGGGAGCCACAGCGAAGTTACAAAATACATTTGTTAGAGGACAGTTGCAGTCACTGACATCAATAGTGTGTATGGATGTTGTATGAAAGGTCACTCGGGGAATGCAACACAATACACATTTCGCAACTCACTGCACGTACAAACTGCCACTAAAGTTTATCACAGTACTTACGGAACAGCGAATTGAATAATGCTAATTCCAACTTTATCTGTGTATCTTATCACGTTGGGAGTAAGTACCGGTTAATAGGCACTAGTGGATTAAGTTAATATTGATTTGTATTGATTAGATAAAGTGCAAGAGTGCAATTTCGTTTTTTGCGTACCTAACCTAGTTAAGATTTTTTAACCGACTTCTTCAAAAAGGTGGAAGATCTCAAAACGGCGGTGTAGTAACAAAAATTCTTAGTCTCAATTTTAATTAGTAATTAAAATTGAGAGTTAAGAAATGTATTCTTTATCGAATAATAGAAATTAAGCTGGTTTCTATAGAGCTTAAGAAAACGATTATTTTAGCAGAACATTTATGTTTTCGGAAACTTTGTATTTTTTTCGGAAGTTTGGTATTTTTTTCAGTAATTCATTTTAACACAGCTTAGATAGTATTACAGTCAACCACAGATCGCTGGAAGTTAATTGGTTTTTCGGAAGCTTTATTATTTCCCTATTTTTATTACTTTATTACATACTGCCTCGTTATTCTAGTAGTCGCAAGCGCTATTGCTGAGCATGAGGTCCTGGCTTCGATTCTTAAGTTGGGCAGTATTGTTGGGTATTTCTATATTGAATTTCTCGGTAGTCACCTGGAGTCTGGATTTATACCCGGTTGATGGCAAGACTCGCCCCCTATAACATGGGACTTAACTAAACATAACTGGCGAAATGTGGGTGTACGAGAACCTCTGCCCAACCCATCGAGGAAACAATGCGTGATGTTATGTTATGTTTATCACGTATCAGAAACTTAAGTCAATTTATGACTACTCAGAATTTTATTATAATCAATAAATCAGTCACACATACTTATAGTCACGTAATCCTCATTGTTCTAGTTTGTTTGACACGCTTATTATTAATTAAAACATTGTAAGCGCATACAATTCAATGCCAGCCCTACATTGTAGGGTATGTTAACATAGTCTTTGTTTCAAAACACGGTGACTAGTCAATGAATACTTACGCTGGCGATAATGAGGATTAGAAACAACTGTATCGTGTATCAACGGATGACGCACTTCAATAGCGTCTCGGATTACACGTCCAATTAGATTAATTTAATACTTCGACACAAAGCTTCATAAAGGTACTTAGGTTCTGTTTGTTTTAGAGACATTAATAAGTATTCAATTATATTATACCTGAACAACCACATCACGTTACACTTTCAGAGACTCAGTTGCTACTTTCAGAAATATGGAGGTCATACAAAAATATAGAGTCACGGAACTACATAAAGCCATCAAAACCAAGTGACAAAACATTATGAAATCAATGATTACTATTCATTACATGATGACTACAATGGGTAGTAGGTACCTATTGCTCTACACGTGTTATAAATGGCGACTAATGTCTAACAAAATCCTGCTGTCGCCAATCCATTTGCCAAGCCTATAGAAATATCTATCCAGTGCTTGCAGGAAAGTAGTAAAAATTGTAGATAAATACAAAAATCGCGGATTTATTTTCTATGGCCGTCGATTTTCCATTCAAAGGACAAGGCGTTGTCCGGTCCACGGAATCCAGTCCTCAGGATCCTAGCTATTAATTTCTCTTCATATTTGTTGACGTCATAGCACTTTTCCATCCGATCTACTCCACGTCAATACTCATTGTGCGGAACCTATTGTGTGTCCATTCCTTCGTGATATTTCAGAAAATTCTCTTGAATAGAATTTAATATGACAAGCAATTTTTGAGCAAAAAGATAACGACTTGACTTTTATCTTGTACGTTCTATTTGGCGTTTTGGCGTTTAGTTTCTTTTATATTTGAATGTTTTTGGAAAGAACAATAAATAGATATTACAAACGATTTCCTGTAGCGACTTCAAAGCATTCAGTCCACTGCGAGGTATTGGCGGGGTTCCATCACCACGCGACCTATTCTCGCGAAAGGTCAGTGCGACTCAACACTTGAGTGTGATGTGACGAGAGTTCCGGAGTATTACCAACGACGTGGATTCAATGTATGAGTTTTATTTAGGTAATTTATTACGATACGCGTGAATGGAGTATAAAACAAACTGCGTATGGTACTATAAATCGTCCTCAATATGATTCTCCATGTTACCTTAATCACTGCAGGACACGTAGCATGACAAACATAGAAACGGATTTTTTACGGGTTCTGTCGACCGAAGAATAAACAAAATGACAGATTGTGATTATTTATCCGTCATTTTGTCTATTCTTCCGTCGACAAAACCCGTTTCTATTGTGGTAATGCTAAGCGTGCAGATGGAGATGAAGATCCAGTATTTAGGTACAATAAGCAGAAACTTTTTAAATTGATCCCTGGTTGGGCCAGTAGTTGCAAGTGCGAGGTTCCGATCCCCGAGTCGGGCAAAATGCTATTGGGTTTTTCCATCTGGAATTTCCCACTAACAGACCGGAATGTGGATTTGTGCACGGTTGATGGCCATAGACCCCTATTACATGGGCCTTAAACAAAACTGGTTTAATGTGGGTGTACCATAGTTACACCTCTGCTTATCCCTTCGGGGAAAACAAGCATGATATTATGATATGTGTTTTTCAATTTTCACAAGTTGTGGTTATATTTTTACCGGGCATAATGCTGTCCTGTCTAAATGTTCTTACAACATCTCTTAAGAGCGTTTATTCTGAAAGTGAGCAACGTCGCAAAGAGATGTCAAATATTTCGCTGTTTTGATTAATTTGGCAAAATTACTGTATGGAAATATGAAATGTGGCTAACTAGCGAACTAGAATATTAATAATGAATTGCAAGTATAACACTGAATTTGATGTTGCAACCGTTTTAGCTGTAAAAAAGGCATTTGGAAAGTTTCTAAATACGTTTTTTACATCTAAAACTAAATATGCGGTGTAATGGTATTAATTATTACATTTCATAATCAATATTTTAGTTCACTAGTTAGCCACGTTTCATATTTCCATACAGTATTATTACCAAATTAATCAAAACAGGTAAATATTTGACATCTATTTGCGACGTTGCCAACTTTTAGGATAAGCCCTCTTAATCCTGTTTCCCGAACCGGAATTCACTTAAAATTCGTACCAGCACTTACTATTTGCTCAGTTATTTATGACATGATAATACAACCGGCCACTGATTCGATTAAATTATAAATTAGACTATCGACGATCTGCCTCAATAAAGTGCAAATTGGATCTAATCGATAAATAGGCGTTACGCTTGATAGAACCAGATATTTCTATTACAGTGCAAATTAATACATTGAATACCAGTCTAACAAGATGTCGAAACTGAGAAATTTCGAAACTGTAGCTCAATATTTTAGCCCTTATCTTGTGATCGCGATCGCGTAAACACATAAAAAGTATTTACAGAGAGTTCAGAATTTCGGCAAAGTGTTGGTTTGGTACCTTATGCATACAGTGGGTGGCACCAAAAGTCACTTCACAACATTATTAGTCGCTACACCCACTATTTTCATATAAATAAACATCTTATTAACGCCAACCGAAAGTTGACCTCACTAAACGAAGCCCATACTAAGTAATCTGACCATGTAAGGCAGGCGTAGGCGCTTGTCACGTGGGTGTCCGAATGCGGCAACATAGCCCCGTATCACGGTACATCCGACAGGTATCGCGTAATCATAAAAAGCTTTCGCGTTTTCCAATCATAAAAACATTGCTGTACGAATCCATAATATTTAGTCCGCGACTGTACTTGGATTTCAGAATAACTGGATAACTGAGATACGACTTATTGGATTTGGTTGAAGAAAAGACTTTTCTTCATTTTATAGCATCATAATATTTTTATTCTAAAGGCAAGTTCTTGAAAACAGACAAAAGCTTTAAAAGACGAGATTTTAGTTTGAATAAAATATGTTGATCGATATCAAATCAAATCAGAAAGTCATATTTTACAGACAGACACAGCGTTGCTACATAAAGTTAAATTATTCGGCGATAATATCAATTGCGCTAAAACTTTAATGTATTCGGATACTAATTGAGACCGGTGAAGTGGGCGGGCGAAGTGTGCCTAAATAGCAAAGTCAATACAAGCGAGATATAACAACTGATCAGCAGTCGGATACTCGAATATTACCGGTACCATAGCCAGATATTTCATTTTAATTCACCAACAGATTTATACTAACAGAAATGGATATATTTCCATTTAAGTGGCTCATAAATTTATATCAAAACGGTTCAGTGTTAAATAAATTTACTTTTATCTTAATTGTAGTGTTATTCCATTTATTCAAGTCTTAAACAGTTTAGAAAACATCAAGTCGCTTATATTATTATTCCTCAAACAATAGAAGTACAACTTCAGACAGAAAAACAGTTGAAGATCGACTGAAAGTTCAAGTACCTACTTACTTACTGTGCAATTGATTAATCGCTTGTTCAGATAAAATATAAAGATCTTCAACGAACTGAACTCAACAAGTAAATGCGGCCTTACATAGCAATAACTCTAAACGAATCCAGAATCATTAATATGTATTATCTAAATCATAAGAAGCAGCAAACATTAAGAAAAGCTTCACATCGTAAAACTCAACGCACTTACAAATTTTAAGTCGTAACGTTAAGCGATCGTTAAAAATGTACATTAATTGTGGTTAGTGAATAACCATCGATTTTCGTAACAGGGTCATTTTCCTGCGACAGATATATTGCGACATTCACCAGCACATAAACTGTTCTCACGTTACACTAGTTTACAAGAACTTCAGACTGCAGCCATAAATTGTTATCTACTGGACACTGTTGGTTTTGTAAGTCAAATTCAGTTTTAAACCTGCTATGATCATGTTAAATTTATAGAGAACAGTTCTCTAAAAGACCATAAAATCTTATTTATGGTCTTAGTTTTACCATTTGGGAAAGTGTGTCTTCCATCTTCTGCCTACATCATTGTGGTGTGTTAAGTTGATAAGCTATTGTTAAATATATCTTGCGCTTGACAGCTGTTTCTTATGGAGATAAATTACCTGAAAAAGAAAAAAAATCTCGTTACTAATAAAGCTAAGGATTATCAATTTAAAAAAAATCGACTGCCTCGTTGGCGTAGCGGTCGCGAGGGCTACTGCTGACCATAAGGTCATGGTCAAGGTTCGATTTCCGGGTCGGGCCAAGTGATGTTGGGTTTTTCTAGTCTGGATTTGTGCCCGGTTGATGGCAATAGGCTCACCCTCTATTAAATAGGACTTAAAACATGACTGGCGAAATGTGGGTGTACTATAGGCACCTACACCTCTACCCTTCTCTTCAGGGAAACAAGGCGTGATGTTATGATGTAAGAAATCTTATCATAACGACCTCATTTGCGTAAAGCCAATTCCCGCGCGAAAAGTTCGTGAATTTCTAAAACGTAAACTGCCGAATAAAAGGAACTTCTCGTTTGACCTCTAAAGTTTCACGGTCTCAATGAATAATTCAACATTTTTTAAGTTTCATGTCTCCATAATTTTTCATGCTGAAAACACGGTTATTTTATGAATAGCATCTCATTTAAAGTCGGAGGATCCTCGTGCAGAGCAAGTTGATGACTAAATTAGAGAGGGCTTAAGCGAGTACTTAAAGAAAGGAAGATGCCAATCTTATTTAATTAAGAGTCCTGCTGCAAATATTCAATTTCAATTAACTGGTACACAAAGAAACGTAGACGTAGGTTCATTTCAAGAAGCTGCGGCTAATAAAATAACCGCTGTATTTAAAACACAAAATTCAACAACTATAAAATCGTAAATCAGTTCACCACTAAGAAACCCCAATAATAATTAGTAAAGAACTTGATGCCAGACCAAGTTTATCAGCGTAAACACGAGAACAGAACTTTTTAATGGCGAAGTTCTTCCGAAGTTCACTTGTTAAGTCTGAACAATCGCCGAAAGCGGTGCTCCACAACTTTAAACACGGTTGTAAATGAAAAATTGGCTGCAAACCGTGACCAACTACTTAATGTTCTTCTATTTCGTTCTACTTTTCAGTTAAAGAAGACAGGAATCGCTTTGCTTTATGAAGACTTGATAAAGGGCAAACGTGGTGTATGCGTATTTTTTACTTGTTTTTACAAAACCCTCATTCTAAAAGTTTGCAACGACGCAAATAGCAGTCAAATGTTTACCTGTTTTGATTAATTTGACAATATTACTGTATGGGATTATGAAATTTCGCTAATTAGTGAACTAGAATATTAATAATGAATTGCAATTTTAACACTGAATTTAATTTTGTAACCGTTTTAGGTGTAAAAAAGGCTTTTGTACAGTTTCCAAATACTTACGATATTAATTATTGCATTTCATAATCAATATTTTGGTTCACTAGTTAGCCATATTTCATATTACCAAACAGTAATATTGCCAAATTAATCAAAACAGCGAAATATTTGACATATATTTGCGACGTTGCCCACTTACAGAATGCAAGCCCTTAAACTGAAAATATTACCTATTAAAAGAACCTTTTCAGCACAGAGATGAAACGATGTGGAAAATACGTTTTGTTATATTATCTACACGTAAAATGTATTTATACTGGAGTCGCTTCATTATTTACGTAGGTACCTAATCCTTGAAGTATAACTTGTAATTTCGACGAATTGCTCTCTGAGGTAGAATAACGAATAACTATGTATTCTAATATTATTAATAATCTAACCTTTAATAAAGTGCCATTTTCATAAAAAGTTCTTTAATTATGTTGAAAGTCTCAAGTTGTTTACAAATTGGGTAACAGATAATTTGTTTTAGCAAACGAAATTACACCTTTGGATGTTCGGATATTAACTATATATTTCAAGCGTTATTACTTTGTTGGCTTCCTAAGAATGATCCTTTCTAAGATGATAATATCAATTAACTTCAAGAAATAAATCGAAGATGATTTTGCGAGATGCGGAAGTGTTAATTAATAACCAAATAATTAAGGATATCCGCAAACGATCGATTGAATTACTTACAGTTGTTCGGTCGATGATCTTCATTCGCACAACACCGTCTCAAATGTTTATTTGCGCGACTTGTTTTATCAACAAAAAGATAAGTAGTGACTCGAGAAATATTTAATCAATCGTCAGTTTTTAGACGTTCGTTTTCTTTAACTGTTTTCTCAATGACTCAGTATGTAGTAACCCACTACATTCATTACTACATATTAGGTATTTTGTATAAGTTTGCTCCGTTTATTTGATAATAATAACACGGATCATGTGACACTATTAAAATTACAATTGAGATGAGATCACTACCAACCGTTTTAGTAAAAACTAATGGAACTTCAGCTGTCCATCTGTTTGTCATTTATAATATTTATAAACCATTACTTTATATTGTACAAGAGTTTTGACATTTGAATGTAATTCGACCGCCAATTCTTCAGCTGTTAATTTTTTGCATGATATATTGCGAGGCAATCTATTTGGGTACATGCAGAGTTATAAATTGATATTAATATTTGTTGCTGAATATTCGCTTATAAGTTTTCATGAGAATATCTATGCGGTGACTAGACTTTGATGATAAAACATGCTGTAGACTTACGATACAGATGAGCTCAAGGCTCAAATCACAGATGTTCAGATAGATCTTAACCGATGCAAGAAATAATTGGAGCATGCACAGCATGTTGAATCGATGAATATTGATCTATAGGTTTATTATTGTCTTTAAATATAACTGTGGACTGTGAGATAGTCGACTTTAGAAAAATCACGGAGCAAGATTTAAAACATGACCACTGCCGATCTAAATTGGCTTATTGGTTGATTCGCACGAATTTACTCACCTGAAACGGGCGAATCAATGCTTTCAAATAATATTATTTTATCTTATGAGACGATTCACACAAAGTGAATTTATTTGTGGGCGAAACAACAACTACAGAAATACGTATTAGGTAATTGGCACATTTTGAATTTTATGCTTAGGAAAACGTACACTAACTTCGTGTGAATCGCGTCGAGAAAAAATAATATTATTTAAAAGCGTCGATTCGCTCGTTTTAGGCTAAAAAATTCGTGCGAATCAACCAATAAGCCGATCTATTCTGTAAAAATATCTTTGTGGAAATTTTGGGTGAAGTGAGATATATGTCAATAGTGTCAATTCGATGCGTGAGGCGTGTTGTGACACAACTCTTACGAAAGACCTATGTCCGCTTGTCAATTTCTGGAGTTAACGACGAAAAGCTACAATGATTGATTGATATAGGACATATCGAGAGCAGGTATCACAGAATTCGCACTACACTGAGAACTACCACATAAAATAAGTAATACACGTACTGAAAATTACAAAAGCAATTACAATTTGCTAATCCCTTTACGATCAGCATGCACGTGCATAATTCGCCTCACAGTGATGTAACGAGTAACAAATATTACCATACATTTAGCATGTTTACTAATGAACATAAAGTCTATTATTATCGACGATTACATACATAACATCGCGCCTGTGTTCCCAGAAATGTTAGGCAGGCTATAGTACACCCACATTTCGCCAGTTATGTGTAAGTCCCATGTTAATCAATCTGCCTAGCCTTTTCCCAACTATATCGGCGTCGGGTTCCAGTCTAACCGGATGCAGGTGAATACCAGTATTATACATGGAGCGACTGCCTATCTGACCTCCATAACCCAGTAACTGGGTAATACGATACCCCTTGGTAAGACTGGGTGTCAGACTTTCGGGCTTCTGAAGACCCGTAACGACTGTCAAAGATCCACGAATGACAGCCGGGACCAACAGCTTAACGTGCTTTCCGAGGCACGGAGGAGTCTCGGTATGTAAGATGGTCACCCATTTACGGATCAACCCCGTCAAGCATAACTTAACCTGTGCGGCTGTTATTACTTAGCCACGACCTCCTCCTGTTTAAGTCCCATGTAATAGGGCACAAATCCAGACTCCGGACTGCTATTGAGGAATTCCAGATGGAACAACCCAATAACACTTTGCCCGACCTGGGAATCGAACCCAGGCATCTCATACAACATCTAGCGCTTGCGACCAGACCAACAGGGCAGTCAATTACAATATGCAAATAACTATCGAATCAAATGGAATAATCATTCGATCGTGTTTAGTTTTTGTGCACATTGAGATTTGTCAGTCAATCAGGCGGACATGGCGGACACGGGATACGACAACCATTGATATAGTACACACAAAAAACAGTGTAAATGTATTTTGAGTCAGATTTTGTCGCGTCAATGGCCTGTAAGTAGTTGGTGTGCTCACAAACATAGCTTTGCAGTACAAATAAAATCGTGTGTCATTTACACCGGTAAGAAATTGGATTTTTGTGAAAAAAATCGCTAATGTTGGTCCAGGATGTGGCCTGTGATTGGTTGATTAGTTAGCCCTCTATTGAACCTGGCTGTCAATGACGAATAATACTGGCTATTATCGCGTGGGGTATGAAATATGTATACCATAGATATAAGAAAGAAGGAGATATGCCCGGTAGTTGAAAATGTATCGAAACCCAATGTCTTCTATCTATCCCTACTCTCTAGCCTGCGATCACACATGCGATCAGTAAACCCAATAAATACGAGGCCCCGCTCACACTTGCAATTTACAAATCAGAACGTACTACATAATCAATTATAAACCTTATCCCATCAAACACAGCGTGCATTTACCATGCACCGTACAACTCACCCACACGAAAACATCGTTCGCTATCGTTGTGCTGTGCAAAAGCCATTTATTTTACATATACGCTAGTGATTGACTAAATCGGAAACTTATCGATTCTCCCATTTATATTTGTATTAAAATTTTTGGAAGTTGCTGAAAAAATTATAAATAAAAAACGATATACATATAATAAGATGATATAAATAAACAATAAGTAAGTAAAAAAAAGAAATATTAAGTAAACCAAAAAAATAACAACATTATGAGAAAATCTAAATGAGTATAAAACAAGATTTCACATCGGTCTTCCAATCAGGCTATAACTGTTGACAAATTGAAGAATAAACTTTAATAGTAATATAAATTCATACGACAATCGACATTATTGTCGATAGCCTACGTTAGTGGATCTGCACAACTACATCACTAATCCGTCACAAGACTCTGCGGCCATACTAACGATGCAACCGCTTAAAGTAAATATCGTTTTGTAATTTTTACATTGCTTGTCCAGTTACTTAGCGACATACTTTGGTAGTGGTAAAGAAGCAATGTATTTACTACAATAAAAGTACAGTCGCTGTGATATATGAAAACAAAAATAACGTAGTAAAGGCAAGAAATATTTTACGATTTGTTGTTTTTCATGATTTTCAACACAAATATAGCAAAATACTTGTGCTGATTTATGAAAAGTGGTTCTACGATTTATAAAGTTTATAGTTTAGCTTCGATTTTTACAAGAAACCACTGAACAACACGGTATTCTTAAATGTTATCACGATCGCGCTCGAAAGCGCACTAGTTAGCGGAGACGGCCATTTGCCTGAGGCATGAGCATTGTGATCAAGACGCGCGGACACAGACACGCCCCCATACCACTTCTCCTGTTATTTATATTTCTATGATGTATACCCATTCATTGTTTCTGGGATTACAGAAGAACGTAACGCATTAAGTACCTACATAAGTTCTGTAAAAGAGAATAAGAACAATAATCATTTATTTGCAGAAAATACAGGTGTTACCAGTTGTAAAAGTTATTTATTTATTTATTTATTTATAACAATCTTCCCTACACTATCATTACAGATCTATGATCCAATGCGACAGAGTGGTCTTACTAACTAAATCCTAAATCTACACCTTATACCTAGTTAAAAAATATCTTAATCTAAATAACTTATTACATATAGTGTAACTTTTGCGAGTTGGTTTAATGTACAGTCCATATTTTGCGTGTTTAGGGCATTTAAATTAATTTTACATTAGGCACCATTGAGGCACCATTTGTACACATTTCAGAGCAAAATGTTCCTTTTAATAAAATACCCGGTCACATTTCTTTCCAGCATGATACAAATAATAAATTCAGCTGCTTACAACCCAGCACACGTTGCAGGAAAATAGATTATTGCGGAACATACTCCTAGCACCCGTCGTACTTATACGAGAGACAGTTACTAAACTAACTACACGTGCAGTACTCACAGACTTTCAATTGAATATTAGTACCTAGATCAAGCATAATTATAATTGTATAGTCACCATAATCGTGTCGCCATCGACGAATATGTGGAAATTATAACGGAGCCATACAATATCTTGAATGGGAGGGAATGGTTAGTGAGAAACCGCGAGAAACACTAACTTTATACCTACTATAACTTTTAGTATCCATGACAGAGATACGTGCTGCTGGGGAGTTTGTTGCGCTACTTCTTCTTCCCAGCTAAAGCACTGGGAATTAGTGAAGGGCGCGTTTTAGAGGGACTTTATGTAATTTTTACATTCCGGGGAGTTTGTTGCGCTAATTTTTCTGCCCAGCTAAAGCTCTAGGAAATGGTGAAGGGCGCGTTTTAGAGGAAGACTTTATGTCTTTTTGACGGTCCGGGGAGTTTGTTGCGCTTCTTCTTCTTCCCAGCTAAAAGTACTAGGAAATGGTGAAGGGCGCGTTTTAAGGGAAGACTGACTTATGTAATTTTGACGTTCTGGGGAGTTTGTAGCGCTACTTTTTCTTCCCAGCTAAAGCACTAGGAAGTAGTGAAGGGCGCGTTTTAGAGGGACTTTATGTAATTTTTACATTCCGGGGAGTTTGTTGCGCTAGTTCTTCTTGGAAATGGTGAAGGGCGCGTTTTAGAGGAAGACTTTATGTCTTTTTGACGTTCCGGGGAGTTTGTTGCGCTTCTTCTTCTTCCCAGCTAAAAGTACTAGGAAATAGTAAAGGGCGCGTTTTAGTGGCAGACTGTCTTATGTAATTTTAACGTTCAAAAACTGCTAATTTTCAGCTTATTTTGAATAAAAGAATTTTCATTTTTATTTCATGATGAAATAATTATAAAGCATAAGTTTCAGAGCACAGGTTACAGTGTGTATCCTAACTAACATTATAAATGCGAAAGTGAGTTTGTATTTTGGTTTATTGGTTACGCTTTCACGCTAAACTGGCTGAACGGATTTGGCACATGGGTAGACCATGCCCTGGAGAAGGACATAGGCTAGTTTTCATCCTGTATCGCAG
The DNA here is from genome assembly GCA_916701695.1 of Agrochola macilenta. Classification (NCBI taxonomy): domain Eukaryota; kingdom Metazoa; phylum Arthropoda; class Insecta; order Lepidoptera; family Noctuidae; genus Agrochola; species Agrochola macilenta. The sequence goes on along the minus strand of OU753554.1, from coordinate 8,601,114 downwards.
ACGAAGTCGCGAGCAACCTCTAGTCTGTAATAAGTAATAACTTTCTGTACCCAGCCATTTTTTCATAGCATCTGCCTCATTAGTAGGTATGGTTCGATGCCTGGGCATTTTCACCGAATTTTCCTGATTTGATTTTAGATTTCTCAAAACCAGCTCAGGTAGCCCGCAACAGCTCTATGATTTCCAAGTGTGTTTAACCAAACTCAGTCGATAAGATCTGACTCTATCTTACCGACCGTTATTGGTTGATTTCCAATTCCTTTGATACCATCAAAATCACCAGGCATCGGATGACATTATAATGCAAGTGCAATGAAACAGATCAGTGGGAAAGATTTACAATCTCTACAAGAGTGCCTAGGCCCCAGCCGACCGAGCGTTAGTAAATTATAACGATTTCTGGATCGAAATTACAATTATCCCATAGCATTGTCTTTGCGACAAGCACAATTAAAATCACCCATAGATACAAATAAAGTCTTAAATAAGTAAATATTATGTGCAAACGAATACTTTCAAATTTAAAACCGTTCCAATTTAAGGCTCTTAAGGACAGGCGCGACGCGACTCTAGTAGAACCATTTCTAGGAAAACGCGTCGCGCCCATCCCCGGGAGCCTTTACCTTACGTTTAGGTACTCGGAGCGTTCGTGCTAGGCCCACCTAACTCGAAATTTCCAACACCTACTCTTGAGCACATTTGTGTGCCCACAAAACCCCGAAAAAGCACGATAACACCCGAACAAGCGTCGGTAATAACTCGAAACGTGTCATGAATGCCGTAAGGCATGTCGCAAGCCTCTCCCGGGCGCCCACACAAACATGCTGTTACTCCACTAGCTTTAAAAATACTTCAAATCGCCCTTATTAGTATTAAATAGGCAATGTCGGGCAATGGTGACAAATTTGTCAGATAAAACGAATGTATCTTGAATATTAATTTCTTTTAATGAAAATTCCTTACTTTACGTATTGGGTAATAGGTTCCGATGGAGCATTTAGCCGTGTTGTGTAATGGTAATTTTAATTGTAGATGACTTTTTGGTGTGGGTTCGTATCGATATGGCCCGTTACAGTCATTTGGAATAATTACTGAACTTTAACTAATTATGTTAATACGATACACGACGTAACGTTCAGAACATACCTACCTAAGTGTGAAAATTACTTAAGAAATTGATGTCGTAAAACCATTTCAACTCAGTTTCTAATTCTAATCAATTTACCTGACGCTCATTCATCATTCTTGATCATTGATCATTTATGTTTATACGTGGTAAAAAAACTGTAGTCAAACACTAGTACCAAACAGGTACATTTGTAGTTAAGAGCGGACGGCGACACGATCGAACCAAATACGTCAAAATCAACGCGTGTCAATTTTATAAATGAGCTGTGTGCCTTTGATCGCGGCCGCGTGGCTCCGGGACCGTGGGACACACTCTCGGCCCACATAGCCTGACCAAGTGGCTACAATGACGTACATTTGGGACAACAAGTATAGTTAACGTGGTAAAATGGGCTCTTATGGCAGTCGTGGGCGGTAGGCGAACAACTTGTACCAACGTAATTGTGGTGAACTTTGATCCAAGTTACTGTTGGTTTGTTACGCCGACGGCAACGGAAGCGAAACGGGTTCTGTTATATCACACTTCTGATCCCGAACTGGTTGGGCTAAGATATTATTTGTTTAAGGTCGATTAAAGTTCCTGGAGTTAAAAATATACCTTGTGTAGGTACAAATCAAATTTCCTTGTTAATGCATAGCCAATGAGCCCAAACACGATGGTGCTATGTTGTTTGATTGAGGAGTTCCTATGGCCAACTTCTGGCTCCATCATCAGATCAGCTCCATGGTATATTTTTTTCAAAATGTCTCGGTATTTATATAAGTATGCCAAGTTTCAGCAAAATCGGATGCCAGGAAGTGCTTGAAAAATGGATGACAATTGGAGTAACTGGAAACATATACGAACAGAGCAAGCTAATATGTATAAAGCTTGTAAAAATCAGAACGTGTCACGAAACGTCTAGCAACACTGGGCCCATCGACCTTCGCCGACACTGATTGATATTGATAGAGGAAGCCCGACACCTCGGCAGCGGCCCGGTGCCCCGGATCAACCACGCCGAAGATTGATATGGTGACCCTAAGTTTCCTTGGGCCCTCGCTAAACAAATATTGCGAGTCTTTCAATTACGAAATGCCTGCGACATTCCTGTCTGTTGCCGTAACTGTGAAGCTGAGAAGGAAAATGTGGGTTGATTTTCATTGTTGAACTTGACAGCCTTCGTGTTGGGTTACGAAAAGTCTCTTTAGCTGTCAAGTGATTCTCAGAAAACATCTCTATTTCGTTTATAAATTCCAATATAAATGTTGTATGTTTCGTGTATTTCTGCTTTATCCAACTTCTTTTAATTGAAAATTTCTTAACTTAAGGAAACAAATCATACAAAGCGAACGAGCGTTACGAATTGTCAGGTTTACTTTGTAGCACGTACAAGGTTGATACGATTAAAACAGCTATAGATCACACGTGGCGCCCGAATTGATGCCTGAAACGCCTGAAACCTCGGAAAGTTCAATCAATCTCATTTAAACCCAGGCTTGATGGTACATCTATAATGGATGTCGTACGAGTATCGAACAAAATTGCCGAGGTTACGTATACCGAACACTGCCTAATGCCGAGCTCGGAGTATACATCGATTAAGTGTATCATGTACCTACGTAGGTACATAATGTATGCCAGGAGTCGTTTGGTAATATATGGGACAGGCCCTGTGGGCAGGCCTATGTTCGGCAGCGGACCTGATACGATGATGAAATGCTTCACTTCTACTTTTTCAAGAACTATTTTAATATTTCACTGCACTTTTCACGAGATACAGACAAGAAAACTGCTAAATGCTTCACTAAATACCTAGCTATTAATAGCTAAGACCAGCAAGATTACCCGACAATATAATATCAAGATTCTACCTCAACACTGGATAGCATAAAATAAATAATAAGACTTGGTGCACAACGTCGCGTCTGCCTGTTTGTTTTACAGGCCGCGTCGCTTGGAGCGACATCTGTCCGCGGGCAGACGACTCATTAGCATTGTTACCGAGGCTTGCAACACTACCCGCCCGACGACAATTCAGTTTCCACGCCAGCCAACTATTGCGGTGTCACTAAGGGCATATCTTACAAAACCAGAATCTGCATTGCTTAGAATATTAAATAGAAATGTTATGTATACCCAGTTATGTATTAGTGCAGGGTGTTCCTGAAATACTGAACAGTTATTTTCAGTTAAATGGATTTCCTAATCGACTACAGCAAGCTTATAATTAAAAGATTTTCTACGTATTAAATACTTATGTACTACACCTTTTCTTAAAGAAATCATACCTACTGCAAAAATTATGTCATAAATGCAAACATTTCTTGGGTCTGTTACTCAGCTATTTTATGTTCCATAATTACATTCAATATGCGGATAAGTACTCAAACATATTTATTTGATTCAGATAAACATCTGTTGCGTTTACATAAAATATGCAGATTGTGTTTATAATCTTCATTCTTTATGAGCTAGTATTGCAAGATAATTGCAACAAAATGCTAGATAAACATGTATATTCTTAGCTACCTAATTTCGAAGCCTTCGTAATTAAATACAAAATTCATTCCTTATTTTTGCCAGACCGATAAAAAGCCTAGTGGGAGTGTGTGTGCATAGCTTTATAGTTAGGTCGTTACGGTTTCAGCGGTGAAGCGAAACTTTTATAGAGCGCCCAATAAGAGCAAAAACTTGTGAACGATGCCGCCTCGGCTTACCGAAAAATTACATATCGAGCGATAGGGATGTCCAACGAGCACTTTTTAAACGAAACACTTCAGACTTAATACTCCGCAGAAATAAAATGCAAGAGAAACCCGACACGAAACACTTTCAGTACAAAATGTGAGGCCAGCCTTAAAAAGCGTATTTACGTTGAATAATTTACGAACACTGTTGAATTCGAGCCAAATGGATTTAAATTATTCGATTAGTTGGCAGTTTTAATCGGGTCCACATTACGCAACGCTCGTTCATTGATTTGATGAATATGCTATTTAACGTCGTGATACAAAACACATTAAAACGTGCCTTCTGAATGAAGCAAAATGGCCGGAGGAAGTTCAAAGCACTTGCAACGTGACGAAAGTGGAACACTCGGGGAATATATTACTGCTACAGCTGGGCGAAGCTCGCCCTTCTGCCAAATATTTGTTACACTCCCTAAGGTCAAGGTGGCAGGAAGTAGGCCACGGCGTGAGATACAGCCCATAAATCCGACCCGGGATGATGTCGTCACTTCAGTGCTTCAGTCGTAAAAACTTCGACGTTTTGGAATTTATTTCAACTATCCTCATAAATATATATTAGATCGGAGTAGAACTCTTCCTCACATATCAATTACCATAATTTCCGGGAATTATGCAGCAAGTCGTAAGTGCAAATCGAATGTTTCCAAATAGGGCAGTCGCTTCGTAATGATGTAAATCATGTGCATTCAAGCCGCATTTCGTCCCGCGCATGCTGAGTGCACATACGTGCACATTACTTAACGCGCATTTTATATAAATAACTCCCCTTTAACATCCTTAAATAGGATTTACTTAGAACAATCAAATCTTATAACTACTTTGTATTCCACAAATGCAAACCATATCTCGGTGTGCTCAATTTGATTTCCCGCGGGACGTTCACGTTTTCTCTATTACGTCCGCTTTATCAAATATGTAAAAGAACGTATAGCAATACTAGACTAGTATAAAAACGATTTTATTACTTCAGAAAAGCAAGAAAAGTGAGAAATATTTTCAGATCGCAGACGGAAAATTGAAATAGTTGTGTAAGAATTTATATTGAAGCAATGTAGTGCACGATCGCGGACTCAGCCTTCCACCCTACCTAAAAATCGAACAAAAGAGAGCATGAATCGATATCGATTGCCGTCTGGAAGTGAATCGGAACGAAGTATTCGAGTTATCGCAATATTATATCGAGTGACAATTCGATCGGTGAAGTGGCTTGTCACGCACTGATTTACAAGGCATGTGACCTGTCGTACTCCATTATGTATGTACATACATGAATGTTATAGCTTCTCATATACCGGTATGGAGACATGCACTTAACACAGCAGAAATAAAGAAAGAAAGAAAGAAAAAGTATTTATTGAGACTCGCACAGGAAATCACAAAACTAAAAACACATTAAACATAAATAAAAAACAATCAAAAACAAAGTTACATTAAAATGAAGACACAGAAGGAAGTCCTGTACGAGGCCAAAAGGCTCCTATCTCAGCATAATGCCGCGACATTTAAAAATAAATAAAAAAAAGAACAGAAAAATAAAAAAATAAAAATAGAAGAACTTTGTATTGCCATTTTCCCTTATTATCTTGAATGTTGGAAAACCCAAGCAAAAATTGCACAATTTCTATTTCGTTTCACATGTTATTTCAAAATATTTTCATACCGTTTTGCGTAGCAGTCCTAAAGAAGCATCCATTGTAATTCAACTTTCCTTAAACATATTTCCTCTTCACATAATTATCTCCAACTAGTTAAACGCGACTCTTCCAAAGACGATAATATTCGCACATGTGGTTTTCCACGCGGCGTGACGCGGCCGGATCTTCTAAATATATATTTATGTTCAAGCGGACGCGAATACAGGAAAACGGTGAGACACACATGACCGATAGATACGCACTTTCTTATACAAAACCATTCAAGGCCACTGAATTTCACTGAATATTGGGATGACGCGTCAAATGGAATAGAATCAGAAAAAAACACAGTTGTGGATTTATGTAAAGTTAAGAAAAACGAAATTTCTAATGTATTTATAGATTCCGTGTTTCCGGTTCCGTGTTGTGCCGGACGTAAAGAATAGTACCATCCCATTTCTTCCCGTGGGTGTCGTAAAAGGCGACCAAGGGACTCACTAGAGAATGGACGTTCTCTATGCATTTTAACACCATACCGCGATCGCCAACCCGCCTGCCAAGCGTGGCGATTATGGCACACCCCCCATTTGGGGGAGGCCTATCCAGCAGTTTTTTTTGAAGTGCTTTTATATGTAGAGGCAAGTGTAGTGAACCCTCCTGTGATAAAAACATTCTAAGTGGGTCAAACCCGGGTGCTACATTTAAATATGTTACCTACCTATTACTTACATAAGGTAAAAAAATATACATAGGTAGACACTCAAATAATTTTGTAAGTAATATATATAAATAGAAACAGAATAGATGCGTAAATAAATAATTTAAATACATTACAATAGATAAATTGTTTTGCTTAACAACGGTGGTAATTGCTGATGATGAAAATAACGTACGTAAAGGAGGCTTTCTGATAGTAGTTTTATGGGTACATACTTGAACGCCGATAAATTAATCATTCGATATTTTAATCACTCGGCAATCTTAGACATTTTAAGCTTAGGTGTAACAATTTTCGATATTTTTGATTTTTTTATTAAAATGTTTTTATTTAAATTTTCGATGTTTTGAACGTTCATAATTTAACCATACGTATTTTCATTTTCGACGTTTACGTTTACGTACGTACGTTTTTACGTTTTCGTTTGTTATATGTACCAAGATTTTATATTTCAGAAGTTCGTCAGTTTGGATGTTTGTCTCCATCACGCTTTATGGGCTGAACGGATTTGGATGAAATTCGGCATGCAAGTAGACCATAGCTTTGATTAAAATATAGGATACTTTTTATTCCTGCTCAAGTAGCATTTTCCCTAAATTTGGGGTGAAACAGCGGGCAACAACAAGTTTCTAGGAATATATTATTTCAGTATATCAATGTGAAACGGTGCAAAAAACTAAAATATGTACTGCAATGAATATATTTGAACTAATAAAGTCTGCATATACGTCGGTATGCACATAATTGGTGCAAGCTGCCTGCACCAGCGTTCACGTGCTGAACTTCTAACTAGTTAGAGTACATCTAATTAATTAGTAAGGTACATGTGAACTCCAAGTTTCTCAGAAGCCACGTTGAATTTCGATGTCTCTTCTATGCTGGAAGTTAGAGGTGATAAGTTACAACCATCTGCGGTGGAAAATTAAGTTATAATTGAAATTACTGTGCTAATTATAACGTGCCCTGTTCATTGTAGTCTAAAACAGGTACAATTTGAGTTTATACGTATATGTAGGTATGCTTAGCGAGTAATCTTCGGAACTACTACTGATTCCGAAAAAAAAATCACTAATGGGAACCTACAGTATTGCCGAGTGTCATAGGAATTAGATATACATACATATTATAAAACAAAGTCGCTTTTCGCGTTTGTCTGTATGTCCGCGTTGTTCTTCTAAACCATGCAACAGATTTTGATGAGGTTTTCACCATCGTTTAGAGAATTTATTCCGGATTAATTTTTATGTGTATAAAATACGTTAAGGCTCCGTACACTTATCTCATTGTAACAAAGCTTGAAATAATTGAAACATTAAGTCTGTGTAAGTATAAAAGTACAGTTTTCGTGGTGTTAAACCATTCGTATCAGTCACAGCACATGTTAATAGTTGCATCACTTGCGCTCTCGAAAATATGGTTTATTTCGCCTTTGATTTACTTAATGAAGATATTGTATAATCATTAAATAAAATTTTGATTTTATTTCAAGGATATCTGAAGACAAATGTGTGATTTTTAAATTTCTTGATATGATTTGCTAAATAATAGGAAAAAATACATTACTGTTGTGTTTTTCTGCTATATTTTGTATCGAAGTTGAAAAAAGTGGTTCAGCAACATGCAAGTAGACTACATAACGATGTCGATGATATTTTTAAATGTTCAAAATTAAAAGTAGTTTCTTGTAAAAAAGTAATCAAACGTCAGTCAGTCAGTCTCGCGACATTTTTCGGAGAACTTGTTGCGTATATTTGTGATTTTCCATCAATACTTAAGTTATTTGGAAAATCTCTTTCAGCCACGTGTAAAACAAAGAACTCTACTTTTCGAATCACAAATAGTTTTGTTTAAGTTCTATTTCCCTTTCTCACAACTATACGTGCGACAATCTAAGAAGCCCGATTTGACACCTATCAAAATATTTTGTGTAGTGACGGGAAAATAATATCGGTTGCTTTAATAACCGATTCTTAAGACATATCGATTTATCATACTTAGAGTTTGTAATCGATAATTTACCTACATTGCTTAAAACTGATTCTCGAGGCATATCTTTTTATTACACGTCATCATCATGATCACGACGTGTAAATAAATAAATTCACTTTTGTAAAAAAAATAATCTTCACTTTCGTCACTTCGGATGATCCAGAAAAATTATATATCATCAGTTGAACTGTCTTCGTCGGTTACCATTATAATAAATTAATTTTCCATCATATTGTCAGAATGTACATCTCTTCTAAAGTCTTCCGTTATAATTTTCTTTCGATCGATTTTGTTTTTATATGTTACATTTAATAAAACTAATTACACTAGTAATTATACGTTTTTCTCTTTTCATAATGTAATGTTTGTAAAAGTACCTATCGATTTTTTAGTATATCGATTTTATTCGGTCAAAAAACGACTTAAAACGGTCACAACACTACAGCAATGAACCCAAAGACATGACATTGTAATAACGTTCTGTCGGAATATGAATCAACGAATAATTCGTGTTCTTGACTGCGTTTTTCCAACATAAAGCGAAAACTTGGTGCTTACGAATGATACTCATTGTTATAGTGTATGGATAACATAGTGATTCATCAGGATAATGAATTTGATGTTTCGATTTCTTACGTAGACGTTCATACAAAGTTATCGCAGCATGTATAATGAGAAACGTCAAGTCGAGCTTCTTAGATTGTCGTCGGTATAATGAACAAAATTGATCAAAATCAGTCGATTGCGTACACGGCCTCTTAATATTAAGGTTACGTTTAACTAAGAAATCTCGAATTTTTATCAAGTCTTAAAAACCGTGCGAAGCAGAAGCGGGTCGAGAAATTTCACACAATTTCATAAAGCATGTATAACCGACTACTTTTGAAAAATGATTTCATCATAAACCATTACATAATTTTAATATGTTATGTTGATAATTTTAGCGATTACTTAACCTAGTTTGTATACCATTCTGGGTCGGACATTTCTACCAAGAACGTTCCAAAAAGAAGGACAACGACCTCTACTAGGCTATTGCTACTTCCACTAATAATAGTCTTCGGTACATAATGCTAGTTTCATAAACAAATGAATAATGTTCCAATTTGGGCCTCTAATAAACACGCAACTCGAAGGCCATCATCAACCTGTATCTGGAAGCAATCAGAAAGATGACTCGGTCGGTAGCGATTTTCCATCGAGGTTTGTATGCCGAACCCGCAGTCAGCCAGTCAATTTATCACTTGATTAGATTAATTTAATCCATGACACTGAAATGGCCCTCTTCCTGTACCATCGGAACTTGCTTGCTTGCATCATACCTCGTTACAGATAAGAATTCGACCGAAAACGACGGGTCCCAGTTCAATAGATGGATGGAGAGGACCCGGGATTTGCAGCCGTGAGAACGTTTTAGATAACCCGGTTACGGGAATCGTGGGTGCGAACCCAAACATGTCGTATTTGAGGGCCTTTATCTCCGCTTTTTAGCATTCCAAAGAGGTACACAGGAACAAAGATACCTGTTTTATCTAAAATAATCACAACATTTTTCAAATTGAACGTCATGACTAATTACCCAGAAAAAAATAAACAACAGCTGAACATTAATTAAGATGTACCCAAGTCAGTATACTATGTAATTATGTCTAGTTTCTGCCAGGCTGGACACGAAATTGTTATTCACTGTGCGTCTTAAACAAAAGTTTTTAAGTACCTACCTAATACTCGTAAAGATTTGTTAAAACTCTGAACATTATCTTAAGTTCTTAAGTGCCAGTAAGTGAACAATATAGGGAAAAGTAAAAGAGCTTTTGTCACGTCAGTTGTAAGACAAAAATAAGTCACCATTCACAGGTAAAGAGATTATTTTAACAGGTACCATACTAACAAAGATATCAGTACTAGGAACTATTGACGAAAATAAGTAGATTAGATGTTTTTACTGAGGTTAGCGAAGCAAGAATAATGTTCATAGAGCAAGCGAACGTTTAGCTCGTGAAACTAACGGATAGCCATCGGAAATGGAGCGGACATGAGCGAATTAAAACGAGCTTACACATTACTGTTTACAGTGTTAATGACTAACAGGATGAACAGGATCTGGAGTTTGGCGTTAAATATAGCAAAATTTATACAAAGGTGACTAAATAACCATGTTCATAGCAGTCGCAAGTAATGTACTACTAGTATACCTTGTCTGGTGTGACTGATGCCCGTTTATTAATAACACATCACACCTGTAATCCACAAAGGCTTAGGCAGAGGTGTACCTTATGGTACAGTGTACACCCACATTTCGCCAGTTATGTTTAAGTCCCATGTAGGGGGCAAGCCTATTGCCATCAACCGGGCACGAATCCAGTCTGAAGAGAAATTCCTTATGGAAATCCCAAATAACACTGCCCGACCTGGGAGCCGAACCTCAGACCCCATCCTCAGCAGTAGCGCTTGCGACCACTAAGCCAACGGGGCAGTCAATTAATATTTATTAGGTTAACTAAAAAAAAAAACTACATAACTTTGATACTGTAATCAAAATCTAAAAAACTGATCGTGAAAAGCTCAAATAACAATAAGTTTTTTCAATACCGAATAGGTACCTAAGATCCAGCACACATAAATATCTGGTATCAAAAAGGATCAAAGGATTCTTTTGATATTTCATCCACAAAATAAACATGTACCATACGTCCCACGTAAATGTCAATATTTTTATAAAGGTCTCTATACTTTATGGGTCACCAGGAGCTTACGATCATCGATCGTGAAGTCTAGGATTTTACAACACAGCTATGATAGTAAAAGATGAATGGATAAGTATACACAAGGAGAACCCGTTTCCTAATCATTGGGCAATCAGCTCGTTGGCCTCCAACATCAAAATTATCCATTTCGTCATCTCTAAACGGTGCCTGAAGATCGAAAATCATGTTCTGGACGTTTTTGGGCACAGCGAACATTCGTTGCTATTTTTTACAACGTCGAGGTAGCAAGTATATTATGAATGTTTATACTTAGCGAGATTTAATGCAAAAATCTGGCTCGATAAACATTCAAGAGGACAACTGTCGAAAATGTTTCGATCTGGCAGTGGCGAGTATGAAGGCTCGGTGTTTAACGGACGCACCAAATTCGGTGGCTAAGTAGCATTGATAAAGGCAGATTCCCCTCTTCGGAACTTTATCCATGCCTCCTAAAAACGATCGGTGCATTTCTTTTCCTACAGGTACAAACTTCAGAGGCTTGCTCGATATTTTCAATTCCTTTCCTAGTAAGCTACCTGTCGAACAGGTGTTCGGGACTCGTCGGCTCGGTCAGATTGTGTGGTGACCCGGGCACTATCGGTTTCACATCGGACCGCTCCGGGGCTTCCCGGCTCCGATTACTTCGACCACAATGACTCACAGGGTTAAACTCAAAGGACCGATCGATGAGAATTAACCCTTGGTAACGATGACCGAAAATTATGTTCCACGCAAGATAATAGAACTGGCCTCTGTAATTAAATTAGGTAGTTCGTTCATTAGCATTGAAATGAAAGCCTCTAAATATTCTGCGCTATCTCGCAATTATTTCTCTCTACCGTCACAACAAACATGTTTGTCTGGCAACAAGAACAAATTAACCTTTATTTTATCTAACATCGGTACATCGTACGGTACATACCTATGAGAGAGTATGTCCGCTCTGAACCTTGCCGATAACCCGTGCCTACCGCTCTCAGATACAAACGGTCCGGAGGACCAGGCGAATAATTTGCACAACTGTCTTATCGTTCTTTAATTAATTCAATTGGGAGATTGGGACTACTCGATCGATGTGAACCCACACAAATGTACCACCGAAATCAATTTAATCCCCAATCGTTAGTTCAGTTCACTGATCGGGTTATATTAAATTACTTCTATCTCAAATTCTCCAACAATGTTTTGAATAGACCATAATGATAATAAAATAATTGTGAATCATGACGAATATTTTCCCTCCATGTTTATGTAAACGTACTTGCCATTCATTCAGGCAGCCGTCCAATAAAAAAAGCTGTTAACGTTTTAATTGCTCGTAATCACACTATTAACTAAGCAAGTTCTTTTAAATGATGGCTGTATATATCAAAATATGTACATGCATGCTACACTAGAGGTAAGTATATCATGTGTCTTAATGAATAACAATTAGACTACCCCCCACCGGAAGCTCTTAGTATAAATGGTTATACGCAACTTCCGTTATAATTCCACCTTCTTTAACATATTCCTTCAATTTACTCCGGTTAATGGCTATTATGATACAGATACGTTTCGCTTCAGAAGCGATTCTGAGATGACAAAGGGAAACAAGTGTTACAAAGATAGCCCACAATAGCCGGGTGCCACCCTTGTTGATAATAACACTTTTTAACGCACAAAAGTTTGTCAAAACGTATAAACAAAAGTTTGGCTGCATCTCAGGGCCGCGGCCGTGGGTGTACCTGCGCTCAGGTAATGGCGGCGCCCACAATGGCATTCCGAGCATCCGAAATGAATCAAAACTCGGCGCAACAACGATGACTAACGCCTCGGACCCTTCTGATAAATTACAATAATAATGGCCACCTCTATTGTTGTTATTGGGGATGATTTCATTAGGATGCGCCCGCGCACCTGCCCCCCGACCCGACCACGACGCTCCTAAACGTTACCGTTAACTGTCAAACATATGATTAGTGTTTCTAGTTAATTGGATAAAAAAAACTACCAGTCGTGACTTTAAATTACAAGTCAATTAATAGCAGCGGAGTCGGGCAGCGCCACGGAACTAACAAGTGTATCCCTAAATGTCATTTATGGACAGGTCAGACGTGTTTATTGGAGTGAGCCAACAAGTCGTCCCCACTAAAACGACTGGTTCCATTATTTGTACGCGGCGGCGACCTCCCGCGCCGACGGGAACAATGAAAGTGAGAGAGGGCAGGAATGCAGGCGGGGGTGAGGGCAGGTGCGGCGCGCGGGGGGCGCAGCGTTCCCGGTTCCCAGGCGAGGAATGCCAGCACGAGCAACAAAGCCTACCCGCCGCCATTCACCCCGCGCCGCCCTCCCCGCGCCGCTAGCGGTTCCGTCCCAGACACGTAATTTTTCGTGACTTTCCCCTAAGTAGCTTTTACGATGCCGTGAATCGGTACTCGATACGTTCGATATTCAAAAATCGTCGCGTGCCCCCATTCGTTAGGCCGCAAAAGGTAAATTCGCTTTATTTTTACCGACGTGATCGGCTAATAAATTATGTACGACTTACGGTCTACAGCTACACTGTAAGGAATTCATTATGAATCGACGTCGCGTCAGGGCTCAGGTCATGCGACTCGCTGTTATGTAGCGCAAAAATAATGTACATACTGTGTGATTATAATAAATGTTATTGTTCCATTCATGCCGACCGGTCGAGGTTCAGGGTCGGGTGTCGAATAGCGAACAGCTGACTCTTAATTTATTGCAATTTCAATAATACACACAATATATTCCTGCACAGCCATGGACTGTAACAGTAGGTTTACTTGAAATGCGACGTCATATTTTTTAAACAATGGGCATCAATTTACAAAACGCACACATTACTTTAATTTGCACATTTTTTTAATTAATCATTAATAATATTAGATAAAGACGCAACACGAATAATAAAAAGGAGTTATTAAAAACCGTAACTGCTGTAAAAACCCACAAGCAAAGTAATATCTTTTTAACTATCCTTGTTTAAATTCAACTAGGTACTACACTAGGTACTAGGTAGTACTATATAAACTACTTGATTCTAATAACATAATGTTTTTACTTACACTATAAAACCGCCAAACACCTATTTTAAGTACAGATATTTTTAGATTTCAATCAGTATGCCATTATTCTTTTTTTGAAATTCTCAGCGGGCAGTGGCCAGCATTGAGTCAAATGTCACCATAAAGTTTTTAAACGCGTTCGTTCCATTTGCTTTTTTCACTAATGAAAATACTTCATGAATTTCCAAATAGGTACTTCTTTTGTTTCATTGTTGCCAGGTTGTCAGTTTTCATTGCAATTTAATTCCGACATTAATTTTATTATTGTTGAGGTAAACGCATTCGCGGTTGTCTTCAATTTGTAAGGACAGTTGACAATTTTATTTTTGCCTCATACAATAACCTAATTCGTTTATTATGACGGTTTTTTCCCCTGTTATGTTTGCAGCTTTTTAATGTTATAGTCCAAGCAGTTAAAAATGTCCTCAACAAGAAGACTGATGTCAGTTTTACGAGTCGAGGGACAGTAACGATGTTTTTATCGGGAGCCACAGATAAACTGACAGGTGGAAAACAATGTTTTAATTTTAAAACTTTTTACTTAATTTGGCAATCGCGTCGGTGTTGCCATGTTTACTGAATGATTCACGTCAATCATTATCTGTCTGAGAATGTTTTATGTAAGTTTACATAATGTGTATATTTATTTTAATTCTTAATCAAGCGTTATCAGGAGTTATGTAAATACCTACATTGTAATACTTGCTAGTTGCTAAGGGCTCGTTTGATTAAATATTAAATTCGTCTCTGTGAGAGAGACTTCAAACTAATATTCCACAATCTAATGTTTTTGCTTTTTCGCTGAGGGATTCCTTGATCTTGAACAATATGAGCAGACTTTTCTCACAATCTCAACAATATAATTTACTTACACACGAGTATTGATCTCACGTGAGTTGACGTACAGATTTTTAGATACTATTGTCGATGAGTACCTAGCACCTACAACAATCTCTGACTCATCACCTCTCGGAACATCAGAATCTTAGATTTAGTTAGCGCAACAATTTCAGTCATGCAATTTAATAATGATCATATTGACAGCAATCAACATCGTCAATCATTAGGCCCATTGAAGCGTGGTAACTTTTGACGTGGCTTTCCAAAAAAGGAGGTAAAGCTCCTTGTCTCTGCCTGGCAGTCTGCGATGACACTGGTTGGGTAGCACGGAGAGAAATCGACAGCGCACAAATTGACACAACACAAGGCAGAAAAGTGCGGTCTTTAGAGGTGCTATGAGATAGAGTTTGTCTATCACTAATCGGGGATTTAACTTTTTATGCGAACGAATTCACAAGCAACAGCAGGTCTAACATGAAATACAGAAACCATTGCTATTCCGCCTCTTCTTCTCTTCACCCAAAACCCATAATGGTGAAGTTTGCTAGTTGGGGCCAGTCTTTTGAATCGTTAAAAAAGCACCAATTACAGCTAATTTTATTCCTCATTCAATTATTACAATCTATGGTACCGAAATCCGTGTCTTATAACTTTATAAGGGTGACACCGGAAATCAGCTAAGTGGCGCGTGCGACGGCCACCTGACTCTACCCAGACGATATTGATGCCGTCTGTTAATACTCGAGACATTGTGATGTGATCGTCGAATGTCGATCTAAGAATTCTAATTGGTCTGCGGTTTCCTCAGTTAAGGAAGTACTTAAAACGATACTAATCGATGATACCCGGTACCTACTTAAATCGATTTGGAAGAAAGTGAGCTGAACGTGTAGAATGACCACCGTAGAAACGAAAGACAAAATGACAGATTGTAGAAAGATTTATACGGCGCGATGTCAAAATAAAGAAAATAAACGTCACTTTGTCTTCGTAGACGGTAGAATGAAAGACAGAAGTGGTCGTGTTAAGGGTCCCGCAAACAGGCGCGACGCGACACCAGAGAATAATTTCCGTGAAATTTTCATAGAAATTGTTCCACCAGAGTCGCGTTACGCCAGTCTGCAATCCATCAGGTAATGCTACGCGTGATGGGGTTGGTCCGTCGATGGGTGACCTATCTTTACATACCGAGACTCCTCGGTGCCTCAGAAACCACGTTGAGCCGTTGGTCCCGGCTGCCATTCTTGGATCTTTGACAGTCGTTACGAGTCGTCAGAAGTCCGAAAGTCTGACAACCAGTCTTACCAAAGGGTATCGTATTACCCACTTACTGGGTTGTGGAAGTCAGATAGGCAATCGCTCCATGTAAAATACGGGTATTCTGCTGCATCCGATAAAACTAGAAGCCCACCCCATAATAGTTGGGAAAAGGCTAGGTAGATTGATTGATGTGAAGACGGTATATGGTGCACATCGCAATATTTATGACAAAGATTCTTTCTTGGCGTGAGGGATGAAACCAGTTGAAAAAACAGAAGGCAAGATGACAGAAGCGCTAAAAATGGGGGAACAAGTCAAAAAAAAAAAAGTTGGAAGATTGCTCGGAAACCGGGAAATTTTGGCTAAGACTCCGAAAATGACCCTTGTTAATAGTATCGTTCCATCTCATCGTGTGGGTAACAATGGCAAATCAGAAAAATTCGTACTGATTATGATAGCACCCGCTGGGCCCTAGTTATAACTTACAGATTGGTTGTTGAAGCTTCCCAATCATCTATATTTCTACTGTTACAAAATCTATTTTGAAAACAATTTTTTTTTGTTTTCAAAATAAATTTTACCAAATACACCGAGTATTTGGTTAGAAATGAAAATACATAACCAAATACACCGAGTATTTGGTTAGAAATGAAAATACATAACCAAATACACCGAGTATTTGGTTATGTATTTTCATTTCTTGCCATCACTTCCGAAAATAAAGTTATTTTTCAGTTTGTAGTGTCTTTTTGAAGTCTATTTTCTTTTTGTTAAAACGACAAAATTTATTATGAAAACAAAAAAAATTGTTTTCAAGATATTCAAATAAGTCAGAAATGAAAATACATAACCAAATACACCGAGTATTTGGTTAGAAATGAAAATACATAACCAAATACACCGAGTATTTGGTTATGTATTTTCATTTCTTGCCATCACTTCCGAAAATAAAGTTATTTTTCAGTTTGTAGTGTCTTTTTGAAGTCTATTTTCTTTTTGTTAAAACGACAAAATTTATTATGAAAACAAAAAAAATTGTTTTCAAGATATTCAAATAAGTCAGAAATGAAAATACATAACCAAATACACCGAGTATTTGGTTAGAAATGAAAATACATAACCAAATACACCGAGTATTTGGTTATGTATTTTCATTTCTTGCCATCACTTCCGAAAATAAAGTTATTTTTCAGTTTGTAGTGTCTTTTTGAAGTCTATTTTCTTTTTGTTAAAACGACAAAATTTATTATGAAAACAAAAAAAATTGTTTTCAAGATATTCAAATAAGTCAGAAATGAAAATACATAACCAAATACTCGGTGTATTTGGTTATGTATTTTCATTTCTTGCCACCACTTCCGAAAATAAAGTTATTTTTCAGTTTGTACAAAATCTATTTTGAAAACAATTTTTTTTTTGTTTGTAGTGTCTTTTTGAAGTCGGGTTTTTTTGTTGTTGTTGAAAGTTTTTATTTTTCACTTTTTAGCTGTGGTACATACCTACCCTACATACATTTGTATACCACTACTTGCTGTGTAATGTAACATACCTACACTAAGTGGAAAAATACGTATTATTGAATCTAACTCAAGCAAAGTTAATAAAATGTAAAAGGGACCACCGCGCAAGTTTTCTCTACCAAATCAAACAGAATTTTCAAAATCGGTCCTAAATAGGGATGATACCTGGGTAAAAAAATAATCTAATTAGTCCGTCAGACAGATAATAAAAAAATATTAGACATATTTTTTACTTTCTCATATTATTAAAAATTTACTTAGATAAATTGCATTTTAAGTTGGGGAGTGGGGGTCGCTACGTCACTAGTATATATAAAATCTACATACTCGGGACGTTATGGCACATTTTACCTCAATGTATCGCCGTAATCTTTAGATTAGGTACACACGGCTACACATCAAGCTATACATTTCCAGTTTATGCTGATCTCGCATTGTATAGAATTTCCGTACCATGCGAGGTGAGCTTATACTGGAAGTGTATAGCTTGATGTGTAGCCGTGTGTACAAAAAGAATAAATACGTGTCCAATATTTTTTTATAATTTCAAAGACGGACTAAAAAATATTTTTTTGTCAACATCCCTATTGAGGAAAATATCGATGAACATACATAAAAAATATATAGCTACAGACGCATTGAGAACCTTCTCTTTTTTTTGCGAAGATGGTTATAAAAAAACATGAACAACAATTACAAATATTGGAATATTTTAAGTTGAGCATGCCAAGAAGTCATTAAAGTAAGAAGTTTTACACTTAACCCTAAAACGCCAGTTGTAAAACATAAGTTAAACGCGAAAACCTATGGTTAAGTTAATCGCTCCTGTAATAACTACATGGGCTCTAAAACATCAGTGTGTTTCGAAGGAAATAACAGTCGCAAATACCATCGTTAAGTTTACCATTTACTGCTAGAAACCAGAATTAAAGTACCACGTATTAGGTACTTAAAGTACCACGCAGTAAGCACTAAATGGACCAGGTACAGTAGGCTCCACTTCAGTGGTGATACTTTGACATTGAGCTGGCCTAGCGTAGTACGGAGTTTCAATACAATACGAAGCCAGGTTGTACTAGTTTCGGTACTAAGAAGAAATCTATATAAAATAAAATAAATAAAATTGAAATGTCTGTTTGTAATGTTAAAATAACAGCTTTTTACTAAATGTATATGAAAATATATACGATTATAACTATAACAAAAAAATATTATTGTTGTCTGTCTGTTTTTTCCTGCTAATCTCAGAAACGCTTGGACCGATTATGACGGGACTTTCTCTGACAGGTAGCTGATGTTATAAGGAATAACTTATACGTACCTACTTTTATTTTAGAAAAAGTATTAGGATTCACGCGGGCAAAACCAAGGGCAGCAGCTAGTATAGAATAAAATGTTCATTAAAAATTGACATTGTAAAATAAATAGTTAATTGAAAATTGACATTGTAAAATAAATAGTTAATTGAAAATTGACATTGTAAAATAAATAGTTAATTGAAAATTGACATTGTAAAATAAATTGTTCATTGAAAATTGACATCAAAATTCGTAAGTAACGGAATACGCAAAGAGAACCGAAAGGTAATCAAGGAGAAAAAGAGCTCTATGTAGAGTAAGGGAGAGGGATGAAACTGGATTTTCCGTTGCTTGCAAAACCCAGCCTAACGACTCTATGGGGAGTACCCTAATACCGACAAACAATGTGTAATATACATCGAGTGCAATATGCAGATCGTTGCATATAGAGTCATACATTGTACTATGAACTACAACTCTATAATCTACTCGTTCATTGCACCTTGTAATGTTAACTCTTGGTGACTGATAGTTTAGAACTCTCCATACATTTTGATTTTTTTCCTCTAAATTAGACTAACTTTCAGAAATTAATAAATAAAACATTTTTTTTTTGTTTACTCTAAAGAAATGAATCATCGAAAAAATTAATGTAGAGAGAGCCCTTAAATCCAAACATCTTCACTCGAAACTTATTGCTCAGTATAAAACTTGGCAATCTGAAAGCTTTCCATCAATGCCCTCACTCAGAATCCCAGAACATTGGAAGGTGTTTGTATAACCGCACCTGGTACATCGTTATCATCAGCTGTTACGTTGTGCCTCAGGAAGAACTCGCCGGATAGGGCGCAGGGCACACCGGCGGCTACGGACAGCCTGCCACACGCCACCACCAACAACATCACCACTAAACACCTCATGGTCACCAACACTTAAAAAGACTAAAACAAAGTTCTCAAATAAACTCAGTTCTGTGACACACTCGCGAGCGCGCGTTCGTCTTGTCGACCCGAGAGCGCGACGCGTGCTCCCTCATCGATGCGCCTTCCCGGACTGACGGGCCACAGCCAATGAGCTCCGCAAACCGCACCGCGCACAACTTTTAATATAGAACTCAAATAAAATAAAGCTTTTTGAATTCCGAATCTGGCAGTAATTTAGCGATCGGACAATTATCTCGATGACGTCACGATCCGTGTAATTTTTTTAAGATGTAAGCTATAAAGTTGCTAGAATTGTCGGAGCGATGCGAATTGTCGAATTTTGGTACGAATCATCGAATTGATGATTGTCAGAGCTTTTTATATGGCTGTAAAGTGTAGGTATCGTAGTTTTTTTGCGCGTCGGTGTTGTTTGTAGCATTCTCGTCAGACAGTTGGACGTGTCGTGTCGTGGTTCTGCGGTGATGCGCGCGCACGGCTATCGAGCGTCGCGGCCACTAGTCGCTCATCCACAGTGAGACACGACGGCTGCTCAACGCTATAGTAAATAAATATTAGCACAATAAGTTGTATTGTCTTTGATTGTGAAGCTAATCGACTACAATGGTAATTGTTGGCGGTAAGCCTGTTGTATTTAAGGAATTTCTTTTCAAAACTTCCCTAACAACACTTAAAAGAGTGTTTGGAAGAAACGTCATATATTCCTCAAAAATGGTTTACAGGTAAACACGGAGTGGCGATAATACCATAAAATCAGATTATGAAAAACGCTTTGTAAAAATCAACAAAATGCTCACGAGTCATTCAGTTTTTCTCACAATTGACAAATTAACCATGAACTCCCAAAACACAAGATATACAAAAGTAATTAAAATTTATTTCATCTAAATAATCAAGTTAACAACTTCTAAATCGTAAAAGTTATGGCTGTATCATAAATAGTTTATCTTTCATCTACATAGCGCACCTAATGTTCTGAGATATGACGAATATAATGAGGCAGACATGCTTCGAATACCGAACACAATAATTAAACGTTCTACTCGTAAAAGGTACAATTTCCAATGTCAAGGCTGGAGACTCGACCTGCATACAAAACTATATATAGACCATGGTATAATAAAACTATACCATGATATAGACCAAGTAAACCAACCAGCCTTCGCCTTTTAACCTTTTTAGGGTTCCGTACCCAAAGGGTGCCAACGGGACCCTATTACTTAGGCTTTACTGTCCGTCCATTTGTCCGTCTGTCACAGGGCTAAATCTTTTGAACCGTAATAGGTAGATACTATACCATAATTTTCACTGAGATTCATATTCAGTGAAAATTTCAAGTCGGCCGCTATAACAATAAATAACATAGAGTTTATATTAATAAAGGTTATTTTATAAACGGGAAACGTGTTCTTTTTCACTAATGTATTTAAGAAAATAATAATATTTAATAATATGTGGTGTTATATTTAACACTACATATTTTCTTAAATACAATATGAATTATTTTTTATTAATTATTTTGTATTAATTTATTATATGAATTATTAAATTATTTTGAACCGTGGTGCAGGTACGGAACCCTTCATATGCAAGTCCGACTCGCACTTTGCCGCTTTTTTGTAGAGCGTTGAAACTGACCCATTCGGATGATGAATGCGTGGAGATGGCATATTTTTAATTTATCACCTATAGATAATCCAGGTAGGTACGTTCATTGAGGTTCTTTGGCCGCGTCGCCGCCCGCCGCGCCACTATTGTTAGCGAGCGGCCGCTGGACAAGGCATAAGCGAGAGCGGGTCCCATTCCTGGCGTTGAAGAAATAAATAATTAAAAGTTTTTAAGTATTATTTGAACAGGTATATATAAACTGTTGCAGTTTTTAAAAGAACACTATCTGTCCACTTCGTCATAGTTGCATATTATTTTGTATTTTTTATTTTATACTACAGTATAATTAAGTAAAGATATTTTAGTGATATTTATTTTAGAAGTATGTATGTAGGTTTATTTTCACATTGTATGTTTATAGTTAAATTAGTGAACAATTAAGTGTTTTTATTTTATGTATATTATTTTCTCTTCTAATCTTACACACGTTGTCTACATCTCTTTAACTACTCTCCTATCGCAGGTATGCTGGAAGAGATTTCTTTAGAAATAAGCATCACCTTTGTACGTATTTTTCTGTTCCTTTCTTCTTGTCTATTTATATGTGTGTACATAAACTGTTAAATAAATAAATAATTATCACTTGCTTCAAAAACGGTGAAGGAAAACATTGTGAGGAAACATACTTAAGAGATATTTCTCGACGGCATGTGAAGCCAAGTCGGAGGCCTATGGGTGGCTTTAAAACTCTGACACCAGGTTCGTCACTAACCACACGTAAAGAAAAAGAAGAAGTAAAGCAAAGCAAGCAAGTGTCGAAGCAAAAGGAGTACATGTAAAGAGCGTAGTAGCTGGCGTTCTATAGTTTCTGCCTACCTCCATGGAAACAAAGCGTGAATCTATTCAGTATGTTAACTAACAGAGGGCGTTCCCGTTGACCCGCAATAGTATAGCATCCATACATGCAAAAAAAAAAAAAAAATTATACGTAAACGAAACTCTCTTTACACGCCCACTTGTCAAGTAGTCTTAATATTCAATTATAAAAAAAAAAAAAAATATTGCAGGCTAACGGGAACGCCCTCAGTTAGTTAACTTATGTATATGTAAGTTAGAGTACCTAAACAAGGACCAACAACATCAGCAGATGCTGCACGATGATGCTGATCAAGTAACTACGGCGCACTGGATTGGTATTCTGTTAATTAGTCACAGTTACCACGCTTAACGAATTGATTATCACAGTTATCGACCGACACCTTCGGTGTGTTGTAATAATTAACTTAAGTAAGTTATAAGTATTCCCCTCGAAGGTTACTTAGCGTGGTAATAAGTAATAATCACATTTCCCATACTGTGTAAACGGATTACTGCATGAAACATTGTTTTTTGTTCAAAGTAGTAGTATGCTAATCCTAACTATATTCAAGGGCGGATTCAGGGGGGGGGGGCTGTGCCCCCCTCCTGGAGCCACCCAAATGCCCCCCAAATGGTTTAAGTAAAAAATAACGAATCGTCTGAATGAACTGGCCTTTTGAAATCATCAAATGACTCCTCCCGCTCTGGGCGGAGCGAGAATGGACTGGCCTGAATGCATATCTATCAAGAAATTGCTTCATTAATGACCGCTGAAGAAGTAGGCTACTACGAGTATATGTTTATTGAAAAAGAACTAATCGTCGGTTATTTAAAAAAATCTGCTGTTTCATAGAAAAGTGCAATAGCTACGCGGTCGTAATGTATGGAATAGCTTCTTTTTTTTAAATATTCAACGTAAAATTTCTTGCTTAACTCTCTTTCAGCGTCGATGTCCCTGCCACTCTGTAGTGCAATACAAGATATGGGAGACACTTCTTACCTGTCTGGCTCATGTGCCCCCCTCCCAGAAATAAATTCTGGATCCATACTTGACTATAATTAAAAAAAATTCGCCACTTTTGTAACAGAAAATTACTACTTACACTTTATTATGCACTTTGTCAATCAATTTTAACATATTGTATCTCCACATGGGGAGGCTCATCTAAGTCAACAATGATTAACTTAGAACGCTCGCAGCGTGCTATACTGAAAGTTATGACATTTAAGAGGTATAGATACTCAACTGAATTACTGTACAGTGAATTGCCTGTACTAACAGTGAGACAGTTATTCATATTAAGTGTAACACTAAGTCAACACAATATCCCCCCATATTACACAGGAAAACGAAGAAACGACATAGTATACAAAGTCCCATCTTACAAAACCACATTTGCGTGTAAATTTATGCAATATTTAAGTCCATTCTTGTATAATAAGATATCACAATACGTCAACCTACGAAATATGACTTCATTTGCCTGTAAGAAAGTTCTTGTTGAATATTTAAAACAACTTAACTATGAGAAAACGGAGAAACTATTGAAGAGCTTGACTTAAACAAACACATATACACACAAACTAACAGCACACAATGCTCAAACCACACCTTACAAACATCTATACCCATATTCAAAATATCACGCTCACACACACTCACTCATATCTCTTTCTTAAACATTATTTACTCATGATTAACATTTAAAATTCTAAACTTATTATTTGTGCCTGCAGCTATTAACTATGCTTAGGTTAGTTCCCACTAAAATAATAATTAAGTCTTATACGAGAAAAATCATACAATTGTCTGTAAACTTTGCTTATACTAAATTTATTTTAACACTACCTCCATTGTGATCACTTCTTTTCGTAGATAGTGCAAGATGTTCTGATACCTACCTGTTTACATTGGAACATAATATCATAGATACATAATTATTATACTGTGAATTAATAGTGGAATACAATTTGTATTTATTACTGGTAAATTGTGTAAGAGGAAGACTGTCCTACCGTGATACAGTTTCGACTAGTACGGGGGACAGTGTGAATCGAATACTACAACCTAAATAACAATATCAGTGTTAGTAATTGTTGGTGAGTGATTAGTGCTTAAATACGTAATAAATAATTATCATGTGACGTAAGTACTTAACGAACAGCACATAAAAGACGTTAGAAAGGTGAGAAATATAATATCACAATATTGGTTAGTCTTTAAGTGCAGGAACCTATTTAGGTACGTTTGTATTGTCTACCTACCAAATGTTAAATATACCAAATTATATGGTTGTACTTTTTATGATGCAATTAAATAAAGTTATTTTTAAAGTTATTATAATAAAAATGCGAAAGTGAGTTTGTTTGTTACGCTTCCACGCTAAATCTGATCGCAGACGAAGTTTCGGGCTACAGCTAGTTTTACAACAATTTAAATGTAGCTTACTATAAATTAATCAAATGTAGTGAAATAAGGTAAACTTGTCAAAAACTGTTAAGTTTATTGTTTTACGTTTGTTTCAAGATATACTGTGACTCTGTGAGGCAAGTGACACCGAACGTGAATGAGTCATTTAATTTCATTTCAATTGTCAAAGAATTTATGGCAATTCTGATTTAAATATTGGTATACGGACAATAAAAGTAGGTCGATTAATGATATTATCTATTATTATTATTAGTATATTAGTATATATTGTATATTATAGTATATGTAGTATTAGTAGTAGATATTAGTTATTATTGATATTATCGATGATGATTATTGTAGGTCAATTTGGTTAACAATGAATTTCCCTGAATTTATAAAATAAGTAAACCTTTCCCATACCGCTTGTCCATTGCACCTCACGTCACTTTATTTATGTGGTCCCAATAGTCCCAAACTACGGTCCGCACCGGCCATGACTGTTACCCGTAATAAAAGGGACGTCTCATTTATTATTGACAAATATTTCGCGCCGAAAAAGCTACGTATTGTACCCTAACGGAAGGCGCCACATTCTAAACTTTATTGTATTTATTACGTGTACAATATACGAGGCACTTTGGCGGTACATTTTTATGGCATAAATAATAAAAGACAGGAAATTATATCAATTCTTCAGTCAGTTGCATCGCGGGGCGCAAACGGAGGCATTTCTCGAGTGCGTTTATGTCTTTTGTATGTACGAGCGCCGGCGCATCCTTAGATGTAATCTGCATTCTTTGTGAATGACTCCTTGAGGACGATTACTGGGTAATGTAGGTATTTTATTTATTGAATGGGTGGGAATGGTGGTTTTAGATTTAGACTAGATTAAAATACTCGTAGATTGTTATCTTAGTTAAATATCATCTTAATTCCTATTAAAATAAAGTTAATATCAACTTTTATTATAACCATTTATGACAAATCTTATATACAATATTAACACTAAATTAAATGACTAACTATACAAATAAATACAAAAACAAAAGGCCACTTAGGCGTCGAAGTATTCGTCCGCATCGCTGTCATCCGCAAACGTGCCCAGAAGACTGGCAGCAAAGAACCACGTTATAAACGTGTCTATTCCTCAAGATGTCTTGAACGACTCCAGCATAGAGAGCGATCGAGAACTTCAAACGATTGAGGACAAAATCAAGACCATGAAAGAAAATGGATTGTTATTTGAGAGTCTGTCATCCCATGACATTCATCATTATACCGCGATCTACTGTATGATCGGCGTGGTAGCAGCATGTCTCGGAGTCTTCGTGTGGAGGCGCGCGCGCTCGCGCTGCGCCCTCGCGCCCGCGCCGGCAGTGCCCGCAGCAGTCGATACACCCGGCGGCTGCGCGCGCCCGGCCACGCAACGTGCGTGTGTTGGGGATAGTGTAATATATCAGTGTGACAATGCTGCTCGTTCTTTTCGCCAAAGAACGAGCCAGACCTCTTAGTTTAATTTTAATGCCAGAAAATCCGAAAATCACATGCCTTAAAAAAAAAGCTTTACAAACGCTGCAAAAATAAAAACTTTTTACAAAGAAAAACAACCGACTTCCGAAAAAAATCACTACAAAGTGAAAAAAAACTTTAATTTCGGAAGTCAGTGTCATGGGTTTCGAAGTTTCGTTTTTTGCCACCGACTTCCGAAATTAAAGTTATTTTTCACTTTGTAGTGATTTTTTCGGAAGTCGGTTGTTTTTTTTTGTAAAAAGTTATTATTTTTCACTTTTTAGTTGTGGTACCTACCCCACACAAATTCAAATACCAGTACCTGCTATGTAAATAACAGTCACAGGAAGTTATCATCATATCATCCACATAAACTAAGTGGGAAAAATACGTATTATTGAAGCTTACTCAAAAAGTATCCCAGCAAAGTTAATAAAATTTATATGGGACCAATCCGGGAGCATACCCTTTCAAACAAAAAATAATTTTCAAAATCGGTCTACAATTGACGGAGAAATCGACGGACACACATAAAAAATAAAAATAAATAACATAGTACATACGCGTCGAATATATAACCTCCTCCTTTTTGGAAAGTCGGTAAAAAATTAGGGCGAGATCTCTTCTTTAAAAAATGCCACATTTATCCAAAAATCTTTATTATTTGAACTCATACCTAAAGTTCACTCTTCAACCTTATTACCAAACACCCCTAAAACTTGTAATCAAATTAAACGGTTCCCATATATTAAACATTTGAATCGCGTGAGACATGTCGCTTCATGTCGACACAAGTCTAAACGATTAGCACTGGCGCGCAAACGCATAAAAACTTTTTCAAGTAAAAAATAAGTTGAGAGAGAAAAAAACGAACCGTGCACAAAGGCCGGTGATACCGTGAAAAATGTTCACAAATAAAACAAATCTTAGATCACCCGGGAAGACGGTTATACGGTTCTCAATACGTGTGAAACTTGTGGGGACTTGAAGATGTAGAAATATTTATCAGCTTAACTATGTTCTTGTATGAGGATTTTAGAATTACGAACCTACCTAAAACGGATTAAGAGGGTTTATCCTAAAAGTTGGCAACGTCGCAAATAACTGACAAATATTGACCTGTTTTGATTCATATAGCAATATTACTGAATAGAAATAAGAAATGTGGCTAAGTAGAGAACTAGAATATTAATAATGAATTGCAATTATAACATTGAATTTTATGTTGTACCCATTTTAGGTGTAAAACGCGCATTTGAAAAGTTTTCAAAATAGTTTTTTTACATCTAAAACTAAACATTCGGTGTTACGATATTAATTATTGCATTTCATAATCAATATTCTAGTTTTCTAGTTAGCCACATTTTTTATTTCCACACAGTAATATTGCTAAATTAATCAAAACAGTGAAATATTTGACATCTATTTGCGACGTTGCCCACCTTCAGAATAAACGCTCTTCAGAAATTGCGTGAAAATCTAACAAAACTGAAATCTCCTTCCTTATTCAAGCGCACCCTCCCATTGCCAATGAAACACAGCCAGTTAATTGGCAAGCTGTGTAGCACCACCACGCATCCGCAAACACGCTGCGTCATCATTCACCTCCAAACAGAAACCCTGATGAGCTCACAATCACCCCACAATGCTAATGGGTTACCCAAAACCTTACCTGATCACTCGCTTACTCGACAACTTCAAACCAATTAATCATTCGAATACGCAGCTTCAATTTTTGACAACCAAAGGAATTTTAATCGAATTCAATACATTGAAAACGATTCCGACATTCTAGTGATTCACAATCGAATAACTACTCGATGAATGGGGATTTTAAATCTTTTGTGGAGATGTGCTTGGGCAATTTAGTTGGTGCACAAATTAAATATACGAATACCTTCATAATTGGTTACCTACAATAAAACACTCATCAAAATGATTTGTTTGGTTTACATATTTATTTTTCTTGACTGATTCAATGCAGATGAATACTTCCATAGCAAATGTTTCTTAAAAACGTATTATTTATTAGTCTCACAATAATAAAAACTCCATTTACAACAGTACCCTTATTTTTTTTTACGTTTACGTTTTGAAATAGATAGCTAATCCATATCTTCATAGGTTCGAAAAAAAAATCTGCTCAGCAACGTAAATAACGCAAGGAATGTTGTTGAACTGTCAAAATGAAACAGATTAGTCGTAATCATTTACGAAAATATGTTACGTAATTAGATAGCTGCTCTCAAGTACTACAAAACATTAAAACATCGTTTCAATACTTCTGAAGAAACACAAAAACAAAAGTGAAGCATGTCCAACGAAAGCTCCGCCGCGCGCACAAAAAAGATATTATTACGGTGAATGTTTCCTCGTAACTGTGTCACTGCACTTAAAAGCAACAAAACCAGGATAAAATGGCAGGAAATTAAACGACGATGTTATTGAACCGGGGGGGGGTCTGTAAGAAATGAAACACCTAATATTATCTTTGATCAAGCACAGGACTGGTTGATGTGGCTTAAATGATGATGATGACGATGAAATCATAATTGCGATAATGGAACAGTCAACCTGAAGACCAATTCTCGTACATAAAAAACGTTCACAGTCAAGTCGCAATCTGTCAAACTTGTCAAAAATGTTGGTAAATTGATTGTATTTTTGACAGCTTGCGCAATGCGAATGCGAACGATCTTAAAAATTACGGGAATTGTCCCTCAGGTGTCGAGTACAATAAATAGCAAGGAGGCAATGCCATTCATATGTTCTCTCATAAGTCATAATGCACTGTAGAGGCTGTATAAAAAGTTTGTAGCATGCATCCTCCGCGAGCTCAAGACTTGAATAAGAGATAAACATTTAATTTATATTAAGAATAGAAAAAAATGCAGACAGTCAGCCCCCGGCTGTCAAGCGGCTTGAAGAAATATATGTTTAAGTAATCTATACACTTTATTAAAAAAAAACAACAGACTTCCGAAAAAAACACTACAAAGAGAAAAATAACTTTAATTTCGGAAGTCGGTCTCTGGTTTAGAATTTTCGTTTTTTGCCACCGACTTCCGAAATGAAAGTTGTTTTCCTCTTTGTAGTGTTTTTTTTCGGAAGTCGGTTGCTTTTTTTTTGTAAAAAGTTTTTATTTTTCACTTTTTAGTTGTGGTGCCTACCCCACACAAATTCGATTACCAGTACCTGTTATGTAAATAACAGTCACAGGAAGTTATAATCATATCATCCACATAAACTAAGTGGGAAAAAATACGTATTATTGAAGCTTACTCAAAAACTATCCCAGCAAAGTTAATAAAATTGATATGGGACCAATCCGGGAGCATACCCTTTCAAACAAAAAAATAATTTTCAAAATCAGTCCACAATTCACGGAGAAATCGACGGACACACATAAAAAAACATACATACGCGTCGAACATATAACCTCCTCCTTTTTGGAAGTCGGTTAAAAACAAAGTCGCTTTTCGCGTTTGTCTGTATGTCTGCGTTGTTCGTCTAAACCACGCAACAGATTTTGACGAAAATCTCACCATCGTTTAGAGAATTTATTCCGGAAGGTTTATGTGTAAATATTAATGCGTTACGTTACGTTTACCTAACAAATCTCGATGTTTTGTCAAGTCGTAAAAACCGTGCGAAGCAGGGGCGGGCCGCTAATATGTTATAATTGAATTCTTAGAACCAATAAATATTCGAGTTATACCGCTAAGAAGTCTTTTATTTAATGTAGCACCAGTACCGTAAGCTCCCGAACAGTCTACTGTACCTATAACAACACATATTCCTTTCCCACCTTCTATTATTGTTGTCTCTGAAGAAGGATCACTTCATTAGTGAAGCAGACTCCTCAATAGGCCGAGAGCTCTCTGCCTCAGAACAAGGGACTATATTTCACGTCACCGGCCCGCATAGCTACCGTCCAGTTAACTGTTACAAATGTTTTTCTATTGTCAGATTGCCTGACTCATTAATTTCGCACTGAACGGAAAGAAATTCGGCCACTAAGGCTTCTGGCACACTCGAGACTTGTTGCCAATAAGAAAATAATAATAATAATAATAAATTTTTATTGGAACAAAAACACATTATACAGATTGATTGCGTACGTAAATAGCTACATTAGTTACAAAACTGTGTCGTAGCTATTAACTCCCATCTCCAAGAGGGAGACGACAGGGTTCCAAATTCCAGTTAATGAAAACACCGTTGGTTAAAAAAGAACAATAACAAAAATTAAAATAAGTAGTAAAAAATTAAAAAAGTAAAAATATAAATAAAAAATATAAAAAAGTAGTAAACTAAAATGGTAACAAATTAAAATAATGTTGCGATTAATCGATGAAAGAAATTGAGGACACAATTAAAACCTTCGTGTGAACATTGCCTCCTACGGACTTGCACGGGTTTTCTACGGGTTTTGTCAACGGAAGAATAGACAAAATGACAGATTGTGATTGTTTATCAATAATTTTGTCTATTCTTCCGTAGACAAATCCAGTTTCTATTGTTGTCATTAGTCTAAGCGTACCGGACTATGACATATAAGCCTCTCTGTAAAGCCGAAAGTTGCTAGTGTAGGCAAGCAGGTTGGTAACGTTGGTTTCTAGACAATGATACCGAACACGTTTTCATGTTCCAGCGTCGAGTGCTACGAGTCGTCGAAGCGCCATCGACGTTCTGACATCTCGCTACACCTTTTTGTAAATTTGCGATTGGGCGCATTCCCCATTCGCGATCAAAAGTATTGCGTGCTTCAGCCCTAACTCATGAAGACGTTTTGTTTGAAGGTGCCAAACAAAGAAGCACTTTGTTTAAGATATTGTTTCTCTTTTTATTTACTCGTTTGTTTACTGCCTTTTTAGGCGCGAGCTTACTCTTATTTGCTTTCACTGCGCGAAAAATGTTTATGCTACAATTCTGCGATTATGAGATTATGCTACGGGTCGAGTTGTGTTTGTTCGCCCTGATTTATATTCTGATTTCATATTTTAATATTATGCTACAAACATTTACGAGGGACTAAATGTACAAATATTTTTTCAGTGCTTGTAATTAATATTACTTACTTGACCTGCTTTTAAATAATTCATGCTGAACATAATTTAGCATTCATTGATTAATCTGTGCGAAACGGGATTTTCATTTCCAGACGTGTTTTAAAGTGTGAAGAAATCGTGTATTCTTATTAAGCTACTAGCTTATGTCCGTGAGCCAGCCTTCCTCAAAAATTGAGCTATCCAATGCAAAAATATATTTTCAAATCCGATTGGTAGTTCCGAAAATCATTATAAAGAGGTAAAATTTGTTTGTTTGTAAGTTTGTATGTAGAAACTTACAAACAAACAAACAAATTGTACCTCTTCATAATATTATATTATATTATATTATCTATAAATAATAAGTAATATGTATCCTTTATGATTAAACGAGCAATGTTTGTATAAATATATATTTGTAATCACATTCTCGAAAAGGGCTCTAACGATTTCGATGAAAGTTGCAATATAGGGCTTTACGGGGACGAAAAATCGATCTAACTTGGTCCCATTGGTCTTGGTCTTGGTCTGTCTGGGAAAATTCGTTGTCTCCGTATTTTCACCCGAGCAGAGCTTGTTCGCCCAAACTTTAGAACAAGATGGCTACCTTATAATAATGAGATGGCAGCATGGAATGAGTAAGTACCTACTATCATGGCAGCATGGAATGAGTAAGTACCTACTATCATGGCAGCATGGAATGAGTAAGTACCTACTATCATGGCAGCATGGAATGATTAAGTACCTACTATCATGGCAGCATGGAATTAGTATGTACTATACATGGAATTAGCATGAACTTTCGTAAACTATTAAATGGGCATTCTTTATTTTCACCAGAGCAGAGCTCGGTCGCCCAGGTGCTCTAACTAATAAGTATACCTAAGTATAGATTCGTTCATGCCCGCAGATGTCTAAAACATTAACTACATAGCTTAAAATGTACCAACTTAATAATAATATCACTACAATATCACCTACTCAAGACTCGATCATAACAAACAAAGAGTACCCACACACCCCAAGGTGCCTTGGTTCCACTCGCGGACATTATCACTCTATCATCGCACCTCAATGGATGGCCGTCATTTATTAGGCGGTGTCGGCACCACACATAATGCTCCTTCATCAGATCCCATGCATACAATGTTATAGTATGACCGATGTAGGTAATATGAGGCGCTTATAGTCGCGATAATACTTGCGTAGATCATGGCAAAGACATTTATGTTAACTCTTTGTATTGTCTAAACACACAGCATAACAACAACATAACAGCATTTGAAAATACCCTAAATTGAGGGGAATTAATAGGGATGTTGACCAGCGAAAAAAAACTATTTAGTCAGTCAGACAGATAATAAAAAAATATTAGACACGTATTTTTTGCTTTATCATATGAATAAAAAATGGTTTAGATATTACGCATTCAAGTTGGGGAGTGGGTCGCTACGTCACAAGTCAGTATAAAATCTACCGGCCAGTGACGCCACATTTTAACGCATTGCCTACTCAATGTATAGCCGTAATCTTTTGATTAGGTAAAAAAAGAAAAAATACGTGTCCAATATTTTTTAATATCCTACCTGACGGACAAAAAAAATTGTTTTAGTCATCATCCCAATTGTGTGGACTTGTTTCCATACTTGTGGTTCCATATTGCCATGCTTGTGGCTAAGTAATAACAGCTGCACGGTTCGATCAATCTGGTTAAGCTACGCTTGCCGCGGCTAGCCGTGGATGGGTGACCATCTGTACATACCGAGAATCCTCCGTGCCTCGGAAAGCACGTTAATCCGTTGGTCCCGGCTGTTATTCGTGGATCTTTGACAATCGTTACGAGTCGTCAGAAGCCCGAAAGTCTGACAATCAGTCTTACCAAGGGGTATCATATTACCCACTTACTGGGTTGTGGAGGTCAGATAGGCAGTCGCTCCATGTAAAATACTGGCATTCAGCAGCATCCGGTTAGACTGGAAGCCGACCCCAACATAGTTGGGAAAAGGCTAGGCAGATTGACTGGGTACCATATATGGTCCAAACTGATCGGTTGGGCAAGCACAAAATTCCCCTCTAAACTTATACCGACCAATTAATTCATAATTATCAATTTTAAATATTCCGCAAGATTCTTAAAACACCAGAGGCTACTTTATAATTGGCGAATATACTGTAAGTAACTAAGTTGTATCTCCGGCGTCGTGAAATAAGACCTTTATTAATGAAAATGTTGATTGATTTTGCGGTGAAACAACAAAAGAACTTTCCCGGAGGCGTTGATTGATTTTGCGGTGAAACAACAAAAGAACTTTCCCGGAGGCTGCGCAGGTCGGCCACAGCCACAGCTTCCCAGCAAGGAAACTCGGCATCTTGTTGAGAATTCCTCAACTTTTACGAACTAATTTGGTAGGTACACGTGACTATCACCTGGTCGTGAGAGTACCTTCACGAAACACGGTATGGTAATTATGTATTTATTAAAAACGCGAGAATTTCAGGTAATTTTCAGCAGTTTGAGACGATATTTTCTTTGGGCTCCGGTCGGCTAGGTAGGTACTAAAACCTACCTAACATTTAACCAGAAAAGCCTTACCTACTTAAGCTCAACGAGATTATCATAGAAACTAAAGTAACTGCTTATTAACAGTTTTCTACGGACTGCTTTAATTATTTTCATGAACGATAAGTGTTAGTTAACTATTAAATGTGCACTTTGAATCGAATTAGCTAAGATAACAAGCATATTTTTTTTTAAACCCGTGCCACAAAATTTCTTTAATTCTCATTCCTATTCCATCAACAGACCTTGTTCACCATTTTTTTTTTTTTTTTTTTTTTTTCCTAGCTAGGGCATCTCGCAGATTACCACTAAGGTAGTGACTGCTTAACCGGGCTTTCCTGTGGCTGCCTTAAGCTTCTACACTCAAAGCCTCCAGCCAGGGCATTATACTATTCTAATTAAAACTAGGCGAATGCTCGCTAAGGGCCACCCCCTGTGGGGTGCGAACCTCGGCTTAGGGCATTCGCTGAGGGGAGGACAGCAAGAGGGACAGGCTGGATCAAAATGGTGGTTTCATGATTATTGATCGGGGAATTTAAAGCTACAGGCTCAGCGGCAACGCGTGCTGGCGCTTCGTCGACGAGCAAGGGTCGGGGGGGAGTATCGTTTACTCGGGAGGGTCGCGATCGCGGGGAACCTCTACGGCGAGGTCTGTAACGCGGGTGTCGGTTGTGTTTGTGCACTGTACTCGTGGCCCTATTGCTCTCCTGTAGGAGGGTGATGGGGTCATCTGGGTCGGAGAGGATATGCCTTGGGCGGCGAAAGTGACTGATTCTAGAGGGAATGTAACTAGCTGCCTCGACAACCAGAGGGTTGCGATGTTTGACGGCTGAATCGAAGTAACGCTTTGACATGCGTTTGAGAAACTGGTGGATGGTAGGTATTTTAAGATCGAGATGGAGGATCTCATTTCTAACATACATGGGGGATCCCGTGGCTCTACGGAGGAATCGGTTCTGTAGGGTTTGCAACCTATGGATGAATCGGGGTTTGGTATGTGCAAAGACGATACCCGCATAGGTCATGATTGGGCGAATGCACGTGGTGTAAGTTCGCAATTTGCACCTGAGTGACATTTTGCTACGTGCATTTAATACGAAATGGAGTCTACTGAGAGCGAAAGAGGCTCGCGAGTGAACCGCCTTTATGTGCTCTGAAAACGTGAGATGCCTGTCTAAGATCACACCTAGATATTTGGCTCGCTTAGCCCAAGGGATCGGCTTGCCAAACATGGTGACTGATCGGGGGAAAGAGGGATTTAGCCACGGTTTCGAGAAGAGGACCGCTTGGCTTTTATCGGGATTGACCTCGATTCTCCACTTCCTGAACCAGGCGCCAAGGTTATTGACCGCCTGTTGGAGGTTTTGAAGCATCGAAGCGGAACCTAAACCTTTACAGTAGATGGCAGTGTCGTCTGCGAACAGAGCCAACTGAGTCTTTTTATTTCTAGGGATACCGCTGGTGAATAGCGTGAACAATAGGGGAGCGAGTACAGAGCCCTGAGGGACTCCTGCTCGGATCTGACGAGGGGTGGATAGGGCTCCGTCTATGCGATAGCGAAAGGTGCGATTCGACAAGTAGTCTCGTAAGATGAGCACGAGACGATCGGGCACACCGAGTTTGTAGAGCTTATACAATAAGCCGTTGTGCCAGACTTTGTCGAACGCTTTCGCTATATCAAAGAAGATAGCGCCTGTCATTAAGCCGCGGTGGATGCCGCTGCTTATATGTTCTATGATACGGTGGGCCTGATGCACGCTAGAGTGCTGGGTTCGAAAGCCGAACTGTTCGTTGGGGATTAAGCCCTTAGTCTCGGCGTAGTCTCTGAATCGCTTATAAATAAGCTTCTCATAGAGTTTGCCGAGTACTTTGAGCAGACTGATGGGACGGTAACTGGTGGGATCTGATTTGGGCTTGCCAGGTTTTGGAATACCTATGACAGTGGCCTCTTTCCATGTTTGGGGAAAGATATTATTGCTTAGAGCACCATTGAAGATGGTGGTCAGTAGCATAATGAGATGAGCGGGGAACAGTTGGATCACCCTATTGGTGAGTCCGTCTGAACCGGGGGCTTTTCTAATTTTTAGACCTTTGATTAAGTCGTGCACTTCGTCCGGAGCGACTGGAGGCAGAGGACTATCAGGGTCTTCGACGGGAGGGAGAGAGGCTCTGCTTTCGACTTCGGCGTCGACCTCTGCGAGGTGAGCTTGGTCTACTGGCTGAGAGCTGGGAGAGCATTGGAGCTCGAGACTATCTGCTAGGCACTCGGCCTTTTCGATGTCGTCGAATGCTATTGACTTATCGGGGCGTATCAGGGGGGGCATGGTGGCGATCTCCTGGGATTTGAGTTTCCTCTGAAGTTCCCAGAAGGCCTTGTGGGTGGGCTCTAGCTCGCTAAGCATCTTGTCCCAGCCCGCTTAACGCAGCTCCGCTACGCGTGTACTTACAGTTCGCTGTAAGTAGCGCATATGGGCTTTGTTTGCGGCACAGGGGAAGCTGCTGTAGGCACGGGTGGCCGCGTTCTTCTCCGTCATTAGAGCACGTACATCGTCAGGGAGCTTCCAGCGACGGTTATCCGTCGCTGGGACCTCCCTTGAACAGTCGTTCAGGACAGATTGTACGTGCTCCGTGAGGGAGTCGATCGCGGCCGTCGTGTCAGCGATAGAATCGAAATTGTTGGGGATTGAGTCTAACTGAGGGGATGTGGTGAGTTTCAGCTGTTCGCTTACTCGCCTCCAGTCTGTTATCTTTTTTGTAGCAGAGGGCTGGTCGGGGTCATGATGACGACCTATGCGGGAGTCGAGTCTTAGTAGTATTGGACGGTGGTCAGAGTTAAGCTCGTGCACCGTTTCTATCGAGTCTAGTCTCAAGTTGACACTCTTAAGGAGTGCCACGTCGAGGACATCCTGAGTAAACCTGGGGTCGTGAGGAAAATGAGTGGGAGTCATCGGAGCGATGACGTCAAAGTTCAGGAAGGTGGAGAGGTCGAACAAGTGTCGACCCCTGGGGTTGGTTCTGGTACTATTCCAGGAGGGATGCTTTGCATTGAGGTCGCCCGCTATGATAACGGAGTCGCTCATGCCTAATAGGATTGTGAAATCGTCTGAGATATGTTGGAAATTCTCAGCCGGCGTAGCGGGAGGGAGGTAGACCGATACTAGCATGATCGGCTGATCGGCCAGTCATGGATAGTCGGCAGATAGTGACTTCTAATTTACTTAGGGGAGGAGGGTCCATAGGTATGCAATACAGATCCCGTTTGTAATAAATAAGGGTGCCGCCCTTGTGACAACGCGTCCTATCATTACGGATGAGACGGTAGTTAGCTATAGAGGGGTTTCGGTGACTGGGTTTGAGGAACGTTTCCTGAACGAGGAGTAGGTCAATTTGATGGTCGCGGAGGAATTCCGAGATCTCATCGCGTTGACCGCGGATGCCGTTTGCATTGAAGATGCCTATTTTAAGGGATCGGGGTTTATGCCTCGCTGTACTGGTGTTAGACATTATGAGGTTTATTAGAGTGGAGAGTTTGCATGACGTCTTGTTCACCATCCACATATAACTTATTTATTGAGACCATTCCAATGAGCCCAAATACGATACCTGTGCCGTAATTTGGTAAGGTAGTTGGGTATCCTGAAAATTCCTAATTCTTTTTCTAAAATAAATGTAGCCTAAGTTACTCCTTATAATATCAGCTATCTGCCAGTGAAAGTCCCGTCAAAATCGGTCCAGCCGCTTCAGAGATTAGCTGGAACAAACAGACACACAGACAAAAAAATTGTTCTTTTGATATAAGTACCGTATATACTTTCATACCTTTGTTCGCTAAACGGCAAATTCTCAAAACGGCAAATTCTCTTATGGACAAATTCTTATAATGGCTAATTCGCATATGGGCAAGAGTACAGTTAAAATGAAAGTCGTTTTAAAAAAATGAAAATTATTTATTCGTTATAAGTATTCTTCAACTTGACACTTGCACTTAAACTAATAACAAACGTTCTAAGCATTTTTTATCTGTAATAATTCTTAATTTGGTCGTTAACCATTTTTGTATTTTTAATTATTTCCGCCGACCTGCGTTTCTTGTCGCTACAGTCAATATTATTTTGTATGATTTTAGTTTCTGTTAAATGCTGTTATTTTGACATTACAAACAGATACTTCAATTTTATTTATTTGTATATGTTTAGTTATTGTATGTATAGGTTATCTGACAACAGTTACAACAACTACAACACAGTTCAGTGTAGCCATTTTTAGCTCCGTCGTTTATTACTTCGTTAGGTATAATTTCTATTTAATTACTTTGTCCTAGGCTACTTTGTCCCCTGAGAGGGTAAGGCAAGGATAATTGACTCAACCGCTATAGTCGTCTCTACATTTTTAAACAGGCTTTCGTGGTAAGTTTTTAAAAGGGGTATGTAAGGTTTAGGGACGAAAGCATTGCTTCAAAATTGCTATTAGGGTGAGGTTCTATTAGACGTACCAGCGCAGGTCGTACTACAGCAATATCTGGGCCCTATACCGCAAAACTTTACAATTACAATCTAGAAAATTACAATTTGCAGTAAATCTAACAATTGACGTTGTGGTCTGGTTGTGATACATGTTAATGGGCCCTAAAATCGTACCATTTTAGTAAATTTTTGTTGGGTAGATGTTTTTAAAATAACTTTTCCCGCTCTGGGCAGAGTGGGAGGGCGTGTCAGACTCTTACTGTCTAAAACCCACTCGTGTTGCTTCAGTTATCTGCGCCCTGCCAGGTTCCACGGTATCCCTTTCGGATTTTCCCGCAACCCCGGCAGGCATCGGCCTTAGCGGACCCCGTCAGTTGTGCTGCCATCTCTTTGAGGCGCGCGTGGAACACAACGCGCCGTCGACCCGGGCCTGGCTCTTATCGGACGGCGAGCTACCCATTGCTCACCGTCTGCAAGCCCACAGACAAGACGGGCAGACCTCCACCGTATGCTTCACCGTGTCCTCCGGGCGATCCACACAATGGTGACACCCGGGCGTGTCCTCCCACCTTATCCGGAACAGGAACCTCCCGAAGCAACCGTGTCCGATAAGGACCTGCATCAGGCGGAAGGTGAGGACACCGTGGCACCTCTTTAGCCACTCCTCAAAGAGGGGACTTATCACCGCAATTGTGGCGTGCCTAGCACTGGGTTGCGACAATCGCACTCTCCATGTCGCCATGAGAACCCGCCGGAGCTCTGACCACTGTGCTGTAATTTCTCGCGGCAGCGGAGTTACGCCCCGGCGTTTCGCCTCCTTGCACTACTCCCATACTTGCGTGAAGACTTTTGCCTCCAGATCCCATGGTGGCAATTCGGCAAGAATCGAAAATCGAAAATAGTACCGTAGGAACTCTTTTGTAAAACCCAAAAAAAAAAGAAGATCAAAGATTTTTGTATTTTTGTTTTATAAATTTTGATTGGTAGTAATAAATAAAGATTTAGTGGATGCAAAAGATTTTGATTAATTTAAATACCCAAAAAACTACAGCAGTTTACCCTTAGGGGCAAACTTACCCTATCATCTAGCACGCCAACAAATCTTCATAGCTTTTTAAAACTCCAATATTCTAGAAGATAATGCTTACCGTTCAAATATTAAGTTTCAAGATTCACTATGGTCGTAGGAGTTGCTTCATATCTCCTTTTGTAATTTTTTCTCTATTTTAAGAATCCGGGAGGTCTCATAAACATTTCAGCGGCAGATCAGTCGACAAGTGAATAACAGCTGATGTAGACTCTATTTCTATTATTGTTCTCAAAAAGTTTCGTTACGTAACAATGACTGGCTTTCGGCAAGTCTGCGAAAGGTCAAGACGTTTGATTAAAATAGGGTAGGTAGATATATCCGTTCTTATTGTTTTGGGCTTAACTTAGAATCTATTGTTAAGGTTGAGCAATCTTGGGCCACCTAAACTAAATCAGAACAACGATTTTTTTTTTATCGAATCTCATCTGATAGAGCAGTGGTCGCCAAGTGGTAACGGCCGCGACTTACGAGTTGTAGGACGTAAGTTCGAACCCTGACAGGCGCTTTACTTATTTAAATGAAAACCGGCATGTCCTAGAACCAAAAATTCGAATAAATCCACAAGCTCGCGTAATGGATTACGGCCTACTCCCTCTCACAGAGAGGAGTCCCAACAGTGGGAACATTTTAGGCTGATTATGCTTACTTAAAACAAAACTAAAAAAGTTAGGATGACGTGCTTATCAGCTGTTATCACTAGATAAACACGTTCCACAGTCATCCTAAGTACCAATTTCAACAGTTAAACTGAACGCGATTATCAAATATTAACTCCGTTCAAATGTCAGTGTCAATATTGCACCACAATTATGACACTGACAGCTCTTGAACGCGTTCAAGATGTACTGATCGCGTTCAGTTTCATTGGTGAAATCTGCCCTAACCCTAACTAGATTCCTAGAAAAAAATGGTGCTATAACACCATAAGTACCTACCACTCACGAAGCTACACAACAAAAATACTTTCCCAAATTCACACGGCGTCCAAGCTATGAATTACAATATTACAATAAAACCGTCACAATACAATCTAATATAAGTCCGTGGCTGAATGGAGCGGGTTCACGGAAGGGTCCCACAAATCATCGCCGCCTCATACGCGTGTAATTATCCCGAGCCGGACCCGCCCGATAAGATCTCTATAGCCGCTAATCTCTGGAGAATAACGTTGAGAAGTTCCACTCTTGGATGTAGAAAGCCGTGGAATAGGAAACTTTAACTTAGTAGGACGTATCCCCATATTTTTCTTCGATATAGACCAATTGAATAATAATCCATTTAATTCAGGCAACGCAGGCCCATAAATAAATACCTTAACCTAAACATACATATATTTTTATTATAATAACAGCTCTTAATTATTTTACACGAAGTGATGACTGTGTCGGCGTCGTGTTGCGCTGCGTGGTGTCGCGTAACCTTCCACGAAATAGTCGGAACGCCACACCTTTCGACCAGAACTCTGGTCTGAAGGTTTCTAGGTACTGAGTTGGAACCCGTACCACAAACGACTTGAAGTTTATGTTATGGCGTGACTCCAGCTCCTCTATTCTCAAGGTCCACTCGGTCTTGGTTCTGATGTATTCCACGATGTCTTCAGTCATCGTGGAGTGATGCAGACGGGATAAATACAGCTGCGTCGACGGTGTAGCAAGACGCAGCAACATATTTGGTCCCGCCAGAGCAGTACCACATCGATTACGGCAATTGGGCTTCCTTCGCTTGGATTCCACCGTCACGAAGCCTTCCTTGTCTGTCTGCTATTTCTTAGGGGCTGGGGACAAGATACCGGGAGTCGGTACATTGCGGCTCTTAGATTTGTTTGATTTTGCACTGTTAGCAAAAACTTTCTTCTGCTGCTGCTCCTTTTGGACGGGAGTTTGTGCAGCCGCTTCTGAGTAAGCACGGCGTGGTGTTGACGTGCTAACTTGTGACGTCGCCTCTACTGCGGTAAAGACGGAATCAGCGGGGCGCGGTATTGCATCGCTAGTAGTGACTGCGGTCGGTGACGCGTCCAATTTCGCTGACTCGAAACTGGACAGCGAAGCGTTGTTTGCGCCACGACAACAGTTCACCTTTGATGCGAACTCAGGTGACCTACATACCGCTACAGTATTGCGTAAGTCAACCATATCGGCCCGTAACTCATTGATGGTGTTTTGAGACACATCCAGCTTGAACTTCATGTCGGCCAGGCTTGCCTTCAGGGTAACAATATCCTTCAGCAACCTGGTGACGTCGACGTGGTCAAATGTAACGGGGGGCAGCTTCCGCAGCTCCTTTGCCACAAAGGACGGCACATCGTCATGGTCAGTCTCCTTAAACACCCGAAACATGAGACTCCTCTCTCCCTTTTCGTCCCTCCTACGGGACGGCATTCGGTCGGCTAAGTCGAGCGATGTGTACAGTGTCGTCTTTGCACAGCGTATCTCATCTGTGGTGTAGGGGTGCAGATCGAGGTGCAGATCTGCATCCAGTTGCGACGTCCAGTTGATGTTGCAGGAACGCCAGGAGCTCGTTGACTATGAATTTTCGGAACCGTTAAAGTTACAGGACTCAGAAAAGTGTTAGTGGAGCTTCAACAGATTATGATAATCTGTGACTTTCTAATTTATCAGAGATCCTATCCAGCATCCGGAACTTGGGTTGTTCAAGAACTACTTATGTCTATTTGTGGATTACACTACTCTGCACGCGCAGCATGACCACCCACAGACTACTTAGAGATACTACGTATAGACCACCCTTTTTTTTTTTTTTTTTTTTTTTGGGTGGTAAATCATCAAATGACTCCTCCCGCTCTGGGCAGAGCGAGAGGGAGTGTCAGACTTTTACTGACTAAAACCCACCCGTGTTCCTTCCGTTGCCTATGTGCTGGGGCCGCGATATCCCTTTCGGACAGACCCGCAACCCCAGCAGGCATTGGTCCTTCCGGACCCCGTCAGTTGGTGCTTTTTTTTTTTTTTTTTTTGGGTGGGAAATCATCAAATGACTCCTCCCGCTCTGGGCAGAGCGAGAGGGAGTGTCAGACTTTTACTGACTAAAACCCACCCGTGTTCCTTCCGTTGCCTATGTGCTGGGGCCGCGATATCCCTCTCAGACAAACCCGCAACCCCAGCAGGCATTGGTCCTTCCGGACCCCGTCAGTTGTTGCTGACATCCCTTTGAGGCGCGCGTGGAACACGACGCGCCGTCGACCCGGGCCTGGTCCTTATCGGACGGCGAGCTGCCCATCGCTCACCGTCCGCAGGCCCGCGCCTACGGTGGCCGGAAGTCAGCTTGTGACTCCCGACGCCCGGGGCGTCTCCTGCGGCGACTAGGGGCGCGAGGGCGTGCAGCTTCAATCTCCCTCGCGCGCTCCGCCTCCTCCTTCG
The DNA here is from genome assembly GCA_916701695.1 of Agrochola macilenta. Lineage (NCBI taxonomy): Eukaryota > Metazoa > Arthropoda > Insecta > Lepidoptera > Noctuidae > Agrochola > Agrochola macilenta. Next base: position 8,558,309 of record OU753554.1, on the reverse strand, counting down.
CGAGCATAACTGCCTCGCAGAAGGAGGTGACGGCCTCCCATGCACTCTCGCTCCGGACCATGGCCTGAACCAGGGCCGGACGCGAGAGATCGCCGCCGCCGATCGCCTCCGTGAGGACACGGCGGTGCTCCGCCCAAGCCGGGCAGACTTCCACCGTATGCTCCACCGTGTCCTCCGGGCGATCCACACAATGGTGACACCCGGGCGTTTCCTCCCGCTTGATCCTGAACAGGAACCTCCCGAAACAGCCGTGTCCGGTGAGGACCTGCGTCAGGCGGAAGGTGAGGACGCCGTGGCGCCTCTCCAGCCACTCCTCAAAGAGGGGCCTTACCGCCGCAATTGTGGCGTGCCCAGCGCTGGGTTGCGACGACATCCCTTTGAGGCGCGCGTGGAACACAACGCGCCGTCGACCCGGGCCTGGTCCTTATCGGACGGCGAGCTGCCCATCGCTCACCGTCCGCAGGCCCGCGCCTACGGTGGCCGGAAGTCAGCTTGTGACTCCCGACGCCCGGGGCGTCTCCTGCGGCGACTAGGGGCGCGAGGGCGGAGTAATAACTAAAGTCTGAGTGACCACCGTAGAAACGGGTTTTGTCGACGGAAGTATAGTCAAAAATCAGATAAACAATCACAATCTGTCATTTTGTCTATTCTTCCGTCGACAAAACCCGTAGAAAACCGGTCTCTATGGTTCTCATGCTACGCGTGCTGGGGTCTAGAAAATACTTCTACAAAAATAGTTTAGAATAGAAACTTCTACAAGAATAGTTGTTTTATTGAGTTTTTTTTTCGTTTTCGACCTCCGTGAAATTAATCCGCCTAATCCTGTAATCCTCCAAAGCAATACAGACCTTCTGCTCCTTATTATTCGGTGCCCCTAATCCAACGGTTGTGTGACTAAGGCTGCAGGAATGTGCGCGGGCGACGCGTTGTCCCCCGGGAACAGCCTGCGCTTATACACACAACAGATAACTTCAAAGAGACTACTCCGTGTTGACAAATTGGGAAAAACATATGCTTTCTTAGTATACCGATATGATTAAATACTTATCTGATAGTAAGGCGTATAGAGAATAGTACCTAGGCGACCGAGCTCTGCTCTGGTGAAAATAGAGAATGCTCATTTAATAGTACAGTAGTTCTTACTAATTCCATGCTGCCATGATAGTAGGTACTTACTAATTCCATGCCGCCATGTCATTATTCTAAGGTGTCAATTGTAAATTATTCTTGTTCTAAACTTTGGATAACCGAGCTCTGCTCGGGTGAAAATACAGTGAAAACCAATTTTCCCAAATATGAGCCCTATATTGCAACTTTTATTCAAATTGTTATAGGACTGGTGCATGTTACTGTTATGTTAGTGTTTGTAGTAGCAATTGTGTCTGTTCGTTGTGAGCTACCAGAACTAAACTTAGTTTCTAGTTTGGTAAATATTGTGAATCTAGTGCCGTTTTCGAGAACGTGATTACAAATATATATATACTTAATACTTAATAAATATATATATTTGAATACAAATATTGCTCGTTTAATAGTATAGGATTTAAAGAAAGCGGCGTTTAGGCCTTTAATCCTGCAGTTTCATTTCTGAATTATGGATGTCGAAACCTAATCGGAAGTTCAACAGCAATCCTAAAAGTTGAAAATATAATTTGTAAATCCCTGAAAATCCTGAAAAACTACTTTCGATTTACAAAACTGTGGTTCATTTTACTCTTTTCATCCCCCGGGGAATATCCGTGGCCGGATTATTTCACGTTTAGCCCTTTATCATAAACTTTCCGAACCTTCTAACTTGCTTAGCAAGCGGTATGCGCCTGCGCCTCGCGATCGAGATCCGCCGCGCATTCCAGCCAGTCGCGATCCCGCTCTACAAATGAAAGGACGATCCTTTATTTTTAAGGATTTATAAACTTGTCTTTAACGCTGGGATAAATGCATTTTTATTGAAATAGGGACTGCTTGTTTTATTTCATTCACGTATTCTAAAATTACAATATCTGCAATTCCATTTCATGAGTCAAGTGAGGACCCATGTCAAGAGTCTTGTGGCCGCATACTTGGCATGTTTGTATGTACTTTGACATCACAAATTCGCATAGGTAGGTACTAATCGGTGGCTGTCATCTTCGCCTTTTCTAAGTTTAAAAGAAGTGTCTAAGTTTCAGGCCAGGTCCAAACCAAAATCGCGCGAGAACGCGATTGTTGCGCTCTTTTTATATGAGTACTCGTATACTAGCTGCTGCCCGCAGCTTCCCTCCCCCGCGTGGACCCGAATTATACAAAAAAAAAAATAGTAGCCTAAGTTACAATTTTTTAATTTTTTATTGTTATAAGTACCGCTTTCATTTATGCATTTAGTAAAAATCTGTTATTTTCACATTACAAACAGACACTTCAATTTTGAACTATTTGTATGCATGCATTGTATAGATGACATATTCGCGCGATCAATCAAGGCGTGTTTGTACGTCAAAATTCATACAAACGACCGCGTCGATCGCGTACTCCCGCGATGATCGCGTTTGGTTAGGACGCGGGGTCAAGGACACCCGGGAGACTTTTTAATAAGAGTCCATCCCTACCTTTCGAGCTAGATCACTCTGCGAAAATTCCTGACTTTTGAATTTCTGGTAAAACAGTAGAGAAATCTAAGGCCTGTATTACAGAACCTCACTCATTATTCAAGCATTACTTAGAACTCGTTTTGATTGGTTGGAATTAGTTTCAAGTAATGCTTGAGTCTAGATACCTAGTTTTGTACACTGGGTATTTAAGCACAAACTACAATTTCATAGCCAACCCAATGACCTACGGGCTCAAGTAAATTAACGCGACACAATTGAAAGTACATTACCAACGTTCTCCCTACGCGTCTCACATTTGCCACAAAGAGCATCCGTAGCCAGCGACCGACAAACTCCAGACATAACAAAGCAACTAATACATGTACATTATTGTACTAATTGCAAAACTGTTCAGTGTACAGGGTACAACAAAGCTTGAACGGCAGGCAACTGCTCTCGCCTAATTTAAAGGTAGTTAATCATAATTTTCAAATCAATTCGTCAAAACGTTCCTTAAAAGAGGAAAATATGACCGTTTTGAATGGTATGGATGTATGTGGGTATGTATATTCATCTTTTACCTCATAACTTAGGGCTTAATAAGCACATAAAAAATAAAAATAGATAACCCCAAAATAATTTAAAACAAAATAAAAGTTATAAAAACTAAAACCCAACTACGGTATTAACGCCAACTAAAAAGGTATAAACAAGACATCACAGACAGACAAATAAAAAATACGGAGCCAGGTGTGATCTGTTTGAATAACGCTCTAACGCGACGTCGTTTTTTACTTTTTGCTTCGCCATGATCGGGGAAAAATGCTTGATACTCGTAGATGGATGGGTGATCGTTTAGATCGTAATAATAGGGAAGGTGGCAAAACTCTGCTAAAATGCAAATGAACTGAGTTTAGAGTACTTATATAGATCATGAAATCAAGCTTTAAACATCAACTACTGAAAGTGGGCCTTCCAATGACCACTACCAAGAACAGTCCTCCTTTTTGGCCTTTTCACAACACACACTCTCACAGGTGCAAAGTTGTTCATAGAGGAGAACCACGAGGTAATTGTATAAGTTTTCTGCGTGGACACTAATCTCTATTGCCATGTGTACTTGCACTGTAAAATATGATCGAGAGAACTTGCAAACAATAGAACTATAAGTCGTCGTAACAGTGACGTTATATCTTTGAAACAATCACGAAATACCCTCACAATGGACGGATATAATTGCGACTCAGTAACGGGTTTCAAGTTTTCAACTATTGTGTTAAAACTTTAAAAACTGTATGAAAAAATTATGGGGGAATTTGTTAAATGGTCAAGACCAGGGATTCCCAACCGGTGGGGCGCGGCCCCTCGGGGGCGTAGAGTGACTAAGGGGGGGGGGGCGCGGCGGCTCCGTATAAAGTATAGATTTATTAAGTTTTATGTTCTTAGAACTAGAAAAAGTACTAACACTAAGGTCCAAAACCCAAACATTTCATAATACTTATCTACTTATGTGCTGTAAAATGAGGTTCAGCTTTTCTACATAAGTCGACAAAATAAGTTTTCTATTTCTGTATGAATGGACTAAAGAAAGCCGAATCTAACCAAGGCGGCTTGCTGCAATTTTCGAGCTCGCTTCGTTCGCTCTTCCATTCTATATTCTCTTGATTATTCAACTTTTCTGCATAAGTCGACAAAGTAACTTCTATTTATGTTTGAATGATCAAAAGAAAATCCTATCAAAGGAAAATAAGGGGGGGGGGGGGGGTGCAAACATTTTTGACCTCACTTTCGCTCGTTCTTTCTTATGCTTATGTCGACATAGTAGCTCAGGGGCGTAGTGATTTATAAAAGAAAGTTAGGGAGCGCGTGTGTTAAAAGGTTGGGAACCCCTTGTCGAGGCTATGTTCTTTTGCGTAATTTCTTCCCTACATATTCATTGCAATTCATTTTTATCTCTTTTCTCATCACGATACAAGTCGATACTTAACTGAAACATTTGCTTGATCTCTGATCAGAAATATCTTTCTTTGGCTACTTAAACATAGAGTATCAACAAAGACACAAAAGTAGCAATTACGAAGCTCTCCCAAGTATCTAATTGACATCCTCTTTTAAACAAGCCTTGTCGAAAAGTGACGAGTTCTAAAAGCGACGATAACCGATTTTTATGATTTTATACTGAAGATCACGTCTAAAAGTGTAGTGTTAATGTTTTGGAAAAAAATATATGTGAAATTAGAGCATTTTTTTAATAACTTAATATAGGAATATTTTAGATTATGTTTATAATACACAGTGAAATTAATTTGTAAAGTTACGTCTACCGCGGATAAAAAACTGAGAATCAGCCAAAATCTATCAAGCGCATTTTTCTGAAACCTTCACCATTTTAAAGATAATTTAATTATTGATCTTTTAGTATACCTACGTGTTTCATTAAAATACCTTTTGTTTTATGTACAATAAATTAATAATGCGTCTAATTTGGGACAGCGCACCTTGATGGGCGACTCCTATTACTGCCTGGACGTACGACGCGTTGCGTGAGCTCAGTACAACAAGCTAACCACTCAAGGTCACTGGCATATATCTGCGTCTTAAGGCCAAAAAGTATTTTTCGACTTCTTGTAGCGAAGCTGTCGCGCGATTTGTAAACGCGCTTCTGCATCGCTACTATCGCGCGATAGTCGCGTTTGCAAGGTGTGACAGAAACGATGCAAACGCGCGGCTGTATCGATGCAACGCGCTATCGTTTCTGACGAGATCGGGGGAACGGAGGGAGGGGTGGTGGGGAATGTGCCGTGTCAGTCAGTGCGACACTAACGGCGTTTTCACATTTCTGTGTCGATGCTGAATCGCGTTTGAATCGCCACTGAAGCGCGACAGCATCACGATAGTAGCGATACAGAATCTCGGTTAAGTTATACAAATAGCGACAGCATCGCGGCTGTATCGATACACATGCGCGACAGCATCGCTACAAAAAGTCGCCGTGGGCGAGGCCTCTTAAGCTATTCGACACACTCCACTAAAGAAGAAGAAAGTAAGAAAATACATTTATTTAGCACAGACTAAAAACACACACAATATAATTTACACAGCAGATAAAAAATAATAAAGCAAATAAAAAGTGTAAAGTGCGATGTAAGCAGAAATTTGATGGGGAGTGTGCCTCAGGGCTGCGCCAAAAAGGCCCAGTTCAGCAAAAATGCCAGACAACTTTATGTGCCTGACGCTGGTTTTCAACTGGACCTGACAGTGTGATGTGATGTGACGGATGTTAATCAGTTTTATAATATAACGTGTATGCAGCAGCGGCAGAACTACACACACTACAGTATCAATATCAACATTAACATGCAATAACTGTTCATAATGCCTTCTGGTTGCAAGTGCTACTGCTGAGCATGATGTCCTGGGTTCGATTCCTGGGTGAGGCAGTGTTATAGGGTTTTTCCATCAGGATTTTCTAAGTAGCAGCCCGGAGTGTGGATAGGTGCTCGGGTGACTCTGTTAATAGGCACGCCTCCTATTATTACATGGGACTTAAACATACCTGACGATGTGGGTGTACTATAGGTACCTACACCTGTGTCTACCCAACTCTTCGACGCCGACTCTCTCCAACGCCTGTATTCTCCACAGGCGTGAAGTTATGTTAAAATCAAAGATTGAACAGATTGCTGATCGTAGTTTACTGTTACTAGCATGTCGGAGCCGCTGCTCATCCCTTTGCAATAAATCTTAGTAACTTGCTGGGGAATGGAGTGCAATCATGTGCTGGGAAATACATGATACACTGATCAAGACACGCTAGGGAAACCTCAGTTCTTTGAAGCTACGGCTACATAGTCGCGATAAAGCGAACTACACTTTGCGCGCTCTTTTTTTAATGCTGGGGCTACATTGTCGCGTCATCGCGTGCTCTCTGTTGCCCAACGAGACGGCGAGCGGTGTGCGAGAGAGAGTGCGCGAAGTTTAGTTCGCGATAACGCGAATGTAGCCCCAGCATTATTAGCGAGACGTCGCGCGATGTGCAAGAGAGGGTGCGCGAAGCGTAAGTTTGCACTATCGCGACAATGTAGATGTATTTACACAAACGATGCTTGCAGCTAGACGGCAATCCTTCCCAAGGCCAGGGCTGCCTTTTTACACCCAGATTATGTAAAACGGTTTTAAATTGGAACGCTTTACCTAATATCGTGCGTAATTTTATTGTAATCAAATGCTGTATAAGCTAGTAATGGCAAATCGATTTTATGTAAATTGTAGATACATAATGGATTAATATTGTTCATCTTAACGATAGAATCGGAGGTACATAATAAAAGACAAGGAGAGACACAATCTGTCTCTCCAAGTCTTTTATTACGTATCTCCGATTTTTATGTACGTTTTAACGTAGGTATTTATAGGGTCGACCCCATTTACACCACGTTCACGTGAGCGTGGACCATTGAATAAAACGTTGTTCTCATTCAGTTAGGTACCTACATGAAAATAGTAACAAACAATAAGTGAGTACCTACAGAAAACAATGCCCCTTTTCCTTATTTTCTTTCGTAGTCTCGTGGGAGTGCACACGCCAACTCTACGGTTTTTAAACTAAAAGGAAGTATACAGCGGTTCAACCTATTTCCGAATCATGATAGATTTTCTCCATTGTTTTACAGCCAAAGACATTTAAATATACAGGGTGGCAGGGACATCGACACGCAAGGTTGTTAAGTACCATGGATTCAGTATACTTGTATTATATAATTCACCCCATGCGTTGAAATTTTTCGTCGGTTGATAATAAAGCAATCACTTGAACTTTTGTATGAAACAGGAAACTGATTTTTTTTTTAATAACACGGCTACACATCAAGCTATAAATTTCCAGTATAAGCTGATCTCGCATTGTATAGGATTTCCCTACAATGCCAGGTCAGCTTAAACTGGAAAACTATAGCTTGATGTGTAACCGTGTGTACTCAATCCATGGTACTTAACTTAAATATCTTTGTTTACAGCACATTAAATATCAACTAGGTACCTACATAATCACACAAAAACAATTGTAATAAATATATCCGCAACTTTTTCAAACGCCTCAATTCCCTAGAAAAACGAAAACGCCGAAAAAAAAGTTGCCATAACATTTCCCTAAAGGGTAAATGATGAGTTCGAAACACTTTTAGCCATGGCAACACTTTCCTACCTTTCTTACGGAAGCCAGGTGTAACTCGAGCCGAAGAGGCGAAGTAAAAACTTTTTCTTTGCGTCATTAATCATTGCCAAAAGTCCGCTCAACACTCGTTGAAGAAAATGACTGTTTCACAGTAAAGCAGTTATTTATACTTTTAATTTTCAGCCGCTTGTGTAGTTTGTTTGAGTTACTTGAAACTTTTGGAAAAATGTGCGGTATGGAAATGTGACTAGAGGAATGGAGTGTACCTACATAACATAAAAAGCCGGCCAAGTGCGTGTTGGAAAACGCACATGAAGGGTACCGTAGTTGGGATGAATTTATCCCATGACCAAACTTAACATTGTAGTTGCAAAACATGTTCTCCCGCACGGAATGTATGGGAAAAAATGTTTGTCAAACTGCAAATTTAAGTTGGTCGATTATTACTCGTTAACCTATAAAGCCTACATAACTGTGATAGTTTTCCTTTTATCTTCGTTAAATATACTACTGCTGTGATTTTTTTCATAACTCCAAGTACAACCATTTAGCTGGCAGGGGACACTATACTCTAACATAAATTAGCACTTTAAAGATTAATATTTCGCAAAGGGATCCGTTACGGTTTTTATATTTAATATTTTACCACTTTGTCGGCGTGATTAATATGTATACCCATGACAAATTACAGCTTTCTAGTACTAACAGTCTCTGAGCTAAGCCGCGGACAGATAGACGGACATGGCGAAACTATAAGGGTTCCTTGTTTACTACGGAACCCTAAAAACCGGCCAAGTGCGAGTCGAACTCGCACACGAAGGTTTTCCGGGATGCCGTATTAGGAATGTTTCTTACTCAGGCACTCTATAAAAAAAAAAAAAGTTACTGTGTCAATAGAAACACACAATCTGTGAAAACGTTTACCTAAATTATTATGATTCATGAGATATAGCCCGCTGACAGACAGACGGACAGCGGAGGCTTCGTCATAGTGTTCCGTTTGGCACCGTTCGAGTACGGAACCCTAAAAATTAAGTTATATGAGCACTCCATTTCAATGACAACACATGCACAAACATAGAAAAGTGGAAAACAAAATTCGCAAAACCGAAAATGCTTTGACGTAGCACTCACTGCAATGTTATTTGAATTCGTTTTTTACGGTCAGTAACTACCATGTACCTATGTTATTTATTGCTGACCTACTACTTGTACCTGAACCTACACAATAACCCAGAAAATTTATATTGCCTACGAAATTAAGGGCTTTACCTTGAGTAGGTACGGTACCAACAGGGCTTCCCTAATGAACATTATGTTTCGGTCAGCATGAAACCCCAAAAAAGCCGCTGCTACCGAAACTCAATCTTACTTAGCCCTAAACTAAACATTTCGAGTAATTAATCTCACTATTTCAAGAGTTTAATGATGAAACAGGGAAGTGTCGAAGAGGGAATCAAAGAAAAGTTTAATGGTAGGGGAAGCAGTCAGGGCCAGATGCAATACCGAGCGGCGCGCGCCGGGGCCCCGACAGACCCCGACCAGCGTTCTCCAGTCATAAAACTTTTTAAATTGCTTTCTTTTTACATTTAAATAAATGGTTGTTGTAAATAATTCGCGGATTCCTTTATTTTCTTTCCTTTAGCGGCTCAGTGTGTAAAGTTTATTTTATCAGACGTTATGCTAGTTCTATAAAATACTTTTTCATGAAGATAGCATTTTTAGCGCACGCTAGGGTTTTTATCGTAGATAAATGTAGGTACCACGAGTATGTTTATTCCGCAGTCATTTATTGCTTAGTTTTAGCATTTTTTTAATTGTTTTCTACATAAAAGCGTTCATCCAAGAAGTTGGCAACGTCGCAAATAGCTGTCAAATATTTACCTGTTTTGATTAATTTGGCAATATTATTGTATGGAAATAGAATATTAATAATGAGTTGCAACTATAACACTGAATTTTATGTTGTAACCGTTTTAGGTGTAAAAAAGGCATTTGGAATGTTTCCAAATCGTTTTTTTACATCTAAAACTAAATATTGGGTGTTACGATATTAATTATTGCATTTCATAATCAATATTTTAGTTCACTAGTTAGCCATATTTCTTGACAACTATTTGCGATGTTGCCCACTTTCTGTACAAACGCTCCTAATAGACTCAGATGGAACTGTAAATAAATCTATTGCATTTTTCAAACGCAAGACCATGGCAATTTGCATCCAAAGAGAAAGAGCGAAGGCTACATTACAACACACGATAATAACATCAAACGAAAACTATTCATATTTCGAATGCACCGGCAAGAAATGAAGGTCGTCTCGAATTCGTCCCTGTTTGCGTCCCGGCTTCAGGTGAGGGCGGAACTCCTCACCTTTGAACTTCGCAATCTCTCGGCCCGCACGAAGCCTCCTTTCTTCAAACTTTACGAGTGTAATCCGTTTCGGGCTCGTGACCTGATTTCGTATCGCTCAAACACAAACATATTTTTTTGTAAGAGGTAGTCACGGATGGATGTAGCCAATACTTTTCAAGTTCAGAAGTGCCTGTGACTGGCAAAGGAATTTCTACGTGAATGCCGTTTAATCGAAATATATTGCAAATATTGTACCTACCTGAAGATTTATATCTATGAGTCAGTTACAGTTTGCCTACTCCGGAAATCAGTCAACCGTTGCGGTGATAAATTCAATTCCGTTTCTGTATGCAGAATGACACAAATATTGCAGCACTGCAGAAAAATTTAGAGATTTTACCTAATACCTACTGTGTGACGATGTAATATGAATGACAATAGGTAAATCAAAGTATTAAAACAATTATATCAACAAATAAACTATTACAAAGAAACAAACGGTGCTACAAGCTACGAGCCTACGAGCCTACGAGCGTGCTACGAATCTGCTACGAATCTCACATATTTATATTTTAAAACTGTACCTAGGAACTCAATTTATCCAGTTTGCACAATATATAGTTTGCACAATACAGTTTGCATAATACACTTCAAGAGAGATATGAATACCGAACCGGAGGGTGAGGTTGCTATACATTTTCAATAAAGAATGAACATTCTAAATAGCCACCCACAATTAGTTATTTATTTTAGAACGTTAGTGAAAATATCTTCCAACTTCAAGACATTGGTTTATATCATATCTACATAATTATTACGCTTGATTGCCTCCTGAAAACAATGAGATTGAAAGGGCCACAAAGAGCTAAAAGTAGGTAGTTACTGCATGGTACTAAGATGGTACTACGTACATTAACGGTTCCTATAAGCATATAGTATCATATGCGATGCACACACACGAGATAGAGTGCCGCTATCGGATAAAGTTCCGCTAGCGGCATAATAGTGGCACTGCCTCGGCGGGGCTAAAGTGTCATAAGCATTGCATTGTCATTGTCACTTGTTATTTTGTTTGATTGTTGAAGTTACTTCGCTGTAAAACACCACATTCCCAAAACATTACGTTCTCTTGTGCCTAAACGGACCCTGGCGTTGTGTGGTCACTGTTCTAACCTAACCTAACCTACCTTTCAGCCATTTTCATTTGCTACTGAATTTTTCGTAAATTCAGTCATTGTAGTGACTATCTAAAATAAATACGATCAATCAATACAAAGGGCGGCGAACTAACCTCAACAATCAAATAAAATAACAAGTGACAGAGACAATGACAATGCAATGCTTACGGCAGTTTAGCCGAGCCGAGGCAGCACCACTGTTATGCCACCAATTGCGGCATTTTATCCGATAGGGATAGAGTGCCGCCGTCGGCACTCTATACACTTCCATAAGTTTAACCTATTCGGAGAAATTGTCTTCAACATTACATACGTCCAAATATCTCCTGGGATGTGGAGGTCAGATAAGCAGTCGCTCCATTTAAAATACGGGGTGGTATTCAGCTGCATCCGGTTAGACTGGAAGCAGACCCCAACATAGTTGGGTAAAGGCTAGGCTCCAAAACTCCAAACCCAACAAAATAAATGCGAAAAAGAATGCTGATTCGCCAAGAATACTTTCAAGTCGTGTGTATTCAGCACAATAGCTCCGTAATTAACTAGATCCATTCATTCATTCGGTCGTGTCAGTAGTGAGTGAATGAATAGTCGTAGGTAATCGCACAGTGGTAATAAAGGATCGTGGCAGACATGACGGGTTACGAGTTGGAGTAAGCACAAAAACGTTAAAGAAGGTTTACTTTCACTTTAATAACGGTCAGACGCTTTTAGTAGTCGATATATTATAAGATTATATACAAGAAGAAAAATCTTCTGTTCCATACAAAGGTGCAATATTAACACAGTCAAAATGTATGGAACAGCGGATTTCTTTTTCATATTAATTCATAGTTGGTCCTGTATTGAAAGTTGTTGGGATTCATGAGTTGGTAGTGTCGTAGGTACTGTCTTCTGTCAAGTTTGTCCATGTATTTCTTTTGGACCTAATATAGAAATTTCGTTGTTACTATTTATATAGAAGTCGTGATGGTCCAGTGGTTTAGGCCTCGCCTCTCATGCACGAGGTTGTGGGTTCAAATCCGGGCAAGTACAATGTGAATTTTTTAATTCATATGTACTTTCTGAGTTAATCTTGGACATTACTCACAACGGTGAAGGAAAACACCGTGAGGAAACCTGGACTTTATAGTTAATATAAGTCTGAAATCGCCAACCCGTCTCGAGCAAGCGTGGTGATCAAAACTCGTGCCTTCTCTGTATGAGAAGAGGCCTTTGCCCTGCAGTGGGGGGCAGTAACAAGCTGGTATTATTTATATATAGCCTAACCTAACCTAATCCGCTTAACTGTTCTTAAAGTCGTAAAGAACCCTGTAAGAAATCGACACGTGTCTCACCTCTCAACGAGGCACCCTCAATGACAATGCAATAAGGATAAGGATGACGACTGACTTGTTGCAAACCTGGACACGAGGTGTTGCCATGCCAAGCGCCGAACGCAGAGATACGCAGATCTCTGCGTTCGGCGCTTACGATACTAAATATACGTCGTCTATTATATTTAATCATGGATTTCCGCAAAGTCTGCCTCAGTCAAATAACTGTCATAATGAAAGTAAGCCTACTGTTTCTACATTACGGTGTAAAGGCCTTTCGTATCGTCTGTCTGGAGGGCGCGCAATGTCGGCTTGCAGACGCTTTGAGAACACTAAATTATGATAAGCTACTACATATATTATGCGTTTGCATTTACAGCTGAATAAAATGAAATGCACTTGTTTGTTGATAATATTATTGTTGCAGTATTATTTTTTGATGGATTGGACTTTGATAATGTAAATAGCATTTGAAGATCATGTATGAATGTAGCATGTAGGTACTTACTGAGTAAGCGTAGAAGCAAACAAGATTTGTACTTAATTTATTAATTTAGTTTAATTAATTTGAATGAAACAAGTAATTTGAATGGGTACCTATTCAATTACTTGTTTCATTCAAATTAATTATTCATAGCTCCAGGGGTGTTATCTGGCTGGGCACGCCACAATTGTGGCGATAAGTCCCCTCTTTGTGGAGTGGCTAGAGACGCGCCACGGCGTCCTCACCTTCCGCCTGACGCAGTTCCTCACCGGACACGGTTGTTTCGGGAGATTCCTGTTCAGGATAAAGCGGGAGGAAACGCTCGGGTGTCACCTTTGTGTGGATCGCCCGGAGGACACGGTGGAGCATAGGGTGGAGGTCTGCCCAGCTTGGGCGGAGCACCACCGTGTCCTCACGGAGGCGATCGGCGGCGGCGATCTCTCGCGTCCGGCCCTGGTTCAGGCCATGGTGAGGCCGTCACCTCCTTCTGCGAAGCAGTTATGCTCGCGAAGGAGGAGGCGGAGCGCAAGAGGGAGATGCAAGCTGCACGCCCTCGCGCCCCTAGTCGCCGCAGGAGACGCCCCGGGCGTCGGGAGTCACGAGCTGACTTCCGGCCACCGTAGGCGCGGGCTTGCGGACGGTGAGCAATGGGTAGCTCGCCGTCCGATTAGGACCAGGCCCGGGTCGACGGCGCGTTGTGTTCCACGCGCGCCTCAAAGAGATGTCAGAACCAACTGACGGGGTCCGTAAGGGCCGTAAGGGAGTAGTGTTAATGTTTTGGAAAAGATATGTGTTCACTTAGAGCATTTTCTTAATAACTTAATAAATAAATATTTTAGATTATGTTAATATTACATTGTGAAATTAATGTGTAAAGTTATGTCTAACGCGGATAAAAAACCGAGTAACACGCAAAATCTATCAAGTGTATTTTTCTGAAACCTTCACAATTTTAAAGATAATTTTATTATTGATCATTTAGTATAGGTACGTGTTTTATTAAAACACCGTTGGTTTTATGTATAATAAATTAATAATGCGTCGTATTCGGGACAGCGCTCCTTGATGGGCGACTCCTATTACTGGCTGTACGTACGACACGTTGCGTGAGCTCAGTACAACAAGCTAACCACTCAAGGTCACTGGCATATATCTGCGTCTTATAGGCAATAGTAACTTATAAAACCCTCTCACAATCGTAACTACGGACATATAATAGATCTGCACTCTGCCATTAATAAATTAATAAAAATACACGTAGGTACCTAATAGGTACCATTCTTTATGTACTGAACCGATCTTAAGAGGGTTTATCCTAAAAGTTGGCAACGTCGCAAATAACTGTCAAATATTTACCTGTTTTGATTCTTATAGCAATATTACTGAATAGAAATAAGAAATGTGGCTAACTAGAGAACTAGAATATTAATAATGAATTCCAATTATAACATTGAATTTGATGTTGTACCCATTTTAGGTATAAAAAACGCATTTGGAAAGTTTCCAAATAGTTTTTTTACATCTAAAACTAAACATTCGATGTTACGATATTAATTATTGCATTTCATAATCAATATTCTAGTTCGCTAGTTAGCCACATTTTTTATTTCCACACAGTAATATTTCCAAATGAATCAAAACAGTGAAATATTTGACATCTATTTGCGACGTTGCCCACCTTCAGAATTTTATATCAAAACCATTGTCTTGCTAGCATACTACAAGACAACACATTTTACAGCTTAAACAAAACGTATAATACGCAATCTCGTGCGATATAACGCCATCAAAAAGTTACCGTCTGCTGAAAAACAAAATAATAAAAGCGAACGTATTGTCGGGACAACTTCGTCACAAATCTCGACGCGGGCGGGCCATACTTACATCTGCGCTAAGATATTACTTTCATAAGAGAAACTCGGGTATAACAAATTTATTACGCCACTTTTGCCCGTGTACCCGCGTCCTTATGGTCATACGGTAGCAAGAAAAGGGCAGGAATGCGAAAAAACAACTTTTCCGTTTATGAGGGCAGGTAATTGTTGTAATTTAGTGGAAGAGTAAGGAGCCTAACGGATATTGCTAGCTATTATTTTGTATTACGGAAATGGAGTTTCAGCACCGAAATAGCTGCATATTCTAACCTAAAGGGAAACTTTTTAATTTAGTCTGTAATTAAAGGTATAATCATCAATGTCAAAACAGCTATCTAATTACGTAACAAATTTTCGTAAACGATTACGACTAATATATTTAATTTTGACAGTTCAACAACATTCATTGCGTTATTTACGTTGTTGAGCAGAAATATTTACGTTGTTGAGCAGATTTTTTTTAGAACTTAGGTAGGAATGGATTAGCAATCTGTTTCAAAACGATTCAGATTCTGATTGATCTTGTATTACGCAATTAGGGTACTGATCGCACTTCTTCCACGAGGTATTTGAATGAAGAATGTATTCGATTTAGAATTGACATTAGATTTAAAATGTGGTAGATTCGAAATTTGAAGTGAAAATGTGCTTTTTGTAGGAAAACCTTATTACAATCGTACAATAATTCGCCACTGCAAGGCACAGGCCTCTTCTCATACAGA
This sequence comes from Agrochola macilenta, assembly GCA_916701695.1. Taxonomy (NCBI): domain Eukaryota; kingdom Metazoa; phylum Arthropoda; class Insecta; order Lepidoptera; family Noctuidae; genus Agrochola; species Agrochola macilenta. Next base: position 8,542,643 of record OU753554.1, on the reverse strand, counting down.
GAAGGCACTAGCAGTGATCACCACGCTTGCTCAACACAGGTTGACGATTTCAGACATATTAATGAAACGTCATATTATTAGGAAATAACTTTAATAATTATGAATTAAAAATAATCTTCAGGCAAATAATCATGAATCTTACGCAATACAACAGGCACACTGGAACACTTATAACTACTACAGCTAGAAAGGTACAAAACAAATCATTGGTGGGTTCTACATGAAGGTGATCTTGGTCCGCACTTGGTTCACCTGCCATACGTTGAGATTCTCGTACTCCTCGATACAAGCGTCCACCTACACAAGAAATTAGGTTATTTATAGGTAATTTTTTAGTAATGTTTTTATAATTAATTTGATAAAATCCCGATTTGATCATTAAAAATCATAAAAAAGTTGTTCAAGTATCGGTATTTGTCAACAGGCTATGATTTCGTTGGCCAAACAGTTCAACAAGATGCTCGTTAATACGAGTATAGCTTTTGAATATTCAAATATTGATTTGAAAACAGGTTGAATTTGACAGGTTGCTTGAAGATGTCGCTGAATTGATATTTACCGAAAAACCAAGTCATTAGGAAACTACTAAGATAAAAAAGTACACTGGCTCAATCACTACCACTCTGGCCTTATGGGCCCACCTTATTAGGAGAGGTCTTAGAACAGCAGTGACAGAGTGCAAAAAGGTATATGGCGTTGTGGAAACTTACTTGATCAGGCTTGAATCCCTTGTCGACGCAGCGCTCGATGACGTCAGCTATCTTGACGGTCTGGTTGGAGCCCGCCAGGTCACGCACGATCGCAAAGATTCGGTCCGTGGAACTTATTCCCCTGAACAACGAAAATAGATTAGTTCAGAGTATAATTGGAGACCCAAGCTGTCACTTCACATTTTACATCGTGTTATTTAAAATCAAACGTTATTTATTCAAATTAGGCTGAGAATCAGCACTTTTTGAACGGTAAAATTACATAAGATATTCTCTCAAATCCCCGCCCTTCACCACTTCCTAGTACTTTAGCTGCGAAGAAGAAGTGGCGCAACAAACTCCCCAGTCTATGTAGTTATATAATATTGTTATACCTTCGCACGTTCTCATCAACGGGTGACAGGGACTGTTTCGACATCTCCACCAAGCGGATAGCTTCGGACACATCCTCTTTCTCCACTACGTCAGACAACCTGCAAACAATACATAATATAAAGTGGCGTAAAAATTATGCTATAAAAAATAGGTTTTTTTGTTGTTGTTGAAATCGACCACGCACGAAATCGACTGATTTTGATCCATTCTGTTCATTGTTTGCGAGAAAGGGAAAAAGAATTTCAACTAAATTTGTGATTTGAAAAGACGATTTTTTTTTTTTTAAATTTTTCAAATAAATTAAGTATTCATGGAAAATCACTATAATTCGCAAAAAATTACGAATCAAGCATTCTCACAATTAGATAAAAATTTACAAAAGAGGCTTTTTAATTTTTTTTCGTGGTCCTATTTTTAGGACCTTTTCGTACTTTAAATTAGACCAGAAATTAGATCCCAAGTATGGTTAGTTACAAAATAAACATACCTACCAAACAAAACATAATTATTAAAAACATACGAAGATCGAATTACTCAAAACTCTAAGCCTACCTTAGATAAACAATTAAAACCAACAGACATTCTGGGATTCCAGATTGTAGTTAATATGTCTCCTCTATATTAATGCTGTAATACCTCTATATTTAATAATAATATTATAAAAATTTGTTTGTTTGTATGGTAAGGTAATCGCCGGAACTAGCAGTCGAATTTGAACAATTCTTTTTGCATTGGATAACCCAATTCTTGAGGAAGGTATGTAACATCACACTACGACCCTTATAAGCCGACGATTTAATCGCGCGGGCTGGCGATGGGATGCCACGCGATGGTAATAGTTAATAAATGCAATAAAACGAATATGTACAGTTATCCCAAAAAATCATTGTCTGTCTTCGGAATTTATACGAACGCAAGATGATGAGATCTAATATAGAGCTGTTGCAACCATGGAAGTCTTTGCCTATTTTGTATTACCATGGTTAGAAAATATTTGATTTAGGTACAACATAAATGTAGTTCAAAAACTTTTCAACACTTTTGAGTGCAGTGATAGCGTAGTGGTGTGACCGTCAGACTGCCAAGTCATAGGTCTCGAGGTCGAATCCAAGGCTTATTGTAATATCAATTGCTTCCAAAACGGTGAAGGAAAACATCGTGAGGAAACCGGCATGCCTGAGAGATATTTCTCGACAGCGTGTGAAGCCAAGTCAGAGGCCCATGGGCGGCTTTAAAACTCTGACACCAGGTTATTCACTAAGCACACGCAAAGAAGAAGAGTGACAGATGACGAGGTACGACTGGAGTAGGTAACCCGACAGAGAAGAATTTCTTACAAGCTTTGCCTCTGTGGAGGATTACACTGTTGTACGACGTTCCTGCAAATTCGGAAACACGAAGATAACCGAAACCCCTATTGTGTTTGAACTGTATGTATCGTGTTTTTTATCATACCTGAGTCTGGCGAGCGCGGTGGATAGTCGTAGTACAGCGAGCAAGTTCCTCGCAGATGTGAATGTGACGTCACGAGCGTTGCGAGCCTCGCGACGTAGCTCCACGTAGGACGCTGGAATATAATAGCTTAGTTAGGTTGTGAAAGTAGTGTGATTCTGTGATCAATATGATCATTGATGATAATGTCGTTCTGTTTCTGTTGTTGACTTTGTAAAACTAGATTATAGTTATAGAAAATAACTGTTAATATAAAAGAATACATTTTGTCTCCTAATTATTCCATATTAGAATAAGCTGATGGCAACATATACAATTTAAAAAAAAAAAATTGCCGACGGCTTTCTAATAAAGCTTTAATTAATAAAAAAAAAATCGAGGAAACCGTTTCGAAAAATTTTCCCTGGAGAGCCAGGGTATATTTTTCTAAACGGTTTCCTCATAAAAACCTAAGAAACGATCTGTTTCGAACGTTTTTGAAGAAGAAGAAACTTTAAATCGTTCTAGGTCAATAAAACGTTTATAACCGTTTTTTAATAATTTTGGGTTGATCGATAGGAAACTCGCAACACAACCCTAATCAATACGTAAGCAGCAAGCGCATTGGAATCAATATGATGTAATGAAATGAAGATATGGTACAATTTAACTAAACAAGTTCATGCTTGTCGGCACACGGCCGTGCGCGGCTGCGTCCTACGGAATAAACCGGTTTTTGAAAACGTTATGTTTTCGTATTTTTTTACTTTGACCACGTGCCGGAAGATGTAGCGTTGCAAGGTCCACAAGGTGGGCTGATGACCTTGTGCTGGCCGCAGGAATCCTCTGGATGCGAGAATCACAAAACCAGTCGAAGTAGCGGTGCTTGGGCCTATGTCCAGTATCCAGTCTTTCGGCTGAGTGATGATGACGATGACTTCATCTTCCAGTAGAACTATAATATCAGTTGTGTCTCTCTGATGAGCCGATCAGCACACTTCTTAAGTGGCTGACCGCAGACCTGTTTTGATTGTAGTAGCAAGAGTCACTTGTCTCATTTAAAAGTATTTTCTATACTCACAGACGATGTAGTCGGTGAGATGGTTGGGTACAGACGGGTTCTTCCTCTTGGTGAGCGCCACGTAGCGCCGCACCAGGCGCATGGACAGTGTGCGCAACTCTGTGGGCGGCTGGGTCGAGTGCTGGTGCACGTAGGCTATGTGCTTGGCAAGCTCCAAGTCTTTTTCACTATAGGAAACAAAGTATTTTATTAATGAGACAGCTTTGATATACTAGATGCAAATGATATCAGAATCTTATCAAACAAATGAACAATAAAGGCTAGCGCAGATTGGGGCGGGCTGCGCCGCAACGCAACGATTGCAAAAATCTTCTCCATCACGTACATTTTCTGTGAACCACAGGCGCACTTTACTGCATGAAAATGCGTTAAGCTGCGGCCCGTTGCGACTGCCATGTGCTCCTGGCTTTAAGGGGAGCTGATTGTACGCGGGAAAGGGGCATTCATAAACCCAACTTAGTTTGGATGTCGCCGTTAAGTCTCATGCTGTCTCTGTTACTTTAAAAAGTGTTTTGTGGAGACAGGCGACAGGAATTATCTACACTGCTACAAGGATCTTTTGGCGCTCGAATGACGCTGACACTCCGTAAACATTTGACCAATTGTTTTGTGAAATGTTCAAAATAAAAGCGTATTAAAAACAAGCAGGGCAAAGTGAGCAATGGTAGCCACAATAGAAATGGCAGGCACTACTTTTAACCGGCTTCCAAAAAGGAGGAGGTTATATGTTCGTCGCGTATGTTTATTTTTATTTTTTTATGTTTGTATGTCCGCCGATTTCTCCCTCAATTCCCTGGGAGGAATTGAGGGAGAAATCGGCGGAATCGGAGAAGAAAGGGTATCTTAATAAAATTTATATGGGACCAAGTTGGTCTCATATAAATTTTATTAACTTTCTTTGGATTATTTTTGAGTAAGCTTCAATAATACGTATTTTTCACAGTTAGTATACATGTGGATGATATGATGATAACTTCCTGTCACTGTTATTTACATAGCAGGTAGTGGTATTAGAATTTGTGTGGGGTAGGTACCACAACAAAAAGGTGAAAAATAAAAACTTTTTACTAAGTCGTTTTTTTTTTTTTTTTTTTTTTAATCTTTTTTGTAAATTATTTCATCACCATTGTTCTCAAAACGGTGAAGGAGCCCGGCATGTCCTAGAACTAAAAATACGAAGACATGCGACATCCACCAACTCGTACAGAGAGGAACACTGTATGCCAGCAGTTGGAACGTTATGGCGGCACTTCACATCGCATTAGATTGATTATGATTATGCAAAAAACAAGAGGTCGGCGCCAAAGGAATGATATAGCGCTTTAAAAGTGTATTTAGATTTTCCAGTATACACAAATTAAATGAATAATAAACTGTCACATACTGGTTAGGCTTATCCTGTATGAGCCACAATAGATCAAACCGCGACAGTAGCGCGGCGGGCAGCTGTATGTTCTGCTCGATGGTCCGCTTGGGGTTGTAGCGGCCGTACGCCGGGTTGGCCGCCGCCAGTATCGACACGCGGGCGTTCAGGCATGTCATTATACCCGCCTGGGGACAAATGTATCAGTTATTTGATGGGTATTTACAGAACTATTATATTATATCAAGCCTGTTATGGATATGTAGAGTATTCCTACAAAATAATTCAGCCCACTTTTTGAAGTGAAAACTTCTTTAGCATCATTGTGATTTGAAAGTCGATGTAACGAAAAAGCGACAGTCAAAAGAGACAGACACATAAATTCATAAGATTCAACGTGGGAAAAAATGAGATAGGAAGCATTATACAGTGTTTCTTATATTCGTCGTTCTCTTTGTGCTCTGCTCCACTCGTGTTTACTAAGGCATAGTGGGAGTTTGCTTGGGCCTCAGCGTTGTACGTTTGTTAACACGTGTTTGTGCGCGCATGCGTAGTACAAAGCTTGAAAAAAGGCATCACAACAACCGTGGTGAAATTTTTGAAGGTTTCTCTTCTACCACGTGTGAATTTCACACGTTTTTATATTTTAATACACGCCATCTAGTGGTCAACTTTGTAAACGTAGGGAATACGTCTGTGTGTAAAATACTGTATATTCAATGGCAGACGTTATTTTGCAGTTATGTGCCGAATGTTATGAGAACCACAAAAATTATCGGTACTAAATAGCCACCAGATCTCACTAACGAGACATCATAGATTTTTTTTGTTATCGACTTCCAAAGGCAAATCGACAGTGACCGCTCTGGGTGCAATTATTTATTAGGCTCTTCAACAATGAGTACACTATTACTTAAATATTTGTACATGGCACAATTATTATAAAATTCAAAAGTCATTTATTCAAACTAGGCTGAGAATCAGCACGTTTCGAACGTCAAAATTACATAAGACAGTCCCCCAAAACGCCCACCCTTCACCACTTCCTAGTGCGTTAGCTGGGAAGAAGAAGTGGCGCAACAAACTCCCCAGCAGCACAGCTGTCTGTTCAGTTAGAAGAAAAAGGCAGCAAAAGAAGAAGAATAAAGTAAATTCTATAAAGCTTTTGTCTAGCACTGCACTGGTATAGGTTAATTATGATAGTGGAAATTATACCGCATGATTTTTTTTACTGTCTCGAAAAAAATAGGGTATAATAGGTGAACGGAGTAGAAGCCTATGTAACATTTTTTTATTTTTTGTAACAAAAAATTTAGAAATTCAAATCATACGCACCCTACTAAATGCGCGGAATTTATCAATAAATTCGTAGCTTTCCTTAGCGGCCGATAGGTAGTCGCCGCACTTGCTGTCGGCCTCTTTGATATCCTATCACAGGCGCACAAGCCACTCGCGCATCCGCCCGCCCGCGTGGTCAATGCTACTAAGCAAATATTCCCGGGTATGGCTTCTGTTCCACTTACACAACACACCATATTATTCTCGAGACGGTAAAAAATTTCAGCCGGTATATACTAGGCATGTGAATGTAAGTACCTTGGCAATACTGATGGTCTGCTGCTCCATAACCTCGTGTATGGCGGTGCGGTCGTTCTCGGCCATCTTGTCGAACTCGTCGATACAACAAACGCCCTGATCGGCCAGTACTAGGGCGCCTCCTTCCAACATCATCTCGCCGGTGAATGGGTCCTATGAGAAAAACGAGTATTAATTCATTTTTCGCCAAACATATTTGAAACCTGGCCAAAAAAAGTCTGCTGTTACAACTTGATCCCATAATAAAAGCTGTTCGTATTGCAGAATATTTTAACCGCTGTTATGACAATATTTCAATTACGCTCTGTATTTTTATGATGCAGGTCACTAAAATAAAAAACGGAAGATTACACGGTCAATTTACTGATTAGACTTAATGAGGCTTTCAGAAACCTTCACTAGTTTTGTGTAAATACCTCACTACGAATTGTATCAAACCTACAACTGCCCAGCCTCGCAAGCGATATTGTCTGAAATGGTCCTTCCATTTTGAACTAAATCAACCAGTTTCTCACCTTCATAACAGCGGCAGTGAGCCCGACACCGGAGGAACCTCGTCCGGTGGTGTACTGTGAGCGCGGCGCCAGGCGGTCGATGTAGTGGAGCAGCTGAGACTTGGCAACACCGGGATCGCCCATTAGGCAGATGTTGATGTTGCCTCGGATCTTCATCCCGTTAGGGCGTCTAAAGAAGAAAAAATTACCATACTTTATATCTTACCATCATAAATCCGACCGAATCTACCTATAAGCTGATAGTATATCTATCAGCATGAAAATATGGGATGCCTTCTTATAAGTTTAATAAATGGCCATAGAACAAAAGGAGAATCGACAAAAATGTATGGAGGCTGGTCCAAGCACCAATAAGAACCACATATATGTTATTAGATTGGTATTTTAATATAATACAATAACTACTATGGTGGGTCATTTCAAATTGCTGTGTGAAAAAAGTTAAGGCGATGTTTCGCAGACAGGACTGACCTGGACGAGTTCCGTTATCTAGCGTCCAGCTCAGTGATCAGGTCCTCGTCATCAGGTAAAATGAACAGGACTCATTGAGACACATCTCATGAGCCCACACTAGATGGGTTTACAAGAAGCTGTTCAAGAGTTCCGTAATCTAGCGTCTAAGTCCACCATCAGATCAGCTCGATCGTACCACCTTATTATATTATCATCGCAATGCATACATTTGAAAATATTCAAACTAGACCACTAGAAGTGTTTAATATTCAAGTGTTCTGTTATCTAGCGTCCTGCGAAACATCGCCACAACTTTTTTCGCACAGCGATTTGAAATGAGCCGCCATAGTAGTTATTGTTCTATATCAAAACGCCTATCTAATGACATATGTATGGTTGTTATTGGTCCTGGGGACCCTTTTGTCCGGTTCTACTTTACTTACAAATTGATCAGTCCTCTTAACCTAAGGTTCGCACGGGCGATTTTTTCCCGCGGCGATATTTTTTTTCGTGCACTGGATTTTCAACGCTTTGCTTAGCGCCGATAGTTGAAAATCCAACAGTGTGTTTTTTCAACGCGCTGTAACGAGTGTGTCCCAGCGCATTGGATTCTCCACGCTCGGCTCAACACCAAGAGTTGAAAAGCCCAGTGCGCGATAAAATCCCTCCGCGATATTTTTACGTCCGTGCGAACGTGAGCTTAAATCCAAAGATAGAGGTTACCCTGGGTCATGGGGTCTCAACGTGAACAAATTATAATTAGTCCTTGAAAAAGAATCATAGATGGCAGCATAGGTAACAATTATGAAATTAACAATCACTAAAAAACGATAAACGGCAGATTTTGGCTGAATTAAGATTAGAAAAAATCAAAACTTCCTTGTTTATTGCTGATATATCTATTCAAACTCATAAATCTCGCATTTTCAACAAAAAAGATAAATGAAACCTTTTACTTCAATTCCAACCCATAGAATGATAAAGTAGCCATCTGTTAATCATTTTGTGTAGAGCTTTTCGCAATAGATGGCGTTTTACTCAATTTTGTCATCAGTAGGAAAATCAAACATTTTTTTTTTATCTAGTACCTGCGTTACATAGAATTAAAAGAAATCTATCAACATGTTTTTGGCAAGTACCTTTTTTCAGTTTTCTGATCTACTAAGCTTTCTATAAAAAAAAACTTACCAAGTGCGTGTCGGACCACGCACAATGAAGGGTCCCGTAGTTAAAATGCATTAAACCCAAGAACAAACTTAACACTACAACAACAATATTGAGAGATTTAGTATGTTTTCTGTTGTTATCAATTTCAAAGATTTTCAAATTTTAAAGATTTTCTCAAATATCTTTAAAACTATTTAGTTTAAAATTATTTAAAAAAAATTGAGATCCTCGCAACAAGTCCTTTCATTTGATATGTCACACGGTTCTGTTTGTAAAACTTTTTATTTGCTTATTTGCCCCCAAATGTAGCCCCAAACTTCAAAATTCATTTAGTTACGTTACACGTCCGTGTTTGGGTCACATAAATACATATGTGTACCAAATTTCAACTAAATCGGTCCATTAGATTCGGAGCAAATTGGCTGTGACAGACGGACAGACAGACAGACACACGAGTGATCCTTTATGGGTTCCTTTTTTTTCTTTTGAAGTACGGAACCGTAAAAAGAGTAGCAAAGAACGTTTTAAAAGTAGATAGCTAGTCTGTCTGTCAATGGTGCCGATTCTCTTGTCACAAATGCGTCTAAACTATACTAACATTTCATTTATTTCTGTCAAACGACGATTTCCCATTCTGAAAAAAATGGCAATTTTGCTATCCTGAATTTGACGTTCTTCACCTAAAATATTGATTGTAAAAAAACCAAACTAGGCTAAACCTGACAATTTTTTATCGCGATTTAAAAGATGTGGGGTAAAATAAGAACTTAAAATTCACAACAACATTTCGACTTCACGTGCAAAAACAGTACTGTATTTATTTTTTCTTTTGCTTATATCTCGAAAATGGTGCGTCCTATCGCAAAAATAATGAAAATTTCGATTCCCTTTATGAAACCCATAAACCCCTAAACCTGAACATGTAGGTAATATTTTATCATGTTTTCCATACAAAAAGTGAAAAATTCCATATAAAACACGTCGAGGCAGTCCACCTTGCGCGCCTCCGGCTCTAAAAAAAATATATTGGGGTAGGGCAAACAAGTACCACGTGCAGTCGCGATTGTCAAATTCGATTTTAATTGTGTCAAAATTATTTTTAAATGCTGAACTTTTTTTTTTGTAGAATAATCCAATCTCATAGCCAAAGGTAAGGAATTTTAGTGATAGTTTAGTTAGTTATGTAAGTATGTTCTTGGGATAAATTCATCCCAACTACGGAACCCTTCATTGTGCGGGGTCCGACACGCACTTGGCCGGTTATTACTTGATGTTTTTAAAAATATTGACTATCTTAATGAGTTCGGACGAAGAAAATCTAGATTTAAGCATTGAAATACTAAAAACCCATAAAGAAGCATTCGCAGCAGAAAATTGCTAGCTCACTCACACAGAAATGAAACTATTCCGCCAACTCGAGATATTTTAGTTGTATTCTTATTACTTGTCCTTGAATGGACCGTGTCATGTGCTATTTATAGAATCTACCATAATAAAACAACGCCATAAGTATCTAAGTCGACTCCTAGATGGCGTTGTAAAACTACTGTCTCTGGCAATTTATGAGTCGCTGATGCTGCCATCTGTTGAAAAAATGGAGGAAAAAAAATAGCCAGCTCAATAGCCAGACTTAGGGAGGTTCATTTCTTTGTATGGGATTGGGTATCTGTACGTAGTATTATATTATCTGTGCCTGGGTTAACTCAATCTTAAAATTTTATTTCATTTTAAAAGCTATCTCGATCTTTAATAGCAATATGGTATCATATCTCAGGCGCGAGGCCGCCAACCATGCACGAGTACAAATCTTCATAGCTAACTATTATACAGGGTGGTAAAAAAAAAAACAGCTGCTCCATACATTTTGACCGCGTAGGTATTGCACTTTTCTATGAAACAGCAGTTTTTTTTTTTATAACCGACGAAAAATTTCAACAGAGTGGGGTTCAGAATCATGTACTGAATCCATGGTAACCGGCTTCGCGTCGATGTCCCTGACACCCCGTATACTTAAATAAATACAAAAGAAGTGTCTGTTTGTAATGTCAAAATAACAGCTTTTTAATGTTTTTGTCTGTCTGTTACGGTTAATCTCCGTAACGGCTGGACCAATTTTGACGAAACTCACTAGCGCAGATAGCTAATGTTCTAAGTAGTAAATTTTTATTTTAGAAAAAAAAATAGGGCGGTCGTAGGACGCAGGTAACATAATATACAAGCTAAATCGCGAAAAAAATTCAGTTGTTCCCTACATTTCGACGAGGTATGCCAACATAAATGTAGGGAACAGCAGATTTTTTTTTCGCGTGTTCAGCGTTGGTCTCATAGAAATATAAATAACAGGAGAAGTGGCATGGGGGCGTGTCTGTGTCCGCGCATCTTGACCAGAATGGTCATGCCTCAGGCAAATGGCCGTTTCCGCTAACTAGTGCGCTTTCGAACGCGATCGTGATAACATTTAAGAATACCGTGTTGTTCAGTGGTTTCTTGTAAAAATCGAAGCTAAACTATAAACTTTATAAATCGTAGAACCACTTTTCATAAATCAGCACAAGTATTTTGCTATATTTGTGTTGAAAATCATGAAAAACAACAAATCGTAAAATATTTCTTGCCTTTACTACGTTATTTTTGTTTTCATATATCACAGCGACTGTACTTTTATTGTAGTAAATACATTCTTTCTTTACCACTACCAAAGTATGTCGCTAAGTCACTGGACAAGCAATGTAAAAATTACAAAACGATATTTGCTTTAAGCGGTTGCATCGTTAGTACGGCCGTAGCGTCTTGCTACGGATTAGTGATGTGGTTGTGCAGATCCACTAACGTAGGCTATCGACAATAATGTCGATTGTCGTATGAATTTATATTACTATTAAAGTTTATTCTTCAATTTGTCAACAGTTATAACCTGATTGGAAGACCGATGTGAAATCTTGTTTTATACTCATTTAGATTTTCTCATAATGTTGTTTTTTTTTTGTTTACTTAATATTTCTTTTTTTTACTTACTTATTGTTTATTTATATCATCTTATTATATGTATATCGTTTTTTATTTATAATTTTTTCAGCAACTTCCAAATATTTTAATACAATAATAAATGGGAGAATCGATAAGTTTCTGATTTAGTCAATCACTAGCGTATATGTAAAATAAATGGCTTTTGCACAGCACAACGATAGCGAACGATGTTTTCGTGTGGGTGAGTTGTACGGTGCATGGTAAATGCACGCTGTGTTTGGTGGGATAAGGTTTATAATTGATTGTGTAGTACATTCTGATTTGTAAATTGCAAGTGTGAGAGGGACCTCGTATTTATTGGGTTTACTGATCGCATGTGTGATCGCAGGCTAGAGAGTAGGGATAGATTGAAGACATTGGGTTTCGATACATTTTCAACTACCGGGCATATCTCCTTCTTTCTTATATCTATGGTTGGTCCTATAGTGAAAGTTGTTCATAATGATGAGTACCCCTTAAGAGGTTTAGGGTAAACAAAAACTAAGGTTGTATACGTACTTATCGACTCCTCCGACGAGTAGTAACAGCAGCGCTTTCTTCACGTCCTCGTGGCCGTATATCTCAGGCGCGAGGCTGCGAGCCATGCGCGAGTACAAGTCCTCATCTGCTAGCTCCGCTAGTTCCTCTTCTGTTAACGCCTCCGCCAGCTCACTCTCGTCTGAGTGGTTTAGGCAGTTTACAGACTAAGGAATCACAACATAAAATTAATATTAAAGTAATTTTTATTTATAGATTCGAAACTAGCGGTAATGTTTCTTATCTTTACATAGTATAAAATGAAGTTGCTTCCGCTGTCTGTTCGCTTAGATCTTTTAAACTCCTCAACGGATTTTAATGCAGTTTTCAGCAATAGATAGAGTGATTCAAGAGGAAGGTTTATATGTATAATACATACCCGTGCGGAGCCGGGGCGGGTCGCTAGTAAATAATTAAATAAGCCAATAACTAAGTCAAACCTGATAGAAATAGGGACACTATAGGCTGTGGTGAGGCCTAAGATGATTCGATTCTACTAGTTCCCAGGAAGTGATTAATCACTATTATCACTTTCCTAACTAATATTATAAATTCGAAATTGAGTTTGTTTCGCTATCACGCTAAAAAGGCAGAACAGATTGGATGGATTGGATTATTTTATTTTATTTGACTGTAAGTCAATTTATTTTAATTTTGTTTTCATTTATTGTTGACATAATCTACTCATTAAAATGTTTTTATTTTATGAGTTGTATTGTAATTTGTGGTAATGTAAATTATTTTAGCATAAGCACTATTATATAGAATTAAGTTTTTTCAACTGAACAGACAGCTCTGCTGCTGGGGAGTTTGTTGCGCCACTTCTTCTTCCCAGCTAACGCACTAGGAAGTGGTGATTCTCAGCCTAGTTTGAATAAATGACTTTTGAATTTGAATGTCCTGGCCATGACCATGACCTGGATTACGACATAGGATACTTTTTATTCGTATGTTTCCACGGGATCGAATCTTATGCGGGTGAAAGCAGGGCGCAGCTAGTTTCTTAGATTATTTGCAATTTCCAAAAGCGCATTTTGCATAAAACACAAAAATGTTACAAAATACCCCGACATTCTCTATAATACACAGTATCTACTCACATGCGCCTCTAGGTAAGTATCAGACAGTAGCCCCTGCACGATCTGCCGGAAGCCAACGGACAGCAGAGGCAGGAACACGCCGGTGACGGCCACATGGTCGCCGGGCTGTGCGCGACGAGTGGTCTCGCCGCGGCAGTACACGGACAGCTGGCGCGGGATGTGGCCCACTGGCACTTGGTCTGACTGTTATAATGTACTGGGTTAGTGTTTAGACATTATATATTCTAGTGTCTCCACATAATATATTCTGAAATAAGACATCTCAAGCTGAAAAGAAGTATATATCAAAGTAGTTCATATCTAACCAGTTTGAAAATAAAATGCCGTGAACACGATGACCACATCTGGAACACATCTGTTACCGGCGCGGTTTTATAGCCGCCGAGCGCTGCAAGCAAGAATAGTCCTTACGGTGGTTAGTTATGAACTTCTTTGATCGTACATAGGCCTCTAAAAATATGCTGCTACAATCAATGGCTAGATGGATAGATGATTGCAGTATGGCAAAAACTAAAATTTACAGGAAAAAGAATTAAATTAAAGAACAAGTTCCTGAACTTAAAATCCTGAGTAGTTGTTGTCTAGGCTCTTATAGAGGTATGAGGAACAGTGTATAAAGTTTACTCATCCTCCTTAGAAAAGGAGGGCTCCTCCAGACACTACTCCTCAACTAATGGTAGTTGTGTCTGGTGGGCATCTGCCCGACGATTGATGTCGGGACGATGTATATGCTAGTTGCGCGAAGCAGTATTTTGCGTGACGTCAGTGTGATACGTATTTCGCATGTGGCCATATAGATGCCACCACCACTTAAACTTAATTTAGTGTTCCTATTCCTAATGTCTAAAAGTATTCCGAAATAGACCAAAAATTTTCTAATGAAAAGCCAAATAAAAGAAGATTGGATATTTCATTACATTTTTCATCAATAAAAACTTTTTCTATAATGCAAAGTGTTAGGAATTTGACATTACTAGTTTAAACTCATTCAACACATACATGCTCCTGAATCTTCAACTCTTGGAACTTCTGGAAGCGTGACCCCCTGGTCTGCAGATGCAGTTGTCCGGCGGTCTTGTTGAGGCGGCACTCGTCGGCCGTGCAGGACGGCGGCGGCGTGAACTGCAGCGAGCGCACCGGCTGGTACGTCTCCGCGCCGCACGCGCTGCACGAGTATGTGGCGACCACCAGCATGGGCTTCACGTCCGTGCAGCGGGTCACTATGCCTGGGAGGAGCATTCAGTATTATATGTTAACTTTTTTGAACTCCAAAAACAATGATACATACTCAGACTATCAAAGTTATTTATTTATTTTAATTTTCTTTAATGGCCAACCAACAATTGTTTACACTGGTAAATTTATAACAATTTTATCATTTTACCAGTGTAAATAATTGTTTTAACAACGCATGACCTATAAACGTAATAAATGTGCCAACAAGCAACTATAAAAAAATAAAAATAAGAAATACAATCGAATTGATAACCTCCTCCTTTTTGGGAATTCGGTTAAAAATGAAACTAATATTAAGAAAAGACAAAAGAAACAATTTGATAAAACAGCGAAATATTGAGCAAATTAGCATTGAACTGACAACAAACAACATAAAACATACAGATACCAATATCAAAACAAAAATCAAAGGAAATATATTTTTACCACGCGGGCAAAGCCGCGGGCAAAAGCTATTTATATCTAGCGACCCGCTCCTGTGTCGCACGGTTTTTACGACTTGATAAAACATCGAATGTTCTTAGTTCTACGTAACTTTAATATTAACATATAATACACATAAACCTTCCGGAATAAAACCTCATCAAAATCTGTTGCGTGGTTGAGTAGAACAACGCGGATAGACGAACAAACACGATAAGCGACTTTTATTTATAATATACATATATAAATTATAAGCTCCCTCATAAACTATGAAAAATCTAGGAAAACTTGGGACAGACTTCTTCTTTTCCCTACTCAAACAACACCATTGAAATCACAATATGTAATTAAGTATGCTGAATAATATATGTAACAGAACCTTACCTCTGAGTGTAACCAGCTTGCCAATGTGCTCAGCCTTGATTTCTCTGATGGGTAAAGACTTAGATGAGGACAAGTCCTTGAAGTACACCTCACTGCAAAAGAAATTATATTATAATATTTTTGTTGCCCTTTATATCATGCTATGATACTAAAGAAAACACATGTTGATTGTCAAAAACCAAGCTAATCTGTGGGCACTACAGAACATGAACCTCTTCACTCCCACAATCTTGGTAAGAGATGAAATTATGCATGATCAGAAAATAAAATGCTTCAATAAAAAACTGTGTAGATCTTCCGATATAATAGCTTTGCAAGAAGCATGGTTGCAGCCAGAGAAGATTCCATATCTTTGCACCATTGACAACAACTTTAGCTTTAGTGCCACAGGAACGTCAGCTATTGACACAACGGCCGGCGTATTACACGGTTGATCTTATGGAATTTGTTACTACATAACAGAGCAACACCATGCTCTGTTATGTAGTAAGAAATTACAAAATGATTCATCATGAACGCTGCACTTACAATCTTCTGATAAGTTCTGGTGGGTATCTGTTGCGGGGGTCCCTCATCTCTCCAGGGATCCTGTGGTTCCTTGCCTCCAGCAGGATCCTGTGCTCTATGTACACATCCAAGGCATCTTTGGCAGCCACCTGCAAACAGAGTTTAGTTATCTGGGTAGCTCTAGGTTTCTGATACCAAATATTATAAATAGCCATAATAAATGTAAAAAATATATTTTAGTAAAGGCCTTTGTCTCAAGGACATGCTATAAACAGAACTGCTCTATAATATAGATATTTTTTAAAATATTTTTCTTATTTTTAGGGGGTTATTTATAAAGATTGCTTAAATTTAAGCAATGATTAACAACTGTTTATCCGCACATTTTTGTAGTTTGAATGTTACTTAACTTGCAAAGTTTATAATTAAACCCCTTAGTGAATAAAGCATTGCTGAGTTTTGGGCCCTTTGGGTATAAGACATGCTAAGAAGAAGCAGCTTTGAACTTTTGAATTTTAATAAAACATAATATTTCATCTTTTCCCTGTCCCATGAACTACTTATTGTGGTTCAAGATGAGGTGATGTTATTTAAGTACTGTGTCTGCTATGAACACAGTAATGGGGTTAAATTGATGCACAGCATTCTTGGCATTTTAAATAGCAGAATCAATGAAGCTATGGATCATTAAGTACTATTTTGTTTCATTGTTACCTCTCTATGTTTATAATCGGGCAGCATCTCATACACAACATCTGACACCATGTTGGTGTACCGTCTCGTGTTCTGCCTCACGGCCTCCGTCAGCTCCTCATTGGTCTCGTGAAGGTCATCCAGCTCCACAATAAAAGCATTCTGAAATATTTTATATTGGATAAATTATTCTCTATGATTTTATGGTTCGCAGCTATTAGGCATTCTTATCTTAACAGAATTCGTGTAGTTCGAAAGTAAGTATACATCAACAATGACAAAATCATGTTCTCAAAAGTTACAAAAACTTAATTTCACCTGTTCCCTATGTGCAACCCTGGTGAGCTGCTCAGCATATTTGAAGTTCTTGTTTCCCTCATCGTCGGTTTGGCAAAAGTCCACAAAGAAGTTCTTCAAAGACTCTGAAACATCGGTGTTTAGTTGTTATTTTAGGTTAGTTAGACGACAAACAAAAACAAAGCGAGAGCCGATAGGCACACAGAAGATGTCATTACCACTATCTGCTGCATAGTCACGCATAGCCATTTTTAAAACTATTTATAAGGAAATTTTTACGATACACAAGTAACAGAAAGTTTTGTAAAATATTTTCTCAACAAACAAGAACTCCGGCCAATTCGTTGACAGTTTGATGAAATTGGCGCGAAAATGATCGTTGTTGAAAGTTGTGGTCTGTGGCATGGTATAATAAAACAATACCATGGTCTGTGGATTACTAGAGGTGATTATGATAGTAAGATTTATGAATAACCATAGACAAAGAATCCGATTTTGGACTAATAGATTATAACAGTTAGAAATTCGCCGTTGGTACTGGTAGGTGGAGGTGCCTAAATTCGGCCATCCTATCCCATCCCTATGTTCGTTTTGTTTTCTTGTCCCGTTTTCCCGCCAACCAAACGTCAATCAAAATTGCTGTCGAGTTTCGCTGACTTTCTACAAAAATTACAAAAGAGTAAATGTGCGAATGAAATTATAAACAAAACATGGCAGATTCCTTAGGTAAATTCAGTGGAAGTGATAGCTTATAACTGTTATGGAATTAAAACCAATTATTGTATTGATCAATGACACAAAATGTAACCTTTGTTTTTTCAGCTGGTCAAAGAGTCAAGAGGCAGAAAGTGGACAAACACGGCCGTTTATCGGCTTTTGAGAGGCTGAAGCAACTGAAAGGCAAGGGCGTAAAGAACAAATACGATGTGGACGAGATGGAGAATGTTTACGACACGGTGGACGAGAGGGAGTACTCAGAACGGGTGATGCAGCGTCAGGAAGATGACTGGATTGAAGACGATGGTATTTACATTATTTCTCAAGTAATTTCTTAGTTTTCACGATATAAATTCTTGTGAAATTGTAATCACAAGCTCCAGTAATGTTTGTTTACTTCTGTGTTGAATAAATGTTTGGTGGAATGAACCTTTCTAAATAAAACCTTAGCTCTTTATCTTCATCTTTTAATTTCAATCCAGGCACTGGCTATGTGGAAGATGGCCGAGAGATATTTGATGATGATGAAATTGAAGACACTTATGTGGCATCAAACAGCAAAGAGTCTGGAAGAGGGCAGAAGAGAAAAGCTAGAGTGGCACCTCCAACAACTGGCAAAGGAAACATTAGGAACCTTTTAGGATCTATGCCTACAAAGAAGAAAGAGGTATTGCCACATTTCATTGAAGTTACATTTCACACTTTATTATTTTGTAACAATAACTTAAGCGCTTATTCTTTTCTTTTGTAATTTTTAAATAAATTAATAAAATAAAAATTTATTCAAGTAGAAAGTATAATTATGATTTACATTAATTACAATTGAGGAAAATTTTATTCTAACTGTAATGTAGACCTGCCTGATCTAGGTTTATGAAAACGTGTGTTTCAGGGAAAATATACACAATGGTCTTTCTAGCTTTTCAAATCTCACATGCAAGGGGCAGTATGACTCTCCTACTGACATTGCAAATGGGTAAGAAAAGATTTGTAAAGTAGAAAAATATTGTTATTTTCTCTGTTATCTTTCAGGATGTGAAAATATCAGAAGACAACATTCTGTCAGATATTATGTCTGACTTGGATGGCAATGCATCAACAGCAGTGAAGCCGAAGCCAGTGATCACTAAAACTAACATAGTGGAGACCAGTAAGAGAGATGCACAGAACTACTTCAAAAGTCTGTCTTCAGCGGCTAAGAGAACTACCACTACTACTAGCTTGAGTAATAAAGAACAACCAACTGTTAAAAAAGAAGATGTAAGTTTGGGATATACAAACTTGATTTTCTCTTGTCTGGCTATTTAGTCAATCAGCAACCCTATGCTGTGCAGCAGTGTTTTATTAAATATTGTTCAATTGCTTTCAACTCAACTTACTCAATTAATCTTTTTTGCAGAAAGAAAATATGGTATCTCCTGATAAACCTTTGGAAAAGAAAGTAACAGTAAGTTCAACATTTATTGTATTACCCTTTCTTTACGTTAGATCCCTTGATCAAATCTAACAAGACCTACTTTTAACCAAATCTTCTAAAATTACAGATACAAAATGGCGAAACTTCCAAACCTGTCGCAGAAAAACCAGTTGCAAAGAAACCAGAATGGAAGATAGACAGAGAAATAAAGCAAGAATTAGAAGAGTCAGCCACACAGAACATTGAAGAGTTCCAGACACAAGACCTGGACTTTGACGATGACTTCAGCAATGACACCACACCTAAACCTGAGGAAGTTAAAAAAGAAATTATTCCTAGCACTGCAGAAACGATTGGAGATGTTGCTGAGGAGTTTTTGAATGAAGATTTTGACATATTCCCAGCTAAAAAGGAATCTCCAAAACAATTGAAACCTTTAACAAGTACCTGGTCTGATCAAATGGGTGAGAACCAGATTGCAACCTCAGTGCAGCTAGATGGACAGTTGCCTCTTCATACAAATGAGAATGGGGAAAAAGTGTTAAAGTTCTACTGGCTCGATGCTTGGGAGGACAGGTTTGTGAAGCCGGGAGTAGTGTATTTGTTTGGGAAGGTGTATGTCAACCCTTCTAATAAGAAGGATGGCTGTGTGTCCTGCTGTCTGGTTGTCAAGAATGTTAATAGGCAGATGTTTCTGTTGCCTAGGGAGTATGTAAGTATTGGCTACTTTCTTAACATGTTCTTCTCTCGTTCAAGTTCTTTGTTGTGTATTAAAACAATAACTGCCGCATTATTATAAAGCTCCACAAGATAGATTGAAAGGCTGATTATCTTTTCAGCATTATATATTGTATTTCTTCCTAAATCTTAATTTTTTTTCCATGTCTGCAATGTTTTATTAGGATATATATGGTAAGGTATACTGCTGAAATACTCATCATCTTTAACTACACTTCAAGATACATTATAATATAATGATATAACTAACAATATTATTTTGTTGTAGAAATTAGACCCAGTAACATTAGAGGCGACGGATCAAGAAGTGACGATGATGGACATGTACGCAGAGTTCAATAGTGCGGTCGCCAGTGATCTGGGGCTAAAAGAGTTCAAGTCGCGGAAGGTCACGAAGAACTACTGCTTCAACCTGCCAGACATACCTGCGCAGTCAGACTACTTAGAAGTTAGATATTCTGTAAGTGCAGAAAAGAAGTTTTACCTAATAGAATTAGTAGCGCTGATTATAGCGGCGCGCGGCGTTTTATACGCGCATATACAGGACGCGAGTAACAACGTGCGGGTGGGGACTGATTAGAAAGAGTATTCTCTTTGTCGATTGCATTGGCTACGCACGGGAAACGCCATATTTGAACAGGATCCTGGCCCGTGATATCACTTTCACATGCGATCGCTTCATGCGTCGTCGGCGCAGGGCAATGAGTAAGCGCAACTTGAAGTACAGCCTTTCGATTAATTTTCAATCTATTCCGGACAGGCCACATTTCCGCCACCTCCAAAAGACAAGAAGTACCTGACGTTCTCGCACATCTTCGGCGCGACCACCTCATCTCTAGAAACCTTCCTGCTGGAGCGTAAGATCAAGGGTCCCTGTTGGCTGGAAGTGAAGCAGCCGGAGCAGGTCCAAGCTAAGGTGTCATGGTGCAAGCTGGAGGCCGCTTGTGATAAGATGGAGCATGTTACCGTTATCAGGGATGGCGCGAATTTGGAACCGCCACCTATTGTTGTGGCTACTGTGAGTAGACTGTCATTTCTTATTTTAATGTTTGTTATCTTATTTTGCACGGTGAGAGAGTACTTGTGCTCTTTGTAATAGCAATGTATCCCTCTGATGTTTGTAAATTCTGAATTTTACCAAAATTGGTCAAATAATGGACTAGTTGAAATTTAGACATTAAAGTTCATCTGTTTTTTTAATAAAAAGTAAGCTTCCTCTCATCATTTTAATATTAAAAATGTTTCAGATAAACATGAGAACTACAATGGACCCCAAAACAAAGAAGACAAAGATATTGATGCTCAGTTGTCTTTCACACACTAACTTTCACTTACACAAGCCTCCGCCGAACCCACCATTCCAGCAACATTTCTGTGGTAAGCGATAATGATTCAACAATTCAATGCATAAACCTATTAAAATAAAGATACAATATAATAAAGATTAGTTAGCATCTAATTCTGGAATGAATTTATATTTTTCAGTAATGACAAAGTGCAATGAAATCTGGCCACTGGACCTAAAACAGTGCCTACCTCAGTACAAAGCAACAAAACTAACGAAATGCGAAACAGAGCGTGAACTACTCAACTATTTCATGGTACAGTTCTGGAAGATGGACCCAGATCTCGTGGTAGGCCATGACCTACAGGGATTCCAACAAGATCTACTGATTGGAAACATTCTCGATCTTCACATACCTAACTGGTCTCGATTAGGACGGCTCAGAAGATCTAACGTTCCTCAAAGGAAGTACGCGGCTAAGGACGCGTTCCTCGGTCGCTTGGTCTGTGATATCAAAATATCTGCTATGGAAGTAATACGGTCCAGAAGCTTCGACCTCGACACTCTCTGTGTAAATGTACTGAAAATGAAAGAAGGCGAACGCGCTGAAGTGGCGCTTGAAGACCTGCCCAGATATTATGAGAAAAGTAATGACTTGTTCCAACTTGTGTCGCTAAGTATGCAAGATGCGTCCTACATACTCAAAATGATGTGCGAATTGAACGTCATACCGTTAGCGTTGCAAATCACACAAATCGCCGG
Source organism: Agrochola macilenta (assembly GCA_916701695.1). NCBI lineage: Eukaryota > Metazoa > Arthropoda > Insecta > Lepidoptera > Noctuidae > Agrochola > Agrochola macilenta. The sequence goes on along the minus strand of OU753554.1, from coordinate 8,520,850 downwards.
AAATATCATGTCTAGAACTTTGCTTGGCGGCAGGTCGGAAAGAAACGAGTTTCTATTACTTCATGCCTTCACTGAGAAGAACTATATCGTACCTGATAAAGTTTATGGCAAAAGAGTTGTAGCAGACGTTGATAATGACGAGCAAGAGGAAGGTGCCACCAATGTATCCAAAAAACAAGGGAAGAAGAAAGCGGCATATTCTGGAGGTCTCGTTTTAGATCCCAAGAAAGGATTCTATGATAAACTAATTCTCCTTATGGACTTCAATTCTTTGTATCCTAGCATTATTCAGGAGTACAATATTTGCTTTACAACTATTAAACGGAAAGCGGCTGGATCGTCTGACGAGGACGTCGCTAACCTTATCTTGCCAAAGAGTAACATAGATCTGGGTGTACTACCGACACAGATCCGTAAACTAGTGGAGAGTAGGCGAGAGGTCAAAAAGTTAATGAAAACTCCCGACTTGTCGCAAGACCAGTACATGCAGTACAACATCAGACAGATGGCTCTGAAACTCACAGCTAACTCCATGTATGGTTGCCTCGGTTTCACTCACTCCAGGTTTTATGCAAAACCCCTGGCAGCCCTAGTCACTATGAAAGGCAGAGAAATTCTCATGGACACAAAAGATATCGTCCAAAAAGCTAACTACGACGTAGTCTACGGAGACACCGACAGTTTGATGATCAACACTAATTGTTTAGAATATGACAACGTTTTTAAGATTGGTGTGGATCTGAAGAAAGAGATTAACAAGAAATATAAACAAATAGAGCTTGATATAGATGGGGTATTCAGATATTTGCTATTACTGAAGAAAAAGAAGTATGCAGCTGTGATAGTTACCAAGAACAAAAGTGGCGAGTTTGTCTTTACACACGAGCATAAAGGTTTGGACATTGTTCGTCGTGATTGGTCACAGCTGGCCGCAGAAGCCGGTAAATTCATATTGAGCCAGATTTTATCAGAACAATCTGCAGACGAGAGGCTCGAGAGCATTCATACGCATCTTAACAAACTCAAGGACGACTTGATGAACGCCAAAATGCCTCTCTCAATGTTAACAATTACGAAACAGCTGACCAAGAATCCTAACGAGTACGCCGACAAACACACGCAGCCACACGTACAGGTCGCTCTAAGACTGAACATTAAAAACAGCAGGAGGTTTAAGAAAGGAGATGTAGTACCTTATATTATCTGTGAAGACGGCACCGCTAACTCAGCGACACAAAGAGCATATCATATTGAAGAACTAAAGAATTTAGAACATCTTAAAGTTGACTTCAATTATTACTTAGCGCATCAGTTGCACCCTGTAATATCCAGAATATGTGAGCCCATCGAAGGCATGGATCCGGCCCGAGTGGCGGATTGCCTCGGCCTCGACCCCTCTGGGTATCGACAAATAGTTAGAAGAGATAACTCCAACACAGAAACCTATGAAGTAGAAAATGAACAAGAAAAATACAGACAATGTAAAGACTTCGTGTTTGTCTGCGTCAACGAACACTGCAAAACTGAGAACAATATCAGAGAAACTGTTGTAAAATTGGATAAAGAAAGTGTAACATTTTTAGATAAATGTCAGAATGATAAGTGTTCTTTGAGGCCAGTAGATTACCTGGCGAGTATTCAGAACCAGTTGAGCCTCCAAGTCCGTCAGTACCACTCTCAGTACTACGCGGGCTGGTTGTCGTGTGAGGACCCCGCATGCGGGCACCGTACGGCGCGTCTTCCGCAGACCTTCGCCGGCGGATACCCACTGTGCAGATTATGTGAGAAAGGCGTCATGTTCAGAGAGTACACTGAAAAAGACTTGTACTTGCAAATTAACTTTTTCTTATTTTTGTTTGATCTGAGCAAGAATACTAATTCAAGTAAGTATGAATTATGTAGTATTCAAACTCGTGCATTTTACAATACGTAAAAAAATGAAAACGTTCTAATAAATTCTTGCTTTGTTACAGAAACTCGCATGTCGCTTCAAGTCACGAATGCTTTCCAACAACTAAAGGAAATGGTAGTAGAAGACTGGCTGGCACAGTCCGCGTACTCGATCATAAACTTATCAAAACTCTTCAGATTCTTTACCATAGACTCGAAAGCAGGCAACAAAGCGAAGTCTGAACCAATCGAAATCGATATTTTACCTGAGACTGAGCAAATAGATGCGCTATTGGAGATGGGCGTCTATTAGCTTTCATTAGTATTTTTTTAGAATTAGAATCATGTTAAGTATTTTAAGCTGTAAATAATAATAAAATATTATTGTATTACATCCTATTTGTTGTTATTCTTACGTAGATACCTTCAGGAACAGAACAGAAGAGTTACCTGTTAAGAGGCCATGCACGAATTCAACAGATTTTGTGTTGTGTTGTGAGCAAGGGAAAAATAACTTAATTAAAACTATTTGTCATTTGAAAAGTCGAGTTCTTTGTTTTGCATGTGGCTGAAAGGGATTTTTCAAATAAGTATTCATGGAAAATCACAAATATTCGCAACAAGTTTTCCGAAAAGTGACGAGATTTACGTTTGATCACTTTTTTACAAGAAACGTTTAATTTCGACCATTTAAAAATATCATCAACCTCGTTATACGGTCTACTTGCATGTGGCTGACCCAGTTTTTTCATCTTCGATACAAAATACAGCAAAAAAACTATATTGAAAAAGATTTTTTTTTTTTTTTAAACTGTCAATAATGTATTTTTTCCTATTATTTAGCAGACCATATGAAGAAATTTAATTTTCATTAGTCTTCAGCTATCCTTGAAATAAAATGAAAATTTTATTTTATGATTATACAATATCTTCATTAAGTAAATCAAAGGCGAAATAAACCATATTTTCGAGAGCGCAAGTGATGCAACTATTAACATGTGCTGTGACTGATACGAATGGTTTAACACCACGAAAACTGTACTTTTATACTTACACAGACTTAAGTCTGTGTAAGTATAACAGTCCAGTTTTTGTAAAAAAGTTTTAAATAATAATTGAAACATTAATGTTTCAATTATTCTATTAATTATCTTTTTTACAATAAGATAAGTTATTGACGAAAAAGCGTTTTTTCGTGCACAAACTATTGTGTACGCACCTGCACGAAACTATTTTACTTTTACGTGTATATCTTCTGAACAGTATGTTTTTTTTTTTCAAATTCTGTTTTCATAAACATTACATTACAAATTCAAAGCAACGTGCGTAAAAAAATCCAACTCTGCACTAAACCGTTATATAACTATGATTTTCATCAAATAGCCAAACGTCAGCGCAGCGGAAACTTGACACAAATTAATTTAAACATACAAGCTAATCAAGGGCGTCGCCAGCCAATGGCCCAGGGGGGGGGGGGGGCAAGTTCATATAGGGATGATGGGAAAAGCATGATTTGTAGGTTAAACTTCATGTGCTCTTGACTGTCAAGAGCACATGAAGTTTTACACTTGTAGCCTACACACCTGTGCGGCTCCTTTTGCCGCGCGGCACGTACCCCAGGCTTTTGCGCCTTCATTTCCTTTGCGATCCTTTGTGCGGCAGGGCTGGCGGCAATGCCAGCGGCCATGCCGCCGGCGTAGTGTGTAGGAGCTATTACCTTCTAGCTACGGCGCACAATGGGGCCAAAATCGACGCTGGTGGACATTTGATTTTTGACAAATCACTTTCAACTCGGTAGTCCCGGTAGGAACTGAGAAAAATAATAATATCCATTTTCAGTGTATGGATCGGAAGCGGACCTTTCGGGTGGTTTTTCCCAAAACTATTTAGAACTGTAGAGCTGAAACCTAATAGGTATTATGACTGGGTATACCACCAACACATAGATACGAAATATGGAACTTTAAAAAACCAAATAAAGCTTCGTGCAGGCTACCGCGACGCGACACCGGTTATTTTATACTGTGAAGTTTTCTTAGGAATTGTATTGTTCGAGTCGCGTCGCGCTAGTCTGCACGAGGCTTAAGGGTGGTCAGAATAAATAAAATTGGCTTTATAGATATTTAGTTGCTTTACATTAAAATGCCTTGTATTTGACAAGTTTTTTTTTTTATCTCTCGGGTGGGGCAGCTGCCCCCTTTGCCATCTTGGCGATTTTTCTTATTAGATTTGCAGACTGTAGTATAGAACAACTTTTAGTAAAGATAATTTTCTCATAGGAATGTTGATTTGCTCAGTTATTTATATTTTACAATAACAATTGACGTGATTGTACGGAAAATACGAAAACTAAACACAGTGTAACTCACCAAAAAACTTTCTGATTAATCTGGTGATATTGGTGAATGTGGACTTAGTAATAATTTTTTATAGAGCCCCCTAGAGCTAATACAGCGCTGCCTAGTCCCTATCCTTCCCAGTGTGATGTTTGAGTTCTGATCATTTGTGTATGTCAAATTTCTTGTTGAGAAGTCTACATCGGCTTATATCTTACAACCATTTGTTGTAGTCTAGTAGTAGGAAAAATATAAGAAATAAAAAAACAAGTCCAATAACGGTATTTATTGACACAAAATCTTATCGCATACAGTTAAAATACATTGAGGTTCTTATACCAACTCACAAATACGTGAAAATACATAAATCTATCTAATAAAATCTAATTGCCTGAGCAATGGTAATGTTAATAAAATGATACTTCATCATCATCACAAGTAAATAAAACATACAAGGAAATCCGCTTTGTAGATATTTTTTTCTGTAACTCATACATTCTGTGTGATAGTCTCTTTTTAATAAAACTGGATTTGCCATGTTAACGACCGGCTACTGAACAAAGTTTAATAGTACCCTCGACCACGACCCCTGTTGGGCCCGCCGAAGTTGCCCCTGCCGCCCCCGCGACCCCTGAAATTGTTTTGATTACTATCGTAGTTATTGTTACCGAACTGTTGGTTCATCTGAGGCCGCGTATCATAGTTATCTTGGCCCCTGCCGTTCATGAAGTTATTTCTAGGACCCTGGTTATATGGAGCAGTAGGTCCGAAGTTATCAGGGGCGGGTCCCCTCATGAGTGGACCTCGGTTTTCTATTGGGCGTGGATTCCACTGTCCTTGGTTGAAATGATCATTGGGCTTGTTTCTGTTATCGTTAAAATGTTGTTGTTGTTGCTGATGCTGCGGCGGTTGATATTGTTGTTGATGCTGCGGAGGTTGGTACTGCTGCTGATGTTGTGGCGGCTGGTTACGTTGCTGGTGTGGTGGTAGCATTTGGTTATGCTGCGGTCCTTGATTATGTTGCTGGGGCTGATGTTGCTGGGGCTGATGTTGCTGGGGTTGATGTTGCTGGGGCTGATGTTGCTGGGGCTTATGTTGCTGGGGCTGATAGTTCTGCTGTTGCCCCTGATTATAAAGTGGCTGTTGTTGGTTCTGCTGAGGTGGTTGATAATTTTGCTGTTGGTTCTGCTGAGGTGGTTGATAATTTTGCTGTTGGTTCTGCTGAGGTGGTTGATAATTTTGCTGTTGGTTCTGCTGAGGTGGTTGATAATTCTGCTGTTGCTGCGGTGGAGTTTGATAGTTCTGTTGAGACGATTGATAATTCTGCTGATTCTGTAGTGGAGATTGATAGTTTTGCTGTTGCTGCTGATGATGCTGCTGTTGCGGACGCTGCTGGTGCTGCTGTTGTTGTTCTTGTAGCTGTGGCGGCTGAAAACGTACCGGAGTGCGTAACAAACCTTGCAGACTTTGGAACGGAGTCGGTCCTGATCCCGACCCTTGAGCTTGATTATTGATTGAACTTATCAGCGGCGCGGGTTTAACTGGTGCACTTTGTAGTGGCTTCAACAGTTCTTGGGTGACCGTTGGCTCGGGCAGGTCTCCGAAGGACCTCGGCTGCGTGTTACTGACCACGACGCTAGGGGAGCGCGACAGTGGCGCCGGCGTGGCGGCGGGCGTAGACTTGATGCTCGCTTGCACCAGCGCGAACAGGTCAGTCGCAGAGCTAGTAGCCAAACTCTTTGTGATATCCGCGAGAGAATTCTCAAGTTTCGCCGACTCTACTATCGTCTCTGCTTTCGTCTCTTGCAAAGATTTCTTTACAATTTCCATTTCTTGACGTATTTGATCTTCTTTTACTTTCAGCGTTGCTGATTGGAACACCTGACGATAGGGAAATATTATTATATACTACTGTCACTGATAGTGACGAATTTCAGCGTAACAGCGTATAATTATAAACACACTACATGTATGCACAAATGCAGTGGAGGTGCGCCTTATTTTAAATTAGAGTCATCATCTGTCTAGCGTTGTCCCAGCTAAGTTGGAGTTAGCTTCCAGTCTAACCAACTGCTACCAGTATTTTACATGGAGCGACTGCCTATCTGACCTACACGACCCAGTTACTGGGTAACACGAGACCCCTCTTGGTAAGACTGATTGTCAGAATTTTGGGCTTCTGATGACCCGTAATGACTGTCAAAGATCTACGAATTGCAGCCGGGACCAAGGGGCGGCCTAACGTGCTTTCCGAGGCACGGCGGGGTCTCGGTATCTAAAAATGGTCTCCCATCCTCGGACCGACCGCGGTAAGCGTAGCTTAACCTTGTGGCTATTTAAATTTAAATTAAGACTATCTATTCAATGGTTATGTCATCTATCATATACAGGGTGTTGGGCAGAAGGTTGAACATACGAAAATGGCGGATCTGTGAGGCCGTCTGCTACGTGTATAGGCCCAATAACAAGACCCAGACAACACGGATTTTTTTGAATTACTTTTTCAAATTTTATTTGAAATTTGTCGTTGCTCAAACTTCTAACGTCAATAATTTCATTTAAAAATAGCAAAAACGGTAATTATTTTTTTCCATAATTGTAGAATCTAACATTTTTGCTTCTAAGTTATTCATTTCACTTTTTGTAAATGTAGAATTCCGTGAAAAAAAGCTCAGGCAGTTAAAATTTACGAATTTATGTAGTTATTTATTTTTTTAAAGAAATTGTGCATGTTGCCAAAGATGTTTTCCTAGAATAAGAACTGCTCTATAACTATTAGTTTTTTTTTGGGCTTTCGGTATTTATTTTTAATTTGTTTGTAGTTTAACACTTTGAGGGACACTAACCGCTCATAGACGTAATAACAATAAAACATCTATTGTGTCTCGTTCAGTGTCCTTGAATGCGTTAAGGAATCTTATTTAATTTTCTAGCAATCATCTGCGTCAAATACGAATTCTACAGTTATTCTAGATGAAAATAAAATAAATATTGCCGGTTTTGTTATTTTTAAATGAAATTATTGACGTTTGAAGTTTGAGCAACGAAGAGTTCCGAACTAAATTTAAAAGTAATTTTAAAAAATCCGTGTGGCCTTACTTAAAACTATAGTAGGACTTTGTATTAACAGATCAAGTTTGTCACCTCTTCAACTGTGTAGTCATCGTCGTCACTCTCAACGACCACGGTCTTCACAAGTTCTTCGGGCTCCGTGTTTTCAGGCGTCGGTTCCTTGGGCGCAGTGGAGGCCGCCTCACTGACATACTGTCGCAGCCTCTCGACTCGCTCAGGCTCTTTAGCTTCCAGCTTCTTCAAGTACGCTATAAGGCTGTGCTGTTCTTCAGCTGATAACTCGTTGAAGTTCTTTAGTAAGGTTTCGAGGTCTGAATCTGAGAGGCCATCCATGGCGTCAGGAGCGTTGCTTTGCTCCATCCTGATTGGACAAAACGGTTAATTTGGGTGTTATTCATGAACCACAAATTCAATTTAATTTACATTATCCAGTCAAAGGGGAATTTCAAATTAAACACAGCAAGTATGCCGAAAATATAAAGCGGGAAATTATTATTAATTCAATTTGTGCCTTGTAACGAAGTATTAATTCTAACAACTTACTTCTTATCATTCTCATCGTACGCCGACTGCAGCATTTGTAGCGCAGACGCGGTACCACTTTGTTTCGGAGGCGGTAGTCTCAACACCAGTTTTTCTACGGTCGGTGGTTCGACCACCATTTTCGTCTGCTCGGCCGCTCGTTTCTTTGCCTCTGCCATGCCCACGACAGCGTCTACCAGTACTGCTAAGTCTTCAGAAGACACGTCCGTCTTGCCCTGAGCTATTAATGCTTCTGCCATTTGTAGGGCAATCTGTGCACGGTCCACTTCACCCACGCCTGCCACTGCTACTGGTACAGCTGTCGTTTTGTTAGGGCCTGTAGTTTGCTGGAAGGTTGAAAGCTGTTTAATATTTTGTACTTTTGCTACTTTATACGTAGAAAAATATATACCTAAATGGTGTACTAGAAATGAGAAAATAACTTTGTCTAAAACAAAATCCGAATAATTAATAAGGAGAGTTTCTCGACTGTTGAGAGGCGATCGTCCATGGGTATTTTGCACATTTAGAATTAGCAGCATTAAAATGTTACATTCTGTCTTAATCACTTCAGGAGGTCGCAATAACGTGACAAGGTAGTCAGCATGGTCTTATAAAACAAGGTCTGGCATTCCGGGACTAACACATGCTTACGTCACTATCCAGTTACCACTTTATTGCAACAAAACACGATTAAGGAAAGATTTTCAGCCACCATTCTGTTAAAAAATATGTACAAAGCTTTTAAATTGTCGTTTCGTGTGTAAACGAAACAATTCAATTTAAACATAAACCAACATAATTGTTAATTAAAACCTCATTGTTTTATTGGATTCGCACATGTAATAAAGGTGGTTGGGGAGTTATTATTACAAACTTCTGGTAACACAGATGTGATGACGTAGACTTGTGTTGCCCACGTGACCACTATGTTTCGGAATGCCATAGCTGGCGAAGTATATTATTATACCAAGGTAGTCAGTACAGCCCTACCTTCAGCTGGAGCCGGCTGCGCTTGTCGGCCTCGTGCAGCGTGGCGGCGGCGCGCACCACGGCCGCGCGCAGCGCCTGCGCGGCGCCGGGCCCGACCAGTCCGGCCTGCACGGCGCCCTTCAGCTTCTCCTTCGCTGTCTCGATGAGCACTACTGCGCTCTCCCGCACTAGGAGCTCTTCGGATGAGTTCGCTTTATCCTGATAAGCACAAAAACATCAAGTTACATTTTTAAGACATATTTATACATATAATCCGGCCCTGCCCTGCTGGGCGGCAAAGCCGCACAAAGGATCGCAAAGGAAATGAAGGCGCAAAAGCCCCCCGGCTTTTGCGCATCCCCATCCCGTATCCCCATACGTGCCACGCGGCAAAAGCCATAGTATAGTGTGTAGGGGGTATTATCAATTAAAGTCGCTTTTCGCGTATGTCTGTGTGACAGCGTTGTTCTTCTAAAATTAAAGACTACATTGAAGACGAAGGAAGTTTGGCAATAATTCCTTCTGCACATGTGGCTTCCCTGGTACATCATTAACGGCATATTATGTAAGAGTCTATTAACTGCTCCCAAGTTACCATGTTTGTTTTTTTTTTTACATTCTACCTTGACGTAATCATCCTAATATTTGACATTATATACCTACAATTTAATTTCAACACTTTATTAGTGGCTTTTGTGTACATGATAATTATTCAGATTTGTTACAGTTGTAATAGCAATCTTGTCATTTCGTTTAAAATAGGTTTTTATTTTTATTAATTTATTCATATTTTATATACTTAGATTTCTTTTTTTCTATTTTGTGAATGTGAGAACGCTGTAGGCTTAGTGGACTGTAGATTTATTGACCATCTTCTATTTTGTTAAATACCTGGTACTTGTTGAAAGACCTACACTGTCCTCCCATACCTATTAATACTGTTATTTGAAAATATTGTAAAAAAACAATTATTTTTAAAAGAGTAACCGTGGAGTTTCTTGCCAACTGGAACCGTGCCCCTAGCTTCTGACGTTTAATAAGTGCCCATGTAGGTTTATGTGAAAAAAATATATTTTGAATTTTAAAACACGACGGATTTTGATGCGGTTTTCACCATCATTTGGAGAATTTATATCGGAAGGTTAATTTGTTTAATACATTTATATTAAGCTTACACATAATTAAGAAATCTCCATGTTTTTTGAAGCCATAAAAATCTTGCAAAGCAGGAGCGGGTCACTAATTTAATAAATAATGGCATACAACTTAAGCCTGCACAAAAATGTATAAGAATATGGTGTCATTTGACTAATTTATGGGGCGCGAGGAGGTGTTTCTATTCAAGTCAGACGGGGAACCTGCACAGTTTATGACGTGACCTACATTTTGATACCTTACTACGATTGAGAAATAAAGAAAAAAAAAAAGTGGAACATACTAGCATGAATTGATTGAAATACATTTTGCTGATATTTATTATTAAATAAGATTTGTAAAAAACTATTGGTGTGTCTCACAGTATCCAGATAGCCAATATCCCAGGGTAGATCATATATTTAACTATCTCCCAAATAATTTAATTAAAACCAAGTCAAATAACCACCGAAAAAAGCATATTCAAGCATAAAGAAAGATTAAAAAAACTATTTTGTCACAGTAACACGTGCATATAAAAAAGCCAAGTTAACTTAAATACCTAAAAGTACTTTAACACTTTAAAAACAAGTCATACCTTCTCCATCTTCAATGCATCACCTAGCAGATCAACAATTTTCGGTCCCAAGCTTCCAAGATAATCTTCTAATGCGACGAGCTGTCTCAGCGTAGCGACCACATCGTCGGCCGCGCCGTCCACCACCTGTCCGGCGCCGTGTCCGCCGGAAATGGACCGCCGCCGCCGGATCTTAGAGCCGCGTGACACCATGCTGCCGGTGCGCGACCTATCCGTGCGGATTTCCGGCCCGGAATCCACGGACTCGATGTCGTTGTCCGAGTTCCACGGCGAGAGGCCGTCGTCACTGTAGTTGAGGAAACTGTATTATAAAATGTGATACTCAGTACAGAATGTTGTTATTAAAATACATATTAGGGTAGAAACAGATTTCTAATACGCTATGTCACACGACGTTAAATAGCGTGCTCATTGGTACATTTAATTTCGTGATGCCACGTTACGGCTTTTGGCCATTGATCACGTATTGAGTAATTTAATTTGTGTGCTGCGACCCTTATTGTGTCCTCTTAATTATTTACATGCACTGCCACTTACTAACATTATTTTAGCGTTATATGGTCTATCGGTTGATTTTTAGGTGACCATTTGGAATAAAAAGGGCCTTTCATAAAATTTAGTTGCAATAGAATTTGAATACGTGGTTCCAAAACTTAACACACATTAATGTTAGTAAAAATTTGTGAAATCAGAAATTGTATTGATAAAACAAGAATCTAAGATTCTGAATTCAAGTATAATCTGTCTATAAATAACAATAACTCACGGCTTGAGCTCGTCGTCGGAGATAAGCACGGTCTGCATGGAGGGCGCCAGTTGCCGGGGCGCGTGGTCGGGGCTGCGGTTGCGTTGCTGCTCGCGCTGCGACAGCGGGCTGCGACTGCTGCGCCGCATCGACTCCAGCGCGATGTGCGTGCGCGCAGGACTGCGTCTGTGTAAGTACCACGTTAAAGCTGTATCTCTCGTATAGGCTATAGTCTGTTCCAAAAGTATCAGATGAGAGTGTAAACAAACCCTGTTCAGGTTAAATTCTTATGTGGAATCAATCACTACAGGGAATTAGTGACACATTTATCTGTATTTAGACGGTTTCATCGTTATATCTCATCACTTTTCCAGCAATTTTGTATATGAATAATATTATTAAATAGTAATCGAAAAATCATTGACGAAAATTAAGATTATAAAACTAACCTCAATTTTTTAATTAAAAACATCTTTCATGGGGGATTTAAAATTAGAATTACGGGAATAAGTATTCAAATAATCATATCAAAGCACTGAATTTGTAAGTGGCACTACAAATTGGCATCCACAGGTACGTTTTCTGAACCATTTGTTGACATTTCTCCAGATACTTTTGAAACAGACTATAAAATCTATAAGAATGCTCATACAGTGGTAAAATGACTACACAGTCAAGTCACAGTTAGCAAGTTGGTCGGCAGACTGTCGGACGAACGCTTAGTGCCGTTACTTGAACTGCCTCATTTATACAAGTTTTACAACAAATTACCTACACTTTTCAAAGATTCAGTAACACAACAACATTTTAAAAAGGAGAAAGGAAATCATTCACGCGTCAAATTTTTTAATGTAATGTCCCAAACCAGAATTTTTGGTGTTTCCATATTCACATACCAATCTGGGGGTAATCGCACGTGTTCCTTGTTTACGATAGCATAGTATAAATAAGTAACAATATAAAAAAAACTGCCGAAACGACGCGCTTCGAAAACTCAGTGTATACCAGTAGGAAAAAGTATTGAGTGCACCGCAGTTACGCACGGACGCGAAGGTTTATCTACCGAGCGGCCGTAGTTAATTATTTCAAGGTCACTGTCGAGACATAATACTGTTACTTTATTATACTGTGACGATAGGATATTATGATTGATGTCCTTCCATATTCGATAAATAACTTGCTGATAAACATACCTATTATAATTGTGGCCTTGGCGTATTTTTACGGGCATCCTTGCTATTTTGCTTGTGGACGACAGACTTTATGTGAATAGAAATAGGGCATATTTTAAATTGAACTAACTACTAAATCACTTAGGAGTATACTTATTGTAAATATATTGAAACCCAAATGTCCACTGATCAACGCCTTATACAGGCATTTCAATCTATACGAACGTAGATCACGCCATGATGGCAACAAAAGGCAATCGCCCAATCGTGCTTGAATGTTGCTGTAACCACCATGATTTGAATATAAATTTTCCTGAACTAATCATTCAATAGGGGATATTATAAACTGAGAACGAGTTGTATTGCTTTTAAAAATTTTAATTCGATTAATTAATATTTGTATACCTGCAAATTATATACCTGAAAATCGCAAAAAACGTAAGAAAATTTGAATTTCGCGGGCTACCATGACGACACGGGTTAAAAGTGCCCGGAAGAGTTATAGAGCGTAAATATGGCGTATGGAGCCTTACAGAGACTGCCACACAGGTACGAGTTACAGAGACGGACGTTGTCGTCCAAAAAAAACTGCTGTTAATGTAAACAAACAAATGTGGATGTCAATTTGTTGCGCCACTTACAAATTTAGTGCTTTGATTTGATTATTTTAACCCGAAATTCTTATTTTTAATTAAAGACTTTTTTCATTTGACAATTGAGGTTTATTTTAGAACCTAAATTGTCAGGGAGGATTTTTCAATTACAATTGAATAAATTCAAATAATATTTTTTGGAAAAAGTGGCGACATCTATTGAATGTGTGACTGTCTATACCTTAGTAAGTGATTGCGTCTGAATTTAACCTGCACATTTGTTTACACTTGCATAGTTTTGAAACAGACAACACAAATTCGATCTTTTCTTAAATCTCCATTTGCCATATTTACGGTCGGGGTCTGAACTTTCGTGAAGTGTCAGTCAGGTGTCGATAATAGTTACCTGTGCAGTGGACTCCTGGAGCGCGTACGTTTGTGGTGCGGCGGCGGCGGCGGCGGCGGAGAGCGGCGGCGCTCCGGCGAGCGGCGCCGGCCGGGCGAGCGGCGCGGGGGGGGCGACCTGCGGGCGGGCCGGGCTAGGGAGCTGCGCACTAGACGGCCAGTCGTGGCCGTCTAGTGGTATTGTATGGTGTGCGGCTAATTACTAATTGGCCGTTGCGACCAAGTGCGCGATACGTATAGGTTTCTATAGTTTACCTGGTCGCGATCGTGGTCGTGGCCGTCTAGTGCGCGAGATCTCTAAGACAGGAGGAGGCGTGATGCAAAAGACATTGAGCTAAAATGTATGGAGTTTGGTCCAAATGTCTACCACTAACTAGACCTATGACACTGAATACTCTATTCAATAAGAAGTAACTTTTACAAAGACACCCATTAAAATAAACTGTCAGAGAAAAATTATAGCTTTTTTTTAAATAATTGTATTTCAATCGGTCCGATTTATTTTAACATAAATGTGTTGATCCCTCGAGTGACACGGACTATATATATATATTTTTTAATTTTGTATCTTATTTGTATTTTTACCAATTATGTGTAGTAATGTAGGTTATGTAAACCTACATTACTACACATAATTACATATGATTTGAACCACTATAACGTAAATACATTAGAAGCAAATACACCAAAATTATTCATGAAACATTTTATCTCACCTACGATCCCGTCTGAAGTCCGGAGGCGAGCGCCGTCTCTGTAAAGGCTCCCGAGCTCGATGGTCAGGGGGGCGGTCGAAACGGTCGGGTCGGTCAGGGCGGTCGGGGCGGTCGGGTCGGTCAGGGCGGTCGGGGCGGTCGGGTCGGTCAGGGCGGCGAACGGGCGACCGGCGGCGCGGGTCAGGCGACCGACGACGGGGTTCGGACGACTTTCGGCGAGGTTCGGGAGATTTCCGCCGCGGTTCAGGTGCGCGGGGCTTTTCAACCAACTGGCGAGGTTCTGACATCCGCTTGCTCATGTCGGGTGGAGATAAGCACATACGGCGGTAAATCTCGTTCACTTGAATACGTAACTCCTCTTCGTGTAGTTCTTTCATGCGCGCCGTCCAGAACACGATCCATTCTGGTTTGAAGTCGTGCTTGGATGGATCTTTACCCTCTAAAATAACATTCATGGTAAATTCTGAGAATATGAGCGACAGTGAAAGTTAGCAACAGTTTACTTATTGAAGTAAAACCCAACATTTTCCGCAGTAGGAAGTTTATGACCTAATTCCGACATGATTAAACTTCTCAAAACTTGTTCAAGAAGCCGGAAATAATAGACTGTACATACTAACTAAATACTTAAGTATTTAGAAGTTTATTTTCCAAAAATTTATATATGCATTTGATTGCCACACAACTAGAATAATACGATAATTTCTGCTTTTATTAGTGCCATAGGCTTCTACTCCGTTCACCTATTATACCCTATTTTTTTTCGAGACGGAAAAAAAAACATGCGGTATGTTTTCATGCTAAGGTCATGATGTAATCTGTCATTTGTTCCATCAAATAAGTAGCATTTTAGATTGGAATCTAGCGAAAAAATCCAAATGAAGAATTTCACCGGCATTATATTTATTTTTATTAGGCATGAGAAATACTTTGTTAACTTATTTCCTGGGTTAAACCTAACACATCTATAATAATATTGCTTCTAACGTACCCGCTTGTATCTCCTTGTACCGCTTGTTCCAGAACTTCTTCCACTCCTCAGGGTACAGCGGGTGCTTCTCCGGGTTCTTCTCGTGGTAGGCGAGCGTCTTCTTCAGCGATTCTTCAGACGCCAAGCGCTTCTCATCAGCTAGCTTTACTTTGTACACGTAGTTATGAGGCCTTTGTTGCTGTGAGTTAAGATACATCATTACGTACGGACACGGTAAGGCTCGTTTTATTGGATTTATTTGACTAAGAATTAATTTTTAGTAGCAGCCGGACTTTCCAATTACATCTTCCAAATTAGTCCGCTCGGCAGCATAAAATATTCATGATCTTGTTGTACAGTCACATCAAAAATATGTTCGTCACCTTAAGGGCTGTTTTTGCCTGCGCATTGCACGAAATAATCTGCTTTATATTTACCAATTCATTATTATAAATCGCGTCGTAATTTCAAAACCAATCAATCTGCCTAGCCTTTTCCCAACTATGTTGGGGTCGGCTTCCAGTCTAACCGGATGCAGCTGAATACCAGTATTTTACATGGAGCGACTGCCTATCTGACCTCCACAACCCAGTAACTAGGTAATACGATACCCCTTGGTAAGACTGGTGTCAGACTTTCGGGCTTCTGACTACTCGTAACGACTGTCAAAGATCCACGAATGACAGCCGGGACCAACGGCTTAACGTGCTTTCCGAGGCACGGAGGAGTCTCGGTATGTAAAGATGGTCACCCATCCACTGACCAACCCCGGCAAGCGTAGCTTAACCTGATGGATCGACCAGTGCGGCTGTTGTTACTTAGCCACGAGCTCCTCGAGAAATAAGGTATCGTTGGAAGCGTCTTTATGGTCTCGTCCGCTGGTTATAGGCTATATGACTTCACATTAAATGAATATCACAAAAATCAATATTGCGCACTTAAGAGGACAAAAAATCTACTTTTTTCTTGTTTTTGACTTGTTGGGTATAAAATGAAAGTGCTTGACGAGACCTTTCAAAAATATATATATTTTAAGCTCAAAATTATTAAAGTAAACATTATAAAAACTCCGGGACTACGGATTTTTAATTAGTCTGTCTGGATGTGTGTACCTGTTTAGACCTTTTTAATTGTAGTAGAGTGTTATGATCAGTGATAGGAATAGGTAGTGCCTATTTGCCTAAACTTCGAAGAAGACTTCCTTAGGACTAAATTTTTTCCGGGACATCTGTCCCGAAATTGGGGACGACACTTTTAAATACATTAAAAAAATATGTTATTTGGAATAAGTAATTCGTCTATATTTACTTAAAGTTTGCGACTAGACATAACATTTATAATTTATAACTCCATAATAATAACTTATCCTCTATGGGCTCTAAAGGACTGTCTATGATATCTATCACTGGTTATGATATTTGTAATCAAGTTATTAATATTATTTTCCTATGCAATAGTTGGGTGAGTGCCACAGCTACAAAAGGTGTGTCCTGATTTGATAAAGGAAAAAAATTAAATTGACGAAGATATAAAAGATTTGACTGTACTTGAACCCAGGACTAGATGCTCAGCAGTAGCGGTTGCGACCTAGTGGTCGCAAACGCCGGACCACCTCGTTGGGCTATTGTCCAACGATGCAGTCAGGTATCAATCACTTATACATTTGACCAATAGTACAATTTTGTAAAATTCATATACAACGCATATGTATGTATAAGTAAGTGGAGTATCTACCTTCTCCTGAGACTTGGTGGGCGGCCCGCGCGGCGGGTGTCGGTTGCGGAAGGGCGAGGTGCCGCGGCGCTTGTCGTACGGCTCGAAGCGGCCCTTGTTCAGGGAATCGTGCCTGTCCCTGGAACAATAGCTTGTTCAAACAAATATCCAAGAAAGCCCGCGAAATTAAAATTTTCTTACGATTTTTTCAATTTGCAGGTTGTATGTTGCATAAGCATAATCAGGTTATTGCCTTGTTTTCCATAAAATTATTTGTACTATTATTGTTTTCCATAATCGTCCCCCCTCATAATATTTACTTGCACTATTATCATATGCTAATAACGCTTGTCATATCAACTTATTAATCATAACTTTTATTTGCCATAAAATTTGTTTCCATAATAACATGTCTTATAATCATTAGATTCTATAAGTAGCACATTACATAATTGATACTTGACATAAGCAACATTTAATATAATTTAGAAACGTTTATTGTTTGTAATCAAATGATTTATTACAGCAAACAATCTTTAGATAATAAACAGTTTGTCAAATTCGAAACCGTTAGGTTAGAACTGTGACCAAACAACGAGCGAGCGCAGCGAGCGTGCCGCGGCAGCGGCCGCCGAGTGCTAGATTTCTTCTTTTGCAAAACAAGCATGCATGGTAGATTAGGTTTATTTTTAGGTTTCCTTGTTAATAAAAAAATCTGTATCGTATGATCATATATTAATCAACTGAACTAGCATTATTGTGCTAGTATGGGCAAATTAATATTATGGTGAATAAATGTAATGGAAAACGAAATTATTGAAAATGAAAAATATAGCAAATAAATTTATGGATTAAAAATATTATGACACTTGATCGATTATAATATGACCAATAAAATTAGTGAAAATGATTTAATGTAATTTCACGATTATGGCAACTGAAGCGTTATTTATAATGAAATTATGGCAAATACAAGTATGGTATATAAATTTATTGCATTTTAAATTATGGCAAACTTTTTTTTTTTTGAAAGGCCTCTTCTCTGTGTGAGGGAGTGGGCTGTAATCTACCACGCGGGCCCAGTGCGGGTTGGTGGATGTCACGTGTCTTCGAATTTTTGGTTCTAGGACATGCCGTTTTCCGCACGATGTTTTCCTTTACCGTTTTGAGAGCAGTGGTGATAAAATGATATACACAAAGTAAAGCGCCTGCCTTGGTTCGAACCCACGACCTACAACTCGTAAGCCGGGGCTGTTACCACTGCTGGTTGTATGTTGATCAATATATAATTCGCGACCGTCACAAATAAACACTAACTAATACTAATCTTTCAGTTACAATTGACCTCAAATATCATGAATTCATGATGTCGTGAAATGGTCATTTAGTAGGGTAATTTGAACTTAGAGAGTTGTATTGATGGCTCCAATGCCTTACAGCCAAGGCGGCGGCGCGGCGTGCCACTTTCGCCTTTAAACTAATGTCCGTAAGGTAGACTGGTATAATATATATATTATTTGTGAACATAATTATTTAATTTTTCTTTTTAATTTGTAACTTAATCAACTAACGATGACTATAACGTCCTTTAATCATTAATTTCTCTGCTAGTGCTGTGCACTTCTGTAAGTGACGAATTCACAATACCTAAAAATCAATGAGTTTTTTGTATGTGTATGTTTTAGTGAGTAAGTCGTTGAGGTGCCTTACCAATAAATAAATAAAATAAATAAATAAATAAATAAAATGCCAGAAGTGCTCTAAGACCATTCAACCTATGGAACGCACTTAATTCTACGAACAAAAATGTCTGTCACTTTTGATGGGGGACGCGGTAGACAATGCTGCTAACCACACTACCAGCACTGCTGCCAACTTACTCCAAAACAAGAAGTATCGATATTTTATATTCCTTCCTTTATCGATATCTTAAATCCAGGGTTGATAAAAATCATGATTTTTATAAAAAAATCAAATAATCGGATTTATTTGATTTAAATCGGATTTTTTTGATTCGTTCTGTCACACATGTCCCTAAATGTTTTTTCATTCTCGCTACTAAGCCCATTAATTCCTTCGTTTACAAACCGCTTTGTTAAACTTGCCGCAAGTGGATTTTTTTTATCGAAATAAACTCATTCAGCATCTTTTTTCCTTCCAGACATCTTGTTGTATGCACTTTCATTAATCAATCACGAATGACCGCGCCAAAGACTAAACGGACGGATTCAGTCACGAGTTTAAATTTCGGAGAACCTCCGAACGGTGTAGTTAAACAGCATTGGACACGTGTGTGCGCGCCGTAGTTTATGTCGGGGGAAGTCCCTTGACACATTTTGGTTGATTTGGTCGAAGTAAAATTTTTTTGATTTAAATCATTGATTTTTATAAAAAAAATCACTTGATTTTAATCAAGTGATTTAAATCATATCAACCCTGCTTAAATCTTTATCGATTCCTTAAGGAAAGAAAGTACACTCGCATAAGATTCTTCATTTGCCTAGCTTATTTCCAACAATGCGTCTGATATCTGCTTAAAGAAGGAATGTTAAATTTGAAGTAGAGCGTCTGGAAATGATATATTTTTACTGGTTTATTGAAGTTTTTGTTCAAAAGTTGTTAGCGAAGGAGGGTTGTTTGTTGTTACCTTGCAATCCTCTTGTCCTTGGCGAAGTCCCGCCGGTGGTCGGGGTCCACTTCGTCGCTGATGTCGGACAAAGACTCCACCGAGCCCGCGCGCCGCTCCTGCCGACCCGCCGGCCGCTATAGACACACTCATTATATTGTTACGCTCAAAGGACCAACATTCACAAAGACCGAACACACAGCGGATCGAAAAACCACACATTTCTGTTTTGCTTTAGTCTTTAGTATTGAAATTCCGGCCGCTTTAAAGCTCTCGCAGACAGGCGCGACGCGACCCTGGTGGAACAAATTCTAAGAAAACTTAACGGAAATTATTCTGCCGGTGTCGCGACGCGCCTATCTCTATCTCTCACTAACTAGTTACGCTAGGAGGATAAAATTGTACTAGGACCGGACAAATCCCCAATGGCTGGATCGAATAACCACACAATTGTGTTTCGCTTAGTAGTAGTCTTGAGTATTTCAGTGGTCGCAGTCAGACCTACAAATCAGAAGTATGTGTCCTGCCTTTTATCATAATATCACGTATTCGTTTATTCCAGCCTAGTTGTTTCGAATGAACGTTTCAAGTATGATCATCGACTATCTGCCACGTAATTTTACTGAGATTAAGGTACTGCAGGGAAATTCCTTAACACACTTGCAGTAGCAATGGCTTTCATTTTGACAGTGCAACAACATTCATTGCGTTATTTTTGTTGCTGAGCTGACAAATTTTTCGAACATATGAAGCAATGGATTAGTAATATCCTTCAAAAAAAAAAAAAAAAAAAAAAAAAAAAAAAAACCCAGATTGTGATTGAAAGTCTGTTACGCAATTAGGGTGGGTTCAGTGAACACATTCGAGTCCACCCACTTTTCATAGAGCTTATATGCCATGCGGCCATACATATGCGCCGGCTGAAATTGTTTTCCGTCTCGAGAATAATATGGTGTGTTCTGCAAGTGGAACAGAAGCCATACCCGAGAATATTTGCTTAGTAGCATTGACCACGCGGGCGTGCGGGGATGCGCGAGCGGCTTGTGCGCCTGCGAAAGGATATCAAAGAGGCCGACGGCAAGTGCGGCGACTACCTATCGGCCGCTAAGGAAAGCTACGAATTCATTGATTAATTCCGCGCATTTAGTAGGGTGCGTATGATTTGAATTTCGATATTTCTCATAGTAAAGAAAAAAAAAAACTGTGCCAAAGGCTTGTACTCGGTTCACATATTATACCCAATTTTTTTCGAGACGGTAAAAAAATCATGTGCTTAAGTGAACCCTCCAGGTGGGTTCCCGGCACTGAACGTATTTAGCGGTAGTTGACGCTATTTCCAAAAGTTAATTTCGGATGCAAGTTACGCAATGAAGCTTTTGATGATTTATGATTAATTGATAGTTAGATAGTTGAAAATTATGTAGTTCTGTCTCAGTGCCAAACCGCATTTATAGTTTTGTTTGCCTTTCTTACAGCGCATTTAATTCCGATTGGATTTTGAACCTCCCAAATCAAACCAGGCCAATCAATTTCCGAACCGAGCCCCGCCCACTGACTATTAGGTCTGAGTATTCCACAGAACAGAAAAAACAGTAGAAGTCGCAAGTAGGCGGGGCGCGCGTACCCCGAGCTTTGCGGAGATCCGCAATGTCTGCTTCCGCGCCTACACCACGCAAATCAGTCTCGTTACAACCGTCTCGGTGAAAAGAACTTGAAAAAAATATACAAAAATGCCCTATTGTGCTGTTTTAGAATGTAAACACGATAACAGAACCAAAAATATATCAAATAGAGATATGTCATACCATCAGTAAGTCTTAATTGATTTTATTTCGATTAAAATTTGAAAAATAATATTTTATTAAACAAGACAAGTAAAACTGGACTTTATATTGTTAACTTTAAGGTCTACTTTCTTTTAAACTCAAACATATTCTTCGCGAAGATTCCAACTACGCACATGTCACAGTCAGCTACTCAATTAGAGATTACCGTTATCGATAATGAGCTATCGATATTTTAAAGGGGACGTGCTAAGATAGCCCGCGAAATTCAAATTTCCTTACGTTTTTTGCAATTTGTAAGTCAGTGTCGGGTTGTATGTTGATTAAAATATGATTCGAGACCGTAACAAATATGGCTTCAGAGAATTATAATCATTAGAATCAGCAACAAACAGAATAACAATTCTTATGCTAGAATAATCCTAGTGTCATGATTTCATGAAATAGTCATTCAATAATTATAGGATTTTATGAACGTAGAGGGAATTCTTTTGTATTGGTGATTTTTTTATTATAATTCTATAAATTAATATTTGATACGGCCGCGAATCACATTTATATCAACATCATATTTAGATCGGCTGGCGTAAAAAAGTGATTTTGCCAAAAGTGACACATAAAAGGTCTTAAAGTCTTAACGACGACATGAATCCTTTTCAACCCGCTTTCAAAATCTACAATATACTTATACAATAATCATTTTTCAGTTAGTCGAAACTTAAGTTAGTAATAACCTAAGTTTCGACAAAGTGAAAAATAAATAGCTACAGTACAACTATTTTCTAAATGTTCCTCGGCAAACTTCATGTTTCGTCAGTCGTTGGATTTCTATCAGTTGCCTTTGTACTTGGTGCAGACCAGACACTCTCAATCGACGATAGTAGTAATTTTCAAATTCAGATCAGTAGTTTAACATAACAATTCTTAATTATACTTTCTGTAAATCGTATGTATTAGAATAAAATATTAACACTTGATTTCGAACATAATAATATTTATCGACTCTAGCTGTTGACTGTATTTTGTTTGAAAATAAAACGAAATGTCGATAAATAAGTCAACGACAGTGGTACATCCCTAGAGGAGGACGAATAGTAATGACCTCGTTACGCAAATATGAATCTTATCAGTAACGAAATACAGATTTTAATTGAATGTATTTAATATAGTGACATCTAGCGGCGGGTAGCGTAACTTGCTCATTAAACTATTTCAGTGTGCGCTTTAAACGGAAAAAGTATTAAATACGTACAAAGAGTAGACAATAAACAACTCTATTGTCTATAAGTTATGGTTTATTTTCAAATAAGCGACGACTGACATTATTTCCTACTTTCATTCAATGTTAAACTACCAATCACACCAAAGATTTCTTAGTGTTACGAAATAAAATTAACTTGTATTTGTGTGAGTTGGGGTACGCTGGTTCCGATACTAATGAAGCGCTATACTACTTCTACTGTTTTTTCTGTTCTGTGGAGTATTCTGATATGAGAAATTAATAATAACATAAGTTTCTTAAACTTGACAGTGTGATGCCCATTACTATTGTAAATTTTGAGGCATGATCATGTTGTTCATTTAGAAAAACATGTATTTTAGGGTTCCATAGCCAAAAGGCAAAAACGGGGTCCCCTTATAATTTCGTAATTTCTAATTCTTTAAACTCAAAGCATTTATTTCAAATAAACCAATTACAGGTACTTTTGAATTGTCAAGGGGTCGGTCAGTCAGAAAGATGAAGCTAGTTACCCATTTCAAAGCGTAGTAGGTTCCTATGGAGAAGAACGGACAATAAACTTCGCGGACACTCTTTTAAATCAGAATATTGTTACAAATTATTGGTTACATCATTGATGTTGTAATTATACATGTGAGAACAATGTAGAAAGACGTGCACGTTAAATGCGTCCGTCATAAAAATATAAAAACTAAAACAATTAAACTAAGCCGTGGCAGCTAAGAGATGACCAGTCCCTGACGGCGCCCGTTCACGAACATAACACATGGATCAGCACCATTTAGCTCAACCGTTTTGAAGGGAACTTAATGATCCAACACACATGCCACCACCAGCGAGACATTTGAGTGAGCATGACATACTCTCAGCCGCCAGGGCACATTCAAGTCAATGAAAGACGTACCCAGTAAATGGTATCTTTAAAGTAGGTACATAGTGCTCACACATGTTTTTTTTTTTATAAAGTCAAGAGTTTGCTCGCTTTTTCTGAAGAAGCTAGTTCAAAAACCACTACTACACTACACATCTCTGCCTAACCCTATCATACAGGCGCAATTTTAGTTTATATTTAAACGTTACATAGCCCCTTACATCTGTGACCGATTTTGAATAAATCGGTGGTAGCGGAGCCTCGACCGAGGAAACCGTGGCAGAAGGTCCCAGCGCGGGCGCGGCGAGAGTGGCCCGGGCGCCGCGGCTACAGCCGGGGTTGCGCTGCACGGGCACTGCGCCGTCCGCGCTCCCCTCCGGTACTGAAGGACATTCTTCGACCGATTTAGAAACAACCAACGGTAGCGGAGAATTTTTTTCGGTGGTAACTTTGTTAGTCCCGGTATCAATTTGTTCCAGCATTCCGGCCGCGACAGGGTTGCGGATCTGTTGCTTGGGGGGGCGGCGGCGAGTCCGGGGGCGGGTCCGGGTCCGCTTGTTGCGCGCCCGCCCCTTCTCCCCTTCGGCCCCCAGGGGGGGCTCCGCCAAATCCACTTGTGCGACGACGTCCGGATCCTACGACAACGAGTATCCCTATCTTTTATCTGTTCAAAAACGGACGAGTTGTAGACACATGCCAAATGCATTCGCGATTCAAAGTTGGTAATTCGATAATCGATTTTTAGGCACAATTTATTTTTATCGATTTAATTTAACACGTTAAGTTTAATAATGTGTAAACCGTTAATTTTGCAAGTGTCTCGCAAACCATCATAGAATGAACAGAATATACGTTTATACAACCTGTGGTTTATAAATCATTGAACTGGACATTACATCATATCGGAAATTTTGCATGCTCGTATCCGATTCAAATAAGAAGCCATGTCCGCCTAACACCAGTGTGGCAGGAGCAGCGATTGGTTTTTTTTTTCGTTAGTAATCACAAAACAATATTAAAATAACAATATCAGAAACGCTACGAAAATAGCCAATAAAAGCGATAAGAATCGTAGAAATAATAATCGACGACGACCAATCAATATAACTGTGGTGATCGCCTTGCACGAAACTAGGTCGATATCATCGAACGTCCGCAATCTAGTTGACTTGAATGAGAAAATAGCTCGGTCACTAACTTAAACCATCTTGAGTGATCGAAATATACTCAAACTCAAAGCATTTATTTCAATTAAACCATTTACAGGCACTTTTGAATTGTCAAATAGTCGCGTCAGTTAGTCAGAAAGTTAAAGCTAGTTGCCCATTCCAATACGTAGATCTTTATGGAGAAGAACGGGCAAGAAACTCCAAGGACACTCTTTTAAATATAGAAAATTACAAAATCCTGGGTACATTATTCTTGTTGCTTCTATATGTGAGAATGTACAAAAAATAATCAAAACAATTCAAAATATAAGATTTAAAATAAGCCATGGCAGATAAGAGATGACCAGTCACAACTGACGGCGCCCGTTCACGAACATGACGCGTGGATCAGCACCATCCAGCTCAACCATTTTGTAGGGAACCGAATGATCCAACACACTCGCCACCATCAGCGAGACATTTAAGTGAGCATGACATACTTTCAAATGCCATGCTCTTTCAAGTCAACATACATCTTAATAACATTAAAAAAAACGGTTCCATGGTAATCATATTTACAAAAATTTAAAAAATGCTTCTAAATTATACAAAACTATTTTGCAATGTATTTGAGAGATTAATAGAATGTTACAACCAAAATATATATTATTATACGGGGTGTCAGGGACATCGACGGGAAGCCGGTTACCATGGATTCAGTACATGATTCTGAACCCCCCTGCGTTGAAATTTTTCGTCGGTTATTTAAAAAAAAAAACAGCTGCTCCATACATTTTGACCGCGTAGGTATTGCACTTTTCTATGAAACAGCAGATTTTTTTTTAAATAACCGACGAAAAATTTCAACTCAGTGGGGTTCAGAATCATGTACTGAATCCATGGTAGCCGGCTTCGCGTCGATATCCCTGACACCCTGTATATTAATATATTAAGTCCTACCAGCACCCTAATTGTGTAACACACAATCAATCACAATCTTAATGATTTTGAAGGATATTGCTAACCCATTGCTTCATATGTTCGAAAAATTTGTCTGCTCAACAACGTAAATAGCGCAATGAATTTTGATGAACTGTCAAAATGAAACCCATTGCTTCTGTGAGTTTATTACGCGATTACCCTGCTGGTGCTTTCAGTTTATTACGATCGATCGAACGAGACTAGCAAAACTCTTCCAAACTTTTAAATCTAACTATATCTTTGAAACTTGTAAAAATGGCATGGCACTCTGAGACAAGAGTTAAGTCTGTAGTGTGTGTATGATGGAGTCGACATTTTCTATCTAACTAGCCCTGAGAAGAGAAATAGCTCTTACCGAGAAATTGTTAAACAGAGGTCTCGATGGCGCAGCTACTATGGGCGGAGACGGCTCTCTCTTCTCTCTGCAAATAACACACAATTTTATTACACTCTTAACTGTTACGAAGAATTTTTGTTTGTTTGTCTGGATGTATTTTCCGGATTGACGAAAACTAGGACGAACTTGGGCACACAGATTAAAACCTGGATTAACACTTAGTGTACTTCTAAACCCGGTAGTACGATCCCGTGGGATATTTTCCGACAATCACGCGGGCTAAGCCGCGAGCAAAAGCTAGTTTGAAATATTATAATTATGATTGCCCAGTTCATAGAGAAAATTATTAAATAAATAATTAACGTAAAAAAATCTTACTTTGCGATAACCTTCGCTTTACTTTCTTCATCTGAAACAAATACGAAAAAAAAAATTTGTTAATTCTGTAACAAAACTAAAGGTCTGATATTATATTATTCTATCCTAGTATACATCCTTACATAATTATTATAAAACAAAGTCCCCCGCCGCGACTGTCTGTCTGTCTCTCAGAACGCGATAAACTCAAAAACTACCGAACGGATTTCACCAATGGACGGACTGATTCATGAGGAAGGTTTTGGTGTATAATTTATTAAGGTTTTGTGTAAATTGGCTGAAATATGACGATTATTATTGAAGATGTCGGAAAAAAAATTGCCGACTGGGAGCTTTACTGGCGTGCACCGCGTAAGCCGTTAGAGATACATAAAATTTATGTTCTACAGGATTGTTCATCTTACAAAGTTCAACAAAAAAATACGCGATGGCATATATCTATCTTTTAACGATGACCCACAGTAACCATTATTATCTTTCAGAATTTGATAAAAATGTTATTGTGGTTTCCGAAGCTATTTTGAACAGTATTATAATAATCCTCATCCAACAAAATGTGTTATTTAAATTGGGCATTTAATTTAGATTAAAATATGTCGCGACATCATATGATTTAAATGAATAGTTTAGAAGATATCACCGATTCAAAATTACACGTAACAAACTAATTATGGTTGACGGCAACACGGGCGGTAGCGGTAGGAGTCTATGACCTTTTCCTATTAGGTATTAACCTTTTGCTATTAGGTATGTAATACCGGTAGTACGTTCCCGTAGGATATTTTAAGACTTCACGCGGGCGAAGCCGCAGGCAAAAGCTAGTATTATAATAATTTTGAAATAACTTACTGGATTTATGCAGCGAGTCGATCAGTCCAACGTCAACCACTTCCGTGAAAGTAGCTCCATCCTTTTCAGAAAAGTGATGACTTCGGAACACCCACTCATGGATTTGCATCCTGGAACAATTTATTAGCTTTGTTATTCGCGAGAGTTATAGATTATTGTGTATGGTCCGAACACGCACTTAGGCGGTTTTTTTTTTTAGGTTTCTGGGCACTGATTGACTACGCCAGCCTCATAGAGTCGAATATATCATAGCACAATTAAGAGCATGCAGCTTGCAGTGGCAGCCAGCACGCTACCAACTGCACCATTGTAAAACCCATCCATATCTATTTGAATACTACTTGGACTAATATCTTCTCTCCTTTAGATCCTCTCATTTCATTCTTTCATACATAGTTTCAGGAAATTATAAATACTCTTGCATTCTTAAGACACAGATTGGCTTAATAAATAATTGATGTCACCATTGTGTAAGTTAATATTTGGTTTTCCAGGATTTGATGCTGCGGCAAACAATGTTAAGTACAGTTCACGTCAAATAACTTTGCCGCTCTGAAGTAGGCTACAAATGACTGCACAGTAAAAAACAACAGCGCGCATGCGGAACCTAACTTCAGAGCGGCAAAGGTATTTGACGCGAACTGTATAATAGTGATGCGATACTCACTTGTCTTTCTCATACTCCTCCTTGTCGATGTTGACGGGTCGCTTGCGGCCATACTTGTCCTCGATGCGTTGCGCGAGGCGGTTCATGATCACGCCGACGCCCTCGCGGTACTTCGGCTGCGCGCGGTACGGCGTCAGCAGACCACAAGCCAACGGGAAGTGACGCACCTGTCACACACAATCAATTGTTTTTACGGAGTTTTCGTTTTTATCTTTGACATTGCTAAAGGAAAAACATCGTGAGGAAACCTGGACCATTAATATTATTTTTATTATTTTTCGAGTCAGCTAAAATTATTAATATTTTTTTTCGAGTCAGCTAATATTATTAATATTATTTTTCGAGTCAGCTAATATTATTAATATTATTTTTCGAGTTGGCTAATATTATTATATTAGCTGACTCGAAAAATAATAAAAATAATATTAATGGTCCAGGTTTCCTCACGATGTTTTTAAGTTTTAATACTCGACAGACGTTGTCCCGTCCAAATTGTAATAATTCATACAAAAATCCCGTAGAAAAGAGCATTTTATTTTTCCCGATTTCTTCAAATATCCGATAAACTTTTTAAATTTTTCTTTGAGTAAAAATCTTATCTCATTTATACATTATAGTCTATAATGTATAAATGTGTATTATAGTATTGTATGGCTAATAATATATTTCCCTATATAACTAGGATTAGAATAAGACATGCAAATGGAGTACTTATATTTTAATTCAAAAGGTGCATTTTTAGGTATATTAGTTATAGTTAAGTTTATAATTTTTTAATTTAATTAATTTTTAACATAAAAAAAGTAAAATGTAAATGTAACTTATAGAAAACAATAAATAATCCATATTTCTGTAAGTTATTACAAACAACGACTGTCTTTCAACTTTTAATTTTTCACACTAAAAGGTTACTTTTTTTTATCTACACTTACGTGCAAAAAAAACGACCCATCCTGTAAGTTTCGATTCGGAACACAATATATTAAAAAAAAAATCAAACAAACAAAAACTAATAATGTAATTTGAAGGTATGTTTCATAAACTTTATTTGTACATACCCTATATTTCAATAAACGGGATGTTGTTGATGATATTGACTCGTTTATTCGGACACCCTCATTTCTCATTTTTAATAACGCAATCTCAGTGACATTGCATTGTGTTAGAAGTTAATCAATTTATTGTTTATTCAATAATTGGTTATTTTACTGATTTAGTGACCATTTACCTTGAGTTTAATTGTTTTTACTCTCTGTGAAAATGGATACTACTCCGTCTGAGTGCGCTCAAGTTGTAGCACTGATCCAGGCTGGATTGAGTCAGCGCGTCGTGGCCAGACGTCTACACCTAAGTCGATCAGCAGTAAGACGAGTGTATCGAAGGTTCTTAGAGACTGGGAGCTTCAATAGACGATCAGGTTCGGGCAGAAATCGGGCTACTTCAGAACGAGATGATCGTTATATGGTGTCTACAAGTTTAAGAAATCGACATTTGACTGGTGTTCAGGTGCAACAGCAACTTCGTAATGTACGCGGTGTAGCTATAAGTGAATGGACTGTACGACGAAGACTTGCAGAAAGCGGATTGCATCCTCACAAACCCGCTAATGGTCCAAAATTAACCCCCGCGCATCGCCAAGCGCGGCTTCGATTTGCTCGTGCTCACGTCGATTGGACACTCGAACAATGGAAGGTCGTGCTGTTCTCGGACGAGTGTAAAATTAGTCTTCATGGAAATGATGGGCGCAGGAAAGTTTACCGAAGAGAGGGAGAACGATTTGCACAGGCATGTATTGAAGAACGAGTGGCTTTTGGAGGAGGTTCGTGGACTGTTTGGGGCGGAATTTCTTTGGAAGGAAAAACGAACCTTCAGTTCGTATCCGGACCTCGTATAGGCAATCTGAATGCACAGCGATACATCCAGGAGGTGCTAGAACAACATGTTATGCCATACGCCGGATTTGTAGGTGAGGGTTTCACGCTAATGCAGGACAACGCCCGACCACATACAGCCACGATAGTATTCCAGTACCTACGTGAGGTGGAAATTCCTGTTATGGAGTGGCCAGCAAGGAGCCCTGACCTTAATCCCATTGAACATCTATGGGATGAGCTGAAGAGAAGGGTCAGGGCCAGAAATCAGTCCCCAGAAACCCTCCAGGAACTAAAGGTGGCTATTCAAGAGGAGTGGGAAGGTATACCCCAAGAGTTCATAAAAACATTAATAAGGTCAATGAAAAACAGGATGGAAGCTGCAATAAGAGCACGTGGGGGGAATACAAGCTACTGAACAAAGTATTCTTTAGAAATTTAATGCTTTTTTTATTTTTACTGTCAAAATTATTCATAAAAAAATTGAGAAATTCTAACCGTCTTTGTTTTTCTGTCTGTAAAATGAATAAATCAAAATCGGTTACACTAAAAACTGGTGTATTGTAATCTTAGACTAACATTTAACAAACAGTGTGAAAAATATTCATTAATTAATTTTAGATTTTTATTTATCGTGTTCTGAACGAAAGCGTATGGGGTGGGTCGATTTTATTGCACGCAAGTGTATTTCATGTGACTTTTGACAAGACCCAGGTGGCAACATTCATATTACAATATACTCACGAGGTAGTTGTACCGATGCCAGAAACAGGTCATGTGGTTGATGATGGTGCGCGGATGGCCCTGCTTAGTACACAGCGTGCACATGTACGAGGGCTCGTAGTGCGTCTGCTCCGGCGGGTGCTCGATCAGATACTCCACGCCGATCAGCGGAGCCCTAGCGATGGAACATGCGTTAGTAACAATCAATAAAGAAAGATTATTTGCGCTAAATATGGCGCAAGAAAAACAAACAAAAAATCCGGACAAGTGCGAGTAGCCCTGTAGTATGACTTGCGCCCTGAGCGTTCCATCTCAAAGCGGCTGCGGCTTCACTTAGTTGATACAGCTCATAAATTTACAATTCCGGAGAAAATTGGCTGTGACAGACAGACACACGAATGATCCTATAAGGGTTCCTTTTTCATTCAGACGTACGGAACCCTAACAAACCAAGTTGAGGGAAAATATGCGTCGCATCCACGCAAAACGACCATCGCTCAGCATAATGCTGTGACTCTATGCGGGACAGTCACACCGCTGCTGGCTTCCAGCGAGAGCCAGCGTTGACGGGATGACATCAACCACACAGTATAGCAACAAAACACAATTTAAAAAAAATTGAGTCTGTCAGTTTGCTCCGGCTAATCTCCGAAACGGCTGGACCGATTTTGACGAGACTTTCACAGGCAGATAACTGATGTTATAAGGAGTAACTAAGGCTTAGTTTTATTTTAGAAAAAGAAATAGGATTCATACGGGCAGCAGCTAGTTATACATGACGGAGCAGGTACGTCTCTCTCGTTATCATCAGCTATATTTTAACTACTGTACTCTACGATGGAAAGTGTTG
Organism: Agrochola macilenta; assembly: GCA_916701695.1. Lineage (NCBI taxonomy): Eukaryota > Metazoa > Arthropoda > Insecta > Lepidoptera > Noctuidae > Agrochola > Agrochola macilenta. The sequence goes on along the minus strand of OU753554.1, from coordinate 8,489,687 downwards.
GTTATTGCGCTGTAGAAAACCCGTTTGGAGTTCAGATCAAATTATAATTTACGATCAAATTAATTACTCTAGCAATTCACACACTGTAGGTATACGACACAACAATACGGTGCGCGCCACAGTTTCTAAACATGTTCACTGATTGACCGCCACCGTCCACCGACCAACTTAACTCCGGGCGAACGTTATGTTATAGACTCTGTCGAGCACCGCTGGACGGCACTAGCGACCCGATAAGCCAAATCAGTGACGTATTTCAGACATACATATGAACCTTCTGAAATAAATTATCTAAATGATGGTAAACCTCATCAAAATTCGTTGCATAGTTTAGAAGAATAAAACGGTCACACAGACAGACACGAAAAGCGACTTTAATTTATTACATGTAAGTATAGATTACTCACTTGACGGCATCCAGAGAGTCCTGGATGTGACAGTTGACAGACCTGTACTTGTTGTACTTTTTGTCCAGGTCTGTAGGGTTCCTGTTGTGATGGTCCACCTCTTCCGCCATCTTCTGAAGAACTCTCTCGGTTGCTATAAAATCATAATAAAATTAGAAATGTTTCTAAGTTCTTCATATACTTCATTATGCCTGAAAGTTAGGTTGTAATAAGTAATAAGTTTTGCAATAATGGTGAACCATTTTTAACTGACTTCGAAAAAGGAGGAGGTTATAATTATGTTCGTCGCGTATGTCCGCCGATTTCTCCAAATAATTTTAATTTCGGAATTCGGTGGCAAAAACGAAAATTCAAAACCAAAGACATCGACTTCCGAAATTAAAGTTTTTTTGTGGAAGTCGTTTGTTTTTTATTTTTTTAAGTTTTTTATTTTTCACTTTTTAGTTGTGGTACCCCACACAAATTAGAATACCACTACCTGCTATGTAAATAACAGTGACAGGAAGTTATCATAATATTATCCATATATACTAAGTGGGAAAAATACGTATTATTGAAGCTTACTCAAAAACTACCCGAGCAAAGTTGATAAAATTTATATGGGACCAACTTGGAAGCATACCCTTTCATACAAATAAAGAATTTTCAAGATCGGACCACAATTGACGAAGAAATCAGCGGACATACATTTTACAAAAAAACATACGCGACGAACATATAACCACCTCCTTTTTGGAAGTCGGTTAAAAATATGCACATACCAACAGTCTTGATATTAGTCTGGTTGAACGGATGATCGTCAAAGATGCTCTTGGGCCAGATGGTTCGCATCGTCAGCTTGATCTTGTGTTTCTTCCCCGATATATGAGTCTGAAAACAATAAACACCATTTAAAAAAAAGGCGCCATAGGCACTTGTGCAACTAAAAACTAGTTGGCGAGCAACAAGCAGCGAGTGCGTGACAGCGCCGAGCGATAACTCACTGGTATGCGTATGTACCAAGCGTGAGTCTCACAGCGAGTGTTCTGCCCGCCAAGCTAGCTGCCCTGAGCGAGTACTCTCTTTCATAGGTCTTGTCGTTGCGACAAAAGATTACTCGCCGGCGGTGTCAGTCACAGAACACCATAGAATCTAGATCCTATCAGTAACGGGGCTTATGATACCTAAACCACGTCCGTAGCGAATCACGGTGCCCTAAGGCCTCACCTGCAGGATGCTCTCGCCGCTGCAGACGGCAGCGCACGGGTAGCACAGATAGATCCACTTGCCCGAGATGTCGCGGCCGCGCCGCTCCACCATGCATCGCGTCTCGCCATCTTCCAGTCGGATCTTCAAACTGTTGAGATGCTCCTGGAATTCGTGCTCCGCCTACAAAACAACAACCAGAACCATCACTATCATACAACTTACATGTCACAAGTACAAGCCAGTACAACAACTGACCAAGTCATAAATTCGTCATACAGCAGAGTATCGTTTAAAATCGATCCGCCCTAATAATATTCGTCAAGACGTGGGATAATTCAAAACAAATAAAACAGTTAAAAATGTTATTTTCATTCGTTTATTGACCGTATTTTATTTTTAAGTTATTTTTCACTATGTTATACTTACCTGGGTACCGTGGCACGGAGTAATAAATGTAAGCGTTTTCACACATATATTATTGTGTGATAACTCAATGAGAAGTCAACGTAACGTAACACATCGCGGAAAAGTTATGATAAGCACAAATCAATTTTATTTTCCAATATTTTCTGATCGTATGAGCCGACGTTTCATGTGAGCGGCGTTTCGTGTATCAATAGAGGTATTAGGTCCCATTTGGATACGAAAAATAAACTACAAGATAATCTAGCGACCGATAGCTGTTCCACTCACTCGAGGATGTTGAGGACGCGAATTAGGGGAATAGCAGCCAGAATTGCGAAGGTGACCTGACGGGCTGTGGAACAGACTCGGTCGAAAAAATAAATAATATGCCACATACAAAATGTTGCCATAATTTATTTTTAATTACTAGCACGTATAATTAACGAAAGTCGTAGAAAAGTATTTTCTAACAAAGTAAACTTTCCTGAATTAAATTGAGAAAGCACTACAAGAAAAAAAAAAAAAAAAAAAATTTTGATTGAAAAAATTATAGATTTAAGTCTTCTAAGAGAGCTACAACTCTCTAGGTATCTCCACCGATTCACTTGCCATAACAGTACTTAATATTTATATATAAAATACCTATAAAAAGTTTAAATGAATATCCTTCACCCAATTATTAACTAAGAGAGTTGTACTAAAATTCAGTAGGTACCTATCGTATTATGAATTTTCTTCTGAAACACTTCACATCATCCATCAAAATAAAAATAAAGGGCAAGGGGGACTTGTGCCTGAGAGTTCTGAGGTGTTATAAAGCTTATGGTATCTTCCTAAAATATACAGGAAAAGTTTTTATCAACTGCGCAAATTTTGACAGATTAAACTTAAACGAGTTTTATTGAACCTACTTTTTTATTTTGATACGTCATAGTACAAAAAAAAAAGTTATCGTTAACGAAAGATGTTTACTTTAAAAGTGGATGTATGGCTACCCGGCGAAGCGGAACGCGCGAAAGTACCTACCTATCAGCTGTGTGATCGCTCGATTCGCCGAAATACCTACGGTATTTACGTGGGTTACAATACTTACAATGTATTGATCGCTAATTTTATCAGATTCGAACTAGACTTTTTTATGTTTAGGCCGTGACCTGAAGTTATTTGAAGAGTAATTCCAATTTTTCCTTCATACTTTAATGGGCTTAGGACCATCAAAATACAGAAAATAAAGCATTATTATCAATTAAATTTACATTACTTAATACCTTATGCCGCTAAAATGGTATTTTCCTTTCACGGGGTTAAGGATTCCATGGGCTCGCATTCGAGGTATGCTCTGTGAGCTGCTCGCAAACTTTCACCACTCAGTACATACACTCGCACCATCTCATAAAACTCGCGGTTAGTGAAGTCTGACATCGTGACCGGTAGGTCTGTACAAGTACGACACCATGCAGCGCGGGAAAGCGATTAGACGCGACGTCACACGACAGCGCGTGCGATGAGCGAACTGTCGGTCAGGGTCACAGCGCCCGGCGCGCGGGCGTCGCCTTGCCGCCCGGGGAGGGAGGGGAGGTTCAACACCGCCGCTTGGGCCGGCCGCCGCGCCGCGCGCGCCCGTTGATATTATTACGAATAGATTGTGTCCATATTTTGCTGATTTAAAGTAGGATTAAAAAAAAAAAAAACTTGAATAAATAATGGAAATGTGTTCTATTACTGATTTTGAACCACCAAAAAAAATTTGCGCACTGGTTAAAAACTTTTCCTGTATTATAAACATGCTGTCTGTCTATCTTCCATTACAACTTAAGATCCACTAATCCCATTGTTTGTTTGATTTATATGTAGATATTATAAGGATATACAAACAGCGCCGCAGCCCGCTGGCAAAGCCAACATTCTACATTACTTACCACAAAACTTTGCACTATTGACGGACTGATTTTAATTATTTTGTTAGTTACTTAAATAGTGTAGCCATGAATAAAACGAAAACGAAGCATTTCAAACAGAAAGTACGTAAATCAGACTACCACCTCATCAAAAACAATTGTTGTTGTGGTAATATGAGTTCTTCGTTTATTTTATTAAACTGCATAATTCTAGTTCTAGGGGGTTATACCTAAATTATGGTGGGCAAAACAACACTGTACAAGCACTTTACAACTCTTTTCTGAACAAAATAGATATGAAGTCATAGATAAAAGAAAAGTTCTTTGAAGTCACTGAAACCATAAATCTGTCTTCGTATTTATGTTTGTGTTAATTAAGTTCCAGAATTTTAACACCACCCATATAATTTTTTCAACCAAATTATTTATCCAAACAATTAACATTAATATGTAGTTCATGTTGACAACATTACAAAATATAGCTTTAGTATTTTTTTACGTATGAATTCATGAGCAAATATGCATGTAGTGAGAACATTTAAGGCCTAGTTCACGTGACAACGTAAAGTGACGCACGCCTTTCAATCTAGTTATTGGTAATGGGGTTTATTTATTTTATACGTTGCTTATAGTTAAGTGACGTTCAAACGTCAAAAATATATGGTTAAACAGATGCTAATCATTATTTAACTATAAGCAACGTTTATAGATAAAACCCCGTATTCCGTGCACATGCAGCACGTGCAGACGCGCGTAAACGCGCGCCTCTTGGTGTTTAGCTAAAGCCGCATTTACACATTTGCGCGACTGACGAGGCGAAGGGCGAGTCGAAGCACGAACACGAATATGTATGTAAAGGTGGTTCGTCAATTTCGTCATTCGCCTCGTATTTCGCCTCGCTGCTCGTGACGCTCGCGTCGGGAGCGGTTTTTTAGACACGAGTCAAAGGGAAACGAATGGCGAGACAAACTAGTGTTTACACATTCGCTCTCTAGTTCAATACAACATCAAAATGGACTGGACTAATAATAAAGTTATGATTTTTTTGAAGCTTTACCAAAGTCAGCCAGTTATTAGGAATCCAGAGCATGCTCATCATAAAAATAAACAGACGGTATACAATGCTTGAACTAGTATATCTGAAGTAATGGGAGTGAATGACTTAAACTGAAGAAAAATTCTTTGATGGCAATTTTTCGTACACATCGACGCAAGAACCTGGCACCAATAAAATCTGGTGTAGGAGATGACCACCATCGTCTGCGGCGACGTTTTCTTTTAATTATTTTTAGGAGCACCTCTAAATAATTATATTAACTTTGCAAATACATTTCGGCTTTTCGACAAAATGGACGACGTCATTCTAGCGGCTTTTGCATTGGTAAAAGCCGCTAGAATGACGTCGTCCATTTTGTGAAGCTGGTGTAGAAATTAATAGACGCGAATGTGTAAACTGTCACTCGTGTAGCCTAAAGCCACACGAATATCGCCGAACAATTCGTTGTATGACGAGGCGAATCACGAGCATGCATGTGGAAATGCGGTGTAACAACTCTCTTTTTCTTATTAGGTATATAAATTATGAAATTATTATTTACATGTTTGAATAGGAAGCATTGAATTATAGCTGTTGGTTTAAATAGTAATAAATGATATTTGAGAGCTTTCCAGACTATTTTCCTAACTATACTTTATGCAGTTGCTTTAAGCAGTAATTCATTTATTAAATACCTTGGGATTAATAGGGGAAATAGGAATGTTGTTCAACATTAAGCTCTCATAACTGTCACAAGGGGTGCCCTTTAGTGTCTGAATTGAGGATAATAAACAGTTGACATTAAAATTAAGATTTATTTGAGATTAATTACTTCAGTATTGTATTTATCTAATAAGTAAAAAAATAATATTTACCTTGGTACAAGAGGACTCTTCTACATCAGGTTTCCTAGGTACTTCGGTGACAGAATCCTGGTACCCCTCTGCCCCCGGAGGGCAATCTGGAAGGTCCATCTTGAAGCACTACACTTGGTAGTTTATGACCAGAAAACGGTCATAAACTTTAGTCACTATTCTTAAGAAATTCTTCTTTCCTCTTAGTCTTGAGTCACGCACAACTGTAACCCAAATCATTTGATATCAAACTAAATAGCCATTTTTAGTTAATTAAAAATCTTAATTATAAATAAATAGATACTTACAACAATCCAAATTAATGCATACTTACATGTGGTGAGGTTGTTTCTTAGCACTCGGCTATTTGACTGCACACATCAAATGTGCATGGTTGTGACTGACATGATATAATTTACGAAATCACACAATTTAGTTATTTTATAGCTATATATACCTTTCTAATAAAAAAAAACCAATGATTGTGGATTATAGTGGCCTGTTCAGCATGTGTAGCATGACCACAATAGAAACGGGTTTTGTTGACATAAGAATAGACAAACTGACAGATTGTGATGCATCTGTCATTTCACACATTTCATTACTAAGCATGATATTCCTCTAAGTTTATGCAGTTTCAGATAATGTACTGCTTTGTCATAGTTGAAACAGGCAAAAATATTGATGGAAATCATAACCAACAACAGCATCCTCTGTAGTTTGAGACTGAGGATTCCGGGTGAAGCTCGCTTCCACCTTCGGCCTGATCATTGCTTACCATCAAGTGAGATGCAGGCCAAGGGCATCCCCATTGTGGTAAAACAAAAAAACATCTCTGATAACATTTAAAAAAAATTCGTTAGACTATGAACTTGAGGTTTTTTTGTGTACTTATTCTTCAGTAGAAGTCATATTCATCACCTGTTATGTATTAATTTAAGTACTAATCATTCTGTGTATTTCGAAATAATAATTATTACATTATATTATTGATGAAACAAATAAAAAGGTAATTATCAATCAATTTTGGACAAAAAAAGGACCAGGTACCGGCTTGTTTTGGAGAAAGTTCTGATTCAGAATTGTGTAAGGATCTTTGTTGTAAACAGTACTACAAATAACATAATTGCACTTACCAGTTAAACTAAAATGCTATAATGAGTAACCGCTATTTAATAAGTACCTATGTAAACTATTAAATTAAATTAAATATAGCAAATTTCTTGCTACAATTTTATTGGAACTTAGCTTCATCAAAACGGAGAAGTATGAATACTTTTTTGGCATTTATTTCACCAGTTGAAAATTACCTAATATCTTTTTTTTCCTATTCCCTACAATGCCGTCTAATACACTAACACTTAGTAAATGTTTTGTTATAATTTGTATTGAATGATAAATTCGAAATAAACTGCACGTCTCGCATAGTTATATCAAATCGTATTCCTATTCGTACTTTAGTTATTAACAGAATAAATGTTTATACTGACCTTTTGAAGCAGATGAAACGACGAAATCCGTCAATTGTTTAAAGAATCAGAATCTGTTTTTGCATTACCAAAATTGAATACATCTCGGTGATAGCTGTTGGCCAACCTCTTCAATAGTAACATGTAATCAACGCAGACGGCCTACAAGATTCAAGTTATCAAAACTATTGATTTCACACACGATCCTTTTTGCAGCAACCGACTAGCACGTTATAGCTCCATACAATTTGAAATGCCTCTTTTGTTTTCAAAAAAGAGTCAGCAACATGCAATGTCCTCTTGAAAGTTGAAACAAAATATGAATAGCTGCCAAATGAATTGCCATCCAAATTAGTCGCGTAATAGTAACAAGTGGCTGCACCATAGACTAGGGCAGCGAAATCACAGAACATATATACTTGCCATTAACATATAGCCTTAGCCGTAGACAGTCAGCGAAATAACTCTTTGTCTATGACTATTGTAATACAAGCACAAAATAATTTTTAGATGCTAAAATAGCAATCAAAATAATACTGGATACTCACCCTGTTCTAAATACTCATATTGCATTCCGTATAACATAGATGGTATTGATGGTCTCGTAGGCATGCATGTGAAATATTGTGTGTAAGCGTCGTATGTACAAACCGTCGCGCGTCGCGACGCGACAACGCAACGCGAAACCGGTTATTTTTATCCGTGAAGTTTTCTTAGAAATTGTATTGTTCAAATCGCGTCGCGCCGTCGCGATATTATTCGATCACACAATTAAAAAAAAAAAAGACCTTGAGACGTGCACACCTAGAATAAATAAAACTTTCTTCCCTAAACAATTATTCGTCGTTTTTATATCTCCACGCACACGCAGGACATTTGGCGGAACAGGGTGCCTGTACCTGAATTACCCTAGGTTGATAAAATTTTCGTTTTTCCTAATTAAGTATTATTAGTGTCGGATCCCCCCATTCGTGTCGGATTTCCCATTCTGAAATAGACTAAAGTGACACAATTAAACTACAGGTGACCTCTAATGGGTAATACAAAATCAAAGTAATACATAGAACTTCCCTGAACCAATCGCTTCTGCTAGGTCTCGTGCAAAAATTTAAATCTTATGTACCTACTTTTTTTTTAAGTTTCCTATTTATCCCAATTTTTTGGCTTAAATTGGTAACCCTATCACTACGTTTAAAATCAAAGAGGTTTAAAGTTTTTCAAGTGAACACTTTCCTCTTTGGTTCGTTATTATCTTGCGAACACCCTAGGCCTCCCTGTGTCATGCGCCTTCCCTGATCCTTTAGCTATCCTTTTCACAACTATGTTGAGTGCGGCTTCCAATCTAACCGGATACCTACCAGTTGAATAACAGTTTTTTTCTTTTCCATGGGTACTTTATCTTGTACACACGGCTACACATCAAGCTATACATTTCCAGTTTATGCTGATCTCGCATTGTATAGGATTTCCGTACAAATGTGAGGTCAGCTTATACTGGAAATGTATAGCTTGATGTGTAGCCGTGCGTACAAGATAAATACCTTGTCTGAGACTGATTTAAGACTTGTTGGGCTTCTGAAGTGGGTTGCAGACCAATGGCTAAGCTAAGTTAGTTTAGCTTAATTGACATAACTGAGGTGCTGTTTTTCATTTATGCAGACCGATAATTTTTCATACTTGTGTGCAGACTGCAAACTATTAACTATTTATGAAAAATTATCTCAGCTATGCGAAATAAGCTAAACTAACTTAGCTAAGCTCTTGATCTGCAACCCGCTTTAGTTTGTCGTTGGAGTAAATCACGAGTAAATAATGCCAGCAATAAGAAGAGCTATGTTCAAATTAGGATTTTTATCCTAACTTGGACAGAGTTTGCAGGAAGTTTTCTGTTTTCACAGTAACGAAGAGAGACATTCCCATTGACAATGTATGCATTCTTGAACCAAATCACTAAATCCTTATTCATACTTGTATCAGTGGGTACTTAGTAGAAAGAGTTAGACATATATTTTCCGCAATTTCGCTCTCTACTCGTGCATTATTGATCGAAGCTCTACTCACATACAAAGTCTGGCAGAGGCCGATTACTGGTTGGGGGCCACGAACTGTGAGTTTTTCCGTAGAATATAGAACTTTGCGGTATCGTTGAATGTGTATGAAAGGGAGGAGTGAAAAGTCATCGCAAAGATGTCTTGTAGACTTCTTTCTACAAGACATCAGAAAATTAAAACGGTCCCCTAGTTTGCCGCTCTTAAATCTGCCGCCCTTGGCTCAAGCCTACTGGTAAATCCGCCCTGGAGGGAGATCCTTTTTTTTTTTTTGAGTGGGGAATTATAACATAACTTCTCCCGCTCTGGGCGGAGCGGGAGGGCGTGTCAGACTTTTACCGACTAAAACCCACCCGTGTTCCTTCCGTTGCTTGTGTGCCGGGGCCGCGATATCCCTTTCGAATTTCGGACAAACTCGCAACCCCGGCAGGCTTGGCTTTACATTTACAGTAAAAGCTATAAGTAAGTCTTGGCAACCAACTTTACATGAAATGTTTTTGGTGGGATTTCATTTCGTTTGGTAGTGTAGTATATTTTGTAGTGTATTTACTGGTAACACCATTTAGGGAATAAAAGAAATGTAGGGCTAGCAACCCAGGGGAATTCCATTCCCGTCCGCTTCACTAGAACGTTTCATTAAAACTATACTTTGAAAGAAAAGTGTTTTATTTGGGCAATATTATTGTATTGTATATAAGGCGTATACACAGTAGGTAGGGTGCCGCGACTTTCTACCTACCCCCGTGTGTGGGAAGATGAAAATTACAGATTGCTTATTTTTTTCTTATTTTTTTTTGTTTGCACAACGCCCAAGTTAAATCTTACTTTTGTTTAAGCTTGCCGGGGTTGGTCCGTCGGTGGGTGACCATCTTTATATACCGAGACTCCTCCGTGCCTCGGAAAGCACTTTAAAAGCCGTTAGTCGCGCCCGGCTGTCATTCGTGGACCTTCGACAGTCGTTACGGGTCGTCAGAAGTCCGAAAGTCTGACAACCAGTCTTACCGGGGGGTATCGTATTAGGTCCCTACTAACTGGGTTGTGGAGGTCAGATAGGCAGTCGCTCCATGTAAAGTACTGGTATTCAGCTGCATCCGGTAAGACTGGAAGCCGAACCCAACACAGTAGGGAAAAGGCTAGGCAGATTGATTGTTTGTGAGCAAATCCTAGCCTGGATACCAAGTTTCAGCTTTCCAGGACATTGGGAAGTGCCCTGAAAGCTAGACAAATGAAAGTTAGTTCTTTTTAAGTCTGCAACTACATTTTATACTCGGGGTCTCTCAGTGATAACTATTCCTAGCATAGGGTCCTAGCAACCCTTTGTGGTTGTGCAACCATTATAATACGCCATCTTCTTTGTGATCATCTAAGTTTGGGCTCCGTACTGAGCTCACTACACTGCCCTATAAATCTTTCAAGCCCTCACTATAAGGCACGTTTTGTGTTTCCGGTAGAGTCCACGAAATGTATTTGTGTGTCCATTTCTTCATTCGCCAATTTTAACAAGAAGCATTACTTAAATAAAACTTTCTCTAATTTATTCATTTCCAGTAAACTTACTTACCATTACAAATTGGCACCTATACTGATCAAGTTTGAGTATTATAAACGATGGGTCAAAACTTTGCACTGTGACCGCTCTCGGCTACAGCTTACACCGGTAAAAGAATATCCCCACGGCTTGCGGCAACTAAAACCGGCTTGTATAGTGAAGCGGTTAATTACATAAAAAGTGTTCCGTATTATTAAATTAATTTTGTTGTTATTTATTCGTGACTGGAATCTTCGCAGTTATGTCCAGAGGGTATTTTTTGGTCATCCTAATAATTATAGGTAACTGCGAAGAGCTTTTTATTGGTACCTACAAGTAAGTACAACATAATAAATATTATATTGTTGTTACATTAAATAAATATATTCATAATTATCTACCATAGCAGAGTAGGTATTATAGATTAGGTACCTAGTAGGATCCCTACCTAAAAGTAAAACGCTAAGATATAAATTGGATCTTACTGTTATTAAAATCCTTTTTGTTTATTGGGAGCATCTTCAAACAAACGTCTGTCAGTGGGTACCGTAATGAAAACATCAGTTAGGTCATCCTGATTTGAAGAGGTATTTGGTATTCGGTCATGAATCTCATTAAGTATAGAACGTTGTACGGACAACAATGCAACATATAAAACAATTCGCACAAATTCGCCGAGGGCATTCACCGAAAAGTTCGGGGTCTCAATGCTAATTAGCCACGAAGATTAGCCCAAGCGCCTCAGTGGACCCGTAGCCGTAGCCCGTGGTCAGCGGAGCGCGTTCACAACCGCGGACAACATGCGTGCAAACGGACGCGTGCCAAGTTTTCGTTTGGCGAGCGCGATCTTGCGCGCCGCTTCCATTTACGCGTGTATCACAGTTGCTGAATCCTCAGAGTACGGTGTTCCAATAGAAATAAAATTATGGGATACTGGAAGAACGCCTTTAGCTCATATGGTGGATGTTACGAACGAGTTTGGTTTGAAAGTGCTGGCGGAACATAACTTTTTAAATGATAACAACATAGCCTTCTCGCCGTATGGACTGATGGGGATCATGGTGGCTCTGTATGAAGGAGTTGATGGGGAGGCTTCGTATCAGATCCAGCGGGGGATGCAGCTGCCGTGGAACAGGAATGTCATGAGGATAGGCTTTAGGGATATACATCGCACGTTAAAAGTAAGTCATAAAATGTACTAAAAAAGATTGTATTGTACAATGATTTGCTAGCGAGGAATTAGACGGTGCTTCTTCGGGCGTAAAATTTTTCAGTAGGTATATCTAATATATTTATTTCAGCAGGATTTGAGGTAGGTTAATGCATTTTGTGTCTATATAGAATCCAGTCACAAAATCCCGTTGAAATAAGAGTGACCGGCCAAATAAACAAATCGTTAGCAACTCTCACCGGTGATTCGTTGCTATTGTTTTGTTTTGATCTGTGACTAAAATGTAACAGTTTGTAACTATAGGAAGTACGGCCGGCATTTAGAATTGTTGCGATCACATAATATCCCTTTCGTTTTCAGGCCGTGAACTTAAACATGATGGACGAAATGTTTTATTATTTGAGTATACTTGTCAGTCACAAAAGTCGATCCTCCACCACTTTTTCTCTCAATCCTATGTAATTATTTCAATAAAAATCGGAACTGAAGTGAAATTAAAAGAACATTAACTTTTAGCTACTTATAGAATAATTTTATGTTAATTTACATGATGCGTTAAGTTGGTAGCAGTGTAAAACCGATTTCTGTCGTAACTAGGAGGCATCCTAAAATAAGCACAATTTTTACAACTTTCTATAAATTCCTGTTATCGGTCTACCTTGTGGGACTACCTGCAGAGCGTTTTCGGTTTAAAGACATACATTTTTTCTCAAAGAACAAATTACAGTTCACTAATAGAGAACCTTAACTAAATTACCAATATGTTGATTTACATTACGACGTTCAAGCCATCCAAGTAACTGAACATCAAGCGGTGTCGCACTGCATCCAATCTGAATCCGAGAAATGTTGTCCGAACTAGACATACATAGAGGTAGTAGTACTATTTGTATGAGGGATTGCGCACTAGGGAGCGATTCCCCCTCCGTCTCACTCACGAAATGACCGTAAGTGAGACGGAGAACGATACGCCCGTAACTTCGGCCGAAACTACGAATGTCGCTCAGGGAGTAGACCCCCAGATCCGAACTCTGTCCGGATATAAGTCGGGAATTAGAACATTCTCAATTCGGATTGAATTCGGATTTGGATCGGATGCAGTGCAGAACCGCTTTGAGGGTCTAAACTTGTCCGATGCTAGGATACTAGACAGAAGAAAGAGCGTAACCCTAGGCGCCGCAGTGTTATACAACTCTATACAGTAATAATAGACTCGTAGAGGTCTCAAACGTGCCTTAATGATTGTACTAGTCTCTGCCTCCTGGTATTTCGTCTTTAAGAGTCTGACTGCTAACAGACCCCTTTAACTGCCACAGGGCGTAGGATTTCCACATCCATACGAAAAAAAAATTATCCGCCTCGATCATATCTAATACTTATGGGAGGTGTGGCGATAATAGAAGCAAGACCTGATCAGTGCGAACTTATCGAGCGCGATTTAACACGATTTGACACAAATCTAATTAAATATTAGACACACTTTCGCTCGACCGGTATTCGACTCATGTCTTCAAAATAATTAGCAGTTCTAATCTGAGCTTGCTAAAGGCACCTCGAAAGTTAAGTTCGTAGTATTTATTATGTCGAGCTCATTCGAGCTTGTCGAATAATGTCATTACCTAATAAATGGGTACCTACAATTTTGGCTATCCTACATAGGTAAGATATCTCTAAATTGTCGACTGCCAATCCGATACACCTACATGACAGTAATTTTAACAATTTCAGACTTATTTCGTACCGGAAGAGGGATTTCTGGCGGGGTTAGCGTTGAACAATGAAAATGTCACTTTCAACGAACCATACAAAAAGATTCTGCGGTTTTATGGTTTTGATTTAGAAAACGATCAGTTGCCGACCCTTGCACCTGATACTAACAGTACTTCAAATGAAACGAATCCAGCGACCACAACAATGAGTCCTGCAGGGTCCAGTGACGCTACGACAACGACTGTAGCTATGGCGGCTGAAAGTAAACCAGCTCGAGAAGACGCTAGCACTACTCCCCCGACCAGAGAAGAGACTACGGGTACAACCAATCCAAATGCAGAGACAATAGATATAAGAGGAGCAACGTCGACGACTGCGAACCCGTCCGCTGCGCCAAATGCAGAGAGCACGCCCATGAGCACTGTCACCACAGCAGAAACAACCACTGAAAGAATTACAGAGACGACAACACCAATAACGACGACATCGCAGGTGGTGGAGACCACCACACAGGCTCCAACCCCTGACACAGAACCGACCACCACTACAGTAGCCCCAAGCACGGCGGCTGAAATGGAACCAGTTTCGATAAGTTCACAAGTCACAAATGCCTTAACAAATGAACCGACCACCAACAATGAAGTGGACACGTCTTCAACTCTTGAAACTAGCACAGTTCCAGCTACTACTCTTGATGGAACATCCGCTACAGCACAGTCTAGCACGCTTGATGCAAGCTCAACACAGACTACTCTGACTGATATGACGCAACCACCATCATCAACGATGGATAGTTCTACAATGACATCAACGTTAACAGATAACACCCCAACAGAGAGTGTGATAACTACAATGGCTGAAACACAGCAAACAGAACAAATGTCTACATTGACTATGGATGACATGACGACCACATTAAATTCCTTGACACCATCGAATGAAACCACGTTAGAGACTCTTGAACGAAAGAAGAAGTCGATAGTAGATTTTATATTCACAAATCCTCCGTACATAGATGACTATTTGTATTCCTACAGATCTTATGATATTGGTTCGGATGCATCTAATCCGAGTTTTGACGACAAAATGTTCTTAGCGAACGGTTTAAGAAGCGTTCAGGTGAGTCCTCAAATTGCTACGTTTGCACATAGCTGACACAATCAAGTGCGAGTCTTGTTGGAAATATTTCGCACACCATAACTTTTAAAAGTGGCAGCTCATCCTATTATCCGACCACAATAAAGCTCTCTGATTTAGCTAAATTATCTAATAGCATTCGGTACGCTCTTTCGCCATATCATTAAAATTGCTAGTTCGTGAATCGCGCATCCTAGCGACATTGTAGGATATACCCTTGTTATAATGGTTAGCGTAACAACACAATTTGCATTATAAATTCGCTACAGCATTGCTTTTCATTATTCAAATTGATGATGGGTCAATTATTTTCAACAGGTCACGTATATGCGATACGATACAGTGCTGGAGCACGCCTATCTGCCACATTTGGAGGCCTCAGCCTTAAGATTGCCTTTGGACAGTGATCGTTACTACTTGCTGGTCGTGCTACCCACTCGGGGCGGCTCTCCTGAGCTTGGGCGGCTGTTGTCTCGAATGGCGCGGGAGTCAGACTTGTCAGACATTTACTCGGTGCTGCGCCCGCGCCGTGTGAAGGGAATCGTGCCGAGCTTCACTGTTAAAGGTCATGTGACCTTAACTACGGATTTACAGAAGGTAACTAATTTTATCTTGAACACCGTAACAAAAGAATTTGCGGTAATTTTAGAAGTGCTAGTAAAAACAGGAATTATGTGGAAGTTTATATTCAGTGCCTATCGGCTATTACTTTTTCTTTGTTTTTTCTAGTGCCATTTACAACGACCTAATATCAAAAAGGTAGGTACACAACACAACACGATTAGTTTTGACCTAGTTTCGGCCACTGTGTAACAAACAAAAAGCAGAGATTATATGGCGCTATTAACATAACAATTAGTTTTGTGTGCTAGTATTTATACATACACCTAATACCTGACGACGACACTATGGGTTACACAAAGTAAAGTAACTAAAATTAAAAGCTGTGTGTTAATAAGATTGTTAGGTATATTTTTGTACATTTTGATAAGATCACATACTTAAATTACATTATTAGTTCTTGGCCTCCAAGCCAGCTGAAGGTTTCTTTGACAAAAGACTTGATAACTTAGATGAATATCTAATTGCAGCTTGGCATTAGAGACGTGTTCGAACCTCGACAGCGCGACTTCACGCTCATGACGAGGCAACCGGGCGTGTACGTGCGAAGCATTGAACAAGCAGTGTCCGTCGCTATACGCAAGTACCGGCCGGACGACCAGAAGAAAAATAGTAAGTATCCAACAGCAAACAAAGGAACTGAGTACCATATGTAGTTTTTAAACCCCTCGCTAGATCTCTGTATGAATAAAATTATATGCTTGATTATAAGTTTAAACGGAGGCGTGGTAACGAGGCCCGGGCCCTACCAACGCCGTTCCGGCTTGATCCATTTAATTGGCTAGTCGGCTGGATATGCCGTGGCCATGTGTGCGTGCGTGGTCACCCGCAAGACTGGGGTCACTCGTCGCCGTCACGGACCGACGCGCCGTGATACGCCCGCCGCCGGAAAATCCTTGAGTGACTTTGATGTGCTCCGAAAATCTATTTAATTGATTTTCCACAATTGGCAACCGTATAGAACACACATTCGCATACTGTGTGAAAATCTAAGCTCTAACTAATCCTCCTACCAACAGCAGCACTCAGCAGTGCCACTTGTGTACGGTTACGAAAACGTTGCATTATTATAATCGGTGCTCTGTTTAAACATTCTTAAATGCCAACTACGCGCGAAGACAGATTTCGCGTCCTCGTTTTCCGGCGCAGGGGCTGAGTTAATTGTTACCAAAAGAGTGCGAAGCTGAGGTGTCAAGTGGCGAGAGCAGGCCGGCCGCATCCATTGTCTCGTGGTGGTGGCGCAACGCGGCGACACGCGCATCTGCTTCCATTGATGCGCGCGCGCAATGCTCTCCGTGCGCCATCGACAATTAGGGAAATCACCCGCTGCAACATCAATGCGACCTCAATGCTTAATCGCGAGATGAAAATGATGATTTGCAGATAGTCCGTCATTTCAATTACATAAATGAGTTTAACTGAAAAAAATCACTAGATGATTGTTTCCGGTGGCTACAGTTGGCTTATTCTGTTTCGATTGTTATGATAAGAGCCCCGTATTTGCATTGCAAGGACGTTAAGTATGAAATATAAACAAAATTATTTTAGCAGATAGGTAAGTTCGTTCATGAATTGTAGTGTAGACTATCTACAAACTTTAGATAAAACAAAAACATAACCATAACATAATGGCCAAATTAAAACTGACTGAGCAGGTTGATGATTTGCTGACTGAAACCTACAGAAAGACATCGACGTGGGTTGAATTAGGTACTAACTCTATAACCATTTTCAATGATTAAGGGGCTCACCATGCGGCACGGTGCGGCTTGGCATGGCAAAGGATTTTCCAATTCATATTAGGTACGGTAGAAGTGTAGAACAATTACCTACTCGTTTTGCGTCGCACGACAAGTTGCGCCTTAATCGCCTCGCCTCGCTTTGCCCCTCTGCACGAGCCTTAATGATTTGCCGTGCCATAGGCGTCTTGCCGCCCAGTGAGCGCTGACCCTTATAACTGAAAACGAGTCGCCAATAGATACTTCTCCCAAATGAAACCTTGTAAGCTTAATGTATCCCTGTAATTCAAACTACTAACAATTCGGTTATTAACAAATATAAAATTTAAAAAATCGGTACACATTGTAACAAAAAAAAACTTTAGAGCAATATTTCCAATAGTTATTTGTCAAACTTAATTACGTGGTAAGTAAAAGCGTAGTCCGTAGATTTAATCTTCGTTGCTGACCGTAGGTAAATTTGCATGCGGCTCGAATCTCTCTCTAGCCAACACCATTAGGATCAACCTGTGGGCAGTCCAGCCGCCAGTCTATCGTCTCTCTACTCTCGAGGGTTATGAGCACTGAGCACATGATAAGACAGATGTAGTCATCGATTTACATCGATGGATGTAGTACTTACAGTAAAGACTGGAGGAGGGCTTAGCTGTAGAGGATATTAATATTTGGGGACCCACCACGGGTGGTGGGCCATATGCATAGGTATAAAGTTAACCGCACGTCTGTGGTAACAATTTGACACTCACTGCGTATGTCGTAGCATAAAGCACCATCTACACGAAACAAGTTGCTGACCAGTGGCATACAATCAAATTGAAGCAACATATTATTATTACTTGTATCGTCTAAGTAGTCTAAACACTGTTTAGAACAGTATAGAAGTTGCAATTTTTATTGTGCTTCGACTTATAGCATGCCACAGGCAATTCAATCGCACTGTGTTTCGTGTGTTTTGTGTGTGTGTGGGCTTCGTAGTGGTGCTCGTTTCGTGCGGTTGTGTAGGTGTAATACCCCTATTTCAATCAACTGTAAGCCTCACTTCACGTATTGCTGTTGTTTCAGGGTACGTGTCAAGTCGTGATCCAGTCGTATTCTCGGCCACCTACCCGTTCCTGTACTTCGTGATGGATGCCAACATCCACGTGGCGCTCATGGCCGGCAAGATGGTAGACCCGCTCAATTCTAGGATATTATAGTCATGCTCAAAATCTATAGTCGTTTCATTTCTGAACCTAACAAACTATTAAGATCTTAGGTGAACTGCACATGCGCAGCAGGAAGATGTTGGTAACTTGATGGTACTGCAGAGGGTAGAGTACCTCGTAGAGTATAATGTTCTGTGCTTACTACCACATGACAATGTTAGCTCAGCGTTACAACACAAGCTTTAACAAACGCAAGCGCAACGAATGCTCGCAACCCTTTATAAAGCGAATCCGCCCAGTGAGTACCATCCTTTACGCGCAACTATTTGGAGGCGACGATGCAGATATTGCCACCTAAAGGCTGCCTGTCCACTAGAGCGGAGGAGAGGAGCGGAGTAGCGGTGTGCCAATGTTAACCAATGAAACCTCCGCTCCGCTTCAGTGGACAGATGGATGGTGGACTTGCGAACTAGTTTAAAAATTCATACAAAACGGGGAAGCGGAACGGGGAAACGGAGCGGAGAAGCAAGAGGGGAAGCGGAGCGGAGAAGCGATGCGGAAAAATACGTGAACTCGGTCTAGCTCCACACAGTGCGCAACACCGTTTTGCTACCTCGCTCCGCACAGAACTCCGCTCCGCTACCTCGCTCCGCATCAATGGACCGACACTGTCCGCAACTCCGCTGCCATTCTCTCCGCTGACTCGCTTCGCTTCAATGGACAGGCAGCCTAATCGCTCGGCTCGCGCAAGTCGCGATCAAAACTCGTTATTTTAGTTGAGCAACCATTGATAATTGATAAAAGTATATCAATGAGGGCAACCATTCAACCAATGTTTATCAGAGTGCTGCAGAGGAGAAGTGTTAGTGTGCCATATGTTGGTATGTAAGCATTAATTTTACGCTGTCAGTCAGTACTAGAGTAAGTTGATCAGATTTTTGTATAAATAAAAGGGCTCCAGGCTTCGATCAATAATGCACTAGATTACCGGTAAGCGCTTCAAAAACGGAACGAAAAATAAGAGCACAGATTCGGTTGTGGTCTTATTTCAAATTAGTATGGTCCAATCATAGCCAACGTTAAGACGTCAAAATGCCGCAGTACGCGTTCAAAAAATTTGTAAATACCACTGTAAATACACCAAGATTTTCGAAGGTTTTTTTTTTTCGGTAAATTTATTATCAGTAAGTGTTTTTCATAAAATAAAAACAGAATTAAATCGTAAATATAAATCAATTAGCAAATATTATGATTGTTTGACCAATGTTTGTGACAACTACCAACTATTGTAACAAACATCGACTGTTCTGGAACAGGGAATGCATGGTGTAGTATTGTTATTTTATATTTTATTTAATTATTTATAATTTAATTCGACAATTTGTTCGATTCATTTTAATAGATTGGACATAACTGGAAACACGCAAAGGGGTAGATTACTAAAACAGTACAACAGTAACAATAAATATTTTTGAACTTATATATAATTGACTTTTTATTTTCAAGCGACATGACATTATATTTGTTTCTCGAAGACAGAAAGATTTAATTTTGCCATTGTAATTAAATATTTGTTTCCCCGACGACAGAAAGATTTAATTTTGCCATTGTAATTAAATATTTGTATCTCCGACGACAGAAATATTTAATTTTGCCATTGTAATTAAACTTTATGTTTGAGTGTCAAGGCTTATAATAAACTGAATTTGTTAGTATAAATTATTTTTTTCTGTATTTCATAGAAAGAAATATAAACACATTTCGACTCCACTCATTCCTTGTCCAAGCGGCGAGCCTCTGTCATAAATTTTTATTGCTTTTATTAGCACTTTGTAATTCGAACTTTAAAATAAGCGCGTAAGGTTGAATTTGTTTTGATGTATGTTTGACTTTATTGTTTTTTGTACATAGCTTTGTGAATACAACTTTAAGCATTGCCTTTAAGGTTGAATTTACATTAATGTATATTTATTTAAAATAGAAGTACGTAAACACAATTGGCGACAGTTTTAAGAGAACTTTTGTATGGGATAGTGTATCTAGTGCATTATTGATCGAAGGCTCCAGGGAACTATGAAATAAAAGGGAAAAATATTTTTTTACATTTATTTCTACATCACACTTCTCACTTCGCCCTCTTGGATTTGATCTTTCTTAAGTAGAACTCGAGCTCCTTGCCTTCCAGGATGTAGCCGTCAGCACGGCCGCACTGACCAGGCCGACTGGCCACACACGCTGCAAATAATACAGACACCTTAATAACATGTTCTAGTTAGCAACAAGAGATTTATTTGTTGAATGGAATTCTCAGAGTAACTATGACAGAACAGATCATACAACCGCTGGACTGTTCCCAAAACGGTACCAGTCCATGATGCAGTTTCAAAACTTCTCGATGACATCATTGAGGAAAGCAACTTAGTTAATAACTGTATTTTGAAAATTTGACTATAACAAATCTACCAAAGATGTTTTTCTATGGTAAGTAGGTTCCAATTAACTTGAATGTCTAATGGTAGAAGAAAAGAGAATGACATGTATTTACTAAACTTAATATTTTAATGAATCTTACCTAACAAACGTCCAGTATGGAATTGCTCCTCCAAACCACCCTCAACCTTAGAGAGGCGTTGCCTCGCCAGGTACTTCTTGGCGGTCTTCTGGCTGCGTTTCTTGTTGATGATGGCATCTTCTGCCTCGGTCTATGTCCATACAATAACATGATTAGTTTTGAATATAGTAAAATCATTTCTAGGTGTTCATAACAATGATGGTGCACCTCAGTTTTTGCAACAATCACTGTAAACTCATCTGACACACAAACTATCATCATTTGGCTGTGTAAAAAAGATACTATTTCAGTCTAAAGTACCCAGAGGCACAAAAACATGAAGAAAAGAAATTTAACATTACCAATTTTTTTTTGTCAGTTATCTATCATGTCTAATGATAAGACAAGTGGAATCTAATGACACTTCCTTAAGCCATAAATATTTTACACAGGAGAATTTACAGAGTAACACAAACGCAATCAATTTTTTGTTTTTTGTTTTGGCTTAGTCGCGGGACATACACAAGTGGCGAGAGGCGCAGGCGTGGCGACGGTATGGCCCGCGTTGCGCCACTCTTTTTATATTTCCTAAACATTTTATATAAAATATCAAATGGGCAGCACAACGCACGCGCCACTGGTATGTCCCGTGCCTTATGTTGGTGTCAAAAATTTCAGAAGACCACAATACAAGTGTGTGTGTGTGTGTGTGATACACTCTACTTTCACACTGACACAAACCAGAATTACTGCTTTACAGACATTGGGGTTTAACGTAGCTTAAAGATTAGCAGCTGTTTAACCATACATTTTTGAAGTTTGAATGTCACTTACTTCAGGAATGTTTATAATTAAACCCCTTAATTTCTATTAACATTGCCAGACAGCCTGAGATGTTGGAAATAAGGGTCAATCATAGCTTTTTCTGTTTACCTGAATGTATGAAGTCTAATTTACATGAAAATGTTACTTACTACTTACTCAGTGTTCAACAAAATATGAATTGAAAATAAGTGGACAACCATTCAACTAAAACTTTGGGATGATCCTTGCTTAAAATAATGGCCTCCATTAAGCTTATCAATAGAGAACTTTCTATGTAGTTGACCTATGTCTTAAACTATATAGTATATACAAGCTTAGGATATAAGAGAAGTATTATTATTATGCTCACCAGTTTGGCACCCTTCTTCCTTCCAAGTGGCAGTAGGTAGTGGGATTCATACCACTGCCTGAAGGGTGTAGCATCCACCACAACAATTGCGTTCTTCACCAGTGTCTTGGTACGCACCAACTCATTGTTGGAGGCGTTGTACACCACATCAATGATACGGGACTTGCGGGTGGAGCCTGCAAATAACATTGTAACAGATTAGGTCAACATAATTACTTACCTATTGTTATTTGTAAATAAGTAGGTAAATCTGCTGTGTGAAAGATCATCAAACTTTCACAATTTAGACATGATTTAATACTCACATTCTGATCCCCATGAGAAATTTCCAGTGTCTAAACGCAGTGCACGATATTTCGTGTTGCCACCGCGGGAGCGCACTGAGTGAATGCGCTGGGGGCCAAGCTGCAAAACAATCACATTGAATTATTAGTATAACCTCAAACTCGAAAGCAAACACTGATATGCTACTTAGAAGTAAGAGTTTAGGAACTTCGATAGTGAACTACCATCCAACACATGGTTGAAATAAATAACAAAACTTGTCAAAATAGGTTATGTTTCGAGGTGCTCACCTTTGTGTTGGCAGCCGGGCGACCCAACTCATACTTCCTCTTCTTACGGATGGGCGCACGCTTGCCGCCCGTAGCTCTCCGTTTATGCCAATGATCACGACTGATACCTGTACCACACAAACAACATCATTTCCGACATACAACACTTCACCGACAACCATTCATTTAATCACAATCTTGCAATTTCACAGTATATAACACAAAATACAAACAAAACTTTGGACACTGATTAATTTACATTAACTTTAGCGGTACGATTAATATGAAAAAGAAGCCATGGTGTGGATATTTCCAGATATATTTTTTGATCACTAGAATAAAAGTTACTCACCCATCTTGGCTGGGTCGGAAAAGAAAAGATTTGTATGACAGACGTAACTTCTATACCTCTACTACTCTGTAGTCTATGGTTGGTAGTCTATACGCGATCGCAAGAATCGCTTTCAAACAGGCTTTTTAGTACACTCCGATATTATATTACAAAGACGAAAGAGATTAATATTATGTTTTCTTCGAAAGTTCTTATAGTAAATTGTTACGAAGAAATAATCTTTTGAAGACATTAAATTATTCTTTTCAAGTCGGAATATAAAGGACCGCGTCCACTAGGCGCCCCTTTGAAATAATTATAAACTTCACTTAAAGCAAAATTTCAGCTTAGATATTAACGCAAATCATTATATTACTCAATTACTAGTATCTAGAATTTTACTTATATTATTGCACAAAATACTACAGACACAGTTCGCAGACTTCCAGTCACGACAAAAAACAAATGCAATTCAAAATAATACTAATGTCAGCAATTTGAACTAAGAACAGAGTAGGTACTTTGATCTGTTTTTCAGTTTTTAATACTTTTTGCACAAAAAAAATGTCGCACTCCAATTTATAAGACAAAAAAATATAAAGTCCACTTTCAGGGAAATGACAACATCCTGCCAGGGCCTTGGAGTTTTTATTTTATTTTCGATACATTGTCTTTTACCGCTAGGCGGCAAGCTGCAACCAGCAGCACCCGCGGTAAACCTCAAACCGTTTATTTCAAACTAGTTTTACCCGGCCCGGCTTCGCACAGGCAGCACCAAGTACTTATCTATGGCGCATCTACGTTCCCTAAATACCTACCTACGTATTTACTCACACTACCTACCTACCTAACCTACCTACCTACATCCATACCTACTTACATACCTACCTACATACCTACCTACATACATACGTACCTACATACCTACGTACGTACGTACGTACCTACTTACGTACGTACCTACCTACGTACTTATCTATCCTACCTATCTAGCCTATCTATTTACCCTACCTACCTACCCTACTACCTACCTACTTATCTACCCTACCTACCTACCCTGTCCGGAGAATAACGAACACAACAAAAAAAGAATTATCCAATTTGGTGCAGTCGTTCGGGAGTTATGCGCGTACATACATTTCGGCGATTCATTTTTACTATATTTTTGTTTGAATTGTCAAAGGGTCGGTCAGTCAGGGGTGATTTCACCAATGAAACTGAACGCGATCAGCATTTCTAAAACGCGTTCAAGAGCTGTCAGTGTCGAAATTGATAAGGAATATTGTACACTGACAGCTCTTGAACGCGTTTAGATGTGCTGAACGCGATCAATTTAATTGGTGAAATTAGTACTCAGACAGGTGCGTAAAACTTTAGTTAATTGGAGGCAAGGAACACACTGATTGAAGGACCATAAAAAAAAACATAATAAACCGCATGATTTTTTTTACCGTCTCAAAAAAAATAGGGTTTATTAGGTGAACGGAGTAGAAGCTTATGGCACATTTTTTTTTTTTAATCCATAAGAAGTATCGAAGTTCATATCATACGCACCCTACTAAATGCGTGGTAACAAAGACTGCCTTTAACTTATTGAACATATTTTGGCTTTGTTTGAGATTTGATTAAAAATTATTTCTAAAGATAGCAGGGCGGACCGCACCTGCCTCCCCCCCCCCACTTAGTCAGTGAGTGTGAAAGTGAAACAAAATACAAATAAAATCACTACGATTACATTTTTGATTTCAGTTGGTGATTTGTATTGTAGTTATTAGATACTCACTTCAAGCGGGCGGCGATATGTCAAAAATCGGGCGGCGCGTGTCAAATGGTGTTAAATGGCACGCGCGCACGCACTTAGCCCAGGTTCAGGCAGGCGTATTTTTATCGCGGCGATATTTTTTCGCGTATTCGATTTTCGACGCTCTGCTTAGCGCCGACAGTTGAATATCCAACACTATGTTTTCTTGACGCGCTGGATGCACTCTGTTGGATTCTCAATGCTCGGCTCAATACCGAGAGTTGAAAATCCAGTGGTAAAAAAAATCGCTGCGGTATAAATACGTCCGTGTGAACCTGGGTTTATAGCCACAAGTTCTCTTTGAATTTGCCGCGTGTGCTTGTTGTTGTCATACGAGCAAAATTGGCTTGCACAACGCAAGTTCCAAGGCGAATGTGCTGAATGAGGTTTATTTTTTGTAAACAATATTGGTGTCTATATTTTTATAGGTAAAATTTGTATTTTTTTTTTATTGTGATTAGGTTCGCATGATAAGTGTGGTATAAGGCGATCGGCTCGCGCCCCCTAAGACTCTGCACTCGGGTGCTACGCGCCCCTTGCACCCCCGGGTAAAGACGGCCCTGTTTGTTTTATTCGTAAATAACTGATGCGTATCCTATATATACAGAGTTGATATGACAGAGGGGCATTAAATAACACTACGTATACTATACGTGTTTAGTATTAATTCGATACGGTATAAAAATAAAAAGCACCTAAAATGAGTTTTTTTTTTTTTCAAACAAACTAACTAGCTTGCAAATCAGAGTAAAACGCAACCACCCTTTGAAAATAAATTTAACTGACCTACAGATACCTAGGTAACAGCGGCAACGTCGCGCGCGACGGCGTGTGTTATCTCGTCAAAGCGGGCGGCCGCCCGCCGCGCGCCGGCCCGCGACGGCGCGGCGGCGGCGGTGGCGCGGGCGGCGCCCCCGCTCGCGGCGGCTGCTCGGCTCGCGGGTTTTTGTTTTAGGTATGGTTTTGAAGTACAACAATCACAAAAAAAAAAAATCTCGATGTGTCATTCACATGAATGCACAAATTATACCGACAGAGAATAATGTTATTTATTTTTCTAATTAAAAATCATGTCAGTGTATTCTAACGCCGTGTAAGTTACACGAGGCATTGTTGAACACTTTAATTACACACACACACACACACACAAACCCAAAGTTTAATTACGTGTCGTATCACAATAAAAGCAGTCGATCACAAAAAAAAACACTAACACTAAATAATAATAATCCCAAGTTACGTGTCCTGTCACAATAAAAAAAGAAATACTGTCTTAAACTTATTTAGTGTCCTATCACAATAACAAAACAAAATCTCAATTGTCAGCGCGCGAGTTCGACAAAACGGAAGCGGAGCAGGTGCTACCGTGTTACGTAACATCTTGTACGTTCCGAAAGAATAGCGTCGGCGCACTGAAAAAACCAGTTTTTAGAAGCCCCACTGCCCCAGCCCCACTTACCGATCGCAACCCCTGCCCCTCGATCGCTAGGATGCAATAGCAACACACTGACCTATTTCTATTTCTTTTACGCGTGGTGTTTTGCAGATGATTGTCCCTCTCGTAATGAAAATGCAAGTGTGTGTGTATTTATTGCTTCCTTGTTTGCATTGTCATCTTTTTAGCGAAAATATTTGGTTGTACTTGTGACTTGCGTCACAGCGGCAACAACGCATAGGTTATACTCAGATTTATCGTTTTAAGGTGCATGACCTATGCGTATAGACATAATCAGCTGTTAGGAAAGATACATCGTGTTCAAACGGGGCAAAAACTTAAAAAATCATTTGCGACTAAACTACTGCTCCTATTTAATTGATTTTTGGTACAGAGCTTGAAAATGGTACCTAGTATACTCAGTTTAAAGAAAAGCCCCTCTGTCGTATCAACTTTGTATATATATATATATATATATATATATATATATATATAATTACCCTCCTCAAAGACTAAACTCCAGTCGTGTGTCAGAGCTGACACACACACACTTTTTTTTTGTTGTAGTTCGGATTCTGTATATTACTAAACTGTCGATCTATGGCCGGATGGCCGGTATTAGGGATTGAGTTTAGTTCACCGATACACCTCTATTCAGATTTCAGAACAACGCAAATAAATTGCACATCACTGTCTCACGTCATCTATTGAATGGCGTCGTCGGTCGATTGTCTACGGTTTAGAGGTTAACGTCATTCATTTTCATTCAATGAAAGCAAAGCATTTTGTTTGCCGGATTGCTTTGCTCTGAATTTTCTCTTTGCTTGACTGGTTTTTGTGCAACTGTACAGTTGGCGTGGTGATAATTTAAATTAATGAAAGTGTTTGCCTACAAGATTGATCTCCAATAATGTCTTCAGATTTTTATATACGTTACTATGTTGGTCATAAGGGAAAATTTGGCCATGAATTTTTAGAATTCGAATTCCGCCCTGACGGCAAACTCCGGTATGCAAATAATTCTAACTACAAAAATGATACAATGATTCGTAAAGAAGCATACGCACATCCTTGTGTAATGGAAGAGCTGAAAAGAATCATTGTTGACTCTGAAATAATGCACGAAGACGACCGTTTGTGGCCACAACCAGACAGAGTGGGAAGACAGGTACCTTTTAAAACAATAACTAAATAACTATTTGAGTACAATAAACCTCTACTTCTACTATGTGTTGCAAAATATATTAATAATATCGAAAGATTGTACAGGCAAACATGTGTTTTCCCTGAAATGAACAAAAACAAGCTAGAAATATTTTAGAAACTTAGGTTATAATTTTACTTTATTGAAGCAATAATGAATAGTTGAATTTAATAATGTAGGTTGTAAAACACTTCTAAGCAAAATCTAAAAAAAACAAAAACAGTTCAATTTTGGTATGTTCTTAGAGGAGCGAAATTCATCATGTGTTTGTTTTATCCTACAGGAATTGGAGATAGTTATAGGTGAAGAACATATTTCCTTCACTACATCTAAAACTGGATCACTAGTGGATGTGAATCAGTCTCGTGATCCTGAAGGACTCCGAGGCTTCTACTACTTGGTACAAGATCTCAAATGCCTGGTATTCTCCCTCATTGGTCTCCACTTTAAGATCAAACCAATATAAGCAGTATGTCTAATGTATTTTAAGTGAAATAAAAATGTACTATATTTATGCCTATTATTTTACATAATGGCTCCAACAACACTGGAAAAATTATAAAACATTGCATCTTAAAATGTAGGAAGATCATGAAATGTGAGTAATAATGAAAACGGTAAAGAAAAAAAAAAACTATTTGCTACCTGAAAAGGTGCCCCTTGGCTATTGATTTATTTGAGATTTCAAATGGTGTAAAAAAATATACAGTATTTCTAATATTGGGAAACAAAGAAATAATGTAAGCTGCATTTCTATGGCAGTATCGAGATTAGCAAATTCGAGTTCACCCACTTTTTATAGAGCTCATATTCAGCCATGCTGCCATACTTATTGCTAGTGAACCCTCTGTGTAGCCCTCACAGTAGTGTCACCAGCATTACGTTTGTACTGAACCGAACCCTCAAGGAGGGTTCTTATTATTCAGTTTGAAAAACATGCTAAAAATGCATTTACTGATTTGTGATTGCCGTAACAATGGATTTTGGAACGAAGTTCCTTATCGCGCGTTATAAGAAACTTCGTTATGGACCGAAAAAATTAAGACCAAAAGTTGTAACTACACTTTTTGCTATAGTTGTAAGCCGTGCGGCGTGCGCCTGTTTCTCTGTCTGTCTCTATCTCTCTCTCTCTCTCATAGAAAGAGGAACTTCGTTCCATCCGGGTGTCCCTTGACACCTCAATTTTTTTATTTTTTTTGCAAAGGTATAAATAACCCGCATTGAACCTTTTTTACACGATCAATTAGAATCTAAAGGCTTGTGCAGACCAGCGCGACTTGTCGCGCGACGCGACACGAACAATACAATTTATAAGAAAACTTCACAGTATAACAATAACCGGTGTCGCGTCGCGCGACAAGTCGCGCTGGTCTGCACAAGCTTTAAATCGTTTTGAAACAGATTGCTAATCCATTGCTTCATAAGTACGAAAACAAATCTGCTCAACATTGTAAAATAACGCAATGAATGTTGTTGAACTGTCAAAATGAAACGGATTAGTCGTAATCGTTTACGAAAAAATGTTACGTAATTAGATAGCTGAAATCAACCTTATTATATACGAAAATAAACCTGTATTTTATGGCTCTAATCATGGGCGTACCTAGGGGGGAGCAGGGGAGGGCAGCTGCCCCCCCTGGATTTTGTATGCTTAAGTACCTACCTACTGTAGTGATAGTGTTACAGCACCTACACACTATTCCGGCGGCATTGCCGCCGGCTTTTGCCGTGCGGCACGTACCCCCGGATTTTTCGCCTTCATTTCTTTTGTGCGGCATGGCCGGGCGCGCCGCTGCTTGCCCGGCGGCAGTGCATAGTGTGTAGGAGCTAATAGAGTCACGTTAAGACTTACTTTACAATTACAATATAGTTTAAGTAAAAACCGCGCTGCGCGGCCGGTCATGTTGTGACAGTTTTGAAGGAGCACATAACGACGAGAGCACGGAACATAGGCGACAAAAAATATTCATTATACATCCATAGCAAACTATGTAAAACATCTGCGTTTTTAAAACTCGTAAGAAAATTTGGCACACGGTGGTTAGATATGAACTTCTTCGATGGTGCATATTGGTACTGGCCTATGAACTTGGGGCATAGGATACTTTTTAACCGTAGGCGTCGCGTCCGTAACTTCACGTCAAAACGCGTATTTTGCATGTACAGACGCCAGCAGGTCAAGCTACCCGAAACTGTCAAATTTTCGCAATCAACCTTGAACCTTTTGGCTGTAGTGCTAAAGTTGAAAATCTATTAAATAAATTTGACAGATTGTAGTAGCTTGATGTGCTGGCGTCTGTACATCTGCTGTCTTATTTATCGCGTTAATTTATGCGTAACGATCTTATAGTATATAACACATACTCTAAGGTAACGATGCAAGTGTGGCAGAAGCATTAAAACGAGGGAACATCATGAATTGTCAAAGTGTTGAAGTTGAAGTCAAAAAAGTACTATTTGTAAAGGCGCTCCTTGGCCTATTGAATATGAGGGTTTATCCTAAAAGTTGGCAACGTCGCAAATAACTGTCAAATATTTACCTGTTTTGATTCGTACAGCAATATTACTGAATAGAAATAAGAAATGTGGCTAACTAGCGAACTACAATATTAATAATGAATTGCATTTATAACATTGAATTTCATGTTGTACCCATGTTAGGTGTAAAAAACGTATTTGGAAAGTTTCCAAATAGCTTTTTTACATCTAAAACTAAACATTCAGTGTTACGATATTAATTATTGCATTTCATAATCAATATTCTAGTTCGCTAGTTAGCCACATTTTTTATTTCCACACCGTAATATTGCTAAATTAATCAAAACAGTGAAATATTTGACATCTATTTGCGACGTTGCCCACCTTCAGAATAAACGCTCTTAACGTTTACTAGAGACAATTCAAATGGTTCCATGTGTTTTTTCGCATTTGGACAGTAAAGGACTTAAAAAGACAGTTTGATTTACGATTTTTAAGGAATGAATCTGTTGAGTAAAGTAAAATTAAATTATTAAACTTTCTCAGCATCACCTGCATGGTGTGATTTTATTTGAAAGGTTTTTTGTGTCGCACCACACTAGGTCACCGGTACGGCGGCGGCGCGCGGCGGCGGCGGTACCGATTCAAATTGGGAGTTACCACACTTACCTCCTTCAAGCAACTTGCTGTGGAAGCCAGAGTGCTCGCTACTTATAGCCCCCATGGACATTATGAGTTCGCTTACTGGCCCTTGTCGAATTCTAGGATATTATGTGGTTATATCGAGCTAAGCTGCAACCACTAGTGGCTAAAAATGGATACGTTTAGCTAAGCTACAACTTCTAATGATTACGACCGGTGGCCGCATCTAGCCATTAGCTGCTGCCATCGGCTGCAACCAGTGGTTCGGTGTGCCCACCAGTGAAGTTCACTGGTCTCTGGTAGTCATCGCCATCGGTGGAACCTGCCCCGCTCTGGCCCACCGGCAGCAACAATTAGAGCAGCCGGTGCAGATATACACGATATACAGCCGTATATCGTATTATGTAGTATTTTCTTAGGACATATTTGTTCTATTTCATGAAAGACATTATTTTTTTAGTACTATTCAATTATCCGGAAGCCTTGAGAATCAGAAAGACAAAATATATTTTACGCTGGCAATACACAAACACGGCAAAAAATAACAACTGAAAGTTGAAATGTTTACTTTCTGTGGATTATTTGACAACTTAATTGCGTTTCTTTTTACAAAACAATCTGCATAACAAACTCAAATCAGGAAAAATATTAGTAACAATCTAAAAGCAAGGATACACTATCAATAGGAATAATATTTTTTAGTTAAAAGATATTAAATACATGCCTATTGTGGTCTTTGTATCCTTGCTTTGTACCTAACAGAATTAACACATCAATCGTTTAGTAAAAAAAAAAAAAAAACTAGATTATTTTGAATGCTCAGTCATTTTCTTCAAAAAACCCTGACTGATTGTTGAAATCCTATGTAAATTGGCATATTTTTTATTTTTTTATTTGATTTAATACCTGTAGAGGAACGTATCTGGCATTATGTATTTATGTTTATAGTATAGTTTTGCGCGTTGCGCGCGCATCGCATCTGCCCGACCGACCGATTATGGCGGACAGGCAGTGAAGAATGTTTGTCGTCTTTTCTAAATCAGAAAGTATCGACAGCAGCCAATGGCATAAACCGGGTTTTTTGTAAAAATTGTACATTGTAAATAGTTCTGTGTACATATAGTAATTATATTTGTGCTCGTTTTGTTTAGAAATTCTGTGAATAGTGTATTATTTTGAGTGTTTATTCAGTTCAGTTTTCGACGCCGACTAATAGCTTTATCCTAACGTTAGTACATTAGTAAAACCCATATAACTTCTCAATTCGTCAATCTAGTAATTTTGTATCCTAGAAATCATTGATTTCACTTCTTGTCTTTGTTTCGATCCGTCAAGGAGACCGTTGCAGTAGGTGCAATATTTTGGTTTCCCTTAGCGGCTGTCATCGTGCTTTGATAAAACTACTGTCATTACAAAGACAAAAAGACAGATTTAGTCGCCAAATGTATTCATAATCGAGATCTGGTTGCTGTATGTAGTCTATTTGATCATGTAAATTGGTTTAATTACACATCTGGCTGTATTATTATTGGAAGTAGCGCTATAATATATATAAAGAGTAGATCGCGAGACATTTTGTGTTTACGGTTACGAAGGATCGAAGTGTTGTGAAACTGAATGCTCGAACCCCACGGTAGCCCAATGAAGTGGCCGGGATCGGGAGCGGAAGAAGAGCCGGGCGAAGCTGCTTTGCAGAGCACGCGCGCTTCCCAGGCTCGGAGCCAGGACGATGCTACTGTGCATTACGTGTTCCAGCGAGAACCACAAGAGGGCGAGCTGCCCTCGCTAGCGCCCAAACAGCGTTGGGCCGTTGGAGACGATACTATTGTTGAGGTTGGTTGACATCTTCATCATTATTCATACGTACTTTGAGACATTATAACCTAAAATTGACAATTATAATGTAAATGTTTTTCATAATTTTAAAATTTGTTGTGCTACCATGTTTTTATGTTTATGTAAGTGAAATGTATTCTTATTCAATGTTTATTTACTATCATTTCAGAATCAAGATAAATGGAAGAATACCAATCCTATGACCATGAACAATATGCACCAGCAAGCTCAAGTGCAACTTAAAAATTCACAAGCAAATCAACAGCAGTACATCAACCAAGCTATAGCTTCATCAGTTGGAACATTAGCTATGAATCCCTCAGTTATTGGGAGTCACCCAGCTCATTTGACCACCAACATGGTACATACCCAGTTGGCTCCATTGCAAAATCCAACACTTGGAAACAATTTGATCCAGAATAGTGCAGTGATGCTGCCACAGTTGCAAGGCATGCAAAATGCCCCACAGTTGGGACAACAAGGATTGTATGACATTCACCAGCATCATGGCAATCCTATGCAAGCTATGAATGGTATTGGAAAGAACACTGAACACCTCATGTATTTGAGCCAAGCTGGTATGCTGGCTCCAGGTACCAATCAGTATCTTCAACAAGGCCAAAACCAACTTGGTCTGACACCAGTTGCTGCCATCAGGAACCAGGTAAGAAGTGCATTATTATTGTTTACTCGTAGTCAGCATGTGATTTTGCATGAAGGTATGTGTAGAATACCTATAATATATATATATAGTTCATTGTAAGAATTTGCATGTTATGTCTATTGCCTATCTATTCATATATTTTTGATATGGTAGAAATAAAATTGAGGTATGATCTAATATCAAATTTTTTATTAATCTTGCTACATTCAACTGGCTATCATATACTGTAGTCTGTAGGGTTTGTAGTAGTATTAAAAAAATATAATAACAGTGAATGATTTCCCATGTAAAGTGTTTATTGTAATGTGATTAGTTGACTGATTAGAATGTAATATGCATAAAGAATGGAAAGAGGATGGATGCATTTGATAAAAATGTAATTACAGATTCACTTTTTTCATACAAATTTACATACAAACAAACTACTTATATATGATTGTGACAACAAGCTAAATTCCTGAGATGTTTTAATTAGTTTGACTAATGAAAACTTAAAAATTGCCTTGGCATAGTAAAATATACATTATGCACAATTTTGTAATGCATTTACAGACTAGTTTCACATTAATTTGGTAAATATTTGTTATTATTCTCAGTTCATGTCTTGGTCGTAGTCGTTGGTACATAATGGTATTTTATGTAATTTTATATAGAAAGACACAAAGGTTACAGAAATATGTAACCTTTATTTATTTCTATAAGTAATGCTAGCTGCATTCTTCTTCAGTCCAACTTCAGCCTGCTAGTAGGCTGAACAGGAAGTGCCTGTTCATCCTAGGCTAGGCCATATTATTTTGCCACACCTTTCCTATTATGAAAATGCATGTTTCTGAGAATTTAAAAAAATTATTGTCATGTATTGCAGTATTGCTCATTGCTATTACTAGTGTTTTGATTGTTTTAGTGCTAGTAGTAATATAGTAACAGTAGGAAGTACTACATTGTGCTTTAATGTTTTGTAGTCAGTATAACAGTCTAGAATGTGATCTGTCTGTGTAAGATATTTTCAAGAACTTATAATGTGTTGCGGTTCTTTGGTCCACACTTCAAAAGTTAAGGTGTGTGTCAGTGGTCATCTCAATGGGCTTGATTCTTTTGTGATCTAAATTAATTCATAGTATCACAGAAGTAAGTGAGAGCCATCAAATTAAGACTAAAACTTCCATACAAAGTTTGAGATTTAATTCTAGGACATGGCCCAAACACACAACCTGTAACTAGTTTGAAACCTCTTATGATCAGCAGAATCTGAAACAATGTTTTTTGCGGTTGTTCATGAATCACCAGATGCATTGTCCTGATCTCCATAGCAACTTTCACACAGGATTTAATAAAAAAACAATATTTGTTTTCCATTTAATATCCAAAGTCTATTAGAAAATAACTCATTTTATATCACACACTAGGGTGTTGTAATTACTTGTAATGTGTATGCACACAGTATGGTGGTCAATGAATAGGCTACATTCATTTTAAATGTACATTTTAGAAACAATATTCCTGTTATAATATTTTTATAGCTAGCAATGTGAATTCCATCAGTGTTCCTGTAAACCCTTCAATCTAAGTTAGATATACATGTAATAGGAGTGGGTTGGTTACATACAAAATAAAAGCTTTTAATAGAACAATTTTCTCAGATTTCCCTGCCCTTGTAAACAAAATAGGAAGCTTATAAAATAAACAAACTGCTTAGGCCTAAGGTTTGGGTTGGGACAATATCTCTCCAACAGAATTAGAAGAAGGTTATCCATTTTAAAGATAAAAACTCTTTGTGTGTGTCTGTTACACTGCGTTTAGTTCGTTATACTTCGCTTACCGCGTAATGTAAAACGGTGACTGATGATGTCGCTTCGGGGGAACGCTTACGACATAAACGTGCGCGTGCGCTTCATGTTCATGTTAAGCAAGAGCTTCGTTTGTGTGACCCAGCGATAGCTTGGCTTTTATTGTTTTATCTATTACTTGCTTTTGCCCGCGGCTTCACCCGCGTGGCTGTCAGAAAATATCCCACGGGAACTTACTACCAGGATTACATACCTAATGGCCGAGGAAAAAGCATTGACTCCTACCGGCGGCGCGCCGGTCGCCATCAATCATAATTATTATTTAACGCGTAATTTTAAATCTGTGATATCTTTTAAAGTATTCATTTAAATGTCAAAGCATACTTTAATCTAAATTAAACGCCCATTTAAATAACATATTTTATTGAATAAGGATTATATTCATGCTTATTTAATAACTAATAATACCGGTCAAAATAGCTTCGGAAAACAGTTAAATTTTTACAAATTCTGTAAGATAAAAGTGGTTACCTACTGTGGGTCATTCTTAGAAGATAGACATATTAATGATTCTTTCGCGGAAGTACAATCCTGTAGAACATTAATTTTATGTATCTCTTATGGTTCACGCGGCACACGCCAGTAAAGCTCCGAGTCAGTATGATTTTTTCCGACATCTTCAACAATAGTTGTCATATTTCAGCCAATTTACCCTAAACTTTAAAATTAATTATACACATAAACCTTCCTCATGAATCACTCCGTCTATTGGTGAAAATCGATTGAAAATCCGTTCGGCAGATTTTTTATTTTATCGCGTAAAACAGACAGACAGACAGATGCGGCGGGGGACTTTGTTTAATAATATGTAAGGATTCCGTTTTTTTTTTTAGTATTCTATTCGATGGTTAAGGATTGATTTCAAACCTATATTTAGTAGTACTAGAGTACAAGCCCCATAACTTATATGGGGAAGTACTACCACCATACCTATTACTGCCGCCAAGCAGCGCTTCTGTGTTCCGGCTTGAAGGGTATGGTGCCGGTGTCATGCACATGAAATATTTCTGCTTTATCTAGGATGACAATGCATGCAGATTTCCATAAGCGGCGGTAACCAATAAACATCAGGTGAATCTTCGTCTTATTTACCAAGCAATAATACTTTTAATTTTTTTATTAATTAATATTTTCTTTCGTTTGGCGTCTCTCAGAGATTAATATTGTTAATTTGTAATAAGATATTGCAGCAACCCTTTTTAGGGTTCCGTAGTCAACAAGGAAACCTTATAGTTTCACCATGTCCGTCTTTCCGCGGCTTAGCTCAGAGACTGTTAGTACTAGAAAGCTGTAATTTGGCATGGGTATACTTACTTACTTACTCCTTTTGCAGCGAGATGTGAGACAGGGAGACGTTATTTCTCCGAAACTATTCACCGCTGCACTGGAGGATGTCTTGAAGGTCTAGACCTTCAAGTCGTATTTTCCTTTGCCTAACGAAACTGGAAAGGGCTAGGCATCAACATCAATAGCGAGTATATCACTAATCTTCGGTTTGCCGAGCACATTGCTATCATGACTGAGACCATGCAGGACCGCTGCTCCATGACCAAAGTAGAGCCTCCAAACGAGTGGGTCTTAAAATGAACATGGACAAGAGAAAGGTCATGTCAAATGCCCATGTAACATTCTCTCTCATGAAGATCGGAGACGCTACGCTCGAAGTTGTGGCCGAGTATGTTTTCCCTGTCCAGCTAGGTAGG
Organism: Agrochola macilenta; assembly: GCA_916701695.1. NCBI lineage: Eukaryota > Metazoa > Arthropoda > Insecta > Lepidoptera > Noctuidae > Agrochola > Agrochola macilenta. Next base: position 8,453,111 of record OU753554.1, on the reverse strand, counting down.
TCCAATTTTAAGAAAGAGGTCGATCGTCGTTTTCGACTGGGCTGGGCAGCGTTCGGGAAGCATCGCAATATCTTCTCGTCCCACATACACACGTTTTGTTGCGAGTGATGACCTATGGCTCTGAAACGTGGTCGCTCACAATGGGTCTTACCAGAAGGCTAAAAGTCATCCAAAGGGCAATGGACAGGGCTATGCTTGGAGTTTCCTTACGTGATCGAATCAGAAATGAAGAGAGCAGGAGAACCAAGGTACCCGACATAGCCCGAAGAATTGCTAAACTTAAATGGCAATGGGTAGAGCACATTGCTCGCAGAACATATGGCCAATGGGGCCGAAAGGTTCTGGAGTGGCGATCGCGTACCGGAAAACGTAGCGTTGGAAGGCCTCCCACAAATTCAAATTCAAAAGTCATTTATTCAAACTAGGCTGAGAATCAGCACTTTTCGAACGTCAAAATTACATAAGACAGTCCCCGAAAACGCCCACCCTTCACCACTTCCTAGTGCGTTAGCTGGGAAGAAGTGGCGCAAAAAACTCTCCAGCGGATCCCAGCGGTCCACAAGATGGACCGATGACCTTGTGAAGGCCGCAGGAAACCGCTGGATGCGGGAAGCACAGAATCGGTCGAAGTGGCGGTGCTTGGGGGAGGCCTATGTCCAGCAGTGGACGTCTTTCGGCTGAAATGATCATACATATTAATCACGCCGACAAAGTGGTATAATAAAATCAAGCTTTTTTTTTTTCAAACAGGTTTGTGAGTATTCGTGACAAACCACTTTTCGGAAGATATTTACTTAACTCTCGTACTTGTGCATCCATCATCACTATTGTTACCAAAGGAATGTCTTTGTCTCTCCTTCCATCCATCAACATTTATATTCATTACTCTTTTTATCACGTTCGTTTTAGCCGTCCTCATCACATGCCCATATCAAAACGAGCGATTCCCTTACAACTTTTCTGTAACTCTCGCCAATGTATCGATGGTAAAATAGTTTACTTGCGCCTTAGTTTTTTTTTAACACTAACTAAACATAACATGTGATTCGAAGGAAGCAGCACGCGTAGCATGAACACCGTAGAAACGAGTTTTGTCGACGGAAGAATAGACAGAATTACAGATTGTGATTGTTTAACTGTCATTTTGTCTAATTTTCCGTCGACAAAACTCGTTTCTACGGTGTTCATGCTACGCGTGCAGGAGCAAGTGACAAAAAGTGTTAAGTATGAATAAGAATGTAAGAATAGAGGCGATGAGATGATATGACTAAGAAGGAAGTTAATTCTGAGATGACGATGACTAATAGATGTATGCACGAAAAAACGTACTGCGCCAGCGCCAAATAAATTGGGATATTGAAGGAGGATGATGATGCCCTGTATTTGCCAAAAGGACAGGCAAAGGTGTATAGTGCACCCACATGTCATCAGTTAGCAAGTTATGTTAACTCCCATCAACTCTCATTTATGTACGATGTAATAGGTGGCAATGGTGAGCCTATAATTACAATAAGCGGGCACAAATCCAAACACTGGGCTGCTACTGAGAAATCGCTGATGAATCCTAGAATACTTGCTTGTACGACCACTGCCTAAGAGGCAGGTACAAAAAGAAGGAAGAGCGTACCCTCGTGGACGCTGGCGATGAACCACTTTTGAATCTTATTACTAATGACAGAAAGGTGGAAAGTAGTTCACTCAACTCAACAATAAATTAAGCACGAACTTTAAAAAAAGTTAATTTAACAAACGTTTAGAATTTGGTAGCACAAATCTTATTTAACGGTCTTAAAAAAGAAGGAGCTATCGTGGAACAGTAAGAATTTTTTCACCCGTTCCAGAATAGTCTGCACCGACGTACACTGTAGCAAGGATATGGGTAAAGCGCGATTCACATATTCTGCAGACATCGCACTAACTTAAAATATTATTAGACATAGAACATGCTCAGACCGTGCCCGCAATTTCACATAAATACGGGCTACGGGACTATGCAAAACATACTTGACAATAAGCAACAGCAGAATCAGATATCTCATTCTCCAAGAATGTTTTGTCGAGAGACTACGTGTGAATATTACAAACCTGGAATAGGTACTTAATACCTACTCTCCAACCAATGTCTGGGCAACACTGCGTGAGAAAAGAGGTACAGAACGCGCCCCCGTAAGTTTCTCAAATGAATTAACGTTATCGTATCGTTTTTCGCGTACGATCAAGCTATTTGCCGGCAATAGTATGTACTACTGATAGTAACGTGTATACCGTGGAAGCTCGAGTTCGAAAGTCTAATCATAACCTGTTCTCACCATAAAGTTTTAAATATTTTTCCCAGTACTCAGTTGGGCTAAAGCTACGGTTTCCTAGAAGAACGGTGGCTGCCACATAATGGCTGCAATGACGGCTGTCATGAAAATGATGGCAGCAGGGTTTGAATTTACGGTGTCAAAAAACCCCCCTGGAAAACACACCAACTTACTTTCTTGAATAACTTTTCTGTGACGTCATTCGCCGGTAAATTACAGACGCTATGTGGCAGCCACCGCTCTTCTAGAAAACCGCAGCTTTAGCGAAGCTGCCTCTCCATTCTTCGTTGTCATAACTTCATTAGTTACTTGGGGTTGGCACAATGCTTTTTCTTTCATTTTCCAGTCAGTCGCCATCTCATCATTCCCTCTCTTTTCATGCTTAACGACCGTATTTTCTTTGTTCTTCCTCTCTCGCTGATTATGCCAATCGAACCTCAAATATGTTATAATCGTAACTACTAAAATTCGTTTCAGTTCTGTATGTACCCATGCCATGATACCAACAATTTGTTTGTTGTTTGTGTCAACAACAGTTTGTTGTACATATTTTTCCATTAAAAAAAGGAACTTACCAACTAGTTCTTTTTTTTTTAAACGTATATTTAAAAAAATACCAACATAATTATTACTTTCATTCATATTTCGTATAAACTGCTACGAAGGTGTTCAAAATCACTACCGATACGAGGAATAACATTACCATTACTCTGAGAGCACTTCCGGCTCTCCGGCCATAGACTAAAATCATTCCTCAAAAGAACGCGCCCCCAGAAGTTCTATCTATGGTTACCCAGTTTTAGTTTGCACGCCATCTATCAAACGTGAACACTAAACTGCTCCGTGCGACGCTCCCTTGTATGGGGAATTTTAACGCAGGCGCTGTGGTCGGCGTACGTCCTTTGTTCGAAACAAGTCAACATTGTATTATTTGAGTTTGGATCTTTCTAGTGTTATTTCGCAGCCTAAGAACATTTTAGTGTAAGAAATGTGCTTTTTAATTGTTGTGGTTAGTGTATATGTTTTATAGAACTAGTGTTTCACGTAAAAAGTGTTATTTTCTCACGATAAGCTTTCGTTGTAGTACATGACTGAGCTTTAGGCGGATTGTACGCATGAAACCCTTGAGCGACTTTTTTTTCGAATCTGATGTTAAGGATATGGGCCCCGACATGGTGAGTTTTATTGTTTTAATTAGTAGAATATACTAGTTGGTTCCAGTTTTAAGTCATGAAGTTACTGAATTCCTGGTTTTTTCGCGCAACAGGTCCGTTTTTGTTTTGTTTACTTGTCACCGGCGTCCGCCATTTCTGATTCAGAATTTGTTCACCGGTTTAGATACTTTAGTTTTTTTAGGGATGTAGCGTGGGAAGTCGAACTTCTATGAAGTATTGCGTGGATGTTATCAAAACGATATCTCTCAGTCATTGATTTTGTAAAAATGTTCGTATAATTTCACAAGATATGTCTGTTATTGTCGCCATTGATTCGACAACGGTGTGACCAATTAATTACCCATGTACTGCTCGTATCTAGTTATTTACTAAAGATTTTCTTCATGAATGCCTTGCTCACATTGTTTATACCTACTTGCAGTTTTTTAATGACAATAGCTATAGAATTGCTAAATAACTAAGCATTGGAACTGTTTCCTAATCAACAATGAACATTTTTGATTTTCAAACTTTTTATGACCTACAATGTATGTATATATAGGTTAGTGGATTATATTTAACTGAGCTAGTAGCTCACAATTTTATCAATGAAATTGTAATCCATGTCTTGTTCCTACTTCAACATTGTGTTCCTTTTCAACCAATATTATTTTGTTGACAAATTCTAACCTATTTGGCAGAGTGCATGAATGAAACCGCAATAGGTAGTTTTCTGACTAAACTAATTATTTTTTTCATTATATAACTCATTTATGTTACAAATTGATGAAAATATAACTGATAATAATTATATTGCTCAAGGTTCCAATATGTGTTTTCTTGCATTTGGTTCCACACTTGGTTGTTCATGTTATGTCTGCAAATGTAGTATCTCAATAGTATTTTGGGAGTTCTGATTTTGTTTGTGGTTTCACAATAATACAGTACGAAATAACTAGGATGTACCATAAATTTGAAAATTTTCATTCATTCATTTCAATGTTACGAATGTATAAGCTATTGCGTTTTCGTAAAGATCATTTCTACGTAAAGCAGTAATAAAGATGGGTGATTTTGAAGGTGCACTGAGTTCAGATGGTCATCGGTTTTACGAATTTTGTTGATACTACATCTTAGTTGTGTCAACTGTACCTTGATTGAAATAATACCTTGGCAACCACAAAGCTTGTGTTTACTTCTTCCAATGATAATTCAAAGGAGTGTACCTATCCATCTGGTGTCCTTCAATTCTTCACACTACATGTTATGATAATAATAATTGACAACACATGCATAAATTTATACTGAAGCCTATCCATACATACCTATGTAATAGTCAGGTCAGGTTACATCTTGATAGCGTCCCTGCATCATATTATTATAACTTCCTTCTGTCTGACTTAAAACTTTTAACAACACTAATAGCCAACACAAGTATGTGTGCTCTCTTAAAAAATAATTAAAAACCAAGAATGAGCTATTATGATTTTATCATACAAGTTATTATTTTTAATAGTTTGTTAATTTAAAAAATAAGTTGTTATACATAATACTTTAAAAAAATTGGTTGAGGTGAATATTGAAGCCTGGTAACCTGGGGGCTGCTGGGGCTTAAGCAGGGCTTGGATTAAACATATAAACATTCATGACTTCTATGCCTTCAGTGAAATATTTATTTGATATTTCATAGAGTTGATCAAAACTGAAACTTAATTATTTTTCATGAAGGTGCAGAGTGCAGCCGGGATCCTTTTTTGGGCTTATTGCGTGATTTGTATAACACAGGAGTCAGAATTTCAATAAAAAAGTTTAGTGATCAAACAGCTGTTTAGTTTGATGTCTTAGTATGGTTGCTTAGTATAATCAACCAGGCTGTATTGATTTGCTCTCATGCAATTTTCTCTATGAAATTATAATTTGTATCTTTTTCTGGATTTTTCAAAGTATTCCACTAAGATCACAAAATATTCAAGCTTATAAATAACTTTTTGAGAATCAATAACAAAGCCCCAGGAAACATGCACTGTAAGTTTCATAGCTTGGTGTCACATCAAGAATGAACATACAATTTTCTGTCGCAAATTAATAAACTAATGTGACAACAAAATAACTAAAATAAATACACAAACTTATTTTATTCACATTTTAACATCCATGCTTTTTAACTCAGTTAAATAGTAACACTGGGTCTGTTTTTAATGAAACCACATTATAATAAACACTGAATAGAAACAAATTGTAAACAAAACAGTAATAACTACATTTGCTGAAACATGGTCAATCAATATTGGTTTTACATAAACCATGTAAGCAATAAAGCAACGCAACAGTTTTGTGATATGGAACGAAAAACATAAAGCCACTATTACACATGCCTCTAACTTGCTCAAACAGTATGCAAGTAGCCATAACACATTCTGATTATTAAATGACACAATGGCATGCAAGGTGCTTGCATACTTTTGTGCAAGTTACAGGCATGTGTATTCATGCTTTAGTCGTTGAGTTTCTTATCTATATCTCTATTCTGAGGGAGCTTATTAAGCCATTATCAAAACGATATAGAGTGGCGGCACTGTAGGTGATGTAAAAGTCTGTGTGTAGTGTGCTTTGTCAATGGTAGTGAGTTGTTGAGTCTATGATGTCCAAGTGCCTTTACACAGATGTCTGCTCAACAAGTATTACATTAGATTGCCTACTTGTAAAAGTAATTATCTGTGGCTATGTGTAAGTCCATGTCTTTAGTATTTCTTATGTCTCATAATCAATTACATATTTTTGTTTTTTAATTCTCATTGTTATCATTATGTATCTTACTTTTATTGAAAGGTACAATTACACTTCATCATTCACCTTAATTTGGGATGACTATGGATTTTGGACTAACAAGTTACAAAGTAAATGAGAAGAAAGCCTTTAGAAATAACCATCTGCTACAATGTTATTTTTAAAAAGAATTTATTTTGAAAAAGTTAAGAGGCCGTGCACAAAATCGAATAATTTTGATCAATTTGGTTCATTAGGTGTGAGAAAGGGACAAATAATTTAAAAAAAAAACGATTTGTGATTTGAAAAGTCGAGTTTTTTGTTTTGCATGTGGCTGAAAGGGCATTTTTCAAATAAGTGTTCATGGAAAGTTGCAAATATTCGCAACATGTTTTACGAAAAATGACGCGTGACTGACGTTTGATCACTTTTTTTGCAAGAAACTACTTTTGATTTTGAACATTTAAGAGCGTTTATCCTAAAAGTTGCAACGTCGCAAATAGCTGTCAAATATTTAGTTGTTTTGATTAATTTGACAATATTACTGTATGGAAAAATGAAATGTGGCAAACTAGGGAACTAAACTGTTGATTATGAAATGCAATAATTAATATCCTAACACCGAATATTTAGTTTTAGATGTAAAAAAATTATCTGGAAACTTTCCAAATGCCTTTTTTGCACCTAAAACGGTTACAACATCAAATTCAATGTTATAATTGCAATTCATTTTTAATATTCTAGTTCGCTAGTTAGCCACATTTCTTATTTCCATACAGTAATATTGCCAAATTAATCAAACCAGCGAAATATTTGATATCTATTTGCGATGTTGCCCACTTTCAGAATAAACGCTCTTAACTTCATCAACATCGTTATATGGTTTACTTGCATGTGGCTGAATCACTTTTTTCAACTTCGATACAAAATATAGCAGAAAAATAATGTTGAAAAAAACCATTCTTTTTTAAATCCCTGTCAGTAATGTATTTTTTCCTATTATTTAGCAAACCATATCAACAAATATAAAAATCACACATAGTCTACAGCTATCCTTGAAATAAAATAAAAAAATATATTTTATGATTATATACAATATCTTCATGTAAATCAAAGGCGAAATAAACCATATTTTCGAGAGTAAAAATGATGCAAATATTAACAGGTGATGTGACTGCCACGAATGGTTTAGCACCACGCAAACAGAACTTTTATACTTACACAGACTTAGTTAGACGTAGTTTAAATTATTTCAAGCTTTGTTACAATTAGATGTTATTGACGAATAAGGTTTTTTTTTCGTGCACGGAGCGTTAATTTATAAAATCCTGAGCTAGTTTTAAGTAGCTTATACCTGATGCATGCCAAAGTAACATACTTCTAATCTAATTTACTTTACAATTTAATGTTCCTAAATATTTATTATTTTTCCAGTATTTTATTTTTAATTGTATTTTATCAGCCAATTTATAATAGACTATTTTCATTGCTCCTGCTTATGAATTTTTAGAAACTGTTGTTATCGTTTTTTAGATAGCACCTGCTGCAAAAAAACTATGGGACAAAGGCCCCGGCGCTGGCGGCGACAGCAAGGGCCCTCCCCACCTGCCGCCGCTACAGTTGAACCCCGAGCAGATGTGGCGTGATCCGACCTGGTCCGCACAAGGTTCGTTACTCTTCCATGCTTATGTTACATCATTGAAAATTATGACGATATAGACTTTTATGCTGATGAAAATAACTATATTATCTTTGTTAATTTTTTGTATTTGAGTACTTTAAAATCTGTTTGAAAGGAGTTATTTTATCAGTATCCTTTCTTTTTCGTTTCCGACGGTACATCTGTGTTACATATACTCTTTGGACCCAGTAGGTGGAGTATCAGTATTCTAGAAAGCTAAATAAACCAAAACTAAAATAATAAATCACTTTTGTCAGATGTATCTTTTTCGTCTAGAGATCTACATCCTTAAATCCTGTTTATTTGTTGAACAAAATTGGTATTATTATAGCTGTGGAACACAATGTGGGCGTGCCAATGATGGGCACCCGACGTGGTGTCGCGTTCCCCGGCGGCGATGCCGGCAGCATTCTGTCACCCCGTGACTCGGCCGGACTCGGCGTCAAGATGGTCGAATATGTACTTGGTGGATCTCCTACAGGTATGATCTGCGCCAAAGCTTATTGTTCTTTGAAAATCACGCCAGACCCCTCATCCCTACCTTACATTAGAAAGCTAATAGATGTAAAAAAAAAAAACAAGGTCATAATTGTTTAAACTTATACATTGTTGGTAATAGGGATGTAACGATACATGATTTTCCCGATACGATACCGATATCGATTATTGTAGTAAATAATCGGCGATACCGATACCTATGCCGATATCGATGGTTATGTAATGTAATGAATGTAATGAAGTATGTATTTCGGGGACAACTGTTTAATAGTGCGTTATTGTCCTCACTTCACTGTGAATAAACAGTATCACGAATAGCGGTCACGTGAAACATGTTCGAAACAATACATCACTTCAGCCAACGCTCAGGAAACTGAAAACACTGCCGTTTACCGCGTTGCCATGTCGCTAAGCATGCGCTGCGCGGCTTTCCCGCCAGTCCCGGCTGCGACAGAGCGACAATGTTGCGCACGCGTCGTCTTTTGATATCGGTTGTATTTAATCGGCAATGCCGATATATCGGCATCGCAATCGTAACATCCCTAGTTGGTAACCTGACTAAGTTCCCTATAATAATCATGTTCGCGAACTTTTAGAGATTATACACACTAAGATAATAATATCTATTGTATACCACTTTGTTGCAGTTTCATCAAGAATTAATTATTCACATCTCGTAGAAGCAGGTGGCGTAGCTACTGGCGGAGGTGAAAAAGTACCCGGAGTGGTAGCTGGATTACGAGGCATGGTCCTTGAGGAGCGTCCTGAGGACAAATCAGCCTCTCCATTCGAAAAGGACTTGCACGAAATGCATGAACATGGATCTCTACCTAATGGACTACATAATGGACAAGAAGATGACAAAGCTTTCAAGTAAGTATTTCATTGTTATAATTGTAGGCTTCATCATCATAATTTCAGCCGAAAGATTTCCACTGCTGGATATAGGCCTCCCCCAATGGGGGGGTTTGCCATAATCGCCACGGTTGGCAGGCGTGTTGGCGATCGCAGTATGGTGTTAAAATGCATAGAGAACACTGCTGCCCATTCTCTAGTGAGTCCCTTAGTCGCCTTTTACGACGGTGAAATGGGATGGTGCTAGTCTTTACGTCCTGCACTACACGGAATATTGTAGGCTTAAATATCTGAAAACAACTTCCCTGTGGTAGGTTGACTTTTTTATTTTACTACTTATGCAAACGCAAATTATCAGTACTTCTACTTCCCTTTAGGACTCATGTTTTATTTACAAATTAACCTAAATTCGGTAAACTAGCTGTTAAGACAACCGATCAACCGTCAACCAATGACGCAAAGTTAAAGCTATTTAAATTAATAGCCAATATTGGGTTTAAAGATATTTATTCTCCAAAAAAAGACAAAAAGTCACTTACATGAGAACAATGCTTAAAATAAATATAAAGTTCGTCACAGACGTCACGGTAGCAATGATACATCCATCCAATGCATTCAGATTTTAGGAAGGGTCTTATTTGTGATTAAATATTCAGCTAATTGAGTTATTTTGGGTATTTTGTTGAATAATTGTGCTCCTTCAAAAGTTAACATTTTTTTGCCAAACTTAGTTCTCATCTTTGGTAAAATCCGAAAACATTAGAGACATGTTTAGGAAGTTCAGGACTGTAATAAAAACTTATTTAATGTAGGAGTCTTCTTGTTAGTATTTTATGGCGGACAAACGAATTATAATTGGAATGTTTTTGTCATAATACCAGCAGTTTTTAATGAAGTAATAATAATTTTAACTAGTCTTATTCATAAATGAGTAACTGTAATGCTATTCGCCATTTATCAGTTACATAGTATGCAAAACTGGCAATTAGGTAATAATTAAATTTGAGATGTAGAAGCTTCGATCAATAATGCACTAGATTCCCGGTAAGCGCTTCAAAAACGGAACGAAAAATAAGAGCACAAATTCGGTTGTGGTCTTATTTCAAATTAGTATGGTCCAATCATAGCCAACGTTAAGACGTAAAAATGCCGCAGTACGCGTTCAAAAAATATGTAAATAACCACCGTAACACCAAGATTTTGGAAGGAATATTTTTTTTTCCGTAAGTTTATTATCAATAAGTGATTTTCATAAAATAAAAACAGAATTAAATAGTAAATATAAATCATTTAGCAAATATTATGATTGTTTGACCAATGTTTGTGACAACTACCAACTATTGTACCAAACATCGACTGTTCTGGAACAGGGAATGCATGGTGTAGTATTGTTATTTTATATTTTATTTCTGTTTGTAGATTTCCGCGAAAGAAAGAGGATAAGAAATATTAATAGATATCAATAGAAATATTAATAGTAATAGCCTTATAAAAATTTGACAATTTGTTCGATTAATTTTAATAGATTGGACATAACTGGAAACACGCAAAGGCGTAGATTACTAAAAACAGTACAACAGTAACAATAAATATTTTTGAACTCATATAAAAATAACTTTTAATTTTCATGACACATGACATTATATTTGTTTCTCCGACGACAGAAAGATTTAATTTTGCCATTGTAATTAAACTTTATGTTTGAATGTCAAGGCTTATAATAAACTGAATTTGTTAGTATGAATTATTTCTTTCTGTATTTCATATAAAGAAATATAAATGTACTAAAGTGTGTACAAACGTGGCCACTCCAGCGACGTATCTTTGTTCTAGTACTATTATTGATCGAAGGTATAAACAAAAATATATTACACAGTTCGACTCCACTCATTCCTTGTCCAAGCGGCGAGCCTCGGTCATAAATTTTTATTGCTTTTATTAGCACTTTGTAATTCGAACTTTAAAACATGCGTGTAAGGTTGAATTTGTTTTGATATATGTTTGACTTTATTGTTTTTTGTACATAGCTTTGTGAATACAACTTTAAGCATTGCATTTAAGGTTGAATTTACATTAATGTATATTTATTTAAACTAGAATTACGTAAACACAATTGGCGACAGTTTTAGGAGAACTTTTGTATGGGATAGTGTATCTAGTGCATTATTGATCGAAGTGTAGAAGTCGGTTAGTAACACACTACCAGGTGACACAAACTAAATTAATTTTGTTTTATCTGCTATCAAATTAAGATGATATAATGTACTTAATTCACTAACAATAACTGATAAAAAAATCGTTGCCCGAATGACAAAATCTAATCTTTATTAAATACACAAATTACTACGAGTCGTCGATACGTAAGATCGTCGCGAAGGCCATTGAGTGTCGAGCGCTAAACCGTTCGGCGCAGTGACGGAGGTACTGAGGTAGTTGCGAGGGAGCGGGCGTGCGTGCGGCGGGCGGCTCTAGCGGGCAATAACCGCGCGTGGATCATGGCCTCTGTCAATGCCACTCGCCGCACGCCGCACAACCTGCGCGCCCGCACGGTCGGGACACTCCTAATGTTTTATCGATCGTCGAGCACCCGCGACCTATGATTCAAACGGTCTGCTAAACCTGCGGCGTTAAGTAGCGATCGGTCTGCTATCTAAATTCAGAGGCTGGTTCTATTTGCTCAATAAATAATAATAACTACAGGGTTTCTTAATCTTAAAGTATATTGTATGTCCGTTTAACGAAAATTTAATAAGATTGAATAAACCGTGAGTCCGTATTCAGGGAGTTATCAGTAGAAGTACAATGAAATAATGATAAGATGATCGATGAGGTCAGTAAGAGTCATAACATAATAGCGTTGCTACAATTTATTCCTACTGCCGTTATACAGGTTGGCAGGGACATAGACGCGAACACTGTTACCATGGATTCAGTACATGATTCTGAACCCCTGTGTTGAAACTTTCGCCGGTTATTTTTTTTTAAACATCTGCTGTTCCATACATTTTGACCGCGTAGGTATTGCACTTTTATATGAAACAGCAGATTTTTTTTTAATAACCGTCGAGAAATTCCAACTTCAGAATCCATGATAACAGTTTTCGAAATGATCCATGGTAGCAGTTTTCGCGTTGATGTCCCGGCCATCCTGTATACAACGCGGGTTAGGGCGTATAGTACTGTTTATCTAGTTCGATATTTTGCTGCTTTCATTTTTGTAGGGGTACCTCTTTTTGTTAAACTATTGTCTTATTTTTTAAACATGCTCACTGAATTTATTTATTGTAGATTCAGAATGATCCTTACCTAAAATATATTTGATTGTAATGAGGTCTTCATTGATTATAACTGCCTCGTTGGACTAGTGGTCGCAAGCGCTACTGCTGAGCATGAGGTCCTGGGTTCGATTCTCAGGTCGGGCAAAGTGTTACTGGATTTTTCCATCTCGAATTTTCAGTAGCATCCCGGAGTCTGGATTTGTGCCCGATTGGGACTTAAACATAACTGGCGAAATGTGGGCGTAAATGTGTAATAAATAACACCTCTGCCTTACCCTTCGGGGAAAACGGGCGTGATGTTATGTAATGTGTAATGAGATCGTGGTTGTTGTTCATGTGGTATATTATAGTGAGGTGGTCTGGTTCCCCTGCAGCCGCACGCCGGGCTCGCGCCAGCCGTCGCCGGCCGAGGACGACGGCGCGCGCAACGGCGACGCGCCCGCCTTCCCGCTGCTGCCGCCGCACGCCATGCCGCAGCCGCAGCCGCAGCAGCTGCACCACATGCCGCACCTCTCGCATCCACAGGTAACGAGCGAAGCCTCACTTTACGGCCCGCTTGCACCTCGAATGACTAAATGCATTTAACTTAACACTAAAAATAAAACCAAAAAATACAAACAAAAAAATTGAACATCATTCTGTCTCTGTCATCCTTAAACGTTTGACAGAAACTGAACGCTAAACGCATTGTGATTGTTGGTGCAAGCGGGCCTAAAGCATTTTCTATTTATTTTGGGTTAAGTATACTGAAACTTAATAAAAAGTTGGGCGAACTTATTGGCCATAAATCTATCAATTCGCAAGGTGTAACAGAAATAATAAAAGGCAATAAATACAACAAAAAAAGCATGGCAGTAGTAATCTTTCGACATAACCAGTTTACACCACCCTAATTTCAAAATGTTTCATGCTGAAGAGTGAATATTCAAAACGAAAGTACAATCACGAGTGTATTAACGAAAAGAAGAGTGCTGCAAGTCCGACCTCTACTAGATATACTGAGTGATTGTGTATTACTTGGACTCTTTATTTATCTGATTTATTATGTCTGTTTCAGCATCATCCAGGGATGTTAGGTGTGGCCCCTCTGCAGGGTCTGCCACACCCACAACACCAACAAATCCACCCTGGTTAGTAACAAATTAATAAATATATTATTTGCATGACTACTATGATTACCAGAGTAAAATACCATCATGAATTGATTTCAGGTATGACATTGAACGACTCAATGAATCAACACATTGAACTCGTTTTACAAATGGAGCAGCATCCACAATTCGACAACAATAGTTTTGCAAGCACACAGCAGGTTAGTTTTAACCTATTTATTAAGTACTTATAATGAAAAAATATGATGGTCAAGACCTCCTGTAGATCTTGCAGTACATGCTTGAAGAAAAAATAAATTTTCTTAGCAATAAATGGATAAATGGACACGGCAATTAGCTGCAAATAAAATTTGCTATCTTTTTATAAATCACACCTAATGTAAATAATGATTATTTGCGACTGATGGAGCTGCTGACTAACAGAAACTTTCACTAGCTCCTTCACGGTGGAATTTGGGCTGGATAAATGTGCATCGTGTCATGTCATCATGTGTCGAATTCCACACACCCATACCTCTCCTCAACCGAAACCTAAAAGTATTTGCGTACGTCGGAAGCGTTGCGCATCAATGTTGCTGACATACAAGCAGTCGTCGAAGGAACGCTTCTCTGGTTGTCTGAAAAAAGTAAAAATCTGAAAGAGGTGCTTAGTGACACTAACCACTATAGATTGTGCAATCCACGAAGACGCGCCCCACTCCGCGATTACTGTACTGTAAGCTGTACTTTAGTACGGAGCGGAGCGGAGAGGGGCGCGTCTTCGTGGATTGCACAATCTATAAACCGGAAAGAGTTACGCGCCTTCGAAGATTGAGTCATCCTAACCGGTTTTGATATAATTAGTCTTTCGGAAAACTCAAGAGGACTCCCAACGTATCTTGATGCCCTGGGTAGAAGGGTATACATTTGAACACTAACAGTAATCGGATGCATTACTCACTTACTCAGTAATGAGAATGTGTATTCAGAATTTAAAAAGGCCAGATGTGCACTGATTCGGCTACGGCCAAGCCCCGGATGGCTGGCTGCATGCGGCCAATAAAACCTCGCAATTTAGTATAGAAGAACCAGGTTGTGACAGGCACGCATTTTTTTTCTCTTTCCAGACATCATATGTATCATCAAAATCAAAAGTAATTTATACGAACTAGGCTGATAATCAGCACTTTTTGAACATCAAAATAACATACGACAGTACCCCAATATGCCCGCCCTTCACCACTTCCTATTACTTTAAGCTGGAAAAAAGTGACTCCCCAGCAGCACAGCTGTCTGTTAGCAGTTGCTTTAATTGAAATACAAATTACAAAATACAGTATCGCAAGTAATTAAAATACAAAATATCTTTAAGTAATGCATTTGAAATACAAAATACAGTATTTTAGCAATTTTTTATTGAAATACAAATTACATATTACAAATTACAAAATAAGTAATCTAGAACAGCATGGGCTGAAAAGTAGAGGAAAACAAGATTAATTAATCAGTAAAACCAGAGTATCCTTTCATGAACACTATATTTTTAAATGTAGGTACTGTCAGACAAACAGCCTCTTGTTGGAGAGTGAATAAAACCTGCTAAAGAAAACAATCTTTCTACAGGTCCTGATGAGCACAAACTTGTGTTAAATTGTATGAACACATTTTTTATATTTGGATAGCGCTCAAGAATTGAAAGCTCTTTCTTCTAAAAACAAACCGTTAAACCGTTATGACTTGACATCTTAGCTTGACATTGACAATTCGACGTACATTTTTTTGCGTTTTGTTGGCCAATTTTGACGTACAGTCATAGCGTACAGTGTACATAACAGGTGCAGTGTTGCCAACTCTAATAGCTGCTTTACCATTATTGCACTCTCGCCTCGCACTCACACCCACTATCGCTAAATGAAGGTTAAATGTATTTGTTAAAATTTATTTTGAAGCCTCAAGTATTTAAAATACTAATTACAAAAACCTTCGTCGTCAGGTATTTGAAATACGAATTACAAATTACATTTTAATGAAGTAATTGAAATACAAATACCAAATACGTATTTGTATTTCAATTACGTATTTTAATTACAAGTAATTCAAATACTGCCCAACTCTGGCTACATGGACGCTTCTACCGGGCTCTACATGGAATCCATGTTGACTTTTTGACTACGTTTCAGGGAACTTTCCGAAAAACCGAAAGCTTTCTATGTGCATTTATGTATGAAGTTAATCATATCTGCCTTGAATTTTCCCGATTATGGTTGAGTTGGCTTCCAGTCCAACCAGGTGCAGCTGAACAGCCACTTCTTTATGAAATGAAGTTATGATAATGAGTTCTGGCAATCAAGCCACTGTATCACATTATCTCTCGTCATGCTAACAGTGAATGCTTGCACAGAACAACCAAAAATTAAGAAGTTTGGGGGTGCAAGTCTATTTATAAAATAAAACCTCTAGGGTACGTCCTGAAACTCCAGAAAGCTGAAATTTGGTATGCAGGCTTAGATTTGAACACAAACAGTAAAAAAAAAAAAAAAAAATCTGCAACTTCTGACTCGCCAACCCTTAAAGGGACAAGCAAGGCTGTATATAAAACCCAATTTTTTTTATTTATAAAATCGTACCAAAAACTTTTCATATAAAGTAGGTTGCCAAGACTCCTCACATAACGCTACACATCACAAGACAAATTCACATAAAGTTATCAGATCTAATGTAGAGCCAAGCCCCTAACTCTAAAAGGACTAACTCTACAAACCTCTTGGTCAAAATGTATGACTTGGCCGTTCCATTGAACTATTGCATGACACAACATAAAAACCAGTGATTTCATTTCTTACCATAAACCTGTGCGACGGCCGCGAACAACATTAACATTGTGCAATAAATAAATTAAATATAATGTTAGTTTCGAATATATTTTAATTTACTTTTATTTTGTTTTAATAATCAAAAGTAATTTTATTTTTACATATACCGTACTTTTTTTTTTTATTATTAGGATAAAGTGCGTTGTATTTTGTTAATATACATTATCAAAAAATGTATGCAGTAGAAAAAAAAAAATATAACAAACTCTAAAATAGTCAAGCAACATAAAAAAAAAAAGAAATACCCCAAAAGTAAAATTAAGCTAATATTGCATGCCCGTCTAGGGCACATAACAAGTACAAGTACAGCCATATAAGACAGTCGCGGCGCAACGTAAGTGCTCGTGTGTGTAAGATGCACTGGAAATATAAAATCACTTTAATTCACGTCGGGCCCGTTCAGGGTACCCATTTCAGATTCAATAAAGCCTCAGTTGTGTCGTTGTTCGAATAAGATTGTTGTGTTGACTTCGGTGTAACTAACATGCGTACCGCGCGGTGCAGTACGGAGGCGGCGTCGGCGGCGTGGGCGGGGTGGGCGGAGGCGCCAGCGGCGGCGTGGGAGGTGTCGGCGGCGTGGGCGGCGTGGCGGGCCAGGGCGCCAGCCTCGTCAACGGAGCGTCCGTTGTGCAACAAGCTCCCGACTCCTCACAGCATCACCAACCCTTCGATGTACAGGTCAGTGTCTTATTGCTTATTTTCAGTTAATCGCACGTCTTCGGTAACAACTTGAAGGTGACGAGGGCCGTTTTCGTAATTCAAGTCTTGAATTCAAACGGATGTGCGGGTTGCCTGTACAGTACCAGTGCCTACCCGGGTGTTAATTTCGCTCATTGAGGTATAGATAGCGACTGTCACAGTTCTGGGAGAGACATGACCCTCTACTAAGTATTTTACTCGATGTGCCAATTAATTTATCGCTTACTACGACACGGTTAACTTTGCATATCAATTGCTGCAATTAAGCCAAGTAACGATGATCGTCTTCCATCTGTGAGCCTTTAAAATGATTCTCACACGTAAAAATTATATTCGATACGTTTACTAAGAAATCAACTCTGAATTGCATCTGTTTCATACATTTCCATTAAGCCGAATTTGCTTTCGCTATTTGTTTTGATAGGATATGATGTTCCTCATTAAACTATTGCCAGCTACACCAACGCTGTATACAAAGCTTAACAATTTTTTTTTAAGAGCTCGCGGTTTTTGTGACCACTTTACTCTTTCGTTTTGCCCTTAAGTTCCACCACAAAAATTATCATTACAATATATTGCCACAATCTTACAAAAGTTCTTTTAAGTAGTCAACAGTCAACACTGCCAAGACGTGGAGGGGCTCTCGTTGATGTCTTTCATATTTTGCATATTCTCAAATTTATCATTTTCTCTTCATTCTTCACTAGTGATTGATACCCTAGTTTTGATAAAAGTATTTAAACGGTTTTTACTAACACCTCATTTCGGCGCGTGTTTGCGTGCGCTTTATGTGTGCGAGGTACCAGTTTATAGATTTCAAAGCGTGTTTTTACGGTTAGGAAATTCAAGCTTTCTCTCTTTTTGATTAAAAGTGGCTATAAAGCTCAGCAGTATAATAAAATTTAGATATCGAGTTGTCTATAATAAATTAACCTGTCGATACTATTAATCGAACCTGTCCCGTCCCTAGTTTTGGCGCGTATCACTACGTTAAGCATACATGCATTTTGACTGGACCTACCGAGCCAAGATTTTCTTTTTGGCAAAAAATAACCGAAAAAGAGGATTTATTCATTAACAAAAAAAAAAAATACAATTTATTTTTAGCTGGCAGTCTGGCCCTTTCAGTTGTGTAAGAGAGTTCCAAATTTTAATATAAATTTTTAAACTTTCATCCGATAAATGTAATGGAACGTTGTTTTGAGGCGAGGCAACACTTTTAATCAGATTACAGTTAATTGGTGTGTAATAAAAACAAAATAACGATCTACTTTAAAACTTGCTTTTTGTAATTTGATTATCTGCGACAAACAATACTTTTTTTCACCACACATGTATACTTCGCCCGCAAAAGCCGCCCAAGTAGTGGCGTTGCTGGATTCTGGTCTTAGTCAACGTGTTGTGGCTGCAAAACTACATCTAATCCTCTCGTCTGTTCATAGAGTGTACAAACGCTATCGGGAGACTGGTTTATTCACACGCCGTCCAGGATCTGTTAGGAATCGGGGGCACTTCTGAACGAGACTACCAATTTATTGCAACAGTTTCTTTGCGAAATCGCCGATGCCTTTACGCTTTTGAACTGCAGCAACAGCTCCGTGTTGTTCTAAAGGTGACTGTGAGTGAATCTACAAAGAGACGACCATTGAAGAAACGTGGATTGATACCACAAAAGCCAGCCAATGGGCCGAAATTAACAACAAACCATCGAAGAGCGCGCCTTCAATTTGCACGTGAGAACTTTAATTGGTCATCTATAATGGATCAAGGTTCTCTTCTCTGACGAGAGTAAAATTATCCTCTATGGTAATGATGGAAGGAAGAAGGTATGTACAGAAGAGAGGGAGAACGGTATGCACAGTGCTGCATTGAGAAAGTAAGCTATGGTTGATCTCCATTGTAGGTATGTCCAGTTTGAAGTGCTCACGTGCAAACTGAAGACGCGCTCTTCGATGGTCTGTTGCTAATTTCCGTCCATTGGCTGGCTTGTGTGGTACCAATCCACGTTCCTTCAATGTTCGTCTAATTGTAGAGTCATTCACAGTCTCCCTTTGATTTGAACAACACGGAGCTGTTGCTGCAGTTAAAAAGCGTTAAGGCGTCGATTTCGCAAAGAAACTGTTGCAATAAATCGGTCGTCTCGTTCAGAAGTGCCCCGATTCCTAACAGATCCTGGACGGCGCGTGAATCAACCACTCTCCCGATAGCGTTTGTACACTCTATGAACAGACGAGAGGCTTAAATGTAGTCTTGTAGCCACAACACGTTGACTAAGACCAGAATCCAGGAACGCCACCACTTGGACGGCTTCTGCGGGCGAAGTATCCATGTGTAGTGAAAAAAAGTCTTGTTAACAGATGTCACAGACCCTAATAATCAAATTACAAACAGCAAGTTTTAAAGTAAATAGTAGTTTATTACTCACCAATTAACTGTACTCCGATTATACGCGTTGCCACAAACCAATGTTCCATTTCATTTATCGGATGAAAGTAATTTTTTTTTTTTAATTTTTTTAAGAATTTGTCCTCTTTTTCGGTAATTTGTCGTCAGAAAGAAAATTTGGTAGTGTTTCGAATTTTTAAATGAGAAGTAGTTCATCCCGCTTTTTCGTACTTCAGCTAGTTGAGAGAATTAATTCAGAGCAGCGAATCAATCATCAAGCTGCTATGGGCTAATAATGCGTGCTAGTATAGTGCAGCACTTGCATGGCATGGGTCCTCATATATTTTGGACCCCGAATTCAAATAGAAGAAAATTAAAAAAAAAAAATATGCTGTTATCTTAGGAAGACTCATTTAGAATTACCATTTTTTTTTTTTTTTTACCAAATAGTGATACACATCATCGGTTCTCTTTTACTCGCTAATCAGTGATTCAGTTTTCTGGGACGTGCGGCTTTTCAGCGGTTTTACCAGTCGTTATTTTAACTGGATCGTGCCTAACAGGAGTTACAGTGGTGGGACATATCGCGTGCTTTCCCATTACAACCTACCCCGTAATGCGTATTCTAACCAGTATACCTACCTAATATATGTGACGCCATATTTTAGGACCTATGGCGTCACCTAAACTTGAGATAAATATATTCTGTCGCAACCTCGAGGGCCATTCCTTAGTCGTGGACCGGTTTCGGCACGACATGCATTAAACTAGACCTTGGTCGTATCCAAGTGCATGTCGAAACTGATACTTTAATTGAGAGACTACATTTTATTTTTCTTACAGTATTTATTCTAGTAGGTTGGATGTATTTTCCTCATAACGCTGTTAGGACCGAGTGTTTTGAATTGTATTAAACTATTATAAATTATCATATAATATTATAAATAAAATACGGTATGTGTTTATAATAACCTATATACAGGTTGTCAGGGACATCGACGCGAAGCCTGTTACCATGGATTTAGGACATGATTATGAACCCCCCCCTGCATTGATATTTTTCATAGATTATTTAAAAAAACACAAAAAAAACAGCTGTTCTATCCATTTTCACCGCGTAAGTATTGCACTTTTCTATGAAAGAGCAGTTTAAAAAATAAAAATAAACGTTCATAATCATGTACTGAATCCATGGTAACGGTTTTCGCGTCGATGTTCCTGACACCCTGTATACAACACACTTCTGTGATGTACTGACAAGGAACTCAACTCGAGATGAAAACATGATTGACAAAATATAGCTTAGAACCCCGGAGTGTGTATAGGGGTGAGAAATCATAAGTTCTAGGATACACAATGGGGTGTATCATAGAGGTGATAATATCTTCCTTTCTTATTTCGAGTTACGTGGTTTCGGCATTACACTGTCTGTCAGTCAGTCAGTCAGTCACCGAACCGTGTAAATGTAATTTTCTCACGTCCTAGCATTTTTCAGTTAGCTGGTTACCTATTCGCTTCTGTGACTGGTTGGCTGGATTAACTCAGTAACTATTTCCTTCAGTGTTGAACTTGAAGTAATCCTAGTTTGCTTCAAACGAACGGTGGCAGTCTGTAGGAAGATTCAGCAGCTCTGTTATTACTGATCTCTATTTTCTAAAATTCTAAGTACCAGTTTAACAACTGTAATTTCTGTGTGAGAGGTTTCTAATATAAAAAGGAATTTCGCAGAGCATATGGCAATATTACACATCAGTTAAAAAACAGTGTATCTCAGGTCATGTCGGGTCGTACCGTGAGAGTAAGCTGACAATTGCAAGCAACGCGTCGACGTGTTTTTATAGACCCTCCTTATTCATAGAAACCATGGGAAGTCTTTGATAATATTTTATGAATGTGAAATGATACTAAAATGGCTAAGTCCCAGTACTCGATACAAAAACACGTGATCCAAAAAACATCCGTTCTAGAAAACCATGCATTTCAGCTTGAGTAGAATTCTGTCACTTCTGACTTCTATTAATTTTTTAAAACGTGGGTACGTTAGCAAATGTGTAGAAGTCACTTAACCCGGAGCAAGCACCGCTACTAGGGCGGATTACACCAAACGTTTATATCTTGTCTTTTCCTACGAATAAATTTTGAATTTTTGACACTTTCCACACAAAAGCTGTCCGACGTCTATTTTATTCCACGGATAAAAGATAATAATTGTCTTTGGCAAAATCAGCCCTTAATATTTTATGATCGTGGGAAAAATATTGTGACACAGATTGACAGGATCGTACGACGAACTCCCATCATAAGAAATGTTGTGCTGTCGTTGGGAAGTTCAATGGCATTTTTCACTACATGCATATAAGTTCCGGTTAACTTATCCTGCAGGTACTAGGTATCCGGACACCGTGAAACAAACACTAAGAATGATCAAATTATACAATGTACTTATAATATCTAAATTATTATATGTTTGGCATTGGCAGTGTCGACAATTGCGGAAAGTCCTCGCATACTATTTACATGGCGATTTCCAGTCTAATGGGAATAAGCCATAATTGGCACTAGTTGATTAGTTTCATCTCCTTCATTATCTAGGAATATAGGATGTTTTATTTTGACATAAAATATGAAATTTCCGTAGGTAATTTTGTTTCTCTCGTTTTATCTATCTGTAAGTTCATAGACCTCTTTTTATTTGATACTGCTTCTATCACCATATTGTGCACGAAATTCATTGAAATAATCAATAAAAACAAGAATGAAAAAAAAAAATTGCATTTAGTCTCATATTTTCTTTCACGTGAATTCAAGTTTTATAAAATATCAAGAAATCTTGGTTCCAAGTAAACATGAATAAAAATTAAAGAAACTGGTCGATTCCTTATAAAGTTCTTGTGGTAGGGACACTCAACAATCATCAGTTAAAACACACATACATACTTACGTGCATAAATCATCAAATAATTTAGTAAATGACCATCGCAAATACGTGAAATCGCCCGCTCCTCAAGTCAACGGAACAAAATTAACGGTATTTTTGGGGTTATTGCCTCATCAAGCTCTAGTCAAATACACGTCGTTTTTATATTATTTATTATAAGGTTTTTTCTGATTGTTTACATCGTATAAATATTTATAGATCGATTTAGTTTTATACATGAAATAATTGAGTTTACACATCTTTCAATTAGTTTGATATTAATAGTGGCATGTAAGCAAACTAAAATGCGTGTTTACTCCCACAACAGTATCGACGTCATTAGAAATAATTGTCCACACAATTATTATTCATGGTGGACTGCAGTTGTTGTATTACCATAACAGGTGTGTAAGGCAGCGTGTTATTACGCTACGTTTGGTGCATTGCATTGTCGCATACGCGCTTGGCAATGTAACCCTGTGTAGATAGGTGGCGCGGTTACCGTTAGTCCGTGGAGCGTCGCGACGCGTGCCCCGCTAACGAGCGCCTATCTCCGGCCCTGTTCCCACGCCGCTAGACGACGAGGAAGTAATAAACCTACACCTTAACTGCACACACCATTACCGATTGTAACGGCTCACATGTGTGATAGAATCTTCACGATCACGCTGTGCCATCGACCGACAATGCGATGTATCAATAATGTCTTATCGAATTGGCGTGCCGTCACGCGGCTGGGGACTCCTATCATAACCGCCTAGTGGTTATGGCGTGCTACAAATTTTTACATCCATTGGTATTGAATGGGCCTGCTTGAGGAAAGTTCGGGTTACATATCCAAACAAAAATGTGTGTAGTGATAGCTAGTCCAATAAAAATCCAATATCTGAGTTTTTTTTATAACATATCATGTTAGTTTTACAATAAATAAATCTGAACAGTCTAATTGTTCCCATACAAATAAGGTGAAGATGACCACCTTCCCAGAGAGTAATATTGATGACACGGGCTAGTGAGCTAATCACCCCTGACGGCGATACTATGTAGGTATGGTTTTAACATTAAAAAAGTTAAAGGGGTTTTACCATATTTTTATTTTTAATAAGTTCTGTAGTATCAACTTATCTAAGAGCAATTTAGAAAGGTTTTTATGGTCTCAATTGTAATTTTCATATTACGCAAGTGCTACTGTGATAGTTTGATGAGCTTATAATGTCGTCAACCATTCAATTTCATGGATTAAAACGAAACTGTTTCAAATGAATTCGATCGTAAAGATTTATTTGCAAACTTTTCAGAATTTTAAATTGCTTTGTAAACGACACAATTACGCTTCTAAACAAGACTGCAGGGTCATTGAACTGCTAGCGACAATTCAGCCAGCTACCAGCTACCTGTATTGTTCCAAGCTTGCAATCCGTGTGAAAACTGCAATGTAGGTTATAGCACGACTATATGAGACTATATGGCGTGCCAGTGTTCATAGACATGCTGAACTAATGTCACTTTTAGGTCTAGAAGCAAACCTATTTTATACAATCTTTATAATTTTTTATTAATAATTTTGTTCACTGTGGTTGAAGATGTTGATGATATCTTAAAATTTCAGTATAGATGTACGTACATAATTAACGGACGTTCACTTGACTATTCATTACTGGCAATTAATTCCCGCGGGTTGCGCTCCGCGGCGCTGAGATCGACCTCGTGGGAAATTAAACTGTGCACGGGCCGTCTTCTACCGCCCGCCGCCGCCGCCTCTTGCCGGCCTCGCCGCCCCTACTCCACATATGAACACTTTCTCTTGCTGATTTTCCGATTTTTCCACGTGCACCTAACGTCGGTGGAAGCAAACGCTTTCAAAATAATTAACTAATTGACGAAGTCATTAGATTTTCCATTGTCTTAGAACCTACGATATAATTTAATACTTCACGTTCTTAGATTACTACAGTTTTTCAGTGAATGGGCATGTAGGCCATCAAATATGTAGACACCTATTGAAATTAGTTAGCTGACTCGTTGCTAGTTGCGAGCCCATGTGAGTGGCTCATTAAATATGGAGCTGTAATCAGTGTGGTGCTCGTAGAGTCCTCTCGTACCTCGCACCTCTCGGGCTCACAACCGCACGTTCGTTGTACTGTTTTGATACATACCCCCCATTTTATAACCAACACTGGCACCAGGTGTATACACGGTGAATTCTTCAAGTGTGTGTGTGGAAAGCCATATCCGAAACTATAAGAAATTACGAAAAATACTCTGAGTCACGGGCCTATTTTATTTGATAAACATAAATTGGTATTTTTTATGAATAACTCACACTTGGCCAAAAACATAAGTATGCCAAAATTGTTATCAGGAAAAAGGACCTCAAAGGAAAGCCATATCCGAAACTATAAGAAATTACGAAAAATACTCTGAGTCACGGGCCTATTTTATTTGATAAACATAAATTGGTATTTTTTATGAATAACTCACACTTGGCCAAAAACATAAGTATGCCAAAATTGTTATCAGGAAAAAGGACCTCAAACTTCATAAGACAGTTTTCCCGTATCTCCTATGGATTCTGAATTCCCCATACTGTCTCAGTAAAAAAAAACACTCAGTCTACGTAGTCTTTTAAAACAATAATTCATTACGGATAAATAAAGTTAATAAGCTACATAAACTAAAACAGGTACACCGTAGTGATTATTAATTATACATGCAAAAGTGTTTGTTAACTTAATTACTCTAAACTACATTCCATAACTTTGCACATGAATAGAGACCCGTGTTTCTGATTAACACAAATCCTCGTCCTGTAAAATCGAACAGTTCCAAAAGAAATAAGGTGACTGACTGATTGAAACAAAATAGCTGGTGTAATATATAAAACTATACTTTTGTTAATAAGCGTTGCAATTGAAATCGTGTTTTATTGAGTGTTATCGTGATGACGCTTTCATTTGCCTTGTGTTGTCGGAAGGGGCACGCAGTTGAGTGTTGCAATGAGGTAAACTGCCGCCGCAAATCGGATCGGAATCGCTCAGCCGCGCCCGATTGCGCCGCCACGCATCACCAACCGCGGAGAAATTGAAGTATACGGACCGCTAGAATAACCCACCTCGGCTAGCAACCACTTGCGAAACTTCTCGCCGCTTAATTGTCCCGCACTTGCTAAGCCAAAATTGCGGGAACTCATCGTAACGTTAACTTCGATGCGCACGAATACTCGTCGAGTGGAGAGCGACCGAATAATTACATAATTTTAAAAGTTAATAAGTAATGAGCTTTGTTATATGTAGTCGACGCGAACGCGGTGGTGTTTGTACAAAGAACGATCTCAGTAAGCCTGAGGGCGCTCGGCATAAGCTGGCCGTGTCGTCCGGGCCGCGGTTATGAGATTATTCTCGCTTTGACGGCCCGCCTCGTCCGCACTCCGCATGCACCGCGTTGCGCTTTTAGGTTGTGCTCATCTAGCTTACATTTAAAAACCTAATTTGCTATTTTATGTCTTGATGTTTACGCTTTTTGCATTTTCTTGTTATACAGGTAATTGAATATATTTTTGGAATCAAATTTCTAAACAGTATTATCGTTCTTCTAAAATGTGTACCTAAAACCGAGGCGTAGTCAAATGAAGAATAGCAATAAACCTCAACCACCTGATGAGCGCTCATTAATTTAATAACAGTTAATACATAGTTATTATAAATAATGAGTCGTGCATGACTAGATAACTCAGTAGATCATTTTGTAGTTGGCAATAGTGCCTAATCGAGGCAACTAATAAACAACAAAACTGAACGATTAGTGAGGTTGGGGATAGAAGCGAGAGCGATAATTTGTTCAGCACCGCCACACCGGAGATAACAGTCGCCTTATTGCCGGCGCCGCGCCTCCGCCCGCTAACTAACGCTTATTAAACTTCAACAACGCTCCCGCTGATCACTTCACCTTCTTGTTTACTCTCTAAACTTAGATTAATCGTTCGCCCGGCCTCCCACGTACAGCTATTTATTTTCGCGAATAAAAAGTAGCTACTCTTTTTCCACCTGGCGTTAAATTTTGTTAACATAATCTAAAACATCAAACCGCTTAATAAATTTAGACTTACAATAAAACAGATCTATTGACTTAATGCTAACGCAGTGAATATACTTACAGCACGTAACGTCGTATTACGTACACATTTCGGCTTTACGTGCAAGGAGCGAATGGTGAAATAGATTATCATATAAACAGCCAAGTCGTTGCAAATTTGCGATCAAATCGTGTTCCGTGAATGTCGATTTAAATGCAAGATTTTCTAAAATCAATAACACTAGTGTAAAATGAGTGACAATGGAAACTTGCGTTTGTGCTCAAAACTGAGCGAAAGCTCCAAATTCAAAAGTCATCTGACTCCCCAGGAACACCAGGCCATATGTGTGGGTTAGCAGTGGATAGTTTAATCTAAAACAGAAAATTAGAGCATTGAAGCATATGCGGTCTGACTATGAATGATAGGTTGAAGAATGATGTGATAAGACAATGGTGTGAGTTAAAAGAAGATGTAGTGACAAAAATTGAAAAGAGTACCTATGCTGAGATGATTTGGTCATGTTGAGAGGATGAATGAAAGGCGATTAACAAAATGTATTTACATGGGAGATGTGACTGGATACGCCGGGAGGGGGGGGACGCCCTAGGAGGACATATACTGACCTTATTTGTGATGTTCTTCAGAAAGGGCAGGTGCGTAGTACTCGCAACCAGCGTGCGTGTGACCAGATGTATGAACATAAACGGGGCAAGAGGAGTATGTAAGGATCGAAGCAGGTGGCGTTCTGTAGTTTCTGACTACCCCTATGGGAAGATTGAGGGAGTTTATGTATGTATGTAGAAAATTAGAGATGATCAGAAGGTTTTTTTGTTTCCCAATATAGCTATAACATGAGTCTTCAATTCGTAGGCCCGTATTGATCCTCACGAAAGAATCAAGCATTACTTAAAATTAGTTTAAAGTCATTCGTTTGTTTGAAACTAGTTTAAGGTAATGCTTGAGTCTTCACTGCGGTTCTGTAATACGGGACCTTAAAGTGAATAGGTTACTTCTAGACAAGCTAGCACCATCGCCTACCGCATCATCGCTTACCATTGGATGGGATAGTAGTCAAAAACAGCTAGCCACCCGCCCTCTCACGGGTGTACAATGGCGACATATTAAACATCGAGATATCTGTGCTATAAGCGAAATCACAAACCTTCCGGATTAAATCCTCTAAATGATGGTGAAAACTACATTAAAATCCATTGTGTTGTTTAGAAGTTCTAAGAGGTCTCATAGACAGACACAAATTTATTTTAAAATATGCACCCATACTAATATTATAAAAAAAAAAAAAAAATGTTTATTTCTTCACTTACGTAAATAACAATGTTAGGTTTGGAGTCACCTTTTAAGCATAGATTTGCTTGTATTAGGTGGTTCCGCTCCTCCAGTTTACAATAATTCTACAAATGTGTGAGAAATAAGCCAAAAGATTCATTTAAAACTAATTAACATTTTATAACCCATTATTATATTAGTAAGGGCACTGGGTGTAAAATATGTTTGTGAGTTTGTGTGTGGGTTCGTTTGTGTGCGTGTGTGTGTGTGTGTGCTTGTGTGGGTGTCGGGATGAAGTGCGGATGTGTGTAAGATAAATGTGGTTTGCGTACCGTGGGGGTGTGTGGTGTGTATATGTGTACAAATTATATGTGTTTCTTAGTTATGTGATCTTGTGTAGGATATCTTCGATTTCTTCGTAACTTTTGCTCTTGAGCCATTCAGTTAGTGTTTTTTTGCAGTCGTGGTATGTCATAGAGTAGATGGCACATTGTTCATTGAGAGCGTTATATATACGGGGGGATTGTTTAATAAATTGCCTTGTAGCAAATGTAGTATTCACTGGACAATCTTCAGCTACTTTATTCTTTCTCCTAGAATGTGTTTTGGAAGTAATGTAGGGAAGAGATTTGTGTTTTTTTAATGTAATCTGCAGGACATAGAGTTTCCTAACAGACAAAAGGTTTGAGGTTAAGTATAAACTTTCCGTGGGGAATCTAATCGGTTTGAAGTACATGACTTTTAGTAAAGCTCTCTGTGCCCTCTCCAGCTCCAAAAACTTTATTTTAGATGCTCCGCCCCAGATTGGCAAACAGTGACACAAATTATAAATGCGAAGTAACTCTGTCTGTCACCTTTTAATGGCTGAACGGATATGGATGAAATTTGGCAAACGGAAAGACGGCACGACTTGGGTTATTATACCTCCTACACACTATGCCGGCTGCCCTGCCGCCAGGGTAAGCCGCGGCGCGCCCGGCCCTGCCGCACAAAGCCACACAAAGGATCGCAAAGGAAATGAAGGCGCTTAAGCCGGGGGTACGTGCCGCGCGGCTAAAGCCGGCGGCCATGTCGCCGAACGTTCCCGTGGGATAATTTTCAACTTCCGCATGGGTTCCACATGGTAACGGGCAGAAACGATTAAATTATTTATTTAAAAAAAACAGATCATCTATAAACGTCATCTTTCATGCCCTTTTTACGCTATTTCCTCAGGCTCTTTTACAGATTCTTTGTTGAACCATTTTGCACAACTTGGCCGACATAAAACTGTAGTTTTTGCTTTAACAAACTATCAAAACTTATGTAATCTATCCGATGAGCGATTGATTACAATCAATAATCATTTGAGTGGAACGCAAAGAAAAATTGAGATGTACTTTTTTCTTTCATTGCTTCAAATGCGGAAGTAGGTATCTCTCAAGTTTCATTGGCTAATTTGAATGCGACGCCTGCTATTTCAATGCTCAAGTTTAGTTTAGAGTATAAACCAACAAAATCCTTTTGCCACTTACGAGGGCTGCAGTAAAAGTATCGGAATGGAATATTTCCACTGTTCCTGTCATATTAAAATCTTTTTAATTGAAAACTCCTTGGTTTTAAAAATCGAATACCATTTATTTATTTTTAAAAAGATTCTCGGTCTTGTCACAAGGTTTTGTCAAACTTGTTTAGTCGTTGAGAAAATGGAATTGACTCGAGAAAATTCAAGATTGATGATTTATTATGACTTTCGAAGTGGTTTAACACAAAAACAGTGTGTTGACCGGATGATTTCTGCATTTGGTGATGAAGCCCCATCCAAAACCACAATTTATCGCTGGTTTGCTGAATTTCAACGTGGACGTGTCAAGCTCAGTGATGATTCCCGTCAAGGTCGTCCAAAAACTGCAGTCACCCAAGAAAACGTTGATGCTGTGCGTAAGCTGATTGAGGAAGATCGACATGTGACATACCGCGAAATTCAGGCAACTTTAGACATTGGCATGAGTCAAATACAAATAATCTTGCATGAACAATTAGGTTTAAAAAAGTTGTTTTCCCGATAGATACCGCATTCGCTCTGTGAAGAGCAAAAAGCGGCTCGCGTTACTTGGTGCGTCAGAACTCTCGAAAGATTCCACGCAGGATCCTCAAATGCTGTATACAACATCGTATCAGGTGACAAATCCTGGATATACGCGTACGAAACCGAAACAAAAAACGAGTCACGAGTTTGGGTGTTCGAAAATGAGTTAAAGCCAACAAAAATTGTTCGTTCACGGAGTGTTGCAAAAAAAATGGTGGCCACGTTTGTCTCCAAAACCGGCCATGTTACGACTATTCCTCTTGAGGGACAAAGAACGGTTAATGCAGAATGGTATGCTAGCATTTGTTTGCCACAGGTCGTTTCTGATCATCCTCCATCACGACAATGCGAGTTCTCACACCGCGCACAGAACAAAAGAGTTTTTAGAGCAAGAAAACATAGAATTATTAGACCATCCGCCGTACAGCCCCGACTTAAGCCCTAATGATTTCTATACTTTCCCTAAAAAGAAGAATAAATTGCGTGGACAGAGATTTTCATCACCTGAAGAAGCTGTGGACGCCTACAAAACGGCCATTTTGGAGACCCCAACTTCCGAATGGAATGGTTGCTTCAATGATTGGTTCCATCGTATGGAAAAATGTGTCAAATTTCGCGGAGAATACTTCGAAAAGCAATAAATACATTTTTAAATAGTAATGTTGTGTCACTTCCTTGATTCCCGAAATTTTCAGTGCCGCCCTCGTATGAAGAAAAAACGTTGCATTACATTACATTATATAGTTTAGTGAATATTTTGCTACTCTGATGTTGTGTTCTATTTACATAGGACACGGCCAGACATAGACATTCGTCCAAAAAAATATTATGATAACGGCATCTATCATTTAATTGTGACACGTGGAGTAGTATCGACCATTAGGTTTTATGGTATAAGTGATATTGTTCGCGCCAGGTAAATTGCCACTTTACAAAAGTTGTGATTTATGTTCGGCTTTGAAAGTGTACGATGCGAGCTATGTGAAGAAACAAAGGAAGTCATTTAAACCGCCCGCGAGACAGTCACGCGACCGACGACGTGCACAGTGCGGTCTCCACTATCTATTGTTTTATTTCATGTTACTACCCCTTTTGATAATTCACTTGGTTGTTATTTTGACTTTCGATCTTATGCTCTGCTAGAGTTAGTACGGTTTGTCCCTGACAAAAACGGTGTAATCCATTTCGGCGTGGTAGTAAAATATAATTATAATTAATAACGAGGCGGTCTCACAGCACGGGCTGTTGACTCAGGGGTGAGTCGCAAACTCCGGTGAAACATTAGCTCCACCGTCAAGGTAGCAACACGCACAATGGCCACTATGTTTGCTCGCCTCGGCCGTGTTGTGCTGTTGTGTCGTTTTGCCATAGCCATGAGCGATCGCCACCTACTGTTGTGGCCAGAAACGTGATTAAATTTACAACGACATCAATATTTTATGCGTGTTTACCGAGCCGTTGGCTATTTATGCTAAACTCATAGTCTTAACTACGTCTGTTAACAATTGTTTAATTTCTCGCAGTAGAGCAGCTTACAGGTGCTGCTCTACTGCAAGAAAAAATGAATTGACTATATCAATTCTTGACTATTGTAAATGTTTCAAGCATCAATAAAAAACGAGTCGGCTTCTAACACGACTAATATCGGCTAGAAACCTCTTTATATTTGTAGCAGATTTCACAAAAGGATTTGTTGCCGCCAACCCGCGGCCACAGCGAGGATTTTCGTTGTCACCATTGGCACATCCCGGCTTAATGTAGAAACCCAGATTAATGAGATGAGCCTTACTGTTCCCGCTACCCTGTGCCCATGTCTCGACTTACATTTTATGAATGACTGTGCGTATTGTTTGACATTATAGAGGGCTATTAAATATCTACTCGTTTCAAAATTTTGAACGACTATTGCATAATTTCCGCCTTCCCCCTATTTTATTGAAAATCATTATAATAGATCGCGTGATTGTATGAAATGATTATTCTAGATATCGAGTAGTATTTTCAACGCAGCCACGTATAGTCGGGGAGAAGCCGTACTGTCCAAGTTATTTGCACGTAAGTTGCGTGTTGAAGTTGCTGTTTTTCTATACATGACCATTTGTGAACAAGTTAGTTGTTAATAGAATTGGGGACGGAAGTTTTCAATAGGCACGTACAAATTTAACACGTTTCAATTTCACGTGTTGTATTAAACTGGATTGAGGGATCGAATTATTTAGGGTAGGCTTTCGTCGATATCCCTCCCTTAGTTAAACATACCTATCAGAACAAAGTCACCATAAAGTAAACATCGATACGCTTCTATTGTAAATACAGGGCAAAATAACGATTTATTTACTTATACATCTTTAGTGCCCGTTTTACAAATAACTCTGACTAGTTTTCGTATTCTTCCTCTTCAAAATTAAAAAAAAAAACAGAAATTCTATTATTTTGCAATGTTTCTATCAGTTATTAGTTTTTAACTTTATTTAATTTTCCCCATACAATAAACTTTTGATTTTGAAATTTTTGTTTGCTTAGCCTGGTATGTCATTGTCTAGAGTTTATCGAGAAGAGTACAAATATTTTTATCTTAAAAAGTGAAGAAAAAATTATACAAAAATGGTCTATAACTAACAACTGTCATGGCCCCCTAGGCCATGACAGTTGTTAGTTATAGACCATTTTTGTACGAGCTCTATCGCAAAAACTAAACAAGTAAGGAATTGGAAACTTCTGTATACCATATACTGTATTTAAATTACAAATTTTAAAAACGCTGATTTATAAGGTATTTTATTTAAATATGGGCGATTTTCCGCAAGTGCAAAAATTACTTTCTTATTCACTGCACACAGTATCATTATGGAACACAAATTTATCTTGGCAATTTTTAAAATTTAGTGCGGATTTCCCCAATGAAATAGAAACGCGTTCAGCACATCTAAACGCGTTCAAGAGCTGTCAGTGTACAATATTCCATAACAATTTTGACACTGACAGCTCTTGAACGCGTTTAAGAAATGCTGATCGCGTTCAGTTTCATTGGTGAAATATCAGCCTTTATGATGCAAAATATTCTTCGTTTAGTATTTTCATTTATTTGCTAAATATTGTTCGGTGGTACGAAACCCTTTGTGTGCGAGTCCGACACGCACTTAGGCGGTCCATTTTTTTGATATTCGACAAGTGCTGTCCTTAGAACTCCTAGATGAATAACAGTAGGTAAGGCCCCATCACCTTGGATATTATCAAACGTGTTTTTAAATGAGATTTAAAAATAGTGCCTAAACGGTCAAGGTTTTAAAATAATTTAACTTGACCGTGTTTCATCTACCACCACCACGACTAATTTGATACTTGGTATAGGTAATTCGAAATTGTTTATTTGTTGCCAATGTTTTTGCTCAATGCATGTGTTTCAATTTCATACATAATCTTTTCCCCAATTGTGAAAATGAAATTCTAAATGATTTATGTGACTTCATTTCATATAACGTCGTTTTCGACACTGACTTTTAGTAGGTAATGCAACGTAGATTTATGTCTATTAAAGTAAGACTAGGCATTGTACGCGACTCCCGTTCGAATGAAAATCGGAAAACAAAACAACAATTGGGAGTCGAGGCTCAAACCAAACCTTGAACAGGTCTTCCCAAAAAATTATGTAACGATTGTATTAAATATCAGTTAGAAATAAGGCATACATAATTATTGTGCCATCCAGTCACAAGGCGTAACAGCAAGGCTTTCGCAGTGGGTGACCGGGGCGCCCTTAGATGACAGTGTTTATTTTTGTGATAAACTTTCTTGGTATTTTAGGGTTTCTTTACTCATCACCGACTGTCTCCGTTGTGCTGTTTTAGTGCCCTTCAAGGAATTTCGTTTTGGGTAGTTAGGCGACACGAATCACTGATTGTGACATTTAAAGTTCACACTGATATTTCCAATGGGGTTCGAAGAGCCCCTTCGACGATCCATGACGACGACGTCGACGGGCATCTTTTGTGTGCCGATTTATTTGGCTGTTTGTACATCATTAGCGTTAACAATGAACATTTTTACCAACTGCAAAATGCGCACTTGTTAGGTTTGGTTAAAGGCTCACAGACCGTTAAGCCAGGGAATACAATCGCACTAATTCAGTCGCGGCTTCAGATCTGCGCCGCCTAATTAGCTGAGCGTTTGCGCGACTCCCGTGCTGCAGCCGGTCAAAGGATTCGCCGCTCATTACGCGCGTTGCCAACATCCCGGTCAACCTGAAACTGTCTGTGCTTTTAACTAACTGCGTTTTATAAAGAGTTGCCGGCCCGAGTTAAAGTTTGGAAAAGTTTTAGAGCCAAATTTTATTTATGGCAAAAGAAAACTTGGTTTAGGGCAAGATAGTCACGGAACAGACACAAGCGGGCAGTGCGATGCGATGTTCGCGGAAGGCGCGATAAGATCGCGTGAGAGGCGGGCACGCGGGTACGCTCTGGCGCGCCGCCCTACGAATAGGGTTGCCTAATAAATATCAAAGAGCTCGAACATATTACCATTATTGCATTTTACAATATTTAATTTTCTTTTTAAAAGAAGTCGAATCTCACGCGAAGCTTGTTAGGAAAGACTCCTATGTCTACTCCTATCTATCAAATAGTCTAGATAGGCCTGTATAGATAACTGCAAATGTATGTATGAGCTGTACTATAATACATTGATAGTATACTGATTTACCCCCAACAAGCATCGGCCACCACCTTCTCAGATAAAATTAGATATTCTGAAATTTGAAATCCGGATTAGAAATCCAGATTTAGAAGTTTGACATAGTTTTTACGGCAACCCTGGGCTCGCGCCGCTCTCTGCCGGACGATTCGTCACGCTGCGTTAATGGTCGCGCAGCACGCCACACTTGACTATCTGCTTGCACCGCTATTTTCGTTCTATTTATCGATTCGTAACAGACAATGCACACTAAAACGATTTATTGTAAAACTTAAAGCATTGGTTAAGATTGCAAAGACTTTACAAAACTGAACTGAAAAAGTTTACCTACATTTTAATCGGATCACATGAAAAACGAATTTCTTGTTACCACGGTGCATTGCATTGTAGCGTCATTTTAGATATTTGTGAATTGTAAGGTGTTCTCGCACTGTTTCGTTATGAAACTTTTCTCCGGGGTCAAAACGTTGTCGCCGTCTGAATTTTATAAATATGTGACAATTTTTTTTGTTACGTTTCAAATTTTTCGTTTTTTTTTTCTTTCTGATTGGTATCTGTTTCAGATATTCCTGCCACAATTCAAACTTTAAGGTATCCTTTGTCGATCATACAACCAAATTTTGAACAATAAAATGTTATCTGATTCTACTACGACAACTTATCATTATACCGCCACATATTTAATGGAAGTATAATTGTCTACATAATACCATATACAATATAATAATAGGAAAATTAGTTTATAACTTGAAATGAAACTCAATAGCGAAGCCAAGCCCCCGACGGACATAAAGATATTATCTTGAAATCGCTGAAATGAAACCTTCCAAATAGAACTTCAGTAAGTTGAAATCATACAGATCAATTGAAAGGTAGGATTTTTTAGTGTGTATTACTTATCAGTTTTCAGTTTTATTGATAAATAAATGTAACCACATGTGGTTTGCTGTTGTAACATAATATGTGGGCGTAAACAGGCCGGCAGATGGTCGCCGACCGTACAACAGGCATAATGGCACTGATTAAACTTAATTAACTGAAGCCATTTACACGCGGTGGGGATAGGGCGCGTCGAGCTCCCACCGTCACACGTCATGCCGTGCGTGTCGCCACGACGCCGCGCGACGCTTGCGTTACCGCCGCCCAACGCAACGCAATGTAAGGCATCGGTCACTGACATCACTTACAGACTGCGCAGACTGTTCCTCACGTAATAGTAATGTAACAACATTAATTCAGCATGCCACTAGCGATAATTATAATGTCAAGCCAATTAATATGTTGGTCGACCTTGTTGTTTACAATGCCAATATGCAAACAACCATAATATAGGAACCGATTTTATTTAAATGTTAAAAAACCTAGTTCATTACAAATGTATTCAGGTCGGACTCACCTAGGGAGTTGGAAAGTTAGGGGGTCGGGCAGCGTTAGTGATGGGATCGGCGTCGGTGGGGCTTCTGCAGCGGCCGCGGGCCGACACGGAGCGGGAGCGTCGCGGGCCGCTCGACGCCGCCCGCGAGATTTATCGCGCAGCCGCACGCAGCTGGCGCATTGCCCATCGCCCTCGCGCCCTTTTATCACCGAGTAAAACACGCCCGTCGCGTTAATTTGTTTGTTCTGACGCGGTCGAGCTAATGAATCGCCCCGAGCTGGACCCATGTCCACGCGCGACCCGCTCTGAATTAAACGTTTATACCCTTAAATTGGTACGGACCTGCAAATAAATCGTTAATCACGTTATTTGATATTCATTGCTAAGATTTTATTGATGTTCTAACGAACCTTCGTTTTATTTCTAATTTATGACAACTTATGTCAATGATTGGGAGGCGTAGGAGCGTGGCTCAAAGAGAGGACTAATAAGTAAAGCCCAGTAGTGGGTGAAGTTGGGCTGTGGATTATGATGCTGTCAAAGTACCATGAGTAGCGGAGTAGCGGTTTAGAATTACAATTTTCGAACTTTCTTTATACATAACGTATCTACCTAAATAAATAAGTGGAAGAAGAATAGCAACATTTGTGTTGGAGTTAATTTACAATACATTATTTAAGAGGAACTCCCAGATCCATGTATTGTAAATTAACTGTAGAGTGATGGATGTATGAAAGCAATTCAGTGTCTCTGTATTTCGACAGACAAACTCTGTTTAAATGTGGCATCGAAAGTAGGTGATGTCTAATAAATATGTTGAGCGCACTGATTTAGAGCGAGTGAATCAGCATCGCTCAGGTGAGGTCGCATTCCGGCGCGCGCCGCCCTACCTGCGCGCCAGAAATACTCCCGCGCACCGCCCGCCCGAACCAACTCTGCTACTCATTTTATTTTCGGCAGACACTCGCTATTTGCACAAGCATTCCTGGATTTAGGAGCATTTGTTATTGCGGAAACTATGTATAACATTACATAATTATTCAAAACAAATTGCTCTTCATCAGCGTCATTTTTGTTATTTCTTATTCATTAAAAGCATTCGTTATTGGCGCACTACATGAAGTTAATAAAAAATCTAACATAGGTACGTGTGTGCGCAAAAAGTATAAATAAGTATTAGGTTAGTTTTTAATTGTATTACCTAGCCTTCTATATTACGTACATGAAAGACCAAAATTAAATACCTACCATTTACTCATATCATGTTAGACAATTTTTCTTTACGTAGTCCGCAGTTTTCAAAGTTTTTGAAATTTCGAAGCGTTCATTTGCATTTTTGGCATGTTTTATTGGTAACATTTAAATGATCAGTTTGATCTGAATAAGGTATTTAATTCTTTAGCGTATTACCGCTGCTTATTTCACTGTAAACATTTATTTCGTCTTGCCGGGTTCACCACTTAATTAGGTGCTGCTCGTAAAACTGTCTTCCTCATCTTATATTTACCGCGTTTGCCCTTTTTATTATCCGATTACATGGGCCGCGCGGTTTGCAAAGCGTTTTCCTACGCGAGGGGAGCAGTTTCATTTGTTTCTTCAGAAATTACTTCAGACCGTCTCGCACAGCGCGAAACGCGGCCCTTTGTAGAAAGTGAAACGTCTCACTTCAAACAACACGTTAACGTTATAATTAGCTAAGATTATTGTCGCACTCGCTGCTAGTGTCAAATCAGGTAATTAATGTTCACACCGATATGATTGCGGTTGGTCAGGGGCTTATCAGGACGCCCGTTGGGAGATGCTCATGCCGCGGTGTACAGATAATGGAACTTCGCTTATTCATTTCATTTCAGACGTGTGTGGGTATGTGGCGCGGTTAATAAATAAAGCATTCGCAGTTTAATGTTTGTAATGTAGATGCGCAAATACGAATGTGTAGGTACATTCATATTTGTTATAATAATATTTGATAATCGGCTGAAGCGATGCGGATGGTGTCGGGCGAGGAATAGCGTGGCGTTGCAATTAGCAGGGCACTCGACGCGTTCCCCGCAAACCATGGCACGGAGTCCACTCGTGTGTCGTCGCGCAAATTAAAACGCGACACTCGACCCGATCGCGTCCTCAAACTGCAATTCGTTCATCGAATGAATCGTTTAAACAACTAAGTAATAAAAAACAACTCGTTTATAGTTAAGGGTATCGTATTTCATGGACTGATTAAACAACGTTCAAATTAGTCTTTAAATTTCAACAGTGCGTATCTTTACTTGAAGAGTTGTTATACTTTCTACGGCCATTCGTGGATATTCGACAGCCGTCGTTCCGGGTAGTCAGAAGCCCGAAAGTCTGACAAACAGTCTTGCCAAAGGGAAACGTGTTCCCCAGTAACTGGGCTATGCAGGTCAGATAGGCAGTCGTACCATGTGTATAGTACTGGTATACAGCTGCATGAGCTGCATCCGGTTGGATTGGAAGCCGACCCCGACAAGAGTGCCTTTTATATGCCTCTTTGAAATAAATTGATTTGACAAAAAGGCTTGACAGATCATGATCATTGTAATACATTTTAGTTCACTTCATTGATGACCTACTAGGCTAAAACCAACGGCTAAACGAGTCTTCTTTCTAAATGATATTAAATTAACACTTTCCGGGACACTGAACGCAGGCGGTGATAACCATTAAACTTCTTTAAATGTTTATTCGTGGTCTTACAGTGATTCGGTCATAATAATCTGTAAACGAGTTCAAAAGCTCATAATAATAATATTATTTTAAATTTGATTCTAATTAGTAGATAAATAAGCTTCGTTGTCCTTCTTGTATAATTGGTTTCGACAACCTAAATACATAATTAAACAAGAGCACTATCTTTTCGAACGGGGCTGTATTATAGCAACTTGTTGGGTTGGGCGTAAGACAGTAAGACTAAGAGATTTGTGGTTGGGCCCGGTCGGTTCGGAGGTGTTCCCACGGGCGCGCCTCTTCGTAATTGAGAGCGCCCGCGGGCCGATAATTGTGCTCGCGCGAACCGACCGCGCCTGAACCTTCTCGATGCCGCGTAAATCATGCCCGTTACTCTCCATTACCTCATAATATCAAATTGACTTGCGAGGATTTTTGCCTCATCCTCTGGCTTTTGTTTCTCTGCGAAGTTGTATTTGTTTTGAAGATATTGCTTGCAGTAGAATAATTCCCCAAGGAAGTTTAAGAAAACTTGGAAGCTTAATAAACTTCAATTTTAATCAGATAGGCTAAGGTTATCTTTTTTTCAACTAGAATTCGTTTTCATTCTGAGAAACATTGATTTCAACTAAATCCGTATTCCGTTAATTCAAATATACATATTTATAAGGGTTCCCTTTTTTTCTCTTGTGAGGTAAGGAACCCTAAAAATATGTTATGGTTAAGTAGCTTCTACGTGCAACAATAGGATTATAATAATATTAAGTTATGGTGTTAAATTGCTAATGCTAGTTTACTGGGCTTTTTAAAAGCCTTGTTTTGTTCATATTAGGATGTCGAGGGTTACACCACTTGTCACGACAAGGACGTCAATGTAGTAAAGACATGCGAGCTTTTTAAACAAACTTTATCCGTCTATAAAACAGAAAGAAGGTGTGCGATAAAACGATCGCGTGACTTAGCCTCGTGCCGGAGCGTCTGTGAATGCCTTGATTAGACGAGACAACAAAATATAAAAACAACAGTTAAAACTGATGTCTTTTTTCGATTGAAGCTTTATAGTTATCGGCAGTATATTGACTTGATTATGTATGTTTAAAGGACGTAACCTCTAAACTGCATTGAAGTCGTGAATCGTAAGTGTGCCAGAGCAGGTGGTACCAAGTGGTTAGCTGGCACTATGAGCTTATCGGCGTGACGTCAGTCCAGGGGCGGTGCCGACGTAGAGGCATGTAGATCGCGAAATTGATTGCATGTTATCTGATGGAGCACGGGTTCTTCGCTAGCGTTTAATACGGGCGTCCGCCCTAGGCACGCGATCCTTTTGACAGGAGAGCGTCCGTGCCCCAACCCCTTCGAGCGTGGTAATTACCGCCCCACAGCCGTGTGCAGCGGCGATGTCGCGCGCGCTCCTAGATACTACCTGGTAATTACCGCGTACGATCTAACCATATTCGCACTACATTCTTGACTTATTACCACAAAGTACCCATATTAAGGCATACGATCCGCGGGTCGATCAGTGAATTAGAGATTTTCCACTTGGAAATTCTCTTCAGCACAAGAGAATTTCCGAAGTTGTACCCAGTAAGAAAGAGTGATCATATGACTTTCACATAACATACCTATCTGACAAGGGTGTACTATAGGTACAACTTCTATTACAACCAGATACTGACACTATAATCAGGTATCTACAACCATAACATCAAGCCGGTATTCTCCGAAGGGTTAGGCAGAAGTGCACCTATAGTACACCCACAACTACAACCATCATCTGTCTAGCCTTTTTCCCAACTATGTTGGGGTCCTTGGGGTCTGCTTCCAGTCTCACCGGATGCAGCAGAATAGGCACCAGTATTTTACATGAAGTGATTGCTTATCTGACCTCCACAACCCAGTTCCTAGGTAATACGAAACCCCTTGGTATAAGACTGCAACACACCCACAACTACAACCATAGTAGACAAAAAATGTGCAGAAACGATTTAGGCTGCAGGACCTACCAAGTCATCTTTACCAAAACCTGTATTGTCATTTGATTTTTTTAGAGGACTGAACAAGTGAGCCCTAACCTAAGTAAATAGCTTGTAAAATCAATACCCTGTCTTTGCTGTCACGCAGTCAGGTAAACATAGAAATTCATCGGGAACAGCGTCCCTAGTGGATAGAGGTCCGTGTCATACCATACCGTATCAGACTCCGAAAATGTGCTCCAAAACCTGGACACAGGAAGCCTTTTAAGGTTAGGCTAGCAAGCAGAGTTTCGAAGACATCATTCATGACCAACTGCAACAAGTATTCCAATATCTATCTATAGTACTGTTTACCCGTAACCCGATAGAGAGAAAAAATAGCTCGTATCTTTATCAAGTTAACAACCCCTAAAAAGAGGAATATATTCTTCGAACAAAAATAAATGTTATTTTTGGTTTTCCTTTTGATCATTAGTTGAAGTGTC
The DNA here is from genome assembly GCA_916701695.1 of Agrochola macilenta. Taxonomy (NCBI): domain Eukaryota; kingdom Metazoa; phylum Arthropoda; class Insecta; order Lepidoptera; family Noctuidae; genus Agrochola; species Agrochola macilenta. Next base: position 8,411,968 of record OU753554.1, on the reverse strand, counting down.
GATGTTGCGACACGAATTTAAAGGTTTGTTAAGTTTGGGAGGGTGAGTGCGGTTCTCTCGCAATTTGATTGGCGGTAGCGGGCGCGGGCGGGCCGAGCGAAGACTCGTGGCGCGTCCGAGTTGCGCTAATTGCCCCGCGCAATATAGAAACAATGACAAAACTTAGGAGCGCTTCGGCCGTCGCCGACCCTCGACATCTCGCTCTTTTATTTAAAATTCACTTACCCGTCTCGCAGATTGTTATTCAGCCAAGTTGCGTCAGACGTTATGAAAACAAGAATAAACTTAATTACATTCCTATTTTAAGTATAACTACACAATTATTAAGACAATGGTCCGTTAAAATGTTTTTTTTCTTACAAGGGAGTATTCTCTAGGTTAGTACTCGAAAGTCAAAACACAGAACAGTTTGATTGCCTTAGTAAACATCCACATAGAGAGGCGGGGTGGGTGGTAGTCGCGGTAATTGATTGTGACATTTGATGGACATACACCAAGCGAATACTGAGCCACTAGGGACTACATTTAACTAACATCGACTCCGCATGCACGTTATATAGGTACAAAGCTACTATACATGTGGATTGTCTAATTATTTTGCTAGTATCAAAATAAACTGCTAAAAAATAGGTACTAAAACAATATAAATAAACACTTATGGCTTTTTTTGTGAAAGTTTAACAATAATGAAAAAAAAAGGTTAATTCATATACAATAATAATTAATTAGGAACTCCTGATTTTATGATGATTAGGTCGTACTTGGTCAGTGTTGTTGACATGGCCACAAAACAAACTCACCTAGCCTAACCTCAAGCTTACCTTACCTCTGTAAACTAAGCCCGCCCTAAACTTTTAAGGTACGTCTAATAACGCAAGCAATTTGTGGGTCTCCCCTTGTTTGCATTCTTGCTTTACCTACTAAGGTGATTTGATGATTTTGACTTATTCAACTTGTTGGGATTGTGTTGACCCTAGTGGAACAGTCGACTCCGCTTTCAAGAATTATTAATGATTTACATCCAGATTTGTAACATTTGCACAGCTTCTTTCGTGCAATTTTAAAGCAACCCTTGTGGCCTATCTTAGCGCAATATATATGTTTAAAATTTCGTCTGGTCTGTTTTCAAGAGAAATGCGTATAAAAAATAAATCAATGAGTATAAATGAGCACCGGCTTTATCGTGGTGATATTAAAGCTCGGTTTCACTGCCATCGAGTGAAACTAAGAACATTTCTCTCGCGAAAGCCACGTTACCGGTCTGCTATGTACTCACACCCGCTTATAGGATATATGAGTTAAGATGTTAGACTATAGATTCAGTACCCAAAATAACCTTAACACATGAAGTTTTGGTTCGAGGTCATTGTTCAAAAAGACGCAGTGGTCGTCTTGCTTTTTTGTATTCGTAAAATATTGAGGTGCTCTTAATTTTTTCCGACATTAATAATCAAAATCCCAACTTAATGACGAAAAGGACATAGCAGTCAAAAATATTATAAGTCATGGACGACAAGATGATCAGATATTGTCAGCTGATTAGAATACTCTGCTTGTGTTAGACTTTAAGTCTAGATATTAATGTTGTTGCCTAATCGGGGTCTTAATTTTCCATGTTTTAAAAGTAAGGCAGTGGTCCAATAAGACAAGCCTTAAAGAATAACTGAATAAAAATGAGTGAGCGAAGATGAATTTCTGATGAAGTAGTAACAGTCGTAATTTTAGTAGCGGCATATAAAGATAATGGTCACATATGAGAGGTCGCAGTTATTGCTAAGTGATATTGATTGCCAGTGGTGAGGTCGCGCGTTCGCTCTTTCGAAGAGCACGCGAGGTGAGAGAGATGTTTTTATTCGTCCGACACGTCCACGGCCGCTCGTCTCGACGATGTGTCGTCCTCCCACGGGACACTGGCCTTACTTCCGAACGGAGATATTTATAGCCGCCCCAGAAGCCGCTGTTACCTAATGTAACGTTTTATGGTGGCCCTTATTACGGTTACCAGGCCTGTCTATACCTTGCATTCGTACTTCTACTCTGAAATTTTATTTATTCAATCGATCCGGATAAATATTGAGTTTTGTTTTCCTACTAAAATAAGAAGTGATAGTGCTACATAGCCTTCCTCCAAATAGCAAGCAGCGGTCACTAGCGGCTCGCAAAAATGCCATGTCGAAGATATTCTTTGCAGCAATCGTAAATTGGGCAGGTCCCGGGGGTACGCCACGGCCGCCTCCAGTGCCGCATACGCTAATCGTAGGAGGCCACCCGCCGCGCCGCCGCCGCCTGTGCTCGCGCCTCGCTTTCCTCTGTGTGCCGCGTCGTAATGGCCGCGAGAAAGCCTCTTTTGTTACGCTAGCGATTTGTTATATCTCGCCGCGCTTTTCCGAGATATACCTGCTTTGACTCGCGTAATTGTTCTTTCGAATCGGTGGTTTTGTTGTGTATAAAATGCTTTGTCACATAAATCTGTTAAGTTGCCCTTTATAGTCGGTATATACTTGGTTTCATTGTTAATAATCCACATTCATTAGCATGCCGTTGAATCGATTTAGAAATGAGTCATCTTGTTTTCCTTTTAAGAAAATAAATTAAGTAAGTAAAGAATGCCTTCAAAAATAAGATTTCTATTTGCACAGACAAATGAATAAAGTCAGCAGTTGGTTGTCATGTCAGCTTGAGTTAGCTCAAGTATATTATGTGTTAGGTGCGAAGCCGTACTCGCCACGCTCGGCTGACTCCCCGGCCGTTCAACTTGCTGTTGTGTTCGGTTTGCAGTTTGCTGCTCGAGAACCATCACTTCCTACATTCCTCTAACAACACATGTTGCTCATAACAGTACTCCAAGATAATTGTTAATTTCTCTCAAGTCAAGGAAAAGAGAAATCTTGTATTAATATTACGGCCACATTAATGAACTTGATTCAGGCGTAGGTACAAACGTATCATTTAATTAATTTATTAGTTAGTTAAATATTAAACTGGAGCATTATACCACCATATGCTTGCATCGCTGTTTTAAAGGGCATTGTTCTTGTTGGCGATGGAATTACAGGCAACTTTGTCCTCAGGGCGCAAACGCATCCCTGGACGTCGAAGATGCTTGCATAAAGCGGGCGGTATCCACTTTCTATCAGAAAAAATCGTTTTATTTGACAAAGATTAATACTACATGCTTGAAAGGCATTCGTATATAAACATGAACTTTAATCGTATTCAGTAACTTGGCAGTTGGAGATATACCAGTTTCTGAAGAAAAAAGGTAGTGAGGTCAAAAAAAAGAGCGAAATTGAATGAACCTTACAATGTACTTAAATGCATAGTTTTAATAGAATTTCATAACTATATGTACCTATATGCGTTTATAATATAACTTAAACAATGAGTAGGTAATGACTGTTTTCGCATCTGTGAAAAGTCGATGAACTGGAAATATTGTTTGCTCTTGACCGTGCTTAGTGTTATAAATTAAGAGTTATTTTGACGTATTATAAGGTTAAAAAACTGGTAAAATAATTTTTGTAAATATTCCAATGAAACAAACAAATTTTAAGAGGCTTATGTGTTTATATTTTACCATTGATTCTTTTGCGAACTGTCAAGTCCACTGGACCAATGAAAATTGTAAAAAAAAAACTTAATTATAAGAAAGTTCTTTCAAAAGATACGTAACATACATTTATTACTTTGATTTACTTCGGATCGTACTGACTGACCCCCTAAATAAATTAAAAAAAGATTTCCATAGATCTAGAGTAAAGCGTCTGTGACAGACGTACAACAGGCGATCTTATGGTTCCGTTTTTCCTTGATAAGGTCGGAAACCTAATAACAACACGATTTTTATGTTAAAATTCAGATAAGTAATGTTTATTTCTTCAAAAATAAATTCTTCATTTTAAAGCAAGAAATACGTCAACATTCTTAGAGTCTTCGCACCTGGCCAAATAATGATATAGCCCCGTGACATACTTTGCTGTGTGACAATTTTCGCCGTAAGGGGTTGTTCTCCGCCTCGCGATGACTCGGCGACCGCTCGTTACTGTCTCACCTGTCCTACACGAACCATCCCCTACACAGGCTTGATGTTTCCACTAATGATCTCGTTTCAACACATATTTTTAATAAACCTAGCCTTGGTAAATATTTGTTTTTTCTGCTTAACAATCTAATCCTGTAACGCAATGCATAATGACTAATTACTTAGCCGCCTCTGTATGCACGCAACAACACAGTATCTGCAGCCTTTTTTTACACTGTGGTAGCAAATATGCATATGATGTAAATAGACTTTTTACTTCGGCGCCACTATTCATCCCAGTTCATTGTTCTTCGAAATTGCTCTCCGCTGAGAATAGTGCTTTTGGGTCTAGCTGTTAGTTGCCTTTTTTCACCGACAATGTGTGTACCTAAACAATCTAAAGATATTTTCACTGTGTGGCCTTTAATAAACTTCGTGAGATATAGAGTTACTCTATTTCTAATACAAGTATATGTGAGAAAAGATTACAGAAACCAAATTTACATAATTAATTCCCATAAAATCACGCCTTTCCTTATAAGAGTAGGCAGAACAACACGTTGAATCATTACATACTCTTGTTTTTTTCACGTTGACGTATTTGGGGATGCTGATTTGTTGTCATCATTTCCTCCTCCCAATATAGTACATAGACTTGTCGTTGGGCCACGCCTCTTATCAGTTCTATTCATTTAAATTATTATAGCTTATGAGAAATGGGTCAGACATATGGTTGTATGCGCATGAGTTCAATTGCATTAATTACGAAACATTGAAAAAGTGTTAGTTAACTCTTTTTCAATGTTTCGTTATTATGTGTGTCTTAAGTTAAAGGGGAACAGAGAATATTGAAGATCACAGTTTTAGTAAACTTAGGTAGGTCCTACCAAGCTTACTAAAAGCCAGTTCTTAAATTTTCTCGCTTGCTTTATTATATTTTTGTGCAAATCAGACCGTAGTTGAAATCTACTACACAAATAACAACCATAACTGGAAAGGAGTTTCGTCATTCTGTGTCATTAGATTATCAAAGCTTCATTCAACGTTTGATGAATATGTAGTACAGGCAAAAAAAAAGGAGTTTTATGCATTCGGCGAGTTTTGTTTTCATGTAGGTATTTGATTGGATTTCTACGTGATTACTGTCGATTATGGTGGCAAAAAATTAAACATAACTAAAGACAAAAGACCGACTTCCGAAACTAAAGTTAGTTTTCACTTTGTAGTGGTATTTTTGAAGTTTTGGACAAAGTTTTTTCGCATTGCTATTTTATTAAATCGCAGAGAGATCAAAGCGAAGGTATGAAAGAATTAAAGGTTTTTTTTTAATACAGCCAAATTTTCACGACTTACACAAACGCAGAAGTATAATATTATATTCCAGAGTACGTTTTCAGTGTTGGTTTTACATGTTATAAAGTGCATATTTTGCGATCAGCAGTTTTACCTGCATTCGCAAATAGATAGCCGATAGAATGATAAAGTGTGTTTAGCTGTATCTAGTTGTTTACTCGACAGCGGTAAAAGGTTTGCGAGTCCCTCGCGGCGCGGGCCCGCTTGTTTTCATTTCGTTATTTACTTTTAATTTGGCAGCAAGCGGATGATGCGGTGGGTGGGGGCGTGTCGTGTGAATAATTGAGCCGACACAGAGTCGAGTGTCGGACCGTCCGTGCACTCGGCGGAGGTGGCCTGCTCGCGGTCAAAAGTCATTGTAAACGTGACACAAATGGACAACATTTCATTCAAAATACTTATATCTTAATCTATCTGCCTAGGCTTTTTCCAACTATGTTGCGGTCAGCTTCCAGTCTAACGGATGCAGTTGAATACCAGTATTTTACATGGATGCCTATCTGACCTCCACAACCCAGTAACTGGGTAATAAGATACCCCTTGGTAAGACGCAATGTCAGACTTTCGGGCTTCTGACGACCCATAACGACTGTCAAAGATCCACGAATGTCAGCCGGGACCAACGGCTTAACGTGCTTTCCGGGGCACGGCACGGAGGGGTCTCGATATTTAAAAAGATGGTCACCCATCCACAGACCAACCCCGGCAAGCGTAGCTTAACCTGATGAATCGAGTCGTGCGGCTGTCTTACTTAGCCACGATTTTAATGTTAAATCAAATTACATCTAAAAATAATAACAACGCGTGCTGTTGCTTTTCTTACAAAAAACATCTTAGAAATTCGTTCTATTCTAAACAGACTTAAACGCCACAATGTATGAAACTGCATAATTGACGTAAGTCATTCCGATGACATAAATGCCTTTATGCTACGAAGTGAGTGTGAAGTGAGTCCCTACCTACAGTCCTTTCAGTTATTTTACGTCTGACAGCAGCATCTCAACAGCGACCTTATTGTAACGAAGTTAAAGATTACTGTGATTTTGACAGGCTTGTCAGTGGCAGCAACCTAACAGCAACCATAGAGTACTATGTACCGACGATAAAGCTACCATTTAGGTACTGGATATGTCTTTCATTGAATTGAATGTGCCTTGGCGGCTGAGAGTATGTCATGCTCACTCTAATGTCTCGCTGACGGTGGCGCGTGTGTTCGATCATTTAGCTCCCTTCAAAATGGTTGAGCTGAATGGTGCTAATCCATGCGTCATGTTCGTGAACGGGCGCCGTCAGTAGGGACTGGTCATCTCTTAGCTACCACGGCTTATTTTAATTTAATTTAATTTAATTTTTGAATTTTTATTTTTATTTCGGACGCTTTTAACGTTTTGCATCGTTCTCATATGTATAACTTCAACATGAATGATGTAACCAATTTTTTGTAACCATATTATGATTTAAAAGAGTGTCCGTGGAGTTTCTTGCCCGTTCTTCTCCATAGGTACCTACTACGCTTTGGAATGGGCATCTAGCTTCATCTTTCTGACTGACGGACCCCTTGACAATTCAAAAGTGCCTGTAATTGGTTTATTTGAAATAAATGCTTTGAGTTTGAGTTTGAGCTTATTCCAACTAAAAAACATCACTGTGATTTTCAAACCTACTCAGGTGGAGATTCACAGATGGCTTCGCCCTGGAGTGTAATGTGATGCTGCCCCCCAACAAACAATGGGGCACTTAATATCGTGCCCAGCGAGTCCTGTTGCCTGCACGATACAGGAGCTGATGATGGGCGCTACTGAAGGTGCCAAACTCGTAGCCAAATTCTGGGCTGTGTCTACATAAATTACCATCGACACGCTAAAAAGAAGACTGTCATTTTGACAGTGATGCAAAATCAGAGGTAAACGAAGTTTAAAAGGACTGCAAATATGTTAGTAATTTCAGTGACATCATCGCTCGTTTTTTGGTTCTTATTACTTTACTCCGAAACTAAGCAGTAAAAAAAAGTATATTGGAACTCTGGATAGAGAAATCAAGAAATTAAATTTTAGTTTTTTAAAGTAGAAAGAAATAACTCTCAATTTAAATTGAAAAATAACAGTTTTAAAACCAAGCCAAAACAAAGCCATTTGTTTTAAACAAATTATAATTTTAATAACGATTTGTTCATGCAGTGTGTTGACACTACATGAACAAATCGTTATTAAAATTATAATTTATAGTTTGGGTATTATACTAAATTTCAAGACGACAACAGTAACCGTTGAAGAGTTGTCCCTTGCGGAGACTCGGCTCAGCATCAGGTCAACTTCCAAATAAAATATTTTGTCATCGTAACGTTACCTCTAAACGTAAAGTTTTAATTTGACAAGCCAAGAAGGAATTGTCCAAAAATGGCTTGCAGGGTAACAACACGTACTAAAAAGTTATAGGTAAATATAAAACACTATGATAATGTAACAGTATTTAAATAATATCTTTTTTATTTAGATTTTACACTATTGTATCGCATTGCATTTCCAATTGTTGGGACCAAAGAATTACAAAGTTCATTTAAAATGTTTCATTTGAAAATGCCGAGGAAAAGAAAGTTAATTACGTTCGCTAGAATGACAGTCGCTGTCCGGATGGACTACTTCCTAAAATCCTTTGAATTGTGGAATAATTAATGATGCAGATTTCTTCCATTTGTGTTTATGCTTATTTACTAATACTTACTTGTTGTTTTCCATTCTTATGTGCCTATTTTTATAACAATTAAGAATATAAACAATACTTTAATATTTTTTACTTTTTCTGTTTTGGAAGAACGACTGGAAAAGGTCCAAAATTTGGCCGGTTTTAAGTTTTCCAATCCACAAATTGGAATCACTCTAGTATCTGTCTCATTGTTTTTTTTTTTTCAGTGTTTTTTGTTTATTACAACAGACTATATTACTATAACAAATTTAAAATTAAATAAAAGAAAAATTATTACGCAGAAAGGACTGAAAATAGGTGGACCCTAAAACATTTGGAAAAGGATCAAAGTATTACTATTCAATATGGTCCAAATCTAAACATATCGCATCGCGTAACAAAGAAAGAATAATTTTTCCACACATTTATTTTGTTGATTTGTAACATCATCTTGTTTATAAGCGTTGTATGTAAATGAAAACCGCGTTTTCGAGGTCGGGGGTGCGACGACGACGTGGCTCGCGTGCTGTAAAACATTAGGTCGCTGACTAGGAGTTCACGGGGGGCTGGCTTATTGTCTCGCGTCTATTAATACCAGTGTTTATGGCAAATTAATTTCTGCGGCATACACATTCTACTTCTTAGATGTGCCGCTACCTGAACTATTAATAGAGGTTATTGCGATTCCTTTTCAGCTAACTTTATTCATGTTTTTCTTTTCAATTTCATCCTTTTGTATTCTTTGGGTAAAAGAACATTTTTAAGTGTAACACTTTCCTGAACGGCATAGGACCGACTGGGTAGAATCGAAATATTTTCCAAGTTTTATCATTGCTTCGAACTATCTCTTGGGAACAGTCTTATAAATTGGATTCAACTTTGAATCACGCACTTCGATGACATTTTCTTTCGCCGAGTTTTGTTTCGGAAAAAGTTATTTAAAGAATTGTATATCCTAATTATCGCTAAGGTTTGTTCCTGCGAGTTCAAACCAAGTTGCCTATGGGCCGTTAATTATTGAGAGTTCGTTAATTGTTTGGAAGTCGGTGTTGTTTAGAGACGGAATGTTTGAATTATTGAAAGAAGGAGGGGCTTTAGAATATTGGTCACGTGGCGAATAGAACGACGCCTCGTGCATCGCTAACTCGCTTGAACTAATTTTCAGGACCTTATTCAATGGTCTCTATTGTCTTCCGTTAATTGCTTACGATTTAACGACTGTTTTCTTAACAGCAAGCATTTCAAAATAATTTTTTATTGGTATCGCCTATACTTAGTAATCTATTCCAATATATGAGGTACATTGGAATAGACTTACCTGTATATTTGTAAATATATTGTTATGTGGGAACTGGATCCGCTTGTCACTATATTTGAGAGTTGGAAAAGTGGGACGAAAGTAGTCTGCAAAGCTTTGTGGATGCAGGGCGACCGCTGCAGCAACGGTGTTTGTTGACGAGTCTGTAGGCGGCGCGAGGGGCGCGGGTGGCGCGGCCCGCGGCAGGTGCGCGCCGCGCCAGTTCCGCGACTCTCGCCGCTCGGATCCCACGTACCTCGTGAGAGACATGTAGCTCCGACCCGTGCTTGCCGGCTGTGAAGTGACTTCGGTGTTGTGTTTTGAAACTTAAAGTGACTATACTGTTAGTACTATGGTGGTCTTAGAGGGCGGCGGGGCCCTGCTCGAGCCGGCGCTCGCGCTGGACGGTGCGGCTGCCGCATGCCTAGAGCGCGCTTATGCACAGGCGGATGTTTCGCTAAAACTTTTACCAAAACGTTATATCAATTTACACCAGTGGTTGTCGCCAGTGACGACGTCTGTCACAGCCGCCGCTGCTGCTGGAAAAGATCTTAAGCTGCAAATTGTAAGAGCTTTTCCTTTAAGTTATTAATGTGTCATTGTTTATTTACCAGTACCTACGACATTGTTTATTTACTATCTAGAAAGTATTGTTCATTTGGTCTCCTAAAAAGATGTTTACGAATCCGTTCTCAATGGCACAGTTTTTTTGCAGTTTGACCTTTGGCATTAAAAAAGTTTGAGCTTTCAATACAAATATTTGATCAGTTTTGAATTAAGCTATTTCTAAATATACGGTACTGACTATTTTCGACAATTTCTATCACATTTATGTGAATTTAAAATATAATGAAATAAAATATATTGTAACAAACATAGATAGATATCAGTAAAGCCTTCGTTTGTTTACTTATTTTATGAATGCTAAGTACTTATCCATGTAGACATAACTTAGTTTAGTCCTGAATGTCTTGAGTATCGTCACTCGGGGCCATCTTTTAATGCACCCAATTAATTCGTATTATTTTTACATGAAGTGATACACGAAGAGTTTTATCATGGTGGAACCCTTATGTCCGAACCTAGCGCCACTAATTTGTCTGAGATAGGTTTGTTTGTAAACAAAGTTAATCACCTTCGTAAGGGTTGAATATAGGTAATATGAATCTAGATAATGTGTTGAATAAATTATCTTGTACTTAAAGATTATTGTGCTACCTATAATTATTCATATTTAGGCTTCAAAAATATATGCATTAATACATAAAATTATTATCACCCTTTTAAAGTCGATTATTAAAATAAAGACTATAAAGAAATAGAAAATAAAGATTTACGACGTCTTATTTTTTTTTTTTAAACAATAATGATTATTACTAAGTTAGTCGCTTTACTTAGTGCACTAAGTTAATTGTAAAATACCTTTATCATAATCCTAGTCCGTACTACATAGCCAAATGACAGCACTTCTAAAATACGGTTACCATCGTCAAGCCTACCTAATAGTTCGGTACGTAACGTGTCCTATATCAGTCGCGAACAATAAATCATTTTCAAAAAACTTCGTCGACATTTTCACATATTAATTGATCGATGACCGAAATTTGGAAATGCAGCTTGTTCCGTCTTTGCAACTACTGTAGAAAAATAACGTTTTCCACCAGTTGAATTAAACCAAAAGATTTGTTGTTATTTTCAGTCGCTGTAAAATGGAATCATCTGATTCAACAATGTGGCAGTTAATAAAGTGATACATACCCGAATAATTATTATCAGTAGATTTTACATGAGCTGATCAAAGTAAAACTTATTTATTCGATGAGCTTTCTTTGCTTTCCCATTTTCCGTAAAAGAAAACTATACATTTTGAACACAGTATGAAGAACTATCGAGCAGTAAGAGATTTCATCTTTTTACAAAACTAGCTAAATGAGTTATACAAAAGGGTTGTGAATTTTATGAGTGAAAAAGCTTTGTATCACGAAGTTGTGCAAACATCTTCGGTACTAATATGTCATAAGAAGTAGTTATATCTGATTCTATTTATTAAATTGATTTAGCCCAATAGATGGCCACTCTAATTGCGTATTCAGTAGGCCAATGGCCTGGTTGAGGTCCACTACGATGCAGCTGTATTTTATTGCTATTGATAGCTAAGTCGTTACCGTTAGTAAGTTAACGCTTTAACTACGTCAAGCATGCTTTAAAAAAATAAAAACACTGAAATGCGTTTTTTTTTTTACGAAAGCTCTTTGTATATTGACATTATATTATTTAAAACTTTAAAACAATTGTGATTCAGCATTTACATTACACTAAACACCTTTCCGTTTTATCTTTTCAGTAATTCCAAATATTAATATTGTTGCCCTGAGTGAAACGTTGCTCATTGAACAGTCGTAGATACCTATAAACGCCCTTTCCCCCCTCTTTCTTAGGGGGTCGATGGCAATACATTTCAATTTGTTTTGCCCAAAATTCAGTAACGCGAATACAGGTTGCGACGGAACTCACCCAACGAAGAAAAAATTTGAGGCATTCGAGCCTCTGGGGCACTGGGTTATAGTTGTGCATTGGGGAACGTGGGTCCTCCTGCACCTTCACCGTCTCGATGCGGATTAAATATAGTCCTGCGAATATCTGAATATAGCATTTGCACCGGGGTCGATTTTAAGCAACCAGTGATGTAGAGCTGTAGGTATCCACTAATTAAGTATGGACAGACGATCTGCCCATGCTTAATTAGTATCCATTCCATACTGGACAGGCGTAGGAACAAGGCGCCAATTCAGGGGCCTTCAAAACTCACGTTTTTTAATTAGTAAACTTGGCTATCCAAACTTTAGTTACGCTTAACTACACAAAGATTTGTGGAGTATGTCGCTACCTATTAGGTATGGCTTATAATCTCTATGTATCCACTTAACGAATTTTCCGACAGTGTCGGATCGGCATAGATGTTGTTCCTGTGCATATGCATGTTGGCATCGCGACCATGGTTGCGCAACCATGGTGTTCCAATGTAATACAGAGCTAAGAACTGTTGACTATGTGAACTTATTTATTATGACATAAATCATGACACATCACAATAAAAAATAATAATGTCACGCTGAGGTGACGCTGATCGTAGCGCCGTAGCGCGTAGAGTGCGAGACGAATTCAATTCTACAGGAGAAAACTTTGGAAAAGTGTCACTTGTAAAAAGCTTCACTACTTGAAAGTAGTTAGCAAAGCTCAATATTGCGATTTTCTTATTGAATATAAAAAATATGATATCATTTTAATTTGTACTCAGTCATAATATAAAAGTACTTTCTCACAATCGTTGCCTGTCGGAAAGAGTTTCTGGAAACTCATAACGTAACTTTATTGATTCAATGCTCAGAATTGATAAAAAAAACATATGTAGGTATTTGAGGAAGATTGATTTAATTGAATAGAAAAAGTATTTTTTATTATGACATGGTTATGTGACATGTATACTTTAAGTAATAAAATGAGATACATGTACCCCGTGTAGCCAACTAGACACGGTTGATGTAGCCGCGATTCGCGCGCGTCCAACGCAGACGCGGCGGGCCGCCCGCCGCCGGCCATATCGCAACGCCCGATCTCTCCGTATTCATCGCTGCGCCCGGAAATCGCTAAATGTAGAGATACTCCGACCAACCGCCTTACCTCCTAGCTTTTTGAGAGTTCACATTTACCGTCGAAAACTTACATTACACAAATTGGATAGTCTTTGTATTTCAATGTTATTCATAGCGGCTCCCTTGTAAGAACACCGGTGAAGTAAAATTCGACTAATAGATAACTAGAGAGATGTTAGATAGAAATTAAACCATGAAGCGCATTCGAGAAAATCAAATGTGTTCGGTGTAGCTTGTCTACGATGTACTCGCGGCTACGGCTACGGCGTAGGCAGGGTGTGCGTACAAGTTGGTTCTCCGCAGCGCTCGTTTATTTGCGACTTCCTAGCTCTTTTGTTATGCTCTGTCGCCTGTGTCTGCTTTGAAAAATTGTAATGCAGCGGCATTGTAGACGCGAGCTGCTGCGATTGTGCACGTAAACGACGACCTATCTACTTATACCACAGCCTCAAATTTATGTTCTCGAGAGTCGCTGTGATCTAAATTTCACACGGTATAATGCCATTAGCTTCGTGTGAACGCACTGGATCTTGTAGTCATTTATTTCTATCAGACCTTAAATAAGTATGTTTGAAAGCCAGAATAAAGATTAAGAATTGTCCATTTAAATATGATTCATATGGAGCAAAAAGGGCAGAAAACTGTTTCGATAAATACCTATTAGGTAATTAGTTCATTGATTCAGGCGTGACTGCGGAAATCCATTATAAAATACAATAGACGACGTATATTTAGTAACCTAATCCGCGTAAATGTTCTTAAAGAGTCATATAGAACCCTGTAAGAAATCGACACGTGTTTGACCTCTCAACGAGGTATTCTCAGGATGGCGATTGACTTGTTGCGAACCCGGACCCGACGTGTGGACGCGTCGAGAGCAGTGTGACTGCTCTCCATTACGCGGCTTAGCTACGCTTACGCTAAATATACGTCGTCTATTGTAATTTACCTGTTAATTATTAATAAATTGTCAACATTGTTACAACGTCCGGGTATAGGCACTAATCTTCTAGATTAATACATAAATGAAACAGCAGAACCTATAGCAATTTGCTAGATAAGGTTACTGAAACTTCTCCGGGAGCCATGACACAGACCCATTGTTTATTTTTCTTAAAATATCTTTACCCAAGGTAATTTAATAAATATCCAGTGTAATAGTAAATAGTACCTACTTATACGTATCAAGTATCTATATACAAATACTTTGCTTATTTCCATGATACTCCTTACCTAGAAATAAATAACAAAATATATCCATAAATACGCAGTATTAACCCATTAAACATACATATTTGACATGTATAGATGAGCTACATCATTTCATTCTTTAACGTGTAAAAAGTTCTATAGCGTTAATTTGCATTAGGCCGTGTGTAGCGTGTGTACATACATATGTGCAGGCGCTACGAAGTACACAAAGACGGTGTAGCGAAGGCGAGGGCGGGCGGAGCACGAGCTGCGGAATACATTAGCCGCCACCAGCGGTGTCGGCGTCCGTACGCCATAATATATTTCACTAGCGGTCATTTTCGACAATTAACCACATAAAATAAGTGAAATTATGCATGCGGCCGACGACGGCGTATATCACGTCCAGTTACGGGCTACGATACCTAACTACATTCATTATTCAAAGAAATGTTTCGCTCGACCAGGTCGCGTCCGGAAGCGCCGGCTCTGTTCGTGTGATTGATGGAGACCTCTTTATTTTTACAGTCTTTTTGTGTTTAATGCAGTGTTTGTTCATAAACAATAAGTTGCTTGCTTGTTTCATCTTTTGACAGCAGGACATTGCAGGCGTTGTTCGGTACCAAAAGCTATTGTTGAACTACGTGAACATCTATTACATTATAAAATTAAATTTTAACGTCGTTTTGAGAGTAGGTACTCCTTCATTCGTCTAGTGTCTGGAAAAAGTAACACGGTCATGTAGAAACTTACATTCCTTGCATGCGAGAGTCCTAAATACCTTTTCATATAAGCCTTTACTTCAACCGGACCTCTCAAACCGTCGGATTCATTTTCTCTTGCAATTTCCTACAATTTCCGGACAGCGTTAGGTACGTTGATGTGCTGGAAAATTATTTTCATGTAAATCTTGCTTGTGCCTATACTCGGCACATGATAAAGGTAAACACAGTGAGATTTGCTTTTGAGTTTCTACAGATATTAACTAAATTATCTTTACATAAAATATCACTGAAAGACGTGTTATTTTTTGTACTTAAATCATAAAATGTGAACGGTGTTTCAAGTTCAAGCACGAGATCAACGTCCTGCTGTGTCGGCGTCGCGGCCCGGTTGCGTAACGCAACTAGGCCGCGCTCGACGCGCATGCATGCCTCGTGCGTGAGCCTCCGTCGCTTCTCGCTGTTTGACTTGCTATCGAACAAACTTGTTCACTCATTTACATTAGATTCATCGGTTTTACATACTAGATTCACCGCTGGTGCTAGATGTTATAACTTGGTCCATTCTTTTATCTTCATATCAGGCGTAGTAATTTCTTTTCTAGAATTCATAATTGTATGCCTCTCAAAACCTTGAATAAGAAATATTATGAAACTAAAAATAAAATCTGTGATGTATTTATAATATCATTGACACATGATTCCTGTGAGCCAGAATGGCCTGCACAATAGCCCACATATGATTGGTGCTCCCGCGAGCATCACCTTGAGGTGTGCGTGAGTCAGCAGACGGCACGATCGCACCGGTGTGACGGCAGCAGGTCGAGAATAGCGTGCGGTCTATTTAGGACTCCTCTCTGTTTGTTTGCCAGCGAAATGTGTCATTGTTAACTAATTTAAGTAACAACCACTGCCAGCTGTTACGACACTGATGTGTAGATGTGGTTCACAGGCGAACTTCGACATGCTTATTAATCACCTTGCGATTCTGAGACTAATCATATGCTTATTACACAGGCAACCTATATTAAATCCTAAACAAAACATCTCCATCCATTACCGCCTAACATTCAAGTTATATACGAGTCCAATGATTCACGAGCCTTGGTAACGGTAAATTTTTCGACTGGTTTTATTGCTTCCTCATGCTCACCAAAAATATATATTTTATACGTAGCCATTCTGTAACAATTTGCGTATTTAAGTGTTCCATACATATTAAACTTATGAGCAGTAAATGTGACAGTCTACTTCTTTGATTAAAGTTTTCTTACTTTTCCTCATTTAAATAAGCAATCTATATGCACAGAACGTTAGTGCCCATAACGAGCTCAATAATGAAACTCTTTAATTTTTTAGTGAGGTTGGCCAAGCTAATAATTATTTAATTAATATGAGTACCGTCCGCGCTGTCATTTCGATAACCAGCGACATTATCGCTGGAGAGTTACGTAAACATCAGAATGTAAAACACGATACCGTTTAGCCAGTTAATTAATTGCCGTGACCGGGACTCTGGAGCGGAGAGCGAGCGGCGGTCGTCGCGAGCTTGTTATGGAAATAATGAGTGCGACCGCTGCGCAGCCAGCCACCCGCCTCTGCACAAGTTGCTCCGCGCTTCCGAGCCTACCTCCACTTTTATTGTTACCATTGGATCCTAGATGTTTTACGATTTTCTCCGACTACGCGGAGTTATAGTACCCGTGTTTACCACAACAGCATTTTTATCTGTTGGTATATTTTATATTGCTGATTTTTTACGTGGTTAACGTGATTTAAATTGGCAATAATGAGTTTTTGAGATGGAGCTTCAGGATGAGAAAACTAAACAGAACGTCAGCTAAGTGATCAGTCCCTTTGACCACTTCGCTCTGCCTGATTTTCGTGAAAACTAAAATTACAGTTAAGTTTTTAGGGTTGCGTGGGCCGACACGGTCAGGTTGTAGAAAAGCGTTTATCAGCCTGTAATATTGCTCTATAGCGATAACTTTGTTGATGAAAATCAAATACTACAACATCAAGCTTATGGTCTTCAACCACTGTTCTATTTAACGAAGTGTCGGCTTTTGCCATGACCAGATTCTTTTTTCCTATGCATTCAAAGTTCATAAAAAAAATCGCAGCATTTTTTTAACCTTGCTTTTCTCACAATTAATATTACAAATCGAAAGCTTTGCCTCTTGTTGCTAAAATCCGTCTGAGCGAATGAGACGTGAAACGTTACGATACGGCGAGCCGTGGGGTTGCATACACGAGGGCTTATTAAGTTATGCTTATAGTGCTTGCATTGCATACGTTTACGTATCAACCTTAAACATGTAGAGTATTGTAGAGCAATGCATACACCGGATTTTTGTCTTGTTTCCTGAAAGCTTTGTACAAATAACTTTTGCGGACTACATTCAGAAGATCTGAATATATATAATTTTCTATCAACTTTCTTACCAAGTCTACCAACATTTCTTAATTAAGTTCTGGCATGCGAAAGAAATACAAGACATGAATTTCACAAGCAGTCAAGCGCCTTAGAAGCCCATTTCTTCCATGGGTAATATGACATGATATAAAACATTTCCGTTTGGCACATGGGTTTATTGGGGTCGTGTGATTGAGGTAACCTGCGACGAGACGTGTCACTTGATTTAATTAAGAGCCGCTTTACCGCCCGTTCCTCCAAGCTAAAGCTTTATACGGCGCCCCGGTTAATTTCGAACAGAGTCATTCTGCTAGAGATTTATTTCAATATTGAACACGTCTTACCGTTGCTGGTATCCACATGCCAGTTTTTACGTCCTCGTCTTAGTCATGCTGTGTATAATGTTTAATTAAATAAATTATTAATACAAGCTTTGCTGTAGTACTTTAACAAGGTTAGTCATTTTTACCTTTTTTCTTGTAACAGATAACAAGAAAAAGGGTAAAATGACTAACGAAAGGTGGAATCTCTTAAATCCGCTAGTGATTGCATCGTTTAGTCCAAATAGTCCTCGTATTTCAACGCAGAATCTCTGACTTACAATTTAATAAATGGAGTCCATTTGTTAGCCGGTGGACCCCGTGTTTTCACCTCTATCTCTTTTCTGTTATGGCATCTTTTTGTTATCTATCTCATTTTTCAAATAGATAATTAGTTATTGTAAGAGGCCGGTTAATATTAATTGAAATAACTGAATTGCGAGCTTTTGTTTCACAATTTCTATGAATATACAGGGTGTTAGGTTAAACGAGGGACAGACTTTAAGGGACTGTAGTACTCTTGAAAATGATTAACTTTCACTATGGAACCAACCTTGAAATAGATACACCACCTACACAGTAAAAGAATGCCCCTGAGTCCCTCGTTCGACCAAACGCGAGTCGTACACCAATTCCGTTGTCGGCCGATCGAACCAAACATAATCATGTAAAAGAATGTGAGTACGTACAGTACTTCAACCGACATCGTCCGATAACTAGATGTTGTAGGTACCTACGCACAAATTTTTTACATAAATGATTGGATAGATCGACTTAATTCGACCGATAACGGATTAGGTGTATCCGAACCGTAACGCACTGTAGAGCAGTAGTGTTCTTGAATCAAACCTTGCAACTTTCTCTTTGAAAACAGCATTAACGATTTTCTGTTGCTTTGCTCAATTTGATTTTACTTTAATTCGTTGTTTTTACGGTTGCGGTGAAATTGACACATTTTTTTTGCATCTTATTTGCATGAAGTATTGTAACGCTGTCTTAAATTTAAGGTAATTCTTAAGTAGAAAGTTAGTGGAGCTGTTTAACTTAAAAAAATAAGTTATCAGGGTTCCGTTTTTGTTCTTTGGAGGGGTATCTACTTAATGATTGATTGAAAGACGTTTGCAGGCTAAGCACATATACATTTTATAAATAAACAATGTATGCAGAAATTGTAGAACAGAGTAAATCAGTTTTATTTTGCGCGTGTTATGCGTTTTCCCTAGATAACTAAATTGCGCAATAAAATTATTGTTTATTTTTATTTATCTAAGCACTAGTGTGCGAACAGTGGCGGACTCTGCTTGGCGCGGATGAAATGGGGCGCCATGTCAAACCATCATTCCTATGCTATATCTAAGTTAAATATTTGGCTTTGCAGCCGCAGAATATGCATCTGAGGATTTTGCGTTCGAAATGCGAACGCAATGTTAAATATTAAATATTATTTTATATATATATAAACCTCGTGTCTGAGTAATAACAGCCGCACGGGTCGATCCATCGGTCGGTTAAGCTACGCTTGCCGGGGTTGGTCCGTGGATGGGTGACCGTCTTTACATACCGAGACTCCTCCGTGTCTCGGAAAGCACGTTAAGCCGATGGTCTCGGCTGTCATTAGTGGATCTTTGTCAGTCGTTACGGGTCGTCAGGAGCCCGAAAGTCTGACAACCAGTCTTACCAAGGGGTATGGTATTACCCAGTTGCTGGGTTGCGGAGGTCAGATAGGCAGTCTCTCCATGTAAAATACTGGTATTCAGCTGCATCCGGTTGGACTGGAAGCCGATCCCAACATATTTGGGAAAAAGCTAAGCAGATTGATATATAAACCTTATTGCTCTAACTAAATGATGGTGAAAACTGTTGTGTAGTTAAGAAGATCTAAGCGGTCACACAGACATGAAAAGCAACTTGAACTTTTTTATTATTTATAGATATAGAATAAAGCTTGAAGTAAACACTAGGTAATACGGGCTGGTGTCCACAATTCCACGTAAAAGCGCGAGTTTTACGTAAGGAAGTAAACACTAATAATTATTTTGTAAACTGCGAAACTAAGATGATTACTTTACGAATAGTTTGTTGTCCAAGATTCTTATATTTTGCAGTGAGTCAGCCAAGTTCGGAAAAAGACACAGTTTATTATTGTTGATAGTACTTAAGGAGCCTTTGCGCGTGCGACTGACTCGCACTTGACCAGTTTTTATATTTTGTGAACAGAAAAGTATAAAACAACATGTAATTAGCTTGAATTTTGCAAATTTCCTCTGTTGGCACCTAATGCGCTACTCGTGTTGGCCGTCATCACGCGTCGCGGGAGAAGTTCGTTATTAATTCACCGCCTTTCAACTTGGACACTTTTACTCGCTTAAGGCTTTACTTTTCGTGGATGATAGGCTCCAAAAAAAACTTGGGTGTGTGTCGCGTCGAGTCGCGTGTCATCTGATGTGATCGTGCTACTCGACAAAATTGTATTCTTATTCTATGTAAATGCAGCTGGCTCTATTATTATAAAACCAACTTCGTTTGCAATTTTGCATAGTTTCGTAACAGGTCTTAAACCTTTGACTATCAAACTGTCGATATTTCGATACTTGATAGTACTTAATAAAAATTGTTAGTACTATTGAATCGACCGCGTCTCTTGATAATTGCAGCGGACTCTATTGACGAGGTTAAAATTAAAATGCATACGTTCTTGGTGATAATGGTGTTCCACAATCGGCAATCACATGGTGACCAAAAAGCGGCCACGCGGTGTTGATTGTGACATTGTCTGACGCGGGTGGGGCGCCGTACCGCCCGCGCTGCTCGGGCCAGCGGCGCAGGGCGCGCGGCGTGGCGCATCGCGGCTGCCACCCGCATTTGTGATGCAAATTGTTGCGCCCGCCGCAGCGCCTCTGTACTTCGCACCTTACCTGCTGCAACCACCGTAATTATTGTGAAAAATATTCATTTGTCGCTTTTTAGACCCTCATTATCATAATGCCCGCTTTTTGTTAACACGACTGCTTTTCGCTATTTGCCTACCTATTCTCATATCTATGCCGTTCTATCCGTATTATTTCTTTTGTAAACTGATACCTGTGTCTGCTGTGGAGCCCGTTAGCTATAATCGCGGGAATTCAATAGCTAACTGAACTGGCTGCAAGAACTTCGTGTGAAGTTTCGTGAGAACCTAGAGCAGCTCGGCAATCGACTGAACGTTATCATATTTCAAACGGTTTCGCAAAACGAATAAATAAGAACGGAGGCAAGAAGCGTGCGGTGAAACCGAGTCAAAGCGTGGGTATTAGAAACGCTCCGATTACTACGTTGAGACAAGACGCTGGCGCAGCCGCCACGTCCCTCCATGACGTCGGGCCTAGTAGATCTTGCATTGTTATATGTACCGAATACTTGGGGTACTTGTTGCTTTGTAGTCACTAACTCAAAATAAATCCTAATTTTTTATTTGTTGCATCTCTATCTTCAATCGGAGGAAGTCTTCCTTTAGTTTTAGACACGTACATTTTGTCTAACACATTGATTCTTATCATTGACCCTTTCGATTGATGCTATTAAATAAAACTATCATGTTTCTGGCTTTTTTGCGGCTTCAACTCGCGGCTGTAGTCTGAAGCATCCAAGTACTAAAAAGGTTTTGAAAGCAGTAACATTTGAAAAAAAAAAGTACGTGTCAGCTCGCGAACAATGAAGGGTTCCGAGATAAATTTATCCGAACTAGGGATGAATGAAGAAGATGAAAAAATATACGTCACGGTCAATTCTTTATGTGCAAATGTAAGTTTGTAATCGCAAAGATTGTTTTTTATGTGATGACTTTTCCTTTACTTGTGCTGTGAGGTCCTTCCGCCATCATAGCCAGCATACTGAACGTGTTATAGCTGCTAACTTAGTGTAGAAAATCTAGGCGATTGCGATTAGGTACCCTGACGGATCCCCCTTATAAGAAAACAAATTGCATGGTACATAATTAGCTCAAGACTTTTTTTTTTTTTTTGTGTTGGAAATCATCAAATGACTCCTCCCGCTCTGGGCGGAGCGAGAGGGAGTGTCAGACTTTTACTGACTAAAACCCACCCGTGTTCCTTCCGTTGCCTATGTGCTGGGGCCGCGATATCCCTTTCAGACAAACCCGCAACCCCAGCAAAATGCACAATAGCAATTTAAGCGTAAGTGATTCTCTAATAACATCAATGTAGGTTAGAGCTGAATGAAAGGTGACAAGGTGGCAGTGTCGGACACGGGTACCGCTGCTGGCTTGACCGCGTTCCACTAACGGTACTCACTCCGGAGTATTTCTCGGCGCGTGGCACACTTCATGCGTACATTCACCTCGACCATCTCGCTGTCTCCGCATCGCCTGCGTAACGGCACAATATCCTTGGCTCCTTCATTAGTCACTACTGTTAATTCGCTAACTATATTTTCATTGAACACCTAATATGAAAAACTCAAATCAAAGGTTTTTGGATTGACATAACTGGCTTCGAATAAGTATATAACTTAACTATTACATTCTAAAAAACGACTAAATTCAACCCTTACTTAAAATATAATATAATCTGATTTTTTTTTATATTTCGTGCTTATGTATCCATAACAAAGAGGTTTTTCTAGCGTAAAGCTAGCTATACTAATGAATTCGGATCTAAATACCGTTAGAGGTCGTCGAACTACATGCGCTGATGAATAAATACATACCTACCTACGGAGAGTTACACAAAAAAACTTTTATAACATCTTAGGTTTTCTAAGTTACCTACCATCTTCTTAACGTACAGCGGAACATTATATTAATTAATTTGCTAATTACTGCTACCATTCAGGCTTGCTCTAACACTGATTACTTTATGCACTTCTTCTTTACCCCTGGACAGTTTTATTTAACATTGGGTTCACTTCAATCCTGGAAGGAGCAGTTGGTTGTGCATGATAGGCAGGAAAGGAGGTGGGACATCCGCGAAGAGGCTCCATTTGGCCCATATTATTTATATACGGTATTTTTTTTTTTTTTTTAGGATGCGAAATTATCAAATAACTTCTCCTGCTCTGGGTGGAGCGAGAGGGCATGTCAGACTTTTACTGACTAAAACCCACCCGTGTTCCTTCCGTTGTCTGAGTGCCGCGATATCCTTTTCGGACAAACCCGCAACCCTGTTTTTTTTTTTGGGTGGGATGTCTTCAAATGACTCCTCCCGCTCTGGGCGGAGCGAGGGGAGTGTCAGACTTTTACTGACTAAAACCCACCCGTGTTCCTTCCGTTGCCTGTGTGCCGGGGCCGCGATATCCCTTTCGGACAAACTCGCAACCCGAAGCTTGGGCCCGCAATCAACTTCTGTAGTTCTGATAAAAAATAATATTTAAATAGTGTTCCGGATGTGTTCTGGTTGTACTTACTGCCATGTTTCCTTCCCACTGGAACAGATACAAAATCCGAATAACCAACACATCCACTAGTTGGTCAGAAGGCCAGTAAGAAGTTAAAAAAAAAAATGTTCAGATTTCATTGGAACTGTAAACTTTACCTACTTTATACCTTCGGATAAACGTGACAAATGCAAATTAATAAATTTAAAAAAAGTGTGTAGTGGGTGTGTAGTGTGTTAGTGTAAATGTAGCTTCCTAGTTTTCGAACAGTCCTACTACACCAACATTCACAAGGCCTTTTCTAAAATAAAAGTTGTCTAACTGTGATAACAGGAGAATTAGGAAGCTATTTCGCTGTCCCTTCACCACGTCAAGCGGCATAATTAGATTGAGTTTGCTCATTCTCCTTTCGTTTATTTTCTGAAAATGAGCTTTCTATTTTAATATCTTAGGAAAATTATGTTTTGCTTATCCGAGAAACAAACTTTAAAATCTGACAATAGCCGTTTTAAGCAAAGTTATCAGATGCAAAGTATACTGTGTTTCATAGTTCCATATAAATTAATATATCCTAAATTCCTTACCCGAATTAGTTTAGAGCCATATCCGTAGTTTGCTAAGCAAGTGGGTAGCAGTAAAAGCCCGGAGGTCGTTGCGTTAAGGGTTCAGTTAGCGCGAAATTGGAGTGAAGGTGCGACCCATGTCCTAACGTGCCACTTCATTATGTGGCCTCGTTGCCCGCCTATGTCCATACCATCACTCTATGTGATATGCCTAGCGATATACCAAACACTTACCGCTTACCCTACATCAGATACCATATCATTTACCATAATGATGTGGAACTAAACAACAAATATTTGAAGTCGTAGGTACGGTGCACCTCATATTTAGATGTGATCTGATCCTCGTACGCAGACGTACGATTAAGGATATTCACTACGTTTTATTATTGCTCACAAAGAAACATATTTTTCTTATAGGTATGAAGGGCTCAAAATTAAAGTGTATGAAGGTGAATTATTGGTTTTAGGAGTATTATTCCAGTACAGTTATAAAACGCCGCCCGTTTCTTGCGTGCGTGTGATTACATTGCCGTGTAATATATTCACATTTTCACCACCTTCGCATCCTTAATGTTTCGTTTCCTTCTTTGTTTACTGTGTTCCATTGCGCTGCTGCTATTTAATTTCTTTGTGTGTTGAACAGTTGTGCGGTAAACATGTATTGTAATAGTAGTGCAGTAGTCTAAGTAGACTAAACGAACTTATTACTGTATCTCAAGAGTTTGTTTTCTCGACGTAAGATAACCGATGTATAGTTTCCGGAACTTCATGCACGCTACGGCCTATGAGCTGGCGAAACGACTCAGCTACTTTACTCGTCTGCCAAATCGCCCCCCCTATCGTGTGTCATTTACCAACGGATTTCTTTGGGACTTAGCCAGAGAATTGCAAACATAAATTACCTCTAGCAACCTAATTATTACGTGTTTATTTACAAATCAAGATTAACTCTATCAATGTTTGTTATTTTCCGCCCACCGTCGTTGTGTTGTATTTCTGGAGTGATTTGTCAGGAAACGAAAAGCAACATTGACATATCATATTAATTCCACATGTCTGGACTAAACGGGGTTTCTTGTATGAGTAAATAAAAGAGTCAGTCGATATGAAATGCTGTGCATACAGATTACGCTGTAATCAACGCTTATAGTGCAAGCCTTACCTCGGCCGCATGACCAACTTACTGTATCACACGTGCATTTCGGTCATTGATTTAAGACCATTACCATTCAGATCATCGAGTGGCTATTGTTCACCTGAAATTAGAATCAAACTGTTATTACGAAATTCACTGTTCACTACGGTAATAAACTTGTTGCAACACATCGCGAGCGGTTTCCTTTGAGACGTAACCTACGTAAAACAAAAATATTAAAATAGTTGTAGTGTAGGTTTTAGTTAATGATATATGTTGCATCAAACTAAACTGTCCATAACAGTCCCGAGAAAACTACTGATAAAAGAGAAAGTCATCGCGAACCAGTCACGCATACTCGAGAAACGAAAACAAAATCCCTATAACCCTTTTCGCTGGCGGCTTTAAGCAGATGTCAATTCCGATTTCTTTAATAGTTTCGATGTGCTAAGAATATGTTACATATTTATGCGGTTTGTGTCAAGCTTATTTACTAGCCGGGTGACTTATCCGAGCTCGGCCCCGCGGACGTGTCTGACTGCAGCAAGCGGTTACTTTAACTGTGGCCAACAGATCCCTTTAAGTCGTCATGCTGTTATTCGACTTGAAATCTGCCTTATAACAATTCTGCTAAAACTTTTGTCATCTTCTAAAAGCTGGGTCACTTCTCTTATCCCTTAAATTGCGGGTCTGGCTTTAAATGGGCTAGAAATGTTATTTTTTGTGTAACCTAAATATAAATGTGTGTTACAGATAATAACTTGTATAGGGTGAGTTGTTAGGGAGCGACAGCTAGGTGTGGCTCCGGAGCCGTCGTCGATGCGATGCCGGTGATGGTGTTTTTACGATTGGGGTGCGCCGTGGCGCGGGCGCGCCTGCTAATTTTGATAAAAGCTCCGTTCGACCGCACCCGGCTACCGTCGTCACCACTGCGACCAATAAATACCCGACCATAACCGCAGACGTATACTTATAGACATGCAGTGCTGATACTAAAGTGTCTCATTGATCTGATCTTCTATCAAATATAAATGTATTGGTAATAGCAAAAACAATGATCTCATAGCAAGTTCCAGTAGCTCAAATATTAAATAACATAATAACTTATGTTACGGGTCCTTTTTAACATAACAGAGAACTTTTGAATTTGAATTTTATTCCGAAGTTCGTACGATAATAGTTGAATAAATCTTGGTAGATATTGATATTCGTGTTTAGATATTTTTTGTTTACTGGTGATTAGTGTTGCGTGGTGGTAATAGATGATAATATAATCAGATAGATGGTGTGAACGGGTAAAAGGTAGCAGTGAATAGTTGTATTTGCTGTCGAAATACAACAAATATTCACAAGGACAAGAGCAGCGTCGTGGTCAAAATGAGTTAGTAAAAAATATAAAAAGATTTCTTATCTATTGCTCATTCATTATCGCCCCAGCCGGTTTTCTATTTGACCTCTAATATTTTGATTTTTATTTAATCATCGGAAGTATGGTAAAGATGGCAGCCTTTTGGTTGAACTCCGGCATTATCGAATCATTGTCTTTTCTGTGGGTTCCAGCTATCTAATTACGTAACATATTTTCGTAAACGATTACGACTAATCTGTTTCATTTTAGACAGTTCAACAACATTCATTGCGTTATTTACGTTGATGAGCAGATTTTTGTATTTCGCATGCCACCATATTTGTACGCCTCTTGGCATAACATAGCGACCTATATTTTTAATTTAAGAACTGTATTCACTACCTATGTTACACAAATAAAGAAATGATTACGATGATTATGATTTTATTTTTTCTAACTTATGAAGCAATGGATTAGTTATCTGTTTCAAAACGATTCAGATTCTGATTGATCATGTATTGCGCAATTAGGGTACTGTTCTTCGGACTTTAGACACGCTGACTTTTATAATAACCTAGCAACCCGCCTGTTACCCTTCCCGCTTGCTTGCAGCGCCCCTGCCACGGTTTTGACAAATAGACAAAACACTCAACACTCGAGATTTCTTTAATATTAATGTATTAGGCACATAAGCATTCCGGAATAAATTCGGTATTGATGGTGAAAACCGCATCAAAATCCGTTGAGAAGTTACTAAGAACAATGCGGTCACACAGACAGACACAAAAAGTATCTTCAGTCTATAACATGGATAGGTAGAAGCAAAGGGGGTCTTGCAGTGCTTAGTGCTGTGGCACTGAAGGACTCCGTGCCTTATTCGAGGGCAGCGATGGCGATGCTTATTCGCACGAGTTAATTTCCTTCTGCATTGTCTATGACTCTTAAACTCACTCAAAACTAGAACATTACTTAAAATTCGTTTAAACACTTTTGATTGGTTGAAACTAGTTCTAAGTAATGCTTGAGTCCTTGAGTGAGGTTCTGTAATACGGGCCTAAGTCCAGTCACATTAGGAGTTCACCTCGGCATGAGAGATAATAATTGTCTCAAAATTATCATAAAATCTCGTGTCTGCGTCTTGAGATATTCAAGTTCAAAGGTCTCAAAAATCGCCTATGGTTTTAATTTCAATGATGATGATGGTTTCATGGATTATAAAAAATTGATGAGCATAAAATTCTCTACAATTTTTTTCCAAAACATTTTTTATACTTCCTGGCATCCGATTGAGCTAAAACTTGGCATACTTATTTAACTCAAAAATATGATATCATGGAGCTAGCCTGATGATGGAGCCCGAAGGTGGCCATAGGAACTACTCATTCAAACAAGATAACACTTTAGTGTTATCACTCATTGTATATGTATTAACAAGTAGAAACTCCTCAACTAAATAAGATAGCGTAACTCGTTGGTTTAGTCTTGATAAGTACTACGAGGGGTGTTCAATAAATAGTGAGAATGAGTAAGACGCAATTATCTTTTATTATATGTTATTTTATTTTTCGACGTAGTCACCTTTCAGGTTTATACACTTTGTATATCTTTTCTCTAATCCTAAAATCCCTTTCTAAAAAAATCTTCTTCCTGATCCCTTAAAAAATAATTTACGGCGGCGACTACTCCGTCATCATCTTCGAATTTCTGGCCCCTGAGATGTTCCTTTAAGCGCGGAAATAGGTAGAAATCACTAGGAGCAAGGTCCGGTGAATATGGAGGATGTTCCATCAATTCGAAGCCAGCTTCTTGAATGGCAGCCATCACAACTCTGGACTTGTGCGCAGGGGCGTTATCTTGGTGAAACAAAACAACTTTAGCGAGTTTGCCACGCCGTTTCTTGCGTATTTCCTCACGCAACTTTGTTACTTGTCCTGCGTACACAGTCCCCGTAATAGTGGCTCCATGATTAAGATATTTGATCATTACCACCCCTTGGCTGTCCCAGAAAAGAGAGCCCATGATCTTTCCGGCGGATGGAATCGCCTTAAATTTCTTTGGAGTTGGAGATGACGGTCGCTTCCAAGTCGTGGACTGTTGTTTCGTTTCCGGGTCATAATGGTGAAGCCATGTTTCGTCCATAGTTATGAATCGAGCCAAAAATCGGTCAGGATCTTGTTGTAACAAATCCAAACAGCTTTGTGAAATTCTCAGTCGAGTTTGTTTCTGCGCGTCAGAAAGCATTCTGGGCACCCAGCGCGCTGACACTTTTTTCATACCCAAATGGTCGTTTATAATATTATGGACACTTCCTATCGAAATCTTTACTTCTTCAGCTATAAAACGAACAGTAACACGACGATCCGCCAAGACAATATTTTCAACCTTTTTAATCATTAATTTGTTCAGTCACTGCCGATATGGGGCGTCCCGTTCGTGGGTCGTCGTTAGTGGAAGTTCTTCCTCGCTTGAACTCAGCACACCAACGCGCAACCGTAGAATATGGAGGAGCATGAACCCCTAATGTTGCTCTCAAGTCTTGATTTACCTGCTCCGTAGTAAAATTTTTCAAGCAGAGATATTTTATTACCGCGCGAACTTCAATTTTATCCATTTTTAAGAACACGTTCCGAAACGACGCAAACAATAGACTTCTACTTTTAAAAAACAAAAGAGAATTAATTGCTTTTTTTATTATCATCTTAACTAATGTCTGGGCTATGCCTGCCAGTATTTTTTTTTTTTCTTTCCATGGAGAATGTATCGCATTCTCACTATTTATTGAACACCCCTCGTATAGTCCAAGATGGTGTCCAGAGACTGATGATGGAGCCAGAAGGTGGCCATAGGAACTCCTCATTCAAACAAGATAACACAATCGTGTTACGATTCATTGGACAAGCTGCTATTACATAATGGTGGTGTTCACGGTAACTAGACAATATAACCCCGTTGTGTTTCGGCCATTTGGATTTGTTTTGACAAGTAGCCGTAGTAGTACGTTAGCCCAAGATGTAGTCCGGGATCTAATGATGGAGCTGAAAGCTCGCCATAGGAACTCCTCAACTAAACAAGGTAGACTCCTTATGTTTGGGTTCGTTTGTTTTTATGGACAGAAACTTGAGATGATCTGATGATGGAGCCAGATGATGGCTAAGGGACTTCTCAACTAAACAGGATAGAAGAAGGACATAAGTCTCAATTTTCTTCTTCTTCATCGGTATTCCGGTTGCTCGAAAAGTTGCTAACTCATTATCATCATCTTCATTGTCAAGGATATTTGTATGTAAACCGTCAAGGATTTCGGGGTGAAATGCGCTTTCTTCATCGAGATCGCTTTGATACGATGAAGCATTAAGGCAAGCTTGCCCATTACACTGGCCACAAGCAAAAAAACATTGCTACCCCGATTTCCTGCATCCGCAGCGTGAACCACACCATTGTTGCAGTTGTAAAATATTGTATTAAGTAGTTCACCTGGAGCTGGTAGTAATGTTGTCGTTATCGGTTCCAGGAATTCATTTTGCAGCACCTAACCCCATTCCTGGGGTTCTTAATCAATCCCTATTCAAGTTTGCATTTGATAGTAGGTACTTACACTCGGTTGATAAATGTTGATGAGCGAAGATGATCGATATTGTCCTCAGATTTTGGAGCATTATATATTGCCAACAATTTTAATTACACCAAGTAGGTTAGTATTAATAAACGAATATATTCAATAAATGAATAATATTATTAAATATAATGTATTAATTAATTAATAATGCAAATTATTCATAATAATTATAGTTTTTTTGGTTGCTTTTATACGACGTATTATTTTCCGGGACTCACGGTTGACCTTGCATTATGCCATGGCAATGTATGGCGAGTGCTGCGCACTCCTCGCGCTTTATTAAAAAACGGTTAAGCGTGTAAAAATTGTCGAGCAAAAAATTCAGAATTTTTTGCTCAACAATTTTATGATAGATGTAAACATCATTGAAACCATAATAACCGTTGCCCTTAAATATCTTAAGACACGAGCTTTTATGAGACTTTTGGGACAACTTTTAGAATGCCAAAATGAAGGTTTACAGGTTTTTTGGCTTAAGTAACTGGACTACTATGACACAAGTCTTGTACTAGTTGCTCGCATGTCCTTGTAGACTTTCTTTACAAATTCGAAGTTAACTGTGCTCTTCCAGTTCGACGAATTTTTAACAGACATGCTAGTAGAAAAACCTTTGTAGGTTATTAATGGAATATAAATATTATTTTATTAATTCAGATTTATAGTTCAGCGGTTATCAGAAGATTTTCTAATGTTGAAACTGAAAAAATGTCCCTGCCTGTAATGAGTTGAATTCGATTCTATTTACAACCCTGCCACTACAGCATGCTCCCTTGATTGATGTTTTAAACTATCGTTTATTTATTCAAGTGTTGTTATGTCCGATGTCCCAGATAAGACAAAATAAATTAATGGCGTTTAGTTTCAAGCACGTTTTTTCTATTATTCAAGAGAAGTCGTAATCAGTCAGAGGTTGCAAAACACTGTGATCATGGTTATTGCGGACTAGTGTTGTAAGTGTGGGAAATTAATTGTTTTTATAAGCAAATTGACTAACTTAAATTTACCGTATTTTGAAATCACAACTGTCATTCCTTATCATTTGTATGTAATAACACGGCAAATTGACGTAAGTTGTCAATTTAACAATGAACGTCCCAGTCTGTACCTTTGCCAACACCTCAATTTATCGTGCTCTCAATCAATGCAAGTTTTTTGAAACTATCAAGCTTCCTCAATCCGCACGCTCATAACGGTTGTTTTACTTACCTTCCTTTTTGAACCAAGTCAATGTGCTACTAAGATTTCAAAAAGGTTTTTTAAATATTATTTATCGTATTGGTCTTTCCTTCTTTTATGTTTTAATGGAGCGTCATTTTGTATCTAATATACGGAGAAACGATGTTTTCGGTAGAAGGTAGGCACGCACTAGTGGTGTGTGGTGACATACTTAATTAAAACTCCACAAGCAGCTAACGATCACTTCTTTTGTAATTACCTATTACAATACAATGATTTCTTTGAGCGACTCGACGATAGAGCAATAAAGATCTCTTAGATCTGAAATTAATGTTAGATAGGATGCCCCAACTTGAGTGATTGCGTTACGTAGCTTTTACAAAAAGTAAACTGCTCTGAAGAAAGGCCTACGTGGAGAAAGTTTCAACGTGAAAGAAAGATCGAAGGGAAAGACCGGATTTATGGTGACACACTATATTTATTGGTTTCAACTTAAAAGAACATAATATTATCAAGTACTTAGTATATAATGTACCTACACTAGTTTAGCTATGTAAACCATTAATAGACGCTGACGACTATTCGTACCAGTTTATCTAGCTCTATATTATTTTTTGGTAATTATGTTTCTTAACAAAATAATTACAATTTAATATGATATCAATAAAAAAAATACCAAGGAGAAATTTGGGTAGGGCGGCGACGATGTGGGCGTGTCTATGCTCCGCCCAGTCGAGCCACGCCCTCGCCCTTTGCCACCTTTTCGCTGAAAATCTGAAAGCGCTGTTTCGTGTAGGTATTCAATCAACTAAGTAATCAGGATTAAAATGGAACCTTTGTTTTTGGCAAACACTCACTCGTACAAACCGCAAACGTCCGATGTCGGTACCGACTGGAATTCAACAGTAAAACAACAAAATATGGCTCTCTATTAAAAAAAAAAATACAATGTAAAACCAGTGTTTTCTGGTTGAAAATGTTGCTATGTAGATTCAAATATGTGTTCTTCATAATATAAATATAGCAATCCATGTTTTTACGCATTGACGCATTTCCGTACCTATTTGAGAAGTAATTACCTATGTTAGCTATGTTATTGCTACTTTCTCATTCTGTCGTTCCAAAAAAATGATGGCTTTGCGATGAAAATTGATTACATTCGGCTGCTGATAAGAAAAGAAATGAACGTTGTAGGGGTCGCAGCCCGCGGGGCAGATAAACTCGTTACAGCAAGATACGCCACTGACGGCGTTACAGCGCGGCGGTGGCAGCGCACGCTAGGGCCCAAGATATCCCTGTAATCTCGTTGTACACTCCCGACCCCGGCGTTTCCGATTCCTTGCCGAATTACCTTTTCTTCTTTCTTGATCGACAATCTAATTCGTTACAACATAAAACGCTTTTCCCTCAATTTACGATGCTCTTAGCTATTTGGAAAACAACGGTAGTAGACATTAAACTGGGAGGTGTTGGGTTTGCATGAAGCACGTAGCACCACGTCGACGCCGCTAAAAGCTTCTTGTTGACGTAGCGTTCGATTCAAGAGGCATGAACTACGTCTTGTCCTTGTAATTGATTGCTTTGTCGCGTAATTTGTTTGTCGACGCTGCCGGGCGGAGCGTGCGATTCTCGCGGGAGCACTAAGGCGCTTGTC
This sequence comes from Agrochola macilenta, assembly GCA_916701695.1. Classification (NCBI taxonomy): domain Eukaryota; kingdom Metazoa; phylum Arthropoda; class Insecta; order Lepidoptera; family Noctuidae; genus Agrochola; species Agrochola macilenta. The sequence goes on along the minus strand of OU753554.1, from coordinate 8,379,448 downwards.
CTCTCGTCATCTTCCTCGTAAATAATAAATAGCATCCGACGGTGGCGACCGCCCGCCGCGTGCCTATCGCCGGAGAGCCTCCGCGCCACCACGCCACCACTCGCGTGCCCACTTCGTGACTCAGCACCCACTTGTCTCTGTACCGTTGATGAATCGCCTCACTTAGCTGGGGACCCGTACACATGTTGACGTAATATATCGTAATTAAAAATAAATTAATTCAAATTAAATCGTTGCATTGGATTGCAATTTTATTATTCCGCTCCGACAAAAAGAAAGAGTCATGCGGTACGTTACAGTGGTAGTTTTGTAAAAATCAAATAGCGTATCGCAACGTCGTGGCGGGCTGAGCCGCACTGGCGTCCGGGTTGAGCTGAGCACGATCGCGCGTTCCCTCACTAATAACCCCGTAATTGGTATCGAAGCTCGCCGCAGCCGGATTACTGAACGTCTAATTGAATGCGAGACGCTTACTCGCCGCCCGCGCCGCCTCCTCCACTGCCACCAGTGCCACCTTGCAGTGACACAGTAGTTGGAGCGACTTCATTTTGTTGCGGTCAACTTAGTCTGTTTTGCGCACGTGTACAAGCCGCGCTTATCGTCTCGCCCACCGTTCAATTACAGCGTCTCAATGAATTAAATTGCCGTGGAATCGGGACGAAGCCGCAACAGGAGATCAAACGTTACTCCCCCTGACGAATAAGACTTTAGATCTACCCGTGACGGCAACGCAAACTTTACGACGTTAGATAATCATTTCATGTCAATTAGCTAATGAAAAATAAAATAGGCTCGGTTAATGTACTAGCACCGTAATTAAAATTATGGTGATGGCCCGCTGGCATCTGTTTTAAGTCTTTAGTATGGTATGTACATTAATTAATACAATTCCATTAGAACGTATAGCGAGAAGATATACCTGATCAATCAATTAACCAAGGAATGAAGACAATTTTTACAATCTTAATTAAACTCAACTAGAAATGTGAATTTTAAAGAAATGTTCAACCACGTTTGAACATTTCTTTTTACACGTTGCAAGTAATGATAAGCGCCTCGTTATTTTAAGCAACGTTTATAAATAAACCTCATTATTTAAAAACAGAATGTAAAAGTTAATTGGTACCTCAGCTCTTATTTTTAATGACTAATTAGAATTGTCCCCCCTTCTTAATCTCAGGTCATCGAAGATATGACCATCACGCCCCTTTACAGTGTCTTATATTGTTTTTAAACATTTTTATACGTAGTCATATTTTATTTTATTCTGTATACGACACCACGTGAACTATAATCTATGAAAACGTAATAACTAACAAAGCTTCTTAATCTGGAACTACTAAAGTTGTGTCGTTTATTAAAAGCGTTAGAAATCCGTGACTGCACGGGTGCGTGCGAACGCGGCGCGCTCAGCTCACTGTGTTTACACTGATCACGCTCAGTCAGAAAGGCCTGGAACAGCGCCAACTAATCTCTTCTCAACAGGTAGATAAAGTCCGCGCGTTCCTAATGACATCACACTCTGGATCTATTTCACTCATGATTCACTTCATTCAAAATATTACGACTACATTACCCAAATACCTATATTTAAATGCAGCAGTGCAGCATAAATACGTTTTCGATATGTACTTATTTCCGAAATTATTTATCGTCAGAATTCCATCTCAATTTACATAAATTTCCTCCAGTTTAGGACTCACATTCATAGTTATACAAAACAGCACAATTATAAATCTGTAATTCTTCTCCTCTAGTTTCCGCTGAAATGAATAAAAATTAGACAGTCAGTCGCGGGCTAAGGTTGTTTTTTTATACATTTTGTACTAGACGCTCACAGTCGGTGGCCGACTTTACGTTTCGGTGAGAACGTGACCTAGCAGAAATTCTCTAGGCCTCAGTCGCTTCGACGATTCGTCGTCATTTTCATTTAATGTTAATTTTGTTCTTGAAGATCTTAAAATTACTCAAAATGTTTATGCATATTATTTAATATCTGGATTAGATTAAGAATGCTATCAGGCTCAGCACTTCAGCAGCCACATGCATTGGACAGCACACTGCCTGTTATTAACTTTTTAAACGATTGTGTTAATTAGCGCACTTCACGAGGAGTCGCCCTCGAGCGTTGCACCGCATTGTGCCGAGCAAAAAACAATAAACGATACGTTCCGCTATTAATTAAACCGCTATACGATACACGATTGCTTCACCAATAACCGTGCGGGATAGGCAAATGCAATTAAAATATCTGTTATGAGTCCCTACGCTAATTGAAGTTTATCTGTAAACTTTTGTCAACGTAAATTTTTGGTCAAATGGAAAAGTCGCATCAGTTAATAGTTTATGTCGTTACGGAGATTACTGCGAGGCGTGATGCGGTAGTGGAGCTTAGTGCACGTTTCGGTGCGGATAGTCCTTTTATGTAGAAGCAACGCATGACACGGGCTTGAAAAGCTTGCAGCGCAGAAGGCGCAATATCTTGTCAAATCCACTGTGGAATACGCAGCAATATCTTCAAACATAATCTAATTGCAGCTACTGGTACTGCAACTGTTGAGATGAGATATTGCTCGTACACATAAATAGTATCTGCTCAAACAAAACACTTATTTATAAACTCTTGATAGAGCGTTTATAAAGAATCAGAGAATCATCAAAGAATGAATGAATTAACAGCTTTAGATACGTGTCGTAGGTATTACGCGCTACTTTAAGTTCCAATAATCCGTATTCTCTGAAATCTTAATTAATTAAAGTTTACCTATTATGAAATGAATTCTGATTCCGAGAAAAAAAAATACTTGCTCCCAAATTGGTACAGTGGTCAAGAATGGGTTGATAAGAAAGTATACTTGATAAAGGTCAGTCAGCAGCGCCCGACAACGAATCTTTTAATAATATGAATTGTTGTTGATAAATAGTTTAAATTTTGTGGGGGGTGCATTCAAACATTTGGCACACGGCTACATATCGAACTAAACATTTCCAGTATAAGCTGATCTCGTATTATATAGGATTTCCGTACAATGAGAGTTTAGCTTATACTGAAAATGTATAGCTTGATGTATAGCCGTGTGTATAATTTAACTGGTTAATGTTATTGCAAAAAATATTCAATATTTACCTGCTTTATGTTGGTATAATTATCTTAATGTTACCCTAGACCCGACGGCATGTGAAGCCAAGTCAGAAACCCATGGGCGGCATAAAAACTGTAGCACCAGTCCAACACCAGGTTACTAACCACACGAAAAAAAGACCCTAGACTCTAGACCCTCAATTTTAAAACCAGAAAAAGTATTCAATCGAAGTTAAAACACATAGTGCAAAGTGCTGTCTTGGTGTGCTGAGTTCAAGCGAGGAAGAACTTCCACTAACGACGACCCACGAACGGGACGCCCCATATCGGCAGTGACTGAACAAATTAATGATTAAAAAAGTTGAAAATATTGTCTTGGCGGATCGTCGTGTTACTGTTCGTTTTATAGCTGAAGAAGTAAAGATTTCGATAGGAAGTGTCCATAATATTATAAACGACCATTTGGGTATGAAAAAAGTGTCAGCGCGCTGGGTGCCCAGAATGCTTTCTGACGCGCAGAAACAAACTCGACTGAGAATTTCACAAAGCTGTTTGGATTTGTTACAACAAAATCCTGACCGATTTTTGGCTCGATTCATAACTATGGACGAAACATGGCTTCACCATTATGACCCGGAAACGAAACAACAGTCCACGACTTGGAAGCGACCGTCATCTCCAACTCCAAAGAAATTTAAGGCGATTCCATCCGCCGGAAAGATCATGGGCTCTCTTTTCTGGGACAGCCAAGGGGTGGTAATGATCGAATATCTTAATCATGGAGCCACTATTACGGGGACTGTGTACGCAGGACAAGTAACAAAGTTGCGTGAGGAAATACGCAAGAAACGGCGTGGCAAACTCGCTAAAGTTGTTTTGTTTCACCAAGATAACGCCCCTGCGCACAAGTCCAGAGTTGCGATGGCTGCCATTCAAGAAGCTGGCTTCGAATTGATGGAACATCCTCCATATTCACCGGACCTTGCTCCCAGTGATTTCTACCTATTTCCGCGCTTAAAGGAACATCTCAGGGGCCAGAATTCGAAGATGATGACGGAGTAGTCGCCGCCGTAAATGATTTTTTAAGGGATCAGGAAGAAGATTTTTTTAGAAAGGGATTTTAGGATTAGAGAAAAGATATACAAAGTGTATAAACCTGAAAGGTGACTACGTCGAAAAATAAAATAACATAATAAAAGATAATTGCGTCTTACTCATTCTCACTATTTATTGAACACCCCTCGTATTTTGATGCGATTTTTACCAGCATAAGATAATATATTCCGGAAAGTTTATATGTATAATAAATACAATAATATTAAAATTACATAATTTTATATAATAAAAAAAATCTCGATGTTTTGTCAAATCTAAATAACCGTGCGAAGTAGGGGCGGGTCGCTAGTTTATTAAATAAAACTCTAATAGGTACTTACTTGAGGACCCATCGAGTAATTTTTTTGGAAATATTCCTTTGTAGCGGTTTTTTAAATTTACCTAATAAATGCGTCACGTTTGTATGGTCAAGGTCTTTTATTATGCAGGAATCATAAACATCCAATGTGCTAAATAAATAACCTTTTAAGTTGGCCCGTTTTTGTATTAACATAAGGGATACCTTATGTTAATACAAAAACCGGCCAACCGGCGGCGTGTTTCAAACCACGCACAATGAAGGGTTCCGTAGTTGGGATGAATTTATCCCAAGAAAAACTTAACATTGTAGTTGTTTTCAGACTGCAAATTTAAGTTATTATTATTAATCGTTAACCTGTAAAGCCTAATTAGTTGTGATAGTTTTCCTTTTAACTTCGTTATATATACTACTGCTGTGAATATTTTCACAAATCCAAGTACAACCATTTAGCTGGCGGGGGGGGGGGGGGGGACACACACACACTTGACTCTAACAAAAATTTGCATTCCCCACTTTACCTGTTGGGTGAGGATGTATCCTGAAAAAAACGTTTTTTTCTTAATTTTATTTTACCACTTGGTCGGCGTTATTAATATGTATACCCATGCCAAATTACAGCTTTCTAGTACTGACTGCCTCTGAGGTAAGCCGCGGACAGACAGACAGACGGACATGGCGAAACTATAAGGGTTCCTTTTTACCACGGAACCCTAAAAACCAGTTGTATCCATAATTAGTGTACATTCTTTACGCTCAACGTAAACAATACCGAGAGATTATCTTTGAATCTGGCATTCAAAAAAGCGCGATATTTAATGGCGTTAGGAAATTATAAAAAGCGATTACTTACCTCATTCTTACAATGTATTTATTTTTGTTACAGCAATTATTCCGGTCTCAGCAAGCTGCGGCAGCGGGTGGGCAGGCGGCGGCGGCGCAGCTGCAGCTCCTGCAACAACAACAGCAGCAACAGTTTCAACTTCAACAACAGTTAGCTGCCCAACAGGCTTTTACACAAGCGCCATACGTTATCAACGCGGGGCAGGAGGGGGCGCCTTATGTGAGCGCATTAATAGCGGGCGTGCCGCCGTATTACGGTGTTGCCGCGCCGTGGGGCGTGTACCCCGGGCTCGTAGCGCAGCCCGCGCAGCAACAGGCGCAGCAGCCGCGCCGGCCGCTCACTCCGCAGCAAGGAGAGCAGCAAGTGAACGGCCAGGGACAGTATGTGATCCCGTACTACGACCCCGGCTCGCTGGTGATGGGCGGGCGCAACGGCACGCCACTGCGGCTCGTGTCGCCGGGTGGCGTGCTGGCGCCGCGACAGTACCAGCCCGCGCCCGCGCACCCCGCCGCCTCGGCCGCGCCGCAGCAGGCCGCGCAGCAGCAGCAACAGCCTGGTAAGAACTCCAAAGCCAGCAGCCTCACTTACTTGGACGCTCACTTTACACTCACTGTTGCAGCTTTTTATTAAGTCCGTTTAAATAAATAATCTTTCTTAGGGTTCCGTACCCGAAGGGTACCAAACGGAGTCCTATTACTAAGACTCCGCTGTCCGTCCGTCCGAAAAAAATATGCAGTGTTAAATATTGCACGGCTGTACGGAACCCTTCGTCTGCGAGACCGACTCGTACTTGGCCGGTTTTTCTTTGTTGCTTAGAATAGGGCTGATGCCTGGGTAAAAAAAAAGAAATTCTATTTAGTCCGTCACTAAGATAATAACAAATTCTTAGATAAAACGCATTAAAGTTGGGGAGTGGGGGCTTGCTACGTCACAACTAAGTATCTAAGTATCACAACTAAATCTGCTTATTCGTGACGTCATGCCACATTTTAAATTAATGTATCGCAGTAATCTTTTGATTGCGTAAAAAAATAAAAATACGTATCCAATATTTTTTAATGACTGACAATTTTTTTTTGGCATCATCATCCCTATTAAATCGACTGTTAGTACCTGCACTGAATCGAATATTATAATTGCCTAAACCAATGGCGTATGATGCCTGTTGCCCTAATAACTATAAGGCGCAAAAAGGGGCTGTAGTATTTTCTTACTATTAAACAACGATGTATTGAACAGTTCTACGACATAAAAAAAAAACCAGGAGAAAGCGAAGTAGGCCATAAGTTATGAGCGTGCATTCTAAAAGTTGGCAACGTCGCAAATAGCTGTCAAAAAAATTATCTGTTTTTTTTTATTAAATTGATTACTTTATGGAAATAGGAAATATCGCTCTTTAATGACCTAAAATATTAATAATGATTTCCAATTATAATACTGAATTTGTTTTTTTTTACCATTTCAGGTGTAAAAAGCGCATTTGGAAATTCTCCAAATACTTTTTTACGTCTTAAACTAAATATTTAGTGTTACGATATTATTTATTGCCTAATCAATATTTTAGTTCACTATAAAGCGATATTTCATATTTCCATACAATAATATTAACAAATGAATAAAAAACAGGTAAAATTATTTGACAGCTATTTGCGACGTTGCCAACTTTTAGAATGCATACTTTTAAACGCGTTTAAAATTTTTGTTCGAAGTGGTTCACAAATGAGGGCCAGAACCAAAATTATATTTTAATTCATTTTGTTACAATCATATGGCACCTAAAGCGTAAACTACGACTAATTACATCGTCCGAAATTAATAATTTATCCTAATCTTGATTTCGGTCTCTGATTGCGGCCACAGTTGTTTATCATTAGAAGGAAATTTTATCCACGTGCCTGTACCTTAACTCGGCAATCGCAATGTTGAGTGAGCACAACATTAAATATAGGGTTTTGCCATGCTTAAACTGTCATTTTTGTAATCTTTAGGCACTTTCATAGATTTGGATTATTGGCAAACTTCACAAATAATGGATTGACATGTTAATTTAGATATCCAAAATTGGATTAGGATTCATTCTTCGATCAATAATGCACTAGATACACTATCCCATACAAAAGTTCTCTCAAAACTGTCGCCAATTGTGTTTACGTACTTCTATTTTAAATAAATATACATTAATGTAAATTCAACCTTAACGGCAATGCTTAAAGTTGTATTCACAAAGCTATGTACAAAAAACAATAAAGTCAAACATACATCAAAACAAATTCAACCTTACGCGCTTGTTTTAAAGTTCGAATTACAAAGTGCTAATAAAAGCAATAAAAATTTATGACAGAGGCTCGCCGCTTGGACAAGGAATGAGTGGAGTCGAAATGTGTTTATATTTCTTTCTATGAAATACAGAAAAAAATAATTTATACTAACAAATTCAGTTTATTATAAGCCTTGACACTCAAACATAAAGTTTAATTACAATGGCAAAATTAAATATTTCTGTTGTCGGAGATACAAATATTTAATTACAATGGCAAAATTAAATCTTTCTGTCGTCGGGGAAACAAATATTTAATTACAATGGCAAAATTAAATCTTTCTGTCTTCGGAGAAACAAATATAATGTCATGTCGCTTGAAAATAAAAAGTCAATTATATATAAGTTCAAAAATATTTATTGTTACTGTTGTACTGTTTTTAGTAATCTACCCCTTTGCGTGTTTCCAGTTATGTCCAATCTATTAAAATGAATCGAACAAATTGTCGAATTAAATTATAAATAATTAAATAAAATATAAAATAACAATACTACACCATGCATTCCCTGTTCCAGAACAGTCGATGTTTGTTACAATAGTTGGTAGTTGTCACAAACATTGGTCAAACAATCATAATATTTGCTAATTGATTTATATTTACTATTTAATTCTGTTTTTATTTTATGAAAAACACTTACTGATAATAAACTCACCGAAAAAAAAAAATCCTTCCAAAATCTTGGTGTTACGGTGGTATTTACAAAATTTTTAAACGCGTACTGCGGCATTTTGACGTCTTAACGTTGGCTATGATTGGACCATACTAATTTGAAATAAGACCACAACCGAATCTGTGCTCTTATTTTTCGTTCCGTTTTTGAAGCGCTTACCGGTAATCTAGTGCATTATTGATCGAAGGATTCATTATTAATTTTGGGCGAATATGTATCAGTTACGACCTTCGGGCATATTAAAATGTTAGAATCACTCGCATGGTTTAAATAATTTAGGTATATAAAAAACTGAAACAGTGAGTTTCCCCAGAAGGTATTTGTCTAACAATGTACATAAACTCATATTTACATTCAATAACAACGTAATACTAAAACATTGCGCATGGCGTGATACGATACATTCTCTGTAGACCATTAGATGATTTATAATTTATTAATTAATTACATACAAATAATTATTAACATTTTGTAGACGCGACAGAAATAATTCATCCTAATAATTATTTTACTTTCAGTAATTGTAGTTTTTTTAAATAGTTGCTACTGAATTAAGAAAGTAATAATGTAGATAAACACTGATGTCTTTAGCACACATCTTATTTTGGAATACAATGTCAGTTGCTTGATTTTGCCTGCTGAACTTGTAACATCATAGTTTTTTATCTATTGTATTTAATTAATAAGTAAATTTTCGTATACACTCGCATTGTCTATTAACTGTATATATGTTATACATACTTTCTCTGTTTAAGACGTATATTTTGTGTATAGATTTACTTTATATTCGTGGTAAATGTATTTACTTACTGTTTGAATGCTTCGAGGTAAAGGTTTGAATTATAATACGCAGTAATAATATTCCATCTCTTTCTTATTTTGGAATTGTGTTATGACTTGAGCACACAATTATTAATTGCAAATGAAATACAACAATGTCTCCGTATCGTTAAAGACAAAGTGAATATGTCAGGCAAATACAATTAAACCAATTAAAATGACGTTCTAATAAAAACTTTAATTGCTTATATCTGGGCATTTGCAGTACACCCTGTCAATGTCGGTTATAATTGCTCGTTTAGCTGTAGCATACATTTTAGATGGGAGCTAATTGTGGGCATTAATTGATTTTTTATTCTTTAAATAGGTTAAAGTGAATTGGGCACGAAAACCCTTACGAAAAAAGTAAAAAAATGTAACTCGAGCGAACCTGAGATATGGACTTCAAGGCGTTACCAAACTTCGCTGATAAGTAGAGAAAAGTAGTTTGATCTTCATGAGATTGATATGAGAGACAATTAAAAACCTCCAAACAGTTTTTTTTTTTTAATGTGATTTACCCACCACAAACCAGAATCGAAGCCAATCTTAGAAATAACTTATTTTTAAAAAAAAATACGCATATTAAAATACGTGTAATTCGTCCTCTCAATCTCATCTCATCTCAATTGAATACTGCATCATTTTAAATATGTTAAACTGCATTTCGTGTATCGAACTGGGAACTTCTAACTGGAAAAGATAGTGTACTTAAAAAATGTTGTATTTTCTAATACAATTTTACTAAGGTTTGGTGTAAATATGTTTTCCGTGTTATTTTTTCATTTTAATTTATTTCATTGTAACTGGTTATCATTTAATTTTATGTTTTTCGATCATTTTTTAAACTATTATATTGCGTCACCTACACAGTGTTAGGTGTAGGCTACATTGGATAAAAGGTGGTTGTTATTTAACAGTTAACAGGTTTTTATCACATGCGTGACGGGGTCGAGTTCATATCATTCACACCATAATATTATGTCATCTCGTATATAAGTACATCGGATCGAAACCCGCACGCGCGTGCAGGGCGCGGGCAGCTGGCCCGGCGCCCGCGACACCCACACTGGAGCGCGGAGGTATGTCGTGTTGCAGGCGGCGCCACCGCGGCTCGGCGCGACTCGCTGGAGTTCGGCGGCGGCGGGCCGGCCGCGGCGCTGCAGGAGTACGCGGCGCGCAAGTGGGGGCCCTCGCCGCTGTCGCCGCCGCTGGGGGCCGCGCTGGGGCCCGTGGGGCTGCGGCCCGTGTCGGCCGCGCCCGGCGCCGAGACCGCCAAGTACAGGTGCTGCAGCAGGAGCCGGCCGCGAGTGCGTCGCGCACCCCTTCGCGTTGAGCGACGATCGAGTCTTATACGAAAGTCGTGTCGTTCTCACACATTCGAGCTGAAATCGTTCATCAGTTGTTGCGTTTTGCCGTATGCATGCGCGCTCTGCGATATGAGTTTAAATGATAGCTTCGAGAGCGCACAATCGCGCGTCATGCAGATGTGTCTGCAGAACTATCTTATCGCCGATGAATAATACCAGATGGAGTAAAGTCCGATACATTCTAGAACGCGATACGCTCACGCATTTACGAACACTACAAATATGTTAGTCAAACACTGATTATGATGCAGCCGAAACGAGAATAGAAGCGACGCGATCGGGTGCACGGTGACTCTTTGAGCAGGACACTTGTATATTGTAAATACTTGTATGCCATCGTTGTTTATATGACACCGCAGTCTTTAATTTTGTACAGATCTGCCGATGGCGGCACTTTGAGCATGTTCGTTTATTTACTTAAAACTCACGCCCATTGAGAGTGGCTGTTTCCTTGAATAGCGATATATTTTTCTTTCAGAGCTGTGAGCAGTTTAGCGCAAGGTCTGACGTCAAATGGAATGTTCGGATCGTCTTCATCACTCCTCAGCAAACTCAGCGGAGTAGGAACAATATCAGGTCTGTACGCACCATCATCATTCACAAACCCTTGTAAATTTTGTAAATAGTTTGTATTTTTATGTATAATATAATAATACTGTATGTTTAACACACATCACTTGACGACGGTGTTCCAAATCCAGACGTGGGTAAAATTAATACAATTATGTTTGACGGTCTATATAAGATAATAAGTAAAGCCTGTAGGTCTGCGTTTTGTTAAAGCACCGAGTTATATCGGTAGTAAAATACCGACCTGATACAAATGTACGTTTCGTTATTTTAAAAGTTCCAGCTAATAACATCAGTGATACGTTAACAGTTTACCACGTAAATTATGGCGATTTTATATTAATGACACCCATAGGAATTAGCGTACTTTCGGGATAAGTTAATCAACTGTGTGTACGTTTGCAGAACTGGTGGGCGGTGGCGTGGGCGTGGGTGGCGTGGGCGTGGGCGGCGTGGGCGTGGGCGCGCTGGTGGGCGACAAGCCGCCCGCCGGGCGCTCGCGCCTGCTGGAGGACTTCCGCAACAACCGCTTCCCCAACCTGCAGCTGAGAGAACTCGCCAACCACATTGTAGAATTTTCACAGGATCAGCACGGCTCTAGGTGACAATTTTTCTAGTAATACATACTTAAACAACATTTTTTTTATAGATTAAAGGTGATTAGTTTTGTTGTCGTTGTTGCTATGAAAAATTGCCATAAGAGGTCCTTCAACATGATCTACTCTTATCAGGGATATTGTCACCCTTAGGTGTGTTGTTACATTTTATGAAGAAAAAATATACGGAAATATACTTTCCGACTCAATTCTCGGTACGGTTCTAGTGGAGTAGACTACAACTTAATAGTTTTTTTTTTTTTTTTTCCCGACGTGGAATATCCTCATGGATGTCCTCAGCCCTGGGGCGGGCGGAGTGTCTGTCAGACTCTTACTGACTAAAAACCACCCCGGTGTTCCAACTCACACCTACGCTGGGGGTCACGGGAACTTAAAAACCTCACACCCCTGCACCAACATTCCCGACATCGGTGAAAGAAAACACCGTGAGGAAACCTGGACTTATAGTTAATATAAGTCTGAAATCGCCAACCCGTCTTGAGCAAGCGTGGTGATCAATGCTCGTGCCTTCTCTGTATGAGAAGAGGCCTTTGCCCTGCAGTGGGGTAGTTTCAGGCTGGTATTATTATGATAATTTGTTAAAACTTTATGCACAAGTAAAAAAAAGACTACAAATGCGGACTTAATGCCTGAGGCATTTTCTATCAGTCAACCTGAGGGTGATGCAGAGACAAAACTTGGCAGGTGCAACATAATTGATATATAACTCGAAAAATAATAAATATTAATACATAGATACATACATATAAACAAAATAAACTCAGGAGAAATAACGATGGTTGGAGGAGAAAACTAATCAGCAAATTATTATTATCACACACTTTCGTTCTTGTTGTATGTTATAAGTAATTGTTTTTGTTACTTTTCCAGATTTATCCAACAGAAATTAGAAAGGGCTACAGTTCAAGAGAAACAAATGGTGTTTAATGAAATAATCGGCGCTGCGTATAGTCTAATGACGGATGTTTTCGGAAACTATGTTATACAAAAATTCTTTGAGTTTGGAACCACAGAACAGAAAACCACATTGGCACAAAAGGTAAGACTGTTCATTCACTCACAGCTTAAGGCCGAAACCTTGACTATTGAGTGCTAAAGTTATATTACAAGTATTTAATATTATGAGTTTGTTGATTATTCATTAATATTATGAATAAAATTATCTATTAACCTATCCACTCTTTTTGCGGCACTGATATTAGTGGAGTCATTGTTACAGTTACTTCTCAGATATTTGACCTCTGATTTTAATGGGTGTGTAACGTTTGATATAATAACAAAAGTTCTAATGATCATAAAACCTAATTTCATTTAATATAATTATTTTTTAATATAACGATCAAATGATATAATGAATTATTGATATAATTTAATTTTACCTAATTTCATATGGTGAACAGTTTATATAATGCACATTTGAAATAATATTCAATTAATATAATATTCAGTTGCTATAATATTGAAAATCTATAAGTAACGTTTAATATAATTTCTACGATTCTGCGATACGATTGATATGATACGATTATCTTCATTTCTACGATATGGCGACAACATAATTACACACCGGTTTGTAGTTAATAGGTTAAATCTGTTGCAAAACCCAATCGGGTCACTCCGACTTTACGTAGTCTTTTGGCTCCTACCCTAGAGTGTATATAAAAACCGAAGCTGCGGAGGTGAGCATGGGTGCCTATCCTTTGTTACGTAAGGGCGAAGGGGTTGCACTTCCCGCAGCGCCGGAGACGATGCAGAAGCAACTTTAATGTTTTGAGGTTAGGTTACAATATAATTAGCTTTTCTCAAGAACGATGAGTTACCTTAGAAAATTAGTTAATATGAAAGTTAGGTCAAATGAACATTATATAAAAAGAGCATTATACAATTTGAAAATTATATGAAATGAACGTTATACTAAATGAAATTAGAGAAAATGAAAATTATGTCAATTATAACATTAGATCATATGAAATTCGGTCAAATGTTTTTATAGCATATGAAAATTATATCATATGAAAGTTATGTCTAATGAAATTAAACTATCTGTTATTATACCAAACATTACACACCCGATTTTAATATCACTGTCATAATCACAGTGATCTTTATTTTCGATACAATAAGGTTGCTATTGCGCTGCTGCCGCAGACAGCGGTAAAATAACAGTGAAAAGACTTAAAAAATAAAAAGTAGTTAAATTTTCGAATGATTGCATTGTGTAATGTTTCGTGCAGGTGCGCGGCCACGTGCTGAACCTGGCGCTGCAGATGTACGGCTGTCGCGTCATCCAGAAGGCGCTGGAGTCCATCCCGCCCGAGCAGCAGCAGGAGGTGGTGCGCGAGCTGGACGGACACGTGCTCAAGTGCGTCAAGGACCAGAACGGAAACCACGTTGTAAGTATCTAAATAATAGTCATACCAGCCTTTTATTGACCCATTGCAGAGAAAAGATCTCTTCTCATACGGAGAAGGCACGAGCATTGATCACCACGCTTGCTTAAGACTGGTTGGCGATTTCAGAATTTAATGTTCAAATATCCTCACGATGTTGTTACAATACTAGTGTTTTATTCACTGTTGATAGCCCGCTTAAATAGTGGAGCTTTTTGTAAAGGCGAGGCGCGTGTCGTCGAGCATTAATAAAAGAAGCTGTCTCGAGAACAAACGATGGCGGCATCGATGTACGAGTGTACAATGTACACCTGTACATCGGATTGCATGGATGCAAGGAATTCTGCCATTTCATCCATATCGCTGGTGAATCTTAATTATAAACAGACCCCATTTTTTTTATCACAGAAGTGCTTCGGTAGTTCTGAGAACACTTATAGTGATGAAGAACAGTGTTTAATTTGATGAAGTTTCCCCACCACTAACAACTTTTTTATCTTCTTATTATTCCCAAAATAGGCAAATAATAATAATATTTGGTTTAACAAAAACATACAAACAGAAACCATCGCAGAATTAAATTCTGTCCACCAATGTTTGAACCGGTAGACTATACTTTCATTGATTCTCACGACACTCATGATCACCCTATAATGTTCCCACTGCTTGGACACAGGCCTCTTCTCAGAGAGAGGGAGTGGGCCGTTATCTCCCACGCGCCCAGTGCGGGTTGGTAGATGTCACATGTCTTCGAATTTTTGGTTCTATGACATGCCGGTTTCCTTACGATGCTTTCCTTCACCATTTTGAGAGCAGTGATGATGAAATAATTTACACAAAGTAAAGCGCCTGTCAGGGTTCGAACCTACGACCTACAAGTCCCGGCCTTTAGTTACCACTGGGCCACCACTGGCTCTCTCACGACACTCGATTCATTAACGTATGAAATGAGTAACAAATCGTCCTTACAGAATTGATTAAAATGTGAATATTATTTTCAGGTGCAAAAATGTATCGAATGCGTGGAGCCAACGGCTCTGCAGTTCATAATCAGCGCGTTCGCGGGGCAAGTGTACGCGCTGTCGACGCACCCGTACGGGTGCCGCGTCATCCAGCGCATCCTCGAGCACTGCACGCCCGAGCAGACCGCACCCGTGCTCAGCGAGCTGCACGCGCACACCGACCAGCTCATACAGGTACGAAATACTGATCAGCGGGAAATGTGAAGGTGCAAGGTCAGTACTACATGCTGGATGCATCAACACTGCCTCTGCAGCTCTCTGGTCTGGCGTTATCGTAATGAAAGACCGTTTGAAAAAAATTAAAAAAAACTATTCCGCAAAGGAGCCAGGCATAAGATTGTTTGTGATTCCCAGGACCAGTACGGCAACTACGTGGTGCAGCACGTGCTGGAGCACGGCGCGGCCGAGGACCGCTCGCGGCTCGTGGCCGGCGTGCGCGGCAAGGTGCTGCAGCTGTCGCAGCACAAGTTCGCGTCCAACGTCGTGGAGAAGTGCGTGTCGCACGCCACGCGCAACGAGCGCGCGCTTCTGATCGACGAGCTGTGCGGCTTCAACGACAAGTACGTTCCCCCCACGTCTGTATACTGACTCACTAGATACTTTAGACGTTTTGTTAGCTGCTAGTTCTATAATATGGCGTGTTTACATTCACAGTGCTCTCCACGTGATGATGAAGGATCAGTACGCCAACTACGTGGTTCAGAAGATGATCGACGTGGCGGAGCCGACGCAGCGCAAGGTTCTCATGCACAAGATCCGACCGCACATCGGCTCGCTCCGCAAGTACACGTACGGCAAGCACATAATCGCGAAGCTCGAGAAGTTCTTCATGAAGGCGCCGGAGCTGGGCCCGATCGGGCCGCCTCCTCCCAACGCCGTGCTGTAGTCTGTGTAAAGTATTAAACGTCCGCGGGTGTAGGCTGATGCGACGGCGCGGGTATCGCCCGCCTATTATAAATTTTGTGAATATTTGCGATTGTACATTTGTAACTATAGAGCTCGCCGCTCCGGCTGGCGGGCGCGGCCCCTGTACATACGTAGCGGCAGACTGATGTACAGAACGATACGATTTACTGTATACTGTAACAATAGTTGTACAGCGTCGACGCCGACTCCGGTGCTCGGCCGTCGCGTCACCGCGGCGTAGCGTTTATTGCGTTTCTAGCTCTTAAGTGTTCTAGTATTATTCGTTGTTCGTATGAATCTATGTATAAATATTTGAACGTCTCTCATTCTCGTGTAATTTATGAATCGAAGGAAAGCGGCGGTTTAACGGACCCCGGCGTTTCCATAATTTTAGCTCGTTGTAGATTTACTATTAGCTGGGCTAGGGGACCTTGAATCTTCTAAAGCGATAAAGAGATGCCGCAGGCAGTTCTGGACAATCGGCACTATAGTCGTGATTATTATATTATTATTTTGTACTATTCTTCAAGTCAAGCTCTCGTTTAAGTTATAAACCGGCTTTAAAATCGTACATAGCTTATCTCGTTTAGTGCCGGAGTGTATAGTTCGTCGATTATAATTTTGTGAAAATGATATTTTTGTATATTTTTTATGTAATTAATTTAAGTTATTTAGTTAATGAGTCTCCGAAAATGATCGGAGCGAGCGCTTACGAGTGGGCGATGCTTATGTTAGTGTGTAGGCGCAGCAGTGTCCCGCGCTGCGCATAGGTTATAGTGATGATTGTAAAGTCCTGTACTGATAGTTGTAGTCCCGAGGTCTACCTTGCCGGTTGCACGTCACAAGCGTAGCTACTCCTCATTCCCCCTGTGTAATTAATTTTTATAGGAAGCGTAGTTTCCTACGACACCTCAAGATTTTTTACGTTTAGATGTAATTGAAAATAAAATTATTGTATATGGCTGTACAAAAATGTTAACAAAATGATTTGTAAAACCCGTATGTGATGGAATAAGGCGAGGCGTCGAGAGTGGCGACGTGTGACTGATCGCGGCTCTGTACGTCGCGTCTTGTAGGTTGTACTAGATAACATTTATATGATGATCCATCTATTTAGACATTAATTATAATAAAGCATTTCTGTAATAATATTACAAAGAATCTGTTGTTTTAATTATTAGTATACTTAAACCACCACACACCATTTTTTTCATCCATTGACTTTCTATGATAGTATGGGGCTGCGGGACGAAGAACGTGAACATTTGCCAGATGTTAATGCTGTTACGCTAGTTCTACACTCCGGCGTCGCAACGCAGCTACAGTAAGCGTCGGGTCACACCGGAATGGCAGCGACGCGGCGAGCACTTTCAGTGTGAAATAATTTTAAACTTATATCTACATACTTAAAAGACCAGTTTCGCTTGAAAAGCTTGAAAGGTCTCAAGGCCGACGGCGGTGCCGCGAGCGGCCGCGCGCCACGCGCATCTTGTCGGTGATTCTGTCAGCGGCGACGCGAGGCCACGGGCGGCCGCGTGTATGTAATGTAGAAACAAAACTAGTCAAGAGGAGACTAGGCACGTGAGATCTGGAGGTCGCGCAAGGCCGCCAGCGGCGACACCGGAGGCCGCTGGCGGACGCTCCGCTGCCATTCCGGTGTGACTCGGCCCTAAGTGCTTGCCCAGACTGGCAGCGCGGGCGCGGTGCGACGTACTCAAACATAAGAACTTTGTCCATAGTGGGCACGCGGGCGCGGGGCGGACGCGGGGAGCGGCGCGAGCTACTTGGCGCGGGTAGAGCGTGGGCAATGCACGTACAGCGATAACGGTATACGTACATTATTTTAAGATATAATTGATCGGTTTCTAAAATGGTGGCTCTGCGGCAGAGCATGACACGCTCGTTCACACAAGTGGCCGCAGTCAGTGCGCGCCCGCGGGCGGCAAATGACAACCCGCGCGGGAGCGGGGACCTCAAACTAGTTCGAGCTTTGTGATGGCGTCTTCACAATTAAATTAATTTTATTAATTCCATTTTTCACTTTTAGCATTTGCCATTTAAAGTAAGAATTTTCCCGTAAAAATAAGTCTTCTTCGTCCATATTATATTTTGACAAACACTGGTCACGACAACACTCGGAAAGAAGCCGCGCTCGACTGCGGACAGGCACTATCGCGCACGTCCCCGCACCCGTACCGCGCTGCCAGTCTGTCTAAGCACACAGCGTCGCGTCGCCTTGCGCGAGTGGGTTTACACCACGGGTAGGCAAACTGTTTTTATCAGGGCCAGAAGAACTTACTGGGCCAATAGTTGGTTATGCTACTAGTGCGGAAAGTAGGTGGTTTCCGACGAGTGGCATTTTCATTCACGAGCGAGCGAGTGTTTATTCTACACGATTTAGAATCAAAACTAATAACTTGCTAATTTGTTCAGTTTTTTTATTTTCTAAGAAGTTTCAGTGTCACCCTAGTATGATTAGATTAGGTGGGATACCTCATAACCGTCGCGGGAACCGCATAGAGGCCTGGGCCCATGCAAAATAATGCCTGTCTAAAGTATGTAATCAAACTCAACTCATCAAATTCGACTCTGAACACGTCTCAATGAGTTGGCAGACGTTTAAGAGGACGAGAGGGCGGAGGACGTCCATTAGGATTTTCAAACCCGGGACAAAAAAAAATATGCTAAGGTAGGTAGGTAGGTATGTAGGTCGGGGTCCATTCTTCCAGCGAAGAATCTGCCTCTCAAAATTGCTTTATTTAGTTAAATCCTATATGTGGTGGCGTTTGAGCCTTTTCATAGTTATTGGTTCACTCAGGGCTATGGCTAAGGTAGTTGGTATGTGACGTTATTCCATTTTTTTGTAAGAATGCATCCTGTGTTCTATTTATCTTCTTGTGTAGTTCTGATATGTAGATGCTGGTGTAATTCTGAGGTCTTCATAAGCCATGGATATTAATTCTGAGAGCTTTATTGTGAAATCTCTGGAGAATTTCCACATTTGAGTTCCTCGCACAGCTCGATTCCGTATGTCCAGACAGGCTTTAATACAGCTTTGTAGACGAGTACTTTGTTTTCTAATGACACATGTGATGTTCGTCCTAAGAGACAGTTCAGTTTTCGGAGCAGGATGTTAAGCTCGTAACGTTTTTTCTCTCTATGGTATCTCCACGTTTGTTTCCTGTCGAGATGTACGCCAAGTTACTTAGCTGTTGTCCCGTGTGGAAGTGTGTCACCTCCGAGTTGGGCAGTCATCTTTTCTGAGAGTAAATGTCACAAGCGTTGACTTGTTGGCGCTAGCTTTTATTTTCCATTCTTTCATCCACTTATGGAATTTGTCGAGGTCATTTTGTAGCTTTTGTGAGGCCATATGAGGGTTTTGTTACTGCACAAAGCAGCCGTATCCTCAGCGAAGGTGGCAGAGAACTTCTTCTGACGTTGGTAAGTCTGCTGTGTATATAAGGTAGAGGGTTGGACCCATAGAAATATAAATAACAGGATAAGTGGCATCGGGGCGTGTCTGTGTCCGCGCGTAATGCTCACAATGCTCATGCCTCGGGCAAATGGCCGTCTCCGCTAACTAGTGCGTTTTCGAACGCGATCGTGTTAATATTTAAGAATATCGTGTTGTTCAGTGGTTTCTTGTAAAAATCGCAGCCAAACTAGAAACTATATAAATCATAGAACCACTTATTTTAAATCAGCACAAGTATTTTACTATATTTGTGTTGAAAATCATGAAAAACAAGAAATCGTAAAATATTTTTTGTCTTTACTACGTTATTTTAGTTTTCATAAACCACAACTTTACTATTATTGCAGTAAATACATTGCTTCTTGACCACTACCTAAGTATGTTGCTAAGTTGCTAAGTGACTGGATGCACTAACGTAGACTATTGACAACAATGTCAATAATTGGACTGTGTTGTGCCAAAATGTTCCAACCCACAGTGGACATATTTTGAGTTATTTAAGTTTAAACATTTAAACCTAATTTTCAGTAATTTTCCCATAAAGACATTCTGATTTCGTTACACATGAAGGTATCAAAATTTAGAATATTGAATAGTGTTTCTAATAGTATGCTTTACACTTTCCAGCAGAGCTGCTAGTTTTTCAGATATTGATGAAAATATCGTCTGGATCATTTCTGCAAATATTGGCAAAACCGATTTGCTACAAACATTTTGTTCCAAATGGCATGAATCCTTACTGCACTTTATTTTCCAAAAGTCCCATAGATGTGGGTTGGTATACATTAGGTATATCTTTTCCTAGGGAACAGATACCAAAGTGAGTCTTTGCTACATGAAAATAAGGCTAATTTTAAGTTGGTTGGTAAAGATAACTCAATAATGACAAATTTGTGGGTTGGAACATTTTGGCACAACAGGGTCCAATTGTCGTATGAATTTAATATTACTATTATAGTTTATTCTTCAATTTATAATTAACTAGCTGACCCGGCGAACTTTGTTCCGCAATCAATCAAATATAAAAAAACCCTACCTACCTACCCTACTAAAAAGGTTCTAAGCTACCTCTCCACCGATTTTCAGCTAAATCGGTTCAGCCGTTCTTGAGTTATAAATAGTGTAACTAACACGACTTTCTTTTTTTTTTTTATATATATATAGTTAAATTTATAATGAGTTATAGCCTGATTGGAAGACCGATGTGAAATCTTGTTTTGCACTCATTTAGATTTTATCATAATGTTAAAAAAAAAAAAAAATTTTTTTTTAGCCACCTTTTATTTATTTATTAAATATCATCTTATTATATATATATCGCTTTTTTTTTTTTCAGGCGCTCCCAAATATTTTTATACAAGTTTACATACATAAGAAACGGGAGAATCGATAACTTTCCGATTTCGGCAATCACTAGCGTATAATGTAAAATAAATGGCTTTTGCACAGCACAACGATAGCGATCGATGTTTTCGTGCGAGTGTGTAGTACGTTCTGATTTATAAATGGCAAGTGTGAGCGCGACCTTGTATTTATATTGGATTTACTGATTGTGTAGTTGTGGCAAGGTAGAGGGTATCTAGTATGTTGTAGAATTTCGAATACGAGTCTAATTAACTTTTACCCGGAATAATCTGTCTTCCAAGTAAGATTTCAATAGTACCTACATACAGGTAGTGGCAGTTGCTTTTTTTATCTTAAATAACAAGTCACCTTGTCGAACGCTTGCTGTAAAAGTACATCCACGAATACAGCCGAGAAGTGTGTGCGTAGTCCCAGCGGAAAAATGTCGAATTTCTTAATTTCAGTTTAGCACAGTGGTCTCGAACCTACCGATTTTTCGGTATTTCTACCGATATGGGCTCTGTCCTACCGAAATACCGAATTGCAACGATTTTTCCCCGATTTCAGAGAATACATGTAATAATCCCGATTTTTCTACCAATTTTACACTTCTACGTTGGCAATCCTTTTCATTTATGTTTTACGTTACGGACAGCCTATTGAGGGATTCCTTAATAGAAAGTAAGTACCTAGTTAGTTCCAAATTTTTTGAGGAATACCCTTGAGTCCTCTGAAATCTTATGAATCTTATGAAAACAAAACAGCGAGTCAATCACTGTTCTATTACATGCAAAACGACTCTTTAATGACGCTAATTGTTATGACTTGGAAATTAATTCAAAGATAACCGCGGCTATGGCCAAAGAGTATTGGTATGATCCTAAAGATCGAAAAAAATCATTATATTTAAGTGTGTTTGGTTTGATGTAAATTAGACTCTTAATTTATTTTTTGATAAATAAACGAATTTGATTGAACATTGTATTTTTTTTTGTCATATACCGATTTTGGGTACTAATGTACCGAATTTTGTGGGCAGCTCTACCGATTTCGCACTCTGACATTCGAGACCACTGGTTTAGCAGATATTTAGTGTATGACGTCGTGTAATTGTGTATGGTAAGTTCAAATTTGTGCATCCAACCATTGGGGAGTTATTCAACAAAAACTGTTTCCGCTGGGACTACGTTATCCCAGCGGAACTTTTTTTTTCCTATGGATGTACAAGAAAAAAAATAAATTCAATAATTAGTGTGTAACGAGAGGTAAATGTGTATGTGCAAATGAAATTTGTGCGTCCTTTATTTACCAAGTTATTCAAGTTTCCGCTGCGCTGACGTTTGGCAATTTGATAAAAATCATATGAAACGGTTAAGTGCAGAGTTGTAATTTTTGACGCACGTTGCTTTGAATTTGTGTGAAAACAGAATTTGAAAAAAAACATACCGTTCAGAAGATATACACGTAAAAGTAAAATAAGGTTATTAGGTCCAAGTACTTAAAATAAGAACTCTAGAGCCTAACTTATAACGTTTATTTGTATCTTGTAAGGGTCTACAATATCCTGCTAAGTTTCATTTATGTGCTGAAAACGCGCTGGAAGCGCGCGCTAAGAAAACACCTACCTACTTTAGATTATTCCCTATTATACCGTTAAGTTTATAAATTCGACTTTTGAAATGACTACTGGGGTTAATGTTTTTTTCTAATAATAATTATTATTAGTATTTCTATTTAATTAAATTGTATCGTGTAACATCAAAATATTTGTACGCTGTCACCAGCAGAATATTTAGGACATAATAATTACCTACTGTAACAATTTTTTGTAATAATAATAATAATATAGGTCGTCGATCAACCGTAGTATGTTTGCACTATTAAGCTATCTGGTCGGATTTTGTTCATACTTGGAGAAATAAAATCAAACACATGAAACGTTTATACTATGCTTATCCTTTATTGAAGATCGTTACAGCAAAATCCCATGCTATAAAACCGGAAAATAAATTTATAGATCGTTGTTTACATCTATTTATCTTCATCTTTTTCCTTGTCCTTGGTTTTAGGTTTGACACTACGCTCTCGATCGCGCGACGATCGCTCGCGCTCTCGGGAGCGGTCTCGCTCGCGTTCTCGAGGAGAGCGCTCCCGCTCTCGCGAGCGCTCACGCTGGCGCGGCGAACGAGACCGCGATTTGTGACGACGAGACCTCGAACGTGATCGCTCCCGTCTGTATGATCTATAAATAAATAAAAACATAATTTACAAAATATTTGGTCAATGTAAGCTAAAAATAAAACTGAATGTTGAAGAAGCTGCATTAAGCATTTACTCACTTCTAGAAAGAGTAACATGTAGCGAGTCCGGTTATTGTCATTATTGTACTTACTTTTCTCTTATCCTGTCAGGTTTGATAGAGCGAGACCGATCTCGTTCCCTATCTCTATCTCTTTCCTCCTGTGAAACGAAAAAAAAAACAAAATTACTAAGTCAACTTGATACACTTGTACTAAACAAGCACAATCAAGAAATTTACTACTGACTACCGACCTCATCCCTTCTATCGCGGTCTCGTCTATCGCGTTCTTCCCTCTCCCGCATGCGGTCTCTGTCGCCGCGGTCTCGCTCGCGGTCTCTATCCCTGTCTCGCTCGTGCATGTGGGGCGGCGGGTGCGGGCGGTAAGGCGACACGAAGGGCGGCGCCGGCATCATGTGCGGCGGCGCGGGCATGTGCGGCGGGCCCAGCGGCGCGCCCATGCTCATCGGGGGCCCCACGGGCGGGCCCATCGGACCTGGTGTTAGCTCCTTTATTTCACTAGGCGCCCAGCCACTCTGTTCAGGATGACCTAAAAAAAAAATTAAGCATGATTGAAACAAAACTTTCGAACAAAAAAATTACCGGCCAAAAAAAGAAACTGGAAAAAGAGACCCAACACGCTCCGCGGAGCATACTTTGAGTAACACTGATCACATCTATACGAATAAATAAAAGTTATAAAAACTAAAACCCAACTACGACTAAAAGTCAACTAAAAAGGTATAAACAAGACATCACAAACCTTAGAGTATATAACACTGGAGAAGCCTTACGAACACTTACCCTCTGTAAAAGTACAAGAACAAATGTTCTAATACGTTCATAAAAACTACTTTCAAATTGATTCTAACTCACATCGAGTATTCTCCTCACATTGCTTCTGTGACGTCACCGAGTTTCGCTACATCTCGTTTTTATATTCGTAAAAAACAATTTTTTGCATTACGTAAATGTAGTTTTCAACATACTTGCTCGTAAAGTAGTTCTTATTGAACCGTTTTTAGGTTCATAATTCAGTGTATTAAAAACGTGTGCCTTTTTTTTATATTATCGGACTAGTGCTGTAATGCCACAGATAACTAATCAGGATTTGGTTGCGACTCGCTAAAAACAATAACATTGGACTTGCCTGGGAATTGAACGCGATATCTACGTGTCACTGATTAAATACGCACTAAATAGGATACACGTATTATCACATCCACTTATTTATTCACATTAACATCCTGTGCGAGTTTCTTATCTTTTAATTAAACTATTTTAATTAACAATAAAAGCGAAAACTGGAATAAATTTAGATTTTTTACAAACGTCAAACAACCGACATCCTTTTTAACTGGTCTAAATTTATGTTGTCATTAAAAAGTTACTAATTGACATAATAAATATCGACTATTTGTTCAAAGAGTATTTTATTACTCCTATATTGAAAAAAAAAAAAAAACTATTTAATGTATTTATAATTATTATACTGACAACAATCGTGTTTTTCGGCTAGGATTTTCAAGATGCTGTTGGAGCTAGCCCGCGTTTAAAGATGCCGTCCTATTTCCTTATTAAATATTGTCGTAGGTCTATATGTATTATGGGGACCCCCCAAGTTTTAGAATATTATACTGCTTTATCACTGAATTTGTTACGAATCATAAAATTTGGTGACTCCTGAGCTACACCATATCTCTAAGTAGTCTGTGAGCTACACCATCTGTAAGCTCGTCTCATATTATTTGTCAGATAATTATGTATTTGGTTAGCATAAGTATTTTTTTTTTAATCTTTGACATACCAAACGTACGTTAGTACCCGTGCTATCTGGTTCGTTTTCACGGTTTTAACTTCGAACATATTTCAATGGATTTGTTTTTTTATGTGAAATTTACTCAATATAAAAATACTGATGAAATACTACCTACAAAAAAAATCGTAAAATCGAAAGTACCAAAACGAAAAGATCATACTACCACATCACTAAAACCATAGACAATTTCTAGCGGCCATTGTTGTTTGACAAATTTTTAAACGCGACCTGGCAGTATGGAATTAGTAAGTACAATCATTGCAGCATGGAATTTGTATAAATAAATTGACTTTGAATACATGGAACTAGTATGAACTATCCTATACTATTAAATGAGCATTCTCTATTTTAACCCGAGCAGAGATTTGTGCTTTTTTTAATTTTATCAAAGAGACTTCTTGCCTTCTATGTTCTATGTTACGGGGTTTGGTATAGGCTGTTCAGCGGGTTTGCCTGTTCCTTTATTTACAACTGCGCGCGCATCGCTAGCAGAAAAAAAAAAACCAGCGCGCCATTTTCCGTAAATAATTGTTATCGTTTTTATTTTGTTGTTATAAAAAATACGAAAATCTAAAGTATTGTCACCAACCGACGTACAACAGTTTTTAATAGAAGCTCCGATTGACAGTACCTAGCAACAAAGGTCAGTTGAACTTTATAAATCTAAATTATCATCTCTATAGTTACGTTATTCCAGCATAAGTTCTTACAACAAGTCTGTTTTTTTTCCTCGCAAGTTTGTTGAAAAACGTCGTATGAAACGCGTGTGCATTAATCATAGTAATGTACTATTTTCGATTGTGTTTTTTTTTAAACTATTTTATGCTATAGCTCTATTATTTCATGGATTAAAGCAAAATACCGAATGAATATCGATATCGATAAAAAAAAATTATGGTACGGACTTCTCTTTCAAGGCGAGCAGGTTTTGTTTTTTTTTTTTGTAGGACCTCGTCCCCCGCCAAAAGTGACAGACTTTTTGTTCGTAATATTGCGCATAAGGCTTCTCCAGTGTAGTGTGTACTCTGAAGTCACAGACAAAGTAAAAATCCGGAGTCACACGTAATCTATTCGATTTCGAACCTAACAAGTCTGACTCCAGATTTTTACTTTGTCTGTCTGTGATGTCTTGTTTATACCTTTTTAGTTGACTTTTTGTGGTAATTGGATTTTAGTTTTTATAACTTTTATTTTTATTTAAATTATTTTGGGGTTATAATATTTTTTTTAAAATATTTGCTCGTCAAGCCCTTTCATTTGATACCCAACATGGCATAATTTTTTTTCTTGACTTTATGTCCTCTAGAGGGCGCCATATTTAATTTAATGTGATGTCACAAGTTAGACCAGCGGACAATCAAGATGCTTCCAACGCTATCTCATTATCAAATTATGATCAGTAGTTAAGAAGTTATGAACTAACAGATGAACATACATACTACATACATACCAAACAAAATCATAACCCTCCTTTTTGCTTCGCCGCAGTCGGGTAAAAATTGAAGTGTCTGTTTGTAATGTCAAAATAACAGCTTTTTACTCTTCGATCAACAATACCAACATTGTTGATCGAAGTTTTTACTAAATGCATATGAAAGTATATGTATAAGGTACCTATAAAAATAAAAATTTCTGTCTGTTTGTTCCGGCTTATCTCCGAAACGGCTAGACGGGACTTTCAATGGCAGATAGCTGATGTTATAAGGAGTAACTTAGGCTACTTTTATTTTAACAAAACAAATTAGGGTCCACGCGGGCGAAGCCGCGGGCAGGATCTGGTTTATAATATTAGTGGGATATTACATGAGTATTTGAGTAATTGTTAGTTCCAACGAATAAATAAAATAAAAATCCTGCCATTTCGATGTGGCGCAGATTCGTCTGTTCAAACTGATCTCCTTTAAAACCCATCTCTGGTTGCGGTATCCGTTTTTTTTTACCTACCCCATGGTTCTTCGTAGGGAGCATGTGGAGGTGGTGGGTAGTAATGGTCACCGGGCGGGGGGCCGAAATAATCTGGCGCACCCATCTCTCGCTGGTGACCGCTGCGTCCGTACTCGCGACGTTCAGCAGTCATCACCTGGATCAAAAATTAACACAAACTTGTATGATATTCAAAGCATTTATTATAACAGCGCCTCCCGGTTCCACCCGCATAAGTCTCGATCCCGTGGGAATATCGGGATAAAAAGTATCCTATGTGTTAAGAGCGTTTATACTGAAAGTTGACAACGTCGCAAATAGATGTCAAATATTTCGCTGTTTTGCTACGTTGGCAATATTACTGAACGGAAGTATGGAATGTGGCTAACTAGCGAACTAGAATATTAATAATGAATTGCAATTATAACACTGAATTTGATGTTGTAACTGTTTTAGGTGTAAAACAGGCATTTGGAAAGTTCCCAAATACTTTTTTTACAACTATAACTAAATATTCGGTGTTACGATATTAATTATTGCATTTCATAATCAATATTTTAGTTCGCTAGTTAGCCACATTTCATATTTCCATACAGTTATTTTGCAAAATTAATCAAAACAGGTAAATATTTGACAGCAATTTGCGACGTTGCCAACTTTTCGGATAACCGCTCTTAATCCAGGTTATAAACTATCTGTGTGCCAAATTTCATCCAAATCGGTTCAGTAGTTTTTGCGTGAAAGAGTAACAAACATCCATCCATACTCACAAACTTTCACGTTTATAATATTAGTAGGAAGGATTAACCAATAAACTATTCAACTAAAATATGGCGTCAAAAAATTCCTCCGAATCGCTGTAGACTGGTAATGTACCCAAGAGACTGAGCGGCATTGCCGAGTTGTATGGCAATGCTTAGCCTCTGATCAAGGTAAAAGCCAGCCCTGCGGTCACGGGACGTGTGAAAACCAGCCGTTTGGAGATTTCGTTGAACAAACCAAGAGCACTCAGACTTCACGGCCCGAGGGTTTCAACCCCCAAATGGGTCGAAAATATAATGATAATGACATTATTGTTTATAGTTTTTTGTCGTAATGACAGTGGCTGAAAAAATTTCTTTGATGCTGAATAGTATTTGAAAAATAACTGACCTGTATAGTGTTTTCTCTAGATTGGTAGTTATTTGACATTGCTGGTGGCATCATCATTTCATCATTTCTTGGACCTAAATAAATAAAAACAGTTCATTTTAGTAAATGAGCATATTGAATTCCATATACTTTAATTATAAATCTTATTAGGTGAATGAATTTATGACGTCTGACAGTTTTTGTATGGAAAACTGTAAAAAAACAAAATTTAAGCAAGAAAGAAGCAGTGCACCTTTGGCCTACTGAAGAAACATCATGATATGAACATGATCAAGCCAGCCAAGAGTAGTTTTCCATCAATAATAAAAGATTCTACCTTGACCATAGATCAGTTTATACTTTATTCTTTATAGTCTTTATATACCAACCACATTCTAACCTGGTGTCAAAGTTTTAAAGCTGCTTATGGGCCTCTGACTTGGCTTCACATGCCATTGAGAAATATCTCTCAGGCATGCTGTTTCCTCAAAATGTTTTTCTTCACCGTTTTTGAAGCAAGTGATAATTATACTATGTGCACATGAATCTGAAAAGTCGGATGTGCGTGCCTTGGGTTCAAACTTGGCAGTCTGACGGTCACACCACTAGGTTTATTACCTTTGCTAAGGCCTACTATGTCTCACAGAGAAGTCTGCGACACCTCAGTAGGCACATTAGAGACAATATTGTATACAAAATAAATCCGCATGTAGGTGACATATAGCATAGTTAGTTACCGGGCTGTCTCCTGAGATCGGGCGGCGGCGGGCGAGGCGGCGCGCCGGCGTGCAGGCCTACACCAGCCTCGTTGACGCGCATACGCCGCTGTCGCTCGCAGTACGCGCTCCACGTCACCTCGTTGAAACCATAGTTGAAATAATCTAAAAAAAAATGTGTTTTGTATTGTCTTTGCAAACAAGACCATTAGAAGCCCAAAAAATGGACTGGAAATAGCCACAAGACAGACACTAGCTCACCTTTATGTATTTTTGCTAGTGTGTGGCTAGGTGCTGTTCTCTAGAATCTTAGAGAATGGTCATGGCTTGAATAGCAAAAATCCTATCCAATTTTTTTTTAGTTTTTGTATTAATTCAAGTAAGTTTTGAAACCCACCTGACCCTCAAATAGACAGTCAACGAAGCTTATGATAAAATGTGATAATTACCAGATATGTCAGCTCCAGGCTTGTTCCATGGCTTGTCTTCAATGGTGTCAATGTTAAACTCAAGTGCAGGAACTCCATTGATGCTCCCCGGTCCATCCAAGTCTTCTAATGTAACTTTACCACCGGCGGTGGTGCCACCGCGAGGTTTATCTGCAGCACCAGCGGCTACTAAACCTACACCACGCTGCAAAGAGTAGTTATGAAATATCACACACTGTATGCATTGATTTTCAGACTCTTCATAGACAATAAGGAACAATGTAAGTTATTACATTGTTCCTTATTGTCTATGAAGAGTCTTTTGTCATTGTCTTTCAAGTAGGTTATTAAATTTCTATAAGTTTTTCCAGCTTTATTGTCTTTTATTGGCTTTTATGTCAATGTCGTCCGACGAGCATCACTATTTTATTTTTTGTTTATCACCTCATGTATTACCGATATTCAAACAAATAATAGATTTGATTAGAAAATTATTTTGGACAACCTACCAACCAACCAACCTGATGCATTGCAGGTATTGACCTATTTAGAGAGAACTCTGTTAACTTTGCGAGAAGAACATTGATTAGTCTACTTACTTTTATAGCTAGACTAGCGTAAGATTGAGGTCCAGATTTGATATCTCCAATAGTGACTTTGATGTCATCACTGTCATCCGAATCAGAGTCTCCGTTGTTCTGGCTGTCGGCGTCTCCGTTCCGGTCGTCGCCATCGCGCCCGACCTCCGCGAAATGCTCGTCGTTAAAATGAGAGTCATCATTATTCGCCTCGTTATCCTCCTGATCTTTTTCTTCACCTTCCTGTAAACAATAAGTTTGTAAATATGTTTTGAAGTACGTACAATAATAAAATCATTCGATTTAAATAAACAACATTCGATGATTCGATTATTTCATATTGTATGATTACGAGCCATATGCAGTTAAAGATAGAACTTGGAATACTCGCATTCCACGTTAAATTACAACGTAAACTTTCGATTAAACATTATTATAGGTTATGTCTACTTACTGTGGCGGCATCGGCTACATCCTTCTGTTGCTGGTCTTTTTCGGTACCTTCCGTAGGTTTATCCAATGCCTGATCTGGATTTGATTCACCATACAACCAACTATCATCATTTTCATCTCCAGGCGCCGTTTCTACGGCAGCGTCTGCCATTTTTATTTTGTTAAAACTTTGTTTGACAGTCAGACGCTTGATTGACACATAACATTGGTAGTTTTTTTTTTACGCCATAGAGTAATTTTTAATTAAAATAACGGGCATTTCAGACCACAACCACCAGCCAGAAACCCAATAAGCATCGCGCACTTGGCCGCACAACGTCCAACCAACTTCGTCGAGGTTCGTATGTCTTCCATTGCGGCCAAACTTTGTGTAGAATGAACGAGCTAGTTTACATTAGGTCGGTCGAATTCATAGGACTGATACATTTTATTTGCTGACCCGATCGAAGTAAGTACGTATACTTACAGTCTAAGTATACGTATATGGTCTAAGTCTTAGACCAAATACTCCCATCACCGTGTCAGCATGTTTAGAACCCTTAACTATCGAGGACGCATATCACTTTGCGTTGTTTATTCACCTTGTTACTTCTACAACCTCAGTTACAGCGTCAGTGCACGCATGGAGTATCAATATAACAAAGGCAACTACGAATGTATTCGATCTGACCTGCGGGGCATTAACTGGGACGACATAATATTGAAAGGTACTGTTGGGGAAGCTGTTGAGAATTTTTATTCAACGTTGTTCGATATCAGAGTTAAGCACGTTCCTCAGCGTTTGTGTAAACTCTTTAAGTATCCATCTTGGTATAACTCGGCGCTCATTAATACTAAAAGAAAAAAAAAATACTATAGGAAATTTAAAGTCTACGGTATAATATTTTTGATTGCTTACCATATCAATTACTTCGCAATAGAGCCAATGATGTTGAACAGCTTTGTTATAACTCCGACATGACTAAAATCGAGTCATCAATACGTACTAACCCAAATGTGAAAAATAAACGCATGAACAGTAATTTCCCATCGAGTATGTCATTAGGTCAGTGCCGGATTAAGACTACTTGATGCCCTAAGCAATCCACGGCTGTGGGCCCCCCTATCCACTAGTTAACTAGTATCGGTCTTTTAAAACAAATTAACGTATTTATAACAACGAGATAGATCAGTACGTAGGTACCTTAGAATATGATTGTAAGAACGATGAAAGAGATACGTGGGTAGTTCAATAAAAACCAAAGCATATTTTTTTTAATTATATGCGACTTGCGACTTTTACGTGCATTAAATTCGCGGACAATGATTATTAAGCTCAAAGTTTTTAGCATAATCTGCCTGTAACATATACAGGCAGATTATGCTAAAAACTTTGGACTAACGTGGCGATCTTAGAAATGATCATTTCGTGAAGTGTTATCATTGATCACTGAACGTTTGACGATATGAACAGTTAAACGCACGACTACTTCATGATATGGCCAAACATTAGTGATCATAAATCGTTAAATAGTAGAATATCCACGGGTAGAGGCGTTGATGGCGCTTTGTTTTTTTTGTGCATCATGGCGGTGGCATACAAAAAATTAAACAAAGTAGAGAAAACCACCCTACCACACAAAAAAAATCAAATTTGGTTTTATTTTATTTCCAAATATGATATTATGGAAAGTGACCAACTTGGAAGTAGCGCTCGAAGGCCGTTGCCGCGGTACTAATCGCTTCGGTCACTAGGCTCGCGCGCGGTTGGTCGCAGTTCTAACCTATCCTATATCCATTTGGTGCGGGTGCCACAAGCGGCATGAGTATATAGAATATTCTTTATTATGTACACCATAAAAAATACAGATAAAAATGTAGTCATTTTACATAGGGTACAATGGGCGGTCTTATCGCTAAAAGCAATCTTTTACAGACAACCTTTGGATGGATTAAAGGGAGATGGAGAGACAAATACTGCAGGTAGTCAGTGGTGTACCATTTACATACACAATAAATACATACATACATAAAGCATACACTTATCTATATATACAATCTATGTATTGTAATTTCCAAATAGTATTGTTTTTTTTTTTTCATTATTTTTTCTTGGGTAGTGATGACCAGGTCCACCGTCTGGTGCCAGCTTATTGTTGAATTTTGGGACACGTTGTATATATATATTATATACAATAATAAACATGAAACAAGATAAAGGAACTATATGTACCTAATGATGATGTTAAAGTAGAGAGGAAGTGTTTTTTTACCAGAATTTTAAAAGTTGACAAAGATTGAGCACGCCTTATCGACACGGGTAAGGCATTCCATAACCGTACTGCTTGAACTGTAAAAGACTTGTCATAAAAGCTGGTGGAATGCATCGGCATCTCTAGTCTCAAGTTTTCCGATGACCTCAGAGATGTGTGTCATGAAGGAACTTGAAACGTTTTTTAAGATAAGAGGGGGTTGTAGGATTGAACAAAATACTGTAGAGCTGAAATAAGATACGAGTATTCTGGCGAAGACGTATGGGAAGGAATTTAGTACGAAATTCAGAAATGTGATCATATTTGCGCAGACCAAATATAAATCTTATGCAAAAGTTTTGAAGTCGCTCAAGTTTATCTAGTTGTGCCTCAGTGAGATCGAGATAACTGACATCAGCGTAGTCAAGGATGGGAAGTAAAAGGGATTGTGCAAGCGCAGTTTTAGTGGCGGTTGGAAGAAAGTTCCGCAATCGTCTCAGGGACTTACCAGATGCAAAAATTTTGCGGCTTACGTTCTGTAGCTGGGGACCCCAAGAAAGATTTTTGTCGAGCGATTTAATTGTTTTTAACAAATTTTAAGTGTTATGTTGCATTTCTCGCCGCTTTTGGCACCCCCACCAAATACCAGCGGCCACCGAGCGATACTTCCAAGTTGGTCGCAGTTACAATTGGCAATTTTTACTACACCTTGTCCAAACTTCGACTGACATATCATTAAATGTTGACGTTTAAACGATACGGTTAATTTTTGCTGGCCATTTCACGAAACACAACCATTTTATGAAATGGTAGTAGTCGGACCCTTTATGAAATGATCAATTCTAAGATCTGGCTAGGATATAAATATATTACCTATTGATAAATCATCGACGCTTTCCTGTAGCATCCTCATTCTTTTTTATTTACAACAACATCTCCCGCCGACAATAGGCGCGGGTTTTCAAACAGCCTTGCCTTTCATGTGCTAGCAAAAAAATAATCGGTGCTGTATATGGTGCCCCCCAAGACTTGATGCCCTAAGCAATTGCTTAATTTGCTTATGGGCTAATCCGGCACTGCATAAGGTGACTATAAAAGTGACTTGGGGGGGGGGGGCGGATTTGTGAGCTCTTTGCTAATTACTTTCACACAACCTTTCTAGATGCTTCCTCTGCAAGTCACAACTAACTGTGGTTCGACCTGTTTCCAACTGCGATTTAAACTCAATTGAAATTGACGTAGTGGGTGTTCATAGACATTTAAAATCCCTTGGCTTGGCTTAACCAAATCTGCCGGCCCAGATGCCCTACCTGCTGTGTTCATAGTTAAGTGCGCTGAGGAACTAGCTCTACCTGTATCACTTTAGTTTCAAAGGTCAATATGTGACGGTATTGTGGAATCTGTATGGAAATCTGTTTTTATATCGCCCATTCATAAGAAGGGTGCTAAAGACAAAATTGAAAATTATAGGCCAATTTCAAAACTTTGCCTGCTAGCTAAAGTATTGGAACGCATAGTTTATAATCAGTTGTATAGCAGTGTGGTTTCTAGCTTGAGTCCTCTGAGGTTGCTAGTAGTTGCGATGTGGTTACGTTGTGGCTAGTGTTTGCAAACAGACATATCGTTGTGTTGGCGATGTGTATGTAATGTAGAAACAAAACTAGTCAAGAGGAGGCTAGGCACGTGGGATCTGGAGGTCGCGCGAGGCCGCCAGCGGCGACGCCGGAGGCCGCTGGCGGACGCTGCCGGCCGCTACCGCTCGTTGCTATTCCGGTGTGACTCGGCCCTTAGGGCAATAATAAACTAGGACACCATGGTAACGCAACCATGGTCGCGCTACCAGTAAACCTGTGATCCTAGCGTAAATACGCAATAAGAAAAAATAAAACATAAAAAACAATACTTTTTAATTTCAGCAGGTTTGAATAAATAAATGGTTTATATAAAATTATCATTAAGCAACATAGATGTATCATAAATCAATAATATTCCGTCGAATGGCTGAATTATTAGTCAAGTCCATTCCTTCTTCGTGGGAACACCTTTTGTTCAGCTTGTTCCACTTTCTGGGCGACGTTGGCCAACTGTTCAGACGCATCGGAAGCGGCCGCGCCGCACGTTTCTGCCAGTTCTTGGACACCTTGAGATACCTGCAGATATTGAAAATCACAAATGATTACGTTAAAATTTTATTTTAAAGGGAAAGTCCATTGATTTTTTGTATATAAGAGAAATCTAAACTAATACACACAACACTGTCTACGGATATTAATTTCACGTTTAAAAGCACAACTATTTATTAAATAGTGGCCATTTGAAAATATTGTGTTTCAATCGGGAACCTCAGTAAGGTTCCCGATTGACGGCTCCCGCTAGAGGGCACCATTGCACTAGATAACAAAAAGGTTATAATAAACAAGTGCATGTCGCACCACGCACAATGAAGGGTTCTGTAAATAGGATGAATTTATCCCAAGAAATGAAATACATGTTCTCCCATACGGAATGTATGGAGATCATGTTTTTCAAACTGCAAATTTAAGTTGGTCGATTATTACTCGTTAACCTGTAAAGCCTATCAAACTGCAAATTTAAGTTGGTCGATTATTACTCGTTAACCTGTAAAGCCTACTTAGCTGTGATAGTTTGCCTTTTAACTTCGTTATTTAAACTACTGCTGTGAATTTTTTCACAAATCCAAGTACAACCATTTAGCTGGCAGGGGGCAGGGACACTTGACTCTAACAAAAATTTGCATTTTAAAGCTTAATATTTCGCAAACGGATTCCTAAATCGAAAAATGATTTTCACTCACTCACAAAAAAATTTTGAACGACCTTTCCAACGACACCCCACACAATGGGATATAGGGAAAAAATAACATCCCCACTACGTGTAGGGAAGGTACCCTAAAAAAAATATTTTTCTTGACATTATTTTATCACTTTGTCGGCATGATTAATATTTATTATATACCCATGCCAAATTACAGCTTTCTAGTACTAACCGTCTCTGAGCTAAGCCGCGGAGAGACAGACAGACAGACAGGCAGACGGATATGGCGAAACTATAAGGGTACCTTGTTTACTATGGAACCCTAAAAAGGTTAAAATTCGTCAGGAATAATCAGTCTCTATGTACATTATAAAGAGGTTTGTTTGTAGGGGGTAATCTCCGGAACTACCCGTCGGATTTGAAAACTCTTTATCCATTGGATAGTCCAATTCTTAAGCAAGGTTATAGGGTGAGCCTAACCTTCGCGGATGAAGTCGCGGGCAGAAGCTAGCTATTGAATAATTACGTCAGTGTTGTTGCCATTAGGTAGTATAGGTATGCAAGAACTAGGAGATGTTCATTAATTCAATAAAAACGAATTACTTCGCAAGCAATGGTAAATTGCAATTGCTAGCACTTTACAGTTACAACATATTAAGGCCGTTTGTCCACAGCACCGTGAACGGGATGACGACGCACGGTGGATCGAAAATCGGCTGTAGAAGACATAGGATCTCGATTTCTTAAATGTTATTTTTTTTGCTGGAAATGACTTCTGCTGATCATTACTATGTACAAAAATGACACCCGAGTTAATTCTGCCCAAAAACGAAGGAAATATATTTTTTTTACGAAAAATTTGTATGAAGCTAGTATGAAAAATCGAATTATCTCCTAAACGGCATGTTTAACCGTAATATCCTTGGAGGTGGTCATAGTGCTAATTATTTATGATTTTTTGGTTGCCGATTTGACGAAAAATTTAATGCCGTTTTTTTTAAAAAATCGTCGAAATATTTTTATTTATTTTTACATGTAAAACGATCCCTTTTAGTGTCCAAGTTAAAAAGTTCGATATGTTATTAACCCAAATATTAAGAACACACAAAACAAGAAAAATTAAATTAAAAAATTGCTGTTTTTTTGACACATTTTTATTAATTTAAATAAAAAAAGATTATCAAACTCTTATTTAAGTAACATATAAAATTATTTTATATACAAAATAATTTAATTTAAGGAATTAATACTAAGCATTTGTAAAATAAATAAAAAAAAAGACAAAATATCATTAAATATTACAAAAAAAAAACCCAAACAGACTCAAATACAAATTTACAAATAAGTACATATATAATTTTTTACAAATTTTCCTTATCACTCTCGTTGTCAGACTCCAATTCTGAGTCAGCATCCAGATTGGATATATCCAAAAACTCGAACTCAGTTTCCTGAAATTGAATTAAGTCGAGAGTTTCAGCAAAAAAGCTCTGCTTTTTCTTGGCATCTAACTTAGGCCTTTGTGCACTTAGCAAAGGATCCGAAGAAACAACAAGCATATTTAAAATGTCTTAATTGGAATCCTGCCTGCTTCTTTTCCGCGAATGATGTTCTCGAAACCTCCTAAAATCTTTGTTTCGAGACTCTGAGGCTTCTTCCGAGAGAGTCCCAATCGGCACAATATTATTTTTCTCAATCATGTCAGCCCCATGGATTAATAATTTATGAACGGTTGACGACATGTAGTACCAGTTGTATAATAATACGTACTTTTCTGCTGTTTTGCGGGCCTAATCTCTAAATTTTATTATATCGACCTGCTCTCCAGACGTAATTGCTTGTAAAATTACAGCAAATCTTTTGATGAGGTCTTCATCCAAACCGGTTATAGCTGCGGTTTTATTAGGAAACTCAAAGAATTTTCTTGCAGTATTCCCGTCATTGGTGGTTCCCGAGCCTTGTTTTACTATATCAATCAACAGATTGAGCTCATCTTTGAATTTATTTTGAATTATTTTCTTCCTTGTCTGTAGCATTTCTTTGTGCTCATCACTTCTCGCTGCCCACCGTTTGAAGTCGAGCCTGTATGCAATGTGTAACAGACATTCCATACAATTTATACGGGCGTGTAGGGATGACAAGCCAAATTCATACAGGTCAGAACACACAATTTTTGATGTTACAGCATCTAAACGGTTCATTTCTGTAGGCTTTGCTAAGCACAGGTAGCACAACTATTCTTAGAACTCATAGCACTGCTAATTAACAAATTAGCTTACTTATCAGGAAAAGTTGAATGTAATCCATAGTTGGCAGTGTCGTGAGATATTGAAAATCATTAAATCACCTATAAAGACTCATTAGAAGACCTAATCAGTGTAGTTACTTCTTTTCGGACTCATTAGAAGAGTAAACAATTGGTAATTTGGTTGTATGAAAAGTTTTAAAACTCATGAATGATGTGTTGATAAATATCTAGCTCAAGCATAGTTGTCTACGTGTGGGTGTACTATAAACCTCTGCCAACTCCTTCGGAAATATAGGAGTGATGCTATTTTATGTTACGTGTAGTTAAAAGTCCGTGTTCTTCAACATAAACACTAAAAGGAATCGTTTCATATGAAAAAACAAATGAAAATATTTTGACGATTTTTAAAAAAAAACGGCATGAAATTTTTCGTCAAATCTGCAACCAAAAAATTATAAATAATTAGCACTATGACCACCTCCAAGGATATTACGGTTAAACATGCCGTTTAGGAGATAATTCGATTTTTCATACTAGCTCCATACATTTTTTTCTTATAAAAATTATAACTCTTCCATTTGTGCACACATTTACTTCATATGACATTTTATAGAACAGTAATGATCAGCAGAAGTCATTTCCAGCAAAAAAAATAACATTTAAGAAATCGAGATCCTATGTCTTCTACAGCCGATTTTCGATCCACCGTGCGACGCCGAAAAGTAGCGAAAGTTTTACTATGGCCGCGTAATCTCCTTTCTCGTTGACGTCTCGTTCACGGTGCGATGGACAAACAGTGTAAAGGTCGTGGTCTAATGATTTTGGAGCTGAAGCTGACTTTACAGATCAAAGTAGGTAGGTATAAACCTAATGTAAAAACACAATTTTTTGTACTAATAAGTTAAAAGTAAATTTACAAGTATATTGTAAAATAGTTCAATATCTCAAAAACAAATACGTTTGAAATTCTTTTATGCATGTTATTAACTTTGGGTATTATTTTAACCTACAATCGTAGTAACAACTTAACAAGGATGAAATAACGCTGAATTATTGTTGAAAAACTCCTTTGACAGTTTGCTTTGTTTACCTAGTGTCAAAGTGGCATACACAAGCCTATAGTAAAGTTGTCGCAGGTTTTTGATCCCCACATATAATGATGGCTAATAAAATCGCCCATAATAAGCAATGGACCTTGAACATTACTTATTTTTTTAGGTGTGGGAATTTATCAAATAATTTCTCCGCTCTGCGCGGAGCGGGAGGGCGTGTCAGTCTCTTACTGACTAAAAACCCCCCCATGTTCCTTCAGTTGCCTGTACGTTGCCAGGGGCCACGGTATCCCTTTCGGACTTTCCCGCAACGCCAATGTTCCATCCCCTGACATTCCGTCAATGAGAACGTGAGTATTACTCCCAGGAAACCTGACCTACTCTTTTCTATTCTCAAATTCATGCAACTATGCAAGCTGAGACATGGCTTCGTTCTGATAGCATTTCAGTCAGTTAATTAATTCTGTTTTTTTCTTTAATCACCAAAACCAGTAAGTTTTTTAGCACAATGGTAACGTTTTATTTTTACCAAGCGTTTTAAAAACAAAAACTGATTTTTACTTAATTTCCTGTTAGAGGAAATTCTTTGTACTTAGTTTTGTTTAAATACATGAATAACTTATAATATCCCTAGATTGTGTTGATGTGTGTATTCTATAGAGGTTTTTTTTTTATTGAAAGGTAATCTCTGGAAGTATTTATCCAATTACAAAAATTATTTCACTGAAGAAAACTATAGTATTGTCGATTGCCATAGGGTAATTTATGTTTTATGAATCAAGCGGACGAAGCGGGTAGAAGCTAGTATTTTATAAAAGGTCAAACATAATTCAAAATGTCGTGATATAAAAGTGACAAAGCATTTTGTGCATTGACGATATGTCATGTCATTCATACACAATTTCATTAGAAATTATCAGCAATAACAATATTTTAGAAGCCTTTTCTGTCTTTAATGGCTGATTCAAATTCAATATATTTATTCCTGACTGAAAACCAAAGGAGGTTTATGATTTTAACAGGCTATTTATGTTCATGTATTCCCTCATAACATAACTCCTAAAATACTCGTCGTATTTTGACAAACGCGGCGTATCGTTGGGAGCGTCATATTGTTCCGCGGCTTGCAGGCTATTTATGGCATTACATAAATTCGAACTAAATAAACTTACATAACAAATAAAAAATTACGATTAATAAATCGTGTGAGTTTGGTTAAACAAAAACCAATTATTTTTAATTTGACTGTGTGTGATGTCTTGTTTATACCTTTTTATTTGACATTTTTGTGGCTAAGTAATAACAGTCGCACGATTCGATCTCTCAAGTTAAGCTACGCTTGCCAGGGTTGGTCTGTGGATGGGTAACCATCTCAACATACCGAGACTCCTCCGTGCTTCTGGAAGCACGTTAAGCCGTTGCACCCAGCTGTCATTAGTGGATCTTTGTCAGTCGTTATGGGTCGTCAGAAGCTCGAAAGTCTGACAGCCAGTCGTACCAAGGGGTATCATACTACCCAGTTACTGGGTTGTGGAGGTCAGATAGGCAGTTGCTCCATGTAAAATACTGGTATTCTGCTGCATCCGGTAAGACTGGAAGCCAACCTCAATATAGTTGGGAAAAGGCCAGGCAGATTGATTGCTTTGGCGTAAAAATAAGACCAAATATTCTTACGGCATCAGCTTCAACCTTCACTTCAGCAGCGGCAGCTTGCATGTTGTTAACTACTTCTTGCATCTGGGCCGCATGCTGAATAGGTTCTGACTCAAGTACTGGACCTGCCTGAAGAATACAAGAAAACATTTTGTATACATTTTTTCGTCCAGAGGAATATACTTTTATAAACATTAAAATATAATCAGCTTGATATTGTACAATTCAAGTTCCTTCTATAAATAAAATTGAGAGAGCACTATCGCAAGTATCAATATGTCTCATAGCCATAACAGTCGATACAATTTCTGGCTAACTTCTGAAATCTTAATGGTGGAGTGTGAATAGGTTACAAATTAGGGCTTGTGTAGATGACACCGCAGCCGTGACAATACCACTTCGCGTAACCACGTAGACTTAGCTTAGAGGCGCGGCAATGGCGTCGTGTCCCTGAACACTTACTAATTCATGGAGTTGTTTGTGTTGTTTACCTGTTTGCAGCGGTGCATGCAGTGGCAGTGATGTTTGAGGACACCCTCTGCAGCACCAACTTCATGCATATGCATTTCATTCTGCTGCATCTGGAATTCAAATACCAATGAATGTGATTATTTGCTCTATAATATTTTACCATATGAAAATAACTTCGTGAACAGAGCACATTTAAAATGCATAATATTCAACATGGTAAGTGCACACTTCCTGCCAAAATGTTCATGAAGTAAGTTTATCTAACACAAAACTAAACTTGTGCATAGATTTAAAACATAATAACAAGTAGGCCTACTTGTTTATTATGATTTTAAAAGTTACACTCTGGCTAAGACCCTTGTCTATTCTGTTATATTCTAGCTAGGATTAATTCACAAATTTGTGTGCTATCAGCAATCATAGTTTTAACTTGGCTACATTATTAGCACAGCACACCACACAATTTTGTATCAAAACCTCCTTGGATCTTGTAAAATAATTCGTCTTACATTTTCAACGAAATTCGGGTCAGTGTAGTTGTTCAGTTCGGAGGCCATATGCATGGCTTCAGAGAGCTTCTCGTGTCCAGTTGTTGCATTGTTGATAGCTTGAGCAGTATTCAACAGATTGGCGGTCGCAGTGTCTCCTTGTTGCCCATCAATGGGGACATTCGCTGCCAGACCAAGTTTAGCTTCCAATTGCTCAATTCTGCTTTGTAAAATTGAAATGGGGTCCATTTTTCAGATGGCTGTAGTCACTGAGTAAAAGTAAATAAAATAAAAATAATCTACGAAACTATTCAAATGTCGTAACTAAAATAAATGAATCTCGCAATTTTCGAACGCAATTGTGTAATTTTAATTTGTTTTTGACGGATTTTGACATTAGTAGGGACGTCAACTTGACAGAACAGAATAATTATCAAAGGAAAATGACAGATAGACGGACAGGCATGATCATTCCGACCGTACTTCTTTCTTCCACCTTTTTGGTGACATTTAGTACGCTTGTTCTAATGCTACTGAATGCAATCATTCAGTCCTGAAATTCTAAAAACCTCTCTAAAAACCTCTCTGAAACTTGTGCAGAAAGAAAGTAGTTTTTACCATTGCCGCTTTTAAAAAGGGCATTTGATTCAATAAAACTCTATTTTAGTCATTGAGTGAATAAAAACATTTTGTATTTGGAACACCGAACAAGCACACACGAATTTTACGAATAATGTAAGTACAAAAAAATAAAAAACGTGCTGAAAGTACGTACTGGCTGGCGTATTTTGGCGTATGCTAAATGGAGCTATTCCATAGAGCTATACCTCAGAGTGTTATTTATTACTCTGCTATACAATATAAATAAAATAAAACCGCCAATTTTAGGGAGGTTTTAGAGGTTCTTTTCTATGTTACCGTAGTTATGTCATTGGAAAATTAGTCATTTGATTA
Source organism: Agrochola macilenta (assembly GCA_916701695.1). Taxonomy (NCBI): domain Eukaryota; kingdom Metazoa; phylum Arthropoda; class Insecta; order Lepidoptera; family Noctuidae; genus Agrochola; species Agrochola macilenta. The sequence goes on along the minus strand of OU753554.1, from coordinate 8,337,387 downwards.
AAATGAGTTCTTCCAGTGACGAAAATGAGACACTGACTTTGGAATCATTTCGTTCTAAAGCAGAAATTATGGTAGATTATTTGTTACCACAAACATTTATTTTCTCGCAATCAATGATAAAAAATAGAGTACACAACCCCTTGAAAAAAAAAATAACCTCGGTGCTTGTATCCCGCGCTCCGCTAATAGTTCTTACACATAATGTCTGTGGCATAACCGCCGGCATGCGGCACTGCCACACAAAGGATTGCAAAGGAAATGGAGGCGTAAAAGCCAGTGGCACGTGCCGCTCGGCAAACGCTGGTGGCTATGCCGCCGGCCGGACTGTATGTAGGTGCCATTAGGATTCTAATCTTGAACCGGGTAGGGTATTGAAGGCATTGGCGATGTCAAGAGACACCGCCAAGACTACCCCACCCCAGGCAACAGCATCTCCCGTCGTGAGGGCTCGAACGCGATTGATGGCATCCACCGTGTCCAACTTAGTCCCTCAAATTAAATTTCCTTTTTGTATAAAAAAACAAAAATAAACTACTATTTTTTTATTTTGTTTTTCATTGCCTGTGCATTAGGATATGATGACCATTAGTTACGTTCGCTATTTCGTCGCTATCCATATAGGTCACATTCACTAATACGTCAGTCAGCGTCAACAATAATTTTAACAATTATAAGCGAAAGCAAAGGCGGTAGTAAAATGTAACTATATTATACATAGAGGCGATTTTGTGTAAGTCAAGGGGTTTATGCTGGCGTTAGGTTAGGTTAGGTTATTATAGCTGCTTTGCATAAATAACGATTCCAATAAAATATCAGCACGTTTCAGTTTTAACTACTTATAGAGACCCGACTCGAGATTGAAAGTGAAATACCCATACGTCACACCTGCCATGTTTTGTATCTACTCTGCATCACCAATAAGGTTGACTGGTAGAAAATGCCTCAGGCATTAATTAAGTCCGCCTTTGTACGGTATTTTATATAAACTTGTGCATAAAGTTTTAATAAATTTTTATTTTTTATTTTGCAACTTTAATCATATATATTTATAATTTACTATAACTTACTAACTATTTAATAAATTAATAAAACCAGAAAAACTTAAAACGCACTAGGTAGGTAATTAGGTATAGTTTTTCTGTTTTTCACACTCACGGCTGTGACGAAAGTACATACATTGTGATTCGAGTTTCGAGTTTTCGACCACGGTTCGTTCGACATCCGAATTAGTTTCTAAATTTTCTATTTTTTTTAACATTTTAGAAACGAATTATTATCTGTCATGATAGAAAAAGCCGTAATGTCAAAACTTAAGAGTATAAAACCTCAGAGTAATAACTTTATTACTCTGAGTATAAAACACTACTCTAAAGCTGGGAACAAATTATAGGACGCGTCCGTAAGCCGCGGCTGAGAGTCGCGGCTTATTTGTATCTGGATAGTACATTTAGCACTCCATTGTGCAAACTAAGTCGGTCTAACGGTCGTAAGTCGCGGACGTGCCCTTGAGCGTTCGGACGTCCGTTGGTCGCGACCATGGTATAATAAGTCGCGACTGTCAGTCGCGGCTTACGGACGCGACCGATAAATTGTTCCCAGCTTTAGTGTCAAAATAATGTCACCAACTGTCAAGTAGCTGTCTAGCTGTACCACTGTACTTGCTAATAAACAAGCGTGCAATTGATTGATTTTATACATAAACTTAGTACGAAATAATTATAGAAATGGATGAAGAGTTAGGTGGACTAACGGAGGATGATTTCGTGATACCGCCTGTTAAATATGAGTGTTAGTATTTGTATTTAACCAAAAAAGTTTGTAAAAATAGTCAGACAGTGGCAAAGTCATGTAAATATGATTATTCTATAGAGTAAAAACATGTTTAATATATTTCGTTCTATTTCAGACCTGGATCACACAGCTGATGTGCAGTAAGTATATTTAAACTAATATTTTGAACTATAATAAAACAAATTTTGTATATCATGTTTATGATGCAACAATAATTTTAAATCCTTATCTGATAGTATTATGAGTGCTTTATTACTGTTTACAGTGCAGAATATCAATAATTGTCAAAGTTATTACTATTATTTAGTTTTTCTTTTAAAATTCTAGTTTGTTTTCCTTTATAAAACAGTCTATCTAATCGGATAAATTATATTGCACAAGTATTTTGATGTATTAGTCATTTGTTTATTTATGATCTTCCTGTTATTTTATGATACATCGAATATCATGTAATAATTTCGGTGTTTAGGTCAGCTGTTCCAAATATTTTGAGTTACTTGTAAATTATAATTTAGATCATTTCTATATCATTTTATCACATGATAGATTATTTCAAAAATATTATTTAAAATACAAATAGTGCTGTGTAAAAAAAAAACTGCAATCAGAAATGAACATACATATATTAACAATTTCAGGCTACATGCATGGGGCAACACCCTGAAAGAAGCATTTGAGCAGTGCGGAATGGCCATGTTTGCATACATGACAGAAATGCCTTATGTTCAGATCAAAGAAGTGCACACAATAGAAGCAAACGCAGATGATCTGATGGGCCTCCTGTACCATTTCCTTGATGAACTATTGTACCTATTCTCCGTTGAACCATTCTTAATCTGTAAAAAAGTAGTGATAACCGAGTTTAATACACAAGAGTTCAGGATAGTTTGTAAGTGCTATGGTGAAGAGTTTCAGATCGGCAAACATCCGCAAGGTAGCGAAGTAAAGGCTATCACTTACTCGGCCATGCAGATAGTAGATGAACCTAAGGATAATAAGTATGAAGTATTTGTTATTATTGATATTTGATAATTATATTTTTGTTGAATACTTTCATGGTTTTCTGTTATACACACTGGTATTTTTGTCTTAAAAAGGCAGTCTGTCTTATTAAGTACTAGATTCCGCCAGCGGCATGACTATCTTACTCAGTGATACTATAGTATTCTAGTGATGCAATAATTTTTAAAATTGGTCTAGTAGTTTATAAGTTTATTCATTATTCATAGGTTTATTCATTAGAAACATAGAAATCTTTTCTCTTTACAAAGAGAGAAGAAAAGAAAAGATACAAGTGTAGATAAGTGTGTGTGTGTGTGTTGGTATGTTGTAAGTGTAGTATAATAAATTGAACCAGATTCTCAATATACATTCCCTTAACACATTTCATTGTAAATCTAAAATTAAAGAATATCTTTTAACTCTTGATTACACTAAAACGGAAGACCTATTAAAATCGCAATATATATGACCAATGCAATGTCCACTCTATAAACATACCGCGACACACACGAACCCTCACACACACACACACACACACACACACACACACACACACACACACACACACACACACGCTCACCACATATTTTTCACACAAGAATTAAACACATAATTGTTGTACCACTAAAAAATAACCTACTACTTACATACCTCTAATCATCTATTAATATAATGGACGGATGGATGACCCCTGTAACACAGGTTCCACCTAGCATGGGGGTCAAATTTCTGTGCACTTGTAAGTCCTACGCTGTAAATGCTGCGCATAATTACTTTGTACATTGCTTTAGGAATAAAAAAAAAAGTATTTGTGTGTGTGTGTGTGTTGGTATGTTGTAAGTGTAGTGTGTGCACAGGACAGAAAAAACTGTGTATGTGTTTGTTGGTTTCAAAGTTTGGCATTTGGTTCAAACCTCAAGGATGTCTCCAGGATTCCATTCATTCCCTCTATTTTGACACATATTTCCGGATTGTTCTATAAAACCATCTTTTTCCAACCGAGATTTATCTACATATGTATTATTGCGAGAGGCACGTCTGTTTCGGAGCGAGCCAATTCAACAATACCTATATGGATACAGTAGGAAGATGATCCTCCTCGAAGATCTGAGCTGAGCGTGGCAATCCCACTGACTGACAGCTCGGCGAATAAAACACTGTAAATTACTAGGCTAGGGCAAACACGTCAGATTTTTAGTGTTCATTGTTGTTCTTCGCGAAATTAACTACTACTAGAACTCTATTTATCTAGTTTGGTTTAAAACTTGGCGGCCTGGTGGGCCATAGCAGCTCTTGTCTATAGGGATTCCGAATTTAACAGGACTACCAGACGGCCTGCAGGGTACCATCGGCACTTGATTGTTATCCCGTCCAGTCGTACTCAGCGCTTCTCCTCCACATTTATTATGTGCAAAGCCAAAGTGTGGAACTCTCTGCCAGCGTCTGTGTTCTCTTCCTCATATAACCCGTATGCCTTCAAAGCAAGAGTGAACTGGCATCTTCTGGGCACGCTCGTTCCATCATAGACCTCATCCTTCGCTTTCCATCAGGCGAAATCGAGGCCAAGAGCAGGCCCATTCTGCAATAAAAATAAAATATTCCTCACACTAATCGTAATAAATTAAAACGCAACTTTGCATAGCATTTCGCATTAAATTGCCTTAAAGGGCTTCAAGTGTTTAACTCATAGATGCTCGAAAGTTTATAAAATGCGATGCGTGTCTTTAATTTTTAGAGATAGATATACTAGAGGAGTATTACCTTTTCATCATCATAATTTCGGCCGAAACACGTCCACTGCTGGTCATAGGCGGTACGCGACTACACCGTCGAACCTTTCGGCCCCATCGGCCATCAATCTGTTCAGCGAGCAATGTGCCCCGCCCACTGCCACTTAAGTTTGGTAATTAAGACGAAATTCTTTGAACAGTGAGTGCCTGTTGCCAGTGATGACGTATGGCACTGAAGAGTGGTCGTTCACAGTGGGCCTCATTAGAAGGCTGAAAGTCACCCAGAGACCAATGGAGAGGGTTATGCTTGGAGTTTCTCCGAGCAAACTCCATCTCCAGAACCTTGATGAGGATCATAAAAAAATCTTGCGTATATTAACTAGTCGCTTGGTTTCTTTACCCAAATTTTAATGCGTTAACGTCATGTGAGTCTGGATTTACTGAAGCCAATTAAAAAAATCCAAGCTGTTATGATTGGCTGAGACTTGACGATTTGCAGTGACGGATGTGTTCGCCGTGGTCGCATGCTGTCTGTGATTAAGCAAACTCTTCTTCTCTCTCGGCCTTATACAGGGTGGATTTTTGAGATGGGGCAGTAAGGACAGCTACCTTAAACGTTGTAGCTCCAGGAAAACGGTCTAAAGAGTCTGTCCTTAACTTTTTGAAAGATTTCGATCGGAATTCACAGATTTTGAAAAAAATGTACAGTCAGCTAGAAAATGGGCAGTTTTCACAAAAACTTTTTTTGATGCCAGTCGATCCTGTTTTTATAAGGATCAAAAAACTCTACTGGACCAACTGAGGTTTGAGTACTAGAAAAGTCAGAAAACGCAAAAAACTTTTCCCATACATTTCGTAAGAAAGAAACTCCAACATACTCTATTATGATAGACAGACTAGCCAAACAGAAACAAAAAATTTAAACTTCGAACCTTCGATCAATAAGTGCATTATTGATCGAAGCTTCGAACGAACATGCGTTATAATTTTATTTACCTACTATAAGAACAAGATACTTTGCTGCTTGTGATGTCCGACGTTCTGAGAAAAACCAGCCAAGTGCGTGTCGGACCACGCACAATAAAGGGAGGAGGGAATGAAGGGAGGGGAAGGGGGTGTTGGGATGAATTTATCGAAAAAACCAAAGTTGCAACAGTGTAGTTGAAAAACATGTTCTCCCATACATTGATATACGTCGCGGTCAATTCTCTGTAAGTGTAAGTTTGGATTTTCGGACTTTTCCATGATCGGGAACCATTGTGCATGGGCCATAGCGGCCGTTGGTGGTTATTCCAACTAGCCCACCTCCCTCCAGAAGTTAATTAAATCTCCTGGTCTGTTCAGAACATCTGTGAAAGATCTGCGTGTCCCAAGGGTCTCTGTTCTAATCTGGGTGACGCCTGTGCATTCAAATAGCACGTGCGTGACGGTTTCCTCAGCCTTCATGCACGTCCTGCACAGAGGACTGTCCGTTATGCCTATTGTGTGGAAGTGTTTGTTCAGCGAGAAGTGGCCCGTGATGGTCCCCGACACCAAGCGCAGGCCGTTCCTATCCAGGCGTAGTAAACGCCGGGTTAGCTTGGTATCCAAGGATAGCATGGCTTCCTTGGACTGCCTGCAGCCCAGTGTCGAGGGTCACCAGTGCTCCGCTTGTGTGTGGTGAACTCCTGTAGCCACCGGCGTATCTGGTTGAAGGTGATGGGTACGATAGGCTCACTCAGCATAATATGTTATAGACTTCTGTCTGGTAGTCTTCACCTAAAACTCGAAATGTTAGCTCTACCGTACTGATAATAAAATCAAATAACCAATTAAAGTACCACGTTTGACAGAAGATGCGTTTGTTGTAAAGAGATGGATTTTCAATCAAAGGTATTTTTCTCTCTCTTTCTGATGATTAGATAAACAATGGTTTTGTCGACCGTAGACCATAAATCTTAAAGATAGGTACCTATTAAATCTTCCAACATTTTTTTTCGAAGATAACACAGAAATTGAAAAATTAAACAAACTGAAGAAAAAGCGGTCAACTGCGAGTCAGACTCGCAAACGAAGGGTTCCGTTCCACCGCACAATATTTAACAATACTAATTTTTTTAATAATATAGTAAAAAAAACTAGAGTGGTGCTTAAGATCGAGCAAAAACGCCGAAAAATACTCGTTTCTTGTATGCTAAAATAAAGCAAAAGTTTAAAATTATTTTATTTTTATTATTTATTGTTATAGCGACCATAGTAATTTAAAGTGTCTACTTACACAGCCCTGTGAGAGACAGACGGACAGCGGAGCCTTAAAATAGGACCCGTTGGCACCTTTTAGGTTCGGAACCCAAAAAACGACTGGCTCCAGAACTATAAATAATCGCTGAACATACCTACATAGATATTTAGGGAAGCGGGAAATTTTCTTTTGGACGCCGTTTTATTTCATGGGCCACCCTGTATATAAAAGGCAAGTTCCTACTGTACCATCGCCCAGCCAAGACAGCTTAAGGTAGAAATTCAAAATTCCAACAGTAGGTTTTTTTTTGTGGTTGATTTAATATTGTTTGTACGAATAATCTTATTCCTTGGGTTTATAAACTGAAACTTGGTACTAATAATTATATACTTATATAAATAATTAGTTTGATGTTATTACTTTTACAAAACTGGGGATGTTAAATTTTGTATGGAATAATCTTAACGTGCGGTCTGATTAAGTAATTTGAATGGGGTTAATGAAAAAAACAATAATTAAGAACGTGTATTCAGATTTCTCGAAAATCGGCCCTTGACTGAGTGAAAGGGGGTAATCAAGTTTCTAGGGTCCTCCTTGCTTCGATTAACTCGAAAATTATAAAATCAATAATAGAACTGCATCAATGGATTTAAAAAAAATACTTCGGTTTAAAAACTTGAAAATTGGCCCAAAAACCTATCTAGGTATTAATAAAGATCAATCTGCCTGGCCTGTTCCCAACTATATTGAGGTCGGCTTCCAGTCTTACTGGATACTACCTACAGCTGCATACCAGTATTTTACATGGAGCGACTGCCTATCTGACCTCCAGTATATGGGTGATACGATACCCCTTGGTAAGACTGGTTGTAGATTTTCGCGATTCTGACGACCCGTAACGACTGTCAAAAATCCTCGAATGACAGCCGGGACCAACGGCTTAACGTGGTTTCAGAGGCACGGAGGAGTCTCGGTATGTAAAGATGGTCACCCATCCACAGACCAATCTCGGCAAGCGTAGCTTAACCTGATGGATCGACCCTTGCGGCTGTTATTACTTAGCCACGAGCTCCTCAAAGATTTTATTTTATTTTTAAACTATCCTATATACGAAGAAGATTTAATTGAAGGCAAGCAACGAAGTCGCGGGCGAAGGGCTAAACATATTTAAAATATAAAAAAGCGGCCAAGTGCGAGTTGGACTCGCCCATGAAGGGCTCCGTAGCAGCAAGTGTAAATTGCGGCTTACGATTTATGACGTATTAAAAAAAAACTACTTACTAGATCTCGTTCAAACTAATATTCGGTGGAAGTTTACATGGTAATGTACATCATATATTTTTTTTTAGTTTTATCATTCTCTTATTGTAGAAGTTACAGGGACACACACACATTTTAACACTTTGGAAGTGTCTTTCGCGCAAACCATTCAGTTTAGAAAAAAAATGATATTAGAAACCTCAATATCATTTTTGAAGACCTATCCATAGATACCCCACACGTATGGCTATGACGATAAAAAAAAAAATTGACTTTCAGTTCTAAGTATGGGAACCCCCAAAATGTATTGTTTTTTTTTCTATTTTTGTGTGAAAATCTTAATGCGGTTCACAGAATACATCTACTTACCAAGTTTCAACAGTATTGTTCTTATAGTTTCGGAAAAAAGTGGCTGTGACATACGGATGGACAGACAGACAGACAGTCAGACATGATGAATCCATAAGGGTTCCGTTTTTTGCCATTTGGCTACGGAACCCTAAAAACGCCAAATGCGCCTCACGTAGGTACATTTTAGTAGGAAACACCATTCCTGGAGGTTATTTAATTTTACGTAGGTTTTGGTGCGTAATTAGATAGTTAGCCCATCTTTCCCTAATGTTTTGGGGTCCAGTCTAACGAAATGACAAATTATAATGTGAAATATGGAAAGTGACAACCCTAGCATCAGCGTTGCTACAAAAACGCTAAAAGATAACAATATTTATCACGAATTTCCTGAAGAGTTCTTCGTTGGTACTTATTTAGACATCGGCTCCGCTCCTTAGTTAAAAAATGTGGTAATGTAGGGTGGGGTATCCGCCATTATTATGAAAACAATCACCACTTCTGGATTGACAGTGCGAGGAAACTACTTCACTGAAATTCAGAAACTCTCTCAGGACGAGAATCATAAAAGGATACTGAGAATTTAGAAGATACTGCACAGCCTCTCGAAGCTGGCTACATGCTACGCCAAAACTCTACGAAGCTACGAGATTTTGGCGTAGCTCGTAGCACATTGGTCGTATGGGTATTATGATATGTACCTACGGGCTAAGGTTTCCAACCGCACTCTAAAATAGAGTAAGTACCTTACTATTGTTCTCTATTTCGCTTACAATCTACGAAAGCAATAGACATAGAAATATAAATAACAGGAGAAGTGGTATGGGGGCGTGTCTGTGTCCGCGCGTCTTGATCACAATGCTCATGCCTCAGGCAAATGGCCGTCTCCGCTAACTAGTGCGCTTTCGAGCGCGATCGTGATAACATTTAAGAATACCGTGTTGTTCAGTGGTTTCTTGTAAAAATCGAAGCTAAACTATAAACTTTATAAATCGTAGAACCACTTTTCATAAATCAGCACAAGTATTTTGCTATTTGTGTTGAAAATCATGAAAAACAACAAATCGTAAAATATTTCTTGCCTTTACTACGTTATTTTTGTTTTCATATATCACAGCGACTGTACTTTTATTGTAGTAAATACATTGCTTCTTTACCACTATCAAAGTATGTCGCTAAGTAACTGGACAAGCAATGTAAAAATTACAAAACGATATTTACTTTAAGCGGTTGCATCGTTAGTACGGCCGCAGCGTCTTGTGACGGATTAGTGATGTGGTTGTGCAGATCCACTAACGTAGGCTATCGACAATAATGTCGATTGTCGTATGAATTTATATTACTATTAAAGTTTATTCTTCAATTTGTCAACAGTTATAGCCTGATTGGAAGACCGATGTGAAATCTTGTTTTATACTCATTTAGATTTTCTCATAATGTTGTTATTTTTTTGGTTTACTTAATATTTCTTTTTTTTACTTACTTATTGTTTATTTATATCATCTTATTATATGTATATCGTTTTTTATTTATAATTTTTTCAGCAACTTCCAAAAATTTTAATACAAATATAAATGGGAGAATCGATAAGTTTCCGATTTAGTCAATCACTAGCGTATATGTAAAATAAATGGCTTTTGCACAGCACAACGATAGCGAACGATGTTTTCGTGTGGGTGAGTTGTACGGTGCATGGTAAATGCACGCTGTGTTTGATGGGATAAGGTTTATAATTGATTATGTAGTACGTTCTGATTTGTAAATTGCAAGTGTGAGCGGGGCCTCGTATTTATTGGGTTTACTGAACGCATGTGTGATCGCAGGCTAGAGAGTAGGGATAGATAGAAGACATTGGGTTTCGATACATTTTCAACTACCGGGCATATCTCCTTCTTTCTTATATCTATGGCAATAGAGTACGCTAAAATGCTCTATTTATCAATCAATCTGCCTAGCCTTTTCCCAACTATGTTGGGGTCGGCTTCCAGTCTAACCGGATGCAGCTGAATACCTACCAGCATTTTACATGGAGCGACTGCCTATCTGACCTCCACAACCCAGTAACTGGGTAATACGATACCCCTTGGTATGACTGGTGTCAGACTTTCGGGCTTCTGACGACTCGTAACGACTGTCAAAGATCCACGAATGACAGCCGGGACCAACGGCTTAACGTGCTTTCCGAGGCACGGAGGATTCTCGGTATGTAAAGATGGTCACCCATCCACTGACCAACCCCGGCAAGCGTAGCTTAACCTGATGGATCGACCAACACGGCTGTTGTTACTTAGCCACGAGCTCCTCAGCAGCTAAAAATTAAATGCTCTATTTATATTGACTTTAAATTGAATTAATTCATGCCACTTCAGCATTCACTGAGAGAGGGCAGTCTTGTACAAGACGGCCTTGCCATTTTGTTAGGGTTTCTGAAAATATGGGGGCAACTGGGGTATAGGAATTTTATTTTAACATCTCAGACTTTTGCTTTACAACAGCAGATGGGTCTGCATTTTTACACATTACATTTATACATACTTTTTTCAGAACATAAAATATCAGTTTTGTTGCGGATGGAATTTTCGACGCCATATTTTAGTTTTGAATAGTTTTAAGTTAGGACATCATTTAATTAAAGTACCTACATATTATTTTAATGCGGATGCCAACTTTTTAACATGACAATCAGAGACGAAAGTAGGTTTACAAAGTTTCGGAAGTAATGTCTTCCGAAACATTGTAAACCTACTTTCGTCAATGATACTTGTTTGTTATTATGAAGCCTAGAAAAAGTGGCAGGAAGAGAGAAACAACTCTCTTCCCGCCACTGCAATTCTGTCCGATAACAGAGCCGACTTTAACCTTTTAGAGGCTGGACTGGACTAGACATTAGGAGAATGGATAATGTAGGATGCAATAGCGAGTGGAGCGAGCCCGATTTTTTTTGCATCCTGCCTCGGATAGGTTTCGACTGTTCATACAGAAATAGAAGTATGTTTATTGATTTCTATAGAAAAAAATGAGACTTAGGAGGATGGAGCGAGCGAAGCGAGCTCGAAAATTTTAGGACCCCGCTTACACTATTCGAAGTTAGGTTTTCTTTAAATCATCCGTACAGAAATAGGAGGTAAGTACATTGTCGACTAATGCAGAAAAGTTTGAGAAAAACGCGATTTTCTCAGTGTTCTGCAATATACATAACAAAAAAAAAAATATAAATAACTGTTTTTCTATAAAAAAATATAAAAATACTTCTATTTATATTAATAAAAATTACAAAATTATATCCTAACAAACTAACTAAAACTAAGTACCTACCTACTTATTCACAAACTAAAATATGGCGTCGAAAATTCAATCCGCATCGCTGTCGACTGGTAACGTACCCAAGAGACTGGCGTCATTGAAACTGTTAATACATAAGGAATTTTATGTTCCGCAAAAAATACAAAAATGCAAATCAGCTGTTGTGTGTCTATTCCAAGCGCGGATTCACCGTTGTGGGCACAATGGGCATGCCCACAACGCTAATAGACTTGTGACGTCACCACAATCACTGATTAAGTCGAATAAATTCATCAAATGCGGTTCAGTAGTTTAGAGTCTAAAGTGACACTGTGATGTGCAAACAAACACACATTTACTTTTGTAATTTTCGTGAGCGAACAAACTAACATTTTAGAGGTTTATTAATTTACTAGTGTTCGCCTCACGGCTTCGCCCACGTGGAACTATACACTGTACAAAATCATGGTCGGCGCGTCATATATTTTGTAAACATCTCATTTGTAGGAATGCACTATATCAATCACAGGTAGGACGTAGGTAATTAATTGTGAATGCAGTAAATCCGCCTTATTTTTCAGCTGCATATGCAGTAAGAAAAATAAGGCAGTTGACTGATGTAGCCACAGTTAGTATACTTTGCTTATTTCCACATTATTATGTCCTATAGCGTTTTGCTGTGGGGATCGGCAGCTGACGTAGATACAATTTTTATTTTTCAAAAGAGGGCAATTCGCGCTATATATAAAATGGGTCCTCTTCAGTCCCTTAGAAATAAATTCGAAGAAATTGATATACTAACTAACTCTGCCTTCTCTTTATAACTTAGAAAGTATTTTGTATGTTCGCAAAAACTTAGGACTTTTAAAAATAAGATCCTCCAAGAAGGAGGAGGTTCTATGTTCGACTTTATGTATTTTTTTTACTGTAGGTATGTCAATCATCGATAATTTCTCAGTTGTGGAGCGATTTAGAAAAATTTTTGGTGGTCCCTTATAAATTTTATTAATTTGCTTGGGTAGTTTTTGAGTTAGCTTCAATAATCCATATTTTTCCATATTCGTGTTTGTTGATGATGTTATAATAACTTCCTGTCACTATTATTTACGTAGTAAGTAGTGTTATAAGATTTTTTGTGGTGTAGGTAGAACCAGAAATAAAAAGTGAAAAATAAAAACTATTTTACAAAAAAATGAAACAACCTAAGACGGTTATTTTTAAGCATCAATCTGTGATTCATAACATTCGTGTACAAATTGTTTTCAATAGTTCGCCAATTCTTTAACTCCGTCACTACCTTGCTTGGCATTGCCAAGTTCTTGTCACCACTGTGGTTGACTGGTTACTTACTGAGTAGTTACACTACCTATAATAAAACGCATCGTCTTTTCACAAAGTCGGTATCAGTGGCCCGCATTGTGCATTTACAGTTTGTTAAAAAATGGGGCGCAAAATAATTGAAAACAGACGTATCTACACACCTAAATGAACTTAACACCTTTATTAGAATGCCTTGACGTAAAAAAAATATCTACCTGCATAACGAGGGGGATAGTTTTATCGACACCGAGATAAAAATAAAGGTCATAGAATGGCCGGGTAGGTTAAAAAAATCAATGGTACGGCGCACGGCGGCCAGTGAGAAAGAAATGTGGTAAGTACCTATTCGGCGTGTACCTCTATCTGATTTCTTCTTCTTTTCGTGCGGTTAGTGACTAACTTGGTGTCAGTTTTAAAGCCGCCTATCATGGGCTGACTTGGCTTCACATGCCGTCGAGAAATATCTCGCAGGCATGCCGGTTTCGTCACGATGTTTTACTTCACTTATGCACATGAATCCGAAAAGTCAGAGGTGCGTACCTTGGGTTCGAACTCGAGACCTTTGACTTGGCAGTCTGACGGTCACATTACTATAGTTTATCACTGCGCACTATCTGTGTTAAGGCTCGTGCAGACCAGCGCGACGCGACTCGATCAATGCAATTTCTAAGAAAACTGTATGGTATATCAATAACCGGTATCGCGTCGCGCTAGTCTGCACGAAACTTTAAAAAGAGCGGGTCTGCTGGGTAAACCATGGGAATTTAAATAAAAGTCTTCTAGTCCCTATTATCATTCACTTGCCCATAACCCAATTTATTTGTGTCCTTCACCCCACAATCCTCACTTTTGAAAAGTTCATGAAAATCAATTTTGAAAACGCCTAAAAATAGTCAAGAAATAGTCATAAATAGTCACCAAGGTTAGAAAAATTGTCGCATTATGGTTCCGAAGATACAGCTATAAGTTGGTGAGGATTGTGGGGTGAACGTCTCCACACAATCCTCACCTCAGTGCAAGCAAACGGCTGGGAGTACCGACTTGGTTTCAATTCCAAAAAATTGTCAATAAATAGTCATAACGCTATGCCAAATCTCGAAAATAGTCATTAAGGGATTCCTGAGATATAAAGGGGTCTTGGCGAGGATTACGTGGAGAGCCTTTCTCGCCACAATCCTCACCTGATTACCGCGGAACGCCTAGGTTTTTGAATTTGAATTTGGTGTCAAAAAATAGTCAATAAATAGTCGTCTCGAACCATAATAATTTCGACTTGGTTTACTACCTATGTAGAAGTATGTTAAACTTCCACGTCAACTTCTACATACATTTTGTTTTGTTACAGTAGCGAACAGTAAAATTGTAAATCTATTTTCATAGTATTGTATATTAATTTAAAACAGTAATACAATATTGTAGTTACTTACGTATAATTTTTTTTCTGTCAAAGTTTAATAAATACCTACCTAGCTGTACATAATATTCCTCCAATTTTTCCGGTTGGCTTTATGAGACCAAATAAATGTCTTTATTTCAGATAACTTGATTGTAGTATGAGTAATTAAGACTATATATTATGTACAGTTAGGTAGGTATTTATTAAACTTTGGTTGGTGGGTGTGTTAGTGGTAGGATGGTGCATAGGTTGGTTGGTGGGTAAGTTGGTGCATAGGTTGGTTGGTGGGTAGGTTGGTTGGTGGGTTGGTTCGATGGTGGGTAGGTTGGTAGATAGGTTGGTTGGTGGGTAGGTTCGTTGGTTTGTAGGTTGGTGGTAGGTTGGTGGGTAGGTTGGTTGGTAGGTTGGTGGGTAGGTTGGTGTTAGGTTGGTGGGTAGGTTGGTTGGTGGGTAGGTAGGTTGGTTGGTGGGTAGGTTGGTGGTAGGTAGGTTGGTGGGTAAGTTGGTGTTAGGTTGGTTGGTGGATAGGTTGGTTGGTGGGTAGGTTAGTTGGTGGGTAGGTTGGTGAATAGGTGGGTAGGTAGGTTGGTATGTAGGTTGGTTGGTGGATAGGTTGGTAGGTAGGTTGGTGGGTAGGTTGGTGGATAGGTTGGTGGTAGGTTGGTGAGTAGGTTGGTTGGTGGGTAGGTTGGTGGTAGGTAGGTTGGTGGGTAGGTAGGTTGGTTGGTTGGTGGGTAGGTTGGTGGATAGGTTGGTTAGTGGGTAGGTTGGTAGGTACAAACTAACCCAAACATAAGGAGGCTATCTTGTTTAATTGAGGATATCGTATTGCGAGCTTAATACCAGCTCCATCATTAGATCCTGGACTACACTCTGGGATAACGTACCTACTTGTTAACACAATTCCAAATGCCCGAAAAGACCCTGGACACCACCTAATGTAATAGCACTTCTCAATATATAACCAATGAAATACGATGGTGCTATCTTATTTGAACGAGGAGTTTCGACAGCCACTAACCTGCTCCATCATCAGACCCTGGACACCATCTTGGGATATAGTTCTTGTCAAGACAAAAAAAACGAGTTCAAACTCAACGACTCTATCTTATTTAGTTGAGGAGTACCTAACAACTAACTACTAAACAAGATAGGCTTGTTTTGTTTCGGCCATTTGGAATTGTTTTGACAAGTACGGACGTTATCCCAGAGTGTAGTCCAGGATCTGATGATGGAGCTGGTATTAAGCTCGCATCTTCAATTAACTAAGATAGCCTCCTTATGTTTGGGTTAGTTTCTACCTACCAACCTACCCACCAACCAACCTATTCACCAACCTACCCACCAACTAACCTACCCACCAACCAACCTATCCACCAACCAACCTAACACCAAATTACCCACCAACCGACCTACCACCAACCTACCCACTAACCAACCTACCCACCAACCAATCTACCCACCAACCTACCACTAACACACCCACCAACCAACATTTAATAAATACCTACCTAACTGTACATAATATATAAGTAGATAGATAGTCTTAATTACTCATACTACAATCAAGTTTATCTGAAATAAAGACATTTATTTGGTCTCATAAAGCCAACCGGAAAAATTGGAGGAATATTATGTACAGCTAGGTAGGTATTTATTAAACTTTGACAGAAAAAAAATTATACGTAAGTAACTACAATATTGTATTACTGTTTTAAATTAATATACAATACTATTAAAATAGATTTACAATTTTACTGTTCGCGACTGTACCAAAACAAAATGTATGTAGAAGTTGACGTGGAAGTTTAACATACTTCTACATAGTAAACCAAGTCGAAATTATCATGGTTCGAGACGACTATTTATTGACTATTTTTTGACACCAAATTCAAATTCAAAAGCCTAGGCGTTCCGCGGTAATCAGGTGAGGATTGTGGCGAGAAAGGCTCTCCACGTAATCCTCACCAAGACCCCTTTATATCTCAGGAATCCCTTAATGACTATTTTCGAGATTTGGCATAGCGTTATGACTATTTATTGACTATTTTTTGGAATTGAAACCAAGTCGGTACTCCCAGCCGTTTGCTTGCACTGAGGTGAGGATTGTGTGGAGACGTTCACCCCACAATCCTCACCAACTTATAGCTGTATCTTCGGAACCATAATGCGACTATTTTTTTAACCTTGGTGACTATTTATGACTATTTCTTGACTATTTTTTGGCGTTTTCAAAATTGATTTTCATGAACTTTTCAAAAGTGAGGATTGTGGGGTGAAGGACACATTTATTTGGGGTCGGGTCGGCGCAACATATGTATTTTTTTTCTCTTCTGGTACTCTATACGACGGTGAATTCAACGAGAAGGAGAATTTATCAAACCTCATAAGACAATAGGTAACTTTCCTGCATAGGTGTCTCTGTTATTATTGTGTTTAGTATAGTAAGCCTATAGATAGTGAACTAGAAAATACCACGCAATCATAGTTAAGGGGAAGTTTGGATGGAAAAAAATCTTGTAGTAAAAAGTACTTTAGTAGACTCAGAAGCCATCGGTACGGATAGCTAACCTTACAAGTGAAATAGAAAAAAACCACACACCGGAAAGTGTTTGTATTAAAAACAGATTAGAAACTCCAGATAATAAATACCACTGTAAATACAAGAGGCCGAGAGCTGGATCGACGTTGGTAAGCATTGGGATAAAACCACCGCATGCTCATTTTTATGGGCTAATCAAGATATCGACTAGGTACCTAAATAAATCTAATAAAGAAGATGTCCAAGTGTTTAATTTTAACGATGGATGCTGAAACAGAAGCCTCTTGTTAATTCAATACTCAATTCTTTGTCGCATTCTAATATGCAATAAAATAGTTGGTATATACCAACTATTTTGATTTTGCATACCTACTTATTTTAAGGACTTCTATCGAGTACAGCATCGATTACCCAGTAGCACTGTAGCAGAGAAGAAAGTATATTCTATTAGGCCAAGCCTTGAGGTCAGGGTGTCCACTTATCTGAATGAATGCTTTACTCAGTTAATTGGGTCCTTGTCAAAATAATTCTTGAAGTTCATAATGTACAGATTGAAGCAAACCATTTTTTTATTCTCATTTATATACATCATTTGAACGAAAGAACCTACAGTAGGTTTATAAAATACCACGCAAAACTGAACAGCCTAAACGAAAGTAGACACCCCGCGTGTTCTTTTAGTGGCTGGAAGAGAGAAAGTGGGTTTTATCCCATTCCAGTAAAAAATAAATACGTACTTACTCAAATAAAATAAGTAATTTATTATTCTATCTCTATCCAAAATCTATCCGATTCCTTCCAGTACCTATGATTAAAAGCGAATTTGTATAATTTATTTTCAAACAAACTTTACTAAAATAAAATAATATTCGGACTTTTAATTTGTCTGTCTTCTGTCGTATGTGTTTATTCCCTTTTTAGTTGACTTTTTTGTCGTAGTAGGGTTTTAGTTCATTCCTAGTTAGATAATAAAATGTAAAAAATCTCCATAAATGTTCATTTGAACATATTTCTGAACGATTCTTGTCTATGATAGAGATGTATCTTTTATAAAACGTATAGTCATTTCCGCTTTGTTCGCGGTTTCACTGACATCCGTATCCTACAATAAGGATGCGTGAATAACTTATAATATTATTTTAAATTAAATACATTTATTTTTAAATTACATTAGGAAAGAAAAAAAGCATTATTATTTTAAGCATAAAACTGATGTTGAATTCGCTACAAATAAATTTTACAATTTCCAAGTAAACACTAAACATGCATGGTTAGTTATTAGTTTATTTCTCAATGGTTTAATTAGTACGTACAGTACTGCAGGAAACTTTTATCTAGTAAAAACTCATCCAAGCTAAAAATATTGCTATAGCTCAGATAATTATTCTTTAAACGTGAGGTTTGATTTAAAAAAATCAAACATAATTTGTTTGTTTCCCCATTTACCATTCGCCTTTCCGATTAAAATACCAACGAAACTCACTTTGATGCTTTAATTTATTGTTTAATTGTTGCATTGTTTTGATTTAAATTAACGTATTTACTGATAATAATCACCAAAAAAAAGTATCTTATTTAAACTGTGTTAACATTCTAGGTAAGTACATAATGAAGCACAGCTGATATCTCGGTTTCTCATAAATATACTAGTTTCCCTACTGAACCTAATATTTTATTTGTTTATTCATAATAATTATGTTTGTAATATGTGTGTGTCAGGTAAAGTAGGTACCTCCTAGTAGATCTAGCTAGCTGAAAGAATTGGTAAATAAACTGTAAAACTACGAACCTTTTGGATAAAGTAAATCTTTTAATTTATGTATACATAGTTACCTACTATTCATAAAATAATGTAGGTAATTAAATATTCAGAAAACTAAGATAAAACATGATCAGTAAATAGCAACTTTTGAAATAAATCACACTTGCGCCGCTACAAAATGCTAACAAACGGCTATGAAGACGCTTCGCTTCTCTAAACCGGTCGAACAATAGAAATTCAAAAATTCGTTATATTTTTTATGGCTTCTTCAACGAGGGGAGGAATTTGGATCGCGAAGCGGCGTCCGCTAGGGGTTGCTCGCTCGGTCGCTTCGCGCCTGCGCACGTAGTTCGCGCCACTGCTACGTCGCTTGCAAGCCAGATGTTCTGAAAAGCTTCCTGTCGCCGTTCCAATGCTCCGCATTTTTATCTAATAAGTTATTGTAAAATGTGGACTAGGACCTTTTTATTATTTTGTTTTATGAGTGAAGTAATCAGTGAATAAATATCATGTGTATTGGATAAACTGTGTGGAGTAACTTAAAATTATCGAGCGTCTCGATGTCCACGAGTTCACTCGGGACCAACAAAGCGGCGGACATTTTATTTTGAGTACTCGATAATGTAGCGTTCGCGTCGAAAACATTAATGTCGTTTTATGGTTATAAATTCGGATATCGTTCGCTTACACCTTTTGTAAGTATTGTTATTTCATAGTGGGTATTTTGTGCGTAATCCTTGAATGTGTACACTTAGGTTTAGAAGCGGTTATGCCCAGGTATCACCGCTAGGGTGTCGATATTTTGGGGAAAATGTCGTTGAAAAAAGTGACGTAAGCAAAACTGGACAGCTGGAAGTGTCGCCTTGGACCTTTGGTATTACCTACAGTCTGCTAAACTTGCTATCGACCCACTCCGCTTCGGAGGCTTCTCGTTCATGATTTCCGCGCGCGCGGCGCCCCTAACCTCTTCACTAATTGAATTGTGATGATTATGATGCCTTACTGTAGAAAAAATAAATGTTCAATAGTTCTAGCATGTTATTTGTGTTATTAACAGCGATGCCGAGAGGGGTGAAGCGAGGGCCGGCGGAGGGCGAGGCCGAGGTGGTGGTACGCGCTGGCGCGTCTCCTTCGCATACCACGCTACTAGACGACAGCCCTAGCCAGCCCATCAGCTATCACCTGCTCGACCACGGCTATGGCGCCACGCCACAGCATCAGATACGGCGCGAGGCGCCTACGGCACCGCCGAAGACGTCTGAAGTAAGTTATCAAAAAAAAAAAAAAAAACTTCAAGTACTGATAAATTCAAGCTCTATATTTACTGGTCAAATTGGGGACATTAAATATCACAAGTTTAAATGAATGATATTCCCTGATATTTATATTCATCATGTTTACTTTGATTCATCAAAGTTGAAGGATTTGGAATGATGTTGTAGTAGTGGGTTTACTAATGGCCCGCTGCATCATGAAATGGCACACGCCGTGGAATAGTAGTTCTCCATTTCTTAGCTCAGCTGAACCCGGGGTATCCTATGTCCTGAAAAGTTGGTCCATTGGGAATTAATAAAAAGATCTTTTGTTCTAGGATTATTACTTGCATTCTAATGATGCTGTTTGTATGTGATGTGGCAATGGGAAGGATATGGTAACAGTTTTGGTTTTTGTGGCAATGCTGACATCACATATTACAGTATTCAGTTCAGCCCTGATTAATGAGGCTATCAACTTTTATTTGTCTGTAGTATCAAAATTGTTATTTTTATTGTAGATAACAATGTGACTCTTTTTTTCTATTGAACTGATAAGTAAGGTTTCTAATTTCTTTGACTGTGGATCAATACTTTATTACTTTTTACTAGTAGTACATAGGAAAGGTTACTTTACCATCTATTGGGTTTAAATATTCCAAGTCAAATTACAAAAAGTCATCATCATTGACATTTTTATGTAAATTGTACATTGGACTGACTATTACATCACTGGGAGTTCCTGTATGTGATTTGAAAGACATTTGTGGCTATGTAGTGTTATTTACAAGTTTTCTTTTCAATAACTAAATTGAGTTACATTATGTAACAATAATATGAATGAAAATGTTTGGTCATTGAGTTGAAAAATCTTTTATTCGGAAACATACATTATTTTGTTGACACATTTACTCACTAATTATTCAGCCAACTCATTTGGTTTACTTTAATATTTTTGTTTATTTCTAAAAGTAAGAACATTTCTATTTACATTGGGATTCTAAACTAGTAGCATATCTTGTTGACATCTCATGGTCAACTACTGCAGAAAAGTTGATAATGATATTGTCTTCAGAACTTATATTATCAAAGAATTCTATTGACATGTTGCAAAAATATCTAACACTTTTAAAGTTCATATGTCTTGATAAGATTTTGCAATCATTTGGACATTCTCTATTAGATTATTAAATGATGATAAATGACTCACGATAACCATGTAAAAGTTTTGACTTTAAGGTTAGGTTAATGAAGGTCTTAAATAAATTACTCTTTTCGAAAAAAATAAGCAATATATAATTATGGGAACTGTTTCAGTGGCAAATGGCAATTATAAATTTAGTGTATTATTTGAGACGTAGGAACTGGTGCAATATTCGCCATACAGCAATGTCAAGCAATGATTTATGTATTTATTGCACATTTTCCTTAATATTTATTTAAACACATAAAAGCTAATGTTAATGGATCATAATTTTAATTAATAATCTATCACAGCTTGTTTGTAATAATAAGCATGTTTTAAGAAGTAGGACTGAACTTAGATGAGCTCTAAAATAATAATAATGAGGTCATTGGTCTCTGTGGGGGTCATTGAACTGGGCACTTAAAATTCTGGAAGTTCAATGAGGATGGTTAGGATCACCTTCTACTTTTAATTTAATATTAATAAACGTAACTAGGTACTACTTGCCTAAGACTTAAAAAAAAAACCTTCCTAAGTATTTACTAAGTACCTATATGATTAAGAAATCTTTGCTAAGTTTTGCATCTTTCCTAGGATTATTTTATCAACAGTTTTGTTTCTTTGCCAACCTATCTCATGCGGTAGTAATGGTCCATTTTAATATTTAAACATTTATTGATTAATACAATAATTATCATGACCAAGTTATCATACTGCACATATTACTGCTCCACATTAACTTTTTATCATAATATGTAATTTATTATCAATCCACATTGCAAGCCATTTTCATGCATTGAAGATTATTTCAGTTACCATGATCATAAATAAAAAAATAAAAATTATCAAAAGATTAATAATTCCATAAAATCTGAATACGAAAAAAATTAACGGTCAAAAACATAACGTAAAATTCCGCAAGTCGTAATCATTATGACGAATCAAAATGGCGGATCCTAGACGACATAATTTCGAGTGTGTAACGGTAGCGGGTACACTGAAAAGTGTTTAGTCGGCGGGACCCTACGCGGGACCGGGGTTCGGCCTTTCGGACCAATCACAGGACAGACGCTTTGACTTACAAACATTTTCTCCGACCATTCATCAACTCGCATTAGCGAAGTTTACAATAATCTTTCAAACTGATTAATAATTATTTTTATTTAACTATATTATTTGTTTTATCGTAAAAATAATGCTATGAAATTAGTATATTTTCGCGGTTTTTTTTTACTGATATTGAATCTAGTGTCGTAACACTTGATCAGTTTCATTGATTATTAGGCTTGATCAGTTTCATTGATTATTAGGCCTAGTACACATCAATTAATAGTTTCGAGAAATACGATTTAATAGGCGTTCGGTTCGCACATTTCATTCAAGAAAAATTACGTTATGATCGTGCCTCATTTTTATTGATAACACCGTCTCGATAAAACTGACGCTTGATTTCTAACGGTACTAGTCCATAAAAAGATTACGAACGGATAGTGCCTCTTTTTTTTTTTTGCAAATGCTAATTGGGAACGTTTCCCTAGCCTTTCATTCCGTAGATAAAATTAATATCAATAATAGTACGTTGAACGCGCTTTACAAATTACAACACTCCTATTTAGGGGCTTGTGAAGTGCATGTACTGCTTAATGTGTCGATTATTGGAAACGAAAAAAAAAACAAAATGGCGGACGCTTCACGCCAAATTTGAGCAATGCCTCTAAAGCTTATCCAAACTATTACAATCGCAACTCATAAACCTTAAATGCTTGGTATCGTAAAAAACATCACATTTGGAAGTCTTTCAACCCCAATTAAAATTTTCAATAATACATAGACACTGCTGAATGCTATTCATTTGAAGGTTTCTAGGTAGTCCACATTTGCATTTAATTGATTCAAGTTTTAAATACACCCCGCCGTATTTTGCGTTTCACTGAAAGGAGGCGTAAACAATCGTGCATAGACCACCCTTGAATTTTATTTCTTTACCCTTTTTTACGTTCTTGAATACTATGGTTGTTACAAAGGATGATAGCATTAGGAGACGTTCTATTACATTACGAACCGGGAACCGGATGCCTATTATTGGTTTATTTATCTATTTGAGAACTAAAAGAAAATTATGAGCCATGCATGATTTATTTTTAAGGCGGTACGTTGCATTGCATGCGAATCAGACTTTATGTTAAACAATTTTTTCATGAAAGTCAGCTAGAGGTATAACCTTCAACTTGGTCGTTACGTGCGGAGCGAACACAAGAATGGCGGGCGGCAAGTGTACAGGAGACACATATGTTAGCAGTATATCATGGGAAGTGGCGTTCACCCGAGTCCCGAGCCATGTGGCTCCAGCACTAGGAGGTCACGTGGCCAGGTACTTACTTCCTGTCATCACACTAGTATTGCACATTTTCGGTCATTGTCCTTAACGTCTCCTGCGAACTTTGACCTTTCGCTAAGAATAAAGGGATCCCTATAATGATTTGGGTTAATTTAATTTATCAAACGGGACAATACGTTTTTTTGGTGCTCGTATCAAGTTAATGTAATGTATTCGGTCCCTACCGGTTGCATAATTATTATTACGCGGTGCACGTTTAGGGATTGATGATGTGAGCAGTTTTGCGCTGACAGAAGGGATGTTTTGTCTGCTTAGATAGCGAGTGGGTCACATCTGCTCCGGTTTACTTGCTACGCAGTGGCACAAAGACGCGCAGGACCCACAAATCTGGCAAATTAACAATAGCGCCTAGTTCTCTATTAATAATAACACAAATATTTCGAGATAAGAAATTGCCATTCTTTCGCCAGAGGTCCCTTCCGAGAGCTCGGCGGCTTTTGTGTTGATTCTAATTTATGTCATGTATTGTTGTTACCGGGTACCCTCCCCACACACTTCCTTTTAGGGGCTTTGGCCTCGTTGCCTGTCGAAATTGAATTTGTTGCATGAGCTTATTGAAAATGCCTCGTGCATCTTAGCTCTCCGTGACGACTGCGGTGTGGCTCTTTTCTTTTATTTTCGTAAATAAATTCATAAGACGCTTAGTCATAATTTGCCGATAATTATCATTGTCGTTATTAATTAACACGGGGTCAACGTACAGTTTAGAAATGAGAACAGTTGTCATTAAATGTTCCGTTGAAGTGTTAGGAGTGTGAAGTAGGTGGTTTGGTTCTTGTAGTGAGTGAGATGATGCTCAATTGAAGAGATTAACAATGACTTACTTTGTGTTAAGAGTAAGTTCGTTTATCGCAACTAGTGATGTGTACACCCCGGTTTACATTGAAATAATTGCACTGTTGAGTGCCATATCTTTTGTTTCCTATAGTGTGAACAGCGGGAAAATAAGTGGATAAGTATTTGCATTTAGATAGTCTGAACTAACCTTAAAAGTGGGTAGGGAGCATGTTCAAACAAAAATCTTTGTCATACGAGTGACTTATTAACCTCAAATCAGGTGACACTGAAGCTTTTAGTGATGTTTATGTGCCAAGTGAAAGTCATGGGGGTGAGTTTATGTTAATGGAGAATGGGTCTATGTTAATTATAGGCATAACCTCATAACTGAATGCTTTGATGTAAACCTGATGACACTGAACAATCAAATATAGACTCCATTAATTACTAGGTAAAGGCAACTCTGTAACTGAGCAAGTGAGCATACGTTATTTGTTTAATTAACAATCATCATGTAAATAGATATCGAATCTCGTCCATTTCTTGTTCGTTAACGTCATCAAAGCTATAACATCATAAAAAGTTAGTACATTGTTCATTAAATTCTTTCTTCGTATTTTAATCGATAACGGGCCGCAATATTCCATGAATTCCGTGTTCTAATTTAAAGGTTAGTGATAAAAAGTACCTATCGTGGCACTTTAAACTTTTATGTCAAAGGCTCTTTTCAAGTACAACTTTACACAAAGTAAACTTCAACGTGTTGTTTTTGATATCCCGTAACTCTATGGTTATATTATTTAAGTAAAAAGAACACAAAATCTCCTAGAATAGGTGGTCCAAAAATGCATAGTTTCGAAGATATAAACAATCATAATTAAATAAGGGCAAACATTGTCACCAGTATGACGAATCTTTACTTTTGTGACGTTGCCAAACTTCGCAGTAGTGTAGTAAAGTAATTTGTTTAGTGTAGTAAAGTAATTCATTTTTATTCAAACCAATCATTCATATTAAAGCTAAGAAAATGCGACGTTGTCATATTTCACGTAAGGGTGTTTTTTACATTAATAATCGTGACTTTGTCGAATTATTTTGTATGAAAAATGAAAACAAAAAAAAAAATGGTGATTGAAGAATAATTCATATGCCAGTTGGTTCTTTGATATGGTCTCAATCATACACTAGAGTTATGGGATATAAAAAAAAACACATGTATGATATAAATCAGGGTTGATATGATTTAAATCACTTGATTAAAATCAGTGATTTAAATCGCGATTAAAATCAAGTGATTTTTTTATAAAAATCAATGATTTAAATCTAAATTGTTTTACTTCGACCAAATCAGCCAAAATGTGTCAAGGGACTTCCCCCGACATAAACTACGGCGCGCACACACGTGTCCAATGCTGTTTAACTACACCGTTCGGAGATTCTCCGTTTTAACTCGTGACTGAATCCGTCCGTCTAGTCTTTGGCGCGGTCATTCGTGATTGATTAATGAAAAAAGATGCTGTTTGGGTTTATATGGATGAAAAAAAGTCCACTTGCGGCAAGTTTAACAAAGCGGTGTGTAAACCAGGGTTGATAAAAATCATGATTTTTATAAAAAAATCAAAATAATCGGATTTATTTGATTTAAATCGGATTTTTTTGATTTAAATCGGATTTTTTTGATTATTTCTGTCACACATGTCTCTAAATGTTTTTTCATTCTCGCTACTAAGCCCATTAATCCCTTCTTACAACGTTTACACACTGCTTTGTTAAACTTGCCGCAAGTGGACATTTTTCATCGAATGGGTTTATTTCGATGAAAAAAGTCCACTTGCTTTCAGCATCTTTTTTCTTTCGAGACACCTTGTTGTATTCGCTTTCATTAATCAATCACGAATGACCGCGCCAAAGACTAAACCAACCATAGAAATATAAATAACAGAAACCAACGGATTCAGTCACGAGTTTAAATTTCGGAGAACCTCTGAACGGTGTAGGTAGTTAAACAGCATTGGACACGTGTGTGCGCGTCGTAGTTTATGTCGGGGAAAGTCCCTTGACACATTTTGGCTGATTTGGTCGAAGTAAAAAAATATTGATTTAAATCATTGATTTTTATAAAAAAAATCACTTGATTTCAATCGCGATTTAAATCACTGATTTTAATCAAGTGATTTAAATCATATCAACCCTGGTGTAAACGTTGTAAGAAGGAATTAATGGGCTTAGTACCGAGAATGAAAAAAACATTTAGAGACATGTGTGACAGAAATAATCAAAAAAATCCGATTTAAATCAAATTAATCCGATTTAAATCAAATAAATCCGATTATTTTGATTTTTTTATAAAAGTCATGATTTTTATCAACCCTGATATAAATGAAATAATGTTCGTTGGTAAGCGTATCGCTCTTCAGAACCGCTGATCCGATTTGGTTATTTTTTGTTTTATATTATTCGTAATAGTCCGAATCAGGGGCCTTCTCCCAAAGCGGAATCCGTAGTTTCCGCCGTAGTTACGGGCGTTTCGTTCTCCGTCTCACTTACGGTATAAAGTGAAACCGACAACGAAGCGGCCGAAACTACGCATTTCGCTTCAGGGAGTAGGCCCCCAGGTTTTTACGGCAAGAAAAATTGGAAAAGTTTCCCAGAAAATCTTCAAATTCGGGAAAAAGTCAACGTCCTTTTTTGTATGAATTATTGAAATTTGGTCGTCTGTTGGATCAGCTCGTTTTTAATTAAACAATGTTCGCCAATTCACATTATCTTAGGTATACTTACATCAATTCGCCATGTCTGTCCGCTTCTTAAAAGGCGGTTTACTTGTTTGGGTTATTTAATGAATGCTTTAGTATAACTAAAATAAAACAGTGCATTGACTACCCCGCGTTGGTGTAGTGGTCACATGCGCTACTGCTGGGCATGAGATCCTGGGTTCGATTCCCGAGTTGGGCATAGTGTAATTGGGTTTTTCCATCTGGAATTGCTCAGTAGCAGCCCGGAGTCTGGATTTGTGCCCGGTTGATGGCGGTAGGCTCGCCGCCTATTACATGGGACTTAAACAAACATAACTGGCGAAATGTGGGTGTACTATAGGTACAGCTCTGCCTAGCCTTTCGGGGAATACAGGCGTGACGTTATGTTATAAATAAAACATTAATTTTATTTATTTATTTAATTCGAACACACGTGATTCATATTTTGTTAGTAATACTTATAAAACTATGTTAGTAACACTTCTAATTAAAATAAATAAAACACACCAAAATAAAACAGAAACAACAACTAGTTTAAAAACCTATAACTATATCCGCTTCCCGCTGCACCAGACCTGCAACTATGCATACGGGTCCAGTGCCCCAGGAACGGGCAATCAGGCTTATTTACTATCACCTTTAGAATGCTGTTGGTGCTCCCCCGAATCCTCCTCAGGGATGCTGTTCTTTTGCGCATAATAGCATGAAAGCTATCTGTATCTGCTTCAGCAAACATGCCCGATGCGCTACAGAACCGCGGGAGCCCCAACAGCACCCTAAAAGCGTTGTTATACTGTACGCGGAGAACGTTGTAGGCCCTCTGCGTATGTCTAACCCACAGGCTGCACGTGTAAAACGACTGGCAGAACGCCTTGAAAAGAGTGAGTTTCACTTCTCTAGTACATCATGCAAACCTACGGGCCAGCATATTACATCGGATCGACAACGCTCTCCGCTCCCTTTCTATGTCACTATCATCATTTAAGTCCTCATTTAATATGTGGCCAAGGTACTTAAAATCTAACAAAAAATTTTTTTTTTTTTTTTATATTTACACATCCATCTACTCTGTAGTTTAGCTCATCAAGATTGCATGGCAAGAACAAATAGGGAAGCTGAGCTCAAAAGCTGGTAGTTTAAGTCGCGGAATGCATTAAAAACGTGTTGCGTTAATGCATTGCAAAAACTTGTGCAAATATAAATCACAAAGCATTTCTAATGTAACCAACTACCGCATTTTTATTTGCGGTTTTCATTTGAGGTTGCGCCAAAAACTAGGTGTCAAAAAGGTTTTAAGCTCGCGACGGATAGCTGCGAAATTTCCATAAAATATGTAATGCATTAGAGAAACGTGCATGTTAGATGTATGCCTTATGCAATTTGAATGACTTTCTTGCACGTCAGGTTCCCGGCAAATGCCAAAAGCATATCATGATGCTATAATTGAAGAAATACAAGTTTTCTTCGTTTTATTACGAATTTTAAGAGGGAACAGGGCCTGTGATTCTCCAAGCAAATGTATTCCCTTTTTTTTTTCCTGAATAATGCCTCTACAGCAATCATTTTTTTCTCTCATTAATTCAAGGCCTGTAGACACGTCCCTGTCATTTCATTTTTTTCAGCAAAAGACTAATTATAGTAAAGACAAAATGACCCTCCAAAAATTACAAAATATGCTCTATTTTTACCGCCGTGATTAGAGGACTACCAGACAAATTCGAAAAGTTTTAATAATGAAAGAAAATGATAGAAACCTAGACATACTCTTACTTAAAAAAAATATGTAAAAAATAATTTAATGGGCTCAGTTTTCGAGGAGAAAAAAGGGGAATATCAAACGTCGATGTCGTCAAAAAAATTGTGATGTAATCGGTCTGAGCTGTAGCTGTCCCTATCGCACTCTACGGGGGCAGATTTGTGGTAAGACGACGGCAATAGTTTCTTCAAATACCTATTTTTCAAATTCCTCGCGGCCCCGTCCCCTTTTAAACACATGAACGTTGCGACGAGCAAACACCTAGAACCTACATCCACGCTTACAATCAGGTTGCGATTTCAATAGCGTTTTGTTCCGTTTGATAGACAGACTGTTATTCGTACTTGTCTTAAGCAGTGCGTGGTTATCTGACATTTGCTCCAAATACTTCCGAGTGATTCAGACTTCACCATCTTCGACAATACAAACGTTTCCATTTCTCTTCATTTGTGGCGATGATACACACAATCACTATTTGTGTATCTATACACAATTTAAATTGAAATAGACACGCTTAGATGAAGTGAAGCATGCATAAAACAAGATCCTGAAAAAGCAGCTGATAAGTTCTTAGTACGTGCATATATTTGGGCACGCATGGAGCAAGACAGACATGATGTTAGTGTTCCATCGTTTGCGCAACAACACGACATTTCGACATTTGCTGTGTCTGTGCCTCGCTTGTGTACCTTTTATATCCGAAGTCTGTTTAAAGACTTCCGGGTCAGCCGAGGCAACCGACTTAAAAAATGACACGTTAATTCCCGCTGGCAAGCAGTCACTGAAATTAACACTTTTCCACCGTTTGTGCCCTGCTTCGCTCTCTATTCTACGTTGTATTAATGCTAACAACTTGACAGGTTTATGGATATATATATATACATGTGCAGGTGATGTTGACGAGTAAATGTTGCATCCCTACCCCTGTCTATAGGCACGACATGTGCCGTATCGTACTTCTTGTCATTCTAGTATACCGTACGTTTAAGCGTATGGCGTAAGCCTAGTTCTGTAGCAGTGGCAGTAGTCATCGTGGGCATGTCCAATGTGATATCTAGCAATCCGCGCTGGGCCCGCTTGGTGGATTAGGTACTGCATATACTGCCCACTCCCTCTCAAACAGGTGGCATGAGTCCTTACAGTGGTAACATAATTGACTGACTATGATACTCTTAAAATATAATTACATACCTTTTTATAACATTATCGTGATTTTGCATTGTTCCCAGGCGGTGAAAAGAAGACTGAACCTGAGTGAGAGCAGTTCCGGCAGCCAGGGTCACGTGGTGCCCATGAAAGCCGACTTCAAAACGCCCAAACAGAAACGCGTGAAGGTTCTCACGCCCTACAGTCGACCGTCCAGTTCCATGAAAAAGTACACCGAACGTTCCAGGTACTTGTCTCAGTGAGAGGTAAATTTCCATTTTAGAGAGTAGTATTTCTGTAGTTAAATAGCGGCTAGACACGAATAAAGACTTCTGTGGATTTATGGAAGAGTTCCAAGTGGTCGTGAAAATCGTGCCGACATCGCAAGCTAGTCGCGGCTACAGAACGAATAGACGTGGTCGGATGCGTGATAGAATTGATTCTGAAGATGGAAGGTCGAGCAAATTAACTTCATGTACAAGTCAAAATTGAGTGCAGTAATTAAATTCGCCCTCAGCATACTTCTATCTGAGGTGAAATGGCTCGCAATAATTGCAAACATAGTGAAACAGTAAACAATAAATCCTGTAATGGCGGCTGAATCCACACTAAGCTGTGAACAGTGTGGTGGAAATATCGAACCCTGTAGTCATTTCATATCAATCAATTTGTCCAAGCAATAAGTTCAAGGTGTCGAACAACGTATCACTCCAGCCCGCTTTAGGGCTACATCTTTGTGTGCGTAGAAACGAAGCAAATCGAAAGAATCGCCTCCCAGTTACTGCAAAATAAAGAAAAACTAGTTTATTACTTGAGCATGTAAATATTTCCTAAATATCTTATTGTTTGTTTCAGGTTTGACACATCATTAGGTTTACTCACAAAAAAGTTCGTTGCGTTGCTGAAGTCCTCGCCCAATGGCGTCTTAGACTTGAATATAGCGGCAGAACACTTATCGGTCCAAAAACGTCGTATCTACGACATCACAAACGTACTAGAGGGTATAGGAATATTAGAGAAGAGATCCAAAAATAATATACAATGGAAATATGGTGAGTGTGAGCTTTCAGGAAATAATAAAGGCTACATTCGTTGTTATGTGTATTTTAGTTAGAGATTGATTTTATTTTAACCCTTTGGTTTGAGCATTTTTTTTACGTTTTGAACTTGAAGAGTACTTATCATTTCCGCGGAAATTAAACGCATTCAATTGCTGATCTTTATTTCATACCCTGGAACTAGGCGACAATATTTCTTCTGTTTCAAATTAAACCGTCATCAAAGTCAGTTTGACATTATCTTCAATAAAAAATATATTTTTGGGAGCCTGAAAATAATCCTGAAGAAGTCGTATGGACAATATTCAACGGACGGACGACATATAAAATTGTATCATGGTGCTTGGAGTGTTCTGTAATAAAGGGCTAAAACATCGGCGAAACATGCTTTGGACTTGTGAGTCGAGTCACTGCTGCAAAACAATACAATGCTGAAACAATCTGGTCACAATAATTTGCGTAAAACAACGGGCAGTTCGAATCTCCAGCTGGTTGTTATAATGCAGTTTGTTACTGTTTATCAACTGTTAAAAAGGGGAGGCCATACTTGTGGACAGTCGGATTAGTGACCACAGGATGTGCCCAGGAGCTGGAGTTGATGCTGCCCGTTTGATAATAAGATTTTAAACTTTTTTGGTTATTCTGCCACCTGTTGGTCGTCCCCAGCAGGAAAATGTGTTTGGAACTATTTATTTTAAAATCAATTTAAAGGTTTTATGCGTCGTGGGAACTCGTAGTTATAAATCAACAGATTCGAAGGTAACTGTTATCAATATCAGAAAATGTTGAGCTGTGATTGGGGCACAGAGATGGCACGCAACAAGTATGTTGCTCTTGCATTTTTGGTGCTAAAACGGATAATGGAAGTTAAAGTTTGAAGAACCTGAGTTCGATTCTCAGGACTAGCAGCAATTTTTTGTTCTAGTGCTATTGCACCTGAGGACGACTCGGATTATATCGCGTGGGTCACAATCATGTCTTCATTGACATGTTATTACTACGGACTGATCATTACTGACATCTTCTTATGATATTAAGTTAATAACACACGTTGTGGTGGAAAAATGTCTGTCAGCAAGGCCGGTAGCGCGGATGATGGTCCACGGTGCGGAGGTGGACCATCAGCCCGTCGTGTGCGGTGAGTACGGCCGCAGTACAGCATGTTGTGGCGCAGGCGTGGGCTCGGCGGGCGGCGCGTGCGGCGGCGACGCGGCGCGCGCGCGGCGGCTGCGGCGCGAGGTGCGCGGGCTGGCGGCGCGCGAGGCGCGCGTGTGTCGCGCCGTGGGCGTGGCCGAGCACGCGCTCAGCGCGCTGTCGACCGACCACGGTGCGCGCGCCTACATCACGTACGCTGACCTGCGCTCCATCCGGGACTTCCGCAACCAGACCGTCATACCCATCAAGGCGCCGCCCGACACGCGGCTCAGCGTTAGTTCATACTTGCATACTTATATCTTTCTTACGCCCCTCGCCTTTTTTCTAGCTGTCGTCGCGTTCACACTTGACGAGCCGAAAAACTACAAAAAAATACGCCTGATTTAAAAAATACAGAACCTCTAAGTTGCCTCACTTCGTTTATACTGTAACTTTTTTTTTTTATTAGTTCTATATTGCAGTAATACTAAATGCATATGATATTATTTACCATCTTTGCAGGTACCCCATCCTGACGAGAAAGGCTTCATGATACATTTGAAGTCTATGTCGGGAGAAATCGAAGTCTACCTCTGTCCAAAAGAACGTCCTCCTTCACCTGGTTCGTGTAAGTTCAATTCAAATATTTAGAGAATCGGAAAGTAGGTATTACATGCAATTGCATAGGATGTCTTCATAAGTACTGCATCAGGGATTTAAATAAGAAAGTATTTTAATGAAATACTTCTCTCACCCATCGCTAAATAGGGGAACCTGCTTGGGTAATTACTACACTGTAGCATTTTGTGATCAAAGTTATCTGAATTGAGTAACCGAATCTCCAGAGACCACACTCTTTATTCTGTGTTTGTCATCATCACTCAGCCGAAAGATGTGCTGGTCATAATACTCCCAAAGCAACGTCACAACTACCGGTCCTCCGCTTCTTGCGTCCAGCGGATTTCCTAGACTTTCAACAGGTTGTCGACCCGCCCTGCGGTGCCTACGCACGCTGCGCCACTCGAGAACTGTTCGCCAATTCCATGTTTTATTCCTTGAATTTGCTACCAGGGCAGTATGTGCAGCCAGTAATAAAATCAACAGGAGAAGATCTGAAAACTTTGTAACCCTTTTTTATGTTTAACATCTTTCCTTTCACTTTACTGCAATCTTTGGGAGCCATTTTGTGAAAAGAGGAGGAAGTGTGTAACAGGAAGCCGTGCAAGCGCGCGCTATTTGATTTGACCAATGAGCGCGTGGGGTTCTAGAGTTGGCCGTCAGATGATACCAACCCATTTTCCGAGAGGTTGGTACTGTCAGTCAAAATGTCACGTGTTACACATCGTAAGCGACTACTGTAAGGCTCGGTTTTGCTTTATTAAACACCCATCGTGAAAATACAATTATGTAATTTTTTGAGGAATATTTTGTATTCATTAGGGCCCAGGTTCACCTAACTTTTTGTTAATACCGGCTAATTTTTGTTGTTGTTGTTTTAGCGACCGGCCCATTGCCAGCCGACCCGCTGCTGGAAGACAACAAGGCTCTGCTGGCGCCGCTCATAGCACTGCTGCAGTCCAAACCCTCCACGTCCATCACCGCTGACTTCACGTGAGTTTGTATACTTATGCTATTACATTAGATAAAAGATTAGTATCGATAAAATTAGCGCGATAAGCGCATTTATCCAATTGGGTAAAAAAATACTTTGTGACTGTAGGCTAATGTATGTGTTTTCTGTGCAGGACGCCAATAAAACGCGAGCCTATGAGCTCGTGTTCGTCGTCGTCGATGGTGGTGTGCGCGCCGTGCGTCACTGACCCCACGCTGACGCTGCAGGCCGGCCTGGCGGGGCTGGCGGGCCAGGCCGGCCTCGCGGGCCAGTCCGGCCTCACGCCGCAAACGCCGCACACGCCTCACACACCGCACACGCCGCACACGTCCCACACCAGCCACCACGAAGTGCTCCACACTCCTGACAGTCAGTATCATGAGAAATTAATATATTTCTAGCGAGTTTCAGCCCTGTTAGCTACTGTTTTTGTCAACAAACGCTTTCGTTATCAGTGAAATAGGTAGTACTTGTTGTCAGCACGGTAGGCGATCAAGTCGGTTGTTGTATCATAAACTTACTGCCAGTTTTGTGATGGTCTCTGTCTGGGATGCAAAAATGACAAGTTGGCATGACAGCAAAAGTCGCCTAAAGCCTTCAAATACAGCGATGCTGATCAGCTCTTCTGTACACGGTGTGACCAGGTTTTCAAGACGAAATTTCGTTTTGCCAGTCATCCGAGTTCACGAAAGGCAATAAAATTAGTCTGGGTCGCTGTCGCTGGCTACGGTGAAGAGGACTATTATTATTGGGAGGCTTCACCACGTACTTCGCGGTACTGAGTGTGCATAGTAGGGTTATTCATGCCTTCTGACAATAGAATAGAATAGAATTTTCTTTATTCGAGTAACCAAGACTCAACAACAAGATTGTTAGTAAAACTTACGATTATGTTAGTAAGCACAGACATTAAACGAAAACAAGGAAAACAATACAATAAATAACAACAAATAACGGTTAGTCACCGTTGCGACATCCCATGAGAGACGGCACAACAGTGACCCACGTATACACAGTCCAGGCGACTCGCAACCATGCTTAAGAGGGCGCCCAATGGTCCGTAAAAGTTTCGTATTGAGACACGTAGCAACAAAATACGATCTAGAGGAATGTGGCCGCTTTTCTTTAGATCGAATTTTGTTGCTTCGTGTCTCAATATGAAACTTTATAAAAGGTATTAGAAAATTCTAGACACACTTACCGAGGGTCCTTACTAACCGTTATTCATAATTCCTTCTCAGTCACGAGATAATATTTTTTTAAAGGAGTGGCGCTAGTGGACCATTGGGCGCCCCCTTAAGACACTGTTGGTGCTGCCCCGCACCCTGCGCACCAGGGAAGCGCACCTTTTACGCATTGTTGCGTAAAAGCAATCTACATGCGCATCTGCGAACATCCCTGTCGCACTACAGAAACGGGGCAGCCCCACCAGTATCCTAAACGCATTGTTATATTGAACGCGGAGAGCGCCGTACGATTTTTGCGTATATCTAGCCCACAGGCTGCACATGTAAAAATTAGTACAATAGGCTCGAAAGAGCGTGATTTTAGTAGGTAGTGAGCATCGTGCAAACCTGCGAGCCACCATGTTCACTCTAACCGACAACGCCCTCCGTTCTCGTTCAATGTCATCATCGTCTTTGAGGTCGGGAGTCAATATATGACCAAGATATTTGAACCTGTAAACTCTCTGCAAAGGTGTATCATAAAGTAATACAGGCGGTACCGCATCAGGAGTTTTACCCCCAGCCTCAAAAACCATGACCTCCGACTTCTTAGTGTTGTATGCCAACCCATGAACTGCAGCATATGCCTCACATTGGCAACCAATTTCCTTAAGCCGCAGACTGACGCGCTCAGCAGAACCATGTCGTCCGCGTAACTGATATTATTGAAACAGGTACCGTCTATATAACATCTGAGCCTGGTACTGCTGAGCCCGCCAATCAACTCGTTAACATAAAGGTTGAAAAGCGTTCGTGAGCTCAATCCACCCTGCCTCACCCCACACTCCAACCCATAAGGACGAGAAAACGCCCCAGCCCATCGTACAGTGTTGATCTGGTTTCCATACCAAAACTTTAAAATATTAATAAGTTCTGTGGGTAAATTTATCCGCTCTAACTTACTCCACAACACATCGTAGGAAACCAGATCAAATGCCTTTGACAGGTCCAGGAAGCAAGCATAAACAGGCGTCCCTCGTCTCGCATAGTACGTCACAGCATGCTTAACACACAACACCGCGCTCTCTGTTGATAACGCAGCTCTGAATCCGAACTGGTTATCATGAATATTAGTACAGCTACTTAATTGTGTATTAAGCATGCTGTCAAATACCTTTGAAATCACCGTAGCTAGTGAAATGGGCCTATAGTTACCGCTGTCGGCGAGGTCACCAGTTTTGTGAGTTGTGTGTGTCAGTTTTGTGTTTGGTTTCAGTTTTGTTTTACAATCCCCTGTACATAAACACCATGCTTATGTTCTAGGTTTAAAGATATTTATTCTCAAAGAAGTCGGTAAAAAGACAGTCTCTAACATGAGAACAATGTTTCCTAGCTAATAAAATATAAAGTTCGTCACTGCATGATACACCCATCCGATGCGATGAATTTAATCGCCAATAACACACTTCCTTAAAACTAAATGTTTTAAGGAAGTGTGTTATTTGCGATTAAATTTTGAGTCGAATTGAGTCTTGAGTTCATTGAATGAGTGTTTTTTTTACTTTAAAAAACCCTTTCAAACGTATTTCTTCAACCAATACAAATGTATGTTCGGCAGGCGGCGGCGCGCGAGGCCGGCTGCGCAACGCGTTGATAGCGGACAGCGACGACTTCGCGCCCATCATGGGCGGCGGGCGCTTCCAGCTGCAGACCGAGGACCAGGAGTCAGGTACCACATGTCGCTCACACTCACACACTCGCCATACGATTATTAATATAATGCAATTAGAGGTCCAAAAATTACTTATTTGATCACCATATTCAGAAATAGAAGGCAATAGAGATGAAGATTAAAAAAAAATTGTCCGCCGGGTAGATTGTTAAAAAAATATTGGACACGTATTTTTTATTTTTTTACGTAATCAAAAGATTACGGCGATACATTGATTTAAAATTGCCATGTTGTCACGACTATGCAGATTTTATACTTCCTTTTGACGACGTGCCTAATATTTTTTTATTATCTGACTAACGGACTGAATAGAATTTCTTTTTATTGACCCAGGCATCATCCCTATTCAAATTGTACGCAGCGTACTACATGACCCGATCGAAAGAGGGAGAGCGTAGCGTGCTGAGCACAGTCTGGTTTATCTTCTATTTTGTATTGTGGGGGTCAAAAGTTTCGCTCGGTTCCTGTCTTACTTTCGGTTTGCGTTACTCAATATTTTTGTAAATATCAAAGTATCTGCAAGGATTTTTGTGAAGCCTTTTAAAATGATTAATATGGCATCAATGAATGTTTCTGTTGCTTGTACAGGTTGCGTTTTTAAACACAGGACCCGGGCATATAAGATCATATATTTTCAGTATTTATACATGATAGATTGATACCTTAACTTGCTTGTAACAACAGACACACTTTGGAGTGATTATCAATTTGTGTAATTTTTTTGCATTATTATATTGATAAATCAATGAAAAAAAAAATCATAAAATCATAAAAATCATCAAATCAAATTATCAATGGTAACAATAACTGATACTTGATAACAGATAACCTGGGTTAATTCAATTTAATGTAGTCTCTTATGGTAACTTATATTCAGTTATATTCAGTTATATTTTGGTGAACCAATTACAACAACCAACATGAGCATTGACTACAACTGACCTTTGATCAGAGACTAGGCCCCGATTTCCAGTCTCTGATGAAGATCAGTGAATTTGCTGTAAATTTTCATATAAGCTGTTGGTATTTGCTCCAGAAAATAATAATAACCAATAAATAAGTTGTCAGGAGATTTTACAGCAAACTAGTAACTGGGAGTTAGTTTTTGCCATTACAATATTAAGGTAACAGAAATAACCATGTTTAATGAGAGTCTAACCTTTACTTATATTTCACAAAGTCATGGGTATGCTAAGTCACGCTATAGGCAAGCGGGCTCAGGAGGGAGAGCGCACGTCTCGTGGCTAGCACTTTGGCTGTGAACTGTGTGTCGCTGTCACATCACAGTCAGAGTTCTAGCTACGCGGCCGTGCGGCGCGGCGCGAGGACTCACCACATTAGATATAAGTCATACGGCAGCGGGATTCACTAGGTTGGTTGTTAATTTATGTGCCGACACACATGAAAGCGGTGCGAATCGCAACGCAATAACTGGACAATTCCATATGAAACTCTTCGGGTGACGTCTTATTTTTTTTGCGATGGGACGTCGCAATGCTTTCGTGTGTGTCGGCCTTAACTGATTCACTGTGTACGGAAACACGATGCGCTAATGTTATTTCAGGAATTCAAATTTTAATCAAGAATAAAAATTCGTAAAAATCGTTTGCAAATTACTAGATTTCTAGTAATAACTAAAATTTTCTTCAGTCTATCGATTCAGCCTATATCTAGCTAGTCATAGGCTGAATAGATAAGACTTCCTAGTAATGGAACCTTTTCAGGTTCCTCTTACACATTCAATTTTAACCATTTTTGCCATTCCAATCTATTGAAAAGTGCAATAGTTATTCGTGTTTCTGAATATTTTCATCAATGTACGAATATTTGTCATGTAACATACTACCGACATGCATGCTTGTCCATCACGGTGCTCACGTCATCATCATAAAAGCTTCACTAACTACGTTAACTGTTTCGATACTACATCAGCGGGAGACAGGAATTGTGTTCCATGTTCCTGTCTCTCAAATTGTGTATGTGGTTTTTTAACTGTTTTAAAACAGACTCTGTCGAACGCTGACTAGATTAAAATTTAGCCTTTATTGCCAACACAATTTTTCAATCTAATCTTAAATTATAGAATTTTTACATTATAGATCTTTTTAGAATAAAATTAGTTATTTAACAATCTCAGTAATTGAGCTTGTATCTAATAGTTACTGGGCGTCGGCGTGTCTGCGACACGAAGACCTCCGCCAGCTCTTTGTAGTCTGCTCTTGTTTGAGTTGTTCTATGCCATATTGGATCTGCCATGTTTTACGTGCAGATAGAAAAAAGAAAGAGGCGGGTAAAAATTAGGGCTATAAAATTAGGATGTATCAACATAAATCGACACGACACGGTTGGCGCAGTGGCTGAGCGATCGACTGCTGCGCAACGTGTCGCGGGTTCGATCCCCGCACGGAACAAATATTTGTATGATCTGCAAGTAGTTGTTTCGGGTCTGGGTGTTAGTGTATGTGAGTTTCTATATGTGTAAACGCACCCACGATACAAGAAGAAATTCTTAGTGTGGGGCAAGGTTTTATAAAAAAAAAAAAAAATCTAAACCGGCTGAAGTTTTATACGCAACTTGTACAGCAACGCCAAAGTTTATCCATCTCTTTCTGTTTAGTACAAGGTAGCAAAAGTTTTGTTCAATTTAGCTGGAGTTCAACAGAGTCATTAATATTAACACTGTAACAGAAATGTTGTATCAAAGATGATTTGGCTTTCAAAATGCATTAAATGCTCTGTTTATCGTAATTTCTGTCGCAGTGTCACCATCACTAATTGTGAAATTCATGTAAATAATGTTGTGTTTCGGATGTGGATGTAACTGGTTTTTGTATTGAGTAAATAATTTGCTGTAACTTCTATTAACATTCCTACAGATTTCCGAAACATATAAGTGTTTGTATAATAAAAGCATAGATACGATGTTTTTAAAGTTTTTTATTGTAAATATGTCAATTTGGTGCATGCTCACATCGCGTCACGGGCAATCTGCTAAACGTT
Source organism: Agrochola macilenta (assembly GCA_916701695.1). Classification (NCBI taxonomy): domain Eukaryota; kingdom Metazoa; phylum Arthropoda; class Insecta; order Lepidoptera; family Noctuidae; genus Agrochola; species Agrochola macilenta. The sequence goes on along the minus strand of OU753554.1, from coordinate 8,297,759 downwards.
GGCACGCATTTTCATGTGAGGAAGGGCAAAAATTGTGGTTCCTAATTAAAAAACATTGAAAGTTTCATTGATTAAATTACTCCTTTAACGTCAATAATCCCCAAAGGGTTTGGCATTGGGACACTAAAAAGTTTACACCCGCGAAAACCCACTGTAACAGTATTGTTATCGTCGATGTCGATGTGAGCATCCCCAGCGGAGAGCTTACAGCGGTTCATGATCGGTGCGGCGGGCGTCGGTCGCGGTGTTTCGGGAGCCGGGGGGCGGCCGCGAGCTGTATCCCGTGCGGCTCCAGTGCGCATGTAGCACCATGGGATTCAGCTCACGGACGCTCGCCACTAACAGCAAACTCATCTACTAACTCCACAGACAACCATCGCCAATGTAACAACGCTCTCATGTCTAACTATGTTTGCACTGTGTTCTAACCTTCGGAAAACGTCGTTTCATTCATTCGCACCCTTTCACCACCCTTCACAAGAATCTTGGGATATGCTTTCATTTAACTTCATCAGTCGCAAAACAATTTAAACGACATTTTTCGAAGACCTAAATACTCATTTTGAATGAAAAAGAACCCTACAGTGAAATTCAAACTTCATTGTTGTTTTACATTATTGTTCAAAATGAGAAGCTCAATTTAAAATTGACAAGCAAAAATAGACAGTCTTCTGACTATTTTCGTTTGAAAACTTTTACATGCAATATTCATGCAACGCGCTCGCTTTATTAGGCTAAGGGAATTCCATCACTAATATTTCATTCACAAGCTTATTGTCTTGAGGCGAATTCCGTGAGGCCTTAAGCTGGACGCTCACGCTCTGTGGCCAATCCCGCACGGGACGCGGGATGCAAGACAGGCCGTACAACTTTTATAGCAGTTGTATAGCTTCATACGACAGCTACGAAGATTGCAGGAACCGTTCCGCGTCCCACGTGGGATTCGCTTAAGTATGAGTCCAGCTTAATGACCATCTTTCATGGGCTTCAGGCGTTCAGGACGCGTGCGCGTTGCAAGAAGTATTGCACATTTTTTCCTTCGCCTCTGCTTCGCCTGTCAAAATCCAATAACGCTTGCTCTTATTGTCCGTCTGACTGTTTGTACAGATTTTGCAGGTGATGTCGGGGTGGAGGGCGTGTTTGAAACTAATTTTGTAAATAATCTGTGAAATAATTAATTTGCAAAATGTTCATATCATTGATGTTGAGGTGGGCACTCGTGATATTCATGTGTTAGTCGTATGTATAGTCGCCGGCACGTAACTTGGCAAGAATTGTAGATGCGCAGAATTCGTTTTCGCTTGTTTTTTTTAACAGACATGTTCAAAATAAATTATGGCAAAGACATGCAATAAAAGTGAAAACTTTTTGTTGCACTAAGTGTACATGCGTAAACTTACTTCCAATTCGCCAAAATCTAGCCAAGTTTCTTGATGGCGACTGTAAGAATTTCCTAGGCGCGCTCATGTCATTCCTCGTTTGGTCGGGTTTATACATTAAATAAACCCGACCGTTTTTATCTGACTGATGTTGTAGTCGGTGGATGTAGCTTGTGTGCGCCTACCCTTGCTGATATTCTTTAAAATTTTCGTTATTCATCGTGGAATTTTACAGTAATTTTGATCATTGCCAATTTATACAATATTTAATAATGTGTTTAATCTTTTCAGTGTGCAATTGCGATATTATAGAACACTAACCCATGTAGTGAGAACATTATGACACTATACTGACATGGTTGTTGTTCCGTGGCATTTCAGAACCGCTGGAGTTGGAGCCATTCCTCGCGCTGGAGCCGCCCATGTCGGCCACGGACTACGGGTTCTGCCTCGACCACGACGAGGGGCTGGCGGAGCTGTTCGACTTCGAGTTCTAGCGCGTGCCGCGCGCGAGCCCGCTGGCGCTCACACGACGGAGCCGCACGAGCTGCAGGCTGCGCAAGGCTCAACGTCACTGCAAATGTTTAGGGTTTCAAATGAGCTCTGTGCGCGAGTTGTGACAACCGCTCCAGGTGTTGGGACGGGTGCGACCCGCTCTCGAGCCTTGAACATTTGACGCGAGGTCGGGACGACTGTAGTCTTGTTTACAGAACACTCTCACGGTTTACATACGTTGTGCTCATGATTGTGTTGTGGGCAACATTGAGTTGAACATTTAGCTTTTATTTTAGGTGCAGCAGAATACGTTCAGAAGCAATACCTGACGCCATTTACTAAACTAGTGTTTTTGATGAATATTTTTAAAGTTTATTTCGTTACGTCGCGTATGATAATGATGCCATTTTATTTACGGGTATAACACTGTCATCATGTTGAGCTTGTTTTTGTTTATCCGAACATTGCTTTTGACTAGACTAGGAAATCACTATTTACTTATTCGCTTTGAAATAAACGAACGCGCTCAAAGGCAGCGTCCATGTGATCGTGCGTTTATAGGCACTTTTAGGACTTGGGACAAGAAATTGGTTCCACAAGAACTTGTATGTAGGTAATGAGTAGTTCGCCCACACAGGCTGTGTTCTTAAGTTCTGCGGAAATAATTTGTATTGGATCAGCCTGGTGTTGGCCGCAGCCTGTGTGCGAGCTATAAGCAATATAAATAAACTGACTCCCCATTTACGAAAGTCAAGTAAAATATGAGAGTGTTCTGTAAAAGCAATAATGTGTGGTAATGAACATTGAACATCGCGCTCTTAGTTAGTTTTATGAATTGATTTCAACGTAAATTATTTAGTTGGATTATTTGTGACGTAGATGTCGAATACTTAACTAATGCTCCGTTCTGTGGGACTGTAGTCGGCGCATGCTGTTATGATGCGATAGTTTATAGCAGATCACTGAGGTTCCGGGTTTAACTGGGAATGTTGTACAAGTTATAGAGAAAGACCAAAAGTGGAATAATCCAAACTTACATTTGCAGACTCATTATTTGTTGTGCAACATTCTCAATTAACGCCAGGTTTATAATTCATCAGTTTACTAAACACCGTTGACAACAACAGACAACCTCAAACAACACAATCTGAAAAACATGGTGCTAATTTCATTTCTTCATCTATTACCGCCGACTATAGTCCCACATTACAGTTTAATAAACTGAACGCTTATAATGAAAATGTTCCTTGAAGGTTATCTAATTGATTTGTTTGTGTTACTGGCATGTTGCGTTGAGTGCCGACGAGCACTGCTTGTCTGCCACTGTCCGAGAACACGTGCTCGGTATCCGATGGGGGCGCATACTACAGATGCAATGCCTTAAGACTTTATAGAACTTTGTAAATATTACTCATGCCAAGTTTTTTATGCGATCTCTATAGTTTGTTTTTCACATGTACGTAGGAGAAAGAAACTAGAATTTGCAGTATGCGTCCGTGCACACGTTGTTGCGAGCACTTAGTGTAGGTTGTGTCGTGTCGCAGTGTGGAGCGGCTGCCGTGCTCGCCCGCTGCGCGCTCGTGTACATAGTGTCGCTCAAATCAGAGGGGCGCGGGCGGGCGCGCCGTGTACATATTACACACTAATGAACGGTGATATCTTAGCGGCCTTCGATTTTACTTGTAAAGCTAGCTCTAGTGTTCCATACGTCATACGTTCACGTTAGGCCTGTCGTTAGCATATTGCACATTGTTCCGTTATCAATATAACTGATTTGCCAAATATTTAGTTACTACCTGAGTTTGTCATTTAAGTTTTATTATGGGTTCGTTTAGTTGTCATTGTAAATAGTGGAGGCAGGGCGGGCGCGCGGCGAACGTCAACATTATGATTTCGATAAATAATTTTGAATGTTTAAGTACAAAGTGCGATGCCGCGACAGCCGTCTTACCGTAATGTAAGTACATTACTCGAACTCGTTGGCACGCCTCCGCTCTGCCTATTTTGAATAGTGTACAGCACAAATGTCATTGTAAAAAAAAAAAAAACTATTAATAAGTGCATATCAAAAATAATTTTAATGTTAGAGTTAATTTGAAGAAGTGTGTGAGCGGCTTGAGTGAGGGAGGCGCGGAGTGTCGGACACAGGCAGGCGGAACCTGGTTGCAATACTAGTGCACGTAGTACGAACGAGGGCGACATCATTATTTTAACGTTTAGTTCTTATATTACATTAGTTACATTCCGTGCCCTTGTAACAACAAACACAAGATCCCGCGTCTTCCAGGCATTTGTACATATTTAGATTTCGATGCATTCACGAGATTAGACTGAGAACGTGGATTTCAAATATCACGTTACTCGATCAACAGCAATAACTGCACGTCGATGTCCGCAAACTGTTCACGTCAGAGTGGTTCATTCGCAAGGGCGCGGAACTCGCTCCAAGTGTGAACATGCGACTACGTCCCGCCAGACTACCCGCTAATAGTATTAAATCACTAATATGTTTATTTATAAAATTATTTGTTATGGGTAAGCTTATGTTCCGCGATTCGATTTTAATTCCCCACATCTGTACAGTACGCCAGCTCTGTTGTGCTAAATCGTTTTTAATGAAATTAAATCTAACTACAAATGAATTTTTAACATTTTTCGTTTCGATATCGTTATCATTAAGTTTTATTTCGGTTTGATAGGATTACATTTTTTCGTTTTAAATATTGTTTCCATACAAAGCAAACTCTGTTGAATACCTTTTTGAAATCATACCATTGAAACAGAATTTGCTTTAGCGGCGCTCGTGAAGTACCTTATTCTAAAGTGAAATTTGATAACTGCAAGATACTTTAGTTACCTCATGTGATGTTCCTTAAACATCGTTGAAATCGATAATAATGTAATATTATCAAGTTTGTTGATATGTCATTTTGATACTGCGCAGTAAACTATCGCTTGATAGTCACTGAACATGGGTACCTGAGTGTAGATTTTTGAGGAACACATGCAATCAATATGTGGGTTGCTAAGTAGTCTCCTATACAATTATTTTGTTCGGCATGGCGCCGGCTCTTGCTAGAGGTGGCGTTTTAATTTTAAATTAAATTGTTTACGACACAAATTCTGGGGCCAAACGTACGAGAAAAACAAGTACAAATTATAAACAAAAAATTCTCGTAATTTAGTTAAGGTTTTACGCTACTTCCATTGTTAACATCGAACGATGTTTTGTTCTTAAACGAATGATTTAGTAAAATCATACGAAGCCATTGTAATAAACACGCATTACATTGTGTATATGTCAGCTCAGGTTTGACTATTACTTTCTTCCGGAGCTTTGTAACTTATTGGAATTATTTATTGTAGTCGCGCATGTCTGAAATCAGTAAATAAAAAATGTTATTTGATGTTATTTATAAAATTCAGGCAGTCCACGAGTGTTATTTATCTAGCGTCTGTTTAACGACTTATTTAGTTTACATCACTAAATCTACCAAGTGGTAGGTCAAGAAGGTATTTATGTTCATCACCATTTAAATGACCCCCGTAAAACAGACACTTTATATTTACGTACTCTAATAGACTATTATCAATCTGATAATTTGTTAAGATAACCTCATAATGTTTCGCTCATACAATAGCTGTCAGTATTTTTGTAGTTCAATTTCAATACATTGGAATATACTTATTTCTTGTTTCCACTCCGCGTCGGTAGTTTGATGAGGATCTCAAGTTAAAATGTTGGTATTGTTTGTCTAAGTTAATGTGATAGACTATCGACGTGGAGCGCAACTGTTACAACGATTTTAGTCCGTACATAATAACGTCAGCTCGACGGTCCACAGGGTCCTAATGTAGTATTTCAACACAGACAATATTAAAGTTAATTGGAACTTTACACTGAGGGGCGACACGCGACGTAGGCCCGCCCGCTGTCCAATGTTGTCTTCTTCGAGTCATGCGGGATACAGATATCATTGGTGGTATTCTTTCTTAGTTTCTGTCTGTAGATGTACTTATTTTTTGTATAAATCTGCGAGGTAGCCTAGTGTGAACATTGTCAATGAACGGGTTGTAATCAGACAAGTTTCAGTTTGCTCGTAGATGCAAACTAGTGCTGTTATATGAAATTGACTCTTTTCGACGGCATGTTTTTGTGTAATACTTTATCTGGTTTTTTAATGTAACAAATTGAAGGTGCAATGTTATAAATATGTATTTATAGTGTGTGTGAGCGCGGGAGGGACGCGGAGGGAGCGCAGGGACGCTCGGAGTAACGATACGCTTGTTTGCGCCATTTGTTGTTGGTGTGAAGCCTGTTTGATTTGTATTCATTTGTGTTGAAAGACTGAGGTTGATTATTCCAGTTTCGACGAACGTGCGAGTTATTTGTTGATTGAATTTAAATATAAAGTCATATATATAGTTAGGTTATATTTTTTAATAAATATAATATTGAGATATGTAATATATTTCGGTCTTTTCTTTCGCATTTACTTGAACCCAGACATAATTAAATTCATGAGTTGAACATTGATGACTAGTTTATTTTATAGTATCTGTGTAAAAAAACAATGAATGTCGAAAGTTTTGATGAGTGAATATGACTAAAATAACCCTTAATATAAGGTGATGATTATCTTAAAACAAAGTTCATATTTACAAACTGGCACTTATAAAATTCAACACTTAAAAATAGTATCCAAGACAGCTCGATCAGTCTCTAATAAAGTTATCAATGGGGAAATCCTTGAAGGAGTGGCTCCAGATATCTGTGAAGCCTGTGCTGACCAGGTCGTTGATGAGCGGCCTGATCACTGCGAAACCGGGCTTCCATGTCGCATTGATGAGACGATCCAGCATGCGTTCTGAAAACAAGAACCCAGCGAGTTCAAAAGAAAATCAAAACTCGAATCTTTTCAGGAGTAAAACTAGCGTCTCCTAAAATATCGTTCATGTTCGATTGGGTTAGCAGAAGGGATCTTGAGAATGTTTCGGTCGATCGTTGGCGTCAACTACATCGTTACCGCAGCGGGATCGTTGTTCATTAGTAGAATAAGAAAACGCTTGAAAGCCCTGATTAAGCTGAGGTTCATTTTGTAATTTCAGAACAATGTTTTTTTAGTAGAATCAGCCCCTGATCCTAGTTTTCTATTTGAGCGTACTAGAACAGTAAACACTCATTCTTTTTCTGAATTTAAACACAAATATTAAGAGGGTTTCTCCGCTGTTCTGTGCTACAACTACAAATAAGATAAAACCACAGACTAGTTAGCTAAAACTAAGGATAAAACTAAGCAATATTAGTGCAGATTTGTGCAAAATACAGCAGTATATGGATACCTCCATAGACAACAAATTCTACGGTGCAAACTACAATCATGCAAGGTGCAAATCTACTCACTACCTACCCTAAAGAGACACAGTCGTGTCTAAAAGAATCTTACGCATATAAGTACCGAGTATTCCGTTGCCCCTGACCAGGTTGCCCACGTGGATCTCCATGTCCCCGATGTGATCGACTTCAACGTGGACATCTACTCCCGTACCGTTGCGTTTGATGCGCGTCGTTTGCGAGTAGTCTCGTAATGTTAAGTTCCAGGTACCGGAGCGGAGGACGCCTAGGCCGAACGCATCGCCCTAGAAAATGAAAGAGTGTTGGTGTAAGTAGTTATACAAGCATGAATGAAAACAGATTGATTTTATTCTAGTTCGAAACGAAATAAAGAGCTGGAGCCACACCCTAAGTAATTGACCCTAACATCTTGTATATATTTTCACCGATTTAGAGGAATGATTTTTCTGTGATGAGAATCTACAAGAGTGGGTGCCGTGAGAAGTTGTGATAATAGCGCATTGATGTACCTTACTAGTACCTACCTTACTAGTACTTATGTATCTTATGGAAGACCAATTCAATTTGGGCGAATTGCATCCGCCAATTATTTCGTTCTAATAAACTAATTCTAGAGGCCCTTGTATATTGCGCCCTGGAGCAATATGTAACGTGGCTCAGATCTACTAAGTTTGACTGAGCTGGAATATTACCTTGAACTCGTAGTCACCGTTGAGCCATTTTTCGGGGAAGTACTGTGAGTAAACTATGCGCTGGTTGTCCCAGTCGGTTCTGTAAAAAGTTATTATACGTGGAATAAATAAATTGAACATTCAGCTTTGCGTAACGTTATTACAGCTATACATAGAGGAAAGCACAGAGTACTTTGTAATATACTGGAGGAAAGTAATATATTGGTTACATTACAGCAACTCTGTAGCCATCTTCGATCAATAGTGCATTATTGATCGAAGGTAGCCATTCCATAATTTAGTTCCAAGTTTACTCACGTGACGCTTTTTATAAAATATCATCGGGATTACTCGACGTCGATGACAACTAAATATATTTTACTTTCCGTCGGAAAGGTACCTAGTACTTAAATTATAGTGAAAACTAACTTGTATTTAGTGACGGTGGATTGTGACCATCCTCTTTCGTACACGCTGGTTAGTCTGAGCGTGTATCCGATACCGTTAATAGCGCGCGTCTGTTTGATCTCCCGCGCAAAATGTGGATCGAACGGCGCCACACCCATCTCCGGGATACCTGAAAAATGTGTAGACATTAAAATCACTACTTTCTAAGGCCGCAACCGCATCCTAACCAAAATCGATCGTCGCGCATTATAAAGTAAGTCTCTCCCCAACAGGTGCGTTTTTATCGGTCGTTAATAACGTAAGCGTTATTGCGATACCTATCTGTTTTCAGTACATTTTGTATTAGGACTTCCACGAAGTTACACACTGCTCCGATAATAACGACGAAAAAGAAGTAGGACGCTTGCGTTCCTACGTCCTGCGATATTCCGATATGTGTTCTTAGAACATTTTGTATTAGGACGCATGCGATCTTACACACACCAGCTGCGTTAAAAACGTTAGTGCGGTGGGGGGCCTGTAGTTAAGGTTACACGTAGACGTTAGAAATATCGGACGATAAAAACGCAGCTGTGTGCAAAGAATCGGGACGCATTATCTCAATAACGCTTGCGTTATTATCGACCAATAAAAACGCACCTGTGGGAGGAGAGGCATTATATGATTATGACATATTTTTTGGTGATATGTGGGTGTACCTCTGCCCTACCCGTCGGGGAAACAAGGCGTGAGGTTCTGTTATAATCTACCTAGCCATTTCCCAACTATGTTGGGGTCGGCTTCCAGTCTAACCGGATGCAGCTGAATACCAGTATTTTACATGGAGCGACTGCCTATGATGCCTATCTGACCTCCACAACTCAGTAACTGGGTACTTAATACCATACCCCTTGGTATGACTGATTGTCAGACTTTCGGGCTTCTGACGACCCGTAACGACTGTCAAAGATCCACGAATGACAGCCGGGACCAACGGCTTCAGAAGAGTGTGCAAGAAATAGACACAATACAGCCGCGAACTCGTGATACATATATGGTGACTCGACGTGCTTTCCGAGGCACGGAGGAGTCTCGGTATGTAAAGAAAGACGGTCGCTCATCGACGGACCAACCCCGGCAAGCGTAGCTTAACCTGATGGATCAACCTGTACGGCTGTTATACTTAGCCACAAGCTTTTGTTTATTGAAATAATTTATTTAAAAGTAAATTGAGGATAATAAAAAAAGTAAAGTAGGTCGTTGTACCTACCTACCTAAAGGTTGTTCATTATGTAGATTTTTTGATAAACATATTTCAACATTGGTACCTATACCTACCTAGTTTATCAAGGCCTACTATATATATCGCCTCATTTCAATTCCAACGATTTTTGCCACATAGTTAAGTTTTTAAGAAATATCTAGACACAATTTGTCACACAATTAAGCTTTCGCAGTTGTTATTGCGTGGACATTTGCATGAGGCTTTTATGTGCACTCAAGCGGTCAATCTTGAGAGTTAGCGTAAGTTTTGGGCAAGCAAGTGTATGTTCACAAATTCAACCATTCTCCGAAATTCTTCGTACAGGTCGACATAAAAGAGTCTGACGTGGTGACATTTGAAACTAAATATTTTACATAGGCAGACCTATGATGATGGCAATGGCACTACTTTGCCAACAAGTGCTAGTAGGTTTTGATTTGAGTCACCCACAAGCACAAGCAGCGTTTTTGTTGAACTTTAAACAAAAAAATAATCATTCCATTCGAAGCGACCTAATTGCGATAGTGGCGCCCTCATTTTTTCCAGACTCTTTTTTGCCAAGCTTTAACTACTTATCATATATTTAAAGGAGTGTGTTGTACTTACCAACTTTGAAATAGGGTCGCACCTTGTTAAAAGCTCTCTTTATGCAGCCATCGAAATCTGGTGACGTTTTCTTGCATGCTGCGAATATTCTTTCTGAAACATAATAAGTGTAGCCATTTATTAGTCTAGCTAGCGATGGGTTTCCTGCTGAATCGACCCTTAATCCAGGGAAACTTTAGTTATGTTACTCTTGCTTAGGTGGTTGTCCTGACCATCAAATTATTATTATTTTTGTTTTATTATGTTTAGATAACGGTCCATCACGTCAGCGGAGTTTCGCTGGCTAATTTAATTTGACCCTGTATACCTACCCTAACCCGCCTACGGTTAAGCCACAGATTAATTCAGATGGGACACTCCGCAAATTATTTACATAAAAAGCGACTCTTGCAACGACACAATAAAGTGCAGTTCAGGTCGCACAGCGCTAATTACCTACAGTTATACATATTCATCTAGAACTTGCCTCTCTTTCTATCGCGTAACTCTTAGATCTTCTGACTACTGAATTGGCCCAACAAGACGGGCCCGTAGCGTACTTGTAGCGTCGTAGCTAAACTGCGGAGTGTCCCATCTGTAGGTATTCATCTGTGGTAGTACAAACTCTACTTACTGCCATTTGTAATATTATATAGAGAAAAGATTTGGATTATTGTATGTTTGTTACGCTTTGATGCTAAAACGGCTGAACGGATTTGGATGAAATTTGGCACATGGGTAGACCTGGGTTAGGACATAGGATACTTTTTCTCTCGATATTTTCACGGGATCGACATTTATGCGGGTGAAATCGCGGGGCGCAGCAGTCAATAAAGTATTTTTGCTTGAGTATTTGTGTTGGATTTTGTGTATCATCACTCAGCAGCACTCCGCTCGAAATAAGTAGAATGAGACATCACCAAAATGAATCACATTATCGAAACATACACTCGGTTCTTATTTCGCAATAGGTATTATACATACCCGTGGCCTTAGGCAGGGGTGGTTTTGGGGGTTCAAACCCTCTCCAAAATGTGAGATACCAGAATCTCAATCCTTAAATACTTAAATATAATCTTAAATACTGTATTTTTCGACTCTGACTTTGTATTGAATTAATACCTGCAACTTCGCACTCTCTGTGAGAGTAACCTATCCCAGGCGGGGTGCTAAAATCGAGCTCGCTACGCTCGATCTTGCATCCTAAATTCTCTTAAATTCTCAAACTTTTATGCATCGTCACGCGTTTACTCACGTTTTATGCAACAACCGTCGATAAACTTAGGTAGGTACTTCTGTTTTTGTATAAACGATCAAAGAGACAGAAAACGCTAACTTGTTCGAAGCGGGATGCTAAAATTTTCGAGCTCGCTTCGCTCGGTCTTGCATCTTATATTCCCAGGCTACGGCCCGGTATGTACATACCTACCTACCTATATAATAACTTTGATTGTTGTACCCGACGCTTTGACAGCATGACCACAATATTCAACAGTTTGGATTACTTAGGTCGTTGCGGCCTCGTGAATTGAGTGAGTCACCCTGATAAATAAACTATTATCTACCTATAAGGTAGGTAACATTTGAGTGGACTATCTAAAAGTTAAATAATAGTCAACTTGAAAATGATCTTAGCTCCGTATATCGCTATATTACACTCCACTAACTTTTTGCCACCGACTTCCGAAATTAAAGTAGTTTTTCGCTTTGTAGTGTTTTTTTTGGAAGTCGGTTGATTTGTTTTGTAAAAAGTTTTTATTATACACTTTTTAGTTGTGGTACCTACCCCACACAAATTCGAATACCACTACCTGCTATGTAAATAACAGTGACAGGAAGTTATCCACATATAACTAATTCGGAAAAATACGTATTATTGAAGCTTACTCAAAAACTATCCGAGCAAAGTTAATAAAACTAATATGGGACCAATTTGAGAGCATACACTTTCATACAAAAAATTATTTTCAAAATCGGTCCACAATTGACGGAGAAATCAAACAAAACGCCCAATATCTTGAACGGTTCAACGAAAGGACACAGTTGGTATTGCAAAATACAATCAAGCAACATTCTTTATCAAAAAATTCGACACCAAACCATATCATTGCTAAATACATACCTATCTAGGACAGATTGCAGTTACTATAGCGAAAAACAATCTACAGACGCAGTGCAATTTAACAAATTTATGGATTTAATTAACATACCAGCACATACCTACTTAGCCGTCTTTGTTATGTAATTTAATTATCAGCAGTTGAAGCTGCAGAATCTGTTGCTACAGTTTCTGCAACGAAACTGGGACACTAGTCGCCAATCTTAAAAGTGGCCTGTTTTGAAATTGTTACGAATATTCCAAAACTTGTTTGGTCGTAAAGAATGTAATTTTTTATTGCATAAAATGAAATTACATGGCAATGAGATCGGACTTCAAGAATCAATATGTGTTCCTTGTAGATGTGATGGACGTATAGGTACCTACTTACATGTATGTTTTCAGAAGACTATTTGGTTTTGCTAAAAACTAAAGCTCCTTTCATAGTAACATAAAGTAGGTCTTCTTCGTCTTTTCATTACAACGGTATATCTATGTTTCTTAAAAGTAGGTGGTCACCATACTTATTTACTGCGGCGTCAGAGGCGTTGTTCAGGTCGTCAAGGGTGGTACAGGTATACAGACATTCGGGGCAATATAGCAGATGGGGTATAATCTGTTCAGGAGAACCGCACTCGCACTGGATGTTGCATGAATCGATAATGCTCCATTTTGCCAAATTATATATTTGTTTGCACCGGCCTACTTGGGTACGTAATCGATTTAGTGCTTTCCAAATACGCCACTGCAGTTCACGACCGATAAGTTAGGTAGGTACTTATTAACATAACAAAAGCCATCTAGTAGGTAAGTACCGAAAGCTTCTAAAATTATAACAACTTATGTGAAGTTAAAACTTAAAATTAATGGCATTTCGAAACAAAAGTAGACGTGCTACATGAAAGACCTTTATGAAGGTATTTATAGGTAGTAAAAATCACATAAAAATATAAGTTGTAATTGTTAACCGAACATAATAGAGAATGGACTATTACTATTATACGATTGTTATTAAATGTGCGATGCATATTATATTCAGCACACTCCTAATATTAACCTTTGGCTTTGAGGGTCTTACTCTTCTAATGAAAGACCAAGAAAATCAAGAACTACCTATCTACGTTTAACTAATCAGCTCACAGCTCGGTTAATTATGATTAAACCATTTTTTTGTAATCTTAGCCCTTGGCCCAGAAGGAATGCCACATTATTAGCCAAACGCTCATCTCACCTTGGATGCTTTTTGCGTCACTGTTTGTTGATGCTCAGGTGAGCAACGCATGCTGCCATCTTGCCCAATGTATCCGTTACGAAAAGTTAACGTTTCATATATCTGTCGAGTGTCGACATGATAGTTGAATTCTATGTTGTGATCTTTTGACCTTTGACTAGAGCAATATCTCTGTTCATTGATTGTGTTTTAGAAGAACATGATGACAAAATCGGAATATTTTTGAAGACGCGGTTTATGCATTGTTGATTTTCTTAATTGGTTCCTTAATAGGATGACTACTAAACTATATATCCTAGTTTAACTTAAAACTTAACGATTGCTCTTTGAGAAGCTTATGGCGCTTCTTATATTCTGCTCTGAGAAGGAATAGGCAATAGGTATTAGGGTACCTAGAGCCTCTACTGATCGTGTGAACATTGCGCATTGCTCGATTATGCCTTTTCTCCATGGATGATATAGCGGGTTTACGGTCTTACGAACCGAACTCCCTGCAAGTTATGTGCTAAATATTTCATCGGAAAACAGCAGGAGCATGCAGTAGCTGTCTAAGCTGGATACATACAACTTAGATAGCACACACAACAGCAACTAAAGTAAAATAGCTATCTCTATATTTTCAACACAACCAATTCTTACCGAAAGGCCTCGTAACATCGAACAATAACATGAAAATATTAAAACGATCGTTCTAATAGTATGGTATCTATAAACACCAGTCATTAAACTTTTATTGCTCGGGGCGATATTCTGCAATATTGCCTAACTCTCACGTAACCGGTAGGTAATGTATCCGTACCAACACTACTACCCGCGGTTATGGTTGCTATACCATTAAGAATCCAGTAATGGTGCACCTGCTTCTATGTCAAGGATTCTTCGGTAAAGAGGAAAGAAAAGAAGGTCTGTTGCTAAATATTATTAATTGTTTGGCTTGTCTACTTTAAGGGCATGCCATTTTAAAACTACTTAGCTTGTTGGGAGTAATTCCAAAATTTGCAGTATATAACGCGGATGAAAAACTGAGAATCACGCAATACCTATCAAGCGTATTTTTCTGAAGCCTTCACCATTTTAAAGATAATTTAATTACTGAATTTTTTGTCAATCAATCAATCTACCTAGCCTTTACCCAACTATGTTGGGGTCGGCTTCCAGTCTAACCGGATGCAGCTGAATACCAGTATTTTACATGGAGCGACAGCCTATCTGAACTCCACAACCCAGTAACTGGGTAATACTATACCCCTTGGTAAGACTGGTGTCAGACTTTCGGGCTTCTGACTACTGTCAAAGATCCACGAATGGCAGCTGGGACTAACGGCTTGACGTGCTTTTCGAGGCACGGAGGAGTCTCGGTATGTAAAGATGGTCACCCATCCACGGACCAACCCCGGCAAGCGTAGCGTAACTTGATGGATCGACCCATGCGGCTGTTATTACTTAGCCACGAGCTGTGAGTTTTAGTATACGAGTTTTATTAAAATACCTTTTGTTTTATATTTATTTATATATACTTTATTGTACACCAGAAAATACATACAAAACACACAATGGGCGGCCTTATCGCTTTCTGCGATCTCTTCCAGGCAACCTTGTATAGTATGTTTGTTGCTTGGTTTGTTGTTATGTATTATAAATTAATAATGCGTCTAACTGAGGACAGCGCTCCTTGATGGGCGAGTCCTATTACTGGCTAGACGGACGACGCGTTGCGTGAGCTCAGTACAGAACACGCAAGCTAACCACTCAAGGTCACTGGCATATATCTGCGTGTTAAGATAATACAACACAAAACTCTATCTATTGTATTGTTGAGGTTTAAGATGGTAGTGCCCATAGAATATATAAGACAGTATTTCCATGGTAGTGCCAATCGACAACAAACTTATTGCTCTTGCGAAAACTTGTCAGTATAGATAGCAGATCTTATTCAATAATAAAAATAACTTACAAAATAATATCAATTTAAATAAACTTGCATAACGTTTGCCAAAAGTCAGTCAGCCCAGTTATCTAACACCGTAACACTGAATATAATCGAGAATTTTGATACCGATGATGCCATTGATGTAAATATCGCAATTTTTGGGATGCCCTAATGTTAAATAATATATTGATGGAATATGATTTATTATGAGTAGATTAGATACCCGCTTGGAGCTCGTGGCTAAGTAATAACTGCCGCACGGGTCGATACATCAGGTTAAGCTACGCTTGCCGGGGTTGGTCTGTGGATGGGTGACCATCTTTACAGACCGAGACTCCTCCATGCCTCGGATAGCACGTGAAGCCGTTGGTCCCGGTTGTCATTCGTGGATCTTTGACAGTCATTGCGGGTCGTCAGAAGCCCGAAAGTCTGACAACCAGTGTTACCAAGGGGTATCGTATTACTCAGTTACTGGGTTGTGGAGGTCAGATAGGCAGTCGCTTCATGTAAAATACTGGTATTCAGCTGCATCCGGTTAGACTGGAAGCCGACCCCAATATAGTTGGGAAAAGGCTAGGCAGATTGATTGATGAGTAGGTAGATTAGATACAATAGTAACTTAATTTATATGGAAGGTATTCAATGGACTGAATGAACCAGACATTTTAAATCATTTTGAACATAACATCACGCCTGTAGTCCTTAGGGGTAGGCAGGTGTATCTATAGTAGGTACCTACAGTCACAGTTCACCGGTTATGTTTAAGCGTCGAGCCTATTTTTATAACCGGGCACAAATACAGGCACCGGGCTGCTAATGAGAAATTCCTGATGATAAAATCCACAAACACTTTGCCCAACCTGAGAATCGAATCCAGAGCTTCATGCTTTGCAGTCGCGCTTGCGACCAACAACTACTAATTATTTATGTTAAGGTTAATTTATTTAAGATTAGCTGACCCGACAGACTTTGTCTTATCCAAATCTATTTAATTCTTACAAAATTCCTATAGAAAATGGTAAAATCCACAAACACTTTGTTCAATCTGAGAATCGAATCCAGAACTTCATGCTTTGCAGTCGCGATCAACGACCAACAACTACTAATTATTTATATTAAGGTTAAGTTATTTAAGACTAGCTGCCCCGGCAACCCGACCCGACCCAAATTCCCAGTAGTCCTGTCCAAATTTCCATTATTTATACAAAATTCCCATAGAAAATGCACTTTTGTTTTCCCGAATTTTCCAATTCTCCCGGCAACTTTTAATTTTTTTCTTTCCGTATGAACCTGATTCGTACTGTAGGAGCCAATGGTTGTAGGCACCGTACATTATCACTTTGTTAATGTTGGTTTAGTTATGGAGTACACAGAAAGAACCACAAGTTGAGTTTAAAGTTATATTATCCAGTATCGCTGTCGGATTTGAGCCAATGTCAGCCGCGCACCTCCATGAAGTGTTGTAAGGTGTGCTTGTTCAATTACGAGCTGAGTTAGTCGTCCCATTCGAGGAAGAATTATAGGATTTTTCATCTCGAAGGGCAAGTAGGAATTTCTCAGTCTTCCCCCGACTCTTATAATCCCTTTTTCATCCATATAAGGATTCAGTTTATAAAGAATGCTCTTGTTGTTTACAGTTCCGTTTGCTTTCTGTTGTTTGTATTCATTTTCAAACTCCGTACTCTGCACATATTTAATTACTCGGTCGGCTGCTAGCTTGAGTTCACTCACACTTAGGTAGTTGGTTTCAAATTTCATCTTGGAGCGTGCCGTCGCGATAAAGCGCAGTACCTGAGCCGTTACTCGAATTACTTGCGTTAATGAACTATATTTATGTAATAAGTTATTTATAAAATGTTCCTTGTTCCTCGGCACCGTTGTGATTGCCACTGCTAAGTTGACACTTTCATGGTTGGTTGTAAACAAACATGTGGAGTTTCTCATGAGGTCAGAGTATTCTGCGCTTTTCAGGAATTCCGGACCTTGCCACCAGAGATCGAAGTTTACTAGTTTGCTCGGCAACATTCCTCTAGATGCACAGTCAGCAGGGTTCTGTGCCGATTTAACGTAGCGCCACTTGTCGGAAGGAATAATTTGTTTTATTTTGACAACTCTGTTGGACACGTATTTATCCCACCTCGATGCATCTCCTTGTAGCCACGCTAAGACTACTTGAGAGTCACACCATGCTTGTATTGACAAATTGTATCCATCTAAAGCTTCCGTAGTTTTTTTCATGAGTTTAGCCAACAGTAGTGCGCCACATAGTTCCAATCTCGGCAAAGTTATTTTTTGTGATAGAGGCGCGACCCTGGTTTTAGCGACGAGTAAAGTTATAGTCGGTATATTATTTTCTTCGTTCCTTACACGGCTGTATATGACACACGCGTACGCCTTTTCACTCGCATCGCAAAATCCCAGCAATTCTATTGATTGTTGTACACCAATCCATCGATTTAGTTTTATTTTCCTTACATTTGGAAGTTCAGTTTTCAATTTGGCCCAATCATTTAGTATGTCACTCGGTAGTTCTTCATCCCATGCAAGTTTGCTATTCCATACTCTTTGAAATAATAGTTTCGCCGACACTGTTATGGGAGCCAACCAACCCAAAGGATCATACAGTTTCGAAATTTCGGAAAGTAAGTGTCTTTTCGTTGTCCGACCCTTCGAATTTTCTTCCAGACTCCAGTTAAACATGAACGTGTCGATGTTTGGGTTCCAGCCGAGTCCAAGCGTTTTTGTCGAGTCTTCAGTTTTGAAATCAAATATGCTTTTAGTTGATATTTGATCGTCAGTTAAACTCTCCAGTAGCGCGGGGTGGTTAGCTGACCACTTTCGTAAGTTCATGCCGCCGCCCTTCAGTAAGTTTATGAGGGAACTTTGTAAGTCTTTAGCTTTATCCAGAGAGTAGTGACCGCTAATCACATCATCAACGTAGAACTCGTTGAGTAATGTATTGGCGGCCTCTGGATATTTATGGCCGTCATCCAGGGCTAACTGCTTCATGGTTCTCATAGCCAACCATGGCGCGCACTTGGTCCCGTATGTCACAGTGCAAAGTTGAAATTCTTGTAACCTTTCAGCGGGAGAGTCGCGCCATATTATCTTCTGAAGTGATTGTTGATCTTCAGCTAACCCGATGCATCGGTACATCTTCTCTATATCGGCGGTAAAAGCGTACTTGTAGGACCTCCACTTTAGTATAAGTGATTGAATGTCCTTCTGTAGATTTGGACCCTTTTCCATTAAGCTATTCAAGCTGTACCCAGTTGTTGTCTTTTGCGAGGCATTAAAAACAACCCTTAGTTTGGTAGTAGTGGATTGTTCTCGCAAAACACCATGGTGCGGAAGGTAGCATTCAGATATAGAAGTTAATATTGGTGATGCTGGTTTCATATGCTGTAGTTGCGTATATTCTCTGATGAAGTCCCGGTACATAGTTGCAAGTTTATTGTTCTTTCCCAGACGTTTTTCTAATTGGAGAAATTGCGAGATAGCCATTGCTTTTGATTTGCCTAGTTTATTTTGCAATTCAGAGCTCATAGGCATCTTAACGATGTATTTGTTATCTGCGTCTCGTTGTACTGTCTTGGTGTAGTATTCTTCACACTGATTATCATTGGGCATATCATGGTTGCTGATAGTTATGTCTTCGTTCTCCCAGAATTTAGTTAATTCGCTTAGGTCGACCTGTGTTATGTGACAGTTAAAAGTTTTCAGTTTGCCACATAGGATCCAGCCTAAGTGCGTCTGTTGCGCTACAGGAGACTGTTGACTGCCTTTCAAGACTCCGTCAAGGATGATATCAGAATATACGTCTGCCCCAAGTAATAGATCTATCGGACTTGATACGTTGAATTCCGGATCTGCTAATTTCAAGTTTTCCAGGTGTGGCCATTTAGCCTTTTCGAACGATGAGTTGGGTAAGTTGTTTGTTAATTTGCTTAAGATGAGTGCCTGAGTTTCGAATTCGTAGTCTGAGTGAATCGATTTACAGGTAAGCTGAAGTCGTCCTTTGCAGTTTCCAGGTGCAGCACCCACTCCCGTTATGGTTGCGTTTAGCCTTTTCCTTGGTAGTCGTAGCATTTGTGCGGCGTTTTCGGTGATCAAGTTTACTTGCGAACCTTGGTCTAGCAGTGCTCGAAGCGTTATGTAATCCCCATTTGCAGACTTTATCTTAAGCTGCACAGTAGTTAATAAAACTTCCATCTCGTTAGTAGATATATGGTTGGAGCTTTGTTTGTGTGTGGATGTGGTTGGTCGTTGACCTAAATTGTCGTTGTTTCTTTCCATATTCGTTGAGTTGACAGTATTTTTCTTGTCTGCGTTGTGCAGTAAGGTGTGATGCTTCATATTGCATTCTTTGCACGTTTTTGCTGACGCACAATCTGTGTTGCCATGATTGTATAAGCAGTTTTTACACACGTGTAATTTTACGACTGTGTTATTCCGTTGGAATGAGTCCATATTGATGAACTTTGGACATTTCATCAACACATGATTTCCGTCACAGTGTGGGCAGTGACCATATGCTGTATGATAAGTTCTCTTGAAAGATTTTTGTCTCTCGTAGTCATGCAGGTTTGCGGAATGATGTTTGTTAAATGACTTGGACGAGACTTGCTTCTGCTGGTTAGGTACTTCTTTTTTCGTATTCTTCATGGTTTCATACGCCATGAACTTGTTTTCCAGGAAGTATAATAGCTCGTTCAAGTTTGGTACGTCTCTAGGATCTCGCAGTTCCTTTATGTACTCGCTGTAGGTAGCAGTGTCAAGTTTCTGCGACATCAAGTGTACGATAATTGGGTCCCAAGTTGCGATGTCTAAACCAATGTTTGATAGTCCGTTCGTACATTCAGTTATGACGTCATGCATCTTCTTGAGGTTGAAGCTGTCGGGTTGTTGTATGATAGGCAAGTTGAGCATGGTGTTCAGGAATGACGTAAATTGCAGCCTTCGGTTGTCGAAACGCTGAGTCAGTATTTCCCAACAGGATGTGTAGTTTTCTGCGCCAATACTGAGATGTTGCACCAATCTTTCAGCTTCGCCTCTCAACCTTGTTTTTAGATGCTGCATCTTTTGCGCTTTGTTAATCATCGGGTTGTTGTGAATGGTTTCTATGAAGAGATCCTTGAAGGAAATCCATTGAGTGTAGCTGCCCGAAAATTCAGGAACCTCAATTTTTGGCGCCGACCTTTCATAATGCACGGTCGACCAAATTTTACTGTTCAAGTTTTTTCTTAGCTCGTCGTACTTGTCCTCCATATCGACGAACATGTTGTAGTAATTGCTGTTGGAGCCTTTGATTAACGCTTCCAGCTCCCAGTGTTGTTTGTCGATGATATTCCACTTCGACTTTAAGATGGAGAGATGATCTTCTAGATCCCATTTCTCCATGACAGTTTTTATGTCAATTTTCGACATGGCTCGGTCGAGGGCTTTAAAGTTGCACTCTTGCTTACTCAGTAATGTTTTGGTGGTATCGTCAGTATCTCGATCCAGCATCCCAGTTAAGTCGAACTTCACACACCTTTTTCCCTGTAGTTGTTCCAGTAAGTTAAGCATGTCTCCTTTTGTAGATTCGTATTGAGCTTGAGTTTTGCTGTACACGCTATCCACGAAGTAATTGATGTTTTTGTCTTCTAAGGTTTGCTCCAGAATCACATGTCGTTCCTCGAAGTCGTTCCACTGTGCTTCGAGAGATTCTAGACGTTTGATTAAGTACTCTTCCGTTTTTCTTGAGGAGCTATCCTTTTTATAGTTAGAGCACAGAGCTTTGATGTTTTCAAAGCAAGATTGTTGGAGTTGTAGCTTCTCCATAGTGAGTTCTCTTCTCTAGTTGTCGAAAAGAGGTAAGTTTAGTTTGATGTATGTAGCTCAGTAGTCCAGCACGTAGTTGATGGTGGTAGACGTTTAGCTTGACGTTAGTTCACGACACGAAGACCACAGTTTGCAGGCTTCTTCTTTCAAGTCTCCATGGAATCGCTCTCGTAGTTGTAGTAGAGTTGCGTAATCCTCAGCGTCTTGAATTTGTCGTTTGTTTCTATTTATTGCGTTCGCACTCTATGTACGATATTATGCGCTTTCTCAATCCAACTGGGGCGACCCGCTTGTGGGAGACCAGCAGAACCGATTCGCTATCATAAATAGAGACACTACACACAATAAATATCCGGCTCGAAGGACCATTTAATGTAGGAGCCAATGGTTGTAGGCACCGTACATTATCACTTTGTTAATGTTGGTTTAGTTATGGAGTACACAGAAAGAACCACAAGTTGAGTTTAAAGTTATATTAAACTATAGAAGGTTAACAAGTTAATTAAAGTGGTAGCGATTCTTTCTCTTGACCAGTGCTTAGTTTCACAGTTATTGTCTGACTCAATGTGCATTGCTTAAAACGTTATAATTATAGCATAATATTTGTGACGCACGACATCTAAGTAGGTTGCTGCGTTCGCAAAGTAAATGTACGGTTGATGAGACCGTACACGTACTATTACGAA
The DNA here is from genome assembly GCA_916701695.1 of Agrochola macilenta. Lineage (NCBI taxonomy): Eukaryota > Metazoa > Arthropoda > Insecta > Lepidoptera > Noctuidae > Agrochola > Agrochola macilenta. The sequence continues at coordinate 8,275,854 of OU753554.1, read as the reverse complement.
CATTTTAAAACAAAACAAGTCGGTCCAGCTGTTTTGAAGTAATGCGCTTACCAACAAATATTATTTAATTTTTATTATTTAGATTAATGAGTAGGCCGTGAGAAGTGTTAAAGACAATAAGATGCGGTAACTTTTGTTGCTGAGTGGAAACTAGCAACAAGACGGACAAACTTCCTATTTCATAATCTTCCTAACGTTTGAACTGTACATGTATAGTCGAGTCAAAATGTAATCTAAGGTCGTGTAAGTCGAGCCGAGAGAAGACGAAAGTAGCAGGAGCAGAAGTTCAGATAGATTCTCGTAGGTACGGAGAGCCACACGATAATTAACAAAACCAGTATAAACTGGCCTCTTATGCTGTTGAAACTCCGAAGTACGCTAGGTGCTACCGCTGTTGAGGGGCCTACTGTAAGTACTTGAAGATATTGGTGAAATTGGAGTAGCTGCCACGAGATTTTCAGGTTTGTCTTCTCAAGGAAGGTTATATAAGGAAGGTTTATGTGTATAATACGCTAATAAGTTACATATAACTAAGAGTTTTCCGGCGTCCCATATGCGACTAGGTGAACCCTCCAGGAGGGCTCGCGGCACTAAACGTGAAAATACTGGGAAAATTTAAAAACCGTACGTCCCATTTTCTATGGGATTTTGACAGGACAACGCGGGTCGGGTCAGCTAGTAAAACATAAAAATAAATGGTAACATTGAATTGGTACGGTCAGCAACATATGTGTTGATTAACACTTGTCAAAATGTTAATTCTTGAGAAAAATATTCATAAAAGTTTGAACAGATATAAAATCAACTCTTAGCTACCTACATGAGATGCTGAAAGCAATGTATCGAATCACCTTGTATAAAATTTGATTATATGTAAAGGTAACTGTGTTAATAAACTTTTGTTACTGACCTACAACTTAAATCAATTAATCGATGTTCATAATGTGTGTAATAATGGGTGTCCTTGCTTTAATAGAATCGATAAAACAAATAATCGAAAAATCGAGAGATATCGAATCTTTCCACAACATAAGAATGTTTTTTGACTTCGCATTTTAACTATGAAGGACGAGGTAACTCAAATATTTGCACGAAAATTTGAGATTAAAATAAATAACGGAAGCCGCAGTCACACAAGGTTACACAAAAAATAACATAACGCCTGTTTCCTTAAGGGTTGGGCAGAGGTGTACCTAGACATAATCCTACCATATGACTACTTATCCATTAGCTAAGGGTGTGGGCAGCCCCTTGTGGCACACCCTTGATCCTCTTGGGTATTTTTTCATCAGGAATAGTTTCCCATTGTTCTAGAATAAACTTTTTAACGCCACACATCACTCTTGGTTGACATTATCAACATCTGCCTAGCCTTTTCCCAACTAATTTGGGGTCTGCTTCCAGTCTAACCGGATGCAGCTGAATTGACTTGCAGTATTGTCTCTCCTCCATTTAAATCTATCCAAAGGTTTTATAAAATTTAGTTTTTTGCGATAAGACCGCACATTGCAGTGTTAAAGTGCACCAAGCACTTACTTCTAACCCACTAAACCCTTTGTCTTCTCATCCCATAGTCTTGAAAAATATTTATATCTAAAGTTATTAACTCGGTTAGCTCGGTACTCTCTATCTGTAATTTGTATGGAGTTAATAATAAAGAGCATTATATTCTTCTCTTGGTTAATGTCGAGCACATAATATCTTAATAGGATTATTATTACTTACAGGCAATATTTTGATTTAAAAGAGTGTCCCGCGTGCTCGTTCTTCTCCATAGGAACCTACTACCTACGCTTTGGAATGGGCAACAAGCTTCATCTCTCTGACTGATCGACTTGTTGATATTTAAAAAGTGTCTGTAATCGGTTTGAGTTTGAGGCTTATTAGCGAGGTTCCCCCGAAGCCTTTATTAACTTCCTTGGTTTACTTCCTTACTCTTATTTTTAACATTGGGGTCACACTTTCTGTAGTCCTTGATTTCAAATTGTTGTTATTTCTGGCTTCGGTCATGTTTACCAAAATGAGTGATTTACTCGTAAATAGCAAGGCAGTTTGCATCATCAACTTGAACAATATTGTAAAATCTCATAATGTACGGTTCACCTTGGCAGAATTCACCATCGCTCCACTTAGCCAACCGCCCGATTTAGATGCCTTTACCTCAGTTTGCCTACTCAAAGCCACTTGAAGTTCACTTATGCAAGCTCTTGGAGTTTGTACAATTATGTGATTACTAACATTAGGTATGTTGGTTTCTATTAACTAATTACCTTTATAGCTATTATTATGATACATTTTGTAATAAAGAAATTCTATCAACTTACTTATTACGTTCATTAGAAAAGCTTAGGATAAGTTAAAACCGTTCTTTGCAACTGCTGGGGAAGTTATGATAAGTAAAATACAGTAATTCAATATTTTGTAACCATATCTTGATTTAAAAGAGTGTCCGTGGAGTTTCTTGACCGTTCTTCTCCATAGGTACTTACTACGCTTTGGAATGGGCATGTAGCTTCATCTTTCTGACTGACCGGCCCCTTGAAGTATTATAATTATGTATTAGGTATGTTGAAACTGTTTGTACTCCCCGTCACTTGTTCATAAGGGTTCATTAAAAAACCAGCGTCAGGCAGCATTTGTCTGGCATTAATGCTGAAATGAACCTTTTTAGCGCAGCCACACACTTATTGCCAAAAGACCTTACTTCTACTTTTTAGTTTGTTTTTTATTTTGTGTTTCACGAACTGTGTATAACTGTGTATATAAACGTTTTCTTTCTTTTTTTATTTATTTGAAACAAATGCTCTGACTTTTTGAGTTTGAGAAAGGGCAAAAAAAAAAAAAACAGGCAGGAAATCGAATCGAATCGAATGTAATGAAATCGGGCAGGGATAAATCGGCGCGCAGACTGTAACCATAAATTCGGGACATGATTCTAGACCGAATAGATATATCAAGTCGGTTATCAAAAAAAAATCTTTAAATTTTTTTTGTATTTTTATTACCGACGAAGGATTTCAACGCAGGGGCGTTCAGAATCATGTACTGGATCCATGGGAACAGGTCGCGCGTCGATGTCCCTACCACCCTGTACGTTTTATGGGTCTAGGGGTGCCAATGGCATCCTTTTCTCTAGTCTCATTTCTCAAGTATGTGGAGTTACGAGTATACCGTGAATGTCTACTATTGAACGCATGAGCCTACTACACTGCCACGATTAACAGGCGTGAAAAGGTCAGCACAATCACTACGCCTGGCGGTCACCAGCGGTGATCGCATTATGCTAATGTTTCCGCGTATTATCTGCTTATCTTCTGCATAAACTTACCTTAAGTAAAAGAAATAAAAAATAATAAAGCACAACATCAAACAGTTATAGGAAATGTAAGAAATGCTGAGAGATCTCTTCCCAGTAGGACTGAAGCCTGATATAATAATTGTATGAAATTTATTATTAAAATATATATAATGATTGACTTACCGATTTCAAGAGCTTCCTTTTCGGTGTTCGTTACTTGCGAGCAGCACACCACCATTGCACTTATGCTAATTAGCAATCTTAACGAACGCATTTTTAGGGTTTTTCCCAAAATTTGACTGTTTTGTAATCAAGTTACATTAGTTATCTAATGCCGTGTTAAAAATATTTGGCACAAAATTTTAGACGGTAAAAAATCTTGTTATATTTAAGTTATATACAATTCATTTAAAGTTCGTTTTATATCAGAAGTTTGCAAATAGTTTTTATTGTAGGCACACGAGCTGTGGTCAGTCGCAATCTGAGTGCGTCTGCGAAAGTGCACGCCCCTACCAAGTGCTGAGTTGCGCTTGCGACACTTGTCACTGAACTATCGGAGCTGTTGCAAAGCGCTTATAGACACCGACTTTGTTTATGTAAACATTATTAAGACACCTAGTTTTTTTAAATTTTGTAGTACAAAATGGTATTCAGTTGAGGACTACCCAGCTAGCCGCTTAAAGTTTGACTAAAACTATCTGCATAAACATTGTTCAAAGAAAAATCATTCTCGTTATTAGACTGAAAGTATAAAGACAAGCTTTTCATGCTCTCTAATTGTTTTCACGTTGACAGAATCCCTGGCCATGAACTAGGTATGATTTTTGTCTTCAAAAAGTTCACTGCAAAATAACCAACAGTTTGCTGCAGTTCAACTTATTACCGAAGAAAGATTACATCCCGAGCTACATAAAAGGTCACGTCATACAATCTCTGGTACATTTGCAATGGGAACGACATAAATTCCAAGTTACGCAACATAAGGCATAATAACAATGTTATATAGAATATAATATACAACTGGAAATGTACCTATCCACTATAGGTACATATCTGTTCTTAGAAGTGTTACATAGAGGCTGTTGTGCAACTAAAGTGTTGAAGGGAAATGATCTATGTCCGAGAGTTAAGACAGGAAGAGAACATTGGGAAGACAAGCTTTTGCTCTCATAAGACTGTTTGTATGTTCGATACTATTGATATTTTTTCTACTTGGAATACGTACAAACACCCGTAATATAACATAACATATTATAACATCACGTCTGAGATCCCAGAAGGGTCAGGCAGAGATGTACCTTCCTATATAGTAACACCCACATTTCTCCAGTCGCACGTTCAGTGCTGGGAGCCCTCCTGGAGGGTTCACTCATGTCGCATATGGGATTCCGGGAGGCCCTCGCGGAGGGCTCATTTTAAATGTAGATTTTTCTTTGCGAATTTGGCATTATAAATTTTATAAAGCATCATCTCGTGGTTTAATTATTGTAGGCATAGTTTGTAAGAAATTTATTTCTTATTTTTTAATTTTAGCCGAATTCCTTTTTTTTTCTATGAACTAGTGATATTGCTGTTCCAGAAATGAATTCCTAGTCCTTGAATTATACGAAAACGATACCGAACACGACCTATTTGGTAAACTTTTCCAGATATCGACGTAAGAGTGCAGCGCGGTGGATGGGATTCCCCCCCCCCCCACGTACCTGCAGGGTGGTGCCACGTGGGTACAGGGCTAAATCAGCTCAGATGACCATTAGGCAGGCGCGGATCCAGCCCTCAAAAAAGGTTGTGGGCACGGCCACCCGAAAATCGGCTAAGTGCGAGTCGGAATATGAAGTCGCTCATGATCGATATAGTGCATTCCTAAAAAGGAGATGTACACAAAATATAGGACGCCCTGACCAAGATTTTGTACAGTGTATCCACGTGGGCAAAGCCGTGGGGCGAACACTAGTAAATGAATGAACCTGTAAAATGTTAGGTTGTTCGCTCACGAAAATTATAAAAGTAAATGTGTGTTTGTTCACATTTAGACTCTAAACTACTGAACCGATTTTGATGAAATTATTCGATTTCATCAAAACGCTTCAAGTTGGGTTAAATAAACTACTAACGTCAGTGCCACGCCACGCCATCAAAAAGGAAGACGGTTCGGAAGTTTTGGCGGCAATAAATAATCAATTCATGAAGTGTTCGACCATTTCATGAAATGGTTGTGTTTCATGAAATGGCCATGCCAGGCCATGAAATGGCCGGCAATTGTTAAATAAGTTCCACGCGAAACGCTCCGGCCAGAGCGGGACGGCGTGTCAGACTCTTACTGACTAAAACCCACCCGTGTTCCTTCAGTTGCCTGTACGTTGCCATGGTATCTCTTTCGGACTTTCCCGCGATCGTGGCAAGCATCGGTCCTAACGAGGGGTCCGTCAGTTGTGCTGACATCTCTTTGAGGCGCGCGTGGAACACAACGCGCCGTCGACCCGGGCCTGGTCCTTATCGGACGGCGAGCTACCCATTGCTCACCGTCCGCAAGCCGGCGCCTACGTTGGCCGGGAATCGGCCTAAGATTCCCGACGACCTGGGAGTCTCCTGCGGCGGCTAGGGGCATGAGGGCGCGAAATTTACCGCTCCCTCACGTCTGCTCCTTCGCGAGCGTTACTGCTTCGCAGAAAGAGGTGATGGCCTCCCACGGCCTCTCGCTCCGTACCATGGTCTGGACCAGGGGGCCCACTCCCCAAGCGAAATCCGCCATCTCGGCCGCCACCACGGGCGCCTCGCTCTCGGCCTGCTTACGGTAAGTCTGTAAGTTAGACGGAGAACGAAGCGCCCGCAAAGACGGCCGAAACCACGGACTTCGAGCGGCCCAGGGAGCAGGCCACCTGGGCTGGACGCGAGAGGTCACCGCCGCCGATCGCCTCCACGAGGACACGGCGGTGCTCTGCCCAAGCTGGGCAGACCTCCACCGTATGTTCCACCGCGTCCTTTGGACGTCCACACAGTGGTGACACCCGAGCGTTTCCTCCCGCCTTATCCGGAACAGGAACCTCCCGAAACAACCGTGTCAGGCGGAAGGTGAGGGCGCCGTGGCGCCTCTCTAGCCACTCCTCAAAGAGGGGACTTATAGCCGCGTGCCCAATACAACACACGCTTACTTTTAAATCAGTAGATGTCTGCGCACCCACCGAATAGTCATCTCTTTTTTCCTCAGAGTAATAACTAAAGCATATTACTCTGACCTTTTTTCCAATACAATTCATGTGCCAAAAAGAAACAAATAATATGTTGTCAAAAATGTGACATATCGTGTCAGCATATCGATGACTAAGTAGAGACCTGGAGACCTCAGAGTAATAATGTTAGTTATTACTCTAAGGTAGAGACTAAGTACTTCGCTGCGTTCCGAATAACGCACGATTCATTGTTTATTTTTAACCGACAAAAGTAGGAGGTTATATGTTCGACGCGTATGTATGTTTTTTTTTTACTTTTTTTTTTTTATGTATGTCCGTCGATTTCTCCGTCAATTGTAGACCGATTTTGAAAATTCTTTTTTTGTTTGAAAGGGTATGCTCCCGGATTGGTCCCATATAAATTTTATTAACTTTGGTGGGATAGTTATGGATTAAGCTTCAATAATACGTATTTTTCCCGCTTAGTATATGTGGATGATATGATGATAACTTCCTTTGACTGTTATATAAATAGCAGGTACTGGTATTCGAATTTGTGTGGGGTAGATACCACAACTAAAAAGTGAAAAATAAAAACTTTTTACAAAAAAAAAAACAACCGACTTCTGAAAAAACACTACAAAGTGAAAAGGAAGTCGGTGGCAAAAACGAAAATTCAAAACCAAAGACACCGACTTCCGAAATTAAAGTTATTTTTCACTTATTTTTCACACACAAGTTTTTAATTTATTTTATTAAGGCATTGGATATAATAATCATCAGCCTATCGACCTCAACAGACCGTGAAAGAGTGACGTCACATGTCTATTAGGGTTGTGGGCATGCCCATCGTGCCCACAACGGTGGATCCGCGCTTGCCACTAGGTATGCCTGTGCCAAGCGGCTTCTTTAGGTGAAGATTTGCAAGGTTCCCATACAAATCATCACACTAAATACCTGGTTATTAGAAATGAACGTTCATCCACATTTCATTTTTCAAACATTCGGAGTGCGCGTCAAAGGATGCCGAATGTCGAAATCCATTCATTGAAAAAATTAAGCGCTTGATATCAGTTTTAGCGCCATCTACCGGTTGATTTAAATTATGTTAAAGAGAAGATGAAAACGCAAGCACGTTTTGATTTTGAGCAAGGAAAAAAAACCAGCCAAGAACATTTATCTATCCATCTAAATAAATTGATAACCCATTAACTTACATGGCAAAATGCAGACACGCTCCTGTGTAGGTCTACTTTTGGACGTGGCTCTCCAAAATACTTCCAATTACCGCTTTAATGATATTTTACATACGATATTGCTATATCAATCTTAATACCAGACACTGGACAATGGTGCCGATTCTCTTGTCACAAATGCCTCTAAACTAGACTAAAAATACCTAAAATTAAGTTTAATCCTGTCAAACGACGATTTCCCATTCTGAAATAGACTAAAGTCACACAATTAAACTATATTTTAGTTTGACAGCATTAAGATAGTACTGAGTTTTTAGTTTAGTGAAAATGGCAATTTTGCTATTCCGAATATGACATTTTTCACCTAAAATTTTGATTGTAAAATACCAAACCAGACTAACTCTGACAATTTTTAATCGCGATTAAAAAGGTGTGGTGTAAAATAAGTTGTCATGAACTAAAATTCACACCAACATCTCGACTTCACATGCAAAAACAGTACTGTATTTATAAAAAATAAATTAAACTTTAAACTTTTGCTTAAATCTCGAAAATGGTGCGTCCTATCGCAAAAATAATGAAAATTTCGACCCCCTATATGGAACCCTTATACCCCTAAACCTGAACATGTAGGTAATATTTTTACATGTTTTCCATACAAAAAGTGAAAAATTCCATATAAAACACGTTGAGGCGGCAACCCCTACGCGCCTCCGGCTCTAAAAAAAATCACGGGTGAGGGCAAACCACGGGTACCACGTGGTTTCGCGATTGTCAAATTCTATTTTAGTTGTGTCAAAATATTTTTTTAGTTTAGAGAATTATTTTATTTACAGAATAGCTCTAAGATTCTCATAGCCTAAAGTAAGGAATTTTAGTGATAGTTTAGTTCGTTGTACAAGAGAATCGGCACCACTGTCGCCTATCTTTCTTTCATTTTATAATTCCTAAAGCCTCGTATCCACTAGGCAACAATTGACGCGCAACACGTGACGGTCAACATGTTCGGTAACGTTGCACAGACGCGCGCGACGGTCGCGGTGCCGGCTGGCGCGCAATATCACGCGCGGCAAATGCAGGCAGCACCAAATGTTGTCAAGTGGAGACGTGACGTTATAGCGAATCTGAGAGAAGCACTGGTTGCGTTTCGAAATTTTGTATCTTGCTTCGATATTATGGGTAATTTTTTTTGTAACAGTAGCTTGAAGCCTGTTTTGCTCATTCGGGTAAAATTCGTAAAAGTTCCATCAACCACACGGAGATCACTGAATACATTTTCTTTAATTTGTAAGTAATTTCTAACCCACACCAATCGTAGCCCACCAACGTGTTTTTTTTCTTTTTGGTGTCATTTTTCGATAAAATTATAACCACCGCCGCTGAAATCAACACTAGTTCTTCTGGCGACATGTTGTCGACCACCGATCATGCGTTGACAGACAACGTTACTAAACAAAGTTCCGCGCTCACGTTAAAAAAGTTTATTTATTTATTTATTTATTTATTTATTTATTTATTTATCTCCCTTACAACTATCATTACAGGTGTATACCTAATGCGATAGCGCGGTCTTAAAATTAACTAAATTACAATTTAAAACTATGAAAAATTAAAAAACTAGTAACTACATCTAAAAATAATAACTAAGTACTTTACAAAAATCCCTATAAAATAATAAAATTAAAATTAAAAATAAACACAATATTTAACATAAAATGAAAAACAACATAATTATAGCCTGCTTCTAATCTACACTATAACATAAAATAAACAACAGTATTTTTGCGAATTCACTCAAATGGCATGTAAGTACATCGATCTTCACGTGAAGATCGTTAATAACCCGAATTGCGCGGGTTAATGGTGTTTTGGCTAGAAGGTTGGTCCTGGCAACCGGCACGACCAGCAGCGGCGGGCGGCGCCGCCTCCACACATAGCGGTCTGGTACACATATACTCAGGCGCTGTAGTACTCCTGGGTTATGCTCAATTCCACGAAGTAATCTAACCAGATACGCGACAAGCGTGAATTCCCGTCGTATCCTCAGTTGGTTGTACCCGACCATACCGAGCACAAATAGAGTGGGGTACATCAACGGGTAAAACGGGTATACCCCATATAGTTTCTTGTACAAGTGGCGCGTAAACTTGTTCTGTACGCGCTCTAGCATTACCGAGTACTTGGCCTCATACGGAGCCCATATGACAGCACTATGTTCCAGTTGACTCCTGACTAGTGCGTCATACAGGACCCTGACGGTTGCGATGTTAGTGAAGTGCCTTGTCTGTCTCAGAACAAATCCCAAATTTCTAAAGGCTCTTTTACAGATCCCCGTAATATGATCGCGAAACGACAGTTCAGTAGTGACAACCACCCCCAAATCCCGCACCTCAGAGACTCGTTGCATAGGTGCGGTTCCCACCATGTACTCGTGCACTAGAGGGGCCCGCGCGCGCGTAAAACTCATCACCGAGCACTTCGACACGTTGAAGAAAAGCTTGTTGTCACGACTCCATTCCACTACCCTATCTATATCCTCCTGCAATCTTTCGCAATCTGATTCACTATGAACCTCGAGCAGCAACTTAAGGTCATCCGCAAATAATAAACAAGAGCCATGCTTGACGACTTCCGGCAAATCGTTTATCATTATGATGAATTCGAGGGGCCCCAAATTGCTGCCTTGGCTCACACCGGACCAGGTGTAATACAGGTCGGATTCACACCCATTATAATCTACATACTGCTGTCTATCTTGCAAGTAGCTGGCGAAGAAGTGCAATAGAAGAGGTGTGCAGCCGACTCCTGCGAGCTTCGTTAGTAAGATGTCATTGTCAACGGTGTCGAAAGCTTTTTTAAAATCAAAATAAGCAGCATCAACCTGCACACCAGCATCCACCGCCGGCACCACCTGTGCCATAAAGTTCAACAGATTGGTAGCAGTGCTGCGCGCCGGCCGGAAGCCGTGCTGCGCGTCAGCCAGTTGTCCGCGCACTTGCTCCAGCATGCAGCGCTGGATAGCAGACTCGAACACCTTAGCCGGCGTCGACAGCACGGCCACCGGTCTATAACCAGTAACGTCTGATCCCGCCTTACCTTTGGGCACAGGAATGACCCGTGTGATCTTCCATTGAGTTGGGAACGTCGTCGAATGAAGACACATATTAAAAATGTAAAGCATCGGTTCCGCGAGCACCCTACCACAATCTCTAAAAAGAAATGCCGGTATACCGTCCGGGCCCGCTGAACGCTTCGGTTTCAGGCAAGGCAAGTTGAGCAACATGTTGTGCAACATGTCGCGCACCACATGTTGCCTAGTGGATACGAGGCTTCAGTTACTTTTCCTTACTCAGACTTACCGGTTTACCGGTGAACATATCAAACATATGAACATATCAAACATATCAGTCACAGAAAGTTCACGAATAAAATAAATCCTTAAATTAAATACTTTATTACAGTTGTACAAATTAACGTAAAACTAATAATACAAAAGAGACCGAAAGCGGTCGAATCGAATGTATCCTACCAGAAGTACTAAATAAATAGCTTAATATCTACATTTTACAAGAGAAAAGCTTGTCCAAGATACAGTACTATTTGTATCTTCTATTAAAGTAGCACAAACACCAGTGTGTTTAAGTTCTAAAGAACTTCTGTATATTCTACTTATAAAATCTGCCAGATATGTATTTCTTGGATTCGTCCACTAGTTTCTATTTTTTGTCATTTTGTATTCTTAGCACCTATAGTTTGGTTGCCATCTTTATTTTGATCATAATTGGTATTGTCATGAGTTGTGTGAAAATCGGTTGTCATGGTAAGCGGAGGAATGAGGAAAATATCGTGAGGAAAGGTTTGAGTATGAAAGTGGATGGCTATAAGAGTAGGGGAAGACCAAAGAAACGATTGATGGACTGAGTGGAAGATGATATGGATAGAAAGTACCACTGAGATGACGACTGATAGAGAAATATGGAAGAAAAGGATATGTTGAGCAGAACCCGAATAAATTGGGATAAGGACCAGAGAATGATGAATCATGATGATGTCATGATGAGAATGATGATGTCATGTTCCGAAATCAAAATATTTTTCTTATTCCTGGTTTCAAATTGACCAGTTTCTTCGTCATTTAGCTAAAACAGCTAAACGCAACATAAACGGATGCTGTTCCTATGCTTCAATAACATATGCTCCACTTCCTATCCTGCCCTCTAATTCCCAAAACATGCAGTTAAAAGCTGTGGAAGTAGCGAAGTTCTCGATCTTGTTGGCCGAAAACTTCGCTACTTCCACAGCGTTTAACTGTATCTTTTGGGAAATAGAGGGCAAGATAGAGCTGAGAAAGTAGCGAAGTTTTGGGCCAACAAGATCTAAAATAGAGTCGTGCCAGGCGCCACGAAGAAGAAGAAGAATAATGAGCTATCTGAAAAGTAGCTATGCGTTGACAGTCCTAGATAGCACCACACGCATAATCTGCATACAATGTTCCGACTGCTAGGACACTGGCCTCCTCTCTTCGAGAGTGAATGGACTGTAACCACCACGCAGGCCCAGTGCGGGTTGGTAGATGTCTTCGAATCTTTGGTTCTAGGACACGCCGATTTCCTCACGATGTTTTCCTTCACCATTTTGAGAGCAGTGGTGATGAAATCATTTACACAAAGATAGCACCCATATCATCGACTATAAATTCCATATCAGCAACCTTAAATTGTACATCAAGCTTGCAGATTTTTACCTTTTCACAAACTCATCAGCAAGAAATCTGACAAAACTGTTAAAAGATGGCAACCAACCTACTTCATCTTCATTTCTCACTGTATTTCTCCTTAGAACCTAATCTTAAGCTAAGCCCTTATCATCTAGTCCACAATCCAGTCGTCATAGGGAATCTTCTGCAGGATGTTGTCGAGGAAGCGCGACATCTTCTCAGCGAGGTCTCTCTTCAGCTCGGGTTTCATCTCCTTCAGGAGCTCTTGTGCGTTCGTGTTGATGAACAGGTTTAAGGCCGCCTCTGTTGGTTGTAAAATTGTGGTGGTGTTAATGAATTGGTCGTCAGAATTTGGTATATAGTCAAAACCGTTTATAACGACATCGCTTAAAACGAAGTACCGATGACGTCGAAGAAATTTTGAGGTCCTAGCATTTTTGTTTACTTTGGTTATAACGACTATCGGCCATGACATCCGTAATCCAAAGTCGTCACAATCCGTTCAAAGTGCATAAAAACGGTTTTGACTGTATGTGTATGAGCAAAAATGACGGATATGAGAAGAGAGAAAGATAAATTCCATCTTTCTTGACATCAACCTCAGCTTTATAAATTCAAAGACATAAAATACATCGGAATGCCACCGGAGAAAATATTCCGGTTAAATTAAAATATGAATTGATCTGTCAGCTCAGTTTTAGTTATTGGAAGCATTTTAATTCTTGCACCAAATGGCTAAATACCTTGAATTATTTAAGAGCGGTGGCAAAGACCTAAATGAAAAACCCTATGAAAAAGTTTGAGAGAATACCATAAGCATAAATCAGCCTATAACAGTTCCACTGGTGGGACACCTCTCTCTGTGAGAGGGAGTGGACCTCCACTCCACCTCGCGTGCCCAGTGCCGCTTGATTGTGTTTTAAAACTTTAGTTGTCAATAAATTTAAAATTTTGATTTGGGCATTCAGGGATGATTTGTATTCTAACGATAATACTGAAGATTACTGTAGAATTACCTAGCACAGCGTTGCTATTCTGCAAGTTCTCGACGCCCATCTGTATGTCCTTGACGGAGAAGTCGAGCTTCAGCTGCTGCAGCCGCAGGTACGTGCGCCCATCGGAGTCGCGGGTGAACGGCTCTCCGCGGAAGTACACCTTCGCTTTCACACCCTCTGTAAAAAGAAATAAGAATAGTAAACTTACTGATCATCGATCGCGACTATATTTGGTAGTTTATTATTATCTTTATAAGGATGGATACGTAGAGAACGTTTCATCAAATATTTCCTCTGCCGTAATGTTGGCTCCACTGTTGTAGGACCAATACGAATACGAACCGCCACTGCGGCGCTAATAGGTTCTTTTTTAAATTTAACAGTGGAGCCAACAAAGACGATATATACAACAACGAACATGCGGCGGCACACGGACGGATATTACGGCAAAGGAACTATTTAATGAAACGCACTCTTCATAAGTATTATTCCTTATAGATCGAATAAAAGACACGATATTTGCAGGCATTAGTACCTGCAACTACTTTTATTTTATCTCATGTTGTAATACTTGTGTTGAGACTTCAACAAATCTTGACTGGGGCATGGGTCGTCTGAGATTTTCTTTTTTTGCCTTGCCTGCTCACTGCAAAGATATAAATTGCTTTCCAGCCAGTCATTTGTTGACATCTACGTTTTTTCTTTAAGAGCGTGCATTCTGAAAGTGGGAGGAGTGGTGAGGAGCTCGTGGCTAAGTAACCACAGCCGCACTGGTCGATCCATCAGGTTAAGCTACGCTTGCCGGGGTTGGTCAGTGGATGGGTGATCATCTTTACATACCGAGACTCCTCCATGCCTCGGAAAGCACGTTAAGCCGTTGGTCCCGGCTGTCATTCGTGGATCTTTGACAGTCGTTACGAGTCGTCAGAAGCCCGAAAGTCTGACACCAGTCTTACCAAGGGGTATCGTATATTACCCAGTTACTGGGTTGTGGAGGTCAGATAGGCAGTCGCTCCATGTAAAATACTGGTATTCAGCTGCATCCGGTTAGACTGGAAGCCGACCCCAACATAGTTGGGAAAAGGCTAGGCAGATTGATTGATTCTGAAAGTAGGCTACGTCGTAAATAGCTGTCAAATATTTAGCTGTTTTGATTCATCCAAAAAAGTATTTGGAAACTTTCCACGTGGCCTTTTTACACCTAAAACGGTTACAACATCAAATTCAGAGTTATAATTGCAATTCATTATTAATATTTTAGGTCACTATAGACCGATATTTTATATTTCCATACCTACAGTAATATTAACAAATTAATAAAAACAGGTAAATATTCGAGCTATTAGCGACGTTGTCCACTTTTAGAATGCACGCTCTTAAATGCGGTAATTGGGGAAACGGGGCGGTTGGTCCTCCGTATGGAAAGTGGTAACCGCCGACAATAGACACCATCCCGGATTACCGATTTTGAAGTTTTCGCATTTTAGCGATAACCAACCGTTACATGAATTTGTAATAGAATCCATTGATTATGCTTATTTGTCGAAAATGTAACAAATTTTTACAGAATTAAGAAGAATGGAATGCCAAAAGGTGGAGGTTCGTGGCTTGTCGTACCGAGTGACGAAAAATGCTTGTATTAGATATTTATATATTTGAATATTTTTGTATTTGATTAAGTGCTTAACAAACTCCCTTTTAAAGTTGAAGTATGTTCAAGAACTCACCGTATTCTCCCCAGTACTCGCCACCTCCTGACGCACGCACGAGCAGCAGAATTCCAGACGAACGGTAGCGAGCGCGCGCGCTGATGTGCGGCCCGAACAGCGTCAGCTGGAACTGGTGCGTCTCTAGGTCTGACCTGTATGGAGGAATAATTATACTGTTAGTATGTGGCTCAGCATGACGAGTATTGTTTAAAGTATGTGAGTTGGTGAACTGCCCTCAGTTCACCAACTCACATACTTCTAGGCAAAGTGACATGTTACCGAAAAGCTTGTCAATCTGGATGAAAGTTTTTGTTGAAATACGAAACGCTTTCAAATAGCTTATGTCTAGGCCCTCTGGTGGAGTTTCTGCGTTCTGTGCTAGCGTATCAAGTCGGTGCGCTAGATGACTTTCAAGTAGGCAACCTGTTTCGAAATGTAGGATTTTGACTAACCTTAGTTTAATAGCTGGACTTTCTAAGTAAAGGATCTTACGCACTAGACGGCCAGTTGTGGCATTGTATGGGCTGCGGCTGGTTTACCGTTGCGACCAAGTGCACGTTTCGTATCGGTTTCTATAGTTTACCTGGTCGCTGCGACCACTGGTCGTGGTCGTCGAGTGCACGAGATTCCTTAGTATTACCTCGATATCTGTTACTGTTCTATGAGATTTTTAAAGCTAGAGTGGCTAGAGTATCTATAGAGATAGAGTATCTATACTAATCCAGAAAAAACATAAACATATTTAAAATAGAAACGAAAGATGAATTTAATAAACTAAAGAAGTAAAGAAATACCTACATAGTTAAAACGCAAATAATAAAACATACGCACATGGAGATAAATTTGAATCAAACATACACAGTACTGTAATAGCAATATTAGGTAATCAG
The DNA here is from genome assembly GCA_916701695.1 of Agrochola macilenta. Taxonomy (NCBI): domain Eukaryota; kingdom Metazoa; phylum Arthropoda; class Insecta; order Lepidoptera; family Noctuidae; genus Agrochola; species Agrochola macilenta. Next base: position 8,259,879 of record OU753554.1, on the reverse strand, counting down.
AGAAAATCATTAGCACATGAAGAGTACCTACTGTAGAACATTAGCAGAGGTAAAGGAGGAGGACGAGGAAAACCAGCAGATTATTATAATGTAAATTAAACTGAGTGTAAAAGAACAGGAATTCTTACCAACAGCAATGTTCCATCTACTTAGATATTTGTTTTAGAAACACCGTTCCGTGTTTATAAGCAAATAATATTTTCAAATATTGTCTAGCTAGTCTATTGTGTACGTTTCACATGATTTCTATGATTTATCTGATGTAACGCTTACCAGGAACGTGGGTTATTCCAACAATGCAAAACGTATAGATCAAGTAAATTCAGAATGTTTTATTGTATTGTCTGGATTCATTTCAGATTCTGTTATTACGAATTTTTATTGGAATTCATAAAACATTTGAAATCGGAAAATTTTTGGTCCTTTGAGCCGGATGAAAGATGTCGGATACAGAATAGTAGGAGGTACAAATTATCGAAGACGTTAGCTCGATTGCAAGTAGGTACTATCGAGCTAACCTTTTCAGTATTTGTTATTCAATCAAACGACTACACGAGTACGACTATACGACGACTATACGAGTATCGACTACTGTTTGGGGTGGAAACCCCAAACAGTAGTCGATACTAGTCGATAGTACTTGATAGCAAGGAAACGCATCTGCATAGGACATTATGTACTGGGAAGATGCGTCTCAAAACCTTCAAATACCAACGTTACATTTAACCCTATTGTTACTCAAATCACTTACTTCAAAATCACAATACGTTAACCCTGTCTTATTTACGTTATGAGTCGTAAAGTCTTTGTTCCCTTCGACCCCGCTTGTAAAACTTGTATGGACATGTCTCTTGACGTGAACAGAATATATTAACTGATTATTTTCATTTCCTAACATTCCAATATTGTCTGTCATCGTGTTTGTGCCTTTTGGAAACAACGGTGGTTTAATTTTAGTCGAGTTTGTCTTGGAATTCATTATAATTAGTCGTAGGCAAGCCAAATACCTTCTAATGTTCAATATAGCAAGGTAACGGCTAGTTCGAGTTACGCTTAAGAGAGTACCGTTTGATTTAAAAGTTGTTTAAAAGGCCTTAAGTTGCACTATATCCAATAGCCTAGCCAAAGATAATAATATATCTAGATAAATAGTCAAAACTGTGAACTCGTCGAAAAAAATGCTAAAAAATTGACTTTAAAAATATTAAGGAGTGCTTTATACCACCGAAATGAATAACTTTTACTATGGGACCAACTTTGAAATCGCGAAAAAAAATCAGCTGTTCCATAAGTTTAATACCTACTGTTCTAAACTGTATGGGACAGCTGTTTTTTTTTCAAGTTGTTCAAAGTTATTTTTTAACACCTTATATAAAAGCACAATGACGTGGCGCGAGTGTAAGACGTAGCTGTCATGTACGTATACATCAGTTTAACAAAGTTGGCGTGTTTGTTATATATAGGTCTTTTACAGCGCGACACTCTAATTAGACGTATAATTAATCAAAAAGCCTAGGGTAAGCTTTTCAGTAACTCTAGAGGTATTACATTAAAAGGACAGACAGCGAAACAGTAAGAGAATTGTATGGTACAAGCATTTGTACAGGATCATCTAAAGGAGAGAGCGAAACAGTAAGAGAATGGTATGGTACAAGCATTTGTACAGGATCATCTCAAGGAGAGAGCGAAACAGTAAGAGAATTGTACGTACAAGCATTTGTACAGGATTATCTAAAAGAGAGAGCGAAACAGTAAGAGAATGGTATGGTACAAGCATTTGTACAGGATTATCTAAAGGAGAGAGCGAAACAGTAAGAGAACTGTATGGTACAAACATTTGTACAGGATCGTCTAAAGGAGAGAGCGAAACAGTAAGAGAATTGTATGGTACAAGCATTTGCACAGGATCATCCAAGTATGAAGAAGAAGAAACACAACAAAGTAAAATGGATGGTTTTAAAAACCATCTTATTATTTCGTAACAAACGCGAGTGAAAATTATTAAAAGTAGGCCAATGGTAATGATAATTAGGGAAAGATGGTCACTCATAATTACGTTATGACAATAGTGTTGCAAAAACATAAATTATTAGTATAATTGGTTGCGCTCTTTGTTAAGTTTTTCATGTGGGAACGCTTCTTCTGTTAGGGTTACATGACAATGCGACATATGGCGTCGGTGGCGCAAGTTTTTATCGGCACATAATTTTTACGGTTAATTTAAGCTCAGCACTAGGGTCTATTCTATGTGTCGTGCGTGCTAATACATAACTATATACGTTTAGTCACGGAACAAATATTAGAAGGCTATGTAAATATGCATAGCTCCTGAGCTGGTGTTGAGATAGCGGCAGTATTTCACACTTATTTTCATTGGCTTCGTAGTTTGATCTTATGGTTTAACACCTTTCACAAAAGAAAGATGAGGTATACTTGGAATGCATTGTACGCCTCTGCCTTTTGTGATGAATTCCTAAACATCAGACAGTTTAACATTGTTTTCGTTATAGATCAGACATGATAAACGTAGAAAAGACATATATACAAATATGAGGTTTTAAACTCACAATTATTCACAACAGCTTTTCGCTTCATGACATGACGATTTACCAAGGGTGCGATTAGGAATAGTATGAAGATGAACACATATTGACCATAATAAGTAGAAAGATTGAGCGATTCTTTTGAGTTCCTCTTTCTTGCTCGTACCTACAGTTCGGTCGTCGAGAGAACGCGTTCTTAACATCTGTCATTTTCATACTATGTACTATGTGTTTTGCGAATTTGAACCTTATTACTACTACAAATAGTCCAACTGACAGGTGTCAGAAACCCGTTCTCTCGACGGCGGGACTGTATCATTTTCATTTTATATAGCTTTGGTCTCACCTGACATTAGTGATGGTCATGTTGGAAGCTCCAGTCGCTTGGATATCCTTGAAGCTGGCGCGGTAGCCATCAGGCCCGCCACCCAGAGCGATTGACAGCTCATCTATCACGATTGGTTCCGACTGGAAAGTAAACAAATGAAGATTTGTCAGAAGCTTTCGAAGTAGTTAGCTATATGCATAATTGATAGTTTTTATGATTGAAATGAAATTATGGAACTACTGGGAAATACGACACATAGAATATAATTAAGATTTTAATAAGATTCGAACTAAGTATTCTCTGGTGAACAATTTACTAACCATCTAAGCCCCGTTTTGAGCTTCTGACAGAGTAAATTGGATTAGATTAGGATAGATTTACGAAAAGAACTTGGAATTGTTATAAATGTTGGTTTCCAATAATCAAACGTTTACCTCTTCAATGCCAAGCTCGGGCGCACCGCCCTTCATATAGTCGATGAGCGAGTTGAAGCTGCGAAGTAAGCAGGCATCCACGTTGGGGTCCCGTCGGGAACACCGGCCGCCGAATATGTCTGAATAAAAAAGTTGTAGAATAAGCCAATGTTTTATAACATAACATCATAAAATCATCATGCACCTATGGGTAGTACAAAAAGATTTCCGCCAGGTAGATATGTTTAAGTCCCATGTAATAGAGGAAGAGCTCGTGGCTAAGTAACAACTGCCGCACTGGTAGATCCATCAGGTTAAGCTACGCTTGCCGGGGTTGGTCAGTGGATGGGTGACCATCTTTACATACCGAGAATCCTCCGTGCCTCGGAAAGCACGTTAAGCCATTGGTCCCGGCTGTCATTCGTGGATCTTTGACAGTCGTTACGAGTCGTCAGAATCCCGAAAGTCTGACACCAGTCTTACCAAGGGGTATCGTATTACCCAGTTACTGGGTTGTGGAGGTCAGATAGGCAGTCGCTCCATGTAAAATACTGGTATTCAGCTGCATCCGGTTAGACTGGAAGCCGACCCCAACATAGTTGAGAAAAGGCTAGGCAGATTGATTGTAATAAATGGCGAGCCTATTGGCGTCAACCGGACACAAATACAGAATTCCGTCTGAGAAATTCCAGATGGAAAATACATGGGGGAATTGAGCCTAGGACCTTATGCTCAGCACTAGCACTTGCGACTATTAGACCTACGAGGCATTCTGTTTGTCAGTGTTTTATCACACTGATGTTAAATTCAGAGTATGCCTTCGAAATTCTGATGATTCGAAACGTGGCAGTCTTTTGGAGCACGGAAGAACATTGACCGCCTCTAGTCTAGTGGCTAGACCACCTGTCTCAGATCCAGAGGTCCTGGGTTTGATTCCCAGTGGAGGCAAACATTTCTGCTCGGTTTTGTTAGTGGTAGGGCTTGTTCTAAGTTCGCCTGGCTAGCTACCACCATCTTATCTAAGCCTGTCGCCATAACAACAATGTTAACAGCATTGTTGTGTTTCGGCAGTTAGAGGTAAGATCCAGTTCCTCTGGTTGGGGATTCCGGGTGAAGCTCGCTTTCATCTTCGGCCTGATCATCAGTTACCATCAGGGGAGATGCAGGCTAGGTAGCTCGTGGCCTGCATCTCACCTCATGGTAACTAAGAAAAATAGTTATAAGTACAGGTTGTTATTTTTTCGGATTTTTGCCGGTTTTGTTCCCGAGTGTCGCAAGCGAATTTTCGAAAGTCTTTGATTGCAGATGTATTTCTTTAAAAAATAAAGGAATGATTCCTTTGAGTAAAGTTTGCCTCCAGATGAGGTGAAATTCCAGCCTGTATATCTATATAATTATACAATATATAAGTAAGTATAGGCTACTTACTTATTGTTATACAGGCTGGTTTATTTTTCTGGAGTCCTACCACGTAATTGTGGTAATTTTCCTATAATACATATAAAACATTAATTTGTTTTGATCGATGACAGATTCTAATGAATAATCAAAACGAGATTTAATTAATGTGTCACCCACCATAACACCAACGGTAATCATTAAAAAAACATTCCATAAACAATGTTTCACGTTATTTTATTAGTCAGCTGGTATGCTAATAAGGCTTTCGTTAGTAATATGGCGACTATCATATTCATTAGTATGCTGTTGGCACTACCTAACGGTAGCCAGCCATCGACGCGGTGAAAACAATGGCAACACATAGAGACAATACAGGCCTCAGAAAAGACCTTCGGAGCGATCGTGCGATTAACAATGTTTTAGCCATATTTCTGAGAGGACGCTCTTTGTTTAACTTTTTCTGACGAGGTTAATGACGAGTGACCGTTTGATAACCACGGATGATAGTGTTGGAGAATGGGCCATCTCTTTCAAAGAAAGGATCTCATTCATCTGCTTTTTTTATCGTAATGATAGATGAATGACGACGCTATTCAATAGGGATGTTGACGGGAGAAAATAAGAAACTATTTAGTCGGTCAGTCAGATAATAAAACAATATTAGACACGTACTTTTTGCTTTATCATGTTAATAAAAAACGCCTAAGATAAAACGCATTAAAGTTCCCCAACTTTAATGCGTTTTATCTTAGGCGTTTTTTTGTGAGGGCTCGCTACATCACAAGTCAAAATCCACCGGGTAGTGACGTCATGCCACATTTTAACGTATTGCCTACTCAATGTATTGCCGTAGTCTTTTGATTACGTATAAAAAGAAAAAGATAGGTATCCAATATTTTTTAATAATCTAAATGACGGACAAAAAAATATTTTGTCACGGTTCCAATTGAAACATCGTGCGGTAGCTTGAATTGATACTCAAGCTCGAATTAGAAATTATCTATAAATTCACTAAATTGCAGAGTTAAACACTATTAAGAAAAAAATAGTGATAAATGAATACATATGTATCCTCATGTGCCTATTTGGGTTATCTTTACAAGTGTCAATAAAATAATAATTTCCGATGGATCATACCTTATTTACTGATGTGGATAATGAAAGAAATGACTCAGAAACAAATGAAAGTTTAATAATGAAACTCCTTTCACTTTGCCATCATGTTTCATGTTTAATATAACTGTCAATAGGTCTTTGGAATTGTACAAGAGGTGTTTGTGAAAAATTTACTGTATCTACATCTATACATTTTATACATATTATAAAACAAACTCGCTTTTCGCGTTTGTCTGTATGCCCGCGTTGTTCTTCTAAACCACGCAACAGATTTTGATGAGGTTTTCACCATCGTTTTATAAAAAACAATTATTTTTAAAAGAGTAACCGTGGAGTTTCTTGCCGGCTCTTCTCCGTAGGAAACGACCAATTGGAACCGTAGCTTCTGACGTTTCATAAGTGCCCATGTAGGTTTATGTGAAATAAAATATTTTGAATTTTGTTTAGAGAATTTATTTCGGAAGCTTTATGTGTATAATACGCTAATATTAAAGTTACGTTTACCTAAGAAATCTCGATGTTTGGTCAAGTTGTAAAACCGTACGAAGCAGGAGCCGATCGGTCACAGTAATATTACAGTCTAAACTAAATAGAACATTAATCATAAAAACTTTCGCCATTACGATTTTGGAGTCGATCAAAACTATGTACCTATATTACGACGAAGGGCCTATTGCCAGCGGCTGAACGTGTCAGAAATAATTTTGTTTTTTAACTGGTTGTGAACTAACGGATCGTCGTAATGCACCTGCCGGGTCGATGACCTAGCGCGGGACCTTGTCCGCGAAACTCGATCTCGCAAAAACCATGTACTGTTAGCTCTGGTACACTTTATACGTTTATATAGGGTGCACATTCACGAGATTGGAGTCATGTTGCTACAATGTAATTAGCATGGCCCAGGGTTATTGTAGAATCTTGTAGAAATTTAAGATTAGCAAGCGATTTTGCAAGTTTATTATGAAAATTCGTGCAGATGTCTGCTCTGAAGCAGTTTGGCATTTAAATGGCAATGATCTTAACGACGATTCCACATTCGTTTTAAATCTACATACTTTCAGTCTCAATACCCTCTTTAAAGACAGCAATAAGGATAAAATGGTATATTAATATAGCCGACTGGTATTACTAAACTTGGAGATCAATTAAACATTACCCTAGAATCTGTCGATGTATCAACCTTAGGTCAAGGTATAAATACTTTAGAAGAACTGGTACAAAGAATGGCTAGCAGAAGTACTGAATCAGCCAGAGTAAGTACACTGACCTCAATAGAAACCTAAAATTATATCGTTGCATGTTAACAAAACCTAATGTACGCTAACAGCTAATACCAAGGTATTAGAGTCAATGTTATGTACCTGATTATATAACTGACAAGGATAAACTTGTGTACTTACATATTTAGGACGGATATGGCGCTGCAAGTAAATTACAACTTAACAAGTGTCACGCTACTTAGGTATGACTTAAATTAATAGCACTCTAAAGATATTTATGCTTTAGATGCAGGTATAACTAAGCTGTTTATGGTTATTTTATTCTATCCTTCGCTTTTAAAAGAATATAACTATGTTATAATAAATCTTGCAGACGTGCAAATTATCTCTGTGGATATTGAGACAAATTTAATTACGTAAAAAGGGTTTAAGCTATTATGTTTAGCATCTTCTTCATAACTCAAATTATTTCAGATTGATGCAATAGATGCTCTACTAGCCAAAATAGGTGCTCATATATTATTTCAATGATGTTTATTATGACCAAGCCATATCAAAAGTGAATTGACAGTATTATCAAGACGAAGAAGCTGAGAAATTTAAGAGCGTGCATTTTGAAAGTGGGCAACGTCGCATATACTTGTCAAATATTTCGCTGTTTTGTTAAATTGGGCAATATGAAATATCGCTAACTAGTGAATTAAAATTATTGATTCTGAAATGCAATAATTAATATCGTAACATCGAATATTTAGTTTTCGATGTAAAAAAAGTATTTACTGACTTTCAAAATTCCTTTTTCACCTAAAACGGTTACAACATCAAATTCAGTGCTATAATTGCCATTCATTATTAATATGCTAGTTCATTAGTTACCCATGTTTCTTATTTCCATACAGTCTTATTGCGAAATTAATCAAAACAGGTAAATATATGACAGTATAATTTACGTTGCTAAATTTTTGGATGAACGCTCTTAATCTATACGTACTGACTTCTATTATGCAAGTAGTAGCTTAATAGGTTCAATACATACATTCTCCCGTATACCATAATGTTCCAACTTGGCCAGAAGGTCTAAGGACTGGTTACATACTTATCTTCATCCACGTTTCTATCCTGAGTTGTTAAAATCTTCGAACCTCCTCTATTCTTTTTGAGTTTACTGTTGTAAGACCCCATTTTGTAATTAATAAAATAAAATTGTTTTAGTACACTAGTTAGCCATATTTCTTATTTCCATACAGTAATATTGCCAAATTAATCAAAACAGCGAAATATTCGACAGCTATTTGCGATTTTGCCCAGTTTCTGTATAAACGCTCTTAAGTCGGTAATGAAAGAAGTTTTTTTTTTATAAATCCAAATTATTTTATCCCGAGGTTGTCCCTCACGGATCTGGGGGTTCAGGTTTTCTTCATCCTTTCCTAAATGGCTTGATTGAGCAATGAGTATATTAAAAAACGAATAACTGACACAACACTAATAATTTTTGCTGATGACACTAATGCAATAGTTTCTGCATATAATATAAGTAATTAAGAATCTAAGATAAATACTGCATTAAAAGCTTTCGAAAACTGGTTTGGTACAAATAATTTAAAAGTTCAAGTCAACGGTACGAAATAACGCTAGTCTCTTGTGGTAACAATGTCGAAGTAGTAGATAATGTTAAATTCTTAGGTGTTACTGACGTATAATTATTGAGACATTGTCTTTATAGTCTGTAAGCTAGTTTTTTTTAATGAATTTTAAATGTAATGTGTGATAATGAATTTTTAATGTAATGTGTGTTAACGTTAAATGTAATATAATCGCCAACATTGCAGTTGGCGATTATATTTAATTTACTGTTACTGAATTGTTGACATATAATTATTTATTAGTGATATTGATACATTTTAAATGCGTAAGTAAGAATTTTAAATATTAATGTAGGTAATGTATTTTTTTTAAATCATCACTGTATTATTTTTAACACAATGTATTTTGTTATGAAATAAATAATCTACGAATTCTGACTTAGGTAAGTTTTTGTTGAAATGCAAGCAACTGTAATTTACGTTTCCACAGTTTAGCAATAAGACCGAATGCCACGAATGTGTCTACGGTGTCCAAGAGTGTTAACGATGTTAACGATCAAGACACAACATTATTATTAAGTACTGTTGGTTGACTAACTCTTTATTAGAGTAAATGATGGTAAAAAGTATGTTTTCTACATCGAACGACAAAGAAGTAGCCAAAGCGATTTTTCTTATGGATGTGTTCGATGATAATTTGATAGATAATTTGTCAACCTTTGGAAAATGAACAAACCAACAGAGTTAAGACCGAAGATCAAAGAATATTGAAGCTATTGCAAAACATCTTCAAGAAAGATAAAAAAGGCGATGGATGGATCGTGTGAAAGATTATATGGGTAGAAATGGCGAGGTAATTGCGTAACACGCTTACAGTAGCAACCGTTTTCATTTTGACAGTTCAATAACATTAATTGCGTTATTTACGTTATTGAGCAGACAAATTTTTCGAACATATGAAGCAATGGATTAGCAATATCCTTCAAAATCATTCAGATTGTGATTAAACACAATTAGAGTGCTGGTGGAATATTGATATACCTAATAGATAAGATGTATAAATGATAAGAAGAGGAAGAGGTAAAACAAATTAGGATTAGAAGTATTATAGGGATATCGTAACTGCAATAGTACCAATATTTTATTTTATTGGTGAAGACGTCAGTCATTGTGACTTGTGAGACAGAGGAAGGGACATACCGATACGCATGATTTAAGGCGCACGTCTATGAAATCATTACAATTAAGTAGGGAATATAATAACATCCGACATATTATATGATGATTTATAGATACTCAGATAGGCTTATCATTATATTAATATAGCTTTGTGTGTTAATTTTAATTATAAATAAAATATTGACTAATTCATTCTGAATATACTCGAATATCTGTGTTTTGAATTTGAAAACCCTAATGCCTTCGCCCTTCTCTTGAGAAAAACATGTTAGAGTTTACTTTGAAGAATTGAAACCGGGTTTAAGAATGGCTTTGTACCACACATGAAAATCATGAAAAAAGAAATCTTCTTTAGTAGTCGCCTCGTGAGATCTTTTTAAGTGGTCTTTGCTCGCAAACTACATATCATGTTCGCTTTTATAATTTCTAACCTGAAAACATTATCGTGGACGTCCAAGTCCATAAAATGTATGAAAATAAGTGTACGTTATAACGTTATCAATCTGCCTAGCCTTTTCCCAACTATATTGGGGTCGGCTTCCAGTCTAACCGGATGCAGCTGAATACCAGTATTTAACATGGAGCGGCTGCCTATCTGACCTCCACAACCCAGTAACTGGGTAATACGATACCCCTTGGTAACACTGGTTGTCAGACTTTCGGGCTTCTGACGACCCGTAATGACTCAAACATCCACGTATGACAGCCGGGACCAAAGGCCTAACGTGCTTTTTCGAGGCACGGAAGTCTCGGTATGTTAAGATGGTCACCCATCCACAGAACAACCCCGGCAAGCGTAGCTTAACTTGATGGATCGACCCGTGCGGCAGTTATTACTTAGCCACGAATAACGTTATCGTGGACGGAAAATTAAAAGCGTCTCCTAACCTAACATCCATACATTTTACTTCCCTGACGTCCACGTACGACCTAATATCGTAACGTTGGTCCAATCTAACGTTATATTGCATGTTTTGTTTCGTAGATTGTCGTCTGCTGACATTAGTATTACTATTGCATAGCACTGTCATGGCGTCTGTTCGTGCACAGCCATTCCTATTACTCAACCACCATAATACGCATTTCTCCTACTTTCCTAGCCTTCCGTATTTAACGCTGACTTTACGTAATGAACAATTTGTGATCTTATAATACTCATTATAGTTGTTACTTATATCATCATGTTGTGCTCTATGGGGATTAATCGTATCACATTTTTTTAATAAGTATCGATATTTTATTTATGTCTTTGTTTATCCTTCAGAAATACCTATTTATACAGCGTGTAATAAAAATCCTGTCCAATCCGTGAGGGTGTTGTTCAGAATGTGGTCATTTTCTGGAAAAAAAGAAAAAAATCGCCGCTTTTTTTTTCGTTAGTGATTTTTACCGGGTTATTTATTACAGGCGCGGGCGGCTATCGTTTAGCGGTTGTCTACAAGTCATAACTTATGTCCCCTGTTGAAAATTTCCCAATTTTTTATGGACATAGGATAATTTTGGTACTAAAAACGTGAATTTTAAATAGCTCTTCATGATCTTGTTTATTTTCAATAATAATGTTTTTTTTATTACATTTGGTAATGTTATTGCAGTACCTATGTGCCTTTTTCAGTTCGGACAGGATTTGATGGTACATAAGGATACTTAAAAAATTACGTGTTACTGTATTTCAGAATGTATGTAAACAATTGTAACCTTGCTCACGTACAAGATTTTCAGTTCAAATGTTTTGTTCTATTTAACTTTTATGCTAATTAAGAAACTCGTGCATAAAATCATCATTATTTTAAGATTATGAAAAGAACTTATTTGTGTAGTTTTCAGGTTTTTTTTTTTTTTCCTTTTCTAAATATTACAAAAAGGCCTTCGCTCTCTGAGAGGCTTTTTTAATTTTGAATACTATATATAATAGGTAGGCCTAAGGTACTCATGCTAAGAATAAATTTCTACGATGCCTACCTGGCCTCGTAAATGAAGGATACTTTTAAAATTATTAAAGAATAAAGAATTTCTCACAAAATCGTTATTAGGTATTTTTGTCTCGTGCTCTCATCTGTCAAGACTCCGGACAAACAAACTTTCTTTGGCCGAGGCAAAGTACCTACAGCAAAAATACAATCTGCGTGCAAACCTGCCCCTGTAATGTTAACCCACATAGTCCTAGTTTAATAAAACAAGTTTCACAACAAATATCAAGGGATCATTTTATCATTTTATCATTTTATCATTTTATCATTTTATCATTTTATCATTTTATCATTTTATCATTTTATCATTTTATCATTTTATCTGACTGGTTTTATAATGTCTGATTATTTTTATCTTTCTTTGTGACTGACGGGACTTGATACTCCTTGGTGCAAATGAAAGTGCCAGAAAAAGGCGCGAGTGAAAGTGTTTCGACTTTCTCGTAATAGTCATGTTTATTAAGTAAATATCGTTTAATATGTACTTGTTATCGATACTTTTTATTAAGGGCTGAATGTGTCGTAATTTTGGAAAGTGTTTGTTAAAAAAAAAAGTTTTTATATTTCGAAAACAAGAGTCGTTGCAATTTGATTTTTTTGATTGGTTAAACGATACGTTTATTTATTAAAGTATAAATACATAATTGCAAAAAGCATACATTTAGCAAACTAAGTAGTGAATTTTCTACATAATTTTGATAAGGACGTGATTTTGCTCGTTTTCCTCGTCAAAATAAAAGGAAAAATATTTAGTGTGTTACCGTTATCTCTAATTTTAACCGTGATTTAATCTGAAGTTCACTCCAATTTCTCTGATCTCATTAACATTTGCATGTCATGCTTTTGACCTCTAAGGAGGTTGAATATTGACGCACAAACCGGTGTTGGCTATTGGCCAACGTTATATTTTTTATTTTTCGGGTACTGTTAATGGCTTGTCCCTTTGAAATTGATCCGCGTAACTCATTAGCGTTTACTAAAATAAAATCTGTCCAGATTATTGACCTTTGATCATTTTACTTAGGTGGGTAGGTACTGTAAAAATAATAAGGTAATGCAATAAATGTGTTAAGGAACCTATTTAAAGATATTATGAACCCATCACGAACTTTAAAGGGTCAATTGCAATTGTGAATTTTCACATGATTGATGCGCAAATTGATCGTCTACCAAATGCGCTTGACAATATTAAATATTACTACAATTGAAATTATTGATGCCAATTGATCAATTGCAATTGATCTATTCGGGGATCCCCGATTATATGAATTTTGAAGTGCATAAAAAATTACGCAAGTACCTACTAACTAATTTCATTCGCTGAAAATGTGTTGGTTTTATGAATTCGTTTTCTTATGAGTTTAATATTATCATATAAATAGTAATTTGTGGAAGTTTTAAAATGAAAATTGTGACCACTAATTGTTAATTATTTACCTCTAAGAGACTGTAATCTTTCTGAAGAATAAATAAATAAAGTATAGTTTAAATTATTATCAAATCAAATTAATCAAGTAACTTAAAGCTTTTCTATGATACATTTAAAAAAAAGCTCTTTCGGATCATTATAGGTACAAAAGCATTAAAGGGAATTTGCATAATATTTAATTCGGTTATCAGATTGGTTTTAATGACAGATTTCCTGAGACGAAACCTACATACATGATGCTATTTTTCAGAAACAATAAAATCAAATGACACAAATAGTAGCACTCGTTCGTCTACTTTCTTCTATCTACTTACGTGTATTTGAAGTTCCCGATGCTATCACTGCAGCGAAGAATAATACTAACACTTGGTAATGCGCCATTTTAAAATTAAATAAAATAAATATAAAATTAAAAGTGAAAGGACGCGGTTTCGGAGTATTCCTCGTTTGAATTTTTTGAATTGACAATAGAGTTTTTTTTTCTTCTAAAAGCCGGCGAGCGTCCGGCGCGTGCTGCCTCGGCGGAAGCAATGGTGTCGTAGGCTGAACCCTCTCCAAGGCACAAGATGCGTTGACCGCAGCAAAGGTTTCTATACATTTTTGCGGATGCGGTTTTTTTTCCTTTTGTCTCATTGAAATAACATTTCATCGACCTCACATTTCACTTTCTTTTGTTTGTGACAAATGTAATCAATGTCAACTGTTTTTATTTTTATCCCAGGGTAAACATAAAAATAACACCATAAAACATACAAAAAAGAAGTTATTTTTACTCTTTTGTTGTAATAATATTTTTTGGAATGTTTTCTGTTTTTTATCTACTTGTGAATGTGCACGTTGTCACAGTATACTACAGTTGTAGGTATTTGAAATACCTAATTAATTAATATAATGCGCCCATTTAATTAATTACATAGTCATTACAAAGTACACATTTGAATAATGAATATCTAGTATTAAATTATCTAAGTAGCACCCTGCTGGTCGGTGTAAATAAGGCACTAGACCTCTGACAGTTAGAAAAATGTTGACTGTTATTGGAAGTAACTTGAAAGTTTGACACATGTCATTCCTGTGCAATTAGGAGTCTCTCCGGGAACTTTGTAACAATTTATTTAAAAGAGTGTCCGCGGAGTTTCTTGCCCGTTCTTCTCCATAGGTACCTACCTACTACGCTTTGGAATGGGCAACTAGCTTCATATTTCTGACTGACCGATTCCTTGACAATTCAAAAGTGCCTGTAAATGGTTTAATTGAAATAAATGCTTTGAGTTTGAGTTTGAGTTTGAACATCATGTCACTGAAAAGGTGATAAGAAGATATATTATATCTTAAGTGAAATGGATATAGCTGGTCTTTATCGCAATCGTTTACACCATGCGTTCATCACAGTACCTAATTCTGTGTGTTGTATCTGACTCGAAGGCGAATTATTCGATCGTTAACTTACGCCGAAGCTTGGACACATTCAGAATAGTTGAGCGATGAAAACCTTTGAAAAACATTGTGTCAAGAAATGAGAAAGATATTAATGAGGTTTTTTATTGTTCGATGCTACGCATCGTATAATTTGCGTGTGATGAGATCAAGATTAGAAGAATTGACCTCGCGCCATTTTGTTAATTACGAACTCCTTCGAAGGTACGAAAAGTTAAAATAGATTAAAAAGAAGAGAGAGAAAAGACTGTACCTACAGAGGAACATAATATAATCTCCGCCTTTTTAACCGACTTCCAAAAAGGAGGAGGTTATATGTTCGTCGCATATGTGCATTTTTTTTTTTTTTTTTTTAATGTCGATGTACGATGTACGATTTCTCTGTCAATTTGTGGACCGATTTTGAAAATTCACGTTTGCAAACATTACATTTGCTTTTTCTTTCATTGGATCCTTCGTAGTCTTCCTCTTTTTTTAACCGACGTTGAAGGATAGAGACTGCCAAGTAACTACCACCCAAGTTTTGAATGTACATTTAAGTACGAAAAGTCGTACTTCGTACAAGTCGGTAAAAGTCGTAAAAGTCGGGCACGCCACAATTGCGGCGGTAAGACCCCTCTTTGAGGAGTGGCTAGAGAGGCGCCACGGCGTCCTCACCTTCCGCCTGACGCAGGTCCTCACCGGACACGGTTGTTTCGGGAGGTTCCTGTTCAGGATAAAGCGGGAGGAAACGCCCGGGTGTTACCATTGTGTGGATCGCCCGGAGGACACGGTGGAGCATACGGTGGAGGTCTGCCCGGCTTGGGCGGGGCACCGCCGTGTCCTCACGGAGGCGATCGGCAGCGGCGATCTCTCGCGGCCGGCCCTGGTTCAGGCCATGGTCCGGAGCGAGAGTGCATGGGAAGCCGTCACTTCCTTCTGCGAAGCAGTAATGCTCGCGAAGGAGGAGGCGGAGCGCGCGAGGGAAATGCAAGATGCGCGCCCTCGCGCCCCTAGTCGCCGCAGCAGACGCCCCGGGCGTCGGGAGTCGCGAGCCGACTTCCGGCCACCGTAGGCGCGGGCTTGCGGACGGTGGGCAATGGGTAGCTCGCCGTCCGATTAGGACCAGGCCCGGGTCGACGGCGCGTTGTGTTCCACGCGCGCCTCAAAGAGATGTCAGCACCAACAGACGGGGTCCGTAAGGGCCAATGCCTGCCAGGGTTGCGAGTTTGTCCGAAAGGGATATCGCGGGCCCGGCACACAGGCAACGGAAGGAACACGGGTGGGTTTTAGTCAGTAAAAGTCTGACACTCCCTCTCGCTCCGCCCAGAGCGGCAGGAGTCATTTGATGATTTCCCACCCAAAAAAAAAAAAAAAAGTACGAAAAGTCAAGTCAACGCATAACGACTAATTACCATCATAGTCTTCCAGTTTTCAGGAAAGCATTTTTTTTTACACCTTACAAATAATATTATCTTCACGTAAATAGGAAACAGCAGGGAAACGAGACACAAAAAACATATTACATACTGATTCCATGTCCGTTGTAAATTAATCAATATTTCGCTTTAACGATTTTCCGAAACGATTCTCGATACAGCCAAATCGAATCTCGGTACCGTTACCTACTACCGGTTTGAGTGCATTCGTGACGAGTAATATGTCGGCCATGTTTTTATGTGAGGCTCTTGATCTAAATATACTTTTGTTATTTGTAATTACCGCAATTTTAAGCTGAATTTAAGAATAATGAGTCACTATAGTATTGCTTTGTGTTTCTGAAAGATGGCATAAATTGAAAATGATTCGCATTAAGTATGTTCCGTTCAAAATTAAAGCGGATAATCAATTATTGACATCTCTTACAAACGCTGAAACGAGATGATTACCGGTCAAAAGTCTGTAATATCTTTTTCATTTTACTTGTATGGCGATCGAACTTTGAGTTTTTATAGAGAGCTTTAAGTTTCGATTGCCATACAAGAAAAATGAAAAAGATATTACAGCTTTTTCATTATAGGCAAACATAGGACGCCAGGCGAAGTTAGGGCAGTTGACGGTAGTTTTATGTATCAATCAATACAATCATCTATTTGATTTTATCTAAGTAATAGAATATTATTAAGTATTTTTCCAAAGAATTTGTTTAATTTAACATTAATTATTATTTAATTCCTTCTTTACTTTGTCATCAAGACGATGATTCATAACAATATAAACAATGGAATTTGAATATGAATATAGGAACATATTGAGGATTCATTTTGGATGTGTCACCCTCACCGATTAACTTAAAACAAAATATAAAGAAAAATGTAATTACAAAATATCCTGACGATTTTCATGTAATAGTAAGTACACATGTTACTATTAAGATATGACAATAATATTTAAAAATTAAAGAACTCATCTTCATCATATTTATCATTGACAACCACCGGTTTTTTAAGAGAAGACAATTTGAAGCCAGTCTTCTGAATTTGATCAACTTTAGGCAACTCTTGCTTTATTAGTTCATCTACATTCAGCTTATCTAGTTCTTGTTGCACTCTCTCCTTCAGAGGACCTTCCAAACCATCCATAACCTGGTACCTCAAAAGATTTGGTATAACATTTACAGCAAATTCAATCACGTAATCCATAGTGCCAGCACCGTTCCACCGAATTTGAATGTTCCCGATATCAAAATCTATGTCTCTGAATATAGGAGATTTTCTGGTATCAAGCGGTTGTGCTAATATTATTCTAGCACTAAGGTATTCTATTGTGAAAGATGCGGTACCAGCTCTATTCATGAGACCACCTATTGCTCCAATGTCCCATTGAGTTCTACCTTGAAGTTTTTGAGTGCCGACTTCAAAGTCTGCCACTGCTGTATTGTTTTCCATCTTCAAAGTAATGTTCCCAACTCTTTGGAAAGAAGATATTCCAGTAAACCAGGTGTTAGACAAATGGATAGTGAACACGCTCACGCTGGTATTGTAATCTTTAACTCGGTATGGATCTAGCTTCATGTCACTTACTTTATTTCTGAGGTCACAGATAACCATGTCTAGCGGAGAAATTGAGTTAGGAAACTGCAAATCGCCAGCTACTTCTTCAAGTTTTTTGTTTATTTCGGCTCTAGCTTTAGGGTAGACTTCCTTGAGAATAGATGGTAAACTGGAGTCAAAGATGGCAGCTCCTCCATTGTTGATAAGACTCTGCAGCATGCCACCAACAAAGCCTAAGTTCTGAAAGTTGGTGGCAATCGAGCTGAAACTTAGATCGACGTGTATATCTTGTGCTCGAAGTTTTCCGTCACGCTCTACGCCAACATTAGCCTTTGCTAATATTTTCAAGCCAGTGATGTCAACAGTGAATGGTCCCTTAGACGAGCCGAACCACGACGATATTGAGTAGTTGCCTCGAGCTTGCAGTGAATCTATACTCAGTGCTGCTGTGACCTGAAATGTTAATGCTAAGATATTAATGATAAAATATTAAAAAAATTAAGATGATTGACTTTATTTAGATAGAGATATTAAAGTCACAGGTCATGATTTTTATTTGAATCCAAACTCATTACACACACATTTATTGTACACAATAATTAACTCTTAATTATAGAATTGCATCTTTAAATATTTACCTCCAGATCTTCAACTTTAGCATTCACGTACAAAATCCGGAGCTTACTGATGCCATAAACATTAGTGTTGGTCAGATATAGCGTGCCCAACGACAGGGACTGCTTCAGGTCTGCCACGGGACAGGGGTCAGGGATGACATCCCCTGGCAAGCCTACAGGGTCGGGCTGCTTGAAATGGTCTAGTATTACCATGATGTTGTCACTCAGCTTTTTCTCTCCGTCAGCCAATCTCTCGGTAGTCTCATCTTCGTCTGACTCATCTGAAAATATATTCCACGGATTTGAAATGATTCGTCTACTAAACTTACACTTAGGTAGTGTTTAATTTGAGTACATTCTCTTATGAAGGAGTTGATATCGAATTTCGAACTGGAACGTGGAACTATTACGATTCGTTTCAATATTTTTCTCAACACATGTGATTATATTTTGAATTCTGAGATTTCTTATGAAACGAATATCAATCACGAGTAATCACGACTGTCTGAATTTTAGTCTTGCTTATCAAGCTTTAACCGTCATAAACTTGTACCTACGTCAAACACATACGCATACAAATCTAATATTGACTCATCACACAAGACAAAACCATCACAACAAGGGCACTACAATCAAATATACTTGAAAGAACACGAAATAACGACACGTTGATTAAGAACAAATCCCAAATATAAGGTCTACAAATAAATATTGTGATGCACACGTTGTCATAACCCAATAAAACACACCTTGAGCGCTCACTGCGAGAAGCACAAAGAAGAATATAAATTTTTCTAACCACATCCTCTCTTGGGATTGTATTAACAGTGACTAAAATTAACCCAATATATTGTTTGGCACTCGTACTGAAGTCAAGGGTCATAATTTATCAGTACAATGACATTATCAATAGTTCCAGGCATTTCCTGTTTAATCATTTGGGATTCCTGCTAAGTGATTGGTAGAGTTACAATTTTTGGCATCTTGGCAGAATTTACTTGATAGATGTTTACAAGCTTTTTCCAAGAATTGTGTCATTAGCAGATAATCACGTGTTCGTTTAATTAATTAAGAGGTCGTTGTTGTGCTATTTGTCATTTCTTCTGTTTTTTGTTTTGGTTTAGAGTTTTACAATGATATACTGTGTCATGTTGCGTACCTATCTTTATATTAGCATTGGCATCAACAACATTCGTGTCACTTTCCTCTTTCTCTTTTCAACTGTTAATTTCGACATTTCAGGCGAAATTGAAATTTCGTTAACCTGGTTTCTATAAATACGTTTAATTTTTGTTTTGTTCAAATTTTATACGATATGTATAAAAAATCATTCCAAGTGTATCTTACATGACGACAGAACAGATTTGGCTTTCTTTTCAATAGAGCTACTTAATAGGGGAATAATTATTGTATCTATTGTCAAAACAAATAATATAGTATCTGGTTTCGTATTTCAACGTGTACTAACACGTTAAATGCTATTAGTAATCGTGCAGGCACCTACGGTATGTACAGTTGTACACTATTCGAGAATGACCGGAGTGCCGCTAAAAACACTAATGCCTTTCTTTTATAAATAGACTCTGTCATTCAAGTAACTTCCTTAGAACTATCTTCGCAAACAAAGATGTCTTTTCCACTCTTACCTTTTGTATCTTGTGCTTTTCTTTGGTTTCGTGTACTTTCGTAATTTATTAAAATAGCCTTGAGTTTTACGCCATCTATCGATGTTAATAAGACACAGAATATGTATATGTTCGTTGTAGAGACCTTGTGGAAAACATGTTTCTTGATTTCTTCGACGGACGAGTGAGTTTTGATCAAATGTGTATATAATACTATAGATGTCGTGGTTATCGCTACTGACGTCAATAAAGACCTTTGCCTAGTACTTTTGCGCATAAGCATTTGGTAATGGACCTACCGTATGCGGATTAAGATATTAGCTGAGAAAAACAAATGAACGAACTTTTCAATAGCGTATTTATGGGACTGTGCTCTGTTTACATTGCATTTAAAAACTTTGTTATACAACTGGAAATAAAAGTAGAAAAACCAATTTTACTATATTTTATTCAATAAATAAGTAGATGTGCTTATTATAAAATGAAAGGTTTTTTTTTATTCACAGTAACTACGTCTAACTAAAAGTTGAAAAACTCATCTTCGTCAAACGGTGCTTTTTCCGTCACAGAGTCTTTAAGATCTGATAATTTGAATCCTGTTCCCTGCATTTCATCCAGTTTTGGCAATTCTTGCTTTATCATCTCCTCGACATTAAGCTTCTCTAACTCTTGTTGTACCCTTTCTTTAAGAGGACCTTCCAAAGCATCCATTATTTGGTACCTTAGAAGATTTGGTAAAACATTTACAATAAATTCAAGTACATAATCTATAGTCCCTGCCCCATTGCAGCGAACTTGAATATTTCCTACCTCAAGATCTATGTCCCTGAATTTAGGTTTTTTTCTTGTGTCAAGTGGTTGTGCTACGATTATCCTTGCACTTATGTATTCTACCGAGAACGATGCAGTACCAGCTCTTGATATAAGACCACCTACTGCCGAAATATCCCATTGAGTTCTTCCTTCAAGTCTTTGAGTGCCAATATCGAAGTCTGCCACTGCCGTATTGTTTTCTATCTTTAAAGTAATGTTCCCAACTCTTCGGAAGGACGATAATCCAATAACCCAAGTTCTGGTTAAAGACACAGTGAATACACTCACAGTGGCGTTGTAATCCTTAATTTGGTACGGATCCAGTTGCATATCACGCACTTTTTTTCGGACATCGATGATCACCATGTCTAGTGGAGAAATTGAGTTCGGGAACTGCATGTCACCAGCAACTTCATCAAGTTTAGTGTTGATTTCAATTCTGACTTTAGTGTAAGCTTCTTTTAGAACGTACGGTTTGATTGAGTCGAAGAGGAATGTACCCACTGTGTTAATGATTCCCTGAAACATTCCACCGAAGAAACCTAAGTTTTCGAAATTGACCGCGATGGTGTTAAATCCTAGATCTATTTCGATGTCTTGTGCTCGCAGTTTTCCATCTCGCTCCACACCTAGGGTGGCTCTTGCTATGATCTTCAATCCGGTGACGTCGACTTTAAACGGCCCCTGAGCCCTGTTAAGCCAGGTTGACATCGTATAATTACCGCGGGCTTGTAACACATCTATTGTCATCGCTGCGTGGACCTGAAACACATTTGTATGGCGAATTAATATTTTTGATAGCCTAATTACAATTTAAAATGCAGAAAAATCTCTGCGATTTTGTTTTTTGTCTTAGTTTAAGAGCCTCTTTAAGGCTTCATTATAAATTGAGGTATTGCTTGTAATTTTGACACGTTCATATAAAAGTTTCTAGTATAAAAAATTACATACTATATTATCACTGTGTTATTTGCTGGGGTCATAGGCATACGAGTCAGGTCGATTCAATCTTTTGTCGTTTGGAACATACAGTAAAAAGTATAATGTATCATAATTACCTCCATTGCTCCAATCTCAGCATTCACATACAAGATGCGGAACTTGCTGATGCCGTGCACAGCAGTATTCTTGAAGTACAGCGTGCCGAACTGCAGGGATTGTTTCATGTCTGGCACAGGGTATGGGTCTGGTATCTCGGCTCCCGGTAGACCTACGGGGTCGGGCTGCTTGAAGTGCTCCAACATTTGCACAATGCTTTCACTGAGCTTCTTCTCTCCCTCCGCCAGTTTGACTGTGTCACTTGTATCTTCCTCTGTGTCTGCATCTGAAATTTTATAGGCATTGGTTGTTACTTAGGGACTTAAGTTCTACAATCGTTTACAGTTTAAATGATTTCCTTTAAAATAGATAGAAAAGGAAAGGAAAGAAAGAAAATACTTTTTTTTGCGATAAACATGACGCAAAGAATTATAGTCATGTTGCCCAATAGCAATTAGTTATCCACCTGTTTTGGAGGGAAATGGTACCTAGTCTGAAAATATCCTGTGCTCATATCAGTAACGTGCTGTATACGGGTGCAATCAATCTGCCTAGCCTTTTCCCAACTATGTTGGGGTCGGCTTCCAGTCTAACCGGATGCAGCTGAATACCAGTATTTTACATGGAGCGACTGCCTATCTGACCTCCACAACCCAGTAACTGGGTAATACGATACCCCTTGGTAAGACTGGTTGTCAGACTTTCGGGCTTCTGACGACCCGTAACGACTGTCAAAGATTCAAGAATGGCAGCCGGGACCAACGGCTTAACGTGCTATCCGAGGCACGGAGGAGTCTCGGTATGTAAAGATGGTCACCCATCCACAGACCAACCACGGCAAGCGTAGCTTAACCTGATGAATCGACCCGTGCAGCAGTTATTACCTAGCCACGAGCTCCTCGTGCTGTATACGGGTGCATATTTTTATAAGTTATTTTAATATCGCAAGAAACGTTCTACAAATCAGTTAAATATCCCTTAATAATAATGTGGCTGACAATATTATTGATAGTAATATTTATTATGCAACCAATGCAATAGATGAGTAGATTCTACTAAAGGTCTTAGCAAACGCTTTACGTATCACTACGACTCAAGTTTCAAATGCACGTGTTAGTTTTTGTAGCTCATTAAACACCACTAGTAATATATCTTTTTCACCGAATAATCATGGAATTAAAATCTTAATCATGAAAAAAAAACATCGAAATAAGGGAAATGCACCCAAATATTTTTTATCACACTCAAACATAACGTGAGATAACATAACACTGTCAAGGAAATAGATGACACTGTTGATGATGAATTGGATCATCACAAAATACATAAAAATCACAATAATAACACACCTTCACAAAACACAGCAAGGAATAAAGAGAGGAATATCAGTTTATGTAACCACATCTCGATAGCAAGAAGGTACTACTTCGACTGAGTAATGAATGGTTCCTGTCCCGAGTCAGGGGTCACAAATTATCAGTGCACAGTGCAGTTATTCGTTATCTTTTTGTTTGTTTATTGTTTCGATGAATACGGTTAGAAGATGATTAGGATAGTTTTGTGTTAATGAATGCATGTGCATGCTAATTATGATTGAGGTCTTATTTGTTTTTGAACTTCGAGCAAGTTAAAGACAAATTATTTTTCATTGAATCAGGTTAATTGTTTAGTATAGTTTGGGATAGGATATAGAGCTTATGTGTTTGTGACTGTTTAGATAAATTTTTTACTATAATGTTTTTTCTATTTTAATTTTTACTACTATTTTAAGTTTTGTTATTGTTTATTTTTTAAATCCGACTGTATTTTCATTAACTGAAATATGGAATGCTGTCGTCTCCCTCTTGAAGGTGGGGCGTTAATAGCTGCGGCACAGTTTTGTAACTAATGTAGCTGTAAAATGTGTTTTGGTTCTAATAAAGATTTATGATTATGAAATGCACTTTGTTAGTTTTTTTCGTTTTTAAACTCTTTCAATAGTTTCCAAGCAATCATTGGATTCTCATTTAGTTGCATTGTTTCATGAAAACCGAAAACTCATCAAGTTTTCCAAAGATTCTAGCTAGCTCCCTGGGGTATATCCTAAATATTATCGTAATTCTGCATTCTTTGTTAATCTAGTGACCTAGATGATTCTTTTGTTCTGTGACAGCTTTGGTATTCGATTTTGAATACATTTTGCATTTCCTGGTCCAATTCAATAAAAACCACTTCACCATATGCCTGGCCTTTCCCCAACTACATTGGGTCGGCTTCCAGTCTAACTGGATGCATCTGAATACCAGTATTTTACATGGAGCGACTGTCTATCTGACCTCCACCACCTAGTTACTGGGTAATATGATACCCCTTGGTTACCTTGCCACTTACCACTGGTTGTCAGACTTTCGGGCTTCTGACTTTACGTAACGATTGTGATGATCTTAAAATAACAGCCGGGGACCAGCGGCTTTCCGGAGCACGCCCCTCCGTGCCCGATATGTAATGGATGGTCACCCATCCACGGACCGACCTCGGCAAGCATAGCTTAACCTTCGACCCGTCCGCTTTTGACATCTGTCAGTTTCATACTAACGAATATGTGCTTTGCTAATTTGATCCCTATTACAACTAAAAAAAATTTAACTGACAGGTTTTAGGAACGCATTCTCTAGACGGCCACTCTGTAGCCACGAGCCCCACTGAAGCCAACTAATGAGTAAGAACTGAAAATGAAATCCATTGGTTGAACGCCATCTATATTATGTTTTAGTAAAAAATAAGAGAAGAATCGAGTTTTGTCGTCTATCGTCCAGAGCTTAAGTATGATCTAAGATGTGTGTAAGCGAGTATAGATGGCGCTTTAATCAGAGGAGATCATTGACACCATGTTCAGAATAGTACCTAAGCAAGTGTTTTATAAAATCATTATTTTGTCCTATGTGTGCGTACAAATGTAAACACTAGCTCGAGTTACACCTGGTCGGATCCTGTAGACGATTTTCAAAAGAAAGTTTTTCGTTGACATTTTTTAATATTTTGTAATTATAAAGAAACACTAGCTGATGCCTAAATGCGTTGCTATGGCTTTTTATACATATATTTTTTGTTAACAATCTTCTCCGGTGCATACACAACAACTTGCCAATATTCCATCACAATCGGTGGAGCCATTTTCGAGTTTTTGCGACACTAACGCGGGGCAATTGATTTTCTTCTTTTCGTGTGGTTAGTGACTTATCTGGTGTCAGAGTTTTAAAGCCGCCCATGGGCCTCTGACTAGGCTTCACATGCCTTAAAGATACTCGTATAACACTCAGGCATGCCGGTTTCCTCACGATGTTTTCCTTCACCGTTTTTTAAGCAAGTGATAATTATACAATACGCACATGAATCTGAAAAGTCAGAGGTGCATGCCTTGGGTTCGAACTCGAGACCTATGACTTGGCAGTCCGACGGTCACACCACTAGGCTATCACTGCAATTGATTTTTATATATGTATATAGATAGATAGATAGATATATATATCTACTTACAATGATTTTCCGGTACCTATTACCTATCTACTAATCTTCGGACTATTTTGCTTTGAGAGAAGTCGAAACATATCTTTTGTCCTCGCATTAGTTTGACAAAAGAGAATTTCCATGAATAGGTAGTATCAATAAGGAAGGAATTATTGATGAGTTAGGTAGATTTTTTAATAACATACACTTAGCTGGACATTCCTTGGCCCGACAATCAGGTTAGTTTTTGTACCTAATTGTATAGTAACAATATAAATAGGTTCTACCAGTCTCTTGTCACAGCGGTTTCTGTTACACAATGACACATACATTTTGCAACGCATGCGCATTCTATGACGAGAAAACATCTTAATCATCAACAACGTAATAATAGTAATTGTAGAAATTGTTATGTAGACTTTGTTGACCAATCGATAGTTTCCGCTAAGGACATACCTAAATTTAGTTAGAACTTCAAGCTTGGGCTATTTCTTCCTTTTCTAGATTGCTTTAGAATTAACATTGTTTTAGTTTTGAAATCGAGCTTTCCTTATCTAGGCAGCCTAGTATCTCCACCGCCCGCCGCTAAACGCCGCATCAATGCCCGCCGCGCCGCCGCCGCGCCCGCGCCGCCGCCGCGCCCGCGCCGTCGTGTTGTGCCTAGTAGTATTTTAATGGTGTCCATATACTGACGAGCAATATAAAAAAGCCACTTGCAGCTACAAGAAGTAAAAAAATCTTGAAAACCCATAAAACTTTTCATCATTTTGAAGATTTGTTTTACTTCATGTAGCTACCTTATGTGATATAAGAGAAACAATTTAGATTTTTTTGGCACTTTTTGCAGGTGGCTTTTTCATATTGCTCGTCAGTGTAACAAAGAGTATTCTATCTATCCTATTGAAACTGACCAGAAGATTATCAAAAAATTATTTACAAATATTGGTCGACAATTAGATGATGTCTTTGTTATGAGTTCGAGACTTAGGAAAATTTACATTTAATTAAAACAAAATATATAAAAAATTTCTTTAATTAAACTTTTTCATTAAGCTGTTCACAATTTGTAAGATTTGTTTAACTTTTTTTTAAATAGAATGTCTTAATTAGTTAAAATATGTATGCTAGATTCACATCCAGATTTCAATTAGACATATTGTGTTGTAACTATTATATTGCATTTGTATGTACATCAGTATTGTCAATTAAATACAAATATGAGTGTATTTACTCAAAACAACAGTCGTTCCATGTAAAATACTAGTATTCAGCTGCATCCGGTTACACTGGAAGCCGAGTCTAAAATAGTTGGGAAAAGGCTAGACATATTGATTGATTGTATTTATTCAAAACAATAATTCCATAGGTGAGTTTGTGGTGAGATCTAGACCTCGCCTAACCCAAGTAATAAATTTAAAAATCGAAATCCTTCGCGCGTCACAACTGTGTGCCACAGTTGTGACGCGCGAAGGATTTCGATTTTTATTGAATGAGACTATAATAAATATGAGACTGAGATCCTTATCATCTGATGTAGGTCAAGTTAATTTCCAATACTTTAGTCATACATCTGTGATATTATTAACATCTATTTTAAACTTAGGCAAAAATACCCTATAAAAATTCCCTAAGAGCTAAAATTAAATAAAAATACATTTAAACATTGTTACCTTCAATCAATGTTACAATTATTACCTTAAAAGTTATACCTACGTACATATGTATGTCTGTAACTGTTGGTGACATTCATTTTATTATATGCGGTGGTCCCCAAACAAGGCGGGGTGCCTGTATCTTGGGGACCTGAGTTACATACATAATTCTATTTTTTTAACTGGTGTAGACTGGTGTAATTATGGGAAAAGGTTAATTGCAAACAATAATAAAAAAATCTAAATTAAAATGAGATCAAAGATAAAGCATAATACTTAAGTTATTTCAAGTAAGTATATACAGAGTATGTTAGTTCTGCATTCTCTGTTAATCTAATGACCTCATGGACCTTTTTTTCTGACACTATTTTGTTAAATAATATCAATCGGCCTATTTCTAACATGCGATGAGTCTGTGCGAAGCTTAAGTGCACGTCTCTACATTTACTTCTTCTTTATTTCATTTTACACTTTTCAATTTTTTTAAAATTTTATAGCCATAACGGGGTAATTGCGTAGCACATTTACCTACAGTAGCGATGGCTTTCATTTTGACACTTCAACAACATTCATTGAGTTATTTACGTTGTTGAGCAGACAATTTACTTCAAACATATTATTATGAGCAATGGATCAGCAATATCCTTCAAAATCATTCAGATTGTGATTGAATTGAAAGTGTGTTATGCAGTTAGGGTGCTGAATAGCTATACCCTAAAGTAATTTCTTTTGTTTTTTGGGCACGAACTATCAAATCAATCTACCTAGCCTTTTCCCAACTTTATTGGGGTCGGCTTCCAGTCTAACCGGATGCAGATGAATACCAGTATTTTATATGGAGCGACTGCCTAGCTGACCTCCACAACCCAGTAAGTGGGTAATACGATACCTCTTGGTAAGACTGGTGTCAGACTTTCGGGCTTCTGACGACTCGTAACCACTGTCAAAGATCCACGAATGACAGCCGGGACCAACGTCTTAATTTTTTTATTTATTTATTTATTTATTTACACTTAACGTGCTTTCCGAGGCACGGAGGAGTCTCGGTATGTAAAGATGGTCACCCATCCACAGACCAACCACGGCAAGCGTAGCATAACCTGATAGATCGACCCGTGCGGCAGTTATTACTTAGCCACGAGCTCCTCTTATTCCTTTTGTGCTTTTGAACGAACTATATACCTAATATGAAAACAGCTCAGGCTGTGGGAAAATTATCAGTAAATTTTCGAAAATGGCTGAGGCTAACTGCCAAGTATTCGTTATGGATGGGTAGCCACGAAACATATTGGGTACAAGCTGCGTCCCACGGTTTCACCCGTAGGTATATCGGTATCCTATGTCCTATCCAGGTCATGGTCTACCCGTGTGCCTAATAATAAATAATACCAGCCTGAAACTACCCCACTGCAGGGCAAAGGCCTCTTCTCATACAGAGAAGGCACGAGCATTGATCACCACGCTTGCTCAAGACGGGTTGGTGATTTCAGACTTATATTAACTATAAAGTCCAGGTTTCCTCACGGTGTTTTCCTTCACCGATGTCAGTAATGTCCAAGATAAACTCAGAAAGTACATATGAATTGAAAAAATTACACTGGTACTTGTCCGGATTTGAACCCGCAACCTCGTGCATGAGAGGCGAGGTCTTAACCACTGGGCCATCACGACATTACCCGTGTTCCTAATTTCATTTAAATCCGTTCAGCCGTTTTAGCATAAAAGCGTAACAAATAAACAAAGTTATAATATTATAATATAGTTAGGATTAGTTTAGACATATTGGTACTTAATTATAGTTAAAAAAAAATTTTTTTTTGAGGTTGGGAAATTATCAAATAACTTCTCCCGCTCTGGGCGGAGCGGGAGGATGTGTCAAACTGACTCCAATCCTGACTACAATCCACCCGTGTTCCTTCCGTTGCCTTTGTGCCGGGGCCGCGATATCCCTTTCGGACAAACCCGCAACCCCAGCACATTATAGCTACACATTGATGCAATATCATGGGACACTGATTGTACACAATCAAAATGAGTTCTTGTCGATGTTTACAAAATTTTTGAGGCCGATTGCGCCTTCAAGTGTCTCCAAAACCGATACCAACCGAAAAAAAGACGAATTGAATTTTCTAAGAAAAATGTAAGTAGTTCCTTCGCTCCATCCCACACATTAAGGAAAACGTTTTGCTTGAGTGCTTAATGGCAATTTTTAATAGAGATCAGATTGAAATATCCATACAATAATGTTTTCATAATAACTAGTTTCCCGCACCATATTCTTGGAATAATTCCACTGGACATAATAATGATAACATCAATATGCTAATAGTTAGACAGAATAGAATTGATTGCGATGTAAATGTAGATGTCAAGTTAAATTATAATTGCATTGTCTGTCTAACCTAAGAGCTTACCATGGTCACGTTCAGCTCAGTCATCACTTAATAATAATAATATAATATACATTATTTCATTTTTAAATGGTAGAGTGGGCTCCAGAGAAACCTCACCTCATTGTATGTTTTTTACATTGCTAGGGGGTGAGGTTTCTCTGGAGCCCACTGTATTTTAAGATCTTAATCTTAACTAATAAGGTATAGGCACCCTTGAAGGCCCACTTAATTTCAAAGTTTTATAAAATCGTTACGTTGAGATAAATAAAGAAAAACCTTCAAAAGAATCGTAATTTGTTTAATAATGAAACATTAAAAAAAAGCAATCTCAATGTTTTTTGCATAGTTACAGAAATAAAACAAATTTTAAAAACATAAGCGGTGGTAATAACAGTTTTAATTTTAATATATGCAATAAAGTCAAAAAAACAATCCAAGATTTGGCTGTGGGCCATGTTAAATCAACCAAAAATGAAAATTGCTATAAAACTAAAATACCTTTTTAAATCGAGATATGTCACGTATGAAGACATCTATCTTAATAGTCTGTAACAAAATATTAATAAATCAGTTCTTTATTCAGTCTTGGATTTTTTTACCACTTGTACATGGGCCTTGTTAGGCTCATTAAAAAACAACTTTAAGTTAAATTGCTAAAATAGTAACTATTCAATTAGGCTCTCCTGTCTTTAATAAAGTACACTTACTGCCGCACTCAGAGATATTTAGCGGTTAATTAAGCGACTCCTTAGTATAGACTTCGCTTTTGAAATTTATACCTTACGTAAGAGAGTTATAATTTATTATAATTAATAAATAGAAGTTATAATTTCAAAAGCGTAATCTATTATTGAAACGTCTCTGAATGTTACACTCATAACAAATATGAATATATATAGGTAAAATAAGAAAATCAAAATCTAAAAAGGAAAACAATCAACAATAAAGTTAGTTTACTTATAATAAGTGCTTTGGCTGCTTAATGAGATCTCGTTTTAGTTACAATCGGGACACACAAATTGTTCCTCGTCCTCCGTAGTTAAGCCAACACATTCTTCGTGATACCAATTCTGGCAGTTGATACATTGACGCATGTCAGCAATTCTATTCATCTCACATCCGTGACAATACCAATCATTGGCTTTTTTAGGTGTTTTAGAGCCCTTCTTACTTATTTTTTTAAGTTTGTTACTCTCTGTGTGTTGGCTTTTCTTCGTTCTTTTAACTTTTTCTTTATTTTGTCCAGATCTTTTACTTTTATTTGTGACACTTAGCTGTCTTTCACCTCTGGTTGGTTTATTCTATAAATCTAAAAAGGCCCGGGCCATGTTTGGGAAACATGGGGTGGGCCATCTTAAGAAACTTTACTCGAGTTCATTGCAATCTCGTAAAAATACAAGAAAAGGTATGAAATAATAAAACTTACCTGTAATTGAATGTTAAACGGATTAAATAAGTAGTTTCAATACTAAAAACAAGGAAATGCGCTTTAAATTTGTTAATTTTTCAAAAAGTTTACTTGACTGAGGTTAGAAACACGTGCACCGTTTTACACGACACTGAAAACTGTCAGCCATACTCAAAATGGCAGTGCGCTTGGAGGCAAACGCAGATGCAGTTTTGACTATGGCCACAGACGCGTACATCCGCGAAATTTGAAATGGATTGGACAGTCGTAACTGAGATTTTTTTAAAGTGGGCCATCCTGGGTGCCGGGCCATCTTCGGTCACACTACCTTATGACTAAAATAGAGTTTTATTGAATCAAATGCCCTGTTTCAAGCGGCAATGGTAAAAACTACTTTCTTTCTGCACAAGTTTGAGGGAGGTTCAATCATTCAGTTTTATTTATTAAAATGTTTTACAGTATTTAACACAAATAACTATTTACACAATGCTGGCAGTCTTCTGGGCACGTTTTCCGGATGACAGCGATGCGGACGAATACTTCGACGCCTAAGGCTGCCTGTCCATTGAAGCGGAGCGAGGCAGCGGAGAGGAGCGTGGCAGCGGAGTGGAGCGGAGTTGCGGACAGTGTGTGTCCATTGATGCGGAGCGAGGTAGCGGAGCGGAGTTACGGACTGTGCGGAGTGAGGTAGCGGAGCAGAGTTACGGACTGTGCGGAACGAGGTAGCGGAGCGGTGTTGCGGACTGTGCGGAGCGAGGTAGCGGAGCCGAGTTATGGACTGTGTGGAGCGAGGTAGCGGAGCGGTGTTGCGGACTGTGCGGAGCTAGACCGAGTTCACGCAACGAGTAATAATTCCCCGCTCCGGTTCCCCGCTCCACTTCTCCGCTCCGTTTCCCCTTTCCACTTCCCCTCTCCACTTCTCCGCTCCACTTCCCGGTTTTGTAAGAATTTTTAAATTAGTTCGCATATCCCGGTCTACTGAAGCGGAGCGGAGGTTTTATGCAATTCCATTGGTTAATATTGGCACACCGCCGCTCCGCTCCTCTCCTCTCCGCTCCAGTGGACAGGCAGCCTAAGTGTCCGTTTGTTTTTTGTATTTATTTGTATAGTTAGTTATTGTTTTTATTACCTAGTGTAACTAATATTACGTATAAAGAAAAATCAAAACAAATTATTTATTTGCTAGAATGCAGGTATAAAAATGAGGTCGTGAAGAATTAAAGTTTAGCCATTCTGCCCAAGTAGCGACACGCAAAATTTAAATTAATTAATATTAAGAACATAAAACAAAGTTATCTGAATATAAAAATTAACAAGTCAATAAAAAAAAAAAACTAATCAATTCAGTCAAAATACAATTAATAAATACTTATTAGTCAAAATAAGAGAAAAGATTTGAGTTTTTATATGTTTCTACAATAATAAAGAGTTCGCTATGTTATGTACCTACAACTCATAAAATAATGGACCGATTTAGAAAATTATTTCACCAGTAGAATACTACTAATTACAAAGATACTAATTTATAAAGATATCATGCAGGCAAAGCCGCTGCCAGAAGCTAGTATTATTAATAAACAGCTCACATTTATACTGCCGTTGAAGCTGTAGAAATATTAAAATTAAATCAATCTGCCTAGCCTTTTCCCAACTATGTTGGGGTTGGCTTCCAGTCTAACCGGATGCAGCTGAATATCAGTATTTTACATGGAACGACTGCCTATCTGACCTCCACAACCCAGTAACTGGGTAATACGATACCCCTTGGTAAGACTGGTGTCAGACTTTCGGGCTTCTGACGACTCGTAACGACTGTCAAAGATCCGCGAGTGTCAGCCGGGACCAACGTCTTAACGTGCTTTCCGAGGCATGGAGGATTCTCGGTATGTAAAGATGGTCACCCATCCACTGACCAACCCCGGCA
Source organism: Agrochola macilenta (assembly GCA_916701695.1). Taxonomy (NCBI): domain Eukaryota; kingdom Metazoa; phylum Arthropoda; class Insecta; order Lepidoptera; family Noctuidae; genus Agrochola; species Agrochola macilenta. The sequence goes on along the minus strand of OU753554.1, from coordinate 8,227,332 downwards.
AGAGTAGCTTAACCTGATGGATCGACCAGTGCGGCTGTTGTTACTTAGCCACGAGCTCCTCCAGTGCGACGGCCTAAACATAGGTCCATACCCCATAAGTTTTATGTATAATATTAATTTATTAAGGCATCCATAGGATAGCCCGGTTAAGCAGCCGACAACCTCTTAGGTTAACCCATTGTATAATAACATACTTCGCCAGGTATGGCATTCCGAAACACAGTGGTCACGTGGGCAACACAAGTCTACGTCATCGCATTCTGTGTTACCAGAAGTTTGTAATAATAACTCCCTAACCACCATTATTACCTGTGCGAATCCGTTAAAACAATGAGGTTTTAATTAACAATTACGTTGGTTTATGTTTAAATTGAATTGTTTCGTTTGATAAGACACACGAAACGACAATTTAAAAGCTTTGGTTTCTGAAATTTTTTCCTTAATCGTGTTTTGTTGCAATAAAGTGGCAACTGGATAGTGACGTAAGCATGTGTTCATCCCGGAATGCCAGACCTTGTTTTATTAGACCATGGGTTAACCTTCGATATGACATAAACAAAAGAATAATAGTATCAGGTGAAGCAGCTATTACGTCAATACCAGGGATTTACGTAAATACCTATAAACTTTGGGGCCAAGACACGCCAAGGCGGTGGTCCACATTTAGGCATTGATCAAAACCTTTGACGCAAAACATTGTAACAGCGACAAAAACAGGTTCCTCTAACTACGTCATATAAAATACCCAAGTACCTACCCGCGATCTAACACAAAGAGAGCAACGTAAACACTCAAATACACGGAACTTTTTCACTCAATCAGTTCAAACACTTGTCTTAAAAAATCAACATTTTCCGTAACAGGACATGGTTGTCGGCCGAATTCTGAAACGCAACTCATTCTTCTGTCAGTTCGCACTTTGAGGGACACTAAACGCCCATACGCGTTATGTGTCCAATAAAACTTCTATTGTGTCTAGTTCAGTGTCCTTGAATGCGTTAAGCTGGCTGAAGGAAGAAGGAAAGAAAAAGGCCTGTACCCTTAGCAAGACTACAGTAGAAACGGGTTTGGTCGACGGAAGAATAGACAAAATGACAGATAAACAAACACTATCTGTCATTTTGTCTATTCTTCCGTCGACAAAACCTGTAGAAAACCCGTGTCTATGGTTGTCACGCTACGCTTGCTAATAGTAAGTTGTACTGCGTAATAGGCAACAACAATACTGAAGCCGAAAGCAAAATTACAAAGCTCATAGAAATATACGAGTATACTCGTATCTATGACAAAGCTGAAATGCGTTTTGTGCCTGTAAATACACCAGCGGGTGAATTGCGTAACAACATATAATTACAATCGATCATAGTGGGTGTCAATTTGACAGTTCACCCACGTTCATTGCGTTATTTACGTTGTTGAGCAGACGAATTTTTCAAACCTATGAAGCAATGGGTTAGCAATATCCTTCAAAACTCTCGGATTGTGATTCAAAGTGTGTTACAGAAAGTGGGCCGCCCATAAACTGGAACATAACAACTCTGCTTTGCAGTAGAAATAATGTTCTATTAGAATTAGTAGTTGTAGGTACGTAGAAGACGAGCTCTATCTCAAAATAAGTTGTAAATTGTTGTTTGTTTTTAAATTTTTATTCACTGCTTTAAACATTTTATTTAAAAAAAAAAAAACAATATTAACAACAACAAAATATTTACACCAGGTACTAAATTAAATGACGAATCATCTAACTATACAAATAAATACAAAAATAAGACGATATTAGGCGTCGAAGCACTCGTCCGCATAGTTGTTTTGTACCAATATTTTGATTTAAAAGAGTATCCATGGAGTTTCTTGGCCGTTTTTCTCCATATGAACCTACTACGCTTTCAAATGGCAACTGGCTTCATCTTTCTGACTGACCGACTCCTTGACAATTCAAAAGTAATTGTTGTAATTGAAATAAATGGGTTGAGTTGGGTTAAAGTTTTCATCTGTGAACTCGCAGGTAAAAGATTTAGATAATACAATGTGTAACAAAAACCCTGTACGATCCGTGATCTGAAATGATCTGAGTATGTGGTAACTTTCAGGGAAAAGAAAAAAAAATCGCCGCATTTTTTTTCGATGGGGTAGTTTTACCGGGTTGTTACATGGGGCAAGGGGGCCATCGTTTAGAGGGTAGAACAAGTCATAACTTATGAAGTCTGTGGATTTTTTTTTATTTTTATTTATGGAATTGGGATAATTTTGGTACAAAGAACGTGAATTTTAAATAGCAATAACTTTTCAATTTTTAATAAAATAATAAAAAAAACTTTTTGGTAATGTTATTGCAGTACCTATGTGCCCTTTCCGGATTGGACAGGGTTTTTGTTACACATTGTATGTACATACTTACACAAGATTTCGTTAACCTTCATTTCTTAATGAGACGATTAGCACTTGGATGTGACAAGTCTTCATTGTCGATGTCTAAACCAAGGCAACTAGGAAGGAGTGGACTAAAACCGATACATAGAGTTGTATGTACTTCCTAGTTTCTTTGTAGGTGGTACCTGTTTAGTAAGATCCTTTGCTTTGGAAATTTTTTGTTGGTTGAGGACTAGAGGCCGACATAAACGAAAGCGAAATTCTGCCTGCTTTTTTCCAACGCAAAGAGAAAATTAAAAAAGACCTTGTATAAAGTCAAATAAATACAGGGTATCTATTTAGTCCATTTATTTGTCGGAATGTTTCACAGTTCGTAATATTCTGTTGTTTCCACGGCGTGCAAATACATTTTTAAAGTGTGTTAATTAAAACATTGAATTAAATAAATAAGAATAACATTCAAATTGAAAATTTGTCAAATATACATATATTATATAGAAATGACAAAAAAATAATTCTTTAACTTGAATTACACGAGCTTTAAGCGCCTATAAATCATCAGTTAAAGGATTGACAATGTGTTTATTTTACTACTTTTTTAACTTTTATCAAATTCTAGTCTCTATTTTTTAGTGATTTTAAGGCTCAGAAAGGCGCGAGGCGAGACCGCGACGAGGCACTGTGGATCGAAAAAAGGCTCTTGAAGAAATAGGAGCTTACATTTCGGTAGTCAAAAGTCAAGTACGTCAAAAATTATAAATAAATAGTTACATCATCGTGTGCAAGGATATAACGGTTATTCTCTCCGTTCCGGAGATATAAGCATTAGCTCCTCACATTTTTTTTGCAAAAAAAATATAAATTGCTAATTTGCCTACCAGATTGTATCCTATGATATGTTTATGCATAATATTGGCTAATATAAGCCATTTTAAGAGCCCTCTTACATTTCGACGCTGCGCTAAAGCATTCTTGCGAAACTGAGCGCACATTGCCGGCGCAGTGAAATATATGGTACTTTTATTTTATTCATAAAAAAATAGAAATAGCAATAAAAAAAATTGTTTATTATTGAGCAAATGTTGGAGATTATTTTAGTATAAATACTACGTACGAAAATGATGTAGAACTTCGGATATTCAGACTTGTTTCCAAACGTTATTAGTAGAAAATTTAATTAGGTCCAGTCATTTTTTCTTTAAATAAAAGTCATATAACAAAAATGTATTCTATTATTATAAAAGTATCGGATATGTTTAATATGAGAAAATTAGTTTTGATGAATTATATTCAACAGAATCCGCAAATTAGAGCTCTCAAATGAGCTCTACATGAGTTTTTACCAAAACATGCATCAGGAGAAAGATTATTGCTAGATAAATAAATAAATAATGAAAAAATCGCTTTATTATTATTGTAGAAGAGAAAACGACCTATTTTTACCAAGTAATTGTTATTTATACTAACCAACGAATACTATTCAATTTCAACGAGGAAATCATGCATTTACGCGCATTTTTGTAGTAGGCCACTTAAGAAATAAACCGACACTTTAAAATTTCAGTTCCTATTCTTCGAGAGCCTTTTTTCGACTCTAGTTAAAATCCATAAAATTTTAATAGAAATTAGCGTCGCGCTGTCGTGTCGCGTCTGTCTGCGGGAGCCTTTATTCGTGTGAGTTAGTTTTTGAGCGCTCAATTAATCAAATAAATTCACTTTCAAAGCGACTCTAATGAGAAATCGGTTTACAAATCCAGAGATGAGTTTAATCTGTGCACATTTTGCATTGCATTCGGTTAACTAGTAATAATAACATTAGTAAACAATCATAGTTTTGAATCAACAGAACTATTAATAAACATTTAACCTTCAGTTCTATTTTATGAGTCTTACACAAAAAGATTCCGGTTTAGTTTTCCCTAACACTATAGAGTTATTACAAAAAGAACTTTATGACATAGGTACTACGTAAGCAAATTAGTTGCGCTCACTATCACGATCTATTTTATATAGAAAAAAAAAGTCACATAAACAAATCAATCGATATTATATTGCCAGCCTTAAATAACAGCGAAAAAATGTAAGTTGAGATTTTTAATTCGCTTTTTAATAGGCGTAATAAAATGGTAAAGACTCAATTTGTTCTAACCGATGTTTCTTACAAGGAAAGAATAATAAAATACAAAATAAATGACGTCACTAGGTAGCGGTCTCGAACGAAGTACTTTATTGTTGTTTTGTTTAAAGCTCAATAAATATTTCAGACCGACCGACCTGAGGACCGACCGCAGAACGTATAAAACAACAATAAAGTACTTAGTTCTGAATTCAAATTATTATACACGATAAATCTAATAATTGATGGACATGGAAATTAGCATTCGTTTTTATTCGGAAATGCGATGATTCCCGAGGCACATTACGAAAATAGTCGGCCTTTATTATAAAACAGCACCACCAAGTTCCGTTTCTACTCCGTAAGCGAAATCCGTAGTTTCGGCCGCCGCGCGCCGTTACGGACGCTTCGGTCTCCTTGTCACTTACGGTATGTCTGTTAGTGAGAGGGAGTACGAAGCGCCCGTAACGACGGCCGAAACTACGGATTTCGCTTAGGGAGTAGGCCCCCACGGGCGGGTAGCTAGTCAATGATAATAACTTTACTATAACCTAACTAGTACCCATTATAAATGCGAAAGCGAGTTTGTTTATTTCTTACGTTTTTACGCTAAAACGACTAAACTGATTTGGATGAAATTTGAGACGTTGGTAGACCATGACCTGGGTGAGGACATAGGATATATTTTATCCTAATATTTCTACGGGATCGAGACTTATGAGGGTTAAAACTGCAGAGAGCAGCTAGTTGTAGTCATAAAAACGAAAATAAACACGAAGCAGCAAATTACTGGCGTTAATCGACGGCGGACATGCAAATCAGGTTTTAATTCTACTGAAGAGGTTAAAGGTGACTAAGATTAGTATGTCTCTAACATAACATCACTCCTTGTTTCCCCTAAGGCCTAAGGGTTAAGCAGAGCTGTACCTATAGTACACCCACATTTCGCCAGTTATGTTTAAGTCCCATCTAATAGGGGGCGAGCCTATTGCCATCATCCGGGCACAATTACAGACTCTGGGCTGCTACTGAAAAATTACTGATGGAAAACCCAATAACACTTTGCCCGACCCGGGATTCGAACCCAGGACCTCATGCTCCGCATGCGGTCATTAGACTACCGAGGCAGCAGTAGGTAACTCTAACTAATTATCTATTTATGCAGCTTTAAAAAATAGTTCATGGCCTTTTATAAGAAAACTTGTTTTCTATAAATATTAATAATTCTCTGTCTGCTCAATTAAACAACAAAATAAACAAAAATATTTACTTATACACACAAAAAAGTTATGAATGTAAGAAAACAATAACCAGAGGCACTTTTGGAGCACAAAAAGTAGCAGATACACTCCCTTACACTCTCGCATAAGTACACTCTCACATACACTCTCTCATACACTCTCACGTACACTCTCTCATACACTCTCACAGACACTGTCACATACAGACACACTACGCACAGGTATTCACACTCGAAACTTAGTGTCACTAACATACTTATTTTTATTTGATATTCTATGTAGTACCTACGGTTTTGTTACTTTAATAGATTAAGGGATTTCACGATGTCCGAATAGCCACTACTTAACGAATAAATTAAAAATGAAACAGAATTTGTATGAAATTATCTGCCAAATACGTTAATAGGAACTTAATCGTAGATCGTGAAACAGGCCCTTAGTAATTATGCTGGACTATGGAAGAGCCGAGTCTCCTAAATCAGGCGTTGTTGTTTGCTTAAAAGGAGGCTCTAAACACTAAACCCTTTTTTGTAAACTGAAGCATAAATTCAAACTTTATTTTTTATTATTAACTAAATAAATGATATCCTCGTGTTTTATTATTGTTTACGTTTGGTTTAACTATTATTTATGCTTGACTTTGTTGGGTCCGAGGTGTAGGTAAAATACCTCCTCACAGGTTTTTTTTTATTAATATAATTTATGGCCTAATGGTGTTGACGCTGATTATGCCAATGCACAAGCAAAAGTCAATTAATGACAAAGGTTCGTTGGTGTACGGCACTATTCGCATCTAGCTTTACGCGTTCGTCAAACATAGGTACTTTTAAGCTGCCCAAACGCGCACCTGAACGCGTGCTAGCGCCGACAGAGGTCGCTTTCCGATTTTCGATCGCATATTTGCGTGACGATCACATTTAAGACGCAGATATATGTATATGCCAGTGACCTTGAGTGGTTAGCTTGTGTGTTCTGTACTGAGCTCACGCAACGTGTCGTACGTTCAGCCAGTAATAGGCCTCGCCGATCAAGGAGCGCTGTCCCAAATAAGACGCATTATTAATTTATTATAATCAAAATGTATTTCAATAAAACACGTTTATTAAAAGATAAATAATTCAACTTTTTTTAAAATGGTGAAGGTTTCAGAATGAAAACTTTTTACAAAAAAAACAACAATCGACATCCGAAAAAAAAAAACTACAAACTGAAAAATAACTTTAATTTCGGAAGTCGGTGGCAAAAAACGAAAATTCAAAACCCAAGACACCAACTTCCGAAATTAAAGTTATTTTTCAGTTTGTAGTCTTTTTTTTTCGTATGTCGATTGTTTTTTTTTTTGTTTTACTAAAAAGTTTTTATTTTTCACTTTTTAGTTGTGGTACCTACCCCACACAAATTCGAATACCAGTACCTGCTATGTAAATAACAGTCACAGGAAGTTATCATCATATCATCCACATAATTTACTAAGTGGGAAAAATACGTATTATTGAAGCTTACTCAAAAACTATCTATCCTAGCAAAATTAATAAAATTTATATGGGACCAATCCGGGAGCATACCCTTTAAAACAAAAAAAGAATTTTCAAATTCTGTCCACAATTGATGGAGAAATTGACGGACATACAAAAAAAAAAAACACGTGTCGAACATATAACCTCCTCCTTTTTGGAAGTCGGTTAAAAATACGCTTGATAGTTTTTGCGTGAGTCTCAGTTTTTATCCGCATTAGACATAACTTTACAAATTAATTACACTTTGTAATATAAACAAAATGTAATATATTTACAAATTAAGTTATTAAGAAAATGCTTATAGTTAACATAATATTTTTTTAACCTCTCATTGAGACGTGATCTTCAGTATAAAATCATTAAAAGTTGGTTAGTGTCGCCTCAAATAGGAGACGCCTGAAGCGACCACACTCAAAACACTGAATTGGTGTATTTAATGTCTAACTTTACAGGTCAACAAGACTCTCTTTGAACATGCGCGAAAACGACAAGCAACATGAAAATGTATTGGGAGATGTGAAACACCTGTCAAATCCAGTAAATGTCATGTTATTTTTTTCCACCACGTCCATAAAGAGTCTTTTCGAGCTATAGTCATCTCTGGGGTTACCAGCCCGATGTCATAGAGGGATTGAATTAGCGTTGCTAACTTTTTAACCGACTTCCCAAAAAGGAGGAGGTTATCAATTCGGTTGTTTTTTTTTTTTTTTTTTTTTTTTTTTTTTTTTTTTTTTTTTTTTTTTTTTGTGTTTGTTACCTCATAACTCCGTCATTTATGAACCGATTTGGAAAATTCTTTTTTATTTGAAAGGATATACTTCCCGATTGGTCCCATTTTTATCAAAATTCAGTTCTGATGATCCATGAGGAATTGAGGGAACTCCTCAAATATTATAGGCATACACATAGCGATTTTGGTATTTTCAGCAATAAGTTAAGCATATGCATTCGGAAAGTATCATTTGGTGAAGTGGAACTGATGAAGAAGACCACAGATGGCCACCACAATTCCTCAATGAAAAGTATTTCACAGGTGGCGCCATTTATGAACCGATTTGGAAAAATATTTTACAATGCATTTGCTCGAAAAGAGCCTTTGCAAGCAGTAAATTAGTGCGGAAAGTGTCACTTTTTTTCACTAGTGCTTTTTACTTTTCTTTTTTTTTTAATATAAATTATAATATTTAAGCCAATACATTAATTTGGTTCATCAAGGCTGAGGACAATCCATTGCAGTGAACTGTATCTATTTACACGATGCTATTATTGGATTGGCTTAGTGGATTGTCTCGGGGATTGGCCCCGTCTAAATGGTCTATAAAGAATATAGAACCTTTTTTTTTCATTTTCCTTAAAGCTGAGCAAGAAGGCTCTAACCATAACCATAGATGTAATTAGCAATAAATCTAACCATAGAAACACGCTAAGAAGACCGTAGAAATATAACTGTGGCTCTAACGTTTGACCGAATGACAATATAACCTTGACATTTGCACCTCAATCGCCGTACAAGTTCAAGAGAACTGCGAGCTAGAGCAAAGGTCATTGTTTGCTCATAGACTTGTTTGAACTGACCACACATCACATAATAATAATAAATTAAATGTTACAAATCCTGTTCCATGTGGAAGTTTTACGATATTGCGGAAACAATTAGATTACCATTGTTATTTAACGTAGTAAATATATGCTGATTACTTTAATTATGGGGAAGTAACGAATTGTATATATCGCATGATCCATTTTTAGGGTTCCGTACACAAAGGGTGCCGACGCGACCGTATTGCTTAGGCCCCGTTCTCTCTATGTCGTGACGACAGATTATCGTGTCGTTTAAAGCGTCGTGGCTTGTGTATTTAAATGGAGGTGTTCACATATAGGACGACATGATTAATTGTCGTCCACGACTTTTTTTTTGCAGTGACGACAGATTGTCAAGTCAATGTGAACGGCTACCACGACAGTCGTAAAACGATAAAATAACTTCATTACTTATCGTGACGGTAAATCATGTGTTGTTATTGCGACAATCTGTCGTTTACACGTGTTTTCTTCTCCCCTCACGCCCCTCGCACCCATACTCGGCTCGCTATCTTGCTTGTCGGCAAGACAAGGCGACAGCCGTGAACTGAAACTCAAACTCAAAGCCTTTATTTCAATTAAACCATTTACAGGCACTTTTGAATTGTCAAGGAATCGGTCAGTCAGAAATATGAAGCTAGTTCCCATTCCAAAGCGTGGTACCTATGGAGAAGAACGGGCAAGAAACTCCATGTATACTCTTTTAAATGAATAGTAACAATGTCGACACGATCCAATAGGTACAGCTAGAATACGACAGTCGTTCAACTATACAATATTTCGACGACATAGTGACGATAAACAGTCGATATAATGGGAACAGCTAGAGACGACAGTCGTCGAACGATAAATTTAATCGTCACGATATAGTGGGAACGCGCCCTTAGGCTCCACTGTCCGTCTGTCCGTCTGTCACAGGGCTATATCTTTTAAACCGTTATAGCTTATAGGTAGACATTGAAATTTTCACAGAGTGTGTACTACTATGGCCACTGTAACAGCAAAATGGAAATAAAAAATAAATCATCTTTTTTTTTTAAAATTTTATACGGTGGTACGCAACACTTCGTGCGCGAGTGCGACTCGCACTTGGTCGCTTTTTAACACAATATTTAAGATTTTGAAGAGTTTTTTCTTAGTGGACACTATCCGGTCAATTCCAAGTTTAGATTTTAGTTATGCAGATAAAGATTATTATCTATGTAGTTAGATGCAACATAAAATGATACCTAACTAGTTTATGCTCGCGGCTTATCCCGCGTGAAGGTCGAAAACGTACCATCGACGAAGTTCATATCTAACCACCGTAAGGACTATTCTTGCTTGCAGCGCTCGGCGGCTATAGCACCGGGCCGGTTACAGATGTGGTCATCGTGTTCATGGGATTTTGTTTTGAAACTGGTTAGATATGAACTTCCTTGATGGTACCTACTATCGCAACGCGCACGCCAGTAAAGCCAGTCGGCATGATTTTTCCGACATCTTCAACAATCATCGTCGTATTTCAGCTAATTTATACAAAACCTTAACACTTTCGACTCCACCTAATTTTCATAGACCTCATACACCATGCCACCATATATTGGGAGTGAATCCTCTGGGAGGGTTGCCGGCATTACGTTTGCGGTAAAGTTAACCATAGCTAACGGTCAACAGCATTAGGTTTAAAACCGTGTTATAAAACACTGTAAAACCAAGTAAAATAGTGTTTCCAGGGGGTCTTGTCACTCGCTGTACCACGTTTCCAAAATTTAATTTTTTCGTGAATATTTGTAACGGTGAAAAAAATTAAAAAATATGCCTGGATTTTAAAACCCACATAAATACTAATAAATCTTGTTAAAACATACATCAGATTTTATTTTCACGGCATAAAATGCTGCATTCGCTAAGAAAAACCTACATTTAAAATAAGGCTCCCGGAATTCCATATGCCGAGTACGTGAAACCTCCTTCCTGGAGGGGTCTAAACCTTCTTCATGAATCACTCTGTTTATTGGTGTAGTTTTTGAGTTTATCGCGCAGACAGACAGACGCGACGGGGGGTAGTTTGTTTTATAATATGTAGTGATACCTAATTTAATTACTTATACTCGTATAATAGTAGACCGATTGCAATCTAAATACTCCAAATAGGTAGTTACAGTACGACACAACTTAGATGTAGCATCGGCAAAATTCGTAAAACCGATCACCATCCGAACTGCGTGCGTCTTCAAAATCACACTTCAATCAATATTTTTACGAAAACGCAATAACCTGTAAAGTCATATTAATCCAAATACATTAGTAAAAATTAAATGAATGAATGAAAATTCTCAAATTTATCCTACATCTAAGTTGTGTCGTACTGTACCTGCTTAGCTGTTTACTTAAAATTTAATTGAGCTTGATGTTAATTATTAATTCATGCTATAGAAAAATAAAATGATATTACATGTAAAACTTACATTGTTCAAATTGTTCGCATGCATTACTTATTTTTTAATGCAGTTGGAAAATAAATTTGTTAATGACGTAAATTGTGTAAATGTAAATGGAAACTTGAGTTTTACATCTTAACTGTATATTAATAATTATTATAAATGCGAAAGTGAGTTTGTTGGTTTGTTACGGTTTCACGCTAAAACAGCTGAACAGATTTGGATGAAATTTGGCACATCGGTAGACCATGACCTGGTTTAGGTCATGGTCTACCGACCGACTCCGGACTCCGGGTCTACCGTAGGATACTTTTAATCCCGATGTTCTTACGGGATCGGGACTTATGCGGGTGAAATCGCGGGGCGCAGCTAGTAATAAAATAAATGATTGAATATAAAATAAAATTATTCAGAATAAGCTAATATTTACGGAAGTACCTACTACACGATAATAAAAATAATATATCACTGCACTTAAAGCCTAGATGCTGTTAAGATATCATTATAAAATAAAATGATTGCAATAATTTACCACCTCGGCACGCGTTACTTATTGTGCATCTATTGCACTTATTGTGGTATAGTAATTTTATTCTAGGTGCATCGTCTTTACATATTATTATACAACTAATGTACCTTTACAAAATATTGTAAAACATTTAAAAAAGTAACGGTGGAGTTTCTTGCCCATTCTTCTCCATACGAAAACTACCTTTTGGAAGGGGCGACTAGAATCAATTCAATTTTTTTGTAAATTTTTCATAACTAAATGATAGCATTCTTCGTACGATTTATTACTGCTACCTATAGCGTAGGTCAACCTTTTTTTTTTTTTTTTAAACATTGCCTTACACTAAGAATTTCTTCTTGTGTCGTGGGTGCGTTTACACACATAGAAACTCACATACACTAACACCCAGACCCGAAACAACTACTTGCAGATCATACAAATATTTGTTCCGTGCGGGGATCGAACCCGCGACACGTTGCGCAGCAGTCAGCAGTCGATCGCTCAGCCACTGCGCCAACCGTGTCGTCATAACCTTGATCGAAGGCACGCTTGCCGCGGTCGGTTTGTGGATGGGTGACCGTCCCATTACATATCAAAACCCCTCCGTGCCTCGGAAAGCACGTTAAGCCGTTGGTCCCGGCTGTCATTCGTAGATCTTTGATAGACGTTACAGGTATTCAGAAGCCTAAAGTCTGACAACCAGTCTTACCAAGAGGTATTGTGCTACCCAGCAACTGGGTTGTGGCGGTCAGATAAGCAGTCGCTCCTTATAAAATACCGGTATTCAGCTGCATCTGCAATTGCGTACCACATGATCAATCACAATCTGTTTCCTTCAAAATGATTTAGATTGCGATTGATCATGTGTTACGCAATTAGGGTGCCGGATAGACTGGAAACCGACCCCAACACAGTTGGGGAAAGTCTAGGCAGATCAATAGTACAATAGCTGGCAAACATCTTTAAAAAAATGCGTCGCCTGTTAGCGCAGCATCACCACCACACCCTTAAATATGACCACACCTTGTGTGATAAATGCTGTAATTCAGAGGAAGGGCAAAAGACCATCAAACTGAACAACTTTTTCCATGGGACCCACATCATAATCGCGAAAAAATTATCACCTGTCCCATACAAAAATTAAGAACTGTCCCATACAAATATTATCAAATGTCCCATACAAAAATTATCAACTGTCCCGTACAAAAATTATCAACTGTCCCGTACACAAATTATCAACTGTCCCGTACAAAAATTATCAAATGTCCCATACAAAAATTATCAACTGTCCCGTACAAAAATTATCAACTGTCCCGTACAAAAATTATCAACTATCCCGTACAAAAATTATCAACTGTCCCGTACACAAATTATCAACTGTCCCGTACAAAAATTATCAAATGTCCCATACAAAAATTATGAACTGTCCCATACAAATATTATCAACTGTCCCGTACAAAAATTATCAACGGTCCCGTACAAAAATTATCAACTGTCCCGTACAAAAATTATCAACTGTTCCATACAAATATTATGAACTGTCCCATACAAAAATTATCAACTACAAAAACTTCAATACCTACTCGACCCAAATGTATGGCATGGCTGATTATTTTTTACATCGCCTTTCTGATACATGCTGTGTGTGTGTACTCGTGCATACGTTTTTAAATGACACCATATTATTGTTTTCTTTTTGCTTGCCATATTTGGAATTGAGTAACAAACATTAGGCATCTTCTGGTTACGGAGAATGTCTCCAGTATAGGAGTTGATTACATTTAAAACTTGTTTTCGTGAAAAAAAGTTGTAACTTTGTCCTTTAATATCTCCGTAAACAGAGGGTTCCTAATGTTTGTTACGCAATTCCAAATATAATGGCAAACTATTGTGAGAGTATCTATCAACTATTGTAAAGATCTGTACATACTGGACCATAGACCAGTACAAAAAAAAAAAACACAATGACGGGGAGTGTAATACTCTGGTATTCGTTAAGCTTCATTTTACATCTGTTATTTATGTACCTAAAAATATATGTTAGTTTATTTATCTGTTTTTTGCGTGAATAGAAACCACTGAATAGACCTACAACAAGTTAATACTAATGATACCTACGAGTGATACCTGTTTCAATCAGTTAATACTAGTATTGTCGAAATAAAAGACTTTATTTCGCATACTACAGCAGCTTGCAGCTTTATTTCACAGTAAAAGATGATAACTGTAATGTTACTGGCATAAAAAGCTATTTTACAATATCTAATTAGATTACCTACTGTTATTCTTTTAAGTAAAACATACTGAAAACAGTATTTTCCAAACTCGTATAACAGAGCAGGGAATGGCCCTACAGATTTGGTCCCATAGTGAAAAGTGAAGAGAATAACATGTTCTGACGGAATATAAACTTACAAAAAAACAAACAATTTTTACCTCTTTATAATATTAATTAGTATTAGTATATTAGTATTAGTATACGTATTAGTATACGTATTAGTATATTAGTATTAGTATAGACTAGGGAAATTCTAAATTAATATAAGTAATGGTTACCTCAACAAATTTTTCAATATGAACATAAGAGAACTCATGTGTTTAGGAACATTAGTTCTTCACATTGTTGTATGAAGAACTTATTAAAAACCTAAACGTTCCTGTCACCTCTTCTTTGTGATAGGTTCTTCTTCTTTGTGGACTGTGCCATGGGCATTCTAGCCTATATTTTGGCGTGATTGTCCTTCAATATGGCGCGTCCCCGAGCAAATCGACGCGCAGGCCGTTTCTGTGCATATTTTTAGAGCTATCTACTTGATATTTAACAGAAATATCAACTAATAAAATTAAATTAAATACATTCAATATGGACGTAATCTTGATTCCGTATTGGTTAAGCCTCGTGCAGACACGTATCACGTCGCGAGGGCGCCACGCGTCTTGAATAATAGGTACAATTTCTAAGAAAACCTCACGGTTTAACAATAACCGGTGTTGCGTCGCGCTAGTCTGCACGAAGCTTTAATTCTATTTTTTTTTTCAAAGGAGTAAATGTTTAATTAATCTCCGTACAACAAAAATTAGACAAATGTGAAATAATGGTGCCGATTCTCTTGTCACAAATGCCTCTAAACTAGACTAAAAATCACCAAAATTTTGTTTATTCCTGTCAAACGACGATTTCCCATTCTGAAATAGACTAAAGGGTTAGTTTGGCAACACTAAGATGGCACTGAGTTATTAAATTAGTGAAAATGGCAATTTTGCTATTCTGAATTCGACGTTTTTCACTTAAAATTTTCATTGTGTAACAAAATCTGACTAAACAATCTATTTATAAAAGAATATAATTAGTTGTCATGAACTAAAATTCACACCGACTCCACCAAACAAGTACCAAATGGAGTCGCGATTGTCAAATTCGATTTTAGTTATGTCAAATTATTTTTTAAATTAGAGATTTTTTTTAAGCTGTAAGATTCTCATAGCCAAAAGTGAGGAATTTTAGTGATAGTTTAGTTAGTTTAGTGCGGTGTACTAGATAATCGGCTCGTGAAGTTATTTTAATTTTGCGACTGACACTAATGGAAAGACCAAAATTTGGTTTTATAAAGAGAATATTTTAAAATCTGTGCGTATTCTTTACTGTAACTCATCCATGCGCGTGATTTCGTGCGGCGAAGATCGAACGAATGCTCAAGGAAGCTTACTTCATTATTATTTATGTTTTTATCAACTAAATAATTGCAGAGTAATCCGTGTGCGTGTGAATGCTTTTTTCGTGTGCTTAGCTATGTAATAATCGTAGGTACATTCGAACCGTTTTTTGTTGAACTATTATCCTATAATTTTGATTTTATTTGGCGATTACTATATTCTATTACTAAATTATGCATTAGCATGCGATTTTGTAGTTAATGGTTCTTGTGTCTATTTTTACAAATTGCTTACCGATGCATGAACCAGGTGAGGTGGTTCCTCTTTTAGCGACGATGCCCAGCGACGATACACACCAGAGAGAAAACAACTTTAAGACGCAAATATATGCCAGTGACCTTGAGTGGTTAGCTTGCGTGTTCTGTACTGAGGTCACGCAACGCGTCGTACGTCCAGCCAGTAATAGGACTCGCCCATCAAGGAGCGTATCCCAAATTAGACTCATTATTAATTTATTATACATAAAACAAAAGGTATTTTAATAAAGCACGTATACTAAAAGATTAATCCGCGAATCATATTTAAATCAACTTACAACATGATACTGACCTGCAAATTGCAAAAAACGTGACAAAATTTGAATTTCGCGGGCTGCCTTGACGCTTCAGTTTTTGTTCGGCTTATTCCGGTTTTCCCGAACAAAAAGTGACATATGCACGCGACAGTCGCGTATTCACTCCGCGATCGATTTTAAATAATACGCGGGGTGAAACTGTTGCATTTGTGCGCGATGTATTTAATTGTAATTTTATAGCGATACAGTCCGACTAAAAATATTGATGACTATGATGAAAGGCCCTAACATGAAAGTGCGACGTACTTACCTCAATGTAACGTAAATTCGAACGATTTTTTAATTGCAATACAGTTATGCTTTAGCATTTAGGTCTTAATTTTTGCGGGCAGCACAATTAGTACTACCCATAGATAAGAATAGTCTTAAAACTCCTCCCCCTTTTTAACCGACTTCCAAAAAGGAGGAGGTTATATGTTCGACGCGTATGTGTTTTTTTTAATGTAGGTATGTCCGCCGATTTCTCCGTCAACTGTGGACCGATTTTGAAATTTTTTTTTTTGTATAAAAGGGTATGCTCCCGGATTGGTCCCATATAAATTTTATTAACTTTGCTTGGATAGTTTTTGAGTAAGCTTCAATAATACGTATTTTTCCCACTTAGTATAACATGTGGATGATATGATGATAACTTCCTGTGACTGTTATTTACATAGCAGGTAAAAACATTTTACATTAAAAAAAACAACCGACTCCCTAAAAAAAACACTACAAAGTGAATAATAACTTTAATTTCGGAAGTCGGTGGCAAAAAACCAAATTTCAAAACCAAATACACCGACTTCCGAAATTAAAGTTATTATTCACTTTGTAGTGTTTTTTTTCGGAAGTCGGTTGTTTTTTTTTTGTAAAAAGAGTTTTGTTATATGTGGTGTACTTACAATAAAGTCTTTTAAAAATATTGTGTGACAAACGAGTATTTCCAATTTATTTTAAAATTGTTTGAATTTATGTTACGTTATATTTGCCGCTAATCAATGGGATAGAGCAGGATAAAGAATAGGCGCGCAAAAAAGTACATTTATAAATAACTCAATGTATATTTTAAAGAAGCGAATAATATTATTTGCAACGTAAAAAAAGGATTTAGGAAAAACAAGACAATTAACATGGCTATTTGTGACTTTTTGCATATTGTTATGAAAAATATTGATAAAAATTCTCTATTGTGTGCGATCTTTTGTGACATGAGCCAGGCTCGTGATTATATGGAACATAGGTAATATTTTATTAAAAAAGCTTGATGCTTACGGGGTAAGAGGTGTGTGTCTGTACTTTATCTGAATGTCCTTTATCTCTTAAAGTCGTACCTAAACCACAGAAAACAAATTATGGAAATAAGCAGAATTAATTAAATAGTATAATTAAATTAAAATTCCCCCTTCCCTCCGGACCTCGGTGACGAGTAGACGTATCCTAGCTCCACGCAATTATATTTTAAAATATAAAAATCAATAAACTTCACATCATAATTCCGACAAAAAAAATAGGAGTGCATAAATCACAGAAGTAACCTCATACTCCGAGCACCAAGCCGCTATCTTTGAGACCAGCTGACTCCGCCCTCCTGCGCACGATCACCGGCCAGGATATATTTGTTGCCTCGCTCACGCAACACCGCCCACCAGCTAAAGACAAAAGGTACGCACACCACCATCTTTATTCGCCGATAAAGCTCCACCCCTCGAGTGACGTCGACTCCACGGTGCTACTGCTCTCTATGTGCGCCTGGTATCCGTGGTCTATAGACTAGTAAACTTTGCGTGGGAATACCAAAAAAGAGATAGCAATCGTTACTCCTCAACTTCGCAAGCGTGCATAATACGGCAATACGGTGCTACATTCTTGTAATCCTAGCGCCCTGGTACCTGTGAAGCTTATTAATATGCCGATAAACCATTCACCACCGCAAACTCCTGTACCTTCTACGTCACTCGTTGCGCCGTTGGCGACTCCGTTGCATCACAGCTCCTCCGTACCAAACATTGCCAACCAGTCGGTCAGTAAGGATAATGAGTTCCCTAATATTACCCAACGCAATAAACGTAAATGCACTGAGTCTGGGATAGATCAAGATGACCAACTGTCTTTATTCATGTTGGAAATCAAAAGCATGTTTCTCGAATTTAAGGAACAACAAAATAAAAAAATCGAGCATATATGTAATTCAGTGGAAGAGATAAAAATTCAAAATTTTAACATACAGACGACTGTAACCTCTCTGTCACAAGACTATGAAGACCTTAAGATTAAATTTCATGAATTAGAAACGCAACTTAACCAGGAACGTAAAAACAATTCAAATTATGTAAAATCCCTGGAAGAAAAATTGGATAACCTGGAACGAAGTGCGCGTTCGTCCTGTGTAGAAATTAGGAATATACCGTTAAAAAAATCTGAATCCAAAGAAGCCTTATTAAATACCGTTGTCAAGATCGGCTCAACCCTAAATGTGCCCATTCAACCCCTAGAGGTAAAGGACATTTACCGAATCGGCGCTAAGGACTCGGATAATAGGACTATCATAGTGGATTTTACTAGCAATCTTTTGAAGGAAAACTTTATTCAGATGTATAAAAAGTACAATAAAGAAAATAGCAAATTATCTACAGAGCATCTGAGTATAAGCGGGCCCGCTAAACCTGTGTTCGTGTCTGAAAATCTCTCACCTAAGATGAAACGCCTGTTTTTCCTAGCCCGAGACTTTGCCAGCTCAAATGAATACCGCTATTGCTGGGTAAAAAATGGCAAAATATTTCTTCGAGAAAAAGATGGAGCTCAACACCTAATGATCAAAGACGAGTCTGACCTACCAAAACCCAAAAATTTTAAATGACTAGGTTCTGGCCCATCAAACAGATTGCGCGTCGTTTTTCTTGTGCCTTGTATTCATGTGAACTTTATATTTCTTAATAATTTTACACTATCTTATTTTGTATTATGCCATTTTTGTATTCTAAATGTAATTTGTTTTGTCACTGTAACACTCAATACTAAAACTCTGCCTCTGACACACACTTACCTAGAAAGTACACTTCCTTTACACGCACACACACTAACATACATCCTATTTTACACTTCTTATGATGTAGGTTTATTTTGCACGGAGCATCGGTCATTTCGGATTGTTTTATCCAACGTTAGAAATAATAATTGCTTTAAAAAAATATTTGTTAATTCTTACTTTCCATTATGAATGATAACGTCGAAATATTGGATGATATTGAACATGTTGCAGCGTCGGCATCATACCAGTGTTCCCCGGAATTAGTTGACTCATTTTTACACAACGTTAATTATGGTCTAAAAATTTTCCACGTAAACATAAGAAGCATCGGCAGCATTGCCAATTTTAACAATCTCCTTCTACTGCTGCATCGAATAAGGGTTCAGTTTGACGTCATAGTCTTGTCGGAGTGCTGGCTACGTAAATGTCCCCACCTTCCCTCGATTCCGGGCTTCGTATCCGATTTCTCCGATAATTTAAACCAAAATGATGGAGTTGTAGTATACACGAAAGTAGAGTTACAACTCGCTATCGAAAAGTCAGTCCTCACCGACGCAAACTGCCTAGTAATTAAATTACGTAATGATGTGGCTCTTATTGCAGTATATAGATCTCCTTCAACGAAGAACATCCAACAATTTGTCACCAGTCTAGACTTAATACTCAAATCTCTTAGCACTTACAAGACTATTGTTCTGGTTGGAGATGTAAATATTAACATTGCCCGAAACTGTGGTGACTTAAATTCGGACTTCTATTTAAATACTATTGCGTCACACGCTATGCTCCCTGGTCACCTTTTTCCCACCCGCAACGATAGCTGTATTGACCACGTTATTCTTAAATCGAATAAACCAGCCATTACCCTAGTACTTGACACTTTGATCACAGACCATGCTCCTGTTGTAGTTTTTTGTGATCTAAAACTAGACATCCCTAAATCGCCCCTCCGTCAACGTCGAGTGGACATTTCGGCATGCGTTGAGGCACTTAAGATAACCGATTTTTCTGACGTCATGTGCTGTCATGATGCCGATATTGCTGTTTCTACCATGGTTAGTTTGATCTCCTCGGTTGTAAATAATAATTGCAGTAACTCTATCATCCCGAGTAGAAAGCGAATTATTAAGCCATGGGTCACACCGGGGCTCCTTAAGTGTATTCGCAACCGGGATAAACTGTACGTTAAAACTAAGAAAGACGCTGATAATCATATTCTTAAGACAACGTATAATAGATATAAAAATTACTGCAATAACCTATTAAAAAAATTAAAAAGAGAATATGAACGTAATGAGTTTGAAAAACATCGTAACAATCCCAAGGCTACCTGGAAACTTATAAAAACTATCTCCAATCTTCAAACGAGTAAGACTTCTGCTAGTGAACTGCTGTCCCTTGCTCCGGAAGTATCTCAATCGCTTGATTTGGTTAACAATTATTTCGCAAATGTGGGGATGGAGCTGGCATCTAATATTAGGAATTCCACAAACTATGTCTCGACAACCACTGACGCTGGTTCACTTAGTGTCCACTCCAGTTCAATGGCCATCCTAAACACAGACAACGAAGAAATCGAGCGACTAATTCTTGGCCTCAAGCTTAATAGTGCTGTAGGATGGGATGGTATCCCGGCTACTGTGATACTTGGTGCCAAAAACATTCTTGTCCCAGTCATCTGTCACGTTTTTAACCTTGCTCTTTCGTCTGGAATTTTTCCAGCTGCTTTTAAAAAAGCTGTAGTGCACCCTATTCATAAAAGTGGTGACGGAGGCAGTGTCAACAACTACAGACCCATATCGGTTTTATCTATCCTATCTAAACTCCTAGAAAAAATATTAAATAAACGCCTGCTTGACTATCTCAATTCACAAAATATTCTGGCTGACAACCAATTTGGGTTTAGATCTGGCAAAAAGACGGAAGATGCTATATTAGAATTACTGGGTACAGTAGCCCAAAATACTAATAATAAAGATAAGACCTTAGCTATCTTCCTTGATCTCTCTAAAGCTTTTGACACTGTCTCTGTTCCCCTCTTAATTACTAAAATGGAAGGGGTTGGCATAAGAGGCTTACCGCTGGATATTTTCAAGAGTTAGCTTAGTGGTCGTTCTCAGGTAGTAAAAATTGAAAACCATTCCAGCAAAGCAGAATTTCTCTCCTACGGTGTCCCACAGGGTAGTGTTCTAGGACCCACCCTGTTCCTAATATATATTAATGAGCTCTGCAGACTTGCGCTCGTCAACTCCAAAATAATTACGTACGCTGATGATACCGTAATCTTGGTTAATGGCAGTGACTGGACCGAAGCTTGCAGGTTTGCAGAGTCTGCCCTACGTACTATCATGACGTGGTTAAGACAGAACTTGCTCACACTTAACCTGGATAAGACTAGGTTCATTACATTTAGTCCGAGGAAAGCATCACAGCCAGCTCCGACTTTCTGTTTGACAGCTCATGTATGCGATGCCATCAATAATATTGGTTGTAATTGTACCAAACTTATACGCACGGATTCCATAAAATACCTCGGAGTTCTTATTGACAGTGCGCTGACGTGGAGTGGGCAGGTGGATTCGCTGGTCTCTAGGGTAAGAAAGTTAATTTTTGTCTTTAAAAATCTTCGAACCTCCGCAAGTTTTTCTACCCTGAGGACAGTTTACTTTGCGCTTGCTCACTCCATTTTAACGTACTGTATATCTTCATGGGGTGGAGCTGGAAAGTGTTTGCTATTGCGCTTGGAGAGAGCGCAAAGAGCCGTGCTCAAGGTCATGGCATACAAACCCATTCGTTTCCCTACACATGAGTTATATCAGCTATGGAAATTACCCACCGTTAGACACTCTTTCGTCTTGAGCACGGTATTACGGAAGCATTCTGACCTGCCGTTTAACCGTAATCTGAGCAAACAACGACGCAGATCTGCCAGAGTCTGCCAAACATTTCCGGCTAGACTTGAAATTGTCCGGCGACAATACATTTTCTTTGGTTCTGTGTTATACAATAGAGTAAATAAGCTACTTAATATTTATTCTTCCTCTTCCCGGGATTGCAAGAAACTAACGAATGATTGGCTTTGCACCCTCACCTACGAAGAGTTGGAGACTTTAGTTAGGCCATAAGGATAGACATATACATCATACACACCTCCATACAATCTCACGCTTCATGCACACACACACGCTCACACACACTACACCTAGGTACATACCTTGTACATACCCTCCATCTACACATCATACACGCACTCACACCACTTACACAAACTCTACATACGAACTCTTTAGTTAATTAGTTTTAGTTTTTTTTTTTTTTAGCTCATATTTTGTTAGTTAAATTCTAGTATAGCACTAAACACCTGGAACACTGTCATCTTCCTCACGGAGGTGGGCGTTAATAGCTGCGACACAGTTTATAACTAATGTGGCTATTATCGTACGCAATGAAATTGTAAATGTTAGTTTTTGTTCCAATAAAGAATTATTATTATTATTATTATTATTATTAATATAAACACCAAAAGAGAAGAAATCTTCCAGTCGGATGACGCGCGCCCTTGGACGGCAGCGCTTGATGTAATTCGTGACTTACAGTGGCGGATCCAGGATTGTCGTTTGGGAGGGGCTTGACCCCGCCGAGGGTAGGTTTTAACAAAGTAAACACTAAAAAGCACACAATATTTCAATTTGCTTAACACATAGCAAGCCTCCTCGGATTACTTTTCGCAAATTCCTCAATGACTTCGTTAGGTTGTAGCCTACCAGAGATATATCGGAGAGTATACATGGCGGCCAAACCGGGCAGCGGGAGTGGCAGAATGAGTGGCGCGCGGAATCAAAATTCGTCACGTAGGTAACCAAAACATCGTAAAGAAATTGAATACTTGAAAACATAATACTGAAGTAAAGGATAATTAATGACAATTATACCTTAGGTAGAGTAGGTCCAGGGTCGCTGGAAAGTCCGAAAGGGATACCGTGGCCCCCGGCAACGTACAGGCAACTGAAGGAACACGGGTGGGTTTTAGTCAGTGAGAGTCTGACACGCCCTCCCGCTCCGCCCATAGCGGGAGAAGTTATTTGATAATTACCCACCCTCAAAAAAGAAAAAAAGGTAGAGTAATGCTTGCTAAAAAGTTTAATTAGCTTAGCACTTTAAGATTTGTCACGGAAGAACTCAGATGCTTTTGGGGGGGGCTTGAGCCCCTTAGACACCACCCTGGATCCGCTACTGGTTAATTACATAGAAATTCATAAAATTTTATTGAGTGCTCAAAACGCAGCGTACAAGACGCGCGCCGATATCGGAATCGGTCACGAGGAATCGGTTTTTATTGGCCCCTTGCCCGAGGAACTCTTCTCTCGGTCCACGCAATCGGGGGCCCGTCATTGGATTTCCCTCCCCCTCCTAGGAGAGGGTGGGAGTGCTTTCATGCATACCTATTCGCAAGAGGAGGGGGGGGGGGGGGATCGATCGGGGGATAGATCGGAATTTAAATTGGACGGCCTCCTTATAGGCCCTGACTCAAAGGATAAGCAGTAGTGCGTACGCCTTGTATACGTACATTCTGTCACGAAAATCATTTCGCATCTTACGTATCTTATATTATCAAATAAAAGTTAGATCCGTTACTAACTGGGTAAGCCAGAAGGTTACTGGAACGCTGCGGGCTCTGTACCGATTGAAAAATTTATTACCTTCCAGTACGAAGACAATGCTTGTGCAGTCCCTAATCTTCCCTATCATCGATTATGGTGATGTGTGTTACTATGACCTGAATGCAGATCTACTCGACAAACTTGACCGTCTTTTCAATAACTGCATTCGATTCGTTTTCAATCTGCGTAAATATGATCTCTGCGCATCGGTCGCTTCTAAAGTGGTTGCCCATACGCCAGCGCAGAGAGCAAAGGGCGCTGACCACCTTGTTTTCATTTCTTGACTCTCCCTCTTCCCCTAGTTATCTAGCTCCCCACTTTCAGTACATTTGCGCCAACCACAATAGAAATCTTCGTTCATCTCACAATCGTCTTCTTCAATGTCCCACTCACCGCACAGACTTCATTCACTCTTCCTTCTTCATTCAGTCTATCTCTCTGTGGAATGCGCGCCTCCAGGAAATCAGAATGGTGACCAACCGATTATCGTTTAAAGTTAAAGTTCGCGAGCATATTCGCAAGAAACTGGCAGTATCATCACAACGGTAATGTTTTCTCCATAGAAATATTCTTATATCTATGGTTTTCTCATTGATTGTTTTAGTTGTTTTAGTATTTTTATGTGTATTTATTTGTACTTATATTTATATATAATTAGGTGTATATATTATATTTATAGTTTTTGATAGATATATGTATATCTTTATATTTAAATAAATATTTATTCCTCAATTCTCGCTATTGCACCTGCCACTGTTTGTCTCTGCATCACCCAAAGGTTGACTGGTAGAAAATGCCTATGGCATTAAGTCCGCCTCTTTACATTTGTGTGCTTAAAGTAATAAATAATAATAATAATAATAACTGCTTAATACGGGCTAACTGAATCTATTCTCAGATACGGTGTTATCGTTTGGGGTAACTCAACTAGTAAAGAAGTTGCATTTAAAGCAAAAAAGAGATGCCTCACAGCCATGTTAAAGTTGAAAACCACCGATATAAGCCCTTTTTCATACGATACACAATACTGATATCTGCATCCCTTTATATTCTGGAAACAGTAATGTTTGTTAGAAATAATAATAACTTATTTTCGCGAATGGCAGATAAGTTTCCCAGAAACCGGCGTGATCAAAGTCAGCTCTGTCTGCATAGAAGTAGGACTGAACTTAGGCGCTAAAGTGTTATCTGCATGGCTCCCACTAATTATAATAAGTTACCCAAAACTTGGAGGCAGCTTAATAATGTACAATTGAAAAAAACAACTAAAGTCATTTCTAACTAACAAAGTACATTAATGAATTTCTGGCAGAATCTTTTATTCTTGACAAAGATGCATTATGCATTTTTTTTGCACGACTCCAGACTCCAGGCTGCTACCTGCTGATAAATTATTTATGGAAAAACCCAATAACACTTTTCCCGACCTGTGAACCCCTAATTGCGTAATACACGATCAATCAGAATCTCGCGCGACACTGCAGTAATCGTTCTACCGTGAAGTTTTCTAAAACATAGTTTTGTTAGAGTCGCGTCGCGCCAGTCTGCACGAGCCTTAATACGATAACATAGGGAATAGATAATGATTATGATAATACGTCATCATGTAATGTATGTATGTTAAAAAAAGATCTAAAAAGCACAGAAGAGTGATAACTAATTGGTAACAAGTTTACGTCATACAGATTGTTGTTGGTACACCACTGACTACCTGCAGTATTTATCTCTCCTTCTCCCTTTAATCCATCCAAAGGTTGTCTGTAAAAGATCGCTTTTAGCGATAAGGGTGACAAATCAACATCGAGCTATGCTGCGCTGTACTGCGCTGTGCTGTGCTGTGTTTCTTAAGCTACGTATTTTTAACAATCAACAACAAGCTGTGCTGCGCTTTGCTTAGCTCAGTATTAAAAGTAATCAGCAGCTCGTGTAGTCGTTTATCTCGTCAAAAATGACTTTATTTAAAAAAAAAACGTAAACATTACGACATAGTTGAATCCGATGAAGATGAAAGTGAAGAAGAAGCGGATATGGATATTTATAAAAACATAGCACAGTTCGGCTCAGCACGGCGGGTAGCGCGCCTCGCTCGAGACTGCTGCGTTTTTAAACAGAGCGTAGCCTCACACAGCGCAGCACAGCATGGTTTGTTTGTATCCTCATTAAAATATTAGACGAGCGAGTTGACCAAACATAGCACAGCGCAGTACAGCGCAGCATAGCTTGATGTTGATTTGTCAAACTAAGACCGCCCATTGTGTCACCCTATGTAACATTTCTAAATTTATTTCTGTCATTTGTATGGTGTGCATAATAAAGAAGATTCTATCTATTGTTAGCAGGCGACGACACACTTGCACAGTGCACGGGTGCACACAATAAACATATGTAATAAGTGATAAAGAGCATATTATTGTACAGCTTAATTCCGTAACACAATAACCATCGCACCGTAATCACTATCGCTTTCATTTCGTAACACAATAACCATCGCACCGTAATCACTATCGCTTTCATTTCGTAACACAATAACCATCGCACCGTAATCACTATCGCTTTCATTTCGTAACACAATAACCATCGCACCGTAATCACTATCGCTTTCATTTCGTAACACAATAACCATCGCACCGTAATCACTATCGCTTTCATTTCGTAACACAATAACCATCGCACCGTAATCACTATCGCTTTCATTTCGTAACACAATAACCATCGCACCGTAATCACTATCGCTTTCATTTCGTAACACAATAACCATCGCACCGTAATCACTATCGCTTTCATTTCGTAATACAATAACCATCGCACCGTAATCACTATCGCTTTCATTTCGTAACACAATAACCATCGCACCGTAATCACTATCGCTTTCATTTCGTAACACAATAACCATCGCACCGTAATCACTATCGCTTTCATTTCGTAATTGAACTTCAAATATTCATTGCGTAAAGCCTGATTTACACGATGCGATTTAATTGCCAGTGGCCTGAAATATGTTGCCGGAGGAGCTCGTGGCTAAGTAATAACAGCCGCACGGGTCGATACATCAGGTTAAGCTACGATTGCCGTTTTGGTCCGTGGATGGGTGATCATCTTTACATACCGAGACTCCTCCGTGCCTCGGAAAATACGTTAGGCCGTTGGTCCCGATTGTCATTCGTGGATCTTTGACAGTCGTTACAGGTCGTCAGAAACCCGAAAGTCTAAACAACCAGTCTTACCAAGGGGTATCGTATTACTCAGTTACTGGGTTGTGGAGGTCAGATAGGTCGCTCCTTGTAAAATACTGGTATTCAGCTGCATCCGATTAGACTGGAAGCAGATCCCAACATAGTTGGGAAAAGACTAGGCAGATTGATTTTGGCATGATATATGTTTTAGCAAGAATTAAAGTTGCAGCCTCTAAAGTGTTTAAGCGATGCAAGTCTGTTGTTGCGTCGATTTTATTGTATGCCAGAGGCAAGAAAGTTGCACCGTGTTATGGGGCTTTATTTACGATGTTCAATATTTGATTTTTCAAACATAATATGAAGCAGTGACATAGAGCCTGAAGGTCAAAAATTTGCAAACAACGTAGGAAAGTTAGAAGTATTTATGACAGATCCCAACTGAGATTTTTGTAAGGTAGCTGCTGGATGAGAGTTGCCGAGAATCGAGCTGAATGGCGTGCAATTGGAGAGGCCTATGTCCGGCAGTGGACTGCTGTAGGCTGATGATGATGAGACTGAGATAACAATGCGACCGATTTTTTTATAAATAATACGGGAATAGGGATATTGACTGAAGAAAAAAAAAACTGTTTAGCCCATCAGTCTGATATAAAAAAAATAATAGACACGTATTTTTTGCTTTATCATATTAAATAAAAAATGATTTAGATAAAACGCATTCAAGTTGGGGAGTGGAGGCTCGCTACGTCACAATTCAGTATAAAATTTACAGGAGGGTGACGTCATGCCACATTTTAACTCAATGTATTGCCGTAATCTTTTGATTACGTAAAAAAGAAAAAATACGTGTCCAATATTTTATAATAATAAATCTGACAGTCAATATCCCCATGCCAGTCTGGGCCCATTTTATGGTAACGGTCACTGGTCACTAATGCCTTTGGATATCTACAATATCAGAGGCCTGCTATCTGTGTATTTTGTCGTCGAATTATCACTGACGATGCCGTCAATATTTCAAGCACTGAAAGAAAGTTTGAACATATGTACTTGGGGTAGTTTTCCGCAACTTTTTTTAAACCTGTATGTTTAGAGACATTCAAGACAAGGGGAGTAAAGTTGTGACTGAATGGTACCCCAGTCATGGCAAAAGGAACAGGGGAAGACATTATAAAAGATGGGAAGATGAACTGAAGCTTACAGCGGAGAAGAGTTGCGAGAGATAGGGCTCAGTGGAAGTTGTTAAAGGAGGCCTTTGCCAAAAGACACACTGAACTAAGAGACATTCTGTTAACTACGGAAAAATACCACAACGCAAAGATGTTCAGAATAGAACGGGCTTATTCTTACTATAACAAACTAAATTGTTTTTTTTTATTGTAAGGCAGGAGTGTGGTTTTAGCCGGTAAGAGTCCGGCACTGCCTGCAGACTTTTTCACCAGTATGACTGTCTGGGCGTCCATGAGGATTGCGCAATGCTAGTAAAAAAAAAAAAATTACTAAAGGCAGATTAAATAAGATATGATATAAATAGTTAAGCAAAAAGAACTACACATCAACGATTCTCCTTCGGTTTTTTGGGTCGATTTTTTTTGTTTGAAATCATTGTTTTTACTTATGGTGTATTACTTAATATTATCGTGTGCTCTCATGTATGATGCCCGTGTCTAGAATAATCTGATCGTAATGAGTCTTGATGTTTTTTTTATTTCTTAAGAGGTAAAAAATTTGACTGGTCTGCCGTAAATTCGTATTCGGCCCATG
Organism: Agrochola macilenta; assembly: GCA_916701695.1. NCBI lineage: Eukaryota > Metazoa > Arthropoda > Insecta > Lepidoptera > Noctuidae > Agrochola > Agrochola macilenta. Next base: position 8,198,680 of record OU753554.1, on the reverse strand, counting down.
CACCAATTACTTACTGGAAATAAAAAACTATTTTTTTTAAACCAAGATTATTTGAATCAACTTAGCCTAATGCAGTTCACTGTTGCACGTAGGCCTCCACAGGCTGTGCCAGCACACCTTTTTGAGGTCGTCGATTTATCTAGTTGGACTCCATCAAGACTGTTTAATTTAATCCTAACTACCTCGTAGATACGAAAATGAGTTTGTTTGTTTGTTACGCTTTCACGCTAAAACCGCTGAACAGATTTGGATGAAATTTGGCACATGGGTAGACCATGACCTGGATTTGGACATAGGATACTTTTTATTCCGAAATTCCCACGGAATCGAGACTTATGCGGGTGAAACCGCGGAGCACAGCTAGTATTAAATAAAAGAAGAGTTAGGTTTAAGCTTTATTTTCATTCCAACTGTGTTGCCAGGTTAGTCAATAAATCTCTAAAAAAAAAAAAAAAAACAATTACGAATCAATTTATACCTCTCCTAAACCATTTGCGGATTTGTAAAGGAAATCAATAGTTAACATTAAAATAACCATCAACAACTTTAAATGCGTAAAACATAACAATTTACGGAAACGGGCATCGTCATGGTGTAAAAAACGGTGGTTAAACATTTTGATCTGTTGTCTAGGATATGAATTAATTTAATTAGGTATAAACTAGCTATTGCCCGCGGCTTCGCCCGCGTGGAGGTCGGTAATTAACCCACGGAAACATACTAGCGGGATAAAAGTATTCTATGTCCTCCGGGTCATGGTCTACCCATGTGCCAATTTCATCCATATCTGTACAGCTGCTATAGTGTGAAAGCAGAGCGGCTCTAGCCCATGTAGCGCCCGTGTGCAATCAATACCCTGGTGCCCTCTAGCAGTGGTGGAAGTAAGCCTGTCGGGGCCCGGGGCGGCAAAACTAAACGAAATACGAACGAATGAATTAGTCGGTCATTTGGTCAACCCGACAAAAAAAAAGTCGGCCCTCTGCAATCTACAATTAAACAGTGCTTTTACGGCTTCTGAATTTGGACGGGTTGCAAAATAAGCTATGCTTCCAAAACACAAACACGCGCGCACATTTTCACGCACACAGTCTCACTTTTGCTGTGCCCCCCTACGCTGAATATAAACGAAGAGTGCTGAAATTCCCAGCCCCAACTACAAACTGCCTTTTTACTGAACATGTTTTGGTCTTGTTTGGGATTTGATTAAAAATTGTCGCGAGCGCCCCCCAAGACCCTGCGCCCGTGTGCGCTGCACACCTTGCACCATAGGTAAAGGCACCTCTGCGTGAAAGCGTAACAAACAAACAAACATACTTTCGCATTTATAATATAAGTTAGGATATTATAATATACAATGTCGCCCATAGGCCCATGTGCCCGCCCGTATTTTTCTGAATTTTCATGAAAAATTATCAAAAATGAACTTTAAAAGGGGGGTTTATCTTTAATATTTTTCATGTTTTTTTTTTTTTTTTTTGTAATGTTTGCCATATCTCCTTTGTTATTGGCTCGATTTGGATTCTGTTTATTATTTCTAAAAGCTTATGAGTTATTTTATCGGATTAACTAATATATTTTAGTATGTCGACTATGAAAAACAAACGGAGGTAAAGAAATTTTTTTCAACTGAAAAAAACAGTATTTAAAAAAAAACAAAAATAAGTCCATAAAATCATAGAAAATCATAGAAAAATCATCATGAATCATAGAATCATTTTATATTGAAAAAAAATAATAATAAGAAAAAATATAAAAAAAACAAACATTCAAGATATACCACCCTTTTAAAGTAAATTTTCGATAAAATGTCATGAATATTCAGAAAAATACGGGCGGGCAGTGCCCATGGGCGACATTGTATATTTTATTATATTATTTAAAGATAAGGATAATATCAGTGAATGCAACTTGTGTTGTCATGACAAATGCAACACTCTAACCCCACATCGTCATGTGTGTGATTACTATAATTTTCCTACTAATTACCTAAGAATAGATATCATAACATGGTATTTTTAATTGGAATTAATTGCCAATGACTAATCGCAGTTGCTATGAGTTTTTATAATATGATAACATAACATCACGCCTGTATTCCCCGAAGGGTTATGCAGAGCTGTACCTATAGTACACCCACATTTCGCCAGTTATGTTTAAGTCCCATGTAATAGGAGGCGAGCCTATTGCCATTAACTGCGCACAAATCCAGACTTCGGCTGCTACTGAGAAATTCCAGATGAAAAAACCCAATAGCACTTTGGTCCTTGCGACCTCTAAAACAACGAGGCATTTTATAATATGAGTACTGTAATAATATATAGCACTATGTTAATCTACGTTATCCCTATGCGTTAGGGATTCGGACTTTTCATAAATTGGCTAGGAGAGCAGTGCTCACCAACACGGTTGATGTCGTACTTATTTTGTAAAACTGTAATATTGTAGTACAATCCTCAAAAACGGCTTAAAGCGGTCACAACACTACGGCAACGAACCCAGAGACATGACATTGTAATAATGTCCTGTCGTGTTTTTCCCAACTTAAGGTGAAACTTGGTGCTTACGAATGATAAAAAAAAAAGTTTCTAAGTTATCACAACAAAAAAAAACACGGCCATTTATCCGACATATTTTGGTACTCGCAAATAAATCAAAACTTATAGGGTACTTCCCGTTGACCTAGTATCATGAAATTTGGTAAGAAGCAAGCTCTCACAACACCAGTAAAGGAAAAAGTCCGAAAATTGTTAATTTGTAGGTTTCACCCATTTTTTGTTTTGCTATTACGAACTTACATTTGCAGTTGGTATATCGATGTATAGGAGAACATTTCAACCACAAAGTTAAGTTGGTTCTTGGGATAAATTCATCTCACTACAGAACCCTTCATTGTGCGTGGTCCGACACGCCCATGCACGTGGTCGGTTTTAACGGGATAAAGGGTCCTGCAGACAGGCGCGACGTCACGGTGGGACGCGATTCTAGTAGAACAATTTCCATGTTTTCATAGAAATTGGTCTACTAGTGTTCGTCGCGCTTGTCCGTGGGAGCCTTAAGTTCTATTTACCTAAGAAGTTTAAGTTAAGAAGTTTTTACACTTAGTGAAACAAAAGAAATATATCTACGGTCTTTATAGCCATAAAGATCGAGATATATTTCTTTTTTTTCACTAAGTATTCAAGCTAACTTATATTTTTTATACGAGATGCACGTTCGTGTTTCTGTGACATTTTTTTTTCTTTCTTTCCTTGAAAAAGTGTAATGAGAAAAGTGGGGGTAACCTTCTCTCACCCACTAAGCTATGTAATTAAAATCAAAGAAATAAATTATTCCTTCCGAATTCAAACCTTGCATTTAATGCGAGAATGTGCCAGTGGAAATTTTATTTAGATGCAGCCAGAATTATTACTTAGAAAATAAAAAATAAGTTTTTACACAGATTTAAACCTAAAATAGATGTGCTTATATAATTTCAGGAAGGACCAATTGACCAAAGTTCCATCGCCGACGTCAAGGCTTTTTATCTGTTCTTAGAACTTTTTTGGTTTGTGTTTATATTTTTATTATGTACTGGTTTCTGCCCGCGATTTCGTCTGCGTGGACTTCGGAATTGGGTTCAGAGAGAAATGAAAAATGCAGATAGACATATAGCGTTGCTACAGTTTTTTATATCTTTTTAAGAGGAATAATTCCGTAATACATTGTTTGTATATTGATTTACACGGCGCACACCAGTAAAGCTCCCATTCGGCATTATTTTTTCCGATTTCTTTAACAATCGTCGTCATATTTCAGATAATTTAATTAAAACCTTAATGAATTATACTCCTAAATCTTCCTTGTGAATCACTCCGTCCATTGGTGAATACCCGTGTGAAAATCTGTTCGGTAGTTTTTGCATCTATCCTCACAAACTTTCGCGTTTATAATATTAGTAGGATAGGATAGGATATTATATTATATAGTAGGATATATTTTATAATACTAGCTTCTGCTCGCGACTGCGTCCGCGTGAAATTTCTTGTTCCCCCGACCTACCCCGTCGCATCGCATTGCCTGCCCGCGCTAATACTTTGCTTTCGCTCTTTCTGACATTTTTCTTTTTGCTCGGCCTCTAAGGGTTCTAGCATGATGTTAAATAGCCTATAGCCTTCCTCAAGAATTGGCCTATCAAATGCAAAAAGATGTTTTCAAATCCGACTTGCAGTTCCAGAGATTAGCGCGTTCAAACAAACAAACAAAAAAGCAAACATTCCTGCTTTATTATTAGTAGTATATACTTATAGATGTATTGATAGTGATGTGTTTTATAAGTGTGTTCTAAGTCTGCTCACCTTGGTTTACGCTGTCGGTGGCGCTTCTGTCAGCGAGGTATATAATATCTTTGATCTCGGGGCGCACCGTAGTGGCGAGTGAGTCTTTGACGGACGCACTAAATAATTCTCTGCGTCAAAAAGTCCTGCAGTGCAAAATGTTGTCTTTACATTCATTTTTAATATCTTCCTTTGTTTTCTTTTGTGTTATCAATGGCGGTTTATTCAAAGAAATACGTGAGTATTTAAACATTATTTTTTATGGTTGGAGTAATAATTATTATTACGAAAATAGAAAATTATTACATTAGTATATCTACTTATAGTACTATAAATGATTTTGATTTTCGATAAAAAATACATAATTAATTAAATATCTAAAAGGCTCAGATGGAATAGTCAAGGACCAGGACTAATTGTCCATTAGACTATGATAAATCTCTTAATAAACTAATAAATAATCTACTTAAGTTAAAATAAATGATAAAAGAAGGCATCATAAATTCATAATACATATTAATTATTCAAATAATAAAAAACAGTGTACAAAGAATTACATACCCAACATAAAACCAATTTGCATTTAATTAAAACCCTAATTAAAATTACAAATACACCATAGGGTCTTCTTTGAAGTTCAAGGTTAATGCTCAAACTTCCTTATTTTGTTCACCAGTAAACAATTATTTATGTCAATCAAAATCAAATACTTTAGCTGTTTTTTTAATATAAATATAATAACAAGCGATTATTATTTTGTAATAACTAATATAATCTATTAATAAAATGTGTTGATCGATTTACTTCCTCAAAGCTATAAATAGACGGGAAATTCCAGTATTTTTAAGAACGTTCGCATTCTAATCTCAGTTCGTAAAAAATATAATCAATTTATCTACATTTTTAGGGTTCCTTACCCGAAGGGTGCCAAACGGAACCCTATTACAAAGCCTCCGCCGCGCGCCGTCCGTTCGTCCATCTTTCTGTCAGCGGGCTGTATCTCATGAACCGTAATAAGTAGAAAGTTGAAATTTTCACAGAATGTATATTTCTATTGCCGCTATAAAAAAATAAAAATAAATTAAGCCTTAGAGTTGTTTCGGCGTTTTGTTGCCAAATATTGTACGGTGGTACGGAACCCTTCGCGTGCGAGTTCAACTAACACTTGGCCGGTTTGTGACAAGTTTTTGGCATTAATAATTGTCGAGACGGAATTGCGACTTGAATTTGAACATTATTATATACGTGAATTGGCCTTCTGGTTCGTTACATATAATTTATGTACCTACCTGAAATGGTACAATTAAAAGGTACAATTCGGTAGCCGACCGCCGGCGCTGGCGGCAGCAGCAGTCGACGTGCCGTCGCGACACAACTGGTTTCTACGAATTTCTATGATTCTGCAGCCAGCTGCGGAATTGTACCTTTAAGATTATGTCCTTAGACTAGGTAATTTTGGAAGATAATGTTGTCATCGTATATTAGTAGAATAATTTAATTATTTTCATGGTCCTAATTATGAATATGACACTGAACGAGGTTAAATAATTCATGATTCTTGAAGCATGCATATTTATGAAATGTAGTTTGTTTTATTTTTATTTGTTTTTGATCTTATACCTAAATCTTTGAAGCTGGGTAGAAAAAGGAAAACAAGCATAAAATTTGTGCGTCTAAGCGACTAAATAATTCACATACATAGGTACATATGAGGCCTATGTCCACTGCTGGACATAGACCTCCCCCAATGGGGGGGTTTGCCATAATCGCCACGCTTGGCAGGCGGGTTGGCGATCGCAGTATGGTGTTAAAATACATAGAGAACGCTGCTGCCCATTCTCTAGTGAGTCCCTTAGTCGCCTTTTACGACACCCACGGGAAGAAATGGGATGGTACTATTCTTTATGTCCGGCACCACACGGAAAATATACACAAAACACTAAATAAATATATAAATAAGGCAAAGCAAAGGGTTACAAATTAATTACAATTCCCTAACGAATTGAATTGGTGTTGGGGAATTGTAATTAATAAATAAAGCAAAGGGATAGGATTTAATATCAATTACATTTTTATGCACGAGATATTTTAGGAAAAACACTATAAAACCTCAGGTTTATTATTTATTACGACCTATTCCAAGAATATTAATAGTAAACTGTTATAATAATTAGTATTATTAAAATATAAAGTAGTGGAAAAATTAAAAATAGAGGTTATAAATAGTTCCATGTTTAAATGTAAAATGCAATAAATACAACATATTCATACTGGTAGTTAGTAATGTACCTATGTAATTTAATTTGCACCATATTTAGTCATAAGATATCTACCAAACAACGAACAAAAATGTAGATACACTTAGATAGATTTTTTCGAAGTGTCTTATAAGAAATGAAAATAACACACAAACCAAACAACACATTAAAAACAAACATACAAGTCATAATAAACACACCGAGATTAGTAAACTTCTTAATAAACATAAATGTATTCGCCTTTTTAAGTTCAAGACCAACTTAGAACTAATCGAATAATTTCATTCAAATGATTTAAATTAGCAATTCACTTCCTCTATCATTTTATAATCACTTTTACATGCAAACAATGTTTCTCTTATATTATTACATTGTATAACAAAATTCAAGTGCCACAGAGTAGCGAATTTAATACCACAGTTTAGTCAGCTACTCAGCTTACCAACGAGAATGAATAGATCATGTCATACCTATGTACAATATAATAATAAAGCATTGTCGTATATAATGTGCGGTCTCTGACGTGGATAATAAAGCATTAGGTGCTGCGAAGTGCAATTACCACATACGTAATTTTATTGTATGTGTCATAATGTACCTACATTGCAATGTTATGTTCAAGTATAAGGTCCGTGGGTTGTCTTGTAGCACTTCGATGTAATTATATACACCTGCGTTAAATTGCTTACCCTTTTCTTAGGCATTTTATGTAATTCTTGATTACCTAAGTACGTTACGTCACGCTTGTACCCTCTGAAGTGTTAGGCAGAGGTGTACTTATAGGACATCCACATTTCGCCAGTTATGTTTAATTACCATGTAATAGGGGGGAGCCTATGGACATCATCCGGGTACAAATCCAGACTCCGGGCTGCTACTGGGAAATTCCTAATGGAAAAACTCAATAATACTTTGCCCGACCTGGGAATCGAACCCAGGACCTATGAGCTTAGCACACGTAACATGACCACCGTAGAAGAGTCGAGTTTTATCGACGGAAGAGTAGACAAAATTACAGTTAAACAATCACAATCTGTCATTTTGTCTATTCTTCCGTCGACAACACCCGTTTCTACGGTGGTCATGCTGCGCGTGCAGTAGAGCTTGCGACCACTAGACTAACAAGGCAGCCTCTTACCAAATTAAGTATAATAAATGTTACCAAGCTAGTTAGTTAAGGGAAATTCAAATTTTCTTACGTTTTATGCAATTTGTAGGTCAGTGTCAGGTTGTATCTTGATTAAAATATAATTCGCGACCGTAACAAATATATAATTTACAGAATTATAATCAATAGAATCAGCAACACAACTTATGTTGGAATAATCCTAAAATGTCATGATGTCATCAAATAGTCATTCAATATGATTATATGAACTTAGTGAGATGTATTGATGATTATAATTCTATAAATAAATGTTCGATACGGCCTCGAATCATATTTAGAACAACATACAACTTGATACTGCCCTGCAAATTGCAAAACACGTAAGATAATTTGAGTTTTGCTAATTCTTTCGCCTTAACTTGAGAGATTTATACCTACTACATTGTTGCCCATTGCATCCCATCGCCTGTTTTGAGGAGGATTGGATGGAGGCTACAAAAAATAAGGGAAAATAAAAAGAAAATACATAAAAAATAAAAGAAAATACTTTACTGTATACACCCTGTATTTTAGGAGATGAAATGAAAAAATAAAAACTATGAAAAGAGTTTGTAATCTGGTTGTTTACTTTCATGCTTGTCTGATTGTTGAACAATGAAAATGGTGTAGAAATTATGTATAGATACCAGCACGCGTAGGTTAGACCACCATAGAAACGGTCGCGTTCAAGTTTGATTTTTACAGACTACATAGACGAACAGCAGAATACATAAGAGTCTATGTATTATGTAAAAATCAAACTTTCTATTTGATAAATTAGTTGTCATTTTATACTCCACAGCCACACAACATCGCAGTGACAAAAAATATGTGTAATTCACAAACATTTTGTCACTGCGATATTTTGTACTATGCATAAAATAGAATTTCTCGACATCAGCTGTTTCATAATAAAAATAAAAGTCATAAAAACTAAAACCCAACTACGACAAAAAAGTCAACTGAAAAGGTATAAACAAGATATCACAGACAGACAAATTTTATTAAAGATCCAGAGTCACCGTGTCGGGCGTCGGGAGTCGCGAGCCGACTTCCGGCCACCGTAGGCGCGGGCTTGCGGACGGTGAGTAATGGGCAGATCGCCGTCCGATAAGGACGGCCCGGGTCGACGCGCGACGGCGCGTTGTGTTCCACGCGCGCCTCAAAGGGATGTCAGCACCAACTGACGGGGTCCGTAAGGACCAACGCCTGCTGGGGTTGCGGGTTTGTCCGAAAGGGATATCGCGGCCCCGGCACACAGGCAACGGAAGGAACACGGGTGGGTTTTAGTCAGTAAAAGTCTGACACACCCTCTCGCTCCACCCAGAGCGGGAGAAGTCATTTGATGATATTCCATCCTCAAAAAAAAAAAAAGAGTCACCGTGTCAGAAATGGAACAGATTACGTGTGACTCCATTATCTTTAATTTGTCTGTCTGTGATGTCTTGTTTATACAATTTTTAACGTTATTTTTATTTAAATTATTTTGGAGTTATAATATAACATACTTACATAATTTTGAAATGTGCTAATTAATCTCTTTCGTTTGATACCCATGACTTTGTGGCCGCCATATTAAATTTAATGTGACCTCACATAGCTAACCAGCGGACGATCAAGACGCTTCCAACGACACCTCATTTATCAAATTATTTTTATTAAATTTAAATATCGATGAGTAGTATAAAAGTTATGAGGGGACAGATGAACATAGAAACACACCGGTCAAAATACGAGGGGTGTTCAATAAATAGTGAGAATGCGATACATTCTCCTTGGAAAGAAAAAAAAAAAATACTGGCAGGCATAGCCCAGACATTAGTTATGATGATAATAAAAAAAGCAATTAATTCTCTTTTGTTTTTTAAAAGTAGAAGTCTATTGTTTGCGTCGTTTCGGAACGTGTTCTTAAAAATGGATAAAATTGAAGTTCGCGCGGTAATAAAATATCTCTGCTTGAAAAATTTTACTACGGAGCAGGTAAATCAAGACTTGAGAGCAACATTAGGGGTTCATGCTCCTCCATATTCTACGGTTGCGCGTTGGTGTGCTGAGTTCAAGCGAGGAAGAACTTCCACTAACGACGACCCACGAACGGGACGCCCCATATCGGCAGTGACTGAACAAATTATTAAAAAAGTTGAATATATTGTCTTGGCGGATTGTCGTGTTACTGTTCGTTTTATAGCTGAAGAAGTAAAGATTTCGATAGGAAGTGTCCATAATATTTATTTATACTACGTCGAAAAATAAAATAACATATAATAAAAGATAATTGCGTCTTACTCATTCTCACTATTTATTGAAAAACCCTCGTAGAACCCTCTTTTTAGTCGCCATAGTTATACCTGCACGGTCAAAATGTATGGAACAGCAGATTTTTTGATGAATAACCGACGAATTATTGCTATGCTGCCTCCCATCGTGGAAATATTTCGTCGATTATTCACGTCCGTACAATCATGTGCTTAACTCATGGTAACAGTTTGCGCGTCGACGTCCCTTAGACGTATAGTGATGTGGTGCGGACATACGGTGTACCTGGTCCGAGTGACGAAGAACCCTAAGACGTAAATATTTTCCATTTTCCAGCGGACTATATCCACGTATGCAAGCGAGACCCGAACACGTTAGATGGCTGCGTCATCAAATCAATAGAGGCACTCAAGGACAAGATAAGTACGGGAATTCCGGAGCTGAATGTGCCTAGTTTGGATCCCTTCTTTATTAAAGAGGTTAGTTTAACAAAAATCAATATAAAAATTACAGATTTTTTATACATATGAAAGGGACTGGTGTGTTGTGGGTGTACCATCAAATAAGTTTTTATCTAAATATCAGTTTGAAAACAAACTCCCGTGATCACGATGACCACTTCTGTTACTTGCCCGGTTCTATAGCCGCCGAGTGCTGCAAGCAAGAATAGTCCTTACGGTGGTTAGTTATGAGCTTCTTTGATGGTACCTACCTAAAGTACTTAGGTGTTTAGACAGCAAAAACTCAAGCTCATAGCTATATTCGGTATAGCTGCATTCATAATCGGTTTGAAATTTTCATGTTTTTTTTTTTTTTTTTGTAATGGACAGTTGAGGTCTCCCTTTTCTCTTTCGATATTCTTTTTGTCACAACCCTGTTACTGGGTAACACATGTTACCTCTTTGTAAGACGGTTTGTCAGACTTTCGGGCGTCTGACGACCCGTAACTGTTGTCAAAGATCGGCGAATGACAGCCGGGACCAACGACTCAACGTGCTTTTCGAGGCACGGAGGAGTCTCGGTATGTAAAGATGGTCACCCATCCACGGACCGGCCTCGGCAAGCGTAGCATCTGATCGATCGACTCATGCCACTGCACATGCCACTGTACGCGTCATATCGCGCCTGAATTTTAGCATTCCGCCATGTCTTTTTGGATTACGATGCACTTCCTTCTTATGTTTTTCTAAAACCCTCTCGCGGAGTGAGGCCCTAGGCCAGTGTCTTCTTGACTCAGCAGACCTCTCTGCCCAGACGAGGAATGGACCCACAAAACACCGCGGGCCCTGGTGCCTCGTACGACTTGGCACCATAGTAGTTACGCCACTGGAGCACAGATAAAGATCTTTTTGGCTAATCACTGTCTATTGACATTTCAGATCAAAGCTCTGACAGCTGACAACACACCGGTTCGCGCTTCAGGTCATAACATCAAGGTCACCGGCGCAAGCGGCTTCGTCATCAAGAACTTGAAGTAAGATTTATTTATTTATGTACACACAAGGTAATTCACAGAAAAGGAAATAGAAGCACGATGTAGTCAAATTTTACATAAATAAACCTAAGTTTAGGTTTCATGATGTTGGTGGGAAACGATATAGAGCTGCTCAACATAGAAGGTTAAAAACATTCAATCTGTTTTTCGAAGAAACGTATTTTTTTTGCGAATTATGAGTTGATAATATTTAGAACCTAGAGATTTTTTTTATAATTTTATAAAAAAAATCTCTATAGGTTTTAATACTATATTTTTAGGATCGATAACTTTGATGGCAATATATCTAACCAACCGTATGAGCATAGCCAGCGCCATCTATCCGCAAAAATGTTATCCACTGAAGGCTGACGCTTTATTGCGCACACGCTTTCTTAAGGATTTAATTTAGTAGTTTACTGTATCAGTTTCGACTCGTTAGCATAGATGTCTCTGAACCATGGCCCGAGTCACAAAATTTGTGAATTTAATTAGATTTAATTTAGTAGTTTTTTTATTGGATTTAATTTAGTAGTTTGTTGTATCAGTTTCGACTCGTTAGCATAGATGTCTCTGAACCATGGCCCGAGTCATAAAATTTGGGAGGTCACAGCCCCATATCAGGTTAAAAGTTCCATGGAAAAATAATGCGACTTGTTTTTCTGAATTAAACAAACTGCCATAGCAATGTTACTCTCCAACGCCTTGCAGCGGAGGATTTCCTACAAATCAAATAACTTGGAAACCTACATCGTTCAATGGTGACTCAATAACACTTTTTCCAATTTATTTATTTAAGTTTTCATGCACTACATTACAGAATATAATCCCAAGGCGTTGTACAGAACAATATACATACTAAAAGTGACACACATACCTACGTAAGTAGGTTAGGTAAAATACAAAAAAAGAACATTTAATACAGGCTGGCAGGGACACGACGCGAAAACTGTTACCATGGATTCAGTACATGATTCTGAAGCTCCCTTCGTTGACATTTTTCGGCGGTTATTAATAAAAAATCTGCTTTTTCATACAGCAAATTACAATGCAGGGTGGTACAGCAATATTGTATAGAAATCGCCAATAATTGAGTAATTTTGTGGCTCTTCTAAGAGCACCGTTAGGAAGGGGTAACTACGTATAGAATCAATAAAATTTTCTTGTAAATTTTGGTATTGAAAAGTGCCTTTTATGTGCCTAATTGAAACACCTAAATGATTTGACTTTGTCATTGATACTTGTAAACTAATAATTTCTCGATCATTCCAGAGTGGATCTCGACACGCTAAAGATCAAGGTGAACGTGCGCTTCCCCAAGCTTCACTTCGAGGGAGACTACAAGCTGGACGCGCAACTCTCGATTATACCCCTGGCCGGACAGGGAAAACTTAACGCTGATGCTAGTGAGACTCTCATAAAATTACTTTTATTAGACATCTGTTCTGCTTAAATTGCAGAAACGGTTAACTATGGAACAAGAGACAACAATAGTAGCACTTTTAGGCAATACTAACCTGTATTGCCTAAAAGGTTAGTATTCTTGCGAATCCTCGTAAATTGCAATGACAGCCGTGCACTCCAAAATAAAAAGTCCTTTACCGACAGAGAAGAAAACCGTTACCCATACAGCGGTTTCGAACCAATTAAGTCAGACCCTCACGATGTAGTGTTACACCGACTCTGGTGCCTTCAAATTAATCTAAGACCATGTCCAAAAAAGTATTAAGGCTGGTTTCACAGCTGTCCAGGAGACCCGTACGGAGACACACGTGAGTCGCTAGAACATTGTTTCACAGCGACGCGGATTGGTCGGTACGCGACCCGCTCCGGGTACACCCCGTACAACGTATCGTACTACTCCCTCGTTTCAGAGCTCTGCAGGCGCTACCCGTACGGGTCTCCCGGACAGCTGTGAAACCAGCCTTACACTATGACACACTGACACCTATGTACAACCGATTTCAAACCCTATGTTGCCTTACAAAAATCAATTAACTACATGGATTTCACTTGACTGCTTCTAATTTCCAGTAAAATGCGACGCGGAGCTGTTGATCCACATCCAGCCGTACACTAAAGATGGCCAGGAGTACATCAAGTTCAAGAAGATCGACGCTAACATCAACATCAAGGACTACAAGATCAAGCTCGATGGACTCTTCAACGGAGACAAAACTTTAGGTCAGTGTCTTTTTGTTACCCACTTCTGATTTTTAAGCCCGTAAGGTTTAACAATCTACCTAAGGTTTATTTAAATCCTTGTTTTCAATTGTTGTTATTTCCACTTAAATAAACACCAACTCTATAACAGTGTAAATAAAGCTGATTTTACACTGACTAGTACTGTTGAAATAGTCATAAAATATGAAGTTGTAGCGCAAACTGAACCTTATGTGTAAGCATTACGGGTTTTTCCCTGAAACTCGTGTTTGTTTACATATTTGGCAAAGAAATTGCGAACGCAGATTATGTCGAAAGTGTCATATATTTACGTAGCCTTAGACGTTGCATGGATTAGCCAAATAAGAACAGATCCCTGTAAGAGAAGTTGTGGCGATGAACACATCGTTCACCTAAATGACTATGTAACATCCCTACGATAGTGACACATCACTACGTTTTTGGACGGAAACTCTGACGGTTATTTTTCTGGTGTTTGTTAATTATTAATCCAGGTTCTCACTATTTCTATTGTGCGACTACTCGTATCACTTGTTTTCCTGATTTGATCAATCTACTTAGTGTACTACAATATTGTGAGTGTTCCTGGCTGATTAAACTATGTAACCTATCACGGTGAATGGTTTTATTCCGAACGAGCTATATCCCGCAAAGTAATAGTTTTTTTTTTGAGGACCCCCATAAATTCTTCCCACCGTTACTATATCGGCTGCCTAGAAGGCTGAATTCTGGTTTAAACGGTACCTATGGGCCGCTATCTATAATCGCATTGATCAGATCCAGCCTGTCCCTTGCTGTCCTCCCCCAGCCACACCCTAAGCCGAGGTCTGAACCCGAGGTGTGCCCTGAGCGTGTAGTTGCTTATTTTATAAGTTGTGTGCCTGTGGCCTTAATTTATTGAGGCAGCCACAGGAAAGTCCGGTTAAGCAGTCGGCAACCTGCGAGATGCCATACATAAAACAACGTGTTCACAGGCATTTCAGTTTTGACTCTGGCACGGCAACCCAGCGGCGATGTTTATTGTATTGCTCATTCATGTCCATACTTTTAAATCCAATAAAAAAAGAAAATGAAATTTTCAGTCCAATAAAAAAAGAAAGTTAAAAGATTTCGGACAGGGTTAGTGAGCCCTCGTCTTCTGATAGATCTATAGATACTCTAACTATGAACATCTATATTATCTGCCCTATGTTGTCAGTCAAGTCTTCAAAAACCTTTTGCAAGTCGCCAATACGATTACAAAAAAATCGACACAACGATAAATGAATAACAAGTTTCGCTTTTACAGGTGAAGCTGCAAACCAAGCCATCAACCAGAACCGAGGAGAAATCTTGAAGGTCGTCAAACCTCACTTGGAGAAGACGGTCACGACGAACCTGCTAGAGATTGCCAACAATATCGTGGACGGCCTCACGCTGGACCAGCTGCTACCCAAGCCCTAGATATAGTTCCTAATGTAGGTTTACTTTTAGCTCTATAAGCTCTCTGTGATTTTTACTCCATGGACTAGATGCTGTATTACTCTTTCTTCTAGAATTTTCGGAAGCAAAATTGTATAATCATAGTTTTAATTGGATCTTGTTGTAAAGATCACAATACCACGATCTTTGTAGAAAAATAAGGTAACATAATTTAGGAAACAAACCGTAACATCGTGCCAAGTCATCAAGTCATCTGCCTAACCATTTCCCAACTCTGTTGGGGTCAGCTTCCAGACTAACTGGATGCAGCTGAATAACAGTATTTTACATGGCATGACTTGTCTCTGACCGCCACAACCCAGTTACTAGGTAAAACGATACCCCTTTGGTAAAACTGGTTGTCATACTTTCGGGCTTCTGGGGACCCGTAACAACTGTCAAAGATCCACGAATGACAGTTGGGACCAATGGCTTAACGTGCTTTCCGAGATACGGAGGGGTCTTTGTAAAGATGGTCTCTCATCCATGGACGAACCGCAGCAAGCGTAGCTTAACCTGTTCGATCGACCCGTGCGGCTGTTATTACTTAAAAACCAAAGTGTTCCTAAATCATTCTTCATGAAAATCTTATCTTTACAAGTTTGGAGATTTAGAAAAGGAGTAATGTAGCAAAAATTTTTATTTTAAGAAAATGGTTGTAATTTGTAATTCGTTTTATATTTTAATGAAGATTAAATTATATTTGAAGGAAAATTGAATTTGTCTTATGAGAGCAATCATCTGCCTAGCCTTTCCAAACTATGATTCCAGTCTAACTGATGCAGCCACAGATGAATGCAGATAGGAAACTCCGCAGTTTAGGTATGAAGCTACAAGGACGCGGCGGGCTCGACTTGTCGGGCCAATTCAGTGAGTGTAACGTAGTCAGAAGATCTAAGAGTTACGCGATAGAAAGAGAGGCAACTTATATATAACTGTAAATAATTAGCGCTGTGCGACCCGAATTGCACTTTTTTTGTGTCGTACCAAGATTTTGCGGAGAGTCCCATCTGTGATGTAGCTGAGGGGGTGCACAGTAACGCATGAATTCCTCTGAATCAGAATCAGGAGAAAAACAAAGGAGTTTATTTTAATAATTAATGACCTAAGCAATTACATTTTCTTTGCATAATACCGTTGCGTGAACCCATTTGCTTAGTAAATTGCTGGTGGTTTGGCCTTACGCCTTACTGTTACAATATCATTATATTAAACTGTGACAAGGCGAGCTGTATGGTCTTATAACTTGTTGTTAACCTAGAAATGTCAACATCAGGTATAATAAATCAGCGTGTAATAATTGTCCCAAACAAGGGATAAAACCTCTTCTTATGACACCTGTCCCACCTCGACGAAGAAGCGAGTATACTCCATTTAAAAAACACTAGACAAATGACGGTTATAGCCGTTATTTGGATATAGACATAATAATAAGCTCCATTATTTCACGACAAATACAATGCAATGCAATGTAGCTAAATGGTAAATGCAATGCTTTTGACGATTTAGCTACATTAAAAAAATAACTTTATACTACAGTACGTATAATTTCAACAATTTTACACAATAACTGTCGCTATTTGGCCGTTATTTGTCTAATGTTATAATAAATGGAGTATATCAATGGTTTTCTCGCTCAAGAAACGTAGGTTACAAAAGAATTTAGATCCCGAGTAAGCTAAAGAGATACGCATGTCGGATTCAGGCACATCGGATCGTGATCAGACATACACTTTGGCATACATAGTGTCAGATTTACAGTCGTGGGCGCAGAATTGGGATACGGGTAAACGAGAGATATAGCTCCTTTTACTTCTACACAGTTTATTGTTACAGAGTTAATTATTAACACTACTGTACTAATTAATACTCTGAACTTAAAAGGTAACACTGAGCAGTTCCTATGTGCGCGTCGCGACCACGACGTGGCAATGATCACTGTCTTCCATGGTCCGTATCTGACATCATACTTCATACTCAATCCTAGACCCCGCGCGCACAACGCTAAACAAAGGCGCTTGTGTTTGATTTCATGAAAGATCCGTCACATATATTAATGCTGACTGCTCACATCGCCGCACTGTGGATCGAGAAAAGGCTCTCGAAGAAATAGGAGCTTAAATTTTAAAGTGTAGGTTATTTGCTTAAAATGGCTTCTAATAGCCAATAGAATGCATAAATATATCATAGGATACAATCAGGTAAGCAAATTAGCAACTTATATATTTTTTTGCAGAACACTCGCTATGAGACTCACGCTTGGTACATACGTATACCAGCGAGTAAATAAGCGCTCGTCGCCGTCGCACATTCGCTGCTTGTTTCTCGCTAACTCGTTTTTAGTTGCTATAGCTCTACTTGCTTCTCGTTAATCGCTGGCGGTGGGACAGGTGCCTAAGGCACTGTTTATCTCTGCATCACCCAAAGGTTGACTGGTAGATAATGCCTATGGCATTAAGTCCGCCTCTGTACATTTGTGTGCTTAAAGTATTAAATAAATAAATAAGGCAGTTGTCCCACCGCCGGCGCGGAAGCAACTTACTATCGGTTATTTTCTCGCTTATGAAACGTTACAATAGATATACATTCCGTGTAAACAAAAGAGATTCATATATTAATAGTTGATCGTTGATTATTCACACCGCCGCCGCGCCGGCGAGGACTCGCTCCACTAGCGAGCGACAAGAGCTATCAAAGAGAGTACCACAGAGTACTCGCTCAGCGACGCTCGGTTGGAGGGCAGAACACTCGCTGAGAGACTCGCGCTTGGAACATACGCATACCAGCGAATAATCGCTCGTCGCCGTCGCGCACTCGCTGCTCGCTGCTCGCCAAATAGTTTTCAGTGGCTAGCTCTTATCGCTACTCGTTAATCGCCGGCGGTGGGACAACTGCCTAAAAGAGGACCATACATTAGATACCTTATTATTACACATTTAAAGGGTGACTGGTAATTAGTGGCCGATACTTAAACAAAAAAATCTGTTGTTCCCTACATTTTGACGAGTTATGCGAACATAAATATAGGGAACAGCATATTTTTTTGCCGATGCCAAGTTTGGTCCCATAGTACTAACATTTTTTATAATTATGAGTGAAGTCACGTGTTTCCTGACTTTGATCATATGTAAGTTAAAAACTTGTTCCCTCAATAACAACTTAATTATGTATCTCCTAAAACAGGGCTTCCTCTCTCCTACACCCTTTGCAGCTGCAGCTGGGGAGTTTGTTGCGCCACTTCTTCTTCCCAGCTAACGCACTAGGAAGTGGTGAAGGGTGGGCGTTTTGGGGGACTGTCTTATGTAATTTTGACGTTCGAAAAGTGCTGATTCTCAGCCTAGTTTGAATAAATGACTTTTGATTTTGATTTTTTGATTTTGATTTTGCTTTATCAAATAACTTCTCCCGCTCTGGGCGGAGCGGGAGCTTGTGTCAGACTTTTACTGACTAAAACCCACCCGTGTTCCTTCCGTTGCCTGTGTCGGGGGCCACGATATCCTTTTCGGTATATCTTCTATCTTCTTCTTTCTTATAGTGTGGTAACTATAATATAACTAAGTACCACATTATGGTAAAACAATAAAGATATTGAGTATTAAGTATCGGTCACAAATTAAAAGTCACCCTAAATAAATAAGAAAGTGAATCCATCTGTCTGTTTGCTAACTCATCACGACTAAACGCATACAAAGCAAATTCAAGATGTAACCTGGGACTTGAAGAAGGACATAGGATGGATACTTTTCATTCGTAGTCCGCAACATCTAGTTTTCAATATTAACAAAGCGGATATAATCTGCGTTTCCATATTCGGAACTTTCGATGTCGGTGGAAGTCATTATGCTTCAGTAACAGAATAACACTAAAACATTAATTAATTAAATATTTGCAATTCATTATTTTATTACTCTCTGTTTTCTACCCGAAACTGTCTAACTAACGTGCAGTAACATTAAGCTTCCTTTAGTTGTCGCGTTTTAGCGTAGCGGTCATTGACCCACCTACATTTTCAAAGGTTTTTTTATTTCAAAAACTGAAATAAAGTCCGTTATCCTCCTGAATCAATATGTTTAGAGATGGGCCGATTATGACTTTGGCCGACTAGCCGACTAGCCGAATAAATGGCCGACTAGTCGGCCAAGCCGATCATTGCTTTCGGTTGAGTTCGTTCGGGTGACATATTATGTATCGGCAATATTTGTGACTACGCTTTCGGCTCGTAGGCTCGGCATCTTCGCGCGGGAGAAGGAGGTAGGAAAGTGAAGTGCAATCAGTGCCAAACAGTTATTTCTCTTGGTGGCCAGGGAAAAAAGGCAAATGCTATTTAATTTCTGGATCTAAATCCAATTAATTAATGGACCAAACGAAGGTTTCCTATTCCTTCCTATCCTAATTTCCTATTCTATTCTAGATTGCATTGAAAGTAACTGTAAAAGTGATTCTATAATAAAAAAATTATAACAGTAAATATTTCAATTTCATTTCTACCACCGCCTTTTAAAATTTTAAGGATATTAATACGAGTAAAAAATGGGCTGTCTAGTCGGCGATTATAGCCGACTAGTCACCGACTAGTCACTGACTACAAATATGGCCGACTAGTTGGCTTTCCCGAGTAGTCGGTGCATGTTCAACACGTTCCAATAAAGAAAAACCTTACATAGTTTATTGTTTGGAGTTTCCTGCGGAGAGACAGGGCAATGACCGCTACGAGTATAGCCACGCTAGAACGCAACAACTATAGTCGTTTATGTTAGTCCTCACACAATTGGGAATATTGGGATACCCACCCGATGGTTGGTAGACCTCATTGCCTTCCTATTTCTAGAACAATCCAGACCTCCTTCTAAGCTTTCTGCAACAAATCGTACCAATACACTTAACCGAGATTTTCGCTCTATTCTTAACATAAGTTAGCTATGAGCTATAAGTTTGACCGACTTCTCGCGAATGTATGCGTGCTACTGGCGATAAGTGTTACATGTTTTATATAATCTATATTCATAATGGAGGCTATGTACCGCGGGGACATGTTATACAATGGTTTGCCATATAATTTTCATGGTTACACATTTTGTTTTGGTCTAGTATTGCATTTGTGCAATGGCTGCGATGGCAGGAAATATATTTTTAGGACGATTTTTGAAGTTGTGTGATTACAGGTAAAAACACCAATACCTAAGTATTTACATGTCAAATGAATGATAAGGAACATAATAAAATACAATGTTTTTAAGCCTTGGAAAAGTAATTGATCAATTTATGAATATTACAGTAGCAAGTGTCAAATAAACCTTATTTGCAATTGCTAGAGTGCATGCTAAATGCAAGGCGTAGCACAATAAATGGCTCAACTTAAGTTGAAGCAGCGGATACAGTGATACGAAGAATGCAGAAACCAAAGATTGAAATCGTTAGATTTACCCGACCGTGTCAAAAGATGGCCACGTTTTCGTTGAAAATGACATTTAAATAGTATTGTCTCGCTCTTAAACATATTGAAAATCGTATCTATCGTACTATGCGGGATGTGTCATTCTTCTCAGTATGGAAACTTTTTTGCGTCCTAAGTTCGGGAAGGGTAAATCTAAAGGTGCCCCCTCACCGGGAGTATTCGCCTGTAATGTAGCGTTACAGAGGCGAGCACTCATCTGTAAGTGAGGCGAACCGAAAATTACAGTGCGCAACCTGATATGGTACAATTCGAGCATTTCATCAGTAAGGGACGAGAACCTAGCCTTACAGTGCGCAACCTGTCTATTGAAAATCGACTTGTAACATCAATGCGCACCACTCGTTACATTACGGGCAAATGCTCGTCAGTCAGGGAGGCAGTATTATAATGTAATGCTCAAAATCGAATCTGTATCGTCACGTTACAGGCGCCCTTAACTATGTAAATCTTTGGCAGAAACGGAGTAATAATATTCATATTTAATTTGACACATAGTCTTTCTTTTTCCTTCATTTGCTTGCGTTCTACAATAGTGTATATTTAGGTCCAAATAGACGCTTTTAATCTTATGTGAAAAGTGTGTGAGCATTTCTCCATTTGAAAACTCAATGGATTGACTAGATTTGTACCCGGTTAGCATTCGGCACGTTGGTAATTGGCTTGCCCCCCCATAACTAATGAAATGTGGGTGTATTTTATGTCTCGTAAATAATAATATAGACAAAATAATTATTGTTCAAATAATAAATCTAATTATATAAATTTTAAAACTATGTATTTGCTAAATATTATAAAATATTTCTTTAAAATTTTTACTATCCCTAATCCTCTATATAATTCTCTACCCTTCGGGGAGTACAGTGTGATGTTTGTCACACGATTCAACCTAAGATTGTTACTTCTCCCCAATTACAACAAACGCCTGTTTTAATCAGATTATTGCTTGTTAATAGCGGAAGATAGAAACTAGTATAATGGTAGGTTGCGCGCACGCAGTTCCTAGATATTTGCTGGCATCCTCCGTCCGCCGGTGCCCGTCACGCGTTGGTGGTATGACCTGAAGAATTGACCTTACTTAATTAAATATTACTGCCAATTACTAAACGCTTTGACTCCTAAATTCGGGGGCTAAAACCCCAAATTTAGGAGTCGACATCTGGCTAAAGTAATTTTGGATGGAATCTAAAAACCGTCAGAAATATGAAAATCAAGGATCTATAAAATAAAGGCCATAGCCTCATTCCACGTATTTATGTATATATATAGTATTTTTGTCCGTAGGTCCATACTCATATTAGTGAGATAGGCTTAGTAGAACAGTGCTGAGAGCGTCGGTTTTACCGAAATAATTACCGAAACAGAATGGCAAAATTCAGCTAATTATTCTATTACCGATTGCCGTTATACTTACAACTCAGCACACCGGCAGATCGACGACCTAACGAAGGCCACTTTTATTTACAATAATATCATTAGGTGCATGCTCTATTTCTTTTCCAAGGGGTCAGCACACGTCAAGGTATCGCCAAATTAAAAAGGAAGTTATTTAGGACTATGCAATCGGAAAAACAATCACGTATTTTATTGGATTGATGAAATATTTTTGTAGCCCTTGAATTTGGACAGTGATTGACGCAACGAATAAATATGGCTCCATTGGTTAAACATTCAGGGATATTATTTGTTAAACAAATTGACTCAATTACCGATTACCTACGTCAATTTAGCCGTGTTGTAGCCATTTAAAGAAAAAAGAAAGAAAATAGTACGTTTATTTGCGGTAAACATGATGCAAAAGAAAGAAGACAAACACATGTAACCCTCCTTTTTTGGCTTTGCCGAAGTCGGGTAAAATAACCAATTGGGGGAAATATACGTCACATCCATGCAAAACGGGCATCGCTCAGCATAATGCTGCGAACCTATGCGAAACAGAGCCCCAGCGTTGGTTTTCAGCGACAGCCGGTGTTGACACACAACAACAACACATACATTTCATACAACTGACAAAGAATGAGAGTTGTGATTTGAATATACGGTCAATTTAAGTTGGTTGTTGATTTGATTAACAATTAACTCAAACTTAGGCCGTTTCCTCATTGGTCGGTGTGGTATCGTTTCGGTACCGTTTCGTAAGCACTCTGTCGCATTCTAAATTCAAATGAATTCTAGTGGTAAGAGAGCCCATGACCAAAATTGGATATTATCAAGTAACTTCTCCCTCTCTGGGTGGAGCGGGAGGGCATGTCAGACTCTTACTGACTAAAACCCACCCGTGTTCCTTCAGTTGCCTTTTCGTTGCCATGGGCCACAGTTTCTCTTTCAGAATTCACGAAGCTGTCATCTACGCATTCTGTACATCAAACTAAGTAACTTAGCAAAAATAATTGCTGGGAAACGACTTTTATTTTTGTTGTGAAAATTCACTGTTTACGATAGTGCGCAATGTAACGCACGCAAAACATAGTGGGTGGGAAGGATCGTCGAAGTATTTAAAGTTAAGTTATAGTTTAGTAAAAAAACAATTTAAATACTTGGAACTCTCTCAGGTGACAACCTGAGACAGTTCCAAGTATTTAAAATGTTTTTTTCTCTCAGTACAAAAAAATTTTCATAATTACAGGAAGAACAAATAACTCTCGGCTTCGTAAAGGGTGTTTTTACACCCGTTAGACATGTGTCATGTGAATATTCACATGACACATGACACACAAAAACAATATTGACAATATTTTACGCAAATTAGCTTAGGAGCAGTGGTAGCCCAGTGGTAACGGCCCCGACTTGCGAGTTGTAGATCGTGTCTTCGAACCCAAGCAGGCGCTTTACTTTGTGTAATTTATTTCATCACCACTGCTCTCCGAACGGTGAAGGAAAACATCATGAGGAAACTAGCATTTACTAACTCGCACTGGGCCCGTGGTGGATTACGGCCCACATCCACCAAGGACGCCTGTGTCGGCTGGGACACAGGCGTCCTTGGTGGGAGGGAGTGGGCCAGGGGCCTAATATATAAATCATAATAATATCATCATATATATAAATCATAATAATATCATCATATATATAAATCATAATAATAAATCACCCTATAAATTATAGGGTGATTATGCTTTATACTATGCCTAGCTTTGATAATAATTTGTTTCACAAAAAATAATCCGATATAACAGGGCGACGACATCTCATTTCGCAAATGGATTCTTCATAGATATTTGAGTGTTGGCAATGCGTATGATATGTCAAGAGGTGCAGATCGCCTTGACCAAAGACGGTTGCTTCATCGGCGTGCGCGCCACAGCGCCCCTATGCCTTTCTCACCTCTAGTTATTTGGCATGGTAGTATGTTATTATCCGACTAAAGTAACGCCCAAAGAGTCATCATTTTATAAAGGAATACAATGTCATTGTCAAAAATGAGATGGAAACAACTGTGTGGCCGATTTGGCAAAAAATACTTTAAAACTGCGTCCTGGGGGTGAGGGATAGAGATGAAGCTCTACAGGACGTATAGCTCCATCTCTTTCCCCCACTGAAGTAAGATTAAAATAATACTGCTTTGGAGGTGGTGGTAAGCCCCCTTATCACTCGGTATCTGAACGGAGAATTTGAAGTTGAGAACTTATCAAACTTTGCTTTCATCATCATCATCATCATCATGTCAGCCGAAAGACGTCCACTGCTGGACATAGGCCTCCCCCTAATGGGGGGGGGTTTGCCATAATCGCCACGCTTGGCAGGCGGGTTGGCGATCGCAGTATGGCGTTAAAATGCATAGAGAACGCTGCTGCCCATTCTCTAGTGAGTCCCTTAGTCGCCTTTTACGACACCCACGGGAAGAAATAGGATGGTACTATTCTTTACGTCCGGCACCACACGGAACAACTACAACAACCACAACTTTGCTTTAGCATAACTTAAGTCCAAAATTTATTTGCAAAAATAACCGACTTCCAAAAGAAACACCACAAAGTGAAAAGTAACTTTAATTTCGGAAGTAGTGTTTTTTTTTTTTTTTGATGGTTTGAAATTATCAAATAACTTCTTCCGCTCAGGGCGGAGCAGGAGGGTGTGTCAGACTTTTACTGACTAAAACCCACCCGTGTTCCTTCCGTTGCCTGTGTGCCGGGGCCGCGATATGGGATTTCAGACATACTCGCAACCCTGGCAGGGGAAGTCGTGTCTTGGGTTTGTATTTTCGTTTTTTGTTAGTTAAGTTATTTTTCACTTTGTAGTGGTAAATCGGCCCAGTGATCACTGAGAAATCAAGGAACATACATAAAAAAAATACATACTTACAGACGAACATCGGTTCGTCGGTTAAAACACGTAAGAAATTTTGAATTTTGCGGGCAACATTGAAGGAATCACCAAGGAAAACTCCATTAGAGTTTGAAATAAGTTCTTAACTTTAAGTTCTCAATTCAAAAACTGAGTCTTTACCAACTATTCAAGGTTCAGACGGTTTAAATCGCTTTCGACTTAGCAGTTGATCAACTAAAATGGAACCGTGTGAACCCGCTATTAGACTTCCAATCAATGTTTAGTAGACTATACTTTCCGTAAAATTCACAAAGTTGGCTTTTACTTTGTTACTTTTATCTAGGATGCCAGTTATGAAAGAAAATTGTGCGTTGATGTCTTTTTAACTATATAATGATCAATGAAGATAATAAATTATTTAAATAGTTAGCGCAATATTATTATTATTAAATTAATACGTGAAGCAATAACTTTGTACCGTTTTTTATGAGTATGAAATTTGGCACACTTAAAGTTTATATGGAGAAGGAGTGCAGAAAGGTAATATTTTTATATAATATACATTAGAAATAAATTAAATTAATAAAAAAAAACATTACGCATACTACCATGCGTTTGACACAAGATGGCTACCTTAGAATCTAGACATTTAAATGAATTATGGTCGAATTTCGACCTCTGGGCGACCACTAGTTTTTATAATTATAGCTAATCAAAAATACCGATATTATGGTATATCTTAAAGAATTACTAGTAGTATCATGAAGGCTGATGAGGACGCATTTATACAATATACGAGTATATGTGCTAAATAACCGGACGATCGTCGACTATCGAATAATAATAAAAAAAAAACGATTTAATCTATTGAGTTGCAATTACTTTGGTATGTTAAGGTTTTAAATATAGCGTTGTTATTAAATGATTTAATCATCTTGCAGTAATGCCACATGGTTATAAAATTATACATGCATTATTTATAATTGAGATTATCTAGCATTTTCTTAAACTGTTTATGGCAAAAACAAGAACTTCTAACCGCGTTTACTGGTGTTTTATAGCTTGGGAGGTATAAAACATATATTCGACATGTTTGTCCACTATTTTCATGAATTGTTTACACGTAAAACCAGTTGTAAAGACTAGTTGTTTACAGAACTTGTACAAAAGGTGAACGAAATAGTTATCAAAACATGTCTCACTCCAAAACCTTTCGGCCTCATCGGCCATCTGATCAGCGAGCAATGTGCCCTGCCCATTGCCACTTAAGTTTGGAAATTCTTCGGGCTATGTCGGTTACCTTGGTTCTCCTGCGGATCTCTTCATTACTGATTCGATCACGTAGGGAAACTCCTAGCATAGCCCTCTCCACTGCCCTTTGGGTGACTTTTAGCTTTCTGATAAGGCCCATTGTGAGCGACAACGTTTTAGTGCCATAGGTACCACGCACCACCGGCAACACGCACTGGGCAAAGACTTTCGTCTTGAGACACTGCGGTATGTGGGTCGAGATGATATTGCGTAGCTTCCCGAACGCTGCCCAGCCGAGGCGGATTCGACGATTGACCTCTTTCTCAAAGTTGGACCTACCTAGTTGGACAGTTTGTCCTAGGTAAACATACTCGCTGCAGAAAGATAGGTTTTGAGGTCTGGTCCTGGAGTCGGACTGACATAGTGGCGTTTTCGAACAGACACTTTAGCACCTCTATGTACCGATAGTCGATCTGGCACCGTTGGAGAGACTGCACAGCCCATGTCTCGATCGAATCGAAGGCTTTCTCGTAGTCCACAAATGCTAAGACGAGAGGCAGGTTATACTCTTCGATCTTTTGTATAACCTGCCGCAGCGTATGTAATGTGGTCTAAGGTGCTAAAGCCTTTACGGAATCCGGTTTGTTCGGGAGGCTGGAAGTCGTCAAACCTGCGCGCGAGACGGATCGAGATGAGTCTTGAAAACTGCTTGTAGACATAGCTCAGAAGTGTAATAGGCCTATAGTTCTTAACCAGGGCATTATCGCCTTTTTTAAAGAAAAGTACCACCATACCTTTGTTCTATACCTGTGGCGTTTGACCCTCGAGTATGACAAAATCGAACTGCTTCTGGAGGGCCTTAAGAACGGGTTTTCCACCCGCTTTCAGGAGTTCGGCCGTAATTCCATCATCATTCGGCGCTTTGTTGTTCATAAGCTGCTTCAGAGCCATCCTAATCTCGTAAAAGCTGACGTCCGGGATGTCTTCGGTATAGTGTCGGGTCAATCTAGCTCTTGTCTCGTTTGCCAGATTCGTAACGGGGTTATTGGTTGACCTTTATAGCTGTCCTTAGAAACTCTCGATCTCTCTCAATAGTTCAGGTTTGGCGGACGCGATTCTGCCATCATCGGTCTTCAGCATCGCAAGCTGGCTCTGCCCAATAGACATGATCTCTTGCAAAAACCTTGGACACCTTGTTTCGCTCTATCGCGTCCTTAATACGGTTCGTATTACAGAGGCGAAGGTCGCTTTTCAAGGATTAAGAGATCTGTCTATTGAGCATTTGAGCGCATTGTCTAAAGACTGCAGGATCATCTCGCGCCTCTCCTCCATGAGCTGTAAGGTAAGTAAATCCATATTTACCTACTTTACAGCTCCAGCTGCAGAGGACCAAGAAATCGTGAACCTTATACCCCATGGTAATAAGGTTCATGATTTCTTGACAATAGCTACAACATTATTTGATCCCGTTCTCACTTCTTAATTCAGATTCTGCTTGGCCGTAAATGTGACGAAGTGAAGTGAACTGTAGTGTGAAGATTTGCTGGATTTATTTGACGCGTAGTTAGTTTTGTTTATTTTTCACCTGTTTAACCTTTTCAGCACTAGATAAAGTATTTCACGTTCTCACAGTATTGTGTACATAAGTTGAATTATTTAGCAATATACAGCTTCAATTGAGAAACATTTTCCTTTCATCCATAAGTTAAAAACATAATTATTTAAATGTTATTGTTTTAATGACAACTAAAATCCTTTTAAAAACGCCTTTTTGGATCATAAAGGTGATAAACTTTCTTCCGGTTGACCTTTTCTGAACTCTTCCGATGTATTGTCAACTTTAAGTTATAAGGGTGTTGGATATGCGGACACAGTGTTAAAGGTCAAACGATGATTTATAACTAAAAGGTCGCTGTAGGGCAGTTTTCTTAATCTGAACCGAAGACTATAAAGCTGAGTATCCACTTTGTTTGCGCTGCAACTATTTTCCGCGCATCTCTTTTATATTTGCGTAAAATTGGCCACCACAACAAAGCAGGAGACTCTAGCACGGCCGCGCGACGTAAACATAACGTAAATTGATAACGGGATTAACAGCCTATAACTAGCCCTAGTAACAAGTCCCAGCATTTTGTACATATTGAATGAACTACTCTCATATATAGATATCCCAGGATCTTTAGGCGCGTGGCCAAAATCAGAACTCACGCCGCGATCTTATTTTTTCAATACTATTCACAAAACAATTACGCAAATGTTTACTAATAGCGCCCTCCTCTCAATGTCATTCGAGCGCCAAAAGATCCAAGCGAATATATACAAAGAGTGAAGCAAAAAAACTATATACTAGATAGGTAATCAAAATAACAATAGCTTTTACTTCTCATCATTTAAGCTGTCAATCTGACTTCAGTTGAGTTGCAATAAGAAATAATTATTTTTATAGAATATGCTTACTCATTCAGACAGTCATTGTGTTTGACAGTGTGGACATTCCATTTCGGGTCAAGGCCGAGAACTGTTATTATTGGATATCGGAAATTTCTGATTGATTAAATCAATATGGATTAGTTACATCTATTTATAGTAGTCTGAATCAAATATGACAAGGTGTTTTTTCATTGGTTTATTTTTATTTGACACCTAACTTTGACTGCCAATTTGTTTAGATTCAGCAGATTGGTTATTGAATAGGAATTATTTTCTACACACATTAATGGCAATTCAGAAAATTACTCTGGAAAAGTGTACTGCCCGCGACCTCGTCCTTAATTTCTTGTTTTAACATAAAATATATCCTATGACACTCTGTAATACTGTAGCTTCCCATTAGTGAGAATTTTCGGAATCGATTCAGTAGTTCCGAAGATTACACCCTACATACAAACGCACATACCTCTTTATAACAGTATAGATATATTAAATTGATAATCAATTCTGCGCTCAAAATAAATGTAAGAGAATTTATTTTATCAGTATTCTGATTCCGAATATGTTGATTTAAAAAAACAATCTAATTGGAATTAATTCGGGATGATTGCAAAGCAAATAATCACAAGCGTATTGAGACATCGAATCAATGTTGTTGTAATATTAAAATGATGTATAAATGATGCATAGATAACCTTTCGCAAATAGCGGCACTTTAAATAATAATAGATACTGTATTTTTTTTTACGTTGCAACACTGTTGTTCATTCAATGTTTTCGTTTTCACGGTTTGTAATTTCGATTATTTTAAATATTACCACATCAGAATGTATGTGTTACGAAAATGTGCGTGTAGTGTAATATTATTTTAATTCATGAATAGAGTAATTTTTTTGTTTTACTTTATTTCGGGAGGTAAACAATCTCTAATGAAAACAGGCTTTGTAACGAAGAAAGTTGTCGTGTTTTTAAGGAGTTACTGATGTCCAGCTGAATGACAAATTATCTGAAAACGTAATCAGAAAAAATGCTACGTTAGCTAGTACGATTTGTTGACCTCAATAAATTACCGAATTCTTTCAGAATTATTTTAAAGTCGGTTAAAAACATTACCCTCCTTCTGGGGCAGAAAATATCTAAAATCAATCAATCAAAACTGGAGCGTATTATTCAGATCGAGTTCACAATGGCGGAAGGTCTGCTAATGTAATCACGTGTGCAAACGGAAGGCTGCGCGTAGGCATCCAGGATAGCGAGCGCGCCCGAGTTTCCCCGAAGTGGTGCAACGACGGAACTCAGTTATCATGCTATGTTGTTGTCGATTATAGTTTTTTTACATAATGTTTGTTTTTGTCTTTCTTGATTAGTAACTTTTGGTTAGCTACTGAGTTTGGTACGTTCTACTATACTACTGAAAGATTTCTTGTCCTCATAACTTCTCCAATAGACAGCTATTTAGAGTAGAGACGCTTTAGATCTGGGGCCTATTTAATAAAACCGACAGGCGGCAATCTGACAATCCGACAATTTTGTAAGTTTCTTTCATAGTTTTCTGCTTTATTACACAGCACCTGTCGTAAAAATGCAGCGTATGTACATTTGTAATTTTTTCGCAAATATGTCACATTGTCTTGTAGAATTCTAAATAGGTTCTCCTTATCGAAAAGTAGCAGGTTGTTGATAGTCACTATCTTGTATGAAAAGCATTCGCCGATAAGGGTTCCTATTATTAGTGACCAAAAAGATTAAGAACCATGATGTTTAGTTTATGTTATCCGCCAGCATCAACAATCGAATGAGCAACAATAGCGCAACTTTCCATACAGCTGGTGTTGCATAAATACTTAGGTAAGTCGGCTATCGCTTTTCTTTCAGAAAAAGTCATAATTATAATATGGTGATTAGCGTCAACCTCAAATATAAACTTTTTGGAAATCGCTATCCTAACTTAAGAGGCCTATTACAAAAATGCGCGTAGATGCATGATTTCCTCGTTGAAATTGAATACTATTCGTTGGTTAGTATAAATAACAATTACTTGGTAAAAATAGTTCGTTTTCTCTTCTACAATAATAATAAAGCGATTTTTTATTTATTTATTTATCTAGCAATAATCGTTCTCCTGATGCATGTTTTGGCAAAAACTCATGTAGAGCTCATTTGAGAGCTCTAATTTGCGGATTCTGCTGAATATAATTCCTCAAAACAATTTTTCTCATATTATAAATATCCGATACTTTTATAATAATAGAATACATTTTTGTTATATGACTTTTATGTAAAGAAAAATGACTGGACCTAATTCAATTTTCTACTGAAAAGGTTTGGAAACAAGTCTAAATATCTCCGAAGTTCTACATCATTTTCGTACGTAGTATTTATACTAAAATAATCTCCAACATTTGCTTAAAACAACCAATTTTTTTTATAAATTTTTATTGCTATTTCTATTTTTTATGAATAAAATAAAAGTACCATATATTTCACTGCCGGCAATGTGCGCTCAGTATCGCAAGAATGCTTTAGCGCAGCGCCGAAATGTAAGAGGGCTCTTAATATTATAAACACGAAAGTGAGTTTGTTTGTTATGCTTTCACGCTAAAACGGTTGAACGGATTTGTATGAAATTTCGCACATGGGTAGACCATAACATGGGTTAGGACATAGAATACTTTTTATCCCGAAATTGCCACGGGATCGAGACTTATGCGGGTGAAACCGAGGGCGCAGCTAGTTAATGTATAAAGTACTATGTCCAGCTGTACACACGGCTACACATCAAGCTATACATTTCCAGTATAAGCTGACCTCGCATTGTACGGCAATCTTATATAATGCGAGATCAGCATAAACTGGAAATGTATAGCTTGATGTGAAGCCGTGTGTACCTGAGCTTATGGAATTGTATAGTTTTGATGGAATATTTATTCATTTATACTCACCTGCGTTTATACTCAGGCTAAAAGGTCTAGCTTGACTTCGTTCGATTGGTCATGAAAAAATTATTTCAATTAAAGAAGGTATTAAGTGTATGTGGTATGTATGCATATCATAAGGGCTTGTATGAAGGCTTCCTTATCTTCAAAAACGTACAACAAACAATAAGCAAGCATCGAAAAATCGTTAATTCTACTGATATCTCTTCCTGTAAATGACGAAAACGACAAAAAAAATTGAAGGTCGGAACTTGACCCTCGAAGTGAACCATACTTTTACAAGGAAGCTTATAGCGACGGTGACAAGAATGAATGATAAACATCAGATGGCCAAAGGACAAGTATATAGTTCAGAATAGGGCTGATGCACGTTCACATGTCCTTAGCGTCGTGCGTGGTGGTGGAGTGATCGCTGCTTGCCAGTGCTGGCCGATACAGCGACCCGGCTGGCCGATTCCACGGCTCCTCAATCGGTTTCCACATCTGTGAGAATTGAGACATAATTCTACGTATATTGTGCAAGCTCTATCGAAATGTTGCCTACAACGGTGCTCCTGTTTGTGCTGCATTTTGTCGCCGCTGATATTCGTAAGTATGCAATGATTTTTGTAAAATTGGGGGCTGGATTATGGGATTTAATTTTAAAAGTTTCGTTTAGTAAATAATTAAATCAACATGGTCTTTGATTCATCGATAAGAAGATTTTGTCGCAATATCACAAAAATATTGGGTTTTGAAAATTAAGAAAAATATCAAGAAAGCTGTAATTGCATATTGTTACTAAAATAGGTTCGTTATAATCTTTCAAGAGTATTTGCTTAATTGGCCTAGATTAATACACTGTAATAAGTTATCCAACATATTGGAATTTTGATTGCAAAACAATTTTAATCACGTATTTTCTCATTTCTACTTTCGTAAACAAAACACTATCGTCCTCATTTACAATGCCTATTTACGCAAAAACAAGTAATATTAATACTATAGTAAAAAGTGCGTCGGTTTCTCGTAAAGTAAGTAAGCGTAGATCGAGTCCGCTCGCGTTGGGACATTATTGCAGAACCCGGTTGCGTTAAACGACTACTATATGAGTATACCGCTGACATAGATGCTGCTCGGCTAAAAACGACTCACGAATGATTTAGTCCAGAATCACTTGATTTTCCTACGTGTTTATTACGGAATGTTATGGTTTAGTACTTATTTTTAATAGGGTTTCGCAATTACACTTGGTTTACATTTTGTCTTAGCAATTCATAACGGGTTTGTATCTTGCAACGCTGTATATTACCAGAGAGGAGCAATAATACAAATATGTTCTCTTAGTACAATCCTTTTTTAAATTTCTATTTCTGAAATCTCTGTTTTCTATCGTCATTCCCAAATATTTTGTTAATATTATAAGTCAGTACTTCTTCTAAGTAATCCAATTTTCCAAGTGTATGGATTAAGACATCAATATTTCCTTACCGTTTTGGCAGCAGCTTATTATAATTGCCGTGGATCATTCCTTACCGTTTTGCAACAGCTTATTTTAATTGCCGTGGATCATTCCTTACCGTTTTGGGAGCAGCCTATTATAATTGCCGTGGATAATTCCTTACCGTTCTGGCAGCAGCTTATTATAATTGCCGTGGATCATTCCTTACCGGTTTGGGAGCAGCCTATTATACTCGTTTGCCGTGGACCATTCCTTACCGTTTTGGCAGCAGCTTATTATAATTGCAGTGGATAATTCCTTACCGTTTTGGCAGCAGCCTATTATAATTGCCGTGGATAATTCCTTACCGATTTGCAGCAGCTTATTATAATTGCCACCACATATACATAAACAGTCACATGATTCTATAGGTTTCCGATTAGTCTAGGAAAGATAACATTGTTGCCAATTGTGACAGGAAGTCCATCCGTATACGAGTATATACTTTTCCAACTCAAGTCTTCATACGTAACTGCTCTCGCATTTTGTTGGAACTACGTATAACTATAGTTTATCATCATCATCAGCTTCAAGGAGTCCACTGCTGATCATAGGCCTCTCCTGCATGCCATTCAGCTCAATTCTCGGCAACTCTCATCCAGCCGCTATACCAGCCACCCTGCGAAGACCGTCGGTTCAACTAATTTATACCACGATCAAATGATAAGCCAGTCATAAGATTTTAGCAGAGGGCCTAGACAAAGTGACGTTCTGTTAGCGATAACGATTATGGAAAAGTCAAAAATATATGGTGGGCTGACATAAGCTACCGAAAAGCTCTCTTAATTTCCAAACCTAAATAAAAAACATTATATTTTTTTATTTAAACTTAACTTTATGTAATATTATAGCTAAAATTATATTTTTATTTATAATTATATTTCTCAGTAGTCCGTTCGCATGGTTTAAACTTATCCTAGTTATATATAGGGAAACCTATTATTAGCCATATAATACTGTAACACACATACTCTATAACATATTTTATGTATCGCTGTTGGTTGCCTAAATAAAGAAAAGAAAAGAAAATAAATAAAAAATAAGAGCACAAGTCAATCCTGTTGAAAGTCTTTGTAGAAATACGAAACGCTTTGAAAGCGTTTGACACTTGTTTATGATTGACAACCTAGAGTGTGGCTGACGTAGACATTAAATTTTACACACCATTTTTGCGAAACATATCGAAGTATATGTTATTTTGTAAAACTACGCAGGTGACCAGTTTCTGAAACCGCAATTTCTTAATAATTGTGATGACACGCGTGTTATCGGTTGGGTCATTTTAACTGAGAAATATGTTTTCGTTTTGCATAATTAGGTAACAATTTTGAGCACTGATCCTATGTCTTCACCTCATGTTACTGCCCGGCCTATTTCCTTGGGGTAATTTAGAAAAGGGGTCAATTTATATGATGGCTCTACGTACGTCTTAATTGCTATCAGTATATTTGTTCTTGACCTCAAATCATTAAAATTCCATTAACACACAAATCACACATAACAGAGGTGTTAGGTCCTGGGTTCGATTGCTGGGTGGGCAAAGTGTTATTGGGTTTTTACATCTTTTTCTCAGTAGCAGCCTGGAATCTTGCCCGGTTCATGGCAATAGGCTCGCCCCCTATTACATGGGACTTAAACATAAGTGGCGAAATGTGGTTGTAAATAGTACACCCACGTTTCGCCAGTAATGTTTAATCTAATAAGATTCCTTTAAATGCTGTTTAAATTGGTATTCTGACCTAAGACATGTCTTATTATTATTATTATTATAAGTCTCCTACTCTATTGAGATATCAAGAGATGACAGCAAGATTATTTCTGATTCGTATTATATTTTAGATGAGTATATTTTTTTGCAATACAGAGTACAGACAGCTGTAAATGACAGCTAATAGAGGTCGACAGTAAGGTAATATATAATCAGTCAATTCTAATCTTTTGCAGCTTAGTTCAAAACAAGAAAAAAAGCAATAATAGAGATATTACTGAAAATACACAAAACTGCCAAATTGTGACAAGCTTTATTGAGAGACCCGATTGACAATATTTATTGAGTACCTCCTGCACTTCAGTACATTCGTAGGTATTGCTGTATTAGGGCTTACATGTCTATTAATAGGGAAGATGCCTGAGTAAAAAAAAAAAAACTAATTAGTCCGTCAGTCAGAAAATCAAAAAATATTAGACACGTATTTTTTGCGTTATCATATTAATAACAAAATACTTAGATAAAACGCATTTTAAATTGGGGATTGGGGTCGCTACGTCACAAGTAAGTATAAAGTCTACATACTCGTGACGTCATGGCACATTTTAACTTAATGTATCGCCGTAATCTTTAGATTACTTATAAAAAAAAAAATACGTGTCTTATAATTTTTTATAATCACCAAAACGGACAAAAAATAAATTGTCATCATCCTTATTGTGATTACACACACAACATAAACATAACATCACGCATCCTCCCCGAAGGGTTAGGCAGAGCTGTACCCATACGAGTAGTACACCCACATTTCTCCAGTTATATTTTAAGTCCCATGTAATAAGGGCGAGCATATTGCCATCAACCGGGCACAAATCCAAACTCCAGCCTGGCACTGAGAAAAAAACCCCAATAACACTATTCCCAATCAGGGGATCGAACTCTGGACAAAATGCTTAGCAGTAGCGCGTAATCGTGATTAGTAGGCTACTCGTATATATATAGCTCCGTAATAAAAGTGAACAGTGGTGGCCCAGTGGAACCGGCCATGACTTACGAGTTGGTCGTAGGTTCAAACCCTGACAGGCGCTTTACTTTGTGTAAATTCATCAGCACTGCTCTCAAAACGGTGAAGGAAAACATTGTGAGGAAACCGGCATGTTCTAGAGCCAAAAATTCCAAGACAAGTGACATCTACCAACTCGCACTGGGCCCGAGTGGCGGATTACAGTCCACTCCCGCTCAAGACAAGTGACATCTACCAACCCGCACTGGGCCCGCGTGGCGGATTACAGTCCACTCCCGCTCAAGACAAGTGACATCTACCAACCCGCACTGGGCCCGCGTGGCGGATTACAGTCCACTCCCGCTCAAGACAAGTGACATCTACCAACCCGCACTGGGCCCGCGTGGCGGATTACAGTCCACTCCCGCTCAAGACAAGTGACAGCTACCAACCCGCACTGGGCCCGCGTGGCGGATTACAGTCCACTCCCGCTCAAGACAAGTGACATCTACCAACCCGCACTGGGCCCGCGTGGCGGATTACAGTCCACTCCCGCTCAAGACAAGTGACATCTACCAACCCGCACTGGGCCCGCGTGGCGGATTACAGTCCACTCCCGCTCAAGACAAGTGACATCTACCAACCCGCACTGGGCCCGCGTGGCGGATTACAGTCCACTCCCGCTCAAGACAAGTGACATCTACCAACCCGCACTGGGCCCGCGTGGCGGATTACAGTCCACTCCCGCTCAAGACAAGTGACATCTACCAACCCGCACTGGGCCCGCGTGGCGGATTACAGTCCACTCCCGCTCAAGACAAGTGACATCTACCAACCCGCACTGGGCCCGCGTGGCGGATTACAGTCCACTCCCGCTCAAGACAAGTGACAACTACCAACCCGCACTGGGCCCGCGTGGCGGATTACAGTCCACTCCCACTCAAAGAGACGAGGGCTGTGTTCCAGCAGTGGGATTATTATAGGCTGATTAGATGGAAGATTAATCTACCTAGCCTTTTCACAACTA
The DNA here is from genome assembly GCA_916701695.1 of Agrochola macilenta. Lineage (NCBI taxonomy): Eukaryota > Metazoa > Arthropoda > Insecta > Lepidoptera > Noctuidae > Agrochola > Agrochola macilenta. The sequence continues at coordinate 8,162,034 of OU753554.1, read as the reverse complement.
TCTTGGGGTCGGCTTCCAGTCTAACCGGATGCAGCTGGATACCAGTATTTGACAGGGAGCGACTGCCTATCTGACCTGCACAACCCAGTAACTGGGTACGATATCCTTTGGTCAGGACTGGTTCTCAGACTTTCAGGCTTCTGACGACCCATATCGACTGCCAAAGATCCACGAATGACATCTGGGACCGTGGGCACAGTGGAGTCTCTGTATGTAAACACGGTCAGTGGTCACCCATCCACGGACCAACCCCGGCAGGCGTAGCTTAACCTGATGGATTGACCCGTGCGGCTGCTGCGTCTCCCACATCGAAATCCCGATTTCCGCATCCAAACTACGCAACATCATCTGACTAGGCTTTTCCCAACTATGTTGGGGTCGGTTTCAATCTAACCGGGTGTAGCTGAATACCGGTATTTTACATGGAGCGACTGCCTATCTGACCTCCACAACCCAGTGACTGCGTAACACGATACCCCTTGGTAGACTGGTTGTCAGACTTTCGGACTTCTGTCGACCCGTTACAACTGTCAAAGATTTACAAATAATAGCCGGGACCAACAGGACCGTAGCTTAACGTGCTTTCCGAGACACGGAAGGGTCTTGGTATGTAAAAATGGTCACCCATCCACGGACCAACCGCGGCAAGCGTGGCTTAACCTGATCGATTGACCCGTGCGGCTGTTATAACTTAGCCACAAGCCCCTACTATCCAATCTACGCATCGTTATTAAAAATAAAGACCAAAATCATTACCACAAACAAACTCACAACAAAAAGAAAATAACTGTAGTACTGAGTACATGAGAATGCGCGTGCGCTGATTTCGGAGCCGTGCGGTGTTTAGTTATTTACGAGAAGCGATGTAACTCGGTGACATAACGCAAACACGTGTAGGTATATTATACCTGTTTTCAATCAGCGAAAGTGGGATATCTAGACTTCAGACTATACTCGTATAATTTGCTAAGAATTTTCAATTTGAAGTCAATTATTATATGGATTTTCTTTTGCTTAATAAAAGTCTTAAGGGTCCAAACGATCAATTGCAAATCGCAACTGTCAATTTTTACGTGATTGATACACAAAGATGCGTAAATTGGTCGCCTAACAAATGCAAATAACAATATTTCTCGTTATTGATTGTTTCGGGGATCCCTTAAATTCATTCGCTTCCAGATAACACACAGCCTAAACCGTGCTGGTTCTAGAAGCATAAAAGCCTCCGCTGTCCGTCCATCTGTTTGTCAGCGGACTGTATCTCATGAACCGTAATAGGTAAACAGTTGAAATTTCACACACAGATTGTGTATTTCTATTGCAGCTATAAAAATAATAATAAAAAATTATACATAGTTAAAGAGTCTCCATACAAAAAATGTGTTTTGTAGCCATTTTTTGCTCGATTTTAATTCGGTACCTACGGAACCTTTCGTGTGCGAGTCCGGCTCGCACTTGGCCGGTTTTTTAGAAATGAAAAGAATATATGATAAGAGCGTTGTCTTTTGGAAGAATTCCTATGACGTTAAATTCCACAAGTATAAAGTGCGAAATGGATAATAGACAACATGAAAATGAAAAGCGACAGAAAATAGTTATGGAAATTACTTAAAATTAAAGAGTGTCATGCTAAAACCATTTGGTGTAATTTTCCAATGAATAATATTGTTGCAACCTTTACTTAGGTATATTGGCAATTCGATACTATTGCACATTCAAATAATTTTATCTCAACTTTAGACAAACATACTTGTTAGTATTTTGATTGCATTTCATTCTATCTTATACATATTCTACATGTTTTTGAAATAGCTGACCTTACAATACCAGTTACTATAATAATAATGTTTTTGTTGCAGCATCGTATATCAAAGTATGTCAGCGGAACGACCCCCAAGTTGACAAATGCATCATGAACTCTGTGGATTTGTTACGGCCTAAAATGATAGAGGTAAGTTTATAATTCTCATAATGTCAGAAGCATAATCAACTTATAATCTTCTGCTGCGGCACAGGCCTCTCAGGTGAGAGGGAGTGGGTCGTATTTACTACGCGGGCGGAGTACGAGTTGGTGGATGACACTTGACTTCGAAATGTTGATGTCCGTGAGGAAACCGGCATGTCCTAGACCACATGCCGGTTTCCTCACGATGTTTTCCTTCACCGTTTTGAGAGCAGTGGTGATGAAATAATTTACACAAAGTAAAGTGCCCGTCTGCGATCGAGTCAGAATCATGATGTCGAGAGGTTCAGAATCATGTACTGAATCCACGGTAACCGGCTTCGCGTCAATGTCCCTGACACCCCGTATATGAAGTGGCTCAAAGATACCGCAGACAAACGTTCTAATCGGTAAAATTTGTCGTTTACCTTTAACAATTGATTGGATAAATAGAAAAGTAGACGTGAATTTTATATTTTTTTAATAACTTGCTATTAATATTAAACTACAAACAATGTTTGATTAAAATCTCATATAGGTCTAATTTTCTATACAGTCTATAAACAAACTTAGTACTAACATAATTTTTTATAACTTACGTTAACAAAACTTAAGAATCACCGTCACCTGTCTCGGATGCGTTGTCTGTACCAGAACTAGTTGTTGAATCACCATCACCGCTGGTGGTTCCAGCATCAGAATCTGACGTGGCTGTGTTATCACCAGTTGTGGTCGCCGCATCTGAATCAGTCGCTGTCGTAGAATCACCATCCCCACTTGTGGTGTCAGCGTCTGCACCAGATGCTGCGTTAGAATCATCACCCGTGGCTGCAGCGGCTGAACCTGTTTCTACCTCCGAATTGCCATCGCCATCAGTAGCAGCTTCGCTTGCTCCAGCTGCACCAGCGCTTCCATCATCGTCTGAGGTTCCGGTGGCTGAACCTGATTCTGATTCTGAGTTACCTTTGCCATCGGTGTCAGCCCCACTTACACCGGTGGCTGCTGCACTGTCTTCATCGTCACCTGTGGTATCATCAGCTGTGGTATCGTCAGCTGGGGTATCGTCAGCTGGGGTATCGTCAGCTGGGGTATCGTCAGCTGGGGCATCGTCAGCTGGGGCATCGTCAGCTGGGGCATCGTCAGCTGGGGCATCATCAGCTGGGGTATCATCCGTTGGGGTATCATCAGCTGGGGTATCATCAGCTGGGGTATCATCCGTTGGGGTATCATCAGCTGGGGCATCTTCAGCTGGGGTATCATCAGCTGGGGCATCATCAGCTGGGGTATCATCAGCTGGGGTATCATCAGCTGGAGTATCATCAGCAGGGGTATCATCAGCTGGGGTATCATCAGCTGGAGTATCATCAGCAGGGGTATCATCAGCTGGGGTATCATCCACTGGGGTATCATCAGCTTCAGTACCGTCAACAGCGGGATCGTCAGTTGCGGGATCGTCTTTCACTGGTTTAGTGTCCGGTTTGGACTTTGGTTTGTTATCTGGTTTAGCGGCAGGTTTGTTATCTGGTTTAGCGGCAGGTTTGTTATCTGGTTTAGCGGCAGGTTTGTTATCTGGTTTAGCGGCAGGTTTATTATCTGGTTTAGCGGCAGGTTTGTTATCTGGTTTAGCGGCAGGTTTATTATCTGGTTTAGCGGCAGGTTTAGCGGCAGGTTGGTTATCTGGTTTAGCGGCAGGTTTGTTATCTGGTTTAGCGGCAGGTTTGTTATCTGGTTGAGCGGCAGGTTTAGGTTCTGGTTTAGGGCTAGCTTCGGTCTCTGGTTTAGGTTTCGGTTTAGCAGTAGGCTCAGTAGCATTATTCTTTTTTTCTTTATTTGAATTACCAACCTGTATTATAACATTTATTTTCGTATGCTGTGTACCTTTTGGTCTTTGGTTTTCATTAGAAGTTGTTGCGTCGGGTTTTGTAGTGTCAATGATTATGTTTGACCAGCCAGATCTATAGACAGTTGGAATTGATATTTTGACGCCAGCTGGTTGAAGTTTAGTATTACACATTGGTGTATTACATTTCTGCTGGTTGGCTAGAGGTTGGTTGTTGGCATTAACGTATGGGTACGGAAATGGAAAGTAAAATGGATAATACCGTGGGGTATTAAAGTTTGGAATCCTGAATTGTTCTGCTGTTGATCTACGGTTGTTGCAGTTACATCTTGCAGTTTGAGATAAATCGCACTGTAACAATAGATAAAAAGTGTTGTACACAGAAAAACTACCTAACTATTTACTACGTATTTTAATTTTGCATTTGTTTTACTATGACAGATTCATTGAAAGATTATATTTGTTATATTTTTAATTATAGATCACAGGCGAAACTGAAAACAATATATTAACCGCCAAACATAAAATGTGAAAGATAGTTGAAAATAAAAATAGTTGAAACTACAAATCTCTAAATATACGATCAAATTCATTTGTTTATGACTTACTTGTAATATTCCTATAAAGGCCACCAACACAATAGCTTGACACCACCCCATTCTGGACAATTGAAAGGCTCACATATTCAAACAAGCTTATATACCTTCGGAACAAAACTGATAACTTAAATTGACGCATTTGTCACAAACTTTGGTCATTGTTGGTGTCGAATCGGAAGCTAAAAGCACGTAGGAATCGTTTGGTTTTTATTAAAAACAGATAACAATGTCAGGTGTTTAATAAATACTTCATGAGACTCGTCTTATCGTGTGTAGTAGTGTCATTAGGTCGAATTCCTAATTCCGATAGTGGAGTCAAAACGGCTAAATTGCTCTAGTTTTAGGCAGAATTACATGAGGCTAAATGTAGGTGTCCGGGGCTGTAAATGAGTCACTGCAATAAATGTACGTGTCCTGTTGGGTTTTCATTCGCTTGACATGCTTAAGTAAGTATAAAAAAAATTGGTTTAAGACTTTTCCTGTTGATGTTACTTTTAAGCAAGATTGACTTTTAATCGACTTTATCGAGATAATTAGAAATCGTGGCCCTTCGGGACGTGTACCTGCGGGATCGGGGCCTTCAGCGACGAACCCATATTCGTAAGGATTTGAGGCTGCGGGCCCTCATCCATGAGGCCCCCATCAATCCCTGTTGCCCGTACTTTAAGAGCGTTTAGTCTGAAACTGGGCAACGGTGCAAATAGATGTCAAATATTTCGCTCTTTTGATTCATTTGGCAATATTACTGTATGGAAATAAGAAATGTGGCTAACTGGCGAACTAGAATATTGATTATGAAATGCAATAATTAATAAATTAACACCGAATATTTAGTTTTATATGTAAAAAAAGTATTTGGAAAGTTTCCAAATGCCTTTTTATACCTAAAACGGGTACAACATCAAATTCAATGCTAAAATTGCAATTAATTATTCAAATTCTAGTTCGCTAGTTAGCTAAATTTCTGATTTCCATACAGTAATATTGCCAAATTAATCAAAACAGGTACATTTTTGACAGCTATTTGCGACGTTGCCAACTTTTAGGATAAACGCTCTTAATATGCGTGCATCTTGTAGTGCATAAATTTTTTATAAAGCTATCCAGGATGAAAAATAGCCTATATCGTTTTCCAGGTCTCATAACTTCAACAGATTTCATAACGATCGGTGCAGGGGTTTAGGCGTGACATTGTAACAGGCAGACAGACATACTATAGGTACTTTCGAATTTCTGATATGAGGATGGAAGAATGGATTTATCCGTTATTTTTTTATTATACATAACATTACGCCTGTAATCTCCAAAGGGTTAGGCAGAGGTGTACCTATAGTACACCCACATTTTGCCAGTTATGTGTAAAAGTCCCATGTACTAGGGGGCGAGCCTATTGCCATCAACCGGGCAAAAATCCAGACTCCGGATTGCCACTGAGAAATTCAAGATGGAATAACCCAATAACACTTTGCCCGACCCGGGAATCGAACCCAGGACCTCATGCTCAGCAGCAGCGCTTGCAACCATAGACTAACGAGACAGAGACTTTATTGTTTTGTTTTAAAATACGTAGTCGCTTAGCCCTTGTACGTGTTTTACTCCACATTACACAGTCTAATAACCAAAGTTTGTTGACCGCTTCAAAAATCCCTACTAAAAAAAAAACAACCGACTTCCGAAAAAAAACACTACAAAGTGAAAAATAACTTTAATTTCGGAAGTCGGTGTCTTTGGTTTTGAATTTTCCACCGACTTCCGAAATTAAAGTTATTTTTCACTTTGTAGTGTTTTTTTTCGGAAGTCGGTCGTTTTTTTTTGTAAAAAGTTTTTATTTGCTTCTTTTTCGTTGTGGTACTTACCCCACACAAATTCGAATACCACTACCTGCTATGTAAATAACAGTCACAGGAAGTTATCATCATATCATCCACATATTATTGAAGCTTACTCAAAAACTATCCAAGCAAAGTTAATAAAATTAAGGGACCAATTCGGAAACATACCCTTTCATGTAAAAAAAGAGTTTTCAAAATCGGTCCACAATTGACGGAGAAATCGACGGACATACATTAAAAAAAAACATAGATACGTGACGAACATATAACCTCCTCCTTTTTGGAAGTCGGTTAAAAAGGGCTGTGGCTAGAAGGACAGATATGTGGTTTTACAACCTCCAAATCAGCCTACCAAATAAATTATTACTCCTAAAGCGTTCGAAGTAAACAAAACTACTAGATTTTATGAAAGTAAACATGTTGCAACAGCGAAGGGACAACACACGGCATCAAGTACTGCAGAGTTGTGCAAATTCAAGTAGGCACGTATCCTTGGAAGTTGAATTAGGGTGAACGGGTAGACCGGTCCGTTGAGAAACGTCTAACTCTAATAAATTGTTAATTTGATAGCTTACTCTACGCGGATTTGGTTATTGAATGGAATTTAATGTACTCGTGGTGAGGTTATCACGAATGCTTACAATTAGTCTTTATTTTTTAACATAAAGCAGATGCTAGAGAATAATTCAATGTTTTAGGTAAATTTTTCTACTGTTTGCTGACTTTAAGATGCAGATATATTTATTTATTTATTAAAACTTCATGCACAAGTAAAAATATACCGTACAAAAGCGGACTTAATGCCTGAGGCATTTTCTACCAGTCAACCTTAGGGTGATGCAGAAACAAAACATGGCAGGTGCAACAAAAGGGATTGATAACACGAAATTAACTATAAAATACAAGAATAAATACATACATAAATACATACATATACATAGTATAAACAGAAAAATCTTTGTCAGGAGAAATAACGATCGGTAGAGGAGAAATAACGATCAGTAGAGGAGAAAACGAATCCAGCAAATCACCGCTGGGATGTTTCAGCCAACTTCTTGCGTATATGCTCACGTGCCTTCACTTTTAAAGACAACCGACTGGTTGCCGTCCTGATATTCAGAGGTAGCGCATTCCAAAGAAATATATAAAATAAAAAAATATGCCAGTGACCTTGAGTGGTTAGATTGCGTGTTCTGTACTGAGCTCACGCAACGCGTCGTATGTGCTGCCAGTAATAGGACTCGCCCATCAAGGAGCGTGTCCCAAATTAGACGTATTATTAATTTATTATACATAAAACAAAAGGTATTTTAATAAAACACGTATACTAAAAGATCAATGATTAAATTATCTTTAAGATGGTGAAGGTTTCAGAAAAATACGCTTGATAGATTTTGCGTGATTCTCAGTTTTTATCCTCGTTAGGCATAACTTTACAAATTAATTTCATTTCATTACAAACATAATCAAACATGTTTATATACTCGTATTAAGTTATTTGAAAATGCTCTACTTTAACATATATTTTTTCCAAATCATTAACACGTTTAGACGTGATCTTCAGTGTACTCGTACAATCATTATAAGTCGGTTATCGTCGCCTTAACAATCCGATTCATGTTCATTCATTCAGTGTTTCTAGCCTGATTTTGAAAACTTAACATTTGAACTTAACATTTATGTTTGCTTCGATCTTCAACACGATTTGATTTAGATTTTGGAATGTTCACTTAGTTTACTTGATTAAGGTTCAATGCTCTGCTCGCTTAAGTATGCCATCGGCCTGAGAGAGGTTTACATTTTCATCTTTATAGGTACTCTCACAGTACCTATAAAGATGAAAATGTAAACCTTTACCGTAAACATTGCTCGTACATTTCAAGTTTTAATTTACTCATAAGGTTCTAGATTGTTCTTTTGCTAGAATCTATGTACGATGACCTTGGCTAGCCCGCAATCAGGGAGAAAAAGGAAAATATTTGCTTCGTAGAGAATTTGAAAGTGTGTCATTGTCAGCAGTTTCAAAACAATCAAGTGTGTCAAGACGATGGTGGGTGCAAAATGTAAACTAAGCAACCTGATTTTGTTTAATATGTCAGTGTATTCTGTGAGTCATCGTGTGGATTTTTATGTTAAGTGCTAAGTGGACGTTTTGTAGAGTGTAAATAAAGTTACAGTAGTAGAGAATTGTAAAAAAATAGATATGTTCTACCCCTTGCCTGGTTGGTCTAGGTCGCAAGTGCTCCTGGGTTCTATTCTCAGGTCGACCAAAGTCAATCTGCCTAGCCTTATCCCAACTATGGCGGGGACGGCTTCCAGTCTAACCGGATGCAGCTGAATACTGTATTTTACATGGAGCGACTGCCTATCTGACCTCCACAACCCAGTAACTGGGTAATACGATACCCCTTGCTAAGACTGGTTGTCAGACTTTCGGGCTTCTGACGACCCGTAACGACTGCCAAAGATCCACGAATGACAGCCGGGACCATCGGCTTAACGTGCTTTCCGAGGCACGGAGGAGTCTCGGTATATTAAGATGGTCACCCATCCACAGACCAACCCTGGCAAGCGTAGCTTAACCTGATGGATCGAACCGAGCGTCTGTTATTACTTAGCCACGAGCTCCTCCAGGTCGACCAAAGTGTGATTGTGTTTATTCATTAGGATTTTTTTGTGCCCCTTTGATGGTAACAGGCTCGCCTCCTGTTGCATGGGACTTAAACATAGCTTGGCGAAATGTGGGTATATTTTAGCTACACCTCTTCCTGACCCTTGGGGGAATAGAGGCGTAATAATCCTTAATTTACCCTAGACTTTGCAATCATAAAAATATTTTGTGCGCCTAGTATTAAGTATAGTGCGCCTAGTTTAGTTTTATTATTTATTTTAGTTGTTTTATTGTATTTGTTATTTTTTTTCTTTCGTTGGAAAAATACATACATGTTCATCGTTCACCTTCAGTTTTCGTGCTTTAATCTATAAATTCTCATCTAAGGTTATTTTTATTGTGAAATTGTGTTATCGAAGGTCTCTGATCTGACTTGATGCAATGTATATGGCGCGTGCTCTTGGCTATTCTTAGAGCGGCTGCAATTAACAAAGAAATATGTATGAATGAAGAGTTCATTAAAATTCCCAGTTAGTTTGTTTAGATACGCATTGAATATATATAGCCTTATAACCATAGAGTCAGGGTCCCATCTATTTTGTATTCGGAAACATTATTTGCCTTAAAGGGCTTATGTAGATGAGAGTTAATTGTCACGGTCTGCATCTAATTAATTACAGTTTGTAATTATTTAGTCGTATGTAAGTAATAACAGCCGCGTGGGTCGATCGATTGCTGTGAACAGTCCGTGAATCATCTTAACATACCGAGACCCCCACGTGCCTCGGAAAGCACGTTATGCCATTGGTCCCGGCTGTCAATCTTGTACCTTTGAAAGTCATTACGGATCGTCAGAAGCCCGAAAGTCTGACAACCAGCCTTACCAAGGGATAACGTGTTACCCAGTCACTGGGTTGTGGAGGTCAGATAGGCAGTCGCTCCATGTAAAATACTGGTATTTCGCTGCATCCGGTTAGACTGGAACCCGACTCCAACATAGTTGGGAAAAGGTTAGGCAGATTAAATTGTTTGGTGTCCTATGCATCATATGCATGGACACTAAACAATTCAATTTTTTTTTATTTTTTTTTTTAATACCTAAATAAATATTTAATAAAAAACAGCAAAATTTATCAATTTAAATCTTATGTAAACTTTTATCGTTGGTTTATGGTTAACCATGCAGTCACATATAAATACATATACTAGGCTTGGTACACTATTAGGAATTGACACTTCCGTTCTTGCCTGATATGAAGTATTTAGATTGTTTCTAACACACCTTTTGGTTCTACTTATTATTGACGCACAAAATTTGCTCTTTCAAATTCCAGGGTATTCCAGAGCTGAACGTCCCTGGCATCGAACCTTTAAGCTTGGGTCAGATCGCGTTGGCTCGAGGACCTCAGGGTGCCAAGCTGACAGCAGTTGTAAATGATGTCAAAGTCCGAGGACCCAGTAACTTCATCATTGAAGAACTCAAGTAAGTATGACGAACTTAAGGGTTAAAGAATGATTTAATATTTAAAATTAGTGGAATAACTGAATGAAGTCACCTGTCAAAATACGAGTTGTTGTGCAGCGAAGTATACGTAAACAACTTTTTCATACATGTATACATTCTGTGTCTACTTTTATACAGGAAGTTATTTTTATTTTTTTTACTAATCTTATATGACTCTCATAGAAAATATTGTTTATTATGTCAAATCTAATCATACACTTAACAGATGCTGATGAACAAACCAACAGACGAACAGACAAATTGCAATTATTGGAAGTATTTTTATAACTATAGAATGACAAAGAGGCCCAATTCTTCGAATTAGACGCCTCATGATGAATTCATCACGATGTTATCAAAATGGTCGTAATAAAAGAATGCGTAATTTTATGCAGCACGTGTGTGGCATTAAAATAGGTCGCTGATTCATGCTGACAAGACAAGACTGACTGACTAGAGAACTTGTAGTAAAAGGGCGTTCATATTCCAATCAGATCATGGAAGTGAATGTCTTTAATCAAATGATTTTATTCAGGAAGAGTTACCAGATAATTTCGCATTACTGAACCGTTCGGAGGAGTATAAGGGCGTATTAGTACATAATCAAAATTTAAATCCATTTATTCAAACTAGGCTGAGAACCAACATTTTTCGAACGTCAAAGTTACATGAGACAGTGCCCCAAAACGCCCACCCTTCACCACTTCCTAGCGCCTTAGCTGGGAAGAAGAAATGGCACAACAAACTCCCCAGCAGCACAGCTGCCTGTTCGTTAGAAAAACTTGATTCTATACAATATTATTCTTAGTAATACAGTGAGAATTTAGAAAATAAAAGCCACACTAGGGGCTCAAACTGTTAATACTATAACATTCTGTAGCAGTGATAGCCTAGTGGTGTGACCGTCAGGCTACCAAGTCATAGATCTCGTGTTTGAACCCAAGGCACACACACCCCTGATTTTTCGGATTCATGTGCGTATTGTCTAATTATCACTTACTTCAAAAAACGGTGAAGGAAAGCATCGTGAGGAAACCGGCATGCCTGATAGATATTTCTCGACGGCATGTGAAGCCAAGTCAGAGGCCCATGGGTGGCTTTGAAACTCTGATACCAGGGGGCCTATTCCCTAAGGGAAATCCGTAGTTTCGGCCGTCGTTACGGGCGCTTCGCTCTCCTTCTACCGCGCATGTAACGACGGCCGAAACTACGGATTTCCCTTAGGGAGTAGGCCCCCAGGTTTGTCACTACTAACCACACGAAAAGAACAATTACGTTTTGTGAAATACGGATACTGGAGATCTTTTAAGTGTTTCTAGAAAAAAACAGGGATTGGGAAACGATACAAGTAAAGTTGAAGGTATTGAAAAGAAAAACTCCTAAAGAAAATATGTGCACAATAAAGTTTGCCTGCGTATTTTATTAGTACCTAAATTCTTACTCGTAATTGAAAAACAAAAAAATCATTTCCCTTAAGAAATGTGTATGTATTACACATAATACACATATATTACAGGAAATTACTCAGTATTTCAGCACCTTACATAAACGTTTCCTGGCCTAATCCAGGCAAAGGATCTGTTAACATTTCCGATCGTTAATCGATTTATTCGTCATTAATGAAGGCTAGGAGCTAAGGAGAGAGTTCGATCAATTAAGCTCTCTTGCGAAACTTAAGGTATGATTCCGAAAGCCACGGCAGTGCTGCGCTGCAGTGCTGGCTGCCGCTGCCCCTGGCCCCTCATTCCGAGCACTTGCTGTTCGTGGTGTCTAACTGTTGTAACGCCGCACTACTGGTCTGCCGTGGCAAGTTGACACTGCTGTCGTGACATTGCTGCCGTGGTCGTAATGTAATCTCATATAAAGTTATTGAAAATGTGTGGGGACCAGTAGTGACGCGGCAGCACAGCCGTGTGCAGCGTGGTTCGAAATCATACCTTTATTGGCATCCAATATGCGATCTCCTGACTTTGAATAAATGTAAGTTAAAACTTGCTTAACTTAATGATCTCCTTAAACAGGGCTTCCTCTCTCCTACCCTTTTGCTGTGCCCTACAGGGTCCATAATGATCTAAATATATAGTTACCACCTAAGTACACGTTATGGTAAAGCAATAAAGATATTGAGTATTGAGTATTGAGTATAATACAACAGATCCAGTAACAATTTAAAATTATAAGTATTAGACTTCTTGTTCTGCGATAAGAATTCCGTTTATACGGCTGGGTATTGGTTTATTTTCTTCGCTTTTGGGAGGTTCTAAGAGTGGTTTTGCTGTAGGCTGTGTGCTGTATTGGTTATATTGCGTAGTTAGTAGTCAAATACAGGGGTTGTATCTTAAGGTTAGGTGAGGTTCGATGGTGGGAAGGTAGTGTTTTGTTTCCTTTTTAAAACCTACAGAAATCTGTTTACTTTGTGTCAGCGACAGACTAGATTAACCTGCATAACAGTTTGGACACTATTGTTTGTTCTGCGGTTTCGCGTACGCAAACATAATGTAGTAGTTAGAAGGCCAATGAACGAGGTTTGGCATTGGTATAATGGTTGCCTAAATTAGTTGCTGTATTATCTATTTATTTTAATACCTACCGTAAATATAAATAAACCTAGGCCTTAGTCTAATAGTGGTGAACAGAAAAAAAAGGAACATTTGGTTCGTGCGTGTGGATTTAAATTAGCAAAGCGAACGCGAACACCAGTTAAAGACAGTTCGACTTGTGTTCACGCTCAACCGCTTGTTTTTGTACCCTTTGATTCACCTATGTTCGCAATGTTGCATCAAATTTCTCCGAACACCGTCCACACAGAACAACGAAATTGGATCGCCACGATCGTTTTTGACGACCACAGTGTTTGATGTTCGTTAGCGGTACGCAAAAAGTGTTCGATGTTCGTGTTCACCATGTTATGTTCTTTCGTGCGTACACGCCTTTAGAATGACACATGCTCTGGTCCCAAAATGTTCGTTTTGCTTCTTTGATGTGTCCATCATATAATCGATAAGATTTCTCCTTCTAGTGACCCGCCCCGGTTCACGAGGTTTTTACGACATGAAAACATAACGAGATTTCTTCATTTATGCTAAGCTTTATGTTTACACAGACAGACACGAAAAGGGACTTTATTTTATTATATATATAGATAGTAAATTGATTGTATATAAAATAAAATTTGTACAGTACAATTATTTTCTTAATGTCCCTCGGCAAAACTTGGAAGTATGTATATAGAGTTCCAGACTCTATATACTTCGAAGTCGATTGAGACCAAGGGCAACTGATAGAAATCCGACGAGTCACGAAGCACGAAGTTTGCCGAAGGACATTAAGAAAATAGTTGTACCGTAGGTACAGTCATTCAATTTTTAACTCAAAAATATTTAACTTGGCACGTTCCAGGTCTGACCTAGACAACAACAGGTTTGACTTCAAGCTGCTGCTCCCGAAGCTCGACTTCGCCGGCAAGTACAAGATGGACATCCAGGTGTTACTGCTCCGTCTGCAGGGAAGAGGAAACATCACTGGAACTTTCAGTTAGTACCTATACTACTTTTTAACTTAAGGCTAAGTACGGATGTGGCGGTTAACGCTGTCTATGAATTAAAAATTCAAGTTAGTGAGCAAAATTAGGAGCTTAATGTTCACACAAATTTTGTCACAATACAATTTATTTTTTATTTTTTTAACCTTTATTAAAAAGAACCAGGTTCTGAATAATTAATTACAATCAAGCTGTTTGAGATAATGTTCTTTTCAATAAAACTTGTATTAACAGTCGAATTAGTTTTAATTTTAGATTTTTACATGTACTTTCGGAGATTTAGATTACAGAGCAACGTTTGGTTTTGCGCGGTGTGTAGCCACATAACGACTGGCGCTAGCTGCGCGCGGCGAGTCGTGTCGATGGCAGGCGCGCAACGTTGTGTGTGTGCGTCGCCGGCGGCGGTATGAATGTGTGCGTGCGCATAGTAAACCGGCTTGAACACAAGCCTATAAGACTAATAAGCAATTTTAATCTAACTTATTTTTTTACGTGATCATTATTTTAAAACTTAGAATAGTGCTGATTGTACTTTACACAAGTCCGTTCCACTTTCTTAGAGTCTGATATAATATTCTAAACACTTTGTTCATGTGTTATATGTGTGTCATTGTCACTATTATTTCTACACTTTTAAACTACACTACACAATCCGATGGTGCCAAAAGTTGTGTGAACATTAAGCTCCTAATTTTGTCTCAAGTTTGGGTCTTGATGTTTTGGATCCAATTCATCACTATCCTGCCCTTATTCCAATTTACTTGTGGTCGGCGTGAAATGTTCCTTTCTTCCACACTTCTCTATTAGCCGTCATCTCGGTAGCCACTCCCTTCCTATCCATATCATCTTTCACACAGTCCATCCATCATTTCTTTGGTCTTCCCCTACTTTTATAGCTATCAACCACGACATCGACGACATCGTTTTGGATCCAATTGAATACGTTAAATACGTAATCGCTACAAACTTGGTATTTCTCTTGTCAAGCTTCGGTAATCACTTCGTAGTTTTCACAAAGTTTCACGTTTCATTAAAACACTTAAGAAAACAGCGATTATTTTTGTTAATCAATATTGTCTTATGCTCGGTTCCTATAAACCGAAAACGAATAGTTTTTTACCAATGGTAACTTTTTTATTGCCAAATTGGGCACATAAATAGAATCGTAAGCTAATTTTATCTATGATAGCTACTTTCATATGGGAGGGTATACTATGCAAAGCTATGAGGTCTTTGCTTCATTATTGGTAAAGATACAGTTCTCAGATTCAGTTCTAGAGTCCTAATACCGGTCCGGGAATTAAAGGAATCTCTGGCTAAAAGATAAATCTCTCGTCATTATAATTGGGGTTTACTTCAGCCATATTATCTACTTACGAGTACACCTGAAAAAGCGCACAGTTTACCGAACTTCATAATAGACACGGTTATTTTCGGCAAAAACCCCAGTCGTCTTTCATTCCAACCATACACACATAACAAGTAATAACTCGATCATGAAAGAAAGTTATAAAACAAGTTGATCGCATGAATCGATTGCGAATGACGTTATACAATCACATTTCTATGTCAAGTTCGATCGTAATTCGATACAATTGTAATTGGTAAAAAGAATGATATAATACAGTGAAGCCAGTTACGAATGCAAGAAATACGACGCATATGATGGTCACAAAACATGCATGAAGCTTAAATACCAATTTCCGGGATTAACTGTTTCACAGCTGTCCGGGAGACCCGTACGTGTAGCGCCCGCAGTGCTCTGAAACGAGGGAGTAGTATGATACGTTGTACGGGAGCGGGTCGCGTACGGACCATCCGCGTCGCTGTGAAACAATATTCCAGCACATCACGTGTGTCTCCGTTCCAGGAGCCTGTACGGGCGGCCCTTGCAATTCTCCCGGACAACTGTGAAAGCAGCCTAAAGCTTGCAGGGTTTCCTACAACAGCGGTGGCCGTCACATAACGGCTGCAGTGAATTTACGATGTCATTAAACAGTATCTAGGGAAACACACCAACTGGTTTTCATAAATAATGTTCAGTGGCGTCATTCAACGGTAAATTGCGGACGCTATAGGGCAGCCACCACAGTCTTAGAAAACAACAGCTTTAGATGATGCTGATAGAAAACGCACAGCCTAAATATCAGTACATGAAATTTTTTAAACAAATCGTATCAAGAAGGATTTTGATGTTGAAGTTGCGGGTAACAGATTGTTTTCTAAAGCACCGACGAAAGCGGTGTCTAAGAAAGACAAAGGAATAATAGTAGATGATCGGAATTTTATTATACTAAGGTCTCACCACCAGAATTAAAATCATTGTCATACTGTTAAGAAAAAATATTATAGTAGAATAATAGGTATATAGTTTTTCACTAGGTCGAGAGTTTGATTCCTAGGCAAATTAACGCAACAGTGAATTGCGATACTAGCGTACCATTCGTGATAACGTCATTCGATAGAGCTGCGTCTGTTTTCGATTCAATGTGTTTTCGAAGTGTACCACTCGCAATTTTTTTCGAAACAGCGTGCGACGAAACAACATCATTCGAATCTTCATATCACTCCCGTTGGCCTGGTCTATTTAATAATAAATATATATAAATATAATAAATAAAGTCACTTTAGATATTATCATCATCAATTTTTGGTTTTTGGTATAACGTGCACAATTGCTCAGAGTCTCCAAAAGTGACGATATTCGAACAGCCTGGAATGTCAACATTAATGACTTCAACTGAAGCAATTCTTGTTCAGACCGCGACGAGAAATCCGTGTCGTATAGTGTGTGTTTCAGGAAGTATAATAGGAAGTTTACCTAATATTTTCACTTTTATTTTACTATCTTCTCTACTTGTGTTTACGTTGGCTGCCCAGCACGCGAAGGGGACGTAACGTAACAGTCCAAATGTAGCTGATGCGTGACATTCCAAGAAAGTCATTAAACTTTATTTATTCTTTGTCTGCGTTATGTGAGCAAGTAGTGTATTATGTTATTAATAACGACGCGTTATAGATATGGAAACATTGTTTAAAAAAACAGAATACAAAACGAATGTGAAGAAAGCCAGAGATTTATAAAAAAAAGTTCACAGTGATTTTAGTTTTATAAATGCAAAGACGAACTTTGTGCCCCAATGAATGTAAGGTAGAATTTGATGAGTTTTCCGTAAACAGAAGAGAAACGAAAAAAATAAAGGTGTCCCTGAAGTATTTAAAAGGCTTCGGAAATTACAGTATTGATACATGAAATAAACTCAAACCTCTTCCCTCGGGAGTAGGCGGAAATAACAGAACGTCACCTACGATTTTTACGTGATTAATCAAAATTTGAGACCTCAATAAAAATATATCTATTTATGAAATTCTAGGATTTATTATCCAACTGATCTTTCATCACAAACATTCCTCGTATCCAATACAACAAATTGAGATTTCTTAAGTGCATTAGTAAATAGTGTAATGGCAAAGTTTGTTGAACCGCGTTGCATAGGATGACGTAGGAGACTCGCTGTTGCACCCGTCTGTGGCGTCATGTGCTTGCATTGCGGTCAACACACAGAGCCCAAGGGAGAGAAGGGCGCGGAAAAGAAGATGGATCCCGAAACAGTTCTTGATTCTCTTTTCTTTTTCTCGAGTAAGCTCGAAAAAATATCGAGTGCGCAATGTTTTTAACAGGGCTGTCCGCCCAGGGTGCGTTCGTTGAGACTATGAATCCAGCGCGATTCTTATTTAGGAGTTTGTCGAGTCAAATGACTCGAAGATTATCCCTAAATAATGTGTAGCCAGACGCACTTGGGCCAATAATAATTGACTGTTAGGAGGAACCGCAAATAAACGTATTATCTTTCTTTTCTTTTTGACCTATTCACAAAGACAATACTTGAAACTTAACCGATTTATTGTAGGCATACGGGGGCCATAGAAATGTAACAATTTGGAGTGGTAAGAATTGATTATCAGACTGATATGTCTTTAAACAACTTAGTATATTTAATCTTCATGCACAACATTGTCAAAAAGATTTTCAATGTTGTATAATCATTTAGTAATTATACAAACCTTGATCTTTAAGGTCATGTATCTTCTGTATACTTAAATCAATAACAAATTGCTTTGACAAATATGTAATTACCCATGTAAGGAAATTATTAATGAGTACTAGACTAAGATAATACTAAAATATTTATACTAGCTATTACATCCTTGCGAAACAAGGCATTTTACCTTGGCCTTGCTGCTGCTTGCTAGTAATAAAATTAAAAGTATTTACTTAGCTTTTTGAATAAATACACTAAGCCAATATTAAATATAACAGAAAGAGCCGCATTAACTGCAGCCAATATTGAAATAGATAAACATGTTTATGAGACTCAAAGCATTAATTGCAATTAAAACATTTACAGGCACTTTTTAATTATCAAGGAGTCGGTCACGGGTCAGTTAGTCAAAAAGTTAAAGCTGCTCGTTCCAAAACATATATCTATGGAGAAGAACGGGCAAGACACTTCATGGACTCTTTTACTCGTAAATCAAGATATTACAAAATCCTGGGTACATTATCATTTATCTGTTAGATAGTTAGAAACTCAAAGCCAATTACCCGTTCGAAAACGTAGATCTCTATGGAGAAGAACGGGCCAGAAACTACATTGACACTCTTTTAAATCTAGATATTATGACAAAATCCTGGGTACGTTATCTATAATAAGGATTATGAATTAGGATACAGTGTCCTACCATTCCAAAAAATGTAACTGGGAATCTGCCTTGTCACCTGTTGCAGCAATATGCTATCGTTAGTTATTTATACACTGTATTGTAAACTAGGTTCGCCGAGGGCTAGGCCCGAGACATCGTCCGCGTGAAGTTTCTTATTTTAACCGACCTCCAAAAAGTAGGAGGTTATATGTTCGTCGCGTATTTATGTTGTTTTTGTTTGTCCGCCGATTTCTCCGTCAATTGTGGACCGATTTTGAAAATTCTTTTTTGTATGAAAGGTTATGCTCTCGAATTGGTCCCATATAAATTTTATTAACTTTGCTTGGTTAGTTTTTGAGTAAACCACAAAAAAGTGAAAAATAACTTTAATTTCGGAAGTCGGTGTCTTTGGTTTTGAATTTTGGTTTTTTGACACCGACTTCCGAAATTAAAGTTATTTTTCACTTTTTAGTGTTTTTTTTTTTTTGAAGTCAATTGTTTTTTTTTTTGTTAAAAGTCTTTAACATAAAATATATCATATGACACTTGGCGATACTATAGCTTCCCATTATTTCTTTTTTATTATTACTTTAGCGAAATAATTCGGAATCGAAATGAGATCAAAAGTTCCCAAGATTACGCCTTACACACAAACTCAAAAATACCTCTTCATAATATTTTTTTCCTTAGGATATAATGATTATAGTACTAAATTCTACAATTCAGCCATATATTATGTGCCTTAGCAACACGTTCGTCGCTTGCGCCGCTACCACCGTTTACTAATGCGCCATGCAATGTTTAGCATAGGTGTTAATGTTACAAACTTACACGTGCGTTCTTACTGTGTAACCATGTCACTTTATGTAATCTTAATCATTATTTTTAATGAATCAATTACTGGCGACCTGATTGACAATCTATTCAAGGTGTACTGTACGAGAATTTAGCGTTAAGTCGTATGTTTTCTTCTTTTTCTTGATGAATTTAGCAATTTATGATTGTACCAATACCTTTACCACTTTTCTTTTCTTCAATTTTGACTTTCCTCCATTTTTATTTGCGTTCATAATGTTATAGGCACTTTGAGTGGGAAAATATAAAATAAGAATTAAATTTTTATGTTATTATACCATTATCTAATATCAATCTTCATACTTGGCTACTTGCAGAGAAAGACAAGATCATGTAAATCAGGAATTATTGTTGCGTAGGCGAAACTTGACTAAACTTATCTAACTGCCACTTCCTACATTATGTATGTAGCTCCAGATATGGCTCAAATTACTATTAAAGACGACGTAATTATTCATTAGTTTCGAGATAGGTAACCCTAACTAATATTATAAATGCGAAAGTGAGTTTGTTTGTTTGTTAGGCTTTCACGCTAAAACAGATGAACGGATTTGGATGAAATTTGGCACACGGGTAGACCATGACCTGGGTTAGGACATAATGATACTTTTTATCCCGATATTCCCATGGGATCAAGACTAATGCGGGTGAAACCGCGGGGTGCAGCTAGTATATTATAAATTAATGTTACAAACGAAAACTAACATTATAATTTGGCAGAAACGTTTCATCCTTTTGAGAACAGTTTCTTTGTTATATGTATTTAGATTGTGTATTGGTGTTTAACTTTATTCTGATTATAGGTTAAGGCATAAATGTGAAATCATTTGATTATACATACGCCTCAACAGGACTGTTTATATTAAATAAATAAACATACTTGGAAAACAACACTTATTTTATAATAACTAATAAAATTATTTATGACGTTTTAGGGGACTACGCTTGCAATGTCACAATGAGAGGGCACAAAGAAATAATCGGAGAGGAAGAATACCTACAGTTCGATCCCTTCAAAGTGAAGCTCCGTGTTGGTCAGTCCTCCATCTACCTGACCAACTTGTTCGACGGCGATCCAGTTCTGGGACCCGCCACCAACAGGGTCATCAACGAAAACTCACAAGTGTTCTTACAAGAAATCAGTCCGGTCCTAGAAAAGAGCCTTGCGGACCTCTTCACGGAAATGGCGAATAAAATAACATCGAAGTTTACTTACAAAGAACTGTTTCCGTGATTTGTGCTCTTAAAGGGTACTGTGTAGTATTAAGTTGTTTGTGATTTTGTATGTACGTCTGTCTTTGAATTTGTTGGCCGTTAACAGTGTCGAAGGCCTGTAGAAATTCCAAAAAATATTTTAGGGTTGGATCGCCACTCTTCACCCCATTTCATTTTCATCTAGTGTAAACTAACTGCATCATTTTCATTAATAATTTTCAGGTGTTTCATTACTTTCATATATTCATTTCTCATACCAACCCTGCAAGACTATTTTGTACAGTGATTCGTTTCAAAGTGTTAACACAGATACTAGTTGTAAGGTATTGGTTATTTAAGTGGTAAAGTAAGATTGTAAATAAATAGTTTAGTATTATTTAATAGTACATGTGCCGCTGGCTGACACAACAAGAGATTGTGTCAATAAATTCTTCGAAACGGATGAAGCACGCAATTTTAAACGAAAAATTAATCGAACGTTATTATGTTTTATAACTATCATATCGTTTTTACTTTTTTAAGGTACGTATTTTATCGATGTATGTAATATTTAATAATTCACTGTATTTTGTTTTCATTATTTTCATTTTCATTATTGCCACGCGCTTAATAAATAAGAATAAGAAAATATACAGACATTTAAATAATGGTGATACACTATAATAAAATATCTGTATTTCAGACATCAGCGCTCTCCCCTTGTTGTAGGCGACACTTCAAAATTAACATTGTTTGACCTCTATAACATCTATCATTCGATCAGAGATATAATAGAATAATATTAAAATAAAAGGAAATGTCAAATGTAGGAGAACAATCTTAAATTAGAGAGACATATTCATCTAAATTTGATTAAGCCATATAAATGCAAGCATTGAATGATTTAATATATATGTTTTTACCATTATTACTTATTATCTTTGTATTGATCATCATCTCATTCAACGTGCTTATCCGTTTCTTTTCGAACTAAAACGTTTCAACTACGCTTGTAATTGTCATTACTATATCATTGACATGTGATATCAGGAGATAATGTAAAAATAAAATTTACGTCAGTGAATTGTCATTGTTTTAATCATGTTCTACGATTACTTCCTTTTCTTGATTGGGGTTTGAAGAAAATGTCTAAATGTAATGTTTATAAATTAATAAAAGCTCTGCTTACCTGAGAGCTTTTTATTAGCCCCAGTCTTTGAAATAATACAGAATAAAATGATTCCTTCAGTCCTACCTCTTCACCATCCATAAGATAGTTACAGGTGTTAAAAAATTAAACAGTATCTACGAGTACTCTTTCTAATAACATAGCACATATAGCAGCAATCATTACCCTAACATTTTGCGAAGTTTATGGCCATAATATACGAGTATCATAGTCTTCGACCCTTAGCCATTGGGATGCCTATAAGCATTGGTCTTTCACGGACTGAAATTATGATGTGGTTGAATCAATGCTCCGAAATAAATTCCCGCAACGATTGTAGCGCCCCTGGCGGTGAAAGCAATAACGTGATTAGTAAAATAATTACTATTCTGCCGACTAGGTTAAAGTTACTGATGATGGTACTGACTGGTGTAGGAACAACAAGTACTGCTGTAGTCTAGTCGGTAACCAATAGATGGCAGCAGCGAGCAGCTATGCTAATACCTTTTATATTTAACCGGAGTAAGCAGAAGTAGTCGAGTAAGATGTTTTTATCGAACATTAAATCAATTGCACTAATAATTAATGTTCTTTCCAAAGTTTCCACTCGTAACCATTCACACATCGAATATAAAAATATACTCATTTTGATCGATATCTTTTTATTATGTGGATGTAATAACTTTTATTGTGCGAATAAACTGCATATAAGGGCAACAAAAAAAAATTTTTTTGATGGAATATTTCAGATTTTACTCTCTGATGCATTCTGCATGATTTTCGATTATGGTTTTTAAGAAGTTTATTTGCTTAGTTAGTGTACCTAAGTACACAATTAATTTTCTCATTGTGATTATAGCTTTTTTTGTTGTTTTTGAATGGCAAAGATTTTAATTATTTATCTTAGCTCCGAACCGCCATCTATCTATGTCTGTCATTACATCTACCTACACAGGTCAGAAAATACAGCATATTCTTTTCCTAAATAGGAAAGAGAGTTTGTCAGCCAGGTTTAAATAGTGCCTTGTAACTATTTAAATATTAAAATGGATGTCACAGCTTAGTTGCAATGTTTCAACAAACAACAACTGACTCTTCGTCTAGACTTTTAATTACTTAACCTAAATGAATGAACAGCGAAACAAAGCTGAAGGCTCAAATTGCCCAACGTATTCAACAAAACTAAGCCAATAACTTTATTGATCTGTAAGCAAACATATTGAAGTATAAGTAAAGAAAAAACAAAGAACATGGTAGTGCAAACAAAAACAAAACCCCTGACTATACAGAATTTAAGAACGAAATAAGTTTCGTAATGAACTGTTTCGACCAAATATTGCGTAGAAGTTCTTTTAAATGAACATGTCCGTTTTGTAAGAGGAAAAATTTATAGCGTGAATTTATAAATATGAAAAGATTAATGGCCTCTAGTGTTGAGCGGTCACGGCCCTGCTAGAAGCGGATGTGTTGAGTTTGACATTAAGCTCCTCCGAAGTAGAAGGCAATAATGACAAAATGATAATCGAAAGAAGAATCAATATTATTATTTTCTACGAGTGCTGCTTCATCGATGTTTTGAACCTTGTGTTTATGGTAAGTAAAGGTTGAGAAACAATGTTTTCAGGAACATTTTCATGTTGCAAGTAATATTTACTCAAAAACATTTTTCCTGAATAACGCCGTGTAACTTTTGTTTACTATGGAAACGACGCTTTAGTATTAACTAATATATTTAAGTACCCTAATATTCACAAACGGACGTTTCAGTTAATTAAAATGTGAGGTCTGTGAGTCTGATGTCGTAGAAAGTGTCAATATTTTAAATCGAACATGACACCTAGGTACCTTCCTTTCTTTGCAATTCTTTAAAACCTCTTTAATAAATTTCGAGATCGTTTTCCTGTTTTTTTTTTTATGAGAGACAACATGTTTCTTCATCACACCATTCGAGGACTATCAAGAGGTCGTCGGTTCCTGATAATGAAACTGTGCGACGCAGGTGACGTAGCGAAGGCTTTTCACGTTATGAAACTGATGGACAGAAAGCAGGCGTGTCGGTTGCGACAGCCGGATTCGTTTTGTTGGTTTAGGGGTAAGAATGGTTAATGAAATTGCTATCTACTACTGCAATTCATGGTATCATAATCATGGACCCATGACTGGGTGTAGGAATTCCAGGATTTGAGTAGGTAATTTAGGAAAGTGTAGGTACAACTCTAAGAACATTAAGCTCTGGGCAAGGTAACGGGAATATAGTTTTTCTCAAACATGCTAGGAAATTCGAACATTATTTTGACAACCTTCTTCGAGATAAATCGAAATTGCAGTATGCATACATGTGAGCGCCCGGTCGGAAATGTTTGTATGAATATTCTTACTGTCGTGTTTAGCGGCCAAATAAATTACTATAAAAACTCACATCTGTCGTGTTATTTAAAAATGGAACGAACTTTTTACTTCAACACATGGCAACTAAGGAGGTAACTTATCAAAGATTTTATTTAAATTTCGATTTGGCTTGCAAATAGAGCTGAAGTACAGAAGAAACAAATTAAGATATTGGCACGTGAAATTTTTGTTGTTCGTCATTGATTCTGGAATTTATAATTAATTTACTTACTTGGAATTTCCGCGCATTATTTGAGAAGAGTACTATACAAGCCTTGGCCGCAACCAGGCATTGATGGACTCACGTATGTGTGGCTCGGCTCCGACGCGGACCACATGTTCACAATCGTCCATCAATGCCCCAGTTGCAAGCTGCGACAGTAATGTACTATATCTCGAGTTCGACAAAGGATGTTTTACTGAACTTGTAGCTAGTCTTTCCTGGTACCAATACCAATGAAGAACTATAAAGACCTAAGAGTCTTCCAACTGGAAACTAATAAGCCTCGATACAACTAGTGTCGGATATTGCAGCACGACCACTTGACCAGTACTTCCCAATCTGTTTACGGTGAGATAACAGTTGTGTAACAGTAATTGGCCACGCTGGCCGGCCAGCGGTCACACCTTTATGCAACAGATCGCGGAACTACGGACCGATACTGTTATGGCTGATCATAAAGCGGTAGAGGAATAAACGGGAGGTGAATGAGTCATCACAAATTTGGCCTTGATTTAACTATGGGTGAAAATCACCAACGGCTGAAAACGATAGCGCTGAAGGAGATGGAGGAACGAATTTAATTATTTCAGAGGGATTGGTCCCAAACCGCGATAGATAGAAGAAGGGGGAGCCTCTGCCGTTGGAGCCTAATAATTACTTAAAGACGCAGCTGTGTCTTCAAGGTTTTTGGGACCTGCGGCTTTGTTAAACCTCTGGGGGCCGAAGGCAGTGTCCCAAGCGTTTTCTGCCCAGCGGCGCGACCCTGATTTTTGTTAATTTTGAAGACAACGCAATTGGCATTTTAACAGTATCGAGGTTTGCTCAGGAGGAAAACCCAATAACACTTAAGCAGGAAAGTAGTGTAGCTACCTACTATCCTTTTCAGGCATAAAACTTTAACCGGAAGAAAGATGCGCTATTTTGTCTGGACAAACCCCTCCATAAGCATAAGAAATTTTGCTTGTTATTAGTATTTATTTATTACAACTTAAAGCCTACCTCATTTTTTCTTGTGTTCCTACTCATATAAAATACAATAAGATGCTTATTTATTTAAATCGAAGCCTACTTACATCTCGGTTTATTGTGCTCTTCACTTAATATGCAAAACAGTGTAAAATAAAATGAAGCGACTTTTAATCTTACATTGACGTCAATTAAAATATATATGTAAACATACTTATTTACGTCCGTATTATCTATATCCGTGTAGCATGATCTAATTAGTAGTTAGGTAGCGCTTGCATAAGGGAAGATATTACATTTCCTGGTGGTTGGGTTGGCTGTAGCGTCAGTCATTGTGTGTTTTAGCACAGATGTCTACAGATTGAACACTTCATAGTTTAGGTATGAAGCTACAAGTACGCGGCGGGCCCGTCTTGTTGGGCCAATTCAGTAGACAGAAGATCTAAGAGTTACGCGATAGAAAGAGAGGCAACTTCTCGATGAATATAACTGTAGGTAATTAGCGCTGTGAGACCTGAATTGCACTTTATTGTGTCGTAGGAAGAGTCGTTTTTTATTTAAATGATTTTGCGGAGTGCTCCTTTTGTGTTAATCTGTGGTAGTAGAATGTTGTCCAACGATATAGTAATCTTTATTCAAAAAGGACACAAAGACCTTATAATTAAGATTATTGGGTATTTTTGATGCTCAGTAGCGGTTGGGGAGCAACTTTAGAATAAAAGAAGCACAGACTCATGTCCGTTGTCACTAAGGCTCAATTTACATTGCCATGGATCGGAATGGAAGGTTACGCTTTTGTAACGAACATAGCAAAATTAACTTTATGTCAATAGTGTAACGAGCTTGTAACTGCGGGAATTACCGAGAATGCGCGAGAATTCTCCAGAAAACCGTTACCGCGACCTGTTATTTGGCTCGTATCTAGTTTGAACGTTACACTGTTGACATAGAGTTAATTATGCCTTGTACAAAAAAAAATCGCTTCAATTCCGTTCGGTTTAGCACCGAAAGTATTTTTTTTTAATTAAGGATTTTCCTTAACTTTAGACAAAAAGAATCTGCCTAGCCTTTTCCCAATTCTGTTGAGGTAGGCTTCCAGTCTAACCGGATTCAGCTAAATACCAGTATTTCCAGTAGACTTTAACTTTACACATCGTTTATTATTAAGGGTCCTTGTTTATGGTTAAACTGATAAAAAAAATCTTTGGAAAGTGTTTCGGGAAAATTCAAAAAGATTTTTACATAAGCCTAGTTGCTGGTAAAGCATGTTGCTACGTTGGAAAGCCGTTATTTATATTTTGAGAGCACTGCTCTTGACGCTTGACATGGCAACACGTCGTGTCCGTGTTCACAACAAGTCAATCGTCATCCTGAGGATGCCTCGTTGAGAGGTGAAACATGAGTCGATTTCTTTATGACTTTTAAGAACAGTTATGCGGATTAGGTTACTAAATTAACGTTGTCTATTGTATTTTATAATGGATTTCCGCAAAGTAACGCCTAAGTCATAACTATTTCCGCTAGATGTGACGTTGGTCATGCCATTAAAAGTGTGATATTATCGCCTTTGTAATTCAAGTATAATAATATGTCGTGTAATGATATTACTTACCTGTGTCATGTTACCTACCATAAATGTGAATTGTTACAGTACCTATGTATTAAAGTCGATTGGAAGCATCTACCGTTCGATCAATGATTCGTCTTATCTCGCGTCCACAAGAGCTACATGCCAATGTCTCGTGTAATTGTGAACCTAGTTACCCACTTAGCGAAGTTGGTGGCGAAGGAAGTTCAAGACTAGAATGAAAGATATGAAATGGCGGCAATACCCGGGCAATAAGTCGGGTAGAAGTATAGAGACGGAGAGATATGTATGCTATCTAATTATGAAAATCGGCAGCCCCCAACAGTCAAAGTCATTTATTTCAAATAGGCCCTTGCAAGGCACGTTTGAACGTCAAAAATTACAAAAATAATTGATTCTAGTCGCCCCTTCCAAATGGTAGTTTTCGTATGGAGAAGAATGGGCAAGAAACTCCACCGTTACTCTTTTAAAATGTTTTACAATATTTTGTATAGGTACATTAGTTATATGATTATATGTGAAGACGATGCACCTAGAAAAAAAATTGTATACCACAATAGGTAAAAAAAATAAGCAACGACAGATAAATTAATAATAATTACTTATGTGATAGATACATGGTGCTCACATATTTACAAACATTGTAAAAGTGTTTTGCTCTTCGAACATTGGACTTTTACGGGCTAAGATATGATCTATTACGATAGACAGGATGATTCTATTTTTTTTTTTTTTAATCCTCACGATATTTATGTTTGGACTTAGACGTAAGAATGATATTAGAGACGCCCAAGTATCTCAGAGTGGCACGACTCCCAAAAGTTAAAATGGCAACGTCGCAAATAGCTGTCAAATAATTAACCATAGTTAGTTAGTTATCCATATTTCATAGCCAAATTAATCAAAGCAGCACTTGACAGCTATTTGCGACGTTGCCCACTTTCTGTATAAACGCTCTTAACAGTAGGAAAATATTTTTTTTCCCTTTAATGGTCTGATAAACTATATTTCTCACAATATGGTGATAGCTAAGGTTAGCACTAACTTGTCCTCAACCAGGTCAACTAGCAACATTAAAAGGTTGGTTTTCCTCAAATGACATGATATAATAAAGTGTTAAATAACTGACCTAATAGAAACGTGGTCAGACATGGTAGCCATGACAGTATGGTAATGAGAAACGATTAAGTTTACAAATAAAAGGTAAACTAAATAAGTATTGGTTCTGGCAATCAGATCAGACTGATGGACTATTTGTTTGAGATCCTCGTTCAACAGTAGATGAAAAGTCCTGGGACCCAAGAAATTGGCCAAGTGGGAGTCGAACACGCACACGAAGGGTTGTAAAAAGAAACACGTTTCTTTTAAGGGGACCTTAAGGGGGTTCCTTTAGTTTTTAACTTTATTTACTTTGTATTATTTATTGTTATATCGGCAATAAGAATACACAATCTGTGAAAATTTCAACTGTCTACTTATTACGGTTCATAAGATACAGGCCGCTGACAAACGGACGGACAGCGGAGGCTTATTAATAATAGGGTTCCGCTTGGCACCCTCCGGAACCCTAAAAACCATTTACAGGTATTTTTCAATTGCCAAAGAGTCGGTTAGTTAGTCAAAAAGTTAAAGCTTGTTGCGTTCCAGAGTGTATAGTTTCCTTTAGGAGACCGAGCAAGAAACTTGATGGTTATTCTGCATTGATTCTAATGGGAGGATTCTTTAAGCATTTTTTATAATAAATTTTTTGACAAAGGAATTCCCAGATCAACTGAAGATAGCCAAAATAATACCTGTACACAAAAAAGGATCTAAAACAGACCCAAAGATGTACAGACCAATTTCATTACTACCTATTCACTCAAAAATTCTTGAAAAGCTAATTAAAACTAGATTACTCAGACATTTCAACCTAAATGGAGTGTTAAGTAGAAGACAATTTGGTTATCAAAAAAACGTTGGGACACAAGACGCAATATCGACTCTAATTAAGGACGTAGTTAGCAGATTGGACGACAAACAGAAAGTAGATGGGCTTTTCTTAGACCTAAGTTCAGCATTTGACACGGTGGATCACAAATTACTGCTAGAAAAACTTGAGCACTACGGTGTCAGGGGTATTGGTATTGGCAAATATACTACAAAATATTGGTAGTACCCACGTTTAAATGTTAGACATGGCTCCTCAATCCATACGGACACCCGATCGCTTCTCTGACATGTTTACAATGCTTCGTAAACAAATTGGTCATTGCAGGATACTGTTATTATTACACAATAGAAGAAAAAAAGAAGGAATATCAACACAACATGATTATACTACAAGTAAAAGTGTTAAGTAAGAAATTAACAGGAAAATGTGCCTCACGGCTGCGCCAAATAGGCCCCGTTCAGCAAAAATGCCAGAAAAGTAGTGAGTGAGAGGGTGTGTCAGACTTTTACTGACTAAAACCCACCCGTGTTCCTTCCGTTGCCTGTGTGCCGGGGCCGCGATATCCCTTTCGGACAAACCCGCAACCCCAGCAGGCGTTGGTCCTCGGACCCCGTCAGTTGGTGCTGACATCCCTTTGAGGCGCATGTGGAACACAACGCGCCGGCGTCGCTAGTGCCTGACGTGGTTTTCAACTGGACCTGACTCACCTGACCCAAGAGGCCTTTGGCGTATTTTCCAAGTCAGTCGTTTTTATGATAAAAGGAGACGGTTGTCTACTTATGCATACGTCTGCTAATGGACTTAGCTTTTTGCCATCTTCTGCATACGTCTACTAATGGACTTAGCTTTTTGCATACGTCTGCTTACTTGACTTAGCTTTTTGCCATCTTTTGCATACGTCTACTAATGGACTTAGCTTTTTGCATACGTCTGCTAATGGACTTAGCTTTTTGCCATCTTTTGCATACGTCTACTAATAGACCTAGCTTTTTGCCATCTTTTGTGTACGTCTGCTAATTGACCTAGCTTTTTGCCATCTTTTTTGTAGACATAAATTATTTTAAGTACCTACCTAGTGTACTAAAGAATGAATTGTCAATTAAATGTTGACGTTCAATGACGTTCGAAAGGTACAAAATCAGCTCGAAGGACTGCAGCTTCCTTTATGTGCGTAAGCACAGATTAAATAAAAAACCAAGACAGCGCTGTCAAGAGTGGCTTGAGGCCGGTTTCGTAAACATGTGTGCACTTAGTGAGGTGTAGTTTGATAAGGTTGTAAATGTGTGCGTGAGAGCGTTTATGCACAGAGCGGAGGTGTAGTTTTGGCATGCGTCACTGTATTGGTCGCAGCGCTATGTCTTGGTTTTTTATTTGGTCTGAGGGTGTAGGAACATTTTATAAAAGTGATTGTTGTATTGTTACATTTAAGAGATATATTCATGGGCTCTTTATATTAAAATTATGTATAACTAGCAACTCGCCCTGGCTTCACTACTTAATTTTTTCAGTCGTAGTGCCATCAGCCTGTTGCATCGAGCATGTGGGTTAACATATATGTTCAACCTACTTGGAGTATTTTTTATGTATTTTATTCTCAGAATCACCACGTGAAAACTCAGTTTTCCTATGAGAATGTACCAAACAAACAGACCACTTCAGATTCTTACTTTGACCTTAAACAACTATTTGTGGATATGATTAATTTAAATAATGAAGTAACTTCAATTTAAAATATTC
Source organism: Agrochola macilenta (assembly GCA_916701695.1). Classification (NCBI taxonomy): domain Eukaryota; kingdom Metazoa; phylum Arthropoda; class Insecta; order Lepidoptera; family Noctuidae; genus Agrochola; species Agrochola macilenta. The sequence continues at coordinate 8,131,409 of OU753554.1, read as the reverse complement.
AAAATTGCAATAGTTTAAATGGAAGGAAATGTGAAATAAGTTTCGAAAAGATTTATATTTAGTATCTTAAATCTTAAGTAAATCAATTAATTAAAACATATGTAATGTTTAATACCATTTTGGAGGAGTTTCATAATCGTGTTAATAAGGGTGGGTCTACTGTTCGTTCTAAGTCTAAGTTCTACTGAATTTTTCTGCTTATCCTAATAGTTAGCAACGTCGCAAATAACTGTCAAATATTTACCTGTTTTGATTCATATAGCAATATTACTGAATAGAAATAAGAAATGTGGCTAACTAGCGAACTAGAATAATGATTATGAAATGCAATAATTAATATCTTAACACCGAATGTTTAGTTTTAGATGTAAAAAAACTATTTGAACTTTTGAAACTTTCCAAATGCGTTTTTACACCTAAAATGGGTACAACATCAAATTCAATGTTATGATTGCAATTCATTATTAATATTTAGTTCGCTAGTTAGCCACATTTTTTATTTGCACACAGTAATATTGCAAAATTAATCAAACAGTGAAATATTTGGCATCTATTTGCGAAGTTACCCACCTTCAGAATATACGCTCTTAAAACGATATTACCAAAATTTAAATCCGGAATACTACCTACTTATCTAAATGTGAAGACTATTATTTCGTAATTGCTGTCAAATTTTCCAAGCAAAACAAAGCATTTTCCTTTTATGACTTCGCAGATTATAATATTAGCCTTCAAGACAAACTAAATCTTTTAACATTATAGGCGATGCTCAAAATACAGTAGGTATAATTTTCAGGTAAAGAAGATTGCCTTGTTTCAATTTACATAAGTGCTTTTATGTTTTATTTTATCATGTGTGTATATTTACAGCAGCCAAATAAAAAAATCTGTCGGTATTTCCCCAAAGTATTTTCCCTAGGTTGCCCAAGCTTCGCTTCTCGGGGCGGCGTTCGCGCCACTACAAATATCAGTTAATTCGGCGCGGGCGCACATTCGCGATCAACTTGCCGTTGCAACCTCACCAATAATTGCATCCTGTACAGTTATATCGGAGAAAGACAAAATGAAAGTGTTTATTGTTTTTTTGTTCTGTGTTGTCTGTGCTCAGGCTAAAGTGACGCGTAAGTATTCTTTTTTTGAATTTTTTGGCGGGAATAGGACGAAATGTTCAGTGACGATTCCTGTCCTGAAGGTTTCTGGGATACAGGGGTTTCAGTGATGTAAAAGTAGAAGAGGTATAATGAATTGGACAGTTAAATTATGGAGTTGTATTGCTAATTGTAATGTAATCGTACTAAGCAGTGTCCTTCACATTTGTTTACTAAACCGTTGTTATGCAAAGAGTCTTCATTAAAACAGTGTTATTAATTTTTACTCCACTTATTACGCTAAATGCGTGATCGTGATGATATTCATATGCGTAATTATTGCTTGTTTTATTTTTTAATCAGACTAATGGCGTGATTTTCTTAATGGTTTGCTTAAGCAAACGAGTTATTTTTTATTGCAACTTTATGAAAGTGAATTAAGAGCACTCTTTCACACAAGAATTAAATAAACTTGAAATCTAGTATTTTCTAAAGACATTGTCTATAACATTTTCTACCGACTCGATTTCTATATCAATTCAGATTGTGTAGAAGAACGTTTTGCTCTATTTATCCGCCTCAAATTCTTTGTTACAACACTTTGTTAGCCGCTGTTATTTGTGTAAAACTGGACAGTATAATACCTATAATAGTTACTATTCGGTAGTAGATAGTTCGTTTCAGTACCGACATTATTTCTTCAAGTCAACTATAAAGTCAAAGTCAAATCATTTATTTCAAATAGGCCTTTGCAAGGCACTTCTGAACGTCAAAAATTACAACAAAAAAAAACTAGTCGCCCCTTCCAAAACGTAGTTTTCGTATGGAGAAGAATGGGCAAGAAACTCCACCGTTACTCTTTTAAAATGTTTTACAATATTTTGTATGTGTAGATACATTAGTTATATAATTATATGGGAAGACGATGCACCTAAACAAAATACTAAACCACAATAGGTAAAAATAATTTAAAAAAAAAGCAACAACATACGAGACAATGACCAACAAACAGAGGGTATTAATGTTTGTGTTGATAGATTGAATTTAGCTTTGTCATCTATTTCGTTTTATACAAGATAAGCCGCACAAAAACCTAATTGATTTAATTAAGATTAAGACTATTAGGACTCAAACAGAAATCAAAAACCCTGTTAAGACTATTTGGACTCAAATAGAAATCAAAAACCCTGTCCGATCCGAAAAGGGCACATAGGTACTGCAATAACATTACCAAAAAGCAATAAAAAAAGTTATTGCTATTAAATTCACATCTTCATCATCAGCACCACCTAGCCTTTCCCCAACTATGTTGGGGTCGGCTTCCAGCCTAACCAGATGCAACTGAATACCAGTATTTAACATGGAGCGACTGCCTACCTGACCTCTACAACCCAGTTACTAGGTAATACTATACTCCTTGCTAAGACTGGTTGTCAGACTTTCGGGCTTCAGACTATCGGTAACGACTGTCAAAGATCCACGAATGACAGCCGGTACCAACAACTTAACGTGCTTTCCAAGGACATCAGACATCACTGTCATCCTAACTAATATTATAAATCCGAAAGTAAGTTTGTTTGTTTGTTACGCTTTTACGCTAAAACGGCTGAACAGATTTGAATGGGCACACGGGTAGTTCATGACCTGGATTAGGACATAGGATAATTTTTATCCTAATATTCCCACGGGATCGAGACTTATGCGAGTGAAACCGCGGGGCGCAGCTAGTCAGAAATAAAAGAAGGAAAGAAAAACGTGTATATTTGGCACAGTACCGTAATCACGGAACATATTTGAACAAAGTAAAAAAACCAAGATAAAATACAGCTGGCAGGGACATCGACGCGAAAACTGTTACCACGGAATCAATATGTGATTCTGAACCCATCTACGTTGAAATTTGTCGTCGGTTGTTTAAAAAAAATCTGCTGTTCCATAATTAGACCGCGCGGGTATTGCACTTTTCTATGAAACAGCAGATATTTTGTTTTATAACCGACGAAAAATTTCAACGTAGGGGGAATCATGTACTAAATCCATGGTACGAGTTTTGGCGTCGATGTCCCAGCCAACCTGTATAATAAACACCGGCTGACATCTTCCTTAAAACCTGTTTAAAATTTATAGATTCTTGTGGTTCTAAAAGACATAATTGCTTAACAACATGTGGTCGCGCGACTATATACCGTGAAATCGAAAGTACTTTCGATTATATACTTTGCGTAGTACACTATTATAAGTATACAATATAATGCCTTCATAATTTCAAGGATAACCGACAACTGGGACAGTTACATGTATCAATCGAATGGTTACGTGCTTGGACATGTTAAGTATGTTCTTAAGGCTTAATACATAATGTATGTATAATAAATGTATTATTGTTGATGTGTATATAAGGTATTATTTTTATTGATGATTGAACTGGAATATTTGAATTTAAATGGTGTTGTTGGACCACCCGTTATGTACCTAAAACTCAAGGATAATCTGGCAACTATGAAGAAACAGCAGTGAGTGTTTAATTTTTTTCAGATTGGGTGTATCACGAATACTATCTATACTAATAATAAAGCTGAACGCGATAATCTCTGGAACTACCAGCTGGTTTTTTTTTTTTTTTTTGCGTTTCTTATTCCAAGTCTTGAGGAAGGATAGAACGCCTCTTAGGAGCCAAACAAAAAAGAAAAAACGGCGGGCGATGAGATGCGACGCGGTGGGTCGTGGGAACAAGAAATTTTACATAGACGAAGTCGCGAGCAGAAGCTAGTATCGTTTATTTCATTAAACACATCACCGGTCTTACTAAGGGGTATAGTATTACCCAGTAACTGGATTGTGGAGGTCAGATGGGCAGTCGCTTCATGTAAAATACTGGTATTCAGCTGCATCCGGTAAGACTGGAAGCCGACCCCAACATAGTTGGCAAAATGCTAGGCAGATTGATAAGATCTTCTACTTCCAAATAAATAAATAAATTATCGGTCTACAGGTCCATGCGTTAAATCGCAGGTATGAACTAGGTTTTACGCAAAGGAAATGCAACTAGCCCAAGGCTGCATCCGTTCACCGGGTCTATATTTAAAGTTTTGGCCAAACCTGGCGATTATTAGTCGCTAAGTAGTGCAATGACAGGAAACTTGCATGGTTGAATGCATCTTCAAATTACGTGTTTATGCAGTTGATACGGTATTATTACGATGCTATTGTCTTATTTAGTTAATATTCTTTTTCCGTTGCTAAGTCGGTATTATCTAATTTTGATGCGGTTTTTCCGTTGTTCGTGGCTAGTTCATGTTTTTTACGATATGTTTATATATAGATTCAGATTCAGCCAAAACGGCCCAATTCAGCAACATGAGAGCTGGATGCAGTTTACCTCCTTATTATGCTGTTTTTCATCCTGAATTAACACGTTCAGTACTGGGTTCACCTAGTCGCATATGGGGTGCCGACAGCCCTCGCGGTGGGCTAATTTTAAATGTAGGTTTTTCTTAGCGAATACAGCATAAATCGTGAAAATCAAAATCGGAATGTAAATAAAATCTGATGTATATTTTAACAAAATTTATTAGTATATGCGTTGGTCTTAAAATCCAAGCGACTTTTTTTTGTTCACGGTTACAAATATTCACTAAAAATTTTAAAGGTTGGAAACTACGTATAGCAACAAGACCCCCTGATAACAATATTTTACTTCGTTTTATAATGTTTTGTAACACGGTTATAAACCTATTGCCGTTGACCATCCGCGATGGCTAACTTAAGCGCAAACGTAATGCAACCAGCAACAAAAAATTCAGTACCAATATGTATGGCGGCATGGTGGATGAGTTCTATAAAAAGAGGGTGGAGTCGAAAGTGTTAAGAAATAAAACAGAAAAACATAAAACCTAATTGAAACCATTTTTTTTACAGCTGACTACTTCCCATCATGCAGAAGAAGCGACCCTCAAATAGAGAAATGTGTCCTCAACGGCCTGGAAGCAATGAGGCCACACCTCAATGATGGCATACCCGAGGTGAACATCCCTGCCCTGGAACCCTTCACGGTGCCGACCTTGAAGCTGGACAGAACAGCTCCCAACCTCAGGATCAAGGCCACGGTCAAGCAAGGGATGGCCTATGGAGGCAGCGACTTCAAGATTGAGAAACTGAAGTAAGACTCTTTAAATTGAATATGTGTATTTTAAACCTAGTTTTAAAAACTAGGTTTAATCACTACGGCTGTAATTGAACGGAAGTGTAAAAAAACTGAACTAGGAAAACCTAGTTACCGTATACATATGTCGTGCATATACGTGACTGTTATGCGGTAACATGCCATTTAGGAATTGAGTAACCGGCCTGGCTCAGCCTATGTCCAGTAAATACAGCCACCACTTGTAGTTTCTTGAGTATACTGAAGACTAGTGTACAGACAGTTACATAGGAAACCTTACGACTTAAAACAAACCGTCCAAAAATATTCTTTCGAATCGATGATAATTTATGAATAATTCATCATCTTCATCGTCGATATATTCGTAGTTAGTTAGTTCGGTAGTTAAGACGGCGTCAACGGTTCAATAGCGCCACCTTTACAAAAATATTATCTCGTGACTGAGAAGGAATTATGAATAACGGCTATTACTAACCGGAGCCTCGGTAAGTGTGTCTAGAGTTTTCTAATACCTTTTATAAAGTTTCATATTGAAACAATAAGCAAATGCGATCTAAAGAAAAGCGGCCACAATCCTCTAGATCGTATTTTGTTCTAGACAAACTTACCGAGGATCCTTATTGGCCGTTATTCATAATTCCGTCTCAGTCATGAGATAATATTTTTTTAAGGATTGCGCTAGTGGACCGTTGTCCGCCCTCTTATCTAGATTACTAGGTCCCAGTAGGTGGCCACGTTGTTCGAGGCTTCAGTAGCGTTCTTTACGTCCTCAAAAGTGCAGGAGTTGGTACTCGTTGGACACTCCAACAAGCGGGCCATCGTCAGCTACTTGAATTCAAGTGTCGAATATAATATAAAACTTCGTAATATGAAAGTTAAGTTTGTCGTTCGGACTTCCAGACTGAACCTGAACAACAAATACGCTGGTGAGCTGAAGCTGACGCTGCCTAAGCTGATGGTGGTGGCCAACTACGACGTGAGGGGATCCAGAATCCTCGCCCTGGACATCAACGGCAAGGGACGTCTTCGAGGAAACTTCAGTAAGTTTTTGTACAGTAACCAAGGAGTTAAATTATAAGGGTCTAATGTAGAGAGTCTTGTGAGCATAATTATCCTAGGCCCGGACTCCACCAAAGCGGAGATGTGCGGAGATGTCCGAAGCGGGGACGAGAAGAGATATTTTTCAGCTAAGGTGTATCTACCGAAACTGTGCGAAGATGCGTACTGGCTAGACTGGAGCGGAGATGTGAGCTAGAAAGTATTTTACAGAGATTGGTATTTTGTTGCCATCATCAAAAAAGCTACGTAGATCGTAACGCGATAGGAATATCACGTATTAAATGTATGGAAGAGTGATCACTTGAAGTAATTTTTTGAAACTTCTAGATTGAATTAGCTTATCTTAGTCAATTTATCTACAGCAATAACAGGATTTGAATCATTTTCATGTTAATGTTAAAATGCGATTCACAAAATTACGTCGATTAAAAATCACTTAGATTCAGCAAATAACAAGTATTTCGGCACGTAGAATACGCACGTAAAATGAAGCACAAGTATGAAATATTACAGTGTTTAGGTTTGAAGGAAAACATCGGGGTCATTATAATCCCTCCTGATCAGAAGGTCTAAGTAGCAAAACGTCCAACATCGCGAAACGTCTAATGAGCAGTAAGTCTAATTTGCAAAATGTCCAACTATCAGATGGTCTGTATAGCAAAACGTCTATTTAGCAAAAAGTCATTTTTAAAATGTGTACACTCGTGATAGAAAGTAAAAGTCAATTTACATATAAAAAAATGACAATTGATCGCATTTTCTTTAATTTTGACAGTTAAGCTACGTTGATTGCGTTATTTACGTTGTTGAGCAGACGAATTATGAAGCAATGAATTATAAATATCCTTCAAAACTCTCGGATTGTAATTGAATCTGTGTTACGCAATTAGAATGCAGGTTCATGGGCATTCGACGATGAAAGTTTCTTGCCGGTGGCATATAATTAAATTTTAAAAGCAATAAATTACTTGAATGGTCTAAACACTGTTTAGACGATGCAACTTTTTTAAATTTATTGCTTCGGTATGCCACGGGCACAGTATAGTATAGTAACAGTATTATGTCTCGGCAGTGACCTTAAAATAATAACCTACGGCCGCTCGGTAGATAAATCTACCGTGCCAGTGCGTAATTGCCGCGCACTCGAGACTGTTGCGTACTGATATACACTGAGATTTCGAAACGCGTCTTCTATGAAGACATTACTGTTACTTATTTATACTGTGCCATAGTTACAGTATCCTGAACGCTTTTTCTGAACGTTTCGACTGTCAGTACGTGAACCACTACTGCATGGTTCACGTACTGCCTAATGTTAAGGTATTGTTTTAATTTTGTTTATTTGAACATTCAAAAGTATTAATGTATAATTCACAATTTATATGTAATTCTTTCATTTAATTTGATTAATAATTTTTAATTTCGTTTAACTGTATGATCCAAAGTTGATTGAAATAAATAAATAATAATAATAGGCATACACAACGTTATAATAATAATTGTAACTTTGTGATAGTTGTATGGGCTGAGTTGATTTGAAACTATACGTGGGTGTGAATGGTAAAATTAATCAACATTAAAGACTTCGCCAAATAGAACGCGTACTTAGCGCGCGTCAGGGGACCTACTCCCTAAGCGAAATCCGTAGTTTCGGCCGTCGTTACGGGCGCTGCTTTCTCCGTCTCACTTACAGACATACCGTAAGATAGAAGGAGACCGAAGCGCCCGTAACGACGCGACGGCCAAAACTACGGATTTCGTTTAGAGAGTAGGCTCCCAGAGCGCTAGCCCGATGCCGTGCTATAGCGCCGAATTGTGTTGCACTATGACGTACGTTTACTGTCAAACAGAGCGCCGGCGCTAGCAACGCCGCGACACTAGCGTTGCGTGCTGCACTGTACTTGAATACGCGTTCTATCTGGCGAAGCCCTTACATCTACACTGTAGACTCCACCATCACAAGTTTACATATAGATTCTACGGTATCCAGCCCCGGATTTACGCCTAGGCACACAAGGCACTGGCCTAGGGGCCCCACCCAGCAACCACGACCTAGCTAGCTTACGGTAGCTTATTCCATTGTTTACGTAGAATCGAAGAATTTCGTGCATAGCGAAACTTTTTAGTAGGTATTTTACGAGTCGAGCATAGCGAAACTAGAGCATAGCGGGACTAACCGGGGAATCGAACCCAGGACTTCATTCTCAGCAGCAGTTCTCTCATTCATGTTTAATTTGCATATCGTAATGGAACATCGAAGATCGTAATAATCGAAACATGGCCTGGCAGGCAACATTAACAGAACAGAAGGAAATAATCCATTTGAAAAAAATTAACTATTGTTTTTTAGTTCATTGTTAAGAATTGTAATAATAAAAACAGTCACGTAGATTTTGTTTAGAAGTCACACTTGTTTTTTTATTCTTCATGCATTAACTATTAACATAATCTTCTCATTACAAATGTCTTTGTTTTGATCCTGTGTTGACATGGGCGGAATAATACGAGTATATACATATATATTTTTTAAATATTTTGTAATATAAAAATGTCGTGTCGTTTTGCAAAAAGTCGTGATGTGGTTAAGGTTGTGGGTTCAATTCCGGGCAAGTACCAATGTGACTTTTTCAATTCATATGTACTTTCTGAGTTTATCTTGGACATTACTGACATCGGTGATGAAAAACATCGTGAGGAAACCTGGACTTTATAGTTAATATAAGTCTGAAATCACCAACCCGTCTTGAGCAAGCGTGGTGATCAATGCTCGTGCCTTCTCTGTATGAGAAGAGGCCTTTGCTCTGCAGTGGGACAGTAACAGGCTGGTATTATTATTATTATTTTGTAATACAGAATCAGGTTCTCTAATACACGAGTATTAGAGAACCTGATTCTGTATAAAAAAATAAGCAAGATACGAGTCTTGCTTATTTTTTTATATTTAATTAACAAGTAACAAGACTCAGTATGTTAGTAACAATACTTCTTAACAACTATGTTAGTAAACTTAACCTACACACTTAACGAATCCCTGCTACACGCTCAACACCGATGTGGAAAGCTTGCAGCAGCGATTCATAGACAAACAGTCCAGTCTACTCGCGATACACTGCAGTTTATCGTTGTTTATTGCTGCTTATGACGGACGGTTTCCAATAATCCTTACTAATATTATAAATGCGAAAGTGAGTTTGTTTGTTACGTTTTCACGCTTAAATGGCTGAACGGATTTGGATGAAATTTGGCACAAGGGTAGACCATGCAGAAGAAGTCACGGGCAACAGTTAGTAACTAATAATTCTAAAACGGTTAGCACTAGAAAGCATTGAATTTGGGTATACTTACATCAAATACTGAAACACCATTCTTTTCACAGACTTGAGGGCGCAACGTTAGCACTGGGCTGAGATGAAATGAAATGAAATTGTTTATTCTTTAAATAGGATATCGGAATCTGTTTTTAAACACGTCACATAAAAAGAAACATAAGCTAGATGAGTTCGGCTTTTCCTATCAGACTATTCTGAGAAGAAAGGTCGAAACAAACTCCGAGGTTGAAACTAGTGTGTAGGTACCTACACGAGCCCAGTTGCAAGACAGCACAGGACTGATTTGCTGTACTGTCACATTACTGGGCTGGTATAAACCTGCCTTAAATTCGTTTAGTGCTAAATTTTAAACAAGTTTTTGTTAATCGTTTGAAGAGGCAAGAACAGTATCAGATTTTAAAACATTGCGGTGCATGCTGGCCTAAGTATATATTCTATTCAATTGACATGGTTTTTTTTTATGCTTTTGTAGCTGGCATCACCGTGGTTGCAAAGGGCTTTGCGAAACCTTTCGCCAAGGAAGGATTGGAATACCTGCAGGTTGACAAGATCGTCTCCAAAGTCAGGATCAACTACGCGCAAATCGCGATCGATGAAGCTGAGAGGCCGTTAGCAGGTAAACATTTAACACATTACTATACAACTTAAAATGATCAAATTTCTGAAATCACCATCCACTAGCATTTGTGTAGAGTATTAATTTAATCAAATCAAATCACTTATTTTACAGATCATAAAATCAATTTTTTTAGTAATTACATACACACTATTGTTAGTAGGTACATACTATTTGGCATGTTTTGGTAATAATTACTAATATGTAAAAAATAATTAATATGAATGTCAAAACCATTAACAAAAATGTCAAAATCACTATTAATAATATAAAAATCAATTTTAATAGACCTTTGTAACATTGATGATGGATTAATTATTATTTTCAGCATTTATTTTCAATTCGCTGACTCAATATTTTCACTTTTCATTCCTATGTTTTTCAAAAAACATCCTACAGTCGGGTAAAAAGCAGATGAACTTTTTCCGATTGCTTATAATCTATTGGATACGTTATACGATTCTTGAATTCTTGAAAGCGACCCTGTTCCCTTGTTGAACAAAACTGAAGTTTTAGACTAGTACGAGAATATTTACGGCACCATAGACAAGATATTTTTAAACAATCATTTGTTTATCTCATTTTCAGCGGCATCAGCAGCAACATTCTTCAACGCCAGCCCTAACGTAGTCCTGGACATCTTGAACCCCCTCATTGAGGAGACTGCCGCAGCAGTCATCAAGGCATTCGTCAACAAAATATTAGGAAGCATACCTATCACTGAAGTGCTGACAGACGATGCTCCCGCCGCTTAAAATATAAATTGGTTAGGTTAGGTTTTATGTAGATTTGTGAGAAGCCAGTAAAAAAAAACATATTCTGTATTTGAATTTGGCACTTCTCTGGCACAATCATTTGTTTGTCTTGACCAAAAGGACCAACCTTCGCTGGTATGTCCCGAAATTATCAGGGAAAATGCTTTTGGTGCTTATTTATTCAGCATAGTAACCAAGTCATCTGGAGAATTCGAGTAACATTTTTCAAGTCACTGATAAACTTACGAATTAATTAGCATTATTGACCAATTCGTTAGTATTTCGTTGCAAAATGGCGATATAATTAATCCATATTGGCTAATTTTACAACTGAAGCTTCTCACATGATAATATGACTTAGTTAAGACACTCTAGGTAGAATATTTATTGATTACAAAACTACATATATTGTTAATTTGTAACTTGTACTTGTAACTTGTAACAAGAACTTTCCAAATTAAGAACGTTTTCTGAAAGTGGGCAACGTCGCAAATTAATGTCAAATATTTCGCTGTTTTGATTAATTTGGCAATATTACTGTATGGGAATATGAAATGTGGCTAACTAGCGAATTAGAATATTAATGAATTGCAATTATAACACTGAATTTGATGTTGTAACCGTTTTAGGTGTAAAAAAGGCATTTGGAAAGTTTCCTAATACTTTTTTTACATCTAAAACTAAATATTCGGTGTTAAGATATTAATTATTGCAGTTCATAATCAATATTTTAGTTCATTAGTTAGCCACATTTCTTAATTCCTTACAGTATCATTGACAAATTAATGAAACCAGGTAAATATTTGACAGCTATTGCGACGTTGCCAATTTTTAGGTATTTTTAATAAGTATTTACGTTTTTGTGGGGGACAATACATCCAGACAAAACTATAGTTTGAAAGTTGCATTTTAGATAGTTGAATGTAGGTATGGCATAAGCCTAGTGAAATTCTGGTGACGAGAGTTCTTGATCACAAAACATCTCAGAAATATAATTTTAGAAATGAACAAAGCAGCTTCAATATCATCTATAAAACTGTTAAAAGTACAATTTATAAAAAAAGAAAGCTGTATCGTAAGAAGCAGAAACCTTATCCAAAATAAAATCGTTTTCTCTTCAGGCAACAAATATTTGTTTCGTACCTGCTTGATTTGATCAAGGCTGTTAATTAGGTTAAGATTGTAAATAAATTAAAACTTACAATAGATATATGATGCCTTTTATTTTATTTCACAATTGAATACTTACGAGAAAACATGATGTTCCTAATGTCATGTCTAATACAGCGCCTACACACTATGCCGCCACCCTGTCGCCGAGCCGCACAAAGGATCGCAAAGGAAATGAAGGCGTAAAGCCGGGGGTACGTGCCGCGCGGCAAAAGCCGGCGGCCATGCCAAATAGTGTGTAGGAGGTATTATATTTTTCCTTGTATCGAAAAACGATCGATGAACTGAGTGAAAGATAATATGGCTAGAAAGAGGGAGACTTCCGAGATGACAACTTAACTCCGGTCGCCGAGCGAATGAGTTCCTGACACCTCTCAGTTGGAATCGATTAGGAACAAAAAAAACAAAAAAAAAAAAAAATATGACGTTCATAAGTGCCTTGCAAGAGAGCCTATTTAAAATAAATGATTTGACTTTAACTTTGAACAATTAAATTTAAATCCTATACTATTAAACGAGCAATATTTGTACATTTACATATATATATTTTTTTTTTCGTTGTTCAAAACGGCTCTAAAGATTTCGCCTAAAGTTTAGCTTTAGAACAAGATGGCTTCCTTAGAATAACATGACATGGCAGCATGGTATTAGTAAGTACCTACTATCATGGCAGCATGGAATTAGTATGAACTATCTTGTATTATTAAAAGAGCATTCTCTATATTCACCAGATAATGGTATCGACTAATAGTTTTTTGGTATTACCGTTCGTCGGTGAACCATGCTTTCTGTAGACAGTTATTTATATCGTTCAAGGGTAATTCGATATACCGTAAGGGACTCGAGTTGGTTGCCCAGGTACTGATTAACAAACGTATTCTTTTCTACTCGACTGACAGGTGTCAGGAGCGCATTCTCTCAGCGGCCGGCATAAAATAAAGAAATATGGAAGAAAGAGACAGACTGCGCGGACCCCAAAAAAAATCGGGATCAGAAAAAGTCATCATTCTCCTGATAAGTTCAGGAGACTGATGACTTTTTCTGACCCCGATTTTTTATTTCCCATGGTGTTTTCCTGAAAATACTTCAGCATCACAGGTTGAGTTAATACAGTAAGCAGCCGGGCTGTCCCTGACTAACCGACAAGATGCTTTGTCTACCAACAGCTTGCAGAATAACAATGCCTCAAATCAAGTGAATGCGTTAGTAAGTCAGTAGGTACGTTAGTAAGTCAAAACTAGGAAAAGTAGCCTATAAGCTATTCTGTGACCCAGTAAATCACTCACTGGACAAGTGGACAAATCATAATATAAGTGCATTGAAATAAGGATGTAAACAGACATCAAGAGCACGACAATCTCGTGTAAGGCTGAGGTCACACTGCACTCTTTCCTTATTTCATTCACACTAGTAGATACTGTGCTACTTCCTGATACAATCTACATATGTGGAGCAGAATTTAAGGATCAGGTAATAGTTGTTTTTGCAGTTTTATTTTTCAATTCAATTCAAAATATTTTATTTCACATAAACGTACAAGGGCACGTCAGAAGCTAGGTGCACGGTTCCAATTGGTCGTTTCCTATTTAGAAGAGCCGGCAATAAACTCCACGGTTACTCGTTTAAAAGTAAATGGTTTTTACAATGTTTTCAAATTACAGTGTTAATATGTATGAGAGGACAGTGTAGGCCTATAAACAAGTACCAGGTACTTAGCAAAATATAAAATAAAATCTTAGAGGACATCTCTTTAAAAGAAATCTCTTTTGCAGGGAACGGATACGGGATAGGTTCTACCTATCAGATCATCAACTCAGCCTATTGCAGTCCACTGCTGGACATCGGCCTCTCCCAAGCAGCGCTACAACACCCTGTCCTCAGCCTTCTTCATCTAGTCTGCCATCTTTTTAAGGTGGTCAAAAGTGGGCTAGCAATGCTTGGCGAAGGACCGATGGCCGATCTAACAGACGAGTCCTGGAGTGGAGACATGTTATCGGCAAGCGTAGTGTGAGACGCTCCTCATCTAGATGGTCCTATCAGATATGTTTAATAAAATCTGCCAGATACTCGTAACTTCGCCAGACCATAACCGGAGTTGGTGGTGGTTAGTAGTAAATAAACTTACAATACTTGTTTTAGTATGCACATCAAACACTTTGAAAGAGAAAACAAGTAACATGATGGATTCAATTTCAAAATCAGCAAGCAACAAAATAATCTAGGTAGGTACCTTAATATTCGCAGACGGGCTAATGAATAACAGCATGACGATACTTAAGAATAAGCATAGGTACTTACGACTGAATGATTTATTTAAGAAGCACATCAGAGGAAATTCAGAGAATTACACTTTAGGGAGGTACGACTTGTATGCATTGGATAGACTTTTGATTTACTTTTGATTTTTTTTGTTGACAAAATTCAAAAAAAAAAAAAAAAATAGACGACGTATATTTAGTAACCTGATCCGCTTAACTATTCCTAAAGAGTCATAAAGAACCCTTTAAGAAATCGGCACGTGTACCAACTCTCAACGAGGCATCCTCATGATGACGATTGACTTGTTGCGAACCCGGACACCACGTCAATCGCCGAACACAGTGTGAGCCACACCGCCCGACAACCCCACTAACACGTCTTTACTAAATTGTATTTTACAATGGATTTCCGCAAAGTCACGCCTGAGTCAATTAACTAGTCTAAACTCAGTCAAGAATTGGCACACCCACCTAAGTTCATCCACTTAAGCATTATTCATTCTAATACGTATGTACATATATGTATTTGAAATGCTTTTATAACTAGAAGATATTTGCAATGTAGCCCTCACGACCTTTTTCGAGGTTTTATTCCACATAAGGTAACTAGTCTTACCATCGGAGCTATTATAAGGGACACTTCTCCATTAAATCTCTTAGATGAAGTAGAATTCTGAACAAGAAAGGTGTCAATATGGATTTTTTCAAGTTAATTTTGGTAGTAAGTTACGGGAATTGTGTTTTTGGAAGAGGTATCAGCAGGAATGGGACGGTTTATGATGATTATCATAATAAAAATAGTAGCTCGGATATAAGTAAGTGATAGTTCGTTTTTACTGATTTACTGATAATAATCTATGAATTGCTGACTTCCTCTGTAATTGGGCACTCAAATATAAACAACCAGATGCATAAACTTTAAATACAGAAGAAGATGCTAAGAAACTGAAATAGATCAGGCGCCTTTTAAAAATAGGTACCGATTCAACAAGTAGATTATTTATTCAAACCATATTCTAACGATAGTGTTTTATTTTCACATGCTTTAGTACACACATTCACGTCAAATAAAACAATTGAATTACGATACCACATTGTAAGATTACCACAAATTATTTGATACGTTAATCCTACAACTCATTCCAGCCAAATCAATATGCCACTACACGGACCCAAACGTAGCGGACTGTATCCAGCGCATCGCTGAACAAGCGAGGCAACTCCTGGCTCAAGGAGTACCTTCCCTGAACATCCAGCCGCTGGAACCGCTGAAAATTCCCAGCATCAGGCTGCGGCAGCACAACATGCCGAAGAACAGCTTCAAGTATGATGCCTGGCTGTCTGACGTCGCACTCGAAGGACTTACGAATTATACCTTTAATAAGTTGGAGTAAGTATCTTAGTATCTACTTCATCATCATCATTTCAGCTGAAATACCTCCATTGTTGGACATAGGCCTCCCCCAAGCACCGCCATTTCGACCGGTTCTGTGCTTCTCGCATCCAGTGGATTCCTGCAGCCTTCACAAGGTCCACCTTGTAGGAGGCCTTCCAACGCTACGTCTTCGGGCAACCACTGCCACTTAAGTTTGGTATTTACTTGCGTGAGAACTATATTTAACAGCACATTGATCAGAAAATGGTTACCGGCTAAGCTAAAGTTAACAATGTCGAGCAGCTCTTTTGATCTCCCCATTAGTCACTCGAATAACTCGGAAACTCATTAGTCTTTCTAATGAGTTTCCGAGTTATTCTTGCATTCTTGATATAATGTCACATAGATTTAGTTGTAAGTAAGTAGCTCCAAGATCACGAAAAACAGAAAGAGATTAGCGCCACCTTCGACAGTCTTGATTCACAAATCAACAAGTATCTAACAAGGGAGTCGTTGCTAGCTCATTCAGTACAGGCATAGTAAAAGTACGTTTTTCGTCGGTTATTTAAAACTGGATATAGTGAATAAAGAATTGGATATATTTGATAAAATTTTTGTATGCAGAATAATTAGAATTTAATTCCACAGACATCAGAGGTCATTTGACATTCCGAGTGATTGTTGTTTGTTTTTTCAATTTGGAGTTTGACATTTGGTCCTGTCAAATTAGTCTCTGGGATTAAAAAACGAACTGTAACGAAAAAATGTAAACGAACCTAGGAACGTCATTAGATATACAAAGTTTAAATTACTGTCGTATCGTCGTCTCCACATCGTTACAAACTGTTCTTTGTCGTTCTAAAACATTTTTTTGCGTAAATAACTTAGCAAGTTTACTTTCGCAATCATCTCTTTTTACCATACAAATTGATTAGATAACGCCAGCAACCATTAGGCCTTTTAAAATTTGAACCGAATTAGTCCGTCTTCATATCATCTTCTATAAAATCTCAGCATTCCTAACTATTTTCATTCATTGCAGCGTATACCCTGAGGATTTAAAGGTAACAGCTAACATCAGTCTGCCACACCTGATGATGTCAGGAGACTATGTGGTGCTCGGAGACTTCCAGATGCTGCCCGTCGAGTCGACCGGCAAGATGGCCGCCAACTTTAGTAAGTGCTGATGGCAAACAGACTTAAGTGCTTTGTGTTGTCCTCTCTACTTATGATGACTAATTATGTTTGAACCGTTTTGTTATGTGTTAAATGTTATTTATATCTTCCATTACGTCAATAGCTGTACCATTGTAACCACTTTTTCATATTCCACATCCAAATCTGTGTAATGTGTCGTGGTCAAGGACTGTTTTTTAATCGCAATAAATCTGGATTTAGACTTTTGATGCTAATCAAACCAGTCTATTTTCGAACTGGATACATTTTTATCTATCTTAAATTAAAAAGCCGCTTCCTAGCTTATATAAAATGCTTACTAATAAAAAATTCGAAAATGATTTCACGATATTTTATGGCTATTCTTCCACAGCGCAATGTACGGCAGCACTGGAAGCGTTAGGAGCTAAAGTGCATAAAAGGATGGTGATCCGTGATGCGACTGTACATCTGCGGTGCACTGGACCACTGAAAGCGAGTCTCATGGAAGCACACTCCACTACTGGTGAAATGGGTCAGTTACTTCTACTTTAGCATTCAATTTAATTATCATAATGAGCCTAGTTGGCCTAAGTTAATTTACGAACAATTGTGGTAAGAGCCAGTAAACCCGGAAGTAGGAGAAATAGCAAAAGATGAGCCTAAAAAAATACATCTGGCCATAGGGTGATCGAGTTTGAAATAGGTGGCTTCGACGTTTGATTGATGATAATAACAAAGATCCATAGGTTGAAAAAAATGAGTAGTTTTTGTATTCCAGAAATGATAACAAACCACATCTCCCACATGCACTCTACGGACATCGCAAAGGAAGTACAGCCGGCTGTGGAGACAGCTCTCGGCATGGTCCTCGAGGACATAGCCAACAAGTTCCTCAAGCACATACCACAAGACATGGTATTTCCGAACTAAAGACCCTCAGACCCTGAACCGTTGGATGGTTAAAAAAGTAATTTCAATTGATTGATAAATGTTTATGTAGGTTTATTAGTGATCAGTTAATTTATATGATTGACGTAGTCGAAGGAGTTAGGATTAAAATTGACACTATAAACGTTGTACAATTATTGAGTTTGGAATCGAATACGGAAGACTCCATAGCTGTTTGAACAAAGTTTAACAAAATATATTAATAAGTTTTTAGCAGCTGTAATATCTCTCGTCACCATGTATAACTTGATATATGGATGAAATGTTAATAATTGCTCTTTCAAGGTAGTCTTCTAAACAAGACAACTTTTAGTGCACTTTTTGTAGTACTTCAAAAGTTATATTTATTATCCTAATAATTTAACTTTAAGTTATGTTATTGACATTGTTATATAGTAACTTATTATTTTAATTTATTTCGTGTTGTGATAGTTATAAGAGTTGTACTTATACACAACCTTTTGTTGCACAGATAGGAAGGTATATTACATAACTAATGGTTGCTATAACAGCTAATAATATAGATGGGTACCTCCACGTGTCTTCACGTTCTAATAAATATTTAGTAAACTATCGTATTTCGTGTTTTGCCTTGTTTTATTTTCTTGAGAAAGACCGGATGCAGTTTCGTGAATGTAAGTAGTGTTTTGATCATTTTACTATGATAGGTCTTTTGTCATAAATACTTCAACGCTTTCTAGAATGATACAGTATTTTTCAGTAAGTAAATCTGCTAGGAAAAATGTATGGTTCTTAGCAAGCTTATTATGAGATTTAACAACACATTTACGGATCTGAGATTTAATTGGTTTTTTGAAAATATGTTCTTTCTCTGTTTTAAAACAAAGTAACTTGCAAAGCAAAGGGTCGCTTTAGCAATCTCCACCATTGTTTCAGAAGTTCCGGAAAGAAACTATGGATGGACTCTGTGAAAGATGGCTACACAGGGGGTGATTACCGAGATGACGACTAATAGAACCGACCCCTAATAAATAGGGATGATGCCTGGGTAAAAAAAAGAATTTTTTATTAGTCCGTCAGTCAGATAATAAAAAAATATTAGACACGTATTTTTTGCTTTATCATATTAATAAACAAATACTTAGATAAAACGCATTTTAAGTTGGGGAGTGGGGGTCGCTACGTCACAAGTAAGTATAAAATCTACATACTTGTGACGTCATGGCACATTTTAACTCAATGTATCGCCGTAATCTTTAGATTACGTAAAAAAAGAAAAAATACGTGTAAGTATAATATTTTTTTATAATCTCCATGATTGACTAAATAAAAAAAAAAGTCATCATCCCTATTGGGATAAGGCCGGAGAAAGGTGATCTTTCGGACGTTAGACGACAGCATAACCTAGTCACGTGATAAAAGAATAGTATTAATGAGAGTGGTTAAGAGGCCTAACACAAAATTGCGTTTTGACAGTTCGAGCAGCCGACGACGCATCGCATTAAGTAGCAATTTGGCAGTTGTAATTATGTTTATTTTGAGTTATGTAATTAAGTATTTTTTATTATTATGCAATTTTAATTTCTTATGATTCAACGTTTATTCTGGTATAAATTTTACGTAAAAATATTAATGTAGTAAGGATTTTTTTTTGCGTTTTTATGATTGTGAATAGGATTTTTTTCGATATTCCTTGTAAATTTTTCATTTCATTTGTTAGGTGCAGTAGTTCAATCCACGAGCTCGAAAAAGTACTGTCGCACATTGATTAAAAAACTTGCTTCGGAATTTTGGTTTTCTTAAATACATAAGAAAAAATTGCGAAAAGCGAGTATGCTATAAACTATACTAATAACTATTCTCCACCACTCAATTCTCAATTAATCATAGTTGTCGAAGTCTTTCAGTTTCTCAGAATAAGAACGCCAAAGTTGCCCATTTTACGCAAAAAACACCGTTGAAATGTAATAGGCCTCTTAATCCAATTTCAATCATGATAAAAACTATATAAGATCATCTCGATGCTATACTACCTTTTCAACAAAGTTTGTTCAACAAAAAGGTTATTGTGTAATTTGCCTTAAGTGTGCCAATGTGCCGACTGGGCCACGCGGTCAGGCCTACAACCAATTACATCAGACGGACTTACAACATTTAAACGGTAACCAGCTGAGTAAATATCAACTCTATGGTTACGGATAAATGGTTGTAGTTTCGGTGGCCAGGATAGATGTTTTTTAGGTCGAAGACCTATCATGACGATGCTAAAATGCATTGTCACATCGTTTCGCTTTTGTTTTGTTACATGTGATCGCGAATTATTTCATTAGGCTAGAAATTATTTAATGTAGTCTCTAGTTCCCATCATTGAACTAAAGACTACATAAGAAAAACCCTGTCCGATCGTGAGGGTGTTGTTAAGAAGTTTACTGAGAGTGAGAAAAAAAATATCGCCGTTTTTTTTAATAGGACGTTTTACCGGGTTATTACATGGGGCGCTGGCGGCTGTCGTTTAGCGGATATCTACAAGTCATCATTTATGACCCCTGTTGAGAATTTACCAATTTTTTTATGGATTTGTGATAATTTTGGTACCGTATACTAAAACGTGAATTTTAAATATCAATAGCTTTTTATTTTCAATAATAATACTTTTTTTATTACTTTTTTTGTTGCAGTTTAAGTGCTCTATTCGGATCGGATACGGTTTTTGTAACAAATTGTAAACAGTCCAGAATATTGTAATTTCGCTCAACAAACTCTTTGAGTATGGCGCAACATGTCCCACTTTAACATAGCTTTATGAGTTAAACATTACAAACACTAAAAATAGCTACTAAACAAATATTCCTCCTTCTCGCTCTGTCTTTCTTTAGGAGCTTAGGAGTTTTCTATATGTCTCGCTTTGGTTGTTGCCTCCTGAAAAGAAAGGACCACCACCTCTGAATCGGAAATGAGATCATTTATGATAAATGATCTCATTTCTTAGTAGGCCTACCTACTAAGAAAAGAAATCATTTATTTTTGGGGACCGTGGTGTGGACCACGGGGGCCGGAAGGTAGGTGAATGAGCCATCCCTTTTCCAAGGATGTCTCAAAAGTTGATAACTTCAAGAAAACAGATACGCGAGTTTCTGGAATCACCTCGTAACTAGGCTCATGTTCAGTAGAGGACGTTTAAGAGCCCCGGTCGATAAGAAAAAGTATTGCCTAACCCAATTCCTCATCAGTCTAATCAAAGGCGACGCATCATGATTGATGAAAGATTTCGTAAATGATCACGCATTATCTTTCCACCAGATGAAGATAAAAATAATGTTGATGTGTTATCATCACGTTTCTTTATATATTTAAATTAGAACTACAGAACTATTCTAGTACTTACTAGTCAGTTAACAGGACGAAGATGTGGTCTGTGTTGTCAGTGTTGTGCTGTTTGTCTGTGGTTCATTTTGCTGCGGGGTTTGATAAGACCTTTATTAATTGTAAGTACCAAATATCATAATTATCACTAAAATATATGTCTCTTATGTAGACAGAGTTCCTCTATTCTTTAACTTACAAATAGAATGAAAAAAACACATAAGAAGAAACAATGTAATAAAAAGCTCGTAAAAAGAACAGTGACCAGTCGGTTAAAAGCTGCGAAATTAAGTACCTAGTTGATTTCTAAACATTAACAACATAACATGTTCTAGAAATCTAGATTGACTTAGAAAACCTCTTGCTTTATTTATTTATTTACCTATATTTATATATACTTTATTGTACACCAGATTATACATTACCTAAAGAAAAAGTATGACACTACAAAATATACAATGGGCGGCCTTATCGCTTACTGCGATATCTTCCAGGCAACCTTGAACACACGCTCACGCACACGCACACGCTTTCACATTATTAAAACCGCTAGATCTTTTTTAGATAGAACATAAATTAAATTGCATTTTTTTTTTCAGTCGGTGGCTTCATTTGTCCCAGAGAAGAGAAAGCGCTGGGCAGGTGTCTCCGAGATGCCCTGAACGCCTATATACCACAACTAGCAAAAGGTAGGAGGATAGTGAATGTTTCACGCAAAACTTTATCAATATTTTGCGTCAATATTATTTGTATGAACATAAATTCAAACCTGTAGTTACAGACGACAATCATAATTCTAAGTCTTCTTGTTCTTATCGTGTGGTTCGTGACTAACCTGGTGTCAGAGTTTTAATGCCGCCTATGGGCCATGACTTGTTTTCTCATGTGTCGAGAAATATCACTCAGGCATGCCAGTTTCCTCACGATGTTTTCCTTCACCGTTTTTGAAGCAAGTGATAATTATACAATACGCACATGAATCCGAAAAGTCAGAGATGCGTGACTTATAAATAATTCTAAGTACACAATTTATATATTTCTGAAACGATGATTGTCTAAAATATTGTGGTGGCATGTTGTTATAGTCAGCAAAATCGCTACTGCCTTTTTTTTTTTGAGGATTGGAAATCATCAAATGACTTCTCTCGCTCTGGGCGGAGCGAGAGGGCGTGTCAGACTTTTACTGACTAAAACCCACCCGTGTTCTTTCCGTTGCCTGTGTGCCGGGACCGCGAAATCCCTTTCGGACTCGTTACTGCCTCTGATGTTATTTTTTTGATATTCCTAAAACAAAACTATTTTTTGGGTGCATTCGAAAAACAAGTGTCATAGAACTTAACTATGTACGTTCATTCGTCACCTCAGCTTCCAACGTTCCTTCTATCAAATCGCTTTCATCATATATCGGCTATGATGCCGATTTATTCTCCACACTTACATTATCTGTGACCGGTGAAATTTACCTAATCCTTTTTAATTTATATGACAGGAGTGCCAGAATATGGCGTGCCACCATGCGAGCCCATGCTGGTGCCAGCGTTGTCCATCCAGCAGTCCACGGGGCCCATCTCCATCCGGTCCAGCTACTCTGACGTCACCGTCAGGGGACCCTCGTCTATGCGCGTCAAAGATGTTGAGTGAGTATCTTTTGGCTAACTATATTTCTGAACTCAGAATTACTTTCTTTTGGGAAATCTTGTGCGACTTTTCCCTGTGTTTCTAACGTGCTAATTCAAAAAGTTTCCAAAAACAAGCTTTTTGGGATATTCCTATATTCATCTACCAACTTCGTACGATAGAATTTGTTACGATAGAGTTTTCCTCTTTGTTTGTTTGCTAATTCATGACACGTTTGAACGTAGAGATTTTATCCTTTATGCGTAATGAAGCAGACAGTCGGACTGTTTCTCCACAACAACCGTTTGGAACTCCGCCACGTTATGTTTCTGGCTAGTAGTTTGCAATATACTTACATCGCGATGTTACCTTTTCTATCCCAAATTTTTACAGTTGCAATCGACACTGATGCCTACAGTCGAGAGATACGCAACGGTGTCTTTCATGCTAGGGGTGCGAAGTTGATAACTATGTGTGAAATATTGTTTCAGTGTGGATTCCCAGCAGCACCGAGTGGTGGCGAGGCTATACATTCCTGAGTTGAGGATGAAGGGTAACTACCGGCTGGAGGGAAAGCTGCTGATGCTACCTATCGATGGAGCGGGACAGTTTTCCGCTAAATATGGTAACTACATTACTCATCACATCACTTAATGAACGCGGGACCCACGGAAAACCCATCGTGAAAAAAAAATGGGGCCTTATCACTGTGTTTAAATAGTACTAGTTAAAGATGGACGACGTCTACAGTGATTTGGGATTAATTGAACAGATAAGTTTCTATATTTAGGAGGTCTACATTCTCATTGCGTGTCTTCAGTATAGAATGATTTACATCATTGTTAAGATGCCCTACACATTCAATTTGAGCACTTTATCGACTGACATTTAGCTTTCTTATTTCAAACATTCTATTAAAAGTAAAAAGAGGATAGGATAGAGATAGATCCTACCCAACATTCGATCTTTGAAAACAGCATAATGTCACACTATTAGAAGACACGTGGAAGTAGGACAACATGGTGTAATTAACGGGAGTGAAAAAGAGACAAGAAGTGGTAAACTTTGCTAAAAGTGCATCATGCGGAGCGCGTGTAATCTACCTCTTTTCACTTGTAATATCATTGGTTATTAACCTTTTTCCTTCCTCCAGGTGATATTGACGCGACAGTGACCATAGTGTTGGGCCGTCAACCGCGCCACAACGAGGTGGACTCTCTCAAGTGTGAGGAGCTGGACGTGTCCTTCCACGTGGGGTACGCCTCCATGAAGCTAGAGAACCTGTTCGGCGGTGATGGGGATTTGAGTACGTATACTATCTTTAGACCTTCCTAACTACATGGAAATTGAAGTGTTCTATGAATATTATACCCTATTTCGCCAGATGAGTATCCCTTTTTTATTTTTTTGGGTGGGAAATTATCAAATAACTTCTCCCGCTCCGCCTAGAGCGGGAGAAGTTATTTGATAATTAGTGTGTCAGACTTTTACTGACTAAAACCCACCCGTGTTCCTTCCGTTGCCTGTGTGCTGGGGCCGCGATATCCCAGAGAGGGTGGGGTATCCCAACCTGTCACTTTTGGAAAATACAATCATTATCTAAGGTTCCATCGTTAATACTAGCATAATCAGTCGGTGTGGTGTAAAACCTCCTCTCCTCTAAATTCCACTATAGTGTTCATATGGACCTTCACGTCCCATGCCATGATAAAAGATAGTTGTTAACTGCATTTTCCGAAAAATATCATGCATTGTGGATAGTTAGGTGATCTCAGTATCTTGTTACCCTTACAATCTTCTTTAAATGAAGCCTTACAATCCTACTTATAACCACATAATTTTGCAATCGTTGAATTCTCATTCACTAAGATGTAATAACATTATATTAGGATTGGTCAATTTTGTGAGCATCAGAGCGATTTTGTGAGCCTCAACTGCTGTAGACAGGCAGCTTCATTTACCTTTTACAACACCTACGAATAGATAATGCACCTTTTCTTCGAATGACACACGCGTTGCTTAACCATGTGACGCGTTCTTATTGTAATAAATATTAATATATAGATACTTACATAAAACACGTGTACACAGAGATTGCATCGCATTTGTTAAGAATTATTATGAGCATTATATAAGCAGCTAGTTAGGAAGTAATACTCTTAAAGGAATTAACAATGTGGTAATGTGAAATGAGATAGAATTTCTTCATGTGTTAACTATTTTATTTTTATTCAACTATGTTTCGCCACAACACATTACTCATGTAGAAAATAAATATTCACCTTAGATGTTTGCCATTTACGTTTTTCTAACCATCAACGTCATTTAGTCTATTAGAATACTGGATAAAGCATACTGTGGTCTCCTGTGATTGAAGAAGTGTTCCAGACAAAAAATATTTACTTTATAAATAAAATTGAGATTTAATTTTTGCTGGAGGTTCTTAATCTATACTAAAATTAATAATAATAATTATTAATATTAATTATTTAATATAATATAATATAATAATTATATTATAAAGAGGTAAAATTGGTTTGTTTATTTGTAAGTTTGTATGTAGGGGGTAATCTCCGGAACTAGCAATCGAATTTGTAAAAATATTTTTGCATTGGATAGCCCAATTATTATTCTTGAGGAAGGATAGGTGGACGAAGCCACTGGCAGAAGCTAGTAAATAAACAAAAACAAAAACGAAGTCGCTAGGAAAAATTACCATCCTGCACTGGGTATAGCGGTCAAGTGTTCTTCGAAAAAATTTATTGCCAAAAACCCTGCAGGCTACTTCGCCATCCTCTTGACCAATATATCACGATCTACTTAAAACTATACCCGTTCTTATACATTTCTTTTACTTCCAGGTAACACAATGAACCAGTTCCTGAACGAGAACTGGCAGAAGCTGATTGAAGAGTTGCAGGCGCCCATGGAGGAAGCTCTGAAGGATTTCCTGAAGCCCCTCGCAGACCATGCGTTCTCTACCCTTAACGCTGATGATATTCTGTCTAAATAGTGAAGCTGTTTAGATATTCTAGGAGAAAATAAGTGTAACAATTATGAGGATTCCTGCAATTTTAAGACAAGTTTACAAGGTCCAGGCGTAGGGTTTAAGCAGTTTACATTTAATTTGTTGCATGGTGATACTTCCAGGGTTTTAAATCAAATGTAAGGACTGTTATTTATTTTATTAATTTATGAATAAATTATAGAAAAATTACGTTTTGTTTTGTTTTTATTTATCACTTAATTCTCAAAAGTTATGAAAAATGTTTGCGTCATTGTTTTTTCATTATATATTATCTTCTTTGTATATCTACTGTTCTGGTAGAGATTTTCTTTCCTCAGGATTTTTTTTATTAATAATGTCACGTAATCAAAACTAAATAAAGTTGTAAATAATAATATATTTTTACAACTAAGTACATTTTAGTCATCACAATCGTTTTTACAAATAATTAAACCTAGTGTCATAAGTACAAAGTTAAGTACGTCTATAGTATCGGGTGTTCACTTAGTAACTTACATAAATAATGCTTACTTATGCCCTATGAATGGCTAACTACCCCTGTGCACAATAGCCTAACTTCGGCGTCCATTGCTTCATTTGTATGAAACAAATGTAAAGAAAGCAGTAACTGATTATTCAATGTAAGACAAAATTAGGCCATTGTGAACAGAGTTGCATAATATTAATCGGTATTTAGGACTGTCATTATACTGCCTGAGTTTGAACACATGATCCCTTTAAAAAAGACTCTAGAGAATTTATCAAAATTTCAATAAATAATTTAATCACTTCGAATGTACAAAGTAAACGAGTGAATTGTCCGAAGCTGTTTGAGAGCACAGCACAAATAAAAAAAAATGTTTTTTTTTTTGCTTGCGTTAAAATAATAATCTAGAATTGATTTTGAGATCTTAAAACACTGCAAATATAAAAGAAAAACGCGGTGGTTGACAAAAAAACAGGTAAAACAATATCAAAATCTCTTTGAATCAAGAATCACAAAAGCTGCTGCATGAAAAGACATTAACACATACAGAGCTATCATCGAAATATCAAATAAGGTTGTTGAATCATAAAAATCTTTGATTAAAAAGACATCAACACATTGAGCATATCGTAAAAATGGTACGACTTCGGGTTTCAACAATTCCACTTCAATATTTCATATCTGTACTATTATCAATTCGAACGTAATACAACATAGTCGAAATAAAGTTTACAAATCGGTGCATATAATTATAGAAACACTCACAACAGTAAATAAAACTGAACTACATGTAAACTGACTGTTCATAAGGTCACTCACAGGTCTAAGGCGTGAGCCACACGTCGATAGGAATCTTGGAGAAGGCGGTGTTGACGAACGCCTGGAAATGCTTCGCGATGGACGCGGAAGCAGCTGGCCTCATCTCCTCGATGATCTCAGCTGCATTGTTGTTTAAGAACTGGTTCATCGCTTCACCTGGAATTTGGGGAGAACGGAGGACTTTATTATTTGACTACAAATGATAAATCTAATGAAGCTCATTGACGTTTTTTGAATGGATTATGGCAAATATAAACAAAAGAGTTAAGTCTTGATCACAATTTAGGGTGAAAAAGATTCTTTTTGAATCTACAAACCACTTTCAAACTACTTTTAGACAAGCGTACACCGCATATATTTACCCATTATTGTTGTGAACAAATCCAGAGAGATCATAATTCTTAAGTTTAGTTTTTTTTTATCCTTAGCTTCGGTAATAGGATGATTACAAAATATTTAAGACTAGCTAACGCGACAAACGACCTGTCAAAATTTAAATCTAAGTAAATAAATCAGTTTCAGTGTTTTCTCGAAGTTTCCAATATTACGGGCACTTTAAAAAAATGTCTTTACAATTTTAAAACTTTAAATAAATCGGTTCAACCGTTCTCAAATGATGCGTTTACCAACGAACAGCATTTCATTTTTATTTAAATAGATTAGGAGTAAAATAGATTCAGGCAATAAGGCATTGCATGACAATCATTTATGCATAGAGGAAGTTCCAACTCACCAATAACGCTTCCATGGTTCACAGTGTCCTTAACCTTGAACCGAGAGGTCCTCAGTTTGAAGTCCACCACCATTCTGTCAGCCAACATGTACTTGACGTCATCCCGGGTAGTCTCTTTGCCGAAGATCTTCGCGATAGCCACCACATCACCTTGAATGTGCAGGAGAAAACATGTTATATGGGATTCAAGAACTCTATACTTAAAATGGCTCATTTTTCAATAGTCTTCACTTTTAACTAAGGATAAAATATTGCGACTGGACAGTCAGTTTCAGACAGTTTTATGTGGAAAGTATGTGAAACTGACATATTCAGATAAAAGTAATGTAAATATTGAATAATCACCTCTAAATGAGATAATTTAAAACCAAACAATATTTCACAACGTAGTAATTCATAAAATCGGGACAATTAATAACTGTTTATCAATAAAGAAAGAAAGATAAATACATTTATTTGTCACAGAAACACGTGCATACAAAAAGATAAGAGTAATCAGAAAACAAAATAGATCTAAGTACATATGAAATCACCAGCATAAAACAGAAATAGTCGGCAGCTGCACGTCATGACTGTGACAAGAAGGATTCCACTCAGCATGATGCTGTGCTATGGGACCCACAGCACAGGGCTGATTTTCAGTGGTCACCCGAACAAGACGTAAAGCAGTCAGAAACCAAAGAATATATGTCAATATAACCCGTACACAAAAAATTACCTCCACAATGAACTTCAGTCTCAAACTACAATTATTATCATTGCCATCGAAGCCATTACTCGTACAAATATACTTATTCAGAACAAATATTAATAAGCAAGCCATATAAATATTATCCCACCCGGAAATCGAAAATGTGACCCTGTATTTATTTTTGGCCAATGTATGTAGGTATTGTTTTTTCGCGTGTAAAGGACTTTAGTGCGTTTAAATTCAGCCTTGTCCTAGCAGACCTTCTCTTTGCAGCTTATTGGTTTAACTCATGCAGCTTAATATTTCTTTGTTTCTCATCAACCTCTTTTCGACAAATCTAAGCGCATTATCTTCATCTACACCTATGTCTTCTTTATAAGCTATATCTATTAGTAATGTATGACTTACCGAATGATGCCCAGAAGTCTCCTTGTGACCTGACAGGGAACAACAGCACTTGTCCAGAAACCTCGTATCTTCCTGTGATCTCAATGCGAGGTAGGACCAGTCCCATATCAATACGCAGCTTCTTCAAATCAGACCTGGATACATATAGATCGGGTCAGTATAGGAATTTTGTTAGTGG
Source organism: Agrochola macilenta (assembly GCA_916701695.1). Classification (NCBI taxonomy): domain Eukaryota; kingdom Metazoa; phylum Arthropoda; class Insecta; order Lepidoptera; family Noctuidae; genus Agrochola; species Agrochola macilenta. The sequence goes on along the minus strand of OU753554.1, from coordinate 8,102,227 downwards.
GAAATAAGGGATTGTTTTTTGTTTACTTTTAGGAGTTCAATCTCTAGTTTGATGCAAGTCATCTTCCAGTTTGAAATGATTCATTTGTTTACTTGCAATATCTCTAAAATAAAAATATTTATTTTGCTTTCTCTTTGTTTGTTATTATCGCCATTTCTGCAGCACTCCTGATTGTAAGCGTAAATGTTATTAAACTACTAAGTCATACCTTTTTTTTTTTTTTTTTTGGGTGGGAAATCATCAAATGACTCCTCCCGCTCTGGGCGGAGCGAGAGGGAGTGTCAGACTTTTACTGACTAAAACCCACCCATGTTCCTTCCGTTGCCTGTGTGCCGGGGCCGCGATATCCCTTTCGGACAAACTCGCAACCCTGGCAGGCATTGGCCCTTACGGACCCCGTCAGTTGGTGCTGACATCTCTTTGAGGCGCGCGTGGAACACAACGCGCCGTCGACCCGGGCCTGGTCCTAATCGGACGGCGAGCTACCCATTGCCCACCGTCCGCAAGCCCGCGCCTACGGTGGCCGGAAGTCGGCTCGCGACTCCCGACGCCCGGGGCGTCTCCTGCGGCGACTAGGGGCGCGAGGGCGCGCATCTTGCATTTCCCTCGCGCGCTCCGCCTCCTCCTTCGCGAGCATTACTGCTTCGCAGAAGGAAGTGACGGCTTCCCATGCACTCTCGCTCCGGACCATGGCCTGAACCAGGGCCGGACGCGAGAGATCGCCGCCGCCGATCGCCTCCGTGAGGACACGGCGGTGCTCCGCCCAAGCCGGGCAGACCTCCACCGTATGCTCCACCGTGTCCTCCGGGCGTTCCACACAATGGTGACACCCGGGCGTTTCCTCCCGCTTGATCCTGAACAGGAACCTCCCGAAGCAACCGTGTCCGGTGAGGACCTGCGTCAGGCGGAAGGTGAGGACGCCGTGGCGCCTCTCCAGCCACTCCTCAAAGAGGGGACTTACCGCCGCAATTGTGGCGTGTCAGCCCAGTCATACCTAGAAGATCATTTGCGGCTTTCAGATTGTGCTACTAAGATGAACTTCCTATTATACCGTTACCACAAAAACAGATGATATGAATAAAATGAATTATTTCGTCTGTCCCTTTGTAAACCTTCAAGTTTTACGTTACTAAATTTGGCCTTTACGCTCGAATTATCTCACAGTGCTACCTAAGACTTGTGAAATGTTTTGTGCTCCTAATTCTCTCATTATGTCAAGCTTCCCACCGTTTTGAGAGATCGAACGCAATGGTGAATATTTCGAAGCTTAAGGAGGTCAAAATTACTATACAATTTTTGTACTTACTTGATTTTTTGTCTGGAAAGTAATTCAAAAGTCTTGTGAGAAACAATTAATTAGTATTGTCTATTTTGATGTCGATTTCTAGTTTAAATGTGTCCGGAGGTTTTGTCTGCAATTAGGCACTAAGTGGAATTAGCCCAAAAACTTGGTATGCAACATGTTTTTATTTCTACTAGAACATTTCAAAGGTTGCCCAAATTCACAGCTTCGGAATTTACCGCTTACTATATCAAATTAGCAAGTCATAAAAGAAGCCTGCAAAAGATTTGCAATAGGTTGGCGACCGATCTGTATATTTGTGATCGTTAGTGCTATTTTATTACCGTCTGCCTTTTCAAGTAAGTATTTAGTAAGTAGGCACGTACTATTACTTCATAAGTATTATATTATTGCTGAAGTCTGTCCATTCAGTCATCACTGGTAAATATGGCTTGTCTTGAATAATGAAACAGCCTAGCCGTACCATACCACCTTAGTTTGAATAAGTTGGTGCTAGTTTTTTTTCTTTTCTTGACTTGCCTATTTGGGACCTGACCCTACAATATCATTTGGTATACACTAAGTGCCTTCCTATGTTCGCTATACACTAAGCTTTAGTTCTTTTTACGGTATAACTTAGGTATGAATTTGTATTTTTTGTAACTTCAAGTGAAATGACTATATGTATTGCGAAAATGATTGCAACGTCTGGTGACTCGGCTATGAAGGTGTCTCTTACAACATTTTGGCAATTTTTGTACTTATCCATTGGCAATAGCGACAACACAGACTTGACCTCGTTTCCTTGCTCCTAAGATTTTCAGTTTAACATAGAATTAATGTTTCTAATTATAGTTTCGAAATAACGCCTTATACGACCCAGAGATCTAGATTGGTGTATAAGTAGTTTCTAATTTGAGAAGCTAAGCCTCATTTAATTACTATGGTGTGAATTTTTTTTTTCCAGTTCATCGTCATATTTATCATAATTTTCAGATTCTAAAACCGCATGATTCACTGTTTTATGAATGGGTGCTTAAGATACTCACTTCGCGTAGAACAATAAAACAAACAACTGAAAAATATCTGCGTAATTTAATACGCTTTGGTAAACATAGCTGCCAACAGTAGAAAAGAATTTCAGCCTTATCAGAGAGAATTAAATGAGCAATGTTAGTATATATATTTGTAATCACGTACTCAAAAACGGCTCTAACGACTTCAATGAAAGTTGCAATATGGGGTTAAAAATCGATATAGCTAGGGTCTCATATCTGGTCGTTTTCGCTATTTTTACAGCCTCGAGAATGTGCTTCAACGTTGTTATACCTGGATGATATGTTTGTCTATTTTCACGAGAGCAGAGCACGGCGACCAGATATAGTTGTATCTAACTAAAATGCCATCGAAGAAGAGGAAGGAGTGATCAACCAAACGACAATCAACGACAGTCTTACCTGATTTTAGTAATGGTATAATTACTAGGTCCGATAACGGTGATGTTACTAAAAGCTGCGGTGACTCTGACGGGACCGGCATCGTTGGCCATGACCAGGCGGTCAATGTAGAGGGGCTCCACAGGAGGGACCCCCAGTTCAGGGATACCCCTGGACAGGTACGGTCGCAGGTGGTTGAAGGAGTTCTTGATACAGGTGTCCAACTCAGCATCTTTTTGACTGCATGGTTGGATGTATTCCGCTGAAAAGAAAGAGATTATTGACTGTTTAATTATAATGATTTGGAGTTCGAAAAATGTGATGAACATTCTTGAACAAAAATGTGTGATTAGATTGATAGTCATAATCATTCTGAAACTGAACTCAGCATGCACAATTTTTTGATAAAATTCATACTGGACCAACTGGTGAATTAACTGAAACTGAATAACGCCTAGATAGATTGCAAGACATCAGTTCAACATTCATAGCGCAGGGCATGTCTAATAACTACACACAACTCTCGACGGCATGCCACCCAAATCGTAGGTATGTGCGTTTCAAAACAGAGTATTTGCATACAAACATAAACAATGCGTACATAAGCAAAGTAACTGTTACGTTAAGTATACAGGGTGAGGCTGACCGATCACCGAAGTTTCCAATATTTAGGTCGAAAGAAATATACGTGCGAACTTGGAAATACTAGGCCTAAAAATATTGAGCTAAAATTTATAAAACGTATAAAAATGTCTTGTTTTACATTATCGATACGATTTCCCCCAAGAAACTAATAATATACAATAGCTTTACAAAATAAAGTTACACCATGAGCCATGTTATATGTAGACTGTATTATTTCCAAGTAACAAGGTATGAAGAAGATGGCAAACTTGACAGGCATATTTATTGTAATGTAACGGCTGCAACAAACATCTTTTAAACCAATTACTTAAATGTCTCATTGACAATAAAGATTGTTATCAAACGCGAGACTAAATTCATAAAACAATGAGGCAGATTCAAATTTACTTTACATTTTAAATTATACAGTTAAAGCAACAAAACTCATTAGTCCATAATAATGACACTGTGATGCATAATGTATGTAGAAACATAACATAATATATGTAATTATGGTAATCTTAGAAGTATTTTATTCTCATCACGATCATAACGCGTAGCGAAGTAAACGATTCCTAATCAAGTCATTATAGAGAATTCTTGGCAGGGTACTGCAATGGCATACCAACGTGAGAGAAGAGTGTTTCAACGCGGAAATTATGTTTTCTGAATCTATAAGAGGGTGCCTAGCGAACTGATTTGCGTAGATAAACAATTGCATTCGAATAATACGACACGTGTTGGTAAGGATAGCAAACAAAACACTCTTCAAATTATTTAAGTACATGCCGATAGATGACCAAATTACGATTCAGTTGCTAAGGACAAAGCAAATGCCAAAAAAAAAACTTTTATGAAAATAATACAGTAATGAAGTCACTGGTCAGTTTCAAAAGCTCTTAAAGAAGCGTATCAGAAAACGACCAAGATAACAAGAAACATTGTTTAACAAGTGACAGCACAGCTTACAAAGGTTTAACAAAATTGTTTACTCAACCCAGTAAACAATTGACTAACCAAAGAAACCCTAATAAAACAGCAATCATTCACCGCAAAATACACAAACGTTAATACTAATATAATAAAATCCACGATGAACTTGAACGCTTCGCCAGCGCAGTTTCACAAGGTCATCCATTACATAAGTCTTATATAACTGATTGCCGACCTGGTAACCCACTTGGTACAATAGCGTATATTATGAGAAACACCCATGGAAATTGTGATGGAATTCAGAATATGTACATAATCAAATTGGGTGATTTTTGTGTATTTTCCGTTGCGTCAGGTTGTAGAACGTGGTGATTAGATTATGATTTAATTTGTTAGTTTGCTGGAGTGAAGTTATTTTGATTATGATATCATTTGATTGCGTGAGTTTCGTTTCCATCTCATTCTTGTATGTTTATCTTCCACTTACTTGCCGTTTTTTTTTCTTTAAATATGGTAAAGTTTTTCTTGAGTTCTGTATACATAATTTCTCTGCCACCAAAAATATATTTGTAACAGTTCCTATGGATACTGTTGTAAGCTATGTGTTACAGGTAGAATCAAAAGATTCTGCACTTACATATGTTCAATGCCATTTTTACGATTATTAACCGATTCATTGTTCCGACATTATTGTCAACATCATTACCCAAAACTCTTTTTTTTACGAGAGTCCTTCTGAATAATTAAAGTGTACCCTGAACTTACTTCTGAATAAGTGTCCGCTCCATAAGTAGCTATGTTCGAATATTGATGAATCCCTTTTTATTATTATCTTTCAAGTCTTGAGAAGTCGGAAGTAAACAATGTCATTACATTATTTATTTATAAAACAATTATAACTTTTGACCGGTCATTGTTATTATCAGCAACATTGATTGACACTTTGAAAAATGTGTTGTCTTAAAATTTTATTATATTGTACACAAAGTTTTTTTTTAAATCGACAAACTTAATTTTGAATGAAGTGCACAAGTGCAAAATTATTTTAGCAATTCAGTATGAAAGATTGAAAAGATTACTGATTGATATGTACTCAAGACCAACAGGACTGTTTTAACTTTGTTTATCAAAACGCATATTAAGCTTTTTCACAATCAAAACTGCTTTCGTTTATTTTTTACTTTGGTATTTCCCCATTGAAAACCGCTATCACCTTTCAACGTTGGTCCTTGGGTACGCGCTACTATTGTTTACGTTTACATTATATAAGCACAATCACTACAACTACAACTATAAGACACACACTATAAGTCATCTTTTTGCAAAGTAATACTTAGGACACGAATACCCTACAAGGTACTTTAGCTTTTTAGTTCCACTTTCGAACTTTTCCTCACACCAGCTGATCTGTCATCTGTCGGTCAAATGCATGTGTTGTAACGTAACTGTATCTGTCACGTAACAGTGTAACGTGGTATCAACTGTAAAAGTACCTAATGTAATAGAAGACGGTTCCTCTCTGATCTTGTGAAATATTTCTTACAGTGTTACGTGGAAAAGCTTTTGTAAGTCAATTTTATCAGCAAGGAGGCTTTAAAATCTCTTTGTGTTTTTATCATTGTGAGAAAAAAAGCAGAGTTTACACGCCAGGACCGTTTTGCAGTTTAATCACTTATAATGTTAATTAATGATTCTTGGATTTTTTTAGAATTAAAAGTCATAAATGCATTTATGGCTGATTATTGAAGGGACCTATTACAACGCATGAAACTGGCTATGTAGAAACCAATTATGGTTTCTTGATTAAAATCTATGTACCTAATTATACAGTCGTCATACAACACAAACACGAGTAACAAATGGGTTTCGTAAAGCGTCAATTTAATTAATTAAGCCTCAACATAAATTAAGACGTTTAAGAGAAAGGAGAGAAGAACATGCGGATGCACAACGATTTGAGAGGAATGCATCTTCATTATGCCTAAAACCAATCGCAAACAATCAGGTCGAACAAGTCTATCACGACCGTCAGCATCTTGGAATTCCGTGCTGGGCATGACCTCAATAGATACGCTGTACAAGTCTAGCGTTCCCATGACAGTCCAGTATCTAATATTTTCTTGCATTTTTATAGATATTTATAAAAAATTACAATTATTCAATGCATTTAAGACTCAATTAGCCGAATATTAAATCGCAAATGCAATCCTTTTCTGAATGCGTTGGACGAGTGTATTTGGTGGAGTGACGATTGTGGCGAACTTCATATTTACAAATATTTGCTTTTATTGGCTTAGAAACTTTGTTCTCATGTAATTAACTTTGTCTTTTTTGAGAATACCAATGTTTCACCTCCTGATTTGATCTTTCTACCAAAACCATGAATGTTGGTGTAATAAAATTATTGCATTCCTCTCTCCAACACATTAAAACCGCGTGCCACTTTCTACCCGCTGACGAAACTGTTTCGAGAGAAGAGAACAAAATTTCCAGCAATGTTTCGCAAAAGCCTGACTGCAGCAGTAATGTCATTATGTGTAATGAAGGCTGGGAACCCATCTAAATGATTGAGCTTGCATGTCCTGCTGCAATGGTTAAGGAACACGTGATTAATGAATTTGCGGTTGCATGCATGCTTCTGAGAGAGCCGGTAAATGAATATTAACTAGGTTAGTCTATAAAAGGCTTTTCGCCACAACTGAAGTGTTTATTGCAATTGATGTAAATGTGAGCTAAGTCTAACACTATTTCGACTTAGCTGGTGTTCATATAGTAAGTCTTTCACCAAAACTTAAATCGATATCAATAAAAGTACATAAAACTTTGAAACGAAGAGGCAACAAAGAAATTACAAGTAGGAACAGATGATGTAGAAAATGCTCAACTAAGCTCACATTCTACAACAAATATTGTTTCCACCAATACATCGCACAAATAAACGAAGTGTCTTCAGACCGACGATGCACTAACGACTTGTCGTCAATGGTGTAACTCTTATTTGAAAGCAAACGATAGCTTAAACAAATGCAACATGTACATACACGAATTCAATACACTCATGACCTTTGACCAAACAATACAGAGGCACAAAGAAACCATCACGATTACAATCTTTTCTGAAAATCAAATCAATTGTCTTAAAGATTAACCTAGATTTTTATCCTAAATTTTCAATTGTATTAGGCTTAACATTTACACCACCCACTCCATTATATCATATCAGAAATCCAAGGTTGATCATAAAGCAGGGAGATCGTGAGGTGACTTGTGACAGGATGGCGCAACGTGTGATGTAACGCCGATGTCAAGGCTGCGCGCAGGCCGGCCACCAACTGACCGGTTACCTACGTGGATTTTGAATTTCGAAAATACGTCAACGTTTACAATATTGTGGCGATGACTCGCTTTTAGGTTGAAATAGCGCATTGATTCAGGTATTATTACGCTGTCGTCCAATTGCTTAAGATTTTTGTAACCCGTCTTTAAGTTCTTATGAGTAATTTAACAATCATGCATGCAACAGTCGGGGAAGTCAATGAAGTCATTGCAAGCAATAACACCATTTATTTTTCAAATCCAAATGAAACAACAGTTGTCGAATCAATGATTTTAAATCCAAGTTACGAGTATTTAAAGACTGAATAAAAAATATTTGCATGATTTGCTTAAAGTTATTAATTGAATTCAGATTATGATACGTTGCGTTATTTGTTGCAAAGTCACGGCCAATGCAAGTTAGTTTTTAAATATCAACACAAATTAAAGAGTTCTTAATTTTGACTTTTTATATAATTTTTTTCTCTATCCAATATATTTTTTTATTACAGTTCTTAGTTTATACTGTATATTCACTATTTTGGTCCTTCTACCCGCATATAGTTCCTACATATTTTGTTTCTAAGATTGTTACTACCCCTGATCAATATCTGTGTAAGTTTACCTTGTAGTCCTATCAGATTCGTTTCTATGTTCAGGTACTTGCTTATCAACATCGCATTTTAATGTGACATCGATCTCGTTTTCATTATTATTTGACTGTCCACCGCTTTGTTTATCATAACGCTTATTCATACGGTTACTAGCTTCACCTCCAAAATAATCATTAGTCAATTAATCACTCCTAATTCCCTGAACCTTCCATCCTCAATCCTCCTGAGTCAGCTCACTAATCAAGCTCCATTGCCCAATCTACGTCCATTCTCCCCACGTATGGCGCACCCATTAAAATGTTATATGTATCACAAAAGGTGAACCAAGGCTGTACCTGACTATCTTCGCCGGGAATATACCGATATATTATGCGAGTCAGGCGTTTGTTGGACTGTCGCAGCGATCTTTCATTGTCAGTCTATTTCTCAAGGATCGTACGTTCGAAGCACGGATTATTTGCTATTGTATTATTTTTAGATCTTCTATGACTGATTAATTGTTTGTAGTGTTTACTATTTTCCTGGTGTTTGTTTTCTCGATTGTATCCTCCCTGATGGCTTTGCTTCTATAGCCACAAATTTTCGTTTATCTACTCGGGGTCTTAAAAGCAAGGCGTTTTGCGCTGCGGATTTTTACTAGAATCACCTTAATGATTACAAATCTACTAACGATATTATTATCATGACAAAGTTTTAAGAATGATAAATGTCCTTCTTTATTGGTGTTACTTACATGTATGGTATAATCATTCTTCTTTAGAAATATATCTACTTTAGAATAGTGTGACAACGTAATTTATGTCAATACTAGTAGATTAATAGTGACGTAATTTCAAACACCAACTTATATTCTTCTGTCAATAAACTTTTCATAATAAAAGAACGAAAAAAAAAATTACCTATTCCATAACTCATTCCAACGCGTTTTAAAGTATGTACGTAAAAAAAACGAGTAATTAAAAGAGATAAAACTTTTCCATAACTGAAGCTGAAAATATCAACATTATCATTCACTATTTTAATTCAATTATCTCTACACGTGTCTTGTAGGCTGTTGACCTCTGACTAATCACGCATATTGATTGTGATCAACTCTGGCATATTAGTCCACGAGCGACATGTTGCCAACGGCAGAGGCAACTGCAGCCTTCGACAGTCGGCGTCAGCCGTAGACGCCTCGATGGCTGCCGTCGACAGAGGCAACTGCAGCCGTCGATGTGATGGTGGATTCAGTTGACACGTCTACAGCTGCCATCGACTAGTGTCGTTGGCAAACACTCAGGTTTTTATGGAACTTACTTTTAATCAAACTACTGTATCTTTTTTTGTCGAACTTCAATCAATCTGCCAAGCCTTTTCTCAACTGTGTTGGGGTCGGCTTCCAGTCTAACCGGATGCAGCTGAGTACCAGCAGTTTACATGGAGCGACTGTCTATCTGTCCTCCACAACCCAGTTACTGGGTAACTAACACAATACACCTTGGTAAGACTGGTTGTCAGACTTTCGGGCTTCTGACGACCCGTAACGACTGTCAAAGATCCCGAATTAGAGCCGGGACCAGCGGCTTAACGTGCTTTCCGAGGCACGGAGGAGTCTCGGTATGTAAAGATGGTCACCCATCCACGGACCAACCCCGGCAAGCGCAGCTTAACCTGATGGATCGACCCGTGCGGCTGTTATTATTTAGCCACGAGCGCGAGCTTTTTTTGTCGAATTTCTTGAAGACAATATAAATACGTTATCCACAATAATGACGGCATGAGGATAGAACGTGCTATGACTACTGGTCTTACTTTTAAGATGACCCAAGGGTTACCTAAGGGTACGACATTCACTGCATATTATCATATACTCATACATAATTGAAGTGAATGACTACTGAGATGACGAATAATAGAGAAGTATGTAAGGACAAGACATGTTGCACCGACCACAAATTAATTGGGATAAGGACCAGAGAGAATAAAAGAATTCATACAGAAATTAAGAGAAGATATCCATGATTATATATTTCGTAAAAATGAAACCTTCAAGAATCCCTTGACCCTGACCTAGCCGTCTTCAATGCATAAAAGAGTTCCAGATACATCGCAATAGATTCAGTTTTAATTATCAAATGGCTAAAACATGAAGATAACAAGCAGCTAAATCATGAATTAATTAAAGTAAATGATAATTAGGCATGAATTTGTTTAAACGACGCAGTTTATACGACCTGAAAATGTGATTAAAACAATAACGTAGGTAGGTATTGATATGTCTACAGTAACTTTGACCTTTTATGTACGCACATTTAATATTAATTTGCGTAGTGCATGATAAATAATTTTTGGGTAACAGCTAAATATTACTTTGGGTTGCGAGTCTGTCCGAAAGGGATCTCGCGGCCCCGGCACACAGGCAACGGAAGGAACACGGGTGAGTTTTAGTCAGTAAAAGTCTGACACACCCTCCCGCTCCGCCCAGAGCGGGAGAAGTTATTTGATAATTACCCAAACTCAAAAAAAAAAAAAAAAAAAAAACTTTGATTACTATACCGAACCAACTTCAACAAAATATGTAATCGAAAAACCACATAGTGAAACAGTCTCTGCGAGAGCTGAGATTTAGATTCACCTTCAATCATTTATACTTGTAATCTCAAATCAACGTAAAAATCCATGGTCAGATGATAAAAGTACATTAACTATGCAAGATGCACGTTACAATACTGCAGCAACAACACATTAGGTTTAAGAATAGCTCATACTATTATGCTATTCATTTTAAAACTTTAACTTGTTGTTTACCAAAATTATTGCAAGATAAGCAATACGTTCACAAATTGTATATTCATGCAATTTTTGACATGCTGTTTTGCAGTAGTCAAGCCGTAGAGTCGCTCCGTGTAAAGTTCTGATCACTGAAAATTCAGGCCTCTAGCTTTATCCACAACGAACGTTACAGTGAGCCAAAAATGTTTGCCATTGTTTGTTGGTTTTTGCTCTGTTTTGCTTTGGAGGGGGACTGCCGGGCAGTTCAGCCGGATGCAACTGAATATCTGCGGGCACCCTCAGATTGGGAAAAGGCTAGGCAGATTGATTACTGCCTTAGCCAGTGGAACCAATAACAAAAATAACCTTTAACAAAGACTTCCGTCTTTTATATAGCTATTGATATAATTTGCAACTACTACGTATTCTGAAAGGGTCTTACGGAAAGTTACGTTGGCAATGTTAACAAAGGATTGTATGGAAGGAAGCCATCTGTAATAAGTATGGATATATATGCAAGAAGATTAAGATCAAGACGCAGGATGTATGTGAATATCTGTCTCAAATAACTTCCAGGAGGATATGCTTAATGTTCCTTTCTTTTTTTGGAAAAATGTTCATGACAAATTTTTTCAACCATTTGGAATTTCTGAATGTATTATTTTTGTCCTGACCAAAGTGTTATTGGGTTTATCTGGATTTGTACCCGGTTGAATGTAATAGGTTCACCCCCTATTACATAGGACCTACACATAACTGGCAAAATGAAGGCATAGCGAATTATATTATAGCATTACGAGAATATCAATAATTTATAAGATTTTTTATAATTAAGATATGAATACATATATATAATAAAATAAAATATAATACAATACAAATCTATGGTAATTGCACCTAATAGTAAATTATACTTTTAAGTGATCCAAAGCTGATTTAATAAGATATACAAATTCTGATTTGAAGAATTACTCGTAGATTGATTGATTTAACTTAAGAGCGTTTATTCTGACAGTGGAAAACAGTTAGTTATTTGCAAAACCTTCTCCTAACTGACTTCAACAATATGATTAGCAATAATCATTATGGTTAATTGTCCGAATAAAATGCGCGAAATATAGAGGCCAATGGCATTAGCCTTGACTATAAATTAGGCCTTACCAGGTAAGTACCCAATTACAGTTAACACCAAAGTTAATCTTCAAATCAAAATTCCGATTAACAAACTTACAAAGATTAATAAAGTGTAAGATAAGAATACAGTTACCCAAGAGGCCTTGGGCAACCAAGGTAGTGAAACAAGAACCGTAGCCAGGCCGTGACGACTACCATTAGATAACTAGGAAGACGGTGACTTACAAAGAAATGTCACGCGAGATCACGTTATATCACTGTGAAATATTCAGACTACTTCATTTTAAAGGCTCGGTCTTTTGATATAGTTTAACGGAAACTATTCTCTGGTTAGCTTGCGGACAATCGGTTTCATTGATAATTTTTATTGGATGATTTTGCTACAATATATTTAACTAAAGAAGATATTCTTGAAAGTCTCGCGTTTTGTGACTGTAGTTTTCAAAGAAGTTATAATATTTCGCTAATTGAAAGAATTCAGGCAGCTTTTAATTAACTTATCACTGTTATCACAAAAAAAACCACGTTCATCAATTCCAGTAGAATCTTCCTTTCCGAAAAATCACTTTCACTTTGAAAAGCCCTTTGATAAATTATCTCATAGCTCACGCCCCAAAGCAGGTAAAAACCGGTTTTTCTGTAAACATGAAATTATCGAAACCAACGGACGTATTAACATGTTTGCTAATTGTCCACCTTTGTCGGTTTCGACAGCGGCCGTGACATAGATGGGAAAAATCACACTTTTAACTACAAGCGAACGAGCATCATCAGTTGAATTGACTGCGATATTTACAATGATTTGGATAATTTTAAACAATTTTATGAAATTTCGGTCGTGATTGGAGTAGTCTCTGTAATTGTTAGTCCTTGGCTACGTAATAAAGGCATCGTAAAACCAGATAAATAAGTTGAAATTATGTACCTAAAGCGTAAACACAATAATGATTTTGACGCAAAATGAAGGAGGATACAGTCCCGCCGCCATAGAGAGAATGCGTTCTTGACACCTGTCAATTTCATACTAACTAAATTTGGGTCACGGGTAGACCATGAAGTGGGTTAGGACATAGGCTACTTTTCATCCTTTTTTTTTTTTGGTTGGGAAATCATCAAATGACTCCTAGCTCTGGGCGGAGCGAGAGGGAGTGTCAGACTTTTACTGACTAAAACCCACCCGTGTTCCTTCCGTTGCCTGTGTGCCGGGGCCGCGATATCCCTTTCGGACAAACTCGCAACCCTGGCAGGGGGCTACTTTTCATCCTGGATTGCAGACGAAGTCGCGAGCAACAGTTAGTAACACAAAATGTTAACACTACATTGTGGAAAGCAATAAATATATTGAGTATTGAGTACACTCCCAAAAATATAAGAAAGTGTGACGTGAAATAATTTTGGTCCTTTGTTCGTATGTTCTGAAATCACGTGTCAACTGATGGGTCCTTTCTTGCAAATGAAATCTGAACTCATAATGCTTGAAAAGATAAAAAATACATAATTATGTTATCTATACTTAATTGTAAAGGCCTATGGCCTTAACCCTGACGCCAATTATTCGATAAAAAACGCATTAGGATCTGTATTTTTATTAAAGTGCTGCCGCGGTAGAACAATTTCCGTGAAGTTTTCATATAAATTGTTCAACTGGAATCACGCTTGTATACTTATAATCATAATGAGACAAACAATTTCCGATGACAATGAATTCAGATCGTCAATGACACAAAACTATATAATAAACCGGCAGCGTTTCTTTGTCTTAAAATTCATTGACTTTTCTCATTTATTCTATTTTTTGACTTTACAGAGTAATTATTGAATATCGGTCGACAGTGATTTTTTGTCTTAAAATTCATTGACTTTTCTCATTTATTCAATTTCTTGACTTTATAGATTAATTATTGAATATCGGTCTTAAAGCCCCATTAACATGATACAACTTTCGTGGCTGTGACATACAATACAGTTGAAGCAACAAATGAATCTCATCGTCTTAACAATGCTTAGACGGTGCAACATGTATTGTTGCCACAGGCCATTAAGGGATCTCGGGCACTCGACGACCACGACCACGACCAGTGGTCGCACCGACCAGGTCAACTATAGAAACCAATACGAATCGCGCACTTGGTCGCAACGGCCGACTAGCCGTGGACTATAAAAACCACGACTAGTCGTGGCCGTCTAGTGCACGAGATCCCGAAATCGCACCGTGTAAGTCCTGGAGTGGAGACCGTGTATCGGCAAGCGTAGTATGGGACGATATGGGACCTGCTAGATGAACTGACGACCTTAAAAAGGTGGCTGGCACAGACTGGATAGGGAACGCTGAGGACAGGGTGAGCTGGCACAGCCTGGGAGTGGAATGCGATAGGCTAATTGAAATTGGGCCCGTAAAATACCTTTATACATGACATCGTGTTTATAAACAAAGCAATTTTTTGTTTAAACAAATATTCATGAATGAATATAATTTTGTTTGTTGCATTCATTCAGTGTTATTTAACTACTTAATTCGCTACATAGTTATGAAACAAAATTATAGATTGCTTTGATAAAATGCTAACAAGATGGAAAGATCTGTAGAAGCACTTTTTATTTCCTCCGTATTAATTAAACTGCGCAGCAACGCAGTTAATCGTACGCAACAAACTACCATACATACCATAGATATATATCAATAATACATAATTTATATTTATATATTCGAAAATAGGTATGCATTCACAGAGTTTCTTAATCAAATCATAGAATTAGATACTTACGCAAATTACAGAAACATTAAACGTTTAAACAATAACAAACAATGCTTTATAAATAATAAAATAAAATCTGTCTAAATTGCGTTCGTACCGTATAATGTTAAAATTTTAGGCTTAATATTGAATGCCAGTGCAGCGTCTAAAGGTCAATATTTTTCGAATAGTTCGTTGCAACATATTTGTTTCAACACACTTGGGCACGCGGACCATATTTGATCCACACCATTTCATCATGCAATATTTGAATACAGCCCAAGCACGGCTGTTTAGTCTTGTGTTCTTAGGATTATCACAAAATAGCGTTCTGACAGTTCTAATAGCCGACGCATCGCTTAAAGTAGCAATTTGACAGTTGTAATAACGTTTTTTTTATGCTATTTTAATTTCCTATGAACTAACGTTTATTCTGGTATAAATTACAGTTAATTCTGAGCGTTTTTGATTGAGTGTATGATTTTGAGTGTGTTTTTTTTTTATTATCTTTTCTTATTCTAAAATTCTAAGGCCGCTATGAACTAAACCACTTTTTAAGAGATATTATTATTTTATTTTTCCTTTCATTTGCTTATGTACAATAGCTCAATCCATGAGTTCTAAAAAGTGCCGTCGCGTATTTTATGAAAAACTTGCTTCGGAATTTTGGATTTATATATATAGATAAGAAAAAATTGCGAAAAGCGTGGCCGCTAGAAACTATACTAATGACTATTCTCCACCACTGAATAAGTGATAGTTGTCGAAGTCTTTCAGTTTCTCAAAATAAGAACGCCAAAGTTACCCCATTTAAAGCAAAAATCATGGTCGAAATGTCCTATAAAAAAAAGGAGCCAATGCGACTCGGACTCACACACGAAAGGTTCCATATCACCGTACAATATTGAACACTACATTTTTTTAAATAAAAAATCCTTTCATTTTAACTTTATTTTATTTTTATGATTTTGTTATTGCGGCCATAGTAGTACCTACACACTCTGTGAAAATTTCAAGTGTCTACCTAATACGGTTCAAAAGAAACAGCCCTGTGACAGACGGACGGACGGACAGCGGAGCCTTAATAAAGGGTCCCGTTGGCACCCTTTGGGTACGGAACCCTAAAAAGTATACCTAAGGTTGACATGTTGACTGTGTGTTTAATGAATAAAGGTATCATGCTAATTCTGCTAATACATATTGATATTCAAAATGCAACACTTCTAATTCATTGATTAAAAAAAAAAAAAAAAGAATTGATTATTTATGTTTATTTGTAAGTTTAACATAATTTCTTTAAAAAAAAAACGCTCTCTCTTTTAGAATTCGTACAAAGAGACGTATTATCTGATAGTTATTATTTTGGTCCTTAGAGTCACAGTTAAAACTATAATAACACTTTTCTTGAATGTGTTATTGCAATGCCCATGAACTTTAGTAGCATCTTATAATGGATAGCTACATAAAAAGTTTCTTAACTGCAAGCAAACGTGTTAAATTATCGCTTACGAGTATTTCGTTTGCTACATCGTAACCTATAGTTAAATAAAATATTTCGCCACCAAAGTCGCCATTCAAACTCTTTTTACATCTAACTTTACAATCGGCAAGACATTTACAATTAAGCCACAATCAAATACAAGAAAGCTTTAAACCTTTGATTACCACACATGCAATTATTGCGCATACCTACTGTAGTAGAGTAGTAATATTTATGATAATAAAATCTCGGACAACGCTGCGGTGCAAACTAGGCTGATTTTGACATTTGTGTTATGTCACGCAGTGGTTGTCAACAGATGTTAATGGGTGATAAAAGGCATTTTATTTCGTTTGTACTCGTACAATTTTTTTATCTACTTTGCGTATGGGCATATAGTTTAAGTAAATATTGATTTTCGAAAAAAAAAACTCACTTTTAAGGTACGGTACGGTAATTACCTATGTCATAGTAATCTGGGAATCATATAATTCTATGAGAAAATAATACCTAGTATTATTTGAAGTTTTCAGAAGAAGAATACCTATATCGGGTGTTTTTTAGGGTTCCGTACGACAAAAGGAAACAACGGAACCCTTATAGGATCACTCGTGTGTCTGTCTGTCCGTCTGTCACAGCCAATCTCCTCCGAATCGAATGGACCGATTAAGTTGAAATTTGGTACACATTTGTAAATGAATAATGGACCGATTAAGTTGAAATAAATAAATAAATTTTGAATATAGGGTTTGCTTTTGGGGGTCACACAAGAAAGTTATAAAAAAAGTTTTGAAAACTGTATCATGCGACAGACAAATGAAAGGTCTTGTTTAGAGGCTCACAATTTTTTTTTTTAAGAAAAAGTTCTTTTAAAGATATTTAAGAAAGTAAATGAAAATTTACCATTCCCTCCTTATCTCTGAAACTACCGAGCCAAAAATTATGAAAAAGTTACTGGAAATAGTTTTTTTTTTCTTTTTACTGATAGATTACAGAAAAACCTATAAAAAGTCTTAAAATAACATGTTAAATCTCAATATCGTGCGTACAAACTTATATTTGCAGTTAGAATGTATGGGAGAACGTGTTTTTCAACTACAATGCTAAGTTTGTTCTTGGGATAAATAATTCATCCTAACTACGGAACCCTTCATTGTGTGTGGCCCGATGCGCATTTGGTCGGTTTTTTAGAGGCGGAGAACTTTAAATGGAAATAAAACACAGTTTTTCTTTTATATCCATGAAATTTTTATTATTTGACAGATCATTTTAGGACTAGGAGTAATGTTTGAATATGATTTCTGGCAAATTTACTGAAAGCAATTTTTTTTTAATTTACTGTAAGAAACATTTGACCAACGTGTATTTCACGAAAAGACCTGTTAACTGGCCACCTTGTTCGTGCAATTTGACGCCATTACATTATTTTCCCTGAGAATATGTAAAGTCGCATGTCTACGCCGATAAACCAGAAACAATTTAACTCTTGGATGCCAGCATTTGACGCATTATTGCCGAAATACAGCCTAATTTACTGCGAAGAGTAAAAATTTGACCTCCAGATTAGCCGCGGCGGCCAAATGCCCGAAATCATATTCAAATATGAATGCCATAAAATTATCTGTCAATTATAGCCAATTTTATGGATTATAAAATCATTTTTACGTGTTTTATTTCAATTTAAAGTTCTCCGCTTCTTAAAAAAAACACATTTCACAGAACAGTTGACTTTTATTAAATTCCACAAAGAGATGAAAACAATTTATTTGCATTATTATTTCAAAACGCGTACTTACTGTAAATAATATTTTTCATGAACATATATAATTATTAAGTGTCGTGGAAAATCGTTAGTAGGTATGTTTTTATAATTTAAAATTGAAGTAACTGTACCTGTGATCCTGTACATGTGAGGTAGGATATTAACAATTTAAGTGATTATGTTTTAATGCTAGCTATTCATGAAAATAAAATATACGAAAACTTACGTATATTCGCTGCATTCGCGTTTTCCGCAGCTTCCCCGTTGTGGCATATAACAGTCAAACATAAAATTAACAGCGACACAACACAACGGTCGGCCATTTTCATTGTTGTTAAAAATTAATTTGAATTTTAATAACTAACAAAATGATTTTTAGAAAAAAAAATATTTAAAACTTTTTAATGTTTCAAACAATCCATTTTTCACTGAACGTTCGATTTTCGAAAAGCACTTTATTTTTATTTTATTTGAATTCGTATTTTTTTTTATATTGAAATGATTTTTGGCGTTCGAATTTTTAAATTAGCCCGCGTCCGTTGTTCGGCGGTTTTAGTTAGCAATAGGCTCGCGCTTCGATGGTAGGCCGACGGGCGCACGACTCATTTTGTTTGAGGTGAAAGCAAGGAGCTATGTGTTTTATTCGCTCAAGATTTTCGACATCCCTGAGTGGGCTCCCCACCGCCTGCGAACTATTTACTAGCTCTGTCTGCCAGGACGAAAAAGCTATAGGATTGTGAGGTTCTTTATGGTGTGCGAGCAAGCTGATGAGTAATTACGGTTATGTCATGTGAGTAAGTGCTTGAACAAAGAGGACACGTCTTGGCTTATAGTGTTCGCTTCCTACAGTTGGTCATGCCCTAAAAGTGCAGACAAATAGACGAACATCGACAATTTGCTCACTATTTTAATGACCGATTGTTTCGTTGTTATTCGAGGAATGTATGAGCGATCTTGCGATTATTACCTCCCTAATTTTAAGTATGTGCAGAACATAAGGAAAAAGTTAGTGGAATTTTCATGACGAAGTTTCCACGGGAATATTTTAGAGGCTTTGGAGTGTTAGTTTAGTTACCTACTGTTTGTTGATAACTTATAGGTCTACTTATCTCTTTATTTGTATGGATATACCTTGGACTTTGAAATGTTTTATCAAGAGTCTTGATGGTCAATCTCATGGTTTTATTTATAGGATCTGAAGTGGCGTGGAGGTCGAAGCCTATCAGGTGTTAGCCTCGCTTTTTTGGGCAGCACCTGATCAACTTCCCTTTTTCGGAAATTATTATGTATGTTGGTGTTAAGTTATTTTTATTTCCGAGTTGCAATTTCTGCGTCTGTTACTGGCTTCGCCTTATTAGTCATTTAATTAGATCTAAATGCACATGTTTAACAACACAAGGCCAAAACAGCAAGGGTTATCCATTATACTTGTTTCAGCGACATTTGATTGCCCATTAACTAGTCGGCAAGGGTATGACTAAATATTAAAAACGGTGCTCCAAACGTGCTTTTTCCGCTACCGCAATATTTTTCCTTTAAAACTTCGGAAACTTAAAATTCAGAATCAACGTCGGTACAATTTTAGTTCATTATCTCGAAAGTCGTTAAAAACGAGACGCAGTCACGTCACGAGGGTCACAATCACGACCTCTCCCGTTTTGCGTGCAGCAACACGCGAAGTACAAATTATTGTGTTTTTATCTTGGAATCAGTTAAGACGCGTTTCAATGTTGCTTGTTTCGATCTCGTGACGCCATAAGTTCACCGAAAGCTGACGTCGTAGACATGCTCGCTTTTTCTTCGTATTACTAAACCTTAACTACTGCCCTGTGGGCTACACGTCACCAATTTTTAGGCTTGCTGCGCTGATTCTTGAACTGGTTACGCTGACTCTTAAGCCTGCTACGCCATCTTTTGGCTTGCTGCGTGTATCTTAGGGCCTACGATCCATGTCCTTTGGGCTTACTAAGCTAACTTTTGAGCCTGCTAAGCTGATTTAGGCGACGACGGTAACCGACTTTTAATGATTTTATACTGAAGATCATGTCTAAACGAGGAGTGTTAATGATTTGGAAAAAATATATGTTAAAGTAGAGCATTTTTTTAATAACTTAATATATAAATATTTTAGATTATGTTTATATTACATATTGAAATTAATTTGTAAACTTATGTCAAACTTGAATAAAAAAACTGAGAATCACGCAAAATTGTTCAAGCGGATTTTTCTGAAACCTTCACCATTTTATAGATACTTTAATTATTGATCTTTTAGTATGCGTGTTTTATTAAAACACCTTTTGTTTTATTTATAATAAATTAATAATGCGTCTAATTTGGGACAGCGCTCCTGGATAGGCGAGTCCTATTACTGGCTGGACGTGTGACGCGTTGCGTTAGCTCAGTACTTAACACGCAAGCTAACCACTCAAGGTCACTGGCATATATCTGCGTCTTAAGAGCCTGCTAAACTGTCTTTTGGTAGCTACTGAGTAGAAAATGTTACAAAATTTACCTGCAGATCTGAAAAGTGTTGCCACAAATGTATTGATTATATTGGCGCCGTGTTATGTTGGACTCACCCTTACAAATCTGTCGAATAATAAGACGTATTCAAATAATTAAACAATAAAAAAACAAACATTCGATGACATATGTTTTACGAAACACGTGATTCTGATAGTGATCGCAATAACAATATTGTATACAGTCACATGTTAACGTTCGGCTAAGTAATAACAGCCGCACGGATCGATCGATCAGGTCTAGCTACGCTTGCCGCGGTTGGTCCGTAGATGGGTGACCATTTTTACAAATCAAGACCCCCTCCGTGTCTCGGAAAAAACATTAAACCGTTGGTCCCGGCTGTCATTCGTGGATCTTTGACAGTCGTTACGGGTCGTCAAAAGCCCGGAAATCTAACAACCAGTCGTACCAAGGGGTATCGTATTAACCATTAACTGGGTTGTGGAGGTCAGATAAGCAGTCGCTCCATGTAAAATACTGGTATTCAGCTGCATCCGGTTAGACTGGAGCCGACCCCAACATAGTTGGGAAAGGCTAGACGGATGACGACATATTAACCACAGCTCATCATTACTACGACACGTTTTTAACTCAATAAACATACCTCTATAAATCTTACAATTTAGGAAATATTTTTACCCTATATATTTTTTTAATATATAAATTAATGCTTCACACGGATACAATGTACCTACAGCACGCATGACAACCATAGAATCTAAACGGGTTTTCTACGGTGTTTGTCGACGGCTGTCTGTGATTGTGATTGTTTATCTGTCATTTTGTCTAATCTTCTGTCGATAAAACCCGTTTCTATTGTGGCCACGCTAATCATGCAGATGTGAGAAAACATCGAAACATCCTTTGTCTCAGTAAAATATTTATGTATTACCTATACCGTCAATCGGGGTGAATCGAACTCACGGGGGGAATAGAGATAAAAACTTGGTTTTTATTCAAACGTTTTTTATGGCAAACTCGGTGACCCCGGCAAAAAACCCGTTTCTTTAGCAATTTGGTAGTATTGTTTTTCTTAGTCTGGGAACGTTTTATGTGTGGTAACATCTCAAAAAGTGGTCAAAACTGAACGTCAAAGTTGACAACAGAACAAGTGAGTTGCGTGAGCGGGAGTTTGATCTTCGGTAAGTAATTGCATTTTGGTGTTATTCGTTTAAATTTAGTTTTCCATTACGGTCTGTGTTATTATAAATATATTGTGCTGTTTATATTGAAGTTAGAACATGCAATAATATGTTAAATTGTTCTTATATCGTAAGCCTTATTTTCTTGAAATTTTCGGGGTTATTAGACACGCCTGAGGGGTAAATAGACACGCCTGAGGGGTTACCAGACACGCGAATATGGTTAATAGACACGGGAAAGAGGTGATTAGTTACGAAAGAGGGGTGATTAGACATAATTATTATAGGGCTGCCACAAAGTTTAAGAACCGTTGGTAGGAAGAAGAAGAAGAAGAAGAAGAAGATCGCCGACATTTAAGGTGCTGGGTACCTACCCCCAAATTCGAATGTAGTATCCGTTGTTCTCATTAACAATTGCAGTTGAGAATACAGATTATTTTTATGAATGTTAAATGTTTTTGGTGGTTTATGTAATAAAACATTATTTTATTAAATAAATATTATTTTGTATAAGATACCTACTCGAGTTTCATTTGCTTACCATAATCTTAACAATACTCATTAATCAGGGAAACTACAATGAGGCAGCCCTACGAAATTTTTCTAATCACCCCTCAGGCGTGATTTTTGTCCCCTGGTGGGACTTAATATAAATAGAAATCACGTATATTTTGAGGTTTTTCTTATTATATAAACATATCCGAATAAAAATGGATATATTTCAGTAATTTGGCCCAAGATTCAACAAATAAATGCTTAGAGAAATGTGTATCAATTCTGCAACATTACGAAAATCGTTAAAAAAGATCGAAAACCTATCTATTCACCCCGTTTGACGGTATGCATTAACCTTCAAGAATAAATTAATTAAATAAGGGTGAAAATCGCATCAATGGATGCGATGCAATTTAGAAGACCTAAGCGGTCCGACATACATACATGAAAAACGACTTGCTTTTATACTATGAGTATAAAGATTAGATTCATTTTTCCCTGTAGGTACATGAACCAAACCGGGGACCCACAGAAAATTCTAGACTAATTGCGGGCTTAGTAATCGCGCTGCAGATCCAAAATGGCCAAATAGATACATAGTACCTGGTCGACCGAGCTCTGCTCGGGTGAAAATAAAGAATGCTCATTTAATAGTATAGGATAAGTCATACTAAATCCATGTATAGTACATACTAATTCCATGCTGCCATGGTAGTAGGTACTTACTAATTCAGTAATTCCATGCTGCCGTGATACTAGGGTACTTACTAATGCCATTTCATTATTCTAAGGTGGCTATCTTGTTCTAAACTTTGGGCGATCGAGCTCTGCTCGGGTGAAAATACGGAGAAAACTAATTTTCCCAGATAAGAGATCTAGCTAAATTGGTTTTCGCCCCGTAAACCCCGTCTATTGCAACTTTCATCGAAATCGTTAGAGCCGTTTTCGAGAACGTGATACGCTGGGCGCTAGGGCATCGCTCAAAATATCTAGTGGAATGATCTCTGAGACCACCATCTCAGCTTTACGTAAGAGTTACTGTTGCTCTGCCCTTTCAGACTTTCATTTACAAGAATGTTGGTTGCTCTGATTCTCAATGGCCGTTACTTGACATGAGGTACAAATTAAGCACAAGACTAAATGGAATTGCTAGTGCGGCTAACATCCATCATCCTGCTATTCTATTTCGAGTCCATACAGTACGTCTTTTACTTCCATACATCTATGGACCGTCATCTCAGTGTTCACAACCTTCCTAGCTTTGATCTCTTCCATAATCCATGCATCTTTTCTTTGGTCTGCTTCTTTTCGTACAGCCTTCAACATTTATCCATCTCATTCTCAACACTTTTCTATTGACGCCCACGATAATCGGCTACGTAAAAATGTCGCTATATAGCTACGTCTTAATTTAACTCAATAAAAATCAAATCGATTGTTTACAAGAAGTATAATTAACAGTAAAAATATTAATGACAATAATGTTATCAGCGGCTGATATTTTAGTCTCGTTTATCGTAAGTGCGGTCATTACTTCTTCGCTTAGTACCCCGATACGCCAACGGATCATGTGTAGGGGAAAATCTTCCAGAATTTGATTTACATTGACGACTTACTTCAGGAGGGTTAAAAAGAGGGTAAATACAGCAAGCAATGTATCTCTGTTTCTACAACAATAATTATCGTCTACCGATTTGTAATGAGAACATAATAGTAATTATAATATAGTAATAATATACTTGTTATCCAGAAAACGATATGTCTTGACTTAGTCTCGGTCCCGCCTTCGAAATAAAAGCTCATTTAATGTGTGACTTAATTATAGTGGCTGTGATTTTATTTTAATTATAATTAAATATACAAAAAACTTTTTTGTCAAAAGTAAGAATTATGTTGTTGCAGTATAAAAGTTTTCTATTTTTATAACAGTGTATTTTGTAGTGCTTGTTTTAGAGAGAAATTATTTTTAATTAAATCAGACTAATAATAATTTTGTTACCATGGGTTTCGACTTTACCCGGAGACAGTGGTTGACGATAGTTGTCATATCGATAGCTGACTTTTGCAACGCTATTTGCGTTGCTCTACAAGCACCATTTTATCCTCAAGAGGTGGGTTTTGTTTTTTTTTTATGTTAAAGGGAATGTTGTCATATTTGATATAAAAGCAATCGAGAGGTCACATAGAAACTTAAAAAAATGTGATGTGTTTTGGTACTTTTTTTTTATTTCTTTCGAAATTATAAAAAAAAATACTTAAACGAAAACCAACTTATTTCAAATTCATTTTTACAGAAGTAAACTAATGTCATTTCTAGTAGTTACCTTCTAGTTAGATTAAACTTCTTAATTTAATTCCTTCAAAAACATTGATGGGTTGGTTACAAGTTAGGTAAGAAATTTATAATTTCTGAATGAATTTTCACTCTTCATTTTAAAAATTGGACTGCTCATTTATACTGTAAAAAGCTGCATTGAGGAAAAATAATTCGTCGAAATCTGCACGGTTCTCAAACCGATTCGTAATGCGAATTCCTACACGAGGTATAATATAAACACTCATACGATTATAAATATTTTTTTCAAAATAATTTAAAGGCGTGTATTCACTACTCGTCCTTGGCAGTATTAACAGTGCGGCCGATTCACTCTCTAATATTTCGACAGCGACACATGGGGTTCTTAAAATATGTAACATTATCATAGTTAAATACTAATTCGATCTACATTGTTAAATCATTTTTAATCTAAACTGATATTATAAAAAAAGATTCTAACACTGATAGTAATCTACGCTATTGCTGGGGACCGTAGGATAATTATGTTTTATGTTAAAAAACACGGATGAAATCGCGCTGAACGTCAAGTGATAAATTATATTTATTTTGTACTAGCTGCGCCCCGCGGTTTCACCCGCATAAGTCTTGACCCCGTAAGAATATCGAGATAAAAGTATCCTATCTCCTAATCCAGGTCATGGTCTACACATGACTCAAATTTCATCTAAATCCGTTCAGGCGTTTTAGCGTGAAAGCGTAACAAACAAACAAACTCTTTTTCGCATTTATAATATTAGTTAGGATGTATGTACGTTTAGACAAACTTTGAGAAGTCAGTAATATTTCTAAACTAAATGTGGTCGGTGCTTCCTATCCGACTAAATACTCTAAGAAGAAACATCGAAACAAACTCAGAGGTCACATTCTCGTTTAAAGTCCAGACATTATCTTGACCACATCATGTGAGAACCAGATTAGTGTCCCAGATGGTCTTTTGAGGCAAAAACCACACACATCTTGGACGGACACATATTGTATCAGTGAGGCAGGCGGTTAAATGAGTAAGTAATCAGTATATCAATTAATTAAATTCGCCGCACTTGCTCCAGTTTTCATTAGCTGACCATTCTTTTAACACGAAGACTCCCTTGTACCTCTAAGAACACTTTCAAGCATTGGTCCTGGTACGCCTAAAAATTGCCGGCAGTTAATGTGTTGAGGGGCATAACTTTGGCCCTTCAGACGGTGTGTCCGTAGCCGTTTGGTCGTGTCCGATGGCCATCCCATAAGACTTTGAGAGTGAGGGATGAGAGAGTGCACCAGCGTCTGTAATGTCTCCCGCGCCGAAGGCTAGTCGCCGCTGACATTGACCGCCATGGCCGAAATTCGATCTGGAGGACTGTTGTTATTAACTACAGTCGAGAACACACGAACACTTAGTGAACTGGGCATTCACTCAAAATCTTGGAATGTATTGTGTTCAGCAATAAAGATTTTATTAGATTTGAATTAAAACAAGCAGACGAAAAAAAACAATAACAAATAATTGGGACTTGTATTGTAGTTTATTTGAAAGCTTAAATTATAGAATGTTTAAAGTAATTGATGACTATTTATTAATTTATTTGTTTTATTTATTTATTTGTCAGAATATGGTACATTATATCTTAAGAACTATGTCTTATGGACTACAATTGATTTCAATGCAAAAGGAAATAATGAAAGTACTTAAGGCGAAATGGTATCGTGGTAGCGTTCCGGGAGCGGCGGTATGACCGACCCGCGCGCAATTCTCTATTGCACTATGTTTACAAATATTTAATTTAATTTTTTTACTTGTATTGATATAGAAACATAAGTCCATAATTCCTTAAAATATTAAATAGTGAACACGCAGACAACATTTTAATACAATTGCTTTGAAAACAATCGAATGGAATAGGTTTTTCTCTTAGTGGTTGGAACAAAAAAAACAGATTTTAAGGTAACTTTGCCGCTTTTTTCTATCGAGGAAAGTTTTGTCAATCGTGTTTCGGGCCTCATACTTCACTAAGGACACACTTAAATTTTCGTAAAAAAGAAAAATGCAAATTCTTTGTTTTTTTAGGAGAAACATTGATTTTGCGTGAAGTCGAAACATCTGCTTTGGAACCCATTTCACCTTAATGAATCTAAATAGCCCATTGCACACAATAATTTGAAACTAATAAGTTTGCTCTTATCTATTATTAACCAATTTGAACTCGTAGCGATGCCCTGTCTAGCCTCTACTGTGTCCCATTCATATTCATTAATGTCGAAACGAGGCCTATGACTCTGTTTGAAGAATTAATTGCAAGTAGATATTTGTATGTTACGAGTATTATTTAACTAAGGACCAATTTTTCAATCTTCAGATAACTTTTATTTGAGGAATAATTATGGAGGTTTGACAGCTTTTGAATAGAACGTATGTCAAACTGTCATATTTATTCTTCAGATAAAGGTTATCTGACTATTGTAAAATCAGCCCTTAGTAACATACCTATTATGTTTAACTACTTAATAAATATTTGCATGCCAATTGTCATAACTACATGGCGGAATGTGAATTCTCATAGTTTTGTTTTTTAACTAGTGGTCGACCAGAGGTCGAAATTCGACCATATTTCATTTAAATGTCATGATTATATAGGTAGCCATATTGTGCCAAACGCATGGTAGTGTGTATAATGTTTTTTTTATTAATTTAATTTATTTCTAATGTATATTGTATAAAAATATTAGCTTTCTGCACTCCTCCTACATATAACTTTAACTGTGCCAAATTTCATACTCCTCCGTCCGCGTAAGTTTCGTAAAAAGGGGTACAAAGTTTTTGCTTGACGTATTAATATAATAATATTACTACCGTTGCAATGCCATTTTCTTTTTTTTATTATTAAGAACCTTCTCCAGCGCGCACACAACAACTTATAAAGGTTTCATCACAATCGGCAGCCATTTTTTAACTCATCTTACAAACGCCCAGCAATTGTTTTTTTTTATATATTGATAGATAGATAGATGTGTAACGCCTTTTGTACCTACCACATTTTATGCAAATAAACGATAGATTTGATTTATACCAATATTGTTATTTTGACGTTATTGGTCAGTAGAGTGGTCTAACATTTAATAGGGTTCAGAGAACAAGTCTATCAAGTACAGTTCGGCCGTCGAGAGAATGGCATCTTGACACCTGTCAGTTGCATACTAACGAATATGTGCGAATTTGATCCATATTACAACTAGAAATTGTCCAACTGACAGGTGTCAGAAACGCATTCTCTCGTCGGCCGGACTGTAACTCTTTTTGTTACCATAGACTGTTCAAAGATGGTCTTTTACCATGTGGAATAGTACTTTCCCCTACATCTACACATATTATAAAATGAAGTCACTTTTCGTGTCTCTGTGTGTGACCGCATTGTTTTTCTAAACTACACAATGGATTTTGATGCGATTTTCACCATCATTTAAAGAATGTTTTCCGGAAGGTTAATTACGTTAATATTAAACTTACATAATATAATTAAGAAATCTCGATTTTTGTCATGTCGTAATAAAACCGTGTGAAGCAGGGACGAGTCGCTAGTTGGCTTTTAAACTCTAGAAAGTCTTGCTCATCATTTGTCTAGGCTTTTCCCAACTGTCTTAGGGTCGGCTTCCAGTCTTACCGGATGCAGCTGAATACCATTATTTTACATGGACCGACTTACTATCTGACCTCCACAACCCAGTAACTGGGTAATACGATACCCCTTGGTAAGACTAGTTGTCAGACTTTCGGGCTTCTGACTACCCGTAACGACTGTCAAAGATCCACGAATCACAGCCGGGACCAAAGGCTAAATGTGCATTCCGAGCACGGAGAAATTCTTGATATTTGTAGAATATTCCTGACGTATTAAAAGCAGTTTTCATTCGTCATAACCATAATACTTTGGCATTAAACATAGTAACCCATTTATCTTAGGGAAGAGCGTGCAAATCACAGCAGCTCATAGTTCCGTTTGTATCGTCTGTGTCCGTCCGTGCGATAACCTTCGAGCAAAAAGTCGGCTCTTATCGACACAATACAATCGCTAGGCGCTCGCGCATACGTCTAGGTATACGACGATCTTATATAACTTGTGTTTATGACAACTATTTCGAAAACATTAATTTAAAGTTTTGGATTTATCAAAATTGTGAAATCCTTTTCGATTGACTTTAGTTGTAGAGCAAAGGGTCAAGTAAATGCAGTACCAATAGGGGTCTTTGGACTCTGTGCTAATGTAAGTATATTAGCACACAGTCCAAAGGACCCCCATTTTCAGAGGATTTAACATTTATTTATTTACTAGTTGCACCCCGCGGTTTTACTTGCATAAAAAAATAGAAATAGCAATAAAAAAAACAAAAAAATGGTTGCTAATAAGCAAATGTTGGAGATTATTTTAGTACAAATACTACGTACGAAAATGATGTAGAACTTCGAAGATATTCAGACTTGTTTCCAAACCTTGTCAGTAGAAAATTTAATTAGGTCCAGTAATTTTTTCTTTATATAAAAGTCATAAAACAAAAATGTATTCTATTATTATAAAAGTATCGGATATTGTTAATGTGAGAAAAATTGTTTTGATGAATTATATTCAACAGAATCCGCAAATTAGAGCTCTCAAATGAGCTCTACATGAGTTTTTGCCAAAACATACATCAGGAGAACGATTATTGCTAGATAAATAAATAAATAATGAAAAAATCGCTTTATTATTATTGTAGAAGAGAAAACGAACTATTTTTACCAAGTAATGTTAATGTTATTTATACTAACCAACGAATAGTATTCAATTTCAACGAGGAAATCATGCATCTACGCGCATTTTTGTAATAGGCCCCTTAATAAGCAACATAACATTATATCCTGAAGAAAATTATTCAGGTATTACTTGAAATGATTTTTCGTAATGAAGAATAATTATTTTCAATGAAAATTATATTTTATTTAATTAACACTAGGAGTAATGCAATTTTTTATTGAAGACTGTTGTTATGTTCAGAGATCAATTTATTAATTTAAGACATCAATTCAAGCTGAATGACCGTAGTATATCATAATAATTTCAAGGTTAAATATTAGTTATGTAAGCTAACTAGCGCTATTCTATTAGATCACTAGGTATATCTAGTTTACAACTAGTTTTTCTTGGTTGCTTTTTGTAGCTGCACTAGTTTATTAATTTGGCGTGTCGTGTATAATATGTATAGACTTATGAAATGTGCTCATCCATTATTGTTACATTGCTTAAGGTGAATGCGTCACGGTAGCCCGCGAAACTCAAATTTTCTTACGTTTTTTGCAATTTGCAGGAGAGTGTCAGCTTGTATGTTAATCAAAATATGAATCACGACCGTAACAAATACGTATTCACAGAATAAAAATCATTAAATCTTCGATACAACTCTCTATATTGACATTACCCTATTGAATGACTATTGCATGAAATTACATTTGAGGCTAATTTTAAATAAGAGAGTTGTAAACACGGCTACATATCAAGCTATACATTTCCAGTTTATGCCTCACATTGTACGGAAATCCAATACAATGCCAGATCAGCATAAACTGAAATGTATAGCTTGATGCCGAATACCGAATTAAGGTCATTAGAATCATCAGGTCCTAATGATCATAATTCTGTATAGCTTAAAAAATATTTGTTGTGGTCGCGATTCATATGTTGATCAACATACAAGCTGCCACTGACTTGCAAATTGTAAAAAACGTAAAGAAATTTGAATTTCGCGGTCTACCATGACGCTTTCGCCTTAATCGATCATTAATTAGCTGTTATGATGACTATATTGTATATTGAGGAAGGTTAGTTCAGATAGTATAAAAAAACGTTGATCGTACTGCAGGCTAACTTTTAGTTCATTGACTATCTTTCAGGTGGTGGGAGTGTTCATTCAGAAACAACTTCTTCCATGTAACAGATCACGTTAGTCTGTGTAGACCTTAGAATAATAACGCATGGCAATAGTGCATAAATAGTGCCAGGTGCTAGCCTCTAAGCATAACTAGTTTTCTTCAAACACCACTGTGTTATAAGCACCTGGGGACTTAACCCACGAATGCTTTTCCTACCTTATCTATTTTTCTAGGTCCTCGACATTAGGCGTACCGCGTAAGTTGAAGAATAGCGAGCTTTATCATATAGGGTATCAATATACATTCAAAACTTATATTTATCTATATTGGCTAATTCTCTAGGATTATATTGCTGCAGAACATTGTGGTGTCTACGAAGCAAGAAAAGATTTTATTAATAGGAATCGATCAGGATTTTGATTTATTCCTTTATTGGGCCAAGTCTCAATACGACATTTTCTATTGTTATCTTAGAAGTCGAATACTGTCATAACATCGAATATTCGAGATTTACCCGTTTGGTGAGTGTGAATAAAACGAAGAAAAAGGGACCGAACACGAATAATATCTTATCATTCGTTCATTCTGGAATGAACTAATTATGGCACATACTTGATTGATAACGCGGGATTTTCGTCGCCTTCTAAATACTAACATTATTATTAAAACTCTGCAGGGACACATAATTACTGCTAACGACCTCCACCCAGTAACTGGGTTGTGGACTTGTGGAGGTCAGATAGGTAGTCACTCTGTGTAAAATGCTGGTATTCAGCTGCATCAGCACCATCATTTCGTAACACACGATCAATTACAATCCTTTTCATTTTGACAGTTTAACAACATTCATTGCGTTATTTACGTTGTTGAGCAGACAAATTCGAACATAATGAAGCAATGGATTAGCAATAAGCTTCAAAATGATTTAGGTTGTGATTGATTGTGTGTTACGCAATTAGGGTGTAGGTTACACTGGAAGCCGACCCCAACATAGTTGGTGTTGATGATGGGACATATAATTCAAAAAGCGCTCATTCTCAGTAGGTACGTTTTGGCAAGTACCTAAATTATTAACAAAATTAATGTACTGGTAACAATAATATCCTAATCAGCCCCGGATCTAGATTTTTTTCGATTCGGGGCAAAAACTGCCAACTGTCGCCCCCCGCCAATCCTACTTACTACCTTTTATGTATCTGTATGAAGAAAAACCTTTAAGAAGTGTATGGTCTAAAAATAACATCGTAAATCTCCCAATATTGTGCGTACAAACTTACATTTTCAGTTGGAATGTATGAGAGAATAATGTTTTTCAACTACAATGTTAAGTTTGTTCTTGGAATAAATTCATCTCAACTACGGAATCCTTCATTGTCCGTGGTCCGACATGCACTTGGCCATTTTTTTTATTTTATTTATTCGTCTCAAGCAAAAGTTGAATAGGTCCAAGGACGAGAGAAACGAGTTTGACCCTTGACTATTGCAATCAGCTGGTTTAATAAGATAATCGTATTGCAACAGGTCCATTCTCTGACCCGTAATATTATCATATCATCAGTATATAATTGATTTAATTAATAAAGTCATGTTCACAATTCTTAACAATGTCTATACATTGATATGAATTGCATCGTTAGGATGTTGATCTTTCATAAATACCTACCTAATTAGATGTTCAATATTTTACTGTCATATATCTACTCTATGACCATAAAAGTATTATTTAAAACTAGCGTTATCTATGTTTATGACAGTTTGTCTAAATACACTAGTCGCACTTGTACACACACACACAAACACATGCACAGCTGTGAAATTGTGACTGTTTTAGAGGCATTTTCATGTGCAGTTTAAAAATTTAGTGGACTCGTAAACTAAAATAAATGAGATGTTTTCAAAATGCGTCTTCTAAAGATCATTTCTATCTCACTTTGTGTAATGACCGTCTGATTTTTTTACACTTATATTCAAATACTATAAATCTACTTAATACATATTAATTTCATGTACATAATCAAATCTGCAACTGTCATCCAAAACTTTTCTATTGCAGGCAGAGAAAAAAGGCTGTACAGCCACAGAGTATGGGCTGGTCTTCGGCGTGTTCGAGCTGGTGGTGTTCTTGGTCAGTCCGATCTATGGCGCCCACCTCAACAGGCTAGGCCCGAAGCTACTGTTCAATGGAGGAATACTCACGACAGGCACGTGTGCCATCTTCTTCGGGTGAGTTCGGCTTATATTACTGTAAAAATAGCTTTAATTAAATACTAAAAAGATTTAATTATATTGTTAATTTCCATTCAACTGGCTGATATGCGTGAGAAAAATAGGACAGCCACTAATTTTCCAAGAAGAAAACAAAAAAAAATGGCATTACAATTTTTTTCCCGCCAATGGCCAGTAAGTACCAGTTGTTTTTATTTCGCAATCAGTAAACACTAAAGAGGTTACACATTTCTACATAGTCTATTTGACTAATTAACAAATGGCCCGATTTTGAAAATTCTATAATTACTTGAGCTTTTTAAAGAAAGCACAGCGATAAAATACATTTTAAAAGGTACTAAAAAGTTTTTCCTTCATTTAATTTTCGTTCAACTGGCTGATATGCGTGATAAAAATAGGACAGCCATTACTTTACCGTTTTTTTTTTTTTAAATAAATACTTCATGGGATCCCACAATTTTACTACCGTAAATGGCCAGTAATTATTGTTTTTATTTAACATAATGCTACACTATGAACCTTTATTGAAAATTTGTACAGTATAAATATGTGCTACCAATTTATTTATAACTTTTTTTCGTCGGGTTTCGAATGTTGGTCGATCCAAACGAAATATTTTCAAAATTATGAAGATTTAATGTAGAAGTATATTATTTTATTTTTTTACAGGATGCTGGACAAAGTTGAAGGCCATGTGCCGTTCATCACCCTGAGCTTCATCATCCGCATCGTGGAGGCGATGGGTAACGCTGCCTTCCTCACTGCCTCCTTCGCGATCATCGCCAAGGAGTTCCCTAACAATGTGGCTACTATGTTTGTAAGTAGTGCCTTATTTATTTTATCCAAAATTATTAAGTTCATATGTGATAAGCAAAGTGGCATTTTTTTTTCCATACGGCGCCTTGTTTTGTAATGTAGTTCAGGTTTTGGATAAAAGGGTTGAATCTGAACTATTTAATCATTTACTTTTACTCCTTGCTTCCACCACTATTTCAAATGGTGTAAATATTGAAAAATATACTTTCTACTTAGCTAGCTACAGTGCAAAATTTTAGACAGTATCTATGCGTGAGGGTTGCGAAGTTGGGATTGGAAACTATTGCATATTTTACAGGGTGACTTGTAATTCGACGTAACTATTCCTGCCAGGATGTGACAGTATGACTCCTTTGCAACAATTGCTTTATGGGGTGCGTAATTGACTAATTGTTTTATAGCGGTCATACTAGAAACTTCGTCCTGAAAGTAATACGTCGAATTACAAGTCACCCTGTATGCGTCGTCTCCCTGTAGGTATACACACGCTGTATGTGCGCGAACGTCAGCGTTGAGGCAATTCAGCTGTTAGACAACACAAAGTGTTAGTGTAGTGTAAAAGTGTTAGTATAGTGTAAAAAGTGTAGAGATAATAGTGACATTGACACAAATATAACACGTGGATAAAGTGTTATTATTATATCAGACTCTAAAAGTGAAATGGACACTTTTCTAAGTTTAAAATTAATTATCACGTAAATAAAATTGTTAGATAACTTATTAGTCTTGAAGGCTAGATTATTACTGATTATTAAGAACCTAGTTCTTTCTAATCAATCTGCCTAGTCTTTTCCCAACTATGTTGGGGTCAGCTTCCAGTCTAACCGGATGCAGCTGAATACCAGGATTTTACATGGAGCGACTGCCTATCTGGCCTCCACAACCCAGTTACTGTGTAATACCACCCTTTTTTTTTGAGGATCTGCGTCAGGCGGAAGGTGAGGACGCCGTGGCGCCTCTCTAGCCACTCCTCAAAGAGGGGACTTACCACCGCAATTGTGGCGTGCCCAGTGTAATACCCCCCCTTGGTAGGTAAGACTGGTTGTCAGACTTTCGGGCTTCTGACAACCCGTAACGTCTATTGAAGATCCACGAATGACAGCCGAGACCAACGGCTTGACGTGCTTTCCGAGGCCCGGAGGAGTCTCGGTATGTAAAGACGGTCACCCATACACGGACACATACCCGTGCGGCTGTATCTGGTTATTTCTAATAAAGCATAAAAAAAACATGCGGGGCAGTCTTGGGAGACTGCCAATAGAAGTGAAAACTAAGTAACTTGTGAATTGTATATCTATGTACATATATACACAGTATACATAAAGCTCATGGGAAGCGTTCGGTGACGATGACGCGAGTTCCATGATTTTTGTTCACCCAAAAAGTGCTCATCGCGCCTAAAGAAGTTTTCACTTCAAAAACCCCTGTATGCAGGTGAATTAGATGCCTTGAGGGGTCGACCAAGTGAACGATATAAGGTGTCTTCATCTAAAATGATGAGCACAAGTCTTAACATTACATCAGATTAATGACAATTGGAAGTTACATTAGCAGAGATTAGCCACGCGGTCCGGTTCAACCGCGGCCCGCGGGTCGCCTGATTGTGAGTCTAAACATTGATCCCGAGGAGCGGAGATAGCGTGCCGTTGACCCTGAATCGCCTATTCACAGTATCAATCATGGCCATTTTGTACCTAAAAGAACAAAGAAGTCCAATCGTATCAGTAGATATCGTAAACTAGGCATTTTTACCGGGACATGAAACCTTTTGGTTTAATTTTTCCATGTCCTGTCTAGGAAGAAAAGTTTAGGTTGTAATTATGTTATTTTTCTAATAGATTCAGATTTCTATGAAGGAACTTCTTCTTCTCTTCTTCTTACTTTTAACAGAATCACTTGATCTACCTTCATGTCTATAAAATACCTACCTACATAGCAACGTCGATCCTCACACAATGCAATTGTATTTCTTGCAGGCACCAAACAATCTTCGAAGCGCTATAAAAATATCTCAAAACTACTGCTAAACAAACTTTTGGCGCCTGCATGACACTGACAGGGGTTCTTTGTTGGTAAATAAAATTGTATTGACAAAACAAGATGGCGGCTCGGCGGCATTAGTTCCGATTTTGGCCACGCGTCAAAAGAACTTTGTAGCTCATACTTTTTTTTTACAAATAACCTCCTTTGAAACTTGCAGGCATCCCTAGAAACGTTCTTCGGCCTGGGTCTGATCGTGGGCCCAACTCTGGGGGGCGCTCTGTATGATTTTGGAGGCTACT
The DNA here is from genome assembly GCA_916701695.1 of Agrochola macilenta. Lineage (NCBI taxonomy): Eukaryota > Metazoa > Arthropoda > Insecta > Lepidoptera > Noctuidae > Agrochola > Agrochola macilenta. The sequence continues at coordinate 8,066,455 of OU753554.1, read as the reverse complement.
CCCTGCCGTTCGCTGTTCTCGGGTTTGCTTTGTTCTGTGCTGCTATCATGAGTTGCCTGGTGCTGCCAAAGAACCATGATGACGAGGATCTTAAGCCTAGTGGACGTGAGTAGAAGCATAAGCCTGCTATGGCTATTAATTATTTTTTGGTGTAAAATCGAAATGAGTGAATAGAACAATGGGAGCACCATTTTTCGAATCGACTGTAGCTGACCATTTTCTATAAGGCGCTTTTCGTCTGTTTTTTATTTAGCTTCACTATATGAATATGAAAACTAATCTTCAGAGTCGTTAATTCACTGAGTAATAAAACGGTCTAATAGTACTGTAGTATGTAATGACGTAATCGCTTTGTATGTTATTAATGGTTATTTTGTTTGCAGCATCGATGATATCTTTACTGAAGGTGCCTGGCGTAGTGTTGTCCGCACTCAGTATCATGGTCACCAGTATGAGTATAGGATTTCTACAGGCGACACTCGAACCACATCTGCGTCAAGTAAGTATACTAATTCATTCTTATTTTATACTAGCTTGAGTCTTGTTAACTAACTTAATAAAATCTTTATTTAAACAGCTTTAATAGAAAACAATTATAATTAATTAATTTTAAAAACGTAATACATAGTATAAGCATCCACGGTTCGGGAAAACATTCTAGCGCAGCGTGAGGAAATTTTTTTATGAAGTTAAAGCAAATACCTATCTATACATATTATAAAACAAAGTCGCTTTTCGCGTTTGTCTATATGTCCGCGTTGTTCTTCTAAATCACGCAACAGATTTTGACGAGGTTTTCACCATCGTTTAGAGAATCTATTCCGGAAGGTTTATGTGTGAGATACGTTAATATTAAAGTTACGTTTACCTAAGAAATCTTGAGGTTTTGTCAAGTCGTAAAAACCGTGCGAAGCAGGAGCGAGTCGCTAGTAAAGTATATACCACATCTAAAATGTATATATTCAACAGCATCTGGCATAAGAAACTATGCACAGCAATCGCATTATTTTATAACATTCTTCTAAATCGGGTCAGTAGACAACCATCGGGCATGTTTCAATTCTCTTTCATAGATCTGTCGACGTGTTGGTCTTAATTGCTGTATGTTACTAACGGGTTAATGTGGATAGTGTACATCTTAATACATAGATAAAAGCTAAAAGTAGGCTAGGAAAGTAAGTTAATACTAGTATTCATTATACCTACATTTAGATGTATTTTACCTAACACTTGTAGAAGCAATCTACCATGTTGAATTGAGGAAAGTCAGGGGTACAAGATGGTGCAAATTTCTACAAAATAATTATTTATTCATGTCAAAAAACTTCTTCAAGAAACGAAGTATAATGTGGGAAATACAGCTTCAGCTTATAATGTTTCTAGTTCTTGGACTCAGGCCTCCTCTTTGTGAGAGGGAGTGGACCGTAATCCACCACGCGAGCCCAGTGCGGGTTAGTAGATGTCACATGTCTTCGAATCTTTGGTTCTAGGACATGCCGGTTTCTTGCCGATGTTTTCCTTCAACGTTTTGAGAGCAGTGGTGATGAAATATAATTTACACAAAGCAAAGCATCTGTCAGGGTTGGAACCTAAGACCTACAACTCGGAAATCGTAGCCGTTACCACTGAGCCACCACTGCTCTTCTGTGGGAAAATCTCCAACTGCTCTCACTGCTCGTCTCAGGTGGGACACTTAAACGTCAAGTAGTGAACGTAGTTTGGCTGAATCAAAGCATCACGTTCGGATTTATGACACCTATTGTATCTAAATCAACCCTTCATTCTCGTCCCCCAGTTCCAGTTCTCGTCCATGATCTTAGGCCTAATGTTCGTGATCAACGGCGGCGTGTACGCGGTGTCCGCTCCGGGGTGGGGTTGGCTGTGCGACCACCCCTCCGTGCGCCCCAAGTATGTCATCGCTGTGGGATGCGCTTTCGTCGCTGGAGGGTTCCTGCTGATCGGACCTGCGCCCTTCTTTGATATGCAGACGTGAGTTTGCCTTAATTTGGGTATTATTCATTTTATTGTTAGTTACATTGCCATAACCATATTAAGATTCAATTATAAAATCTCGCCATAAAGCTCACTTTTGTATCTGCAGTATCTGTGGATGCATCGCGTTTACTCTGACATCTGATAGTGCAGATACAGACTGACTTCGATAATGAGGTTCACAGAACGGTATAAATTGACTATTAAGATACACAAAATAGGTCTATGTAGGTCTGTGTATGTGTGTAATTTACACCGATGTTTATATGGAACCCCAGCCAGATAACTTTGGCAATCATAAGAGTCGCTGTACCATGATATGCATGTACATCTACTAGTCGGGAGTAACAGGCCCGCCGGGAACGGGCGTGTAGAACGTGCTCCGTACAAGGGCGGCATTTTTAGGGGGCAGCAAACATAGAAATCTCCTCATTGAACACATTGTCATAATTTTCGCCTATTTGTTTTTATTATGTCTTAATTACGCCATCTATTGATCTACATGGAAAATAACATTTGCAGGTTCGAACCACTTAGGGCCGATTTTTCAATCGCCCCGTTAACCTTTATCCGACGAATAAGTTTGTTATTTTGACAGTTTTTGTTTGAACAATCTGTCAAAACTGATAATAAAAAATTGGCCCTTAGATAAGGAGTGTAAGAGATCTCTAAGAGGGTGTATAAAAAAGAACGGGTCTTGTATGTACGTGGACCAACACGCACATGTCTGGGTTTTGCACTTCCATAACAACTTAATCGACATCAAATTCCTCTCTAAAAGCCTAGTACGGTAAGCAGAGTAAAGAAGGGGCGGCATTGTCAATTTTGCACGCGGGCAGTGAAGCGCCCAGCGGCGGGCTTAGGGAGTACAAAAACCTTCCGATCATATTAAACTGTGTAATCTGTTTGCAGACAAATGTGGGCAGTAATAGTTGGTCTTATGATGCACGGATTCGGTATGGGCAGTCAGCTAGTCGCATCCTTCTCGGACGCGCTCGGAACGGCCATGTAAGTACCAACTCGTTCTTGTACTATCTTCGAATCCCCAGTGTTTAGACCAAGAACCTACTAGTAGTAACTTTCAATTGTTTGGTCCTTCTGTCCTGGCTAAATGGCGAGGTTTAAGAGGTACAGACTCCTGGATACTTTTGAGAGTCCTACATTCCTAGGGATCTTCGCCACAGGATTTAATCTGAACTCAAAATGAAGGGACCAGATATAGTAAATAAAAAGATGGCATTGTCTTTTTGGTCAAAAAGTTATCAGTTGGCACCCTAACGACTCAAAACCAGACCAAAAGAAGCAAAAAACGAATCAGTATCGTATGAAATCCCTCTAATCGAAATATAACGACCACAAGGAACAAATTATTCATATTTTTTATTGAATTCACCGAAACTTGCACTCGGTATAATAACTTATCTCTTTCATTGCGTAAAAAGCAAAAAGAAACTGTACCTACTTGGAGCCGATTGTCCACTATTGCCTACTTGATTATTGAAGAATTGAAAAGTTCTAATGTTGTCGAAATTATGGCACATGCAGCTGAGCTGGAGGTCTACCATCACCTCTAAAGCAGTATTATTTTAATATTACTTTAGTGTGGGAAAGAGATGAAGCTCGACAGGACGTATAGCTTCATCTCTTTTCCCCACTGAAGTAAGATTATGTTATGGTGTGTGAGATAGTGGTAGGCCCCCAGATATAAATTAGTTAAACATATATCATTTATATTTATATATTTTTGTACAACTAAATGTTAATTCCCTCTTTTTAAATTTTTTGCTCTGTTAACTGATAATATATTTTACTTTCTGGTTATGTGCATAGCCAGCTAAAATAATACGTATTTTCTTTCTGTTTGAAACTGAATTTAATTATTTTCAACGTTGACTAGCGTAGCGCGTATATCGTCTACTATCGTCTACAGAAGTACAAATGCAGTCATATTATGAACGACGCTATCAACAATAACGCGATTTATAAATTCTGGTTGAATTTATATAATTATATTTATATTTTAAATTCCTTCTCCAGTGCGAGCGGTCTCCCGAACTCCATAGAGACCTACGGGCTCGTATCAGGCATGTGGACGTCCACGTTCGCTCTGGGCGCGTTCATCGGCCCCACCGTGTCCGGGCTGCTGTTCGACTCCATCGGCTTCCGGAGCTCCACACTCTTCGTCTTCATACTGCATATTCTTGTGGTAAGTTTTGACTATATGTACAAATCATTACGACAGATAGTATCATTGATCACTCACTTTCCATGAAATAAGAAATCAAGGAAGTACAATGTGTTCCAACTAAGACAAAGTTATTTGAAACAAATGGATTACTGCCATTTTTATAGCTGACGTTTAAGTTGAGGTTCATTGCAGGTACTTTTCATATTCAGTCGCACTACTTCTTCAAGGCACACGAAAGCACTCAAAGACAGTATCTTATAACTCTTTTCACCTAAATAGATGGTGATGATGCTAATGTTCACGTGGACCTGCGACCGCTCCTCCAAGATGGACGTCTCAGTCTCCGCCGGAGACTTGCTGCAGATCGATGGAACCCTGGACGAAAGTGTTCTTATTGGAGACAAGTTCCTACCTCCTCCGAGGACTAAGAGGTAATTACGTCGTCTTCTTTGACGTCATCTCAAGGATATAGTGGTCATGGTGTTGTTGGATCATGGCAGCATGCATGCTTATCGTTATCATCATGACTTCACGACAGACAGGTATTCACTAGCGTAACCGTCACGTCTTTCAGTCTTCAAAATCAGTGTGTGTCATCTACCTTTTGGCGAACCTCTTCATCTTGTAAATCATTGCATTCTGTCTCCTGTTTGTCGACCAGGACATTTCGTGGAAGCGAACTTTAAGCCCAAGGTAAGCCACCATCACTTGCCTGGTTCAAAGATATTCCCATCGAAGATATGAAACATCATCGTTAGAGAATGGATATCAACATTGACAGGCTTTTGGGATGCAAAACGACGGGTGATGGTTATTTATTTATATATATATTTATTGTATGTCAAAGATTTTCGAGCCGGTGCCAGGTGGATGACCCACTAGTTGAAAACATGATCATCGGTGACAGACTACAGCAGGACAGGACGAGAAGGTATGTCAAAATGAGAAGCGTACATTTCAAAATGGAAGAAAGTAAAACCAGCTCTCATAATAATTTTTCTGCCAAAAGTTTTATAAATATCAACTTTTTTAGACAAGGTAAATTCTGAAGTAGAATTATTGATGTGCTGATTTTCTATGTCAGGGACAACTGTGGCCAATTGCATTTTAAGCTGTATTTATGTCGCAGTAAGATATAAAGTCAGGTTAGAACTACGCGCGAGCTGAGCGAGCGTAGCGAGCGGTGCTGTGGCAGCGGCCGGCGGCGGCGAGCGCTACGTCGAAATTGGTCGTAGTAACAAAATTAGGGCACTCCGATAGTTATTAACCGCTTTCATATAACTATATTACGGTTTATAGCTATATCCCTAGGGATATAACTATCACGGCTATAACCATCTTAATGCGACATTTATTTAAAGCTCAAAATTTAAGAAAACTTTGATTCAATCAAGACAATGTGAGACCAATGAAAGTATTGCGATCAACTCAACTCAATTTCGACCGCAAAACAAAATCACCTGCTTAATTCCTAACCACCCCTTCCAGCCGTCGCTGCGGCATCAGCGTGGAACAATCCCGTCCTCCTGCCATGAACAGCCTCATAGCGTGCTCCAGCTACAAGAACCGCCGCAGTCCGTGGAGCCAGCGCACCCCCCGCTACCGCCCCACGTACGGCAGCCTCGACCACAGGTACAGGGGGACCTACAACACGTAGACCTGGAGGTAGCAGTAGGGTTACGATAGGTAGGAGGTTTTTTATTATAATATGCTGTGTTGTGAAGTGAGTGATAGTTGGCTGGATAGTACAAGAATGTTTTATTGTCATTTTAGTTTGTAAGTTTGTTCACACCTTCTTTAGTTCTGAAGTCATGGCTTATCCATGACTTCAGATAGTTCTTCATAGTTCAATTGGCTTGTACTCGGATTCAATATTGTAACATGGTTCAAGTACAATTTAGCTTAAATGAAATTTTGCTCAACGGAATTTTTGCTGAAATGAATTTTTGCTCAAGTGTAATTTTGCTCAAATCTTATTTTTAAGTTCCCTGCATTTAAATTATATTTATTTCTAATTATTTCGCATAATATTATTTTTACAGAAATATTAAGTTAAGACAGAATTTTTCTACATTAGAATTAGTAGGTACATGTACTCGTAAGTCACCGTATAATAAGTAATTAATCATTAACTTCCTATTTTATTTCAATATGTTTTATTTTGTAAATAAACTATGATTTTGATTTGTAAAAATATTTTAATTAAAAAAATATTATCTTTCAATTTGATGTTTCCTTTATCTCAAAAAGGCTTTTCCCGCGACTCTTGATGAACTGAACATGAACTCTTGAAGCTTTTCTGAGAACACAGGCGTGATGAGATCATAATGTTACAGTTGTTTTCTCTGACAACATAACGCATTAATGCTTTATTAGAAAGAACCAGGTACAGCCGCACGGGTTGATCCAACAGGTAAAGCTATGCTTGCCGGGGTTGGTCCGTGGATGGGTGACCATCTTTACATAACGAGATTCCGCCGTGTCTCGGAAAGCACGTTAACTGGTATTCAGCTGCATCCGGTTAGATTGGAAGTCGACCCCAACATAGTTGGGAAAAGGCTAGGCAGATTAATTGATCTGTATTGTATACCAGATGAACTGATCTGACTTGACCAGCCTTATAGAAATAAGGGGCTGTCCTTAAACAATTTATCATTCTCACATTGTTTACCCAGAATTTATACCAACTGAGGACAAGGTCACATCAGTTCTGGTCTGGTAGCTGCATACCAAAATCAAAACACACGTAGGTACCTATTTAAGTATTCCATTCGCAGACGTAAACAACCACATCAACGTTTTTCTTTTGTTAATGAAATACGATATTATCAGTTTAAAAACATAAATTATGCCAATTTTCTGTACCTAGTAACGAATAGTTCACGCCTTTAGACGTTGTTGTCATTGTAATGTTCTCTTTTTTAGCCGACTCCAAAGGAGGAGGTTATGCATTCGACGAGGTTTTCGGGCATGTCTGAAAGATCATGTGGCTAGGAAGGGATACTGAGACAACTGAAATGACGCCTAATAAAGAAGTATGGAAGACAACATTTGCGCCGACAACAAAGAAATTGGGATAGGAGCAAGATTTTTTTTAATGATTGACCGTTTAGTACTGGCCAGAAGTTAGCCAAGTCCACATTCAAACTAAAACTCAGAAAGCATTTTTTTCAATTAGACCATTTACAAGCACTTTTGAATTGTCAAAGAGTTGGTAAGTTAGTCCGAAAGTTAAAGCTAGTTGCCCATTCCAAAACGTAGATCTCTATGGAGAAGAACGGGCAAGATATTCTAAGGACACTCTCGCGTTTCATCCTCGCTAAACTGTCAAACCATAACCGTTCAATACATTTTATAATCACAAAAATAGCAAACAAAACTGCAGAAATAATTTAATTAGACCATAAAATGAACTCTAACTTGCTTCACGACAATAAATTCACGACTGAAACGCATGATTGCTTTCTATTGCTGCTCCGAAACATTCTTATATTTCCAACAGACTGTTAAAACCATCGAAGTATTAAAAATAAACGAGTATCCGAGAAGAATTGCATGTTCATAGGTCCAAGTCGTGCAGAATTTTTTGAAAGCAAGGACGTTGTCGCTGTTGGTAACTGAGCTATTTACAAGCTGAGGTTTCTCTCGCAAAGGTTGATAAACTCTGGCATTGTTTATGATTTCACTAGTTATGGGCGGGATTGGTCCGTATTGGCTCAGGATTGAGTAGCGTGGAAAAAGGAAAGGGCCTTTGCACTGCAGTGGAACAACACAGACTGATTATTATTAGTCATACAACTTGGAGTTAGTAACATCTTTAGTCCAATCTGCCTAGCCTTTTCCCAACTATATTAGGTATTTCCAGTGTAACGGGACTAACGGCTTAGCGTGGTTTCCGAGGCACGGAGGGGTCTCGGAAGTTAAAGTTGGCCATATTAAGAGTATTATTTTATTATCCATTCATTATAGGTAGGTAAGTTAACTCAGCAACTAGCTTCCCAACATGTTTGGAATTACAAAAACCTAATGGAGTAACTACATTATATTGTATTATAACCATAGATGACAAATCTTATATACGATATACAATCTAACACTAAATTAAATTAAATGACTAACTATACAAATAAATACAAAAACAAAAGGCCACCTAAGCGTCGAAGTATTAATCCGCATCGCTATCATCCGGAAAAGTGCCCAGAAGACTGGCAGCATTGCCACGTTGAATGGCAATGCTAATTCTTTGGCCACAGAACGAGCCAGCCCTCTGGTCACGTGAAGTGTCGACCAGTCGGCGAGAAATTTCCTTAAAAAGGAGTCGCGCACTCGGGCCCCGTGACCCGAGCGTTTCGACCGCAAACTGATCAAAACTGTAGTTACCCATAAACTTAGAGTATTTGCGCCGCTTGAGGGTCTTAGGAGCCGCAGCAGCGGCGCCAGCACAGCCCGCCGTGCTAAGAGCCGGCGCAAGAGGGTCGACACAGGTTGCGTCGTGTTATCGTTGTATTATGTAAATTACTTATGACACTAAATGTAGCTTTATAAACATGCGCTATACGAAGTTCGATATAGTGTCATGAGTAATTAACATAATACATCATAGGTACATTCATTATAATAATATGTAAAGTTATGTTAGGTATAAGACTATGTAATGACATCGGTCTAGCAATACTAAGACGGGTTTGTGACTAAATTTATCTATTCGACAAACACTTCATTTAGAAATAGTGAATTAATATTATATTTATGACACTACACTGCTGACCAGTCTTACATGCTAAGATAAAAATAATATTTTCGTATCGTTTTGTGTTATAAATATTTTGGATTACAAAAAGTGGGTACCTCTAGGTTTTTCTGTTCGTTTCAATAAGATTATTGATTTTATCGGATTTTTATCGTAACTAATATTATAAATCGGAAAGTGTGTTTGTTTGTTACGGTTTCTAGCTAAAACGGATGAACGGATTGGGGTGAAATTTGGTACATGGGCAGACCGTGACCTGGAGAAGGACATAGGCTACTTCTCATCCTGGATCGCAGACGAAGTCACGGGCAACAGCTAGTTTTCCCATAAATGTAAAACCTTAAATGAAAACTACACATAGATCCTACATTACTATCACGCTAAACACAAGACAATCTAACAAAACCCACCTTACAAAATTTAAAGCTGTTCGCAGTTCATCCATTGCTGCCCACATACACCCCTCTTAACACCCATTTAAAACAAAACCAGCAATGTATATTATCCACTACTTAACTCTCTGGAGATGCCTCAAAGTTCCCAGGCGTAAAGGTCAGATACCCACCGCGATGGCATAAAGGTCGCGGCCCACTTGACATGAAGCTCGATGGGCTGCTGAACCGACTAATATACTTAATAATAGGATGGGTTTGTCGAGAAAGTTCTGCCGAAGATTTTGTAAAAGTTAAGTTGGAGAATAAGTAGGTAAGCAGTAGAGTGTTTTATTATAGTATGACGAATATTCTTTTGGAGTCTGAAGTTGTGCCCGGTTGATGGCAATAGGGTCGCCCCTATATTACATGTAATAGGTCCCATGGGATTAAAACATAACTGACGAAATGTGGGTGTACTACAGGCACACCTCTGCCTAACCTTTCGGGGAATACAAGCATGATGTTATGTGTGAATTTTCTTTTTCCTGAACAAGAGAGAATCGATAGGGCTCTTTTCTATTATTCTGCTTTAGACCAATGTTATGGACATTAAGGGCTGATTTCACCAATGAAACTGAACGCGATCAGCATTTCTAAAACGCGTTCAAGAGCTGTCAGTGTCAAAATTATTATGGAATATTGTACACTGACAGCTCTTGAACACGTTCAATTTCATTGGTGAAATCCGCTCTTAGTGTTCATTGTGTTTCATATCCACGCATTTATCTATATTTTATAGCATTCTTGATTTAACGTATTTTGTTTAAATCACAGATTAATTACTAACATACTTACATTATTAATTATTGATAAATTATTTAGCTAGAATGATAAAAGAGCGAATCAGCATAAGTTTTTTTAAATCTTCTTTCTTTTTCGTGTGATTAGTGACTAACCTGGTGTCAGGGTTTTTATGCCACCCATGGCCCTCTGACTTGGCTTCCCATGCCGTCGAGAGATATCTCTCTGGCATGCCGGTTTCCTCACGATGTTTTCCTTCACAGTTTTTTAAGCAAGTGACAATTATACAATACGTATATGAATCCAAAAAGTGCGGGGTGCGTCCCTTTAGTTCGAACTCGAAACCTTTATACCGAGACTTGGCAGTCCAATAGTCACACCCACAGAACAGATAAAAGAGGTTCTCCTCTTTTATCTGTTCTGTGGTCACACCACTAGGCTATCACTGTTTAGCTTCATACTGCAGTTTTTTTTAAAACAATCTATTCAGTCGTTTTAAAGGATGCAATTTATCGACAAATCAGAACTATGCAATTTTAATAACCTAATTAACTAATTTTTATAATTGAAGCAATTAAAAATGTTCAAAATGTCAAGGAAAATAATCTGTTCATATCAGAAATATCATAATTAAATCATAATGATCTCTCAAATTAATCAACATTGACATATAATAACATTGCAACAACACTAAACCCGGCTAAAATCAACGTAGACTTGGTATTTGAATATGTAATTTTTTTTTTTTTTTCTAACATACAAAACCGGCAAGCCTGAGAGATATTTCTCGACGGCATCTGAACCCAAGTCAGAGGCCCATAGGCAGCATAAAAACTCTTATACCAGGTAAGTCACTAACCACACGAAAATGAAAGAAGATTTATATTTAATGTTATATCAAAACGAAGCATTAGGTATTAAAAATGTAATCCAAACACAGAATGTCGCATCATTCGAAAGATTATCAAAGAGAACCTCCTAAAAAGCATAAAAGAATATTTCTCGACTAGTCCATTGCCTACTCAAGGATGCATGTCCGGTATGGCTCGCAAATCCTTACATATCGTAAGGGCACGTCTTCCTTACCATTACCGCGCCACCCGGTCTACTCCTTGATATGCAATGGCCTCTGTAGCCCCATGCAACATGAGACTCCAGAGACTAGTGCAAATCTTGGGGTTCATTCAATTCATCGAGTCTGGTTAAACAACGCTGGGATCGGTGCATTTAATTAATTAATTCATTTAAATCGATTTTCGTTGCAGGGCATTACAGGGATGGTTACTCACAGTAATGTTAAGGTTCGACTTTGAAGAGTGCAATTTTATATTGCTGTTACTACGTACGTCCAAATAATGATGAAAAAATAAACTTCGAGACCGAGAGAGACATAATAAACATAACACGTATAAAATCTTGCATAATCTCAAAATAACTCGATTATTCGTCGTTTGTAGAGTTTCCTCTTTTAATCCTGTTATTTTTTTATTATTTTTGTTTTTTTAAAAACGTTGCCCCACACTAAGAATTTCTTCCTGTATCGTGGGTGCGTTTACAAACATAGAAACTCACATTCACTAACACCCAGACCCGGAACAACTACTTGCAGATCATACAAATATTTGTTCCGTGCGGGGATCGAACCCGCGACACGTTGCACAGCAGTCGATCGCTCAGCCACTGCGCCAACCGTGTCGTTATTAGCTGCTGTGCGCAGCTTCGCCTGCGTGGTCCTGAATTATTATTCAAAAATAAAAGCCTATGTTACTACTTATAACATCAGCTATTTGCCAGTGAAAGTGCCTACTTCAATTTTGTTTTTTTTTTTTTTTTTCCGTTTGCCATCTTGACATGGTAAACTTGTATTGATTTGATTGAATTTGTTAATAATATTTATAATAAGTAAACTGTTTGCATGCCTGTGTTAAGGTAGTTAGTATAAGGATCATTTTAACCTTAACATCTGTAACTTGTACCTACTTTCTGTGCAAATAAAGAAATATTCTATTCTATTCTATTCTAAAGTCCCGTCAATATTGGTCAAGCCGTTTCGGTGATCACTCGGCACAAACGAACAGACAAAACAAAAAAATAAAGTTTTTTTGTTATAAGTACCGTAGGTATATACTTTCTTATGCATTTAGTAAGAAACTGTTATTTTGACATGACAAACAGGCAATTCAATTTTATAGAGGCCGTTTGCTGCTACTCGTGACCATAAAATAAAACTTGGTGACTATTTTTAACTGATTTTCAACTATTGTATAGTCTCGAAAACATGTTTCTATATCACTACGTCATCAGCTAAGCTTACAGCTAGGCTTGACTCATTCAGATGATTATCTCTCTCATCTTTGTAGCGCCATCTCTTGTTTGTTCTTTGAAATCAGACGTTGAATCAGACTTGTCAGAATTTTGTGTTGAACTGAATACAACTTAAAGTCATGTTAGTTTTGTTTGTGGTAGTTTTGCACATGTGTGTGCTGGGTAAATAATAAGTGGACTAAGGTAAATAATGTTGTCGTACTTCTGCACTCATATTTGTAAGGTAGTTAATTATACACAAGTTAGACTTGTTCTGTTTATCTGCTTTTTCAACGTCCCAATGGGTGTTTTATTAGTGTCTGAGTGTGACTCCCTTTACGTCATAAAATTATGGCATTTCAAATTAAGGCACGTGTCCACAATGGTGACAAGACCTTATAGATCTACTATAGAGGTATGAGGAACAGGGTGTAAAGTTCACTCATCCTGTATAGAAAACGGGTGTTGTGTCTGGTGGGCTACTGCCCGATGATTGATGTCAGGACGTTGTATATATACTAGTCGCGCGATAAACACTGCTCGCACGATGCAGGATGTTGCGTGATATCACGGTGATGCGTAGTTCGCATGTGGCGTTGTAGATGCCGCCGCCCAGTACAATATTGGCTAAAATCACGGAAATCAACAGTTTTTTACCGACTACAATAAAATAAGATGATCGTGTTATTGCTAAATTCTTAACAGCTTTTAAGACTACCTGCTTACTTACATAGGTAATATTTAATCCGTGTAAAAAATTGGTTTACCTGACGCCAATAATAAAAACTGTTCAACTATTAAAATATTAAAATTCATTATTGGCATTTTAAAGCGTAGGTAAATATAAAGCTTATTAAAGCAAAAAGGTTTTTATAATCAACAAAACTCATAGATAGCTGAACACTTAAGATTAAAACAAACGAATAACTATTAAGGATAAAATATAGAGAAGAAGTAACTACTAGAAGTGCAGTAAAAAGGAAAAAAAAAAGTGAATAAAAATTAGATGTACCCAGAAGTTTCTGATCTTCATTCCAACATTAGTTAGCCTGCATTATCACCTGTGGCATTATTAAAAAACTTCACATTTAAGCATGGAAAATACTACTCACGGCTATGTGTAGTGATTACCACACTACATTAGGAATGGGCCTTCACAAGCAAGTGTGTGAGCAGTGTGGCAAATACGGGGGCTTCACTAAAGTCGCGAGTACCAGGGCAATAGGAAGAGGTAAGATATCCATGGGCGCCGGCAGGGGGGTGCCAGGGGGTGCACTTGCACCCCTTGGGAATCTCGGGAACAACAGGAATTATTGAAATAAAAAGCCGTCTGTTGGAAATCATTTTTTTATTCACAATAATTAGTAGGCAGTAATTACACAATTCTCATTTAAAAAGCAACTGCAGCCGGCGGGGTTTTTGACCGAACTTATTAATGACGTTTTCTATAAAGTTATCTTTATTGTCCTCGGTTATCTTGCCTCGGTGGACACTTAACAAGCATAATCCAGACAGTCGCTCGTCACCTGTTGTGGACCTATTCCAAGTTTTAACTCTTCTCAGTGTGCTAAAAGATCTTTCTATTGTGCACGTTGTGACGGGTAGACTAAGGCCAATCTTGATCGCTTCTGCTACTGAAGGAAATAAATCTTTTGCCTCGTCGATGTAGTCTATAAGATGTTTTTCATATGATCAACTTCACTGATATCATTTGCCGCTGGCTGTGGATATTACCACATATCAAACCAAGTCGTGATTTCTGAAATAAAATTAGGTAAAAGATCGCCATACAAATTTTCAATGTCTTTTGCAGCTCTAAGAAATTCTTCTTTACTGAGGCCTTTCATTATCTTTGGGTGTAGTTGTAACAGAGAAAATGATTTTTTATGTGTTTCAGAAAATCTGTCTTTTAAAGAAGAAATGATCGAATCAAGATATGAGATGTATAAAGCTCTTCTGTATAATTCTTCAACGTTTTCGGATGGGTGGTTGGATCGATGAGCCTGTCGTTTCGTAACTCGTTGGCATTTAATCTGAATATTAAGGTCTTCGCAACTTTGTTTAGCTTCTCCAAATATAGCAGTAAATTCCTGCGATGCGTTTTGTCTGTGACCCTCTATTATTTTAGTGAGTTTGCAAATGTGGTCATTCACTGAATTAATGTCAATATCCACTTGTTGAAGCTGGTTGCAGACAGGCTCAAGCTTTGCCGAGTAAGTAGCAATAATATGCAATGCCACAATAAAATTTGTGGTGGTCAAGTGCAGTTGGTAAGCTCTAACCTTTGTCTTAGAATTAGTGGCTTGATCTTCTGAGAGGTCTTGTAATGCTTCTACAATTTTGGTGAAATTTTGAGCGAAAATTCGAATACTTTTGTACTTTGCAGACCATCTGGTTTCGCAAAACAAGGGAATATTTGGAATTTTTTTTCGCCGTAAAATGCTCTCTCTAAAAAAAGTTATAGTTTCCTTAATCATTCCAGCAGTATTTCTTATTTCACTCAAATTATTTAAATCATTGACAACAAGATTTAATATGTGACTAGCACAGTCGAAATACTTTGCTTTAGGATATTTATCATTAATTATTTTCTGAACTCCACCAACATGTCCAGCCATCGTGGAGCAACCATCATACGCCCAACCATTTTGTTGAGATCTAAACCACATGATGTCTTTAAAGATATTATAACTTCAGAAATCGATGCAGCATCTAATTTTTGAAGTGGTCTGTACCCCAAAAATTCTTCAAGTATTACGTAACTGTGTTTCGTTTGGTCAAACTTGACGTATCTTATGCCCATTGAAAGCTGTTCAGTCCCGCTTATATCCGCTGTCTCGTCAGCCAAGACTAAAAAGTATGCCGCTTCTTTTGCTTCATCAGTAATGGTTTCACGAAGAACATCAGCACAGGTTTCAATAATTTCGTTTTGTATTTGATGGGATACATAGAGGGCATTTTTCGAACCAGTTGCAAAGTGGTCTTTTAAAACCGTATCTCCTGCCTCAACTCGGAAATGTAGTAAGTCTTTGAAAACTGACCCATCTTCTGTTTTTCCTCGAAGGGGTAAATCATGCGTAGCACAAAATAAGACCGAAGATATAATGGGTTGAAGTTTTTTTCTGTTTTCTGAAATTTCCCTGTGATATTCAGTATCTATCTGAACAGATAGATACTGAATATCACAGGGAAATTTCAATTTCATAAACGTCTTTTTTTTTCTTTGTTGCATGATTTCCAGATTTTTTTTAGAACGTATAACCGATTCACGATGCCACTGGCTATTTGCATGAGATTTCGCACACTCATGAAATTTTTGATATTTTTTGCATGGCCGAACGATAAATGGCCCCTGAGTACTGCCTCGATGAATTTGTGCGGGAAATAATACACATGTACGGCAAAGTGGTCCTTTAGCCTGAGCAGAATAGGCTAACCAAGGGTATGCTGTGAGCCACTCGTGGCGAAATGCACGTTGTTGTGTTTGGTTTTTATGATCGATGTCCTGCTTGAAATCATAATCTTGCGGAGGTTTCCACGGTGTTTCGAGCACTTTAAACCGTATTTCATCACTGATAGGTACGTTAGAATCCAGATATAAACCCACATCATAAATATTAACTGAAGTTTGTTGTGTTGTTAATTCAGTTTTACTAGTACTTTGCTGTGCCGAAGTACTTGGACAATCTTTAGCATTAAACTGTTCATTTTCCATCTTTTTTCTCTTGCACAAAAATCGCCTTATGTCACTCATATTTAAAATTATAAAGAAAAGAAACACACGTTAGCTCACTTGTCACTGCTTGCTTGCACTGATTAATTAATTACGGCGCGCACTGACACTGACTAATTAGCTCGCTCTTGCACGTGTAATCCAGCAATCATTCTTGATCTATTGGATTATTTGGACTGTATGAATTATCTATATATTTTCGAAATTAAAATACGGCAACACTATAAAAACACTAATCTATGGAAACGAATATGGCGGGAACTATTACTACTCGCGATTTGACCACTCAGAACGAACTGTTCGAACTTCAATCGAAAACTGACTGACTCGGAACGCGACCTAGCCCCCTTATATATCAAAATGTAAGGAAGGTTCCAGATTCCCAAACGGTCTCGAACGTAGCTCTGTCCCTGTCATCTATAATCTATGTCTCTTTCACATTTATGATCTTTCTAGTTCATTCGCGATTGACTTTGACAAGCTACAATGCTGGTGCCGTCTGGTGTGGAGTAGCGGTACTCCGCTACTCCACACCAGATGGCACCAGCATAAATGGGATGAACTTAACGTGAGAAAGCGCAATACAGTTTCTAAGCAGTGCGAAAGAGACCGACTCTAAAAAAGTAAAGTATTAAAGTATTAAAGGGTGCGTTCAGAGAAGTAATGGAAATCGATTAATATCGATCCCGGTACTCCTGGCCCACCAACTTAGAATTTTTTAATTTCGATCGTCGTGAACAAATAGGTGTGAGCCGTGACGACTACCTATATAATAAATTCATAATGAATAGTCAGAAATTTGTAAATGTCTCGAACATTCAGACTAAAATTTCATCTTTTTATTAACAATCATATTCGGCAAAGATTGTAAGAAAACTAAAATCTGCACCACCTGGAAATTATTTCTGCCGGCGCCCATGAAGATATCATCAGTGAAGACCCGCTATGTAGGGTGGAAGCACCGCTTCATCGGCGGTACATATAGGTTCTCATCAATATTAGGTAAACTAGACATACAATAAAGTAAAAGAAAACCTGAAATATGCGACTGATATTCTAATTTATCCCTCCACAACATTTAAAGAATCATAAAAAACGGCTTTGTGCTCAAAAAACACAAAAAAAATCAAATCTGCGTATAAAGCGAACATTAACTCAGAAGCAACAACAGCATCATAAAACCCCCAAACTGCATAAAAAACATTTAATTTTGCTGATCTCGTTGAAAATGCAAGGTTCGATTGACCGTACCATTAAAATTCTCGACCAATCAATTACAGTACCGACATTATTGCAGTTCACCTTACATCTGTGTCCGCCATGCTGGAACCCGTCTGACGGGCCCTGAGTCACGAGTTTGGGTTCAAATTTCGAACCGTTTGGACCCTAAGACTAAATAAACCGCGAAACGTGCAAAGAGGTAAAACAGTTGAGGTTGTTTAAAGCACCTTAGGATTAAATACAGTAGTAAAACGTGGACTTTATATTGGTTAAACTGGTAATAAAACTTCGGAATTGTGATTATATTGTTGACTTTCTTTAGTAGGTGCACTTGCAGCAACACTGGAAGGGTGTCAAGGGTTGCTGTGATTGTGTGATGAAAGTGTCGTGATATATTGCATGAAAGTTAATATAATAAGCTCAAGGTAAACCCAAATTCAATTATTTGTGGGATTATGAAATTCGAAATTACAATCCCTTTCACATCCTGCAAGCATAATTTTAATATAGAAAGGGGTACAGGTGCACTTCAAATAACTCGAGACGATAATACCGATGTCAAGTTACAAATTCCGATGAAAGTCCTGGCGAGTGCTGTCCTTTCTCTAATTAACAACAACAATCAAAAGCCGATCATTACTATTCTATCACCAGTCTTAAACAAAAGTGAATTCTTGAACGTATGCCAGAAAAAAAAAAAAAAAAGTGGGGAAACTTCGAGAGTGGCCAGTATAACTTGAGACTTCGAGGTAGCGCTGCTTGCCAAGGAAAAACAAAAACATATGTCAAATTTAGTACATTTTATTTAGTTCCTTATTTTCCCGTGTGTCAAGTTAAACTGGGTATTCTAAAAACATTGTAAGGAGGTCAGTTGAATGGAGTATTTTATTGAGTGTCAGTCAGCCAGTGATCGAGAGTCAAGTGTGAGTAATAAGTCGGTACACCTGACATGCCCTACCCTTTGGTAACTTTCCTCTTCCAGGGATATGCAACCTTTGGTACATTACAAATATTATACAAATTACATGCGGAACTAATCGGATTAAGAGGGGTCACCTCGGGCTATGACCAATTTCTTTAAAAATACGGTTGCAGTGTCAGTTACATAATTATAAAATATCTAAAACCCCCGTCCCCCTCGTTTCAGAAACCATTAACCATTCAGCACATATTTACCTCCTACTCACAATAGCTTAACTGCAATCAATTCTAATAACAATGATCATCGCAAACAAATAACATAAACAATGTATGTTAAATCGTTGATTTATTATCTAAGTAAGTACTATAATAGACCAGTACCAAGAAGTTGCAAATTAAAACGAGTCTTGCATTTCATACATGTTTAAGTTCCATGACTAAGTAGTTATTAAAAGAACGGGTTTTTGTATCACATAAGTGTTCTTGTATATTAATTTTACTCATCACTATAAAATAATTTTGTAATCCAACGTTTAAAAGTAGATAAGTAAAACGTTAGAAGGAATTTCACATAAAAATCCACCGTGTATGTCTCCGATATACAGGGTAGCGATTTAGTGACACACAAAAACATTTTACAAAAAAAAACAAACCACTTCCGAAACAGTTGTAAAAAGTTTTTATTTTTCACTTTTTAGTTGTGGTACCTACCCCACACAAATTCCAATACAGTACCTGCTATGTAAATAACAGTCACAGGAAGTTATCATCATATCATCCACATATACTAAGTGGGAATAATACGTATTATTGAAGCTTACCCAAAAACTATCCAAGCAAAGTCAATAAAATTTATATGGGACCAATCCAGGAGCCATACAAAAAAAAAATTATTGAAATCGGTCTACAATTGACGGAGAAATCGTCGGAAATACATAAAAAATTAAAAAAACATACGTACGCGTCGAACTTATAACCTCCTCTTTTTTGGAAGTCGGTTAAAAAGGACAACAACAACAGCATATAGGCTGATTATGCATGTAATTGGGAGCGAGCCTATTGCCACCAACCGGGCATGTTTTTTAAAGTAAGATCTAAGTAAGGTACAGTCTAGTCTAGTCATAACCTAGATGACGTTAGAGTTTCTTACCAAAAGTGAATTATTGATCGTTACGTAGATAATCTTGATTTAAAACCAAATTCCAAAGTTATCGTAAACACGGTTATTGTACCAAACAGCATGTCGACACTATTAAAAGATTAGGGATCCCTTTTTTTCGCATAATGTTCTTTTTCCTAATATACTTTGGCATAACTGTGTTGGCATAATTATCTTTAAGGCAAATTGGTTTTGGCATAATTTTAATTCGCATAATGTTACTAGCCCTAATGACTAAATTAGCATAATAGTATTAAGGTTTCTGTAACAATTAAATAATATAATTGATTAAAAATTAAATTGCTAGAAAAGTTTGTGACAGAAACGAATCGCTGCAAAACCGACTCCACGTAGTCTTGTCTGCCCTACCCCTAGAGTGTTATTTAAAATCGCGTAGGCGCGGAGGAGCGAGGCGGCCCGCGAACTGAGGAGCAGGTGGGACCACCGCAGCTTCGGCTTGCTGGCCGGCTTAGCCGGCCAGCCTCAGCCACGGCGGCGAGCGTTAAACACATCTGCGACGAGTAGCTCGCGTGGGATCGCCGGAGCCCCGCAGCGCCGGAGCCGTGACAGAAACCATGCCTGCTACATGTTGCATGCTTGCTTGCATGCATGGTGTATGCTTGTTTGCATGCTGCATGCTTGCTGCATGCATGGTTACATTTTAAAGTTAATTATTATGCGTATTTTTTATGCTGAAAAAATATGTTTAAATATCATTGTGCGTAAACAAAATTATGCTTTAGAATGTTATGCTTAAACATTATTAGGATTAGAGAAATTATGCTAAAAAAAATTGTGCGTAAGCTATTATGCGAAAATAATGTTATGCGTAAATAAAATTAGGATAAACAAAAGTATGCCATGTTATATTATGTCTAAAATTTTTATGCAAATGGATAGGGAACCAAAAGATTAAGATCAGTCACGTGTTAACTAACTCTTATAAAGAAACTAGGTAAGTACTTATACGTAACTACGTCATATAGCTCGGAGCTCGAAGGACTCCTGGACCGGTTTAACGGACCTAAAGCAGATCGCCTCACCTTGACACCTCTCGCAAATGTCAGCAACGCTATTGTAACGATATTGTTTGGTGTTCTAGCAGAAATATTTAGGTTGTAAGATTATGATACTACCTATATTTCTTGAATATAGTAGAACTGGGTAGTAGGGGTATGTGGGGCTTGTGGCTAAGTAATAACAGCCGCACGGGTAATCGATCAGGTTAAGCTACGCTTACCGTGGTTGGTCCGTGGATGGCTGACCATCTTTACATACCGAGACTCCTCCGTGCCTCGGAAAGCACGTTAAGCTGTTGGTCCCGGCTGTCATTCGTGAATCTTTGACAGTCATTACGAGTCGTCAGAAGCCCGAAAGTCTCGACGTCAGATAGGCAGTCGCTCCATGTAAAATACTAGTAAACAGCAGCATCCGGTTAGACCGGAAGCTGACCCCAACATAGTTGGTAAAAGGCTAGACGGATGAAGATAGTAGAACTGTTGTAAGTAATGAAACGATACTAAACTGTAAAAGGTGATGATCCAAAGAGGTTGCTGATGAAGGATCATCAGATGTAAGAAGAACAGAAATACCTCTCCAATGTCATCTCAATCTCAATGTGGATGGAATAGTTAAGTTATGATGGTAAATTGATCAAGTTCTTCAAGATTCTGTATTAAGTACTATGAATTATAGTGAACTGTAGCAAAATTCGAATAACGAACGCCAAAACCGTTAAAAGGACCTTCGATAGAAAAAAAAACATGTTAGTGATCGTGTTCTTCGCTAGTAAAAAACAGTCGTTTTTTTTTTTAATAAAAACATACGAGAATCTATTGTTGTTCTCTATCAGATCTCTGATATCTATTTATAACACGTTATGATCACATGTAAGAAAAAACGAAAAATCATCATTATACAATTGTGTAAGTAGATACTTGTATTAACATATAAAACGCCAGCACATGGCTTTGAGTGGTCTGTCTTGCTAAGTTTTAATTCATTCATTAGGAAAAAACATGTGAAATCATTATGTTTTCCAGGTCGCTCCAAATAAGGGAAATGTCACGTCGATCCTAGCTAGAAAAGCGATTAATGAAATTTATTTTCCTTAAACTTATTTAACTATATTTTTTTTACGAAAAACCTCCTCTTCGACTTCCTTTCCATGGGCAGAAACAAAACAATGTGTTGAAGTATGTAAAAAATAAAGAAAAGGATGAAGAGCCCTGACTACTTCGCAACTTTAAAAAACGAAAATTCGGAATCTTGGAAAGGGAATGACGTAATCAACGATTCAAGGACTCCAAAGGTGCAGAAAAGGTTCAGAAGTGCAAGTTTGGATTTGAACACAAATCATCATTCTCCTGCCTTTATCACAATTTATTTGAGGACGGCACAACATGTCTGTTTCTTCTATACTTCTCTATTACTCGTCATCTCGGCTGTCACCCCGTTTTTGGCCATAGGTATCATCTTTCACAGTCCATCCATTGTTTCTTAGGTCTTCCCCTACTCTTATTTCCAACGTTGGGCTGCGTGTGTTAAGAACTTGTAAAAACATAATTATCACAATCTTAGTTTAGCACAGACTGTCTGTGGCGCGTGAGTCGCCGTCGGTACGAAATGTTACCATTTTAAATATTATATTTTATAAGAATATTTAGGACTAAGTATTTGTTTTTAGACGTCATATCGTCAACGCCGGCTGTCCCTGAAAACCAGCGCTGGGGCTCTGTCTCGCATAGGGTCACAGCTTTATGCTGAGCGATGGCCGTTTTGCGTGGATGTGACGCATATTTTCCCCCAAATTGTTTATTTTTGTGTTTTGTTCTTTCCTTGCGTCATGTGTACCGCAAATAAACGTATTTTCTTTATTTTTAGGTTGTACCGTGATTTCTGTTCATGTGATTTCACAAAGAAGTTTTTGTTGTAATATTCTCGTTGTGTATATTGGTGGTTGGGGTTGGTCCGTGGATGGGTGACCATCTTTACATATCGAGACTCTTCCGTGTCTCGGAAAGCACGTTGGTCCCGGCTGTCAATCGTGGATCTTTGACAGACGTTACAGGTCATCAGAAGCCCGAAAGTCTGACAACCAGTCTTACCAAGGGGTATCGTATTACCCAGTTACTTGGTTGTGGAGGTCAGGTAGGCAGTCGCTCCATGTAAAATACCGGTATTCAGCTGCATCCGGTTAGACTGGAAGCCGACCCCAAAGGCTAGGCAGATTGATTGAACAGAGATCTCGATACAACCTGAGATTGTGATAATTATGTTTTTACAAGTTCTTACACACGCAGCCCAATGTTTTCATTAACTATCGAATCAATTACGACGATCGTTAGTTTTACCATATTTCCTCAATGCCTTTTTTCCCAAAAACATGTCGAAGGCCCATTTTATCCATTAAAGGCATACATTAAAGCTCTTACTTTACCAATAATTTACTTAACGACACTGGAGAAAAAGGCTAATGCGTACGCGTCAGCTGTGTTCCATCCCACGCAGGTTACAAGTCTGCGCACTGGCGGCGGCTCATGGGAGCATGGCCCACATCGACTACCGATTTGTTGTTACAAACAACGATTTAAACCAAGGAACTTTATTTACAGATTTTAAGTAATTCGTAAGTATGAAGGGTACTAGTTTTTGGCCGCGGCTTCGCCCGCGTGGTAGTCCCCGGGAACGTACTACCGGAATAAAAGTAGGTATATTTTATCCTAGCCAATCCAGTGTGTCAAATTTCATCTAAATTCCTTCAGTCATGAAAAGGCGTGAAAAGGTAATAGACAGACAGGGTTATTTTCGCATTTATAATATTATATAAAAATATAAAATATCAATCAATCTCCCTAGCTTTTTACCAACTATGTTGGGGTAGGCTTCCAGTCTAACCGGATGCAGCTGAGTACTAGTATTTTACATGGAACGACTGCCTACCTGAACTCAACAACCCAGTTACTGGGTAACAAAATACCCCTTGGTAAGACTGGTTGTCAGACTTTCGGGCTTCTGACGACCCATAACGACTGTCAACGATCCACGAATGACAGCCGGGACCAACGGCTTAACGTGCTTTCCGAGGCACGGAGGAGTCTCTCTATGTTAAGATGGTCACCCATCCACGGACCAACCCCCGCAAGCGTACCTTCACCTGATGGATCGACCCGTGCGGCCTTATTACTTAGCCACGAGCTCCTCATCAATCAATCCAATCAATCAAATGTTTTTTTTAAACATTGATTATTACCAGCATTAGGTACACTTACTTACTGTATGTTGGCAATTTTTTACTTCTAAACACATAAGAAGCAATATCTCACATGATCATTATTATTATCCAACATGGTTTCCAAATTAGCACTAACATGAGAATACGTTTTATTATTTAGGTACACACGGCTACACATCAAGCTATACATTTCCAGTTTATGCTGATCTCGCATTGTATAGGATTTCCGTACAAATGTGAGGTCAGCTTATACTGGAAATGTATAGCTTGATGTGTAGCCGTGCGTACCATTACGTTATATCTACCGGTCACATTGTTGCTTTCAAATAACCATTACAATTGATTATCAACCCTATCTGTACACGTCCTAAAGTTAATATTTGCTTGTGGTAATTCTAGCCTTGCTTCATTTTGGTTTTCAGCTTTGAGCAAATCCTTTTATTAAGTGCTAGATGGGTCAGCTTGGTGCTCGCCACCAGAAACCATCAAAGTTGCTAGTGCGAAGTACCGTGTAAACAGTGCCCCGGGTAGATTAGCGCTAGCTTACTTCATAGGTATTTTTTCAGCCAGTATCCTTATACTTAATAATGATGAGTGCAAAAGATGAGAGTAAGAGATTAACAAAAATCGATTATATATTTTGCCCAGTTATGCTGAATCATGCCAACTAGAACCGAAGAATACTGGCTGCAAAAATCCTATGAAGTAAGCTAGCACCATTATTCCTTAAGGCGACGATAACCGATTTTTAATGATTTTATACTGAAGATCACGTCTAAACGAGTACTGTGATTTGGAAAAAAAATATTTTAAATTAAAGCATTTTTTTAATAAGTTAATTTTAGATTATGTCGAAAATACATAATGAAAATTAATTTGTAAAGTTATGTCTAACGCGGATTAAAAACTGAGAATCACGCAAAATCTATCAAGCGTATTTTTCTGAAACCTTCACCATTTTAAAGATAATTTAACTATTGATCTTTTTGTATACGTCAATCTGCCTAGCCTTTTCCCAACTATGTTGGGGTCGGCTTCCAGTCTAACCGGATGCAGCTGAATACCAGTATTTTACATGGAGCGACTGCCTATCTGACCTCCACAACCCAGTAACTGGGTAATACGATACCCCATGGTAAGACTGGTGTCAGACTTTCGGGCTTCTGATCTGATCTTTTTGTATACGTGTTTTATTAAAATACCTTTTGTTTTATATTTAATAAATTAATAATGCGTCTAATTCGGGACAGAGCTCCTGGATGGGCGAGTCATATTACTGAACGTACGACGCGTTGCGTGAGCTCAGTACAAAACACGCAATCTAACCCATAAGGCCACTGAATGGTAGTGGAAAAATCAGTTTTTCTGAAAAGTAGCTTAGCTTGGCTATCCAGCCGCAGTAAAAAGTCCCGCAGCATTGTTCTTTCAATTACACCTACGAGTATGTTACATTGATTAAGCATTCGGTTAGCTCGTGCAAGCGATAACGGAAAATCCAAAGGAAATCCTCACATAAATTACAAATTCCATACATGTGTAGTGACTTAGATCGGCCATAGGTTCCCGCCTGTCAGTTGATACGACCTAAGTACATAACAAGAATATGTTATATGCTATTCACAGCACATAGTTGACGTTTTATCAATAAAATCTTCACATAGTAATTTTTTTATCAACTGTTTATTTTTTTATAGGCCTGAAACTGTATTGAGGCCTGTTATTATCCACATCTATTAAACAAGAACCTCTGTATAAATTGATATACGATAAATTAAAATTGACAGCTTCGTTGGACTAGTAGCCGCAAGCCCTACTGCTGAGCATGAAGTCCTGGGTTCGATTCCCAGGTGGGCAAAGTTTTATTGGATTTTTCCATCTGGAATTGGTCAGTAGCAGCCCGGAGTCTGGATTTGTGCCCGGTTGATGGCAATAGGCTCGCCCCCTATTAGATGGGACTTAAAAACATAACTGGCGAAATGTGGGTGTACTACAAGTACACCTCTGGCTGATCCATCAGGGAAAATTTTGTTTGATCGGGGTATCCAAGCTTAGTTACTGCGACCAACTGTGGGAAAAAAGTGGCACCAATAATAAAAAAATGTCTACTAAAAAGGTTTTTTTTTTTAATTGAGGATCTGTTAAATACTCCCCGATTTAAAATACGGCTTCTTCCATAAATAAAATTCAGTGTCATATACAGGGTGTTCGGCAGAAGGTTGAACATACGAAAATGGCGGATCCGTGGGGCCGTCTACTACGTTTTTAGGCCCAAGACCCAGGCCAAAAGGATTAAAAAAAAAAAAAAACGGAATTTGTCTTTGCCAAAACTTCAAACGTCAATAAATTCATTTAAAAACAACAAAACTGGCAACATTTTATTTTTATTTTCATCTAAAGTAACTGTAGAATCTTATAAAATTCGTATTTGACGCAGATGATTGCTAGAAAAGTAAAAACAAATCAAAAATAAATACCGAAAGCCCGACTTTGAACTGCGTTCTCTTAGCTGGATAGCCAAAAAAAATGTGTGCTGGGACACATAGTAGAAGTGAAACTTCAACGAACAAGTGGAACAAAAAAAAACTAACAGTGATAGAGCAGTTCTAATTTTAGGAAAACGTCTTTGGTGCATGCCCAACCTAACTAAACTACTAGAACAATTCGCCAATTTTAACTGCCTGGGACTTTTTTTTGCGAAAGAATTGCGAAGGAAATTTGCGAAAAGTGAAATTAATTAATATACGAACCAATTTTTTTTTACATATTAGATTCTACAATTATTCTAGAAAAAAAAATTAAAGAAAATTGCCAGTTTTGTTATTTTAAATGAAATAATTGACGTTTGAAATTTGAGAAACCACGAATTCATTTAAATTTAAAAAAATCATTTAAAAAAAAATCCTTGTGGCCTGGGTCTTGTTATTGGACCTAAACACGTAGTAGACCCACAGATCCGCCATTTTCGTATGTTCAACCTTCTGCTGAACAGCCTGTATAACACAGCTCATATCTCCGTGAAGCTTCGCTAGGCGACAGCTTTTAACGAAGATGATAGTGTATGTTAATATCATAAGTCTTACGTATTTATTGGCACCCATCTTATCTCCACTTGTGAGGAGTTATGAGCGCCTGGTACTTTAAGAACCTCTTTGTTGTATAAGCATTATCTTAAAGAGAAAGTTTTAAGGCTTTATTTGTGACCTGAAATACTGAATTTATAAGCCTACACAAAGAAAGTACTTAGTACTCTTATACCCGTTGTCATCGGGAGTGAAATATATTTATTATTCGGGTTGAGTTGACGCGGGCCGAGCTGTCACTAACCCGATGTTGCCAAGCATCAGGTAGACCTTTTTGTAAGTTGTGTAAATTAGGAGTTTTCTATTAAAAAAAACATCATCATCACTATTTCAGTCGAAATACGTCCACTGCTGGGCATAGCCCTCCCTCAGACGTCGCTTCATCGACCAGCTATCTAATTACGAAACACATTTTCGTAAACGATTACGAGTAATCTATTTTATTTTGACAGTTCAACAACATTCATTGCGTTATTTACGTTGTTGAGCAGATTTTATTTTCGAACTTATGAAGCAATGGATTAGCAATATGTTTCAGATTCTGATTGATCGTTTATTACGCAATCAGGCTACTGTCCTTCACTTTACACCTCCAGTGGATTCCTGCAAATGAAATAAAACGAGCTGCATAAAAGCTGTTTTTTATTTTTATAAACCAGTAATTTTATAAAAAATATATCGACGCTTTATTTATACGTATCCAGCACACTGAGCGGTCAACCGCGTTACTATTTCGTTGAATAGCTAATATTTTTACTAAGGCATGAGCAATGTTCATACTTTTGTGCCAAGACAATCGAAAAATAGAAACACGAATATCTGTAGCGCTAAAAAAGGCTTGAGAAATCAGAGTTCAAGGAAAAATCGTGTTTTTACTCAATTTATTTCGTTTCAATAACGGAAAAGCATATGACCGGAAGATAGTAAGGCAACAAAAACAACTTACATATGTTATTAACTCTATATTTAAGTTTCTTATTTATTAACCTTGATCGAAGAGTAAGGACAAAATAAGCATTAATAAGTATGAGTAGCTACTAATGTGTCATACAAAGGAAGTTAATGGTCGATGACCCTCAACTTGAGAAATTCATGCGACCTTCAAACATCGGCAAACCAACTTCAAAATTAAACTAAAATACAGTACCTATTGATCACAATTTACTATTGAACGTCTACATAGAGGGGAGTCAGTGGACTAACTGAGAGCAGAAGACAAGCTCCGTGGTTTTGATGACATACCTTAGTTTAAATTTCTTGAAGTATAAAGTTTAATCCTGGACAATATTCAAGATGGCGCTATCACACTCGGACTCCTTTTTGATCATCCGCCTGTCCTAATACCAAGTATTGACATCTGCGTCTGAATGCTGCCTTAGCTGAGTCACTGTTAACTCACCTAAACACAACTCTGTTAACTTAAAGGCCATCGGAGGCGTCTAGCTATCAACGATTTTTTGCTCAAGAAACGTACAAAAGATTGTGTGTCCCGTGTATTACTACTTTAGATTTATGAGTAACAGGGTGTAAAGTTCACTCATCCTCTATAGAAAAGGGAGGATCCTCCGACCAGACGGGTGTCGTGTCTGGCGGGCAGCTGCCCGATGGTTGACGTCGGATAGTCTTATATATGTCGTTCGCGCGGTAAACTCTTATTGCGCGATGCAGGATTTGTGTGACGTCAGGTCTTTGATGCGAAGTTCGCATGTGGCGATGTAGATCCCGTCACACTACTATAAAATAGTTGATCGCTGACTGCTCACACCGCGATTACCTACCTACTCGTTTGTCGCAGCGACAAGAGCTATCAAAGAGAGTACTCGCTCAGCGAAGCTCGCTTGGCGGCCAGCCGCAGACCACTCGCTGAGAGACTCACACTTGGTACATACGTATAGAAATAAAGAAATAAACGGTATTTATTGAGACTCGCGTATCATAATTAGTCTATAATATTCTCATTGCTGGGACACCGGCCTCCTCTCTGTGAGAGGGAGTGGGCCGTAATCCACCACGCGGGTCCAGTGCGGGTTGGTGGATGTCACATGTCTTCGAATTTTCTGGTTCTAGGACATGCCGGTTTCCTCACGATGTTTTCCTTCACCGTTTTGACAGCAGTGCTGATGAAATGAAATACACAAAGTAAAGTGCCTGCCTGGGTCTGAACTCAGGATCTACGACTCGTAAGTCGCGGCTGATACCACCGGGCCACCACTGCTGTCTACATACGTATACCAGCTAGTAATCGCTCGTCGTCGTCCCGCACTCGCTGCTCGTTGCTCGCTAACTAGTTTTTAGTTGCTAGCTCTACTCGTTTCTCGGTTATCGTCGGTGGTGGGACGTGTTTTTATCGCGGCAATTTTTTTTCGCGAATTGGATTTTCAACGCTCAGCTAAGCGCCGAGACTTGAATATCGAACAGTGTGTTTTCTCTCTTCTGATACGCGCTGGATGCGCTCTGTTGGATTCTCAATACCGAGAGTTGAAAATCCAGTGTACCTATTTAAAAAAATCGCAGCGATAATAAAAAAAAAATACAAAAAAAAAACCGACTTCCGAAAAAAAAATGTTTTTTTTGTAAAAAGTTTTTATTTTTCACTTTTTAGTTTTGGTACCTACCCCACACAAATTCGAATACCACTACCTATTATGTAAATAACAGTCGCAGGAAGTTATCATCATATCATCCACATATACTAAGTGGGAAAAATACGTATTATTGAAGCTTACTCAAAAACTATCCAAGCAAAGTCAATAAAATTTATATGGGACCAATCCGGGAGCATACCATTTCATACAAAAAAAGAATTTTCAAAATCGGTCCACAATTGACGGAGAAATCGGCAGACATACCTACATAAAAAAAAAAAAACATACATACGCGTCGAACCTCCTCTTTCGGTTAAAAATACGCCCGTGCGAACCTGGACTAAAAGCTTGTGCAAGTCTTATATTGTGTGTGTCATTCAATAATCTTCCACACAATGGGTGCAGGTACTTTTCATATAAAAAAATATCCTCCCCACTGACGTACCTACATAATATATAAATAAAACCACCTTCAAGAGAATACAAGTCAGTGACGTCATAAACGAAGAGCACGTTTAAATCTGAGTCATGCCAAAGTAACCTTCTTAAATGGTAGGTAATAGGCATAGGCAATCAAACATACAGCCTTTACCTTGAGCCTTCTAAGTGGATCATTAGGACATAATATAATAGAATGTGTGAATCAGTGAGAATCCTCTTAAAAAAAAATACGGTGTAATAAAATTAAGTGTGTACACGCGGCTACACATCAAGCTATACATTTCCAGTATAAGCTGACCTCACATTGTACGGAAATCCTATACAATGCGAGATCAGCATAAACTGGAACGGTATAGATTAATGTCTAGCCGTGTGTACTTGTGAAGCTGCTAGTGCGTGCTTAAAAGCATTTTGGAGGTCTTTTGAAAATACCATTCCTGTCTTTAGAGTATAATTTTCCATTTCTATAACGCAATTCAGCAAGCTTGGCATATGTTAGACTTCCTCGTTGGTCCAGTGGGCGCAAGCGCTACTGCTGAGCTTGAGGTCCTGCGTTCGATTCCCAGGTCAGGCAAAGTGTTATTGGGTTTTCTACCAAGTATTTGTGCCCGGTTGATGGCAATAGGGTCGCCCCCTATTACATGGGACTAAAACATAACTAGCGAAATGTGTACACTGTACTATAGGAACCTAGACCTCTGCCTAACCTTTCGGGGATTACAAGCGTGATCTTATATTATAACTCAGTAAGAACCAGCACAGTAATACCAAGTTTTTTTTTTAAATCTGTTTTTACCTTTGTAAAATAAAGTCCCATTTACACAGTGAAGTATCTGTAACGTTCAAGAGCAATAATCGCAAGCCATAAGGTTGATATCCATTTGCATAAAAATTTTAGACATAATATAACATGGCATACATTTGTTTATCCTAATTACATTTACGCATAACATTGTTTTCGCATAATAGCTTACGCATATTTTTTTTTTAGCATAGTTTCTCTAATCATAATAATGGTTAAGCATAACATTCTAAAGCGTAAATTTGTTTACGCATAATGATATTTAAACATATTTTTTAAGCATAAAAAATACTCTTAGTAATTAACTTCTAAATTGTAACCATGAATGCAGCAAGCATGCAGCATGCAAACAAGCATACACCATGCATGGAGCAAGCATGCAGCATGTAAACAAGCATACAACATGCATGCAAGCAAGCATGCAGCATGCAACATGCAGCAGGCATGGTTTCTGTCACGGCTCCGGCGCTGCGGGGCTCCGGCGATCCCGCGCGAGCCGCCTCGCCCCTCCGCGCCTACGCGATTTTAAATAACACTCTAGGGGTAGGGCAGACAAGACTACGTAGAGTCGTTTTGCAGGGATTCGTTTCTGTCACAAACTTTTCTTCTAGCAATCTAATTTTTAATCAATAATATTATTTAATTGTTACAGAAACCTTAGTACTATTATGCTAATAGTCATTAGGGCTAGTAACATTATGCGAATTAAAATTATGCCAAAACAAATTAGCCTTAAAGATAATTATGCCAACATAAACTGTATGCCAAAAAAAAATATGGCAAAGAATTATTATGGCAAAACAAATAATGCTAAAACAGTTATGCCAAAGTATATTAGGAAAAAGAACATTATGCGAAATTAGCATAATAGTATTAAGGTTTCTGTAACAATTAAATAATATTATTGATTAAAAATTAAATTGCTAGAAAAGTTTGTGACAGAAACGAATCGCTGCAAGACGAAGCTGCTGTGGTGAGCGTTAAACACATCTGAAACCATGCCTGCTGCATGTTGCATGCTTGCTTGCATGCTGCATGCCTGCTGCATGCATGTTGTATGCTTGTTTACATGCTGCATGCTTGCTCCATGCATGGTGTATGCTTGTTTGCATGCTGCATACTTGCTGCATGCATGGTTACATTTTAGAAGTTAATTATTATGCGTATTTTATATGCTTGAAAAAATATGTTTAAATATCATTATGCGTAAACAAATGTATGCTTTAGAATGTTATGCTTAAACATTAATATGATTAGAGAAATTATGCTAAAAAAAAACATGCGTAAGCTATTATGCGAAAACAATGTTATGCGTAAATATAATTAGGATAAACAAAAGTATGCCATGTTATATTATGTCTAAAAATTTTATGCAAATGGATAGGGAACCCAATTATTGCATGCAAGTTTTGCCTCGTCTAAACACAGCGTTGCAGTTCCTTGTACACACTACACATCAAGCTATACATTTCCAGTTTATGCTGATCTCGCATTGTATAGGATTTTCGTACAATGCTAGGTCAGTTTATACTGGAAATGTATAGCTTGTTGTGTAGCCGTCTATATAATTGATTCAAGTATTACTCCTATTTGCGCTGCCAAATATTTCATTCCATGTTATTGAACGTCTTCTCAAGATTTTTTTAAACTTGTTTCGTTCGCTCATGTTTGAATGATAGAAAGTGTTCATGCCAGAATTGAATGCGATTTTATTGTACGTGCGACTTTATTGTACGTGCAATTTTATTGTACGTGCTGTTTACATAGTTTTGAACGGCAACTAACTTGCTCGTATCGTGCAACAATAGTTTTTTTTAGTCCATCTTTGAGATTATAAAAAAATATTTTACTTTTTTTACGTAATCTATAGGTTACGGCGATACATTGAGGTAAAATGTGCCATGACGTCACGAGTATGTCGATTTTATACTTACTAGTGACGTAGCGACCCCCACTCCCTAACTTAAAATGCGTTTTATGTTAGTAATTTTTTATTAATATGATAAAGCAAAATATACGTGTCTAATATTTTTTTATTATATGACTGACGGACTAATTAGAATTTCATTTTTTTTACCCAGGCATCATCCCTATTGTACGTGTTGCTTAGACGGTGCCAGTCAATTGTTGCTTCAATTTGATGGTATGCCACAGGCAATAAACTTGCACCGTGTAAATGAAGCTTTATGTTAAAACCATTTTGTATAGGAACACAAGCTATATGAATCACACAGTACAATATTTACCCAACTCTTATCACCAGCAGTCTAGTATTTGCAGTCCTGACACTGCTAGCTCAAGTATACATTTAATACTGTTAAAACAACTACATAAATATGAAGACCATTACCGCATGTTATGCAAAGAGCAAAGACTGCGGGGAGGTTTGTTATTTAACCATAAACAGGACACGTGGTTAAATAATAAATAAGCAAAACCGCGGGTCGATCTTCAAAACTCAAACTCAAAGCATTTATTTCAAATAAACCAATAACATGTACTTTTGAATTGTCAAGGGGTCGGTCTGTCAGAAAGATGAAGCTAGGTGCCCATTCCAAAGCGTAGTAGGTTCCTATGGAGAAGAACGGGCAAGAAACTCCACGGACACTCGTTTAAATCAGAATATTGTTACAAAATATTGTTTACATCATTCATTTTGAAATTATACATTAAGAACGATTTAGAAAGAAGTGCACGTTAAAAGCGTCCGTAATAAAAACATAAAAACAAAAATAAATTAAAATAAGCCGTGGCAGCTAAGAGATGACCGGTCCTCACTGACGGTGACGTTCACGAACATGACGCATGGATCAGCAGCATTCAGCTCAACCATTTTGAAGGGAACTTAATGATACAACACACACGCCACCACCAGCGAGACATTTGAGTGAGCATGACATACCTACTCGCAGCCGACAGGCAGGACACATTCAAGTTAATGAAAGACGTACCCAGTAAATAGTAACTTTAAAGTAGGTACATAGTGCTCACACACTTACTATGCAATTATATAATACTTAGAGATTGAATTTACAATGTAAAGATAGTTTTAAAATCTTCAGCAACGCCCTTGTGAAGCTGGACCAGCGTTGAGCCAAGCATTTTTGTTAGTGATGTAATCCCCCAACATATAATATAGGCAGCATAGTGTGCGTTTTATACAAGAATGAAATTTCGTTTCATTCAGTTGGAGTATGTGGGGAGGTATATCATTGTAAAATTTTAAACAGTACCCCATGAAGGATGAGTCTACTTTAGCCAGTCTGAAACCCGGTTAAACTAATTGGTCCCTATTTCTAGTCCTATAATCGTTGCATCCAGCCATGCAGTTGGCCATTTTGTAAGCCTGGGCCATTGAAAAAATTTCACCAAAACTTGCGTCTAAAGCGTGCTGTTGGATTTCAACGCTGGGCTAAGCGCCAAAAGTTGAAAATCCAACAGCGCGCCTTTATTTAGGCATTCATTTAAGTGCTAGAGTTAGTGAGCACGGGTATTAGTTTAAAGATGAATGTACGATCAAGTTTACGCATTGGATTTTCCACAATTAATTTATTCAACAAATTATAAACACTTGTAAACTAGTAGGTAAGGTACAGGATTCATTTTCCTTTTAAACCTACAACTATTTAGTTAGGTACCTTTACAGCTTTTAATATGATAATGTATTCGTACATCATCTATTCTCTTGCATCGTAACCCGATACTGCGAAAGGTTCATAAGTATTATCATTTGCTATCCTTTGCCTAACTATGTTGGAGTCAGCTTTCAGTCTAACCGGATGCAGCTGAATACCAATATTTTACATGGAGCGACTGCCTATCTGACCTCCATAACCCAGTTCCTGTGTAACACGATACCTACTGGTAAGACTGGTTGTCAGACTTTCAGACTTGCTCGTATATTTGTATTTAATAATATTTTCCTCAGTTTCTATCACCATACTATACCTACCTTTTTACTTTATGGCAATATTGATCAATATGCGGTATATTTTGCTTTTTCAATTATAATTTTGGCTTCTCCACATAAAGCTTTGCAACGATCAGACGTAAGCGTGCCGCGTCGCTGCTGCAGAGGGTCTGAGGCAGCTCGAACAGTCTCCTGAATGTCATTGCAGGGAACTTTGATTGCCCGCTCGTCCATTATTTGTCCAACCTCCATGTTACTAACATAGTTATTAAGGTGAATGTTTACTAACAAATTATGGAAATATTCTTCTGAAATAAAATTATTATTATTTTATATTATTATAAAGTCATCATTCCTTATCTAATATATAATAGTATTCGCAATTTATTTGACAAACATGTAAACAAACACGAATTTTCCACTTAGACAAACATCAACTTTATAGATGTGTAAATAAAGTTGATTTTAGACCGAATAGTACTGTTGAAAAAGTGATAAAAAATATGAAGTTGTAGCGCAAACTCAACCTCATGAGTAGGCATTACAGTTGTTTTTCCTAAAACTCGTGTTTGTCAAATGAATTGCGAACGCAGATTCAGTTAATATTTTTTAGTGAAATAATTTTTAAGTAAAAGCCCCACTATCTAAAAAGTGATAAGTCCGTGAGTTCCAACAGTAGCTTTAGATCCTAAGTACATCGCGATGAGACGATGAGTCATCGCTCATCGCGAGGCTCAGCGGCTCAACAGTCGGGAACACCCGACAACCGACACGTTTTTTGTCTGCATTAGCGATCCACCCGACTTCGCATGTCTAGTGTATCGCTACGGAAGTGGAGACACTGCATTCTTATTTTATCTTTTGTGAACTTAAAGAATGGAGAATTTTATTGAGCTTTCTTGGGTCCGTACCATGGAGTTATCACAAATAAGACACAGGTATCTAAATAATGTCATCAGTGATGTGATGACTCATCAGGACATACGTATCACGTACAAAATTAACTGTCTTCATAAAATATTTAGATAGATAGATAGATAGATAGATAAAACATTTATTCAGTGCATACAAAAGACACACAAAAGCACAATTAAAAGATAACAAATTACATGAATATACATAAAAACATGATGCCAATATACAAAAAATAAAAACATAAGTTTAGTACCTAAAGAAATAGAGTGACATTATGACATAGGTACTTTGTTTAAATGAAAAAAGGAAAAACAAGGTGCGATGTGCGTCTCAAGGTTGCACCAAATGGGAGTCCAGCTCAGCATGTGTCAGGCAAATATACCTAACGCTGATATTCTGCTAGATCCCTGCAGTGACATACGGACGTCTAGCAGATGAGATAAATTGGTGTTGTGACAAAGTGTTATGCGCGTGAAAAAAGTAAGTATACCCGCAACTTAAATTATGGAGTATTCTACAGTAAAGTTTTGCCTTGGGAAACGTTCTTGTTCATTAATATGTTGATTGTATTGTTGATTACTTTATTATATATATAGTCATATGTTTAATATTGAAATAAATAATCTTAATATAATTATAGTAGCGTGGGTGCAAATAAATAAACGATTCAATGGCTAATTTAAAATAATAATGTTTATAGTAAATAAATATAGGTAAATAACATGTGTACTCGTATTATAACTATTATCGAACATTATTATTTAAACTAAACTAAACTCCTTACTAAAATAAATAGATTTCAAATTCAGAGTTACATCATGAGATAGTTCAGTCATGAGCTTTCAATAAAGTAAGTATGTAGATACCTATATTTTTTTATTTATTTATATCTAATACCAGTACCAGAAATATAAACGAAGGGTTCCATAACACCACACAATATTTTAAAACTAGGTATTCATAATAAGAAAACGTTTATATTATTCTTTTTATTAATTGCGCGTTATTATTATGGTTTTTTAAAACAAGAAAAACGTGCCATAAAAACTTGTTTTTACTTTAGGAAATAAAAACACAAAATTATTTGTTGTTATAGCGGCAATAGAAATACACAATCTGTGAAAATTTTAATTGTCTACCTATTACTGTTCTTGAGATACAGCCCTCTGACAGACTGACGGACGGACAGCGGAGTCTTAGTACTTAATAGGGTTCCGTTTGGCACCCTTAGGGCCGATTTTTCAATCCTCAGATAAAGAATCGAATAGCGTTTATTCCATAGATAGCGTGATTCTGAATTTTTCAACAGTCTGATAGTCAGTATCGCACGGTTAAAGCCCGTAACTGAGCAATAAAGTTAACTGTCCCTTCAAGCCTCAGTTAGTACGTTATTCTAGGGAATAAATAATGTTTTGACGTTTGTTTTGTTTGGGGTTTTAAATGTGCTTTGCCTATGCGTGTTTTCGTGCTCTTTTGTTGATGTTTTTTATTCAATTGACGATAGCTTTTTACAATATTTTTAAATATCACTTTACTTACATTTTCTGGGCGACATTATTTTAACAATTTAAAACCACTAGGGTCAACGTTTAGTACCAAGTCGAAAACACCGTAACATACAGAAAATTT
Organism: Agrochola macilenta; assembly: GCA_916701695.1. Classification (NCBI taxonomy): domain Eukaryota; kingdom Metazoa; phylum Arthropoda; class Insecta; order Lepidoptera; family Noctuidae; genus Agrochola; species Agrochola macilenta. The sequence continues at coordinate 8,029,416 of OU753554.1, read as the reverse complement.
GTTTGTAACTGATCCTTTGATTTAACTAAACACATACCCACTTCTATCAAGATAGGTACAAAAAATTACAAAAAAAAAAAGGTTACCATTATTGCTGACCATCTGTGGATCTAAACAAAAGGTAAGAAATCTCGTCGAAATGTCCAACTGTATACGTTTTGTTTCTATTCTTGTCTAACACGTTGAATACTGTATCTGTGCAACTCGCTTGCACATGATAGTGTGAAGTTGGTTAAGAAAGACCACGGATAACTATTCTTCAGTTATTATACGATTGAAAAATTGAAAATATTTATTCGCCTGATAAACAGCCAGATAATTTTATACGCTAGATAACTATTCAACGATTTAACTGAGGATTGAAAAATCGGCCCTTAGGGTACGAAACCCTAAAACTCAAAATACTGCTACTAAGCAGCTTTCTTAAAAATTCCAACAGACAAACTCCCACGATTTTTTTTTACTATTTTTTTTTAACTGGAGCGAATAACGATTCACGCGGGATTTGTCGGTATTTAGTAGAAGATGAATGAAAACGATTCCCGATACTGTTGTAAAATAATAAAGACTCTTAACACTTTCGACTCCACCCACTTTTCATAGTCATGCCATGCTGCCATACATATATTGGAAGTGAACCTTCCGGGAGGGCATTACGTTTGGGCTAAAATTAACCAGCGTGGACGGTCAACGGGATTAGCGACGGTCAACGTGTTATAAAACACTGTAAAACGAAGTAAAATAGTGTTTTCAAGGGGTCTTGTCGCTATACGTTGTCTCCAACCTTTTAATTTTTTTGTGAATATTTGAAACCATGAACAAAAAATTAAAAAAACATTAAAATGCTTGGATTTTAAAACCAACGCATAAAATCATATTAAAATATAAATCAGATTTTATTTGCACGGTTTATAATGCAATATTCGCTAAGAAAAGCCGTTATATAAAATTAACACCATATACTTTGTGGTAGAATGTATAGAACTAACAAAAATACTAACACCATAACTAAGTAAAACTACAGTCTCACAAATAAATGAAATTCTAATTCTAATTCTAACCCTCCGGCCCTCCCTCCTCCCGGCATCTCATTTGCGACTAGGTGAACCCTCCAGGAAGCATACACTGAGGAAGGAAAGAAATAAATAAAATGAAAGGAAAACTAATGGTTTTTAAAAGCTTTGATCACGATTTCCTATCGACAAGAAACCCAACTTTATCCTTGATATGCAAAGTTTTTATGGCACGTTTTTCTTACTTAAAAAAACCATAATGATAACGCGTAATTAATAAAAAGAATATTATAAGCGTTTTCCAATTATGAATACTTAGTTTTCCAATATCTACGTGAAGATATTGAAGAGGACAATGGCGGATGAAAGAGGGGCTTGTGGCTAAGGAATAACAGCCGCACGGGTCGATCGATCAGGTTAAGCTACGCTTGCCGCGGTTGGTCCGTGGATGGGTGACCATTTTTACATACAACCAAGACCCGTCCGTGCCTCGGAAAGCACGTTAAGCCGTTGGTCCCGGCTGTGATTCGTAGATCTTTGACAGTTGTTACGGGTCGTCAGAAGCTCTAAAGTCTTACAACCAGTCTTACCAAGGGGTATCGGGGGGGGGGGGGGGGGGGGGTAGTGGAAAAACATCTATATTTTACTTTTTTTCAAATACTAATATAATATAATATAGCCCTCTTTCTCTATCCTATCTTGCTGTGCCCGACAGGGTCCACAATGATCTAAAATTATGTATATTTTATAATGTACCTACCACCTATGCTAACATTGTGGAACGCAAATAAATATATTGAGTATTGAGTATCGTGTTACCCAGAAATTGGGTTGTGGAGATCACACAGGCAATCGCTCCATGTAAAATACTGGTATCAGCTGCATCCGGTTAGACTGGAAGCTGACCCCAACATAGTTGGGAAAAGGCTAGGCAGATGATGAATGAAACCAGACTCGTGAAAAAATATCTGCTGTCCCATACAGTTTAGAACAGTAGGTAGTAACTTTAGTATGGAACAGCTGATTTTTTTGCGCGATTTTAAAATTGGTTCCAAAGTAAAAGTTATTCAGTTCGACCTCTTAAAGTTTCTAAACTTAATTTTTAACACCTTATTTATGTGTCAAGTTTTTGTATAAGCTTTCGCTCTTTCGCAGAATGTTCCAGCTATCCAGCTAGGTAATTACTTATTATTACATTGCTGTACGGCAGAAACAGTACCTCTGCTAGTATTATTATCGTACTATCTTTTGGCAGCAGTTTCGCCCGCTTACACGTCGGTAATTATCCGACTGGAACACTTTACCGGGATAAAAAGTGTTCTACGTCCTAACCCAGGGCAAGGTCCACCCATGTGCCAAATTTCATCCAAATCCGATTAGCCGTTTTAGCGTGAACGCGTAACAAACAAACTCACTTTCGCATTTTATAATATTAGTTAGGAAGTTAGGATTTTAGATTCGAATCATTATCAAATTTTCTTGCACTAATGGATTTACGTAAGCCTCCCAAAAAGATGGGTCCTCTCCCTCCTTTTTGGGAAGCATACGGCTTGCTTCGGAAGAAGCAATCAATCTGCCTAGCCTTTTCTCAACTATGTTGGGGTCGGCTTCCAGTCTAACCGGATGCAGCTGAATACCAGTATTTTACATGGAGCGACTGCCTATCTGACCTCCACAACCCAGTAACTGGGTAATACGATACCCCTTGGTAAGACTGATGTCAGACTTTCGGGCTTCTGACGACTCGTAACGACTGTCAAAGATCCACGAATGACAACCGGGACCGACGGCTTAACGTGCTTTCCGAGGCACGGAGGAGTCTCGGTATGTAAAGATGGTCACCCATCCACTGACCAACCCCGGCAAGCGTAGCTTAACCTGATGGATCGACCAGTGCGGCTGTTGTTACTTAGCCTCGAGCTCCTCAGCTTTGCTTCGGAAGAAGCACCATTTACTATTCTTATTACTAACATTCCAATATTTTCAAACATTATTTACCTTTATTTTCTTACCAGCTGTTACCCGCGACTTCTTCTGCGATCCAGGATGAAAATGTCCGTCTCCAAGTCCCAGGCTAGCTATGATCTGTCAAATTTCATCCAAATCCGTTCAGCCATTTTAGCGTGAAAGCCTAACAAATTATCTTTCGCATTTATAATATTGGTCCGGATTGGACATTAAAAACATTAAATAACACCTCAAAATTCTTAGTTTTGTTTCTTAAAACAAGTAGCAACAGAACGGTTGAGTGGTGATATCATTGAGGCTGAGGATTCGCTCCCCTGCACACATCCTCTCATTCAAGCCAGGTAGATAGATGTGTCGGATATGCGTCGTGGGCTTATTGTTCCTTTGCAGGTAACATTAGGGTCCTTGTACACGAGCTACTCACCTCCTTTTTTGCTCGGTCAGACCTCGTGAGTTTAAACCGTCCTGAAACTTGACCAATCAATTGTGTTAGTGTGTGTACCCCTTAAGATTGCGTGAGAACACGAGCATGCATTGTAAAAAAATGGTAAATATCCTTTCGTGGAATTTTTGCTTACTCGGAACTTGATTGAACGTTTTACGACTTAGCGTTTCCAGAAAGTTAAGAAGGTAACTAATTAGATCAGAAATTCACAACCGACCATTTTAGAGGATTCATTTTATTAGGCACACCTGCAGAATTCCTTGAAACATTGAACCTTTTTTCCATAGTAAAACGACATGCTTTGTTTCTTGACAGAAAACCACATGGTATAAAAGCGTGTAATAAATCCAAACTAACATGCGCATTAACATGGTTTCAACGCCACTTTATAATTTAACAGCAAAATTGCCTTAAAATTACCAGGTATGTGGGCAAACATTCTATTTTTCACCGTAGTAGATATTATTAAAAATTCGCAGCAGTATATTAAAATGTTTCGTGAGACACATCTTGCATGTGTTTTGCCTCAGGCAAGAGTCTCCGATCCGTCTCACCTTGCGTGAGGCGTGAGACAGACTTGTGCAGTCTGTTCTTGCCTTTATATGAGGTCAGACTGTATAATTTAGTACGACTAATATTTGTACTTGCCATGTTTGAGTTTAAGCTTTTTATTAGTATTTATAGGAAGGTGATTAAATTTTATGAAAATTTATAGTTATTTATGTATTTTCAGCATCACATGACATAATCCCCAAAAAAGTACTTCACATTATACTTCTAGAAACGTACCATCAAAGAAGTTTATCTCTTACCAGTTTCAGAACAAAATCCCGTGAACACGATGACCACATCTGTTACCGGCCCGGTTCTATAGCAACCGAGCGCTGCAAGCAAGATTAGTCCTTACGGTGGTTAGATATGAACGATGGTACCTTTATCTACTAGCTATCATATTTTATACGTAGTTTAGTAGCAGGAATGTAGGTTTTTGAACTGTCACTCTATGTATAGTCCTAAAAGTATGGCATCCTAAGTTAATTACAAGCGTTTAGTGTGTGAAATCCGGTGACCAATCAAAGCTATTAATTAACTCCCAAATTAATTGTTAACTCTACCTAATTAGCAATTAATTAAGGGAGACCTTCAGTTAATATTATGTAAGTTCCTTTCAATACTAGAAACCGAATAATTTGATTACCTTAACATCCTCATCGTATTGACCTTTTCACTAAATAAAAGAAGCCTGGTTGTCTGCAGCATTGGTATACTTTTAAATAATTTATTTATGTTAGTATTAGATGTATATTATATTTAAGATTGTACATTATATTTAAGATTTGTCATAATTAATATAAACCCTGAGTAAAAAAAAACTGTAAATTAAAAAAATCGGTTAAAAATTTACCACATTCGAACCAACACAGTAAGATTAAACAAATTTTCAGCACTCTAATTGTGACTGATCGTGTGACTACACATGATTTATCACAATCTCAATCATTTTGAAGGATATTGCTAATCCATTGCTTCATAATTATCGTTATTGCTTAAAAATTTGTATGCTCCACAACATAAATAACGCAATGAATTTTGTCAAAATGAAACAGATTGTGACTGATCGTGTGTTACGCAGGTCAGAGACCTAGCGACTGTCATATTATTTCCGAGGCAAGAAGTCAGCTTGACGACCTTCTTTCCAGCCTTATCTTTAGAATAATATAGGTAGGTACTTACTATGGTTAAGGCTTGTGCAGACCAGCGCGACTTGTCGCGCGACGCGACACGAACAATACAATTTCTAAGAAAACTTCACAGTATAACAATAACCGGTGTCGCGTCGCGCGATAAATCGCGCTGGTCTGCACAAGCCTTTACCCTTAAAAATATTTACCCAAAATACTGTACGTCTTTCTACTGACCAGTACAAACAATAACACCAAGGTTACAAGAAGTGGGGTAGCAGGTTGAGTGTTCGTTCCGGCTCAGTGCGCCGGCGCATCGTCTCGACACACTTGAGCGTCGCCCTCCACTTCCTGCGACCTGAGGCGAGGGCCGAAGGGACTGATTGTCATGTGTGCGTCCTACTTAACCTGATATTTTAGATGAAAATAATACGATTCGAGTAAGAAAAGAGTTCATTGACAAACACCATTGCGGTAGTGCTAAATACTGTGAAGATGGGTCAAAAGGGATTGATATTTAGCATTCGAGGTAAGGCATTTAAACTTTCAGCAAAGTAGATTAAAATGATTAGTATTGACAAACCTTGATATAATAAATAATTACGTCGTTAGCTACGACAGGTGTTACAATTGATGGAAACAAAATAAAAAGATAGAATGCAACAAAAACCATTTTGATACTCAAAATGAATTGTGATTGCGCAGTACCTACTAGTTCACAAATAAAATCACAATTCCATCAAAAATTTCAATTAAACTTCAATCATGATTATGGTGAATTACGGCCTGATGGGATATTTGAGAGCTTTCCATCGGTTGGCATTACTCGCTCGCCAACCAATTACTGTAATTGAAGACATCGACCATATGCTGTTACCTTGTTATACCGGCTAGGTTAGCCACCTTTATGTTATTTTTTAAGAATACTGACTTGAAACTTCGGTATTACTTTGGGGGTATTCCTCGAAGCGCACCAACTTTGGCACGCACCAAAAGTATTCCTCGAAACGCACCATTCAGGTGCGCTAACAAAATCAAATTAAAAATATTATAATTTTATTACTCGAAACGCACCAACGATGAAACATAGAGAAGAGCATGAAGGATTCGATTCGTTGAATAGATGCTCCCATAAATAGGTACTGAATAAATTAACAGACTTGGTTTTACATTAGATCTCACATGTTTTTGCAGTAGAAGAACTGCGTTGCGAGACTTGCATCTTTTTACATGTTATGTTTTGGTGGGATTACTTTGTCTTGTGCTTCAAACTCATCAGGGGCCTACTCCCTAAGCGATATCCGTAGTTTCGGCCGTCGTTATGGGTGCTTTGTTCTCTGTCTCACTTACGGACATACCGTAAGTGAGAAAGAGAGCGAAGCGCTGTATCGAATATATGTTTGCTTTTGTTGTGCTGTATATTTCGATAAAACCCAAGTAAGTATGTATGAGAATCATCTTCATCATCGGGCAACCTTTGCCTAACGCTGTCAGGTGGATTCCCATCTAACAAAAATATAGCCGAGCTGTGTGAAGACATGATGAAGATGATGATGCTTGGATTACGAGCATCATAATAATTGTCTTTCGTTGTATGTGAGAGCAATGTTAACAGCCGCGACTTACGAGTCGTAGGTCGTAGGTTCGAACCCTGACAGGCGCTTTAATTTGTGTAAATTATTTCATCATCACTGCTCTCAAAACGGTGAACGAAAACATCGTGAGGAAACCGGCATGTCCTAGAACCAAAAATTCAAAGACATGTGAGATGTCACATGTCTTCGAATTTTCGTAATGAAAGACATCGACCATAATATGCTGTTTTACCTTGTTATGACGGCTAATCTAGCCACCTTTATGTTTTATACTAAGTTGAAACTTCGGTATTACTTTGGGGGTATTCCTCGAAGTGCACCAACTTTGGAACGCACCAAAAGTATTCCTCGAAACGCACCATTCGGGTGCGCTAACAAAATCAAATTAAAAATATTATAATTGTATTCCTCGAAACGCACCAACGATGAAACATAGAGAAGAGCATGAAGGATTCGAGTTGTTGAATAGTGAACATCTACCAAACTACACTGGGTCCGCGTGGTAGATTACGGCCCACTCCCTCTTAGTGAGAGGAGGCCGGTGTCCCAGCAGGGACATTATAGGGTGAATATGCTATGATTGTTTGTATAGTACAGTACCAGGAGGACATCATTTTCATTTTAACTGTACTCTTGCCTATATGCGAATTTACCATTAAGTGTAAGAATTTACCCATAAAAGAATATGCCCTTTTGAGAATTTGCCCTTTAGCGAACAAAGGATATACTCAAATAAAAAGAATTTGACATAATAATATTATCTCTTAACTATCCAGATTGTTTATCTCATAGTTTATCTACCAAACAATAACACAAAAATGTTCTTTGGTTCTACAAATTTTTGGTCAATTGTTAAGTTTCTCATTATCATTGTTATTATACTAATGTATTATTTATCGTATCGAAAACAAAGGAAATATTACAATGGTTTTACTTAAAACAGATATACGTAGGAATTAGAAAATCTTAATACTGGTGGACTCGGAAGTGAAACAGGGTGAATTCGTCGACACGTGTCAGAAAAAGAATGCGAACAATCCCTTTGTGTAACCTTTCCATTCAAATACAGGAAAATGTATCAAGTAACATTGAACTCTTAAAGAAGTCTTTGCAATTACATGATTACCTACATTCTAGTTTATCTAATGACTACGCTGACTCGAAAAATATCCCACGAGAACGTACTATCGGGATTAAAAGTACCCCGTGAATTCAGGTTTAGCAGTGATAGCCTAGTGGTGTGACCGTCGGACTGCCAAGTCATAGGTCTCAGTTTCGAACCCAAGGCACGCATCTCTTGAATCGCCCGGAGGACACGGTAGAGCATACAGTGGAGGACTGCCCGGCTTGGGAGCCCCGCCGTGTCCTCGTGGAGGCGATCGTCGGCGGTAACCTCTCGCGTCCAGCCCTGCTCCAGGATATGGTACGGAGTGAGAGGGCATGGGAAGCCGTCACCTCCTTCTGCAAAGCAGTAATGATGAGGCGGAACGCGTGAGGGAGAGGCAAACTTCGCACCCCCACGCTCCTAGCCGCCGCATGAGTCGCTCAGGGCGTCGGGAATCCCAGGCCGATTCCCGGCCACCGTAGGCGCGGGTCTGCGCTTGGTGAGCAATGGGTAGCTCACCGTCCGATAAGAACCAGGCCCGGGTCGACGGCACGTTGTGTTCCACGCACGCCTCAAAGAGATGTCAGCACAACTGACGGGGTCCGCTAGGTCCGATGCCTGCCGGGGACGCAAGAAAATCCGAAAGGGATACCATGGCCTCTGGCAACATACAGGTAACTGAAGGAACACGGGTGGGTTTTAGTCAGTAAGAGTCTGACACGCCCTCCCGCTCCGCCCAGAGCGGGAAAAGTAATTTGATAATTTCCCACCCCACCTCTAACTTTTCGGATTCATGTGCGTATTATATAATTATCACTTGCTTCAAAAACGGTGAAGGAATACATCGTGGGGAAACCAGATGTTTCTCGACGGCATGTGAAGCCAAGTCGGAGGCCCGACCGGGGACCGGGTGGCTTTAAGACTCTGACTCGAGGTCACTAACCACACGAAAAGAAGAAGAATCCAGGTTATAAACTATCTGTGTGCCATCCGTTCAGCCGTTTTTGCGCCAATCCGTAACGACCATCCAGACAAACGAAAAATTCTTAGAACTACATTTTCGGCATCAGACTCGTTTATGACTTCGTTACAATTTTATTATACAGGGTGTCAGGGACATCGACTAGCAGCCTGTTACCCTGGATTCAGTAGGTACATGATTCTGGACTACCCTGCGTTGAAATTTCACGACGGTTATTTTTTTTAAATCTGCTAGGAGTACCTACGCGGTACGCGGCCAGTATGGAACAGCAAATTCCAGAATTATGTACTGAATCCATGGTTTCAGATTGCGCGACGATGCCACCCTGTATTTATAGATTGTCTGAAAAAATCCTGAAAGAAGACCTTGTAAAGTTATAACATAAGACCGCTGCTTGTATATCAATTAACTTATTACTTCAAGTTGGACCCGGTGGTTTCACCCTCATAACTCTCGAGCTTGTGGAAATATCGGGATAAAAAGTATCAAATGGCCTAATCCAGATCATGGTCTACCCATGTGCCATATTTCATCCAAATCCATTCAGCTGTTTTAGCGTGAAAACGAAACAAATAAACAAAGAAACTCAATTTTGCATTTATAATAAAAGTTAGAATTATTAGTAACGTGTTTACAAATAATTATACAACATACATACAAGATAATTATCCACAGTGTGTATAACGATTTAATTCATCCATGCTGTAGGCTTTGTTACCAAACATGGTAAAAAGCTGATAATAAACAAAGGCAAAACCCGAAACAAAACATCAAAAAAATACCTAAACCTAAATCCTACTAAAAAAAAGTGCTAAATTGTGATCTCATGATATCACAAAAAGCTAAAGGAAGCAACGAGCAACGTGTCGTCGTCAGTATAAGCGCTACGCGGCGTAATACCTCAGTTCCCAGTATTCGGGACTTTGCGGAGCGATAAGCTCATACCTGCCTGAGCGAGCTTTTGCAACCGACCGACTGTTAGCCGGACGAATTGAAAAGCTCTCTGAGCTTTGATTTGCTAGTTCTGTCTCTCAGCATTGTTTAGTGTTTCGAGACGGATTTTCTATTTTGGGAAAAAGTTATTTTAATATTTAAAAGTGGTCTTAAGATTAAATGTTTTCGGCAATAAAACTTTTGACCTTAGGAAGTTACAAACTTTGACAACGAAATCATAAAAAAATTACAGGTAATGAGATTCTCCACATAATTGCTACCATCATGTCTTTTTTTTTTTTGCAATTCCATTTATTTTAGGTTATCGACAACAATGCACTATCACTTCCATAGCCTAAGTTAACAGAGTGCAAGCTTATGGACTTTTGAGCCAGAAAGCTGCGTCTAATTCGGTGCACGCAATATGAAGTACTATGAAGACATGGCTCTAAATACTATTTGTCACCTTTAGGGACCACAAAAAAAGGAAATGGTCTTTAATTAAACGATTGAATCGATACCAGACAAAACGCTCGTAAATTCTAAAATGAAACTTCTTATTTATTTTCAGTTCAGGAATTGTTATAATCACGAATTTCAGAATTAAATACCCTATCAATTACAATAGCCAGAATTAATTAAATAAACGTATATACGTAACGGATATTGTTTTTCCGTATTAAAAACTTATTGAAAGTTCGGTTTGCAGCGACCTTGCCGTTTTTTTAACGCCTTCATTTTTAACTAATTAGAAAGGATTTATTCAATAAACTATACGGATTTAGAATAACTTATTTCTATATTCGTTGAACCGTGAAATAATCTCTAATTATAAGATAAGATGTAAGCGATTTAGCCATTTTCCAAAAATAGCTTTGCTTTTAAGACTGTGTTTTGACATGAAACGACCCTTTGGTTCGAAATTAAATCTGAAAAAAATACCGTATGTGAACGCTTCGGATATGAAAAATGACAAGATCCAATATCAAATTAAATTACCGATCTAGAAAATCGTGAAAAAAAACTACCTAGAATTTACCAAATTACTGAGAAAATATTTTTTATACTCGTAAATACCGGCTCTACAAAACAAAAGCTGCCAACAAAACGTCCCCCTACTCGCGTGCCGTTTCAAAACAATCTAACCTGTCCCTCAAGGAGTCGAGATATCAAGCTCGTCATCAAAAGGAAGCGGAAAAGGGAAAAAACCAATCGTTGGGGTGCAGGCTATACAACTTGGTTGGATAACAGGTGCCGCTGTGCGCTTGCACGTGACACGACGCCATTCGCGCGCGCGCCGCCATAGCCGCCGCTTCGAAAATCGAACGCGGAACCTTAGACCGTTATTTTTCAAATATTTAAATTCGAAGTGCTGTGCAACGAACATTTCACTGAGGATTTTGTGCCAGTGTTGTTTTATTGTGTGGTACTTTTTTTGTACAGGTTTGTTGATTTTTTTATTTATATTTTTATTGAATAATAAATTAAAAATAATTAAGTTATCAATTAATTACCATATTAAAATATTTTTATTAAAAGGTATTGCCTATCAAAAATATTCAAAAGATAAAATAAAAATAGTATGTTGAAAATGATTTTTCTCAAAGCATCAGAATTTCTTAAGAAAAGATTTCAACGAGCAAGCATCGCTCGTAAGCTGCAAAGCTTTTGCCTCAGACGTTCGCTAACGGAAACAGAAATGTTCTAATAACAATACTTATGTATTTAATGGACGGATTATACGAGCGATAACGACGGATTTATGGTCAAATTATTATTATTACACTATTATGTAACGTTTCGGTTAAGTAGTCAACTGATGAATTGGATACAACGATATTTCTTCGACCTTTTACTTAGCAAATCCGAGTGTGGAGTGGTTTTTTATTGAAGTATATTTTTATCTGCACAACACAAGGAAGTCTGGAAAAATATGGGGAAGACCTTTGCCCAGCAGTGTGACAATATAGGTCAGCAAAAAAAAAAAAATTAGCTTTACTTTTTTTTATATGTCGTCTAAACGTCTAATATAAAGATAAAAGATTTGATCATTTGTATGCATGAAATTAGGCTCATGGGTAGACCTGGGTTAGGACATAGGATACTTTTTATCCCGAAATTCCCACGTCGAGACTTATGTGAGTGAAACCGTGGGCTGCAGCTAGTTTGACATATTTAACATATTTAAAAAAACATCTTTTGCTCACAATAAAGCCACTTTAGAAAGGTTTCGAAATACTTGTAATGTGGGTCCCAAAACATGACATCATTATGTTCCTGCACCTGATCAAATCAGCTATTAACCCCTCCCAGCCAGCTTACTTAACGCGCGTATGCGCGTACACGGAAAGGTTCACAGCAATGGTTGAACGGGACAGGACTTGAACCCGTGACCATTTGATCGCTGGTCAATGCCTTCAGCGCAGGACTGTTGCCTGTAATGTATTCTTGTGTTCACGTCTGGTTATTATTTTTACTTTGTAGCCCTTTTAGCTGAGTATCAGGTTTAAAACTGCATAGTTTAAAATCTCGTCGTAGGATTTTAACCTGGGAAGTAAGGGTTTTAAAGGGTCGATTCTTCTTAAATGGGGTTCCAGAAACTGTTTTCTTTGAAACGCTCAATAAGATATGCGGAAACATAACAACCTCTTTTTTTTCAAGATCTTAAGAGATTTTTCAAAAGGATGTTTTTACATTAATACGTCGTATGTATTCATAAATTACAAAGTAACAAGATTTACTTTTTAGGACGCTAAACGTTAAGCCGTGACCGAAGATCACGCTTGCACACAAGGCTCTCGTTATTTACCATTTATATAAGTAATAATTACAATATTTACGTATATTATCTACGTAATAAATGGTAGCACGAAGTTGTAGTGTATTAAGAAATAATATGAATATGATAACATTTTAGTTGCAACAGTAATTAGATAATGTTAGCTAGAAAACTTGTACTATAGCGTTCTTTTGAAATAAGAACTCGACTACTAAAGCAAAACATAAATATTTAAAAAAAGAATGCAATAATTTTGACAGCAAGAAACCAGAGAGTATTGGATTGAACTTCTTAAAAGTATCGTCATTACGTCATTAACTTAACGGTTTAGGAATCAGTCGACACGTTCAGCTAAAGTATTTGGATAAGTCGATGGCGCAACTGGTACTCGAAAGCAAAATGTCGAACCGTAAGAAGTAATCATCTCGCATTATCCATTTGTAAGCATGGATGAAACACTGAATAATAAAAAAGATAACTCACTTATGAAGAAAACATTATTCTTATTGTAATTGCAAGACAAATAAATGATCCAAGTGACGAACATATATACAAAATGACCCACACAGCGATGACACAACTAACACAAACTCAGCTGTTTTCAACTTTATAGATATAAACATAAAAACTCACGTAATACTAGTAAATATCTAATAACAAAACAAGCAACACTGCAGATTAATATTCCAAATGATTTATGATTTAAATCATTAACAAGCTCACGGATCTAATACAGAGGGAAAGGCAAATCAATTTGTTGGTCGACTCACATTTGACAAGTTTGGGTGAGAGTGGTTACATCACAGTTAATAAGTACGTACAGAAACCTCCAGCGAGTGTCTGCCATAGGTAATACGATGATTTGGCAAAGATATTCGAAATATGTGTAAGAGCTAATAAGATTAATTAAACTATGATTAGTGAAAAAGCAGTAGAACTTAATAAGTTACGTGCAAAATAGGAGGTCGACTTGAAATCAACATGGTGGATAAAAAAAAGATGAAAACGTTGACATTTCCAGCTTGTGACCTCTTTTTATACAATATTTTTATATACAGATTTTTATTTTGAGAGCCAGGCATTTGCCTGGCTCTCAAAATAAAAATCTGTCTTTTTAATTTTCGCAGACTCACAAAAAATTAAGACTTTTAGTTTATAATTTTGTCAGTAGGTAGAAAGATAACACGTTTCTCATTCAAATTAATATTAAGGATAAAGTTATACTACAAATAAGCTAAAAAGCCGCTGCTGAATCCAGCCATATTTTTAATGCATTGACAAATAAAACACTAAATAAGGATGTGAATAAAGATAATAATATAACATCCACTAAACACAAACCACCATAAAAATGAAGGTCAAGCTGCAACAGTATTTGAACTTCAAAAACCAGTTCCATGTTTTGATGCAAAAGTTTCCAAACCTTATAAAATTATTTCTGGAACAAAACTTCTGATAAATAAAGCAATAACATTTATTGCGATATAAATAAGAGTTTATAAACTAAGCGGAATTACTGATAGTAAAGAAAAATAAAACTTTTAATTAGGTACTATGAACAGTGGCGTGTTGCTAACAGACGCAATTCATTTTCGTGATGATGATAAGTCAGTGTAATTTCGCGTAGTTTTTGTGAAATAAAACAAATGAGTATTTATCAAACCTCTAAGACTACTTTTGTACTTACTTCCAAGTGGATTGAAAGGATTTATTCTTATCCAAGTAATTTTTCCTACTTTTCTGTATTCATGCTGGTCCTTAGTTTTATAGTAAACTGATTATCTCTACCGCAATGTAATTCTCAAGCATATCTCCGGATCAAATTAAGAGCTAAAAAAAAGATAGAATCAATGACCTCTGCTCATTAGTGTTAGCTTTAATCTTCTTCTACTACAAACCAAGGCTAGTGCAGAAAAACATATAAATCATCTTGACGGTCAAATGTCGAAATTGTTAATAATATTCGCAGATAATCTAAAAACCTTCGCCAGTCTCAATTTTTGGCAAAACTGGACATTATACAATGTCGCCCATGGGCCACCCGAATTTTTCTGAATATTCATGTTTTTTTTCGCAATTTAAGTTTAAAAGGGGGGTCTATCTTAAAAAACCTGAAACATATTAAATATGTTTCAGGTTTTTTTGAATAGTTTTTGCCATATCTCCGATTTTATTGACTCGATTTGGATTCTGTTTATTATTTCTAAATGCTTATGAGTTATTTTATCGGATTAACTAAAAAAAATTATTAAACTTTGTCCACTATGATAAAGAAACGGAGGTGAAATAATAAAAAAAAAAATTAAAAGATAATTTTAAATCCATCTATGATTTTATGGTCTTACATAAAATCATAGAGGGATTTAGAAAAAACATATATAAGGAAAATTAAAAAAAAAACCAACATAAAATCATGTAAACGGTTTAGAATTGGAATTCAATTTAACTACGAGTAGGTATTTCGCCATAATGGTTCTATAGCATAGAATCCTTATTGTCTAAAAGATAACAACTTGACTCATTACATTATTTTAAAACAATTCCTGTTCTATCTTGTTTTAGCGATTCCAAAAATGCTTTTACTCACTACCTTTTTAACTTTAATTCGTTTAAAAGCTTGAACAACAGGGAGAATGGCGTCTAATCGCAACCCCATAGTTACTCTGTGCTCACCCACCCCATAATTTCTCATTTCCTGTATTGATATAACAACTGGTAAAATTCATCACCTTTTCTCTCCACACACATTTGCATATTATTATATTATATCGTCCAGTCGCACCAGGTTCTACGGTAGTTATTTTATATGTGTTATGAATTTATGATTGTAAGTGTTATTTTTCTCTGTATGTGTAGGTCCATTAGTCTTACTATTTATTTCTTCTTTATCATCTACCGCCTTATCTAATCCTTCAACAAAGGTTTGTTCCATGTCAACTCTAAGTACCGAAACTATCAATACAATACGATTTTCAAAAAAAAAAATAGTTTGATTCTTCACTTGATCTGAAAGTAATGTACCTATAGCTACCTAAGTGATTCAAACTTCTTACTTTTTTCTTTATCGTACGCAATCTCGCAGTCGCCTTTCCAACTCCCAACCATTAGGCCCTGGATTCAAACCTTTCCAAAACTTCCCTTTTTGTAAACCTCGGTCTCAAGCCTGCCATATTCCCTATGCTGTATTTACAAACACCGCCCGTGCTATCGTCACGGGGTGCGACAAGAACGGGAACAGTGTGCGAGTGAGACGCAACATGTTTCTGCTGTAGTGCTACTTGCAAGCGTGCACTATGCGTTTTTGCGGCTGCATTTCTGCAATTTTGCGCGTGGTGTAAGGCGGAGGAGGTTTATTGCCTTGAAAATGTAATCTTTAATTATGCCATCGTCATACGTTACCCTTTTCTGGTAGCACAATAATCCATCTGGGGGCAACGAGGATCATAACTTCTTACAGCATTTTCTTATGTGATAAGGAACTCATTTTCGTAAACGGTTACAACTTATCTTACATTCTTTGCGTTATTTACGTTGTGGCGCAGTATTTTTTTTTTCCGGACTTTTGAAGCAATTTTCTATCTAATGAGCTATCTGTTAAAAAACGATTCAGATTCTGATTGATCGTGTATTACGCAATTAGGGTAAACCGGTTTTTAAAAGCATTATCAAGTCTCTGATCAAACAAGTGAATCAACTGTCCCATCTTATGACAACAGCTCTGACAAGGCTGAATTAAGAAAGAAAGAAAGAAAGAAAGATTTTTTTTTTATTTGGGACACGCACAGGAAATACAAACAGTAAATAATAATAAAAAAAATAAAAAAAAACTAAGGAATTCTTTAAGCTTTCAAAATTAATCAGTATCAGGGAGCGATACGCACCCGCTGCGTCCTATAACTTTCGGGCGAGCATTAGACAAAAGCGGGCGGTCGGCCTTCGAGCGACCGGTTGCCGGCCGCTTACTTTCGTATTGCAGCCGCCAAGCCGCACTATTCAATTATTGCTCCAAATCGCACGCAGATAACTTTGGCGACATTTACCTGATTTTAGTGATAGATAACGGGGTATTACAGGTAGGAAGTAAAGTGAGATAGAATTAGGTGTTTAGAAATTCTGATGTCAGTTTAGATAGATTTCATTGGATGTAGATCTAACGAGCAAGTTCAATACTAGCTCATTTGTTATAATTAAAAATTTGTTAAAATTTTCTTAACATTTGTAGCATTTAACAATATTCTCAATGAATTTAAGTTCATTCTATCACCACAAAGTTGATTGCTCTTAGAGTATCTTTTAAATCTTGAAATTTATACTTATTTATTTATAATTCATCTTATAAAATTGCCGCTCTACAATTTGATAAACAATCCCTTTTTAATAATTACTTAAAACGTATAGTAAAACTGAACTTGGTACCGCATTCATTATACACTTATAGGTACTACTGGGGTCGTCTAACAAACCACGGATACCTCTAACGGCTAACCGAATGATTCCGAAGCTGACGTCACTCTCAAATTCATTCGGATGACTTGGACCTTTAAAGATTTCTGACAAGATTTCAATGAGTCACAGCAAATCCCAGGTTTTTTTGCCAAAACTTATTAATTTTTTTAATAGTTTCTCATGTTAGATGGATGAGTCAGGAAATAATAAAGATGAATTACAAATATGTATGAATTTTAAGATCTTCTAAAAGTTAGTCATGTAAAGAGCAGTCAACTTTGTGGTAATACAATGAACTTTAGGTAGGTATACTTTGAGAATATTGTTAAATGTTTATAAGTAGGTAATTACAAATGTTAAGAATATGTTGAGATGATTCAAAGGCCATATAACTGACAAAAACTATAAATATAATCCGACTTATTCATTCATTTATGTTACCCACATCAACCATGTCTTAGACCCACTTGCAAACACCGCAAAAAAAAAAATGTGCTCTCTGTACTCTGAGCCTAAACTTGCAATAAATGTAATTCTATATCTGTCAATGGTCAACTCGAAAGAACGAACAATATTGACAGAAATATTTTCTGTCAGTCTTCATGCTAGTCATTTACATACCAAGACCGAAATATCATGAACTTAATGCTGATTGATGATCGTTCGAGGGAATATTCAATTGCTGGGACTCATCCCGCCATCCTTCCTAGAATAAATGATGAATAGCTCCGTGCGAATGTAGACGAAGAAGTAATTACAGGTCATAATAGATACAATGACTGATGACTCCGTTCCACGTATCGGCGATTTTTATATTGTAAAGCTGTAAACATGAGAATTAAATTGTAGGTAATGGAGCTGTTCTCATGAGAAAAATATGTAGTCATTGTCAAAAACAATTGAAATGAAACTAATACTTTGAGGGCACACTAAACGCCCATAGGCGTTACAACAATAAAACTTCTATTGTGTCTAGTTCAGTGCAGGGTAACCCGCGAAATTCAAATTTTCTTACGTTTTTTGCAATTTGCAGGTCAATATCAAGATGTATGTTGATCTGAATATAATTCCCGACCATAACAAATATGTGTTGAATGAATGAATGAAATGCACTGATCCCAGCGTGGTTTAACAAGACTCGATAAATCGAATGAACCCCAAGATTTGCACTAGCCCATGAAGCCTCATGTTTCATGGGACTAGAAAGGCCATTGCATATCGAGCAGTAGACCGGGGGGCGCGGGTAATGGTAAGGAAGACGTGCCCTTAGAATATGGAAGTATTTGAGAGCCATATCGGATATGCATCCTAGAGTAAGCCCGACCATAAGAAATATGTGTTTATACAAATATCATTAAATCAATACAACTCTTTAAGTTTATATTATCCTATTGACTGACTATTTCATGAAATCATGACACTTGAGGCCAATTCTAACTGAAAGAGTTGTGTTGCTGATTGTAATGATTTAATTCTGTAAATACATATTCGTTACGGTCGCGACTCATATTTTAATCAACATTCACCCTGACACTGACCTACAAATTGAAAAAAACGTAAGATTATTTTATTTCGCAGGCTACCCTTACGCATCCCCCATAAATACCACGTGCTGTTTGAAAATAAATTCAACATCTAACGTGTGCGTGACAAACCTGTTCCAAAAGTCAAAGTGTTATTTATTAGGGCACAACTTTTAACTTTCATTGTATAAAACAAAGTTTTTCTTTATTTAAATCGAGTCTTGTAATAGGCAAAGGCAAGCATTCAATACAGACTAGATTCACTCCTAAAATCACTCTACAGAATTTGTTACAACCTTACTCCAAAATGTAGGCTGAATGTGGCTTGCCTTTGGCTCGCGGTCGTTCTAACAAGTTTGCTGATTGAATCATGTTGAGTTCGCCGTCTCTTGCGCAATAGCTCTAGTTTTTAGCTTTTAGCACTTAGCACCTTATTTGTACCAACCTTCGAACCTTTGCTTGTATTGATAGATATATCGGTCCATAAGAACAGACGATGTATTGTTGCAAAATATTCATTTCACCTTTGATTCTGACCAAATTCTAGGGCGGGCAGAGTATCTTTAACTTTATGTCAAAATTTTCAAGTCATAAAGCGATTTAAAGTGATTTATTAGCACAAGTTGATTTATGAGCACAAGTTGATTTATTAGCACAAGTTGATTTATTAGCACAAGTTGATTTATTTTAAACTTTGAGGGTTCTCCTACACAACAACACAAACCCTTATTTATACTTGACACTACGTCAGACTACAATCCAACCAAACATGCTTTATGATGACTCTCTCAAAGATGCTTTCAAGCTTTTGCAAATGAAAAATTTCGTAGCCTTTTATGTCATTTTCATTTTGGTGTCTCAACTTAGGATTCCCTTAACGAACAGGAAAAATAAAAAATGTGTTACTCATTTAAGTCTCTTGATAAGTAGGATCACGTGATCCGAACGTGAAGAACAAGTTTTCACTTCACCTAACGTGAAAAGCAGTTCTATTAAAATCAATTAAAGTGTTGATACCTTCCGCAGATCATAGAGTATGTGCATAAAGAGTACACTCGTAAGTTTTCTTTAAACATCATTTGAATGATTGCGCTTGCAAGAGTTATAAAAACATTTTATTGTGCAGCTTAAGACATCGTATGACGGAATATCGTAATTCTACATTACTAACTACGTCTCTCTTATATTTCTATAGATATTTCCTTGTAATAAAATTTATAGTCTATGGCAATTGCACAAACATGACACTTGTTAGCAAATTAATGTTATGTTTTATTAGTCGATACGGAAAAGTTGTGATTGTTTGTTTACTTAAATAAATAAATATAAAGTTACAAAAAAGTGTAAGTTATAGCCTGACTTAACGAGGCTTTTTACAGCCTGTCTAAACTCGGTCTTTTTTTTAACTTTAATTTTTTTTCCGATTTTTTAAGATCCGAGTTTGACATATTAGGCTACTCATTATAACACATGTGTACCATTTGAAGGTTAATTTAAAAAACTTGGTCTTCTATTACCTAATAGGTAGGTAGGTACTTCAGTAAATTATGCAAGTTTCATTAGAAAAAAACTGATATTCCAACACTCAAACGATTACTGGTTTGTAGAACTTGTTATCACAAAAAAGGCGCTAGAACTCAATATTACCTATAAAAACAAGAAATAAGCGATTGGGTAATACTCCAAAAATATCTTAGGTGAGATTTTAGACACCTACTTATTTTTTGTTATGAAAACTACTTAAAATCTTAAAAATAATCATAGTGCGAATACTCATTCGGTAGTGAAAATATCCAAGCAAATATAATGTATTGTATTTGATTATTGTATTATTTATGATTTTGACATTATAAATAGTGATTTTGACATTATTGTTAATGATTTTGACATTATTATTAATTGTTTTGGCATTATTAGTAATTATTACCAAAATATGCCAGATGTATGTATGTACTAACACTAGTGTTTAAGATGTGTATGTAATTACATACTAACTAATTGGATTTTATGATCTGGAAAATATTTGTATATTTATTATTTTTTATTATTATGTTATTTTATTTTTATTAAACTTTTTTGTTTGAATTACTATAGCTCCTTATTTAAATATTGCAATTTACAAATAACACTTACAATTACAAGCAAAGAGATTTAAGAAACGACAAGTACAGGACAATATTCTGCATCATTCTCCCTTCTTTTAATTCCTAAGTTCAGAGCTTTCTTGATTAATTACCAGTAAGAAAATATTTAATAAAAACCGACCAAGTGCGAGTTGGACTCGCACACGAAGGGTTCCGTACTACCGTACAATATTTAGCAAATAAATGAAAATACTTAACAAAGAATTTTATTATTTTTAATCTACAAATTAAATCAAAAAATTTGCAACTAAAAAAATTTATTTAAATCGCAAAATGTTTGATTTGTATTTCATAATGATACTATTAATTACAAAGTTATTTAAAAAAAAATCAAATCACCCATATTTAAATAAAGTACCTTATGAATCGGTGTTTTTCGTATTTGTTGATTATATATAGTATATGGTACAGGATTTACAGGACTTAATTTTGGAAGATATAAAAATAATGAAAAATATTTGTTCTCTACTCGATGAGCTCTAAACAATGATACATACATACACATGCCAGTAATTTTTTTTTTTTCAAAATCTTGTGTTTATTGTATGGAGGTCTCCATACAATAAACTTAAGATTTTGACCCCTTTAATTTGTAACTTTATAAAATTTTTATTATTTGTTGTTATAGTGGCAATAAAAATACATAATCTGTGAAATTGTCTACTGTCTACCTATTACGGTTCATGAGATACAGCTCGCTGGCAGACAGACGGACAGACAGACAGACGGACAGCGGAGGCTTTGTAATAGGGTTCCGTTTGTCCACCCTTCGGGTACAGAACCCTAAAAACCAATGACAGTTCAAATTTACCGCAGATCAAAGATAACACAGATATCATAAATCATAATATAAAAAAAAGTAATAACGAGACACAAAGATATGATACGGCACGCGAGTAATTTCCAAAGCTTATCAGTTTTCTCATTTCTTAAGCCATGTCCATACTATTATGTATCTTATAAATTACGTAAAGTTGGTAAATAGCGGCAGGTGGCAGCAGTGGGTCAACAGTATCGTGACGAGGACGTCGAGTAGCCATTTGACATTTTAAATTTGGAATCCGTCGGATTGTAGTCTAGTCGTGTATGGCAGTTAGTGACGTAAGGTTGGTAGATAGACGACCTTGCGACTTGCGATTTTTATGTTATACTAACGTGATACTTGATAGAAAGTTTTATTGGGCTTTTTGGAAATGGGTATTTGTAATAGCACTTAGATCGTTGGTACCGATTACTACCGATATCCATGTTCCTTATTGTTGGAGTTTTTTTAAATCGCACTCGCCTGTCTTATGAACTAAAAACCTAGTAATATATGACAGGAAGGCATTATCAATTATCAAGATAGGCTCTAATTTTTATATATTTACCGAAAACTTCACTAAACTCACAACGCAAATAAAAATCAAACTCATTCACCAAACATGGTCCCAATTCATTTGAACAAGTTTTTCACACAGCTCCTTCATAGTAACTTACCAATTTCGCGTCCTCATTCGTTCAATTATCATGTAAAAATCATTAATTCCAGCAATTTGCCAATCAATTACTTGGTACCTTCGCAACAGCTGCAATTTCGACGCATCAGCGATTCTATAAGCTCATGCATCTAGTTCAAACGCAACCGATTGCTTCGCATCATGTTTGCGACATGGAATTCGTGGTTAGTCGTGCGTTTCTGACCGTTCTGTGTTGGTATGCCTTAATAATCGATTATGAAGAATTATCGATTCGGTGATTTCATGTGAATGGGTGTTAACCATCGATGGGCAATGCCTGCATTGTATTTGTATATTTTTTGTTTATTTTTGTAACGCCTTTTAAATCTTTCATGTTTTCGGCATTAATCTTAAGGCAACTAATAATATCATGAAATATATTTCTTAACTGACCAAACAATAAAACCCTTGTATCAAAACAATCGACAGTATCGATGTCGTTCAAATCACGATTCGATTATTGTTATCAAACAATCGATCGACTCGAACCGCCATTCGAAATCCGTACGTTTAGTTGACCCGAAATATTTGTGCCCGGTAATTATCCATAATTACCACAATACTAGTGCGCCAACCCTAATTACTTCTTATGTATTGGAATGTGCATTAACACGGATTCTAAGTATTTCATGTAATAACACGGGCTATTTGGAAAATTCCCGAGTTTACATACATAGGTAAAATGTAAATATACTCAATTATCTCGTATTAATTTATTCTGAGGCATCTTCACGCCAACCTCTTCACGCTACTTAGTAAGTAAACAACTTTGACGTAGGTATATCGTGTCCAACATGACAAATATCAAGCAATAGGTACATACAGTCCAGACAGACCTCCTTTGTATAGCTTACTTGTCTTTCTGGTTTTAGATTCAGCAAACGTTAGGTTTACTTAGCTAAAATTAGAGCTAATACACGCGCCACTTACTGACGTCTAGAGTGTTAAGTAATTATTTGATAAATCTACTGGTCTACACACAGGTACAAAAATAAACTTGACAGTGAAAGATACAGAACAGATAGCTAAAATCACAGCACTCTATCTAAGAAAAAGAAAAGTATTATACAGGTCGAACAAACAGTGACGTCATTAAAAAAAAATTGTTTCCTCATGCCCGGGATATTTGAAAATACCCTCATGTATGTTCCGCGATTTTTGTAGTATTCGAGTTATTACTTTTTTGTAGTTTCGGATACCCCTGGGCATGAAATTTAGATTTTTTTATGATCTCACTATTTGAACCACTCTGTATATTACTTTTGTATTGTTTAAAAGATTTGTCATCCCTGGTTATAACAAAAACTTCAAATATTACTTTTCAAAAATGAAACCTTGACAATATTTGATCTCAAGTTTAGCAGTTCAAGAAAAAAGGTCTAAAGAAAAGTAAATACAGATATTACAAATAAACACTCATGCATGACTAAGTTATTTGAACAAAGAACCCAATTGAAATCACCCAAGTACTTACAATCCTAAAACAATATTATCTCTTCCAATATTATGGTCGCATTAATATATATAAACTGCAGATACTAAACAAAAACGTTAAGTGTTTCAGTACATTGACCGCTTATCAAAACATTAAATCTTACGCTACAAAAAGAATAAAACAAACACTAAGTAGTTGCCATAAAAGGAAAACAAGCAGACAAAGCTACTAGTTTATGAAACTATTACAAGTACAGCGTTCAGCGTCCAAGTATCCTAAAAGATGTCATAGTAGACCTACAGTTTCGGGTAAAATCTGGTACCTTTAAGGGTTCCCGAGGTCAAACGGGACAACCGTTTGACCTCGAGAACCCTCCTTCACCGGAAAATATATAGATACAGAAACTAGATATATCATATGTAGTTAAAACTGGTCTCACTGGTCCTTTTGAACCGTTAGCTCATTTCATAAACCTCAAGATATTAACCCTTCCTGCTCTATATAAATATCTACGCGTCCTCAATTTTACTTAAATCAAACATCAGTAGCTATAACGCATTAACAAGCAGTAGACTTAAAAATACATTACGCAATAAAACCACACTGCAGTATATAGCAATAGTATTTTTTGTATGGGCTTAAAAATATATAATAAGTTACCCATAGACATTAAGAACCTACATTCAATTGGTATTTTTAAAAGGAAGCTAAAATCTTCCTAATTAAAAAGGCATATTACTCTGTAAAAGAATTCCTTGAAGAAAAATAATTATCCAATATTAAAATGATTGTGATATTTAATATAATGTGATAAAAATTATAAGAATAGTATGATATAATATAAAATGTATGTGTGTGAATAATGATAATTAATATAATATAATGTAAACCTTATAACTGTAAAATTGAGTATCTATATACTTTTTTATTTTTTAGTTATAACCATTTAAATTGCAATGCCTTAACAGGCAACTAAATTCTAAGAACCTACCTATTGTTATCATCTTCAAAATTCTGTACACTTTAGTTAGCAATAAAGAATTTGAATTTAAATTTGAAAATTTGTGACAGACGTCGTCGTGTCCTTTCAATAACTCATACAAACGTTCCATAGAAAAAAGTACGTTCAGCTTTTCACGAATTAGAAAAAAATCCGGCAAACTTTTCCAATTTATTTTTTTCCTAAACACCTAATTCGAACTATTATTAATAAGAGCCAAATCGGTCCATTCGTTCTCAACAGCATTTCATTTTTATTTATATATATTAAATAAGTACTTATTTTGATGACCCACAAGTAAAAAAATTGTGGCACGAGCGTACAAATGTTATGGTCGTAGTCGGCTTAATACGAGTAGATCAAAATTTACCACGAAATAATAGCAGCAAATTGCTTGCCCATCGCCCACATTCTCATAACGCGCTAAAAGGTAGACCTGTCCATAAAGCATAAATTCATAACGCGCTAAAAGGCAATCCTGTCCATAAAACATAAATATATTCATGTCGCGAAGTTTACCATAAAATGTCTTATTTTTAGCCGGAGCCAGAGGCCGAGCAAACCAGAACAAATAAAACAAGTTAGCAAGATGACACTATCATCCAAAGATTTGAGATTTATGCCAAGAATGAGAACGTCGAACGCTGTTGTTGCAAACAATTACCCATGTGGCGGTTTTTCCACGTGTTGAGTGTAAAATCAAATATTAAACGTAAATACAGAGTCTATATTTAAAATTAAACAAGGTTTCATGAAGTGATTGTACATTATAGAATTGGAAGACGAGGTGATCATAATATTTTCAAGCCCGAAATTGGAAAGGGCCAAGTAAAGGGCCTTGAGGGACGCCTCCGTAAAATAATTTGTCGTATCCATAATGTTTTGGTGAGTGATCAGCTAAATGTATACACGTGGATACGAGATGACAGAACTAATCCAAGCATCTTAACCTTGAACATTAGAATCGTTCCACATACTAATTATCAATGTTTTTGAGCTAAACGTTAATAGAACTTTTTGCTATAGGTACATCTTGTCTGTCAACTGAGATTACATGATATTATCAAGCCCATTATCAAAACCAAAGAACTGAAAAAATACAAGAGCGTAGAACCAATGGTATGTGTAGGAATGTCGAGGTACGTTATGAAAAGTGGTCCTATCCTAACCCTGCACTGAATTAAAATATAAATCACCCATTTTTACAACAACAATGCTATAATAAAACAGAAATAAATGCGCTTTGTCATAAACATTCGCTAGTAAATAATTTGCACGAGGCGCTGATTGTTTTGCATACTTGTAACTCGATACACTAAGGTCGTAAAACCTAGTACTAATAATTTCTTGTTATGCACTGACCTTCGCGTGATTCATTTCGCATTTTTTTTTCTGACCACATCCGGGAATCGGTGGCAAACACTCAAAACTCCTATCTTTAGATCCTGACTTTGACAGACAATTAAGTCAGGTCGGACATTATATTTGCTGTTGGTTTTTTACTGCTGATACTGAGCTGGTGGCTTCTGTTTCTCTACTATATGAAGATAGGCAATGCGATTATTTATCTTAACAAAGCCTTTTTCGTAAAGATCTTTTTTATCAAGATTACCAGCAAGAACATGATTTGAATAGCAAATTCTACGTGAAGACGTAGGTAAATCTACTGCATCCCCTTGGAAGACCTTTAGTTGTATGATTTTAGTGAAGATTGCCTATTACGAGTTCCTATCTACGGAACTTGCAATGCATTCGATGAGAAGTCAGTAACACCAGCTGACAAAACCTCTGTTTGCATAGACGTTGTGGTCAGTTCCGAAATACAGACTACTGATATAGATTCATTTTTAAGTTCTCTATGGTATTAACTTGTACGTTTATTATGAATAAGGTTAGCAATAACAATTATTGCTACATTGTAAACTTTATTACTTGTTTCTTCCTCATGTAGTTCGAATTTATGTCTCTTTAGAATGCTATTTAATTGATGATTTCATGTTAGTCTATGAATTGATGCTACTACAGATTCGATTTGATGCATTTTATTGTACTTTATTCCTGTTAATTTAGAAATATTGTAGTAGTTCGAAGTCTTTGTAAACTAACAACTAGTACAAAATTTTTGTAAACTTCTAGAATTAACGTTATTGTGATTAATCTAATCGATACATTTTATAATTTCTGCATAGTTCCAACTTAAGTATGCATCGATCTTTAAATATTTTCTTTCTTTGTTACAGAACGCAAAGGAATTGTCGGAAACTGTGAAATGTTAATAGTGTGTATGTTAGTAACATCGTGTTAGTAACAATCTTGATAATCGACTATAGTGCAGTGCTTTGTATCCCGAATACATTGGACAACGCTTCACTACTAGGCTGTATTGCCTTGGTAAGTTATTATTTTTAAATAAATTAATAATTTTAACGAATTTGTCGAAAATGCTTTAATCATTCGAACGATTTTTTTTACAAAATCTGCATAAATGTGATCAGTTTTCTGCTTTTCAATATCGTTCGTTTTATAAAACATTATGTATACCATATTTTAAAATGTTATAATGATAATGATGGTAGTGATGCGAAAGAATGTTCGCAGTGTGATTTGCATATAAAAAATATAACTAGTTTTTTAATAAATATTTCATACTAGTGTAGGCCCAATGTATGTTACTATGTGTAACTACTTCGGGATTCGTTAACCTAGATTACGTAGAATTGTAAATTATGCAATACGAGATATATAGCGGCTAACTTCCAACTATTATATCGCCTAGTAAAGTGACTTAGGTTCGTAATTGTAGTTAAAAAGATGGTTGTTTAATCGGTTATAAATGTGTATCAGGATCATAATTCATGAAGTCTGAGAAGACTTCTTGGGTTTTAAATTTTGTGATATTCATTATTTATTTTTATACGTTCAGATGCCAGTAAGTAAGTAAAAATACTTTGTTTGAAAGTTCCCTCTGAAATCCGTTGAAATCTTCTCCGACAAGTTTGTCCAAATTATGTAATGTAATTATGCATAACAGTTGGTGGCTGAAGGCCTCTTCTATACCGGTTCACATATCCGGCTTCGCTTGAACTTGTACAACTTTTTACTCGTCAGCTTTTTTTATGAGACTGATTGGTACCGTCAAGACACTATTTTTATTGCATTTCAGCAATCTAAAAAAATTCGTAAAAGCAATTCATCTTAAATGTACAAACACCATAAAATTATTTCGTTAACAAACTTGCAAAGCCAAATAAAATTAACAATTAATGACGAAATGCATTGCAAAAAATCTTTACCTTTCATAACTTCACGGCAAATATTCACACCAATCATACAACAACACATTTTATTGTAACTACGATTCATTACAAAACAGCAATTAGCAGATTACAGTAACTATGAATCGATTATGAAAGTCGGTTCGTTGACAGCACTATTTCCCGCGTTTTTGCAATTAAGGCGGGCAATATGGCGGCTGCGCGACTGTCAGCGTGATGGGGCTGTTCCGGCAATGTTTCCGCTGAATGATGTGATTACTGTCCTTGACAACAATGGCCAAGGTCGCGGACGCGTGACACTTTATATTTGCCATGAGAAATTGTTCGCGTGATTTGGGTCGATCGCTGTGTGTTTGATAATTGAAAACAGTCTGTAGCATACAGTACTTGCATACAGTCATCAATTTTATTTTATATTATCCGAATTTCAAAGATATGCACTAATGCAAATCTTTGAAATTCGGTTAAAATAAAATAACCACTGGAGACGTTAGGTCATATATTCATACAGGTGAAAGAGTTGTTTCCGCAATTTCCATACATTCACATTAAGAAATACTTAGCGTCAGATAAAACATTCATCGAACTTCGAAATTGTTATTTAATCCCAATCAAATGCTCAGGTCAGCAGTCCAATAAATTCAACATTAACCTAAAAATTATGACATAATCACACATCAGGCCCGCAATGGCAATGGACGAATGTGGAAAAGGGAAAGGGAGGCCTTTACCCAGCAGTGGGACATTACAGACTAAATTGATAGATAGACACATCAGAGCACAGAACACACATCTTCAAACAAATACTTTTCTGTAAGTGTTCAAGCAAGCTGGCCGAAACCTCAAGAAAAAAAAAAAAATTACTCTTCGATGCCGATGCGTCCCAAAGTCCCAACTCCCATGACGTCACCCATGCGTGTGGCCCCACATATACTCCCGCAGGCAAAACGCAAGTGATCACTGACCACTTATATCAACGCGGTGTACCGTGGGATCGCAGGAAAAGTACAGGGTGTGTCGACCACGGTTATGGAGTAGTACCACAAGACTAGGTAAGGTTTGATCAGAGCCAGCTGTAGGTAATTATCGCGACTACGTTTGCATAATTTGATGTTGATGACTAACTTCCGCGTGGTTGATGTTTTTTTTTGATAATTTTAGTCGTGACTGCACATGTTTTAATTGCTCTGAAATTTTCTGATGTTGGCTCTTTCTTCTTAATAAAGGCAATAGGAATGTAAAGTTGTTTGTCAAACTTCGTCTTCAGTCACTTACATTTTGCGATGCAATTTATTTGTAATTTACAAGATTAAGCACACCATTAACACTAAAACAGCATAAAAAGTCTATAATTGAATCTATACCTAAGACTGGCTTTTACAATAACTTACCAATCAACACAAAGTTAATCAAGCAGGCAACATTAATCAAGCAGGCAACATTAAACAGCTATTGAAACGCTTTAAATAAGAGTATTAAGTTAACACCTAGGCCCGCAACAGCGAGGTATGCACAGGATCGTAAACTATTCAGCCGGCAGTTCCGAGCGAGGGCAGGGACCGTGCGCAGAAAGCTCGCCGACCCACTTACAACCAGAACCGAACCCGTTCCAACGCTTTTACATAATTCCAACTCTCGCTACTGCCTTTATCACATACACATATTTCCGAATTACTGTTAAAGATGGTTCTCGAACCGGTCGCCGAAGCCCACAGGTACGTTTGAACATTCGCGGGTTAAGTGATCTTACGTAATCCGAAAGGCGATCGCAATCAAGCAGATTTTTAAAATAAACATACGATGAAATAATTTTGCTATTACATCCACAATATTTGCTTCTGAATATAGCATTGACAGCATTTGAGAAGGTCTCACCTACTTACATTCAATTTTATAATCTTAAAGACTTCCATAATAGAATCGAATATTTGATCTTCGTTTGAACTCGATCGGAGCACCTGTTAATAGGTTTCTTAGTAATTACAACGAGAAATAGAATTTACAATTTTCTTATCACAGTTCGCAAGTTGCAAGATTAGATCGAACTACTTTTGCTCTACCTAATGCAATCTTTACAATTCTTGAACCGAACTATTCATTGTATCAGTTTCAATTCGTACCAAGACCGTTACTGTTTGAAATACGTTCACATTCAAGTATTCAAATCAATACTATATGAAACCTAATTCAGACCAAAAAAACTTTAAAGTCGACCTCGAACTACTTTTGTATAAAACTACGCGTTCGCAAAACTGCAATCGCGTCATTTTTGGCGACTACAAGAACACCAACCGAAATAAATTTTTATCAGAATCTGACCGCTAGATAAGTTTCGTCATTTGCCTTTTTTGTCAACAACAGAGGTAACTGAACTAAGAAATATCTAATAACGACTAACAGTATTCTGTAATGGAGTTGAAATAAAACAAGCTGTTAGCGAAAGTGAATGAATCGATATTTTATAACAAAGTTTAGTACACTGTAGACTAGTCCTCGTTTCCGCAAAAAATATTAAATGCCGTACTGTTCAGTGCTAGCTCTTTTACTTTACATTTTATTCGTTGCAAATAAATCTTCGAAAGAGGAAAATAATGTCAGCAATTCAGCATAGATACTATTCATACGATTATGGTTTGTGCTAGATCGGTAAATAGTTAATACTGAAAAAGCCTAACCTTAATCTATTGTCATTTCGTGTCTTCACAGTCGCCATCTTATGAAAAGATTATAGCGGTTAAAGACTATTAAATCCCTTCTAATTGTAATAACAAAATATCAGAACAAACGTGACTAAATGACAGCAAACAACTTTCCAGAAATCGTCAAATAATAATAAATTCCTATCAATTTTGAGCGGCCAACAAAAAAGTAATCAAAGTGAAAAAGTTTTATTGCCCCACCCGCTGTTACCAGGACAACAGAAAGTTCTTGCAGTCAGCCGTTTTCCCAATATGGAGGTACTGCTTTCGAAGTCTGCAACACAGGCTGGACTATTAAAAGTTTATTGCAGCATTAAGTGGAGTATTTAACGTCTTTAAGATAATGTGATGTTCACTTTCTAGGTTTATTCCAAGTACAAAGAAATTATAATGTCTTTAACGATCACCCGTGAGTGCCAATAGATTAAATTGATTCAATTAAAAGTTCGATTACAGTTTGCGACTTTTTATTTAACAGAATTATTTAACTCCTTTCTAGATTTATGCACTTACCTATTTGCCAACTTGCTTCTGTCGATAGTTTGAATTCGCATACCTACATGCATATTGAAATGATTTGCAAACATAATTAATAAATTCACCGATTTACATATCACAACATTTATTTTATTGATAGTAAGCAAAATCGTTTATATATGTCATGGCTATGAGGCCATATTTAATAACATATAACATACAACTTACAATGTTGTTATTTTAGTCAAACAGTTTAAGTATCTTACTCATAACAAGTGAATTTTAATTAGAAATGCATACGTCCATTACCATTTTATTTACATACAAACAAATCATAATTTCAAAGTAAAATATTTTGACATATATCTTGCATCAGTAAGCAGTTGCCGCCATTATTATGTATTATTTGAACATCTATGAAAATCTCGGCACTGAATAACAAAGCTAATTTGGCGAAGAATGTCGAATTGATTTTGTCAACATTTTCTAAAACTCGTTATGATACCTGCTTATTATGTCATGTCACGTTTGCCAACCCCGAAATATCATGCAAACTAAATATGTGGCACAAAAAGATTAGCACGATCGCTTTGTGCTCCTATAAAACTTGAAAAAATACACCCTGGAAATGTCCCCTGAACATAGGCCTCCTAATGACCGGTACAATACACGGCCATTAAATCATATGATAGGCCACCCGACTCGACTATATTTAGAACGGAGAAATAGAAAATAATTTGCAAACCTCGCCAATGCCATGAAAATCACGATCTCTATCTCACGCACTATTGCCACACGGAACCCCTTACTTTTCTAGCACATAGCGCGACTGTTTACAAAGGTTTACAGCTTTAGCTAACTTTTCAACCTCTATCAGTTGCAATTTTAGTTGTTTAAGCTTATTTAAAGTTTAACTTTAAGTTCTGTTTACCCGTGACTCCCTTTGTAGGGTAGGTAGGTAATTTAAGTTCATCCCGAAAGTGCCCATTGGCAATACAAACACATAACTACGTGATTGTGATTGCAATGTATATCTATCACATCAAATCTTCGGGCCAATTCTTTCAGATATATGCTATATGATGACCAGTTCTGTTATTGTGCTACCAAGTTCACTTCTGTTTCAGCAAAATGAACAAAGTTTCAACATTTCGAAAGTGAATTTTCAGCCATTTATGGCCAAACAAAACACACACGTGATATACGGCTATTATATAAAACTCATATCATTTTCGTCACTCGAAAATTGTCGTGAATACATCTTTAGCATCTCAAATAAACACCAAGGAAGGTGCAAATATTTAGAAGATAGTGAAATCGCAAACATAGGTCGTGCCGGCGCGGGCGCATCGTGATCCGTTCATCTGGTGTCGAAACTGCGGTTCACGTGTCAATAAGTGGCAGTTACGTAGGAATGTTATGTGCTCATTAGTTTGCCTACTGTAGGCGAACTATGAAATGTATGCACCCATGCTGTCGTGATTTTCGAACGACTTCTGGTAAGGTCGGACTTCGATCTTGGAACAGCAGTCACAACTACTAATAGGAAAACCACCTTCAAATTATTATATAGATATTATCTTTACATTCTATCATTGAACTCCATTTATATGACTACGAACACGAAAATGAAAATAGTACATCAGCCTTATTTAATATTTCACAAATTATAATAACTTACCATCCTATATAAAAGATATAAGCTCTTTCAGCAGTTTTAGAGCAAAACTATCAAATCATATCATTGAAACCACTCACTAAAAATGTTAGTACCCTAATAGTTAAGAATAAAACCATTGAACGTGCTAACCTAACTAACCTAACACCACCAATTTAAAAACAAAATAATTATAAGCCTAATTGTATTGTATCGGTGACCGTTACCTAGAATGTAATTACACTATGTTATCCTCGTAGAATCATCGAAGAATCCTATTACACTATGTTATCCTCGTGTCAGTGGCTCTTTTGTCTTTTTGAGTAAGTAAAGTTAAGTATTTAAACCTAAATTTCTTATACAAATAGAACCACATACTGTCAGGAGTCAGGAATGAGGCAGCCCTACCCACTAAAGTCAACAGCCTATTCAAAACCAATCCCTATTTGACATGTAGTGGTATTTCAAGTATCGCAAGTGATGAGGCAACTCCATACGCGGTGCGAAAGTGAACTGTTATCTCTTATTAGCAAGCAGACTCGCTTTTACTCAAACAACTAATTGCTAAAGGTATTACAAGCCAGTACAGTTGATTGAACTCGGCACGAGCTTGAAAGGAAACTTTTATATATAATCTTGTGCTACAGCTTAGACACTTGCGAGAGAAGGTAGACGAATCTTAGTTCAATGGTATTGAGTTCATTCAGTCGCCTGAAGCGTGGTCGTCAATCAAAATTATATATGGTATTGACCATTAACTGTTTACTATAAGGCTGTGGTCTGGTACACTACAGAAGCGGGCGATGGTGAAAAAAACAAATGTAGGTAGTACCTATACTTATGCATCAGACAGATGTCACGGCCTCCCATCTCTAAATCTTATTAGATCAGCTAGTTCGAGTTCATTTGTTTCTCGATGATCGCTCCGCTCGTCGCCCAGCTCTAGTAATGTCGCAGCCTTATGATTTCTAATCTAGAATGACTATTAAATACTTACTCTTGTATGAATATTCCAAGAAATTCGCAATACCTATTTAATTGTTAGTCTGCTCTAAATAGTGGTTAGACTAGTCTCCGTAAAATATTGGTTTTGAATATTTTATTACCACTCGATATGCAAATAGTTCCTGTTTTCGCTTTTTTGGTTATTCTAACAAAATGTAGTGATATTATAGTAATAGTTAATCATTCTATTTTAAACTCGATTTCGTGCGAATGTATTTTTATAAGATTCTAGATTTATTTCGTTTAATTTAATGTCATCATAGCAGATAACTAATCTCTCATTTTAACATAATCAGCAGGTATTTACTTATAAAAAAAACACAAATTCAATCATTGAAAAACACTCATAGAAGCTTTCATAGGATCAATGAATTTACCTAATAAAAGCCAGAATCGCACAGCAAAAAGATGAAGATGTTTCCAATAACAATATAATTGGTCTAGTATGTGAAGCTAAAGATACTCCACCGGGTGTTATTACCGTAACAAGTAACTAGTTAAAACTAGAAACAGATCCATTCACTGATACCGAAGCTTTCTATAAAGCATTGTTTTGTTTTGATCGTACAACCTGTTCTACTGTTACATTTTGTTAAGTACTAATGGATACAAGTGTATACGCATTTACTGAGCTGATAAAACTTTCAAAGAAATCATGATTATATTGGCATAGAACAGAGGCAACATTGAAGATATAACATTGATCAATGATAATGTTTCAGTGACCACAGTTACCAAACTGATTGATGAATCCATGTATATTATACGGTATTCCTAGTCCACCAATATTTTCCTCTACTTCCTGATGCATAATACATTCAACTCCTTCTTTGGTAAATAAATATGTACGTTAAACGAATAGTTCCGGCTTTTCACTGAAATTCTTTACTTGTATTGTCTTTCGCTCAGCTGTGAGCGGTTGGGTAACTAACTTTAACTTTCGTATTTATGAAGTTTTTACGACTTACACGCAAATATGGCGGTCTTCAATGCACCCATCTTATGTCATCCGTATCATGCAATATAAGATCTCGTGTAGCAATTTAAAATTCAATTAATGTTATATTGATCTAGATACAATATTATTGGTCATTTATTACGCTAACTTAACTTTTTTTTTTAATTTTATTGATGATACTTTTTTGTAGTATATATACCTCATTGCTAGTTATGGTCGTTTTCTTTTTATATTTACAAAAAAGTATATTTTGGTTTAGTCATTAGAGAAGTTAATTTATTCATATTTTCACAAGAGTTATATGCTGAACCACTGAAAAAGCAACTTTCAATGGTTATTTTTTGTATCATAACTTAGTTAAAGTATAACATATTCTTCATTACTTTCTGTCACATTCTGATTTACGGATAGCATAAAAGCTCGGCAAAATGAAAAGGAGCGTGTAAAACTCACACAGGTGTACTAACGATGTTGAGTGTTCAATACTTTCCATCATTACCAGCCTGTTCTCGATCCGAGGTGTCTTCTCATGTAGAAAGTCAGGTCCGTGACGCAACGTGCGCGGACAAACATTACAGTTTACAGTGCATTATACAATCAATTTAGCGCTCGATTGCAGCTCGTTGTCATCTAGGCGGGGTCGCTCATGCAAATTAGGTTTGTCGTTGTTTGTTTTGTTCTAAGTTATCAGCTTGTTTGTAGAGGTTCTTGGTGAGGAGGTGTAGGACTACAAGCGCCGTGTTACAGAAAATTATCGTCATTTTCATAATATCCTTATGCACAATGTTGTAGTCTAAACGTTCAGTTGGATTAATGATGCACATAGAGAAAATCAAACTTTTGGTTGGTCCACGAAAAGATCGTAAAAAAACGATGTAAATAAAGTTACAGGTCTGTCCCCTTGCCCTTGCAGAGTAACCTTTTACTAAAAGAGATTAAAATAAACCTATCATTAAACAAACATAAGAAAGAATTAACCTTCACATACTAACACATGAGCAATCAGATAAATGAACATATATAAAAACTATTTCCTTCCTGCGACCAACTTATATGAGTACTTACTACGTGTGGTTCTTAAAACAGGATATGGTTTGTCATTGCGGATGGCATTGATGAAGTTCGTAATTTTATTACAAGGTTAGGGTGATTTGGCTTGATAAATGATGAATAAGATAAGGTCTTCTACAAATTATCGTTACAATTATACGCAACTAAACAAAAGGAAAATTTGTCTAAAGCTCCTCTTCTGGTAAAACAGTAAATGACTGAAAGATAATCTTGCACCTTACAGATAGATGCGAATAGAATTTCAGAAGCCCGCACTAAAAATATGGAGAATTCAGAGAAGCTACTCGTAAATATGAAACTCAGTCACGTAATTGTAAGGAGATAAACATTACTTGACCTATTCAAATCGCTACCACATCAAAATCATCGAATTAAACTTTCACTTATCACAACCAGACACGACTGAAGCTATTGATGTCAGTCAAATAAATCCAACACAAACATTGGACAGCGAGTACAAAACACATAATACATACGTAATTACGGACCTAGATACATAATGTGAAGTCATTTCTATCAATTATCCTCTTACCATTGACATAAGAAACGGAGTCACTGGTGCTATGATTATAGGCTCGAGTATGATCGTGATGTTGGGCAAAGTGTAATTGAGTTATTTTGTAAGAAAATTCCGGGCAAACCAGAGTTCGAATTATGGTATGTTTATAATAATTGAATCATTTCTATATCATGATTTTGAATACCTTTTAAAACTGCTCTAGAAGAACGCCCCAGTGGCATTTGCAAAAACCAAGAAAGCATACCGACTTCCTACAGCTCCGACATCTTCATTCTTCTCCAGTTCGCTAGGTATTGTATGATCCCAGAGGGAAGAATGATGCTTGCTTCCCCAAAGTTCACTTACTTTACAACTCTACCAAGTCTTCATATCACTAACTATGCAATTCCGCCAACTTTACTCTGCTTGACTTTATTATTCTCCGAATATTTACTTCTCTCCGAGTAAAGATCATAACTTTGTTACACAATTTACTAAAATGCGAAGAAGCTTATAAATTATGTAGTTTCAACACGCGCCCAAAATGAAATGGTGTTGGCTTACTCGTTGGCTCATTATAGTTGGCCACACCTTGGACCTGGGCGAAAAGTATGACAAACATTCAGGTGAAATTCTAGAAGTGTTGCCTAATCATTTTCCCTATTTAGCATTAGTGGAAGTTCCACAAGCTCATGCACCTGTGGCATTGATTGGAAAACGAGAAACGCAGTAGCGATCAGTGCCAAAGCTATCTAACCTTGCTTGATCCGTATATTAATGTGGTATAAGTAGACCGCTCACTCCATCAAGAGCGGAGTTATGAGGTTAGGAGTATGAGAGATCAGTCTGAAGATATCGAGTTGATCAGGATGTTGGTCCCATGTTATTATACAGGGCTAACATGACATAAGCCCTGATGATGTTTATCACGGACAATGAAAATACGAATGTTTTGGTAAAAGCTTGCCTTTCAAAGATTGCATTAACCAATACAAATAAGTAAGAGTGGTTATCACCTCGCCTACTTCTCAGTTTCCATTTGCCTTCGGACAACAACACGCTAATTTACTTAAACATACAAACTTTCACATTCTCTGCCTAAAGGGACATAAACAAACTGTCTATGCTGGACACGCTGGTGACATCTGCCAGCTTACTATAAGACAGCAACTCTAGGCCAAGGTCCTCCATTAAATTTTTAATCTGGTAAAACAGTATGTGGATCTATTATCCGTTGAAAATCATCAGTTATCTTCTGACCCTTGACTATAATAAACTTGCTTCTTCTTACGAGGAAGGACAGTTCACTAGGTTATTAGAGTCACAAGTCACAAGTTAAGAGTGATGATGCCTCATGCAGGCATCTTATGAGTATCAGCTCAACCTACATGTGACCTGTTAACTTTAATTATTCACCTATGATTAATACCTGAACAATGTACATTCTCCGTAACCTCGTGTGATGTCGGCGTCACTCAGGGCCAACGCCCACGCATCACTCTCGTTTTCAACACCATCATGCGTAAAAGTTGACGGCGCACAAATGTTCAATGATAGTAAAAGTTCGTGATGTTAACGTTTTTATGTAAATGTCTGATGAGTAAGTGGATCATAGTTTATGAGTGACACTTAGATGTAGCATGAGGTACTGACTAAAATACGTAGGTAGTGAATGAAACAGACCGTTTACGAAGTTGGGTGTGACTTGTCTGATGTAATTTCATGACAGACACATTTATGTTATTAAAAACGAATTCAGAATCTTGGCCAGTAGAACAGGCCCCTAATACGCTGAGACTTGTTTGCCAAATAAGCATAACCGTTGCAAAAATCTTGTAAGTTTACAACATTGCATCTGAAAGTAAACCTTCATATATTTAATGAGTGATTGTATCAGTACACGCTAATGCAGTATATTAAAACTGAAATATGAAATCGCCATTTAATCGCAACAATTATAAGATTATACGTGTTTTTTAATATAAGAAGTAATAAAATCATCGAAGGTGGCTTTCAACGGCCGATGGCGATGGATACAAAAGCCGTTCACATTTGTACATCCGGTTGCAGCGGAAGTAACGGTGCAAACGTCGCGTGCGCACTTAAGACTCTAGGGTTGAAGTCTGTTGAAGACTCTTAATAGATATAACCATGTCTTGAAGAAGATGAATGAAACGGAACGGTAGGCAGCAAAAAAGGAACAGATTTGTGCAGTCTATATGTGGAAGTACTTAGGTATATTTATGCCAAAGACACCAACTAGGATAGCAAAGCGATCTTCAAAAAAATCAATTTGGTATACGAGTATCGTGGTATTAAAAACATTGATCATAAAATAATAGTGTGAACTTTGACCACATGATCAATCAAAGATTACTAACCGTAATAAATCGTCTCTTTTTTTAAAGAGCCATTTTTCCATACGAAATATTGTCTTCGACTATTAATCTCCACAGACAGCCCTATGATTCAGAATATAGATCAATAAGATCTGACCACGAGGTCGGTAGGTACATTATATTAGTTCATTGTCAAGTAAAAGTTGCACTACTACATGCTCACTTACGCAACACAACTTGACTGTTGACCAGCCAAGTTTAATGTATGAATTCTTGAACAAATATGTTGAAAGGGCGCAGTTTTTTTTTTTTTTTTTTTAAACGTGTTCTTATTATTGGTGAAAGAATTTAATGATTCATTAAGTAAGTCATTCACTTTAATGTCACAGAAAGTGGTAATGTGTGTATTTATTTCAATGTTTTTTGAAAGCCGTAAAAGAGGTTTAACAGCCCTTTCTTCATTACCAATGTTTACTACCTTAACTGTAACAAACGTGGCAGTTCAGTGGCCATGCTTAGCACGCATACCGTTCTGTTCGTTAGTATAAATCTTCCTTTTGGAGGCAGATTACATCCGTACGATATCGGTTTGCTGCGACATATAAGTTCAACTACGATCTTCCGATGCCTCTACATTCCTCAGCTGATGTCAACTCATTGATGTACTTCTTTTAGCCTCTCAATTAGAAAAACAACTTTCAAAGTAAAAAATATTTATACAGGGTGGCATCATCGACGCGAAAACTGTTACCATGGATACAGTAAATGATTCTGAAACCCGGTGAGGAGAAATATTTCATCGGTTATTTTTTTTTTATCTGCTGTTCCATACATTTTGATCGCGTAGGTATTGTAGTTTTCTATGAAAGAGTTTTTTTTTTTTAATAACCAAAGATTTCTACTCAGGAGGTTGCAGAATCATTTACTGTATCCATGGTTAACAGTTTTCGCGTCGATGTCCCTGCCACCCTGCATAAATATTTTTTACTTTGAAAATTGTTTTTCTAATTGACAGGCTATAAGAAGTACATCAATGAGTTGACAGCAGCTGAAGAAATCCATGGTTTCAGCTTTCGCGTCGATGTCCCAGCCACCCTGTAGGTATATATATATTGCAACAATTATGAGTCTAAAGAATAACGGTTGTCTATTTGATGATCAAAATTTTCAGGTTTCGGATTCGTGAAACGTTTAGAGGACTCCTGCGATAACATTGATTGATGTTCGATTCGACATGGAAGCGTATCGAATAGTTGTGTCCCAAGTTCAGTTACTTACCTTCAAAACTTACGTTTCCTGTTGTCTTGAATCTCCAAAACTACTTATATCCCTTCCAATATATCGGATTACCACACCACCGTCTCTTAGCAACAGCTCATACAATTCGCGTCTCAACCGCCATTCCTCCACGCGTTCCTTTCGATGCTAATCAGCGGTTCATTCAGCTCACTTCCATTGTGTCAGGGGGCGTGGCCCAGCGTCTGCGCCCGAATTCTTGCGCACTGACAGCTTACGGGCAAGTGTCATAATCGAGTGGTGCTGTTTAGTCATGCGGAGTGCGGGATATTTATTAGTTGGGTTGGTAGTGTGGGCTAGCTATTAGTTGAGATGTTGTATAGGGTTGGGTGTTACAGTTTGATTTCTGTTTGTATGGAACTTATGTTATTTTATAAATTGAATAGGAAGTCAATTATTATAATTGACGGAAAGGAAGGTCTTGATCAGAAAGGGTGGGACTTAAAATTATTTCCTTATTATCGTTGTAATCAATCAATCATAATGATTTAACAGCATTGTGTCCTATTCACGAAATATAATTAGTTAAGTATTATAAAATACCAAACAAAAGATTTCGTGATGATTATTATCAAATCAATCGATATCTTTGTCACATTTCCGCGTAACTCGCCAACCGCAATAGATACCTGACACAAAATAGATACAAAAGGCCCACTAAGTCTAAAATTCTAAGTTAATAAATGAGACCACGCAGGCAGGTAATTTTCAAAACACTAAGTGCGGATTTCACCAATGAAAATGAAAGCGTTCAACACTTCTAAACCGCGTTGAAGAGCTGTCAGTGTCATTATTCCACAACAAATTGACAGTGACAGCTCTTGAACGCGATATAGAAATATTGAACGCATTCAGTTTCATTGGTGAAATTCGCGCTAAGTATTTAAATAGAAAACTAAATGCTTTTTTCTGCACCAACCTGAAACCAAATGTAGAAAGGGCTCATATTCTAGAATTCGATTGATCTCGCAAAATCCAAAATCTTAATATGTGTATCAACCTTTGTATTAGTAACACTTCTGTACTTCGCTGCTTCACTACAAACAACAAGTCGCGTTGCACTCGACAATCGTCACGAGCGATACCGACAGATTTATTGCATCGCTCGAAAGGAACGCGGGTGCGGCCTTGCTTTTAGAATAGGACACCGCTGCACCGGTCACTTATTATGACAAGGAAATATTTTTCCGGTGTCTAACAAAGGATTTGATTCAGCTGTCACTTTGTTTCTTATGGTTTCTTGCTAACGAGTTTGTGTAACGATATCGTGAGTTTATCTTGGTAGGCGGCAACTTTTAGGGTCCCGTACCCGAAGGGTGCCAAACGCAACCCTCCTTATTACTAAGCCTCCGCTGGCCGTCCGTCCGTCTGTCAGCGAGCTGTATCTCATGACCCGTAATAGGTAGACAGTTGAAGTTTTCACATAACAAAAAATTATAAAAATTAAAATTAAAGTAAAAATTTAAGGGGGCATACAAGAAACATTACCCCTTGCCCTTCGTACGCGAGTCCGACCTCGCACTTGGCCAGTTTTTTTTCTCCTTACTATAAAGTATTAATATTCAGACATTCTAGTATAGGACTGCTTCTACTGCGACCAGGGAACAGCTTCCATATTTAAAATCACCTTAGCAGCCTTACTTTGTACTAGTTTGAAACTTACCAGGATAATATATCAAATACTGGATTATCCTTTGTCTTAATATGAAAACATACAGTTATTTACCTCTAAACACGAGGACTTACCTGTGTGGTTATAGGTAAGATGTTGCATTGCATCTGTATGTATGTAGTCTTCTTCTTTTCGTGTGGTTAGTGACTAACCTGGTGTCAGAGTTTTAAAGCCGTCCATAGTCAGAAAATATATCTCAGGCATGCCGGTTTCATCACGATGTTTTCCTTCACCGTTTTTGAAGCAAGTGATAATTAATACAATACGCACATGAATCCGAAAAGTCAGAGGTGGGTGGCTTGAGTTTGAACTGATGACTTGGCGTCCGACGGTCACACCACTAGGCCATCACTGCCACTATGTGTGTGTATGTATGTAGTAACGATAAAGCTCATTTCTGGTTTTCACGCAGCGACGACTATCTGACCTCCACAACCCCTTTGATTTTACTTATCTGAGTAAGTGCTACCACAGATTACGTAACAAATTGTAAGCTGGCAGTTGTTGCATAACTTGCCAATATTAGATACTACGTGGGAAAAGTTCCGGGGTTGACTTTAAAATGATATCTTAAACTAAAATAGACAAGAGTTTGTTATTTATGCTACTGCCCTGCAGTGGAACACTTAGGTATGATTCAATAAAATTGCAAGTTTTAATTGACTTCATAATGACATTATAACTCACAGAACAGCTATGAATAAAACAACTTCTATAATAATTTATTAAGCTTCCTTATTCGCCTATAAATTACGACCTGCCTTAATCATGACCATTTTAGATTGCACCTTCCATTAATTAATATCTATTAACTTTGTAATAAATAGAATTACTATTGTGCTAAAGAAAACTACAATCAATGCCATAAATACATTATTAAAAAAAAATGTTCCTTTTACGAATCTGACGAGTTTTTCCATTAAAAGTAAAACCAGGAACACAATGAGTACACGTTTGATAATGAATATAAAATGTTTTAATAGCGGAACCACGTTCACTTTAATGCTCACGGTTGAGGATTTGACTCTTAGGCGGTTGATCGTTTATTTATTTTGCGTCTGAGTATATTTGTGCAAAACTTTCCATAGATAAAAGTGGTTAACACTTTACG
Organism: Agrochola macilenta; assembly: GCA_916701695.1. Classification (NCBI taxonomy): domain Eukaryota; kingdom Metazoa; phylum Arthropoda; class Insecta; order Lepidoptera; family Noctuidae; genus Agrochola; species Agrochola macilenta. Next base: position 7,986,808 of record OU753554.1, on the reverse strand, counting down.
ATACCGAGGCTATTTTTATCTCGTATATGCTGTTTTCTCAATAATATCTGGAGAAATTGAAAAGAAACAACAAAACCTTAACCATCATGTTTATTTACTCCATCAATTTTAATATCGTTCGAAGTTTGAACCAATATTTCTCCAGACCCGTTTACTAGTCTCAAGTCATAAAATTTGCTTCTATCTGTCGAGTTCCCTCGTAAAACTGGATGGAAAACATTTTAACTTCTCAATAAAACATGATTGCGTCTAAACAGACGCGATTTCGAGCCACTCCCACGCAAGAAGGTTCGATTACCTCTGGTCTCCTCATTACTGTCTGTCGCTGAACGGCTAAGGTTGTCAGTACTGTCTAGAAGACATTAATTGAATGAGGAAATTAAATGCTTTTATATACGTATACAAGCGTTTAACAAGTAATCACTGGGATCGACTATGTATAGAGAAAGTTGGAATTGTTTGGAATGGCACGGCACTAATTCCTGTTACATGGGAAAAAACCATAAAGCCCTATTGTTAGAAATTATTAAGTTTCAAGAAGGTAAGCTACATATGTTTTTTTTTGTTTCTACGGCCAAAGAAAACTCGCGCAACACATAATGCAAAGCCTGGCCGTAAGCGAAACAGCAATTTCTATAAAAACCTCTTTCTCCAGTCAGGCAACTATTCTGTTAAAAAGAAACAGAATCATATAATAAAACATCCTTTAGACCTAAGTTTGTTAATTCCTAAGTTGTTAAGACAAGTTTAGCGTTACCACTTTTTATTTTCAGTTGTATGGCTCGCATCCCTACTCCCTAATAGACAGTTAATCTATTCCCATAGCGCCCTGGCAGCCCTGTGGTCAGTGACCACACACTACAGTTACCTACGCCCGAAACGAGCCGAGACACGGAATCGTTTCCGACTACGTGACCACTCTGTAATGGCTGTGATCAATCAGACAGTCGTCCGAATAAATACCGCGTAATTCGATTCACAACTATAGACACCGGATATTTCTAGATAACTGTAGTTTTTGGCGAGAAGTAAAAGCAGTGTAATAAAACTATTACAGACCTAATAACGTTTTCGCACTCGGTGTGCCACTCAGATATTGTTAATTTGAAAATGGAATGGCGATGGATGGAAAAAGCTTAGAAAAAAGAAAGAATTTGTTTCTTCAATCAATCTTGATTGCATGAAGCCATTTTTTTGGATCTTTGTTAATGCAATTTTGTTGGTGAAAATAATAAGTTGAAGAATAATAATAATTCTGTTGTCCAAGGGTGATCATTTTAGCACCTAATATTCCCTATAACAACAAATTATAGCAGCACCTAATTGGAAAGTTTATATCCAGTTTTACGAACTAAATGACGGCGAGGAAATGCAGTTTGATTCTCACACCGCTAAGGATGGAGATAATGAATTATAAAGATGTATTTTATTCTAAGCAAAAACGTAGTCATGAAAGGAGCTGAACTTATCCTTATTTGTCTATACTCAATTAAAGAAACTACAGCAATTATATAAAGTAATTACAAGCGGTCGACACAAACTGCTCTTAAGTATGGTAATGCATAGTCGTTAGCCACATAATGTTACTGTAATGCACCAATATTTGCCTTCTACTATACCACGCAATGCAATTATAAGTAATTTTCTACTTATTACGTTTATATCTACAGTGTTATTCCGTTAACGTCAAAGCTGTAGATGACTTGCGTACCAAGAACGACAGCGAAAATAATGGATGAATCTGGATTAGTATTTTTGCGCATATTCCAGTTAAATTCAAACTCCGAACACCTAAAAATTGAGAGATGGCATTATTTTTTTTAAAGTTTTGAGCTAGCTTCAGTTAAGTTTATTGTGCTTTCGAAACAGAAAAAAGAGCAATGAATTTCACAATGAATGAATGACAAGAGGTCTTACATTTCGCAATGAATGAATGATTTACACAATCAATATAAAATATTATGATGACGTTCATAATTCAGTTACGACGAAGAAAATATAGGTGCTTTGACACTTTTGACAGGTGCCTGTGGACCTGACGTCTCAGTGCTGCCACTAGTGAACGTCATTTCATTTTCCTCATTCATATGAAAGTAGGTGAAGGCACTGCTTGTTCCTCAAACACATTAACACCACATCAAACCAAGAGTGTATTTGTAAATTGTTTATATATTAATCATCGAATCATTTTGTAAGCAACAATTTATGCCAACACACGTACTTACTAAGAAGTCTTAATAAAACACAGAATTTACAATGTTTTCAATAGCTATAAAGTTAAAAAAGCCACCTCAAATAGTACCGACCAACAATATATCACTTGCTTCAAACACGGTGAAGGAAAACATCGTGATCGTGAGAAAACCGACATGCCTGAGAGATATTGCTCGACAGCATGTGAAGTCAAGTCAGAGGCCCATGGGCAGCTTTAAAACTCTAACACCAGGTTAGTCACTAACCACACGAAAAGAAGAACAAGGTCGTAAAATTATTTTAAAAAAATTGCCATAGGTAGGTAATCGACATAATGTAACTGTGAAAGTGTAGTACCTAGGTAACCCCGGCCCAGCGCACTATGTCAGAAGAGACGTTGCAAGTGCAGTGGAGAAACACAAACAGGGTCCGACACTAGACACCCAATTTTGGCGCATGACTACCAACGCAACGACTCAAAACTGGCACAGCTTCCTAAACATCAGAGTCCCTACCGGATATGGCCAGCTGCAAAATGTGGCAAGATACTTTCCCTCCACCCGCCCAATACCTACCACCTAGCGAGCATCTACCCGCAGGGTCCAACCTAACGTGACCCAGTTTTAGTCGGGAAGGTGCATCGATAACCTCGCAAAGTGGGGCTATGTCGTCGGTACGGCAGCTGCAGGGTGTGGATCTGGAGCTGTGACGCAGACTATGTCCCACCTCCTATTTTGCCCTCTGTGCCCCAAAAAAATGCAGCCGTAGTGACCCCTGCGCTGCCACAGACGATGCCGTAGAAGTGACAAAGTTTTGGCCCAACAAAATGTAAAACACTGTCGTGCCATCGACACAACGAAGAAGAAGGAGAAGAGAGTGTTGATCATGTACGAGTGTTAAAAACTAATCCGGTTGGTGATGTTTGCACCAAGTTTTCAAAATTAGGTACCTAGGTAGTTCTGCTTTATAAAACTCTTTCAGTTACATTAAGGAGTATGATTCACTCCAAATGCTATTTTATTTCCACTTATTCTTATTTTCGTGTGGTTAGTGACTAACCAGGTGTCAGAGTTTTAAAGCCGCCCATGGACCTCTGATTTGGCTTCACATACCGTGCTCAAGAGGAGCTCGTGGCTAAGTAATAACAGCCGCATGGCTCGATCCATCAGGTTAAGCTACGCTTGCGAGGGTTGGTCCGTGGATGGGTGACCATCTTTACATACCGAGACTCCTCCGTGCCTCGGAAAGCACGTTAAGCCGTTGGTCCCGGCTGTCATTCGTGGATCTTTGATAGTCGTTAAGAGTCGTCAGAAGCCCGAAAGTCTGACAACCAGTCTTATCAAGGCGTATCGTATTACCCAGTTACTGGGTTGTGGAGGTCAGATAGGCAGTCGCTCTATGTAAAATACTGGTATTCAGCAGCATCCGGTTAGACTGGAAGCCGACCCCAACATAGTTGGGAGAAGGCTAGGCAGATTGATACCGTCGAGAAATATCTCGCAGGCATTTCCACAAGATGTTTTCCTTCATCGTTTTTTAAGCAAGTATTTCCTGTACAGTGACGGAACAATTCGACACCTACAGTACAAAGCTGTAGAAGGTTGCTGACTGCACGACATAATTTTGACGTAGTTATGTTAGGAAATGAATAAGTCACGCTTTTCTACTTTGCAATGTTTGAAATCTTAGTCCTATAACAATCGCCAGGACCACTTTAAATTTGGCAAGCTATAAAAGCTTTAGAGCAAGCTAGTCAGTTTCACCATCATGGGACATAAATGGCTCTTGAAAGCTCCAATTAATTTATTTGACATTGTGCTCAAACAAGTTCTGTTCCATTTTTTTAAAGTTATTTGAAAGATGGTACTTCACGTTGCGACATTGAGAAATAAAATCATTATGTCACTATTTCTTAGCTTTCTTACCACAAAAAGCATTGAAAAGCACGACATTTACATGGTTTCAACTCATACAATGATTAACATACGATAGATAATGATAGACGATAATATAGATAATGATTTTACCTATTACTACATAAAATGAACTCATAACTGGCAAATACACTTACACTCCAAGTAACATAAGTAAACCTAATTTAATTTCAGGTTCTATAATTTCGACTGGTTCTCCAAAGTCGCGGCGAGGTCGACCGGTGTCACGACACTTGATGCGGTTGCGAAACACCACTCCAAATACATACCTTGTTGTGAATCGAGTAGATTCTGTCCATCGGTACACTTATACGCAGCCTAAATTCAACAAATTCAATGAACTAGCACGTAGAATCTATGATAAACTCACCTTTAGCCTCGAACGTGCAACCAAGATGGAGGGCTGCGGACGCTTAAAATTTTTTGGTCTGCTTCCTTTTTTCAAACTTGTTTTTTTTTTTCTTTATAAAGCTTATCGCAGAAATATTTCGTGCAAGACATTTCGTACATTTGGAGACGGACCTTATGCTATATTTTTTGTTGTGGATATTGCTGCTACTTTATATCTCTGAGATGCTGTTGCGATTATTTCAGATTAAACTTGAGCTACTCACGTTGCATTTAAATAGAGAATTCATAAGCTTTGGGGCAAACGACCAACCTTACTATAAAATTGTGTCAACTTATACATCTATAACAAAGGAATCGATTCAATAAAAGTTTGTTTCGTTTTAAAATAAACTTTAATTTGAAAACGAAGGTAAGTAATAAGAAATCTTCTCCATAGTGGAGACTCAACATCTTAGCGCAAAGCAATGATGATGAAAACAGAAGTAAAACTGTAAACATTTAAATTACTTACATGAGTATTATGCGGGAATGAAACTGAATTACAACATGAACAGGTTATTTCTACAGGCTAGTCCTAGTTTAAAAGATAGAGTCTACTATTGCATCATATTGTAAATATTATTTAAAACAATGTATACAGTGCAAAGTGCTATGTTTTTGTGAAATAAATACTTTTTATTATTATATTATATTATTATTATTTCTGAGCTAGCTATTAGTAGCAATTAAATAGACGAGTAATCGAAGAAGTAAAAGAAAGCGAAAATGAATATCACGATAATATTAATATAATTTTAGTAAATAAACCCTCATTTTCAAAGAACTATTTAATTTAAATACTCAGGAAATAATATCAAATAAAAATGATCAGGAATTAATTAATTTAAATACGTTTTCTAGTAGCCGTTATATTTGATATTGTAATACCGTGTTGGATAACATAAAGGAAATAGTTGGAATGACGAGAGCTGCCTTGACGAAGGTAGGCGAGAGTTGTGAATAGCTTCTGACTCACCCGACCTTTGCGTAAAGTTCGCACAGCTATTTGTCTGATCGACTAACGTTTACATGCGTAAGAGCCAGACATCCGCAATTGCTAGTATAATTTTAGTAGTGAATATACTTTGTACGTCTGTGCGAATGTTTGCTTTCAGAAAACGCCCAAAAATTGCATTTCCTTTTGAATGATCCCCACAACTATCTCTAAAAACTAATCTCGTTAACCGAGCAAACTGAAGACACTGAATGAGTCTCTAACTAAAAATAAATTAATAGTTTAATTAAAAAACACTAGAATAACACGCTTTTATAAATGCACGTAAAAACAACAAAAAAAAAACATCATGAAGTTCCAGTTCATATCTTCCGGCTCCATCATCAGATCAGTTCGACAATACCATATTATTGTATTGTCATCAGAACTACATACAGCTGCCAATTTTCATTACGCTACGACCCTTGGAAGATGGTTAAATTAGTTACCTTAGATTCCATTACATAGTTAGTTACAAACAGGTCGACCTAATAAAAGCGTGTTAAAAACAAAAGCTGCAACCAACTAAGTATACTTGTACAGTGCAACAAGATCTTACAATCGTTTATATGCTCTTCGGTAATGTTGCCAACCCAGTCCCATAATTCTGAACACAATAAATAACTTATACCAATGCATGAGCATGAATAAAACTTAAACCTATCAAAATGAAACTTCGTGGAACGGTATGTAAGAATGGTGAATTAACTCCTGAGTCATAGAATGTAGAATGTACGACCTCACGCTAAAGCTCTATTGTTTGATGGATTTAGATAAGCGGCTTTCTTAGCTGCGCTTGCGTCTGTAGGCAACTGTAAAGCTAATAATTACCAACAGCGCTTGGTATTTAAGTATTTGGGTAGGCTTCTATAGTTATGTTATGTGTCATGATGAAGATGAGTAGGTGTTTATTTATGTCTTCTATGTGAATAATATCCCCTAGCTAGTTTTGGAGTATACGTAATTATTTTTTTAGTGCTGACAAAGTTATTTTTAAATAGTGTTTTGGATATCCATTACAGACAGTGTATATCTCGATTAATTCAATCGAAACTAAGAGGAAACATTTTCAATTACACCTGAGCCGGAAAACCCAGGAAAAACAAAATCATCATCTAACCACATAATATATGCACGCTTAGCTCATCTTATCTTTAATTCAATTCATTGCGCAAGCGTCGTACCTTAGGCTCGTCTGTGCTTCGCTAGAGGGCGGTAACTGCGAACAATTATGAACTCCCACGCACTCCTGGGAAACAAGCTGCCACCGTTAGCTTTGAACAATTATCATCATTGAGAGTAAAGGTCGGTGAACAATTCATTTGCCAAAATTGTTTGATAGATGCCGTTTAGATATGGGTTAATTAGCGCAAATGGGGAGGTTCTTAAGTTAATTCTTTAAGATTTTTTTTATGAATGTGTCAATTTTGTATCCCTCGATTCTCTGCATTCTTTTCATTGTTGAAGAAAAAAGATACTTATTATTTCATATAAGCTGTACTATCATTTACCAATGAGCAAAACATTCTACCGCATTTTACTTTCGTTTTTATGCGTTCTTCATCTATGAAATTTTATAGATCAACTGCACGACACGCTATTTCATTGCATGTATGTAATCTGTCCATTAATTATGTCGACCATTATGGCCAACTTATCTAGATAATTCTACTGGCCCATTGACCACCTCGTTTTAGCGTAAGCCTACCTCAATAACACGCATGGTAAACCCGCTTAAAATATCTCAAATATCCTTTTTTCTGAACTCAAAATATCACAGCTGTCAATTTAGCAACACCTACCTATGATCCAATCCTACCAATCCTATGATCTGCTCCACATAATCCATGCCATAAGCCTAAAAGGGAAAACTAAGTTCAAACCACGAGCTTGCAAATCGAACGAAACATAATAGAACTGGTTGCCTGCGATTCACGATTGTATGTAGATGTTATGTCGCAAGGCATGATCAGAATTGCCTAATATTGCCGAGTGACTGCGGCACCGCTGTGAATCTCTGATGGGGCCAATTTGTAAACAAGACATGGCAATATAGACCTTACGGCCTTGGGGAAGCATGCACGGAATTTCGATTGTTGTTCGAAGGCTGTATTTAAGGGCGATTGGGTAAATTGTTGAGTGCATCCTTAATATTGGTAGTTTGTTCCGAAGACGTAAATGTCATAGCCTTCGGGTTTTTTCGATTAATTTTAGGGTCGTTACTTCACTAGTTTGTTAATTGCTGAGTTTATAGATTCTCAAATAGGTGTTAACAGTTTAAGGAGATGGTAGTCGAGAACATAAAATGTAATTGATGCTGATTTCGAAGCCTTGTGTTTCCTTTATCGGGAATAAGTACCTACAGAGTATAAATAGATACTTTCAAGTAGGTATAATTTAAATTATAATTATAGGTAAAACTTATTTACAAGCTAAACTGGCCATAAACCCAGCTGAAACTTTACATGCAGCAATAAATACTGCTATTAGCATATAAACCATCATTTACTGAATGTGTAATTAGGAGTGCTTTAATTAATAGTGGTTACCTAATATAAATACACATGTTTCTATTTTGTTCAATAATTATTATTATTATAAATAAAAGCAAAGTGTTTGTTTTATCATGCGATATTCACGCATAAAAGTATATTATGATACTTTAACTTGTCTACATTAATTCATAGTAAAATGCAACTTTTTTCAAATGTTTATTTTTTATTTTTGTTTTGGCTAGCATAGCATCAAACTGTTGGTGACTCTCATCGTTTATCGTACAAGAAGCCACTCTATGGTCATGCAGTCTTGTTTCCAAATTTGATAAAATCGATTATAATGATCTAAGATTAACACCACTTCAAAACTGCTCCAGTTGATCCAAAACCAGAAAATATTCACGTTTTAATTAGTTTTCCTTATTACCAGCAACATGTCGTACTTGGCTAGCAGTTCATTTATGGCTGCCTTACCCTCAGTGATTGGGACATTATCAAGATCAGGAAAAATATTTTAATACAAGATTTTCTCAATGCCTTCCGGTTGACTTGCATTATAATTCTTTGAATCATAAACGGGTTTTCCTGCTCCCTTTGTTATATTTTACACTTGGCTGGTATTTCCAGATCTTATAAATGTCGATAGAAAACCACAACGGTTCTGTGGAAAAATATAAATGAGCCCGTGAGCAATTTTTCAATGTTAGGACATTTTATATTGAGCGATTTGTGTATGAGTATATTGTGAAACTTTTTTAATTACCTGAAAAGGTCAGCAATGAGCTATAAATTAATCGTATAATACTTGTGCTACTCCTTTTTCTTCAAAACAGGTACAATTTATACAGAAAGAGCATAACCTTTAGTTTGTTGATTTGTAACTTTGGAACAAACTGCAATAGGCATTTTATAATATAAGTAAAATATTACACCTTTGAACTTTCACAAAGGAATCCTGTATACAATTGCAATTTGTCACTGATGTCACCTCTAAAAATTCCGGTCACACCCGGATGCGCAAACGCACACAGTCGAGTCTTTTTTTACAAATCAATACACAGGAAAGCCTCCATTGAGAACGCTTTATTACCTGACAAGTGTGAGGTTTTATTTTATTGCTAATATTCTATTTAAGGTTTTATTCAAAAGAATCTTGTTCGAAAGCCTAGAGTTAGTGTTTTGTTATTTTTATTACTTTTTTTTTTTTTTCTTTAACTCAAGTTGTAATGCAGGAACATCAGGCTTTTGTACTTTCTTACATAGTTTAATTGATATTATTTTATGAGCTCTCTGCTCATAAAAAAATAATTGTCGTGTTTTATAGTGCTTATTTTTATATACGATAAAATATATTAGAAAAGAAAATAGTTTGTCCAGTCTGTTCCTTCCGCACAGTCGCTTGCTGGAAGACCGACGAAAAGATTGAATGTAAAAAAACAGCTCCAACATCCTAAATATTGTTCTCCTACAAAATATTGAGCGCCAGCGCAGCCAGGCACACGTCTCGTGACCTCATACCTTTCACTGGCTGCAAATAATACTGAACGGTCCACTTCACAGACACAAAGGAACTACAGAGAGAAAATACTAATACTTATATACTAGATCCGTAACAGAACTTATTACGGAGACTATGTTATTAAGGAGTCAAAATTGATCTTGTTATTTTCGGCAACTTTAAATGACATTCCTGAAAATCAGAATCTAAGAGTGATGAATATGGCTTTAGTTTATTTACTGAATTCCGAGACGTAGACATAACAAAACATGATAACGAGAAGAGCTTTTAGCTGCAACCCCCAACAGAATTGTTGTCAAAACACTTAAGTAATTATATTTGCTGATCCGTAGCCAGATGGTCCTGATCCTGGATTCCTGCAACCAGAAAAGAGAAATGAGAAAAGCATTGACTTTTTTAAGGGACAAATTGCATATCCCCTGGACAATCAACTGGTAAATTTAGAGGCCTTGTTAGGAAAACAATTTTTGGGAATTGCTCCGTAATATTTAAGTGTAGTAGCTCCAACACACTATGCCGGCGGCATGGCCGCCAGGCAAGCGGCGGCGCGCCCGGCCCTGCCGCACAAAGCACAAAGGATCGCAAAGGAAATGAAGGTGCAAAAGCCGGGGGTACGTGCCGCGCGGCAAAAACCGGCGGCCATGCCACCGGCATAGTGTGTAGGACCTATTAGACTGTATTTTTATAATTTCTTATTAAAATTATTATTATTTTTAATTTTTGCATACCTTTTGAATTTTATCAGTAAACGCACATTGCATTAATTTTATAACTTGTTTTTATAATACGAGTATGTGGAACTGTTTATTTCCCCAAATAAATACACAGTAAAAATGAGCAGAAACTGAGAATTGTATTACTGCAAATGATCAAGATATTAAGGTAGATACTGCAAATGATCAAGATATAAATAGATGGGAAGGTAGATACTACAAATGATAAAATGTCTGATGTCTACAGTTATCTAAATCTTGCATCTCCACGCTGCATTTAAGAGCAATTTAAGAAAAATATCAAAGCGCAGTCGTGTGATCCTAACCTAACAATCTAGGGCATTCAAGATGAGAACGGTCAACTAAATAATAGCCATTCGATATTCGAAAGATACATAACATAACATCACGCCATATTCCTGAAGGCTAGGCAGAGGTGTACCTATCTATAGTACATCAGCACATTTAGCCAGTTATGTTTAAACCCCATGTAACAGGGGCCGAGCCTATTGCCATCAACCGGGCTCAAATCCAGACTAATCATCATTTCAGCCTAAAGACGTCCACTGCTGAACATGTTTCCCCCAAGCACCGCCACTTCGACCGATTCTGTGCTTCCCGCATCCAGCGGATTCCTGCGTCCTTCACAAGATCATCGGTCCATCTTGTGCCTTCAAACGCTTCGTCTTCCTGTACGCGGTCGCCACTCCAGAACCTTTCGGCCCCATCGGCCATCTGATCTACGACCAATGTGCCCTGCCCATTGCCACTTAACTTTCGTAATTCTTCGGGCTATGTCGGTTACCTTGGTTCTCCTACGGATCTCTTAATTCGCTCACAATGGGCCTTATCAGAAAGCTAAAAGTCACCCAAAGGGCAATGGAGGGGCTATGCTTAGAGTTTCCCTACATGATCGAATCAGAAATCCAGACTGCTACAGAGAAATTACAGATGGAAAAACCTAATAAAACAGTGCCCGGCCCGGGAATCGAACCCAGGACCTCATGCTCAGTAGTAGCGCTTGCGACCACTAGATAGATCTAGGTATCTTTCGACCAAATGAGGTCTAGATAGAAGTAGATAAAAGTAATACCTAGATAAAATACAGCACATTGAAGATGTGCTTTTATTACCTGTCATCAATTAAATATCTAATCCCAAGTTGTGGATGCCAACAGTCTGATAAGTACGTAATAACATAGCATGAGATGCAATCATAATTATAATTCCTTGATACTGCAGTAAATTCTCTAATATTTTATGCAAATGTGCGCATACTCAAGCTGCTAAGATATTCAAGCTTTGAAATGATATTGGAATACGATCCAAAAAAGTATATAAAAAAACCGGCCAAGTGCCAGTCGGACACGAAGGGTTCCTTACCGCATTAAGAACGAGCAAAAAAACGCCGAAAACAACACGTTTCTTGTGGGACGGACCCCCATTTAATTATTATTTTTATTTTATTTTTATTATTTGTTGTTATAGCAGCAATAGAAATACACAATCTGTCATAATTTCAACTGTCGGCCTATTACGGTTCATGAGATACAGCCTGCTGACGTACAGACGGATGGATAGCGGAGGCTTAGTAATAGGGTTCCGTTTGGCATCCTTCGGGTACGGAACCCTAATAAAAAAGAACAAGCCAGATTGCAGACACAAACGTTAGCATAGAGTTTCTTAATACCTTAAGGCTCTATGTTAACTCAATTAAAACAAAGTATTGCAAATTATCATAAGAAAATAAAAATGCACTAATGATGCTAAGAACGATGAGATTTTTACTGCCCAGTCAACGACCTAAGATTATGTAAACCGAGGACAAGCACCTTAATGTAATTTGTACTGAGATTGGTCATAATCATTAGATCGCTATACGTTTTGCTTATCCAGATATTGCGTGTCCGTGGATAACGTGGTGGGTTGGTACATATTGAAGATGCAAACTTTTTTTTGTGAACTTCAGGAGTTCAACGAGAGGTTTTGTTTTTATTTTGGAATACTATTTCGTTCTTCGAGATTATTTTATCGTTCATATTCATCTTAATGACAGTTTTCATAGCGAACCATAAGAATCGCACTGCCTCGATTATTACGATTTATGATCAAAATAGCCATGAAGTAGGTATACTATCCCCATCTTCACTGTTCTGACGTATACACAACAAACAAAGACTAATTACCAAAACTAATTACCGTTGATAAGTCAAAAAGAACCGTATCATTATATGATTTTAACTCGATATTTCGTAAAGACACAAATATGCAGTACCTTTGTTAAACAGGGTGTAAATTTCATGCTTTGTAATTAGGTGGTGTTGGCCAACGGTTGGCATTCTTGCGATGGACGTGAACGATTGACAAATTAATATTGAAACCGATGATATTTTAGATTTGAAACCTTAGAGTGGCTTGCCTCATCTAGTCCATATCCATAAGTTTCTAATTCGGTGGGTTCCGTCATCGAATGTAATTTTCTCGTTGCTATTATTTATTAACATAATTATGTCATTATAATTTGTTTTGGTTTGCGTCAGATATCATCGTCATACATTTTAGGTTATTGAACTAAAACTCAAATAATTATTAATCAATTAAACAAAGTGGTTCACATCGTTACTTTAATAACGGCTAATTAATGCCTTAACACAATGTATGAATGTATTATTTTAATACAAAAAATAAGCCATCTCATAAATCTTTTTCTGAAACCGCGTCTTTTGATTACTGAAAAATTACCTACCCATTTTTATACAGTTCAACATTACAGAGAAACTCGCCAATTTTTTACAAAAATTCTTTATCAAAACAAAAGATCTAACGAAACACTAAAACCTAGGCCTTGATTTTGATTCGTCTGGCCTAAGTGATTATTACTAAACTCAAATTGTAACACCTAGGCTATGAAGAAACTGCTTAAACAAATTGGAAATCTACTGTTATTTACCGTATCGATTTCAAGGACTTGATTTATGAAATATTTGAAGAATATTCGTTAAGTTACTTCCTTTCTTCTTCATTTGTAACAAAACGCTATTCGTATTCATTTCTTATTAAGGCCCTAACAAATATGGGCTGCATGAATATTTAGATCAGGAGTCACCAAATTGCGGTCACTGGTCTGGGACCGAACCACCGCGACCTATTTTCTGCGGACCTTAAATAAACAGTAATATTTATACCTTAAACTTATAAAAAATACAAAAAAGTGGGTTTTAGCTTGCACCAACTTTACTTCTGACTTCAGACAGATATTACAAAATAAAATGAAAAATTTTTCTTGTTACTTCATATTTTTTGTTATATTCTAAGAGCGTCAAGACAGACATTTGATGGAAACGAATCGTGCCTTAATTAATTTAGATGTAACTGCAACAGTTTAATTTGCAAAGAATTATAAGACGCAGATGCGACAAAAAAAAAATGGTAGACAATATAAAAAGCTTCTTAATTCTATCACATAGAAAGAAGAAAACCTTCTTAACTTAATATTAGATAATAAGTAAACATACCAAAGGGGCTCGTAATGACTAAATAATGACAGCCGCACGGGTCGATCGAAGGTTAAACTACGCTTGCCGCGGTCGGTCTGTGGATGGGTGTCCATCCATTACATACCGAGACCCCTCCGTGCCTCGGAAAGCACGTTAAGCCGTTGGTCCCGGCTGTCATTTCTTTGACAGTCGTTACGGGTAGTCGGAAGCTCGAAAGTCTGATATCCAGTCTTGCCATGGGGTATCGTATTACCCAATAACTAGGTTGTGGAGGTCAGATAGGCAGTCACTCCATGTAAAATACCTACTGGTAATCAGCTCCATCCGGTTAGACTGGAAGCCGACCCCAACATAGTTGGGAAAAGGCTAGGTGGCTGAGATGAGGTAAACATAACAAAACAAAAACGAAAGTTCTTACCTCACTTTTTAAGACAGCAATAAATTTAAAAAAACAATAGGGTCTCACTCTCCCTTTCCATACATCAAGCTTCATAATTTTCTCATAAAACAAACGCAAACCTAACAATGAAAGTTTAACCTGCACGATACAGGTTTGGTTATTAAAAATTCAACACGGACATTGAAACCGCAAGAAATAACGAGACTAATCTACTTGCTGCATGCGTGAAAGTGCAAGTTGCAACGATTCATGTCCCTGATGTAGGTAGAACAGATTCAGAACCCAACGTGATTCGTATACACACGACTGAATCTCGTATTGATTTAAGAAGGAAAAACTGGAACGTTTGAATAAGAAATGAGGTTGCAACAGATTTGCCCTGCTTGTTTGAAGGTAACGGAATAAGGCGTCTGTAGGTGCTGCATACCAACACGTTCATCTTCTTAATCTATGCCAAGACGTTGTTAATGAATATCGTGCCAAAAGTTTCGAAATTGCTGAATGACACGAAACTTCAGATAATGTAGATAGAGGGGATAAACTAAAGACAGTAATCGAGCTTCGGTATGTACTTATGTAAAAGGTAACATGTTAAGTCTTGAGGACGAAAAGAAGACAATAATGAGCCATATTTTAGGAGAAATGCAGCATCTACAGACCAGCTATCTAATTACGCAACACTTTTTCGTAAACGATTACCTACAACAAATTTGTTTTTTTGACAGTTCAACAACATTCATTGCGTTATTTACGTTGTTGAGCAGATTTTTTTTTTTACTTATGAAGCAATGGATTAGCAATCTGTTTCAAAACGATTCAGATTCTGATTGATCGTGTATTACGCAATTAGGGTACTGATTCCGGAAAATATAAAACTGAATTCCAAATTTGAACAAATTAGACCCAAACATAGGCAATCTTGGCATCTACCAATAGTAGCCAGCAAAGACTAAGTACATATCTCGAGCAGTAATTAGCCAAGTGAACAGGTGCCATCGTACGTCATAGATTGAAATGCAGTTAGTCTAGTATTTGCTAAGGCTGCTGGGCCTTTCACAACAGCGTGCTTAACATTCTTGCAATGCAGCAAAACAGCCGCGCCTGCGCCTGCGCCGCTATACCGCCGTGTTTTGCCTTACCGACGTGTTTTACAACAATAATACTGTTTGTTGATTCAAACTACTCATAACTTTGATGAATGACGTAATTAATTTAGTAATGAGAAATCTTCTTCTAATACAGTTGAAATTTTAGTTGAACAAAATATAATAATATAAAATACACAGTTGACGGACTTAAAACCACTACTACTATTACTACGTCCCTAAATGTTTACGAAAACCTCTGAAAATAATAGAAATAATAGCATTATGGATGAATTATGTATATTTTATAGTAAACAATTGATTGTGCGTCAATTTGTTCAGTGATGGCCTATTCTTTGAATGGTAACTCATTGTACGCGCATCGCTATATTCTTTTAGCATGAAGTCATTGATGTTGAAAATATGTCGATACAGGATGTTAGGATTCACATTTCTATTATCTGCATTTAAATTGTTCTCGACAGACGCCACTTTGACCAGAGGGGTTATTGCGTAACACACTAACAGTAGCAATGGCTTTCATTTTGACAGTTCAACAATGTTGTTGAACTGTCAAAATGAAAGCCAATGAAAAAATTGTCTACTCAACGACGCAAAGAATGTTCATTGCGTCGTTGAGCAGACATTTTTTTCGGACATACGAAGCAATAGATTAGTAATATCCTTCAAAATCATTCAGATTGTGATTGAAAGTGTCAATTAGGGTCAGTCCACGAAGGCGTTTTTCGTTTCAAGTTTTCTTTCACAGAAGTATCGGTGGAATGATTGGTTCAGCTAAAATCAGAATCTTGGCTTATTATTGTAGCAGACTTTGCAAAGTTACGTCTGAGTCAGCGGTTCAATCGAAGTCGTTTTACCTTGACATTGATTTAGAACACGTTCTAAAATACTAAAGCGCTTGACAATCTGTACTCAGAACACTGCACTGCTAATTCCAATTATAATACATATCTTAGCTTTATGATATTCTTAACAGGACCTAATATTGACCCTTGAGGAACACCAAAACGAATTTCACAAAATTTGGCAAAATACCTGGCAAATTATGCTTCTAAACGGTGCAGAAATTAATAAACATGATATAGAGCATCCCGTACATCGCGAAACAGAACAATATTATTGTTTACAAGATTGTTTTCTTCGTCACCTGAATACGGACGCGCCATGGGCCGCGCGCACGTCAGTACTACAACAGAATCGGTCAAATAACCACATTTTTTGTGTAAAAGTACAAAATTTGCATTATTTTTGATAAACGGGAGGATGTGAGTGAACCATGCCTAGTGGAGGGAACTTGGTGAGGGCCGAAAGGTTCCGAAAGGCGCCGCGCACGCCTCGCACTGCGCACGCGCGGTACTACTACACGAGATCTTTGGTGTTAGATTCTCCGAGTAGGAAGAGACCTAACACGCCACGAACAAGGTGAGAAATAAAATGATGAAGATGAGATCAGCTATGATTAATCAGATGATTAATCTTATTACTTTCATGGAGAAATTGAACCGGGGTTTGTTAGTGGTGTGTTTAAAATTTGCGAAGTAAATCAACCGTGAAGTAAGTCGTTCTAACACAACTGTAACAATTTAACAGATTTCTATGTAGCTTTGTTTAAAAACCAGAGCCAAACCTTCTCATACATAAGTTACATAAATAATAGTATTAAATCTAATTGAGCATTCTCTTGACTAAAGTCACGTATTTAACAGTTGCAACATTATAGAAGATGGCAACAAAACAGACTTTATAGTAAAGGTTACTTTAAACTTCATGACTATTTATTGCTATCGTCATCTTAGAATTTGAAACTTCTCAAGCTTAATAAAATATATTACAATTTCACGCCACACCAGAGGTTGAAAAGATTTGGAGGAAATTCAGTTCAGAGAACATTGATAGACTGTCAAGTGGTCGCAGGCGCAGCCTGAGCATGAATTACTGGGTTCGATTCCGCTAAAAGTTTTATTTGGTTTTCCATCTGGAATTTCTCAGTAGCATACCGGAGTCTGGATTTGTGCCTGGTTGTATAAACATAACTGGCGAAATGTGGATGTACAATAAGTATGCACCTCTGCCTAACCCTTGGGGACACAGGCGTGATAATATGATGATTTTATGTAAGATTACAGTAATATTTAATTGCTTGTGGCTTACACGCTGCTTACGTAGACCTCGATAATGAAGTATGGTAAAGTGTGGTCTAATACCACAGTTTATAAAAACTAAATCCTAGTTCTTTAGACGTTTCATTATTTCCCTTTCTCCGTCCATCTTTAACTGTCATTACTTCGTACGATAATGCCCGTACGTAACCAAGTATGCCTAGTTTATTATTACGAACATCAACACCAACAGCTATTTGTAAACAACTATTGTTTTCAACCGGTCCACGACCGGTCGCTGTTGTCTGCAGACCTGAGCGTCAAAATATGCACCTTGATCAAAATTCTACGTACTGTCTGCAATTAGGTACTTTACCTAGGTTTACGATTTACGCTACCCTCAGACCAAATAAAAAACCAAGACATAGCGCTGTCAACAGTGACGTGAGCCCGGCTTCGTAAACAAGTGTGCAAATGCAAATTCAAAAGTCATTTATTCAAACTAGGCTGAGAATCAGCACTTTTCGAATGTCAAAATTACATAAGACAGTCCCCCAAAACGCCCACCCTTCACCACTTCCTAGTGCGTTAGCTGGGAAAAAGAAGTGGCGCAACAAAGTCACCAGCAACACAGCTGTCTGTTCAGTTAGAAGAAGAAAAAAAGATTCTATATAATACTCGTAGTATTCAAAATAATTTACATTACACGACACAAAACATAATTTAAATTATTTGCCATATATAAGCTAGCACACGCCAATACCTATGCCAAACAAAATCATCAAGAACTATACTCAGGCAGAAATAAAAACTAAACGTAAACAGTGTGCACTTAATGAGGTGTAGTTTGATTATAAAAGGTTGTAAATATGTGCGTGAGCGTGTATGCACACAGCGGAGGCGTAGTTTTGGCATGCTTCACTGTATTGTTCGCAGCTCTATGTCTTGTTTTTTTTATTTGGTCTGAGACGACACCATAATCTTTTTCAAAATTTTCATATATTATATTATATCACACATTATTCCCAATTCGCAGTGGTGGCACACTGGTAGGAGCAATACTTGCCCAGTGGAAAGGATTGTGACTTAAGAGTTGTAGGACTCTTTGGACCCAGGCAGGCACTTTACTTTGTGTAAATTATTTCATCAGCACTGCTCTCAAAACGGTGAAGGAAAACATCGTAAGGAAACCGGCATGTCTTAGAAACAAAACTTCGAAGACATGTTACATCCACCTAACCGCACTGGGCCCGCGTGGTGGATTACGGCCCCCTCCCCCTCTTACAGAGAGGAGGCCTGCGTCCCTACAGTGGGAACACTATAGGCTGATTATGCTATTCCCAAAAGCCTTGCCCAACCACTCATGTGCAAGTTTATAAGATCGTTATTATTTGTAGCTTTTTGTTATCGTGACACGCAATTGGCACCTGTTAAAAACGTATATTAGACTCCCATAAATTCGCAATTTTCGTTATAAGGAAGAATAGGTACTGGCAACAATAACAATTCAAAATCAATCTGCCCAGCCTTTTCCCAACTATGTTGGGGTCGGCTTCCAGTGTAACCGGATGCAGCTGAATACCAGTATTTTACATAGAGCGACTGCCTATTTGACCTCCACAACCCAGCAACTGGGTAATACGATATCCCTTGGTAAGACTGGTTGTCAGACTTACCGGCTTCTGACGACTCGTAACGACTGTCAAAGATCCACGAATGACAGCCGGGACCAACGGCTTAACGTGCTTTCCGGCGCACGGAGGAGTCTCGGTATGTAAAGATAACCTCCCATCTACGGAACAAACCCGCTGCAATCAGGCCCGTGCGGCTGTTATTACTTAGCCAATATTAACAATTAAACAACGAAATATTGAAAATATTTTTTTTGTACAATCAAATCGATCAAACTTGTATTCATAACATCGGTGTCTGAAGGCAAAAAAACAACATCAGCTCCTCTCGTTTCCGAATTAAGGCAATGACAAGCTTGCTATTTAGCAGATCATGAAGATTTAAACATTCATCTCCTTTCCCAACCCAGCTGAACCCCGACCTCTAACTGGTACAATTATCGCGGAGCTCAGAGGAATACACGCGGTTCAGTAAAAGGTGGCTAGCCTCGACGACTCGCGTATTGGGACTAAGGACAAACGCGTTGTTCTCAGCTCACCATTGATCGT
Organism: Agrochola macilenta; assembly: GCA_916701695.1. Lineage (NCBI taxonomy): Eukaryota > Metazoa > Arthropoda > Insecta > Lepidoptera > Noctuidae > Agrochola > Agrochola macilenta. The sequence continues at coordinate 7,967,288 of OU753554.1, read as the reverse complement.
GGGCTCATTACTTTGATACCCACGTTGTCACATTCATGTATCTTCTCGGTACTTGCACACTGATTAAGCAGCACTTCTAGGTGGCAAAATTAAAAACGATGCGACAAAATGTCCCTAAGAAGTTTTTGCGACATTTTGGCTCACCACTGCCTTAACTACTAAAACCTTTAAAACCTACCTTTAATCCTAACAAAGGGATAACTGTTACTTCTCGTATCGTGAAATAATCCGTTGACTCCAGTTGCATACTAGTATCTCAGACTAACAAATCGTTAATCATTTAAACACTGACACGTAATTATAAGTGATGTACCTTTAATTACGAGTGCGTTGACGATCTGTAATCGACAGACTAATCTAACAACAAATGTTTGATGTATGTAAGCTACGAATAAGCAGCTTCAAATTGCCGAATTAAGCTGTCATTGTAGTCTAGATTGCATACCAGTTCTGCCTAGGATCAAAGGTGGGGAAAGCCTGCGGCATTTTGATTAGCCCAAAGCGCCGCAATCAGCGATAGCGGTATAATGTTGACTGCTCAATTTTCTTTGAAACTGAAATTAGAATTGAATTTGATTCTTATCACGGAAGTTACTTTCGTCGGCATTTTGGGATGGTAAGCTGATATAAGTTAGGATACTAAGTAGTTAGAATTGAATTTCCTTCTTATCATGGAAATACTTTCATCGGCATTTTGGGATGGTAAGCTAATTTAAGTTAAGATGCTAGTTAGAATTGAACTAAGTAAGAATTGAATTTGATTCTTATCACGGAAGTTACTTTCGTTGGCATTTTGGGATGGTAAGCTAATTTAAGTTAAGATGCTAGTTAGAATTGAACTAAGTAAGAATTGAATTTGATTCTTATCACGGAAGTTACTTTCGTTGGTATTTTGGGATGGTAAGCTAATTTAAGTTAAGATACTAGTTAGAATTGAACTAAGTTAGAATTGAATTGGATTCTTATCACGGAAATTACTTTCGTCGGCATTTTGGGATGGTAAGCTAATTTAAGTTATGATACCATGCATAATGCATATTACTATTACTGTTGAACGATGGGTCTACTGCTTCCTTGCAGACTTGGAAGTTTGTAAAAGGCATCATTGGTACTTATAAATCGCAAATCATTTTAATTGTATTACTATGAGCTCTTATTAAGCTACTGCTTATAACATCAATGTACTAGATAGCAACATCGCATACCGACATAAACTGTATTTTCTTTTCCCAAACGTTTGGTAAGTTATAATTTATTTACCTCACTTAAAAGGAATATGGCTCGCTGCAGTTACCAACCAGAGCCAGGGTTATTATTGTAGCGTACAGTGGACCGTGACCGAGTGGCTCCACGTTATTCGTAACATTCTAATTTGGCACGCCAAAGGTTTTTATTAGAGCCCACTTCCGCATCCATTTGAATAACTCGAGCAATATTCAGACCAAAATGTCACGTCATGTTACATTTGTCACAGACATATCATTTGCCAATAAATGGGTAGGTTCTTGATAAATTTCGGCATCTACGTTCTTGAACTTTGATGCCCTTAAAACCTCCAATTGTTCACTTTACCATAAGTGAACAGCCATTTACTACAATGATGACAATACAATTTGGTATATGAATACAGCCTCTGACCTTTCTCACGATTATCAGTTATGCAAACATCATATATCATGAAATCATCACACAAATGACAAGTAGGTAATTTAAAAATGATAGCTGTTATTTCAACACAATACAAAGAAAACGTTTACAACACAATATCTACAGTTTCTGCTAAAATACTAGCCAATACTTAGCGTAATTCCGAAGACATTAACGTAACTCACATAATGTCCGCATTAATGACCCACATATGCAAATCACCACTTAAGTTGTAAATTAGATAATGACACAGTACCGAGATAGGTTCGCTTGACTAACCGTGTCCATTTGTTTGCAGATGTCAGTCCGCTCCGAAAGTAATGGATAGCCACAGTAGATCGGCTTCGCCGCGCGAGCCCATGCGGCCGCAGCACCGACCTCCTTCGCCCCCATCCTCTCCTGGTGCCTTCGACAACCGGGCCTACCAACACGACGAATCAGACCCCAATCACAACGACTCCTTCGCCTCAAATGGAACACAGCAGCAAAATGGGCACACTAAAGAGCCGAATGGAGAGACAAAAACACTGGAAGCCGTGAACTTAGAACTGATCAACCTCACCCCGAAGAATGGCAGTGCTAAGAAGAAAGACGTGGAGGTGGATATGAATGCCTCGAACCCGTACGACGAGTACTTCGTGCCGGTCAACGAGCATAGGAAATATATGAGGTCAGTAGAGTTTCTATTGTTTTCCTTACGAATGCCACACAGGCAGAATCTATTAATGTTATTGGTTAGGTTTGATTTAAACCACATTTTTGGTAAAAGTTTTCGACTAACAATTTTAAGATATTAGAGACAAGACAAATAATCGACAGTTGACAGAAGTCATCAATACTATCATTGAACAAAATAAAAGAATTGATGCGATTACTTTCATTACTGTAAAACAAAAGACAATAATTCAAGGTTCATGATCAGATAAGCAAAATATAATTTAGATTTTGATTAGATACCACCTTTGATTACAAAACTCAGGTACAAACTACAAATATCTGTGCTTCCTACTCTTCCAAAAACAGTTACTCGAACAGTCGTACCATGCAGTTTTTTATCGACTATACCTAACTTTATTCGGTGTCAGGCGATGCTCCGCTTGAACTTTTATTTTATTTTATTCATCTTATACCTACCAAAGAATGTGCGTACTCTTCATTTGATTGTGGGTATCTATCAATGGTCAATTCATGAGAACGTTCAACAGTTTCATTATGTCTGAAATCTTGTAAGTACGAGTACCTATTTGAGGTCGTAAACCATCTTTAATTGCGGACTGTGAAAAAAATCTATAGACTAGCATAACTATAAAAAAATGTCATAGGTACATACTTACACTGTTATTAAGCGAAAAACTAGATACAGCTTTTAGCAAGAACGTGAGAACTTCAGTTAAAAACCAAAAAAAAAGTTCCTATGAGACAATAAACAGTTGCTTGCCGCATCGAAAACGCCTGGAAGAGCTATTGGTCGACGAAAACCCTTACTTATTTATTTATTAGTATTTAGCTACATCGGTTATGTTACAACCAATTACTGTAACTAAAATTATAAAAATAAAAGAGACAATGAAAGGAGATCTTCCAATTTGCAATAAACGCAATTAAAAGGACATGTGAATTCTCCCTATCTTTACATACGGCGCTCCAACCTGGTCTTTAACAGTTCAACAGAGGACCAGCCTCGAGGTTTGTCAGCGAGCGATGTAGCGCAGTATCCTTGGAGTTCGACTTACCGACCGGAACACGATACTACGCTATAAGACACAAATCACTGACGTCACCGAAAAACCAGCCAAGCTCAAGTGCGACTGGGCCAGACACAATGCCGCATGTCGGATGCATTGTGGGCTAAAACCACCACAACATGGGTTCCTGAAAACATCTAGCGGCATCGTGGAAGACCCAGGCGTAGATGGCGGGACGGACTTGACGCGGTGGGATTGGTACATATTGGCTCAGGATCGAGTTGAGTGAAAACAGGAAAGGGAGGCCTTTCCCAGCAGTGGGATAATACGTGCTAATTACTATTATTATGGGACAATAAAATTGATCCACCTCTCCATGGCCGACAATCAAAAGAAAAACAACAAGAGCGAACAATTAAGCGTAACATAAAAATAAATACTGGCCACCATGAACAAAACGAAATAAACAACTGATGTAGTTAATCCCGTGGATGAACTGCAGCGGTACTCAAGCTTTTTTGTCTCGGGCCCGTTACTTTACGTGTATCAATGGCGGTATCGATTGCGCGGATTACACCTGCTGAAGACCACAGCTGTAGTGCTATTGTGTATCTCTGTGGACAGTTCATAATGATGATCAAGCCGGAAATTAGCCTACAAAGCGCATTTCTACGACTTTCAAATCAGCTAGCTTGACAATCTCATATACATATAATATTTTTGACTTCTCAATCATCGTTATCGCTGATAGAAATTCGCTTTATCTAAGCTGTGTGTTATTACAGTGCCCTCCGAGTTCAATTTAATAATGCGTTCAGGGTGCTGATGGGGCTGCGGCGATTCTGTAGTGCATCAGGGATGTTTGCTGAACATCGCGTAGACTGCTTTTATGCTACGATGCGTAAAAGGTGCGGATCCTTGGTGCATAGAGTACGTCGCAGCGCCAACAGCATCCTTAGCATGATCGCTAGTCGGCTGGGTTGTAGTTACATCAATCATTGCTGCGTCATTTGTCATGGAATGGCGCAGTAGTGATTGTTGAATTTACTTTATTTTATTGTGATTTGATTTGAATATTACTAACACTAGTCTATAAGAACATTGTTACTAACAAAATGGACACCATGGTCTGAAATAAAGTATTTATTATTATTATTATAAGCACTCGATTGATTCTGTGAAACTGGAGAAAACTTAAAATGGCTCATCTCATCTTTGTTGGGAAATTCACGGGTTCTAGCCGACAGTTGAGTATCGCTGACGTATTGACTCACTTACAATGGACGTAAAGAAGAGATGCTTATCAGTAAGTACCGTTGAGCATGGATCCGTACAAATCGTACAAACTCGACTGCGGTTCGAATTAGTGACCTCAACGGATTGAACACCGAACTAACTATTACATGATTACCGGTGTAGATAGGTTTGAACTAAGAGGAAGACGAGTGAACTGACTTATACTCACAAAGATTACGGAGAAGTTTATGAAATTATGTAAAATTATCCTTGAAAAGGCTTTCTTCTCCCAAACTTTATTACAATTTAGTTAATTAACAATGTAGAAATTTATCAAAATTGTGTTTGAAACAAGTACAGGCCCCTACTTGCGTAATACACGATCAATCAGAATCTGAATCGTTTTGAAACAGATTGCTAATCCATTGCTTCAAAGTTCAAAAAAAAGATCTGCTCGACAACGTAAATAACGCAATGAATGTTGTTGAACTGTCAAAATGAAACAGATTAGTCGTAATCGTTTACGAAAATATGTTACGTAATTAGATAGCTGGTCTGTCTGTGAGATACTCAGTTTCGAACTACCTGAACAATCATTGTAATTTTTTATGGACTTATACCAACTCAAGTAAATGGTGATTATAAATGTTTTGCGGTGCGTTTAATGTCACGGCTAATGGTTGTGTGCCTTCTGCAATTGTACAATAAATTGTAAATGATAATTGAGACTGTCTAGACATACCTTGGAAGCAGAACATAGAGTTTTCTTAACAAATGTGGAAGCTTCACATAAGTTTATGGCCCATCCATTTTTTACTGTCGAGAATAGAGATGATGCCTTGGTAAAAAAACAAAGAAGTTCTAATTAGTCCGTCAGTCAGATAATAAAAAAATATTAGACACGTATTTTTTGCTTTATCATATTAATAAAAAAATACTTAGATAAAACGCATTTTAACTTGGGAAGTGAGGGTCGGTACGTCACAAGTAAGTATAAAATGTACATACTCGTGACGTCATGGCACATTTTAACTCAATGTATCACCGTAACATTTCGATTTAAAAAAAGAAAAAATACGTGTTCAATATTTTTTAATAAGTAATCACCATGACGAACTAAAAAAACATATTTGTCATCATCTATGATTATGATTTACGAAAAGGCCTGTACATTAGTAATGCCTAATGAATGAAGGGAAAGTTATAACATGTACTATAATTACTTTAAACATGTATTGTAGGTACTTACGACTACTACGATACTTGTACCTACTAATATTGTAATGACTTTTAATGATAATTAATACTTAGCTACATAGGATTTGCTACAATAATCTACTTGGAACGGTTTGAAAAGATTCGGAATTGGTAAAAGTAAAACGAAGGGTTGCAAAATACAGCCCCGAGACAATATATTAAAATAAAGTTTACCACATGATTTAAATAAATGTGAAAGAATATACAGGCTACTTGTAATTTTACGTCACCCAAGCCACTACATATATTTTGATAAGTTGCATAAAATCTTGGTCCGAAAATGAACATAATAAATTGTTGTTATGATTACGGCGATCTGTGCAACCGAATGTACAAGTTCTGTCAAAACTTTCAAATATATCGTGAGAAAAGAGCCCAGCACAACCAATATAGCTTATCCATACTTCTATGATATTTATCTCACAATGGCTCCTACACACCATGCCGGCGGCATGGCCGCCGGCTTTTGCGCCTTCATTTTCTATGCGATCCTTTGTGCGGCTTTATATGGCAAGGCCGGGCGCGCCGCGGCTTGCCTGGTGGCAGTGTCGGTGTCAGATAACTTTTAAATATCCAATCAGAATGAGTTACGAGTCAGAATATCGAACACTTTTGAAGGTGAGCGGTTCAATTACACTCAAATAAGCGGAGACTGCAGTGGTGGCCCAGTGTTAACCCGACTTACGAGTAGGTTGAACCCAGGCAGGCGCTTTACTTTGTGTAAATATTTCATCACCACTGCTCTCAAAACGGTGACGGAAAATATCGTGAGGAAACCGGTATGTTCTAGAACCAAAAATTCGAAGACATATGACATCTACCAACCCGCACTGGACCCGCGTGGCGCAGCCCACTCCTCCCACAGACAGGAGCAGTGGGAACTATATAGGCTATTATAAGCGTAGACTGTAGATATGGCTAGACCAAACACAGTGGCATAAGGGTTGGAGTAGGTATATATGGTCTATGCATTAAGGGCATTGCAGCAGCTAATAAAATTACCAGAATATGGTTCAGAATCCATGATGGATCTGAGCACCACCGATTCTTTTTAAAAGTAAATATCGTTAAACATAAGACCCCTCATCTCATTACAAAAGGCTGCTGCAATTAGTCATGTCACACCACAAATTCGCTATCGGCTTTTTACAAAGTGGTTTGACAAAGGACTTAGAACTCAAGATTCACGGACCGTGTCCCCAATTGGTCACAGGCCTGCTTTCCGCCTCAATACCATCACAGAAGACAGACGACTCCTGAATAGATGACCATAGTCTAGGGGTTCACGACCGAACTGTGAAATTGGAATTAGCATTTGCTTGTTTTAAAAAGCCCGTGAATTTTTTCTAGTCTCATCACATCATTAGAAAAGTTTTTTTGTTGTGTAAAGGTACCATTCCGTTATACCTGACCTCAGAAGACAACTGCAGGCGACGTGTCGCCGACACGACTGGTTTCTTAAAATTTCTATGAAATACTTTCCGTAGCTAGCGACAGGCGACACGTGTAGCCCGACCACAGACAAGGTAGTGCCGCCAACCCTCGAGCGATAACACGTTTTTCTATCTTCTATCTACCAACTGGAATTCGGGCCGCTGCCGCCTGCGGCCGGGTTCGGAATCATGACTGCAGCGACATGACGCCGCGACACGTCGCCTGCAGTTGCCGCCTGCGGTCGGTTACGGAATGGTACCTTTATTGATTTTTGTCGGTACTTGTGCGCTACTACGTCATGTTATGCCAATTTACAATGACTTCGACCTATTTGCTTCTGTAATTTATTATTTCTTTTACGTGTCACGGTTTGCTTTTAATCAAACGAAATCTCATTAGTTCTAAAACTTCTATGTAAAATATTCAACGTTTATTTATGTTCAGTTTACAAAACGTGTGCATGCTAACTATGTATTTTGCATAACGTATCAGATTTAACTAGTCGCCTTAATTTTCGTAATTCCTTCATCTTTACCATTAAAAGGCCTGCCATGCTACACAGAGTACTTTATAACATACTGCCTGCTACAAACTAATATGGTAAAAGAAATATTTGAAAAAACAACAAATGAAGTAATTCATCATTACAACATCCGATGAACCGTTCATTTACGCGTTCGTGCCGATGCGCTGCGCTTGCGCAACGCAGCAAAAAGGTTCACACTCCGCGACCTCTGTGGAATGTAAACACAAAGTTAATATGACAAACACAATTAAATATTCAGAATGCAATTTGGAATAGTTTGATGGCAATTTAAATAATTTTTGGTATTATCCGAAACCAAGTTGTTAAATCTCTTGTATTACGAAAATTAAAATTACTCATAATCTTCTTCTTTTCGAGTCAATGGCAAATGTAAAAATATATTTAGTGTTAGATGACTTGGCCCCCGAACAAACCATGTCCCTTAGGTTGGAGTGTGCAAAGTTTACAATTACGAGTACATACACCTGCATTTCTGAGGACCTAAAAAACGCCACTGACGCCGCGGTAGGTGTTGCCACCTATTGGGCCCTGAACTCATCTTACTCATAATATATTTTTTTTTGCAAATATTTGCCTAGAGTGGTCTCATTTCACTTGTAGATTACGTTGTGGACAAAAACTGACATGTCCTTGTGTCAACAAAGCAAAGCGCTATCTAGATTGCAAAGCACATGGACCCGCATGAATCTAGTTCTCCTATGTTATTTTATAATGTCTAGAAATAAACTCAGTCTTATATATTTTTTGTTTGAGAGCCGCCGAACCGTATCCATTATATTTGCCTCTATGTTTTAGTATTTATCAACACAAACTCAATACATATAAAAACACCTCACCACTTTATGGTGCTTATAGTCTTTCGATATTTGACGACCGACACGTGTGTTCAAACAAAATCGACTAAATGTTTATGCAAGAAACGATCAACAGGTAATTTTTGTCGATCGCCACATGTGGATAATTTTTGCCGATCGATAAATCAACAAGAGGTGTCTACCAAATATCGATTTTAACCTTGATATTTATCGTTCGTTAACAGGCGACTGTAACGATCGAAAAAAAGCGAGCAAATCTGTAAGAAACTGACAGATTTTATTGATCGTCAAAACGCAACAATCATTAAAAATCGAAAAAATCTGCAGACACAATGGCCGTCGTACATTGTATAAGTAGGTTTTAGGCCGCTTAATGAAGAAGGACCTGGTCGACCGAGCTCTGGTCGGGTGAAAATAGATAAACATATCGTCCTGGTATACCAATGTTGTATCACATTCCCGAGGCTGTGAAAGTAGAGAAAATTCCCATATATAAGACCTCGCTGGATCGATTTTTCGCCCCCGTAAACCCTTATATTGCAACTTTCATCGAAATCGTTAGAGAACTTACAAATATACATATATTGTATATACAAATATTGCTCATTTAATAGTATAGGATTTCCATACCCACAATATCACGAAGTAGGTAAAGTGAACAGAGCTAAATACCAGAATAATTAATATCACAAAATGACCAGCGTGGGTCTCTAGTCTGACACAAAGTGCGGTTCGATGCGGTCAGCGTTATGCAAGCGTGCGCAATGAACCGAAACGTCACTCAATAAAATACAGTATTGATTTACTCTGACAGATTCGCGTTTTCTATTGTCTGACACCGATATTCAACTGGAGCGGATTTTCGTAATCCTATTGTGGAATTACGTTCAACAGGCTAATTAAAATGTTGCCTTCTTTAATTATTATTGTTATTGCTTCATTATTACCAGGATCGATGGTTTTCCACACGGACAATAATTGTCGATAGACTATTTAAACTGCACTTTGCTTACTTTCGAAGACCTTATCTTAATGTTATTTAATTTTGACATTGATTAAATCTGCATCAATCAGCTTAATTATATTGAGCCTTATTTTATAAATCCTAATTATCTTCACAAACATTTAGCTACAAAACTAAACAAAATGTCGAAATTCTTATAAAAATTCTACATTGTCGAGTAATTTTTTGATAAAATCTAGTTTCAAATTATAAAAGCAGTTGACTACATAAGAACTATTTGATTTGTTAATAAGATCTGACCTTGACAGGATTCCAACGTGAATAATCGTCACGTATTAAGGCGCTCCTCAGAATTGCAAATTAGTAACGTATTCTGAACGAATCTTGATCAAAATTCGCCATACTCATGTAAATCTGTCGTATCAAAATGTATAAAAAAACATCTAAGAATATTGTATATTCATTACTCCGCCAGTTTTTATGATAATCTCAACAAAATTCTGAATATTAATTTTTTATAACATGTATTTTACTACCTTGACTAGTAACTTACTAATACTTTAATTTTATTAACTTGCATAATTATGTACTTACTTACTTACCTACTAAGTACGAAAACTGGTTAAAGTTTAATTTTTGTTACTAAACTGCCTCGCTACTGCATAAATAATTTCTTGCTTATTATGAGTTATATAGATCAAACTGAAAAAAACCTTGTACACTATCGTCATAACTGCTCTTCATTAATTACCCAACTACGTCAAAGCAAAAAGGAGGGTTATGATTTTGACCGGTATGTATGTATGTCTATCTGTTCCCACATATCTTCTACACTACTAATCATTATTTGGCAAATGAGTTATCGTTGGACGCGTCTTGATCGTCCGCTGGTTATAGGCTATATGTGACGTTACATAAAATAAATATGGCGCCCTCTGGAGGACATAAACTGATGAACTAAAAGAAATGTTATGTATCAAATGAATGGTGTCGGGATGGCCCAGTCAAGTGGTCATGCACGAGGTTGTGGGTTCAAATCCGGGCAAGTACCAATGTGATTTTTTCAATTCATATGTACTTTCTGAGTTTATCTTGGACATTACTGACATAGGTGAAGGAAAACATCGTGAGGAAACCTGGACTTATAGTTAATATAAGTCTGAAATCACCAACCCGTCTTGAGCAAGCGTGGTGATCAATGCTCGTGCCTTCTCTGTATGAGAAGAGGCCTTTGCCCTGCAGTGGGACAGTAACAGGCTGGTATTATTATCAAATGAAAGGGATTAATGTAGCTTATAGCACATTTCAAAAATATATAAGTATACTATAACCCCAAAATACATAAAACTTAAACTTGAATAGGTAAGTAAAAACACAGGTAAGTATTATATCAAGCAAAGTCAAACAATAATTACTTAGCACGTTTAATTAAATTACTTATCTCAAGTTGAGTGACTTATAGAGAAACAAAGGGATTGCGTGTAACTTTCACTAACATTAGTTTATTATAACTCAGATATTTGCACTTCAATTAGCACTTCCCATTCCGAAGGATATTCTCTAGGAAACTCCGTAACGACCAATATCCTTTTCCTGAAATCAGCACGTAAAGAAATCTGGTAGGTTTCGAGAAATCAACGATTAATGTGTCCAGACATTATTACTTACCGTATCTATGAATAATTTATTGTTAGTCGTCCTGTGTCTAAGCTGTCAAATAAAAAATATTTCCTGCGGTAATTGAATCCCTCTTAACCATTTGTGCGAAAATACGAGTACCTTACCTTACTTAGGGTTACAGAATAATATTAATAATTATGTTGATGTTATGTTTTTTTATAAAAATATTTAAAAATGTGATTAGGTACTTAAAATGTTAAAAAATGCATTAAAGGAATATTATTATAATAAATAAAATAATAATATTTTTTATTTGTTGTCTAGTAGTATGTAAAAGTCGATTTGTAACGATGAGGGTGGCATATCTGGCAAGGTTAAAATCATCTTTATACAAAAAAAATAAAAACGCAAATTGTATCCAAGTTTTCATAAGTCCGTCTAAAATTACGGCACATTAAGTAAAATGGCGCTAAAATTACGGCACATTAAGTATAAACTAGTTTTGATAAACTAGATTTCAAGGACACACTTTTGCCGAACAATTTAATCCCAAATACTACACATCACATGTTGATCACAATCTGACAATTTCTTTCCATCAATACCCAAGTTGTTTCATATAAAACGATCGAAGGTCGTCCACTACACAATTAACATTTTAAAAAGTAGGTACGAACTCGTTTACTTGAATAGATTGTTTCCTTAGTAATCGGAACGTTGGTATCGTTGAATTTCTTGTAAAAACTCAACAGAAATAGATTTGATACCTAATTGTGCCTTAATAAGTCGCAAGCGTAACCTTTAACGGAAATACGCGTTTAGCTTGAAATTGGTTTCGGTTATCATTGTAATGGCAATGAGTAATTTCCTCGATTAGTTTAATTGATCGCATAACTTTGTAAAGACGTCTTATTTTAAACGATTCCGGTCTTAGAGGTTGGAAGCTTGAATCTTCTTCGCCGTAGCTTTTAGTTATGCGTCACATTCTTGCGCATCTCCGAGGCTTGTAAGTGTCTTTGGCATATTAACATTATTAATAAAGCGATGCCGCTTGTGACGTTGGAAACTTGGAACAGGTGGTCTAGAGAGGTTTGCTCTCTTTTAAACTCTAAGACCGTGTCATATAGGTGTTTTTTTGTTTTTTTACTTTTTTTGCAATTTGCTTGTCAGTGTTAGGTTGTATACTGACGGGGTTCGCTAGGGCCGATGCCTGCCGGGGTCGCGGGAAAGTCCGAAATCATACCGTAGCCCCTGGCAACATACAGGCGACTGAAGGAACACGGGTGGGTTTTAGTCAATAAGATTCTGACACACCACCCCGCTCCGCCCAGAGCGGGAGAAGTTCTTTGATCAAGCCCACCCAAAAAATTAAAAAAGTGTCAGGTGTATATCTTGATCAAAATATGATTCGCAACTATAACAGATAGTATTTACAGAATCATAATCATTGGTATCATTCATACATCTCTCTAAGTTAGATTTGTTTTATAAGAACAAATTTCTAATGAAAAAGTTCATAAGGAACAAATCTAACTTAGAGAGATTTGTTTATAAAAGCGATCGTTGCGCGAACACGCGGTCGGTCGCATGCGGAAAGCACCCTCTGTCGGCGCGTCCACGCGTTTAGATTCACCGAACAAAAAGTTCGAACGATCGTGTAGGTATTCGGGAGACGATCGCTTTTAATTAGGACGCGGGGTTAGATAGTTTAAGGTGACAGCGTCAAGGTAGAACGCGAAATTCAAATTTTCTTACGTATTTTTGCAATTTGCAGGTCAGTATCTTGTTGTATGTTTATCTAAATATCATTCACGGCCGTATCAAATGTTTATTTATAGAGCATTGTATTGATCATTTTTATGATTATAACATAAAAATTATCAATACAACTTGAATGATTATTTCATGAAATCATTTGACTTTCGCGAGCTACCTTAGCACATCCCCCTTAAGCTAAACATGACAGAAATCTATAAAAACTTAGATTCAATTTCAAAAGTTGGTACCTATAGGTGAAGACAGCTATAGCTATCTTAAAACTTGCAAATCGAGTATTCGAGTGCAGCAGTAGGAATCTAGTTTTTAATATTATTTGCGATTATGCAAAGTAGTGACAGTTTGCTCTTTTGCATTAGCGATAAGCGATCAAACAAGTAAGTATTTATTTTTAAACCTTGTTTATCTAGAATATTATGGCAACTGCTACTAAGAAAAAAGAAAATGTTTTGTTTTCCTGTTCGATTAGACCAGTTTCTTAATAAAGCTTTGTTATGTCTGATCGATAGAACACGTAGACAAAGTAATCATCTAAAATATTTAAATGCGTAATTTGTCATGTGACACATGGCCTGTGGCATTTAATTGATTAAAAGAAGCAGATTATGGATGAGTGAGTCATTGGCGTCATTCTTAGACTACGTAGTTGCCTTAATATTAACCTCTTATTTAAAATCGTTGCAAAAAATTAAGTCTGTTCAACCAAGCAATTTCGACGTTTAAAAGTCTCTCAACTTCAAGCTTCGTTTATAAATAAGGGTTAAATGGATAACAAATACAAAATGTATACCTACACATAAACCAATCTCAGACAAAATAGTCATCCTTTTTGAGGAGCGTCAAGATCCCTAGATTATGTAGCAACTTTACTAAACATCTACAACTTCCCACAACACATCTTTTAAGTCATTTTAGTTCTAAACAATGTGTTTTACACTCAAAGTTTACTTTCACCGTCGAAATAATGGCAAAATATTAAACAGAACATGTTGATCCCACGACAGGTGAGTATTGTTGAAAGGCCGGAAGCCAGGAAGTGCACATCACGACTTGTTTCATTATGCAACATGTTCTCTGTCGCTCGCCGGTCACTCACGGTGCACGGTCGAGCCATAAGGATGTTCAGTTATTTTGTTTTAGAGCTTTCTTTGTTACTTAGGAACCGTGGATGTATGTATGGCAGTGCGCCTTTGCCTGCTTGGAAAAATCAGAGTATTGAAGTTGTTTTTAGATTCTGAGTTTGAATGATGACAGTTGACATAATGTCATTTGCATGATTACTGAAATGCTAATTTTAGATGTTATTTAATTTTAATTGTAAGTGACTATGCTGTTGGTGTGCATTTGATAAATAAATAAGTTAAATATAACCTCCTCCTTTTTGGAAGTCGGTTAAAAACAAGAACGTTCGCATTCCAATCTGTCTCAGTCTGCCAAAAATACCTGTAATTTTCATAAATTTTTGACAAGTTTTTGACATTGACTGTTGCTGAGATGAGATTGCGGATAGATTTGGCGAGGGAATTGGCCATCAGCTTGCTTTTGAAATCGACTAACGACCCACCACTAATCACATTTTACTTTTAAACTAAACTGGAAATTGACTACACCACGAGCTTCCTCATTAATCTAGGTAAGATAATGTACCACAGTATCCAGTGTTCAGCAATTTCATCGTTAATTAGAAAGTTTACTAGATTGCATTAATAACATGCTGCTTTCCAATTATTGTCGTTTACACTTTCCTCGCTGGTTATGACAGCAGATAGTTGATTATTATCATAAACAGTTAATATTAGATATATGTGTGTGAGTTAACGCGCATCTAGATTAGACTGGCAAAGTAGACTGTGGTTATTGTTAAACACACAACACAAATAAGAAATAATACTAAATCGAATGCAAATCGATACCTATTCAGTGAGTTACTGGTTACATGCCTAGTATAATATTTTAACAAAAGCCTGTAGACTCGATTAGGTTCCTTGCTTTTCAAATTACGTGCCTGAACAGAGCGGTTGCAGGTTGCACAACCGTTGTTTTTGTTACAAACCAAAATCCGGCAGAAAGTTTTTAAAATAACCAAACAACCTGGACTAGTTGTAAACAAAAAAAAATAACACGTTAGCTGTAACTATTTGTCATTGTTTCTAGAAAGCCGTTGCATATTCAAACTTGTTTCACAAAAGAGTGTGTGTCAGTACTGAAAGAAATTCAGAACAATAAGAAATGGAGCTCGCTCCGGACTTAGGCCATGACGAAAACATTGGCATTGCATTTCAAAGCCTTCGCCTCACTATTGAATAGTGTAACTAACTTAGTAATTAAATTTGGATCCGCTAGGAGTCGATTGTTTAGTCGATTAGTTCGTGACTCACGATGTAGACAAAAAAGTGTAACGATCAGACTGAAAAATGGTTTTAAATGACGTCCAATCTTTGTTAAAAAAAAAAGAAAAGCAATGTGACAACATAATCTTTTAAAACGTTTTTCAGCGTCTTGTTCAACGTAAAAAACTTCTTAATTTCTTAAAAAAAATCGTATAAGAATAATCTCACTTCTAAGAGTTAAAACTAAAAACTCAGAACTCTCCAGTTTACCTCTTATTCGCAATTTCGGCAAACAGTTCACTTTTATCTATTTTTCAATTTACAGAGTAAACGATTTGGGTGGTTTCAGTTAAAAATAACACATCAAGAAACCAACTCAAGCTCTGGCACGCCTGTTAACTTAAAAACCGATTTATACTTACAAATGAACTGTAAAAACATGTGATATGTGTTCAATATTTAATTAATTTCACCTCAAATGCTCATTAAAGTGTCAATAACCGATTCAGACCGCGTTCATGGGTATGGGACCAGAGAGACCGAAACTGCCTCGTGTCGCCTTAGGGAATATAAAGTAGACCTCACATGGCGGCCCGTGGGTTATTTTCAAGTATACTGTACATATATTTGTCGGAAATTTGATACGAACCAGTTTGACCACTTACATTGACATAATCTACTTGTATCTGTAGACTATTATAGAGTTTAACCGGCTTTGAATAGGTATTCTTTAGAAGAGTTGAATTCTTGCCAATCTACAACCACATAAAGGAAAAAAGCTTGTAAAAAAAATCAAAATCGGTTCCGCCGTTTGGCAGCTACGATGACGCCGACAGACACACAGATACACACTACACTGCACGTACACCCCAAATCTAAGTAAAGTCCAGTCTAGATATCGGGAACAAACTCAAACTAAGAAAGTATGGTGGTAGAAAAAAAACTGAAATTCAATCCATCAACTCAGCCTATCGCAATCCAGCGCCACAACACACACATGCATGCTAGGTACTATCGACTGTTAAAAATCTTTGGGATGCCAGAGAGAACAAAGCTCATACCTATAGAATAGTTTGTCTATTGTTATAAAAAACAAAAGAGGATCGCTGCGCTGGCCACACTGGTCCAAATGAAAACAAAACCTCGCGTCGAAGATTGGAGTCACTTTACACTTTACTGCAGAGACTGAATAACCCAAAAATTAAGGTACCTTTAAATTTCAGTATGACGTCATACCGTTAAATAAGGGTTACCAAAATATTTCGATACCTAACGTTAATTTTATCAGTAGCGGAATTTTGAGGTTGGAAATATTTCGGTAGAAGTACTAAAATACACAAGTTCTAACGTGTTCGAACGTCTTGTTTTTCGGTACCGAAATCGTGTAAAGGTTAAATAACGGTTTAAAAAGGTATCAGTATAGCTCAACCCTTATTTTACCGGTACCGGTATATTTTTGAGGTATCTTAACCTTAAACCGTAACCGCTTTCAGTCCCTGCTTTACTGTGCGCTTAATTTGCTTGAAATGTTTGAAAAATCTAAGGGGACGTAAAAACTCTATAAATTTTTATTGAAAGGGACGTTTTAAACAACATAAGACTCAATTATTACACAATTAGGCCTCCTGCTCCAAAAATACAAACAGAAAGGCAAGGGACTTAATTTCTATAACAC
Source organism: Agrochola macilenta (assembly GCA_916701695.1). Classification (NCBI taxonomy): domain Eukaryota; kingdom Metazoa; phylum Arthropoda; class Insecta; order Lepidoptera; family Noctuidae; genus Agrochola; species Agrochola macilenta. Next base: position 7,950,302 of record OU753554.1, on the reverse strand, counting down.
ATACACAAGAAAACTTAGCCAGTACTTAAAATAACGGTAAACTAAGTCATATTATTATGTAGATCGCTTCATTTATAATATTGCACGCCATTTTGCCGTGTAAAACGGTACTCAAATGAGATGCAGTGGTACACAACTAAATATTGTAATACAAATCTATAGTCTCCAAGCAACTGCATTGGACCTTGTAATCTGCATTCTTCTTCTTTTCGTGTGGTTAGTGACTAACCTGGTATCAGAGTTTTAAAGCCGCCCATGGGCCTCTGACTTGGCTTCACATGCCGTCGAGAAATATCTCTCAAGTATGCAATCTGCAGTGCCGAACACAGACACCAATAATAGCTATATAGTCGATTGTTGTGAAACTAGAGTACCTAGATAGAGGACTTATCAATACAGCTGAACTTGAGTGAAAACTTTTTTAATCAGCCAAAACAAATATATCCAAGAGCTAATACAGTCTCCTAATCATTTGTTTATCTACGAAGAAAGCGATAATCCAGAATTAAACACAATACGACGCAAATTTTCTCCCAAGTTGTGCAATTCCAAACGACACACTGATATTTGAGCCCATTCATGATCTGAATAGACAGAGGCTTGCTCAATGGCTCGTGCTCTGATTGATCGTTGATCATGATCACACACGCGCCGAATGTGGGTCACTGCTGTTCACGGCTTTTCGGCTGAGACAAAACGGGTTTCGCACTAGCTAATTGCTGTTTAAAATCGCATTTGAATATATGGAGTAATGTTTGAAGTTACGCAACCGTTGACAATTTACTCGTAAGTCTGCGCGGATTACAATTTTATTGGCCTCCTTAGACTTATTAAGATACTTAATGCTTATTCGGCAACTACGGGCGGATTAATTGCTCTTTCCAAAATTGGAATATATAAAACGATCATTATCAACTTTAACGTTCTAGGTTACTGTTAGATATGTGTGGATTTAGTCTTACTGCGCAATTACTTTAGATACATCCATTACAAGCAACCGCAGTTTACAGAAAACATCGTGAGGAAACCGGCATGCCTGAGAGATATTTCTCGACAGCATGTGAAGCCAAGTCAGAGGCCCATGGGCGGCTTTAAAAGTGTGACACCAGGTTAGTCACTAACCACACGAAAAGAAGCGAAGAAGACAAGCATCATTGCTCAAATGCCCATGTCCAATTAATTCAGGAAGGGCTTTGTTCAGTAAAGGGCGTTTTTTGGCTGAAATGATGATGATGAATGAATTGAAAGCTTACAAAACCACAACACAACAAAACACATCAATTAACACAGGACGTTTGTAACTTAGCAAGGAAGTGACAAATGCTGGTAAGGAGTCTCACTTCCCCTTCAAACTCTAAGGGACATAAGGTGCAGGACTCTGTGTTCCGGCAGGCGCGCGCGCCGGTCGCGGGTCGCGGGTCGCGGGCGCGGGGAACAAAGCACAGGGCGACGACCCGCCGACCGCGCTCACCTCGCGACCACCGGCGGATTTTATAATAACCGACATGTCTCACTGTTCTATAACATGTCTATAGTCCACGCCGAGCCTTGTCGCGGTCGGCGTGAGGGAGAAGTGCATAATGCATGTGCAAAGATACACGTTATAAACTTATTTTTTTATTCAAGAACAAAGGTGAAGTTCAATTTTGCAAAATCGTGGAATCTTTTGGCCCGTCCAGGAAGACTTTAAATGCACCTCAAATCTTCAAAATAATGATAAGAGTAGCTAATATAATACAAAGTCACTGAATAGACAATAGTACCTACTGAGTACTGTGTATTATGAGTCACTCACTAAGTCGTACTTAAATGGTTCCAAAAGATAAAGTTCAATATTACAGCTAAATTTAAATCTAGAAAGATCTTCATAGCTGGATTATGCAATCACAAAAAGATGACAGATACCTACTTATTTCAATTTACAAAACAAGAAATGAGAAATATTTCCAAGATGGCCCCCGGAAAAAAAGAATATCATACCCAGGTGCTTATATCACAGTGGTGTTTGAAGAAAACTAGTTATGCTTAGAGGCTAGCACCTGGCACTATTTATGCACTATTGCCATTTTTAACCTCAGTAAACAACCATAGATAACTTGTCCACACAAGCTTATGCTAATCTGTGCTTTTATATATCCTATCATACACCCAATCGTAACCGGCTTTTTATCCCATCTCGATAAATCCAGTCTTTGAGATTAGCGTGATTGATGTCATTTTGTTAGTTCATTTATGTAAATAGGCGGGAATGCAGAAATTACGTTTTTTTTGCTAGATACTTCTAAAATCCATAACTTGATTGGTTTTGAACTCGGTCTTTCAGTAAGCAGCCTTATCAAAGGTGCTAGGCGATTAAAAATCTACTCGAAACTAATAGGCAAAGACATTTACTCTATCTGCCTAGTTTGAACTATGGTAGCTATTCGATTTCTTATAAGGCAACATTTCATGCCAGGAATGCGACACACCCTGACTCTTGGCTTCCGACCTTCAAATAACTCAAGCCATGTATTTGCATAGGTGCATCCGAAATCAGTATTGAAAGCCATCATGTAGCTTTAAGTAGTCATTGAATTTTGTACTCTGTCCCACCTGGTTATAAGCTATTTTGGGGAGTAACGGCAATTTTTATTATATTAAGGTACCTACATAAACTAAAGCATTTTATAAAATTTCTTAGTCGAATTAAATCCAAATACTGCTGATGAAAATCAGACTTATGACTCTTTAGATAAGGTAGGTATTGGTATATTATATGCATAGACACCTAGATCTGATTCAGGTACCTGGTTTCGTTACTTCCAAGTAAAACTATTAACGCTCAATTTGTTTTGACTTGAGCACTATCACTAGAAAGCTCACTCGAATTATAATTAAACCGTTTCATAAAATATAACGTAACCAAATCGTTAAGAAAATATCGATAACTTTCTACAAGTGGAGTAACAATAACCCATTTAACGTCATGTATTGAAAAAAAAGTGCTTGTTCTCTAACGTATAACTTTTTAAATACCCATAAAAGCAAGATAGGCCCTTAAACTCATAGGAACGAAATACTTAGGTACTTGTGTTTTGCAATTTATGCTACCTACGATTACCTACCACAAACTGGCAACATTCACGTTTACCAATACTAATTAAATGTGGGTAGACCGTAAAATATGTCAAGTAACGAGAAAAAGTTAAGAAATAAATTAGTAGGTGTCCATTCTTCTGTCGGGAAAAAGTGAATCACTCCACCAGTTTTACGAGTAGTGTCAATTAAGGAAATCATGGAAGATCACACAGAAAGGCTTTTAACCTCTCGCGATGAAAACTCAGACGTTGAAGAGTGCGTATAATTAATTTTAGCGAATTTTTATGCAAATCAACCATGTTTTGTGACCTCCTGGGACACGGTGGGCGATTTTGCCCACCGTGTAATTAAGTAATCTATTTCGTAATTGGATAATTATTGATAGATTTTTTGTCTATGTAGAAGCGATGGTAATTATTTAGTAGTTAAATAGTCGGTGAAGCAAGTCTTGCTCAAAATTTTCATGACAACGGCCATGATGGTGGTACTAAACTACCGACACGTTTTATTTTCTTGTTACGAGTGGAAATTCGATTAAGATTTTGATTTTTTTAATAACTTCGTATTATGTTGCGTCGATTATTATAATGGTAGATGAAAAATATTGAGACCTTTGTCTCAAAATATTTTTAGGCTCTGTATTTTAAGCCATACCTAACCGCATACCCACATTCACAAAAATAAATGTTCCATAACGTGAATTTACATCTGTTTCTTGTATAAACTAATTTTTTTGTTGTTTACAGAGGTGAAAAGCTGTATGTTACGGCAGACAAACGCGGCGAGAAGGGAGGCTGCAAGAGACCTCTCTGCTGGACCCTCTTGGGACTAGTCGTCGCAGCCATAGTAGCCATCATCGTGCTAGCAGCCAGTAAGTTACGCCTCTATTCAGCCGATCGCAATGAAATCCGCCTCTTTACAGTAAATTTTACTTACACATAAGGCCGTGCGCACTTTAGACGCGTTTTCGTATGAGTTTAACTAGCGAACACATTCGAACACACACGAATGATCCCGATCTTCCAAGTACTAAGACTGAGTGCGAGTTAGTCGTACGTATACCTACGTATAGTTCCGACGTCCGAAAACAATCCGAAATTGTTGGGATTTTTCGTGCTTTCAATACGATATCACCGGAACACTACCTATTGACGGAGACGAACGTATTCAGTGTGCGCACTCAATTCGTACGACCACGATCATACGGTTACGTACGATACAAATTCGTGCCCAAAGTGCGCGCGGACTAATGTTTTAATAAATAAATAATTCACTGCTGAACGTGAGCTCTCAAAAAAGGGACATACCTACCTAACCTAACTATAGTGAACCAAGTAACTGGGTTGGTCCAAGTTGATGATCGGACAGCAAGCTCGGGTGGAGCCGTTGAGGCAGTCTGTAACCGTTATGCCCATAAGAGTATTTAGTGACTTTTACTTCTAAGAAAACTTACATAAATCAAGTTATTGAATAGACTTCTGGCTTTACTACCCCTGTATGTAATAAAAGACGACTTTTGATAGTCGAGTTGGTGAGCAGAAGTGTCCTTTTGTCGGCTAAAGTGTTAAGACATCGATTTTCAACAATCCATACATGTGCTTATACAGTATATAAATAAGGATCGGCTTTTCCGTTAATCCGTAATAGTATAGCGTACATACATAAAAATAAAAAATACCTTTCCAAAAAAATTTTTTTACATGCAGGGTGTTCGGCAGACGGTTGAACATGCGAAACCCGGCGGATCCGTGGGGCCGTCTGCTACGTGTGTACGTAGAGTACGTACTTTTGAACTTTGAGCAACGACGAATTTCGAAAAAAAAAAAAAACTGTGTTGCCTGGGTTATTGGGCCTAAACACGTAGCAGACGGCCCCACGGATCTGCCATTTTCGTATGTTCAACTGTTTGCCGAAACTGTTTGTTTCCATACATTTTGATCGCGTAGATATTTGTCTTTTCTATGAAACAGCAGTTTTTTTTTATAACCGAAGAAAAAATTAAACCCAGGGGATTTCAGAATCATGTACTGAATCCATGGTAACAGTTTTCGCAACGATGTCCCTGACACCCTGTATAAAACGAAATTAAAAGGAAAACTATCACAGCTAAGTAGGCTCTACAAGTTAACGAGTAATAATCGACCAACTTACATTTGCAGTTGCAAAAACATATTCTCCTATACATTCCTTAAGGCAGAACATGTTTTTCAACTACAATGTTAAGTTTGTTCTTGGGATAAATTCATCCCAACTACGGAACCCTTCATTGTGCGTGGTCTGACCTAAAGACCTGGCCGGTTTTTTTTATTTGTTAAGTTCATTTCAATGTTACTCGAAGGTGTAGTGTACGAATATACAGGTATTATCAAAAAATATAAAATTAATAGGTAGGTAGGTACGTAAAAGAAACACTGCACACGCGCACTTATCTGTCCACGTTGAACGACAAGCGCAGTACAGAGTGTTAACATACTGTATAGTGTGGTGGATGTTAGGTATAACAAATGCTAGCTGCCGTGTTGACATGGAAACCACTCGTTCGCGTTAATCCAGTGCTAACTTCGGCTGTTCACTTACTCTGACCCTTAAATCATTTCCAGCGGGCGTCCTATTCACGAACTCGCCAACTCCTCTGGAGCAATACAACACATCTGTCAGCTCGGCGCGGGCGCTGGGCGGCATCGGCCACGTTCACAACGAAAACGACCATGTTCATGACCATGACCACGATTACAACACCAGCGGGGACCACGACCACAGTGCGGACCACGACCATAGCATGGAAACGACGGAGCATCAACACGGACCTGAACCGCAGAGTGATGAGGGGCATGAACCCTCCCTCATGTCGGACGAAACTGGCGATTCCTCTATGTATGGTGAGTACCTAAATTAAGTTCTTAATTGGCTATGGCGTATGTACATATGTAGTAACGCAGATGAATAAAATGATTTGTCAAGTAGGTACGTAGACGCACTGGACGTTGGTACGTTGGACGTGGACGTAGGTGTTCAGATATTTTTGACTAGTTGTGTGTATAGAAATTATGGACAAGCATATCTGCTCAGATATTAATGGTAACTTGTAGTGTATGGAACTTATTGACCTTTTAAATTGTTCAGAAATATTGGGTCACCTTGTCTGCTACAATATATCCGATGGCGATTGTACCACGACTGACTATTGTAACATTGTACGGATAAAAGGATTCTGCTAAGCTTTTTGTAAGACACTAGATGCAAAATTCACCTATTCTCATTTCAGTTGTTAACAAAATCACTGCAAAATATAAAGGATCTAGATTTATTACCCTATCTTAATTGGTAACTAACATGTATTTTATTCTAATTCCACAGTGCCCAGAACTGTGGAAGGCGAGCTGAAAATTGATAACGAAGAATTTACCAGCGCGCTAGAAGATCCTGAGAGCAACGAATACAGAGAGTTCGTCATGAATTTCGCTGATGGAATCAAACGAGCGCTGTTCGACAAGAACAGCCTGGACAATGGAGACAGTGAAATTACAGTCGAAGTTATTCAACTCAAGTAAGATATACGAGTACTTTAACGCAGAGTACATATACCTACCTAATATTATTAGATCACAAGAAAATGTTAACTACTTTTTCAGGGTTCTGACCTGAATCCATGGTAAGAGTTTTCGCGTCGATGTCCCTAACACCCTGTATAAAACGAAATTAAAAGGAAAACTATCACAGCTAAGTCCGCTCTACAAATTAACGAGTAATAATCGACCAACTTACATTTGCAGTTGCAAAAACATATTCTCCCATACATTCCATATGGGAGAACATGTTTTTCAACTACAATGTTAAGTTTGTTCTTGGGATAAATTCATCCCTTCTTTGTGAGTGGTCCGACACGCACCTGGCCGGTTTTTATTTTATTTTGTTAAGTTCATTTTAATGTAACTCGAAGGTCGTGTAGTGCACGAAATCTTTCAATGTTTTTCTTATTATGTAAGGTCAGCAATTTTTTAATTACTCGTACAATACTCGTACAAATATTTGGTACTAGCTGCGCCCCGCGGTTTCACCCGCATAAGTCTCAATCCCGTTGGAATATCGGGATAAAAAGTATCCTATGTGTTAATCCAGGTTATAAACTATCTGTGTGCCAAATATCAACTAAATCCGTTCAGTAGTTTTTGCGTGAAAGAGTAACAAACATCCATACATCCATCCATACTCACAAACTTTCGCGTTTATAATCTTAGTAGGATTTGTGAATTCCTACGGTTTCCCATTAACAATTATTATTATTACAATACAATAAATAATATTTCCATTTTTATTCACAGAAAAGGCTCGGTCGTCGTCACCTACAGAGTCCACTGGAAGCCCAAGCTGAACAATGAACCAACAGAAGACTTGTTGAACGCTAACAAACTTGAGGCCAGACTTAATGCCTACCTTACCAATAACAACAGAATGATTAACCTTTACCACATTGCCGAAGACAAGTTGACCACTAGACCAGTCCTAGATATCTGTCAGATTAACAAGAATGGTTGTGAAAATGGCTGCGAATTCGATGAAATGACACTTGAGTTCACTTGCACGTGCCCATATGGTGAAATATTAGACATGGCTAACCCCAAACGGTGTTTACCGTTATTAGGCTCAGGAAATGAAAAGAGCACTCAAGATACAATAGGGAGCGACTTTACGGTTCATACAGTAAACGCCAATCCGGTCACTACCAAAATGGTTCCCGAAGAAGAAAACCCCACCACTGAATCGGCTCATAACCCCCGTCATACCTTCGACTGGACAGAAACTCATCACAGAATGCCGGAGACGACCACCGAAACTGATACTGAGGTTAATTTTTCGCACATTTTTGGCCACTCAACCAAAAAGCTGGAAGAGTCGGTAACAATTAAACCTGATTTGAGCGAAGAGAATCCGGCTCCAGAGCCAGAACCGAAACCTGAGCCTGAACCCACACCCGAACCTGAACCAAAACCTGAGCCTGAAACCACATCTGAGCCTGAACCCACATCTGAGCCTGAAACCACATCTGAGCCTGAACCCACATCTGAGCCTGAACCCAAATCTGAGTCTGAACCCACACCTGAGCCAGAATCTAAGTCTGAGCCTGAGACGGTAGCTGAGCCAGAGCCCCAACCAACTGCTGAGCAAGCACCTGAATCTAATACAGAACCAGAGCCAAAGGACGATCCAGAACAGGAATCGAAATCTGAAGCAGAACCGACATCAGAAACTGAACCGGAATCAACAGCTGAATTTGTATCAGAACCTCAGCCCGAACCCTCTCCAGAACCGAAACCGGAGCCAGAACCAGAGCCAGAACCAGAGCCAGAATCAGAAGTTTCATCTACAACACCGGTGACTGTCGCATTGAACCCTGCCTTTATGTTGCGAGAGCAACAGAAATCAAAGGATCATACTCCAGAGTCCGAAACGACAACCGAACCCCAGCCTGAACCCGAACCGACGACCGCGCCAATGGCCGAAGCTAATCCACAATCTTCACACTCTACAGAAAGGGTTATTTCTCAAACACTTGAACATGAAGCTGGACACGAGTCTACTGCGGTCACAGAGGAATCTAGTATTACCACAGTCGCAGATAACAGCCAGCAATCTGAACATCACATTGATCAGTCGGAGAACTCGGAAGAAAAGTCAATTTTATACACTAATGAAGGCAAATTCGAATATAAACCTACTGAAGATACTCAAGAAATTACAACCAGGCGAGTTTCTTTATCTGAACCAAACCTTATAAATGAGCCCTCTTACGAACCAAAACCCGAAATTATTTCTATTTTAAGTGCCAAACAGGAAAACAAGCCAGCAAACAGTCGAAGTAATGCAGACGATGAAACTCGCACCACAGCTGAAATTACCGATTGGCTTGAACTGCAATCTCATAACTCGGCTAAATCGGTCGATCATAACCAAACAAAGTTTGATGAACTTCTAAATAATAATGCTAACAAAATCACGCAAGAATCAGAACAAAGGTCGTTCAAAACATTTGATGAAGATTTATTATTTGAAACAACGACCACCACAAGCACAAACCCTGTAAACGAAAACGATTCGCTTGACTTATTCAGTAAAAATATGGAGAACCCAAGTACCGAAATAACAAGAAGGATGGAGGACGAAACCAAAATGCCAGTTTCAATTTTACCCGTTAGGGAAGAAACATCTGAAGGAGAAATTAGTAATACTGAAACAACGACTAAAACTGTAAGCATAATACCTATTGTTGAATTGGAAACGTCCACGGGTGAAACTGAAACAGAAAATGAAAACGCGTCTAAATCTAAAACGGGATCTATGATAACTTCTATACTCGAAGAAGCCAAATCAATAGAAACCAACAAATCGGTACCAATTGAAACAACAACCTCAAAGCCCGAAACGATTAAGCAATTTTCTATTAATAACCACTATCAAGACTCTGATGGAGATAAATTATTAGAAGTTTTAGAGAATAAACCTCATCCTAAAAATAACGAAACATCAACCGAACGCGAACCTGAAGAAGGTGTGGATATCACTTTTGATGCAATAAACATGCTTTACAACCGTTCCTCTAAATCAATTCAAAAGAAATCTGATACACTCAGCAATAACAATAGCGTACAAGATACAACAGAGGAAACGAGGGTCAGCACAGATAGTTCTACTGATTCTGATTGGCTGTCAGAAGCTGTTACTGAAATAAACTACGATGAAGCTATGAACAAAATGGCAAAACATGAAACAACAGAATCCAGTGTAAGCAAAATAGAAGAAATAATGAACCATGGAATGGTGAAAGATGATTTTGAGCCCGATTATTTAAGTAACATGGAACCCAATAGCAACAAGCAGGAACAAGACGTACCGTTATACGGTATGGGAAATGACTATGATAACGATGATGCTCGTTTTAAAAGAGTTAACAAAGCAGTAACAACTGAAGCAGCAAAAAATGTCTCCACAAAAGTAGGAGACGTCGGACAAAACAATTCAGGAGTCATAGTTAACACAAATGTACCTGTTGAAACTACTACTGTCAGCGAATATATTTATAAAGTAGCTGAAAAGTCCACTAACGATCCCAATATAACCGTAACGGAGCTTGAAGAAACAGAAGCCAGTAACTCATCGTCCCCAGTGATGGAAGTTGAGCCACCAGCAGTTGATTATGTTGAACCAGCTATATTAACGACTGAAGAACCAGAACCAGCCATGAAGGCTGAACCAGCACCCGTATGGGAAGAGTCTGACTCTGAAAAATATTTGACTGTCAAAGAATTGCCCAAAAAAATTGAACATAATACTGAAATCCAGCATCCAGTTATGATCGACGAAATACAAATATCCTCTTCAACTGGTGCACCAACCATTATGGTACCAATGAAGGAAAACTCCGAAAAAATTACGACATCTGAAAATGAAAATTTGGACCTTTCTGAAAACTCCCAAAATGCAACACAGTTAAGTAATCTAAACGTAACTATATATGAGATCTCTAGTCATAGTGGTAATAATTCAGTTCTGTTAGCGAAACCTGGAAATGCACAGTCAGCAGAGTACGATGATCATGAAACTGAAATGAATCCTTTCTTACCAGAAGTCGAGAACAACAAAAGCTTAGTCAAAAAACTTCAAGAAGGGCATGACCTTGAGCCTAATAACCTTACTGAGACTCAAAACGAGAACACGGAGGAACATGTCAAAAACCAATTGGAAGGACTTTTATCTTCAAATAACGATTCTTTAGCTGTAGTAGGGAAAGAATCTGAGACAGTCACTAACAAGCAAGAAGAGAGTCTGCCAATGGCCTCAGAAGACGATACTTTATTTAATGAATTGCTCATGGGCGGGAATAGAACAGATATAACCACGACTCCAGCGACAGTAAGCCAACCCGAGGAGAAAGAGAGGTTACCCATTTCCACGTTCTTATTGGACACTGATGACCTAGAAACACTAACAACAACCATAAGTAGCAACAACGTAGATGCGATTACTTCTGCACCAGTGCCCAACAATGATGGGGTGTTCCTCAGTGTTGTTCCCATTGATGAACAGAAGGAAGATCTGCTAGAGCAATACAAAAGTGAAAACATTGCAGAGCTGAATGACATAAGTGATTTGCCAAAAAGTGATAAAAGGACATTAGATGCTACCAAATTTGATTCAGTAATTAATAATGAAGCGTAATAAACGCCGCTCAAATTTTAACTCTACACACAATTAGTTTTAGCGTTGCTATTTCATTTCCTGTGATTCCGTTGACACCGTCGAACAAATTATTCTAAACAGACTTTTATACCAATGTAAATGCAATAATATTATATTATTAATTAATTAAATTTACTGGGTTTCGGTCCTCAGAAACTTACGCAGTACCTTTAATTTTATCGTCCTGTTTTCATATCGTGAACAATTTATTCATTAGACTAGTCAAACTAGAAAGAGTCATCGTCTTGAAAGAAAGATTTAGATTTATTTATTGCTTTGTCTATATAAAAAATTATGTGGATTGCGTAAAAATGTATAAATAACTGGTAAAACGTATGTACTTTAAGTATTTTACGCAATTCATGCTCTATGAAGGTACACAAAAACCTTGGATCTTGTAATATTACGGCCTCGCTCTTAGAGGATTACCTGACACTCCTATCTTGTAATTGTTACCATAGCTAAATGTATAATATTATTATTTTAAATAAATTACTCTTGAATCGGACGCTATAACGAGTTTGAAAATAGAATGGCGTAACCGTTAGACGGCTTTTGTTATATATTCTTGTGATCGTCTGCCATGCCGCATGTGATAACTCGCAGGTAAACTACATCCCGATCGTACTTATTAACTTAGTGATATTACACAGAAGTGGGGTCTGATTGTAAAATAATAATTAATTTAGAACTTGTTAACTAAGATAAATATTTTGTATAAATGGTTGATTTGTAAAATAATTGAATTATGTTGTAAATAAATATAAAGTTAATAATAATTATATTTGAGTGTTTATTATTCCTACAACCTTAGAATCTTATTAGACAACAATAACATAATTTTTATGTATGTAGACTTTATTAAGTACCAACAAACTATACAACTCTAACGTAGATAACATTCAAGTTCATAACATAACATACATAACATTTATGTTTAATCACAGAACATTTCATCTTTTGGTCGCGGCGTGATGTCATCGATCTCTTGAGCAGTCACTTGCTCATCTAGAAACATCCTCGCACATAGACAGCCGTCACCCATCATTCCATTCCCACTGACGATGCAGTTACCCAACACAGCCTTGCAACTATTATATGGAATGAATTTAACATCATTATTTACACTATTCACTTCTACTTTAACAGGAGGAGAAGGTTTAGCTGGAGGAATATCCATTTCAAATATGTCCTTTAATTTCACAGTGCCATCAGCCTTATATTCTATTACTGGCGTGTTGTCTTGATAGTCACCAGTACTTCCATTTTGAGAATTACAACGTTCAGAACATTCGCAGCCTTCACAGAAGTTGCTAACGTTATTATCTACTTTGCTCATGTTTATGGGTTCATTTTCAATAGGTGTAAAATCGTAGTCTTCATCAACAGTCTTAGATATTTGTGCACAGACGCATTTTTCGCCTTTATCAATCATAATACAACTGCCTAAAACTAATTTACAATTCCGGACTTCCTCATCATCATCATCATCATCTATATTTACGTTCGGTGGGTCTATGAAATCATCGTCAATTCCACTGCCTTCAAAAGTAGCAACAAGTACATCATCAGTACCGTTTTCTTCTTTAACATTCTGTATACAACTAAATGTATGTTTTTTATACTGAGATTTGAGTATTATTAGTCCACATGAAGAACAATTTATGGCATCTGAAATTAAAAAGAGGTAAGAATAATATATTCATGAACAATGGAGACATCCTGTTCGAGAAGTAAACCTAATAATATGGACTGGACCACATGGATGATTTACCAAGAATGGAAAATGGTGAGATATTTTAAGTCTTTCATAAAATAAATGCGCACAATGAAAACTGAGCTGCTCAAATAAGTTCAATCATCACATTACACCCACATTTCACCAGTTATGTTTTAAGTCCAATCATCTCATGTAATAGGGGGCGAACCTATTGCCATCAACCGGGCACAACTCCAGACTCCGGGCTGCTACTGAGAAATTCCTGTTGGAAAAATCCAAGAATACTTTTCCCGCTCTGGGAATCAAACCCAGGACCTCATGCTCACCAGTAGCGCTTGCGACCACTAGAGCAACGAGGTAGTCCGAATTTAAGTGTCCTAAATAGGAAATCCAAGCTTACCATTTTCAGTTTTCTTCTTTGTCATACATGACAAATCACAAGCTGAATTAGAATCTGATGATATACCACTGTCTGCTTTGTCTAAAACCAAATGAATAAAAAGAGACATTTAACCAAAATCTCTTTACTTTGTGTACAAAACATAATTCTCCTAATCTCAATCTCGGGTCGGCGCAACAGTAAGAACGAGAAGGAAAAAAAAAAAAAAAAAAAAAAAAAAAGACGGTTTGTGTGGATGTGATGCATAATCAGACGCGGTCGTAGCCTAAGATTTTGGCCGGGGTCACCATGGGTGCCGAGGAATAATAGGGAAATATTTAATTGATACTCTAAAAACTTTTTCACCTTCTAATGATGCACACTTTTTATTTTAAATATCTGAATCTCTTTTTAACTTTCTGATCTTTTCTCACAGTTGGTCGTCTAAGCTAGGGTACCCCGACCAACCGTGTTAGGGCGGGCTAAAACAGTGACAAACCGCGCTCGAGCTATAACTTGTCTACTTAGAAATTACGCGCCCGCCTGCCGCAATTTTACATCCAAGTTAGTCGAGCGAAGCGAGCTCAAAAATATTGCTCTCTCGGATACGTTAGAATTTATTTTTTTTTTTTTTTTATTATTCCAAAAGAACTAAGAATGACTTGCTTTGTCGACTTATGAAGAAAATCTCAAGAATCAAGACAAGCGAGCCTCAAAATGTTAGCACCCCGCCTTGAATAGGTTCTGTTTTCTTTTGACCATTATACGAGTTAAGTTAAGTAACCACTACGCTAGGGTTAAGGCCAGATTTCAAAACCTAAACTGCTGTAAAACGAGTTTAAGATTTTCTTCTCGACAAAGTAAATTCAGGAAGAGAATTTACTTTGTCGAGAAGAAAAGCTTAAACTCGTTTTACAGCAGTTTAGGTTTTGAAATCTGGCCTTAACCCTAGCGTAGTGGTTCACAAATTCCCGGGTGCTAATTGCTTAACAGGCTTTTTTTACATACATTTTTTATATGCCTGTTGGGGTCACTCACTACCGCTCAAGTACCATCGAAGAAGTTCATATCTAACGACCGTTAGGACTATTCTTGGTTACAGCGCTCGGCGAATATAGAACCGAGCCGGTAACAGACGTGGTCATCGTGTTCACGGGATTCTGTTTTGAAACTTGTTAGATATGAACTTCTTTGATAGTACCTACAGTTTTTAGTAAGTACACGTAAATCATTCAAGCTGTCGATAGCTTGAGCTGGGACCGCGCCTATTCATAATATTATGCGTCACATCCACACAAATCGCCTTTGCAGATAGAATGGTTTATTAGCTAGAAGCAAAAGGCATTCCACTATGTAGAGAAGGCCAAAAGCGACATTCTAAACTTAAAAAAAAACAGTCAGAAAAGACTTACGATGTTTAGCCAGATGTCTCTTCTTCGCATATGGAGTGGCAAACTTCTTACCGCAGTCAGTAAATGAGCAGTACAGTGAAGTATCTGCAGTGTGGGTTTTCAGGTGAGTCTTCAAGTGATGGGACTGTATGAATCCTGGAATTAGAAAATTATAATCAAGATGTAAACAAGTACTTGTCGGACCACGCATAATGAATGGTTCCGAAGTTCAGAAGAATTTATCACAAGAAGAAACTGAAAATTCTTGTTGAAATACATGTTTTCCCATACATTCCAACTGCAAATGTCAGTTTGTGCGCATAATATTGAGACATTTACCATGTTATTTTAAGACCATAGACTTCATAAAGGTTTTCCTGTAATCTATGAGTAAAGAGCCATTTTCTGTTTTTTTGTTGTTGTATATTTAGGCTCTCTAGTTTCGGAGATAAGGGGGAGGGAATGGTAAATTTTCATCTATTTTCTTAAATATCTTTAATATTATTTATTTTAAAATTATTATAAAAATAATATTTGACATCCTCACAACAAGCACTGTACAGTTTGCAACACTTTTTTTTTTAAATTTTTCAATTTGCCCCCGAAAAGTCACCCCCGTATTCAAAATGTATTTATTTACGTTACACATCCGTGTTTGGATCACAGAAACTCACCATGTGTACCAAATTTCAACTAAATTGGTCCAATAGATTCGGAGCAAATTGGCTGTGACAGACAGACAGCCTGCCAGCCAGACAGACACACAAGTGATCGAGAGAGTGAGTGAGTGAGTGGGTGTATTATGGGTTCTGTTTTTTTTTTTTCTCGAAGTACGTAATCTTAAAAAGTAGATATCCTGCACCAAATCATTGGTTGATTTGCTGCAGGATAACTACTTTTTGATATTGAACAATCACCATCAAAATAATGCTCTGATAGGCCTCTCCTATGAAATTATGGCATTGACACAGCTTTCAACCTTCAAACCAGTTTTGGGTGTCAAAAAGTCAAGGTAAGTATGTAGAATCAAAATATGACTCACCCTTATTACAAATTTTACAATAATGTTGCTTAGTGTTAGTATGCGTCAGCTCATGATGTTTCAAATGATGTGCAAAGTTGAACTTCTTGGAACAGCCAGTGAAGCTGCATTGATAACGTCTCTCGGACAGTGACTTGTGCGTCTTCATGTGCGTGCTAAGTGCTGGCTCACTGCTGAAGATAGCACTGCATTTTGCGCATGTGTATGTTCCTGTAATTGAAAGGTTATTGCAACTTCGCATAAAACCTGACCCTATAATTAGTACAGTAAAAAAAAATTACACTGCTATTTTTGGCCATAACTGTAGACTTATGAGCGTTTATTCTGAAGGTGGGCAATGTCGCAAATAGATGTTAAATATTTCACTGTTTTGATTAATTCGGCAATATTACTGTGCGGAAATAAAAAGTGTGGCTAACTAGCAAACTAGAATATTGATGTTTAGTTTTAGATGTAAAAAACTATTTGGAAACTTTCCAAATGAGTTTTTTACACCTAAAATGGGTACAACAACAAATTCAATGTTATAATTGTAATTCATTATTAATATTCTAGTTCGCTAGTTAGACACATTTCTTATTTCTATTCAGTAATATTGATATAAGAATCAAAACAGGTAAATATTTGACAGTTATATGCGACATTGCCTACCTTTAGGATAAAGTGACCTTTGGCATACAAAGTAAAAATGTTATTTGTACTAGATTTTCTGCACTTACATTTTATCTTATGAATTTCAGCAATTACATGAAACTTTGTGAACACTATTTACCTCCATGTGCATATTTGGTGTGTCTCTTTAGCAGTATGTTGTCACGGAACTCCCTGCCACACTCGGAACACTGGACACTGCCTGTCCTCTCATGTTGTTTCTCATGGCGACGCAGAGCAGATCTAATAATGTTTGTTAATATTATATAGAATGATTGATCTTCTATCAGTTTTGCCTCAGTAATCTCATTTTCCTGTTAGATATTTCCAATGTACCTAAGTCATGATTAATGCATGTTACAATATTTAATAATAAAATATTGTGTGTTACACAATTACTGATATCACCTCACAGGTCAGTACAAGATAATTATATGAGTCATAGAGAACTACCACCGAACATACCTACATTACGATAGATTTATTGACCGGACACAAGTTTGCAGAGATAAGAGAACAAAATGTGCTAACTCACATGAAACTAAAGTTTTTGCTGCAGACTTTGCACTGGAACTGTGGACTGTGGCTCTGCTCATGCCTTCTTCTTTCACTATCGTATTTGAAGCTCTTGGAACAGTGATGACATTTCAGTATAGTTTTCTTATCAGGCATTTTAAACTGAAGAGCTTATTCTGAGACGTGCTCGTAAATCAACCGTATTGGCTTTTTCACAAGCAGGTTTTATACGAATCTCACCGTGCACTTTTTCATGCGACGCTTAATGCACATAATATTTATTTAGGACGTGTAAAAAATCAATAGATCCATATTTTTACAACATTTTGGGTAATTTGCTACCAAGCACAGCAAGCAAGACGAAATCAAAACACAACAATTGACATTGACAGGAACGTGTCAGCTGGCTGTCAATTGCAGTCAATTGTCAAAAACAAAATGTAGCAATCAGCTGTTAGCGTTCAGAAAATATTTATTCTAAGTACCCACCATTGCATTTATATTTTACTGAATCTTCGAATGGTCATAGGTAAACCTTTATTTCCGTCGTTAAAATCCTGTGCATGATGTACCACAGCATGTACAATCCGTTTGTAGCTAAGAAGGAAGATTTTTTTTATTTTCATTAGAGGGGTTCCCAAAATTTGATCATACGCGCCCTAACTATTATTAAAATTATTACAGTTCACGTCAAATAACTTTGCCACTCTGAAGTAGGCTACAAATGACTACGCAGTAGTCAATCTTCCTTAGAAAACAGGTTGGAAGCATGGTCAATCTGCCTAGCCTTTTTCCCAACTATGTTGGGGTCGGCTTCCAGTCTAACCGGATGCAGCTGAATACCAGTAATTTTACATGGAGCGACTGCCTATCTGACCTCCACAACCCCCCTTGGTAAGACTGATGTCACACTTTCGGGCTTCTGACTACTCGTAACGACTGTCAAAGATCCATGAATGACAGCCGGGACCAAGAGGCACGGAGGATTCTCGGTATGTAAAGATGGTCACCCATCCACTGACCAACCCCGGCAAGCGTAGCTTAACCTGATGGATCGACCAGTGCGGCTGTTGTTACTTAGCCACGAGCTCCTCAAGCAAAGGAAGGATTGGAAGCATGGTATAAGTATAAATATTATTATACCAGTATAACATGGTTGGAAGCACATCATGCTTGTGCTGTGCACCTGTGTTGTGCACGATGCCGATGACGTTTGACGTGTATGACGTTCATTTGAGTTCATTCAATAATCTGTGATGACGTTGACGTTGACGTGACGATGTTCAGTCAGATGTTGTGACGTTTGTTTGTGTTCGTCGTTGCCGATTTAATTTCAATAAATTATGAAATACTTCTCCAAAACTAAAAGATAGTGAGAGTGCTGTGAAATTAATAATTTTATTGCCATTACAAGTATATTTATCGAATCGAAACAGAGTCTACAAAAGTATTTTGTGTGCAAAGTTTGCATAAAAGACTGATACAGAAACTGAAAAATCTGTGCCTAGCTAAAAGCAAATCGGAAAGCAGACATCGGAAATAATTCGATCTAATGCTTTACGTAAGTTTTGGCGCGAAGGACTGATGCTGGCGCGCTCACCGGTGAGCGATGCGTGGAACAAGGCAAGCGCGGTGCCGCCTCCGCCTCATCAGTCGATACGCGGCACGTGAGCACATTGCACGGCCGCTCACGACCACCAAGGGCAAAGTTGCGCGAACAGTTTTTTCCACATTTATTACATAAAATTGTGTTATAAAATGCTGCCTTGGATACAAGTGACGCTCATTTTGTGCGCTTTTGGGCTGCTGCGAGAGATCCGGCCGTCTGAGCCGTTCGTCTCGGAGTTCCTCCTCGGAGAATGGAGAAATATAACTGAGGAACAACTGAACAGAGATGTATATCCTGTTGGAACTTACTCTTACCTTGGGCTGCTTGTTTTGGTGTTCCTGATAACAGATTTCCTGAGATTCAAACCTGTAATTATCCTATCAGGTGAGTATCTTGACTGTACCATATTATACCTACATACTATACCTACATGTAAAATATTTGAGATGCTAACATGAAATCACCATGACCTACACATGTGATATCATCTGTATATTATGGGCATCAGTGCCCAATCTCATAGGGAAAATTTATCAACCCATAAATTTGAATAATTTAATAAATTTTATAACTTACTACAAAGATTTCAGATTTTCATTTTTGAGACTTTTAAATATTTCAATTCAATCTACATATTTATGTAGTGTTATCAGTTTTCAGTTTATCAGTACCTAAATGAAATGCATTGTGTTTGTGATTATTGGTGATTATAAGTTATTCATAATTAAAGCAGTTAATTTTAAATGATTCGTGCAGAATTTTACGTACTATTTTATTTATCAACTAGCGATCCGCTCCTGCTCCGCATGGTTTTTACGACTTGACAGAACATCGAGATTTCTTAGGTAAACGAAACTTTAATATTATTATTTTATACACATAAACCTTCTGAAATAAATTCTCTAAACAATGGTGAAAACCTCATCAAAATCTGTTGCATGGTTGAGAAGAACAACGCGGACATACAGACAAACGCGAAGAACGACTTTGTTTTATAATATGTCTATATAAGCTCCGCACAAATATTTTCTTTACATGAACATCAGTCTTTACCAGATCTGTTGACAAATTTGTCACAAAAACACTAACGAAATAACTATAAATAAGAAACAACAGAAACTAATAATATTTCTTAGAATATTTATGTCTGTCTGTTAGCTTACTAGTAATTATAAATGCGAAAGTCTCTCTGTTACCTTTTCCCACCTCAACAACTGAACCGATCATTATCAAATTTTAAAGATACGTAGCCTGCTACCTGGAGAACGACATCTAGGCTACTTTTCATTCTGTATAATTGTTTAAAACAATGATGAAATACAAAATAAATGCGGGCAACAGCTAGTAATTTATAAATACATAAACTCACACCTTCCCATGGGTGTTGGCTGAAACAGTATAGTATTCATTTAAAAAACCGGCCAAGTGCGAGTAGGTCTCACACACAACCGGTTCCGTACTGAAACATTTTTTTTTACTATTTGTTGTTATAGCAGCAATAGAAATACACAACCTGTGAAATTTTCAACTGTCTACCTATATAACTGTTCATGAGATACAGCCCACTGACAGACACGACTATCGGACAGTGGAGGTTTAGTAAGAGGGTTCCGTTTGGCACCCTTCGGTTATGGAACTCTAAAAATTAAGGTGAAAGAGTTTGTGGTGGAACAAATATCCTAACTAATATTATAAATGCGAAAGTAAGTTTATTTGTTTGATTGTTTGTTACGCTTTTACGCTAAAACGGCGGAACAAATTTGGATGGAATTTGGCACATGGCTAAACCATGGATTAGGACATAAGATATATATAGGACTTATGCGGATGAAACCGCTGGGCGTAGCTTGTTTAGGTATATTTATTTGTTGCTTTGTTATAAATAAATGATAAAGAATATGATTTATTTAAGTAAAGAAAACATAGGAAAAAGTCACTTTGAAAAGATTTGCATGAAGATTACATCTTTGTTTAAAAATAATATGATAATTATCCTCGACTTCATGATAAGAATCAAATGCAATGAGGAATTAACATTATCAGTCCCGAACTGATAACATAACTCTATGGTTGTTCTATCTTTATTAAGTACCTCTTGAAGGAAAAATACCTAAGGTTAAACCTGTGTACATTTTGATAAAACTAGGTTTCCGGAGGAATGCATGTCTCCTCCTGTTTAACTGGTCTGAGCAGATAGGTAAAAAAGTTTACAGAAGATTTATGAAAAAAAAAAAATTGTATGTACAAAAAACATTTAACAGTTGTGTTAAGAGCTAATTATCTTATCATGTCAGAATAGAAACAAAATGGTGTTACAACGTTCCCGCCAAAACCTAGGGATGTTGTAGGTGCCCTGCACACAGTACAGGCCGGCCGAAGTCGATACTTATCGAGTCCATGCATGACGACCGTGATTACTGTGAACTGACCTATCTTAAAGTTTTATTTCTTGACCCTAGCTAAAATAAGTAAAGATAAGCTAAAATATCATAAAACGATCACCTGCTGCCACTACTGTTCAATTAATATAATATTCAGCCCAGGAGGATGATCAAAGAGATGCCAGCACCAACTGACGGGGTCCGTTAGGGTCCGCCAGGGTTGTGAGCATGGTATAATAATGTTTTATTAGACCATGGTTGCGAGTTTGTCCGAAAGGGATATCGCGGCCCCGGCACTCAGGCAACGGAAGGAACACGGGTGGGTTTTAATCAGTAAAAGTCTGATACGCCCTCCCGCTCCGCCCAGAGCGGGAGAAGTTGTTTGGTAATTTGCCAACCCAAAAAAAAAAAAAGGATGGTGCAATCTATTGAAATATTCGTCAAAGTCCATAATAGGTTTTATACCTCTTCTGCTTGGCATGTTAGCCCGAGCTATCGGCAGAGAATAGATCATTCCCTGATAAAACAAAGCTTGGTATCTGCTGTCTACTGTCCAAGATGGTCACTTTTGAAGCAAGGCATTGCACCATCAATAAAATTAAATCTCATTAAACAAATATTCCTGCACGGTTGTGCCGAAACTTTCTTTAGTGCGGATTTCACCAATTAAATTGAACGCGTTCAGCACATTTAAACGCGTTCAAGAGCTGTCAGTGTTCAATATTACATAACAATTTTGACACTGACAGGTCTTGAACGCGTTTTAGAAATGTTGATCGCGTTCAGTTTCATTGGTAAAATCAGCCCTTAGTATACTCTGCCGCGATGCGCTGTCCTTGTGTGGTCGAAGTAGGTTTACATATTAATTTATATTGAACACAATCCAACAATAATCGTAGTTGTACACGGATTACAATGTTTTATAAAGTAATAACAAGTGTCAAGTGTGTATAAGTAATAAGTAGTAAGTAGTATCTAATTACGCAACCCTTTTTCGTAAACGATTACGACTAATTTGTTTCATTTTGACAGTTCAACAACATTCGTTGCGTTATTTACGTTGTTGAGCAGATTTTTATTTCAAACTCGTGAAGCAATGGATTAGCAATCTGTTTCAAAACGATTCAGATTCTGATTGATCGTGTATTACGCAATTAGGGTTACTGGTCATGAGACAAAGACACGTGCAAAATACGTCACAGTTCGTAAGGAGTTTTAAAATTGTCACTAACTTTTACGTTCACTAACACACATTTGCGCGATGCACTCAAAAATGCAATGCAGCAATTTTCTGCAATAATAATCTAATCTGCATACTATTGAAGTAGGTACTTACGGAAAGAATAGGTATAGGAAGAGTAGTTTTTTAAATTTCTTCAGACTTCATCTTCGTGTAATTTGTTTTGAAAGTAACAATTTCATAAATTTAAATAAATTTAATATCCAAGATAAAAAGTAGCTTATGTCTTATTCAAGTCAAAGAGAAAAATACTTTAATTTCGGAAGGTTGTCTTTAGTTTTGGTACCTACGCCACACAAATTTTAATACCACTAACCTTCCTGTCAGTGAGGATACAAGTGGAATCAAAAAAAGGTCTAAAGTAAAAGACGACAAGAAGATCATCGATAGCTAAAGTAGCGTCAGAATTTCGTAAGGGACTATTGAACGGGACAGGCGAAACAATATTCAAACAGAGAAGTATACTTTTGAAGAAGAAATGCCTTGCATCATACTAGAAACAGAACTCATAACAGCTATAAAAACACAAAAAAGTTGCAAAGCACCTGGAGATGGTCGAATTTCTACTGAAAGCCGCCATGCCCCCATGCCCCCCCCCCCCCCCCCTGTAAAATTAAATTTATACTAGTTAAAACTACTGTGTCCGCGAATAAAGGCTTTTTATACCATTGACATATAACAGTGACAGGAAGATAACAGTGGAACATCTTCCACATAGACTAAGTGGGAAAAATACGTATTATTGAAGCTAACTCAACAACTACCCAAGCTAAGTTAATAAAAAAAAAAACGATCGAATAGAATAAAAAAAAAGATGGGACCACTGCGCAAGTTTCCTCTACCAAATTAAAAAAATATTTTCATAATCGGTCCACAATTGATACAGAATTCAACGAACATACATAAAAATAAATAAAGACTCCGACGAACTGAGAACCTGTTCTTTTTTTTTAAAGACGGTTACAAACACGGTAGAGCAGCACACATGCACGTTAATTGATCGCCATAGTCAGTTAATATATTTCAATCTATCAATCTTTGCAGCGTGTCTCAAGACCATTGCCATTCGTCAAATAAACCAACGCAACAACGGTATCATTTTATGCTGATTACCTTAATTACGAGGCGGGGACAATGATTCTTTGTATTTGGCCGGATTACCTTTTATCTGATTAAACTTTAGTAAAGAATGATACAAGGATTAATATTTTACGTTGAACCAAAGCTCCATCATCTTAAAATAAGTTGCGTCGTCGATGTTTTTGCTTCTTTTAAAACATCAACGTAAACTAGGTAAGTTATAAGTTATAACACTGATAACATAGCTAGCGAGATTCAAAGCAGGTGTGTGCCATGCCTATTACAAGTTGTGGCTAACATCGCTGCGTGATTACGAAAGGAAACCGTAGATTGAAACCTTACAGTTTATTTAAGCCCTTGCACCATGCATTCGTCTATTCTGTCTAGTCATTCTCAATCAATATACCTAGCCTTTTCCCAATTATGTTTGGGTCCGCTTCCAGTCTAACCGGATGCAGCTGTATTTTACATGGAGCGTAGTATTTTACCTATCTGACCTCCACTACCTAGTAACTGGGTTATACGATACCCCTGGGTAAGACTGGTTGTCAGGCTTTCGGGTTTCTGACGACCCGTAACGACTGTCAAAGATCCACGAATGACAGCCGGGACTAACTGCTTAACGTGCTTTCCGAGGAACGGAGGAGTCTCGGTATGTAAAGATGGTCACCCTTCCACAGACCAACCCCGGCAAGCGTAGCTTAACCTGATGGATCGACCCGTGCGTCTGTTATTACTTAGCCGTGAGAAGCTCGAGCGCCTCATCATCTTTTCAGCCGAAAGACGTCCACTGTTGGCATAGGCCTCCCCCAAATGGGGGATTTACCATAATAGCCACGCCTGGCAGGCGGATTGACGATTGCAGTATGGTGTTAAAATGCATAGAGAACACTGCTGCTCATTCTCTAGTGTGTTCCTTAGTCGCCTTTTACAACACTCGCGGGAAGAAATGGGATGGTGCTATTCTTTACGTCAGGCACCACACGGAATCCTCATTGCATGACCATACTTTAATATAATATTATCCTCTCACGTAAGTAGATATATTTACGTAATTTTCAATGTGACCCAGCTACATGTGTATTGTTGATGTTTACCTACCTATTGCATATTTGTGTGTGATGATGATGATGTTACAACAGTCAATACGATACCTACTGTAAACTGCATATTGTCCGCACTTCCTTGCGTCCGGGATTTGCAAGCGATGCGTGTTTACAAAATACGGTACCTACTCCTTTAAAACCCACTAGCTTCTGCCCGAGACTTCGTATGTGTGGAAGTAGTAAGATACACAATATACTAAAATAACAGCCACATTTCTATAAAACTCGCCCGCCGTCCGTCCCACCGCATCCCATCGCCCGCCCGCGCTTTTTTTGTCTTTTTGCTCGGAGGGTCGTAGCGTGATGTTAAATAACCTATGGACCTTCGTCATAAATCACTCCGTCCATTGGTGAAAACCGAATGAAAACCCGTTAGTTGAGGCAGCGCATGCAAATAATTCTGTTTCAAGAGGTATTTCTTTCCGACTTGCTAAACTAAACTTGCGATAGCTCAGCTATTATGCAATAAACAAATATAATTTATATGATAACCTATGGCACTCAGGATTAATGTAGCTCTACCAGTGTTTTTTTGTAGAATTGGATTTTTAGTTCCCGGGAATATTACCCCTTACACAAACAAACTAATTCTACCTCTTTATAATATTAAGTAGGTATAAATATCTCAATAGATTTAGGATCGACTCGACCAGACCAGAATGATGAAGCGCAGGCGAAAACTATTGTTATTGTCCTATTTAGATTTACCGGCTAAGTATAATCGCCCAACCCCCAAACCTGAATTCTTTCTTGGCATCAATATTCTTATCTTACATTCTCCATTCTTCAGTACCTAAACTATTTCATGGATGTTTACAATGTTTTCCATTTTACAGGGCTGAGCGGCATAGCTGTCTACGCAATTCTGCTATGGACTTCAAGTCTAGAATGGCTGCAAGCGTCACAGTTCTTCTATGGCCTGTACATGGCCACAGAAGTTGCCTATTACACCTACATTTACGCGAAAGTAAGCTATTTATAATGTGATATTTCAATGCATTGTCAGACGTTACTAAATCTAATATATTGCCTTTATTGATTTAAATATTTATTTTTGTACCGAATTACTTTAAATAGCTATGTATATCATCACAATTTTTTTTAAGCTATTGCATAGCTTCTATCGCGGGCCTTGGACGTGGAGACCGAATCCAGAAATTCAGTAACGAAAATAACCTAACACCCCCCACTCCGACCGGCACAGCGGTGATACTTTTTTTGAAGTTATATTTCTTTAGGCGCGTTATGAAAAAATTATGAGAGTGAAATTTTAAGATGCGCGCGCATCACTGTGACACAAATTGCATAAGTTGATAAAAAATGCTATGCAATAGCTTTACCGCGGCAGTCTCCGAGTGCCACACGTCTTTTTTTTTTATCAACCAAATGTCAACATCTCAATCATATTGATGGCTATTTTTAAATCTTTATTATTTGAGGGGTTTGGCGCTGATGGTCGAAATACAGGCTTTCGCCTAATTTGGCTACAGATGTCTAATTCATTTGTAACAAGAAAATATATCCTACTAGCTTGTGCCCGCGACTTCGTCCGCGACCCTCAAGAATTGGGCTATTCATACAAAAAAAAAACAAACTAAATTGATTGGCAGTTCCGGTGATTACCCCTTACACACCAACTTACAAACACACAAATTTTAACTCTTTAAAATATTATATAATAATAATAGATGAAACATGTATATCATTGTAAACAATTATTGAAATTATTATATTACTAGCTTTTGCCCGCGGCTTCGCCCGCGTGGATGTAAGAAAATATCCCACGGGTACGTACTACCGGGATTAGTTAGATCATACCTAATAACCGAGGAAAAGTCGTTGATTCCTACCGCTGCGCCCGCGTTGTCGGCAACCATAATTATTTTGTCACGCGTAATTTTGAATCTGTGATACGAGTATCTTCTAAAGTATTCATTTTAATGTTATGAATTATAATGTCAAGGCATATTTTAACCTAAATGAAATGCCCAATTTCAATAATATATTTTATTGGTTATGGATAAATAAAATACCGGTCAAAATAGCTTCGGAAATAACAATGAAATTGTTATCAAATTTTGAAAGATAAAAATGGTTACTTTAGGTCATCATTAGAAGATAGACATATGCATCGCGGACTTTATTTTTGAACTTTTTAAGATATACAATTCTGTAAAACATACATTTGATGTATCTCTTACGACTTACGCGGCGCACTGTAAAGCTCCCAGTCGGCATGATTTTTTCCGACATCTTCGACAATAATCGTCATATTTCAGCCAATTTACACAAAACCTTAATGTATTATACACAAAAACCTTCCTCTTGAATCACTCTATCTATTAAAAAAAACCGCATCAAAATCCGTTGCGTAGTTTTAAAGATCTAACTAAGCATACATAGGGACAGACAGCGCGAAGCGACTTTGTTTTATTATACTATATGTAAAGATATTAAGTACAAAAAAAAAACTAAACTACCTAATCTAACTCGAGCATACAGAAATATACTCGTACTTCTCGCTGAAGCCCGAGCCGCTTTGAATAGCTGCGGTCATTAGGTATTCCAAAACTTTGCAGACACAAATGCACGTGTCTAAAACCAGAGTATCGACTCTTAGTAGACAAAAATAAACTAAAGTAAAAGTGGATGTAAAATAAATAGGTATTATGTATCATGATAAACATAAGTATATTTATAAGATAATAAAGACAAGATGGAAAGATAAAATAGCTAGATACGGAAAATTGTGCACCAGTTTTCAGAAAAGTCATCATGAATATTCGATATTTAAATTCCTGATTTGCTGTGTTAGGTACCCCTTGACGCACTCAACAAACTATGGCTAATCCTTCAGAAACCACAAAAGGATCTTCAACTTTAATGTCCCATTTTTTTAGGGTTCCGTACGTCCGAATGAAAAATCGGAAGCCTTATTGGATCACTCGTCTGTCTGTCTGTCTGTCACAGCCAATTTGCTACGAATCTAATGGACCGATTAAGTTGAAATTTGGTACACATATGAATTTCTGTGAACCAAACACGGACGTGTAACGTAAATAAAAATATTTGAATATGGGTTCACTTTTGGGAAGCAAAAAGGAAAAAAAAAAGTTTTGCCAGCTGTACCGTGTGTCTGACATATCAAATGAAAGGGCTTACTGCGAGGGTCTGAAACATATTTATCTTATAATTTTAAAATAAATAGTTTTATAGTTATTTAAGAAAATTGATAAAAAATTATATTATGTCCTAAATTACTGAACTTAAAATTGTGAATAAAATACAGAAAATAGTTCTATACTTATAGATTACAGGAAAACTTATACGAAGTCTATGGTTTTAAAATAATATGGCAAATCTATCAATATTGTGCGTACAAACTTACATTTGCAGTTGGAATGTATGGTAGAACATGTTTTCAACTACAATGTTAATTTTGTTCTTGGGATAAATTCATCCCAACTACGGAACCCTCTATTGTGCGTGGTCCGACACGCATTTGGCCGGTTTTTTGTTAATCGATGTTAATGGCTGTTTGCTGTACTTATTCCAAATAAACATATAATACTTATGTAATACAAATATCTTCTCCAGGTGGACCCGGCGAAGTACCCGCGCGTGTCGTCCTACACTCGTATCGCGGCGCTGTCCGGCCGGTTCCTGTCAGGAGTGAGCTCTCAACTGCTCACTCACTTCGGGCTCATGGACTACCGGGACCTCAACTACATCACGTTCACAGGTATACCGGTAGCTTCAGCTGTTCGCGAATATTATTTTTTTACACTACAACAAAATTTTAAAAAGCAAGAGTAAATAGGCTTACCTACCTACTCTGCGTTCGCAATTTATTTGCCAAACATGTAAACAAACACGAGTTTTAGAAAAAACAACTGTAATGCCTCCAAATAAGGTTCAGTTTGCGCTACAACTTCATATTTTTTATGACTTTTTCAACAGTACTAGTCAGTCTAAAATCAACTTTATTTACACCTGTATAAAGTGGGTGTTTATTTAAGTGGAAATAACATCAATTGGGAATAAGAATTTGAATAGAACTTCAATTACTACGTAGGTACCTATGCCCGACAAGCGGAATGTTAATAACAGTATTTTTATTACATGTCCATTACAGTTTTTCTCGTATATATTTACGTTATTGATCATTTCCAGTATTTACAGTTAAATATTTCTATTAAAAGAGTAGGTACACCTAGGGTTGCCAACCGTACTGTTTCACTCTAAAATTCTGTTTCAAAAATAAAGTATATGATTATACGGTTTTCACTAATATCCAAAGATATACCTAAATAAAAAGGAAGTCGGTGGCAAAAAAAGAAAATAACAAAAGCAAAGACACCGACTTCGAAATTAAAGTTACTTACCTATTTTTAAATTTAGTAAGTAATGTTTTTTTGGAAGTCTGTTGTTTTTTTTTTTTTGTAAAAATTTTTTTTTTCGAGGTACTATTTATTTTTCAGAAATACTGTTTATTTTCCCACTGTCACCATAAATACTTTATTTCTTCTACAAAAAGTTGACAACCCTAGGTACACCTCTACCTAACCCTTCGGGGAAATACAGGCGTAATGTGGTAAATAAATGTATTTTCTTTCTTTCTTCTTTCTTTGTTTTATGATCCTCCGATAAATCGAAAATACTGCAGCATTAATTTTGAAATAAATATGTATATGGTCAAATTGATGGAGGATTAATGTTAAGTACTATGTTTGACAAAAACACGATTCCATAAAATTTTCTCTATAGAAAAATTATCCAAAGTTACCTCCAAACCAAACAATAAACCACTGGTATTCATTAATTTTCATAATAACTGAACTAACTATAAAGCAGATACTGGTTTTTTTTATTTTTTATTAGCAGTATTTTCGCCGTAAAAAGAAATTACCTAAATTATTGGCACCTTAGAGCCTTCTCCACGCCGCTCAGTCTCGCTCTCACTCAGTCCGCGAGCAGTATCAGAATG
Organism: Agrochola macilenta; assembly: GCA_916701695.1. NCBI lineage: Eukaryota > Metazoa > Arthropoda > Insecta > Lepidoptera > Noctuidae > Agrochola > Agrochola macilenta. Next base: position 7,920,887 of record OU753554.1, on the reverse strand, counting down.
CGAGCGAGATAACGAGTGAATTTGAGCTGAGGTATTATGGACCCTTAAGACATTCTTAAGGGCAGAGCCCCGACTTATCCGCCCGAATTCCCACGGTCCCGTACATCTATCTCTCTCTGTCGCTCTGCAGAATCATTCTTCACTAGAGCGAAAGAGAACCGACTACGGCCGCTTGCAAGCAATCTTAGTTCTGTTGTCAGTGTTCGAAATGAAATGCGTTAATTTGAAGATAAAATCTTTTTAATTTCTTATTTTAACAGGGCACAACGTGCGCCATGACCCAGACAGATTTTCTAAGTACCAAAGATACAGGAAGTCTCAAATAAAGTTGCCAGTTTATGAAACTAGAAATGTAACATAACAAAACCAGTATTGGCTATGGTTACTTAATTAAACTAAGTATAAAACTATAAATTAACTATATGTTCATATGGACTTGAACAGTCAGCAAGATACTCAACGGAGACTTAGGCCTACTTACACCACAAATCACTAACTACTAACGCATAGCTTTAAAACATCATCCTGTTTCTGTTATCTTCCAAACGATTCGTTGTGCGGGTCTTAAAGTTTAATCTCGTTTGAGAATTCTGCCGTGAGTAACACTACGATATCTCAGCTCAGATCCTGGCGACGTGCTGGGCGTTCTGGCTGCCGACCGTGCAGTACGGCATCTACTTCCACCGGAGATCGTCTACTGGGGACCCGCCGCTCGACAAGGAACTGCATCACCAGTCTAACGGGGTAAGGTCAACTCTTGAGCCCATAGAAAGAACGTAACATAACATCACGCCTGTATTCCCCGAAGGGTTAGGCAGAGCTGTACCACATTTCGCCAGTTATGTTTAAGTCCCATGTAATAGGGCGCGAGCCTATTGCCATCAACCGGACAACAAATCCAGATTCCTGGCTGCTACTGAGAAATTCCAGATGGAAAAACCCAATAACACTTCACCCGACATGGGATTCGACCCCAAGACCTTATGTTCCAGTCATTCGTGTTTTAGTTTGACCGCATAAGCTATGGTGCTACTCAGGTGGAAGAGAAAGTAGATACAGAGAAGGAATGCGCAAGTCACTTCGATGCTAATTACATTAAATTAAAATATCTTCGCAAAAAATACCCCAACGTCTTGTAACATAAGAGGCAAGACACCAACTAAACGTTGTTGAAAAAATGTTGCGTTTTTTTAAAACAGTTTCTGAACATTGATCCTTAACATTTCCAGCAATTGATCCGCTCCAACGTGGTAGAAGCATCAACATTGATCGCGAGACACGCCCGAGCGGCGTATACGCGGCCCAAAGTGTTGGCCTGGTCAGCGTTATATGCTGTGGCGCTGGCGCTGTTCGTGCAGGCCCAGATCTATATACAGCTGCTGTGGAAACAGATACAGGAGGAAAGTAACTCTCCGGTAAGTAAAATTTTTTTTTTTTTTTTAAACGTTGCCGCACACCTAGAATTTCTTCCTATATCGTGGGTGCGTTTACAAACATAGAAACTCACATACACTAACACCCAGACCCGGAACAACTACTTGCAGATCATACAAATATTTGTATGATCTGCAAGTAGGCGTTCCCGTTGAACCCGCGACACGTTGCGCAGCAGTCGATCGCTCAGCCACTGCGCCAACCGTGTCGTCGGTAACATTATGTTAGTATAACCTTAATCTGTGGTATAACACTATACGCGGCTCAAAGAGTTGGCCTGGTCAGCATTGTATGCTGTGACGCTGGCGCTGTTCGTGCAGGGACAGACTTATGTACAGCTACTGTGGATACAGATACTGGATGAGAGGAACTCTCTGGTCAGTAACATTATGTTAGTTGAGTAAAAGTCTCATCAGTTTTCTTCTTCCAAAGCAATCTATCATTTGTGCAGATTGTAGTCTTAGACTCTTAGTACGTAAAATGTTTATCAATATAACGCTATTATGCATGCAATCGTTTCCGGAAGAAAATTTATTGCGCGCGACATCTGTTGTACTGCCGCGTTCAATTATTTTCTGTCCACTTGCAAGCTTGCAGGCACTGAAAAATACGAGTATATTATTATTATGCCCTGCATAGTTACAATGGAACGTAAACTTTTAAATCCGCTCTTATTTAATATTGCAGTTGACGACAATTATCCTCCATACATTGTCTTAGTTTGAACCTTATGTCAATTGAATAAAACTCACGCAACGCGCCATCGTGACATGCATAAAAATGCGATAAGTCTTCTGTAATCGTCTGGGACTTTGTTTGTCCATTAATAAGCTATCACCTCAATGTTAATTATCTGCATATCAGCTACACGTTTACGTTACATGCGAAAGTGAGTTTGTTTGTTACGCTTTCACACTAAAACGGCTGAACTTATTTGGATGAAATTTGGAACATGGGTAGAACATGACCTGGATTAGGATATAGGATACTTTTATCCCGATATTCCTACGGAATCGAGACTTATGCGGATAAAACCGCGGGGTGCAGCTAGATAAGTGATAATGATTCATGACTTATTATAAACAATCAGCTGTTATACATAATATTAATTACCCTACGTCATAAGCTGTATCAACTGAATATCCTGGTTTGTTTTCAGTGGAATCTATGCAATCAAAACGAATTAAAACCTTTATCTTATTAAGGTTCCGTACCAAATGGAACCCTATTACTAACTAAAAAAAAAAAAACCTCTGCTGTCCGTCTCTCTGTCAGCGGGCTGTATCTCATGAACCGTAATAGGTTGACATTTTAAATTATCACTGATTGTGTATTTCTACTGCCGTTATAACAAAAAATTATAAAAATTAAGGAGGTAACCATACAAGCAACGTTTTTTTTACTAAAGCATAAAATTAAAAATTTATTGTTTTAAATATTATACGGTGGTACGGAACCCTTCGTATACGAGTCCAACTCGCACTTGGCCGGATTGAAGGTACATAACAACAACAACAATACTATCACAATACAAACAAACAAAAACTACAATACTTCAGTAGATATTGTGTAATTTGTGTATGAAAATTTGCATGCTATCAATAGCTGCTGCCTTGTTAAAAAGAGCTATCAGATCCATGTTTAAACCAGCAATTAAAAAGGAGACAGACACAAAATAAATTAACTAGAAAAACTCCGCAGACGTGATAGGTATCGGAATCAAACATTTTAAAAGAAATTAAATTGATGTTTTTTTTTGTGGAGTCATCGACCGCACTTAGTGTAGTCCACGAAAAACCAAAAAACTATTTTTTTTGTGTAAACTTAACAAACGTGATGGGTTTAGATTTTCTCAACTCCAACTTCAAGTAACAAACAAGCGTACCAGCGGTCATTGACCACCCAAAAAAACATCAAATCATTTTTTATTTAGTTTAGTGTCACGTCCGCAGAGTTTCGCTAGCTAGTTTGACCTTGTATAAGTACAAGGTGGGTTTTTTTTTTTTGAGGATGGGAAATCATCAAATGACCTCCCGCTCTGGACGGAGCGGGAGGGCGTGTCAGACTTTTACTGACTAAAACCCACCCGTGTTCCTTCCTTTGCCTGTGTGCCGGGGCCGCGATATCCCTTTCGGACAAACCCGCAACCCCAGCAGGAAGTACAAGGTGAGGTAAAAATAATGTCATATTATTAATGTGCCATTATTTTTTCAAATGGCGTCATTATGTCATTGTGATTTGATACTTATGTTGCAGACAGAGAATTTGTTGATAATGCAATGGAGCAATACCTCAGAGTAATAACTAAAGCAAGCAATACATACAACTCAGGCAATGTCGGAGATTTTGAAACACCAATTTCCGGTCCGTGTAATCTCCTGTTTTGGCGATTTGAACTGGTCGGCCGGATCGCTAGATCTGACAGCGCCATACTTCTACCTTGGGGCTTTTTGAAATATCACGTTTACCATCACAAACCTTGCAAGTCTTAAGAGCGTTTATCCCAAAAGTTGGCAACGTCGCAAATAGCTGTCAAAAATTTACCTGTTTTGATTAATTTGGCAATATTACTAGAAATAAAAAATGTGGCTAACTAGCGAACTAGAATATTAATAATGAATTGCAATTATAACATTGAATTTGATGTTGTACCCGTTTTAGGTTTAAAAAAAGGCGTTTGGAAAGTTTCCAAATACTTTTTTACATCTAAAACCAAATATTCGGTGTTACGATATTAATTATTGCATTTAATAATCAATATTTTAGTTCGCTAGTTAGCCACATTTCTTATTTCCATACAGTCATATTGCCAAATTAATCAAAACAGCGAAATATTTGACATCTATTTGCGGCGTTGCCCACTTTCAGAATAAACGCTCTTAAAAGCCAACATTGAATAAGAAATCACCAAATTGGAGGCGGATTAATTCAAAATGACGTAAAAGTTGACCCATATTTTGTTTTCTACTTAATGTCATCAATTTAACACCTTTAAATAATCTTTCCGTGAAAACAAGGGCAATTTTTTTTTTACTTTCAACAAAATGGCAGCCTGTTCACATCGTGACATTACTTTTGCCCCACCTTGTATAAAAATAGTTAGAATACTTAATACCTTGCCTTTGCCAACATTCAACCTAACCGGTATTCTTTAGTTAGAAGAAGAACACTGAAACACACAATCACTTTTTTTATCTGTGCATAAATAAATAAATTCTTGCCATGATGGATGACACTCTTATCAAAGTCATAACAAAGGATCAGTGTATAATGTCTGCGTTGCTTCATAAGTCTGGCAAACAGTTTGGTCTTGTCAAAGTTTATCTTAGGATAGTTGGAGCTTATTTGCAATGTTTTCACTCAGCATACATTGCAATCTTTAAGTTTTAGTGCATGTTAAAGTTAAACATTTTCTTAACTAATATTTAAATCATTATTTGAGTATGTGGCCTGCCGCCAGATAGTAATAAGGCCCTGACTCCACCAAAGCGGAGACGAGACAAGAAGAGAGGAGACTCAGCTTCAGTGAATACCACTGAGCGGAGATGTGTCATATTTGTATGGCGCGATCGAAGCGTGGATGAGAGCTGTGCCTCCCCGGGTTTGAGCTGTGCGACGGCACAAAGCGGAGATGTAAGCTGTGCCTTGCCGAGGTTGAGCTGGGCGGCGGCGGCACAAAGCGGAGATGTGAACTGTGCCTCGTCGAGATTGAGCTGGGCGGCGGCACAACGCGGAGATGTGAGCTGTGCCTCGGCGTGATTGTGCTGGGCGGCGGGAAAAGCGGATATATGAGCTGTGCCTCGCAACCTAGCGACGGCGCGCAGCGGGGACGAGAAGAGATGTGAGCAGCATGCAGTGAGCGGTCAAAATTCAACACTTGCCGCACGAAGCTCAGTTCCGCTCTAGCCAGCACACATCTCCGCTCCAGTCTAGCCAGTACGCATCTTCGCACACCTTCGGTGGATACATCCTAGCTGAAAAACATCTCTTCTCGTTTCCGCTTCGGACATCTCCGCACATCTACGGTTTGGTGGACTCCGGGCCTAAGAGAAAAAGACTATAGGATAGGATAACGACTGTTTTCTACTGTGACCTACACCAACTATATCTTCCACGCCATTGCGAAAGACACGAGTAGCAATTATTTTCTCAGAGTGGTAGCTAATTATTAAAGATCACCTAACTCATAGACTGAGGGAAGGCCCCTATTCACGAATTTCACCCACTATTTCCTACCTTTATGCCACTGTTTTATTTATCTACTTTTGCTATTTTTATGTAACTTTTAGACGTAAATAAACATAATTTTCTTTATTTTATTCTCCAGGTAGCATACAACGGCGCCGTAGAAGCGGTACAAACACTACTCGGCGCGGGCGGCGCGTTCCTAGCGTCGATATTCGCGTCGTCGGGTGCGCCCGCGCCCGTAGCAGCCGTTCAAGGAGTGGCTCTGTTTGTGGGCACCTATGTTAATAATGTGTTCGTGTCTTATGCCGGGTACATCGTCATGGGCATGCTGTTTCATTATACAATCACTATGGCGAGGTAAGTGTTATTTATTTATACATAAATATACTTTATTGTTATTGTACACCTGCAAAACACATTACAATAAATAAATTACACACTACAAGCATACAATAGGCTGCTATTGCTGCGATGTTTTCCAGACAACCTCGTATTATATCGGTTTTTAAAACTGTTTGATCATTGGCAAACATTTACTCACAACTCTTGCTACAGCATGACTTGTCACACATAGTTAGGCCCAAGTACTTTATGTTAGTCTGATTTTAAATGTCTGCGATGGGGTCCGCTGCTGAGTATTTGCTGATAAACTTCGCGTTGCGCAGTGTCATATTTCGTTCTGAGATAAAGCCATAGTTTTATTTATTACGTTATCTTTAGTACCTAGTAAGTTTGAGAAAGGCCACTATAGCAGTGATATGATCCAGATCTGTAGTATAAATCAGAAAGGTCTCGAAAGAAAACCCAGAAACTTAAATAAAATGACCATAGGCCACAATATTTCATGCATTATTTAACTTTAACTTTCGTTTCCATCATTTCAGCGCAAAAATAGCGAGTCAGTTAAGTGACGAGAGTTGCTTCGGCTTAATCTTCGGCATCAATACGCTGGTCGGCACTGGTCTCCAGTCCATCCTGACGCTGGTCCTGATCCAGAGCCTCAGGCTGCCCATAGTCTCCCAGTACTTCGCCATCAGCGGCCTGTACCTCCTGCTGGCGTCAGTCTGGCTGCTCGGCTGGATGGTCAACATGTGCCGCCAGAAACGAAGTATTAGTAATAATAATCAGTATTGATAGCTGGCTTTGTATTGAATTATTTAAATAGGGATGTTAAATGAGAAAAAAAAGGAAGAGCTCGTGGCTAAGTAATAATAGCCGCACTGGTCGATCCATCAGGTTAAGCTACGCTTGCCGGGGTTGGTCAGTGGATGGGTGACCATCTTTACATACCGAGAATCCTCCTTGCCTCGGAAAGCACGTTAAGCCGTTGGTCCCGGCTGTCATTCATGGATCTTTGACAGTCGTTACGAGTCGTCAGAAGCCCGAAAGTCTGACACCAGTTTTATCTAGGGATATCGTATTACCCAGTTACTGGGTTGTGGAGGTCAGATAGGCAGTCGCTCCATGTAAAATACTGGTATTCAGCTGCATCCGGTTAGACTGGAAGCCGACCCCAACATAGTTGGGAAAAGGCTAGGCAGATTGATTGTTAAATGAGAAAAAAAAGACGATTTAGTCCGTCAGTCAGATAAAGCAAAAAATACGTGTTTTATATTTTTTTATTATCATATTAATAAAAATGGTTTAGATAAAACGCATTAAAGTTCAGTGGGGGCTCGCTACGTCACAAGTCAGCTTCGATCAATAATGCACTAGATTACCGGTAAGCGCTTCAAAAACGGAACGAAAAATAAGAGCACAGATTCGGTTGTGGTCTTATTTCAAATTAGTATGGTCCAATCATAGCCAACGTTAAAACGTCAAAATGCCGCAGTACGCGTTCAAAAAAATTGTAAATTACCACCGTAACACCAAGATTTTGGAAGGAATATTTTTTTTTTCGGTAAGTTTATTATCAGTAAGTATTTTTCATAAAATAAAAACAGAATTAAATAGTAAATATAAATCAATTAGCAAATATTATGATTGTTTCACCAATGTTTGTGACAACTACCAACTATTGTAACAAACATCGACTGTTCTGGAACAGGGAATGCATGGTGCAGTATTGTTATTTTATATTTTATTTCTGGTTGTAGATTTCCTACCCATTTCGCTGTGTAGAATGGGTACTGTCGCGAAAGAAAGAGGAAAAGAAATATATAAGCCTTATAAAAATTCAACAATTTGTTCGATTCATTTTAATAGATTGGACATAACTGGAAACACGCAAAGGGGTAGATTACTAAAAACAGTACAACAGTACCTAACAATAAATATTTTTGAACTTATATAACATTGACTTTTTATTTTCAAGCGACATAACATTATATTTGTTTCTCCGACGACAGAAAGATTTAATTTTGCCATTGTAATTAAATATTTGTATCTCCGACGACAGAAATATTTTAATTTTGCCATTGTAATTAAATATTTGTATCTCCGACGACAGAAATATTTTAATTTTGCCATTGTAATTAAACTTTATGTTTGAGTGTCAAGGCTTATCTGCATTATACACATATAAACTGAATTTGTTAGTATAAATTATTATTTTCTGTCTTTCATAGAAAGAAATATAAACACATTTCGACTCCACTCATTCCTTGTCCAAGCGGCGAGCCTCTGTCATAAATTTTTATTGCTTTTATTAGCACTTTGTAATTCGAACTTTAAAACAAGCTAGTAAGGTTGAATTTGTTTTGATGTATGTTTGACTTTATTGTTTTTTGTACATAGCTTTGTGAATACTACTTTAAGCTTTGCTTTTAAGGTTGAATTTACATTAATGTATATTTATTTAAAATAGAAGTACGTAAACACAATTGGCGACAGTTTTTAGAGAACTTTTGTATGGGATAGTGTATCTAGTGCATTATTGATCGAAGCAAGTCAGTATAAAATCTACCGGCCAGTAACGTCATGCCACATTTTAACGCATTGCCTACTGAGTGTATTGCCGTAATCTTTTGATTACGTAAAACAAGAAAAAATACGTGTCCAATATTTTTTAATAATGTAAAATAGACCTCGCCATTCTATGATGTGCAAGTGACACAGCCTTACGCCGTTTGTCCACCGACACCGTCACGGCGACGTCAACGAGAAACGAGATTATTCTACCCTAACGTGGCGTCCCGTTAACTGACGTACGAAACACACGCGGCCATATTTAACGTATGTCTCGCTACTTCGGTGCCGTCATCTCGTTCTCGTTGACGTCCCGTCAACGTGGCGGTAGACAAACGACTTTAGGCCTTTTGTACACGGCACGGTTTCTTCAAAGTACGGCGTATAAATAGCGCCGTAAAAAAACGTGTCTGTCTAGTGGCTACAAGCTTCCATAGTGATTCATACAACACTGACGACCATGCCCACAAACTGCGAATAAACCGTAGTTTTTCACGTCAAGAAAAACGTGTGTACAAAGGACCTTAGGATGGTAAAGCAATTATAGTAAACGTCAAACTTTATGGCGGCTCTGAAGCGCGCCACTCGCTGCGCAGTACGCCGCCTCTCACCCCCGCTGACACGTGAACGTGTTACTGCGCAGCCACTCGCCTCATGTTCCGAGCCGCCATAAAGTTTGCATCTATCATCATCTAACATATTTCATCAACATGATATTGCAACCGCTGCATTATCATGGTAAATAAACTACGTGTGTAGTGCAGCTGTCGCCAAACATCTATAGCCGCTCACAAAGTAAGCGCTTCCCACGCATTCTTAAAATTCACTATTATATTAATAGTGAATTTTAAGAATGAACTATGATGTCTTGTGGTCAGAACGGCCAAGATGTCCGACGCAGTACATACTACTTTGTACTTACTTACTTATTTTAGACATAATGGTATTCCAATCATAATATGTGAATTTAAAAGGCCTTAAGAAAAAAGTCTACAGTCGCCTTAGCCCAGCATTGCACAATGGGCTAAAATAGATTAATAAAAAAAAAACTATTTTGCATCTTTTAGAATATGGATCGATATAGGTATAACTTTAGTTTTAGAAAAGGCTGTGAGTTTCTCATTATCTCAAACTGCTATGCAATGAAAGTTTTTTTAACAAATGTAATTTTATTTTAGATTATAGTTTGCTTTTTTACCAATAAGACATAGTTGAGAGTTTAAGATACTCAATATTATTGCAAAAGTATAATAATCCTACATCAACAGTCACAATTATTAATAGTTAGGTAGTTGTTTCATTTCGATTCTTCATGCTTTTATACTAACATGAGAATAGGTAATCAGGTATGTAGTGTAAGTACTAAGTACATAACTCAGTTTAGCCAGGAAAAGCATAAAGAAAATAAAATATTCTAGCTAGCCAATCAGGAGAGGAGACGTGATAAGCTATTGTGAATTCGTGATATGAAACAACGTGAGCACTAATTATAGGTACATTATTGATGTATGAAATGACCAACGAATAACTCACTGTGGCATTTATAGTTTTTTTTGCAAACCAGTGATGACTATTGTGTTATATCTGTTACAGGCAAATTGTATGATTCGTCATTATACAAACGACGCCATCCGTTTACAAAAGCTGGCGGTTTTGCAAAATGCCTAAGGAAAATTGGCAATTCGTTCAATTGTTATAATTTTGACTTTGATTGTTATTGTAGGGTGACTATCATAAAACACAGATTGGACAAATCATTCCAACACTTTATTCCAGCAATCGAGTACCTATTATGTTACCGTAAAATTATGAGATCCGTTAGTTTATAATTTATCGTTATAGTACTCGGAAGTCCTCCGAGCACCAGATTCCATGGACACCTTACGTTTTTCACGTGCTGTATAAGTAAAAATTTCAACTTTCGCGGCATTTTATAAGCTGCGTTTCAATTGTCCATCAAATGTGGCATATTATAAAGTGACTAGACAATTTATATTTTGCCTTAGGCATTTTGCAATACCGCCAGCGTTTGTAAACGGACGGCGCCGTTTGTAAAATGACGAATCATACAATCTCCCTTCAACATATCCACACTATCATTAGAAAAATCCTCATTCTGTTGGCTCGAGTTTATTATTATAAAGAAATAAATATGACCATAACCTGTACAAGGTTTTAAAATTATGTTCTGTTATTTTTCTGGCAGCAAACACATAGTTATCAAACATGTTTACACAACTGGTATAATGTTTTTATTGTTCTCTGACACTTGTTGAATATTTTTAAAAAAACTTTTTTTTCTGTAATAAGGCTAAAACCTTGTAAATTAGAAATGTTGTATGTATGTTGCTTAGTTTTAGATTTCATGTAAAAATGTATTTAGCTCAGATATAAGTAGGTATTAATACAAAAAGGACTTTTTCCTTTTAGCATTAAAATATAAATATTTATTACAAAGTCACAGCTATTTATTACAAAATAATTAAGATAGAAGACCACAGGATCAGTCTATTAAATGTTATTTATAATAAATTATTGTTTAAATTGACTAGTTTCATTTATATATAAGTTTTGTTTCTGTTTCATTTCTGTTTATTGCAAAAATCAAGTAATAACTTGAGCAATTGTTTTAAGACATAACCGGTAAGTAAAGTTGCATCATATTGTCACTTATATGAATTGGGTACATTAAAACAGACACATAATTAAATAATTTTATTTTAATATTTACATTAATTTTGTCACTTTTAGGACAAGAAATTAATGTTGATATGTGGACGAATAATGTGGAATGTTTCATAGCACACTTTAAATATTAAAAATATAGAAATACTGTGTCAATAGATACTCCGCATAGTTATATATTACATTACATTACTTGAGCTCACAACCTTAAGATAGTTGTAATAAAATTTCCCAAACCAATTGAAATTGATGGATGGATTTATAATTTACTTATTATGTACAATTTTCACACAACTTAGAGCTATTTATGTTACGCGTACTGCATCGACGTCGGTCTGGTTTTTAAGTACACGTATACGCAAATTAATAGAAAAATTACCGCGAATGTAGGCAAAACAATCGTATGAATTTGTTGTCGCATTTGGGCAAACTCCTGTTTCCTCTCACGCTTTTGTCTCGCTGTTTCTTTCACTGCGCCTTTTAGTTTTCTCATGATGATGCTGAAAAATAAACTTACATGGATTATTGTGAATTAATGTGGAGCCACGTCCAAAAACATTATCAATATTCCTATCAGACTACACATCATTCTAAAAACTAAAACAATTTCCTGTCAGTAAGTAACAAACAAGTTACTTAATATTCATTCAATACCTTTAAATGCAGACACTAAACAGTCAATTTTATTATTAGAATTTAATTTCATAGAAATTCTGGATAGTTTCAGTCGAAAAATACACACGTCAGAGGCGAAATGTAAGTGTGACAAGTGACAAGAATGAATGAACACTTGACGGTGACGGACAACTGACACATCATAATCCACGTCCAGTTAGTTTTGACAGTGACACTTCAAAGGATGTGCTATATTCTATTTTTCCATATGACATCGGCACCATTGCCATATGGAAAAATTGAATAGAATTATTGCGCCAAATAAATCGGTATGGAAATCACAATATTGCTTGTTGGCAACAAGAACTATTATAATTTCGAACATTTTTATAATAAATTTCTATAGCTAATTTTAATAGCTATATAAAAAATAGTGTTCCGCCAGTGTCTGGAGCAGGGTCCAAGCTACCAGTGGTTAGGGCTGCAGAGACAAACCTCACAATGCGAGCCGTATCGAGGAGTACTTTTTTATTTTTATGAAGGGTAGGTTAGTACGTTTTGGGGGGACCTCAGGGGGAACTGTCATGTAATTTTGACGTTCGAAAAGTGCTGATTCATTCTCAGCTTAGTTTGAATAAATGACTTTTTAATTAGTATAAAAAAAGTTCTGGTTTAATAGTTTTATAATAACAGGTATTGCATATCTAATTATGCTTTTATACGTTTTACGGTTTAAGATTTCACTCGCAGACCATGATTTCACTCAAAAATTATACATAATTTATTATTCAATCCTAGGTGGAAAAACTATAACTAAGCGGTTTCCCTGAGTGATAAACTAAAATAAGTTAAGTTTAATGAGGGTTGCTTTTTTCCTTTTGAAGTACTATACATTACCATTAAAAAATTGGAAGAGATTTCGATTTTAGCTGTCGAGTTATTTTTACAACTATTAGACAACAGGTACTAAATTAATAATAATATAATTCGGGAACTACAAGACAGACTACAAACTGTCTCGTTGGCGTTACCCCAACACTGCGATGGCTGGCGATGGCTGGGCACAGTCTCCAGAGTCCCGGGTTCGATCACCAAGTTGGGCAGTGTTGTATTGGGTTTTTCCATTAGTTTTATTTGTCCGGAGTTGTTCTGGTTTGGCAAAGCCTATTGACGAAACGAGCGAGTCCTACTATAAATACATAATATAACACCCCTTCTTTTTTTTTTTGGGTGGGAAATCAAATGACTCCTCCCGCTCTGGGCGGAGCGAGAGGGAGTGTCAGACTTTTACTGACTAAAACCCACCCGTGTTCCTTCCATTGCCTGTGTGCCGGGGCCGCGATATCCCTTTCGGACAAACTCGCAACCCTGGCAGGCATTGGCCCTTACGGACCCCGCCAGTTGGTGCTGACATCTCTTTGAGGCGCGCGTGGAACACAACGCTGTCGACCCGGGCCTGGACCTAATCGGACGGCGAGCTACCCATTGCCCACCGTCCGCAAGCCCGCGCCTACGGTGGCCGGAAGTCGGCTCGCGACTCCCGACGCCCGGGGCGTCTCCTGCGGCAATTAGGGGCGCGAGGGCGCGCATCTTGCAATACCCTCGCGCGCTCCGCCTCCTCCTTCGCGAGCATTACTGCTTCGCAGAAGGAAGTGACGGCTTCCCATGCACTCTCGCTCCGGACCATGGCCTGAACCAGGGCCGGACGCGAGAGATCGCCGCTGCCGATCGCCTCCGTGAGGACACGGCGGTGCCCCGCCCAAGCCGGGCAGACCTCCACCGTATGCTCCACTGTGTCCTCCAGGTAACACGATCCACACAATGGTAACATCCGGGCGTTTCCTCCCGCTTTATCCTGAACAGGAACCTCCCGAAACAACCGTGTCGGGTGAGGACCTGCGTCAGGCGGAAGGTGAGGACGCCGTGGCGCCTCTCTAGCCACTCCTCAAAGAGGGGACTTATCGCCGCAATTGTGGCGTGCCCTAATATAACACCCCTGTCTATCCTTTTGGAGAATACATAACATGTATTTACGGCGTCATGAGATCGCACTTGCCGCGTGGCTTACAAAGTTAATAAAACAACAATTATTTAATCACGGTTTATTCATCACAATATAAGCTCATTAACTTTAATTAGCACAACTATCTTTTTTATTTATTTATTAGTGAACTACTTACATAGTAAATTACCTCATCACAGGATTCGAAATGTGTCAGGTTAAAGTACAACTACATTTCTTAATTAATATTCGATAATAAAATAAAAAAAATACCAGAAATGGCAATAACTTTGAATTTAATTCTTAACTAATTTTCAGAAACTTTTTTTTTTACAAAAAATTTAGTGACAGAACACACAAAAACACCTCTGCCTTCGTGGAATACAGGCATGCATGATCTGAACAACTTGTTAGTATATTATAGGTTTTTATGTTTGGGTTTACAGACTGAATGATAGTTAAGTAGGTACCTAATAAATTAAAAGATTTAAGGAAACACTATTTTGGTATTATAATACAATAATTTACACATGATATTCTCCTCCCTCGACCTTCTCATCGGACAGCGACGCTACGATTGACGCACAGGTGCCTTGAGAAAGCCATAGTAATTGCATTAGAGAACCTTCTAGGAGCCCGATCATAACTCCACATATTACGTCCAAGATGTAGTGTCTTTCGGCTAGTACTCGTGTGAGGCACACCGAGCCCACCCAGGCGAGGAGCGGCGGGGCGAAGTAAACGGGGACTTCGTTGAACATAAGTATAGATACGATCATACAAGCTCGGCTCGCATGTCCCGATGGAAAGGAAAACTTGTCCGGGCCGACTTCTAGCAGCTTGTTCATTGGAACCGGCCGACGCCGACGCACGAACGCCTTGATAACAGCTATCACCACGATATCCAAGATGAGGGCTGTGGAATATGCATCATAACATTAAATTCCTGCTCCATGTTAAATACTGATATTCAGTTGCATCTGGTTTGACTGGAAGCCGACCCTAGCATAGTTGTGAAAAGGCTAGGCAATGAAGTTAAGTTTGGATAAATCTAGGTAAAGTTTGGGTCAAAAGCCAAGCCCGAAAGTCTGACAACCAGTCTTTCCACCCTGCTTGGAAATACTGATTGTCAGACTTTCGGGCTACCGTGTTACCAAATAACTGGTTTGAGCCTTTGAGCAGGTCAGATAGGCAGTCGCTCCATATAAAAAACCGGTATTCAGATGCATCTGGATAGAATGGAAGCTAACCCCAACATAGTTGGGGAAAGGCTAGGCATATTATGAATATAGCAGTCATATCAAACTTCTAATTTGTCTCATTCAGTGTTCTGCAAAGGAATTAAATTCAAACACTGATTGGATGTGTCAATTTAAATAATTTTGTACAATTTGTATAATAAATGACACGACAGCCTAATGCTGACTTGGTGAACATGCTGCGTTCATATTAGAACTCATGCGTCACGTATTGCAGTAAATGAAAGTCTCTATCGTACTTTATCTCTGCCCTACAGTGTCTACCTACATAACTTTTAAGTGTAAAGTTTGTTAGTGTAAAGGTGTATGGATTTTGTTAAGTCTCTAGTTCTCTACTACTTTTTAATTTTAGTAGTAAGTATAAGGCCCTAACATGCGGTTATGTCGGAAGTCTATTAGTGGTCTTGTATGCGGGTTTTGCCCGATAAATATTAATATGCTATTCACGTTGACGGTCACCGCTACGCTAAGATTGGCGATCGTGTTACACAATACGTTAACTTGACACTGAACGCTATAACAAAAGTTCTTTTAACTGCCTGTATTTATCTTTGTAGAATCATTTCAACGCTGGCTTTTAATTAAAAAATCTATACATCAGTCTTATTTACTATGCATTGTTGTAGAGACATGTCTCGGCCACGAAAGAGGAATAAAAGTAGACGTCTTAAAGATTAATCTGCCTAGAGTTAATTCATGTAGTGAAATCCCGACTAATAATGTCATTATTTTATACACAAGGTCTTTAGGTAATTCAATTAATTTATTGTGAACTTAATCAGCTACACTTTATTCAAACAGCCAGCCTTCTGTAGTGTATCAAATAATATCTTGTTTGTATTTATTAGATACTAGCTACGCCCCGGTTTCACCCGTATAATTTTAGATCCCGTAGGATTATCGGGATAAAAGTATCCTATGTCCTAATCCAGGTCATGGTCTACCCATGTGCCAAATTTCGTCCAAATTAGTTCACCCATTTTAACGTGAAAGCGTAATAAACAAACAAATTCACTTTCGCATCTATAATACATTTACGACTAGCTTTACCCGCCCCGACTTCGCACGGGTAGCACTAAACCCTACCCTACCCTAATTTTCTCACCGTTTAACCCTTCCCTGGACTATGACAAACATTTCAAAACCAAAATCAGCTAAATCAGCCCAGCCGTTCTCGAGTTTTAGCGAGACAAACGAACAGCAATTGATTTATATATATATATAGATAGACTAGCTTTTGCCCGCGGCTTCGCCCGCGTGGATGTCGGAAAATATCCCACAGGAACGTGCTACCGGGATTCAGAGAATTATATGTGTTAACCCAGGTATGGTCGGCCTATCCGTATGCCTTTCATCTAAACCCGTTCACCCGTTACGGCATGAAATGGTAACTGGCAGACAATACATCTGTTTTAGGGTTCCGTACCTCAAAACATAAAATGGAAACCCCTAAAAGATGACTTAGTTTTCTGCCAAGACCCTTTTTCTCAGGAACGCGTGGAGGCATTAAGTTGAAATGTATATCTAAAATGTAGATCTACGGTCTCTTGGAGCTATAACGAAAATCAAACTTCAATCAAGTCAATAATTAAAAAGACGGCTTTTTATGCCGTATTGTTTGACACTCGCAAATAAATCAGTCTATTTGGTACTTCCCGTTGGCCCAGCAGCATGAAGTTTGGCGAGAAGCAAGGTCAAGTAAAGAGGAAAATCCGAAAATTGGTAATTTATAGTTATAAATGAACTGCAAATTTAAGTTTTTTCTCCAATCTGGGATCAAACATTCATAGGCCATCTCTTGAACTAACATTTAGGGCTGATTTCACCGATGAAACTGAACGCCATCAGCATTTCTAAAACGCGTTCAAGAGCCAAAAGTCATTGGCAAAATTGTTATGCGGTATTGTACACTAACAGCTCTTGAACGCGTTTAGAAGTGCTGAACGCTTTCAATTTTATTGGTGAAATCCGCACTTAGTCTGTATTTCATTACTCTATAAAAGTTATTTTTCAATTGGAAAGTTAAGTTTGTCCTTCAATCCAGATTTAGAAATTCGGACAGCCGAGCAAGCACAGCTTTGAGACGAAACCCTCAGGGCGCAAGTCCTACTCATACTTGAACGGTTAAAAAAAAAAAAAAACAGATTTATATGATTCTAAAAATGCCTTGCTTAAAATACTTATTACTCATTTTACATTATTATAACCATTGATTTGTAATACCTACTCTTGCCGCCATTGAACACATAATAGCTATTCATTCATCCCGTATATCCCCCCTTGGGGTTATTTTTGAGACTAACTATGACTATATTTCCAATTCCTTAAATCTCTTGAAAAGAAGTCACAAAAAAAAAACAATATTACATGTCAATTTTTCAATCACCCCCTATTTTACCCCCTTACGGCATAATTTTTGAAAACCGCTGAATACATAATTCTTTATTTGTTACCAAAAGCATAAATTTAAATTTTCATAGCCCTAACTTAAGAAATGATAGGTTTCCCATACCAACTTTCATCCCCTATATCCTCCCCCTTGGGGTTATTTTTGAGACAAAAAGTAGCCTATGTCCTTCCTTGGGATGCCATCTATCTCCTTGCCAAATTTTATCGAAATCCGTTCAGTGGTTTAGGCATGAAAAGGTAACATACAGACAGACAGAGTTACTTTCGAAATTATAATATTAGTATGGATAGATAGCTTCATGTAGGGGTAGGCAACTGTCATTTGAAATGTTATAAAAGATTGTGTAACTTTATTTCTGGTCTCTTATCTATGTCTCTGAATATTAGTATGGATAGATAGCTTCATGTAGGGGTAGGCAACTGTCATTTGAAATGTTATAAAAGATTGTGTAACTTTATTTCTGGTCTCTTATCTATGTCTCTGAATATTAGTATGGATAGATAGCTTCATGTAGGGGTAGGCAACTGTCATTTGAAATGTTATAAAAGATTGTGTAACTTTATTTCTGGTCTCTTATCTATGTCTCTGGATTGGTAACAGTAAACAAAGTTGTAAGTAATTGGTCAGTTATTTACCCTAAACCTTCTTAACACCTGCATCACTTCCTTTAGTGACAACAAAGCTATAAAATTGAGCCGTTCTGTGACTCTACGAGTATGTAAAAAAACGAGTTAGGGTATATTTAGATCTTTTTTTTTTACCTCAATGGAGAAGCTCTTGGCCTGCATCTCACCGGTAAGTGATAATCAGGCCGAAGCATGCAAGCCATCCAGCAGTCTAGGCTTAAGTACTAACATGACGCCTTTAATCCCTGGAGGGTTAGGTAGAGTAGTAGTACCTTTAGTACACCCACATTTTATGGCTACAATAAAAGTGTTGTCATACCTATGAGTGTGTTAACTTGCAACTGATAAAGTTCCTTGTTGTGAAACAGCCAGATAAAAGTGAGCCAGCCGGCCAACCAAACGATCCCATGGCAAGACACCTGCAAACAATTGTAGATAACATTACTTATACTATACATGCATGCATTCTTCTACCAAAATTTTATTAAAACAGTGTTGATTTATGATTTTGTAGGCTGTGGCCTGAATTTTATTTATCTTCTGCCTTGAGTTGAATAATTTTATAATTCTTGTGAGACCATAGCTTTGAATGTCTGTGCTTCTGATCTAATCAAATGCTTTGAGTACATACCTCAAATAGTCTGTAATTATTGCGTAGGGATCTCGTCCAGGTAGTTTTCATCCCAAGCTCCACAAGTTTTTTCGTGAACCGTACATCTTGCTGTAATATTTTCTTCAACATTGGAGGTATTTGTCGCTTTGACTGTTGGTCTCTTCCTATTAACTGGAAATCACATAATATGTAATTACAAACTCAGGGATTACAATAGTCCTTAAATTTTCTATTTTGATTATATTTAAAGTTTCAAGTGTCATTTGAAGACCAACTATAGTCCAACCTCATCACTAGAATAATTCTAATTTCCAAAACTCTCTCAAACATGTGTACTTATGTAACTGATCATTATAATTTTTGCTCTTTATCATTTTAAATAGAAAATAATACAGAACAGAGACATGTCATACTGGAAGCGCTAATACCTAATGCTTTCATACAAAAAGTAGCAGATACCTTGTTAAGCCAATTACCTACTTATTCTGTAGACAACACACATCAATTTGTCAGGAAATTTTTGAATAGGTAAGTGTTTTATCTGAGTAATGTTATAAAGTCTGGATTGTGCACTAATGCTATTTCTAATCTTGAGTTCTATATGAATAGGAGTGATATATGTTTTATTCTTCATAAAAAAAAAGTATGTAAGTACTTTTTTTTATGAAGAATAATATTTAATATTGGCACAAGTAGTGAGATAGTCTGATTTAGATGTAGGGTTAATGCATTGATAAACGTTAAAGCCGGTGTGCCGGCAGGCAGGCCGGGTACAGGGATAATTTAAAATATACATTATAAACATTCTGTATCCATGAAGGTAAGTATTTAAGTATGCGTTAGTAGATATCAGGTGAAGCTTACCTCCTCCATGCTGCCTAGCTGTAATCTATGGAGATAGTTTCAACAAGCGAACACACCTGTACAAACATGAGTGCAAAAACTAAAATGAAAAATAAATAGATGCAAAAACAAACAACATTATTATGGAAAAGGGATTTGTTCAGTTTACAATGTATTTACACAGACAGAAGATACAATTTCTTACTTAACACTATAGTGCCTCACACTTGCAAATATTATTAATTCTCCCAATATATGGTTAGCCAACGAACTGTTCTTCACAATTTTTTTTAGATTCTCCGACTTTCTGTGAGTTGAGCTCCGTTCATGACGTCAATAAAATGAGTAATGAAATGACAGACAGATTGACATTTGACAGAAAACGCTGACCCAGATTAATTTTAAAAATTTCGGCTCGTTGCCAAAAGGAAAAAAGAAAAATTAAACATGAGCAGAAATTCTCGATTCTCGAATCTTGAAAGAAGTAAAAAGAATACGCTTTGTAAAACCAAGAGCCAAGGTAGGTTAAATGTTGCAAGCCGGGCACTTCCTGAATGACACACAAAGACGAGTATTTAGGTAGTATGTTTAGGCTGGCCACATACATACGGTTTCCTGGTCAGGATTCCCGTTATTGGGTACACCCACTAAATACCAATAGAATAAAAGAGAGTCGATCCTGAGAACAGCAAAATTAAGCGAAATTACTCTGTGACCTAGACGTCCACTCGATACAGCGCTGGCGCGATTCTGAACTAGGCGTGTGTAACTCTTTACGGAACCGACTCACTGATCCGGATCATTGAAGTGTTCCAAAAGATTGGTTCAGTAACAACGTTTCAAACGCATCATTTGAATCTGAATCATTACTTTTGTCTCTGTGTCTTTCCGCGTGACCGTCGCTTGCGAGGCGACTGAGCAGCGGTGAGCGAGTGAGTGGGAGAGAAAGACTGAGACGCTAAGTTAAGTTACTTTAGTGTCAGTACTACTGAACTGACTCGCAAGTTGCGAATGAGCGGATGACACAATACAATCTATCATAACTTCAGAAAGAGATATGAAATGAGATGTGTATCGGTGGCGGAGCTAAAATGTGTGCGATAGCTGCGTTCGGGATGACGTCATCACGTCATTCGGTTATTTCCGTTCCGAATGACCCGAACGCACGATTCAATTTCCGAAACGGACGTCAGGTATTTTTCCGTTCGGAAAATGTACAAACGTGTGCGCCTAGTTGAATATTTTGTATGCAAGGCAAGCATTCAGGTCTCCGAATCAGGAATCCTGATCAGGAAACCGTACGTGATTGGCCAGCCTTATTAATCTCTATGTAGTCTGTGCAGTTCAAAATGGATGTGTTGATCTGTGGTTCAAATTGCCATTCGAACGAAAAGTCAGCGGCATCCAGTGTTTACACTTTTCGGCATTTCTCCCTTTTCTAGGGAAAAATGACCAATATTACGGATGGTTTAGGAATATTTTATTTTGACAGGGATTTAGGGAATTTTGGGGAAAAATTAACTTAAATTCAAATTCACATTTAAAAGTCATTTATTCAAACTAGGCTGAGAATCAGCACTTTTCGAACGTCAAAATTACATGACAGTCCCCTTCACCACTTCCAAGTGCTTTAGCTGGGAAGAAGAAGTGGCGCAACAAACTCTCCAGCAGCACTGCTGTTTGTTCAGTTAGAAAAAAAAACTTGATTCTATACAATAATATGAAAAATAATTTACATTACTCAACACAAAACAGTAAATAGCAATAATAAGAGAGGCATCATCTGCAAATAGTACAATATCACAGATATCCTAAATAAAATGGTAAGTCATTAATATACACTAACAGCCTTACTAATAAACTTTTACGCACGACTTATAACAGGGATACGTCAATAAGTCGATCGAGCCATATGAGCGCTCCAGACATTAGTCAACCATTTTGTTTTATCTGTCAACCGGATACATTAGGCGCTGTTATCAGTGGAGAGGATATAGCATAAACGTTACCAATAAACGATATTTGACGTTTCAGTTGTATACATCGGGTGTAACAGATGTCTATACAATGATTGTTTTGTAATTTCGTCAATTAATGAATGTTTTGTAGGTATTTAATGCTATTAAATATGTGGAATGATTTGTTATTATTCATTATCATCATGTTCCCTAAATCAAGGTTTTTTTTCTTTTTTTAAGGGAATTTTAGGGATAATTCATTACGAAACTGGGGAAAAACCAAAAACCTAAGTGGAAACACTGGCGGCATCACAGACAGAGTACTTTAAAAAATCAAAATAACAGAATCTTCGTTGGAATCTAGAATGAATCGAAACAAATAAGTTTACTGCACAGATTTGTTGTTTGTTGTTTCGAGATCACTAACTTAAACTGTTTGTGCGATCTGCGTAAAAGTTGAATCTTTATAGTGTTCAACAGGTGTTCAATCAATCGGAATCACAAAAAAAAAATATACTCCGTCCACATTAATAACTTCTTTTCATCTATCATACTTCCTACTAGTGATTAATAATAACATCATCCTGTTTTAATCAGGTCTAAGTCTAAAATGAAGCGTATATTCGAAGACAATACAATTTGCAAACTATGCCTTAGAGTTGATGAAAAACTTTATAGATTAAACAATACACATCACAAGGCTTTCATCGAAAGTATTATCAAACTAAAACAATTTCATTATGTAAGTACCTATCAATTCGACACCCTTGCGCCATCCCATCTTCCTAGCACGGCGGGCTGTGCCGGGGCGGCTGCTGCAGGTGCAGAAAACTTCAAACGGCGCAAATATAACATCCTTATTGGTAGCTATATTTTTGAGCCGTTTGGGATTGAAACACTAGGGCCGTGGGGTCCGAGTGCTCATCGAATATTTCGGGACATTGCCAAGCGGTTGTTCGACTCTTCACGTGACCAGAGGGCTGGCCAATTCTTAGGCCAAAGAATCAGCATTGGCATCCAACGTGGCAATGCTGCCAGCCTTTTGGGCACTTTTCCCGCTGACAGCGATGCGGACGAATTTTTTGATGCCCAATGAGCTCTTCCCTTTATTTTATTTTCTTATTTGTTTTCTTTACATTCTTGTACATAATATATTTAGTAGTTAGTTGTAAAATAAATTGTATTATAACTTAAGTAAACAGTTATAAGTTGTTATGGACATAGAACAATGGATCCCATTTGGCGATATAGTTGGCTAGTGTAATCTTGCTTTGATGAGGTCAAACTTATTGATGCCCAAGTGCCCATGGCGGTAATGTAACAATAGTTAGTGATGAGTAGATAGGAGGAATATAATTAATGTTGAAAGGTCAGTCCAAGGGTTTTTATTTAATCCTCATTTCTTAAGCCCACTGTTGCCGCTGGATATAAGATTCAAATTGATAGCAATAAGAATGCTACACTTATTTATTTACTTGCTTTCAGGTCCCAACTGATGATGAATATGTTTGTTACATCTGTAATGCTCTTCTGAAAAAAACTTTTAATTTCATGCAGACTGTTTGGAATGCACAAGAAATGATATGTGTTATATTAAAAAACACCAATAAGGTAAGTACTTTACTTAGTTATAAAACTATTCCAAAGTCAAATTCGTGTTAGTGTATGTGAGTTTCTATGTTTGTAAACGCTCCCACGATACAGGAGGAAATTCTTAGTGTGCAAATGTTAAAAAAAGGAAGAAAAACAAAAAAAAAAAAACAAAATCGGTCCACAATTGACGGAGAAATCGATGGATACACATAAAAAAATATATATATATTTGAAGTCGGTTAAAAAGCACTTTTGAACGTCAAAAACTTCTGTTAGTGGCTCCTATAAACTCTGGTATTTTAGTAATTATTAGCTATGGGCGTTCCCAGGAGAAGCAGGATTTTGTATACCTAAGTAACTACTGGTGTCGATAAAAGTTGTGAGAGTCACATAGTCTTCATTTGCAATTACAATATATTATGTTTTTTTTTGCAAAAACCACTATGTGTGGCCTTTGTAACTTTTATTAGCAATGCCTTATTCCACAGCTACAATTGAATGGTCATCGTATAAACATGGCTGAGATCAACAATGGTCAAAAATAGGTGAAATGGGCTTTGCTCTATCAGTCTTTGGTCAGTGTTATGTTGTATCTTGACCATTACAAATATGTATTTACAGAATTGTAATCAGTAGAATAATTAATACAACTCTCGAAGTTAGATTTGTTCCATTGAATGACTTTTTCATGAAATCATGACATTTCAGAACAAATCTAACTTAGAGAGATGTATTAATGACTAGCTGCGCCCCGCGGTTTCACCCGCATAAGTCTGGATCCTGTGGGAATATAGGGATAAAAAAGTATGCGTTGTCCTTCTCCAGGTCTACCCATGTGCCAAATTTCATCCGTTCAGCAGTTTTAGCGTGAAAGCATAACAAACAAACAAACTCACTTTAGCATTTATATTATAAAGATTATAATTCTGTAATAACTTATTTGTTAATATTTTGATCAAGATACAATCTGACACTGACTTGCAAATTGCAAAAAATTTAAGAAAATTTGAATTTCGTGGTTTAAGCACCTAAGCAGATCAAATTCGCCCCCCCTGGGCCAAAAGCTGGGTACGTCCATGGGATGGTTCAAGATGCAATTAAGCCTGTAAAAATAACAGTAATATTATTGCTTTTAGATTACCAAGCCAATGCTTCAACATATAGATAGACACAACAATGGACTAAACTCTATTACTCTGAGCTCAGTTGTAATATGTGAAAATGTAAAGTATGACAGCTGTGATGATAGCATTGCAAGTACAGAGATAGAGGAATTAGATCTTGAAGGACAGAGTAAGAAAAAGCAGAAACATAAAAATAATCGTAACATAAACAAAATTGAGAATTATTCCACAAATGAAAAAATGCAAATTATAAGTCTCAGTTCCAGCAGTGATGAAGAAAGAAAACCAGACAAATTGAATTTAGATGAAGAGGAAGTGGAAATAGATGTCATTAAAACAGAAGGTGGTGATCCACTCACAAGAGATTTTAATTCAAATGCACATGATGATCCAAAACCAGAGCCTAAAAAGATAGACATCACAAAAAAAAATGCTTTGTATAAAAAACGCGCATGTCTTCAGGGCTCAACATCTCGTGAAAAAAAAAGGAATTACAAGGAAAACGATGATGATTACCAGCCTGACTCAACAAGTCACTCTGAAGATTCGGATGATGACTCATATGATGATGAGGGAAAGCCAATCAAAAGGCCAAAACATGATAGAGTTTATCCAAGAAAATGTGACCATGTACGTACAAAAAAGTTTTTCTAGATTTTTATTTATTTATTTTTGTTATTAGAGCATTTCTCTTTTTTTTTCCATTACACATTTGTGAAATGTCCCACGATATTGTACATGAATAATTTTGGTGTAATCTATAAATTACTGAGACTGTTTTGCTTGGCAGTAAATTTTTTAAATTAAATTTACAGAAAATATTTTAACAAACCATAAATACTTAATAACTAAATAAAAATATAAGCTGTCGAAAATGGCAATGTATGAAAATACTTACGTCCCAGTCTCTTTTTTTTTTTTTTTTTTTGTGGGTGTGATATTATCAAATAACTTCTCCCGCTCTGGGCGGAGCGGGAGGGCGTGTCTGGCTCTTACTGACTAAAACCCACCCGTGTTCCTTCAGTTGCCTGTACGTTTCCAGGGGCCACGGTACCCCTTTCGGACTTTCCCGCGACCCCGGCAGGTATCGGTCCTAGCGGACCCCTTCCGATGTCCCAGTCTACCATTTGAAATTTCAAACTCAATTATTTTGATAAGGTTCAAAGAAACTATACTGAGATGTTGATTTTTAACCGTTTTACGAGGTAAAAATGTCCACGTTGTATTGCGTATTTTTGTAATTTGTTTAAAATAATTAGGATAAAGGATATAAATGAATTTTAAACTTGTCCCAGAGAAAGTTCCAAAAATGGATATGTGTTATAAATAAAAAACTTCAATTTAGCTATGATTTTTTCAACTTGGCGACACTGCAGACGCCATTACATTATCATATGCTGCCATATTAATGTTTGTAGCAGTTAGAGGTGGGCAAAGTGAATCATTTTTGCGATTGGAACATTTGCATCTGGATCACTGAAATGATCCGAATCACTGATATGTTTCATTTGAATCATCGACTCAAAGGATATAAAAATGCATAAGGACAACGAAAAACTGAGAATAAGAGGGATACACATCTCACTTGGTATCTCTTTCTAACTTAAATAGATTGTAATGTGTCAACCGCTCACTCCCGACTCGCGAGTCAGCTCTCGTCTCAGCGTCTCAGTCTTTCTCTCTCGCTCACTTCTGCTCAGTCGCCTCGCAAGCGACGGTCGCGCCGAAAGAGCATAGAGGCAAAGTAATGATTCAGATTCAAATGATTCGTTTGAAACATTGTTACTGAACCAATCTTTTGGAACACTTCAATGATCCGGATCAGTCAGTCAGTTCCGTAAAGAGTTAAACACGCCTTCGCCTAGTGGCTGAGTGGCAGTTGCCGTTCCGAAGCTTGAAGTGTGCACACGTATCGAGTTTTAGAGTGAATCTCATTCCGGCTTTTGTTATTGCTGTTTCAAAGCAAAATGACAATAATTTCCACTTTTTTTATCATACTATAATGAGGACCATTAAGACTTCCTTTCATTAGGACTTCCATTAAGATTTAGTGTATAATAATAGGCGTAACTGCAATTTTAACCACAACAAACATATTTGAAAAAATCAAGCACTTGTCTCGTTACTTTTTTTTTTTGTTACTTTGGTGTAGACAATTTAAGTAACAAAAACGGAATTATAAAGCTATATTTACATTTAACAGCACAACAAAATGCCACTAACTCCGGCAGAAAAATTGAAAAGGTATAGAGAAAAATTTAAACAAAACCCGGATAAGTTGCAACAAATAGAAAGAAAAATTTAGAAAGAATAAATTCGAAATATAAATATAAAAACATATCGGAAACGACTGAAACAGAACAAAACATCCAGATAAAAAAGGGGAAAGCAGAAAAACAAAAACAAGCGGACAAAAAAAAAACTAAAAACAGCAAGTAGTGGAAGCTCTTCAACAATAACAGTAACATAATTATTAATAACATATTTTAATAAGCTTTCAATGTTGTTAATTTGTCCTAACATAACAAATTTTTATAAGATTGTCAAGTTGTCCTGAAAATGTTCCTTATTAAAAATAAGTGTGAAAGAAACACGAAAACAAAGAGGGATTAGAATTAAGTTTATTAAACGTTGATTATGATTAAGCACTAATCCGTCTTTTATTCGTATCTTTAATCCTTAAAATAGGCATTATAGACCCAGCCTTATGTTTTCTATTTTGTTACCAATTACTTCTTTTTTCTTTACTGTCCCAAAAATCTCCCGTTCATACACTCAGTTATATGTTTTTATTTATATTACGTATATATATCAATATAACTTGTAAATAAATTCAAGGTTGCTCATAATTTTTATAAGAAGTAAGTAAAATCTTACAATTTTGTATATTTTTCGTATAATCATAACTTTTAATTTACTTTAGGTCAAAAGTAACAAAAAAATATTAAAGCACATAAATTGGAAATTATCTTTTACTTTTCTTTGTATTTCTAAATGATATATTTTATAACATCATCGGAATGATGTTATAAAATATATCATTTTAGCCACAGAATTTGCGACTTCACAATGTTATTTTTACAATTAAGGAGTAACAAAATAAGAACTTATAGCCATACCTGTATTTAGATTTTTATAATATTTTTACAATGCAATCTTTTTGTAAATCCTAAATAAAATTGAATTCCTTGTGAAAATTAATCCAAATATTAGTTAAATTAATTACAGCATATAAAAAAAAAAAAGCGATAGCATTTATATTTTTGCAGACTTTTTTTAAATATGACAAAAGAAAAGAGAATCGCTCATTAAGATGATTCATGTTGCCTGTGAAATTGAAAATTTCTTAACCTTGCTTTCCTGTCTGTATCTGTGGGAGTGATTTCGTGAAAAGCGACGGAAGTGTGTAACAGGAAGCCGGGGAAGCGCGCGCTATAATATACTGGGTGGCAGGGACATCGACGCGAAGCCGGCTACCAAGGATTCAGTACATCTACGGTAACCGGCTTCGCGTCGATCTCCCGGACACCCCGTATAAGCGTGCTACTGTTGACCAACCCAATCCCTGTTCCGAAAGAATGTAAACAGGATGATGATGACGATGACGGTATACGATACGTCAGCTAAGAATGCTAAGATATCAGATGTTACACATCATATGCGACTACTAAGGCTCGCTCGTTTCTTTTTTTCGGCGATTATGATAAAATAATTACGAAATTTAAATCATCTAAAACCATCGTTACAGCTCTCGAAATTATATTTCCAACAAATATAATTTATTACTTACTTACATGTATATTATATTGTAGATGTATGTAGTTTGTAGGTACCTATGTAAATATTAGTACATTTTAATATTTGGTACTTAATTTCGTTTCAGTGTGATTATGAAGTGCTGAAAGGACATGACCACTATCGTCATTATCAATTTGCGCATTCTAATGTCGAGTATCCGTATAAATCGGAAAAGAATTACGCTTGTTCGATTTGTGGCAAACTGTATGTAAGTATTGATTGATTTTTTTTCTATAGGAAATCGTCCGCCGACCTGGCCCTGGGGCCGAGGGGTCTGCCAGACCCTCGTTTAGATAGAAAAATCCGGAGACTGTCCGAGGCGTGTATCGGCCTACCTGCTATTACGTAACATATTTTCATAAACGATTACGAGTAATCTATTTTATTTTGACAGTTCAACAACATTCATTGCGTTATTTACGTTGTTGAGTAGTTTTATTTTCAAACTTATGAAGCAACGGATTAGCAATCTGTTTCAAAACGATTCAGATTCTGGATGATCGTGTATTACGCAATTAGGGTACTGGTGTTCATTCATCGTCCTACAGCTGTTGTTCCTCTTGAGGGCCGTGTGCCAATCACGGTCTGCCGCCGTTTCGGGCCTGTATTTTTTCAAACGACGGATTTGGGAAATCTGTAGACCGCAGGCCACACAAAATCGCGGCCGGAGATCGTGGAAAGCCCTCCTGCGCCCAGTGCCACTGCTAAGGATAGGGAGCTTGTATCCTCCCGTTCCCTTTCCGCCTCCTCGCGCAAAAGAGTCCACGGCGCAGCGTCCCACACGCTCTCTCTCCTGGACGGAAAGACAAGAAGCCACAGTTACCCGCAACACCGACTGCAGCAGTGAGGTCGCGGCATCTGTTTAAGATATTGCCTTGATCACCAATATTTAGGAGTATAATTTTTTTTACCCAAAATGATGACCCTATACTTTAGCTTTAGTAGTAACTACGTTCCTATTGAAATAATTTCTCACTTACTATGTTATTTGCAGACAAAAGCGCGAATAAGTGGACATGAGGCTAGTCATGCTGCACAGAAACTGAAGTGTACCTTATGCCCAAATGTATATTCCAATAAACTAAGATTGTACAGACACATGAGCAATGTACACCCAAATAAAAAATTCACCTGTGATTACTGCTCTAAAGTATTCAAGACAAGAAGTGATATTACGCGACACATTCGGGTGAGTTAGACATAATTTACTTTGCAAAAACAAATTGCGCGTGCAGCGCCGTACACGTGATAGAAGTGACACTTCTTAAAAAATTTAGATTTTGTGTGAGAGACAGAGAGAGTTATATCTTTGTTCTCTCTCATGTAATGAAATGTGCCTAACCTAAACGTGACGACTCCTAGAAATTTCACTCTCAATTCCCGTCCAATTATCGAATCGCCGCAGGAAGTTTCACTTTAAATATAAAATGTTTATTATTATAAATTGTATTTAGTTACTTACTTATTACTTATTTGAGGAGCTCGAGGCTAAGTAACAACAGCCGCACTGGTCGATCCATCAGGTTAAGCTACGCTTGCCGGGGTTGGTCAGTGGATGGGTGACCATCTTTACATACCGAGAATCCTCCGTGCCTCGGAAATCACGTTAAGCCGTTGGTCCCGGCTGTCATTCGTGGATCTTTGACAGTCGTTACGAGTCGTCAGAAGCCCGAAAGTCTGACACCAGTCTTACCAAGGGGTATTGTATTACCCAGTTACTGGGTTATGGAGGTCAGATAGGCAGTCGCTCCATGTAAAATACTGGTATTCAGCTGCATCCGGTTAGACTGGAAGCCGACCCCAACATAGTTGGGAAAAGGCTAGGCAGATTGATTGTATGTAGTTACTTATTTAGTTGTGTCCTTGCAGTCCTTGTGCCTAATTTCAAATAGACTCGCTCACAGAGTCGTTATGAATTTGTGTATGTGTTGTACAGTATAGTCGACCTCGTAATTGCTCTGCCACTTTTGACAACAATTCCCAGTGAATTTAAATTTCTAACTTCCACATGTACAAATAGAACTTCTTGTTTTGCTTTAGGACGGTAAACCAATAACGAGGTCGATTGTACCTAACGCCATAAAGTTAGAGATTTTGACAGTGTTTCAGTTTAAGTATTTTAGCCTCAAATAATTCTCCAATAACATAATTATATAATATTATACCTAATCATCATTATGAACAACATTCACTATGTCTATGTCCCATAGTGAAAGTTGTTCATAATGATGGGTACAATGACCCCTTATGAGGATGCCCATGAATTCAATTTCACCCTTTATATACATGTTATATTCATAGATTTTAATAGGTATATGTATAACCTTACATTTTTAATAAATATTTATTGCACAGTTTTCTTTATTGCACCTACCACTGTTTGTCTCTACATCACCCAAAGGCTGACTGAATACCTATGGCATTAAGTCCGCCTCTGTATATTTGTGTGCTTAAAGTATTAAATAAATAAACAATAGTTGTGTAATACGTGTATAACATTTTCAGATTCACACCGGAAGCAAACCATTTAAATGTCATATTTGTGGAGATGGGTTTGCGCATAGCGGAAACAGGAGTATTCACATTCGTGCTAAGCATCAAAATCATAAATATGTACCGAAGAAACATGGACCAGCCCAAAAAGTGCGCAGAAACAATAAACATAATTCAACCGACACAGAAATAATGTCTAACAATGTAAAAAAAAAACGAAGGACAAAAAAAAAAGCCAATACAAAAAAGTAAAAATAATGTAACGGACTTGAAGAAGTTCAGGGTTCGGCATAACCATTCACAACCATTCGAAACGCTTCCATGCCGAATCGAACAACAATCAATGTTATCGAAGTTAGTTCTCTAAAGGCTGTTCACAAATCCTAAATCAAATAGATGATCGCAATTTTTCCGACAGCTACGAGTATTATCTGTCGGGGGTCAAGCCTAATCAGCCATTGAAAATGAGTCATTTTCTACACGACAGCCTGTCGAATGGTTGTGAATAGCCATGCAGATCTTGTGAATAAACGCTGTGATCTCTATGGGGAAAACCTCGCCGGCAAGTGATTATGGAAATGTGATATCAGCCTTATAACCGTAATTAGTATTCAGCCTGGCGTGGAGTATCCACAAAATCGCCACACATTTCTTTTTTGTTTTTCTATTAATATCGGTCGTCGGACGACGGCGAATTCGATCCATGTCAAATGGCGTTGTGGTGGAGCGGCCAGTGCTGCGCCTGCCACTAATAGAAGGTGGTGCCTTGTGTTATAGTAATTAATTAGTATCCAGCTGGCGTGGGTTATCCACAAAAACGCCACATTATATTTTTAAGTTTTGTATAACGCGCGAAACGAAATGGCAACCACAGAAGCATAGTCCATGTTTGCTATGTACGCAAGCGCGGGGCTGCCTTCTGAGTTCGCGCGCTCACCGGCCGACGCGGTGACGCTCGGAGACGCCGTGCGCCGCCGCGTCATTCGAATAGAGTGCCCTCGAAACAACACTGCGCGCGGACATTATGCCAAATCTCTCGGGCGTTCCCGCCAAAATCGGTTAAGTCCTATGTTTTAGTTTTTTAGTTTATAGTTACTGTGAACTATTCTTTGTGCGAATTTATGTAAAAACTATGAGAATTAATATAAGTACGCACTCTATTACCGGTAACTTTGTGTTTCTGTTTTGTGTTAATCCCGCTCTATACCGAAAACTTGGCCTACATCATATCTGACTGATGGTAAGTAATTACCAACCTGCATGTGGATGCGAGCTTCACCCGAAATCCTCGACCATAGAGGAACGGGCTATCTTGTTTTGAAAATATATTTTTTATCACATCTATTCAAAAAGAGCTAGTTTATTCTTCGTAAAAAGGGACCAAAATAGCTTTTTCTTAGGGACTAAAAGTGATTTGAATAATTTGTAATGTGGATATTGTTAGTGAAAGTTGCAATCACCAAAGAGATCAATCACGAACATTTTATGAACAAGTAACTAGGCTGGCAAGAGAGAGAGAAAGTGTGAATTTGGCCAAATGAAAATCAAAGACGATGGCTGCGAAAATTTTCTAATTTTTCGTCATGGGTGTCATTTTCATAGTTTTCGAGGTTGCTAAAGCCGATAGTGAGTTCAAAAAAACAAAAGTTCAGAGTAAATCCAAGATGGCGGCTGCGAAAATTTTGTTTTTGTTTTAAATCATACATGAGAAGGAACTTCGTTCCTGACGGTGGTCGGACCGCACACGTTTTTTTTTTTCTCATAGAGTGATAAAAAGGTTCACCTCGGGAGTCGAGTGACGTACTTTGAATGAATCCTGAGTGCAGCGAGGGCGCTGCACTCAGGATTCAACTTTAGAATCCTTCGCTCCGCTCTGGATTCAAAGAAACACTCTCGCCTTAAAAATAGTTGTTAGCTCCCTTGGCAAACAATCTACTATTCTGTGACAATTTTACAAGTGTTCACCACCAGCGCCACTCTGTCAATGTCATTCAGAAAGATCTTCTTCCATGATTTCTGAATGTTGATTGAATTATTATAAGCAATAATCAATATTTAATTTCTTGTTCACCTTCAGACATTGCGAAGCGCGGTTTTCATTGGTTAGCCCAATGGGTAAAGCAATATAAACCTTGCGGGCACTAATATAAAATCGAAAATAAATAAACACTATGCCTCTGTGCGCCTTTATGGCTTTGATGCTCTCTTTAGACTAGATCAGGGGTTCGCAACCTTTACGCGCCCCCCTAACAATCTTTTGAAATCACTACGCCCCTGAGTTACTTTATCGTTATATAGCAGAACATAAGAATGTAAAGCGAGCGAAAGTGAGGTCGAAAATGTTTGTTCCCCCTTGGACAGGTTAGATTCTCTTTTGATCATTCAAACAGAAATAGAAGTAACTTTGTCGAGTTTTGCAAAAAAATTCAAGAATTATGAGAATATAGAATGGAAGAGCGAACGAAGCGAGCTCGAAAATTGTAGCAAGCCGCCTCGGATAGGTTCGGTTTGCTTTAGTCCATTCATAAAGAAATAGAAGTACTTACTACCTATGTCGACTTATGCAGAAAAGCTGAACCTCATTTTACAGCACAGTATTATGAAACATTTGGGTTTCTTCAAACTAGTCTTAACCTTTCCTAATACCAAGAACATAAAATTTTATAATTATATACTTTATTATTGGAGCCGCCGCGCCCCCCATTGGTGACTCTACGCCCCCCGAGGGGGGCGCGCCCCACTGGTTGAGAATCCCTGG
This sequence comes from Agrochola macilenta, assembly GCA_916701695.1. Classification (NCBI taxonomy): domain Eukaryota; kingdom Metazoa; phylum Arthropoda; class Insecta; order Lepidoptera; family Noctuidae; genus Agrochola; species Agrochola macilenta. Next base: position 7,887,578 of record OU753554.1, on the reverse strand, counting down.
ACTAGATAGAGTATAATATTACATTGTATAGTTTATTTTTGATTTTATAATAGTGTAATGTTAATATTTATTTTTTACTAGTTTACCAAAGTTTCATCACAAAGGGTCGAGTTTTTGCGAGTTTTGGAGTTTTTGCGAGACTAACTCAGGGCAATTGATTTCTAAACAGAATGTCGCCCATGGGCATGTGCTCTGAATATTCATGTCAAATTATCGAAAATGAACTTAAAAAGGGAGGGCCTATCTTAATTTTTTTTTTCAATTTTTCGCTATGATTTTGTGGACTCGCTTGTGTTTAAAAAAAAAAAAAGCTTTTTTTGGAAAAAAAATGTCTTCAACTTCGTTTTTTTTCGTAGTCGACACATTTTATAAAAAAATAATTGTTAATCCGATAAAGTAACTCGTAAGCTATTTGAAATAATACAAAAACGCTACAAAAAAATAATAATTGAATAACATGAAAGATAGACCCCCCTTTTAAAGTTAATTTTCGATAATTTTTCATGAATATTCTGAAAAATACGGGCGGGCACATGGCCATGGCGACATTGTATATGTTACGGCTACAGAAAGGTGTGGAAATAAAATGAACATTAGCCGGCTAAACTTGAGTTTATTTTTGAAGACAGGCTCTTCAGCAGAGCCAGATTAAGTCTGTCAGATTATCTGTCTTGAGGTCTTGAGAGAGAGTGCACAGTATTTTGATATTTGTAATTAGAGATGCGCCGAATGTTCGGTACATTTGGCATATTTGTTCATGTTCGTATTCGGCCGAATATTCGGTTGATTTGCCGAATAATTACTGAATATTTAAATTATAGTTAATATTAAAAAAATAACATTTTATTAAACAGTAAGGTTAACTTATCACTAAATAAGTGTGGTTTATTCCGAAAGTTGTACATAGTTTTTTGTAAATGAACGAAACACTACTTTTTATACCAATTATTTATTGACAAAATAAAAAAGATTAACTTTAACAATCAATTTAAATAAAATTTTAATCAAATAAACTTCTGCTTTTTTTTACAAATGATAAATGAAACTAAATAAAATTTCTACGAAATTAACAATTTTAAGAACACTCGTAAAACAACTTTTTTCAGAAAATATTTTTCTTTGAATTTCTATCTTTAGGAACCAACACAAGTATTAACATATGTATATTATCCAATTAAGTTTTTTTTTATATAAATTGATTGTTAAATAAAATTTATGAAATCAAAAATAAAAAAAACCTTAAGTAACAAATATTAATTTGCAACATAAAAACTAGGAATTGTCATAACTATTTGTAGTTTTAATCTAATTAAGTTTTTTAAAGCAAACGTCAATGTAAGTCAAATAAAATTCTTCAACCGAATGATTCGGCCGAATATTCGGGTCGGTACATTTAGGACCGAATATTCGGCCGAACATTCGTATTCGGTTTAATCTACATTCGGCGCATCTCTACTTGTAATCAACAGGTTGCCCTTTTTACACGACTGCGTGACAGTAAAGACAGGTTTTTTTTAACCTATTTTCTACATTAAACATTTCACATGTCGCAAATAGGTTTTTATATATTGGGTTTACCGTACATTTGTCATTGACACAAGATTGACATCACAATTGACACCTCTTTGATTGATAAAAGTCCTCACAAGTAACTGAAGATTCAAATTTACCTTTTGCTTTGTAGAATTAACAATATTTTAAAATAGCTTAAACCTAAAATACATAATTTAGTGCCCTCTTCCCATTTTTTATTATTTGTGGTAAAATTTCCTTTTTCAATCATGGAGTTCTTTGGTCTTACTATGTATGGTCCTCAAAATTATTTCCAAGATTTGGTGATAGATAAATACAAAGTACCTAGGAATAAAGAAGCTGTTAAACCTTTGATGGAAAAAGTCAAGGAATATTCAACACTCCCAGAAACGGTACCTATCCCGATTTTATATTTTTAAGCTACGTCTTTGATGAAATGTAGCATCTGCTCGTTATAGAACAAAGGACCCCTTCTACGCTGCTCTAACGATCACAACACAGGTTTCCAATTAGGCGTAGGTATTATGGGAAAGCAGGTCGTGATTGTGACACGTGTGTGTCGAGGACCCACCAAGCACGATTGGTTTTCTACACTAAATTCTAGTTTTATTGATCGCAAATCCCAAACAAGGTCAAATTATGTTCAGTAAGAAGCAGTTTCGAGTTGGGGGCCCCCTACGCATGCAAAATATATTAATGTAGGTGCTAAAATTTTCGAGGTCGCTTCGCGCGCTCACATATTTTCTTATTCCTCAAACTTCATAGGGTCCATACCTCAAAAGGAAAACGGAACCCTTATAGGTTCACTCGTGTGTGTGTCTGTCTGTCCGTCTGTCACAGCCAATATGCTCCGAATCTAATGGACCGAAGTTGAAATTTGGTACACAATTATGTATTTCTGTGACCGAAACACGGACGTGTAACGTAAATAAATGAATTTTGAATAATCACTTTTAGGGGGCAATTATGAAAAAAAAAAAAGCGTGGCATATCAAATGAAAGGGCTTGTTGCGAGGAACTGAAATTTTTTAAACTTTAAAATATATACTTTTTATTTAAGAAAATTGACCATTCCCCCCCACCCCTTTCTCCGAAACTACAGAGCCTAAAATAGTGAAAAAATTACAGTGAATGGTTCTTTACTCATAGATTACAGGAACACCTTTATGAAGTCTATAGTCTTACAATAACATGGTAAACCTCTCAATATTGTGCGTAGGGTCAGATGTCGCAACAGTGAAACAATGGTACACAATAAAATATTGTGATATTTCTAAAATGCTGCGTTGCCCGATCGTGCATACCTCCTAAACGGAGGTTTAGGAGGTATGGAACTTTAAAAAACCAAATAAATAACATTTGCTTTATAGATAAGTAGTTTCTTTACATTACAATGCCTTGTGTTTGACTATTTTTTTTTGGATCTCTAGGAGGGTGGCAGCTGCCCGCTTGCCCCCTAAGGCTATTTATGTATGAATGTATAAAAGAAAACCTAACCTATCCGAGGCAGGGTTATAGCCCGCTAACATTTTCAAGCTCGCTTCGCTCGCTCTAGCACGTTGCATCCTTTCTACCTTTCAAACTTTCCTGGATAAATCGTCGATGTCGAAGCAACTCCTATTTCCGTAAGAATTTTCAAAAGAAACCTTACCCAGAATTACTAGATGGGGTGCAAAAAATTTGGAGCTCGTGTCGCTCGCTCTTGCATCTTAAATTTTAACTTTTCGTGAACAGAATAATGGGAAGGAAAAAATGTACCTCCTTAAAAAAATCCTGCTGGGTGGGTGCGAGGGCCATGGTAGAGTATAATTATATATATTTAATAGGCACGTTATTTTTATTTTTTTTGGAAAATGTTACTAGAAATGCCTACTTAAACAGAGAAGCTTGCCACCCCGGGCCCCCGATAGGCTTAGTCCGCCACTGCATGGGACCAGCCGGATCTGTAGCCGTGAGTGCCGTGACCGCTTCAGTGCGCGAATTCTCTGAGAGAATTTGCCTTGTTGTGGGAACGCAGAGGATAGGAAGGTACCTACCTAGTTAACCTTTATTTTCTTTTACAACAGATACAACGCCCGGATGAAAATGTGATTAGACTTATTGATCTATACATGGGAAGAGTGAATGGATTTTCTTACGGCTCAGCGGAAAGATTTATAAAAATGAAACGCAAAGGAGTTATTCTACCTCCTTTTCCTTGTGATATATACAGGTTCCCGCCTACGACTTACTGTGAGGTAATTTTAATTATTAATTATTGGGGTAATCTTCGGAAGAACCACTTGGATTTGAAAAACTCTTTTTGCATTGGATAACCCAATTCTTGAGGAAGGTTATAGGCTCGCGGACGAAGACGCGGACAGAAGCTAGTAGGTAAATAAAATATTGAATTTAGTGTTTCATCATTATTCACTGCGGGATAGAGTACCTAAAGTTTAGTTACTGCTGTGCGTATCTGTATAGTTATCTAGTACGCACGGCTACACATCAAGCTATACATTTCCAGTATAAGCTGACCTCACATTGTACCGAAATCCTATACAATGCGAGATCAGCATAAACTGGAAATGTATAGCTTGATGTGTAGCCGTGTGTACCTAAGTAATTATTGCTTGTATATAAGATCTCCCCAAATTTCAATCATGGTCCCCGGCTAGGTTAGGCTACCTACACATAATAACACAACAGCGCTTATTTGGGAAACTCCGGTTTTAGTACGGCTGGTGGGTTCACGATCCAGCATTATTGAAAGAAGATTGGCATATAACCAATCCAAGATTTCCACAACCTGCTTCACCGAATTCTCTGATTCTAGACAAAGTGCGAAAAAATAATAAATATGCAACTCTATTTTGATTCTATTTTAAAATTGTTAACTATTTATCAATTATTTGATTAATTAAATATATTTTGTGCATTACATATTATTTATTTTGTATTACTCATTTATCTACCTACCCTACCCTGCTTGCGTAACTGCGGTGCGATGTGATATAAAGCTTAATAGGTAGGTAATAGGTAATACGGGCTGGTATCCGCAACTCCACGTCTAAGCGCGTATTTTGCGTACGGGTGGGAAAATCGGTTATTCGATCCACCCCAACTCCTCAAAGAAGGCCAGCAACGCCTTGGTGTCACTGACAATCTCACGTAGGGTACCTGGGTTACCGAAGTACCTACTGTATGCGGCGACCGCCGGGCAGTATAACAGCACATGAGCTGCTGTCTCGTCGTCCTCCATGCAGGCTGTGCACAGCGGACTGTCTGTGACTCCTATTACAAAGAGGTGTTTATTAAATGACCCATGGCCAGTTACAGCTGCTGTGACTGTACGCAGCTGTTGTTTCGTTAGTCGGAGAACCTTTTTCGTGAGGCGGCCATCAATTGTAGGGAGTGCCTCCTTAGCCTGCCTGCACTCACCGTGGTCCAACCATAGTTTGTGATGTTGGTCCCTGGTTCGTTTCCTTACCAGAGTGCGTAAGTACCCGAAGGGGAGTGGCGCAATGGGTTTGGGGCCCACTGGTGCCATGCTCGACCCCCTTCTGGCAAGTTCGTCGGCTGCGTCATTGCCCCGCGAACCGCTGTGTCCTTTAATCCATTGAATGGTAATGTTATTGAGGCTACCCACCTGGTTAAGGCGCTGGTGGCACTCGTATATAAGCCCAGAGTCAACAGTGTGGCTGTTTAGCGCTTGCAGAACAGCCATGCTGTCTGAGAGTATAGGTACGTATCGAGTAGTCCTTAACTTCCCTGGCCATGATGGCTAACGCGGCAAGAGATATACCCATGCATTCGGCCTGGAACACTGTGTTATGGACTCCCAATGGTGTGGCTATGTGTATGTTGAAGTCTTCCGAAAAGATTCCAGCACCTGTGCCACTACCTGTTTTGGATCCATCCGTGAAGATTCGTAGCTCATTGGGGCGCAAACCCTCGCATCGGCGATCCTCGTGAAGTTGGATCCTGTATGTTTTATCGAAGATAAATTGTTTGGGTACCCGGTCATTTATGGCTTTCGTAATAGGGAACTCAGTATTGAGTCCCTCAAGCAGCGCGGTGTGTTGTGTGTCTCTTACCCCAGAGATTAATTGCATTAAGACGCACCGCCGCCATTGTCGCTTCCTGCTGTATAAACAGATGGAGTGGGGTTAGACCCAGCATGGCTTCGATTGCTGCAGTCGGAGTAGTCCTCATGCAGCCAGTGGTCGCAACGCAGGCCAGTCTCTGCAGGCGTTGTAGTTTGTTGCAAGTTGTAACCAGCATCGTGCGGGGCCACCAGACCACGGCCCCGTAAGCGATCATGGGGCCGATCACAGCTGTGTACAGCCACAGTATGATTTTGGGGGATAGACCCCACTTCTTACCTATCATTTTCCTGCATTGCCAGAAGGTGATGCAGGCCCTGTTTAGCTTGTTGTCAACATGACTTCTCCAGTTCAACTTAGCGTCTAGAATGACCCCAAGGTACTTGACCTCGTTGGTCAACTGAAGTTCTGTATCGAACAGTTTGGGTAGGCGGAAGGGGCCTAATGCTCGTTTTTGGGTAAACATGACTAGTTCAGTTTTAGTGGGGTTCACTGATAGTTCAAATTCCCTGCACCAACTTTCTACGATACGAAGTGCTTGTTGCGTGAGGTTACAGATCGTTCCCGTCACCTTCCCTGATACAAGGATTGCGAGGTCATCTGCATAACCTATCGTGTAATAGCGGTTGGCGTTGAGTTAAGTGATGAGGTCATTAATCACCAGATTCCACAGAAGGGGTGATAGAACTCCTCCCTGAGGGCAGCCTCTGGCTATCATGGCCAACTGCCGCTCATCCTCAAGGCGAACCACTCGTTTGCTTAACATGTTTGTAATCCAGTCCGTTAGTACCTGTTCTACATATAAAGCTTGCAGCATGGCTTATTATTACAAGTGCTCAACAAGCTAACTTGTCTGTGTGTTCAACATTTTGCAACACTAAAAATGAGAAGTAAGTTTTCGTCCACACACGATGCGTCCGCCATTATTCTTTTCCCCCCTACAGGAAAAGCACACTAGTAGGAAACTGATCACAAGAACGGATCTTAAGAAATAACTAGGTATACATAGAAGTGGTTATTAAACAGGGAGAAAAGTAAAACCGAACGGGGAAGGGAGAAAAGTAAAACCGAACGGGAAGGTAAGAAATATTGATGTTACCAATTTTTACTCAAAAGACAAATTCGTTTTTTTTTTTCATATAAATACTAAAACTACATTCAAGCATTTTGAAAAGTCGCTATCCTGGACCGGAAATACGTCATATCAATAGATAACTACTACCCTTCCGGGGCAATCTTTAACTTCTACCTTAAAAGAGTGGAAGTGTATGAACATGGATATTAGACATTTTATCCGCCTGCAGTTTGAAATATCTTGCCGCTTGTCAGAAATTGGCAGTCACATTTTCAGTGTATGCTGCGCATACCAATTTGTTACGTTTGTCACGCCCAAGGCTGAAGTCTCCCTATCCAGCAACAGATTTTTCCGAAGTTACAAGGCGTAGAAACTTCAACACAAAACAGTGATAAGAGAAGTTGTTTTTTTTTTATTAGTCGAATAAACAATATTCGTTTCACTGTAACGGTCACTACACTACACATATTCTGTGCACACCACTACAAATGTCAAAGTCAGACTCAGAAAAGTCAGAATCAGAAATCCTTCTTTCAATTCGTTGACAACGTGAAGGGAGGACAACTCTTCTACAATGTCGTAAGTAAATCTGTATTTATTTTAGAAATCAATACATCTTACTATAGCGTCTTTATTGCGATCTTCATATAACATGTAATATAATCGGTTTTACATTTAATTTTACGATATTTTCATATCACTTCACATATAACCTCTTGAAAGTGATAACATGTGTGTGATATGTGTTATTTTCTCATTCTAGGTCTAAAGTATCGCGTGATACGCTTTACGAGTGCGTAAATGCCGTCCTCCAGACTTCGAAGGACAAAAAACGTAACTTTTTGGAGACTGTCGAACTTCAAATTGGTCTGAAGAACTATGACCCCCAGAAGGACAAGCGTTTCTCAGGCACCGTCAAGTACGTTTACCTGGAAAGAGCATTTTAGTGGGACATCTTTTATTTATAAGTTCCACCAAGATGAATCTGGACAGGGAGTCGGTGAAAACTGACGGGACTCGACCCAGAGTCTTTAAATATCGGGTAGGTAAGCCCCGGCTTACCGAATTAGTTTATGATGTTGAAAACACGGCTTCAGGTATGCCTCATTGAATGTATTAGTCGTAAAATTGTAGTGTGATCTTAAAGAATTAAAATACAAATTAAAATACCACATGGAAACACCATGGTTATTTACGACATACTGTGAAAATGGTGCAGAAGCAAGCTTATGCAAATGATGTTAAAAATTGCATGTATTATCTGTTGATATTGATGAAAACTTTACTACTGATACACTCTTAAAAGTTACTTCAATATTCTTTCCATGTGTTTAATTATTGACCATGATGATATTACTTTACAGGCTCAAGTACATTCCCCGCCCCAAAATGCAGGTGTGTGTGCTTGGTGACCAACAGCACTGTGACGAGTCAAAGACCCTGAACGTACCCTGCATGGACGCTGAGGCACTCAAAAAACTTAACAAGAACAAGAAGCTTGTTAAGAAACTAGCAAAGAAGTGAGTATTCTTTATTTATACTTCAAATATTATAGAAGCACATCCGACATATTTAATCTCACAAGGTCATTCTAGATTTTCCAGTCAACCTTTTGATTCAAAAGAGCATAAATTGTAACTAAGGTACAAATAAAAACCACCCAAGTGCGAGAGGGACTTGCACACAAAGGGTTCTGTACCACCATAAAATATTAAGCAAAAAAACACATTTCTTGTATGGGGACTTTATTGTTATAGCAATAGAAATACACAATCTGTAAAAATTTCAACTGTACCTATTACAGTTCATGAGATACAGCCCGCTGACAGACAGACGTACAGCAGAGGCTTAGTAATGGTTCCGATTGGCACCTTTTGGGTACAGAACCCTAAAACAACCATTTTAAACACTCAAATATTTGAACATTCTGAATTTATAAATCACTAGCTACTGCCAAAAAACAATAGACCGTATATTTAGTAACCTAATTCTGCTCTCGACGCTTGACGTGTCCACACTTCGGGTCGGAGTTCGCAACAAGTCAATCGCCATCCTGAGGATGCCTCATGTAGAGGTGAAATACGTGTCGATTTCTTACAGGGTTCTTTATGACTTTATGAACAGTTACGCAGTTAGATTACTAAATATACGTCGTCTATTGTATTTTATAATGGATTTCCGCAGTCATGCCTGAATCAATAACTAAAAAACAAACAAACCCAACCTAACAATATCAATATATAAGTATAGATTTTGTCCTAGTATTGTAAAACCCAAAATAACATTATTTAACACTTCTTTTTCAGATATGATGCCTTCCTTGCATCAGAATCACTCATCAAGCAGATCCCGCGTCTGCTGGGACCTGGTCTTAACAAGGCTGGCAAGTTCCCTGGTCTCCTCTCCCACCAGGAGTCCATGACACAGAAGATCGATGAAGTCAAAGCTACCATCAAGTTCCAGATGAAGAAGGTATGTTTCGTTTAATAGGTCTTCATTTCACAACAAAAAACAAGGGCTTTACAGTCTTAGGAAGCAAATAAATTTTTGTGGGAAAGTTATGTGGATTATATTCTTAGCTGTTTTTGGAAGAGACTGACTATGGAGTGATCTCTTGATAATGAATAAATTTTGTTTAAATGAAATGGCATAGCCACATAAATCAATTATCCTGATTTGGTTGATCATAGGCCTGTTATGTCACATTAGTGCCGATTCTCTTGTACACTAAACTATCACTAAAATCTCTAAAGTAAAAAATAATTTTGACACAACTAAAATGAATTTGACGAATGCGACTCCCAGGGGAACTTGTTTGCTCTACCCCATGAATATTTTTTAGAGCCGGAAGCGCGCAGGGCTGCCTCGACGTGGTTTATATGGAAATTTTCACTTTTTGTATGGAAAATATGAAAAATGATTACCTACATGATGAGTTTTAGGGGTTTATGGTTTTTTTTAAAGGGAGTCGTAATTTTCATTATTTTTGTTCAAAAATAGTTCATGACAACAAATTTTATTCCACACCTTTTTAATCGCGATTAAAAATAATCAGATTTAGTTGGACAATCAAAATTTTCGGTGAAAAACGTCAAATTCTGAATAGCAAAATTGCCATTTTCAATAAATTAATAACTCTGTGCCATCTTAGTGCTGTCAATCTAAAATATTATATTTAAGTTGTGTCCCTTTAGTTTATTTCAGAATGGGAAATCGTCGTTTGACAGGAATAAACAAAATTTTGGTGATTTTTAGTCTAGTTTAGTTATTTTTAGTTTAAGTTTTATTTGTGATAAGAGAATCGGCACCATCACCTGGCGCGCTTTCTCGCACACAGTTCGAAGTCTCGCTGAGAAACATGTAGTTCGCTTTATCGCGACAATGTAGCCATACCATCAATGTTTAAATACTTATTATTATTCTTGTCTATTCCAGGTATTGTGCCTGTCGGTGGCGGTCGGCCATGTGGACATGACCCCCGATGAGCTTGCGCAGAACGTGCACTTGTCCATCAACTTCCTGGTGTCTCTGCTCAAGAAGCACTGGCAGAACGTGCGCTCGCTTCATATGAAGTCCACAATGGGCCCACCCCAGAGATTGTACTAAGCCTACTTCAATAAATATGACTTTACACTATTCAGTGGTTTTGTTTTATTAGATGAATTATCTAAATCTAATAAGTTCTGTGACTGCCTCTTCGGTCTAGTGGTTGCAAGGGCTACTGCTGAGCATGAGGTCCTGGGTTCGATTCCCGGGTCAGGCAGTCTTATTGGATTTATCCATCTGGGATTTCTCAGTAGCAAGTCTGACTATACAGGGCGTCAGGGACATCGACGCGAAAACTGATGCTATGGATTCAGTTCATGCTTCTGGTGTCATTGATGGCAGGGCCACCAACAGGGATTTAAATTTTGATTACACAAAAAATTTGTCGCAAAATATCAGAAATTGTCGGTCACTGGTTCAAAAGATATAAGGGTTTATAGGTGGCTGATCTGGAGAGTCTCCCCAGCAGGGCCACATTTATATCTCAAAAACTAAGGAACCTAGCGAAGATCTGTTTTGTCCAATATTTTGTCGCCAAGTTACAGATTTTGTCGGTGTGTAATTAAAAAGATATTAAAGAATTCAATTTCCCCAGTGGTACAAGCAAGTACAAAATACTTTATGTAGTTTCTAGACAGTATCTATGACGTTAAATGTTTGTTTCGAATTAAATAAATATAAACTTATTCTATAATTTCAACCACCAAAGGAAAGCTGTATTCATTACCTATAAACAAATCTACAATAAATATACGTAATTATTTATCTAACACAATTTGCAATTACCACTTAGTCGCTGGCAGATAGATCGCTGCGCTCCGTTTCATTTACGGTAAGTAAGAAAGAGATAGATGCGCGTGTACAGACGAGCTACTTGCTACTTATAACGAGTGGCCCGTCACGTAAGTTAAAGTCAGCCAGTTTAATTAAAGTGGAACTTATTATGAATAGTTACGAACTCGAGTGTTGTTATCTCTATTATAGGTATTCCGCAAATACAAAAACGGGGAAAGTGCGGTGTCATTGACTCTGGCAGGGCCACCAACAGGGATTTTGATTACACAAAAATTTAGTCGCTAATTTGTCGCCAAATATCAGAATTTGTCGGTCACTGGTTCAAAAGATATAAGGGTTTATAGGTGGCCGATCTGGAGAGAGTCTCCCCAGCAGGGCCACATTTATATCTAAAAAATTAGGGCACCTAGCGAAGATCTGTTTTCTCCAATACTTTGTCGCCAATTTGTCGAAATTTGTCGCCAAGTTACAGATTTTGTCGGTGTGTAATTAAAAAGATATTAAAGAATTCAATTTCCCAGTGGTACAAGCAAGTACAAAATACTTTATGTAGTTTCTAGACAGTATCTATGACGTCATATTGAGGAATGTTTGTTTCGAATTAAATAAATATAAACCTATTCTATAATTTCAACCACCAAAGGAAAGCTGTATTCATTACCTATAAATAAATCTACAATAAATATATGTAATTATTTATCTAACACAATGTGCATTTACCACTTAGTCGCTGGCAAATAGATCGCTGCACTCCGTTACATTTACGGTAAGTAAGAAAGAGATAGATGCGCGTGTACAGACGAGCTACTTATAACGAGTTACCCGTCACGTGAGTTAAAATCAGCCAGTTTAATTAAAGTGGAACTTATTATGAATAGTTACGAACTCGAGTGTTGTTATCTCTATTATAGGTATTCCGCAATTACAAAAACGGGGAAAAGTGCGAGATAGAACGAGGGTTTCCCCTGCTGCACGTCACCGGCGCGGCGCTTCGGCGTTCGCGCCGCTCAAAGTACTTAGAAAAGAATAGGTAAATAAACAAACTTCTCTAAAGGATTTTTTCTTTATTCCTCCACCGGGAGTACAGCGAGGTTTGTTTGTGTAAATAAATTGAAAGAACAATTACGAATGCGGGCATTTAAGTGCATTGAACAAGGTGGTGGATAATTTGAGTGTTTTGAAAAAGAGGACGCCGCCGCGCCGTATGTTTGCAGATTAATATGCACCCCCTTGATTTTTCACGTAAATAGCGTGTTTGTGTGTGTGCCTTTAGATACAAATACCGAGGCGCTACCTACCCATGTAGTCCGTCGATGTCCATATATTATTTGGCTACAATTAGGATAGCAAATATTTTTAAACCGGCCAAGTGCGAGTCTGACTCTCGCACGAAGGGTTCCGTACCATTATCTATAAAAACGGCAAAAAAAATCACGTTTGTTGTATGGCAGCCCCCCTTAAAAATTTGATTTATTTTAATTTAATTATTTATTTTTAAAGTGAATATATAACCAAATATTCTGTGAATATTTCATGCTTCATGCTTCATGCAACAGGTAGTCACCTGTTGCCATTATCAATATCGAGCAAAAAATCACATTTGTTGTATGGGAGCCCCCTTAAATATTTATTTTATTCTGTTTTTTTAGTATTTGTTGTTACAGCGGCAACAGAAATACATCATTTGTGAAAATTTCAACTGTCTAACTATCACGGTTCATGAGATATAGCCTGGTGACAGACAGACAGACACAGCGGAGTCTTAGTAATAGAGTCCCGTTTTACCCTTTGGGTACGGAACCCTAAAAACACTACTTAGGTGCTTCAGTGCATAAATTATGGCTGTAACCTAATTTTCTAATTGGGGTGTATCGGGCAGGGTGTGCATTATTCCAGTTACATGTTGTATATGCCTCGCGAGGATATGCTCATTTAGGACGAACCATTTAGTAGGTACCTTATTAATAGGTATCTATTGAATTTTAAGATTATATCTGAAATTTTAAGTTTGTGTACCTATGTAGTGAAATTAACATAGGTACATAACATAAGATCACACAAAAAAAAAACACACTCATAAAACAGTTGCATGCGACTGTATATCTTGACACCAAATAGACCAAGAGCAAGGTTTAATGTTTTCAAACAAGTTTAAGCCACTCTAACCTAGTATTTAAAACATAAAAACATGTATTTAATTGAGAATTTATGTCTCTCGGACATTTCTAAGGACTGTAGACCGATAAAACTAGAAGTATATTACACTTATTAATAGAAATATTTTTTCTTGCCAATTTTTCGTGAACTCTTCGATCTAGCTCTTGGACTATACCTTACTAATTGAACCCTAAACTAAGACCCGACAAATTCTGATATTTGGCGACAAATTAACGACAAAATATGGGAGAAAACAGATCTTCGCTAGGTGCTTTAGTTTTTGAGATATAAATGTGGCCCTGCTGGGGAGACTCTCCAGATCGGCCACCTATAAACCCTTATATCTTTTGAACCAGTGACCGACAAATTCTGATATTTGGCGACAAATTTCGACAAATTAACGACAAAATATGGGAGAAAACAGATCTTCGCTAGGTGCCTTAGTTTTTGAGATATAAATGTGGCCCTGCTGGGGAGACTCCAGATCGGCCACCTATAAACCCTTATTTTTTTTTTTTTTGACATTTATCATAATATCAGGGAATCGCAAATGTTTTACTTTTTAATTTCTTATCTGGTTAATGTTATGATAATGATTTATATTGTAATTCTTTTAATTTGTAATTGATATAAAATGTTGTGTAAACTTTCGATACAATGTAAATTGTTGCAGAAAATAAATAAATAAATAATTATATCTTTTGAAAAGCGACAAATAATTTGTGTAATCAAAATTAAAATCCCTGTTGGTGGCCCTGCCAGAGTCAATGACACATGCTTCTGAACCCGGCCGACTTTGTGCCCGGTTGATGGCAAAATGTCGTAACTGGCGAATGTGGATGGTGGTCTGCCTAACTCTTCATTCTCTGAATACAGGCGGGATGTTAATTTCTAAAACTAGGAATCAAAACTAGTACTCCAGAAACGTGTACTTGTTCTGTGTATTTGCTCAGCTGATTATTAATAGCTGATCTACAGCAGGACTCTAAAGAAATGTTTTCCGGCATAACTATCAGACTTTCGTGTGGTTTGTGGGGCCGGCGCAGACTTTGCGAAGCGCAGTAGAGCACGCGAGCGTGGTAATCCCTGCCAAACAAATATCTATGTTATCACTACAAATAAAGATGAAAATAACCGTCCCGCGAGTTACGCACATGATGCGTTGATGCTCTCTCGGACTAGATAGTGGGAGTTCATTTTCCACTTAATTTTTACGGAAGCAAGGTTGACATTTGTTTGCCTGTGAAAAAGACTCAAAAATAAAAATGTAAGTTGATAATCATAAAATAAAATTCTTAAACAAGGACAATAAAAGATTTTTGTTAACATAAGAATATACTTATTGCAATAATATTATTATATCAAACTATATCACTGAGACTTCTAGAATCAGGATTAAGCATTTCATCATCCGTATCGTCACTTTCTTCGTCTTCCGGCAACTGCTCATCACAATCTTCAACGGATTCCTCGCTTTCAATACTCTGTTGAGAAGCAATTACTTCACCATGAATATCCTTATTTTTGAGATTACCCATCCAAAATGCTTCCGAACAATTATTTGCAGCTAAGACAGCTTTCACTTTGTAAATTAAAGTTTCAAGAAGCTGTCTCATGTGTGGGACCTTGCTCATCAGTACAGTATCTTTCTTCAATCTTGAATGGCAACATAATGTCTGCAAGAATCTAGTGGATTGCTGAAGAATTTTCAAAATTTCCAAAACTTCTTGATTCTCATTTTTGAATTGAATTTCCAAAATAGGGATTCCTTGCGACATAAACAGTTTAAGGACTGGAATGGATTTCTTGAAAAATGCTGCCAAGTTATTTCTGTTCTCTAGAATTTTCGCAATTTCAGACATGTTCTTCATTATTGTTGCTACGTCTTTCCACAGATCCAAATGTTCAGAGTTTGTCATTCCTTTCTCTAAACGAGCTTTGGTTGCTTCGTAAACTGCTGTTCCTAGATTTCTATACAAAATGGGGAAATTGCTCTTGGTTATGCACTTGAACGATCTTAGAGTGTTTTTGCTTGTTTGCAGCAACTTTATATCTTCCGTAAGTTGCAAAGTCAAATTTTTCAATGCTAGGACTTCGTTATTTATAAAATAAATGGAAGCCAATCGATCTACACTCTGATTAAAGTGTAACCCCTTTTCTAATATACCTTCCGGAGTTTTCCACTGTCGCGACAAAAAGCTTTGTGCTAATGTTTTTAAAATATTAAGTACGACTCTGTTATCAGAGAAGTTTTGAATACTTTTTAGGAATTCTATTAGTGATACTGCGGTTGATAATTGCAAACAATATTTTTCATGTTTCTGTAGGTGCTGGGCAGCAGCTATCAGTAAGTCTTTCAATGATACTGTAGCAGTATTAGGATTTGCTAAAGTTCTCAGTGAACTCTTAAGTAAGGCACCATGCTGTTGATTCTTAAATCCTATCCACTTAAAGTATATGGTGCACAAGTTGTAGATGCAGTCCAAGCATGTAAGGAGATTGATCAAATCTGATGTATATAAAATTTCATTGTCTACTTGTGTATTCTCAGTTGTTAACTTTTCTATGCACAATGTCACGAATTTCAAATGCTCCACCAGTTGTGGTAAAACTTCACTGATTGTCTTAGCGCATTGTTCAGCTTTAGTAGCATCGTAGACAGCAATCTCCTGTTTAGTAAGAAATGTTTTCCTTTTGATTTTAGAAATTAAAATATTCTCAATGTTACTATTAACACACTTTAGTAAAAACGTTAAAGTTTTCACTGTTAGCTCAGTTTCTGACTCTTTGTCTTCAGTCATATCAGTTTTGATTAAATGGAGTAAATTTAAATTTAATTGTCTGAGGGGTATGTTGAGACTTATTTCAATGCTGCTTTTTACAGAGACATTGCTCTGCGTTGCTTGAGTGCGCGCTGTTTCAGGTAGCACCGTGTCATCTTGTGCTGGCTTCTTTGTCACTTTTTGTTTAGCAGATTGTAGTTTTACAGGCTTTCTTTCAAGTTGTTCACCAGTGTACTTGTTAACATTGAATGTACAAACAGGCGGTTTGTAAGGAATCTTGGTTTTAATAAGGATTTCTTTAACAAAAGTTTCTAACTCCTCAATCTGTAACACCCTTTTCAAAGTTTTTGTCTTCAAGTCATCATCATTTTGAGTAGCAAAAGCATTTAGTAATTCCCTGAACCAATTAATGCAATGGACTAAACAATCCAAGATATTACTTATTGCCACTGAATCCATGTCCTCAATAATGTCTATGTCGAACTTAGGCATCACAACTGGACATCCCAATAGTGCATCTATGCTAGATAAATTTCCTTCATGCTGCTTGAAATGTAAAGTCTGAACAAGTTGAAAAAGTGGAGACAAAATACCAATATACACTTCAGACTTTGATTCTAAAGTCATGCCTGCAATGTTAATAGCAACAATCTCATCCATTTCACTGTCTGCATTAAGACAATACTGCATGGATAGCTTTATTTCACCAATTATATCCACTTCAATTGAATCTACTATAAAGTTTTGTTGCAGGTCATTAGTCACTGCATCGGTGAGCCATGACAAAAAGTTTTTATTTATAAATGATGCAGGCAATATTACTTTAGACAATTCATCATAAAAGAATGCAATCATATCTGGAAATTGTCTAGTACTCCGGCTTATTAGTTCTATAATTTGAGCTGCTTCACGAAGATCCCCTTCTGATAAATGAGTAACTGATCCATAGCTCACATCATCTGGCATCTCTCTGGTCTGATCATCTTCTGAGTTTGCAACCATCAGGTACTTGATAGCATGAATAGCAGCTAGAATACCTTGAACTTTGATTCTGGGATTAGATGACCCTAGTTCTTTTCTTATGATCATATGAAGATCATCTCTAATAACTGAGTTTTCATAACTGTAGGCCAAGCCACATAGCAAATTCATAACAGCCCTTACTTCATCTATAGGCATGTCATCCGTTCTATCCAATAGAGTAAGCATTTGAACACTCTGAGGTTTCAAAAGCGACATGTCTTTTGATGCAACATTGTTTAAGACAAGCAAAATACCCATAACACACTGTTTTGAATCCAATCCCAACTGCAACAGTTCAGCAACTATTGTTGGACAACATTCCTCTAGTTCTGCAAACATAAGAGAGTACATATAAGAAGCAAATGACTCTACAGCTGGGTCCACTTTGGTCTTCAACAGGGAATTGGAAAGATCAATCAAATTTCTTAAATATTCCTTCAATATTGGTTTGAATTTCTTAAATACGTCATCTAGTAAGTCTTCTTTAAGAATATTAAGTTTGACTTGCTTTCTAATCAAATTTTCTACTTGTCTTTGTTTTTCTTCAGATGTTGAATAGGCAATTAGAAGTAAAATAAAATCAATTGGTTTATGATCCGTGTGAACTTTACATAAAGATACTGCCTTTAACCATGAATTTCCAATAACTTTTGATGACACCATCGAGTTTCTTATAGCTGAGGCAGTGAGCACCTGGCTTGTTGCTACTTCTTGAGCTTGAGCAACTGATGTGGCCCATCCTAGAGCATTTCTCAAACCTTGGACTGCTTCTAGGTAAGCATTGTCGCTCATTCTTCCAGGTATTAGCAGAAATTTAACAAAATTTGAGAAAAAATTGCATTTGGAAAGACTCATTAGAAGATTTAGTGTTTTTTTCTGTAACTGCTCATACTGATCATCAGATAAACACAGGTAAGACAGACAGTCTAATATAGCTGGAATAAGATCATGATCTTCACTTAGGATTCTGCTCATTTCAGCAGAGATGTTGTCATGCTCTTGATCTCCGATAATATCTGGAATAGCAGTTATTATTTCCAATTTGACCATTTTTTCAGATGCAACATCTAAAAGGTTTATCAGATTTGTAGACATCTTGTCTGTGTTGACTATACTGTCTAAAGACGAGAAACATTTAAGTATCATTTGTATCCATGGGCCGCACTTTGATTCAGCTGCTAAATCAATAGCTTTTTCAAACACATAATCAGTTAGTTTGTTTTGGAGAACTGGAATGCTCAGCAGTATTTTTATCACACTGTCGCTTACCGGGAACTCTTCAGGGCTGTCTTCAGATATCCTCACAATATTTGGAAACAAGTAATGTTTGAAAACATCCAAATCTTTGCATTCATTCTCCAAATTTGTGAAAAGATCAGATAAGTTTCGTGGATAGTCAAAATGTTTTTCCAAGTTTTTCTTAATATTACGAACAGTATGAATTATTTCATGAGAAGCGACGCACTTTTCCGGTGGGTGTTTTAAAATAAGTCCGCTATCGCGCAGAGAAACGTGAAAATACGTACTACTAATGTCCGATACTTTTGATTTCTTGCTCTGACTGATATTTTTGCGTTGAGATAACACTCTTTTCGAACTCATGTTTATGCCTGCTCCACTTTATTGTAACAAAATATTTTTACTTCGAAAACGAAGTGGAAACCGCCTTTTCAAAACAAACTTGTCATAACATGTCAAATGTCAAACATGATGTCATCGAAAATTCGAAATCGATGGGCTATTTTCCATTAGTATTGTAAGTAATTTACCTACAAAAATCGACTAAAGAATAGGACTATTTAGGGCGGGTCGCAATCGCACCGTAACGCTACGCAAATCTCCAAAATCTTCCTTCATCAATTTCGTACATACAAACGAACCAGCGCACACTACAGGCGGGCCGCAAGCCGCAAACGCTCTTTTTTACCTAACAGCGGTGTATGGATGTGCGTCTCTTTGATCCCTCGTAACTAATAAACGGCTGAACCGATTTGGATGATTGACATGTCGTTAGATTTGTCTTTATTGCGCGGGTGTCATTGGGGATAATTATACAAAATAAAAAGAACAGATTTTTGGCGCCAACGTGTATGTTTAAAAAGCTCCTAAACCTATCGAGTGAAGTATCAAAATGAAGAGTTTAAAAGGGGATTACAAAAATATAAACAAACTAGCTCCGCCCCTTGGTTTCACCCGCATAAGACTCGATCCCGAGGGAATATAGGAAAAAAAGTTGTCCTATTTCCTTTTTTACCTATGTGCTAAATTTTCAGCCGTTTTAGCGTGAAAGCTTTTAAAAACAAAAAAACTCCCTTTCGCATTTATAATATTAGTTAGAATTGTACTTATGTTTCAAATGTAAATTGGAATGAGAACTAAACACAACGCGCCGCCGACCCGGGCCTGGTTCTTATCGAACCGGCCGGGAAGGGCGTCTCTTGCGGCGGCTAGGGGCGTGAAGGCGCGACATTTGCCTCTACCTCACGCGCTCCGTCTCCTCCTTCGCGAGCATTACTGCTTCGCAGAATAAGGTGACGGCTTCCCACGCCCTCTCGCACCAGGGCTGGACGCGAGAGATCAGTGCCGCCGATCGCCTCCACACGGACACGGTGGTGCCGCACCCAAGCTGGACAGACCTCCACCGTGTCCTCCGAGCGATCCACACAGTGGTGACACCCAGGCGTATCCTCCTGCCTTATGCGGAACAGGAACCTCCCGAAACAACCGTGTCCGGTGAGGACCTGCCTCAGGCGAGGACGCCGTGGCGCCTCTCAAGCCACTTCTCAAAGAGGGGACTTATCGCCGCAATTGTGGCGCGCCCACTACCACTACCACCTCACACTGTTCATCTGTTAGGTCATACCGATACAAAGTATCTCTACGTAGTCTGTGGCTCTAGGATTAGTCTCAGAGTAATCTCTACTACTCTGTGGCGTCACCTCATCACCTGTCAAAGTGTCAACTGAATGTCAATAAATTAAATAACCTAAATTAAGATTTTGGACCACAAAAATATTTAAAAAATATAAATTAGACATGAATTTAAATATATCTGGTCTTGCTAAATATGTCTGGAAATCTCAAAATGTCGCTGGGTTCGGGGTTTGTTACTCATTACACACTTGAACGCCATATATCATCTATAATAATCTTCATAGTAATTCAAATATCTCGCTGATTCTTATTGAAAAATGCAAATCCTTATAAAAAGTTTACATCTTGCAGTTCCAACAAGTCAGAAACAAATGGGCAAACTGGCACATGATCCGAGACGTGAAAAGGCGGCGAATGAGTGCGGAAAACTTTCTTGAAAGAACTAGGATCAATGCGATGAGGAAAAATGATATCCTGCCTGTGGAGATTAGAGAACTTGCTGACAAAGACATTAACAAGTTTGAGATGAATGCCATCCCACTCAGAATTAACAACAGATGCGTTGTGACATCAAGGTTTGTGAAATATTAAGATATCAGAAGCTTGCAAATGATGCTGATGAAGATATCAGAAAATGATTTATCCCAATCATATCGGTCTGTGACATAATAATCCTTAGACTATAAGATGGACCAACCTCCCTTCTAAATTAAACTAGATAAAAGTACTAATGTTAATAATTCCCTTTAAACATATTCATACTTATTTAAAGGTCTGCAGGCTGACTTGTTTTAAATTTTCAGGCCCCGAGGTATAGTGAAGGAATGGCGAATGAGCCGTATAGTGTGGAGACACCTGGCTGACTACAACAAACTGTCTGGTGTGCAGAGAGCTATGTGGGGATAGAATGAAATGTGTGCTTAGATTATGTATAGTAGGTTAAAATAAATAAATGATGTTGTTGCTAGTTGTGCTTTTTTAATTGACTAAGTGCGAATTTTACGAATGAAGCCGAACAAGATCAGCACATCTAAACAGAGGTCAAGAGCTGTTGGTATAACCCGTTGTTGGTGGTTGGTGTTGGCTGTTGGTTGGTTGCTTGTTGATATTCCAAAGAAAACAAATGTCACTGACAATAACTCTTATACGTATTTTATATATATAAATAAAGAAATTATTATTATATGATCACATTCAGTTCATTGGTGAAATTCACCTTAAGTGTCTGGTTAAATATTCACTAGTGTGTATACCCAAAAGTAAATTGTCTGATGTAGGGTACAATAATTTAATTCAAGCCAAGTTGGGCTACAATCTACATGGAAAAGGTCCCTCCAATCCTTCAGGTTGGCGAACCACTTGAAAAAACAATTACGTAAAAAGTATTTAGTGAAGATCAAAGATACCCATTAATTAAAAAAAAAAAAGATATTGATACCTCTAGAGGTACTAATTATTTATGCTATTCAACATTCAAAATCTTGACTTGGTACTTGGTCCCACTAGGTTCATGATTTTATGAAACATTGAAATCTCTGTGAAATTATAATTAACTTAGAATAAATATACAGACTAATTTAGGATAACTCTGAATTCCTACATATTATCAAGTCCCATGTTTATTTACTCTTCAGGGTGTAAAGTATTATCATAATTACTAAGTTATTAACTTTGACTATAATAAACTAAACTCATACCGTACTATAGGAAGGTGCTTCATTGACTCAAACAACAAAAGTTGAGCACTCTAGTAAGTTACAGCTGTAACACCATATGTAGGTACATCACTTCACAAGCTTTAGGAATGACATTAAGTGGGGTTCATTCAGTCCTACTTTATATGCCTCATGGAACAATAATATTCAAATGGAATATTACAAATGAACATGTGTCAACAGTAGGTAACCGATATAAACAAAACCAAACTTAAGTTTAAAAAAACTTTATTATAAAGTCATTTAATCCTTACAACTAAATAAGCTTCATAAAGCTTACAATGGAATATCGCAGCTTCGATATATAAAGCTTTTTAGTCGAAGAGACCTGAAACAAGACAAAAACGTAATCAGCATGGGTTTTATAAATACATATTAGTTTTGATAGTATCTGAAATATCTCAGATTTTTTTTCTTCAATCATTAGATTCTGAAGCTAATACATGATAAATCAATCATCATTGGAATGTGGGATTTAATTTACAGCAACACTGGTGTAAATAATGCCATGTTGAGGCATGTGTAATTTGGTACCTTTTGGTATTATGGGGAATATTCACAATAACTATTCATAATTTAGTTTGATTCTTACCGAAGCCCATGTCGTCGTCGGACTCCTCAGGTTCTTCCTCCTTCTTCTCCTCCTTGGCCTCAGCAGCGGGTGCTGCGGCGGCGGCAGCGGGCGCAGCGCCGGCGGCCGGCGCAGCTCCCACGCCGGATCCGATGTTTGTGATCAGGTCGCGCACGTTGATGCCTTCCAGTGCCTTCGCGAACAGACCCGGCCAGTATGGCTCAACATCAACGTTGGCAGCCTTCAGGATGGTGGAGATCTTCTCACCCTACAAAACAAAAACAACATCAGTATGGGAATTCGCGCCATGACTATTACCACTGCTAAGGGTTAAAATATAAGCGTTTACAGATACTTTAACATATAAATCAACGTTCCAAATGGTTTCATGCCATGTTTACATGGAAACAGACACGATGAAAGTGGATAATCTCATGACGAGACCCTAACCTAAAACCAAAATTATGAAAAACATGTAAATACTCACAGTTACGGCAACGTCATCATCAACAAGGATGAGAGCGGAGTAAACGCAAGCTAATTCAGCCTTTGATGCCATTTTTAATTATAAGACGTGCAAGTCGCCAACAGGCCTTAGCTCTCAGAGAACAAGCACGTTTGACTTCTTGATTTGGAAGAGAAACAGAAAGGTAGAGACTTGTCAAAGGCTTTGTATCTGTCAAACGCTTGACAAGGACTTGTCTCTGGCTAACTTTTATATAAGTAGCATGCATCAAATCATCATACATCCTGTATCTCGCTTTGGCCAATGCAGTAGCTCATTGATATGAGTGAGAGAGACATGGTGAACAAACTTGTTGTTGTTCACAATCAATGGAGGATTGAAATAGAATATTGTCGAATGGATTTTTGAACGCAATTATTCAGTGTTACCCGTTAATAAAAACTTAATCCTCCTGGAGTCTGACGCATTCGGGAGAAAAACTTTTTCCTGCGTATAATTTTATTATTCTACGATTGATAGTAAAGTGGAGGATTGATACAATTGAAAAAAAAATATATGATTAACTAATATTATGAGGATAAATAGGTGATTATGAAATTTTTGAACGCAAAACTGTAGATACAAATATTTTATTTAGCTTTGAAATAAGCGTCAAGATTGTAAAATTGATAGAATAGGCAAACAGTGCACAGGTACAATTTTATTATGTATTCAAATATTTTATAATTTGGTAGCATTAATAGAAATAACATTTAAGCTTTATAACTACGCATAACTCTAAATAAATAATTACAAGTCCCATGAAAATAAATGATGTTTTACGAGCATGTCTCTCACTCCTTCTTTTAAGGGCTGATTTTGCGTGTCTTTTTTTAATGGAAGTTCCCAATCTGGATTTAAATTGAACCCGAATTGTGAGAGAATTCTTAATTCACATTTAATTTGTACCCATCCTGGAGAATTAATAAACGACCAGGGGTGGTACCATTTTTGAACAACATCTACGCAAGAGCATAATACTTCAAGCCATAAATGCAAAGCTTCTTCATTTAAGCCCATACAAATCAATGTACGTAATTTGACGTCCATTTGGGCATGAGCGTTATCGTGCGACAAGTTGATAGCCTGGACACATCTGTATAGTAATTCTTCTGGCGTCAGAACTTTACCATCTTCATCCAAACGATAGGTTTTGCACAATACCAAACGGCTATAGACAGAATTAAAATCTTTTTCAACTTCTCGCGATGATGCTTCTTCTATAAAAAGCCACGGGTGGCATGGGCCATCCAAGAAACTAGGACGTTTTATACCATGTAGCAGTACTCTTTTGAAAGCTGGAGCTAAAACTCCTCTGACTAGATGTGCTGCTTTTTCTGTTACAGAGTCATCTCCAGCCCTGCTATACTTAACGCCTTTTTCGTCCAGCAGCTTAACAAATCTTGCTGGAAACCAACCTCTTAGACCATTTAACTCGCCAATCCAACAATGTTCATCTCTAGAGCTGATCACTTCAATAACGTCATTTTTTCTAAAGCCTAATTCATCTCCATCTCTTCTTTCAAAATCTAAGAGTGCTTTGGCTCGTCTCCTTTTACTTCTTGACACATTGACGTATCTTTCTCGATCGGCTGCATGACTTTGCATTGTGTAGTCTGCTGTCAATTGAACCTCGGAAGCTAGTTGTGGTTCAAGGGCTAAGAAGTGACGAGCAACTTGCAAAATTGCTTCTCTGAGATCAACTAAAATTTCTGTCTGCTTGACATTCTTCGAAACAGCATCTTCATTATTACTATCTTCTCCGAAAAGTATTGTTTGTATTACTGACTTGCTTTTCTTAATCTGGCGTCTCTGAAGCTGCTGCTTAGGTAAGTTAGGTACGGCACTAGGATTACCCACTAGAGCTCCCTGATCAGCCATCAGATATGCTAGATGTCTTCTTCTATGAGTATCAATCAATGTGGGACTTAAAGTGTCTCCGCAAACTTCGTCAATTGTTTTAATCAGAAGCTCAACATCGTCAATTTCACCAGGAATGTCAGATAGTGCATTAAAAATTTGTGCGGAATTTGATATTTCCGTAAATCTGTTCTCTCTAATTTTAAGCATAGCCAAAGTTACCTTAAACAGTACTAAAGACCCATCCAAAAAGAACAAATCCCAAATTCTGAGTAAAATTTTCATGTGCACAACATTGGCATATAGAGTCAAAAACCAATGCATTGTTATCAGAGAGAGCTCAATGTCATGGGCATTTAAAACCTGATCAATACCCGGCAAGTAAGTTGAAATCAGGCTTCTTAAAACTTTTTGGTCTGCTTGGATTCCTATTAAAGTAGAAGAGTAATAAGATGCTGGTAGCAAGTCTTCAACTGTTGTGCACATTATCCAAAATGCATCTTCTTCTTCCATTAACAGCAGTAGAGATGCCGCAATCATTCCTGTTCCCTGACAGTATCCAATATCAGGGTAAAGCCATGCTAGTGCCCTCAGTATTCTACGCAATCTTGGTACACCAGTGCTAGTTGGGTGTGAGAAGCAAACATTATTAGGTAATATTTGCACCAAATCCTTTTCAATTTGTTTACTTGTTACCAATCCATCGTCACTTGACGCTCGTACAATCTCATGGTATGTTATTTCGGTAGAAGCTCTTTTTTTGTTTGCACCACATAAATGCATCCAAACCTGAGGGCGAAGCGAGTGCGGCACACCATCTTTCACCATTTTTTGCAGTTTGTCAGTTTTTTCCAGTTTTCCTTCTCCTTCAGAAAAGTTTATTTCTTTGCTGTAAAATTCCCACTGTAGACGATGTTGGTCATCTTCTACAAACGCATCTGCTAATAATTTATTCGAACTCTGTTCTGGTCCATCTTCTTCTTCAACACAAAATCCAAACTCGTCAAATCTGTAATCCGGGAGTCCACCACCGTGACCTTCAGATTCTGGTTGTGCCAGTTTAGCCATTATGTCTTGAGGTACCATACTAGCCGTAAGTGCTGAGAATGGTCCACCAGGTGCCGGCAGAAGCTCATCAGCTATATTCAATCCTCGTATCGCATCGATCATATCTTCAGGGTCGTCATCAGCTAATGCAGCACTTATTTTACGTTCATGGTCCTCACGACCCACATAACCAACATGATCGCGCGAACTAAACAGAGACTTTGCTAAATCCATCTTACTCAAATTAAATCCGCACTTTCAATAATAATTGTTGATACGATTTGCTAAGCTTTCTCCTCACAAAACAGTTTCACGTACACTCATTGTTGAATATGATAAACGTCAAAATAAATAAAGGTCAAACGTCAGTCCTAATTTGAGGCCAAAGTTGCGTTATATCGTTGGATATCTACTTCTTGTAACTGCAAAATGCATGTTGTCCTTGTCACATTTAAAATAAATACCATACTATGTCTCTTTCGCACATAGCAATGATGCTATGTTAGAAGCGATGAAGACTGAAAAATGAATTTGGTTCTTTAGTGTTGCGAGTATCGATTTTCTATTGGTTCAAAGACAAGTAGACAAAAAAAAGTGTTATCATCACAGAGCATGTAACTTTACATGTAAATTGATACAATCAATGTGACGGTATCAATCAAATTAAAAATTGTATTAATATTCACGTACTATGCATATCTTGTTTATAAATATTCAATGTGAAGTTAGAGAAATTTATCAGAATTTATTTGAGTAAATAAAAAATATTAATCCATAATTAAATATATCATAAGTATACAGGATACATTTTATTTTATGGCCATATCACCTGCCACACAGTCCATCCATCATCGTTTGTTTGGTCTTCCCCTACTCAAGCCATCCACATTCATACATTTTCCTTAATCCTCCGGGAGATAGCAACACTATTTCCCATTAAAAAAAAACTTATGTTCTGCTTCTCTTTGGTTGGTTGACAATCAATATTTTTTTGTGGAGTACATCTCATAATGTGTTTTTATTAATAAATTCCGTTTCGTTGAAGATTACAACGATTTGCGTACAAATTTGCAAATAATTATACTGAATCGATTTATACTAATATTAACTGTGACTATCAGGTTTGTATACTCTGATTTCTTTATGAAAATAATTTCGATTGTGTTTACTAATAACATTGTCCGTAATAACAAATAAGCAATTATGAAAAATAGATTACTAACATTTGATTTCATCTCTAGCTGCTTTCACCGCGTGGAGTTCATATCCTATGTTTATTATTTTTGTCAATAAAAGAAATGAATATTTAGTGTATTTCTGTCAGCTTGCTTGGACTTGATGGGTCTGCCAATCGTTACCTTGAGCCCTTGGGTCTTGAGGCGCACTATCTAGGAATAGTCTCATGTGATCCAGGATTAAACTTTCCATTCTTGCCAACTTTACAGCTCAATCAAGCATAGGTTTAAGTTGTACTAAGGTTATTCTAAATTTCTATATTTGGTTGATACGGTAATCTTCTTAAGTTTTACATTTTGCAATATTACTAGACTGGTCTTATTTGAAATGATTATTGACTATGAAATGTTGATTGTTTTCATTCTATGTGAAAGAGTAAAACTAAAGCTCACGTCTCACTATGCCTATGCCTATTTGCTCCATGAACACTCATAAATAACAGTTTTAATTTGTAAAGGATGCTCAACACTGTACTGTAATGTAACGTAACTAATGACACCATTATGTAGGAATCTATTACAAAAGTAATAGTTAAGGTTTGTTTTAAAATAAACTTGAGATGTGTGTTTTGAATGCATGTGCTGCGTTACTGATGGAAGTACAATAGTTGGAAATGATGCTTAGTGTTACAGACTTCAGTTGTAACTTGCACATACCAAACTTAAACAAAAACACTTTCATACAATAGTCTCTCTATTTACTGTCACTTTTCTATTGTCTTTCACCTTTGTTAATACAACATATATTAACATTAGGATGGCTGTAAAAAAATGTTGCATTGACAACTGTAAGTCATGTTCTA
This sequence comes from Agrochola macilenta, assembly GCA_916701695.1. Lineage (NCBI taxonomy): Eukaryota > Metazoa > Arthropoda > Insecta > Lepidoptera > Noctuidae > Agrochola > Agrochola macilenta. The sequence goes on along the minus strand of OU753554.1, from coordinate 7,859,971 downwards.
CAAGAAAGGAGGATAAAGGTGTAACATACCACAAGTTTCCAAAAAATGTTGCATTACGTGACATTTGGATAACCGTAACACATAACAAACACACAGACACAGAGTTGCCCAAGTTTGTGTGCTCACGGCATTTCTGTAAAAATGATTTTCAAAGTTTCAAGGACTCTAAATACAAATTGAGAACAGGTATTTAGTAGAATGTCCATATTGCTTTTTGGGTAATTTTTATTATTAATGGTTTAAGTTGACTATGATTTGTATTCTTTTTGTATGTAGCCACTTAGATGTTATTTCTGTATTGAATGGTACTGTAGTTTTGGTTGCTAATTTTAAAGGGCACTAGTAGCTGTGCCTCAATGTTTTCTCTCTATTTCATTGTATTGGCTAATAAAATAAACTTGCTAAACATTCTGCAACATTTGAATGTAAAACTTATTTTTAGTTTAGAAAAAGTTGCTTTATATTGGATCTTTTTGATTTTCTGTCATACTTTTTTGTTATTGCTGTCAGTAGACATAAGACTTTAAAAATATTGAAGTATGAAAATTTAAAATGTTATTTACATTCATTCATTATTCTTCTAGGATGCACTTGTAGAAACTACTGCATAATCATTGCATGTTAAAGATATTAGATATATCTTTTACTGATAGCGCAGTTGATTGCAGATGCGATTCCATCAATATTTCCATGGGATTCTGACACTGACGAAGAAATGGAAGACATAATTGCCCCAGTGGAAGGTTTTAGCAAAGATTGCGAGGTTGAGAATGTGGATGCTATAAAGAAATTTATTGAAGCACAAGAGAAAGAGATACAGGACCAGAGAGAAGCAGATATTCAGACTAGTGAGAAAAATAATGCTGCTGATGTTAATAAGCCAAGTCAGGAAGAGACACTATGTGTGGCCAGCAGTGTGATAGATATGATACTCAATGAGTCTGAGCTAGAGATTGCTAGGAAGAAAGATGTCGCAAGTAAGGAGATTTTTAGCCCTGTGGACAAAGGTAAGAAAAATTAAGTAGCATCTTTTCACAGATCTGCAATATTCATGTAAATAAAATTACAGACATTCCAATCCTAAGGTGAAAAGATAAAAACAAATGGTTGGAACTGCATGACACAATCAATGGGGTTAAAAACTGAAAGCTCGTCATAGATGACAGCACTGTTCCTAGTCCACAAACCACCATTGTTTTGTTTATTTTTGTATCACAAATTAAACGAAAACTAGATAAATATCTATGCCACTTGGAGTGTAGCACTGTTAAAAGACGAGCTAAAGAAAAGGGGAGCATCTATCACTTGCAAAAAGCAGCTGTAGTGGAACAGTAAATAAAATATGAACATTTTATAATTTACAGGTTCGTTTGTGTTTGTTGACTTTAAGTTCTTTTTTTGTTGAAGACTGGAGGCGTACGACAGGAATAACCTGATCGGAGTTGAAACCCAGCTCTAGGATGATCTTTCTGACTGAAAAACTTCAGAGATGTTAATTCTAGCACTGATCTAATATACTCATAAACACACACACCTTTACTAAAATTTACAAAATAACGTACCACAACTGCCTGTAGATAATGAAAGTAGACTAACTTCACCTGTATATGAATTTCTCCCATAAAAGTCTTCCGGTTTAAAAAGCATAGCACATAGTCTCCACTCGACGAAATATCGAGATTACAAATTTTTTTCGGAGTGCTTTCTCCCACAGTTTTCGTCTTTTAACATCTTTGGTAAATACATGGGTATTTTTGGAGTCAACAGCTGCGCATCGGGCATATTACTTAATTATGCGTAAAAGAAGTCGCTACTCGCTTGTTTACAAAAATGTATGAATAGTGACAGCTAGCTGTCAAATTCTTGGACACTGGATAGTAGCGACATCTGAAGTGCGCAAGTGGCAGTTTTTATCCCCATTTCATATTTATTTCCTCGAGCCTAACATTTGTGATAGTACACCATATAAAAAAAAAACTCCTCATCCTTTATAGGTAACAGCAGTATGGCACTCTCCATTGGTTCTAAAGTCGAGGTTAGGGACTTTGGAGATGAATGGCATCCTGCCGAGATTATAGAAGTCGACTATGAAGATATGGAAGTGCTCGTACATTATGTCGATATAAAAAGGTGAGTACGATATTGATAATCGACTGAATCTTGAATAAAATGGCGTCTCCTCACCGAGAGCATTCACTTGTAATGTCACAAACAGTTCACATTCGAGCATTCAGTGAATGAGGACAACCGAGGTAATGCTCAAATGCTCCCCGTGAGGGAGCACCTTTACGCACCTTACGCATCTAGTACATCAAACAAGCAAGTCAATTAAAAATATCACATAGCTTTGCTAATTGTCGTTTTTTCAAAACGGCCGTAATGTTTTACGTAGGGCGATAATCTCGATAAAATGAAAATATTTACAAAAAGAAGTATGCAATGCACTAAATATGTTTTTTTGTTGAAAATGTAGCACATGCTGGCCATGTAGAAAAAAAAAAACAAAAAAAATAAAAACAAAAGTCTAATTATTCTATGATTGCATATTTTTTGGGTTGTGAATTCAATAATTATTTTTTCGTAATTGAAATGTCTTTCTCGTATAATACACGTAATAAAACATTGCGTGAAGGACGCAGGTATATTGTTTTTTTTTTTCATTGTAACTAAGCTAGATATTTTGCTCAGTTTGCTGATTTTCGTCGTTTCGCAGCTTTTATCTGAGAATATTCTTATTGTTGTGGTAAAGTATTTGTCGTACGGAATATATAAAGGCTGATTTGCATTGATCCAGTATTTCAGCTTTTCAACCCAATCATAATTTTTCATATTGAACGTGAAAACTTGTAGCCTCTTTTATTGCACCCTCCAAAATATTGAAATTAAAGATGGTTACCACTAAACATAACAAAAATAATTGCAGACATGACGAATGGATAAGCGTGAGCAGTCCACGCTTACGTCCGGTCAGTTCATCCGCTGCCAGTAGTGTCACAACTACAACCACGGTGAAACCCGGCCCTAGTTCCGAGGAAAGCCTTACTGATACTATACCGATAGCCAATTTGAAAGAGGAACCTAAAGATGTAAAGGTTGAAGAGAAAAGTAGGCTGAGCTACGCGGTGGGCGAACGATGCCTCGCGAGGTGGCGCGATAATCGACGCTTTATAGCGACTATTCTTAGAGATTTGGGGGATGGTGAGTATCCATTTATTATAAATAAAATGCATTTGTATTGTAGTACGTGTACACGTTTTATTTAGTAGGTAATTTTTTTATACTCAATGATTCGAAAAATCATGAGAAAATATGATAACTAAAAATGAAACTGGTTTCTAAAAGCCTATAGAATTAAAATTAATTCTAAAATCTTTGATCAATTCTTAAGAGTTATAGAAAAAAAAAAAATTACAGAGTAGGTACAAATACACACATTTTTTGGTTTTTAACTTTTTCTTTATATATTTTTTTTGACAGGCAATTACGAGATAGTATTCGACGATGGTTGCCATTGGACGTGTAACACGAGTAGGCTCCACAAACTGCGCTCGAAGTCCGGCGAAGTTGACGCGACGTCGGCCCCCCTCACGTACGGCGCGGGGCCTAGCAACACCACCCCACAAACAAACACACAGTTTCCTAGCCCTGCCTTCCACACACATCTCTTCGATCCCACAAGAGACTACTTAGGATCAAAAAGTGAACGCCGCGAAATGAAACGTAAACTTAACATAAAAGAAATATTCAATATAGGACAGAAAAAGTCGCGTAAGGAGAAGATTCAGAAGGAAAAGTCGCAGAAGACAGTTGAAAGGAAACCAAGGATTCTGAAGAAGAGAAGAGAGAAGGTGGTCAAATTGAAGCTTGACAGGGAAGTGAAGGCTGAGATAAAGACTGAACTACCGGGTGAGTGCTGTTTAGTTCTAGGCTTTTATTAATTCTGCAGTTTTACAGTTTTAGTTATTTCCTAATATAAATCTTAGCCGTAGATGCCGTAGCTTCCATCATTGGTACGGAACCAGTTCTCCTGGAAGTTAAGAAAGAATTGATGCAAAATGAGAATCCAGAACCAGTCCTGGAGGACGCTACGGAGGAAGTAGAACAAGGAATCGCTGACTTGACGAATGAAGAAGTGACTTTGCCTGCAGAGCCCACCACAATTGATATTGAAGACCTTATTCAGTTGGAAGACCTGAAAGGTGAACTAGACCCGGTAAGTGAAGTTTTTGTTTCTAATAATTCCATCATGTATCTTGTTGTTTCCTCTCGTATAACACTGTCCATACCTTTTAAAGCTGGGTTCTGGTAACGGCTTGCGTGGCTGCCGCACTTTGTCGATAGACACTTTCAAACTTTTGGTATCGGTAAATAATTTTTTGTATGTATACAGTTATACTGTCTATTTTATAATTAGGTACTCGATGAGGAAGTGAAACTCCAACAATTCGAGAAACTAGACGACGTCGGACACGAGGAAGTTATTGACCGAATCAAAGAGGTCATCAACAAACTAGAGGACGGTTTGAACAACGTTGAAAAGATCGGCTCACCCAAGCTAGAACCGAAAAAAGAAATCCTGACATCTCCAGAAATAAAATCAGAACCAAAAGTAGAAGTTAAACAAGAGTCAGAAGAGGTGACTGCACCAAAAGATAAGAGTAAGAAATTATCAAAGGTAAAGAAGGGTAAGAAATTGAGAATGTTACGGGAGAAGAAAGTGAAGAAACAAGTGGAGAAGGTGAAGAGTGAGCTGGAGATGATGAAGAAGCAAATGGATGAGATGCGGCAGCAGATGCTGAAGGGGCAGGATTTGGGGAAAGGCGCGGCGATGCCGGAGTCATTCCTGATGCCGGGCGAGTGGTGCTGCCACTGGGTGAATGGCCAGCCGGTGGGGGCGGTGAGTGAGATCGAGAGCGAGCCCAGGGGGGAGCCAGGTGCGCAGGCGCCGCTGCCTAGGAGGAGTGTGCAGGTAAGCAGACTGAGACTTCTTATGTCGTAGGAAGAACAGTATTCGTGAATTTATTTATTTTTAAATACAACCCCTTAAATGATGTTCAAGGCACTCTGTCAGACGTTCTACACGAGCGGCCTGTGGGCAAATTTCACACAAAAAGCCTACAATGTCTTGCACATCCAGTATAATAATGTGTTCAGGGCTCTGTTTCGGCTTCCTCGATGTTGCAGTGCATCCGGGCATGTTTACTGACGCTAGCGTAGATGAATTCTACGCAATTATGCGTAAAAAATTGCGTCGGCGGTGCGACGAGTACGGGGGAGCCCGAATAGCGTCCTAAGGATGATTGGCGAGAGAAACGATACTGTTCTGCTCAGTAGGTTCACTGAACTCCATGTGTTGCGAGACCGATGAGCCTACTGTGCAGGGGTAGACGGTGTCTAGTTTCTTCTTAGTTTTAAGCAAAATTCTTGTTACTAACAACCTTGCCTTGCCTATGGACTTTTTTGTCTAAAATAAATGATTTTTATTATTATTAAATCTATAATTATAATTTATAGTAAAGTACATATAAATGAATATACATATTTCTTTAACTGCACGTTTAAAGGTTGTTGGAAAGGTCTCAGACTTGTCTTTGTAAAATGGTAAAATAACCGAATATGTAGCAACGAAATTTCTATGATACTATAGAGGTATGACGAACAGAGTGTAAAGTTCACTCATCCTCTATTGAAAAGGGTGGATCCTCCGACCAGACGGGTGTCGTGTCTGGCGGGCAACTGCCCAATGGTTGAAGTCGGGACCTTGTATATATGTCGATCGCGCGGTAAACTCTAATTGCGTGATGCAGGATTTGTGTGACGTCAGGTCTTTGATGCGTAGTTCGCATGTGGCGATTGTAGATGCCGCCACAATACAAAGTTACGGAAATGTTTGGCATGTATTTTCAATTTAGCGAAATAAATGCCGCCCCGTTTTCGGAAAAAATGCCACTCTTGCTTTTCTAACATTTACATCGTCTTGTAGTAAAACCAGAGCATAAACACATGTCTTTTTGTATTCTAGGTCGAAGACAAAAGATTACCAGAGGGCTGGACCAAGCACATGGTTCGTAGGAGCTTCGGCCATTCTGCAGGCAAATGGGATGTTGTGTTAGTCAGGTACGTTACCTTGAAAACCTTATACAAATATCTCTTTTTATTTACTTACTAGCTTTTATTTGTGGCTTTGCTCGTATCGCCTATCCCACAGGATACGTGCATTTTGCCGGTCCACACTGAGTATGAAGATCTACCTAACCTATATTTTTGTAAATTTTAGCCCCGACAACCGCAGATTCCATACGAAGAACGAAATGCGTCTATACATAGAGAACAAGCCAGAACTTATGGAGCAAGGATACGAACACGCGCTCACAGACTTCGGCGTGCACCTAAAGATGGCGCGGCGCCTCGGCTGGATCTCGCACACGCCCGACGGAGCCCCGGGCGCCGCCACCCTGCCGTCCGGCACGCTCAGCAGCACCTCGCCGCTCGTCAAGCGAAGAAAGCTTAGTCTTAAGAAGAAGAGAGACAGAGATAGTAAAGACAAGCAGAGGAGGCCCAGGATAACTCTTAAGATGAAGATGCCGAAAGATGTAAGTGTCGGCTTCTATACATATTATAAATTTAATCACGCTATTTGACATAGCTTCGGAAATAACAATGAAATTTTATCAAATTCTGAAAGATAAAAATGGTAACTGTGGGTCATCCTTAGAAGATAGACATATGCTATCCCGGACGTTTTTGTTGAACTTTTTAAGATATACATTCTTGTAGAACATTAATTTTATGTATCTCTTACGGTTTACGCGGCGCACGCCAGTAAAGCTCGTAGTCGGCGTATCATCGTATCACGTCAAAGTGACAAAAAATGTGATGAGTGTGAAAATCTTTATGTAACATACACTAATGTTTAATTTTTCTCTACAGTATGTACCCTCAGAAGACTCTGTGCCATCTCCAGGTGGTTTAAGCGTAAGTGACAGTATTCCTGGTGAAACTTACCTCGATGTGCCGCCATTGGAAGATGGATATGGTACGTATCTGATCTAGACATAAAACTTTATTTTTTAATAGCTTGATGATATTTTTAATCTGATGAATCCTCCTTTCCAGTATACGTAGGCTCACTAAAAGTGCAAATAATCGAGAACCTTCTTCGTTGTCCGGCTGAGGGTTGCGTCAAAAACTTCAGAAACAACACTTTACTACAGATGCATATCAAACACTATCACAAAGAACTCAGAAAGATGATGGGAGCGACTCCTAAAGTGTTAGACTTAGCGTACGCAAGAACCAGGCCAGTGGGGGGGGAAACTCCTCGCTCTAAAGACGACCACAGGATCATTAAAGTGAAGATACCGCGACCACCGAAACGTGAGGAACCCAAACCAGAAGTACGAGACATTCTAACTGAATTACATGTGGATACAACACCCGTTACGCCAGTCAAAGATGGCGATAGCATATCTGTGCCCAGGACTCAGGACTCGCCCAAACTTCGCCAGGCTCTCATCAACAAGCCTGTGAAGCGACCAAGAGTATTACTACCCGTTCGAAGACTAGAACTAGAGCAGGTCATACCAGACCCTATGAACGAAGATATTGATGTGGAAGACAGAGAACCTATAGAACATGTCATGGAAATACCAGCTTTAGAAATACCGTTGGACTTTGAAAGTGCGATATCAACGCATACTGTGACCAAGCCTATGTTTGAGAAGAAGCGTAAAGCTGATAAGCGTCGTAAGAACTTCGTATTGGCTGCTAAGAGGCCTGCCAGTGAAGAAGAGGACTGGTTTGGGGCGAACTCGGACTTTGAAACCAGGTCCAGTTTCCCCAGGTCTGGAACACCAGACTCGAAGGTCGATTGTAAAGTGGCGGCTGTGTCTTCCGAGTCCAATGAGGAGAATAAGGACGCTAATATGTATATGTTTACTGAGAGTAAGTTTTATTATTATTACATAATCTTTAAATCGAATAAAATAAAGTCGCTTTTCGTATTTGTTTGTGTGACCGCTTAGTTCATCTAGACTACAACGGTTTTCACCATAATTTAGAAAATTAAATTCATAGAAAACTTAATATAATAAAATAAAAAACTTGAATGTTTGATCGAGTCGCAAAAACCGTGCGAAGGAGGGGCGAGTCGCTAGTTCTTTGTATTACGAGTATTATAATGCCAGATTACACAGCAAAAAAGAAAATGTGTCGCACGTGGAACTTCGCCAATAACTTTAATTTGAACCTTGTATGAAACTTGAAGCTAATCAACTGTCCTTGTTTACAGACGGAGAGAGGATAAAGATAGTGCACATGAAACGCGAAGAGATCATCAACTGTCACTGCGGGTTCCGCGAGGAGGACGGACTCATGGTGCAGTGTGAACTGTGCCTGTGCTGGCAACACGCCATGTGCCACAACATACAGAGGGAATGTGACGTGAGTTGCAACACAACAGTAAAAGTAATGGCTTTAATAATCTGGGCAAAATCCAGGAATCCTAAAGCTGTGCTCGAGGAAAAAAGAAAAAATAAGATCTAAACATTGATTGAACTTCAACCACAGATGAATACAGATACACTCCGCAACATCATTTAAATAAAAAGCGACTCGTGCTACGACACAATAAAGTGCTATTCAGGTCGCACAGCGCTAATTACGTACAGTAATATTCACCTAGAAGTTGCGTCTCTTTCTATCGCGTAACTCTTAGACCTTCTATGTAACACTCACTGAATTGGCCCAGCAAGACGGAACCGCCGCGTACTTATAGCCTCATACCTAAACTGTGGAGTGTTCCATCTGTGCTTCAACAGGCTTCGTACACGCGGCAATTTGTTCTGAGCAAAACATTTTATGTGAAATAACTCACATAGACCAGTTGCTTTCTACAGGAGAGTTCGTGGGTCTGCTTTCCTAAAAGTTTCGCAATGTATAGTGTACTGGTCCTGCGCCTTACACGTTTCTATTCAGCTACAAATTCCTCATATCAATAATCTCATACTATCCAGGTGCCAGAAAAATACACATGCAGCATCTGCCTTAACCCTCGCCGCGGTCGCCGGTCGCAGCGGTTCCTGCACGACCAGGACCGCATGTACGAGGGTCTGCTGCCGGCCGGCAAGCCGTGCGAGACGTTACGACGATCGCATGAAGTCACCGGCAATCTGCTGAGGATCGAGGATGCTCTCCATGCGCTGAGGGTCAAGTACTATGTGGCTACGTGAGTATCCAAGTGTTTGGTTATGTTAATGAGGGCCTGTTTCACCACCTCGAATAATTTACTGTGATGTTACTTCGTAGAAGTTTCATACAAATTCTGCATTTTGTGAATAGTAGCTATACGTTCGGATGTGTTGAAAAGGGCCGTTAGTTTTTTTACTAAGCATTGTATTTTAGTACATAGTATTTTTATATTTTCTTCTCATTGTGACTCGATTTCACAAGAAATATCTTTTATTATCCATGATTTTTTACGGAATACTGACTAGTACAATGTTATATAATATTATTTAGATATTAAAACAGCCCCTTACTTATTTTAATTTTCAAATAAACAGTGTCATTGGCCAATATAAATACCATTAGAACCACAGATTCAAAACAGTTACTTGGACCACATTTTATAATATTTTCTTTCAAACTCCCACAGCAAGAAAGACCATCCAAAACTTTACCTCTGGGCCAAAGACTGGGAGCAGGTGGAGATCCAGTACACACAGGAGAAGTTGAACTCTGACTACTCGGACCTGAACATCATGATCAACAGCATGAACAAGGAGAACCAGCCGCTGCGGCCGGACGACGTGAAGGACTTGCCGCTGGACATACGCGCCCCGGCCTTTGATGAACAGGAACATGAGAGGTATATTTGTCGACTAAGTTGATTAAAGTGATTTGCAGTCGTGGTCGTAAGTAATGTCATAAAATTCGATGGATTTGAACGGTATTAAGACGAATGCAGGGCGTTAAATACTAAGCGGTGAGAGTAATTCCGCCCGGCTTTCTAATTGATTTGAACGGCTTAGGAAGATACCATTGTTTTTCTTCTTTAATTGTTATGTCAGCGCTGCAGGCCTGCATCGTCGCAACATTCAATCGGCACAGAACCGTAGTTCTGTATCTGATGAAAGCTACATAGAAATAATATCTGTCGTTGTCTGGAACCATGAACTGTCGATAGGTCACAGCGGGCCCTATCAGAATACCAGCGCTGCGGTATTTATTTTTTTAAATATCGCCGCATATGCTGAGATAGGCGCCTTTTTGGCTTCGCACAGGTCGTTATTATTACTTTTTTTCTTTTCGTTTCTCGAAAAATGTTGTTATCTAGTTTTAGATGCTCCTTTTTAGTTTTTATTACCGTTTGTATTTCCTGTGCGTGTCCCAAATAAAATATTTTTCTTTCTTTCATAGGTTATCAAAAAGTGAACGTAAAATACCTGAGAATAAGCAGTCTATCAAATAAATGAATCTGAATCAAATACTTTACTTGGACTACTCTCATAGATGGACTCCTCTTACAATTTAGTATGTTTAAATATTATGCTTTAATTTTTCACGTTACAATGTTTCTGCTCTCCTCAGGTACACACAAAGAGAGGGCCCGCTCAGTTCCCACGCTCTACTGAGTGGTCTGCTATCAAGTCCGGGCGGCGCGTCGTTAGACCTGCCTATCAGCACCTCGGAGTTGGAACGACTTGCCAAATCTGTGCAAGGTATGGCGCTACTTATCATTTTTTCTCGCAACAGCCTGTGGTCAATAAAATAATAGCTAAAGCCCTAAAACTGTAGTAAAAATGTTAGCCATTTTGTCACAGTGGCATCCATTATGAGCCATGGTTATTGCGTGAATATTTTTAGGGTACTATTATATATTTAGCTCCTTGGATTGCCAATGCTAACTAGGACATGCAGTCATAAAATATAAAGAGGGTAATCTCGCTGGAAAAACCATTTTGCATTACCAAATCCAATAACTAATCTGTTTAAAGCAGGGACTGATTGTAGAAGATAAGAAAAAAGAAAAGCTCCTTGGATTGGTGTCATTATTCACCTCTATCAAAATGATACTCATTTTCGAATGAGTGCTATTAAGTGTGTGTGTTCGTTACTAACAATTAGCTCATAATTAATATTTCCAGAGCAAGAAGCCCAGCGCGCCGTAATCTTAGCCCCTCAGCCCGAGGCGCCTATAGAGAACGGGGCGTGTCGCCGACAACTGTTGAAGCACCTGCAACGTTGCCAAGCGCTAATCGACGCACGGCTTGACTCCATCGAGGCGCAAGTTGCAGGTAAAGCACCACTTCTTCAGTAATACTATACTTTAGTCCTAAACATAGTTGGCTTGGTCACGAATTTAAAGTTAGCCCATTTCTTTTTTTTATTATTCTATACATACTAAAATAAGTTGAATGTGTTTACAGGGAAACTTGTAGATTTGAGATATAACTCGGAAGATTTCATTGTTTGTCGCTCTGCCAGAAAATCTAGATTTATTATGGTTATTGTAGCGGGAAAATAAATTAGGTATTAAATTATTATTTTCAGAACTAGAATCTCAAGACCCATCATTTGAGGACGACGAGACAGCGGACTACTTCCCGCGAACCAAACAGACGGTACAGATGCTGATGCGAGATCTGGATACAATGGAGGAGCTAGGAGTCATCACCTAAACTCATAAAATGCCATGGAAGTGCCCTAGGATAGCTCATAGATGTGAGTTATATCTCATGTAACATAGAAATACCAAAGTAAGAAATAAAGTATATTTAACATGAAATTGTTCTTTTAATTAAGATTCTGTTCTCATGAATTCTTTGTTATGAAACATTTTGGAGCACTTACTCAGGCATAGTGTTGTTATTTATTACAATAAAAGGAAATTGTGTATCCTTTTGTTGATTCCTTTGAAACTGACAAAATAAACCCCAACTTTGCTACAAATAAAGACCTTACTTTTTTCAAAATTTTATTACCTTACAAAATAGAATACAAAAAGAAAACTAGCCCTCATAGAATTTGGGCAGCTGATCTCCAAGTATGACGGAGCGTTCAACGCCAGCTTCCGTTATGACTCCAAGTCTCACCACACCACCAGATGAGCCGTCACGCAGGATTGCCAACGTCAGGGTGTTGGTGACAAACTTGATGGCCTCCTCCTTGCTCATGTTGGGCTTGAAATTAGCATCCACATAACCATACACGTAGGTTGAACCTGACCCACCGATGGACACAGCTTGACGTTGCACCATACCACCAATTGGGACTGAGTAGATTTGTCCTGTAAAATGAAATGACTATGTGTTAAGAAATAATTGGTTCTCTTATTAGAGAAAAAAACCAGTTTCATGGAAATTAGAGAAGCTGATTATATCAGGGACTATAACCAGTATGATCAATACGGGTATTTTTTCGGTTACATAATTTTAATTTTTCAGGTATTTTTAAGATTACCTTAATTCTTAAATTGAATACAACCAGTATTTTGTGCAAATGCTTTGGATTGTTCTTAAGCCATTGATGAAGCAAATTGGTGCGCATCCCCCATGTGCGTGTCAAAGAGTCTAGTCTACCCGCCGCCGTCGGACACCGACCAATCACGGCCCTAGCTGGGATGGCAGGGCAACGCGTCTTTAAGGTTGCTAGCGAGTGTTGGATTGTTAAGTTGGTTTGGTAAAGTATAGATAAAACATATTTAGGTAACCGGTATTAAAACGGTAACCTAGATAGAGGTAGCATGTTTCTTCTTTAGTCATAGAAGTAACCAAAAATCTTCAATACCTGTACCATAATTTATAAGTTTTCAATCCCTGGTTTTTATGCACCATATGGAAGAACAACCTATGCCTTTTACAAATATTACTTGGTACTGCTGTTATTGTAATTTTTTAAGATTATGTGAAATTTTGTTTTTAAATAAAGTTTGTTACATTGACAAATCCTGGAGGCACTGTGCTACCAATCCAGCCACTATGACATATTTTCCAATTTGTATAAACTGAACACACAAACAGTCATTCTATCCCATAAACTACGAATCTAAACCTTACCTCCACTCTTCTTATCCCAGCCGGCAACCAGGATACCAGCGACCAAAGAGTCACGGTAGTTGTAACAAAGCTCACGGAATATGGCTGCAGCCGTGTGAACTAGTGGAGGCTCGCCCAGCTCCATCTTATGGAAATCTGAAACATTTGATTAGGAAGAATGTTGATGCAGCAAGGTGTTGTGTACTTAAATGCAGTAGTGGGGTGCATCATTTCAGAGTGGACAAGGTATACATTATCTGTTTTAAGTAGTTTATGCATATGCATTCAAGAGAAGATGTATGCTAATGTGCATGCTTTTTATTCTTGCAAGTGCTTTGACAGTAGTACAATATTTTTACAGTACAGTAGCACAATATTTTTTACTTAAATATGGACTGCTACCTCTTTTATTCTTAGTTTGACTTTCATTATAGGTTTAGCGATGATCCTGTTTTAAAAAGATGGAACAGTAACAACTTGTAGAGCTCTCATTTGCTGCTTTTTCATTAAAGATCACAATGTATGTATCAATCACTCACTCAAATGATAAGTAACAATATCAGCAATGGCTTGCGTATCAGCCGCTGATCCTGATCTGCAGCAGTAGATATGATCAGTAATTCTCGTCAGTTTGTCCGTCACTCTGTTAGCGATGTAGGCACCCGTGGTAGTGCGCGAGTCGGCGCCGATCACCACACCGCCGTTAAACTCGCAAGCCATGATTGAAGTTCCCGTACTGTGAGGAGCATTCATCCATTCGGGAATGCATGGATCATTGTAAGCATTGATTACTGATGCCGCCATGTTTCTGAAAAAGGTTTACAAAGACTTTATTAGACATTATGTACAGGTCGAATTAATGATGATGAACGATGATGGCGTGTATTTTGAATCAGATTTTGGATTGTTTGTTGTAGCGTCATTTTAAAAAGGTTATGCTTGTTAATAGTTAGTAACAGTACCAGATTTTAATAATGCAGTTAGAAGATGCAAGTAGTCGAAAATACTTACATTAATTTGGGATAAAAGTTGAACTATTTAGCTAAAACAATTTTTGAGAGTCACGGTTTGACTGCGGCGAATAGTTGTCACTGTCAAAATTGGAACGTCATCGAAACTATCAACTCATGCATCTTGTTTCGGAACACGCAGTATTTTTAACAGATCAAACTTGCTGCAGTTTTGTTTTTAGTAAATAAAGTTACGCGAAAAGAGCCAAGCTTTACAAAAAGATACCCGATTTGCGAAAGAGATTAGTTACGGTATTAACATAAAAAAGCATGCCAATCTTTTGTAGTTATTTCGCGTGTAACGAAGCGCAATTTGAAATACGTTTCCTTGTACGTAAGATTATAAGTAGAAATCTTAACCAAATTCTCCAGTGATATTTTTTTCAGATTTCGCTCATCTTTGACTACTTTCTTAAATAAATATTTAGGCGTGCCATATCACGCCTAAATATTTATTTAATTAAGAAAGAAGTGAAATGAAACTCGATCCAGTTGTAATAGACGTGTATTTACACCACACTGCACAGTATCGAAGCGACGGCGGAAGATTTAGAAGATTAAATATGTATATATATACGAACACAGGTTAATAAACTTGTTAATTACACGTTACACAGAGTCTCGTAATAGTATTGAGCTAATAACTTTCTATATTCAGATTCAAAATTTCAAAATCCTCCACTGGTTTTATTAACCATAGACTAACTGCCCTAGACAAACTAGTGTTGTCAGGTTAAATCTTACAGTGGGAACCATAGTTATTTAGTTGGTTCGCCACAAATACGTATCTAATAAGATTTTATAAGATACGTATTTATTCAATGAAAATAGTCAAATATAAAATAAAACTTTGTTGGCCAAAGTACTTGACTACGTTTAAGATACCTAATGGGTGACCAGTGGCCGTGACCAAACGTGGACGTCGGCGATTTTTTTTTTGGGTGTTAAATCATCTAATGACTCCTCCCGCTCTGGGCGGAGCGAGAGGAAGTGTTAGACTTTTACTGACTAAAACCCACCCGTGTTCTTTCCGTTGCCTATGTGCCGGGGCCGTATCCCTTTCGGACAACCCCTGGATTTTGTATGCTTAAGTACCGACTGTTGTCGATAAAAGTTATGATATACTCACGTTAACACTTGCTTTGCAATTACAATATATTATGCTGAACCGCCGCGCAGCGAGGCTTTATCTAAAATCAATGCTTAAGCATTAATTTTAGAAAAAACCTCGCTGCGTGGCGGTGTAAATTTTATTAGCAATGCCATAATCTACGGCTACAATTGAATGGTCATTCAGTACACTCAGACGCGTAAAAATATGGCTGAGATCAACAATGGTCAAAAACAGGTGAAATGGGCTTTGCTCTGTCAGTCTTTGGTCGGTGTTATGTTGCATCTTGATAATATGATTCTTGATCATAACAAATATGTATTTACAGAATTGTAGGTAATCAGTAGAATAATTAATACATCTCTCTAAGTTAGATTTGTTCCATTGAATGACTTTTTCATGAAATCATGATATTTCAGATCAAATCTAACTTAGAGAGATGTATTAATGATTCTAAAGATTATAATTCGGTAAATATTTGTTCAATCAAGATACCATCTGACACTGACCAGCACATTGCAAAAAACGTTAGATGTTGAATTTCGCGGGCTACATTTGAGGATCCTCCCTAAAGAAATTTTTGTTTTTTTATACAGAAATAGGAGTTATTTTTATCGACATAAGCGGAAAATTTTTAAAATGAAAAAACTTTACGATGGAAGCTGACCGAGCGAAACGAGCTCAAACATTTTAGCATGCTACCGACCGTTGTACCGTTTACCTATATTATTTTGCATACCCTGGGGAGCCTCCAACTACAAATTGCCTCTTTGTTCCTGAACATATTTTGGTCTTGTTTGGAAATTGAATAAAAAGTAATTCTCGTGATTTGAGGGCCCCTCGGGACTAGGGGCCGAGGAGGAAATAAATACGAATAACTAACTAATCCTTTAATAACTTGTCAAACTTTTTTGCGAGGCATCCCCTTAGGCGCGAGGCCGGTCGGCGAAAGACAACCTAAAGTCGCCACTGAGGCTTTTTCAATTGTTTAGTGGCTATATCAGTAGCGGCTTTATAAACCGCGAAATCTAATAATAAAATTATCAATTTTGAAGTTGCGTCTGTTCGGTGACGCCAACATACACCTATTACTACGGATAAAATTAAAATAATCTCACTGCAATGCTGAATTTCATGCAAATTCGTCATATTTCGCAAAATTATGTTACACTGCTCAGCTCCTTTTTGCAATAGCGTAGCGGTTTAAAGCTAAGATTACCTTTGACCTCCCTTTTAGGTAGATCATATTCCTGCATTTTTTAACAGAACCCAATGTATGGTATCCAGTAGTACATACTTATTTGCGACAAGCGCAAACATTTTATTTATCTAGCTTAGGTAACTAGTTACCTCCCTCACAATAGATAACTCGTAAAAACCAGTTACAAATAGCAATAATTAAACCAAAATCCACATGGCGCAGAAGATTCGCAAACATTGTCCACCTTTTAAAAAGAAAACGCTTCGTCATCATAGCGTGGGTGTCCTCCACTCATTAGCATCCCTTGTCCCACTAAAAAGACACTTTGAAAAAAAGGAAGAAAAAATAAAATTCGCTACGCGCCATTTTGTACGTCATCCCTAAAACGATGTTTATTTAAAAGTTATAAAAGACTATCCTCTATTGAATGCTCGCGACGTTTATGATAAATCACCTTTTTATTCGACGTGTTCATTCAAAAAGAATATCGAATTTATATTTATTCATGAAGTTTGCGATTCGCCACCGTTGTTCAATACGATAGCAGACGTCTTAGAAAAATTCTTACTCAGTAGTATAGCGTATACCTAGTCTTGATACTTTCTTTAAAGTTTAAAAGTCATAATGTTAAAGGTGAGTTTAACGAAGAAGAGCGTACAGAAAATAAAACGTTAGACAACATTACACTTTTCACGAATCGTCGCTTTAATTTAAAAAAGATTTTCATGTTTCCCATGCGTACCTTCCAGACTTTCAAGTGTTAAGGCGTTTGAAGCTTTTGGATGCAAGTCATAGGTACAGAATTCCCATGGCATTATTGTCCTACTACTACATTACACACTTGCATATTTCGTAATGGGAGCGTTTATATAGGATAAGGAAGGATAATCAGCTTCAGGCGCTTCAGGGGGCCTACCACCACCTGTTACTTCAGTGAGGGAAAGAGATGGAGGTATACGTCCTGTTAAGCTTTATCTCTTTCCCACACTAAAGTAATATTAAAATAATACTGCTTTAGAGGTGGTGGTAAGCTCCCAGGTGAGACGCTCTGACGCGTCATGTTCCTAAGATACTGATATTCAGCATCGTTTCATACGACTAAAAGTTTGACTAAAATAGTAAGGTTCTGTCTGCCCCGATTTATTCTTAATAGCCATAAATAAAAGCTCGGAAGCTTGACTTAGTCAAGCATCAACTTTATTTTCGCAGCGTAGCCACGCATTGCTCGGCGGCAATAAGTAGGCGTATTATTGAGGCCGCGGCGACCCCGCGCCATGGAAGTGGCTGTCAATCGCACTTGAATAATGACGCGTGCGGTGGCGACGTTTTGTTATTTATTTATTTATTTCACAGAGACTCCCCCGCGACCCATACAATGGCCAGATGTTGATATTTTTTTCGACATTACAATGTATTTTAAGTTTCGATAGCCATTGTCGTGTGATGCCTGTTTCCGTTAGACCCTCGGTTGCCAGTCAGCTGAATTGTCAGTCATTCCCTGTTAAAGTTCACTCGATTCATTAAACCTACATCAAAAATAGTATTCGTCAAATTCACAAACGGCTGTGTAACCAAATTAAATTCGCAACTTTTTGGTACACATAATTATGTAGATAACTATTTTATTTTAAAATTATTGCAACAGGTGTTTTTCTATAAATATTCTACCACGTAAATATTTTAATGTTTTATTACTTCCTACTGAAAGTAGGTACCTATTAAAATTAACTCATGTAGGTCATCGATCACTAATAAAGAGTCGTGCAGACCTGCGCGACGCTTTATAGGTAGGAACGATGAAACGGTCGACAGCACGTGGTAACACTTATTTAAAAAAATACCAGCCTTTTACACCCAGTACTGGGCAAAAGCCTCTTCTCATACAGAGAAGGCGCGAGCACATTTTGACAGTTCAACAACATTCAATGCGTTATTTACGTTGTTGAGCAGATATTTAATTTGAACTTATGAAGCAATGGATTAGCAATCTGTTTAAAAACGATTCCGATTCTGATTGATCGTGTATTACGCAATTAGGGTACTGGTGTTCTCCACGATGTTTTTCTTTCACCAATGTGGTGTGTGTCGAACAGCCTAAGATAAACTTGGAAAGTGCATATGAAGTGAAATAGTCACCTTGGTAGTTGTCCGGTTTCGAACCCACCCTCGTGAATGAGAGGCGTCTTAGGCCCTATGTACCATCAAAGAAGTTCATATCTAACCAGTTTCAAAACAAAATCCCGTGAACACGATGAGCACATCTGTTACCGACCCGGTTCTATAGTCGCCAAGCGCTGCAAGCAAGAATAGTCCTTCCGATGGTTAGATATGAAATTCTTTGATGGTACATGGCACGGTTTCTTTATGGTACGGTGCGCTAGCCGCACTGCAGAATAATCGTGTGAGCTTACATAAGACACGCAAGCCACCGGTTGTATGGTATACGGCGACCGCGCCCGTGCCGTAGTGCCGCCGTGACTGTCAACAATAAGCTTCCATAGTGATCCATAGAACGCTGACGACCGTGTTGTCTATTACACACGACGAATCAACCTTAGTTTTTAAGCAAAAAAAACGTGTGTGTACAACAGTATTTAGCCACAGAGCCATCCCGACATTTTTCACGTGGTAACACTAGAACTACAAGAACCGCAAGTAAGGAAAAGCAATTTTAATGTTCCGCCTCGTTGGACTAGTGGTAGCAACAGCAAGCGCTACTGCTGAGAATAAGGTCCTGGGTTCAATTCCCCGGTCTTTCCAACAGGAATTTTTCAGTAGCTGCCCGGAGTCTGAAATGAAATTGTTTATTCTGTAAATCGGGTATTAGAATCACTTTTACACGTCATATTAAAAATAAGCTAGATAAGGTTTCCAATCTGACTACGTCGAAACAAACTCAGAGGTCACAGTCTCTTTTAAAGTCCAGACATAATCTTGGTCAGATCATGTGAGAACCATGTAGATTAGTGCCAGAATTGGTATTTTTGAGGAAAGAACCACACAGATTTGAGTGGACCTGTCCAGTCAGTGCAAGCATTTGTCAGTAATCGTGGAGGTCAACTCAGAACTTAAGGTGCTCAAGTCTGGATTCTCTCAGAACTCTGGATTTGTGCCGGGGGGACTTAAAACATAACTGGTGAAATGTGGGTGTGCTACAGGTAAACCTCTGCCCAACCCTGCGGGGAAAATGATGTCATGATAATTATGTTGTTATAATATTCTATGTATCTGCGTACCTACTAAACCTCCCGCCCTCACAGCTACCTACGGAGGACTCGATCTTCAAGAGTACCTACTTATATGCGGCGGCTCTCAACAGACAACGGCTCGCCTTCCATCTTGAGTCGCATGGTCTGTCAACTGTGCACTTGAGGATCTTATGACTGCGTCAGCGCGTAGCTGATTTTTGGGCTGAGCATAATATTTGAATTTTGACAACATTCTTATTTGTCATCCATATGCTAAGAAGAAGACTGCTGCGAAATAAAGGCGGGCGCTAGCAATATCAAATTGTTACCAATAAGTACTTAATAATAAAAATAATGGTCCTCTAGACCGAATTTCGGCCATGGAGACTAATCTCAGTGGAGACCAGTCTTTGGCGCGGGAGATATTATAGTGCACAAGTGTGTGCGCAGACACAGGTGCACTCTCTCTTCCCTCACTCTCATAGTCCGATGGGACGGCAATCCGACACGACCGGAGAGAGACCAGGCGTAGGACCAACGGCTTAACGTGCTTTCCGAGGCCGGTATTACACCGCCAAGTTCCAAACTCCGGGCTGTTACTAAGAAATTCCTAATGAAAAACCCAATAACTTAGCCTGACCCGTGAATCGATCCCAGGACCCCACGCTCCACGTGACCAACGGGGCAGCCAAATACTATGGTAATAGTCATAGATATAAGTACTACCCTACTTAGATTCCTTCCCTTCATAATACCTGAAAATACCATTAAAACTGTTTTCAGGAATCCTGAAAACACTTTGTATGGTATTCTTAGATTCCTGAATCAGGAATCCAATGAATTTTATTGTGATGGTCGTTTTATTTTGTTTTAGGACGTCGTAAAAGAACCTATGTCGTCATTAAGTAATTAGGTACATACAGAATTAGGTACCTTTGACATAAATGTGCTGCCTCTTATCTAGTGTTTTATATTTAGTACTGCTAATGCCTACTATATTAGGTTATCGGCTACCATAAAGTTATTTGCGCAAAAGTATCAGAATCGTAAATAAACGACAAATATCCACTCTAGGTCGATGATGGAATCCCTAATGCTGAGGCTACACATAGATACCTACTTGCTTAGATACCACTTTTTGTTAAAATTATTTAGCTTCTGTTATATAGGTATACGAGTGAAGTGAAATGAAATGAAATGAAATTGTTTATTCTGTAAATAGGATATCGGAATCACTTTTACACGTCATATAAAAAAATATTAAAAATAAGCTAGGTGAGGTCGGTGTTTCCTATCTGACTACTCTGAGAAGAAAGGCCGAAACAAACTCAGAGGTCACAGTCTCTTTTAAAGTCCAGACATAATCTTGGTCAAGTCATGTGAGGACCATGTAGATTAGTGTCTGAAATGGTCTTTTGAGGAAAGAACCACACAGATTTCAGTGGACCTGTCCAGTCAGTGCAAGCATTTGTCAGTAATCGTGGAGCTCAACTCAGAACTTAAGGAGTTCAACTCGACGAACAATACCAAGGAAAGGATATTTGGGTAGGCCGCATCAACTACTCAAACTACCAGACCATCATTAAAACTGAGAAAGAAAAAAGAAATGAAAAGGGAAAAAAAAAATATCCACATAGTCCTCACATTCACAATAATTAAAATAATATAATACTTTACAAAGTAATCGTGTCATTTTGAATATAATTTTCAACAATGTCAATGTGTATATAAAACTGGTTTATTGTGATGAATAATTAAAATGTCAAGTTTTATGGTTTTCACAAGGCTTAGCAGAGCGAGCAGCTCAATCCCAAGCTTTTTTATCTTCTAAATAATCTGAAATTTTATAGTACCCTTTTTTACAAAGTTTGGTTTTAAAGGCTTGTGCAGACCAGCGCGACTTGTCGCGCGACGCGACACGAACAATACAATTTCTAAGAAAACTTCACAGTATAACAATAACCGGTGTCGCGTCGCGCGACAAGTCGCGCTGGTCTGCACAAGCTTTAATACAGCTTTTAAATCGTTTAATGGGTAAGTTTCGAATGTCAATGGGAAGTTTGTTGTAAAAGCGTATACATTGACCCATGAACGAGTTGCTTACTCTGTGGAGCAAGGTTGTGTTTATTCCTGATGGCCAATTCTCGTACTTATGAAACGTTCACATTCTAGTCGCAATCTGTCAAGCTTGTCAAAAATGTTGGTAAATTGATTGTATTTTTGACAGATTGCGAATGAGATGCGAATGCGAACGTTCTTAAAAATTACGGGAATTGGCCCTCTGGTATTTAAACTATGACTAGTATCACCCAGGGCCGGATTTACCACGTAGCCGGTGTGGTAAATACTAAGCGAAACTCCTTGGGCGTATAAAAAATAAGTCATGGAAACGATACCATCGGTAGTTCCTATCGTAAATATGTAGGTATGAATGATCAAAAGAAATCTAAGCTCGGATGATAAGAAATTTTCAACCTCGCTTCGCTCGCTCTTGCAGTTTCTTTTATAATTCTTAAACTTGTCTGCATAAGTCGGCAAACGAACTCCTGTTTCTATATGAATGGTCTAAAGAAAACCTAACATAACAGAGGTGCTAAAATTTTCGAGCTCGCTTTGCTTGCTCTTGCATCTAAGATTCTCTTAGAAAAATCATGCTGGCACCGGCTATTCGAAAAATCAATTATGTAGTTAGGTACAAAAGTAGGTACCAACTGTAATAATTATTATTGTTTGAAGAAAGCAATTTGGTTCAAGTAACTTGAGTGTCAAGGAATACGAGGAAAAGAACCAGTTTGTTTAGAAACATTCATTTGGCTAGTATTATATCGAGAAAAACTATTTTGCAAGATAGAAAATAGTTTTATTTTATTAGAAGAAATAAAATAGTTTTAAACTTTTGCACCTATAAAAAACAAGCTAAGCCTAATAGTAGAATTGGTTAAACGGGCTATATTCTCAACACAGGCGCAAACACTGGAATAATATGGCCCTGGTATCTCCCATTTTCCGTAAAGTGAGGACAGTTGACCTAATGAGGACATTTTAGTCTGTATTTGTTCCTATTGCTGTACTTACCTTAGTAATAAAATGATTAATACCTACCTACTACCATATTGCGCTGTTTTCGAGCCAACAAGTGCTAATTTTGGATATATGATTTGCAATAATTACCAAAATCACATGTGAGGTTTTCCTTCCTCAAAGAGCAACGTACCTAATATTGAATATAAATTAATTTTGATTTAATAATTTCCGACGTGCTTATGTAATTGTTAGCCTACCTACTTGATAACTAAAACATGGCAGTAAATAGGTGCATTACCTTAAAAATTATTCGACAAAATTGTCCCTAAAATGATATATCCTATATATATTTTGTGTAATTTTTTACCGTGATATCGCAACTTAATTTCCCCATGACGCAGCAACAAAAAGATTAATGGCTACTAGTCTAAGCTACTATTAAATTGCTACTGATAAAAACTAGCTAATCTCTGCTTATACTTGAGTGACAAATCATTACATCAAAGTTAATCTCTCTGGCTGGCTTCCGCCCAACGCGCAACGTTCGAAATACAAACTTACAAAGTTGTACAACGCCGGTTATGAAACCTTCCAAGAGAAGCGAGGAATCTAATACGAATCGCACACTAAGGTATACAATAATAAAATACTGAAAATATAAGCACTTATGTGTTTCTCTTTGCTTTATGACTTTGAAAGGTCGTGAGGAAGTTCCACGTTTTAATACCTTTTGTTCCTCCATTTTCCTTTACTTCGTTGAAAACGTATTGTTATAGTGGACTAAGATATTTCTATAAACGCCTGAAGACTGCTATGAACATAATGACACTTTACGAATATACCTTACCTATATTCATGCATGATTATGAAGAGTCAAAAAAAAAAGAAATTGGGTCCATCTTTGGTCCTAATAGTGTTAATTAAACTCAGCGATGAACGGTCTGGATTCCAACCGCCATTACCAGTCAGCAACTTACCACGTGTGTGAAATGGCTGGAGTTCGTAAGATGCTGAGATGCTCCACATCTTGATATAATCCTCTAGTTGCTATTAAGAAATAAGATTTATTGTGGATCCACGATTTAGGCTATGCGGTGGCTTTCTCTTCAACATATTGAATCATCATTACTGGCGCACTTTTAGAGATATTATACCTTATTGGGTTCATAGTACCGAATCATTTAAATTCAATCAAAGTGCGGAAATCAAACTACACCTATAGTTATGACATAGCGGCCACAAGTCGACAGCATCCCCGCAGATCGTTAAGTAATATCCGCGGTTCACTTCCCTAAATCCATCAAAACAGCCCTAATGTCCGGGTCCTTTATTCCGAAGAGTTTTTTTCCTCTTTCCTCGTGCCAACAAAGGCACTTCCCATTATATAAATTTGATACGATATTTTATAGTGTATTGTAAGCACGCGCTGGAGCTCGCGTCGATATTTTTTTATATATTTCGGTAGGTGGCACCGGCGGCGGGCGGGCGAGACGGGGGGACGGCCGCCCCTAAAAAGTTATGTATTTTTTTTCCTCTTTTTTCCCATCGACGTGATGAAACGGCGCGCGATATTGATCCGCCTCGCGTTAGATGTTATAAGCTCGCTGGCTCTCATATGTACCCTTGATATTTTCTGCACTAGTTTGGATTCTCATTAAGTTTTTGGCTCGAGACTTATTTTTGCAGACGCTTTCAATTAGCGAGATGAAGTTGGGAAAAAAAGTGAGACGCTGATTTTTCTTTGGCATTTGCTTTTCGTATTTTTTTGTACATACGAGTACATTGGAAAATCGGTTTCAGCATAGTTTTTCATATTATTTATTAAATTTTCTGAGAACGAAAATTATCTGAAACTAATATGTTCAAAACTATATGACTGAATGCCTCTTTAGCCTAACCAGGAATAAGATATTCCGAGTGAAGTATCAAAGCAATAAGCAAGTAACTTAATTAATTATGTACTTACCCGATGACGTATTTAATGGAGAGGCTAACATTATAGACATCGTTACAATAAGATCGGTATTATGATCGATTCGGGCTGCCTGAAAACTGAATAATACTTACTGGTTATGGTACATTTACAGTTTCCATTGTTTGCAAACAAATACGTACCTAAATAGTTCGCTGGATCCTGAAAGACGTAGAAAACGAAACATGTCTCCCACAACATGGGCTTTCAAATTGTTTTTTTTTTTTTTTTTAATAAATAAAAGGCAGATTGATAGCAGCCTAGTGGTGTGACCGTCAGACTAACAAGTCATAGGTCTCGAGTTCGAACCCAAGGCACGCATTCTGATTTTTCGGATTCATGTGCGTATTGTATAATTATAACTTGTTTCAAAAACTGTGAACTAAAACATTGTGAGGAAACCGGGATGCCTGAGAGATATTTAGAGGCCCATGGGCGGCTTTAATACTCTGATACCAGGTTAGCTACTAACCACATAAAAAGAAGAAGAAAATAAATAATTTACATTTATATATTTAAGTTTTCAATTTAAAAAAATCTAATCAAATGGCTTCCAGTACCATGTAGGTTACTCTATTACAGAGTCTAATTTCCTCTCCGTGTAGAGTTATTCTAATTTCAAATGTCACGTTTTTTTTTTCTTAAATCCATTTCGTCTAACACCTCCTAATACTAAGCATAGTTAAGCATACTCTTTGCCACAGTAGCATTGTTTTTACCTTTCTAGTGATGTGTTTGGTTGCAGTGCAGTCTGCAAGCAGGTGCGAGATTGGCGCGCGGCCGGCGTGCGTCCATCCTTTATGCTATTATGTGACGGGACAAGCTGCTCGGCCATAGAGCACGATGGGCACATGTCACTCTACAGGATGTTTCTTTTACTATCCACGTATGTAACGTTAAAGATTTAATTACAGTGACATGAAACATGATGAAAGTCATGTCCTTTTCGAAAAAAAATGCCAATTAGAAGTATGTACCTAGTTGCTTAATTATTTATAAGTAATTTAAACGGTGTACTTACTGAGATTCAAGAATCGATATACTTAAAACAAACATTTTAATTAGGAATTATCTAAGTAGATACATAATTTAATTCAAAATTAAGTTAGTTTTTAGTTATTTTCAGTAGATAGTCTTGAAGAGAACTGGAAGGTTATTGTCAGATATTATTGAATGTAAGAAAATTAAAACACGATTAATATTTTACACCTGTGAATTTTTAATCGACCTCAACTTCTAACAAAGTGTCCATTATTGTGATTATTATTTGCGTATCGAAGCTATTTTATGCTACGTACGTCATGATGTACACTTGAGACAATATTGTGTTTATAAATAGCACATTTGTTTAAAATTGTGTTACAAAACTAACGTTTTACATTATCATTTAAATATACCCTTTCAAAATTTATTGAAAAACAAGTGTTCTGTTCCGTGATGTTTAAAAAGACTGCCTCAGGATTTCTTTTTTTTTCAATTAAATAACAATTAATATTAATTATTAATATTATCTTTCTTATTTTATTTATTAATTATCTTGTTGTATCAAGTGAATTAATAATATTCGTTTGTTATACGTTTTGGAACGACAACGAATGGAAAGCAAACAGAGCCTAAAATAAATCACACTTTTTAATTGTCATGAATGAATGAATTTAAAAAAATCACACGCTGTACACATACGTGTATCAGAATTCTGTACAAATAGACGATTATATTTTTTTGTGCACACCGCTGCTGTGTCGGGGCTATGGTCCGTATTCAGGGGCACAATCCTGAGCACTCTTTGGGGTCACTTTTTGGAGATTATTGCGCATTGTGAGCCGAAGTCGAAAAAGCTGGACAAAGAGCGAAGAGGCGCTGTTGACTGACCGACCGTTTCTGAACAACGGATAAAGTAACGGCGGATTACAATTTGGGGCTCGGTTACATCTTGATTCTGGTTCGCGTCGAGTGCCTGGAAGATGTGCAGCAGAGATACAGATCTACAGATGAAGATATTTTATTACTCGTAAAATTGATTTTAGATTATCTCTTGAAATAAAAAATACGAGGCTCAATTACGTAGGCGATTTGAATTTACGCACACAACTATTGTAACAGCTGGCAGTTTTTTTGGATTTATTGTTTCAACCTTCGGAACGGACATTTTTCTTGAAACGAGGACATTTTTATTAATCACCTTGGATTCATGCGTCTTTCGATCCGCATATTTTTTTATTTAAGTACCAAGATAATAATAGAGTCACAATTTGCATATTAAAATATACTAATTGTAGTGGTGGTCCAGTGGGAGCGAACCCTGCCAGACGCTTTATTTTTAACCGACTTCCAAAAAGGAGGAGGTTATATTTTCGTCGCGTATGTATTTTTTTTTTTATGTATGTCCTCCGATTTCTCCGTCAATTGTGGACCGATTTTGAAAATTCTTTTTTTGTGTAAGTAATTTCATCACCACTGCTCTCAAAACGGTGAAGGTAAACACCGCGAGGATACACGAGTCTCTGAATGAAAACATCGTGAGGATACATGAATATCTTCTCTAGGAAACTGCTATATCTTTGTTCTACAGAAAAGGGCTGTTCGAACCATTTACAACCTAGGTCCGAGAGATTCCCTTCTATTTAATCAAATAACAATGTTTACATTAGTGACCTTGACAATTCAAAAGTGCCTGTAAATGGTTTAAATGCTTTGAGTTTGAGTTTAGTATCATTTGTAGGTACACTTGACTTATACTATTTAACAAAACAAGTAGGTGTTGCAGCTAGCACCCTTAATAAAATTATGAATAACTTGTATTAAAGGCAGTGGTACACAAAACTATACATCTTATTTCACAAAATATTTGCAGAACAAGAGAGAGAGAGAGAGAGAGTGTTTAAAAAACATAAATAATAAAAACAAAACCATATTGGAAAAAACCAGAAATTACAATTTATTAATTTGACATTTGAATTTATTGTGTTTGTGTGCTGTAATAATTGTAACGAAGCCAAATAATTTGTAAATAAATATTAAGAGCGGGTTCATAAATAATGATGGTTAAAAGAAAATGATTAGTGATTACTAACGATCAAACAGAAAGAAACATACTTGAGGTTGTACGTCAAGTTTTTTAATTACACATATAATTGGGTTAAAAGATTACTACACACATTTAATGCTAGTTTTCTCTTTTTTGGATTAATTAGTAAATTATGCTTGTACTTAGAGTACGCACTTGTATAATTGTGTGTTATGCAATATAGGTGCTTTTACTAATCACCTACTAAGAACAGTGCAGCGTGAACAAGTTAAATAGGTACATCGGGCTCCAGAGAAACTTCACCCCCTAGCACTGTAAAACAACAATGCAAGGGGGTGAGGTTTCTCTGGAGCCCATTGTACTACGTAGCAATGTTATTTATTCGAGAAAAACGCCATCACCATCTGCCTAGGCTTTTCTCAACAATCTTGGGGTCAACTTCCAGTCTAACCGGATGCAGTTGAATACCAGTATTTTACATGAAGCGACTGTCTATCTGACCTCCACAACCTAGTTACTGGGTAACATGGTACCTATTGGTAAGACCAGTCAGAAAGACGCCATCACACTCTTTTGTAGGTAGTATTTACTTTTCTGTCCAAATTATTTTTACTCGATTACGGCAAAGCCAAGCGAATACTATAGGACTAAAAGTCAGTTCATACCTAAGTGTCAAGTGTATATTTAGGTAAATACATAATTACTTTTGACACGGTTTTTATGGAAAAAAGTTGTAAAAACTCCCCCTTATTTTTTAACGTAGGTAATCTTAATTACCAGTATTTTTACAAAGGGGAGCTTTTTTACACCACAGAGATTAGTGTTGACGGAAGTTAGGGCGCGGTTCAAAAAAGTATATTATCTCCCTTACATAGATATTTTTTAGGGGTGTCGGTAAAAAACTGGTGTAATGTCGGCAACACAAGTTTATGATGGTATCGTTGTTGGAGAGCGGTAATGCCACCCAGAAAACATTAATGAGGGTCATAAAGTTAAAAGCCTAATAAGAGCAATTTCAGATTATAAGTTTCATGGGTTCCGATAGAAATATAGGTATGTGGGATTGTAGATAGGTATTTACTGTATTTCGTTCTTAACATAATAATTAGATAATTAAATAACCAATCAAGCAGATTTTTGTTTGGGTGACGACCTACTATTAAAAGAAATTGTATGAAAACAATGCATAAGTAATATACGCAGAAAAAATGCAGAGTAACATAAAAAAAATGCAATTTTTTTCTTAAAAATTTGCGATAGCAACGCTTGAAACCTACAAGATAAGAAACAACAACTCATCAACGGTGTCATTATCCACCAACTAATGGTTTAAAGAAGCTCTTTACGTTATTTCCCTTAAACAACAAAAAACACACGCCAATTCATTATCACCCTCGTTTTAAAAAAAACACTTAAAAAACCACAACAACTCTCAGCCTCTAATCACGTCATCAAATTACAATTACATGCGTGCTGGTTTTTTTCTACAAAAAATATAAAAAACCACGCCGGGAACTATTACACCTCATACAGGGGTGCGTTTAAAAAGTTATAAATAAACAATTGAGCGTTTTTTGACGTTCGCGTGCGCGTTTTTAACCGCGGGGCGTAAATGTCAAGTGTGCACGCTTCCGGCATTGTGTGCGACCCTCTTTAATTTGGAAGTTCTTTGGGGTCACGGCTTTCCTTGTTACGGTAAGGAAGACGTGTGTTTAGTTGACAGTTTTTAATATTAGTTAGGATTTAGTGATCGACGTACGACTATTCTTGTGCTCAAAAAAGATTTGGGAGTTTGGTGTTGGTAGTTGGAAATCGTAGAAAACACAAGCTAAATAAACCTTTTATGAATTCGGCATCATGCTAACTTCTCAGACCAAATAAAAAACAAAGACATAGCGCTGTCAACTGTCACGTGAGGTCGGTTTCGTAGATATGTGCACTTAGTGAGGTGTAGTTTGATTGTAAATGTGTGCGTGTGAGCGTGTATGCACAGAGCGGAGGTGTAGTTTTGGCATGCTTCAATGTATTGTTCGTAGCGCTATGTTTTGGTTTTTTATTTGGTCTGAGGCTAACTTAATTAGCTTTTTTTTTTGTTTTGATGGACGACGAGAATGACCATTATTGGTCCTTTGAGTCGCATTTTCGTCCAATATACATAGGGGTGCGAGTCCATGCTTATTTAGGATGCCAAAAAATAGTGGCCTAACTCCGTCTTTGTACCTACATAAAGGGGTAAAGATTTCGGCTTCAGTAATGTAGTAAAACGGTGTTTTAAAACAATATTGTTTATAACATAGGCTTTGACAAGTATTGTAACAGGATAATCCCGTTAAAAAAATAAACTAAGACGTCGGCAAACTTTAATTTGCCCATAAAACAGCAAAGTCCCCGTTCATTTAATCCACGTTGGATTTTTTGGCAAAATACCGGTCGGGCACATGAAAGTCTCTGTTTCCTTCGCCGTTATTCCAAATACACAGCCTAACTAAACAAAGTCTTGAAAAATTTAATTCCATTGTCCATTAATCAAAGTTAAAAGGATTTTCTATCGCAAAAACTGTCCGCTTTTGATGTCCAACCCTTTTTTTATCGATGCCGGTCGTCCGTACCGTTACCTCGGCAATATTTAGAACAACTTCTTTGTGTACTTTCTAAGCTTTTTACGACGGTCCACGACGTCGGGTGCCGTCTATTGTTATGAGACGTAAAGTAATATATTTGCATATTCAAACATGAAGATTTGCATTTTGTTCCCGTAGATCTATTGACGGGTTAACTACATTTTATTTCGTCCACGTCCACTAAATGACAAAGAGTTGAAATAATAAAATGCAAATCAATAGAAAATGGATGGAGTCTTTTACTGTTTCAAGCATTGTTTGGTGTGGACCAGTTGTCGTTTGCTACGATATTTAAATTTTGTTGGAATGGGGGTAATATTCATTTGCTAAAAGCAAACTTCCGTCATTTTAATATTTTCTCAATGGTTTGCCACGGTCCGAATTACTTCAGCAAAACGGAAAAATTACACATTGGTAAGCGAACCAATAAAATCTTCAAGCATACGGAAGACAAGCCGTGTGATGGGATTGTGGATAGTAGAAGGGTGCGTATCCACCAGAGATGAGCGAGGTTGCGTACCGTGGAATGTCCGTAAAACTAACCAATAACAACGCTATGACAGTGAAGTGATGCATAACATCGCCTCATTGGTTAGTGTCACACACATACCTCGCTACACATCCTCGCTCATCTCTGATGGAAACGCAGCCTAAAAATAAATATGTTATAGGTATGGACAATAAGCAAGCAGAAGTGGCAATGGGCCGGCCATGTTAGCCGTAGAACCGATGACCGTTGGGTTAGACGTGTTCCTGAGTGGAGACCGTGAATCGGCAAACGTAACGTAGGACGCCCTTAGGCTAGATGGAGCGACGATCTTCGCAGGGTGGCTGGTAGCAGCTGGATGAGAGTTACCGAGAATCGAGCTGAATGGCGTGCAATTGGAGAGGCCTATGTCCGGCAGTGGACGGCTATAGGCTGATGATGATGAGGATGATAAATTGAAAATAAATAAATCTGACCCACTGATCCGATCTGATCTGACTGCCTGTCTGACCTCCACAACCCAGTAATCTGAACTCTACTTACATAAGTCTAAAAAATTAAAAGCGGAGAAGTGTGCAATCATATTACATATAATTATGTAGGTGTACTTCCTACTTAGGAATTTCTATTTAATATTTAATGTTATACAAAGTTGTCACATTTACTTTGTTTAATCAAGCGAGTGTTCCTTAGAAATAAATCTTCAAGTTTTGTAACAAAATTAAAATACAAGCGTTACATAAAAGGATTAAAATGTGGAGCATATTTCGCGTTCTTCTCTTTAACTGTACAAAGAAGTTTGTGATATGACAAAGGATTTTTTCGCATGGCAGAGATGGATTGCTTATGAAAGATATTTTTTTTTCATGTGGCAATCACTGGAATAACATTTAAAAATGGAATGCGCATGTGGCTGCAAAGGGACAGTGCGGGGCAGGTACTCGCGTTTTTGCATTTCCTTTCCTTGCTTTTTAGAATAAAAACTTTCTTTTAAATAAATAATCCCGACATAGCTTGACAGGGATTCATCTAAAAATAATAATTTGTTACCACTGTTTTTTTTTTCCCGTTTGGTCTGTAACTCTGTGCATATTATTTACATTTCAATTCAGAGGCTTTCCGAAATACATGAATCTAAAACGCTTTATTTATTAAACATACATTATTTTGTATTTTCATCAGATTTTTTCTGGCAAAAAGAAAAAACCCGCTATAAAACTCCCGTCACAAATTATCAGCATTTTCCTCCAAAACAAAGCGAAGGTTACTCATAAAAGTTCCTCGCACATCGATCCTCGTGTTTCGGAGTAAGTAAAAAGAGGGCTCTCCCTCACTGCGAGGGCGGAGGGCCATAAATTCGGCCAGTCTCATTTGAATTTCCAATCAGTGCATCTATTACTGTTACTAAGACGGGGCGATAGGGACGGGAGAATATAAGGCTATGTGATGCGAAATACACTTACGGAAAGATTTTTTATTTGGTGTTCTGTATAATAAAACTTTCTGTGTTTTGTATCCTATTATATGAGCAATATTAGTATATATATATATATATATTTGTAATCACGTTCTGGAAAACGGCTTTAACGATTTCGATGAAAGTTGCAATAAAGGGGTTTATGGGGCCGAAAAATCGATCTAATTTGGTATGAGACCTATTATCTGGGAAAATTCATTTTCTCCGTATTTTCAGCCGAGCAGAGCTCGGTTGCTCAAAGTTTAGAACAAGATGGCTACCTTAGAATAATAACATCGGAGCATGGAACTAGTAAGTACCTACTATCATGCCAGCATGGAATTAGTATGTACTATACATGGAATTAGTATGAACTATCCTATACTATTAAATGAGCATTCTCTATTTTCATCAGAGCAGAGCTCGGTTGCCCAGGAGTAAACATGGTGGCCGACGCGCAAACTGTAACCTTGAATTCAGCACATGATTCTAGACCCCCTTGCGTAGAAATTTTTCACGTCATTTTTAGCGTCGGTTATTTGAAAAAACAATTGCTGTTCTATACATTTTCACCGCGTAGGTATTGCACTGTTCTATGAAACAGCTGTTTTTTTATTTTGATACCCGACGATATATTTCAACGCAGGGGTTTTCAGAATCATGTACTAAATCCATGGTAAGATGTTGCGCGTCGCTGTCCCTGCTACCCTGTATTTGAGCTATTTGTATGTTCTAATTGTTTTCTTGGTGATAAATTTCAATATTATTATATTAAAATTTCAGTATTCATTTGCACAGATGAAAGAGAAATACCGAAGGAAAATTCGAGATAATAAAAATCTTTATTGATTTAAATATGTAGTACACAGTGTGTTAGGAAACCATGTCTCCTATACAGTACAACAATTTACTTAATGTCCTTCGGCAACCTTCGTGTTTCGTCTGTCGTCGGATTTCTATCAGTTGCCATTTGCACTTGGTGCCTGTAAGTATTGACTCCTACCGCTGCGCCCGCGTTGCCGTCAACCATAATTACCAAGTGTAAATGGCAACTGATAGAAATCCGATAACCAACGAAACACGAAGTTTGCCGAGGGAAGGAAGAAAATACTTGTACTGTACTGGTATCAAATTATATTATAGGAGCCAGTGCCTCCTCCTCATAAAAATTATCCTTTTGACTTAGACCAGACGAAGTCTCTCATCCTAACATTTCTGTTGCTTAAGAGGGTTTATCCTAAAAGTTGGCAACGTCGCAAATAACTGCCAAATATTTACCTGTTTTGATTCTTATAGCAATATTACTTAATAGAAATGAGAAATGTGGCTAACTAGCGAACTAGAATATTAATAATGGATTGCAATTATAACATTGAATTTGATGTGGTACCCATTTTAGGTGTAAAAAACGCATTTGGAAAGTTTGCAAATAGTTTTTTTACATCTAAAACTAAACATTCGGTGTTACGATATTAATTATTGCATTTCATAATCAATATTCTAGTTCGCTACTTAGCTACATTTTTTATTTTCACACAGTAATATTGCTAAATTAATCAAAACAGTGAAATATTTGACATCTATTTGCGACGTTGCCCACCTTCAGAATAAACGCTCTTAAGATAGTACTTAGTTTGCATAACTCGAAATAACAACCACATAAAGACCAAGGATTAAAAGTTTTAAAAACTGATAAAATAATTCTCAATTCCGTGATTTCTGATAACACTTTGTTACCTGTCGCTCGGAATAAGTTATGAGTCGATAATATCGAAGTTAAGCAGTGGTTGCACTGTTTTATTGTTAAAAGCGTAATTCCTTAATCCATAGTGGTGAGGCTTTGTGGTGGGTGTCGATTGCGAGATAGATATCGGTCCTTTGGTACGAAACGTGGCGAGAAACTGATGGTAGTCGGTACTACGGGTCGTTGGTTTTGTGGAATGTCTTGCTTGAACTCGATTGTGAAATATGCGGGTAATATGTGGTTTAGCGAGTACCCTACGATCAATCAGAATCTGAATCTTTTTGTTTTGAAACAGATTGCTAATCCATTGTTTGATAAGTTCGAAAAAAAATCTGATCAACAAGGTAAATAACGCAATGAATGTGGTTGAACTGTGTAACGAAACGTTTT
This sequence comes from Agrochola macilenta, assembly GCA_916701695.1. Classification (NCBI taxonomy): domain Eukaryota; kingdom Metazoa; phylum Arthropoda; class Insecta; order Lepidoptera; family Noctuidae; genus Agrochola; species Agrochola macilenta. The sequence continues at coordinate 7,825,702 of OU753554.1, read as the reverse complement.
CCTCCGTGGAGGGAAACGTAGGTCACAAATTAAATTATAATAAAAAAGGTATTAAAATTAAAAGTTAAATTAGCAAAAGTAAAGGTAAATTTAGGACACAGGACAGGCTCGGGTTAGGCAGGAACAGGCACAAGACAGGCTCAGGTTAGGCAGGAACAGGCAGGCAGGCAGGCAGTGGAACAGGTGGGCAGGCAGGCAGGCCGCAGGCAGCGTGCAGGAGGCTGGGCTGAGGATTATCCCCCCTGGAGGTACACTCCAGCCTGTGGAACGGAGTAGAGGTTGTGAGACTTTGTAGATATCGGAGGCGCTTTGAGGCGCCTCACCTAGCGGGAGGACCGCGCTAGCGTCACAGGTGACGGCGGAGGTCTCTCGGAGAGTAACGTCGTCTAGCGTCGGAGGCCTTTGTGTGCGTGTTCTCGCTGCGTTTCACGCCGCGTGGTTAGAGTTCGTTAGAAGTGAGCACCTCCTACAGAGCTAGGCAGGAGGGCCGAGCGAGTTAAACACAGTATTACACAGTATTAGAATGTTTATTATTATAATACATTCAGGGTCGATAGTTCAAGTTACACAGTATGATTAGAACACCCGCGCACGCTAGTTATGCTAGTTACATGAGATTAATATTCGAGTAGCTAACTGTTAAACAAATAAGACTTAAGGGCAAAAAAACAGTGAATCCGTCTCTAAAGTTAAAAATACGACTCTCCGAAGCTAAAGACAAGACTAGACTCTAAAAATATGAAGACCGTTTTTATCGTTCTATGTCATATTTTTAAACGTTTTAAAAACGTATTCAAGTTAATTCTTAATTTAGATATGACCAGCACTAATAAAAACGGCTTACAGAGTAGAAATCTTAGATCTACGCTTATTGCAAAGGTTCAGTGTGTACACCCACTTTATGAGAGAAGATAGAGTGTACTTATCTATGATGTGTTCTGTCTATGTTTTAGAAAAGTAAATTACGACAGATGACATTAAGATGAAAACGTCAGAATATAAATATTCTAAAGTTTTTACAAAAAGGGAAAATTAAATACTATAAAATCGATTTGGATGCTAAAACAATCAAGAGATAATTAAAAGTATGCTTTACAGGGGTAAACAGTGCTACAGAATATAAAAGTGAGTTAAGTACATGTGTCATAGAATATCAATAGGTAAATAAATCAAAAGGTGGTTTGTTTAATATAATAATATAAAGAAAGACTAACGTAAACAAACTAAAAGATGTGGTTCCAAATAATGGAATACCACAACTGTCAAAATGAAACAGATTAGTCGTAAACGTTTACGAAAATATGTGACGTAATTAGATAGCTGTTTGAAATCAGTAGGTATAATACAATACCTGCCGATTGTCCATAAAACGGTGTCCGATTGTACGATGGTCCAAGGACTAAGTGCGGAAACCAATCTCAGTAACATAGAACATCGGTAGGTATCATAAGTCCTGTTCCCCTTGTAAGTTTTTCGGCTACTGGAAAAGGAAGTTTTCCAGAAAATTTACGATTTTGAAAAGACACTCGTCATCCTCTAGGACTATCCCAATTTATTTGGATCAGCCCAGCATGTCGTCTACTTCCATACATCTCTTTAGCCGTCATCTCTTAAGTCACCAACACTCTTGCAAAAGACACCTTGGGAAACATTTACAAAACACTGGCGATATGCGATCGAGAGACTGTCGTACCCATCATATGTGAACACGAATTAATTTCTAAAAACATAAAAAAATGGAAGAGCCAACACGTGTCGCTACAAAGTAATGCTGTCTTGCACGCCACAGATTAAGCAAGTGCCTCGCTTCCTAGAACCGGCAAATCGATTTTTATTCTAATAACATCCATCCCCAAACGTATTCGTTCCTCTTGTTTTGGGGATTAGGAACCCGTTTTTATAAGCTTCGTGACAAAAAATGTATTTTTGCATGCTGTTCGGAATATTTTTAGTTATTTTGAATAAGAAGTGATATCCTAAAGGCGCACCTGGCTGGCTGGTGGCCACATGATGCGAATTAGGATTATAAGATTTTTTCGTGGTCTTAAAACAAGGATTAAAAAAGGCTTGTGTATTGATTGAGAAATGAAATAGGTAAAACCTACTAATATTTTTACCGTCGGTACGGTTAACTATGCCTAGAAAAATGTCGTCGTCGTCAAATAGCTGACTTTCATTTTGCAACTGACTTTAAAGAGTAGTTTCCTGACTCAAGAGTTATGTCGCAGACTGGAAGGATAGATATGCTTTTTAGGTTTTTTAACAAAAATGTTTTAAAAACCGCGTTTAGATGATACCAAAACATTTTAGTTACAAAAATCTAAAATCAGCAGATGGGCGCTTTACTCTTTCCGTTAGTTCCCTAAGTCAGCATGAAACTTACCGGACTGAAGCTGTATGCAAGAAATTAAAAAAAAACCCCTAATCTCAAGTAACGGTGTTCTTCAAAGGCATCTGGTACAGTCTTCATACGTTCAATCCACTCCAATCATAGTATCGTTTAACATGGACCGATCCATATGGACAAAAAATCGGACAGTACGAGTGGTCATCAAACAACAGCTGGCTTCTTTGGAAAAAGATAGATTTAAAAGAAAAAAAATATTGGTCCTTGTGGAAAAAATAGCGCGTTTTGAGGTTACGGAGCGTGCCGCCCCGATGACGCCCCTTATTGCAGTTTTTACTTTGCAATTTTACTTTTTAATTTTACCGAGAAGGCTAGTGGGTTGCACTGGGTCGGTATGTGGTCAGTGGCCACTCACCATATGGTATCTTTTAATTTTATATAAGTATTATAATAAAATAATAAAATTGCTCAATGTTGTCTGAAAATTCTATCACGTGGTATTGTTATTCGTGGTAATGTTTTCTTTTTCATCTTAATATAATTAATTTTCATTCACAAAGAAAGAATGTTAATAATTATAGTATTTATATATGTATTTTAAATTCTTTATGTAACCAATTGGTAGACTGTTGGTCACTCAAAATAAATATTCAGTGAATATAATTTTTTGACATTACTTGCATAATTATGTTGTAGCGAGTTTCCTCAACCTACTGGCAAAGTTTATATTGAAAACGTTATTCTGTTTTAATTCTAGAATATAAATTAAATGTTGAAATATTTTCAATTATCTACAGGTTGGTAGGTTTTTAATTAGGTATTAGGTATACGTTTTTGGATACCTTTATCTATTTATTCCATATATTTTTTCTGCGTTTTAAATGGATGGTTTGAAAAGAAAGCGAAACAATTGAGTTTCATTTTAATTATGACAAATAATATAAAATGGCAACAAAAACTAACACACTACTTACCAAAAAAAGTATAATTTAAAATTTGGTCTGAGCATTTAAAATATCAAATTAATCTTTTCTTTTATGAAATTCGATCAATCACTGAAACTAAATTTTTTAAGAGTTTATGCGAAAATTTATAGGGTGTGTGTGAAAAATCACAAATTAGAGGTCGATTGTGAACTTAAAAGGTATCCATAGAAACTTTGGCGCCGCCTCTTGATAAATGGTTTCGAAGATTAATGGTCTTATTAAATTTTACTTTAGGGAGCGGTTTTTAAAAAACACTTTTTTGTAATCAATAATTAGCTGCTTTTTATAACTGGCCAGGAATTCAGAATTCAAAATATGCGACATTGGACAGGAACAAAGGACGGTCGAATTCGCGGACAGGCGAATTTCAATGCAAACTTACCTACTTCAAAAATACTGAATAGTATACAGTCCGATACGTTACACATAAGTTACCAAAATCTTTTGTACCAAAGGCCCATTATAACGTAGAAGTGCGTTTTACGCAGGTCCTTTAGGGTTTTTTTACGGGTTGTCAGCACCTGCGTGGCACGAACCTGGCAAAAAAGCACCACATTATTCCATCCACACACCGATTCATGGATTTATTGAGAAACCATTTTAGAATAGAAGCTATGTAGAGTTGAATTTTATATTTCGCTGGAGAATATTTGGTTCTTTATTTAAACTGCTGTTTAGTTTTGTATAATTAATTAATTCATTAACTAGTTTGTTCTAAATGTGTTTAATTTCTTATAAATATTTTTTTTACGGAAAAACAAAAAGCATGTAAGACGACAATTTATTTTGACTGTTTTTTTTTTAGTTCAATCGAAATGTCTTTAGTTTTCGCAAAGAAAAACAGTTGCCTAAACGACTTTCATTTTCTCTTTCCGATACCTCTTCGGAAACTAACAGAATTTTCATCACTCTATGTGTGTGTTTTATATTTACCTTTAAGTAGGTTCTTGATTAAAGAAACGAATACTTATTTAGTGATCAACTCCACAGATTTTTGTTACCATACCACTCGCATGGAGTTAAGCGGAATTCTTTTTAAGATTTTTTTTTTCTAAAAACGGTCTTTTCATTGTGAAATCTGCAACATCCGCTGGATTTGGGTCAGGCGACATTATTGTGGGTGACTCGTGATACTTGCAAAGATATATAAGATGTGTAGGTAGTGTCTACCATGACGATTTGCAAGTGTGCAAGTAAACCTAAGAATAGATGATTCTTCAATCCGTGGTCGGTTTCATGAAAAAATTCGCATAGTTTTATTTAAAACTAAGAAAAATCCAGTTCGTAGATTTCCCTACAATTGTATTGTTTTTATTAGTCTGTTTTTGACACTCTCTGTGTTGTAAAACTGTGTTAAAAAGATGAGGCAAGTAATTATTTTGATTGAAAAACTGCGCAAAATAAAAAGAATTTGAAAATTGTCACGTTCTTAGTATGAATCACATATCGTAATGTTTTTTTTTAATCCGTCACCTGTTTCTTTATAAACATATAAATCTGCATGGCGCGTATGTGCGTAAAACAATTGTTTTACAAAAAATCTAGGTAGGCCTACGCACGTAACAAATGTTTTTCGGGGACACATGTGTGAGAAAATTTTCCATATACACATACAGCCAGTTGGAAGCTGATAAATTAGTTTTTTCTTTACTTTAACAGTAAGCTATGACGTCAATTAAGATTCTTTTTTTGCGAAGTTAAAGTTTGAATATTGAATATTTTATAATATAGGTAAACGTAATTCCTATAATTATGTTATCTAAAACGATTATGTAACTATATATGTATAGCGCTTGAAGGATCTTGTGGCGCTTGAATGACATCGACAAGGGGGAGTTGTTGGTAAACATTTGTGAAATTGTTTAGTGAAATTGTATTGAAAAAACAAGATGGCGGCGTTAGTTCCGATTTTTGCCACACGCCAAAAGATCCTTTTATGTTGTCTGGGACAATTATGGAGGTATTCCTATACCTAATTAATCGTCTAGGACAAGTTCACACCTCCATACAAAATTATGTCTGGACTTTAAAAGAGACTGCGACTTCAGAGTTTGTTTCGGCCTTTCTTCTCAGAGTAGTCAGATATAGGAAACGCCGACGTCATCTAGTTTTTAAAATATGAATGACGTGTAAAAGTGTGTGTACAAACCTAGTTACAGAATTATAATTTTTTATCATTTATCTTATTCACCACAATCATTAACTACAGACCCCGGCAAGGAGAATTTCTTAGCAGTAAGCGCAATTTAATAATTAAAAATAATTTAACTTAAAAAAATGAAGTGTTTCCAAAATCCTGTTACCCTTAGCACTGTGCTCTTAGATTTTGTCAAATCTACTAACATCTGTCGCCCTAGGAAACTCAAATAGAGTCACAATCGACCATTTCCTTATTTTATCTTATCATCATTTCAGCCGAAAGACGTCCACTAATGGACATTTTATCCTATAATATTAAATGAGTAATATTTGTATATATATTTGTAATCACGTTCTCAAAAACGGCTCTAACGATTTCGATGAAAGTTGCAATATAATATGTGTTTACGGGGGCGAAAAATCAATCAAGCTAGGTCTCTGGGATCTGGGAAAATTCGTTTTCTATATTTTCACCCGAGCAGGGCTCGGTCGACCCAGTAAGTACTTTATGCTTATCAGTGCTCAGATAGAGGTATACGTACATTCATAATTGAGACAAAAATATACATAATGCTGAACATAGGACCATAATACGAGAGGTACGGGTATACCTCGTATGTCGATTGAATTTAACTAAGTATCCACAATTTTAATTTATTAATTGGAATATAAATGATGTGCGTAGTTGTTAAACTACGGTGGTAAAAACCGCCAATGTAGTTAATTAAGCATGTAACTGTTAAAACGCTTAAGTTATTCGACCTTTTTGAAACAAAACACCGTATCTAAAATGCCTAAATTAAGACGTATATAAATAGCTTGGCGATAAGTGTAACCGATCAGGGAAATGTCGGTATGGAACCAGTTTACAACTAACTGGCTTGATACTGCGATATAATAAGGTGTTAAAAACTTAACTTTAAATTTTTTAAGGAGTGCTTTAGATCGTCGAACTAAAAAATAAGCAGCTGTCCATACAGTTTAGAACAGTAGGTAAACTTTAGTATGGAATAGCAGTTTTTGTTAATGTTTCAGTTAATTTTCGCGATTTTCGCGATTCCGCGATTTCGCGAGTTCAGTTCGATGGCACTCTTAAAATTCTTAAAGTTAATTTTATATCACCATATTAATTTTTTCACATTCTTGAGTAAGATATACATACATAAACCCACACGTTCTTCTCATGGGGGTAGGTAGAAACTACAGAAAGCCCCTGCTACGATTCACGTTTGGAGTTTTTCAGGTGGTATGGAGCCGTAAAGGCTTGTGCAGACCAGCGCGACTTGTCGCGCGACGCGACACGAACAATACAATTTCTAAGAAAACTTCACAGTATAACAATAACCGGTGTCGCGTCGCGCGACAAGTCGCGTTGGTCTGCACAAGCCTTTAGAAGTGGCCAGAATCTTTTTTGCTTTGAGATTCAGCTGAAGTGGACTCGTAAACTGGAGTTGTTCACAGCCCTCACCTGCCTTGTTATCTTGGCACCACCCTTAGTTGACTGGTAGAAAATGCCTAGGGCATTAAGTCCGCCTTTGTACCTTTATATTGCACAAAGTCTAATAAATAGATAAATAGACCACATAAATGGCTAAAACGAATTATCTGGAGATCCAGATAGTGTGTTTTGGCCGCGACTCATAGGACGTTATCACACTGACAATTTGACAGTGTGTTTTCAGCGAGGCGATTTGTGAGCGTGCTCTCCGCGGGTGCAAAGCGAGCTAGCCGGGACTACGCGACGTTTTCTCTGCGTTTTCACAAAATTACTCTCGTTACGCAAACTCGGCGAACACGTTGCGCATACGTGGCGTGCTCGCTATGCACACGCAGCGAGCGCGTTGAAAAATCGCTTCGCTGGAAACACGCTCGCAAATCGCCAGTGTGATAAGGCCCATAGGTGGACGGAAATAGGAAAGTGTTAAATAAAAGGCCGTGGTTGACGTTGAAGACAGTAATTAATATATACCATACACTGAGCACACGGGTGTTATTTCGGTGTGTAGCCAGGAAGAGGGAGATCATGATATGGACGTAAATCAAGGACAAGCGGACAAGTTAAAGATTCAGGCCAGATTATGCTCTAAGTAGAGTTATAGGTATTTCATTTATTTCGGTGCCTACAGTAACTACGAGTATGTCGTTCAATTTGTTTTCCCGAACGAAATACCTTTAAGAACTATTCCGTTATTCTAGGTCCTGTAGCACTTACGAGGTCCCCGGGGCCCGAGGGCCCTGGTACCAGAATGTATATGGCGATGCCGCTAAATAGGAAACTTAGCTGAATTTTAGCTATTTGTTTCAAGAGGACGTGTTAATTATTTCGTGACTACAACATTGTCTCATCTATACTTAGGTATTATAAAATAAAGTCGCTTTTCGCGTTAGTCTGTTTATCCGCGTTGTTCTTCTAAAATACGCAACGGATTTGATGAGGGTTTCAACATTATTTAGAGAATGTATTCCGGAAGGTTTATGTGTATAAAACATTAATATTAAACTTATAGTTATTTAAGGAATCTTGATGTTTTGTCAAGTCGTAAAAACCTTGAGAACCAGGGGCACTCGCTAGTTAAAAAATAAATGAATGCTTCTTTTACAATTTTGAAACTGATTCTAAATTCGAATGCAACCAGAATATTATTTACAATGCATTTGCTCGAAAAGAGCCTTTTCCAAGCAGTAAATTAGTGCGGAAAGTGTCACTTTTTTTGATTAGTGCTTTTTACTTTTCTGTTTTTTTTTAATTTTGGTGGCCGTCGTCAGCCCGTTGCAAAGAGTTTTTATTATTTGAGAAAAGTTTTACAAATCAGATGATGATGATAACGATGACGATGGCGAAGGCGATGGCGACGGCGATGGGATAACGATGGCGATGGCGATGGCAATGGCGGAGTCAAAGACAAAGTCGAAGTGGAAGTGGAAGTGGAAGTGGAAGTGGAATTGGAAGTGGAAGTGGAAGTGGAAGTTGAAGTGGAAGTGGAAGTGGAAGTTGAAGTGGAAGTGGAAGTGGAAGTGGAAGTAGAAGTCGAAGTTTTTTTTTTTCTCTCACAATGCATAGTAAAACGTATGATACACGTGCGTAAGATGATTTCCGACTCGTGTCGACTTATACACTCGCTCGCTGCGCTCGCTCGTGAATAAAATGCCACTCATCGGAAATCACCTACCTTCCGCACTTATAGCATAAATAACTATTCTGCCAGCCTGCATGATGCGTTCGTGCGTTCATTATAAGTTGACCCGTGATGCGATCGGTAGCACTGAATTTTGCAGTCTTAGTTTATCAGCATATTTAGTGCTACCAATCGCGTCACGGGTTAAGTTATAATGAACACACTGTAAGGTTCCCTTTCGCTGGCACATACTACATAAATAAACTCAAAGTTTTTCCCATTGAGTTAGGCCGAAACTAAAGAACGATTTTCCACGATTTTCTATACCTTTATCTGCCTACTCCTTTATCTTCGTCCACCGATCCGCGTCCAATACGTTCTGAATACATCATGAATTAAGGAAGATAAATTAACATTAAGGGCCTGTTCAAATATAAGCGATATCGCTGTTGCGCTCGGTAGCGATACTGATCATCCAAATTGCATAATCGGAAGGCGGACCCAGTATCGCTACCGAGCGCGACTGTAATATTAAACAAATTAGAATGAATGAGTTAAGGCCGGTTCTATAAATAAGCGATATCGCTGTTGGGCTCGGTAGCAATACCGATCCAAAGTGATATTAAACAAATTAGAATGAATGAGTTAAGGCCTGCAAATATAAGCGATATCGCTGTCACTTGGATCAGTATCGTTACTGCGCGCAACACCGATGTCGCATATATCTGAACAGGCCTTATCTCATTCATTCTAATTTTAAACTTAAAAACAACCAAGATACCAAAAATAGCGTCTATGGTTATAAAATAAACAGAGACAAATTCCTAACAGAACCTCCATGTGTTTTCGACACAAACAATTAGGCATTTACACACCTTCATTACAATTTGATGGGTATTCTGCGGACGTAACACCTTATAAATATTCATGCGCAGTTTTTAGCCGTAACGGTGACATAAAATAGTATTGTTTCGTAAAAAATAGTCGCTTCATAAATAACAATTAAGTTAGAAACAAAAGAATACGTTATCTGTAAAGTTTCTACTTACGACGGTCCCTTTGTTTGTCACATGTGGGATTTGGGTTACCGTTTGGAAAATAAAAAGTGATATTTTTTCGCAAAAACCGTGATAATTTCTATTATTATTCTTATGTGGAAGAAAACAAAGAAAGAGATAAGTAGATAGAAAAAAAAGGAAAGAAAAATCAGTAAAACTAAAAGCAATTTTCATGAAAAAGCTCGTGCGTAATTTCAGTGTTCAATGCGTTCAACTGCATCGTATGTACCTATATACAGCGTGTAGAAAACCCTGTCCTCCGTATGTAATCCGTGAGGGTTGTTCAAAATCAGACTGAGAGTCTATTTATGCCGCAATTTATTGCAAAAAAAAAAGAAAAAAAATCGCTGCATTTTTTTCAATGAGGAATTTTACGGGGTAATTTTAGCAGATGTCTACAAGTCATAACTTATGACCCCTGTTGAAAATGTACAATTTTTTTATGGAATTGGGATAATTTTGGTAGTAAAATACTAAATTTTAAATAGCAATAACTTTTTATTTTCAATAATAAGTAATAATTTTTTTATTACTTTTTGTTAATGTTATTGCCGAAAGATTCTGGAGTGCAACCGCGTATCAGAAGACGTAGCGTTGGAAGGCCTCCCACAAGTTGGACCGATGATCTTGTGAAGGCCGCAGGAATCCGTTGGATGCGATAATGAAGAATGTTATTGACTAGTATACATAGAATAACTAGCTTTTACCCACGACTACGTCCTCCTGAAATTTTTTGTTACCCGATCCACCCCGTGCGTCGTATAGCATCGCTTGCCTGGGCTATTATATTACTTATTTTTCGTTTAGCGTTCTTTACTTTACTTTCATAATTTTTGCTCGGCTTTCTAGGTCCGTATCGTGATGTGAAATAGGCTATACCTTTCCCCAAGAATTTCGCTATCAAATGCAAAAATAATGTTTCAAATCCGACTGTTAGTTTCAGAGATTAGCGCGTTCAAACAAAAAAAACAGACAAAATCTTCAGCTTTATTATATTATTACACACATAACATCGAGTCTGTAAGCACCGAAGGGTTAGCCAGAGGTGTACCTACAGTACATCCACATTTCGCCAGTTATGTTTAAGTCCCATGTAATAGGGGGCGACCCTATTGCCATCAACCGGGCACAAATCCAGACTCCGGGCTGCTACTGAGAAATTCCTGATAAAAAACCCAATAATACACAAAATACAATTATATTATTATCTAGCTCTCACTCACTCACTGAGTTGGCGCAGAATTCGGCAGCGTGGGCCTTTATACACACTGACGATGTAGCCATCTGCATAGCGAGCCGTGCTGAGTTACAGCAGGCACTTTTATCGTGGACAGGCCGGTGGCCTAGTGCTGAGTGTAGCAAGGACCCAGTTCATGTGTTTTAACGAACCAGATCCAAGCGACAACAGATCGATTTCCAACGATAGACAATTGGTCACCTCGTGCGATCCATATAAGTATCTGGGCTATCTGGGGAGTATGATGCACAATTCCGAGAACGTAGAATGCAACATTCAGCACTAAATAGCTGCAGCGTGGCTAAAATGGCGAGAAGTAATTGGTGTTATATGTGATAGGAGAACGCCTGTTCAACTAAAAGGCATGGTATATAAGACCACCATAAGACCAGGCCTTATGTATGGCAGCGAAACGTGGGCCATAATCCAAAAGAACGTGCCGTGAATACCATTCAAGTTGCTGAAATAAAAATGTTGTGGTGGATGTGTGGCGTTACCAGGTTTGATAAAATCCGTAACGAGTACTTGCAAGGAAGCCTGGGTGTGAGCCATATCGCCGACAAGATGCAAGAAAGTAGGCTGCGATGGTCACGTGAAAAGGAGGCCGTCTGAATACGAAGGGAACTTGGCGCTACAATTTTCCATTCCCCGTCCAGAACCCAGAGGCAGATCCAGAACAAGGTGGAAAGCTGTGGATATGAAAGAGTGTCAGGTATCTGAAGACGATATCGAGGACAGAGCGTAGTAGAAGAGAAAGACCAGGAAGGCTGACCTCACCACCATGTGGGATACATAGCCAGGAAGAGAGAGATAGAGAGAGAAAGATTATATAAGTATAGATAATAGCTTAGATATCTCCGAAATTCATCTAGCATAGTACCACTTAATAGGTGTGATGCTCTACACACAAGTATAGTCCACGTCGTAATTGCTTTACCAAATTTGACAACAATTCTCAGTTGAACTTCACTAATAGCTCCACACACTATGCCGCACGGTGGGCTGAAAATGAAGCTTCATAGACTTAGCGTCGCTCAAAAATCAAGTATCTAAAAATTGCCACAAACAAGTTGTAACTTGTTTGTGGCAATTTTTTCTCGGAAAAGATGTATCATTTGTTTTGCTACGCGCAGTTTGGTCAGTTCAAATTTGTAGATACATTCACTTTAAAACCTTAGTAATAATTAAATTCAGTCAGAGAAATAATAATAACAAACAAATGACATTGCATTTGTAAGTTGTTTAGAGTAAGTTGCATTGGTAGTAAAGTGTAGGTAGATAGGTAGGTGGGGGAGGGGGGCCTTAGGTGGGTGTAGAAAAAAGGCCATAACATTGCAGTTTGTAACTTTAAAATGCTTAATAATAAATAAAAAATAGTCGTTAAAAATGTCAATGTTCCGAGGGTTTCCGAGATTCAGGCTTTAGTGATAATATAGCTTATATGATGCATTCTATGATACGGAAAGTTATATTTTAAGAAAGCTTAAGAATAAGAAATAAAATTAAAATAAACTCCATACAAAAAATATTAAATCGCAGATAACTTGTTAAATAATAGCTTTATCATAAAAAGTTCGACTACATAAAATATTGCTATTAAGTAAAGGAATAAGCTAGCATCGATCGTTTTTCAAAATTAGGTACTTGATTTTTGAGCGACGCTAAGTCTTGAAGCTTCATATTCGAACATTTGGCTGAATGCCGCCGGGCAAGACACGGCGCGCCCGGCCCTGCCGCATAAGCCGCACAAAGGATCGCAAAGGAAATGAAGGCGCAAAAGCCGGGGGTACGTGCCGCGCGGCAAAAGCCGGCGCCCATGCCGCCGGCATTGTGTGTAGGAGCCATTAGATTGAAACTATCTAACTGTCACATAGATAAATAGTCCTTGTCGTTTTAAGAGTTGCAAGCTTGTTGCAAGTGACATTCAACCTGTGGTGTTCAACCGAAGTCGACTATCATCATCTACCTTGCCTTTTCCCAACTTTGTTGGGGTCGGCTTCCAGACTCACCGGATGCAGCTGAATACCAATATTTTACATGGGGCGACTGCCTATCTGACCTCCACAACCCAGTTACTGCGTAACTCGATACCCCTTGGGAACACAGTTGTCAAACTTTCGGGTTTATGACGATTCGTAACAAATGTCAAAGATCTACAAATTACAGCCGGGATCAACATGCTTTCCGTGGCACGGAGGGGTCTTGGTAAGCAAAGTTGGTCTCCCATCCACGGACTAACCACGGGAAGCGTAGCTTAACCTGATCGATCGACCTGTGCGGCTGTTATTACTTAGCCACGAGCCCCTTCGAGTTCGATAGATAGAGAAAAACCGCAGCATTTCATTCAAATGTCGAATTCTAGTTCAGATGGAATGCATGGCAGTGCACAAACGATGTAAAACGGTACGTAACTGTTCTAAAAATAAAAATGCAACGAATTTAGCTTAGTAGCTCATTAAATTATAATAACTTATTAACACAATGATGTTTTTCCTTCATTAGACATGTGAGCTCAATTTAGTATCGACACAAGATATTTTCGTATTTTTTATCCATTGTTAAAAACTCATATGATATTATGTTATGTGTAAAAATAACTTATTGTATGAGCTGTTTGTCCGATAATGTATTTTATTGTTTTATAAAAACTAAAACCCAAATACGACAAAAAATCCACTAAAAAGGTATAGACAAGACATCACAGATAGACAAACTAAATATCGGAGTCACACGTGTTTCGTCACGCTCGCGTTGAGGGGACGGAAGAACATACACATACATATCTACCGGTCAAAATCATAACCCTCCAATGCTTCGCCGTAGTCCGGTAAAAAGACTAGCCTCTATCTATGTACTCATCTACTTATAATTCACTTTAAATGGCGCCTGAAAGACCAAGACGAAAACGTTAAAGTTAACATTTACTTCAATCAATCTGCCTAGCCTTTTCCCAATTATGTAGCGGTCAACTTCCAGTCTAACCGATTGCAGCTGAATATCAGTATTTTTACATGGAGCGACTGCCTATCTGACTTCCACAACCCAGTTACTGGGTAATACGATACCCCTAGGTAAGACTGGTTGTCAAACTTTCAGGCTTCTGAATGACTAACTGTAACGACTGTCAAAGATCTACAAATGACAGCAGTAAAAGTTAGTAGAGTCCGCTCCACCACTGAAGATCAGCGGTAAAATATGAAACTAATCTGCATTCGCAATTCATTTGCCAAACATGTAAACAAACACGAGTTTTAGGAAAACCAAATGTAATGCCTACAAATAAGATTCAGTTTGCGCTACAAATTCATATTTTTTATGAGTTTTTCAAGAATGCTAGTTGGTCTAAAATCAAATTTATTTACACTGGCATAAAGTTGATGTTTGTCTAAGTGAAAAACTCGTGTTTGTTTACATGTTTTGCAAATAAATTGCGCACGCAGATTAAATTTTTTGTAATGCAATTTGATGCAATGACATAAGTAGACACTAGCGCCGCGTCTCTATTTGAAAGAATTCCAACAGATTTTGGAAATAATATTAATTAATAATGGTGGTGGGTAATAATTTCGGGTTATGTAGAAAGCACAACGTAGGATAATACTTGCTTATGACGAGAGCTTTAAAGTTCGGTTAGCGCAGTGGCTGAACAGGAGCACTTGAGGTAAGTTCACTTACCATATGCTTAATATAATTCTAGACTCGGAAGCCGTAAGCACTTACCTAAGTCAAATCTTAAAGTCTGGCTTCCGAGTCTAGAATTATTTATTAATTGTTTTATTGTTAACGATGAAATTATTATTCATACATACTTATTATTTATTAAACTCCTGCATATTCTTATTGCATCATTATTTCTCGGTCGCTTGCCACTGATATAATGATAAAATTAGTATGAAATTATAAAATTAAAAGTATTTATAATAAAATTAAACAAAAATCTGATACAATATTTTTTGTTTTATTGGCAATTTATCCTTTTTATGTTTTATTTATTTATTTTACCTACATACTGATTTTTTTTTTTTATAATGTACAAGTACGCTAATTAATAGTGACGCGCTTTCCTATATTTAGAAAAGTACATGCGAAATCAAGATAGAGACAAACATTGTTGGTTACTGCTCTATTCTATAGAGTGTAAGTGTAAGTTTATATGTAGGGGGTAATCTCCGGAACGGCCAATCGGATTTGAAAAAATCTTTTTGCATTAGATAGCCCATTTCTTGAGGAAGGTTATAGGAAAGTAACATCACGCTTCGACCCTTAAGAGGCGAGCAAAAAAAAAAAACTCAGAATGTACGCGGACGAAGTCGCGGCAGAAGCTAGTAAAATATATTTTTGGCATCTAATAATTTAGGACCACTGTGCTTCTCACATCCAGCGGATTCTGGCGACCTTCACCAGGCTTCTGTGAACCTAGATGGGTACTGTGTATATAAAACTTTGATTTATTCCCTAACTAGCTGCGCCCCGCGGTTTCATCCGCATAAGTCTCGATCCCGTGAAAATATCGGGATAAAAAGTTTCCTAAAATTCTATGTCCTAATCCAATTCAATCTGTCCAGGTCATGCTCTACCCAAATTTCATTCAAATCTGTTCAGCTGTTTTAGCGTGAAAGCGTTATGCTGCGGCCGCATGTGCATCTATCGTGCCAGAAGCTCCGCACTGTGATACGATACACACAGATGTGACCAACCATTACCGGTTATCGTCGCGATAGTTCGGGCTGCGTAGCACTTATCGCCCGGGTGGCGGTACATAACTAAACGTGAATTAGCGCGATAACTTTTTAGCGAGCAAAACATACGAAGCTTCGGCACGCATTGCTTTGACACGATATACGCAGATGCGGCCGCAGCACAAACAAACAAAACCACTTTCGCATAATATATTATAATATTATAGTTAGGATTTGGTTTTTAATACAGGAATCCTTTTTTAGTCTGATAAATAATTAGTTGGTCCATTTGACAATGAAAGGATACTGTTGTAATCCTTCCTGTAATTAAGCATATGGGGTAAAAATATGATATTTATTGTAATTATCTGTGACTCGTTGATAGCCGACCTATGAGGATACTATACCTGAATACATTTTAAGGCCTGTGCAGACCAGCGCGACTTGTCGTGCGACGCGACACGAACAATACAATTTCTAAGAAAACTTCACAGTATAACAATAACCGGTGTCGCGTCGCGCGACAAGTCGCGCTGGTCTGCACAAGCCTTTATGGTGTGTATGGTATGAAAAATGGACAGGATTAGTGTCAATTTTTCATACCATACTTTTTTTAACCGACAAGCAGCAGCAAAGTCCAAAAGCAGGGTAATTAAAAAAAAAAAATGTACACTGATATTATAGAGAAAAGATTTTATTTTTGTTTCTAATTAATAAACTCAAAAACTACTGAACCGATTTAAAAAAATCTTTCACCAGTAGGATGCTACGAGTACATAGGCTATAATTTATAAAGAAATCACGCGGGTGAAGTTGCTGGCGGAAGCTAGTTAGGCTGGCTTCACAGCTGTGCGGGAGACCCGTACGGCGCACGGGCTCCTAGGGGCCTACTCCCTAATTAAAATCCGTAGTTTCGGCCGTCGTTACGGGCGCTCTGCTCTCTTTCTCACTTACGGTATGTCTGGAAGAGAGACGGAAAACGAAGCGCCCGTAACGACGGCCGAAACTACGGATTTTGCTTATGGCGTCGGCCCCTGGAACGGAGACACACGTGAGGCGCTAGAACATTGTTTCACAGCGACGCGGATTGGTCCGTACACGACCCGCTCCGGGTAGAGCCCGTACAACGTATCGTAATACCCCCTCGTTTCAGAGCACTGCGGGCGTTACCCGTACGGGTCAGCCCATGTACGGACGGCCCGTGTACGGGTCTCCCGCGCACCTGTAAAACCTTATGTATAATTAGGTACTTACTACTTCCTTCCCCATGCTTCTGTCTCAACTTTTTAGAGAAGTTTCGGATGATATGTAGAAGACGACATAGCCATAGTGTGATAGTGCCAACTCTATATTAGAAACAATTAAAAAAATATTGAAGAAAATTATTATAGAAAATTACTGTCGAATTAAGTCATGTCTGCAGTCTGCAGCATGCACAAACAGACGGAATATTTTGAATGTCACTTAAATAAATATTGGTTTCAAACAAAAAAAAAGGAGCAATTTTTTCGTCTGACAAGTTAAGTAGGTAAGACAGTGCCTAGAATAGCCTTGCCACTCTGTACCCTAATTGCGTAATACAAGATCAATCAGAATCTGAATCGTTTTGAAACACATTGCTAATCCATTGCTTCATAAGTTCGAAAAAAATATCTGCTCAACAACATAAATAACGCAATGAATGTTGTTGAACTGTCAAAATGAAACAGATTAGTCGTAATCGTTTACGAAAATGTGTTACGTAATTAGATAGCTGGTCTGTCTTAAGTTGCGTAGTGAAAAGTTAAGTATGAGAAGCACAGTCTATTGGATCCCTTTTTATCGAGACAAACATCCGTGAAATACTTGAATTGTTTACATTCTCAAGCAGATTAAGTGATAAAAAAACCCTTCACCACCGATATGTATTTATCAACACTTCAAACTAACACAAACTCTTTGATGAAAGGAATTTATATTGATCTAAATAAGTCTCTAAATCTCTGTCTAGCATTTTCCCAACATGTTTGGATCGGCTTCCAGTCTAGCCGGATGCAGCTGAATACCAGTATTTTACATGGAGCGACTGCCTATCTGACCTCCATAATCCAGTAACTGGGTAATACTAAACCCCTTGATAAGACTGGTTGTCAGGCTTTCGGGCTTCTGAAGACCCGTTACGACTGTCAAAGATCCAAGAATGACAGCTGAGGCGGGGGACCAACGGCTTAACGTGCTTTCCGAGACACGGAGGAGTCTTGTCAGTCTATGAAAACATGGTCACCAACGGACCAACCCCGGCAAGCGTAGCTTAACCTGACGGATCGACGCGTGCGGCTGTTACTTAGCCACGAGCTCCTCTTAGATAATATGAATAAATCTGGGTATAGATACAGCGTGTATTAGAAAGCTGTGGTCATATTTAAGGGTGTGTTACAGACCATCAAAGTCAACGACAATAAAGAAACCCGTACAGGGGTAAAACAATGAATGTCACTAAAACAGAATTTTGTGTAATCAACAATTTAATGTTTCAAAGTTAGAACATGTACAGGGTTTTGAAATATTGAGGCTATGAAGGACTGTGATTGTTTTTACGCTTTTTACTTATGTTATATAAATATTCGCGCGAAAACCTAAGTATTGCCATACTTAATTAACTTATATTTGATTTTTTTGTGACATTCCGTGTTTTGCCCCTGTATCCTTCTTATCAACTATATCAATTCGACCCAAATAGTTGGTTAATAATTTTTTCGCGATTACAATGTTGGTCCCAGGGAGAAAGTTGTTCAGTTTGATAGTCTGTCCCACACCCTTAAATATGACCAGATTTTTGATACATGCTGTATAAGAGTACTTAGTACGAGCTATTGGCGAGGTATATGTGTATTTTATGTATTTTTTTTTGTGATGTGTTTTGATTGAGCAAATTTTTTTTTCTTTCTTTCCTTCTAGTGGGTACTGAGTTGGTAAGGAAGAAGAGATGCTGTGTCCCAAATACATTGGAAAAAGGAAACAGATGGCAATGACGATGATGAATTGTAAAACAAATTAAACAAAGAGATTAAGATAAAACTTCCAATTTTATTATGTATCCAGCACACAAAATTATTCAACAGCAATTTACACTCGATGTTTCATAGTATAGTTCGTTTTCTTACTATATTTTTTTCGTAAAACTGTACCTACAGATCAACAACAATTATGGAATAAAAATAGTGTTTTTTTTGGATCTATTTATGAGGTAAATTCTTAGCCATAAAACCTTGAAGATGTTTCGGGTCAAATACTTCGGAAACATGCTTTTCAGTAACTTTTTTTGTAGACGGACGAGTTATTTTTCGGAGACTTTTTTTTTATTGAATCAACAGAATTGTGTTTACCAAGCAAGAAACGTCATAACGAAATTACAATATTGAAATGAATATGTGACAATACACCAAATTACGACTCCCATACAAACTACATACACAATAAGGATAAATAAATAAAATAAAATCTTTCTTCGTACATTATAAATACACTCTGATTTAATTATAATTTACATTAAATTGTTATTGTTAATTTTTTATGTTTAACACTAGTTTAACGCTACGTTATGACTAATAGGTAACTTCACCGTTGTTTTCAATAATGTACAGAATGTTAAACTTAATGTTTTTCTATATGTAACACTTCACAAATAAAGAGCGAGTTATTTTTAGACTTAAAACAACAATGGCTTGTTATTTAAAGCCAAGGTTAAAAATATTATTAATTTTTTCATGAAACCTTTCCTGTAATTACGAAGCTGTTACATTTAGATAAAAATATTAGAGAGACTAGGCCTTACTAATAGTAATTTTCTGACTTACCATATTTTAGTAAGTTCTATTGACTCCAATACGTTGTAACTAATAACTAAACTAAACTAAAACGCGAATTATGAACTGTTTTGTACTTAATCGAGAGATACAGTCTTGTTTATACATTGGTCACTCGTAACTACTCCTTCTAAATTTACTCAAACACAGGGGAACATACAACCTTATTACATACATTATATCTATGACTAAAACTTGTGGGTAAGCATAAATATATCTATTTACATTTTAAGAGAAATCAAATATAAAGTTAAACACGATTTTAACAAGTTTGGTAGAGTCAAAAGTGAATCGAGAAAAGATGGATCATGGAAAACCTTCTCCGATTAACTTTTGCTGCAATTACAGATACAATACAAAGTCTTTGGCCTTAATAAAAATACTCTACAATAATTTACTTGTCTCTAACACGAAGCTTCAACTACAAGCGTTGCCTACCACACCCGAGAGCTAGGCGTGCTGTGCTCTACCAAGGTGGATGAAGAACGCGACGCGGTCGGCACTGCGCTCCCCACACTTGTTACACATAAACGGATCATTGTAACCATGGAAACCCATGTGGATAGTGTGCATTGTTAGATCTCCGAACGTAATGTCACAGTACTGACAAGAATACGACTGTGTGGTGGCGGGAGCTTCCACGGAACCTTCCGACTCTGAATCGGAAATTTCCATATCTCTAATTTTCTCGTCCTCGTGCTGAAGTCGCAACGCTGCTGGTTGTAGTTTGAAGGCGCGACCTTTCCGTCTATTTTTAAGGGCGGTGGTTGGTGTCACAGGCGTCGCTCGCTCTGTGTTAGGAGGTGGCGTACCTGCCTCGCTGGTCTTGGTGCTTGTGAGATCAAGCGCGTCATTGCCCGACGCCGCAGGAACCTCTCGAGGAGTGGTTGGTGTTTGTGGCAAGCTCGCAGGTGACTTAGCAGGCGGTGACGTCGAGCCACTGTCGAGGGGCCTCTCCGTGTATGCAAGGCGCTGGTGCAGAAGCGAAGGCGGGGGAGAGATCGTTTGACTTTTTTCAGACGGCATTTCATGTAGTTTGGGCGAAGTACGGTGTTCATAGTTATTGTTCGGAGGGAATAAGAAAGAGTGAGGTAAGAGTGGCGGGAGGTATGGCAGGTTGACGGGAAAGTGATTACCAAAGATTGGGTGCGGCGGTGGGGGTGGTTGCGGTTGGTTGTTGTTCATCGGCGATGGGTGATCGAACATCTTAGACAGCGACTTTTGCTTAGGTCCGCGTCGAGTTCCGTACACATCAATGATCGGCAACGGGTTAGGTGTACCGTCTGGGTTCAGTACCATTGCGGGGTTGTGCTGGTACTTCCGCAAGTGCAGCTTAAGAGAGTGGCAGTACTTGGTCGCGTAGTTGCAGTCAGAACAGCGGTACTGGTACACGTTGGAGTGGGACTTCAAGTGAGAGTTGAGCATGGACTTGTTGACGCAGGAGTATGAGCACTGCGTGCACTGGAATGGCTTGGATCCTAGATGATTCCTCATGTGATATTCAAGATGGTGCTTGTACTCTGTTACAAACGGGCACTTTCTACAGCATAACATCTTCTCAGGTTTGATGTGTTCCTTGCTATGTTCCCAAAAGCTCAGTTTGGTCACGGCAACAAATTCGCATTGCTTGCACTTGAATGTTTTAACTTTGCCGTGCGAGTTGACGGCGGGGACGCGGAGGCCCGGTTCGTCATCAAGGTCTTCATCACCGGAGATGTCGCGGCCGTCGTCGCCGTCGGCCTTCGGTCCGATACCATCGTACCCAGAGTCGTGGTACCGTTCAAAAGATCTTCTATCGTGATCCCTATCAGGGGATGAAGGTGTTCTTGGGGGTGACTTCGGTGGGGTAGCGTCGGCACGTGCTAGGGGTGTGGACACATGTGCGAGGCGCGCTATGTTTCTCGGGGAGTAAGATGTTTCATAGCCGGGCGACGGTTCGCGTCCATCATTGTGGCGAGGCTCAAAACCGGGCGGTGTGAGTAGACTGTACGGTAAGCCATTACGGAATGCGTCCAAATGCATGCCGAGATTGGCCTTGGCTTTAAGGGACATGGTGTCGTAGAAGGGAGAAGGTTCTCCGGAACTACCGACGCTGCGCGGGGAGTGCCCGTTCGAGTCCTTACTGGATGAGGAGGGCGACGCACTGTGGAAGCCCTCCGAGTAGAAACCGCTGGTTTGGTCTTTCAGAAAGCTTCCGTCTTCCATTGGTTCAGATTTCTATAAAGAAGGGAATGTATTGTAGAACATTGCAGTTTAGAGCTATTATAGAGAAGGTTCCTTGAAAGTTTAGGATACATACCACTGTGGGAGGCTGTAGCAGTGATCCCCAGGCTTGGGGATGCGCGGAATTATGCGCAGGCGGCATGCCAGCGGGTGACGCGCAACTGATCATACCTGAAGGATGAAGCAATCCATGAGTATGATGCAAACTGTTTAATTTTTTGCAAGGTTTCTTAATTGCGAAGTTACTAAAGTACACAGAAAACCGCTTTGTAAGCAAATGAGTGAGTAATGTAAAAAAATGCGGAACGAACAGTCACGTACGGTGGCATAATTAATTTTTAGAATACGTATTTGCAAAACGTTCTGCCGAGATGTGCGATTAATGCAGTAATGATGAGACCTTTTTTATATATTGAATGCGGTAATTACGATAGCAGCTATTACGAGTACATAACATTTGTTTGTAAACATGGAATTATTGAGTTACTATGTTAAATTAGTTATATAATATTAATAGTTTATCAAGGAAATAAGGTTGAATAACAACAATAGCTGAAGGATTTGGGGTTTGTTCGTTTTTGTGTCTAATATAAACCTCTTCGCATTTAGGAGCATCTATTTTTTGGCTAAGATAAAAACTAGAGTTATGTCCTAAGGTCAAATAGAGGATAATGTTATTAGCATTGTCTAATGCATTTTTGACAGTATACAATAAGAATGACGAATGGACAGCATAAATAATGAACATTTACAACAAATAATTGTTAAATTTTCCTTAATTTAAACAAAACCTCGTTATCCGTCTTGTAAATGAAGGAAAATTTGCAAATTATAACATTATTTGCTGTTTTGAATTACCTAAAATATTCCACAAAATATGACAGTTCACTAAGTATTTATAATTATTTAAGGATAATGGTATTGGAAATTGGTTTATAGAGCCTTTTTGATTATCCCTGATTTATAAATACGTAAATATGGTAGGTATCATAATATGTTACCACACGGATATAATAGTTAGTTATCAAATAAGGAAGTCCGACTTTACATTTTAGTTTGATAACACCGAAATCAAAGTTAATTCATTCAAGTTAACAATATTATTGTTGATTTAGAAACTAGGCTAAGGATGCGTTAATTCGTGCATTGCATTTCAACCTAGTACCTAGGTAGAACTTAATAAAGAAAAGCATAAACAAAAAAACATAGTTGGCTTATTAACGATTTAGTAAGTATTTTATTCAAATAATTGGCGAATAATTATGCAGGTCAGTATCATACTTGTACGCGGTCAAATAGAAGAGCATGAAATATTGAAATGAAATCTGAAAGAAAAATAAACGAAAATTATGAAACTCACCTTAACTTTAACTTAAGTTAAGTTTCAGAACACACAGCACTACAGATATTTCATGAATAGAATCCAATAAAGTTCACTTTAGTCCTTAATCACTGATAAATAAATTTTCATAAACACGAAAAAACCTTGAGCGTTTTTTTGAGACAACCCTTCGATGCGATGGCCGGGATACGTCTGCCCGACGCCACCTCTCACAATGAACTGAAAAAAATCTGTCAATTTTTATGCTCCAAACATCGATAAATGTATTCTATGTTTGAAGGCGACGTGTTTCTGTGGGAGGAGGACAGCAAATACGTGACAGATACGTTCGTCCCTTTCGAGCCCCCACAGCCTACTTTACTCCACCAATACGGCGCGAGCTTCTGTGGGTGGGGATCAAGTTATTAAGTTATTGTTTATGCGATATTAATAATAAAAAAATAAGCAACCCCGCGTATTTTCGCAGTTGTTATTGCAATAAAGCCTAGACGTATTATATCGGTTATTATTGCCCGATAAAACTGTGTGTAGGGAAATTAGATTGTTTTGGTATTGTATCACTTAATGTTTACGGTTATAATGTGATTTTTATGTATGTTTACCCCATTTATTAAGTAAGATAATAAAATATTTGACGGCCAGTGTTAAAACAAATGGATTGTTTACTTAACATTCATTAGTCGTAAAATCATAACATGTTGATTGTGTTGTTTTAAAACTCTGATACCTTAGATAGTAAATAAAAATATACCTACCTAAAAAACTCAAACCCCTATGTATCGTTCACCCAATTCCCCCAACCCCTAAATGGCTACGTCGCTTTTTATAGCGTAAAAAGTAGTACATAAAAAACTCTCGCGGTCGCTCAGTGAAGGGGCGTTGAGCTTTTTACGTCACACGCCAGCCAATAGCAGAAAGCAGATTAAAAAAGGAACGCCGTTCACTTTTTTTCTGTATCGA
The DNA here is from genome assembly GCA_916701695.1 of Agrochola macilenta. Taxonomy (NCBI): domain Eukaryota; kingdom Metazoa; phylum Arthropoda; class Insecta; order Lepidoptera; family Noctuidae; genus Agrochola; species Agrochola macilenta. Next base: position 7,801,770 of record OU753554.1, on the reverse strand, counting down.
GCAACCAATTAAAAACTGTTTTCCATTTGTGTAGAGCGGGGTTTTTAGCTGTGGAGATAGTAGGGTGACATAGAGAGTTATTATAATTCTAGTTATTTATATTCTAAATATAATTTAGAAGGGTCCACTTTTCAGTCGTCTTATTTTCTATTTGAATTGGTAAACGTGAATTCAAGTGTTTTTATCAGCTGAGTAAAATCTTACGGTATTAAAAATAGAATGAAATTAAAAACTATAAGAGCTGAAATTACTGAATTTTACAAACACCTTTTCGATCATTTTATAAAATGATTGACCTTACGTTTTACGGTTAAAGGTATATTTTTCTCAATGTTACTTTTTATATTCTCGATATTCCGAGTTAAACATTAAAATAAACAGATAACTTTATTTCATATTGTTACATTAAATTTATTTTACAATTTGTAACACTAAAATATATACATATATTAGGTACAGGTAATTTTTGATGCCCAGTGAGCTAAATAAAATAAAAATAAAGGAAAGCGTTTATTTATATTTTATTTTAACTTTTTCCTTTACATACTTGTACTCGTACATAAACAGATTGATTATTATTGATTGCTTTTACATGCTGAGTGAAATAACACAAATTAAACTAACTTGTCATTCAATTATCTTTTTATAAAATATATTTTATATCCTTGTTGCATACACATGTCAAATATTTGTATGGAAATTTGAGTGGAGGGCGCGAAGTTTAAAAAAAAGTCTGGTCAAGACGTAGCCGTAATTGGACATGGAAAATGGCTTTAGGTATTTCGTAGCAGAACCTAAGGGCGATTTTCATAGTTAGATAAAGTATTACACTTAGGTTGTACTAAAGACTTGTGGTACTTAGTCAGGTATAATGTTTCGTGTACCTATCTGCTGAACTATGTGAAAAAAATATTTTCTGGGTAAGGTTTTAAATGGTTTTCGAACAAACCAGCAAATGCAGGGTTAATTTTAAGTACTTACTTAATAGTGAAGTAATTTAGAGGTAGAAGAAAAAAAGGTAGTAAAATCAACCATACATATATTATGAGGTCGGTACTTATCTACTAGATAGAGTGCGTTCCAAATAAGCTTACGTGTTTACCCCAACAATAATGTTTTTGAAACTCGGCTTACGCATACATACCGACAGACAGATTAGCACGGATTAAGTGTACCTAATTAGCGACAGTAATAACTATGCAAATTATACCCACTTCACTCGGCACAATAACCGATATGTCTCAAAAATTAATAACTTCTTTTTGTCACATTAATTGTTATTCTTATAAATCTAATTACCAACGGGTTTTTATTTGGCGGCAAATTATTCTTAACGATAATAGACTATAATGGGATAAGCGATAACCGAGATACGTCGGTTAAATAAAAGAAAAAAAAGTCGTTATTAAAAAATTAATAACCTCTGCCATTAGTGCATTACCTAACCCGACACACCGCGGTGTGATTGTCAACATAATATCGCCTTATAAATCCCAATAATATAATAATATTGTTTTTATAAAAATATTTAAAAATGAAAATTATATGTATATATATATGAAATAAAGGAATATAATAGAGCATGTTTTGTAGTATGTGTGTTGTAATTTATATTACTACATAATTATAAATTTTACTTAAATAAGTGCCTATCTCTCGGATCCTCGTGGTGGATTACGGCTCACTCCCTCTCACACAGAAGCCTGTGACTCAGCAGTGGGAATATTATAGGCTGATTATGCTATCTGCGTAAAATAGTCTATTCGCCCGTAAGCTTTGTTAGGGTTAACAACTGGATTCTATTAAGAAAACCAACATTCATATTCTGAATCCCTACGAAACTGCGAAGATTTCGCTAATGTAGAGGACTAATGTAAGTGGTCCAAAATCAAAGACAAAGCAGGTTTTTTTTGGCAGACATTTTCTTTGCCAGATTTTTTGGATTAGGATCTGTTTATTTTGTTGTTTCGTGATCTGTTCTTTCTCTGTCGTTTCACTTTATATCTGGTCCTTCGGCACCCATTCGAAATTCCCAGTAAATTATATTTTATCGAGAGTTACTTACATTTCATATCTACGAATTATGGAAAGGCTTAATCAAAAATGTATGAATAAAAAAAACCCTTTTATTCCATGCAACACATTTTACAGTAATATTTCAACTTTGAAATAATATGCAACAATTCAATTTAAATAAATAATTAGCTTTGTTTTGGATTTTGTGTACTAGTTATAATAATATATTTATTCAACAGACAACTAGATCCAATAACAAAAAAATACTTACAATTCTAGATGTTAGTAAACAATTTAACTTATTTGCTATCTTAGTACCTATACTATCAAATATTTATTAAAAAAGATAAAAAAACATTTTTTTTGTAATAAAATACACAACATGTTCTTTATCAAAAGGGTTAATTGCTATACTTAGTTAGTATTTTTAATGTGAGTCACTGGCGACGCGATGCCGACAAAACAACAGTATCTTAAACAAACCTTAGTTAATTACAAAATAATGGTGACTGCGTTATCACGTTATGCGTATGTGATTTGGTAATTATTCTAGATATTTAAATTAAGGAACTTTTGATGTTTTGAATCCGGGAATGAGATTGGTTACCATCGCGGACACTGGCGTCTGACCACTTTTCGACCTTAGTACCTAAGTACCAACCTCTCCCTTTGTCCCTTATGTAATTTTTCAAGTACGACAGAAGTAGGTATTCTCGTAGATGATTACGGATGTTTTTTGTGATAATTAGTGTACCTATGAAACTGCATCCCAATTGCGTAACACAGTTTCTTTTGAAGGAAATGCCTAATACATTGTCAAATATGTTTGAAAAATTTGTCTTATCGACAAATGCATCACCAATAAAGAACTCGACAACGGCAACGTAAAGAACGCAAAGAGTAAGTATTCGAATTGTCAAGGGCATTGCAATTGTTATTACCTCGCTGGTATAACATAACAACATAATTATCAATTTAAATACCTACTAGAATTACTGAAATATCTGGTTTTCACTGGCTGGTTCTGCAATGATTCGGTTTTTTAATGCCCGTGTAATTTGTAAGTTATTTTGGGAATATTATAGTGAATATGTATGTATGTAGTTTAAAACCTATTTATGTACTGTTGTAAATATTTTAGTTATAACGCATTATGATATATTTTTATTTTTTTCTTTGTTCCTCTCAAACAGAGCACCTGTCATCTAATTGGTTGACTGGTAGAGAATGCCTAAGGCATTAAGTCCGCCTGTGTACCTTTTTGTGTGTGAGAAGTTTAAATAAATAAATAAATATTTCAGCAGACATATTTGGCACACTTTATGGGTTCTGTATTTAGTTCTAACTTAGAACTCAAGCAGTAACAACACCACCAATTCAAAAAAATAACTGTTTCTGGCTTGGCAAAGTATAAGTAGAGCAGTTCGCGCTGTTGCTAACAAGGAGTGTTCAAAAAACGTGAAAAAAAAATAGACGAGTAAAATCATTACATTGTAGAATACCTAACTTAGACAACAACGGTCTCTATCGCGTTCGACAGAAATAATTCAAATAATCAATTTTAACCCATTTTTTTATTTACTCATCGCATATACATATTAAACAACAAAAATAATAATGTTTAACTTCGATAGCGATGACGTCAACTTGAGTTAATAATGTAAAACCAACATAATTAACGGTTACAATGTTTTGTTTTAATATCCTAAATACTAAGAAAAGGATCTACCTACCTCTAGATACTTGTGTAAGTGTTACTGATTGCTTCCCACCACTTATAATAATACCTACTTGCATCTTACAATTAAACAGAGACACTACCTACTGTAGAGGTGTTAACAAGTAGGTTAATCGCGTGGCTTTCATTTTGACAGTTCAACAACAGTCATAGCGTTATTTACGTTGTTGAGCAGACAAATTCTTCGAACATATATTATGAAGCAATGGATTAGCAAAATCATTCAGATTGCGATTGAACGGGTGTTACGCAATTAGGGTGCAGTGCAGGACATGACTTTATCATCCAACCTCCACGAATATTTGATAAGTTATACATATTTAGAGATTTAAAAAAAACTATTTTTTATTTAGATGAATAGGAAAAGAATAGACAGCCATCTTGAATAGCTGGCAGCGCCCGTCTTGATGTAAAATAATTAGTTTATTTAGGAATAATTATCCTCAAATACGTGTTTCATTCGAGTAGCTCAGAGCTCCACGATCCCCTACAGTATGTACTAATTCTTTCTTATACAATTACATGTATCCAGTCAGCTTGAGAGGCATGTCTGTTTTTCTGATTATAAACTATACTCCATTTGAAATAAGATTAGACATTTAAACAAACCTTTTTTACAGTCTGTTCAACCGATTCTGACTTCTATACCGTAGGTATAAGGATAGCATTAAAAGCAAAAAAGTGGTTACAATACCAACTGTTTACTGCAGCTGCCATATGTCATGCTACCAGAGCAATAGAAGTCAAAATCAATTGAAAGGACTGTACAAAAGATTTAGTTAAATGTGTAATCTTATTCAATACCTATATATTTAATACATCCTTCGAAAAGTCCCAACTGAAAATTAATGATGTTTTTTCGCCGCTTCTTAGGAGACCTATACCTACTGTCGAGGATCTTGTATTATGTATTCCGTACTTAGTAAACACCCGGCCAGAGCAGATAGTAAGATATTAAAAACATACGTAGGTACAGACGAACATATTTATGTAATAATAATTGTGTGAAGCCATATTTGTTACGGTCGCAAATCATATTTTAATGAACATAAAACCTCACACTGACCTGCAAAATGTAAAAAACTGAAGAAAATTTGAATTTCGCGGGCTACCTTAGCGCATGTTAAAGCTCCGACGACCAAAGTAAAAATACCAGTTTTTCCCCTATAAGGAAAAAGAAAAGCCACTAAAATTCAGATAACGGTTCGCACAGGAGCGCGGTATCCAATATTTTGGCAATAACTACCCCGGTCGTGGCGGGAGAAAATTCTCATTTTCCGGTCAGTACACTCGCGTAGATATGCGTTTCTCCAGTGAGTGGGAAGGCTGCGTGCATACGATACCTTGGTCCTTGTGGCCTTGTTTGAAAACGTCAGGCAGTTTAGGGATTTCAGAGGTTAGGAAAAGTATAAAGCAATTACAGCAGATTTAGCCAAGTTTGTAATTTAAAGAAAAGAAAGAAAGAAAGAAAAAGTATTTATTGAGACTCGCACAGGAAATCACATTAAACTAAAAACACATTAAACATAAATAAAAAACAATAAAAAACAAAGTAACATAAAAAAAAATGAAGGAAAAATTAAGGCAGATGTACATCCGAAGTTCACCAGTTATGTATAAGTTAGGACTTAAACATAACTGGTGAAATTCGGATGTACGATGTGATGTAACACACACCAGAAAAACCCAATAACACTTTGCCCGATCTGGGAATCGCACGCAGGACCTCGGAAAAAGGTGACAGCTGTCACTGGAATATCTGCTAAGCTGACTGAGAGTTAGACACAAAAAATCATAGCTTAGCTTAACACAAATTGTAGTAGGTACTTTCTTGTTTCTATGAGTATAGTCTCCCGAATTGAAAAATCAAATTCATACATCCATGTTGTGCTTGGGTAACTTACGATCGAGTTTATGTTATCTGTTTACCCACATTTTTTTTTTCTTTTACTTTTATGCTATTATGTTTTGTTGTTTTATATACGTACATCTGTGCGCTCTAATTATGAATCTTAGTTTTTTTTTAGATATTGTTTCTCAGTAAGTGAATTATGTATGCAATTCTTTATGAGAAATAAAGTTATTCTTAAACCTAGAATTGAATAGGTGATTTTGGCAAGCCTCTTTAACTCGCAAACCTAATTTAACAATAATATTTTTTAAAGAATATTCTGAAGAACAAAAAAATCGAAGTTTATATACTTACCTCTATATAGCCGTTAGCTCCACACACGCGTCCGCTCGTATGTCCAAGCCCGAGCGTTCTTATCGCAGCGAGTAAAAAGTAATGCGTCCAGCCTTTATGGCAGTTTCGAGACACGCTCTTTATTACGGAGGGCAGGGCTTTGCGATCGGCTTGAGGTGCACTGAGGGCAAAGGGAATAAATACAAAAAAAAAACTTTTATTTCAGACCCCTGGCTGGAGGCTTTGAGTGTAGAAGCTTAAGGCAGCCACAGGATTGTCCGGTTGAGTAGTCATGACCTCAGTGGTCAGCTACGAGATGCCCTACATAAAAAATAAATTAAAAAAAAGTCAGACTCTACACACGCCTTAGAAACTATTGTTAGTATTTACATCTACCAGAGAAACAACGAATTATTCGTTTAAAGCAAGCCTTTTTCATATTAATCGGCGGATCTTCGTGCCGTGATTGATATTGGTATCTAATACCTAGTAAAAGCTAATCGATTAAATGCGGGTTTTCAGCTTAAACCCTTGAATCTTGTTTACAAACTACTTCACAGCTTCTTCTTTCTCATAGTCTATGTGTCATAAACTTATATTCAGAGCTAGTAATTGATTTTATAATACAGACAGATTTAGTTATCTTTAAAATTCTTCTTACAAAATTAATAACGATTCACTGATTAAATCAATTGGTAATATGCACGCAATCGTGAAATGTGCTTAATAATGTTTTTTTCTATCTTTAATTCAAATTGGAAGGGATAAATAAAAAATTGGATTGTCATTATTTTAACAAATTAAAATTGGATTGTAACCATGAAGACTCTTTATCAAATCAAATCAAATCAAATCAATTGTTTATTTGCTAGAAATACATTGTTTTGGTACAGATGAGATCTTATAACCTAAGTGTCATTGTATTCTGCCTGCAAGCAAGCGTGCAAATTTTTTATTAAGTTATCATACATTATTATTTTATTACTATTATTATTAAATACTATTATCATGCATTTATTTATATTGTCAATATTCATAAAATTATAGGTACTAATTTTAAATTTTATGTTCCATAAATTCCTTAAAACTATAAAAACAACACTCTAAAAGCCATTCTGTTAATTTTGTCTTGAACACGTTACCCTGCAATAATTTTAAATCATTTGGTAAGTTGTTATAAATTAAAACACACATATTGAACACATTTTTCTTATAGATATCCTTATGACTGGCGACTGGTGGCGACTGGTGGCTGATACAGTAGGTTGTGAAATTTAGCCCTTTTTTGTCTAGTTAGGACCTCACTACGTTGTTTAAAGTAGTGCATGTGTTTTTTTGTGAAGATACAGATATCTTTTATATACATACAAGGTATTGGAAGAATTTTACATTTTTGAAATAATGGTTTACAACTATCTAGGAACCAAGCCTTGTTGATAACCCGGATGCATCGTTTTTGAATTTTAAAAACTCTGTCGTTATCGGTCGAATTGCCCCACATTATTAATCCATAGCTCAGTACAGATGACACATAACCATGGTAAGCTGATAGGGCAGCTTCTACAGAAACATTTTGTCTTAATTTTTTTAACGCGAACACAAACCTATCAAGTTTCTGACAAATTGACTCAATATGACTTTTCCAATTTAGATTAGATTTAGTATCATCTAATGTTAACGAAAGGACCTAATAATAAGGTGCCTAGAAAAAGATATGTCCAATTATTTACTAATGTAAACAGATAAATAACATATCATCACGCCAGTAATCCCCGAAGGGATTGGCAGAGGTGTAAGTATAGTACACCCACATTTTGCCAGTTATGTTTAAGTCCAATGTAATAGGGGGTGAGCCTACTGCCAGCAAGCGGGCACAATTCCAGACTACGGAGAAATTCCTAATGGAAAAATCCAATAACACTTTGTCCGCCCTGAGAATCGAACCCAGGAAATCTGTTTATTTAACAGGAAAAACCTCTGTTTACCTCTTGCGGTCCTAAATACCAGGTATTTTAAATGACACTAAAACACGTTCGGGTTAATTCGAAATGGATTAAAAAAATTGTGGTTAATTGTAATGTAATTATTAAGTAACTAATGTATTTGTATATTTAATGTTCTTATTATCTTATAAACGTGTTTATTTTCCCCTTTTTAGACGTTTGTAAGTTAGATTTACAATCATTATCAGGTTCCAAGCTTATTATTATACATCACTTCACTCACTCACTTCATAGCTTGGAACCTGCTCCCGACACCGGCGACCCGCAATTTTTTTTTTGTGTATCTTTTTATTTTAATAAAAAAAAAAAAAAACAGTTATGAAAGAATATTAATACGTAAACGACATAATAATTAAAAGTTTTTCCGGATATTACAATGACTGCATCCATATTACCTATTAGCACAGTATTACGATCCATATCAATCAATCTGCCTAGCCTTTTCCCAACTATGTTGGGGTCGGCTTCCAGTCTAACCGGATGCAGCTGAATACCAGTATTTTACATGGAGCGACTGCCTATCTGACCTCCACAACCCAGTAACTGGGTAATACGATACCCCTTGGTAAGACTGGTGTCAGACTTTCGGGCTTCTGACGACTCGTAACGACTGTCAAAGATCCACGAATGACAGTTTATGACAATATTACAATCCATATAAACTTTTAAATAAAAAAAATATGTTTCCCGATCTGTTGCCAAATAAATGTAATTCTTTCTTTTTCGTTTAGTAGCATTATTGATATCTATGTAGGTTTCATTTGAAAATATATGTAAAAATCTCCTTATTTGTGACAAGCTTTAAAAGAAAAAGTTACCAAAAAAATCTCCTATAGATTATTTGTTATTTCGATCAGCCTGAGTGTGTCCCCGCCCCGTTCAGCATTATTTCCCCTCGCATAAAAAATGATTGTACCTTCAAATCTATCCCGGGCGGAGGGCCGCTCCCTCAGGCTGCCTCCCTCCCTCCTAATGTCCTCTCTGCCCAACCTATATGAATGACTTGAACTGTACCACCGTAAAATGAATCTTTTGAGTGCTTTTGCCAAGATTTCGTAGCTTTGAAGATAAGAGAAAGTGGTTGATAATATACTTATATGAAATATTTGTGAAGATGTGTTTCAGCTTGATTTTCTTAACAACCACGAAGTGAAAACATTTCTATTTAAAAGGTTAGGTATTTTATTTATTTAACACTTTAAGCACACAATGTAATTAAACGACTTTACAGTGTTACAAGTCTAAATGTCTGAGGCCCGCGAAACCTAGCAATGGAAGTCATTTGCTGTATTACTATTACGAAGACCTCGCGATCACAAACTTTTTTTGCAACAATTATTATACCACTAAAGTTATTTAAAACGGGATATAACCTTCTCTTTCAAATAAACGTCTACTCCAAAATTAGGTTGCCTTAGAGACTGGTTAGCAACAGAAAAATTATCAATACTTCTTCAACTTAAACTTACAAATGTACCAAGATTTTATGCATTACTACCATCAAATTTTTATTCAAATTTGCCCAAAGTACCTAAACTTATAATCAGCAGCTAGGTACTATACGAGGTTACAAAAACTTTAGGAAGATTAGGTGGATTCTTAATGATCAGGACTGCTTCGTTAGTCAAGTGGCCACAAGCGCTGCTGCTGAGCTCAAGGCGCGGTATTAAGCAAATCTTTAGGTATGGAAGGAGGTGATGAGACAGTAGTGCGTCGCGATATGCAAATACGGTTGAAAATGGCGATGCGTTTAATTTTGGTTGAATCTCGTGTTCGCCGATAAAATTAAAAAAAAAAACACACGAATAAGTTAAAATATTTTAACATATTTCTTTAGTTGACAAATTTTCCTTTTTTATAGTTACAAAAAAAAAAATTGTTGTCACTCAAAATATTGATCATTTCGAGACTAAAAACTTTTTTCAGGGTCTTTTTAACGACGTGCATCATGGCAGTACACCACAACACAATCTATAATACTTATTTTGTTCTATTTTAAAATTTATGTAGCCAAAATAATCTCCAGACAGTAATTTGTGTTATTTACGCACATTATCTGTGGCAGACTGTTTAATAATATAGTGGATCGTGTTTAGTTACTGGCCATGAGTACTTTACGAGTCATTACTGAAAGCGATGCTCTTTTTTTTATTTATTTGAGAATGGGAATTTATAAAAATAGGTTTTCCATAGAGGTTAGTTATCAAGGAGATTTTAAACTTCCAACTTGGTAGAATTTAAATGTTTAATTCGTTTAAAAAAAAAGTTGATATGATAGATTATAATTGATTTATTTTCAGTTCAATGCACAAACACCTGTGGGGCTACACAGATATTTGGCTCTTGTACTAGGAGTTCCTGTTTTACAAGAGCTAAAACTATTAACGACTATATTATCTGTTACTTGCATGTTTAAAATACTGTCTGAAATGATGGTGTACTCGTATCATGGTAAGATGTTTTTCTAATGCCTGTGGTCTCCTAACGACCGATATGTCACCATATCAGTGATAGATGTCCGAAGCACTCTAATAAGGAAAATATCATAAAAACCGCAAACCTTCGGGAAATCAGATATTTTCCGCTACAATTCAGTGGTGACGATCCAAGTTTGATAACTTGACCCCCTTTTACTAGTAAAAATAGATAAATAACAAACCAGTTCTTCATCTTTTTTGGAGCTAAAAATCCTCTCTCGATCCAAACCCCACCGAAACTTAACAAAAAATTATGCGTAAAATTAAAACCTTGCTCAAAAACGAGACCTCACTAACTGCTTATTATGAACGCTACACTAAACCTAAGTTAAAAGTTAACAACAGCCACGTGTCGTTATTCGCTTCACATCGACCCGGAAGCAAAAAACTAGTAGCAAAAAGCGAGAGTGGCTGTAAAAGCGTTTTGTGCTAAAATAAAATAATTTATTGCAACATTTCCAACCCTACAATGCTCTCAATTGTTTCGGACAGCGGCCAGCGGGTCCTTATGACCGGACCGTTTTGCGAACCACCGGTATTGTTCGCGTTTTATTCGCTATAGGCTGATGTTTGTGGCGGGCCCATAAAACGGTAGGTAGAGGAATAAAAAGTGGGTTTACGTGGAATTTTATATTAAATTTTATTTATACTAACTTAGGGATTAGGAAATGTTTTATGTAAAAAATTGAGTATTTTTATTTAACTTCGGTACTAAAATGCCTTTTAAGTAGCTTTTTATTATTTAGGTACTAAATAGTGTTAAAAACTCGACTTATAATGATAAAATTAAATAAAACAATATGGTTTACTTTCATGATTATTTTAGTGGTACATTCTACTGCACCGACTCGAAGCTAAGCTGTTAAATCTTTCGTTATTTTTCAAAACGGTCTCCCTGTATATGCTTCTAACAAACTGACCTATGAAAGCGAATGTCGTTTTACTGCAATGTTTTGCTGCAGAACTAAGGCGAATGCCATCGGTGAACTCAGCTGCCACCATAAATCAATGGCTTGCCCATTCAGTAGCCCAAATTGGCGATGCATTGTGGCGTCATTTGCAGCTTTGGTGCTATTTTATTGTTTTATTTTAATTTTTTGGACCGTGACTGTGAGGTTTCACTTTTCATGATTTTACGTCGATTTCTTCGGACCAAACACACTTCACACAAATAAGTTCTGTTTGGAAATCACGTATTTCTTATTTATTGTTAGATTTTTTTCTAATAACGGCTGTATTTGAAAAGTCATGTCTAATTCACTTAAAAAGCTTTTGGACTTATCAAATAGATACAAGGTAGAACATTCTATATCTATAACACATGTTACAGAACATAAGTTAATTTCGAATATTTTCTTAATAAACATCTGAGTTGTAACGTCTTCTTTCTGGGTTTAAAAAAATAGGTACCAGTAACGTTCGCAAAACAAAAAAAGGAAAAAAACTGTCGTGTTAGTTGAGCGTGCAAAAACTGGCGCAGGCGCAAGTACTAGCCGGCACGAGACGCAGCTGCCGTGCTTCCTCTTCCGAATGTGGAAAAAAAACGCAAAAGTATTGGTTCTCGAAAGCTGTCACCAAAGAAATCAACGTTTTCGGAATCCGATATTTTTGCAAACTGTTTATGTAAAAGTGTAAGATTAAACTTTAAAAAGAAACATTTTTTTATTTTTTACTTCCTATCTTGAGAATGGCAGGCAGTGTGCAAATTAAGATTTGACTGTTTAGTAAAACTCCAGTAGCTTTAGGAACAAAAACGTTTTTTTGCGTAACATAAAAGTAAAAGCTTTAGATATTTTTTACTCTTAAGTATTCACTACAGTCTGATATTCTTATTATTCAATATTTTTGTGAAAGAATGATGTCGCAAACCCGGTAGCAGATCTGCCGGAGTTCCTAGAAGGACTTTGCACAAAACAATACGAAAGTGAATGCTAAATATCTTTTGTGTTATAGAAGAAACGGAAAGTTTTTGTTACTGATGTTTATTCATAGTGAAACCGCATTAAAATTTTGAAGGTGGCATTTTTAGTTATTAGAGGTTAAATTGAATTATTTTACTTGCACATTTAGGGCATATTTAAAAAAAAAACGGTGTGTGCTATGACCACACGATAGAATTCAAAACTTACAACTGGAGCCGAGTATACGTGATTCAGAGTCACCGACCGACTGGAGCCGAGTATACCCGATTCAACGTCACCTACCTGACCGTGATAGTTTAGTTTCGTTCACTGTTTTAAAAAAGCGCAAAGTGTGCTTAAAGAAGTTTTCTCTTCAAAAATCAATTATTTGATTCTGTGATTCTAACAAACCCATAAATTAAAAATAAACATCATCGTTACCTTACCATCGTTATCGGTATCTTACACAAAACCGTCAAATACAGTCATACACCCTACAGTTAAAGTCAAACGCTTTATAAAGAACACAAAAAATGCGATTAGCCGATAAAAACACTTCATCATGAATGAAAAAAGCCGATTCACGCTAAATATAAGGGTGGCTTGTAAGCTCAGGTTTGTAAAAAACCATCGGCAGGTTTTTTACCCCTAAAGCGTTTTGATGCGAGCGCTGGGGTACTTTTTACCCACCTCGGCAATATGAGGGTTGGTTTTTGTTGAGATACCGATCTCTCTCACGTTTTTTAAAAAGTTTTTTTGATGTATCGCGTTAATACCAATTGATTAGGGGATGTTTACGCGTGTCGACTTTTTATTGGGTCGTTTATTGTATGTTTTTATGATTTTTTTTAACGTATAGGGGAGAAAAATATAGTTACTTATGACTATGTCGATGCGATTGTGATACAAATAAGGCTTGCAAAAAAAAAAACTAAGAACAAAGCCAAGCAAAAGCAAAAATGTTGAGTTTGGGTTTTGAAGTTTGAGTTTGAAGGTGATTTATTCTGAAAGTGGGCAACGTCGCATAAAGGTGTCAATTAATTCGCTGTTTTATTTAATTTGGCAATATAATTTTATGGAAATATGAAATGTGACTAACTAGCGAACTAGAATAATATTAATGAAGGCATTTGGGAAGTTTCTTTTAATAATTGCATTACATAATCAATGTTTTAGGTCACTAGTTAGCCACATTTCATATTTCCATACAGTTTTTATTGCCAAATTAATCAAAACTATTTGATAGCTATTTGCGACGTTGCCAACTCATAGGATAAGTGCTCTTAAATTTGGATTTTTACAGACATCACAATATTTAAAAAAATGGTTGGAAAATACTGTGTTAAGGCAAAGTTGAAAATTATTGTATTTTTATTTGTATTTTTCTAAGTTTGATGATTCAGTCTATGAAATTCTTGCCTAACCCCCAACGTTGCGAACATAAACATCAAAGTACACAGATACAAACTAATTTGACCGTTGGGCCATGAACGATTTATTTCTATGTGACCTTTGTGCAATACTATTGTAAAATTTGGTATAATTTATGTTATCTCAATAACCATTGTAATTGGAGTTATTATTACGGATCACTTGCCCCAAGACGTCTGCGTCCATTGTCCAGGGACCATAGGGTCAAAATGGTCGAGGGTCAAACTATTTATTGTATTTTTGCAGAAATGTAACACCCTTAACATTGTTGTCAAAATGTAAAATGAAAGCATCTGTGATGTGTCTCCTTTGTATTAATTTTGGGTCATTGATTTATTCTCAGCACTATTAAAATAATGGTTAATAGTCAATAGGTTCAAAATTATTAATTTATACTTTCGAAAGAAAGGCCTGTAATGGACACTCATAAAATTACAGCATTCTTTCTCGCATAACCTTAATTTTGTAATTAATAATTGGTAAGAAATGAAATATGCAGAATGTATTAATTTATAATACCGTTCGTTTAGAGGCTGTATCTGGATGTTTAATTTTTTACTAATTTTTAATGAAAATTGATTTATATGAATGCCAATTAGATATAAACCAAAACTTTTTTAAAAGCTTTTCGCTGCTAAAAGTTTCTTATAAAAAATTTAGACTAAACTTTATATACCTACTAGATTTATCTATGGTAAAGATATTCTTATTTATGGTCTGATAATATTAATAATTATGTAATCAGTTCACCACCCAACTAATTTCAATTAAGGTACTTAATAGTTAGGACGTTTAATAAAATTGTGTAATAAGTAATAGGTAAACCGATACCTACCGATGATCTAACATTACATAATTACATAAGTATGCAGTGAACATAATTTCAACGTCGAAAGAAGATAATTAGGTTCTTCTTTTATAGTTTCGAAGACGTACAAAAAGAGACCGTTAACCTCTGTGATCTTAAGAAGTGTGTGACCTTGTGACCGTTATACAATTTATATCTCAACACAATTGACACCATTGACCCATGGCCTAAACAGTATCCCGTATCCTTAACGATACAATTTCAAATAATCCTCACTTTACAACATAAATCAAACGATCGAACATAAGGAGTTCTTTCCAAATTCGAAAATATGTCAAAAATCGAACACCAACGGTCGCCGGACAATGGTCCTACGGTTACATTTATTTTATTTTATTTCGCAAAATGTAACAATGTACAATTGTTATTAAGGAAAAAGGGTAGATTTTAGTAATCTTCTTAATGGCGTGTGTGAAAAGATTATAAATTAAGTTTCTGCAACAAATAAAAGTGACCCCTGGGCATTGTTGGGGTGTCAATATGTGTGACCGTGCCATTGTCCGTGACCCTAGCGGGCTTAGCACCAATTTGCGACCGCTCCGATTCACTCGTGATCGACTCAGTCCTACGAGGATTTCGAAAGATTTACAATTCTATGTCATTACAATAATGGAATCCTAGTTTTTTTTTCCAATTCCCAAATAAACGAACATCGGGCACCATTGTCATAGTTTGAACATAGAATTTTGTTTTTCGTACATAAATATTATTTATCTAAAATGCATCTATTTTTGTATGTTGCTAAGCTAAGCATTATTTTAATATTCATTGTTTTTTTTTTTCTAGATTTAATTTATTCAGGTCCTTAAGCCTTGACCGTTAAAATTGCAAAATACTTATTTGAAATAACAATAACAAAATAAGACACTTACCTAATACAAAACAAAAAGTATTTTGAGGACGTTTGTCTAGAGGACGATTTTTTACACTTTAAACGAATAGTTTAACGAAGTTCTTTTAAATTTCAATATTCAACAGTCAAACTATTAATTTAATAATGTAAATAAGTTGTCTACTGCATTTATAATATCGTAACATATGCAATTTAGTTACCTAAGTGAATATTTTAGTGTTTTTGACAACGATTTTTTGTAATATACAACACAATAACGTTTTCCTTAAATATCTAAATACTTTAGCAGACTATGCGACATTATTCCATTGATGGTGTAATGAGTGCACACTTTTGTGTAAATAAATAAAATATTATCCAGAAATTTAGAAACGGCAATAAAACGCACTCAGGGAATGAAACCCAAATGGCAAGTCATTGTGCTTGACCCCTCGCTCTAAAATAATGGCCGGGGCCAGATAAATTAAAAATGGCTCAAAAATACCCCTTGACGTGCACGATTTATTACACATTATACACAATATGTGTAAGTTTCCGACATTTTGTTAATTTGGGCGGGAAATGTGCGGAACTGAACAACCGTTGCATTGACTGTCCATACAGTCATTTTTCTTTTTGACATTGGCAACTTTAATTTTGAACAACTTGAATTTTCGAGATATATCTTAAATTTGCACTGTAACCATATATTTTTTGACGTTTAAGGTTAAGCAGCGTATATAAGTTTAAAGATTTAAAACAAAATACACCGTACGAAATGTCACCGGGCTTAAGGTACACATCCGTAACTTACTCGAAAGTCACTTAGCTAAACATATATTAAGATACATACTACTTACTGGGTTCTTTTAATTGGCTAGCTAAACTCCGCAGATGCGATGGCTATCGACAGCAGGTATCTAAACACATTAAAATAAAAAAAATAAACAGGTGATGTTTTTTTTGGGAGGTCAACGACCACTATTTGTGTTGTTACTTGAAGTATGAGTTGAGAAAGACTGTTTTCTTATGTTTTATCGTGTTTGGATACCCAAGACGTCTATAAAGTTTTAAAAAAAAAAACTCTGATATTTCAAGGGACTACAGTAACTTCGGTCGATGACTTCACAAAAAAAAACATCATATTATTTAACTTTTTGTTTTATCGTGTTAATATATCCATCACATCTGCAGAGTTTAGCTAGATAATTTAAAATAACCCTGTATATCTATGTTATACTAAGCTTCCCAAGTGAGTATGCCTATTTACCTATTTTACTCCTGCCTTTTTTGACCGACTTCCAAAAAGGAGGAGGTCTTATGATAAAAACACTACAAAGTGAAAAATAACAATTTCGGAAGTCGGTGGCAAAAACCGAAACTTCAAAACCAAAGACACCGACTTCCGAAGTTAAAGTAATTTTTCACTTTGTTGTTTTTTTTCTTATTAAAAAAAGTAAGCTACCTTAAACGTGTAATAAATAAAGCTACCAATACTCCACGTAATGCACAAAGCACGTAGAAATGATAAGTAAGAAATCTTTTACTGCCACAAAACGCAAGATCGATGTCCTTTTTTATATTTGGCACATTTTTTAGTTGGCAAGTGAACTTACGAAAGCTCAGAGCGTTCACAAACCCATTGCCAACCTAAATTGAATCGTATGCAGTAAAAATAAGAACGTTCAATGCTTTTGGAAGTTTACGATGGTATTGCCAATTCACAAAAGCAATCTTTTTACATGAAACTCTTTTGTTATTTTTTAAAGGACAAGGGAGATTAGGAATGTCCATTTTGTATCGTTTTATCGTTGGCAAAAGAATCGACCGACGGTAAATGCCACATTTGATCGATGGGCTAAGTTAGCACCTGCAATTTTGAGAATTACCCAGTAATGACGGATAATATTTTTTTGTGTGTTACCATACAATTGATTAGTCGTATTTTTGGTACAGGTTCTTAAAATGGAGGGAAAATAAGTCGTGCGTGGTTTTTCATTTAATTATCCTAAAAATAGATAAAATGATGAATGAATGGATGTCTGGCGAAATAATGGAGGATTCCTGCTGGAATATTATTGTAGAAATCCAGTGACATTATTTTAGTACACTAACCTATTTAAAATAAATAGCAAATGACTAAGGCCCAGTTTCTCAGTGGCCTGAATTCCAGGGACAATTAATTAAAAAATAAATATAAATTATATATATATATATATATATATATTATATTTATATTATGTTAGATAAAATTAAAAATGTTTTTTGACTGATAAGTTAGCCGGAATTTATCAGGGTTGGTGAAAACGACTATTTTAGGTTTTAAGTAAACAATATAAATAAATAAATTATAAAGAACATATACACTAATAATATTATACTTAAAGGTTTTTTTTTGGAATGTATAAACTCAAAAACAACTGGACCGATTAAAAAAAATCTTTCATATCATCAATCTTTCACTGAGTAACATAGGCTATAATTTATAAAGATTATCACGCGGGCGAAACCGCTGGCGGAAGCTAGTTATTTATAATTATCAGGAACAATATTGTTCCATAAAACATTAATAATGTTCTGGTCTGTTTAACGTGACTTTTGCTCAACAATTGAAGGAAAAACGTTATTTTTTAATATAAAGTTAACCCATTTGATTCTAAATCTAGGTAGGTACTACCTATATAATTTTATTTATAAAAAACGTAGTCACCTATTCACGTAAAAAATATTTTAAATGTTATTTCATTGTGTTGTTCGACCTAGTTTTTAAGGATAAATAAATAATTGGAAAACTTTTTTTTTACATCTCGTGACACATTTTTTTCATGATAGAAAAAAATGGGTAGATTACATATCCTCCTCCAAAAATATAAATATTTCATATTTATGTTGGTGTGCTGAATATATCTATCTGATTTTGTAGTATTTTGTGTTATAGTTGTGGACAGTTCTAAAAAAACAGAGGCAATATTTGATAAATGCAAATCATTGATACTTACATTAATAAAATATTCATCAGTTAATAATAAAAATTATAAGAGAAAAAAAAAACAATGTTTAGTTTTTACAATGACAGGAAATACAAAAACGAAGATATTATTTTACTTCAGAGATTTAAGAAACAATTGAATGTAGAAAAACAACTTAAATAATGACAAGCATTAGTTTTTGTATTCTGTCTTCATGTTGAATATTTTTCATTGTGATTGGCACAGGAAACCAGACGACGAAGTACAGAAATAAAGATATTAGGTAATACTGAAACTAAGTAGGTACCTACATTATAATTATACTAATAAAGCAGATTTTTCATCAGTTTCTATCTATACATCTTTAAACAAATATTTACAATTATATAAATAAATAAAATTAAAGTGTCTGTTTGTTATGCCAAAATAACAGCTTTTTACTAAATGCATATGAAAGTATAGATGTCCCAGTAAGATAGTTATAGTCGTGATATAGTTATATCCCTTGGGATAAAGCTATATACCGAAATATAGTTTTAAGAAAGCAGTTCATAACTATCTTACTAGGAATATAACTATGATACGAGCATGATTTAGTAATATAGCTATTAGGGCACTCTGATCAAATAGGTTAGAACTGTGACCTACTACGCGCGAGCCGAACGAACGAAGCGACCGGTGCACGGTGCAGCGTTGCCGCAGCAGCTGCCGGCGAGTGCTAAATCGAAGTTTTTCGCAGTAAGAAAATTAGGGTACTCCGACAGTTATGAACCGCTTTTATATAACTATAATCCTGTATATAGCTATATCCCTAGGGATATAACTATATCACGACTATAACCATCTTACTGCGACTTATACCAATGGTCGTTGTATTTAATTTTATAAATTAAACTACGTATTGTGTTTTGGTAAGTTACCTAAATACCTATTTTTGTCAATAAAATTTTCTCATTGATGTCTTTTTTTTATTGTGCGAGTAATTTATACCAACAGTAACTACTTACGGCGGACCTACCGTTTATTGGTTTCAAGAACATCCAAAACGTATGTTCTATAGAAAATGTACGGAAAAACCTCGTTCCCCTGATATTCCCGAGTTCCAGCACGTGTAGCAGGCGTAGTATGACTATGCAGTCATAGACCGCCGTCGTCGTTCAAACGGAAGAAACGAAACACAAACTGACAAATTGAAGAAAGATTTCTACAGCGTGACGTCAAAAATGCAGGAAAGAAATGTCACTTTGTATAGAAAGTGATGTCTATTCCTCGTAGAGTAGGGATATAAGTGGTCTTACTGTGCGTTTGCACTGGCGAAACATTCAATCAACCCAATGCAATGCAATCTCTATTTTCTGTCAATGTTCGATACATTGTTTGACAGGAAAATAGAGATTTCAAACGCACAGTTACGTTTTCTGGACCCATAGATATATTACAACATCTATGGCTGGACCCATAGAAGCTAAGCATTGCCATACAACGTGGCAATGCAGCCAGTCTCTTGGGTACATTACCAGTCGACAGCGATGCGGATGAATGTTTCGATGCTATATTTTAGTCTTTGAATAGTTTTAGTTAAGTTAGTATATAATTTTACAATTTTTATTAATTAATTAGTTATAAGTTGTCATATACACATAGATATATTATCCCATCTATGGCTGGACCCAAATATATACGTGGCTGGATCCCTGATTATTTGAACTCGACTCACAATTGAACGGAATTTTTTAGTTTTAAATAATTTGAATGTACTCGTATTATGTTTTTTTATTCGTAAAGCAGCGAATTGTGCCACGTGTAAGCAAAGTTTGAAGGTTAATTGAGTTTGAATTGAATTTCATCGTTTTATAAATAAAAACACATAATACCAATACAATTGGATATTGTCTCTACTTTGAACCTTGGCAGCACGTGTAACCGTGGGCAGCCGGACTCGCTAAATGTATGAAAGTGGCTGTCTCTGAACAGACTTCATTTTCTGCCTGGCCTTTACTGTAATTATGTTGAGATCAGCTTCCAGTCTTACCGGATGCAGCTGAATACCAATATTTTAAATGGAGCAACTGCCTATCTGACCTCCGTTACTGGGTAAACCGATACCCCTTGGTAAGAGTGGTTGTCAGACTTCAGGACTTCTGACTACCCGTAACGACTGGAATGATGCCCACTTATAAATCAAATTGTTATTAATTATTTCCGATCTTATTATACAGGGTGTCAGGGACATCGACGCGAAAACTGTTACCATGGATTCAGTACATGATTCTGAATCCCGCTGCGTTGAAATTTTTCGTCGGTTATTTTTCTTTTAATCTGCTGTTTGATAGAAAAGTGCAATACTTACGCGGTCAAAATGTATTTGGTTGTGTAATGGTTGGTACCTGTCAAAATCGTAGGTTGTGAGTTTTGGTCCCACCCCCCCCTCGGTTACCTCCTCTGTACCCCGACGCCTCTTAATACGGTCTGCACAACTCGTGTCGTCTCCACAGTTGTCTCTTATTATTCGTTAATTTGTTATTATTTAAAAAAAATACACTGTAATATTTTGACGTTGACAGACGCACAGTTATAAAAATTGGGTTATATACATATAATCAAAGCCTATATAAACCTACCTACTCCCAAATCAAGCCATGGTAAATAGCTATCAACGGGTAAATAACAAAAAGATTTGATTCCAATCTCCGATACAATTCTGATTCGGTTTGAACGCGTCATGAATAAAACATGGTAGTTTGACAGGGTGGAGGAGGGACACAACCCTTTCCCTCGATTTATTAAATGTGGTCCATACTGGTGGAGGCTCCCCTCGGTTTTTTGTGACAGTTCTCTCGAAGGGTTCGGGATAGTATCGATTTTTTCTTTTTTGGCGAATGGCGTAGCTGCCAGTGACGATTGGAGTTGTAAATGTTGTCTATGGTATTTTAGGAAGTTTTGTGTGCGTTGGTGGTTGCGAATACTCGTACACGATTGACTGTTGGTACAAATTCAATCAATCTGCCTAGCCTTTTCCCAACTATTTTTGGGTAGGCTTCCAGTCTAACCGGATGCAGCTGAATACTAGTATTTTACATGGAGCGACTGCCTATCTGATCTCCACAACCCAGTAACTGTGTATTGCGATAGGATACCCCTTGGTAAGACTGGTTGTCAGACATTCGGGCTTCTGACGACGCCTGACGACTGTCAAAGATCCACGAATGGCAACCGGGACCAATGGCTTAACGTGCTTTCTGAGGCACGGGGGAGTCTCGGTATGTAAAGATGGTCACCCATCCACGGACCAACCCCGGCAAGCGTAGCGTGACCTGATGGATCGACCCGTGCGCGTACGTAGCCACGAGCTCCTACTGTAGGTACTAAGTATTTAAGAATTACTATATTTCAGGGTACTTTTTTTTTGGATGTGAAATTATAAAATAACTTCTCCCGCTCTGATCGAAGGGCGAGTCAGACTCTAACTGACTAAAACCCACCAGTCTTCCTTCAGTATTGCCTGTACGTTGCCAGGGGCCACGGTATCCCTTTCGGATTTTCCCGCAACCCCGGTAGGCATCGGTCCTAGCAGACACCTTCATGTTTCAGGGTACTTACGTGTAGTTCTTTGTTTACGGTTTTCTTCAAGCATATAGCCTATCACTGTTTGTCCACCGCATCGTGAATTGGACGTCAACGAGAAACGAGATTACGCGGTCATAGTAAATGTACTGTCGCTACTTCGGCGTTATCTCGTCCTCGTTGATGTCTCGTTCATGGTGCGGTGGACAAACGGCCTACAGGATGCTGAGACAAGTCAGACAACTCGTTTGTCGCAATTAGTCTGTATTTGATTTACTAAAAATCAAAATAGTTTTTATCTCCGACCAAATAAAAAACCAAGACATAGAGCTATCAACAGTGACGTAAACATGTGTGCACTTTGTGTGGTATAGTTTGATCGTAGTGTCATTGTAAAAGGTCGTAAGTCTGTGCGTTTGAGCGTGTATGCACAGACCGGAGGTGTAGTTTTGGCATGCTTCACTGTATTGTTCGCAACGCTCTGTCTTGGTTTTTTATTTGGTATGAGATTTTAATAATTTTCAAAAGACAGGAACAGAAATTACATCTAGTACTTACAATAGGGATGGTGCCTGGGTAAAAAAATTAAATTCTAATTAGTCCGTCTATCAGATAATAAAAAAATATTAGACACGTATTTTTTGCTTTTTCATATTAATAAAACAATACTTAGATAAAAAGCATTTTAGGTTGGGGAGTGGGGGTCGCTACTTCACTAGTATGTATAAAATCTACATACTCGTGACGTCATGGCACATTTTACCTCAATGTATCGCCGTATCTTTAGATTACGTAAAAAAAGAAAAAAAACGTGTCCAATATTTTTTTATAATTTCAAAGACGGACTAAAATAAAAATCTTGGTTACGTCCTTATTACTTACCTTTCTCTGAAAGATTTTTTTTCTATGGTGACCAGTGTTATGATATTTTTTCCTAATTCCAATGTCTACTAACGTACAGTTAATTTTGTACATGTATTACAAATAATCCGGTAAACGGCTCCGAATTGTATGTAAATTTTTTGCATAGTGACTTTATTTGTCCTTGATTTAACATATACTAAATGTTACTTTACAAAAATGAATAGCTAGGTAAAATCAAGATTACATAATATTAGGTAAGTATTTAGTCAGACAAGATGGACCGGTGACCTTGTGAAGATGTCCAGCAGTGGACGTCTTTAGACTGAAATGAAGTAGTCAGAATATTATGAACGTTAACATTTTCGTTTAGGTAAATAAATATGTGGACCAAATTATCAATTTGTTACTTACCAGCATGAGAATAAGCGGTCCTCACATCTGAATGAGAGTCAATCACTACGTATTGTAAGTCCTCCCACCGCGTCTGTCTGTCTGAACGCGATAAACTCAAAAACTGCCGAACGGATTTTCATACAGTTTTCACCAATGAACGGAGTGATTCATGAGGAACGTTTAGGTGTATAATTCATTATGGTTTTGTGTAAATTCGCTGAAATATTACGATGATTGTTGAAGATGTCGGAAAAAATCATGAAGACTGGGAGCTTTACTGGCGTGGAATTCAGGATAATGTTTGAATCATTTGTACCTATTAAAATAATAGTAATAATATATATATATATAATATATATAGTAATTATATATATTAATAGGATTAAGATTAACTACTATTATATGGCACACAAATAGTTTATAACCTGGATTAACACATAGTATACTTTTCATCCCAGTAGTACCTTCCCGTGGGATAATTTTCGAACCAACGCGGGCGAAGCCGCGGGTAAAAGCTAGTGATATCGTAAGTAAGAGGTAGTAGGTTACCTACCCAACATTCGATGTTCAAAACCGCCACAATAACATTAGATGATATTATTATCTCGATGTAGGACGGCATTTCGTTATTATCAGGAGCAAGAAACAAAAAACCCTACTGCAAAAACACATAACTGAAAAAACAAGCATTAAAAAAAAAACTAATTTCAATAGATAATAACGCTTCTTTTCCTCTTTTCTGTTCTATGGTTTTGTACTCAGGTTTTTTGTTTTTTTTAATAATTTGCTTTATTCGATACCAATACTGTAATTTGTTTGTAATGTGTTGTTATTTATTTAAACAAAAACCTCCCCCTCTCTTTTTGAATTTATTTAAGACGGATCTAACGACACCTCCTATTTTAAAACCCATCAAGCCGTTTAGGCTACAGAGCGTGCCAAAGAAATAAACAAACATACATACTTACTCTCGAAAACATTACCCTCCTTCTGGGGCAGTCGGGTAAAAAGAGATTAAAATTACATGAGACAGTCCCCCAAAACGCCCCCTTCACCACTTCCTAGTGCTCTAGCTGGGAAGAAGCAGTGGCGCAACAAACTCCCCATCCTAGAGACACCTAGAGACACGTAGAGACAAAGTTAGAATGCCTCATATGCCAGTGTAGACCAGTTGCTTGTGTCTTTTGGGTTTTATGTGCTGTATAGATGGCCATTATCACATAATATTTTATATACAGGGGGAAGTTTTTTCATTTGCTAAAGTGACTTAGCGAAAGGGGTGACGGACAAAAGAGTTATCATTTGGGATTGCACCCTTTTATTGACAGACGCATGTCACCCCTAAAAGTATCGTGTGAACTGCAATTTGATGTTTCGTGCGAATTATTTACCTAGTAAGTATATAAATGCATTTATTTTAATTATTCTGGTATATTGTCGGATTTTAAGAATATTACAAAACAATGCAGTAAGTAGTAGGTACTGCAACTTGTTAAATGAACCACTAACCCGAAAAAATCTAACCGAATCCAAGCACAAACTATTTTACGAAAACAAGTTTTAAATGTTACCTATAACTTAACTTTAATTACTCCCACGATCCCTGTATCGTTGCATGTACCCATAAACACAATCTTTTGCGTATGTTACATTGTGCACTAGCGTAAACAGCGAATTTTTACACCAAAAATAATGTTTTACAAATTGTTTGTAAAGTCGTTTCCCAACAATTACTTATGCACAAAGTTACTTACTTTGATGTACGGAATGCGTAGATGACGTCTTCGTGATGGGTCTTTTTATACCCTGTATGTTTACAGAATATAAATAATGTCTTTATTAAGTACTATATTTCGCCAGCGGCTTCGCCCGCGTGATATATCTTTATAAATATAAATATATAAATATAATAGCCTATGTTACTCAGTGTATAGCATACTACTGGTGAAAGAATTTTTAAAATCGGTCCAGTCGTTTTTGAGTTTATTAATAAAAAAAAAAATATATAAATCTGTTCTCTTTACAATACTAGTGTAGAAAACGCTGCCATCCTTTTGGGCACTTTTCCCGCTGACAGCGATGCGGACGAATTTTTTTATGCCTAATGAGCTCTTCCCTTTATTTTTTTAAAATTTATTTTTTCGTTTACATACTTGTTCATAATATATATAATAGTTAGTTGTATATACATATTTTACATTAATGTATAATAAAGATTATTGAAATAAATTACAATTAAGTAATTGTGTAGAAAACATTTTCTCTCCGAAGCACTCATTTTAACTGCAGTAACTTGCTACGCCGTAGGCCCTACGCAGCAAAGACGTAGCAAGTCAACAAAAACACAATAAATCATTAAAAGATCATTTTCCTCGCTCGTTCATCAACTCGAACGAAAGTAAAACTGCTTGCTACGACAATTTTACCAAAGCGAAATAACGATCGACTACCTTCTACATCACAAGATTTATGAAGCGATTCGCTCCAACATTCCCTTTTCATATAAACGCATGAAACTTTCCTTCGCGCTCATAATTTTAGATTCCCTCCGAGAATATTTTTTCCTTCGGCGCGGGAGGGAGATGGCTCGTGTGCGAGTGAGACAGGTATAAAATCCATACTTATAATATTTGCAGCCTCCACTCTCAACACTCACACATACGAAACACGATTTAGCACTCCATGGAGAGTTTCGGACAGCGTACAGGGGGTTTGAAAATTTGGATTTTCTTAAAATACAATAGACGATATTTAGTAACCTATTAAGCTTAACTATTCCTAAAGAAAACCCTGTAAGAAATTGACACGTGTTTCCTTTGTAGGAATAGTTAAGCGGTCTTTTGTAATTTTATAATGGATATCCGCAAGGATACTCCTGAATCAATTAACTATCTTGGATTTTTTTGTTTTTATTTCATTATTCCATTAATACTTACACAGTGGATTCGTATAAATACTGTTGGGATTGGGACCTGCAAATGGATCGACTGGCCTTCGCTATTTCGTGCTTAATCGGAAATCTTCAGCGGAATCGAATGGAAATAGATATTTTTTTTTTTTTTTTTTGGTAGCCTCTTGATCAAAACAGCGCAGAAAAATATAATTAATATGTCGATGGAGGGATGTTGACTGGGAAAAAAAAAATGTCCGTCAGTCAGATAATAAAATAATATTAGACACGTATTTTTTGCTTTTTGATATGAATAAAAAATGGTTTAGATAAAACGCATTAAGATTGGGGAGTGGGGCTCGCTTCGTCACAAGCCAGTATAACATCTATCGGCCAGTGACGTCATGCCACATTTTAACGCATTGCCTACTCAATGTATTGCCGTAATCTTTAGATTACGTAAAAAAAGAATATTTTTTATTAATTAATCTACCTGACGGACAATTTTTTTTTTGTCATATTGTGTTATGTTGCGGGCATCTGACCAGGTGCGTTTATTACCATGTTTTTTTAACTGTTTTGGCGTGAAATGCGTAAAAACAGAAAATCGATAAATCGCAGATCTGTCAACGTGTGAAGTTAGAGGTATATTATGCCTTTCATTTAAATAATGCTAACGCTAAACGCAGGCAACCACAAAAATAATTTATTTTATTTAAAAAAGTTACACGTGTCGCATAAATTATCCACTAAACAATCACACGAAATAATTATGGACTTGAATTTACTTAAGTAGGTATATTAAAAATCAATGAATCAACAATGAACAACAGAATTTGATTGACATCTTGATTTTTTTTTTAAACACATGTATCTTCGACCTAGGTGTCGAAGCGTAAAAAAATCTTGCGTCATTCATTACGCACCTGTGTTATTGAATAATACAAACGTTTCCCAGAATTCTTTATAATAATCTTTTGCAGGAAGAAGGGTTTATGAACTTCAAAACAATTTCTGTAGCGATTGATTTTATTATCATAAAAATAGAGCAAGATATTCACAGATCATCATTTTTTTTTCTTTTCTCTTGTTCTTCATGATCACCGTATAAACAAAAGACAAAGTGACAGATTGTAGAAAGATATCACGACGTGATGTCAAACATGAATAACAAAATTGCCACTTTGTGTAGAAGTGGTCACGCTACGCGTTTTTTAATATATTTAGCTGTATCTACTAAAGTATCTCCCAGGGAAGTAAGTATGGTACATAAGAGAGGAGGGACAAGGCTGTCAATGATGATGATGATGATTAAACTATTTGGTCCGCCATTTGTATGGGTACACACGGCCACACATCAAGTTTTACATTTATATTTTAAGCTGACCTCGCATTGTACGGAAATCCTATAAAATGCGAGATCAGCTTATATTGGAAATGTATAGCTTGATGTGTAGCCGTGTATACACTACTAATACGACAGAGCTTTGTCATCAAGAGCTAATTGGATCGATTCATCGAATGGAATGATGAGATGATGAACTTGTACCTTACCAGTTTACCACATTTATTACATGGGTATCTGGTAAAGTAAAAGTAATTATTTTAAATAATTACACCTGTAAACAGTACGGACGGCATTTTCAAATCGATGATTTCGATTTTGATGAAATTAATCTAATATCAGCTTGATTTTCGAAACACGCTGTACATTACCTCACGCCCACACGGCCGAGCTCGGCGTCGCGGCGCTCCCGAGAAAAAATGTACGATGCCATAAAAAATCAGCGTTCGTTCGCTCCCGCAATTTTTACCCGTTTTTTCCCCTCGGAGGGTCGCCCGTCTCCATGGCAACGGGACCGCCCTCTCCCCGACCATTGCTAAAAGCTGCATCAATATTTTTATGGGAAACGTAAACTATATTTGCTTTTGAATCTTAGGTTTCTTCGTTTTATCAAAGATTTATTTTCTTTGAACAAATATAGGTAGCTCGGTTTACGGTTCTAAGTGCTGCTGTGATTACTTGTGTGTTTTGGGGTAGACTTTGGGCACTTGGCACTGTTGGCACTTTATAATTTCTATGCAAATCTAGCAAATATGGAAAAGTAGTAGGGGATGTAAAAGAAAAGCGGAGAGATTGGTTGCAAAAGTTTCAAAACCTTGTGACATTTTCCTGCGGATGGAAGTTCATACTGATAGTTAGTGAGGTAAGTACTTAACTAAAAGGCTAGCGCCGTATTTTTTCCCCTTTCCAATTAGTTGTCGAAAAAAATCGTATTTCACATTCGTTTTCATAATATTAGGATACCTAGTAAATTACATTTCTTTGTAGGGTTCCGTAGCTAAATGGCAAACACGGATTCAATATTATAATTTCCTCATGTCCGTCTGTCAATCCGTCTAGTCTATATGTCACACAGGCATTTTACTCGGAGACTTTTTGCGCCATATCGACGAAAATCAAAAGCTCTTTTATTTGATAAAAGGTGTATTTTGTGCACTGCTGGTGTAGTGAAATTACCGAGTCAGGTGGCACTCTCCATACATGTAACCGAGGGATGAAAATAAATGCAATGCACCTAAACGAACGAATGAAACATTTATTTTTAATTATTGGATCGAACAATACCCCCATATTGTTCGATCCAATAATTAAAAATAAATGTTTGTATCACAAATTGGTCATACTTTATTCACATTACTATCTAACCTATTAGCTACGAAGTAATTTAAATGTAACTTAAACTGCTAAGTAACTATAAAATTAAGAAATCATCCAATAACGTCTTCCTTGTAGACACTTGATTCACGTGTTCTTTACTTGCACTACAGTTTAAGTTCACTTACATTGCACTAAACTAACTCAAAAGGGATTACTACTAGTTTTTAGTCTTCGCACTAATTCAGTGTTATCAAGGAGTTGTATCGCCTCAACGTTCACGTGATGATGAAGTAGGTCTGTGTTCATGAGCTTCTGCATATTTTTGTATAACTATGTTTACGACATCCATCTTGATTCCCGGTGGAGGTCACTATTTCTAATGTACCAGGGCGATAATTAAAAAGATAATGCTGGTTTTAAGTGAGTGACTTTGCTATTTAATTCCAAAGTTTTTGAGATATGACATATTTTCGGTTACAACCGCAGATTTCTTTTTCCAGAGATTTTTCCGGTATGAAATACTAACTTATTTTTGCGGTCGATGAAATCAATACTGTGCATGCGTAAATATTCATCTTAGTGCGTGGTCTGACACTCGCTTGGTCGTTTTTAGAGTTTCGTACCCGAAGGGTGCCGAAAGTAACCCTATTACTAAGCCTCCGCTGTCCGTCCGTCCATCTGTGTGTCAGCGGGCTGTATCTCATGAACTGTAACAGTTAGTCGGTTGAAATTTTCACACATTTTGTATTTCTATTGTTATAACCAAAAAATAATAACATAAATTTAAGTTAAAAATTTTAAGGGGTCTCCAGACAAGAAACATATTTTTTTTAAATATGTTTAAATACTGTATGGTGGCACGGAAACCTTCATGTGCCGGTTTTTTTAAACTATCGACTTTATCAAAAAGCAAATGTATTACTTGGGAATAAAAAAAAGTGCATGTTAAGTATGTGTCACTTTATAAATACAAAAGGCTTTGGGTGTGGTTCGGGTCAAAGATGAGTTAGCGTCATCACATACGTCATACTCATTTTAACTTCATTTAAAAACCGGCCAAGTGCGTGTCGTACCACGCACAATGAAGGGTTCTGTAGTAAGGATGAATATATAATTATCCCAAGAAAGAGATGTTCCTCCATACATTCCAACTGCAAATGTAAGTGTACACGCAAAATATTAAGTGATTTACCATGTCATTATTATTTTAATACAATAGACTTTTTATAGGTTTTCCTGTAATCTATAAGTATAGAACTATTCTCTGCAGGGTTTCATTTTCAAAATTTTAGGTTCAGCATTTTCAGGGATAAGAGGTAAATTTTCATCTATTTTCTTAAATGTCTTTAAAGTATTTATTTAAAATTAATTAAAATATTTGAGATCCTCACAACAAGTCCTTTCATGTGGTATGTCACAAGGTACAGTTTGCAAAACTTAAAAAAAAAAAAAACAATTTGCCCCCTAAAAACATATTCAAAATTCATTTATTAACGTTACACGCGGACGTGTAACGTTAATAAATGAATTTTGAATATGTTTGGGTCACAAAAATTCATATGTGTACCAAATGTCAACTAAATTAGTCCAGTAGATTCGGAGCAAATTCGCTGCGACAGACGGACAGACATACAGCCTGCCAGCCAGCCAGACAGACACATGAGTGATCCTATAAGGGTTCCGCTTTTTCATTCGAACGTACGGAACCCTAAAAAAAATGAACGAATGAATGAATTTACTGACATTGAAACGAAAACATTATTCATTTTAATAAAGATTTTATTAATGTTATAAGTATTATTGTACAAAAAAAAAGAAATTATTATTATTAAAGAAAGAAAATGTATTTGGTATCTACAGAGGCGGACTAGCAGTCTCACCCGCCCCTTTCTGCTGATTTTGCAGCATAAACCTGTTTATACCTATATTATATGGGCTAGATTTATTTTCAGGGGGTTACGTTACATCTTCAGCGCCACGAAGCTCGATAAGTGTTGTACTTCACCTCACATATGTTAGGTTTTCGTTTGTACATTCATACGGAATAACTTTGTCAACTTATGCTGAAAAGCTAAACTTAACTAGAAATCAAGAGCGACCGAAGGGAGCTCGAAAATGTTAGCAACTCGTTTAGGGTTGATTGGATTTTTTGTTGACCATTCACAATAGGAGTTAGGTACTTACTTTGTGGACTAATGCAGAAAAGTTTTGTTTTTTAATTTCTGTATTTTTTTTGTGCCTACATTGCAACATTTGTCATAAACATTATAACATGTATAGACGTTGTTTACACATGCTACTGTTAACTATTTTGTTCACCTTTTTAACATTTTTGACAAGTTTTGGATAGCCTGTCTTTATAATTTTTAATTTTTTTGATTTAAGCGTTGTGCAGACCGGCGCGACGCGACTCTTACAAAACAATTTCTCAGAAAACTTCACGGTAGAACAATTACCGGTGTCACGTCGCGCTAGTCTGCACGAGTCTTTAGGTGTAAACGATAAATAAAAAGGGTAGAATACATAAAGTTGGTGTAAACGGGAGGTAAAAATTTAATGTCAAAAACATTGCATTCAATTCAAATTAGTGCTCCCGCGCACTAGGCAGCCATATTGCAACAGCCAGGCTGCGGCAGCCGGAATACGAGAAAATTCTTAGCTGCTTAATGCGCGGGCTGTTGGAATGTTGGATTGGCTGCCGTAGCTTGGCCGCCGTAGCCTGACTGCCGCAGCCAGGCTGCCTAGTGCGCACCTGCCCTTAGCCGTCATAGCTCTATTATTTATTGAGCTGTGATATTGCCAGCCGCAGGCGCAGGTTGGCCGCTCTCGGCCCGGGCCTTTTTGGCCTTAAGGAAAATATGCCACTGGGTACCTAAATTATGTTTTAGGTAAGTAGGTACCTATATTTATTTAACATTTCTGTTGTTCAAAACATAACATAATATGTTGTATGTTCAGTTCTAGAATTTTCTCATTTTATGACATGTGTAACCTAGAGGTTGAGAATAATGAATTGTTCTTCAGACAGAGGCAGTGTAGTGGCGGTGGCGAACTGCTGTCAGTTGACGGTTTGTACCATCTGACATATGTCAACATAATTGTCGTATTACAAATATGCAAAGAGAGTACAGTTGTGATTCAAAGTGAACAGTGAAGTTACTATACATAGTTAGATGCCTCGGCAGATAACGGTTACTTAGTCACCAAACATTATAATAAAAGATTTACCTTTACCTGTTAACATAATTGCTAGTACAACAACTAGTTAATTTATCTTGCTAAGTTGCCGAACACGAAAATAAATAGAGCCATATCTATGGCAAACACAAAAATATATCATTTTCTTTCTCCGAAGTAGACGCACAGGCAAGCAAACATACTGCCAGTAACTTAATATTTGGAAATCAATTATCCATAAGAAGTATTTGTTGGCCGGAAAATAACTGGATTAAGGGAATAATATAATGTCGTATATTTCTGATTGCTATGATATATTCGTTATGGAGGAGGTTTGGCCGATTCATTGAGGACATTATCTAGTTTTTATAATAACAACGAATTTAGAAGATCTAAGGTGTACGACTTAATGTCCATATTTTCAGCAGGTTCTATACCTGGCTCAGCTACGTTTCAGGAATACCTACTAAATTGCTGAAACTATTGAAAATTCTTAGTTTTTCGTTTTACCATGATTTCTGTCAATGTGTTATTGAGTTTAAGAAGTAACGTACCTATAAATCCCTCTACTGATATATGTTACCAATTATAATGAAGTAGTTTCAGGCTTGAAACAAATTTAAATTCTTCTAACTCATATGTATAAAACCATTATAAAACACCGCCCAAAACACACGCCTCCCGCTAAAAAACTAACACATACTCTATGTATAATCATAAATAAAAAGCTCCCCTAACTTTTTTACAAATATAACCCCTCTGATTGGCTGTGTTCCCCAATAAAAAAGCTAAAGACGCGTGCTGCGCGCGCACGCGTTCCACCATTCAAATTCAAATAAGGAACGCACGCGCGCCGTATGTAACATACGGTAGCGGCTGCAACTTATTATTAAAATTGCGTCCATTTTTAAGTGAGCTCTCGCGCCCCTTGCTTTAGAAAATAAAAAAGGGCGAAGCGGGAAAAATGTGCATCACATTGGGGATCAGGTTAAAATTGTTGGTTGGCGTAAAAATAAGCGCGCTTAGGGAAAAAATATAAAATGAACGGTGGGGAAGTATTTTAAAAATAGAGAGGTCTCCCTTCCGACTTAGGGGAGTGAACGCGGTTGATATATTGACGGAGTTACTGGGGATTTTAATAACACCGTGCGTGTGTTAGTTTACTGAGGCCGTAAGATTTGTCAATGTGGCGTTTTGTGGGCGCTATTTTAGGTCGGTCGCGTGTCCTCGTCCCGCAGCAAGTATCGAGTTTCTAGATATTGTTTACCTGTTATAAGTTCAAGTTACTGGCTTCCGTTCTGTCGAGTACGTACGCGTTGTGGATATTTTTTGCAAATAGGTAGGTTATGAATGGTTGGAGAAAATTAGTTCATGGTGACCATAAAGTGCACATAGAGATAGGGCCGAGATTGGTCACTAATGATTTTTTGAGAAATACTACTGTCCTATTCGCCACCATTGTTTCCGATTGAATTGCCTCAGAAATTCTCTACTGAAGCACCCAATTAACATTCTCGGGTATAAATTATGACATCAAGAACGTAAAACAACCGAGTCGTATATCTATCGATATCCATTAAAATACATGTAAATTATGAAATGAACGCTGAAAGAATGTGAAAGTAGATATCAATGATCGTATATTTAAAACATAAAGAGAGAAAAACAAGGATCAATTTAATTATCATTACTCACACGCTCTAAAGCTGGGTTGAGACCGACAATTTATTATTATGGACCCGTATCCAATTTAAAACAACGCACGGCCGAATGGAGCCATTAGGTACGAGGGGACATTGTTTTGGTACCGTGAACACGGAGGGGAATCCTTGTGGAGTAGAAAAAACAATTTAAAAATAAAATGTAATAATTATAAAAGGGAGGGAGCGCGCGTGTCACTGCCGCCTTATTTATTTCGATCCTCAGCTGCTGTTTGAATTTCGAATGCGACGTTGTTACCGCCTTTACTATTGGCATGAAGTGGCATGTGGTTTATGGAAAAAAAAAACCTGGCATAGAGAAAAGGCGTTCTGATACACCTGTCATTTATATAGGACAGATTTTGGTCTTCTACTTTTTGGGCATTCGATTTACTTCGTGTTTTCTCCGGCTGAAGCAGCAGTTTTATCAATAAAGTAAGTACAGAGACGGAAAAAATTATAACTAAAATTGTTATTTACATTATTTACTGACCATTACACCTTTTTTTTATTAGCCTATACTGTCCCACTGTGGGGCAAATACCTTCATAGGTATATAATTATATATTATACCTACAAAGTAAATATTAATGTGTTTATTCATAAGTGAATATTCCGGTTGTTATTCTTAAAAAACAAAAACCTACTTCAAACAAAATCTGATTAGGTAACAAAACCGCAAATGAGTAATTATTACTACTATAACTACATAATTTAATTATTCCATACATTTAACATTATTATGTGTGAGAAATGGTTTTTTCATCGATACAGACATCATGAACAAAACATGCGGGCAAATGTTAATTAAATTAAGTATTGATGTGAACAGACCCAAGTTTTTATAATGGCGCGTGATTTGTGTTTTTGATAACAAATTGTTGGGGTAACTGTAATTATAGATTTTAATGATAAACTTCTGCTCTCCCCTATGTATTTTAGGAAGAGAAATGTGAGCTTTATATATAACTAGCTAATTGCCCGTGACTTCGTTTGCATGTTTTAACATAGAAGTTATCCTATGGCACTCGGCAATAGCGTAATAGCTTTCTATTAGTGAAAGAATTTATGAATTCGGATGAGTAGTTTCGGAGATTACCTCCTACTTACGAACTAACAAACTTTACCTCTTTATAATATTTATTATTATTTATAACTTTTTTCAAGATAATATTCAAATAATTAAAAAAAAATATAGACTTAAAATAATAATACGTTTCAAT
This sequence comes from Agrochola macilenta, assembly GCA_916701695.1. Lineage (NCBI taxonomy): Eukaryota > Metazoa > Arthropoda > Insecta > Lepidoptera > Noctuidae > Agrochola > Agrochola macilenta. Next base: position 7,766,877 of record OU753554.1, on the reverse strand, counting down.
GCTGCCAGCCTTTTGGGCACTTTTCCTGTTGACAGCGATGCGGACAATTTTTTTATATACTAGGTAGTTGTTTATATAATTCGTTTATTCACTTACACTCTTATAAGTTTACATTTTCAAATAAAAAAAATAAAAAAGCATTTCAAAATATAAAAAAATTGAGGGTCCAAGGTTTTAATAATATATCCAAGTACATATTATTATAATTATAATATTTTAGTGTGGACTACTTATTATTCGTTTATAAAGCAAATCAGTCTTATCCAGGATTTTTAAACCATCACGGTTAATGCACGAAGGGAAGTTATTTTTTAAATAAGTCGATGCCATGCTGCATTAAACTAAACAGAGTAGGGACAAAGTCAAGAATACTACGAAATTCGGTGACTTCTTTAGGAAAGAGAATAGATAAATTCAGCAACTTTATGTGTCAAACTTAGTAAAACAGTTGCATTGTTTTCACACCAATTAATCTCCATCTGTCAAAGTATTTAGCTATTTGTTATCTGTGGAGGCTGCAAATTGCCATATCTTTGCCCGAATCTCGCCACCTACGCGTTATTGCTAAGAAATGTGTTACTTTTGTTTATGGGACAGTTTATTTCGATGGTCAGTGGATCACGGACGGACCACCCGAATTTCGAAAGTGTCACTCAGTGCCCGTTTGTAGCTTGCATACGTAATGATTTCTATTGTGCTGTTCTCTGCAAAAAAAAATGTTTTTTCCGGGTTTCAGAGAAGTAACTCATCATTAGTTTGGGTTTTATCATATTTACTAGCTTCTACTCGTCCAAAGAAAATTTCTTGTTTTAACATAAAATTCTATGATACTCGGCAATACCTAAGTCTCGGCTTCCCATTAGTGAAAGAATTTTCGGAATCGCACCAGTGGTTCTGAAGATACCCTACACACAAACAAACTAACAAATTTTACCTCTTTACTATAAGTTATAGATAAAATAACTTAACATTAATTTACTATACATGTTACTGGATTAAAAACAACCCTGTCTAACTTAACAAACCCGCAATAAAGAACTAATTCACTCAGCTTCTTGCAACACTGAATGAATCACCTAATTTTTACACACCATTAATTCTAGATAAGTATCTAATTTTTACAGTGTAATCCACACTTTCTTTACGATGTCCAACGTTCAAAATAACAGAAATAGCCTCAGCTGCGCCATTTAACATAAGGGGGACATTTGAGAGACATCTTTTTACAATGGCCCCCAAAATGACCAGAAAAAAGTCACTCTTTTTAACCAACAATGGTGTCTGATGCGAGGGTGGACGATCAATGATCGAGTAAACAAAAAAACAGTCCTAAAATAATTGTAAATTTACTGGAAAGATTTATGTAGTTAGTAGTCATTGTGGTGAAAAATGGTGGAATGTTATCGTTCTCTGCTGGACCTCGGTGTCCGGTTGCAGATGTGTTGGGATAAAAAATCGACCATTGTGAATGCACTATGGCAATTCTGAGCATAGAGTAAAGAGAGAGCGCCGCTTTTTTTAGACCACCGGCGCTTTTACGAATTTGGAACGCTTCTTTTTAATGGTAATGAAATTATGGCTTTGATTTCGGCCGGTTTTTGTGATTTATGAACTAGGATACGTGTGAAACTGTAAAAAAGTTTTGAGCTACTAAACAAATAAGTTTAAAGCTACTACTATTTTTAATATCTCATTTAGTCTCAGAAGATACTCAACCAAATTTCTTAAAGAAAGCAAAAAAAAAAAACACGCAAGTGCTGATGTCCTCATAACAGAGGCATTTTATGTCAGATTCCTAAAACATTCCTTCTCAGTGAAGACAAGTGACTGCAAACGTGAGACCTCATCGAAGTCTGACGAGGGTTAGTTAGACCACTCTGAACGCTGACAGACCACGTCTGCACTTGCATACGTTCCAACTGACGTTATCATGTGGTTGCTTGAGACAGGCAATTGAATTTGAACCTACTTTCTCGTTCGTTAAGGTTGAGTTTTCATTGTAGAGCTGTACGAAAACGATTCTTGTCCTTTGATTATTTTTAGCTTTAAAACTATCATTCGGTTTGATCAAAGGAATTATTCAAGTTATGTGGGAATGGTCCTATGGGAGTTACTAGAGGTATTCCTACGTACCTATTCATTGTTTAATTAGAGAATAGCTCGATGCAGTCTGCAACTATTTGAAGAAGGAAGCAGAGTTGAATTTAAGTTTGGCCCTACACACCTCAATCAATCTGCCTAGCCTTTTCCCAACTATGTTGGAGTCGGCTTTCAGTCTAACCGGATGCAGCTGAATACCGTATTTTACATGGAGCGACTGCCTATCTGACCTCCACAACCCAGTAACTGGGTAATACGATACCCCCCTTGGTAAAACTAGTTGTCAGACTTTCGGGCTTCTGACGACCCGTTACGACTGTCAAATATCCACGAATGACAGCTGGGACCAACGGCTTAACGTGCTTTCCGAGGCACGGAGGAGTCTGGGTATGTTAAGATGGTCACCCATCCACAGACCAACCCCGGCAAGCGTAGCTTAACGTAATGGATCGAACCGTGCGACTGTTATTACTTAGCCACGAGCTCCTCTCCTTTGGCCCTACACACCTAAGGTCTATTAAAATTCTTGTTTCTTATTGATGTTACTTCTACTTAACAAACGTCAACTTCATGAAAGTGTAAATAAAGTTGATTTTAGTCTGACTAGTACTGTTATAAAAAATATGAGCTTGTAGCGCAAACTGAACCTCCGTATTATTATTAGTAACCGTAGGCATTACAGTTGTTTTTCCCTAAAACTCGTTTTTGTTTACATGTTTGGCAAATACATTGCAAACGCAGATTACCTATACCTATCTTGCGACTCTTGCGAGAGCCTCAACGTTACAAAATTGAAAAAAGAAATGTCGGAAAGAAGTGTTTAATTCAAATAATTCATTGTTTTTAGGTACTCCATGCTTTCATGTCATACTTTCGCCTCTTTCTGATATATAACTAAAACAATATTGAGATGCATTACTAAAACGAATATTTCCACTTTATATGTTAAGACAATAATTCCACAACCAACATTCCAATTCCCCTACCACACCCGTATTACATTTTTAATTTAATCAACTTATGAGAACTAGTAGCTGAGAGATAACGAATGACTTTTTAGTTCCCGCCTCAAATAGATTGTATAATCATTTAAACGGTAAACTATCTCCGACACAAGCAATGAAGACGAACGACCTACCTAATGAATCACTTCACTTTGGTCATAGACTATAGAATACTTACATAGAATGGACTATGTGCTTTATTTTGTGCCTATCTGTCACTGAGGTCTACGAAGACATAAGGCTACGCCATTTTGTAGCATAAAATGGTGCGTAGCGCTTTCGTAGCACCTGTCGTAGCGATTTTGAAGCTTACGTTTGTGCAATACGACTGAAATATTCATAAAAGTTTTAGCTTTTTATTTATTTTATACTTTTAGCACACACATGTACTCAGTAAGTATGTACTAAGTAAAGTACGTAAGTACACATTTCGTATTCAGTAAGTATAATATCGCTGGAGTGCCTGTAGTGTACGGTTAATACTGGATTTACATTAACAAGCAAATACTTAATTTTAAATCATGGGCTTTGTTTGTCTAAAAGTAAAGGCATGAAAAAACATCAAAAAAATATTCTCAAAGTTTTAACATGGTGCTTGCGAAAATTACTAAGGCCGCTCGCCCACGGCGACTTTTTGTAGCGATGCTGTCGCGAAGTTTTTTAAACGCGCTTCTGCATCGCTACTATCGTGCGTTAGTCGCGTTTGCAACGGTCGACAGAAACGATGCAAACGCGCGACTGTTTCTGACGACGTCGGGGGAACGAAAGGTGGAGAACGGAGGGAGGGGTGCTGGGGAATATGCCTTGAAGCGCGACAACATCGCGATAGTAGCGATACAAAATCTGGGCACAGCCAGCGACAGCATCGCGGCTGTATCGATACACATGTGCGACAGCATCGCTACTGCATCGCTACAAAAAGTCGCCGTGGGCGAGGCCTCTAAGGAAGCACTCTCAATATAATTTGGAGTAATTACGTACAAGTAAAGGGATGGGTCGCATAACACTACATTTTAGAAGATTTCTAATACAGGACGTAACTACAGCTTGTAAATTTTGTATCGGATCCTATAAAGCTATATGCCTACTTTTAAACACTGTCACATCTCCGTCAACTACTCTTTGCCGCGCCACCGTAGGGCGGGTGCACTTGTTCATCTACCGCATGTAGTCGGCTTTTTACTGAAGTTTTTATATTTTAGTATAAAAAGTAAAGTAACACGAGCCGAACGGTATGCGGATGTCTTCCTTGTCGATTCGCTTGTTATTGTTAATTAGTTGAGTCGGAGAGATGTACTGTTGATTAAGATAAGGATTAGGAGCAGGTTATATAGGGTAGGTAGGTAGTTGAGAGGTATGGAAGAAGAGAAGTTGTGCCGAGCATAAGTAAACTGGGTTAAGGGTATATACGAGTATATACGTAGGGTTTAGTGATGACCTTCAAAAGCGGTTGTGAAAAAATTCGAAATTCAAAAGTCATTTATTCAAACTAGGTTGAGAATCAGCACTTTTCGAACATCAAAATTACATAAGACAGTCCCCCAAAACGCCCACCCTTCACCACTTCCTAGTGCGTTAGCTGGGAAGGAGAAGTAGCGCAACAAACTCCCCAGCAGCACAGATGTCTGTACAGTTAGAAAAAAAAAGATTAAATATGCAAAATATATATATTTTTTTTTTTTTAAATACTCGACGTGGAAGCCTCCCTACGTATGGTCGTAATACGAAAGTGTTGTTTGTGACGCTTTCACGCTAAAACGGCTGAACGGATTTGGATGAAATTTTACACACGGGTAAACCATGACCTGGAGAAGGACATAGAATAACTTTTATCCCAATATTCCGACGGGATCGAGACTTATGTGGGTGAAACTGCGGGGCGCAGCTAGTTAGGTATTAGTTATCAATCAAGAATACCAGTTAGCATAATACGCAATTAAATATTATATGTTTTTTTTGCTGTTATTATAACAGTCAATAATTAAGTGACTTTCCTGTTTATCAGGATTTTCACTAAATATTTCCCTAATTTAAAATTATAGGCTAAACCCGTGATTTTAAATTAACTTTATCATAATTACTCGATCGACAGCAAAAACAATAACAACAAGTAGGTACAAGTACACACATAGTTACATAAAATTACAAATGAAGCACCAGTAATATGCCTGCTACAACAATGCCCAACGTAGCAAAGCAGGGTTTTATTTTTACAATGCATTTGCTCGAAAAGAGCCTTTTCCAAGCAGTAAATTAGTGCGGAAAGTGTCACTTTTTTTCACTAGTGCTTTTTACTTTTCTGTTTTTTTTTAATTTTGGTGGCCGTCGTAGTCAGCCCGTTGCAAAGAGTTTTTATTACTTGAGAAAAGTTTTACAAATCAGATGATGATGATAACGATGACGATGGCGAAGGCGATGGCGATGGCGATGGCGATGGCGATGGCGATGGTGATGGCGATGGCGATGGCGATGACGATGACGATATCGATGACGATGGCGATGGCAATGGCGGAGTCAAAGACAAAGTCGAAGTGGAAGTGGAAGTGGAAGTGGAAGTGGAAGTGGAAGTAGAAGTGGTAGTGGAAGTGGAAGTAGAAGTGGAAGTGGAAGTGGAAGTCGAAGTCGAAGTCGAAAGTCAAAGTCATGAATGTTGTTTTTATCATTTATATACGTAGTCACTATGTTAGATGTTACACATCACACACACACACACTCGTTTTTTTTTTTTTTTCTCTCACAATGCATAGTAAAACGTTGTATGATACACGTGCGTAAGATGATTTCCGACTCGTGTCGTCTTATACACTCGCTCGCTACGCTCGCTCGTGAATAAAATGCCACTCATCGGAAATCACCTACCTTCCGCACTTATAGCATAAATAACTATTATAAAACACGCGTTGTAAAACGCTCGGTTACTTACTGGATTGTGGTTCAGTATAGTTGATATAACATTATCGTAGATACAAGAGCTCGAAAATTGGGAACAAACAATACACAGAAGACCGCAAAAGCTGCTGAAAACAACAAACACAAAAAAATTGTGCAACAAAAAGATAAACGAGGACCTAGAAGCCCAAAAATCTCACAAACAAGCAAAAAGCTTTCGCTAAGAATGTTTGCTGTTATTTTTTCCCGCGTTCAGCTGAGTAGCAGTGCGCTCTACCAGGAAATGACGCTTTGGAATGAGGATACGTACTCGTTAATTTGCACCATAAATCATCGAAAATGTAGTTTTTGGCCGCGCCTCTTTGCCGATGAACCTTTTTGTAGGCCTCGGCTAAGTTCGGCAAGTGTCGGGTTTCAAATGTTTTGAGACATTTTTTTAAGAACTGTTTGGTTAGGGACATCTTGAAGCTGTGATGTCCGTTTGTTTTTTGGGAGCAAGAAGTTTTATAGTTAACTGAAAATTATACAATGTGGGAGCAGTTAATTATGTTTTATGAATTTCAGGAAATAATCACCAGGCGATCGTTTTTTCCGTATACTTTCTGCTGCTTTGTTTATGGCTATCGCATAAGAAGTTCAGTCAACAAAAACCTTAAAACCAAAAACTTGACCTCACGACTAATTCTTGTCAGATTTCTATACAGTGCCGGTTGCAAAATGCAGCCATTTTTATAGAATAATAGTAATACAGTACAAATATTTTCTTAATGTCCCTCGGCAAACTTCGTGTTCCGTCGGACGCTCTCTCTGGGACTCCAAGTCGATTGAGAGCGTCCAAGGGCAAATGATAGAAATCCGATGACTGACGAAACACGAAGTTTGCCGAGGGACATTAAGAAAATAGTTGTACTGTACTAATTTATTTCCAAAACTTCAGGACACATTACATCAATGAGGTCTGGACCCCTGAACTTGGACAGTATGACAGGGGTTAGAATGGTCTTCACCCTCCAAGGCGAAGGTGAAGACGATTTCACATTCCAAAAAATGCAAACAGTAAAAACAAAAAAAACCCGGCCAAGTGCGTGTCAGACCACGCACAATGAAGGGTTCCGTAGTCGGGATGAATTTATCACAAGAACAAACTTAACATTGTAGTTGAAAAACATATTCTCCCGTATGGAATGTATGGGAAAACATGTTTTTGCAACTGCAAATGCGATTATTACTCGTTAACTTGTAGAGCCTACGTAGCTATGCTAGTTTTCCTTTTAATTTCGTTATATATACTACTACCGTGAATTTTAAACGACTTTTCCAACGACACCCCACACCATGGGTTAGACGAGAAAAAAATATCCGTCCCCACTTTACGTGTATGGGCGGTATTTTTTTTTTTCTTGATTTAATTTTACCACTATGTCGGCGCGATGAATATGTATATCCATGTCAAATTACAGCTTAATAGTACTAAGAATCTCTGAGCTAAGCCGCGGACAGACAGATAGACGGACGAAACTATAAGGGTTCCTTGTTTACTACGGAACCCTAAAAATCAAGATATAAAAAAATAAGTCCACAAGGCTAGACTTGGTCATAAACAGTAACAAGATCCAATTCCGTACAGATAAGTCAGCCATCAATTTAGTTAGCATTTATGACAACGAATTCCTGCGGAACTGATGTTTTTCTTATTGCGTATAATATAACGATTGTTTTGGGAATAAGCCAAGTGGCCTCAGATATAGTGACTTATTTGACCCCTGGGAGAGACTCCGGAACTTTTCGATAGTTCTCATATTAAAAGTTGACGTGATATATAGGTAGGAAGTCGAGAAAAAACTCTTGGTTCTTTGGCACGGAAGTTTGTATGGAGTTCCTAGTTTTGCAAATGTAAGAAGAAAATAAGGTAATAAGTTCTTTTAAGTATTAATTTGTTTGAAATGTGATATAATCTTGTTGCCAACAAAAATAAGTATGGGTTCAATGGGCCCATTTTTTGTTATTGCATTATTTCTACGTCTGTGCAAGGAGGTCGAAACTAGTGCTAAGCGCCATCAATCTGAATGATTTTTGAAGGATAATACTAATCCATCGCTTCATTGTTCGAAAAATTTGTCTGCTCAACAACGTAATTAACGCAATGAATGTTGTTGAACTGTCAAAATGAAAACCATTGCTACTGTTAGTGTGACATAATTACCCCGCTGGTTTGCAACAAAAATCACATAATTAAAACAGATATTACCGTCGCACTAATTAAAATTTCCAGCCACCCTAAGTACCTCACCTTCAGCGTCCATCTGCGCTTAACCCCAGATGCCGATCATTGATCATTCCCATTCATTACAGACATACAAATGTCGTGAACCGTCCTAATTAGTGCTGGTCCTCAGGAAATGCCTAACATCGGCAGTTCGGCACCCGTGGGACCCCGTAGCACGTGGACACTTGAAACTTTTTGCTACACCGTTTCACACTCTTGTAGTTCCGTGTAGGATGTTGTTCGCACTTTAAAATGGAATCGTTGGATTGGCGGTGCGTTAGGATTTCGGAAGTAAAATCCTAATGAGTTGTTTTGTTGGTTTATCTACCATAACAGACTGTGATAGCCTAGAGGTGTGACCGTCGGAATGCCAAGTCATAGGTCTCGAGTTCGAACCCAAGGCACCTCTGAATTTCGGATTCATGTGCGTATTGTATAATTATCACTTGTTTAAAAAACGTTGAAGGAAAACATCGTGAGGAAACCGGCATTCCTGAGAGATATTTCTCAACGGCATGTGAAGCCAAGTCAGAGGCCTATGGGCGGCTTTAAAACTCTGACACCAGGTTAGTAAATAACCACACGAAAAGAAGAAGACAGACTGTATAAACTTCTCTAAGCAGTCGTTTTGATAGAACAATTATTTATAGCATAGCATAACCAGCCAATAATGTTCCCATTGCTTGGATACAGGTCACACAGGCCTCTTCTCGGTGAGAAGGAGTGGGCCGTAATCCACCACGCGGGTCCAGTGCGGGTAGGTAGATGTCACATGTCTTCGAATTTTTGGTTTTAGGACATGTCGGTTTCCTCACGATGTTTTCCTTCACCGTTTTGAGCAGTGATGATGAAACGATTTACACAATGTAAAGCGGCTGCCTGGGTGGTAACAACCACTGTGCCACCACCGCGATTTACTAAGGATATGCTGCAATTATAATATTTTAATTTGCAAATTGTGTCTCTATTATTATCTTGGTACTTAAATAAAAAAATATGGTAGGTAATGCGGATCGAAAGTGAAATTGGGGAGTTTGTTGCGCCCCTTGGGGAGTTTGTTGCGCCACTTCTTTTTCCCAGCTAAGCACTAGGAAGTGGTGAAGGGTGGGCGTTTTTGGGGGACTGTCTTATGTAATTTTGACGTTTGAAAAGTGCTGATTCTCAGCCTATTTTGAATAAATGTCTTTTGAATTTGAATTTGAAAGACACATTAATCCGCGGTGATTCATAAAAATATAATTGATTTATGAAAAATATTCCAAAAGGAACCGGGGAACCTACACCTAGTAAGTCGCGGCTGTTGTTACCACTGGGCCACCACTGCATTATTTATAGAAGTTCCTGTTATTTTGAAATTTGTTGTACTTGGGGTAGTAATTTCTTAGTAGATACTTTCACATGGGAAAGTTATAGAATAAGGTATCATTGTATCAATCCTCTATTATCATTATATTAATCATATTTAATATCGACGATTAACAAAACATTGTATCGCACTGGGTGAACAGTCTATTGTTTTTTTTACTGTGGATGGAATTATCAGAGGAACAAAACATGAAAGTAATTTTAATTAGGTAGGTACCATCGCGGTCCTGGAACCTGACGACTTTTCGACCTTATTGCTTAGGCAATAAGGTCGAAAGGAGTCAGGCGCCAGTGTCCGCGATGGTACATTTTCAAATAAAAAGGGTGCAAGACACAAATGTTATACCAGGAAAAAGGACTCAAGATTTTTTTGTCCACGAATTAAAGTGAGCACCTTGCGGATCTACGGATGTAAGTTCTCGCATTGATCATCGCAATCTCCATAAGGCCCACTGGCCTAAAACCCCGTTTACATCAATCCTTGCCATCTTCCCATTTTTTGCGAATCTTTCATTGTAGTCTGACATAACACTTGCGCAGGCGATTATTTGACAAAAATCTTTCATTATTTGTTTACCTGGAAAGGTGTTCTATATTTTGTTGAAGGGTGAATGTACCAGTTACAGGAAGTAAGATGCGAATTTAAATTTTAAAATGTAATTTTTCATAACATGTATAAGCGTGACTTACTACAACTACATATATTCTCTTTTATCTCTCTAAAGAAGTATAAATACTAGTCGGTCTTGAAGTGAAGCAAGGGTTACAGTTATCATTGTAGATATTTAACTTTTCAATTATTTATTCATTATTATTTTCCAACGAAGCCTTTTCGTTTAACCTACTTTAAAAGTGAACATTGGTCTCATTATTTTATCAATGAATTTGTTTTATTCAAAACTTTTATTTTTACCAAAATCCTGACAATTGTCCACTTTTACCCCATTGGTAAAGGTGCGTTTCACGGACGGGTTGAGTGTATGTGCTTTCTAAATGGCTTTGTTACTAAAATAAGTGTTTATTTGCGAACACATCTGCGCCAGAACATATGTATGTTTCTGACAAATGAAATAGAATTCTGAATATTTTACAATATCAAAGGGAATTTTTGCACAAAAGAGGTTTTTGGAGAGGGTTGATATTTTTAGATAGGTGACAATGTGGTCTTAGGTATTATTCAAGTGTTGAGGTGTTGAGGTGGAAAAAAAGGAAAGAAACGTACGCTGCATGACGAATTAACCAAGTTATCCTCTTGAATCACCAACTGTAACGAACATTGCAATGTAAGGAAGAAAATATTATTATATTTATTTGATCAAGTTAGGACACTCAATACATATACGTTTATGTACACCAAATAAAAAAATATAAAAAACTTAGTTAAAATAGTATGTACCTACAGAGTACGAAATGTTTGAGTAGGATTATAAATAGACAATAGTTTAACCTAGTTAGTTTAGTTAGTTAGTGAGATGAGAAAGTCTAAAAAAATACTAGCACTATTAGATTGTATGATATCAGCCACATTCAACTAATTAAAAAAAAGAATACTTTTTTTTATCTTAGCAGCCGCCAGTAAAGCGGTAATTTTAAATCAAAGGTAAAAACGACCAGTGAAGAAATAATCCTGATCATAAATAATCAAAACGGTGATAAAAACAGTGAAAAATAACTGTTCAAACCTATTGTTTTTAGATATTATCTCCAACTCTTTACAATCATAACAGCTTTCTGGCTTTTCTATTAAATATTGCTCTATTTTTGGTAAACAAATGTTTGGACAATTAGCCCAGATTTGCTCCTATATTTTTTCGCACATTTGATTTTCAACTCTCTGTGTTGAGCCGAGCATTAAGAATGCAACAGAGTGCATCCCAGAGCGTCAACAAAATACTCTGTTGGATTATCGACGCTCGGCGCTAAGCAGAGTGTTGAAAATCGAGTACGCGAAAAAAAAAAAATCGCATGTGCAAACCTGAGCTTATAGTGTTTATGAAGAAAGTAACCTTCAAGGGTGAACACGCTAATACCGTAATAAATCAGTTTCGGTAATTGTTTTTGCCGCCGACAACTATAAGAAGATTATGTTGGAAGCAGTAATAAAATTGACATTAAAAGTACAGTCAAAAGCGCCCAAGTAGAACTGTTAGGTGCTGACGACAGACGATGGGCGATTTGATTACAGAACATTTGGAATCGTTTGGAAATCCCGGCGAAGAAAATTGTCCGGGGACAAATTTTCCATCGTCTGCTCAGCGCCTTAGGTAGGTACTCATGTTTCAATTACACATGGTAATACGGATAAAATTAATGAGGTAGTTACACAAGAGATTTATTTTCGGAATCATTCCATATAAATGTATATGTTCTGAAACACCTGCATGTGTGTAAGATTAAGGATTTATTTTAGGAAACGGGTCATACAGGTAAATGAGACTGTTTTAAAATACAAAATTTTAAATGGTTATGGATGCAACACAAAAGGACATAACATAAATTCAACTTATTTTTTATTATTGTAAGTGTCATTTAGGTATTAAACATGTATACAATTTATATTACGAGGATAATTAATTTGTAAAACAACAACTGCCATGCATCATAATTATATGTAACTACTTACCTACCTAATATGGAAATTTACGTAATAAATATTTTAACAACTCAAATTCTCGCAAAAATAACGTGATTCACTATGAGAACAATATTTTTTCATCGTAATAAACCTACTTGCTCTATATTCCCATCAACCTCTTTCAAAGCGACAGGTAACAATTTTTTCATGGAGAAAAAATCGAGTATTTCTATAATGGACCCCCGGTGAAAGTTTTGTACAAGAATCTGTTCACGGACAAATATAATGCTACTTTTTTATGCACATCGAGAGATATTAGCAAAAAATATTCGTTTGAATACTTGGACCTTTCTCCGAAACCAATGGTTACCACAAAAGGGTTTTAGATTTCACAAACAGATGTTTTTTTTTCTTTTTCGTGTATTCAATTTTTATGTATGACATCTGTCAAAAATGTGCATGTTATGTATCTTTTACCTGTGTAATCTCAAACATAGTGAAAGTGCTGTTTGTTTCATCATTAGGGTATCGTTAGTTCCTCTTCTGATATTCCTATAATTAATTGTCCAAATTGTCCCTATAATATATATAGCTTTCTAGAGAACCTCGTGGTTAAATCATAACAGCCTCACGGGACGATCCATCAGGTTATGTTACGGTTGCCGGGGTTGGTCAATGGATGGGTGACCATTTTTACATACCGAGACTCCTCCGTGTCTCGGAAAGTGCGTTTAGCCGTTGGTCCCAGCTGTCATTCGAGCATTTTTGACAGTCGTTACTGGTAGTCAGAAGTGCGAAAGTCTGACAACCAGTCTTATGAAGGGGTACCCTGTTACCCAGTAACTGGGTTGTCGCTCCATGTAAAATACTGGTATTCAGACTACAGGTAGACTGGAAGCCGACCCCAACATAGTTGGGAAAACGCTAGGGAGATTGATTGAGACAATAAGTTAATGCTAAATAGACGTTAACATCTTTCTTCACACTTTAACAACAATAATAAAACGAGTGACACGATAAATCGCTCCTTATCCCTTACAAAAAATCTATAACACGAATCGAAGAATTAAAAATTAAAGGCCAATTTTACAAAATTGACGCATTGCTGACAAGAAAATTATTGTGCATGTCGGTTCGATATTTGATAGACAGTCACCTTTAGATGCCCTTTGTACTTTGGCCAGCACGCGTGCCCTTTCACTACATATAATATTTATACAATAATGCTTTTTGTCCGCCAGTTCATAACTGGCCGTGTCTGAGTCAAAATGCGGAAAAAATTGATGACAGCTCGAATTAAATGTCACCGTATTAATATTTGATGTCTTAATAATGCTTTTGCAATGGACTTCAGAGGCATTTTTTTTTCAATTTGGACGTAAGAAAGAAACTTACGTTACTTTTTAAGTAGACAATTGTTATTATAAAATGATTTTGAACGGTTTCAAAACCAAGGTTTTTCATATCTAGAGGATAGAGAGTTGATACAAGAGAAAAATAAAAGCCCACGTTATTTTATTTTTTATTCAGTTATCGTTTTGATTTTACATTTCTAATCTCAAATTACTCTATCTTAAAATTTAACATTAAAACTAGTAAATGCATCATTCATTTGCGAAAAAATCTCAAAGTTAAATAATTATAAAGAAACACAATTTTATAAGTATACTTATAAAAGTAGCAATCTATTTCTATTTTCAATCACCGAAAAATAAAACATTAATTTAAATGCATAAGGACAGCAACTGTGCCTTTTACCCTATAACCTAATACAGTCGTCATCAAAAAGGCTCGAGCTAGCGTGCCTAATTGACAAGAACCTAAGTTTGCTACCAACACAACATCTTTACAATAACAACAACAACAGATATTTAAGTTATTGTATTTCAGTGGTATGAGGACACCCACTCATAATCGGAATAAATACCTACTACCTTAATTAAGTACTTGCTTTGTGTCATGGTTATTTGCTATGTTTGCAAAGACGCGATATATGTCAATACTCAAGGAAATGTGTCTTATGTCTGACTAGCGACCCGCGCCTGCGTCGCACGGTTTTTACGTACTTGACAAAACATCGATATTTCTTTATTATACGTACGTTTAATATTTATGTAAGTAGGTAACATACACATAAAACTTCCGCAATAAATTCTCTAAATGATGTTGAAAACCGCATAAAAATCTGTTGCGTAGTTTAGAAGAACAGCGCGGTCACACAGACAGACACGAAAAGCGACTTTAATTTATAATATGTATATATATACACATACATACTCCGGTTGATTTTGTGGAGATACAAACATTTTTGTAAAAAAAAAAAACAAATATATGTGGATTATCAGACTAGTAATTTATACAATACTTATCAACTTTTGTACATAGATATTGTTATGTTAATAATAGCTGTTTTCTCTCGGTGTAAGCGAGTGGGCCGTAATCCACCACGCGGGCCCAGTACGGGTTGGTAGATGTCACATATGTCTTCGGATTTTAGGCTCTAGGACATGCCGGTTTTTCGTTTTCCTTCACCGTTTTGAGAGCAATTGATAGCTGTTTTGCTATTTTATTGTTATGTCAGCAGCAAACACCCCGGTTTTCCCTTACGCCAAAGATATTCAATACGAAATTCTTAAACTATTAGAAACTTATTATATATTTAAATATTAAATGCATTCGATGGCGAATATTTAACTAAATAAATATAAAATATTAGGTACCGAAAATGTAGTCCGGGCTAAAATTATCGTTCTCTTTTTTTCAAAGTGTCATATTTTTTCATATAATTATTTATTATATTTTACGTATTTTATTTATAAATAATAGTGTAGGTACGTATATAGGGGCAACCTTACTTTGAGCATTTTTTCAAACTTAAATTATATAACTTAAGTGTAAATAAAGAAAATTAATAATTATGAGCATTTTTGAAAACCATTTCATTTGCAATTATGATAACTAAAACCGATTGTATTTAGATTAATATACATATTAATTTTTATTTGATATATTATACAGTACAGTAGTTCCTTTGACGTCAAATAAAAAAGAAATAAATAAGGTTAAAGATACAGTCGTACCTAGTAGTGTTAAAATCAATGAACTACTTATGAATTTGTATTATAAATTAGCTCACCATTGCAAAAAAAATAAAAATGAAAAAATAGAAATGTTTTTAACATAATCAACTTATAATGTTCCTAGTGCTGGGTCACAGGCCTCCTCTTTCTGTGAGAGGGAGTGGGCCATAATCCACCACGGAGGCCCAGTGCAGGTTCGCGGATGTCACATGTCTTCGAATTTTTGGTTCTAGGACATGCCGGTTTCCTCACGATGTTTTCCTTCACCGTTTCAGAGCAGTGGTGATGAAATAATTTACACAAAGTAAACTGCCTTCTTGGGTTACCTACAACTCGTTTATCGGCCACGACTGCTCTTAATATTTTTAGCAACAGCGAGAAACAAACCGCAATAGAAAATACAAAATTAAGGCCTTTGTTCACCAACACTCAAACCGCGGTTTTGTATTTAAACAGTTGGTTTATGTAATATAAAACTGATTAAATATCTAAACAGTTGATTTAAATGTTTTTGAACACAAGGCTAAGTCATTAGGGCTCCAATCACAGCGATGTTCAACTGTTACCTACATATAAAATCCAACAATTTTAAGATAGGTACACAATTACATAAATACATGCGTATTTCTTTTGTGTTAACGACGAAATTGTTTTATTTTCATTTGATTAGGTACCCTAAGAAACTTTAAGACACAAACCATTACAAGCAAAGCCTTTTACTAGATGAGAAAAAAAAAACTATTCAAGAACTTATCATACTTGCTATAAAACCTTAAACATAACAATTGACGACACTAGTTACCCTAATACGAACTAAGAATGACTGAACTAGACTACATACTAAGGCTCAGTCTTAAATGTATAAGTCGAAGTCGAAGCCGCCTCCTCCGCTGAGGTAGTCGTAGAGGTAGACTTCCATCTCCTCCAAGGCTTCGATGCTGGGGTCTCGGAGAGGCACGTCGCGGATCGAGCGGGCTGACCGGGAGAGGCTGCGGAAAAAATGATTTTAGTTATAACCAAAATCATACGACATAACGTCCCTCTTACAGAAAGGATGCCTGAGTCACTACTGGGATTCAAAGCAAGGATTCAACTTCTACTTATCGAGGGTTTTATGAAATGACGTTCACTAGGTGGCAGCACTGAGACGTCAGGTCCGGTCCGGACCTGTCAAAAGTGTCAAAGCGGCCTATATTTTCTTTAGTCCTAACTGAATGATGAACAAATGAATGAAACGAATGATGAACGTTATTCATTTTCGAAATGGAAGACCTCTTGTCAAAGTGGCGCCAACTGGTGACGTGAATTTTCATGAAAACTATCATTATGTTAAGGCTGAAAACTAAATATAAGGGTCGGGAGTAGATTGAATATAACCATAGATATCCGAATGTAACTGTTCTGGCTCACCAAAAACCAGTGTAAGAAGATTCCTACGTCAGTACATGATTGGTAGAAGCTGGCGGTCACTTTATGTTGGTTCTTGTGAGCAATGGCTGAACTAGGAAGTTAGTATAGATAAGAAGATGACAATGTTGCAGTAAGACGACCATAGTGCGAGTATAGATAATGCAACAATGTTGCAGTATTAGTATCGCACTGCTTCGGTGAGCCAGAACCGTTATAGGGTTCAACCCCTATGTGGCTAAATATACGTAAATTCAGATGGTAGTTGACATCGTTCTGCTTTCAGACTGGTAAAGGCACTGAAATTCACGGGTTTGATTGTAACTGTTAGCAATT
Source organism: Agrochola macilenta (assembly GCA_916701695.1). Taxonomy (NCBI): domain Eukaryota; kingdom Metazoa; phylum Arthropoda; class Insecta; order Lepidoptera; family Noctuidae; genus Agrochola; species Agrochola macilenta. Next base: position 7,749,855 of record OU753554.1, on the reverse strand, counting down.
TGTCTCGGATTTGCATCATCTTCTTTCACAAGCAGTGAACCAAATTAGTATAACCTCAGATTATTTTATGTACTTTATATTACAAAATATAATACATTGTGTAAGTACTTACGCGAAATCTGTGTCAGAATCGAACATATAATCCTTGTTGAAGTGCTCATTGATGTCTTTCATGATGCAAGCCTCCAGCTTCTTGTGCTGAAAACAAATGAATGAGTTGCCATCAATCTTCCAAGCAAGACAAATGGTAAGGAGGAGATGTTAAAGTGAAACCTGAAGGAATACCTTGTAGCAGCGGAAGAAGAAGATGGCTCTAATTTGTTCCTGTGGACGCGGCACGATGTCACGCTTGTCTTCTGGCACACATTGCTGCAACAAAGGAGTTAGTTATGGCACTGTTAGTATGTATAAATTGTATGACTACATCGACAAATTTGTCTGGTATAAAATTGTTTTTTTTAGCATCATGTTCTAGGTTAGCGGAGGAGCTCGTGGCTAAGTAACAACAGCCGCACTGGTCGATCCATCAGGTTAAGCTACGCTTGCCGGGGTTGGTCAGTGGATGGGTGACCATCTTTACATACCGAGAATCCTCCATGCCTCGGAAAGCACGTTAAGCCGTTGGTCCCGGCTGTCATTCGTGGATCTTTGACAGTCGTTACGTGTCGTCAGAAGCCCGAAAGTCTGACACCAGTCTTACCAAGGGGTATCGTATTACCCAGTTACTGGGTTTTGGAGGTCAGATAGGCAGTCGCTTCATGTAAAATACTGGTAGTCAGCTGCATCCGGTTAGATTGGAAGCCGACCCCAACATAGTTGGGAAAAGGCTAGGCAGATTGATTGTTCTAGGTTAGCGGAATCAGCCTAATATGCCCACTGATGGGACGGACACAGGCCTCCTCCGTGAGTGGGAGTCGGCTGTAATCCACTACGCGGCCTAGTGCGAATTGGCAGATGATGATTGGCAGGTTTTCCCCGATTATTTAACCCCGCCACCAACTTTGCCAACTTGCCAATCTTTCCAGTGCATCCCTGTAAGTTCTTCGTTTCGCTTAACAAACTCACCGAGAACTTCTGACAGAAGTGCAGCCCCTCTTGTATGTCGGTCTTCAGCTCGCTCGACACCGGCAGGTTGTTGATCCTCTGCGTGATCTGCTCGTAGTTGGGTTCCATGTTGCTGTCGATGTAGCCTAGCTCTTGCATCACGCAAGTCACGTTCTGGCCGGCCTGTGCGCGGGCGTTTATGCCGAGGCGAGCGCGGAGGCCGAGGTGGCGCTGAGGAGAAATAAGGGTTAATAAATTGTGCAGATAATTTGGTGAAAATTAACAGAAATTGGGACGCGAAAGAAACTACACACAATATAGTTTTGACCAATTATTATTCAAAAAGTTAATTTAATGCACATTTTTGTTGGTGTCTAGACTTCTGTATTATTATTATTCTGTTCCAAGTCAATATATAATTGTCGCTCTTTATGGACTGTATGTATGCAGTGTTAGGTTAGGTTAATACATAATTTTATTTTCAAATAAGATATTTACATAATTTATAAGCAAACTGTTTTAAAATAATAATAATATGTACATGTAATTAAAAAAGGAATCATATGGCATCAAAAAATTCGTCCGCATCGCTGTCAACAGGAAAAGTGCTTAAAAGGCTGGGATCATGTTAGTTAAGTACAATACGGCCGATATAACTTGGCAGTTCCGAGCTTCCCGCAGTTTTTTTTTTTTTTTTTATTGGCATAGAAATGTGTAAGTACAAAAAAAGTGAAGCCCTGACTCCTGCGCTAGATAAAAACATTTGTGTTACAGGGGCCAGTGTCTTCTGCCAATCAGTAGGTTCTGGATTTTATGCAATCACATCATTTGAATTTACTTGACAAACAAAAAATCTCATTTTAAATGTAGGTTTTTCTTAGCGAATTCGGCAACTGTAAAAATAAAATGAGTTGTATATTTTCACAAGATTTCAATCCTACTGCCGATGACACTCCGTGAGGGTTATCTTTAGCGCAAATGTAATGCCGGTGCCCCTCCTGGAGTCAACTTGCAATATGTAGGTTGGCATGGCACGGTATGGCGTGCGAGCTCTATCAAAAATGGGTGGAGTCGAAAGTCTTAAATACATGATCAAAAAAGAGAAGTAAAAATTATGATAATAATTGATTTACTAATTGTCTTTCTACATTTGTGTGAGTGTGAAGTGTAAGGAGTGTGAGTGTGTGTGTGAAGTCTGGGCTATAACATTTTTTAGGAACCAAATTGTGACATGAGGTGAGTGTGACTGTGTGAGTGAGAGAACATGCGCGAAAGTTCGCAGAGCCTATGTTCAGACCTGCCAAGTTATATCGGCCGAATTGTACCTACAAGTAAGTAAGTAGGTACCTACAAAAATAATATTTCAAACTCACCGACATCCGACTATTTCCAAAGTACGGTTGTTGTTGTTGCTGGTAGAAGGGTTGCTGGTACTGTTGTTGGGCGAAGTAGGGGTTGTAGGGCACATTCGGGGGGTAGAACACAGGCGCGCTGTAGGGCATCTGGTAGTAAGGGTTGGCGCTGTAGGGGCGGAACTGTGCGGGGATCACGTACGGAGGGATCGCTGACTGCGGCTGCGGGAAGGGACCCTGTGGAGTAAAAGTCAAATAATTTATTTTAAATATGCACTTAAGAGGCACTTTTGAATGACGAACTTTACAAGATAATAGAATTGATTCTAGTTGCCCTTCCAAACGGTAGTTTTTTATGCAGAACTAACTACCTATTACTCTTTTAAAATTATTTACAATATTTTGTATACATTAATTATACTGCCTCGTTGTCTTGTCTAGTGGTCGTCCTTAGCATGAGGTCTTGGGTTCGATTCCCGGATCGGGCAAAGTGTTAAGAGCCCTATTACATTTTTCACGCATATTCATGATTTTTGACGTTGTAATTTTCAGCAATTGTAATATATTTTAACTACTTGATTATGAATAACGATAGTGCCATTCTCTTTCTTGTTAGTTGGAGTTACACATTTTAATTTTTCTTTTCGTGTAATTTACAATAAATATTTTAAGAAAACAAGAAAAACCGTCGGGAATGGAAACTTGACGCCCAAATTCACATTGTTTCATTCAGTTCTTATAAAAGTTAAAATTACTTAAAGGAAAATTGAATGTTTTACTTGTTTATTGGAGTTCTAGAAATTCTTTAAATTCCTTGAGTTTTCACGGAAAAAATCGTAAAGAAAAGCAATAAATGTCTTGATTCAGCGTCCATTATATTTAAAATAAACACAATTTTATCAAATAAACTAATATGATATTAATCTTCTATCAACAATGAATACATTTCATTAGTTTTCGTTTCTCAATATAATAAGACAAAATTACAATAAATAAAATTAAAGTACTAAATATTCCGCGTCAATTCAGAAAATTACCTACACGAAAAGAATGTGTAACTCCAACTTACAATAAAGAGAATGGCACTATCGTTATTCTAATCAACTAATTAAAATATCTTAGTGCTGCTGAAAATTACAGCGTCAATAATAATAATAAAAAATTTAAAAAAACATTTGGGGCAGTCTTTGGGGACTGCTGATAGTTCAAGTGAAAACTAAGTAACTTGTGAATTGTATATCTAATAATGATGATGTCAAAAGTGAAATTTTTTTAGTCAGTCTTTGAAATTATAAAAAAATATTGGACACGTATTTTTTCTTTTTTTACGTAATCTAAAGATTACTGCGATACATTGCGGTAAAATGTGCCATTACGTCACGAGTATGTAGATTTTATACATACTAGTGACCTAGCGACCCCCACTCCCCTACCTTAAATGCGTTTTATCTAAGTAATTTTTTATTAATATGATAAAGAAAAAAATACGTGTCTAATATTTTTTTATTATCTGACTGACGGACTAATAAGTTTTTTTTTTTTTACCCAGGCATCGTCCCTATTATCTATACAACGTGTCCCAAAATTCAACGATAAGCTGGCACCAGACGGTGGACCTGGTCATCACTACCCAAGAAAAAATAATGAAAAAAAAACAATACATTTTTGGAAATTACAAAACATAGATTGAAATCCTTCCGAAATTGACACCCCTTAAGATATTTTGAACTACCATGGTAGTTCAAAATATCTTAAGGGGTGTCAATCAAAATGATATAGGCATTTTTTCCTAGAGTATTATACCATTTTGGAATCTTGATTAGTTGCGTCAATTTTTTTTTAAACTTCCCATTGTAGTGTTCATACTTTTTTTTTACACCACGACGACTGAAAGTAAAAAACTTAGAAAATTTTAAGGATAAAAATAATTTGGATTGATTTTTGTGTAAAAGCTTCAGGCATTCTGGGATTTTAAAGGGTTGTGGTGGATAGCAGTGCTACTTAGGTTGCCGATAGGAAAAAAAAACAGAAATATTAGAAAAATTGTGGTCATGGTAGTTAAAAATATCTTAAGGGGTGTAAATTTCAATGTATTTCTTGTAACTTGTATTTTAATTTTTTAATTTTTTTTTCTAGGGTAGCGATGAGCAGGTCCACCGTCTGGTGCCCGCTTATCGTTGAATTTTGGGACATTGTATACATATATACACGGTATACATAAAGCTCATGGAAAGCGTTCGGTGACGACGAAGCGAGTTTCATGATTTTTTTTCACCCAAAAAGTGCTCAACGCGCCTAAAGAAGTTATCACTTCAAAAATGTAAGACGACTCTATTTTAAGGGACTTAAACATAACCGGCGAAATGTGGGTGTACGGGTGTAAGGGACACCTCTGCTAGCCCTTCGGGGAATACGGGCGTGATGTTATGTATCTATGTATATGTGTGTAACTCATAACAATTTATACTGGTCCATTCTAACTATTTTATTTTAACTGAGTAGATAAGTACCATCAAAGAAGTTCATATCCAACCAGTTTCAAACCGGCCCGGCCCGGTTCTATAGCCGCCGAGCGCTGCAAGCAAGAATAATCCTTACGGTGGTTAGTTATGAACTTTTTCGATGGTACAGCTTGTCATTAAAATGTTTATTTATTTAGTGCTGTTATCGTTGCCTGTACGAGATAAGATACTTAAATATGGCTACTTCTTACTCATAAAACCTTGAACGTACCTATCTTTTTATGGCACAAACAGACATTCCTACTTATAGTTTTAAAAAAAAGTGTATAAAAAACTCATTACAGATAATCTTAACTCACATTTTTTCATACTTTTCGCAAGTATTCTTTACTTTACATAAATGTATGTATAAAAACCTAATCCACGTCATAATAGAATGATATCGTTTCATATCAAGCTGATATTAATGATGAGTTGATAACCCATAAAAAAAAAATTGTTCTTATACGGCATTCCGAGTTATGGCGCAATATTTCGCGACCTTCATCATAGCCTCTTTAGCTCAGTGGTAGAGCACTGGTCTCGTAAACCAGGGGTCGTGAGTTCAATCCTCACAGGAGGCATTGTAAATCTTTTTGTATTTTTAATATCATTATTCTTTTTTTTTATTACTTACATTTACTCCGTGTGGCCTAAATGTTAAAACACCGCCCATTGTTTGTTTTTGCGGTTGTAGTCCTTGTCCTTGATCTTGAATATTTCCGTCATCATCTTTATTGTGAACAGCGCCATCTAGCGGCTTTGTGATGGTTTGCGAGTTCGGGTCCATAGAGAAACCAGGCGGTAGTTTGCTGAGGAACAGTGGCGGTATATGTGAGTTCAACGGTTCCTTCATAGGTGGCGCTGTCGAACATTTTGCGTAGGCATCTTTAAGCTCTTTGGTTATTTGTTTCAAAAGTTGCGTGCCGAAGCAGCTTTCGTAGATCTGTAAAAATGATATTCATAACAACACGTTGTTTTTACAAGCTTTTTATTAATTAAAAAGTTAGATTAGGTATTATTTTTGTTATTTACAAGCTTACAACTTAAATTATCTTGATAGTCATCGTTTTCATTTCGTTTCATTCATGTTAAAACAAAACAATTTGAAAATGTTTTGAAACATAATGGAAAAGTAGTGCTAATGAAAACAAAAGATAATAAGTTTTGTTCGTGATATTAATTAGTTGTATATGAACGTATATTTCGACTAATCTATATGAGCAGCCGTGGCCGAGCGGTTAAGGCGTCTGACTAGAAATCAGATTCCCTCTGGGAGCGTAGGTTCGAATCCTACCGGCTGCGAACACTTTTTGTGATTTATTTTTGTGTTCTTAGATTTTATGTAAGCTTCAATTTATTATATGTATTTTATACCTTTAACATGGCATAATCCTTCATGAATTTATTATCTCCGCTGTCCAAAGCCTGGGCTGTCGCCCAGATGAGGAAACCTAAAAATAGTTGAGTCCGCATTTTGTACCTGTGAATTAAATAAATAAAAACTTTTAATAATATGCAGGCAAATTAACAAGGTAGGTACTTAAAAAGTAAGATAGTCTGCTAAATTCAGCTCTTCGGTTTTTGCCATTATTGCAGCTTAGTAACGTTGTATAGGTGATTCGAGTCGCGACAATAATATTACAATAATAATACCTATTTAAAGAATAACATTAAAATCATCAATACAGATAGTGCGATCCACGAAGACGCGCCCCACTCCGCGATTACTGTACTGTAAGCTGTATTTTACTACGGAGCGGAACGGAGTGGGGCGCGTCTTCGTGGATCGCACTATCTATACAACTCACCAAGACATAACTGGACGCAAAAATCATGTTTTCACGAAATCAATTGAGTAGGTAGGTGTGGCGGTTTTAATTACTTTTAATGATTATCCTAACTTTATAATAAAAATGCGATAGTGAGTTTGATACGTTTCACGCAAAAACGGCTGAAAGGATTTAGATGAAATTTGGAACTTTTACGCAAAAACGGCAGAACAGATTTAGATGAAATTTGGCACACGGGTAGACCATGACCTGGTTCTTCTAGAAATGTAATAGCTAATGGAAATTTGAGTAGCTTAGCAAAAATAAAGTGCATACCTACTTAATAATAATTAAGTACACTAGAAAAGTTGTCCGGACTCGCTCGGCTGCTCTTTTGAGAGATGTGTTCCTGTTACTTACCCGTTTTTATACCAATAATTTTCCGCTACACGGTAAGTGACTCTTTCCTCTTTCGTGAGAAAATACGAGTAAGTACACGGCTACACATCAATCTATACATTTCCAGTGTAAGCTGACCTCCCATTGTACGGAAATCCTATACGATGTGAGATCAGCATTAACTGGATAATTATGTATAACTTGATGTGTAGCCTACTGTATTTTAATTAAGTATATTATCATGACTTGGTTCAATGTTTTTTGGTTTCTGTATCCGAAGGGTGCCAAATGGCAACCTACTAAGCCTCCGCTGTCCATCCGTCCGTCCGTCTGTCAGCGAGCTGTATCTCATGAACCGTAATAGGTAGGGGGGCGTCCATAAATTACGTGAGGTGTTTTTTTTAATTTTCTGTCCCTCCCTCACACCCTGGTGAGATGTCGTGAGATTTTATTCAACCCCCTCCCCCATCCCCCAATCTCACATGAGATTTTTCAAAATGTGGGTTTCTTACGTAAACGCGTTGGATTGTTATTGTAAAAAGAAAAAAAAAATTTGCTTCGTGCTTTTATTTACGACTAGTTAAGACGACTTTCGAACGAATTAGTGAATGATCTTAATCGTATTACGATAACGCTTAAGATTAAATCTTAAGCATGTACAATCTGGATTAAATGGACTAAAATAGTATATATTTTTTTTTGTTTTGATCAGAAAAAAAATTGCGTGTTATTTGCCGAGACCAACGTAAGATTTGATGAGATTTGACTCGACCCCCTCCCCCCCTTTAACATCTCACGTATTTTATGAACGCCCCCTAGAGAGTTAAAATGTTCACAGATTGTGTATTTCTATTGCGGCTCTAACAACAATTTTTTTTCTACGTTTGTTTTTTGGCGTTTTTTGCTTGATCTAAATACGGTACGGAGCCGTTCGTGTGCGATTTGCACTAGGCCGGTTTTTTTTATGGTGGTACCATTGTGCCCAGTTTATCTAATTCATTAAACAGAAATGACCTAAAGGTTCACTACCTACCTAAGTGGTACAGTTACATTAAGGGGCCTATTACAAAAATGCGCGTAGATGCATGATTTCCTCGTTGAAATTGAACACTATTCGTTGGTTAGTATAAATAACAATTACTTGGTAAAAATAGTTCGTTTTCTCTTCTACAATAATATAAAGCGATTTTTTCATTATTTATTTATTTATCTAGCAATAATCGTTCTCCTGATGCATGTTTTGGCAAAAACTCATGTAGAGCTCATTTGAGAGCTCTAATTTGCGGATTCTGTTGAATATAATTTATCAAAACAATTTTTCTCATTTTAAACATATCCCATACTTTTATAATAATAGAATACATTTTTGTTATATGACTTTTATTTAAAGAAAAAATTACTGGACCAAATTCAATTTTCTACTAAAAAGGTTTGGAAACAAGTCTCAATAACCGAAGGTCTACATCATTTTCGTAGATAGTATTTATACTAAAATAATTTCCAACATTTGCTTAATAACAAACAATTTTTTTATTTTCTTGTATTGCTATTCCTATTTTTTTATGAATTAAATAAAAGTACCATATATTTCACTGCGCCGGCAATGTGCGCTCAGTATCGCAAGAATGCTTTAGCGCAGCGCCGAAATGTAAGAGGGCTCTTAATAATACCAGCCTGTTACTGTCCCACTACAGGGCAAAGGCCTCTTCTCATACAGTTAGTTAAATTCAAATGATTTAAATTTGATTTTTATCTAATGAAACTACTATAATTATTATTATTACCAGTCGATAGCAATGCGGTGGAATTTTTTGACGCCATATTTAAGTTTGTTTGTTACCTAATAGTTTTAGTTAGGTTACGGTTAGGTTATTATATTTTTATTTTAATGGTTAATTTAAAATACTAATTTGAATTAATATTTTACAAATTATCTGTACAAATTATGTCTTTCACCTATTTAGTTTTATCTTATTACTTCGTTCTGTTTGTGGTAACTCATAAGTTAAAACATAAAACACGAAAATTTGGTTTATGAATGCCTCCTGTGAGGATTGAACTCACGACCCCTGGTTTACGAGACCAGTGCTCTACCACTGAGCTAAAGAGGCTATGATACAGGTCGCGAAATATTGCTCCAGGGGCCAGAAAATATGTGAACACTACTCAGGCGCTGAGCAGATGGTTGTCATGCTATGCATGCAGACGGTGGACAATTTGTAATCGTATGGAAATCTAACGCGCACGCGGACAATATTTAGCCGGGTTTTCCATACGATTCCAAATTGTCCGCGGATAAACTGTCCCTCGTATGCTAAGCGCCTTACTGTCTGGCCCCTATGAAAAATGCATTCCCACTCTAAAACCCGGGCGCGCTTTTATATGAAATTTAAGAAAAAAAAAGAAATTTTGACGGGTAAGTACTTATATAACATTTTGTGAGTATGTTTAGCATAGGTATTTCATGTTTTTTATTCTATTTTTCGATACAAGCAGCGTCCCGCGGTTTCACCCGCGTAAGTCACGTTGGAATATCGGGATAAAACGTAACCTATATTTAAATCCAGGTTATAAACTATGTGAGTGCCAAACATTAAAATCCGTTTTGTAGTTTTTGCGTGAATGAGTAATAAATATCCATCCATCCTCACAAACATTCGCGTTTATAATATTAGTAGGATTTTAAACTTGATATATAGAATAAGTATATATATACTATGTACTTATATTCTTGAGTTTTAGTACACTTTCAGTTACCCCTTGAAATGATACCGAATGAATTCAAAATCAGCATGTGAAACTACATTTAAACAAGCGAGGTATTTACTACTCAAGTCTTTCCATAATCTAAAGTCAATGAGCTACTGCCCACTTTGCTTACTTCCAACTTAACCATAGAACGCAAGTGGGCGTTAAGTTAATAAATCCATCGCTTAACTGTGAACATAACTTACAACTTAACCGTTAACTTGCTTGTAGAAATGTGAAGTATATACGCTTGTTTTAAAGGCAATTCAGTTTTGTTGATGTTTTGACTTTACAAGATGAATTGTTTAGTACGCAGACGTCGCTACTAGCTAGTAAGATTGGAAGCTCGTCCCACGACTAAGAAAAATACTGGGCAAACCTGGTCAAAAGTGAGGATGACCGCGTGATTGGTCCCATTCCCCAGCCAGGGCTAATTGGACGAACACCCTGTCATTTTTGTCGGGCAGAGGTTATACCTACTAGACATGAAGTGATAAGGAAATTTAATCGTATCTCTATAGACCCTGACCCTATAGGTACCTAACCTAACCTTTGGTGAAGGTTGTCTTCGATTTTCAGTCTAATTACTACTCAGATTTTATTTGACACGGTTTAGTGCCCTTTTACCAGAAGCAGCATCAGAATGAATGTCTACAGTGACGGAGTCTACAGTGCGCCTGTGCGGTTACAACTTTGTACACAAAACAATGGATTTGCGGCGACCATTTGGCTCTAATAAGCACAGAACAGATAGTAACACAACATATGAACAGATAATAGGTTAAAAAAAAGACTTCACGCCTGCAATCTCGAGATTACGAACAAAAACAAACAACTTACAGTTATAATGTGATAAACGGCTAACTGTTCATAAATAGCCTTATAAACTCAACACATTATAAGTAATAACTTAACACCAACTTGAGAGATGAGGTATTCAAACTTTTTATAGGCGCCACCGTACAGGCCGGCTATATTTTTATTTGGAGACTGAATGTGAGAGTACCTACTGCTAGTATTGAAATAGGTAGAGATGATGGTCGCATTTATTGGGTACCAATAAATTGCAGACAATAATATCATAGATGAAATAATTACTATACAAAATGTAAAAATAGCCCTGTCCGATCCGTGAGGGTGTTGTTAAGAGCGTTTAAATTGTGAAAGTGGGCAACGTCGCAAATAGATGTCAAATATTTCGTTGTTTTGATTAATTTGCCAATATTACTGTATGTAAATAAGAAATGTGGCTAACTAGCGAACTAGAATATTGATTATGAAATGCAATAATTATCGTAACACCGAATATTTAGTTTTAGATGTAAAAAAAAAGGATTTGGAAACTTTCCAAATGCCTTTTTTTACACCTAACAACATCAAATTCATTGTTATAATTGCAATTCATTATGAATATTCTAGTTCCCTAGTTAGCCACATTTCTTATTTACATACAGTAATATTGGCAAATTATTCAAAACAGGTAAATTTTTGACAGCTATTTGCAACGTTGCCAACTTTCAGAATTTAGTCTGTAAGTTGGCATACGAGAGTTTATAAACGCTCTTATATGTAGTATCGTACTGTGAGCCTGTCTATGTATGTAGTAATTTTCAGAAAAAGGAAAAAAAAAGGTAATTTTTACATGGGGCACTTTTTTACAATGGGGAATTTTACATGGGGCGCGGGGGCCGTCGTTTAGCGGGTGTCTACAAATCATAAACTTATGACCCCTGTTGAACATTTGCAAATTTTTTTTTATGGATTTTGGGTAATTTTGGTACTTACTAAAACGTGAATTTCAAATAACATAATAAAAAAACTTATTTATTTTTAATATAGGTAGGTACTTAATTTTAAAAAAACTTTTTGGTTAAGTTTATTGCAGTACCTACCTATGTGCCCACGTGTTACATAATGTATAGGTATATTTTTATGATTTGCATGACACTTAGGTAACAATGAGTTCTGATTCAGATTTAGACAGCCCTGAAATCAAATCATATCTTTTTTTAGACTTTTTATGAACGGTTTAAAAGATACGGCCTTAGTTTTTATCACTGCTCTTTGTATATAAAACTTTGAAACCATTCTGGTTCCTGCAATTTAATTTACTTTAAAATTACGATAACTTTTGTTTTGATTCTAAATCGATAGTGTTTGGCGAGTCAAATGGGCTAAGCCACGACGCATAAAACATCCCATGGTCTTATTCGCTGACGATAGTCTGTACTGCCTTGACATAAATAATACTTTAACGGACATTATACACTGGCTTGATCAAAATAATTTAATGATTAATATACTTAAGACTAAGGAATACTTAGGAGCTCGTGGCTAAGTAACAACAGTCGCACTGGTCGATCCATCAGGTTAAGTTACGCTTGCCGGGGTTGGTCAGTGGATGGGTGACCATCTTTACATACCGAGAATCCTCCGTGCCTCGGAAAGCACGTTAAGCCGTTGGTCCCGGCTGTCATTCCTGGATCTTTGACAGTCGTTACGAGTCGTCAGAAGCCCGAAAGTCTGACACCAGTCTTACCAAGGGGTATCGTATTACCCAGTTACTGGGTTGTGGAGGTCAGATAGGCAGTCGCTCCATGTAAAATACTGGTATTCAGCTGCATCTGGTTAGACTGGAAGCCGACCCCAACATAGTTGGGAAAAGGCTAGGCAGATTGATACTTAAGACTAATGTTATGCATTTTTATCAACGGATACCACCGCAAATTTTAAATATAAATTACAATGGACAAAAAATAGACCAAGTGCAAGTTGCTAAGTTTTTGGTTATTATGATAGATAGCCAGCTAACCTGGAAACCGCACGCAGAAGCAGTGTGCAAGAAATTAAGTAGGTACAGCAGCGTATGTGATTTTCAATCTATCCAGTGAAAGTGGATATGCCCACCAGATTTGTTGCATACCATGGTTTAGTGGCGTCTATTCTGAGATTCGGGATAATATTCTGGGGAAATTGTAGTCTGTGAGAACAAGGTCTGGTATTCAAGACTCAAACACGATGCATAAGGGCAACGTGTAACATGAAAGTAACAGATACTTGCGTACCTGTATTCAAGTCCCTTTTGCTAACATTCCCATCACTTTACATTTTCGAAATAGCTGTTTTTGTAAAATCAAATAAGCATCTTTTTAATAAATTGTCTGACAATAGAACACGACCAGTTAGAAGGCAGTATACAAACATGCTACTTGTTAGTGGTCATAACACGGAAAAGTGTTATAAATATGTGCCCGGTTATCTTTAACAAAATACGATTCCACTGTTTAAAAAGAAATTGTCAGTCTTATTAATTGATAAATGTTATTACTCCATTTCTGAATTTCTAAATGATAAAACTTTATAATTACCTAATGAATCCTTTTTTTTTTTTTTTTTTTTTGTTTGGGAAATCATCAAATGACTCCTCCCGCCTTTACTGACTAAAACCCACCTGTGTTCCTTCCGTTGCCTATGTGCTGGGGCCGCGATATCCCTTTCAGACAAACCCGCGACCCCAGCAGACCTAATTAATCCTGACATCTTTAAATCTTTATTTTATTTTATTGACCGTATTATAAGAATTTTCATATTGACAGTATATTGCACTTGTACTAAATGTTTGCATGCCTAATTTAAGGTAGAATGTATAGGGATCTCTTATAAAACATCTGCATTTTTTTTGTACCAACGTTCTATGAAAATAAATAATTAATCTATTCTATTCTAAGACAAGTCATAAAAATCATCGTAGTTATAGTTGGTGCAACACCATTTTAACAAAAGCAATAACAACTAAAATATTTTAATCTTTCATTGTTTCCAGTTCTGCGTCATTCAAACACACCATACTAACTATTACAATTTACTATAACTACCACAGCCTACACAGTTTCCGACTTGCTGAACAGCACAATGCTCATATTCCATCTCTCTTATCTGACACACCATTAGCCAATGGGCGCGCTTCCTCGTCATTCCTTCATATTTATTGATGGGACTATACATAAAATTACTGACTGCAGAATCTCTAAGTCATTACACTTGACAGTTAGGCTCCAACATCCTGGTAGGCTAGGGTTCGACGTTCTCACCATAAAAAGTTCTGTAGACTTGTATGGGAATTCCTAATGGAGAATTTTCTATAGATACTAATAGAATATTACCGTTAAACCGTATTCCTAATAACGTTCACGACGATTACGGTAAAGTGCACTCCAGAGTTGATGTTATTGGTGACTGAGATGGCGATGACTCGAACGGTATGGAAATGGAAAGACTTCCTCTATGATCGGGGTCGTGGGTTGGATTTCCGTATAGAAACAAATAATGTAAGTAAGTATCTATGAATAGAAATATTATGATCAATGTTGAGCAGGCATGACATATTTTTAAAATATAACTTAATAAAATAGGTTACTTGGTTCGCAATGTATTTGCCAAATATTAAACAAACACGAGTTTTAGTAAAAACAACTGTAATGCCTACAATATAAGGTTCAGTTTGCGCTACAAATTCATATTTTTAATTACTTTATCAACAGTACTACTCAGTCTAAAATCAACTTTATTTACACTTGAATAAAGTTGATGTTTGTTTAAGTGGAAATAACATCAATTGGAAACCAGAATTTAGGTAAGAATGACGCGACTTGCCAAGAGATGAACGGTACCATCGCGGACACAGGCGGTGAACCACTGTTAAACCTTATTACTAAGGGCATAAGGGTGAAAAGTGGTTCACCGCAAATGTACATGTACTTATATCCCGAGAATTTGATGACATTTGTCTGTTCCAAAACTATCTGATGAAAGTGTAAACAAACTCTGTTCAAGTTATAATCTGTTAAGAATTTATTCTTACGTAATTACTCACTAAAAGGAATTAGTAACACATTATCTGTATTTAGATGTTTTCAACTTTATTTAACATGATTAAATTGTAATTGAAATAAATAGTACAAAAGATGTCAAGCAAAATGTTAAATGTTGTGCAAAATTTTTACACAAGGTCTTAACTTGTGTAAAAATTAGTGAGTTATGCTTGACTGTACAAATTTTTAAACTTCGGGGGCTATCGAGAATTAATGTATGCACGTAGTTATACAATATCGTTTTAATTATTTTCGGGGGGTAACAAGAACGGGGGGAATCAGCAGTAACCCAAAAAATTAACCTCTATTGTCAAAACACATTTAAAATTAGAATTTCAGAATTAAGAATACAAATAATCAAATTTAAGCACTTAATTTGTAAGCGGCACTACTAAGTGGCATCCACAGGTACGTTTTCCCATCCATTTGTTTACATTTCCATGAGATTTGGAACAGACTGTAGGCAGTGCATTCTAGCTGTTCGCCGACACCATCATACAGATATTCTAAGAGCGGGTTATACATTATCATACACTTGATTACGAAGCAAATATTATGCAAGAACAGTTAGTCGCACCTTGCCTGCCCGATCACATTTAAGATCTTTGACATTAACGCAGCTCGGAGTAGCTAAGGCATACTTTTCTCCTTATGAAACAACTGGTTTGAAGCGTCAAATTATGTGCTTAGGGCCACTTGTTTAGTCAAGGGATTACGCCATTACGGCTTAGGGCCTACTGAAACCAAAATAATTCCATAATTAATTAATTCCATAGGTAGTTTAAAAAAATCTTGAACGTTATTGTCTCCTTGAGTATTAAAGTGAACAAACCATAGATATAAGTTTTTATATTTCTATGGAACAAACATGACTGGCGAAATGTGGGTAGGTATAGCCGGTAGGCGCTGAGCGTATCCAACACCATTTTCCTTCAAGCCCCAGTGTTTCCTTAAGGTAAACGGCGGTACACGCGGATTAAATCTCTGTTTTTACTATAAAAATAAGGGTCTGTGGGAAGTTTCACTCTATGGCTTGACGGATATTCTCGTCAAATAGACCTAAAATAATCAAAAAATTACAGGTAACACCAAAAAATTCTTCAATTGTCGAAAGTGACGTAAAACGCACGTCAATGTCTTTCTTTTTGTTCGGCTACTACCGGATAGTATAGGTTTTGTACACCTCTGACGAACCCTTCCGGTAATACGAGCGTGTTGTTATGTTATGTAATATTTAGAATTAAAGTGGTTTTAAAACGTTACTGTTTATTGCAGTTTTTGTATAAGTTTTAGTTACAAGTCAAGTCGAACAGAGTTTAAATAAGTAAGTATACTTCTTGGGACTCACGTAAAAATATTAATGTATCTGAAAATACGCTGAATGAAAAACAAGGTATCATCTGCATACTCTGCGAATTAAGGCTCCAACAAATAGGCGCGACGCGACTCTTAGGCTGGTTTCACAGCTGTCCGGGAGACCCGTACGGAAGTCCCGCAGTGCTCTGAAACGAGGGAGTAGTACGATATGTGGTACGGACCAATCCGCGTCACTGATGTTCTAGCGCTTTACCTTCGTTCCGGAAGCCCGTACGGGTCTCCCATACAGCTGTAAAGCCAGCCTAAAAAAATCAATTTCTAAAAAAACTTTACGGTAGAATAATCACCGGTATGTATACCTTTAAACTTTGCGTGCTTTTCTGTGTCGATTTGCAAGAAAGCTCATTAGTACCTAAGCTAAATTACACCATAAAAAGTCGTTTTCACGTCGCTAACGCGTACATTACCTACTAATCTAACCCATTTACAACGACTAATCGAGCACATAGGTGAGATTCCGATCGTCCATCTTACCTCTAGTAGAAATGCTCATTACGCAAGTACAGTGGCAGATGGCTGCGTCTGCGCATACCTTACAGCAAGGCCGCGGGGGCAACGACCTCGAACAACCAGTATAAGTATGTAATTTAAAAAATATGATGGGCAATCATCGATTTTTTGTACTTATGCTTGTTTTGTGTCGGCGTAATTTGAATTTTTATCTATTATTATTATGTATTTAGTTTTTGTGTGGTGAATAATAAATTGATATTGATGATGTCGTTTTTTTCATGGTTAACTGTAAAAAGTTATCGAAAATGGTGTCGAAGCATTTTTTGCCAGATTTCTCACGTGAGCCCAAACTGAACCTGTTTCAAACTTGCGAAAAATTTCTGGTTGAAACTGAAAGTTGACTAAAGTGACAATTTTTTTGATAAATTCTGGATCTATCAAAATAACTTTATCCTGCCGTATCAAACTTTCAAGTACTTGATTCTAATTTAGATCTCATACGGATCACTATAATCAACTCTTACGCAACGATCACGAACATAGAAAAACTCGCAAATTCCCATTTAACGAGATCACGAGGGCCAACCATATAATTTACACGAGCCATGTACTACTGCTGCACCTTACAATCACTCACTCCAATTTGATGGTCTAACCATAATTTCGAAACACCGCAAAAAAGCCATCGAAGCTTCACAGTTCACTGGTTCTATGGGATACTACGTGATCTGGTGGTTTTTGGTTTTAAACTAGGTTTTAACGTTAGCCACGGATCTGAGTTTGAATGTACATATGTTAACAATGACCGCTAAGAAAGTGTCTGGCATCTGACTATGTAGAGGCTGAGTTTGAGCCATCTCTGGCACTATTGATGGTCTTGAACTTACTGGTCAGACACAAGCAGATAACAGGAATATCCAACCAACCCCAAAAACTGATATTTTGTGTTTTTGGTTTCTCATTATGTCAATGAAAAGGATAGACAAATAAATAGTTAATTTAATGTTATAGTTAGTGTTATGGGTAATGAATAGTTAATCAATTTGCACAACAAAGAAAAATATATTTATTTTTTAAATATATCGCCATAACCTGATGGATCGACCCGTGCGGCTGTTATTACTTAGCCACGAGCACCTCCGTAGTAAATAAATGTTCAGATGAATATTTATTTAACAATCTTGGCCAAATACTTTATTGCTAGCTGTGGAGGCTTGCAAATGGCTTGTCGTCAATTACCTCACTCACGTTTCTTCTGTATTGATAGCTGTAAGCCATCGAAACACAATAAAAAAAAGGAGTGTAATTATTAATATATTAATATTAATAGTAATTATAGAAGAGAGGCATTTAAAAGGAAGAGAGGTGCAGAAAGACAACAATTTCTAACAGTGAATTACTATTTATGTATGTTTATAATCATGTAAGAGTGTAAGCTCCCATATTTCTAGAACTCAAATCCTCGAACCTCGATATTTTAATCTTACCGAAGTTGTTTCTATATACATCTAGTAAATGACTGTGCTGACCAGTTTTTCTTATTGTTTCAGCTCCAGAACCGTTCAATCATATCTTTATAGCTCACTAGGTTCAAATAACAGCTTCACCTCATGTACCAATTCTTAGTAGCATAGACTAGTTTTTTGTTCCACCAGAGGTAAGATAAGTGGTCTGATTCAGCGCTATTCAGGGTCATTATAGAACCACGCCTTGGAATCAGGCCATCGATAGGTATGCTATGATATGGGCTATTGTAACAAATGAACGGATGAATGAGAAATAAGTAGGTAGTTGATCGTTTACTTATTTGTCCGTCGACTATTACCTACGTTTCAACGTTCTTAAAATTAAATATTATAGTTTTAAGATTTAGTTTCTTTAGAAAGCGGTGAACGGTCACGGCCATACAATACACAATAATGGCTGTCCAAATACAGTGCATTACGGAAAGTTGGCAACGTCGCCAACTAGCTGTCAAATATTTCGCTGTTTTGATTAATTTAGCAATACTAATAATAGTAATTAGGAAATAAAAATGTGGCTAACTAGCGACCTAGAATATTGATAACGAAATGCAATAATTAATATCGTAACACCGAATGTTTAGTTTTAGATGTAAAAAAATAATTTGGAAACTTTCCAAATGCGTTTTTTACACCTAAAATAGGTACAACATCAAATTCAATGTTATAATTGCAATTCATTATTAATATTCTAGTTCGCTAGTTAGCCACATTTCTTATTTCTATTCAGTAATATTGCCATAAGAATCAAAACAGGTAAATATTGGATAGTTATTTGCGACGTTGCCAACTTTCAGGATAAACCCTCTTAACACAGCCTGTAATTTATGCAATCTGATCAACGAAGCCATTCGATTCAATCAAGATGCCTATCTAATCAATGATGCATGATAATGTACTTACCTAAGCCTCCAATGCATCTAGTTTTAGTATTCTAAAACCTGATTGTCTACAATGTTTTATTGATTTCTTACATGAGATGATTCAGATTAATTGACGCTTTCATCTTCTTCTTTTCATCATGCAAATTAAATGAAAAAGTTATAAATTATATTTTTATCGTTTTTAAATCCATTTATTGCTTATAATTAAATCGTTGTGCATAATTGATCGAGGTTTATGTCTAGTTATAATATTTACAATATGCTTAATAAACATAACTAAGTGATTAATTAATTTTATGGTTTTCTGGAGATTTAATATGTGTCACTGACAACTGATTAACTTTTTGATAAGTGTAAGTTTCCATAAAAGACTACACAGCCTACTTTTTAAAGGGTTTCGCGATTTGTGGTTATTTTGAATGATCGCCCGAGATACAGAGAACACGCGAATTCAGGCTTTAATCTTGGCAAAAAAAGTTGGCATTAATAGAAGTATTTGTCTACGGGTTCGATCTTCCAAAGTTCATCTTCATCTCTTCTTTTATTCTTCTTCTTCTGCCTTTTTTTTCTGTCCATACTTCTCTGATATATCTTCGTGGTCATCTCGGTAGTCCCCCCCTTTCTATCCATATCATCTTCCACACAGTCCATCCATCGTTTCTTTGGTCTTCTCCTAACCTTAAAGATTTATCGGAATATGTTTCACGATTATTATTAGTGGTGGTATGGTTCTTTAAATAACCACCTACCCTTTTACTCTCAAATGTTTTGAGAGTAAAAGATATCGATAAATGTTTTAAAATTGATAGAATTAAGTTAAACCCTACACGCTAAGCATGACTACAATAGAAACGGGTTTTGTCGACGGAAGAATAGACAATGACAAATAAACAATCACAATCTGTCATATTGTCTATTCGTCCGTTGACAAAACCCGTAGAAAACCCGTTTCTATGGTTGTCACGCTATGCTTGCTGGTGGTGCGGTTTTGCTGTTGCACCCACATAAAGTGCCATTATTCCAAATTTGAAATGGCCGGTAGTTGAGAATTTGGCATTTTGTTATGAAAAATATTGCTAATCCCAAGACACTAATGAGGTAAGTCGAAAACACCGTAACTGCACCGTTTCTTAACCTGGAAATCGAGGCCAGAAACTCTCGCTCAACAGCTGCGTTTACGCCCACTAGGACCAAGGAGGCGTTACTATAACTGTTCTTATCAATATATCATAGTTATAACCAGTTATTATAAAAATAATAGTTATTAAAATACAATCTTAATTTTTCGGCAATCGTTATTTTTTATGTTCGTAGTTGTTATTATTTTACTCCTCAATAGCTAACTTTGTAATTTTGCATGGTCTTTATAGTTTTACTCGCCAATTTACGAAATGACGCGCAAAACGGCACAGCGCACGCGATTCGGCATTAAATTCGTTGCAGATATTAAAAACAGATAAAACTGTTTTCACTTAATGTAGGAAATCGATCGAAATTCTTGTTTAAATAAATAGCTATAAAATCATAACAAGTAAATGATGTACTTACCGTACCTATGTAGTTTTGCGTTTTCATTCATTCGTTCATTTTCATTCACATAACATTTTGTTTTTGTATTTTTTTGTTTTTGTCAAATCGCGCAGTTCTTCTTTTTATAACAATAAAAGGAAGTTAGCAAAAAAAATGTTCTTAACATTCCAAATAAGAAAATTCCAGTTCAATTCCTGTTTTGGTTCTGGACAGTCTAAACGCACCTTTACAAGAATAACCCTACCACTAGCCATAACAATATTTCTTGCGATAAGAGTGGTCTACATCTACACTCCCGAAGATTATCAGGTAAACACTATTCACACATTATACGGTACCAGGATATCTGATTCCTCTAAGGTGTTGAAGGTCAGACGGCAGTTATTGATAACGTAATAGATACTGGAAGCTGACCGTAAAGTGAGTAAATTTGTGAACTCACTTCACAAGTTTACTCATTATACGACTTCAAAAAAGTAGGAGGTTCTATGTTCGTCTGTATTTACAAAATAAAAAAAACATTTATGTCAGACTATTTAACTTCTCCATTACAAAACTATGCTCATAAATTTTGACCAAATTTTTATTTTACAAGTCAAGACTTGGAAATGTGTAGTAGGAAAATGAAAATTATATATAAATAGGAACCCCACTTCCCACAGGTAATTAATGCGTCAGGGAAGCTCTGTGTGTGTCTGTGTTTCTTTGGTGGTTTTCACCCGCTAAACTTCCGAACTCTTCCAAAAGATTTCTTATTATGGCAGAGTCATTGATTATTACGTCGCTGGAATACTTTTTATCATAATAAAACTAGCTAATACACGACTTACCTCATTAGTGTCTTGGGATTAGCAATATTTTTCATAACAAAATGCCAAATTCTCAACTACCGGCCATTTCAAATTTGGAATAATGGCACTTTATGTGGGTGCAACAGCAAAACCGCACCACCAGCAAGCATAGCGTGACAACCATAGAAACGGGTTTTCTACGGGTTTTGTCAACGGACGAATAGACAAAATGACAGATTGTGATTGTTTATTTGTCATTGTCTATTCTTCCGTCGACAAAACCCGTTTCTATTGTAGTCATGCTTAGCGTGTAGGGTTTAACTTAATTCTATCAATTTTAAAACATTTATCGATATCTTTTACTCTCAAAACATTTGAGAGTAAAAGGGTAGGTGGTTATTTAAAGAACCATACCACCACTAATAATAATCGTGAAACATATTCCGATAAATCTTTAAGGTTAGGAGAAGACCAAAGAAACGATGGATGGACTGTGTGGAAGATGATATGGATAGAAAGGGGGGGACTATTGAGATGACCACGAAGATATATCAGAGAAGTATGGACAAAAAAAAAGGCAGAAGAAGAAGAATAAAAGAAGAGATGAAGATGAACTTTATTCAGGTAAGTTCTTAATCAGTCAGCTTTAACGACATCCTTAACTAGAGACAATTTATTATAGTTCTGACCAAAGACACACCGCAAATACTCCAGACACGCGGCTAATAAACAAGATATAACGCAGCCCATAACCTGTAGCGTATAGTCTGTACTTCTGTAGCCCATAACCTATAGTCTATAGCCAAGGCAGTCAATAATCTAATCGAGATCTTAATCGAATCGTGATGATGGTTTAATACGTTAACAGTTATCTGTAGAGAATGATTAACGATCCTGTAAATCAGTAAGTAGGTTTATGTGCTGCTTCAAGGTAGGGTCAGTGGTAAGAGTCATATTTAGCGGTGGATTGGTATAGGTGAACCATGGGTGGATGAAATATGGGGGATTACCAGTGTTGAAAATACACAATCCTAACTATATAATATATTATATATCCTTACTAATATTATAAATGCGAAAGTGAGTTTGTTTGTTACGCTTTCACGCTAAAACGGCTGAACGGATATGGATGAAATATGGCACATGGGTAGACCATGACCTGGATTAGGACATAAGATACTTTTTATCCCGATATTCTCACGGGATCGAGACATATGCAGGTGAAACCGCGGGGCGCAGCTAGTACAATATAAATAAATATCTGGCATGGGTATGGAGAGAAAGGAGGAGCTCGTGGCTAAGTAACAACAGCCGCACTGGTCGATCCATCAGGTTAAGCTACGCTTGCCGGGGTTGGTCAGTGGATGGGTAACCATCTTTACATACCGAGAATCCTCCGTGCCTCGGAAAGCACGTTAAGCCGTTGGTCCCGGCTGTCATTCGTGGATCTTTGACAGTCGTTACGTATCGTCAGAAGCCCGAAAGTCTGACACCAGTCTTACCAAGGGGTATCGTATTACCCAGTTACTGGGTTGTGGAGGTCAGATAGGCAGTCGTTCCATGTAAAATACTGGTATTCAGCTGCATCCGGTTAGACTGGAAGCCGACCCCAACATAGTTGGGAAAAGGCTAGGCAGATTGATTGGGTATGGAGAGAAATTGATGAATTTGTGGCACACAGGCAGTTGTTTTGTTGCAGAAGTCCAATTGAAAGATTCCACAATTGAACTTTTGCCATCTTTTGTTTGCATCAGTGGCATGAAGGTAAGCTTGCTTGTGAATCATGTCCGAAAGTCCCAAGCCATCTAGGAGACCAAAGCTCTCCTAGATGGTTTGGGACTTTGGGACATAATACATCATGTTATGCTTGTAATAATTATGGCCGTTTGAGACCATAAACTACGCAAACAGGACGAACGCCCCACAAAAAAACAATTACAGTCATTTTTGAATTGTCAGGGGTCAGCCAGTCAGAAAGATGAAGTTACCCATTCTCGTAAAAGCGTAGTAGATACCTATGGAGAAGAACGGGCAAGAAATCAAAATCAATACAAATAAAATCAAGCTGGATGAGGGTACTTAAGTGTTATGTGAATAACATTTCATTTATTGTTTACTACTACCATTAATACATCAGCTGTTCATCAAGTTCATGATAACGGTGCAAGCGACCGTGTAACACCGAACCAACAATGAGTTGCTACATAACTGTTCCACCGTTGTTTTGATGGAGCAGCTTTTTATGGCCACCTTACAAGAGGTACAGCGTAACACGCAGGTTCATGGTTTCTGTAGGTCGGTGGCGCGACATGCGATGAGAGGTGTACTGTTAGGTGAAGTGTTAACTTTTTTTAAGTGTAATTTTCTCTTGGCGAGTTGAGCGATTCTAGGCGAAAATCTTATGGGATCGCGTCACCGACATGCTAATATTAACAGTATTATAGCTGTAGCTATAGAGGTGACCACTGTTATCCTAAATAATATTAGGTATATATGCGAAAGTGAGTTTGCTTGTTATGCTGCGACCGCATCTGCGTCTATCATGACAAAGCAATGCGTGCTTTGTATGTTTTGCTCGCTAAAAGGTTATCGCGCTTTTGCGGCGGCCACATTAGTGGCTTCGCCACAAACTATTGCGACGATAACCGATAATGGTTGTTTACATCTGCGTGTATCGTATTACTGTGCGAAGGTTTGTCACGATAGACGCAGATGAGCCCCAGCATAACGCTTTCATGCTAAAACGGCTGAACGGACTTGGATGAAATTTGGCACATTGGTAGACAATGATCTAGGCTAGGACATATGATACTTTTTATCCCGATATTCCCACGGGATCGACACTTATACGGGTGAAACTGCGGGACGCAGCTAGTTTCATATATGTAGTTTTAAGTTTTCACTTCAGCCTGTTAGAAATCCCCAGGATGAATCTCCATGACTGTCAATTTTTTTTTTTGGCAACTCTGAAGGTTGAACGAATACTGCAGGTCTTTTTGTGTGGTTGTGATCATAGTAAAATGATGATTTGGAATTATTTAGATTAGTGGCCACTGAAGCTATGATAAGTAAAGCTAACCAATGTCGTGTGATTGCGTTCAATGTTTTAATGCTAATAATTGTGAAATTTTATTGCGATTTTTTTCTACCGTATGATACTAGTCAACGAGGCTTCAGATTTCATAAAAATCCCAAAATAGACACTATGGGTGGAAGAAAGTGTGGTCAAAGTCCTTAATCAAACGACTACAGTTACAATAACTAGCCATAATCTTGCAAGTCTACACGAAAAGATCCTCAATAATCAAAGTTCATCAAAGAATTATAGCCCACAACGAATCGGGCGCAGTGAGTAATATATTACCATTATCGAGTGAAAGGTCTCATAATATTTGTACGAGTTCTGAACATAACTGTACCCATTCATTTAATTTTATCGATCGTGCGATTCGATTCGAGTAATTAAAGTCGCAAATACTGTTATGTTAATTTTAGGTTGTTTGGGCAAGATTTTTCAGCACCTACTTCGAGGCAATAATAAAGCCGTTCTATACTGTAAAAATCTCTCTGTGAGAACTCGTGTGAAGTGAGATGCTAGTGATTGACATTACTGACAGTTCACTTCGCATTTTTGACGGCGACGGTTGAGCTGAATGGTGCTGGTGTGTCAAGTTCGTGAATGGGCGCCGTCAGTTGGGACTAGCCATCTCTTAGCTGCCATGGGATATTTTAATTTTTGAATTGTTCTTTGTTTTTATCTTTTTATTACGGACGCTTATAACGTGCACGTCTTTCTACATTGTTCTCACATGTATAATTTCAAGATGAATGATGTAACCAATATTTTGTAACAATTTGATTTAAAAGAGTGTCCGTGGAGTGTCTTGCCCGTTCTTCTCCATAGCGTAGTAGGTTCCTACGCTTTGGAATGGGCAACTAACTAGCTTCATATTTCTAACTGACTATTTGACAATTCAAAAGTGCCTGTAAATGGTTGAAATAAATGCTTTGAGTTTGAGTTTGATTTTTTTTACAGAATAGCTCGGCAGGTGGAATGACGGCTCAGTTCACCAAAGTTTTCACACGGTGAGATTTTTTCAGACTTGATCGGCAGGACTTTATTTGATTGTTCTACCGCAGGGCTAAGGCTTCTCCTACAGAGAAGAAACGAGCAATGCTGATTGCGTTTGAGCGATTTCTGAGAACCATGTTTTGGTTGCCAAGGAATGTTGTCACTGTAAGTGGTAATCTTTTATTATGAGAGTAGTCTATCAGAATTCGAATAATGTATCGAATATTTCGAAGTAATTGAAGCCGAATTTTGCATGTTTTAGCAATATAAATATAAAAAATAATAAGTATCTAAATGCGACTGAATGGTTATTCTAGTGTTCGCAACTTCGCAAGTGCCGCTGCTGAGCATGAGATCCTGGGTTCGAATCCCAGGTCGCACAAAGTGTTAGGGCTTGTCTATATCTTCTTAACTGTCAAGACGTCAATGATTTCATAGACGTGCTTTGCGTGAATGTCGTCCTTCCTCTTGAAGATGGTATATAAGATTATATTTACAGTAATAATTCAGTTTAACCTGACTTCATGTAAAGTACAGTTTATGTTTACTTATTCACACGCGAGAAACGGTAGGCGCAAGCCAAATGATATTAACCGTTGTTTATAACGTAACTATATA
Organism: Agrochola macilenta; assembly: GCA_916701695.1. Taxonomy (NCBI): domain Eukaryota; kingdom Metazoa; phylum Arthropoda; class Insecta; order Lepidoptera; family Noctuidae; genus Agrochola; species Agrochola macilenta. Next base: position 7,723,920 of record OU753554.1, on the reverse strand, counting down.
TACTTCAAAGTAAGCACCCGTTACTTTGAGCATTTTACGCAAAAACTTTATTTTATTTCAATTAGTTTTTATTTTAATTAAGTGCGGTAAGACTTGTCTAAATTCATGAACCGTGAAGCTAATTATAACATACAAAAATCTATGAATAGTACTTATTTCTACTACCTACGCTACTGTAACTTGACGCTGATTTAACCGTCAGGGTAGCCCGCAAAATTCAAATTTTCTTCCGATTTTTGCAATTTGCAGGTCAGGTTATATGTTGATCTATACTCCATTTGAAATAAGTTTAGACATTTAAATAAACCTTTTTTACAGTCTGATTATCCGATTTTGACTTCTATACCGTAGGCATACATAAGGACGAGGAGGCGGAGCGCGCGAGGGAAATGCAAGATGCGCGCCCTTGCGCCCCTAGTCGCCGCAGGAGACGCCCCGGGCGTCGGGAGTCGCGAGCCGACTTCCGGCCACCGTAGGCGCGGGCTTACGGACGGTGGGAATGGGTAGCTCGCCGTCCGATTAGGACCAGGCCCGGGTCGACGGCGCGTTGTGTTCCACGCGCGCCTCAAAGAGATGTCAGCACCAACTGACGGGGTCCGTAAGGGCCAATGCCTGCCAGGGTTGCGAGTTTGTCCGAAAGGGATATCGCGGCCCCGGCACACAGGCAACGGAAGGAACACGGGTGGGTTTTAGTCAGTAAAAGTCTGACACTCCCTCTCGCTCCGCCCAGAGCGGGAGGAGTCATTTGATGATTTCCAACCCAAAAAAAAAAAAAAGAAGAAGGCATACATAAGGACGGAAAAGCAAAAAAGTGGTTCCAATAGCAACGTTTTACTGCAGCTGCCATTTGCCATGCCACCAACGCAATAGAAGTCAAAATCGGTTGAACGGACTGTAAAAAAGATTTATTAAAATTATTAAGATTACTCTAACTTAAGGAGCTTAACTAATTAACCGCTTAACTTATTGCTGATTCTAATGATTATAATTCTGTAAAGCCATATTTGTTACGGTCGCGAATCATAAATTTTAATCAACATACAACCTGACACTGACCTGCAAATGCAAAAAACGTAAGAAAATTTGAATTTCGCTGGCTGCCTTGGCGCATCCCTTTAACGATCAAAGTGAGTAATCACTGAATGGGATACAAACATTATATTACCGAGAAAAACTGTACAAGATTTTGATTAGGTACTTAACTTAAATAAATGTATTTTATTTTTTTCTTAACTTCAAAATTATGAAGTAAATGGTGGAACCATTACCTTACCTCATAATTTTGAAGTTAAGATTTGTTTGATTATGTCTTTTATTTATGATAAAATATCGTCGTCAACAGCATTTCCCAAAAAATAAATTTAGCATTATTTCAAAGACTTCTTAAATTCTTCTATCAGAACGTCGATGAATTTGCGGCATACGGTTAATTAAACAGCGGGGTAATTGCGTAACACACGTACAGTGGCAATGGCTTTCATTTTGACAGTTCAACAACATTCATTGCGTTATTTACGTTGTTAAGCAGACAATTTTTTCGAACATATGAAGCAATGGATTAGCATTACCTTCAAAACCATTCAGATTGTGATTGATAGTATGTTACGCAGGTTTATTAATCACTTGCATTGCATTTAATGCACGACGGAAACAGCATAATAAATGGTTAACCATTAAAGATTATTTGTCATTCAGTAAATGATAAACTAAGATTTACTATATAGTTATATTGTTATGGATATTAAATTTCGGATATGGATACGGATATAAAAATTATATTAAGTATATCGATTTCGGATACGGTTATGAAATTATATAGAATTATCCGTTAGTTTCGGATAGTTTCGGTTACGGATATAAGATTTTTAGGAATTTGTAAACGTAAAACACAAATAATAAATTAAAAGAAAATGCAGGTGACGCGCGCGGCTTGTGTGTCGGCTCAGCCGGCCAGAAAAACCTGTCATAACGTGTCTCATATAGATTCCGCCCCTATCCGAAACATTTATATCTGATTCGGTTACGTTTACGGATAGGTTTTATTTCGGTTATTCGATAGATTCGGTTACGGTTACGGAGCTCCTTAAAATCCCTGCAAGTTAACTAGAATTGATAATGAATTATTTACGGTTTTAGAGATTTATCTTATTGCTCCCTGAAATAGATGGCGGATTAAAAATTGTCATTACATTTGAATGAAATGAAATTGTTTATTCTGTTAATAGGATATCGAAATCAATTTTGACGTCATATAAAAAAAAATAAGCAAGATGGAGTCGACATGTCCTATCTGGTACTCCTCTCTGGTACACCATGCATGCTCGCTTGCATGCTGCATGCTTGCTTGCTTGCTCGTTGCATGCTGCATGCTGGCTTGCTTGCTCGTTGCTTGCTGCATGCTTGCTGCATGCATGGTGTATGCTTGTTTGCATGCTTACAAGGAAATAATATTTTTTAATGTTAATATTGTTTAATGTACTACAAATTTGTTTTAAAAATAATATTAGGATAATTATATAAACGTTAAATAATTTGAATTTAGAACTTTAAACTTTTATTGTAAACGGTTTTATGTCTTTTGTATATTATTGATTGTAATATTTATAACAAACAAATTTAGGGCTATTGTATTTAGGGATTTCAATTTTATGGCATGTGATATTATGTGACTTTAAGTTCGGGCAAGTTATCATTCGGACAAATGATGATTAGGAGAAAAAAATTATGGCATATTAGATTATGGATAAAAAAGTTAGGGAATGCAATAGAGAACCAAATTATTTGAATTTCCGTCATCGGATTTAAAACATATTTCACTGATGGAAAGCTACACTATTACCTAATGCCATAGGATATTATGTTATAATTATGGTATATTTGGCATCCACGCTGACGGAGTCCCGGGCAGAAGCTAATAATATTAATATTATAAAGAAAGGTTCGTGAAGAAGACTGTCTCGTAACTATTTATTGAATACCTATTTAATGGACTTAAGTTTTATTCCGCTATAAATGTTTACTGTTTCGAAGTTTTATTGTTATTTCAACGTTTTATTAATCGACTGCATAAAGAGTTAAATGCAATTCAAATCAAAGCTTTATTGGTGATTCATACGAATTTACTCGCCCAAAACGGGCGAATCGACACCTTTTCTTGAGGCGATTCGCACAAAGTAAATTTATTTGTAGGCGAATCAGCAACTCCAGGAATCTATTCGCCTACATATAAATTAGATTTGTAAAGTAAATTCGTGCGAATCGCCAATAAAGCTTTGATTTGAATTGCTTTTAATTCTTTATGCAGTCGATTAATAAAATGAAATGGCAAATTACTCAATAAGAGGTAATACAGCACTAAACGGTGAATGAAATGAGTAGTTAATTTCTGTAATTGCTTGCATTGTTAGGGTTAATCATTGAAGAATAGTTTTATTAGCTATTGTTGAAGATTTGAAGTGGGGATTGTGGGGCTCATGGCTAAGTAATAACAGCCGAGCGGGTCGATCGATCAAGTTAAGCTACACTTATCGCGGTTGGTCATGGATGGGTGACACCATGGGTGGGTACATACCGAGACCCCTCCGTGCCTCGTAAAGGACGTGAAGCTGTTGGCCCCGGCTGTCATTCGTGAATCTTTGACAGTCTTTAAGTCACCCGAAAGTCTGACAACCAGTCTTACCAAGAGGTATCGTATTAACTGCGTTGTAGAGGTCAAATAGGCAGTCACTTCATGTAAAATACTGGTATTCAGCTGCATCCGGTTAGACTGTACGCTGACCCCAATATAGTTGGGAAAAGGCTAGGCAGAAGATTTAGAAGTCAAAATTAATGCTGAAGCAGGTTGAAGTCAAATGAAAGGTTCGTAAAGAATAGAGTTTATGGGTGTGCCACAGCGCATCCGCATGGAACAATGGTTGGCACAAAGACGCAGCGAGATTTGTTAGTTAGCATTAAATCACTGGCTTAATAACTTTTACCTATTCTTAAAATCACAACACAATACTTAATTTAAAATACAATGCTTTTCTGGATGGACTGTAAAAGTATTAGATAGATTATCCGTCTTTCAAAGAAAATCTTGTTTTTAACTATAAAAATAAAAAAAAAATCTAAAAAAAAAAAAAAAAAATCAATGTGTTTTTTTTTGCTATTTCCACTAATCAAGTCAAAAACTTAAAATTGTAATAATTTTATTTCAAATAAACCAATTACAGGCACTTTTGAATTATCAAGCGGTCGGTCAGTCAGAGATGAAGCTAGTTGCCCATTCCAAAGCGTAGTAGGTACCTATGGAGAAGAACGAGCAAGAAACTCCACGGACACTCGAAGTAGCCAAGCGTAGGAACTTAAATGAACAAGTCAAATAAATTCACTTTCAAAAGCACTCCACGCTCCTATAAAACTTCTCAACAAAAAATAAAAACAACAACCTCTAAGTGATGACTCATGTTATAAAGTCGTTACCCAACGCCGTGTTTTTTTAGCAATTGTAGCAAACGGTACTCCGCATTAAGATTAGCATCCATTTAATTGAAGATGGCGGATAAAAAATTACGTAATTACTCGCGGCGGCTTCCGGCCGGTGTAAACCGACCTGTAGAACGCAAACCAATGAAGGAGTGAACGAAAGAGCGAAGAACTTTCGTATGATATGAACTTGTCACCATTGTGTGGATCGCCCGGAGGACACGGTGGAGCATACGGTGGAGGTCTGCCCGGCTTGGGCGGAGCACCGCCGTGTCCTCACGGAGGCGATCGGCGGCGGCGATCTCTCGCGTCCGGCCCTGGTTCAGGCCATGGTCCGGAGCGAGAGTGCATGGGAAGCCGTCACCTCCTTCTGCGAAGCAGTTATGCTCGCGAAGGAGGAGGCGGAGCGCGCGAGGGAGATTGAAGCTGCACGCCCTCGCGCCCCTAGTCGCCGCAGGAGACGCCCCGGGCGTCGGGAGTCACAAGCTGACTTCCGGCCACCGTAGGCGTGGGCCTGCGGACGGTGAGCGATGGGCAGCTCGCCGTCCGATAAGGACCAGGCCCGGGTCGACGGCGCGTTGTGTTCCACGCGCGCCTCAAAGGGATGTCAGTACCAACTGACGGGGTCCGGAAGGACCAATGCCTGCTGGGGTTGCGGGTCTGTCCGAAAGGGATATCGCGGCCCCAGCACATAGGCAACGGAAGGAACACGGGTGGGTTTTAGTCAGTAAAAGTCTGACACTCCCTCTCGCTCTGCCCAGAGCGGGAGGAGTCATTTGATGATTTCCCACCCAAAAAAAAAAAAAAAAAAAAAGGGATTATTATATTGCGATGTGGTTTGGGGATACTGTAACAGTGATTATTTTTCTGTAACAACAAAATTGTTTTAGTTGTTTTGTTTAAAAATTTTTAGTTACTAAGTTAGTTTGATATTAAAAGTTACAGTCAGCAACAATCTTACTTTTACATTGTATATCATGTAAATTGATGCGATAAAATGTTTTTCTGCATTTCTTGTGCTAAGATTTAATATTCTTAAAATGTTATATCATTAAGAACTGATTTTTTATGAATATTATAATTAGAATTATTTAATTATTAAGTTCTCTGCTAGCGCTATGCTTCTGTAAGTGACGAATTCACAATACCTAAAACTGTATGTGATTCTTGTTAGTGTATGTTTTAGTAAGTCGATAAAGGAATAAATAAATATTTAGCTCAATCATTAGGATAAAAAAAAACTCGGGCATTAGCCGACTTTTATACGGTACGGATAATGTTATATGGTACGGTCCGCACCGTACCATATAACATTATCCTTAATTCCTAATTTAATGAACCTAAGTACTGACATGTTAACATGAGAGCCATTAGACTACTGCTTGATTTTCCTGTTACATAATAAATTAGTTCCCGGGAAGGTAGCTAAGCGTAAACAATTAGTCAGTTAGTCATGTTTGTAATTAGACTGGGAAGGGAAATGCAGAAAAACTTAGATCGTATCACACACGGCCTTATTAACCCGTGTACCTCAGTTTATCGTAGTAATGGCTGAGGGAAAAGTTGTTTTTACGAGTTCTACACAAAAAAAAAAGTTTAAGCATTATCTATTGTCCTGAACTTTGCGTTCTTGCAAGTAATTTCTAATTTTTATAAGTTTATATCTTTTGCCCGCGGCTTCGCCCGCTTTGAGGTCGATAATTATCCCACAGATCATACTACCGGGCTCAAAAAGTATTCCTTGTCCTAACACAGGTCATAGTCTACATGTGTGCCAAATTTCATCTAAATCCGTCCAGCCGTTAAGGCGTGAAAAGGTAACGGACAGACAGACTTACTTTCGCATTTATATTATTAAATAAAAAAGGTATGGATTTCAACTTGTAAACATTTTTAAGTAAGTAAATCCTGAATTTAGTCCGACTAATACTTCGATCAAACGTACGTATTTGATCTTCAAAAATTATTTCTTATACCTAGATACTAAAGGCTGGTTTAAAATCGACATACATATTCCAAAGAATTATTTCGATGGATTGAAAACGACAAAGGGCTGATCTGCCCTAACGGCCAATAAAGTTAACCTATAAATGCCACTGGTTAGTTCTCTTCAAGGAGAATATTTCTTATTATGACGAGTTCTCTCGATTGTTAGTCAGTGAGGAGCTACAGAGCTCTAAATGTGAGTTATGAAGTATTATTATTTATTTAAGCTATAAAAGTTGTCAAACCGGTATCAGATAAAGGAAATTAAATGAAATGAAATTGTTTATTCTGTAAAAACATTATGGGAATCACTTTTAAACGTCATGTTTAAAACATAAAATAATCTAGATCTAGAAGGGTTATCTGATAATTGAAAAGTTGACCCTATACTATATTAATTCGCAACGAAGTTTATGAATGAACTTTCAAAGCATCGCCAGAGTAGGTAGGTAAATACTTAATATTTTTTTCATAACAGTAGACTAGGTAGTGCGGTAAATTATATCGTTAGTTAACTTTCATTTCGCCAGTTAACTGTAAGGTAATTTTGATGTCTGCTCAAATTCAAATGAGCGTGAACTCAATAGTAACTTATTATAAAAGTGACTGGCAAAAAACTTCGGTCTAATAAACAAACGAAGCTGGCCAAGTTAAGAAGTCAGCGTATAGGATAATTATTTTCTATTGTTCGTATCGTATAATTATTTTGGTGTTAGAGTTTTAAAGCCGCCCATGGGCCTCTGACTTGGCTTCTGCCATCGAGAAATATCAATCTATCTATATAGATTTTCTATTTAGAGGTAAGTAGATTTCCTAGGTACATATTTTATTTAGTTTTCTTAGAAACAAGTACGTTTCGCCGCCAACTTAGCTATAAGTTCAGTAAAAATTATCGTTGTTCTGTTGTTAATTTAAAAAAAAATACTTGCTTAATTATTGTGAAAAGTTACTAACAAACATACATTCACTATCGCATAAAAACATATCTATCATAGATGGATGTGGTAAATTGGTGAATGATTGTTATAAATCGACCGGTTGCTGCTTAAATATGCTTTTTGTAAAATTGACGTTCATAAGTGCCTTTCATGTGTCTAATTGAAATAAATTGTTTGACTTTGACTTTGAATACTCCATACTTATACTTATACTTTGTAGCTCCATTTCAATTACAAGTATTTTTAAAGGCAGACTAGCAAACTGCGAGTCAACAATAAAAATAAGAAAATAACTATTTAATCCTTGCTTATTAGTATAAACACTACTTAAACATGTCATCATAATAATAAAAAAAATACGATAATTCGCAAAATAGTCTACCACAACGATTTATAGTGTTAAGTACTTACTTAATTATTGTGAATTTTTCCAGTGGTGATAAAATCGCTGGACCCTTAATTACAAAGGGAACGTAAATTAACCTAAGTGAACCTAAGTTTATTTAATAAAAAAGTTTCAACCATCTTTAATTAAGAAATTTAAGTTGGAGGTTCGCGCTTCTAGATTTTTATCGAGGGATTAAAGGCTTGTGCAGACCAGCGCGACTTGTCGCGCGACGCGACACCGGTTATTGTTATACTGTGAAGTTTTCTTAGAAATTGTATTGTTCGTGTCGCGTCGCGCGACAAGTCGCGCTGGTCTGCACAAGCCTTTAATTGCAGTCTTACAATGCAGTTAAGAATAAAAATAAAATAATGTTATGCGACCACAAGTTACAGCTGCGAGGCATGGGATAAGCTTATAGTGCTTATCGTTATTTTTATAGAAAAAATAAATAATGAGAGAAATGATTATAAACACGTTAAGATTTTGAGGATTTCAGAAGTTACTGCTTTACTTTTATAATTTATTTAGAATGCTTAAATAACTGCTGTTACTTACTGACTATGAAAAAACAGCAATTTATTGCGAATAATATTTATACGATCTATAGTTGAACCTAACAAGGGAAAATGTTAGACTTATAAAAATTAGAATTTCGCTTTCGCTGTTTTTATATATTTAAGCTTTATGTATTTATTTAAGTATATGTTAATTTATTACGTTATACGTGTAGGTATATTTTGATATTTTAGTTTAAGACTTCGCATATTTACATTTTACTCTTCTTGTTCTCACACACTATTGTCTACATTTCTTTCTCATTTCTCCTTTCGCAGGTCTGCTGGAAGAAATTTCTTAAGAAATAAGCAGTACCTTTGTACTCATAATTATGTTTATGTCGTATCTCTTTGTATTTTACTGTGTGTACATAAATAATAAAATAAATAAATAAAATATAGAATTTCGCAAAACTTTTGGGTTGGTTACTTATAACCAACTAGCTTCGCGCCAACAGCAAAACGAACAAAATTATATTTTATATAGAAATTATTCTAAAATCAAAAATAAATACCTGCCGTTTATAATTATATAATTTTTTATATATGTAGATAATGACGGATTAAACAAAAAGGTACCTTTAAAAAAAAAATGTTAATGCTGTTGCTAATTAATAATGCCATGCTTTCCTATAATTTAGATGCACACGAGACCTACAATGATAACAAAGATTGTGATATAATGCTGCGTTTTGGCTCACCAAGACACAGGCTGTGCTTAGTTTAGGACCGCTGCACTGTTTAACCCGTCTGAGTCTTAAGTTATTTAGAATTTCATACAATGCCACTGGTATATTTAAAAATTATGTGTAGGCTTTGAATTTGCATGATTTTAGTTAATAAGCCTTTATATAAATAAACTAACTTCTGCCCGCAACTTCGTCCTCGTGAAATTTGTTGTTCCGGGACACACCCCGTGGCATCGCATTGCCTGCCCGAGCTATTACTTCATTTTCGCTTAACGTTCTTTCTGGCTCCTAAGGGTTCTAGCGTTAAATAGCCTAAAGGTTTTCTCAAGAATTGGGCAATCAAATGAAAAAAGATTTTATCAAATCCGAGTGGTAGTTCCAGAGATAAGCGCGTTCAAATAAACAAACAAACAAACTTTTCAGCTTTAATTCATTGGTTCGGCTTCTACCTGAAAATCATCGGTTGGTCATCACGTTAACGCCGGCTGTCGCTGAAAACCAGCGCTGGGGCTCTGTCTTGCATAGGGTCATAGCATTATGCTGAGCGATGGCCGTTTTGCGTGAATATTTTCCCCCAAATTGTTATTTTCGTGTTTTGTTCTTTCTTTGCGTCATGTTTACCGCAAATAAACGTATTTTCTTTATTTTTTTTACAAGTAATAGTTTACCTTTTATGTTATTTGACTTAAGCCCAGCAGTTTTATTGTTTGTCAACCCTAATAAATCTTAGTAGTGCCGCGCGGTACAATAAAATCTAAATAAAGGACCAATAAAGTAGCTCTTAATGTACCGCAGGGATCACTGAAAGGTTTACTCTATTAATGTTAGCATCTTGGATGCAAAATGATACTGTAACGTTGGAGGGTAAAAATAGGGAGATCTTTTGTTTTGCGAAGTCGAAAAAAAAATATAACATGATGTAGATGGATTTTCATTAGGTCTGAAAAATTGTTTTAAGTAAATTAATTAATTATGTATGAAATGTTTTAGTATGTACGAGTACATTAGCATGTAGGTAAAATTTTAATAATAAAAATCAAAGTTGTTAAAAGTTTCACAATGTATTTGTTATAAATGGATCATATGGTTTTTTAAATTCTGTTTATTATAATTTATTATTTTAAGGCTGTTAGATTTTAAATTATGTAAATATTATCTTGGAAATTGAAATAAATATATATTTATATGTAAAATTCTGTTTTAATTTGGTATTTTAATAACTTAAGTATATTGCAATATTCAAGAGTATTTTTGTTTTGTAATTAACGACTTTGTTTTACCGGGACCTCATTAAAAAAAATAGTTAGGTAGGTACAAAGATCTTAATTTAAAAAAAGCTCACACTACATAATATTTTCGTCAACCCACCTGAATTACCACAACATAATTCTAATGTTAAAACCAACATTTTCTTTAAAGATACAAAAACAATTCCCATCTTAAATCTATAAATAAACTTTAAGCTTAGCAGCTTCGGACTCACCTCACTCCGTGGAACACCGGGCACTAATAGCTGCGCCTGCGCAACTATGCGATGCTCACGCGAAGAGCAATGACTCGGACGGTCGCACTTGACCTTGCGGGGAGCGAGTATACGCGAAACATCAACCCGTACTCGTTTTATACTAGCTTTCTTAGAGGGACATACTGCTGGGTAGTTCAGGCAGCTTTTTGAAGCTTTTTGCCAAGCTTTACTGAGAAAGACAGAACAAAATTATTATTCTGCGGGGGTAATTCCGTAACACACTTACAGTAGCAATAAATGTGGTGCTGTTCCACAAACGATGGGACACTTAAGGTCGTGTCCTGTGTGTCCTGTCAGCTGCAAGTTACAGGAACTGATGGATGGTCGTGATGGCGCCAAAAACGTAGCCAAATTTTGGGCTGAGTCGACTTAGATTGCTATCGACACGCTAAGAAGTTGCAATGGTTTTCATTTTGACAGTTCAACAACATTCTTTGTGTTATTTACGTTGTTGAGCAGACAAATGTTCGAAATCATTCAGATTGTGATTGAGTGTGTCGTAACACACTTTACACAATTAGGGAGCTGCTTCTCCTGTTTGTTTGAAGATGATATCTTCTCAACGATTTCCGACACAGCGACAGCATTCTCAGGCTTCCGGTCCATAACACCCTGTGTTCGGCAGCAGCGCTTACATGAAAGCGCTTATTCTATGTCTTATTTTTTCAGTCATCAATTCATCATAGATAAATGCAGTTTTTGGATTCAAGGTGGTAGAATTGCTTCACCAGGATTCTTCATTAGCAACCACTGAAGCTTAGTTCATTGTAACAGGGATTTAAACGTTTGTGATTTCGATTTTCTCGAGCATGCAAACGAGATTTTCTTTTCTTGATTCTTTGAGAAAAAAAAAGATAACAAACCAGCACCCTAATTGCGTAACACACGATCAATAACAATCTGTTTCATTTTGACAGTTCAACAACATTCATTGCGTTATTTATGTTGTTGAACAAATTTTTGGAACATATGAAGCAATGGATGGTTGATCGCGTGTTTCGCAATTTCGGTGCTGGATAAACCCAGAAACTCGACACGTAAGAAAGTTTTTGTAGGCGGTTCCAGAAATGAGGTAAACGGAAACATGAATAATGGTGTCAGGGCTCTTGAAAAAGTCCAGACAAAACTTGAAAAAACAATCAAAACAAAATACATACCTGTTATTATTATTACTTCTGACATAAGGCTCGTGCAGACCAGCGCGACGCGACACGGCGCGACGCGACTCGAACAATACAATTTCTAAGAAAATTTCACGGTAACAATAACCGGTCTCGCGTCGCGCGAGTCTGCACGAAGCTTTATGCCTTATGTCATGTTTCTGTTCGATACGGAAATTGATGGTAATTGAGTAATGAAGGAGTAAATAAATAATCTTGAATGATTAGAACATTAGGTATTTAACTACCATTGCCGTAAGATGAACCTAGGATGTACTTACGTAATAACGGGTGTAAAACTACCCTGAACGAACCAGCGTCACTTGTTCTTGTCTTTTTTGGACGGATTGACGGTAGTTTCAATTTTTTTATTTTAAATAAAATTGATTAAATATTGTAACTTAATTTTAAATATTCCCACAACGCCTGTCTTGTTGCATGCATCCATAAACACAATGTTTTGCGTGCGTTACCTATATTGCGCAATTGCGCAAACAGCGAATTTTCACACCAAAAAAACTATTTACCTGTAAATATTATTGCACAAAGTTACTTAATTTTATGTACTGAATGCTTATAAGTCGGATTCGTGAAGGGTCTTGTGACACTGTATCACCTGTATGTAGATAACAACATGCCTACAGGAAGAAGTTTTGCTCCTCGACTACTCAAACAAAATGACCGTGTGTATTAAGTGCAAGTCCAACTCCCCAGTTTACTTAGACTTCCATAACTTAGCGAAGGGAACCAGCACAGGTGTCTAGCTCAACTGGTTACATTTTTATGGTACCGGCCACGGGTTGAAACTAATGTTAAAAACACAGGACGTCCAGATATGTATACAGATTGCTAATTAGGTTTCCTTAATTGATACCAATTATGTAAATAAATAGCAGGAAACTAGCTGTTTTGTTGATTTGAGCGACTTTTTAAGCAAAGAACTGTATTTAAAGACTGTGTAACTTTCTACACAAGTAAGTTGAATAAATAATTGAATACTCAGGCCTTGAACAAAAACGAATGCAGCTGATAAAACGAAAATTTTAAATGCAAATAAATTGATGAAGAACTCTTCTCAATTAAATCTAATAGCATTAGACAAATAACGGCTAAATAACGACAGTTAGGTATTGTGTAATATTGTTGAAAGAAAACTGCACTTTTTTTTCATGTAAATGGTAAATATATGACATTGCTTTGTATTTATCGTGAAATAACGGAGTTTAGTATATGTTTAAAATGTCGAAATAACGAAAGGATGATAATCGTTAAGAGCGTTTATCCTAAAAGTTGACAACGTCGCAAATAGCTGTCAAATATTTACCTGTTTTGTTTAATTTGCCAATATTACTTACTGTATGGAAATATGAAATGTGGATAACTAGTGAACTAAAAAAATTATTACGAATTGCAATAATTATCTTAGCACCGAATATTTAGTTTTAGATGTAAAAAAGTATTTGAAAGCTTTCCAAATGCCTTTTTTACACCTAAAACGGTTACAACATCAAATTCAGTGTTATAATTGCAATTTATCATTAATATTCTAGTTCCCTAGTTAGCCACATTTCTAATTTCCATACAGTAACATTGCCAAATAAATCAAAACGGGGAAATATTTGACATCTATTTGCGACGTTGCCCACTTTCAGATTAAACGCTCTTAACTGATTAAGTTTATAATCTTTATAATTACTGGGGTATAAGTTTGCGTAGATGATCAGAATTACAGGTACTTAAGTAATAATATAATATTGATGTTTGATTATAGCGGATGTAGGTAATGCCTTTATTTTTATATGGTTATTTTTATTATATTATGATTCTTCCGTGAGGTTTCCTAGAAAGAATCATCCTCACTTGTGAACTGTATTTGTCGTAGAAAAATTTAAATAAAACCTTACACGAAAGTGTCGGAAAACTTATCAGTTTTCAACAAAAGGGTACCTACCGACGCGACGTTGTCATAACAAATTTGGATCGCCATCTATCTACCAAGTACTCGTAAGTGCTCTACTAGACCTACGTATTTGATATTAATTTCAACTTTGGATAGGTACATCAACGCGTTGAGATTCTTTGGATGAATTCCCCAGTCGGGCAAAGTGTTACTGTGTGTGTTTATTCCATCAGGAATTTCTCAGAAGTAGTTCGGTGTCTGGATCTGGCGAAATGTGAGTGTACCGCACATCTTCTCTGTCAACCTGCAGACGTACTATCAAAGAAGTTCTTAACTAGTTTCAAAACCAAATCCCGTGTACACGATGACCACATCTGTTGATTTAAAAGAGTGTCTGTGGAGTTTCTTGCCCGTTCTTCAGTTTAAAGAATTTATTCTCATAAAGAACACAAGACAGTTCACTTATTATATGAGATATACAAATAAATCATGCAGTTACAAGGTAACAAAGACTCCGTAAGTCGATAAGAGGAAAAAAAAAAAAACTAGGCTTCTAAAAACTCAATCCATAAGTTTAATTTCGTTATTTATCATGCAGGCATTTTCTAAATATGTGTTACACTGTTTCTGAGACATAAACTTTTAAACATTTTTTTTTAAATATTTAGATTTTTTGCATTTACTATATTATCTGGCAACTGATTGTACAGTACCGCTCCTTCGTATATAAAATGTTTTTTCTTCTCCATAGGAACCTACTACGCTTTGGAATGGGCAACTAGCTTCATCTTTCTGACTGACCGACCCCTTAAGAGCCCTCTTACATTTCGGCGCTGCGCTAAAGCATTCTTGCGATACTGAGCGCACATTGCCGGCGCAGTGAAATATATGGTACTTTTATTTTATTCATAAAAAAATATAAATAGCAATAAAAAAATAAAAAATATTGTGTGTTATTAAGTAGATTATTTTAGTATACTACGTACGAAAATGATGTAGAACTTCTGATATTCAGACTTGTTTCCAAACCTTTTTAGTAGAAAATTGAATTAGGTCCAGTAATTTTTTCTTTAAATAAAAGTCATTTATCAAAAATTTATTCTATTATTATAAAAGTATCGGATATGTTTAATAAGAGAAAAATTGTTTTGATGAATTATATTCAACAGAATCCGCAAATTAGAGCTCTCAAATGAGCTCTACATGAGTTTTGCCAAAACATGCATCAGGAGAACGATTATTGCTAGATAAATAAATAAATAATGAAAAAATCGCTTTATTATTTATTTAATCGATTATATTGTAATCGATTTATTATTATTGTAGAAGAGAAAACGAACTATTTGTACCAAGTAATTGTTATTTATACTAACCAACGAATAGTATTCAATTTCAACGTGGAAATCATGCATCTACGCGCATTTTAGTAATAGGCCCCTTAACAAATTCAAAAGTGCATGTAATTGGTTTATTTGAAATAAATGCTTTGAGTTACGAGTATTTTTTTTTGTTGGTTATATATGTACTTCTTCGATGGTACCTGCCACGGTTATGATAATACCTAGTTCCGTTTACGTTTTTATTTGTATTTCTCTTTGAGTGTAGTCTGTTTTCAATGTGTTCGTTGGTTTATTGGCGTGTGCTAGCTGACATAATATAGCAAATAATTTCACTTAATGTTTTGTTTCGTAATGTTTAATTACTTCCATACTATTGTATAGAGTCCAGGTCTTCTAAATTAACAGACAGCTGTGCCGCTGGGGAGTTTGTTGCGCCACTTCTTCATCCCAGCTAACGGTCTAGGAAGTGGTGACGGGCGGGCGTTTTGGGGGACTGTCTTATGTAATTTTGACGTTCAAAAAGTGTTGATTTTCAGCCTAGTTTTCAAAAATGACTTTTGATTTGATAATGATGAACTCTTGTCTATTTAAAATGCCTCTTTAAGAGGCCAATCACCGACGAGACAAGTATGTGTGTATCGCAAGGTGGCGCCATAACGCCCTGGCGCCTATAGTCGCACAGATTACTAGGCCTTAGTTAAGCGTTGTACCTGTCTGGAGGGGAGGTCATGGTTTGCCATTGAAGCATATTTACGACTGATCACAAACTTCTTTGGAAGGTTATTCTCGAAGGAGAAATACCTAAATTGTGCGCATGGTTTGCAGAACCTTTTTGTCTAGGGGATCCCGTCATTAGTCGATCACTTAATTGGTTGGCTCAAGGGTTTGGCCAGCAGAATGGGTAATGTTGATATTGACTACTTAATATATCATGCTACACATAATGTACAGTAAAGAAAAAAAAGAAAAATAACAAGTTGTGATTAATTGTTTACACGCTCTCCGTCAATCCGCCGCGTTATACCCATGCTATAAAACTGTCAAAAAATGACAGGTGATTTTATTTAAATACGGGCCACGTAAGTTGATAGTCAATTTGCTAATAAATAATTAATTTATTTCCCTGACTGTACATGATAATGTTATTGTGGTATCAAACTCAAACTCAAAGCATTTATTTCAATTAAACCATTTACAGGCACTTTTGAATTGTCAAGGAATCGGTCAGTCAGAAATATGAAGCTAGTTGCCCATTCCAAAGCGTAGTAGGTAGGTACCTATGGAGAAGAACGAGCAAGAAACTCCACGGACACTCTTTTAAATAAATTGTTACAAAGTATTTATGTATCGTCTAGCTAATGATTTCAGGGAACAATCCATTAAAGGAGCTTAATACGGAAGAGATAATATAGTTACATCGAGGGTCTAAATTAGTCTAAACTTATAACCTGCCCCGGAATTCCTCCCTCCTGGATAACTGCTGTAGGTTTACAACCAACAATTAAACTCCCGATTAACGACAGTGGCCTGACCTAAGCACTTGATAATTATTTTCCTTGTTTTTTATTTAATCGCCTGCTCATATTCTCGTACTAATAACTTGATGCCTAACAATTAATTGTCTATGGTTTTTTATTTTATAGTACAGTCACAACGAAAACATTGTTCGTCACCTTAAGAACGTTTATTCTAAATGTAGGCAGCGTCGCAAATAGATGTCAAATATTTCGCTGTTTTGATTGATTTGGCAATATTACTGTATGGGAATAAGAAATGTGGCTAACTAGGAAACTAGAATATTGATTATGAAATGCAATTATTATCATCGTAGCACGTATTAGTTCTAGATGTAAAACAAGTATCTGAAAACTTTCCAAATGCCTTTTTTACACCTAAAACGGTTACAACATCAAATTCAATGATAAAATTGCAATTCATGATTAATATTCTAGTTCGCTAGTTAGCCACATTTCTTCTCATTGTACCATAGAATCTGCTTTAACTAGCTAATAAGCTTTGGGGTATCGTATTACCCACTTAAAAAAAAGACTGTTGAAAACTGACGAATATAATTATAAAAGACTAGACTGTACATCGGTTTGCCGATAGCGTGCCTGGTCGTTAATGGATACCACTAATTGTATCATCGTGTTGTTGGGTATCTACAAGAACAATTAAAGTTTATTAGGTGCGTTGCCAAGGGCGTGGCCAGCCAATGGCCCAGGGGGCTTAGGGGGGGCCCAGGGGGCAAGTAGATATAGGACGGATGAGAAAAGTATGATTTGTCGGTACAGTCAAGAGCACATGAAGCTTATTTACACTTGTAGTGCGAATCTTACCTCTACGACAGACGCACAATGGGGCCAAAATCGACGCTGGTGGACATTAGATTTTTGACAAATCAGTTTCAACGCGGTAGTTCTGATAAAAATTGTGTTTTGTTTTTTTTTTTTTCGTTTTCAATGTATGGATTGGAAACGGACCTTTCGGGTCGCTTTTTCCAAAGCTACTTAGAACTGTAGAGCTGAAACCTAATAGGTATTATGACTGGGTATACCACCAACACAGATACGAATTATGTCCCAGGACTCCGGATTAGAC
This sequence comes from Agrochola macilenta, assembly GCA_916701695.1. NCBI lineage: Eukaryota > Metazoa > Arthropoda > Insecta > Lepidoptera > Noctuidae > Agrochola > Agrochola macilenta. The sequence continues at coordinate 7,706,372 of OU753554.1, read as the reverse complement.
ACCGTTTAAGAGATATGGAACTTTAAAACCAAATAATCCTCCAAATAAATAAAATTGGCTTTATAGATAAGTAATTTCTTTACATTAAAATGCCTTGTATTTAACAATTTTTTTTTTGGATCTCTACGGTTGGGCTGCTGCCTCCTTTGCCCCCCCTTGGCGACGACGCCCTTGTTCCTATTTCAATATGTCCCGGTGCATCTTTCCATTCTATACAAGGCCAGAACGCAAGGGTGTGAAATCGCGTATAGATTGGAAATCACTTTTTTACTAAGGTCTTCCAATCTATACAAGAGTAGTACGCAAATACTCGCGTATATTTCGTAGTGACCTAATTAAATAACTTATTCTAAAATATACAGTGCCAGTACGTAGGTATACGGACTAAGGTTGGTGGGTAGCTTGGTTGGTGGCTAGGTTTGTGGGTAGGTTGGTGGGTAGGTTGGTTGGTAGGTTGGTTGGTAGGTTGGTTGGTGGGTAGGTTGGTGGGTAGGTTGGTGTGAAGGTTGGTGGGTAGGTTGGTGGGTAGGTAGGTTGGTGGGTAGGTTGGTTGGTGAGTAGGTTGGTTGGTTGGTGGGTAGGTTGGTTGGTGGGTAGGTTGGTAGGTTGGTTGGTGGGTAGGTTGGTAGGTTGGTTGGTGAGTAGGTTGGTTGATGGGTAGGTTTGTTGGTGGATAGTTTGTTTGGTGGGTAGGTGGGTAGGTTGGTGGGTTGGTGGGTAGGTTGGTTGGTGGGTAGATTGGTTGGTGGGTAGGTTGGTTGATTGGTGGCTAGGTTTGTGGGTAGGTTGGTTGGTAGGTTGGTTGGTGGGTAGGTTTGTGAGAAGATTGGTGGGTAGGTTGGTTGGTGAGTAGGTTGGTTGGTGGGTAGGTTGGTAGGTTTGTTGGTGGGTAGGTTGGTAGGTTAGTTGGTGAGTAGGTTGGTTGGTTGGTGGGTAGGTTGGTAGGTTGGTTGGTGGGTAGGTTGGTTGGTGAGTAGGTTGGTTGGTGGGTAGGTTGGTTGGTGGGTAGTTTGGTTGGTGGGTAGGTTGGTTGGTGGGTAGGTTGGTAGGTTTGTTGGTGGGTAGGTTGGTTGGTGGGTAGGTAGGTTGGTGGGTAGGTTGCTGGGTAGGTTGGTGGGCAGGTTGGTGGCTAGATTGGTGGTAGGTAGGTTGGTGGGTAGGTTGGTTGGTAGGTTGGTTGGTGGGTAGGTTGGTTGGTGAGTAGGTTGGTTGGTGGGTAGGTTGGTTGGTGGGTAGTTTGGTTGGTGGGTAGGTTGGTTGGTGGGTAGGTTGGTAGGTTGGTTGGTGGGTAGGTTGGTTGGTGGGTAGGTAGGTTGGTGGGTAGGTTGGTGGGTAGGTTGGTGGGTAGGTTGGTGGCTAGGTTGGTGGTAGGTTTTTTACCATTATTGAGCTAAGTACGAGTACTTAGTCGCATTAGCACCTAGTTCCAGTTCATTTCGGTGTTCTTGGTAGTTTTAATAAATAAATAATTAGGACATTTTAAAATGTCGATCGATTTAATTTATTGCGAATCCTTCATGCTCTTCTCTTTTTTTCATCGTTGGCGTTGGTGCGTTTCGAGGAATTAAAATATAATATTTTTAATTTGATTTTGTTGGCGTACCTAAATGGTGCGTTTCGAGGAATACTTTTGGTGCTCTTCAAGAAATACCCCTGATTTTTATTTTGGCAGACCAAGATGACAGCTGCAGTCAACCTTTTTAAAAAAATAACACGATAATTAATTAATATTACAGAGACAACACGACAACAGTCAAGTTTCTCTTGCAGAATGATTCAATAGTCCTTGGTGAGAGTCACTCGGTAACTACATAGATTATTTTTATGTCGACACCAAATGTCACTTTAGTCTAGCAAATAAAAAATCTGGTTAGCTACATAATGTAGTGCGATTTTCATTTTCTTTCTGTCGTCACTCACGACACGGCAGGGAAGTTATTTCTTTTGAAGCTGCAATATCTGAAAGCCTAGAAAATATGACATTCTATCAACGATAACGATGATTGAAAAGCAAAAAATGTATGGGACTGACGTAAGTTATCGAACACCTTATGTTAATCCTGTTGAAAGTTGTTGTAGACAGACGAAACGCTTTGAAAGCGTATGCGATCAAGGCTGCCGCAGACAGACGCGACGCGACGGCGGGACGCGACTATAGTGGAACAATTTCTATAAAAACTTCACGGAAATTGTTCTACCGGTGTCACGTCGTACCTGTCTGCATGAGCCTTTATGGCATACCTGCACGTAAAACTTAGGTATCTAAAGATATTGAAATCGTAATAATGTCGTGAGTGAAGCATCGAACATAAACTGTACCAAAATCAACAAACTTCTTGTGAATTCTTACCATTTCCAAAACACTTTGAATACGAAACAGTTAATATAGTTTTTTTGCCGTATTTTTGCTTATAAAAAGCTTTAACAATCATTGGGTTTTTACGTTCGTTCGCTGTTTACGGTCAACTAGGGTCAAATCAATAGTGAGATGACAAATAGATAACAAACATTGCTTGTAAGGCGTTGTGGCATTGCCAGCGAAGCGATGGATTTGGCCGACGGCGTAGCTTGGGCACGTTTGCTACAATTTTATTGTTCTATACTTATCCCCTGAGCTGTCGCGGCGCTTTTGGCGTAATACGCGCGAGTGGCACGCCAGTTCTGGGTGGTCCCGTAAACCGATATCCTGCAGGACCACTTGAGATTGAAATGACGATATCTATGTCATGTCTCACAATGGGCTTCATTAGAAGGCTGAAACTCACCCAAAGGGCAATGGAGAGGGCTACGCTTGGAGTTCCCTACGTGATCGAATCAGTAATGAAGAGATCCGCAAGAGAACCAAGGTAAACGACATAGCCCGAAGAATTGCCAAACTTAAGTGGTCATTGCTCGCAGAACAGATGGCCGATGGGGTCGAAAAGTTCTGGAGTGGCGACCGTGTACCAGAAGACGTAGCGTTGGAAGGCCTCCTACAAGGTGGACCGATGACCTTGTGAAGGCCACAGGAATTCGCTGGATGCGAGAAGCACAGAACTGGTTGAAGTGGCGGTGCTTGGGGGAGGCCTATGTTCAGCAGTGGACATCTTTTGGCTGAAATGATGATGATGATGCCACAATACCTAATGCTGGTGACCATGTCAGTATAAGGTGCTTTAAATGTCTCAAATACCTGGATAGGTATAATGAGTTCTTTCTTGAACAATCCCGTACATTTAAATACCGTTTTACTTTCGCGGTAAACTAATCTAAACTATTCTAGACTCATTTCCTGTGGCCTACTTTTCTGATTGTCACATAAACATAACACATTAAAGCCATAAGTAATTACGATCTGCGGAACCGTAATTATTTCCTGTAGAACTGTTTTGCTCAAGGTATTAGCTTCTAATGGAGAATTTATTATCTCAAAACTCGAACTCAAAGGATTTATTTCAAATAAACCTGCATGGGCACTTTTGAATTGTCAAGGGGTCGGTCACTCAGGCAACGAAAGGAACACGGGTGGGTTTTAGTCAGTAAAAGTCTGACACGATGAGAGCGGGAGAAGATATTTGACAATTTCCCACCTTTAAAAAAATCAACAAAAAAAATGGTTTGGTCAGTAAGAAAGATGAAGCAGGTTTCCCATTCCAAAGTGTAGTAGGTTCGTATGGAGAAGAACGAGCAAGAAACTCCATGGACACTCTTTTTTTTACCGACTTCAAAAAAAGGAGGAGTAATCGAGAATACTTTAGATTTCGTATTTTTTATAATAACAAAACGAAAACGATTGAAAATGGCGCGCTGGTTTTTTTTTTTCTGCTAGCGATGCGCGCGCAGTTGTATATAAAGGCACTGGAAAAATCGCTGAATAGGCTATATAAAAAATATAATAAACACAAAATAATCATTTGAATACGCAAATTAAGATTAATAAGTAGGGAAAATATTATTGCCCTTCGTCGTCTGTTCAGAGACAGAAGAACCACACCGTGAGGGTAAGCAATTTATATTGCACTGCATGCAACATTTTATAGCTGATGTGAATAAGCTGTAAGCGTTTTTTGTTTTTTTTTCTATGCATAGGCATAGAAAACGGCCAAGTTCGAGTCGGAGTCGCACACGAAGTATTGTTCGTACCGTATTCGCATATTAGGTTTAAATCATTTATTCTCATAAAGACAAAAAAGCCACTTACATGAGAACAGACAAGAAACATTATGTAAACTTATTTTAGGTAACCGCCACCAAAGTATATGTACTTATAGTATTATATAAAATTATTTTATACTCATTCAACAGTTCAATTCTCAAAGTACAATGGAGGTCGCTAGTCAACGCAGTTTTCAATGATGTGTTTGGATAGCCGAGACTTAAAACTGTTGAGAGAGCTAACGCTTTTTATATAACTGGGTAGATTATTAAACAGTTGTGCTCCTTCATATGTAATACTCTTTCTAGCGTAATTAGTGCGCATTCTTGGCAAAACAAGTAGACTTGGTCGACGAAGACTGCGTTTAGTAATTTGAGATTTTTTTGTAAATGATATATCAGTGTGGATGGTTTTGTCTATAATTTTTCTAATCAGAACACAAGTATTATATGTGTAGAGTTGCTTGATATTCATTAGTTTAGTTTCTTTAAAAATTTTACAAGTTGGTGTTAGGTATGGATAGCGAAACAATATCTTTATGACCTTATTTTGTACTCTTTGTAATTCTTGCAACTTCGTTTTTCCGGCACTTCCCCAAATTTCTATGAGATATATGAGATGCGACTTAATAAGAGATTTATAAATAGTATAACGCATCTTTTTAGGTATGCACTGGTTTATACTATGAAGTGAGCCTGTAAGTGCTGATAGTTTATTTTTAATATGGTCTATTTGATTATGCCATGTTAAGTAATGATCTATTCTCAAGCCAAGATACTTTTCACAGGTTTTTTGATCTAGTGGGATATTATCAATAGCTAGTGTGTTGTGCTGAGGTATTTTTTTATTCTTAGCTTTAAAGACAACGCAACAGGTTTTTGAAATATTTATGGTTAATAAATTATATTTGAACCATTCGAATAGCACGTTAAGATCTTCTTGGGCTTTTGCAATAATGTCATGCATGTTAAGTCCGAAATAAAATAGGCATGTATCATCTGCGTATAAAGTTATGTGACCATGTAGATTTAGTTCTGTGATGCCATTTATGTAAATCAAGAACAATAGTGGCCCCAGTATATATTTCGTACCGTATCATGCAAAAAACGCAAAAAACACGTTTTTGTTCACCCTTTTTTTAATTACTAACTTTATTAATATTTTATTATTTTTTGTTATAGCGGCAATAGAAAAACACAATCTGTGAAAATTTCAACTGTCTGCATGAGATACAGGTCGCTGACAGACAGACGGACAGCAGGGGCTTGGTAATAATTATGATTCCGTTTGACACTCTTCGGGTCTTCTTTTTGGTTATGCACTCTTGACAGAGCGGTCGTGGTCATCACGTTGCAGTGAGTTTTCGGACAGCCGCGCCGTGATTAGCACTTCAGGTACAGAACCCTAAAAAGGGTAAACTAAATAAAAAATCCAGTTTAAATAAAAATGGAATAGTGCTAGCGGCGTGAGCTGAGCAGTCTATAAATCTCTAGAATTTATCGCGTCGCTTGCACAGGATCTTCGACGTTAAAAGTCGAGATGTCTTTCTTACATTTAAATACATTTTATTTTTTTTACACGTACCAAACCAGTTTCAAGCTTTGCTCTGCCAAGTCGTGGCAATTGCTAGCGTTTTTCGTAAATAGACTTGGTTGATGCAGTTTTTTCACCATTTGCTGCGCATGTGCTATCATTATGTTGAATGGTATCTTGGGGATGATAGGTGCTTGGCTGGAAATTAAAAGACGATGAGAAACGTCCTTTCTGGCTTTATGACTGGGTATTGCATAGCAGGAGACAAGCCGAGTACAGCATTCAATTAAATTAAAGTGTTTACCGGTAGTGGTAAGCCCGAAAGTATAAATTCCTTTACGCTGCTGGGGTGATAAAATTTTCTTGCGTTTTTTGCAATTTTCAAATCAGTGTCCGGTTGAAATATGATTCGCGACCGTAACAAATATGACTTTACATAATTTTAATCATTAAAATCAGCAAGAATTCGGACCGTGCACCTAGCTTCTGACGTTTCATAAGTGCCCATGTAGGTTTATGTGAAATATAATATTTTGAATTTGGTTTATTGTTTTTTTTTTATTTGCTTCAAATTTCTAATGTCATGATTTCATGAAATAGTCATTCAATACGGTTCAAACTTAGAGAATGCTAAGTATTGATGATTTTTATGATTATACGTATTCAATATATAAATATTTGATACCGCCGCGAATAATATTTAGATCTACTTAAAACCTGCAAATTGCAAAAAAACGTAAAAAAGAATGAATTTCGCGGGCTACCCTGGCGCTTATTATGTCTTAAGGAATGTTATACCTTAATCTAACTTTCAGATTAACTAGACTAGTAAAAAGATGAAAAAATGCTGAGTAGGTAAATGCACATTACTCACAATTTTTTTCGTCTTTTTTCAGTAGCAGGAAAATTATAGACTTACCTAACTAACTACATTGCAATTACAGTAAAGTTAATAAAACGTAGTAAAAATATAACCATTTTACCAGCCTCCAGTTACCAAGTCCGACAAAGCTGACGACAACTGCCAACATGCGATTATTATCTACGTGTCCACCTCTACAATTAACACGGTAGGTATATGATCTTCTTTATAAATATCTATAGGTACTATCGAAGAAATGAATATCTAACCACCGTAAGAACTATTCTTGCTTGCAGCGTTCGGCAGCTTTAGTACCAGGCTGGTACAGGCTGGCTGGTATGTGGTCATCTTGTTCACGGGATTTTGTTTTTGAAACTGGTTAGTTATGAACTTCTTTGATAGTACATATTATAAATTAAAGTCGCTTTTCTTGTCTGTCTGTGTGAGCATGTTGTTCTTTTAAACTACGCAACGGATTTTGATGCGGTTTTCATTTAGAGAATTTATTCCGGAAGGTTTATGTGTAGGTATAATAATACGTCATTAATATTAAACTTAGAAATTATAAAGATACTTCGAAGTCAAGTTGTAAAAACCAGCCAAGTGTGTCGGACCACGTACAATGAAGGGTTCCGTTGTTGGGATGAATTTACCGCGAGAACATACTTAACTTTATAGTTGCAACCGCAAATGTAAGTTGATCGATTATTACCTACTCGTTAACTTGTAAAGCCTACTTAGCTGTGATTATTTTACTTTTAATTTCGTTATAATAATATACATATACTACAGCTGGGAATTTTTTCACATATCCAAAACCAACCATTTAGCTGGCAGGGGGGGGGAAGTGAAAATGTGTGTTAGAGTCAAGTGTCCCCCACTTGAAGAGTCAAGTGTCCCCCACTTGACTCTAACAAACATTTTCACTTTATAGCTTAATATTTCGCAAACGTATCCCTGAATCCAAAAATCGTTTTCACAAACTCCCAATATTAACGACACCCCACACCATGGGAAAGATGAAACATCCCCACTTTACGTTTACGGGAGGGACCTTAATTTTTTTTATATAATATTTATACCGATGCCAAATTACAGCTTTCTAGTACAAGAAGTCTCAGAGCTAACCCGCGGACGGACAGGCAAACAGACAGACAGGACATGGCGAAACTATAAGGGTTCCTTGTTTACTAGGGAACCCTAAAAACGGGCGGCTCGCTAGTTTAGGTATTAAGAATTAAGATCATTTATTTACAAAGGCTGACTGGTACAGATGAGCGTGTTGTGTTAAACTTTCTCCGCGTGTCGAATGAATTGTGCGCGGTCCTTACTGATTGTAAATCACGCACGTTTGTGGGTCGTCCTATAAGGTTTTAGAATGTATTGTTATCTGTGACTGTACCAAATGCCGTGAAGGTACCTACTGCATGCATCTAACTGCAACACATAAATAGGTACAGCCATTAGGGTAACACTCAATAACGTAGACGTTGAGGGATTTTTACCCTACCCTAATCATTTTATCAGTTTCCTGACCGGTTTGCTTACGAGAATCAAACTGTCTGCTATGGCTCTAAAGTTAGAATGTAAAAGAAAATAAAAAGAACACAAAATAAAATTCCATCAATTCAATTTTGTTGAAAATATTCAACAAATTATTTCACAAAATAAAATTCCATCGTAGATATATTCAACAAAATTGAATTTTATTTTGTGTTCTTTTTATTTACTTTTACGTTATACAGACATCATTCACAAAGCTGCAATACAAGTGAATTTCCATAACAGCTTTAAAACGCTGCGTTTTGAACGCTCGTCTGTTGCGTGGGATTAATTAGCATATCAAATCGTATCAATAGTAGGTACCTTACAATAAAATTCGCTGATACGATATCTTTTATCTCTAGCAATTTGTGTCAGTGGGTCCATATTTTGTTTAAGGGCCAAAGTTTGCGGTAAGTACCTACCTACATATGTACGTAATTAAGTAAGATTTAAAATATTAGAAGGCATAGTATTTTGTATTATACAGGGTGTCAGGGACATCAACGCGAAAACTGATACCATGGATTCAGTACATTATTCTAAACCAAAAAATTATGATTCTAAAAAAAAAAACAATCGACGAAAAATTTCAACGCAGGGGGCGTTGAAATGTTTAAATATTTCGTCGGTTATATTTTTTTAAATCAGCTGTTTTGATCGCTTTTGACCGCGTAGGTATTGCACTTTTCTATGAAACAGCTGATTATTTTTAAAATAACCGACAAAAAATTTCAACGGAGGGGGGTTCAGAATCATGTACTGAATCCATGGTGTCAGTTTTCGCGTCAATGTCCCTGCCACCATGTATTATCTGTGGTATTTTTATCTCACGAAGCGACGCGCACTTTAGGCTCGGTTTTTTGTTCATGTGCTTTAGCTGTGGTAACCAAGTGTACAAACACGCTGTGAATGTGTGCGTTAAGACGAGTTAGCACATAACACACACACACACACTTCCGACTTTGCCATTATCTCGGACGATACTTAGAGCTCCTAGAAACTGTTCACCGCTGCACTGGAGGATGTCTTCAAAGTTCTGGACTGAAAAGGGCAAGGCATCAACATCAAAGGCGAGTATATCACTAACCTTCGGTTTGCCGACGACATAATTATCATGGCAGTGACCATGGAGGACCTCAGTACAATGCTCGATGACCTCAGAAGAATTTCCGAAAGAGTGGGTCTTAAAATGACCATGAATAAGAGAAATGCCCATGTAACACCCACTCTCTCAAGTTCTGGATGAGTATGTTTACCTAGGACAAACTGTCCAGCTAGGTGGTCGAACTTCGAGAAAGAGGTCAATCGTCAAATCCGACTCGGCTGGGCTGCGTTCGGGAAGCTACGCAATATCTTCTCGTCCCACATACCGCTGTGTCTCAAGACGAAAGGCAGACCAGTGCGTGTTGCCAGTGATGATCTATGGCTCTGAAACGTGGTCGCCCACAATGAGCCTTACCAAAAGGCTTAAAGTCACCCAAAGGGCAATGGACAAGGCTATGCTTGGAGTGTTCCTACGTGATCGAATCAGAAATGAAGAGGAGAACCAAGGTAACCGACATAACCCGAAGAATTGCCAAACTTAAGTGGCAATGGGCAGGGCACATGGCTTGCAGAACAGATGGCCATTCTGGAGTGCCGACCGCGTACTGGAAGACGTAGAGTTGGAAGGCCTCCCACAAGATGGACCGATGACCTTGTGAAGGCCGCAGGAAACTGCTTGATTTGGGAAGCACAGAATCGGTCGAACTGGCTGTGCTTGGGGGAGGCGTATGTTCAGCGGGGGACGTCTTTCGTATTTTTGGAATTTCTCAGTAGCAGCCCGGAGTCTGGATTTGTGCCCGGGCGATGGCAATAGGTTAATATATCATGTTCGTTTTTTAATCATCTTTGTTTCAATACGGGAAGCAATCCTGATATCCTACCTCCAGATACATCCATAGAAAACATGCAATAAAGTTATAAACCCTTCAATCATATAACAAGATACAATAAACAGCCAATCGAGATGTACAAAGTTAAATAATTCATTACCTAGCAATCACGACCGCGTAGCAATCACTACCGTAGTCACTAGCAGTTGTTTTATGCTAGTTGCTAGCAACTGCAATCTGCGACCATATACAAGCACACTTTATGTTCCCGATTACAACGGAATTTAGTTTGTTTGTAGATTTGTAGGAAAATCTAAATTGTTGTCGGTATCTCTAGCTACCGGTTCGTAACTTCGAAAGTGTAGTATATTTTGTAGTGTATTTACTGGTAACACCATTTAGGGAATAAAAGAAATGTAGGGCTAGCAACCCAGTAGAATTCTATTTCCGTCCGCTTCACTAGAACGTTTCATTAAAACTATACTTTGAAAGAAAAGTGTTTTATTTGGGCAATATTATTGTATTGTATACAAGGCGTATACACAGTAAATGGCGACGAGGATAAACAAGAATTTCGAAGCATAAAAGGTACATTTTTACGGCTGAAACATGGCCAACGATTTTCGTATAGATGCTTTCAAACAAGATGGCGATATCTTGTGTTTTTTGGAAAGAATAGAGCAATATTTTGAAGCGAATGAGAATAAAACTGAAAAAAGATGCTCAATATTATTAATAAGTCTTCACGAAGATGTATATAAAATTCTAAAGAATATGTGTCATCCAAAGATGCCCAAAGAGTTGTCATATATGGAGCTGCAGAATTTGTTAAAACTAAGGTTCGAGAAAAGAATTTCGCATTTTAGAAAAAGGATTCAATTCGAAAAATTACAACAATTGGAAGGGGAGAGTATAGCCAAATGGTATGCTCGTGTTAGAGAATTTGCTGCGGGATGCAATTTTGCGAATACATTAGAAGAACGTGTTAAGGATAAATTCGTTACGAGTCTGCGTCCAGGACCAATCCAAGAAAAATTGTGTGAACAAGATGTCTCCAAGTCGGTGACATTCTTAGTAGATACAGCACTGAATAAGGAAATGGCTTTGAAGGAGGTGCAGGAAGTACATCAAGTAGCTCAATACGGACATGCTAAGACGAATTTCTTATCTAATATATATCTATCGAATTTTTTATCTTTTTTTTTTTTTTTGCTTTTTTTTTTTTGGACTGGCAACACTGGTAGCCGGTCGTCATAAAAACGACCCCTAGGTTAATTAATTTAGAAAATTAGTAAATAGTGGTTTATTTATGTTAAATTAGTGTATTATAGTCGTACCTAGTTATTAATAAGTGTAATCAGTGATTATACAGTGTTTTTTGTCGCGAGAACTTCGCACAAAAACGATAAACCGGCTGTCAACTCAACCAACCCAACGGTGACGGATTTCAAAATTTCGTCAATCCCGGGGAGTATTTTGTTTTATTTAACTTATTCTACTTATTATTTATATAACGCAGAACATCACAAAATACTGCTCAGGTTTCTGAGCGACGTCCATCACACACTGGCACGGTTTATGACTCCTTTTGCTTGACAACCAGTGGAAGCAAAATCGAAGACTAAAACATTCGCCCAGACAGTAAACACTACATAATTTACTACACAAAAATAGGCGCATTAGGCCTTATTGTTTATTATCTATTTAAACCTGTAAAGTGTCCTATACTTGTATTGTCAATCAAGTTTTTTTAATTAAAGCAGTGTAGGTACATAATCTTTGTAACTTCACTTTTGTGTACCATTAGACATCACTGCACATCATTATTACTACATATTACTACACATACATTACCTCTGTTATGTTAAATTACTGAAATTGTGCCAATTCTTGTAATTAATGTTAATTACTGAATTGACAATCACTTGACAATCACTTAAAAATAGTAGGTAGTACCTACCCCCAACCATTTTGCAAACAAAATTTTGTTGTTTTTTCCCTTTTATTTTTAATAATCTATATTAATATCTCAAATAAGACATACCTGTGAATAATTAAATCATCATCCCATGATTGACAGTACACACTCTTCATAACTTTTATTCCTTTGTTTCCCTTCTTAAAAAATTCTAAATAATATATAATTTTAGACTCCCAATAGTCCCTTCATCTTAGTACTTACTATCCACATCTTATCCCTCTCTCTTATTCCTTTTACTCACTTAGCTTTCTCTTGTCGCATTCCAGGGTGCCCCTAGGGTTGGCTTGTCATAATGTTGACCCGTAGAGCTGCATCCTTCGAGGAAAAACTGAAGGCTTCATTGAAGGAGTTAGAATCCAGTAAAAACCAGTGCGACCAGCTGCTACAGGAAAGGGAAGACAGCGAGGTGGAAGTGCAATATATTAATAAAAAGAACACTGAGCTTAAGAATCAGTTGGCCGAACTACATACTCAGCATATGGACATACTTGACCAGCATCAACACCTCCGTCAACTTGTGTCAAATTTCCAACAATGTAGTGACACCCATGAACTGGCTTTGAGACGGATATCTGAATTGGAACTGGAATTAAGCAGGGCCCACAACACAATAACCAGTTTGGAATCTCTCAAAGCCACGGAAGAGTCTGCGATCACCTGCAGTCTTTATGATGAGTTGGTTGGTAGCGGGTCTGGACCCACATGTGTTGAGCCAATTGTAACAATAGACTTAACTAATGATACTATCACTAAGTGCAATTTGTTTACTAGCCATAATAAGTTAAAAAAATATATTAAAATTAATAGATTGATTAGAAAAATTAAAAAATCATTAATACGCCATAAAGTTAACAAATTAAATACAAAACTTAGGCAAAAAAATCTAAATTTAATTCAAGAATTAAAGAACTGTAATAGTGAATTACAATTATGTAATACTATGTATGATACTGACACTCAGCACCTACAGGATGAATTGTTTGTTAGGGAATATGCTCTAAAGGATATCTTTAGTAAATATGAGGCTTCTCAACAAGACCTGAGTAAGCGCTTGCAGGAGGCTAATGAGTTGGCAGACCTGGTCAAGTACAATGCGGAGAGGTATGAGTCTCTGACAAATAACCTCTCTTTTAGCTGTGCCTGCTCCCATGAGCCCCAACCTCAACTGGTTCCACCTACTCCATCTGTGGCTCAGCCTGTACGTAGCTGTTTGGATGACAATAGAATTCATAATTTTATTAAGACAACTTATGTATTCTCTGACAAATATGGTCAAGGTTTTGGTAGTGTATTTAATCAGTGTTCGCAACAATATGTAATTAATAATTGTTCACCCGGTGCCAGTATTAGCCAATTAATTAATAATATTAAATTGACAAAAATAAACCCCGGTTCCACTGTTATATTATTATACGGGGATAGTTTAACTGTCAGGAAAAAAGACATAATTGAATGTGTCCATTTGATGTTACATCTCAATGAGACCAATAGTTGTAAATTTATTTTCTGTGCCTTGCCTTATTCTAAATATTTGTCTAATGAGAAAAATAGGCACATTCATAAATTAAATATGTTAATTTATAATAGGACTTGTCGTCACAATGAAGCTATTTTATACTTTGATTGTAATCAATTTATTGCTGATTACAAACTGACAAATTATACTATGTATTTGCCACCTAGTTGTAGGAGACAAATTGCTAATCTTTTAGCATACAATATACACAATGACACTGGTACTTGTAGTGTACCATCGATTACTGTTAGTAGTGGTACTAACACTACTTTTGATACGCCTTGTAGTTTAAACTATTAGGTGCGACAACGGATAAGCCGCATATGTTCAATGTTGTACATCAAAATATGCAGGGTCTGTCTGGCAAAGAACTAGAGTTAAGTTTATTTATGGAAAACTATGATGTTCAGGTGTTATGTTTGACTGAACACTGGTTGAAAGAACATGAAGTAGTGTTTATCAATGATGATTTGTTTACTGTACAAAGTGCATTTGTAAGAAAAAATGCTATTCGCGGTGGGTCTTTAGTTCTTGTTTCAAACAAGTTGAAATGTAAACAACGTCTAGATTTAGTTAATCTTTCTATTGAGCGCACTATTGAGTTGTCTTGTGTTGAACTGGAGCGATACGTTATAATTTGCGTTTATCGACCCCCATCTGGGGATTTTATTCGTTTCGAATCGGTAATGGAGGATTCACTCAATAGGCTAAAATCAAGTAATAAAAGCATAATTTTATGTGGCGATTTCAACATTAATATTTTAGAGGTTACTCCATTGAGTATTAGACTTCTCAATCTGTTCAGGTCTTATAATTTAATTAACTTGTTTTTTGAACCTACTAGGATCACGGCATCTTCGTCGACTTGTCTCGATAATATTTTTAGTGATTATGATGCCAAAAATAAAATAGTTTTAAGTGACTTAACGTCTGACCACTGTGGTTTATTGGCTAGCTTCCCTATGCCATTAAATAAAAAGCCTCATAAAATAGAATGCAGGCCTTATACAGCTACTCGTTGCATCAAGTTTAAAAACAATATAGCTCATAGAATTACACCATCTATAGTAGAACACCAGAATCCTAATGAAATTTATGGAGCCCTTTTTGATGTTGTGCAAAAAGAGTACCAATCTACTTTTAAGACCAAAACCATTAACATTAATGGCACCTCCGTTGGCTTTAATCAATGGGCTACTCCAGGTATTTATAAAAGTAGAGCGACACTATACGAGTTATATGGTTTGAAAAAATACAGGTTTGATACTCCTTTCCTAGAGTATGTCAAAAAGTATTCAAAATTATTCAAAAATATTTGTGCTTTTGCTAAATCTAAATTTTTAAGCGATACAATTAAAAAATCTAATAATAAAGTAAAAACCACTTGGAAAATTATTAACAATGAAACGGGTAAGTCGGTTAGACATGAAAAACAACTTGAGATTATGGTAGACGATAAATTAGTTAATACAGCAGCCGACGTAGCCGAGGCATTTAATGAGTTTTTTGCCAACATACCTATAACTACGACTCGCTCCTTGAATTCGTCCCCGTCTAAAGCTGAAAACATTTTGCATAGTAGTGTGCCTAAATGTAGTACCTTATTTAGCTTCGAACATGTAACGCCTCGTGATGTAGTTAATGTTTTTAACACACTCAAGTCTAAAAACACGGGTGATTACTGGGGCATCTCCATTAAACTTTTAAGTAATATAATAGACATCGTAGCCCCCTATCTAGCTGTTACTTTTAATAAATGTGTTGATTTAGGAACTTTTCCTGACCTCATGAAAAATAGTAAAATCATACCATTATTTAAATCAGGTAATAAAAATGACGTTGGCAATTTCAGGCCTATTTCTATTTTACCAGCATTTAGCAAAATATTTGAAAAGTTAATACTCAAGCAGTTGCTAAAACATTTTAATTTAAATAGCCTCCTTCATAATGAACAATATGGCTTTACAAAAGGTCGTTCGACTACAGATGCGGGTGTTGCTCTGCTGAAACACATATTTAACGCATGGGAGAACTCGCAAAATGCTATTGGGGTTTTCTGTGATCTCTCCAAAGCCTTTGATTGCGTGCACCATGACACGCTTTTGCGTAAACTGCGTCATTATGGTGTGCTAAACGAAGCTCTCAACGTTATAAATTCGTATTTACATAATAGGTCCCAATGTGTAGATGTTGATGGTGTGAAATCTTTCGGGCTACCAGTTCAGTTAGGTGTACCTCAAGGCTCAATACTGGGTCCATTCTTGTTCTTAGTGTATATCAATGACTTACCATTCTATTTAAAGGGTATCTGTGAAGTTGTACTGTTTGCAGATGATACCTCTCTTATTTTTAAAGTAGACAGGAATAGACAAGATTTTGACGATGTAAACAGTGCACTCTCAATGGTTACAGATTGGTTTACGACAAATAACCTAGTTCTCAATGCTAAGAAAACGAAATGTGTAAAGTTCGCCCTACCTAATGTTAGAAATCTAGGTCCCAACATCGTCTTAGATAAAGAGGTGCTTGAATCCGTAAATTCGGCAGTTTTTCTGGGCATAACAGTAGACGCCAAACTTCAGTGGGGCCCACATATATCGAGCCTAGCGGGAAGGCTCAGTTCCGCCGCCTACGCCGTCAGGAAAGTAAGACAATACACTGACGTCGATACAGCTCGTTTAGTCTATTTTAGTTATTTTCATAGCGTTATGTCCTACGGTCTTCTGCTGTGGGGCAAAGCTGCTGATATTCAAAATATATTTGTCCTTCAAAAACGAGCTGTTCGAGCTATTTACCAGCTAGGTGCCAGAGTTTCTCTAAGAGATTTTTTCAAAGATATTGGTATCCTCACGGTGGCATCTCAATTCATCTTCGCCAATATCTTATATATTAGGCAAAATATACACTTATACACTAAAAACAGTGATTTTCACAATGTTAACACTAGAAATAAGGACAAACTACGAGCTCCCTTTCACCGGCTTCATAAAGTTCATAACTCATTTGTTGGGCTTGGTATAACTTTTTATAACAAGCTACCCTCTTCTTTGGTAGATTTGCCTTTTAATGCGTTTAAAACGAAAGTAAAATCCAAGCTTTGTTCAAAGGCATACTATTCTATCAACGACTACTTAAATGATAAGAATAGTTGGTCGCTGTAGTTAACTCAAGACAATGTTTATGTTCTTTCTCCAGCTTACCCACTGACAAGTTATATGAGTTTATATAAGTAATTGTTTAATTTATTTGACTATAAAAGTCAAATTATTTAAATTTAATTATTGTTGACATTTTAAGTCAAGTTATTTTAATTTATTTTTGACAAAATCTACTCATCACACTGTTTTTTTATGAGTTGTATTGCAATTTGTGGTTAGCTAGTGACCTCGACAATTGATCATATTATTTATTACTATTAGTAATTAACTGTTTGTTTATTTATTTTACCTCGATGGTCCTAGTTTATCATTTATAACTTCCAGTTACAACTATATGTAAGCGGGCACGCCCTTTATGCCTGGTGGCTTTTATTAAGATATTAAGTTCTGTTTACGTTTTGTTTTTTATTTCTGCCTGAGTATAGTTCTCGATGATTTTGTTTGGTATATTGGCGTGTGCTAGCTTATATATGGCTAATAATTTAAATTATGTTTTGTGTTGCTTAATGTAAATTATTTTGAATACTATTATATAGAATCTTTTTTTTTTGTTCTTTTAACTGAACAGACAGCTGTGCAGCTGGGGAGTTTGTTGCGCCACTTCTTCTTCCCAGCTAACGCACTAGGAAGTGGTGAAGGGTGGGCGTTTTGGGGGACTGTCTTATGTAATTTTGACGTTCGAAAAGTGCTGATTCTCAGCCTAGTTTGAATAAATGACTTTTGATTTGATTTTTGATTTTAATAGAAGTTCCCACAACACATTTAAAAAGACTGAGAAGAAACAGGACGGTGAGTCATCGTTATTAAAATGCATTCATTGCGGTAAACCGAACCATAATTTTTCAAAATGTAAATTTAAGTCATTTAAATGTAAAATATGTAACAAAATTGGACACCTAGCTATTGTATGTAAGAGTAAGGGTCAAACTAATAATGTAGAGGTAAATGAAGACACTTTCAATAATTCTATTGATATCTTTGCAATAGAGAAAAATGTTAACTATGTTTTACCAATATCAATTAAATGTTGTATTGACAACAAACCGGTCCAAATGGAACTGGACACCGGTGCTGCAATTTCATGTTTACCTGAAAACATTTATTTATCTAAATTTTCTCACATTAAATTACAAAATTCAGAAATTGAATTAAAAACATATAATGGTAATATTTTGAAACCAGTTGGAGAAATAAACTGTAGAATTAAGGTAAAAGAAAAAGAGGTGGATTGTAGTATGGTTATTGTTAAAAATGGTTGTAAAATTTTATTTGGTAGAGATTTAATTCAGAAATTTAATGTAGATATTTCAAAACTTTTACAAATTAACTATGTGCAAAGTACAGAAGAGAAATTGCAATTATTGTTACAGGAATTTGAAACATTATTTAAAAGTGAGTTAGGTATTATTAAAGGTGAGGAAATTACATTAGAGTTAATTGATAAAGATGTAAAGCCTATTTTTCACAAACCGAGGCCAGTACCTCATGCTTTTAAAGAACAGGTTGAATCCGAATTAACTAGATTAGAGAAAGAAGGTGTTATTACAAAAGCAGAAACATCCCAATGGGGGACACCTTTAGTTCCAGTTTTGAAGGAAAATAATAAAATAAGGTTATGTGCAAATTACAAAATTACAGTGAATAAACACATTAAAGATGTTAACCATCCTTTACCTAGAATTGAGGACATTTTTACTGCATTGCAGGGTGGTATATCATTTTCAAAATTAGATTTAAGAAATGCATTTAATCATTTATGTTTAAGTAAGGAGAGTAGTGAACTCTTAGCTTGGTCAACACCAAAAGGAATATACCGAGTAAACAGATTGCCATATGGTACAAAGCCAGCTAGTGCTATTTTTCAAAACAAACTTGAGAAAGTATTGTTAGGGGCTCGGGGTGTTGTAAATTTCATTGATGACGTCCTAGTCACAGGTACTAATGATGTTGAACATTTAGAAAATTTAAAGGAAGTTTTAAGAAGATTCAAGGAGGCAGGTATTCGTTTAAATAAAAGTAAATGTGAATTTATGCAACCTAAAATAAAATATTTAGGACATATTATTTCAAAGAATGGATTATCCAAAGATATGTCAAAAGTTGACTCTGTTGTTAATGCACCTGCGCCCAAGAATGTTTCAGAAGTTCGTTCATGGCTAGGAATGGTAAATTATTATGGTAAATTCATTAACAATTTATCTATAAAACTAAAGCCTTTATATAATTTATTACAAAAAAATTACAAATTTAATTGGAATAAGGAATGTCAAAAGAGTTTCGATACAATTAAAAAGGATATTATTTCTGACAATATTTTAATTCATTACAGTAGAGATATGCCTTTACGTTTAGCTTGTGATGCTTCACAAAATGGAATCGGGGCAGTTTTAAGCCACATTATGCCAGATGGGTCAGACAGACCAATTAGTTTCATTTCTAGAATTTTCTCAAAGGCTGAGAAGAATTATTCAATGATTCATAAAGAAGCGCTTGCAATTTATTGGGCAGTGCAAAAATTCTATCAATACTTAATTGGCAGAAAGTTTGAGTTATTATCTGATCACAAACCGTTATTGGCATTATTTGGGGAGCACAAGAGTTTACCACAAATGGCAGCAGGTCGTCTGCAAAGATGGTCATTATATTTGTCAAGTTTTGATTATATATTTAAACATGTAAAAGGCATAGAAAATGTTAAAGCAGATTGTATGTCAAGATTGCCATTACCAGGATGCAAAAACTTGTAACAGTACATACAAACACTTACCTGGTAATCAACCCGTTGTTTCTTGTAGTAATGAGAATCAAACTTTGAGGCGTTCTGATAGACAGAGGAAAGCACCTCAACGTTTGAATTTGTAAAGGGGGAGTATTGTAGTATATTTTGTAGTGTATTTACTGGTAACACCATTTAGGGAATAAAAGAAATGTAGGGCTAGCAACCCAGTAGAATTCCATTTCCGTCCGCTTCACTAGAACGTTTCATTAAAACTATACTTTGAAAGAAAAGTGTTTTATTTGGGCAATATTATTGTATTGTATACAAGGCGTATACACAGTAGAAAGCATGTTAAGCCATGTCCCGGCTGTCATTTGTAGATGTTTGACGGTTGTTAACATAGAAATATAAAAATATAAAAAGGCAGAAGCCCAAAAGTCTGACAACCAGTCTTGCCAAGGGGTATCGTGTTACCCAGTAACTGGGTTGTGTTCAGATAGACAGGCGCTATAAAATACTGGTATCCAGCTGCATACAAGCGGGGATTCACCATTGTGGACATGGTGCATGGGCATGCCCACAACGCTAATTATTGAGGTTGATAGGATACATAGCACACAGGACACATACACATTGATATTTAATGTATCGATCGCTAGCGACTCCTAATCCAACGTGACCACAACCTTTTAAGAGGGTTGAATCAGTTCCTGTATCCAGCTGCATGCGGTTAGTGTGGAAGCCGACCCCAACATAGTTGGAAAAAGGTTAGGAAGGTTGATCTTTAGGTACTTACCTACTGGTTATAGGATTTCAGGTTTTTGGAATTTGGACTTTACTATAAGTACTCGTACCTAATGATTTACTCTGCTAGAAATTAAAGGTAGCCTAAGAATTTTAAATAAGGGTTTAGGGGTATGAGGAACAGGGTGTAAAGTTCACTCATCCACCATAGAAAACGGAGGATCCTCCGACCAGACGGGTGTCGTGTCTGGCGGGCAACTGCCCAGAGGTCGAAGTTGGGAGATTGTGTATATGTCCATCGTGCGGTAAACTCTAATTGCGCGATGCAGGATTTGAGTGACGTCAAGATGATGTGTGACGTCAGGTCTTTGATGCGTAGTTCGCATGTGGCGATTGTAGATGCCGCCACAAGGGGAGCAAGGTTTGAACTTGAATAGTATTTTTTTTGTATCTCGATCCAGATTCAGTCAATGTGATGTCAATATTGAATCAAACCTATTTGTGGGTGAAACACCAAGGTACAGTATCTACGTAGATATATCTACCCATAAGCATAATCAACCTATAATCCCACTGCTGGGACAGGCCTTCTCTCGTTGAGTGGGCTGTTATCCACCACGCGGGCCCAGTGCGGGTTGGTAGAAGTTACATGTCTTCGAATTAATGATTCTAGGACGTGCCTCACGATGTTTTCCTTCACTGTTTTTAGAGCAGTGGTGATGAAATAATTTACACAAAGTAAAGCATCTATCTACCCATACCATAATGAGTAGGTAGGTAGATAACATTATTAAAAAAACGATTCCTACTGCTCCGGGACATCAGTCGTCTTCCCACTGGTTATTTGCATCCTTCCGACTGCACGCGTATTTGCAAGTCACTCAATATGTTGACTAGAATAATTTATTTGCGGAAATAGACTACAAATGAACAAGGATTGTCCTTCCTACTCCCTGACCAACACTCTAATTGCGTAACACAGTGTTTCAATCATAATTCGAGAGTTTTTGAAGGATATTTCTGATCCATTGCTTCTTATGTTCAATAAATTCGTCCGCTAACTAACGTAAATACCGTAATGAACGTGGATGAACTGTCAAAATGAAAGAAAATGCGATGAATTGTCGTTTTATGTGTGTTAAGCCTCGTGTTAATGTCGAGAGGGCCCAGTGGTTAAGACCTCGCCTCTCATGCACGAGGTTGTGGGTTCAAATCCGGGCAAGTACCAATGTGACCTTTTCAATTCATATGTGCCTACTTTCTGAGTTTATCTTGGACATTACTGACATCGGTGAAGGAAAACATCGTGAGGAAACCTGGACTTTATATTTAATATAAGTCTGAAATCGCCAACCCGTCTTGAGCAAGCGTGGTGATCATAGAAATATAAATATGCTCGTGCCTTCTCTGTATGAGAAGAGGCCTTTGCTCTGCCGTGTGGGACAGTAACAGGCTGGTATTATTATGTTATTTTAAGCCTCGTGCAGACTAGCGCGACGACGCGACGCGACTCGAACAATACAATTTCTAACAAAACTTCACGGTACCTTTAACAATAACCGGTGTCGCGTCGCGCTAGTCTGCACGATGCTTAATTTGCGTACTCTGCTGCTGGGGTAGCATTGTCATAACTGAGATTGTTGCAGAGTTCCTAACCAACCTGGTGAATCTGGATCTCACAGAGATGTGCTGATGTGCTGAAGTAGCAGTTTAAAATGCACTGCCTGTAGGTACCTAATCTGCATTCGCAATTTATTTGCCAAACATGTAAACAAACACGAGTTTTTGGAAAAACAACTGTAATGCCTACACATAAGGTTCAGTTTGCGCTACAACTTCATATTTATTTATGACATTTTTAATAGTACTAGTCAGTCTAAAATCAACTTTATAAATACTTAAGTATATAAAGTCGATGTTTTTTTAAGTGGAAATGAAATCTATTGGAAAGAAGGAATTAAATCAACCTTAGGTAGGAACTAGTTTAGTATCTCTGATCAACAGATGACATAAATATGTAAGCGCGCCCACATCCCTTTAATTAGTTATATCAGAGTTTTAATTTCTTAGGTATGATTTTTATTTTTATTTTTTTCATCTTGATTTTTATTTAAAACCTGCCTGGCCTGCGATTCCTGGTATGGCCTAGTCCAGTGCAATCTCTACGTCTAAACTTATTTGTTAGACCCCAGATTAGTTGGTACAGATGGGTCGCTCCGCAAAATTATTTGAATAAAAAGCGACGCTTGCTAAGACACAATAAAGTGCAATTCAGGTCGCAAAGCGCTAATTATCTACAGTTATATTCACCTAGAAGTTGCCTGTCTTTCTATCGCGTAACTCTTATATCTTCTGACTACGTTACGTCTCTTAAAGGAAAACATCGTGAGGAAACCGGCATGCCTGAGAGATATTTATCGACGGCGTGTGAAGTCAAGTCAGAGGACCATGGCTGGCTTTAAAGCGTTGACACTCTCTTCTTCTTTCCTCGACTTCTTCTTCTTTTCGTGTGGTTAGTCACTAACCAGAAGAAGAAGAAGAAGAAGACTACTCCCATTGAATTCGACAAGTCGAGCCCGCCGCGTACCTACTTGTAGCCTCATACCTAAAATGCGGAGTTACCGATCTGTTTTCATCTGTGGTTAGACCCTGGGTTTATTAGTTACCCCTTTGTGTAGTTAAATATCAAAAACAGGTAAGTCACTCGAAAGTGAACTGTGAATGGGGACAAACCAGAAATGAAAAAATGCATACCTATATTTGTTTTTTCAATCAAGGTAAGTCCATTTAGGTACTAAAATAAACTGAAATAAAGGTTAAAATCGATGATTTCTCCTATCCCGGTTTGTCCATTGATATTTGTGTAGGTATATCAAAGTCAAGCACGCCCACGGCGACCATCAGCGTAAAATACGAGGTCTAAGATGGTTGCCATTTCCATGATATTCAATATCTATGCGTGATTAGGTAGGCAGGAAATGGTTATTTACTAGTCGCATAACCTGATCAATCAATCTGCCTAGCCTTTTCCCAACTATGGGAACTTGGGGTTTGCTTACAGTCTAACCGGATGCAGCTGAGTACCAGTCTGACGACCCGTGCCGACTGTCAAAGATCCAAGAATGACAGCCGGGACCAAAGGCTTAACGTGCTTTCCGAGGCAAGGGGGAGTCTCGGTATGTAAAGATGGTCACCCATCAACGGACCAACCCAGGCAAGCGTAGGTTAACCTGATGGTTCGACCCGTGCGGCTGTTATTAGGTACTTAGCCACGAGCTCCTCCCTTCAAATACGCCGCCTGCACGTCTATTACTTTAATATGGCGACTGATCAACAAATTCTATAAGAGCATTTGTTGAAGGCTGAATATGTAAGCGCGCCCGCATCCCTTTAATTATATCAGAGTTTTACAATGCTGCTGATGATCTAGTTATTTCTCTGTTTAAATTTCTTTGCTTGTAATATTTTATTTTCACTTTTCTCATCTTGATTTTTATTTAAGACCTGCCTTTCACACAGTCCATTCATCATTTCTTTGGTCCTCCCCAAACCTAACCGTAACTGTAACGTAACCTAATCAGTACGTTAAAATAATTACTATATAAAGTAATTTTTTAAACGTACTGATTAGGTAATATTATCGGTGACTTGCTAACTAGAATGAATGGGTAAGTCATTCATTAAAAATTTGTTAAGCGATCTTAAAAGACCACTTACCAAACCATCATTTTAAAAATCCATTGTTCTAGGGATGTACACACCTCAGTTCTGTGTTCCACCAGTTGAGTATTCTCACAGAGTATGATATGAGTTCTTTTGTAATGGCGCCTTATCTAATTATTTTTTAATCACAGTTTAAACCATATTGAAATAAACTATACAAAGAGCAATCACCTAAGAATAACAGCAAGTGAGTTCAGAGAAACTGCGTATTGTTGTATATGGCACCCATAACGTTGTATCATAGACTCCGAATAGTTAGCAGTCAGTTCACAATAAGTTGGAGTATGTGATACGACGTTATGGTTGCCATAAACAACACGTCTAATGTAACATATTCATTTATCTACAGTTAATAAGTTATATTCAATTTAAAAGCATAAAAATTGTAAACACTAGACTTATACTTGTACAGTAAACAAAGCAATCATAATTTTATGATCCTGTAACAGAATGGGTTTTATTATTTGTTCCTTATTACTTGTAAACGCACTCCATATTTTACTTCTCAACACTATTCTATTCTATTTTTCCATATCTGTTATGAAAGTACCGAACGAACATGTCATTGTCAACAATGACAGATTCACTTTTGAGGTTATAAACAAACAACAATATAAATATTTGTACCGGTACAGTCTAAAGTAGTAAAATTTTATAATTATGTCTAGTAAACCTAATTCTAAGCGTACTATATACGTCGGTGGGTTAGCAGAGGAGGTGGACGAGAAAGTTTTAAACGCGGCGTTCGTTCCGTTCGGAGATTTAGTTGATGTTCAAATACCTTTGGACTATGAGACTGAAAAGCACAGGGGCTTTGCTTTTATTGAGTTTGAGAATGCTGAAGATGCTGCAGCGGCTATTGACAATATGGTGAGTACTTTTTAATTTGGTCTTTACAATGATAATTAACGAAAAGGAATATCCAATGTCAGGGCATTGTGATATTGTTTTTCGTTCATTGAATGGTTTGATTCTGCGTTATTATAAGCACGCTTACCAATTAATTTTATAAAACACTAATTCTGTCTGTAGTTATTTTTTTTTTACTCAGATGTTCAGTTACATATCAAAACTAAGTTAATTTCGAACTTTAGTGACAAGATAACCTAATGTGTACTTCAAACTTTATAGAATGACTCCGAACTCTTTGGTCGCACAATCAGAGTGAACATAGCTGCTCCTCAGCGAATCAAAGAAGGCTCCACTCGGCCGGTCTGGTCTGAGGATACCTGGTTGCAGAAACATGCTGGAGAAACATTGCCGGTTGTCAAAGACAAGGATGTTACTATGAAGGATGACGGTACCATAGAAAATACAGAGAGTAGTAGTGTAAGTATATATTTTTCTGGGAGTCAGGGGTAATACGGGCTGGTGTCTGCAACGTGTCATTGTGCATCTTTTGCGTACGAGTTGAGAAATCAATGATTTGATCCACCCCAGCTCCTTAAGAAAGGCCAGCAACGCCTTTGTGTTACTCCTCCATGCAGGCTCTGCACAGCAGACTGTCTGTGTCTCCTATGACAAAGTTTATTAAATGACCCGTTGGCAATTATAGCTGCTGTAAAGAACTGTATGCAGCTGTTGTATAGTTAGTCGGAGAACCTGTTTTGTGAGGTGGCCATCCATTGTAGGGAATAAATCACAATTATTTTAATTAAAAGTGCCAGTAAACTCTGGATGATGCGGGGGTGATCATAAAGATAAACTGTGTTTGTAACTGGGAATCTCCTCCCATTTATAGACCCTTTTTATACAAGATGGAAAACAATTTCAATGATGTAATAACATGAAATTAAAACTTTAACAACCCATTGCCATGTTATGAGTGGTGTATGGAACCGTGTTCCCCTACAAGTGGTGTGTGGGTAAAGATAAATACCATATATAGTAGTAATTAGTGAAACAGTGTATCTAAATTTAGTAGGGCTATCCAGAATTCATGACATGTGACATACTGTATCAAACAACTACTCAATCATAAAACATTTGAAATTATGGCTCAACAAGTTCACATTTCATCATCTTCTAAAGAGTGTACATCTCCAGCCTTCAATGTGGCCTTCATAATGTCCACCTCCACCTCAGTAAATGTTTTTTTTTATGAACCCTGTACCCTACATAACTCATTCCATGGCAAATAGCTTTGTCAATCAACAAAGCTATTTGCCATGGAATGAGTTACGTAGGAGAAAAAAAAATTGTGCCAATTCTTTATCCCAGCTAAAACATTAGAAATTGTCGAAAGGCCCGTTTTTTGGGCTGTCATTTGTGATTCTCAACCTGATCTAAATAAAATATTTGTTTGTTGATTTTGTTATTTTTCAGCTACCCGCAAAGCCAGCAGAGAAGCGTAACCCCCAAGTGTACTTCGACGTTAGCGTTGGCAAGCAATCATTGGGCCGAGTGATAATGATGCTGAGGGCAGACATTGTACCGAAGACTGCAGAGAACTTCAGGGCTCTGTGCACACATGAGAAAGGGTTTGGATACCAGGAGAGCTGTTTTCACAGGATCATACCTGATTTTGTATCCTTTACAATGAATTGAGCTTTTTATGAGAATTGAAAGATGGATTGTTTATCCTAATGTTCAATTTTTTACGTTTTTAATCAGTTTACTTATCTCTCAAGTTGGCAACATTATCTACAAACCCATTAGTGCTGTTGAACTGTCTGCTATCTGATTACCTAAAAAA
The DNA here is from genome assembly GCA_916701695.1 of Agrochola macilenta. Lineage (NCBI taxonomy): Eukaryota > Metazoa > Arthropoda > Insecta > Lepidoptera > Noctuidae > Agrochola > Agrochola macilenta. Next base: position 7,679,887 of record OU753554.1, on the reverse strand, counting down.
GTTTTAACTCTGTATTCATAAACAGATTTAAAACTTTTTTAAGTAATAAGTAGTATTTAAAATAAATAAACTAAACTTAGAAGGCAAGGGATATACACCACTGGCTTGGTAGATTCTGTTAAAAACTTTGTGACCAAAACCGTTAATGTTTTGTATATTTTTTAAATAACTGTAATAATTTTTTCTCCTTAACTCGAGCTTTCACCTAGATGTGTCAAGGCGGTGACTTCACAAACCACAACGGAACGGGTGGCAAGTCGATATACGGGCGCAAGTTTGAAGATGAAAACTTTACGTTACGACACACGGGGCCCGGAATACTCAGCATGGCAAACTCGGGCCCCAACAGTAATGGGTCGCAGTTCTTCTTGTGTACTGCCAAGTATGTATTTTATATTATACATTTTTATTCAGAGTATAATTTTTTAGCAATGTTATAAAACTAAAGCAACCATAAAAAAGTTTGTAGTCAACAGCGCCATCTGTTACTTAGAGCTGGAACTACTTACCGAGACCGTTGCTGCGCCATCTATCGGAATACTTTTGTTTGTCATATAATGGTATCTGGAGCTTTTCATCGAAAAGACCAAGACAGCTGCCAGTTCCTGTATTTTTTTTGCCGGAATATAATTGTAATTTAAATGTAATATTGGTTTTTTTAATACAAAATGCAGGCAAATTGCTGTGCTGGCCTGTTCTTACATGAAGCGATTATTATGAGATTATTCAGTAACAGCCCGGAGTCAGTCTAAGTCTGGATTTGTACCCTGTTGATGGCTCGTCTCCCATTACATGAGGCATTAAATATCTGAAAGAATTGTTATTGAGAAATAGGTACTTGAGCGGGCAGGCAGCGGTGTAGACCTCTGCCTGCCCGTTCAAGCACAGGCGTGATTTTAAGTTTAAAAGTAATTATTTCGTTTCAGAACTGACTGGCTGGACGGCAAGCACGTGGTGTTCGGACACGTGATATCAGGGCTCGACGTCGTAAAGAAAATGGAGAAGTATGGCAGCAAGGGAGGAGCCGTGTCCAGCAAAGTTACTATCAGCAACTGTGGAGAATTACAATGAAAATAACTAATTTGCTTGTGTTTCATTTTAATACCAAATGAAAGGCGATAAGCTCTCTCTCTTTCGTGTTAGTGACTAACCTGGTGACCGAGTTTTCACATGCAGGCGAGAAATATCACTCAAGCATGCCGGGTTTCCTCACGATGTTTTTTCCTTCACCGTTTTTGAAGCAAGTGATAATTATACAATACGGACATGAATCCTAAAAGTCATAGGTTCTCTTGGGTTCGAACTCAAGACCTATGACTTGGCAGTCCGACGGTCACACCACTTGACTAGGCTATCCATAAGCTTTCGTCTACCGAAAGGGCAGTTTCAAGTAGTTTGACCCTACAATGAAGTATACCTATGAGAAACCAGCTCTCCCCAATGTAATTAAAAAATGTCCGTGTAGGTAAACATCTTAAGGCGAAATGGTATCGTGGCAGCGTTCCGAATTTAAAAATTTTACTTGTGTTGATATAGAAAAATAAGTCCATAATTCCTTAAAGTATTTAATAGTGAACACGTAGACAAAATTTTAATACAATTGATTTGATAACAATCGAATGGAATAGGTTTTTCTCTTAGTGGTTGTAACAAAAAAAGCAGATTTTGAGGTAACTTTGCCGTTTTTTTCTATCGAGGAAAGTTTTGTCAATCGTGTTTCGGGCCTCATACTTCACTAAGGACACTCTTAAATTTTCGTAATCATACAAAAAAATATGCAAATTCGTTGTTTTTTTTAAGAGAAACATTGATTTTGCGTGAAGTCGAAACATCTGCTTTGGAACCCATTTCACCTTAAACCATGTCGCCCATGGGCATGTTTTGTTTTTCGAAAATGAACAATAATAATATCTTTAATATTTTTATTTTTTGAGTAGCGTTTGCCATACCTATGTCCGATGTTATTGGCTAGATTTGGATTCTGTTTATTATTTCTAAAAGCATATGAGTTATTTTATCGGATTAACTAAAAAAAAATTCTATAGAAATAATTATTTATTCAAAAAAACACAAGTGCGAGTCCATGAAAAAATACCCGATTTCGAAAAAAAAAAATAAGAGAAAAGAAAAACCTCCCCTTTTAAAATTTATTTTAGATAATTTTTCATGAATATTCAGAAAAATACATCCCCATGGGCGGCATTATATAGAAAATAGAATGTCATCAAGTAATTTTGTGATATCTACCAAACATAGCCTTATTTACCTACTTTCGCTTTTAAAATGTATATTATATATAGTATAGGGTAGTTATTTATATTTTAAATGTATTGGTAGGTAGTTATTTATATTTTAATGTGTACGTAGTTGGCTGCGTGGATAATTGCGTTGGTTACCGCGTGAAATTAATTCATCCATTATTCATAAACATACCGTAATATATTACTAAGGGCACCTCGGCAATTACCTGGAAAAGCCTGGGTCCTGGCCTTAGAGGCTCTCGGGCCTCGACTTAGGGGGCTCCTAGGAAGAAGACGGGGAAGGGGTTCTTATTAAGAAACCGAGGCGCCCAGCGGACTCTCCGTCCGCTTACCGGCCCATCGTGCTGCTCGACGAGGTGGGCAAGCTCTTCGAAAGAGTTATTGCGGACCGCCTTGTCGGGCGGCTGGTGCGAGTGAGGCCGGATTTGGCGGACAGCCAGTTTGGTTTCCGCAAGGGGCGCTCCACGGTGGACGCCATCATGCGCGTTCGAGCCCTCACGACGGGGGATGCTGTTGCCCGGGGTGGGGTAGTCGTGGCGGTGTCTCTGGACATCGCCAATGCGTTCAATACCCTGCCCTGGAGTTGCATTAGGGAGGCACTCCGGTATCACCGGATGCCGACCTACCTCCGTCGAGTGGTCGAGGCCTATTTGACGGACAGGGCCGTCATCTACCCCGGTCACCACGGAGAGTGGAACCGGCGAGAGATGTCGTGCGGTGTCCCACAGGGATCGGTTCTGGGGCCGCATCTGTGGGACATCGGCTACGACTGGGTCCTGGTGCAGGGGAGGTCGCATGAGGCGGCGGCCGAACTGGCGACACGTTGGGTTGGGACAATCGTCGATAGGATCCGGCAACTGGGAGTCGAGGTGGCCTTGCACAAGTCCGAGGCCATGTGTTTCTATGGTCCTCGGAACGCGCCACTGTCGGGTTCCCAGATAACGGCAGGAGGGGTTCACATCGGTGTCGAGTCGACGATGAAGTACCTGGGACTCGTCCTCGACACCCGGTGGAACTTCGTGGAGCACTTCCGACGTTTGGCTCCCAAACTGGATAGGGCTGGGGCTGCTTTGAAGCGGCTTCTGCCCAACCTAGGGGGTCCAAACGCCTCCTGTCGGAGGCTCTACGCGGGGATCGTGCGGTCCATGGCCCTTTACGGGGCACCGGTGTGGGCGCGTTCACTGAGGCTGCGACCAGCCCAGCGGTTGAACGCGTCCCAAAGGGTAATGGCCATCAGGCTGGTCCGGGGATACCGCACGGTCTCCCGCGAGGCGGCGAGCCTCCTTGCCGGACTACCGCCATGGGATCTGGAGGCGAAGGTCCTCGCGCACATGTGGGAGTTGCGCGAGGAGGCGAAACGCCGGGGTATAACTCCGCTGCCGCAACAAATCGCGGCACAGCGGACAGAGCTCCGGCGGGATCTCATGGCAGCATGGAGCGTGCGATTGTCGCAACCCAGCGCTGGGCACGCCACAATTGCGGCAGTAAGTCCCCTCTTTGAGGAGTGGCTGGAGAGGCGCCACGGCGTCCTCACCTTCCGCCTGACGCAGGTCCTCACCGGACACGGTTGCTTCGGGAGGTTCCTGTTCAGGATCAAGCGGGAGGAAACGCCCGGGTGTCACCATTGTGTGGATCGCCCGGAGGACACGGTGGAGCATACGGTGGAGGTCTGCCCGGCTTGGGCGGATCACCGCCGTGTCCTCACGGAGGCGATCGGCGGCGGCGATCTCTCGCGTCCGGCCCTGGTTCAGGCCATGGTCCGGAGCGAGAGTGCATGAGAGGCCGTCACCTCCTTCTGTGAAGCAGTTATGCTCGCGAAGGAGGAAGCGGAGCGCGCGAGGGAGATTGAAGCTGCACGCCCTCGCGCCCCTAGTCGCCGCAGGAGACGCCCCGGGCGTCGGGAGTCACAAGCTGACTTCCGGCCACCGTAGGCGCGGGCCTGCGGACGTTGAGCGATGGGCAGCTCGCCGTCCGATAAGGACCAGGCCCGGGTCGACGGCGCGTTGTGTTCCACGCGCGCCTCAAAGGGATGTCAGCACCAACTGTCGGGGTCCGGAAGGACCAATGCCTGCTGGGGTTGCGGGTCTGTCCGAAAGTCTATCGCGGCCCCAGCACATAGGCAACGGAAGGAACACGGGTGGGTTTAAGTTAATTATTACGGCAAATATACATTATGATAAATTGTGGAAGGCTTTTGTCAGATATTTTCGATCACCACGAGGTACATACTCGTAGGTACCTCGTTAAACCACTCTACTCAGTTAGATTTAGAAGAATGTGCTATCAAATTCTTCTGATTTTAACTGAGTAGGCAGATGTGTCCATGGTACCTAATTGTATGTATTTATGCTCGTGACTACGTATTGAGTTCACATCGTTCACATCATAGTACCTAGGTAATCAGAATAAAATAATTTTCCTCTAAGATGGTTTATTCTGAAAGTGGGCAACGTCGCAAATAGATGTCAAATATTTCGCTGTTTTTATTAATTTGGCAATATTACTGTATGGGAATAAGAAATGTGGCTAACTAGGAAACTAGAATATTGATTATGAAATGCAATAATTAATATCGTCACACCGAATATTTCGTTTTAGATGTAGAAAAAGTATTAGGAAACTTTCCAAATGCCTTTTTTACACCTAAAACGGGTACAAGATCAAATTCAATGTTATAATTGCAATTCATTATTAATGTTCTAGTTCGCTAGTTAGCGACATTTCTTATTTCCATACAGTAATTTTGACAAATTAATCAAAACAAGTAAATTATTTAGAGCTATTTGCGACGTTGCCAACTTTTAGGATAAACCCTCTTAAATTAAATCGATCTCCAACCAATTATACACAAAAAAAAGCTTAACTATTGAAGCGCGAACAAAAATGTAGGTACCAAAAGGATAAAATGAGGAAGGATACCAGATTTTCGCTTGGGAAAACAAATTAGAGGAGCAGAAATGTAAGATAGCCGGAATTGCGTGTTTAAATTAACTTGATTGACCCAATTGAGCAACATGCTTGCTTGGGGCGAGAAATGTCGGAGTTTAAATATACCTACCTACATAATCATGCACTGTAAGGCTGCCTGTACATTGAAGTGGAGCGAGGCAGCGGAGAGGAGAATGGCAGCGGAGTGGAGCGGAGTTGCGGACAGTGTCTGTCCATTGATACGGAGCGAGGTAGCGGAGCGGAGTTACGGGCTGTGCGGAGCGAGGTAGCGGAGCGGTGTTGCGGACTGTGCGGAGCTAGACCGAGTACACGTATTTTTCCGCATCGCCTCTCCGCTTCCCCGCTACGGTTCCCCGCTCCACTTCTCCGCTCCGTTTCCCCGCTCCGCTTCCCCTCTCCGCTTCTCCGCTCTGCTTCTACGCTCCGTTTCCACGCTCCACTTCCCGGTTTTGTATGAATTTTTAAACTAGTCCGCAAATCCCTGTCCACTGAAGCGGAGCGGAGGTTTTATGCAATTCCATTGGTTAATATTGGCACACCGCTAATCCGCTCCTCTCCTCTACGCTCCAGTGGACAGGCAGCCTTAGCGTTGGCACAGACGTAACTTAACTTATAACTTAAAAAAAAAAAAAACAATTTTATTCATATCTGGCAAAACTTACCTCTGAAGCTTATGGTGATTCGCCCGAATTTACCTCTCCGAAACGGGCGAATCGACACTTTTAAATAATATTATTATTTTTCTTGAGGTTATAGATGAAGTTAATTCAATTGTATGCGAATCTTCAACTCCAGAAATCGATTCGCGTACAAATAAATTAACTTCGTACGATTCGCCTCAAGAAAAAAAAATATTATTTAAAAGTTTCGATTCGCCCGTTCCGGCGAGTAATTTCGGGCGAATTACCAATAAGCCCTCTGAAGATTCAACACACAGAACAATAAGGTACGTATATATCTAAATAAACTAAGGATATGTGCATATTAATATTCGCCTTCAAAGCTGGAGGTTGTCTTTATCATGCAATATGTTTGTTCAGCCAAGTCTCATCGTTCATCTCCATAATACGTTGCAGAGTTTAACCTTTGAGCTTAACGGTCTAGCATTGAGAGTATTTCTCAAGGAATTTGTAGATTGTGAAAATACTAGGAATGTTTGTCGTTGTGCTTGCTTTTGTCTTTATAAAAAGATACATAAATTACTTATCTTTTTCTATGTAGAAGGTACTACATGAACTACTCTTTGTTCATCAACATCAACATAAACCTAAGATGCAGGACCGGGGTGTCCAAACCCTCTCGAAATGAAAGAATCCAGAGATCGTTGTCATGCGCTTTATTTTTGATGACCACCGATGTCGGTTGCTTTTTTAGGGTTTCGTAGTAAATAAGGAACCCTTATAGTTTCGCCATGTCCGTCTGTCTGTAGCTCAGAGACGGTTAGTACTAGCTGTAATTTGGCATGGGTATGGGTATATTAATCACGCCGAAAAAGTGGTAAAATAAAATCAAGAAAAAAAAAACACGAGTATGTTACCTACACATAAAGTGGGGGGGGGGGGTGTTTATTTTTTTCTCATCTGCGCTATGGTGTGGGATATCGTTGGAAAGGTCATTCACAGCCCACAAGGCACTTTAACACAAAACCTTAAACATCAGCCGCAAGGACGTATTTACCTAATCTTTGCAAGAGCCAGCGATAGACTCCTTTGAGCATCAGCCCGCATGTAAGGGTGCATTTCCACTGAAGCGACACGTGCAGGAATAGTCCAATTACAGACGAGACGGGAGACGTGATGAGGATTTCAACCATTGTGATTGCTTGATTAGCAGGTCTCCTCTCAGCTCTGCTCGCCTCCGCTATCTAAGAATATCTATCAAAAAAACTTTACAAAAAAAAAAAACAACCGACTTCCGAAAAAAAACACTACAAAGTGAAAAATTACTTTAATTTCGGAAGTCGGTGTCTTCGTTTTTTTTTTGTAAAAAGATTTATTTTTCACTTTTTAGTTGTGGTACCTACCCCACACAAATTCGAATACCAGTGCCTGCTATGTAAATAACAGTCACAGGAAGTTATCATCATATCATCCACATATACTAAGTGGGAAAAATACGTATTATTGAAGCTTACTCAAAAACTATCCCAGCAAAGTTAATAAAATTTATATGGGACCAATCCGGGAGCATACCCTTTCAAAAAAAAAAAGAATTTTCAAAATCGGTCGACAATTGACGGAGAAATCGACTCCTCCTTTTTGGAAGTCGGTTAAAAAGAATGCTCTTGCTCTTGTTCTACGTTCCTTTGGTTTAAACCCACTTTAACAAACCGACTGCCGCCATCTTATTAGCAACGGGTCACGGAATACTAATCCTTCTCCTTAAGGAAGATTACGTTAATGGCGATAAGGTTAAACTGGGATAGTTTTAAAACTAGACCTTACGGAGCATTTTTTTAAAGTAAGATTTTATGCTCAGCAGTCTTACTTTTGTCTTCTTTATTCTAGTTTTCAGAGGTTTTGCAAATTTGAATAAGCACTGACTGGGTTTTTGTTGTGTAAAATGGGGCAAAATCTTCAGGAAAAGATGGTTAAGTCAAGCAAGTGGGAATGCTGCAGGATTGATTGCATACGGATACACAGGACCTAGACGAACGGCATGCAATAAATGAGGAAGAGCATTGTGGAAATTGAATGAATATCACATTCGGTATTACTCGAAAACAAGTAAAAATCAACTTGTGGACCGCAAGACTCACACCTCGAAGGCTCGATGAAATTAAATAAATGTAATTTCCTTCGCACCTACTCAAAGCGAGCTTGATTCGAGCGTATCTACGCGTCCTTCGAGTCGAGAGTCTTTTTGTGTATTAATGGGGTAATCATGGAAAGTAATTCTTCGTATAGCCCTTCAGGCTTCCTTAAATAATTGTTATAATCTACGGGACACAGCTCTTTAATCAAGTTCACATGGCTGTAATCAGAGCGGTGATATAACCAATCTTTTACCAAGTACCTTCTTTTATGATTGTTCCTTTTATTTTATTTTATTAATTATATTATAATTAAGAATTATATTGTGAGACTTGCTAAATGCATTCACTGTCTCCTTTGTTGAACAGACATCTTTTAGGTCGAACGGTTCGTTGAATAAGAAACGTCGCGCTTCGATCGATAGTTAAAATGCTGAATTGTGAGCGAAAGCCCGTGCCGTGTTTTTTACTCGACGTGTTTGCTCGCTTGAGTATAACCGAACGTGAATACGAAGATTAAGGTAATCAGCAGGCTCAACCAGTAGGTTGGAAAATCTTTTCACTATTTCCGCAGGAGCTATTCCCGTGTCTAAACTCTTGCGGACACCTGAAAAAGATGATGATGTTCATGGGGCTGAGAGCTGTTGCTGAGTGGGTTTTTCCGCTTACGCCGAATCTTGCCACTTCACACAAGCCATTCGATATAAGCCTGTAACTAGCCCACGGTAAAAACAAAACAAAATATACATTGCACGAAACTCACATAATTTCGCAGTTTTTATTACTCTTAATTAACAAAAAGGTTATATTTACGCAGTAACATCATGACTAATTAAAAGATAGAAATCTTGAACACATCTTTTACATACTTCGGACGATGTTAGCTGCTGCTGCTGGTGCAAACAAAATGCTCATAAGTAGCGTTCAACTCATTACATTACTCCGAAACCCATGACCCAGTGGAGGGAGTGTATCCATATGGTAAGTGTTAGGTTTGACTGAACACGATTAGCGATTAAGTAGTGAAATCAACCCCGCAACCCCAGCAGATAGGCTGCTGGGGTTGCGGGTTTGTCTGAAAGGGATATCGCGGCCCCGGCACACAGGCAACGGAAGGAACACGGGTGGGTTTTAGTCAGTAAAAGTCTGACACTCCCTCTCGCTCCGCCCAGAGCGGGAGGAGTCATTCGATGATTACCTACCTAAAAAAAAAAAAAAAAGTTGTGAAATCCCGTGAACGATTTGAAGGGTCAAGGCTGATGTCGTATTTCTGTGACATGATGTAGGAATATACTGTGGCGGCGTAAAGGGGGGGCGGAAGGGGTGCCAAGTACCAAGAGGTGACAACGACAACTCACTCTTACAGCCAAAGAATGCGCACAAAATCTCCCTCTATAAAGAGATATCAATAAATAACTATCTATTCTTGTACTTAGCTACTTATATACTAATATTATATTTTGAAACTTATCGCAACTATACCTATTTTCATATTTTTTTCGAATATAATTATTTCGAACATAATTCCTTGTGAAAGTGAAAAAAGCTTTTCAAAGTTAAAATTAATAAAATCTTTCACAATGAGCCAAGCGTGACTAAACAATCGTTCGATTTTATCAATTGAAAGAGACAGGAACGTCAATTTTGATAATGTGATCGAATATTTTAGTAAAATAAAGTCTCGTAAGCATGTTTAGTATTTGGTGTTTTATTTTAAGTAGTGCTCAATACAAAACCGCCCGAGGTGCCAATCTACTTTACGTCGCCACTGGGAATATAATTTAAACTAGTGGCGCACGCATTTCAAAAGAACTAAGTAGGAATTAAAGAAATTACGAGATACAGAACTTAAACCGCAATTCATTGAGAAACTGATTCTCGATTAGATGAGAAGGGCGGATGACGGTTGTATTTTGGCACACGCAAGGAATATTTTTTAACTACCACGATCCTTGACTGACAAAGCTTGTTACCACGATCGGCAGGAGCTATGATCGTGGTAAATACTCGTGCTTTGCCACGACACAAGAAGAATTATGTCGATAGAAACATAAGTAAAGGCAACTTGTAAAACATCTCCCGCTTACAGTAGGACCTCGCTTTACTAAACCCCCGTGTACCTCGTGACTTGATTATTTATCTGTGTTATTTCCAGTAGAACGCATAATGTTGCCGCAGACTTCAAACAAAGCGGGCTTAACGTCGCGTTTGTTTTGAAAAAATTTTTGATGCTTTTGTAATGTTTTGAATGTATATATTTTTTGGTGTTGTGACTCGGTATCACGCAACAAGCTTTGTTGGTAGTTACATCTACATCTACACTGATATAATAAAGAGTAAGGCCGCGCACACTTTGGATGCGTTTTCATACGAATTTCACTCGTGCGTACGACAATTTTCGTACGAATCGAGTGCGCACACTGGATCCGTTTTTCTCCGTCAAATAGAACAAATCCGAACAAGTTCGGATTATTTGGCGGATAACGGAACTATACGTACGACTAAGTCGCACCCAGTCTGCACGCTCTCTTTATACTTGGAAGTTTCGATTGATTTTTGTTTGTAACATAATGAATAAATTCAAAAATTACTGGGCCGATTAAAAAAAAATCTTTCACCAATAGCATGCTATATTATCATTGAATAACAAAGGCTATAATTTATAAAGATATCACGCGGGCAGAAGCTAGTGTTGTATAAGGGGGATGCGTCAAGGTAGCCCGCGAAATTCAAATTTTGTTACATTTTTTGCAATTTGCAGGTCAGTATCATGTTGTAAGTTGATTTAAATATGATTCGCGGCCGTATCAAATGTATATTTATAGAATTGTAATCATAAAAATGATCAATACAACTCTCTAAGTTCATATAACTCCATTGAATGACTATTTCATGAAAACATGACATTTGACGTTTGTGCTTACTTTTTTTTTTGGAGTTGTATTCCTGATTGTAATGATTATAATTATATAAAGCCATGTTTGTTACGGTCGCGAATCATATTTTAATTAACATACAACCTGACACTGACCTGCAATCTGCAAAAAACTTAAGAAAATTTGAATTTCGCGGGCTATCTTAGCGCATCCCCCTGTGTTATTAGGTATGAGACCTTCCTAGAAAGTCAGGTTAAACTTAAATAATTTTTGAAAGCTTCGAATGTTGCCCAATTGACCATTAATTGGCTTCAAGTCAGACAGATGAGTCACGTAATGTAAAATACTGATACAATATCAGTACCTACTTATATTATTGTCTATTCCACCCATGAAGGCACGTATGAACAATATTATTTCAAAGTAAACACAGTATTTCCAGAACCGTAGAAATATGTTACCATGAATTGTTTATCCAAATCACTAAACCTCGCGACACTTCGCTTGACATTGAGGCATTTTCTATGTTATCTATGAAAATACTTTTCCCGCGCTGTGTCTGACATGTGACAGGTGTCATGTTTGTTTGTGTTAGCGTTTAAACATTCAGACTGTGGGGCTGTATAATGGTAAACAGTTTATGGTGGGCTTGTAGATCTTTGGCGGCGTTTGTAATTGAAAGTTGGTTTTCCGATTGGCTGTTTTGGATTGGTAAGTGTGAGACTTCTTCATTAGATAATAATTTTGATTTAAGTAGTTCAAGCGCAGGTGCGCGTTGGCTAGTGCGAGGTAATAAGTTAGCGCAAATCACAAATGAAAGAGTAAGAAGGAAATAAATCAAATGATTCTCATTCTTGAGACACAGTATAAATATCAAGAATTGGCAATAATGTAATCAAAATGTTGTTATTTAATTTAAAACTTACTTTCAGATTATCCTACAACAACAATGCGCTCCAAACTATTTCTAAAGACATTCCACATGGAGAACAAACATCATCTAAGTAAGAGAGAGATGTGTGGACTCCATGGGACCATTCGAGGGACTCTGTTCTGCAGCCGAGTGATGGGACTACTGCCTCTGACGGGGCTGACTAGTCCCACCAGCCATAAGTTGAGGTAATAATGTGATTTAAGAGTGCTATTGAGTTCTTAAGGATTTATATTACGTACTAGCTGTTGCCTGCAACTTCGTCTGTGATCCAGGATGAAAAGTAGATTTTGTCCTGCTCCAGGTCACAGTCTACCGATGTGCCAAATTTCATCCAAATCTGTTCCGCCGTTTTAGCGTGAGGGCGTAACAAACAAACAAACTCACTTTTGCATTTATAATAATACTAACTTTCGCCCGCGGCTTCGCCCACTTGGAGTTCGGAAATTATCCTACGGGAACGTACTACTTACGGGGATAAAAGTATCCTATGTGTAAATCCAAGTTATAAACTATCTGTGTACCAAATTTCATCCGAATCCGTTCAGCCGTTTTTGCGTGATTGAGTAACAAACATCTAAACATACAAACTTTCACCTTTATAATATTAGTTAGGAAGTTAGGAGTAGTTAATATAATAATAATAATAATAATAATAATAATAATCGTTTATTTATAAAAAAGGACACGCTTACAATAACCTTAACAATTTAAAATATAGCACAGTTGCTTATTTGCCTGAACTAGGTTGAACCTGTGTTTCAGGCTAGAAAGTGCATAAATACTTATTTCAATAAATTAACAATGGGTTTAAAGTAAAAACTTAATTAAAATTTAAGTAAATAAAAGCAAAAATAGTATGTTAGCGGTTCTATTTGCAAACAACAAGTAGATCTTCTGTCTGTGCATAATCTATGGTTAGTAAATAATTAAGAATATTTTTTTTACAACTAAAATAATTTAAATTATAAATACAAAGTTTTCTATTTAATCTATTATACAGAAATGGTCCTAAGAATGTAAAAAATCTTTCTACAAAAACATGTTTTGAGGTTGCATTAGATATGCAAACTATATCATTCCGTCTCTTGTTAGTTTTGTCAGCATTGTAGGTAAGCATGGTGTGCTGTTTTAATACTAGGTGCATAATGAAAAGCTGGCGAACCGTCAGTAAGTTGCAGGATTTATATAGCAGAACTGTGGGAAAGAAGAAGGGATGGAAGTTTGCTACCTTTAAAATGGCTCTTTGAGCTCTTTCAAGAGGAAGTAAATTAGTTTTTGGTGCACCACCCCAAGAAGTGATACAGTACTGAATTATAGATTGACATAGGGCCAAATAAACTTGTGTGATTAATTTTGAATCTGCAAATGATCGCAATTTTTTAAAAACATATATTAGTCTGCGCACTCTTTTAACTAGACTTTCAATATGTTTTCTAAAAGAGAGTGTGTCATCTATTATTACCCCGAGGTATTTTAAGTTGCTCGTTTTGAGGATAAAAGGACAATTACACTTGTTAGAATATTAGTAAGAATTGTTTCTAGCTACGATAATAATTCTACCTGTTTGGGCGCTTAAAAAAACGTGAATCGAACCCGATTCGTAACGCAGCAGCAACTGCTCTGAATTCTGTTAGGAAACACAGGATTCAGGAAAGCTTCATGTAGTAGGTACCAGAATCAAGTACAAAACAGACCGAACAATTATTTAAGAAACGATCTTAAATAAAAAATACGTCAACCATTTCTCATAAAATATAATCGCGGAACACAAAATACCAATCACTAAAGCGGATATTATGAATAAGCTCCATTTCGTTTTTTTCAGGAAAAGGTACTTGAGGAAATAAAATAGGTTTGTTGAAAGAAAATAAACTAATTATTATCATAAATTCATAAAATAATAACTCTATAAGTGAGCACGCCGCACGCGAGTCGACTTCTATGTCTTTCAGATTCAGATTCAGATTCAGATTCAGATTCAGATTTATTTATTTGCCATCAATGTAGGTACAAGTTTAAGATGATACAATAGCTGAAGGTTACCGCTACATTCTACCTTACGGCATGCAAATTCATAGAAACTAATAGATTACATACAATATTATTATAAATTAACAACTAACATGTCATTCTAATTAACACTAACAAACATAAAAAAGGAAATAATAATAAAATAATAATAATCATCAAATAGTCAATTGCACATAAATAAATCTTGTCAATAAAATGAATTTCATTACTTGGAATTATAATTAAGTGAAATATTATTTTACAAACATAATGTCATTTACAAATTTTATTGTCAAATTTCTTTATCATTTAAAAAGTCATTGATACAATAATAACATTTATCCAATAATAATGCAGTGAGCTTAGATTTAAATGTTCGAATAGGGTGTTCTTTGAAACTGTGCGGAATTTTATTGTATATGATAGGTCCCATCGACATAATATTTTTCCTTAGTAGTGCTGTTCTGTAATTGCCTGTATGTAATAGGTTTTTATATTGTAGTCTCCTTGGACCTGACCGCATTCTAATATCGGCTAGTGATGGAAATAAATCTAAATTAGTTTTAACAAAAATTGCGACCTCCAAAATGTACAGTGATGGGAAGGTCAGTACTTTCAGCGACTTAAACACAGGTACACAGCTGTCTGTAGTTTTCAGATTTAACATAGATCTTATGCAACGTTTTTGGGCTTTAAAAATCTGTTCCCTCTCACTGCAATTGCCCCAGAATATTACTCCGAATCTTAAAATTGGCGCCACTAGACCGTGGTAAGCTACTACGAGTATATTATTGCTTACTTTATGCGATAGATTATGCAGCACATAGGCTGACTTGCTAAGTTTACAACAAACGTCTTCAGCATGAGGTTTCCAAGTAAGATTGCTGTCAATTAAGATACCTAGGAATTTAGCAATATTTGTTGTTTCAACATATTGTCCATTATGACCAACGTTAACATTAAGAGGGCAAGTCCTTTGGTAAAAATGCATAATTTTTGTTTTTTTAAGATTGATGACTAAGTTATTTATGTCAAGCCAGTCAATAATGTTTTCCAATGCTGTATTGATATCATCTTCATAATCTTTAATGTCATTACATTTTACTATCACAGTACTATCATCCGCAAATAGCACCATAGGATGTTGGATTTGACGTGGCAAATCATTGATATAGAGCAGAAATAGAGTTGGCCCAAGAACGCTACCCTGTGGAACACCATATTTTACCATATTTCGTAGATGACAAATAGATAACTTTGGTTATCATTATTTTTATTAGTTATAGGAATAACTCAAACACATGAATTAGTATTGAAAGTTGAAATTATATTGTTATCGAGTACTAGAGTAAAGTTGGGTTATTGTGATATATTGATCTGTCTCATAAAACTTTAGTGAAACTATAAAAAAAAACAATTACCTGAAATATTTTTGCATTTGATGATTTGTTCCGCATTCACAGTTTGCCCCAAATTTTATATTACTGTTTCGCCCCAAAAATATTGTTTCACTTATTTACTATTTTAGTTCTGTTTCCTTTTTGCCCCATTTATGTTCCTTATTCACCTCTGTTTTTTTTGTGTGGAAATTATGATTAACTAGCTTCTGCCAGCGGCTTCACCCGCGTGATATCTCAGTGATAATGTAGCATTCTACTGATGAAATAATGTTTAAAATCGGTAGAGTATTTTTTGAGTTTATTCATAAAATTAACGGATCGTGTTCGAAACACAATACTGCGCTCCAAAACAAAAATAACTGACGCGGCTCAAAAGGCTGCCCAACTTAAATGGGACTGGGCAGGACATATCTGTCGCATGTCGGACAAACTGTGGGCCCAAATAGCACAGAACTGGTGCCCTGAGACAGTAAGGCGGGGTCGCGGCAGACCACGTAGGAGATGGCGGGACGAGCTGGATAGGTTCCGTTAAAACTGGAAGGAGGACGCGCGGGCTCGCGAACGATGGAAGCAGTGGAGGGAGGCCTTTGCCCAGGTGTGGGACAGAGTAGGCTAGTAAAAAAAAAAAAAAAAACATTGCAACAAAAATACAAACATACAAAAAATCAAACCTTTTCTCTTTATATTATTAGTTTAGATTTAGATTCTAGTTCTGTTTCGCCCCATTGCATACGTATATATATATATATTGCACCATATGTAGAAATTATGATTACTGAAAGGGACTGGATAAGGGTGTTGCTTTCAGTAACCTATATATTTTTATATACCTACACTGTACAGCTATATACTAATACTATTATCATAACACGCACAGCATGTTAATAAACATTACGCCATTACAGCCTCACTCTAAGACGTACTGTTTTAATAACATTACGTTTCGCAATTTCGCGAATTTACTATAATAAGTTAACATAA
Organism: Agrochola macilenta; assembly: GCA_916701695.1. Taxonomy (NCBI): domain Eukaryota; kingdom Metazoa; phylum Arthropoda; class Insecta; order Lepidoptera; family Noctuidae; genus Agrochola; species Agrochola macilenta. The sequence goes on along the minus strand of OU753554.1, from coordinate 7,663,724 downwards.
CCTTCACTACGACAACCTTCAGCACCTGAGAGACTTCTAATTAAGCCTTATGAGTAATTAAATAAATTAGAAATGAATGTGGTAGGTGGGGCATGTGGTGGTACATGGTAATCTCGTTAGGTTGATGCAAATCAGGATCGAAGTGCTCGGTGGGTTTTGTGGGTGCCAAGAGTAAAATATAACGTTGAAAGCTTTGCGGCAGTCTTAGGTTTTAGGATTACGAAAGGATTTTAAATCGTAGACAGTAAATCTTCAAGGCTGTTTGACATACATAATATACAAGGTGGCAGGGACATCGACGCGAAGCCCGTACCGTGGATTCATGATTCTGAACCCCGGGCGTTGAAATTTTCCGTCGGTTATTTTTTTTTTAATCTGTTGTTTCATAGAAAAGTGCAATACCTACGCGGTCAAAATGAACGCAACAGCTGTTTATTTTTTCGTCGTCAAAATCATGTTTGAATCCATGGTAACTGGCTTCGCGTCGATGTCCATGACACCCTGTATATTATTATTTGATTGTACGAGTATACTCTGTATTTCGGATACTAGATAATATTGAGGCTTATACTAATTATTATATTATAGAAGATGTTCTATTGGGACTTATGTAATATCGCCCTATTTCGGTAATTAGTCAGGTAATGAGATTAGCTCTTACGCCAATATAGTTTATTGAGCTATCTCTAATCGGATTCATGGCTGGATTTTATTATTGGAGAATGTCTCATCTGGTTCGCATCATTCTTTACCTCACTGAACTTGGCAGAAGCAGTTGGTAGTGTAAAAATGGTTTATATTAAATATTTCGTAGGTATTTTATTTCCTTACTCATAAGTTCACAAACTCACTCGCAATTCACCAAACTCGCAACATACTTTCTCCCACAAAAGATTTATCAATGTACACATAAAAACAATCAGGGCAAACCTCCGTACAAAATTCACCATCTACAATATAAGTAATGTGTTCCGTTACAATAACTATTACATCTTCAGATTCACGCTCCGCTCTCCGTACACGATTTTCTACGCGATCAGTCTCTTCGGTCAGGTATTGATGTTCATCATGACTTTCTGCTGGCTTATCATGAATGGGATCTCTTTGGCTAACATCAGTAAGTTATTGGTGTTATTCTTTTGTTTTGTCATTTGCATTGGTTAGTTTGATTGAAGTTTTGGATTGAATGAGTAGTATGTTGTGTTTTGTTGAGTTTTGTTTTGTATTGTTTTGGTTTTGGATTTGAAGGTGATAATAGAGAACGTTGCTGAAAGATGTAGCCATGGTAAATGAGTAGTATGAATATATTTACGCAAAAAATAAAAGAGTTAACATTTTAGCTTTTAGTTGCCGCCGTGAGTTCTAAACTAATACCAATTTTGGTAAAGTAAATTGTATGTATTCGTCTCGGAAAATTAAACGCTTTTCGTTTGTAAAACTGCAGGATTTTTTTTAGGTTCTTAATTCTATTTACACCTTTTTCTGATTTCAATAATTGTCTTTAATTTTCAGCTAATTCTATATTCTACACGTCAAGCCTTATATCATTTCTGATACTGATGCACATCGGCCGTTCCTGGCCCACTCTGGTAGCGAAGGTTGAAGCAATTGAGTGTAAATTGCCCCCTTTCACCAGGAACGTCGGATCTATTAGCAATGTTACTACTGTATTCATTTTAACTGCAGCTATAGGTATGCATTTGTACAGTAGACCGCGCGTCAGTGGTAACAGAACCAGTGTAAGCTGCTTCTTTATTTTATTGAAACTTCGTACTGCGTTAGGCCAGCTCAAGCTCAAAGGGTTACCTCAGACGAGCGGTCGACTGTACTGTTATAAGTTAGTGGTTTTTGTTTTATACTTCTTCTCTCAATTGTTATAATAGGAACAATGCCTGGGTAAAAAAAAAAACAAAACTATTTAGTCGGTCAGTCAGATAAAAAAATAAAAGTAGACACGTATTTTTTGCTTTATCATATTAATAAAAATTATCTTAAGATAAAACGCATTACAGTTGGGGAGTGGGGGCTCGCTAAGTAAAAAGTAAGTATAAAATCTACATACTCGTGACGTCATGCCACATTTTAACTCAATATATCGCCGTAATATTTTGATTCCGTAAAAAAAGAAAAAAAAACTTGTCCAATATTTTGTAATAATCAAAAATACGGACTAAAAAAATTGTTTGTCATCATCCTTATGCTGTTACGTTACATAGGTACAGGGTGATTTTCATTTGTCTCATCCATCTAGTTTGATCTATGTATATGGAGACCACACCTGTGTCCCTCGCGACATAGTGAGTGTATCATAATAATGAGCTTTCTTCATCTTTGTGTAAAGGCAAAGAAAAGTATTCTCTATATAATAGGTCATAATAATTATTGTTATTGTTTTTCTGCGGAAAATATTTCTAGCGACTCCATAAAAAATCTGTGATGTTTTTCCGAGCCTAGGGATTACCTATAAAACAATACGGGTGACATTAGGAGTATAAAAGAGCACAGTAAAATAAATCTACACTAACTTGCAAAAGAAAAACTCGCGATGCGTGTGTAGCGCGGAAGCTACGCGGTGCTACGGCGTAGCTCGGCGACTGTGCTACGAAGCTACGATCGCGTAGTCAATACGTTTTTTCAACGTAAACTAATATTTTTATATATTTTGTTCCATCTCTGTATATCATAATAAATTAAAACTATTATGAATGATGATTATCTAGATGTTAAAGTAATAATATAGTTTGTTTCTTTCCAGTGGAACATCTCCTATCAGTGTTCTACGGATTAAAAGTGGCATGCGCTTGCGACATCAACAATGTCGCAGAGAACTACTTTCATTTCAATATGCCCTGGATCTTCGACAACACACCTTATTCTGTATGGAAAGCAGTTCTTAGTGAGGTAATAATTGAAGTTTAAAAACATGTCCATGTTTTAAAATTATTACTTTCGTGAGATATATTCTGTATTTATTGCACTTTCCCCAATTACAGTCTAGTCTGAAAGTAGTAATTAATATTTTTGAAAATTGTATTGACTTTAAAAGAGACTTTGAACTTCTTCTTCTTTTCGTGTGGTTGGTGACTAACCTGGAGTCAGAGTTTTAAAGCCACGTTTCCTCACGATGTTTTCCTTCACCGTTTTTGAAGCAAGCGATAATTATACAATACGCATATGAATCCGAAAATTCAGAGGTGCGTGCCTTGGGTTCGATCTCGAGACCTATGACTTGGGAGTCTGACGGTCATACCACTTGGCTATCACTGCTATATCTCTGAGTTTGTTTTCGGTGATTCTTCTAAGAGCAGTCGGCTAGGAAATATCGACCTAAAATTGACGTGCAAAATTGTTATTATTAATCAATTTACAAAACAAATATAATTTATCATTTACGTAACATGTATGTCTTATTCATATGATGTACATAATGTATGTATTATATTCTATTCTATGTATCTGGAAATTTCTAAGGCTTCGTTTGATTTAAAAAAAAGAGGAGCGGATATCATATTTTACGGAAGGTCAAGTTATCATTCACTGGTGTCATTTCAGTATGGCTACCCGAGTTAGGTCGAAAAAATAGGCCACGGTCCGATTGCAATGGTGTCAAACGACATTTGAGCGCGTTTGGGTCACCGGTTGACACAATATACGTTTAAAGGTCATATACAGGTTGGATTTTTGAGATGGGACAGTAAGGACTAAACTAAACTAAAAACTGCCAATTTTCTTGCTAACTGTATTTTTTTTTTCAAAATCTGTGAATGCAGATCAAAATAATTCAAAAGTTGAGGATAATGGCGATAATGGTTAAGGCAGCTGTCTTCACTGCCCCATCTCAAAAATCCACCCTGTATATGAATATATCATAGAATATTATGGGTACTAGGCACAACGATTTAATATTAAATGAAAAAAAAGTACAAGATACTAAGTGATGCCCTGTAATTCCTTCCCCCCTTTTAAACATGTACATATTATTATTATTTTAAGATTTTTTAAATAATAATAAAGCCTATAATATGGTCTTAAATTAAGTCATTTAATACAATTGTACAAAAATACAACGCCTCCAAAATCCCCAAGTTTCAACACTTCCTAATATTTAAGCTTAAGAAAAGGGAGGGTAATTAACTTAGCTATAAAATAAAAACCGCCATAATGCATTTAAAAATAAACGTAGCATAATGACCATATTTTGTTGCAGCTTTTCAACATACAGTCGACGTTTATATGGAGTCTCAACGATCTTCTTATAATGGTTATTAGTATTTACTTGACGGAACATTTTCTCATACACAACGAACTCTTGAAGAAAGCTGCGGAACAGGTACCGTGTTATGTCAGAATTATTAATTAGAAGAGGGTAGTTTTATACTGGGTTTAAAATTACTTGTAGGAAAACAACCCTGGTACATACCATACACAACATACTGTTTGTGTATGGTGATGTGTATTATCGTGTATGAACAATGTATAATCGTGAAATTATAATTTAACAAAATAGGTTTTTCTGCTAAGGGAACTTAATTTCTAAAGCAATTTTACAAAATTTAGGACGGAGGATTCTTGTTTAGTTTTGAATGTAAGGTAATATAAGTTCCATCAGGCATTCAATAGAGGCAAAAATACCTACACATATTTTAAAATAAGTTTAAAGCCGCAGACAGGCGGGACCCGACGTTGCGACGCGATTCTAGTAGAACAATTTCCATGATGTTTTAATAGAAATCCTCCTACAAGAGTCGAGTCGCGCTGTCGCGTCGCGCCTGTTGGAAAAAGTCTTGATATTTATTTCACCAATATAGGACTATTAGCTTATGCCCGCGGCTTCGCCCGCGTGGAGGTCAGAAATTATGCCTCGGGAACGTACTAACGGGCTACAGAGTATCCTAAGTGTTAATCCAGATTATGAACTATCAGTGTGCATGCTAATTTCATCCAAATCCGTTTTTGCGTGATTGAGTAACAAACATCCAAAAATCCTAACATAGAATCTTTCACATTCATAATATTATATATGTATAATATTATATAGTATTTATATTATAGTAGGATAAAGATGCAAATACCTATTCTATAAAATAAAATAAAATTACTTTTCCCTCCAATTTTGTTTTCGAAACTAATAATCAAGAGATAGTTTCCAAGATGGCGTGTTGCCAAAACGGAACCGGCTGCGCTTACTGTGTCTTGCACTTTGTTATTTTATTAGTTTGCAAAAAATTGTTTCCTTTGTTCTAGCTACAGAATAGACTATTATTTTTTAGGGATATGAAGGACAAAACTGTGATTTAATACACTTTTGTCTTTTGCATTTAATCTATTCTGCATTGTTATGTTATTTACCTATTGATTGTGATATTGGTGTCAAAACAAGAAATCGCCAGCTAGTCTATCCAATTATAGGTACATTATGTATGTTCCAATTTAAAAAAACTTCTTTTAAGTCTGTCATATTATTTTCATTAATTAATTTATACAGGCTGTTGGTAACAACTAAATACATACATACATTAATCCACAGTGTTTGACATAATAATGGATCTCGCATGTTTCCTAAATAAAGAAAAAAACGGCACTATTAATTAGGGTAGTTGACCATTATAAAAAAACAAAAGAATTTATAGAGGCTGACGCCAGTAGCACATCTCCGCCGCGAAACCATAGCAGTGAAACCACAGTAGTTCAATTCAACTAGCTGGCGTCATCTTCCGCTACGCGAAATTCGAGTAGCGCAACTCGTGTAACATGACGCGAGCCAGTTGAATTGAACTACTGCGATTTCGCTGCTACGGTTTCGCGGCGGAGGTGTGCTCAGGGGTTACTCCAACAATTTTTGATCGTCAATGTCTCTAAAAGATAGATTTCATTTCCCAGAATCAGCCTGACATACATATTGTTTAATCCTAGATAAACTATAATACCATTCGCAAAGTCGTTTAGGTATTAAAAGCCATAACAGTTATATTAAAATGAATCCGTTATCTCATCTTCACCAGGACGATGAAAACAAAATCGCTGAGAAAACGAACTAAATAATTCAGATACTGAGCCGACCTAATTACTTAAGAGATAGGAAGTTATACTAATTTCTCTCCCCAGTGCTTTTAATGATTAAAATTTTATAATTTGGATGTTCCTAGTTTCTTTCTAAAACTTAAACCCTTTTCACACGATCCGACTGCCGCCTGCTAGCGCCGGCAACCCGGATAAATGTCATTATAACAGTCTATTATTGTTCCACTGCAAGGCAAGGGCCTCTCCTTATATAGAGGAGGCACGAGCATTGGTTCACCACATTCACCACCCTTGCTCAGGACGGGTTGGCGATTTCAGACTTATCCAGGTTTCCTCACCAATGTCAGTCAGTATTGTAACTCAGAAAGTACATTTTATGAATGGAAAAAGTCTCATTGGTACTTGCCCGGTTTTGAACCCAACCTCGTGCATGTGAGGCGAGACATAATCACTGGGCCATCACGAGAGAACATGGATGAATGTAACCCGGGTAAAACATGCGTAATGTACGTTTCTGTATGTTGTCCGATTTTCCTTTTGTTGCACAATAAAGAATATTATTCTATCTGTCTATTATTAGTTAGTTTAAAAGCTTTCATATCTACCCTATTCTTCACCACCGGGTACCCGGCGCCGACTGTCCCGGAGCTGGATAGTGTGAAGAGGAGCTTAGATAGATTTAGATGTCACGGTTCGAAATTCTAGATTTGATCTTTTAAGTCTGAGACTGTTTGACGTAATTCTTTTTCTTTTAGATCCAACTTAAGATAAATTGTATTATTTGAAAGATTACTTTATCTGATACAAGGACTTGGTTTTACCAATCCATACTGAAATCTGCCTAGCCTTTTCTCAACTATGTCGGGGACGGCTTACAGTCTAACCGGATGCAGCTGAATACCAGTATTTTATATGGAACGACTGCCTATCTGACTTCCACAACCCAGTTACTGGGTAACACGATACGCCTTTGGTAAGACTGGTTGTCAGACTTTTGGGCTTCTGACTATACCCGTAACGACTGTCAAAGATCTATGAATGACAGCCGGGACCAACGGCTTAACGTGCTTTCCGAGGGGTCTCGATATCTAATGGATCCACGAAGCGACCGTGGCAAGCCTAGCGGCTTTATAATTTACCCACAAGCCCCTCTTTTGCCAATCCATACTAATATTATAAATTCGAAAGTAACTCTGTCTGTCACCTTTTCACGATTAAGCCACTGAAACTTATGAAAGAGAGATAGGTAGCCTGTGTGTGTGGGTTCTGGAGAAGAACGTAGGATTTTTTCATCATCGATATTTGTATTAAGGCGAAAGCGTGCCCGCGAAACCCGCGAAATTCAAATATTCTTACGTTTTTTGCAAATTACAGGTTACGAGGCTCAATGAATAGGTTATAGATAGATGATGAACAGGGTCTGGTGATGGAGTAGGAAAGGGAAATGAAGAAATGTTTGCGTCGTGGGTTTTTTAAATTTTAATATAGATTCACTTATCCTAGCAAGCGTTTTTTGACAACGTAAAGTCAAACCCATCATTTTCATGACTGCAGCCGTTATGTGGTGGCCACCGCTGTTCTTGACAACCGTGTAGCTTTAGGTATATATTTTACTTCTACAGCCTGTACATATACATTTTTAATTCCCACAGGAGCACTTCTCCTGCCATGAGTTCCGCACTCAGTACTTGAAGATCGTCCGCCTAGTGAAGCTGATCAATGGCCAGTTCGGTATTTATATCCTGACTTCGTTCGGAAGCAACCTGTACTGGATTTGTACTCAGCTGTTCTATAGCCTTAGGTTAGTTTAAATTTTATGCATTGAATTAAAGTTAGAAAGAAAATAATAAGAAAAGGAAGAAAGAAAGAAAGAAAGAAGCTGTACAAGGATCTTTTGGCGCGTGTCCATAATAAGAACGAACGCCGCCATCTTGTTTTTTCTGTCAATGTCACTCAATCGTCAAAAGATCCTTGTGGCACTCTATGTAGTACCGACTTGTAAAAGAGAAGGAAGTTTGGTTTCCTAGGAAAGCGGTTCCATCATGAAAATCTGTCATTTTGACCAGTATTTGAAATTTATTCAAACCTCGCCCCCAAAGATTGAAATCGCTAGATTTGCTCTCACCGTACTTAGTCACAAGAAAAAGTGAGAAGAGTGAGCTCACACATTATTATACAGGAAAAGTTTTTAACCAGTGCGCAAATTTATTTGGTGGTTCAAAATCAGTAATAGAATACATTTCCATTATTTATTCAATTTTTTTTTTTTTTTTTTTATCCTACTTTAAATCAGCTAAATATGGACACAATCTATTCGTAATAATATCAATGGGCGCGCGCGGCGCGGCGGCCGGCCCAAGCGGCGGTGCTGAACCTCCCCTCCCACCCCGGGCGGCAAGGCGACGCCCGCGCGCCGGTTGCTGTGACCGACAGTTCGCTCATCGCACGCGCTGTCGTGTGACGTCGCGTCTAATCGCTTTCCCGCGCTGCACGTGTGTCGTTCTTGTACAGATCTACCGGTCACGATGTCAGACTTCACTAACCGCGAGTTTTATGAGATGGTGCGAGTGTATGTACTGAGTGGTGAAAGTTTGCGAGCAGCTCACAGAGCATACCTCGAATGCGAGCCCATGGAATCCTTAACCCCGTGAAAGGAAAAGACCATTTTAGCGGCATAAGGCATTAAGTAATGTAAATTTAATTGATAATAATGCTTTATTTTCTGTATTTTGATGGCCCTAAGCCCATTAAAGTATGAAGGAAAAATTGGAATTACTCTTCAAATAACTTCAGGTCACGGCCTAAACATAAAAAAGTTTAGTTCGAATCTGATAAAATTTGCGATCAATACATTGTAAGTATTGTAACCCACGTTAATACCTACGCCGGCGAATCGAGCGATCACACATTAATGTGTATTACCTATGTGTGTACTAGGTGTGTGTTGAAACACAGCTGATAGGTAGGTACTTTCGCACGTTCCGCTTCGCCGCTCGCCGCCGGGTAGCCATGCAACCACTTTTAAAGTAAACATCTTTCGTTAACGATAACTTTTTTTTTGTACTATGACGTATCAAAATAAAAAAAGTATGTTCAATAAAACTCGTTTAAGTTTAATTTGTCAAAATTTGCGCAGTGGATAAAAACTTTTCCTGTATGGCGTTTCCATGTCAATCAAGTTTAGTCACTGCGTCATGGTGTGTCAGAGGTTTAAAAACGAAACAGAAACGCAACTATCTTTTGACGCGGTTGGGCTAATCTAACGATATAAATCTTTGCCGTTGTCATAATTTTCATGACAGCCGTCACTGCGGCCGCTAAGTGCGGCCATTGATCTTCAAGGAAACCGTAGCTTTAGAGGTGTAGCTTATCATAAACCATATATTGATTAACGATTGGTTACATCGATATTACGAAAATCAATCATTTTCTGAGCATCGGAAAGCGTTTTCGACTGTACCATGCAAATAATCATTAATTAACTGGGTATTGTCAAATAATTGATTTTTATATTTTAATTTAATTATTTAAAAAAAAAATCATTAGAATACTGTTAATTACTGACACTAAACAGTGACCGAATTTTCTCTCGCCGAGCGCTGCGTAGTGTGTGATCAAAGGGCTGACCATATTATTGTTTGTTTACTCCATATGTGCCTAATTCGAATGGGCAACTAGCTTCAACTTTCTGACTAACTGACGCGACTATTTGACAATTCAAAAGTGCCTGTAAATGGTTTAATTGAAATAAATGCTTTGAGTTTGAGTTTGAGTTTGAATGTTGTCTTTCGCAGCAGGACGCAAACCGGCCATTTTATTACTTGCACGTTCAAGGATTCGGAGGGCACCAAGTAAGTTAATTTAAAATATTTACTTTTTAAATGTATAGTAAAAAAAACAGACGATAATAGAATTAATCATTTGACTCAGAAAAAATATAAATAGGTAATGTAATTATATGAATTGCAGTGCTCTCAACAAAGAATACCTTAACCACCCCCTTTGTATGTGGATGTTAAGCGAAAAACGGTAGGTTACTATCTTTTCTATTTCTCCCAATTACTTAGCTTTAAACTCAGTTTACCCAGTTCCGGATAAGGGCTAGACATGGGCTGCGCCGGATATTGCGGCGGCGTGCTGATGAATCTAGCTCGGCGGCGGCATGGCACCGGTGCCGGTGGCGTGACTGATTTATGTGCAGTATTAAAAAAATCTTTAAAAAATAAGCAACAATGCAATGGCTCACTTTATTTATTAAAAAAATAAAAGAAAATAATTATTGTTCAAGCTAGGTGCATCAAATTTTTTTCTACGTAGTTTTTGCATTCTGACGTATCGATTTCATATACGGAATGCATATAAGGATCTCCTATGAAATCGACGTGTCGCAACGGAAGGTATTTCATAGAAATACATATAAACCAGTAGTTCCTATTCCATGAAATCTGCGTTATTCTGTCAGTACAGTAAGCAAGAAGAAAATCACAATTTCATGAAATGGAAAATTCCTACTTGTACAAATTGAAATGTCTTTCAACAGTCAACCGAAAATAGTATACAGGTAAATCTATATTTGCACGTGTTAATTCCAGGAGTAACGTATTGTTACGTAGATACTAAAGTGATTAAATAGTGTCTTATTATTTGAAAAGGTTAGTTGCAAACTAAGGCCGAATTTCACCAATAAAATTGAACGCGATCAGCACATCTAAACCGAGTTTAAGAGCTGTCAGTGTCAATATTGTTAAGCAATATGAACACCGACAGATCCCGAACTCGGTTGAAATGTGCCGATCAGGGTCCTGTTTCATTGGGGAACCACCCCTAAGACGACTCCCTGACCGAAATTCGGCCTTATAAGTTTTACTTTCGTCCACAGGGCCTTAAACGGCGTGGAACATTCAATATACTTCACTTATTCTTTCTCATTCCTGCTGCTACGAACCCTGCTTGTGTTGCTATTGGCTGCCAGGATACATTCCAATTCTGTAGCTCCCCTGTATGTACTGTATGGGATCCCTAGCGCTAGGTTTCATGCTGAGGTGAGTGATATTGCCTTTAATAAAATAAAATTAAGAATGGTAGGCAATTTCATAGAAACGGGCTATACGAATGGCAACTTCAATGATGGCGCGGAGTAAACTCCGCGCCACCATTGAAGACCAGCGGAAAATTGTGGAACTACATTTTTTTAATGCAATTTGATGCAATGACGTAGACACTAGCGCCGCGTCTATCGGACTTGAGTTGTGGCGCGGACCCTAGTTTTATTTCTAAACGACGTATTATTTAATTATCTATGGTATCTACTGCCTTGTTGTCCCTTTTGAGATAATCATCGTAATGAACTCAATTTTATAGAGGAAACCTAACATAGGAACTCTTCATAAATAATTCCATAGTAAAAAATTGATAAAAATAAACAAAAGTAGATAGACAAAAGTTTAATAAAATAATAATGGTGGTCTACGAAAAGCCATTTAGTGAGTTCTAAATAGTCTGACAGCCACTCTCTAAAACCCTAATCAAGGATGTGATCAGTAGATTTGCTGTCAAATTATTGTTAGCTACAGTGATTGATTGACTCAAAGAACAACGACCGAAATTAAATTTAATAGGCTACCTGATACGTGGAAATCCCATGATCAAATCAAATTACTTACGTTTAGTAGTGCATCAAATTTGGTATTTCATCGGAATTGTAGCTTAATATAAAAAAACAAAAAAAAAAAAAAAAAAAAAAAAAAAAAAAAAAAAAAAAAAAAAAAAACATTTATTTCAGCCCATAGGCCATAACGCTAGACAAAATTATAATCAATGTAAAGATATATAAAAAATAAAATAAAATAAATTGTTAATTAATTATATAAAACCGCCGACAGCCATAAAAAAAAAAACAAGATGTTGCTCTAACTTTCAAGCTATGGAGGTGCTTGCCGCCTTGGGCTAGGCGGATAAAAAATACCTAAATGAAAGACGATAGGAGAACGATGTGGCTAAGTCATAAGAGACGCACGGGTCGATCGATCAGGTTAAGCTACGCTTACCGCGGTTAGTCCGTGGATGGGTGACCATCTGTACATACCAAGACTCCTCCATCATTTGTAGATCTTTGACAGTTCTTATGGGTCGTCAGAAGCCCGAAAGTCTGATTGGGTAACACAATACCCCTTGGTAAGCATGGTTGTCTTACTAAGGGGTATCGTATTACCCACCCAGTAACCGGGTTGTGGAGGTCTGATAGGCAGTCGCTCCATATAAAATACTGGTATTCAGCTTCATCCGGTTAGACTAGAAGCCGACCCAAACATAGTTGGGAAAAGACTGGGCAGATGAAAGATGAAGCAGACACCTACAAAGGATCTATTGGCGCTCGAATGACAGGAGGGCGCTGTTGGTTAACATTTTCTGAAATTGTTTTGAGAAAAGTAATTTGAAATGTATTAAAAAAACTAGATGGCGGCGTTAGTTCCGAATTTGGCAACGCGCCAAAATAACTTAGTATCGCTTTATCAAAACGATTAGAAATTACTGGTTTCAGAACTATACATTTTCCATTCAAGCCCATATGTAATGTGTATCAAGATTATAAATTACCGAAGCCTTTAAAATAAATAAAAAGTATCAATTTAATTAAAATAAAATTGTTCACTTAATTGAACCAGTGGTACTACACACAAAAAAAAATAGAATACATAGCTCACCGTTGTTTTTATACAGACCTACATTTTTAATTTATTTGAATGAATTATTTTTATATATTTATTTATTAAGGTTAACCAATAATTGTTTACACCAGTACATTAGCAGTGTATTATTTATAATAGGATACAGTTGTGGGTGTAACAATTAATTATAGGTTTACACCGCTAGCACAGAAAACAGCGGTAAAACCATTAATTACTAAATTACGACAGATAAAAAAAAAAGTGTGAAAATTAAATTAATAAATGATTTATTTGATTTGTTCTTATTCTTTAATAGGTACTCATGATAAATAATATAATTCGATAGCTACGGTAACAATCAATACTTATTATTTCTTTCATTCTATTCTAAACATAACATCACGCCTCTAATCCCCAAAGGGCTAGGCAGAGGTGTCCCTATAGTAAGCCCACATTTCGCCAGTTATGTTTAAGTTCCATGTAATGGGGGGCAAGCCTATTGCCATCAACCGGGCACAAATCCAGACTATGGGATGCTACTGAAAAATTACTAAGGCAAAAACCCAATAACACTTTTACCCGACCTGGGAATCGAACCCAGGACCTCATGCTCAGCAGTTGCGCTTGTAACCACTATACCAACGAGGCAGTTCTATTCTATTGATTTGAACCATATTTTTTTTGTAAAAATGACACATGATTTAAAAATAAATGTCATGTAATGTATTGTATTGTAATAACATTAATTATATTTTGTTTTGCAGTGCCCTTTCAGGGTGCATGTATGAAACTTATAATCTTATCCAACCCCTGTAAAGCATGTTTGCAATAAACTGATTTGATTTGATTTACCTACACACATTTACAAATCTTCTAAAAGCTCGACTGAGTTCCGTCTTTCAAAAGAACGAATGAGCAGCGCAATTCATAGATGTTTATCAGCAACCGACATAAGTCTTTCGCTGTGTTCACAACAAGATATGCTTCTCGAAACTCGTGTGACATTTAACTCAATATAAATTGCAGGTGGAGCGATTTATAGCTCAAATAAACAACCTCAAAGTTGCTATGAGTGGACTCGACTTCTTTTATGTTACAAGGACTATGATTTTAACTGTAAGTATGTATTTAACTTCTTGGTTTATTTTTCGTGTGGTTATTGACTAGATAAATATTTCACTGTTTTGATTAATTTACTCGTAGGAATATGTGTGGAAATAAAAAATGTGGCTAACTAGCGAACTTAAATATTGATTATGAAATGCAATAATTAATATCGTAACACCGAATGTTTAGTTTTAGATGTAAAAAAACTATTTGGAAACTTTCTAAATGTGTTTTTTACACCTAAAATGGGTACAACATCAAATACAATGTTATTTAGTTAACCATATTTCTTATTTCTATTCAGTAATATTGCTATATGAATCAAAACAGGTAAATATTTGACAGTTATTTGCGACGTTGCAAACTTTTAGGATAAACCCTCTTAAGAACTAGATTTTAAATATCATACATATGGAAATTGGAATGCAATAAAGAGTTGAGTATTGAGTATCATATTCAAAAGTAAGTACTTATGCAAAAGAATGAACCAGAAATTACTTAACTACTACTTGCCCGCCGAATTGATTCTAATATACCTAATAATTTAGCATTTAAATATTGAACAGTCATAGTGTATCTATTAAGTTTTTGGCCTTATAAGTAACTATCTATATTTTTTGTTGCAGCTTCTTGGAACGATTGTTACATATGAACTAGTGTTGCTACAGTTCAACCGATAAAGATAAAGAAATAAAAAAAGGTAGTATAGAACATAAAATTATAGAGATTTAAATGTATGCTGCCTCGTGCAGACTAGCACGACGTGACGGCGCGACGCGACTCGATATTTTTCTCTCTATTTTTTTTAAGAAAAGTTCACGGATAACAATAGCCGGTGTCGCGTTGCGCTAGTCTGCACGAAGCTTTAGGCTTTAGAAATAAAAGTTGCTTCTATCGGCAATAGAGCACAAAGAGTTTGTAAAATTCTGAGGTTTGGTTGAAATAAATGTTATCATTTTTAGAAAGTACTTACTTTTCGTTTGCTTTATCTATCTGCTGGTTTGTCCAAAATCATAACAAATAATTTATGATGTTAGCAAATCAGCAACGGCGAATTATGTATAAGGTAAGTATTAATGCTATCTAAATCAGATATGCTAAAAAAATAAACCCACAATAAAGAGAATTAACAACTCCCGATTTTTCCCACCTCTACCGCGCACCTTAACCCCTCGTTCGCTGTAACATCATTAAAGTAACGAGTACCTACTGCAGTTTTTCACCCACTAGACTGCTTTAACCCTGCATTGCTGTGGGCAGACATTATTCACGTCTAACTAATGAACCAGATACCTGCGGGGCAACGCTTTTCTGCTGAAATACTTTAATGACCCAACTAATGCTACACTAGTCACGAAATAAAGAATCAAGCAGTCTCTGCTTGATTCTTGACTTGTGTTGGAAGACCGGGCTGAAATTTAGATGCTGCGGGGTTGGAGTATATTTGAAAGTCTTATATTATGATCATTTAGACTGGTTATAGTTTTTTTGGCACATGAACGATATTACTTGTTTTAAATGAATCTTGTATCGTAAGTGCTTTGCAGTTTTTAAAATTTCTGGTTTTACCTTCTTTTTTTTAATAACTCGACCTAGAAAGTAGTATATAGTAAGTATGCATCCTCAGTCGACCTTCCCTCATAGTAGAAAAATAATCTAACAAGAAAAAATACAATCGTTTTTAATTTCATACAATACACACCTAGAGATTTCCGCCTACTTGTAATCTTCCAAGATTGTATTTCTTTAATTTACTTTCACATTTCCGCATTCTCATTTCAACTTAAAACGACTTTATTCAGAATCCCATAAATGGGCCTTTGCAGGAAAAAGGGATTATTCCACTTTGCCCCCCTAATCTGTGCCTCAAGTAGAACAAAGTGGAATGTTCACAATTTTGGCGACCATTGTGTCCCATTAATTGATTTTGGTTACGAGTTCACTTTTTCCCATTAGGGCTGTCATTGTTATAGTAATAAATAAACAATAAGTTGAAAAAACGTTATAAATCACACATTAATAACGTTTCGTCAAAGGAGTATAAAATAAAAACTGCAAAATTACTTTAAAATCACAGATTTACGAATTAACTAGGTACTTATATTTTGTTCTTATATACCAAAATCAACACAGTGGACGCCAAAATTGTGTACATTCCACTTTGTCCCAAAAAACGTTATAAATCACACATTAATAACGTTTCGTCAAAGGAGTATAAAATAACAACTGCAAAATTACTTTGAAATCATAGATTTACGAATTAACTAGGTACTTATATTTTGTTCTTATATACCAAAATCAACACAGTGGACGCCAAAATTGTGTACATTCCACTTTATCCCGCTGGTAGGGCAAAGTGGAATAATCCGCAATAAGTTGTTTTATATTATTATAAATAAGAAAAGTCTTGTTAACAATGTTCATAAAAATGTAAATAAAAATGATCTCGGGAATGCTCGTTCTAAATCGGCTTATCACACGTGACAGATTCTTTGGCGTAAATTAAAAATATTTTTGTGAGAATTCGCCTCGTAGCTTGTTACTTTATATTGTATGACGGATTGGATTAAGAACTGCGGAGGAAGAATATTTGAGTTTATATTTTTGGTATGAGTATTTCGTAAAATGTTACGAGATTGGTGTTAGTAGATACGGTTGTCAACAAAAGTCCCTATGTGTTTTGATTATTTATTTATTTATTTTTATTGAATGTTATTTTATTTGATGTAATTTGGTTTTAATTGATATTATTTGACATTATTTGATTTTATTGGTTTTAGTTTAATTGTATTTGGTTTTATTTGATTATTTTCTATTAATTAATGTTTGGCAGTGGGTGTTAATTACCTGAAATATAAATAAATTTATTTTTATTATGGGAATTGGTCACAGAAAGTTTTTTTTGTCTCTCATATCATTTTTAGGTTTCCGTACCCGAAGGGTGCCAAACAGAACCCTATTACTAAGCCTCCGCTTTCCGTCCGTCCGTCTGCCCGTCTGTCTGTCAGGGGGTTGTGTCCCATAAACCGTAATAGGAAGACATTTGAAATTTTCTCAGATTGTGTATTTCTCAAGAAATAATAAAAATTAAAAAATTAATAATTAAACGCGTCCCTAAACGAGTCCCCATACAAACACGTGTTTTTTTCGGCTTATTTTGCTCGATCTTAAGCTACAGAACTCTTCATGTGTGAGTCTGACTCACACTTGGCCAGTCTTTGTTCTCATTACGTCATTCATTTCGCATAAATAAAAATAGATAAAATGAAAATAGCTTTTATTTTCTCTGACCCTTGTTCATACATAAACAAGTTCTTAGTGCTAATAACATTTAATAATATAAATTTTTCTGGTTATTAAACATAATATTAGAAAATTAGCAATTATCCGCTACCAGGTCAGGCTGTCTTGTGACATAGGCATCCTCTATTTCCTTCCACTTATTCCTGTCCAAAGCTCACACACAGGAACAGCTTGCGACCCACGGATGCCCCTCAAGTTAAAGGGAAAAATCTACAAGTCTGTGATAAGGCCTGTTGTACTGTATGGAACGGAATGCTGGGCCGTGAAGAAAACGGATGAAAAAAGATTGCATGCAGCAGTGATGAGAACGTTGAGATGGATGTGTGGAGTGACGAAAATGGATAAACTAAGAAATAAGTATATAAAGGGAAGTTTGAAAGTGAAGCCAGTGACAGAAAAGTTGAAAGTAAATCGTTTGACTTGGTATGGGCATGTGATGAGGAGAGAGGAAACGCATGTGACTAAAAGTGATGAATATAAATGTTGATGGAGAGGGAGAAGAAGGTCAAAGAAAATATGGATGGATTGTGTGAGGAATATGAAAGATAAGGGAGTGAATGATAGCGTGACGGTTGACAGGGGAGAATGGAAGAAGAAAACGTGGTGCGCCAACCCCACGTAACTTGCGACAAGGACGGAAGATGGTGATTCCTGTCCTTGGCCAAGCTTTTGGGGGATCATCCTTCCACCTTTCCACCTGTCTTCCTTTTCGTCTTTTTTCATTCTTCGGGCACCATTTTGTGACGTTTCTGGTCCAATATCCCGGTTTAGCTCTTATCAAAAAACCAGTACCCTAATTGCGTAATACACGATCAATCAGAATCTGAATCGTTTTGAAACAAATTGCTAATCCATTGCTTCATAAGTTCAAAAAAAATCTGCTCGACAACGTAAATAACGCAATTAATGTTTTTGAACCGTCAAAATGAAACAGATTAGTCGTAATAAAAAAAAAACAGGTATCCTTGTGTTTACTTTAACGTCTGTGTTCCGATTTTCTTAGCTTTCCATTTGTCTTGCAGTCTTTGTTTCGTCATGCTCATCTTTATTCCTCTTTGATATTCAGACGACATTTATATAACTTGTTAAAAAATATGCAGAAAAGTAGTTGAAAATCTGAGTTTAGCTATTATCCAGCCCGCCGATGCATAGTTAACGAGTTTTAAAATAACTTAATATTTTCATCAGCGCGACACTAAAAGTCGGCAGATACGATGTTAAAACGTTATATTTACGATATTATTTGGTTCTTTGGAACTAATACAGGAACAATAATTACAGGGATAGTTTATAGCGAAACGGGCTTTGCACGGTTTATAAGACTTCACAAAAAATTTAGTTTTCTTTGTTATAATAATATGTAAATTTAATATTAAGGTATTATACTCATAAGCCTTCCGGAATAAATTCTCTAAGTGTTAATTCTAAAATCCGTTTCGTAGTTTAGAAGAACAATGCGGCACACAAACAGACACTAAAAGCGACTTTAATTTATAATATGTATACATATAGTTATAGAAGTACGTTGTTATCTGTTAGTACAGTGCAACAATTTTCGTAATGTCCCTCGGCAAACATCGAATTGGAAGTTTATAGTCTGGAACTCTATATACTTCCAAGTCGATTGAGAGCGTCTAAGGGCAACTGATAGAAATCCGACGACTGACGAAATACGAAGTTATCCGAGGGACATTAAGAAAATAGTTGTACTGTAAGTTTGTATGTAGGGGGTAATCTATGGAACTGCTGATCCGATTCCAAAAAATCTTTAATAATGGCAAGCTATAATAATGCTGAGTGTCATAGGATATATTTAACGCGGACGAAGTCACGGGCAGAAGCTGGTATGAAATAATTTTGGTGTGTCCAAATTTTCGCGCGGCTGTTTCGCGCGATTGCCGCTCAATGTTTAACAGAACGCGCGGCAGAAATGTGTCCTGCAAACACCGCGTGTTGCTGCCGCGCTCGTGCAGCTCAATGTTTGGACACACCTTAATAAAAAAAGTCTAACAACACAAAACACTATAATTACTCTCCTAGGTCACGCAACAGAGGCATCATAGCCTATTTTATTAGATACCCTCTCACTATTATAGCCTAGCCTAAACGATTACGATTTTATGTAATAGCTCCTCACTATAGCCAGAATGATTACGATCAAGCATAAAGATAGTTATTTTGGCTATACTCCAAATTCGCGTCTTGTCTGTTTTATTTATTGCAGAATAAAACGGTGGGTTCCGTGGTAAAATAAAACAGTATTGTTTTTTTATTTCACCACTTCTTCTTCGCCATTCCCTCAATGCTAAGGATCGCGACCACATACGGCGCGTCTCCAAGCTATGCGGTCTTCTGCAGTGTGAACCGCTTGGTAAATGATACCTCCAACAGCCTTCTGGATCGCGTCTGACCATCTTGCCAACCTGCCTTGAGCGCGTTTTCCTTCCACCCAGCCTAGTAACATAAGCCTTTCCAGACCATGCTTAGGTGGACGCATAATATATCCGAAAAAGCTCCTGGGCACGCTCCTGGCATATTGTAGATAGCCGCTTGGTGATGTTGTGTTCCTCCCGTATGGATTTATTCGTTTTCGTGGCAGTCCATGGTATACGAAGTAGCTTTCGCCAACACCACATCTCGAAAGCTTCGATCATACTGCTTTCGCGGTTTTTAATGCACCACATTTCAGTGCCATATAAAAAGATGGAAAAAACTAGAGCACGGGTCAGTCGTATTTTAGTATTCCGTCGGTTACTACGGTTCCTCCAAATTCTCCTGTTCACCACGGAATATCTTAAAGATAGAGCCTGCCTCGTTGGTCTAGTCGCAATCGCAACTTCTAAGTATGAGGTCTTGGGTGCGATTCCCAAGTCGGGCAAAGAGTTATTGGATTTTTTCATCAGAAATTTCTCAGTGGCAGCCCGGAGTCAGGATTTGGGCCTGGAGTTGTTGGCAATAATGTTGCATGCTCCCTATTACATGGGACTAAAACATAACTAGCGAAATGTGGGTGTACTATAGGTACACCACTGCCTAACTCGGAGAAACAAGTGTGTGAACAAGAGTGATGTTATGTTATGTGTGGAACACCTTAGATTTTGTGAGCCGCCTTCAATTTAGAAAATAAATCATCAAAATCAATCAAGGCTACCTTCAATTTAGAAAATAAATCATCAAAATCAGTCAATCTGCCTAGCCTTTTCCCAACTATGTTGGGGTCGGCTTCCAGCCTAACCAACTGCAGCTGAATACTAGTATTTTACATGGAGCGAATGTCTTTCTGACCTACACAGTCCAGTTACTCGGTAACCCGATACCACGTGATAAACTGGTTGTCAGACTTTTGGGTTTCTGACTACCTGTAACGATTGTCAAAATCTACGAATGACAGCCGGGACCAGCGGTTTAATAAAGATTAAGCGGGTCTTGATATAAGGTCACTCATCCACAAATAGTCTCCGGCAAGCGTAGCTTAACCTACAATTGAACCGTGCGGCTTTTATTATTTAGCCACGAGCCCCTCCAAAAACTCGAAAGGTTTTGAAGAATTAATAGGTTACTTGAATAAAAAGTTAGGTAATAAGGGCTATACTATTAAATGAGCAATTTCCTATACTTTTAAACGGGCAATATTTGTATTTACTCGTATATATTTGTAATCACGTTTTCGAAAACGGCTCTAGCGATTTCAATGATGAAATTTGCAATGTAGTGGTTTATGGTGGTGAAAAACCGACCTAGGTTTCATATATGTGGATTCCAGACGTTCACTGATCATGGTTGTGATGCTGTACGGTATATGCAATAACAAATTTAATTGTACTGAGCTCTCGAATAGATTGTGTTACGTAGTACCTAGAACTGTTATTCGGCGGGAGGTGCGCGCACCTCAACTATTCTACACTGCGCGCTGTAGAACGAAGGCTGGGGTGCGTGCCCCTCTCCGCCGTCTTTTAGAAACCTATCACTCACATTTTATTGATTTTGATATTTTCGCGCTGTCGCAATCTAAATTTAAAAGTATGGTTTCTCAATCTCTTGCAAGTCGCCTATAGGAAGGATATTCTTGTCATCCGCTTCCTTCGATTCGTCGGTATAATATAGTGTTTTATTTTATTTTATTATTTTATATTCTAAATAATATGTACTTACTTCTTTTTTTTTTTTTTTCTGTTTCGTTTAGCATGCGTTCGTTTTCATACTCTGATGTCACTTCGTGTACAATAGTGTGGGTTATACGTTTTTTCGACTGTATTTTAACTACTTTTTGTACGAGTAAATGCTGTAATGTATAACTGTTTTTTGTCCCAAATAAAATAAATAAATATGTGGGAAAAGACGTTTTTTTATTTTCACAGCCTCAGTAATGTGATACAACGTTGGTATACCTGGACGATATGTTTATTAATTTCTACCGAGCAGAACTCGGTCGAACAAGTACTACTCGTATCCTTTTAAAATAACAGAATGTATTTCGAGTTTTTGTTCAAGTCTTCTTCATTTATAATTAATTGATGTCACTTTATTTGTAAAGAAAACGTACATCGACGGACATAGGTATTTACAAATGAAGATAAAGGCATAGGTAGAGGTTCAATATTTTGTGCTTCGGCCACAGGAATTTAAAAAGAAAAAGATTTAAAAGCTTTTTTCATGGCTTTACTTAAAGGAACTGGACAGGATGTTGACAAAGTTCAGCTTTTTGTAAAGACTCTCGAAGGTCGGTCGTTTTACGGTCATAGACGATGACGGTCAAGGTCGAGTGTTGACTCAAGTTCCGGACAGATAAACAATTTTTTTTTATGCCATGGAGTGTCAACAAGCTGGTGTGCCATACATACCTGATGTGAAGTAATCCCCGCCGCCAATGGACATCTACCGATTTATTCTATAAAAATCTCACAGAAAACTCGTAAGTGAAGTGAGCTGTCAAGAGTGTCAATCCTAGATGCTAGGCATCAGGTGGAAAGACAGCAAGTTTGCAATACCAGCCGGTTTATTCTGTAAAAGTCTCACCGATAAATCGTAAGTGAAGTGAGCTGTCAATAGTGTCAATCCTAGATGCTAGGCATCAGGTTGAAAGACAGCAAGTTTGCAATACCAGCCGGTCTATTCGAAAAAAATAAAAGTTAAAAATTAAGGTAAAGTAAGCTGACACTCCATCTGATGCTAATGATTGTCACTATTGACAGCTTACTTCACCTAAGATTTCACGGTGTGATTTTTACAGAATAGATCGACCTACATCGGTTTCATTAGGTACTAGTAGTAGGTCTAGCCAGAAGTACCCCTTGGTCTTACTTGGCCAGTACTGCCTAAAAAATACTTATACATAGATCAAGGCTGCCCAACCCGAGGCCCGCGAGCCATTACTGTAGGTAAGTTTTATGTAATAGATGGCCCGCCTACTGACACGGAATCAAAATTATGGCCCACCTTCAAAATTGGTTGGGCTGTGTTGTAGAAGATTATCGGTTCTAGCGTTTTTGTGATGAAGAACTGACGCAACGGGTTACAACAAATACTCATCGTCAAATTTTTTAAACGTGTACTTGAAGCCGTTTTGTTTGTATGTGAGATGTACATGTCTGCAATAGAACGAAAGCATATATAAATCCTAGTAAAGTATTCTTTAAGAAAAGGTTTTCTTGACTTTACATATTTAAAATATTCGTTTTAGTATCGTTAGCGCGGATAGCCCCGGCCTAGATACTTTCAATTACTT
Organism: Agrochola macilenta; assembly: GCA_916701695.1. Taxonomy (NCBI): domain Eukaryota; kingdom Metazoa; phylum Arthropoda; class Insecta; order Lepidoptera; family Noctuidae; genus Agrochola; species Agrochola macilenta. Next base: position 7,640,900 of record OU753554.1, on the reverse strand, counting down.
TTGATACGTTTAGTATAAAGTTTAATAAGGTGCAAAATATTGAAGTAAACCCCCCGTTATTGGACATTAAGGCGGGGAAACTTCTTCGCAAGTTATTAAAGATGAAGATTTAAATATTGCTCTTGAAAGTAATGAAGTTTTAGGGAATTTACAATTTATTAAGATGTAAGCTGTGTTTGATGAAGATGAAAAATATACAGATTTGTTTCATTTACCAAAGTCTGATATCTTTTATTCGGAATAATATTGACGTCTGACAGTTCTTGCATGGAAAATTTTGTCCACCGCACAACGTCAACGGGACTTGACAGCAGTTTACGCGCGCGTCACATTTTGTCACCTCGTAATGTTATGATAATGTTTGTTCAAAAAACGGCCCCTTAGGTTCTGTTACACGGGCACGCCACAATTGTGGTGATAAGTCCCCTCTTTGAGGAGTGGCTAGAGAGGCGCCACGGCGCACGGTGGATCGAAAATCGGCTGTAGAAGACATAGGATCTCGATTTCTTAAATGTTATTTTTTTTGCTGGAAATGACTTCTGCTGATCACTATGTACAAAAATGACACCCGAGTTAATTCTGCCCAAAAACGAAGGAAATATATTTTTTTACGAAAAATTTGTATGAAGCTAGTATGAAAAATCGAATTATCTCCTAAACGGCATGTTTAACCGTAATATCCTTGGAGGTGGTCATAGTGCTAATTATTTATGATTTTTTGGTTGCCGATTTGACGAAAAACTTAATGCCGTTTTTTTTAAAAAATCGTCAAAATATTTTTATTTATTTTTACATGTAAAACGATCCCTTTTACTGTCCAAGTTAAAAAGTTCGATATGTTATTAACCCAAATATTAAGAACACACAAAACAAGAAAAATTAAATAAAAAAATTGCTGTTTTTTTGACAAATTTTTATTAATTTAAATAAAAAAAGATTATCAAACTCTTATTTAAGTAACATATAAAGTTACAAGTTATTATATACAAAATAATTTAATTTAAGGAATTAATACTAAGCATTTGTAAAGTAAAGTAAAATAAATAAAAAAAAAGACAAAATATCATTAAATATTACAAAAAAAAAAAACCCAAACAGACTCAAATACAAATTTACAAATAAGTACATATATAATTTTTTTACAAATTTTCCTTATCACTCTCGTTGTCAGACTCCAATTCTGAGTCAGCATCCAGATTGGATATATCCAAAAACTGGAACTCAGTTTCCTGAAATTGAATTAAGTCGAGAGTTTCAGCAAAAAAGCTCTGCTTTTTCTTGGCATCTAACTTAGGCCTTTGTGCACTTAGCAAAGGATCCGAAGAAACAACAATCATATTTAAAATGTCTTGATTGGAATCCTGCCTGCTTCTTTTCCGCGAATGATGTTCTCGAAACCTCCTAAAATCTTTGTTTCGAGACTCTGGGCTTCTTCCGAGAGAGTCCCAATCGGCACAATATTATTTTTCTCAATTATGTCAGCCCCATGGATTAATAATTTATGAACGGTTGACGACATGTAGTACCAGTCGTATAATAATACGTACTTTTCTGCTGTTTTGCGGGCATAATCTCTAAATTTTATTATATCGACCTGCTCTCCAGACGTAATTGCTTGTAAAATTACAGCAAATCTTTTGATGAGGTCTTCATCCAAACCGGTTATAGCTGCGGTTTTATTAGGAAACTCAAAGAATTTTCTTGCAGTATTCCCGTCATTGGTGGTTCCCGAGCCTTGTTTTACTATATCAATCAACAGATTGAGCTCATCTTTGAATTTATTTTGAATTATTTTCTTCCTTGTCTGTAGCATTTCTTTGTGCTCATCACTTCTCGCTGCCCACCGTTTGAAGTCGAGCCTGTATGCAATGTGTAACAGACATTCCATACAATTTATACGGGCGTGTAGGGATGACAAGCCAAATTCATACAGGTCAGAACACACAATTTTTGATGTTACAGCATCTAAGCGGTTCATTTCTGTAGGCTTTGCTAAGCACAGGTAGTACGATGCATTTGATCTAGCTTCAGAAAGGTAAGTGCAAACTTTAGCGTCGATCATCGTCATCATTAGTTCATGAGTCACCCTATTATTATTATTGCACTCTGTGGGGATAAGGGCCTCAATTTCTTCATCCATTTGTTTTTTCAGCTCAAGGACAACTGCTTCACTCTCCTTTACAAAAGTAAACTGAACTGGACGACAATACAAAACTGAGCATGGTTTTGGGTTCGTCCATAAGATGTTGTCTCCATCTGTCAGTTTAAGTGGCACCAAGGAGGTCATGAAAATGCTCGAGTCATCTTCCTCACCCTCCATTTTCTGCTTGTATCGGCTTTGGTTAGAAGCACCATCAAATCCCCACTTGGATATCAGCTTCAACTGCTTGTTATGCTCTTCCTTAGAAAGGCTTTGAAGGATTCTTGTAACTGTGATATCAAGTAAAGCTTGAAATCTAATCCTAGCCGATGAATCAGTAACTGTCACTGATTGCTTCGGAGGGTAGCAATCAAGCTTAGTTTGTTGCACTTTATAGTAAGATGGATAAATATCCGTAGCACCTTCCCGAATGGCAGCCTCTCGCAACGTAATATATTGCCACTTTGAGAGTTTTAGCGAAAGAAGCAATCCAAGCGCCTTTTCTGACGTAAATATGATTGTTTTCGCTGGTTTCTTAAGCGTTTCATTTAATTTAGCGGCTGCTTCAGGATTTTTCATCATGTATTCGATGACAGAGGCGATATCTCCATGCCCTTCTTCTTTTAAACGTGCTGCAGCTGCATATGCCAATTTACTGGAATCTTCGCCTGTGTGTTCATCAGATCTTCTCTTTTTTTGTTTACTTCCCAGATCTTCGAATGGTTTACGGGATCTTTTCGTCATTGTTCCAATGGACGTTGATGTCGACGGTTCTGGAGAGACTGAGGGCGCTCTTGGTATCTCATCAACACTTGGTTCTTGATTAACTAAAGTTTGCACAAAACTCGGCCAATCAATATTTGCTCCCAACCAATTCTCGTACTTTCTCCTGAAATTATCAAGGAATCGGTTGGATTTCTGCCACCTTTGTAAAGCGGCTCGCGTAAATCTCCGACAAAATTCTTTGAGAACAACACGATCTTCGTCAGACAGGCAATCGCCTATGCGGGATACAACTGCACTGAACAATACTTCATGATCAAATGAAGTACTCTCACTTCGTAGAAGAACAAACAAGTCTAAATTCGTGATTAAACTTTCCATTCTAAGATTTTATAGTCGCAGATTTAGTGTTAGCAGTTACACAGTTGTGAACAAACTAAATTATAAAACTAAACTTTAGCCCTTTTATTGCAAAACGCCAATAATTAGGTAACTACCCTCATTAGTTATCTTCTCATTAGCTAATGAAAATTTATAATTGTCACTAACTATTCTTAGAACTCATAGCACTGCTAATTAACAAATTAGCTTACTTATCAGGAAAAGTTGAATGTAATCCATAGTTGGCATTGTCGTGAGATATTGAAAATCATTAAATCACCTATAAAGACTCATTAGAAGACCTAATCAGTGTAGTTACTTAATGACTTCTTTTCGGACTCATTAGAAGAGTAAACAATTGGTAATTTGGTTGTATGAAAAGTTTTAAAACTCATGATGTGTTGATAAATATCTAGCTCAAGCATAGTTGTCTACGTGTGGGTGTACTATAAACCTCTGCCAACTCCTTCGGAAATATAGGAGTGATGCTATTTTATGTTACGTGTAGTTAAAAGTCCGTGTTCTTCAACATAAACACTAAAAGGAATCGTTTCATATGAAAAAACAAATGAAAATATTTTGACGATTTTTAAAAAAAAACGGCATGAAATTTTTCGTCAAATCCGCAACCAAAAAATTATAAATAATTAGCACTATGACCACCTCCAAGGATATTACGGTTAAACATGCCGTTTAGGAGATAATTCGATTTTTCATACTAGCTCCATACATTTTTTTCTTATAAAAATTATAACTCTTCCATTTGTGCACACATTTACTTCATATGACATTTTATAGAACAGTAATGATCAGCAGAAGTCATTTCCAGCAAAAAAAATAACATTTAAGAAATCGAGATCCTATGTCTTCTACAGCCGATTTTCGATCCACCGTGCGGCGTCCTCACCTTCCGCCTGACGCAGGTCCTCACCGGACACGACTGTTTCGGGAGGTTCCTGTTCCGCATAAGGCGGGAGGAACCGCCCGGGTGTCACTACTGTGTGGTTCGCCTGGAGGACACGGTGGAGCATACGGTGGAGGTCTGCCTGGCTTGGGCGGAACACCGCCATGTCATCACGGAGGCGATCGGCAGTGGCGATCTCTCGCGTGAGGCACTGGTTCTGGGGCTGAACCAGGGCCGGCCGGACGGCGCGTTGTGTTCCACGCGCGCCTCAAAGAGATGTCAGCACCAACTGACGGGGTCCGTAAGGGCCAATGCCGCCAGGGTTGCGAGTTTGTCCAAAAGGGATATCGCGGCCCCGGCACACAGGCAACGGAAGGAACACGGGTGGGTTTTAGTCAGTGAAAGTCTGATACGCCCTCCCGCTCCGCCCAGAGTGGGAGAAGTTATTTGATAATTTCCAACACAAAAAAAAAAAAACTGTTACACCTTTATTTTATTGGTAAGATAGATACATCTTTCAGTTTCAATGATATATGGCATCATTTATTCAGTTGTATATTTTGAATGATGAAACAAAATTAATCAAGGCGAACTGCTTGGCAATTCATTAATAAATCAGTTTCCATTTCGTTGTCGTTCTTCCAGGTCCCAGGTAACTGGTTAGATATCAAGAATTGAAAATATACGGAAAAATAAATGGTCGTGAGTTTTTATCTATTTTATTTTGGTTTGCTTTTTCCTGTACAAAGTTTCTTATATCATACTGGGTGGTTGATCAACTTAGATAATAGATATTTATGAACCAATAGTCAGCTGGGTCTATCATATTATCCTACAGTAGAGTTGGGAGTTTAGCATTCAACACATTTTTGATTCTTCCGTTTTTATTGGTAAATTTATTTCTGTAAATTAGTTAAAAATCACTTTTACACGTTTAATATAATTTATGTTTTAAAACTAGATGAGTTCGCTGTTTTCTATCCGAGTACTCTGAGAAGAAAGACCAAAACAAACTTGGAGGTCACTGTATCTTTTAAAGTTTAGACATTTTTTTTTTTTTTAGACAGATCATTTTTTATGCAGATTTATGTCTGAGATGGTCTTTTGAGGACCACACAGATTTAAGTGGGCCTGACCCGTCAGTGCACGTATTTGTCAGTAATCGTGTAGCTCAACTCAGAAGTTAAGGAGCTCAACGAATCAGTTTCTCAGCAAGCAATGTCGATATCCCACCCCGTGTGTTTCCACGTAATTCCGTGTAATTTGCATAATGTTACGATTGCAAATTTCTGGATCTCCCATCGGAATAATATCAACGTTTCCATTTCAATATTTTGGATCGAGTTCGCTTATCGTATTTAAGGGCTATGATTTCTGTGAGTCACATGAATCTTAATAAAATTGGGGATTATTTTGTTGGCTGATATTGAAAAATGGGAAATACCCTCTTTATCCTGAAGACTGGTGTTTTAAAACAAATTAACCGTGCCTTACGAGGATTACCTATGCTAAAAGCCAACGTTATTTTCAGTTGCGGTCATAAAACGAGGGAGCGAGACAACACGAGACTCCTTCCCGTACTAAAGATTTGCCGTCCCACTCGCATATTTTATGACCATGACTGCCTCAGCACGCGTAGCATGAACACAATAGAAACGAGTTTTATCGACGGAAGAATAGACAAAATGACAGATCTCAATCTGTTTTTTTGTCTATTCTTCCGGACGCGCGTTTGCATCGAGACAGCCGCGCGTTTGCATCGTTTCTATCGCACGTTGCAAACGCGACTAACGCGCGACAGCATCGCTACAAAAAGTTGCCGTGGGCGAGGGGCCTTAGTCTTGAGAAAATTGCTTGTTCTCACTTTACGTTACCTCCTTGTAAATTCTACCAATGTTGGTACTAACCGATACCGTAAACTACAAAAGTATCCTCCTACCCATACAATTCACATGTTGATACACATTACGGTAGGGTGATATTGTGTTATAAGTATTTATAAGGGTTTCGGAATTTGAACAGAATTTGGTGAAGTAGGATCGCTGTTGGTAATGGGAGCGTACTGTCATGAACACTTAGATATACTTATGTAAATTGTATGTTGTTAGGACCACTTATAAATAGGTGGGTACTTATAGGTGGCTCATAAGTAATCACTGATTTCCTAAGGCTGTAACTGTTTTTGTTAATAAGAATCGTTCTGGTTATTGTTATATTGTTTATTCGGACTAACAGTAATATCTATTACGAGGCTGCCGCCAGAATTGACGCACATTTTGTATTACTTTTCTCAGTCTTCTGGCGATAGATTTGCCACTTCCTCTGCGATATTCTCTTCTTGTAGACTATACCGCACCATGATTTTACGATGCATATTTAACATTTGAAGACATGAATGGAAGAAGGTGTTATGTCGCATTTTCGGATTTTCGCTGTTCAAAGTTTATTTATTTGCATAGATTGTAGGTACATGAGTTACGATATTTAAAAGAAAATGTGAGCCTTGTACAATCTACCTTAGATTAGGCATGCAAACATTAATGAATGAAGTAAACGAGTAGGTGACCAAAAAAAAAAAATTGTGTCTATATAATATATATAGAATTACTGAAGAGCATATTCGAGGCCTGGGAGAATTCGCAAGATGCTCTTGGCATTTTCTGCGACTTGTCCAAGGCCTTCGATTGCGTACATCATGATACTCTTATCAGGAAACTGTACCATTATGGCATGAGGGACAAGGCTCTTGACCTTCTGACTTCTTATCTGAATAACAGAATTCAGAGGGTCGATGTTAATGGCAAGAGATCTGCAGGATCTGCGGTCACCATAGGCGTTCCGCAGGGTTCAATTCTAGGTCCTTTCTTATTTCTAATTTACATAAATGACTTACCTTACTACATAAGGGATAATCACAAGATCGTATTATTCGCAGATGACACTTCCCTCATTTTTAAAATCAAACGTCAGTTAGTTAACTTTGAACAAGTCAACGATGCACTCTCTAAAGTTGTGCATTGGTTTAATGTAAATAATCTTCTCTTGAACGAAAAAAAGACTAAACTCATTAAATTTTCAACGCCAAATGTCAGGCAGCTAACTACCAATGTTCAAGTTAATGGAATAGAGTTGGACCCTGTTGAGTCAACAGTTTTTCTTGGAATAACTATTGACGGTAAATTACAATGGGGCCCACACATAGAAAAATTGTCGGGAAGGCTTAGTTCGGCCGCCTATGCTGTTAAAAAAATTAGACAGATAACTGACGTAGATACAGCCAGAATTGTTTATTTTAGTTACTTTCATAGTCTTATGTCATATGGAATTCTTCTTTGGGGAACCGGTGCGGACATTAATACTATCTTTGTTCTACAGAAAAGGGCTGTTCGAGCCATTTACAACCTAGGTCCAAGAGATTCCCTTCGAGAGAAATTCAGAGAAATAAATATTCTGACTGTAGCCTCACAATATATTTTTGAAAACCTATTGTATGTACACAAAAATATATCAAATTTTAAGAAAATGTCCGATATTCATAGTTTAAATACCAGGAATAAACACAACCTTGCTGTACATCGCACACGTCTCCACAGAGTAAGCAACTCGTTCATGGGTCAATGTATACGCTTTTACAACAAACTTCCCATTGACATTCGAAACTTACCCATTAAACGATTTAAAAACTGTATTAAAACCAAACTTTGTAAAAAAGGGTACTATAAAATTTCAGATTATTTAGAAGATAAAAAAGCTTGGGATTGAGCTGCTCGCTCTGCTAAGCCTTGTGAAAACCATAAAACTTGACATTTTAATTATTCATCACAATAAACCAGTTTTATATACACATTGACATTGTTGAAAATTATGTTCAAAATGACACGATTACTTTGTAAAGTATTATATTATTTTAATTATTGTGAATGTGAGGACTATGTGGATATTTTTATTTTCCCTTTTCATTTCTTTGTTTCTTTCTCAGTTTTAATGATGGTCTGGCAGTTTGAGTAGTTGATGCGGCCTACCCAAATATCCTTTCCTTGGTATTGTTCGTCGAGTTGAGCTCCTTAAGTTCTGAGTTGATCTCCACGATTACTGACAAATGCTTGCACTGACTGGACAGGTCCACTCAAATCTGTGTGGTTCTTTCCTCAAAAGACCATTTCAGACACTAATCTACATGGTCCTCACATGACTTGACCAAGATTATGTCTGGACTTTAAAAGAGACTGTGACCTCTGAGTTTGTTTCGGCCTTTCTTCTCAGAGTAGTCAGATAGGAAACACCGACCTCACCAAGCTTATTTTTAATATTTTTTTATATGACGTGTAAAAGTGATTCCGATATCCTATTTACAGAATAAACAATTTCATTTCATTTCATTTCATTTCATTTCATTTCATTTCATTTCATTTCATACAAAATTACGAATTACAGTTCAAAACGAGTACATTTAAATAAGTTGTTATGTAGTTAAATTGCATAAATTACATATTAATTAGAAATTTACACAAGGATAAGTCAATATTATATATTATGAAATCGATTAGTAACATTTTTAGGAGGAGCTCGTGGCTAAGTTACAACAGCCGCACTGGTCAATCCATCAGGTTAAGCTACGCTTGCCGGGGTTGGTCAGTGGATGGGTGACCATATTTACATACCGATAATCCTCCGTGCCTCGGAAAGCACGTTAAGCCGTTGGTCCCGGCTGTCATTCGTGGATGTTTGACAGTCGTTACGAGTCGTCAGAAGCCCGAAAGTCTGACACCAGTCTTACCAAGGGGTATCTATCGTATTACCCAGTTACTGGGTTGTGGAGGTCAGATAGGCAGTCGCTCCATGTAAAATACTGGTATTCAGCTGCATCCGGTTAGACTGGAAGCCGACCCCAACGCAGTTGGGAAAAGGCTAGGCAGATTGATTGATTAGTATGTATGTATGTCCGGGTACTCCAATGGTCATCCATTTTTTAAGCACTTCCTGGCATCCGATTGAGTTGAAACATGGCATGCTTATATAACTACCGAGACATTTTGAAAAAATGATACCATGGAGCTGGTCTGATGATGGAGCCAGAAGTTGGCCATAGGAACTTCTCAATCAAACAACATAGCACTATCGTGTTTGGACTCATTGGCTATGTATGAACAAGTGCTTTGACACTAGGTGGTGGTCAGGGTCTGATAATGAAGCCAGAAGGTGGCCATAGGAACTCTTCAATCAAACAAGACAGAACCATCGTTTTCGGACTCTCATTGGATATGTATTGACAAGTGTTATTACACTAGGTTGTGTCCAGAGTCTGACGATGGAGCCAGGAGGTAGTCACTGGTACTCCTTAAATAATTCAGATAGCCCCATAGTATTTAGTTTCATTAAATGATAAATAAATGATAAATGATTTTATTTCTGTAAGTGGGTTTGGACAAAACACTTTTACACGTCAATCATATTTTTTAAACTAGATGAGGTCGGCGTTTCCTATCTGACTACTCCGAGAAAAAAGGCCGAAACAAACTCAGAGGCCACAGTCTCTTTTAAAGTCCAGACATAATCTTGGTCAGATCATGTGAAGATCATGTAGATTGGTGTCTGAGATGGTCTTTTGAGGAAAGAACCACACAGATTGAGAGGACCTGTCCAGTCAGTGCACGCATTTGTCAGTGACCGTGCAGCTCAACTCAGGGTTTAAAAAGCTCAACGATTCGACGAACAATACCAAAGAAAGGACGTTTGGGTAGGCCGCATAAATTACTCAAGCTGCCAGACCGTGATAAAAACTAAATAATAAAATAAAAGGAATGACCCACATAGTCTTCACATTCACAATTATTAAAACAATATAATACTTTAAAAAGTAAATACTCATGTCATTGTATATATAAAATTCATTAATGTCAATGTGTATATAAAACCCAGAAACAGTCTTGGTCAGATCATTGAAGGACCATGTAGATTTGTGTCTCGAATGGTCTTTTGAGGAAAGTATTATACAGATTTGAGTGGACCTGTCCAGTCAGTGCACGCATTTGTCAGTAATCGTGTAGCTCAACTCAGAAATTAAGGAGCTCAACGAATCAGTTTCTCAGCAAGCAATGTCGATATCCCACCCCGTGTGTTTCCACGTAATTCCGTGTAATTTGCATAATGTTACGATTGCAAATTTCTGGATCTCCCATCGGAATAATATCAACGTTTCCATTTCAATAGAGTTCAACGACTCGACGAACAATACCAAAGAAAGGACATTTGGGTAGGCCACATAAAGTACTCAAATTGCCAGATTATCATTAATAATTACTGAGAAAAAAAAATAAAAAATATATGATCCACAATAGTCCTCACGTTCACAATAATATATTTAAAAAAATATGTATATATTATACTTCACAAAGTAAATATTCATATAGATTGACATTAGATTTGTCTGGACAAATGCCATAACACTTGGGAGTGTCCAGGGTCTGTTGTTGGAGCCGGAAGGTAGTCACGAGCACACCTCAACCAAACAAGATAGCACCATTGTGTTTGGACTCATTGGATATGTGTTGACAAGTGCTATTTATTACACTTGCTGGTGTTCAAGGTCTGATGATGGAGCCGTTCAGATGTATGCGACGGACATTCCATCAGTACGTTTTGACTTTTCAAGAGATGCCGTACATGTTATAAAACCAATCTCTGTACAATTTCCAGCTAAGTACAGCTATGGCACTATTGAAAGGCATATGTTACCCTTGATAATATCATGGGCATCGACAGTCCTCAAAATGCAAGGTAACACAGTCGACTATGCCGTAAGCAGCCAAGCCTATGTTTCGCTTAGTAGAGTTCGCTCATTAGACGGTCTTATGATTCAAGAGATAGATTGCTCAAAACTATCAAGGAAAAAACCATGCAACAACGATGCTCTAGAGGAAATGAATAGGATGAGAAATGTTACCGAACATGATGTATAGACTAAGTGAATAAATTATTAAACAGACTAATGCACAAAATATATTAAGTATAAAATATAATAAACTTACAAATACGTTCTAAACACAGTGGTGACACCCGGGCGTTTCCTCCCACCTTATTCGGAACAGGAACCTCCCGAAACAGCCGTATCCGGTGAGGACCTGCGTCAGGCGGAAGGTGAGGACGCCGTGGCGCATCTCTAGCCACTCCTCAAAGAACTTATCGCCACAATTGTGGCGTGCCCAATGTCTTTTGCTCTCACATTACAATTCAAGGATATCGTCACAAAATGTCTCTTTGATACTATATTTACAAGGAAAAATGCCAAAAGCATTTTCACGTCAGGCATAATTTTAATAAAACAAAATAGTTTTTCTTCGTCGCGTACTCAGCTCTTAAATAATCGGAGAACGCTAAAAGAATTCTCGTATTACACAGGAATGTCATAAAACAGAACGTTTTGCCTAAATTTGAAGACGTGAAGTTAGTCTGTAAATAAAAATTCTTTATCCTTAGAGAGTTCTTGCAAACCCTTGAGTATAGGCTGGATTTTATAAGAACCTTTTTGGTCTGACTTGAGGGTCAAAAATTCTGAAATCCTGTTAAGTACACTTACATAACATTACGCCTGTAATCCCCGAAGGGTTAGGCAGAGTTGCACCTTAGTAACCCCCACATTTATGCTTAAGTTATGTTTAAGTCCCATGTAATAGGGGGCGAGCCTATTGCCATCAACCGGGCACAAATCCAGACTCCGGGCTGCTACAGAGAAATTCCTGATGGAAAAACCAAATAACCCTGTTAGATACAGTGGTTTATTATTAGCAGAAGACAAATCATGACGTGGTATGATCATCACCAGCACGCGTAGCATGAAAACTATTAGACAACGGGTTTTCTACGGAGTCCGCGTATCACTGGTCAGTTTCCCTCAGTCGTCAGTTTATTTAATTCGCCAGTTTCGTTGATTAGTCAGTTTGACTGATTCGTCAGTTTTGTCGATTAGACCGTTTCGTTAACTCGACAGTTTCTACTGTTTGCCAGTTTTCGTCGATTCGTCAGTTTTATTCAATTCGTCAGTCAAAGTACAGTCGGTAGAAAACTGCACACATGGCTGCTAATTTAAATATACAGTATGTTAACTAACAGGAATTAAATAAAGCTTTATTATTATTATTATTATAACTAACAGAGGGCGTTCCCGTTAACCCCTGAGCCACCACTGCTCTTGTTAATATGGTTGTGCACAACTTAATTCTGATAAAATAACACATACATACACATAAACCCACGCCCCTCCCCGAGAGGGTAGGCAGAAACTATAAAACGCCACCTGCTAGGATACTAAAGTAAAAACTTTTTATTATACAATCAAAAGCAGCATTCATATTAACCATGAAAATATTAACCATGAAAACTACGTGTTTTAGTTAGTGAGAGACTTGTGTTCGCTCTAAAAATAACATAACATTACATAACGCCTTCTTTCCCCGATGGGTTAGGCAGAGGTGTACCTGTAGCAGGTACACCCACATTTCGCCAGATATGTTTAAGTCCCATGTAATAGGGGGTGAGCATAAAGCCATCAATCGGGCACAAATTCAGACTCCGGGCTGCTACTGAGCAATTCCAAATGGAAAAATCGAATAACACTGCCCGACCCGGGAATCGAAACCAGGACCTCTTGCTCAGCAGTAGCGCTTGTGACCAACGAGGCAGTTCTATTCTACTGATTTGACTTTTTTTTTTTTTTGTTTAACTAGGCACTAAGAATACTTATATAAAAATAAATAAGGTCAACCAAATGTTATGAAAGCGGAGGTACCTTACACCTCATTATTCATTATTAAACCAACCGCGAATAACATCGCAAAAATACTATGTTCTACACTGATTACACACTAAAAAATAATTCTACCAGCCTATTAGTGTGCCACTGCGGGGTTAGGCCCCTCGCCCACGGCGACTTTTTGTAGCGATGCTGTCGCGCGTTTTGTAAACGCGCTTCTGCATCGCTACTATCGCGCGTTAGTCGCATTTGCAACGTGCGGCAGAGACGATGCAAACGCGCGGCTGTATCGATGCAAACGCGCGGCTGTATCGATGCAAACGCGCGACCGTTTCTGACGACATCGGGGTAACGAAGGGTGTAGAACGGAGGGAGGGGTGCTGGGGAATGTGCCCTGAAGCGCAACAGCATCGCGATAGTAGCGATACAGAATCTGGGCGAAGGTCACAGCTAGCAACAGCATCGCGGCTGTATCGATATACATGCGCGACAGCATCGCTACTGCATCGCTACAAAAAGTAGCTTTGGGCGAGGCCTCTTAAGCGTCGTGGAGACGAGCGCGCTGCGACTCTAACAAAACAATTTCTAAGAAGATTTCACAGTACAACAATTGCCGGTGTCGCATCGTGCATGAGCCGCACGAGTCTGCACGAGCCTTTAAGGCGTCTTCTCATACAGAGAAGGTACGAGCATTGATCACCACGCTTGTTCAAGACTGGTTGGCGATTCCAGACTTTATTAACTATAAGTCCAGATTTCATCACGATGTCCTTTACTTTACCGATGTCAGTAATTAAATTAAATTAAATTCATTTAATTCAGGCAAAACAAAAAAAAAAAAAAAACAAAAAAAAAAGAATCAAGAATCAGTCAAAGTAACTCAGATGACTGATTTGACAAGGGACCTCCAAAGCGGGGATGAGATACTATTGGCAACTGTCTTCAATATTTCGTTGCGGCTGCCACGCATTCTGCAGATCAGGGATACCGTCCTCTTTCGAATGATAGCATGAAAGCCGTCAGTGCGAAACAGCGCGAACATCCCCGATGCACTACAAAAGCGTGGCAGCCCCAACATCATCCTGAAAATATTATTATACTGGATACGCAGGGCTTCCAGCGATCTCTTAGTGTGGCGGACCCACAGACTTCCAGTGTAAAAGCTCTGGCAATATGCCTTAAAAAGAGTGATATTTACTGGTTCAGAGCAACGGGAGAATCTGCGGGCCAGCATGTTACCTCTGACCGCTAGAGCCCTACGCTCCCTCTCAATGTCTACATCGTCCTCAAGGCCGTCGGTAAGAAAATGTCCCAGATACTTAAACTTCCTGACACGATTTACGCTCAAGCCATTTAGGGTAATTTTGTGAAAGTGATCAGGACATCCACCGGCGGCCCTAAAGAGCATGTATTCACTCTTCTGTGCATTGTACAAAAGGCCATGTACATCGGCATAGGCCTCACACACATTTAACAACAGTAATGCCCAAGATAAACACAGAAAGTAATATGAATTGAAAAAGTCACTAACAAATACTAAAACATATTTCGAAATACGTAATTTAGAAAATCATTTAGTTTGTATACTTTCTAATTCTCATTAGAAAAATAAACAAACAAAGAATATCTTGAATACAGCTCACGTTTTAAACAAGAGACAATAATTATTGCGTGAACCCGCCACGATTTTAATTAAGAAAACAATAACTTGTCTGTGCATGATTAAAAGCACACAGAATACAAATGCAAAGATACTAAGGCTTTAATAATGTTCGTATGAAAATAACACGAGAAGCATAAAGTTATAGTCTTGTTAATTATTTATAATTTACGTTGCATCTATTCCAGTTAGAATGTTTTGTAAAAATAGCTTCACAGAAGATTTTTATTATTATCAGTGTTATCTCTTAATCCAAGATCATTATTTGTGGTATGTTTTCTTAAAGAAACTCCTTCAATGTCCTTACTTATAATTTAATATGGGGTGTATTTAATGGCATTTTAAATTTGATGAAAGCAGCTATAAAATAATAATACATCTATTATTTAATATTATCACTTTAATAAAAATGTACCAAATTTCTGCGAGCAAGTTGGAAGTAGCGTGGTTGGTCACTATAATTAAACAATCCTATATCATAAATATGACAGTGTTTGATAAATTCATAGAAAGAAAAATCTACAGCGTGATAAGAAAAACAAAGATACTCTTCAGTCAATCAATCTGCCTAGCCTTTTCCCAACTATGTTGGGGTAGGCTTCCAGTCTAACCGGATGCAGCTGAATACCGGTATTTTACATGAAGCGACTGCCTATCTGACCACCACAACCCAGTAACTGGGTAATACGATACCCCTTGGTAAGACTGGTGTCAGACTTTCGGGCTTCTGACGACTCGTAACGACTGTCAAAGATCCACGAATGACAGCCGGGACCAACGGCTTAACGTGCTTTCCGAGGCACGGAGAGGATTCTCGGTATGTAAAGATGGTCACCCATCCACTGACCAACCCCGGCAAGCGTAGCTTAACCTGATGGATCGACCAGTGCGGCTGTTGTTACTTAGCCACGAGCTAGATACTCTTCAGTATTAAATAATATTTTTTCGAATAGCTTTGTTTGCCAATAACTCATTATGAAGTCGATTGAAGCGATACACGATAATATAAAAAATGAGGCTGCGAAATCAGTGATTCTAGAGCGTGAATTACGCGGTGCGATTAAATTGCCAATGGCATGCCATACGTTCAAGCTAAAATAAAAGTTGCAACGTCTAAACAGTGTTTAGACGATGCAAGTCATTTGTTGCTTCAATTGTATAGCATGAATCAGGCAAGAAACTTGCATCATGTAAATGAGGCTTGATAGAGATAGCGGTGATTTACAATGTTTTATGAAAGAAAGCTATAATTAATAGCATTGATAACATCGTCACAACTTATGAAGACTCAATAATATTTTATTGAAAAGCAGTGAAAATATCTAGGGACTCGTTTAGAGTCAGTTTTATACATGTCAAATTATTCACTTTTTTATAAATAAAAATGCAATATTACTGTATGAAATTAAGAAATGTGGCTAACTAGTGAACTAACATATTGATTATGAAATGCAATAATTAATATCGTAATACCGAATATTTCGTTTTAGATGTAAAAAAAGTATTTGGAAACCTACCAAATGCCTTTTTTGCCTTTAAAACGGTTACGACATCAAATTCAGTGTTATAATTGCAATTCTTTATTAATATTCTAGTTCACTAGTTAGCCACATTTCTTAATTTCATACATTATCAAAAAAGCTAAATATTTGACATGTATTTGCGACGTTGCCCACTTTCACAATAAACGCTCGTACTACCAAATAAAGTAATAAAGTTCACAGACTATCGGGTTCAATTTAAAACAAAGGTATATTTTTTTATTCGCCCAACCTGCACAAAATTGGGTTAGAAAAAAATAAAAAAAACTGCCGACTCAAGTGAAAACTTAAAACTATGCAATGACATGTCGTTGATAAGCCCATAAAATTTTCCCCTACCAAAAATCACCTCACCGCGCCTAAAGAAGTTTTCATTCCAAAAACTAATTTTTCTCGCGTCGTTTGTTTTCTTATTATCATGTGTTGTTTTCATCCATAAAATTCTAAGTTGCAAGTAATCTTTGAGATTTCGTCATCGAAGCCAAAGGTTATCGCAGTTTTAGTGGCCACACGCTGGCGCTTGCTGCATCACTCCCGCTAATGACCAGATAAAACCTTGCCAAATAAAAGGCCAATATTTTTTACGTAATCTTTTCTTAAATATGTATTTTTGTCTTTCGTATGACAACTGGAATTGATGGATTATCTCGCTTTTATTAATAGAAAATAAAAAACAAGAATTTATTTAAATGCTACGACCAAAACCGGAAAAATAGGACACTATTATGGCATTTAATTATGTTTGAGTTACTAATTCCAAAGTTAAAGAATCTGTGATTGATTTAAGGTAATAAAAGAGCGAACTTAATATAATTAATATAACTTTTTATAATTTTTTGACAATATTAATTATAATTTTTATGAATTGTTAAATATTTAAATTTAATGAATCATAATTTTAGTTGGGTTTTTGGGCAGTTTAATTTAAAATAGATAATAATGAATAGTTTATAATTTAAATGTGTGTGTGTAAAATTATGAACTTGAATTGGTCTGAAATAAATGCATAAATAAATTAATTAATAAACCCAATACTTAATAAAGTGTTCAGGCTAAAGTAAGAAATAAATAACTTTGCCAAATAGACAGTTTGGTAAACAATTTTTCTGGAAAACACGTTGAGTGCTTGACTCAAAAAACTCACTTTCCCGTGTTATAATTCGGTAATATATTTTAAATTAAACTGTATAAGGTACGTCGAAATGCCAAATTATACATCACGTTCGTCCGTCGCGTCGTCGCGTCGCCGGGAAACCCATCTGTTTCTACGGAAATTAATTTAAATACTAATCCGAAACGGGAAATCCCACAAATATTTCGCTGTTTTGATTAATTTACTGTATGGAAATAAAATATGGAATATGGCTGACTAGTGAACTAAAATATTTGATTATGAAATGCAAGAATTAATATCGTACGAGTAACCGAATATTTGGTTTTGGATGTAAAAAAAGTACTTGTGAACTTTCCGAATGCCTTTTTAGGGTTCCGTACCTCAAAAGGAAAAACGGAACCCTTATAGGATCACTAGTGTGTCTGTCTGTCCTATTTAAAGGGTATCTGTGAAGTTGTACTGTTCGCAGATGATACCTCTCTTATTTTTAAAGTAGACAGGAATAGACAAGATTTTGACGATGTAAACAGTGCACTCTCAATGGTTACGGATTGGTTTACGACAAATAACCTAGTTCTAAATACTAAGAAAACGAAATGTGTAAAGTTTGCCCTACCAAATGTTAGAAATCTAGGTCCCAACATCGTCTTAGATAAAGAGGTGCTTGAATCTGTAAACTCGGCGGTTTTTCTGGGCATAACAGTAGATGCCAAACTTCAGTGGGGCCCACATATATCGAGCCTAGCGGGAAGGCTCAGTTCAGCCGCCTACGCCGTCAGGAAAGTAAGACAATACACTGACGTCGATACAGCTCGGTTAGTCTATTTTAGTTATTTTCATAGCGTTATGTCCTACGGTCTTCTGCTGTGGGGCAAAGCTGCTTGTAGGCAAAATGTGGACTGTATTTTTATAGTTAATAAAATTACGAGTCGCTGACACAACTGACTTTTATTTTTGACACAATCTAAAACAAAATGTATAAAGAGTAAAAAACCATAAATATATATAAAAAGGTCGCAACATCATCCCCCCCGTGTAGCGATGCTGCACAGCTACTGGGACCCTTCCAGTACAGCTAACTTTCTAGCGGGCCTCTTCAGCGTTCCGCCTTTAGTGACAACGTCAGCTACGCGCACGACCCCATCTTTTCCCGGGTACACTTTGGTCACGCGCCCCATAGGCCACACTCCTCGGGGAAGGTCGGGATCCACGACCAGGACAACGTCATCAACAGCAAAATTACGATATTTGTTTCCTTGCTGCTTCTTTGTCTTGAGAAGGGGTAAATATTCCTTGAGCCACCTACACCAAAAAATCTCAGAAAGGCGAAGAGCCTTTTTCCACTCTTTTCTTAATGAAAAAACTCCGTCGTCCAGTGGTGTAGGTAATTGCTGATTTGATGAGCTGCCTATTAAAAAATGAAAAGGTGTGAGGCTTTGATATTCATTATTAGCTGCAACATATGTCAAAGGCCTCGAATTAACAATTGCTTCGGCTTCTAATAGAAGCGTGTGTAGCAGTTCTTCTCGTGGGGCTTTTTCTCTTAAAGTCACCTGAAGGGCTGTCTTCACGGAGCGTATGAGCCTCTCCCAACAGCCACCCATAAAAGGCGACGCAGGTGGAATGAAGCTCCATTCAATTTGATTATTAGCAACAAAATCTTGCACAGCGTCGCAAAAAAATTCAGTTAGCTGACGGTTTGCCCCAATAAAAGCGGTGCCGTTATCTGACAGGATTTTTCGTGGAACACCTCGACGGGCTATAAATCGACGTAAGCACGAGATGGCGGAGTCAGCAGAAAGGTTTGCTACAATCTCTAGGTGCACAGCTCGCGTTGTCAAACATGTAAAAAGTGCCACCCATCGCTTCTCTCTACGACGACCAATAGATATATCCACAGGGCCAAAGTAGTCTAAACCAACGTTAGTAAATGGTCGACTGTAACAATCAAGTCTAACATCGGGCAAATCGCCTATAGCTGGCGTTTGAGGTGTTGCTTTTCGTTTCAAGCAAAATGCGCAATTTCTTGATATCTTCCGGACCTCACTACGACATCTCAAGATCCAGTAACGTTGTTTTAGCTCGTTAAAGGCGTGAGCAGCTTTAAGGTGGTAGAACTGTATTAGCAGGCGAACAGCTGGATGACGACCGTCAAGTATAATCGGAGACGTGGTGTTGTAGTCCATAGTCTTCATATATTTTACCCGGCTGTCCAGCCTAAGTAAGCCTTCTTCGTCTAGTACCAAAGCCAAGGAGTGCAGTTTGCTCGTTTTAGGTATCTTGGATTGTTTGGGGTCGTGCAACACGGTCAATTCTAGGCTAAAACTGTCGATCTGCGTCTTCTTTAAAATGGCGTTTTCTGCTTTCTGCATATCTGAACCAGTCAATGGTGAAAGCTTGGAAGAAAAGGTATTATTAGTGTTCATTTTAGAATTTTGACCTTTAAAACGTGCTAAAAGAGATCGAAATTTATACGCGCATTGGTAGACGCGCGCGGTTGCACGCACCAACCGATTCCACTCACTGAATCGTAAGGGATTTGGAATTATCGGCGAAAAAACCTGATCGCAACTCGTGAGACCCACAATCGCTTTAGAGGGTTTCAGTTCCTCTGAACCGATTGAGGTTTCAAAACTTGGTGGTGGTTTAGGCCATTCGGACTGTGGGTATAAGAGATACTCAGGTCCAGATAGCCAACGGTTTAAGTCAGTGTCACAGTCTTTTAACCTTGTCGCATCATCAGCTACGTTCAAACTACCGGGCACATATCTCCAACTATTTACATTAGTTGACTCAGTAATCTCACCTACACGGTTGGCTACAAATGGCTTAAAATTTCGAGCATCGCTTCGGATCCAACTCAAAACAGTGGTTGAATCCGACCAAAAGTACGTATGGTCAACTTGAACGTCGTGACCGGTAATGACTGTATTAGCAAAACGAGCAGCAATCAGAGCTGCTTGCAGCTCTAAACGTGGTATAGATGTGGGCTTTAGAGGGGCTAAGCGTGCCTTTCCACCAATGAGTGACAGCTTCACTGAACCGTCTAAAAAGGTGAATCGCCAGTATGCGACACAGGAATACGCTTGCTCACTTGCATCAGCAAGTACATGGAGCTGTCTGTCACCAATTGTTTTATCTATAAAACCACATCTATACCATCTAGGAATTTTGATTTTTGAAATATTGGCTAGCTGCCGTGACCAAAATAGCCATTTCTGGATAATGTCTGATTGCAACTCGGTATCCCAGTCAATCCCTGTTCTCCATGTTTGTTGAAATAATATACGTCCTTGTATTACAAAAGGAGTTAAGAGACCAAGGGGGTCATAAAGACACATTAAATAAGATAGAACTTTACGCTTAGTTAATTTATCATTGCTATCGATTTGGGACCCGTTCCGAAAACTGAAGGTGTCGCTCTGAGGATGCCAAATAAGACCTAACGTTCGAAACGACGTCCTCGGGCCCTACGTGAATATTTTTGGGAGTTACAGCACGCAGGTCTTCAGGAACCCCAGTGAGTGCGGCGGGCTCGTTTGAAACCCAACCACGCATCTCCATTCCTGCTGACTTGTGAACTGTGATAATGTCAGCTGCAAGCTGCGAAGCCTCCTGTGCGTCATCCATACTGCCTAAAAAATCGTCCATGTAATGATCATTAATGATAGCTTTTGCTGCTGCAGGGTACAACGTCTGTAGTTCTTGTGCGTTTCGATTTTTAATATAAAGAGCCGTGCACGGGCTACATACAGCACCAAAAATTACAGAGGTCATTCTAAACTCTTTCAATTCGCTACTACGATCCTCTCTCCAAAGAAAACGTAAGGCATCTCGGTCATGTTCTCTCATTTTGATCTGAGGAAACATCTCCTTTATGTCAGCAGTCAAGGCAACGCGACCTTTGCGAAATCGAAACAAAATATGAAGAAGGGATTGTAGCAAGTCAGGTCCCGGAAAAAGAAGGGAATTGAGACTAACCCCGGAGGTCCTTGCAGCTGCATCATGGACAACTCGTAATTTCTTTTTCTGAGGATGTACGACCGGAAAATGTGGTAGATACCAAAGAACTTTGTCGATATTATTTGACGAATTAATCGCGTTGTGGTACGTGTCCTTGGGGCACTCTTCAGCATATCCTTTTTCAAACATATTATTAATGAAAGCGCAGTAACCCTTTTTTAAATCGGCGTCACGCGCCATACGTTTTTCTAAGCCTAAAAATCTTGATAGCGCGTGAGGGTAACTGTCAGGTACATCTGGAATATCGTTACGCCACAATAGACCAACCTCGAATCTATCAGATGGCAAACGCTTGGCTGTAGATTCTAATATTTCTAGAGCATATTTATCCTTCTTAGAACACGAAGTTTCTAAGTTTGAGATTCCTATGGCATCAAGACGAAAGTAGTCTTTGATAAGATTATCTAATTTGGAACTGTAGTTGTCATTGAGAGAAACGTGGTTCACGAAATGGACAGGCTTGGTCCAACTACTACATTTCCCATGCAATACCCATCCCAAAGCTGTGCGGGTTGCTACAGGTTGATTTTTAGAACCCTCTCTCACATCACGACTAACTGTCAAATACCAATGTTCAGCACCAAGAAGAATTTTGGGCGTCGCATCAACGAGTGTGAGCTGATCGATTAAGGCTGTTAAATGAGGACATTCATGTAAATCGTGTCGGGTAATAGTTTGCGTGAACAAGGATAGTGTGTTCATAGCTTTAGCGTTAGTGATGGAAAATACATCAGTACAATTTTTACCTTTGATAGAAAAGCTAACATGTTGGATAGGTTTGTGCGTTGACATTCCAGCAATACCGTCAACCTTGATTGATTCCACGGGTCCCGTCGCACCAATACGACGTGCCACCTCTGAGTCAATCAAGGTTGCCGTGGATCCGTCATCAAGTAATGCGTACGTGTCATATGTTCCACAAGGGCCGGTTACTTCTACGGGCACGATTTTGAGAAAGACACGGCATTGAGATATATTTTTACCCAATAAAACAGAATCAGTAGTGTTGGAAACGGTTACGATTCGAGACGTATCATCAGCATCCAGTGAAATGCAATTTGAACTAGTAGGGGCCTCATTGACAGTGTGGGTCGCATGTATAGGCGACGTTGAATGCAGAAGCGGATTATGAAAGCGTTCGCAGCCGTCAACGCCACATCGAGTAATCCTACACGTCTTCCACCGATGAGCCTTGGATTTAAGACACTTATAACAAATCCTAACATCTCTCAGCCAACGCCATTTATCATCTATAGGGAGAGCCTTGAAATCCCTACATTCACTTAATTCGTGCTTATTCTTACAGTATCGGCAAATCCCTGTACTAGTGCTACGAGTAGACGTGACGTGCATGCTTTCACGTCGAACTAAATCACTGCCGCCATGGTGACCATTAGTACGTTTAGCGTAATCCAGAACTAAACCGAACCTATTCTGTTTATCGGCCTCAATATCAAGAAATGTAGACAACACTTGTAGTTTTGGTACAGATCGGTCACTGCGGTAAGCAAAATCTTTCCACTGACTGTACAATATTGGAGTTCATTTATTAAGTACAGTATGGAATATTTCAATAGAATACAAATATTCTTTTTGGTTCAAACTATTAATGACGGCTATGCAGTTGCGCAACCTACATGCAAAAGAATTCAGCTCTTTTTGGTCGTGGCTTATCTTAGGTAAATTCCGGACGAGAGAAATCTCATGTAACACAATAGTCTCGGGAAGCGCGAACGTCTGCTCCAGCATGTCCACCACTGCTTCAGGGCGTTCGGCAGTGTACACCAAGGCAGACAAGCTCTCGAGGGCGCGCCCACGTAGCGCGCAGCGTAAGCGAGCGAGATTCTCTGTAGGCGTAAATAAATGTTGAGTGTCGTGATAAGTGCGTTTAAACATTAACCACTCAGTAGCCTTACCGCTAAACGGCATTAATTCTATATATTTATGAGAAAATCTGTGTGAATTAATGTTTGTAGGATTCATAACAACTTCAGGTCTCGTCAATTTTTGGTATGACGTTTCAACGGCCCTAGTTGTTGCATGAAGATCATGATTCGGTTCCATGAAATAAGTTTCTTCAGTCAAATTAGGGTGATCGTGGGATGTCAACATGTCTTTTCTCGGTGGGTTTTTCTGTGGGAATTGACGACTGTCGTGAACCCAAGATTGAGTACGGGATTGACTCACCGAACGAATTGACTTTTCATCAGCCTCCTGCGATGCCAGGTTCGCTAACAACTCGAGTTCTTCCACTCGTGTTACCTGCGTGAGGAGCTTGCGGTCGCGAGCAAGCCGCTGTTCGGCGAGGTCGCGCGCTAGCCGCTGTTCGGCGAGCTGCTGGTGACTCGCTAGCCGCTGTTCGGCGAGCTGCTGTTCACGTAGCAACAGTTGTTGTTCCCTTTCCAGCGATCTTCTAGCCAAAAGTGCCTCAGCGGTTAACTTACGTGCCTTGATAGTAGCTGATGACCGTGAGGAACCTGATACAACAGATCTAGAACTTGATTTAGCAGATTCAGTGCTAATAGTGGGATTCTGGCGAGATGTTACGGAGACCGGTTCGACGGCCGCGGGTGTATTCGTGGCTTCGGTCGAAAAGGGGTCCAATTCAGGGGACCGACCGAGCCCACCCGCGACGGGCGCATCCGACTCCGAATGCATTTCGCCAGTAGCCCGGAGCTGTGCCAGCTGCTTCGTTTTAGATCTCGTGTTCATGTTACGGCGAGATAGGACCATAAAATGTAGGCAAAATGTGGACTGTATTTTTTATAGTTAATAAAATTACGAGTCGCTGACACAACTGACTTTTATTTTTGACACAATCTAAAACAAAATGTATAAAGAGTAAAAAACCATAAATATATATAAAAAGGTCGCAACACTGCTGATATTCAAAATATATTTGTTCTTCAAAAACGAGCTGTTCGCGCTATTTACCAGCTTGGTGCCAGAGTTTCTCTGAGAGATTTTTTCAAAGATATTGGTATCCTCACGGTGGCATCTCAATTCATCTTCGCCAATATCTTATATATTAGGCAAAATATACACTTATACTCTAAAAACAGTGATTTTCACAATGTTAACACTAGAAATAAGGACAAACTACGAGCTCCCTTTCACCGGCTTCATAAGGTTCATAACTCATTTGTTGGGCTTGGTATAACCTTTTATAACAAGCTACCCTCTTCTTTGCTAGATTTGCCTTTTAATGCGTTTAAAACGAAAGTAAAATCCAATCTTTGTTCAAAGGCATACTATTCTATCAACGACTACTTAAATGATAAGAATAGTTGGTCGCTGTGATTAACTCAAGACAATGTTTATGTTCTTTCTCCAGCTTACGTACTGACAAGTTATATGAGTTTATATAATTGTTTATTTTATTTGACTTTTTAAGTCAAGTTATTTTAATTTAACTTCAATTTATTTTTGACAATATCTACTCATCACACTGTTTTTTTATGAGTTGTATTGCAATATGTGGTTAGCTAGTGACCTCGACAATTGATAATATTATTTACTGTTATTAGTAATTAACTCTTTGTTTATTTATTTTACATCGATGGTCCTAGTTTATCATTTATAACTTCCAGTTACAACTATATGTAAGCGGGCACGCCCTTTATGCCTGGAGGCTTTTTTATTTAGATATTAATTCTGTTTACGTTTAGTTTTTTTTATTTCGGCCTGAGTATCGATGATTGATTGGTTGAGTTCTCGATGATTTTGTTTGGTATATTGGCGTGTGCTAGCTAACATATGGCTAATAATTTGAATTATGTTTTGTGTTGCGTAATGTAAATTATTTTGAATACTATTATATAGAATCTTTTTTTTTGTTCTTCTAACTGAACAGACAGCTGTGCTGCTGGGGAGTTTGTTGCGCCACTTCTTCTTCCCAGCTAATGCACTAGGAAGTGGTGAAGGGTGGGCGTTTTGGGGGACTGTCTTATGTAATTTTGACGTTCGAAAAGTGGTGATTCTCAGCCTAGTTTGAATAAATGACTTTTGAATTTGAATTTGAATTTGAATTTGTCCGTCTGTCACAGCCAATTTGCTCCGAATCTAATAGACCGATTTAGTTGAAATTTGGTAAACATACTCGTATGTATTTATGTGACCCAAACACGAACGTGTAACGTAAATACATGAATTTTGGGGTTAGTTTTGGGAGGCAAATAAGAAAATAAAAATAAAAACTTTTGCAAACTGAACTGTGTGACATATCAAATGAAAGGACTTGTTGCGAGGTTCTCCAATTAAAAAAAAAATAATTATAACCTAAATACTTATAAAGATATTTAAGAAGATTGATGATAATTGACTTGAATCCCCCCCTCCCCCCTTATCTCGGAAACTATCGAGGCAATTTTTTTGAAAAAAACGCGTTGTTTTGTTCTTTCCTCATAGATTATAGGAAAACCTGTAAGAAGTCTATGGTCTTAAAATATCATAGTAAATCTCTCAATATTCTTGTTGTAATGTTAAGTTTGTTCTTGGGATTAATTCATCTCAACTACGGAACCCTTCATTGTGCGTGGTCCGGCACGCACTTAGCCGGTTTTTTACACCTAGAACTTCTTCTAGTTTTTTCTTTGTTTGTTTCAATATTATAATTGCTTGCTTGTTATAATTTCAATTCATTATTAATACCTATTCTAGTTCACTAGTTAGCGATATTTCATATTTCCATACAGTAATATTGTCAAATTATTCAAAACAGGTAAATATTTGACAGCAATTTGCGACGTTGCCAACTTTTCGAATGACCACTCATCAGGTGTAAAAAAATGCTCTGTTTTTGGACAACCGTCATTGTGAAGTGACCCTTGTCCGCTTCCTTAGGAAACCAAAGCTTATCATCTTGGTACCAACAACAATTTCTGCAGCAACAACTATGCATAAAAAGTCTGGACAAAAGACAAATGAAACAAATTGTTTATCGTTAAATTCTTCCAACAAGTCTGAAGTATCATTAATCGTCTAATTACTTCAGTTTTTCTCTTCACACCAGATTAAAAGATGGTCACTACAAAGCTTTCACTTAATTGTTGTTTACCGGTATAGTTCCAAGCTGAAATAATTCGAGAAGAGACTTTTTAGGGTTCTGAAGCCAAATGGCAAAAAACGGAACCCTTAACGGATTCGTCATGTCTGTCTGTCTGTCCGTCCGTATGTCACAGCCACTTTTTTCCGAAACTATAAGAACTATACTGTTGAAACTTGGTATGTAGGTAAGTAGATGTATTCAGTGAACCGCATTAAGATTTTCAGACATATATAGAAAAAAAAAAACAATAAATTTTGTGGGTCCCCCATACTTAGAACTAAAATAAAAAAAAAAAAATAATCTAATATTTTTTTTTCTAAACTCAATAATTTGCGCGAGAGACACTTCCAAAGTGGTAAAATGTGTGTCCCGCCCCCTGTAACTTCTAAAATAAGAGAATGATAAAATTAAAAAAAGTATTTGATGTACATTTCCATGTAAACTTCCACCGAAAATTGGTTTGAACGAGATCTAGTAAGTAGTTTTTTTTTAATGCGTCATATTTGTTAAATATTGTACGGCGGTACGGAATCCTTCGTGTGCGAGTCCAATTCGCACTTGGCCGGTTTTTTTAGACTAGAGGGCTAACACAATTCTGCTTGAAAAAGTTAATTTTGTTCTAATTTCTATTCGAGATGAGCAAGAAAGTGTCTATTATTCAACTGGATATTTTTTTTTGCTAAGTCTGCGTAAAAATATTGGATAGCGAGATCTGCACTTTTTTGACATTGTTACATCTGTTGACGTTCTTATTCTGAACACTGTCAAACTACCCTACGCATTCGCGGTCATGTTTGAATGACGTAAAACTATTAGTAAGTCCTTGCGACGTAACTTTTATCGCATTGTATTATATGATTGAATTTGTATTATTATTGCCGTGAATTTGATAAAACACTCGGTGCTCATTCTAATTCATACGTACCTTACCGTACATACATAAGAGTTACATTGCAATGACTTACACATTGTTTTACGACGATCATGAATGTTTTACCTTAGGTATTTTATACGGTATGTATCACATCGAATTTTGTGTATTTTGTAATCAAAATTCTAGCACTAGATTTTCTTTGTAAAAGATTAAAGCTAATCAAGTAGGTACAAAATTATAAATTGGTTTGGTTATACCACATACTCTAAGTTAATGAACACATAAATTCTCAGTGAATTAACTAATTAATTATGCGAATCTTTAATGCAAAGCTATGTTTAATTTACGAGAAGCTGAAAAATTCTATTTGGATTATTTGTTAGGGCGACACTGAAAGTTCTTAAAGTACTTACATATTTTTGTGGATGCATAAAATAAATGTCATGTAGAAATAAACGTTATTTTCGAATTACAGTGCGTAGCATTATTTTTTCACTGCTATAATAACATCTAGAGAAAGGTACTCGCAGATTGGCAGTTTCATTACAAAAATAATTAGACACTATAATAATTATTATCTCTAATCATTGTTAGAGAAGATACCTACCATACAACAAAACAACGAATTAATACTTTTCTTCCAAAGGAGCTCAAACTCAAAACTCAAACTCAAAGCATTTATTTCAATTAAACCATTTACAGGCACTTTTGAATTGTCAAGGAATCGGTCAGTCAGAAATATGAAGCTAGTTGCCCATTCCAAAGCGTAGTAGGTAGGTACCTATGGAGAAGAACGGGCAAGAAACTCCACGGACACTCTTTTAAATAAATTGTTACAAAGTATTTGTTACATCATTCATGTTGAAATTAAACATGTGAGAACAATGTAGAAAGACGTGCACGTTAGAAGCGTCCGTAATAAAAATATAAAACAAAGAACAATTCAAAAATTTAAATCAGCGAAGGCAGCTAAGAGTTGACCTGTCCCAACTGACGGCGCCCGTTTACGAACATGACGCATGGATTAGCACCATTCAGCTCAACCATTTTGAAGGGAGCTAAATGATCCAACACACGCGCCACCATCAGCGAGACATCTGAGTGAGCATGACATACTCACAGCCGCCAGGGCACATTCAAGTCAATAAAATACGTAGATATTACCCGGTAAATGTTAGCTCGTGGAGAATGATTTCTTTTGTCAAACGAATGATAAGCAGGCAACTCCGCTCATAATACATACATTGTCACAACAGCGAAACAATCCCAAAGTAGAAACAATGAGAGGAATCCACAATGTATCCGCATGACGCACCTTGCATAAAATATTTATAACAATAAAACCTTCTTAATTAAATTTATTAGATATTCTCTTATAACAACATCACGTTCGCACCTCTTTCATAAGTATCCGGCGGTAAATATGGTACATTGGGTTTAGCAAATTGTTCGATGCTCTATAATAATAATAATATATTTTATTTATTCAGACAACCAATGATCCATTACATAATTACATTTATATTGTTAGTATGAACTTAAAAACTATGTTAGTACCTAATAACTAAGAGAGACTTAGTCCTCTGGGTGAGGCTCCACACCAGTGGGCTGTCCATCTTATTGACTATTGCGTCATCTTTGTCTGGAGCAGCCGAGACCTGGAGTGGAGAACGCGTAATGGAAAGGGTGGTGTGGGACGCCCCCATCTATATGGACCATAGACCTTAAAAAGGTGGCTGGGATCGACTGAATGCGGAAGGCGGAGAACAGGTCGTTGTGGCGCAGCCTGGGAGAAGCTCCACTACTGGACATAGGTCAATAGGACTTCAATTTTATTGTATGCCACAGGCAAGAAACTTGTGTCATGTAAACGGGGCTTAAATGATGTAAAAAAACTTGACTATACTTAGTCCACTCACGGTTTTGTCTGTACTTGCAAAGGACATTGTTCGGCGTCCATACATTGTTCGCCTAAGAACCAACAAAGACGTGAATTAACTTTCTGTGTTCTATCTATCTAGAGACTGTTGAATCTAAATTAAAATCACGGACACTGCTGAGAATTGTAAAAAATCTAAAACACTTTCAGATTTTGGGGTTATAATTAGGACAATAGAAACATATTAACTTAGCGTTTATTAGTGAAAACACATTGGATTTTATCTTCAAACGTTTCATTACATATTATGTACTATTTGGAAAAGGATAGGCACATTGGTAGTCAGAACCATTATTTCTTTATACTAATTTATTTGTAGTTGGGACCAATAGGTATAAAAATGTACTCTGAGTAAAAAAATTGACACTGTCATTACTATAAAATGTCAAAGTGTCATCAGTCAATTCATCGATTGTCAGTGCCAATGTTGCTCGTTTCACACAGCGCTTTCAATCGCTTTATTTTGCTTGTAACTAAAACCTTATTGACAGATCAAGCGCTGAGAGAGCCTATTTAAAACGTCAAATTGAAACAAAAAATAATGGCGCTGGGGAATAAGACCAAAGTGAATTACTTTTTAAAATGTTTTCGAAATTATGAAGTGTCCGTTATATTGTAATAATTGTAATGTAAATTATTAAAAAAAAACTAGTAATTATTGTAAAGGTTTCATACGTGTTGATCCATAGGCCATTTTTTACAATGTCCTTTGTAAGTGAGCTGCCTGTATACTTGTTACTTTGCTTGACTGTACTTCCAAACCCACTCGATGTTTATAGTTGTTGGTTCATAATAAAACAAT
Source organism: Agrochola macilenta (assembly GCA_916701695.1). Lineage (NCBI taxonomy): Eukaryota > Metazoa > Arthropoda > Insecta > Lepidoptera > Noctuidae > Agrochola > Agrochola macilenta. Next base: position 7,611,003 of record OU753554.1, on the reverse strand, counting down.
GTTTGGGTAGGAATCCTTTGGCCAATGTTTTCGTTTTCTTTAAATAATTTCGTATAGGTAGGTAGGTTTGGCCTTTTATTATTTGGATCTGACATGAATGTACGAGAAATTAAGTTGTAACATAAAAATCGGGGAGCCAAGTATGGGTAGCGAAAAGGTCAAGTTCATACTCGGTACCGACCGAGTATGAACTTGACCTTTTCGCTGGTGGGGTTAATTGAATGGGGCCCGCAAATCACTTTCTGGGGTTCTGATTTGCAGTAAGTTTGGGGATGGATAAGAGAATGACTACCAGCTGCTTGACCCTTGCAACTAAGTTGAATGGCTTCAGAATAGGGATACTTGAGATTGAAAAATAATTTACTTACCTCGATACGAAAGCTTCTCGCTTGAAAAATTTAGCTCAACAATAACACAAAAATAAACTTTCTAAGCTATATGACGTGTGAAACAGCGAATTGTACGCCAATGGCGAGACGAAACTGTTAAAGGATCCCGTAGACAGGCGCGACGCGACAGTGCACAATTCTGGTAGAACAATTTCCATGAAGTTTCACAGAAATTGCTCAACTAGAGTCGCGTCGCGCTGTCGCGTCTGTCTGTCTGTGGGAGCCTTAATACTCCATCTGCACTGACTTAAAAATACATCCATAATGCCTTCCACAAGCAAAATCGTATCGGAAAGCTTTTAAACTGATTCAAATTAATTCGAAAGCCTTCGAGCGAGTATAATTGCCACCATATTGAGAGCTCTCGTCCAGAGATTCAGAAAATTAGGTTAATAGTGGTGGCGGCCGACACGGGAACGAATTGTACATAATTAAGACTCGGCGAACGATAGTAACTAATGCACTTCTACAAAAGATGGAGGATAAATGAGAAGTATTAACAATAAGATAATTAGTTTTCTGTGTTCATAATCTTGTTTCTGATTTGAAATGAAGATTTACAATAAATATTTTTCTGCTACGTTGAATGAAACAATGCAGTCTATTTTTACGATTAAGGCAACAGTCCAAATCGATGTTAATCAGACAGAAATGTAGAATGAAATAAAATGTTCATATTAAGTAAACGTAAGTTTACCAAAGCAGCAAAGTTTCACTGCGCTCCTCAGGTGTTTAGTGGTTTCTTTTTAACTCTTTTTCCATAGATATAATATGTTTGGGAACAAGAAGTTTGGTAGTATGAAAGTTTTGTAAAATTTGCAAGATTTTATTAAACAATAACGAAAATTCTTGGGTTCAATTTCGCAAATAAATTGCTACGAGTATTTCAATTAGATATTTTAATGTTATTAATATATTCCGGAAAATATAAATTTTGTATTACTGTCCTCATTTTGAGCTATTAAATATAAAACTGAGGAATTTGTAAGAAGATGGTTCGTATATTAAGGCCACGACTTCCAAGAGTTTCAGGGACAGGAACTTGGCCTTGCATTTATCTTTTACCTAGTAGAAATTCTCAGAGCTTTATTCAAATACTTTCAACACAATCGACAGAAGAAAAAAATATATGTTGTTGACTTTTGACTTTTCATTACAACGAACGATTTAGATTAGTACTAGCGACCCGCCACTGTTTCGAACGGTTTTTACAACTTGACAAAACATCGAGATTTCTGTATTATAAGTAAGTTTAATATTATACATAGGAATGTCGTGATGACCCAGTGGTTAAGGCCTCGCCTCTCATGCATGAGGTTGTGGGTTCAAATCTGCTTTTTTGTTACAACCACTAAGAGAAAAACCTATTTCATTCGATTGTTATCAAAGCAATTGTATTAAAATGTTGTCTACGTGTTCACTATTAAATACTTTAAGGAATTACGGACTTATTTTTCTATAACAACACAAGATTTTTTTTTAAACTCAATATTTGTGAACATAGTGCAATAGAATTGCGTGCGGGCCCGGTCATACCGCCGCTCCCGGAACGCTACCACGATATGAAATCGCCAACCCGTCTTGAGCAAGCGTGGTGATCAATGTTCGTGCCTTCTCTGTATGAGAAGAGGCCTTTGCCCTGCAGTGGGACAGTTACAGGCTCGGGTTATTTATTTTATACGCTTATACTTATACTTGTTTCTTAAACAACTGTTATCCATTTGATAAAGCTGTTGGTTCTCCTATCAATAAATAAATAAATGTACTTATTGGAATAATTCTTTTAAATTATGGAAAAAACCACATTTAAATCCGTAGTTATGGAGAACAACACGGTCATATAGAAACGAGATACGACATTACCTTATTGATATTATGTTTAAATAAAGATTTCTAAGTTTGCTTTAAAAGATTATTTTTCGACATTAAATTATTATAAATCTAAGAATAAAGATACCATGTTTGGATAAAATAAATAATTACTACAACGCCACATGCGAACAACGCATCACACTGACGGCACGCAAAAGCCAGGATCGCGCATACAGAGTTTACCGCGTGACGAGTATATATACAAAGTCCCGACATTAATCATCGGGCAGTTGCCTACCAGACACAACGGCCTAGGCGGTCGAAGGATCCTCCCTTTTCTATAGAGGATGACTGAACTTTACACCCTGTTTCTCATGCATCCATAATTAGGTAGGTACTAAATCATTTGCCCTCACCAAAAAAACTGCTTGCCAATGTCAGAAGATCCAAGAAAAAGTACCAACCAACAAAGGATAATTTTCGAGCAAAAACAAAAACAATTCATCAAGAAAATAGGATCATCCTTCCAAGATTATTGTACCACTTTTGTGCTAGAAAATGCTAACAAGGAAATGGAAGAAAAATGTTGCTAAGTATAACAGTCATTTTAACTCAGCGCAGTCTGAAACAAGTTAGCTCGTTATGTGAATTTATGTGCTTTTAAAATTAAAACTACAGTAAAAAATATACGCTTCTTAGGTTTTATTACCTGTTCGCTTTGAAATTGTAGGTTAAAAAGGTGCTTGTGTCATCTTGAGATTTAGGACTAATTTAATGAAGATTCCTTAAAGGCAGTTTACAGGCTGTTATTTTTTTTAATTTCTTGGGTAAATACTTCAGTTTCTTTAATTTTACCTTTTTTTATTTAGCCCGGATGGGATAATCTTATGTAATCCAATTTAATCTGTACCTAGAAGTGAAACTCATCTGGTCAGGGCCGGCCATGATACCATTGTGCATTAAACATCTGACAACACCCTGGCGTTGATCTCGGCTGTCATTCATAAACCTCTGACAGTCATTACGGGTAGTCAGAAGCCTGAAACTCTAACAACCAGTCTTAGGCTGCCTGTCCAGTAAAGCGGAGCGAGGCAGCGGAGAGAAGAATGGCTGCGTAGCGGAGCGCAGTTACGGACTGTGCGGAGCGAGGTAGCGGAGCGGTGTTGCGCACTGTGCGGAGATAGACCGAGTTCACGCGACGAGTAATAATTCCCTGTTCCAGTTCCCCACTCCTCTTCTCCGCTCCGTTTCCCCGCTCCGCTTCCCCTCTCCGCTTCTCCGCTTCGTTTCCCCGCTCCGCTTCCCAGTTTTGTTTGAATTTTTAAACTGTTCACTGAAGCGGAGCGGAGATTTTATGCAATTCCATTCGTTTATATTGGGACACCGCTACACCGCTCCTCTCCTCTCCGCTCCAGTGGACAGGCAGCCTTACCAAGGGGTATCGTGTTACCCAGTAGCTGAGTTATGGAGGTCAGATAAGCAATCGTGCATGTAAAATACTGGTATTTAGTTACATCCGGTTAGACTGAAAGTTGACCCCAATATAATGGGAGAAAGGCTAGGCAGCTTATGATCCGACAAAAGTGTCCTGCTCAGTCTCGCTTTAACTCTTTAAAACGAATAGATTTTCATTTTGTTTGACGCACTTGTACACCAGGGGGCCTACCACCACCTCTAAAGCAGTATTATTTCAATCTTACTTCAGTGGGGGAAAGATATGGAGCTATACGTCCTGTCGAGCTTCATCTCTTTCCCACACTAAAGTAATATTAAAATAATACTGCTTGAGGTGGTGGTAGGCCCCCTGTACCGTCTTCCGTAAGTTTATCAGGTCCCATAAAATCTATTATTGTTTGGGTATATTTTATAAATGTTTACTCATTTTTTCAGTATCTCATACAATTATTTTATGACTACCAGTCATTTAATTTTCTAGTATAATCCAATCATTTAAAAATGGCCGCAAATTCCCAAGTCGGGCTAAGTGTTACTTTTTTTTTTTTGTATTTTTGTTTTTTGAGGATGGGAAATCTTCAAATGACTTCTCCCGCTCTGGGCAGAGCGAGAGGGCGTGTCAGACTTTTACTGACTAAAACCCACCCGTGTTCCTTCCGTTGCCTGTGTGTCGGGGCCGCGATATCCCTTTTGGACAAACCCGCAACCCCAGCAGGCATTGGTCCTTACGGACCCCGTCAGTTGGTGCTAACATCTCTTTGACGCGCGCGTGGAACACAACGCGCCGTCGACCCGGGCCTGGTCCTTATCGGACGGCGAGCTGCCCATTGCTCATCGTCCGTAAGCCCGCGCCTACGGTGGCCGGAAGTCGGCTCGTGACTCCCGACGCCCGGGGCGACTCCTGTGGTGACTAGGGGCGCGAGGTCGTGCAGCTTGCATCTCCCTCACGCGCTCCGCCTCCTCCTTCGCGAGCATAACTGCTTCGCAGAAGGAGGTGACGGCCTCCCATGCAATCTCGCTCCGGACCATGGCCTGAACCAGGGCCGGACGCGAGAGATCGCTGCCGCCGATCGCCTCCGTGAGGACACGGCGGTTCCCCGCCCAAGCCTCCTAAGGCAGACCTCCACCGTATGCTCCACCGTGTCCTCCGGGCGATCCACACAATGGTGACACCCGGGCGTTTCCTCCCGCTTTATCCTAAACAGGAACCTCCCGAAACAACCGTGTCCAGTGAGGACCTGCGTCAGGCGGAAGGTGAGGACGCCGTGACGCCTCTCTATCCACTCCTCAAAGAGGGGACTTATCGCCACAATTGTGGCGTGCCCAGGGCTGTGTTACTGCGTTTTTCTCTCAAATTTTTTTTCAGTAGCAGCACGGAGTCTGTATGCGCGCTCAGTTGTAAATAAAGGGACATGCAAAACCGCTGAACAGCCTATATAAAAATATAATAAACACAAAATAATAATTTGAATACGCAAATTTGGATTAATATGTAGGGAAAAATATATAATTTGATGAAATGTTATGTTAATGTATCATATTTTATTTATTTACACAGTAGGCATAAAAAAGGCAAGAAGTACCCACGCAAAATGGTCCACCTGAAGGAAACCAAACCCCGTAACATAGAACATAGAAGGCAAGAAGTCTCTTTGATGAGATTAAAAAAAGCACAAATCTCTGCTCGGGTTAAAATAGAGAATGCTCATTTAATAGAGTAGGATAGTTCATACTAGTTCCATGTATTCAAAGTCAATTTCTTTATACAAATTCCATGCTGCAATGATAGTACTTACTAATTCCATACTGCCCTGTCGCGTTTCAAAATTAGTCAAACAACAATGGCCGCTTGAAATTGTCGATGGTTTTAGTGATTGAGTGACTTTTTATTTTGGTACTTTCGATGTTACGATTTTTTTTGTATTTAGTGTTTCATCAGTATTTTTTATATTGAGTAACTTTCACATAAAAAACAAATCCATTGAAATACGAGTATGTTCGAAGTTAAAACCGTGAAAACGAACAAGATATGGTATGTCAAAGATTTAAAAAAAATACTTATGCTAACCAAATACCTACCTAACAAATAATCCGAGACGAGCTTACAGATGGTGTAGCTCACAGACTACTTAGAGATATGGCGTAGCTCAGGAGTCACCAAATGGCGGACCGCGGTCCAGATCCGGACCACCGACTTATTTTGTACGGACTTTAAGTAAACAGTTTAATTTATAACAAAAACCTAATCAATTTTTTTTGAGTAATTGAATTAAGCCCACACTTTATATTTTGTGCCGTCGATACAACAACGGACGACGCTTATGCAAGCCGCATGAAGCTGCAAATGTTTTCGGGAGTAATAGAGCTAGCTGGGTGAGGTAATATACAAATCGAAATGATCGATTTGTACACAAAAATACGCAAGGTCCTAGAACGTCTTCCAAACGGACCACAAGTCATATTATTTTTTTACATAGACCCTAAATAAAACTAATAGGTGATCCCTGGGGTAGCTCATATTCTCTGCTCGTACTTCCGTCGGACATGTCGAAAGTCAAAGACAAAAACATTTTATAATATTTCTAACAGTAACGATATATTGTATTCGTCTAGTTAGCTCGGAGGATTTAAGATCACTAGAAGGGGGATATGTTTGGGTTTTCAATTTCCAGAAACAGTATTCCTTTTGACATTCGGTATTGAATGGCGGGCAATCCGTGCTCTTTTTGAAAGTATGAAGTATGAGTATGAAAGTATTCGTTATGATTCGTAACGAATTCAGTGTTAAAGCAGTATAATATTCTAAAACTTGAGGGGTCCCCATAATATATGTAGACCTACGACATTATTTAATAATGATATAGGACCGCATCTTTAAACGCGGGCTAGCTCCAACAGCATTTTGAAAATCCTAGCCGAAAAAGTCGATTGTTGTCAGTATAATAATTATAAATACATTAAAATAGTTTTTTTTTTCAACAAAGGATTAATAAAATACTCCTTGAACAAATAGTCGATATTTATTATGTCAATCACTAACTTTTCAATGACAAGATAAATTTAGACCAGTTAAAAAGGATGTCAGTTGCCTATGGTCGGTTGTTTGACTTTAAAAAAAAATCAAAATTTATTCCAGTTTTCGCTTTTATTGTTAATTCATTAAAATAGTTTAATTAAAAGATAAGAAACACGCATAGGATGTTAAAGTGGGTGTGATAATACGTGTATCTTATTTAGCATATTTAGTCAGTGACACGTAGATGTCGCATTCAATTCCCAGTAGGGCTAACTTGACGCCCGCGACAATTACTCACTCTCGCGTGAGTAATTGTCGTCTATTTCTGTCACTTTTCTCGTTTTCTGACAGCGCCGCCATACAAAATAGTCGACTCGTTCTGTCAAACTTGATATTTTTTCGACAAACTCTAACATGACACCTTAGTTATCTCGATTTTTGACAATTCAACACGAGATATCTGCCATTTTTCTGTCATTTACTCGTCCTCGATTTTGACGACGAGAAGAGTAGACAAAATAATGATACAAAAAAAAAACTCCAAAATAGCATGGCAGTTTCACAATTGTACTTATTTTAGTCATGTTTATTTTTTACAATATATAAATAATGAAAACACATGTTTTATAAGGAATTTTTCGCGTTTTGTATGGAAAAAAAAAATACCTACATATTGAGCTCTAGGGGTTTATGGGTTTCATATAGGGTGTCGAAATTTTCATTATTTTTGCGATAGGACACACCATTTTAGAGATATAAGCAAAAGAAAAGAAAAAAAAAAATACAGTACTGTTTTTGCACCGTCGAAGTGTTGGTGTGGTTTTTGGTTCATGACAACTCATTTTAATCCACGTCTTTTTAATCGCGATTAAAAATAGTCAGATTTAGATTAACAATCAAAATTTTAGGTGAAATACGCAAAATTCAGAATAGCAAAATTTCCGTTTTCACAAAATTAATAGTTCAGTGCCATAATAGTGGCAAAACGTTGTTTGACAGGAATAAACAAAATTTTGGTGATTTTTAGTCTAGTTTAGAAGCATTTGTGACAAGAGAATCGACACCATTGAATGAATGAAACGGAATCTCAAGCCGATGTTGCTATCATAAAAAATATTTGTTTTTAATAATTTGCAACATCGGTTTCTCGTCGCGAGATATAGAAGTGTCAAAGTGCCTTTTTCCAGTTTACTCGTCGTTTACGGTCATGTTAGGGATTATATTGACGTCAGAATCGCCGACAAATTTCGACAAAACGAGAAAAATAACGTTCTCGCGCTTGTCATGTTAGCTATGCAGGCAAGTCTTTTGTTATTGTTTTTAGCGAGACGCAACCAAATCCTGATTAGTTATCTGTGGCATTACAGCACTAGTCCGATAATATAAAGGAAAAGCATGCATTTTTAATGGGAACACCCAAATACTCCGAAATATTTTATTCCGAATTTCGTTGTTCCGATTTTCAAAAGTCCGAATTTCATAATACCTAAGAATTATAATGTCTATTATTAAAAATCACGAAATTTATTTTACCGAAAGTCGTAAATGCGATTTGTTAGTTTTCCGATTTTCATAAATTCGAAGAATCAAATGCTCGAAGGGTTCTCGGTCCGAAAAACGACATTCCGATTTTCAATACTTCGAATAAACTAAAAGTTAAGATGTTGTGCTACAAAATTTAGTGACAGAAACGAATCGCTGCAAAACCGACTTCACGTAGTCTTGTCTGCCCTACCCTAGAGTGTAATTTAAGCCCGCGTAGTCGCGGAGGGGTGGGGCAGCCCGCGAGCTGAGGAGCAGGTGGCAAGGCTCGGATACCGGTTAAATTTTCAAACCGTTATCATGTACTTGACGCAAAAACCTTTACATTCGGTTTCGTTCGCAAAAACCGGTTATTTTAAACCGGTATTTGGAAGAGTATTTACATAAAGGTTTTTTTGGGTTAAACGGTTTAGAGCAACAAAAACCGGTTAATACGGGCACGATAAACAAACGTCGCGCGCTGTTCGTACGTCTTCATACCGCGCCACTATGTACGGCATCCTTACAAGTAGTCAGAAGTTGCAACGCGTTTACCGACATGCTGTTCGTCAAATAAACCGGTTAATTTAGGTTAAAATAAAGTTCTTAAAAAGTTCACGTTCTTAAGAAAGTTCGGAGGAAAACCGAAATAAACTGGTATTAACCGGTATTTCTTAAACCGGTTCCGAGCCTTGGCAGGTGGTTTGAAGGCCCGCCGCCGCGGCTGAGCCGAAACTGCGGTGGTGAGCGTTAAAACCATCTGCGACGATAAGCTCGCGTGGGGCCGCCCAAACCCCGCGGCGCCGGAGCCGTGACAGAAACAATGCTTGCTGCATGTTGCATGCCTGCTTGCTTGCTTGCTGCTTGCCTGCTTGCTTGCTGCTTGCCTACTGGCCTGCTTGCATGCTGCATGCCTGCTTGCATGTTGCATGACTGGGATCCTGCCGTTTTACCGAAAAGATTTTGCCAAAATTTCACTACCCAAACAAATTTTAGCAACCTTTTTTATACCAATGCAATGTTTGGAATGATTTTAGTACGCACATTTTCAATTGGTAAAATTTTTACTTGGCAGAATATTATCAAGGATAGTGTCATTTAGCCATTTGGTCTATAATCAAATAATTTATTACAGCAAACAATCTTTGGACAATAAACGTTTGGTCAGTTAGTTATGGAACTAGTTAGAGTAGGTTTTTTTTTTTTAATGGTTAGGTTAGGTTAGGTTTAGAAGAGCTCGTGGCTAAGTAACAACAGCCGCACTGGTCGATCCATCAGGTTAAGCTACGCTTGCCGGGGTTGGTCAGTGGATGGGTGACCATCTCTACATACCGAGACTCCTCCGTGCCTCGGAAAGCACGTTAAGCCGTTGGTCCCGGCTGTCATTCGTGGATCTTTGACAGTCGTTACGAGTCGACAGAAGCCCGAAAGTCTGACACCAGTCTTACCAAGAGGGGTATCGTATTACCCAGTTACTGGGTTGTGGAGGTCAGATAGGCAGTCGCTCCATGTAAAATACAGGTATTCAGCTGCATCCGGTTAGACTGGAAGCCGACCCCAACATAGTGGGGAAAAGGCTAGGCAGATTTGGTTAGGTTAGGTTAGGTTAAAACTGTGACCTCCTACGCACGAGCCGAGCGAGCGAAGCGAGCGGTGCCGCGGCAGCGGCCGGCGAGTGCCAGTTACGACTAGTTTATATAGAAAAAAAAATATGGAAAAAAAACATGCTACCCGAAACTGAACTAGTTAGACGAGATTAATAATTTAAAAAAATGCTACTAACTAAAAAAAAAATACTACCAGAATAGTTAATATTATTATTACCTACCTGTTTAGAATTTGTACCAAGTGGAAAAGCACCCATGTAATAAAACGTCTTTATTTTGCGTAAAATGAGTTACCCCAACTGAAATATTTGACTACATAAAAATTGGTAAAAGTACTAGTTGGTAAACAAGTTATTGTTTAAATGTTCACTTGCAAAACATTAGGTTTGCGTTACAATTATTAGTGAAGAGATTTTTTGCTTAGTAATAATTTGGCAAATGAAATTATGCGGAAAATTGTTTGGGAAGTGATAATTTGGCAATTTCTTTTCGATGAAACAAGGGAGTTCCTGCATGCCCGCTTGCATGTTGCATGCTTGCTTGCAATTTTGAATTTCGGAATTGTATTAATCGGTATTTTAATAATCGGAATTCATATTTTTGATGTTTCGAATTATCATTAAATCGGACTTTTTGTTATTCGATCTATTGAAACTCGGTATTTTGAGAATAGTAATTATAAACGTTAGGAATATTGAAATTTAGGAATTATAAAAAATAGGAGTAATGATAAGTCGGAATTGTTATAGTCGGAATTTTGAACCATTCGGAATTATGAAAATCGGTATTTTGAAATTCATATTTGTGACTGACGGAATAAAGTTTTTCGTATATAAGTAGTGTACCCGTTTTTAATACACATAATATTATGATTCTAAAAACGGTTCAATAAGAGCTACTTTACGAGCAAGTGTGTTGAAAACTATTATTATAGGTTTGTCCGATCTCTCACAATTGATAACAATGAATCGGACGATCGGATCGCGTGTTGTTTTGCAAATAATTCTGGACTAGCATAATTAGGTCCCTGTATTTAACTAAAACCTGATTTTTGTTTGTAGTGGGAAGGTAGCAAAGCAAGGTTTCTCCTCCCGAAATATTATGAAGTATCAAATATCTGCTCCGTCTAGAGCGGGAGGGCGTGTCAGCCTCTTACTGACTAAAACCCACCCGTGTCCCTTCAGTTACCTGTACGTTGCCAGGGGCCACGGTATCCCTTTCGGATTTTCCCGCGACGCCGGCAGGAATCGGTCCTAGCGGACCCCGTCAGTTCTGCTGACATCTCATTGAGGCGCGCGTGGAACGCAACGCACCTAACGTAAACGTCTTAATCGGACGGCGAGCTACCCATTGCGGGGCGTGAGGGCGCGAAATTTGCCTCTCCCTCGCGTTCCGCCTCCTCCTTCACGAGCTTGACTGCTTCGCACGAGCATTACTTTTAGCGCGCATAGACTGTTTAACCCACATTTAAGTTTTAAGGAGTTCTAAAAACTTATTCTAGTAGGCTTTGTATTTCAAATGCGTATTAAATTCACACTTTGAGAGAGAAAGTCGCCTGGAGACGCATAACGCTGTTTCTTACGAGACGATTTTCTACCAGTCAACTCCTACCGTAACTTCGATCCAATAATATTTCAATTAAAAGATAATCTTCTTCTTTTCGTGCGGTTAGTGACTAACCTGGTGTCAGAGTTTTAAAGCCGCCCATGGGCCTTTGACTTGGCTTCACATGCCGTCGAGAAATATCTCTCAGGCATGCCGGTTTCCTCACGATGTTTCACCGTTTTTTAAGCAAGTGATAATTATACAATACGCACATGAATTCCAAAAGTTAGAGGTGCGTGCCTTGGGTTCGAACTCGGGACCTATGACTTGGCAGTCTGACAGTCATACCATTAGGCTATCACTGCTATAAATTAATGATAAAACAATATGAATTACTAAAATTATACCACAGGTATTTTTTCTTACGACAATAATCAAAGTGTCAAATAAACAAACACCCTGTATTATAGTTTAACCAAGACTTGTCGACACTAATAATCCGTTTGCAAATAGAAAAAACAAGGTATCTGCCATCAGCTACAAATTTTTTACATGATTACTTTTTACTGCTATTGAAATAAACTTTTGAGTTCTGCTAAGTGATTTGTAATGTATACTTTGTGAAATGTCAAATAAGGAGTTCAGTAAGTTTTTGCGGAATAATAAGTTACTTTTTCCTAAGCAGCCGAATCATGATGTAAGTGTGAGTTATACCTAATTAATGTATAACAATATAATATCCTAATTAACTAGAACTATTAAATAGGGCGTCAAAAAATTTATCCGCATCGCTGTCGACAAGTAATGTACCCAAGAGAATGAAGGTTACGTTATATGCTGAGCCTCTGGCTAAGGTAAAAAAGCAAGCCTTTTGGTCACGGCAAGTGTCAACCAGTCTTTTTTGATGTGTAATAATATTTTTCCCCTCGCTTTTCTGCAATCTGTGGGAGTGATTTCGTGAAAAGGGACGGAAGTGTGTAACAGGAAGCCGGGGAAGTACGCGCTATTTGATTTGATTTGAGCGCGCGTGGTGCTAGAGTTAGCTCTCAGAAACGACCTTGACGAGCCCCTTTAATGTTGCTTATTACCAAGGTAAAATATCAGAATGTTACACATCATACGCGACTATTGTAAGGTTCGCTCGTTTTTTTATTCACTTTCAGCTTCGATTGTAAACTAAACCATTTCAGCCGAGGAGGAGGGCTGCGGGGGTTAATAATAACAGTCGCACGGGTTGATCGTAGGTTAAGTTACGCTTGCTGAGGTAGGCCCGTGGATACGGATTGAGATCGCAATTGGCTACCACGGGCTCTAGACTCCTCCACGGGATCAAAGGATTCCTCGATGCCTTCCCGATAATAATTATCTAGATGCAACCTCTCACTTTAGCACTTAACACAATAAAATAATTAAGTAGACAGCACGGATTTTTAATTTAATAAAATCCTCTTTTCCTTTAGGAGTTCCTAACTGTAATGGAGAAAGTGTTCAAATGGTCTTGCCTGATAGGTGTGCTGGGGTCGAAGAGATACATTTGCTATTTCTGGAGTACCTTCTTACTGATTGTGTTAATTTTCATGGAAATCCAAGCTATTTGGAAGGTTATAAAGGCACTTGCTGGTTGGGCTATAGATACTGCTGGGCAAAGTAAGTAGTTCCCCATTTTAAGGTTTTAAGAAAAAGTAGGATGGAAAGAATCGAAGATATTTTATTGGGAGGGACACTCTTGGGGAATTCTTCTAACAATATTGCTGTTATGACTTCTGCCTATTAGGCTAGGCGTAAAAGAGCCACCAGCCGCAATCACCAGTGGCTGTCGCCTCTTGCTGCGTTGATAAGTCCTGCTGTAGCGGGTGCCCACCACCGGCCACATGTGTCAGACGAATCCATACAAAACGTATGAAAAAGCATGTGAACTGCTGTTACTGGGATACCGGCTGTGGCCGGTAGCTCGTTTGCGCCTAGCCTTAGGATTAATGTTTTAAATTGTTTATCTTGCTGTGAACTCAAATACCAATTTAATTGTTTCGTATAAGATCATGTGTCAAGTATAACATGGTTTATCCAGCAAAATTCTTGGGAGCTACCCAGAAAAAATTGCTGAAAATTATGTTTGTCACCCACTTCATCTTTCATTACCAACACAAGACATTTTGCACAACATTTTATGTTGCTGAACATAACACGTTTTTATTTTAGCTTGAGTTTAGTTTTCGATGTTTTTTTTGCTGGTATATTGGGCTGCTGGCTGGCTGATATGGCAAATTATTTCATTTAATGTTTTGTGCTGCGTAATGTAAATATTTCCATACTATTGTATAAAATCAAGTTTATCTAACTGAACAGACAGCTGTGCTGCTGGGGAGTTTGTTGCGCCACTTCTTCATCCCATCTAAAGCACTAGGAAGTGGTGGAGGGCGGACGTTTTGGGGGACTATTTTATGTAATTTTGACGTTCAAAAAGTTCTGATTCTCAGCCTAGTTTTAATAAATGACTTTTGATTTGATTTGTTAATACCTCTGCCTAAGTATCTAATGACTGATGAGCAATAAATCCAATTCATCAACAAACATTTTTTAAATTAATTTCCAGGAAGCGTCACAGCGCGTTTGGCAGGTACCATCTTCTACACGATAGCAATCTTGTCTTTGATCATGGCATCAAAGTTGTACAGGTCCTGGGGAGAGCTCTCAACATTATGGGCCAGGGTTGAAAGAATCATGGCTGTTAAAGCCCCTGCTGATAAGACTTTGAAGAAGAGAATGTATTTCGTCGTCGGTTTTATGACGGTTTGCTCAATGTGTAAGTTTATTGATGTAGGATTAAGATGTTGACACGATGTTTGAAAGCTAGGTGTATAGCCTTAAGGGTGTGTTCTTTTTTTATTTACCATTTTCTGACGGGTAATTCCCAACAGTGCCCCCTATACTACACTGAAGTCGTAGATTACTTATAAAAAATTAAAAAATTGCGTACCCATTGTATACTTTCATGTTGTGTAACTTTTCAGTGGAACATCTCATGAGTGTTATCTCAGCCATTGGACTGGACTGTCCGCCATCTTTGATTATAAAACGATACGTACTGATATCGCATGGATTTATGATATTGAGGCGTAAGTGACAATTTTGATAATCAAGCTATTCATATTAAACTAGCAACCTTCGCACGATTTCCACGACTTGACAATACATCGAGATTTCTTAATTAAATAGAAGTTTAATATTAATGTATTATATACATAAAAGTTCCAGAATCAAGTATCTAAATGATGATGAAAATCGCATCAAAATCCGTAGGGAAGTTTAGAAAAACAAAGCGGGCACACAGACGGACACGAAACCTTTGACTTTGACTTTGTAATCTTAGCCAGTTTTATCCTGGTTTCATTCTCAGATCGGGCAAACTGTTATTGGGTTTTTTCATCAGAAAATTCCAAGTAGCAGTTCAAAGTTTCGATTATTACTCGAATAATGGCAATAGGTTTGCTTCCTATTATACTAGGATTTACAGCATAACTTACGAACTTTTTGAATTCTCTACCGCCCCCTTCGGGAAATGCAGGGCCCTATACCACAAAACTTTACAATGTTACAATAAAAAAAAAAATGTAAATCTTACAAGTGCGTGTACCACAAAACTCTAAGCCACACAATTTTAAAGGAAAATCCTTACAAATATATGTAAATTGTAGTGACAAGTCTACATTATTGTAACTCATACATTATTTGTAATTCCTGTGTTACGCAATTTTTTCTAGTAACAATTTTGTAGAGTTGTAAGTGATTTTATATTTGACTGTATATTCCAGATGAATATTCCGACTGGTATGCGCTTCCTCTAGCCTTTATGAGCACCATAGCTACTCTGCTGTGGAACTTACAAGACCAACTGATTGTCCTGATCAGTATGGGCCTGACTTCACGATACCGTAGGCTGAACCAGTGTCTAGCAAAAATATGTGCATTGGACAAGAAGCAGATGGAATCTGATAAATTTGTAAGGAATGGTTTATTATCATTTAATTTAATTTATTTTATAACATTGTACTAAGGCATTACTTAATTATTATTATTATTTTCTTCAATATATTCTTCATTAACCCTAATACACTATTCAGACCTTTCAAATAATTTGTTTATTCCTTCGAAAAAACTATGATTTTTAAAGGCCTTTTAAAAATAAGCAGAAATTACCGACTTCATTTCTTCGTTATCCGAAAATTCAATCCAATCCGAGATCGAGAGATTTTTGCTTATTATGGTCCAGGTTGCCGACAAGACTAACAACATCGTCGACCCATCATACCGTTTGCCTTCCTACGCGTTTATTGTATGTTAGTCACCTAATTGTAATTTTCAGTATAATTAAGGACCACCCATTGTAGTGAAGCTTCCTCCAAATGTTCCCATTTCTGTCTCTATAGTATACCAAGCGTAAATGATTAACATTAACTCTCAGGTTCAGTAGACCTTTTCATTCGGCTTATACATCAAAACCGGCATGACCCAACCGTTGAAGGTGCGGACCTTGTTTCCGCCTGATAAAAGACTATTTAATACTTTATTCCGGCGGCCAAAGATTCACCTTCAGCGATTGGTATTGGTATTAATAGTGCTGCCTTCTGAATCAGGCCCTTGATTCAACCCCCTGACGAGAGCCTCAAAAGATGTTGGTCGAGGCTTTCGGTCATCAGGCCATTGGCTGTTACGACAATCGGCAAAATTATAGCCGAGCTCACATTTCGCATGTCGACAACCTCGTGTGCTATGTCGAGATATTTTATTTGTTTCTTCTTCTTTCTCAGCTTTCACGAGGTTCTCGTCATGTGGAATGGTAACATCGACAATCATATTGCGTGATGCACTAATCGATCTATCACCACTATCAGGCTTATTGGTGACAATAGTCCTGACAGTAATGATAGACCGATAGTGAAACTTCCTAAAGTATGTAACCTGTAAACAGAAAACCGTGTCCTTCACCCCACAATCCTCAATTTTGAAAAGTTCATGAAAATCAATTTTGAAAACGCCAAAAAATTGCCAGCTCATCGTGCAGCTCAGATGTACTGGTTGAAAAAATTGTAACTGCCCCAACAGCTATTTGTTTTTGCTTAAAAACTGCCTTTTACCGTTAATATAAATGCGGTTTTCCGTGTCCTTCACCCCACAATCCTCACTTTTGAAAAGTTCATGAAAATCAATTTTGAAAACGCCAAAAAATAGTCAAGAAATAGTCATAAATAGTCACCAAGATTAAAAAAATAGTCGCATTATGGTTCCGAAGATACAGCTATAAGTTGGTGAGGATTATGGGGTGAAGGTCTCCACACAATCCTCACCTCAGTGCAAGCAAACGGCTGGGAGTACCGACTTGGTTTCAATAAAAAAAAATAGTCAATAAATAGTCATAACGCTATGCCAAATCTCGAAAATAGTCATTAAGGGATCCCAGAGATATAAAGGGGTCTTGGTGAGGATTACGTGGAGAGCCTTTCTCGCCACAATCCTCACCTGATTACTGCGGAACGCCTAGGTTTTTGAATTTGAATTTGGTGTCAAAAAATAGTCAATAAATAATCGTCTCGAACCATGATAATTTCGACTTGGTTTACTATGTAGAAGTATGTTAAACTTCCACGTCAACTTCTACATACATTTTGTTTTGGTACAGTCGCGAACAGTAAAATTGTAAATCTATTTTAATAGTATTGTATATTAATTTAAAACAGTAATACAAACAAAACAAAACAAGCCTATCTTGTTTAGTAGTTAGTTGTTAGGTACTCCTCAACTAAATAAGATAGAGTCGTTGAGTTTGAACTCGTTGGTTTTGTCTTGACAAGAACTATATCCCAAGATGGTGTCCAGGATCTGATGATGGAGCAGGTAAGTGGCTATCGAAACTCCTCAATCAAATAAGATAGCACCATCGTATTTCATTGGTTATGTATTGAGAAGTGCTATTACATTAGGTGGTGTCCAGGGTCTTTTCGGGCATTTGGAATTGTTTTAACAAGTAGGTACGTTATCCCAGAGTGTAGTCCAGGATCTGATGATGGAGCTGGTATTAAGCTCGCCATACGATATCCTCAATTAAACAAGATAGCCTCCTTATGTTTGGGGTAGTTTGTACCTACCAACCTACCCACCAACCAACCAACCAACCTACCCACCAACCTACCTACCACCAACCTACCCACCAACCAATCTACTCACCAACCTATCCACCAACCTACCCACCAACCTACTCAGCAATCTACCACCAACCTATACACCCACCTACCCACCAACCAACCAACCAATCTACCACCAACCTATACACCCACCTACCCACCAACCAACCAACCAATCTACCCACCAACCTACCTACCTCCAACCTACCCACCAACCAACCTACTCACCAACCTACTACCAACCTACCCAACAACCAACCTACCCACCAACCTAACCTACCCTACCCACCAACCAATCTACTCACCAACCTATCCACCAACCTACCCGCCAACCTACTCAGCAATCTACCACCAACCTATACACCCACCTACCCACCAACCAACCAACCAATCTACCACCAACCTATACACCCACCTACCCACCAACCAACCAACCAATCTACCCACCAACCTACCTACCTCCAACCTACCCACCAACCAACCTACTCACCAACCTACTACCAACCTACCCAACAACCAACCTACCCACCAACCTAACCTACCCTACCCACCAACCAACCTACCCACAAATCAACCTACCCGCCAACCTACCCACCAACCAACCTACCAACCAACCTACCCACCAACCAACCTACCCACTAACCTACCCACCATACTACCCACCAACCTACCTACCAACCTATCCACCAACCAACCTACATACCAACCTACCTACCCACCTATCCACCAACCTACCCACCAACCTACCTTCCAATTAAGCTACCACCAACCCGCCCACCAACAAACCCACCAACCAACCCACCAACCTACCAACCAACCTAACCACCAACCTACCCACCAACCTACCCACCAACCTACCCACCAACCTACCCACCAACCTACCCACCAACCTACCCACCAACCTACCCACCAACCTACCCACCAACCTACCCACCAACCAAGGTACTACCAACCCACCCACCAACCTACCCACCAACCAAGGTACTACCAACCCACCCACCAACCTACCCACCAACCAAGGTACTACCAACCCACCCACCAACCAAAGTTTAATAAATACCTACCAAGCTGTACATAATATATAAGTAGATAGACAATTTTTTTTTTTTTTTTTTTTTATTCTTTTTTTTTTTTAATTTAGGGACATTTATAATCGCAATGCGTATGTCAGTCCCATCGTAACCTCAATACACATTAGTCATATGTGGGCCATGAACCTAAACAGACTCTTCGCATCATCGCCATTTGGTTGAGCCAAGATTTTATTGAATATGCCTACTTCGAGTCTGTTCAACCTCAAGACCCTAAACAAATCATTTCTCGCAGACTCATACCGAACACAGTCCATCAATAAGTGGTGTAAGTCTTCAACAACTCCACACTCCAATAGACAGTCTTAATTACTCATACTACAATCAAATTTATCTGAAATAAAGACATTTATTTGGTCTAATAATGTCAACCGGAAAAATTGGAGGAATATTATGTACAGCTAGGTAGGTATTTATTAAACTTTGACAGAAAAAAAATTATACGTAAGTGTAACTACAATATTTTATTACTGTTTTAAATTAACACAACACTACACACAACAACACAACACTATTAAAATAGATTTACAATTTTACTGTTCGCGACTGTACCAAAACAAAATGTATGTAGAAGTTGACGTGGAAGTTTAACATACTTCTACATAGTAAACCAAGTCGAAATTATCATGGTTCGAGACGACTATTTATTGACTATTTTTTGACACCAAATTCAAATTCAAAAACCTAGGCGTTCCGCGGTAATCAGGTGAGGATTGTGGCGAGAAAGGCTCTCCACGTAATCCTCACCAAGACCCCTTTATATCTCTGGGATCCCTTAATGACTATTTTCGAGATTTGGCATAGCGTTATGACTATTTATTGACTATTTTTTTATTGACTATTTTTTTTTATTGAAACCAAGTCGGTACTCCCAGCCGTTTGCTTGCACTGAGGTGAGGATTGTGTGGAGACCTTCACCCCATAATCCTCACCAACTTATAGCTGTATCTTCGGAACCATAATACGACAATTTTTTTAACCTTGGTGACAATTTATGACTATTTCTTGACTATTTTTTGGCGTTTTCAAAATTGATTTTCATGAACTTTTCAAAAGTGAGGATTGTGGGGTGAAGGACACGGAAAACCGCATTTATATTAACGGTAAAAAGTAAAAAAAAGTAAAAAGTTTTTA
Source organism: Agrochola macilenta (assembly GCA_916701695.1). Lineage (NCBI taxonomy): Eukaryota > Metazoa > Arthropoda > Insecta > Lepidoptera > Noctuidae > Agrochola > Agrochola macilenta. The sequence goes on along the minus strand of OU753554.1, from coordinate 7,591,254 downwards.
AGCAAAAACAAATAGCTGTTGGGGCTGTTACAATTTTTTCAACCAGTACATCTGAGCTGCACGATGAGCTGTCCAAACTATGTGCGTTGATAAAATATTGCCGCAAAAGGCGACCCAGATTATTTACTGCCTGTCCCCTATTCCTAACCAAAAGCGATCGACGCGCGAGTACTTACATACGCGATCGTTTTTATGAATTATGACGTACAAACGCGACTTGATTGATCGCGCGAGTATTTCATATTCATAATTATAAAAGAGCATAATGGTCGTGTACTCGCGCGATGATCGCTTTTGGTTAGGATGCGACCTGTGAGACACAACGTCGCGCGAGCCCAGTCACGTGTCCTTCCCCCAATGCTAAACCTTACTGTAACGTGTTCACAAACGAATGGAAGATGGTCATGCCAGTATGTCTGGAGCTCTATGAGATAGAATTATATTGACAATCCCGTAGTGTTGCAAGCATGAATATAATATACATATAGTTTGGTGGTTACAATTTCTCCACTAGGAATCGACCTATTAACAAAATATCCAATCAGTTAGGCCACAAATAATGCGGTTTGAATTTACAACCTGGATTTTAGTAATAAAAGTCGCTACTTACTTATCAGCCGTTGTTAATGGACCCGTGGACCGAATGTGACAAATACGTCACTGAGCTTACAGCTCTTTGCATTTTGCAAACACTGCTGCTCAACGAATCGACCAGGAGGTTTGAATAAAGATTTTTGTTGATAAGCACAATCAAAAACATCTTTATTCAAACCATCTACTCATTTGGAGGAGTTACCTTTGTTTGTTGCAACTGGAGAACACAAATTAAATACTTAAACGTTTTTCATTATACTGCAGGAACGAAATGTCACATTCAGTCAGTCATGATTTCATTGCGTACATTACCAATTAAAAAGTCGATTGTGATTCACCAAAAAGGGCATGATCAAAGGAGCTCCTTTCACACACACACACATATACCATCACGCAAGTATTGCCCGTGGGGTTAGGCAGAGGTGCTCCTGTATTAGTACGCCACATTTTGCTGGTCTACCAGTTTATTCCTATAAACACAACAAATATATCTTCAAATCTCTTGTGAACTATGTCTTATTGAAACTTATCGTTCTTAGGGGAAATCAAGTTAACTGCGGGTAGATTGAACTAGTTCTAGTTCTTCATACGTGAGTTTCTTAGGAAAGCTTAACTTTAAGTTAAAAGAAGCCTTTGTCTTAAGAATACCTACCGACTGCCGATCAATCAATCATTTACGTTCCCACTGCTGAGACTCAGGCCTCCTCTCTTCGAGAGGGAGTGGGCTATAATCTACCACGCGGGCCCAGTGGGTGTTGGTAGACGTCATTTGTCTTTGAATTTTTGTTTCTAAGACATGTCGGTTTCCTCACGATGTTTTCCTTCACTGTTTTGAGAGCAGTGAGTGGTGATGAAATTATTTACATAAAGTAAAACGCCTGTCTGGGTTCGAACCCACAACCGACAACTCGTAAGTCGGGGTCGTTACCACTGTGGCACTACTGCTCTCCTTCTTCTGTCACTTTTCTGACCTTTAATTAGATAAACTGTGTTATAGTGGTGTGCCTTTGTTTCAGAAAAACGAAACTACGAGAGTGTATACCTGGCGCAGGCTGAGAGAAGCATACGTAAAACAAGCGATGTTGGTCCGCAAAGTGGACGGTTCCATTGGTGGCATCATCGTACTATCATGCTTCTGCAACTTTTATTTTATTTGTTTGCAAATGTTCTTGGGAATTACGTAAGTTCTGTCAGGCACAAGTAATTAATTATAAGAAAAGAGATGGTAGAATAATTCCAATATAAAGAAAGATATTATAATTAGGGATCACCAATTACGCTTTTCCATTTGACCTATGTCCAACAGAGGACGTCTTTCGTCTTTCAGGGGCATGAGGAACAGGGTGTAAAGTTCACTCATCCCCCATAGAAAAGGGAGGATCCTCCGACCAGACGGGTGTCGTATCTGGCGGGCAACTGCCCAGAGGTTGAAGTTGGGAGATTGTATAAATGTAAACTCGCGGTAAACTCTAATTGCGCGATGCAGGATTTGTGTGACGTCAGTATGTTGTGTGACGTCAGGATGTTGTGTGACGTCAGGTCTTTGATGCATAGTTCGCATGTGGCGATTGCAGATGCCGCCACAGGCTGAAATGATGATGATTTTCTTCTTTTTACTTAGCGTTTCGATGGCAATCTAAATGGATTCGACCCAGAATTCAGCTACTTGTTTTTCGCCATCACTAACGTCCATCAGTCACCAGTCTTACCAAGGGGTATCGTATTACCCAGTAACTGGGTTGTGGAGGTCAGATAGGCAGTCGCTCCATGTAAAATACTGGTATTCAGCTGCATCCGGTTAGACTGGAAGCCGACCCCAACATAGTAGTAAAAGGCTAGGCAGATTGACTAATGTCCATCAGTAAAGTAGCGTGCAGCTGACAAGACACGAAGGACATGATAATAAGACCTTAGTTATAACAGGTGCCCGAGGCGCGTGTCTTCTACGCTGCGTTTTGGGCGCTCAATAATTTTTTAAGAATTTCTATGTAACGAATTACATCAAGCGCTGTCGTCCAAGAGCGAGCGTCATGTAATTCGTTACATAGAAATGTATACATTCTTATTGAGCGCCCAAAATGTAGCATAGAAGACGCGCGCATCGTTTGCTGAACAGCACCACATTTACTTTGTTGAACGGTGAAGTATTGGCATAGGAGAAATCTCCGAATAAGGAATTAAAAGTTAAGCCGCAAGACGTTCAAACAAAGGAATGCATTTCTTTGAAATTATAAGCGCATGAGACGTTTTATCTTTGCCTCTGGGTGACTGGTGCAATGCGATGACACGTAAATCACGTCCTAGGGAGACGAGACCCACGAGGAATGTAGACAAAGTTACTGTTCAAAATTAAATACCTTTCATGGCTTTAGCACAATACATTTTATTAATGTAAAATGTGTTTGTTACTCAACCGTGCAAAAACGTTTGTAAAAAAAATAATATGTTTAAATCAGGCAGAAAAAGTTTATTTCAATAATTCTTACCATGAAGAACACTATGTCATTTCGCCTCCAAACAAGGACAAAACTTTTATCAAAGAACTAACTAAATAGTACGTTAGCACCAAGTTTCCACAGTTCCAAAAATTTTCGCCGGTACTTAATCCATCATTAGGGCCGAACGGTGTAAGGAAACATCGTAAGTGGGCTCACACGTTCGTAATAGGACCTAACGTGTGTAATGCTTAGAACAGCTGTAGACATTTATCACGTTTGATATATACGGTGTAATGTAGGTACTTAGGAACCAGGTTTTATTAGGGACCTATAATGTCTTAGAGTGCTAAATCAACGACTATTCTAACATAGATAATGATGAATTAAGTAGCTGTGTGTTAGTTTATAGACATGGGTTATAAAATGAATATAGTAATGTTGCTAACCTTATTGAATTTTGGTTTAATAATAATAATACCATTTATTTCAAGCAACACAGGCTTATAGATAAACACCAGGTTGACTTGACCGGTTTAATACTATGTTAGTAGCACTTCACCTTCCACTAGCTTGACTTTGTACTGTCCTGTGGACACCCAAACGGTATTTCATTAAAATTTTATGTTTAAAACATACTTGATTTCTACGTTTATATTATACTAGGTTTTGCCCGCGGCTTCGCCCGCGTGGTAGTGGGAAAATATCTCACGAGAACGTTCTACCGGGATTAAAAGGAAGCGAAGCGATGATCGCTCTAATAGCCGAGGAAAAGGTGTTTGACTTTTGTCCTTGGGCTGCGCCGACGTCAAACATAATTATTTTGAAACGCGTAATTTTGAAGCTCCATAATATCTTTTCAAGGCATATTTTAATCTAAAAATGCCAAATTTAAATAACATATTTTATTAGATAAGGATTCATGTATTACCGGTCAAAATAACTCCGGAAGTAACAATTAAATTTTTATGCAATTCTAAAAGATAAAAAAAATGTTACTGGCGTGCGCTGCTTAAACCGTAAGAGACACATAAAATTAATGTTCTACAGGATTGTACATTTGAAAAAGTTCAACAGAAAGTCTGTGATAGCATAATTATGTCTATCTTCTAAGGATGACCCTTAGAAGATAGACATATGGTATCGTAGAACATTAATTTTATATGTCTCTTACGGTTTATGCGGCGCACGCCAGTAAGGGCCTACGTAGACTGGCGGATTGGACGGCAGAGAATTTAAAATTTATCAATTGAATTGAATACCAATATCCAATCGAAATAAGGTAGATATATATTTCAATGCTCGGTGATCGACGGAAAACTACACTGCGATGCTCCAAGCTCGATCCAATCCCAATCCGATTCCGAAAACCGAATCCAGTCCGAAATCGATTTTTTCCGACATCTTCAAAAATAATCGTCACATTTCACTTCTATCGTACTGGAAAAAAATACGCGCCACTTCCGTAAAGTACCGCGGCGCGCGGCTTATCGCGATGTAATTTGACCCGGGCTGACCCCGCTCACAAAAAACGCTGGCACTCGGATCCTATTGCGTCTATTTACATTCTGTAAACAGATCCGGATGAGATATTATTGCCAGTGTAAGAAAAATCGACTAATCGATTTAATTGCATAGTTGATGCAAAAATAATATTTTAACTGTGGCGCCGCGAGCCGACTCCTAAAGGAGTCGGCGGGACTTGACGGCAATTCGCGGAAACCGGCGCCTTTTGGATGAGTAGTACGATAGAGGTTGGCAATTTACCCAAACTTTAATGAATTACACATGTAAACTTTGGTTAAAACCGTTTGAAAATCCATTCGGTAATTTCTGAGTTTATCACGTTCGGACAGACAAACATGGTGGGGGAACTTTCTTATAAAATATGTAAGGATAAAGTTAAAATGCCTGAGGCTCCGGTCTCTAAACGCTATCGGTGATGTCTGGCGTCACCGTATACGTCATAGAGTATTATTTTTAATCCAATGAGCATTACAAAGAGACAATACGATCTTGAGGCAGCGTACGGCAAGACGCTGTAAGCGGCCGATGGTGTATGTGGGTCCCCAAAGAAATATTAGGCAAGGTATTTTATATTTTATGTGCCGTTAGGTGTGTGCATATCAATAAATATATTTAAATTTTCTTTGTCCCCAGCCAAAGCCAATTCAGTGAGCCACTAAGGACGGTATACTACTTCATGTCACTAGGCTGGCTGATCTTCAGGGTCACCTGCGTCATGTTAGCAGCGTCTGACGTCAACGCCCACTCCCGACTGGCTCTCAAATACATATACACTCATGATACTCATTGTTATAATGTTGAGGTAAAGTTTCCACTTTTTGTGAAGGAAGATAATACGATGATAATGACGAATGTTGAGTGGTATAGATTCTACGTATTTTCTATGTATTTATTTCCAGATTCATAAAATGATCCAGCAATACATTTTATGAATCCGGACATTATTTTGGAAAGAGAAATATACACAATATAAACAACGATCACTGCAATTAACGGCTAAAGAGGAAACTGATATAAAATCTAGACTTTGGAAATGTAGGAGTAGTTATCGTACTTAGTTTTACAAGAGACGAAAAAGAAAATAATAATAATGTGGTGTCATTTTTTCGGTAGGTACAAAAACATGTTTAAGTAGGATTTTCTTTTGCAGGTGGTGCGTCTTCAAGATCAGCTCTCTAAGGACTATGTCGCTCTCAGCGGAAAGGGCTTGTTTATTCTGAGTAAAAGTATTTTACTGCAGGTCGAGTATTGGTTATGTTATTATTTTCTGAGGTTTTAAAGAAAATCATATTTCATCATCATCAGAGTCGAAATAAAAATCATTTTTATGGTTCCGTACCCGAAGGAGGCCGAACGGAACCCTATTAGTAAGCCTTTGCTATCCATCCGTTCGTCCGTCCGTCTGTCTGTTAGCGGGCTGTACCTCATGAACCATAATAGGTAGACTGTTGAAATTTTCACAGATTGTGTATTTCTATATTCGCTGTTACCATTTTTTTTTCTTTTCTGTATTAATAGGAACTAAAGTTCTTAGTAATGGATTACAATCTAGCCTAAGAGGTTACTAAGCAATTTAACTCTAACTTATTATTTTACTTAATAAATTATTTTATAACTAAGAATAGTGTCAATTTGGTCGTTTTTACTTTATTAGGGTCTGATAATTGATGAAAACACTTTGTTCATGTATTACATGTATAGCACAGCATTTTTACTGTTATGTATTCACTATTTATACACTACACTTACTCAAATGGTTTAGTTCTATTTAGCCTACTTACTATGTCCGTGTTATCTATCAGCTGAATAGCCTCGATTCACATGTCGGTGAAGTCTGTGTTCATAGGCTTCAGCAAATATTTAGATGATGGTGGTGACGAGTTCCATTTAAAGATCTCGTTAGAGGTCGTAATTTCTAAAGTACCATGGTGCTTTTACAGCATCCCTGAGTACTGTTTTTTCGTTTAGTACATCCACAAAGTTGGATACCGTACGTCCATATTGGCATACGAATATGCTTGTACAATGCTATTTTATTAGGTATTGATAAACAGGATTTCCTACCGAGTAACCAATACATACTTTTGTAATGTATGTGGAGTTCCTGTCTTTTCTTTTTGACGTGAGATTTCCATCGCAGCTTGGCGTCAAGCGTTATGCCAAGGTATTTGGCTATATTGGCACTTGCAGGCCGTTTATATGGATTGGGTGGTAATCGCAGTGTTTGTTAGAAAGCCAAAGTGAATTGATTTTGACTCATTTAGTTAGATCTTACAATTTTTTGTCCAGTTATAAACTTTCTTCACCGACAGTTGAACTATTTCTACTGCTTCTTTGTGGTTTGATCCAGTATGCCTTAATAACAGTGTCATCTGCAAAGGCCTCAATGGTGTTGTTCTCCAACTCTGAGATATCACATGTATATAGCATTCGATCTGGTCGCGAGACCATTACCTTTGCCACAACTGCAAGTCGTACTAACCTAGGCGGCACCGCACCCATGAACCGTCTAATGGGAAATTATAATAAAATCACTACACGAACCAATAGCATAGACATATTCTCTAACCCTTTTTGTCAATTCCGTACGAGACTTTTAACCAGCTCGGAGTCTCAAGACCTCTGTGCGACACAAGCCGCCTATTAATAAAATTGTATACACTTCCATTTCTTTCTTTTTAGGTCTTTTTTGTTATTTAATTAAATATTTCTGTACTTTCCATCATATTTGTGAACATAATTATTTAATTTTTCTTTTTAATTTGTAACTTAATCAACTAACGATGACTATAACGTCCTTTAATCATTAATTTCTCTGCTAGTGCTGTGCACTTCTGTAAGTGACGAATTCACAATACCTAAAACTCTATGTGATTTTTGTATGTGTATGTTTTAGTGAGTAAGTCGTTGAGGTGCCTTACCAATAAATAAATAAATAAATAAATAAGTGCAAGATTGGGCCTAACATACTTCCTTGTGGTACCCTAGCTTTTATAGTTTTTAGCTCGAAATATGCATTCTCTTGCCTTACTCTAAACATTTTGTTACTAATATATAACTCTGGAATGTCTGCAAATTCTGGAGGTAGCATGCGTCTGAGTTTAAATATTAGACCCTCATGCCAAACTTTATCAAAAGCTTGCGCGATATCTAGAAATACGGTGGCGCAGACTTTCTTGTTTTCGAGTGCTTTTTTAATGTTTATTACTCGTGTGTTCCTGATCTATTGTAGAATGTTTTCCCTGAAGCCAAATATTAGTTATATACCAATAATTAATATTAATATTCAAAAAACCGGCCAAAAGCGACTCGGACTCGCACACGAAGGATTCCGTACCATATTAAGATCGAAAATATTACGCCAAAAAACACCCGTTTCTTCTAAGTATGCCCTTTAATTATAAACTTTTAATTTTTATTATATATTGGTATATAACTAATATTTGGCTTCAGGGAAAACATTCTACAATAGAGCCACCAATGGAGCAACTACAGAATAAGATGACATCTTGGTCGTTAACGTTATAAGTTTAGGAATTACGACAAGAAAACAAATTGGATTTGCTGATTGCGCTATTAATGAATTGTGTTCTTTGTCAGCGGTTGTGCACTTTTGCATTTAATTAGAATTTAAGACTATTAGTTACAGATTATGTAGTTACATGATATAAAGATTAACATCGACTCAGGTAATCTCAAAGGAAAAGGACCAGGCTCCTAACTGAACAAACGAACAAATCCGAAATAAACTTACCCAGTATAATCACATAGTAAAGTCTCTTGCAGACTGGTGTGACTTGTCGCGCGACGTGACTCCGGTAATTCTTCTACCGTGAAGTTATATTTGGAATTGTTTTATTAGAGTCGCGTCGCGCCTGTTGGCGGCAGCCTTAACATTCTCTGTCCTCAATCCAAAAGAGTCTAATCTAATTAATTCTTACAGATGGCCGGCGCGATAATAACTTACGAGCTTGTTCTGATCCAGTTTGATAACAAAGGCACTGATCCTGTTCAGCTGAATTTGACTAAGAATGCAATTGGAGTATAGATTTTAACTGTATTGATTTGTTTTATTTTAATTCATTCATTCTTTACCTCATTCTCTTTAGGAGCGAAATTGATGATAAAATGTTCTTTAATGGATCCAATTGGATACCCTTACCATAAGACCATTCGATGCGATTGTGTTATCTAATGCCTCATTATTACAATCCCAACTGTCCCGTTGGTCAGCCGGTCGCAAGCGCGTGCGTTGACCGTGGGGTCCTGGGTTCGATTCCCGGGGCGGGCAAAGTGTTATTGGGTTTTTATATTAGGAATTTCTTAGTAACAGCCTGGAGTTTCGAAATTGGTGGTGTGATATTGTAGTGCACACACTTGTGCACTACAATATTTCCGGCGCCGAAGGCTGGTCTCCGCTGAGATTGGTCGTCGCGGCCGAAATACGATCTGGAGGACTATTATTATGTAATAATAATAAGTCAACTATAAATTGGAAGGGCTTGCCAAAGAAATAGTCAAACGTGTTAACTTGGAAGAATCCACTTTGCCCTAGTATAGGATTAATATACAGGGTGTCAGGGACATCGCCGCGAAAACTGATACCATCGATTCAGTACATGATTCTGAACGCCCAGGCGTTGAAATTATTCGTCGGTTATTTAAAAAAGGGTTCAGAATCATGTACTGAATCCATGGTATCAGGCTTTGCGTCGATGTCCCTGCCACCCTGTACATATAATAATCCGATACTATTAAAACATGAGAAATTTTGTTTATGTATATAAATACAAATATTGCTGCTATAAATATATATGTATATATATTTGTATCACATCTCGAAAACGGCTCTAATGATTTCGATGAAAGTTGCAATATAGGGATTTACGGAGGTAAAAAATCGATCTAGCTGGTTCTCATATCTAAGAAAATTCCTTTTCTCTATTTTCACAGCCTCGGGAATGTGATACAACATTGGTATACCTGGACGATATGTTTATCTATTTTCACCCGACCACAGCTCGGTCGACCAGGTACTAATATTAATATCAGCTGGATAAAAATATTAGTAGTAAGTATTACGATTGCCCTCATAGTGACCTATACCAAGACAGCACGCCTTTTTTTTTTTGAGGGTGGGAAATTATCTAATAACTTCTCCCGCTCTAGGCGGAGCGGGAGGGTGTGTCAGACTTTTACTGACTAAAACCCACCCGTGTTCCTTCCGTTGCCTGTGTACCGGGGCCAAGATATCCCTTTCAGACAAACCCGCAACCCCGGCACGCATTGGTCCTTACGGACCCCGTCAGTTGTGTAAACATAACAAGTTGGTGCTGACATCTCTTTGAGGCGCGCGTGGAACACAACGCGCCGTCGACCCGGGCCTGGTCTTTATCGAATGGCGAGCTACCCATTGCTCACCGTCCGCAAGCCCGCGCCTGCGGTGGCCGGAAGTCGGCTCGTGACTCCCGACGCCCGGGGCGTCTCCTGCGGCGACTAGGGGTGCGAGGGCGCGAATCCTGCCTCTCCGTCGCGCGCTCCGCCTCTTTCTTCGCGAGAATTACTGCTTTGCAGAAGGTAGTGACGGCGTCCCATGCACTCTCGCTCCAAACTACGGCCTGAACCAGGGCTGGACGCGAGAGATCGCCGCCGTGAGGACACGGTGCCCCGCCCAAGCCGGGCAGACCTCCGACGTATGTTCCACCGTGTCCTCCGGGCAATTCACACAGTGGTGACACCCGGGCGTTTTCTCCCGTCTTATGCGGAACAGGAACCTCCCGAAACAACCGTGTCCGGTGAGGACCTGCGTCAGGCGGAAGATTAGGACGCCATGGCGCCTCTCAAGCCACTCCTCAAAGAGGGGACTTATCGCTACAATTGTGGCGTGCCCAGCGCTGGGTTGCGACAATCGCACTTTCCATGCTGCCATGAGATCCCGCCGGAGCTCTGTCCGCTGTGCTGTGATCTCTCGCGGCAGCGGAGTACAAATTTTAATTTACAAGTTTTATAAAATAATTACAATAAATAGGTACTAACTAAGTAAACAAAATTAAAAGCCCTCTTCCTCTCTCCTACTTTTGCTGTGCCCGACAGGGTCCACAATGATCATATTATTTTGTTAAACCTACCACCTAAGTTCACATGTGGAAGCAATAAATATATTGAGTATTGAGTATTGAGTATTGAGTTACGCCCCGGCGTTTCGCCTCCTCGCGACACTCCCATATATGCACGAGGACTTTTGCCTCCAGATCCCATGGCGGTAGTCCGGCAAGGAGGCTCGCCACCGTGGAGACCGTGCGGTATCCTCGGACCAGCCTTATGGCCATAAGACAGCACGCCTTTTTTTTTTTTTTTGGGTGGGAAATCATCAAATGACTCCTCCCGCTCTGGGCAGAGCGAGAGGGAGTGTCAGACTTTTACTGACTAAAACCCACCGTGTTCCTTCCGTTGCCTATGTGCTGGGGCCGCGATATCCCTTTCGGACAGACCCGCAACCCCAGCAGGAAGACAACACGCCTTGAGTATCTAATTTTCTTTTGGATTTTATTAAACATCCAATAAATTCCAACAATTTTATTAAGAATTCGATCCTCTCGTCCAAAGCAAAGGCTGAATTAGCCGTAGAATAGATAGTTTAATAACATGTTTATCTACAATAAGTGCATTAAATTCTATGCGATTTGTAAGACAGGAAGGGTAAAACAGGAACCTAGGACCAAACAATTAGAGCAAACTAGAATACAAAATAGCTTTCTTGTATTTTGCAATCTAGTCATTGAAAAAAAAAACTCTTGCAACATACGATTTAAAAAACGTATTTTTGTATTTTCAAAATGAAAGTTTTCGTTTTGATTGTAAGCGTGTTTAGAAATAAATACCGATAACAATGCGCCAAATCATATTCCTACTACCGATTTGATTAGATTTTTACTGATACCTACTATTGTCAATAGTAAGTATCAGTAGTCACTAGTAAGTGTATAATTATAAATATTCTAGAATGTTCCAGCCATCATGACCTATGACATGAGTTTGTAGTAAAATACGAGTATTCAGCAGGTCATCAAAATAACAGTGAGTGCCTGCACGATTTCTAATTATTGATAAAAGTAAATCAGACGATCATATCGCGTGTTTTTTGTTTTGCAAATAGTTTGTGGCCAGTTTAAATTGGTCCTTAGGATAGTGAGTTGAGGTTATGAAAACTTTTTGGTATGACCTCTTTGTGTGTTAAAAGCGGCAAATGCTGGCCGAGTAGATCTTCCAGAAGATAATGATAAAATTTGACCACGTGACAACTATCTGAAATACTTAGGAAGAGGATGTTAGTCTCACTGGCTGACTAAGGTATTGTACTTATCTTTCAATCATAATATAATGCAATGGATAATCACTCAATCACTTAATGAATCATTTATGTACTAGAGTTCAAACTGTACTGGGTGTTGATAATAAATTGAAACCAATTAATATAATAATTTTCATTCTAATGAGTGGTTTGCGTGGTTCAAATGAAATAGGTATGGTAATTGATTTATGAGAACATAGAGAATTTGATCTATGTTTGTTAACATACGTTTCCTTGAAAAATGTTTGGTCAAGAATTTAACCCGTTTTTGAGTAAAAATACGTTGCTGTTACCTGAACAACCGATACATGATGTAAGTTTCTATTTATACATTTTACAGTTACATTCATAGAATTTTCTTAGATCATTGGAATATAAGGAAAAGCTTTCTAATTATTAATCACTTATTTTGTTCATGTATCTATAATTATTTGAAGACGATTCGTTTATAAGACAGACATGTTATTTCATGATTCCTTGTACCTACGCCCAATTTTCACCACTACCAAGCGTTTCATCACTGAGCTTAGGAACACGTTTATATTTAACCTTTGATTCTTCCATCAGGATTTCTTGGATATCATGGAGAAGGTGTTCTACTGGTCGAGTCTGTTTGGCGTGTTTGGATGCAGGAGATACATTAGCCTGATTTGGAGCACACTTATACTAGCATCATTAATCGTCATTGAATTCATGGCTATCTGGAAAGTTATTAGAGCTTTTGCAGGAATTGCTAGAGACATGACTGGACATCGTAAGTGCTTCAAATAATATTTGACTTTAAAATTGAAGATAAAGCTAGAAGTGTAAGTGCACGCCATCGCCTACACGAGTTGGAATATTTTTAATGAAGGGGAGATTTGATCCTGGACAGTAAGCTCCGCCGTGACGTTACTGACTGACAAATAAATATTATTCGACGTCATGCGTACGTAGCGTCTAACATTAGATATGGCATTGTGCTATGGTTCTGTTTTTATAAATAGGGTATTTATAGCCCAAAAATAATGTAGCCGTGCTTTTTGTGATGTCCCACCATTGAATTCATATAAACTTCTTTTTAAAGATTAAAAAACATTAACCGAAATATTTCAACATCTTAGAGACACTGTTACGTTTAACACAATATATCCTGATAGACTAATTATTTCTCGATTGAAAAGCCACTATTATCACAGAAGTTGCTTTTCAATGGTTGTAAGGATATACTACGAGTAACTATATTATAATGTTCAAATTTTATTAGCTTAATTAATGTATTTTTGCATGCTAGTTTTAGCGAATTGTTTTAGAAACTATTAAATAATCCGACCAACTGTAATGTAATACAATTCTTGCAAATAAACATTTCATTTCATGTCATTTCATGTCATTTCATGAACCTGCTATTTTTTCGAGCCAATTCGAGAGAAGAAGAAGCTTTAAGATGTACGGTATTCTTTATGTTCGACGTTAATCACTTTGTGTATCATCTTCTTTTCGTGTGGTTAGTAACTACCCTGGTGTCAGAGTTTTAAAGCCGTCCATGGGCCTCTGACTTGGCTTCACATGCCGTTGAGAAATATCTCTCAGGCATGGCTTCCTCACGATGATTCCCTACACCGTTCTTGAAGCTAGTGATAATTATACAATACGCACATGAATTCGAAAAGTCAGAGGTACGTTACCTTGGACTCGAACTCGAGACCTATGAGTTGACAGTCTGGCGGTCACACCACTAGGCTTTCACTGCTCTTTTTATCATTTATATGTGTGTCAGTGATTGTATTAGAAATCGTCCCCAATATATTTTCTTCATCTACTGCAATTGTAGTACTCAAGTTCGATAGAGTTGGAAAAGATAAAGCACTTTTATAATTTGTGATTTATTTCAGGAAGTATAACAGCCCGATTAGCTGGAGCCTTCTTCTATTCAATAACAATAATGTCGCTGATCTTAGCCTCAAAGCTATGCTACTATTGGAGAAAGAATTTATCTGTGGTATGGGCTAAAGTCGAACGGTCTGCTGGCGTGAAAGTCCCGGACGACAGCACTTTAAAAAGGAGGATGCTGTTTGTGGTCGGCTTTATGACATTCTTTTCCATCTGTGAGTTCAATGATATAAATAATAATGATTATGAGTTTCCGGACGGGAAGACTTAGCGTTGAAAGGCCTCTCACAAGGTGGACCGATGACCTTCCTTTCCTTCCCCGTCTTTCGGCTGAAATTATGAATAATGATGAGTTTCTAACTGTTCGCTGGTCAGAGTGGGTAAAGAGTTATTGAATTTTTTTAATTAGTGTTATTTTAAAATTCAATAATTATTTACATTACATTACATTCAATGCTGCGTTTTACCTAAGACTCGACTGCTAAAACTTGTGACCGGTGACAATTTTAATTCGTTCGGTCGTTTAGTTTTTTAAATCCTTCATCAACTGCCCAGCGTTTTCCCAACTATGATGGGCACCTGCTTCCAGTCTAACTGGATGCAGCTGAATACGGTGTTTTACATAGAGCGACTGTCTATCTGACCTCTACAACCCAATCACTCGGTAACACAATACTCCTTGATAAGACTGGTTGTCAGACCTTTTAAAATATGATTTATATATTATTTCTTTTCTTTTAGTTGAACATGCCGTAAGTGTGGTAGCATCCGTAGGACTGGACTGTCCGCCATCATTGATTTTCAAGCGATACGTCCTTGTCTCACATGGATTCATTTTTATGAGCCGTAAGTGAAACCATTCAAATTATGTCATTTAGTCCTATTAGGCTCAGTGCAGACCATAGATAGAAGAGCACGGAGCTACTTCATTGACCTGTGCGAGTTCGCTCGTCTTATGTCTGCGGCGATATTTATAGGCCGGGGAAATTAGGTTTGAACCCTGCACTAAATCCTTACAGCAATGTTTTTCTTGAATCGTGTTTTTCTACATTTTCCAGAACCACATTAATACCTATAAAAAAAACAAAAACGCGATTCTGTGATAGTTAAATAGTTAACAGTAAAATGTTGGTTATGTTAAAAATTGGTAGAACATAGGTATATTATTTCAGAATCAAACATTAACCTCCAAAAATTATTTGTATTTGTAATTTTAAAAATAAAATAAACATAAAAAAATATACGATTTTTTTTAATTTTACTTCCTGCAAAAAGGTTTAACGGCCGTTTTTTTGCATTAAAGTACATAGTTAAATATTTGAATATGCTATCCAAAAAAATCAAATATATTGTACTAGCGCAAAATATTATTAAAAGTTTTTTTACAGGCAAAAATGTAGCAGAATTCAATTTAGTTTAACTTTTATTTATAGGCTGTATCCGATCTTATTACAAGAAAATTAAACACATTAAAGCAAAATGTTCTAAACCTATCTATTAAAAAAAAAAAAAAACTTGCTTTAATGTGTTAATTTTCTTGTAATTAAGTGAGATAGAGCTTATAAATAAAAGTTAATCTAAATTTAATTCTGTAACATTTTTGCCTGAACCGCTATTGCAAAAAACTTTGATAAATAATATAATAATAAATATAATATCTTGCGCTAGTACATTATATTTAATTTTGTTGGATAGCGTATTAAAATATTTAATAAAGGAATTTAATGCAAAAAAACTGCTGTTAATATTTTTGCTTGAAATACAATTTAAAAAAATCGTAATTTTATTTTTATCGAAATTTCCGTGGGTTATATGATAATTTTGTTGACCTACTTGTGATACGTCTTCTTCGACAAATACTCCAAACAAACATATCTGTAAAAAAAAAATCTACCACGTAAAATTGAAATAAGATGTTTTATTTTAAAAAAACGTACACGGGGGTCAACTTTACGCGGTATACATTTTAACATACTCTCTTGTCTATACCCCACACGATAAATTAAAAAAAAAATGGCTGTTTTAAATTAATGCAAAGTTAGCCTAAAATTCCTATAACTAGTAAAAGCGCTATTTCATATATTTTGATTTACGATGCTGATAATAAAGATTTTTTTTCAATGAAATAGCTCTGACATGTTCTCATCTTTTGTCTGTGCGGGGCCCAACTTCATTTTTTAGAACTATACTATTTCAGTACATAAAAGAATTGGAACTTTCTGATATTACAGAGGATTATTCTGAATGGTTTGCCATGCCACTAGCCTTCGTAAGTACTATAGCCAGTCTGTTATGGAACTTTCAAGATCAGCTGATAGTGCTTATCAGTATGGGCCTGACGTCTCGGTATTCTAGATTAAACGAGTGCGTCGCCAAAGTATGTGCCTTGGAGAAGTCGCAGATGGACTCTGATAAGGTAAGGAGACAAACTTAAGCGTTGGGAGAGACTTAACAACACATTAAGGCCCTATTGCACCTCAAATCATATAATACGTCAAGCGCTAAACAAATTTCAAGCATAGTTCTGTTTCTGTCAATCGTTTAAAGATGAAGAATAAAGGTTTTAACCGCCTCTGTGGTGTCGTGGTTCGACTGCCTGTCTCAGACCCAGAGGTCCCGGGTTCGATGCCCAGTGGGAGCAAAATTTTCTGCTCGGTTTGGTTGGTGGTAGGGTTTGTCCTAAGTCCGCCTGGCTAGCTACCAACATTTCAACAGCATTGTTATGTTTCGGCAGTTACAGGTAAGGCCAGCTCCTCTGTGGTTGAGGATCCCGGGAGAAGCTCGCTTCCACCTTCGGCCTGATCATCACTTACCATCAGGTGAGATGCAGGCAAAGAGAAATGCCGCCGCGGTAAAAAAAAAATAAAGCGTGCGAAACAGTAGTCGTATATGATATACAAACATTTGACATCTTGTCTGATAGTACCAACCTCTCGGAAAATGGGTTGGTACCATCTGAGGGACAACTCTAGCACCGCGTGCGCTCATTGGCCAATTCAAATAGCGCGCGCTTCCCCGGCTTCCTGTTACACACTTCCGTCCCTTTTTACCAAATCACTCCCTCATATTGCAGGAAAGTGAGAGGTAAGATGTTACACATACAAAAAAGATGACAGAGACAGGGTGATGCTTTAACTAAGTTTTGCGCTAAACAACACATATCGCGGGCCTAAGTATATTTATTAATTTTATTATTTATATACACACAGTAAAATAGATGATACGACATAATAAATAATTGCTTTATGGGCCTGCTCTTGACGTCGCTCTCACCTGATGGAAAGCGATTTGAAATATAGTATTTTAATCATCTTAATAATTTAATAATGTTAAAACTCAAACCAAATTAAAAAAAAAACATAACGCTGTCAATAGTGACTTTGGCGGTTTCGAAAACATGTGTGCACTTAGTGAGGTGTAGTTTGATTGTAATTAGTTGTAAGTAAATTAGTGCGTGTGAGTGTGTATGCACAGAGCAGAGGTGTAGTTTTGGCATGCTTCACTGTACTGTTCGTAGCACTAAGTCTTGGTCTGACATGCTAAATATACCAGCCAGGGTAGTCACTAACTACACGAACAAGAAAGAAGAATGCTGAATATTTCTTAGGATATTTTCTTTAAGGATGTATCCGTGCTTGATCTTCGAAATACTTCCGAAATAAGTAGGCACACCGTTAATTTGAAACCGCTATTGATTTATCATGGATTTTCAATAATTATGATAATCTTTCAAACTTTTTATTTCAGCAATCTGAAGCAGTCAAAATGTATACTTGGCGTAAAATAAGAGAGGCGTATGTGAAGCAAGCGATGCTTGTGCGCAAGATAGATGTTGCGCTTGGCGGCACAATCATTCTGTCTTGTTCCTGTAACTTCTACTTTATATGCTTGCAGATGTTTTTGAGTATTACGTAAGTTATTCTTGAATTAAAACCATAAGTACTGCAACGTGCCTTGTGTCACTGTTTCTCCCGGTCTGCCTTATTCTGGTCTCTATCCCACCTAGCTCAACTAAAGGGCAGTTGCCCGAATGCCTGCCAACTCATCCAAACATTTCTTCTCTCGTGTTGGCACGAAATATACAGTAGTCGTTTACGATGTGTAACATCTGACATGTCACTTTGCTAATAATAAGCAACATTAAGGTGATAAACAACATTAAAGGGGCGGGGCCTCGTCAAGGTCGTTTCTGACAGTCAACTCTAGCACCACGCGTGCTCATTGATCAAATAAGCCCGCGCTTCCCCGGTTTCTTGTGACACACTTCCGTCCCTTTTCACGAAATCACGCCCACAGATTTGATTAATAGATTTTTTTAGATTGCAGGAAAGCAAAGGGGCTACACATAAAAAATATACGAGTATAATTAAACTGCTCAATATTTAAGTTGCTAAAATAAAATGGCAGATAAATACTTAGATCACATCGTCGCAAAGCCTATCACATCATTTTATTTAAGACGAGGCTAATAACATTAGATATAGTTATTTTTTTTTTTTTACTAACATTATGGATCTCTGTGGTCTGATAATAAAGGTTATAATAATAATCTCTCATAGAGGACCTTGCAGTATTTTAGGGCTCCGTAGGTTCAAAAGGAAAAACGGAACCCTAATAGAATCTCTTCGTTGTGCGTCCATCTGTTTGTCTGTCTGTCAGACCGTCAAGAATGTTTTTCTCAGGCACGCGTGAAGGTATCAAGTTGAAATTAATATCTAACACGTAGGTAGGTCTACGGTCCCTTAGGGCTCCAAAAAATTTAAGCTTATAAGTCAACGCAATAAAAAAATAAGGCAATTTATGCGACATATTTTGATACTCACGACGAAGAAATCAAAACCTACTTCCGTTGACTTAAAATCATGACAAGAAACAAGGTCAGCGCAAGTAAAGTGCAAATAAGTCCGAAAATCGTCAATTTGTAGTTTCATCACTTAAAAAAATATTATTTTGCGATTACAAACTTTCATTTGCAATTGAAGAATCCGTGGCGTATGAGAGAACATTTTTTCAACTACAAAGTTAAGTTTGTTCTTGGGATGAATTCATCCCAACTACCAAACCCTTCATTATTCGTGGTCCGATACGCACTTGGCCGGTTTTACCTTATTTCTTTCGAAAGCTTTCTTAAACTTTAAAACTAACTTTAAGTTATACCTTGAAAATAATATTTTCTTCTCTTTTTTTTTAGCCAAGGTCTGTCCACTGATATAATGACAGGGATCTACTACATGGTATCATTAACCTGGCTTTGCATAAGAGTGGTCAGTGTAGTTTTAGCAGCAGCTGATGTCAATACACACTCGAAAATAGCTCTTAAGTATCTTTACACTTATGATACTCATTGTTATAATATTGAAGTAAGTATTGTTCTGTTTTATATATTCCTGTGTCGTAAAGTTTCTTTGCTTTTAGAAATTGGTCCTCTCATTATTATTATTAAAATATTTTTGACACGTGGGTTAGTCATAAGAATCTTTTTGGGATGCCAGTTTAGTTATGATAATTTGGTATTAATGTTGATAGCAATTGCATTAATGTATTAATTATGTGGTATTAAAATGTAATGAAATGGCCGAACTCGTACCGAAGGACCAACATTTATACTTAGACTTAGGAAAAACTACGCCGCTAGCTGCGCCTCGCATAAGTCTCGTTCTCGTTGGAATACCGGAATAAAAACTATCTTATGTCCTAACCCGGGTCAGTCTACCGATGTACAAAATTTCATTCAAATTCGTTTAGCCATTTTAGCGTGAAAGCGTAACAAACAAACAAACAAACAAAGTCACTTTAGCATTTATAATATTAGTTAGGACGATAAATTGTGATAAAATTATTTATTAGTAAAAAGAGAAAGCACAGTGATCAAATAAGTCAAATATTTCCGGAAAGAGGACCAATTTTTTGCTTCTATAGTTATGAAAAAAATTATGCAATACACGCCTCGGCTATTATTCACATTCTTCGAAACTATCCTAAACCAGCAAGAAACACAATCTACCAAAATAAACTGAATATTGCAAATGTACAAAAGTTCCAGCTCGTTTGGTCCTCCATCTACCCTATTTGTCGCACGTAACCGCAATTAGAACTTCATTTTGCAGGTGGAGCGCCTTCAAGACCAACTAACTAAAGATTACATCGTCCTCAGCGGAATGGGCTTCTTCTATCTAAACAAAACTATTTTGTTACAGGTTTGTACTGTTTTTGTTCTAGATTTAAACGAATGCTATTTGCTCAGGGATGCGCCTTAACTCAGGTCTGTACTCATGTATTTCAGAGGGTCATCCCGACCTCACCGCCGATGTCCTTCGCGATCGCGATCCCGAATATACTCCCCCCGATCCTTTCTCGACGATGCGCCAGCCCGCGTCAAAGCTGAGCCTGTAGCTTTAAATTCCTCTGACAATAATAATTACCCATATTTGATCCAGCCTATCCCATCTTGCTGTCCTCCCCCCAGTGACGCCCTAAGCCTAGGTTGCTACCCCACAGGGGGTACTGCTTCTATTGAGCACTCGCCTAGTATATAAGTTAGTTCCTGGCTGGAGGCTTTAAGTTGCTTAAGCTTAAGGCAGCCACAGGATAGCCCGGTTAAGCTTAAGGCAGCCACAGGATAGCCCGGTTAAGTAGTCATGACCTCAGAGATCAGCTACGAGAAGCACTCTATAAAAGAATAATAAAAATATATTTCAGAAACTTTAAAAAATAAAACATAAAGTTGTCTAATTGAACATTTATTTGCAGATGGCCGGTGCGATAATAACCTACGAACTTGTTCTCATTCAGTTTGACGAGCAAGGCATCGATGACGTTCAGTTAAATATAACAGCTAATATTTAAATGCATTTATTTTTCTTATTTTATTATTAGTCTCTTTCATATTTATTTAATGAACTTCAAGCAATTATAAGCCTAATAGTTTTTCATTTAGAAAGTTAATAAATACAACCACGTCATTATGTGCCTGTCGTTTATAAAGTTAGGATTATATTTTAGAGGATTGAGGAACAGGGTGTAACGTTCACTCATCCACCATAGAAAAGGGAGGATCCTCCGACCAGACGGGTGTCGTGTCTGGCGGGCAACTGCCCAGAGATTGAAGTCGGAAGCTTGTATATATGTCCATCGCGCGGTAAACTCTAATTGCGCGATGCAGTATTTGTGTGACGTCAGGATTTTATGTGACGTCAGGTCTTTGATGCGTAGTTCGCATGTGGCGGTGTACATGCCGCACCATACCCCTAAAACGACATAAATTTAATATAATTACTACCAATTGCCAACCATCAACCAATTATTTGTCTACCGTTAGGTTAAAATGAATCAATTTTCCCATAAATCAATCATAAATAAAAGATCAACGTTCAAACGCTGATATTATTATTGCAATATCAGAAACGATTGCATGCAAGTAAATGATAAATATGTAAATCATTTGCTAAATACATATAGAGACCTGTGTAAACATATGAGAGATAATATCAACTAAATAAATCATAATAATTGTGCTTGTACAAATTGTGACATACAATTATGTACAATCGTACATGGCATATTTAGTAAATTGCTTCAAAGTAACATTTTATTTCTGAAACTAAGCACAAAGCCCTTCATCCACACAACACCTACCTCTATTTCAAGAACTGTAAAGGCTGAAATGGCATGTATATTTATTCAGTAGAAAGTTTTGTTAAACATTTGAATAATTGTGCCTGACATGCGATTCAGATGTGTAAAACAATAATTTTCATAATAAATGCGGACTCATCGGGGCGAAATAAAATGTTTTATTGATGCTACATAGTAATGGAAAGGTAAAAATACAATGGCTCAGTATTTCAATAATATATACCGGGACCAAACGCTGAGAGAATCACTAGTTTCAACTGAAGATATTTGTTTTGCTGTAAGTAATTCATATTTTTCTTACAATGCACTACCTACATGTTCTTAAGAATTGCCTGGCATATCCAGACGAACACTAAGCTATTCTTTTTTCTATTTCTGCAGTAACAAATGACAATACATTTCACAAGCTAAATGAGCAGCATCAATCTGAATAATGAAAGTTTATCCAATTTGACCATCAGAATGATCTGCTGGATTCTGTTATAATCTGTCGCACATATAAAATCAAGAAAAAAAAAGTCCGACAGAAGTGAAAACTTAAAGCTATGAAATATTTTTGATGTGTAACATCTTTTCTCTCGCTTTCCTGTAATCAAAATCTAAATAATACAATCTGTGGGAGTGATGTCGTGAAAAGGGACGGAAGTGTGTCACTGGAAGCTGGGAAAGCGCGCGCTATTTGATTTGACCAATAAGCGCGTGCGGTGCTAGATTTGACCGCAGAAACGACCTTGACGAGGCCCCGCCCATTTAATGTTGCTTATTACCAAGGTGAGATGGCAAATGTTACACAATGACATCATATGCGACTAATGTAAGGCTCACTCGTTGTTTTTTTTAATTAACAATTTTTGTTAAATCGTCGTATCAAAAATTAAGAATTCTTAATTTGCAAATTAAACTTATTGATAAAAAGATACATGCTTTCAATGCTGGCCAATCGCAACACGTTATAAGCATAGCTACAGATATACTGTTAACACTAGCATGTCGGCGATGCGAACCAATAAGATTTTGCCCTACCAAAAATCGCTTAAGTTTTCACGTCAAAAATATATCCGTACCTATTTTGAATTGGAGATTAATAACCCTGTAGTTAAGATTACTTTCGCAGTTAATTATTTTAGGAAGGGTACTAATTCAGTTAAGCGTAGTCTTTAAGTGCCAAACTCCTAACTACAAAAAAAAAATTGTGCCTTTACTCCACTTTTACTACTTTGTACTCAATAAATACTTAATTAAAAACTTAATTTTCAGCTCCACTAAGCTAAATGCTAAAGGAAGAAGTGACGAAAGTGAATAATATAATATGAAAGGGAATTTGGTAACGAAACTAAACAAGAAGAAATATGATGTAAGACTATTATTTTTCAACTGGTCCTAGGATACGAATTGATCTTGTACCTGTACTTCTCAAACATTAGGCTCAGTTCTAAGAGCTTTTGGATAACGATCTGGAATTTGGTCCTTTCATCTCAAACAAAAATATATACAATTACTTAAGTACTTTTTCTCATTATTTTATCTTTAACTTATGTAATTGGACGGTTGCTGTTTTATTTATTTTTTATTATTTAAGTATCTACACACAGTAAAACAGATACAGATACAATATATTATTTTTGAGCAAAAAGATACTGCTTATTTCTTAAGAAATTTCTTCCAGCAGACCTGCGAAATGAAATATAGACCATAGTGTCTTAAAATAAGGGGAGACGAATATAATTTATTTTATAATGTATGTTTTTTTATTTAAAGTAAAATACATTTATTTCAAATAACTTTTTAGATGTAACGAAGCCAATGTAAAATGTAACTTAAGCGATTAAAAAAGGTTAACGAAATCTTCCTTTTTCAGGACTTTCTTCCAATATTGAACAGTATCTTCTATAGGGCCCGGTACTTCGGCATCTCAGGCTTTGGTCTGACCCTGGCTTTCGCCTGGTGTCTGATACTCTTTGTAATGCTGGTGGTCATAGAATGCGTTGCTATCTGGAGGATAATCACGCTGCTTGGGCTTATGAAATCTTCTGATAGTAAGTACAGCTGTTAATTTAATAAGAACCTTTGATGTTTGAAAAACGCAGTTCATATGATTTTTTTTATCATGCATTAATATTTATTTATTATACTTTCACATGTAGGTGATTCTGGAAAATCATAAGTGCATAGGATTCTGTGTAACAAGAATAATTTCCTGTGATAAACCAATGGCACGTTTCAAGAGCCATTTTTGTTGTTTTCTTCAACAACCTTGTGGTTTACAGCAGCATTAAATTTGTTTATCACGTATTTACGTATTCAAGGTTCGTTTATGAAGTACTAGCTTCAGCCCGAAAGTTTCTTTTTCCGACGACACTCGGCATAGTGTAGGTTATCAATGAAATAATGTTTGAAAGCGGATCAGGGGTTCTAAAATGCTTCTTAGTTTAACAATTCTGCTAAAAGCGATTCGTTTCCTGAATTCCCAGCAATTCATTAGCAATTTCTCTGATTTTCGTGAAATGGTGACACATTAGCTGAATAATATCTCAATTCAATTCATATCTGAATCATATTTGGTGTAAATATTGCCATATTGGAGGAAATGAATCGCTTTTAGCAGAATTGCTAAAGTGGCCGATTTAGGATAAGATAAGATAAGATAAGTCTGTAGGCTCCCAGTAGTTCCGAAAATTACCTCTTACATACAAACTAACAAACTTTACCTCTTTATAATATTATAACTAGCTGTGCCCCGCGGTTTCACCCGCATAAGTCTCGATCCCGTGGAAATATCGGGATCCAAAGTATCATAATATATATAGGATAATCTTACTACTGATCCTGATGAAACGGCTGAACGGATTTGGATGGGTAGACCATGGTCTACCTATTTGCCAAATTTCATCCAAATCCGTTCAGCCGTTTTAGCGTGTAACAAACAAACAACCTCACTTTCGCATTCATAATATTATTTAGGATTATTATAGTATAGATAATATACTACCTGGTACCAGTCGCGTTCTTTCCTGTAAGTTAATTGTACTATGTATATAACATTTGCGCAATTGCAAGCAATAAGTTGACAAAGTTTTGTCGGATTAACGGTATGGCAGCGCATACAATACGAGCAAACAAACATGGATTTTTGTATATTAGAAGATTGTTAGCTAATGCTATTCTACTTCATCTCACAAAATTACAATTATTTCAACTTTCAGATAGTCTGATTGGTCGCCTTTCAGGAGCCATATTCTATGCTAACGCAGTAATGTCGTTGATCCTGTCATCAAAATTCGTGCATTCTTGGAGAAACCTTTCATCATACTGGTTGAGTATGGAGACCAATACAGCACTCGACTTTCCACCTGATGTTAGAATAAAGAAGAGGACCATTTTTATCACTGCGTTTGTTGCCAGTTTTGCTGTCGGTTACTATCTATCTTATATGCTTTTATTATTTCGTAAAATACGATGAGAGTTTTAAATAATGTGTTCTTGCTCTAAATATTTCGCTTGGCATAAACATTATTTTTAAAAAGGTTTGTAGAAAACCAATTTTTGCCGCAAAGCAGCGTTGTTATGTTAAAGCTGCTTCTGCTGATGCTGTGTTGCTGTGGGTTTCAAGGGTGTTGTGTCGGTGTAATTACAGTCTCTTACAGTACACAGTACAGTATACAGTATGTATCAGAAAGGTGTGATCATATTTAAGGATATGGTACAGACAATCAAATTGAACCACTTTCTCCATGGGACCAACAAACTAATCACGATTAATTATCAACTGTCCCACACAAAACTTAATTACCAACTCGACCTAAATGTATGAGACGGCTGATTAATTCAGCATTGTATCTTTGATGGCAATACACACCCGATAAGCCTCCAGCATCACAGATATTATCTAAAGTGAGCGGTTACAACCTATCATGCGGCTGCCACCTTATTGTCGCTATACAATTAAATACAATAGCTTGCTCAAATTGATTTTCCTTTTCAGTTGAGCACGTATTGAGCATGGTGTCAGCCACTGGAATCGGTTTCCCTCCAGAAGAATTCTTTTACAGATATGTCACACTATCTCACGGATTCGTGCTTAAAACTCGTAAGTCATAGTTCTTTTTTTGGACTTGCCTCCATAGTATCAACAGTTACAAGACATGTATAGGATTTTGTCGCAGTCTGTCTACGAAATTGGATTTATTTCGTGATGCATGTCACTGATGTCACAGTGTGGCAGACATTTTGTGCTTTACTTTTAAAATCGTATTTTTCTTTCAGTTCATATTTTTTGCTTTGCTATTCACGTTTTCTTTTTGTCTTTCTCCTTTCTTTTTGTCTCATAAAATGCAATGCTGATTTATTGTTTATTTATTCAATACTTTATTGTACACCGTCTATTACAAATAAAATAGAACAAACAGGACAAAACAATACGACATTTTTTGGTATAACACTGGGTTTGATTTTATGGGATACTGGCGGAATGAGACCTATTGCTCCTCTGCCAAGAAAAAAAACCTAGGTGATTTTATGTATTTAATTTATTATAAACGTTTCAGAGGAATATACCTTATGGTATGCCATACCAATATTCATAGTCAGCAAAGCCGCGACTATTCTATGGAACTTTCAAGACCTGATCATCATTCTCATCAGCATGGGCCTTAGCTCCCGGTACCATAGACTCAATTTGTATGTTAGCCGGGTGGTTTCAATCGAGAAACGTCTCGAGGTCAAACAGAGGGTATGTTTGTATTTTTACCTTAACCCTATTTAGAAAATATTTTTATTTATTGGAAATACTCTATTCAAATAAAAAAAAAAAGCAATGGCTATGCGTCACAATTTCGTTGATGGCAGCTTTTTATTTCGAACAATGTTTTGCTATTAGATATTTAAATTCTAGGTATTATATTTTTGTAGATGCCAATTCAAAATTATAATATTAAATTTTTGCCCATCAAAAATATTAGCTTCCATGACCCTGCACACTAGTTACATGATTGTCGATAAGAACCATTTTATTTTCCATTAAATCAGTCTTTCCAAGGTATTATTATTTTTTAATTACTTACTTTGTGCCTCCTAATTAATGCCGCCACAGCGATGATATCGCCGTGTGGAGATTGATTCATAGAGTTTCTATTGAATTTTAATGGCATGGCGAGACTATCGCCGCCATTTTCTCGCCCGCGCAGTTGGTGCCTTATTGTATCGAGAATAAAGGTTACTGTTATTTTGACAGTGATGCAAAATCAGAGGGAAACTAACTGTGAAAAGACCTTAGTATCAGTCCCTTTCTAAAGCTTGATGTGTCTAGTATTTCATTAGTACTATTTTTTTTAAAGTTACAAGGGGAAAGTAGATCAAAGGAAACAAAACTATGGGGGACCTCAATACGCATCGATTTAAACGACATACGGGTGGACATCTACATCGTCACATGCGAACTACGCATCACACTGATGTCATGCAAAATCCTGCATCGCGCAAGCAGGGTTTAACGCGCGACTAGCATATATACAGCGTCCCACCATCAATCGTCTGGTGGGCAGTAGCCCACTAGACCGGAGGATCCACCCTTTTCTATTAGGGAGGATACTTTACACGCTGTTCCTCATACCTCTAAACGGGCATTCCCCTGATCAACTATGTCTGTCAAACGCACACAATGTACGCGCGTCATAGAAAAACGCGGATCAGTTGAAAGCGTGGCGAGAAGCAATAAAATTCCTAGATCTTATCATAAGTCTGTTGCTAAACAGATTTATGATCTCTGATACTCAGGTTTAAAATAATGCCCAGGAATTGGCAATAAGCTCCCGTACTCACACAACACACTTCCCCTCCATTTTCACTTTCAATTCATCTTTCAGTTTGGCACCGACCTGTACTTACAAATCCAAGTATGGCGTCGTCTCCGAGAGGCGTACGTGCGTCAATCGACACTCGTGCGCATGGTGGACCGCCATCTTGGATCGCTGGTGTTGTTGTCCAACGTCAATAACTTGTACTTCATCTGCCTTCAGATCTATCTTGGGATACAGTAAGTTTGTTGTACTGCTAAATTGCACATCTGTGGTTAAATCGTAGGATAGCTAAATGTGACTGGTTGAACAAAGTAACAACAGCCCACCAAATAAGCAGAAAAATCAGGCCAAGTGAAGGGTTCCGTACTTATTGTATTAAGATCGAGCAAAAAACGCCAAAAAAAGCACTTTACTTGTATGGGGACCTCTTTAATTATTAACTTTATTAGATTTTTATTATTTGTTGTTACCTATAACTTCAACTGTCTACCTTTTACGGTTCATGAGATACTGCCCGCAGACAGAGAGACGGCAGGACGGACAGACGGACAGCGGAGGCTTAGTAACAGGGTTCCGTTTGGCACCCCTCGGATACGGAACCCTAAAATTGGGAGCACAGATTTGCAATAACTTTTGACCATATTCAATAAGTTTTTATTAAAACTCTGTTTCAAAATCTGAATTAAAAGTAGTATCGTGTGTTTGATCTTGAAAGTGGATCAATTCTCATAAAGACAATGATGTGGAAATAGATCTATAAATGGTGGAAATCGTTGGGCAGTTGCCCACCAGACACGACACTCGTCTGGTCGGAGGATCCTCCATTTTCTATAGAGGATGAGTGAACTTTACACCCAGTTCCTCATACCTCTAAACACCTACTGTTAGTAGTACATATTACATACACTCACGCGTTTTTACCATGGGGTAGGTAGAAACTATAGAACGCCACCAGCTACGATCCTTAAATATTCCTTTTGCTTCGTTTACGATCAAACATACTGAACTGTTTATTGGTAAAGTTCTGATTTTGTTATCGGTCTAACTGCATATTGTTTTGCTCATCGTTTACAACTCTAGTATCACCTTAAACAAAGGCATACTATTGATCCGTAAAATAAAACAAAAATAAAAACACTTAAGAGCGTTTATTCTGAAGGTGGGCAACGTCGCAAATAGATGTCAAATATTTCACAGTTTTTATTAATTTAGGAATATTTATGTGGAAATAAAAAATGTGGCTAACTAGCGAACTAGATAGAACATTGATTATGAAATGCAATATTTAATATCGTAACACCGAATATTTAGTTTTAGATGTAAAAAAACTATTTGGAAACTTTCCAAATGCATTTTTTACACCTAAAATGGGTACAACATCAAAATCAATGTTATAATCGCAATTCATTAATAATATTCTAGTTCTCGAGTTAGCCACATTTCTTATTTCTATTCAGTAATATTGCTATATGCATCAAAACAGGTAAATATTTGACAGTTATTTGCGACGTTTCCAACTTTTAGGATAAACCCTCTTAACTAGCGTAATGTGGGTGTACGTTAGGTTCACCTCTGCATAGATAGCCCTTTTGAGAATACTGGCATGATGTTATGTTATTTATGTTGTTAAAACAATAATATTGTTTCACAAATTGAAAACATTGCACCTAGCTCAATGTGTGCTTTTCTTCCAAAATACTCAAGATTTCAAATTACCTTTTTGTTCTACAAAAATATATAATGTAGTCCTTAGAAGGCAGACTATCTCAAATCGAATTTATGCGAATGATATAAGATTAACATAATATTTTCCTATCAAAGAATGAAAACGGTGAAAATCCTCTTAGAAATCTGAACTTTCACAGGTCAGACACACTGAGGATTTGTCTGGCCCTTTGTATTCGTAATTTAATTTGATGAGATAAATTTGATTTCAAAAATTGGATAAGATTTGAAGATTTACAGACCTTTAAAGGATTTCTTAGTATAATAATATTAAAGGAATAATGTTAACGAGAAGGAGAATGGACATTATGGACTGATTCAATGAAACAGTTGCAAAACGTAGATAGCTAAATCGTTTATTTGGTGCCTACAAAAGACATAGCGCAATATACAAAAGCACGATAAAATAATAACTAATTACATGAATATTAGGAAATGGCTACAAGGTGACAACACACAAAATTATTTTTAATTTAAGAAGAAGGTTTTAAAATTTTATTTTATATATTAGGTATTTAGTTCAATTTAAGTTAAATTTATATTCAATATTTGTTTCGATTATTATGTTACCTACTTACTATAACCTACTGAAATACATTAAATTGATCTCCTCATGACGAAAATTGTTTTGAGATGATGATCGTGTGGCGGCATCTACATCGCCACATGTGAACTACGCATCAAAGACCTGATGTCACAGAAAATCCTGACGTCACACAAATCCTGCATCGCGCAATTAGAACTTAACCGCGCGAACGATACATATAAGACTATCCGACATCAATCGTTGGGCAGTTGCCCGCCAGACGTGATACCCGTCTGGTCGGAGGATCCTCACTTTTTTTATAGAGTATGAGTGATCTTAACACCCTGTTCCTCATAGCTCTAAAATTATAATACTTAAAAAAATATTAGTTTGAATTTAAAGACGTTTTTAATATATAAAAAGAAGAAAACAATACATATTGTGATGACACTACTGGCTATGACATACTTAAAAATAATGAAATAACCATACAAAGTGCGGTGTGCCTCTCAAGGTAACACGTACGGTACGTAAAAACAGATCGAAAATGGAGAAACAGTATAACGCAGTTCATAGAATATATAATAAAAATAAAGTAAATATTTGTGGACATCTTTAGTAACCTGAATGAAACTCTAACACGAAAACTCTGAATATGAAGTACGGTAACAAATTTTATGGATTAAGTATCTCGCCCGTACAAATAGCGATACCTTATTTGAAATGATGTCAATCTATTATAATGGGGCTATCATAACTGTCATCAAACACAATGAGGATGAAAAATAAAGGCTATTTTTAGAACAGTCGACTAAAACAAAAAATATATACGGAAACAGTATTTGACTGAAAATAATGTCAAGAAAAACGATTTTTCTTAGTATAATGAACGATCTAATCAATCTGCCTATAGCCTTTTTCCCAACTTTGTTGAGGTCAGTCTAACTGATGACGGATCACCAGTATTTTATGTGGAGTGACTACCTATCTTACCTCCACAACCCAGTTATTGGGTAACACGATACCCCTTGGTAAGACTAGTTGTCAGACTTTTGGGCTTCTGACTCCCGTAAAGACTGTTAAAGATCGGCGAATGACAGCCGGAACCAACGACTTATCGCACTTTCCGAAGCAAGGACGGGGTCTCGGTCACCCATCTACAAACCGACCTCGGCAAGTGTAGATTTACCTTCGATCGACCCGTGCGGCTGTTATTATTTAGCCACGAGCCGAAAAATTATCATCGACTTGTGACTGTGTGCCATTTACTCTAATTTAATAACAATATATTATTATATTTATTTTAAAACCGTCACTTAAGGGCCGATTCGAGGTTCTTAAGAACACATGAAATCTCAATTTTATGGGTTGACAGCTCGACACGTTACCCTAATTAATAACAAAATATCCTATTTCTTTAAAATGTCAAAACAATATTGAACCTCTTACAAACCCATTCCATTTATATTTTATGGGCAGCGACCCGTGGCCACTCTGTACAAATATTCTGAGAAAGTAGGGGTGTCAACATGCGGTTCTTTCAATGTAAACTTCCAGCTCTCGATTTTCATGCTTGAAACTTTAAACAACAAGTTATGGAGATGGATCTAACCAAACTTTCAAAAGTCATGCAAAGCCGATGCTTCCATCGATCTAACTATCAATTATCCAATAACTGCAGTTATATTATTGGATTAATTATTTTATTATTCTAGCTAGCACCTAGCTAGAATGCTTTAACCGCTCTCGTACTGTTAACGTACCCGGGCCGACCGAAACATAATATGTTCTGTGCTAAAATATTTGTATGGTTTATAATAAAATGTATATAAATAATAACTCGTCGTCGGTCTCAAAAGATTCACCATCCCTGAGAATGCAGCGAACATCTGTTAAAGATCTAGTAAGGCAATTCATACCGACCCTTTTAAAACAATTAAGAAGTTGTGCACAAAAAGAGTCATAAACCTATTCTGCGAAACGACTAAACCATCAACGTGGTATTTTTTAGGTATTTAGGGGACTGAGGAATGAAGTCCGGGGGTTGGTGCGAGATCACGAAAGACTACGGACGCAAGAGTCCAAGCTGGTGAAGTTGGGGAGTTGGTTTTAGACCACGGTAGGGTGTGGACGTAATATTAAGCTAGTTATATTAGCAGACTTGTTG
Organism: Agrochola macilenta; assembly: GCA_916701695.1. NCBI lineage: Eukaryota > Metazoa > Arthropoda > Insecta > Lepidoptera > Noctuidae > Agrochola > Agrochola macilenta. The sequence goes on along the minus strand of OU753554.1, from coordinate 7,559,627 downwards.
AATACCAGAGGCCATGATTGTCCAAGTGGGCTGTCGCAAGATAGCGAGTATTATTTATTAAGTTAAATATAGTTGGGTTGAATCCCAGATTAGACTAATGTAGTATTTAACGAAGTACGAGTATGTGTGTGTGTTTGTTGGTGCGACTGAGTGAGTATTTCATTATAATAATTATCCTAGGCTGGTAATATAATTGATGTTCTTGTAACTAAACAGACAGAGACGTGTTGCTGGGGAGTTTGTTGCGCCACTTCTTCTCCCCAGTTCAAACACTAGGAAGTGGTGAAGGGCGGGCGCTTTGGGACTGTCTATAAGGTTTCAAAAGAGTTGATCCACAACTCTATTAATTAATTATTCTTGAATTATGATTCTCTACTCTATTATCTAGTACCTAAATGTAGAATTTTGTATTCTTTGCCCCAGATCAATAATAGGGCTTTAAGAGAGATTATCTATAACTCTAAATAAAGATTCTTGAGTTTCATTACTCAACTCTATTACCTAGAAATTCTTGAATATTGTATTCTTTATCTCAGACCAATAATTCGGTCAGACTGACATGAACACGTGTCTTACAGATATGCTTGTTGTGCAAAGAGTGACCTTCCAAGGGTTTGGGTGACCACATCTATCTTATATTCAGTCCAAGGACTGATAGGGACCATGTCTCCTTAGGAGCATGATGCCGACGCAATGCTCGAACTAACCGCTCCGTTGCTCGTACAAGGACTGTCGCACGGAGGCTGCAGGGAAAGCTGCTTCGTCACGTTTATCAGTTCGAAAGAACTGCTAGGGACCACGTCTCCAAAAGAGCGTGATGTTGACGCAATGCGTCACTTATGGAAGTGTTGCTCTGAGTACTCCGAGTGCAGATGTGAGGTATCGTGTGAGTGACGACTGACCAAATACCTATTACGCTAACGTAAGGGTTACTCACAGGTTTATATAATAATATATCTTGCATCCCTCAATTATTTATTAGACTTCTAAAACCACATCCAATGCGATTTCATAAATATGAATTCTTATGTCTTATTTACAATCTCATTCAATCCTTTCCTTGCCTTATTAATGGAACAAGGTATCGGACTTCTTCTTATGGGAATTCATTTATTTCTTACAACGGTGGGAGAGTGACTAGTCCGGAGACGAGCTCTACAGGGCCGTACGGGGTGGAGTGCGGCCCTTCCCCCTAAGGGGGAACCGACTCAAACACACAATTAGGAAAAACGAAAATTTTATCAGCCTAGGGTACTTCAGGTACTGTCACAGACTTTACTTACAATAAAGACCAATCTTACTGATAAGAAAATAATGAAGTCAAACTTTCCAACGTTACTTGCTAATTAAGCTATCTTAATTAGGGTCGACACTAAAGGGCCATTGGAGCTAAACAGAACAAACTTCATAGTGGCTCCTTCTGAAATAATCATACTCAGTTTTGAAAGTCAAGAAAGCTAAATTAAGTATACTTAGCCGAGTCAGCTTCGCGAGGATGATCTTTGCGTACTTCACTTAAGGTAAAGCGCCACTTCAAGCAATTTGGCTCTTTGTCTGCACAGTACTGGATGAACCTTGATTCGCAAGGTTACTCAAAAGACGTTCGGGGTTTTTCGACCTTCAAGTCTTTTCATGCTGTCGTGATGGCCCAGTGGTTAAGGCCTCGCCTCTCATGCACGAGGTTGTGGGTTCAAATCCGGGCAAGTACCAATGTGATTTTTTCAATTCATATGTACTTTCTGAGTTTATCTTGGACATTACTGAGATCGGTGAAGGAAAACATCGTGAGGAAACCTGGACATATAGTTAATATATGTCTGAAATCACCAACCCGTCTTGAGCAAGCGTGGTGATCAATGCTCGTGCCTTCTCTATATGAGAAGAGGCCTTTGCCCTGCAGTGGGACAGTAACAGGCTGGTATTATTATAAGTCTTTTCATGCAAGTAGGTTTAAGGGCTACTCGTGTGAAGGATTTCTTCTCTAAATTCGGTTTGGAAAATAACCCTTTGTCCTTACCTAGGTATCTAAATTTTTGCCACATCGAAATGTATTGAAAAATAAAGATGGAGGTGTTAGTTCCGATTGAGGCCATACGATTTAGGTTTTGTCTTTTGTTTCTTCTGTTCCTACGGTGGTCAAGCTAGGCGTGCTGGAGTCAAGCTAAAATACAGTCCGTCTTATTACAAAACGAGTTCTAGCTTAAGTCCAAGCACATACCTTCAAGCCAGTTATTGTATTTTGAACTTTATTCAGAGTAAGTTAAAGTGCTTAATACCAAATAACACACTTATAAGATCAGAGTTTGAGGTCAACGTTTGTAATTAGAACTATAACTTTGTCGGAATAAAGTTCGAAATTCAAAAATGGCTCGGGTGTTAATGTTCTTTTGTATTTTTTGCAGCAAGAGCAGTGGAGGCCCGATTAGCCGCTGCTACTTCCTCTTTTCACTGAGCTGGCTAATATTTCGAGCCTGCAGTGTAGTGCTGGCTGCCTCAGACGTACATCTACACTCGCAGAGAGCTCTGAAGAGTCTGCACTCGTGTCCTAGTGCTTCTTATAATGTTGAGGTTGGTATTTGGACCAGTATCTTTGCCTATTGGGGTAACGTGCAAAGCAATTAGAAAACTCTTAAATGTCTCGTATTTTACCCATAAAATAACATTTTAGGTTTGAAGTCTAGATCTGGTGGTAAAGTTGACTGCCTCGTTAATCTAGTGGTCGCAAGCGTTACTGCTGACCATGAGGTCCTGGGTTCGATTCCCAGGTCGGGCCAGTGCCCGACCGACGAGAAATTCCTGCTGCAAAAACCGAATAATACAGTTATTATTCGGTTTTTGCAGCAGAAATTTCTCAGTAGCAGCCCGGAGTCTGGAATTGTGCCCGGTTGATGGCAATAGACTCGTCCCCTATGGGTGTACTACAAGTACACCTCTGCCCAACCCTTTGGGGAAATATGGCGTGATGTTATGTCTAGAAAAGGAGTTCGCTGTTCTTATCTCCCAATAAAACTTATTTCAAGTTCAAATCAGTTATTTTTTGTAAGACGGATATCAAAACTTATTATTTTTTACTTTTCAGATGAAAAGACTTCAGTATCAGTTAGCACATGACTTCGTTGCGTTAACAGGGATGGGTTTCTTCTCACTGAGGAGAGAACTTCTGCTAGAAGTAAGTAGAACTTTATAAAATACAATAGACGTAGAGATATTTAGTAACCTATTCCGCTGAACTATTCCTAAAAAGTAATAAAAAACCCTGTAAGAAATCGAGACGTGTTTCACCTCTCAACGAGGCAGCGTCCAGATGACGATTGACTTGTCGGGAGTCAATCGTCATCCTGAAGATGCCTGGTCGATTTCCTACAGGGTTTTTTTATTACTTTTTAGGAATAGTTCAGCGGAATAGTTAACTAAATATATCTAAGTTTACTGTATTTTAGGTCACGCCTGAATCAATTAATTATCTAGAACTTTATAGGCTAATTACTAGCTGCTGCCCGCGGCTTCGCCCGCTTGGACCCTGATTCTGTTTTTCTAAAATAATCTAAGCCCAAGTCTCCTTATAACATCAGCTATTTTCTAGTGAAAGTCTCGTTAAAATAGGGCCAGACGTTTCGAAGATTAGTCGGAACAAACAGACAGACAGACAAAAAATTTTTTTAAGTACCGTATAGGTATACTTTTATATGCTTTTAGTAAAAAGGTGTTATTATGAAATTACAAACAGACACTTAAATTTTATGTATTTGTATAGATATAGATTACTGAACTTAAACCTCATTTGTCGTAAAAGTCCCCGTCCTCAAAACAACGTAGGTATGTAATATAACTTTCTCTGGATACCTCTTTAAAAAATATAACCGTGATAATTTGATAATTATTATTAAAATATGAAGTTTTTAACACAATTTTTTTGATTTCAGGTGGCAGCGGCTATATTGAAGTACGAGTTAGTTTTAATACAATATGATAATTAGCTAATAGTCTCACAAAACCGTTGTATATGTATGGGATACTTATACATCTACAAATAAAATTATGTAAATAAATAAATAAAAGCTTTTGGTGCAATCTTTATATTTTATTAATGTGAAAATTTAACAGGAATCAACTGTTAAAACTGAATAGTGTAATTAAGGTGTACTTAAGTATTTTGTACGCACCTTTAAGCCGCGGACACACTAGGGAAGAAAATGTTCCCCAACATGACGCGCAACGCTCAATCTACGTGACGCTGCAATGTTGCCGTGTCCCGCAACATTGCAATATCTTGAGACGCATTTAAATGACGCGCAACATGGTGATAGCTACCACTCCGAGAGCAAGCGCACGTGTTTCACGTCAGTGCCGTGCTATTTCTCAATATTAATTCTTTGATTCCGCATCCACCACCTCTTTTTTCGATAACGTTTCGCTGAACTGCTCGAAATAAGTATATACGCAGCACTAATCACTACAACCTCCTCGGGCGATATTTCTATAAACACTGACAAATGTGGCCTGCACATTTTTCCGTGATATTCTCTCGGGACATTAACGTAGTTGTCGAGCGCCATGTTCCGCATTAAGTCACTCCATTTGTTCCCTAGTTTAGTCGAGGCTTTAGAATATGAAAAAATTCAACATTCTAAAGTCATTCATTCAATCTAGGCTGAGAATCAGCACTTTTCGAACGTCAAAATTACATAAGACAGTCCCCCAAAACGCCCACCCTTCACCACTTCCTAGTGCATTAGTTGGGAAGAAGAAGTGGCGCAACAAACTCCCCAGCAGCACAGCTGTCTGTTTAATTAGAAGAAAATAAAAAAAGATTCTATATATAAATTATTTTGAATACTATTCAAAATAATTTATATATAGAATCTTTCGAAATCGCAACACAAAACATAATTTAAATTATAAGCCATATATAAGCTAGCACACGCCAATATACCAAACAAAATCATCGAGAACTATACTCAGGCAGAAATAAAACAAAACGTAAACAGAACTTAATATCTAAATAAAAGCCTCCAGGCATAAAGGGCGTGCCCGCTTACATATAGTTGTAACTGGAAGTTATATGATTTAATGATAAACTAGGACCATCGAGGTAAAAATAAATAAAACCAAACAGTTAATTACTTAATAACAATAAATAATATGATCAATTGTCGAGGTCACTAGCTAACCACATATTGCAATACAACTCTAAAAAACATTGTAATGAGAAGATTATGTCAACAATAAATTAAAATTAAATTAAAATAGCTTGACTTATAAAGTCAAGCTATTTATAAAGCGTATAAAGCGTACACAGACGGTTAGTGTTAAATTGCAATGAACAAGGAACATAGAACTATAACACCACCAAACTACGACTATCCAATAAAAATCAGTCAGATTTTGAAAAAAAATCATCACCATTTCCCCCGATAACTCCAATACAGGTGCAAAGGCTTAATAAAAAATAAAACACAGTTCACTGTAATGACTTCCACGTAGTGTATGAACACTGAACAATGCGGGCATTGTGATTTAAAAACAAAAAAGTATCCGATTCTTTTCACTATAGAATTCCCAGTAACAGAGTTTCAGGTGAAAAAATTTGAAGCATTTTGAAATAAAATGATTAAAACGTTACGTTAACGTTATTTGAACAATTTTTAATAAAAATCCTATATAATCATTATGAAAAAAGAGTTACTATAGAAGTAAAGAATCGTTTAATTAATCAGTTTAAAAGTAAAGTAAGTCAAAAAAACATTAAAGGCAAGCTGACAGGCGCGACGACGGTGCGACGCGATTCTGGTAGAACAATTTCCATTAAGTTTTCATAGAAATTGTTCTACTAGAGTCACGTCGCGCTGTCGCGTCGCGCATGTTGGCGGCCTTACTAGTAGGTATTTATTTTCCATTCGTCTTTCAGTCGTCTATAATATCTCACTTTTCCAAGCCAAAGTTTAAATGAACGCAAAAAATAGCTGTAAACCAATAGGGCAAAGAAGCACTATACTTTACCGTTATTTTATACATGTTTACTGGTATTTCAACCGTCAGAACTGTTTAGGCTTCAAACGTTATTGCGTACAAGCCTTTGCTTGTGACCTCGCCCGAGAAAAATAAACTTCTATTTAATCCCCTGGAAATACCATGGATGGGGTAGCTAGCTAACACTAAAATGGAAATGAACAGGCCATATGATGAGAGCGAAGATCGAAAAATGGACCAAAGAAGTGACAGAACGGTACCTACCCAATGAACGGAAAAAGACGTAGACAGGTGAAAAGGTGGGAGGATGATAAGCCAAAAGGTTGGCGAAGAACAGCTTGGGACAGGAATAAGTGGAGGCCCATGTCACAAGACAGCCTGACCTGGTAGCTGATAATCAATAATTAAAGGAATACCAGCGCTGCGACATTTTTATTTATTTTTAAATGTCGCAGCATTATGCTGAGATAGGAGCCTTTTGGCCCCGTACAGGACTTCCTTCTTTAAATTTTAATGTTACTTTGTTTTTTATTATTTATGTTTGATGTGTTTTTAGTTTAATGTGATTTCCTGTGCGAGTCTCAATAAATACTTTTTCTTTCTTTCTTTTCTTTAAAGGTTAACAACCAAAAGATACAATTTTATTAGTATGTATTATTACTTGTTATATATTAAGGTCAGAGGAAATACAGGCAATTTTTTTTATTTATATTTTATTTTTGTAGGTGCTAATGTCATTTAAAAGAATTAATACTACTAAAGACAGCATAGTGCCTTAATAAACTCAAAGTCAAATCATATAATACACACATAGGCACATAAAAGGCACTTTTGAATATCAAAATACTATACAATTCTTAACCTCCTTCATATTTCTGACTGACCGACTCCTTGCAAATTCAAAAGTGCCTGTAAATAGTTTAATTGAAATAAATGCTTTGAGTTTGAATTTGAACTACCTATCTGGCCCATGCGCCCTCCCAGAAATAAAGCCTAGATCCACCCTTGACTGTATGTACAGTGAACAATAAAACATTTCTGACATTACAGACTCCTTCGTTACTACACCTTGACTGATCATTCTTAAGACCCTCAGCACGTAATACGGTAGAAGCATCGGCTCTTTCAATATTTTCTTCACATCATATGTAATCCTTTCGGGATTTCTCCGGTGTTTCGTACTCTCGTCACGTCTGCGACGTACTCCTTGAGGAGGCGTTTACGCGTCATTATATGTATAAGTGCCTGTAAACGTATAGTGAGCAGGATAGTGTGCACACTAGAAGCAAAGTAGATTAGCTTGCTGTAGACAGAAGTGGTTTGTCCGTTTTTCAGTAGATTTTTGTTAACTCTGACTAAATCTGCCAAGCCTTTTCCAAACTATGTCGGGGTCGGCCTCCAGTCTAACTGGATGTACCTGAATACCATTTGTATTTATTATCTTTGACTGTGAGACATTTTTGTTGCAAGCTAAGGCCCATCATCCACGATCCTACTCAAAAGTGACGTAAGTGTTACAAACTCAAGTTACCAACCTGCGTACAGCCTAAGGGTATTTATTACCTACTAAAGTTTTAACTTTCTTATTTTCTTTTGTAAGGTCTATTCAGCGAGGCAGCGGAGAGGAGAATGGCAGCAGAGTGGAGTGGAGTTACGGACTGTGCGGAGCGAGGTAGCGGAGCGGTGTTGCGGACTGTGCGGAGCTAGACCGAGTTCACGCGACGAGTAATAATTCCCCGCTCCGGTTCCCCGCTCCACTTCTCCGCTCCGTTTCCCCGCTCCGCTTCCCCTTTCCGCTTCTCCGCTCCGTTTCCCCGCTCCGCTTCCCAGTTTTTTATGAATTTTTAAACTAGTTCGCAAATCCCTGTCCACTGAAGCGGAGCGGAGGTTTTACGCAATTCCATTGGTTAATATTGGCACACCGCTACTCCGCTCCTCTCCTCTCCGCTCCAGTGGACAGGCAGCCTTAGGGGGATATTACACTATCATAATATTATCTATGATCACAGATCTAGGAGTCAAAGGCATGACAATGAGAATTATTTGTGAGCTCCAGTATAATAATAAACAGAGTGGCGATTTGATTATCACATTAAATAGTACCGCAGTTAATTCAAATTGATAATGCAATTATGTCTGTTAAAATAATAAATAAACTTTTTTGTTTAAGTAATTTAAAAAAATGCATTTTTCAAACAAAATTAATAGCGTAAAGTTATGAAAAACCACCCAAGCATTCAACAACTATCACGTAATACCTACCGACGTATATAAAGCTAAAATTACATTACGAAATTAAGAAATCATTATCTCCTATTTATCCATACTTATATTATTAAATTTATCGATAATATTGAACTTCAGTATTGTCGTTCTATATAAAAACAAATAACGTGGAATGCACAAAATAAGAAGGTATTTATAAATCACCAGCATTTACTCTCAGATAATAATGGTATTAACTATACATTCAATATTCCTACAATAATAATAATAATTGTGCGGGATAAGACGCAATAAGAAGCTCCCTCAATTCCTTTGTTCAATCTTAGGACCTGTTAAATTCATAGTGTATTACCCCAAATACTCTACAGGGACGTAATGCAATAGAGTGTGAAGAAATTGGTAAAAAATATTTTAAATATTTCTAAAGGTAAGGATTTTGTATACAACGTTATAGCTAAATTGTCGATTTTTTCTCACAAATAGAGAACCTCGTTACTTTTATGATTTAAAATATTCATCAATTGCTTGGTATTATATCGAATAATGATCATCATAGACAACTACCAATAGTAAAAAAACCTTATTACTTATAGTTTTATAAACATAAAAAATACCTTAAAAATGTCTCCTCATTTTTTTTAGCAGAAATTACCATTATTTGCTTTAACTTAGCCAAAACTTATTTTTGTCGCTTAATCTAAGTGGCATATTCGTTAACTTAGTTTTTAAACATTCGCGTTAAAAATTTTTAAACATTCGTGTTCATGGTTGTTATATAAATTAATAAAATGTTAGTATGAAAAGTGCAACTTCTTTAAAATTCTCCATACAAAACGCTGATTTCATAGGTACCTATTATTTAGATACACGAATAATCCTATTAGCAATTTTCGAAATCCGGCCCAGTAAATCCAATAAAATACGATACCAAAGTACTCGTAGGTAAATCATTTTCCCATTATGTGGCTTCGATAGATGAGATTAGTCCTAATAACCTTCAAAAGGCTGGAAATATTGCTTGCGTTTTACCAAAAGAATATCTTTCCTATTTCCTTTGGCCAACTGTTGACTCAATGAATCTATAGGGTCAAATTAAATTATCTAGTAAAACTCCGCAGATGTGATGGGTATCAATATAAACACGAAAAATAAAAAGATTTGATGATTAATTTTTTTGGGTTAATGACCGCTGGTGATCTTGTTTGAAGTATGAGTTGAGAAAATCAGTTTTTTTTTGTTTTATCGTGTTAACATAGATAGGTTCCCTTTATCACTGTGAAGTTTACACAAAAAATAAAAACAGATCTTTTAAACTGTTATATCAAGTGACTACATTAATGTTTGATCATGTTTAGATATCGATATGCATCATGTCTGCGGAGTTTCGCTAGCTAATTTAATTTGACCCTATAGATTCCCACCTCACAAAAGTACAAATACAAATATTTTATTGGAACAAAAACATACTAAAATTTTTGTGTGCGTTAATACTGCGTTAGTTTAGTAACTGCGTCGCAGTTATTACTGCGTTAGTTTAGTAACTGTGTCGCAGTTCTCGTTCTTGGTTATAGGTACTATAGGTAAGCCTAGACATAAACATTTAATAACAACAAAACTAGAACTAGACATTTATTAATAATAGTTGTAGCAGTATACGTGGGTGCGTGTGAGGGAGGGTGTGGAGGTGCGTGGGCCTGTATGTGTGTGGGAAGGATGTGATTTTAATATCATTTAAGTTTGTATGAGACTTTTTGTTTCCTCATAACATTGTCACAAGAGAAACATTCATCATAGTAATACCATTTTTTTTTTTTTTTTGAGGGTTCAAATTATCAAATAACTTCTCCCGCTCTGGGCGGAGCGAGAGGGTGGGTCGGACTTTTACTGACTAAAACCCACCCGTGTTCTTCCGTTGCCCGTGTGCCGGGGCCGCGATATCCCTTTCGGACAAACCCGCAACACCAGCAGGTATTGGTCCTTACGGACCCCGATACCTTACGAATCATTTGAGTCCAATGTGTACGTGCCGTTATAAACCATCGGCTCCTAATAGCCTGATCAGAAAATCAGCTCTCAAATCTTACGTTTGCTGAATTTGTGATTAGCATAATAATGCATAATCAGTCTATAATGTTCCTACTGCTGGGACATAGGCCTCCTCTCTGTGAGAGGGAGAAGGCCATAATCCACCACGCTGGTCCAATGCGGGTTGGTAGCTCATTTTCATGACAGCCGTCATTGCGGCCGGCTGTTATATTGCGGCCGTTATTTAGCGGCCGTTATGTGGCGGCCATTATATGGCGGCCGTTATTTAGCGGCCGTTATATGGCGGCCGTTATATGGCGGCCGTTATTTAGTTGTCGTTATATGGCAGCATTTATTTAGCGGCTGTTATGCGGCGGCCGTTGCTGTCACATGTCTAAAATTTTTGGTTTTATGACATGCCAGTTTCGTCACGATATTTTCCTTCATCGGTTTGAGAGCAGTGGTGTTGAAATTATTTACACATAGTAAAGCGCCTTCCTGGGTTCGAAACCACAACTCGCAAGTCGGGGGGCCGTTACTACTGGGCCACCACTACTTTTCTACTTAAATGTGGTCATCAACTTTTGATGCTGACTGTACAATACGGCCGATGAATGATGGCCGGTACAACATAGGCACTACAAACTTTCGCGCATGTTCTCTCACTCACACTTGCCTCGTGTCACCATTTGGTGAGTTTGTGATTGGTTGACCAAAATTGCAACAAACAATTCTAGAAGTTGATAGGGGACATAATTTATTTTTAAAAGATCCGTATGTCCGAATGAAAAAGCGAAACCCCTGTAGGATCACTCGTGTGTTTGTCTGTCTGTCTGTCTGTCCGTCTATTCACAGCCAATTTGCTCCGAATATAATGGACCGATTAAATTGAAATTTGGTACACCTATCAAATTCTGATAAACATGGATATATTACCTAAATAATTGAATTTTGGATATGGAGGTCACTTTTGGAAGATAAAATAAGAAGATTTTAAATCAATGTTTTGCAGTCTGGACTATGTGACATGCTCGTATCAAATGAAAGGACTTACAGTGAGGGTCTCAAGATTTTTTTATTTTAAAAACAATCGTTTCATACTTATTGAAGAACATACTCGTAAATGAACATTTACCACGCCCCCCTTTTTTTACTTCGGAATTTAAATGAAACACATAATATTTGTATGAAATAAACACTTTTTAATTCAAAATTTTTGGGGAATCCATCAGAATATCATGGATAGTTACAACATTTTAAATAGGACAACTACATTTGCCAAAAAAATATATACCAGGTAGATTTTTGAGATATTAAGAGCGAAAGCTTTTTGCGATTTTTGGCTTTTCTATTACTTAATCTGACCTCAGTTGGTCCAGAAGAGTCTTTTAATCCCTGCACGAAACTGCATTGATTAGCATCACAAAAGTAACGCGAGAATTGATGTTTTTTCAAGCTGAAATCCATTTTTTTCTAAATACAGTTACCAATTACTCAAAAAGTGCAGTTTCCTGAGAACCTTTCTTAAAGCTACAACGATTAAGGTAATCAGGTGCCCTTACTGCCCCGTCTCAAACACCCACCCTGTATAATCTGCTAATTTACATCCCTCCACCATTAATTGTTAATTAAATAATTAAGCTTCCCTGATTTCGGCTTTTCCGGAAAGCAATTTTTAATCCTAAATAGATATAAACTTATTCAGGCTCTGGCGAAGTCGGCGTTACTCCTGTGAACTGCATCAGTACAAGCTCATAGGTGACTATAGTTCCCGCAATCTGAAACAAGGGAAAGCCGAATATTAGTTATAGTTTAATACTAATTCAAATTGAATTAGTAATTGAGGAATTGAGCCGAGGGTCAAGACACTGGCGAACAAGTGGTCTCAGTTATCGTCCATGCTCCGCTGAACCTTACAGAACACTCAAAATAATTCATTACTCCTAGACGCAAAATCAAATTAAGATTTGAAGCAAGTTGTTATAAGATAACAGCCATGTAATTATAAGTTAGGAGCTATTATAATTATTATATCCCCGCTCTTCCTGCGCCGGCATCAAAACAAAGGATTCTCATAATAGTGAAACCGCACGGTGTTAAAGTGAATTATGTTTATGTTAGGGGAGGTTCAGATCAACGACTCCAGAATTTAGAGAAGCGCAGTGAATAGTGTTGTCACAAAGTAGAAGTAACGAAAAGTGGTCTTCGTGCCAAAAAGCTATTTTCGTGTTCTTATGTGATCCGAAACGCGTGTTCGCGCCACGACCACTTTTGGTTGGCTTTCGGTTTTCTGAAGAAAAAGTGACTAAGAATGCGACAATCGTAAATTGTAAACCTATAGTGCGATTTTCTGTATAAGTTTTTTGGGAAATAAAGATAATAATAGTTAATAGTTAGTTATCGCGTATTTGCGCGCTGGTAGCTTTTGATTAGGACGCGGCATAAGAATCAGATGCCTGTTTTTTTTTTTAAGACGTATAAAATTTCATGTAGATTTTGCATTCGCAAGGACGATTGAAGTAAAATAGCTGGTCATATAAGTTAACTAAAACTGCGATTAAAAACAAAGAAATGAAAAGTTGTTGCCGCGACCGCAAATAAATAGTGATAAGACCTTATAGGCTAGAGGATGATTATGAGCACTGGAAAATGAGCATTAGATTTAAGTTGATGCCAAGAGTATGACAAAACATGTGCTAATATAATGCAATTGAATAATTCTCGGTTCCTATAAACAAAAACGTATCATTATTGCTAAACTAGACATGTAAATAGATTCGGAAGCTAATATTACCTGTGCTAGTTCCATATGGGAGGGTCTACATGCAATCAATGTCTTTGCTTCATTAAAGATACAAGAGTTTTAATTTCAACCAATAACGGTCCGTAAATTATACGAATCGGCCATAAGATAACTTGTATGCAAACTAATATTTCCGTTGCCCAAGTTTCTACTTAGTTACTCGCATGAGTTAATAATATAAAAATCCGCATCTAATGCCTCAATGCCGAAATAGCCAATGGGAACAGCCCTACTACGTTCCAAGTCAGAGCTGGCTCAGAGTAGACGCAGCGAAGCGTCGCAAATCCGATGTTATTATTTAATTACTAACTCTCTTGGAGAACTGAAGACGATAACTTACGGAAAACGTTCAAGTTATGAGAAAAATACGAGTAGCTTCATTGCTTAAGATATCCTTTGATAGTAAGACCACTATTAATGAGTTTTGTTATCGATAATGGTGCTTTCGTCTATTCGCTGTACTTCACTAGGTCAATGTATTTTTACTTTATTTTTTTTTCGTCCTTCAGTCTTTGAAGTTCGAACGTCCCTGAAGACTTCAGTTTTTAAAAGTTAATTGCATTTACATTACAGGGCTTCGATATGAATAACTGGAGAAAAAATATATTTTGCACAATTGCAATTAAGTTTTAAGACTTTTCAATTTTGCTTTGAATTTATTAATATTTTTCTTCAATTGATAATACTGGGGTAGGTACTATTCCCGTAAGAAAAAATCATAGAATAAGACTGGCTAGCAAAGAGTGCAAATCGGTAGTCATGGTATGGGCATATGATGCGGAGGAATGAAAAAAATGTCATGAGGAAGGTTTTGAGTATGAATGTGGACGACTATAAGAGTAGAGGAAGACTAAAGAAATGATGGATGGACGTAGTGAAAGATGATATGGCTAGAAAGGAGGTGAATACCGAAATGATGATTAATAAAGAAGTAGGTAAGGAAGAAGAAAACGTGTAGCGCCGACCTGAAGTAAATTGGGATAAGGGAAAGAGAAAGATAATGATGACTACTAAAGAAAAAGAAGAATTACAATGTTCTTTTATAAAAGGACAGGAATTTATTTAGTTAAAGTCCAGCCGTTCTTGACAACTGTAAGTTTCATACTAAGGAATATGTGTTTTGCGAATTTGATCCTTAGATTTACTCGAAATTGTCCAACTGACAGGTGTCAGGAACGCAATCTCGCAACGGCCGGACTGTAGGCAAATGAGAGTGCTTGATGAAAAAAAGATTTTAGCCATATTTTTACTATGTATATAAATAAGTTCTTGAATTTCCACAGCGTTTCGCACATAACTTACACCCTGTCAAGAATAACATCAGTCTTTCGTAAGAGTCCGGAGACGTCTCAACAAGTTCATTTGATATTAATAAACGAACGTGAGGTGTAGTGTTACAGTTTACAATTATGTAAGAATAGCTTATGTGTGTAAATGGATGGACCTTCTACAATGCGGTTTAATTAAATAAGCTCAAAAATGTATAAATTACTTAAATGTAAGTATTAACTTACAAGTAATTTAAGAATACTGTATTTTAAAACAAAATACCTGAACTTTAACAACATAAGGACGATTACGCAAATAACAAAGACAGATGCGATCCACTTTTTTTTAAAGCCAGCTAATACGGATATTATGTATAGGTAATGTTGATTCGTTTTCAATCAAGCACACAATAAGTTGACAAAAATTTACCTTATCGTTTTACGTAAGTTACGATTATAGAAGCTTTGAAATAACCCACCCCTAGCCATCGCAACATATTGATTTATATAAAAGTGTGCCAATCTTTATTTAGTTACGTGACTGACTGACAGACAACACATAGCTTTAACTACGGAATATACAAAATATTTTTTAACATTTTAAAGAAGACGTGAAAGAACCAGCAGTAAAAAACCACACATAGGTACATAGACTCTTTAGTCTTTACACAAGTAATAAAAGCTGCACAGGTCGATCCATCAGGTTAAGCTACGCTTTCCGGGGTTGATCCGTGAATGGGTCACCATCTTTACATACACAGACTACTCCGTGCCTCGGAAAGCACGTTAAGCCGTTGGTCCCGGCTGTCATTCGTGGATCTTTGACAGTCGTTACGGGTCGTCAGATGCCCGAAAGTATGACAACCAGTCCTACCAAAGGGTATCGTATTACCCAGTTGCTGGATTTTGGAGGTCAGATAGGCAGTCGCTCTATGTAAAATACTGGTATTAAGGTGGATCCGGTTAGACTGGAAGCCGACCCCAAAATAGTTGGAAAAGGCTAGGCAGATCAGAGACTCCTTCCCTTCTTCTTTTTTTCGAGTCGATGTATTATGTTAAACGAGTTGGGCCCAGTAGGTGGCTACGCCAATTGGCATCAGTGGCATTTTTTAGGTATGTCATAAACCATGTCCCATATGTTGGAGTGTCCAGTGTCCACACACATGTACTTCTGAGGACCTAAAACGCCACTCTTTCCCTATTACACGAAATATGTTTGCACTATACATATTATAACTGTACTATTTTTACCCGTTGGAATGTTATTATGAGGGTATGAGAAGAGAGAGTGTCCCTGTGAGCGCATTCACAGGGACACTCTCTCTTCTCATAATCACTTGTTCAGAATTATTTCTCCTGAGTAGTTGGCTAGTCTCAGTTTTAATATTGGCCTACGTTACCGAAATTCGATCAGAATGTTACGTATTAACAGCTAGTTAGTGGTCATATAAAATAGATGTACTTACCGTCAATACTAATCCCCGCTTGACATGGAAGAACTGAAGACCAGTCAGCGCGACCGTGTCTCCATGTATCTGATCCAGAAACCTCTCCACCTGCAATAATAACTAACTTTACTGACTGCGTTACTACTAAATGAAATGCTCAGAAGGTTCACTAAATCTTGCCTTAATACCGTATTTGAAATCATTGTAAAAGACAATTATTTTTAAAAGAGTAACCGTGGAGGTTCTTGCCGGCTCTTCTCCATAGGAAACGACCAATTGGAATCGTGCACCTAGCTTCTGACGTTTCATAAGTGCCCATGTAGATATGTCATCAATTCAACATTAAACCTCTTGTTCAAGTTTACTTAAATCCTTGACCTTTCATTAATACTGGATACATTTTGGTTGTGAAATAAAGTATGTTGATTTGTTTGTACAAAATAGAAGAAACGAAACCGTTTTAAAATGACAGATTGAAGAAAGATTTGTATGTCAAAAACTAAGAAAATAATGTCCATAAATGACATTAAGAAAGACATTTCTCTTTTCTTCGTGGAGTAGTAGACAGAAGGAGTCATGTGTGCAGATCAAAATTATATAAAAAGTGACGATTTTGTACCATGTACGCATTGTACGCTTCAACCGTTATTCTCGACTTGTCCTGCACTTCACCCTGGCCCACAAATAATTACAGTACCCTGTACGAAAATAATTAGTGATTTATTTAATTCACTTATTTATTTTGTTTTTCATGAACAAAAATGTTATTCTTTCTTTCATACTAACACTACGGCAGTTGAAATCATATTTTAAGACTCATCAAATTTTGGTTTACAATTTATATGAAAATTTAAATAAAAATAAATATAAAAAAATAAAAAATAATATTAAATTAATAAAATATATTTATAATAAAAAAAATAAAACTTTATGCATAAAAATCACGTATCACTTTGTTTGCACGCTAATCTCCGAAACTACTCAACCGATATAAATAATATTTTGTGAATATATGGTTGGTTCCAGCTGGAAAGATAAGATAGTTTTGAACCCGATAGGTGGCGTTAGTAGCAGGGGCGGGTCGTTAATTTTTTTACAATATTAATAATCAGTGGTACTTCGCTAAATTCTTACGTCGTGACATAATCTTCTTACTTAATAGTTTGCCAGTTTGCTAAAGTTTCGTAAGTACATGTTTGGTTGCTGTACTTTTTTTGTGGTGGAATGAATTTGGTAGAAATAAAAAAGTTTTCCGTAGTTAGAGATTTGGGAAGTTACGTGGGAGTATTTAGATTCGATACACACAACAACTTTTATTTATTTTCAAAGGTCTTCTAAATAAACTTGCTTTTTTATGATGTACATAAATAAAATTGTTTTTGAAAAAGGAAAATGCTGGAACCAATAACATAATTTCCCAATTTTATAGTCTATGATACAATGCATTGGTATATTTCGTGGTGTTCCAAGTAGCAGGGTGGTCCCGACTTTACATTGGGTGTTTTAAATTCAGTGGTGAGGCTTGACATTTCGTAAGAGGGAAGCCGAGGCAGAAGTAGTTCAGTTCTGTAAATAGTCATACAATTACGTTAAAAATAAAAATAAAAATCATTCCTTTACTTTACTGAATTTAACACCATCTGTCGTCAAGTGGCAGTACCAAAGAGACGCTATAAATACAGAACACTGAACTTTTTTTACTAATCATTTTATAACTTAAAATGATTAGTAAGTTATGGAATATATAAAATCGAATAAAATTAATTGAACAGGTGAAAATAAAATAATTCCTCTATCTCGTTCTCGGCCGACGCATATTTCTATGTCTGTCCCAGCCATAACCCGATAGATTGCGTGATACTATCGTCCATAACAAGCCGTGTCACGCGACCGCAAGTGACGTCATGAAGGCATCGCTATTGTATGAATTTTTAGTTCGAAAATATCACGTCGTTGCACCGGCTTATTTAGAACAGTTTTGTTGTTGTAATTCAAAGCTAAGAATGGGCGTTTTTGTTCTTTGAATATTATAGTGTATTAAATAGGTATCTGTAGTATATCTTTATTGTTTGCCAATCGTAGAAACTATTGAATGCTCTATTTTTCAATGGTGTTTATAGTCTATGTATATAGGTATAGGTCTAGTATATAGGACGATCGGAACTGCAATTTCCCTGTTGAGCTTCCGATCGTCCACAGGGAAGCTGATAGGAATGTGCTTGTTAGCGCGCTACGCCTCTGGTGTTTTTAGTTCCTTGGATTCTTAAGCCTTTCATAGGTAGACTATAACCTTTATATTTCGAATAAAGAGTTTCAAACAATAGATGCGTTACCTTGAGAATTTATTTAAGTTATGTAATTTGTTTGCATTATATGTGTAGATATATATTTAATATTTTTGTACACACTATTGTCTACATTTCTTTTCACTTTCTCCTGTCGCAGATCTGCTGCTAGAAATTTCTGAAGAAATAAACAGTACCTTTGTACTTAATACTTATATGTTGTATCTGTATTTATTTGACAGTCTGTACATAAATAATAAAATAGAATGGATCCTGACCTCCACGCAGTAATTAGTTGACGACACATCATATAGGGAATGCGCTGGTTCCAAGCTAGCAGCATGAACCTTGGCCGCAGTTAGTGACACTGCCACCGACCTGACTACTAGGAACGCAAACGAATACACGAAGTAGATCGAATGCTCGTAACCGCTGAGGAATCTGCAATATCATACGTAGTCAGCAATGGACGGCGAGTGAGCAATTGTATCGTTAATAGGTATATGGTGTTACCTCCGATCTGTTTCAGAATCTAGTCTGCATCTGGGCGTTGCTTTTATTCCTCCTCTGTAATAAACAATTTTCTATTACATACATAACATCACACCTTGTTTCCCTAAAGGGTTAGACAGAGGTGTACCCATAGTACACTCACATTTCATCTGTTATGTTTAAATGCCTAGCCTATTGCTATCGTCAAGCACAAATTCCAGACACCGGGCTGCGGGCTTTGTCAGCGTGTTTGCAACGACGCGATTTGTTAACATGCTCTCCGCGGATGCGAAGCGAGCCACCAGCGACCACGCGAGGTGTTTTCCGCGTTTTTATAATATTTTAAACGCGCTTATCTCGCTCTCTCTAGTACACTCACGTCAAACACTCTCGTTTCGCAAACGCAGCGAACTGGTTGCGCACACGTGGCGTGCATACTACGCACACGCAGCGAGTGCATTAAAAAATCGCCTAGCGGATAGCGCGGTGGCAAATCGCCAGTGTGATATGGCCCTTAGTCTTCTTGCAATATTTGATATTTTAATGTCAAAAAGCTGCATCGCATATCAGGTACACAAAAGAATCCACGGACGGAAGAGAACATAATTTTTCGGATATTTTACCATCCAAAACCTCCAAGTGGAATACTCACGCAAGAGTATGCAGCAGCTGAGAGCAGACGAAGAAAAGGTTGCTGGCAAAGGATATGAAGACCACGCCTCCTATGATCTTGTCCACCTGGCGCACGAGGTGGACGGACCTGTTGTAGTCTTCACGCATTGTGCGCCAGAACGATGATGGTGAGTTCTGCGGGGTAAATACATGATAAATGATTTATTTCTGTAAATAGGTTTTAAAAACACTTTTCCACGTGTAAAGAAAATATTTTTAACAAGATAAGGTCGTGTTTCTATCCAACTACTCTGAGAAGAAAGGACTAAGACTGGATGTCAGACTTTCGGGCTTCTGACAACCCGTAATGACTGTTAAAGATCCACGAATGAAAGTCGGAACAGCTTGACGTGCCTGTCCGAGGCACCGAGGGGTCACTGTTAAGCTTGCCGTGCGGGTATTATTACGTTGCCACGAGTCACGAGTCCCGTGAGGGACATCCTCATAGTACCTAAACATATACCTTATCTTTAGCTGCAATGATCCTTTGATTGACTTGGTTCAACCTCGACGTCAAGTACATACTCATGCAGATGACGAATACGTCGGTGAAGTTCCAGTTGAACGTGCATTGTAGGTTGAACAACTGAATAAAAAACATATGTATAACAATCTATTCAAATGAATATAATTAAGGTGTCTGTTTTTAATGCCAAAATAACAGCTTTTCACTAAATGCATATGAAAGTAAATATGGTAGTTAAAACAAAAAAACGTTATTAAATTTTTTGTTGTCTCTTTATTCCGGCTTATCTCCGAAACAGGCAGATAGCTGATATAAGATCAGCTATCTGCCTGTTTCAGGTATCTGCTGCCCAGGAAGAGTAACTTGGGCTACTATTAAAAAAAATGAAAAAGAATTTTAGAGTCTACGCGGGCGAAGCCGCGGGCAGCAGCTAGTAACAAATATGAAGACCCAAGGTGTCAATGGTGCTTCGTCTTCCAAGCTAAAGCAGGAGTGGTGAAGAGTGGGCGTTTTGGGGGACTGTTTTATGTAATTTTGATGTTCGAAAAGTGCTGATTGTCAGCCAACTTTGAAAAACTGACTTTTAAATTTTGAATTTTGATGCTTTACGAGGTTCCAAAACCTGTAGTGGGCCGCACGATAGTGGTAACGACACCATGTATAAGCTCTATTGAAACTCCGTACTACGCTAAACCAGCTCAAGGTCAAAGTTTTACCACCGATCTGCGGTCGATTGTACTATTCATATTTAGTGGTTAATGCCGCGCCTCTCATGTACGAGGTGGATTCAAATCCGGGCAAGTACCAATGTGACTTTCTTCAATTCATATGTACTTTCTTAGTTTATCTTGAACATTACTGACATCGACAAAGGAAAAAAATCGCGAGGAAACCTTGACTTAGTTAATATAAGTCTGAAATCGCCAACCCGTTTCAAGCAAGCGTGGTGCTCGTCTTCGCCTTCTCTGTATCAGAAGAGGCTTTTGTCCTGCAGTGGGACGATAATAGGCTGGTATTATTATACTTATTAGAGGTATGAGAAACAGTGTGTAAAGTTCACTCATCCTCCATAGAAAAGGGAGGATTCTCTGACCAGACGGGTGTTTTGTCTGGTGGGCAACTGCCGAACGATTGATGTCGGGAAGTTAAATATATTATGTTAGTAGTAAACTCTGCTTGCGCGATGCAGGATTTTGGGTAGTTCGCATGTGACGATGTAGATGGTCGCCACATACCACTGACTTACAGTGATGAAAAACATTATGAATAAAAGCTGATTGAATGATCTGAAATCGCCAAAACACATCAGTTCAGAAGTTTGCCCTTTCGTGGAACAATAATGCCCATTTTCCAGTTCAGAAGTTTGCCCTTTCGTGGAACAATAGTGCCCATTTTCACTGACACTAGACGACACCTTAATTTATGCCTAAACGAAAGCGCTGTTGCAGTTTCAAGTTACATCACTGAGCAGAACGTTGAAAATCTAACGCCGCGCTTTTATTTAGACATTCATTTAAATGTCGCCGATGATAAGAGTCTTCTTCCCTAAATATACTGTCTTTGGAAACTTACGTGGGACACTAATCCAACGAAGTCGCTGTAAGGAAAGTAAAGGTAGAGCCATGCAAAACTACGCTTCATAAAAGTTTCGTAGAGGGGACTGTCTGGATCGCAGTCCAAAGCCAGGGAGATGCCATGCAACTCTGAGAAACCATGCTCCACTGAAAATCAGAAAAAAAACTTAACTTATACTCAACACAGCGTCATCTATAATTGTAAGGTAGGACAAAATAGTGACTCTGACAAAAATCTTCTTTTGGTAAAAGACGATTTCTTTATGTCATCATCAAAAAACGGCCTTATTGCGAAACTAGGTTTATCTTTAGACCCAGGTTTAAACCATAGAGCTTTTTTTCAAATTTTGAACTTGATTCCGAGAAAGTTAGCCCGTCCTCGCGTTTTTTATGGTGCTCTGGAGCGCGTCAAAAAAACACATTGTTTGAATTTCAACTCTCGGCGAAAAGAAGTGAGTTGAAATTAAAAATCCAGTCTGCGATAAAAATCACTCGTGGGTACGAGGGCTAACGTTCGAAATTGTTTTTCAATGAGACGGTTATTTATATCATATCCTATTGACTATTTAGGTTTCATTCACCGCTCATGACTTGTTTTAAATTTAATCAAGCTACTTAATAAAGAAAACAGAAGAACAAAACGTGTTTCCGTACTTACCTAAAGCCAACAACAGCACCACGATACAAGCGATATTAAACTTTCTTCCTAACTTCATGTCGGTATTAGGATCGACCGACTCCACCTTAGCTATGAGCATGCATAACTTCGGCCAATTCATTGCGATCCGCCAAAATAATGTGGTTGTTATAAAGCCGAAACTGTAGAATATTAGTGCAGCTGAAATTGACAAAAAAAATTAAGACATCGGTAAAAAAGGTAGCTAAAACCTGAATGATCACGTTTTTGTGTTCTTGTTTTCACACACTATGGTCTATATTTCTATTTCAGTTATATTTTTTATAATATTATATTTCTATTTCAATTATATTTTTTATATAATTATATTTCAATAATATTTCAAATTTCTTTGCAGGTCTGCTAGAAGAAATTTCTCATGAAATAAGCATAGTACCTTTGTACTCAAAATTTGTATGTCATTTCAGAATGTAGTTTACTGTATGTACATAGATAAATATAATAGGGATGTTTCCTGGGTAATTTTTTTTTAACTATATAGTCCATTAGTCAGATAATAAAGAAATATTAGACATGTATTTGTTGGTTTATCAAAAATATTTTGTTAAAACACATTAAAGTTGGGGAGGCCGGGGCTCGTTACGTCACAATTCAGTATAAAATCTACCGAAGAGTGACGTCATGCCACATTTTAACTCAATGTATTGCCGTAATCTTTTGTTTACGTATAAAAAGAGAAAAAATACGTATGCAATATTTTTTAATATTACGTATACGTATATCTGACGGACAGAAAAAATATTTTTTGTCATTATCCCAATTGTATAAGATGGATTTTATTATGTAATTTTTTCTGTTGGTTAAGCTATTTATCTTGTCGATTGTTAGAGATTTTAAGAGCAGGTAGTAATATTAGTAAATGTCAATTATAACATAAGCCTTAATATTTCAGTCATAGTTGCTCCATAATACATATTTCAGTCATATTTGGCACTTTATGTGACGTCATTCTACTTACTGGCAGTGTCCACCGTAGAGGAAGATTCTTTGAATAGGCTCAGGAACAGCACAAAAGCCATAGTGAACTGGCCCACCATAGATATGTACGTATACAAACAGCGAAACGATATGAATCTGAATCTGTAAAAACGAGCGAGCTTTACAGTAGTCGAATATGATGTGTAACATTTGACATCTCATGATCACATCTTGGCAATAAACAACATTAAGGTAATAAGCAACATTAAAGCGGGGCCTCGTCAAGGTCATTTCTGACAGGCAGCACCACGCGCGCTCATTGGTCAAACCAAATAGCGCGCGCTTCGGGGGGCTTCCTGTTACACACTTCCGTCCCTTTTCACTAAATCACTCCCACAGATTTTTAGGGTATACATTATATTATGTTCTGTGCACAGATTGTAGGTAAGAGGGAGGAAAGATGTTACACATCAAACATTTTTCATTACGTTTTTTCTGATTCTGGAAAGAAAGAAGTACAAAAAAAGTGAACAGAAGAGACAGAAGAACAAAACAATTAAGAAGTAGATCAAATCGCCTTCTGTTAGATAAAGTCTGTTAAAGCACTGACGAAATTCTGACTGATAAGTAAAACTGACTTGTGTGAAATATCTATTAATATTAATATTGACTAATTTTATTATAGTAGCTTCGCCCCGCGGTTTCTCTCGTAAGTCTCGATCTCGTGGGAATATCGGGATAAAAAGTATCCTAATAGGAATGGTGACAAATTATTTTTGATTTGTCCGTCACGCAGTTTATTCAAAAATATTGGACACGTATTTTTTCTTTTTTCACGGTATCAAAAGATTGAGGCAATACATTGCGAAGGCAATACGTTAAAATGTGGCATGTCATCACTCCCCGGTAGATTTTATACCGACTTGTGACGTAGCGATCCCTCACTCACCAACTTTAATGTGTTTTATCTAAACAATTTTTATTAATATG
This sequence comes from Agrochola macilenta, assembly GCA_916701695.1. Classification (NCBI taxonomy): domain Eukaryota; kingdom Metazoa; phylum Arthropoda; class Insecta; order Lepidoptera; family Noctuidae; genus Agrochola; species Agrochola macilenta. The sequence continues at coordinate 7,535,793 of OU753554.1, read as the reverse complement.
ATAAAGCAAAAAATATGTGTCTATAATTTTTTTATTATCTGACTGACGGACTTAAGTTTTTTTTTTTCCCAGTCAATATTCCTATTGTGTCTGTATAGACATACGAGAATAGTCTGATCGCCAAATAAAAAAAAATGCTTATATCTTGAATTAGGGTACAACTTTTATTTTATGATTGATTCTAGTATTGTTTGATATACTGAACCATAATCCGGGGGGTGCCAGTGTGGCACCCTTGGGCAATTTAAAATATCGAAGGTCAAAGTCACGAAAGTCGAAAAAGATGAACCACCCACATTTTATTGCAAATTAAGGGTAATCGGTCCACCCAAATCAAATATTTGTAGTTAGTTATAATAATTATATATATTATGTTATATTTTTACCCGACTAATAAAACATTTTTTACCCGACTAATATTTTTTTTTTCTAAGGACATCGCTGTGGTTTTAGTAAAAGGGTTGTCATAAATATTAATACGTTGTAGCAAAGTTTCACAAACCTTTCTTATTTATCATTATTGGTTTTGAACAGCCTTACAAAGCACACTGATTAAGACACTAATTTGATAATCCTGAATTGAATTCAGAATTGAGATGTATAACTCACCGTAATTTTGAAGCATCGTTCTCATGGATGCCCTGAACTGGGTTCAGCCCGAAGCACTGCCCCACAGTCAGGGTCACCTTCATGGCTGACTGGAAGGTTGTACGACGTGGCTTGTCCTTTTCTGGTACCACATGTTCTCGATACCGAACTTGTACAGGGTCTGAAAAGAACGATACTTTCATAAACAGATCGAGATTGTTAACGGTTTTCCGGTTTTTCTCCCGGGTATTTTTAGGGATTGTCCCACTAGTTTCGTAATGCATACTAATTTAAAGGTTTGGTGTTTTCGGGATAAGGTAAGGTTGGTTCCAGTTTGTGTTGACAAGATAGTGACATTTCGTTTAAGCAGCAGCACGAACTTGTATCAGTCTGCGTCAGCATTTCTTCATCTTTATGGCAAAACAATTAATTCACAATTATTTTTTTCACCATAATTGTGGATCTTAAAATTGATAAATACGTCGCATTATATTTTTCAGGATTTAAACTGGAAAAAGGTCTGTTACTTACAAACATTTAAAAAGTAAAAATAATCCATTAATTAATATTGTTCATTACTCAATCAAGCGAATTCATATTTCCAAAGAAAACCAATCTACTTGTTTACTTAAATCCTTTACTTTAGTATTTAAGCTCGGGGGAACAATAGATCTTACGTATATGGTAAGCCCCGGATTAGTCGAAACGGGATATGAAGTAACTTGAAGTTGACTAATTATGTGGAGCAAGTTTTGTAAGTACATACAATTTTTCGGAGTACATCTTTGTAATCTTCTTCATTACATACTGAACTTTAATCCATCAAATGTATCACTAAATACAACTTTATAATGGAAACAACTTTTTGAAATAAACAATAGGAAAAATGCAAATAAAATATTGGTAAGTAGGGTCACAATTCCAATCACTCTTATAATTTTAAACTTGTCAAGAGAGTACCTAGAGAATCCATCATGCAACTCTGATGAAATTAAGGACCAATGACGTAACATTTCCAAATTTAAAGTACTACTTCAACCGTAAATCTGTAAAAAAAACTTAAAGCAAATTTAATAAAAAGTAACTAAATACTCACAATTCCAATCACTCTTATAATTTTTAAACTTGTCCAGCGAGTAGAGATCCATCGTGCAGCTCGGCGCGGTCCTGCCCCATGTTTTGTAAAAGTAATTAGTCGTATTTACTGCACCGACACTAATATTCGAGATAGCGGTAGTCCATCCATTTTGCATTAGGGTTCTGTAAAAGTTAATAAATATTTATTGTTGCAATACTGAGGATTATTGAGTTATAAGTGGTAACTTATAATCTCTGTTATTGAGTCCACTCAATAACAGAGATTATAAGTTAATCCTTTGTCATACAGGATGTTTTTTGTTCCATTCAACGTAACATAACATCACGCCTGTATTTCCCGATGGGTTAGGCAGAGCTGTACCTATAGTACACCCACATTTCACCACTTAAGTTTAAGTCCCATGTCAAGGTGGCGAGCACGACCGGGGCACGAATCCAGACGAAAAATTACGAAGATGAAAAAATCCCAGTCTCATGCAGACCATTCAACAAGGCGTCGTTTTATACAGGCAGGCACTATCGTCTGTATGAATTATGACGTACAAACGCGACTTGTCGTATCATATTCATATAATGCTGGCCATACACCATAATGCCTATCGTCCAATTGGCATGACTCTGTCGATTGGATCAAGTAGAACTGACCGTGTGTGGGCGTGATTTGGGATGACAGTTACACTTGACGGAACAGTCGAAATTATTATTTTGGCTTGATAAAGCCAATTGGACCATGTATGGCGGTCTTCGTCAGTTCAGTTGAGTCAAGATTTTTGGTTTCCATATCACGAGTAAAATACTTTGTTACAAATGCAGTTAAATATGAATGGATGAACATGCATCGTCATCATCATTTCAGCCAAAAGAAGTCCACTGCTAGACATAGGCTCTCCCAAGCATCGCCAGTTCAACCGGTTCTGTGCTTCTCGCATCCAACAGATTCTTGCAGTCCTCACAAGGTCATCGTACCTTCCAACGCTAAATCTTTCGGTACCCGGCGCCACTCGAGAATCTTTGGGCCCAACAACCATTATTTTCTGCGAGCAATGTCCGGCTCTATCAACATTGGTCAAACAAATTGTTTTCAGATTTAAATATTCCTAGATAGGATCTTCTCGTCAATCAACTTACAAGTAGGTAGATCAGACTCGGAACCCTATTGAGTTCGCTTTCATTTTACTACTTTTAACATCGTACATTTGTTTTGCTTACAAAAACGCCCTTACGATTTAAATAAAGAATATTTTCTCTAGTAAGAAAATCCAGGATACTTTTTATCCCTTGAAATCTTACTTTGGTCAGTTAAGCTCAAGTACAAACACTCTGTATATGAAACAAAAACACTTCAGTTTTACAATTTCCCTACACCCGACTGAAGCATTATTTATTCTCTTGCTATTGGATGTAAACCTTATAGGTAGGTAAGTGCTGTGCAACAGTGAGGCCTTGAATTAAAAAAATCCACAAAAAAGACAATTAAAGCAGGTAAGTCAGAATACACACCCCTTTATTCATAAACATTGCTTATAGTTAAGTTATGATTAGTGTCTGTTTAAACAAACATTTTTGACGTATAAACGTCTCTTGACTTTAGTAACGAGTATAAATAAACAACTTAATTAACAAAATTATAGCGGTTACTTGATAAAAACTTACCCTCGTGTTCCAAGTCTTTCCTCGATATTTTTTTAATATCCATTCATCGTCTTTTAAAATAGAAAGGCCCACGAGTTGAGGAGATTGTTGACAACTAATATTTGAGTACCTAATACAGATGGAGTCGAAGCTATTTTCAAGAAAACGTTTTGGAATACAGGGTTTGTCTAATAACACCCAAGATAAACGACGAGACAACCCTATTCTGGTACAATATAATTACATTTCACAAAAAAAATGAATCGTTAAAAAATGCATTAAAATCATGAAAAATTATATTTTGCCTATCTGTTATACAAAAGCGATCGTCGCAGATTAAAATGCAGGCAAATAAATCGAATATTGCGATAGTTTTTTATTTCAGAAACTAATTTATTTAAAGCTATCGAACACTAATGGTTTTGAAATGGTCGGCAAATATAAATGGAGCAACAAATTCTGATGTTGTTTTCTTTTTTATTTTGAAGGCTTTCGTGTTTTGTTTCAAATGAATAATTATGATGTTTTGTAATACCAACTGGCTGGTTTTTGTTTTGATAAATAAATGAAGTGCTGAAATAAGGATCTAATTTAAATCAATTAACTATGTTCCAAGTTCCAAATGACTGCCTACATTCAAATTAAACTACATTTAATAACACAGCGGTAGTATATTGTTTCACTGATTTTGATAAGAGCAGGAATGCCTGTTAGGTTTCTAGAATACCCCAATATTCCAATGCCCAGCTAGTACTTCTATATAAAAGATTATTTCAGCAAAATGGTGCCATAAAACATTTTCCTAGATACATAAATTATTATAACTGAATAATTCTTATATTCGTTCATAGACCTATTTCATGATTAATCTTCTCAGGTACGAAATTGAGTACTATAATCGAATTATAGACAGCACTCAATTTTTTTATAACTTTTATAATGTCGAGTCTTGTCATAAATTAGGGACATTCGAAGCTTCATACCCTACCAACATTACAAAAAAGAAATACAGAAGAACATTAACATTTGCAAATTGTAAAAAGCTCTCCAGAGAATCGAGACATGGTGTCGCCTTTAAATATCATGCTGTCCCATTCACTTTAATAAGTATTGAAGAGACTGATAGACTTATATCTAACGTCTAAAAGTTAAGGGTTTTCTAATAATTAGGGGGTCAGTCTCAAAAAGAAACAAAATACTACCGAGCCGAGAAACGAAATAAATTAGAAGACAAAGTATGCATATAAACAAACCAAGCTTAAGTGATAAAAATATCCCCTTATTGCATCATCAGACCCGTCTTCAAGTCTTTAAGCTTTAATACCGCTTGTGTACCTACTTATTTTTATTAAATATAGCTGAGTAACTCAGGCCGGGAAAACCCTACACAATACATAAATGTTCAGGCCTATTAGTTGTTATTCCTGAGTGCTTGTGCATGTCTCGTCTATAACGTCATACAGGACCATTTCGTAATAAAAAAACGATTACTATAAAATACATATCTTTTAAAACACAGCAGGCAGCAATCAAATCGACACGATAACCGACTTCGGACCTGCGGATATCGATAATTGCAGAAATGACATGTTGAAGCACGTCGATAATTGGTGTAGCCTGTACGAGTCAATTGGATAAACTTTGTTTTATATGGAAAAGGCCGTCACTAGTTTGTTTTTCCACATTTTGTTTGTTTAGTTATAGGTATCATAAAGGCTGCAAGAAACAAACCGACCACTGCTGCTTAAAAAAACAAATGGGGTAGTAATAAAGAACTCCTTGTAAGAAACAGTCTGGGTATTACCACTATTTCTACCCCTATAGCGTCGCTGTATTCCAATTTCAAAAAGCAAACCTGCTGTGGAAATATTAGGCACAACATGCTACTTTTCGACTTTAATTCTAGAAAGGTTCAATGCTATGATAGTCTCAGGTGGTGAATTTTAAGGAAGATGTAGATCATATTTTTTGCCTTTACTATGCTCTATCATTGTTTTTATACTTACCAGTAAAGATTACTAGAAATGAATATGTTTTATTAGTTTATTATTTTTGTATACACCTTAGCATGTAGTTTTAGCTATCATTCCGTAATTCTTCCCGCTCTCAGGAATAAGTTCGAGTTTTATTCGAACACTCAGAGAAAATTCATAATTGCATCGAACGCAAGTATGCACGTTCGCTCGTTCACTTAAATGTAGGTGAGTATCACATTAGAGATACCACGTACTCAAAACCATTACCATTTTACCAATAAGTTTTTTATATACTTTACCATGTTTTACCATTTCTTGCAATAAAATCTTCGTCATCAACTAGGTGCCCAAATAATGTCTAATAATTCTACCTCGACTTTTCTTTTTTTTAAACGTGCGAGTAACGTCGTGATCATCCTCGTTTATAACAATGGCTATCATTGCCAATTCTCTCATGGACAATTTTCTAATAGCCATCGTTTGGAAATCATTTTCCGAACAGTACGGATAGTCATATCGGTACAGTTCGGAAAGTTATTTCCAAACCGTTCGAATACCGATACCGATAACCGCATTTACAAACCACACGCAGATGATACGCGGGTGATACGAGGATGCTACGGTCATTATAGGGTGTTTGGCGTTAATAGTAGTAATAGAGGCTTTCGCCTAATTCGGCTACAAGAGGTATCTAATTAATTTGTGTGTTAAACTAGAACGCGTATTCATCAATTCTATATGTGAATATTTAAGTATTATAGTAACACTGTTAAGAAATAAATTCCGGAAGCCAAAACATAAAAACAATATTACTTTCAAACTACATATGATATTTTCATGTTTTTTTTTGTATGAACAGACTATTGTATTATCTATAATTATATTGATGATTTTTTCAAATATTAATTTTTTCGTTACTAAAAACACGTTCGAATATCACTACCAGCTAACAGTGACATAAAGTTATTATAACATCATCCACATAGACTAAGTGGGAAAAATACGTAATATTGAAGCTGACTGAATCCCATGCAAAGTTTATAATATTGAACTTGTTATCCTTTGGTATGGGCAACTATGATTCTGTCTGACCGACTCCTGTGACAAGTCCCTGGTTCAAAATAATTGAAATAAACGCTTGGAGGTTTTGAATTTTGAGGTGCAATAGTGATAGGTCCACCAAAATTGTAATAATCAATCCTAGAAGTTGAAAGAGTTCCACATCTTTATTTTTTACTTCAGAATTTAAATAAATAAATAATTCTTATTGGCATAAAAATGTGTACAAAAAAAGTGAAGCACTGACTCTTGCGCTAGGTAGAAACACCTGTGTTACAGGGGCCAGTATCTTTTGCCAATCAGTAGCTTCTGGATAAAAAAAACAAATGAAATGAAACACAGATATTACTCAAATTATTTTAAGCACAAAATAATTACAAGAAATCAACTCATTTTAATTCTAAATCTTTGGGAACTCCATCAAAATATCCCACCATGGAATTTTAACACATTTTAAATAGGACAATAACCCTTTCCAAACTACTCACGAGATAGATTTTTGAAATGGGGCAGAAAAGGCGATGAGCTTTTTGCGATTTTTGGCTTTTCTAGTACCTACTCTGACCTCAGATTGTCCAGAAGAGTCTTTAAATCTCTACCCGGAACTGCAACGATTAGCATCACAAAAATAGAAAGCGAGAATTGATGAGTTTCTACCTGAAATGCTATTTTTCCTATGCAGCTACCAATCACTCAAAAAGCTAAGGGCAGTTTCCTAAGAACATTTTCTTGGAGCTATAACGATTTGGCTGCCTGTCCACGGGAGCGGAGAAGAGAGGAGAGGAGAGGAGAGGAGAGGAGCGCAGTTAGCTCCAGAGTTTAGATTCTATTGGCACAGCTCCGCCCCTCTCTACGCCCCTCGTACCCAGGTGCGCTTACTGCCCCACTTCAAACACTCACTCGGTATAACCTGTTAAGTTCCATCCCTCCGGTATTAACTGATAGGTAATTAAATAATTAAGCTTCCTTGCTTTCTACTTTTCCAGAAAGCTGGTTTTAATGATTTTAATCCTAAATAGATATAAATTTATTCAGGCTTTGGCGAAGCCGGCGTTACTCCTGTGAACTGCATCAGCACTAGCTCATAGGTGACTATAGTTGCCGCAATCTGAAACAAGAGAAAGCTGCATATTAGTAATAGTTTAATATTTATACAAATTGAAGCGGATAGGAAGGGATCTAAGGATCAAGACACTGGTGAACGAGTGGTCGTCAGTTTGCCATCCGTTTTGACGCTCAGATACTCCTTGCCAACTCTTTGCTTGCGGTGATACCAAGTAGATTTTGATGTTATTTGCTTTGTCGCGTCTATCGTGTGTATACCTATTTAAATGTCTTTACTTCAAACTAAACTTGATCAACAAGTGACGATCGCTTTCAAAGCGTTTCGTATTTCTACAACGACTTTCAACAGGATTGACATAAGCTGTTCGGTAGCTCATGTCAGTTCCATACATTTTTGATCATCGTTACGCTGGTAGAACATCACTCTGTCTAGGACCTCTGAATTTGATGGCTGATATTTTATGAATGTTTGCGTTTTTGTGAGAACACCGTGTAATAGGATTTGTTAGGGAAGGTTTAGGGGGTCCTGATTTTGGCGAAGCGCAGTGAGTAGTCTTGCGACAACGTATAAGGCCGCGTCCTAAACAAAAGTGATCGTCGCGCAAATACGCGATCTTCGCGTCATTATGTCACGGGTTTTTTTTTCATGTTTAAATTTTTCTTTTTCTGATGTGGTACCTACCCCAATACAAATTCGAATACCACTGTCTGCTATATAAATAACAGCGACAGGAACCTATTATAACATCATCTACATAGTTTAAGTGGAAAAAATACGTATTATTGAAGCTAACTCAAAAACTACCCCAGCAAAGTTAATAAAATTTATATTATGGGGTCATCTTGTAATCCTCCACATAAGACAAATTAATTTTCAAAATCGGTCCACAACTGCCGAATATATAAATGAACATATATTTAAAAAAAAAACTTACAGACGAACTTATAACCTCCTCCTTATTGGAAGTCGGTTAAAAATGGTTGATCTTACCGTCAGCACTAATCCCCGCTTGACATGGAAGAACTGAAGGCCAGTCAGCGCGACCGTGTCTCCATGTATCTGATCCAGAAACCTCTCCACCTGCAATGATAACTAACTTTACTGACAGCGATACTAATAAATGAAAAGCCCAAAAGGTGCCCACCCTATGGTCTTTGAACGGTCTTATCGTCATCATCATTTCAGTCGAAAGACGTCCACTGCTGGACATCGGCTTTCCCCAAGCAACGCGTCTACGCCCGGTTCTGTGCTTTCTGCGGTCTTCACCAGGTCATCGGTTAACCGTGTGAGAGGCCTTCCAACGCTACGTCTTATAACAGATCAATATTAGACAAAAGTAAACTATCATTTGGTTTTGTACACTTACCAGTATAAGCTCACCTTGCATTGTACGGGAATCTAAAATAATGCGAGATCCGCTTATACTGGAAATGTATAGCCAGTATAAGCGGATCTCGCATGAGTTGTGTAGACGTGTGTACCTACCATGTGCGCTGCAATCTTGACTTTGCCTTGCACATTAATTTATTTTCAATATTTTTAGGGTTCCGTAGTCAACAAGGAACCCTTATAGTTTCGCCATGTCCGTCTGTCTGTCTGTCTGTCTATCCGCGGCTGAGCTCAGAGACTGTTTGTGCTAGAAAGCTGTAATTTGGCATACATATTATATACATATTAATCATGCTGACAAAGTGGTAAAATTTAATCATGAAAAATATGTTTTTTTGGGGTACCTCCCCTAAACGTAAAGTGGGGATGTTTATTTTTCCTCGTCTGTCCTATGGTGTGGGTCGTCGTTGGAAAGGTCGTTCAAAAATATTGGTAGTTCTTGAATGCCATTTTTGGATTCAGGGATCCGTTTGCGTAATATTAAGCAAATTTTTGTTAGAGTTGAGTGTCGCCCCCTCTGCCAGCAAAATTCACAGCAGTAGTATATACGTATAATAAAAAGGCTTTACAAGTTAACGAGTAATAATCAACCAACTTACATTTGCAGTTGCAAAAACCTGTTCTCGCATACATTCCGTATGGGAAAACATGTTTTTGAACTACACTGTTAAGTTTGTTCTTGAGATAAATTTATCCCATCTACGAAACCCTTCATTGTGCATGGTCCGACACGCACTTGGCCGATTTTTTATTTTGTATTTGTGGAATTGGCGCCAAAATAAATGTTATTCTTTCTTTCTTAGTATCACTGCCGCAGCTGGAGTAGGTACTGTTATACAGGGTGACTTGTAATTTGGTTACACCGAAAGGTTCGTTAAAGTATTAAGTACCCTATGGGATAGCAATGAAGGCCACTCGATTTTAGAGTTTAGAGAAAAGTGATATTTAGTGACGAATTCTGGGAAATTTTCACATACGTGAGTCCAAAGTAGAAAGCGAGTAAAAAGTTTGTTCCATTTTTAAACAACACGACAGATATGAGTTTTCATAGTAATTTATTTTGCCGCTAAACACGACAGATACGGATTTTTAAACAAACATTGCCGGCCGGGCGCTCGCATGTCATGTATTCGACCAGTACCGCAATTTAGATTTATGTCGAAGAAGGTTTTCAAAATAATTTTCGAATTTCTAGCATGTTTGAGAAAAAATCCTATAATTATCGTGACATAAGTTTGCTAAAGTTTTATAAGTACATGTTCGTTTGCTGTACTTTTCTGTGGTGGAATGAATTTAGAAAAAATAAAGAAGATTGTCGTAGTTACAGATTTGGGAAGTTTCGCGAGAGCTTTGATACCATTTTTATTTATTTTGAAAGGTCCTCTAAATAAACTTGCTTAATATTTTGGATGATGTACATAAATAAAGCTGTTATGAAAATGGAAAACGCTTGAACCTTTAACATGATTTCCCAATTTTATATTCTACTAGCTTTTGCCCGCGGCTTCGCCCGCGTGGATGTCGGCAAATATCCCACGGGTACGTACTACCGGGATTAGTTAGATACCTAATAACCGAGGAAAAGTCATTAATTCCTACCGCTGCGACCGCGTTGTGGGCAACCATAATATTTTATTTTGTCACGCGTAATTTTGAATCTGTGATATCTTTTAAAGCATTCATTTTAATGATATGATGTCAAGGCATATTTTAATCTAAATTAAATGCCCAAATTAAATAACATATTTTATTAGATAAGGATAAATAAAATACCAAAGAAATTTTTATAAGAAGATTTTTTTTTTAAATGGTTACTGTAGGTAATTCTTAGAAGATAGAAATATGCCACCGCGGACTTTATTTTTGAACTTTTTAAGATATACAATTCTGTAAAACATACATTTGATTTATCTCTTACGGCTTACGCGGCGCACGCCAGTAAAGCTCCCATTTGGCATGATTTTTCCGACATCTTCGACAATAATCATCATATTTCAGCCAATTTACACAAAACGTTAATGTATTATACACAAAAACCTTCCGCATGAATCATTCTATATATTTAAAAAAACCGCATCAAAATCCGTTGCGTAGTTTTAAAGATCTAAGCATACATAGGGACAGACAGCGCGAAGCGACTTTGTTTTATACTATGTATAGATATAGATATCGAAGATGATAAAATCTGTCGGCATACGTCGTCTTTGTGTTGCAAGTAGTGTACATATACATATAGCCGGTGGGTACGACTTTACATCAGTTGTTTTTAATCCCTTGGATTCCTAAACATTTCACAGGTTTGAGAATTGAGAATAAAGAGTTTAATACAATAGACCCTTACCTCCACGCTATAATTAGCAGAAGACAAATCATACAGGGAATGCGCTGGTTCCAAGCTAGCAGCATGAACCTTGGCCGCAGTTAGTGACACTGCCAGCGACCTGACTACTAGGAACGCAAAGGAATACACGAAGTAGATCGAATCCTCGTAACCGCTGAGGAATCTGCAATATCATACGTAGTCAGCAATGGACGGCAAGTGAGCAATTGTATCGTTATTAGGTATATGGTGTTACCTCTGATCTGTTTTAGAATCTGGCCTGCATCTGGGCGTTGGTTTTATTCCTCCTCTGTAATAAACAATTTTCTATTAATTGATAGTTACTTAAGCCCGCTTGGGAATTTTTGAAATTAGAATAACCTTTATCTTAGTCAAAATCAAATCAAAAGTCATTTATTCAAACTAGGCTGAGAATCAGCACTTTTCGAACGTCAAAATTACATAAGACAGTCCCCCAAAACGCCCACCCTTCACCACTTCCTAGTGCGTTAGCTGGGAAGAAGAAGTGGCGCAACAAACTCCCCAGCAGTTCCTACAGCTGTCTGTTCAGTTAGAAGAACAAAAAAAAAAAGATTCTATATAATAGTATTCAAAATAATTTGCATTAAGCAACACAAAACATAATTTAAATTATTAGCCATATATAAGCTAGCACACGCCAATATACCAAACAAAATCATCGAGAACTATACTTAATAAAAGCCTCCAGGCATAAAGGGCGTGCCCGCTTACATATAGTTGTAACTGCAAGTTATAAATGATAAACTAGGACCATCGAGGTAAAATAAATAAACAAACAGTTAATTACTAATAACAATAAATAATATGATCAATTGTCGAGGTCACTAGCTAACGACATATTGCAATATACAACTCATAAAAAAAAACATTGTGATGAGTAGATTGTGTCAACAATAAATTAATTTTAAATAATTTGACTTTTATAGTCAAATAAAATAAACAATTACTTATATAAACTCATATAACTTGTCAGTAGGTAAGCTGGAGAAAGAACATAAATTGAGTTAATCACAGCGACCAACTATTCTTATCATTTAAGTAGTCGTTGATAGAATAGTATAGTCTTCTTGCAATATTAGATACATTAACGTCTCTAGCCAACATCAGCTACAAATATTTTAAAACCAACTAAAGCGGTGTGAGGAGTATAGAGGTACGAGGAACAGGGTGTAAAATTCACTCATCCTCAACAGAAAAGGGAGGATATTCTAACCAGACGGGTGTCATATCTGGTAGGCTACTGCCCGACGATAGATGTCGGGGCGTTGTATACGTTCCCTCCGAAATGTATGGGAAAAGTTTTTTGCAATTTCTAACTTTTTTAGTACTCAAACATCAGTTGGTCCAATAGTTTTTTTTTGTTCTTAGAAGAAACAGGAGCGATTGGTAAAAAAAGTTTTTGTGAATACTGCCCATTTTCTTGCTGAATGTAGTTTGTTTTTTCAAAATCTGTGAATACAAATCAAAATGTCTCAAAAAGTGAATGACAGTCTCCTAAGACCGTTCTCCTGTAGCTATAACGGTTAAGGTACCTACTCTTACTGCTTCGTCTCAAAAATCCACCCTGTACCTATAGCCTAGTTGCGTGGTAAACTCTACTTGCGCGATACTGGTTTTTGCGCGACGTCAGTGTAATGCGTAGTTAACATGTGGCGATGTTAGTAGATACACAAAAGTATCCACGAACGGAAGACAACATAATTTTTCGGATAGTTTACCATCCAAGGACGTTCAAGTGGAATACTCACGCAAGAGTATGTAGCAGCTGAGAGCAGACGAAGAAAAGGTTGCTGGCAAAGGATATGAAGACCACGCCTCCTATGATCTTGTCCACCTGACGCACGAGGTGGACGGACCTGTTGTAGTCTTCACGCATTGTACACCAGAACGACGATGATAATGATTCCTGCGAGGTAAATAAATGATAAATGATTTATTAATGAAATAGGTTTGACGTGGATAAGTGTATCCACGTCAAAAATAAATTGAACTAGTTAAGATCAGTGCCTATCCGAGAAGAAACATCGAAACAGAGGTCACAGTCTGTTTTAAAGTCCAGACATAAATCTGGTCAGGTACATAAATGCATTGTGTTATGCATTTATAACAATGAAACTTACAATGACCGTTTTCATAGTTAATTTTTATTACAATTCAACAATATTCGTACAGAAATTCCGCCGAATTTCTCAAATATATGAAGCATTGGATTAGTAATTTCCTTCAAAAGTGTGTGTGTGTATGTGTGTGTTGAAAGTGTTTTACGCAATTATGGGGTGCTGGACAAAATATTTTACAAAACAGCATTAATGTTGCAAAATTAAATTATAACAAAAGAATGTGCAGCATCACATCACCTGCAGCATTTAAAATTATATCATTACTGAAAAAAAATCTCGTTAACAGCCCGGAGTTTGGATTTCACAATTTCGAGGATAAATATCGTTCATGATAATATTCTTTCCACTTAACTGAGTGACACGTGTAAGTTACACGTTACACGGTGTAACAAACAAAAAATATATCAAGAAAGAATGACCATTCTTATGATAGGTCGGACCTATGAAATCTGCGTTTTGTATGGAGAATTTTAAAGAAGTTGCACTTTTCATACTAACATTTTCTTAATGTATAGAACAACCATGAACACGAATGTTTTAAAACTTTTATGCACTAATGTTTTAAAACTAAGTTAACGAATATGCCACGTAGATTAAGCGACAAAAATAAGTTTTGGCTAAGTTAAAACAAATAGTGGTAATTTCTGCTAACATAACGAGGAGTTATTTTTAAGATATTTTTTAAGTTAAGAAAACTATGAGTGATAAGGTTTTATTACTATTGGTAGTTGTCTATGATGGTCATTATTCGATATAATACCAAGCAATAGATGAATGTTTTAAATCATAGTCAAGTGACGAGGTTCTCTATTTGTGAGAACAAAACGCCAATTTCATATGTGGGGACCCAAAATTATAATGGTATACACAATTTTCAAGAGAAGTGGCCTACTACCATTGAAATTTGTGAGGAACTGATCGTCTGTCTAGCTTTTTCCCAACGTGTTGGTTTCGGCTTCCAGTGTAACCGGATGAATACCAGTATTTTATATGAAGCGACCTACCTATCTGACCTTCACAACCGACACGATACCCCTTGATAAGACTGGTTGTCAGACTTTCGGGCTTCTGACGATCCGTAACGACTGTCAAAGATCCACGAATGACATCCGGAACGGCTTTACGTGCTTTTCCGAGGCAGAGGAGGGTCTTGGTATGTAAAGATGGTCACCCATCTACGGACTGGCCTTGGCAAGCTTGACCATCGATGGATCGACTCGTGCAGCTGTAATTACTTGGCCACGAGTCTCTCTAAAATTGTGAGGGACAGGCTCATAGTAAACATATACCTTATGTTTAGCTGCAATGATCCTTTGATTGACTTGGTTGAACCTCGACGTCAAATACATACTCATGCAGATGACGAACACGTCGGTGAAGTTCCAGTTGAATGTGCATTGTAGGTTGAAAAACTGAAAACAATAAATCATTTATAAAAGTTAAGTTTTTGAGAGCCGAAGCCTCGCGAACCCAATTTCACTTACGTGAGACACTAATCCAATGAAGTGGTTGTAAGGAAAGTACAGGTAGAGCCATGCAAAACTACGCTTCATAAAACTTTCGTAGAGGGGACTGTCTGGCTCGCAGTCCAAAGCTAGTGACATGCTATGCAACTCTGAGAGACTATACTCCACTGAAAATCAAAATAAAGTGTAAGTATAATTCTGAATGGCAGCATGTATTTAATGGAACCTCAAGACATTCACATTTTGGTGTCCTAAAAATATTATTGAACACTCTAATATATTGAATGCCTCTCTTTTTGTGAACCTCTAATAATTCCTATTTTAGGGTCTTAAAAATATCAAATGACCAAGTAACTGCGACCAAGTTGAATGTAGTGCTTAAAGCCCGCTGCCGCGGCAACGGTCGCTTCGCTCGCTCGGCTCGCGCGCGGTCCGTCACTGTTCTGTTTTTAGAGGATCAAAAACAAAAACAGAGCCTGATCATAGGTGGGTAGCAGCCTCCTGTTACCAAATCAAGACTATTTTCTTTTAAGTTACTCCGAACCGTTACGGTCTTTTTTCAAAACAAATAACTTCATACTCAGTTAAAAACCATGGAGCCATTTTTGAATTTCGAACATAATTCCGACAAATTTAAAGTTCTAATTACTAAAACTGATGTTAAACTTGAGTCTAAGTTGTCAATGTTGTGTCAAGAACTTAACAAATCTATCTCTTATCTACGAGTATAATCTACTCGTAATATATAAAATTCTCGTGTCACAGTGTTTGTAACAAAACTACTCCGAAACGGCTTGACCGATTCTTATGATTTTTTTTTGCGTATATTCAATAGGTCTGAGAATAGAACGTTAACTATTTTTCATATACCCCAAATTGATAAGGGTGGTCCACCCTGATTTTCTTGGTACTATTTTTATCATTTTTTAAATTTATTTTTTATGATTTACACCCTTCTACCACTAGTCCCTATTTTTTAATAGCGATATTAGTACTGTAGGTAGGTATGGTAGATTAGGTATGTGTAGGTAGCTACGTATGTAGATAGGTAGGGTGGGTAGGTAGGGTAGGTAGAGTAGATAGTTAGAGTAGGGTGGGTAGATAGGTATGTTGTGCGCCGTAGATAAGTACTTAGGGCTACCCGTGCGAAGCCGGGGCGGGCAGCTAGTATCATATATTATTATTAGCTACGCCCGTGAGTTTCACCCGCATAAGTTTCGATTCCGTGGAAATATCGGGATAAAAGTATTTTATGTCCTACCCAGGTCATGGTCTACCCAAGTGGCAAAATTCATCCAAATCCGTTCAGCCGTTTTAGCGTGAAAGCGTAACAAACAAACCTTCCAGAATAAACTTTCAAAATTATGGTGAAAACCGCTTCAAAATCTGTTGCGTAGTTTAGGAAGACAACGTGGTCACACAGACAGACACGAAAAGCGACTTCAAGTTATAATAATTATGTATATTATATGTATAAGAAAAAAATGTTTTCAAACTTACGTAAACCTAATGACAGCACCACGAAACAAGAGATATTACACTTTCTTCCTAATTTCATGTCGGTATTAGGATCGACCGACTCCACCTTAGCTATGCGCATGCATAACTTCGGCCATTTCATTGCGATTCGCCAAAACAATATCGTTGTTGTTAAACCAAAACTGTAGAATACTAAAGCACCTAAAATTAAAAAAAAAATCAGCACAGGGAAAAAAACGAGCGAGCCTTATGGTAGTCGCGTACGAGTATGATGTGTAACATCTGACATCTCACCTTGGTAATAAGCAACATTAAAGGGGTGGGGCCTCGTCAAGACCAACTCTAGCGTCACGCGCGCTCATTGGTCAAATCAAATAGCGCGCGTTTCCCCGGCTTCCTGTGACACACTTCCGTCCCTTTTCACGAAATCACTCCCACAGATTGTATTATTTAGATTTTGATTTCAGGAAAGAAAGAGGAAAGATGTTACACATCAAAAAGATACTAAAACGGGAATTAAATTAGATAAGATAGATTTTATAATGTGATTGTTTGTCAGTTGATTATAGGTAGCTATTATTGTTTGTAAATCGTCAGTGAATTTAAAAGCAGTTACGCAAATATCCCGCGATATTTGCGTAACACACCTCCAATAGCTATGACCTTTCATTTTGACATTTCAACAACATTCATTGCGATATTTACGTTATTGAGCACAAGAATTTTCCAAACATAAGAAGCAATGGTTTAGCAATTTTCTTCAAAGTCCTACAGATTGTGATTGAAACTATTGAAAGTGTGTAATTAAGAGGCCCTATCAAATTCGCAATTTTTTCAGCTCAAATGTCTCAATAACCTTAAGATATTTGTTTTTTTTTTTTTATGCAAAATGATTGATCACCTATTTAACTAGTAAGTCTTTTTATAACTACCCAATATAAATTACGAAAAATAAAAATCTAACACACGTTTTTACATTAGCACGAAACACCAGGTTTTTCAATTGCTTTTATAGCTTACTGGTAGCAAATATTAATCTGAAAAAAATCCTTATTACTGGGCATATAGTATATTACTAACCTTACAGGTTATTTTTTTAAAGTATAATGAAAGAGTACTTAAAAAAAAATGTAATTTACGCTGAAAAAACGCAATAAGATCATGTGCAAAATCATCGTCTACACGTAAGAATTTATTGGAAATTATAATAAAAGTTTAATATTAAAAAAAAAATAGGTTTTTATCTACCAAACTCAATTTTTATATTTTATTTTTGACTACATAATTAATTGTAGTAAAATATCTAAATAATGCTTTATAAACCGATGCGCTCGCGGGAGGCAATCAGTCGCGCTCAAGGGCTTCTTGACGACGGACCTGCGCTCGTGACGTTCGCCGCTCCCGACGTAACTCGCGAATAGCTCGTGATTTTGTACTAGGCCTAACCAGTTTTGAGACTGAGTATATATTTTATTTATTTATGCATAGTGTGATACTTTATGATTAGTTAATGTTATTCATACATATTGTTGTTTTGTATTGCACTATTAGTAAAACAGTGTTTAATTTTTTTTTGGGTCGAATGAGTGAACTTGAACTTTATTATTATGATAAATGATCGATGAACGGTTATAACCTTTAGCAGAATGAGAGTGCCACATCATCACGGCTATGCGTTAGATGACACGCCAATTGAGCGGGTAGAAAAGATACGCGATCTGGGGGTGCGTTACTTAGCAATAATTATAGTTAACTACATAAATCTGGGTCTGGGTGTTAGTGTATGTGAGTTTCTATGTTTGTAAACGCACCCACGATACAAGAAGAAATTATTAGTGGGGCCACGTTTTAAAAAAAAAAAAAAAATGCCTGTAAGAAATTGAATAGATTTTTTGGTAGGTACCTACTAATTTTATAATAAATGTATTATTAATTATTTTCAGTTACACTAACAATCAGGACTCACCAGTACGCCTTGCATGCCCACCATAGAAATGGATTTTGTCGACGGAAGAATAGACAAAATTACAAATGAATGACAGATTGTGATTGTGAATCTGTCATTTTTAGGTTTCCGTAGTAAACAAGGAACCCTTATAGTTTCGCCATGTCCGTCTGTCTGTCTGTCCGTCTGTCTGTCCGCGGGTTAGCTCAGAGACAGTTAGTACTAGAAAGTTGTAATTTGGCATATGTTTACATATTAATCATGACAACAAAGTGGTAAAATAAAATTAAGAAAAATATTTTGTTTAGGGTACCTCCCCTACACGTAAAGTGGGGATGTTTTTTTTTTCTCATCTACCCCATATTATGGGGTATCGTTAGAAAGGTCAATCAAAAATATTGTGAGTTTGTAAAAACTATTTTTAGATTCAGGGATCCGTTTGCGAAATATTAAGCTTTTAAACGATTTTTTTTGTTAGAGTCAAGTGTCCTCTCCCCTTCTAGCTAAATGGTTGTACTTGTACTTGAGAAAAAAATCACAGCAGTAGTATATATAACAAAATTAAAAGGAAAACTATCAGAGCTAAGTAGACTGTACAGGTTAACGAGTAATAATCAACCAACGTAAATTTGCGGTTTAAAAACATGATCTCCCATACATTCCGTATGGGAGAACATGTTTTTCAACTACAATGTTAAGTTTGTTCTTGGGATAAATTCATCCTAACTACGGAACCCTTCATTGTGCGTGGTCCGACATGCACTTGGCCGATTTTTTTTCTATTCTTCCGACGACAAAACCCATTTCTATTGTGGTCAAGCTATGCGTGCTGGCTCGTTAGCAGTAGGTGAAAAGGGGGAAACACGGTATTTTTTAACTATTAATTATTGTGCAAACGCACTGTGTATCTTCTGTACAAATAAATAAAATTGAAGTATCTGTTTGAAATGTCAAAATGACCGCCACCGGAATACCAAAGATACCCGTGATAGCAGACGCGAGTTGGTGTAAACTCATGCTTGAATTGTTGATATAATAAAGAAAATAAAAAGTATGTTGTATTTATTTTCACGCCACCTATAATAAAAAAAAATGTTATAGGAAATGATACATTTGATTTAGATAAGGGTGATAATCTTTCGAATTTGCTTTCTTCAATATTAAAATACTTTTCCTCCATGTCCTGCTCGGTTTTATCACCATAAAAAAAAAGTAGATTTATAATACGACAAGTTGGGTCGCTATACTACGTATACTCTCATGATGGTCTGCGGTCTTATAGCGACGGAAATAAAGGTACATAGGAGTCTCGAAGCGCACCGTTATCTAAATACTAATAACATCTACATACATTTATATAATATCTAAAGAAGAATAACACGTGTAATTCGTTACAGACTTACCTTAAATATATGTATCTTACCTTAAATATATACCTATAATAATATCGATACCCATGTATCGATATTATTATAGGGTACGTAAACATAACACGTCATAACCACAATAAAATCCATCCAGTATTACGGAACCTATTAAGTAAAAACTATGGTGTGCTGATAATGGCGGTAACGGACCAAGATTATTGTTCCGGCTGCGCCGTGCGACAACGCACACTACGGTTGTCAGCAATAGTTCGAACGCACACAGACACACTGCGCTGCGATAGTTATCTAAACTAGTAGCGCGCCGAATTTGATAGGTGCTCTTAAGGTGCAATTTCTAAATGAATATTTGAAAATTACAATTAACACAAGCATCAATAATTGCAGTCAATGTAAATATAGGAAATTATGCCACTTCACTTACTGGCTGTGTCCACTGGAGATGAAGTTCCTTTGAATAGGCTTAGGAACAGCAAGAAAGCCATAGTGAACTGGCCCACCATGCATATGTACGTGTACAAACAGCGAAATGATATGAATTTGAATCTGTAAAAAAAAACAATCATTATTCTCTGTGGTTCCGGGAACAAAGTGTACTTACTATCAAGCGCAATATAAGTTCACAAAATTCTTCTGAACTATTGAATTGTATTGTTATATAATCTGTTCGTTAATTTAGAATATACATTTCATAATTTAAAAAAAAATATAAAAAACAATTAAGATAGTAATTATACAATGTCAACTCAGCTCA
Source organism: Agrochola macilenta (assembly GCA_916701695.1). Classification (NCBI taxonomy): domain Eukaryota; kingdom Metazoa; phylum Arthropoda; class Insecta; order Lepidoptera; family Noctuidae; genus Agrochola; species Agrochola macilenta. Next base: position 7,515,474 of record OU753554.1, on the reverse strand, counting down.
ATCGCAGTAAAATGCTAGTTATAGAATAGAATAGAATACTTTTATTTCGGACAGAGTCCATAGGGTTAGTAACAATATTTTACTTAACATCTAGTGTTAGTAGAACAGACACGGATTAACATAAAATTAAAACTCAGCGTGGAACTTTATCCATCTCCGCAACATCGAGAAATTCCACAGATCTGCGAACACACTGGGAATACTGTTGGTGCTGCCTCAAACACGTAACATCAGGGATGCACAACTTTTTCTAATAATGGCGGCAAAACCATCAATTTTTATTATCCGTAAACATCCCTGACGCACTACAGCGCCACGGCATCCGGAGCAGTACTCTCAGTGCATTATTATACTGAAAGCGTCGAGAGCAGTCAAACTTGACGTGTTCACACGTCGGGTTCGGGTTCGCAACAAGTCAATAGCCATCCTGAGGATGCCTCGTTGAGAGGTGAAACACGTGTCGAATTCTTACAGGGTTCTTTATGACTCCTTAAGAACGGTTAAGCGGATTAGGTTACTAAATATACGTCATCTATTGTATTTTATAATGGATTTCCGCAAAGTCACGTCTGAATAAATTAACTAACAATGTTAAAATAAATGGTTTTATAGTTATTTAAGAAAATATATTAAAATTGTCCTTTCCTAATGTAGATAGGTAAGTGGTTCAATTTTGTTGATTAGTAACATATTGATTTAGAATTATACGTTTCAGTTTATCCTTATTTGCTATCACAAAATAATATCTATTCATAAATAACTAATATTGCTAAATTAATTTGTACCTATTATAATATACAATTATTTTTATTTTGTTTTATTAAACATAGACTATTATGATTTGCCATTTAATAATTAACAATAATTGTGTGTAAATGTTTTTTATAGGCACCATAATCTGCACAAAACACCCAATCATGTTGTTTAATGTTTTTAGAACAAGATCAGAATGTAATAATAATAATAAATCGTTTATTGACCAAATAAAGAATCTTTACATTTCCTTAAAAGTAATACAAATAAACTATTCCTAATAGTATTGTAATTTATCTGTTTTATTTATGTTAAAGTTAAAGTAAAGACATTTTAAAATCAATCAATGAATTACCAATAATCCCATATAATATTATTTATTATGTAGCTATCGATACGATAGTATCAAGTATGTAACGCATTGTGCATTCAAAGTTTGGTTCAATTATTTCCTTATTAGTTATGTTTCAATAATTCTGCTCTCTCACCTGAAAACCAGTATTTAACTATATTTTCATTATTTTCTGCCCATAGAATATTTAAACATTTCGTTGAAAGAATGTCAGTATGTCATTACCAATTTCATATTTTCCGGTTGGCACAGCATTAAGTACAACAGAACAAAAATTACAATTTCGATTTGTTCCAATTTAAGCCACTGGGTCGGATAAAATTGATAGCCCACAGGTTCAAAATAATGACGCTGCGTTCAAAACACTCATGAAGGTTGAGTTCATCAGAAAATTAAGAAAACTGGTTAAAAGTTCTATACTTATACTTTTAATATTTTTTTTTTTTTTTTTTTTTAATTTTTTTTTTTATTATTATTTACAGAAAGTTTATTGCAATAATGGGTACAAACAATTTATAACTAATTAATTAATAAAAGTAGCAAAATTATATACTAACTTAACTAAAACTATTTACAAACTAAAATATAGCATCGAAGAATTCATCCGCATCGCTGTCGACTGGTAATGTACCCAAGAGGCTGGCCGCATTGCCACGTTGTATGGCAATGCTCTGCCCAAGGTAAAAACCAGCCCTTGGGTCACGGGAAGTGTCAAATAGCCGTTTGGAGATTTCTTTCTTTCTAATTGATTAGTAACACTGATGAAATACTGAATTATCTAATTATTTATAAATATGCATTGACATTACAGGAAAAAATGTGTGTGAAAAATAATTTAATTAGTTCAAAGTCATTGGAAACACAACAGGCAGGAAAAACAAATCAAAATCGACTAATACTCGACATGTAGTTCATGTAGCAACGATTTGATTAACCACATACATTTTAAATACCTAAGCTTAAAATAGCACATGTAAGCCGTATTTAAACCCGACCGATGTCATGTGGTCAGTAGTTGCAGTGCGAAAGTGACCGAATCAGTTAACTTGTTAATCTCTCAGAATGCAAGCGGCCACCGTAGTAATCCTGACAATCCTTGTGACGGTAGGAGCAAAGAAGGGAGACGGCATTTTGTCAGATGAGAAGATAGATCGTTTATTCCTTGAGATGCCCTATATGGAGAGAGATGACATGGGAGATAAGATGAAAGATTTAGTATTTAAAAAAAATAGTGAAGACCAACCTAAGAATAATTTAGAAGGCATTGATGAACCTGAGGAAGTGACAGACGGAGAAACAAATGACAAAACAAAACTAGTGGAGCCGCCTGAATATGCAAGACTTTGTTATGAAAAACAGCGAGATAGTAAATGCAGTAATTGTGAACCTAGGAGCATAGTATACTTGGATGCGAGTGAATTTATAGAAGGGGAGCTACCGATAGATCATTAACACAGCGGTGGCACTGAGTCGAAACAGCACCGCATCCCTGACGACCGTCACGTCGAGCTTTAATCAGGTGTAAACTCATTTTATATACTTACAATTTCGACCAATGGACTTAGTTTTGTCAACAGCACAATTATGTTTAAAACAATTATTGTAGGTACGTAATGTGACTTTAATAATATTTTCAATAGTATTTTTCTGTGTAATAAAAGCTTGTGTGTACTGTATAGTGATATTTTTTCCTGTCCCGATAATAATATCTGTCTGAACGAATTGTGGTCACAGCGGCAAATCCCAACGGAGCGCAATAGCCATTTACGTAGGCATGTAGACTTAGGGGCCTAATAACTAACTCGTTTAATTGTTAATAAATAAGTAACTTTAAATTGAAATAACAAATCTAATCGGGTAATTCAAACTTCAACATTTTATGTCTATTGCCATATTATGATAACATTTACATTTAAATCACAATTATAACATCCGCGAATAAAATTAAGCAATAAGTTTTGTATCGTAAAATTGACTTAAAATAATAATTCAGGATTTAAAAATGTTTTCAAACTTATCCCTAAGCTAAATGCAGTGCAAAATTACTGTCTTTGATAGCATAACATTATTCTTCCGAGAGAGAGAATTATGAAAATAATTTTGAAAATGAACATAAGTCGCACTACTGTTCACAGAACTACTAGTTATATTTATCATCATAATATTAATGTATCCACAGCCTTTTTTGTTACACTACTTATGGATAGCATAAGTTTTCTCAATTAAACTACTGCACTCTACTTTTCACGTCAACATATCCGTAAAATCAAAAACCCGACTTCTTAAAAGTGACCTTTAAAAAACGTGGAAACAAAATGATCTATTTCTGTCTCCAATCCCACATAATACTATATACAATCTCATGCAGTCTGAGGCTTAAATGTAACAATAAGGAAAAGCTTATGTCCGAAACTACAAAGCCAATAATTTTGAAAAAAATACAGGAAATAGTTCTATGCTTATAGATTACAGAAAAAAACTTTTTACAAAAAATAAAAACAACCGACTTCCGAAAAAAAACACTACAAAGTGAAAAATAAGTTTAATTTCGGAAGTTGTTGTAGTGAATTTTCGTTTTTTGCCACCGACTTCCGAAATTAAAGTAATTTTTCACTTTGTAGTGTTTTTTTTCGGAAGTCGGTTGTTTTTTTTTGTAAAAAGTTTTTATTTTTCACTTTTTAGTTGTGGTACCTACCCCATATAAATTCGAATACCAGTACCTGCAATGTAAATAACAGTCACAGGAAGTTATCATCATATTATCCACATATACTAAGTGGGAAAAATACGTATTATTGAAGCTTACTCAAAAACTATCGCAGCAAAGTTAATAAAATTTATATGGGACCAATCCGGGAGCATACACTTTCAAACAAAAAAAAAAATATTGAAAATTGGTCCACAATTGACGGAGAAATCGACGGACATAAATAAAAAAAAATAAAAAAACACATACGCGTCGAACATATAACCTCCTCCTTTTTGGAAGTCGGTTAAAAAGCAATAAGAGGTCTCAATCAATCTGCCTTGCCCTTTTCCCAACTATGTTGGGGTCGGCTTCCAGTTTAACCGGATGCAGCTGAATACCAGTATTTTACATGGAGCGACTGCCTATCTGGCCTCCACAACCCAGTTACTGGGTAACACGATACACTTTGGTAAGACTGATTGTCAGACTTTCGGGCTTCTGATGACCCGTAACGACTGTCAAAGATGTACAGCCGGGACCAACAGTTTAACGTACTTTCCGAGGAAAAAAGAAACAAAGTACGGTTTCAAATTTATGGAGCTAACATTTTGGTATGACATAATATTATAATATTACTTTTTCCTTCCTTCTCCTTTTTATTCGATAATTTTTAATTTGCAAATTGTTTCGTTTAAAATAACAACTTGTGTTAAATACCGTACACCGGGAATGGTACTCAGTACTAAAATTTTGACCATAGGGGTATACTAGTAGGGTTGAGGGTTTAAATAAAGCAACCAAATTGTACAAGACCCTAGCCGAATTGTGGTAACGAAACCATAGCGAGTGCTAATTCGACGCCAAAGCCATCTAGTTACGTCATGTACAACTTTGGACAAAAACTATTTATTTTGTTGACCTGATGAGCGGCTATTGATCATGCATGATCATTAACAACTTGCGAGTTACTTTGCTCCAGGGATTTTATTCTCACCTCATAGCTGTCAAGACGGGCATTGACAAGACAAGCTCAGCAAAAGATACTAAGTTCACAGGGACATCTCTAGCGGGTGATCCAACAGCCACGCGCTTGTGGGCGCGTGATTGGGTGTTTACGTCCGTGACGTCGAACTCGGCGCTTGTGGTCGCTGGACGAGCGGGAATGGTTGCGTTAACCCATATTTTGTGATAGTTAGCTTCGCAATTTGTACATTTAATCAGTCGATCGGTCGTTATGTCCTCCTTACAAGCTTTATTTATTTATTTATTTAATACTTTAAGCACACAAATGTACAGAGGCGGACTTAATGCCATAGGCATTTTCTACCAGTCAACCTTTGGGTGATGCAGAGATAAACAGTGGTAGGTGCAATATGAAAATTGTGGAATAAATATTTAGCTTTATATTTAGCTTTGCACGACGTATTCATCGTGCTGTTCGTATTTATGTTTATAAAACGTAGACTTGGTTTGCATGCGAGAGCGTGCGTGGTGGGCGCGTGATAAGCGTGTGAGCAGGGTAGCAGCAGCCGGTATTGCGGTGGAATGACTGCGACAGATATAGTGTGATGTGGTGTGTGGCGCTCGCCCGCTCGGTGAATCATCCGTACCGGTCAGCTGTTCAAAGTTTATATCTTGCACCAACTTAAAACTGTTGTATCTTCTTGAAATTGCAGTTAGAATATGGATTACTGGCACTGTTTTATAGAACCGGAGTTCACTTTATACTGGTATAACTTTTAGGTAAGTATAGTAATTTTTACTAGGTTTGGCAATTAAAACTGAGAGCGTAAAAATAAACGTGCACTAGCAAACACGTCCGTGAACTTTTATCCTATCCTATCCTTTTATTTATGTAGATTTATTAGCATGCTTTGCAAACTGCGGACTGCATTGCATATACTATTTTATTAGACTATAGTAGTAGCATAGTGTATACAATTGCAATCCTAACGACACTAACTCTACCAATCTGTCAGTCGTTCTATGAGGAACTACTAAATAAAAAACTACAACAGTATCAATCAAAATCCGTGTAAAAAATGAATAGGTTCTCTATTTCGCTATTGGATGATTGGGCTATGCATTGTTTTAGAAGAAAAAAACATTACTTCAGTAGTCTATGCTTTTCAAAAATAATGTTTAATATTTTTTTTATTTACCCAAAATTATGGGAAATCCAAGTAGAGCGAGAATTTTGGTTACTTTAAAACTTAACGCTTTTTGCTAATGTACACATAACATAACACCACGCCTGAAATCCTCAAAGGGTTAGGCAGGTGTATCTAATGTCGGGCCTGCGGTCGGTGAGCAATGGGTAGCTCGCCATCCGTTATGGACCAGGCCAGGGTCGACGGCGCGTTGTGTTCCACGCGCGCCTCAAAGAGATGTCAGCACGACAGAAGGGGTCCGCTAGGACCGATGCCTGCCGGGGTCGCGGGAAAGTCCGAAAGGGATACCGTGGCCCCTGTCAACGTACAGGCAACACTGAAGGAACACGGGTGGGTTTTAGTTAGTAAGAGTCTGACAGCGTCTGAGCCCTCCCGCTCCGTCCAGAGCGGGAGAAGTTATTTGATAATTCTCCGAACAAAAAAAAAAAAGTGGAATCTAATTGTAATTAACTATAATTTAGAAAACTTGAGTTATAATAAAAGAAATGTGTTCAATAAAACGTAGAAAAATATTCATTTAAATTCAAAATTAAATATTGATACTCTCGTGATTGCGACTGTACGTATACATCAAAAAATGTATGAGCCAATTCACTAGTCGAAAAATAAAGATGGCTGTTCTATTATTTAATTTTTCTATAAAACTAATTCAAAGGTGTTTGTAGTTATTTATAAAATCGTAAAAAAAAACGCCAAATAAGCAAAGTCAATCTGCCTAGCCTTTTCCCAACTGTTGGGGTCGGCTTCCAGTCTAATCAGATACAGCAGAATACTAGTGGCCGTGACGTAGCTCTAAGCCGTGATATTATTATATTCCTAGGTATATCTATGTACCTACCGTAATATATACGTAGTTGTTTGAAAGCGGTTCGTAACTGTCTTAATAGGAATATAACTATGATACGAGCACGATGTAGTAATATAACTATTAGGGCACTCCACCCAAATAGTTAAGGTTAGAACTAGCGACCGAAGCGAGCGGTGCCACAACACCGGCCGGCGAACGCTACGTCGAAATTGGTCGCAGTTGCAATAAAATAAATAATTAAAAATGTCAAAAACCTGACTGCAAAATCACTGGAAAGAGAAAAACATTTTTTAATTATTTATTTTAATTTAGTCCACAAAAACTGGTCCAACACAAACATGGCCCATTTTTACGCCATCAAAAACGTTTTAGACCAATTTATTATTCTTACTAAACTTAAAAATTTATCTTATATACTTATATTTTTGTAATCCTCATAAAATTTACTTTATTTTGATACCCTACTCGATAGGTTTGGTTTTTATTTTTTTATTACCGTATTTCTATTTCACGCCAAAAAGCCGCCATATTTTTTTTCAAACCTCTATCTAAGGACACTTGGGTTTTTAAGACGTATAACGATATCTTAACTGTCAAAATCCATCCAGCCGTTTGGAAGATACGAGCTATTAAAGAAATGTACAAATATACATACATACAAGATATGCGCGAAAAACATAACCCTTCCTTGGCAGTCGTAGTTAGTTAGTTAGTTAGTAGTTATGTACCGCTTTCATATAACTTTATTATGCATTAGCTATATCCCTAGGGATATAACTATATCACGGCTTAAACTATCTTGCTGCGACTTATACACACTATTTTTTTCTTTCCAAAAGACAAACCAGCGATTTTAGATAAGACAGTTGTAGTTTATTCATAGAAATAAATTTATTTTAGTAAAGTTTTTCAAACCTTCCTTCCTTATACTCGTAAATTATTAGTTTTGCCTTACAAGGCACAGTAATTAATAGACTACTAAGATAATCTTAAATTGAATTCATAATTGAGATAATATAACTCACCGTAATTTCGACGCATCGTTCTCATGGATGCCCTGAACTGGGTTCAGCCCGAAGCACTGCCCCACAGTCAAGGTCACCTTTATAGCTGACTGGAAGGTTGTTGTTCGTGGCTTGTCCTTTTCTGGTAGCACATGTTGTTGATACCGAAATTGTACAGGGTCTGAAAAAACAACATTTTAGCACATATTGCAAGCAAGCAATATGTCTGTGGACCAGTGTTCGGCAAAACGCGGCTCACGAGCCGCATGCGGCTCTGTATGTCGATGAGTGCGAGCGTAGATACGCGCGGAGGTCGGGGTTTCGGTCATTAAGCAAGATATCAAGTTTTATTCAAAATTTAAACTTTAATAATAATTAAAATATTTATTTCCGAAGTATTTTCACCAAAAATTAACAGGACAATGAAAATTTATCATTTACTGTCTGTACCATCAACATTTTCCAAGGTTAACTGGTTAAAAAGTATGATGCCTTCTTCATTATGATCAGCCGACATGATGATGACGATGATGAAGGCATGGCAATGTGTCTGGCAAAGGCATGGCTTATAGTATTGATATTTGGCTCTATTGACTAATGAGTTTGCCGATCACTGACTGACATGTTTTATTATCGATTCGAAAGAACACAAAATCATCTCACGAATCGCTTCAGAACTCTGCCGTTTGTTATTTGTCAATTGATTTGATAGTCTTTAACACGTATCATTTTATAAAAATGTCAGGTATACAGTCAGGGTTTTAATAGGCCTATAACTGTTATAAAAACGCGTCGTCTGTAAGACTGTGTACATTCTTATGGTTTTTTCTCTAGGCTATGTTTCGGGATTGTCCTACTAGTTTCCTAATGCATACTTATGTAAGCTAGTGGTCACCCAGAGGTCGAAATTCCACCATAATTAATTTAAATTTTAAGTTGCAATTCTTTTTTTTTTTTTTTGGGTGGGAAATCATCAAATGACTCCTCCCGCTCTGGGCGGAGCGTGAGGGAGTGTCAGACTTTTACTGACTAAAACCCACCCGTGTTCCTTCCGTTGCCTGTGTGCCGGGGCCGCGATATCCCTTTCGGACAAACTCGCAACCCTGGCAGGCATTGGCCCTTACGGACCCCGTCTGTTGGTGCTGACATCTCTTTGAGGCGCGCGTGGAACACAACGCGCCGTCGACCCGGGCCTGGTCCTAATCGGACGGTGAGCTACCCATTGCCCACCGTCCGCAAGCCCGCGCCTACGGTGGCCGGAAGTCAGCTCGCGACTCCCGACGCCCGGGGCGTCTCCTGCGGCGACTAGGGGCGCGAGGGCGCGCATCTTGCATTTCCCTCGCGCGCTCCGCCTCCTCCTTCGCGAGCATTACTGCTTCGCAGAAGGAAGTGATGGCTTCCCATGCACTCTCGCTCCGGACCATGGCCTGAACCAGGGCCGGACGCGAGAGATCGCCGCTGCCGATCGCCTCCGTGAGGACACGGCGGTGCCCCGCCCAAGCCGGGCAGACCTCCACCGTATGCTCCACCGTGTCCTCCGGGCGATCCACACAATGGTAACACCCGGGCGTTTCCTCCCGCTAATAATAATAATTAATTTAAATTTTAAGTTGCCATTCTGTTATGTCATGATTCTAAGGTAGCCATCTTGTGTCAAACGCAAAATGTGTAATGTTTTTTTAATTAATTTAATTTATTTCTAATGTATATTATATTAAAATATTAGCTTTCTGCACTCCTTCTCCATATAAACTTTAACTGTGCCAAATTTCATACACCTCCGTCCGCGTAATTTTCGTAAAAAGGGGTCCAAAGTTTTTGCTTCACGTATTAATATAATAATGTTAGGTAAAGGTTTCCAACATTTCCTTGAGGGAAGAAAGCGAATAATAGTATTATGTGGATTATTGCAGTCTTTGGTCTGCAACTCTTCAACTTGTGGGCAAAAACCGAGCATTGGCAACAACAATTAATTTCGTCATATTAATTTTTGTTTGTCACAATAGCCGAGTGGAAATTTATGTTAATAAAAGTTACCTTGAAATTTTTCGTTTTTAGAACATGCATTTTTTTTGTGTGACGTAAAAATTAACTACTAATTAAGATTGCTCATTACTACTCAATAATAGTGAATTCACATTTCCAAAGCAACCCGTTCTACTTGTTTACTTAAATCCTTTACTTTAGTATTTAAGGTCAGGGGAACAATAATAGATCTTTATGCTAAGCCCCGGATTAGTCGAAATGGGATATGAAGTAACTTGAAGTTTACTAATTATGTGGAGTCATGTTCGTAGGTACCACCATAAATAATATTTTACGGAGTATAACTTTGTAATCCTCGTCTTCCAAGTAGAGGTAATCGTTTAATCAAACTTTTAATACACAGAAAATTAAAATGTACAAAAATAAAGTCTTAAAATGTGTTATTCTTCAGTACGTCCTGAATTTTAATAAAACAATTGTATCACTAGGGAAAACTTTATATTGAAAACTTTGCTTTGAATTATACAAGAGGTAAAAACACTAATAAAATAGAAAATATGTTACGCCTGGAAATACATTGAAAGCGTCCCATTTCACAGAGAGGAAGCCCATGTGACCTAACGGATACATTATACGCCACTTATCGTAATCCATAGAAATGCTTACCCACAATTAACAAATATTGGTATAATATAAAAGTAAAGAGGCCAAAGTTCGCAGGTAAGGTCCCATTATTTCGTTTAATATTCTTGTTGTCGTCTTGAAGTACAAGTTTTGAGTAGGGAAATAAACTAAGTTGACAATTATTTAGTTCCTTGACGCGAAAAATAAAATGAAAAATAAAATTGAGACGCAGCCACAACCGAAATATTTTATTAACGTATTTAACGGCAAGTTTACTATTTCAATACTTAAGAATGCGGCGACGGATGAATTGTCCATACAAACGTAATACCAAAATCATTTGCAATTTGAGCATATTTCCACCATATTATGTTGATATTCAGATTGAGACAGTATTTATCTAGTCTTGTACGTTTTTTTTTTCCAAAAAACTTACCTGAAATGAAATTAAAGCAAATTGAATTTCATACATTTTTACAGCGTAAATTACATATTTTCATATTGTTTTTTCTGTTATTATAAACAACAATATTTGTAATATTGTTTCCGCAGCAGCATAGCTTATATTATAAAGTTACAAATAATCGAAAAAAAGTGGAAAAACATTTAGTTTTAATTCATCATTTTTGGTATTACGGAACACATCCAATTTATCATACATTTTCGATAGCTAGTTGTGCTATCGCGTCAAGAAATAATATTGTCAATGTGTGCGTGGTCACACAGTATCTATCCGCTCAAACACACGCGTGTCTGACCTCGCCTTGTCAAACAGAGATAGCAATATTCCAAACGAATTTTGAACACATCTCGATTTGCAGTTGCGAGCTATGTTCGCCGGGCCCCTTAAGACTCTCAATTTTCTTATTACATCGAACATTTATTACAAACCTCAAACATAAAATACTGTTATTCGATATTTCCAACGTGGAAGCTTTTCTACCTTAGCATAAGCTAAGTATTCTATGTATAGAGGTATGAGGAACAGGGTGTAAAGTTCACTCATCCTCCATAGAAAAGAGAGGATCCTCCAAACAGACGGGTGTCGTATCTGGAGGGCTACTGCCTGACGATTCTTGTCGGGACGTTGTATATATGCCAGTCGTGCGGTAAACCCCTCTTGCGCGATGCAGCATATGGGTACCTAATATACGTGTTCATTAAATAACAATTTGCGAATCAATATACAATATATTTTACACACTAAATTCTCATCATTTTTATACAACGAATTGACATGTCAGTTTGACATACTTTTTGTGGTAGTCATCATAGACTCTCACCAGCCAGTGTTCCGCCTGTTGTGCAGGTCGGATATACGCTCGCTGAATGCGTTGTCCCACAGTATCCCCCTTCAAAAAAACCGTACGTTTCTTGTAGGTTTAACTGTCCTTCCGGAGCGAGTAATGTATGGGACATCTTCCATCTTTTCATCTGTGGCTACTTGTAATACGTGAGCAGGCTTCAATCGATCCAATGACACCACTGCTTCTCGGTTGGGTAATCGTATCTTGAAATACTTGTCGTATTTCTCTATAATTTCATACGGGCCTTCGTACGGCGGTGTAAGAGACTTCCGTACGCGATCTACACGCATAAAGACATGCGTGCATGTAGATAGCTGTTTCGGTACGTAAGTGTTGGTCATGCGGTGTCGTATTGATGCATCTGCAGTGACATGCTCATTAAGCGATTCCATTGATTCCATTAAATGACGTAAGAATAACGGGTCTTCAGTGTTTGACTTTATCGGTGCGAAAATATCTGCCGGTAATCGTAATGAGGTGCCGTATATCATTGTAGCGGGACTGTAGTTTGTTTCTCTATGAATGGCTGTGCGTAATCCCATTAATACTGTTGGTAATTCTTGTACCCATTGTTGACTATTTCCTCTTGCTGTTATTGCTGTCTTCAGAGTACGATGCAATCTTTCAACAAGTCCATTCGCTTGAGGGTGGTAGGCAGTCGTGCGAATTCTCGATATACCCAGTTTGTTCATTAATTTTTGAAATAATGTAGACTCGAACTGCCGTCCTTGGTCTGTAGTAATACGCAGTGGACAACCGAAGCGAGTAATCCATGTGTCGTATATGACTCGGGCAATTGTTTCCGCATTTATGTCGCTAACTGGTACTGCTTCGGGCCATCTGGAAAATCGGTCGATGATTGTGACTAGATATCGGTATCCTTCTGATGGAGTGAGAGGTCCGACGATGTCCATATGTATGTGTTCGAACCTTCTCGACTCGGGAAACTGTACTAGTGGTGTAACAGTATGACGGTGAATTTTAGCACGTTGACATGAAGTGCAGCATCGTGTCCACGATGAAACGTCCTTGTTCATTCCAGGCCAGAAGTACTTTTCACTGACCATCTTCCTTGTCGTGCGGATACCAGGATGACTCAATTCGTGTAATGCTTTGAAGGCAATCTCGCGAAATGGTTGCGGTAAGTACGGACGTGGAAATTTGGTTGAGTTTTCACAGTAGATTTCTTTTAGTGATCCAGGTAACGATATTTTGACGAAGTGAAGGTTGCTTTAACAGGCGGTTTAGTTCTTCGTTTATCTTTTGCTTCTCAGCCACGTCATTAAAATTGATAACCGAGGGGCAATCAATGGTACTAATGCGCGATAATGCATCAGCAACTACATTATCTCTTCCATGGATGTACTCGATCTTGCTACAAAATTGAGATATGAAATGAAGTTGTCTCTCTCGCTTAGGTGTATCGCTTGAGCTTCCAGACATAGTCATGGCGTAGGTGAGGGGCTTATGATCCGTATACACCACAACATCGCTCCCTTCTATTAGTCTTCTAAAATGCTTGACAGCCATATAGATCGCTAAGAGCTCGCGATCGTATACGCTGTATCTCGCCTGTGTGTAGCTGAGCTTCTTCGAGAAAAATGAAAGCGGTTTCCAGATGTTGTTTACTTTCTGTTGTAGGACTGCGCCTACACTAAGACACGAAGCGTCGGTCATAATGCATAGTGGGGCTCCTTGCACTGGATGTGTCAACTGAGCAGCCTCCGATATGCTTTGGCGGCATTTATAGAAAGCGTCTTCAGTTGCCTGGTTCCAGATGATAGGCGTCTTGTCATTCTTCTTTTTATTATGTAGGAGGTTATTCAATGCTATTTGGATTTCAGCTTGCTTAGGTAAGCAATCATGGTAAAAATTAACCATACCCAGGAAGCGTCGAAGGTCTTGCACGGTTGTTGGTTTCGGGTAATTAAGTATTGTTTCTATCTTCTCTGCTGTGGGATTGATACCGTCTTTTGTGACTTCGTAGCCTAAGATATTGAGTGTTTTCTCACCAAAAATGCACTTCTCTATATTAATCCCGATTCCGTAGTCAGACAAACGTTTCAGAACAAGACGTAGGTGATCGATATGCTTTCCTTCTGTGTCAGAGTATATCAAAATATCGTCGACAAAACAGTAACAGCAGTAGTCCAGGCCTCTCAAGACTTCATGCATAAATCGTTGAAATGTCTGTGGTGCATTTCGAAGACCAAATGGCATGCAACGAAATTCGAATAAACCAAAAGGTGTTGTAATTGCTGTTTTTTCTATATCTTGTTCTGCGACTGGAATCCAGAAGTATGCTTTTTTCAGGTCTATTTTAGAGAAGATCGTCATACCACTCAATTGGTAAGTAAAATCTTGAATTCTGGGTATTGGGTAACGATCAGGAAGCGTTACTGAGTTTAGACGGCGATAATCCCCACAGGCGCGCAGACCACCATCCTTCTTGCCCACGACATGTAACGGGCTGGCCCATGGACTCTTTGATGGTTGACAAATTCCATTGGCCATCATTTCTTCAAATTCTGCCTTTGCTGCTTTGTATTTTTGCGGTGGTAGCGGTCGAGGTCTTGCGAAGAGAGGAGGTCCAACAGTTTCAATATGATGTCTCACATTATGCTTGATTTCCTTCGTAAGTGTCAGAGGCTTGAGTACATCAGCAAACTCGTGCAATAGTGTGTGGTACCGGTGGTTTGGTTCAACTACGTAAAGCGTTGTGTCTTGAGCAGTTCGTATTGCCATAGCGTTTACTGAGAGTTCAGTCACGCTGTCTATGAGTTTCTTGCTATGTAGATCCACAAGCAGTCTGTGATATTTGAGAAAATCAGCACCGATGATCGACATCTTCACATCGGCCATAATGAATGTCCACTTGTAATTGCGGCGAAGTCCCAGGTTCAATTGTAGTGTTTTTTCTCCATAAGTGTTAATCGGTGTGTTATTTGCGGCGAATAGTTTGAACGACGTTGATATCGGTGTTCGCTTACTTCGTGTAGCTAGCACTGATATCTCTGCTCCCGTGTCAACTAGGAATCGTTCTCTCGTGGTTCTGTCAGTTATGCATAGGCGGTTATTTGTATTCGCAACACCGACGTCCGCCACAGTCGATGTGGTCTTCAGTTTTCCGCCGGCTTCCGTGAACAAGGAGATTCACATTTCTTGGCTTTGTCTCCTAATCGGTAATGATAATAACGTTCCCAGTTTCGATCTCCCGGCTTCTTCCCAAGCCCAGTTCTTGAACGAGAACGAGATCTTGAGCGAAAATTGTTTGGACGGTAAGGAGGTCGGCGATAATTATTGTAATTGTGCTTCTGTAGTTCAGCAATTTCGAGTGTAAGCTTCTCTATTTGTTTCGATAGTAGTTGATAATGCAGGTTATGACCACTACCGCTGCTTGTAGAAGGTGTGTTTTGGCTGAGTTCCGCAATCGTATTGTCTGTATTCTCCATCATCTTGTCTGCCATCATTGCTAGAGTGTCGAGCGTTGATTCTGTGTTAACAGATAACACAGCGCGAACTTGAGCAGGTAAATGGTCGGTAATAATCACGTCGGAGTCACCAAATATGGGTACCTAATATACGTGTTCATTAAATAACAATTTGCGAATCAATATACAATATATTTTACACACTAAATTCTCATCATTTTTATACAACGAATTGACATGTCAGTTTGACATACTTTTTGTGGTAGTCATCATAGACTCTCACCAGCCAGTGTTCCGCCTGTTGTGCAGGTCGGATATACGCTCGCTGCATGCGTTGTCCCACACAGCATTTTGCGTGACGTCAGTGTGATGCGTAGTTCGCATGTAGCGATGATAGATGCCGCCGCTACATAATATGTATAAGATTATATATATATAGGCTGTAACCATAGAAGGCCAAATAGGGCAAAATCCCAAGTGTCCCTACACTTGGTGTTCTGGGCTTTTTGCCCTATTTGGTCAAGGCCTGCTACGGGCTAATGTTAATGCCGCTTAAGGTAACAGACCAAATATGGGGTAGGAAGTTTGAGTCTAATCTGACATAACCTTTCATCTTTCGAAAGCAATGGTATTCATGAGAATCACTCAAATCAAATCAAAACAAAACATTTTATTTCACTTATTCAAAAATCACTTTTAAATGGTAATTCAACCATATATTTTATCCTTAATTAAAATAAAAAAAGTAAACAAAATACTCACAATTCCAATCACTTTTATATTTTTTAAACTTGTCCATCGTGCAGCCCGGCGCGGTCTTGCCCCATGTTTTGTAAAAGTAATTAACCGTATTTACTGCGCCGACGCTAATACGAGTATTCGAGATAGCGGTAGTCCATCCATTTTGCATTAGGGTTCTGTGAGAGTTAATAACTATTTATTGTTGCAATACTGAGGATTATTAAGTTATAAGTGGTAACTAATATGGCTTTGTTATTGAGTGGAGTTAATCCTTTGATGTACAGCATGATTTTTTACTATTCAACAATGTGTAGGTATAAACTAGGGTTGTTACGGAACTTAACTTCGCCTCCGTCTCCGCGAATGAGGAAATTGCGCAAAAAATCGTAACTCAGCATCCACATCCACCTCCGCAAGTGTTAAATGTAATAAAGAAAATCGGTTTTAAAACTATGCAGAGATCCTTGAAAGAGGTGAATATATGACTCGAAGTTACAAGTTTTTGTTTCCATGTCACTGGCATCACCAGGTTCAGTACCTACCAAGGGTAAAAAACGGTTTTCAGCAAAAAAAATAATATGATAACCAAAATGTCGATTTTTAGGTTTCTTTACCTCAAAAGGAAAAAAGGGACCCTTAAAGGATCACTTCGTTGTCCGTCCGTCTGTTACATCCCTTTTATCAACTTATTGATTTCAGTAACATGAATTACAACTAGTGGCACTGTTTTCTATTTATTTATAAGACTGGCTTCAGCTTTGGGTACAGTTACGAGCATAAATATATTACTATGAACAAGTCGGCTATAATATCTGATTGCATGATTCATCCATTAATATTGACGGCAAATATATCTGACAATTTGTGGAAAGGCATACAAGTGGCAGCGCAAATATGTGACATCGAAGGAACACCAAAGCCTCTGGCGTGGCAAGCGACGCCGGAATATCTGATACTGCATCGGCATCAAAAATATGTGCCGATTTATTTACACTATTTGACTATTTTTGTACTGAATAACCGACCAATTTTCTTTTATTACTACTGTTCATGTTTTACTGTCACAATAATTTACCAACCGCCAAAATATTAAATGACTGTCCGTATTTTTTCCAACAGGTCATAATAATCTCCCTGATGTTTAAAAGTTGTAAAAAAACCTATATTATTTTGTTATAAGTAGGCACTGTTTGTTTCAATTAATAAAAAATACTTTGTTTCAAATGCACTCAAATGTGACTAGATCAACATTGATCATACCAATTATTTTTAGCTTTAAATATTCCTAGAAAGGATCGTCTTGTAGAAAGCATCAATTTACATGTACGTAGATCTGGGGCCTTTTTTTGTTTTTTTGCTTGGGAAATTGTCAGAGGTATAACTTCTCCCGCTCTGGGCGGAGCGGGAGGGCGTGTCAGACTCTTACTGGCTAAAACCCACCCGTGTTCCTTCAGTGTTGCCTGTACGTTGCCAGGGGCCACGGTATCCCTTTCGGACTTTTTCGCGACCCCGGTAGATCTGGGGCCTACTACCACCTCTAAAGCAGTATTATTTTAATATTACTTTAGTGTGGGAAAAAGATGAGCTCTAGAGGACGTATAGCTCCATCTGTTTCCCTCTGCTCTCTTTCATACTGCTTTAGAGTTGGTGGTAGGCCCCAAACTCAGAACCCTATTGTTGATCTAAAATAATCAAGTCATAACCGAGTTCCTTGATCTTGATTTAAAAAGTCTCTTTATCCAACTAAAACCCAAATAAAGATATTGTCCAGAGTTTGCTTTAATTTTACTTCAACATCTTCATTTGTTTTGCTCACAAAAACACCCTTACAATTTACATAAAGGTATTTTTTCTTAGTACACAAAAAACCAGGATATCTTTTATCCCTTGGTCTCTTACTTTGGTGAAGTAAGTTCAAGTATAAACACACTCTGTATATGAAACAAAAACACTTGAGTTTTACAATATCCCTACAACCGTTTGAAGCATTGTTTTTCTCTCCTGCTATTTGATGTAAACCTGGTAGGTAAGTGTTGTGCAACTGGGAGGCCTTGAATAAAAATATTGAATGCACAAGGAGACAATTTAAGTAGGTAAGTCAGAATATTTAATTTACAAAATTACCTACAGCGGATACACATACATAAACTCACGCTTCGTTTACGTCCATACATCAGGTCATATACGCACGCCGCCTGCTAGTACTACACACCTGATCTTTCTGAAGAACATCACCTACACAAGGTCAATATACATATGTCCTAGGGAAGGCGTCTCCTCCCGGCGTTTCCACTCACATCTGCCTTGTAAAATACCTTTTATTAGTCGCCCTTTCATTCATCCTCTCAACTTAACCAATCCATCTAAGATACTCAGATACTTCCTTGATAAAAACTTACCTCCGTAGTCTTTCTTCGATAATTTCTTGGTCTCCATTCATCGTCGTTGAAATAGAGAGGCCCTCGAGTTGAGGAGATTGTTGACAACAAATTTTTGAGTAACAGAGAGTGGAGACGAATCGGTTTTCGAGATAAATGACAAAACAACCCTATTCTGGTACAAGAAAGTCACATTTCACAAAACAATTGCATCGTTCGAAAACGAAAAAATGCAATAAAATCATGAAAAATAATAATTAGCCTATCTGTGATACAAAAGCGATCGTTGCAGATTAAAATGCAGGCAATTAAATCGGGTATAGCGGTAGTTTATTTTTTCAGAAACTATAAAGCAGCGTCCAGATATGTTCTTTAGTCCGTACCGCCCGTTCGGTACGGTACAGTGGTACGACGTCTCAACATACCGTACCGAACGGGCGTCCAAACTAGTGTTTCTGGATCGCGACGAAACGGAGGTACGGTACGGACAAAAGAACATAATAAAATGATGTGGATGCAACTTTATTTATTTAGAACTAACGAACACTAATGGTTTATAAATGGTCGGCAAATATAAATGGAGAAATAATTTTGATATTATTTTATTTTTTATTTTGATCGCCCTCGTTTTTTGTTTCAAATGAATGTGATGTTTTAAAATATACCAACTGGCTGGTTGTTGTTTTGATAAACAAATGAAGAGCTGAAACAAGAATCTAATTTAAATCAATTGTTCCAAATGACTGCCTATTCAAATTAAACTACATACTATAATAACGCAGCGTTGATGTTAGTTTATTGTTACAAAGATTTTGATAAGCAGCAGGAATGCCTATTAGCTTTCTAGAATACCCCAATATTCCAATGCCCAGCCAGAACTTCCACAAACAAGATTATTTCTGCAAAATGGTACTATAAAACATTTTCCTAGATAAATAAATTATTATAATTGAATAATTCTAATATTCGTTCATAAAGCTATTTCATGATTAAAACTTCTCAGGTACGAAATTGAGTAATAAAACCGAATTATAGACAGCACTCAACTTTTTTATAACTTTTATGTCGAGTCTTGTCGTAAATTAGGGACATTCGAAGCTTCATATCTTACCAACATTATAGAAATAATGGAAAATACAGAAGAACATCTTTTCAGAGTATTATTTATTTAACAGATTTGCAGATTGCCAATAATACCTACGTTTTAAGAGCTCTCTACAGAATCGAGACATGGTGTCGCCGTTAAATGTCATGCTGTATGTCATTTTAAGAAGTATTGAACCAACCCCCATAACTTACTTAGAGGCTCTATCCGACCTAATTACAAGAAAATTAAACACATTAAAGCAAAATGTTACATAAAGATCCATTAAAAAAAAATTGCTTTAATTTGTTTAATTTTCTTGTAATTAAGCGAGATAGAGCCTATAAATAAAAGTTAAACTAAATTTAACTCTGTTACATTTTTGCCTGAACCGTTATCGCAAAAAATCTTTTATTAATATCTTGCGCTAGTTCAATGTTTAATTTTGTTGAATAGCGTGTTAAAATATTTAAATAAGTAATTTAATGCAAAAAAACTGCTGTTAATATTTTTGCTTGAAGTACAATAAAAAAAAATCGTAATTTAATTTTCATGGAAATTTCCGTGGACGAAAATGTAATTTTTTTTACCTACTTGTGATACCTAATCTCTTCGACAAACACTCCAGACAAACATAATTTGTTAATATTTTTTTCTACCACGTAAAATTGAAATTAGATGTTTTCTTTAAAAAAACGTACACGCGGGGGTGAACTTTTCGCGGTATACAGTTTAATATACTCCCTTGAATAATAATAATATTAATATTTTCCCTACACGTTAAATGAAAAAAATCACTGTTTTAAATTAATGCAAAGGTAGCCTAAAATTCGGCGTCGAAAATAAAATCCCACTCAAAACATAAATGTGAATGGCCTATGTTGATGTTCCGGAGTTCCTGAGTGCTTGTCCAATGTCTTGTCTATACATCTGTATACGGTGATACAGGAACATTTCCTAATAAAAAAAACGATTTCTATAAAATACATACCTTTTAAAACACAGCACGCAGCAATAAAATCAACACGATGACTGACCTAGGACCTGCGGATATCGATAATTGTGGAAATGACATGTTGAAGCACGTCTATAATTGGTGTAGCCTGTACGTGTCAATTGGATAAACTTTGTTACATGGAAATGGCCGTTACTAGTTTGTTTTTCCACATTTTGTTTGTTTAGTCAAAGGTATCATATAGGCCGCAAGAAACACACCGAGCACGGCTGCTTAAAAAAACAAATGAGGTAGTAATGTAGAACTCGTTGTAAGAAACAGTCTGGGTATCACCACTACTTCTACTCCTATAGCGTCGCTGTATTCCAATTTCAAAAAGCAAACGTGCCGTTGTAATATTAGGCACAACATGAGACTTTTCTACTTTAATTCTGGATGAAAGGTTCAATGCTTTGATAGGTGGACTTGATGTCGAAGGTCTTGCATTAAGGCAGACGTTACCAAACAACATTGGGTGAGTTTTATTATAACTAAGGAAGACATGGATAACGTTGAAAATTATTCTTTTGTTGGTGGTTGTTATGCGCGTCGCCATTCCTTTGTTTGATGATAAAGGCTTGTGCAGACCAGCGCGACTTGTCGCGCGACGCGACACCGGTTGTTGTTATACTGTGAAGTTTTCTTAGAAATTGTATTGTTCGTGTCGCGTCGCACGACAAGTCGCGCTGGTCTGCACAAGCCTTAATGAATACTCAAAAACGTATTGCCTGGGGAGTTTGATTTAAGGATTTTCTTTCCAGTCCTTGTGTCATGGCAGAAATGCGAATTCACAATAACATCCGTTGACAAATTACGTTTATAATAACTTTAATAAGTAATAGCTCTAGTGGATTTGTGTTCGCTTGACTAAAGTCATTCATATAGGTAATTTAGGTGTTTTTAAATCAAGTGTTAATGAAACAATAAAACCCTTAATCATCCATGAGCAATTTTACACCCGGAAAACTCAAACAGGACTAGACCAATTTTCCCGAATACAATTCCAAAAGTTCTTCAAAGCAATTTAGTTTAGTGCCAGAACCAACTGAGAAATACTTTTGTTGTTCAAATGAATGATGTTGTTGTTGATAAATAGCGCCACGTTCCACTAGCTGGCTCTCTGCCCGGTGAAATATAAATGCTTGCTTAAATACCATTGTTAAATTTTAACACTACACTTTCTTTGGTCTTTGCTAATGGACCGTAACTGCAAATGGTTACAGAGGTTTTGAACTGACCTCAGAAAAGGAGGGGTTTATTTCGTTTAGTGTTATTAATTAAGTTTTAGGTTCTGAGTTTGATTAATTTTGGGACATCGCTGAACTATTTGTTCTCTTATCATGTGGCACTATAACCCGAGTTTTATAACTGTGCGCCTGTCAACGTCAAAAGTGTACATAACAATAACAACTTAATGAATATAAAGAACTGTGGAGACGACACGAGTTGTGCAGACCGTATTATGAGGCGTCGGGGCACTGAGGAAGTATCCGGGCGGGTGAATTCTATACCTAATAACAACCTACGATTTTAACGGCTTCAAGCACATATAAAAATCGAATTATACCACTGCCAATGAGCATTTTATTTTTATCTATCCAATCGGATCCAATAGGAATTTTGATATCTTCGCAGTTCTCAGTTATGAAAGTGTGTAGATATCGCGCATGCATTATAATAGTCAATTTACGTATTCAAGGACACTGAACGAGACACAATAGAACCCTCTATTGTGTCTCGTTCAGTGTCCTTTATTGTTATATCGGCTATGGGCGTTTAGTGTCCCTCAAAGTGTTAAGTAAGTAAAGAAGGAATAGCTTAGTTTATGTCTAATCCGACTAAATTTGGACTCAAATGAGGCTCAAATGTAGTCTCCTATTCCTAAGCTGATAGTGCTACAAGGTTACAAGGGTACTAAATCAGTTTAAAGTAGCAGAAGTGGACATCAATGTGCAATATTACCCAACAACTGCAAAACACTAAACAAACTTTACTGTCAATAAAATATTTTAGTCTCAACTCACGCTTGACCTCATTCTTAACAGCCCTGAAATATTTTACCGTGATATTTGGTAAATTGTCTGACATAAAACTTATTGTAAATTTTAAGTTTATTGGGTCATAATGACATAACTGTCGTACTTCTCTTTAAAAAAAAAACTTAGTGCCACTAAATCTATGGCCGTAGGTGTGTCTTGTGGTGGTATCACAGCGACACCTTGATAGGTGAACATGCTGGTATACATCAGTATACCAGCGCTGCGGTATTAACGTGTTTGGCCTCACACAGGTCTATTTCTCGATTGTTTTGTTAGTGTTAATGTTCAATTTTTAGGGTTTCGTAGTAAACAAGGAACCCTTATAGTTTCGCCATGTCCGTCTGTCTGTCCGCGGCTCAGTTCAGATGCTCTTTGTACTAGAAAGCTGTAATTTGGATTGTCGTTGGAAAGGTCGTTCAAAAATATTAAGAGTTAGTGAGAACTATTTTTGGATTCACGGATCCGTTTGCGAAATATTAAGCTTTAAAGTGCAAATTTTTGTTAGAGTCAAGCCCCCCCCCCCCCCCTACTTTGCCAGCTAAACAGTTGGTTTTGGATATGTGAAAAAATTCACGACAGTAGTATATATAACGAAATTAAAAGGAAAACTATCACAGCTCAGTGGGCTTTAGAAATTAAAGAGTAATAACCGACCAACTTACATTTGCGGTTGCAAAAACATGTTTTCTGGGAGAACATGTTTTTCAATACAAAGTTAAGTTTGTTCTTGCGATAAATTCATCCCAACTACGGAACCCTTCATTGTGCGTGGTTCGACACGCACTTGGCCAGTTTTTTTTCGTTTGTATTATACGTATCCCATCCTACTAATATTACTACTTACGCGAAAGTTTGTGAGTTTGGATGGATGTATGGATGTTTGTTACTCTTTCACGCAAAAACCACTGAACGGATTTGGATGAAATTTGGCACACAGATAGTTTATAACCTGGATTAACACATAGGATACTTTTTATCCCGATATTCTTACAAGATCAAGACTTATGTGGGTGAAACCGCGGGGCGCTGCTAGTGAGTAATATTTGTGTGATTTACATAAACTCTCGCCTTCTTCCCATGGGGTAGGCAGAAACTACAGAACGCCACCAGCTACGATCCTTACATACTCCTTTTGCCTCGTATAAAATATTTTTATTTCTTTCTCGTATCACCAGTCCATAGCGGCCTTGAGACTATTGCAGTTTCAAATAGGTAGTTGTTGTACCAACAAAAAGTGCCATCGGGTATATTACAGTCCAATCAATCTGCCTAGCCTTTTCCCAACTATGTCGGGGTCGGCTTCCAGTCTAACCAGATGCAGCTGAATACCAGTATTTTACATGGAGTGACTGCCTATCTGACCTCCGCAACCCAGTAACTGGGTAATACGATACCCCTTGGTAAGACTGGTGTCAGACTTTCGGGCTTCTGACGACTCGTAACGACTGTCAAAGATCCATGAATGACAGCCGGGACCAACGGCTTAACGTGCTTTCCGAGGCACGGAGGATCTCGGTATGTAAAGATGGTCACCCATCAACTGACCAACCCCGGCAAGCGTAGCTTAACCTAATGGATCGACCAGTGCGGCTGTTGTGACTTAGCCACGAGCTTCTCAGGTCAGGGTATATTACAGTCCGTTCACAGTTATTTAACCTCAGATTTTGTCACTATAAAGGGTCCCCGAAACGATCAATTGCAATTGTAAAATTTTACGTAATTGATACACATTGATGCGCAAATTGAAATAGATGGCAAATGAATTGATTGAATTGATCGCTTTGGGGACTCTTAAAGGTTCATAATAGGTTGCTATCAGATGTAAAATAACTGTGAAATGACTTACTAAGCTTACGTTAACTGTCTGTCAATAAGTCTTTCTGTATGTGAGTTCGGCGTTTCCTATCTTACTATTCTGAGAAGAAAGGCCGTAACAAACTCCGAGGTCGCAGTTTCTTTTAAAGTCCAGACCTAATCTTGGTCAGACCATATGAGGACATATGAGGAGATTAGTCTCTGAAATGGTCTTTCAGTGATAGATGAGAATGGATTACTACAGTTTTTGAGAGGCGTTGTTTTTTTTACATTTGTATATTTTTAACCGCAATGGGTAGCCAGTTGAAATTCATTTCATTGCTGAAAAAGGCTTCAGTCATGGCAAATAATGAAAACTTTATTGTAGGAGTCTGACTCGCCCCGTTTATTCATATTTCATTCGATGTTTACATGAACCACATAAATCTAGTCCCTAATGAAAACTCCTTAATTTGTAACCCACCTGACAAATACCCAAAACGAATAAAACCTGTTAAACTCCACAGCAAATAGATAGTTGTTATCCGAAATCATTAAAGTATTTATGTACCCTTCAAACTGAGTTATTTTAACTAAAATGTAAGCGTACTTAAGTCTGAACTACACTAAAAACACAAGATTAACATCGGTTTTTTGACATTGAGTAATTTGTTTGGAACAATCGTATTAAGGTTCATTCAGGTCTTCTAGACACTTTATATGGTAGACATGTAACAGAGCAGACGTTATTATGAAAAACATTTGTAAACCGTCTTTGGATCTAACATTCACTCGCGAAATGAAAAGGAAGGCATACATTTCTCGTAGAACAGCCTCATGTCACTTTTTTTAATTGTCATTTTTATTCAATTTTGGGAGTAGGTTCTCAAAATAATAAATCTTTTGCTCTGTGAAGGTAAAATTTTACCTAAAGGTGCTTAACCTTCTCATTCTTCGAATATACGTGAGCGGAGCGTGTCCGTTCAGACATGGCCCAGCTTCGGCCAGCATTCTCGAAAAGAATATTTCAACATGCATTGGATAATCAAGTCCGCCAATACTGGTATGAGAAGCTTTTGCGAAGAGCAAACGCCTCTTTTTTGTTCATAAAAATAAAAGTTGGATGATCACAAAAGATTTATTTTAGCCGAACGATGAAAGTCCACGAGCTGACGGTAAAGAGAGCTGATCAGCCTAGTGGTTTATATGCGTGCTTACGTCACGTGCTAAGGCTGGCCAGATGGACCGGATTCTTTCCAGTTCAGGGGCTTGGGCAAACTTGTGCTGATGCAACGAGGTAGGTAAAGCTTTGGTTTTAGAAGTCTATATAGGTTCTATGCTGAGGTTGGGAGTAGTTGTGTACCTTAGATCTACTGGAAGCGTTTCACCAAATCCCAATAAACCTAATCTAACCTCTGTGAAGTTTACACAAAAAATAACTTAAGGTACTTACTGATATTTCAAGTGAGTATACTAAACCCCCAAAACATCACAATTTTTTTGTTTTTTTGTTGATACATCGTCATCACGTCTGCGCAGATTCGCTTTTAATGATTTAACAAAATAAATAATTACTTAATTTGACCCTGTTTATTATACTTGTCAAATATGGCGTTAATAGAACTAATTCGATCTTCTTGAGCAATTTTAAATAAGCTTCTTAATCACATTCTTTATTTACAGGTTCAAGATAAAATGTTACTACTGCTGTTACTACATTGCCACATTAATCGGACTAATGGTGATGTCAAGTTTCAGTATACTGTTTTTCTTTCAAAGTGAAGTCGATTTGAGTACTATATGTAAGTATTATTAGCTGTAGGATAGTTTCAGAATCAAATAAAGTAATATACAGGGTGTCCGGTAATTAATGGATAACCTTAAAATGGGTCATGGTTAAACTAATGGCCATTCTGAAAAAAAATACAAATAAAATAAAACAAAGTTTTTTTTTTTAAGTTACGGATGCTTAAACTTTGTCAAATTGAATATTTTTACAATTTTTTCCCCAGAACAAACATTCAAGTTGTTTTTAAAAAAAACCGTGTAATAGTAGTCATACTATTTACTGCCTATCTATCAGCTCAGTTATGAGCCCTCTTACATTTTGGTGCTGCGCTAAAGCATTCTTGCGATACTGAGCACACATTGCCGGCGCAGTGAAATATATGGTACTTTTATTTTATTCATAAAAAATTGAAATAGCAATAAAAAAAAAAAAAAATTTGTTTGTTATTAAGCAAATGTTGGAGATTATTTTAGTATAAATACTACGTAGGTACGAAAATGATGTAGACTTGTTTCCAAACCTTTTTAGTAAAAAATTGAATTAGGTCCAGTAAATTTTTTAACGTAAATTATTATAACAATAAAAAATAAAAAAAATAATTTCTTCATCTGTGGCCGTGGTGTATAAAAATGTAAAATAAGGTAACAAAAAACACCGATTATTATTAAAAAAATCATATCTTTGGTACCAACAGTATTTTTTTTTTGTTTTTTTTTCTGAATGGCCATTAGTTTTATTTTACCATGACCCATTTTAAGGTTATCCATTAATTACCGGACACTCTGTATAAAGTACCGACCTTTAATAATACCAGCCTATAACTGTCCCACTGCAGGGCAAAGGCCTCTTCTCATACAGAGAAGACACGAGCATTGATCACCACGCTTGCTCAAGACGGGTTCGCGATTTCAGATTTATATTAACTATAAGTGATTTCCTCACGATGTTTTCCTTCACTGATTTCAGTAATGTCCAAGATAAATCTATCTATGGCATATAAAAATTAAGAAAGCTTATTTGTATATGAAATTAATATTTTAATTTACAAGAGTCAAAGTGGCTTGATCGAGCCAATCCTTTGATTATATAAGCACCTTATGAGATAACATGTCCTGCCCTGTTAGTTACGTAACCATAACGTATATTGACTTAAGCAATCCAAACTCAAGTGAACTCTAAGTTCCCCTTCCTACAAAACAACTTGTTGATTACATAACACTCCAAAATTTTCCAGCCAACATAATATTTTACGTAACAGGCGTTATGTCGGCCATATTACTTCTACAATTGTCCCAACAATGGCCACAGCTAATGGCGAAGGCGACTGAAACCGAACAAGGTTTAACTGAATTGAAATTGGAGAACAAAACGGTTGTGCAATCCACTGTGATCGCTTACGTAGTCATGACGTTGGCTTTCGGTATGTCGTCATTATTATTTTTAATTTAAACAGTATGTCCTATTATTTTAATTATCGTTGCAATAATTGTAATTTTCAGAAAGTCATTGCTTCTAAATTTGGAACCATTCGCATAAAAACTGATTTTTCATAAGCTTTCGATGATCTGATCTGTCGATGTTCGCATCGTGGAAACTGAAATCATCTTGCTTAGCTCTTTCCTCAACCATAGTTGTCTTTCGCGTTTTCAAGCTTGTTTTGTTGGTTTTACAGTTGAACATATCCTATGCACGAATTTCAATATCAGGTTCGTAATGAACTGCTTGCAAGAAGCTGGGATCACGTCCAATGTGATGGAAAATTACGTCATTCATAGGATGCCTTATGTCTTCAATTACATTCCTTACAGCGCTTTCAGCGCGCTTGTGTTTGAGGTATTTATTTTCATAAACAGTATTTTTAGCTACTTTTTCCGCACTTACTTTAGCTATTTCATTTGTAGTAGCAATAGTTACTTTAGTAGTTTTAAGCTTTATAGATCCACTGTAATGAAATTTTCGCTTCAGTACATTTTTCTCACTTTGGATGGCTCTAGTTTTATTTATCGTAAATATTGCGTTGGCCGTATACTTCTGTCATTATTTTCTGATTTTCAGTTCATATGCCTTCAAGCCACTTTTCTTTGGAGTTTTAACGATGTGATGATCACCTGTTTTAGCATTTACATTACAGCATACTTTCGGAATTTAAATGAAGTTATAGCTGCCAACGCTAAGAAGAAGAAGGTAAGTAGAACATACTATATAATTATTTAATACTTGTCTTGAATAATCTTATCTGTTCCTTCTATTGTCTCTATGGAAGACTAATTTTCTCTGCCCAGCCCTTAGGGGAAACAAGGCGTGATGATATTATGTTCTATTCACAGAATGGAATTCCTTGGTCAGTTCTACGAGTACAATATACTAATTTGGTGAAATTAGTAAAAGAGATAGACGTTCAGATCAGCTCTTTCATTCTGCTCTCATTGTTTACTGATCTCTTCTACGTCTGTCTGCAGCTTTTCAACTCTTTGCAGTAAGTCAAACTCGCCATGTTTAAAGAAGTTATCACATGCTTTTGTCTTACTTGATTGCTGGAGACTCTTTTGAACATCTAAATCTTGTAAGAAAAATGTTTTAACTAACTTAAATTGTTGTCTAATCACTTACTTTTTCAGTCGGAATCATTTCAGTTTCAAATATTGCGACGAAGCACAAACCACCGAGTAAGTACAAAAAGAAGAAACAGATAAACATAGCAATACTGACCTTAGTGGTTCGTTTTACAAATCAAAGTACTAGGATCTCCTTTCAAAACCTATTTTTCCCTGAATCGACAGTTTACAAGTGATGAATTAAATGAAAACCATCTTGAGAGATGGTAAGATTACAAGCGATTCTAACTTTTATAAGTCATCAGCTAACCCTTGCTGCCGAAAGTGTCTGAAGGCAGCCATTACACTTGACCAACAACGGCATGATTAACAATAGGGATGATGCCTGGGTAAAAAAATTAAATTCTAATTAGTCCGTCAGTCAGATAATAAAAAAATATTAAACACGTATTTTTTGCTTTTTCATATTAATACAAAATTACTTAGATAAAACGCATTTTAGGTTGGGGAGTCTGGGGGTCGCTACGTCACTAGTAAGTATAAAATCTACATACTCGTGACGTCATGGTACATTTTACCCCAATGTGTCGCCGTAATCTTTAGATTACATAAAAAAAGAAAAAATACGTGTCCAATATTTTTTTATAATCTCAACCTTGTGTCTCACCGCTCTGGTTAGGAAGCGATTAGCTATCAATAATTTTCTGGTTTGAAAGAAACGTACAAAAGATTTAGAAGATCCCTTCTAGTTAATATCGTCAGCGGTGAGACAGGTGCCTAACACACTATACAATAATTATGAAATCAACTATTTCTACAGTCATTTGTTTTCAGAGCACTATCATCTCCGTACTATCTCCTGTACTATTTGTACTCAGTCATCTTTCTGGTCTTGCGAACATTGATGTTATCATTATTTGCTTCCAACGTGCACTGTGCAGGTCTTGAACCTGTATACTCCGTTTATGATGTACCTTCTTCAGTTTATGATATTGAGGTAAGAATCATTACCTACTTTTATATAACTCTATTCTTCATTTATTGTCTATAACCCTGTCATGGATCAATTTGGTTCGGATCCATCTATAACTTCCACCAGTCCGGAGCCCTGGCTGACATCATCTGATCATACATGGTCCTTCTAGCCGGATGTAACTAAGAATTACTTTCAATATTATGACCGTAAAAATTCAATCTCGAGTATGTTATTAACGTGAAATCTTACTTTCTCCTTAGGTTCGTCGGTTCCAGTTCCAACTAAATCATACTAACGTCGGATTAACTGGAAAGTTCTTTTACGTTACCAGGAACATGATTCTAAAAGTAAGTTAAATACCACTCACATAGGCTTCGGTAAAAGTTTAAGGATCTAAAAAAAATAAAAAAAAATTTGAATAGCCGGTTGGATTCGCAAAGAGATGATCACGTCTGAAACAATTCTCTCCGCATAAATCTGAGCATTGAGGTTGCCCCTGATCCAAATGAGATCGGTTCTTCCACCGATCCGAATACCGGCCCAAACCATTATTGTTCCTCCTCTATATGAATGAACTTCCTGATAAAATATTAAACGTTCTTGACATCCAGAGGTCCTCCAAACTCGAGTACGTCTTGTATCCGGCCTATTAGGTACTGAAACGAGATTCATCGGAAAAACAAACACAACGCCAATCTTCTTCCTCCCAATTTCTGTGTTCGCGAGCCCATTGTAAACGGGGCCTACGATTACTATTGCAGGGTGCTATAGGTGGAACTCTCAGTGGCCTTCGGGACCGCAGACCTACTTCACGCAAACGATTTCGGATGATTTGGTCGCTTATCAGCAAGCCTGAAGAGCAACATCATGGCGGTGATGGTACGATTCCGTCGAGCAGTATTCTGGATGTACGAGTCCTGTCTGCGAGTGGTGATGCGAGATCGTCCTCCATATCACTTGGTCATGCGGCCCGTGGTACGATAGTGTGTCCAGAGGCGGCTTATGACTCTCTGTGTAGTGCCAAGAGCGACAGCCACAGTACGTTGTCTGGAACCAGCTTGCAACATTCCGACGGCTCTCATCATTTCTTCTCGTGTCAAATGATGTCGTCGCTCCATATCGATGCTATTTTTTTCAGTTCCGATGCAGAAATTGTAATGGTTTTGTAAAAACGCTGTTACAAACTTTTATAGGAATCCTGATTGACAATTGATTTTCTATTTTTAATCAAAATCGTGAGAAAATTCTTTGTTCAATTAGTGAACTTCACTAAAAAGAAACAATAACGATCCAAAAAAGTTAAAATAATAATCCTCAATAGCGGCGATACTCTAAAACGTACTTGATCCCTAGACACTTTTGATGTATGTACATTAATATTGAACTTAGTTATAGCACAACAAACTTGATGTTTTGATATGGCGCCACATCAGTTCACTGTACCCGTACGAAGCCGGGGCGGGTCGCTTGTTTGATATCTAGAATCATGTCAATTTTGGTGATTGGCTATTCTCGGCCATTCGCGAACACAGAAATTGGGAGGAAGAAGACTGGCGTTGCATTTGCTTTTCCGATGAATCTCGTTTCAGTATGAGGCCGGATACAAGATGTACTCCAGTTTGGAGGTTCTGTGGACGTTGAGAAAGTTTTAAATTTTGTCAGGAAGTTCATTCATATAGAGGGGGAACAATAATGGCTTGGGCCGGTATTTGGATCGGTGGAAAACCAATCTCATTTGGATCAAAGGCAACCTCAATGCTCAGATTTATGCGGAGAGAATTGTTTCAGACGTGACCATCCCTTTGCGAAGCCGGTTGGGTGATTCATTTCAACTAAAACACGACAATGCACGTCCACACGAGACTAGAGTCGTAACACGCACTCTTGCCGATGCTCGCATCAACGTTCTGCCGTGACCTGCTCAATCGCCAGACCTCAACCCAATTTAGCTCGCATAGGATATGCTCCAAAGAAGAGCTCTGCCGAGTATGGATGCCGTGCATACCCCACAACAACAACGTGCCAAATCGCTGTGATTGTATTAATTTTTAATCTTTACAATAAAAAAAATAAAAACCTATTTTTTGCCATTTAATTGACGAAGTTAACTTAATATGTTAATTTCCCACAATTTGCAAAAATTGCAATTTTTCTCAATTTTTACAAAATATAGGGATAAGTTGTTAACTTAAACATAGGAATTAAAGTAAGATGTGGCGTCTGGAAGACTAGATTTGGTAAATAATAATTGTATAATTTTTTTAATTAAAAAATGTGCTTGATTCCTGGACACTTTTGATGTGTGTATTATACACATAAACCTTCCGGAGTAAATTCTATAAAATCCATTGTGTAGTTTAGAAGGCCTTCGCGGTCACACGAAAAGCGACTTTGTTTTACGTACACGACTAAAACTTATTTGAAGAAAGTTTTTGAAGCGTTTTTTTTACCTGCACTGTGTATTGATACACTTTCAGAAACCGCCTGAACAAGCTAGCTTATCAGCATTTATCTAATCAGTTTTCCATACTTTCAGGTAGTGGGTACAATAATAACTTACGAGATAGTCTTGCTACAGTACTCCATAACCCCAGAGCCTTACTACAACGGCACAGCAGTGGCCGCAATTGTTGAAAATATTACGGGTGTATACGGACAGATTTAATAAATATGAATAAATGTTGTTTCCTTTTATTGCTGTTACTTTTATTATTTAATCAACACCTGAAATAAATGTCCTATCATATGGTTCTTATAATATTACAAAAGGAGTTTCAAACGTAATGAAAACACAGCTCATTTTGTTAGTTTTCACGGTCAAACTGCTAAACTAATTTTGATGACATTTGACAGGACGCGAGCATAATACATGAAAAGGATAAAAGCTTGTTTTGGTCTCAAAACTTCACAAGTGGACAGAGATAAAACTACAGCTATTTCAACCGGCCGTAAATTGGTAAAATGAGTTTTAGAAGCAGTTCGGCTTTGTTTGTTCGTAGTTGCTGTTGATCTCGATGTGTCAGAATAATGCTCGAGTAAGACACAATCACATGACGCCTGCATTCCACGAAGGGTTTGGCAGAGGAGCACCAAAAGTATACCCACATTTCTAACCGACTTCCAAAAAGGAGGAGATTCTATGTTCGTTGTGTATGTATTTTTTTTTATGTATTTCCATCGATTTCTCCGTTAATTATAAACTGTTTTTTTTTTCTTCTGTTTGTAAAATGTTTTTGCCAGCTATGTTTGAGTACTATGTAATAAAGGGGGTAAATTGCCATTAATCGGGCATGAACACCGACTCCGGGCTGCTACTGAGAAATTTCAGATGGAAAAACCCAATAACACTTTGAGCCTAGGACATCTAACTCAGCCGCAGTGCTTGCGACTACTAAAACAACCGAGTACTGTACTTAAAAATGTATCTTCTAGTAAATAAAAATCTTAAATTCATTCATTCACTGACAGATAACTTACAGCCTAAACCACTCGGTCTAGAAGCATGCAATTTGGACACGATTTCCTTACGTTAAGCACTAACGAAGGATTTTTTTAATTTATCCCCAAAGGGGTTAAGAGGGAATGAAATTTTGTACGGAAGCTCTTTATTTTTGCCGATGGGTAATCCCATCGGGGACGTGGTTTGTTAAATATAATAATCACGTTCCAGAGCATACAGTCTATACCCAAACCGCTTTAGCGTGGCTATAATGGTCATTGCCCTGTCTCTCCGCAGGAACTCAAACAATAAACTATGTATGGTTTTTCGTTATTGGAACATGTTGAAGATCACGATAAATATTGATTCAGGATGTTATCGGACTTAATTTCAGTTTTTTATATAAAGAATGTTAGAAAATGCATGTGGGTCAATGACCGTTAATGCCACGCTAAAGACATTTGGGTATACACTGAACCAGAATACACATTTGAGGAGAGAGCAACTAATTACCGTAACTGTATTACTAGATTCAGTATTATCTACTGCTCCTAGAAATGCAATACCAAGACCATGTAGACGACATTGCTGTCTATAATTGGTGTTAGACAACGTCATAAGTAAGAGTAATGAACCAGTGGAAGCAGAGACGACCAAGTTCAGATGCATCTTGATTAAACCTGTAGGTTTAGGTACAGACAGCAAAACTGTTTGGTGTACACGAACAAGCTTGCAGTAAACATCTTTGCACTACGCAGGGAAAACATTCATTGCAATTGCGTTAGTGGCAACTTTTCAAACATGAAACGAGTCATGACATAGAGTTGACAACTCGCAATGTGGGTTAAAATAGTAGTTGTAGGTGTGCCTGTATCTTCTTCTTCCTGCTCTTGTCCCTTGTTACTTCTTCCATTCTCCCCTCTCCCTCTCCATCCGTCAACATAGATATTCATCACTCTTTTAGTTGCATGTTTAAGTGTGCCTGTATACCTGTCTCTTTTGCTGTCTGTACACACCCGCAGGTGGGAGCGTTATTACACCT
Source organism: Agrochola macilenta (assembly GCA_916701695.1). Taxonomy (NCBI): domain Eukaryota; kingdom Metazoa; phylum Arthropoda; class Insecta; order Lepidoptera; family Noctuidae; genus Agrochola; species Agrochola macilenta. The sequence goes on along the minus strand of OU753554.1, from coordinate 7,481,518 downwards.
TGTGACGTTTAATATATCTACTATGAACAAGTAGTTATTCAACTGAAGCTTTTACACTTAATGAGTTTTTGGGCGTTCATTAATTTAGGTAGGTACACTCATTGGGAGGGAAATTTAAATTTTATTCACTAGGAACATTTATTGCGTTGAAGATGAGCTTATTAGGGTTCCGTGCCCGAAAGGAGGCAAACGGAACCCTATTACTAAGCCTCCCTTGTCCGTCCGTTCGTCTGTCTGTCAGCGGGCTGTATCTCATGAACGGTAATAGGAAGACAGTTCACATTTTCATGGATTGTACATTTCTATTGCAGCTATACCAACAAATGTAAAAATTCAATAAAGTAAAAAATTTAAGGGGTTTCCTTCCATTACTTCTTTCATCACATTTATTGGCACTGTCATAACGATGTATAGAAGGGGCACATTATTTCTTATTGAGAAGACAAAACGAGTTAAAATTACATTGCATTTGAAATGTTCTCGAATAACAAGCCTAAGCCAAGTATTTTCATTTGCAATAATATTTGTGACATTCACTTCGTTCATAAAGTCAGAAAGACACATGCCAATATATAACTTGCGCAGAAGTATACAAGTATAGCTGCATAAGACCCTTTGAACACGACACTGTTTCTTTTCGGTACGGCGTATAAACCGCGCCGTAGAATAAACGTGTCCGTCAACAAGCTTCCATAGTGATCCATACAACACTGACTGCCGTGCCGTGCCTACACATGGCGAATAAACCGTAGTTATTCACGGTAAAAAAACGTGTTTGTACAAATGACCTAAGGATCTTTCGGTGCATGGCCAAAATGAACGCCGCCATCTTGTGTATTTTTTCAAAATAATTTCTTAACAGAATAGGGAAGGTCAGTCAAAGCGAATTGTAGATGACGTGACCATAGCTAGAATAGGAAAGTTTCAGAATTAAAACCCTTAAATATTGCTTATTTCCTTCCTCTTTCTTCAAAATATTTCCGACATACCCTCGAACTCTGTTTAATGAAAAAAAATCTCTACGAATAGCTTTTAGACACAATCTTCTAAGTTAAGGGTCTTTAAGAAAATGGTAAACTCTAACTAACTATGGTAACTCTAATTTCCGAGCATCAAGGAACACAACTACAAGTCATTTTCGCAAAAATAAATAAAAACCACCTTACACCTTGCGTTATTAGCATGTTTTGGGAACTAGTTACGACAATGCCATTTTGACGATTGCCTTCCCCATTTTACAAAATGTTTACCAATAAACACTTCCTCGTCAATGTTAATTCAATGAAGTTCTGTAGCTTTCATGCCATTGTTGGGCATTTGTGACAACATGGACATGTCACAAAGTTACAATGCCATGCAAGATACATACTTGCATACTTTTGTGCAAGTTACTGGCATATTATATTCCTGACTTAACGTCTGTGTACGCGGAATAGCGATGCGACATCATAATTAAATCTGCAGTATGAAGAATGAATTTCGGTAAAGCTCGATGTTCACTTTATTACTCTCATTTCTCATTCAGCTCACACATTAAAGCTCGTATATTTCATGCAGTATTCTTCTTTATTACAATTACGTAATAAAATACAATTTTTCATAGACTCCGCTGGTTTATAGTCACGAGTTACTGTCGCAACAAATAAGTCAGTAAAGTTACAATGTTTCGGTAAATAGCAGCGATTCTCAAACTTCGGCTGGAATGCCTCATGCACCATACCTATTCTCCACACTTTTGTTTTTATACACGCAATGTTTGAAAAAAACAAAACATGCAATGAAGACTCATGAAAACAGCTGTGATTACTCCATATAGCTGTTAAAAATATACAATATCCACTATACTAAGACTGCCTCTGAAAACCCTGACGACCGACGAATAACAGCAAAACCATCCAAACGGCCATTCAAGACGAATGGTATTTCCTACAAAAAATATATTTGACTTCATCTTCAAAAAGATTGAGTACCTACCGCTGGTACAGAGGTCACGTAAAAATACCGTTAAAATGCTTCCATTGTTATTTGAAACCTAATTCATCTTCAGAAGCTAACTACAACGTTGATACATGTGCGAAATGAGAACACAGCTGTGTTGAATGTATGATGTATTGAAGAAAGATAAATCTATTCTAGATGGTCATGTATTCTCAAAATGTGAATAATAGTTAACTAGCAACCCGCCCTTCTCGCACGGTTCCAAGATTTCTTTAGTAGATGCTGTTTTACATAACGGAGCTGTTTTGTAAAACAACTAACGGTTTTGTAAAACTGCGACATATACATATACCTTTCGGAATAAACTTTCTTGCGTAATATCTTTTGCATAGTGTAGAAGAACAACGCGGTCACACAGAAAGACATGAAAAGCGACTTTAATTTATAATAATGTAGATAGATTACTATATTTAACCTTATTTGTAAATGAATGAAGTATCCATCAAACTCACACTCAGTTTAACCTTTTTTTATAATAAAAAAATACTTACACCAATTTACCAAAACGTAAATAAGACAATTTGTCGATTTGATCAAGTATATTATCAACCGGTCCATCAATATTGAACTTGAAAATTTAATGAACATGTTTACAACTCAATCTTCAAGCCTAATTTTAGTCGATCAATCAAATTGTTGACAAAGACTAACATTTAAGTAAAATTAATCGATTTGAGTTATTTGTAAACAACTTCATAAACTTATCAGATTGAAAATATTGATCTTTGCTTTTATTTTAGTTTAAATGATGTACGAGTATTAAGGCTCACAGGGCACAAGGTAGACAGACGCCATGCGACTCTGGTGGAACAATGTCGATGAAAACTTCACGGATATTGTTCTACCGGTGTTGCGTCGCGCCTGTACGCGGGAGCATTTATTCACTGACCCTGTGGTGGAGTTTGGATGTTAGGAATGCCCTTTTTTGATGTGTTTTAGCAAGACCACCACTGCTATGAAAATGGCGATTATCACATTTACAGACTTGGATTAAAAACATTAGAGTTTTTTTTTTGCACAATAAATAATTATTTACATAATCAATTAATAGTGTCATATGTCGTCATTCAGGGGCCCAATGGAACCCACAGGGAGTCGGGTCCAATTGGGGGCGCTTGCAAACTACACGGTAAATTTTTTAAATCTCCAAATAGTTACCTAGGTAGGGACCTACTTCTTAACTTTTGGGCTGTAGGTATTTCGAATATTGCTCGACTAGAACAAATATATTTTTGTTCAGAAACTAGCAATCCCGCTGCTTCGCACGGTTTCGAATCAGATTCCTACGGAAAGGGAAATTTTAAAAGTAGCCGGAAAAATTGTAGGGAAAACTGAATATCCCTTTTTCTATGAAAATTTGACAGGACAACGTCTGGCGAGTCAGCTCGTCTTCCTATAACAAACATGATATTTATTATGCTGTTCGTTGGCAAGTGCATCGCATGAGAACGGCTGGACCTATTTGGATATTTTTTTGTTTTAAAATGTTCGTCATATTCCGAATAAGGTTTTTATGGAAAGAAAAATTTGAAAAGTTCCGAGAAAATCATCAAAATCGGGAAAAATTTTACGTCCATTTTTGTATGAATTATTGAAATTTGGACAGGGCAACGGCTGTCGGGTCCGCTAGTATGTAATAGTTGTAGAAGGGGAGTGTTGCTGACCTCCATACATTAATAAACGCAGGATCTACTCACTTAACAGCACTCCCTTGAAGAAAACTCGATGAACAATTACATTTCTTAATTGCCGGCACAGCAGCTATTAAAAAACTCGTTGTCCATTTGGGCACATTTGAGAAAATACTCGGCGTAAGCATTGTAAAGAAAATTCCCCTTTCGAGCCTTTTAAACTAAGTCGCAAATTACTAGGGAAGTAACACGGCCTGCAATCTACAGACTAATAAAATAAAATTGTAATTTCGCTGAGTTAAATAAAGCTGTTTTATTATGAGGGGGGAAATTATAGGTAATTGACTAGTATTCATACTAAATTGGCTATTTTTTTCTGGTCGTTATGAGAGAAGAAGAATGGATAGATCTTGCGTTTGGTCTAAATATAAATGTGGTGAAGGTATTGACGACCTCGGATACCATGGCCTATCGCCTACGCCAGTATTAATGACATCATCCGTCGTGCTCTTGTTTTAGAACCCAATGGTACGCGACGATGGGAAGAGACCAGACAAAATTACCATAATGCCTTGGAAATTAGGTCGGCCTTTTTTCGTGTGGGATGCAACATGTCGACACCCTTGCCATCCCATCTTCCTAGCACGGCGGGTAATGCTGGAGCGGCGATCTAATTGGAACTGTTTGGGATTTCGAATTTTTTGATGCCCTATGATTCTGTACCCTCCCTTTTTTATAAATATTTGTACATATGTAGGTATTATTATTATCATAGTAAAATGAAGAAAATTCAAAGCATTTATTTCAATTAAACCATTTACAGGCAGGAACTTTTGATTGTCAGGAAGTCATTCAATATTTTTATGAATCTGATGAAAACTGGTAAGCGTTCTGTAACTACGATCTTCTTGAACTTTTTGTTCTGTAAGGTAAACGAACTCTATAAAAAATACAGAAAAACTTTAAGAAGCAAGTATATCAATCCTGGTTCCATTATATCTTTTTGTATCATATCTCTTGTTTTATGGCAAGGTGAAAAATGCATGCCCCTTTCCCATCGAGGCTGTCGTGAAAGGTGACAGAGAATGATCCTGTAGCGAACGTGGTTACTAATAAAAACCGGCCAAGTGCGTGTTGGACGACGTACAATGAAGGGTTCCGTTGTGACCATAGACTTCTTATACGTTTTCCTGTAATTTATGAGTAAAGAACCATTCTCTGTATTTTTTTCAGTCTCAGTAGTTTCAGAGATATGGGGGGGTTATTATATAATGGTTAACTTTCTTCTATTTTCTTAAATATCTTTAAAAGTATTTATTTTAAAATTATAATTAAATTATTTAAGAGATCCTCATAACAAGTCCTTTCATTTGATATATCACACAGTACAGTTTGCAAAACATTTTTTTTTAAATTTTCTGTTTGTCCCCGAAAAGTGTCATATACAAAACTCATTTAATTATTTACGTTACACGTCCGTGTTTGGGTCCAAATACATATATGTGTACCGAATTTTAACCTAATCGGTCCATTAGATTCGGAACAAATCGGATGTGACAGACGGACAGACAGACACTCAGACACTTGAGTGCTCCTATAGGGGTACCGCTTTTGCCTTTTGAATTACGGAACCCTAAAAAGCTTGTTTGATAAAAATCAACTGATACTGATAGATGAATGACCAATCCGCTGGATGCAAGTAGCCCCGAATCGGTCGAAGTGGCGGTGCTTTGGAAAGGCCTTCGTTCAGCAGTGGACGTCTTTTGGCTTAAATGATGATGATACTGATAACCTTGCGGGCTTAGATTACACGTCATGATCTCCTTTACAATCAGAATCCACACGACACCAGGCAAGATCGGCACCGAAATATCTAAAATCAACGATATTTTATTCATAACCCACCAAAACTACACGAAGAATTCTCATCTCCCCTCCGCATTGAAATGTACGTGGATTACATCAATGTGGCCGAAGTCCAAAGTCCGGACTTCATTTACATTTCAATATCAAACGGCACAGTTTATGCAAATATCTGGACCTTGAATAGACCTCGAATGTTGCCATGGACTCCTAGAGCACGTAATGACACTTCTAGTTTATACAGCATGTATCAGAAAGGTATGGAAGAATTTAAGGGCGTGGTACAGACCATCAAACTGGACAACTTTCTCCATGGTAAAGCAAGAAATAATCAGCTGTCCCATACATTTGGGTCGAGTAGGTATTGAAATTTTGTATGGGAGAGTTTATTATTATTTTGTTCTTTATTGTATATTTAGGGACATTTACAATCGCAATGCGTACTCGTATGTACTCATACATATCCCATCGTACCCTAAATACACATTCGCCATAATTATATGGGCCATAAACCTAAACAGACTTTTCTCATCATCGCTATTTGGTTGAGCCAAGATTTTATTGAATGTGCCTACTTCAAGTCTGTTCAACCTCAAGACCCTAAACAAATAATTTCTCCCAGACTCATAACGAACATAGTCCATCAATAAATGGTGTGAGTCTTCAACAACTCCAAACTCCACACGGTTCGTTTTCCTCATCATGAACGTAAACTATGGAATGTGTGAGAGTTGATATTTATTTCGCGAGCACGATGTTGGTTGCATGGAGAAAGTTGTTCAGTTTAATGGTCAGAACCACATCCTGTCCACACCTCTCTGATACATGCTGTATTATGGTAAGTAAAGCAATGGATGCCATATATTTTGTCTAGAAATTAGCATGGTTTTGAAGTTCGTGAATTAATGTAGGGTCGTTTTGGGATGACTCTGTAGATGAGGTTAGGCATGGACTGAGTTTTGGGCTCAACCCGTAACAAAATAATAAACTATCAATCTGCGCATGGAATTGAATGATCAAGGGGTTGAGTTCTATTCCGAAGAAAGCAAAACTTTAAAGACTCTGAATAAAGCGACTCATAAAGCATTAAAAATGCGTAGAAATATACAAGTGACAACAAAAAGAAATACTAGAACGGAAAACTTCATCAGATTTTTTCGTAACTGCTGATCTTGATAAACGTATGTTCAGCCTTTCTATCTTAGGCCACATACAAGTACCTTCCTGCCATCAAAGTGACATCAATTTGTTGGGTATACACCCAGATCCAGACTGGAAGAAAACAAAAGCAGCTGATGAAACATTTTATTTTCAAACCTTATCCCTTATTTTGCGTCTACGCCACAGGCTGACAAAATACAACACGAAAATTTTGATGCACTGTAGAAAATGTATGTTCGTTTGTGAGTAAAGTTTTTGTTCTGTGGCACTTCGGGTGAGAGTTACAATTGTTAGACACAATATTTTTTGTCGTATTATTTTCATTTCGGGGTAAACTACGAAGGAAGGTTTCGTTTGCACACGATCATGTTTATATTCGCTGAATAAGGGTGTTATTGGGTATCGTGAAAAGACCTTCTTTGTATATCGTTTACACTTTTTTATTTATGTGTTGGGTCACATATATACGTTTGTGTGTCGTATTAAGTATGTATTGGTTTGGTTTAAGATCAAGCAGCATTGAAATTTATTGGGATAATGTGTGAAATGCACTTGCAGCCAATTTCGATATAATACAGCAAAAATATAATAATAAAATTACTTGAGCACAATGCAGAGCTGCAACATTAATCACATTCACCGAAATTTAATTAACACATACAATCATTTAAAAATCGAGTATTGTGGTCATCGGGATTAAACGAGTTCTCGATTAATAATCGATAATCGTTGGTTAAGTAATACTATTCGATTATGCGCATCCCGCATTCGATTATCGATCATCGGTGTTTTCGTGAATATTTTAACGTCAGCGTCATGCCCTTTGTTCCTCGCTTCCAATTCCAATGGTCCAATTCGTCGACTATTCTTTACAAATAGGTAGTAAATTGTATTGGGAAACTTCAAAGAAAATAATATTGTAAGGAATTTGCATTTACCTACAGTATCATTAAAAAAAATATTTCAAACCCACTGCTGAAATACTGCTGCCTTGAAGTCATCCTCATCATCATCAGCCTACAGCAGTCCACTGCTGGACATAGGCCTCTCCTATTGCATGCCATTCAGCTTGATTCTCGGCAACTCTCATCCAGCTGCTACCAGCCACCCTGCGAAGATCGTCGCTCCACCTAGCCTGAGGGCGTCTTACCTTACGTTTCCCGATTCGAAGTCTCCACTCAAGAACACGTCTACCCCAACGGTCTTCGGTTCTACGGCTAACATGGCCGCCTATGGTAGCCTTGGAGTAAGCGGTCAAAAGGAAAATTGGCCGTTTGGCAGACGGATTGATAGTCCCCTTTTTTGTTAAGGAATTTGCTGCTCATTATCATGACCGAATCCTCCTGACCCGTATTACTAACTTTAGTTTCTATTTTTCAAAGTATTTTTGAATCTATATTTTTTTTTTTTAATAAATGTGAATTATGAAGAGTCTGGAATATGTTGTTGGCATGTTTGTGTGTTTTTTTTGTTTATGTGCTTGAACTGTAAACAAAATACGAGAGAAGATCCAATAGCCACTTTTATCATAGTTAGGAAAAAAACAGAAATACAAAAAAAAATAAACATTTATTCCACCACCTTCTAATCGCCCTTTACTTGACGCGTCCCAAAACTGTAACTCAAACATCACCCCGTTTTATTCTAGAAGTGACATTGTAATAAAATATTCATATTCTGATGACACACATTAATCATTTTGAGTAAAGTGACATGGAAACAAGTGGACCAAATTGTAGGGTTAGGTTAAAGATAAACAGTTGTATTAACTTTGTTTGTGACAGTACTTACAAGGTACTTAAAATGAAAGGTACCGATTTTGGTGGCAAGATTTTTGGTATGTTTTTTGTTGTTTTTATAATAATATATTCTTCCATTAAAAATGTAACGTAAGATATCCTCAGCTAGACGGACTGAACCGTAGATGTCACGGAGAAACGGATCGAGGAAGGCTAAGTACTGAGGCTCTAGCACGAACGCTTGACGTAAATTAACGTAACGTAAATTTTAATTTTTTGAACCGAATTTCAATTAACCTAATGCTGCTCTTAAAACGGTGAAGGAAAACATCGTAAGGAATACGGCATGTGAACCAAAAATTCGAAGTCATGTGACATCTACCAACCCCCACTAGGTGCCCGCGTGGTGGCCTCCGAGAGGAGGCCTGGGTCCCGGCAGTGGGAATATTATAGGCTGCTTGTGTGTACTGTGTGTGTAGATATGAATGAAGTCTTAAGAGGGTTTATCCTAAAAGTTGGCAACGTCGCAAATAACTGTCAAATATTTACCTGTTTTGATTCTTATAGCAATATTACTGAATAGAAATAAGAAATGTGGCTAACTAGAGAACTAGAATATTAATAATGAGTTGCAATTATAACATTGAATTTGATGTTGTACCCATTTTAGGTGTAAAAAACGCATTTGGAAAGTTTCCAAATAGTTTTTTTACATCCAAAACTAAACATCCAGTGTTACGATATCAATTATTGCATTTCATATTCAATATTCTAGTTCGCTAGTTAGCCACATTTTTTATTTCTACACAGTAATATTGCTAAATTAATCAAAACAGTGAAATATTTAACATCTATTAGCGACGTTGCCCACCTTCAGAATAAACGCTCTTAAATAAAACTAATTAAATACTCGTATTGTAATGTGCGCAAAGAGTTCATTTAGGGGTTCATTTAGGGACCTATCAGAATACCAGCGCTGCGACATTTTTATTTAATTTCAAATGTCGCGTCATCATGCTTAGATAGGAGCCTTTTGGCCTAGTACAGGACTTCCTTCTTTAAATTTTAATGTTACTTTGTTTTTTATTTATGTTTAATGTGTGATTTCCTGTGCGAGTCTCAATAAATACTTTTCCTTTCTTTCTTTCTTTCATTAACGTTTCGTTTACATCGCGCGTTCGTGCTTCTGAAAGTAGTGGCGAAAATTAGAAGAAGCAAATGGCTCATAGTGATCTTGATAGATTAATGAAAGTCAAATCGTAACAATGGACAAACCGTGACCTCGACGCGTGACCAGCTCCCAAAAAAGTATTTGAAAATAACAGTTTGCTCTTAAAATCATCAATCAAATTGAAAACCAAACATAATCAAGAAGAAGATCTTTTAAGACCGAAAAAAAGGCCAATTTAAATCTTAAAAACGTTAATTTATTTACAGAACTTTCAAAGGAATTAGAAATTAACAATTTCAGAGTTCTGCAAGAGAATCTGTTGAATGAGTAAGCATGCATCGTCGGTTCGTTATAATTTTATGCCTGAAAGATTAATACTTTTTATCTGATTTACCTTTTATTATTTTTCAGTGCAGCCAAAGACGGGAGCACTAAGCATTGGATTTCAGATGACAGTGAGCTTTTTTTTAAACGTTGATTTGTTAATCTTAAAGAATACTCGTACTAACTTCACCTACCTACATTGTGATGACCGTGATTCAATCTGCCTAGCCTTTTCACAAAAATATTTTGAGGTCGGCTTCCAATCTAACCGGATAGACCGACTGCCTATCTGACCTCCACAACCCAGGTACAGGGTAATACGATAACCCTTAGCAAGACTGGTTGTCAGGCGGTTTTCTGGTTTCGGGCTTCTGACGACACGTAACGACTGTCAAAGATTCACGTGCTTTCCGAGGCACGGAGGAGTCTCTGTATGTAAAGATGGTCACCCATCCATGGACCAACCCCGGCAAGCATAGCTTAACCTATTAGATCGACCTGTGTTGGGACTAACGGCTTAACGTGCTTTCCAAGGCATGGAGGATTCTCGGTATATACATTCACGGACCAACCGCTGCTTTACTCAGCCACGACCTCCTTGACTGTGATGACAGTGAATGATGGTATTCGTAAAATAATAATAATTGTTTATTTAGCAAAAGTAATACATAGACACAGATTCAACACAGTGGTAGACACATACAATAATCATGAATGGCTGTTTATACATAAGTGTAGGGTTACAAAAGTATTAAATGTATTAGACAAAAAATTAAACCCTGCCTCTCAAACTAGGAGACCTGTATCTTGAGAGACAGAAGAAAGAACAAAAGAGGTCAAGCTGAAAGATGCTAACCTACTATTAGAAATAACATTGTAATTCTGATCTTAGATAAAAAAAATGTTATCACTTATGTTGTAGGTATAAAGACTTTTTTTTATTCAGCTCATTAAACAAAACGTTATTTTTAGCCAAACCAGTCGATGATGGAAAAAATAAAATTAAAGATCAGTACAAATTGTTTCAAAATGCAATGAGAGGGGTTATTGTATGGGGTCAATGTATTGGATTGAATCCCGTGACAGGAATACTGCAAAAGGATGTATCTAAAATGAGGTAAAATTACAGAATAAATATGTAAATATACGATGTAGGTATGTGATTAGAGACAAGAACGTTTACTTTATGTGAAATACATAATTATGTGTACCAATTTGTATAAGGTTTGAAGATAAAAGGAACTCCAAAATTGTTTAAAGAAAAAACCTTAAAACTTTTTTATAAATATACCAAGTTCTCCCAGCCATAAAAATTGCATAATTTAAATACAGTCAGGGCATTTAATGAGGGTTTTCTGAAATGGCGTTCACTAGGTGGCAGCACTGAGAAGTCAGGTCCGGGCACCTGTCAAAAGTGTCAAAGCGTCTATATTTTCTTTAGTCGTGATTGAATTATGAACGAATAAACGTCATCTTAAATTTAATTTTCATTGTCGAAATGGAAGACCTCTTGTCAAATTGGCGGCAATTGGTGGCGTGAATTTTCATGAAAATCCTCATTGACACTACGTCATTATACTGGCAAAGAATGACACTTGTCATTTAAATATACGGACAATTTAACTTGGTCCTCATGGCAAGTTCAGTGGCAAAATTCAAGTAAACAAAAAGGAGCTTTTTATCACGCAATACAGCCCAATATTACACCCAAGGCCTGGTTTTATCCCTACAAAAAAGTATCTAAGAAAGTAATTTCAATTCTTTGTCGTCTCCGTATTGGACACTGTTGTTCTCCGGTTTTCCTTCATAAAATCCGGGTCAGAGACTCATCGCTCTGCGAATGTGGGTTAGATGAAGGTACTTTGGAGCACATCTTTTTTAACTGCTCCAATATTAACCCAGCCCATGACTTATAAAGCCATCTTCCTAAATTAAAAATCCCTGTCCCAACTAACTTTCCATCCCTACTAACACATTCTTCCCCAAAGCTCTTTGCAGCTTTGATGTTTTTTATGCGTGTCAATGACATCAAATTATGATGATTTTTGTGTGGCCTGTGACCGATGTACATATTTAATCATATAAATACAATATTTTTTATCTGTTTCAGTTTCAGTGTACTAATAATACCCGTCAACAAGTTTCGCATTAAACTCAATTACTTATTGGTATTAAATTTTAGCTTCTATCAACAAAAAAAAAATTGTTTCCCTCCACACGTTTTCTCCACACATTGACATTGGCAGTATTGTCGACATCGGCACCATTGCCATATGGAAAAATAGAATTTAACTTGGTATTCATTTTGCTAATCAATGAATTCTCAGACTTTACATGTAGACATTTCTGTGTATTTCAGATTCACTAAATGCTCATTGAAGTTTTTGTTCGCCTTAAACATGGCCATTGCTCAAGCCATAGGAACCATGTTGTGTATCTACAGATTGCACATGAATCATAATAATATCAGTACACTAGGTAAGTTAGTCTTTAAATTCTATTCCGTTTTTATTAAAAAAATATTTTCTAAATTATTATCTATCCCTGTACGGCAATTTTGCAATTTTCATACTTCGGGAGTTATTTAGAAAGAAAGAAAGAAAGAAAAAGTATTTATTGTGACTCGCACAGGAAATCACACATTAATAAAAAGGTTGTTACTAAAAACACATTAAAACAAACAAAAAACAATGAAAACAAGATAACATAATTAAAATTTAAAGAAGGAAGTCCTGTACGAGGCCAAAAGGCTCCTATCTCAGCATGATACCGCGTCATTTAAAAATAAATAAAAATGTCAAATAATAATAATAATTTACGCCTACTGATGCGTTAAAATTTGTGTTGAAATATGGAATTTTGCACGCTCATAACTGTCAAAACAATTTTTTTGGAATTTTTTTATGTTGGTCTAGTGGTCGCAAGCGCTAATGCTGAGCATGAGGTCCCAGGTGCGATTCCCAGGTCAGGCAAATTGTTATTGGGATTTTATATTATGGGAATTTCTCAGTAGTAACCGGGATTTGTGCCCGGTTGATGGCAGTAGGCTTGCCCTCTTTTATAATGAGTCTTAAACATAACTGCCGAAATGTGCATGTGCTATAGGTACACCTCTGCCTAACCCTTTGAGGATTACAAGCGTAATGATATGTTCATGTATGTATTTATTTTGAATTTTTCTCGTATTATTTTCGCAGGTTTCGTTACATTCTTCATGACGGCTTGCTGTACTACGATTTCATTCATAAGAGTCGCTCCAAAATGGCCGACTTTGATGAAACAGCTGATCAATTCTCGACTCGATGAGTACATCCATCCTAATGTGGTTAAGAGGTGCAACGTAGCCTGCGGTGTGTTTGTGGGAATGGCTATCAGTAAGTTGTTATATTTTTACAGGCAAGTTTTTTTTGTTGAAAAATAAAAATGTTATTTTAAAAACAGTGTATTTGACGTTTCCTTATTATGAGGGGACTTCTCAGTCTTGATCTGGTCTGGAGAAAGTGCCACAAAAACTAACTAACTGCCTAATTACCAATAGGGCACGAAAAATATTTCAATTTTTAATTTTGTTTATACGTAATCATAGCTTCACCGAAGAATTGCCAAACTTAATTGGCACTGGGCATTGCTCGCAGAAAAGATTGCCGATGGAGCCGAAAGGTTCTGGAGTGGCGACCGCGTACCGGAAGACGTAACGTTGGAAGGCCTCCCACAAGGTCGACCGTGTGGAAATCGCAGAAATCCGGTGGAAGCAAGAAGCACAGAACCGGTTGAAATGGCGATGCTTGGGCCTATGTCCAGCGTGGACGTCTTTCGGCTGTAATAATGAATGATGATGAATCATAAAATTATGAAGACGACGGTTTTCGAAGTATAGTCCAATAAATAATAACTTTTGCATTGTCTTACGTTGTTAGGTTTACAGCTACACTGAAACTTTGAATAATACATATATTTCAGTGGAACACATCATGTCAATAGTATCAAGGATCTCAAGAATACTGGAATGCTCTGGAGACGTAGCTGATATCGGAGAGGTGTTTGTTAAGGTGACATCTCCCTGGCTGTATGACTTGAATGTTCCGTACGTTGAATGGTTAGCAGTTATTATTCAGGTAAGTTTTCTGTAATACTTCGTATCTAGAGGAATCTCCCGCTCCGAATGTGTTTGTCTCGGTATAATACGTCCAGTTTCGCTTCAGAATGGTAATTACGTGACACACTTACAATGAGGATGGTCACTTCCTTCTGCGAAGCAGTAATGCTCGCGAAGGAGGAGGCGGAGCGCGCGAGGAGTGGCAAAATTTGCGCCCACACGGCCCTAGTCGCCGCAGGAGACGCCCCGGGCGTCAGGAGTCGCGAGCCGACTTCCTGCCACCGTAGGCACGGGCTTGCGGACGGTGAGCCATGGGTAGCTCGCCGTCCGATAAGGACCAGGCCTGGGTCGACGGCGCGTTGTGTTCTACGCGCGCCTTAAAGAAATGTCAGCACCAACTGACGGGGTCCGTAAGGGCCAATGCCTGCCGGGGTTGCGGGTTTGTCCGAAAGGGATATCGCGGCCCCGGCACACAGGCAATGGAAGGAACACGGGTGGGTTTTAGCCAGTAAAAGTCTGACACACCCTCCCGCTCCGCCCAGAGCGGGAGAAGTTATTTGATAATTTCCCACCCTCAAAAAAAAAAAAGGCTTGCTGGTTTCCTCCCGATATTTTCCTTCACAGTTTTTGAAGCAAGTGATAATTATAAGCGCGTAACTTCATGTATGTAATAATTAAATTATTTGGATTCTCTGTTTGTAAATGTAGTCTTATTGTTCCAGTACCTGAATTTAGTAGCAACAGCCACTTGGAACTACGCAGACATATTCATTGTCTGCATGAGTTTGTATTTGACTTCGATATTGGAACTGATCAACAAAAAGATTGCTTTGACGGCTAGTAAGGTACGTATAATTCGCGCCATCACTTAAGTCCGGTGGAAAATTCTGGAACAAAGTTTTTTTTTTAAATGAAAGAAAAGAAAGAAAGAAAAATTATTTATTGAGACTCGCACAGGAAATCACAAATGAAACTAAAAACACATTAAACATAAATAAAAAATAAAAAAAACAAAATAAAATTAAAAATTTATGCATTTCTTATTATCGTAGTCGCGCGCGCGCAGCGGTAGCTAGCGAGTGTGGTACCGGTTACGCGATAACTGCGTTTGTTTATGTTAAAAATGTCGACAACAGTGAAATGCGCTAGTTGCAATATCGTTATAAATGAGCTTTTGGCTTATGTGCAGAATAAAATTTCAATTATAACTGAAGACAGTTTAACGAAGATTTGTTTGTCTTCGTTTAGTAGTGACCAAATTGATGAAGCAAAGACGTTGCTATTTGAATCTTTACCGGCTGAATACCGGAAAAAAGTGCGAAAAGGGCAAGGCAAAGAAAATCGGGACTTAATGGATATCATCAGTTTATTCAAGGTCGTAGACAGTGATGTGATGCCAGTGTTTGTAGCCCGCGATTTGGAGAAGCTGCCTCCAATAACTTTCGATCACCTAGATGTGTCGAAACTGCTAAAAGACCTCATTTTAGTGCAATCTGAGATCAAGAATATCAAATCTTCTTATGTCACAATAACTCAATTGGAGGAAGAAGTAAAAAGCCAGTTGCAAAATATGAGGCAGTCTGTCCCCGTGTTTTCGATAGGAAATGTGAATGTTAAAAGAGGTGGTACGTGTGCCTATCAAGAGCGAGATAGCGGACCTATGGGATTTTCACATCCCAATGACTCATCTATACGCGATTTAAACGACATATCAAAATCTGATTCATCACCCAATGAGGATTTGAATTATCGAAGTATAATTATTACGAGCGATTGCATAGAGGGTAGTAAAGATATTCCGACAAATATAACATTGTCGGTAGATAGTGAGCGGGTGAACGTAGAAGGAGCGGGGCGCTCGGGGGCGTGTAGCACTGTACGAGCGGTCGAGCAGGTCTGTGAGTCATCGCCGGCCGCAGATAACGATGTATGTGATCAGCTGATTGACTCAAACAAATGCACGTTTGCAAATGCACTGTTGCGTTCAAAGGAAAATAAAGATGACAACGAACAAGGATGGACGTTAGTACAAAAACGTAGACCAATGAGGAATAACCGTTTAAAGGGAAAGATGGGAAACAGTACGGTAGATACCGAATATAATTTTAGGGCGGCCGACCGAAAAATACCCATATTCATTACGAACGTACATAAAGGAACGTCAGAATCTGATATATGCAAATATATTTATAGTAAAACGTGTGAAAAAATTACTTTAGAGAAAATTGTAATGAAGAAGCAAAGTGACCATGACGCTTATAAGTTCTTTGTATCTGCATCAAAATTACAGATGTTCTTGGATGAGAAACTATGGCCGAGTGGTATCATTTTCAGACGTTTCATACATTTTAAGAAAAGATCAGAGACAGTAAAAGTTTCTGATAACGGTCATTATAACAAATTAAATGGTTAGTGACGTTTACAATTTTGCTACTTTTAATTGTAAGAGTGTCAAGCGCTCTGTGGATGGAATACGTGAGCTGTGTAAAACATGTGACATGATAGCTCTTCAGGAGACATGGTTGTTGCCCAGTGATATTTCATTCTTGAGCAGTATTGATGATGAGTTTAGCTGCACGGGAACCTCGGCGGTGGACATGTCGTCGGGCATGTTACGAGGACGTCCTCACGGCGGTCTCGGAATACTCTGGCGGCATAAATCGTTTCCTAATGTGATAGTGGTGCAGTGCAATAATCCGCGAATATGTGCGATACGCGTAGTGTTACCTGAGCGGTCTATACTAGTGGTGAATGTTTATATGCCTGTGGACACAGCGGCGAATCTAGTTGAGTTTACGGACATCCTCGGGTCGGTAAGCGCTATCATAGACAGTTGTAACATTGATTGTGTATACATACTAGGTGACTTTAATGCGCATCCTACTGAACAATTTTATAATGAACTATCATTATTTTGTGAGGACCAGGAGTGGACTTGCATTGATGTACAAATGTTGAGGGGCTTTTCTAATTCATTTGATTGTTTCACTTTTGTGAGCGAGGCTCACGGATCGCAAAGATGGCTTGATCACTGTTTAGTCTCTAAGGCAGCTGTGCCGTCAGTGCGCAGAGTGTTTGTCAAGTATGACGTACTGTGGTCGGACCACTTTCCGTTAATAATGGAGTGTAGTCTGGGCGTAGTCTCACCTAAGATACTAGAATATAAACCGATTGTAAATGATGTTATATGGGGGGAAAGAAGTGTAGATCAAGTTAATATATACATGACTGAATGTCATAGATTCTTAAGACTTCTTGACTTTCCGGAGGAGTTTACAAAATGTGCAGATTACACTTGTAATATTTTGCAGCATAGACAAGTCATTGATAGTTTGTATAACAATATTGTAAAAATATTAAAAGAGGCAGCATTGTGTGGCAAACATCGTAAACATATACGTAAGAAAAAGAAACCTGTGGCAGGGTGGAACTTACATGTTGCCGAGGCACACAGAGAAGCTAAGCAGAAATTTTATTTGTGGTGTTGGTATGGCAAACCAAATTCAGGTGCAACTTATAACGAGATGTGTGAGGCCAGGAAAATCTTTAAGAACCGACTGAGATGGTGTCAGAACCATGAAGATCAGGTAAAAATTGATATTTTGGCCTCTCATCACTCAAAAAACGATTTTCGATCATTTTGGAAAGCTACGAACAAACTTAATAACAAACCGGTTACTCCTGTGTGTATCGACGGCGTAAGTGATGCCGGTGAAATAGCAGATCTGTTTCGACAGCATTTTAGTGTCAAATCGCCGTTGGGGTCCTCACAGTCGGTGATCAATGTTAAGAACGGTGAAAAGATAGGTTTTGTATGTACAACTAGAGAAGTGAAGTTGATAATCAAATCAATGACTAGAGGTAAATCTCCCGGCCATGACGGGTTGAGCATTGAACATCTACAGCATGCTGGACCCCACTTGCCGAGATTGTTGGCTATGCTGTTTAACCTTTGTCTGAGCCACTCATATCTGCCTGATGAGATGATTAAGACCATTGTTATACCTATCGTTAAAAATAAGACAGCTGATCTATCTGATAGGAACAACTACAGGCCTATCTCTCTTGCCACAGTGGTATCGAAGGTATTTGACAGCATGTTGAACTCACAGCTGACGAAACGCATTGAACTTCATGACAATCAGTTCGGCTTCCGGGGCGGACTATCCACTGAAAGTGCAGTTTTGTGTGTTAAGCATGCTGTCAAATACTACACAAGGCGTCAAACATCGGTTCACGCATGCTTTCTTGATCTTTCGAAAGCTTTTGACCTGGTTTCCTATGATATTCTATGGGAAAAGTTAGAAAACACAAATCTACCAATAGAACTCATCAACATCTGCAAGTACTGGTACGGAAACCAGGTCAATGGCGTGCGATGGTCGGGAACCATGTCGCAGTCGTACAGGTTGGAGTGCGGGGTGAGGCAGGGGGGGTTGTCCTCGCCAACCCTATTTAACCTGTATATGAATGATCTGATTTTGGCACTCAGTAGCACCCGGGTAGGTTGTCACATAGACGGAATCAATGTAAACAACATAAGTTATGCTGATGACATGGTGCTACTTAGTGCATCGGTATGTGGTATTAAAAAACTGCTTACCATCTGTGAAGCATATGCCGAGGAACACGGATTAAAGTATAATCCACTCAAAAGTGAAGTCATGGTCTTTGAGGGCAGAGGAAACAGTACAGGTATCGTGTTTCCCAGTATTACGCTAAATGGTACAGCTTTGCGTAGAGTGTCAAAATTTAAGTACTTAGGACATATGCTGACCTCTGACCTCAGGGACAATGATGACATAGAGAGGGAACGGAGGGCGCTGGCAGTGAGGGCGAACATGATAGCTCGCAGGTTTGCACGTTGTTCGACAGAAGTCAAAATTACACTTTTTAGGTCTTATTGTACATCACTCTACACGTGCAGCCTGTGGGCCGACTATACTCAAAAGTCTTACAGTGCTCTCCGAGTCCAATTCAATAATGCGTTCAGGGTGCTGATGGGGCTGCGGCGATTCTGTAGTGCATCAGGGATGTTTGCTGAACATCGCGTAGACTGCTTTTATGCTACGATGCGTAAAAGGTGCGCATCCTTGGTGCATAGAGTACGTAGCAGCGCCAACAGCATCCTTAGCATGATCGCTAGTCGGCTGGACTGTAGTTTCATCAATCATTGCTGCGTCATTTGTCATGGAATGGCGCAGTAGTGATTGTTGAATTTACTTTATTTTATTGTGATTGATTTGCGTATTACTAACACTAGTCTATAAGAACATTGTTACTAACAAAATGGACACCATGGTCTGAAATAAAGTATTTATTATTATTATTATTATTATTTATGTATATTTTTATTTATTTGTTTTTTTTTTAATATTTATATTTTTGTGTTTTTTTTTGTTATTTTATTTATGGTTTTTTTTAATGCAATTCGATGCAATAACATAAACACTAGCGACGCATCTATCGGACTTGAGTGTTGAGCAACATGTAAATACGAGTAGGTCATTTAAGTTCGTCATGCGCTGATGCAAACTTAAATTATTTGCGGTGTATTGAAAACAATCCTGAAATATTTGTGGAAGAATAAAAAGTTATAACCTTCAATTTATCAAAGAAAATGAAAACTAAAACAACTCTTTGAACTTACCTTAGACGATTATTTAAAAAAATACGATCCAATTTTATAGTTTTAATAAAAATTTATAGATATTCAATTATAATGCTTAAGTTTTTAAATGATATTTAAGAACTTTAATTTTAGAAACTTTCGTGCTTTGTTGTAAAAAAAAAATGTGTATTCAAATATTGAGCGTACATAATAACATTGTTTTGTTTTTCAGAATTATGTACCAGCAACAACATGGGGTGCTTTAAGAGAGGACTACACGCAAGCGACTAACTTGGTCAAACTATTCGACGATGTTTTCAGTGGCATTGTGCTTGTAACATTCGCAAATGACTTGTTCTTCATATGTTTACAGCTTTACAACGTACTTGCGTAAGTACTTATATTCATGTTAAAAAATGAAAGTGTGTTTGGAAATTTAATAAGGTCATAAAATATATGAAAATTAGGAAATTATATAAATTCAAATCAGTTGAGCCATTTTCGAGTTTTTTCGAGACTCTCAATCTACCTAGCCTTTTCCCAACTATGTTGGGGTCGGCTTCAAGTCTAACCAGATGCAGCTGAATACCAGTATTTTACATGGAGTGACTGCTTATCTGACCTCCACAACCCAGTAACTGGGTAATACAATACCCCTTGGTAAGACTAGTAATTGTTGGACTTTCGGGCTGACACGAATGAGAGCCGGGACCAACGGCTTAACGTGCTTTCCGAGGCACGGAGGATTCTCGGTATGTAAAGATGGTCACCCATCCACTGACCAACCCCGGCAAGCGTAGCTTAACCTGATGGATCGACTAGTGCGGCTGTTGTGACTATTGCACGGCAATTGATTTTTATAAATATCGAAGATAGATTTTAATACAATATGATAACCTAATCGCCTCTCTGTAATACTCTCTATGTAGTCATTGCTTCGGTTCGGTTTTGTTGTTCAACCCGAACAAGTATATAGCACGCCTATGAAATTCTGGACCACTTTCATAAAGTATTATTTTTTAATATGGTCTATGTTTTAGTAATGGTGTCAAATCAGCGCAACTAATAAATAAATTATGTCCTGGGCATGAGAACAGGTGGGTACACAACAATTTGTTTACGCAATGAAGTGTTCTCCGCTTCTCTCGGCTCAAATGAACTGACAGTTATTTCAGTGTATTCCGTGTCTACTTGTACCCTGCGTACCTGATGTACTCGACTGTTTACCTCTGCGTCCGCTTCCTGACGGTGGCACTAGTGGCTTCGGGTGTGAACACAGTCTCATTGTTACCTCTTCCTGTCTTGCATACTGTGCCTACGACGTCTTATAGTAAAGAGGTTAGTCTTTTTTGTATGAGTAAATTAAAGAAAAGAAAAATAAAGAAAGAAAAATTGTTTATTCTGCACAAACAAAACGCACATTACAACAGAATGATATAAAATACACACATACAAAGTAGCCCAAAAGCCTCGTATTCAAGTAGTAGAAGTTTGACCATTTAGGCCGCTTTCCAAATTAGAACATAGCCGCTCACAGCGCTGACATCAATAATTTGCGTTCCGATTTAGATATCACGATTATGACAGCTGGGGATGTCAACAATTCGGAACGCGTGAACGCGCTCACAGAGGTCGCGCAATGTCAAAACTTGCATATTATATTTATAGTATTTTGATAATAAAATCTATAGGCGGAATGACTATCGCTACCTTCTGTAATTCAGCGAGACGTGGAAACAGTCGACCCGTCCTATAGTTATTAAGCTTTGGCCAAACTGAAGCGAGTGAGCGAGCGGGATGCAGGATATGACTGCACGCGTCGATTATTTTAATGACTACGAAGTCACGCGACTATTGGCGCCAGTTTGAACAACTCCATACAATTTAGTTGACAGAATATGCGCGACGAATTTCGTCCCGCATCCCGCTCACTCGCTTCAGTTTGGCCAGAACTTTATAATTTAGGTACCTACTCAAGGTGTAGATAAATAAAGTAAAATTACATCAAATTCCTTAAATACGTTTTTATAATGATTTTGTTTGTTTTGAATCCCTTTGGCTTGTCCCTCAGGTTGAAAGGTTCCAGAACCAAATTAGCGGTGAAATCGTAGCACTCAGTGGTCTGCACTTCTTTTATATCACTAGAGATATGGTCCTTACGGTAAGTACAATATTCAGTAGGTACTGTTTTGTCTACCTGAATATGAAGGTAGCTACCGGTCATCATCATCATTCTCTTGTCCTCACCCTAATTTATTTGGCGTTAGCGAACATGTGAATGTTATGCCTGCAAGCTTTTATTTAGGTATTAATTTCTGTTTACGTTTTTATTTTGTACTAGTTGCGTCCCGCGGTTTTACCCGCATAAATCTCGATCCCGTGGGAATATCGGAATAAAAGGTATTCTATGTCCAAACCCATGTTGTGGTCTACCCATGTGCCAAATTTCATCCAAATCCGTTCAACCGGTTTACCGTGAAAGCGTAACAAACAAACGTAGAAAACAAAAAACGTATATTTCGCATTTTTTACATTATTTAAGATTTCTGTTTGAGTACTTTATAGTTTTCAATGTCTTTGTTGGTATATTGGCGTGTGCTAGCTGACATTAATATGGCAAATATTCTTTAATTAAATGTTTTGTGTTTCGTAACGTTAATTACTTAGCATACTATTTTAAAGAATCAATTTCTTCTAACTGAGCAGACACCTGTGATGCTGAGGAGTTTGTTGCGCCACTTCTTCTTCCCAGCTCAAGCACTTGGAGGTAGTGAAGGGCGTACGATTTGGGGGACGGCTTATGTAATTTGGACGTTAAAAAAGTGTTGATTCTCAGACTATTTTAAATAAATGACTTTTGATTTTGATTGATTGATTGATGTCTTTTTCTTTCATACTTCTACTATAGTCGTCATCTCGGTTATCATTGCCTTTCTATCCATATCATCTTTCACAGTTCATCCATCGTTTTTTAGTGGTCGGTAGCTATAATCCTTATAATATTTTAAGCGCGAAAGTTTTTAAAGATTGATGTATGGTTGGATGTTTGTTACTCTTTCACATACAAACTACTGAACAGATTTAGATGAAATTTTGGCACACAGATAGTTTATACCTTGAACTAACACACGTGGTACTTTTTTATCCCAAAATTTCCAAGCGATCGAGACTTAAGCGGGTAAAACCACGAGGCGCAGCAAGTATAAAATGAAAATAAGCTTCTGTGTTTTTAATAAAACACAGTTTATAGTAAAATTACAAATAACGGTCAGCCTTTGTCTAAAATAATAATAAATTTTTCAATACTTTATGAGTCAATTCATTATTTGTTTCTCAAAATAAGTATAACTTTTGGCTGATCTGCTAGCTATAGCAATTAAGTGATTCGATTTATTTCCATTAAACAATATTTTTTTATTTAAAATATCATTCTCACTACAAAATAATGAGAAAAATTTAATTTCATTAATTTTAATTAACCTTGTTCAACAAATGAACTTTGAAATAATGAAAAAACAAAACACTGCTCTAATTTCAAACGTCAGAATTCTTCATTTGAATTTATGATAATCTTGCAAATAAAATTAAATTTAATGATGGCCAGGTTTATCTTTTTTGCGTAGGAAGCGACAAAATGCTGTAGTACTTTGATAAGTATTTTAAGAACTCAAAATATAGAATTAATTATGTTCTTTAAAATAATAATTATGAGGAGACAGGAAATTAATTTGATAAAATATTCATAATTAACGAGAGAATACTATTTTAGGACGATTAATTTAATTGCAAATTATTCTGAATAAGTGCTACTTACTGTTCATGTGTTTCATTCATGCCTGTAATTTCTCCTGCATGTTTTGTGCGTTTACATACGAACACAAATCTCAAACACACGAATAGCCAATCCCGGATTTATCCATAGGATATCTATATATATATCATAGGTAAAAAATTATAAGTATAATCTTAATCAGCCTTAATCGTTCTCACTACTGACACACAGGTACAGAGTTTTCGACACAGGCCTTCTCTCACATACATACATGTCATACAAATTATTTTTCTACATCAAATTTGATCCCGCGCGGATGAGGAGCTCGTGGCTAAGTAACAACAGTCGTACTGGTCGATCCATCAGGTTAAGCTACGCTTGCCGGGGTTGGTCAGTGGATGGGTGACCATCTTTACATACCGAGAATCCTCCGTGCCTCGGAAAGCACGTTAAGCCGTTGGTCCCGGCTGTCATTCATGGATCTTTGACAGTCGTTACGAGTCGTCAGAAGCCCGAAAGTCTGACACCAGTCTTACCAAGGGGTATCGTATTACCCAGTTACTGGGTTGTGGAGGTCAGATAAGGCAGTCGCTCAATGTAAAATACTGGTATTCAGCTGCATCCGGTTAGACTGGAAGCCGACCCCAACATAGTTGGGAAAAGGCTAGGCAGATTGATTGATTGAAATTTGATCCCGCGCAGTACTACAACACTATAACTGACCACTTGGACACTGCACCAAACACGCCGTCCAATATTTTTTGTATACGTATATTGTCTCCAAAAAATGCGAACACCACACAAATTCATATTCAAAATTGTCCATATAATAAAGACGAGGAAATCAATGAATCCAACTGAAGAGATATTGTATGTTCGCCAAGCTTCACTTGTCACCTTTATTTACTACAGTTCAATGGATGCTGACAATACAAAAAAATCTCCCTTCGTTCAAGGGTCAACTATTTTATATCTAACTTTTATAGTAGATTAGTTTAGGCCTTTTTTACACATTTTTGAACAGCATCCGTATTACGGAGTACACACGTAAAAATTCCTTTTAATTTGACAATAGAATAGAATAGAATCATCTTTATTCAAGTATCATATGCCTCAAAAATTAGTAAGAACTGACGCTTCACAAAAACCAACAAATAGTAGTGGATCACCGTTTGTCAACCCACGTGAGATGGCAACAACAGCGACCCATGAAAACACAGTCTAGGCGACTTGAAATCATGCTTAGGATACTGTTGGAGCTGCTCCACGCCCTGCGCACCATGGAAGCACACCTTTTGCGCATGGTTGAGTAGAAACAATCTACGTACATGCGCATCCGCGAACATCCCCGACGCACTACAGAAGCAGGGCTGCCCCACCAGCATCTTAAACGCGATATTATATACGTACTGAACGCGTCGAGCGTTGTACGATCTGTGCGTATATCTAGCCTAGGGGCTGCTCGTGTAAAAAGACGTGCAGTAGGCTCGAAAGAGCGTTATCTTAAGGGCATGCGCTAAGGTAGCCCGCGAAATTCTTTTTGCATTTTGCAGGTCAGTGTCAGGTTTTATGTTGATTAAAATATGATTCGCGACCGCAACAAATATGGTTTTACATAATTATAATCATTACGATCAGGAATAAAACTCTATAAGTAAGCACAATGGTCAAATGTCATGATTTCATGAAATAGTCATTCAATGGAATTATATGAACTTAGATAGTTGTATTGATAATTTTTATGATTACAATTCTATAAATATACATTTGATACGGCCGCGAATCATATTTAAATCAACTTACAACATGCTACTGACCTGCAAATTGCAAAAAACGTAACAAAATTTGAATTTCGCGGGCTACCTTGACGCTTTCGCCTTAAGAGGAAGGGAGCATCGTGCAAACCTGCGAGCCAGCATGTTCGCTCTAACCGACACCGCTCTCCGCTCCCAATAAAACGAAATTCAAAGGTTCATATATAACCACATTTCTGCACATATATAAATACTCCTTCTGCTTCGTTTACATCCATACATCTGGTCATACACGCACGATAGTTGTGAGTACTACACACCTGACCTGTTCTACAAAACAAGAACATCAGCAACAATGTCCTACTAGAGCGCGTTTTTTTTTGTGCATTCATTTGTTAAATCGTCAAGGTTATAATAGTGCAATTTCTCTTTGTTACAGGTCGCAGGAACCATAGTGACGTACGAACTGGTACTGTTACAATTCAGCAATGACGACAAATAAAACTTAGAATGAACCAACAGCGCTGTAATAAATTCGATTAACTTTTATCAACGTATTTAATTAATAAACTTTCAATAAAGTTGTTTTAAAATAAGAACACATTGTAGTCAGTTCTAATTTTGAAACGTTCTAAATACCAATTAAAAGTTGAATAACTGCTTTGGCATTCATTTTGCGTGTCGGTACACGCACAATGAAGGGTTCCGTAGTTGGGAAGAATTTATCCCAAGAAAAACTTAACATTGTAGTTGAAAAACATGTTCTCCCATACATCACGGTCAATTCACCAACTGCAAATGTAAGTTTGTAATCGCAAAACTATATTGTTTTACGTGATAAAACTACAAATTAAAGATTCTCGAAACGTTTTCTTTACTTGTGCTGTGAGACCTTGCTCCTTGCCAAATTTCATTATTCTAAATCAACGGGATGTACCCTATATGTTTTGATTTATTTGCGATTTTCAAAATATTTCGTATAAAAGGCCGTATTTTTTTATTACGTTCAACTAGAAGTTTGATTTAGAGCTCCAAGAGACCGTAGACTTACGTATTTGATATTAATTTCAACTTGATACCACGTGTCCTTGAGAAAAAGTGTTTTAACAGACTAACAGACTGACGGAAGTACGGACGGACAATAAAGTTATCCTATAAAGCCAGATTTACATTACGAAATTAATTGCGGATTTGAATTAGTTTTCATTGATAGTTTCACGTGAAAATAGATAATTATTTAAATCTGGTTTAAGGGTTCCATTTTTTCTACAACTTCAGGTTTCAAAAAATGGAACCCTTTTTTTTTTTTTTTTTTTTTTTTTTGATTGGGAAATCATCAAATGATCCCGCTCTGGGCGGAGCGAGAGGGAGTGTCAGACTTTTACTGACTAAAACCCACCCATGTTCCTTCCGTTGCCTGTGTGCCGGGGCCGCGATATCCCTTTCGGACAAACTCGCAACCCTGGCAGGCATTGGCCCTTACGGACCCCGTCAGTTCGTGCTGACATCTCTTTGAGGCGCGCGTGGAACACAACGCGCCGTCGACCCGGGCCTGGTCCTAATCGGACGGCGAGCTACCCATTGCCCACCGTCCGCAAGCCCGCGCCTACGGTGCACAGAGCGTAATTTTCATAATCTAGCTGGCCGGAATCTAATTTAACTACTTACTTACAGAAAAAAACCAGTTGCACATTCTTGAAGTAGTTGAACCACACTTCCAAGAAATAGAATTAATTTTACAAAGAATCACGCTAAACAATAGAAAAAAGGGTCAGAACAACCGACTACCTGCTCGTTCCAGATCGGGTTTACCGAGGGACCGCGTCATTCGTCTGAGTTCACTCGATGGATACGCTCGTGTTTCAGTTGCTAGTAGTTGTTGTGTGTTGTTATTGTGTTCTTGTGGGCTTAGAGGTAAGTTTGAAATGTTTTTTACTTTCCATTGATATTTAATTTAACTTCAAACACCATTAGAATATATCATGTTTATTTTTAACTACAATAATTCCTTCAATCACTTTGTACTTGAGTTTTAATACATTATATCGCATTATACAGTTCTCAAATTGTATTTTTCTGAAAGTATTACTTGTTAGCTCTATAACATATGTCAGTTTGTTTGCGAATGATTGCGACACTCATAGAAGTTTTTCTTACTTTTAGGATGGCTTCGCAAATTTCGCGTCGAAAATGTTTCGATGTTTGGTTTACTAACGCAAAACAAAACAGAACAGATGCTTTGCTACATCTTATATTGCAAGAGCTTGGAGATCCTTCCCTTTCGGAAGACATTTTGAAGAGTTTGAAAGTCACAATTCGAAGTGTTTGCCAAAAAATTGAACAAAAATGGTCGAAATCGGGAAGACATCGGGAACGATTTTTGAACGCAAATTCATCGTGGTTAGAAGAAAGTATATCACTACCCGATATAGTGACAAACGCTGTCGTAAGCGTTTCACTTCCTACAACAAGTGATAGGGCTGGAAGACCACAAAAAGATTTCGCAAGCTGCAGCTATAGAACAAAAAGGCGGCGCATCCAACAAATGCTCGATACATCGAGTCAGGAAGAAATATCGATGGCATCTGAAGCCCAGCTACGAAAGGAAGGAAAAAGAGATTCAGCAGCTATTGTTAAAGAGCTCTGTCTCTTTTCACCCAGAAGAGGTACTTCTATAAAGAAAGCACGAAAATCTATTGAAAGCCGTTACAAAGGTGGACTGACGGTAGATCAAGCTCTAGCATTAATGGTCGATGCGAATCTAACGACTCATCAATATAGTGTGATACGCCAGCAAGCAAAGAACGTTGACAGCAATCTTTATCCACCGTATTATAAAGTAAAAGAAGCAAAACAGCTATGTTACCCTGACGACATAAATGTGACCGAAACGCACGCTGAAATTAAACTGCAGTCTGTAATAGATCATACAGTAAAAAGATTGTGCAAAGCTCAAGAAGAGGTTCTAAGTAAAGTAACTAATTTAAAAACTTTGAGTTTAATTGTCAAATGGGGTTGTGATGGAGCAGAGCAAACTCGGTATAAACAGAAATTTTCAGAAGAACAATGCAGCGATGAAAGCTTATTTAGCATATCAATGGTGCCTATTCAAATGTACTCAGAAAATGACCAAACCATTAAACAAATCGTATGGCAAAACGTTTCCCCATCTTCTACAAAATATTGTCGACCCATCAAGTTCGTATTTGCCAAGGAAACAGCAGATCTTATCAAAAGTGAAGTTGATAAAATAAAAGAGCAAGCAAGATCACTGGCACCCACTAAAATCATTGTAAATGACACAGAAGTCTTAGTCAAGCCAACAATGATTTTGTGCATGATTGATGGCAAAATTTGTAATGCCTTAGCTGCATGTACATCCACACAGAGCTGTTATTTGTGTGGTGCTAAGCCCAGTGAAATGAACGACGAAAGGCTTATCGTGGAAAAGACTGTTAACAGCAACTTTATTTCCTTGGGCCTCTCACCTCTGCACGCATGGATTAGATTTTTTGAATGCATTTTACATATATCTTATCGTTTAGATATAAAATCTTGGCAGGCTCGAGGGGTTGAAAATAAAGCCAAAGTAGCAGAAAAGAAGAAGTTTGTACAGGAAAAGTTCAGAAGTGAGCTAGGTTTATTGGTGGATATGCCTAAGCAGCAAACAGGAAACACAAATGACGGGAATACGGCCCGCAAGTTTTTTCGGAACTCTGAAAAGTCCGCCGAAATTACAGGAGTTACTGTTGAGCTGATTAAACGCTTTCATGTCATACTAGAGTGTATCAACAGTGGATTTCCAGTCAACCTCGAAAAATTTGAAGAATATACGAAAGTGACGAGAAAATTATACTTTAAAGAATATCCATGGTACTCGATGCCTGCAAGTGTACACAAAATACTTTTTCATGGAAAAGACATCATAGCTTCTTGTGTCCTTCCAATTGGTCAGCTTTCCGAAGAAGCACAGGAAGCTAGAAATAAGGACAACAGAAAATTCAGAGAATTGTTCACAAGAAAGACGTCTAGAGTTGACACAAACACAGATCTAATTCATCGATTGTTGATAACGTCAGATCCATACATAGCAAGCTTACGTGCTCCTCCAAAAACTAAGCGTGGACAAATAACTCCTGAGGTAAGCCAGCTTCTACAAATAAGATCACCAGGAATTGAATTTGATGATATCCAGTCTGTAGAAAGTGATGTCGAAAGTGATGTCGAGCATTATGATAGCGATTCTGACTGAGGCTTTCTGTATATGTCTATGTTATTTTTTTTTGCGTAATCAAGACTATGTATTTTGTTTTAGTTTATGTTTTCTGCTTATTTGTTTTTAATCTTTTGTAATTTAAATATAATTGTAATATTTTGAATGTAAATATTGTTATATGTACCTACTTTATGTTGAAATATATGTTTTTAACCTTGACAGTGCCTTTAAATTACTATTATAATATATTAGTGCATATTTTACTCCTATTGCCGGGCCTTAATAAAATTGGCCAGCTAGATTGTGAAAATTACACACTGTGCGGTGGCCGGAAGTCGGCTCGCGACTCCCGACGCCCGGGGCGTCTCCTGCGGCGACTAGGGGCGCGAGGGCGCGCATCTTGCATTTCCCTCGCGCGCTCCGCCTCCTCCTTCGCGAGCATTACTGCTTCGCAGAAGGAAGTGACGGCTTCCCATGCACTCTCGCTCCGGACCATGGCCTGAACCAGGGCCGGACGCGAGAGATCGCCGCCGCCGATCGCCTCCGTGAGGACACGGCGGTGCTCCGCCCAAGCCGGGCAGACCTCCACCGTATGCTCCACCGTGTCCTCCGGGCGTTCCACACAATGGTGACACCCGGGCGTTTCCTCCCGCTTGATCCTGAACAGGAACCTCCCGAAGCAACCGTGTCCGGTGAGGACCTGCGTCAGGCGGAAGGTGAGGACGCCGTGGCGCCTCTCCAGCCACTCCTCAAAGAGGGGACTTACCGCCGCAATTGTGGCGTGCCCAGCGCTGGGTTGCGACAATCGCACACTCCATGCCGCCATGAGATCCCGCCGGAGCTCTGTCCGCTGTGCCGCGATTTGTTGCGGCAGCGGATGGAACCCTTAAGGTTCCATTTTTTCCCTATGAGGTACGGAACCCTAAAAATTAAACGATTCAAAGAAACTCGATAAGTTCTACAAATAAAAAACGTTGTTTTCATAAATAATAAAAAGTAATAAAATAAAATTGAATTTTAAATTGGATGTTGGTGTTCATTGTTGGCATGTTTTTCTCAACTGTTACTACTCTCAGTTTGATTTGCATAATTGGTAAGAGTCTACATTGTACTCGTATTTTGGCCTCTATTTGCGGCAGACGGTTGTTTTAGTGCCACGACCACACTCTAGAGTTAAATATCGTGCTATTTTGGAGGTCGAGTTCAGAAAATATCGATATTGTGACCTGCTCCCTTATTGCTTAACATAGGATCAATCACAATCTGTTTCATTTTGACAGTTCAACAACATTAATTACGTTATTTACGTTGCTGAGCAGACAAATTATTCGAACATAATGAAGCAATGGATTAGCAATATCCTTCAGCGTATATTATAATATATTCGTGAATTTTTGACCACCGTTACGGGTCGTCAGAAGCCCGAAAGTCAAGGCAGACGAGTAAGACTGGTTGTCAGACTTTCGGGCTTAGTATTATCTAGTTACCGGTTTGTGGAGGTCAGATAGGCAGTCGCTCCATGTAAAATGCAGCAAAAAAATTCAGCTGCATCAGGTTAGACTGGAAGCCGACCCCAACATAGTTGGGAAAAGGCTAGGCAGATGGAATTTTAAACATACACAATTAAAATAAATCAAAATCAGTTGAGCCATTTTCGAGTTTTTGGTCGGCTTCCAGTCTAACTGGATAGTTAGACTGGAAGCCGACTCCAACATAGTTGGGAAAAGGCTAGGCAGATGGCATTTTAAACATACACAATTAAAATAAATCAAAATCAGTAGAGTCATTTTCGAGTTTTTGGTCGGCTTCCAGTCTAACTGGATAGTTAGACTGGAAGCCGACCCCAACATAGTTGGGAAATAGCTTGGCAGATTGTTACGCAATTAGAGTGCCGGTGGAAACAATCAAGTTTGAGCAAAGTCGTAAAAATATTTATGATTTAATTTAAAACAATACCGTAGCCATGAATGTCCAGGTACAACAACACAACGTAGAAGGAAGGTTATACAACTTAAAAGCAGTAAACGGATGAAACGGGGCCAGGGGCATTCAAATATATTTTGAATTTCTCTGGCGTACCTACTCCACGAATTGATCCGGTTTTTTAAAGTAAACTCTCATTGATATTCTAAAGGATACCCATACATTGTCAGTTCTACCACCGTCTTGGAAGCAAAATGCATATCATCCGATTTACGCCGTCCGGAGCGACTCACTCACTCTCTGAAGCAAACCTTTTAAACTAATGATATTGTTTCATGTATGTGCATTAGGTCAGAATCGTCTGTTCAGGTTGATCAAACTAAGCTTAATACCTCATACATTAGGTATAGCAGCACCAAAAATATCAGACCTTCTAAAAGAGAATGCACTAGGGAACGAGGAATGTAACCATGTGTGCAAGGACCTGCCTGAGAACGACCTGGAGCCGGTCTGCATGATGTTCAGCAGATACAAGAAGGGGTTTCAGTCCTTTGTCAACCTGTGCCACGCGAGGAGGGCTGTTTGTAAGGAGAATTTGAGTAAGTATGATCTTACTAGCTTTTGCTCGCCGCTTCGCCCGCGTGGAGTTCGGAAATTATCTCACAAGAACGTGCTACCGAGTTAAAAAGTATCCTATGTCCTAACTAATGTCATGGTCTATCCGTGTGCCCAAATTCGAAAAGGTAACATACAGACAGACTTAAATACAGACATACTTTACTTTCCGAAAGTGCTTATAAATAAAGAAGGCGAAAAGCAGAATTATTTATCAAACATCACGCTGCAAATACAAAATGATGTGTTTTTTTTTTTTTTACACATACTCGTACAGCTGGACTCAACATAATTCAATCTCATCCACTTCTCTTTCTCAATGGAACTTTGTAAACAAATCAATCTGCCTAGCCTTTTCCCAACTATGTTGGGGTCGGCTTCCAGTCTAACCGGATGCAGCTGAATACCAGTATTTTACATGGAGCGACTGCCTATCTGACCTCCACAACCCAGTAACTGGGTAATACGATACCCCTTGGTAAGACTGGTGTCAGACTTTCGGGCTTCTGACGACCCCTAACGACTGTCAA
The DNA here is from genome assembly GCA_916701695.1 of Agrochola macilenta. Taxonomy (NCBI): domain Eukaryota; kingdom Metazoa; phylum Arthropoda; class Insecta; order Lepidoptera; family Noctuidae; genus Agrochola; species Agrochola macilenta. Next base: position 7,449,114 of record OU753554.1, on the reverse strand, counting down.
AGATCGACGAATGACAGCCGGGACCAACGGCTTAACGTGCTTTCCGAGGCACGGAGGATTCTCAGTATGTAAAGATGGTCACCCATCCACTGACCAACCCCGGCAAGCATAGCTTAACCTGATGGATCGACCAGTGCGGCTGTTGTTACTTAGCCACGAGCTCCTCAATGGAACTTTGTAAACGCGATACAAAAAAGAAAATATTTTCAAAATCCCAATTACTCGCACTTTCTCAGAAACAATTGAAGTCGTCAAAGCAACGCATATACATACCTAGATACATCGTAGGCACTTCAGTTCTAAACTGGCTACCAAGTGGTTCATTGTGATGCTCTTATAAATTCATTGTGTTAAGAAATTCACTGTTTGAGAGCTAAAGAACCCTCGAAAATTCAAGTCAGCAAAACTTTAAGTACTCAGAAAAGAAAAGTTGAAAAGGTGAATTTGAAAGGAGAGAGTTCGAAAATTGCCTTCGGTGGCGTTGATTCGACGGAATTTTAAGTATATTTTAAATATTCTGAGTATTTTAATGGAAATATTAATTATTACCGATGGATTGATAGTTTAAAGGTTAGAATTAGTTACTAATTTTGTGAAGTCTTTGAAAAGAACACCTACCTATATTAAGTCACGAGCTTTTGCCCGCGGCTTCGTCCGCGTGGAGGTCGGACATTATCCCACGGAACCTTATTACCGGGATAGAAAGTATCCTGTGTACTAAACCAGGTGCCACCTGTGTGCCAAATTGCATCAAAATCCGTTCAACCGTTTTAGCGTGAGAGTGTAATAAAAAAATTGCGTGCAAACAAATGCAATTTCGCATTTATAATATTAGTTAGGATTAGGTTTGGATTAGTATCGAGTATGGATAGACACGCGCTTAAACCCTTTAGCAGCCTTCTAACGTCCATTATGTATAACATGTAACATTTGACGTTAAATCCAGCCCAATTTAGGAACACAACACCATTAAGTAATGTTGTTAGCACAGCTTACATCGCCACGATACATGGAGTTAGTGGATTACGCCATGTATACACTGGCGACATCTACATGCGATTGTGTTGAGTAATCCGGGGGTTACTATAGGTTGGGGGTGCGTGTGTACCGGCCTTATTATTGAACAAACATTTTAAGATTGCGTAAAATGTTTGTTTAAAACAGTTCAAAGGCTTATTTCGTGTTAAAATAGATGAAAGTTGACTATTCCCCCCTTGTCACTGAAACAAAAATTGTGAAAAAATACAGAAAATAGTTCAACCTCTATGAAGTCTAGTTCTATTCTATAGTCTAGTTTTAAAATTACATGGTAAATCTTTCTATATCGTGCGTACAAACTTACATTTGCAGTTGGAATGTATGGAAGAAGATATTTTTCTACTACAATGTAGGGTAGGCGGTAGGCCTTTGGTGTGGGATGCACCCTGTGCGGACACCCTTGCGCCACAGGGTCAGTGTCCCATCTTCCTAGCACATCGGGCAGTGCCGGGGCGGCTGCTGCAGGTGCAGAAAACCTCAAACGGCGCAAATATAACAACCTTATTGGTAGCTATATTTTTGAGCCGTTTGGGCTTAAAACACTAGGGCCGTGGGGTCCGAGTGCTCATCGAATATTTCGGGACATCGCCAAGCGGTTGGTCGACTCTTCACGTGACCAGAGGGCTGGCCAATTCTTAGGCCAAAGAATCAGCATTGCTATCCAACGTGGCAATGCTGCCAGCCTTTTGGGCACTTTTCCCGCTGACAGCGATGCGGACGAATTTTTTGATGCCCAATGAGTTCTTCCCTTTATTTTATTTTCTTATTTTTTTTCTTTACATTCTTGTTCATAATATATAATAATAGTTAGTAGTAAATTAAATTAAAATAATCATGTAATTTGTTATAACTATGTTCAATAAAAATAAACTACAATGTTAAGTTTGTTCTTGGGATAAATTCATCCCAACTACGGAACACTTCATTGTGCGTAGTCCGACACGCACTTGGCCGGTTTTTTTTTATGGTTGTGCTTGTCTAACTTACCTAATTGTGGTTTAACTTAATAATTGTTAAGTCTTTTTATTCTCGTATGTGTCATATATTTTTGTCAAAAACTGCCAGTCAGACCAAAATAAGCTGAACCATCATCATCATCATCATTTATTCTATAACCCTTGTTCTAAATATTAAGAAAATGTATCTCGGTCTCGTTGAGTTTGGGCTTTTATTGAAAAAAAAATCGCTTAAATCATTTCCATTTATTCTTTTACAGTGCTACACATAGTACATTCCAGCAGATGCAAGATGAGCAACCAATTTTTCCTGCCAATAGTCTAAACCCCCATCACGACCTTACTCCACCACGAAAAAAACAAAAAAACATCGCGACCTGTACCCTAATATCGTAATACGCTTTCAAACACACTATGAAGATTTTGAAAGTTATTCCTAATCTATTGCTTCATAGGTTTGATAAATTCGTCTACTCAACAATGTAAATAACGCAATGAATGTGGCAGAACTGTCAAAACGAAAGACATTGCGAGCAATTGTCGTTTTGTGTGCTACGTAATTACCCCGTTGACTTCATCTCGAGAGAAACAAAAAAGCATCGCGACCTCAAAAACACAGAAAAGAAATAAAGAATTAGTCAAATTGGGTAATTAATTTTCCTTTAAAAATCCCTCACAAACAGTTTTTTACCCCTTCCTCTTAATTGTCCAGTTAATGAGATCTCTGGGAAACATCCTAACGAACAGATGAATAGAATTTGAATTTGTTTTGCACTTTTCGAATCTTTTGCTGTAGTACCTAATCAAGATTTTTACTTTTTTTAGATTACTAGGTGTTTTAGAAGTATGAAAGCTGAAAATGGTATTCGTAAGTACTGTAATAAAACCAGTCTATTATTGTTTAGAAGGCACGAGCATTGATCACCACGCTTGCTCAAGGCGGGTTTGCGATTTTACACTTACATTCAAATCAAATCAAATCAAAAGTCATTTATTCAAACTAGGCTGAGAATCAGCACTTTTCGAACGTCAAAATTACATAAGACAGTCCCCCAAAACGCCCACCCTTCACCACTTCCTAGTGCGTTAGCTGGGAAGAAGAAGTGGCGCAACAAACTCCCCAGCTGCACAGCTGTCTGTTCAGTTAAAAGAACAAAAAGAAGATTCTATATAATAGTATTCAAAATAATTTACATTAAGCAACACAAAACATAATTTAAATTATTAGCCATATATAAGCTAGCACACGCCAATATACCAAACAAAATCATCGAGAACTATACTCAGGCAGAAATAAAAAACAAAACGTAAACAGAACTTAATATCTTAATAAAAGCCACCAGGCATAAAGGGCGTGCCCGCTTACATATAGTTGTAACTGGAAGTTATAAATGATAAACTAGGACCATCGAGGTAAAATAAATAAACAAACAGTTAATTACTAATAGTAATAAATAATATGATCAATTGTCGAGGTCACTAGCTAACCACATATTGCAATACAACTCATAAAAAAACAGTGTGATGAGTAGATTTTGTCAAAAATAAATTAAAATAACTTGACTTAAAATGTCAACAATAATTAAATTTAAATAATTTGACTTTTATAGTCAAATAAATTAAACAATTACTTATATAAACTCATATAACTTGTCAGTGGGTAAGCTGGAGAAAGAACATAAACATTGTCTTGAGTTAACTACAGCGACCAACTATTCTTATCATTTAAGTAGTCGTTGATAGAATAGTATGCCTTTGAACAAAGCTTGGATTTTGGATTTTGGATTTTTTAAGGATTGGATTAACTATAAGTCCAGGTTTCCTCACGATGTTTCCTTCCCCGTCATCAGTAATGTCAAAGATAAACTTAGAATTACATAATTATGAATTGATCAAGTCACATTGGTACTTGCCTGGATTTGAACCCACAACCTCGTGCACGAGACGCGAGGCCTTACCCACTGAGTCATCACGACATTCAGTACTGTGATAACATTAAATTGACTTCTATTCGTTGTTTTATAAAATCATAATAGGCTCCCCTAAAGGGTAAAAGCCGGCGGTCCAAGCCACGCACTGTGTGTAGGCACAGTGCGTGGCTTGGACCGCCGCCGCGCTTTTGCCGAGCGGCACTCCTTTTGTTTGGCGGCTCCTTTGTGCGGCAAGCCGGGCGCAACACGGCAATGCCATGTGTAGGACCCTGGCCGTATTATAACACTTCTAGCTAAATTTCTAAGTTTCAGCATAGATAGGCGCTACGTAAGAATTCATATTCTTAATAGGCCTATTTTAAGGCCAATGAATCAGCATTGTCATTCAATGCGGCAATGCTGCCAGCCTTTTGGGCAATTTTCCCATTGACAGCGATGTGGACGATTGTTTTATGCCCAATGAGCTCTACCACTTTTTTTTCTATAGTTGTACATAGTATATATATTTTAGTATTAGCTTGTATATTGTATTTAAGATTTGTCAAAATATAACTATAGAGATATAAAAATCAATCTGCCTAGCCTTTTCCCAACTATGTTGGGGTCGGCTTCCAGTCTGACCGGATGCAGCTGAATACCAGTATTTTATATGGAGCGACTGCCTATCTGACCTCCACAACCCATTAACTGGGTAATACGGTACCCCTTGGTAAGACTGGTGTCAGACTTTTCGGGCTTCTGACGACCCGTAACGACTGTCAAAGATCCACGAATGACAGCCGGGACCAATGTCTTAACGTGCTTTCCGAGGCACGTAAGAGTCTCGGTATGTAAAGATGGTCACCCATCCACTGACCAACCCCGGCAAGCGTAGCTTAACCTAATCGATCGACCAGTGCGGCTGTTGTTACTTAGCCACGAGCCCGTCTATAGATATATAAAAAAGATAACATATTTTTATATCTCTTGTTTTTATATAGATATAAAAATATGGTTAAAAATAAAACATTGCAATAACTTAAAATTTACGTTATTGCTTACACTAGGAACATATTTGGCAATTATTTTTTCTTAATTTTGATGCATAAAATTCAAACTGTGCTAATTGCCTAATAAGTATTTCTGGAGTTGTCGATTTGCCCACAAATAAATGAACTTCATACGAATCGCCTATTTAATAATATTATAATATTATTTAAAAGTGACGATTCGCCCGTCAATGCCTAATAACAAGACAACATCAAAGATGGCAGCCGTTTTCAACGAACTGTCAACATTTAAATTAGGATTACTTAGTGCTTTAGGCCTTGGTTTATACTAAGATAGTTACTATGTTTTCTTTTTGGCTTATCATTATTAGTAAACATATACACCTAAACAGGCCTACACGCTTCTCATATTAACTTCTGTGCCTCTATTAATATTTATAAACGCAAAATTATATTCTACAAAGGGCACGTGCCAACCTGATGTGTAATATTCTGTGTTTGCGCAAAAAGAGGAACAAAGGGTAAATAATTAAGAAAATAAATTACAAAATGTTTCATGTTCTAGGAGGGTTCCCAAACTAAATTGACTTTTTGTGAGGGTAATGATTAACGAGAAAAGTAAACAAATATTTTGTTTACTTAACTCTAATCGAAACTGGCCAAACCAATTATAACGTATACCTACCTACTTACTTAGGTGTGCATAACTTCTTTGGCTAGTTCTAGTTTTATTTCGACAATTATAAACTATATTTTATCGTAATGTCATTTAAACAATAAATCAATCTGCCTAGCCTTTTCCCTACTATGTTGGGGTCGGCTTCCAGTCTAACCGGATGCAACTGAATACCTGTATTTTACATGGAGCGACTGCCTATCTGACCTCCACAACCCAGTAACTGGGTAATACGATACCCCTTGGTAAGACTGGTATCAGACTTTCGGGCTTCTGACGACCCGTAACGACTTTCAAAGATCCTCGAATGACAGCCGGGACCAACGGCTTAACGTGCTTTCCGAGGCACGGAGGATTCTCGGTATGTAAAGATGGTCACCCATCCACTGACCAACCCCGGCAAGCGTAGCTTAACCTGATGGATCGACCAGTGCGGCTGTTGTTACTTAGCCACGAGCTCCTCATCATTGTCATTTAAACAATAACAGGATTAAAATGACATGCATTTGATAACAATACACAACCAGTTCAGCGTGGGTATTTCTCGTACAAAAAATGTATTCTTTGTAATCAGAACAAATAATTCATGATTGTCTAGAAATTCTAAGTAAAAACCTAAGCCTATTATTCAATATGTCATCAACTGACAAAGTAACTACTTAATCGCATAGATTTACAATACACGTGGCACTTAACCTATTCCATACAGCTTAACCACTAATGGCATCTATATGGCGTCTAATGCACCATGATGCGATAGTATTACGCAACTAGATTATGCTTTGATTGGCTCAGAAACTCCATTGACCTATGGCAGAAAGGAACAAGAAGGTTTAGCAAAAAAAGAGGAGTATCATGATAGAAATTATCGTTTAAGGGCGAGCTTTTTAATGTACGGGGAAGCGGGGATGCGTTGCGGCTCTGGCTAAGAATGGTTCGCGCGCTTATTTAGGTATTTCCTGCGTATTATTAAAACAAATAGGTACATATTTTGAAAATGTTAAATGTATACGTTATAGAAAACATGTAATATATATTTTTTTTATTTGCTCCCGGATTGGCCCCATATAAATTTTATTAACTTGGCTGGGATAGTTTTTACAAAAAAAAAACAACCGACTTCCGAAAAAAAAACACTACAAAGTGAAAAATAAATTTAATTTCGGATGTCGGAGGCAAAAAACGAAAATTGAAAACCAAAGACAGCGACTTCCGAAATTAAAGTTATTTTTCACTTCGTAGTGTTTTTTTTTTCGGAAGTCGGTGGTTTTTTTTTTTGTAAAAAGTTTTTTTGTGGATTACTTTGTTTTTTTTTTCTATCGTGGAAACCACAAGTAATAGTATTTCTAAAGTGTATGATATAAAGAGTGAATCCTTTTAATATCTTACATATTAATTGCATAGCTAAAGGTTATGTAATAACGATGCAGCAAAGGATCAAACAAACGCAATTATTTCGCAATTACCTCGGTGCAGCAGAAAATCTGAAGTTGAGTAGGTATGGCAAATTCGATCCTTATCAATTACCTAACTCCTTTTCAAGTATCAAAAGGAATCATCATCATTATTTCAGATGACTAACGTCTACAGCCAGACATAATTATTTAGGCCTCGTTCAAGGATTGCTTCAAAGACCGGTCCTAATGTTGCCTGCATCCAGCTTATTTATGGAACCAAAATTAATGTCGGTTGGTATGAATAGCGGGTTAAAATATAAGCTATCAGTAAGGTTGCCGAGCCCACGGCGCAAAAAATGCAATTCTAAGTGGCTATCACCAAATCAGATCTTTTTAGGGGTTCGTACCCGAAAGGTGCCCAACGGAACCCTATTACTAAACCTCCGCTGTTCGTCTGTCTGTCAGCGGACTGTATCTCATTAACCATTAAAGGTAGACAGTTGAAATTTTCACAAATTGTGTATTTCTATTACCGCTTTAACAACAAATAAAATAAAGTAAAAATAGTTCCCATAGAAGAAACGTGATTTTTTTGCGTTTTTTGCTAAATATTGTACGGTGTTGGATTCGGTACGGAACCCTTCATGTGCGAGTCCAACTCGGACTTTTCCGATTTTTATTTATATTACCTCTGATCTATACTGATCATCTTAAGAGTCTATTCATTTATCTTTTAAAATACTGCTACTAAAAAAACACGTCTACAGATATGTGATCTCAAATTAATTAAACAGTAACTATACTGTAACTTTTAAGCTGCACATTACTTGTATCCGAAACAAAATGATCGCCCACACGATATCAACTGTTATTGAAATTGTTGGCAAGTTCCCAAACTGGATCGTTGTAAAGGGAAAAAGCCTCAAAAATTTACGCAAATATATGAATACTTAACAGATTCAAATTCTTTCTTTTTCAAAGTAAAGTACTTATTTACTCTGTGGAAAGGAATCCTTATGAGTGCGAATAACATTCAAATGTGGCGTTTCTTGATGTCACATTTAGCCTCATATTTTTCCAGAACATACCGAGACAAATTGTTTTTATCAGAGATATAAGGCGCTGTTCCCACTACCCCGCGCAATGCGACTGGGCGCGGGGCACGAACGAAGCCTAACTGTTTATATTTCGTCATACCAAAACCCACATGGGTTTACTGCCAAATTTGGCTGTCTTATACCGACAACATTGAAATCCCTCATAAACGACGTTTTTAATGGACTTTTATCGTTCTTATCCTAACTATTTGAAATAAATGCATCAAAACGAAAGACAGACTAAAGAAATCAATCTTAAAAATATTTAGTTACTGCTTTTATCAGTCATCAGGATGTCGGATACTAAAAACTACAGTATAACAAAACGACACTGAATCAGCTTCAACATTACTTGCAATTGAAAAGGTCCTATTCAGTTGCGAGTAATGTTGAAGCTGACATTAATCTTCCATTGTCGGCTTCCTTGTTGAAAAACACAGATTTTTTTGTGATATGTACGGTCGCTTTTAATACTCGTTGTCACTTCACGTGTTTCGGATATGTGAGTGACTCATGTAATGTCAGCTTTGTGGCTTTATTTTTCAGGTATTCGGTAAATCAAAACATTCCACAGGATATTTCATGAATAAAAATCCTTTTTGTGAGAGGTATGTGTATTACTTAGGTTTCCTTCTATGCTAGTTATAACAAGACATTGGTTAACAGTAGTGATAGCTTCTAGGTGTGAGCCTGCCAAGTCATAGGTTTCGAGTTCGATCTCAAGGCACGCACGTCTGACTTTTCGGATTCATGTGCGCATTGTATAACTATTAGTTGCTTCAAAACCCCAATTCCTGAGAGATATTTCTCGGCATGTAAAGCGAAGACAGATGAGCCGAGATGGGCGGCATAAAAACTCAGACACCAGGTTAGTCACTAACCACACGAAAAAGAAAGAAAGATTAGATAACATGACAAAACCTGAAACAAAGAACATTGTCATTACCAGCAAGATGTCGTTAGTAGTTGTATAGTTTCACCCATTTTCTATTTCCATTACATAATTTTCTTCAAAAAACCTTTATACCAACTGGTTTCCAGGTTTTTTGTTTAACAAAACACAAAATAGCTTCGATGTTAAGCTCCTGGCTAAGACCCGCACGGGTCGATCCATCAAGTTAGGTTACGCTTGCTGAGGTTGGTCCGTGAATGGGTGACCATCTTTACATACCGAGACTCCTCCGAGCCTCGGAAAGCACGTTAAGCCGTTGGTCCCGGCTCTCATTCGTGTCAGCCCGAAAGTCCAACAACTAGTCTTACCAAGGGGTATTTTATTACCCAGTTACTGGGTTGTGGAGGTAAGATAGGTATATAATACTGGTATTCAGCTGCATCCGGTTAGACTTGAAGCCGGCCCGAACATAGTTGGGAAAAGGCCAGGCAGATTGATTGGCTTAGATGTTTCACACTTGACAAATATTTTCAATCTCAAACTAACCTCGAAACCTCAACACTGTAAAAAATAAGTATTCATTTTAACAGTTCCCTCTCATCATCATTGATGGAATTACGTAATAGCACACCTCTGCCTACCTCCCTTGGGACAACCAGTATTGAAGAGAAAAATCCATTTAACAAATTGGTGGAGCATTATTTATAGATTTTCCTTCACCGGCAGTGCCATACTGCTTTTAAAATAATAACTAAATGATTACGGACCGAAAATAAAATTTAAAAATGTTGTTTTAATTTCTTATCGACGCGGCGTTGGATTTAATTAAATCTGTGCTTTACAGTAATTGATTAAAGGGTGTAAACTTCTCGTAGAACTCGATCCGAAAATACTTTATCGTGGACTAGCTTTTGCCCCCGACTTCGTCCGCATAACATTTCTTATTTTAACATAAAATATACATATCTTTTTGCTTGGATTCTAAGGTTCGTAGCATAATGTTAAATAGCCTATAACTTCTTCAAGAATTAGGCTATCAATGCAAAAAAAAAACTGATTATCAAAACAATTGGCTACAAATTCAAAATGAAGATATGGAACTGTTATCTTTTACAAAGCACACGGAAATAAGGGCCTAGTCTATGAAAATGATATTGCCACATCACCTGCACTTGTTCTTCTACATCATCTTCATGTTACTTTTTAAAGTCAAACCAAATAATAATACACATAAATAATAGATGAGAGACGAGGTGTACCTATAGTACACCCACATTTCACCAGTTTTGCTTAAGCGTTGCGTTGCATTGTGGTTGGTTTGCGTTGTTTTGCCAAATAATTATATGACATCCAAAGGTAAAGGTAAAGGTAAGTGTCGTGATGGCCCAGTGGTAAAGGCCTCGCCTCTCATGCACGAAGTTGTGGGTTCAAATCCGGCTAATGTGAGTTTTTTAATTCATATGTACTTTCTGAGTTTATCTTGGACATTACTGACATCGGTGAAGGAAAACATCCTGAGGAAACCTGGACTTATAAGTCTGAAATCACCAACCCGTCTTGAGCAAGCGTGGTGATCAATGCTCGTACCTTCTCTGTATGAGAAGAGGCCTTTGCCCTGCAGTGGGACAGTAACAGGCTGATATTATTATTATGTCGTTTATTTGCTTTGGTTCTCATCATTTACATTTTTAAATATTTGTTAATAAAACTATATAAAAAAAAAAACATTTAAAAATATAAAAAAATGTGTTCTGCCGGTATCGGGAGCAGGGTCCAAGCTACCGGTGGTTAGGGCTGCAGAGACAGGAACCTCCTCACAATGCGAGCCGTATCGTATTATTATTAAAGGTTTTATTAAACTTAGATTTTTAACGGTACCATGTCTTCATATTTTGGTTCTCCTTACTCATTTAAAAAAAAAACCTAAACGAGTAAAAAGAGAGTACAGAAAAGATCTTCCTACTATTTTGCAGGCAAAGCTTAATGTTGTGAAACACTCGTCACGCGTGCAGTCTGTCAATCTGTTTAACAAATTACCAGCAGAATTAAAGAATATTCAAAATGTGAACATTAAAATAAAAAACTCGAGCCTATTACAGCATTGACGAGTTTTGTAATGACAAAAATCTTAAAAATATTATTGAATTAAACTTAAATTAAAAATGTGTACATACATTGCTTTTTGACTTTATTATACATGCATGTGATGATGTTAATGTTAATAATTTGACATTAAATGTATTTTTGTAGCTTTTTGCTAGGGACATTGTTCTGTATCAATAAGAATTTTAATGTTTTTTTAAAGTTTATTTTTTTAGGTGAGGGACGAGGTTATGTACTTGTATTATCATTGACTGTGTTACTTCTTTTTGTGTACCTACTGTGCAAATATTTCGACACAAATGTATTTTGAACTTTAACAGACAGATCTAATTAAAGCGAAAACAAAACACAAAATTTGCTTCCAAATCTAATTATATCGTTTCCACAAAAACTTCCCCAATCTAATTTCGAAACCAAACTTGTAAAGGGCAACATTTAAAGAGAACCCTAAAAAACTTAATTGTTAATTAGTAAAGTTTCTTGCATCTTGATTTACATGGCGTAATGATTATTTTACGTGATTCAACTAAGATTATGCGGTTTTATTTTGTTTACCTACGTATCTGTCTATTAACATATTATAAATCAAAATCGCAGTTCGTTTGATTGACAGCGATGTCCTTGCCAACTACGCAACATGTTTTGATGAGGTTTTCACCATCATTTAGAGAATTTTTCCGGAAGGTTATTGAAGATAATAAATTATTATTTAACTTGGATATAATAATGAAATCATCATGTTTTATCAAGTCGTAAAAAACCATGCGATACAATGGTAAACAAAAGCGAAAAACTAAATTAAAATCATTGCAAAAGTTAATTTAATTTAAGTCCGTTCACGCCTGTTTTTCCCGAAAGTGTCGGCATAGGTATATAGTGCACCGACATTTCGCCAATTATTATTAAGTCCCATGTAATAGGGCCAAGCCTATTGACATCAACCGGGCATAAACCCAAGCTCTAGGCAGCTACTGAGAAATTCTACATAACACTGCTCGACCTGGGCATCAATCCAGGACGCAAAGCTCAGCAGTCACACTTACAACCAAAGAGAGTCTACATATAATAAAAAGAGGAAGAATAACCTTGTTACTTTAACAAGCAAGTTGTATTATTGATTGTTTTTATACTTTGAAAGAACTGGATAGGGCATAGAAGTTCAATTAGCGTATTCGCAGAGAAAACTTTGCCCGGGAAGCACTAACAAGAAACAGCGAGTGCACTTCTGTTGTTGCTGTACAAAAGAAACCTCTTTTGTTAAGAACTTAAGGCTCTGGTTTTTCTTATTTAATTTTATTTCTATACGAACGAGCTTGGAGTTTAAAGAATTCTGTACAGTCATCTGTGGAAGACGGCATATTGTGTCTTCTAAGAATTTTATTGGTGAGCTAGGAACCGTGATCACTTAAGGCACTGAAATGTGGTCGCTCACAATTGGCCTTATTAGAAGGCTAAAATTCATTCAAAGGGCAATGGAGAGGGCTATACTTGAAGTTTCCCTACGTGATCGAAGAAATAAAGAGATCCGCAGGAGAACCAAGGTAACCGACATAGCCCAAAGAATTGCTAAATTTAAGTGGCAGTGGGCAGGGCACATTGTTTGCAGAACAGATGGCTGATGGGGCCGAAAGGTTCTGGAATGGCGACTGCGTAGTGGAAGACGTAGCGTTGGAAGGCCTCCCAAAAGATGGACTGATGACCTTGTGAAGGCCACAGGAATCCGCTGGATACGGGAAGCACAGAACAGGTTGAAGTGGCGGTGCTAGGGGGGGGATATATCCAGCTGTAGATGTCTTTCGGTTGAAATGATGATGATAAGATTTTCACCTTTTAAACTACCTGAAGTTTATCTTAGGTATCACTGATATGAGAAACATTTTGTGGAAACTTGGACGTAGGTATAATTTAGTCAGAAATCGCCAATCCGTCTTGAGCAAGCGTGGTGATCAATGGTCAAGCCCTCTTCCTATGAGACGTGGCCTTTGCTCTGCAGTGGATAAAATAATAGGCTGTATTATTAAACTACCCGACGGGGATGGTCGTATTTATCAGAAAATCTGTGTCGATGTCTCTTACTCCGTATATATATAGCTTCAGTGGGTTATTATTTAAAGCTACTTTATGAATTTCATATTCATAGAACATAACAATCTTTCTTCATAAATGAAAGAAAATTGTCTTCACCCGCCATGCATACTTCAGTCGACACAAAAAGGAACTGCGTCCAAACCTTAAAAGCGCACATTATGCAAATGAAATAATACGAGCTCCTAGACTACACTCCACTGATGGCGAATAATCTCGCGGACATGCTCCCGAGAAAGTAACTTAGACGTATTGCACGCTGGAAAATAGTTGGCACTAGAAGTAGGTATTATTATGTTTGGATGTGGTAAATTAATGCATTTATGCGAATTTGTGGGTCGATTTTTTTATCACCCACTACCAATACGCTACAGTTACAGTACTAAGATATTATACGTTAATACGCATTTGCTACACTTCTATACATTTCTACGTTATTACGCACCGCTACACATCCCTACGCTGCTACGCACTGCTGCTACGCTGCTTGTCTACGCTATTACGCATGGCTACGGTTGTACGCACCGCTACGCTGCTACGTATCGTAACGCTACTAGGCATCGCTACGCGGCTACGCATTGCTTTATGATTACAAATTGCTACGCTGCGCTGCTAAGCCACACTCCGTTGACAGCAAAAAATATGCGTGTGTTCTACGTCGTAGATTTAAAAGTCCATTTTTTGTTGTCATAAATGTAAGCGCCTTCTCCAATACCAATTTTTTCTAAAATCTATGTCGAAACCAAGCAAGAGCAGCTTTGAGGCGAGAGGCGAATGGAATTGGGAGCTTATCAGAGCTCGAGCAGGAGCCGATAGCGTGTGAACCGTCACCTCGATGCGACCTGCTTATGCGGTTTTTATAAGACACTGAAATGGTAATCTTTGACGTCTTAGAGCATTCAGGGAGGAGGAGTGCACATGAATGCTTATACTGGAGTCGGTATCCCACTTGACTACTAGCTGCTGTCCGCGGCCTCGCCCGCGTGGACGAGATTTATTTTTCTAAAATAAAAGTAAGGATTAGTACTCCTTATCAGCTACTTGAAAGTGAAAGTCCCGTCAAATTGGTGCAGCTGTTTCGGAGATTAGATGGAACAAACCGACAGGCAGAAAGACAAATAAAAAAATAAAATAAAAAATATATGTACTGTATATACTTTCATATTATGTATGCATTTAGTAAAAAAGCTATCATTTTGATATTATAACAGACACTTTAATTTTATTTGTTTGTTAGTTAATATACCTAAGGTCGGTTATGTAAAATGATGAACCAGTAAACTAAATACAATGTGATTAGTTGATAAAAATACCAACAAAGAATCTACTTATTTGAAAATTGATTTTACTGAAGAATATATTAGATACGTTTTCAAATAAAACTTTAAAAATAGACCAGTTTGAAAATTCAATCTGCAATGCACAAGAAATTGATTCCACTTATACTGTTTCCTTGACCCCTACAGAAACTAGATTATATCAAGATTAAGAAAATCTTGAATAAATTTAAATTCCAAGCTCTGATTAAAAGAGAACTGTTTCATGAGATCGTATCTGGCAAGTTTAAGGTTGCCAGTTAACTCATTTGCAAATATTTCTGCAGATAAGTTTGGCTTGAAGACAGCTTACAGTAAATTGAAATAAAGTCTTGATGGAGTTACAGATTACGTTTGAAAAATGGCTGTTAATCTCACAAGATGCTCTTTTGTATATTATAAAGCTAGAATGTATTAATACTCATTCTTAGTTACTTAATTTTTTTAAGTGAAAACTTCTTTAAGCGCGGTGATCGATTTTTAGTTGTGCGTAAACTTATGGGTTAGAGTACTTTTTTTAATACTTATAGAGTTCTAATACTGGTTCATGTTTGTTTTGCACCGTTAAACCAGAAATGGTTTGTATTGGTACTCACATTCGCTTTAACAAAGTAATTATACAACTTATATTTACTTATTATAAATTATTCATAGAGCCGGGCTACAGAATATTCATAATATTCAATAGGCGCTAATTCCAGTTTTAAGTTTTTTAAAGTATTGTTTAGAATTGTTTCTTTTTGTGGAAATACAGGGCAACAGGATGATTATGATGATAATGATGTATATTGTTTATATCATAAATACCAGTGTTATTCAATACTGACAATTTGCTCCTAATTCGTACGTTTTTTACAACTTGACAAACTATCGAGATTATTTTGTTATAGGTATATAAGATTAATATTAATGTTTTTTA
The DNA here is from genome assembly GCA_916701695.1 of Agrochola macilenta. NCBI lineage: Eukaryota > Metazoa > Arthropoda > Insecta > Lepidoptera > Noctuidae > Agrochola > Agrochola macilenta. The sequence goes on along the minus strand of OU753554.1, from coordinate 7,433,715 downwards.
TTATTCATAACACATAAACGTGCCAGATTATTTTTTTTATAAATCAGCGTTTGGCAACGAAACCCTAGTAGGAAACGAAATATTTGAGAGACCCTTAAAATAATCAAAAACTGCGTTTTATAAATTATTCCACTTTGCCCCACCAATCTGTTCACAATTTTGTCGTCCACTGTGTCCCACTAATTGATTTTGGTGGGATCAATAACACTCGCATAAACTCTGAGTTCACTTTTTCCACTAGGGCTGCCAATGTTGGATTTAATTAAATATTACGGCGAAAATAAAAACGTATTTAATAATAAAAAAATTAAACTTGTACGAGTTTAAAATGATTCTGAAGCAGCTATATTATATACTATCAATACCACAAAGACATTGCTTTGTGGTATTTTAGCTTCTTCACGTCACGACATTACTTCCAGTGCTGGACATAGGCCATACTTAAGCTAATATTTCCGCGGAGCTCCCACAGAGGGTTTGCGGAGCCCACTTTGAGTATTCCTGCTCTAAATAATGGTGAAAACTGCATCGAAATCCGTTATCTATATCGTTTAGAAGAACAACGCGGTCGCACAGACAGACACGAAAAGCGACTTTAATTTTATAATATGAATTTATATAGATAATGATTATATCTGTGAGTTCTAGATTGATGAATGGTCTGAGAGCTTTACACCTATTTGTATGTATACATCCCTATGTAATTCTCGACTAATTAATTATTTCCTTACCTTAATTCAAAATGCAATTGCTTCTATTACTGATACGTTCTAAGCTCATACATTGCGGAAATTAAAAGATGAAAAATTCAAGGATTCCGAATGAAATCAAATCAGGAAAGTAATTGTAAAAGGGGCCTATGCCCAAACCGTAACTTTGATGAGAACAGAAATCGTATTATAAACACCCTACTTTAAATACATTTTCTGCTTCAGTTTTTTTTATCATAAGCTGGTTATTCTTGTTTGTCATCTACGATGTTGATCGATCAAGAAAAATTGTTTGTTATGGACTAAGAAATTGTTGATCAAAATGGAAATTGTTATAATTCACATGCTTGCCAAATAGATTAGTGATAACAGTTTGTCATTATTACAAGACGAGGGGAGGACTGACAGCTTCTGTACCTTAACATAAATAACATCACGCCTCATTTCCGGAGGGTTAGGCAGAGGTGTACCTATAGTATTCCCACATTTCACTATCATTTCATTTAACTTATCTTGACGAAATGCTTTGTAGCCTTTTACTACACCTACGAGTAAAATATCTGTAGTTGTATTTGTGATAAGAAATAAAATACAGTCTTTTGCTTTTCCTGAAACTTTATACAGCTTTTCTAAAGCCTTTACAAACAATAAAAGCAAAAACCAAACTAAGGAAAATGTTCGAATTTTCACAAAATAAAATTAAAAGTAAACATTATTTAAAGCAGGTTTCAAAAGATGAATAACCAATTTACAAAATATAAAAACCATCGAAGGGTTAAAGAACCTCTCTTTCATACTTTTAAGTTTTTACAACAAACTCTTAAATTTTGTCCCGAAAAGGGCTATATTGTTCCACAGTTTGCTTTGTTTTGAGAATAACAAGAGCCTTGGCAATGTCAACCATAAATCTGTGAGAGGAAGATATAAATCTATTAGGTCAACCTCTGAAATGTATAGAGACCATACTATGGTCAAAACGTGGGATATAGGTATGTATTTTTTGTTTTATTTTTTTCGCGTGGGAAATAATCAAGCATAACAGTGGCAGTTATGTTGCTCTCTAAGCATCACTTCGAAATTCAAACAGTTTTGGAGTTTGACACCCCAATTAAAAAAAAAAAGAAATGAATTTGTTTTCATTAAATTATTAAGTGCGTCTTTGTTGTGGCGTTCGAAGAGAATTTTATAGAAAATGACTCTATGATTATTACTCGTTAATCCCCTGAACGCACGTTACAGTTAACTATATATACCTATATAACACTTGATAGAAAATATCATACATATTCATCACACTTCATGTGTTTAATACACATTTTGACTACTTTGAAAACTGGGCTCCTATCGTTGTCTCGATCCCGTGACCCAAATGTAGATTTGATTTATGTTCGTACTTAAATCTATCTGAGAGGTAACAGCCCTTAATATTCTTTTTCGAATTACGTCACAAACCTGAGAACGATACCTGACATTGAACGATTTTATGTATATTAACTGAAATTTAATATTACTGAAGATATCTATCGAAGGAAAGGCACGCTACGTTGATAAAACTCTTGAGTTACGTAACTTAGTGTTGTAGTGTTTCACGAGGGTTTAGGCAGAGGTGTTCCAAAAATACACCCACATTTTGCCAGCTATGTTTAAGTCCCATGTAATAGGGGACGACCTTATTCTCCCTGCCCAGACTCCGGCCTGATACTGACAAATTCTAGATGGAAAAACCCAATACCTCTTTGCCCCGACCCGAGAATCATAGCCAGGACCTCATACTTACGATCACCTCATGAAGACATTTCTCAACACTGATACCTGTATAACTTTAACCTGCATTTAAGTAATTATAATAATCAATGTTTGTGAGGAACTTTGGCTCCTGAGATACAAGTATCTTTTTACTTAGCTAACTTTATAATAAATAATAATAATAATAAAAATCTTTTTGCAGACCACATGATCCATAAAAACACGATAAAAAAAAAATAGTTCAACAAAAATTCAATTCCGACTTCACCAAAAATTAAAATGTTAAAATGTTGTTATGTTGTTGTTGTTGTTTAAATGTTGTTGTTTATGTTTCTCTTTGTACAATAAACTTATTATTTATTTTATTTATTTATACTCAGCAGTAGCGCTTGCGCCACTACATAAACAAGACAGTCAGGCACTCTTGACTACTATTTAGTTTTACTTACTTTTTAGTTTTTTATTAACGGTAATCGAGACTGGTACTGTCAGTTGTTAAAGTTCTCACAGGAGCTATTTTCAAGATATTGGAGGATTTATGTTTTTACGTATAAATCACGTATTTTATTTTTACTTTTTTGTTTATTTGCGAAGAAATGTTTGCAATTAAACACACACACACTAAAGCGCGATGACTAACAAGCATTGTCAGTTTCACTACTTAAGCAAGATTGACGATGTCACTAAAATTAAAGAAGACGTTGCGGATGCTTTCAAAATGTCTACTAGATTATGAAAAGGGGTTTTCCTAACTAAATTCCAAATTTAAAATATACAAAGGTACATAAAGTATGGAAAATATTTTTTACACCCAACGATAAACAAGAATTCATACAACGCTTTGAACTTACTAGACTCACTTAAATTAAAAGGAAGAGTATAAAACGTTTTAACAAAATTAAAATTCTTAATATGAGTGACGGTGTGGGATGTCTATTGTTCGAACTACAGCCTCCCGTGGGAGTTTTACATGAGAAAGTACAGTTTACATAACTTTACATAATATAACGCTACTGAGCCAAATGTGAGTAGTTTCAGTTTTATTGGAGCGGTGTGGACTTTCGTCTGGTACCGAAAAATATAGGTACAATACAGCCAATATGCCTTGGCAGTTCCGAACTTCGCGCAGAAGGCTGCGCAATATAATTTTTTAGGAATCAAAGGGTGACATGAGGCGAGTGTGAGTGGGAGAACATGTGCGAAAGTTCGCAGAGCCTATGTTCAGACCTGCCAGTTATATCGGTCGTATTGTAGGTAGGTGTATTTTAAGACAACAACAATTTTTTTTTTTTTTTTTTTTTAAACGTTGCTCCACACTAAGAATTTCTTCTTGTATCGTGGGTGCGTTTACAAACATAGAAACTCACATACACTAACACCCAGACCCGGAACAACTACTTGCAGATCATACAAATATTTGTTCCGTGCGGGGATCGAACCCGCGACACGTTGCGCAGCAGTCGATCACTCAGCCACTGCGCCAACTGTGTCGTCACCGTCACCGTCGTCGTCGTGAAGGTAATTATTATTACCTTCTTTTTTATTCGGAAAGATCCTAAATTCGATCTTGTTCATAAACACTTTTTTGTAAATTTTATTCAGCTCTCTGTTTCTTTCAGTTTTTTCTGCACTCTTGATCTTAAATTGTAGAAGACAATATGTACATTTTCACAATAAACAAGTCTCTACCATTTTATGGTCACCCTTGCATCTTGCGGTGATCAAAATAATAATTACAAAGATATTATACATACATGATCTTACGACCTACAATCACTTACGAACATTTTATTTTTGTTACGTTACCGTTTATTTTATTTGAGTCGGCCAGTTTGAGTACTATTTTATGTCAACAATTAGCATTAACTTTCGTGAGTACAATGACTCCTTGTAACATAAAATCATCACGCCTGTATTTACCCGAAAGGTTTGGCAGAGGTGTAACTTTAGTAAACCCACATTTCGCTAGTTATGTTTAAGTGCCATTAACCGGGCACAAATCCAAACTCCGGGCTGCTGCTGAGAAATTCCAAATGAAAAAACCTACGAAACTAAAAAATTACTTTACTCTACCTGGGAATCGAACCTGGAACCTCATGCTCAGAAGAAGCATTTGCGACCACTTGTATAACGAGTCAGTCTTCATTTCTTTTTAGGTTTATCAAATAACTTTACTTTGGTGATTTTTAAAGGAATTGCCCGACAAGTTTCGAGCTAAACTGCAGCCTAATTAACGAATACCCTAAAACATGTAAATAAAGCCGTCCATACCTTCATAGCCTTAAAAAAGTTACAAAATATCTTAAAGTTTCTCCTGCCTACAGGGTTTCTCACCTCCCAAAGCACTCATCAATTACAAAAGAAACCAAAATTGAATTTTAGTGCGCTCTTGAACTATTAAACGTTGAAAAAATATTTTATACCCCTCCAAACGTAATGGATTCCACCTGGGAGATATATTTCAGTTGAGACCCTTTGGTTTAAGTATTACTGACAACTATAAACTTTCTCAGCCTCTATACGTGACAAGAAATGTAAAGGTATAACTTTTTTAATGTAGATTAGAATATTAAGCAGATAGGTCGGTGGGTGTATCTACATTGCCACATACGAATTACGTATTACACTGACGTCACACAAAATCCTGCAAGCAGAGTTTACCGCGTGACTAGCATATATACAAAGTCCTGACATTAATCATAGGGCAGTTGCCTACCACTCATGTCACCCGTCTGGTCGGAAGATCCTCCCTTTTCTATGGGGGTGAGGAACTTTACATCCTTTTCCTCATACCTCTATAGGCCATGTTTGGATGGATTATAAAAAAGCCTTGAACACTTGCTTCATGTATTACCTACCAAGGCATAATACTAGCTAGGATCACAAACATCTCAATCTGTGCTAGAGCAGTGGTGGTCTAGTGGGAACGACCCCAACTTACGCGTTGAACTCAGGCAGGCATTTTCCTTTGTGTAATTTTATTCATCACCACTGCTCTCAAAACGGTGAAGGAAACCATCATGAGTAAACTGGCATGTCTTCAAACCAAAAATCGATGACATGTGACTTCCAACCTAGACACGTGCACGAGAAGTTAACAGCCCTAATAAAATAAAACAATTAAATACAATACACAAAATAGAGGTCGTGGCTAAATGATAACAGCCGCACGGGTCGATCGAAAGTTAAGTTACCCTTGCTGCGGTCGGTATATCGAGAGCCCTCCGTGCCTCGGAACACACGTCGGTCCCGGCTGTCATTGGTAGATCTTTGATAGTCATTACGGTGTCAGAAGCACAAAAGTTTGACAACCAGACCAGTAGAGGTCAGATAGGCAGCTTTATGTAAAATACTGGTATTCAGCTGCTTTCGGTTAGAGTGGAAGTCAACCCCAACATAGTTGGGAAAAGTCTGGGCAGACTGATTGAAATTACACAAATAGGGATGTTTACTGGGGAAAAAAAAAGTAGTCCGTCAATGAAATAATAAAAAAATATTTGACACGTATTTTTTGCTATAACATATTAAAAAGGTTACATACGCAAAGGTTCCCGAAGTGGGGGCTCGCTTCGTCATAATTCAGTATAAAATCTACCGGCAGAGTGACGGCATGCCATATATTAACTCAATGTATTGCCGTTATATTATATGTTGATCATGTAAAAAAGAAATAAATACGTGTCCAATATTTTTTAATAACCTATCTGACGGAAAAAAACTTTTAGTCAACATCCATATTGGGCCAAAAATAAATAACGCCATTACAATGGGCACACACCACACACCGTCCTATCTATCATAGTTCACACTTAATCTATGTCCCAAGACATCTCGTGAGCCGTAGACAATGAGGCAGGACTTCAACATTCTACCACGAATTAAACAGTTTTATCTTGAAGTATTGTCTTGGTGGGTATAGTCAGCAACAACAACGAGTAAACTTACAAATACGTCCGATTAAGTTTTGAAAACAGTCTGAGATAAATTGATATTATTCCACGGCAGTAGCTACAATTTCAATTCGTATGTACTTTTTGATTTTATCTTGGATATTACTGACATCCGTGAAGGAAAACATCGTGAGGAAACCTGGTCTTATAGTTACTATGTTTGAAATCGGCAACTCGTCTTGAGTAAGCGTTGTGATCAATGCTCGTGCCTTCTCTGTATGAGAAGGGGCCTTTGCCCTGCAGTGGGTAATATAATATAATCAGCCTGCAGTATTCCCAGTGCTGGGACACAGGCCTAAATCTCGGTGAAAGGGAGAGGGCCATAATCCACCACGCAGGCCCAGTGCGGGTTGATAGATGTCACATGTCTTCGATTTTTTGGTTTAGAGGACATGCCGGTTTCCACGCTATTTCTTTGCCTATTTATGAGCAGTTGTTATGTACTTTTTACAAAGTAAAGCGCCTGCCTGGGTTCGAACCTACGACCTACAACTCAAGTCGCAGCCGTTACCACTGCTCACCTGTAGTGGGATAATAATAGGCTGGTATTATATTATGAACAATAAGCTACTGACTGTACGCCAGTACGCTCTATCTTACGAATTGAAATAAAATGGCGCTCGTCCGAACATTAAAACGGGAAATTATTTTAATAAAATGTGTCCTCTCTCTTGGATATTTTAACGTTTAAATTCACCAAATTGGTTTATTATAACTTGCACCAGCTTTGACACAGATGATTATTTTAAAATTTGCATTAATCTTACTTACAAAACTTCTAACAAACATAAAAAACAATTTGATCTTGCTCCTCCTTTGGGTCTAAGAAACTTTGAAATGTTCTAAATTCAAACCTGTAATAAGAAAGTTACTGACGTGCGTGTCGAAGCTAAAATATAGTGGTCAAAGTTGGTCCGTAGAGCATCGTTGGAACTAAATTTACAATACAGTTCGTCTGCCCTAAACACGGAGTATTAACGACACGTCATTCCTATAAATTACAGGAAATAATTGAATGCAAAAATAATTACTGGAGAGAAATTACAAAGAAATTGTTGCGATAATCATAGCAGAAAAAAATCCATTCCAATTTGCGATTTAAGATCAAAATCAATCAATCAAAAAGTGAGTTTGTTTGTTTGCCCTTTCTCACTAAAACGGCTGAACGGATTTGGATGAAATTTGGCACGTATTGTAGGTAAATTATGACTTGGGTTAGGTCATGGATACGTCCACACGGGCGAAGCTGCGGGCAAAAGCTAATAATAGATGATTATGATGTTTTTTTACTATTTATATGCTCACCTACTAGACTCAAATTGTATATCTTAGGCTGAAATCCTTGTAAATTACTGTTCACAAGGTAACTGTAAAATAATATATATGACGGCGCTTCGATGTTTTGAGAGTGTCAAGAAACGTCGAAAATGACAGTGGACATTTTGACAAGCGTGAATAGACGTTTCTTCACTCTGACACAACTCCGGGCTCTTTTGCACGCGGCTTTCAGACGGATTGGGACTAATTATTCTAAGGATCGGGATAATCCGTTTGCATCACGCTCAAGCATAACGTGTTCGGTGGAGTGTCACTGTATTTCGTTTAATTAGAAAGTGCTGATTGTAATTCTTATAATAGTTTGCTAGAATAATAATCGTGCATCGTTGATCATCTTCAACACGTGGTTTTAATTCTCCTCGCCCGCCTACCCACGATAGCTCGGCAGTCGCAGTGAACCCAGAATTGATTGATAATGGCCAAGTGCCGTTATCAGAAGTGGGATGTGAAGGGCTTGCTTCAGAGGAGAATAGTCGTACGAGATCTTCAGCGCCGGCATCGGAACCAAGCCTGTCTCAACAGATGGAGTTGTTTTTAGCCCGATTAATGGCCATATCACAGCCGCAACCTTCGAGCAGCACGTCTACTCAGTTGATTGAGTTTGATCCTGATGGCAATGAAGCGGACATCGAAGGTTGGTGCAACGTGACAGAAATCGTAGTCAACAACCGTAAGTTAGAAGGCGCAGAGCTACTTTTGTTACTTACACGTGCACTCAAGGACCGAGCTGCCACCTGTTTAACACGACTGCAGGCATCGCAGTTGACATGGCCTCAAATAAAAGAAGTATTGCTTGTGAAGTTTGCTAAGCCCATGCTGCCACAAGATCACTTCGATGAAATTTTACGTTTTCAAGTTGGTGTCAAAGAAACCGCAAGTGAGGCGGCCATGCGCCTTTGGAACATCATCGAACGCATTCCACGGATGGAGATGGCTGAAGATGTTACAACGGGATTTGTATCTTCAGTTTTATGCCAAAAGGAAGCCGTGATCCGCCGTGACCTCCATTCCCATAACCTGACCACTAAATCTCAACTACTGCGCGTTCTCAACGGCATTTCACTGAAACGAAGGCATGAGGGTAGTGATGACCATGCTGCGGATGTGAAAAGGACCCGATTCAACGAACCACGCTTCATGGGAACATGTCACCGCTGCGGTACTTTGGGTCACAAAGCGATAGACTGCCGCAGGCGAAGAGAAGAGCCTGCTACTTCAGAGAAGACGCACGATCAAACATCCAGAGCCGCTGATAAACCAAGACCAATCACCTGCTTCGCGTGTGGACGACCAGGACACTTGGCGTCCGCGTGTCCAGATTTAGCGGGTGGCGGTGGAGCAGCGGCGGTCAAAGCAGTCCATGTGTGTGAACGCAAGGCATCGAGGAGCACCTTGACTACATCATCCGGTGAGTTAGTTTCCTTTCTTATTGATAGCGGATCTGCTTGTTCATTAGTAACTAACAGCTACGCCGAGAAGTTCCCTGGTACTGCGCAGAATAATTTGGTTTATCTGACGGGCATTGGTAGAGGGGATGTAGAATGTGTTTCCCAGGTTATGCCCCATCAATGTTCAAGGCCTATCGCTCTCAGTGTTGTTTCACATAGTACCTGATGGCACTATTGCTGAACCAGTTATAATAGGTAGGGATATATTAGAGGATAACGTACACGTGCATATGGATAACGATCAAGTAACTTTTTCTCAGCGTAAAGAAGTTAATTTTTATGACAAATCTAGCAACTTTGATTTTATGAATATTGATACAGACTTACGAGGTGATGAAAAATTAGCCTTGATTAGAATTTTCGAAAAATATAGTGAGTTCTTCACAGACGGTATACCAACGCGGCGGGTTACGACAGGCGTTCTCCGTATAGACCTTATTGATCCAAATAAGACTGTGCAAAGGCATCCCTATAGGCTAGCACCCGCGGAAAAAGAAATAGTTAACGAGAAAATAGAGTCCCTATTAAGAGCGGGCATTATTCGGGAAAGCAGTTCTCCTTTTGCTAGCCCCATTCTATTGGTCAAAAAGAAAGACAACACTGATAGGATGTGTGTAAACTATAGGGAACTCAATGCTGACGCGGGTTTTTCGTTGAACTATAAAAAGTGCAGATTCATGAAAAAGGAAATAGATTACCTCGGTTACGTTATAAAAGCAGGAGTAGTTATGCCGAACCCTAGAAAGATACAAGCTTTAATTGACGCTCCAACTCCAAAAACAGCTACACATGTTAGGCAATTTCTAGGCCTAGCTTCTTATTTCAAACGGTTTTGTAGTGAGCATAGTATAGAGCTTCATCTTATCGCTACTGGCTCCAGTAGAGCCAACGGTCAAGTTGAGCGTATAATGCGCACTCTAAAATGTCTGCTCACAATAGTGGAGAACGACCCAAACTAAACGTGGCGCGACGAACTTCCTGAAGTTCAGCTTGCCTTGAATAGCACTAGATCCAGAGTAACAGGCTACTCCCCTACGGAATTGATGTTCGGCATACGAGCAAAATCATTAGGAATGTCAACCTTATCCTTACATGCTGAACCTGAGCCCCGTTTAGATTTAAACACCATTAGGCGTAATGCTTCCGAGAATATCAAAAAGGCTGCTTCATCAGAGGTAGAACGCTTTAACCGGGGTAGAGCAATAGTGAGACCATTTAGTGTGGGCGACTTTGTCTTTATCAAGGGTAGTGAGCGTAACCAAACTAAACTACAGCGAAAGTTCAAAGGTCCTTTTACGATTGTCAAGGTACTAGATCACGATAGATACGAGCTAGGAGACATTGATGGGTCTAACCGAACCTATAAGTACGCCCATGAAAACTTGCGCGCAGTACCCAGGGGCTACGGTGGATTGATTGAAGTAGCTACTTCTTTAGTCCATGAGTCAGAGGAGGCCGAGACGGCGGAAGTGAGTCATGCGAATGGAATGGTAACACCTGATGATGATAGTGACACAATATCTGTATCTAGTTCACACACTTTGACCGCAAGCTCTGGCACCCTCTCTGCCTCCGAACATGATGAGTAGTAAATGGTGAGTGTATAACAATTGTTTAAATCCTGTGCTTTTATCGAGAATCGATCTAGAGCGTAGGGCATTGGATAGGCAGTTGGGAGCGGCGTGGTTGATCAATGGGGCTGGCCTAAACCGGGTCGATGTCCCTGATCAGACTATGTTTTCCTACGTTGTAATTGATCGACTGGGCTGGCCTAAACCGGGTCGACGACCACGATCAGACTACGACTTCTCTGGTGCGAGCTGGGTGGCAGGAGATTGGTCTGGGGCTGGCCTATGCGGGTCGACGTTCCGGACCAGTTGATTGCAGCAGCTGTGTGTGGTTTTCGTGACTGGTGGAAGGGGCGCTGACGGGTTGTCCGGTCCACCGCACCATGCGAGTTGGTGGGTGGTCGAAGGGGCGCCTGAAGTCAGTTGTCCGCCCAGTGTGTAGTAATTCAGATGTGAGGGGTGAAGATCGAGATCTTTTTAAACAGCATAAATGGGTAGCTAGTCAGGGATGGGCGAGCATGCCCAGATGTGTACTACAGATTTGAATTTGGTCTTTGCAGATAACTCGAGGCAGGAGAAGTCGCACGAGGACGTGCGAATGTCAGTCCGGCCGTGACGGCGCTTCGATGTTTTGAGAGTGTCAAGAAACGTCGAAAATGACAGTGGACATTTTGTCAAGCGTGAATAGACGTTTCTTCACTCTGACACAACTCCGGGCTCTTTTGCACGCGGCTTTCAGACGGATTGGGACTAATTATTCTAAGGATCGGGATAATCCGTTTGCATCACGCTCAAGCATAACGTGTTCGGTGGAGTGTCACTGTATTTCGTTTAATTAGAAAGTGCTGATTGTAATTCTTATAATAGTTTGCTAGAATAATAATCGTACATCGTTGATCATCTTCAACACGTGGTTTTAATTCTCCTCGCCCGCCTACCCACGATAGCTCGGCAGTCGCAATGAACCCAGAATTGATTGATAATGGCCAAGTGCCGTTATATAGATAAGTTATCGCTGAATTTAATTAAAGAGATGTCTGATATCTGTTATGTTTAAAATATACCTCGGTACTGTTTTCATGAAAAAATATTGAGAATATCCTGCAAATAGAATTAATTAACTATTTCCTTAGCACATGCTTTTAGTATCGGCAAGACTCATAAATATGCAATCCGCCACACATGCACTTAACACTAATTGCTTCTCATCTTCATCAATAATAACATTTCAAATCATACACATCTTCTACTTAAACTTTCTGCTGTATAGAACCTACAATCCCTCTTCATAAATACTTACAACTACTCACACCTTCCTATGGGGGTAAGCAGACATAATCCTTTTGCCTCGTTTACGTTCATTCATCTGGTCCCCGACTAGTCTGGTACCCGATTTATTATGTCACACAGGAGGACGTCAATATATCATTCCTTAGGAATTTTTGAAAACCAGCGCTGTCGACGTTAAGTTCGTTCGAAATCCACCTGTTCTTGCACAGATGCGACGCACAGCTTAATTTTTCTTGTTATTTGTTACAAAAGTAGTTAACCCTGCAATCGGCGTTTTGTTTTTGTAGTCATTTGCCAATGTCGCAACAGTAAATACGCAATATTGTCTTTGATTCGTGGCCTTGACATCAACCAATGAATAACATTGTTAAATTTTTATTGGTTGAATACGAGGCTTTTGGCTATCTTTGTATGTGTGAATTTTATGTTTTTTTTTTATGTGCGTTCTGTTTGTCAAGAATAAACTATTCTTTCTTTCTCTTTTTTCTTTATTACACGCACGCCGATTGCGGTTCGTTTGCCTCTTCATCTCGCAATGTTATTGATCCTCAGATCCAGAAGCTCACGTTATTACGGAAGTAAATTGGATTTATTAATTCAGATGCTTGCAGGCTTTGAGGTTTCGGTACATGGCCTTAATTACCACTTAACTACGTCGCCCCTTGGCAGGATGGAAACACCCTGGCAGACTTGGTAGCCTTGGGCATTGGGTGGGCTCTGGTTTCTACTTGAGAATTGGGCTCTATTTTTTACCCTACTGCGGCGAAACCAAAAAAAGGGATAATGTGTTTGGCCTGTATGTATGTATGTCCGTCCCTATGTTCCCTCGTAACTTCTAAACGATTAAACCAATTTTGATAAATTATAAGTCGTTAAATTGGTCTTTATTGCGCGAGTGTCACTGGGTATATTAAAATTGTAAAAAAAAACAAAATGGTGGATGTTTGGTGCCAAAATGTACGCTTTAAAAAAAATACTTAAGCCTATCGAGTGGGGTTTCAAAACTAAGGGTTTTAAAAGGTGATTACAAAAATGTTTTAACGCGTTGTTTCAGTGTAAGATGATCTGCCATCTCTGGGGTAAACCTGAAATGACGTATGTACCTATAATTAGGTATGCTGGCACCCGTAACCTTCAAACCGGGACACGGCCATGCTGCTCGTTCAATATTAACGGATTGAAATACTCATCAGTTTTTTATCACAATTTATTATTACAAGTTTGAGCATGAAATCGGTCTTCAAGTAGTTTGTTATACCCCCCACTAACAACTGCCTTAAATATTTGTAAACTGCACGACTTTAAAATTAACTTTCATATTCAAACACCCATAAAAATTGGTTTAAACTCAGGGTTGAACTCGACGTCATTCGCGTGAATGTGCGCTCACCATTAACTATGCTAATTCAATGGCCACTTTAATTGCCATCGTCTTGTTTAAATTTCAGGTTGTATTGCTCCACTCATCATTTACATATTTCGATTTATTGCTCTAATTAACTTCTTCCTTATATTTTTTTTTAAATGAGCCGCTAAGGTTATATTTCTGTTTCTTATTATGGTCAGCGACTGAATACGTAAAGCGTATCGTAGACGCTCCAAAACAGGAATCGCCGATGTGGGCAATATGTCCGCTGAATCAGCTTCATGGCTGTTGGATTTAGGTCCAAAAACAATGCCCTGTAGCATACCATAAAATTATAATTTTCTATTCTAAGATGACATTTACTGATACATCTTTCTGCAGCTGAATGCTGCAGAGCTGAAACCACAGTACAGTCATGCCTAATTTTTGCTTTTCCAATTAATCTTTACCAACTGAATAATGAAACATAGCCTTCATATAGATGTCATAGGAAATCAAATGCCTGGATCTGTTTTTCTTTGTATTTCCGAACGTAGACATACATCATCGTATATGTGTATCTTTATATGTGCGTTTTGTTTGTGCAGAATAAACAAATTTTCATTCTTTCTTTTTCTTTTCATCGTCATCATCATTTCAGTCTAAAGACGTTCACTGCTGGACATAGGCCTCCCCCAAGCACCGCCATTTCGACCGGTTCTGTGCTTCTTGTATCCAGCGGATTTTTGCGGCCTTCACAAGGTCATTGGTCCACCGAACCCTCGCCTCTCCAGAACCTTTCGGCCCCATCGGCCATCTGTTCTGCAAGCAATACCCATCGCCACTTAAGTTTGCCAATTCTTCGGGCTATGTCGGTTACCTTGGTTCTCCTTTGGATCTCTTCATTTCTATCACGAAAAGTAAGCAAACTCACCCAAAGGGCGATAGCCCTTTAGATGACTTCAGCGGTCTAATGTGGCCCATTGTGAGCAACCACGTTCTATAGGTCATCACTGGCAACACGCACTATTCAAAGACTTTCATCTGGAAACACTGTCTGATGGTCTTGAGGTCGACTTATATCGTTTTGATTAAATTACAGTACCTAACAACATACCAATAAAAACAAACTTCCTACAATAAGTTAGCGAGAAACCGGTCTCCTGTATTGGTCAGTTTAAGGTTAAGTAAAGTTCAAACAAGTCTAGACATTGTATAAAAGGGTCTAATTGGACCCGGACTCGGCAACATTGTCCCTGGTTCCAATATATTGTCGTATATGTACAAAGAATTACTAGTTTACAAACAACAAAAGAAAAAAAAGGGTTTTACTGACAGAAATAAAACTCAATCTGCCTAGCCTTTTCCCAACTATGTTGGGGTCGGCTTCCAGTCTAACCGGATGCAGCTGAATACCAGTATTTTACATGGAGCGACTGCCTATTGACCTCCACAACCCAGTAACTGGGTAATACGATACCCCTTGGTAAGACTGGTGTCAGACTTTCGGGCTTCTGACGACTCGTAACGGCTGTCAAAGATCCATGAATGACAGCCGGGACCAACGGCTTAACGTGCTTTCCGAGGCACGGAGGATTCTCGGTATGTAAAGATGGTCACCCATCCACTGACCAACCCTGGCAAGCGTAGCTTAACTTGATGGATCGACCAGTGCGGCTGTTGTTACTTAGCCACGAGCTCCTCAGACAGAAATAAAACTATTGTAGTTTAATTCTGATACGTAATGGATAAGCTTTCAGAAACCAAGAGTTTAACCGTTTATTTTGCCTAAGTCACATTCGATCCTAAGGTGTTGTTGATGGAACTGCATAAGCATAATCTGCCTATAACGTTGCCGTAGCTAGAATATAGGCCTCCTCTCTTCAAGAGGGAGTGGGCTGTAATCTACCATGCGGGCCCAGTGCGGGTTGGTCTATGTAACAAGTCTTCGAGTTTTTGGTTCACACGACATGACGCTTTCGTCACTATATTTTCCTTCACCGTTTTGAGAGCAGTGGTGATGAAATTATTTATACAAAGCAAAGCGCCTGCCTAGGTTCGAACCCACGACCTACATCTCGTAAGTCAGGGTCGTTACCACTGGGCCACCACTGCACCTTATTCATAAATAAAGTATTTGCCTACCAGGAATCAGCTTATTCTGTGAACATTTTAATTTATAATAAACACATAAATACGCTCAAAAACACGTGCAACAAAAGTATTTGCGATTCTAAATGTTAGCCAAGTATTTAAAACGATACTTGATAAAGATACTCCTGAATGTCGCCCAATAAGTACATATTTTTTAACTTTCTACCCAAGTTTATCGATAAAGCATAAAAGTATAAACGTACCTTGTACATTGCGTATGTAAATGCGTTCCATTTGTATTTACATACCTGCTCGTTACAAAAGTTTGTTACAGTTTATTCCAGAACTTTCAAGTTTAGAGCAGGACTCGTTTGCTCTATATATAAACGTGAAGTCTACTGTATCGTTCGTAGAATTTTAAGAGTCAAATACATATTTCATTATTTGGGAACTTGAAATTTCTATTAATTCCGGAGAGGACAATATCCACGGCCGGAAAAGTTAATTAGAAAGGTTTTGGCATAATCAAATTATTATTGAGCAAGCAAAATTACTTAGCAACAAAGTCAGTTACGACATTTTAAATTATTTGTTACTAGCTTGTGTTCGTGTTTCCGCCGCGCAGAGGTCGGTAATTATTCCACGGGAACGTACTACCGGAATTAAAAGTATTATGTGTTAATTCTGTGTGCTAAATTTCATGCAAAGCCGTTCAGCCGCTTTTGCGTGATTGAGTAACAAACTTCAAATATACAAACTTTCACATTTATAATTTTGTAGGATTTTATACGCATTATTTTAGTTACATAGGTGCCTTATACAGAAACCTCGAACAAACAAACCACATATTTGGTTACTCACTGCCAAATAAGATCGTTACAGGCACGTTATATTCCAATGTAGGTACAGTGGAGAACGAAGTTCTGAACACATTATGCATATAAGCAGCAAATCTACATTTATTTTAGGTACTCAACTTTCAGCTCAATTTCAGCTACATTTAAAGAGTAATTTATTCCTTTCACAGACAAAGCGGTTTGTTATTGAATAATGTGCAACTGCATATAAACGGCAGATGGGAAGAAAAATGCTTACAGAATTCCTAATTTTCGTTGTTTAAAAACACAAGTAGGTTCTTACTACTAGCTTTTTCCGTTTTTTTTTATAATGTACGAGTAAGTAATGGCAAAAGGGCAAAATGGTATTTTGTGTTTTTTCATTAAGAATTTCTCAGTAGCAGCTTGCAGTCTGAATTTGTACCCGGTTTAAGGGGGTTCAAATTACCCTATTGAATGACTATTTCAGGAAATCATGACATTTGAGGCTAGTTCTAATTCTAATCTAATGATTATAATTCTGAAAATGTATTTATTTGTTACGGTCGCGAATAATATTTTGCAAAAAACGTAAGAAAATTTTAACCCGGCGCTTTCGCCTTATGTCAATTTCGCCCCCTATTACACGACATCTCTATCTCTCGTCTGTGATGGTATGTTGTAGCTTAAATAACGATGTAACAAAATAATGACCGGCTCCCTCACTATTATATAGGTATAGACATCGAAGAAAAATAGGGCTACATAAAAATTTTGGTCGACACTTAAAAAGGAGTGACGTACTCGTTTTATTCGATTTTCTGAAACTCATTTACTTATTTATTCTAAGCTGCCCTATATCATCATCATCATTTCAGCCGAAGCAAGTGCACTACTAGACACGAAGAAAAACATGCCCAAGCAACGCCACTTCGATCGGTTCCTTCTAGCATGCACTGGATTCCTGCGGCTTTCACAAAGTTATCGGTCCACCACTTTGTGGGAGGCCCTATCCACTTAATAACCTAAATTCACTGACATATAACGTATAGCCTAATCGTTGGGATCGTAGAAGTATGAAATTATTCACAAGAGTTTATTTTATATGTAACGCAACCCCAGCAGGAGCCGCCGCGGCTCCTGCTGGGGTTGCGGGGTTGTCTGAAAGGGATATCGCGGCCCCGGCACACAGGCAACGGAAGGAACACGGGTGGGTTTTAGTCAGTAAAAGTCTGACACACCCTCTCGCTCCGCCCAGAGCGGGAGGAGGCATTTGATGATTTCCCACCCTCAAAAAAAAAAAGGGGGTAAAATAGGGGGTGAAAAATTTCTATGGAAAATTGACAATTATTGACAGTGGGAAATCCTATCGAGCACATGGTGTTATCAAAACTTTATAATACCACTAATGCCTGCTCGCGAATTCGTCGACGTGAAATTTATTATTTTATCATTATATCCTGTGGCAGTCGGCAATACTGTAGCTTTCCATTAGTGAAAGAATTTTTGGAATCCGATTTGTAGTTCCGAAGATTACAGATAGTGCAATCCACGAAGATGCGCCCCACTCCGCTCCGCTCCGTACTAAAGTACAGCTTACAGTACAGTTATCGCGGAGTGGGGCGCGTCTTCGTGAATTGCACTATCTGTACCTACATTCAAAATTCATAAATTTTACCTCTTTATAACATTATTATTAGTAGGATAGATAATTTTAGGCTATCTTATAAAAGCAAAGCTTAACATTTAACAAGCAATAATATGTTAATTGCCTACCTTACTAAACTCCACCAACAATTCAACACAAATAGTTATCACAACAATGCATGTATCGCGTGCTACGTAAATAGCTCGTGTTGTTTTAAATTGTTTAAACTGTTGTTATGTGGGAACAAACAACTATTAAACATGTTTTTGTTACACGTATGCCATGTTGTATGATAATGTACTGCTGTTTATAAATTATGACGTATTTTTTTAAGAATTCACAACGTTTCTATTCTTTTTAATGTTGGTCTGCTTTTACTGGTCATGTTCACTTAAATCTGTATGGTTCTTTCCTCAAAAGACCATTTCAGACATTAACTTGCATGGCTCTCTTCTGGCAAAGATTATGTCTGGACTTTAAAAGAGACTGTGACCTCTGAGTTTGTTTCGGTCTTTAATCTCTAGAGCAGCTAAGAAACACCGAATTTATCTAGTTTTAAAACATAAGTTATTATTGACATGTCATCAGCCACACGGGTCGATCCATCTGGTTAAGCTACGCTTGCTGGGGTTAGTCCGTGGATGGGTGACCATTACATATCGAGACTCCTCCGTGCCTCGGAAAGCACGTTTAGCCGTTGGTCCCGGCTGTCATTCGTGGATCTTTGACAGTCGTTACGGGTCGTCAGAAGCCTGAAAGTCTGACAACCAGTCTTACCAGTAGTAAAGTATTACTAAGCTGCATCCGGTTAGACTGGACCCCAACATAGTTGGGAAAAAGGCTTGGCAGATTGATTTATTATTGACATGACGTCATGTTAAATTTAAAACGTGTTTCTTTTTACCGATTTATAAGAATAAATGTCATGATGTTTTCCTTCACCGTTTTTGAAGCAAGTGATAACTATTAAATATGCAGTATACAGTGTAAAAACATGGTGTAAAATGCGCTAAATTACCAATATAGTAAAGCAATATTCCCTCATACTAATAAAATAGTCAAACTAAAACAAGGCATTTTTTTCTATTAAACCAATTATAGGCACTTTTGAACTATCAAGGAGTCGGTCAGTCAGAAAGATGCAGCTGACCCATTCCAAAGCGTAGTAGGTACTGTGGCGGCATCTACATCGCCACATGTGAACTACGCATCCCACCGATGTCACGCGAAATCCCTTCATTGCGCAAGCAAGTCTTACCGCGCGATAAGCATATATAAAACTTCCCGACATCAATCGTTGAGCTGTTGCCCACCAGACATGACACACTCGTCTGTTCGGAAGATCCTCCCTTTCTTATGGAGGATGACTGAACTTTACACCCTGTTCCTCATGCCTCTAAAGTACTTACCTATGGAGAATAACGGACAAGGCACTCCATGAGTCAACAGTTTTTCTTGGAATAACTATTGACGGTAAATTACAATGGGGCCCACACATAGAAAAATTGTCAGGAAGGCTTAGCTCGGCCGCCTATGCTGTTAAAAAAATTAGACAGATAACTGACGTAGATACAGCCAGAATTGTTTATTTTAGTTACTTTCATAGTCTTATGTCATATGGAATTCTTCTTTGGGGAACCGGTGCGGACATTAATACTATCTTTGTTCTACAGAAAAGGGCTGTTCGAGCCATTTACAACCTAGGTCCAAGAGATTCCCTTCGAGAGAAATTCAGAGAAATAAATATTCTGACTGTAGCCTCACAATATATTTTTGAAAACCTATTGTATGTACACAAAAATATATCAAATTTTAAGAAAATGTCCGATATTCATAGTTTAAATACCAGGAATAAACACAACCTTGCTGTACATCGCACACGTCTCCACAGAGTAAGCAACTCGTTCATGGGTCAATGTATACGCTTTTACAACAAACTTCCTATTGACATTCGAAACTTACCCATTAAACGATTTAAAAGCTGTATTAAAACTAAACTTTGTAAAAAAGGGTACTATAAAATTTCAGATTATTTAGAAGATAAAAAAGCTTGGGATTGAGCTGCTCGCTCTGCTAAGCCTTGTGAAAACCATAAAACTTGACATTTTAATTATTCATCACAATAAACCAGTTTTATAAACACATTGACATTGTTGAAAATTATATTCAAAATGACACGATTACTTTGTAAAGTATTATATTATTTTAATTATTGTGAATGTGAGGACTATGTGGATATTTTTTTTTCCCTTTTGATTTCTTTTTTCTTTCTCAGTTTTAATGATGGTCTGGCAGTTTGAGTAGTTGATGCGGCCTACCCAAATATCCTTTCCTTGGTATTGTTCGTCGAGTTGAGCTCCTTAAGTTCTGAGTTGAGCTCCACGATTATATATACAAATGCTTGCACTGACTGGACAGGTCCACTCAAATCTGTGTGGTTCTTTCCTCAAAAGACCATTTCAGACACTAATCTACATGGTCCTCACATGACTTGACCAAGATTATGTCTGGACTTTAAAAGAGACTGTGTTTGTTTCGGCCTTTCTTCTCAGAGTAGTCAGATAGGAAACACCGACCTCACCTAGCTTATTTTTAATATTTTTTTATATGACGTGTAAAAGTGATTCCGATATCCTATTTACAGAATAAACAATTTCATTTCATTTCATTTCATTTCATGGACACAGAGTCCAATATTATGGAGTGGAGTAATTAGGTACTTAAATTAAGTGGCTATTTTCTGGACCAATTTAATAAATCATGCGACCCTAGCACTACAAATGAAATACCAACCTTTAGAAAACATAATAATTACGAAACCAAAACTGCATTAAGCCAAAGTTTAATTGTTTATCATTAGAACAGTGTAAACACCTAAGTCTGTACATATTTTAGTCTCACAATAACCGTGGAGGATAATAAACACTACTCGTCAAACAGCATAATAGTGCTCAGATTAATATCTGAGCACTATAACATACCTGAGGCGGTTCTGGGGTTGTATGTTTACTAATGTAAACATACAACCAGAACCGCCTCAGGTATGTTTGCATGAGAAAATTGCAGAGAAGGCATGAGCATTGATCACCACGCTTGCTAAAGACAGGTTGACGCTTTCGAAAGTAGGTATGCTTGATCCATATCTGGAAAAACCTATCATTTAGGTCAGTGTTCCGCAAAGTGTGTACCGCGGCCCACTGGTGTACCGTGGTCATTCGTTGGTGTGCCTCGGAAAAACAAGGTCATCTTATAAACTTATTTTTAGTAAGGGTAAGAAAAATACTTACCTATACATATATACGAGTATGTAAATCACAGGAGCGCACGAGCGAGGCGTTTTGTTTCGTTCATCTAATTCTGTGTTTTCGTATGGCGTGGGCGGGGACGGAGGCTACCCGTACGTACTCTCTGGCTCACGAGTCAGTACGAGTACGACTGTGCCGTTTAAATTATTGTTTCGTTGATTAATAATAAATGTTGATTAATATTACTTAAAAAAAACTGATTTTTAATTTGTGGTGTACCTCCGGAAACTTTCGTTTTCCTAGATGTACTTCGAACACAAAAAGTTTGCGGAAAACTGATTTAGGTAACAATTCCTAGTTATTGAATTAAAAGCGTTTGAAGGTTAAAAATGGATCTCCTTTGGTACCAAACTAAGAAGACTTTGCTTTGATATTTTATAAGACGCGAGATAGTCAATACCTACTAACCATCATCCATCTAAAGAAAAACCTACAGGAAAGACCCTGTTATTTGAAAATATTGTAAAAGCCAATTATTTTTGAAAGAATAACCGAGGAGTTTCTTCCCGGCTCTTCTCCATAGGAACCGACCAATTGGAACCGTGCACCCAGCTTCTGACGTTTCATAAGTACCCATGTAGGTTAATATGAAATAAAATATTTTGAATGTTGTTTTCGTTTTTCTCCCTAGCCTTTTCCCAACTATGTCGGCGTTGGCTTCCAGTCTAACAGGATGGAGCTGAATACCAGTGTTTTACATAAAGCGACTGATTATCTGACCTCCACAACCTAATTTCTGGGTAACACGATACCCCATGCTAAGACTGGTTGTCAGACTTTCAGGGCTTCTGAGTACGTGGGAACCACGGCCACGCGTACTTTTCGAGGCACGGAGGGGTCTCCATATGTAAAAATGGTCACCCATCCACGGACCAACCGCGGCAAGCGCAGCTTAACCTGATCGATGGACCCGTGCGGCTGTTATTACTTAACCTCGAGCCCTTACCATATTTTAATAATATTATATTTTAAAGCACTTGCTTATTGCATAGTACCTAATCAAGCCCTACCTTTTGTAATTACAGGCTCTAGTAGCTTACATCGCAATAAGATTCTGAAGGCAATATTAGTGTGACGTAAAACAACACAACTCACACAAGTTTGTGAACTCATCGACTTTGCACAAACTCGCATAAGATACACAATATATATATACGTATATAATATACAGAACAAGAATAAGAACTGGTAATGTATACTCTAAACATGTTGATTTTCTTCTTCGTGTGGTTAGTGACTATTATAACCTGCAGTCAGAGTTTTAATGCCACCCATGGGCTTCTGACTTGGCTTCACATGTCGTCGAGAATTTTCTCTTAGACATGCCGGTTTCTCACAATGTTTTTGGAGCAAGTAATAGTTATACAATACCCTCATTAATTCGAAAAGCCAGAGGTGGCGGGCCTTACGGCGCGCCTCTCGCTCCGCCCAGAGCGGGAGGAGTCATTTGATTCCACCCAAAAAAAAGAAATAAAAAAAAGAGGTGGCGGGCCTTGGGTTCGAACTCGAGACCTATGCTTTGGCAGTACGACTGTCACACCACTAGGCAATCACTGCTGTATAAAAACATGTTGCTGAAACTACAATATATGATAAAATAGGTTATTTACTATAGTATACAAGAGATGCAAATAGTAAAATGGCTTTTTCTTATGGTTTAGTTGAGCATTCGCGATAACTTTCATCAAAGACGCGTTATTTCCTGAATGTATGTACTTATTACTTAACTCAAAACCGGGATTTATTTAACTTTATCATTGAAAATTGTGTCGTAAACCTTTATAACTCAATAAAAATTTCAATCATAATATTCAAATAAAATTTCTGCTAGCCTGATTATCAATGGATTTTTTTCTTTCAAGCTTACGTCACCTTTTTATAAACACGTCTGTATCGCACCACTGTTAATTTGTGTCTGACCAAGTCCGTTCCGTATTCAAATTAAGTCAATTACTAGCACGTGACATTTGCAACTAACTTCACGTTCCATTTACAAAATGTTTGATTTGTTTTTCGTATGTGCTTTTTTTGTGCAAATAGCAATGGTTTGTCCTCAGTTTCAAGACTTTTATTATAATGATAACAATCATATGGTTATTGGTAACCTGAAACGGAGAGAAGTAAGACCACTGAATCCTTACTTCAGCCCTTATAGCAGAAGACGATATGGTGCGGATGCACAGACAAACCTGAATTATAGGAGGACCAAAGATATACGAGATAAAGAAGATGTTGTTGATCGCAGGTTCGAGGTAAATGATGATTATCATTATTTTCTTTAGTTCAGTTTAGTTCTTTAGTTATACGAGTAGATCTTATTATTAGATGCCAAAGTGTGCAAACACCGGAATTTGCCGTTGTGGAATTGTATTCGATAAGACAAACTCTTAGGTCAAGTTATGTTTACGCAGGTCCTCACCGGACACGGTTGTTTCGGGAGGTTCCTGTTCAGGATAAAGCGGGAGGAAACGCCCGGGTGTTACCATTGTGTGGATCGCCCGGAGGACACGGTGGAGCATACGTTGGAGGTCTGCCCGGCTTGGGCGGGGCACCGCCGTGTCCTCACGGAGGCGATCGGCAGCGGCGATCTCTCGCGTCCGGCCCTGGTTCAGGCCATGGTCCGGAGCGAGAGTGCATGGGAAGCCGTCACTTCCTTCTGCGAAGCAGTAATGCTCGCGAAGGAGGAGGCGGAGCGCGCGAGGGAAATGCAAGATGCGCGCCCTCGCGGCCCTAGTCGCCGCAGGAGACGCCCCGGGCGTCGGGAGTCGCGAGCCGACTTCCGGCCACCGTAGGCGCGGGCTTGCGGACGGTGGGCAATGGGTAGCTCGCCGTCCGATTAGGACCAGGCCCGGGTCGACGGCGCGTTGTGTTCCACGCGCGCCTCAAAGAGATGTCAGTACCAACTGACGGGGTCCGTAAGGGCCAATGTCTGATGTTTTAATATTGATATTAATAGTAAGACAACAAAGGTTTTACAGTTGCTATATTGAAGCACTTTTTATCAATCAGTTTGGTTTTTAATGTTTTAACTCGACTGTGTAGATGGATTATATTTATCGAGCGTCTCTTCGCAAACCATTAATATATTTCGATGCTTTTCAATAGCTCTGTACTTTCATTAGAGGCTCTTTTTTGAGTAGAAGATGCATATCTCTTAATTTAATACATAAGTCTTCTTTCTACACTACCTACATATAATTTA
The DNA here is from genome assembly GCA_916701695.1 of Agrochola macilenta. Taxonomy (NCBI): domain Eukaryota; kingdom Metazoa; phylum Arthropoda; class Insecta; order Lepidoptera; family Noctuidae; genus Agrochola; species Agrochola macilenta. Next base: position 7,409,256 of record OU753554.1, on the reverse strand, counting down.
ATAAGCATTGAAGAGAACAAAATAAAACTGATTTTGGCTGATCAATGTACACACAGCTACACATCAAGCTACACATTTCTAGTATACTGACACTCCCTCTCGCTCCGCCCAGAGCGGGAGGGGAGTCATTTGATGACTTCCCAACCAAAAAAAAAAAAAAAAGGTGAAGTTATGTTTCGCACGCGGCCATCTGGCATTAAAATCCATTAAAATAATGACAAGCACATAGGAGTCCCATAGCAACTATCGGGTTAACTTTATACGCATAACACTATTAGGCCCACTTGTGCGTTCATGGGTTAGCTAAATAACTCGGAGTTAACAGTTGAGTCAGGGTTCATCCTAAGAGAATTATTGGATTAACCCTAAGTTAGCTGTTAACGCGCAAGTGGGCCTTATTGGATTAACCCTGGGTGAGCCGTTAACTCCGAGTTAGCTGTTAACCCGCAAGTGTGCTTTTTAGGTATAAATCAGTGCGTTTAATATAACCCATCGATAAAACAACTTTACTTGGTTGAGGAATCAAAGTGGAGCATAATAAATAATGTTGTTTTATAAAAATTATACTTAGTATTGTAAAAATTTATAAATCATAGAAAAATATGTTTTTCATTCAAGGAGTCCACAGCTACATTGATTTTGCATAGCCGTGAAATTGGCGATTAGGTAACTGATAACAAAAAGTTATTGCACACAAATAGCATAAACCTACAATGCACTCTGACTGCACAGGGTGAGAGCCAAATTGACATTGAAAAACAATTGAATAACTCTGACCTTGGGTTTACGAGTACACAGCCTGGCACCTACAATATGTTTGCGGAATATTTATATTGCGCAATACGATTGAATCAGCCCTTTCACTCAAACGATCCATTATTTTCATGCAATAACATTGATAGCCCATAAGCTACAATGTTTCCGCGTCCTAAAGCTATACTGATCCTACACAGTGCAATTAAAATATGGTGTAATAAAAATTAAACTCGCTCAAACTTTTGTTCAATCATTGCGCAATCTTCAATTAAACCAAGCAATACGTGATATTGTTCAATATACTTGATCGCGTAGGGCCCGCCTTACATGCATCACGTTCCGTATTTATGATAAATTCTGACATTACAAAACTGTAATGGATTGACGATCAACCGATTATACGAAAACTGTCAGTTTGTGAAAAGGGGTTCGAGCGAAAAAGTGTTCGGTTCGTATTACGAACTTTCAAAGTAAAATATAATTTACAAATTATTTATTACGAGTATTTCTGCGTTCCAGTTGTCAGAAGCGCAAGCACGGGAGGAAAAGATGAATAATATAGAAAACTTGGAAAACATTCACAACGAACTGAGATGGCTGCCTTTAGATGACGAGGATGGGATCGGTACCCGTCAAATAATGTTACTATTAATCACAGTACACTCTAGAATATCTTTATAGAAGCGGGCAACACTAACGCACTCTCCAGCACGTCTACGTCCCATTCGGGGAAAACAGGAGTGATATTTTGATTATGTTTAAGGGCCTTTTGCTGGTAAATCAGTGGAAGCAGCATACAAAATATTCGCCGTCCCATTGTAGTGAAGCGAATTTAGCATCTCATTCAGAGAGTTTAGCATCCCATTCAGAGAGTTTAGCACCACATTCAGAGAGTTTAGCATCGTGTTCGTCGAGTTTTTGACTTGAGTATAGTGCAGTGGATGCGTGCAGATACTCGCCAGCTATGCGAGCTATTAAGATACTTTACTATCATAATATCTTTGTCTTCATCCTCAAACCATTAAAAATATCAGCAGATATGTAATTCTTATTCCATTTACAGATCAACAACGAAACATGATGATTATTGGTCAACGATAACCGAAAAGAATAGCTTCAGAAAGTTATCTTTTTGGTTCTAAAATTGGTTTTATAAAGAAAGTTGCAATATCTCTGATTTTTATTTCGCAGTCTCGTAACGAGCGTTTTTCCTTTCATGGGATTTTTAACCTATAATATTGTGGACGAAGCACATAATATGCCCTCTGCATATAATTGCATATAGTTTATAGTTTTATTTCATATCGTGCAGCAAAGTGTGAAGCGAGCCTTTCGGATTTTTTAATAAGAAAATTAATATTATAAAAAATACCACCCCGTTTTGTGAATGAATGTAAATGTTTTTTTCTTCCACAGATCAACGAAATAACAACTATAATTCAAAGAAATTGTTTATGGGCCAGAAGTTAGTTAAAATAAATGTTTGTGTTTCATTCTACATTTTAGGTTGTGATCAGGAGGAGCGGTTTGCTTGAGAGTAACAATCTTCGCAACACAGTTTTGGGAGCCAATTGACACGGTGTTACTACAACTTAACGAATAAACTGGATCCTAAAACGCTAGCCCCAGCAAGTTCCTAGCTACTCTGTGAACGAGGCTTATATGCCCATATTATATCCTATTATAATATATCCTAGCTATTGAAGTTAGGTTTCTAGATCTTGAGCTTCAAAAACCAATGAATGCTCAATAGAATAGTTTCTAAAATAAGTCCACTAGCATTCGCGCTGATTATGTAGTAGCCACTACGAAAGCCATGGTTTCCCTCAGGCCCCGTATAAGGGGCGATGCGACTTGTGAAGTGACTTGCAACAAGCGACAATCGCGCGCGACTTCATGCCATGCCCCAACACATCTGTGGTGACGGTAACTTGTCCCATTCTGAAGTCGAGGCCGCCACGCTGTTAGCTAGTACATTTTGATTCACTCGCGCGTCAAATCGCTCGTCATCTGTTTCCGTCGCGCGACTTAGACGCGCCACACCAACACCAACTTCTTTCATTTGTTTCTCCGGTGTCGCTGTCGCCAGACGCGTGTCGCTTGTGCGTGTAGGTCATAGTAATGGGTTAGGGTTAAATTACTTCAAAATGAAAGAAAATGATCGCTTATGTGTGTACACAGGTCACTACGGACGTATTCCGAAACACAATCGCCATCACTCGCCGGTTGGGCGGCGCTCGGGCAGCCAGCTGCCGCTGATGACTTACTTTACCCATTTATCTCTTGAGCACAGTTAGTATTTAGTCATTTGGTGGTCGAAAAACTGTAAATTGGAAGTCCTTAATAAAGATATTTAAATTAAATGTGTCTAAATGCAATATAGTTCGAGAAAACGGTATTTAAAGCATTTAACACATGGTATAGTTTGGTTCGCTTCTAGCTGGTCCGTGAACTACCATCACGCTCCTTGTCTCGATAGCTAGGTATAACTTGGGAGTCTGTAAGCATAGAGTGAATAGATTACTTCTAGTTAGATAATCGTTATTCATCTTACACATAACGGGGGTGAGATAGGAGCCAACCACGAGCCTAAATAAAAATAATGCATTATATTTCTTTTACCAAGCAGTATCGAAAATACCGACAGTACTCTCGTTGCTACTTGGTTTCCAGTTTGGGGATGAAAGTTTTGACGTCATAAATTCCACATTTATCTACAACACAAACTAGTGACATGACGTTGGCATCTTGTAAGGCGTTGTAGTCTCAAAATAATTCAGTTTTATTAGAAAGATGAAACCGCTATCATCGCGAGGGTCTAAAAAAAAACTACAACTAATCCAAATATTTCAGAATACCTACATATTACAGTTAAGTCTGAACATAGTACAGCAGTCTGCAATAATACTCAACGCGAGGAGGCAAGCACGAATACCATCTGAATGAGATTAGTGGTTTAAAAGTCCTTGTTAAAAGAAATCCTGTAAGCCTGACCCTTACAGATAGTTACAGTTTCATAATATATTTAATTCCCACTAACTAAGCTTGTTTAGTTAAGCCCCATTGATGAAAGTTTCTTCCCTGTGGCATACAATAACATTGTAACAACGAATGACTTGCACCCTCTAACTTTTTATTGTTGCTTCAACTTATGGTGTGCAACAGGCAATTAAATTGCACCGTGTAAATCAGGCTTTACTCCCAGTTCGTCACAATTACGATTAAAATTTGACGTTCAAAAACAAAATGCGCGTATACGCAACTGTTTGGAATGCAGTCAAGATAGTTTTGTTATTTTTTATCCACATCAGGGAACCTTTTGGGCTGCATCTCACCTGATGGTAAGCGATGATCAGGCTGAAGGCGGAAGTTCGGTTCACTCGGAATCCTCAACCACAGAGGAACTGCCTAACTTACCTCTATAACTACCGAAACACAACAATGCTGTTAACGTTTTTGCCATGGCGACAGACTTAGATTAAGACAGATTAAGATGGTGGTACCTACCCACCAACCAAACCGAGCAGAAAACTTTGCCCCCACTGGGAATCGAACCCGGGACCTCTAGGACTGAGACCGTTGGTCTAACCACTAAACTACAGAGGCGGTTAGGTTCATCTCATAAAACGAAAGAAAGATTCTTCAATTCCAATATTTGTAAGGGTTTATAAACTAGCTTTTACCCGCGGCTCTGCTCGCGTGGAGGCAAACTAACACAATATCATAAATGTGTTATTCTGATGTATAAGCTATACCTATAACTGTAAAGTTTCATCAAAATCCGTTCAGTAGTTTTTGTGTGAAAGATTAAAAAACATCCAAACCATCCTCACAAACTTTCGCGTTTATAATTATTTATTTCAGAGAATCTACTTATTTGTTACATAATCATAATACTCGTATCACAAAAAGAACATAAAATCATAAAATTTTTGTGTCAGTAACTAAATTTTACCTAAAATTAACTAGTATTGTTAGTACCTACACCTAACTGATGCATTTATGGCTGTCTTTATCCATTGGTTTTAGAAAGGACAGTCAACACGGGCAGCAAGAGCACTTAAGATGCTGTTGCTGCTGCTTCGTAGACGACTTTGCTTTCTTACGCATGATGTCTTGAAAGCCATCCGAACCTAATTATCAAATAACTTCTCCCGCTCTTGGCGGAACTGGGAGGGCGTGTCAGACTCTTACTGACGAAAACTCACCCGTGTTCCTTCAGTTGCCTATACGTTGCCACGGTATCCCTTTCGGACTTTCCCGCGACCCTGGCAGGCATTGGTCCTAGCGGGGGTCCCCGTCAGCTGTACTGACATCTCTTTGAGGCGCGCGTGGAATACAACGCGCCGTTGACCAGGGCCTGGTTCTTATCGGACGGCGAGCTACCTATTGCTCACCATCCGCGCTTACGGTGGCCGGGAATCGGCCTGCGATTCCCGACGCCTAGGGCGTCTCCTGCGGTGACTAGGGGCGCGAGGGCGTGTAATTTGCCTCTCCCTCACGCAAACCCCTCGAAGAAATCGTATCGTCGGGCGGAAGGTGAAGACGCCGTGGCACCTCTCTAGCCACTCCTCAAAGAGGGGACTTATCGCCGCAACTGTGGCGTGTCCAGCACTGGGTTGCGACAATCGTACTCTCCATGACGTGAGATCCCGCCGGAGCTCTATGCGTTGTGCCGCGAATTCTCGCGGCAGCGAAGTTACGCCCTCGTTTCGCCTCCTCACGCCACTCCCTAATGTGCGCGAGGTCTTTCGCCTCCAGATCCCATGGTGGCAATCTGGCAAGGAGGCTCGGCGCCTCACCGGAGACCGTGCGATATCCCCGGACGAGACGGATGACCATGATCCTTTGGGACCCGTCCAACCGGCGGGCTGGCCGCAGCTTCAAAGAACGCGCCCACACCGGTGCCCCGTAAAGGGCCATGGATCGCATGACCCCTGTATAGAGCCTCCAACAGGAGGCGTTTAGACCCCCTAGATTGGGCAGGAGCCGCTTCAAGGCAGCCCCGACCTGCTCCAGTATGGGAGCCAAACGTCAGAAATGCTCCACGAAGTTCCACCGGCTGTCGAGGACGAGTCCCAGGTACTACATCGTCGACTTGACACCGATGTGAGCCCCCTCCACCGGCATTTGGGAACCCGACGGTGGCGTGTTCCGAGGAGCATGAAAACACATGGCCTCGGATTTGTGTCCTGTCGACAATTTTCACAGCCACGGCAGCCCTAACAGCATCATAAAAGCATTATTATGATGATCAATGATCACACTCGGCCTGGCTAATAAGTACCTACCTAACACTTTCCAATTTGTCATTGTGTATTATTCAAACGATTGATTTAACAAGAATCGAATCTAAACTAATATTCCAAATACCTACATCAATATAACCCAATCACTCTCTATACCAACAATAAATACCGAAAAAAATACGATTCCAATCAATCACTTTCAAGCGAACTTCTAATTCGATTATTAACCAAATTCGAAACTTTACTCAAGAATAAATTACATGGAAGCACCTTTTACTATAAATTGATACAAAATAAACAATACTAATTTGGAGCTAAGCCGCGTCTTTCCATTCTATACAAGGCCAGAACGCAGCCATAGGAAACTGCTCACGTATAGATTGGAAATCACTTTTTACTAAGGTCTTTCAATCTATACAAGAGTAGTACGCAAATACTCGCGACTTCGTAGTGACCTAATTAACTACCTTATTCCAAAATATACAGTGCTAGTACGCATACGGACTAATCGTGTATAGATTGCGACAAATTGTGAACTGGTATTAAACTTGCGACGTAATGCACCTTTCGCTAAATAGCCTGCCTGGCTGGGAGCAACTTGGAAGTAGCGCTCGCCGGCCGCTCCCGCGGCACCGCTCACTACGTTCGCTCGACTCGTGTCCATTGGTCACAGTTCTAACCTAACCTAACCTAACCCATTTCATATTCCGTTATCTGTTAGCTGTTCCATTTCACCCAGTTCAATTTATTTTAATTTTTTAATCTACATATATTATTAAAACTCATGTCAAGCGTAAGTGATGTAGTATAGTTTGGAACCAGGACGCGCGCGTCCACGTTACGAACTATACACGAGCAGTACGCAAAATTCGTCTAAACATTGTAATCACAGATTTAAAAATAGCATTACAATGTATACGCGAGCAGTTTCCTATGGCTCCGTTCTGGCCTTGAATAGATTGGAAATACGCAGCTGAGCCGATAATAATCCACTGTCGAGTCCATAGGGCGGGGGACATAATTTATAGGGTTAACACGCGAACTCACAGTACTAAGAAATTGTAGGTGACAATCAAAGTAGGGTGATTATATTTTATTTTTAGGTATTTCCGAGAAGTGTTATATATAGTTTGCCGAGACTGCTGTTCCGTGCTTTAGGTATGCGCGGCGAGATGGGGGGGCAGTGCAGACCGCTCAATCGTCAATGCTCACGGCGCCTCACCTCACCGCGCATTCCTAAGGCTGCCTTTCCATTGAAGCGGAGCGAGGCAGCAGCGGGGAGGAGAATTGCAGCGCAGTGGAGCGGAGTTGCGGACAGCGTCTGTCCATTGATGCGGAGCGAGATAGCGGAGCGGAGTTACGGACTATGCGGAGCGAGGTAGTGGAGCGGTGTTGCGGACTGTGCGGAGCTAGACCGAGTTCACGTATTTTTCCGCATCGCCTCTCCGCTTCCCCGCTCCACTTCTCCGCTCCGTTTCCCCGCTCCACTTCCCCTCTCTTTTTTTCTGTATTTTTTCTATTTTTGTTTAAGTCCCGTGAGAGTATAGCCATAGACTGATACAAATCCTGACTCTAGCTTCGAACAAAGAGTGATTGGGTATTTTTATCACAAACTCCCAAGTATCAGCCCAGAAGCTAGAGTCAGGATTTGTGTCAGTCTATGGCTATACTCTCACGGGACTTAAACAAAACTAGAAAATATACAGAAAAAAAGAGAGGGGAAGTGGAGCGGGGAAGCGATAAAAATACCCAATCACTCTTTGTTCGACCAGGGCAATCAACCAGGGACTTCAGGCTTGGCAGTCACGTTTGCAACCATTACTGCTACACGATCGTTTGAACTTTTTGCTCGGTGAACGTGAACGCATGTTCGGGCCGCCAGAGGGCGCTTTCCAGTTTTCCGAACGAAAAGTTACATAAGCACGCGACTGATCGCGTATTCACGTGACGATCGCTTTAAAATAGGACGTGGACTAAGGCCTTAATTATAACAGGTGCCCGAGGCACACGTCTAAAGCGCTGCGTTTTGGGCGCATAATAAAATTATATATAAATTATATTATATTATATTCATTTCTATGAAACAAATTACATGACACGCGCCCTTAGACGGCAGCGCTTGATTTAATTGGTTACATAGAGATTCACACAATTACCATAGACTGAAGACTAAGTCCTTTACAACAGTCTTTACTTATATTTCTGAGCTCAATGGCAGTACATATCCATCCCTCAAAAATATTGACCTTCTTTCTGAATGCCAAGCTATAGAAGATTCTTATTATGTATAGCACAGATATTTCTTATTGCAATTCTAATGCATCGCTCGAGCTCCCCGTTCAATGCATTTATCAATTCCTAATCAGATGACTTAGTAGGAAGGTTCTTCGGGATTTGTATGTTTTTCTCAAAATATAGGTCAAGTTGGAAGGAACATATTACACAAAAATATCAATGATGTTACCTACATATTTTCAATCGGAAAAATTCTTGAAGGAGGAATGTTAAAAGATTTAGAAGACTCTGATATTCATACCAATAACATGTTTGCTTGTTTGCTACAGCTGAACCAACAAATGAATTTTTGAAATTGATCAAAGCAATAACTTGAAATTGGGACACAAGCTGAGTTCTTAGTAACAAAACGTCCCTCCAATACCAATAATTAATATCTAATTAAACACTTTCCTATATATTTTGATTTGATTACAACTCAGAAGTTCTAATCGATAACTTTTCAAAGTTCAAACACAAATCAACATAAATCAATTCCAATGTCAACTGAAGGTTCTAATTATTAAGTCTCCAATGCACAGCACAGTCAAACAGTAAACTACATACTTCCACGTCAAAGGGACCGATTTAAAACACTGGTATTCGTTAACCATTAACTGGTGATCCATAATCTGTTGTTAACTTGAATTACGGCACTTTGTTAATCTAATTACTGATCGTTGTTTCATCAAATTGTCTGTAGGGGTCCCGTATATTATTATTTAGAAGTGGCCGGTAGATGATGGAAAATCCTGAAAAGACTATCATTACTGTCCTACGTTTTTAAAATTAAAACAAAAGACTACTGACTCACAAAATTTTCAAGAGTCACTTAATTGGTTGTCAAAGTGCCTTCATTCATCATTAATAATACTCGTATCAATATTGACAAGTACAATTTAATTTTTATAATCGTAACATTTCCTTTAAAAAATTACCTATAATGTATCTATATTATCTTTGAAAAATAAAATCCCATCTACTTCAAAACACTTAATTCAACTGTAGAAATCGGGCCAGAAAACCACAACATTTCAAATACCGTGAGGACCCCTAATGCGTTGTCACGACACTGGTAAACAAGCAGTCCATTAGTGACCAGTACTATGATAGCAGCAAATACAAGTATTCAGAAACACGAGTATCCTTCCACACTAACAGTAGCCGACATGGGGCAAACGAGCTTCAGGAGAAACATGACCTTTTGGATACCCGTTAAAAGTAAGTACAATATTATTTTTATAAAAAACAAGACTTGAACCAAAAACCGGAAAAGCTCTATAAAGTAAATAAGCCATGTCATTAGTTTATTTAGGCCATCGGTTCTAGCCTCTTAAATTTTCTGCAATCTAGGTACTAGGCCTCAGAAAAGATGGCCGATGGGATCGAAAGGTTCTGGAGTGGCGACCGCATACCGGCAGATGACGTAGCGTTGGAAGGCCTCCCAAAAGGTGGACCGATTACCGGTTAAGGCCGCAGGAATCCACTGGATGCGAGAAGAACAGAACCGGTTGAAGAGGAACGGGTGCTTAGGGGAAGCCTATGTCGAGCAATGGACGTCATTCGGCTGTAATGATGATGATGACTAGGCATTGTATGACCTAAGTCGACTGTTTTTTTTATCTGACATTTTGTACCTGTGATGTTATCCATGAATCTAGAAATACTGAGGCTTAACTTAAGCTGTAAATATAATAAAACTTATATTAAAGTACCTGATCGACGAGCTCTGCTCGGGTGGAAATAGAGAATGCTCAATTAATAGTATAGAATAGTTCGTACATATTCTCTCTGGTCGGGTGAAAATACGGAGAAAACGAATTTTCCCAGATATGAGACCTAGCTAGATCGACCCCTATATTGCAACTTTAATCGAAATCGTTAGAGCCGTTTTTGAGAACTTTATTACATATATAGGTATATGCATTATATATACACCATGACATAGAAGTCGTCTTACAAAATCAGCTCACTTCATGTATCCAATGACTAGTAAACATTCATTTAAAAAAAAGGTTTATCAATCTGCCTAGCCTTTTCCCAACTATGTTGGGGTCGGCTTCCAGTCTAACCGGATGCAGCTGAATACCAGTATTTTACATGGAGCGACTGCCTATCTGACCTCCACAACCTAGTAACTGGGTAATATACGATACCCTATAGTAAGACTGGTGTCAGACTTTCGGGCTTCTGACGACTCGTAACGACTGTCAAAGATCCACGAATGACAGCCGGGACCAACGGCTTAACGTGCTTTCCGAGGCACGGAGGATTCTCGGTATGTAAAGATGGTCACCCATCCACTGACCGACCCCGGCAAGCGTAGCTTAACCTGATGGATCGACCAGTGCGGCTGTTGTTACTTAGCCACGAGCTCCTCCGTGATATTTTAGTCGCCATATAAAGGGACATAAAATACCTCTAGGTATAACATTTTTTTTTTTAAATATATAAAAAAAAAAAAGAATATTTACTAGGTTACATGAAGTGGGCTGCCTAAAATGTCACGGTGTTTACCTTGGTACAGATAAAGCATATATTATTATATCTTGGCCAGATGCTACGAGTGGTAGTTGGCACCACATCCCACAAAAGAATTCGTCTGGGGAAGGACATGATTCTTTTCACTTAAGCTGAAAAGTAAACTATAGGTACCTGAGACTTTTCAACGTTCTTTGCGTGGCGAGCTATGTTGCAAATCATTGGGTAGGTAATCCCCAGGCGTAGGCTTTTAAAAGACAGATGTTATCCTAGCTAATGATTATCAGTTAGGCCTTCAGTAATTTCTATCTACATATCTATGTAGGCACATATGAAATGGTGCAATTCAATGTAGGCATTTTTTTGTTTGAGATTCATTGGAGTGTTCCTAAAATATGTCAATGTGAATTTAGCTAAATCAATCTACCTGCCTTTTATCGCCTATGTTGGGGTTGGCTTTCAGTCTAATCGGATGCAGCTGAATACCAAAACTTACATGAAGCGACGGTGACCACCTATCTGACCTCCACAACCCAGTTACTGGGTAACACGATATCCTTTAGTAAGACTGGTTGTAAGACTCTTGGGTTTCTGATTACCCGTAACGACTGTCAAAGATCTTCGAATGACAGCCGGGAGCAATGTGAATATAGCATATCCACGATAAAGCCAGCCTAGGTACATTTTAAACTATATATTGCTGTTATGTAATCTACGTAACAATTCGGTGACAAATGAAAATCTCATAATTAGCCCTACCTAGTCATAAATCCGTAATTCCGTATTAAGGCGACGATAACCAACTTTTAATGATTCAAACTCAAACTCAAACTCAAATGAATTCATAATATAAATTCATATAATATTTATTAATTCTCAAATTAATAATTTCTGTGAATCTAACGCGGATAAAAACTGAGAATCACGCAAAATCTATCAAGCGTATTTTTCGGAAACCTTCACCATTTTAAAGATCATTTAATGATTGATCTTTTAGTATAAGTGTTGTAGTAAACATTCTCGTTACGTCGGCGTCGTCTATTAAGACATTATACGTAAATACACAATTATTGTATGCCTCATATTTGACACAACCGTACATTCATCATAAAAAATAAATTGCAGAATCATTAAAAATGAATTTGTTAAACTGCTACTAGAATTGTAAAATTATCAAGACATGACATCTATGAATCAACAAAATGTTAAGGTTGGAACAACAAGTTTATTTAACAATAACTGACACGTTATCAATAACATACCAATAGTTTCGTGCATCCTGTATAACACGCCATCACCACAGTCTATCGTACTTCCACAGTACTCGTACATTAACGTCTTTGACCTTTTGATACTAGAACATTTAAAATATCGAATCGTCGATGACTCAGAATAAGGAGAAGCCAGTCAAAATGCTACACGTGCGCATGCAATCCATAAGAAATGTTCCTGAAAAACTTTGGCAAAGTTTGAATGATGCGAGAAGTTATTTATCAAGAGGTATAACTAAGATATCGTTGCTCTAACAGTAAATCAACTCCTCGACCAAACTAACTATGTAGTTACGAGTAGTTTTACGATTAAAGTACCACAGAAACTCGGTACAAAAGAAATGCATTTGCTAGTCTTGACCTACTGTATTAAGTAAGATAGTAGCTACACTGTGTCACCCTCCACCCCTTTCTCAAACAGAACGTTCAGTTTCGGCTTCTAATAACAAGTTACAAGGACAACAGCCTACAGAACACTTAGCTTGTGTTTACAAAAACAAAACATGTATCCTACCCTTAAGTATATGCTTCGGGTGTGGAACAACATTACCATAACGTTTCGAGAATATATTATGGGTGCTAAAATGTTATGACAGTAGTGGGTAGATATTTTGATATTAGGAAGGATTATCAAGTAAGATATACTGACAAACAGGTAGGTAGGTACTGACGGTCTGAAGTATTGTAATGTGCAGTGTGGTTTGCGGTTTTCAGTGAACAGCATGGCATCTCTTCTTTTAATGAGCAGTATATACTTTATTAATATGAAATTATTTTTAACGACCGTTGCCGTTGTGAGATAGCAAATAGGTCTTAAATGTTATTCAGGCATTGAGGATGTCTTGCAGAAATCGTTCTGCCATAAGACCGCCTATGTTACTTTTTTATATATCTGCTTTGCATAATAACTAGGTCAGAGAGGCGGCTTATGTTCCAGCAGTGGACAACATAATCTTCCCACAGCTGGGTTGCATGCCGCCTCTCTATGTGAGGAAATGGAGAGGCTGTAGGTTGTACACCACCTCGCGGGCCAAGTGCGGGTTGTTGAAAGATAGTTTTCCCTCGTTATCCGGTAATAAACACACACGCACGCAGTTCTTCATCTCCCTAGGTATAATATCTTCTCCTTTCAGAAAACAAGGTGGACGTTGCTAAGCCCAAGTCTCAGAAGAGCATCACAACCTTCTCAGAGGCACTGAGAGCAACCCTCATCATTGGCCAGGTCTTTTCCCTGCTCCCCTTTGTTGGCGTGTTCACCAACGTCGCCAGTAATGTCAAGTAAGATTAGACATTATTATAAGGATATAGAATACCTGATTGAGTACAATGAGTGAACTTACGACATACAACTTGCAGCATAAAATTGAAGCATAGAGTTAAATTATTACTGCAAAGCAACACAAAGTATGTTGGTTGGAAAATTGGCCACCATGTTTATGCCTATTATGAAATATTAATTGTTGACAGGATAATGACGTATTATTAACATTATGTGCACCACATTGAAGGGAACTGAACGAGACACAATAGAAGTTTTATGATTGTTTTTACGCCTGAGGGCGTTTAGTGTCAATCAAAGCGTATGCGTGCATACTAGGATTAAAAATAATCGATTTGATCAATCTATTTAATTTCATGATGTCCTGGTTCCAGGTTTGTGAAGACTTCATGGAAGTGTGTATACTCGCTACTGTCGCTCATCGGTCAGATGTTCATGGCGGTGCTCTGCATCAACAAAGTAGCCAAGTCCAGTGTTTCCCTCACTGCTGCTTGTAAGTAAAAAAAACATCCACACTAATATAAATTCGAAAGTAACCATGTCTGTCTGTCTCTTACCTCAACTCGACAATTCAGCCTATCTATATAACCACTACTGGACCTAGGCCTCTCCCAGGCTGCGCCGCAGCACCCTGTCTCCCGCCTTCCGCATCCAGTCTGTCCCAGCCTCCTTTTGAAGGTTCATCTAGCTGGGGGGTGTCCCACACTACGCTTGCCGAGACGTGGTGTTCACTTCAGAACTAGTCTGCTCCACCGGCCATCGGCCCTTTGATACACATGGCCAGTCCACTGTCAGTTGAGCTTGGTTACTCTGCAAACTATGTATCTTACCTATTCATGCCTTAACGGCTGAATCGTTTTAGATGCTCAGGGACCATGACCTGGGTTAGGATAGGACATAGAATATATCTCGACCTGAGACGCATAAGGTCGGATTTCGAGATCGGAGCAAAATTACTTTAATAGTCAGCTGAAACCAGTATCTCGCGCTCTTTCTAAGCATATAACAATCATAATTCTATCTCTTTTTCTTCTGGTAGATATACAAATTCATAAGGTCGGATCTGTCGAGTTTTTGAATTTATATCGTGGAATAAGGCTTGATAGCAACTATGTACAGTATTTATACTTAAAATGTTGGTGTAATTAGAAGGTCGAACATTGACTTCAGCTTTTATGCTTTTAAATTATTTTACGCGTAAGGCAGGGACTATTTTGTCATTCGACTTTATTCTACAAGAATTGTTGGTAAAAATAATACGTATAGTCAGATAGAACTTTATGCCTCTTGAAATTAAATAATCAGATGTCGTGCCTTGAGATGTACTGTTATGCCTCAAATTTTTTATTCGTTTGGTTAAGGTCTATAAGCATAATTAGTCCTTATGCCTTTAAAAAGTGCTACTTTAACGTTGTACAGAAATGCATATATGTGAAAAAGAAACACTATTCCATTGACTTCGAGGCCGCACACCGACGCGATAGAGTGACATCTGACAGTGGTGGTTTGACCTATCAGCGCACTGCACCGAGCGCGTCCCGCGTGCGTTTGTTTTGTTTACATGAATAGAAGTTATTCGCGCGCGAATAGTTAGTAATGTCGAAATAATAGTGCATTTAATTGCTTGTGGGTGAACTAGTGGTGATTATTGAATGATTTTATAAGTACTTAATATACTAAGCAATGGATGACTGAAGATCAGGTAAGTACAAAACCTATAAATAGGTACTAAATAGGTTTTATATTGTCAAATCGTGTGGTGTGGGTTAGTGATTTTATCGGTAATAGTATTTAAACATTTTGTGAACTACTTAGGTGTATCTACTCTTTTTTTTTTGCAGAATGTTATATTCACCCAATTACTCAATAAAAGACGCAAACTAGCCAATCTTCTAAATTTGATTCGGTCCCGCAGTTACCAAGCTAAACCAAGCGAAACAGGTGCATTAGTGGCTGGTAAGTGAATTACTAACATTACTTCTCTTTTTAGAAGCAAATCGGTATAGTATGTGGTAAGTTGCTAAGTAGGTACCGTCAACTGCCCTAACTTCGCCTGGCGCCCTATGTTTGCCTATAATGAAAAAGATGCAATATCTTTTTAATTTTACTTGTATGGCAATCGAAACTTAAAGCTTTATAAGAAAACTCAAAGTTTCGATTGCTAAACAAGTAAAATGAAAAAGATATTGCATCTTTTTCATTATAGGCAAAGATAGGATGCCAGGCGAAGTTAGGGCAGTTGACCGGTATATAAGTTATAGGTAATAAAAATTGTTGAATTTTTTTTTTGTTTTTATTGAGGACGATATACGAGATCTATACGAGGATCCAATAGCAGGGCCAAGTTATTGTCATGAGAAGACAAGACAGGAAGTCGATGCGTGTACCTATTTAAGTTTATATTTGAAAGTGCTTGTTTAGGTAAATACTTATCTACTTGTTGTTCTATGAATGTAACCGTATGTATTAAAATCCATATCCATAGTAATACCTATTATAAATTAGAAGTGTTTGTGTTGGTCTTGGCCAAAGTAGGTAGTGTGCTAAGTAAACCGCGCGTTTGGTCTATTTTAGCTACTTCCACAGTATTATGTCGTATGGCATTTTACTGTGGGGTTGGGCTGCTGACATTGAATCCATCTTTATCTTACAAAAGAGAGCTGTCAGAGCCATTTATGATCTACATCGTCGCGAATCTCAGAGAGTTATTTGGAGAGATTAATATTATGACGGAATCTTGCCAATTCATTTATGAAAATATTATGTATGTAAGCGAAAATCTACATATTTTTAATAAAATAAGTGATAGACATAATTTTAATACTAGAAATAAAGATCAACCATTTTTCAGATTATCTAAAGTACATACATCTTTTATGGGGTACTGTTTTATGGGGTGTTAAATGTTACAACAAAATACCTTGTGATATATTACAATTAAATTAAAGAAAATTTTAAACTCTTATTAAAAGTACACTTTGTAAACAAGCATATTACAAATTAGAGGATTATATCCAAGATAAGAATGCTTGGAAACATGCTGGTCCAGCTCCATAGGATAATCTAGAATCTAGACAAAATCAAACTGGTTGCTAATTTAAGTTGTATAAAGTATTATATGACATTGATTTTACATTCTGTGATAACTTCCTCACACACTGACTTATTAATTGTAAAATTTTAGGAAAATCATCTACTTTTACAATGTTTGTAAATATGTGAGAACCATGTATCTATCACATAAGTATTAAATTTTTCTGTTGTTGCTTTTTTTTTAAATTATTTTTACCTAGTGTGGTATAGTAATTTATTTTTAATTTTTAGATGCATCGTCTTCACATATTATTATATAAGTAATGTACCTACATATACCAAATATTGTAAAACATTTTAAAAGAGTGGTAACGGTGGAGTTTCTTGCCCATTCTTCTCCATACGAAAACTACCTTTTGGAAGGTGCGACTAGAAGCAATTCAATTTTTCTTAAGTTTTGACGTTCAAAAGTGTCTTGCAAGGGCCTATTTGAAATAAATGACTTGACTTTGACTTTGAAAATATATGTTTGGCTTCAGATTAAACAAGACCAGCCCAGAATATTATTTAATAAAAATACATTTGCAGAAGATTTTACCGAAATATCTTTCATCCGAAATGCTTCTAAGATTTTAATAATTTTTTACTTGATATGATGTATAGTGCTATTCATTTTTAATTTACAAAAAATAAGTTGGAAAATTGGAAAGTGTTTCTAGCTTTGATTATTTTTTTAATTTCATTTTATTAGTTCCGACCTTATGTACTTCATAATAATTAATTTAAATGCTCCGTACATAGATATATTACAAGATCGGCCTTAACTTAATTTCAATTTTTTTGTCAAACATAATGTTACATGTTAAATAAAAGCTAACCATACGCATTGAATTTACCAAAAAATTGCAGGCATAAAGTTGGATCATAAATAGAATTAAAAGGATTGGTCTTTTAATAACTCTGTACAAGCATAAGGTTGAATGTCACCAAAAAAGTAGTTTTTGATTAATAAAATATTATTATTATACTGTGACTAGTTTTATATACCGATCCAAAGGTACACACGACTTATCTAAAACATTATACTATTTTTAATAGCTCTTGAACAATAGTTTTGACACGATTTTGTCAAGATCTTTTGTGAAATTCCATATCAGACCTAATGCGTCTCAGGTCGAGATATGTGGACGTGGGATTATTTCCAACGTACACGCGGGTGAAGCCGCAGGTAAAAGCTGCATAAAAAAAACTACATATAAAGAGTTTTTGTTTTTATTCGTTGTTAGTGCCAATAAAAGCGGTTTTATTCTCTTATATAATGAAACTTTCATATAAAGTTTTAGAGAGGCCTGAAGAGGCGCATAGATTGAAACTTAGCGGCTTACTTTGATCTAGGTAGCTTGGAAACTGTAGTTGATATCGACGCAGGTATAACTTGGAGCATACAAAATCCGTTCACTACTCTGCTGTCAAATACTTCTAGACATAGACAAGTGGCAATCGCTTTCAAAACGTTTCGTATTTCTACAACAACTTTCAACAGAATTAGGGTTTTTTGCTCAGAGTATTAAAGGTTTTTTGGCAGCACTGAGTCAAAGCCTTTATTTTATTTAGTCGTTACTGAACGATGAACGAATAATTGAAATGAATGATGAATGTCATCATATAGTATTCTTTGTCGAAATGGAAGACCTCTTGCCAAAGTGCCGCTTCTCGGTTCAGCTTTTCGGTTGCTTATGTCAGTCCCATACATTTTTGACATTTCCGTCATCGTTATCGCTTATGAATTTTGCTTTGTCTATGCCCTTTTGTTACAATCTCTTTAACCTACTTACTACGATGCACTTTTTTGCGAAACTTGGGTAGTCCTCTTCTACCTACTTATGACTTTAATACTTTTTCGTATTTCCAGCGACAGTAATCTTCTACGTGACGACGTGCGTGACGATGTCGATGTTCTTCCAAGTGGCCCGACGCTGGCCTCAGCTGGTCCAGCACATTGCTAAGGCCGAGGACATGGACCCCAACTTCGATTGCAGTCTGACTAGGAAGTGTAATATTACTTGTGGTGTGGTTCTGATGCTGGCTTTATGTGAGTAGAATTTTGAATCTTAGCGAGCGGAACAAAAGTAACATGACGTCATCATCATCATCATCATCATTTCAGCCGAAAGACGTCCACTTCTACACATAGGCCTCTCCGAAGCACCACTGCTTCGTCCGGTTCTGTGCTTCTCGTATCCAGTGGATTCCTGCGGCCTACACCAGGTCATTGGTCCACCTTTTGGTAGTCCTACCAACGCTACGTCTTCTAGTACGCCGCCGCGGTCGCCACTCCAGAACCTTTCGGACCCATCGGCTAAATGCTCTGCCAGCAATGTGCCCTGCCCACTGACACTTAAGTTTGGCAATTCTTCGGGCTTTGTCGGTTTACCTTGGTTCTCCCACGGATCTCTTCAGTTACTTAACAACAACATTCATTCGAGGTCTTTTCACACGTTTTATTTTCGATTATAAAATTGTTTGAGTTTCCGTTTCGTTAACATATGTCGCGCGTTCATGCTAGTGCCTCTGTTCTGAAGGAGTCATCTGGTATTTCATAATAGTTAATTGATTAAATATTAGGGGTTTGCATTATTGAAAGCAACTGGACTGGAATTGCTATGACTATACCCAATAACCGTTCAAAGATCACGCCTCTTCAGTAGTTGAATTGATCATTTTCTTGTAATATTTGAAACTAATGTCATCTGTTATCGGGAACATTTTACTGAGCGAATTAAACAGCGCAGGATCAGTCCTTTAAGAGCGCACCGAGGATTATGTGAAATAATTGCGTTCGTTTGATCCCTTGCTGCATCGTTATTACTTAATCTATAGTTATACAACTATTATGTAAGATATAACAAAAGCAATCATAAGCATTCACTCTAGAGTTATACACTTTAGAAACACGATTACTTGTGGTTTCCTCGGTAGAAAAAATAAACCCTTAGTACGGCGTAAATACTTCACGGAAGGTCATCACTTTTTTAATAATAACATAACTACATGTTTTCTATAACGTATAAAATTACGTTAACATTTTCAAAATGTGCATTTGTTTTAATAATACGAAGGAAATACCTAAATTAGCGCGTGCCCATTCCTATGCCTTATTTACATTCTACCTCTGCAGCTACTCCTCGCATTGCTGGCCATAATTCCCTAAATACTGCCGTAGCAGGATCGAGGGAAGTGTGTGTTTACATTGCCATACCACTCACATCGCTTTCGACTTTCGGAAATGGCAGACGTCAAAATAATTCAGCGTCCGCGCTTTGTCGTCTTGCAATACATTATTTTAAAAAGATATCAAATTCAAAAAAAGAACATTCATTCTTCATTTCATAGCCAGAGCCGCCACGCAGCCCCGTTTCCCAGTCTCCTAAAAAACTCGTTGCACCCTTAAGAAATTTTTGGTGAAAACCTAGTATACTTTTTTTTTTTTTTTTTTTTACCTAGTATACCTGTGGTCGTCTTTTGATTGTTGTGATCATCATGATGTTTTTATTACAGTGGAACACATCCTGTCTCTTCTGTCAGCATTCGCGGGTGCCTCAGCTTGTTTCTCTAAAATGGAGACCTATGAAGGCTTCGTCACACACTTCTACCCTTGGGTCTTCAACTATTTGCCGTATTCCATCGTGTTGGGCGTTATTACTCAGGTAACGAAAACATTATTTTGATAGACTTATGACACGATCTACTGAACTTTTTTTATTCTACCATAATCATCGTCGGTTTGTTTAAAAACATAAACTGATTTTAGCTTAGTTAGCCCCCACCGAAACGATCAATTGCTATTGATCCATTGCCATCAATTTTATTGTAGTAGTATTTGTCAATAGTTTCAATTGCATTCGGTAGACGATCAATTTTAGCATCAATGTGTATCAATCACGTAAATATTTACAATTGCAATTGATCGTTTCGGGGACCCATAAGATAACTTGTGAACCACCACTATTGAATCCAAGCTGCTGCTTTAAAAGGCCGCGTCCTATTTAAAATCGATAGTCGCGCGAATTCGCGATCGCCGCTTCCTCTTGACTGTCAAGATATCTGTTTTAAATGTGTCAAACGACCCCCATCTGTCAGCGTATCTGAAACAGATATGTCGCGGCTGACTTACGTTTTGACCACTATTGCTACAGATTATTATTACAAATCATGCTCAAAGTTACACAAAAGTGTACAGAATTAAACAAGGATGCCTTAAAATGTCACATGGTCACTTTTTGTTCGAGGAACCTGAATGCGCCAATCGAGGGCGCTTTCCACTTTTCCGAACAAAAGTGATATACATGCATGCGACGACCCTGTATTTGCGCGACGATCGCTTTTAAATAGGACGCGATAGCTTTAACTTGCGTACATACGAGTATTCAAAAATGTTGTATTATTTAATCTTTAAAGTGGTGCTTTGTTTCAGTTCCTCCACTTCCAATCAACATTTATATGGAACTTTTCCGACTTGTTCGTGATATGTATGAGCTACTACTTGACTTCAAGACTGGACCAGGTCAACAAAAAGCTGCTGGCAGCACAAGGCAAGGTATGGTTTAGATCGCTGTCCTTATACCTGTGTAGTGTATACTTCAAAGGAGTTGACCACCTTGCTTCGTCGTCTGCTTTATTTAAAAACCTCGTATTTTCTAAAGGAAATCGGTATACCTATTTCTATAGTCTGATGAACACGATGATCGCCACATGCGATCTACACATCACACTGACGTCATGCAAAATCCTGCATTGCGCAAACAACATTACTTGCGCGACTTGCATACAACGTCCCGACATCAATCATCGGGTAGTAGCCAACACAACACCCATCTGATCAGAGAATCCTCTCTTTTCTATGGAGGATGAGTGAACTTTACAGCCTGTTCCTCATATTTCTGTAACATAATACGCATCTTTCTACTTCCAGTATTTACCGGAGATCTTCTGGAGGGTAACTCGGGAGGACTACTGCAGAGCAACGCAAATCGTTCGCAGGGTGGACAGCGTCATCAGCGGCGTGGTCTTCATATCCTTCGCTAACAACTTGTTCTTCATCTGTTTGCAGCTCTTCAATACTTTGGAGTGAGTATCAATTTGTTAGAAGGTAAAAACTCCAATTAGTCAGCGTGGTGATAATTACTTATAAAATCTATACATATTAAAATTAAAGGCAAAAAACCTTTAAAAAAAAAAGCTTTTATTTAAGAGCAATTAGTCAGCGTGGTGATAATTACTTATAAAATCTATAGATATTAAAATTAAAAAAACCTTTAAAAAAAAAAGCTTTTATTTAAGAGCTCTAAAAAGAAGAAAATAAAATTTTCTTTTAAAATTGTAACTATCAACTTATAACCTCATTATACACAATTTATATGATCATAAAAGCTTGTCGCGCGATTTACTTGTGTAAATAAACTAGTACCTATTTATTTGAGTACCTTAATCTGCAAAGTTATTTTTTTTTTGCAAACCTCGCGACAAGCTTTTATGATCGTATAAATTGTGTATAATGAGGTTATAAATTGATAGTTACAATTTTAAAAGAAAATTTAATTTTCTTCTTTTTAGAGCATTTAAGTAAGTAAAAGCTTTTTTTTTAAAGGTTTTTTGCTTTTTAGTTATTTATAATTATTCTTGACAAGCCCTTTCATTTGATACCCATATTGCAGAAGTGCATAAAAAATAACTATTCCGCCATCTTGGACGTTCCGCCATATTGGATTTAGAATAACGTCACATTATTTTTCGAGTTACTCTCAACAAGCCCTTTCATTTGATACCCATATTGCAGAAGTGCATAAAAAATAACTAACTATTCCGCCATCTTGGATGTTCCGCCATATTGGATTTAAAATGACGTCACATTGTTTTTCGAGTTACTCTCAACAAGCCGTTTCATTTGATACCCATATTGCAGAAGTGCATAAAAAATAACTATTCCGCCATCTTGGATGTTCCGCCATATTGGATTTAGAATGACGTCACATTATTTTTCAAGTTACTCTCAACAAGCCCTTTCATTTGATATTGCAAAACTGCATAAAAAATTACTATTCCGCCATATTGGATTTAGAATGACGTCACATTATTTTTTGAGTTACTGTCAACAAGCCCTTTCATTTGATACCCATATTGTAGAAATGCATTAAAAATAACTATTCCGCCATCTTGGATGGTCCGCCATATTAGATTTAGAATGACGTCACATAGCTCTCTATCGTGTATTGTCATCCAAACTAAACGTGTATACAAAATTTCAGCTCAATCGGTTGAAGATATCTGCTACAAAATTGAGTAGCAAGATTCCACGCGAACAAACATACATACATATGTACATTGCAAGTTAAAAAATGCTTTTAATAAAACAAAGTCGCATTTCGCGTTTGTCTGTATGTCCGCTTTGTTCTTCTAAACCACGCAACAGATTTTGATGAGGTTTTAACCATCGTTTAGAGAATTTATTCCGAAAGGTTTATATGTATATTACTAACATAATATCTCGATGTTTTGTCAAGTCATTAAAACCAAGCGAAGCAGGAGCGGGTCACTAGTTTAAAATTAAAATAAAATTCGTAAATACAAACTATTAAAATGTCCATATTGTGTTAGTACTTATTACATTATCTTAAAACTATGTTAGTAATGAGGAGATCAATAAATTTATTTAAGTACCTACATAACATAAAAATCGAAAAAAAAACATGATTGAATTTATAAATTAAAATTTTAAATAAATAATAGATAATAAAATAAAAATTGTAAAATTGAAATAAATCAATCACCGCCTAGACTTTTTCCAACTATGTTGGGGTCGGCTTCCAGTCTAACCAAATGCAGCTGAATACCTGTATTTTGCATGGAGCGACTGCCACCACAACCCAGTAACTGAAGAATACGATAACCCTTGGTAAGACTGTTTGTCAGACTTTCGGGCTTCTGACGACCCGTAACGAATGTCAAAGATCCACGAATAATAGACGGGACCAACGCGAATGTAGCATGTCCAGGATAAACCCAGCCTAGGTAGATTTTTAACTATCTATTGCTGTTAAGTAATCTACCATTTCGGTGACATGTGACAATCTCATAATCATGAGCCCTACCTAACAGTAAAAAAATCCGGTTCTCATAGTCCATCTGTCATCTGATATGCGGCAGACATGACCGGCCCAGTCCCACTTAAGTTTAGCTTAGTTTAGGACCAACGGTTTAACGTGATTACCTAGGCACGGATGAATCTTGGTATGTAAAGATGGTCACTCATCCACGGACCAACCCCGGCAAGCGTAGCTTAACCTGATGGATCGACCCATCCGGCTGAAGAAAAATTACCGATTCAGTACTTGAAGAAAAATTACCATGAGAAGTAGACTGCTACAGAGTGACACAACTACGAGTATTGTACTTTATCAAAATATAGTTTACTAGATATTAAAGAAGATAATGTCTATTGCAATAAATAACTTTTTTTCTCAATGCTCAAGTAATGTTGAGAAGGGAGTGAATGATAGCGTAACGGTTGACAGAAGAGAATGGAAGAAGGAAACGTGGTGCGCCAACCCCACATAACTTGCAACAAGGACAGGTAGATGATGATGATGATTTAGTAATTTTGATGTTTCTGTTTCAGGGATGGATTAAAGGGTACCGGTGAATGCACTGGTAACAAAGCAGTAAAGTAAGTAACAAAAATATACTTTCGCATTCTTCAGTCGACCAGCGTGCAAGACTTGCACATTTTCTCACTAAATTCAATCCTTAATTGCGTTTACCATTAGCTATTATTTATAGTAAATTCCTAAATTGAAAATTGGTGGAGGACAACATTTTTAGGTTATCTAAGAGGTTTAATATTAACTACGAGCTTGACCTCCACTTTCAACTTAGGTCTCTGGAAGTACATGGTTCCAATCTCCAGAGGTTTAAAAAAAAATGTTGGGTACTTTCCAATCTCGCAATGACAGCAAGTTCCTAAAGTCTATTCTAATCCTTGTTTACAATTGATGTTATTGTCACTTCAACGAATATCGACGTGATGTCAGAGAAATTAAGTTGACTATAAAATGACCAGTTAACATTGAAAGTTCATAAAACAAATTGTAGCGCAAACTGAATTTTGTCTATGGGTGCTATAATTGTTTTTCCAATAACACATATTATTTTACATGTTTGGAAACAAAATGTCTAACGCAGATTATATGCATGTTTTATCATTCACAGGATTGTCGTCTCCAAGTCCGGTCCACTAGGCGGCCATGAAGCTGCGGCATACTTCCTCTTTTCCTTGGTCTATCTGCTGTCGCGGTCGGTGGCGGTATCCCTGATAGCCTCTCAAGTGAACAATGCGTCTGCTGTGCCAGCGCCCGTGCTGTATGATGTGCCTTCACCGGTTTATTGTGTTGAGGTAAGAGGAAAGAGCAAATAAATTGGAAAAAGAACAATAAATATACGCAAGGAACTAAAACAAACGAAGCGTACTGGGCCGCAGGGCAACCCAGAGCAGTCAATCTCACTAGCACCTTATTGACTAGCTAATACATATTATTTTTAATATGGCATGAGCTATTTTAGATTTTAAGCCATGGAGCTCCCACACACGGATGGATCCAGCATATTCAGCCTATAATATTCCCACTGCTGGGACCCAGGCCTCCTCTCAGTGAGAGAGAGTGATTGTCGCGCGCTGAAATGTTGTTGCGACTAAATTTGGAATATTTTTAATAACGGGATTTGGGTCTTCTGGTCTGCTACCAACCTCTTGCTTAACTTTGCGTGCGTGATATATCAAATCAAAGATATAAATATCTGTAGATAGACAATCAAAGCTGTGAACTCGGCGAAAAAAATAGCATCCAACTCTTAATCGTTAACGCACACTACAAAAGTACAATGACAGCACAATGACGTGGCGCGAGTGTAAGACCAACAGCCAAACATTTTTATTTATTTATTTATATCTCCCTTACAACTATCATTACAGGTGTATACCTAATGCGATAGCGCGGTCTTAAAATGAACTAAATTACAAAAACAATGAAAAACTACAAAACTTTACTACTAAACTTTTTATGCTGGTGTGCGATGCATTGTCACGCACAAAAACATAAATATATAAAACAGTTGGCCTCTTTGTTTTAGTTCTTTGGCAGCGCGACACTATCTAGATATAAATAATAAAAGATCGTTGGTATAGCTCTTGCTGTCGCTAAAAAAGAAAAGATTTTGTGGGTAAAACAGTAGAGATAGATGATCTGTGTTTGAACCGTTCCGTTCATTTTTCGTTCATTATAGGTAAATGATACAATGCGACAGCACGAAAAACGACTACATATTCAAAGGTTTTCAAAACATTAATAATTCTGTTTCACAGGTACAGAGGTTTTTAGACCAGGTCAATGGGGACAAAGTGGCGTTAAGTGGCCTACAGTTCTTCTCGGTAACCAGAGGATTACTTTTAACTGTGAGTTTTTCTCTTTAAAAGTGTGTTTATTGTTGTTTGTTTGTTTTAGAGGCAGGTTTATGAAGCGAATGCTACGGTTAGTTAGATTTTTATCAAACCGCAACTTTCATTCAAAACAAAATTGCAAACAAAATGTTAACTTTCAAAAATGAAAAACCGAGTACGTTTTATTTGAGTTTATTTCATTATTTTCAGAAACCTTTGCTGTTTTTCAAGCACATGAGGGGTTTTCGATGCGTCAAATATTTTGTTTATATACATAATTTGTGTAACATACAAGAAGTATGTTTGTATAGTTTTCTATTTGATTTTTTTATTCTGAAAATTAGAGCAATTAATGATCACAATAGCCTCAAAAAATCCAAGTACCTACATGAACTGATCTGCCACTATGGTCTGGTGGTCGCAAGAGCTACTGCTGGTCATGAAGTGCGGGATTGGATTAACATGTCGAACAAAGTGTTATTGGGATTTTCCATCAGGAATTTCTTAGTAGTAGCCTGGAGTCTAGATTAGTCCCCGGTTGATGGCAATAGGCTCGCCCCCTAAAACATGGTAATGAAACTTATCTGGCGAAATGTGGGTGTAAGTACTATAGGTACACCTCTGCCTATCCCTCCGGAGATAACAGCCGTGGTGTTATGTTATGTGTGTGTGTGTGAACTGATCGGTGTTTTTCTATCCACAGGTAGCTGGCACCATAGTGACGTATGAGCTAGTGATGTTCCAATTCAACTCATCATCGACCCCGACGCTGAACATCACTTCACCCACTATGCTGGCTGCTATAGCACCTACATTGCCAACTACTACACTGACTTCTTGAGAATCTGTTGTTATTTATTTTCCTAAGCGACCCATCTTACTTAAGGACTATAAATCTGCTGAACATTTCATCAGTCTTAGGTAATATTAAAATGATAGCCGCTCTCTTCGTAAATTATAGCATAATGATGAACTAAAACAATTTTTTTTAATCAGATTCCACCACTAAATAAAAAAGTAACAAATATTTCCAGCCCATATGTATAAAAAGAAAAAAACAATGGCAATCATTTTCAATTAAAATACAGAGAACGAAACAAAAAGATAAAACAGATAATCTAGTTGTGCTTATTCGAATGAAACCTCCACAGACAGACCTGCGAGAGAATTCTAACAAAATAATATGAAATGTAGATTTCATTTACAATAGAATAACCCCCTATTCAGACTAACCAGCTAGAAACAATACGCCTAGCAACAACAGGTGGGCTCATCAGCAAGATTTATTTTGTAACCATTACTTTACACAAGTACCAGGCATTCATAAAGCAGACGCAAGTAATCTTGATATTATTTATCGTCTACCATTACGCCTTCTAAGATAATATTTGTATTAGGTACCTTATAAAATTGAGTCTAGACAAGAGTAAGAAGGTATTAGGCTATTACCTACAGCCTGTGTGGATCCAGTACTATGGAGCTCTATATATGTTTCTTAAATACTATGGAACTCTTGCTACAGCTGTCATCACATTTCATCGTTGCAAGAACAGAGGAGGAAGCGATTTCCTTCAAATGATGCCGACCAGACAGGTGTCGTGTCTGGCGGGCAACTGTCCGACGATTGATATCAGGAAGTTATAAATATGCTGAGCGCGCTGTAAACATTACTTGCGCGATGCAGGATTTCGTTTGACGTCAGTGTGATGCGTAGTCCACATGCGGCGATGTAGATGGCGCCACACTACTGCCTCGTTGGTCTAGTTGGTCACAACCACTACTGCTTAGCATGAGGTCGTGGTTCGATTCCCAGGTCGGCAAAGTGTTATTGGGTTTTTCTATTTCAGTAGCAGCCTGGAGTTTGGAATAACCGGCCCGGTTGATGGCAATAGGCTCGCTCCCTAATACATGGCACTTAAACAGATCTGGCGAAATGTGGGTGTACTATAGGTATACCTCTGCCGAACACTTTGGGGAAACAAGGCGTGTTGTTATGTTATGATGCCCATTACGTCCATAAAGAAAAGCAGTACACTCCCAGTGTCAATATATCGTCTCTCGGAACGCGGCCGTTGGCCTAGCAGCAATGCCGTACCGTGATTGGCTTAGCTCAGCCCAGACAATGATTGACAAGGAATAGCGACTGACAAAGTGCGGACTATTCCGACTACACAGTCCTTTCATAGTTATTTATCCTTTGATTTTGCATCACTGTCAAAATCACAGTGGTCTTTATTCTCGTTATAATTAGGTTGCTGTTGGGTTGCTGCCAGTGACAAGTCTATCAAAATCACAGTGATTTTTATCGTCGTCACCATAAGGTTGCTGTTGGGTTGGTGCTGTCAGAGATAAAATAACTATGATACGACTGTACCTAGTAGTACTCGTAGTAGGCAATTATAAATATGAGTTTGTGAGAAAATAATGTATTTAGAAGAGTTAAAAATAATAGACATACTAAGGGGCAAGGGATTTATTTATTTAAAATTCAGATATTTCAATTAGCTATTTACTTTATAGGCATATAAATAGAAATATTATATATTTGCATTGTACATTACATTAGTTGAAGTATACACATAAATCACATAATAAAAATATATTAGAAAATATGTTGTAAGAAGAGGCAGTAAGCACTATAAGTGTATTTATAAGTATTACCTAATTTAGCAAGCTTTAAAAGTCGGAATGATCACTGTATGTAAGTTCTGTTGAATAAGTTTTGTAGGGAAAGGATCGTATGAAGTAAAGCACAGAAAGACAAGGCTAGACATTTATTTAATTAGACTTGTCATTATTTAATCAGAAAGCTAGTTGTCCGTTCGCAAAACTAGGTCTTCATGGAGAAGAAGGACAAGAAACTCCATGGAAACAGTATGACAGTATTCTATCAACACATAATCATAATAAGCAATAATTACGGTATAATATCAAATTACTTAACTTAGGTCCGTTCGGTGCGACTGCTCCGGAACGAATGGGCGAGAACGGTTTTTTTTTTTTTTTTTTTTGTAGGGCATCTCGTAGCTGACCACTGAGGTCATGACTACTCAACCGGACAATCCTGTGGCTGCCTTAAGCTTCTACACTCAAAGCCTCCAGCCAGGGGCGGGCGAGAACGGCGGAGCGGCGGCTTTTTATAAACGATAGTCAACAAGTGACGTCACATCGTACGATTTTGATACAGACTTGTTAATACTTGCATTTTAACATAAAACTATGATTAAATTATATAAAAATAGAGTAAATATGTTTAAATTAATTAGTTCTATTACTTATTTGGTCTTACAATGGCATAATTAGTAAACAAGTCACATTAAACAGTTAAATATGATATTATACAGAACAACAATGAAAGAACACAGTTTAAACTTATGTTATAAACGTATTTCGTAATAGTATGTATAATATTTTGATAAGAAACTATTGTTATGTTGTGTTTCACATGTAAACAAGGTTATAATTATTATAGGGATGTGTTTCTTTGTGTCTAATTAAAGAATAATCTATCAAGTTCGTTTATATGCATTTTCGGAGGTATTTAGTATCTTCTTATGAAATAATTTCAGTTCCCCTCTACCAATAATATTTCTTAAAACAACGGTTTGATAAAGTGGTGTACGTAATAGCTCGTCTTACTCACGGCTGCCATTACGCCGCCTAAAATATATGAACAATAAAATTTACATTTAGCTCTATTCCACCGGTGCTTACGTAAAGTGTGTTCAGGACAAATATTTTGCTTTGTTCAGGTTTTTCAGGGGTTGTTTTTGTTTAAAAAATGTTTGGGAGATTTTGTCCTTGGTTTTGTGTTTTACGTGTTTCCGATATACAGTGCTAGTTAATAAGAACTGTAAAGGTACCATTCGGTACCCAAGGATGCAACTGCAGGTGATGTGTCACCGCGACACGACTGGTTTCTATGATTTTCTATGAAATACCTTCCGTAGCTAGCGAGTCGTCGTTGACAGCTACGGGCTAGCAACAGGCGACACGCGTAGCCCGACCGCAGACCAGTAGTGCCGCCAACGCTCGAGCGATAACACGTTTTTCTGTCTTCTATCTACCGACTGGAATACGGGCTGCTGCCGCCTGCGGTCGAGTTCGGAATCATGACTGCAGCGACATGACACCGCGACGTGTCGCCGCGACATGACGCCGCAAGAAGTTCGCGTCGGCTGCAGTTGCCGCATACGGTTGGGTACGGAATGGTAACTTAAAAGAACTAACTTATCGAACTCATGACCCAATTTTATTATGTATGCTTTGGTTTTGCACCAAAATTTAGATACCTGTAGACTTACGGATTATGGAATTCAAGTTTACCTATCACTGAGTGTATTTGACATCTTCGGGCTTTTTCCTGAAATAGTTAAGGCTGTCATTAACCCAACATTTCAAGTGCACTGATTCGGAATATTTGGGCTAACGATTGTTGGGACTGACGATAACACCAGTGTTAGTAACAATTGTTTGTTCAACATACCCAACGATTTTAGTGAACAGCGCACCAATTGCGTAACAATCGTAATCTGAAGGATTTTCAGGGAAATTCCTAAACATCTGTCTGCTTAACAACATAAATTAACTCAAGGAACGTTGTTGAACTGTCAAAATAAATTTCATATAATGTGAGTATGTACTGCAACTATGGTTAATAACCATCTATGTAAGGGAGGATGCCTGTCTAGGATGTACAAAATGCCTGTTTTTTTTTTGAAAAACGCCTGTCTTTTGTAAAAATAAAAACTGTAAGTCTTAAAATAAATAATACTCAACAGATAGTTTTAAAGACTGACTTTTATTTAAAATGAAACAATTGAACAATTTAAGACCACTAAATTAATTAAGAAAAAACGAACTTCCTACACAGAGTGATGTTTCCGAAGACAAAAGTTCAAAAGTTCTTTTATGCTATTGCATAGCTTCTATCGCGGGCCTTGAGTGTGGAGACCGAATCCAGAAATTTCGTAACGAAAATAACCTAACACTCCGACCGGCACAGCGGTGATACTTTTTTTGAAGTTATACTTCTTTAGGTGCGTTATGAAAAAATGATGAGAGTGAAATTTTAAGATGCGCGCGCATCACTGTGACACAAATTGCATAAGTTGATAAAAAATGCTATGCAATAGCTTTACCGCGGCAGTCTCCGAGTGCCACACGTCTTTTTTTTTTTTTCTAAAATTTGCTTATAAAAATCTTCACACTTAACGTTTTTTTTAAGTTTTCTTCGGTTACTAATAATGCTTTTACCGCCTCTATTGTCAGCCGATTGCTTTCTTTACTCAACATGCTTTATTTGGGAAATTAAATAATGCCTGTCTCAGCTTAGCGCCGCCGCCGGCCGCCTGTCTTAACCGTAAAATGCCTGTCAAATGCTAACCCTATAGGTATGCAACTAACCCACAGGTTCAACTATACAGTTAAATCACACAATATTATCTGAAGGTGTGTAGTCCGTTTATTACATTACGTTCATTACATGAAATCTTTCGGACAATCAGATGAAGTTTGCTTCTGTTACTTTATTGTTGCAAGCCATTGTAAAAATCAGGGAAGTTGGAAGCCAACACAATCGTTGCCAATACGCAGACATAACTTTATCGAACTTAACAAAAGCTAACTAAAAGCAAGTTTTAACAAGTAACAATGCATTTCTTCCAGGAACTCTAGCTATCGACCTAATTGCAGCCACAATAGCAACTTAAAAGCCTAGCGGGGCTTTAAACTAAGAATGCTTTAAACCCCGGTCTCCAAAGTGGTGCTATCGACATTATTTGCTCAATTATAGCGATGCACTCGCCGCAGTTGTAAGGGGTAGTGTACACTGGCTATTAATTACAATAAATAGCCAGTTTGCTACAAATACCCAGTGTATACAATTAATTAGATTAATTAATTAAATTAGAATAAATATCTTTAAAGCTGTAGCTTTAAAGATATTGCCTACTATTTATTTTTTTCGCGGTGTGACTGTGTGCCATTTACTCTAATTTAATAACAATATATTATTATATTTATTTTAAAACCGTCACTTAAGGGCCGATTCGAGGTTCTTAAGAACACATTAAATCTCAATTTTATGGGTTGACAGCTCGACACGTTACCCTAATTAATAACAAAATATCCTATTTCTTTAAAATGTTAAAACAATGTTGAACCTCTTACAAACCCATTCCATTTATATTTTATGGGCTGCAACACGTGTCCACTTTGTACAAATATTCTGAGAGCAGGGGTGTCGACATGCAGTTCTTTCAATGTAAACTTACAGCTCTCGATTTTCATGCTTGAAACTTTAAACAACAAGTTATGAAGATGGATCTAACCAAACTTTCAAAAGTCATGCAAAGCCGATGCTTCCATCGATGTCACTATCAATTATCCAATAACTGCAGTTATATTATTGAATTAATTATTTTATTATCCTAGCTAGCACCTAGCTAGAATGCTTTAACCGCTCTCGTACTGTTAACGTACCCGGGCCGACCGAAACTTAATATATGTTCTGTGCTAAAATATTTGTATGGTTTATAATAAAATGTATATAAATAATAACTCGTCGTTGGTCTCAAAAGATGGACCATCCCTGAGACTGTACGAACATCTGCTAAGGATTAAGTCGAACTATTCAAAAGACCCTTTTAAAACAATTAAGAAGTTGTGCACAAAAAGAGTAATAAAACTATTCTGAGAAACTTGGCCCAACGGTCAACGTGGTATTTTTTAGGAATTTAGGGGACTGAGGAATGAAGTCCGGGGGTTGGTTCGAGATCACGAAAGACGACGGACGCGGGAGTCGAAGCGGGGGAAGAAAGGAGGTTGGTTTTAGACCACGGTAGGGTGTGGACGTAATATTAGGCTAGTTATATTAGCAGGCTTGTTGAATGCCAGAGGCCATGATTGTCCAAGTGGGCTGTCGCAAGATAGCGAGTATTATTTATTAAGTTAAATATAGTTGGGTTGAAGCCCAGATTAGAATAATGTAGTATTTAACGAAGTACGAGTATACGTGTGTGTGTGTTCGTGCGATTGGGTGAGTGTGTGCTTGTTGGTGTGACTGAGTGAGTATTTCATTATAATAATTATCCTAGGCTGGTAATATAATTCAGGTATCATAAGTTCTTGTGACTCCACACTTATTTAGTATCGGGTTTTATAACTAATGTTACATTCTCGTGTATTACGTGTCCTTATCCTAATCCGTACCTTGGCAGATTATTGTCACTAGCAGTTGGCTATAGGGAAATGGCGAAGGCCTTCCACCATACTTGACTGGGCAGTAATGCTCCGACTGTTGACTTTGAGATGACGCACCAACTTGGAAGGCAGAGCCATAAATATTCTCAGGTCATTTGGAATTGATCTAGGCTATAAAGCCAATTTGTAATTGCATTACAACCAAACGTTAGTGACGATTTCTGTTTCCGAAAAGGTTTTGCCACAGAATACCTTGCGTGAGGCGTGTTGACACATATTTCCAGGGAGTTGGGTTAGGCTTTACTAAGTATCTCATACTGAATCGATAGTTCGTTCTAAGGAACGCTAGAAATCGTGTCTCGTTAAACCTCTACAACCGGCTTTCGGGCCTCTCACAAATTATATTAGCGAGACACGTCATTTGGATGCCTAGATCGAAACGCCCCGTTGTCGATAAGGACGATCCACACGGCTGCCGATTACATTGAAAGCATCCTCTAAATGGGACAGATTAAGGAAATATGAAGTGACGAGATACCACTTCGGTGTTCACCAGGTACGATCGTAGTATATTCTGCTAGAGACTGAGTCTACGGTGCGCTTGTGCTAGTTTTGTGTTAACTTTGTAAAAATGGGCTAGGCTGTCGTAAGGGTCTTTCATATTAGTGCGCGATTAGAACTATTCAATATTAAACTTGTTTTCCTCAATGACAGATGGACTTCGCAGTACTCTGTCTTAGGATTGAGTAAAACATTTATTTAGTGCTTAGGGAGCGTGTTCCGTTAGAATCGTATTAGTTCCTCAGAGGTTCTATGCGTGAGGTCTAGCGGAACACGTACAATGAGACAAACGTTATTATACGGTTCCCGGCCTCAGTGAAGTGGGTATATTGTAAACAGACAAATTAACGTAGTAGTACGTAATCGTATTTAAAGTACAAGCGTAACGATCCCTTTACCCCTTCTACCTTACCAAGTCTGTATTGCAGATATTGGTGCTCAACTGCGAGAGGAGGAGACGTTGGCGTTCCAACATTTATAATACTAAAACATAATATTATATTATATACTTTTGCATACCCTCTTGTCTTCTTAGCTTCATATTATAATACTTGTGTTTACTAACTGTGCATTCCCAATATTAACTTCCTGGTCCAATCATGTTCCCTAACCTTCCGAGGCGGAACATGGTAGTTTAGTTTCTGGGAATGCTTCTCTTTCTTATATCGGTGGGAGGGTGACCAGTCCGGGACGAGCCCTACAGAACTGTGCGGAAAGGAGGGGCACAGTTCTTCCCCCTACGGGGAACCGATCCAAACACTAATATTAACACAATTAGGAAAAACGAAAATTTTATCAGCCTAGGGTATTTCAGGTACTGTCACAGCGGGTAGGTGTTTAAAAACGACAGACGTATCTTTGATTTTGAATTTATATTTAATATTGAAATATACAATTATTTACCAAAATTTTTGTCAGTTATCAGTGTATAACCTGCATTATACGGGTACTCACGTTTGTGGCACATTTATGTGACTCAAATATTAAATTTACACCACCTGCCAGCTTCATCATCTGCATTATCACTTCACTTGCACTTTGACACTTGTGGTTCACTATGTCCCAACTTGCTGAGATATTGTCTGCACAAAAGAGCCTAGAAGAGAACTTCACACGGAAGATGGAAGCACTGGAAGCTCAAATTCAGTGCGCTGGACCTGCCAAGGATACCGTGGCAAGAGTGGCTGAGGAGTTCCGGACCTTCAGGGAGCTTATTTTCAGCATGCTTGGCTTGCTCCGGACTCAGATTTGTGAGTGTGCTAAACAGGTTGACGCATTGGAGAATAGACACAGGCGGAAAGCACTGATTTTTCAGGGTGTTGCTGAATCTGATAGTGAGGACAGCACCGCCGTCATCCTGGGTATTATCACCAATAAGCTGGGTCTCAAGGACTTCACTGCATCCTCCATGAAGGTTTGCCACAGACTTGGCGCAGCCAATAAAGAACATCATAGGCCTATACTGGTGAGGTTTTCCAGCTACGATGATAAATCATTGGTCTGGAAAGCTAAGACGCGCTTGAAGGGAACGTCCATCTCAGTCAAGGAGTTCCTGACCCGAGTTCGGCAGACCATCTTTGGGAAGGCGCGTCTCCACTTTGGAATGCGGTCGTGTTGGACGCAGGATGGTGTTATTGTTTTGAAGGCCTTTGACGGAAGTAGGCATAAAGTATCTTCAACAGATGAGCTCAATCCACTGCTTGCGAAGTATCCAAAGATCCAAGATCCAAAGGCCCAAGGCACAGGAGAAAGCCTGCAAAACAGAACGGGAAAATAATGGAATAATGGTATCATATTGTTTATACTCACAAGTTTGCATGCAATTTTATTATGGAATTACTTACCATTGTAATTTCTTTCATTATGTTTTGAATAGTCCTTCTATTATTAGGTACATAATTGCCTCATAATCGCTTGTGGATTTTCATTGGTAGGCTCTAGAGAATATTTTACCCTCAACAAGTTCTTTTTTTATTAAAACTTTTAAATTTTTTTATTCATGTCCAACGCAAATGTCATTATTGTTATGTCAAATATGTCAACAAAGACCACAGACTTTTAATGACAGGTACATTCAAAGGTTGGCGTATTCATTTTCGGATACGTTCTCGACTTGACAAAATTATTCTCGCCTTACCATATTTAGTGTACACATAGTTTTATTATTTATCGTGTTATTGTTGCTATTTTATTCAGTTACTGCTGCTACTTTTTTTATTTTTTCTGTTATTTTTACTATTTTATTCTGCATGAAAGTTTAATATTCAGTGTTAAAAAAGTGCTCACATTAGTTTAACCAAATGTTAAAACGTGTTTAAAATTAGATGATGTTGTGAGCTGGCGGGTGGTGCAGAAATGCAAACGTCGTACCATTCGATTAGTTTATTTTTGCGCTATAGTATATTTAAAGATATTTATTTTATTTGTAATAGTATTTAATGACATCTGATAGCGACTCTTTTTATTCTGCCAACGAATCTGGCCCCTCTTCCAGCAATGATAGTTTTACTTCCCTTACGGACACCTTAGGTGTTCTTTTACGCCAACAATTCAGCCAAAATTCAAACCGGCTATTTAACGTATGCCACCTCAATGCTCAAAGCATTCCCAGTCACTACAATGAACTGCACGACACGTTTGCTGACAACAACGTTCACGCCGTCCTGATTTCCGAGACTTGGCTCAAACCTAACCTGCTTTCAACCACTTACCCGCTTCCCGGTTTCGTTCTTCTTAGGAATGATCGTATTGGTAAGAGGGGTGGTGGTGTAGCCATCTACCTTCGTGGTGATTTCCCTTTTAAAATCCTAGCTTCTTCTTCTTCCAATGAATCTGCAGAGTTTATTTTCCTCGAGGTTTGTGTCAAGGGAGTTAAAACCGTTCTTGGTGTCGTCTATTGCCCCCCTTCTATTGATTACTTCACTGAATTTGAATCGGTACTTGAATCTTTAGGTTCAGAGTATACACATCAGATAGTTATGGGGGATTTTAACACCAACCTCCTTGCCCACAACTCCCCTCGGTCCCGTAAACTCCTGCATCTAATCGAGTCAGCCAGTCTGCACGTATTGCCTCTCCAACCCACTCACCTAAATGTAGCTGGTGATGATACTTGGCTTGACCTGATCCTCACTTCTAATCCTTCCCTAGTTTCCTCACATGGTCAACATGCTGCTCCTGGCTTTTCCCATCACGACCTTATTTACCTAACCTATATCCTTAAACCCCTTAAACCTAAACCTAAGTTCCAGTACAGGCGTGCCTTTGCACGCATGAATAGTGAGAGGCTTCAACAAGATGCATCCAACATTGACTGGTCGCCCCTGAAAGCAGCTGCTTCAGTTGACGAAAAAGTTACTATCTTTAACAATGTTGTGGTGAAGCTTTATGCACCCATGCTCCTTTTAGGAAAATTAAGTTGAAGCGTCCGCCCGCGCCTTGGATGAACAGGGGAATTCGGATGGCAATGCGACGGAGGGACTGCGCGTTCCGGAAATTTAAAAAGGATCGCTCGGACGACAATTGGACCTTCTTTAAGGCTGCTAGAAATCGGTGTAATCAGATGATACGCAACGCTAAACGCCGCCACATCCTAAATAACATCACTACTTCTTCTCCTGCCGATATTTGGAAGTTCCTTGGAACTTTAGGCATCGGCAAATCGCGACATTCAGACCTTCCTAACACAATTGGCTTAGACGATCTAAATCGCCATTTTTCCACTGTTCCCACTCTAGATAGTCTAACCAAATGTCAAACCCTCGACTACCTTGCTGGTCTGACACGTCCCAATATTAACCCCTTTGTCTTCACCCCAGTCGACCCGGGAGAGATCAGAAAGATTATCCTCTCCATTAAGTCAAAAGCCGTGGGCTGCGATAAAATCAGCCGCCATATGATCGTAACGGCTCTTGATCAACTCCTTCCTGCTATCGCCCACATTATAAATTTCTCCTTGTACACCGGTGTTTTCCCCTCCCTGTGGCTTAAAGCACTTGTTCGGCCCCTGCCTAAGGTACCCAACCCCTCTCTTCCTAGTCACTTTCGCCCAATTTCCATCCTTCCCTTTCTGTCTAAAGTGCTCGAGGCCAGTGTTCATAAACAATTCTCCCACTTTATTCACCACAACTCCCTCATCAGTCCCTTTCAATCCGGTTTCAGGCCTGGGCACAGCACCGTTTCAGCTCTTCTTAAAGTGACTGACGATATAAGGCGGGGAATGGAAGACACTAAAGTTACTGTCTTAGTGTTAATTGACTTCTCTAATGCTTTTAATGCCGTCAGTCACGAAATCCTTTTATCCATCCTTTCCTATCTTATGGTCTCCCCGGAGGTACTGGAATGGTTTTCTTCTTATCTTCGGGAGCGTCAGCAGTCTGTTCATGCTGGAGACTCTTCGTCGAGTTGGTGTGATCTTGCAGCTGGCGTCCCTCAAGGCGGTATATTATCTCCTCTTTTGTTCTCCATTTTTATTAATCTCATTACCACCGTGCTTCGGACTGCGTATCATCTCTATGCTGACGATTTACAGCTTTACTGTCAGGCAAGTGTTGATAACATTTCTGATGCGATTACGGAGCTAAATCGGGATTTAGGTGTAGTCAAAAACTGGTCTGATCGATTTGGGGTGGTGGTTAACCCTACCAAGTGTCAGGCTATCATAATAGGGAGCCCACACAGCATAAGGAAGCTGAATGGTTTAACTGTGCCATCTGTAATCTTTGACAACTCAGTCATTCCGTTTGGCTCCGATGTTAAGGATCTTGGCCTGCATGTCGACACTTGTCTTGACTGGCGAAGGCAGGTAACAACCGTCAGTAAAAAAGTTACCGGAACTTTGCGGTCGCTCTATCGGTTAAAAAATCTTCTCCCATCACACATAAAGGCAATGCTTGTACAGTCCCTAATATTTCCCATAATTGACTATAGTGATGTGTGTTACTATGATCTGAATGCAGATCTCCTCAATAAACTTGACCGCCTTCTCAATAATTGCATTCGATTCGTTTTCAATCTTCGTAAGTATGACCATGTATCCGCGCACCGATTGCTTTTAAAGTGGTTACCCATTCGACAGCGCAGAGAGGTGAGGGCTCTGTCTATGTTGTTCTCTATTCTCGACAAACCCACCTCTCCTTCTTACCTGACTTCCCATATTCAATACTTATGCTCTGCCCATAGCAAAAATCTTCGTTCAACCAACAATCGTCTTCTACGATGTCCTTCTCACCGCTCTGGTTTCATTCACTCTTCTTTCTTTGTCCAGGCGGTCTTTCTTTGGAATTCGCTACCTCTGAATATCAGGACGGCAACCAGTCGGTTGTCATTTAAA
The DNA here is from genome assembly GCA_916701695.1 of Agrochola macilenta. Lineage (NCBI taxonomy): Eukaryota > Metazoa > Arthropoda > Insecta > Lepidoptera > Noctuidae > Agrochola > Agrochola macilenta. The sequence goes on along the minus strand of OU753554.1, from coordinate 7,370,327 downwards.
GTGAAGGTACGTGAGCATATACGCAAGAAGTTGGCTGAAACATCCCAGCGGTGATTTGCTGGATTCGTTTTCTCCTCTACTGATCGTTATTTCTCCTCTACCGATCGTTATTTCTCCTGACAAAGATTTTTCTGTTTATACTATGTATATGTATGTATTTATGTATGTATTTATTCTTGTATTTTATAGTTAATTTCGTGTTATCAATCCCTTTTGTTGCACCTGCCATGTTTTGTCTCTGCACCACCCTAAGGTTGACTGGTAGAAAATGCCTCAGGCATTAAGTCCGCCTTTGTACGGTATATTTTTACTTGTGCATGAAGTTTTAATAAATAAATATTTACTACTAGGTACAGTCCTATCATAGTTATTTTATCTCTGACAGCAGCAACCCAACATCAACCTTATAGTGACGAGTATACGACGACTGTGATTTTGACAGTGATGCAAAATCAAAGGATAAATAACTATGAAAGGATAGTGTAGATGGAATAGCCTGTCCGCACTTCGTCAGTCGCCATTCCTTGTCAATCATTGTATGGGCCGAGCTAAGCCAATCACGGCACAGCAGTACTGCTAGGCCTACTACTGCGTTCCCAGAGACGAGACGTTGACACCGGGAGTGAGCGTACTGCTTTTCTTTATGGACGTAATGGGCATCATTACATAACAACACGCCTTGATTCCCCGAAGAGTTTGGGCAGCGGTATGCCTATAGTACTCCCACATTTCACCAGTTATGTTTAAGTCCCATATAATAGAGGGCAAGCCTATAGCCATCAACAGAGCACAATTCCAGACTCCGGGCTGCTACTGAGATAGAAAAACCCAATAACACTTTGCCGACTTGAGAATCGAAGCACGACCTCATGCTAAGCAGTAGTGCTTGTGACCAACTAGGCCAACGAGGCAGTGGTGTGGCGGCATCTACATCGCCGCATGCGGACTACGCATCACACTGACGTCAAGCGAAATCCTGCATCGCGCAAGTAATGTTTACCGCGCGCTCAGCATATTTATAACTTCCTGATATCAATCGTCGGACAGTTGCCCGCCAGACACGACACCTGTCTGGTCGGCATCATTTGAAGGAGATCGCTTCCTCCTCTGTTCTTGCAACGATGAAATGTGATGACAGCTGTAGCAAGAGTTCCATAGTATTTAAGAAACATATATAGAGCTCCATAGTACTGGATCCACACAGGCTGTAGGTAATAGCCTAATACCTTCTTACTCTTGTCTAGACTCAATTTTATAAGGTACCTAATACAAATATTATCTTAGAAGGCGTAATGGTAGACGATAAATAATATCAAGATTACTTGCGTCTGCTTTATGAATGCCTGGTACTTGTGTAAAGTAATGGTTACAAAATAAATCTTGCTGATGAGCCCACCTGTTGTTGCTAGGCGTATGGTTTCTAGCTGGTTAGTCTGAATAGGGGGTTATTCTATTGTAAATGAAATCTACATTTCATTTTATTTTGTTAGAATTCTCTCGCAGGTCTGTCTGTGGAGGTTTCATTCGAATAAGCACAACTAGATTATCTGTTTTATCTTTTTGTTTCGTTCTCTGTATTTTAATTGAAAATGATTGCTATTGTTTTTTTCTTTTTATACATATGGGCTGGAAATATTTGTTACTTTTTTATTTAGTGGTGGAATCTGATTAAAAATTTTGTTCTAGTTCATCATTATACTATAATTTACGAAGAGAGCGGCTATCATTTTAATATTACCTAAGACTGATGAAATGTTCAGCAGATTTATGGGTCGTATAAGAATGCGGCGACGGATGAATTGTCCATACAAACGTAATACCAAAATCATTTGCAATTTGAGAATATTTCCACCATATTATGTACCTACTCGTATATATTCGGATTGAGACAGTATTACCTAAGCTTCACGTCTTTTTTTTCCAAAAAACTTACCTAAAATGTAGTTAAAGCGAATTGAATTTCGTACATTTTCGGGGCGTAAATGACATGTTTTCATATTGTTTTTTCTGTATACTTCTGTATGCTTCTGCCGAAACAATATTACAAATATTGTTGTTTATACAACAATATTTGTAATATTGTTTCGGCAGAAGCATAGTTTATATTATATTAGATACAAATTATCGAATAAAAAAAATGGAAACACAATTAGTTTTCATTCATCATTTTTGGTATTACGGAACACATCCAATTTATCATAAATTTTCGATAGCTAGTAGTGCTATCGCGTCAATGTGTGCGTGGTGGCACTGCTCACTGTAGGTGTATATCGCTCCGACAGCCACTCACACTAGCGCAACGTGCTTGGTTGGAATTATTTCGGGGTATTTTTTGTCAGTATAGACGATTAGGTACTTTACTAAGCTGTACGTTCGAACTTATTTGTTTGCTAAATTGTATTATATTATTTCTGACACTATTGACCTATTTTATTTTAAGTTTTATTGGAACGGCAGTAAACTATTAGAAATCGTCCCCCTCGGGCCCTCCATGCGACATTCAAAGTGTGGAATTGGTCGAAATTAAAATCCAAGATGGCGGCTGCCAAAATTTTCAAATGTTTCGTCATGGGTATCGTTTTCATAGTTTTGGAGGGTGCTAAAGCCGATAGTGAGGTCAAAATGTAAATCCAAGATTTCAGCTGCGGAAATTTTCAAATATTTTCGTCGTTGGTGTCGTTTTCTTGGTTTTCGAAGATGCGAAAACTAATAGTGATGTCAAAATGAAATTGCAAAATGGCGGCTACGAACATTTTCAAATGTTTCATCATGAGTATCGTTTTCATAGTTTTGGAGGGTGCTAAAGCCGATAGCGAGGTCAAAATGTAAATCCAAGATGGCGGCTGCAAACATTTTCAAATGAGTTCGTCATAGGTATCGTTTTCATAGTTTTCTCGGATGATACAGCCGATAAAGAGGTCAAAATGTAAATCCAAGATAGCGGCTGCGATTTTTTTTAAATTTTTCGTCATGGGTATCGGTTTCATAGTTTTGGAGGGTGCTAAAGCTAATAGTGAGGTCAAAATGTAAATCCAAGATAACGGCTGCGAACATTTTCAAATATTTTCGTCACATGTATCGTTTTCATGGACTCCGAATATTGGGGAGGTATCTTACAACAAGTTACTCAATGATATAGTCAGGTACCTATCTACCTTATTAGCTACTAATTGTTTACATATTTTTAAATTCTTTCCACGAAAATAATGATATTTTTTTCTTGGTCTGGTCTTTTATAATATAGGTAAGTCTTGTATATTTTGTATATGAGTTTACATCCGTATCCAGACAAACGATTATCCGTTTCATCACTAATATTAATCGATAGGTACCTACTTTAATGCGTCTAAAGAGCCTAAGCGAGTGATGACTGATGATAATACAGTACATGTTAAGAAGAGCAGTAAAACCTGAAATTATACCTACGATATAAGGAAAGGTATCTCGAGATTTTATTTGGCTGTAGCACATACCTACATAAACATTCTACATCGAGCTCAGTACCAATACATTTCGTATTGTGTCGCATTTACTTTGCAGGATGGGATTTTAATATTATTTATACAATAAAAATTGCCCTTGATTATAAAGGTGCCTTTCCACCATAGATGTGCTATGCTATGCTTGCCCATTCTTCTCCATACGAAAACTACCTTTTGGAAGGGGCGACTAGAATCTATTAATTTTTTTTGTAATTTTTGACGTTCAAAACTGCCCTGCGAGGGCCTATTTGAAATAAATGATTTGACTTTGACTTTGCTACGTTGCTATGAATGCGTTTGATATTCACCAATCATATTCATTGGTCCCATATTGATACACATAGCCAATGAATATGATTGGTGGATATCAAACGCATCCGTAGCAACGTAGCATAGCACATCTCTGGTGGAGAGCACCCTTATCGTATGTACTGCAGATAACCTAGTACGGTAACAAGCCAATTTTTTTTAAATCAGCGTATTTAATGTGGATCTTTGACATTATGTATTCTGATTACCATAATAGTATTTTTTTTTGTAATTTGAACGAGGTCACCCTACACGACTGTATCACGTATCGACTCATTTTTTTTTTCTATGATGAATACCTACTTATATCAATATGTATGAAGTAAGAACATAACTAAATAAATGGTTATCCAAAATCCTTGTTTTTTATTAATCTTATCTGAATTTTTTACTAATAGGTACTTTGCATTACAGTTTTATTATTTGACTTGTATTCATTATTTAGTAATAACAATATTTTAAGTTTAGTAAAAGAAATAGGTAGGTACTGAAATAATACAGAAAAAGCATTTTTTTTATTAAAGTTGAGACCACCCTAAAGGAAATAAATAAACAATAACAGGCTTAAAATAAATAAAGACAATAATAATAAATAACATTTACACATTACAACATAACGACACATTACACATACAACACACCACGACACCACGACATTTATTTGTAAAACATCTGTATATATATTTTTTTTTACCCTATGTTCACAAAATTAATAAATGAATTGAATTGAATTGAATAAGTATCCCAATAATTTATATTTACGCGACGTGCGTGTGACTACTCTACTCTAGCGCCGTGCGCCAGCCGATTTCTCCCCAAGGCGGAAGGCCATGCTCGACTACAATGTTTGGTTACCTTCGTTATTTGTATGAATTATCTACTAGCTAGATTTTCTCTACAAGGCCTAGATCTCGAGATTAGTCGAAATATCCTAATATGTTGAGATCTCGGCATGGTAACGAAATTTCCAAAAACAGCATTACTAGTCTGTACATTCACTAACGATTCCCCAAAGTAGTCAATAAAAATAAAGCAAATAATGAACATACCGAATTACTAATAATAAATATAAATGCTGTCGGCTCGTTATGAATGAATGGCAAGTAGTAGCTACAGCAGTATCTAGCCACTCACACACACACACGCGTGTCCACCCCCGCCTTGTTTTGTCAAACCGAGATAGCAATATTCCAAACGAATTTTGCACACATCTCGATTTGCAGTTGGGAGCTGTGCTCCCCGGGCCCTTAAGAAAATAAATAACAACAGATTCTCAAGAAGTCAGTGTCATAGTTGTCAATGTAGGAGCTATAGCAGCCAGCATAGTGGGTGAAGTGATGTTCAGCATCGGGGTCGATGATTAGTTGAATTGGAACATCACTAGCTCATACGTCACTATGGTGCCGGCTACCTGTGGATAGAAAAAACACGATCAGTTCACACACACACATATCATAAAATGGCGCCTGTAATCGGCGTGGGGTTAGGCAGAGATGTACCTATAGTACATACACCCATATTTCACGAATAAGTTTCATTTCAATGTAATAGGGCGCGAGCCTGTTGCCATCAACAGGCGACTAATCCAGACTCCCGGCTGCTACTAACTAAGAAACTCCTGAAGGAAAAACCCCAATAAAACTTTGCCCGACCTGGAAAACCAACACAGCACCTGCTGACCATGAGGTCAGCAGAAGCGCTTGCAACCACCAGACCATCAACGCAGATCAGTTCATGTACTTGGATTATTAATTTGAGTCAATTTGTGATCATTAATCGTTCTAATTTAAAGAATACAAAACTAAAATAAAAAATTACACAAACATACTACTTGTATGTTACACAAATAACTTTATCCGTAAACAAAATATTAGATGCATTGAAAACCCTTTGTGCTTGAAAAACAACAAAGGTTTCTGAAAATTATGAATTAAACTAAAACAAAACGTACTCGGTTTTTCATTTTTGAAAGTAAACATTTTGTTTGCAATTTTGTTTTGAATGACAGTTGTGGTTTGATAAAAATCTAACGAACCGCAGCTTTCGCTTCATAAACCTGCCTCTAAAAAAAAACAAACAAACAACAATAAACCCATTTTACAAAAAAAAACTCACAGTTAAAAGTAATCCTCTGGTTACCGAGAAGAACTGTAGGCCACTTAACGCCACTTTGTCCCCGTTGACCTGGTCTAAAAACCTCTGCACCTGTGAAACAGAATTGATAATGTTTTAAAAACCTTTGGATTTGTCGTCGTTTTTCGTGCTGTCCCATTTTACCATTTATGGTCCAATCACAGCTCAGCTATCTACTGTTTTAAAACCACTATATAATTTAGGTATCGAACCCATCAAACCTCTTCTTTTCTACCGACAACAAGAGCTATACCAATGATCTTTGAATAATTATATGTCTAGATAGAGTGTCACGCTGAAAAATAACTAAAACAAAAAGGCCAACTTTTTTATTCTGGTGTGAGTGACAGCTACGTCTTACGTTTGCGCCACGTCATTGTGCTGTCATTGTACTTCTCTAGTGTGCTTGCATTTAGCTGCTAACAGTTGGATGGTATTTTTATTCGACGAGTTCACAGCTTTGACTTTCTATCTACAGATATTTATATCTTTGATTTGATATATCACGCACGCAAAGTTAAGCCAGTCAGCAAGAGGTTGGTAGCAGACCAGAAGACCCAAATCCTGTTATTAGTTTTTTTTTTTATCTAGTCGCAATAACATCTCAGCGCTCGACAATCGCTCTCTTTCACCGAGAGGAGGCCTGGGTCCCAGCAATGGTAATATTATAGACTGATTATGCTTTATCCGTCCGTGTGTGGGAGCTCCATTGCTTAACATCTAAAATAGCTCATGCCATAGTAAAAATAATATGTATTAGCTAGTCAATAAGGTGCTAGTGAGATTGACTACCCTGGGTTGCTCTGCGGCCCAGTACGCTTCGTTTGTTTTAGTTCGTTGCGTTTCTTTATTTTTCGTTCTCTAATTTATTTGCTCTTTCCTCTTACCTCAACACAATAAACCGGTGAAGGCACATCATATAGCACGGGCGCTGGCACAGCAGACGCGCCGTTCACTTGAGAGGCTATCAGGGATACCGCCACCGACCGCGACAGCAGATAGACCAGGGAAAAGAGGAAGTATGCCGCAGCTTCATGGCCGCCTAGTGGACCGGACTTGGAGACGACAATCCTGTGAATGATAAAACATGCATATATTCTGCGGTCGCAATTTTGTTTCCAAACATGTAAACAATTATGTGTTATTGGAAAAATAATTACAACACCCATAATTAATATAGTTTAGTTTACGCTACCATTTTTTAAATTAACTTTTCAATGTTGACTGGTCATTTTGAAATCCACTTAATTTACACTAACATAACGTTGATATTCGTTTAAGTGGCAATAACATCAATTGTAAACAAGGATTAGAATAGACTTTAGGAACGTGCTGTAATTACGAGATTGGAAAGTACCCAATATTTTTTTAAACCTCTGGGGATTGGATCCATGTTCTTCCAAAGACCTAGGTTAAAAGTGGTGGTCGAGCTCGTAGTTAATATTACACCTCTTAGATAACCTAAAAATATTGTCCTCCACCAATTTTCAATTTAGGAATTTACTATAAATAATAGCTAATGGTAACCGCAATGAAAGACGGAATTTAGTGAGAAAATGTGTAAGTCATACACGCTGGTCGGCTAAAGAATGCGAAGATATATTTTTTTTGCTTACTTTACTGCTTTGTTTCCAGTGCATTCACCGGTACCCTTTAAGCCATCCCTGAAACCAAAACATCAACATTACTAAATCATCATCACCATCATCCTACCTTGTCGCATGTTACGTGGGGTTGGTGCACCACGTTTTCTTCTTCCATTCTCCCCTGTCAACCGTCACGCTATCATTCACTCCCTTCTCAATATAACTGGAGTATTGAGTAAAAAAAAAAATGTGTACAATTTGTAGCATAACCTACATTAGACACATTCTTTAATATCAAGTAAACTATCTTTTGATAAAGTACAATAGTTGTGTCAATGTCTACTTCTCAAGGTCATTTTTGTTCAAGAACTGAATATACAGGGTCAAAATGAGCTAGCGAAACTACGCGAATATTGATATCTTAACAAGACAAAAACAAAAAAGGTTTGATGATTTTTTTGGCCACGACCCATCACGTCTGTCAAGTTCACACAAAAAAAAATTTTTTTTTTTTTAACTGATATTTTTTAATTACTCTTTTACCTGCGGTAAGGGTTGGCATAAAATAAACCAGTTGTTTAAAACACGTATTTTAAACAATGTCAAAATCTCGAAAATAATCCAAAAAGGTTTATAAAACCTATTTAATTTATTTTCGTTAACACTTCGTTGCCGGTCGATATGAAGTAAATCCCCGAACTATTTTGGGGATTCCCCTTATTTGAATATAGTCCGTCTTACAAAAGTATATCTAGCTCGTACTTCGTCGTTTGTCGAAAAGAGGTAATTCCCCGCAATTATTTTCTTCCCTTATTTAAATATGTACTTTTAAGTAAGATAATTTCCCATCTAAGAATGAATATCGGAATACGGAACGTACAGGATGTATGTAAGTGGTTCAGTATCTGTGTTATAGACTTAGATTGATTACAAAAAGAAGTAATTCTGTTCACAGATTTGATAGTAAAATAGTTACAAACTAACTAAAATATTTATATAAACTAGGCATATTAGTGCGGATTTCACCAATGAAATTGAACGCTTTCAGCATATTTAAACGCGTTCAAGAGCTGTCAGTGTACAATATTCCATACCATTTTTGACACTGACAGCTCTTGAACGCGTTTTATAAATGCTGATCGCGTTCAGTTTCATTGGTGAAATCAACCCTTAGTATGTTATTAAGTTCTTTTTTTGAAAATGTCAGGTTAATTTTAAAATAGTCTATAATAGGCCTGATCGATTTGTGTTGATAATAAATTTGATAAATCGATCAAAGGAAAACAAAACAAAAAAACTCTTGTTTAAAACATTTTGAAGTGTTTGCTTTATAAAAAAAAAAACTGTTTTTTTCTAACCCTGCCTGGCCCCGACAAGAACTCATTTAATTATAACTTATTTTTCATTTTATTATGTTTCGATGTCAATACCCATCACGTCTGCGGAGTTTTGCTAGCTGATTTACTTTGACCCTGTATGATTTGGTTTCGGTTGATAATTTACTAGGTAAGTCAGATGTTCAGCATGTTTCTCAGCCGATACACGAGAAAATGTTTATAATACTTTTTCTGTTAGGGAATGAGCAACGGCAACGAAATCCTAAAGATGATTGCAGACAGACCAGTATCAGCAGCTGTGGGAATGCTCATCAGGCTGCATGTTAGGTTACCTACCTGAATTTTGTATTTTTTTTATTATTTTTTATTATTTATTTCAATTTTACAATTTTAATTTATTTTATATTACTTATATCAAATTTTAATATAAATAATCAATCATATTCTTTTTTTTTTTTTTTATGTTATGTACTTAAATACATGAATAGATCTCCACATTACTAACATAGTTTTAAGATAACGTAATAAGTTCTAATAACCTATGGACATTTAAACAGTCTGAATTAAACTAATTCTATTTTTTTTTGTTTTTATGCAATCTGCACCACGCTGACTAATTGTGTGTCGGCAATTTCATATTAAACTTGTTTCTATAATGCTAATTGATACTCACTCCAAAGTATTGAAGAGCTGCAAACAGATGAAGAACAAGTTGTTAGCGAAGGATATGAAGACCACGCCGCTAATGACGCTGTCCACTCTGCGAACGATTTGCGTTGCTCTGCAGTAGTCCTCTCGAGTTACCCTCCAGAAGATCTCTGGTAAATACTGGAAGTAGAAAGATGGGTATAATGTTACAGAGGTATGAGGAACAGGCTGTAAAGTTCACTCTTCCTCCATAAAAAAGAGAGGATCCTCCGACCCGACGGATGTTGTGTCTGGTGGGCTACTGCCCAATGATTGTTGTCTAGACGTTTTATATATTATGCTAGTTGCAAGGTAAACGCTGCTTGCACGATGCAGGATTTTTCATGACGTCAGTGTGATGCGTCACAATGTCATCTCACTATAGAAATAGAGATGCTAACTTTGTTTAGAAAATACTTGGTTCTATTGAACGTTTCGGTATTATACGGTAAAGCGTGATTTTATTTTATTTCATACGTTGAAGCAACAATAAAAGTTGCACTTTATTATGCCACAGGCAAGATACATGCATCGTGTAAATCGGGCTTTAAGCAAACCGATTGAAAGATTATGTTTTTTTAAACATTAATTAATTAATGGGGCAAAAAAGATAGAAAGGAGTCGAATAAGTCGGTAAGTAGGTTAATGAAATAATGAATCATAAGTTAACCGCTATTTATTGTTAGAGTCACAGTAAAAAAAATAACGTATTAAAAAAAAAGTTGAACGAGGCCAAAATCTATCTTAGCATGGTGTTGCGATATTTCAAAATAAGTGTAGCATTGGTATTCTAATGAGGCCCACTGTGATGCGTATGCTCGTGTATAAGGATGAAAATGGTACAGCACTTTCAAATCTCAACAAAAACCAAATGTAAAAACCTCGGAAAAAAACTGTTGATAAGCAAACACCAACTATTCGACTAAATGTTTAATTTCGAGTGAAACATGCCAAATAAATAACAAAAATAAAAAAGTGAAGGGTCTGGTATCGACTTTACCTAAGTTGGTACCCACCTATTACCAATTTCTGTTTGGTTTCAAATTTGCCGTGGGAACAGCGCCCCCTGGCGACGTAACCACTCACTTACATTCAACGAGAAACTTCGCTAAGTCCTTGATAAGAGTTTTACAGTGTCTGACTGCAGCTAGATTAAGTGCCAAGTCCAGTGGACTTGACTTGCGAGGTCCGTGAGAGGCTTTATGAGTAAAAGTCAGAAAGTTTATAAGAAAATTGTGGTTCATAAACAAAAACTTTCTTAAATAAGGCAGATGTGATTGGAAACGACGTGAGTCGCCCTAGGAGGACATATTAGTGACCTTATTCCTCAGAAAGGTCAGGTGCGTAGTACTCGCAACCAGCGTGCGTGTATATGAACGTAAAAGAGGCAAAGGGAGTATTTAAGAATCGTAGCAGATAGCGTTCTGTAGTTTCAGTCTACCCGCGAAGAAGGCGTGAGTCTATGTTTGTATGTAATATAATCTTAAATTGGAAGACAAAATGACTGTTTAAGAGCTCAGCTGCTATTTAGTGTTATTTATTCTAAAATTAATGAGGATTCGATGTAGAGTGTAATGGCGAAAGTACACATGCCTGTAAAATGGAGCAGTAGCTTGCATGTCAGTTACACTGTGCAAAGTAAATGTCACACTGTGGATACATTAAATGTATATACAGTGTGACATTTTATATTGTAAATGTATATACAGTGTAACATTTTATATTGTGTGTGACAAGTATTTTCGTCTTTAGGGTGCGTTCACATTAGTGAAAGAAAGGATACATAGCAAAGTGTACTTAAATACAATAACATGTTTAATAAAAGACGTGCTTAGTTTAATTTATTGTCTGAATACAGATAATATAACTAATAACGGAGTATTGAAGCTTTTATATAGATTTTGTGAATGTGAGAACGCTGTAGGCTTAATAGACTGTAGATTTGTAGACCATTTTCTATTTTGTTAAGTACCTGGTACTTGTTGACAGGCCTACACTGTCCTCCCATACCTATTAAAACTGTAATTTGAAAACTTTGTAAAAAACCATTTATTTTTAAAAGAGTAACCATGAGTTTCTTGCTGGCTCTTCTCCATAGGAAACAACCAAATTGGAACCGTGCACCTAGCTTCTGATGTTTCATAAGTGTCAATGTAGGTTTATGTGAAATAAAATATTTTGATTTGTTTTGTACGCGAATGAATTCAAGAGTTAAAGCCAATAGTAGTTTTTAAAGCTTCTGTTACCTTCTATTCACAGAATCAACATCTGTATGAACCACAAAGTTTCATTTTATTTTTACGTAGATTACACAAATTCAGCGTAGAATTTTTGCTTTTGTTCAGAAAATACACCAATGCACTGCGGACCGCATAATTATATTATTGTACGTATTCCGGTATGCCAAGTTTGCACTTATTGTTGGAATGTGCCCGCGGCTGTACGGCTGCAGTCCGCCGTATGTGCATACCTTTACAAATTGTGTTTCACGTAATATAATTTGGAGTTTTAACCGCTCTCGTACTGTTAACGTACCCGGGCCGACCGAAACCTAATGCAAAAGCGAATTTAAAGAATATTTTTTTGTTGTGGTGTAAAATGGTAAAACAAATTAGACTTTTCATCGTAAAAAAAGATACTTTGTAGAGTGATCTATGTAAGTGATTGTGTGATGGATTCACCTTTTACATGCCAATTTTAGTATTTGCTTATGGAAACTAGACGATGTAGCAAGCTGGTCAACTCCTTTGGAGTATACACTACACAGGTATAAGGAAAGCGATCTAAACCATACCTTGCCTTGTGCTGCCAGCAGCTTTTTGTTGACCTGGTCCAGTCTTGATGTCAAGTAGTAGCTCATACATATCACGAACAAGTCGGAAAAATTCCATATAAATGTTGATTGAAAGTGGAGGAACTGAAACAAAGCACCACTTTAAAGCTTAAATAAAACAAAAATTTAGAATATCTCGATAAGTTACACAGGTTAAAACTTTCGCACCTTTAACCACGCGTCCTATTCAAAAGCGATTGTCCCAAGATTACGCGATCGTTGCGTGCATATAATATATTGTCACTTTTGTTCGGAAAATCGGAAAGCGCCATTGGTCGGTGCGTTCTGGTGCCCCGAACAAAAAGTGACATATGAAAGCGACGATCGCGTATTCGCAAGACAATTGTTTTAAGAGCGTTCATTCTAAAAGTTGATAACGTCGCAAATAGCTGTCAAATATTTACCTGTTTTGATTAATTTGGCAATATTACTGTATGGAAATATGAAATATCGCTAATTAGTGAACTAGAATATTAATAATGAATTGCAATTATAACACTGAATTTCATGGGTTCATGGGTTAGCTAAATAACTCTGAGTTAACAGCTAACTCAGGGTTAATCAAAAGAGAATTATTGGTTTAACCCTGAGTTAGCTGTTAACTCCGAGTAAGCTATTAACGCGCAAGTGGGCCTTTTAGGCATAAATCAGTGCGTTTAATACAACCCATCGGTAAAACAACTTTACATGGTTGAGGAATCAAAGTGAAGCATAATAAATAATTTGTTAATTTGTTTTATAAAAATTATATATACATATTGTAAAAATTAATAAATCATAGAAAAATATGTTTTCATTCATTCAGTCCACAGCTTATTTATTGCTATTAACGTTCAAGTGGGCTTAACTGCTTTAGGTGTAAAAAAGGCAAAGTATTTGGAAAACCAAATACTTTTTTTTACATCTGAAACTAAATATTCGGTGTAACGATATTAATTATTGCATTTTATAATCAATATTTTAGTTCACTAGTTAGCCATATTTCATATTTCCATACAGTAATATTTCCAAATTTATCAAAACAGTGACATCTATTTGCGACGATGCCCACTTTCAGAATGCATGCTCTTAAAATAGGACGTGGCCTTTTAAAGCAGCAGGTTAAAGTCATCGATGAATATGGTAAAATAAAAAAAGATCAATACATAGATCGAGTCTTAAGTCTATCAAATTAATGTTTTCGTTACCTGAGTAATAACGCCCAACACGATGGAATACGGTAAATAGTTGAAGACCCAAGGGTAGAAGTGAGTGATGAAGCTTTCATAGGTCTCCAGTTTAGAGAAACAAGCTGAGGCACCCGCGAATGCTGCCAGTAGAGACAGGATGTGTTCAACTGTAATAAAAACATCATCATGATCACAACAATCAAAAGACGACCACAGGACATAGTTATAATACTTATAATAGGACGTAGGAAGCCGTCATCTCCTTCTGCGAAGCAGTAATGCTCGCGAAGGAATCCTTAATAACAGAGGCACTAGCACGAACGCGCGACGTAAGTAAACGAAACGGAAATTCAAACAATTTTTTAATCGAAAATAAAACTATCATACGTTACGTTGAACGTAAATAAAGTGGGATCCCTTTTTTTCGCATAATGTTCTTTTTCCTAATATACTTTGGCATAACTGTTTTGGCATAATTTGTTTTGCCATATTTTTTTGGCATACCGTTTATGTTGGCATAATTATCTTGAAGGCTAATTTATTTTGGCATAATTTTAATTCGCATAATGTTACTAGCCCTAATTAATATTAGCATAATAATATTAAGGCATAAAAATGAATAGGAATAACGGAAACAAATTTGAGTTACAAAAGTTAGTGACAGAAACGAATCGCTGCAAAACCGACTCCACGTAGTCTTATCTGTCCTACCCCTAGAGTGTTATTTAAAATCACCTAGGCGCAGAGGGGCGAGGCGGCCCGCGAGCTGAAGAGCAGGTGGTTGTAACGCTCGCCGCCGTGGCTGAGGCTGGCCGGCTACGCCAGCCGAAGTTGCGGTCGTGAGCGTTAAACACATCTGCGACGAGCAACTCGCGTGGGATCGCCGGAGCCCCGCAGCGCCGGAGCCATGACAAAAACCATGCCTGCTGCATGTTGCATGCTGCATGCCTGCTGCATGAATGGTGAATGCTTGTTTACATGTTTGCATGCTGCATGCTTGCTCCATGCATGGTGTATACCTGTTTACATGTTTGCATGCTGCATGCTTGCTGCATGCATGGTTACATTTTAGGAGTTAATTATTATGCGTATTTGTTATGCTTAAAAAAATATGTTTTAATATCATTATGCGTAAACAAAATTCTTTAGAATGTTATGCTTAAACATTATTATGGTTAGAGAAATTATGGTAAAAAAAATATGCGTAAGCTGGTATGTGAAAATTATGTTATGCGTAAATATAATCAGGATAAACAAAAGTATGCCATGGTATATTATGTCTAAAAATGTTATGCAAATGAATAGGGAACCAAATGAAGTGTGTGAATACAACGCGAATGAATGTTGTTGTTAAGTAAATGAAGAGATCCGTAGTAGGACCAAGGTAACCGATATAACTCGAATAATTACCAAACTTAAGTTGCAATGGGCAGGGCACATTGCTGGCAGAGCATTTAGCCGATGGGTCCGAAAGGTTCTGGAGTGGCGACCGCGGCGGCGTACTAGAAGACGTAGCGTTGGTAGGCCTACCAAAAGGTGGACCAATGACCTGGTGCAGGCCGCAGGAATCCACTGGATACGAGAAACACAGAACCGGACGAAGCAGTGGTGCTTCGGAGAGGCCTATGTGTAGAAGTGGACGTCTTTCGGCTGAAATGATGATGATGATGATGACGTCATGTTACTTTTGTTCCGCTCGCTAAGATTCAAAATTCTACTCACATAAAGCCAGCATCAGGACCACACCACAAGTAATATTACACTTCCTAGTCAGACTGCAATCGAAGTTGGGGTCCATGTCCTCGGCCTTAGCAATGTGCTGGACCAGCTGAGGCCAGCGTCGGGCCACTTGGAAGAACATCGACATCGTCACGCACGTCGTCACGTAGAAGATTACTGTCGCTGCAAATAGGAAAAAGTATAAAAGTCGTAAGTAAATAGAAGAGGAATACCCAAGTTTTGCTTTACGAAAAAGTTCGCCGTAGTGTGCTGGTTAAAGAATTTGTAACAAGAGGGCATTGACAAAGTAACGTTCTATCGCGATAACTATATTGGAAATGTCAAAAATGGGAATGACAATTCGCACTACAAGTTGGCGCCACTTTGGCAAGAGGCTTTCCATTTCGTCAATAAATACAAAATATTTGATGACGTTCATAATTTTTTCGTTCATTCGTTCATCGTTAAATCACGACTAAAGGAAATATAGGCTTCTCAGAGTAATATAGTTATTACTCTGAGATAGGCTTAGACACTTTTGACAGGTGCCCGGACCTGACGCCTCAGTGCTGCCAAAAAAATCTTCTTTTAGAAGCAGTTGTAGAAATACGAAACACTTTGAAAGCGATTGTCACTTGTCTATGTCTAAAAGAATTTGACAGCAAAATATACCTAGTAGTTATACCTGCGTTGATAACAACTACAGTTTCCAAGCCACTTAGATGGGAGTAAGGCGCGAAGTTTCAATTTATGCGCCTCTTCAGGTCTCTCCAAAACTTTTACGAAAGTTTCATTAAAGAAGCAAATGCGTTTATTGGCACTTACAAGAAATAAAAAAGTTTTTTTTAATGTAGTACTTACTAACTTATACCTGCGGCTTCGCCCGCGTGGATGTCGGAAATAATCCCACGTCCACGCAAACTCTATGTTAGAACCCAGGTCGTGGTCCGTGAGCATCTAAAACCATTCAGCCGTTAAGGCATGAATAGGTAAAAGAAATGACAGTCGACTGGCCATGATTATCGAAGGACCGATGGCTGGTGGAGCAGACGAGTCCTGGAGTGGACACAGCATATCAGCTAGCGTAGTATGGGACGCCCCCTTGCTAGATGAACCGACGACCTTAAAAAGGTGGCTGGTAACCACTGGATGCCGAAGGTGAAGGATAGAGTGATTTGGCACAGCCTGGGAGGGGCCTACGACCAGCAATAGTTATATAGATAGGCTGAATTGTTGAGTTGCGGTAAGAGACAGACAGACAGACAGAAAGGGTTACTTTCGAATTTATATTAGTATGGATGTTGGTTTTACTTACAAGCGGCAGTGAGGGAAACACTGGACTTGGCTACTTTGTTGATGCAGAGCACCGCCATGAACATCTGACCGATGAGTGACAGCAGCGAGTATACACACTTCCATGAAGTCTTCACAAACCTGGAACCAAAACATCATGAAATTAAATAGATTAATCAAATCGATTATTTTTAATCCTAGTGTGCACGCATACGCTTTTATGGACACTAAACGCCCTCAGGCGTAAAAACAATCATAAAACTTCTATTGTGTCTCGTTCAGTTCCCTTCAATGTGGTGCACATAATGTTAATAATACGTCATTATCCTGTCAACAATTAATATTTCATAATGGGCATAAACATGGTGGCCAATTTGCCAACCAACATACTTTGTGTTGCTTTGCAGTAATAATTTAACTCTATGCTTCAACTTGACCATCGGTCTGCAAGTTGTATGTCGTAAGTTCACTCGATGTACTCAAACATGTATATTTAATAAGGTCTAATCTTACTTGACATTACTGGCGACGTTGGTGAACACGCCAACAAAGGGGAGCAGGGAGAAGATCTGGCCAATAATGAGGGTTGCTCTCAGTGCCTCCGGGAAGGTTGTGATGGTTTTCTGAGACTTGGGCTTAGCGACGTCCACCTTGTTTTCTGAAAGGAGAAGATATTATACCTAGGGAGATGAAGAACTGCGTGCGTGTGTGTTTATTACCGGATAACGAGGGAAAACTATCTTTCAACAACCCGCACTTGGCCCGCGAGGTGGTGAACAACCAACAGCCTTTCCATTTCCTCACATAGAGAGGCGGCATGGGACCCAGCTCTGGGAAGATTATACTAAGCAAATAAAAAAAAAGTAACATAGGCAGTCTTATTGCCGAACGATTTCTGCAAGACATTCTCAATAAGATAGGTATAAAGAAAATTTTATATAGGGCCTACTTAACTTTAAAGACCTATTTGCTATTTCGCAACGGCAACGGTCGTAAAAAATAATTTCATATTAATCAAGTATATACTGCTCATTAAAAGAAGAGATGCCACGCTGTTCACTGAAAACCGCAAACCACACTGCACATTACAATACTTCAGACCGTCAGTACCTACCTACCTGTTTGTCAGGATATCTTACTTGATAATCCTTCCTAATATCAAAATATCTACCCACTACTGTCATAACATTTTAGCACCCATAATATATTCTCGAGACGTTATGGTAATGTTGTTCCACACCCGCAGCATATACTTAAGGGAGGGATACATGTTTTGTTTTTGTAAACACAAGCTAAGTGTTCTGTAGGCTGTTGTCCTTGTAACTTATTGTTAGAAGCCGAAACTGAAAGTGCTGTTTGAGAAAGGGGTGGAGGGTGACACAGTGTAGCTACTATCTTACTTAATATAGTAGGTCAAGACTAGCAAATGCGTTTCTTTTGTACAGAGTTTCTGTGGTGCTTTAATCGTAAAACTACTCGTAACTACATATTTAGTTTGGTCGAGGAGTTGATTTACTGTTAGAGCAACGATATCTTAGTTATACCTCTTGATAAATAACTTCTCGCATTATTCAAACCTTGCCAAAAAAAATCAGGAACATTTCATATGGCTTGCATGCACACGTGTAGCATTTTGACTGGCTGCTCCTTATTCTGAGTCAGCGACGATTCGACATTTTAAATGTTTATATTCGAGTATCAAAAATTCAAAGACGTTATTCTACTGTGGAAGTACGATATACTCTGGTGATGGCGTGTTATACAGAGTGCAGGAAACTATTGATATGTTATTGGTAACGTGTCAGTTATTGTTTAATAAACTTGTTGTTCCCACCTTAACATTTTGCTGATTCATAGATGTCATGTCTTGATAATTTTACAATTCTAGTGGCAGTTTAACAAATTCGTTTTTAATGATTCTGCAATTAATTTTTTATGATGAATGTACGGTTGTGTCAGTATGAAGCATACAATAATTGTGTATTTATAATGTGTATTGGTATTAGCCGTCTTAATAGACGACGTAACGAGAACGTTTAATACAACACTTATACTAAAAGATCTATAATTAAATTATCTTTAAAAATGGTGAAGGTTTCAAAAAAATACGCTTGATAGATTTTGCGTGATTCTCAGTTTTTTATCAGCGTTAGATTCACAGAAATTAATTTCACTATGTAATATAAACTTAATCTTAATAAATAACAAAAAAAAAAAAACGATATCATTAACACGTTTAGACGTGATCTTCAGTATAAAATCATTAAAAGTCGGTTATTGTCGCCATAATACGGAATTACGGATTTATAGGGCTCATTGTCATTTGTCACCGAATTGGTAGATTACATAACAGCAATAGATAGTTACAAATCTACCTAGGCTGACTTTATCCTGGACATGCTACATTCACATTGCTTCCGGCTGTCATTCGAAGAACTTTGACAGTCGTCACGGGTAGTCAGAAGCCCAAGAGCCTGACAACCATTCTTACCCAGGGGTATCGTGTTACCCAGTAACTGGGTTGTGGAGGTCAGATAGGTGGTCGCCGTCGCTCCATGTAAGTAAGTACTGGTATTCAGCTGGATCCGATTAGACTGAAACCCGACCCCAACATAGTTGGGAAAAAACAGATAGATTGATTTTGCTAGATTTACATTGCATGACTTTGACATATTTTAGGAACACTCCAATAAATCTCAAACAAAAAAATGCCTACATCGAATTAAGCCATTTCAAATGTAGGCACTTATGTCGATAGAAATGACTGAAAGGCTAACTAATAATCATTAGCTAGGATAACATCTGTCTTTTAAAAGCCTACGCCTGGGGATTACGTACCCAATGATTTGCAACAGCTCGCCACCCAAAGGACGTTGAAAAGTCTCAGTCACCTGTAATTTACTTTTCAGCTTACCCATAACCTTTAAGCTGTAACACACCACGCTGCTGCAAATAGAACCAAACTCAAAACTCAAACTCAAACTCAAAGCATTTATTTCAAATAAACCAATTACAGGCAGTAAATGGTAGCTTTAAAGTAGGTACATAGTGCTCACACATGTGCTATGCAATTATATAATACTATGAAATTGAATTTATACAATCTAAAGATAGTCCTACAATCTTCAGCAGCTCCAACAATATTTTCGAATGCCAATCAATTAGTTTATGCGCCTTGTGGAGCTGGCATTTTTGTCAAAGATGTAATCCCCCAACTTATAATATGCTTGGCAGCATAGTGTGCGTTTTATACAAGATTTAAAATTCCTTTCATTCAATTGGAGTATGTGGGGAGGTATTTTATTGTAACATTTTAAACAGTACCCCATGAAGGTTGAGTCTACTTTAGCCAGTCTGAAACCCGGTTGAACTAATTGTTCCCTATTTCTAGTGCTATAATTGTGTCTATCACCTCTTTTACTGAAAAGACTTAGATTTTTCCTAACGTACATGATGTTTTCATAGATATATTGACAAGGTACCGTCATGATGTTAATATCTTTAATAAAAACAGTTCCCTTAGAGAATCGCGTCTGCGGAGACCATATATTGCTCTGATGGCTCTTTTCTGCAGAATAAAAATAGACTCGATATCTGCAGCCCGTCCCCATAGTAGAATACCGTAAGACATGATACTATGAAAGTAACTGAAATAGACTACCCTCGCGGTATCTACGTCAGTAAATTGACGGATTTTTCTCATAGCATATGCTGCTGAACTTAGGCGTCCTGCAAGAGATGTTAAATGAGGACCCCATTGCAGCCTTGAGTCGAGCGTAATCCCCAAGAAAACAGTTTTATCGACGAATTCTAATTTCTCCCTATTCAATACTATGTCACAATCACTATTTTTAACATTCGGTAAAGCAAATCTTATGCATTTAGTTTTTTTCCCATTTAATACTAAATTATTAGCAGTGAACCAATTTTGGACTTGTAGTAGGGCGTTATTTACGTCGTCAAGATTTGATGCACGTCTATTTATCTTAAAAATTAGAGAAGTATCATCAGCAAATAACACCATTTGTGGTTGGTTTTTTAATAAATGGGGTAGATCATTAATATATACTAAAAAGAAGAAAGGACCCAATATCGAGCCTTGTGGAACACCCATTTTTACTTTTAAACCGAGTGAATTGATTCCATTAATTTGTACTTGCTGTTGTCTATCATTTAAATAAGATTTTACCAAACTAAGCGCAAGTTTACCTAGTCCGTAATGCTTAAGTTTCAAGAGTAAGGTTTCATGATTTACGCAGTCAAATGCTTTGGACAGATCACAAAAAATTCCTATGGCATCTTGGGCCTCCTCCCGCGCTGTGAATATGTGTTTTAATAAGGTGACACCGGCGTCAGTCGTACAACGTCCTTTGGTGAACCCATATTGCTGATCGTGTAAGATATGGTTGGTGTTAAAATGATTAAGCATTTGATTGAGCATTACCTTTTCGAACACCTTGCTGAATACCGGCAGCACGGATACTGGTCTATAATTGTTGGTATCTTTACTGTCCCCAGATTTAAAAAGTGGAATCACCTTACTGTATTTCATTAAATCCGGGAAGACTCCTTGGTCCACACACAAATTAAATATTAAAGCCAAATATGGTGCTATAGTTTCAATTATGGATGTACAAACTTTGATAGATAATCCCCATAGATCTTCGGTCAATTTTATTTTAATTTGCCGAAATGCTTTTATAACTATCATAGGGTTTATATGTTTAAATTCAAATTCAACCGGGCAGCCTGCAACGTTCGCTCTTAATAAATAAAGTGAGACATCGGGTGAAGAATTTAAAGCTTCCGTCGTTTTAGATGGAATATCAGTAAAGAAACGTACAAATTCTTGAGCTACTTCTAAGTTAGAGCATATGGCACCATGTGAAGTCTCCAAAGTGTACTCAGTGTTTCGTATTTTTTTCCTATTCGTTTCATTATTTATAACTTTCCAAACTGTACACTGTACAAACCAGTACCCTAATACCGTAATACACGATCAACCAGAATCTGAATCGTTTTAAAACAGATTGCTAATCCATTGCTTCATAAGTTCGAAAAAAAAATCTGCTCAACAACGTAAATAACGCAATGAATGTTGTTGAACTGTCAAAATGAAACAGATTAATCGCATGGGCACATGTGCTTCCTCAGACGAACTCTTTTGTAAGGTGTATTGCCAACTTCCACTCACCTACCCTACCCTACCTACCCTACCTACCCTACCTACCCTACCTTCCCTACCTACCCTACCTACCCTACCTACCCTACCTACACTACCTACCCTGCCTACCCTACCTACCCTACCTACCCTACCTACCCTACCTACCCTACCTACCCTACCTACCCTACCTACCCTACTTACCCTACCTACACTACCTACCCTAATTTTCTCACCGTTTATACCTTCCCTGGACTATGACAAACATTTCAAAACCAAAATCAGCTAAATCGGCCCAGCCGTTCTTGAGTTATAAAATTACAACGAAAAATGGCATTGATATAGATATATAATAAAATATATAGAATTAAATGAGAAATGTTTGTACCTATAGTACGAGTATACTATTAAATGAGAAATTTTTGTACCTATGTATATTTGTAGTAACGTTCTCGAAAACGGCTCTAACGATATCGATGAAAGTTGCAATATATGGACTTAGGCGTTCCCTAAGCCCCGAAACTTCGAGCGGCTCTGTGCTTCACGCATGCAGCGGATTCCTGCGGCCTTAACCGATCATCGGTCCATCTTGCGGGTGGCCTTCCAACAACGCTACGTCTTCCAGTACGCGGTCGCCACTCTGGAACGGCCCCATCGGCTATCTTTTCTGAGGCCTAGTAACTAGATTGCAGAAAAATTAAGAGTCTAGAACCCTTGGCCTAGAGCCTAGACGAACTAATGGCATAGCCAATTTATTTATTTTGATTTGATTTTTTTATAGTCTTGTTTCTTTTAAAAATAATATTGTACTTACTTTTAACGGGTATCCAAAAGGTCATGTTTCTCCTGAAGCTCGTTTGTCCCATGTCGGCTACTGTTAGTGTGGATGGATACTCGTGTTTCTGAATACTTGTATTTGCTGCTATCAAAGTACTGGTCAGTAATGGACTGCTTGTTTACCAGTTTCCTGACAACGCATTAGGTGACCTCACGGTATTTGAAATGTTGTAGTTTTCTGGCCCGATTTCTACAGTTGAATTATGTGTTTTGAAGTAGATGGAACTTAATTTTTCAAAGATATCGTAAATAAAATGATAGGTTATATTTTTTAGGGAAATGTTACAATTATAAAAATATAATTGTACTTGTTAATAATGATATTATTAATGATAAATGAAGACACTTTGACAGCCAATTAAATGACTGATATTTTTTTTTTGAGTCAGTAGTCTTTTGTTTAAGTTTTAAAAACGTGGGACAATAATGATTGGCTGGAAATCTTTTCAGGATTTTCCATCGTCTACCGACCACTTCTAAATAATAATATCCGGGACCCCCCACAGATAATTTGATGACAAAACGACAAGTTAACAACAGATTATGGTGACAAGTTACTGGTTAACGTATACCAGTGTTGTTAAATAGGTCCCTTTGACGTGGGAGTATGTAGGTTACTGTTTGAGTGTGGGCATTAGAGAGTTAATAAATTTGAACCTTCAGTTGACATTGGACTTGATAAAGTTATCTGATAAGATTTAACGATAGCAACTTTGTGTTGATTTGTGTTTGAACTTTGTAAAGTTATCGATTAAAACTTCTGAGTTGTCGGACTGCAGATCTAAAGATATAGGAAACTTTTTAATTAGATATTAATTATTGGTATTGGAGGGAAGTTTTAATACTAAAAACTCTGCTAAGTTTCCGAATTTCAAGTTATTTCTTTGATCAATTTCAAAATTCTTCTTGAATTCTAAATTCTATTGGTACTAATATCGAAATCTTGTAAATCTTATATCATTCCTCCTTCAAGAATTTTCTGATTGAAAATATGTAGGTAATATCATCGATATTTATGTGTAATATGTTCCATCCAACTTGACCTATATTTTGAGAAAAACAAACAAATCCCGAAGATCCTTCCTATACTAAGTCATCTGATTAGGAATTGATAAATGCATTGAACGGGAGCGCGTGCGGTGCATTAGAATTGCAATAAGAAAAATCTGTGCTATACATAATAAGAATCTTCTATAACTTCGCATTCAGAAACAAGGTCAATATTTTTGAAGGATGGATAGGTACTGCCATTGAGCTCAGAAATATAAGTAAAGACTGTTGTGAAGGACTTAGTCTTCAGTCTAAGGTCCTAGGTACATAATTGTATGAATCTCTATGTAACGAATTACATCAAGCGCTGCCGTCCAAGGGCATGTAATAGGGATGATGCCAGGGTAAAAAAAAAAAACAATTAGTCCGTCAGTCAGATAATAAAAAAAATATTATACACGTATTTTTTGCTTTATCATATTAATAAAAAAATACTTAGATAAAACGCATTTTAAGTTGGGGAGTGGGGGTCGCTAGTATGTATAAAATCTACATACTCGTGACGTCATGGCACATTTTACCTCAATGTATCGCCGTAATCTTTAGTTTACGTAAAAAAAGAACAAATACGTGTCCAATATTTTTTTATAATCTCAAAAACGGACTAAAAAAAATTTTTTTGTCGTCATCCCTATTCGTTTCATAGAAATGAATACAATTTTATTAAGCGTCAAAACGCAGCGTACTAGTCGCGCACCTCGGCGCCTGTTATAATCAGGGCCTTAGGTCACGTCCTATTCAAAAGCAATCGTCGCGCGAATACGCGATCGGTCGCGTGCATAAGTCACATAACGTTTGGAAAACTGGAAAGCGCCCTCTGGCGGCCCGAACATGCGTTCACGTTCAAACGATCCTGTAAAGGTAATGGTTGCAAACGTGACTGCCAAGCCTGAAGTCCCAGGTTGATTGCGTTGACAAAGACTGATTTGGCATTTTTATCACAAACTCTCAAGTATCAGGCCAGAGGCCAGAGTCAGGATTTGTGTCAGTCTATGGCTATACGCCTATACGAGTACGTCTTGCATGGGATTTAAACAAAACTAGAAAAAATACTAAAAACCTCTGCAAAATAAATATAACATCAGTAATGTTACATTTTATTTAATCATTTAATCCATTACATTAGTAGATAGGTATAGTTTGACCGCGACCGCTTTTCCGTGCTTGAGTGTCGGGTCACACCGGAATGGCAGCGGCCGGCAGCGACGCGGCGAGCACTTTCAGTGTGAAATAATTTTAAACTTTATCTACATACTATACTTAATAGACCAGTATCGCTTGATAGGTCTTGAGGCCACCCGCGGTGCCGCGAGCGGCCGCGCGCCACGCGCATCTTGTCGGTGGTTCTGCCTGCGGCTGCCAGCGGCGACGCGTCGCGCGCGCCTATGTAATGAGAGGTATGGGCTTATGATCAATCCCATTAAGACGCAGTTTGTTGTGGTTGGCAGTTCTAGGACGGTCTCAAGGATTGACTGGACGACTCTTCCCCAAGTTTCTTTTGACAACTCTGTTATTCCCTTCAGCCAACAAGTTAAAAACCTGGGGATATTTATTGACAAGACCTTCTCTTGGACTGCCCAGCTACAGGAAGTTAGCCGCAAGCTATTTGCATCCGCTGCATCTCTGAAGAGACTGCGTAATTTTTCTACCGACTGCCACCAAGATTGCGCTTGCACAATCACTTCTTCTACCCATCCTTGATTATGCTGATGCCAGCTATCTTGACCTTACTCAAGACCAACTAGATAAACTTGAGCGGCTTCAAAATGTTTGTATACGGTTTATATTCGGTTTACGTAAATATGACCGTGTTTCCGAATTTCGTGTGAAGCTCAAGTGGTTACCAATTCGCCTTCGCCGGAATGCTCATATTCGTTCCCTCTTGTATAACATGCTATTCTCCCCTTCCGCCCCTCTCTATCTTAAGAAACGTTTCCAGTATCTTTGCGACTCCCATTCGAAATGTTTAAGGTCATCAGATAACCTGAAGCTTAAAATGCCAATGCATTCCACAACTTTCTTCGACAAATCCTTTTCTGTCCAGGCTGCTCGTTTGTGGAATGCATTGCCAGTTCAAATAAAACGCGCGCAATCGTTACCAGTATTTAAGAGACTCGTGAAGGAACATTACTTGTTGTTCTGATCTTGTTCTTGTAGCTGTAATAATCTGTAGTCGCCATTTATTTTCGTTGCTTATATAAATATTCTTATATATTTATTATGTATCTATTATATAGCATATATATATATATATCTATCTGTGTGTCTATTATAATATATTGTATCTATATAATTATTATTTTGCACCAATGTCTACCTCATTTTTATGTCCACGTAATCACTGTCCATTCCAAGGTTGCCTGGCGGATCGCAGAAAGCGATAAGGCCGCCCATTGTATGTTTTGTATTGTTAAATTTATGATTAACTATGTATTTTCTGGTGTACAATAAAGTAAATATATAAATAAATAAATAAGTAATGTAGAAGCTAAACTAGTCAAGAGGAGACTAGGCACGTGGGATCTAAAGATCGCGCGGGGTCGCCAGCGGCGACGTTGGAGGCCGCTTGTTGACGCTGGCAGCCGCTGGCGGCCACTGGCAGCCGCTGCCGGCCGCTGCCGGCCGCTGCCATTCCGGTGTGACTCGGCCCTTAGGAATGCACTGCGAGGCAGGGGGTAGCGTTGACGAATGACCAGCCAGCACTGACCTCTGCGCACATACCTAAGGCGCGGAACAGTGGTCTTGGTCAAAATATATCTAATAGTTCTCGAAAATACCTAAAAATAAATAGTCAGTACCTTTGATTGTCACCTATAATTTCTAAGTAAGTACTGTGAGTTTGCGTGTTAGCCCTATAAATTATGTCCCCCGCCCTATATAGTCGACAGTGGATTTTTATCGGCTCAGCTCTAGATTAGTATTGTTTATTTTGTATCAACATGTAAAAAGGTGCTTCTATGTCATTTATTCTTGAGTACAATTTCGAATTTGGTTATCAATCGAATTAGAAGTTTGTTTGAAAGTGATTGATTGGAATCGTTATTTTGGTATTTATTGTTAGAATGATTGGCTAATATTGATGTAGGTACTTGGAATAATAGTTTAGATACGATTCTTGATAAATCAATCGTTTGAATAATACTCAATGACAAGTTGGAAAGTGTTAGGTAGGTACTTAATAGCCAGGCCGAGTGTGATCATTGATCATCGTAATAACGCTTTTAGGATGCTGTTGGGGCTGCTGTAGAGCTGCAGCGCGTGTGGTATGTTTGCTGAAGCTCGTACGGACGGCTTTCAAGTCATCATGCGCAAGAAAGTAAAATCCTTGCTGCACCGACTACGAAACAGCATCTTAAATGCTATATATTATTATAGCATTTAATATTGCTATATATACGATACTATATATATATAGCAATATTGCTGCCTGTTTTGACTGTCCTTTCCAAAATCAGTGGATAAATGACAGCCATAGGCTTCAGTTAGGTATAAGTACTAACAATACTAACATAATTTTAGGTAAAGTTTTGTTGCTAACACACTAACATTTTATGAGTTAATGCTCTTTTTGTGATATTATGATAATGTAAGTTACACGGACGTTCTCTGAAATAAATCCTAACTAATACTATAAATAATGCGAAAGTGAGCTTGTTTGTTACGCTTTAACGCTAAAACTGCTGAACGGATTTGGATGAAATTTAGCACATGGTTTTTTTATACCGATATTCCCACGGGATCGAGACTTGTGCGGGTGAAACTGCGGGGCGCAGCTAGTAATTAATTATTTATTATAAACGCGAAAGTTTGTGTGGCTAGTGGGGATATTTGTTACTCTTTCACGCAAAACGACTGAATCTGATGAATCTTTACAGCTATATAGCGTATACATCAGAATAACATATAGCGTAAAATTTGTAAAGATATTGTGTAAATTGGCCTGAACGCGAGCGGATTAAAGCTAGTTGACCATAACCCTTACAATTATTGGCATTGAAGAAGCATTCTTTTGCTTTATAAGATGAACCTAACCGCCTCTGTGGTTTAGTGATTAGACCACCTGCCTCAGATCCAGAGGTCCCGGGTTCGATTCCCAGTGAGGGCAAAATTTTCTGCTCGGTTTGGTTGGTGGTAGGGCTTGTTATAAGTCTGCCTGGCTAGGTACCACCATCTTATCAAAGTCTGTCGCTATAACAACAATGTTAACAGCATTGTTGTGTTTCGGCAGTTATAGAGGTAAGGCAATTCCGGGTCAAGCGAGCTTCCACGATGGTTTCCCGAAGTTAGTATAAAATAAAACTATCTTGACTGCATTCCAAATAATTTTCTTTTTGAACGACAAATTTTAATCGTAATGGTGACGAACTGGGATTAAAGCTTGATTTGCACGGTAAAATTTAATTTCCTGTGGCATAATATAAGTTGAAGCAAGAATAAAAGGTTGCACCGTCTAAATATGTTTAGACGACGCAGGTCATTCGTTGCTACAATATTATTGTATGCCACAGGCAAGAAACTTGCATTGTGTAAACGGGGCGGTTAGTGGAGATTAAGTAAAGTATGAAACTAACTATCTATAAGGATTTCTTTTAACAAGGATTTATAAACCACTAATCTTATTCAGATGGTATTCGTGCTCGCCTCCTCGCTTTGAGGATTATTGCAGACTCCTGTACTATGTTCAGACTTAACTGTAATATGTAGGTATTCTGAAATATTGCGATTAGTTGTAGATTTTTTTTTAGACCCTCGCGATGATAGCGGTTTCATTTTCCTAATAAAACTGAATTATTTTGAGGCTACAACGCCTTACAAGATGCCAACCTCATGTCACTATTTTGTGTTGTAGATAAATGTGAAATTTATGACGTCAAGACTTTCATTCCCAAATTGGAAACCAAGCAGTATCTGTCGGTATTTTCGATACTGCTTGGTAAAATAAATATAATGCATTATTTTTATTTAGGCTCGCGGTTGGCTCCTATCTCACCCCCGTTATGTGGCGGATGGATAACGCTTATCTACCTAGAAGTAATCTATTCACTCTATGCTTAAAGACTCCCAAATTATACCTAGCTATCGAGATAAGGAGCGTGATGGTAGTTCACGGACCAGCTAGAAGCGAACTAAACTATACCATGTGTTATAATATTTAAATACCGTTTTCGCGATCTATATTGCATTTAGACATAAACATAATTTTAAAATCTTTATTAAAGGCTTCCAATTTACAGATTTTCCTTCACCAAATGACTAAAAACTAATTGTGCTCAAGAGATAAATGGTTAAAGTAAGTCTTCAGCGGCAGCTGGCTGCCCAATCACCGTCGGATCGGCGAGTGATGGCGATTGTATTTCAGAATACGTTGCAGACTTTGATGCATGGTAAGAAATAAAACTATAAACTATATGCAATTATATACGAGTACAGATTACATATTGTGTGCTTCATCCACAATAGGAAAAATCCCATTAAAAAAAAAGACACTCTTTACGAGACTTTGAAATAAAAACCAGAGATGTTGCAAATTTCTTTATATAACTAATTTTAGAGCCAAAATGATATCTTTCTGAAACTACTCTTTTCATTTATCGTTGACCGATAATCATCATGTTTCGCTGTTGATCTGTAGGTAAATGGAATAAGAATTACATATCTGCTGACCTTTTAATGGTTTGAGGACGAAGACAAACTGTAAGACAGTAGAGTATCTTCATAGCTCGCATAGCTGGCGAGTGATCTGATCTTATCTGCACGCATCCACTACTATACTCAAATCAAAAACTCGACACACACGATGTAAGTCTCTCTGGATGGGATGCTAAACTCTCTGAAAGGGATGTTAAACTCTTTGAATGAGATCCTAAACTCTCTGATTGGGATGCTCGCTGCACTACAATAAAATGTGAGAGTGGGACGGCGAATATTTTGTGTGCTCCTTCCACTGATTTACCATCATATGGCCCTTAAACATAATCAAAATATCACGCCTGTATTCCCCGAATGGGACGTAGACGTGCTGAGAGTGCGTTAGTGTTGCCCGCTTCTATAAAGATAATTCTAGAGTGTACTGTGATTATAGTAACATTATGTTAGTGGTACCGATCCCATCCTCGTCATCTAAAGACATCCATCTAAGTTCGTTGTGGAGGTTTTCCAAGTTTTCTATATTATTTATCTTTTCCTCCCGTAGCTGCGCTTCTGACAACTGAAACGGAGAAATAATAAATACCTAATTTGTAATTATATTTTACTTTGAAAGTTCGAATATGAACGTAACACGTTTTAGCTTGAACCCCTTTTCACAAACTGATAGTTTTCGTATTGGTATTTCGGTTGATTGTCCACCCATTATAGTTTTGTAATATCGGTATTTATATTATGGAACGTGATGAAGCCATGTTTAGGCCGCGTCTTAACCAAAAGCGATCGTCACTTTTGGTTACGACGCGGTGTAAACCCATGGTCAAAGTTATTCAATTGTATTTCAACATCGATTTGGTTTCATCCTGTGCAGTCAGAGTGGATAGTAGGTATATGCTATTAGTGTGCAATAACTTCTTGTTATCAGTTACCTAATCGCCAATTTGACGGCTGTATAAAGTCAATGTAACTGTGTCAAAGTGGACTGCTTGAATGAAAAACATGTTTTCTACCATTTATAATTTTTTACAATACTAATGCAAATGTTTTTATGAAACATCATTACTTATCTCCGCTTTGATTTCTCAACGAAGAAAAGTGGTTTCGTCGATGGGTTTATATTAAATGCACTGATTGCTGATATGCGTATAAAAGTAACTGACAGTTGCTATGAGAGTCACATGTGTCTGTCATCATTTCAGTGGTGTTTTCAGCCAGATGGCCGCTCGCGAAACATAACTTGACCTAAGAGGTTATCTTATCGAATACAATTAAAAAGTTTCAGCTCACTGGCATCTAATAATAAGATCTATAACTATAAGGTTTGTGTCTCGTTACATTTTTAGAAGAAAATAATGATAATCATCATTTACCTCGAACCTGCGATCAACTACATCTTTATCTCGTATATCTTTGGTCCTCCTATAATTCAGGTTTGTCTGTGCATCCGCACCGTATCGTCTTCTGCTATAAGGGCTGAAGTAAGGATTCAGTGGTCTTACTTCTCTTCGTCTTAGATTACCAATAATCATGTGATTGTTATCATTATAATAAATGTCTTGGAACTGAGAATAAACCATTGCTATTTGCACAAAAAAAGCACATGCGAAAAACGGATGAACCATTTTGTAAATGGAACGTGATGTTAGTTGCAAATGTTGCGTGATAGTAATTGACTTAATTTGAATACGGAACGGACTTGGTTAGACACAAATTAACAGTGGTGCGATACAGACGTTTATAAAAAGGTGACGCAAACTTGAAAAGAAAATATCAAACAAAAAAATCCATTGAAAATAAGGGTAGCAAAAATTTTCTTTGAATATTATTATTGTAATTTTTTATTGAGTTGTAAAGTATACGACACAATTTTCAATCTTTTGGTTAAATAAATCCAATGGTTTTGAGTTAGGTAATAAGAACATGCATTCAGGAAATAACGTCTCTTTGATGATAAGTTATCGCGAGTGCTAAACTAAACGACAAGAAAAAGCTATTTTATTGTTTGCATCTCTTAAAAACAGTACATAACTTGATTGAAATATCTTTAATATTGTAGTTTCAGCAACATGTTTTTATACAGCAGCGATATCCTAGTGGTGTGACAGTCGGACTGCCAAGACATAGGTCTCGAGTTCGAACCCAAGGCACGCACCTCTGACTTTTCGGATTTATGAGCGTTTGTATAACTTGCTTTAAAAACGGTGAAGAAAAATATCGTGAGAAAACGGCATATCCAAGAGAAAATTCTCGACGACATATGAAGCAAAGTCAGAGTCGCCCATGGGCGGCATAAAAACTCTGACTGCAGGTTAGTCACTAACCACACGAAGAAGAAAATCAATATGTTTAGAGTATACATTACCAGTTCTTATTCTTGTTGTTTCAGTGTATCTTATGCGAGTTTGTGCAAAGTCGATGATTTCACAAACTCGTGTGGGTTGAGTTGTTTTACGTTACACTAATATTGACTTTAGAACCTTATTGCGATGTCAGCTAATAGAGCCTGTAATTACTAAAGGCAGGGCTGGATTAGGTAATATGCAATAAGCAATTGCTTTATAATATTAGGTCCTTATCTATGAAATTGCCGTTTTACATAGAAAAAACACTTTAGTTGCTTTTTTATCTTTCCAATTTTTTTATTAAACAGTGTCGATTTATCACTTACGCTGAAGACTGCTGTAAGTTTCGACGTAGTTTAAGATGACTCTGCTTCCACTATGCTCTGCTTTCAATTCATCGTTATCGACTTTTGTCTCAAATCTATGTACATAATCAAGCATAGGTACGTTGTGAATTCTAATAAAACACGTAATAAATGATAAATGAGATTTATTTCTGTAAATCGGTTAAAAACACACATTTACAATTTTACATGACATGTCAATAATGAATCAATCTGCTTTGCCTTTTCCCAACTATGTCGGGGTCGGCTTCCAGTCTAACTGGATGCAGCTGAATACCAGTATTTTACATGGAGCGACTGCCTATCTGATTTCTACAATCCAATCACAGGGTAATACGTTACTATTGGTAAGACTGGTTGTCAGACTTTCGGGCTTCTGACGACCCGTAATGGCCGGGACCAACGGCTTAACGTGCTTTCCGAGGCACGGCGAAGTCTCGTTATGTAAAAATGATCCACGGACCAACCCCGGCAAGCGTAGCTTAACCAGATGAATCTATCCGTGTGGCTGATGACATGTGAATAATAACTTATGTTTAAAACTAGAAAAGTTCAGTGTTTCTTAACTGACTACTCTAGAGATTAAAGACCGAAACAAACTCCGAGGTCACAGTCTCTTTTAATGTCCAGATATAATCTTGGTCAGACCACAATGAGAACCATGCAAATTTATGTCTGTGATGGTCTTTTGAGGAAAGAACCACACAGATTTGAGTGGACCTGACCAGTTAAAGCAGACCAACATCGACAAGAATAAATAAACAGTGAATTCTAAAAAAACACGTTATAATTTACATATAAACAGAGGTACATAATCATATAACATGGCATACGTGTAACAAATACATGTTTAATAGTTTTTTGTTCTCACATAACAACAGTTTAAACAATTTTAATACCACACGAGCTATTTACGTAGCACGCGATACTTGCATTGTTGTGATAACTATCTGTGTTGAATTGTTCCTGGAGTTTAGTAAGGTAGGAATTTAACATATTGCTTCATAAATATGGACATCAGCTTTGCTTTTTATAAGACAGTCTAAAATTATCTATAAGTACTAATATTATAAACAGAATTTGTGAGATTGCGTAGGGGATAATCTTCGGAACTACTAAATCGATTCCGAACATTCTTTCACTAATGGAAAGCTACTGTATTGCCGATTGCCCCAGGATATACGTATAATATATGTTAAAACAATATATTTCACGCCGATGAAGTCGCGGGCAAAAGTTAGTACTATTATAAATGTTTGATGATACAAACCATGTCGTCGATAGCATTTCCCACTGTCAATAATTGTCGAATTTCCATACAAACTTTCACCCTCTATTTTACCCCTTAAGGGGATGAATTTTATATTATGAAATTATGAATTAAATTAAATTATGAATTTAATATTTAATTTTTTTTTGGGCACGCCACAATTGCGGCGGTAAGTCCCGTCTTTGAGGAGTGGCTGGAGAGGCGCCACGGCGTCCTCACCTTCCGCCTGACGCAGGTCCTCACTGGACACGGTTGCTTCGGGAGGTTCCTGTTCAGGATCAAGCGGGAGGAAACGCCCAGGTGTCACCATTGTGAGGATCGCCCGGAGGACACGGTGGAGCATACGGTGGAGGTCTGCCCGGCTTGGGCGGAGCACCGCCGTGTCCTCACGGAGGCGATCGGCGGCGGCGATCTCTCGCGTCCGGCCCTGGTTCAGGCCATGGTCCGGAGCGAGAGTGCATGGGAGGCCGTCACCTCCTTCTGCGAAGCAGTTATGCTCGCGAAGGAGGAGGCGGAGCGCGCGAGGGAGATTGAAGCTGCACGCCCTCGCGCCCCTAGTCGCCGCAGGAGACGCCCCGGGCGTCGGGAGTCACAAGCTGACTTCCGGCCACCGTAGGCGCGGGCCTGCGGATGGTGAGCGATGGGCAGCTCGCCGTCCAATAAGGACCAGGCCCGGGTCGACGGCGCGTTGTGTTCCACGCGCGCCTCAAAGGGATGTCAGCACCAACTGACGGAGTCCGGAAGGACCAATGCCTGCTGGGGTTGCGGGTCTGTCCGAAAGGGATATCGCGGCCCCAGCACATAGGCAACGGAAGGAACACGGGTGGGTTTTAGTCAGTAAAAGTCTGACACTCCCTCTCGCTCTGCCCAGAGCGGGAGGAGTCATTTGATGATTTCCCACCCAAAAAAAAAAAAAAAGGGGTTGAATTTTCAAAAATCCTTCCTTAGTTCTCCATTTGATAAAAAATAAACTCTTGTACCTACAAAATTTCATGCTTCTACAATCCCAACGATTTAGGCTATGTATTGTCTGTCAGTGAATTTAAGGACCTCTCACAAGGTGGACCGATGACCTTGTGAAGACTGCAGGAATCCGTTGGATGCAAGAAGCACAGAATCGGTCGAAGTGGCGGTGCTTGGGGGAGGCCGAAGTCCAGCAGTGGACGTCTTTCGGCTTAAATGATCAGCTTAGAATAAATAATCTCAAAGTATGTTTGTCTGTTTACCTTAGTTAGACCCATGGATATATTGTAGGTATATTTTTCTTTTCAGTATAAATGTAGTTTCAGGAAATCGAATTAAACCTCCTTTTTAAAACGAGCACGCTCCTTTTTAAGGGTTAACCAAAGTTTTAATGTAGCTATTTTTCTTCGATGTCTATCCCCATTTATTAGCGAGTGAGCCGGTCATTATTTTGTTACATTATTATTTTAACTTATTTTAATGAGGAGCTCGTGGCTAAGTAACAACAGCCGCACTGGTCGATCCATCAGGTTAAGCTACGCTTGCCGGGGTTGGTCAGTGGATGGGTGACCATCTTTACATACCGAGACTCCTCCGTGCCTCGGAAAGCACGTTAAGCCGTTGGTCCCGGCTGTCATTCGTGGATCTTTGACAGTCGTTACGAGTAGTCAGAAGCACGAAAGTCTGATACCAGTCTTACTAAGGGGTATCGTAATACCCAGTTACTGGGTTGTGGAGGTCAGATAGGCAGTCGCTCCATGTAAAATACTGGTATTCAGCTGCATCCGGTTAGACTGGAAGCCGACCCCAACATAGTTGGGAAAAGGCTAGGCAGATTGATTGATTATTTTAACTAATGCTACCTTAAACAACAGACGATCACACATGTATTAATCGAACGGGTTAAGTTAGATATGCCGTGTAATAGGGGCAAACGTATTGTCGTAAGGCGACAGCACCAGGGTAACCCGGGAAATATTTTTAAACCGGGTTAGTAGTGACTAACCTGGTGTCAGAGTTTTAATGCCTTTGCCTGTTCTTCTTCTTTTCGCGACTTACTGCGAGCTGCTACTGATGAATTCTTATAAAAAAACACAAACGAACACTTTGCCCTTTTGTCCTAACCTACAGTATACAAAAAATCTGAAAACCTAGTACATACTCGTAGTTAAGAACCTACTTGTGTTTTTAAACAATGAAAATTAGGAATTCTGTAAGCATTTTTCTTCCCGTCTGCCGTTTATATGCAGTTGCACATTATTCATTAACAAACAGCTTTTTTGCAAGTGTTGCATGCAGTCGGCTTTGTCCGTGAAATGAATAAATTACTATTTAAATGTAGCTGAAAGTTGAGTACTTAAAATATATGTAGATTTACTGCTTATAATTAAGAAAAACATAATGTGTTCAGTGCTTCGTTCTCCACTGTACCTACATTGAATTATTATGTGCTTGTAATAATGTTGTTCTGTATATCTTATTTGGCAGAGAGTAACCAAATATTTTGTTTTCTTGAGGTTTCTCGATGTTACTAAACAAAGAAATGCGTATAAAATCCAACTAATGTGAAGGTTTGCATGTTTGGATGTTTGTTATTCAATCACGCAAAAACGGCTGAACGGTTTTGGATGAAATTTCTTTTACTGTCGCGGGCAACAGCTAGTAATATGTAATCCAAAATGAATCTCAGAAATAAAAACCGTGGCACCTTACCTTAGGTATGTGCGTGACGAGACGGGGGACAGTGCAGGCTGCCCATTCGTCAACGCTGCCCCCGCCCCCCCCCGATTGATCGCGGCAATTTCTAAAGCGGTCCCGGTCAAATTATACCAAATAGTTATGTTGCTAAGTAATTTTGCTTGCTCAAAAATAATTTGATTATACCAAAAGTTTCTAATTTACTTTTCCGGCCGTGAATATTATCAACTTCAGAATTAATAGAAATTTCAAGTTGGCAAATAAATAAATACGTATTTGACTCTTAAAATTCTACGAACGATACGGTAGACTTCACGTTCATATACAGAGGAAACGAGTTCTGCTCTAGACTGAAAAGTTTTGGAATAAATTGTAACAAACTTTTGTGACGAGCAGGTATGTAAGTACAAATGGAACGCATTTACATACGCAATGTACAAGGTAGAAATTTATACTTATATGTTTTATCGATAAACTTGGGTAGAAAGTTTTAAAATATGAACTTATTGGGATTCAGGAGTGTTTTTATCAAGTATCGTTTAGTAGTAGGTATGTGTAAAATTCTGTCTTGGCCAACATTTAGAATTGCAAATACTTTATTATGGTATGTGTTTATTAAATATTAAAATATTCACAGAATAAGCTGATTCCTGGTGCAGCGGTGGCTCAGTATTAACGGCCCTGACTTACGAGATGTACGTCGTGGGTTCGAACCCAGGCAGGCACTTTACTTTTTGTAAATAATTTCATCACCACTGCTTTCAAAACGGTGTAACGCAACGTTTTCCTCCGTGGAAGGAAACGTAGGTCACAAATTAAATTATAATAAAAAAGGTATTAAAATTAAAAGTTAAATTAGCAAAAGTAAAGGTAAGTTTAGGACACAGGACAGGCTCGGGTTAGGCAGGAACAGGCACAAGACAGGCTCAGGTTAGGCAGGAACAGGCAGGCAGGCAGTGAAACAGGTGGGCAGGCAGGCAGGCCGCAGGCAGCGTGAGGTTGTGTGACTTTGTAGATATCGGAGGCGCTTTGAGGCGCCTCACCTAGCGGGAGGACCGCGCTAGCGTCACAGGTGACGGCGGAGGTCTCTCGGAGAGTAACGTCGTCTAGCGTCGGAGGCCTTTGTGTGCGTGTTCTCGCAGCGTTTCACGCCGCGTGGTTAGAGTTCGTTAGAAGTGAGCACCTCCTACAGAGCTAGGCAGGAGGGCCGAGCGAGTTAAACACATTATTACACAGTATTAGAATGTTTATTATTATAATACATTCAGGGTCGATAGTTCTAGTTACACAGTATGATTAGAACACCCGCGCACGCTAGTTATGCTAGTTACATGAGATTAATATTCGAGTAGCTAACTGTTAAACAAATAAGACTTAAGGGCAGAAAAACAGTGAATCCGTCTCAAGTTAAAAATACGACCCTCCGAAGCTAAAGACAAGACTAGACTCCAAAATATGAAGACCGTTTTTATCGTTCTCTGTCATATTTTTAAACGTTTTAAAAATATATTCAAGTTAATTCTTAATTTAGATATGACCAGCACTAATAAAAACGGCTTACGGAGGAGAAATCTTAGATCTACGCTTATTGCGAAGGTTCAGTGTGTACACCCACTTTATGAGAGAAGGTAGAGTGTACTTATCTATGATGTGTTCTGTCTATGTTTTAGAAAAGTAAATTACGACAGATGACAGTTTAAGATGAAAACGTCAGAATATAAATATTCTAAAGTTTTTACAAAAGGGAAAGTTAAATACTATAAAATCGATTTGGATGCTAAAACAAGAGATAATTAAAAGTATGCTTTACAGAGGTAAACAGTGCTACAGAATATAAAAGTGAGTTAAGTACATGTGTCATAGAATATCAATAGGTAAAAATAAATCAAAAGATGGTTTGTTTAGTATAATAATATAAAGAAAGACTAACGTGTTTCTACGTAAACAAACTAAAAGATGTGGTTCCAAATAATGGAATACCACAACGGTGAAGGAAAACATCGTGAGGAACCGGCATGCCCTAGAACCAACAATGTCTAAACGTTTTTCCCACTGCTGAGCAAAGGTCTCCCCCATAACTTTTCACTGGTTCTTGTGTGTTTTCTTCTCCAGCCAGTATCCCGTAACGCATCTAAGTTATCACGCCAGCGTTTCCTTGGCCTCCCTCGGTGATGACGCCCGTCTTCTGGCACCCACTGCCTGACGACTCTGGCCCATCTGTCTCGATGCATCCAACATCCATGGCCCGCCCAACCCCACTTCAGCCCAGCAAACTTATTGCCCACATCGGCGATTCTGGTTTTGGAGCGTATATTAGTATTACGGATTCAGTCGCTGACCTTAATAAGAAAACCAAATATAACCGTAGCTACTTATTTTAAAAAATAACAAGGAAGAGATTAATTAGAGCGATAAATCGAAATAAATGATAAGTGGAGCGACACAACCTGAAATTTAAACAAGACGATGGCAATTAAAGTGTCCATTGAATTAGCATGGTTAATGGTGAGCGTGCATTCACGTGAATGACATCGAGTTCAACCCTGAGTTTAAAGCAAATTTTTATGGGTGTTTGAATATTGAAGTTAATGTGAAAGTGTAGTTTACAAATGTTTAAGGCAGTTGTTAGTTGTGTGTAAAAAAAACTACTTGATGATCGATTTTATGCTCAAACTTGTAATAATAAATTGTGATATGAAACTTATGAGTTTTCCAATCCTTTAATATTGAACGGGCTGCATTGCCGTGTTCCAGTTTGAAGGTAACGGGTGCCAGCATACCTAATTATAGCCACATACATCATTTCAGGGTATCCCTGGGATGGCACCGCAGCTTAAAATGAAAGAACGCGTTAAAATTTTTTTTTTACCATTGTCACTCGAAAATGGGCATTTTATTCATCGATAACAGTGAATAAAACTGTCTTTTACTCACAAGAGAATAAAAACATTTTGAATTTGGAACAAGCACGAACTATACAAACTACGTACAAAAATAAATGAACCGTACTGAAAGTACCTATTTATTGGCTGGATAGACGGAGCTATTCCTTCTTAGAAGCTTTACAATAAAATAAAATAAAAAATATCTCGCCAACTTTAGTTAGGTTCTTTTCAATCCGTTATCGTGGTTGTATTAATTGTAAATTATATAAAAAAATCGTGTTTTTTTATGGATTTTGAGGGCTGCAATAAAGATTTTTATTTATTTATTATTTAATGTCATTGGAAAATGAGACACTGAATACCGCTGACTTCGAAATCATTTCGTTCTAAAGCAGCAATTATGGTAGAAAATTTGATACCGCCAAAAATGTGATACATATAAATAACATAACATCACGCCTTGTTTCCCCGGAGGGTTGGGCAGAGGCGTACCTTTAGTTCACCCACATTTTGCCAGTGTTTTTAAGTCCCATGTAATAGGGGGTGAGCCTATTGCCATCAACCGGGCACAATTCCAGACTCCGGGCTGCTATTGAGACATTTCTGATGGAAAAACCCAATAATACTTTGCCCGACCTGGGAATCGAACCCAGGACCTCATGCTCAGCAGTAGCGCTTGCGACCACTAGACCAACGAGGCAGTCATATAAATACTACAACTACGACAGATAAATATAAATACTATACTACTATTTATTTTCTCGCAGTCAATGGTAAAAAGTAGAGTACACAACTCGTGAAAAAATAATTTATCTCGGTCCTTGTATCCTTCGCTGCTCTCGGGATCCAACTTAGTCCCTCGAATTAAATTCCCTTTTTTTTCACTTGTTGTATAATCTACTATTATACCATTCCCCCTCTAAAAAGCTTATTTTATTCACTGAAAACAGTGAATAAAAAGGTCTTTTAATCACTATTTTGGTGTTTGAATTTAGAACACACCAATATATTGGACCTCCATCGCAATTCTATACAACCTCCTTGTGAAAAAATACTCGTTACACAGGACATGAATATCGCTTCACAAGTTGACCATCCTAATAATAATATTATGAAAATTACTCTTAGTTTTAGTAATTGTTCTAATTTTAATGTGCATTTTAATTAATTTGATCTTTATCTTTATTAAATGTCTATTTTCGCTTAAATCTTTCTTTTTCTCGTAGTCATGGTATAACGTATAGTATGCAACTCTTGAATAAAACGGATTTATATCGAGGGCCATGAATCACTCGCGTCGCTCAGGATTCTAACACTTGAATCACTCGCTACGCTCGTGATTCATGTGATCATGAATCACTCCCTACGGTCGTGATTCAGTCGTTAGAATCCTTCACTTGCACATGATTCATCTTTGGCCCTCGCTTCAAATCCATCCTTTATTCACTAATTGCATAATATACTATTTAATCACATTTTAAAACCCTTCATCTTTCATTTTGGCGCAAAAAATCCACGATTTTGTTTTTTTTAACAATTTTAATATACCCAGTGACACTCGCGCAATAAAGACCAATCTAACGACTTATAATTTATCAAAAAACTTTAAAAATAAAAACACCCGACTTCCGAAAAAAAACACTACAAAGTGAAAAATAACTTTAATTTCGGAAGTCGGTGTCTTTGGTTTTGAATTTTCGTTTTTTGCCACCGACTTCCGAAATTAAAGTTATTTTTCACTTTGTAGTGTTTTTTTTCGGAAGTCGGGTGTTTTTATTTTTCACTTTTTAGTTGTGGTACCTACCCACAAAAATTGGAATACCAGTACCTGCTATGTAAATAACAGTCACAGTAAGTTATCATCATATCATCCACATATACTAAGTGGGAAAAATACGTATTATTCAAGCTTACTCAAAAACTATCCAAGTAAAGTTAATAAAATTTATATGGGACCAATCCGGGAGCAACCCTTTCAAACAAAAAAAAAGATTTTTTTAAATCGGTCCACAATTGACCGAGAAATCGACGGACATACATAAAAAAAAATACATACGCGTCGAACACCGTTTGGAAGTTACGAGGGAACATACATACACCGGTCAAGCACATAACCCCCTTTTCTTGGCTTCGCCGCAGTCGGGTAAAAAATTGAGCCCAATTCTCTAGTAGAAACCAGAGCCCACCCAATGCC
This sequence comes from Agrochola macilenta, assembly GCA_916701695.1. NCBI lineage: Eukaryota > Metazoa > Arthropoda > Insecta > Lepidoptera > Noctuidae > Agrochola > Agrochola macilenta. Next base: position 7,329,389 of record OU753554.1, on the reverse strand, counting down.
AGAGGGTACCAAGTCTGCCAGGGTGTTTCCATCCTGCCAAGGGGCGATGTAGTTAAGTGGTAATTAAGGCCACGTACCGAAACCTCAAAGCCTGCAGCATCTGAATTAATAAATCCAATTTACTTCCGTAATAACGTGAGCTTCTTGGGTCAATAACATTGCGAGGTGAAGAGGCAAACGAACCGCAATCGGCGTGCGTGTAATAAAGAAAAAAAAAGAAAGAAAGAATAGTTTATTCTGCACAAACAAAAAAAAACTTTAAAAAAAACCATAAAATACACACATACAAAGATAGCCAAAAGCCTCGTATTCAACCAATAAAAGTTTGACAATGTTATTCATTGGTTGATGTCAAGGCCACGAACTAAAGACAATATTGCGTAATTACTGTTGCAACATTGGCAAATGAAAACAAAAACAAAACGCCGATTGCAGAGTTAACTACTTTTGTAACAAATAACAAGAAAAATTAAGCTATGCGTCGCAAAATACTGTGACTTCGGACGTACCTAACGTTAACAGCGCTGGTTTTCAGCAATGGAATGACATATTGACGTCCCCCTGTGTGACATAATAAATCAGGTACCAGAACAGTCGGGGACCAGATGAATGAATGACAAAAGGAGAATGACAGAATCGTAGCAGATGGCGTTCTATAGTTTTTGCTTACCGCCATCTGAAGGTGTGAGCTTATGTAAGTATGTATGAAGAGGGATCGTGGTTTCTTTAGCAGAAAGTTTAAGTAGAAGATGTGTATGATTTGAAATGTTATTATTGATGAAGATGAGAAGCAATTAGTTAAGCATGTGTGGCGGATTGCATATTTATGAGTGTTGCCGATACTAAAAGCTTAGGCTAAGTAAATAGTTAATTAATTCTATTTGAAGGATATTCTCAATGTCTTTTAATGAAAACAGTAATGAGGTGTATTTTAAATATAATAGATATCAGACACCTCTTTCATAAAATTCACCGATAACTTATCTATATAATAAACAGTTACCCTGTGTACAGTAATTTACAAGGATTTCAGCCTAAGGTATAAAATTGGAGTCTGGTTAATAAGTATATAAATAGTAAAAAACATAAACATCTATTATTAGTTACTAGCTTTTGCCCGCAACTTTACCCGCGTGGACGTCCAAAATTATCTCACGGGAACGTCTTAAAGTAGTAAAAAGAATCCTATATCCTAACTTAGCTCATGATCTACTTATTTCTCCTAACTTAACTACCTACTTCTAACTTATTTCATCCAAATCCGTTTAGCTGTTTTAGTGTGAAAGGGTAACAAACAAACAAACAAACAAACTCACTTTTTGATTGATTGTTTTTTTTCAGCTATGATGATGTCGCGACAAGTTCTTTGTAATTTATCTCCAGTAATTATTTTTGCATTTAATTCTTTCCTGTAATTGATAGGAATGACGTGTCGTTAATACTCCGTGTTTAGGGCAGACGAACTATATTGTAAATTTCGTTCCAATGATGCTCTACGGACCAACTTTGACCACTATATTTTAGCTTCGAGTAACTTTTTTACGACAGATTTGAATTTAGAACATTTCAAAGTTTTTTATGTTTGTTAGAAGTTTAATGCAAGTTTTAGCAAGACTCATTTTATTAAAATAGTTTCCCTTTTTAGGCTGCCTGTCCACTGGAGCGGAGAGGAGAGGAGCGGAGTAGCCAATATTAACCAATAGAATTGCATAAAACCTCTGCTCCGCTTCAGTGGACAGGGATTTGCGAACTAGTTTCAAAATTCATACAAAACCGGGAAGCGGAGCGGATAAGTGGAGCGGGGAACCGGAGCGGGGAATTATTACTCGTCGCGTGAACTCGGTCGAGCTCCGCACAGTCCGCAACACCGCTCCGCTACCTCACTCCGCACAGTCCGTAACTCCGCTCCACTACCTCGCTCCGCATCAATGGACAGACACTGTCCGCAACTCTGCTCCACTCCGCTGCCATTCTCCTCTCCGCTGCCTCGCTCCGCTTCAATGGACAGGCAGCCTTAATTTCCACACGACCGTCATTTTATTTCAATTGGTGAGATAGAGCGTACTGGCGTACAGTCAGTAGCGTAGTGTTCATAATATAATACCAGTCTATTATTGTCCCAACAGGTGAGCAGTGGTGGCCTAGTGGTACTGGCTGCGACTTACGAGTTGTAGGTCGTAGGTTCGAACCCAGATAGACGCTTTACTTTGTGTAAATTACTTCATTACAACTGCTCTTAAAAAGGTGAAAATATCGTGTTAAAACCAAAAAATCGTGTCTTAGAACCAAAAAATCGAAGACATGTGACATCTACCAAACCGCACTGGGCCCGCGTGATAGATTATGGCCCACTCCCTCTCACCGAAATGAGGCCTGTGTACAAATGGGAACATTATAGGCTGATTATATTATATTGTCCCACTGCAGGGCAAAGGCCCCTTCTCATACAGAGAAGGCACGAGCATTGATCACAACGCTTGCTCAAGACGGGTTGGCGATTATAAACATTAGTAACTATAAGTTCAAGTTTCCTCACGATGTTTTCCTTCACGGATGTCAGTAATGTCCAAGATAAACTCAAAAAGTACATATGAATTGAAATTGTAGCTACTGCCGTGGAATAATATCAATTTATTTTAGACTGTTTGCAAAACTTATTCAGACGTATTTGTAAACTCTTGTTGTTGTTGCTGACTGTACCCACCAAGACAATACTTCAAGATAAAACTGTTTAACTCGTGTTAGAATGTTGAAGTCCTGCCTCATTGTCTACGGCTCACGAGATGTCTTGGGACATAGAGTAAGTGTGAACTATGATAGATAGGACGGTGTGTGGTGTGTGCCCATTGTAATGACGTTATTTATTTTAGGCCCAATTTGTGTAATGTCAGTCAGTCTGCCCAGCCCTTCCAAAAGCAGCAACCAGAATACCAGTATTTTATAGAGTGCTACCTATCTGACCTCCGTTGGTCTGGTTGTCAAACTTTTGAGCTTCTGACTACCCGTAACGACTGTAGTAAGAATTATAGCACGGAGGGGTCTCGATATGTATAGGATGGTCACCTATCCACGAACCGACAGCAAACCGCAAGCGTTACTTAACCTTCGATCGGCACGGGTTGATGTGTGTTATCATTTATCCAAGACCTCCATTTTTAACCGACTTCCAAAAAGGAGGAGGTTATATGTTCCACGCGTACGTTTTTTTTTATGTGTGTCCGCCGAATCCTCCGTCAACTGTCGCCCGATTTTGAAAATTCTTTTTTTGTATGAAAGGAGCTGGTCCCATATAAATTTTATTAACTTTGCTTGGATAGTTTTTGAGTTAGCTTCAATAATACGTATTTTTCCCACATCGACTATGTGGATGATTTATGATAAGTTCCTGTCACTGTTATTTACATAGCAGGTAGTGGTATTCGAATTTGTGTGGGGTAGCTGTATCAAAACTAAAATGTGAAAAATAAACCAACCTCCAAAAAAAACACGACAAAGTGAAAAATAACTTTAATTTCGGAAGTCGGTGGCAAAAACCTAAAATTCAAAAACAAAGACACCGACTTCCGAAATCAAAGTTGTTTTTCAATTTGTAGTGTTTTTTTGGAGGCAGGTTGTTTTTTTTTTGTGTAATGTATTTGATTGTTTATTATTAGTAGTGCTGTTAATCTCCTTCGTGCCTAGTGCAAGTTGGAAGAAGTTACATGTCGTCGATTTTTTGATTGAAGACATGCCAGTTGTGTGTTTATGTTCATGTTTCCTTCACCGTTTTGAGAGCAGTGGTGATGAAATAAATTACACAAAGGAAAGTGCCTGATTGAGTTCAACGCGTAAGTCGGGGCCCTTTCCACTGGACCACCACTGCTCTAGCACAGATTGAGATGTTTGTGATCCTAGCTAGTATTATGCCTTGGTAGGCAGAAGAAGCTAGTGTTCAAGGCTTGTTTATAATTCACCCAAGAACACATGACCAATAGGATATGAGGAAAAGGGTGTAAAGTTCCTCATCCCCCATAGAAAAGGTAGGATCTTCCACCCAGACGGGTGTCGTGAGTAGTGGGCAACTGCCCTATGATTAATGTCAGGACCTTGTATATATGCTAGTCACGCGGTAAACTCTGTTCGCGGAATTCGCATGTGGCCATGTGGATGCCGCCACAGACCTATCTGCTTTATATTCTAATCTACATTAAAGAAGGTAAACCTTTACATTTCTTGTCACGTATAGAGGCTGGGAAAGTTTATAGTTGTCAGTAATACTTAAACCAAAGGGTCTCAGCTGAAATATATCTCCCAGGTGGAATCCATTACTTTTGGAGGGGATATAAAATATTATTTCTTGTTTCAATAGTTCTAAAGCTCACTAAAATTCAATTTAGGTTTCTTTTGAAATTGATGAGTGCTTTGGGAGGTGACAAACCTTGAAGCCAGGAGACATTTAAAAAATATTATGTAACTTTTTCAAGGCTATGGAGGTATGGATGGCTTTATTTACATGTTTTAGGGTATTCGTTAATTAGGCTCCAATTGAGTTTGAAACTTGTCGGGCAATTCCTATAAAAATCACCAAAGTAAAGCTATTTGATAAACCTAAAAAGAAATGAAGACTGTTTCGTTGTTCTAGTGGTCGCAAGTGCTACTGCTGAGCATGAGGTCCTGGGTTCGATTCCCAGGTATGGTAAAGTCTTATTAGGTTTTTCCATTTGGAATTTCTCAGCAGCATACCGGAGTCTGGATTTGTGCCCGGTTGATGGCAATAGGCTCGCCCGTATTACATGGTACTTATACATAACTGGCGAAATGTGGGTGAACTAAAGTTACACCACTGCCTAACCCTTCGGGGAAATAGAGGCATGATGATTTTATGTTAAAAGGAGTCATTGTACTCACGAAAGTTAATGCTAATTGTTGACATAAAATAGTACTCAAACTGGCCGACTCAAATAAAATAAACGGTAACATAACAAAATAAAATGTTCGCAAGTGATTGTAGGTCGTAAGATCATGTGTGTAATAATATCTTTGCAACTATTATTTTGATCACCGCACGATGCAAGGGTGACCATAAAATGGGTGAGACATGTTTACTGTGGAAATGTACTTATTGTCAGAACACAATAAGTACATTTTCACAGTAAACAAGTAGATCTTGTTCATAAAAACCTTGTTGTAAATTTTATTTAGCTCCCTGTCTCTTTCAGTTTTTTCTGCACTCTTGATCTTACATTGTAGAAACAATGTAAGATCAAGAATTGCCAAAAATTGCCTGAAAATTGCCTAGAGAACTGCGTATGACTATTAGTCAAATTTTGGGTAAACACGGGACGTGTCCCTCCACCTCCAAAAACTCGATATGTTCCAACAAGTGGAAGGAAGTTGTGTCATATATCCAACTAAAATAAAAAGAGTAACAAGATATTGTCTAAAGCCGATTTGCCTCCAATGATCCATTGTTGTAATAATTGTCAAAAAAAATAATATATATACTTACAGTTTGAGAATAACTCTCACTTGAACCAATGGGTATTGTCCAAATGTTGAAGTCTTTTAATAAGTGTTGTCTTTGATAATTATAAAATATTTTCAAGATTAGTGATCCATTTAATTTGTTTTAAGTTTTTTTTTTGTATAGATGACAGTTTAAAAAATTGATTTATGTTAAGTTAATAAATGCTGTTAAATGGACATTGCTTTTTACGTAATTTTAAAACTTTTCTTGAATTAAAATAATAACAAATACTCTAATTTTGTAAAAAAATATTGGGAAATAAAAATTAATTATAAACTTATGACCAGTCAAAGGGATGGCCAGCACACTACCACGTCAGTGGCATTGTAAAAATTACGGCACGTCAGTCGCAGAGGGTCAACGTTCGCCTACATTTGAAATTAAATGAAATGAAATGAAATCTTTTATTACCAGATATAAAATCCACATACCTAACTACAAGTTTCAATAATACATATTCACACATAGATAACATAATAAATATACAAAAACATAAATATAAGATTCTTATTACATTCATTATCCTTTGCTCCGATAGATATCTTCAGCAATATTAAATTTCAGTTAATATAGATGTGACGTAATTCGAACAAGAATATTAAGGGCTCTAAGATAGATTTAAGTACGAACATAAATCAAATCAACATTTGGGTCACGGGATCGAGACAACGATAGGAGCCCAGTTTTCAAAGTAGTCAAAATCAGTACCAATGAAACACATGAAGTGTGATGAATATTGTATGATATTTTCTATCAAGTAATAAAAACTGTTACGTGCGTTTTGGGGATTAAAATAATAATAATAATAATAGATGAGCCACAATTTTTTATATTTTTAAATGATTTTGAATGGTTTTTATAAAAATATTTAATAATATAAATAATAAGTAATCAAAATGAAATAAAGAAATAATAATAGTCATCGTAACTTATAATTATTATAAATGCGAAAGTGATTTTGTTTATTTTTTACGGTTTCACGCTAAAACCGCTGACCGGATTTGTATGAAATTTGGCACATGCATAGATCATGGCGGGGGTTAGGATTTAGGATACTTTTTATCTCGATATTCCCATGTGATGGAAAATTATGTCTGTGAAACTGCGGCGTGTAGCTAGTATTCTATAAAATTTACGTCGTACCCCACCACAAAACGCACATAATTATTCAAAGAATTTTTTTTTTTTTTTTTTTAAGAAATTTGTGTTTTACACTTCAAAACTGTTCGAATTTTGAAATGATGTTTAGAGAGCAACACAACTGCCCCTCTCGAATATTTCCCACGAGAAAAAATGTAACAAAAATACCTACCATGTTTTGACCATAGTATGGTCTCTATACATTTCAGTGGTTGACCTAATAGATTTATATCTTCCTCTCACAGATTTACGGTTGACATTGCCAAGGCCCTTGTTATTCTCAAAACAAAGCAAACTGTGGGACTGTATAGCCCTTTTCGGGACAATATTTTCGAAAATGATTACATCGTAACCTTTTAAGAGTAGGTTGTAAAAACTTAAAAGCATGAAGGAGAGGTCCTTTAACCCTTCGATGGTTATTGTATTTTGTAAATTGGATATTCATCTTTTTAAACCTCAGTGCTTTAAATGTTTACTTTTAATTTTATTTTGTGAAGGTTGGAACATTCGCTTTAGTTTGTTTATGCATTTATAAGTGCTGTATAAAGTTTTCGGAAAAGCATAGGACTGTATTTTATTTCTTTCACAAATACAACTACAGATATTTTACTCGTAGGTGTAGTAAAAGGCTACAAAGCATTTCGTCAAGATAAGTTACATAATAGCAATAGGTTCGCCCCCTATTACATGGGACCAAAACATAAGTGGTGAAATGTGGGAGTACTATAGGTACACCTCTGCCTAACCCTTCGGACAAGAGGCGTGATGTTATTTTATGTTAAGGTACAGAAGCTGTCAGTCCTCCTCCGTCTTGTAATAATGATAAACTGTTATCACTAATCTATTTGGCAAGCATGTGGATTATAACAATTTCCATTTTGATCAACAATTTCTTAGTCCATAACAAACAATTTTTCTTGATCGATCAACATCGTAGATGACAAACAAGAATAACCAGCTTATGATCAAAAAAACTGAAGCAGAAAATGTATTTAAAGTAGGGTGTTTATAATACGATTTCTGTTCTCATCAAAGTTACGGTTTGGGCATAGGCCCCTTTTACAATTACTTTCCTGATTTGATTTCAATCGGAATCCTAGAATTTTTCATCGTTTTCATTTCCGCAATGAGTGAACTTAGAACGTGTCTGTTCTAGAAGCAATTGCATTCTGAAATAAGGTTAGGAAATAACTAAGTCGAGAATTACATAGGAAACATATATGCAAAAAGGCGTAAAGCTCTCAGACCATTTATCAATCTGGAACTCAGAGATATAATCTACTCGTATATCTATACAAATACATAATTATTATAAAATTAAAGTCTTTTATTGTCATAGGATTTCGATGCAGTTTTCACCATTATTTAAAGCAGTCATACTCAAGTGGACTCCGCAAAGCCTCTGTGGGGGCTTCGCGAGAATATTAGCTTAAATAGCTATATTTAAGCTAATATTCTCGCGAAGCTATGTCCAGAAATGGACGTAGTGACGTGACGTGAAGAAGCTTATAAACCACAATGGCTTTGTGGTATTTTAGCTGCTTCGGAATCATCATAATCTCGTACGAATAGTTGTATTTTTTACTATTAAAATTTTTGTTTCGACATAATATTTTATTAAATCCAACAGTGCCAGCCCTAGTGATAAAAAGTGAACTCAGAGTTTATGCGAGTGTTATTTGCTCCACCAAAATCAATTAGTGGTACACAGTGGACGACAAAATTGTGAACAATCCTCTGGTGGGACAGATTAGTGCGGCAAAATGGATTAATCCAGGGGTTCCCAAACTTTTACAGTTAGCGGCGCACTTGCTAGTTTTGTATTTTGTCTCGGCGCCCTTTCTAGTCGAAATAAGGTAGAGATAGGCACAAAAATTAAAACATTCACAAAATGAAGCTGAGTTTTTATATTTATATTGACACAAGCATATATTTATTATTTAAGAAAAATAGAAAATAAAATACAATGGCAACTTAGTCCATGTGCGGCGTGTGCGGACATGACGTCCACATATTTTTTCAAGGCGTGGGATAAGTCTTGACACCGCTGCTCTTGCTCCAGATTAATCTTTGAGCGATATTTGCTCTTTAATACAGCTACAGCTAAAAATCTATCTTCATATAAATACGATCTCGCAATGGGAATGAGAATTCTACCAGCGAATACCAAATTATTGTTTCCGGAGAACGGTTAACAAGATCGCCTCCCGCCGCACCTCTTTACTCTCTACGGCGCACCGGGGCGCCGCGGCGCACAGGTTGGGAATCCCTGGATGAATCCATAAAACGCAGATCATCTTAGGGTTTCGTCAAATATTTCGTGTTCCAAAAGGGTTCCGTCGCCAAAATAGTTTGAGAACCATTGATTTAGAGAATTTATTCTGGAAGGTTTATGTGTAATGAATAATAATAACATTAATATTAATCTTACATTTATCAAAGAAATCTCGATGGTTTTTCAAGTCGTAAAAACCGTACGAAGTACGGCTCGTTAGTATTGAATAACATAGGGACTGCCGGCAGAAGTATAAATTTAAAACTGGTATATATAATTTAAACAATATTCATCATTATCATAATCATCATCATCATCGTTAGCATCATCATTCTGTTGCCCACAAAAAGAAACAATATTATAAAAAAACTTAATTTAATAGATAACTTATTAGCGCTAATATCTACCAGTATTAAGTTTTTTGCTCAGCACTATGAATAATATAAAATTAGTAAATATCTGTTATATTTACTTAATTCAACTCAAAACTCAAAAACAAAAAAAAAACTCAAAACTCAAAGCATTTATTTTAAATAAACCAATTACAGGCACTTTTGAATTGTCAAGGGGTCGGTCAGTGAGAAAGATGAAGCTACTCGTAGATGCCCATTCCAAAGCGTAGTAGGTACCTATGGAGAAGAACGGGCAAGAAACTCCGCGGACACTCTTTTAAATCCTAATATGGTTACAAAATATTGGTTACATCATTCATGTTGAAGTTATACATGTGAGAACGATGCAAAACGTTAAAAGCGTCCGTAACAAAAATAAACATTCAAAAATTAAATTAAATTAAAATAAGCCGTGGTAGCTAAGAGATGACCAGTCCCTACTGACGGCGCCCGTTCACGAACATGACGCATGGATTAGCACCATTCAGCTCAACCATTTTGAAGGGAGCTAAATGATCCAAGACACGCGCCACCGTCAGCGAGACATTAGAGTGAGCATGACATACTCTCAGCCGCCAAGGCACATTCAAGTCAATGAAAGACATACCCAGTACCTAAATGGTAGCTTTATAGTCGGTACATAGTACTCAACATGTGCTATGCAATTATAATAGTGATTAAGGAGTGTTTTTATAGCGAATGTGAGTACCAATACAAAACATTTCTGGTTTAATGGTTCAAACTAAACATAAACCAGTATAAAAGCAATTTTAATAAAATACACTACGAGTAATCTAATCCACAAGTTTACTCACTACCAAAAATAACTCAACGCGCTTAAAGAAGTTTTCACTTAAAAAATAAAGTAACTAAGTATGAGCACGATAATTTAAACATTCTAGCTTTATACAAGACACACAAAAGAGCATCTTGTGAGATTAACAGCCATTTTTCAAACGTAATCTGTAACTCCATCAAGACTTTATTTCAATTTACTGTAAGCTGTCTTTAAGCCAAACTTATCTGCAGAAATATTTGCAAATGAGTTAACTGGCAACTTTAAAACTTGCCAGATACGATCTCATGAAAAATTTATCTTTTAATCAGAGCTTGGTATTTCAATTTATTCAAGATTTTCTAGATCTTGATATAATTTAGTTTCTGTAGGGGTCAAGGAAACAGTATAAAGTGGAATCAATTTCTAGTGCATTGCAGATTGAATTTTCAAAGAAACTTTTTTGAAAACTTATCTAATTTATTCTTCAATAAAATCACTTGCCAAATCATAAGATTCTTTGTTGGTATGTTTATCATCTAATCACGTTGAATTAATTTTACTGCTTCATCATTTTACATAACCGAGCTTAATTATATTATCTTACAAATAAATTAAATTGAAGTGTGTTTATAATGTCAAAATAACAGCTTTTTACTAAATGCACCTAAGAATGTATAAACAGTACTTATACAAAACAATTCATTTATTTATTTGTCTTCCTGCCTGTCTGTTTGTTCCAGCTAATCTCCGGAACAGCTGCAGCGATTTGACGGGACTTTCATTGGCAGTTAGCTAATAAGGAGAACTACTATTTACTTTTTTTTTAGAAAAAGAATTAACGTCCACGCGGGCAAGGTCGCGGGCAGCAGCTAGTTGATAAATAAAAATGTGTTTTCAATATCAATAATAGTCAAGTGGGATACAGACTCCAGTATAAGCATTCATGTGCACTCGTACCTGTATGTTCTAAGACGCCAAAGATTACCATTTCAGTGTCATATAAAAACCGCATAAGCAGGTCGCATCGAGGTGACGGGTCACACGCTATCGGCTCCTGCTCGAGCTCTGATAAGCTCCCAATTCCATTCGCCTCTCGCCTCAAAGCTGCTCTTGCTTGGTTTCGACATAGATTTTAGAAAAAATTGGTATTGGAGAAGGCGTTTACATTTATGACAACAAAATATAGACTTTTAAATTCACGACGTAGAACACACGCATAATTATTTTTTGGTGTCAACGGAGTGTGGCTTAGCAGCGTAGCAGTTTGTAGCTGTGTAGCAATGCGTAGCCGCGTAGCGATGCCTAGTAGCGTTACGATACGTAGCAGCGTAGCGGTGCGTAGTACCGTAGCCATGCGCATGCGTAGATAAGCGGCGTAGCAGCGGTGCGTAGCAGCGAAGGGATGCGTAGCGGTGCGTAATAGCGTAGAAATGTGTAGAAGCGTAGCAAATGCGTAGTAATAGTATCATCTATAATAATCTATATATATCTATATATATAAAATGATAAACTGACTGACTGACTGGGTGATATATCAACGCACAGCCCAAACCGCTGGTCCTAGAGACATGAAACTTGGAGGGTGTGTTCTTTGTGAAGAGTAAGTATCCACTAAGAAAGGATTTTTGGGAATTCCACCCCTAAAGGGGTAAAATAGGGGATGGAAGTTTATATGAAAGTCCGTCAGTTTTGAAGTTAGGATCTTCAAATTTTGTGTTTAGGCTGAAGATTGAAAATTAATTTATACGTGTCTCAGCGTTTTTGATATATCCACCCCCGAGGGGTTAAAAAGGGGATAAAGTTGAAAAGTCCTTAATTTTCTAAAAAACATCACAAAATTTTCTATCTAGGCTTATGGTTGGAAGCTAACGCAACAGTGTTGTTAGAATTTCAACCCTTAAAGGGGTGAAAAGGGGGATGAAATTTTGTTTGTAATTAAAGTTCGTTATTTTTTAAGTTAAAATCACTGATATTTCGGCATATTATTCTATTATATTCGCAACCCACTGCTGGGCTCGCCACATTTGAGGCGATAAGTCCTCTCTTTGAGAAGTGACTAGAAGGCGCCACAGCGTCCTCACCTTCCGCCTGACGCAGGTCCTCACCAGACACGGTTGTTTCGGGAAGTTCCTGTTTCGCATAAGGCGGGAGGAAATGCCCAGGTGTCACCACTGTGTGGATCTCCCGGAGGACATGGTGGAGCATACGGTGAAGGTCCGCCCGGCTTAGGCGGGGCACCGCCTTGTCCTTGTGGAGGTGATCGGTGACAGTGATCTCTCGCGTCTGGCCCTGGTCCAGGCCATGGTACGGAGAGAGAGGGCGTGGCAAGCCGTCAGCTCCTTCTGCGAAGCAGTAATGCTCGCAAAGGAGAAGACGGAGCGCGTGAGAAAGAGGCAAATGTCGCGCCCACACGCCCCCTAGCTGCCGCAGGAGACGCCCTGGGCGTCAGGAATCGCAAGCCGATTCCCGGCCACCGTAAGCGTGGGCTTGCGGACGGTGGTACGCGCCTCAAAGAGATGTCGGCACAACGGAAGGGGTCCGCTAGGACCGATGCCTGCCGGGGTCGCGGGAAAGTCCGAAAGGGATACCGTGGCCCCTGGCAACGTACAGGTAATTGAAGACACACTGGCGGGTTTTAGTCAGTAAGAGTCTGACACGCCTTCCCGCTCCGCCCAGAGCGGGAGAAGTTATTAAATCATTTCACACCCTAAAAAAAAAAAAAAAGATTCTGTTAAAGACCATGAAGTTTTGTATTGAAGTTGTTCATTCGCTGAATTTTGTATTCAAGTAAAAATAATATAAGTGCACGTGTACTGCTTCTAACTTTACAGTATTTTACATAGAGCGACTGCATATCCAACCTCCACAACGCAGTTACTGGGTAAAACGATACCCCTTGGTAAGAATGGTTGTCAGACTTTCGGGCTTCTGACTTCCTGCAACGACTGTCAAAGATCCACGAATGACAGCCGGGACCAACAACTTAACGTGCTTTCCGAGCAACGGACGGGTCTTTGTATGGTCACCCATCTACAGACCAACTGCGGCAAGTGTAGCTTAACCTGATCGATTGACCTGTGCGGATGTTATTATTTAGCCACGGGCCCCTCCCCCGGAGAACCCCCCCCCCTTCCCCTTCTCCGGGAGAATCGATATAGATATAGATTAGGATAGTAAGGATACGAACAGAATGCGATCCTGCTCATCCCTCATAGCAAATAGCGCGATAATTTGTACCCTACAGACTGACCACACATATAGGGAACATCTATGCAATGTTATTGAGGCCAAAGTACTAACTGGATCTGCCAGAGGAGAAACAGTCTTCGTGCCGCGTATACCATTGATACCAAATAATGACCTTCCGTTTGAATTTAAAAGATTGCAGTTAACTATTAATAAGTCACAGGGACAAACTCTGAAATTTGCTGGAGTTGATTTGCGGCAAGACTGTTTCTTCGTCGGCTAATTTTATGTGGCTCACTCACGTATTAGCTCTCCAACTAGCCTGGTTGTTTTAGTGCCCGCTTCCGAATTAGTGAAAAACATTGTATATAGAGAAATACTGTAAAGGATTTAGGTAGATACCGGTCCTTTACTGTAGGTATTTCTTGACAGTATTCCTCAAATATCACACATAGTGGAGGACAATTAGCCATGAACAAAGCTCTATATTTTTTTTATTTTTTTTTTATATATTTTTTTTTAAAACGTTGCCCCACACTAAGAATTCTTCTTGTATCGTGGGTGCGTTTACAAACATAGAAACTCACGTACACTAACACCCTAAAGCCATTTATAATTGTTATAATAATTCATAAATATCTAGGAAAAAGAATTTATACTCTACGCAGACGAAGTAAAATAAAATAGTAACGAAGTCAAATCTTACATTGAATATTCGAGTCTGATGCCGAAAACATAGTTTTTAGAATTTTGGTATGTTTGTTTGAATGTATGTTCCGGTTTGCACAAAAACGGATGAACGGATTTGGATGATATTTGGCACACAGAGAGTTTATAACCTGGATTAACCTATAGGTTATTTTTTAATCCAGGTAGTACGTTCCCGTCGGATATTTTCCGACATCCACGCGGGCGAAGCCGCGGGCAAAAGCTAGTTATATATATAAAAGAAAGTCGTGTTAGTTACACTATTTATAACTCAAGAACGGCTGAACCGATTTAGCTGAAAATTGCTGGAGAGGTAGCTTAGAACTAGGAGTCTAACATAGGATACTTTTTATCCCGGAAAACACCCTCTAAAGGGGTGAAAAGAGGGGTAAAAGTTTGTATGGGAAATTAAAAACTGGTGACTGGATTTGGATGAAAATGTTCAAATATATAGGTGAAATACTGAGATAAAGGATAGGATACTTTTTATTAACAGGGGGATGAAAAGGGGTGAGATAGAGATAAAAAATGACGAGTATCCATATTGGTATCATTTCCGAGGTTTTTTGGTCGTTTATTTTAAAAATGATATCTATTTTTAAATCCGAAATGTTAGAAGTAAAATATTATCATCCCTTAATGGGGCGGAAAGGGGTAGAAATGTCTAAAAATCAACATTCGTTCATGAATGTTCATTCGTTTTCATGGTTTTTCCCATACATTGTCTAAGTTCTCAAAAAGCTAAATAAATGAATAGGTATATGATTCCTGCTTTCTAAAAAATTACCCTTAGGGCGATGAAAAAAGGGTGTGCTAGGGATAAAAATGCATAAAATCGATATGGGTATCATCGGTATTTCGAGGAATTTCGGGTCGTTGATTTCGAAAATGACATCTATTTTAAAGAGGGTTGAAAAATGGATGTGATAGGGGTAATAAATGTGAATAATTAATATGGGTATCATTTTTGAAGTTTTTGGGGTCGTTTATTTTAAAAATCTATATCTATTTATATAAAAGAAAGTGGACCGATTTGGCTGAAAATTGGGAGGTAGGTAGTTAGTAAGGTAGGTAGGTAGGTAGGGTGGGTAAGTAGGGTAGGTAGGTAGGGTGGGTAAGTAGGGTAGGTAGGTAGTTAGTAAGGTAGGTAGGGTAGGGTAGGTAGGTAGGTAGGGTGGGTAAGTAGGGTAGGTAGGTACGGTAGGTAGGTAGGGCAGGTAGGTAGGGTAGATGGGTAGGTAGGTAGGGTAGGTAGGTACGGTAGGTAGGTAGGGCAGGTAGGTAGGGTAGATGGGTAGGGTAGGTAGGTAAGATAGATGGCTAGAGTAGATATGTGCGCCGTAGATAAGTAGTTAATGCTACCGTGCGAAGCCGGGGCAGGCAGCTAGTATCATATAATAATGCGTAGTAGTAGTATAATATCGTAGTACCGTAACTGTAGCGAAATGGTAGTGGGTGTTAAAATCGACCCATAAATTCACAAAAATAAATTAATTTACCACATCCAAACATAATATTACCTACTTCTAGTGCCAACTATTTGCCAGCGCGCAATACGTCTAAGTTACTTTCTCGGAAGCATGTCCACGAGATTATTCGCCATCAGTCGAGTGTAGTCTAGGAGCTCGTATTATTTCATTTGCATAATGTGCGCTTATAAGGTTTGGACGTTCCTTTGTGTGTCGACTGAAGTACGCATGGCCGGTGGAGAGAATTTTCTTTTATTTATGAAAGAATTGTTATGTTCTATGAATATGATATTCATAAAGTAGCTTTAAATAATGACCCACTGAAATTGTATGTACAAGCAGTAAGGGACATCGACGCGCTAACTGTTAGGTACCATAATGACTTCAGCACATGAGTCTAGGCGGCCCAGAGTATAAACATTTGAAAAAAAACTACAGTTTCATACAAACGTGCAATACCTACTGCAATATACCGTTCAAATATATGGAACACTTGTTTTTTTTTTACCAATGCAAAATGTCAACGCTCGTGGGTCTAGAATCATGTACTGTACTGAATTCATGGTAACAGTTTGCGCGTCCCTGATATCCCTTACAACCTGTATTAATAGTATATTGTAAAACGCACTTAATGTTAAATGTATAACTAAATATCTGTGTAAAGGGTCGTTGACATTGATTCCAGGAACACGGCAGCACATTGTAGTTTCGTGATTTTGAGATTTCTCCCCGCCAGCCTAGTTTAAGCTCCTTAGTTAAAAAGGTACTGTGTTGCGTTTCTTCGGAGTAATTGTAGCCCTGCAGTGGTAACGGCTCCGACCTACAAATTGTAGGTCGTGAGTTCAAACCCAGGGAGGCGTTTTACTTTATGTATATATTTTCATCACTACTGCTCTCAAAACGGAGAAGGAAAATATGTCCTTGAACTAAAAATTCGAACACACTTGACTTCTACCAACCCGCACTGGGTCCGCGTGGTAGATTATAGCCCACTCCCTCTCGAAGAGAATGAGGCCCTTATCCCAACGGTGACAATATTATAGGCTGATTATAGGTGTGTTTCTTGTAGAGCCCAGAGATCTGATAAATAAAACCATCCCGGTCGGGTGGTTTAATAATACAGTCTATTTAGTATTTTTCCCACTGCAGAGTTAAGGCTATTTCTCATACGAAGAGAGCTTGAGCATTGATCACAATTATTGCTCAAGACGGATTGGCGATTTCAGACTAATATTAATTATACCAGGTTTCATCAAGATGTTCTCTTATATCAGTGACGTCCAAGATAAACTTCGGGTAGTTTAAAGGTGAAAATCTTATCATCATCATCATCATTTCAGTCGAAAGACGTCCAGTACTGGACTTAGGCCTCCCCCAAGCACCGCCACATCAACCGGTTTTGTGCTTCCTCATCCAGCAGATTCCTGTGGCCTTCACAAGGTCATCTATCCACCTTTTGGGAGGCCTTACAACACTACGTCTTCCGCCACGCGATCGGCACTCCAGAACCTTTCGGCCCCATCGGCCATCTGCGAGCAATGTGCCCTGCCCATTGCCACTTAAGTTTGGTAATTCTTCGTGCTATGTCGGTTGCCTTGGTTCTACTGCGGATCTCTTAATTTCTAATTCGATTACATAGGAAAACTCCAAGCATAGCCCTCTCCATTGCCCGTTGGGTGACTTTTAACCTTCTAATAAGGCCCATTGTGAGCCACCACATTTCAGTGCCATAAGTCATCACGGTTCCTACCTCACCAATTAAACTCTTAAAGACACAATATGCCGTCTTCCGCAGATGACTGTACATAATTTTTTAAACTCTAAGCTCGTTCGTATAGAAATAAATAAGAAAAACCACAGCTTTAAGTCCTTAACAAAAGAGGTCATTTTGTACAGTAACAACAGAAGTGCACTCGCTGTTACTTGTTAGTGCTTCCCGTTCAAAGTTTTCTCTGCGAATACGTTAATTGAAATTCTTTGCCCTATCCAGTTCTTTCAAAGCATAAAAAAACAATAATAAATACAACTTGCTTGTTAAAGTAACAAGGTTATTCTTCCTCTTTTTATTATATCGCTGCTTTTCATGAATAACCGCACAATCCAAAATTGTGAAAATACTGGTTTATAACACAGCAAGATCCAAAATAGTCTTTATTTCATGCTCAGTAAGACTCACATTCATATCGGCAAAGCCAGCGCAGTGGCACGCCAATATGTCATTATGTGATTGGTTCATTTACGACGCCATTTTTGTGCAACAACCGACGTTCACTAGTTGCTATTATTCTTTACACAGAGTCACACTGAATTTCTCGTGAATAATGTCATAATTCTAAATAATTGAGTGAAGTTTCGTAATATTTTCAGCAATACTGTTCCATTTTGAGTTGTATGATTATTCAGGATATAATTATTACAATTTTTTGTTTTTTTTTTAATGAAAAGTGCAGCATTTAGTTCTACTACGTTCTTCACGAAAAAGTAAGTGATACATTAATACTTATTTCGTTTTATTTGTTTATTTAAGATAATAATAACAAAATGTCATAACATTATTACGAAATATGTTAATATTGTTTAGAAATAAAGCTCGTAAATTTATAACTGAAAGCAAGATAAGTTACTTTTGACTATAGCCGGATTGTTTTAATATTTTGTAGGGTGCGTAAACTTTAAACAATGTGCAAAATACACAATTATGATTATTTTATATAGTTAATAAAGCGCACTATGATGCAACCGTCATACCTAGGTAGGTACTTCACCTACAAGGAAATGAACACACGAGAGTGGTGAATGACCGAGCCGGTTATACCTACATTTTTAAATTTGTATTTATTTACATAGAGATACAATACTTACCTATTTAATTATATTAAAGGTATCCAGTGTTAAGACGTATTGTTAATTTACAAACCTAGGTACATAATATTACTATCGCTGCCGCTCAGTGGTGTAAGTAGAAAGGTAGTGCTTTGGACTGATGCATGTCTTGAGTTCGATTCCCAGGTATGGACAAAATTTTTATTGGATTTTTCTGTTTTTTCTGGATTTTTTTATCTCAATTTTCCCACAGGAACGTGAATTACGCGGGTAAGACCGCGGGCGGAAGCTAGTAGGACATAACATAGCTGGAAAAACATTACGTTTACCTAAACGTCCGAGAGATAGGCAGATGTGTATTATTTATATTAATACAGTACCTCTATCCTGGGGTCAACAAAATCGTGATATAATATTATTATGTTAAAGAAACTATTATGCCTTGTCTAATATTTAAATATCTAAGTATATCTATCTACCTAACTATACTGTCTAACTCCTCACTTAATTGAATATTTAGTAGGGTACCTATTTATTTTTCTTACAGTGCCGAATCACCGTACTCTTCAAATAATCCGAAATATAAATAGAATTCATGAGGATAGCAACAAAAATGACGAAATACCTACCGCTTCAACTTCCATACAATTCACTGAAAAAGAACACACAATTTTATCTCCCAAGTCCAAAGAAAACATTGAAAATATGGATTTATCTAATGCCAGTGAAGACTTTTGTTCTGATGATATTGTGAAGAATCCAGACTATGTAGATAACTTTCCAATAAAAAGAATGTGATAATATTATAAATAACGATGTGTCAATTACAAACCGAACGAGTTCACCAATACCAGTACCTATAGTTCCTATGCAAACAGAGTCTAGTAGTAGTTCATCCAGTTCAAGCAGTATATCTAGTTCATCAAGCTCATCAGATTCCGACAGTTCATCAGAAGATGACTTAGATAATGAAAGTCCAACAGCAGTGGTTCAATCTAGGATAGATAGCAACAGATTTTCTACGTCGCTGTCGCCTCACTACATGGAAGATGGGGGATCTTCCGATCCCCCATCTTCCATTTTTTTCGGGTTTGCTTTCTTCGGGTTTGCTTGAACTTATAAGGAAAAATATTGTACCAAGATTTTATAAACCGTTTTATGAGAATCTATATTATCCTTTATATCCTGAACAAGACTGATATTGCGGTAGTTGCCTTATTATATTGTTTTAAAAGAAGAAGTTTTAAGAAGAATAGAAAATAAGTTTGTTAGATTTTTTTTATATTTAATACGGTTACTAATGTTTGTTACCTATAGGTATTATTGTTTTAATAAAATATTATTTTAATAGGCTTATTAGCTATTTGTGTTCTGTTCACGTTGCAATTATTACAATGTGGACTATTTTTATGTTCCTATTAGTTTTATATTTAATATTGTTTATGACAGCATCTTTTTTTCTAAAATAGCTTGTCCATAGATAATGTTTTTCTTAGATTTTAATGTTAATTAGCATAATTCGCCATAGCATAACCAAAATTGTGTTATTCTTCAGAATAATTCAGTCCAATGGTTTTAACATAAAACAAAACAAAAAAATTGTTTACAGGGATATATTTCATGAATATTATCATAATCGCAATTGTGTTACTATTACAGAAATGTTTTTATATCTTGTAGAACATATTGCCAGTTATGTCATTCTAAACGAAAAATTGAGAACCTCACAAGTACAACATTTTGAGTTATGCTACTATTCACAATAATATAACAAAACTAATTTTGTCATAAGTCGAACACAGCTCAGTTTAAAAAAAATAATTATGATATTCCTAGCTAAGAACCTAATTTTTTTTATGTTAATTAAAACCTTGATTAATACCCTTTAGATTTATACATTTCATGTTTTCATTACTCAAATATATTAAAAGTTGTGACAGCAAATATTTTGTTTGATTTACAAATGGCTACCCTGTAAAATTTGCGTTTTTTGGATTGTGCGGTTATTAATGAAAAGCAGCGATATGTAGACTCTCTTTGGTTGTAAGTGTGATTGCTGAGCTTTGCGTCCTGGATTGATTCCCAGGTCAGGCTATGTTATGTAGAATTTCTCAGTAGCTGCCTGGAGTTTGGATTTATGCCCGGTTAATGGCAATAGGTTCGGCCCTATGGCGAAATGTGGGTGTCTTATACCTATGCCGATACCTTCGGGGAAAACAGGCGTGAACGGACTTACATTAAATTAACTTTTGCAATGATTTTAATTAAGTTTTTCGCTTTTGTTTACCATTTTTTAAGGATTTTATTCCTAGGGGCGGGTCGCGACCCGCCTTTGTTTCGCACGGTTTTTTACGACTTCATTAAACATGAAGATTTATTTATCACATCTATGTTAAATATTAATTTATTATCTTCAAAAACCTTCAGGAATAAATTCTCTAAATTATGGTGAAAATCTCATCAAAATATTATGTTGCGTAGTTGGCAAGAACATGGCAGTCAAACAGACAGACACACAAAGCGATTTTGATTTGCAATATATTGATTTATACAGTTAAGTAGGTAAACAAAAGAAAACGGCATATTCTTAGTTAAATCACGTAAAATAATCATTACGCTGTGTCAATCAAAATGCAAGAAACTTTGTTAATTAACAATTAAGTTTTTTAGGGATCTCTTTAAATGTTGCCCTTTACAAGTTTCTTTTCGAAATTAGATTGGCGGAAATTTTTGTGGAAACGTTATAATTAGAATTGAAAGTTAATTTTGTGTTTTGTTTTGGCTATATTTAGATCTGTCTTAGCTTTTTACGTCATATTATTACGCTTTAACGCTTAAGCAAAACTGGCGAAATGTGGGAGTACTATAGGTACATACAATCACGAGCACCAATATGTATACACTTAGCAACTTTAAAAAGTGATTTTCTCCTACTGTGGTGATTGTAATTTTATGTTGTTACGAACATAGTATTTTGAAACCCACACTAATATGAAACAGGCCTTATCTTAAAGTTGCAGTCGTTATTCCATGCGAAAATCGCTTTTGAATTTTGCTAAGTGGATACATATTGGTGCTCGTGACTGTACACCTCTGCCTAAGCCTACGGGGAGTCAAAAAAAAAACTCAAAACTCAAAGCATTTATTTCAAATAAACCAATTACAGGCACTTTTCAATTGTCAAGGGGTCCGTCAGTCAGAAATATGAAGCTAGTTGCCCATTCCAACGCGTAGTAGGTACCTATGGAGAAGAACGGGCAAGAAACTCCACGGACACTCTTTTAAATCAGAATATTGTTACAAAATATTGTTTACATCATTCATGTTGTAATTATACATGTGAGAACAATGTAGAGAGACGTGCACGTTAAAAGCGTCCGTAATAAAGCAAAAACAATTCAAAAATTCAAATAAATTCAAAATAAGCCTTGGCAGCTAAGAGATGACCAGTCCCCACTGACGACGCCCGTTCACGAACATGACGCATGGATCAGCACCATTCAGCTCAACCATTTTGAAGGGAACTTAATGATCCAACACACACGCTACCACCAGCGAGACATTTGAGTGAGCATGACATACTCTCAGCCGCAAGGGCACATTCAGGTCAATGAAAGACGTACCCAGTAAATGGTAGCTTTAAAATAGGTACATAGTGCTCACACATGTGCTATGCAATTATATAATACTATGAAATTGAACTTATACAATCTAAAGATAGTCCTACAATCTTCAGAAGCTCCAACAATGAGTACAGGCTTAATGTACGTATATTATTTGGTTTGAATTGAAAAAGTGAAAAGAAAAGAAAAGAAGAAAGAAAGAAAATACCTACGTTTATTTGCGGTACACATGACGCAAGGAAAGAACAAAACACGAAAATAAACAATTTGGGGGAAAATATGCGTCACATCCACGCAAAACGGCAATCGCTCAGCATAATGCTGTGACCCTATGCAAGACAGAGCCCCAGCGCTGGTTTTCAGCGACAGCCGGCGTTGACGTGATGACGTCAACCGGTGCAGCATATAGTGAAATAACAAAATAACACAACAATAAAATGAATAAATACAATACTTAGTCCTAAATGTTTATATTAAATATAATATTTAAAATGGTAACATTTCGTACCGTCGCTCGGCGACTCACGCGCTGCAGACTTAATGCAGTCTGTGCGCGCAGCTGTCATAAAAACAATTTGTTTGACGTTTTGACATATTGGTTAATAAGTACACCACGTTAAGATGGTGTAGAAGAACAAGTGCAAGTGATGTGGTAATATGATTTTCATAGACTAGGCTATGTATTTGCCCTTCTTTCCATATGTTTTGTAAAAGATAACAGTTCCATAGTGTCATGATTTCTTTGATTAAATAAAAAAAAAATGTATTACTTAAATATTGAATTATAATATCCACTGTGGCAACACTGTCAAAGTACAAATTATTATTATTATAACAATGTTTTAAATTTAATTTCATTATTGCAACTCAATGTATTATTTTACTTTGGCAACACTCAGAAATAACGGTTATGATAATATCGTTATTTCTGGGTGGTGCAAAAGTCATTCTAAATTGCAAAATGTAATGCAGAGTCAGTCGTCATTGGATTGTGAAATAGTTCAGTTAGGGCTTGTTCAGACGACACGCGCCCGCTAAGCGCACGCCACGCGTGTCTAACTCGCTTTGAAATTTGTTGTACAACGTGTGTGCGGGTCCTGTGCGTGGTCGGCGCGAGTTATCTGGTAACCCTGATTAAAAGTATTACCAAGAAAATAGTCTTCTCCTTACAATAGCCATTAAATCTTCATTTTGAATTTGGAACCAATTTTTTATGACCTTTTTTTTGCATTGGTTGCCTAATTCCTGAGGAAGGTTAACATTACGCTATGACCCTTAGGATCCAAGCAAAAAGAAAAAGAGTTCAAAAAGAAGATGGCCGTAGGGATTTGTATATTTTATGTTGAAACAAAAAAAAATACGCTCACTTAGTCGGGGGCTAGTCCACTATAAAGTATTTACGGATCGAGTTCTACGAGTAGTTTATACCTTTAAATCAATTACTGTAAAGCACAGATTTAATTAAATCAAAAGCCGCGTTGATAAGAAAATTTTTACATTTTATTTTCGCTCGGTAGTCATTTAGTCATTATATTAAAAGCAGTATCTCCATTGCCGGTGGGTGAAAAAACTATAAATAATGCTCCAGCAATTTGTTAAATGGATTTTTCTTCAATACTGGTTGTCCCAAGGGAGGCAGAGCTGTGCTTATGTGTAACTCCATCAATGATTATGAGACTGTTAAAATGAATACTTCTTTTTTACTGTGTTGATGTTTCGAGGTTATTTTGTTTGAGATTTAAAATATTTGAAAAAGTGAAACATCTAAACCGATCAATCTGCCTAGCCTTTTCAGAACTATGTAGGGGTGGGCTTCCAGTCTAACTGGATGCAGCTGAATACCAGCATTTTAAATGGAGTGACTGCCTATCTGACCTCCACAAGTGGGTAATATGATAACCCCTGGGTAACACTGGTTGTCAGGCTTTCGGGCTGACACGAATGACAGCCGGGACCAACGGCTTAACGATCTTTCCGAGGCACGGAGGAGTCTCGGTATGTATAGATGGTCACCCATCCACGGACCAACCGCGGCAAGCGTAGTTTAACATAATGGATAGACCCGTGCGGGTCTTAGCCATGAGCTAAACATCTAAGCCATTTTCTGTTTTGTTAAACAAAACATCTTTAAACCTGTTGGTATAAAGGTTTTTTGAAGAAAGCTATGTAATGGAAATAGAAAATGGGTGAAACTATACAACTACTAACGTCTTGCTAGTAATGACAATGTTCTTTGTTACAGGTTTTGTTAACTAATCTTTCTTTCTTTATTTTCGTGTGGTTAGTGAACACCAGGAGTTTTTATGCCGCCCATGGGCCTCTGTCTTGGCTTCACATGCGTCGAGAAATATCTCTCAGGCATGTTTCCTTACGATGTTGATGGCCTTCAACGTTTTGAAGCAAGTGATAGTTATACAATGCGCACATGAATCCGAAAAGTCAGACGTGCGTGCCTTGAGATCGAACTCGAAACCTATGACTTGGCAGGCTCACACCTAGAAGCTATCACTACTGTTAACCAATGTCTTGTTATAACTAGCATAGAAGGAAACCTAAGTAATCACATACCTCTCACAAAAAGGATTTTTATTCATGAAATATCCTGTGGAATGTTTTGATTTACCGAATACCTCAAAAAAAAAGTCCCAAAGATGACATTACATTAGTCACTCACATATCCGAAACACGTGAAGTGACAACGTTTATATACGAGTGTTAAAAGCGACCTTACGTAAGGAATACTTGCGAAAAAAAAAACTGTGTTCTTCAACAAGCAAGCCGACGATAGAATATTAATGCCAGCTTCAACATTACTCGCATTTGAATTGGAAAGCCTATTCAATTGCAAGTAATGTTGAAGCTGATTCAGTGTCGTTTTGTTATAATGTTGTTTTTAGTCTGCGGCATCCTGAACCCTGATACAAGCAGTAACAAAATATTTTAAAGATTGATTTCTTTAGTCTCTCTGTCGATTTGATGCGTTTATTTCCAATGGTTAGGTCAAGAACGACAAACGTCCATTAAAAAAACATCGTATTTGAGGGAATTAAACGTTGTCGGTATATTATAGCAAATTATGGCAGTAAACCTATGTGAGTTTTGGTATGACGTGATCTAAACAATTAGGTTTCGTTCGAACTTCCCCGCGCCCAGTAGCATTGTGCGGGATAGTGTGAACAGCGCCTTATATTTCAGATAAAAACAGTATTTCTCGGCATGTTCTCGGAAAATATCTCTCTAAATCTGACATCAAGAAACGCCACATTTTAATGTAATTCGTACACACAAGGATTCCTTTCTACAGAGTAAATAGGTACTTGACTTTGAAAAAGAAAGAATTTGAATCTGTTAAGTATTCATATATTTGCGTAAATTGTTGAGGCTTTTTCCCTTTACAACGATCCAGTTTGGGAACTTGCCAACAATTTCAATAAGAGTTGATATCGTGTGGGCGATCATTTTGTTTCGGACACAAGTAATGTGCAGTTTAAAAGTTTACAGTTTAATTAATTTGAGATCACTTCTGTAGACGTGTTTTTTGTAGCAGTATAAAAAAAAAATTGAATGATACTCTTCAGATGATCAGTAATCAGATCAGACGTAAAAAAAAGAAAAACCGGAAAAGTGCAAGGTGGACAAGCACATGAAGGGTTCCACAACACCGTACAATAATTGGTAAAAACCACTGAAAAAAACACGTTTCTTGTATGGAAACCCCCTCGAATCTTTAATTTAATTTTATTTGTTGTTAAAAGCGGCAATAGAAATACCTAATCTGTAAAAAATCCAACTGTCTACCTATTACGTTTCATTAGATACAGCCTGCTGACAGACAAACAGCGGAGGCTTAGGGTTCCGTTCGGCACCCTTTTTTTTTGCGTGAGAGATGATCTAATAACTTCTCGCGCTCTGGGCGTAGCGAGAGGGCGTGTCAGACTCTTACTGACCACCCGTGTTCCTTCAGTTGCCTGTACATTGCCAGGGACCACGGTATCCCTTTCGGACTTTCCCACGACCCCGGCAGGCATCGGTCCTAGCAGACCTCTTCAGTTGTGCTGACATCTCCTTGAGGCGCGCTTGGAACACAACGCGCCGTCGATCCGGGCCTGGTCCTTATCGGACGGCGAGCTACCCATTGCTCACCGTCCTCAAGCCCAAGTCTACGGTGGTTGAGTTTTTTTTCATTTTTTGCACCCTGGGGAGTAAGCTCGGCAACCTTACTGATTTTCTGATTTGAATTTTCCAATTTTCTGCGCAATTTTCTTAATTTTTTTTTCGTTAGAACCTTCTCCTTACATAACACAAACAACAACTTAATAACAAACACAACAAAAAAAGAATTAGCGAAATTGGTCCAGCCGTTCAGGCGTGATGCCGTGACCAAGTAGGGATTCATTTTTATATAAATAGATAAATACGCTGGATGCAGGCAACGTTAGGACCAGTCTTTGTGGCAATCCTTGGACGACGCCTATGTCTGGCAGTAGACGTTAGTCGTCTGAAATAATGTTGCTGATCCGTATTGATACTTGAGAAGGACTTAGGTCATCGATAAGGATCGAATTTGCCATACCTACTCAACTTCAGTTTTTCTGCTGCGCGAGGTAATTGCGTAATCATTTCGTTTGTTTGATCCCTTCCTGCATCGCAACTTAACCTTTGGTCTTAGAATATTATTATTCTAAGCCTTTGGTTATGCGATTTATATGTAAGATATAAGGATTCATACATCTATACATCATATACTTTCGAATTTCGATTCCTTGTGTGTCACTAGAAAAAAAACACAAAGAAATCTCAAAAAAAAACTAAATAAATCCTTACTACGGCGTAAATCTCGTACTTTACGGAAGGTTATCAGCTTTTCAAAATAACAAAACTACGTTTTCTATAACGTATACATTTTACATTTTCAAAATGTGTATTTGTTTTAATAGTACGAAGGAAATATCTAAAATAGCGCGCGAACCGCCCATTCATAGCCAGAGCCGCAACGCTTCCCCGCTTCTGCGTACGTAAAAAAGCTCGCCCTTTTAAACAATCATTTAAATCGTGAAACTTATTTTTTTTTGCTAAATCTTCTTGTTCCTTTCTGACACAAATCAATGGAGTGTCTAAGCCAATCAAAGCATAATGTAGTTATGTAATACTAACGTATCATGGAGTATTAGATGCCATTAGTGGTTAAGCTAGTCTGTATCGAATAGATTAAAAGGCACGTGTAAATCTATGCAATTAAGTGGTTACTTTGGCAGTTGATGACATATTGATTAAATTGGCGTAATTTTTATTAGAATTTCTAGACAATTATGAATTATTTGTTCTTATTACAAAGAATACATTTTTTATACCGGGAATAGGCCCACCCTCAACTGGTTGTGTATTCTTATCAAATGCATGTCATTTTTATCCTATTATTGTTTAGATGACATTACGATAAAATACAGGGTGGCAGGGACATCGACGCGAAGCCGGTTATCATGGATTCAATACATGGTTCTGAACCCCCCTGCGTTGAAATTTTTCGTCGGTTATTAAAAAAAAATACAGCTGCTCCATACATTTTGACCGCGTAGGTATTACACTTTTCTATGAAACAGCTGATATATTTTTTAATAACCGACGAAAAATTTCAACGCAGGGGGGTTCAGAACCATGTATTGAATCCATGGTAACCGGCTTCACGTCGATGTCCCTGACACCCCGTATAGTATAAAATTGTCGAAATAAAACTAGAAGTAGCCAAAGAAGTTATGCATACCTAAGTAGGTATACGTTTTAATTGGTTTGGCCAGTTTCAATTAGAGTTAAGTAAACAAAATATTTGTTTACTTTTCTCGTTAATCATTACCCTCACAAAAAGTCAATTTAGTTTGGGAACCTTCATAGAACACGAAACATTTTGTAATTGTTTTTTTAAATTATTTACCCTTTTTTCCTCTTTCTGCGCAAACACAGAGAATATTACACATCAGGTTGGCACGTGCCCTTCACAGAATATAATTTTGTGTTTATAAATATTAATAGGCACAGAAGTTAATATGAGAAGCGTGTAGGCCTGTTTAGGCGAATATGTTTACTAATATGAAAAGCCAAAAGGAAAACATAGTAACTATCTTAGTGTAAACCAACGCCTGAAGCAGTAAGTAATCCTAAATTAAATGCTGATAGTTCGCTAAAAACGGCCGCCATCTTTGATGTTGTCTTGATAATAGTCAATATGAGTCAATAATAGTCTTGCTTATTGGTCGATTCATACGAATTTACACATTTTTTTTTTTTTTTTTTCAATTGGCGCTTCGCACGAAGTCAATTTATTTCGAATCGACAAGTCGTAATAAGCAATTGGCGCATTTTGAATTTTATGCAATATAATTATGAAAAAATAATTATCAAATATACTCGTAGTTTCTACTGTACGTTTTAGGGTTCTGTACCTCCAAAGGAAAAACGGAACCCTTATAGGATCACTTTGTTGTCCGTGTCTCTGTCTGTCATTTAGTCAAAACCCATTTTCTTATGAACGCGTGGAGGTATCAAGTTGAAATTAATATCAAACACGTAGGTCCCTTGGAGCCATTTCGGCCAATGAGTCTACGTAACCTAAATCTTACCTAGACATATTTTTTTTAATATCTTATGAGCACGGTCCGTATTCTGGTCTTCTTTGAAAGACGGTATTTCATTTCACCACTTGTTTTTATAAATCTTAGTTTCGGTTTTTGCCCTGATGTCTTAACTAAAAACGCACCTGTCCATTGAAGCTGAGCGAGGCAGCGGAGAGGAGAATGGCAGCGGAGTGGAGCGGAGTTGCGGACAGTGTCTGTCCATTGATGCGGAGCGAGGTAGCGGAGCGGAGTTACGGACTGTGCGGAGCGAGGTAGCGGAGCAGTGTTGCGGACTGTGCGGAGCTAGACCGAGTTCACGCGACGAGTAATAATTCCCCGCTCCGGTTCCCCGCTCCACTTCTCCGCTCCGTTTCCCCGCTCCGCTTCCCCACTCCGCTTCTCCGCTCCGTTTCCCCGCTCCGCTTCCCGGTTTTGTATAAATTTTTAAACTAGTTCGCAAATCCCTGTCCACTGAAGCGGAGCGGAGGTTTTATGCAATTCCATTGGTTAATATTGGTACACCGCTACTCCGTTCCTCTCCTCTCCGCTCCAGTGGACAGGCAGCCTTACTTTTCACTACTAACATTATACGGGTTAGTTCTTCATAGATACGACAGAATTCGAGAACATCAAAAGGATGGAATTACCATAGATGAATATTTGCCTTATGATTTGGTCTACGAAATGCTCACTCTGTTTTGAAATACAGATTGAAGCAAGTGATTTAGAGATATCAGAATAGAGGCTGGTTCCCATTTTAGCATATTTTTGTTCTAAAAGATGGCCTGAGAAAATAAGAATATAAATGATAAATGATTTTATTCCTTAAGTAGGTATGTACAAACACTTTTACCCGTCAATCTTTTTTTTTTTAAACAAGATGAGGTCGGCGTTTCCTATCTGACTACTCAGAGTAGAAAGGCCGAAACAAACTCAGAGGTCACAGTCTCTTTTAAAGTCCAGACATTATCTTGGTCAGATCATGTGAAGACCACGTAGATTAGTGTCTGAAATGGTATTTGAGGAAAGAACCACACATATTGAGTGGACCTGTCCAGACAGTGCACGCATTTGTCAGTAATCGTGCAGCTCAACTCAAAATTTAAGAAGCTCAAAGATTCAACGAACAATACCAAAGAAAGAACATTTGGGTAGGCCGCATAAATGACCCAATCTCAGGCAGATTGGGTCATTTATGATTATGAGATAACTGAGAAAAAACAAAAAAAAATTACTTACATAGTCTTCACATTCGGCTTCCAATAAGGTAATGACGTCATAGTGCTTGAAAAAGAAATCAAAATACAGTAAATTTAAAAAAAAATACTTTGTATATTTAATAATGATAACTTATTTAAGAGCTGTCTTAGATAAATTTAAAGTTATTATTACAATATGACAAAAAAAATAATCTGTAGTTATATTTTGACAAATCTTAAATACAATATACAAGCTAACGCAACAATAAATATATTGTGCACTGACAACTATAGAAAAAAAACCAGCCTAGTGCGTGTTGGACCACGCACAATGAAGGGTTCCGTAGTTGGGATAAATTTATCCCAAGAACAAACTTATTAATGTATTAGAAAAACATATTCTCCCATACATTCCAACTGCAAATGTAAGTTTGTACGCACGATATTGAGAGATTTGCCAGGTTATTTTAAAACTAGAGAATAGAACTAGAATTCTTATAGGTTTTAACTATTTTCTGTATTTTTTCACAATTTTAGGCTCAGTAGTTTCGGGCGAGAATAGTTAACTTTCATCTATTTTCTTAAATAATTCTATTTATTTTAAAATTATTTAAAAAAATATGTAAAAGACCCTCATAGTGAGCCCTTTCATTTGATATGTCACAAGGTACAGATAACAAAGCTTTAAAAAAAAAATTGCCTCTTTCTTATTTGCCTCCCAAAAGTGACCCCATATAAAAAATTAATTTTCTTTACGTTACACGTCTGTGGTTGTGTCACAGAAATTCATAATGTGTACCAAATTTAAAGTTAGTCGGTCCATTACAACAAAATTCTCTAGTGTATACTCACCTTAAAATGACATAAAATATAATACGAAATAAGCCTCTGAACTGTTTTAGATCCATGTTAATCTACTCCTCAAACAAACATTTTACGCAATCTTAAAATGTTTGTTCAATAATAAGGCCGGTACACACGCACCCCCAACCTATAGTAACCCCCGGATTACTCAACACAATCGCATGTCGATGTCGCCAGTGTATACATGTTGTAATCCACTAACTCCATGTATCGTGAGGATGTAAGCTGTGCTAACAACATTACTTAATGGTGTTGTGTTCCTAAATTGGGCTGGATTTAACGTTAAATGTTACATGTTACACATAATTGGTGTTAGAAGGCTGCTAAAGGGTTCAATCGCGTATCTATCCATACTAGATACTAATCCAAACCTAATCCTTACTAATATTATAAATGCGAAATTGCGTTTCTTTGTTTGTCACACGTTCACGCTAAAACAGTTGAACGGATTTCGATTAAATTTGGCACACAGGTGGCACCTGGTTTAGTATACAGGATACTTTTTATCCCGGTAATAAGGTTCCGTGGGATAACGTCCGACCTCCACGCGGACGAAGCCACGGGAAAAAGCTAGTAACTTAATATAGGTAAGTGTTCTTTTCAAAGACTTCACAAATTAGTAACCAATTCTAAGCACTAACCTTTAAGCTATCAATCCATCGGTAATAATTAATATTTCCATTGAAACACTCAGAATATTTAAAAGGTACTTAAAATTCCGTCGAATCAACGCCACCGAAGGTAATTTTCGAACTCTCTTCTTTCAAATTCACCTTTTCAACTTTTCATTCTGAGTACTTAAAGTTTTGCTGACTTGAATTTTCGAGGGTTCTTTAGCTCTCAAACAGTGAATTTCTTAACACAATGAATTTATAAGAGCATCACAATGATCCACTTGGTAGCGATTTTAGAACTGAAGTGCTTAGGATGTATCTAGATATGTATATGCGTTGCTTTGAAGACTTCATTTGTTTCTGAGAAAGTGTGAGTAATTGAGATTTTAAAGATGTTTTCTTTTTCGTATCGCGTTTACAAAGTTCCATTGAGAAAGAGAAGTGGATGAGAGTGAATTATGTTGAGTCCAGATTTATGTGTAAAAAAAATATACTTTTACACATGATTTTGTATTTGCAGCGTGATTTTTGATAAATAATTCTGCTTTTCGCCTTCGTAAGTCTGTCTGTATTTCGGTCTGTCTGTATATTACCTTTTTTAACTTGGGCACATGGATAGACCATGACATTGGTTAGGACATAGGATACTTTTTAACTCGGTAGCACGTTCTTGTGAGATAATTTCCGAACTCCACGCGGGCGAAGCGGCGAGCAAAAGCTAGTAAGACCATACTTACTCAAATTCTCCTTACAAACAGCCCTCCTCGCGTGGCACAGGTTGACAAAGGACTGATACCCCTTCTTGTATCTGCTGAACATCATGCAGACCGGCTCAAGGTCGTTCTCAGGCAGGTCCTTGCACATAATGTTACATTCCTCGTTCGCTGGTGCATTCTCTTTTAGAAGGTCTGATATTTTTGGTGCTGCTGTACCTAATGAACGAGGTATTAAGCTTAGTTTAAAGACCAACCTGAACAGACGATCCTGACTTAATGCACATACAGGAAACAATCTCAATAGTTTAAACGGATTGCTTCAGAGAGTGGTCGCTACGGACGGCGTAGATCGCAGAACACGAAGATATGCATTTTGCTGCCCAGACGGTGGTAGAACTGACAATGTATGGGTATCCTTTCGAATATCAATGAGAGTTTACTTTAAAAAACCTGATCAATTCATAGAGTAGGTACACCAGAGAAATTCAAAATATATTTGAATGCACGTGTTCTAATCTGTTTACTGCTTTTAAGTTGTATAACCTTTCTTCCATGTTGTATTGTTGTACCTGGACATTCATGGCTACGGTATTGTTTTAAATTAAATCATAAATATTTTAACGACTATACTCAAACGTGACTGTTTGAACGCATCCTTATTACGTAACACACTATATACGACACACGATCGATCATAATCTGAATAATTTTGAAGGATATTGCTAATCAATTGCTTCATAAAGTTCGAAAAAAATCTGCCCAGCAACGTAAATAACACAATGAATGTTGTTGAACTGTCAAAATGAAACAGATTGAGATTGATTTTTTATGCAATTTTTTTTCTAGCTAAGATATTTGTAATACCTTTTTCTATCGATATTTTCTGAACTCGACCTCCAAAATAGCACGATATTTAACTCTAGAGTGTGGTCGTGGCACTAAAACAACCGTCTGCCGCAAATAGAGGCCAAAATACGAGTACAATGTAGACTCTTACCAATTATGCAAATCAAACTGAGAGTAGTAACAGTTTAGAAAAACATGCCAACAATAGAGCAGAAACATTCAATTTAAAATTTAACTTTATTTTATTACTTTTTAAAAGCTTTTATTTAACTTGCAATGTATGTATGTATGTTTGTTCGCGTGGAATCTTGCTACTCAATTTTGAAGCAGATATCTTCAACCGATTGAGCTGAAATTTTGTATACACGTTTAGTTTGGATGACAATACACGATAAGCTGTGTGACGTCATTCTAAAAGCTTGTCGCGAGGTTTGCAAAAAAAAAAACTTTGCGGATTAAGGTACTCAATTAAATAGGTACTAGTTTATTTACACAAGTAAATCGCGCGACAAGCTTTTATGATCTTAGACATTGTGTATAATGAGGTTATAAGTTGATAGTTACAATTTTATTTTCTTCTTTTTAGAGCATTTAAATGAAAGCTTTTTTTTTAAAGGTTTTTTTGCTTTTAATTTATTATTATATAAGAAAATAACGTTTTTTTATTTGTAGAACTATCGAGTTTCTTTGAATCCTTTAATTTTTAGGGTTCCGTACCTCAAAGGGAAAAAATGGAACCCTTAAATCAGATTTAAATAATTATCTATTTACACGTGAAACTATTAATGAATATCTAAGTTTGCGCAATTAATTTCGTAATGTAAATCCGGCTTTATAGGTTTTAGGTAAGTTTATTTATTTAATAAACTTACATTTGCAGTTGGTGAATTGACCGAGATGTATGGGAGAACATATTTTTCAACTACAATGTTAAGTTTGTTCTTGGGATAAATTCATCCTAACTACGGAACCCTCAATTGTGCAAAGCAGATATTCAACTTTTAATTGTAATTTCGAGCATTCCAAAATTAGAAACATTATTAGAACTGACTACAATGTGTTCTTAAAAACTTTATTGAAAGTTTATTAATTAAATAGGTTTATTCTAAGTTTTATTTGTCGTCATTGCTAAATTGTAGGAGTACCAATTCGTACGTCACTATAGTTCCTGCGACCTGTAACAAATAGAAACAGCACTATTATAACCTTGACGATTTAACTTACAACGATTTAACTTATAACGCACAAAAAAATTAGTATTAATATCAAAACCGGCCAAGTGCGTGTCCGATCAAGCACAATGAAGGGTTTCGTAGTTGGGATGTATTTATCCCAAGAACAAACTTAACATTACAGTTGAAAAACTTGTTCTCCCATGCGGAATGTATGGGAGAACATGTTTTTAAAATTGCAAATTTTAGTTGGTCGATTATTACTCGTTAACCTGTAAAGCCTACCTAGCTGTGATAGTTTTTCTTTTAGCTTTGTTTTAAATACTACTGCTGTCAATTTTTTCAAAAATCCAAGTACAATCATTTAGCTGGAGGACAAATGACTCTGCGAAACAACGCTTATTGTTTCGCAAACGGATTCCTGAATTGAAAAATGGTTTTGACACACCCACAATATTTTTGAACGACCTTGCCAACGACACCCCAGCGAAATGGTTTTCCCCACACCATGGGATAGACGAGAAAAAAAAAGAGAAGATATCCTAAAATATTTTATTTCTTAGTTTTATGTTACCACTTTGTCCGGCGTGATTAATATGTACGAGTATGTATATTGTATACCCATACCAAATTACATTTTTCTAGTACTAACAGTCTCTGAGCTAAGCCGCGGACAGACAGACTGACAGACAGACGGATATGGCGAAACTATAAGGGTTCCTTGTTTACTACGGAACCCTAAAAATTATGAAGCACTACCCTACCTACACAACCTACACTCTAGACCGATATTAGTTTAATAACTTGATACGTGAGCACACCCACAGGCAAAGCTATGATTAAATTACTCTATTAATTATGTGCGGAACGAAACCAGCAATTAATAAGAAGCCATATCTTTGGATCCAAATACATCCAGTGCGTTATTTTCACCCGACTACTGTGGCAAAGCCTGAAAGATAGATTTTTGTTTATTTTCTGACATTATAAAATTTATCGCGGATTATGGCAACGTTGCGGTTTACAAGAAGATATAGAGCTAAAATTTTAAAAGAGTAGGTACTATGTTTAGATAGTTTGGTAATTTTAAGAGGGTAAATGCAAGGCAGGTGTGAGTGGAAATGCCAGGAGGGGGCGCCCTAGAAGGACATATGACGTTATTGGTGATGGCGTAGTACATTTAGACGTAGATGTGTCCGTGACATCACAATGGGCCCTATCAGAATACCAGCGCTGCGGTATTTATTTTTAAATATCGCCGCATTATGCTGAGATAGTGGCCTTTTTGGCCTCGCACAGGTCGTTACTATGTTTGTATTTTCATTTTTTTATTATTATTTACTGTTTGTATTTCCTGTGCGTGTCCCAAATAAAATATTTTTCTTTCTATTTTTCTATTTATGTTCGCATAATATCTCGTCGAAATGTAGGGAGCAGCTGATTTTTTTTTCGCGATTTCAGCATTAGTCCCTTATTGAAAGTTGTTCATAATGATGAGTACAATGACCCCTTAAGAGGTCTAGTATAAACAAAAACTAAGGTTGTATTATTAAAAAGGATTTTTACGATAGTGCTTCGTAATACAGATGCTGTTAAAAATGTGTAAAAAACAATGGCCTCAACTAGTGTAGCCTAAAAATCAGTCTGCTAAGCAAATTATGTAGATAGTAAAATAGTTGACCCTTGAACAAGGGCGGAATCTTTTGTATTGTCAGCATACATTGAACTGTAGTCAAGTAATGAACTAAATGAAGATAACAAGTGAAGCTTGGCGAACATACATATTTGTTCAGTTGGATTCATTGATTTTCTCGTCTTTATAATCATATGGACATGTTTGGATATAAATTTTTGTGGAATTCGCATTTTTTGGAGAAAATAAACAAAAAATATTGGACTGCGTGTTTGGTGCAGTGTCCGAGTGGTCAGTTGTCGTACTGCGCGGAAAGAAGATACAAGACCTGTTTCGAAAACTCTGTGCTTGTTTGTGTCCTGGCAGTGAGAACGTTAAAGACGGATTAAGATTATCCTTATAATTTTTTACCTATCTATTTAAACCTTATGGATAAATCCGGGTTGCTTTGGCTATTCGAGCATAGGAGATTTGTGTACGTAAATGTACAAAAAAAAAGCAGGAGATATTATAACGTGCATGAATGAATAGCAGTAGCTCACCTGCTCAAAATAATTTCTAATTAAATTAATAAAAATACTTATCCAAATTCGTCCTACAACTACATTCTCTCATTACATAAGAATATTTTATCAAGTTAATTTCCTGTGTCCTCATAATTGTTATTTTGAAGAACTTAATTCATTCCGTATTTTGAGTTCTTAAAATACTTATCTTTTGCAGCACTTCAGTATTTTGTCGTTTCCTACCCAAAAAGATAAACCTGGCCATCATTAAATTAAATTTTATTTCCATGATTATCATAAATTCAAATGAAGAACTCTGACGTTTGAAATTAGAGCAGTGTTTTGTTTTTTCATTATTTCAAATTTCGTATATTGAAATAGGTTAATTGATATGAATGAAAATACATTTTTCTCAATATTTTCTAGTAAGATTGATATTTTAAATAAAAAAAATATTGTTTAATGGAAATAAATTGAATCACTTATTTGCTATACCAGATCAGCCAAACGTCATACTTATTTCGAGAAATAAATTATAATGAATGGAATCCTGAAGAATTAATTATTATTTTAAACAAAGGCTTGTCTTTATTTGTTATTTTACTGTAAACTGTGTTTTAGTGAAAACAGAGAAGCAGTTTTACCCGCATAAAGCTCGACCCCGTAGGAATATCGGGATAAAAATATCCTATGTGTTAGTACAGTTTATAAACTATCCGTGTGCCAAACATCCAAATCCATTCAGTCATTTTTGCGTGAAGGAGTAACAAACATCCATCCATCCATCCTCACAAAACTTTCGCGTCTATAATATTAGTAGGATTATAGCTCCTGACCACCAAAAAAAACGATGGATGAACTGTGAAAGATGATATGGATAGAAAGGCAGTGATAACCGAGATGACGACTGTAGTAGAAGTATGGAAGAAAAAGACATCAATCAGTCAATCAAAATCAAAAGTCATTTATTTAAAATAGGCTGAGATACAACACGTTTTGAACGTCAAAATTATATAAGACAGTCCCCCAAAACTAACGCCCTTAACCACCTCCTAGTACTTGGCTAGAGCTGGGACGAAGTGGCGCAACAAACTCCTCAGCAGCTGTCTGTTCAGTTAGAAGATTCTATACAAAAGTATGCAAAGTAATTAACGTTACCAAACACAAAACATTAAATTAAATTATTTGCCATATGTCAGCTAGCATACGCCAATATACCACGAAAACATTGAAAACTATATTCGAGCAGAAACCAATATTATAAATGCGAAAATGAGTTTGTTGATTTTTTTGTTTGTTACGCTTTCACGCTAAATCGGCAGAACGGATTTGGATGAAATTTGGCATATGAATAGACCATGACCTTTTTTTTTTGACGATGGGAAATCATAGAAAGAAAAAAAAGAAAAAGAAATAAAATACGTTTATTTGCGGTACACATGACGCAAGGTACGAACAAAACACGAAAATAAACAATTTGGGGGAAAATATGCGTTACATCCACGCAAAACGGCCATCGCTCAGCATAAAGCTGTGACCCTATGCAAGACAGAGCCCCAGCGCTGGTTTTCAGCGACAGCCGGCGTTGACGTTATGACGTAAACCGGTGCAGCATATAGTGAAATAACAAAAAATAAAAACAAATAAAATAAAATAAAATAAATCTAATGACTTCTCCCACTCTCGCGTGTCAGACTTTTACTGACCCTGAAACTGATAAAACCCACCCGTGTTCCTTCCGTTACCTGTGTGCGGGGGCCGCGATATCCCTTTCAAACAAACTCGCAACCCTGGCAGAAAGACCATAATCTTGATTAGGACAAAGAATACTTTTATCCCGATATCCTCACGAGGTCGAGACTTATGCTGGTGAAACCGCGGGGCGCAGCTAGTACAAAAATGAAAACGTAAACAGAACTTAATACCTAAATAAAAACCTCCAAGCAGTGACACAGTGAGTGGTGAGCGGAACATTTACATGTTTCGCTCACCCCGAATAAATTAGGGTGAGGACAAGATAATGATGATGATGATGATGATGACCGGTAGCTACCTTCATATTCAGGTAGACGAAACAGTACCTACTGAATATTGTACTTACCGTAAGGACCATATCTCTAGTGATATAAAAGAAGTGCAGACCACTGAGTGCCACAATTTCACCGCTAATTTGGTTCTGAAACCTTTCAACCTGAGGAACAAGCCAAACAAAAGCATTATAAAAACGTTTTTCAGAATTTAAGGAATTTGATGTAATTTTTCATTATTTTTCTACTCTTCCCACTTGGAGTAGGTACCTAAAAAAACTAGCCAAACTGAAGCGGGTGAGTGAGCGAGATGCGGGACGAAATTCGTTCACACCAATTGTGTCAACTAACTTGTATGGAGTTGTTCAAACTTGTGCCAATAGTCGCGTGACTTTGTAGTCATTAACATAATCAACGCGTGCATTCGTGTCCTGCATCCCGCTCGCTCACTGGCTTCAGTTTGGCCAAAGCTAAATAACTATAGGACGGGTCGAGTGTTTTCAAATCTTGCTGAATTACAGAAGGCAGCGAAAGTCATTCCACCTATAGATTTTAATCACAAAATACCATAAATATTAAACTACTCATATAATTATAAATACTAGCTTCTGCCCGTGACTTCATTCACGTGGAAGTCGTAACACACCACAATATACTACAATAACAGCCACATTTTTATAAAACTTCCCTGCATACTATGTACGTTTGTAGTTTTGTATTTAACAGCCAAAATATACAGAGAGTCAGTACTGGTGAGGCGGGAGCAAGCGACGTACAGTTGTCCGTGGGAGAAACAGCTTGTCTTGAGGTCAACACCCACAGCCTGCAGTGTCTGCCCCTGTGAATTGTTGATGATCATCGCAAAGCAATACTCACAGGGAACTGCACAAACTGGAAGACGTAACTGTGGCGAATTAGTGGTAAACGCGGTATAAACACTGTCTCGTATAAATATACTAACCTCTTTACTATATGACGTTGTAGGCACAGTATACAATACAGGAAGAGGTAGCAATGAGGATGTATTCACACCTGAAGCCACTAGCGCCACCGTCAGGAAGCGGACGCAGAGGTAAACAGTCGAGTACATCAGGTACGCAGGGTACAAGTAGACACGGAATACACTGAAATAACTGTCAGTTCATTTGAGCCGAGAGAAGCGGAGAACACTTCATTGCGTAAACAAATTGTTTTAGTACCCACCTGTTCTCATGCCCAGGACATAATTTATTCATGAGTTGCGCTGATTTGACTCCATTACTAAAACATGGATCGTATTAAAAAATATTACTTTATGAAAGTGGTCCAGAATTTCTTAGGCGTGCTCCGAGTATATATGTACTTGTTCGGGTTGAACAACAAAACCGAACCGAAGCAATGACTACATAGAGAGTGGCGATTAGGTTATTACATTGTATTAAAATCTATCTTCTTCTTCTATCTTCTTCTTTTATCTTCTTCTTCTATTTTCTATATTTATAAAAATCAATTGCCGTACATTAGTCTCGAAAAACTCGAAAATGGCTCAACTGATTTGAATTTATTTTACTTGTGTATGTTTAAAATGTCATCATCTGCCTAGCCTTATTCCAACTATGTTGGGGTCGGCTTCCAGTCTAACCGGATGCAGCTGAATACCAGTATTTTACATGGAGCGACTGCCTGTCTGACCTCCACAACCTAGTTACTGGGTAACACGATACCCCTTGGTATGACTGGTTGTCAGACTTTTGGGCTTCTAACTAGCCGTAACGACTGTTAAAGATATACAAATGACAGCCGAGTCCAACAACTTACCGTGCTTTCCGAGCCATGGAGGGGTTTTGGTATGTAAAGATGGTCAACCGCGGCAAGCGTTAGACCCGTGTGACTGTTATTACTTAGCCAGAAGCCCCTCTAAGTTTAAAGACGTAATGTAGAATACGTGGTTTCAATTAATGTGGTAACCTAATTGAAACACTGTGTGTTTGATTTTGCCTCCCGGCTGTGCAGACCCGAAAAAGTGTGTAGCGCATGCCTTCCTAATTTCCATATATTTTATGACCTTATTAAATTTCCAAACACACTTTCATTTTTGAACATGAATATAGGTACTTACGCAAGTACGTTGTAAAGCTGTAAACATATGAAGAACAAGTCATTTGCGAATGTTACAAGCACAATGCCACTGAAAACATCGTCGAATAGTTTGACCAAGGTAGTCGCTCGCGTGTAGTCCTCCCTTAAAGCGCCCCATGTTGTTGCTGGTACATAATTCTGAAAAAAAAAACATTACTCTATGTATGCTCAACATTTAAATTCACAATTTTTTTTTAACACAAAGCTTTACATATCTGTAGAGAACTTCCTAAAATTAAAAAAAAAAAAAAAAATACAAACTCTTTAATTTTAATTTAATATCTAAAAATTGATATTAAAGCTCGAAATTAAAAATGTTTTATATTAAACGAGTAGAGGTAATGATCTAAGGAAAGTTGAAAGAGTTGTTTTAGATTAAAAATACATTAAAAAAAAACTTTCTTTGTTGTAAACACAAGCATTTTAGAATTGTTTACAATACAACGCAAATAAGTAAAATTCGCATCTCAGCGCATGACGAACATACCTACTTAGGTAAATGTTGGTTAATTAGTTGTATAGATACGAACCTTACTAGCTGTCAAAGCAATCTTTTTGTTGATCAGTTCCAATATCGAAGTCAAATACAAACTCATGCACACAATGAATATGTCTGCGTAGTTCCAAGTGGCTGTTGCTACTATATTCAGGTACTGGAACAATAAGACTACATTTACAATCAGAGAATCCAAATAATTTATTACATACATACATAAAGTTACGCTTTCTGCCCATGGGGGCGGAAACTACAAAACGTTACCTGCTACGATCTATACCTACTTCTTTTGTCTCGTTTACGTCCATACATCAGGTCATACACGCACGCCGGCTGCTAGTACTACGCACCTGACCTTTCTGAAGAACATCACTAATAAGGTTCCGTTTGGCTATACGAGTATGTCCTCCAATTTATAATTATTTATATAAAAAATTATAAGTAAACACGCGAAAGTATTTTTTCAGAATGAGAATTTAAAAAAAAAAATCATAGGACTTAGTTTAAATATTGTGGAATGAGTGACTAGAGACAATCCTCAGCCTCCAGTTAGACCTGCACCTCAATACGTAACTTTTAATCACAATACGATGGATTTTGAAGGAAATTGGTAATCCAAAATTTGTCTGGTAATACCGTAATTAACACAACGTAGTTAAACTACCAAAATTAAGTAATTTGGACAGTGATAGCCTAGTGGTGTGACCATCAGACAGCCAAGTCATAGGTCTCGAGTTCGAACCTAAGGCACGCATCTGCCAGGGTTGCGAGTTTGTCCGATCGCGGCACCGGCACACAGGCAACGGAAGGAACACGGGTGGGTTTTAGTCAGCAAAAGTCTGACACGCCCTCCCGCTCGGTTCAGAGCGGGAGAAGTTATTTGAAAATGTCCTACCCTATAAAAAAAAAAAAAGGCACGCACCTCTGACTTTTCGGATTCATGTGCGTATTATATAATTATAACTTGCTTCAAAAACGGTGAAGGAAAACATCGTGAAGAAACCAGCATGCCTGAGAGATATTTCTCGACAGCATGTGAAGCCAAGTCAAAGGCCCATGGGCGGCTTTAAAACTCTGACACCAGGTTAGTCACTAACCACACGAAAAGAAGAATATTGCCTGTGTTGATCGTCAAGGTTGCCTGGAAGAGATCGCAGAAAGCGATAAGGCCGCCCATTGTATGTTTTGTAGTGTTAAATTTATGATTAACTATGTATTTTCTGGTGTACAATAAAGTATATATAAATAAATAAGATCAAAATGAAAAGCATCCTCATTGTAAGTGTGTTACGTAATTACTATTCTGAAGCGAAACTGGACGTATTACACGCCCCGAGACGAACGAATTCGGAGCGGGAGATTCCTCTAGATACGAAGTATAACAGAAAACATACCTGAATAATAACTGCTAACCATTCAACGTACGGAACATTCAAGTCATACAGCCAGGGAGATGTCACCTTAACAAACACCTCTCCGACATCAGCTACGTCCCCAGAGCATTCCAGTATTCTCGAGATCCTTGATACTATTAACATGATGTGTTCCACTGAAATATAATGTATTATTCGAAGTTTCTGTTAAGCTATAAATCTAACAACGTAGCGTCTTTCCATTCTATACAAGGCCAGAACGCAGCCATAGGAAACTGCTCGCGTATACTTCGTAGTGACCTAATTAACTACCCTATTCCAAAATATACAGTGCCAGTACGCTTATGGACTAATCGTGTATAGATTGCGAAAAATTGTGAACTGGTATTCAACTTGTTCGCGACGTAATGCACCTTGCGCTAAATAGCCTGCCTGGCTGGGAGCAACTTGGAAGTAGCGCTCGCCGGCCGCTGCCGCGGCACCGCTCACTACGTTCGCTCGGCTCGCGCGCGGTTGGTCACAGTTCTAACCTAACCTAACCCATTTCATATTCCGTTATCTGTTAGCTGTTCCATTTCACCCAGTTCTTTTTATTTTTATTTTTTATTCTATATTATTAAAACTCATGTCAAGCGTAAGTGATGTAGTATAGTTTGGAACCAGGACGCGCGCGTCCACGTTACGAACTATACACGAGCAGTACGCAAAATTCGTGTATACATTGTAATCACAGATTTAAAAATAGCATTACAATGTATACGCGAGCAGTTTCCTATGGCTGCGTTCTGGCCTTGTATAGATTGGAAATACGCAACAACGTAAGAAAATACAACAGATTGTTTATTGCAATTGCTTTGAAAAACTGTCGTCTTTTTAATGCTATAATTCATCATCATTCATCATTTTAGCCGAAAGACGTCCACTGCTGGATATAGGCCTCCCCCAAGCATTGCTACTTCGACCGGTTCCATGCTTCTTGACCGTGTTTTCACATAGTCGTCTGTCCACCTTGTGGGAGGCCTTCCAACGCTACGTCTTCTGGTACGCGGTCGCCAGTCCAGAACCTTTCGGCTACATTGGCTATCTTGTATCCGCGCTATCTATGAAATGGGTCCTCGCGAGTCCGTTGGAAACAAACTTAGAGAATTTGATATACTGACTCTGCCTTCTCTTTATATCTTAGAAAGTATTTTGTATGTCCGCAAAAACTTAGGACTTTCCAAAATAAGAAGCGATTTCCATAATATAAATACACGTAGTAGACATGAAATTGTGATTCAAAATTAGATTAACTAAAACAAGCAAGGCATTTCTTATGAACAGTATCCGCTTTTATAACAAGTTGCTCCAGAACTTAGCGATGAGAAGTTCAAAACCCAGATCAAACGTGTCCGTGTATATCAAACCAGAAAGCATATTATAAATTTAAAGACTACTTTGAAGACAACATAACATATTTTTTATATCAAGAAAAAATACCTGTCTGTCAAAATATAACAACTTACTGATAGCCATTCCCACAAACACACCGCAGGCTACCTTGCACCTCTTAACCACATTAGGATGGATGTACTCATCGAGTTGAGAATTGATCAGCTGTTTCATCAAAGTCGGCCATTTTGGAGCGACTCTTATGAATGAAATCGTAGTACAGCAAGCCGTCGTGAAAAATGTAACGAAAGCTGCAAAAATCATACGAAAATAAGTATTGTTACTGTTAGCCTGTATCATCCCACTGCTGGTCAAAGGCCTCTCCTCATGACTTCCAGTGCTCGTGATCCAGTGCTAATGTGGATCACTGCTCGTTTGTTTTGTCCAGCTCGTCCCGCCATCTTCTACGAGGTCTGCCGCGACGCCTTCTAGCTGTCTTAGGGTTCCTCATAGTATTTATTTTGACCCACAGCTGAATGGCAAGCTGCATACGTGGCCAGCCC
This sequence comes from Agrochola macilenta, assembly GCA_916701695.1. Classification (NCBI taxonomy): domain Eukaryota; kingdom Metazoa; phylum Arthropoda; class Insecta; order Lepidoptera; family Noctuidae; genus Agrochola; species Agrochola macilenta. The sequence goes on along the minus strand of OU753554.1, from coordinate 7,285,383 downwards.
AGCCCCACCACAGGGTTTATTTTTTCTTGGCAATTTTTCGTGAACTCTTCGAATATAGCTCTTGGACTATACCTTACTAATTGAACTCATTATATCGTCTAAACTAAGAACCGATTAAATCTGTGACTTGGCGACAAATTGCGACAAATTGGCGACAAAATATGGGAGAAAACAGATCTTCGCTAAGTACCCTTGTTTTTGAGATATAAATGTGGCCACCTATAAACCCTTATTTCTTTTGAATTTTGAATTCTGATATTTGGCGACAAATTTTGACTAATTAGCGACAATTTTTTTGTGTAATCAAAATTAAAATCCCTGATGGTGGCCCTGCCATATTAATAATGAACTGCAGGTACTCTGTGGTGTCCATATTTCAATTTAATAAAAACGGACCAGAATTTAAAGACTTACCTAGGGCACTGATATTATTATGATTCTTGTGCAGTCTGTAAAGACACAACATTGTTCCTATGACTTGAGCAATGGCCATGTTTAAGGCGAACACAAACTTCAATGAGCATTTAGTGAATCTGAAATACACGGAAAAGTCTACATGTAAAGTCTGATAAATTTATTGATTAGAAAAATGAATACCAAGTTAAATTGTCCATATATTTAAATGACAAGTGTAATTTTTTTACAGTAAATTGACATAGTGTCAATGAGGATTTTCATGAAAATTCACACCACCAGTTTGACAAGAGGTCTTCCATTTCGACAATGAATATAATAGTGGTTTATTATTACTTATATATTATTTTGTTAGTGAAAAAGTTATAATATGATTCTATTTTTAAATGTTGGTATAGTCTTTATAAAGTACATCAATATAATCTCGTTTTGAAGTTTTCGAATATTACGATATGAGAGTAGATAAAATATAAGATGATGTTCATCATTCAGTCACGACTAAAGAAAATATAGGCGCTTTGACACTTTTGACAGGTGCCTTCTCAGTGCTGCCACCTAGTGAATGTATTTCAGAAAACCGTCATTATGCTGCCCTGACTATATTTAATGATGCGATTCTTTATGGCTGGGTGGGCTTGGTATGTTTATAAAAAATGTTTTCAGGTTTTTTATTTTATTTTCAAATCTTATACAAATTGGTACACCTAATTAATACACACACAATACACACATATATCTTTTATCTTGTCTCTAATCACATACCTACATCCTATATAAATTACATATTTATTCTGTAATTTTACCTCATTTTAGATACATCATTTTGTAGTATTCCTGTCACAGGATTCAATCCAACACATTGACCCCATATAAGAACCCCTCTCATTGCATTTTGAAACGATTTGAACTGATCTTTAATTTTATTTTTTCCGGCATCGACTGGTTTGGCTAAAAGGAACATTTTGTTTAATGAGCTGAATAAAAATAAAAGTTTTAATGCCTACAACATAAGTGATAACAATTTTTTTTATCTATGAACAGAATTAAATAGTTAAATGTCTCTCCGCACGTACGCATCTTTCAGCTTGACTTTCACGAATACCATAATTCTCAATCGATCGTAATTATTATTTATTATGAATCATAGGTAGGTACAGAGTACAGGTAATTCTTTACAGTCTGCGATTTTGGACAATGTAATCACGGTCATCACAGACGAGCAGCTCGTGGCTAAGTAAAGCAGCCGCATAGTTGGTCCGTGGATGGGTGACCATATTTACATATATACCGAGACTCCTCCGTGCCTCGGAAAGCACGTTAAGCCGTTGGTCCCGGCTGTCTTTCGTGGATCTTTGACCGTCGTTACGGGTCGTCAGAAGCCCGACAGTCTGACAACCAGTCTTACCAAGGGTTATTACCCTGTTACTGGGTTATGGAGGTCAGATAGGCAGTCACTCCATCCCGTTAGACTGGAAGCCGATTCCAACATATTTTTGGGAAAAGGCTAGGCAGATTAAATGGTCATCACAATGTAGGTAAAGTTAGTATTCTCTAAGCTTATCAAATAAAAGTAAAAAAAAAAAAAACTCACTGTCATCCGAAATCCAATGCTTAGTGCTCCCGTCTTCGACTCCACTAAAAAATAATAAAAGGTAAATGAGATAAAAAGTATTAATCTTTCAAGCATGAAATTATAAACGAACCGTTGCATGCTTACTCATTCAACTGATTCTCTTGCAGAACTCTGAAATTGATAATTTCTAATTCCTTTGAAAGTTCTGTAAATAAATTAACGTTTTTCTTAAGATTTAAATTGGCCTTTTATTTCGGTCTGCAAAAGATCTTTTTCTTGATTATGTTTGGTTTTCAATTTGATTGCTGATTTAAAGAGCAAACTTTTATTTTGTAATACCTTTTTTGGGAGCTGGTCACGATTCAAGGTCAAGGTTTGTCCATTGTTACGATTTGACCTTCAATAATCTAACAAGATCACCTATCATTAGATCACTACGAGCCATTCACTTCTTCAAATTTTCGACACTACGCTCACGAACGCGCGAAGTAAACGAAACCATTTTAAAATTGCTAATAATCCTTTCGCACATAATATTTACTTAGTTTTAAGACTTAATTCATATCGAAGAGTGATATCTATTGTGCTTATCGCAAAAACTTAAACCAAAATGCTACACACAATGCACACAATCAGCCAATAATGTTTCGCACTGCTGGGACGCCTCCTCTCGATGAGAGGGAGTGGGCCGTAATCCACCACGCGGGCCTAGTGCGGGTTAGTAGATAACACAATGTCTTCGAATTTGTGGATACAGGACATGACGATTTCCTTGTTTTCCTTCACCGTTTTGAGAGCACTTATAGGATAATGCACTAAGATAGTTGTAATTCGGTTCCAAAAAGTTCAAATGTACATTACGTTTACGTCACGCGTTCATGCTAGGGACTCAGTTCTTAGCTTTCCTCATTCCGTTTGTCCGTGACATCTTTCTCAGTTCAGTCCGTCTAGCTAAGGATATCATAAGTACCGTTTAACGGAAGAATATATTATTTAAAAAACATACCAAAAATCTTCCCACCAAAATAAGTACCTTTCATTTTAAGTACCTCGTAAGTATTGTCACCAACAAAGTTAATATAACTGCTTATCTTTAACCTAACCTACAATTTTGCCCACTTGTTTTCATGTCACTTTACGTAAAATGATTAATGTGTGTCATCAGAATATGAATATGTTATTACGCTGTCACTTCTAGAATAACACGGGGTGATGTTTGAGTTACAGTTTTGGGACGCGTCAAGTAAAGGGCGATTTGAAGGTGGTAGAATAAATGTTTTTTGATTTTTTTTTGCGTTTCAGATACTTTTGCCTAACTATGATAAAAGTGGTTATTGGATCTTCTCTCGTATTGGGTTTAAACTAAGTATATGAGAACAGTTCAAGACATAAACAAACACGCTAATTTGAAAATTAAAAATATAGAAATTATAGATAAAAAAATACTTCGAAAAATAGAAACTAAAGTTAGGTGTATGATCAGGATGATTCGGTCATGATAATGAACAGTTCTGCCAAACGGCCAAATTTCCTTTTGACCGTTTACTCCAAGGCTATCATAGGCAGACGGCCGATGGCCGTTGGGGTAGACGTGTTCTTGAGTGGAGACCGCAAATTGGCAAACGTAAGGTAGGACGCCCTCAGGCTAGGTGGAGCGACAATCTTCGCAGGGTGGCTGGTAGCAGCTGGATGAGAGTTGCCGTGAATGGCCGGCAATAGGAGAGGCCTATGTCCAGCAGTGAACTGCTGTAGGTCGGTGATGATGATAATGACTTCAAGGCTTCATTTCAGCAGTGGGTTTGGAATAACAGTTTTAATGAAACTGTAGGTAAATGCAAATTCCTTACAAAATTATTTTCTTTGAAGTTTCCCAATACAATTTACTACCAATTTGTAAAGAATAGTCGACGAATTGGACCATAGGAATTGGAAGCGAGGAACAAAGGGCATGACGCTGACGTTAAACTATTCACGAAAACACCGATGATCGATAATCGAATGCGACATGCATATAATCGTTAATTACTTAACAAACGATTATCGATTATTAATCGAGAACTCGTTTAATCCCGATGAGCACAATACTCGATTTTTAAATGATTGGTGTGTTAATTAAATTTCGGTGAATGTGATTAATGTTCAGCTGCATTGTGTTGTAGTAATTTTATTATTACATTTCTGCTGTATTTATTTTCTGTTGTTTTTTTTTTGTTCTGATCATCGAAATTGGCTGCAAGTGCGTTTTACACATTATCCCAATAACTTTCAATGCTGCTTGATCTTAAACCAAACCAATACATACCTAATATTTAATACTACAGACAAACGTATAGAGGTAACTGCTCCTACCCAACACATAAATAAAAAAGTGTAAACGAGATACAAGGAAGGTCTTTTCACGATACCCAATAACACCCTTATTCAGCGAATATTATACATGATCGTGTGCAAACGAAACCTGCCTTCTTAGTTTACCCCGAAATGAAAATAATACGACAAAAAATATTGTGTCTAACAATTGTGACTTTCACCCTAAGCGCCACAGAACAAAAACTTTACTCACAAACTAACATACATTTTTTACAGTACTTCAAAGTTTTCGCGTTATGTTTTGTCAGCCTGTGGTGTAGGCTCAAAATTAGGGATACGGAATGAAAAAAATATGTTTCATCAGCTGCTTTTGTTTTCGTCCGGATCTGGGTGTTTATACCCAACAAATTGATGTCACTTTTGATGGTACGTAGGCACTTTTCTGTGGCCTAAGATAGAAAAAAAATCAGAAGAAGTCTTCTGTTCTAGTATTTGTTTTTGTTGTCACTTGTATATTTCTAGACATTTTTAATGTTTTATGTTGAATTCAGAGTCTTTAAAGTTTTGTTTCTTCGGAATAGAACTCAACCCCTTGACCATTAAATTCCATACGCAGATTGATAATTCGATTTGCCTTCAAAATGGTTGAGCTAAATGGTGCTGATCCATGCGTCATGTTAGTGAACGGGCGCCGTCAGTGGGGTCTGGTCATCTCTTAGCTGCCAAGGCTTATTTTGAATTTATTTTAATTTTTTAATTGTTTTTGCTTTATTACGGACGCTTTTAACGTGCACGTCTCTCTACATATTTCTCACATGTATAATTACAACATGAATGATGTTACCAATATTTTGTAACAATATTCTGATTTAAAAGCGTGTCCGTGGAGTTTCTTGCCCGTTCTTCTCCATAGGTACCTACTACGCGTTGGAATGGGCAACTAGCTTCATATTTCTGACTGACCGACCCCTTGACAATTAAAAAGTGCCTGTAATTGGTTTATTTGAAATAAATGCTTTGAGTTTTGAGTTTGATAGTTTATTAGCCTATCTGCTGAACTGCTAACAACTGATAGAGTGTTGTACTTTATCAAGCCTTACAAATAATACAATCATGTCAATGCATTCAAAGAGCCTCTGCGACTTGAGTCATAGAGTTAGTCGCAACCACCCGTGCTGTCTGGTTGCATCTTGCACAGTTGGTGCCTACCTAAGCTTTCCTCCTCTTGCGTTTCTGTACCCAGGATTTTGTAATATCTTGATTTAAAAGAGTGTACATGGAGTTTCTTGCCCTTTTTTTAAGGACGGGCAACGAGCTTCAACTTTCTGACCACTGACAGTCTTCTTGAAAATCAAAAGTTCCTACCTGTAAATGGTTTAATTGAAATAAATGTCTTGAGTTTGTTTATGAGTATATAGGTACATGAGTATAGAAAAATATATAAAAAGGAAGAGGACACAATCATAGGGCATTAAAAATTCATCAGCATCGCTGTCAACGTATAAGTGCCGAAAACGCTGTCAGCATTGCCACATAGCATTGCCATGCAATTGACCAGTGGGCTAGCCAGCCCACTGGTCACGTGAAGGGTCGATCAACCGCTCGGCGATGTCTTCAAAAAATAAGTGGATACTTGGACCCGCAAACAGTTCCAATAAGATTGCCGCCCAGCACAGCCCACCGTGCTAGGAAGATGGGATGGCAAGGGTGTCGACATATGTTGCATCCTACATGAAAGGCTGACCTAACCTGCAAGGGATTTTGGTCATTCTGTCTGGTCGGTTCCCATCGACGCGTGCTAAGCTATTGGGTCCTAAAACAGCTGGCACCACGGCGCTGGCAAGAGTACGACGGATGATGTCATTGGTACTGGCGTGCCGTGCTATCCGACTAGCGCTCCTACCTGCAGGATAAGCCAAGGTATCCGAAGCAGTCGACACCTTCACCGCATTTATATTTCGAACAAACTCAAGTTCTATTCATTCTTCTTCTCTCATAACGACCAGAAAAAAATTGCCAATGTACTCGTAGTATGAATACTAGCCAATTTGGTATAATTTTTCCCCCCTCATAATAAAACAGCAATATTTAAACTTTATTTTATTAGTCTAGAGATAGCAGGCCGTGTGACTTCCGTAGTAATTTTCGACTTAGTTTAAAAGGCTCGAAAGGGGAATTTTCTTTACAATGCTTGCGTTGAGTATTTTCTGAAATGTGCCCAAATGGACAACGAGTTTTTTAATAGTTGCTGTGCCGGCAATTAGAATAATAATAAGAATAAATTTATTTCGAAAAGTATACATTCAAGTGGATTGAAATCCTAGACCTCACAATAGGATTCCCTGTGTTGTGAGATCCAGGCTCTTTCGTTCCGTTAACAATTTTATATAAAAGGTAGGTACATTTTAAAAACTTAAATAATAGATTTTACATTTAGTAATTACAAAAAAAAAACGACTTCCAAAAAAACACTGCATAGTGAAAAATAACTTAAATTTCGGAAGTCGGTGTCTTTGGTTTTGAATTTTCGGTATTTTATGTAGACTATTGAGTTTCGCGTATATATGTGGTCCCATATAACCATAAGACCTTCTGCCGATTGTTTTACGGCATTGCACTTTATCCCAATTTACCCGTCGACTTGAAATGACACAAGTGCTTAAGGCAGTTTTATTATTACTTATGTATATAATTAAGAATTGTTTATTGAGTTTTCTTCAAGGGAGTGCTGTTAAGTGAGTCGATCATGCATTTTTTTATGTAAACTGACGTAACTGACGTCCCTTTCCAAATTTCAATAATTCATACAAAAACGGACGTTTCGTTTTCCCGAATTTGATGATTTTCTCGGAAACTTTTCCAATTTTTCTTTCCATAAAAACCTGATTCGGACTATGACGAACATTTGCCCCATTGGACCCGTCTTGGTAGTGGGTCCCATTGGGCCCCTGAATGACGACATACGATACCCTTAATTGATTATATAACTAATTATCTATTGCGCTTAAAAAAACTCATATGTTTCATAGTGTCACCATTAAATCTTTCTTATAGTTGCGGGTTTGTCCGAAAGGGATATCGCGGCTCCGGCACACAGGCAACGGAAGGAACACGGGTAGGTTTTAGTCAGTAAAAGTCTGACACACCCTCCCGCTCTGGGCGGACCAGAGCGGGAGAAGTTATTTGATAATTTCCCACCCTCAAAAAAAGTGCACCTTTATAAAATCCAAGTCTGTAAATGCAATAATCACCATTATAATAGCAGTGGTGGTTTAGCTAAAACACATAGAAAGTGGGGATTTCGAACATCTTAACTTCACCACAGGGGCAGTGAATAAGGCGGAGCGCGCGAGGGAAATGCAAGATGCGCGCCCTCGCGCCCCTAGTCGCCGCAGGAGACGCCCCGGGCGTCGGGAGTCGCGAGCCGACTTCCGGCCACCGTAGGCGCGGGCTTGCGGACGGTGGGCAATGGGTAGCTCGCCGTCCGATTAGGACCAGGCCCGGGTCGACGGCGCGTTGTGTTTCACGCGCGCCTCAAAGAGATGTCAGCACCAACTGACGGGGTCCGTAAGGGCCAATGCCTGCCAGGGTTGCGAGTTTGTCCGAAAGGGATATCGCGGCCCCGGCACACAGGCAACGGAAGGAACACGGGTGGGTTTTATTCAGTAAAAGTCTGACACTCCCTCTCACTCCGCCCAGAGCGGGAGGAGTCATTTGATGATTTCCCACCCAAAAAAATAAAATAAAGGGGCAGTGAATAAAGGCTCTGCATACAGGCGCGACTCAAGACCGGTAGAACAATATCAGTAAAGTTTTCATAGAAATTGTTCCACCAGAGTCACGTCGCGTCTGTCTGCCTTGTGCCCTGTGAGCCTTAATACATCATTTAAAGTAAAATAAAAGCAAAGCTCAACATTTTCAATCTGATATTAAGTTTATAAAGTTATTTACAAATAACTCAACTCGATTAATTTTACTTCAAAAGTAAATGTTAGTCTTTGTCAACAATTTGATTGATCGACTATTAATATTAGGCTTGAAGATTGAGTTGTAAACATGTTCATAAAATTTTCAAGTTCAATATTGATTGACCGGTTGATAATAAACTTGATCAAATCGACAAATTGACTTATTTAAATACATTTTGGTAAATTGGTGTATTTTTACTATCAAAAAGGTTAAACTGAGTGCTTTGATGGATACTTCATTCATTTACAAATAGTGTTAAATATAGTAATCTATCTACATTATTATAAATTAAAGTCGCTCTTCATTTCTGTCTGTGTGACCGCGTTGTTTTTCTATACTATGCAAAAGATATTACGCAAGAAAGTTTATTCCGAAAGGTATATGTATATGTCGCAGTTTTACAAAACCGTTAGTTGTTTTACAAAACAGCTCCGTTATGTAAAACAGCATCTACTAAAGAAATCTCGAAACCGTGCGAATCAAGGGCGGTTCACTAGTTAACTATAACTGTTTAGGACGAATCACAGTTTTTAGAATACATAACTATCTAGAATAGATTATCTTTCTTCATCTAGCTATAATACATCATACATTCAACACAGCTGTGTTCACATTTCTCGCATGTATCAACGTTGTAGTTAGCTTCTGAAGATGAATTAGGTTGCTAATAACAATGGAAGCATTTTAACGGCATTTTTACGTGACCTCTGTACCAGCGGCAGGTACTCAATCTTTGTGAAGATGAACTCAAATATATTTATTGTATGAAATACCATCCGTCTTGAATGGCTGTTTGGATGGTTTTATTGTTATTCGTCGGTCGTCAGGGTTTTCAATGGCAGTCTTAGTATAGTGGATATTCTATACATTTAACAGCCTTATGGAGTCATCACAGCTGTTTTCATGAGTCATCATTGGGCTTTCGGTCAAACTGTTTTGTTTTTTGTTTGATTGTTTAACTTTTTACCATCTTATACACATTTCACATAACTTTGTAAAGATAATATACAATGTAAAGATATGTGAAATGAAGGGTACGTTTTTTTTCAAAGTTTGCGAGATATAAAAATAAAGTAAGGAGGCATTCCGGCCGAAGTTTGAGAACCGCTGCTATTTACCGAAACATTGTAACTTTACTGACTTATTTGTTGCGACAGTAACTCGTGACTATAAACCAGCGGAGTCTATGAAAAATTGTATTTTATTACGTAATTGTAATAAAGAGGAATACTGCATGAAATATACGAGCTTTAATATGTGAGCTGAATGAGAAATGAGAGTAATAAAGTGAACATCGAGCTTTACCGAAATTCATTCTTCATACTGCAGATTTAATTATCACGTCGCATCGCTAGTCCTCGTACACGGACGTTAAGGCAGGAATATAATACGCCAATAACTTGCACAAAACTATGCAAGTTGCAAGCTTGCATGGCATTGTGACTTTGTGATGCCCATGTTCATCTTGTCACAAATGCGCAACAATGGCATGAAAGCTACAGAGCCACCTTACCTAAGTCTGTTGCCATAACATCAATGTTAACAGCATTGTTGTGTTTCGGCCGTTAGAGGTAAGATAGATAACTAGAATTCTTCTGTGGTCGAGGATTCCGGTCGACGCTCGCTTCCACCTACGGCCTTATCATCACTTACCATCTTGTGAGATGAAAGCCAAGAGCTTCCCCGTTTTGGTTACAATAAAAAGAGCTACAAGGGTATTTTAGCATTTTAATGACATTGACAGGGAAGCGTTATTGTTAAATATATTTTATATTGTATACTGAATAAAAAATGGCGGCGTTCATTTTGGCCATGCACTGAAAGATCCTTAGGTCATTTGTACAAACACGTTTTTTTACCGTGAATAACTACGGTTTATTCACCATGTGTAGGCACGGTAGTCAGTGTTGTATTATAAGCTTGTTGACAGAAACGTTTATTCTACGGCGCGGTTTATACGCCGTACCGAAAAGAAACAGTGTCGTGTTCAAGTGTCGGGTCTTATGCAGCTATACTTCTGCGCAAGTTATATTCTGGCATGTGTCTTTCTGACTTTATGAACGAAGTGAATGTCACAAATATTATTGCAAATGAAAATACTAGAGGCTAATTATTCGAGAAATTCTCAAATGCTAATATATGATAATTTTAACACGTTTTGTCTTTTCAATAAGAAATAATATGACCCTTCTTTCTATACATCCTATATTATGACAGTACCAAGAAATATATTCATTATATTTCTTGGTACTGTCATAATATAATGGAAAGCAATGGAAGGAAAAGTACAATAAATGTTTTCATTTTCATTCATCTTAATTTTTTTTAATACTTAATTTACTTATAAAGCTGTAATAGAAATATACCATGTCTAAAAATGTCAACTGTTTTCCTATTACGACAGACGGATGGACGGACAGGGAGGGTTAGTAATAGGGTTCCGTTTGTCACCCTTCGGGCACGGAACCCTAATAAGCTCATCTTAAACGCAATAAAAGATTAAAGTGAACCGTGGAGTTTCTTGCCGGCTCTTCTCCATAGGAAACGACCACTTGGAACCGTGCACCTAGCTTCTGACGTTTCATAAGTGCCCATTTAGGTATAAGTGAAATAAAATATTTTGAGTTTTGCAAGAAAGGTAGTGAATAAAATTTAAATTTCTCTCCCAATTAGTGTATTCTTAAATTCATGAACGCCCAAAAACTCATCAAGTGTAGAAGCTTCAGTTGAATAACTACTTGTTCATAGTAGATATATTAAACGTCACAAGGTGTAATAACGCTCCCACCTGCGGGTGTGTACTGACAGCAAAAGAGATAGGTATACAGGCACACCTAAACATGCAACTAAAAGAGTGATGAATATAAATGTCACACCCACAACTACTCTTTTAACCCACATTGCGAGTTGTCAACTCTATGACTTGACTCGTCTCATGTTCAATAAGTTGCCACTCACGCAATTGCAATGAATGTTTTCCCTGTGTAGTACAAAGATGTTTATTACTAGCTCGTTCATGTACACCAAACTGTTTTGCTGTCTGTACCTAAACCTACAGGTTTAATCAAGATGCATCTGAACTTGGTCGTCTCTGCTTCCACTGGTTCATTACTCTTACTTATGACGTTGTCTAACACCAATTATAGACAGCAATGTCGTCTACATGGTCTTGGTATTGCATTTCTAGGAGCAGTAGATAATAACGGTTCAGTAGCAGTTGGGACTGGTCAACTTTTAGCCTTGGCTGATTACATTTTTTGAATTGTTCTTTGTTTTATCTTTTTATTACGGACGCTTCTAACGTGCACGTCTTTCTACATTGTTCTCATATGTTTAATTTCAACAAGAATGATGTAACCAATATTTGTAACTATTTATTTAAAAGAGTGTCCGTGGAGTTTCTTGCCCGTTCTTCTCCATAGGTACCTACTACGCTTTGGAATGGGCAACTAGCTTCATATTTCTGACTGACCGATTCCTTGACAGTTCAAAAGTGCCTGTAAATGGTTTAATTGAAATAAATGCTTTGAGTTTGAGTAATGAATCTAATAATACAGTTACGTTAATTAGTTGCTCTCTCCTCAAATGTGTATTCTAGTTCAGTGTATACCCGAATCGCTTTAGCATGGCGATAACGGTCATTGACCCACCTGCATTTTCTAACATTCTTTATTTGATTCAAAAACTGAAATTAAGTCCGTTAATGTCCTGAATCAATATTTATCGTGATATTCAACATGTTCCAATAACGAAAAACAATACATAGTCTAAGGGAAGCCTAATGGTTTTTTTTTAAAAGAAAATACAAAACGGCCTACAAATATTTATTTAAATTAGAAAAACCGTTACAAGAAAATAATTAAATATGATCACTAGTACGCGTCCGTCGCATCCGAGCTCTGCAGCAAAAGTGACCGAGGCGAGTGTGGTGTGTGCCCTTCCACTGACAGCGTCATCGCAGCGACGTGATGTCCCCGCCCTCTCAGCTGTCAAATCCTCTAAGACGGCCTCTCCTGACAGCTGAACGTCCTTGTCAGCTTGGCTTCCTGGCTTCAGCTCCTCGTCTGTCTGGATGGGTTCTCCAATGGTAGGCTTCATTGCGCCTGGTCATCATCGTTTGATTCGTCATCTAAAACATACCAACATAGAAAAATCAACACAGCATTCTGAAAGCTTTACTTGCGACCACCCATTGCAATGAAACTACAAGCGTTTTACTACAACTTCAAGCAATAACATCAAAATGGGTAGCAGATAGGTTATCGTTACACCAATGAAAGAGTTGCGGACCTCAATCATTATTGAAACAATAATAAAATTACCTGGCAACCACTATCGGGGTTCCAGTAATCAGAATCACCTGGCAACCACTATCGGGGTTCCAGTAATCAGAATCACCTGCCAAACACTATCTGGGTTCCAGTGACCACTGCCACTTGGCCATGAGTAAAAAGCTGCCACAGTGCTGCTTTTACTCACCACCACCGAGATGATCGAAGAATACTTCGCAAGCATCCGGGGTCCACTCACCACGCCACTGAACCATATGTTCTGCGGCGGTTTGAGTTTTCTTGCCATACGAGCCAGCAAGCAGCTCGAGCTCGTACCGGTAATGTGGGAGCGCTCGTACCACCTTGTACGGACCACGCATCCCGGAGTCCAGCTTCCCCGTGCTCTGCGAGCCCTAGCTCATGAACACGAAACTGCCGACGTCAAATGTACGCGGCTTACGGCGACGCTCGTTGACGTACGCATCCTGCTTGCACACGTCCTCGTGTGTTAACCAGTGACCAAAACTCAACAACAGTGCCTGTTCGACTCGGCCAATTCTGACCATTTACGGGTTCCAACTTTTGAGATTAGGAAATTTTAATCACCAACCCTTTATTGTTTTAACAAAATAATACTTCTACTTCTCAGTGAACTAAACAAACTTTGATTAATCACAGCAAAAATCATCAACCAGAGCCATGTAGGTACCATCGTTTTCCACACAATCATGTTTTTCACTAAGAGCCTTAGACACTTGGAAACCCACACACACGAGTAAACCACTCTAACGCCACGGCTCTCCAGCCGACTAGCAATCGCATTGCTCTCACACATCCAGCGCATGGATCAAAACTATGGTCTCTCCAGACCCCGACCTCCGCCAGTCTCTACTGGTACGTTCGCACACAATACGGCCGATAGAGAACCCTACTCGCGTGGTTCCCATAACTTAGGCTTGCTCATCACCACTGTGATCACCATCTACTTCAACTGGTACATGACCTACTGGCATCTTTTTTTTAACTGATCGTGAGTGTATTTGTAACTACGGTTGGAATTAACAGCTTTTAACGTTAACGTATAGCGATCACCATTAAAAATTTCCGCTACATTAAACAGCCCTCTGAACTTCCGATCTAACCAAATCTGATTTCGCTTTTTGTTTTCTATTAGCATGAAATAGGCAACGTAAATTACCACAACGTGAATAACAAACTAAGCGCAAAATAAAAGAATTAACACGTGGTTGTTTACTTCAAAAACACGTACGAAAAATCTAATCGAGTAGAAACACGTGGCAAATCACGACAAAATGCACAAAAACTAATCACGGACAAAATCAAAAACACGGTGAGAAAAAAATATAACAGTCTCAAAAACACTATTTCCGTTTAAAAAGATGGCGAACGATCTAAATCGCGTGTGATTTAAACTTATCCCACTTCTGATCTTAGGGATCTTAAGTCTAATGGATTATTTAAAAGAAAATACAAAATGTCCTACAAATATTTATTTAAATTAGAAAAACCGTTACAAGAAAATAATTAAATATGATCACTAGTACGCGTCCGTCGCATCCGAGCTCTGCAGCAAAAGTGACCGAGGCGAGTGAGCACACGGCTTATGGTGTGTCACCCCTTCCACTGACAGCGTCATCGCAGCGACGTGATGTCCCCGCCCTCTCAGCTGTCAAATCCTCTAAGAATAGTTTATCGTTTGGGTTCCTGCGGAGAGACAGGGCAATGACCGCTATAGCCACGCTAAAGTGGTTTGGGTATAGACTATACGCACTGGAACGAGATTATTATATTTAGCAAACCACGTCCCCGATGGGATTCCCCATCGGCAAAAATAAAGAGCTTCCGTACAAAATTTCATCCCCTCTTAACCCCTTTGGGGATGAATTAAAAAAATCCTTCGTTAGTGCTCACTTTCGTAAATGTAAGGAATTCGGGAGCAAAATTGCATACTTCTAGACCAAGCAGTTTAGGCTGTAAGTCTGTCAGTGAATGAATGAATTTAAGATTGTTATTAACCAGACGAACCATTTTTAAGTACAGTACTTGGTTGGTTTAGTGGTCGCAAGCGCTACTGCTGAGTTTGAAGTCCTTAGTTCAAAGTGTTATTGGGGTTTTCCATCAGTAAGTTCTCAGTAGCAGCCCGGAGTCTGTGTTCATTACCGGTTGATGGCAATAGGCTCACCCCTTATTACATGGGACTCAAATATAACTGGCGAAATGTGGGTGTACTTTAGGTGCACCTCTGCCTAACCCTTCTGGGAAAGCAGGCGTGATGCGGTGGTATGTTCTTACCCACAGAGATCAACAGCAACCACTAACAAACGAGTCCGGACTACTTCTAAAGCTTGTTTTGCCTTAATTACGGCCGGGTAAAATAACTGTAGTTTTATCTCTGTCCACTTGTGAACTTTTGAAGTCAAAACGAGCTTTTATCCTTTTCATTTATTAAGAGCGTTTATTCTGAAAGTGGGCAACGTCGCAAATAGATGTCAAATATTTCGCTGTTTTGATTAATTTGACAATATTACTGTATGGAAATAAGAAATGTGGCTAACTAGCGCACTAGAATATTGATTATGTAAGGCAATAATTAATATCGTAACACCAAATATTTTGTTTTAGATGTAAAAAAGTATTTGGAAACTTTCCAAATGCCTTTTTTGCACCTAAAACGGTTACAACATAGAATTCAATGTTATAATTGCGATTCATTATTAATATTATAATTAGCTAGTTAGCCACATTTGTTATTTCTCTACAGTAATATTGCCAAATTAATCAAAACAGGTACATTTTTGACAGCTATTTGCGACGTTGCCAGCTTTTAGGATAAACGCTCTTAAGCTTCCATTCTGTCAAATGTCATCAATATTAGTTTAGGAGATTGACCGTGAAAACTTACCAGACATACTGACAGATCACAAAATGAGTCGGCAGCTATTGGTTAATCACGTTTGAAACTCCTGTTGTAGTATCTTATAACCATATGATAGGACATTCATTTCAGGTGTTGATTAAATAATAAAAGTAACAGCAATAAAAGTAAACACCATTTATTCATATTTATTAAATCTGTCCATATACACCCGTAATATTTTCAACAATTGCGGCCACTGCTGTACCGTTGTAGTAAGGCTCTGGGGTTATGGAGTACTGTAGCAACACTATCTCGTAAGTTATTATTGTACCCGCTACCTGAAAATATGGAAAACCAATTAGATAAATGCTGATAGGCTTCCTTATTCACGCGGTTTCTGAAAGCGTAAACAATACACAGTACAGATAAAACAAAGTCGCTTTTCGTGTGACCGCTAAGGCTTTCTAAACTATACACTGGATTTTATCATTTAGAGAATTTACTCCGGAAGGTTTATGTGTCTACTACATTAATATTGAACTTAGATAAAGCACAACAATCTTGGTGTTTTAACATGGCGCCACATCAGTACATTATACCCGTGCTTAGCAGGTGGGGGGTGGTCACTAGTTGGATATCTGGAGTCATATGTAAATTTTGGTGATTAGCTATTCTAATTTTTTAAGCTATTGCATAGCTTCTATCGCGGGCCTTGAGCGTGGAGACCGAATCCAGAAATTCCATAACAAAAAAACCTAACACCCTTGTCAGCGCACTGTTTTTATTTTTTGAAATTTTTTGAACGGAGCTTCAGTTTTCGTTCTTATAGTGACAGAAAGCCACATAAATTCCTGATATTTTCGTTAGATGGCGTTACGTTGTTAGAAGCATAATAAATATTGTAGCGGTGGGTGAAATCACTTGTTTATTTGTGCCGTGAACAGTGCGTGCTTTGTGTTAGCGGACGTTTTGATAAATACTTGGTACGTAAGTTTGTTATTTGTTTTATACGTAAGATTATATACCATTTTGTTCGTGATTTTACGGTCTTTCTATAGTTTCAATGATAAATATTCCTGAAGAACCTACATGTAGGTATTGTAATAAAAATATTTTGAACAATATTAATTTCTCATTTATTTAATAAAAGAAAAAAAATTGTTTTCTTATCGGTCACCATGCTCAAAAAGTGTAACTTGAATTAATATCAAAGACAAAAAAACAAAGGAAAAAAATTACTGCATAAATAAAATAAATAAATAATTATAATTGCATAGGTTGATAAAAAATGCTATGCAATAGCTTTACCGCGGCAGTCTACGAGTGCCACATGTCTTTTTTTAATGGTACTTTTAGATCCTTACACTTTTACCAAAGCATAATAATATGTGAGTGGTTTTTAACTTACTTTTAGAATCATGTTCCTGGTTACGTAAAAGAACTTTCCACTTAATCCGACGTTAGTATGATGTAGTTGGAACTGGAACCGATGAACCTAGGGAGAAAGTAAGGATTCACGTTAATAACAAACTGGAGATTGAATTTTCACGGTCACAATATTGAAAAAAGATGTTGGTTTCATCCGGCTCGAAGGAACATGTATGATCAGATGATGTCAGCCAAGGTTCCGGACTGGTGGAAATTATAGATGAATCCGAACCAAATTGATCCAAGACAGAGTTATAGACGATAATTGAAGAATAGAGGTGTAAAAGTCAATGAACAAACCCTACCAAATTACTATTATAAAAGTAAAGATTTTTACCTCAATATCATAAACTGAAGAAGGTACATCATAAATGGAGTATACAGGTTCAAGGCCTGCACAGTGCACGTTGGAAGCAAATAATGATAACATCAATGTTCGCAAGACCAGAAAAAAGACTGAGTACAAATAGTACAGGAGATAAAACGGAGATGATAGTGCTCTGAAAACAAATGACTGTAGAAATAGTTGATTCTATAATAAATGTATTGAGTCTTAGGCATCTGTCTCACCGCTGACGATATTAACTAGAAGGGATCTTCTAAATCTTTTGTACGTTTCTCTGAAACCAGAAAATCGTTGATAGCTAGTCGCTTCCTAATCAACGGTGAGACTGGTGCTTACAATTGTCAATCATGCATGTTGGTCAAGTGTCACGGCTGCCTCTGTAGGCAGCCATGAAACTTTCGGCAGCAAGGGTTAGCCGATGACTTAGAAAAGTTAGAATCACTTGTAATTTTACCATCTCTCAAGATGGTTTTCATTTAATTCATCACTTTTAAACTGTCGGTTCAGGCAGAAATAGGTAGCGACCCACGTGTAGTTTTGAAAGGAGATCCTAGTACTTTGATTTGTAAAACGAACCACTAAGGTCAGTATTGCTATGTTTATCTTTTTCTTCTTTTTGTACTTACTCGGTGGTTTGTGCTTCATCGCAATATTTGAAACTGACATGATTCCGACTGAAAAAGTAAGAGATTACATATCAATTTGAGTTAGTTATAACATTTTTCTTACAAGATTTAGATGTTCAAATGAGTCTCCAGCAATCAAGTAAGTCAAAAGCATCTGATAAATACTTTAAACATGACATGTTTGACTTACTGCAAAGAGTTAAAGAGCTGCAGACAAATGTAGAAAAGATCAGTAAAAAATGAGAGCAGAATGAAAGAGCTGATCTGAACGTCTATCTCTTTTACTAGTTTCACCAAATTAGTATATTGTACTCGTAGAACTGACCAAGGAATTCCATTCTGTGAATAGAACATAATATCATCACGCCTTGTTTCCCCTAAGGGCTGGGCAGAGAAAATTAGTCTTCCATAGAGACAATAGAAGGAACAGATAAGATTATTCAAGACAAGTATTAAATAATTATATAGTATGTTCTACTTACCTTCTTCTTCATAGCGTTAGCAGCTATAACTTCATTTAAATTCCGAAAGTATGCTGTAATGTAAATGCTAAAACAGGTGATCATCACATCGTTAAAACTCCAAAGAAAAGTGGCTTGAAGGCATATGAACTGAAAATCAGAAAATAATAACAGAAGTATATGGCCAACGCAATATTTACTAGAAATAAAATAAGAGCCATCAAAAGTGAGAAAAATGTACAGAACCGAAATTTTCATTACAGTGGATCTTTATAGCTTAAAACTATTAAAGTAACTATTGCTACTACTAATGAAATTGCTAAGAGTACGGAAAAAGCAGCTAAAAATACTGTTTATGAAAATAAATACCTCAAACACAAGCGCGCTGAAAGCGCTGTAAGGAATGTAATTGAAGATATAAGGCATCCTATGAATGACGTAATTTTCCATCACACTGGACGTGATACCAGCTTCTTGCAAGCAGTTCATTTCGAACCTGATATTGAAATTCGTGCATAGGATATGTTCAACTGTAAAACAAACAAAATAAGCATAAAAACGCGAAAGACAACTATGGTTGAGGAAAAGCTAAGAAAGATTATTTTAGTTTCCACGATGCGATCATCGACAGATCAAGTCATCGAAAGCTTATGAAAAATCAGTTTTTATGCGAATGGTTCCAATTTACAAGCAATGACTTTCTGAAAATTAGAATTATTGCAACGAAAATTAAAATAATAGGACATACTGTTCAAATTAAAAATAATAATGACGACATACCCAAAGCCAACGTCATGACTACGTAAGCGATCACAGTGGATTGCACAACCGTTTTGTTCTCCAATTTCAATTCAGTTAAACCTTGTTCGGTTTCAGTCGCCTTCGCCATTAGCTGTGGCCATTGTTGGGACAATTGTAGAAGTAATATGGCCGACATAACGCCTGTTACGTAAAATATTGTGTTGGCTGGAAAATTTTGGAGTGTTATGTAATCAACAAGTTGTTTTGTAGGAAGGGGAACTTAGAGTTCTCTTGAGTTTAGGTAGCTTAAGTCAATATACATTATGGTTACGTAACTAACAGGGTAGAACATTGTTATCTCATAAGGTGCATATATAATCAAAGGAGACTATTGGCTCGATCAATCCACTTTGACTCTGCTGCTCTGCAATGTAAATTAAAATTTCATATACAAATAAGCTTCCTAAATTTTTATATGCTATAAGAAGCTTTATCTTAGATATTACTGACATAGATGAAGGAAAACATCGTGAGGAAATCTGGACTTATAGTTAATATAAATCTGAAAACGCCCCACCACCCGTATTTAGCAAGCGTGGTGATCAATGCTCGTGCCTTCTCTGTATGAGAAGAGGCAGTGGGACAGTTATAGGCTGGTATTATTATAGTTAGATAATTTATCTATTACTTTATTTGATTATGAAACTACCCTACAGCTAATAATACTTACATATAGTACCCAAATCCACTTCACTTTGAAAGAAAAACAGTATACTGAAACTAGACATCACCACTTGTCCGATTAATGTGGCAATATAGTAACAGCAGTAGTAACATTTTATCTTGAACCTGTAAATAAAACAGTTCAATAAAGAATGTGATTATGAAGCTTATTTAAAATTTCTCAAGAAGACCAAATTAGTTATATTAGGTAATACTTTATTTGACAAGAATAAACCCACACCTTCTTACAGTAAAAATGGTATATTAGCACGACTATTTTTGTTTCTTTTTGTGATTGCATCGCTAATTTAAACTTGCTAGTTTTCACACGAAACTAGCAAGTTTCAATCAATCACATTGCTTGATAATAAGCTAAAGCTACTCTGTTAGCCTTAAATTTGATAATAGTTTTTAATATTAAATAAAAAAACTATGATTATACATTGATTTTTATCGAATACGTTAGTAACATAAATTATCTGGATCGTTACTCATGACTGTATGTTTAACAGCATCCCTTACATTTATTTATTTAGTAGAAAAGATCCAGACCCACTTTTTCCCCATTATCAATTTTACTGCGTAAACCACAAAACTTAATACCTAATTTAATACGTAAAATTTGAACGTACCAAAAGTTCGACTAAACTCTGTTACAACTTCATTGGCCTATAAGTCAAAACGAACTTCATGTGAATTGGATCCTTTGTATGTAACTATGCTATTAAAAGCAAAACTGTGCAGACTTGATGACGATGTGACGTGATATCTAAACATTATAAAACAAAAAAATCATCAATTTGATGATTTTTTTTGGGGTCATCGACCGGGGTTAGTGCACTCACTTGAAATATCTTGTGTAAACTTCACAGAGGTTAGGTTAGGTTTATTGGTATTTGGGGGGGCTCGGATCGCTGTCGAGTCTACCATGAAGTCGACCTGGGATTGGTGCTCGACAGCCGGTGGGACTTGGGGCCACACATCAGTACCCGAGGTGGCGGCGCGTAGTGTTCCACTCACGCCCCTCTTAGACGTTGCGGGGGGAATCAAACACCTCACTCCCCCCCCTGACCCGATGAGGCCCACGGTCGTGGGCCGGCACCAGCCGGAGGTTGCGGAAGATTTCAAGTTCCCGCGACCCCCGGCGTAGGTGTGAGTTGGAACACCGGGGTGGTTTTTAGTCAGTAAGAGTCTGACAGACCCCTCCGCCCGCCCCAGGGCGGAGGACATCCATTAGGATTTTCCACCCCGACAAAAAAAAAAAAAAAGGTTTATTAGTATTTGGTGAAACGCTTCCAGTAGATCTAAGGAAGACTACTACTCCAAACCCCAGCATAGAATCTACTCGTATATAGACTTCTAAAACCAAAGCTTTACCTACCTCGTTGCATCAGCACAAGTTTGCCCAAGCCCCTGAACTGGAAAGAATCCGGTCCATCTGGCCAGCCTTAGCACGTGACGTAAGCACGCATGTAAACCACAAGGCTGATCAGCTCTCTTTACCGGCAGCTCGTGGACTTTCATCGTTCGGCTAAAAGAAATAAGGCTTTAAATCTTTTGTGATCATCCAACTGTTATTTTATTATGAACAAAAAAGAGGCGTTTGATCTTCGCAAAGGCTTCTCATACCAGTATTGGCGGACTTGATTATCCAATGCATGTTGAAATATTCTTTTCGAGAATGCTGGCTGCAACTGGGCCATGTCTGAACGGACACGCTCAGCTCACGTATAGTCGAAGAATGGGAAGGTTAAGCACCTTTAGGTAAAATTTTACTTGCACTGATCAAAATATTTATTATATTGAGAACCTACTCCCAAGATTGAATGAAAATGACAATTAAAAAAAGTGACATGAGGCTGTTCTACGAGAAATGTATGCCTTCCTATTCCTTTCGCGAGTGAACGTTAGCTGTACAGACGGTTTTACAAATGTTTTTCATAATAACGTCTGCTCTGTTACATGTCTGCTATAGAAAGTGTCTAGAAGACCTGAATGAAGCTTAATAATGATCGTTCCAAACAAATTACTCAATGTCAAACAGCGATGTTAATCTTGTGTTTTTAGTGTAATTCAGACTTAAGCAGTGGGCTTACATTTTAGTTAAAATAACTCAGTTTGAAGGGTACATAAATACTTTAATTATCTCGGGTGTCAACTATCTATTTGCTGTGGAGTTTAACTGGTTTTATTAGTTTTGGGTATTTGTCAGGCGGGTTACAAATTAAGGAGTTTTCATTAGGGACTAGATTGATGTGGTTTATGTAAACACCGAATGAAATATGAATAAACCGGGTGAGCCAGACTCGTACAATAAGGTTTTCATTATTTGGCATGACTGAAGCCTTTTTCAGTAATGAAATGAATTTCAACTGGCTTCCTAGTTAAAAAGATACAGAAAGACTGTATGACAGACAGACAGAGTAAGCTTAGTAAAATCCTTTTATCTCTGACAGCAACCTATTATGAACCTTATAGTGACAAGAATAAAGAGATGCAAAATCAGAGGTTAAATAACTGTGAACGGACTGTAATGGCCCGATGGCTTTTTTTGTTGGTACAACAACTACTTAAAACTGCAGTTATAGTCTCAAGGCTACGTCTTTGGACTGACGATAAGAGGGAGAAAGAAAGAAAAATATTTTATTTGGGACACGCTTAAACAAACAAAAAAAATGGAAAATTAACACTAACAAATCAATCGAGAAATAAAACAAAAAAGCCCAAATATTTATTATAAAAATTAAATACCCCAGCGCTGGTATTCTGATAGGACTCGCTGTGATAACAACACACCTACGGACATAGATTTAGTCCCACTTAGAAATAAAAAAAGAGAAGTTAAGGTATTTTAAAGTACGAGAGTTATGTCCATATGACCCAATAAAGTTAAACTTTACAATAAGTTTTATGTCAGACAATTTGCCAAATGTCACGATAAAATATTTTAGGACCGTTAAGAATGAGGTCAAGCGTGAGTTGAGTCTTAAATATTATTGACTGTAAAGTTTGTTTAGTGTATTGCAGTTGTTGGGTAATATTGCACATTGATGTCCACTTCTGCCTTTTTAAACTGATTTGGTACACTTCCTAACTTGTATCACTATTAGCTTCGGAATAGGAGACTACATTTGAGCCTCATTTGAGTCCAAAATTAGGCGAATTAGACATAAGCTAAGCTTTTCCTACTTTACTTACTTATGAGCGTTTATCCTAAAAGTTGGCAACGTCGCAAATAGCTGCCAAAAATTTACCTGTTTAGATTAATTTGGTACTATTACTGGATGGAAATAAGAAATGTGGCTAACTAGCGAACTAGAATATTAATAATGAATTGCAATTAAAATAGTGAATTTGATGCTGTACCTGTTTTAGGTGTCAAAAAGGCATTTGGAAAGTTTCTAACCGGTGCCCCAGAAAGGGCCATGGACCGCACGATCCCCACGTAGAGCCTCCGGCAGGAGGCGTTAGGACCCCTTAGATTGGGCAGAAGCCGCTTCAAAGAAGCCCCAGCCCTCTGCAGTTTGGGAGCCAAACGTCGGAAGTGCTCCACGAAGTTCCACCGGCTGTCGAGGACGAGTCCCAGGTACTTCATCGTCGACTCGACACCGATGTGAACCCCTCCCGCCGTTATCTGGGAACCCGACAGTGGCGCGTTCCGAGGACCATAGAAACACATGGCCTCGGACTTGTGCAAGGCCACCTCGAGTCCCAGTTGCCGGATCCTATCGACGATTGTCGCAACCCAACGTGTCGCTAGTTCGGCCGCCGCCTCATGCGACCTCCCCTGCACCAGGACCAGCGTATCGTCAGCGTAGCAGACTACGCTGACGCCGCTAGGGAGGTCGGCGCGCAGCACCCAGTCGTAGCCGATGTCCCATAGATGCGGCCCCAGGACCGATCCCTGCGGGACACCGCACGACATCTCTCGCCGGTTCCACTCTCCGTGGTGACCGGGGTAGATGACGGCCCTGTCCGTCAAATAGGCCTCGACCACTCGACAGAGGTAGGTCGGTATCCGGTGATACCGGAGTGCCTCCCTAATGCAACTTCAGGGCAGGGGTGCCATGGCGACCTAACACACCTTTCTCGTATTGAAAGGATATAATAATATGGCAAAATTTAAAGTGTCGAATTATAAGGGGGAAACCGTTGTGTTGTCGTGTGGTTTAAAAAAAAAACTAATAGGTCCCCCAACAGCAATGTCAATTATTTATTTATCTGTTTAGTCGGCGATTAAATGAGTGACCTTTCACTTTGTAGTGTTTGTGTATACGGATTAACTAATACAACTTGTTTTTTACTTTTAAGTTCCTTTTTTGGCAGGGTAGTTATGTTTTTAATTGAAATTGAAATACAGAAAAGCTATAGGAATAGAAGTAGTGGTGATGCCCAGACTGTTTTTTACACGGAGTTCTACATTACTACCTCATTTGTTTTTTTAACAAGCCGTGCTCGGTGTGTTTCTTGCGGCCTTTATGATACCTTTGACTAAACAAACAAAATGTGGAAAAACAAACTAGTAACGGCCTTTTCCATGTGAAACAAAGTTTATTCAATTGACACGTACAGGCTACACCAATTATAGACGTGCTTCAACATGTCATTTCTGCAATTATCGATATCCGCAGGTCCGAAGTCAGTTATCGTGTTGATTTGATTGCTGCCTGCTGTGTTTTAAAAGGTATGTATTTTATAGTAATAGTTTTTTTTATTAGGAAATGGTCCTGTATGACGATTTAGACAAGACATGCACAAGCACTCAGGAGCAACAACTAATAGGCCATACACATTTATGTTTTGTGTGGGGTTTTCCCGGCCCGAACCACTCAGCTATATTTATAAAATAAGTAGGTGGGGTATTAAGGCAGCTTGAAGACTTGAAAACGGGTCTGATGATGTAATAAGAGGATCTTCTTATCACTTAAGCTTGGTTTGTTTATTATGCATGCTTTGTCGTCTAATTTGGTTAGTTTCTCGGCTCGATAATATTTTGTTCCTTTTAGAGACTGACGGCTAATTAGTTTTCTAATAGGTACTTATCTTTTAGGCGTAAGGTGTAAGTCTATCTGTCTCTTCAATACTTCTTAAAGTGAATGCAACAGCATGATATTTAACGGCGACACAATGTCTCGATTCTCTAGAAAGATTTTTAAACGTATTAATGACAATCTGCAAATTGTTCTTTTGTATTTCCCGTTAATTGTTTACTGTTGGTAGGGTATGAAGCTTCGAATTTATGTTAAGACTCGATATTATAAAAGTTATTAAAAAAATTGAGTGCTGTCTATAATTCGATTTTATTACTCAATATCGTACCTTTTTTTTTTTTTTGCGGTCGGCATCTGTCAAATAACTTCTCCCGCTCTGCGCGGAGGGCGTGTCAGACTTTTACTGTCTAAAACCCATCCGTGTTCCTTCCGTTGCCTGTGTGCTGGGGCCGCGATATCACTTTCGGACAACTCGCAACCCCGGCAGGCATTGGCCCTAAAGGACCCCGTCAGTTGGTGCTGACATCTCTTTGAGGCGCGCGTGGAACACAACGCGCCGTCAACTCGGGCCTGGTCCTAATTGGACGGCGAGCTACCCATCACCGTCCGCAAGCCCGCACCTACGGAAATCGGCTTGCGACTCCCGACGCCCGGGGCGTCTCCTGCGGCGACTAGAGGTGCGAGGGCGCGAACTTTGCCTATCCCTCACGCGTTCTGCCTCTTCCTTCGCGAGCATTACTACTTTGCAGAAGGAAGTGACGGCCTCCCATGCACTCTCGCTCCGAACGATGGCCTGAACCAGGGCCGGACGAGAGAGATCGCCACCGCCGATCGCCTCCGTGAGGACACGGCGGTGCTCCGCCCAAGCCGGGCAGACCTCCACCTTGTCCTCCGGGCGTTTCCTCCCACTTTATCCTGTACAGGAACCCCCCGAAACAACCATGTCCGGTGAGGACCTGCCTCAGGCGGAAGGTGAGGACGCGGTGGCGCCTCTCTAGCCGCAAAGAGGGGACTTATCGCCGCAATTGTGGCGTACTTTTTGAGTTTATTTCGTACCTGAGAAGTTTAATCATGAAATAGTCGCTTTATGAACGAATATTAGAATTATTCAATGATATTTCATGTATCTAGGAACATGTTATATGGAATCATTTAGTTGAAATTATGTTTTATGTAGAAGTTCTGGCTGGGCATTGCAATATTGGGGTGTTCTAGGAACCTAATCGGCATGCTCGCTCTTATCAAAATCAACCAACAATGTGTTATTAAATGTAGTTTAATTTGAATAGGCAGCCATTTGGAACTCGGAACATAGTTAATTTATTTACAATGCATTTGCTCGAAAAGAGCCTTTTCCAAGCAGTAAATTAGTGCGGAAAGTGTCACTTTTTTTCACTAGTGCTTTTTACTTTTCTGTTTTTTTTTAATTTTTGTGGCCGTCGTCAGCCCGTTGCAGAGTTTTTATTATTTGAGAAAAGTTTTACAAATCAGATGATGATGATGATAACGATGACGATGGCTAAGGCGATGGCGATGACGATGACGACATCGATGACGATGTCGATGACGACATCGATGACGATGGCGATGACGATGGCAATAACGATGGCGATGGCAATGGCGGAGTCAAAGTCAAGTCGAAGTCGAAGTCGTAGTGGAAGTGGAAGTCGAAGTCGAAGTCGAAGTCGAAGTCGAAGTCGAAGTCGAAGTCGAAGTCGAAGTCGAAAGTCATGAATGTTGTTTTTATCATTTATATACGTCGTCATTATGTTAGATGTTACACATCATCGTAAGGCTCACTCGTTTTTTTTTTTCTCTCACAATGCATTGTAAAACGTTGTATGATACACGTGCGTAAGATGATTTCTGATGAGTGGCATTTTATTCACGAGCGAGCGTAGCGAGCGAGTGTATAAGTCGACACGAGTCGGAAATCATCTTCCGCACTTATAGCATAAATAACTATTAAATTAGATTATTTTTCAGCTCTTAATTTTTTTTATCAAAACAGCAACCAGCCAGTTGGTATTTCAAAACATAATAATATTAATTGGAAAAAAAAACACGAAAGCCAATATATAGATATAAAACCATAAGAAATAAAACAACATCAACATTTTGTTGCTCCATTTATATTTGCCGACCATTTAAAAACCATTAGTGTTCGATAGCTTTAAATAAATAATAGTCTCTGAAACAAAAAACTATCGCAATATTCGATTTAATTGCCTGCATTTTAATCTGCGACGATCGCTTTTGTATCACAGATAGGCCAATTATTATTTTCCATGATTTTATTGTATTTTTTCGAACGATTCAAGTTTTTTATAAATTGTGATTTTATTGTACCAGAATAATAATATCGTCGTTTATCGAGGGTGTTATTAGGCAAACCCTACATTAAAACACGTTTTCTTGAAAATAGCTTCGACTCCATCTCTGTTACTTAAATGTTAGTTGTCAATAATCCCCTCAACTCTAGGGCCTCTCTATTTCAGAAGACGATGAATGGAGACAAAAAAAATATCGAAGAAAAACTTAGAACACGGGGGTAAGTTTTTATCAAGTAACCGCTGTAATTTTGTTAATTAAGGGGTTTATTTATACACATTGCTTAAAGTTAAGAGACGTTTAAACGTCAAAAAATTTATGGTTAAAAAGTCGCTAATAATTACTTAACTTTAAGCAACGTTTATGAATAAATGGGGTGTGTATTCTGACTTACCTACTTAATTTGTCTTCTTTGTGGATTTTTTTAATTCAAGGCCTCACTGTTGCACGGCACTTGCCTACCTACAAGGTTTACATCCAATAATAGGAGAGACAAACAATGCTTCAGTCGGGTGTAGGGATATTGTAAAAATCAAGTGTTTTTGTTTCATATACAGAGTGTGTTTGCTTACTTCACCAAAATAAGAGGTAAAATATAAATATAAATATAAATATATATATAAATAGGGATAAAATATATCCCTTTTTCATACTAAGAAAAAATAGCATTATGTATATCTTCTTTGTTTTTGTAAGCAAAACAAATGTACGATGTTGAAAGTAGAAATTTTTTGAGGTAAAATGAAAGCGGACTCTTGACGATATCTTTACTTTGTTGTCTAATGTCGATTAAGACTTGATTGTTTAGGTCAACAATAGGGTTCCGAGTCTGATCTACCTACTTGTAAGTTGCTTGAAGAGAAGATCCTTGCTAGGATTATTTAAATCTGAAAACAATTTGTTTGATCAATGTTGATCGAGCCGGACATTGCTTTCAGACCATAATGGTCGTTGGGCCGAAAAATTCTGGAGTGGCGCCGCGTAAATGATGATGATAGTTATGAATGTTGATCTAGTCACATTTAACTGCATTTAATAATAATGATCTTTTTATTACATACGAGTGAAGTGGATACAAATTGCGTGAAGTCCCTGACACTTGTGCTAGGTGGTTAACCTGTGTTACAAGAGCCAGTGCCCTCTCCCGGGAGTAAATACTATTGAAAACTTATGCAATAAGAATAACAAAGGAGAAATGAAATAAAAAAAAACTAAAATAATACAAAACAATAAAAAATAGTTAGAAATAGCCTGTGCATGTGTATGTGTGTGTGTCTGTAAATTGAATTGAATGTTCAGGAAAGATTGATTGGGATCTCGAATAATGGTAACTTGAATGCCTCTCATAGTGTAGTATTGCTGTTTATTTATTTATTTATTGTTAGGAGAACCAACAGCTATAATAAATGGATAACAGTTGTATGTGAAACATACAGCCAATTACAGGTTCTCACGGGTAAAAACAGAATAAGTATTAGAATGAGAAGTTACGAAAGAGTTATTAGAATATGCTCTGTTTCTTCGTAACTGAGGGAAAGTAGCCATGGCTTAAGACTCTCCTTGACATTTTGCAGGGTAAGTTTATAAATTGATAGGTCCTTGTTGATTTTATTATATATTTTGGAGCTTTGGGCACGATAGTTTCGTCGAGCAAGTGCGGAACGACACTGAACGGATTCAAATATAGGAAAGCCAATCCGCCGATTGGATAGATTTTTATCTAGCGGCATCGTGGAGTGTCGACGCAAGACAGTGCGGAGGACATAGAATTTTCTTACCGTGAGTACGTGGGCTTCGGAGTACAGTTGGGCTGGGGTAGTCCCTTTTACGGAAATGCATAACTTTGAGGACAGCCCGCTGAGCTCGTTCCACCTTAAGCATCACGGTTTTGAAAGTCCCCCCCCCCCCACACTGGGAGGCAGTAAGTAATAATCGACTCACACAGGGAACGATGCCGCCAGCGAAGCCGTTTCATGTCTGAGCTCCTTAAATAAATAAATTCGTTTGCGAAGCCGGGAGCATAGAGTATCCGTATGAACACGCCAGTCTAGCCTCTCGTCGATATGAACACCCAAATAATTTATAACAGAGTATTTGTATTAACTGAAACAAACAGTGTCTACTGATGACAAAATAATATTAGGTAGGGTTAAAACCGTTATCAACTCTGTTCTGGGTTGTAACAAAAAGCTGATCTTTACTTTGTTAATTTTTCCATTCATTAGATATCCTCTCGTGGGTCACGCCCCCGGGAGCCGTATATCGGCCGCTTCCTAAACAAAAGCGGTCGTCGCGCGAGTACGCGATAGTCGCGCTCGAATGGTGGCCTTACACCATGCTGCCTATCGTCCATTCAGCATGACGCTGCAAGCTTGATCAACTCTGCAGTTCGTTCATATACACCACACACGATCAATTTAAACTGTCCAATCGGCAGCGACGTTCAGTTGAAGCCATGGCGTCACCAGTGTCACCAGTGACGGACGACGATGTTTTTCCCGTCTTGGGCATTTTACGCGTGATACGGAAACCAAAAATCTTGACTCCACTGAACTGACGACGACCGCCATACACGGTCCAATCGGCGTGAGCCAATCGGCTTGATTAAGCCAAAAAAATAATTTCAATTGTTTCGAGTTCAATATAATTGTCATGCCAATTCACGCCCACACACGGTCAGTTCTACTTGATCCAATCGGCAGAGTCATGCCGATTGGACGATAGACATTATGGTGTATGGCCAACATAATATGAATATGTCACGAAAATGACATAACAAGTCGCGTTTGTATATCTGGCAAAACGTGGTGTCCTATAGGTCAACTTCTGCCCCCCCTCTTTCGTGAAATATAGGCGTTATGATAAGTTGAATTTAAAAAAAAACATTCTGTATGACAAAGGATTAACTCCACTCGATAACAAAGATTATAAGTTACCACTTAAAACTTAATAATCCTCAGTATTGAAACAATAAATAGTTATTAACTCTCACAGAACCCTAATGCAAAATGGATGGACTACCGCTATCTCGAATATCAGCGCTGGCAGAGTAAATACGGTTAATTACTTTTACAAAACATGGGGCAGGATCGCGCCGGGCTGCACGATGGATCTCTACTCCCTGGACAAGTTTAAAAAATATAAGAGTGATTGGAATTGTGAGTATTTTGTTACATTTTATATTTGCTTCAAATTTTTTTTTGGAGATTTACGGTTGAAGTACCTAGTACTTTTTTGAAAGTACGGCATCGGTCCTTGATAACATCAGAGCTGCACGATGGATCTGTACTCTCTAGCTAGACTATTTTGTTTACTTTTCTTACACTCTTTATGTATTAAAAATATGGTTGAATGAGCATTCAAAAGTGTTACGACATCTGTCCTTGATTTAGTCATGTTTTTAGTGATTTTCATAGACTCGTTTTACTTTCAAAAGATACAGGATTATGTTAGATTTGACTCACTATTTTATCCATTACTTCAAACGGCTTCCAGCACTCCCGAAAGGCAATTCTTGGCCCGACAAATAGAACAAATAGGTTAACGGCCCGGCGGACCAGGTCGCCTGGCCGTTCCAGCGGAAACAGCCAGGCAACAATACAATACAATGGTTACAATGTCCTCTCGAGTCCATGAAGCTAAAGCCTCATAATCATATACATACTTGATTTGCTTACGGTTGCGACAAAAATTTTGCAAAGTTAGAAAAGCCTAGAAAATTGAAATATATGTAATTTATTTTCGAGGTTCGTAATAAATGAAATTAAATGATGATATGGACATAGATAGGGAGCGCAGGGCATTGTCGGTAAGGGGTAATATGCTTTCTCGCAGGTTTTTGCGATGCTCACGTGACGTTAAAGTCATACTATTTAAAAGCTATTGCCGATCGTTATACACGTGCAACCAATTACACTAAAAAGCCTGCAATGCTCTGCGCGTTCAGTATAATAATGCGTTCAGGAGTTTGTTGGGGCTCCCATGGCAGTGCAGCGCCTCCGGCATGTTCGCCGGCCACAGCGCGGACGGCTTCCAGGCGGTGCTTCGCAAAAGAACAGCTTCCCTGTGGTTTTGGCTAAAGGGTAGCACCAACACGCTTCTGAGCGTGGTGTCGGACAGAGTGGACAGCCAAATCTTGAGGCATTGGTTGCTCATGCATATCCAAAATAATAATAATTTTAAATTTTACTGACATTACTATAAGTATCTACCTTCTAACATAATAAGGACTATTGTATCAATTACTGTGTGCTTGGTCTGAAATAAATACTTTCATTTCATTTCAATAAATGTTCGATGTGATAAGAAGATTTTGTGTTAATTATTTATAGCTAATAGGTAAAACGGGCTGGTATCCGCAACTCCACGTTAAAGCGCGTATTTTACGTACGGGTGGGAAATCGCTTATTGGATCCACCCCAGCTCCTCTAAGAACACCAGCAACGCCTTGGTGTTACTGACAATCTCACGTAGGGAATTGAAATGGATTTCCCCTTTTTCTGGCAGAATATTGAAGCTCCGACATTTATTTAGTTTATCTCACTTGGCATAATCTTCTTAAACGAATATTTTAAAGGCATAAAAATATTTAATATAAATTTTGTTTGGCTGAATTTACAATGGCATACTTTTAAGATGGCAGAATTTTATTTAGAATAATTTTATTAGGCATTAAGCCATTTCTATAAAATAGCATCAATATTTAACCTTAAATTAAAATTAAAATATTTTCTTAAAAACTCAATATGTTGTGACTTACCAATATTTTACATCTTACCTCTTGTTTATTTCCAACCAATGTTTCCAATATAAAGTGGTATCTAGTGATGATCAAATGTTGATTAATTAAAATTCAGGTAGTAATGAATAATTATTGTATATGCAATATTCGTACGCCTTGCAAGGCAGCACATAAGTAGTGATACGACATTTTTCATTTTTATCAAGACATCATAAAGGTATCACAACTTTATCCATCTGTCTCACAAACTGAATTTAAATAATGACTTAAGTTATCACTCTATTTTTGTACATTCAAATTTTACCTACCCAAGGTATTAAAAGTTTGATGGACTGATTACCTCTACTTAGAAGACAAAAAGCTCAAAGCAGATTACAAAGTTATACCTATAAATATAACTTGACTCCACAAAATTAGTAAACTTCAAGTTACTTCATATCCCGTTTCGACTAATCCAGTGCTTAGCATAAAGATCTATTGTTCCCCCGAGCTTAAATACTAAAGTAAAGGATTAAAGTAAACCAGTAGAATCAGCTTCTTTGGAAATAAAACGTGAATTCACTTGATTGAGTAATGAGCAATCTTAATTAGTGGATTATTTTTACTTTTTAAATGTTGGTACGTATAAAAAACACTTTTCCTGAAAAATATAATGGGAAGTATTTATCAACTTTTTGATCGTTATAAGTTTTCAAGTTTCCATAATGTAGGTGATTTTTTTTTTACTGAGAATTAATTGTTTTGCCATAAAGATTAAGAGCGTTTATCCTAAAAGTTGGCAACGTCGCAAATAGCTGTCAAAAATTAACAAATTACATTAAATTATAACATTGAGTTTGATGTTGTACGCATTCTAGGTGTAAAAAAAGGCATTTGGAAAGTTTCCAAATACTTTTTTTACATATAAAACTAAATATTTGGTATAACGATATTAATTATTGCATTTCATCATCAATATTCTAGTTCGCTAGTTAGCCACATTTCTTATTTCCATACAGTAATATTTCCAAATTAATCAAAACAGCGAAATATTTGGCATATATTTGCGACGTTGCCCACTTTCTGAATAAACGCTCTTAAGAAATGCTGACGCAGACTGATACAAGTTCGTGCTACTGCTTATACGAAATGTTACTATCTTGTCAACACAAACCGGAACCAATCTTACCTTATCTCGAAAACACCTAACCTTTTCATTAGTATGCATTAGGAAACTAGTGGGAGAATCCCGAAAAATACCCGTGAGAAAAACTGGAAAACCGTTAACAATCTCGATCTGTTTATGAAAGGACGGTTATTTTCAGATCCTGTACAAGTTTGGAATCAAGAACATGTAGTACCAGAAAAGGACAAGCCATGTCGTACAACCTTCCAGTCAGCCATGAAGGTGACCCTGACTGTGGGGCAGTGCTTCGGGCTGAACCCAGTTCAAGGCATCCATGAGAACGATGCGTCAAAATTACGGTGAGTTATACTACGAGTATCTCAATTATGATTTCTGTCAGTCTTTGGATCAGTGTGCTTTTCAAAACCAATTATCTAAACTAATAATATTTTTAAAGAGAAAAGATTTGTTTTTTTTGTATGTTTGTTTGTTACGCTTTCACGCTACAACGGCTGAACGGATTTGAATGAAATTTGACACATAGGTAGACCATGACCTATGTTAGGACATAGGATCATATAATCACTTAAGGACATCGGAAAATTACTCTTAATTTTAGTAATTGTTCTAATTTTAATGTGCATTTTAATTAATTTGACCTTACTTTTTTCTTCATTAAATGTCTATTTCCGCTTAAATCTTTATTTTTCTCGTAGTCATGGTATAAAGTATAGTATGCAACTCTTGAATAAAACGGATTTATTTCGAGGGCCATGAATCACTCGCGTCGTTCAGGATTCTAACACTTGAATCACTCGCTACGCTTGTGATTCATGTGATCATGAATGACTCCCTACGGTCGTGATTCAGTCGTTAGAATCCTTCACTTGCTCATGATTCATCTATGGCCCTCGCTTTAAATCCGTTATTCCTAAAATCCTTTATTCACTAATTGCATTATACTATTAAAACAAGTATTTTCAACAATGTTTAAAACAGTTTGAAATAAAAAAGGTTTTTTATTAAGTGTTTCATTGATCGAAGGTTTCAAATAACAGAAACCCTAAATTACATTTTAATAGCGAATGAATGGCATATGAATGAAAAGTTGTTAATATTTAGGACTTGAAATAGCTCGAAAATAAATAAAAAGGTTACATAGATAAGATTATTAGAACATCATCGTCGTCATTATTATTATATTAACACGTGAAGCAAAAACTTTGTACCCCTTTTTCGAAAATTACGAGGCCGAGGAGGAGTATGAAATTTGGCACAGTTACAGTTTATATGGAGAAAGAGTGCAGAAAGCTAATCTAATATATACCTAAACTTTTCGTGTCACAGTGTTTGTAACAAAACTTCTCCGAAACGGCTCGACCGATTCTTATGAAATTTTGTGTGTATATTCAGTAGGTCTGAGAATATGACGTCAATTATTTTTCATACCCTTTAGTGATAGGGGTGGTCCACCACAAAATTATATTTTTTATTTTTAAGACAATTTTTTTAATTCATTTATTTTAATGATTTGGCATTAAAAAATAGATACAAGCCTCAATTTTCACCCTTATACCACCAACCCCAATTTTTTTATAGTGATATTAGTACCGTAGGTAGATAGGTAGGTAGGTATGTATGTAGGTAGGTAGGAGGGTAGGTACGGTAGGGTAGGTAGGTAGGTATGTAAGGCGTTTTTTAAAGGATTTTATAAATAACTACAAACACCTTTGAGTTAGTTTTTAGCAAAATAAATAATAGAACAGCCCCATTTGTGTAAATTATTTCATCACTCACTGCTCTCAAAACGGTGAGGGAAAACATCGTGAGGATACCGGCATGTCCTAGAACCGAAAATTCGAAGACGTGACATGCATCAACTCGCACTGGACCCGCGTCGTGGACTACGGCCCACTATCTCTCACCGAGAGGCGGCCAGTGTCTCAGCCATAGAAATATTATATCTATGGTCTCAGCAGTGGGAACATTATCAAGCATCGATGTAAATCGATGTTATCAAAGGGCCTATATCTCTGCTGCAAAAAACAAAACCATCAATCTGTTTCACGGATTTTTATTGACTGTATTTGTTTTTATTTAGTAGTTCATACTCTCATAGAACGTAAGCGACTGACAGATTCGTTAAGTTATAGTGTCGTTAGAATTGCAATTGTATGTACTACTAGCTTTTGCCCGCGACTTAGCCCGCCTGCAGCTCAGAAAGAGGGATGACGACAAAAATTTTTTTTTAGTCCGTCTTTGAGATTATAAAAAAATATTGGACACGTATTTTTTCTTTTTTTACGTAATCTAAAGATTACGGCAATACATTGAGGTAAAATGTGCCATGACGTCACGAGTATGTAGATTTTATACTTACTTGTGTCGTAAAGACCCCCACTCCCCGACTTAAAATGCGTTTTATCTAAGTATTTTTTTATTAATATGATAAAGCAAAAAATACGTGTCTAATATTTTTTTTATTATCTGCCTGACGGACTAATTAGAATTTCATTTTTTTTCCCCAGGCATCATCCCTATTATCCACCGGGATCATACTACCCGGATAAAAACTATACTATGTCTTAACCCTGGTCATAGTCGACCTGTGTGCCATATTTAATCGAAATCCGTTCAGCCGTTAAGGCGTGAAAAGGTAACATATACACAGACAGCGTAACTTTCGCATTTATAACATTATTACTAGCCTTTGCTCCCGTCTATGATCCAGGATAAAAAGTAGCCTGTGTCCTTTTCAAGGTCCCAGGCTATATATCTGCCAAATTTCAAAACGATCCGTTCAGCCGTTCTTGCGTGAAAGCGTTACAAAGAAACTGATAAACAAACAAACTCACATTCGCATTTATAATATTATAGTTAGGATTAGTATGGATGCAGTATACAGTCCGAAGTCCGCAGAACATCCGAATTAATCTACATAAAGTTCTACGTGGTGGCAGTTTTGTTGGTGAGTTTTATAATACCATCATAAAGCATAATCAGCCGATAAGGTTCAAACTGCTGAGACACAGGCTACTCTCTTCGAGAGGGAGTTGCCTGTAATCTACTGAGCGGGGCCCGCGGGGTAGATTACAGCCCAGTGCAGGTTGGTAGATGTCACTTGTTTTCGAATTTTTGGTTCTACGAGTAGAACCTGCCAGTTTCCTCGATATTTTCCTTCACCGTTTTGAGAGCAGTGGTGATAAAATTATTTGCAAAAAGTAAAGGGCCTGCCTGAGTTCGAATCCACAATCTACAACTCGTAAGGCCCGTTACCACTAGGTCATCACTGCTATCAACATTATATAAATAGTTTTAATAATATGGCGACCTTTATTAGGACTTACTAAATCCCAAATCTTGGATGGACCGACGAGTTTGAAAAGTTGGCCGGGACAAACATGATACGGAAATCAAAGAACCACCGGGTGTTGTGATGCAACTTGGAAGAGGCCTATGTCTAGCAGTAGACTGTAATAGGTTTAGTTGATAAAGTATTTCTCAAACTTCTTTAAGAAAAGATAAGATAAGATCATTAATTTGTCCAAACTATGAGCGTACATACCTCACTGTCATGTTTTGCCTCAACGGCGTACAAATATAAATAGGTAATTAAACATCACAACATGATTATAAATTTATAAATTATGCCTACAAAGCAATGAACAATATAAATTAGAAAATTTAAAATGGAAATGTACTACAGCATAGTGTCATCAGCTAATCATAGAAACCAAAACTAATATTCTAAAATTCAAATTCAAATTCAAAAGTCATTTATTCAAACCATCATTTTGAGAATTAGTCCATTAAAGACTCAGTTGCCATTTTGAGAATTGGGCATTCTGCGCCTAAACCATTCAAACTAGGCTGAGAATCAGCACTTTTCGAACGTCAAAATTACATAAGACAGTCCCCCAAAACGCCCACCCGTCACAATAATAATAATATACCCTTCTAAAGAGAAAAACACGTAGTTATGTAACTTTTTTACGCTTTCACACTAAAATCATGGTTGAACGGATTTGGATGAAATTTGGCACATGGGTAGACAATAATCTGAGTTAGGACATAAGATACTTTTTATCCCGATATTCCTACGAGATCGAGACTTACGAGAGAAACCGCACCCGAAGCTAGTGTATACTAAAATTAGTCAATTAAATGTCAAAGTAATTAGGAATAAAATCTAGATATTTCACAAAAGTCAGATTAATTTATCACTCAGAATTTCGTCAGTTCTGTAAAAGGCTTTCTCTAAGAAAGAAAGAAAATGTATTAATTGGGACTCGCACACAATCACATTAAACTAAAAACACATTAAACATAAATAAAAATGTCGCAGCGCTGGTATTCTGATAGGGCTCTAACAGAAAGCGTTTTAACCTACTTCTTAATTGTTCTGTTCTTCTTTCTCTTGTACGCTTGATTGTACTTCTTTGTTTCCGGAACCAGAGAAAACGTAATGAAAAGTTTTTGATGTGTAACATCTTTCCTCCCTCTTACCTACAATCTTTGCACAGAACATAATATGTATACCCTAAAAATCTGTGGGAGTGATTTCGTGAAAAGGGACGAAAGTGTGTAACAGGAACCCGGGGAATGGCACGCTATTTGGTTTGACCAATGAGCGCGCGCGGTGCTGGCCGTCAGAAAAGACCTTGATGAGGCCCCGCTTTAATGTTGCTTATTAGCTTAATGCTGCTTATTGACAAGATGAGATGTCAGATGTTTCACATCATATGCGACTACTACACGCCTCGATCGTTTTTACAGATTCAGATTTATATCATTTCGCTGCTTATACACGTACATATCAATGGTGGGACAGTTCACTATGATGTTTGTGCTGTTCCTGAGCCTATTTAAAGAAGCTTCATCTACGGTGGGCACTGCCAGTAAGTAGAATGACATCACATAAAGTTCCAATAATGACTGAAATATTAAGACTGACAACAGGCTAACGGTGAAAGTATCCTCTCAATCTGTGTGGTTCTTTCCTCAAAAGACAATCTCAGACACCAATCTACATGATCTTCACATGATCTGACCAAGATTATGTCTGGACTTTAAAAGAGACTGTGACCTCTGATTTTGTTTCGGCCTTTCTTCTCGGAGTAGTCAGATAGGAAACGCCGACCTCATCTAGTTTAAAAAATATGATTGACGTGTAAAAGTGTTTTGTCCAAACCCACTTACAGAAATAAAATCATTTATCATTTATCATTTAGTAGGCTTGAGTTGAACAAATAAATTTCCAAATCTATATAGTTTGTGGTAACGGTAAAAAATATATGCTCCTCTTGAACGTATTAGCAGGTATCCTGGAAGATATTTCTTTACTCAATACTCAATTATGTATTGCATTCCATATGTATTACATAGATGGTATAACAAAGTAAAAGACCAATATGGACCTGTCGGACACAGCCAAATTAGGAGAGAGGAAGAGGGCAAAAAGTATCAATTTAAGCAATTCAATATATATTAGATGTGTTTAATTCCTTGGGTGTATAATTATGTATATATATATCATTAGGTTTATGCATATATGTATAGTACGAGAATATTAATTATTTTTATTTTTAACCGACTTCCAAAAGGAGGAGGTTATCAATTCGATTGTTTATATTTTTTTTTTAATGTATGTTCGGGCATAACTCCGTCATTTATAGACGGATTTGAAAAAATTTTTTTTTGTTAGGAAGGGTATACTTCCGAGATGGTCCCATTGTCATTAGGTCAGGATCTGATGATGAGATCCTGGAGAAATCGAGGGAACTCTTCAAATATTATAGGTAAACCTATAGCGATTTGGGTATTTTTTATAATAACACGTGCAGTTGCTCTTGGAAAGAACCATTTGGTGAAGTGGAACTGATGATGAAGACCACAGAATGATGGCCACCAGAACTACTCAATAATAAGTATTTCACGGGTTGCAATTTGATTACATTAATATGAATACCAAGCAATTTATGCTCGTCACAATGTATATGGACAAGTGGAGCTGATGGTGAAGTACCAGGAGAACTCCTCAACGATTAACGTCGCTGCTTCGGGAAATGCAATATTTTGTAAAAGGTGATGAGTAGTCAACATAAGGCTATTGTAACTTAGATAAATTACAAACTGGCCGACTAAAAAGCGAAAAATAAAAATCTTTTGTCTTTGGTTGGTCGGTTTCTTTGGTTTTGTATTTTTGTTATTTGCTACCGACTTCCGAAATTTAAGTAATTTTTCCCTATGTAGTGTTTTTTTGGAAGTCGGTTGTTTTTTTTTTGTAAAAAAGTTTTCATATGTAATAATGTAGGTAGGTAATTATTATGAAATTCTTAGTAGTATTTTCATTATTATTAAATTAAGTTATTATTTATGTACTCATATTTTCATATTTATATTTGATTTCTATATTCCATATTAAATTATACATATTTCATAATGTTTGGTGTAAGAGAGACTCATTTTATTTTATTTTGCAATCGATTTGTCATCTAAAAACTCCTTTACTGAGTAGTATGACTTGGATTCCAGAAATTGTTTCAATATATATTTTTTTTAAATAAGCAGCACCTTTTTACGTATTTTTCTTCTTGTCTGTTTATATATGTGTGTACATAAATGGTTAAATAAATACATAATTATTTCTCAGAATTCGGTTTAAGGATAAGCACGTTTTGAAAAAAAAAAACGATACAAATCAGGTATACCTTTTACCTTCAGTTCTAATTCAAAATATGTATTAAATATCAACGTGAACGTTGGTATTTTACTTATTAAGAGCGCAGCGTTTATTCTGAAGGTGGGCAACGTCGCATATAGATGTCAAATATTTCACTGTTTTGATTAATTTAGCAATATTACTGTGTGGAAATAAAAAATGTGGCTAACTAGCGAACAAGAATATTGATTATGAAATGCAATAATTAATATCGTAGCACCGAACGTTTAGTTTTAGATGTAAAAAAAATATTTGGAAACTTTCCAAATGCGTTTTATGCGTTTACACCTAAAATGGGTAGAACATCAAATTCAATGTTATAATTGCAATTCATTATTAATATTCTAGTTCGCTAGTTAGCCACATTTCTTATTTATATTCAGTAATATTGCTATAAGAATCAAAACAGGTAAATATTTGACAGTTATTTGCGACGTTGCCAACTTTTAGGATAAACCCTCTTAACAAGAACGTCTTATTTAAATGCAGAACTTGGTTGTTTTTTATTTTCGATTACCTACTCAACACATTTTTGAATAATTATATCGAAAATTACTTCGTTTTTTGCGATAAATTAAAAGCGTTTTGTCATCGCGGTTCTCTTTCTTTTCTATGCAATCCGACAGTGACCACGGTTAAGCTGTTGTAGGCGTCTCAGTGCTTACGTTTAAATTTACATTTTTAAATCTTAATGTAGAACTGCTTTTAAAATCTCTAACAATAAACAAGTTACGAGTGGCTTTAATCAACAAATAAAATTACATCATAAAATCCATTTTATCCAAATAAACTCGTATTTATTTTGTTATCTATGACGCAGTCGTCTTCTTTTCGTGTGGTTAGTAATTAACTTGGTCAGAGTTTTAAAGCCACCCATGGGCCTCTGACTTGGCTTCACATGCCGTCAAGAAATATCTCTCCGGCATGCCGGTTTCCTCACGATGT
Source organism: Agrochola macilenta (assembly GCA_916701695.1). NCBI lineage: Eukaryota > Metazoa > Arthropoda > Insecta > Lepidoptera > Noctuidae > Agrochola > Agrochola macilenta. The sequence continues at coordinate 7,244,809 of OU753554.1, read as the reverse complement.
TTTCCTTCACCGTTTTTGAAGCAAGTGATAATTATACAATACGCACATAAATCCGAAAAGTCAGAGGTCCTTGGATTCGAACTCGAGACCTATGACTTGGCAGTCCGACGGTCACACCACTATGCTATCACGATCACATAAAACGCAGACGACGCTGTAAACTACATTGTGAAATGATATACATCTAAGGTAGTATGATTATTTATTGAGAAATTTCGTCTAGTAGACCTGCGAAGGGAGAAGTTAAATAGAAATGTAGACGATAGTGTGGGAGAACATGAAAAGAAGAATCTGATTATTCAGGCTTTAGCTATTCTTTTACCACTGTTGTGTTTTTTCAGCTGCCTTAATATTCTACAGTTTCGGTTTTATAACCACGACATTGTTTTGGCGGATCGCAATGAAATGGCCGAAGTTATGCATGCTCATAGCTAAGATGGAGTCGGTCGATCCTAATACCGACATGAAGTTAGGAAGAAAGTTTAATATCTCTTGTATCGTGGTGCTATCACTGGCTTTATGTAAGTTTGGAAACATTTCTTTCTGCTTTTTTCTTAAGTAGGTTTGATTAAATTTAAAACAATTCATGAGCGGTAAATGAAACCAACATAGTCAATATGATATGATATAAATAACCGTCTCATTGTACGAGTGGTTTTTTTACGCGGTGATTTTTTATCGCGCACTAGATTTTCAATTTCAACTCAGTGCTTTGCGCCGAGAGTTGAAAATCCAACAGTGTGTTTTTTTGACGCACTGGGATTCACTCTGTACGGTGCCATAAAAAAATTGTAGCGTTAAAAAACGCATGGACCTGCGCTAACATTCTCAGAATCGAGTTCAAAATTCGAAAAAGGCTCAATGGTATCAACCTAGGTCTAGGTCAAAAGCTTGTTTTGTAATAAGTCCGTAAATGTTTGATGATGACATAAAAAAATCGTCAGACGTTTTTTTTCATAGTCACTATTTCGTCCTAGCTTTAAATGATATGTTGCGTTGAGCTGCGATGACTTTAAGTTAAGTTTTCTTTCTGATTTTCAGTGGAGCATGGTTTCTCAGAATTGCATGGTATCTCGCAGGCTTTGGACTGCGACCCAGACAGTCCCCTCTACGAAAGTTTTATGAAGCGTAGTTTTGCTTGGCTTTACATATACTTTCCTTACAGCGACTTCGTTGGATTAGTGTCCCACGTAAGTTTCTAGCAAATATGATGACCAAAAAAATATATATATTTTAGGGTAGAAGACTCTTACCATCGGCGACATCGAACTGAATGTCTAAATAAAAGGACGCCGTTAGATTTAAAACGCTCTGCTCAGTGTTGTAAGTTTAAACTCTAACAGCTATTTCTTTTAGGCATTAAGTAAGGTGTCGTCTTGTGTTAGTAAAAATGGACGTTATTGTTCCTCGAAAGGGCAAACTTCTGAACTGAGGTGTTTTGGTGATTTCAGATCATTCAATGTTCATTTATTTAGTCAGTGGTATGTGGCAGCCATGTATATTGCCACATGCGAACTACGCAAAATCGTGCACCGCGCAAGCAGAGTTTACCACTAGCATAATATATTCAACGTCCCAACATCAATCGTCAGGCAGTAGCCCACCAGACAAAACACGGTCTGGTCGGTCGTCCGGTCTGAGCATCCTCTATTTTATAGGGAGGAAAAGTGAACTTTACACAGTGTTCCTCATACCTGTATAGGTGTAATAATACCAGCCTAATATCATCCCACTGGAAGACAAAAGCCTGTTTTCATACAGAGAAGGCACGCCGCTGACGCTTCTTTTAATACCTTCAATAAGCATTTAGTGAAAAGCTATTATTTTGACATTACAAACAGACACTTTAATTTTATTTATTTGTACGTATAGATAGATATATATGTTTTCTTTTCAGTTTTTCAACCTACAAAGCACGTTCAACTGGAACTTCACCGATGTATTCGTCATCTGCATGAGTATGTACTTGACGTCGAGGTTCAACCAAGTCAATCAAAGGATTATTGCAGCTAAAGATAAGGTATATGTTTACTATGAGCCTGTCCCTCACCGGACTCCGTGGCAAAGTAATCAGTCGCATGGGTCGATTCTTCAGGTTAAGCTTGCCGTGGCCGGCCTGTGGATGTGTGACCATCTTTACATACCGAGACCCCTCCGTGCCTCGGAAAAGCACGGTAAGCGATTCCGGCTGTCATTCGTGGATCTTTAGCAGTCGTTACGGTTTGCCAGAAGCCCGAAAGTTTGACAGCCAGTCTTATCAAGGGGTATCATGTTATACTGAATTGTGAAGGTCAGATAGGCAGATCTATGTAAAATACTGGTAATCAGCTACATCCGGTTAGACTGAAAGCTGACCCCAACATGGGAAAAGGCTAGGCAGTCGACGAGTCCCTCACAATTTTTAAGGGTAGTAGACCACTTCTATTGAAAATTGTGTTTATCATTAAAATACATGAATGGTCACATTCTTTCGTCATATATGTTTAGTTTGCCATCAATGCCTGGTAGCGGCCAAGGCTTGTAGTACTTTTCTAAAAAAATGCGCGGACATTCAAACTAAGTAAATTAATTAAAAATTCCGGAATCAATGACGAACAATGATAATTTTTCACGCTATTATGTTAATTTGTTTTTTCTTTACTTTAAATAGCTCTATCTGCAAAACAAAGCGAAGTCTAAATCAAATCTTTGACAAGTTACCTCCTTGGTTGCTATGTGTTGAAGTAAAAAGTTCCATTTTTAAATAAAACGACCGATAAGAGTTTTCATAGTAATTTATTTGGCCGCTAAACACGACAGTTATGGATTTTCATACAAACATTGCCGGCCGGGCGCCCGCATGTATTCGGCCAGTATAGCAATTTCGATTTATCTCGTAGAAGGTCGTCAAAATAATGCTCGAATTCAAGCATGTGTGAGAAAAATCATTTATCATCTATTTACCCCGCAGGACTCACCATCATCGTTCTGGCGTACAATGCGTGAAGACTACAACAGGTCCGTCCACCTCGTGCGCCAGGTGGACAAGATCATAGGAGGCGTGGTCTTCATATCCTTTGCCAGCAACCTTTTCTTCATCTGCTCTCAGCTGCTGCATACTCTTGCGTGAGTATTCCACTTGGACGTTTTGGATGGTAAACTATCCGAAAAATTATTTTCTCTTCCGTTCGTGGATACTTTTGTGTACCTGCTAAGTGATGAAGCTTTTGTAGGTTTTAAAATATTTGTAGTTGATGCTGGCTAGAGACATTAATTAAAATTAAAAAATTAAAATTCATTTATTTTCAGGTAAATAACACCCATAGCCAAACATAAATTAATAAAATAAATTAAAATACAATAAAATCAAACATCAAACAAAATTAAAAAAAAAAAAAAAAAAAAAATTAAATAATATTGCAAGAAGATTAGAGAGGTTATAAAATTAAAATAATGTATCTAATATTGCAAGAAGACTAAGAGCCATATCATACTGGTGATTTGCCAGCGTGCTATCCGCGAGGCGATTGTTTAACGCACTTGCTGCGTGAGCGTAGTCAGCACGCCACGTGTGATCCAGTTCGCTACGTTTGCGAAACGAGAGTGTTTGACGTGAGTGTACTAGAGGGAACGAGATAAGCGCGTTTATAATATAATAAAAACGCGGAAAACACGTCGCGTGGTCGCTGCTGGCTCGCTTCGTACTCGCGGAGAGCGTGTTAACAAATCGCCTCGTTGTAAACACGCTGACAAATCGTCAGTGTGACGCTTTAAGATAAAGGGTAGTTTTAGTCAGTACAAAGTCTAGCTTTTAACTATTCTAAATTCAAAAATGCGCTAAGGCCCGCTTGCACCACAAATATCTAAATGCGTTTAGCGCTAAATATATTTAAAACATCATTCTGTCTCTGACCAAACGATTGGCAGAAGCAGAACTACGAGTATGTTTTAAATTCGGTGGTGGAAGCGGGCCTGCAATCTGGCCGTCGAGTGAAAGCGTTCCTGACACCTGTCAGTTGGACAATTTCCAGTTGTATTATGGTTCAAATTCGCAAAAACATATTTGTTAGTATGAAACAGACATGTGTAAGGTCGCATTCTCTCGACGGCCAGACTGTAAGTAACTCTAGATAATCAATTATATGATCAGTGATAGCTTAGTGGTGTGACCGTCGAACTGCCAAGTCATAGGTCTCGAGTTTGAACCCACGGCACGGACGCACCTCTGACTTTTTGAATTCATGTGCGTATTATATAATTTTCACTTGCTTCAAAAACGGAAAAGGAAAACATCGTGTGGTAACCGGCGTGCCAGAGAGATATATCTCGACGGCAAGTGAAGCCTACTCAGAGGCCCATGGACGATTTTAAAACTCTGATACCAGGCTAGTCACTAACCACACGAAAAGAAGAAGAACTATCAATCAATTAATAGAAAATTCTTTGTTACAGAGGAGGAGTAAAAGCAGCGCCCAGATGCAGACTAGATTCTGAAACAGATCCGAGGTATCACCACATACTTACCTATAAACGATACAATTGCTCAATCGCCGTCCATTGCTGACTACATATGATATTGCAGATTCCTCAACGGTTACGAGCATTCGATCTACTTCGTGTATTCGTTTGCGTTCCTAGTATTCAGGTCGCTGGCAGTGTCACTAACTGCGGCCAAGGTTCATGCTGCTAGCTTGGAACCAGCGCATTCCCTATATGATGTGTCGTCAACTAATTACTGCGTGGAGGTCAGGATCCATTCTATTTCATTATTTTTGTACAGATACGACATAAAAGTATTGAGTACAAAGGTACTGTTTTCTTAAGGAGAAAGTGAAAAGAAATGTAGACAATATATAGTTTGTAAGGAGAGAACAATATGATTTTGTGATTTATTTATTATATTTATTGGTAAGGCACCTCAACGACTTACTCACTAAAACATACACATACAAAATTCACATAGAGTTTTAGGTATTGTGAATTCGTCACTTACAAAAGTGCACAGCACTAGCAGAGAAATTGATGATTGAAGGACGTTATAGTCATCGTTAGTTGATTAAGTTACAAATTAAAAAGAAAAATTAAATAATTATGTTCACAAATATGATGGAAAGTACAGAAATATTTAATTAAATAACAAAAAAGACCTAAAAAGAAAGAAATGGAAGTGTATACAATTTTATTAATAGGCGGCTTGTGTCGCACAGAGGTCTTGAGACTCCGAGCTGGTTAAAAGTCTCGTACGGAATTGACAAAAAGGGTTAGAGAATATGTCTATGCTATTGGTTCGTGTAGCGATTTTATTATAATTTCCCATTAGACGGTTCATAGGTGCGGTGCCGCCTAGGTTAGTACGACTTGCAGTTGTGGCAAAGGTAATGGCCTCGCGACCAATGTGATGTCTTAAACTAAAATAACAAATATAACACATATATGTTATGCAAAAAAAATACATAATTATACTGACACTTCCCGTGACCAAGAGGTGGCTTTTACCTTGGCCAGAGGCTAAGCGTTGCCTTATAAGGTGGCAATGCGGCTAGTCTCTTGGGTATATTACCAGTCGACAGCGAAGTGGAGCAATTTTTCGACGCCATGCATAACTTATTATTAAACTACATAACATATTATGTTATGTAGTTTGTTATAGTTCGGGTAGGTTATTATATTTTTATTTTAATAGTTTGTTATTTAATTTAGTTTGTCCAATGTAAATATTTTTATCCTCTTTAATAAATCCATTCAAATAAACTTAAATATATACAGGGTGTTAGGGACATCGACGCGAAGCCGGTTACCATGGATTCAGTACATGATTCTGAACCCCCCTGCGTTGAAATTTTTCGTCGGTCATTAAAAATATAGCGAGATATAGCGTAAGCATAATGCTGATAATTTTTCCACTTCTGGGACACAGGCCTCCTCTTTTCGTGAGGGAGTGTATTCCTTCACCGTTTTGAGAGCAGTGGTGAAGCAATAATTTACACAAAGTAAAGCCAGACAGGCGTGTCTGGGTTTGAACTTATGACCGTAACTTGTAAGTCGCGGCCGTTACCACCGAGTCACCACTGCTCATAACAAATCATAGATATAAAATTTGGAAATCATGTTATTGGTTCAACCATTTTCCAGTTTAAAAATAGCTTTATTTATGAACATCATAAAAAATATTAAGCAAGTTTATTTAGACCTTTCAAAATAAATATAAAGTTGTATCGAAGCTAACTACTCCCACGAAACTTCCCAAATCTCTCACTACGGACAACTTGTTTATTTTTACCAAATTCATTCCACCACAGAAAACTACAGCATACAAACATGTACTCACGAAACTTTGGCAAACTGGCAAACTATTAAGTAAGAAGATTATGTCACGATGTAAGAATTTACCGAAGTATCACTGATTCTAAATAAAACAAAACTAGCGAGCCGCCCCAGCTACTAGCGCCACCTATCGGGTCCAAAACTATCCTATCTTTCTAGCTGGAACTAACCATAAATTCACAAGTCAAGGTTAACGGTGGACGCGTACAATGCGTACATAGTACAAAATCGACACTTTTTATCTTATTTTGATCTGCACGCATAATACAAGTATCACGACTACTACTTCACGAAGAAAAGAGACAAAATGTCTTTCATAATGTCATAAAAATAAAAAAACCTTTTTTTGACAGTAATCTTTCTTCAATCTATTCTTTTAAAACTGTTTCGTTTCTTCTGTTTCTACAAAAAAATCAAAATACTTTGTTTTACATAAACCTACATGAGCACTTATGAAACGTCAGAAGCTGGTGCAGGGTTCTAATTGGTCGTTTCCTATGGAAAAGAGCCGGTAAGAAACTCCACGGTTACTCTTTTAAAAATAATTCACTTTTACAATGATTTCAAATACGGTGGTCATGTCAGTCTACGGTTCCGGGACCATGGCGCTAGGCAAGATTTTGTGAACCTTCTGTGCATTTCATTTAGTATTATCGCTGTCAGTAAAGTTAGTTATTATTGCAGGTGGAGAGGTTTCTGGATCAGATACATGGAGACACGGTCGCGCTGACTGGCCTTCAGTTCTTCCATGTCAAGCGGGGATTAGTATTGACGGTAAGTAAATCTATTTTATATTACCACTAACTAGCTAATAGGTGACATTCTGAACGAATTTCGGTAACGTAGGCCAATATTAAAACTAAAACTAGCCAACTACTCAGGCGACATTGTTGTGAACAAGTGGGTATGCATTCACAGCAACGCATTATTTAAAGCAATGTGTTGTCTGTCAGTCAGTCACGCACGTAAATTAATAAAAATTGGCACACTTTACTTCTTTAGGGTTCCTTACCTTGACAATTCAAAAGTGCCTGTAATTGGTTTATTTGAAATAAATAAATGCTCTGAGTTTGAGTTTCAGATTGAGTTTGAGTTGAGTTGAGTTTGAGATTGAGTTGAGTTGAGTTTGACTTTGAGTTTGAGTTTTAAGTTTGAAGGTTGCCAAAAAGAACCTATTAGTAATCTGACAGACAGATGGACATTGTCTGTCAGCGAGCTGTATCTCATGAACCGTAATAGGTGGACAGTTGAATTTTTTTTTTTTTTTTTTTTGCCCCACACTTAGAATTTCTTCCTGTATCGTGGGTGCGTTTACAAACATAGGAACTCACATACACTAACACCCCGACCCGGAACAACTACTTGCAGATCATGCAAATATTTGTTCCGTGCGGGGATCGAACCCGCGACACGTTGCGCAGCAGTCGATTGCTCAGTCACTACACCAACCGTGTCGTCAAAACACACACACCACATATTTTTTTTTTTTAAGGGCTTTATCGCTGAGCGATAACGTCACCTTGTAACATCATCAAAATAACTAAACCTAAAAACACTTTTTAATTCTAAAGTTACATAATTATACTAGTACTACTTACAATTACTTTAAAACAAAAAATGCCAATTTGTACATTATCCTAGCTTGTTCCGATAAAGGAAAAGCCAGGATAGCTTAACAGTCCCCAGTGTCGTACTTGTTTGTTGGACCAAGTAAATTAAATCGCAAAGCTTCATTCCGCACACACTACATCAAAACATGTTGCACATCTTCGACTACTCCACATTCTTCACAGTTGGGTGACGTAACCTTTTTCATTAGGAAACCAAACTTTCTTGAGGGAATGTGACCGGAACGAAGCCTTAGCGCCATCACTAATTCACTTCTGCTAAATACATACATTATTGTCGTCATTATTTGTCGTCATTTCCACACATTATTTATTTCAATTGCCGCTATATCCACAAATAATAAAAAATAAATAAAAATAATAATTAAACGGGGTTCCCATACAAGAAACGTGTCTTTTCCGGCGTTTATTTTCTCGACCTTAATTAATATGGTACGGAATGCCCGGTTTTATATAAATCAATTAATCATACGTTGCGATGACTAGGGGAGGGTTATTTTAATTTTTTTATATTCGTAACTTACGTAAAACGATTTTGGTTAACTTATGCGTGAATCTATTCGTTATTTTCTGTTTTGTATTTTTTTCACAATATTTGTTAAATACAATCCTTTTTGTTATTAGTGTAATCATCCGTAAGTTCTCCGTTAAGCTCAGGTATTTTGTTTTACAAGTTAGTAGTGTGCTTAATTTTCCACCACAACTACGCAAAAAAAATAATTAAGCAATTCAATAAAGTACTTATAAGTTTTAGCATAGAAAGTACTTTATACATTTTTGAGCTCATTAAAACTAGTACTTCTGCGAATTGTAGACCTCGCGAGCACAAACTTTTTTGCAACAATTAATATATCGCTAAACTAATTTGTTATGTTTTTTGTTTTTAACAACATGGTAAATATCCGAATTCTCTAATTTTGGGATGAGGCGGTGGTCGCAGGTGCTCCATCAGTCCTCCTAACCTAGTAGTTAAAGGACCGATTCCACTGATAGAAATCTAAAAGTGAGCAATTTACTGCATTTTGGGAAGCTATTCTGCTCATCACGCCGAAGATGCTCATCAGATCTTCACCAAGTTTTTATGAGATCAACTTAAAGTTACTACGTTTCAAATAAAAAGGACCATCGAAATTGAATCTCATAAGGCGAAGGAGATATCCAGTAGCCAATTAAAAATCTCCGACGACGATAGCCGACGACATAAAAATTCTATAAAGTCGTAAAACCTGTATAGCAAGTTTCGTCTAAATCGGTGATAAAATACGACCTGTAGAGGAATACCAAAAAACTGACGCACAAAAGCAAATTTTGCCAGACTTGAAGCAAAGACTTCGCTCGCATCGCTCGCTCGGTCAAAAACCGTATTGTCCATGGTTCATCCATTTCAGATCCCCAATAACTTCTTACACGTTCATAAACATATACACACATACGCTCTTCTTACCTACTTAATTAACACGTGAGTTATATTTATAAACTGTAACACTACACCTCACGTTCGTATAATAATAGCAAATGAACTTGTTGAGACGTCTCCGGACTCTTACGAAAGACTGATACTCGTATTATTCCTGAGAGGGTGTAAGTTATGTGCGAAAAGCTGTGGAAATTCAAGAACTTATCATAGTAAAAATATGGCTTAAATCTTTTTTTCATCGAGCACTACAGTCTGGCCGTTGAGAGATTGCGTTCTTGACACCTGTCAGTTGGATAAATTCAAGTAACCATAAGGATCAAATTCGCAAAACAACATATTGGTTAGTATAAAACTAGCAGGTCTCAAGAACGCATTCTCTCGACGACTGGACTTTGACTTATGAAAGTCCTTTCCTAATATAAAAGAACATTGTTGTTCTTCTTTTTCTTTAGTAGTCATCAATATCTTTCTCTTTCCTTTCTTCCAATTTATTTGGCGTCGGCGCTACACGTTTTCTTCTTGCATACCTACTTCTTTATTAGTCGTAATTTTAGTATTCACCTCCTTTCTAGCCATATCATCTTTCACTACGTCCATCCATCATTTCTTTTGTCTTCCTCTACTCTTATAGTCGTCCACATTCATACTCAAAGCTTTCCTCATGACATTTTCCTCATTCCTCCTCATCATAATGCCCATACCTTGACAACCGATGTGCACACAACTTTGCTAGTCAGTCATTTCTCTTTTCTTACGGGAATCGTACTTACCCTAGTAAGTATTATCAATTGAAGAAAAATAATTGCAATGGTGCATTTTTTTTTCCAAGAACTTCATTCAAGGTATATTCATATCAAAACCCTGTATTGTAAATGCAATAAATGTTTAAAAACTGAAAACTTCAGGAAAGTTCGAACTTCAAAGACTGAAAAGCGGAAAAAAATACAGCAACCTATAGCAAAGTACAGTGAATAGACGAAAGTACCATTATCGATAAAAAACTCAATAGTGGTCTTACTATCAAAGGCTATCTATCCTTAAGAGATGAAGCTATTTCTCTCATAACTTGTACGTTTTCCGTAAGTTACAGTCTTCAGTTCTCCAACGGAGTAAGTAATTAAATAATAACATCGGATTTGCGACGCTTCGCTGTGTCTACTCTGAGCCAGCCCTGACTTGAGACGTAGGGCTGTCACTATTGACTATTTTAGTAGATTGAGGCATTAGATGCGGATGTTTATATTTTTAGGTCATGCAAGTAACCAAGTAGTAGCTTGGACAACGGAAATATTAGTTTGTATACAAGTTATCTTATGGCCGATTCATACGGACCGTTATTGGTTAAAATTAAGACTCTAGTATCTTTACCAATTTAGCAAAGACATTGATTGCATAATAGACCCTCCCATATGGAAGTAGCTATCACAGGTAAAATTACATAGCTTATTAATCTATTTATATGCCCAATTTGGCAATAACGATTCCTTTTTTTTTATAGGAACCGAGCAATTCAATTGCATCCTGTTAGCAAATGTTTTGTCATACTCTTGGCATCAACTTCAATCCAATGCTTATTTTGGAGTGCTCGTAATCTTTCTCTAGCCCTTATGGTCTTATCACGATTTATTTGTGGTCGCGGCAACATCTTTTCATTTCTTGGTTTTTAATTGCAGTTTTAGCTAATTTTTATGACCAGCTGTTTTACTACGATCCTCCTTGGAAATGCAAAATCTACATGAAATGTTATCCGTTGTGCTTTCCCAAATCAATAAACAGCAACAACAAAAAAACAGGCATCTGATTCTTACCCCACGTCCTAACCAAAAGCTACCGTCGCGAAAATATGCGATTATCGCATACATATTATGTCACTTTTTCTTCAGAAAACCGAAAGCCAACGGTGCCGGCGTGAACACGCGTTTCGGATTACCGGATAAATGGTGACATAAGAACGCGAAAATCGCGTATTCGCGCGACTACTAATTTTGACTTCTACTTTGTGACAATACTACGCAAAATTCAGGACCCCTTGATCTGAACCACCCCTAACATAAACACATTTCACTTTAACGCCGTGCGGTTTCACTAAGAGAATCCTTTGTTTTGAAACCGGCGCAGGAACAGCGTGATTATAATAATTATGATAGCTCCTAACTTAAAATTACATGGCTGTTAATCTTAAAACAACTTGCTTCAAATCTTAATTAATTTTTGTGTCTAGAAGCATGTCGTAATTAACTATTTTGAATGTTCTGCAAGGTTCAGCAGTGCATGGAAGGTCAGTAGCCAGTGCCTTGCAGTGTCCTCGGCTCCATTCCTATCCGCTTCAATTTGTATTAGTATTAAACTATTACTAATATTCGGCTTTCCCTTGTTTCAGATTGCGGGAACAATAGTCACCTATGAGCTTGTACTGATGCAGTTCACTGGAGTAACGCCGACTTCGCCAGAGCCTGAATAAATTTATATCTATTTAGGATTAAAAACAGCTTTCTGGAAAAGCAGAAAGCAAGGAAGCTTAATTATTTAATTATCAATTAATAGTGGAGGAATGGAAATTAGCAGATTATACAGGGTGGATGTTTGAGATGGGGCATTAAAGGCACCTGATTACCTTAATCGTTGTAGATCTAAGAAAACGTTCTCACGAAACTGCCCTTTACTTTTTGAGTAATTGGTAACTGCATTCACAGATTTAGAAAAAATAGGATTAGGTACAGCTTGAAAAACATCAATTCTCACGTTTTATTTTTGTGATGCCAATGATCTTATGATCGAATGCCAGTGATGCAGTTTCGGGCAGGGATTAAAAGACTCTTCTGGGCCAACTGAGGTCAGAATAGGTTTAAACAAAAGCCAATAATCGCAAAAAGCTTTCGCCCTTACTGCCCTATCTCACAAATCCACCTCGTATATATTTTTTTGGATAATGTAGTTGTCCTATTAAAAATGTTGTAACTATCCATGGTAGGCTGATCGAGTTCTCAAAGATTTAGAATTAAAATGTGTTTATTTCATACAAATATTATGTGGTTAGTTTTATTAGAGGGGGTGAGCTAAATTTTCATCTATTTTCTTAAAAAACTTTAAAGTGTTTATTTTCAAATTATCAAAAAAAAACTTGAAACCCTCACAGCAACCCCTTTCATTTCATATGTGGTATGGTCCAGAGTGCAAAACTTTGATTTAAAATTTTCTTATTTTTTTTTCCCAAAAGTAACCTCCATAACCAAAATTCATGTATTTACGTAAAACATCCGTATTTGGGTACCTATCAGAATTTGATATGTGTACAGACCCCCAAATTATCAAAACTACTCTGTATTTGAGTCCGTAATGGAAGATGTTATGGCAAAACTTGCAACTAGTAATAAATCAGTAATTATCTGTGGTGATTTTAATGTGAATATTTTAGAAAATAATTCAAATACCAGTAGATTTTTAAATTTGTTCAAATCATTCAATTTGTCAAATGTGTTTGTAGAACCAACCCGAGTAACTACGACTACTGCTGCATGTATTGATAATGTGTTTTGTTGTTGCGACTATTTAGATAAAGCCATAGTTAATTATCTCCCTTCAGATCACAGTGGTCAATCCGTAACTTTTGAGTCCAACATACCAATAACAAAAGTGCAGATACAATTCAGACCAACAACAGCAGTTAATTTAAATAAATTTAATAGCACTTTAGTTTGTAAGTTAAATAATCAAGACCTTACAATGAACAATGCTAATATTTTGTATGAAGAATTCTTTTCGTTAGTCCAGACCGAGTTCAATAATTCTTTTAAGAAGAACACAAAAACTATCAGCCCTAAGTTTTTATTTAGTGACTGGGCAACTAAAGGACTCAGGAAAAGTAGGGATAGACTGTTCCAGCTGTATGGCCTTAAGCCTTATATTAACACGGAAACTTTTAATAAGTATGTTGCTACTTACTCTAGAATTTTTAGGATCACTTGTAAGACACCTAAAGCCTCATACATTAGCAACAAGGTTAAGTCAGCAGACAATAAAATACAGATGGTTTGGAAAATTATCAATAATGAAACGAACAGGAACAAAAAGCATAATTCTGACTACACACTGAAGACGTCATGTGGTGGTCTCGTATGCGATAACAAAGAAGTTGCTCAAGAATTTGAAAATTTCTTTACCAGTATCCCACTTAAAACTACTGAAACCTTAAATTCCTCGCCCTCGCTCTCTTTTGATTTAGTAAGGGCGAATGTTTCAGCTTGCCCGATTGAATTTAACTTTAAGCATATTAACCCTTTAACAGTAATAAAAGCTTTTAAGCAAATTAAGATCAAATTAACCGAAGATCTTTCGGGAATGTCCATTAAAGTATGTACTTCCATAATTGAGACCATAGCGCCTTACTTAGCCTTAATATTTAATTTGTGTGTGGATCAAGGAGTCTTCCCGGATTTCATTAAATACAGTAAGGTAATACCACTTTTCAAATCCGGGGACAGTAAAGACACCAATAATTATAGACCCGTGTCCGTGTTGCCAGTTTTCAGCAAGGTGTTTGAAAAGGTAATGCTTAATCAAATGCTCAATCATTTTAACACAAATAAAATCCTTCATGATCAACAGTATGGTTTCACCAAAAGACGTTGTACAACCGACGCCGGTGTAACCTTATTAAGACATTTTTACCGCGTAGGAAGAGGCCCAAGACGCCACAGGAATCTTTTGTGACCTCTCCAAGGCATTTGATTGCGTCGATCACGAAACCTTACTCTTGAAACTTGAGCATTACGGACTTGGAAAACTTGCGCTCAATTTAGTAAAATCTTATTTAAATGATAGACAACAGAAAGTCCCAATAAACAGTATCAATTTACTAGATTTAAAAGTAAAAATGGGTGTGCCACAAGGCTCGATATTGGGTCCATTCCTCTTTTTAGTTTATATCAATGATCTACTCCATCTACTAAAAAATCAACCACAAATGGTGTTATTTGCTAACGATACTTCCTTAATTTTTAAGGTAGATAGACGTGCTACAAATTTTGACGACGTAAATAACGCCCTACTGCAGGTCCAAAGTTGGTTCACTGCTAATCATTTAGTATTAAATGGAAAAAAAAACTAAGTGCATAAAATTTTCTTTACCAAATGTCTAAAGTAGTGATTGTGAAATAGTATTCAATCAAGAGAAACTAGAATACGTCGATAAAACTGTTTTCCTAGGGATCACGCTCGACTCAAAGCTTCAATGGGGTCCTCATTTAACATCTCTTGCAGGACGGCTAAGTTCAGCAGCATATGCTGTCAGAAAAATCCGTCAATTTACTGATGTAGATACCGTGAGGCTGGTCTATTTTAGTTACTTTCATAGTATCATGTCTTACGGTATTTTACTGAGGGGACGGGCTGCAGACATCGAGTCTATTTTTATTCTGCAGAAAAGAGCGATCAGAGCCATATATTATCTCCGCAGGCGTGACTCTCTAAGGGAATTGTTTAAGGATATTAACATCATGACGGTACCTTATCAATATATCTATGAAAACATCATGCACGTAAGAAAAAATGTACATCTTTTTAGTAAAAGAGGTGATAGACATAATTATAGTACAAGAAATAGGGACCTATTAGTTCAACCAGGTTTCAGACTGGCTAAAGTGGACTCATCTTTTATGGGATACTGTTTAAAGTGTTACAATAAAATTCCTCCCCACATACTTCAACTAAATGAGACGAAATTCAAATCTTGTATAAAACGCACACTATGCAGGCAGGCATATTATAAGTTGGGGGACTACATGCTTGGCTCAATGCTGGTCCTGCTCCACAACCACAACTATTTAATTAACATTTGAAAATACTGTTGGAGTGGCTGAAGATTTAAAGACCATCTTTGCATTGTATAAAATCAATTTCCTTTGTATTATATAATTTTAGAGCACAGGTGTGAGTACTATGTACTAAAGAGCTAACATTTACCGGGAAATACGTCTTTTATTGACTTGAATGTGCCCTGGCGGCTGTGAGTATGTCATGCTCACTCAGATGTCTCGCTGATGGTGGCGCGTGTGTTGGATTATTTAGTTCCCTTCAAAATGGTTGAGCTGAATGGTGCTAATCCATGCGTCATGTTCGTGAACGGGCGCCGTCAGTTGGGACTGGTCAACTCTTAGCTGCCTTGGCTGATTAAAATTTTTGAATTGTTATTTGTTTTATCTTTTTATTACGGACGCTTCTAACGTGCACGTCTTTTTACATTGTTCTCACATGTTTAATTTCAACATGGAAAGATGTTACCGATATTTTTGTAACAATTTATTTAAAAGAGTGTCCGTGGAGTTTCTTGCCGTTCTTCTCCATAGGTACCTACTACGCTTTGGAATGGGCAACTAGCTTCATATTTCTGATTGACCGATTTCTTGACAATTCAAAATTGCCTGTAAATGGTTTAATTGAAATAAATGCTTTGAGTTTGAGTTTGTACCAAATTTCAACTTAATCTGTCCATTATATTCGGAGCAAATTGGCTGTGACAGACGGAAACCTATAAATAAATATGTCCCCTATCAACTTTTAGGATTGTTTGTTGCTGAACCAATCACAAATTCAGCTAATATGAAAGCAGATTTTATAGACTTGATCAGGCTATTAGAAGCTGGGGGCTTATAACGGCACGTACACATTGGACTCAAATGTTTCGTAATGGATTACTATGATTAATGCTTCTCTTGTGACGGGGTAACATTGATCAGTTAAGTTACAACCAGATTATGATTCGCAGTTGATGCCTCAGCCCTAAAATGACAACAGTTTTCATTTTAATTTCCTGTTCGAGTACCTATTTCTATTAAGTCATGTATCATCACAGGCGTCATCATTATTATCAGCATATAGCAGGCCACTGCTGGACCATGGGCCTCTTACCAACGTCCGCCAGCTAGGTATTCAGCTAGATTTTCGGTAACTCTCATCCAGCTGCTACCAGCTACCCTGCGAAGATCGTCGCTCCAACTAGCCTGAGGGCGCCCTACCGTTGCCGTTGCGTTTCCCGATTCACGGCACTCCAGCTTGGCTCGGAGTAAGTGCAAGAGACCTTGACCTTGAAAAATCCTTTGCATTGCAGTCGGTGGTTTAGAATTTTAGTTTTTTGCCACCAACTTCCAAAATAAAGTTATTTTCAATATTGTAGTGTTTTTTTTTGGAAAACGGCTGTATTTTTTGTAAAAAAAAATATTTTTCACTTTTTAGTTGTGTAAATAAGAGTGACAGGAAGTTATTAAAAGATTATCCATAAAGACTAAGCAGGAAAAATACGTAATCTTGAACCTAACTCAAAAAAACTACCCAAGCTTAGTTAATAAAATTTATATGGGATCACCTCTGAAGTATGACCTACAAAAAAAAAAAGAATCATCAAAATCAATTCATAATTGGAGTAATCGCGCAACAAACATTAAAAAATAAAAAATATAGTCGAACCTCCTCTTTTAATAAATCGGTTAAAAATGGATACTATCGTAAAGAAAGCATATTCTCATGATATGTTTCAGTACCTAGACAGTTGATCAAAGGAATTAGGAAAGATTTACTTTTGGTAAAACGCAAGCAATATTTTCAGCCCTTCGAAGGTTATTAGGACTAATCTCATCTATCGAAGCCACATAATGGGAAAATGATTTACCTACGAGTACTTAGATATCGTATGATATTGGATTTAGTGGGCCGGACTTTGTAAATTTCTAGTAGGATTATTCGTGTATCTAAATAGATTAGCTATAACTGCAAAATCTCAATCGATATATTACAAATTCTAAATTAAATGTTTCTTTCTTTTATTATTTACAAATCTTATATATAATTTTAAAAGTAAAATATACTTATCAGTACAAAAAGTAAAATATTATTAACATATTATTTTAAGAAATGATGCATTTATTACTCATTCGTTTACTCTGCATTTGTTTGTTTAAATGTCTGTAGCAGACAAACGTATGCTTGAATAAGCATGCACCGTAAATAACTAACCCCGTGGCACAATACACAGATTAACTCCAAAAGTCCCTGAACATCACCATTAAAAATGTTGAAAATATTTATTAACAATTTCTTCACGCTCTTTCTATTGCAGTACGTCCCTGTAAAGAATTTGGGGTAATACACTATGAATCCAACAGGTTCACAGATTGAACAAAGGAATTGAAGGAGCTTCTTATTGTGTCTTATCCTGCACAATTATTATTATTATTGTAGATAGATAGATAAATTATTTATTTGATGCACACAAAAGACAGCACAAAATACAAAAACACATTTAAATATTAACTAAATACATGAATATAGAATATAAGGTGCCAATATACAAAAAATAAAATATAAAAGAAAATCAAGACATTGTGATGACTATTGGCTAAGACACTTTAAAATAGTGAAACATACAAAGTGCGGTGCGTGTCTCAAGGTTGCACCAAATGTATGGTATAGGTATGTAGGATAAATATAATATGGAAAAATAGGAGAAAACGATTATTTAAAACATACCATATATAGCTTGGAATGTTTGTCTGTTATCAAAATAATTTTATTTATACTTTAACACATACGTAATATAACTATAATATCAATTAGTTAATTGTAATACGTAAACAAATCACTACGAAAAAGCTAGTTCAATTCATCTATCAAATATTATGTAGTAAAAAAAAACGCAGTCATCTCATCTTAAATAATATACAATGCTGCCCATGGACAAGTGACCACCCATATTTTTCTGAATATTCACGACAAATTATGGAAAATTTACTTTAAAATAAAACCCCTTTTATTTAAAAAAAAAAAAATAAAGAAAAAAAAGGTAGAGGCCCCGCTCTAACTTTTTTTTTTCTTTATCTTTTTTTTTTTCAAAATCGCCGTTATTTTATGGCATTACACTTATTTTTAAATAATGTTTTCACCTCCGTTTTTTTTTTCGTAGTCGACAATGTTTAATATAAATGTTAGTTAATTCGATAAAATAATTCATAAGCTCTTAGAAATGATAAACAGAATCCAAATCGAGCCAATAACATCGGAAAAATGGCAAACGCTGCACAAAAAAAAAAAATTTTATAACATGAAAAATATCGAAAAGGACATCATTCATTTCGTGACTAAAAACCAGAAAAAAAAAGTTGTTTTCTTATAGGAAATAACATCTTGAACATTTCTTAATAATACAATGAAAGTCTACAATTATTAACCCCCTGGCTGCTATTTGAGTTCGAAAGTACCAAAAATCATATTTTTGCCAACCATATTTTGGACATTCGTTTAAAGACAAACATTTGCCCCTGGTAGAAATGGACATGAGCATTGAGCGTTAGGTAGAATAAGGTATGATAAGTATTAAAAAAACAACGAGAAAAAGATTGAGGGAAATGTTATTATTATACAATAGCAGGTAGCTAGGCCGATGGAAAATCCGTTCTTCAGCCCCCCAGAAGCTATTTGATTCCGTCATACTCGAGGGTAAACGCCACAGGCAGACACAGGCGGACAGAGGTGTGGTGGCTCTTCTTTTAAAAGGGCAACAATGCCCTACTTAAGAATTATAGGCAAATATCACTTCTGACCCATGTCTACAAGCTGTTTTCAAGAGTCAACAGGAACCGTCTCGCGCGCAGGTTTGTCGATTTCCAGCTTCCTGCACAGTACACCACATACATACGCTGCGGCAGGTTATACAGAAGACCGAAGAGTATAACCTGCATCTTTATTTAGCGTTTGTGGACTACGAGAAAGCCTTCGATTCGATCGGAACATGGGCTGTACTGCAGTCTCTTCAACGGTGCCAGATCCACAATCGGTAAATCGAGATGCGCAATGTCTGTAGGAAAATACTACTACCATGTTGGTCAGACTCCAGGACTAGACCTCAAAACCTATGCTTCTGCAGTGAGGTGAGGTGAGACAGAGAGACGTTATCTCTCCGAAACTGTTCACCGCTGCATTGGAGGATGTCTTCAAGGTTCTGGACTGGAAAGAATGGTAATTTCACTGGGAATTTCAATGCAAACTACGTCACTTACCTTCAGTTTGCCAACGATATAGTAGCCATGCAATGTATCGGAGGACCTCAGTACAATGCTCGATGCCCTCAGTAGAGCTTCCGAAAGAGAAGGTCTTAAAATGAACATGGACAAAACTAAGTTCATGTCTAATGCCCATGTAACACCCACCTCATGAAGATCGGAGACTCTATACTCGCAGTTGTGGGAGACTACGTTTACTTAGGACAAACTGTCCAGTTAGGTAGGTCCAATTTCGAGAAAGAGGTCGTCAATCATCGAATCCGACACGGCTGGGCAGTTTTCGGGAAGCTACGCAATATCTTCTCTTCTCACATACCGCAGTCGTGACCAGTGGGAGTTACCAGTGATGACCTATGGAGGTGAAACGTGGTCGCTTACAATGGGTCTCATCAGAAGGCTGAAAATCGTCCAAAGTGCAATGGAGAGTGCTATGCTTGGAGTTTCCCTGACGACGTGATTGAATAAGAAATGAAGCGATCGGCAGGAGAACAAAGGTAACCGACATAACCCGAAGAATTGCCAAACTTATATGGCAGTGGGCAGTACTTGCTCGCAGAACAGATGGGGCCGAAAGATTCTGGAGTGGCAACCGCATACCGGAAGACGAAGCGTTGGAACGCTTCTCACGAGGTGGAGGTTCCTGCAGACCGCAGGAATACGCTGGATGCGAGAATCACAGAACCGGTCGAAGTGGCAATGTTTAGGGAGGCCTATGTCCAACAGTCGAAACATCATTTCAGCCGGAAGGTCTTCCGGCTCAAATGATGATGATAAAGACCTTAGTTTGGTTGTTTCTCTTAATTAAACATTAATGTAATGCTCGAAACATTTTAACACAAAATTGATTTTTAGTATTTTCAAACTTAAATAGCAGCGGAAGCGTTAATTGTACACTCTCATTGTAATAGGTAATAGTAAAAAATGTTGCGGGTGTTATTTCCCATAAGAAACCCGTATTTTTATTTTCTTACTTTAGTTTTTGGGTACAAAATGTTCGAAACTTGAATGATGTCCTTTACTTTCAAAAAAACGTTATGAAAAGTTTTGCAGGGTGATTTTACTAATATCTCAGAAACTGTGCATCTGAGCTCAAAAATAACCAATTTTTATTACCCTTTTATAAACGCCACGAAAGGATATATTATTATAAATCCACAAAAAATAAACTTATTTTTCTGTCCTACCTTCGAATTTTATTGTTCAAAAACATGGCACGCCAACGGTCACTTTTAGCGTTTTCATTTTGCGCCTGAACCAACACGAATCCCAATTCTGATAACGGAGAAGGGTATGTGTCTCTTTTGTTATTATCAGGCATATTTTAACTACTGTGGGCGTACTATGGATAGTGTTGGTTATTGCACAATAGAAAAACCGTTTGCAGTTCATTTTAAATTATAATTTACTATCACATTAATCACACTAGTATTTCACACACTATAGGGACAAGACACAGCTATTCGAAACGCGCGACAGTTTCTAAACATCTTCACCGTCACCCATGAAGTCTGCTTTGCTACAGCTCCGACCGGTCCGAGCGTTATGTTGTAGACTCTGTCGAACGCCGCTAAGCGGCGCTAGCGTCCCAATTAGTCAACTCAGTAACGTATTTCCGACTTATATAAATACAAATATTGCTCATTTAATAGTATGTATCATAGATATATGATAGTGTAATAATATCCTCCTTACCAATGAACTATCCAAAGGTTCGAACAAAAGATCTAATTATCCGCTCTTCATTTATTTGCACAATGCTTAGAGAGAACCACTTTTTCTACTTTGTAGGGTATTGTTTTTCTAGGATTTCCATTTATATATGTAGATCTCATTCCAGGAAATTATCTGACATAGGTATTAATCGTTCGTCAGTCTAGACTAGACTTTAATGAAGCCTAAAAAATTACGCTTTCTTATGTTAACACTAGCTTCTGCCTGCGACTTTGTTCGCATAAGATACACAATATACGTACTAAAAACAGCCAAATTTTTATAAAACTCCCTCGTCCCCCTACTCACCGCATCGCATCGCATCCCGCGCCAGCGCTATTATCTCTCGGCATCTAAGAGTCGTAGCGTCATGTTACCTTCCTCAAGAATTGCGCTATCAAACGCAAAAAGATTTTTTCAAATACGACGAGTACTTTCAGAGATTAGCGCGTTCAAACAAACAAACTCTTCAGCTTTATTCGCCAGTGTTTCACTAAGGAGTTAGTAGGGAGAGGTATAGCGACATTTTTCCTGCTTTATTATTAACGCATTAAAATTAAAATAAAAACAAGTTACAACAGAACGGTCTAAAACAACGGTAATTCTGCCAATAATGATTTTCACGACAATGTTTATAACTACGTTCGCAATTTCTTTGGCAAACATGTAAAGAAACACGAGTTTTAGGAAAAACAACTGTAATGCCTACACATAAGGTTCAGCTTGCGCTACAATTTCATATTTTTTTATGACTTTTTCAACAATACTAGTTAGTCTAAAATCAACTTTATTTACACTAGGATAAAGTTGATGTTTGTTTTAGTGGAAATAACATCAATTGGAAATAAGGGTTTGAATAGACCTTTAAAAAAAAAAAACAAAGTTAAAACTTGAGTAGGTAATAAATACCCTTAGGCTGTGCGCAGGTTGGTAACTTAAGTTTGTAACACTTACATCACTTTTGAGTAGCATCGTGAATGATGGGCCTTAGCTGGCAACAAAAATGTCTCACAGTCAAAGTTAAATATAAATGGTATTCAGCTACATCTGGTTATACTGGAAACCGACCCCGACATATGTAGTTTGGAAAGGCTAGGTAGATTGAGCCAAAGGTTACAAAAATCTACAGAAAAACGTTTTTGGTACTAAACAAACCACTTCTGTCTACAGCAAGCTAATCTGCTTTGCTTCTAGTATGCACACTATCCTACTCACTATACGTTTACAGGCACTTATACATATAATGACGCGTAAACGCCTCCTCAAGGAGTACGTCCCAGACGTGACGAGAGTACGAAACACCGGAGAAATCCCGAAAGGATTACATATGATGTGAAGAAAATATTGAAAGAGCCGATATTTCCACCGTATTACGTGCTGAGGGTCTTAATAATGAAGATCAGTCAAGGTGTAGTAACGAACGATTTTGTAATGTCAGAAATGTTTTATTGTAAACTGTACATACAGTCAAGGGCGGATCTAGGCTTTATTTCTGGGAGTTACTCAAAGCATTTATTTCAATTAAACTATTTACAGGCACTTTTGAACTGTCAAGGAGTCGGTCACTCAGAAATATGAAGGAGGTTAAGAATTGTATAGTGTTTTGACATTCAAAACTGCCTTATAAGTGCCTATGTGTGTATTATATTTTTTAACTTTAAGTTCAGTATGGCACTATACTGTCTCTACTAGTATTAATTATTTTTCAATGACATAAGCACCTACAAAAACAAGTACGATGAAAAGATTGTCAGAGTCAGACAATACGTTGATGATGTTGATTGAGATTGATGTTGATTTGCAACTTGTTGTAGAAGCGCAAATAGCAACGAATGTAAGATAGTTAATACACTCAGGCGTGACTTTGCGGAAATCCATTATAAAATACAATAGACAACGTATATTTAGTAACCTAATCCGCTTAACTGTTCTTAAAGAGTCTTAAAGAACCCTGTAAGAAATCGACATGTGTTTCAACTTTCAACGATCCTCAGGATGACGATTGACTTGTTACGAACCCGGACCCGACGGGTGGACACGTCAAGTGTTGAGAGCGGAGTGTGTTTCACTCTACTCTCGACGCTTGTTGCGAACCCGGACGCGTCGTGTGGACACGTCAAGCGTTGAGAGCAGAGTGTGTTTCACTGCGTCATCCGAGAATCGAGTTAAATGGTGTGCGGTTGGAGGCCTATGTGTAGCATTGTACTGCGATGTGCGTTTATGTTGCCATAGAAGAATATTGAACAGCTACTGATGTACTACTTACACTTGAGAATATTATTCTTTTTTCTTTACCTGGGTCTGCTGAGTAACCTGTCTATCTACCCCATCCATGATATTTCCACGGATTATTAGAAGTTTATTTTTCGCGGGCGAAGTCACAAGCAAAGGCTTGTACGCAATAACGTTTGAAGCCTAAACAGTTCTGACGGTTCAAATAGCAGTAAACATATATAAAATAGCGGTAAAGCATAGTGCTTCTTTGCCTTATTGGTTTACAGCTATTTTTAGCGTTAATTTAGAAAAGGCTTGGAAAAGTTAGATATTATAGACGACTGAAAGACGAATGGAAAATAAATAACTACATAAGTAAGGGCACCGACATGCGCGACGCGACAGCGCGACGTGACTCTAGTAGAACAATTTCTATGAAAACTTAATGGAAATTGTTCTACCAGAATCACGTCGCACCAGCACCGTCGCGTCGCGCCTGTCTGCTAGCCTTTAATCTTTTTTCGACTTCTGAAAACGGATTAATTAAACAATTCAAAACTTTAATTCTAAAGTCACTGTTTTTTATACAATTCTATAGGATTTTTATTCAAAATAATTGTTCAAATAAACGTTATTGTAACGTTTTAATCATTTTATTTCAAAATGCTTCAAATTTTTCACCTGAAATTCTGTTACTGGGAATTCTATAGTGAAGGGAATCGGATACTTTTTGTTTTTAAATCACAATGCCCGCATTGTTCGCTGTTCATACACTACGTGGAAGTCATTGCAGCGAACTGTGTTTTATTAAGCCTTTGCACCTTTATTGGAGTTTCCGGGAGAAATGGTGATGAAAATGTCCTAAATCTGATTGATTTTTATTGGATAGTCGTAGTTTGGTGGTGTTATAGTTCTCTGTTCCTTGTTTATTGCAATGTAACTGTACACTAACAGAGATGAGATATGGTTCTGTGTATATTTTTCATTGCGGAACATAGCGCTCGACAACTACGTGAATGTCCCGAGAGATAGTCGCAAAAAAATTTGCAGGCCACACTAGTCATTAGTTGTGGTGATTAGTGTTGCGTATTTACTTATTTCGAGCAGTTCAGCAAAACGTAATCGAAAAAAAGAGGTGGTTGATACGGAATAAAATAATTAATATTGAGAAATAGCAGGGCACTGACGTGAAACACGTGCGCTTGCTCTCGGAGTGGGAGCTATCCATGTTCCGCGTTACGTAAATGCGTCTCAAGATATTGCACGGCATTGACACGGCAAAGTTGCATCGTCACGTAGATTGACCGTTGCGTCATCTTGGGGGTCATTTTGTTCCCTAGTGTGTTCGCGGCACAATATACTTAAGTACACCTTCATTACACTATTAAGTTTTGATAATTGGATCTTGCTTAATTTTTACATTAATAAAATACGAAGATTACACCAAAAAGTATTATTTATTTACATAATTTTCTTTGTAGACATTAAAATTATAAGTATTATATAATAATTTTGTGAGACTACAACTAATAAATTAACATATTGTATTAAAACTAACTCGTACTTCAATAAAGCAGCTGCCACCTGAAATCAAAGAATTTGTGTTATGAACTTAATATCATAATAATAATCCTAAATTTATTATTATTATCCTAAGCCTCATTTCATTAAAACGCTTAAGGGCCTCTGCGAGTTGGTTTCGGCCCCTCGTACGCCTTCCAAAGGTCCAGGACCCCAGGGTCCCGAGAAATGTCAAAATCCTAAATAATATTATAAAAGCGAAAGTGAGTTTGTTTGTGTATTTGTTTGTTTTTCACACTTTCACGCAAAAACGGCTGAACGAATTTGTTTGAAATTTGGCACATGGGTAGACCATGACCTGGAAAAGGACTTAGAATATCTTAAATTCCGATATTTCCGCGGGATTGAGAAATAAGCGGGTGAAACCGCGGGGTGAAGATAGTTATCATATAATTATCACGGCTATATTGTCTAATTGTGGGTTGATGATATCGTCAAAGTCTAAATCTACGAGGCATCCTCAGGATGACGATTGACTCGCAACAAGTCAATAGTCATCCGGAGGATCTCTCGTTGAGAGGTGAAATACGCGTCCATTTCTTACAGGGTTTTTTATGACTCTAGGAATAGTTAAGTGGAATAGGTTACTAAATATATCTACGTCTATTGTATTTTATAAAGTTCTACTTACTTCTAGCAGAAGTTCCCTCCTCAGTGAGAAGAAACCCATCCCTGTTAACGCAACGAAGTCATGTGCTAACTGATACAGTTACTGAAGTCTTCTCATCTGAGAAGTAAAAAAATATAAGTCTTGATACCCGTCTTACAAAAGATCAACTCAGATTTGAACTTGAAATAAGTTTATTTGGGAGATGAAAACAGCAAACTTCTTTTCTAGACATAACATTACGCCTTATTTCCTCAAAGGGTTGGACAGAAGTGTACCTCTAGTACACCCACATTTCGCCAGTTATGTTTTAAGTTCCATGTAATAGTGGGCGAGCCTATTGCCATCAACCGGGCACAAATCCAGACTCTGGGCTGCCACTGAGAAGTTCCTGATGGAAAAACCTAATAATACAGTGCCCGACTTGGGAATCTAACCCAGGACCTCATGCGCTTGCGACCACTAGACCAACGAGGCAGTCAACTTTACCACCAAGCCTTTTTTAGAACTTTACTTTACCACCAAGCTTTTTTTACAACTTTACTTTACCACCAGGGCTTTTTTACAACTTTACTTTACCACCAGGCCTTTTTTACAACTTTACTTTAGCACCAGGCCTTTTTTACAACTTTACTTTACCACCAGGCCTTTTTTACAACTTTACTTTACCACCAGGCCTTTTTTACAACTTTACTTTATCACCAAGCCTTTTTAACCGACTTCCTAGAAGGAGGAAGTTCTATGTTCGTCTGTAAGTTTAAAAAAAAAATATATTCGATGTTTTCGTCAATAGTGAACCGATTTCGTAAATTCTTTTTTTATTTGGTAAGATACTCGTAGATTGTGCGGTGGTCCCATATTTTTTATTAAGTTTGCTTGAGTAGTTTTTGAGTAAGCTTCAATAATACGTATTTTTGCTATGTGCATGATATTTTAATAATTTCCTGTTACTGTTATTTACATAGCAGGTAGTGGTATTGGAAAAACCAAAGACACCGACTTCCGAAAATAAATTTATTTTTCACTTCGTTGTGTTTTTTTTTTGGGAGTCGATTGTTTTTGTTAGAAAAAAGATTTTTCTAGACTCCAACCTAAAATTTTATTGTATGGGTAAAGTGTACAGACATTGCTACTTTACACGTTAACTAGGCAAAGGTACTGATGCGAATACCAACCTGAACATTATATGAAGCACTAGGACACGAGTGCAGACTCTTCAGAGCTCTCTGCGAGTGCACTTTACCTTACTCTGAATAAATATCAAAATACATTAACTGGCTCGAAGGTATGGGCTTGGACTTAAGCTAGAACTCGTTTTGTAATAAGACGAACTGTATTTTAGCTTGACTCCAGCACGCCTAGCTTGACCACCGTAGGAACAGAAGAAACAAAAGACAAAACCTAAATCGTATGGCCTCAATCGGAACTAACGCCTCCATCTTTATTTTTCAATACATTTCGAAGAGATGTGGCAAAAATTTAGATACCTAGGGATGGACAAAAGGTTATTTTCAAGACCGAATTTAGAGAAGAAATCCTTTTAAGTGGGCTGAACGAGTAGCCCTTAAACCTACTTGCATTAAGAGACTTGAAGATCGAAAAATCCCGTACGCCATTTGAATAACCTTCTTGCGAATCAAGGTTCATCCAGTACTGTGCAGAGAAAGAGCCAAATTGCTTGAAGTGGCGCTTTACCTAAGTGAAGTACGTAAAGATCATCCTCGCGAAGCTGACGCGGCTAAGTATACTTAATTTAGCTTTCTTGACTTTCAAAACTCAGTATAATTATTTCAGAAGGAGCAACTATGAAGTTTGTTCTGTTTAGCTCCAAGGGCCCTTTAGTGTCAAACCTAATTAAGATAGCTTAATTAGCAAGTAACTTTGGAAAGTTTTACTTCATTATTTTCTTATCAGTAAGATAGGTCTCTAATGTGAATAAAGTCAATTATAGTTTTTCGGCTCATGGCTAAATAAAAACAGCTGCACGAATTGATTGAAGGTTAAACTACACGTGGTCGGTTCGTAGATGTGTGACCATGTATTACATATTGAGACCCTCCTCGGAAAGCACGATAAGCCGCTGGTCTTGGGTGTCATTTGCGGATCTTTGACATTCGTTACGGGTAATCAGAAGCCCAAAAGTCTGACAACCAATCTAAGGCTAAGCTGTATGCTGAAACACAAGTGACGCAGCACAGCACAGTACAGATTTTGCAGGGGACGCAGCTACACAGATACATTCGCGTTCTAACTAGTACAAACAACAGACGCCTGTGCTGCGTTACCTGCGTCTCAGCAAAAAAACAAGTGAAGACCTGCATGCGTCGCGCAGAAATCTATGCCAGCTCTACAACGAGACGCAGAGTAGAACAGACACATGTCTGCGTCGCACGTGCCTATGCTACAGCTTACGCAGCTGTCAGTACATTCATGCATTACAAAAATTGCTTTGCCCTGCGCTGCGTGGACCTGCGTCACCTGCGTCTCAGCTTAGTACAGTTAGCCTTACCAAGGTGTATCTTGTCATCCTATATCTGGGTTGTGGAGGAAAGAAAGGTAGTCACTCCATATAAAATACTGGTTTTCAGCTGCATCTGGTTAGACTGGAAGCCGACCCCAACATAGTTGGAAAAAAAGCTATAGGAAGATTGATTAGATTGGTCAGACAGACTTTGTTTTCTGTCAAATACTTTTCCGAATATTTTGATTGTTTTATTCGAGTGTTTCAAAATTAGCCTTAATTTTTTATCCTCATTGTGTTTCATGACAGTCGTGACAGCCTCATTATAGTAAATTGACATAATTTCAAATAAGGTAGCTTGTTATCTGTACGGGCGAGATACTTAATCCATAAAATTAGGTACCGTACTTGATACTTCAGTTGACGGTTTACTAAAAACGTCCAAATATATACTTTATTTTTATAATCTATTCTGCAAGTTGCGGAATACTGTTTCTCCATTTTGATCTATTTTTACGTACCGTACCTGTTACCTTGAGACGCACACCGCACTTTGTTTTGTTCTTTTTTTATATTAAATATGTCGTTCAATACAGACTATTTTTGCTTGCTTGTAGCTATTTAATAATATCCATGTAATTAGTTATTATGTTATTTTGCTTTTGTATGTTACGCTATGTCCTTTGTTTGCACCAAATAAACGATTTGGATATCTATCTACGTTTTGTAACTGTTTCATTGAATCAGTCCATTATTTCGATTCTCTTTCTCGTTTACATTATTCCTTTTATTTGATTTTATTAAGAAACCCTTTAAAGATCTGTATATCGTCAAATCCTATCCAATTTTTAAAATCAAATTTATCTCATCATATTAAATTACGAATACAAAGGGCCAGACAAATCCTCAGTTTGTCTGACCTGTGAAAGTCCAGATTTGTAAGCGGATTTTCACCATTTTCATTCTCTGATAAGAAAATATTATGTTAATCCTATATCATTCGTATAGGTAAATCGGATTTGAGATAGTAGAACAAAAAGGTGATTTGAAATCTTGAGTATTTTGGAAGAAAAGTAGGTGCCTACCTACCCATTGAGTTAGGTGGAATATTTTTAATTTGTAAAATATACAACATGTAAAAAAAGCCCTGTCCGATTCGTGAGGGTGTTGTTAAGTATCCTATTGAGAGTATATTTATGAGGACATTCAAGGAAAAAAGAAAAAAAAATCGCAACATTTTTTTCAATGGGGAATTTTACCGGGTTGTTACATTGGGCGCGGGCAGCCATCATTTAGTGACTGTAAGTCGTAACTGTTGAAAATTTGCGATTTTTTTATGGATTAGGGGTAGCTTTGGTACAAAAATGTGAATATTAAATAGCAAAAACGTTTTTATTTTCAATAATAATATTTTTTGTTATTACTTTTTCAAAGTCAAAGTCAAATCATTTATTACAAATAGGCCCTTGCAAGGAACTTTGGAACATCAAAAATTACAAAAAAGAAATTGATTCTAGTCGTTTTAGTAATGTTATTGCAGCAGTACCTATAAAAAATAAAAAACATCTAAAAAATCTAAAAAAAAACCCTGTCCGATCCGAAAGGGTTCGAATTGTTTTAACAACACTTATTATAGTTAATATCACGCCTGTATTCTCCAAAGTGTTAGGCAGAGGTGAACCTAAAGTAGTAAAAGCAAACAAAAATATCATAACTGGCGAAATATGTGTCCATATTTCGTCAGTTATGTTATTTTTGTTTTGAAAGTCAAAGTCAAATAATTTGTTTCAATTAAGCACAAAATAGGTAAGTTTGAAATAGAAAATAAAAATAAATTATTCTAGTTGCTCTTTCCAGAAAGTAGTTTCGTATAAAGAAGAATAGGCAACGAAGTCCATAGTTCCTCTTTTAAAATGTTCTACGATAATTGCTTACACTAAAAATCAAAATCATGAGAAAATTATTTGTTTCATCTGTCAAGCGCCGCGGCGTGACATTCATGCGCGCTACCACGCCGTTTTCAATTAATATTTTTTAAATTTCAATGTTGCATAGTATGTTTTGAATGATTTAGTTGATTAGTTGACGAGAAATCCGGTAGGCCATAGAGTGAAACTGCCCACAGACGATATTAGCCCTTAATTAACAGTAAAAATTTAGATTTACTCCGCGTGAATCGGCCGTGAATCATTTTAGACAGTTTGCTTGACGGTTGGGCGCGTGTCTAAAGGGTTAGACAGTCGCCATTTAGATTTATATAATTACACGTGAATACGATGCACTTAGAATAAAATTACTATGTCACAGCAGGTGATAGATACATGGTGCTCACATTATTATGATTTTCTAAAACTTTAACAAGTGTGTGAGTTAAAGTAATAACATAATGATAAAATGTGTCCTAAAGATGATAAACTATTTATATGAACAATTAAATTAACAACCAGTTTTTTTTTAAGGATGATTTGTATACCGGGTGATACTAAGGTCGTAAACGATAAGCAAAATATGCAGTTAGACCGATAACATAATCAGAACTTTACCATTACACAGCACAGTGTGTATGAACGTAAATGAAGCAAAAAGACGATGAAAGGATCGTAGCTGGTGGCTTTCAATAGTTTCTACCTACCCCCATGGGAAAATGGCGTGAGTGTATATTTGTACTACCAATACTACTAACAGTAGGTATTTAAAGGTATGAGGAACAGGGTGTAAAGTTCACTCATCATGTATAGAAAATGGAGGATCCTCCGACCAGACGGGTGTCGTGTCTGGCGGGCAACTGCCAAACGATTGATGTTGGATATTTATGTATATGTCGACCGCGCGGTAAACTCTTATAGCGCGATGCAGGCATTTGCGTGACGTCAGGATTTTTTTTCGGATTTTTTGCTTGATATTAAAGGTCACACATATCAACTCGGAAAGGGATCGTCACCGTATCGCCGCGGTTCGTGAGCTTTTCCCGAGACGAGGCGACTATGTTACGATTCCGATTAGTGTGCGTTGCAGTAGGGAGTTTAATACAAATAATACTGAATGGCTCGAGTTGATACGGTGACGATCCCTTTCCAAGTTGATATGTGTGCTATTTACTTATACGGTACGGAACCCTTCATGTGCGAGCCGACTCGCACTTGGCCTCCTTTTTCTGCTTATTTGGTTCGCTGTTGTTACTCTTTTTTAACGATTTAACCACAGATGTGCAAATTAGCAGTAGAAAAAACATACTTACTGTATCCCAAGATAGATCTGAAGACAGATGAAGTATAAGTTATTGACGTTGGACAACAACACCAGCGATCCTAGATAGCGGTAAACCATGCGCACGAGTGTCGATTGACGCACGTACGCCTCCCGGAGACGACGCCATATTTGGATTTGTAAGTACAGATCGGTGCCAAACTGAAAGATGAATTGTAAGTGAAAATGGAGGGGAAGTGTGTTGCGTGATTACGGGAGCTTATTACCATTTCCTGGGCATTATTTTAAACAGACTTATAATAAGATTTAGGAATTTTATTGATTCTCGCCCCGCTGTCAACTGTTGCGCGTTTTACTATGACGCGCCTACGTTGTGTGCGTTTCATAGACATAGTTGATCAGGGGATCGATTTAAACGCCATGCGGGCATGGCGTTTAAATCGATGCGTATTGAGGTCCCCCATAGCTATGTTTCCTTTGATCTACTCTCCCCTAGTACCTAACTGATTTAAAAATAGTAAGTACTAATGTAATTATAGTGTTGTACCTAGGCATCAATAATGACACATCTAGCTTTAGAGAGAGGTTGTTGCACTCATAGATGTATTATTAAAGTATATCTATGGTTGCACTGGTTTTGCATCACTGTCAAACTAACAGCGACTTTTATTCTCGTTACAAAGGTGCCCTCGCCGGCTGTCACTAAAAATCAGCGCCGGGGCTGTGTCTCGCAGAGGATCGCAGCATTATGCTGAGCGATGGCCGTTTTGCGTGGATGTGACGCATATTTTGCCCCAACTTGCTCTTTTTTTTTATTGGCGATCTACAATCGCCACATGCGACCTACGCATCAAAGACCTGACGTCACATAACATCCTGACGTCATACGAATCCTGCATCGCGCAATTACAGTTTACCGCGCGATGGACATATATACAATCTCCCAACTTCAACCTCTGGGCAGTTGCACGCCAGACACGACACCCGTCTGGTCGGAGTATCCTCCCTTTTCTATGAGGGATGAGTGAACTTTACACCCTGTTCCCATACCCTTAAAAACTCTGTATTTCCGCTGAGTGTTCGATTAAGTCGAACAGGCTATATAGGTGCCATATTTACGGCCAGCTACAGCAATATTACCACTTCTATTATAAAAACACACATCATTCATTTTCCCCAAACACGTTACATAATTATATTATTTTGTAACATACAATATTAGGGGCATTACAGAAGGAGTATTAACAACATAATACACAAAGGATACTAATTGTTTTCGTGTTCAAGACGTTAATGAGAAGCTGCGTGCCTGTTGATTATCGTCTTCGCGAGTTAATAAGTAAATAGACGGAGTTTTAGGATGAGGATATAGAATGGATGGATTTTAGGATGGTTAGGAGGCACAAAGTAAGTAATTCAAAAATAATAATACCTTGGAAAGACTTTGATGGAAAATCATATTGGAAAATAAAATGGTCCTTATCTACAATCATGTTACTTGTGTGAAAGGGTCATTTGGTCTTTGGAAGCCAATAACTTTGATGGGCAATAAATATAATATTACTGGTTAACGTCGTGCGTTGCATGCTTTTTTTTTCATATATTTTTTTGTTAGGTTCTTTCTCCGGAACGCACACATCAACTCACTAAAGTTTCATCACAATCGTTCAAGCCATTTTCAAGTTTTTGCGAGACTAACGCACGGCAATTGATTTTTATTTAGATAGATAGATAATTTTGAATTGGCATCTACAAAAATATAACAGATTAGAAATCGAATTCCAAAAGCATAACATTGTTCGAAAAAAAAAAACACACATCGGGATGAGGTAAACATACACACCTACCCTCTGTTTGACTTCGAAACGTTTCTCGATGGTAACCACCGGGTGCGTCTCATATCATATAAAGTTATTTGGTATATTTTCATTCCAATAACGTTTACAAGATGTAATAAACTTGAGATATACCAACTGTTGATATAATTTCTTTAAATATAACATTTGTATACTCTGAAACTTATTTCGTATAACGGTATTGGATATAACGTTTATTTAATCGAAAATCATTAGGTGTTTCATTTAAAATATATATTGATACCATCATTATGGTTAACACCCCGATTCACAGCAATACGACTCGGATAAGTTAGGTTAGAAGGCTAAGGCGGGAGCGGCTGCCGAGCGCCAGATTCTATTGTTGGTGAATCATTTGGGTTAGGTTAGGTTAGATTAGATTAGAACAGTGACCATTAACGCGTGAAGGCGAGCGAGCGTAGAGAACGTGCCGCGGCAGCGGCCGCCGAGCGCCAGATCGCTTTTATTGTTGGTCAATCATTTGCGTTAGGTTAGGTTAGAACAGTGACCATTAACGCGTGAAGGCGAGCGTGCTGCGGCAACGGCCGCCGAGCGCCAGATCCCTTCTATTGTTGGTCAATCATTTGGGTTAGGTTAGGTTAGAACAGTGACCATTAACGCGTGAAGGCGAGCGAGTGTAGAGAGCGTGCCGCGGCAGCGGCCGCCGAGCGCCAGATCCCTTTTATTGTTGGTCAATCATTTGGGCTAGGTTAGGTTAGAACAGTGACCATTAACGCGTGAAGGCAAGCGAGCGTAGAGAGCGTGCCGCGGCAGCGGCCGCCGAGCGCCAGATCCCTTCTATTGTTGGTCAATCACTTGGGTTAGGTTAGGTTAGAACAGTGACCATTAAAGCGTGAAGGCGAGCGAGCGTAGAGAGCGTGCCGCGGCAGCGGCCGCCGAGCGCCAGATCCCTTCTATTGTTGGTCAATCACTTGGGTTAGGTTAGGTTAGAACAGTGACCACTAACGCGTGAAGGCGAGCGAGCGTAACGAGCGTGCCGCGGCAGCGGCCGCCGAGCGCCAGATCCCCTTTTTTGTGGATGAATCGTTTGGGGTTAGTTTAGGTTAAAACAGTGACCTTTAACGCGCCAAGGCGAGCGGGTGGTAGGTGGAGATCTTGGCACGTCGTAATCAGTTACTAGGTATATCTACTCAGGTTACTAACTATGAAATAATTACAATAAAAATATCATACATTTTTATCATATTAGACTAAATAGGTTTTATGTCTTTTGAGTGGTATATCAAACGATTTTATATTCAATGTATGTTATGCTTATAAAAATTCGTTATTTTAAAATTATATCAATCGTTTATTATATTAACTGATCATCATGAATCAAAAAATTATAAAATTATAGATTCAGTTGTTATATTTTATAAATATTAGAGATTTTGTAATTATATATATTACTTACCCGTAACCACCCGGCTAACATACAGGTTGAGTCTATGGTACCGGGAGCTAAGGCCCATGCTGATGAGGATGATGGTCAGGTCTTGAAAGTTCCATACAATAGTAGCCGCCTTACTGACTATGAATATTGGTATGGCATACCATAGGGTGTAGTCCTCTGAAACGTTTACAAGTAATTAAATACATAAAACCACCTAGGTTTTTTTTCTTTCTTATGTAGAGGAGCAATAGGTTTTTATTCCGCCAGTATCCTATAAAATCATACCCAGTATCCCAAAATGTCATATTATTACTTAAGTCGTATTTGTCCTATTTTGTTTGTAATATATTATTATGGTGTACAATAAAGTATTTAATAAATAAACAATAAATCAGCATTGCATTTTATACCCAAGGAGAAAGACAAAAAGAAAACGTGAATAGCAAAGCAAAAAAATATGAATTGAAAGAAAAATGCGATTTTAAAAGTAAAGCACAAAATGTCTGTCACACTGTGACGTCAGTGACATGCATCACGAAATAAATCCAATTTCGTAGACAGGCTGCGACAAAATCGACATTTGTCACTGTTGATAGTATGGAGGCAAGTTCAAAAAAAGAACTATGACTTACGTGTTTTTAGCACGAATCCGTGAGATAGTGTGATATATCTGTAAAATAATTATTCTGGAGGGAAACCGATTCCAGTTGCTGATATCATGCTCAATACGTGCTCAACTAAAAAAGAAAATAAATTTGAACGTCTTTCAAATCTTTTTGTATTGTATATCAACTACATAGGTGGCAGCCGGGTGATAGGTAACCGCTCACTTTTGATATTATCTGTAATGTCAGAGGCATATCGGGTGTGTATTGCCATCAAAGATACAATACTGAAATAATCAGTCGTCTCATACATTTGGGTCGAATAGGTATTGAAGTTTTGTATGGAACTTTTGATAATTTTTCGTGAATACGATGCTGAATGAAGAAAGTCTGAAAGACGAAGTCGCGAGTTTGTTAGTTTGTATGTAGGAGGTAATCTTCGAAATTACTTAATCGATTTCAATAATTCTTTCATTAATCGCAACCTTCATTATTGCCGTAGGATGTTTAAAAAAAGTTGCGGTCATACATACGACCTTGAATACGTAAAAACGTGACAAACAAATTTAATGATGCTTTAAACCACAAGGTTGTTGGAGAAAAAAAAAATCCTCTTAGAACGTATCTTAGACTCGGCACAAGCACCGATTCTTATTACACAGCACCCTATACATTTATGATTTTCCAGAAGGAGGGTACTGACATGTGAAAGTATACTCATGATAAAAAAAACCTTCGATATCTTAACTAAGTTTTTTTTTGTCACAAACACGATCATCAATTTCGGTTCTTATTAAACAAACAGCTTTACTTACTATCAGCAGTTTTCATAAGCAGCGTGATAATCCTCCAGATAGCAACGCATTCTATGACCACCAGCATTACAAAGAGTATCAGACACCAGGCGAAAGCCAGGGTCAGACCAAAGCCTGAGATGCCGAAGTACCAGGTCCTATAGAAGACACTGTTCAGTATTGGAAGCAAGTCCTGAAAAAGGAAGATTTCGTTTAACCTTTTTTAATCGCTTAAGTCACATTTTACATTGGCTTCAATAGATATAAAAAAAAAAAATATATTTCTTTTACTTAAATAAAAAAGATAAATTATGAAATAAATAATATTTTTCTCTTCTTGTTTTCAGACATTATAAATAAATAAATAATAAATAAAAATCTTTATTGCAGACCACATAATCCATAAAAACACATTTTTTTTTTTTTTTATAATAACAAAAATTCAAATCAAAATTAAATTCCAACTTCACCCAAAAATTAAAATTCAAATCAAAAACAAAATTAAAATTCAAATCAAAAACAAAATTAAAATCAAAATCAAAATTCAAATTAAAATCTCAATTTATGGTCAACATTTCTTTTCGCAGGTCTGCTGGAAGAAATTTCTTAATAAGCAGTACGTTTGTGCTTAAAAATAATATGTCGTATAAGTATCTGTTTTACTGTGTGTAGGTACATAAATAATCTATAGGTACATAATTATTATAAAACAAAGTCGTTTTTCGCGTTTGTCTGTATGTCTGCGTTGTTTTTCTAAACCTCGCAACAGATTTTACTGAGGTTTTCACCATCGTTTAGAGAATTTATTCCGAAAGGTTTATGTGTATAATTCGTTAAATTTAATATACGTTTAAATAAATAAAAAATAGCAACGGTCCAATGACATTAGTTGAAGATAAAATTATCAAAGTAAGTAATTGATGAGAAATGTACCTAATTAATTCTAAGTTGTATTTATTTTTGTTTAAGATGAAAGGACCTTTCAGATCGGTATTGAAAAGCTCTTAGAACTGCGCCTAATGTTTGAGAAATACAGGTACAAGATAAATTCGTATCCTAGGACCAGTTGGAAAATAAATAAATAGTCTTACATCATATTTCTTCTTGTTTAGTTTCGTAACTAAATTCCCTTTCATATTATCTTTAGTCACTTATTCCTTTAGCATTTACCTTAGCGGAGCTGAAAATTAAGTTTTTAATTACAATTTTACTGGGTACGAAGTAGTAAAAGTGGAGAAACAGCACTAACATTTTTAATAGTTAAGAGTTCGGCACTTAAAGACTACGCTTAACTGAATTGGTTCTCTTCCTAAAATGCTAAAATTATTACCAATCATAGCTATCATAACATAAGTTTTAAACAAATGATTAAAATAATTGTAAACACAAACCTAAATAATTATTCTACAATGGTTTTATTATTAGGTAATAGTACTGGTATTACCAGAAAGGACATACTAGATGGTGTGGACACCCTATTAAAATTAAATATAGGGAAACTGATGTTGTG
This sequence comes from Agrochola macilenta, assembly GCA_916701695.1. Taxonomy (NCBI): domain Eukaryota; kingdom Metazoa; phylum Arthropoda; class Insecta; order Lepidoptera; family Noctuidae; genus Agrochola; species Agrochola macilenta. The sequence continues at coordinate 7,207,471 of OU753554.1, read as the reverse complement.
TGCTTTTCCTTATTCTGATACTTTATCGTATGATGAAAATAACAATATTTTTAAGTTGAATAATACTATTCACAGGCTGACATGTTGTCATAGTGACAAATTATTGTATTTTGACACTAATAAGTTTGTTAGTGGTTTTAAGTTAACTCAGAGAACTTTATCTCTGTCTTGGGAATGTAGACATATGATTGCTATGTTGATAGCATATAATATTAACGAGGTTATAGCTAATATAACAAAGTGTAGCATTAGTGACGAGTCTAGGTTGTCTAGTTATACTAACAACATAGTGAGTAATTTTGTATTAACATGTTGTACGAAGGAGGATCCACCTACAATACCAACACACGTGGAGGCCACTACCAGTCAGGTAGGGTATTCTCTTCCTGCTAGAGCTCATACAGGCATTTTAGACTCTTCACTTGTAGTTGTGGATGTTGCTCCGGATAATTCTTTAAACTAGGCTGTAAGACAACAGAAGTTACCCCTTCAATTAACCAATTATTATTAGAGAATAATAAAAAGGTATCTTCTGGCAATATAACTCAATATAAATCCAAGGGAGTGCAACATACTATTAAATTATTTAATCAAAATATCCAAGGTTGCTCTTCCAAATTACTGGAAATAGAATTGTTTTTGGAAAATACAAAGTTTGATGTTGTTTGTTTAACAGAGCATTGGTTAAAAGATCATCAAGTGATGTCAATTAATTATGAAAATTATTGTGTAGTTAGCCATTTCTGCCGAAAACGTATGATACATGGTGGATCATTAATATTAATAAAAAATTCTATTAAATCGAAAGAAAGAAAAGACATCATCGAACTATCTGTTGAACACAACATTGAATTGTCCTGTGTCGAGCTTGATAAGCATGTTATAGTATGTGTATACAGACCTCCGAGTTACCAGAATCTATCCATGTTTGATTCTGTAATGGAAGATGTATTAAAGAAACTTAGTACTAGTAGTAAGTCAATAATCATATGTGGAGATTTTAATATTAACTTATTAGAAAATAACTCGAATACTGTCAGACTATTAAGCCTTTTTAAGTCATTTGATTTGTCAAATGTTTTTATTGAACCAACCCGAGTGACAGCTTCCTCTGCCACCTGTATAGATAATATTTTTTGTAATTGTGATTACTTACACAAACAAATTGTAAACAAGTTGCCATCAGATCACAGTGGACAAACAATAACATTTTGCTCCTACATACCTTTACAAAAAATTCAAATAAGGTTTAGGTCAATTACATGTAAAAGTTTAGAGAAATTAAATTATTCTTTGGCCAGTAAATTATGTGTTCAGAGTTTTAATAATATAGGTGACCCAAATGAGTTCTACGCCGAGTTCTTTTCACTATTAAACACGCAATTTAAGGACACTTTTCCACTAAAGACTAAAAGTATTTACACAAAGTTCTTATTTAGTGATTGGGCGACTCCAGGTATTCGTAAAAGCAGGGAAAAGCTATTTGAACTTTATGGCCTAAAGCAACATATGAATAATACAAACTTTCATAAGTATGTTGCAAAATATTCAAAAACTTTTAAAAGTGTGTGCAAAATAGCCAAAGCGCTTTATATTAGCAATAAAATAAAATCAGCTGATGATAAAATAAAAACTACCTGGCAAATAATAAATAATGAAACAGGTAGGAAAAAACAGCGAAATACAGAATTTAATTTAGAGACTGCACATGGCCCTATCAACTCAGATGTAGAAATAGCTCAGGAATTCGAAAACTTTTTTGCTAATATTCCCATTAAAACTACTGAAGCTTTAAATTCCTCACCCGCGCTTTCTGCTGCCTTACTTAGACAGAATGTGAAGGCATGCTCTTTGGAGTTTAGGTTTCAGCATACAAACCCACAGGCTGTTATAAAAGCTTTTAAAGATCTTAAAATTAAATCAACAGAAGATCTCTGGGGAATGTCTGTAAAAGTCTGTAGAACTATTATCGAAACCATTGCGCCCTATTTAGCTTTCATATTTAACACCAGTATAGACCAAGGAGTCTTTCCGGATCTCATGAAACACAGTAAAGTAGTTCCATTGTTCAAATCCGGTGATAGTAAAGAACCTAACAATTATAGGCCCGTCTCAATTCTACCAGTTCTCAGTAAGGTGTTTGAAAAGTTGATGCTCAATCAAATGTTACGTCACTTTAATAAAAAATCCATCTTTCATGAACAACAGTACGGTTTCACCAAAGGGCGTTGTACCACTGACGCTGGTGTCACCCTAATAAAGAACATTTTTAATGCCTGGGAAGAAGCACAAGATGCCATTGGAATCTTTTGCGACCTCTCGAAGGCGTTTGATTGCGTAGACCATGAGACACTTCTGCTGAAACTGGAGCACTATGGGATTAGAAATACAGCTCTTGATTTACTAAGATCATACCTTAAAGATAGAAAGGTTAAAGTTCAAGTAAACGGCGTAAACTCATTAGGGTCTGAAATGGCATTGGGCGTTCCTCAAGGTTCGATATTGGGTCCATTCCTCTTTTTAGTTTACATTAATGATTTACCCCAATTACTTCAAAATCAACCGAAGATGGTGTTATTTGCAGATGACACATCATTGATCTTTAAAATCAACCGACGGTCACAAAATCTTGACGACGTGAATAGCTCTATACTTCAGGTCCAAGATTGGTTTACGGTAAACAATTTGGTACTAAATAAAAAAAAAACCAAATGCATTAGATTTAAATTACCTAATGTTAGAAGTAGCGAATGTGACATCATATTGAATGGAGAAAAACTGGAATTTATTAATCAAACGGTTTTCCTAGGAATCACGCTAGACGAGAAATTACAATGGGGACCTCATATAACATCTCTTGCGGGGCGGCTAAGCTCGGCCGCTTATGCGGTTAGAAAGATAAGACAGTTAACAGACGTTGAAACCGCGCGTTTGGTCTATTTTAGCTACTTCCATAGTATTATGTCGTATGGAATTTTACTGTGGGGTCGGGCTGCTGACATTGAATCCATCTTTATCTTACAAAAGAGAGCTGTCAGAGCCATTTATGATTTACATCGTCGCGAATCTCTCAGGGAACTATTTGGAAAGATTAATATTATGACGGTACCTTGCCAATTCATATATGAAAATATTATGTATGTAAGAAAAAATCTACATATTTTTAATAAAATAAGTGATAGACATAATTTTAATACTAGAAATAAAGATAAAATAGATCAACCATTTTTCAGATTATCTAAAGTACATACATCTTTTATGGGGTACTGTGTTAAATGTTACAACAAAATACCTTGTGATATTTTACAATTAAATGAAAGAAAATTTAAAACTCATATTAAAAGTACACTTTGTAAACAAGCATATTACAAATTAGAGGATTATATCCAAGATAAAAATGCTTGGAAACATGCTGGTCCAGGTCCATAGGATAATCTAGAATGTAGACAAAATCAAACTGGTTGCGAATTTAAGTTTTATAAATTATTATATTTTATTATATGACATTGATTTTACATTCTGTGATGACTTCCTCACACACTGACTTATTAATTGTAACTTTTTTTTATTTTTTTTTGGGAAATCGTCTTCTTTTACAATGTTTGTAAATATGTGAGAACCATGTATCTATCACATAGGTAATTAATTTATCTGTTGTTGCTCTCTTTTTAAATTTATTTTTACCTATTGTGGTATGGTAATTTTTTTTTTTTTTTGTTTTTAGATGCATCGTCTTCACATATAATTATATAACTAATGTACCTACATATATACAAAATATTGTAAAACATTTTAAAAGAGTAACGGTGGAGTTTCTTGCCCATTCTTCTCCATACGAAAACTACCTTTTGGAAGGGGCGACTAGAATCAATTCATTTTTTTTGTAATTTTTGACGTTCAAAAGTGCCTTGCAAGGGCCTATTTGAAATAAATGATTTGACTTTGACTTTGACTTTGATTAACTGCGAAAGTAATTCTATTTGCAAGGTTATTAATCTCTAATTCGAAATAGGTACGGGTAGATTTTTGAAGTGAAGAGGTCGATACTTTTCATGCCTACTCACCACTTTTTTAAGCGTTTGGACGACGTAGTATCTGATATTATTATCCGGGTTAAGTTGACTCGGGCCGAGCTGTCACTGACCCAAAACTTCTTTCGGCGCGTTCAGTGATTTTTGGTAGGAGAAAATCGAATGGTTTCGCATCACTGTCATGCTAGTGTTAATAGTATACTATCTGTGGCTACATGAGTATGACGTGTTACGATTGGCCAACAGTGAAAGCATATATCTTTTGATTGATAATTTTAATTTCCAATTAAGAATTGTTACATTTGAATACTACAAATGAATTTGAAAATTAAAAAAAACAGATATTTCATAGTTTTACATTTTCACTTCTGTCGGCAATCCCTATGACTGCCTACGTTTTTTTTAAACTTCCTAATTTTAAATGAACGACAGATGAGGTATAACAGAATGTAGAAGATCATTCTGATGGTCAAATTGGGTAGACTTTCCGTATTATTCTGATTGATGCTGCTCATTTATTTTGTTTTGATAGCAGTGATAACCTAGTGGTGTGACCGTCAGACTGCCAAGTCATAGGACTCGAGTTTGAACCCAAGGCACGCACCTCTGACTTTTCGGATGCATGTGCGTATTGTTTAATTATCACTTGCTTCAAAAACGGTGAAGGAAAACATCGTAAGGAAACCAGCTTGCCTGGGAAACATTTCTCGACGACATGTGAAGCCAAGTCAGAGGCCTATGTGCGGCTTTAAAACTCTGACACCAGGTTAATCACTAACCACACGAAAAGAAGAAAAAGATTTATTTTGTGTAATGTATTGTCATTTGTTACTGCAGAAATAGAAAAAATAATAGCTTAGTGTTAATCTGGATTTGCCAGACAATTCTTTAGAACATGTAGGTAGTAAATAGGAAGAAAAATAATTACTTACAGCAAAACAAATATCTTCAATTGAAACTAGTGATTCTCTTGGCGTCCCCATAAACATTATTGAAACACTGAGCCATTGTATTTTTACCTTTCCATTACTATGAAGCATCAATAAAACATTGTATTTCGTCCCGATGAGTCCGCATTTATTATGAAAATTATTGTTTTGAATCGTACACATCTGAATCGCATGTCGGGCACAAATTATTCAAATGTTTAACAAAACTTTCTACTGAATAAATATACATGCCATTTCGGCCTTTACTGTTCTTGAAATAGAGGTAGGTGTTGTGTGAATAAAGGGCTCTGTGCTTAGTTTCAAACATAAAATGTTACTTTGAAACAATTCAGTAAATATGCCATGTTCGATTGAACGTATTTTTATGTCACAATTTGTTGAGGAACAATTATTATTATGATTTATTTTGTTGATATTATCTTTCATGTCACACAGGTCTCTCTACATGAATTTAGCAAATTATTTACATATTTGTCATACTTGCATGCAATTGTTTCTGATATCGTAATAATAATATCAACGTTCAAATCTCAAAATTGATAAAAACCTTATGACAAATAATTGGTTGATTGGCAATTGGTAGTAATTATATTAAATTTATGACGTCATGCCCAGTTCATTTGAATGTGCACTTTTATAAAGACGATAATATTATTGCAGACATCCAATTCCACGTCCATAAAATAAGATAAAATGTATCAAAATAAGTGCACGTTGTAACGTTAGGTATCGTGGATGAAAATTTAAAAGCGTTTTCATAAATTGTCTATACAAATATTACTACCTTGTGATATCGTGACGCCGTGAACGTCCACGATAATATCGTCTTAACTTTATAAACGAGAGGCACATAATGACGTGATTGTATTTACTGACTTCCTAAATGAAAAATCATTAGGTATATAATGACTTGAAGTTCATTAAATACACCTGAAGGAGACTAATAATAAACCAAGAAAAAAAATCGTATTTAAATATTAGCTTTTTTAACTGAACGTCATTGCTGCCTTGCTCGTCAAACTGAATGAGAACAAGTTCATAGGTTATTATCGCATCGGCCATCTGCAAATAAAAGTTCAATTAGACTATTTTATGTTTTATTTTTTAAAGTTAGTAATTATGAAAACTTAACCGGGCTATCCTGTGGGTGCCTTAAGCTACTAACTTAAAGCTGCCAGCCAGGAACTAACTTATATAAAAGCGAGCGCTCGCTAAAGGCACGAACCTAGGCTTAGAGCGTCGCTGGGGGGAGGACAGCAAGATGGGACAGACTGCATCAAACATGGGTAATTATAATTGTCAGGGAAACAAAAAAAAAACTGGACAGTAAACGGCTAGCGCGTCGTGTTGCTCGGGGACTCAGAAGACCACAGACCATCGCTTTATCAAAACAATGATGGCGCGCGCAGTCGCAATAGCTTCTTAAACGAAGTGGTAATAAAATCTACTAAACTATTGCGACAACTTTTTCGTCCACGACTTACACAAAACCGGGTTTGCCTCCTAGTTTGCGCAAAGTGAGTTTGTTTGTTTGTTTGTTACGCTATCACTAAGACTAAGACTGGATAAAATTTGGCACATGGGTAAACCTGGAGAAGGACATAGGCTACTTTTCATCCTGGATCGCAGACAAAGTCGCGAGCAACAGCTAGTTTATGAATAAGAAGAAATAAATGTATTACCATGTTCAAAATCCAAATTGATCGCGTCATGCTATTTCTGTTTTCACCAATATTTTGTATTATAATATCACTTTAATTACCTAATCCGATCAGACCTTAAAGCTGACCACCAACAAATAGCTATACATTTATACTCCGGCTCGATACTAATAACGGTATAAACCTATGTTTTCATAAATCAACGAACCGACAAAATTCACACATTTATCAAAGCCTAGACTTAGGATCTAACATCTAATGTTCGTATAAACGGCTTATCAATTCCCAACCCAAATCTCCACATAACACAGCTCATTTTCCCAGAACACAGAATCAGAAACAAAAACAGTTTCATTATCGTCCAAATTCATTTCATTCTCAACTTTACCTGCTTAATTTTAAGGTGCAAATTCGCTTAAATCTAGAACAAAAACAATACAACCTGTAACAAAATAGTTTGGTTTAGGTAGAAGAAGCCCATTCTTCTGAGGACGATATAATCTTTAGTTAGTTGGTCTTGAAGACGCTCCACCTGCAAAATGAAGTTCTAATTGCGGTTACGCGCGGCAAATAGGGTAGATGAAGGACCAAACGAACTGGAACTTTTGTACATTTGCAACATTTACTTGTTTTTGGTAGATTGTGTTTCTTGCTGGTTCAGGACAGTTTCGAAGATTGAATGGTGTCGAGGTGCCGAGTTGTGTATTGCATACAAATGTTCACAAATATAGAGGCAAAAAGTAGACCTCTTTCTGGCAATATTTGGCTTATTTGGTTACTGTGTGTATTCCTCTTTTTACTAATTAATAGTTTTATCACAACATAAAATTATTCGCAAGTCTAAGTATAACTTTTGGTGCTTCGGTACGAGTGTGGCCTTTTTATTACATTTGAATACCAAGTAATTAATACATTAATTGTACCAAGTTATCATCAGTAAACTGGGTTTCCAAAAGGTAATATAAAAATGTTTCTTATTTTCAAATAATATGGAGAGGACCAATTTCCAAAAGCAAAGAAACTTTACGACACGGGGATAAATAGAACGTAGAACAAAATAATACATCATCATCATTTCAGTCGAAAGACGTCCACTGCTCGACATAGGCTTCCCCCAAGCACCGCCACTTAGACCGGTTCTGTGTTTCCCGCATCCAGCGGATTCTTCGGCCTTCACAAGATCATCGGTCCTTGTGGGAGGCCTTCCGACGCTACATCTTTCGGTACGTAGTCGCCACTCCAGAACCTTTCAGCCATCTCTTCTGCAAGCAATGTGCCCTGCCCATTGTCAATTTGGCAATTCTTCGGGCTAAGTCGGTTACCCTAGTTCTCCTGCGGGCTTTTCATTTCTGATTCGATAACGTAGGGAAACTCCAAGTAGTAAGTAAATATAGTTTTAAAGTTTATGAAAACGTTAGAAGGAAAATCACATTCTCGAGGCAGTGAAAATAGAGAAAACGAATTTTCCCAAACATGAGACCTAGCTAGATGGATTTTTCACCACCGAAACCCTTATATTGGAACCTTCATCGAAATCGTTACAGCCATTTTCAAGAACGTGTTTATAAAAAAATACATAATATGTATTTTTTTATAAACACGTTCTTGAAAATGGCTGTATAATATTATATTATAATATTAACAAATATTGCTCATAAAATCAAATAAAAAAAAACAAAAAAGAAATATTAATCAATATAATCAAATATTTTTGACTATTTCTGCGGCTAGCCAATTTATAGTTATCTAATTATTATATAATAATATACCAAATGTCGGCCGTGGCGACCAATCTTAGCGGAGACCTGCCTTCGGCGCGTGAGGTATTGTAGTACACAAGTGTGTGCACATCACACCGCCAATTTCGAAATTCAGGGCTGTTACTTAGAAATTCCTATAGGAAAAACAAAATAACACTATGCCAGACCCATCAAACCCAAGACCCCATGCTCTACGCACGCGTTTGCGACCGCGGGACCAACGGAACAGTCGGGATTGTAATAATGAGGCAGATAACACAATCCCATGGAATGGTCTTATGGTAAGAGGGTGCCAACTGGTTCCATCAAAGATCATTTTATCATCAGTCTGTTCTTAAAGATAAAGGAGAGGATGAGGTAGGGAATTAATTAATTAAAATAAAACAAAATAATCAATTCAGTTAAAATCTATACTCCAATAGCATTCTTAGTCAAATTCAGCTGAACAGGATCAGTGCCTTTGTTATCAAACTGGATCAGAATAAGCTCGTAGGTTATTATCGCTCCGGCCATCTGTAAGAACAAATTAGATTAGACTCTTCTGTATCGAGGAGAGAGAATGTTAAGGCTCCCGGCAACCGGGCGCGACGCGACTCTAATAAAACAATTTCTAAGAAAACTTCACGGTAGAACCATTACCGGTGTTGCGTCGCGCGACAAGTCGCACCAGACGAGACTTTACTAGGTGATTGTTCTGGGAAAGTTGTTTCGGATTTGTTCGTTTATTCAGTTAGAAGCTTGGTCCTTTTCCTTTGAGATTACCTGAGTCGATGTTAATCTTTTTTTCATGTAACTACATAATCCGTAACTGATAAATGGTCTTACATTCTGATTAAGTGTGAAAGCGCACAACCGCTGCTAGAGAACACAATTCAATAATAGCGCATTCTGCTAATCCAATTTGTTCTCCTGTCAAAATTCCTAAACTTATAACGTTAACGACCAACAATTATCATCACATTCACACATAGTTGCTCCATTGGTGGAACACAATATTTAAAAAAAAACTAATTTCAAAAAAACACTACGTTTTTGATTTAGAAGTTTTAATTGTTGCCACCAACTTCGCAAATTCGAATATCACTACTTGCGTTGTAAATAACAGTGACAAGAACTTATTATAACATAATCCACATAGACTAAGTGGGAAAAATACGTATTATTGAAGCTAACTCAAAAACTACCCTAGTAAAGTTACTAAAATTTATATAGGACCACCTTTGAAGTATGATCTACCAAACAATAAAGAGTCCTCAAAATCAATTCATAATTGGCTGAGTAATCGCGTAAAAAACATACAAAAAAAACACCTCCTTCGAAGTCGGTTAAAAATGATTTTTATGTTTATTTGCTGCTAAACTCAAACTATTAATCCTATTTAATTTTCTTTAGCACCTCATAAATAATATAACCAATACCCGACCTGCAGTAAAATACTTTTACTCAGAATGAACAAGCCCTTTCCGCTGAGAGCGACATAGTCCTTAGAGAGCTGATCTTGTAGACGCCCCACCTGCAAAACAAAATCCTCCGTTTTTGTACCGAAAAAATGTCACTTCAGTTTTTTTTTCGTTTTCGTCTCTTGTAACTACGTTATCTACTCCTATATATTTTATCAGTTTTCTCGTTAGCCGTTAATTGCAGTAATTGTTGAAAGGCCTGTGTTCAGTAGGTAGTGAATATATACGAAACTATATTTCTCGTCCTCAATCCAAAATAATGTCCAGATTCATGAAATCATCATTATTTGCCTAGCCTTTCCCAACTTTGCTGGGGTCGGCTTCAAGTCTAACCGGATGCACATGCAGTTGAATATCAGTATTTTAAGTGGAGCGACTGCCTATCTGACCTCCACAACCCAGTTACTGGATAACACGATACCCCGTGGAAAGACCAGATTCATAAAATGCTGGAACATTTTATGAATCAGGAAATAAATACACTCAACATTCGTCATTATCATCGTATCATCTTCCTTCACAAAAAGTGGAAACATTACCTCAACGTTATAGCAATTAGTATCATGAGTGTAGATGTATTTGAGAGCCAGTCGGGATTGGGCATTTATATCAGAGGCTGCTAACACGACGCTGGTGACCCTGAAGATCAGCCAGCCTAGTGACACGAAGTAGTATGCTGTTCTTATTGGCTCACTGGATTGACTTTGGCTGGGGACAAAGAAAATTTAAATATATTTATTGATGTTCACACACCTAACGGCACATAAAATACTTTGCCTAATATTTCCTTGGGGACCTGCACATACGCCGCTTACAGCGTCTTGCCGTACGCTGCGTCGAGATGGTCTTGTCTCTTTATAACACGCATTTCATTAAAGAAGATATTTTCCGACATCCAAGCGGATGAAGCCGCGGGCAAAAGTTAGTATAATATAAACTTAGAAATCTAGGTATGTTTTAAACCTTACCATTTTAATGAAATACCGTTTGGATGTCCACAGGACAGCACAAAGTCAAGCTAGGGGAAAGTGAAGTACTACAAACATAGTCTTAAACCGGTCAAGTCAACCTGTATTGCTTGAAATTAATTCAAGCTTTTTATTTTGCACGTACTATAAATTTTTCAATTTTTAACACAACTAACTATATACAGAAGGTACTAAATTAAAAGACTAGCTAACTGAACAAATAAGTACAAAAAGAAAAGGACACTTAGGCGTATCATCCGGAAAAGTGCCCATAAGACTGAAAGCATTGCCACCTTGAATGGCAATGCTAATTCTGGCCACAGAACGAGCCAGGCCTCTGGTCACGTGAAGTGTCGACCAGTCAGTGAGAAATTTCCTGAAAAAGGAGACGCGGACTCGGACCCCATGACCCGAGCGTTTCGACCCCAAAGGGTTCAAAACTGTAGTTACCCATAAGGTTACAGTTTTTGCGCCACTTGAGGGTTTCAGCAGCCGCAGCAGCGGCGCCAGTACAGCCCACCGTGCTAGGAACATGAGATGGCGCAAGGGTGTCGATACAGGTTGCGTCCCACACCAATGTGGCCTACCCACGGTACAGTCAGTCATCGCTGTATAGTGGAGTGCTAATAGTGAATACGGTGCACAGCGATTTTGAAAATCTAAATGTGGTCATCAACTTTTGATGCTGACTGTACAAGGCAAAAACGCCATGCTTTCTGGTCTATTCCCATCGTCACGTACCAAGCAGTTTGGTTCTAATACCGCTGTTATGCCGGCGGTATAACGGCTCGACGAATAATATCGTTGATGCTGGCGTGCCGTGCTATGCGACCTGCGCTCCTGCAGCAGGACAGGTCATGGTGCCCGAGACGGCAGACAGCTTCACCGCAGTGACACCGATGCGGAGCAAAACAACGATGAGTCATCCATCATAGTGCCTATGGTGGATGACGGGAGTACCTGAAGCCACAAGCCTGACTCCCATTCTCTCACAGCGGACGGGTACGCTCAACAAGATCAGTATTCTAATACTGATCTTGTTGACCCGTCTGCTGCTCAACAAGATCAGTATTAGATGACGTGTTTACCAGGGTATTCCGTATACTACTGCAGAGCGGCACGTCCCACCGAAATAAATGGTATTATTAATATTAAACCAAAATTCGATATGGTTAGCAACATTACTATGTTCATTTTATAATGCATGTCTATAAATTAACATGCAGCTACCTACTTCATCATTATATTTGATAGAATAGTCGTTAATTTAGCACTTCTAAGTTCAGTATTAGGTGCCTGCTAAGACATTATAGGTCCCTAATAAAACCTGGTTCCTAAGTACCTACATTACACCGTATATATCAAACGTGATAAATGTCTACAGCTGTTATAAGCATTACACACGTTAGGTCCTATTACGAACGTGTGAGCCCACTTACGATGTTTTCTTACACCGTTCGGCCCTAATGATGGATTAAGTACCGGCGAAAATGTTTGGAACTGTGGAAACTTGGTGCTAACGTACTATTTAGTTAGTTCTTTGATAAAAGTTTTGTTCTTGTTAGGAGGCGAAATGACATAGTGTTCTTGATAGTAAGAATTATTGTTATAAACTTTTTCTGCCTGATTTATACATTTTATTACAAGAGTCTGAATTACGATAAATTTGTATCCTACGTAGGTTTGAACCCAGGCAGGCACTTTACTTTGCGTATTTAATTTCATCATAACTGCTCTCGAAATAGTCAAGGGAAACATCGTAAGGTGCGTTTCCTAGAACCAAAAATTCGGTGACATGTGACATCCACCAACCCGCACCGCGTCTGTTTGTCAAGTTTCATCTCATCCAAACCGTTCAGCAGTTTATGGGCGATTGAGTAACAAAGATTTACACTTTTTACATTAGTAAAATTTGCCATGCTAAAGCCATGTAAGGTATTTAATTTTGAACACTAATTTTGTCTACATTCCTCGTGGGTCTCGTCTCCCTAGGACGTGATCTACGTGTCATCGCATTGCACCACTCACCCAGAGGTAAAGATAAAACGTCTCATACACTTGTAATTTCAAAGAAATACATTCCTTTGAAATTGGAACGTCTTGCAGCTAAACTTTTAATTCCTTGTTCGAAGATTTCTCTTATACCAATATTTTACTGGTTAACACAATAATTTTACTTTTATACTTACTACTTTACTAACTACTTGTGGTTTACAGAACTTACGTAATTCCCAAAAACATTTGCAAACAAATAAAATAAAAGTTGCAGAAACACGATATTACGATGATGCCGCCGATGGAACCGTCCACTTTGCGGACCAACATCGCTTGTTTTACATATGCTTCTCTCAGCCTGCGCCAGGTATACACTCTCGTAGTTCCGTTTTTCTGAAACAAAGGCACATGGCTTTATCACAGTTTATCTAAATATACGTCAGAAAAGTGACAGAAGAAGGAGAGCATCAGTGCCACAGTGGTAATAGCCCCGACTTACGATTTCTTTATGTAAACAATTTCATCACCACTCACTGCTCTCAAAACAGTGAAGGAAAACCTCGTGAGGAAACTGACAGGTCTTAGAACCAAAGATTCAAAGACATGTGACGTTTACCAAACCGCACTGGGCCCGCGTGGTAGATTACAGTCCTCTCCCTCTCGAAGAGAGGAGGCCTGAGTCCCACCAGAGGGAACGTTATAGGCTGATTATGCTTTTGCTGAGGTCCGAAACAAAAATCTATTAACATTGTTACTTTGTGCTAACATCTGTTTTCCCCCAAGGGTTAGGCAGAGGTAAAGAAAAGAAAGAAAGAATAACTTTTATTCACAGTTCGTGAAACACAAAATTCCAATATCAAAATAAAAAGTGAAAATATGTTTTTAACAACAATTAAATGAGAAACAAAAAATCATCAGTCATATCTCTTTGTATTTTACTGTGTGTACATAAATAATAAAATAAATAAATAAATAAATGTAAACAAAATTCTGGTGTCAAAGTCAAACAATTTATTTCAATTAGGCACATTTATGGCACTTTTGTAATTGATGATAGTCGCCCCTTCAAAAAGGTGGTAAGTGAGTGTGAGAACTTCAATAATTGATTATGTCATCTACATTGTCACAAAATTATTAGATAGGTAGGTACACTGATTTTCAGTATCCATTTTCATGTAATAGTTGAAGTGCCTTCAAAAGTGCTGATTTAATAAATTTTTCTTTGACCAATCTTGGAATCTGCTCAAAATGAATTTTTAACCCAAAAAAAATCAATCTTCGTAATATTAATTGGTCGACGAAACTTAACTTGAAATTCAATTTTATGGTGGTCGGTACGTCTACCGACTAGAATTTGTGGTTGAATAATAACAGCCGCACGGGTCGATCGACGGTTACGTAACGCTTGCCGAGGTCGATTCGTAGAAGGGTGACAATCCATTACATTTACAAATTCGAGAGTCCTCTTCATGCCCCGGAAAGCACGTAAAGCTGTTGGTCCCAACTGTCATTCGTAGATCTTTGACAGTCGTTACGGGTAGTCAGAAGCCCAAAAACCCAGTAACTGGGTGGTGAAGATCAGATAGGTAGCCGTTCTATGTAAAATACTGGTATTCAGCTGCATCCGGTTAGACTGGAAGCCAACCCCAACATAGTTGTAAAAAAGGTAGGCAGATTGATTGATCGGTATTCGGTAGGGACAAAGGCTTCTTTTAATTTAAAGTCTAGCTTTCCTACGAAAGCAATAGGTACTATCGAAGAACTTCATATCTAAGCAGTTTGAAAACAAAATTCATATCTAAGCAGTTTGAACACGATGACCATATCTGTTACCGCCAGGGTTCTATAGCTGCCGAGCGCTGCAAGCAGAAATAGTCCTTACGGTGTATAGATATGAAATTCTTAGATGGTACACGTATGAAGAACTAGAACTAGTTCAATCTACCCGCAGTTAACATGATTTCCCCTGAGAACGATAAGTTTTAATATGACATAGTTCACAAGAGATTTCAAGATATATTTGTTGTGTTTATAATAGGAAATTGTTGAAATGTAATGGATTATTGGAACGGAGTTCTTTAACGCGGCTTGGGGTAGGAGTAAATTGGTAGACGAGTGAAATGCGGCGTACTAATACAGGAGCACCTCTGCCTAACCCCACGGGGAATACTTGCGTGATGGTATCTGTGTGTGTGTGAAAGGAGCTCCTTTGAGTATGCCTCTTTTGGTAAATTAGAACCGACTTTTTATCTGGTAATGGACGCAATGAAATCATGACGGTATATTATGACATTCTATCCCTAAAGTATACATAATGAAAAACGTTTAAGTATTTAATTTGTGTTCTCCAGTTGGAACAAACAGAGATAACTCCTCAATATGAGTAGATAGGATAATCAACAAAAATTATTATTCAAACCTCCTGGTCAGTTCGCTGAGCAGCAGTGTTAGCAAAATTCAAAGAGCTGTAAGCTCATTGACGTATTTGTCACATTCGGTCCACGGGTCCATTAATAACGGCTGCTAAGTAAGTAGCGACATTTATTACTATAATCCAGGTTGTAAATTAAACCGCGTTATTTATGGCCTAATTGATCGGATATTTTGTTTGTAGATCGATTCCTGGTGGAAAATTTTAACCAGCAACTATATGTTTACAGGGTGGCAGGGACCGCGAAAACGGTTATCATGAATTCAGTACATGATTCTGAACCCCACAGCGTTGAAATTATTCGTCGGTTAATGAAAAACAAAACATGTACTGAATCCATGGTAACCGTTTTCGCCGCCGGTAGCTTGGACCCTGTTCCCGATACAGGTAGACAATTTCTTTAAATATTTTAAATGTTTTTATATATTTTTATTCTAATATTTAAAAATACAATTTATATGTAAATAGTGAAATAAAGGAAATAATAATAAGGCACCAATAATACTATAATGTATTAGAGTTAACGTTAATCATTTACGCTTGGTATACTATCAGAGACAGAAATGGAACATTTGGAGGAGGCTTCACTACAATAGGTGGTCCTTAATTATACTGAAAATGACAATTAAGGGACAGTAACTAACCATACCAGTCCCTTTACGGATTGGATTGAATTTACGGATAACGAAGAAGTAAAGTCGGCAATTTCTGCTTATTTTGAAGGCCTTGACAAATCTTTTTTTTTTCGAAGGATTAAACAAATTATTGGAAAGGTATGAATAGTGTATTAGGGTTAATACATAATATTGAAAAGAAAAAATTATTTAGTGTTTAATTTCACCCCCTTTCCCTTTCATTCCGCGAACTTTTTGACCTCTGCTCGTACGTGTAATAATACACATCTTCTTGAGAAACCACTGGACTAAAGATGTAAGGAATCAATAGTGCATGCCATTGAATATACAACTCAAAACCAGTTATAGTAGCAATGTCAGGGGAGGCCTCCCTAATGTCACCACTACCAGTACCAGAAGTGGAAGTATTTTGCCTGAGATGGTGATAATTAGTAATACCTACAGTATAGTGTTATAAAATAAAATGATAAAAAACCATTCCTTACTTTATCAGATTCCATCTGTTTCTTGTCCAATTCACATATTTTAGCTAGACACTGGTTCAGCCTACGGTATCGTGAAGTCAGGCCCATACTGATCAGGATAATTAGTTGATCTTGAAAGTTCCACAGCAGAGTAGCCACTGTACTCATAAAGGCTAGAGGAAGCGCATACCAGTCGGAATATTCATCTGGAATATTACGTACAGTCAAATAAAATTACTTACACCGGGACCCTATACCACAAAACTTTACAAAACTACAATTCTACAAAGTTGTTAAATTGTAAAAAAACAGCGTAACAGAAATTACAAATATGTATGAGTTACAATATTGTAGACTTGTCACACATTTGTAAGGGTTTTCCGTTAAAACTTTGTGGCTAAAGGATGATTTCCACCAAACGGCTCGCACCGCATCGGATCGGAAAGGATACGAACAGATGCGGCGACAGCCGATCGCGTCCGGCACGACGTCGACGCATACGATCGGCTCCGTACCGTCGCTTGCGAACGTATCCGTTTCTGCGCCTAGTCTAATAGTTTCATTACTACCGTGTTGTAATTTTTAAAAATGGTTGAAGTTTTCGTAGTATCGTTGGCTATTGCATTAGAAGAAGAAGAAAATAATCATAAAACACAGAAGAGGAATAGAAATTTGGATTGATACGACGACAGGCGAACGGAGCCGATCGAGCGTCACGGAAGACGCCCGCGGTCAAGCTACTGTTTATTATTTATTCTTTATTTCAGACTAGGTTGTCCATAGAGTGTAAGTAATACAATGAAACTTATGAACTATGTTAGTAATACACACATACAAAAACAAACTATAACAATTATCCTGTAAGTAGGCTAACCCAGTGCTTCCAGATAGGACTTTTAATGTGTGCAGCAATGACCTTCAGGTAGCCGTTAGGACTGTCCCTCACTCTGCGCATCAACGATGCTGCTCTCTTTCTAATTATGGCATAATATCCATTTACATGTGATTCAACAAACATCACTGATGCACTGCAATAGCGACGCAGCCCCATCAGCACCCTGAAGGCATTGTTGTACTGAACTCTCAGAGCACTCGCGACCCGCTGCGTGCAGTCGCTGTGCGCGGCTTAGTATTAATGACTTTAAATACTGTGAACACGATTTAATATCGTTTAAAGATTGTAAAATCCGTTCCGAGCCTATGCGATGCGAGCCGTTTGGTGGAAATCATCCTTAAAGGTAAACGCACTTGTAAGACAAATTTGTAACTTGTAAATATTGTAATTGTAAAGTTTTTTGGTATTCTCGCAGGGGGCGATAGAGAATTCAAAAAGTTTGTAAGTTATGCTGTAAATCCTAGAATAGTAGGAAGCAAGCCTATTGCCATTATTCGAGTTATAATCGATACTTTGAACTGCTACTTGGAATTTTCTGACGAAAAAACCCTATAACAGTTTGCCCGATTTGAGAACAAACCCAGGATAAAACTGCCTTAGATTACAGTCTTTTAATCAGTGTTTGCACGGTTTTCTATACCTATGTCTATACATATTGTAAATGAAAGTCACTTTTCGTGTCCGTCTGTGTGCCCGCGTACTTCTAAGCTTCCCTACGAATTTTGATGCGGTTTTCATCATCATTTAGATAATTAATTCTGGATTTCTTTTGTGTATTAATTAATATTATTGTATTCTCATATATTGTATTCATTAATATTAAAATTCCATTTTATTAAGAAATGTCGATGTATTGTCAAGTCGTGAAAACCCTGCGAAGGTTGCTAGTTTAATATGACTAGCATGATTATCAAAATAGTCACTTACGCCTCAATATCATAAATCCATGCGATATCAGTACGTATCGCTGTATAATCAAAGATGGCGGACAGTCCAGTCCAATGGCTGAGATAATACTCATGAGTTGTTCCACTGAAAAATTAAACAACATGAAAATATATGCAGTGGGTACGCATACATGTGAAATTGTGAATAAATAATGCAGTTGAAGAACAAAGATGAACTGCCATTATTATTTACTCGCTTACGGGATATTTATTTATGCAGAACATTGGTCGTACTAGACTGGACATGGTTTTTTTTTTTAGCGTCGGATATTATCAAATATCTTCTCCTGCTCTTTACGGAGCGGGAGGGCGTGTCAGACTCTTACTGCCTAAAACCTACCCATGTTCCTTCAGTTGCCTGTACGTTGCCAGGGCCACGGTATCTCTTACAGACTTTCCCGCGACCCTGGCAGGCATCAGTCCTAGAAGAGGTTCCGTTGTGCTGATATCTCTTTGAGGCGCGCGTGGAACACAATGCGCCGTCGAACCGGGCCTAGTCCTTATCGGACGGCGAGCTACCCATTGCTCACCATCCGCAAGCGCGCGCCTACAGTGGCCGCGAATCGGCCGACGCCCAGGGCGTCTCCTGCGGCGGCTAGAGCCGTGAGGGCGCGAAATTTGCCTCTCCCTCACGCGTTCCGCCTGCTCCTTTGCGAGCATTACTGGTTCGCAGAAGGAGGTAATGGCTTCCCACGCCCTCTCGCTCTGTACCATGGCCTGGACCAGGGCCGGACGCGAGAGATCACTGCCGCCGATCGCCTCCACAAGGACACAATGGTAACCCGCCCAAGCCGGGTAGTACTCCACTGTATGCTCCACCGTGTCCTTTGGGCGATCAGACCGGACATGGCTGGGGTTGTGTATCTTGCAATAATCATTACGTTGAAATAGCAAGATTCAGAATTACTTTGCCTATATAATCGTAGTTTGCAGTTGGTTTACTGGTATTGATCTATAAAATGCCTGTGTTCCTTGAAGGGCAGGCAAAGGTGTTTACTGTCTAATTCACCCACATTAGCTATTTATGTTCAAAACCCTCGCAGCATTGATTGCCCAATCCAGACTCTAGACTGCCACTGAAAAATTCCCATACAAAATCTTTTTTTATTCTTTATATATGCGACAGTGCCATACAAATTGCCAAGGAATGTTTGTTTCACAAAAAAAAAAAAACATAAGCAGGGTGTTTGCAATCTGGTGGGTGATCGTTGACAGCATTTGGAGCATTTTGAACATGTTGAAAAAAAGATTTAAACGATTGAGGCAATTTTATTCAACATTTAAAATTACATGTACTAAGCATTTTTTTTTTAAGTAGTCTGCGCCTTCAAAAATTTCTAGTATCTGGGGCACTGTTGGCAATTACTAGTCAGAAATTCAGCTATGAAAAACATACAAAAAAATTGCAGTTCAAAATAACAAAAAGTCGTACTTCGTCTGAGACATGTATGGCTCAAAATACTCAAAATGGTGTCAATGTTCCGGCTGTGGCCGCTGTGAATAGGCTTAAAAAACGATGGACCTGGTAATTTTATTTTCTGAAAGTATCTGAAAACACGTCCGCCATGCAATGTCTGAATAAGTCTTCTTCTTTCTCAAAACTCGCGGTGCCACCGACGGTGCGAAGAGTACTTGCTGGCGCAGCACCATAGCTACAGTAAGTCCCGCCGCGCGCCGTGCGCCACCTGGCGTTTAAGACAAAGACACCTAGCTTCCAGTATATCTTACTTCTACATTAACAAACTTACACATTGAGCAAACCGTCATAAAACCGACGACGAAATACATTCTCTTCTTCAAAGTTCTATCAACGGGGGCCTTAACAGCCATGATTCTTTCAACCCTGGCCCATAATGCTGAAAGGTCTCCCCAGGAACTGTACAACTTTGATGCCAAGATCAAAGACAAGATTGCTATCGTGTAGAAGATGGTACCTGCCAAACGCGCTGTGACGCTTCCTGGAAATTAATTAATTATTTTTTGTTGAAGAATTGGATTTATTGTTCAGTCATTAGATATTTAGGCAGAGATATTATACAATCAAATCAAACGTCATTTATTCTACTAAGCTGAGAATCAGCACTTTTCGAATGTCAAAATTACACAAAACAGATACATAAGACGGTACCAACACGTCCGCCTTTCACCACTTCCTAGTGCTGGGAAGAAGAAGTGGCGCAACAAACTCCCCAGTAGCACAGCTGTCTGTTCAGTTAGAAAAACTTGATTTTAAAACATTACATTAAATTATTTGCCATAGGAGCAGCTATGCTATGTCAGCTAGCACACCCCAATATTTACCAACAAAAAGTCATCTAAAACTATACTCAAGCTGAAATTAAAACTAAAAACGTAAACAGTATAATATGTTCAGCAACCTAAAATGTTATGCAATGTTATCTTGTGTTGATAATGACAGATGAATTGGTGGTCACCTCAGCAATTTTTTTCAAACAAATCTTGGATTCTTCTAAGAATTTTGCTGGATAAAGCGTTTTATACTTGGCACATAATCTCCTACGAGCCAATTCAATTGGGATTCGAAAAACAGTTCTTTGCAAGATAAATACCATTTAGAGAAGTGACAGCATGTGGTGGTTGTGGCCGGTGGCTTTTTTGTACCTAGCCTAATAAGCAGAAGTCTTAGCAGCAATATTGTTAGAAGAATTCCCTAAGAGCGTCCCACCCAAAAAATTATCTTTGATTCTTTCCATCGTACTTTTTCTTAAAACTTTAAAATGGGGAACTACTTACTTTGCCCAGCAGTATCCATAGCCCAACCAGCAAGTGCCTTTATAACCTTCCAAATAGCTCGGATTTCAATGAAAATTAACACAATCAGTAAGAAAGTACTCCAGAAATAGCAAATGTATCTCTTCGACCCCAGCACACCGATCAGGCAAGACCACTTGAATATTTTCTCCATAACAGTTAGGAACTCCTAAAAGGAAAAGAGGTATAACTTGTTATTTATGTATATTTCTTAACACAACTAAATATTATCATACTTACATCATGATTCGGCTGCTTAGGCAGAAGTAACTTATTATTCAGCAAAAACTGACTGAAGTCCTTATTTGACATTTCACAAAGTATAAATTACAAATCACTTAACGGAACTGATATCAATAAGTGTATTTCAAGAGCGGTAAAAAGTTGCCGTGTAAAAAAAATTGCTGCTGATGGCAGATACCTTGTTTTTCTATTTGCAAACGGATTATTAGTGGCAACCAGTCTTGGTTGAACTATAATACAGGGTGTTTGTTTACACTTTGATTATTGTTGTAAAATAAAAAAACCTGTGGCATAATTTTAGTAATTCGTATTGTTTTATCATCCATAAATTAAAATATTATTGGAACGAAGTTCTTTAACGCGGCTTGTGGTAGGTGTTGACTGGTAGAAATCGTCACGTAAGGAAAATCGTTATGCCTCTCCATGCGACTTTATCTCCCAGTGTGAATTTAATAAGCGTTTTTTATACAGAGCCATCTATTTAGAATAAGTTTTTTGAGCTTCTAAAACTCTATACGTGGGTAAAACAGTATAAGTGCGCTAAAAGAAACTACGAAAAAAAAAACAGTTTCAAGGTCTCAAGTTTCAAGTGTTAAGAGTTTTTGATTGTTTAATCATACCTAAGAAGGAACTTCGTTCCTGACTAAGCGGTCCCTCAACCGCGTAAGATCTTGTTATTTTTATAGGAATATATCATAATTATTTTAGGAAGAGAAACCTTGCTACCTTCCCACTTCAAAGAAATGTCAGGTTTTAGTGATAATCTTAATAATGATGTTGACAGGACAATAAAAAAATATTAGACATGTTTTTTTGCTTTATCATATTAATAAAAAATGGTTTAGATAAAACGCATTAAAGTTGAGGAGTGGGGGCTCGCTACATCTCAAGTCAGTATAAAATCTACCGGCCAGTGACGTCATGCCACATTTTAACGCATCACCTACTCATTGCCGTAATCTTTTGATTACGTAAAAAAAGAAAAAATACTTATTTATAATCTATTTTTATTTTTACAACATCCCTATATGGGTGATCAATTTTAGAAATGTCAAGTTTTAAATTATCACCATTCTCACCAAATTCAATTCAGCATCAATAAAACTAAATTCCTTGCTTGGGTCTAAAAACATTATATTCGCGAATACGAAAAATAATAATACATTGACCAGTACAATCCTGCAAAGTTCTATATTTTTATTCTGTGCTGCGGGTAACAAATACAGGGACCAAATAATGCTAGTCCAGAACTATTTGCAAAACAACACGCGATCCGATCGTTCGTTCGATTCATTGTTATCAATCATGAGCGATCAGACAAACCAATAATAACAGTGGCTTGCGAGCCAAATATTCTGTGGAATATTTGAATATTTTTTAATTTTTTAATGTTGACATAAAATCACGTATTTTATCCGCAAAGGGTAAGGCAGAGGTGTACCTTTAATAGTACACCTACATTTCGCCAGTTATGTACGAGTATTATATAAGTCCCATGTAATATGGGTCGAGCCTATAGTCTTCAATCCTGCACAAATCCAGACTCCGGGCTGCTACTGAGAAATTCCAGATAAAAATCCAATAACACTTTGCCAGACTTGAGAATTGAACCCAGGACCTGCTCAGCAGTAGCGTTTGCAACCACAAGATCAACAAGCAATTTTAAATAATTGATTGTACTAGGATATTATATGACTGGATGTCATAAAATAATTGTTTGAGATACTGAGAAAATGAGTAAACATTTTAATAAAATAGACCCAACCAATCATAGATTTTATGGGTTAAAAAGTTTGAAGCAAGCCAGCTGGACACTTGTCGGATCATAAGCTGCCTAGCCTTCCCCTAATATAATAATATGGGGTCGGCTTCCAGTCTAACCGGGTGCAACTGAATACCAGTATGTTACATGGAGCTGGGTATCTGACCTCCACAACCCAGGTACTGGGACACGAGACCCCTTGTACTAAGACCCCCTAAGACTAGTTGTCAGACTTTCGGGCTTCTGACTACCCGTAATGACTGTCAAAGATCTATGAATGTCAGCCGGGACCAATGGCGGGGTGTTGTCGGATGTTTGATGTTGAATGCACAATGGTATCATGGCCGGCTCTGGTCAGATGAGTTTCACGTATAATGGATTACATTAGAATATCCCATTCTAGCTAAAGAAAAAAGGTAAAATTAAGCAAACTGAAGTTACCCACGAAAAACTGGGAAAAAAAAACAACCCAGTTCTAAATCTCAAGATGGCACAGGAAGCTCTTTTTAACCTAAAATTTCAAAGCGGGCAGGTAATAAAACCTAAGAAGCGTATATTTTTGACTGTAGTTTTAATTTTAAAAGCACATAAATTCACATAACGAGCTAACTTGTTTCAGACTGCGCTGAGTTAAAATTAATGTTATTCTTAGAAACATTTTCCTTCCGTTTCCTAGTTAGCATTTTCTAGCACAAAAGTGGTACAATAATCTTGGAAGGATGATCCTATTTTCTTGATGAATTGTTTGTGTTTTGCTTGAAAATTATCCTTTGTTGGTTGGTACTTTTTCTTGGATCTTCTGACATTAGCAAGCAGTTTTTTTGGTTAGTGAGGGCAAGTGATTTAGTACCTATCTAATAGAGGCATGAGAAACAGGGTGTAAACTTCACTCATCCTCTTTAGAAAAGGGAGTATCCTCCAACCAGCACGCGTAGCTAGACAACCATAGAAATGGGTTTTCCACGGGTTTAGTCGACGGAAGAATAGACAAAATGACAGATTGTGATTGTTTATCTGTCATTTTGTCTATTCTGCCGTCGACAAAACCCGTTTCTATTATGGTCATGCTAAACGTGCAGACGGGTGTTGTGTCTGTTGGGCAACTTCCCGAAGATTGATGTCGGGCCGTAGTGTATATACTCGTCGCGCGGTAACCCTGCTTGAACGATGCAGGATTTTAGATGCCGCCACATAATTATTAATTTTATCCAAACATAGTATCTTATTCGGATCCTTGGATCTTGGATTCGGATTCTTGTCGGATGCAGACACGCGGATTACTTATTATTTTACTCTTCATTGTATTTCACACACATTTTTATTTTTATTTTGTATTATATTTATTTGTCTGTATCTATCTATCCGTGACATCACTGCGGGCGCTATCAGAATACCAGCGCTGCGACATTTTTATTTATTTTTAAATGTCGCGGCATTATGCTGAAATAGGAGCCTTTTGGCCTCGTACAGGACTTCCTTCTGTGTCTTCATTTTAATGTAACTTTGTTTTTGATTGTTTTTTATTTATGTTTAATGTGTTTTTAGTTTTGTGATTTCCTGTGCGAGTCTCAATAAATACTTTTTCTTTCTTTCTTTCTTTCTTTCTTTATTCTTAGATTTATAATAATTTAATGTCGAACTTTTAAAGCAAACTTGGAAATCTTTATTTAAAGTAAAAGTAAGTAATGTTCGCGTCTCGTTTCTTAATGACCGCGTTGTTCTCTTTAACTACGGATTTAAATGCAGTTATTACCATCATTTTGAGAATTTATTCCAATAAGTGTATGCGTCATCATCATCATCCCAGCCCGGAATCACCCACTGCTGGGTATAGGACTCCCCCTTTTTCCGCCATACTTCCCGGTTCCGTGCGTCTCTCATCCAGGTGTTTCCCACGACTTTGACTTTATCATCGACCCAACGCGCTTTTGGACGACCTTGGTTTCTTTTGCCTAACTTCGGCCACCATTCGGTCACAGCTTTACTCCATCGGCCATCTCCACGTCTGACTAGATGTCCTGCCCAACTCCACTTGAGGCGCATCGCCCTGTCTCCGACATCGTAGACTTTCAACCGGCGACGGATTTCGGTGTTACGCATTCGGTCTAGTATGGTTATGCCAAGCATGCATATTATACATTAATATTAAACTTACTTATAATACAGAAATCTCGATGTTTTGTCAAGCTGTTAAAACAATGTAAAGCAGGGGCTGGTCGCTAGTAGGTACTAAGCTAAATCGTTCGTTGAAATGAAAAGTCAAAAGTCCACAATCTTTTTTTTTTTTCTATTTTTCGTTTAAAAAAATATTTGAATAAAGCTCAAAGAGTTTCTAATACTGTAAAAGATAAATGCAAGGCCAAATTCCTGTCCCTGAAACTCTTGGAAGTCGTGGCCTTAATATACGAACCATCTTCTTACAAATTCCTCAGTTTTATATTTAATGGCTCAAAATGAGGACAGCAATAAACAATAACAAAAAGATATCTAATTGAAATAGCAATTTATTTGCGAAATTGAATTCAAGAATTTTTCTTTATTGTTTAATAAAATCTTGCAAATATTACAAAAATGTCATACTTCTTGTTCCCAAAAATATTATATCTATATGAAAAATGTTTAAAAGAAATTCCACCGTTTACCTTTGGAGCGCAGCGAAACTTTGCTGCTTTGGTGAAGTTACGTTTACAATATTATCATTTATTTCATTGTACAATTCTGTCAGATTAACATCGATTTGGACTGTTGCCTTAATCGTAAGAATATATTGCATTTTTCTGCAACGTAGCAGAAAAATATTTATCGGAAATCTTCATTTCAAATCAGAAACAAGATTATGAACATAGAAAACTAAATTATCCTATTGTTAATACTTCTCATTTATCCTCTGTCTTTTGTAGAATTGCATTAGTTACTTTCGTTCGCCGAGTCTTAATTACGTGCAGCTCGTTCCCATGTCGGCTGGCACCACTATTAACCTAATTTTCTGAATCTCTGGACGAGAGCTCTCAATATGGTGGCAATTGTATTCGCTCGTAGGCTTACGAATTAATTTGAATCAGTTTAAAAGCTTTCCGATGCGATTTTGCTTGTGGAAGTCAATTTGGAAGTATTTTTAATACAGTGCGGATGGAGTATTAAGGCTCAGACAGACGCGACGCGACAGCCTGACGCGACTCTGGCTGAGTAATTTCTGAAACTTCATGGAAATTGTTCTACCAGATTTGCGTCGCACCGTCGCGTCGCGCCTGTCTGCGAGGCCCTTTAACAGTTTCAAATCATCTTTTGCGTACATTTCGCTGTTCCACACATCATATAGCTTAGGAAGATTTTTTTGTGTTATTGCTGAAGTAAATTTTTCAAGCTTCTTCTTTTCGTATCGAGGTAAGTAAATAAAAAAATATTTTGCTGAATTATTTTCTCATCTAGAGTATTCATATTTTTCCGCCATTAAACTTAGTTGCAAGGGTCCAAGCAGTAGGTAGTAGTTATTCTTTTATCCATCCCCAAACTTACTGCAAATCAGAAACCCTGCAAATCAACACACCAGAAGGTGATTTGCGGGCCCACTAAATTAACCCTACCGACCGAGTGTGAAATTGACCTTTTCGCTACTCATATTTGGCTCCCCGGTTTTTATGTTACAACTTAATTTCCCGTACATTCATGTCAGACCTAAATAATAAAAGGCCAACTGCCACAGGTGGCAATATACAAATTTAAGTTAACTAAACGAAAACAAACAAAAAGAGTCCTACCCAAACATTGTTTTAATACAAGCCCCACCTTTAGAAAGTTTGAACTAACCACTATAAACATCGCGTCGAGTGGTTTTGGTAGTACAGTCAAGCAAAGTAACAAGTATACAGGCAGCTCATTTGCAAAGTTGCAAGTAGGAAACAATATCGTGAATGTACTGAGTAGTCAAGTTTCTTACATCATTTAAGCCAGGTAACCAGGTTAGATACTAACTACATGAAAAGAAGAAGAAGCCCCGTTTACATGATGCAAGTTTCTTACTTGTCGCATACAATAAAATTGAAGCAAACAACTACTTGCATTATCTTAACACTGTTTAGACGGTGCAACTTCTATGGTTGCTGCAACTTATGGTATGCAATTAAATCATACCGTTTAAATCACCGGGGTAATTGCGTATCACGCATATAATGGCAATCGATCGCAATGCCTCTCATTTTGACAGTACCGCCACGTTCATTGCGTTATTTACATTGTTAAGAAGACGAATTTTTCAAACTTATGAAACGATGGATTACGAATTTCCTTCAAAACTTGAATTGATTTGGGATGAAAGTGTGTCAGGCTAACACACACAATACTTATGAAATTTGGCAGTGTAGTAGAAATAAATGTTTTCGCCTGTATGTACACCTAATTCTTATTTTGACGGTACTCTGAAACTGACACTAGTAAAAGCGTTATTTTCCTCGCAAGCGGTATTCACATGTACCGTGTTTGGCCTTAACTTCCGCGCTCAAAGTTGGGACATGTTCGGATGAACGGGATTAGTGGGAGGCGTGTAGCTACTTGTATGCTGAGCTGGACTGTTGAGCAAAGTTGTTGATGTATAGTAAGATGTATACGGCCGTTGTTGAAGATTGGACCCTTTTTTAAAAGCTGGTTATGCCAGTTGCCGTGCTGGATAGATGCGCTGTGCTGTGGTGCTGTGTAATTGTGTCTAGTCAATAATTAGGTCACTAAACTTGTAGTCCTTTTTTCCTCCGACTGTTTTTATTATCTGGCTCAACTACTTAAAAAGTTAAACACTTACGAGAAGATCACAAAACCGCAAAAGACCCAAATACCTAGTTATTTTTCAGTCAAGGAACGTGCCCAAAAAAGTGGTGACAATACCTCATAATTTATGCAGTTAAGATTCTACGTCATTTTATTTAAAATTTATTTTCATTCATTTCTAAGCCATGGCCACTAACTCAAATAAAAATTAACAATTCACTAAATCAACTTTCTCTCCCAATGCAATGCCACAATCGTTTATTAATTGTTATCATCAAACTTTGTATCGCTGCGGTCCGTAAATAAACTATTTACGCCGTCCTCATCCAGACCGTGGCCTTAGTTATGGATTTGCCCTTATACTCGTAATGAAACACGATAAAACTTTGAGGGTTAACTTGTTATCCTCCAACTTTTACGTCGCCTAACCTTCGCAATATCCCGGGCGTTAGTTAGTATGACACATTGTCGTCTGCGTAGCGTTTCCCAACTAGTTCTGACGTCGGCTTCTGGTCTAACCGGATGCAACTGAATACCAGTAGTTTGCATGGAGTGACTGCCTATCTGAAAGAAAGAAAGAAAGAAAAATATTTTATTTGGGACACGCACAGGAAATACAAACAGTAAATAATTATAAAAAAAATGAAAATACAAACATAGTAACGACCTGTGCGAGGCCAAAAAGGCCACTATCTCAGCATAATGCGGCGATATTTAAAAATAAATACCGCAGCGCTGGTATTCTGATAGGGCCCACTGTGATGTCACGGACACATCTACGGACTCACTATCCCAAATAATAATAAAACAAAAAGCAACAAAAATAATAATAAAAAAATAGTACAAATAAAAACTGAAACTAAATAATAAATAAATTAATCTTTAGACGCCCGACGTTCCAACATCACTTGTCCATAGTATAGACTATTATTTATCTATGGTGACAAGCGAAGGGACGCGGGCGCACGACTGTCAACTAAAGTAAGTTGTCAATAAGTAAAGAAGAAGTAATGAAATTTAACAGAAATTATAATTTAAGGTTCAAAGAATCTAATAGTCTATAACGAGAGGTATTAATAGAAATAAAACAATGGGTGAATAATATAAGATAAGGCAAGAAAGTGGTGCAAATGAAAAGTGTCGTTGTGTCGTTGTGTTGTGTGTAGTGTAAATCAGAAGAAAGAGATTCGGTCACCGAGAAAAACAATTGCGATTGAAGCAAACTCACACTGCTAAGAACACTGAACACTTCGCTAAGGCCACCAATATCAACTGCGTGCAGTCCCCGGGTGAGTTTAGAAACTGGTTTCCTTTTGTACTCGTAACAAATGTTGCTTATAATTAGTACTAAAAGTTCCAACTGTTTTAATAGCACGAAAAGGAGGTGGCAAGTCGTTCCAGCAACGCGAGGCAGCGAATTTAAAGCTTCCACGGAATGCAGCAGTTTTGTGTGATGAAGCCAACAGAAGGTAGGAAGATGCTCTTGTTTTAATTTTATTTATGTCACGTGACCAGGTCAGTTTCCTATAAAGATATTCTGGTTTTTTTGTGAGAATGGTGCCAAAGAGTAGGGTAGCCAAATGAAGCTTTCTGCGATCTGACATTCTCATCAAATTACCCTTAATTAAAAATGGAGTTATGTGAGATCGGGGAGGGACATTGAAACAAAATCTCGCACAGGCATTCTGTACTCGCTGGATCAGCTTTTCACTTCTACCAAGAATGCATGCACCATACACAGTGTCAGCTTGGATAAAACAAGTGACTCACACAGCATGACACGCATATCCACACTTATGTAGGGCCGTACACGGTACAGAAGCTTTAACCGGTAAAAACAGCTGCGCACAGCCTCCATGATGTGTGTCTCAAAATGCAAGTGCTCGTCAAACACGACCCCAAGATTACGGGCTTCTTGCACCCTATCAATAGAACACCCGTCAATCTTCAAGTCCAGATTATACCCTGCCATTTTATTCAGAAAATCTCTAGATCCCATGATAATGTATTTGGACTTAATTGGGTTCAGGACCAGAGAGTTTCTCACTGACCAGGCTGAAATCCTATCTAAGTCCTCATTCATTATTTTTACAGCTTCAGCAGACTGCTGAGGGCGGAATGAGACATACATCTGCAGATCGTCAGCATAAAGGTGGAATTTGGTGTTGTTCAGACAGTTGATGATGTCGGCGCTGTACAGAATAAAGAGAAGCGGGCCCAGGATCGATCCCTGTGGTACGCCGCGGTTCACCTGCTTGGGGCTGGAGGACAAAACATCTCCAAAACCATCACTTGTTACTTGGACATACTGAGAACGGTGACTCAGGTAACTCTGAAACCATTGGACTGTTTCCGGTTGACATCCGTAGTAAGACAGCTTGGAGAGGAGAAGGGAGGTATTGATAGAGTCAAAGGCACGTGAAAAATCCAGCAGCACAAGCATGGTACCCATGCCCCGCTCTCTGGCTTCCAGGATATTGCCAACAACATCAAGAAGAGCTGTGGCTGTGCTGTGCCCCTTACGAAATCCTGATTGGGCCAGTGGCAAAATACCGTGCTGTTCCAGATATATCCGTAGCTGGTTAGACACAACTTTCTCCAGAATCTTGGAGAGACAAGGTAAAAGGCTAATTGGGCGGAGATCTTTCACGCTGGCGGGATTAGATACCTTGGGGATGGGCCTAACTATAGCCAATTTCCACAGATCCGGAAAAGAGGACGAGCCTATGGATCTGTTGATGATGGCCGTTATAGCTGCAAGGGTACGAGGAAGAGTCATCATCAGCATCTCCAGGGAGACATGGTCAGAACCCTGAGCATTGGACTTAAGACCATGTACAAGCCTCAGCACCATTTCCTCCTGGACTGGCTCAAGCTGGAAATGAGTATTACCGAATCTGTGGTGTTCAAAGTAAGTCAAATCAGCATTACTGACCCTACCACTGCCAGGCACATCCAAAAAGTGGTCATTTATATTTTCAGGGTTGTTACAAAAATGTGGTAGACTGTGCTCTGGTTTTTTTGAAATTGCTATGGATGATTTTATATGGTTCCATAACCTCTTTGGCTGTTTAATATTTTTATTTATATATATTTTGAAATATGCACACTTTTCACTATGAAAAGCGGCCCTAACCAGGTATTTAAGCTCTTTGTATGAGTTTATATGACGTTCAGATTTAGTGGCTTTAGACTTAACATGGCATTTGTCACGCAACTTCATCATTTCCTTGACTGTATATGTTATCCAAGGATAAACCTTTTCTTTTATTAAAACTTTTTTAAGGGGTGCATGTAAGTCGAAGAGATTTAAAATATACGTATTAAAAGTTGCTACCATGGAATTCACATCCTCCAGACCCTCAATATAATCCCAGTCCATCTTATTCAAATCATCATTAAATTTATCCAGCAGTATATCCTTAAGTGGCCTATAGGTGATCCAGTGTGGGGAAGGTTTCTCCATTTTAAAATTAAGTTCAACAGATATAACTGCATGTTGACCAAGCTCAGGTATATGTAATACAGAGACCCCACACACACGGGCATCAGTGCACACAACATCAATTAATGTCTCACTATGGTCTGTAAAATGGGTAGGCTCAGTAACAATCTGATTCAACTTGGAGCAAAGTAAAAAGTTGTGAAGTAATTTTGTTTTATTTTCCAGCTGGTTTAACATGTTAATGTTGAAGTCACCAAGCAAGATGACCTTATCCGCGCCAGCAAATGACGAAAGAGAGTCGGTAATCGCATCCAGGAAGACATTCACATCAAGCCACGGCGGCCTGTATGCAGTACCGATGATAACTGAATGCGAGTTAACGTTAAGCCTGAGCCACATTTGCTCGACCTGCGGCGCCGGCGGGTGCGGCACGGCGCGCACGCGCACCCCGCGGCGCAGGTAGAAGCCCACGCCGCCCCCGCGCCCGCTGCGCACGCTGGGCGGGCGCGGCACGTGCCGCAGCCGGTAGCCCGGCACTGTCGGTGCGCGACCCTCCTCTCCCTGCCTGAGCCATGTCTCATTTATCGCCATGATGTCTACCGAGAGGTTCTCCATAGCAACAACGAACTCCTCATGACGCGAACCAAGTGACCCTGCATTAAACAGTCCAACTTTAAGATTTTTTGTCTTAATCATTTTTGTAAATAGTGTAGTATATAGTAATAATATGTTGATTACAGATAATATGAGAAGTGTCATGCAGTATAGAGTTCAGTACAATATTAAGAGGTGTAAATATTCTCAAAAACACAATATTAAGTTTCATTCGTAATAATATAAATTGAAGTATAATAAAAAATGGGGTTATATGCATAGGCAGCCAAATATATAAAATCCGTAAAAACAAATATAGATTGGTAAATATAGTAGACGTGAAGATAGAGAGCTCAGGAATGGAGTAAAAGAAATGCACACAGATAATCATTGAATGAGCAGTTGGGCCACTACCAGAAGCAACCAAAGTATACCGAGACATGAAAATAACTGGCCTCGCACAAGACAAACTAAAAAAAAGTAAAAGAAACAAAACATATATAAAAAGGTAACGTTTTACAATATTATTGACTAAGTCAAGGTGCCTGGCAGGAGCCACACTATTAAACCTCCCTTTCAGTCGACACCTCACTACCAAAAACACGCGCAAAGTCCTCCTCTGAGCGGATACAGTGGGTAGGCTTGCCATCACCCTGCTTAGCCAGGATGCGGCCGAATTTCGTCCAAGTGAACCTCCATCCGAGGCGGCTGCCAGCCTCACGAACCCGGTAAAACAAATGTTTATTCGTTTTAGACAGCCTCTCATTCAGATAGAAGCGACGCGCGGGCGCGGGGAGTCCAAGATCCCCGGTGGTGGCCCCGCGCCGGACGCGCGCACTCTGCAGCAGGTCGTCGCGCAGTGCGCGCCGCGTCAGGCGTACCACGATGCGCCGCCCGCGCGCAGCCGCTTCTCCCACTGGGTTCGTTCCACCAACCGGACTCGTGCCGCCCGCAGAGGTCCTCCGTACCTCTCGGTCAGCTCGCAGGCCCACCCGTTGCGCGAAAACTATGTCCCGCTGGTCGAGAGCTACCCCAAGCTTTGCCGCCACCAGTCCGACGGTGTGCACCACGTTCTCGCCGGGAATCTCCGGGATGTTGGCAATCTCCAGGTCAGAGCCAAGCAAATCCTGTTCACGGTCAATGAGGTCAAGCTGCAACTGCTTCACTATCTGCTCGAGCCGGGTCACCTTGCTGTCTGGCACTGCAGCACTTTGCCTGCTCTCAAGAGCCTCAATTCTGGCCTCCAGGCCGTCAACCCGCTCTGTGCATACTCCCAACGACGAATGCAGGCCTGCCATCTCCCGACGAAATTCTCGCATCTCATCCCGAACCTCCCGCAGCTCAGAACGGAAGAGCCTTATTTCCTCCCTGAGAGTCAGTTGAGTATCCGGCGAGGGCTCTCCATCGGTACCCTGTTCGCTTCCCGCCCGAGACTGTTCCTTGGCCACCGCAACGAGGGGCCCGGTCCGAGAGCCCTGCTCCTGAGCCACCGCCACTGGTGACCTGATCGTAGCGCCCTGGAGCGGTGCTGTCGCAACAGTAGCTACTGCCGCTGCCGACGTTGCCGTAACCGGGGCCACCGACACAGCTGCCGCAATAACAGGGGGACCACAGCACAGATCCTTGACGGGTGTGGAGCTATTGTCACCCCTGGGCAACTTCTTTTTACAGTCTGGGCACAGCCAGTCCCTACTTAGCTGCGTTGGATCGGGCAACAACAAGCATGCGAGGTGATAGCGGTTGTGGCAAGAGAAATTGCTACAAGTGGCGCCCCCTTTCGTAGATAGGAACTTTCCGCATGCTGCACACTTTACCATGATGGTACGGTTAGGAGTGGCTAGATGGCGCACACCTCTCTTAAGCCTCTTTTGGCGGCGCTAGATGGCGCCCGCTACACAAAAATTATTGATTTCAATGTGCAGATCTGTGGTATTGTTATCGACACTTGTCAAAAGTAATACAATTGACACTTTTTGCAGGTACCGGTAACACAAAAAAAATCCAAGTCACTTCAAGGTTTAAAAAGTAATAGAAAAGGTAAATTGTTTTTATGGATTTACACTACCGAACTATAGTTTATTAGGCGTGCTAACAATTACACACGTAAGTAACACTACTGAGCTAATGGAAACACGAAATTTACGCAGAATTATTCGGTGTTTTATTTTATAATAGTGGAGACAAGAACAACCGATGTGTACCGTATACCGTCCGCGACGTCACTCTCTATCTGACCTCTACAATCCAGTTACTGCAATGGGTAACACGATACCCCTTGTTAGGACTGGTTGTCAATGTCAGACTTTCGGGCTTCTACCCGACGCCGACGGGACTACCCGAAACGACTAACAAAGATCCATGAATGACAACCGGGACCAACGGCATTACGTGCTTCCCGAGACACGGTAGGGTCTCGGTATGTAAAGATGGTCATCAATCCACGGACCGACCGTGGCAAGCGTAGCGTAACTTGATCGATCGATCCGTGCAAGCCACGAGACATGAGCCCCCCGAGGTAATATGACACATCGAGCTTTACCAATCAATCAACTCAGCCTATCGCAGTTCACTGCTGGACAAAGGCCTCTCTCACGCTGCGTCACAACAACCTATCTTCCGCCATCCGCATCCAGTCTATCCCAGATAGATTTTTAAGGTCTTTGGTCCATATAGGTGAGGGCGTCCCTCCTCCGTCCTGTGTTTTGAACGTGAAAGTATGGCAACGTTCAAAACAGGTTTTGTTCGTTTCGAATGAGTTCTGGATCTATCATGCGTCCGTCTCATTTATTTGTCAGTTTGGTTTCTGTTTTTCTCTCAGAGTAATAACTTTACTCTGAGGTTTTTCTTGTCATGCAATTTAATTTAATTTATTAACTATTGACATAATTATTCATTATTATTATAATCTTACACAAATTTATTATATTTAAGTATACCTAAACACATTGCAGTATAAAACTGATTTACATCTGTCACCTCACACTTCAGGTCTAGTTGAAAACCAGCGTCAGGCACCAGTTGTCTGGCATTTTTGCTGAACTAGGCCTATTTGGCGCAGCCGCGAGGCACACTTTCCTGCTAATATGTTAGAACGCACTTTTACACTTTTTATTTGTTTTCTTTCTTTCTTTCTTTTCCCTCACCACGCTTGCTGATACGTGGTCTGCACTCCAGGACTCGTCTGCTCCAGACAAAGTTAACACTCCATAGCCGAACAATTTGCTAAACACGATGTACCATATTTACTGCCGGATAGAAGGCGAACGTGATGTTGTTATAAGAGAATCTCTAATGAATTTAATTACGAAGGTTTTATTGTTATAAATATTTTATGGAAGGTGCGTCGTGTCGGATACATTGTGGATTCCTCGCATTGTTTCTACTTTGGGATTGTTTCGCTGTTGTGACAATGTATGTTTAAGAGCGGAGTTGCCCGCTTATCGTTCGTTTCGTTTTGACAAAATAAATCATTCTCCACGAGCTCCTTTGGAAGAAAAGTATTAATTTGTTGTTGTGTTGTAAATTTTTCTTGTTAAATAATGGTAGGTAGGCATCTTCTCTAACAATTACAGATAATAGTAGATTATACGACAAGTGAAAAAAAATGGAATTTAAATCGGGGGACTAAGTTGTATCCCGAAAGCAGCGAAGGATTCTAGATTTGAATCCTAAGCGGAGCGGAGCGGAGAGATACAGGGACCGAGATTAATAATTTTTTCACGAGTTGTGTACTCTACTTTTTACCATTGGCTGCGAG
The DNA here is from genome assembly GCA_916701695.1 of Agrochola macilenta. Taxonomy (NCBI): domain Eukaryota; kingdom Metazoa; phylum Arthropoda; class Insecta; order Lepidoptera; family Noctuidae; genus Agrochola; species Agrochola macilenta. Next base: position 7,171,943 of record OU753554.1, on the reverse strand, counting down.
AAAATAAATAGTAGTATAGTATTTATATTTATCTGTCGTAGTTGTAGTATTTATATGACTGCTTCGTTGGTGTGGTGGTCGCAAGCGCTACTGCTGAGCATGAGGTCCTGGGTTCGATTCCCAGGTCGGGCAAAGTAATATTGGGTTTTTCCAACAGGAATTTCTCAGTAGCAGCCCGGGGTTTGGATTTTGCCCGGTTACAGGCTCGCCCCCTATTACATGGGACTTAAAAACATAACTGGTGAAATGTGGGTGAACTAAAGGCACACCTCTGCCCAACCCTTCGAGGAAACAAAGCGCGATGTTATGTTGCGGCCCATTCACGATTTCGGTCTTAGCGGCGAGCGGCGCGGCAGGCGGGGCGGCGGCGCCAAGCGGTGCGTTTTACACGCCACGTACGGACGTACCCTCAGTAGCGGCTAGCGGCAGCGGCCGAGGTGGGCGTATTTAGGTAGTCAGAACGTGCTCAAAATTATGGCGTTATCAAAATTATCCCTTCTGTGTTTAGAAAGCAGTATATTTTTAAAACAAGATATTCTTAATATGAGAGAAGGAGTGCACGAACTGAATAAAAATCGATATTTAAATGGCGAATTTCGTGACCTATACGAAGATTACAGAAAATATCCGGATAAGTTTTATTAGTACAGTACGGATCGATTTAAAATTTCAGTTATAAACACCTCGGTATCCATTACCGCCACAAAATCGTCTAACAATTTTTGTTTATAGCGCCGCTCTGTTTCGTGGCGTCGCACCCAGTCGCTTGTACTTTTGATATCGCCGCTCCCCGCACCGCGCGCCGCTGCAGCGATTCGCTCCGACAAAACCGCGCGCGTTTTCGCTATGAGAGGCGACTCTTGGCGTGCTTCAAACATTTTCATACTTTTGTTCTTACCGCTCGCCGCCCCGCGCTTAGCCGCCGCTCACCGCGGCAAGGTCGTGAACGGGCCGTTATTTATATTTATCACATTTTTTGCGGCAGCAAATTGTCTACTATAATTGCTGCTTCAGTACGAAATGATTGAGTTAGTGCATTTTGGTCACTGGAAGAACTTAATTCCTTATAATTATGTTACTAAATTTTCCAATGACATTAAAACAACCACGATATCAGAACTAAAATGGGAGGAAAAATAAAAAATAAAATCGTATAGCTTCTATGGAAAAGCTCCATCTAGTCAGCCAGTACGTTTCATTTATTTTTTGTACATAATTCGTACAGTTCGTGCTTAGTCCGAATTTAAAACGTTTTTATACACTCAGTGAGTAAAAGAGAGTTTTATTCACTGTTATCGATTAATAAAATGCCCCTTTTCGAGTGGTAATGGTAAAAAATTTATTACATACAGTGTCTAATAATTTTTGTGATGAAACTACCAATCTGCGAGTACCTTCTCTAGATGTTATTAAAGGAGTGAAAAATAATGAAACACATTGTAATTCGAAAATAACGTTTATTTCTACATAACATTTATTTTATGCATCCACAAAAATATGTAATTGAACATCTTTTGAGAAATAAATAAGTTCTATACACTTAACTAGACTCTATAGTACTTAAGTAGAATAAAATCATTGCTATTACTATAAATTCACAGAATTTGTTTTAAAAACACTTATTCTAGACATTTTCTTAAGTAATCCTCAAATGGCCTTTAGATTATCGCGTTAGGAAAGTGATTCAGAAAAGACTTGGAATTTGTAGAAAGTAATTTCGATTCCAATAATCGAGAATTACGATTTCGACTCACGGTTTGAAATCGAATAAAATTTCGGTTTCAATCGGAAATAAAATGTAGGACCTATGTTTCGAACGTAATACATGAGATAAAAGAAAGTCTCAAGATTTATAGTCCAAGGGTGTTCAAAATCCGATATTTTTATTGTCAAATAAATATTACAGATTGTAATAAAACACACTATGGAATTGTTATTTATCACTTGCGAAGTCATTTCAATTTATATTTTGAAAATAAAAGGACCATAAATAAAAGAAAAATATAACTTATTTTCTACAATTTGCAAAAACAGAATGTTAGCAATGGTTCATAAAATATAAATTATGAAGATATTTTATGCACTCGTGCGTAAAAAAAATCTTGAACTATCCCAAAAATCCAAACAGAATTTTTCAGCTTCTCGTAAATTAAACACAGCTTTGCATTACCGATTCGCATAATTAATTAGTTAATTCACTGAGAATTTATGTGTTCATTAACTTAGAGTATGTGATACACCAAATCAATTTATAATTTTGTACCTACTTAATTAGCTTTAATCGTTGACAAAAAAAAACTAGTGTTAGAAATTTGATTGCAAAATCCACAAAATTCGATGTACCTACTGCATAAAATACCTAAGGTAGGAGATTCACGATCGTCGTAAAACGTAACTCTTATCTGTGTAGAGTAAGGTATAAATTAGAATGAGTGCCGAGAGCTTTATCAAACTCACGGCAATAACGACTCTAATTCATACTATAAACAATGAGATAAAAGTTACGTCGCCAGGACTTACGTCATTCAAATATGACCGTGAATGGATAGGGTAGTTTTACAGTGTTCAAATTAAGAACGTCAACAGATGTAACAATGTCAAAAAAATTGCAGACCTTGTTACCCAGTATTTTTTACGCAAACGTAGCAAAGTTTTTTATCCACTTTTTTGCTCATCTCGAGTGCAATTAGAACAAAATTAACTTTTTCAAGTAGAATTATGTTTGCCCTCAGTGGCAGAAAAGGCCTTTCTTGAATTCTTTCAGCTTGGACCTATACCGGTAAACAACAATTAACTGAAAGTTTTGTAGTGACCATCTATTAATCTGGTGTGAAGACAAAAACTGAAGTAGTTAGACGATTAACGATACTTCAGACTTGCTGGAAGAATCTAACGAAGAACAATATGTTTCATTTGGTCCAGACTTTTTATGCATAGTTGTTGCTGCTGTTGTTGATATAAAGATGATAAGCTTTGGTTTCCTAGAAATATTATTTATTTCATAGAAATCAGATAATGGTCGCTTTACAATAACCATTGTCCAAATACATACTTACTATTTTTCAAATAGCTGTCAAATATTGCCAAATTAATCAAAACAGGTAGTTTTGATTAATTTGGCAATATATACTGTATGGAAATATGAAATATCGCTAACTAGTGAACTAGAATATTAATAATGAATTGCAAGTATAACATTGAATTTGATATTGTAACCGTTTTAGGTGTAAAAAAGGCAATTGGCAAAGTTTCCAAATACTTTTTACATCTAAAACCAAATATTCGGTATTACGATATTAATGCTTGCATTTCATAAACAATATTTCAGTATTCAAAATAATTTACATTACGCAACACAAAACATAATTTAAATTATAAGCCATATATAAGCTAGCACACGCCAATATACCAAACAAAATCATCGAGGAAAATATTTGCGACGTTACTTTCAGAATTCACGCTCATACACCAAAAAGGACAGTTTTTCATGAAGGCCATTGAAACATGATAAAAGCGCTTTCCTAGGAAACTAGCTTAAAGCAATGTTTTTGTGACATAATGATATGAGGTGAGACATTTTGAGTCTATGGTCAACGTCGATTGACTGTAGTCTGTTTACAACCTTAAAATATAAAAAGGGCTATGGGAACCTATTTTTTTTTTCCACATATCTAGGCAATAAATGTATAGATGACCTTTCTAGTTTCCACAAATAGACATTAATATTTTCGCTTGAAATCCAGGTATGCACGTAACAAGCCATAAATAGCTATTTCGCGAAATGAAATATTTTTAGGCCCGTTTCGGATTTGTATTCAAATTAATTTCTGTAGAAACAGATGGATTTCCCGGCGTCGCGACGACGGACGATCGTGATGTGTAATTTGACATTTCGTCGTACCTTATGCAGTTTAAATTAAAATTATATTACCGAATTATACGGGAAACTGAGTTTTATGAGTTATTGGTCAAGCAATCAACGTGTTTTTCCGGAAAAAGGTTTTCCAAATTGTTTAGTTGGGAAAGTTGTTTATTTCTTACTTTAGCCTGGACACTTTTATGAGTATTGAGTTTATTAAGTTCGCTCTTTCTTTTATTACCTTAAATCAATCACAGATTCTTTAACTTTGGAATTAGTAACTCAAAGATAATTAATTGCCATCATTTTGTCCCATTTTTATATTTTTATAATAAATTCTTGAAATTTTTATTTTCATTATGAAAAGCGAGATAACGCCATCAATTCGAGTCGTCACACGAAAGACAAAAATAGATATTTGAAAAAAAAATACGTAAAAAATATTGGCATTTTATTTGGCAAGGTTTATTTTGTATATGTGGTCATTAGCGGGAGTGATGCAGCAAGCGCCAGCGTGTGGCTACTAAAACTGCGATAACCTTTAGTTTTGAAAACGACATACATTTCAAAGATTACTAGAAACTTAGAATTTTATGGATGGAAACAACAAAATATGATAATACTCGTAAGAAAACAAACGACGTGAGAAAAACGAGTTTTTGAAATGAAAACTTATTTAAGCGCGTTGAGCGATTTTTGGTAGGGAAAAGTCTTATGAATGCGCGTCACCAACATGCGAATGTTAACAGTATTGCATAGTTTTAAGTTTGTACTTCTGTCGCCAGTCCCCATGACTGCTTATTATTTTTTATTTTTTTATTCAGACCCATTTAGTGCAGGTTGGCTCGATAAACTTAAAAGTCTGTGTTTATTAGGTAGTTAACGTGTATATTTTCACTGCGTTTCAATCAAAAATTATTGAGCCTTCATAAGTTGTGACGATGTTATCAATACTATTAAATGGCTTTCTTTTTTATAACATTGAAAATCACCGCTATCTCTATTAAACCTCGTTTACACGATGCAAGTTCCTTGCCTGTGGCATGCTATAAAATTGAAGCAACAAATGAGTAAAGTTGTAACGGGCTGTTGTATTCAAGCTTTAGAGTCGCAAATTTTGCAACCTCATTTTTTATTAGTATCGTGTATTGCTTCAATCGACTTCACAATGAGATATTGGCAACAAAGTGATTCGAAAAAATATGATTTAATACTAAAGAGTATCTTTGTTTTTCTTATCACGCTGTAGATTTTTCTTTTCATTAATTTATCAAACACTCTCCGTCAATCACTGAAGGAATTTCACAATAACATTATCAATAAAATATGTATGAAATAAAAATGAAACTGAAATGAAATACTAGAAAATTCTGTAATAATTGTCAATTTAACAGTGAGAAGTATAATGAAATGACTGAAATTGTTTACCACAAAGAAGTTTGAAGGATATTTTTATTTGTATTTCTTCCTGAAATGATACAGGTAGGCTAGAAGCTAATCAAGTTTTTATAAAATATAACAGTAAGAGTATGTATTGTAAATATCCACATAAGAATGGAAGAATACCATCCAATAGCTATCTGTATTGAAAGTCCTACTTTGGCACTAATAAGATAGTCAATTACATCCTAGATATAAAACGCAATTATATCAGACTTCAAATCTAATACATTTACAATTACATTCCTCACTTTGGCAGTAGATTTCCAATTTCAAAACAAAACATACTCGTACAACATTGGTTCAAATTTATCATAAACAAAAAAAAATCTCTTATAGTCGTTGCAAATCGCGAGCACACGTCATGTGATTTTTATGTCACTGGCTAAAGTCCTATTTACATGATTGAAGTTTCTTGTATATAGCATAAAATAAAATTGAAGCAGCTTGTGACTTGCATCGTCTAAACACAGTTTAGACGATGCAAATTTTATTGCTGCTTCAACTTAGGTATGCCACAGGCAAATAAAGTGCACCGTGTTAATCAGGCTTTAAGGTGTTCTTCCGAAGGCGACCGCAACCGCAAACCACAATGGGCATTGGCCAAACGCCGCGACCTGACATGCCGCTACAGTTTTAATTCCGAACGCGGCGTCACAAATTCGACGACAACGGTATTTCTCTTCTTCAGTTTCGCGATAGTCATTTGTCTAACAAGAATACGTCTTGTCGCTCTGGTAGTGACAGGCAGGGACGGCACTTTTAATGGTTTGCAGTCTGCGGTCGACGATCGACTGCAGCGTCAGGTGGCATCGTCGCCGTATACATTTTCATAGAGTTACATAGAAACCAGTCGCTTCGCTGCGTATTTTCTATCTATAGAAGACCAGAACGCAGCCATAGGAAAGTGCTCGCGTATACATTGTAATGCTATTTTTAAATCTGTGATTACAATGTATACATGAATTTTGCGTACTGCTCGTGTATAGTATGTAACGTGGACGCGCGCGTCCTATTTCCAAACTATACTACATCACTTGCGCCTGACAAGAGTTTTAAAGATATAGATTAATAAAATAAAATAAAAAAGAACAAAATGTGAACTGGGTGATATGGGTTGGGTTAGGGTACAACTGTGACCAACCACGCGCGAGCCGAACGAGCGCAGAGAGTGGTGCCGCGGTAGCGGCTGGCGAGGGCTTACTTCCAAGTTGCTTGCAGCCAGGCAGGCTATTTAGTATTTGCAAAAGGTGCATTACGTTGCAAACAATTGGATACTGGTTCACAATTTGTCGCAATCTATACACGATTAGTCCATGCGTACTGGCACTGCATATTAGGGAATAAGGTAGTTATTTAGGACACTACGAAGTATATGCGATTAGTTTCACATCCTTGCGTTCTGGCCTTGTATAGAATGGAAACACGCCACGTCGCTGAGATCTGTCTGTTGCGGTCGCCTTTGGAACAGCACCTTTTAGGTTTTGATTTGTAATTACAAATCTAATGATCGATGCGCGCTCGTAAAATGCAACAACTTCAGTTCTGCTTAATATCTAACATTAAAATCTCCTATAGGTCGTTCAATTAATACTGTTTCGGTCGTGTCTGGTGCTGCTGGTGATGCGGATGCTAAAGCTGATGGTCGTAATGATATGGCTAGAGGTAAAGCTGATCTTGCACAGAGCTGGGATGCTCCGCGCGTTGAGCCGGTTGAGCGGTAGCGGGTACAGCGGCCGCGTCTATGGACAAAAGAGTTTTTATTATATATAAATAAATAAGGATATAGAAAGAGTTTCTTTAAGAAAACATGGGACTGAATTGTAATCACAAGATGTAGTTACAAATAATGATCTTGGATTTATGTAGATATTTATTTCTGTGAAGACATTTTTACACAACATTCTAACTGGAATAGATTGCCTGGGTAAAAATAAAAATAAAAATTTACTCCGTTAGTCAGATAGTAAAAAAAAAATTAGACAAGTATTTTTTGGTATATTATATGACTTAGATAAAACGCATTAAATTTGGGGAGTGGGAGCCCCCCCACTCCCCAACTTTAATGCGTTTTATCTACTACGTCACAACTCAGTATAAAATCTACCAAAGCGTGACGAAATTCCACATTTTAAGTCAATGTAACGCCATAATCTTTTGATTTTGAAAAAAAAAGAAAAAGTACGTGTCCAATATTTTTTTATAATATATCTGACGGACAAAGAAAATATTGTCTTTTAATTCGCAGATAAAAGTATCGGTGAATTGCGACTCTTGAAAATAAGTTCTTAAGTACTCGTAGATCCATAATATTATTACATGTAGTGGTACATGTTATGTTATTGTATGCCATACAATAACATAACATGTACCACTACATGTACGTTGTACATAATATTCAAACTTTTGAAGTTGCTTGTAAATTATAAATTAACAAGACTATAACTTTATGCTTCTCGTGTAAGTTATTTTCATACGAACATTATTAGAGCCTTAGTATCTTTGCATTTGTATTCTGTGTGGTTTTAATCATGCACAGACAAGTTATTGTTTTCTTAATTAAAATCGTAGCGGGTTCACGAAAGAATTATTGTCTCTTGTTAAAAACGTGAGCTGTATTCAAGATATTCTTTGTTTGTTTATTTTTCTAATGAGAATTAGAAAACCCTACCACCCTCCCTTCCTCCTACCTTCCTCCTACTTTTGCTGTGCCCGATAGGGTCCACAATGATCATATTATTTTGTTAAACCTACTACCTAAGTTCACATGTGGAAGCAATAAAAGTATTGAGTATTAAAAGTATACAAACGAAATGATTTTCTAAATTACGTATTTCGAAATATGTTTTGGTATTTGTTAGTGACTTTTTCAATTCATAATTATGTACTTTCTCAGAGGAGCTCGTGACTAAGTAATAATAGCCGCACGGGTCGATCCATCAGGTTAAGTTACCATTGCAAGACCATCTTTACATACCGAGACTCCTCCGTGCCTCGGAAAGCACGTTAAACCGTTGGTCCCAGCTGTCATTCCTGGATCTTTGACAGTCGTTGCGGGTCGTCAGTCTGACTCCCAGCCTTACCACGAGGTATCGTGTTACCCAGTAACTAGGTTGTGAAGGCCAGATAGGCAGACGCTCCATGTAAAATACTGGTATTCAGCTGCATCCGGTTAGACTGCCGGTTAGAAGCCGACCCCAACATAGTTGGGAAAAGGCTAGACTAATGATGTAATTATTCTATATTCTGTTTTATTATTATGTTTTCTTTCTCATTTCTCCTTTCGCAGGTCTGCTGGAAGAAATTTCTTAAGAAATAAGCAGTACCTTTGTACTCATAATTATGTTTATGTCGTATCTGTATCAATTTTACTGTGTGTACATAAATAATAAAATAAATAAATAAATAAATAATTATGTACTTTCTCGGTTTATCTTGCCCATTACTGACATCGGTGAAGTAAATAACATCTTGAGGAATTCTGGACTTATAGTTAATAAAGTCTGAAATCGACAACCGTATTGAACACGCGTGGTGATCAATGCTCGTGACTTCTCTGTATGAGAAGACGCCTTAACCCTGCAGTGGCACACTAATACGCTGGTATTATTATTTGTTAGTGCGTAATCAGTGTAGAACAGGAATTCCCAACAGGTAGTAGAATGACCAACGGAGTGGTGTGGCGGCTCCTATAAGAAATGAAATTAGAAGAGGGTATGACTAGTTTCCAAAACCCAAACGTTTCATACTACTTAGGTGCTGCAAAATGAGGTTTGACTTTTGTGCTTAAGTCGACAAATTAAGTTTTTATATTTCTGTATGAATGGACTAAATAAAACCAAACGTATCCGAGGCTACAATTTTCGAGCTCGCTTCGTTCGCTCTTCCATTCTTGATTCTTCAACTTTTCTGCATAATTTGACAAAGTAACTTCTATTTCTGTTTCAATGATCAAAAGAAAATCTAACTTCCATCCTCCATCCTCCATCCAAGGGGGCGAAAACATTTTCGACCTCGCTTTCGCTCGCTTTACATTCTTATGCTTTTCTGCTTATGTCGACCAAGTAACTCAGGGGCGTAGTGATTTTAAAAGAAAGTTCGAGGGCGCGTATGTTAACAAGTTGGGAGCCTCTGGTGTAGAACATAGTTTTTATTGCGAAATTATGGTTGGTTTTTACGATTAATTGATATACATATTTCTCTGCACCTACTGAACAATGAGGTATATAAGGTACCTCTGCTTTTATAACATTTGGTTGACTTTATTGATTTTTATATAGGTAGTTTTAGTGCGAACACAAGTCTCTCACTAACTAATACACTTAGTTTTCATGGTTAATATTTTCATGGTTAATATGAATGCTGCTTTTGATTGTATAATAAAAAGTTTTTATTTTAGTATCCTAGCAGGTGGCGTTTTATAGTTTCTGCCTACCCCCGGGGAGGGGCGTGAGTTTATGTATATGTATGTGTTATCTTATCAGAATTAAGTTGTGCACAACCATATTAACAAGAGCAGTGGTGGCTCAGTGGAAACAGCCGCGACTTACGAGTTGTAGGTCTTAGGTTCGCACCCAGGCAGGCACTTTTCTTACCACTGCTCTCAAAATGGTGAAGGAAAACATCGTGAGGAAACCGGCATATCCTAGAATCAAAAATTCGAAGACATGTGACATTTACCAACCCGCAGTGGGTCCGCGTAGAGGATAACGGCCCGTTCCCTCTCACAGAGAGGAGGCCTGTGTCGGCCTGAGCTGCAGTGGGAACATTATAGACTGATTATGCTTTTGCTTATTATTAATCATATAATTCAGAATAAAACATTCCGTATATTGTTAGTAAAAAGTACTTCTATCTAAGTTAGTAAATTATTATTATTTATTTGTTTATTATTTACAATTCCGCTATTTTATATTATATAGGGCACCTCTAGATCCCGTGAACGGTGTCCTCACAACCGGGCAATCAACCCTTCCCAATATGGTATTCAGAAGGCTTTTGGAGTTGCCCCGCACGCGGCGCATCAGGGAGGCCACTCTATCTCTTACTATTGCCCTAAATCAGTCCGTGCTGGCCTTAGCAAACATACCTGATACAATGTCGCCCATGGGCATGTGCTCGGTATTCGTATTTTTCTGAATATTCATGAAACATTAACTTTAAAAGGGGGGGTCTATCTTTAATATTTTTCATGTTATTCAATTTTTAATTTATTTGGTAGCGTTTGCCATATCTCCGACGTTAGTGGCTCGATTTGTTAGAGTTATTTTATCGGATTAACTAATATTTTTTAATAAAATTCGTCGACTACGAAAAAAAAAAAACGGGGGTGAATACATTTTTATCATATTATTATTCATTTTTAATCATAGCGGGATATTGAAAAATATTAAAGATGGACACCCCTTTTTAAGTTAATTTTCGATGATTTGTCATGAATGTTCAGAAAATTACCGGCGGGTGACATATTGTATCTTAACAAATTCTAATTTTATCTTCTTCATTCTCTGTCTTGCACCATTCGGTAAAACGACAACGTACTTGAACTTGCAAGTGTCAACAGATATGAGTCTGAGCCAACCGCGCAACTAAGTTGCGTCGCCGGATCACAAACTGTTTTGGGCTACAAGCCAGCGAAAATCGATGCAGGAATATGTATTTGATTTGGCGATATTTTTTAAGCACAAATAACATAACATCGCGCCGGTAAATCCCCGAAGTGTTAGGCAGAAGTGTACCTATAGTACACATTAAATCGGACTTCAACATAATGTGGGTGCGCTAGTTATGTTGAAGTTCAATTTATTGTAACTGGTCCATACATTTTGACCGCGTTGGTATTGCACTTTTGTATGTAACAGCAGATTTTTTTAAATTTCAAATTTGTCCAGAGTCATATACTGAATCCATGGTATCAGTTTTCGCGTCATTGTCCCTGCCACCCTGTACCGTATATGTATTTTATAAAAAATACCTTCTTTGTAACCATTGATGATTTATTTCGCAAGCCAATCTAGATTTTATAGCGATCAACTCAATTTAGATGCTTATTATGGTTGGTAATATTATTTTATCAGATGACGTGCCTACACTGCTTTCTACTGATTACGTATGGCGAGAAAGCCATGAGAGATGTATTCATAAGCCAATCTTCTCTTACCTTCATTGATTGTTCAATTAAATTGTGGCGGCATCTACAATCGCCACATGCAAACTACGCATCAAAGACCTGACGTCACAGAACATCCTGACATCACACAAATCCTGCATTGCACAATTAGAGTTTACCGCGCGATGGACATATATACAATCTCCCAACTTCAACCTCTGGGCAGTTGCCCGCCAGACACGACACCCGTTTGGTCGGAGGATCCTCTCTTTTCTATGGTGTATTTGTGAACTTTACACCAACAGGGTGTAAAGTTCACAAATCCCTCATACCCCTAAAAAATTATAAAATTATGAGCCTTCTTTCTGTTCAAAGAAAATCATAGGTAATGATGATACCAGATAAAATTTTTTCTTTCATAAAACCACTTGTGCATATTACTGTATATTAGTACTAAAAGGTCTTTAAAATAATTTGATAAGCGCTTTTATAATACTAGAACATTTTTATTTGTTTCATACAAATTGATCGTAACAAAATACAAAAATGATTTTGGCACAGAATGCCCAATTCTCAAAATGGCGACTTAGTATTTAATGGACCTAAATTGTCAAATGTTTGTTTTAAAATGCGAAATGTTAAAAAGAAGTGCTACAATTATTATATACCTAAAAAGTTTTACGAGATGACTATGTAAGGAGTGCCACAGTAGGTTTTTTATAGTTTTCGTAGTAATTTATTTTTTGGTACATTTTTAAAAGTCCATCATTTAGTTTTTTTTTTTTTTTTTGCATTTACATATTATTTTCCTAAACTGAAAAAGAACTTTATGTAATTTCAGATTCTTATGACTGACATTAATATTTTTCCAAAATTAGTTGAAAAGAATTCGGTAATACTTCTACAAACACCATTAAAGAAAACCAGTAAGATGCTAATGAATCTTCTTCCTTACCTGGTACAATGACACCTCAGCAGCCTAAGGAAGGCGGCCCTGAAGGTCCTGTTGAACACGGTGTAGATGATTGGGTTGATGGTGGAAGACACGTAGCCCAGCCATAAGCAGATATCCACCACGTGTTCTGTAAAAAAGAGTTTCTTTAGTGCCCTGAACGTTGAATATAGATGAGAAAAGAGAAGGGGAAGAATGGAGAGGTCAATTCTGAAGGTGGTTTAAATAAAACAAAACAAGCAAATGCCATGATATCCCTACTCTAATTTATTTTTATTAAGACGAGAACAGAGCATTATTTCGTTACTCTTTTCATACAAATATGTAAAGAACGTCAAAAAAGAAATCCTCTTGTTCAGATTCTGTTTCGTTTAGTCTAAACCCACCTTGACCTCGCGTCCTATTTAAAAGCAATGGTCGCGCGAATACTCGATCGTTCGAAATTTTTGTTCGGTGAACCTGAACGCGGGGTCGCGCCGATAGAGGGCGCTTTCCAGTTTCCAAACAAAAAGTGACATAAGCACCCAATCGATCGCGTATTCGCGCGTTTATCGCTTTTAAATACACACATCAACACGGTCTAGGGATATTTTATACTCAATTAAATAACTCGAAAAGTACTGGCCGCATTGGAATCTTTTATACACCGATTTGTTTGTAATTTATCTCAGACTAATTCCAAATTCAAATTTTTGAAAATTCTTTTGTTTCGGTGGCATAAAAATGTCTTGATGTGTAGGAGAGGGAATTTTCATTTGTGCGAAATTTAGAAAACAATACGAATTACGTTTAGTTACAGTTTTTTTTTCATTTTTAAACGAAAGATAAAGTTAAAATTGAGGTATTGTAGCCATGCAACGCCAACATTTGACGAGGGCGGAGATGTTACGAGCTGTGGGAATGCTGGAAGCTGGGTCTGTTCAGCGTAATGTTGCTGAGGCCATAGAGACCCACCAAAATGTAATTTCAAGATTGTGGACACGCTATCGTGCCACAGGTGAAGTAGCGGAGAGGCACCGGGGGCCAAGTCGCATCACTACCCCCAGACAAGACCGATTTTTGCAAATTACTGCGCGAGCTCAACCAAATGCAACGGCGACTCAATTGGTCCAAAGGCTGCGAGTGGAACACCAAGTGCTTGTGAGTGACCAAACTGTAAGAAGGCGACTGCATGAAAGCAATCTACGCTCTTGTAGACCACTCCGGGTCCCACCTTTACGGAGAGGCAATCGTGGACGACGATTAGAATGGGTTCGGAACCACGTTGACTGGGGCCGTGAGCAATGGTCCAATGTGCTGTTCACGGATGAATCCAGGTTCGGCTTCCATCCAGATTCACGAAGGACGCGTTTTTGGCGAGTACCTGGACGATGGAGACGTCTTCAGAACCCTCAGGAAGTTCACCCATACCAAGGAGGAACAATTATGGTTTGGGCAGGAATTCGTCTTGGAGGACGGACGGATCTCGTTTGGGTGCGGGGCAATATGACGGCAGAACGATACGTCCAACAGGTGCTGGGGCCCGTAATCTTGCCCCACAGAACACAAATGGGGCAAGATTTCCTGCTCATGCACGACAATGCCCGGGCACACACGGCGAGAACGGTAGCAGTTTGGTTACATACACACAATGTTAGGGCCTTAGACTGGCCTGCTCAATCGCCAGATCTAAATCCCATTGAGCATGCGTGGGATATGCTGCAAAGAAGAGCTCTGAAGGAAGTTCCTGAAAATCTGGCTACAGAAGATCAACTTTTTGCGCACCTCAGAAGGACATGGGACAATATTCCGCAGCAAGACATTGACAACCTTGTTCTGAGCATGCCGAATCGTTGCCGATGTATTATGAACATCATGGGCGCTTTCTCAGACTACTAACTTCAAGTTTATAAACACAAATTAAATGATTTTTCTATTTTTTTCAGTTTTTACTCATAAATTACAAGTTAATTCATATACGGTTTCCGTATATGCTTCATTTATTTTTCATAAAATCCTGAAATTTTAATCGAAGTACCTTAATCATTATTAAAAAATGGTAGAATATTAAATAACGTATCTTTTAAATATATACATGTCATATAAATAATTAACACATTGATAGTAATTCGCTTTTTAAAAAATATCCCTAGACCGTGTTGATGTGTGTAGAACGTGGCTTAGACCAAATTTTGCTATATCGTATGAATTTATATTTCTATCGATGACCGCAGAGTGCCGAAACCAGTAGTACCTACACATACATACGATAAGTTAAATGGATGGCCCGCAGTATCCATTTGTTTTAGTTCTGTATCATAGTTGAAACAATAAGACTGAATTGTTAGAGCTCCTTTGTCGTAAATGGAACACAATAAAATTTGCCAAATTGTGGTATCCAATTGTGTTAGATGATGCCACTGCATAATTAGCCTCTAATGTTCCCACTGCTGAGACTCAGGCCTGTCTTCGAGAGTGGGCTGAAATAATTTACACAAAGTAAAGCGCCTGTCTGAGTTCGAACCTACGATCTACAAGCTCGTAAGTCGGGGCCGTTACCACTGGACCACCACTCCTCTCATGCCAGTGCAGATTTGCAATAATGTATGGCACGCGGAAGCATTACGAAACATAAACTATTCGATGTTGTCATATCTCTTGGCACGAGACTCAATTCTATCCGCGATACACAAGTTTCTTATGCATTCGCCGAATGGAACAGTTTCCAGATCTATATTTTTGAATTATGTCACATGTTTGTTCCAAGCACATTTAATTTTGAACTTGGCCTGCTTCACCTTCTAGTTTTTTTTTTTTTAATACCATTACTATTATTTAAACTTAGAACGAGACCGGTCTTATTACAAAATATGGTTGCCTGGAAGAGATCGCATAAAGCGATAAGGCTGCCTGTCCATTGAAGCGAAGCGTGAGGAGAATGGTAGATGGTGGAGTGGAGCGGAGTTGCGTACAGTGTCTGTCCATTGATGCGGAGCGAGGTAGCGGAGCGGAGTTACGGACTGTGCGGAGCGAGGTAGCGGAGCGGTGTTGCGGACTGACTGGAGCTAGACCGAGTTTACGAGACGAGTAATAATTCCCCGCTCCTGTTCCCCGCTCCGCTTCCCCTCTCCGTTTCTCGGCTCCGTTTCCCCGCTCCGCTTCCCGGTTTTGTATGAATTTTCAAACTAGTTCACAAATCCCTGTCCACTGAAGCGGAGCGGAGGTTTTATGCAATTCCATTGGTTAATATTGGCTCACCGCTACTCCGCTTAGGCTTAGGCCGCCCATTGTACGTTTTGTAGTGTTAAATTTATTATTTGCTATGTATTTTCTGGTGTACAATAAAGTACAATATATAAATAAATAAAACAAGTTTTTTCTTTAGATAAAAACTGTCGAACCAGTTTTTGAAATATGAACCTAACAATAACGGAAAAACAATTATTTTTACAAAACACTGACACTCTCTTCAACGCGGTTTAGATGTGCTGATCGCGTTCAGTTTCATCGGTGAAATTCACTTTTAGTCTAGTACTAAGTTGCCACTTTTTCATTAAGAATTTCAAACTTTATTACGGCTTAGGTCTTTACCTAAGCCGAAATAAAGTTTGACATTCTTCTAAAGTTCGAAGTGCGAAAACTGGCTAAAAGGATTAGGCTCGAGCTAAAGTAAGAACTCGTTTTGTAACGAAAGGAAACAGGTTTTATACTATACTACTTGCATATCTTTTGCAAATTACTCGTTTTAGTCAAATCAGTTTATCATAGTCCACTGCTGTGCCTGTAATAATAATAATAATAACAATGAACACTGACGAGGATTAGAGCTCCTACCTCATTCTTGCCTTAATTGGCCGGCTTGAGTGGAGATTCGCAAGAGCAAACGTGCTCGGAGGAAGGAAGTATTCCAGTAAGTGCTCGTAGGGATCTTGACCATCTTCCGGGCTCTGGGATTGTCCTGAAAGCCTTAGAATACCTCTCCACTCCTCAAGCACCTCAGGACATGTTGCCCCCTTGTCGCTACGTCACTATGTGCTAGCTGACAATTTCCGGGGGCCCATTATTGAGTGTGCAAGTCACCCCCTGCCATTTCATCCGTGTACATATGAAACATTGATCAGGCAGGGGCCATAGTCCTTCCATAGTTCCAGGTCACCAGTCAACTTAAGCAACCCAAACACATAGTCTATATCTTTGTTTCCATATCCTGCAATAGTCTTACACCAACCGGGGGTTGTCCTTGGGTGCATTTGCGTAGTGCAAACAGGGATAATCGTCGGTTGGTGCCTCATTTCATTAAAACGCTTAAGGGCCTCTGCGAGTTGGCTTCGGCCCCTCGTACGCCTTCCAAAGGTCCGGGACCCCAGGGTCCCGAGAAATGTCAAAGAAAAAAAAAAAAAAAAAATTATAATAGGCTTCTTCCAGGTTGCATCACAACACCCTGTCTTCCGCCATCCGCATCCAATCTATCCCAGCTACCTTTTACACGTTTAATATCGGATTATTTCGGCGTTTTAGCATTTACAACCTACATAAGCTAAATTTCAACCAGCATAATCAGCATCCAAAAGTCAATTCAAACCAGCTATGATTTCGCTCTCCATTCAGACACGGTTAACTGCCAGCTACAAATCAAATCTAACCTCGGTTATAACTTACCTGGGACTATACAGGCTGGACACGCAGCGAACAGTATATTGAGTAGGAAGAATGGGGCCCAACAGAGCACGAATGTGAAGAAGACTAGTCCGAGGACCTTGGTCGCTTTTTGCTCGTTGGCTACTGCATTTGCTGATAGGGACCGGCCTTTTTTGCGATTAGCTAGGAATCTGAAACAAAAATGTATACTATTTAGTGCCACCAATATAACTGAAGGCGATCAGCACCTAAACTGCGTTCAAAGCTGTCAGTGTCAATATTCTACAACAATAATGATTCTGTTAACTCTTGAACAGGGTTTAGAAGTGTTGATCGCAAGGGTGAAATTCGCCCTTAATGAAGGATAGTTAATTGATGCAGGCGTGACCTTGCGGAAATCAATGATAAAATACTATAGACGTAGGTAGATATTTTTAGTAACTACTTAACTATTCTTAAAGTGTAAAAAAATCGCATCCGGCGCTCGGCATGGCAACACGCCGTGTTCGGGTTCGCGACAAGTCAATCGTCATCCTGAGGATGCCTCGTTGAGAGATGAAACACGTGTCGATTTCTTACAAGATTTTTATGACTCTTTAGGAATAGTTAAGCGGTAATAGGTTACTAAATATATCTACGTCTATAGTATTTCTTAATGAAGGAACCAAAAAACGTGGATGATTTAATTACGAAGCAACAAATAAGTTAATCTTTTTACATTGTTATTTTATTCGGCCTTCAACATTAAACTGTTATGCATAAGCCTCCTCCGCCTCCTGTTAAGAATGCCATCGACTCTGCTCCCATTCTGATAAACGCATTAATTGCGTTATTTGCAATTTGTATGGCATCATCAACCCTTTGCAGACCAGTCTACATTCGTTTTAACTTTTGAAAATCGCCATCATAAATGTACACTCACATGTAGCCGGTTATGATTAAGACCCATGGCGACCCTATTGCCATCAACCGGGCACAAATCCAGACCGCCGCCTAGTACTGAAAAATTCCAGATGGAAAAACCCAATAACACTTCATCGTCAGCATTCCTTCAAATAACTATATCTACTGCCCTCGAGTTATCGAGCTACCTAACTGAATACAGTATTCACGTTTTCATAGCGACCACAAAAGCCTCTCACAATTTATTTCCCTCAAGCTTATCAATGTTCCGGTCTTACAAAAGTCAGGCGAATAAACGTCAAGTGCCTTCACTGGGTCCCGTACAAATGACGGTATAATAAGGTTCCTTTAGAAGGCGCAAATCTTTTTAACCTTTTTGCCCATTGATCGATAGAGCCCTATTTACCTTTCGATATTTCAAGCCTGACAGATTGGTTTGATTGGTATTTTCTATTGAACTTGCTTCTGCTAGCGAGTTTGTCCACGTGAAATTATAGCCCCCGACCTACTGCGTCGTATCCCATCGCCCGCCCCCGCTATTACTTCGTTTTCGCTTAGCATTATTTCTGACTTTTTTTCTATTTGCTCGGCTCCTAAGAGTTGTAGCGTGATGTTAAATAGCCTATAACGTTTCTCAAGAATTGGGCTATCCAATGCAAAAATAATTTTTCAAATCCGACGGGTAGTTCCGGAGATTACCCCCTACATACAAATAAACAAATTCATTTTACCTCTTTATAATATTATTAATAATAAATAATACTATAGAGCCTCGACCAACACCTAAGGAGGCTCTCGTTAGGCAGCTGGATCAAGGGCTTGATTCAGAAAGCGGTACTTCTAGACACGGCGCGTATCGTTAGGAGATTCCTCTCTCAGGAGCCCTGACCACCGGTAGCTTGGACCCTGTTTCCGATACCGGTGGGCTACTATTTTTTATAATTTTAAATGTATTTGTTTTTAAAAATATTTAAAAATGTAAATTATATGTATGTCGGGACAGGAGCATTATTAGCACCGTCGTCAGACATTATGCGGGGGGATATTAGGGTAATCGAGCAAAGAAGAACACTCAATGCACAATACTCACTTTTAATAATAATCAAACACAATAGTCACAATAATAACGAAACGTAGGACAGTTCCTAGACTGGAGGTTTTGTTCTCTAAACGGTTGGGAGGCAAGAGAGCTCGCTCTGGCGCCCCTCCATTAGCTAGGCTCCGTCGAAGCACGAAGTTAGTCGAGTGTTAGTGCTGCCATTACTCGGGTTACGTGCTGCGCTTCGTTTAGCGACCGTACTAATGACTGTCTCCGACATGTATATATATGAAATAAAGGAAATAATACTATTATATTATAAATTCCTAGCGACCCCCGGCTTTACACGGGTATGTATTATACATATAACCCTTCCTCTTGAATGACTCTATCTATTACTGAAAACTGCATTAAAATCTGTTGAGTAGTTTAAAAGATTTAAGCGAACAGATAGCGGGAGCGACTTCATTTTGTACTATGTAAAGATTATATTATGATAATTAAATATAAATTATAATATTATTATTATTATAGTTTATAGTATAGATGACAGGTTCAATGTGTATTTTAGAGATTAGTGAGTGAGTCTGCCCCGTTGGTCCAGTGGTCGCATGCGTTACCCGTACTGCAGAGCTTACGGTTCTGGGTTCGATTCCCAGTTCGGCCAAAGGTTTATTGAGATTTTCCATTTATGTTATTAAAATTTCTCAGTAGCAGTCCAGACTCTGAATTTGTGCCTGGATGATGGCAAAAGGCTCGCCCCATATTACATGGGCATTTAAAATAACTGGCGAAATGTGGGTGTACTATAGGTACAGCTCTGCCTAACCCTTCGGGGAATCCAGGCGTGATGTTAATAGAAGGCGCAAATCTTTTAAACCTTTTTATCCCATTGATTGATTTATCTTTCGATATTTAAGCCTGACAGATTGGTTTGATTGGCACTTTCCATTGAATGACAGGTTCGATGGGTATTTTGGGAGATTAAGTGATATCGGTTTTTTAAATAATGGGTCTGTTTTATTTTTATCTGGTTGAATAAATTAGATGTTGACAAAACAAAATTGTCCGTCAGGTAGATTTAAAAAAAAATATTGCTCACGTATTTTTTTCTTTTTTTACGTAATCAAAAGATTACGGCAAACTATTAAATTAAACTATTATATTAAACTATTGAGTAGGCAATTCGTTAAGGGCATGGCATGGCGTCACTCCCCGGTAGATTTTATACTGACTTGTAACGTAGCGATCCCCCACTCCCCAACTTGGATGCGTTTTTATCTAAACCATTTTTTATTAATATGATAAAGCAAAAAATACGTGTCTAATATGTTTTTATTTTCTGACTAACAGACTAAATCTTTTTTTTTACCAGTCGACATCCCTATTAGATAGATAATGCCGTGTCATTTGTGTCAATATCACAGTTATTGGTTGGATGATTGTCCCAATGATAGCCTATGTTTTTCTGATAGTAGGCTTTTTAAGCTAAAACAGAGTCCATACTACCCAAGTAGAATATTTTTTGTAAAACGTAAAAATGAACATTCATAAAAATCACTAAGCCGTTGCTCACGGCATATTCACAATGAGAACACAAAGATTCCCGATACCTTCTAGTAAAATAATAAACTCAGAAGAATTACTCTACAAAAACGTGCCTGGATAGTGATAACTAGGTATAAGCTGAAAACTTTCCTAGGAATCCTAAGTATAATAAAAGCGAAAGTGAGTTTGCTTGTTTATTACGCTTTCCCACTAAACCGCCTGAACGGCTTCGGAAGAAATTTGGTACATGGGTAGATCATGACCTGTGTTTGGACATAGTATACTTTTTATCCTAGTAATACGTTTCCGTGGGATAATTCCCGATATCTACGAGGGCGAAGCCGCGGGAAAAAGCTAGTAAGTAATAGTAACAGTAGTGTAGTGCACTACAAAATAATATTAACGGAAGCCAAAACAGCACGTTTTGGTGTTCCAAGGCTAATTTGCAGAAAATAAAGTTGGTTAGACATTTTTATTCAGTTGCAGATTCATAAATATGTAGTTATGAATTTTCACGAGCGTGAAAATATGAAGCTTGAGTATAATGTAGCTGTAGTTTATGTTTCAAATGGGCTATCTCAGTCTTTTTTTAAGATGGTAAGTAAGAAATTATTAAGGAACTTTTCCATCTTTCAGGTAAACATGAATACAAAATACAATACATTTGTTTTTATTATTACTAGCGACCTGTTCCCTGCTACGTATGGTTTCTAAATCTTTTTAAATCTTTTTTACAACACATGTAAATTAGTACGTTATATTCACATAAACTCACATTCACAAAATCCATTGCGTAGTTTAGAAGACTTATGCAGTCCCACAGACAGACACGAAAAGCAACATTGTTCTATACAATGTATAGATATGAGGAAGATAAAGATGGTCACCCGTGGATGGGTGACCATCTTTATACACCGACACTCTTCCGTGTCTCGGAAAGCACGATAAGCCGTTGGTCCCGGCTGTCATTCGTGGATCTTTGACAGTCGTTACGGGTTTACAGAAGCCCGAAAGACAACCAGTCTTACCAAGGGGTATCGTATTACCCAGTTACTGGGTTGTGGAGGTTAGTTATGCAGTCGCTTCATGTAAAATACTGGTATTCAGCTGCATCTGGTTAGACTGGAAGCCGACCCCAACATAGGTGGAAAAAGCTAGGCCGATAGATACATATGAGGAAGAACCACAGTTGTATGAGTGTGCTTTATTTCGAAAATAAAATGACGAAACGAGCTTTGTTAAAATATCTTTGATCACCCATTCCTCGTTACTTGTTGATGATCGCAAAACATTATGGGCCTTTCTTAATTAAGAAACAACACACTTAAACATTTGGTAAATTTACTATACGCTAGTTTTTAAGATTGTTAATTGTCTCAGGCGTGACTTTGCGGAAATCCATTATAGAATACAATAGACGACGTATATTTAGTAAACTAATCCGCAACTATTCTTAAAGAGTCATAAAGAACCCTGTAAGATATCGACACGTATTTCACCTCTCAACGAGGCATCCTCAGGATGACGATTGACTTTTTCCGAACCCGGACTCGACGTGTGCACACGTCATGCGCCGAGAGTGGAGTCTCAACGCTTGATGACGCGAGGATGCCTCGTTAGGAGAATAGTTAAGCTGATTGGTTTAATAAATATACGTCTTCTATTGTATTTTACGCTAGTTTTTTATAAAAATATTCTCTGTTAATAAAAAAACATCTACTCATTTATTAAAATGCCAAGAAAAGCCAATTGGACTAATTATGCTCATTTCTCTTCTATCGAGCATCTAGATACAAGACTAAACTGAATAAAGAATGCCTAACTTAAAGTTCATATAAGATGTCGACACGTAATAAAGGCCTTCGACGGTCAGCTTACAATTTAGTATTAATGGGAAACTCATTATAGACTACGTAAGTGATTCAGGTTTTATTTTAATGAACGAAATTACTTGCAAATTGTGTTCTTGTTCCCTCAGACCAGGTGGAGCAAATATTTTCACAAAATGGTTAACAGCAGCTATGTAGATAAGAGTTGCCGAAGATCGTGCCGAATGGATTGAGAGTGATGGGTGAAGTTTATTTCCAGCCAGGAATCAATTTTTGAAGGTAAACAACTTCAGTAGAGAAATAACGAAAATAATAGATTGTATACTCGTAGCTTCGTGCAGACTATTGCGACGCGACACCGGTTATTGTTATACCGTGAAGTTTTCTTAGAGATTGTATTGTTCGAGTCGAGCCGCGCCGTCGTCGCGTCGCGCTAATCTGCACAAGGAGCGTTTATACTGAAAGTGGGCAACATCGCAAATAGATGTCAAATATTCCGCTGTTTTGATTAATTTGGCAATATTACTGTATGGAAATAAGATATGTGGCTAACTAGCGAACTAGAATTTTGATTATGAAATGCAATTATTAATATCGTAACACCGAATATTTCATTTAGATGTAAAAAAAATATTCGGTAGCTTTCTAAATGCATTTTTTGCACCTAAAACGGGTACAACATCAAATTCAATGTTATAATTGTAATTAATTGTTAATATTCTAGTTCGCTAGTTAGCCACATTTTCTTATTTCCTGACAGTAATATTGTCAAATTTATCAAAATAGGTAAATTTTTGACAGCTATTTGCGACGTTGCCAACTTTTAGAATAAACGGTCTTAAAGTATAGTGTATAAATAAATGTATAAATATATAACCCACTATATATATATATATATATATATATATATATATATAGTGGGTTGATACGTAGTATTAAGGACAATTTAATAGTAAACATAACTTTCAAAAGACTTTGAATTTCAATCTCAACAATACCACTTATACAACATGCAACGATATGCTTGGTTGACATTAATAGTGCAGCGATATAGTTTCAAAATAAATACATATTTATCTCCTCGTCCCCATTCCCGTTCTAGAAATCCCATAATTATATTGTTTCTCAGAACCTCTCAACCTCATCATAAAATCCTCAGAACATTAAACTTACCAATGCAAATCTGGACACTAACAGTAAACTGAATAAATCATGTTCCGACAGGTTAGAACAAGTTGCCAAAAATATAACATCTGTCCATATAAATATACATGAAGATGGTAAACAATGCAAGAGCCACTGGAACAATGAAACAAACAGAAATGAATTCTGAAATGCTACAATGGAAATGACGGAAGATTTTTGCTTTGTCGCATGAAGATTTTAAATTAGAAACGGTTTATGCTTATCGCCAGACTATAGTGTCGTTTCAGCATAAGATTTTTTTTTTTGAATCGGATATTTTATTTTTTGTTATTGACCTTCGGGCTTCTCATAAAACAGTAACGAAAATGAAAAATGGTTTATTATTTTTATAACAAGTAAACCTTACCAAATAACTCTGTGTTAGGAGCCTCTGCTCTTTTATAACTTAAATCATTATCATTTGCTTGTTTTATTTTTTGTTAAATTTTGGTCTTTGGGCTGATTGAGAGAGATATAAGATGAGTACTGAGTAAAAAATACAGTGTTGAACATACTCATGAAAATAAACAACTTTTTCTATAAGACCAACGTACAACGCTGACTCTTATGTGAAAAAAAAAACTAATACCAATTAAACATTATATCCTATATAATAGGGACGACATTATCGAAGCAAGATTTTTAGCGAAGCAAATCATTATCATTTGCTTGTTTAATTTTTTGTAAAATTTTGGGCTTCAGGCTGATTGAGACAGGAGAGAGAGAGAGAGAGAGAGATGTGAGTACTGAGTAAAAAATACAGTGTTGAACATACTAATGAAAGTAAACAACTTTTGCTATAAGACCAACGCTCAATGCTAATACTTAGAGAGAAAAACCAGTTACCAATTAAACATTATTTTTTATTTTTTACTTTCCTTCCATTTTTCATGTGTTAACTTTGTTAGCTTAGTTTTTAACTTTATTGTGCATGCTGTGGCCTCCTATAATTGAAGGAGTACACTTACTCAATACCCGATATTGCCCTTTAATTATGTGTCATGTATTGTGTACATCTTTTGTTGGAGATCCTAAATAAATAAATAAATAAACATTATATTCTACTCGTATAGGCACGTCATTATCGAACCAAAATTTTCAGCGATTACCAATAGATACACAATACCTACTTTGCAGGTTATTACAAAATGATGAATGCATTAAAAAAACCTTTAGTTACAGGAGTAAAAGCAGTGTTGTTGTGCAGTTGAGCAGTAGTGGCCTAGTGGCCCCGACTTACGAGTTTTTTTATTTTTATTTATTTGTAATCGCAATGCGTATGTCAGTCCCATTACGAGTTGTAGGTCGAAGGTTTGAACCCAGGCAGGCGGTTTACTTTGTGTAAATCATTTCATCACCACTGCTCTTAAAACGTTGAAGGAAAACATAGTGAGGAAACTGACATGTCCTGGAACCAAAAATTCTAAGACTTGTGACATAATATCTACCAACTCGCACTGGCGCCGCGTGGTAGATTATAGCCCACTCCCTATCAAAGAGATGAGGCCTGTATCCCGACAGTAGGAACATAATAGCCTCATTATGCTACAGGAGTAAAACATTTTATTTGACCAGTAAAAGCTGCAGTTAAAATAACCGACTAGCAAACGCCAGCACTTTTCATTGTGTTAACTCAAAGCGTAGCCAATTTGTGTTTTAATGTTGAATCCACTGCATAATATAGTTGGTTACCAAAAAGCAGCAAATATTTAGGAAATTTTAACTGTCCTGATATAAAATGAGGACATTTTGAAACACGGTAATTAGTAGAACTCGTCACGTTTACAAATCTGACATTTTAATCTCGGAGAAGAATTATGATTTGAAATAAAACGTGTAGTCGCGGTTTATATCCTCCGCTTCGTTATAATTGTGTCGCATTAAATAAAGTTATGGTAAAGAAAATTCTAAATTACATAACTTTACGGCTGTGTTCTCCAAAGGGTTAGGCAGAAGTGTACCTCTAGTACACCCACATTTCGCCAGTTATGTTTAAGTCCCATGTAATAGGGAGCGAGCCTATTGCCATCAACCGGGCACAAATCCAGACTCCAGGCTGCTACTGAGAAATTACAGATGGAAAAACCCAACCATACTTTTCCCGACCCGGGAATCGAACCTAGGACCTCATGCTCAGCAGTAGCGCTTGCGACCAGATCCCAGCCAGATCGTCCAATACATTAAAAAAACAACAAAAATACATCAATTCTAAATTAAAAGACAATAAGAAATCGTGGCTTGACATTAGCACACAGTCAGCAAGTGAGGTGATCAATGATCAATTCGTCTCTGTCATCATCTGCCTAGCCTTTTCCCAACTATGTTAGGGTCAGCTTCCAGTCTAATCAGATGCAGCTGAATATCACTATTTTACATGGAGCGCCTGCCTATCTGACAATCCACAACCCAGTTACTGGGTAACGCGATACCTCGTGGTAAGACTGGTTGTCAGACTTCCGGGCTTCTGACGACCCGTGTTACTGTCGAAGATCTACAAATGACAGACGGAACCAGCGGCTTAACGTACTTTCCGAGGCACGGAGGGGTCTTGGTATGTAAAGATGGTCACACATCCACGGACAAACCGCGCCATCCGTAGCTTAACCTGATCGATCAACCCGTGCGGCTGTTATTACTTAGCCACAATCCCCTCAATTAATTCGTCTCTGTAAATAATAATAATAACTTCATATTATACCCGAATCACTTTAGCGTGGCACTAGCGGTCATTGCCCTTTCCCTAATATCTCTCCGCGGGAACCCAAACAATAATCTATGTATTGTTTTTCGATATTGGAACATGTTGAAGATCACGATAGATATTAATTCAGGACGTTAACGCACTTTATAGTCTAAGATTTTACTTAGCGACGACCTTGATCCAACTGTCTAATGGATGAAAGTATTTTAAATCAATTTTTGTTTATTAAAAAGTATATCGCGAGTCCGTTGGCAAAAAAAATCCTGGCCAGACTATAATTAATAAAAAAAAATGCACTCATTCGTTTAACTATTCATTAGTTTTAGTAACAAATGTTTCTCTTAAAAGCACTATCCATTTATGGCTATTAGGCACGAAGAACATTCCTGAAATTAGGTGGCCAAGTAGTCACATATTTAGGTCATTAACTCCGAAGAAGAAGAAGAAGAAGAGAGCTCGTGGCTAAGTAACAACAGCCGCACCGGTCGATCCATCAGGTTAAGCTACGCTTGCGGTTGGTCAGTGGATGGGTGACCATCTTTACATACCGAGAATCCTCCGTGCCTCGGAAAGCACGTTAAGCCGTTGGTCCCGGCTGTCATTCGTGGATCTTTAACAGTCGTTACGAGTCGTCAGAAGCCCGAAAGTCTGACACCAGTCTTACCAAGGGGTATCGTATTACCCAGTTACTGGGTTATGGAGGTCAGATAGGCAGTCGCTCCATGTAAAATACTGGTATTCAGCTGCATCCGATTAGACTGGAAGCCGACCCTAACATAGTTGGGAAAAGGCTAGGCATATTGATTGAACTCCGAAATGACTAACAATTGGCAATAGTCGAGTTAGTAGCAAAGGTTCTCCTTGAAAAGCCATTGGTATGTCTTGCAAGGGTTAAAAAAAAAAACATTTTTTTTTTATTAATCTCAGGCCAAGAGTTTTTTAGCCAACCCACTCCCGATATATTTTCTATCATAGTTAATTAGATTTAAAATACTTTTCAATCATTAAACAGATGGGTGAGGGTTGTTCCTAGGTCAGATCCTCTACTATTATTACAGTTTTTAAAATAAATAATACTAGAAAATGTAGGTGGGTCAGTGACCGCAATTGCCACGCTAAAGCGATTCGGGTATAGACCATACATCCATATCAGTCATACTTACAAATTTGTGAAATTGACACGAGACGTGGAGTGCGATCCAGTGTCTAAGAAATGGACCATTTAACCAGTCCGCTATTACTTTAGAAGAGGTCTTTGTCTTGCGGTGGGACAACAGTACAGGCTGAGCTATAATTAATGTTTAATTGGGTGTGATTTTCGCGTACAAAAATTATAGTTCATCATTCTATAATGACGACGTCGGCGGTCGACGGTCGCTCACAATGGGCCTTATCAGAAGGCTAAACGTCAATCAAAGGGCAATGGAGAAGGCTATGCTTTGAGTTTCTTTACGTGATCGAATCAGAAATGAAGAGATCCGTAGGACAACCTAGGTAGCCGACATAGCCCGAAGAATTGCCAAACTTAAGTGGCAATGGGCGGGACACATTGCTCGTAGAACAGATGGTCGATGGGGCCGAAAGGTTCTGGAGGAGCGACCGCGTACCGGAAGACGAAGCGTTGGAAGGCCTCAAGGTGGACCGATGAACTTGTCAAGGCCGCAGGAATCCGCTGGGTGCGGGAAGCACAGAATCGGACAAAGTGGTGGTGCTTAGGGGGCCGATGTTCAGCACAGGACGTCTTTTGGCTGAAGTGATGATTCAATAATAGGATTGTTTGTTTTTCATTGGTCGCTCGAAATCAACTCATGTATGTTAAACCATATTATAAAACAAAGTCGCTTTTCGCGTTTGTCTGTATGCCCGCGTTTTTCTCCAAAATCACGCAACTGATTTTGATGAGGTTTTCACCATAGTTTAGAGAATTTATTCCGGAAGATTTATGTGTATAATACGTTAATATTAAAGTTACGTTTACCTAAGAAATCTCGATGTTTTGTCAAGTCGTAAAAACCGTGCGAAGCAGCAGCGGGTCGAGTTGAAAATTAATTCAGATAAAAAACATAACTTTATCCATTCATTTATTACTGCTCACTTTC
Organism: Agrochola macilenta; assembly: GCA_916701695.1. NCBI lineage: Eukaryota > Metazoa > Arthropoda > Insecta > Lepidoptera > Noctuidae > Agrochola > Agrochola macilenta. Next base: position 7,143,662 of record OU753554.1, on the reverse strand, counting down.
CAGATATTTAACTGCCATTTAAATATCCAGAAATCCTTTTTAAACTGTACGCCTCCAGTAAAAGCAAAATCAGTTTCCAGATTAATATTTCAGTTTAAAACTGGTATTCATCACTGAACTCCAGCGATTAACTGTATGATGCCGCGGTTAAAACATCTGACAAACCCAACCAAAAAATAAATCTCTCATCATTTAAAACATTTATTTTAATAAATTCAAACCAGTGTTGGAATCGCTTTTTCAAACTCAAGACAAGTTTTATCTAAGCCTTCATTGAAAATGTAAGAGCAAATTTTCTTTGCCGAGGTTACTCAAACTTTGTGTCGAAGTGGGTCCTTTTCTGCAGTAATAATGACTTAAGGACTTTGACATTCATTAGAGAAGTTGAATTAAATATTATACCTACACATTAACTTTCAAGAGCGGTGTGCTAGTTTTTGAGGCATGCTTTTCTCTTGTATTTTAGTGCAAAACATGTTCCATCAGTGTACGACAAAATGTCAACAAAGAAATAAACAAGTACCATTCATTTTTTTTCCTTTAAAAACAACTATTTTACTAGAACTTTAAACGTAGGTAAATTCAAGGAAAGTCCACAACACCTAAAAGTTTAAAATTAATAAATAAAGTAAAAATAGTGGTAGTTTTATTTTATTGGTTTAATAATTTTATTAAATTTAAAGTTTTTAACCTCCACAAAAATATTGCTTAACTTTGAGCACCTCAGTTGCAAAGGCCACTGAAAGTTTTACAGCCATGCTTTACAATAGCGGATCTTATCTGAACTGGCTTTAAAAGGGATTGTAACCTTTTATTGCCTAAATTGGATCCAAAATATCTGGACGTGATTTATTTTTATTGTCACGACCTAGAATAGATAATAGAATCTAGGTTAAAGTATTTTCTTATCTTTTAAAGGTTATTAAAATGGGCTTAGTATTTGTGTGATTAAGTGCTGATTAACGCGTAGCACAGATTATTACACACAGATTATGCACATGCGTATGCACTAAATAATAATTAAAACAATGCTCTTTTGAATAATGTTATCTCTTTGGTTATGTTAAATATTGTCTTTTATTTTATATTGACTATTCAAAGTAAAATCCTTGGACATTTTAATACTTTATTACACAAAGGGACTGAAAAAACCTTTAAAAACACATGTGCAGAAAAAAAAAATGTGAATAAAACTTTTAACAAAAAAAAAAACGACTTCCAAAAAAAGTGAAAAATAACTTTAATTTCGGAAGTCGGTGTCTTTGGTTTTGAATATTCGTTTTTTGCCACCGACTTCTTTTTCACTTTTTAGTGTTTTTTTTAGGAAATCGGTTGTTTATTTTTTTGTAAAAAGTTTTAATTTTTCACTTTTTAGTTGTGGTATCTACCCCACACAAATTGGAATACCACTACCTGCTATGTAAATGACAGTGACAGGAAGTTATCATCATATCATCCCCATAGGTATACTAAGAGTGAAAAATACGTATTATTGAAGCTAACTCAAAAACTATCCAAGCAAAGTTAATAAAATGGGACCAACTTGAGAGCATACCCTTTCATATAAAAATGAGCAGTAAGTTGAAAGTTTATTATCATGTTCTTTTTTTATGGGATTTTACATTTGATAAGTTATTATGGTACAGTTACGATTATAGTGCTTAGCCCGAGTTTTTATCGCGTACTAGATTTTCGACGCACTGTTTAGCACCGAGAGTTGAAAATACAACAGTGCATTTTTTGACGCGCTGGGATGCACTCTGTTGGAATCTCAATGTTCGGTTTAACACCGAGAGTTAAAATTTGAGTAATAAAAATCGCCTGTGCGAAACTGACCATAACCAGGTTTCATCTCGCCGTATTAAAAGTGGGCATTTAAGTAAGAATTCCTTTTATTATTACGAGATCTTTTCCGAAAATCACGCATGATCGTGCCTATTTTACCAATTTCTTTCACTACACTCCATCAAATCTTCGATAATATGATGGCTTAGAATCAAATGACATAAATGGCAATTACTTGACATATATGGCCGAAGGGTTCCGGAAGGACACGACGGAAACTCCGTGATTGAGCACTTTTCTCGACGAGTATCCTTACGCTACGGATTTCTCGATTATGACAAGTATCGATTCCTTTATGAAAGAGTTTATCTACTGTGCTATGAAAAATACATTGTTTTATTACCATAATTTTGTTTTGATTTTAATATGTCCTCAGGAGACATAGTTATTCTGGAAGCGGAAAATAAGGAAATAATTTTAATGATAATGTTAAATTGTTTTCATAATTGTTCTTTTAATACAGAACTACACTGTTATTTACAAGATAATTTAAAGTAGATATTTTATAAGAAACAAAGAAAAAAAAGAAATAAATAATTTATTTGCTGATAATGTAGGTATACATACACGTTGGATTATTTGTTAAATGTCCCGATACATCTTGCCTTACGGCATGCAAAATATAACATTTGAATTTAATAATATAGTCACAACCATACACACCACGAGGCCCGGCCCTGGTCACCTCCGTATACCTAATTTCATGTTTATCCTATATATGGTGTATAGATGTGAAACGTCATGAAAATGTAATATTATCCTATTGTCACGCGCATGAACCTCGCATTTACTGCGAACGGAACTAAACATCCTACTGCCATGACCATACTGTGCTCGTCGCAGCCCGCATGAATCGAGAAAAAAAGATCGCAGCGTAAATCGATTTGAAATGCTAGTTGTTTGCACAGTTCGCGACCCGCACAAACTAGGCGAATTTGTTTCAACGTTGCATTGCATGCGTTTTAACGTATGTTATATGTCTTTTTGGGTTTCACATAGTTTTATTTCAACACCACCCTAGCTATTGGCTTCTAATTAGTGCCGTTGAGCCTCAAATAAGCTTCAGGCCTTCCATCTAAATATTTTACGTCAATCAAGAATTCCAGGTATTAATTAATTACAATAGCCAATTAATCTGGGATGTGTAAACAATTATATTGCATTCGTGGCCACTAGCAATGTTATCATGTAGCCACATTAAGGAACACCCAAATATATATTTAAGGCTGGGGAGTTTGTTGCGCCACTTCTTCTTCCCAGCTAATGCACTAAGAAGTGGTGAAGGGTGGGCGATTTGGGGGACTGTCTTATATAATTTTGACGTTTAAAAAGTGCTGATTCTCAGCCTAGTTTGAAAAAATGAAGTTAAAAAAAAAAAAAAGGAAGCCGCTTCGACACGTTTAACAGGTCGAGAGAACTGTTAGGGACCGTGACTCCAAAGAGTATGATGCCGACGCAATACCGCTGAAAAGCCGGTTGCGTCACTTTATGGAAGTGTTCCCTTGAGTACTCAAGTACAGATGTGAGGTATCGTGTAAGTAATGACTGACCAAATAAATACCTGTTACGCTAGTGTAAAGTTTACTCAAATTTTAGGGAAATCGAAAATTTCATCATCCTAGGTAATTTAGGAACAGTCAAAATATCCAAATTTACAATATTGTACCTACAGCCGTCCATGTTTGAAGACTGTATGCTAAACTACTTATAATTACAACCAACCTCATGAAAATCTTCCTTGAATTCCACTAATATCATGAATTTATTGATTAAATTCAATACCATGTTTCCGACTAGAGCATTATAAATTACTAGAATTTCTATAAATATTTTGCTATCTTATCAAAACTGATGTTCTACGTTATGACATCATGGAATAGAATAGAATAGAATATTCTTTATTATGTACACCATAAAAATACAGATATAAATGTAGACATTTTACATAGGGTGATACAATGGGCGGTCTTATATAGACAACCTTTGGATGGATTAAAGGGAGAAGGAGAGACAATACTGCAGGTAGTCAGTGGTGTACCATTTACATACACAATAAATACATACATTCATATAGCATACACTTATCTCATCATAATATATTTACTGAAAATATAATCTAATAAAAATTACACACTCTAATTTCAATACCAGATTCACTTACCTAAGAGTCAAAGCATTTGGCGCAGCGAGCGTCAGCTTCAAAGGCCTAAGCCTCGCTCTCCTGGTCTCAGCGGCTATGCTAGGAGGGGTCTGTGTGGCCACGTCTCGTCCTCGTCTCTGGCCTGAGGAGCCGGTCCCTCCGCAGCCATTCATGTAGGACAGTTGAGGGTGCGAGACACTCATTCCCACTTTGTTGCGTTGCGTTCTGTTGGGGGGAAAAGGGAGAGTTTAAAGTTAAAACTTTAACCCTATGACTGAACTATAATTCTCTACCTAGTCCTTTGGGGAATACGGGTGTGATGTTATGTCACGTGTTTGATCCTGAAATATTGTTCGCAGATTTAAAGGCAACTCAGTTTTCTTTTAGCTATAGAAAATACTGTAAATTAATCCATTTTTTGCTAAGGTAAAAGAGAACCAAACACAGCACAGGAATCAATGTTAAAATCTATAAATGAATGAGTATAACTTCATACTGATTTTTGATGTGAAATTCAAAGATGAACAAAATATTCCACCAAAACCAACTCCGTCATTTTCGTCTACTGCCGCACCATATTTCAAATACTTAATACTGCCAACATGGCCTCGCACGACTTAATTTAGCAAAACACGGCCACTATGGCTCGACGAGGCTGTGATTAAGCATTTCGGTTGAGTTCCTAACCATTTGGGCTCGGAAACGCCGGAAAATTTTGCGAATGTGAACCACACATGGTCGAACGTGAAAATTACTCTGGAAAAGCTATTATTTTAAAGTTGTTTGTGTGTGTTTATTAGTTTCAAGTCCATCCTTATCAATTTGGATTGGTTCTGTTAAACACGGAGCTTATTTTCATGATTATACTTTTGTTCAGCTGCAGCTTTACGTAAACTATGGGTTGAATTCTACAATAGGTAGAATGATTTTGATTAAGATTTTCGATAGACCGACTGAAATCATTGAATCGAGATTCATGCATGATTTGATTGAGCATCGTCTTAGAATACTGTTTCTTAATTTTGGTTAAGTCGCTCAAGTCCCTGTATCCATCCGCCTTTAACATATTTTTAATTATCTTCTACAGTTACTACCCGTACGACTTACTGTGCCTGTGCGTACAAAAAAAAAAAAAAAATTCGTTAAAATATTTTTACGATTTAATTTTTTCAATCTGATGTAGGTAAAGTTTATAGCGTTATGATAAATATAAACACACAAAATATTATAATATAAATAATTTGCATTCCAGCAAAGTCCACACTTAAGACTGATGACCTTGTGAAGGTCGCAGGAATCCGCTGGATGCGGGAAGCCCAGAACCGGTCGAAGTGGCGGTGCTTGGAGGAAAACTATGTTCAGCAGTAGACAGACGTCTTTCGGCTGAATGAATGAATGTCGCAATTAAGTCTCGCACACTCCATTTAGTTTTTGCAATAATATACTTGTTTTATACAAGTTTAAGATTGCAAAAACTAAATAGAGCAATATCATTCTGGCGCTTATTGGCATTATAAGAAAGGTAAATAATGCAGAATATATTTATTTCCATGGTAATGCTAACCATTTAAATTAAAATCAGCACCCAATCAATTGATTTAATTATTTTGTGAAAAGCAGTTGTAACACATGGCTACATAATTATCAAGCTATACATTTCCAGTTTAAAGAATTCCCGTACAATGAGATATCAGCTTATACTGGGATATGTAGCCGTGTACACACGGCTACATATCCCAAATGGTTTACAATTCTGTGGTCACAGATCAAATAATTATTTAGACAATTTTTTCTTCAATTCGACCATTTTTTTTGCATACATTTTTGTTTTTCACGTTAGTCACTAGACTGCCCGACCGAAGCGTTTGTGACCACAAGCACTTCGGTCGGGCAAAGTGATAAGGCCTCTGCAGACCTGCGCGACTTGTCGCGCGACGCGACACGAACAATACAATTTCTAAGAAAACTTCACAGTATAAAAATAACCGGTGTCGCGTCGCGCGACAAGTCGCGCTGGTCTGCACAAGCCTATATTCGGGTTTTTCCATTAGGATTTTTTCAGTACCAGCCCGGAGTCTGGATTTGTACCCGGTTGATGCCAATAGGCTCGCCCCCTATTACATGGGACTTAAACAGAACTGGCGAAATGTGGGTGTACGTAATATGGGTACACCTCTGCCTAACCCTTCGGGGGAATAAAGCGTAATGTTATGGTATGTATTTTTGTGGCTTCCACCAATTGTCGATAACCACAGCCAGGCCTTTGAAGATCGGTTTGATTGAATTTACTATGAAACGAATCTTGGTTTTAATTTTGAGGTTTCGGTCAAAGGGAAGCAAAAGGGTTGCTAATTATTCATATTTTTGGCTATTTCCGGGTTCACATAAATATGTGTGAAGTTGCTTATTTTTCTATTTTCAATAAAAAAAACGTCCGTCGATATCGAGGTAGACCCAAGAGAAGATGGCGAGACGAGCTTGACGCCTACAAACAGGATTGGTCCACACTAGCTCAAGACAGAGAAGAGTGGAAAGAAGAAAGGGAGGCCTTTGCCCTGCAGTGGGACAACACAGGCTAAAAATAAATAATAATAATAAGTACATTGGTTGAGGCGCTCGTGGCTAAGTAATAATAGCCGCATGGGTCGATCCAACAGGTTAAGCTACGCGTGTGTGGATGGGTGACCATCTTTACATACCGAGACTCCTCCGCGCCTCGGATAGCATGTTAAGGCGTTGGTCCCGGCTGTCATTCGTGGATCTTTGATAGTCGTTACGGGTCTACAGAAGCCCGAAAGTCTGACAAGCAGTCTTACCAATGGGTATCATATTACCCAGTTACTGGGTTGTGGAGGTCAGATAGGCATTCGCTCCATGTAAAATACTGGTATTCAGCTGCATCCGGTTAGACTGGAAGCTGACACCAATATAGTTGGGAAAAGGCTATGCAGATTGATTGATTGAATAAGTATGTGCCGGCATCTACATCGCCACATGCGAACTACGCATCAGAAACCTGATATCACACAAAAATCCTGATGTCACACAAATCCTGCATCGCGTAATTAGAGTTTACCGCGCGAACGCCATATATACGACTATCCGAAATCAACCATCGGACAGTTGCCCGCCAGACATGACACCCATCTGGTCGGAGGATCCTCCCTTTTCTAATGAGGATGAGTGAACTTTACACCCTCTTCCTCATACCTCTAAAAGTACATTGGTTTTTTTGGCTTATAGAGTCACTGAGCTGGTCACTGTTGCCACCTCCTAAAACATTAAAATCTTTTGATTTGACCACATTGCTCCAATGCCTGAGTGAATACTGCCTTGTAGACAGCCAGATTTTTCGCATCACAAAGTTACTCGATATTCAATAATTTACATATTTCATTCCACAAGCATTCATGTGCAAGAGTGCAGTGCAAGTTCGCCCCAAATTTGATATTCCTTGTTCGCCCCATTCGTTGGTTCCAGCTATTGGATCCCCTCCTACCTTACAAAAGAAATGCTCATTTACCTGGTAGCACTAGTAATCCTCCAGGTAAGCTGCCTGCTCACTGTTCTGTTTGGTGACAGATCTGGAGAACTCCTTACGCCAACTCGCCGCATGCCTTGACCAGTTGGGCCATTGTCGTAGCCCCCGCATTGCCTGCCAACAAAGATAAAATTGAGATAGTGGAAAAAACTTCTACTAAAGCAAATATTTAAAAAAATGCTCAAAAGATGTTCTATTTGCCCAAAAACCTGGCACATCCATATTTCATTCAGTGTTGGTTCTGATTTTCAGTTTGTTTTCTACTATATTATTATTTACGAATATACATTTCGAATATCTGGAGCCACAGTGCATATCAATAATATATTTACAATAAACAGTTCATACATTTCAGTTTTGCCTTGATAGCTCAAGTGCCATGAAAATATTATGTATTCAAGATCATAACTGTTTACAACAACATAAATACGAGTAAACAGAGCTTACATGTGTAGGAAGTAATAAGTCTGGCGTATGAAAATTGAGTTATTCCAAAATAACTCAATTCCATTAGGTAATTCATCGTGCCAACACAATACTCTATGATAAACAAGTGCAACACTTTGATCCAATAAGTCTATTGTCCCATAAACAACCGACACGTTACACAGATGCCTTTAACTCCTAAATTAGAGCAGAAACTGAATCTACGCCAGAAACGTGCAGATAAAGTATGCCACAGACTCAACGATACGCCACAACGCCAACGAAATTCGCCGCATCGTAGGGATGCTCACAGTGAGCAGCCAGAGACGGCACATCTCTCTCGATATCTGTACGCAGCTTAAATCACATAACAGATGACTAAATATCCCAGAAAGCTATTCGAAACGCGTCATAAATTCCAACAATAATGCACAAGATGTGAACAGTAAAACCAAACGTCTTCAAATCAACGAAGCGATTATTGATGGCTTCACATAAATCTGACCACAGCCAACTACAGCCAATGTTGGTCATAAGCCCAGACAAACAATTACATTAAAGCTTTTATGGCCGATTATAACGTAGCCGCTATTTCATGTATCGATATTTATGGCCAACATTTGGTTCGTTTTATGGCACCAATTTGTTATGATACTGTTTACAATAATGTCCTTGTGGACAGATAGTTTGCAGTAACTGAGTTTATGATTGGAAGTTGTTGGTGAATTAATAGTTAGAATTTTGGGACAAAAGGTTCGGGTTTGTGGGATGAGATGGGATTCAGAGATTATTAGAATTTGGATGCGAATGAATGGTAGCAAAGTGTATAGTTTTATATTGAAGATGAAAAAGAAACCAATCATTTTGGGATGTAAGTGATATAATGGGAACTTTACGAATTTATCTAATTTATAGATCGTTGAGAACTTAAATAGTAAACTCTTGACCTGCCATCGTTCGATACCAAAAACCTGGAATCTTAAATGTGAAATTACAAATCAATGTCTAAATGATACTACTATAGGTACGTAAAATCCTTTAAGTTTTCACTTGTCCCTCACAAACCAAAATTGTATAAAAGAATATTCAATATGCTAAATGCTAAGTTCCCATTTGTAAAATGTTTTATTGGAATATCCAGCTAACATGAGTTGACGAATTTGAAGAAGTCATGCTGGAATATGGACAAGGTTCAATATCGATTACACCTTGATATAAATAAGCCTCGTAAGGTTTTCCGAAAACGTTTTAAGTGAAAAAGAAGCTACTATTATAATCTGTAATCTATCACTAAAAGAAATAACTAGATCTAAATCACGAGTCTCAACGCGAACTCTTTGCTTTAATTAACTTTTTGTATTCGGACTATCTACTAAGGGCTGATGTTACAATAGTCTGATAACTTTAATCTGAGACAGCTTGACATTATTTGCTATACAAAAGGTGTGAAACCGCAATTTTTTGCTCCTCCGATAAAACTTATCTGATTAATAAACAATCGGCACTTAATTGAATACTTGTAGACACGGCTACATATCAATCAAGCCATACGTTTTCAGTTGATTCGCATTGTATACGATTTCCATACAATGAGAGGTCAGCTTGTTCGGGCGCCTCCGACTACTCGGCAATCTTCGGCTGCTGTCGTGATAGCGGACGGCGGCGCGGGCGGCGGCGAGAGGCGCGGCGTGCGGAACGCGGGGACACATATGTACCTATTACTCTTCCATTGTTACAAAATGTAAAATATAAATTTTATTAAAAACAAGAGCATATAATTAACGATGGTTTATTCTCATAAAAGATCGCAAAAAGCTAATGAAATAATTTGTAACGTATCATTAAACATTTACTTTATTTCAACTTTTTAAGTACTTTCGTAGCTAAACAAACTAGGTGAGTGACTTTTACGATACCTAGAATACCTACTTAAACTTTCACGATAACACATATTATATCGATTCCGTCCCACTACCGCTCGGATACCGATCATGCTCATTGGCTCGGAAGATTATTATGCTTAGGTTCAATCTCATCCATTTTTTAACCCCGCTTAGATAAAGGTTCCTTTGAACACCTAATCCCTTAGGAATGAGATCGAAATTTCAAATCTGTTTCTCGAATACCTTCATGTTCATTCGATATAAATCTTGCAGTAAATCCAAATGTAGTGAATGGATGGAATTCTGCAGGTCTTTTATCCTTTGGGAGCAGACTTCGTCGCAGTATGGTTCTACGTATATATACTGGAGCTTAAATTCAAGAAAGGGGTTTGAAGATCCGTGGCATACCTCAAAGTGATTATTTCAAATATCTATGCAACAAGATGTATGCAAGTTCAAAAAAATATGGATGTCACGTGATCAACTTTGAACGTTAATATTTCGGAAACGTGACGCTTTACGGGGTTTGGTTTAATTATGTTTTCTGTTTAAATTGAAACCAGCTATCGATTTTTAAAGGATGCATGCGTGGCCGCCATTTCGAAAAAAAAAACAAAATGGCGGCCAAATGGCCAATCTGGCAAGGACGAGTCCAGATTATTTTTGCAGTCTTTCCTAGGCCTGTCTCGGTGTCGACACCCGGCTTCACTTTGTGACTACCCTAGTCCCTCTGTCTTCATGCATCCTATAAATGTCACCACCCACCCAGTCCCATTTAACCCTCGCAGATTTTTCGCCAACATCGGCAATGCCTGTCTTGGAGCGTATTGGAGTTGCGAATTCGATCGGTCAGCCAAACTGTGGTTCTATATTTGTACTCGTGACTATGCTCAATGTGTCATTCTCTTGAGGTATCCTTGACTACCTTTCAAGAAAGTCACGGGTGCAGATCATTATTATTCCAAATACATATTTTTCGCTTCTTTTGTTTTGTAATCTTTAATGGTCGCCATTGTTATGTATTTTGTTTAAATCTTGTGTTGAATAATGAGTCTATTTTTGCTAATGTTAAGAATTTCACATTCACAGAATGCTGCAAACGCTGGAATAAGTATTATTTATTTCCGCAGTTTACATCCGACCCATTACGGTTTATTAGTGTATTATCTTTGAGGATATAGTAATACGGGATTTGAAATGTGAGAAGAATAAAATTGAAATATTTTGTATTTACTCAAGTATTTAGGTACAATATGAGGGGCTTAAATTAAAGGTATACAGGGTGGCAGGGACATCAACGCAAAAACTTTTACCATGGATTAAGTACGTGATTCTGAACACCCCTGCGTTAATTTTTTTTGTCAGTAATTAAAAAAGAAATCTGCTGTTTCTTAGAAAAGTGCAATACCTACGCGGTCAAAATGTATGGAACAACAGATTTTTTTTAAATAACCGACGAAAATTTTCCACGCCGGGCGGTTCAGAACCACGTACTGAATCCCATGGTTTGGGGTTTTCACGTCGATGTCTCTGCCACCCTGCATAATAATTAAACTTAGAATAAACCTTTATCTCAGGTATCTCAATATATAAATATTATCTAAGATTCCTTTAACGATTAGTAAATAACTTATCTGACTTATCTATTTATCATAACTGAATTATGGTTTTATTAAAATTAAAATACATAGTTTGCTTAGTTAATTGATTCAAGCATGACTTTGCGGAAATCCATTATCCACCCGGGCCCGACGTGTGGATACGTCAAGCGTCGAGAGCAGAATAGTCTCTGGTCTCGACGCTTGACGGGTCCGGGTTCGCAACAAGTCAATCGTCATCCTGAAGATGCCTCGTTGAGAGATGAAACACGTGTCCATTTCTTACAGGGTTCTTTATGACTCATTAAGAACAGTTAAGCGGACTAGGTTACTAAATATACGTCGTCTTTTGTATTTTATAGTTTGCTTAGTCAACAACAATTTTACATCATCGTACCTAATATAATATATTTTATATCCATATTCTATGCTGATGAAAAATTATGAAAGAGAAACTGAGTTAATTTTTCTTGTCTAATAATATGATCCTTTTAGTTAAAATATTAATTAATAAATTAATCTAATAACCTGCTCCTGATTCAATCTACCAGCCTAGGAATGGGTTCTGTATTACTCTGGATTTTTCCACATTTATCTACAATACCTATTCCAAAAATTACAAACCAAACACTGGAAAAACTACAAACCAATCTAAAGAAGCAACACTCAGCTTGCATCGTCTAAACCCTGCAAGTGCTTCAAAGACTTAGACGGTGCAAGTCGCCGTCTAACTACCGAACATCGCGCCCACTCTCAGGAGTCTCCTGTGTATTTCCACTCTAATTCCACAGAATAGTACCTACAGAAGGTCGACTCCATGTAACACACGAAAAAGGTTCATGCACACATAGACGCGTACGTATGGCGATCTCAAACAAATGTCAGTCGTGAGTACGCTTGCACTCTGTACGAGAATCATGTCTAAGGTACACACGGCGATGATCAGTACGACTTTTTTACTATTTGGGATTACATATCAGTTTCATTTGGCATTTGTTTTTATCTGTATGAACTTTCGGTTCAGTGGATTGTTGGAGTGTGATCCTAAACTGTTACCCAAACATAATACAGGAACGTGCCGTGTGAATAGTTGCTAACAGCATGTATCAGAAAGTTGTGGTCAAATTTAAGGGAATGGTATAGACCATCGAAGTGAAAATGTTGTATGTGACAGTTGATATTTTCTCGCAATTATTATTATTTTATTCTATAATCTCAGACAACAATGATCCAGCTTAGATCCATGTTAGTAAACAATAATATAACTTATTACTAGTGTTAGTTACAATACAATAGAGAAAAACACAGAATAAAATTATTGTGAAAAGGACATCCCCAAATTAATGTTTAGTGATTATCCTTCTCACCCTGCCGGGGTTGCGGGTATGTCCGAAAGGGATATCGCGGCCCCGGCACACAGGCAACGGAAGGAACACGGGTGGGTTTTAGTCAGTAAAAGTCTGACACACCCTCCCGCTCCGCCCAGAGCGGGAGAAGTTATTTGATAATTCACCACCATAAAAAAAAAAACCTCACAAAATTTAAAAAAATCGGAGAGTCGATACTCTCCGCCATAGTTTTGCCTTAGTTTTGTGCATTGCAGCATTCTATGCTACATCGCTCTTTCCTACTTTCCTCTTTCCCTTTCTTATCAGAAAGGTGCATCGCGAAAAACTATCATGCTGTATAGCGTGCGTGCGATTTCGCTTATTGTATAAAGCCGAACTTCTGTATCTATCTATTTTGTGCTAATTTCCTCTGGCTCACTGCCAAACGGCTGAATAAGAGGGCCGACTCGCACCATCGATCATAATGAACGGGTAACCGGTTTGTTATGACCCTCAAAAAAGGGCAAATTCTTCAAATAAACAGAGTTTTCTTCCGGCTTTTGATCCGTGGGTATTGATTACGTGTTTGCTTATTGTCTAAATGGTCAAAGATACGTAGTTTTTAGAATGTTACCATTTAACAGGTGTCTTCATTTAGGGAGCATCCATAAAATACGTGAGATGTTTAAGGGGGGGAGGGGGTCGAGTCAAATCTCATCTAATCTTACGTTGGAGAGAGGGGGGGTCTCGGCAAATATCACGCAATTTTTATTCTGATTGAAACAAAAAAAAAAAAAACTATTTTGGTCCATTTAATCCAGATTGTACATGCTTAAGATTTATTCTTAAGCGTTATCGTAATACGATTAAGATCATTCACTAATTCGTTCGAAAGTCGTCTTAACTAGTCGTAAATAAAAGCAAGAAGCAATTTTTTTTTTCTTTTTACTTTATCAATCCAACGCGTTTACGTAAGAAACCCACATTTTGAAAAATCTCATGTGAGATTGGGGGATGGCGGAGGGGGTTGAATAAAATCTCACGACATCTCACCAGGGGGGGAAGGAGGGACAGAAAATTAAAAAAAAAACACCTCACGTAATTTATGGACGCCCCCTTATAAGTTGATTGATCTCGCGAGCTGCAACGCTTTGTTGAATATTATACTGAGACCGTGCTCTGCTCTGGTGAAGATAGAGAATGGTCATATAAATAGTATAGGAAAGTTCACACTAATTTCATGTATAGCACATACTAATTCCATGCTGCCATGTCATTTTCCCTAGGGTAGCCATCGTGTTCTAAACTTTGGGCGACCGAGCTCTACTCTGGTAAAAATACTGAGAAAATGAATTTTTCCAGTTATGACCTAGCTAGATCGATTTTTCGCCCCCGTAAACCCCTATATTGCAACATTCATCGAAATCGGTAGAGCCGTTTTCGAGAACGTGATTAGAAATATATATACATATACAAATATTTATTTTTTTATTTATTTATTCAAATCACAATAATAACACCTTTACAGCCTCATCCAAGGCGATGTTACAAGTTACAATGTCTTCACAAATTTACAAAAAAGAAAATATTAAATAGAATGACCTGTAAGCCAAAGAATTTCATTAAGCCATAATAATTAAATAAATAATAATTTCAAACATACAATATTAATTCAATATGACAAAATACTACAAACAAGCAACTTTTATAATATCATACCTCTTTCAATTATAATTTGTGCCACTTGCATGAATTTCGGCAGGTTTTGCCCAAATACTCGTATATCCTCCGATACCGCAATAACATACGTGCGGCTCGTGAGATAGGGGTAAACTTGAGCAGGTTAGTCCTAGCTGCTGGCACGTCTAATAGAGCGGGGCGGCTACGCACCCGTCTGGCGCGCGCAGCCGCAGCGCTGCCAGCACCTCCGGGTAGTGCAGCAACCCAAGCACAGCCTGGTGTACCCGACCATGCCCAGGACGAACAGATTCGGGTACATCAGGGGATAAAAGGGGTAAACCCCGTACTGTTCACGGTAAAGAAACCTAGTAAACTTGTTTTGATTTTTTTCCAACATGAGGCTGTATTTCCTTTCATGCGGGTTCCAAATGATATATATGATATTGTTCATTGAATAATATAAGATTACGTAATATACGCTGTGGGTCCAATACCTACAAACCATTTTTTTCCCGCTTTCAAGGAATTCAAAATTGAAAAAAAAAAACAATCGATTTCCGAAAAAAAAACACTACAAAGTGAAAAATAACTTTAATTTCGGAAGTCCGTGTCTTTGGTTTTGAATTTTCGTTTTTTGCCACCGACTTCCGAAATTAAATTTATTTTTCACTTTGTAGTGTTTTTTTTTCGGAATTCGATTGTTTTTTTTTTTCAATTTTGAATTCCTTGAAAGCGGGAATAAAATGGTTTTTTTTTTTTTTAAAGTTTTTTCAATTATCAATTCTTCGTGTAAGCTTACCTTCCTTTGCATACAAACGGGATTCAATAGCGCACTTATGCGGTAGTTGTGGTACCTACCCCACACAAATTCGAATACCAGTACCTGCTATGTAAATAACAGTCACAGGAAGTTATCATCATATCATCCACATATACTAAGTGGGAAAAATACGTATAACCTCCTCCTTATTGGAAGTCGGTTAAATAAATATTAAATAAGAAAGCACGACAAAAGTGAAGAAAATGGAAGTTTTATAATTAATAAAAGGCAAAACAGAGATAGTATCACGCCTTGTTTCCGCGAAGGGTTGGGCAGAGGTAGGTACTCCCACATTTCGCCAGTTATTTTTAAGTCCTATGTAATAGCGAGCGAGCCTATTGCCATCAACCGGGCACAAATCCAGACTCCGGGCTGCTACTAAGAAATTCCAGATAGAAAAACCCAATAACACCTTTTACCGACCCGGGAATCGAACCCAGGACCTCATGCTCAGCAGAAGCGCTACCGACCACTAGACTATTAAACATAATTGTCAGCTGTAAATATATAATTGTGTCAAAGACGATTAACAACAAAAAATATAAATTATAATTTCTTTCTCTTTCAGTTATTTATGCGTACTTGGTAACAAACTGAATAGGTAATGTTTTCGCAAATTTGTAATTATTTCCGGCATCAAATCACCGAAAATTTTACCAAAATCATTACAAAAATTCATTAACAACTTACTTACCTAAATAAGTACGTCAAATTAATTAAGAAAAACATTCCTTCAGGCTTAATTAAAAACATCTAAACGTAAACTAAGCTCTACAAAGTGAAAGGCGCGAAGTGTTCTAAACTTTTCTTTGCTCTTTTAAGTTCAATGAAAGTCTTTGATTATCAAAGAATTCTTTAGTAGGGCGCCTGTTTTCACATGGTAGATCAAAGTGAGTTTGTTTATTGAGTTTTCTTTGGGTAAAACAATCGTTTTTGCATTGAAAGTGGTTTCTTTGGTTGAGTTGAATCGCTAAACTATTGAATACCGATGAAACCACTTTAAGAGAAAAAACTTTCTAAAGGGGTTAGTACAGTTCTTATTGAATATGAGGAACAGGGTGTAAAGTTCACTCATACTTTATAGAAGAGGGAAGATCCTCCGACCAGATGGGTGTCGAGTCTGGTGGGCAACTGCCCGACGAGTGATGTCGGGAACTTATAATGTATATGCTGATCGCGCGGTAAACTCTGATGGTGCGATGCAGGATTTCGCGTGACGTTAGTGTAAGGCGTAGTTCACAAGTGGCGATGGAGATGGCGTCACATATGAAAAAAAAACCTTTGTGTTGCACTGATAATTTTGTTACTGATGTATTTTCTGGTATCTCTATACTACTTTTTTATATAACGAGGAGGAGCTCGTGGCTAAGTAATAACAGCCGCACGGGTCAATTGATCAGGTTAAGCTACGCTTGCCGCGGTCAGTCCGTGGATGGGTGACCATCTTAACATACCGAGGCCCCTTCGTGGCTCGGAAAGCACGTTAAGCCATTAAGTCCCGGCTGTCTTTCTTGGATCTTAGACATTCGTTAAGGGTCGTCAGAAGCTCGTAAGTCTGACAACCAGTCTTACCAAAGGGTATTGTATTATCCAGTTACTGATGGGTTGTGGAGGTCAGATAGGCAGTCGCTCCATGTAAAATATTTGTATTCAGCAGTATCCGGTTAGACTGGAAGCCGACCCCAATATAGTTGGAAAAAGGCTGGGCGGATGATGATCACTATACTACTTATTTAATCAGTACTAGGAAACTTACGAGCCACTACGGTTGTGCATGAGGTCCTGGTCCTTCACTCCCAGGACGGGAACAGTGTTATTGAGTTTTTCTATCTGGAATTTCTCAGTAGCAGCCCGGAGTTTGGAATTGTGCCCGGTTGATGGCAATAGGCTCGCCCCCTATTACATAGGACTTAAACATAACAGGCAAAATGTTGCTGTCCTATAGGTGCTCCTCTACCTGTGCCCCTGAAGGGTGAACCTTCAGGGGTTTAACCCCTGAAGTATTGGCTTGATGTATGTACTTTTCACTACCGTGTTCTAAATATTGTAACGCATTTTTGTAGTAAGGGAAGTTCTGTTATAATCGCTGTGTTGCTACCTAATCCCTAAATTGAGAAACTATGAGTTTGCGTCATTTATTTCTCATCCTCAAATCACATTTGGAAACTAGTTTGTCAGCAAAACAGCAAGACCAAGTGGCCTAACCGCAAAAAGATCCCCTAATAACCACAAATGTTAAGAAAATGATGATCGTTCCCTCAGGAACCAAGCAGATTAACATTTGTTTGATTTGGTTCCCTATAGCTGGGGCTAAAGGCACGTTTTCCTCATCCCGAGGGAATGATGGACGGTTTGACAACTAAGTACGGGTCAACCGCTTTTTTTTTTAGGGTGGGAAATTATCAAATAACTTCTCCCGCTCTGGGCGGAGCGGGAGGGCGTGTCAGACTCTTACTGACTAAAACCCACACATGTTCCTTCACAACTGAAGGTTGTCACAACTGAAGGTTGCCTGTACGTTGCCAGGGGCAACGGTATCCCTTTCGGTCTTTCCCGCGACCCCGGCAGGCATCGGTCCTAGCAGACCCCTTCCATTGTGCTGACATCTCTTTGAGGCGCGTGGGACACAACGTGCCGTCGACCCGGGCCTGATCCTTATCGCATGGCGAGCTACCCATTGCTCACCGTCCGCAAGCCCGCGCCTACGGTGGCTGGGAATCGGCCTCCGATTCCCGACGCCCCGGGGTGTCTCCTGCTGCGGCTAGGGGCGTGAGAGCGCGACATTTGCCTCTCCTTCACGCGCTCCATCTCCTCCTTCACGCGCATTACTGCTACGCAGAAGGAAGTCGGCTTCCCACGCCCGCTCGCTCCGTAACATAGCCTGGACCAGGGCCGAATGCGAGAGATCACCACCACCGATCGCCTCCACAAGGACACGGCAGTGCCCCGACCAAGCCGGGCAGACCTCTACCGTATGATCCAATAAAATACCGTGTCCTCCGGGCGATCAACACAGTGGTGTCACCCGGGCGTTTCCTCCCACCTTATGCGGAACAGGACCCTCGCGAAACGGGTCTACCGCTAACACGGACATTATAGATCTAAGGTTGACGTTTGTTAATATTGTTTAATTCGAAAAATATTAACAAACGTACCTTAGTTTAATTAAGAGCCCATACTACCTCAGCTCAAATTCACTTTTTACCTCGCTCGTCTCATACTGCTCGCGGACTGAGCGCGACACCGAGTGTGGTGCTGGCGACTCCAAGGCGCCGATAATTTTGATAATTTATTTTACGGTGAAAATTATGGTAATATAAAAAAAAACGATAAGTGTCTGCTTTATATTTAGTTCAGTTATTATGCAAAGTTTCATGATCTAATTTGAAGTACCTATTTTATAAATACTCGGTTTATTGTTCGGTTTGGAGGTAACTTTGGTATTTTTTTGCTATAGGAAAAATTTATGGAGTCGTGTTTTCGTGTGGAATGGTGTTGCTGCAATTTGTATTCCAAATTGTCGATGGCAACGTAATAAGGGTGACTATTGAGTACTTGAATAAAGGTATGATTCCGCATGTGACGTTGTTCGGAATCATACCTTAATAGTAGTGCTAGTGAGGTGCAGTTTACAAATACAAAATTAATATTATCTTAATACCAGTATAGTTGAATACCAGCGTCAGGCACATAGTATATAGTTAGGCATTTTTTCACACTTCCCATCAAATTTCTGCTTACATCGCACTTTACACTTTTTATTTGATTTTATTTTTTTTATCTGCTGTGTAATTATATTGTGTGTGCTTTAGTCTGTGCTAAATAAATGTATTTTCTTTCTTTCTTTAATATTAATAGGTTTCTGTAAAAAAATTGCTACAATGTAGGTACTGAATTTGTTAAAGAATTTTATCCACCGCAAGCAAAGTCGTCATGAAATTCCAAGAAATTTTTGGCTCATGTAGGAAATGTTTCCCCAAAATTATTTTGCTGAGCAAATTGTCCACGGTTAGGTGATTCCCGTTTATGCCAAAAAGCTCTGACATACTTAGCATACGTTAGAATAAAATGCTGAAGGTCATTGTGACTCTACTACGACTCAAGATTTTGTGTTTTTGTTTGTAAATATTCAATTCTCATCTTAGATAGCTTTGGAGTTAAATCCTGTCTAGTAATCTGTTAGACGTTATTGTAGACACGTGCGTAATGTATTGGATAGAATGACAATGAAATAATATCAATAAAGTAAAAGATTGGACAAAGTAACGAATCTGATAAGGCCACACAAGGATTGCTTCTGTAAGTATTTATTACAATAGAACCTCGTTCGTCATTTACCATGTACACAACAAGTACAACAAACGATAAATCATGTCATTGTGTTGATTTCTACATTAGTTTTAATTTGAGTAAATTATAGTGAAGCTTGTATTAGACAAACATCACTATAATTTACTTAAATTAATTCATTAAAAACAACATCCCAACAAAACTTTCCCTACAAAAATCCTACCCGAATTTTCCCTTTTCAATTACGTACCTTCGCGTGTACATATTATGTGTTGACCTTAATATGTTCTCAGTTGTGCACCTATCATGGCTGACTGCACCCATCTGCACAAGACACGGTCCAAATGACATGCGGTTTTTGCACGTCGCGGCACGGAATTGAGGGCAGCGAATCGGTAATGAGGTGTGGAGAAAAATAGGGGTGTCGACTATTAATTGTATCGGAAAACTATTAGAAAAACTCGTAAATAAAATAATTTCAATAAAATAAATCGGGCTCAAGTATTCATCATAATTATAAGTATTATTATTCTACACACAAATTTCTATCTGACAGGTATTCATTAATTGTGTAGTACATTTATGTCTTACTTATCAGTAGATTATTGAGTTGCTTCTTAAATACATTGATATCTTTAATACCTAACAAAGCATTAGGTAATTTATTATAAATATGTGGTTCCATTTCTGGGTAGTTTTTACGGAATACTGCTTTTTGTGTTGCCCACTACTTATTTTGTTTCAATGTCGCGATCTGTGCAGTTTTTAAAATAGGTGGATGTTTGTTTTGACAAATACGGCCACCTCACGTTAGGATTAGTTTAGATGAAATATATAGTAAACACAGACCTAGTCGCGACATTTCTTGTTTTCAATTTATGTCAACATCCCTACTGGATAGTCCCTCTTCGATACGTATTTATATTGTGACCTGTTCAGGACAGGGGTTTAGTGGGTAAAAGTGGGTTTAGAGTATACGTTACGAGAGGAATGAAGTGCGGTTTTTCGATTTGTGGTTGCATTTCACTTTAATGTTTTATTTAGATAACAATGGGTTTAGTTTGTAAATTATAGTGCTTAATTTAGCTTATTTTGAGTATGAATGTGGATGGTTATAATAGTAGGGGAAGACCAACGAAACGATGGATGGACTGTGTTGAAGATGATATGGATAGAAAGGAGGTAACTACCGAGATGACATTTATTAATAGAGAAGTATAGACGAAAAAATATATTGCGCTGACTTCAAATAAATT
This sequence comes from Agrochola macilenta, assembly GCA_916701695.1. NCBI lineage: Eukaryota > Metazoa > Arthropoda > Insecta > Lepidoptera > Noctuidae > Agrochola > Agrochola macilenta. The sequence goes on along the minus strand of OU753554.1, from coordinate 7,122,855 downwards.
GGGATAACGGCCGTATAATTATGATGATGAGTTAGAAAAATTGGGGTAGCTACAATCATACAGAAAAGAATGAAAGAAAAATTGTTTATTCTGCACAAACAAAACGCACATATAAAAGCAAATAGACATAAAATATACACATACAAAAGTAGCCAAAGGCCCTGTATTCAACCAATAAATAAAATTAAAATAATGTTTTTCATTGGTTGATGTCAAGGCCACGGACCAAAGACTATATTACGTAACAACGTAACGTTACGTATCATGACTTGTATGTGTTTTAAACGGTTACCAGGCCGGAGAATGATGATGACTTTAGCTTTTAAAAAAACCGGCAAACTGCGTCTGGCCACGCTCAATAAATAGTTCCGTAGTTGAATTTATCCCAAGAACGAACTTAACATTGTAGTTGAAAAACATTTTTATACGGAATATATGAGAGAACATGTTTTGCAACTGCAAATGTACGTTAGTCGATTGTTACTCGTTAACCTATAAAGGCTACTTAGCTGTGATAGTTTTTCTTTTAATTTCGTTATATACTACTGCTGTGATTTTTTTCACGCCTTCATAACTGTGATTCCTTTTAACTTCGTTGTAAATATACTCCAGCTTACGTACTGACAAGTTATATGAGTTTATATAATTGTTTATTTTATTTGACTTTTTAAGTCAGTTATTTTAATTTATTTTTGACAAAATCTACTCATCACACTGTTTTTTTATGAGTTGTATTGCAATATGTGGTTAGCTAGTGACCTCGACAATTGATCATATTATTTACTGTTATTAGTAATTAACTCTTTGTTTATTTATTTTACATCGATGGTCCTAGTTTATCATTTATAACTTCCAGTTACAACTATATGTAAGCGGGCACGCCCTTTATGCCTGGAGGCTTTTTTATTTAGATATTAAATTCTGTTTACGTTTAGTTTTTTTATTTCGGCCTGAGTATCGATGATTGATTGGTTGAGTTCTCGATGATTTTGTTTGGTATATTGGCGTGTGCTAGCTAACATATGGCTAATAATTTGAATTATGTTTTGTGTTGCGTAATGTAAATTATTTTGAATACTATTATATAGAATCTTTTTTTTTGTTCTTCTAACTGAACAGACAGCTGTGCTGCTGGGGAGTTTGTTGCGCCACTTCTTCTTCCCAGCTAATGCACTAGGAAGTGGTGAAGGGTGGGCGTTTTGGGGGACTGTCTTATGTAATTTTGACGTTCGAAAAGTGCTGATTCTCAGCTTAGTTTGAATAAATGACTTTTGAATTTGAACTACTGCCGTTTTCATGATTTAATTTTACTCCTTGTCGGTGTGCTTAATATGAATACCCATGCCAAATTACAGCTTTCTGGTACTAACAGGCTCTGAGTAATACCGCGGATAGACAGCCGGACAGACAGACGGACATGACGAAATTATAAGTGTTCCTTGTTTACTACGAAAACCTAAAAAGTGTTTTGTTATTTTTTTTAAGTAACTTTTATAAGCTCATAATTTTTCACTTGAAACGCTCAATCATTCAGTATATTGGTACAACTAACAGGAATCATCAAAATAATGGTCAACAAATAATTGATTTCAAAGTGACTAGGGTCTATTTCTTGCTCATAGTTGTACTATGTGACCACATCTTTCAAAGTCTTTAACATCAGTAATAATATGTAGTGACAGATTTCACCACCCACTACATAAATACTCCATGTTATTTTAAACGTTATTTACAACATTTGCACTATGTGCAGTGTTGTAGATTGGATCATAAATTTTTAGTTTTTCTTCAGCATCTGTAAGAGGTATTTATTTATAGATGAAAATTATTCTAGGCACACAGGTTTTACATCGAAATCTTAGGTATACTATTTTTGTCACAGTCAGCTAAAAAAGGCGGAGGTAGTTTCTAATTATTCTGTATTTTACTTTCCTATCCATTATGTAGCAAAGTTAAAGCCCCGGTTAAGACGCCACTTAATTTTTTTCTTCCACTAAAATGGCCAGAATGACTTATAAATTACTTAAGGCAAAAAAACTCTTCCCAAGGAGTTTGCTTACAAAACTTTGCCAAACTTAGTCAAGTAACCTGCAAAATGAGAGTTATGAAACTTCTTAATCTGTCGCCAAGCAGTCGACATGAAATTAGAGAGAGATGAGATGAGAGAGATTTTAGAGAGCTTGACTCCAAAATGTTTGCATTATGTAAGCTATATTAATTAATATTATAATGTTAGATTTGAATCTGGGAAAAATAACCAATAATACATCACAGTGAACATCTATTCTGTATAATATCTAACTGCTACGCTCTGAACGTAATATGGTTAATTTAATACCGCATATAAGACCATAATTATTATGCTTTTTGATGTTTTTAACCGACTTCCAAAAAGGAGGAGGTTGTATGTTCGTCGCGTATGTATGTTTTTTTTTTTATGTATGTCCGCCGATTCTTCCGTCAGTGGACCAATTTTGAAAATTATTTTTTTTTATATGAAAGGGTATGCTCCCGAATTGGTCCCATATTAATTTTATTAACTTTGCTTGGATAGTTTTTGAGTAAGCTTCAATAATACGTATTTTTCCCACTTAGTCTATGTAGATGATATGATGATAACTTCCTGTCACTGTTATTTACATAGCAGGTACTGGTATTCGAATTTGTGTGGGGTAGGTACTTACCACAACTAAAAAAAACAACCGACTTCCTAAAAAAAACACAACAAAGTGAAAAATTCCTTTAATTTCGGAAGTCGGTGGCTAAAAACGAAAGTTCAAAACCAAAAACAAATTGTTATCAGTCATCTGAATACAGTTACTGTACTATTTTTCAGACAGTAGATTAATACCGAACATTAAAAAACTCGTTGCTCTAGTGGTCGCAGCATGTGGTACTGCTGAGTAGGAGGTCCTGGTTTCGATTTCCGGGTTGAACAAAGTGTTGTGTTTTCCATCTGGAATTTTTCAGTAGCAGTTCGGCTCCTACCCTATTACATGAGCCTTAAACATAACTTTCGAAATGTACTATGTTATATAAAAAAAATTGAAAACCATACGTTCTTCTTTTCGTGTGGTTATTGACTAACCTGGTGTCAGAGTTTTAAAGCCGCCCATAGACCTCTGACTTGGCTTCACATGCCGTCGAGAAATATCTCTCAGGCATGCCGGTTTCCTCACCATGTTTTCCTTCACCGTTGTTGAAGCAAGTGATAACAATACGCACATGAATCTGAAAAGTCAGAGGTGCCTGGGGTTCGAACTCGAGACCTATGACTTGGCAGTCTAACGGTCACACCACTAGGCTATCACTGCTCATACCACCATACACATACACACATGTCATGTATTAAACCATACGGTTATCATCATATTCGTTGCTCTAACAGCAATTTTCGACAGGGTATCTCGCAAACCAGTCTTAAGTCATGCAAAAACCAAGCATCCAAGTTCCTTTAATCCATCCAAAGGTTGTCTGTAAAAGATCGCTTTTAGCGATAAGACCGCCCATTGTGTCACCCTATGTAACATTTCTAAATTTGTTTCTGTAATTTGTATGGTGTGCATAATAAAGAATATTCTATATATTCTATCTATCTATCTAAGTCCTTGTCCAAAAGAGGCCTATTCTCTATTGTGATTTGATGAGTAATCTTACCTTCTCTGCGTCCCGCCCGGCACAGGAGTGGCCGCTAGCCGTGCTTGTCTCTTCAGCAGCTGTACAGTCAACGCAAAAGACACCACCATGGTCAGCATAGGAATGTAGAACGCCACCAGTGAGCCGAAGATCCAGAACAGACGATTGTTTATCACGCACAGATCTGGAGTCGGCATTATGTTGGAGCGGTTGATAAGACCTGGGAAGAAACATTTGGTTATGAGCGTGGTTGAAATGAAATAATGTTTGTTTTTGTTAATTTTGCTTTTGACTGTGTTGAATTCGGTAACGAATAAAATGTTATCGCATTTGCTCGCTTGCATTATTATTTGCCACCCAAAATTGTGTTATTAATTATAAACTATTGTTGCAAGTAATTGTATAATATGTGTTGTTGTGATACAGTCAACGCTTGACATTTGCATGCCTCAAGGCGTAATATGATTGAACTATGCCCTTTTTTTAACAACTTTATGTAATTATTAGCAAATAAATGATTTTGAATTTGAATTTACATTGAGTTAGGTTTAGTTTATAGCAACAAATGCTGAGAAATAAATTCTAACTCCTAGTTAAATAAATAAATAACATCGGAGCTTTGTTTAAACATTGTTCGTTTCAAAATTACGAATAATAAAAAGGCATTTGTTAAAAAAAATCTTTCACAAGATCAAAAAAATTCAATTAAAATCAGAAAACCACCAGCCAAAAACAAACCTCCCTAAAAATAACAAAAATCCGCAAATCATCGACACTGTCAATGAGTTGTTATTTTTAAAACCTTTTCCTCCAAATTAATCTCAAGTTAACGTTGGCATGAAGCCAATTCTCCTTCCCCCAATTCCTTGTACGTTTAATCACGTAGATTTGTAATTACGAAACTAACACCTTCATTCTAAGTACAGTTTAATGTGTAACTTGTGCCCTTGTAACTTAAACTGTGGCAATGTCAGGCAATGTCGGGCAATAACTTCAAGTGTTAGGCGATATGTTCGACTGATTGTTATTAGTTTTCAAGTGGAGTTTAATTCTTGCTAAATGATTTTCTTGTCTGTAGGAATTTGATGTGATTGTACCTACGTAAGTTGATAGGTTGTACGTGACTGAGAGAAAGAAAGTAAAGTAAAGTAAAAACTAAAGTAAAGTTTGAAAGACCTACATTGTTCTCCCATGCCTATTAACACTATTATTATTTTGTTTTTGTTCTTCTAACTGAACAGTCAGCTGTGCTGCTGGGGAGTTTGTTGCGCCACTTCTTCTTCCCAGCTAATGCACTAGGAAGTGGTGAAGGGTGGGCGTTTTGGGGGACTGTCTTATGTAATTTTGACGTTCGAAAAGTACTGATCCTCAGCCTAGTTTGAATAAATGACTTTTGAATTTTGAATTATTTGAAAATATTGTAAAAGTCAATTATTTTTAAAGGAGAAACCGTAGAGTTTCTTGCCGGCTCTTCTCCATAGGAAACGACCAATTGGAACCGTGCACCTAGCTTCTGACGTTTCATAAGTACCCATGCAGGTTTATGTGAATTAAATATTTTGAATTTAGTTTTTTTTGTTTTAATAAAAAAGAAAGAATTACATTTATTTGGTAATACGAGTAATTCGCGAAACACAAAATATAAAAAAATATGTCAATGCTATAAAATAAGATATCCTTATCCTTATCCTCCTTATCAATTTGGTTGATTAAAACGAGAGTCGTCGTGGGACACCTAAAGTTTTAGTTTTTAAAGTTTGTTGTCTCGAGACGACATAATATTATTCCTTTAAAAATCTCATAATTATTTGTGGTATGACTACTATTTCCGTTTTTCACAGGACGAGTTGCTAATAGGACATTTAGCTAAAGTGTCGTTTTGATTATGGGTCGTTTTGCTAATAGGATCATTTACTTTTAGGACGTTTTGACACGGAGGGGTGGAAACGAAGTTTCTTTCGCTTATGAACACTTTTGTTACGTTAGCCAAGCCGCGCGGCCGAGCCTCATGAGTGTGTACGTTTACACACACAGGCTCGGCCGCGCGGCTTGGCTTCACAGAGCCGCGCGGCTCTAGTGGGGACGCGCCTTAAAAAAAGTGTTGTGAGGTGTTTGGGTCTAGCTATCATTCTGCAAGTATGCAGATTATATGGTGTGAAAAGAAACTTCGTTACAAAAAGTTCCTTCCCTTACTTCGTTTTTTTTTTTGGGGATGGGGAATCATCAAATGAGTCTTCTCCCGCTCTGGGTGTCGGCGTGTCAGACTTTTACTGACTAAAACCCACCCGTGTTCCTTCCGTTGCCTGTGTGCCGGGGCCTTAAAGGTCCATTTCAGCATGAATGCCAGACAGATGCTGTCTGATGCTTCCTGGCTCTATTGGCTACAAGCTTGATTGTTGAGCAAGGGATTCTGGGTTCGATCCCCAAGTAGGCAATCGGGTTATTGGGTTTTTCCATTAGGTTTTTTTTGTAGTAACCCTACCGACCGAACTGAATTTGTGCCCGGTTGGCAATAGGCTCACTCCCTTTCACAGGGACTTAATGATAGATCGCCCGGAGTCCTGCCAGCAGGACTTTAAGTACCGGAAGGACGCAACTTTTTTCGGTCACAGTACCGGAATGAAAAACACAAACAAAAACAACACAAAAAAAAACAAATTTGCACTAAAATATAGAATATTTTAGCCTCTTTCACATTGTACAAGAAATGGTTTCTAAACACAACTGACCTTCCACCAGCAAGCGATGGCGCTTGGGGACTGCACGTTCGCGCTCGCGCGACTTATTTCAACGCCCGGGTACCGAAAACGCATGGAGTCTTCAACATCGGTATTCAAGTTTTTTTATTACTTTCCTGAATATTTTTTTTTTTTGTACAACTTCACTCGCTCCTTTTTTATAAATTGTTAACTATACAGGCACCATTTTTAAGTGCTTCATAAAACCAAGTGACAGATTTATAGTTCCTTAAATAGGTTCTTTCAAGATAATATGAAATAAATGCGATCCAACATTAATAATTGGTTATGTATAAGTACGAATACATCTATTATTATTATTACCTATATTAATACGTGAAGCAAAAACTTTGTACCCCTTTATACGAAAATTACGCGGATGGAGGAGTATGAACTTTGTCGCAGTTAAAATGTATACGGAGAAGGAGTTCAGAAAGCTAATATTTTTATATAATATACATTAGAAATAAATTAAATTAATAAAAAAACATTACACACACTATGCGTTTGACACAAGATGGCTACCTTAGAATCATGACATTTAAATTAATTATGGTCGAATTTCAACCTCTGGGCGACCCTAGTTATTATTATTATAGAAAATATGAAAGTACTTAAACAAAAGAGTTTTATTTTAATACGCACTAGGTAAATGTTTAATACTTTTGACGAGCGCAAGTTCAAAACTCAAAGTCACCCTACTGCTGGAAGGACCAGACAAAATGTTATACAAACTGCGTACTGCTAGCAGGACTCACAGAAGTCTTTCAGCAGGACGCAAACCCGTCCTTCCGGAAGAGATTCCAGCAGGACAAGTCATCGGGCTCGATGGATCTATCATTAAAAAATAAATGTATTGAACTCTGACGAAATGTGGATGAATTTTCACTGCCCAACCGTTTGGGGAATTCAGGCGTAATATTTTGTTATTTTTTGTTATCAAGGGTAATTGTTTGACTTTCACTTTGATTTCTGATCAAATAAACCATTGCTTAGTAACTGTCGAGAATATCACGCCGCACCAGGAAACTGCGAGCTGCGGTCGCGGAGGGGGCGCACGAGGAGCGCGCGCGCACCGGCCGGTTCACCACTGCGTCTTTGACCGCTATGGAACGTAATCATTCTCGCTAATTACACTTCAAATTGTTAACCATTTATTTTCCCATATAAATCTTTACATTATAAAGTCCACTATTATCAAGTTACCGGTGTTTTAGTCCTCGTACCACACTGAGGATATACCCATTCCCGTTTAGTAACAGGATTTTGTGTTCCTGACTAGCTATTTTTGGAAATTGTCTGCTGGGAAGTAGATACATAATAAGGTTTCATTCGTTTTCCGTTTGGATGTTTCTTTTAATATATGAAAAGAAAATCATTGAATCAACTTAGGGCACTACAGTTCTGATGCATTTGGAGTCGAAACACTCGGGTCCTGGGGCCCGAGTGCGCGTCTCCTTTGTAAGGTAATTTCTCGCCTACTGATCGACGATTCCCGAATTCCGTGACCAGAAGGCTGACTCGTTCTTTGGCCAAATAATTAGCAGTGTTATTCGACCTCGCACTACTGCCAGTCTTCAGTACGTTGCCGGATGACAGCGATGCGGACAAGTACTTCGACGCCTAAGAACGGCCATACACAGGCAGCTTGAAGCAGTCAGGACCAACTGCTTCAAGCTGCTGACCACCTGGAACAGTCGCAACTGCTCGAGCGGTTCCATGTATGTAAATAAAAAGAAGACTGTATTTTACTATGCAATCGCAACTTGAAGCAGTCGATTCTGACTGTTTCGAACTGTCCGTGTATAAACACATTTAGAGTGCTTTTGTTTTTATTTGTATAATTAGTTATTTAATTTAGTTTCTAGTTTAAATAGTTAGTGGTGTAATAATTGTTTATAGACAAATTTTGAGACATATAAAACGAAAAAAATTTACTATGGGAAAATATCAGCAGGCTCGTACTTAAAAAACTTCCACATTCAAGTCGCAATCTGTCAAAAATGTTGATAAATTTATTGTATTTTTGACAGATTGTGAATGAGATTAGAATGCGAAAGTTCTTTAAAATTACGGGAATAGACCTCGGTTATTCTAAAGCCGATAATCTTATCTACAATTCTCATTAGCATACCGCAACCAAATTATTATTACTTATTAAATGGTACCTACAGTACTTTCCTAGAAGGATGCAAAAACCCAATAATAATTTTCCAAATTTTTCTGGACAGTAAAGCTTTTCGGCTACTTACTTCATAACAAAACCCAGTAATGGAAAAAATAATAGTTATGTCACAAAAGTCACAAAATCTTTATTTACTTTCATAGTAAGTTCCACAGCATAATCAGATCATCTCATCAAGAGGGAGTGGGCTGTAATCTACCACGAGGGCCCTATGCGGGTTGGTAGATGTCACACGTCTTCGAATTTGTTGGTTTTAGGATATGCCAGTTTCCTCACGATGTTTTCCTTTACCGTTTTGAGAGCAGTGATGATGAAATTATTTACACAAAGTAAAGCGCCTGTCTGGGTTCTAACCCACGACCTACAACTCGGAAGTCGAAGCCGTTACCACTGAGCCACCACTGCTCGTAAGTAAGTTACATTTTTTTTTTAAACACCTGCGCATTAGCATTCCCGGAGGTTTTAATATCGCCAAATTATGTGTACCACATACTATGTAAAAACCAATACATAAGATAAGTCACTTCGACCATTTCAAAAACTGCCGAGTGTTCGGAATTACTGGGTTTTTAATGGTTAATTGTCTCATCAAGAAAATGAACCATTAAAACCTACTAAGCTGTTTGTGCGCTCTTCTGGAAAAATTAGTTTGAAGCACTTAAGTACTGAGTTTTGATACATGGGGCAGCCGTATTACAGACTGGATAATGTAATAACAATTAATTTGGTAAGCTCAAACTCATTTGTTTCAATAAAACCAATTACAGGCACTTCTGAATTGTCAGGGAGTCTAGTCTAGGAGTACTTTGAGTAAATGCTTTGAGTCTATTACTCCTTAGATGAATATTTAAATGATACACTAAATAGGAAAAAATAATAATAATTATATATTAATGATACGGAATTTTTTAATAAATAAATATATAACAAAAATAATAATTAAATTAATTAGCAATTATAATAAATTAAACAATATAGCAATAATAATTATTCGAAGATAAACAATTTATATAAATTAATAAACAGAATTATAATGAACTATATAGTGAATTAATGCTCTTCAAAGCAAGTGGTTTTTCTTACCCAGCATTTCCGGATGTGTCACTTTATGGCACTCCACTGTGCAGGGTGTCTAAATTTAAATATTTGGGTCACTGGGTCACCGATGATTTAAGTGATAATGTAGACATAGAAAGGGAACGCAGGTCGCTGGCTGTCCGTTGTAACATGCTGGCCCGCAGGTTTGCACGGTGTACGAATGCGGTTAAGATCACGCTTTTTAAAGCATATTGCCAATCTTTTTACACCTGCAGCCTGTGGGTCAGGTATTCGCAGCGGGCATACAGCGATCTGCGTGTCCAATACAACAATGCACTCAGGGTACTGTTGGGGCTGCCATGGCGTTGTAGTGCGTCAGGGATGTTTGCTGAGGCGCGGGTTGATGGATTTGCCGCCGTCATAAGGAAAAGATGTGCCTCCCTACTCACTCGCGTTCGTGGTAGTTCCAACTCTATACTGTGTGTATTTGCAGATCGGGGGGAGTCCCCCATGCTGCAGAGATGGATGCGGCTTCATGTCTCATTTTAATTTGTGTTGTGATGAGTACTAACATTAGTTTTTAAGTATATTGTTACTAACAAGAATATGGACCTGGTCTGAAATAAATGTTTATTATTATTATTATTATTATAATAGATATGTACATACATACGTATATAGAAATAATCTAAAATATTTAAATACACTTTTACAGATAAAACAATACATAAACAATAGATAAACGAAATGATAGATCCTATTTGCGATCTCCTGACTTTGAATAAATGTAAGTTAAAACTTGCATAATCTCCTTAAACAGGGCTTCCTCTCTCCTACCCTTTTGCTGTGCCCTACAGGGTCCATAATGATCTAAATATATAGTTACCACCTAAGTACACATTATGGTAAAGCAATAAAGATATTGAGTATTGAGTATTGAGTTTAGCAAATTCCGACTCCCAGAACCATTTCAAAGCGTAGCAGGTTCCTATTCCTATGGAGAAGAACGGGCAAGAAACTCCATGTACACTCTTTTAAAAAGAGAGAAAATAAGTTATTTTGCGGTAAACATGACGTCAAGAAAGAACACAAACACAAAAAAAACAATTTGGGGCAAAGTATGCGTCACATCCACGCAAAACGCCAAACGGCGCACATCAAAATAGTTGCTAAACACTTACCTAAAACAGTAATAGAACTGGAGACGAACATGCTAAGGAGCCAGACTAATGCTATCTTGATAACCACGACCCGCTTCGTGGAGTGGTGCCGACTTTTCAGAGGGTTGCGGATGCCAAGGTATCTGTGGACAAAAGGATTTGATGAACATGAGGTAAAAATTACGAGAAAATCAGTTAGTATGAGCTTTAAATTGATAATCATGCCTATATTATTTGTTGTAGTGGTCGCAAGCACTACTGCTGAACATGAGGTCCTGGGTTTGATTCCCAGGTCGGGCAAAGTGTTGTTGGGTTTTTCCATCAGGAATTTAGGAACCCTAAAAAGTATCTTATGTCCTAACCCAAGATAAGGTCTAGCCTTTGTTCTACAGAAAAGGGCTGTTCGAGCCATTTACAACCTGGGTCCGAGAGATTCCCTTCGAGAAAAGTTCAAAGAAGTATATATTCTGACTGTAGCCTCACAATATATATTTGAAAACCTTTTGTATGTACACAAAAACATATCAAATTTTAAGAAAATTTCCGATATTCATAGCACACAACCTTGCTATTCATCGCACTCGTCTCCACAGAGTAGGCAACTCGTTCATGGGTCAATGTATACGCTTTTACAACAAACTTCCCATTGACATTCGAAACTTACCCGTTAAACGATTTAAAAATTGTATTAAAACCAAACTTTGTAAAAAAGGGTACTATAAAATTTCTGATTATTTAGAAGATAAAAAAGCTTGGGATTGAGCTGCTCGCTCTGCTAAACCTTGTGATAAAACCACAAAACTTGACATTTGAATTATTTAGTAAAATCATCAAAATATACCAGTTTTATTTAAACATCCATATTATTGACATTTTCACATCAAAATGGATCATCAACATTCAAAATGACACGATTACTTTGTAAAGTATTATATTTTTTAATTACCTATTGTGAATGTGAGGACTATGTGGATATTTTAATTTTTAATTATTATTTTTGTTTTCTCTACAATTTTTTTTTATTTCCTTTCTCAGATAGTTTTAATAATGGTCTGGCGGTTTGAGTAGTTTATGCGGCCTACCCAAATGTCCTTTCTTTGGTATTGTTCGTCGAGTTGAGCTCCTTATGTTCTGAGTTGAGCTCCACGATTACTGACAAATGCTTGCACTGACTGGACAGGTCCACTCAAATCTGTGTGGTTCTTTTCTCAAAAGACCATTTCAGACACTAATCTACATGGTCCTCATATGGCTTGACCAAGATTATGTCTGGACTTTAAAAGAGACAGTGACCTCTGAGTTTGTTTCGGCCTTTCTTCTCAGAGTAGTCGGATAGGAAACGCCGAACTCATCTAGCAAATTTTAATTTAAAAAAAAAAAAATATGACGTGTAAAAGTGATTCCTATATCCTATTTACAGAATAAACAATTTCATTTCATTTCATTTCCATGTGCCAAATTTCATCCAAATGTAACAAACAAACTAACTCACTTTTGCATTCATAAAATTGGTGGGGATTGTAATATTTTGGTCAAACACCAGAAAGCCTTAGTTCGTAATGACCGATGCACATACAACACTAATTCTAAATAGATTAGGCAAAAAAGAAATTTTATTAAACTAGGGCAGGGTTTAGTCTTGTGTGCTATTAAATACCATTGCCGACACGTAGTCACACCAGATTATCACACCAGTATGACAAACACCTGCCGGGGTTGCGGGTTTGTCCTGCCGCAACCCCGGCAGGACAAACCCGCAACCCCGGGTTTGTCCGAAAGGGATATCGCGGCCCCGTTTTAGTCAGTAAAAGTCTGACACATCCTCCCGCTCCGCCCAGAGCGGGAGAAATTATTCATCATTTCCCTTTAATTTTGATCATTTCCAAACCTCAAAAAAAAAAAAATGTTTGACATCAGGTCTTTTTTTCTCGTTTGTCACACCACTGATATACCTACTAGCTTTTTGATTTGTATTTATGGGCGCCAAACCATCATTTTGATTTTAATTTTAAGCTTGTTTTGATTATTTTGTACCTAATCTGACGTCCATGTTATTTATTAAAATAAAACTTGTATTTCCGGTTAAGTTTTTCTTTTAATGTATTTAAAATATTGTGGTGTATGGTTGAATTTGTAAAAAAAATATATTTTGTTACTTCCTTTTGATTTATTTAAAATACTAGTTGTGCCCCTCGATATCACCCACGTAAGTTTCGATCCAGTGGTAGTATCAGGATAAAAAGTATATCCTAACCTAGGTCATGGTCTATCCATGTGCCAAATTTAATCCAAATCCGTTCAGACGTTTAAAAAAGTTATGCAGCGGTCACATTAGCGGCTTCATAATTTTAACGAATTATCGTGCAATAATCCAAGACGGCTCTGCATTATTTCGACAAAGCATTTATGCAGTCCGGAAACAGTCGAAATGGCCAACGCTAGTCCGACCACGCGGCACGCTAATTATGTACCGCCACTCGGGGGATAAGTGCTACGCAGCCCGAACTATAGCGACGATAACCGATAATGATGATAGGAAACGCCGAACTCATTATTATTATCTTACCATCATTATTACTTATGGTACCTACTTTCCTAGAAGGATGCAAAAACCCAATAATAATTTTCCAAATTTTTCTGGACAGTAATGATGATAGGAAACGCCGAACTCATCTAGCAATTTTTTTTTTTTTAATATTACGTTTAAAAGTGATTCCAATTTCCTATTTACAGAATTAACAATTCCATTTAATTTAATTTCAATGGTTTGTCACATCTGCGTGTATCGTATCACTGTGCGAAGCTTCGTCACGATAGACGCAGATGTGGTCCCAGCATCACAAACAAATAAACAAAGAAAATCACTTTCGCATTTATAATATTAGTAAGAATTGTGGTTCCGGTTGAATTTTATAAAGTTTCTATGTTGGTATTAAGTAATTTCCTTTAGAGTGAATATTATTTAGCAATTATTTTGACATATCCACTTTATTTATATAAATTATTTTTGGCGGTACAGTTTTGCGGTAATTATGTTTAAAATAGAAACTTTTCTTAATGCGAATGGAAACACTTTTTTTTCGCTGCTCGTGGAATAAAAACCCTGTGGGGTGTGTAATTGAAGAAGGTATTTTCTCTGTACTCTCTTAAACATTTTACTGCCATTTCCTATTGATTTGTGATTGTATTTGTGTGATATATTGGTTCAAACAAATATTGTGTGACTCCGGCAACGTCGGCGATGATGCGACATACACGTTCTGGTGAAATCAACGTTATCTAAGAAAATACCTGATATTTGTATGATCTTGAACCAATAAACAATATTTTATCAGAACGACCGATTATTTTACTTTATCATTGGCGATTTCGCAATTCTAAAAGTTTAAAAAGTTACGAGGACAAAAGTTCGATTTTCTCAGAAAAAAACGCTATTATTTAAGATTCATAAGGACGATAATTTATCAAATACCTTGTCAATAAGTTTTCAACAACTTTTAGTGAATTTTCTAATTGGTTTCTTTTATCTGTTTTAATTATCTTTTGACGGGCGATCGATCAGAAAAATAAAATTGAGTAAACGGGAAAAGTTTATCAAAAAAGTATGTTACGTTTTGTGAAAATAAACTACTTCATTATTCAATCCAAACGGTAATTACTTTTTTTTCTAATAGTTACTGTGATTGTTATTGTGTACCTGAAATGTTTTTTATTTGCATTTGGCTTTTTAGTTAGATGTTTCCAGTATGAAATATACCTAAGACGGAGAGGATAAGTGTCTATTTTGTTGTTATCAGCCATATTTTAACAATGGGTAGTGTTGGTTATTGCGCTATAGAAAAACCGTTTGCTGTTCAGATCAAATTATAACATAAATATATTTGATCCACAATGGGGAATCTCTTGGCCTGCATCTCACCTGATGGTAAGTGATAGTTAGGCTGAAAGTGGAAGCGAGTTTCAGTGGGAATCCTCAACCACAGAGGAACTGGCTATCTTACCTCTATTAACTACCGAAACACAACAATGCTGTTAACATTGTAGTTATGGCGACAGACATAGATAAGATGGTGGTACCTAGCCAGGCTGACTTAGAACAAGTCCTATCACCAACCAAACCGAACAGAAAATGTTGGACCCCGGGACCTCTGGGTCTGAGACAGGTGGTCTAACCACTAGAATACAGACCGCATCTGAGGCCGTTAATATAAGAAGAAACAGAAACAAACAGAATACAACAATAAATTAAACTACCAATTTCTTTGAATTGCGGGTAGTGAGAACAAAAATAAGATCCAACAAACTCCTACTAAATAAAATACAAAACCCGCCTTAAACATGGTAAGAATAGCGAAAAATAAACTCAAATGTACCTAACCGATTTTTGAACACTAGAATAATACATTTAGTAGTACAGACACGTCAGTTCTTAACAGTCTGGAATTTGGTTTTCATTTGAAGTTTATTGAGACTTTACGTGCACATAAAGTTTGGAAACACAGAGTTGTAAATTGTGAACGACCAGGAGCTATTTACATAGTTTAGTGCATTATTAATTCCTAATGGAGTAAAAACGGTATGCATATAACTCGCAAACCAATAATTTCAGTAGAGATAACATAATTTGGCAAAAGATCTGGTACATCTAAGGACATATACATATTATTCTATGTCTAGTCACAGATGAATACAGGTGGCAAGGTACAAGTAGGTATGCGGCGGGCTCGACTTGTCGAATTTAGTGGGCGTAACGTAGTCAGAAGATATAAGAGTTACGCGATAGAGAGGCAATTTCTAGGTGAATATACCTGTAGGTAATTAGCGCTGTGCGACTATAATTGCACTTTATTGTGTCGTAAAAAGAGTAGCTTTTCATTTAAATGATTTCCGGAGTGACCCATTTGTACTAATCTGTGGTCTAGTTTATAAGTCACTGACCTATTTCTTAGTCATGTTGAAAGATTGATGACTTACACACTGTTTCATTGCCAAGACGATAAACTAGAAAATACTTTTATTGTGACACATCAAATTTTGCAAAAAAAAAGAAAAACAGGGTTAGTTTTATAATTCTATGCCAAAAAAGGCTTAACACATAAAGGCGTGTACACACGAATGAATACGAACATCGAACACATTGCTCGCATGTGCGTACCACTAACGAACATCAAACACTGTACATCAAAAAATTTCGTGGCGATCCAATTTTTAACCGACGAAAAAAAAAGGAGGAGGTTCTCAAGTCGACATGCATATTTTTTTTTTTTTTTGTTAATCCATGTCTACTAAAGAGAGAATTTATATATGGCTAATCATTTAAATTATGTTTTGTGTTGCGTAATGTAAATTATTTTGAATACTATTAAATATAATCTTTTTTTTTCTTTTAACTCTACAGATAGCTGTGCTGCTGGGGAGTTTGTTGCGCCACTTCTTCTTCCCAGCTAACGCACTAGGAAGTGGTGAAGGGTGGGCGTTTTGGGGGACTGTCTTATGTAATTTTGACGTTCGAAAAATGCTGATTCTCAGCCTAGTTTGAATAAATGACTTTTGAATTTGAGAGAGGGGTGGTTGAGCGCGAACTGTGTTCGAACGATCGTCCACACGTACAAACCAAATGTTCCGTATTCGATGTTCGTGTTTACCATGTTTTGTACGTTCGTGCATACACGAACAACGAACATAAATGTTATTTTTTATCTAGCATCCTCGCCCATCCTAAAACGCCCGTATCTTTTCGATTATTCAATAAGGTATTCTGCACACGGACCAATCGGTCGAACTGCAGTCTGCAGCCGCATCGTCATCGCTGTAAATCTTGTAGGAATACCTTATTTCCCCGTTACAGGTGATGTTGATGAGTTTTTAGTATCGCCGATACGGCTGAACGAGATACGAGGTTATAACTGTTGGGTGTGGTTATAAAATTAGCGGTATAAGTGATGAAAATTGGTAATTTCAAAAAAAGCTTATGAAAATTTTATATTTCGTCTTGTCTACTGTTATAAGAAGAGCTAATGTGAGCTTTTATAATTTCTAATGTGGCGATATGATCGTGGACGTCATAAACTTATGGCAATACGTGCATATTATAACGTTATCGTGAACGGAATTTTAAACGCGTCTTCATAAATATTTTCATAAATTTTACTTCACTGTGTTTACGTGATACCGTGACGTGAACGTAGACGCTCACGATAATATCGTCACGTTAGAAATTATAAAAGCGCATATTGGGTGACAGTAAAATTATAACGATGGTAGCAACAGACGTTTTCACATACGTATCGCTGTGGAGGCTTGTTTACTCAATACTTTATTGCATTCCATAATGTGAGATAAAACAGTTGGTATGTTAGACATTGTATCAATCATGGACTCTGTTGGGCACAGCAAAGTTAATTAATTGATAATAGGAGAGAGGATGAAGGCGCTTTTTGTTTAGAAGAATTAAATGAAAACATATTACTTTAAAATGTTATGTAGCTTCATTGGTATTTATATTTTGTATCTTAATTATATTTAATTGCGTAATTATAATCCTATTTGTATGAGTCTTAATATTTGGGTTTAATTTATTGCATGGTTATACTAAAATTATGTATAAAAATATTCAAATTATTTGTGTGAGTCTTTATTATTGAAATGAGATTTAATTAGCTATTTATTATAATTAATTTAAGTTTATAGTATTTACGCGTTTTTAAAATAAGTAAATTTATTAATTCTAATTGAAAATTAAAAGGAAATGTCGGTATTATGTCAAAATGTTTTTGTTTTTGTTTTTTTTAATGACTTCTGATTTGATTTTTTGCATTTCCAATACTTTATTGGCTCTAAATTTATAGTATCAGTTGGGTTCTGGTATCCTTTAAATGATCGTATCTACATTAATAAAATTGTCGACAACCACTGTGATTGATGGTAAAGTCGTACCGTAGCCATTTGTTTAACGTTGGGGTCACCAATTTAGGGGTATGAGGAACGGGGTGTAAAGTCCACTCATCCTCTATAGGAAAGGGAGGATCCTCCGACCAGATGGGTGTCGTGTCTGGCGGGCAACTTTCCAGCGGTTGAAGTTGAGAGATTGTATATATGTCCATCGCGCGGTAAACTCTAATTGCGACGATGATTGACGTCAGGATGTTGTGTGACGTCAGGTCTTTTGATGCGTAGTTCGCATGTGGCGGTTGTAGATGCCGCCACAGAAGTAACTTTCAACCTAAAATAACTGTAAATGGTAACCGTTTAAAACACATAAAGCTTATGTACCTACCCCAATTTTTATACCTCATCATGATGAATTTACTGCCCTTATCTCAATTTATTTGTGGTTGGTGCAACATGTCTTTTCTTCCATACTTCTCTATTAGTCGTCACCTCAGTAGTCACTCCCTTTCTATCCATATCATCTTCCACTCAGTCCATCCAGCGTTTCTTTGGTCTTCCTCTACTCTTATAGCCATCCACATTAATACTCAAAACTTTCCTCACGACATTTACCTGACTCCTCCTCCAAATTGAAAACCTACGTGACTTAAAAAACAACTTATCCTATTTCCTAAGCAAAATAAACGGAGAAACTTTTTTCCCGTCTCCCGCAATACATTTCCGCAAACCGTCGCGTCGCACTGCCACAGCTGTTTTCGTGGCTTCACACAAAGTGATACGTTGCCGCAGCAAGCAGGCAATATATTAAAATTACCTGGATGTACGTTTCAGCAAACTCTTGTATACATCGCATTTTGGTGACGTTGCAAAATACGGTGACTTGTCGTGGGTGACGAATAATGTTAATATTTAATGTTAAGTTTGTCTTGGGTATCACTGTCATACGGTGCAGGAAAACATCGTGAGGAAACCTGAACTAGCCAATCATCACCAGTACGCGTTGGTGATTAATTCTCCGTGCTGTTTCTGTGAGAGACCTTATAAATGATAAATAACTTTATTTCTGTAAATAGGTCTGTACAAACAGGGACCGAAAACCTTTATAAATTACGGTACAGGTATGGAAGAATTTTGGTTACTTCTACAATTAAGGTTACCGCTATTTGGGTAACCAAGAAGAAGAAATATCTTACCTCTATATAGGTTACCGTTTTAGTATCGGTTATCTAAAAATGGTTTAGATTACGAGAAAGAAACAGAATATTGCAATGCCGATAATTATTTGGAATTAGAAAATAGGGTCATGATTGGTTCGCACACGGGTAGACTCGAGTCTTTGACACGCACACAGGCGAAGCGCGCCCTTTGACCACTGTCGACGGCACGTGTAAGTGGTAATGATCTATTTCGGTAACCGGTATGAATACTGGTTGTATCAAATTAAGGTAACCTTTAAAAATACATGTAAAAACCCATATTGATTATACCGGTTTCGGTCACTACAGATACTTTTACACGTCAATTGTAGCGGAATATTTTAAAAACTAGATGAGGTCGGCGTTTCCTATCTGACTACTAGAAGGCTGAAACAAACTTAGAGGCCACAGCACCTTTGCTCTGCAGTCGAAAAAATTATAAAATATGACACACTTATTTCAATATATTAATGTCTATTAATGTAACAGGTTTATTGTTTTATGCATGAATTAATTGAAATAAGTGAAATTTTTTACTTGTGACAGAAAAATTTGAGTTATTTTTTTTTTTTTTATTACTATTATAATTGTAAGTTGACCTTCTGGTATGTTTCCTGGTACACCTTTATCTTTTTGGTAAGTGTTTAGTTTGGAAGTTTCGTGATTAATCTCCTTAATACAAAAATAATAATTTTGAAAGACCGGGAGAAAGACGCAAAATACTTTTAAAGATTTAAATCTATGCATAAAAGTAAAACACAAGTTTCATACAAAATAAAACCAGCAGAGCGTCTAAGATGACGAATTTTTATTTTTATAGTCTTCTCAAATTGAGTGACCAGTCAAGCATTTTACGAGTGAAAGTTATAGACTATTAAATACTCGTGACTTGCCAGGGAACCCTAACTGTATTAGCACATTGACGATTTAAAATTTTATTATGTCCAATCATTATCTTAAAGTAGGTTACTTGATTTCTGCTAATTTTACTTTATTTTTATTTTTTCTGCTAATTGAAATAAAATCGCAGGGAAAAGTCGTAATATTAAATGTGTATATATACCTACACATATTCTATTCAGAGAATAAATAAATGAGTGATAACATAAATATAATAAATAATACTGTTGAAAAAAAAATAGGAAATAATTTAAATATTTGGTGATAAGCTTCCTCTCTCCTACTTATTTAAAATAAAAATGAAATATGGGATTCTGTGGGATTCTAAAATTTTGCTGTGCCCGACAGGGTCCATAATTGTTTCTATTTATTTATTCTTACCAACTGTATGTTTGTTATGGATTGCAATAAAGATAAATTGATAGTATGTAATTAAACGTTGGCTATCTACAAAAAAACACACCAAAACGAGATATTTAGATTATAAGAAAAACAGGCTGTTATAGCCTGTTTTTCTTATAATCTAAATATCTCGTTTTTGATAAACGAACTACATAGGTACGGTCAGCATCAAAAGTTGATGATCACATTTAGATTTTCAAAATCGCTGTACACCGTATTCACTATTAGCACTTCACTATACAGCGATTTTGAAAATCTAAATGTGGTCATCAACTTTTGATGCTGACTGTACTATTGAGAAATCAACAACTTTCTTTGTGCTTTTTTTCTTATACAACCATAACAAGCCCTGTTTTTTTCGTTTTTACAATTTTTACTCGACAAGCTTCCCAGTTTGATGGCGAATAAAGAGTACCCATTCCGTCTATCTTAATATCTTCTGTAAGGTTGACATGGTTTCTGCACACAATGTTTATCAACACATATTACCTTATTCTCTTTACCAAGTAAAACAAAAGCAGTGCATAATAAATCCCCAGAGTGTCTACAAAGAGACCGACTCCAACTTGATGGAGAGAGAGCGAAACAATATTTATGAACATCTCACTTGACGTCGCTTGTGGGATAACTTATGAGATAATATTATGTACTAAGTTAGAGAGAATGTGTCTTATCTCTTTGCTATTTCATTTTATGATTCTTATGCTGGATATTCAAAAAATATTTAGGAATTGTTTAAGCATTTTTGTACCGACATTTTCCTAAGGAGCTCGTGGCTAAGTAACAACAGCCGCACTGGTCGATCCATCAGGTTAAGCTACGCTTGCCGGGGTTGGTCAATGGATGGGTGACCATCTTTACATACCGAGAATCCTCCGTGCCTCGGAAAGCACGTTAAGCCGTTGGTCCCGGCTGTCATTCGTAGATCTTTGACAGTCGTTACGAGTCGTCAGAAGCCCGAAAGTCTGACACCAGTCTTACCAAGGGGTATCGTATTACCCAGTTACTGGGTTGTGGAGGTCAGAGAGGCAGTCGCTCCATGTAAAATACTGGTATTCAGCTGCATCCGGTTAGACTGGAAGCCGACCCCAACATAGTTGGGAAAAGGCTAGGCAGATTGATTGTACCGACATTTTCCTAGAGATTCCATAGTCTCCTAGGACAATAAATCGTTTCATAAAACTTCGTGATAACCACTTTTTAGTTACAAATTACCGATAGTTTACAACTTTGAAGTAGATATTAAGTAGTTCGTTGAGCCATGATAATTATGTAGATATTAGATAATAACCATTAGATAATGAGATGAATTGCCGATTAAAACCATATATTATGACCAGAGATCGGAATAGGTAGAGTATATTTGCCTAAACGTCAAGGATGTAAGTAACATAGAGTTGATAATACCGGCTTCGGAATTGCCGGAATAATAATCCAGAAAACAATATTTTGATTTTAAAGACTGGCCGTGTAGTTTCTCGTCCGTTTTTTTCCATAGGTAGCAACTACGCTTTGAAATGGGCAACTAGCTTCGTCTTTCTGACAATAGGGAGGAAGACAGATAAAACGCATTTTAGGTTGGGGGCGACCCCCACTCCCCAACCTAAAATGCGTTTTATCTTACTTACGTCACTAGTATGTGTAAAATCTACATACTCGTGACGTCATGGCACATTTTACCTCAATGTATCGCCGTAATCTTTAGATTACGTACAAAAAGAAAAAAATACGTGTCCAATATATTTTTATAATCTCAAAGACGAACTAAAAAAAAATATCAGTCTTCCTCCCTATTGTCAGAAAGACGAAGCTAGTTGCCCATTTCAAAGCGTAGTTGCTACCTATGGAAAAAAACGGACGAGAAACTACACGGCCAGTCTTTAAAATCAAAATATTGTTTTCTGGATTATTATTCCGGGAATTCAGAAGCCGGTATTATTAACTCTATGTTACTTACATCCTTGACGTTTAGGCAAATATACTCTACCTATTCCGATCTCTGATTATGACACTTCTTCAGAATATGAAATAAAAATTAATGCTCCAATTAAATGGGGATGTATTTAATAGCACTTTAAATTTGATGAAAACGGCTATAAAATTTGTATTATTATTTATTATTTGTACTTTAAAATACTCACACACATACATTTATAATTTAATATTATCACTTTAATAAACATGAATCGAATTTCTGCAAGCAACTTGGAAATAGCGCTCGCCAGCCGCTGCCGCGGCACCGCTCGCTGCGGTCGCTCTGCTCGCGCGTGGTTAGTTCTAACCTAACCATTCACCCAGTTCAAAATGACGAATCATACCATTATATAATCTGCCTGCGACTAGATAATTTGAATCCTACGACATATTGATAAGCTAAGCATATTTATAGTGGAAACCATTATTTTTATAGTTCATTCAAGTAATTTGAAAGCTAGAATTTTTTACATTATTTATAAAGTGCGTTTATAATATATAATTTGAATACCCCGTTAAGTAATAATTAGCGACTGTTTAACTATACATATTTGACGTTTAAACGTCTCTTACAACAACGTTTTTAAATTAAGGTAAACAATAAAGATCCAACGTAGCAGAAACAGTTATCGGCTACGAAAGCGTAGCGGGCGTAGCCACATCAGCTACGCCGTAGCAATTGTGCACACTTTTATCAAACAGGGGCCGTATTTTTTAATTGGAGATTCTTTAATCATGAATTGGGATGGTGCTATTGAAACAATGATGGGTCCACGTCACGATAATTAAGAATTGTATGTAAACTCGACCTCGTAATTACTTATCACTTTTGACACCAATCAATCTGCCTAGCTTTTTCCTAACCTGTTCTCTGAATGAATTCACAAAAATTACTTTACATGTCATAAGCTGTAATTGAAATATTTATTGTTTAAGACCACGCTACCGATTTGGGCTAACCTGTAATGCTAGTTGTGTTGGGAATAACAAATAAATAAACTCTCAAGTTTCGGGCCCCCAAAAGGTCCAAAAGGTCTCGGGGCGGGTTACGTCGGTCACTTCTTGGTGGTCCCGTAACCCGATACCACTTGAGATTAAAATGACGATAACTAGAAAGTTTTGTATGGGACCTGTTTATAAAACTTATGTTGTTGGAATCGTTATGAAATAAGCTAACACATTAAAAATAGATAAGTACAGTTGTGCCTTTTAATATTTTAAGGGTTTTTTTTTTTCAATTTAAGTTATTGTTAAATATGTAAACAAAAAAACAAAAAAATCGTACATACTATTTTACATTAATCAATAAAAAAACCATACCTCCCCATACATTTTTTCAAACCACCTGCAATAATATTTATAATAAACCAACTTATGCCGTCATCCGGGCAACCCGATAACGTGAACAAAGGATCGTTTATAAATACCTGTTTTGAACCGAGGAGACTTAAACAAAGAAGCATTATCGTAGCTTAACTATTGTTTAGGCCACATGCTAACGCAGACAGAGTTTTAGCAGTTTTATTTATTTTTGTCACTTTTCAAATCAGTACGGCACTTGAATCACAACGGCAACACAACCCGCAACAAACTTTGGATCACACGAGATTTCTCGTTGCACTTTATTCGAATCTAAATGTACATTCTACTGTAAGATGATATTATTTACTAATGGAAAAATACAACACAAAGGCTTATTGCTTATCAAAAACATTTACAAAATCAACAATATCTAAATGTAAACATTTGTCAGCGGAGTCGGCACTGGCCGCCAAGAAATAAACATTACGGCGCGAACTGTTGTTAGATGTTTGACATGTGAGATTATATGGCATGCTTGTTCTATTGTCTATACTTTTGTACAACTTTGAGCATGATTTGTATTAATAATCCGTAGTAATTTGGACAAAACATATGTCAGTCGTGGCAGGTCAAAATAAGACACGCTGACAGATGGGGGCCATTTGACACGGGTCATAACAAGACCTCTTGACAGTCAAGAGGATTCATAACTATTTTGGGGTCAGCTTCCAGTCTAACCGGATACAGCTGAATACCAGTATTTTATATGGAGCGACTGCCTATTTAACCTTCACAGCCCAGTTACTGTCACACGATACCCCTTGGTAAGACTAGTTGTCAGACTGACGGCCCGTAACGACTATCAAATATCCACAAAAGACAGCCGTGACCAACGGCCAACCTGTGGCTGTCATTACATAGCCACGAGCTCCTCACTCTCATCACTCGACAGCATTTCTCACTAAATTGAAACTTCATTAAAGTTGAAACTATCTAACTGTCACATAGACAAAATATACCCTGTCGTTTTCTGACAAGTCTGAAAGTGATAAACAAACCTTAGAGTGGTAAAACAATTGCGTTACTAGAACCCCCTCTAAATGAAATTGCGTTACTGGAACCCAAGGAAAGTATAACCCTCAATAACCATATTAATATTATTTAGTACGTGCGAACAGTAACTTAATTCTAAACACAAACAGAAATGTCAGAGTAATCCGTGGTTACCTCACACAGCATACAAACTACCAATAAAGTTCTACTAAGCATTATTCCAGTCTGTTGCGCTCAAAACTCTGACAGACGTATTATAAAACATACATTTTGATACCGAAACACTCGCTTCTGAAATGTATTCAAATGGCAAAGGAAAAGTTACAGGTAATGTATGTTGTACAAAGAAATGCCAACAAACATTGAAAGTTATGTACAGTCACGATTTGAGCATGTACCTGACAGTTACGCAACATCGAAAAGCGTTTATCTCGTGAAATAAAAATTGCAACTTTGAGAAAATACCTATTTCATAATACTCGTAATATAATATGGTTTCGACAATATCATATTCGTAACACCATAAAATATATATCAATACTTTAGACTTTAGAGGATACAAACCGAGAAATAAAGAGAGTGAGAGGGAAATAGAGAGAGACAGATAGAGAGATAAAGATAGAGTTAGAGGGAGATAGAGAAAGAGAGATAAAGAGAGAGGATATAGAGAGAGAGACAGAGATAGAGAAAGATAGAAAGAGAAATAAAAAGAGAGAGAGCTAAAGAGAGATAGAGCGAGAGAGAGAGATAGAGAGAGAAAAAAAGGGAGAGATAGAAAGACAGAGAGCGAGAGAGTTAAATATTTCAGTTTTGTCCCAGGGATGACAACGCAACATAATGCGTTTGTTATCGTAGATGTTCAGCATCGCCCGAGATATAACGGGTAACTTACTTTTCTAAGTACTACATCTTTTTTTTTTTTTTTTTGGGTTGGAAGTCATCATATGACTCCTCCCGCTCTGGGCGAAGCGAGAGGGAGTGTCAGACTTTTAGACTAAAACCCACCCGTATTCCGTCCGTTGCCTGTGTACCGGGGCCGCGATATCCCTTTCGGACAAACCCGCAACCCTGACAGTCATTGGCCCTTACGGACCCCGTCACTTGGTGCTGACATCTCTTTGAGGTGCACGTGGAACTCAACGCGCCGTCGGCCCAGGCCTGATCCTAATCGGACGGCGAGCTACCCATTGCCCACCGTCCGCAAGCCCGCGCCCTCGGTGGTCGGAAGTCGGCTCGCGACTCCCGACGCCCGGGGCGTCTCCTGCGGCGACAAGGGGCGCGAAGGCGCGCATCTAGCATTTCCCTCGCGCGCTCCGCCTCCTCCTTCGCGAGCATTACTGCTTCGCAGAAGGAAGTGACGGCTTCCCATGCACTCTCGCTCCGGACCATGGTCTGAACCAGGGCCGGACGCGAAAGATCGCCGCCGCCGATCGCCTCCGTGAGGACACGGCGGTGCTCCGCCCAAGCAGGGAACTACTACATCCTGCGAATATAATTTGTATTTTTGACTGTTATTCCATGTGCTATTACTGTGTCTTTGTGAAGAAACGTCCGGGGGAATACTGCTATCACACGTATGTTTCTGCCGAGAGAGAGAGAGAAAGAAAGAGATATAGAGATAGAGAGAGGGAGATGGAGATAGAGAGAGATAAAGAGAGAGATAAATAGATAGAGAGATAAATAGATAGAGAGAGAAAGAGATAGAGAGATAGAGAGAGGGAGGTGGAGATAGAGAAAGAGAAAAAGTGACAGAAAGAGATAGAGAAAAAAGGAGATAGAGAGAGAAATAAAGAAAGTGAAGGAGATAGAGAGAGAAATAAAGAGCGAGATATAAAAAAGAGAGATAAAGAAAGATAGAGGGAGTGATAGAGATAGAGGGATCGAGAGTTAGATATTTCAGCTGTCTCAGAGATGACAACGCGACATAACTCGTCTGTTATCGTAGATGTCCTACATCGCCCGAAGCAGGTAGGGCAGGTTGGGCAGATTGGATAGGTTTGCCGTAAATAAGTACTGAGAGAGAGATAGAGAGAGGGAGAGATAGATAGAGAGAGATAGAGCGAAAGTTTTATGGTGGTGGTTGTGGTTTTGATGGTGGTGTGTTTTTTTTTGGTATGTATACAAAAAAAAATACAAAAGCTATTTTCTCGTGCTACGAGTATAATGATTGCAACTTTGAGATAAAACCAATTTCTAGGGGCGAGCCTATTGTCATCACCTTCCTTTATGTACATTTCTGCCTATTTCTTTGGGGAAAACAGCCGTGTTATATGTACATACTCGTATTATGATTTTCATGTGTAACATTTTTTCTCCCGCTTTCCTGCAATCTGTGGGAGTGATTTCGTGAAAAGGAAGGTGAGATGTCAGATGTTAGATATCATAAGCGACTACTGTAAGGCTCGCACGTTTTTTTTAGAAGTTTGAGTATACTATGTTCGTAACACCATCAACAATTTAATACTATAGGAGAAATTCCCTTTTGGACTTTGCTTAGTGCATAAATATTTACTGCCACGTTGGTCTCGTGGTTGCAAGCGCAACCACTGAGAGTGGGTTCCTGGGTTCAATTCCCAGGTAGAGTAAAGTCGCCCGGGTGTCACCACTGTGTGGATCGCCCGGAGGATACGGTGGAGCGACAGGGTGGAGGTCTGCCTGGCTTGGGCGGAGCACCGCCGTGTCCTCACGGAGGCAATCGGCGGCAGCGATCTCTCGCGTCCGGCCCTAGTTCAGTCTATGGTTCGCGAAGCAGTAATGCTCGCGAAGGAGGAGGCGGAACGCGTGAGGAAGAGGCAAGATTCACGCCCCTAGTCGCCGCAGGAGACCAATGCCTGCCAGGGTTGCGGGTTTATCTTAAAGGGATATCGCGGCCCCGGTACACAGGCAATGGCAGACACGCCCTCCCGCTCCGCCCAGAGCGGGAGAAGTTATTTGATAATTTCCCACCAAAAAAAAAGGTTGATTAAAGTGTTATTGGGTTTTTCCAGAACTTCTTAGTAAAAGCCCGAGGTATCGAAGTTGGCGGTTTGATACCCTTGCCTCGGAAAGCACGTTAAGCCGTTTGCTGGATATCTCTCCAGTCGTGTCGGATTGCCGTCCAATCGGAGAGAGTGAGGGAAAAGAAAGTGCACCTGTGTCTGCCCACACACTTGTGCACTATTATAACATGTCCCTCGCAGAAGGCTGATCTCCGCTGAGATTGGTCGCCATGGCCGAAATTCGGTCTGGAGTACTTTTATATATATTTACATTCGTAATTGCACATGAAACGTTTGGAAACGTTTGACGTTTGGATTGGCATGAACTAGGAAGCCGATTGTGATTTCGGCTGATACCGAAACTGAAATTTTACGAAACGTAATTAGTTTGTGGGACGCCAAAGGCAAAATTAGGATACAATGCCGAAGAACTGATGTTTCCTAGATGCTAAAGTGTAGTAGTTAATTGATTCAGGCGTGATCTTATGGAAATCTATTATTAAATAAAATAGATTTAGATATATTTAGTAAACTAATCCGCTTAACTATTCCTAAATAGTCATAAAAGACCCTTTAAGAAATCGACACGTGTTTCACCTCGCAACGAGGCATTCTCAGGATGACGATTGACTTGACGCAAACCCGAACACGGCGTATTGCCACGCCGAGCGGCCGGACCGCGGAGCTGCGTCCGGCTAAAATTACTCTTTAGGAATAGTTAAGCGGAATAGGTTACTTAATATATCTACGTCTATTGTATTTTCTAAAGTGTAGTTCCAAATTCATTTAAGATGCATAGGATAAGAAACTATTTAATAGTAGTTTTCGCCCGCGGCTTCGCCCTCGTGTAATTCGAAAATTTTCCAACAAGACGTACTACCTGTATATAAAGTATTCTTTGTCCTAACCCAGGTGATGGTCTATATGTGTGTCAAATTTCATCGGAGTCCGATCAGCCGTTTAGGCGTGAAAACAGACAGACAGACAGTTATTTTCAGAAATATAATACTCGTATTGATAAGTATGGACATAAAATAAAATTTTACCACAGAAAGTCGAAGCGAATAATTGTGAGTTTTATTTTATAAAATAATAATTTAACTTTAAAATGAATAAAACAGTAAACTTCTTATACTAAATTAACTAACAAACTGTGGCGGAAACAATTGTCACTTAGACCACCACCTTACAATTTCAAGAAATTCGCTTTCGAAAATTAAAATACGCACCCTAAACTAACTAAAACTATTGACCAACAAAATGAGTTGGTCGAAGGAGTTATAGGTCGGAGAGATTATAAGGTTAAAAAAAGTTATTATAGCAAATGATATGTAAGTAACTACTCCTAAAAACAAGTGTCAAAAACTAGCCTAGCTATCTTCATGAATTACTTGCAAAACTGTTACTACTTCTGCTGCCAAATGGCCAAACTGTTTTAATTTATCGTTACAAGACTTGCTCGCAGCCACCATTTTCGGCCTAACTTAAAGTCGGAGCTGAAACTTCAGTCAGACGCTATCAGTAAAAAATTATACCCAAGGGAAATATTCTAAATTTTTCTGTTGGCAACACAAGATTTATACACCTGGTATATCTAACACGTCCCTAATATGGCTCTTTTGTATGATATAATAATTCTAAAAAACGTAAGCCATGCTTAAATTTAATGGATTAAGGTACTTTTTTAGGAATTCAAATAAATTATAGAAAAGGTTTTCCAATTTTTATAAATGGCAATGTTATTGTTAAAATATTCCAAGTCCGGATTTTATATCGTTTCGGATCGGGTAATTTATTATGTTACCCAGTTGCAGACCTAACTAATTACGCTGAAGGCAAAATTTGACCTACATGTAAATGCTTTTAAAGAAGGAAAAAGGTCTCCAATGCTTAGGTGGGAAAAGTATGGTTTTGGGTAAGGTATGAGAGTGTTGATTTTATAGTAACGAACAGTAAACAATGTAGATATTTTTATATTTTTTCATTAATAAGGCTACTATATATAGCCAGTTCTACCCTCAGATTCGTCTGATCTGATCAAAATTCGTAACGTGTTTCCTTCGATGCCGATAGCTGGAATGATTAATGTTAGGCCCTTCATCCACGACGCATTATTATTTATTTATTTATTTTTTAAATTACAATTTTTCTTATATTTAAACAAAGCACACAATCAGACCTCTGGGGTCTATATTAGCATGCCATGGCCTTAAGATTTGATCAACGCGCTATTAACAGTTAAGTTGTTATCGAGTTGATGTAATGTTCCTTCAGCTTACATAGAATAACCTATTAAAAAAAATGTATTTTCTTTCCTTTCTTTCTTCAATTAACACGTTAGTAAGCCACGTCGTGTACAGACCACCATTGAGATACTAGTGCTGTGACATTAAAATAAGATATAAGATAAGATATCATTTATTTCTCAGTACATGGTACATTAAGATCTTAATATTAATAAAAAGCTTCACTTATACGCTTCATATATACTTCACTACCGTTGCCGGTGTAGAAATACGACTATTAAAATTAAAATACAATTAAAATCCCTATTAGTAATTATAAATTAGTTTGAAATAAAAATAGGTAATTTGTAATACAATGTCAATTACATTTTTTTCTTATTATTATTTATGAATTCAATGTTAAAATTTATCAATTATATAATGTCAAATGTTTAAAAAATAAAAAAATATTAATTAAAAGTCAGTATACGAGTACACAGAAAATATTGATAAAATGTTGGCTACGCATTGGTGATTTGAGCATTGGCACGAATTGGTGAGGAGCTCGTGGCTAAGTAATAATAGTCGCACGAGTTGATCCATCAGGTTGAGCTATGCTTGCTGGAGTTGGTCCGTGGATGCTTGACCATCTTTACATACCAAGACTCCTACGTGCCTCGAAAAGCAAGATGGTCCCGACTGTCATTCGTGGATCTTTGACAGTCGTTATGGGTCGTCAGTAGCCCAAAAGTCTGACAACCAGTCTTACCAAGTGGTATCATATTATCCAGTTACTGGGTTGTGGAGGTCAGATAGGCAGTCGCTCCATGTAAAATACTGGTATTCAGCTGCATCCGGTTAGACTGGAAGCTGACCTCAACTTCATTGGGAAAAGATTAGACAGATTGATTGGTGATTTGAGTTTGCAACACGTTACTTTTGAGTAGCGTCGTCAACGATGCGCCTTCGAAAGAATTAATTGAAACTATATCGTGCGATCGTTTCTTGTGGATGCATCCTATTAGATTCTGTCTGATGATTGATTTGTCTATATATGACGATAGCCTTTATGACTCAACGGACCTAAGCTACTAGCCACGACGCCACATAGCCTATAATATTCTCACTGCTGGGACGCCTCCTCTCGGTGAGAGGGAGTGGGCCGTAATCCACCACGCGGGCCCAGTGCGGGTTGGTAAATGTCACATGTCTTCGATGTTTTTGTTCTAGGTCATGCCGATTTCCTCACGATGTTTTCCGTCATCGTTTTGTCACCGCCACGACACTGAACAGATATTGTTGCGATACGGAGTCTCACCGCACTATATTTAAAGCTTATTCCCGACGATAGCCCTCTACACACGTTCGTTTGTTTTTCAATAATAGTTTAGCGATAATATTTGTTCAATAAAGCATTTATTAGGACTTGAATCACGTACA
Organism: Agrochola macilenta; assembly: GCA_916701695.1. NCBI lineage: Eukaryota > Metazoa > Arthropoda > Insecta > Lepidoptera > Noctuidae > Agrochola > Agrochola macilenta. The sequence continues at coordinate 7,091,737 of OU753554.1, read as the reverse complement.
ATAGGGAACTGCGTTTTGCTGTTTTTTATAGTACGTGATAAAACAAGCAATCGAATTGTTTTAATTCGATTGTTTGTTGGTTTATAACAAAAACTCTCTCGTATTTTGAGTATTTTTTACCCGACTATAAGGAAGCAAACCGGAGGGTTATGATTTTTACCGGTATGTATGTATGTGTTCTCTCATAACTTCTAAACTACACATAACATTACATCACGCATTGTTAGGCAGAAGTGTATCCATAGTAGGTACTATGGGTACACTTCTGCCTAACCCTTCTGCCTAAGCTGGCAAAATGTGCCACATTTTGCCAGCTATGTTTAAGTCGACACGGTTGGCGCAGTGGCTGAGCGATCGACCGCTGCGTAACGTGTCGCGGGTTCGATCCCCGCACGGAACAAATATTTGTATGATCTGCAAGTAGTTGTTCCGGGTCTGGGTGTTAGTGTATGTGAGTTTCTATGTTTGTAAACGCACCCACGATACAGGAAGAAATTCTTAGTGTGGGGCAACTTTAAAAAAAAAAGGAAAAAAAAAAAAAGAAAGAGTCCCATGTAATAGGGGGCGAGCCTATTGCCATTAACCGGGCACAAATCCAAACTCCGAGACATCTAAACCACTTATCATAAATGGACAAATGAGGTGTCGTTGGAAACGTCTTAATTGTCTCCTAGTTATAGACTATGTGACGACACATTAAATTGAATATGGCGCCCTCTAGAGGACATAAGTCATGAACTAAAAAACAAAATATTCACGTAATCTGTTCAATTTATCACGACGCCGACGTGTGACTCCGGATTTTTAATTTGTCTGTGATGTCTTATTTTATATCTGTTTAGTTGGTGTTTTTTTCAAAGTTGTGTTCTAAGATATATATTTTTATAGATATCTTATTTTTTTAGTATATGAAAATGATGATAAATTATATTTTTTCAATTTGGTTTTAATAAACATTTTTACATGACAAAAAAATTATATTTCAAAACTAGTTGAGGTGTATCGAAGCAACTGCTGGGAAAAGGTTTTTCTAGAGAATGAATGAATGGTTTTTTAAACAATAACTACACTAAACAAAAGATACGATAAAGGTAATTTCCAAAGACGTTCTCCACGAGTAGGTAAATACCAAAGCTATACAATTCCAGCGGTTTTTGTACGAAATCACGTCCCAGCTAAGATTATCGTCTCCTATCTGGATGAATCGAGCCCTAAAATAAATAAAGCCCGTGTAAAATCCTTTTTAGGGATCCGCGTGGTTTTTGGCAATTATAGCTGCTGTTACAGTATGTTTTATGTGTCTCAGCTTTAATAACTTTCTAGATACTTGAGGCAGACAAGTGCGATGCAACACCGGTAGCACAATTATTTCCGTGAAGTTTTCGTAGAAATTGATCCATCAGACTCGTGTCGCGACGCAACCAGTCTTACCAAGGGGTATCGTATTACCCAGTTACTGGATTGTGGAAGTTAGATATGCTATCGGTCAATGTAAAATACTGGTATTCAGCTGCATCCGACTAGACTGGAAGCCGACCCCAACGTAGTTCGGAAAAGGCTAGGCAGATTGATTGACTTGATTGGTTTACCGTCTTTATTATTTTTATAAGCCTCTTGATTTCCCAACGTAATGAAAATAACTATCTACTATCATATAGAGAAGAAAAAACTGTATTCATCACGCTTGCTCACTGCATGTTGGTACTGTTGATTTTATTTTGCATAAAATTTCCCACAATCCAATTTAAAGAACAAGCTTAGCATATTCTTTTCAAACATTCATTCATTGACCCACTTATAGAGTAATCCACTTATCGGGAAAGCGAGAAAAGATATATATTTCAGATAAAAATGACATATCGGCAACATTGAAATACGGAGCTATAAGCTATAAAGTAAATTGCTCCGATCAATTGAATGTGAGTCATCGAGTATTGCCCTGCTTGTCAAATTCGTGGATATCCAGTATATTGAATCGTGAACCCTTTTACTCAACAAAGTAGTACATTTTTTACGCCTTTTTTGTACCTTTGGATCTTCATGTTTAGGTACAGCGACTGGAATTTTCAGTAAAAGCTTGAATTTACAGGAATAGTAATGTTACACGTCGGAGGAGAGTTATGAGAATGAATTTGGATGGCTTTATGAGTAGGGGAAGATCAAAAAAACGGTGGATGGGCTGAGTGAAAGATTATATGGCTGAAAGGGGGTGACTACCGAGTTGACGACTAATAGAGAAGTGTGGAAGATAAATAATGTTGCGCCGATCCCAAATTTTTTTTATAAGGACAGAAGAATTATGATTAAGGCGGAAGCTTCAAGGTAGCCCGCGAAATTCAATTTTGTTACGTTTTTTGCAATTTGCAGGTCAGTATCATGTTGTAAGTTGATTTAAATATGATTCGCGGCCGTATCAAATGTATATTTATAGAATTGTTATCATAAAAATGATCAATACAACTCTTTATGTTCATATACTCGTAATTCCATTGAATGACTATTTCATGAAATCATGACATTTGACGTTTGTGCTTACTTATGAAGTTGTATTCCTGATTGTAATGATTAAAATTATGTAAAGCCATATTTGTTACGGTCGCGAATCATATTTTAATTAACATACAACCTGACACTGACCTGCAAATTGCAAAAAACTTAAGAAAATTTGAATTTTGCGGGCTACCTTAGCGCATCCCCTATAATGTCACACTTCGTTATTCCAAATCTGTTTTTTATTTTTACTTTCTGCACATTGTAATGTTCTGTGTCTCGCACTCAATAGCAATTAATTTATGTATTTTAATCAAATAAAGCCTCCACGTACGGAACCTTTAAATTATGTAGTTTTCACCGATCCGTCTCGAGGGCGCACTATAATCGGCATTCCGGAATATTCGTCCCTACTGTTACAAAAGTGCACATAACGGCCTTTTCCACGCGACTCTCAAATAAAATGTACTTCTTTTTTTTTATTAATCTTCACTTCCTATTACCAAAATATCCATCATTTTAGGTGCTGTTTATATTTGTCTTTTTACTGAAAGGACAATGTAAATTAACGGGGAAATTTAAAAGATAATAATTCCACGAAAGTAGATTATAGATAAGTGTTAGTCACTTACTGGATAGGTAATGTTGTAACACCGTATAATAATAAACCCTTCGTCACTTTCACTACATCTTCATAAAGTGATATATTATGTCCTCGACGAAGCATTATTAGGTTCTATCCATAATCCATAAATAATCCATGAGCACAATATTCATAAACTCACACTTGACGTCTCATGGACAGAACGATACATATGTCTGGACAAAGCGATATTATGTCCTCTGAGTAAGGGATACAATATCGATATCATATTTCAGTGCGCAGAGACACTCGGGTCAGTTTCGGATAAACTCGTAAAGTGTTGAGCTACGGAGTTGAGTCCAGTGTTTTGATGAAAATATTATAGTGTCGATAAATGTTTGATATTTATGCCTTTTCAGTGATAATACTAGCGTGGAGACGAGTCGAAAATGAAAAGGAAATTTTCGCTTGCTTGTTGTGCTCAGCAGATTCAGTAGTAATCCTAACTATAATATTATAAATGCGAAAGTGAGTTTGTTTGTTATGCTGTCACGCTAAAACGGCAGAACAGATTTTAATGAAATTTGGTACAAGTGACCTAATAAATAAAAGTCATGGTCTACCGACCATGACTTTTATTTATTAGGTCACTAGTTTTTATCCCGATGTCCACGGGATCGAGACTTATGCGAGTGAAACCACGGGGCGTAGCTAGTAAAATATGAATTGCCGTGCACTTACCTACTATGGCATTTTATTATTATTTTAAAGTATAACCCTTTTTAGGGTTCCGTACCTCAAAAGGAAAAACCCTTATAAGATCACTCGTGTGTCTGGCTAGGTGTCTGTCTGTCGCAGCCAATTTGCTCTGAATCGAATAGATCGATTAAGTTGAAATTTGGTACACATATGTATTTCTGTGATCCAAACACGGACTTGTAACGTAAATAAATGAATTTTGAATATGGGGTCACTTGTGGGGCAAATAAGAAAAAAAATAAGTTGTGCAAACTGTACCGTGTGACATATCAAATGAAAGGGCTTATTGCAATTTTTTTCATAATTTTTAAATTAATACTTTTAAAGATATTTAAGAAAATTTATCTGATAAATAATTAATACATAGATAATTTACTGACCCTAAAATTAAAAAAAAAATGCACAGAATGGTTCTTTTACCAGACTTAAAATAACATGGTAAATCTCTCAATACCGTGCATACAAACTTACATTTGCAGTTGGAATGTATGGGATTACAGGTTTTTCAACTACAATGTTAAGTTTATTCTTGGGTTAAATTCATTCCAACTACGGAACCCTTGACTGTGCGCAGTCCGACGCTCTTGGTCGGTTTTTTTCTTATTTACTAGCATAAAGATTCTAATTGTTGTTTCCAAAATGGATGCAGTACCAATATCAAAATAATTCACTGATAAAATGCATCAGTCAGGTGGGGTTATCATACAATCATAAAGCAGCACCCTATCTGCGTAACATACTACCAATGACAATCTGAATAATTTTGAAGGGTAAAGCGAATGCGTTGCTTCTTAGTTATGTTCGAAAAATTTGTCTGCTCAACAACGTAACGCAATGAACTTTGTTAAACTGTCAAAAAAACCATTGCTACTGTTAGTGTGTTACGCAATTACTCTGCTGATTAGTTTTTTAATAAAAGTACAGTTTTGAAACACCTTTCGCGAAAAATTAAGATGTTCTTGTAACTTTCTCAGTTTGCTGTTATGTTTACCCGATTCAAAAAGGAAGTTTTTTTTTGTATGTTTCTTACACGATTACTCCACCAATTATGAATTAATTTTGATGTTTTTTTATATTAATTTGGTTGGTTATGCTTCAGAAGTGGTCGTATTTTTCCAACTAAGTCTACATTATGTGGATGATGTCATAATAAGTTCCTGTCACTGCTATTTACATAGCAGGTAATAGTATTCAAATGCGTGTGGGGTAGGTACCACAAGTAAAAACTGTAAAAAAGAAACCGACTTCCAAAAACAAACTACAAAGTGAAAAATAACTTTAATTTCCGAAGTCGGTGGCAAAAAACGAAAATTCTAAATCAGAAACACCGACTTCCGAAATTTAAGTTATGTAAAATAAAGCTGCATACATACCTGCCGATACTGATGAAGCACATATGCATGATGCTCGCAGAACACGCGAGTACGTCGCACGTGACGTACACATTGCACCACACCACACCCAGCGGCCAATACCCTGAGAGAAAATAGATTTTGAACCGACTGTAGCTAGTATGGAAATGAGGAGATAGGGGTGAAAAGTGAAGCAGAAGTATTTGAATCCGATTTGATATAGATAAGCAAAGTTTTAAATCCACAATTATTACTATCAACCTGGATATTGCGTCTGGCGGGAAAAAATATTTTATCCTCACTTCCCCACGATTTGCATTTGTGCATTTGATTACCGCACGCTAGGAGTAACGTGCGTTGTGTGTGGCATACTGTACTTGTCGTAAATATATCGCACATAAATGTGTGCCTGTAAAAATATAAGGTACACAAAAAAAAAATGTCTAGCATGTTGCACTTACTGAATTAAATGCGGTAACCTAAGTCATTTTAAATTCGACAGTAAAAAAAATATGGTAACTACATGTTTTATACATGGTGTTCGGTAGAAGGGCTGACACAATTTTTTGAGGGATAGGAATTTTATTTTGTTCGGTAGAAGGGCTGACACAATTTTTTGAGGGATAGGAATTTTATTTACTAGCACAAAATTGTTTTATTATAAATTTTTATAATGAATTTTAACATTTAAAATTTTCGTACTTTGACACCTTTTTAAGACTAATTGTAGGTACATATATTAAATTTGCATTGCAAATAATAACACCAAAAGTTATTACTTTCAAATACAACCATAAAACAAAAAATATATGACGACATCAAACTCAAAACTCAAACTCAAAGCATTTATTTAAAATAAACCAATTACAGGCACTTTTGAATTGTCAAAGGGTCGGTCAGTCAGAAAGATGAAGCTAGATGACATGAAGAAACATATCTCAATTACCGTGCCACTTAAAGCGTCACCGGCGCGGCGCGACGCGACTGACTCTAACAAAACAAAATCGTTTAGATTAGGTTCAGATTAGAGAGTATTTTTTTTTTTTTTTTTTGTTATCGTTTTTTTTGTGGATCATGAGATTTGCAATAAAGATTTTTATTTATTTATTTAAAACAATTTCTAAGAAAACTTCACGGAATAACAATTACCGGTATCGCGTCGCACTAGTCTGCACGAGCCTTGAAACATAGTTCCTATGGAGGTTAACTTTTAGCATATGACTCCCCCTATCCGTAAGAAAATTGTGTCGGTCGCTCTACCAAAAACCCTGTATAGTTGTTTATTTTACCTAGAATTCCCGCCGTCAGGTATGAGTAGGTAACTACATTTTCATACCGAAAAATATTTACAGCCCAACATACAAAATTGGATTCCGAGATGGCAGTTATATTTTCTTGACTACTCGATGATTTCCTACGAATTTCCATACAACTATGAGCAGAAGATTGCTTCCTGCTGACAAATACGCCAAATTCAAAGTAACAGGCACTGGGAATAAGATTTAATGTCCCCTGTTACGTGACACACGGTGCGTGCGAGTGGGAACCGTAGCTAAATGTCTCGTAGTAAAAACAATGCTGAAGGGAGCTGTCATTCCATATGATGCTAGGGATTGACACTTTTGACAGCTCACTTCACATAAATTATGACGGTGTAATTACACGGAATACACCGGTTGGGGAAGTATTTATCTTTTAGAGCTCTACTCGTAAATTAAAAAGTATTTTCAATAATATTTTATTAGTCACATTTAGAGCTCTGTAGCTCCTTACGTACAAAAAATCAAGAGAAGTTTTGTTAACAAGATATATTCTCCTTGATGAGATCTTTCCATATCTTAACGCTATTGGGCTTCATGGCAGAAACAACCATTCTCCTTTCTGTCTCCGGTGTATGTATTCATTTATGAAAGGTATTTGAATAGTTTCTACTGGACAGTAATGTTGGTTTTAATTCATATGGATTGAAGCATCTTCAAATAAACGGAATAGGGAATATAAGTAAAGAGAACCTCAAGAACCTCAGAAATTTGGTCTGAAGACCATTAATGATTATTCAATGGCGTTAAACTGTGTGTACGATACTTTTTAAAACTTTTAAGATCATAAACACATGACTAGTGGTTGGCCATTCTCGTCGTGGCACAAGGAAATGGCGGTAAAAAATCTTCAAATGGTAACATGAAAAGTCTCAAATGTTCTCATAATCATCCATTCCTAATCATACTCGTAACAACAAACTATTTAACTAATGTTAATTCGTTTTTTTAAATATAAAAGTATCAAATAGTTTTTATTCAGACTGTATTTCATGTTGCCAGAAGAAGATTTTTTATATTTACGACTCGCTGGCCAAACTCTAGTTTTAATGCTCGCCATGCAACAGCCCCGTATGCCACACCAGTTTATATTAGATAACCATAGTCGAAAGCGTTCACACAATTGGGTGAACTTCCTTTCATAAAAGGCTTGCGTAGTTGGAAATAGGTACAATTTGTAAGGCTCTGGTACACGTAGTATGAAAGATGTGGATCTCGGTAAATGGATAGTCTGTGAGCAGTAATAGGTACAATTTGTTACCGTTTTCATGCAATTTTCTGGAGCCCCTTGTGAGTCGTTTTAAAGGAATTGTTAGCTATTTTTGTAAGGTTGAAGATGAATGAAGATTCTGAATAAAATACACAGGATCAAATTAAATTAGTGAGCGAAACTCCGTCGGCGTATCTGGTATCTGGGTATCTACAATATCTAAACATGATAAAGCAATATCAATCTACCTAGACTTTTCCCAACTATGTTGGGGCGGATTCCAGTCTAACCGGATGCAGCTGAATACCAGTATTTTACATGGAGCGACTGCCTATCTGACCTCCACAACCCAGTAACTGGGTAATACGATACCCCTTGGTAATCCTCCATGCGTCATGTTCGTGAACGGGCGCCATCAGTAGGGACTGGTCATCTCTTAGCTACCACGGCTTATTTTAATTAAATTAAATTTTTGAATTTTTATTTTTATTACGGACGCTTTTAACGTTTTGCATCGTTCTCACATGTATAACTTCAACATGAATGATGTAACCAATATTTTGTAACCATAATTATGATTTAAAAGAGTATCCGTGGAGTTTCTTGCCCGTTCTTCTCAATAGGTACCTACTACGCTTTGGAATGGGCATCTAGCTTCATCTTTCTGACTGACCGACCCGTTGACAATTCAAAAGTGCCTGTAATTGGTTTATTTGAAATAAATGCTTTGAGTTTGAGTTTGAGTTTAAGACTGGTTGCCAGACTTTCGGGTTTCTGACAACACGTAAAGACTGTCAAAAATCCACGAATGTCAGCCGGGACCAACGGGTTAATTAACGTGCTTTCCGAGGCACTGATAGTCTCGGTATGAGAATTTGCCGATTTGAGAATTTAGCCTTTAGCGAACAAAGGATGTAAAGATGGTCATCCATCCACGGACCAACTCCGGCAAGCGTAGCTTAACCTGTTGGATCGACCCGTGTGGCCGTTATTAGTTACCCATGAGCCAAACAAAGCAAAAAAAAATTAAGATTGATGACTTTTTTTTGGGTCAACAAACGCAGTGTACTCGTAGGTACTTGAAATATAAGTTAAAAAAATCGGTTTTTTTTTGTGTAAACTTTCCAGACGTGATGGGTATCGAAAATCGATATCTGAACACGATAAATAAAAAAAAAACAAATTTCTCAACTCATACTGCAAGTAACAATACTACTAGAGATAGTAACTAGATCCAAAAAAAAAAAAAAAACTTTTTTTTTTTTTGTCGTGTTTAGATCACGTCTGCAGAGTTTCGCATTTAATTTGACCTTGTATTTAGAAATAATACGGGGTTCGAGGTATTTTAAGAGAGGTTGCCGCATTCTTTTCACTCAATATTCCTATTAATATTCTTTTGTTTTGGAGTCCTGTAAGAGTGTGACAATATTAAGTAAGTAACAGAAAAAAATGATTTGGTTTTCTATTGCATTTTTTTTTGTTACAAATAGATTTAAAGATTAGTCAACCATATCGGATGTACGGTATAGGTAACCTAGAACCGAATTTACATTACGAAACTAGTTGTGCAAACTTAGATAATCATTGATAGTTTCACGTGTAAATAATTTTTGTACAACTTCTAGGTATTCGCATGCGGAGTTTGCCTGTAAGTGATTGTTGCACTGTTGCATACACATTTTCGCGTGTTACCTTTAGCATAGAACAATTGTTTACACAGGTATAAACAATTGTTTACACAGGTGTAACACAAAATATCTATTTAATAACTGAGTTTGCGCAACTAGTTTCGTAATGTAAATTCGACTCAAAAATAAAAGCACTTAAATTCAAATTCAGACTGATACACTTACCTAAAAATCCAGGAATCGCCCCCATAGGCATCACAAACAAGCTGACCAATAAATCAGCGATGGCCAGCGACAGAAGAAAATAATTCGTAACATTCTGAAGTCTCTTATCTAAACACACTGCTAAACACACCAATATATTACCCACACCACCAGCTATTATAAATACTATCACAAATAGAAAACTCCAATCGTAACCCACTTTATCCACCACTTTTTCCGTCATATTCCTAAAGTCATAACTACATTGAAAAGTTTCCACTACACCTAACATAGAAGTTTCATTCAAAGCGTCAATGTACAACGTCCGGTTTCGAGTTTCCGTGTAACAGAACAGGGTGTCCAAATCGCAGAACAAACTTGGTAATCTGAGCCAAAGATTCTTGAGTGCACTCTCGAAGATTATGGTGACCATGTTCAGCTTGAGGTAAGGACTGCACATAGTGTTGTTGCTATCAACATTCGTAGTATTACACGAAGTGCACGTATATGAAGTTTCATTCTGAATATCTATGTTCAATTCACAGGTATAGTTGATAGTGTTATCGTCGGTGGTACAGTCGAGACCGGAGTAAGAATCGCCGCAACCACGCCCGTGGATTAAATGGCATTGGAATTCTTGAAACGCTGTGTCCAGGAATGTGAGATTATTCATGTCAAAGACCATGCTAGGTCACATGTTGTACTCCGCCTTTGATGGTCATCTTTGCGGAATCTGGAACAAAAGAATAAGACATTTTAATCGTTAATATTCGTAATTAATGCTTTGATTGTCTTGGTAGAATATTCATTATTCATGCCCGAAGTCACTAATTTTGACTAGGTCTAGTGGTTAGATAACCTGTCTCAGACCTGAGGTCCCGGGTTCGTTTCCCGGTAGGGGCAAAATTTTCTGCTCGGTTTGGTTGGTTGTGGGGCTTATTACAAGTCCGCCTGCTAGCTGCAGCTGGCTAGCTACCACCATCTTATCTAAGTCTGTCGCCATAAAAACAACGTTAACAGCATTGTTGTGCTTGGCAGTTAGAGGTAAGATACCCAGTTCCTCTGTGGTTGAGGATTCCGGGTGAAGCTCGCTTTCACCTTCGACCTGATCATCACTTACCATTAGGTGAGATGCAGGCCAAGAATTTTCGCGTATTGGATAAAAAATGTATTGAAATCTTTAGAGTTTTATATCCTAAACTTTCACAAACACAAGGCTATACTTTTGCTATTTGCAAATATGTTTGATCTTTGCGAGAATCAAACCCGCTGATAACTTTGTTTGGCTAAAATCATTTTCAGAAGTTGGGATTAACAATATTCTTTGATCTTTACTACCGAAAGATAATCAACCCTTACCCAGAAAACAAAAGAAAGTAAAATTACCAAGTTAAAGTAAAAACCATCTTACGAAATCTTTGTTGCGAGCATTTTTATTTTTGTTTAAAAATAAAAAACACCTTTGCAACTTAGTCCTATTAATATTATATATTATAATATACTATATGTATTATATTATATTATTATAAATTATATTATATATATTATAAACGCGAAAGTTTGTATGTATGGATGGATGTTTGTTACTCTTTCACGCAAAAACTACTGAACGGATTTGGATGAAATTTGGCATAGTTTATATGCATGGATTAACACATAGGATACTTTTTATCCCAATATTCCCACGGGATTGAGACTTATGCGGGTGAAACCGCGGGGCGCAGCTAGTTTAAAATAAAATAATAATGACAAATAGACGCTGATATAAATAAGTATTTAATATCATAAGATTAATGATTCCGAGCAAGTTGTTACAGGCAGTATGAACGCATTAATTAAACTGTTTAAAATGATCATAAATTCAAGCTTCATTTTGTCCTTAGTAACTATTATTCAACGAGTAATTTCCGAGTTGCTGACAAGTTAATAGACCGCTGGTTATAGTGTAGACTCGTGAAAAATAGGTAGTTAGTGCTATCGTCACCCGTTGATATTGCCACGTGCAAGAATAATGGCAAATGACAGAAGTATGGTAGTTTTGATGATACAAATTAATGTTTAATTATGTTACCTATTTTTCATAAAACTTTTTAACAAATATATTTTAAGCACAGCATCACATAATTTAAATAATTATTGTTGTAGAAAATCGTTGTATAAATACATAACTTGCTTTCGCAATATGTTTACCAATCATGTAAACAAACACGAGTTTTAGGAAAAGCAAATGTAATGCTTCCACATAAGGTTCAATTTGTGCTACAACTTCGAATTTTTAACTTTTTGAACAGTACTAGTCAGCCTAAAATCAACTTTATTTACACTCTCATAAAGTTGATGTTTAGTTAAGCGGAAATAACATCAATTGGAAACAAGGATTTAAATAGACCTTAGGTCGCCGCACGTCCTGGGCGTCGGGAGTCGCAAGCCGATTTCCGGCCACCGTAGGCGCGGGCTTGCGGACGGTGAGCGATGGGTAGCTCGCCGTCCAATCAGGACCAGGCCCGGGTCGACGGCGCGTTGTGTTCCACGCGCGCCTCAAAGAGATGTCAGCACCAACTGACGGGGTCCTTTAGGGCCAATGCCTGCCGGGCCGGAATTAACGGAAGGAACACGGGTGGGTTTTAGTCAGTAAAAGTCTGATACCCGCTCCAACCAGAGCGGGAGAAGTTATTTGATAATATCCCACCCAAAAAAAAAAAAGGTACGCATTAATGTCACCACACGTAAACCTTATCGAAAGTAATTTCATAGAAGAGTATTGACTATTCAGAATGCAACGGATGTACCGTTAAATAGTAGGTTACTCTAGGAAGTAATAACATATTAATGATTTAATTGCTTCTATCAACAACATTGTCAACTATTTTGGTAATTGCGGTTTGTACATAATAGCAAACTGAAGAAAAGAATATATACCTAACTCCTTGTGACAGGTCCATCATGTTTCCCAACTACTCCATTCCACAATCACTTTAGTACCTAAGTCGTGCTTAAAACGTGAACTATTCATACATTCTATAATGGCACGTACTAATACATCACTGCTTCAAAGCAGACTAGAGTGCACTCGACTCTGCATATTAACGCGGAGATGTGGGAGTTATGAAGAAGTGGTGTAAAGGTAGGTAGGCCTGCGGTAATGAAGTGTGGTGAGATGCGCTTTCGTTTTAATGGAAGTCAACAAAGGTAGTATTATTTAGGATAATTATTTAAACTAGTGGTCACCCAGAGGTCGAAATTCGACCATAATTCATTTAAATTTTAAGTTGTATAGTACCTAAATACTAATTCCATGCCGCCATGTCATGATGCTAAGGTATCCATTTTGAAACGCATCTAAGGTAGCCATCTTGTGTCAAACGCATGGTAGTGTGTGTAATGTTTTTTTTTATTAATTTAATTTATTTCTAATGTACCTATATTAAATAAAAATATTAGCTTTCTGCACTCCTTCTCCATATAAACTTTAACTGTGCCAAATTTCATACTCCTCCGTCAAAAGTTTTTGCTTCACGTATTAATATAATAATAATAATAAGGTGTACAACTAATGAAAGAGCATGGTTCACTTCAAGGTTAATTTTTACTTGCACCTTTATTGACGTGAAAACGTTTTCTTTGCGTTCGGATTACTGGTACTAAGTTCAATATTTCTGAAGCATATAAGATTTTAATCGCTAATATCTACAAGACTTTGATGAGTAATGGTTGAGCATGCAAAAGATAGGTCATAACAATTTTGAGGCAGGATGTAATTTGCAGCTCTAGGAATTTTAATAAAGTGGGATAGGTACTATTATGAGGCGTTTCTGTTTTTTTTTTGTGTGTATTTTAGCGATGAGTTCGGAATTTGAAAGGATTAAGGTGAAGAGGGAAAATTACAAATTTCTTTCCGCATCACAAACGCCAATAAATAATTTGTCAAAAGTTAAATAACTTTATATATGAAATACACTCAAAAACGTTATTTATTACCTACGAAAATAACTACAGTCCTTGCAGTCAAAATGTATCATTTATTTCACATCCAAAATAATCAGATAACGGTATGTCGTAAAATGTGAGTGACAAGCCAGTCACAGTTTATCGCAGAACATTCCAGTTCGTTCAGAGAGGAATTTTGTTACTTTGAAACCAATTCGAAGGGTTGTAATGTCAAAGTTGAGGACGACATCCACTCGGAAATGGATGTGCTCGAACAATTTGGCACTATAGACTCTAAAACGAGCTTTGAGAACAAAGAGGAAAGTGGTGTTGGTGATTGTGGCTCTGATTTAGGAACGATTTCGTCAAATCAGCCAATGAATGTTTTTACTGCCGATTGCTGAACACGGAAACTCTTCAATAGCTGTCAATGTAGAATATTTCAGTAAATAAATAGTCAAGTACACAGTCCTATCCTGTGGCCCTGTAATCAACTATTTAAAACCTTAGTAGGTATCACTTCATTTTGTGCGCTGTTGGGGTTTCCACGACACTGTAGCGCATCAGATATGTTCGCACAGGCACGTATAGACGACTTTTACACAATCATGCGAAACCGTGTCCTCCCTGGTGTGGCGGGTGCGGGGTGCCAACAGCCTCTTGGTCACTGTGGCCGATAGGGTGGAAGGTCTAATAATCGAGATTTGGAGTCCAAGAGAGCAAAGGATTGCATATTCTTCTTGAAAATAAACTTTTTCACAATATTTAAGTCCTATTTTTACCTTTGAACTAACTCTTAAGAGCTACAAACAACACGATTTAAGCACTTAATACACAAGTGTAGCAAGCTGCACTGAGTGCTAATGGGAACGCTTTATGTCCCAGTCAGTGTGTTCGGTTCTCTCGAGTGTACAATCGCCCTTAGAACACGTTCAGCGCTCGGAGGCGTCTTAGATAATGTAATGTTCTTGAAAGTGTGATTTTAGCGAGTTAGAAAGTGGGAGCAGGAATAAGAGGTTGTATATGTAGTAGGTATATATTAAGTGTTTATTTAAATACTTTTTAAATCCCCGAAGGGTTAGGCAGAGGAGTAGGTACCTATAGTACACCCACATTTCGCCAGTTATGTTTGAGTCCCATTTAAAGGGGGCGAGTCTATTGCCATAATATCAACCGGGTACAAATCCAGACTCCGGACTGCTACTGAGAAATACTAATACTTTTTACTTGAAGAACTTTATCGATTGAACTCATTTTCATCTTACCTTTCGTGACATCCTTTTACATTAGACCTCTCATACCCGTATTAGGTGAAATCTATACTAACACTTATATAAGACTAATATACTAATAATATTATGTAGCTCAAGCTGTATTGTGTTGTATTAGGAGCTCGTGGCTAAGTAACAACAGCCGCACTGGTCGATCCATCAGGTTAAGCTACGCTTGCCGGGGTTGGTCAGTGGATGGGTGACCATCTTTACATACCGGGAATCCTCCGTGCCTCTGAAAGCACGTTAAGACGCTGGTCCCGGCTGTCTTTCGTGGATATTTGACAGTCGTTACGAGTCGTCAGAAGCCCGAAAGTCTGACACCAGTCTTACCAAGGGGTATGGTATTACCCAGTTACTGGGTTGTGGAGGTCAGATAGGCAGTCGCTCCATGTAAAATACTGGTATTTAGTTGCATCCGGTTAGACTGGAAGCCGACCCCAACATAGTTGGGAAAAGGCTAGGCAGATTGATACTAATAGTATTATGTCGAGGTAAGATTTGTTTCTTTTGTTTGTAAATTTGTAATCTCCGGAACTGCCAGTCGGATTTGAAAAAATATTTTTGCATTGTACATCCCAATTCATGAGAAAGGTTAGGCTCGCGGACGAAGTCGCGGGCAGAAGCTAGTAGCTATTATAAGAGGTACATGGTAAACTCACCAATATTTTACCAATCGTAATGACTACAGTACGTGCAAACCCCCTCTTAGAAAGGGCAATTAGAATAATGCTATTTCTCAAAGCAGAATGCTGATGAAATTTCTGAAGCAGTAATGCTCGCGAAGGAGGAAGCGGAGCGCGTGAGGAAAATGCAAGATGCGTGCCCTCGCGCCCCTAGTCGCCGCAGGAGACGCCCTGGGCGTCGGGAGTCGCGAGCCGACTTGCAGCCACCGTAGGCGCGGGCTTGCGGACGGTGAGCAATGGGTAGCTCGCCGTCCGATTAGGACCAGGCCCGGGTCGACGGCGCGTTTTGTTCCACGCGCGCCTTAAAGAGATGTCAGCACCAACTGAAGGTGTCCGTAAGGGCCAATGCCTGCCAGGGTTGCGAATTTGTCCAAAAGGGATATCGCGGCCCCGGCACACAGGCAACGGAAGGAACACGGGTGGGTTTTATTCAGTAAAAGTCTGACATCATCATCTGAAAAAAAGGCCGTTCAAAAAAGGCAATGAACCATCAGTTGACAATTGAGTCCCTTGATAAAGGTAATAATTATATGGTTACAATTTACATGGCCATGAGACGTTTGATTCCTCACTAGCACAGAAAATATAATACTAGGCATTACTGGGCACTACTTAGAGACGACGGCATGTGAAGCCAAGTTAGAGGTCCATGGGCGGCATAAGAACTCTGACATCAGGTTAGTCACTAACCACACGAAAAAAAAGAAGAAAGAAAACTACTGAGTAAATAAATGCATGAATTTCAGATAATCTTCAGTACAAACAAGTCTATATCAAAGGAAGAGTCTGTTTTATAAAACTTTCAAGCTCAAAGTGCATCGCAAAAAAGTTAGCGTTTTCTTTGTTACAGTTTCAAGTGGCCATTTAATTATTTCGCCCCCTGCGATCTTAAGAACTCGGAGTTCACAACTGCTTTTCACTTTTTATACGACTTTTTTCGTTCAGCTTTCAGTCTGGGCGACTGTTTCTTTGCACAGTAGTCAGTACAGAAAACAGCAAAGTCGAAGACTTTTTATAACTTACTGCTTTTTTATCATAACATAGCATTATTTTAATATTATTAGAACTTGGACGTGGACAGTAGAATGAGAGTGTGAATAGAGTGTGAGTGTGGATAGTATAATAATATTTCAAAAGTGGACGTATGTAGTACCTACATATTATGTGTCTATTGTGCTAAATGTACTACCACTAAACTGCTACTAATTAATTTTACTCGTTCAATATAACATTTGCTGCGACCAAAACATAATTTAGAAGTTAGAAACCCACAACGAGTAAAATTAAAAACTTTACTAATTTTGAATCTCGTAACAAACTAATTGGCGTTTTGGCACTCATGCGCTACAAATATGGTTTTAGACTGGATATATGTAGGTTCTGTGTTTCATTAATTTATTGTTTTGAAGAGTATACAGCATGTATTAGAAAGGTGTGGTCATATTTAAGGGTGTAGTACAGACCAACAATCTGAACCACTTTCTCCATGGAATCATAATCAGCCGAACCCGACTCGACCCAAATGTATGGGACAGTTGGGTCGAGTAGATAGGTATTGAAATTTTGTACGGGACAACTGATTATTATTTTTGCGAAAGTTTGCAGATGGTGTATTGAAATAAATCTTATTCGATGCGTCCATATTTTTCTGCACGTGTAGCATGACAACCGTAGAAACGGTTTTTCTACGGGTTTTGTCGACGGAAGAATAGACAAAATGACAGATTGTGATTGTTTATCTGTCATTTTAAATGTAAATAAATGATCACAACAGAAATGGGTTTTGGATGGGATTAACTGACTGAAGATATAACCGGTCAATCCAGTACACAGATCACAACTGAAACGGGTTTCATCGAAGGAAGAATAGACAAAGTGACAGATAAATAATCACAATCTGTCATTTTGACAGATTGTGAAAATGACTGATAAACAATCAAAAGCTGTCATTTTGACAGATTCTGATTGTTTATCTGTCATTTTTTCTATTCTGCCGTCGATGAAACCCGTTTCTGTTGTGATCATTCTAAGCGTTCTGGATTGACTATATCTTCAGTCAGTAAATCACAGAAAAAGATCATCAATCTGCCTGCATTTTCCCAACTATGTTGGGGTCGGCTTCTAGTCTAACCGGATGCAGCTCAATACCAATATTTCATTAATTTACATAGAGCGACTGCCTATCTAGCCTCCATATCCCAGTTATTGGCTACGACTTGGCTTGGTACGACTGTCAAAGATCTACGAATGACAGCCGGGACCAACGGCTTAACGTTTTCCGCGGCAATCACATAAAAAAAAATCCAAGACAACTTGATACAAATCCCTCCAAGTACATCCTCCAGCCTTGACATACCGTCATAGCTGAGTGCACGCACATAAGAGAGCATAAAACAACAAACACTGACGTCTCATCGCGGATGTCAGATGAATTGATATGGAAATGACATGCCGCTGGCGGGGAGAGGGTTAAGGAGGAGGTTGATCTACGCAGTCTATGGTTGTGATGTGAAGGTTAATGATGGTGAGGCTTGTTATTGAGTTTTTTTATTAGCATAAAATAATTAAAAACATACGACGGAGCAAACAAACATTAGTTTACATGTTAGTGGTATAAGTCAAATATTATCTTATTTTTCGGCTGCCGAGTTTTATTTTGACAGAGTCTAAGTGTGACTTAGAAAAAAATGAAGTGTAACTGCGTCATCCTTATGGCCAATATTAATCAGATATTCATTAACAGAAATGACATGTGTAACTCACAATTATTATTTATCTAGGACTTTTATATATTTATTCACTATTTACTACGACATTTATTTAATTATTGGCTACTAGATACTTCTTGACATTGAAAAATAAAATGGTTAAATTGATTTTCCAATTTAATCATTTTGTAATATTTATTGTTACTCAGCATATTCATTATTTTATTTTGATAGTAGATTAATTAATGATATATATAATAGATATGATATAAAGATATGTTACGTTATAGATATGATATTATTTATTTATTTAATTTATGTGTAAAGTTTTGCTTGCCCAAGTGACGGCAAAAGTATGGAGAACATTATCAAAACATGTATAACATCTATACCAACCCCTACCCATGTTGGCAAAAAATAAATGATTTGATTTGATTCATCATCATCATTTCAGCCGCAAGACATCCACTGCTGGTCAGAGGCCTCCTCCAAGTGTCACCACATCGACCAGTCCTGTGCGTCTTGCATCCAGCGGATTCATGCGGCCTTCATAAGATTTCAGACCTTGGTTCTCCTGCGAATCTCTTCATTTCTGATTCGAGCACGCAGGAAAACTCTAAGCATGGCCGTCTACATTGCCCTTTAGGTGACTTTCAGCCTTCTAATGAGGCCCATTGTGAGCAAGTCTAGCTTGGTGTGAAAAAAAAATCCAGTAAATGAACAATGTAGTTGCCTTCTTGCTCAATAACAAAACGTACGACACATCCGTTATTCTTCCACTCCATATTTTCTCAGGCACCTCCAATTTTTTATATTCCTCTTACCCGGCATTTTCTTTTTACCAATATTAGGTAGGTACCTACACTCGTTCGAATTGTGTTCATCTGAGAAAGCACAAGCATGAGGAAGACAAGAGTCCACAGAGTTATTTATGTTTGTCCATTGTATACTGACCGTGAGCAACTTCGGCAAAACACGGGGCAATCAAGGAAAGTTTTCTGTGTCGACTACTCGAATGACTACTAAAGTAAATGGGGGTATGTCGGTTAAGGCAATCGTGACGCAGTGGTTGTTGTGTGTCTGAAATCGAAGTAAATGATTTTTTGAATACTTGGTTTTTGTATTAACTATTTATTGGTATTAGTTTAAGACACTAGCAGTGATAGCACAGTGGTGTGACCGTCAGACTGCCAAGTCCTAGGTCTCGAGTTTGAACTCAAGACACTGACTTTTCGGTGCGTTTTGTATAATTATCACTTGCTTGAAAAACGGTGAAGGAAAACATCGTGAAGAAACTGGCATGCCTGAGAAGAGATACTTCTCGACGGCATGTGAAGCCAAGTCAAAGGTCCATGGGCGGCTTTAAAATTCTGACACCAGGTTAGTCACTAACGAGTAACGAAGGAGTTTAAAACAGAGGGATATTCTTGATTATGGATTGAAAAATGGTCTAATAAAACAAGGTCTGGGATTCCGGGACGAACACATGCTTACGTCACTATCCAGTTGCCACTTTATTGCAACAAAACACGAACGGAAAGATTTTCAGAAACCAAAGCTTTTAAATTGTCATTTCGTGTGTCTAATCAAACGAAACAATTCAATTTAAACATAAACCAACGTAATTATTAATTAAAACCTCATTGTTTTATCGGATTCGCACAGGTAATAAAGGTGGTTGGGGAGTTATTATTACAAACTTCTGGTAACACAGATGTGATGACGTAGACTTGTGTTGCCCACGTGACCGCTGTGTTTCGGAATGCCATACCTGGCGAAGTATATTATTATACCATGGATTGAAAAAGAGGATAATTTTGTATTTTCCGCTGATAATATCCACATACTAATACAGTCTGCACAAAATTTCGATTAACACTGTTCTTTTACATATCATCTAAATTGAAACGAAATAATTCGATATATTGCTTTTCAACATGTGATGTAATAACTAAGACTTTTTATTCTTTAAATTTAAAATCAGTTCATATTGTTTATGAAAATTATGCTCTTCAAAAGATGTCCAATCCTAATCTATTTGTAAGAGCTCGTGATATTTATACACGGGATAATGTCTACCCTCGTAACTCCAGACATGGTCAGCGACTAGTGTTAGATTTCGCACCAAAGACTGCGGTGTTCAAAAAAAATTGCTCAGCTATGTGCGTTAAAATTTATAATAGGTTACAAACAGACATTCAAAATCTCCCCCTACCAAAATTTAAGAAAACGCTTAAAGAGCTACTGCTTAAAAAAATGATTTACTCGGTAAATGAATGGCTACAGGAATAAGGAAAATATTCTATATGTAAATATTTTAAATAATGTGTGTTGTGTATTATTAATTCAACGTAGAAATGACTGAGTTTTATTGGCATTTGACAATGTATTTTACCAGGCACATAATTATTTTATTGACATTATATAAGACTATGAATTTTGACAGAGAATTTTGAGACACGTATTGGCTAAGACCACGGGCTAAGACTAACCATTATTTATATTTCTTTATCCTAGTGCGATGCGCGCTCGGAAACGGTCGCGCATCTCTCTTCGCTACGAATTATTAATTCGCGCTTAACGTGGCATTAGCCGTCGCCGTCATGGGTTCCGAAAAACTCATAGTCAACGAGCTCCTGGCGTTCCTGCAACATCAACTGGACGTCATGGACGAAGTAAGCCTCATGCAGATCTGCACCTCGAGCTACACCGAAGATGAGATACGCAGTGCAAAGACGACACTGTACACATCGCTCGACTTAGCCGACCGAATGCCGTCCCGCAGGAGGGACGAAAAGGGAGAGAGGAGTCTCCAAGACATGTTTCGGGTGTTTAAGGAGACTGACCCTGACGACGTGCCGTCCTTTGTGGCAAAGGAGCTGCGGAAGCTGCCCCCTGTTACATTTGACCACGTCGACGTCACCAGGTTGCTAAAGGATATTGTTACTCTGAAGGCAAGCCTGGCCGAGATGAAGTTCAAGTTGGATGCGTCTCAAAACACCATCAGTGAGTTACGTGCCGATATGGTTGACTTACGCAATACTGTAGCGGTATGTAGGTCACCTGAGTTCGCATCAAAGGTGAACACTCGTCGTGGTGCAAACAACGCGTCGCTGTCCAGTTTCGAGTCAGCGAAATTGGACTCGTCACCGGCCGCCGTCACTGCAAGCGATGCAATACCGCACCCCGCCGATCCCGCCTCTACCGCAGTAGTGGTGACGTCACAAGTTAGCACGTCAACACCTCACCGTGCTTACTCAGCAGCTGCTGCACAACCTCCCATCCAAAAGGAGCAGCAACAGAAGAAAGTTTTTGCTAAAAGTGCAAAATCAACCGAGGGGGCATCTAAGAGCCGCAATGAACCGGCTCCTGGTATGTTGTCCCCAGCCCCTAAGAAAGGGCAGCCAGACAAGGACGGCTTCGTGAAGGTGGAATCTAAGCGAAAGAAGCCCACTTGCCGTAATCGATGTGGTACTGCTCTGGCGGGACCAAATATGTTGCTGCGTCCTGCTACACCGTCGACGCAGCTGTACGTATCCCGTCTGCATCACTCCACGATGACTGAAGACATCGTGGAATACATCAGAACCAAGACCAAGTGGACCTTGAGAGTAGAGAAGTTGGAGTCGCGCCATAACATAAACTTCAAGTCGTTTGTGGTGCGGGTTCCAACTCAGTACCTAGAAACCTTCATGAAAGAAGAGTTTTGGCCGAAAGGTGTGGCGTACCGACGATTTCGTGGAAGGTTACGCGACACCACGCAGCGCAACACGACGCCGACACAGTCATCACTTCGTGTACAATAATGATTTGGTGTAATTATAATAAAAATATATGTATGTTTAGGTTAAGGTATTTATTTATGGGCCTGCGTCGCCTGAATTAAATGGATTATTATTATTATTATTATTATTATTTATTCCTTTTTACTTTTAAGAAAACGATTCACATGCCATACCACAGGCTAAATAGAATTATAAGACCAAATAATGTAACATGGAAACCACCGATTGTATTTACTCTATTTATACGTGAATAAATGAATTTGAATTTGAATTTGAATTTGATGAAAAACTGAAGTGTTAATCAACTTTTGTTGCTGAACGTAGCTAAAATTGCCACGAAGCAAATTTTATTAAACATGAATAAGAATCATGCAGTGATAATATTCGATGAATAAGCAAACAATTGGCGGTCATTGAATCATGTTTAAGCTTTCCACTTAAAGTAAAACCACTTTCTCAAGTCGGTAAAACAGTTCACAGCTAATTTTAAACAGTATCACTTCACAGATTTGTTCGCGTAAGAGAACTATCATCTTAAAAGCATCGCAGACATATGAGTCGCATCCACTCTATGAGATGCGTCCTTTGTAACATCTTCAAAAGAAATGCAGAAAACTGTTCAAGTGATAGTTCTAGCCAATTTTCTCAGCTTCACTCAAAAATAATAGTTGGCAACGTCTTAGACGGAAATGTAGTGAAAACTGGGTGTACATTTTACTTTTTAGGATAGTAATAATAAATATTATTTGAGTGGGGATTCGCAAGAGCAAACGTGTTTGCAAGAAGGAAGTATTTCAGTAAGATGCTGGTAGGGATCTTGACCGTACTTCCGGGATTATCCTGAGAGCCGTGGAATACCTCTCCACTCGTCAAACACCTCAGGACATATTGCCCCCTTGTCGCTACGACACTATTCGCTGGCGATAGTTTTCGGGGGCCTATTACAGAGAATGCAAATCATCGCCTGCTATTTTATCCATGAATTTATAACCCAAGGGCTATTCCTTCCATATTTCTAGGTAACCAGTCCACTTTATCCAACCAAATCCATCGTTCAACATCTTTGTTCCCATATCCTGCAATAGTCCTACACCAACCGGGGGTTGTCCTTGGGTGCACTTGCATAGCGCATACAGAGATAGTCGTTGGTTGATGCCTCATTTCAGTAAAAGCGTCTAATTGCAAGGTCCGGGACGTCAGGATCCCGAGATAAATGTTAAAGAGTAACATTTAAAAGAAAAATTTAAGGTGTGTAGTCCATTTCTAGTTTATGATTGGGTTACTCTATCGGCATTCATAGATAAATTTTACACACTTATAGGTGTTTTCCAAGTGGCTATTACCCAATACTGTGATCAGCTTTAAACCGTCGTAAATCTACGTATAGGCACTTTTGTTTAGGTCTCTTGACGCCCGCATTGTATTTAGATAGAATACTCTTTATTATGTAGACCATAAAACATAATTATTATCACCATCACCATCAAGATACTTAGTGGTCAAATTAAACCTCCGTGTCTCTTAAATGCTTTTTCTTTGTTTTTAATTTAAAAAACAATATTGTTTAAATTTCCCAACAATCAAAAGAAAAAAAACCCTTTCTTCCCCTACAACCATTTTCGACATAAACGCTATTTAATAAAGATGTCAGAAATGACAAAAAAACTTCATGAACAGTACATTTCGCAGTAAAATTGAATAAAAACAAGCCTGGCTTTTAACGTGACGTTATTGTAAATAATTCATAACTGAGAAAACAATGATCGCCGGGAAACAATAGCACGGCTAGATGTTGCTTTAATAATTCATTTAGTGGATTGAAAGCAAATATAATTAAAAATTCTTAATTAAAACGTCAATTTTACTTTAGTTTTCCATGTAAATGACTGCGCTCATTTTGTTTGCTTGTAAACAAGTTAATCATTTCGGGATTGAGCTCGTTATTTTCACTGTTTGAAACTGTTGGGTATCATTTTATTGGTCGTTGGCTGTACGAGGGTCAATTAATCTCCCAGGCTTTTCAATTCGTATCATCATTTTAGAAAATAGACGTCGCGTGCTGGAGTTAGGCCTCCTCCAAGCATCACCCCTTTGGCCGGTTCTATGCTTCTCGCATCCAGCGGATTCATGCGCTCTTCAGCAGGTCATCGGTCCACCTTGTGGGGGCTCTTCGAGGTCGCCATTTCAGAACCTTTCAGGCCAATCGGCTATCTGTTCTGCGAGCAATGTACCCTGGCAACTGCCACTTAAGTTTGGCAATTCTTCGGGGAAAATGTAACCCTTTTTCAATTCGTTTATTTTGTGCATACTGTCGCACTACTGAAATGTTTGTAAGAGTGCAGAAATATATTTGAGTTTAATTATGAAGCAGCACAGATACTAAACCAAGCAAGGACAAAACAGTCCAGTTTTCCTGTGAATCATCTACCACACAGTCATAAACCACAATCTAAAACATTCCAGTACACCCGGATGCATTTCATTCAAGTTTTACAGCCGACATACTGAGTGACTGAGTTACTGACCCAAGTTTATAGCAACAAGTTTTAAGATAACCTGGATATGTTGCGAGGACATATAGACGGATGGACGAAAAAGGAGCTCTTCAACCATTTAATTCTATACTATTATATTATTATACAAAATAAGTGTCTAAAAGTGTGTAAAGTTTCGTCGGACACCCGGTGAGAATGAAATTTCTTTAGCTGTATATCCTCTATTATTAAACGAGCAATATTTGTATATATATAAATATGTATTTGTAATCACGTTCTCGAAAACGGCTCTAACGATTTCGATTAAAGTTACAATAAAGGGTTTACGGGGGCGAAAAATCGATCTAGCTAGGTCTCATATCTGGGAAAATTCGTTTTCTCCGTATTTTCACCCGAGCAGAGCTCAGTCGCCCAGAGTTTAGAACAAGATACCGAGCCAAGCTACCTTAGAATAATGACATGGCAGCATGGAATTAGTAAGTACCGACTATCATGGCAGCATGGAATTAGTAAGTAACTACTGTCATGGCAGCATGGAATTAGTATGTTCTTTCCTATACTATTAAATGAGCATTCTCTATTTTCACTAAAACAGAGCTCGGTCGCCAGGTACTATTATTTATAAGGTACATTCTTCCTAACATTCAGTGTTCTTTCAGTTGCATTATACTAAAAAATCAAAGAAAAACAACACTAATTCTGCCTAAAGATACTGTATTAATGGACACGTGTACATCCATCCAAGTTTTCCTATGAGTCATCTATCTCATAAACCACAGTCTAAGACATTCCAGTATACCCGTATGCATTTCATTCAAGTTTTACAGCCGTCATTCTGAGCAATAAGCGATGCGCGTCACTGCATGCTTACATTACGATCGACTATGTCAAGGACTCCGTTATGGAATTATTACGGGTGAGGCTTGAGTTACAGATTTTCTGTAGGTATTTTATGAGTTAGGTTGACAGTTTGTTGCAAAAAATTATCGAATAGGAAGAGTAACGAATCCACATCCTTAACTCTGTCGCGTGTGAAGGTCCCAAATTATCCCACGGGAACATACTACCGATATAAAAAGTATGCTATGTTCTATCTGGGCAGCGATCGGGAAGCTACGCAATATCTTCTCGTCCCACATACCGCAGTGTCTCAAGACGAAAGTTTGACCAGTGCGTGTTGCCACTGATGACTTATGGCACACAAACGTGTTCGCTCTCAATGTGCCTTATCAGAAGGCTAAAAGTCACCCAAAGGGCAATGGAGAGGGCTATACTTGGAGTTTCCCTACGTGATCGAATCAGAAATGAAGAGCTCCGTAGAAGAACCAAGGTAACCGACATAGCCCGAAGAATTGCCAATCTTAAGTGGCAATGGACAGGGAACATTGCTCGTAGAACAGATGGCTGATGGGGCCGAAAAGTTCTGGAGTGGCGACTGCGTACCGGAAGACGAAACGTTGGAAGGCCTCCCACAAGATGGACCGGTGACCTTGTGAAGGCCGCAGGAATCCGCTGGCTGCGGGAAGCACAGAATCGGTCGAAGTGGCGGTGCTTGGGGAGGCCTATGTTCAGCAGTGGACATCTTTTGGCTGAAATGATGAATGATGATCTATCCCAGGTCACAGGCTATCCGTAATCCGAAAAGGTTACAGACAGACAGAAATCTTCCACACCACCACTTTCCACTTTTCTTTTCTTTCTTGACAGGCTTGCTGCGCGCTTTGGTATTTACTGTAAGTGCAGCAAGCAATTGTTATATAAATAAATAAATAAATAAATAGTTTCTTTAGCATATTTTATAATATTAGTATGAATTAATTGCAAAAAATGCAAATCCTATTTTGTTTGTCGAGCACAACTATAATTTTTGAACTTCATTCTTCAACCTGTGATAATTAAACAAAAAGCAAAAAGTTCCAGTTAATTAGATAAAGTTCAGTTCTGCCTATGCTTTTAATTAGTGTTGTTGTTTTAAGTGTAGGTGCTTTAACTTTAACCTAGTTTTCTTTTATAGGGCAGATGTAAGCAGTTTGTTTTAAAAACCAGTTAAGGGCGAGTCGGACTCACACACGAAGGATTCCGTACCATCGTACAATATTAAGAGGGGGTAGTAACCAAAATTGCCTATCTTCAATTAGATTTATCAGGAAGTTGATAAGACTTAGGTATAAAATAAAAATAACACGAGTAACTACATGATATTTCCAAACTTTTTGTGTAACAGAAACACAAAATATTAAAATTTTCTCGATAAAAAAACATCAGGAAGTTACCTCTAATTTTCCCGTATTTTCGATTTGTACTTAATATGGTAATGATTAATTGGATAAAAATTAGATGATTATTTGTATTATTAAAAGGCGAAAAAATTTGTGTATGCTTTTTTTTTTATTCCTTTTATTTTTGGTTTTATTACGAATACAAGCTTTTAGCACTTACGACGTTCTTAGTTCGTGGAAGAAGTCGTCTTCCATCGCACGTTGCGGGAACTTCAAGCATATTTTTGTTTCACAAATCAGTCGCCGTCGCTCTGTTGAGACGAGAGGACTGCGCTCCAATTTTTGTCTTCGCTGTGATATAATTTATTTGCGTAAATAATATTTTCGTAATTTATCACATTCTAGAAAAGAAACTGTGAAATAGAAAACATGAAAAAAACACTAAAACCACTTCCGAAACGATTATTAAAAGCTTTAAGAATTGATAATCTAAATAAATACCGAGGCTAAATAAAAATATAAAATTCAATGTTGATAATTGAAAACTCAAGATGACATACATTTTATTTGACAGATTTATGACTCTTAAAGTACAACTAGCGCCATTGTCCTGTATTTCGGTCAATTTTCTTGCGGAGAAAATTTACAACATAGCCAACTAGGCAATTCCACGTTTATTTGAAAGTTTGCGCTGGAAATTTTAAATCTTATTACGATTAGTGCAAGATCTAAATTCGTTTACCCCACTTTTTTGACAAATTTCTTATAAGGTAACGCTTAGACGAACCATTTCGAGCGACTTTTGACCGTCCCCTAAATGAGGTTGAAACCCGAAAAGCATAATAGGTTATTGGTATATTATTATATCCTTTATTTCATCTACATATCATTTACATTTTTAAATATTTTTATAAAAACATAAAAATAATAGCCCACCAGGTATCGGGAGCAGGGTCCAAGCTACCGGTGGTCAGGGCTCGTGTTTTATCTATGCTCCTGAGAGAGGAACCTCCTAACGATACACGTTGTGTCCAGAAGTCATTGAAGCCCTTTCTGGATCAAGCCCTTGATCCAACAGCCTAACGAGAGCCTCCTGAGGTGTTGGTCAAGGCTCTTAGCAATTATGTCATTGGCCGTCACGACTATCGGATTATTTTTCAAAAACACAAACAGCTTAAAAAATCTAAACAAAAATTTGACAGAAAAAGAGATAAGCTTGACATTATGTCTACAGTAAAAATAGCATTTTCTCAAACATGGAAATTCGAACATTCATTCAAGCGCCGGCAATATCTTGCGTGTTTAGTGGCTAAATAAATTACTATGAAAAGTCATATCTCGACACCAGCAATGAATACAACGCTAACTTGAAAAAGTCGATTTTACACCAGAGGCATTTCAAAGAAAAAATGTGATAAGTAACTTTTTTATTTATTAATAAAGATTATTAATTGTTTTTTTTTGTGTTGTCAATTCTCTTGACAATACAAAGAATGTCGTTATTTAATTTCTTTATTAATTGTTAGTTTTGAAATTAACCCGAGTTAGTAGTAGTAATACACAAAAAAGGTGATTACAAAAAATTATACAAATTATTTGTTAAAATGTAATTTGGAATGAGAAATCCTAACTAAAAAGCGTAAAATAAAAAAAGTTAATTTTTTTAAGACAGAAATAGGTCATCTTAATTCCACTTTAAGTTCACTTTGTACGTAGTCGGTTTTTTTTTTTTTTTTTGTTCACAAAGGTTTTCGGTGGAGATTGTTTCTACTCGCGCTTCGCGCAGGAAAGGTTTTCATGACACATGCTATGTGTCTTTGCACAATACGGTGCAAAATCCACTATACCAATATTTTTTCTAACTTGGGTAACACTGTTGCTAAGTGCAAAATCCACGATATAGCATTATATTTTTTTACTTGGGTATCACAGTTTTTCACGAAGACGTGAGGTACAAATTGTACAAGGTCCTAAATAAAATTTGGTTACATTTGAATTTGAACCTTGTCACGTCAATATAGAGTTTCTAGTTCCAAAACTTGCATTTGATCTAAGATTCTGAATTCAAGCTTAGCGTATAGTATATGCAAAATAAACAGATGTTTTTAGTTTTACCTATTGAAGAATTGCATTGAAAATAAAGGGAGTGGGCAATGATCATATTTCGTTAAATATTGTAATTGAAAAACCATTTCGACGAATAGGGTTGCTGATCACTGCGGTCCAACAAATATTCTAAGTTTATTGATATTTTTGTTCAATCATGTTCGTCCTTAATAATTATGACCCTTATGATGTTATCATTCTAAAAAGGCTTGTTTTCCTCAAAGTAAAAAAGGGAAGGTAAGTGATACGATTAGTTAGATAGTATTTGCTTCCATATCGTCAAAAAAGCAAGTTTATTGAGTTTATTTTCATCATGACTGATAATGTAGTACGTAGTATAATACTTTGATGATGATCCGCTCGCATTTGCGCGGTTTTCTAATCAATGCCTATAACTGACTAATAAACATCGGATATATAATTATAAGATAACAATTATGTTCAGAGGTAAATAAAAACGTTTAAAATAGTAGCCCACCAGCATCGATAACAGATTCACGAATATACAATAATGTAATATCTGGAATAATATACCTACTTGTATACAGCGATCAAACTCGTACTTAGGTAAATTGAATAGGCCGTTTCATCTGATTATTTTGCATATACTTAGTACAGAAAATTCAAATTCGGATTCTATACCTAGCTAGATAAACGCCGGGCGCAAAGTTTCTGCCGGCGGGAATGGATTGTGTTTTGTTTTCGTCGTGTTTGATGAGAGGGGTAGGTAAGGGTTGCGCGGGTGAAATTTGATTTTTTGCTGGCTTTATGCGCCCTCTTAAGCAAAAAAACGCCGACAAAAACACGTTTCTTGTATAGGGACCTCCTTTTTTGACTTTTTATTTTTATTTTTTTATTATATATTTATAGTAGAAATAGAAATACACAATCTGTGAAAATTTCAACTATCTACCTATTACGGTTCATGAGATACAGCCCGCTGACAGTCAGACAGACAGCGGAGGCTTAGTAATGGGTTCCGTTTGGCACCTACGGAACCCTAAAAGAAGTTAGGTACAACACTTAGTCACTGAGAGACTTCCAACTTTTGTTTTCTTTACAATTTTCTGTTTATAGATTTTCTTAGGAGACCTGAACATATCACAGCAAATCAATTCAAGCAGAATACTTTTTTTTTTCAGATTTGTGCCCGGTTGATGGCAATAGATAATGATGGCTCGCCCCCTATTACATGGAACTTAAACATAACTGGCTAAATATGGGTGTACTATATGTTCTATGGTACACCTCTGCCCCCCCCCCCCTTCGGGGAATACTACTAATACTACTAATACTTCGTATTTTTGTTAAAGAAGTACTGAAAAAGTTAAAAATGTATACGTTTTAGGCTCCTGAAGCTCCTGAGAATTTTCCGAATCCCCACATGTTTTTCAAGAAATTTTATACCCCTGAAAGAATTCATTCCCATTTAGTCGCTTTATCTGGGACCATACCCTGCATATAAAGGTTATGTGATGAACCCCCACGTAAATGAGAAGATGAAAATTTCTCTAAATTACCTCGACTGTCCGGGTTAAAAACTAGATCGGTACAATTTCGAGAGAAGCCAAGAATTTGTGTGAACAAATACAATTTGTTAATTCATGTAAGACTTTCAGACTGTAAATTACAATTTTCCATCTTACTGGTGCGTGTTACTTTCACTTTCACACGGTATCCGCCCTTATTTTTTATTTTTTTTTGGCTGGGAAATCATCAAATGACTTCTCCCGCTCTGGGCGGAGCAAGAGGGCGTGTCAGATTTTTACTGACTAAAACCCACCCGTGTTCCTTCCGTTGCCCGTATGCCGGGGCCGCGATATCCCTTTCGGACAAACCCGCAACCCCAGCAGGCATTGGTCCTTACGGACCCCGTCAGTTGTTGCTAACATCTCTTTGAGGCGCGCGTGGAACACAACGCGCCGTCGACCCGGGCCTGGTCCTTATCGGACGGCGAGCTACCCATTGTTCACCGTCTGCAAGCCCGCGCCTACGGTGTCCGGAAGTCGGCTCGTGACGGTGTGTGCCCTGACAACTTGATCCCTGATAATGGAATCACTTAGAAAACAGCTCAAGCCATCTCCATCTCCCATTACGACCAGTCATAGGTCTCGAGTTCGAACCCAAGGCACGCACCTCTGACTTTTCGGAATCATATGCGTATTGTAAAATTATCACTTGCTTCAAAAACGGTGAAGGAAAACATCGTTAGGAAACCAGCATGCCTGAGAGATATTTCGCGACGGCATGTGAAGCCAAGTCAGAGGCGGATTTAAAACTCTGACACCAGGTTAGTCACTAACCACACAAAAAAAAGAACATTACGACATGATTATGTTATTTAATTATTAAGCATTATAATTAACCTGAACAACGAGAAATGTTACTGTATTTTTAACCGACTTCCAAAAAGGAGGAGGTTATTTGTTCGACGCGTATGTATGTATTTTTATTTTTAATTTTTTTTTATGTATGTCCGTCGATTTCTCCGTCAATTATGGACCGATTTAAAAAAATTTTTTTTTGTTTGAAAGGGTATACGCCCGGATTGGTCCCATATTATTAACTTTGCTGGGATAGTTTTTGAGTAAGCTTCAATAATACGTAATTTTTCCACTTAGTATACGTGGATGATATGATGATAACTTCCTGTGACCGTTATTTACATAGCAGGTACTGGTATTCGAATTTGTGTAGGGTAGGTACCACAACTAAAAAGTGAAAAATCAAAACTTAAAAAAAAAAAACAACCGACTTCAGAAAAAAAACACTACAAAGTGAAAAATAACTTTAATTTCGGAAGTCGGTGGCAAAAAACGAAAATTCAAAACCCAAGACACCGACTTCCGAAATTAAAGTTATTATTCACTTTGTAGTGTTTTGTTTTCGGAAGTCGATTGTTTTTTTTTGTAAAAAGTTTTTTTAATATTTCAGGTAGGTTGGTAAAAAGGCTGAAAAAGCACCATTCACTAATATGAGTACCTGCAGTAGCGAGGTGTTTATATTGTGATTAAAAAGTTAATTTAATAATAATAATACCAGCCTGTTACTGTCCCACTGCAGGGCAAATGACTCTTCTCATACAGAGAAGGCACGAGCATTGATCACCACGCTTGCTCAAGACAGGTTGGTGATGTCAGACTTATATTAACTATAATATAAGTCTAGGTTTCCTCACGGTGTTTTTCCTTCACCGATGTCAGTAATGTCCAAGATAAACTCAGAAAGAGTCCAGATAGACGGAAATTATATTCAATATTATATTGAGAAAACTATTTCTAACGCATTTTTACTTTGAAATTGATATTTTATGAGAATTCCGTGTCGGAAACTTTGTTCCAGATATTTTTAATAAGAGATTATGTCCATATAAAGTCGGATAATATTCCTCTAATGTCCAATTACACGGAGCAATTTTATTGCTTGCTGCATGCGCTAACGACGAGCAATATAAAGATGCAGCTCTGGAATGGTATAACAGTCTTTAAAAAGTTTTATTTTATTATTAATAATAAATAATAAAATTCTATATTGCCATAAATAGATAACAGAAAAATTTGAGAGCTGGAGCTCTCAAATTTTTCTCAGCTAGTAGCAGCAGAGTACCTGTATTTCAGGAGCCAATTTAAATTTTTGTTTGACTTTACAATATTGCATTGGACGCACAGTTAATTGGTCGTTATAATAATAATAATAATAATAAACATTTATTTCAGACCAGGTCCATATTCTTGTTAGTAACAATATACTTAAAAACTAATGTTAGTACTCATCACAACACAAATTAAAATGAGACATGAAGCCGCATCCATCTCTGCAGCATGGGGGACTCCCCCCGATCTGCAAATACACAAAGTATAGAGTTGGAACTACCACGAACGCGAGTGAGTAGGGAGGCATATCTTTTCCTTATGACGGCGGCAAATCCATCAACCCGCGCCTCAGCAAACATCCCTGACGCACTACAACGCCATGGCAGCCCCAACAGTACCCTGAGTGCATTGTTGTATTGGACACGCAGATCGCTGTATGCCCGCTGCGAATAACTGACCCACAGGCTGCAGGTGTAAAAAGATTGGCAATATGCTTTAAAAAGCAAAAAGTTAGTTAGTTAGTTATAAATGGACTACATAACTTAACATCTGCATTCCGCGAATGGTTGGGTAGAGGTGTACTAATAGTAAATGGTTGGGCAGAGGTGTACTAATAGTAAATGGTTGGGCAGAGGTGTACTAATAGTAAATGGTTGGGCAGAGGTGTACTAATAGTAAATGGTTGGGCAGAGGTGTACTAATAGTAAATGGTTGGGCAGAGGTGTACTAATAGTAAATGGTTGGGCAGAGGTGTACTAATAGAAAATGGTTGGGCAGAGGTGTACTAATAGTAAATGGTTGGGCAGAGGTGTACTAATAGTAAATGGTTGGGCAGAGGTGTACTAATAGTAAATGGTATGATGTTGTAAATGGACTAAAACCACATAATAGTAGCAAAAACCTGTCCTACACACGTCCCTACGTGTTTTTGACAGGAAAATAGACTTTAAACTGCAAAAACCGTGCAGTAGCGTATGTCGTATGTACCCCGACTTGAGGGCCACAGCAGTCTAGCTACATTTAGCATCGGCAATCGGCGATGTAGCCACTTTTTACCACGTTTACACTTTTTACCTCCTCCTTTTAGAAGTCGGTTAAAAAGAACATTATTTCTACTTTGAGTTCATGCTTCATTAATTACATCCCAACAAAACTAATAAACCAATCGATTTCCACTAGCGTCCACTTCAGTTAGTTCTAAATCTATTACTCCCATCACTGATTCGATACCTTTTCGATTTGAGAAGTCCGTTCGAGTGTTCCTTTCAAACGGACGGTTCTTTTAAAAGTGTTCTCTATGAAGTTACTAATGACGCAATTTAAGTGATCTTTAAGGTGCCCTAGGTATTGCAAATGAACGATATTGGCTCGACATTCCTTTGAGAAAGTTTTTTTTCTTTGAATGGTAATTAATTTTATTCTGTGCCGTCTTTGAACTTTAACATTTTTGACCGTGTCAGCTAAGTTTCGATAATCGAGGTCTTAAGTATGGCTACAAAGATTCGGAGGTTTATGTAACCGTTTCTAAAGTAGGCAGGGGTTCGAAACCTAGCTGATACCAATGTGATTATTTTGATTTAATAAGATAATAGAAATTAAACTACCTCTTTATTCTAGTGGTTGCAAGTGCTACTGCTGAACATGGGGTTATGGGTTCGATTCAAAGGGTCGGGCAAAATGATATTGGGTTTTTCCATCAGGAATTACTCAGTAGCAGCTGGGAGTCTGGATTTGTGCCCGATTGATGGCAATAGGCTCGCCCCCTAATACATGGGACTTAAACGTAACTGGCGAAATGTAGGTGTACTATTAGTTACACCTCTGCCTAGCCCATCGGGGAATACAGGCGTGATGTTATGTTATAGAGGTTAAAGCCAATTTCGAACTCTATTGGATTATGGAATATGTAAAAATGGACTAATAGTCTGAAATCACCTTCAAGTGTTGTCACACTTGAAGGTGATTTCCCGATACCGATACTTATCGATACTATCGATACTTTAACAAAAACTTTTTAACTAAAACTTTTTTAAACTTAACTTTTTTTGTTAAAGTATCGGTTTTTGCCACATGCCACACAACACGGAATCGCCGTGTCGGCAGCGTATGGGCTGCGCACACTGTAAGACGGGATGGCAGAGGATTTTAAATTTATCAATTGAAATGAATACTTATCCAATCGAAATAAGGTACATATTTTAATGCTCGTCGATCGATCTTGGAGCATATCGCCGCATGATACGGCATACCGGTGGATGCTCCAGTAAGCCGACGGACGCTCGCGGTATCGCAGATGATTTATCCTGTCAGTGTGCGCTGATGGATTGGGGAATCCCCCTCGATGCTCTCCCCTGCCGTCTGCCAGTTTGTGTAAGCCCTATAGACGAAACTTCATTCAGAGCACGTCTTCTGTCACGACCGCTATTCAAAGCCGTCAGTTTCGATACGTCAATTTATGTCTTAGTGTAGGTAAGTAACTAAGAGCAGTGGTGGCCTAGTAGTAACGGCTCCAACTTATGAGCTGTCATTCGTGGGTTCGAAACCAAACAGGCGCTTTACTTTGTGAAAATAATTTCATCACCACTGCTTAAAAGCGGTGGAGGAAAACATCGTGAGGAAACCGGCATTTCCTAGAACCGAAAATTCAAAGATATGTGACATCTACCAACACGCACTGGGCTCGCGTGGTAGATTGCAAGCCCACTCTCGAAGAGAGGAGACCTGCGTACCAGCTGTGGGAGAATTATAGGCTGATTATGCAAGTAACTGGTATCACGCTTGGTTTGTATGAGAAGTGCTGACAGTGCCTCTGCTCTCTGGTCTTTGCCATATACTTATTTATTTTATTTATTTATTAATCACCAACTAACAGTAGTAAGACACCAAACATACAAGTTATAGGCAAATAAGAGACAATCAATCAATCTGCCTAGCCTTTTCCCAACTATGTTGGGGTCAGCTTCCAGTCTAACCGGATGCAGCTGAATACCAGTATTTTACATGGAGCGACTGCTTATCTGACCTCCACAACCCAGTAACTGGGTAATACGATACCCCTTGGTAAGACTGGTGTCAGACTTTCGGGCTTGTGACGACCCGTAACGACTGTCAAAGATCCACGAATGACAGCCGGGACCAACGGCATAACGTGCTCTCCGAGGCACGGAGGATTCTCGGTATGTTAAGATGGTCACCCATCCACGGACCAACCTCGGCAAGCGTAGCTTAACCTGATGGATCGACCCGTGCGAATAAAAATATATAATGCAAATAAGAGACAATCATGAAATTAAAATAAGACAAAACTAAATTTACTCGCAATTATACAAAATTAAATAGAATTATACAAAATTAAATAGAATTATACAAAATTAAATAGAATTATACAAAAATAAATAGTTTTATACCAAACTAAATAGAATTATACAAAATTAAATAGGATTAAACAAATAAAATAGACTTATACAAAATACATATAGTAATATACTGGGATAGCTAGCTAGCTAAATATAACAGGCTATAATAATCAAAGCAGTTCCCCGTTTATTTACCTCTTATTGGTTTTATCGTAAACGTACTAATAATATAAATATAAACAGCTCAATGGCCTTAGCATGTTGGTAGACCAAACCCTCGTCTTTAATGTTTGGCTCTCGATGTACTGTCCGAGCAAATTGAATGCAGTAAGCAAATGTTTACTAGTGCTGTGCAACTTATCGATATAAACATAAATAAACATTGAAATAATGCCGATGTCGATGAAAGACAAGTAGGTATATACAAACATTACCTATTTTAACTTACATACAAAAAATGTGAGACAAAGAATTAATTTTGCACACATTTTCAATAAAATAATTTATTGCCATTTCTTTTCGTATTTCTTTGGCTGAAATCACCAATCAATCTGCCTAGCCTTTTTCCAGCTATGTTGGGGTCAGTTTGCAGTCTAACCGGATGCAGCTGCATACCAGTATTTTACATGGAGCGACTGCCTATCTGACCTCCACAACCCAGTTACTGTGTAACACGATACCCCTTGGTAAGACTAGTTTTCAGACTTTTGGGCTGTTTTCTGCCCACGTGTTTTTTTTTAACGACTGTCAATCATCTACGAATGACATCTGGGACCAACGGTTTTACGTGCTTTCCGAGGCACGGAAGGGTCTCGATAATACGTAATGGATGCTCACCCATCCACAAACCGACTGCGGCAAGGGTAGCCTTCGCCCATGCAGCCGTTAAGCCATGATTTAATTATGAATTGGACAATGCTCAGGTAGGATATTTACAATAGGTACTATTTACTGAGACAATCCACACTTATAATAAATATTTCAGACAAAGCTCTAAAATATTTCAAATAAATTGACAATAATAATTCCTTCCCACGCAAATGCTAAATGGGTATTTGGATAAAAGTGCTATTAAAATAATTTGTAGACGTTGTGATCGACAGTTTCTAATGAGTGCCGTGATGAACGTACATAAATTCATAAATCACGACAGTTTCATTATAGTCTGCAATAGATCCTAGTTATAACATTGGTGTTAATGTCAAACTTTTATACGTATTTAATATTGAATACGAGCTTTTTGGCTAATTTGTAATGTGCGTTTAGTTTGTGTAGAATAAACAATATTTCAATCTTTCTTTTTCTTTCTAATCTCGAGTAGACGTTAAACTAAAATCTGCTAAATGTGCGATTATTCTAATTATTTTTCTGGTTTATACAGATGTTAAAACCAAGACTGCGCACGTTAGCGGAAACTTTTACGTTAGGCTCTGGCGCAAAAAAAAAAAACCTTGGAATAAAACAGTATGGCTCCAAGCGGAAATAAGTGAAAGCTTACACGTGAATCGTTAAGTATTATATCTTCAAAAAACACTCAAACATACGTCAAAGCAGTCATACACCAATTTAGTGAAGTCAAAACCGCCTCGGCATCAGTCAATCATTCAAATCATGCCTTCGTTCATAACATTTCGTATCCTTAAGTTTCTTCTGGAGTTCTTCATTTCTCACTAAGGGAAAATGGACTAAAACACAAAATTATTCACATTATTATTCAAATCATATCCCTTATTTCCTATTTTATTGTTCCCTCTTGTATCTAGAAATAAACAGAACTTCAGTATATGATAATTTCTCGTATCGTATATAATTTATTGTGGGAACCAAAACTTATCGCTCGATCAGAATTACGAGGTTAGATATCGTTTTTTCTCGAGAAGATGTATATTCTTATATCTTGGAAGGTTTGTGCGCAGTACCCCGAATTCTGATATAAATGCTCATTTTAGAAATAAGAGTTCTATCGAATTTGATATTTGTCTGTGAGCCTTGTAATGTAGCGCTAAAAATAAATACGTTTCTAATACAAGGTGACAGTGTAAGATAGAATAATATTGAAGAATCATGAGCACTTTATTCATTCCTTCATAACAATGCATTCACAAATGATTTACTATAATCATAAAAACTTTCAAAAATA
Source organism: Agrochola macilenta (assembly GCA_916701695.1). Lineage (NCBI taxonomy): Eukaryota > Metazoa > Arthropoda > Insecta > Lepidoptera > Noctuidae > Agrochola > Agrochola macilenta. The sequence continues at coordinate 7,053,906 of OU753554.1, read as the reverse complement.
TTCCAAGTAATAAAGACATTCATCATACCACCGACACTGAATTTTTTTACAACGAATTGCACTTAAATGTTTCCATCGAATTCTCACATATCGATACCTATTATGATATCGATGGTACAACACTAGTGCATTCAACAGTGAAGCTGTCGTCACGAACACTCGAGCGCGCGAGTGCAATGCGACTTGACACGGTCACATAACTATGTACTGTCGTTTTGTAAAGTATTTGCGGACTTCACCGTATTTTGGTTCTGTTGTTGCCACCGGAGATTCTGATGCTACATATGCTGAATAAGGACTAAGGGGTTTTAGTAGCCAGGGTTGCGAGTTCTGCCAGGGTTGCGAGTTTGTCCGAAAGGTATATCGCGGCCCCGGCACTCAGGCAACGGAAGGAACACGGGTGGGTTTTAGTCAGTAAAAGTCTGACACGTCCTCCCGTTCCACCCAGAGTGCGAGAAGTTATTTGATAATTTCCCACCCTCAAAAAAAATAAAAGGGGTTTTAGTACGCAATACTTCTCACTCCATCGTGGGGTCATCCCGTATGTCCTAGAACTAAAAATTTGAAGACCCTCACTGGGCCCGCGTGGTGATTTACGGCCCACTCCCTCTCGAAGAGAGGAAGCCTGTGTCCAGTGAGGGTCATTGGCAGTGGCAGTGGGAACATTATTGGCAGATAATGCTGTAGGAATTATTCATAGTGTAGGTACTTAGCTATCTTTTTCCATACAAAATGCTGTTCCGACTGTTTTGTTTAAAAACAAACAGCAAAGTAGAAGGCGTCGCGGGAGACCCCGTAAAAGATGGAGAAAGAAGAAGAACGAGCTGGACAAATGAACGAACCGTGATCCACATTAGCACTGGATCACGAGCACTGGAAGTCATGGGGAGAGTCCTTTGCCCAACAGTGGGACAAGCCAACAGTAACAGGTACTTTGCACTTTTTGTATTTCCTAATACAGTATCCTAACTAATATTTTAGGTGAGTTTGGTTGTTTTTTACGCTTTCACGCTAAAACGGCTGAACAAATTTGGATGAAATGTAGCACATGGGTAGACCATGACCTGGATTAGGATATAGGATACTTTTTATCCCGATATTCTTACGGGAACGAGACTTATGCGGGTGAAACCGCGGGGCACAGCTATTAAAAAAAAAAAACATAAGCCACGTTTTCATTACACTGCATTAAAGGGATATGAAAATGAACTAAACAAAAGCTTAGGTATAGTCGTTTGGTCATAAAAATTCGGAAGTGTTCTGCGAAAAATGTAAAGCTATTCGTCTGTTTTTAATTGGACTTCCCACGCTGTTACATTTATGAGTGACTCATACGTGTAACTTTATGTTGGGAGTTGTGATGACACGTGTAGGAATAATAAAATTAGGCTGTGCACAGACTGACTCAAGACTGTTTATTAGACAGAGTCTTAGATTGATTTAGTTTGTCGAAAACAGTGTTAACGCACACTTTGCCACAAAACAATGATGTTTCTTCAGTACAATTTGACAATCAGACTTCAAATTGTACTGACGAAACACTTGTATTTAGGGTTCCGTACTCGAAGGGTGCCATTACTAAGCACCCACTGTCCGTCTGTCTGTCAGCGGACTGTATCTCATGAACCGTAATAGGTAGTCAGTTGAAATTTTCAGACACTGTGTATTTCTATTACCGCTGTAGCAAAAAAAATATAAAAATAAAATACCTAGAGTTAAATTAAAGGGACCATACAAGAAAAGTGTTTTTTCGGCATTTTCTGCTAAATTTTGTAGGCGAAACTGTCCTATCTAATGCCGGGTATAGCTTATAACTTGGCTGTTCTGAACATATGAAGCTCAGTTAACTTAACAGAAGTTAAGTTCTGAATTGAGCTCCACGATTACTGACAAATGCTTGCACTGACTGGACAGGTCCACTCAATCTGTGTGGTTCTTTCCTCAAAAGACCATTTCAGACACTAATCTACATGGTCCTCACATGGCTTGACCAAGATTATGTCTGGACTTTAAAAGAGACTGCGACCTCTGAGTTTGTTTCGGCCTTTCTTCTCAGAGTAGTCAGATAGGAAACACCGACCTCACCTAGCTTATCTTTAATATTTTTTATATGACGTGTAAAAGTGATTCCGATATCCTATTTACAGAATAAACAATTTCATTTCATTTCATTTCATAAGCACTACGAACTTTCACGCATGTTCTCTGACTCACACTCGCCTCATGTCACCATTTGGTTCCTAAAAAAGTTATTGCGCAGCTTTCTGCGCGAAGTTCGGAACTGCCAAGTTATAGCGGCCGTATTGTAACACACGTTGAAACTAACTCGCCCGTTGTTGTGGTACATTACATAAAATACAATAGACGACGTAGGTATATTTAGTAACCTTATCCGCTTAACCGTTCTTAAGGAGTCATAAAGAACCCTGTAAGAAATCGACACGTGTTTCACCTCTCAACGAGGCATCCTCAGGATGGCTATTGACTTGTTGCGAACCCGGACCCGACGTGTGAACACGTCAAGCGTCGAGAGCAGTGTGAGTACCTACATTACATATAATTTTTGCGGCTAATCTGTGTTGCATTTCATGTTACATTTTACCGATAAATGCTTTAGATATTTTGATTCCAGTGTGCGCAAGAAATGTGCACAAAGTGCACACATTGCAAAAATTTTACATGGTTTGATAAAATGGAACAGGCATTTTTTTTCGGACAAATTTTAAAAGATTTTAAATAAAGTGTATATAGAAAAAATGAGGAGAAGCACCTCTACCCAAACCTTCGAGGAAACAAGTTATGGTATGAAATGTTGAAACATAGCTCTTTTCAACATTCAACATTTTACCCACAGAAATATTGATGGAATATTCTAAAAACTTTTACATTAATTATTTTCAAACCAATGTTAACCTTCTGCTTTCAACTGCCATACAATCTGCACCTAACTGAGTACAGTAATTGGAGGAAATGGAGCGGCAGTCATATATGCAGTCTTAGGGTTAAGTGCTGTTACATATGCATCGGTTATGATTATTATATTCCCTTGCGCTATGGAATTTGCCTAGTTACATCTCACACAAAGGAAGGGATGTTGATTATGAAAAGAATAGTTGAGTTCGTGAATGGCAATGTTCAGTAAAATATGAGTTCTACAATATAAACTAGTGGACGTCTTAATCCATTATTCGTAAAAAAATACGGTCGACTTTTTTACTTTTTAGGGTTCCATCAAAAATGGCAAAAGCGGAACCCTTAAAGAATCACGCGTGTGTCTGTCTGTCCGTCTATCACAGCCAATTTACTCCCGAGTCGAATGGCCCGATTAAGTTGAAATTTGGTGCACATGATTATGTATTTCTGTAACCCAAACACGGACGTGTAACGAAAATAAATGAATTTTGAACATGAGGGTCACTTTTGGGGGGCAAATAAGAAAAAAAACTTTTACTAGCTGTACCTTGTGACATATCAAATGAAAGGGCTTGTTGCGAGGACCACATATATGTTTTTATATTTTAAAATAAATACATTTAATTTAAGAAAATAGATGATATTTGACCACTCCCCCTTATCTCCAAAACTACTGAGCCAAACATTTTGAAAAAAATACAGAGAATGGTTATTTTTTACTTATAGAGTACAGGAAAACCTATAAGAAGTCTATGGTCTTAAAATAGCATGGTAAATCTCTCAATATTGTGCGTACAAACTTACATTTGCATTTGGAATGTATGAGAGAACATGTTTTTTAATTACAGTGATACGACCTGACCAAGATTATGTCTGGACTTTAAAGGAGACCGTGACCTCTGAGTTACTGTCTGCCTTTCTTCTCAGAGTAGTCAGATAAGAAGCGCCGACCTCATCTAGCTTATTTTTAATATGACGTGAAAAGTGATTCCGTTATCCTATTTACAGAATAAACAATTTCATTTAATTTAATTAAGTTTGTTCTTGGAATAAATTCATCCCAACTACGGAACCCTTCATTGTGCGTGGTCCAACATGCACTTGGCTTCGTTTAGGGTGTCATTAAAAGCGGTCGGCTATTAATTTTATGCAATTTTAATTAGATGCAAAAGCATCTTAAATTGATCTAATCGTTTTTCTCAATTGATATAAATAAACACCCTCATTTCTTATGAATACGGGAAAATTATAAATTACTATTTCATGACATGAAACATCACACTTCGAAAAATATTTATTATAGGAAAAAAATATTAAAACCTACACCGGATGTACTACAAACAAAAAATATTAACATCTTAATACAATCTTTCATCACTCACCTTCATTCATAAGTTGTAGGTACAAATTTTTGTATCTTTTAGTTTATTACATTGCAACATTTTACGACCATGATGAACGAACGACCGACGAACTGATTATTTTTGTAATAATTTCTATTACGTTGTTATAGTTAGAAAACAGTTTTTTTAAAGCTAGCGCGAAGGTGTTTTTCACGTTCGCGTCTAAAAATAATAGTTGTGAAAAAAGTTTCTTAATGATTTCGACTTTATGAAATGAGTCCTTTACAAAAAAGTTAATTGATTGAATCGAATCACAGCAAAAACCACTGTAGTTTTTATCTAGGTCATAACTTCATCAGCTTGAATCCAATCTGTTGTACCAACAGCTTATAAACGCTAATGCTTTAGAAAATTTAGACGGGTATAGATAGTTCCATCCACCAAGACGCGCCCCACTCCGCTCCGTACTAAAATACCACTAAGGCTGCCTGTCGACTGGAGCGGAGACGAAAGGAGACGAATGGAGCTGTGCCAATATTAACCAATAGAATCTAAACTCCTGGAGCGGAGTTTTCAGTAATCGCGCAGTGTGGCGCGTCTTCGTGAAGCTATCCACGATGACGCGCCTGTAGGTAGGTTAGTACTTTACCAATAAAACAATTGAATGCTTAGATATTTATCAGATCCCTTACATAATATGTAGGTAATGTTGTCGTTAAGTATTTATTCACTTACAAACATGACGATAGTTTGCAATTGCTATTAGAAGTTTTAATGGTGCTTTTGCAAATAAACAGACTATTTATTTTGAATCAGCAGTCGTATTTAAATCTTCCAAAGTTTGCCTATTGCATCATAAATATTCATATACCTATTACAAAAACCCAAGTTATAGTTAAAATAAAAACCCATTATACGGTTACACAGCAAATAGGATTTAAAAGAAAAATGGATACTTTCGTAATGTTTTATGTTGCGTACCTCTGTAAATTAACAATATGATTTATCTAGATATGTCAAACACACTTCTAATGGATGAAAATTATGGTTTGTAGCCACAGTCTTGTCCCTATTATAATTATAATATGTATGATATAATTATAATTATGTATTTATATCAAAACTGGTGAAACTATACAGGTACTGCCCACCTATGTCTATCCTTTCAAGAATACAGTTTTGATGTTCTGTTGTCCGATTTACCAGTAAAGGTGAGTAAAATCTAGGACCCGCATATTATCCAATCAAACCGACCTTCCGATAGCGTCATTGATTGACTTAAGCCGTGTACACACGAACAAACGAGAACATGGTGAACGCGAACATCGAACAATTGTTCGCGTGTGCGTACAACTAACAAACATAATTATATATATATATATAAATAATAATACCAGCCTGTTACTGTCCCACTGCAGGGCAAAGGCCTCTTCTCATACAGAGAAGGCACGATCATTGATCACCACGCTTGCTCAAGACGGGTTGGCGATTTCAGACTTATATTTAACTATAAGTCCAGGTTTCCTCACGATGTTTTTCCTTGACTGATGTCAGTAATGTCCAAGATAAACTCAGAAAGTACATATGAATTGAAAAAGTCACATTGGTACTTGCCCGGATTTGAACCCACTACCTCGTGCATGAGAGGCGAGGCCTTATGGGGGCGCCCAATGGTCCACTAGCGCCACTCCTTTAAAAAAATATTATCTCGTGACTGAGAAGGAATTATGAATAACGGCTAGTAAAGACCCTCGGTACGTGTGTCTAGAATTTTCTAATACCTTTTATAAAGTTTCATATTGAGACACGAAGCAACAAAATACGATCTAAAGAAAAGCGGCCACATTCCTCTAGATCGTATTTTGTTGCTTCGTGTCTCAATATGAAACTTTATTATATCACTGTGTTGGTCAAAAATGTTCGTGGCGATCCAATTTCGAATCGATGGTTACTAAAGAGAGCGGGGCGGTTGAGCGCGAACAAGGTAGAACTGTGTTCGTATGCTGTTCATGTTCGCTCTGCTAATTTACGTCCACACGTACGAGCCAACTGTTCCGTGTTCAATGTTCGCGTTCACCACGTTTTGTCCGCTCGTGCGTACACGCCTTTACAGAGTACCTAGTTGTTAGGTGTTAATGATGATTGCAGTCAGTGTTAGATGGAACTGTGATCAAATAAGTTTACTATTCATTTACATTCTACGTTTGTTTACAGTTTTCAAGAATGTGGTGTTTATGTAAATAATGCTTTTGTTTGAGAAACAATATTTAGCATAAGTATTTAGAATTTACATATTTGTATAAAATACAAGTTGATCGGACAACGTTGTCTTGTTTCCTAGAACTCGATTGCAGCGCCACCTACCAGGTGCAATTGTGAATTTAAACCATCCAGAGATCCACTCAAAGACACACATAAAAATCCATCAAAAGTGGTCCAGCCTTTTATGAGGACTTCAGTGACATACAGACGTACAGAAGAAATCAATTTATAAAGATAATCAGCAAAATATAATTATCATACGTTTTGTTGAGTTAGAAAGAAAGAAAGAAAGAATAAAGAAAGAATAATGTTTATTTGGACACAGTTCGTGAAACACAAAATAAAAAAGTGACAATAATATTTAACAATAACAATAATAATTTTTATTGAGTTCTGTTGGACATAAATGTATGGAACAGCTGATTTATTTCGTGATTTCAGGGTTCTTTCTATCGTAAAAATTCTCCATAATGATGAGTTCAATTAACCCTTTTTTGGTATTTAGCTATTTGAATTACACCATAATTATTGTATTTGTGGAGACTTATTTTATTTTTATTATATTTATTTTTCTACAATTTTAACCCTTTTGAAATAGCAGCAGTGATAGTGGAGTAACCGTCGGACTGGCAAGCCATAAGTCTCGAGTTCGAACCCAAGGCACGCACCTCTGACTTTTCGGATTCATGTGCGTATATTATCCTAATTAATTAATTAATATTATAAATGCGGTAGTGAGTTGGTTTGTTTATTTGTTTTTTACGCTTTCACGCCAAAACGGCTGAACAGATTTGGATATAATTTGGCACGTGAGTTCACCATGACCTGGAGAAGGACATAGGATACTTTTTATCCCGATATTCCCACGGGATCGAGACTTATGTGGAGGATTTTGTATAATTATCACTTGCTTCAAAAACGTTGAAGGAAAATATCGTGAGGAAACCGGCCATGCCTGAGTGATATTTCTCGACGGCATATGAAGCCAAGTCAAGGGGCGGCATAAAATCTATGACTCGACCGGCTAGTCAATAACCAGACGAAAAATAAAAAAAGAATTGAAATAAATTGCTGAAAACACTATTACAATAATATATTTATGATTCTAAATAAACTCCACTCGAACACAGTCTCTGACAAAATCTAGTCTACCAAGAAACTCTTAACAATCCTTAACTTCAGCTATGAGTTCACTAAGTGGGGAGGTCACAGACATTCCCAACAACAAGTCAACAGAATGGCGACAGTGAAACTTGGCCTAATTTAATATACCTTGCTAACTACGGTGCCTGAATTATGGTAATATCATGTAGACTGTCTGACTTGGCGACTGGTTTGCAAGGTAAATATGTAGGTAACTACTATGTTACTATTGGCTATATTAGCTGTTGTTTTTGGGGTTTTAGTTTTAGAAAAAATGGGTTTATATGTAGGTACGAAATAGGCGATATTACACGGTCAATCTTGATCACCATCCGTGATCAAAATAAATGCGGAGTAATGCGCAACACGCTTTATGGATGATGATGATGGATGATTTTTCCAGATATGTTATTTTTCGGGAGTCGCAAGCCGCCTTCCGGCCACCGTAGGCGCGGGCTTGCGGACGGTGAGCAATGGGTAGCTCGTCGTCCGGTTAGGACCAGGCCCGGGTCGACGGCGCGTTGTGTTCCACGCGCGCCTCAAAGAGATGTCAGCACCAACTGACGGGGTCCGTAAGGGCCAATGCCTGCCAGGGTTGCGAGTTTGCCCGAAAGGGATATCGCAGCCCCAACACACAGGCAACGGAAGGAACACGGGTGGGTTTTAGTTAGTAAAAGTCTGACACACCCTCCCGCTCCGCCCAGTGCGGGAGAAGTTATATGACAATTTCCCACACTCAAAAAAAAAAAAACTGTTATTTTGTCCGTACCGTACCTCCGATTCATATCAGCGTCGCGATCCAAGAACGCTACTTTGGATGCCCGTTTGATATGGTACGGCGTCTCTCCGTAACGTAAACGAGGGTACGGTACGGACAAAATAACATATCTGGTCGCAGCTTTATAATGTCAATGTCTTTCATTTTGACAATTCAACAACATTCATTGCGTATATCTATGTGGTATGATAATGAGCAGACAAATTTTTCAAGCTTAAGAAGGTTGCTTGAAAAATTTGAAAAAAAATGTAACCCGTTGGGATTTGCATTTTTTTCAAAACGGTTTGTGATTGAAAATGTGTTAAGTATGGTATTAGGGTGATGATCTCGATCCAGATTTTTACATTGACCGTGAAATGGGATAGAATGCAGATAGTTTTTGTGCTGAGATTACTGAAATGAATAGTACAGTCAGTGACCTGTATAACCCGACACCTTTTCCCCCCTTCTTTGTAAGAGGGTTCAAGTAATTCAAAGCACTAACCGCACTACCTATATGTTGACAAAACTGATGTTAAATCTGTTTCTTTCAACACGAGTCATATTTTTTCTTGGACTAAATGTAGTTACATGTTTTGTATTATGCTAGGTTTAGAGGTATGAGGAACAGGGTGGTAAAGTTCACTCATCCACTATAGAAAAGGGAGGATCCTCCGACCAGACGGGTGTCGTGTCTGGCGGGCAACTGCCCAGAGGTTGAAGTCGGGAGCTTGTATATATGACCATCGCACGGTAAACTCTAATTGCGCGATGCAGGATTTTTGTGACGTCCAGGTCTTTGATGCGTTGTTCTCATGTGGCGATGTAGATGCCGCCACACTAGGTATTAATAACAGCACATATTTTTCATTTCGAAAACATAAATAAATAATAAGCAATTATAAATCAGCTGATCACTATAATTAATGATGGCGCTATTTTTATAATTTACTACGTGAAATGATGTTTGTTTTAAAAATAAACGGGTAACAGGTTGTTATAGGGAAATAGGCAATTTATTATGATCACCATAATTTATTGGTGATTTGATTAACTTTTGGATATTACTCATAAGCTTTTTACGCGGAATGTACACTTATTTGCTAGTATGTACTTTATCTCTGTTTTTTTAATTATTTTGATTCAAATGACTTAAACCAAAAGATATTAATGAAGAAAAATGAATTATCTAGGTACTTCTCGACTCATGACATAAAAATAAATATGATGCAATGAAATCGTAATATTTAGATGGACCAACATTTGTGTTTTTCATGAATGTTAAGAGATCTGAGCACAACACCTCGTCTATGAACAAAACGACCAACTTAAAAAGTAAAACTCTCGAAATGTAACTAATACCCACATTTAAAACTTTTTCACGGCCAAAGAAGCACGATTCATCTTTACAGAATGGGACCCAAATCGAGCGGCCCAAAGTTATAGGGCCATAACTGTCATACAAACAGGCGGGGCCCACCATAAAACTTACATTTTATTCCTTTACACTGAAGATCTATTAAAGGCTCAGTAGAAAAGTGTTTTACTTTCAGAGTGGGCAACCCTTTTGGCTGGGTTATACTTATACTAAAATAGGGTTAAGCAAAGCTTTGGATTTGGGGTTGCTCGAGTGTTGGTTTGGTTTAATTTTATTGCAATCACTTAAGAATATCGGCTTTCGACTTTCATTTACCATTGTGCATACTCGATCGGGCATAAAGTAAAACGAGGTCGCATTTTACAAGGCCGACAAAAATCTTGTACGCCTCTTTCAAGTTCCCTTTAAATCACTGAATAGAAAAACAGTGGAAGTGCCGTTTAAACCAGCTCATAAAATTGTTTTGAAATATTCTAATGCTGTCTAATGTGTATTACATTATATTGTAAGGTCAGTTTATTTGCATAGTACTATGAGCATACTGTGGCTTGCTACATTACATGAAGCGGCTTATAAGCCAGTCGGTAAGCCACTTCTCTAATCGCTCCGCTGCATCAGCGGAGCAAATAGAGAGAAATAAATGAGTGAGCTGGAAAAGTTTATCACCTTGTAACCTCGCGCTGCCGCTATTATGCTTCAAGCTACAACCAAGCTTTGTGTAATTCCAACGTTAGTCGGTAGCAGTCGGGTTTCTGTTTTTTTATTGGAACGAAGTTCTTTAACGCAGCTTTCAGTAGCAGTAAACGGGTGAAATCATCACGTAACGAAAAAGCGTTATGGTTGTAAAATGGTTGTCAGTGAAGTTGCATGGTCCATGTGACTTAATAATAATAATAATAAATCATTTTATTTCGGATAACACAAAAAGATCTATAAATTGTTAGTAACATGTTTGCACTTAAATCACTATTGTTAGTACCTAACCTAAACTAAAGACGAAATTGTGGGAAGACCACCCAATATCTAGACACAACGAGAAATGGTAGTGGTCTAACTATGGTATCAGTCTTCGCACAAATTGTCTTATTATGGCGGAGGAAGTATCTGCCGCCACAGCCATCAGGATACTATTGTGACTGCCTCTCATTCTGCTCAGGAGTGAAGCTGTTTTGACTTGACTGACAACCATTTTTAGAGAAAGAAATTGTGAATTTGGTCAAAATGTAAATCCAAGATGGCACCTGCGAAAAGTTTCACATTTTTCATCATAGGTGTCGTTTTCATGGTTTTCGAGGGTGTTAAAGAGGATAGTGAGGTAAAAATGTAAATCCGAGATGTTTGAATTTAGTTTTTGTTTTAAATCATACCTGAGAAGGAACTTGATTTCTGACGGGGGTCCCCTAACCGCACACGTTTATTTTTTATTATTTTCAACGTTTTACTGTGTTGGATTTTTAGAATCCTGTCCTCAAGCCCTTTATTTGATACCACACAAGATCATGGTAACAAAAATTACTTTTTCAAGACGTTTCAGATGTCTTAAATGCGCCATTTTAATTTTGTTAAAACAAAAACTAGCCTATAAATAATCTCATATACGGGGTGTCAGGGACATCGACGCGAAGCCAGCTACCATGGATTCAGTACATGATTCTGAACCCCCCTGCGTTGAAATTTTTCGTCGGTTATTAAAAAAAAAACAGCTACTCCGTACATTTTGACCGCGTAGGTATTGCACTTTTTTATGAAACAGCAGATTTTTTTTTTATAACCGACGAAAAATTTCAACGCAGTGGGGTTCAGAATCATGTACTGAATGCATGGTAGCCGGCTTCGCGTCGATGTCCCTGCCACCCTGTATAAAGATAACTCCAACTAAGATAGGTACACGTGAAAAACATAACCCTGTCTTTGCTGTTGCATTGTCGGGTAATAAGTCCTACGGCTGCCATCATCCTCTGCTTGGCTTTTTCCCAACTATTTTGTGGTCGGCTTCCAGTCTAACCGGATACAGCTGAATTATTTTTACTTGGAGCGACTGCCAATCAGGCCTCTAAAAGCCAGTCACTGGTGAATGTTCATTTATAGTAGTTCTGCCACCTCACTTTTTTTTCGTTATTTGCTCCTCCGGTTCTGCGATGTCAAAGGCTGTAGTTTTACCCCTAATGCACGAATCAATACTCGCGTTAATCCCAACCCGTTCGTTAAAACTAACAGGATCAACCCAATCACATAGAGTGTACGTAATGCCCGTAACAAAACAAATAGTTTACATAAATTGGATATGAAAAAGCGGTTCAATAAATGTGAATACTGAAGATTGGCTTGTTCATGGCTCAAAGAATATTTGAGTTGACGACTATTGTATTGGTTTAGGATAAAAATAATGTACTTGGGAAGTGATTTGTTATTTATTTCTTTTTGAAGAAACTCCCAAGGTGAAGTACCTACAATACGACTTTCGGAAATCATCTTTGACGGGTAAGATCTTTCCTCTCGCTTTCCTGCAGTCTCTTTTTTTTTTTTTTTTTTTTTTTTTTTTTTTTTTTTTTTTTTTTTTGTTTTTTTTTTTTTGGGTGGGAAATCATCAAATGACTCCTCCCGCTCTGGGCGGAGCGAGAGGGAGTGTCAGACTTTTACTGACTAAAACCCACCCGTGTTCCTTCCGTTGCCTGTGTGCCGGGGCCGCGATATCCCTTTCGGACCAACTCGCAACCCTGGCAGGCATTGGCCCTTACGGACCCCGTCAGTTGGTGCTGACATCTCTTTGAGGCGCGCGTGGAACACAACGCGCCGTCGACCCGGGCCTGGTCCTAATCGGACGGCGAGCTACCCATTGCCCACCGTCCGCAAGCCCGCGCCTACGGTGGCCGGAAGTCGGCTCGCGACTCCCGACGCCCGGGGCGTCTCCTGCGGCGACTAGGGGCGCGAGGGCGCGCATCTTGCATTTCCCTCGCGCGCTCCGCCTCCTCCTTCGCGAGCATTACTGCTTCGCAGAAGGAAGTGACGGCTTCCCATGCACTCTCGCTCCGGACCATGGCCTGAACCAGGGCCGGACGCGAGAGATCGCCGCTGCCGATCGCCTCCGTGAGGACACGGCGGTGCCCCGCCCAAGCCGGGCAGACCTCCACCGTATGCTCCACCGTGTCCTCCGGGCGATCCACACAATGGTAACACCCGGGCGTTTCCTCCCGCTTTATCCTGAACAGGAACCTCCCGAAACAACCGTGTCCGGTGAGGACCTGCGTCAGGCGGAAGGTGAGGACGCCGTGGCGCCTCTCTAGCCACTCCTCAAAGAGGGGCCTTACCGCCGCAATTGTGGCGTGCCCAGCGCTGGGTTGCGACAATCGCACTCTTCCTGCAGTCTCTGGGAGTGATTTCGTGAAAAGGGACGGAAGTATGTAACAGGAAACCGGGGAAGCGCGCGCTATTTGATTTGACCAATGAGCACGTGCGTACGTGCTAGTTGGCCGTCAGATGGTACTAACCCATTTTCCGAGAGGTTGTAAACAGGATGATGATGATGATGACGATGATGATGATGATGAATATTGTTTATTATCATATACAACATGTAAAAAAACTGTCTGATTCGTGAGGGTGTTGTTTTACTAACCAAGTGATATGTATGTGGTAATTTTCAGGGGAAAAAAAATCACTCAATCAATCAATTTATTAATTAATTTATTACGTGAGGCGCGGGCGGCCGTCATTTAGCGGGTGTCTACAAAAATCATAACTTGAAAATTTGCTAATTTTTATTGAATTTGGGGTAATTTTGGATACAAAAAATGTGAATTTTAAATAGCAAAAACTTCTTTATTTTCTTTAATATTAAGATTGTTTTATAATTTTTTGGTAATGCTATTGCAGTACCTATGTGCCCCTTTCGGTTTGGACAAGGTTTTTTTACATATTGTATACGTCAGCCAAGAAGTCAGTTATGTTACACATCATGTGCAACTATTGTAAGGCTCGCTCGTTTTTTTTTTTTTTCTTGTTTTTCATTGGAACTGTTTAATTAAATAGTTTCAATATTACAAGGTGTTTTTTATGAGACTCGATTGGTCTTGCTACATAATTATACCTATATTCTTCCTCTTATCAAATCATACACCAGCCATCAACTTTACACCGATCGTAAACTCCCAAATTCGATCAGTGTAGCTTAAACAATATATAATTGCCATGAATAAATTATGTATATTTTGGTTGGACGATGACGATGTCAACCACAATCAACATCAGGAACAGTCAAAAAAATTGTCATTAAATTATTAAAATGTATTATAACATTTATTTCAGGTCATCATTCATTATTATTTCAGCCGAAAGCCGACCACTGCTGGACATAGGCACCAGGAACCGAGCACCACTATTTGGACAGGTTCTGTCCTTCCCGCATCTAGCGGATTCCTGCGGCCTTCACAAGGTCATCAGTCCTTGGTGTTTGTCATTTGTGGGTGGGGGGATGTTTGCCATAATCAGCAGGCAGGTGAGTTCTCGATCACAGGTATGGTGTTAAAAATGCATAGAGAACGCTTAGTCGCCTTTTGTACGACAACCACGAGAATGAATAGAGTGGTGCTATTCTTTAAGTCCGGCACCACACGGAGTAGCTGATACGGAGCATTCTTTCGGGTAACAAATATGCTTCCTGACATCAATTTCCTTTTAAAAACATGTCCTCTTTCACTTTTGCTTGTAATAATTAGGTGTTATCACTTTAACAAATTAAATAAACCGCTAGATAATAATTAATATATTACCCTAATATTTTTCGTTCGTTTCAAGTGTCTACAGTGAAGGTAGCAATAATAATTTCCACAAGCGTGTTTAAGGTCATAAATATGAGGTAACCCCGTGGTTTTCTCATTTACCCACAACGAATTTGTAATGAAGAACTGAACTCTGCTGAAACTTAAGGAAAGGATAGAAGGTTCACTTGATCAGTGCCTGAAAAATTTACTAGCAGCTCCTTGGGAAAGCGAGAAACAAAACTTTGTAGAGGACATTTAAATAAAATATATGAACGAAGAAGACCTAGGATCCGTCCAATGAGATGCTGTCATTAAAATGGACGAACTATAAAAGGGCAGACGTAGTTATTTTAAAATGTTGGTATGCTCATTTATTCATTTATTTGCTGTGTTAAGTTACTTATTAATGCTAAAAATGGAAGTTAAAGGCAACTAAAAGCGTAAATGTTCTGAACTATATCTGCTACGTGGCTGTAAACAGCGTGCAGCGGTATAACAATTTATTGGCGATAAAGTAACCTCCGTAATAAGTTGGAGGATTCAGGTAAAATATTGTCGGCCCCCTTGTTGTAAAGATATATAAAAATCTATGAAAAAAATACGCTCATTACATTTTCAAGATCGACGATCACGGTCCAAATATTTTTTTACTTCGTTCTGCTATGTATTTTCATAATAAGCAAACTTTGTATAGTGTGTTTAAAGTTGTAAGTGTTACCTGACTAATAATAGGTACAAAGCTGGTCATCGGCTCATCATCATAGAGAGACATTAGCTTATTTAAAATTAGCGGCCCGCAGCTGCTTCGTAACGGGTTTTACGACTTGACAAAACATCGAGATTTCTTAGTTTTATGTAACTTTAATTTAAACGTATTATACACATAAACCTTCCGGAATAAATTCTGTACACGATGGTGAAAACCTCATCAAAATCTGTTGGGTGTTTCAGAAGAACAACGCGGGCATACAGACATATAAGAAAAGCGACTTTAATTTATGTTATGTATAGATAGACAATTACTTTTGACCTTTGTCAATCTGCCTAGCGTTTTCCCAACTAACGTTGGAGTCGGCTTCCAGTCTAACTGGATGCAGCTGAATACCGTATTTTACATAGAACTTACATACACCCAGTAACTTGGTAATACGATAGGTACCCCTTGGTAAGACTGGCTGTCAGACTTTCGGGTTTCTGACGACCCGTAACGACTGTCAAAGATCCACGAATGATAGCCGGGACCAACGGCTTAACGTGCTTTCCGAGGCACGGAGGAGTCTTGGTACCCATCCACAGACCAACCCCGGCAAGCTACTTTTGACCTTTGTAATAGCAGAAAATGTTACATTGTAGATCAGACTTCAAAGCAATAAGTTTAATAACATAACATCACGCCTGTGTTTCCCGAAGGGTTAGGCAGAGGTGTACCTATAGTACACCCACATTTCGCCAGTTATGTTTAAGTCCCATTTAATAGCGGCGAGCCTATTGCCATCAACCGGGCATAACTCCGGACTCCGAGTGGCTACTGAGAAATTTCAGATGAAAAAACCCAATAACACTTTTTCCGACTCGGGCATCGAACCCAGGACCTCATACTCAGCAGTAGCGCTTGCGACCACTAGACCAATGAGACAGTTGAAGGGTAAGTTTTATTTATATTTAATGTCAAACAATGGACCACTACACTTTAAACTATACTTTAAATGGACAATATTATATTGTATTCAAAGATTAAACAATGTCTCTACTTTAGGCATACATCCAAATGCCGCACCGGCGCAAAATCTAAATTAAAATAGGTAATGTATTAGTTTGGCTTAGTACCAGAACTATCCTACAGTAAAACTAATTAATTAAGTTCTAAGAAAAGCGATTAGGAGTAGCTCTATCAGTCTGAATAATTAATATTAAATGCGATATCGCTTTTATCACCAAGTCTACGATTTATGACTTGTTTTACCAACACCGAATAAGCAGGCAAATAAAAACTGTTTTTTGTTTAATTTACCTAGCACTTTCTTTCCAACACTGAAGCGGGCCTTTACCAACGAAGGTAATCAGTTGTATAAGACATTCTCCACAAGTAAAAAAAACTGTTTTTGTAAGACATTATCGGGAACCAGATCTACGACCTCTCGTTTGCAAGTCTTATTTAAGATAAGCTGGGTCCCAGCCAAGATTTTCGAAAACCCATTTTGTTACAATAAGGTTCGATTATGTGGAACCCCGCTCTTTGGTATACTTAGATCGGAAATGTGGGTTTAAAATTGAGAGACGATAATTTGGCACTTTTTAATAGTTCTAGTGGTACCTTATCTTTATGCTAGTGCCTTATATATATCAAAAATGGATGGTAAATAGCTGCGAGAGAATGCATAATTTAAAAATAATGCCTTGATCATTAGTTTCTGACACCACAGTCCGGCCGTCGAGAGATTGAGTTCCTGACACCTGTCAATTGGAGAAGTTCCTATAAGGATCAAGGAATTCGCAAAACATCAATATTCGTTAGTATGAAACTGACAGGTGTCAAGAACGTATTCTTTTGACGGCCAAACTGTAGGTAATCTGTATGACATGATTTGATTTGTCTTTACTTTAAACGAGACTGTGACATCTGGGTTTGTTTCGGTGTTTCTCCTTAGTGCTCAGCAACACGACGCCGCGCGCCGTCACTGCGCCGCCACCGCGCTGCCACCGCGCCTCTAAGCTATATGCAACGTTGCCAGCCCGCTGCCGCACCGCCAACCGCAGATTGTAGAGTGATATGGTAAAATCAAGCGGCGACGGTAAAGCGGCGGCGCGGCTCAGTCTACATGGTTATGCGAAGCGGTGACGGTCCGGCAAAGGTGCGGTCTACACGAGCCCTTAGAGTAATCGACAATCGACCTACTTACAGAAATAAATATCATTGATCATCATCATTCCTGAAACAAGACAGTATGAACACTTTCTAACGTCAAAAGTTACAGAAACCGCTTTGTCACTCCTACATGAGAAGGAAAACTAACGCAACATAGTAGTGAAACTCACTGTATTCAAAGACAAAGACACTAATGAACTTGACAGTGAACATGTTCCTAACATAGCTGAACCTGGCAGTTAGCCGAGGAAATACTGAGATGAAGCACCTATTAAAGATGCCTAAGCCAAGAGATGTAGTGTTTACTTAGAAAGCCACAAACAGGTCTTAACCTAAATTTGACCACAATGACCTAGATGCCCTTGAAACAATTCTAATATTCGTAGTGTAAATAAGACTGGACTAGAATAGACTTCATTAAGCTAAGTTTAGAAATTCTGATAGCATTAGCATAATCATCCTGAAATTTTCCCACTGCTGGCACCCCGGTGAGAGAGAGTGGGCCGTAATCCACCACGCGGGTCCAGTGCGGGTTGGTAGATGTCACATATGTCTTCGAATTTTTGATTCTAAGACATGCTGGTTTCCTTCACTATTTTGAGAGCAGTCAAGTGGTGATGAAATAATTTGCACAAAACAAAGAACTTGGCTGGGTCCAAACCTACGACAACTCGTAAGTCGTGGCTGTTATCACTGGACCACCACTGTTCTCTGATACTGAAATGTCCAAAGATATCAAATTTAAGTCAATATAGACATACACAATAATCCGCTTAATATAATGTACCCACTTCTGGGACCTTCTGGCCTCCTCTCCATGAGTGGGAGTGGGCTATAACCCACCACGCGGGCCCAGTGAAAGTTGATACATGTCACATGTCTTCGAATTTTCGGTTCCGTGTCTTGTGTTAAACAGAAGAAGTGTTCGAATGTCTATTTATTATTTAGCAGGCCCTTAAATATGTATCGGATGTCACCGCTTAATTTCGCAGTATCACTGGTTTAAAAAAAGGAAATTTCTTGTTTTCGTTATTACGAGTATGTAGGTAAACCGCTTAATTTTGTTGGCATGTTTTGGTAACTGGGTATTATCCACTGTAGCAAGCCTTGTTTTCCTCAAGTGGGATTATCACGACCAAAAAAATATGCCCGAAAAATGTTGATGAGGAAAACCGCTCTGTTATCATCGTGTTTTAACACGTTGCGACGCATTAATGAGACTAAGTTTAACAATAAAACAAAATAAGTCTTCGAAAGTCTATTTATTATTAGTAAACCCGTATTCAGGTCTCTCTTCTCCTAGTTAAGTTAAGTTAGGAAATTGACTTATTTTTTTTTATTATGTAGGTACACCCCTGTTACTTGGCATCTTTTGTAACTGCGTTATCTATGGTTGCAAGCCTTGTTTTCCTCATGTGGAATTATCATGCCTAAAAAAATATGCTCAAAAAATGTTGGTGAGGAAAAACGCTTTTTATCACTGTTTTAACGGAGCCTTGTGACGCATTAATGAAAGTACAGATTTGTAGAATTTGCAAATGCTGAGGTCCAAAGTCTAAAATCATGATCTAACATAAATCTCGATTAAAATCTGACCGATTTTTAACAAAATCTACTCGTATGTTGAAATTTTAGCTTGAGTGTTGTTCTAGAAAACGAGGTCTGAGTTACTGGTCCTCGAAAGTTAAATCGAGAAAAAATCTTGGCAGCTAAGTGACGCTAAGTGAGTTTCGATCAATGCATAAAATAGCGTTCTGCATCTAAAGTGGTTCCAAAAAAAAAACTAAACTAACGACGTAGATATGCCATAATAAAATTATTGAGTTCCAGTACACATATACTACTTCATGAAAATCTATAGAATGTAACCTATATATTTTCATGAATTAGTTTTTTTAATTTTTTTTTTTAATTGTGTTTTAAAAGGAAATAGGAATTTTGAATTAAAATTAGAATGTTTTTAAGTTTTTTTTTTGAAAAAGTGAGTAACGATGAAGTTAATGAAATACTAAACACGTCTTTGCATAATTATAGACCAGCTACAATGATCCCTCTGCTGGGACCCAGGCCTCCTCTCTGCGAGAGGGAGTGGGCCGTAATCCACCACGCGGGCTCAGTGCGGGTTGGTAGATGACACATGTCTTTGAATTTTTTGTTCTGGGACATGCCGGTTTCCTCACAATGTTTTCCTTCACCATTTTGAGAGCAGTGCTGATGAAATAATTTACACAAAGTAAAGCGCCTCTCAGGATTTGTACCCTCGACCGACAACTTATAAGCCGCGACTCGTACCTCTGGGCCACCACTGTTCAACACGTCTAATTTAGTGACAATCCTCATCTCTTCAAAAAAACTTTTTACGAAAACAAACACGCAGAATCCATGCCTGTATTCCTCTTAGCATTGCGTGCTGTATTGGCTATAAATTTACGCGATATTTGCATCGTAAATTCGTAGTTGCCACATCGATATGTCGTCGACACACGGCGCTTGTACGTCATAACAGCAGAAATGGAGCAAGATCAAAATTCTTGCACACATTTTTATGATAGTGCTAAATTCGAGCTAGATTTCGTCTGCGCTTGTTTTTATTAAGGCAACCTCATAAAACACAAAGTCTAATTCCGGTTGAAGTTGACCCCATTCACAAATCTTTGAAATAAATGATTTGACTTCGACTTGACTCGGCTTACTACAAAAACAAAAAAACAACAACTAGGTTCCCTACTAATAACTCATCCCTAATCCCATGTTTCGAGTTTGTAACCCGCATAAAAGAAACAGAAGATACTATGCATAAACATTTCATGCCAAAGGTTGCACAAATCCACTTAAAATAAATCAATTTAAAAATCGGTTGCTACTACCTACTCCAATATTTTCTGTTAGTACATTGGTCAGCGCTTTAAGATCCGATAAAATTGAATACAACAGAGTACTTTAAATTCGGCTACGAAGCTATTTGATTCACGATACAAAGTTACAATAAAAGGGAAAACCGAAACTTAAGTTACTGTCCAATTTCTCAGAACTACGAGCTCCGGTATGCTTTCGCGAAGTTTTGACTTTTATTACTTCACTTTGTTTAAGGTTTGTCTATTTTTAGGGATCCGTACCTCAAAAGGAAAAAATGGAACACATAAAGGATCACTTTGTTGTCGGTCCGTCAGTCTGTTAAGACCTATTTTCTCAGGAACGCGTGGAGGTATGAATTTGAAATGAATATCAAATACGTAGATCTACGAGTATGTCCTTTGGAGCTCTAAAAAAATCTTTAAAAAATACCGCCATTTATGTGACATATTTTGATAGTCGCAAATAAATTAAAACCGACAGGGCACTTCCCGTTGAAAAACGGAAAAAGTCCGATAATCGTTAATTTCTAGTTTTATCACATAAGTTAAGTTTGTTTTTGAGATAAATTCATCCGAACCTTTCTTTGTGCGTGGTCCGACACGCACTTGAGCGGTATTTTTTTTCGTTCTTCAGCAAGTATCTATTGCAGCTGAAAACTAATCGACTTGTTTTCTGCAAATTAGCTTGGTTCCTATTCCTACGTACAAACCGTTTTGTTCTTGTCATTGTTATCTACCATTTAATCGCACACATTGGAAATACTTCAAAACTATTAAAGTTTCTGCTATTGATAATGGCAATCATGTCATTTGGTTTAAATAGGTTTTTATTTTTATATACAGGCCTACATTGTCCTCCCATACCTATTAACACTGTAATTTGAAAACATTGGAAAAGCCATTAATTTAAAAAAAAGTTACCGTTGAGTTTCTTGCCAGCTCTTCTCCATAGGAAACGAACAATCGGAACCGTGCACCTAGCTTCTAAAGTTTAATAAGTTATATGAAATAAAATATCTTGCTTTCTTGATTGATATTAAACCAAAGTATTCAGTAAAAAGATATCAGACTATCCACCATTAACACAAGAGGATATATACTAAGAGACATCTATAAATAAAACTACGAAACACTATGAGCTCCCCGAATGTTTGTAAAGGAAGGAATTTGGTGTAAGTCCAGGAAAGGAATACAAGCAATCCTTCAGTTCCTGGTTCACCTTACCAAATAAACATTGCCTTTAAACTCCCAACCACTTCAATTTTGTAGATAAATACATGTTTACTGCAGATAACTTGGCTTCACTGAATGGAATCGGGTTCTCGATTTGTTTGTACGTGTTTTCTTTTTTACTTTGTACGGCATTTACCTCCATTTTGTTGGTCTCGATTTTTAGTTTAGTCTCGCCGTTTTTACAATTAAGTTTTTGTGGTTGTACAATTTCCTTTGTGTGGTCGTATTTTATGAAATTACAATCTACCATTTCGAATAGATTTTTTATATAAGCTCTTCCAACGCTCGTAAGTTACAATTTAAATCGCTTAGGACCCACGAAACTTCGATATTATTGTTTGAAATACATAGTCGTCTTAAGGGGTCTAAGATCCGCAGAGGAACGACCCCATCTGTTTAATGAATGAAAAGTATCTTATATCAAATTAAGTATGTTAAAAAATCTATCACGACTGGCTTGGCAAAAAAAATCCTGGCCAGACTACGATTTATAAAAAATTCAAAAATGACATTTTTTGCACTCATTCGTTGTAGTAACAAATGTTTCTCTTAAAAAGCACTATCTATTGATATATCACGTATGGTTATTGGGCGCCAAGAACATTCCAAAACGTAGGTGGCCCAGTAGTCACCTATTTAGGTCATTAACTCTGAATTGACTAACAATTGGCAAAAGTCGACTTAGTAGCAAATGTTCTTCTTGAAAATCTCTTTCAATTGGTGTATATCTTGCAATCTTTAAAAAAAAGTCATTTTTGAGTTTTTTTATTAGGATTTTTTTTGCCAACCTATGAGCGATATATTTTCTAACATACAAAATTTTAAAAATTGTTCATCCATTGAACACGTGGGTGAAGGTCGTTCTTTTGCAGATCTTCTAATAATGGGGGTAGGTAGAAACTACAGAACCCGTCCTGCTACAATCCTTACATACTCCTTTCGCTTCAAAAATACTTTCGACAGTAACAGTATTATTGAATACATTCGAGATTTGTCAATCCTACCACTCCTACATCTAAATCAAATAATCCAGTCGAAATAGAATCACCAAATAAAATCGAGCTTTTCTATTAGCTGACCTAAAACTGCGTCCAAAAAATATTGAATTACGATACGTCAGTGGGTAAATCAATAAAAATGGTAGAAACATGTCAGACAGGACGGGACAAAGGTTCAAGGTGACGCTGGTGCAGTAAGTGACAGGTGATACGTTGATAGATATTAGCCTACGTGCAACTATTTTATGGCGGGATTTCTTAGAAAAATTGTTGACTGACGTGGGTTTTGAGAACGATACAAAGATGGTTAATGTATGAAGGTACATTCGTTGCGATATTAACCAAATGTTTGCAGTGCCGAGCCAACCCGAAATAAATTGGGATAAGCACAGGAGATCCCACTCATTGCAATATTGAATTTAAACAACATTATTCCTTGGAAAAGACAGCACCACAATACAATTCATTCATAGCAATCGAAGTACATACTTATGATATTTGCAAACAACATTGAAATACCACCGCGAAGAATGCATTCAGGCACAATAAGGACGCATTAGAGCATGCATTACTGCGCACATGTGGACCGGTCTTAAGCTTGTTGTTTCTTAATAGAGCGTATCGAGTCAGGTTACAAGGTGGACTTGACATGTGGAGGTCGTATGTTCAGGGCTTTACGTTTACTTAGGAATTAAAGTAGGTTGTATTGTTAAGGTTGTGAAGTTTTCTAGAATTCTCATTTTGTGATGGCTTAGTGAGTTATCAAATCATCTATAATATAATTAAGTTGATGTTGTAACTCAAAGTATTGAATGACTAAAATCGAATGTTTGGATAAGTGTGTGACATGCCACAACCGTAATAAAATTATTACCACCATTTTATTTGTTTAGCAGGACATAGTTTGTCCTTTTAAGTAAATAACTTAAACAGTGCAGTACCTTGTTAGACTAACTTATCCAAAACCAATGAAGCTAGTAAAAAAACGGATGAAACGGATGTTTGAATAAATGGGTTTCGTTTGTTTAAACGAAAGATCGTTTAAACAGGCGGAATCCGGAAAATCGATCTTCAAGTCTCTGCAATTGTCTAGAGCATTCACAAAAACACGGAGCTCGATCTGACTAGGTACTCCACTATATATAATTATCTAATCTATAATTATGTACGTAAAAGCCGCTTAAGAGTTTAACTGTCACTAACGAGACACAATAGAATTTTTATTGTTATTGACTTCTAAAGGCAAATCGTCAGGTGAGCGGTAGTGTCTGTCTGTGTGACCACATTGTTCTTCTAAACTACGCAACAGATTTTGATGCGGTTTTCACTATAATTTTGATAATATTTATTCCGGAAGGTTTATTTGTATAAAGCATTAATATTAAACTTATATATAAAATTTACGAAATCTCTATGTCGTAAAGACCGTGCGAAGCAGTCGCTAGTAAAATAAAATATTAAATAAAGAAGATCTCAAATGCACAGCATAATATCACCCCGTCCCCCTGATTAAAAATGGAAGTGGTTATCTTGAAGCGGTTATTTTCATTTTTATTATTCGCAGTTTAGTATTCATAAATCTAGTCACACATAGCTCGTATAATATGATAATCTTCATACTCTTGTGACGCTTCACAATCAACATGGTTCCTATAAGGACTGCGTTTTATGTGCCAATAATGTATACGTAGTTACGATTATGTTTTCCTGTGGGGTGACAAAAGCATACAATACAATTAGCTGAGTAGCCTTTTATAGCGCCTTTACAGCTTTTTCTGCTTTTTTTTTATAGGTATTAGTCCTTTCGACAAGACAAAAGCTCGTCCAGCCATCTTCGCTAGAATCAATATGGACATAAAAAAGTCTATAGCCGATATGAGTAAACCTTGCTTAGTACCTACCTACTTTGCCTTATAGTGCGTTCATTATAACTTGACCCGTGATGCGATTAGTAGTACTGTTCTGTCAGTCGCCATTTTGAACTCTATTAGTATTGAAACTAAGTTTGACAAGCAATGGTGTCAACATGACGGCAAGGGATAAGTTATAGTGAACGGTCTGTTTAACAGATTATTTGCACTTGTAGTTTGACAGTTGTGTGACAGTGACAGGAATTTATAAAGCTTAGCCAAAGGACGTGCTGTGTAATGAAGCAACGCATAACAAGCGTGATTTTGGGTTGATTTTGTGATCAATTCATTCCTACCAGAGGCTTTTGTAGTGATGGAGGTAAACAGCAGGGTCTTCATAAAAAGTATTATTAACCCAAGTACATTTACCATGTAAGGAAAAAAATATAGTCCATTTTCATTACCTTCAATAAAACGTCAATTTAAATTTATTAAAGGAAAATTCTGCCAATGTTGATGAATGTATGAGCAATGTACCGATGCCATCGCAAATTAATTTGGAGTACATTTCAATGTTTTATTTGTGGTTTTCTCTTCGTATTTACATGTTATTTGCATTTATTTGTAGGTATACTCTTTTTTCCATCCATGTGTTATAATTTTCACAGATTTTGGAACAAATTATGCTCTGCACACTTGACGTATGGGAGCTAGACCGACAAAAGTGTAACATTTTGACCGTCACGATACTTTTGCAATAGTATATGGTTTTCATTTAGTTACTCTCAAACGTTGTTAATTTTACCTTCATTGTGCCTGATCATAAATACATAAGTACCTGGTCGACCGAGCTCTGTTTGGGTGAAAATAGAGAATGTTCATTTAATAGTATAGGATAGTTCATATTAATTCCATGTATAGTACATACTAATTCCATGCTGCCATGTAATGAAATGGTAATGACATTCTAAGGTAGCCATCTTGTTCTAAGCTCTGGGCTACCGAGCTCTGCTCGGTTGAAAATACGGAGAAGACGAACTTTCCCATATATGAGACCTAGCTAGATCGATTTTTCGCTCCCGAAAACCTTCATCGAAATCTTTAGAGCCGTTTTCGAGAACGTGTTATCAAATATATATTTATATACAGGTTGTTCGGCAGAAGGTTGAACATATGAAAATGGCGGATCCGTGGGGCAGTCTACTACGTGTTTAGGTCCAATAACAAGATCCAGGCCACAAGGATTTTTTTAAATGATTCTTCACTCGTCGGCTGCGCTTGTTCTCTTGTCAACTAGCATCTACATCTTTTTCTACAGCACCCTGTAATTTTACGTATTCCTTCCACGACGTGATAGTGTGACTCATTTGCAACAATTAAGCACCCAATAAAGCCTAGGCGAAAATTCATGGGAACCCAATATTTATGTTTTTTTTTTCCCCCAGCTTTCGTCACTCCAATAGTTTTACTCCAAACTCTCATATATCTAAAAATTGAAGTCGCTTTTCGTGTCTGTGTGACCGGATTGTTCTACTAAACAACGTTACGGATTTTAAGGCGGTTTTCACCACCATTTAAAGAATTTATTCCGGAATATTTGTGTGCATATCACTAATATTAAACTAACATAACATACAGACATCTCGGTGTTTTGACAAGTTGAAAAACCGCGGAAAGCAGGGCGAATCGCTAGTTTAAAATATAATTATTCACGGATCAATAGAACCAAGAACTTTCAGAAACCGAGAGAGTTTGTTGTAGGTAAGTCAAAGTTTAAGGTGGGATTCTAAGGTGACCTAGATTTCACAACAAATTCAGATCAGGCTAACGAAAACTGGGCCAAAGTCTTTCCAAAAAATATTTGGCAGAATAAAAACATGACTATACCTGCACCCATATGTAATCGCAATCGCTTTCATTCTCATGTTTACGATAACCAGGGTTAACACAATGTATATTGCTTAACAGAATGTATGTTGCTTAACACAATGTATATTGCATAATATAATGTATATTGCTTAACGCAATGTATATTGCTTAACAGAATATATATTGTTGGACCGTTAAAACAAATCCTATTGTGATTGTATTACGCAATTAGGATACTGAAGTTAACAAGTCTATCAACAAAATAATAACAAATAACGGTCAAACTTTAGGTACTGAAAATATATTAAGAGGTTTTTAAGTCTACTCATGAATAATATGAATATGAATATAAATAAATCAGGGTCAGTGGTAGCCCAGTGCTTAAGGCCGCAACTTAAAAGTTGTAGGCGGGGTTCGAACCCAAGCAGGCTTTGACTTTGAGTAAATTATTTCATCACCACTGCTCTCAAAACGGTGAAGGAAAACATCGTGAGGAAACCGGCTTGATCTAGAACCAAAAATTCGAAGACATGTGACAACCGCCAACCCGCACTGGGCCCGCGTAGTCGATTACGGCCCACTCCCTCACACAGAAAGCCTGTATCCCACCAGTTGGAATATTATAGGCTGATTATGAAGTCGGGGGGGTATACACTTTTAGCAAAAACTGTCAAAAACTCGACTGTCATTTGTGAAGTTTCAAGCGATTCAAAAAAAGCACCGGGACTGGTTTCTTTTTTCTCGCGAGTTCATAGTTAATGCCCACTGTAAAAAATTCGTATTCATGAGTACGATAGTACTCATGAATAGGTTTTTTTTTTTTTCTTTTTTTTTTTCTATTTATATTATTATATTTATTTTCTATTTATTTTTGATATTTATTTTCATAGGTGTCGTGATGGCCCAGTTGCAGTGCTTACAACCTCTCATGCACGAGGTTGTGGGTTCAAATCCGGGCAAGTACCAATGTGACTTTTTCAATTCATACGTACTTTCTGAATTTATCTTGGACATTACTGCCAACGGTGTTGAAAAAACATCGTGATGAAACGTGAACTTATATTTAATATAAGGCTGAAATCACCAACCCGTCTTGAGCAAGCGTAGTGATTAATGCTCGTGCCTTTTTTGTATGAGGAGAGGCCTTTTCCCTGCACTGAGACAATAATAGGCTGGTATTGTTGTCATTATTTTTATTATCTCTATTAATCATAATTATAAAGAGAAAAGATTTGTATATTTGTTTGTAATATTAATACCAATAAAAATATAAAACCTACTGGACCGATTTAAAAAAAA
The DNA here is from genome assembly GCA_916701695.1 of Agrochola macilenta. NCBI lineage: Eukaryota > Metazoa > Arthropoda > Insecta > Lepidoptera > Noctuidae > Agrochola > Agrochola macilenta. The sequence continues at coordinate 7,026,380 of OU753554.1, read as the reverse complement.
ACTTTCAACAGTGGAATGCTTTATTATCAGTACCTGAGCGACCAAACTCTGCTCTGGTGAAAATAGAGAATGATTATTTAATAGTATCGGATAGTTCACACTAATACATACTCATTCCATGCTGCCATGTCATTATTCTAAGGTAGCCATCTTGTTCTAAATTTTGGGCGACAGAGCTCTGCTCGGGTGAAAATACGGGAAAAACTAATTTTCCCAGATAAGAGACCTAGCTAGATCGCTTTTTCGCCCCCGTAAACCCCTTTATTGCAACTTTCATCGAAATCATTAGAGCCGTTTTCGAGAACGTGATTACAAATATACGTATATATATACAAATTGCTTGTTTTAGTAGTATACGATTGGATTGGATTGGAGGAGCTCGTGGCTAAGTAACAACAGCCGCACTGGTCGATCCATCAGGTTAAGCTACGCTTGCCGGGGTTGGTCAGTGGATGGGTGACCATCTTTACATACCGAGAATCATCCGTGCCTCGGAAAGCACGTTAAACCGTTGGTCCCGGCTGTCATTCGTGGATCTTTGACAGTCGTTACGAGTCGTCAGAAGCCCGAAAGTCTGACACCAGTCTTACCAAGGGGTATCGTATTACCCAGTTACTGGGTTGTGGAGGTCAGATAGGCAGTCGCTCCATGTAAAATACTGGTATTCAGCTGCATCCTGTTAGACTGGAAGCCGACCCCAACATAGTTGGGAAAAGGCTAGGCAGATTGGGTAGTATACGATTGTGTAACATAGGCTATAATTTATAAAGATTTCACGCGCGCTGGCGGAATCTAGTATACAACCTTAGTTTTTGTTTACCCTAAACCTCTTAAGAGGTCATTGTACTCATAATTATGAACAACTTTCACTATGGGACCACTGCAGAAATCGCGAAAAAAAATCAGCTGTTCCCTACATTTATGTTCGCAAACCTCGTCGAAATGTAGCGTTAGTTCCATAGTGAAAGTGAAACTGAACAAAAAATACAGAACAAATTCATCATTTATCTCAAACAATCAAAACTATTCTCTTTTCTCTCCACATAAGTACGATTTTCTGATAAAAATAAGAACTGTCAAGGTTACCGATATCTAACAAAAGAATATGGTAATGTGTCGGCCTGAAGACATCATTAAAATATGGCAAAGGGCTTTCTGGCGCCCTCTTGACCTTGCCCCGGAGAGTGCTGGTCACTATAATCGGTGTGTGCTATCATACTTATGGTTTTATTCTCTCCCACTTCATTTCACGTTCTTTTTATAGATAACTAACTGCACCCCGCGGTGTCACCCGCATAAGTCTCGATCCGGTTGGAATATTGGGATAAAAAGTATCCTTTGTGCCAATCCAGGTCATGGTCTACCCATGTGCCAAACTATATCCAAATCCGTTCTTCCGTTTTAGCGTAAAAGCGTAACAAACAAACACACTTTCGCATTTATAATATTAGTTAGAAAATTGTGATAATAACATAACATCACGCTCGTATTTCCCGAAGGGTTATGCTGAGATGTAGTACACCCGTATTTCACAAGTCATTTTTAAGTCCCATGTAATACGGGGCGAGCCTAATGCCATCAGCCGGGCTCAAATCCAGGCTCCGGGCTGCTAAAAAGAAATTCCGGATGGAAAAATCCAATAACACTTTGCTCAACCCGGGAACCGAACCCAGGACCTCATGCTCAGCAGTAGCGCTTCCAACCACTAGGCTAACGAGGCAGTCAATAATAATATATGGACTGTATTTTAAAGAGGCTGGGTTATACATACAGATACCCTGATATCTATACAGATATCAGGTGATTGGCTATACTGAAATGTAACTAACCCTAAAAAGTGAGGAAAGTATTGCAAAAACTGAAAGGGACTTATAACACTTTTGAATTTTGATGAGGGAATTTTGTGCTTTTTTCAAAGGAATTCCAATTTTTGCTCTAATCGTTTATGATTTCACCTATGATAATTGATGGTGATTGAACCTAACGTCCAATTATCGGTTGCGATTATAGGTGATTTTTATGTTATGCTCCAATCGTTTATAATACAGCGTACTTGGAAGCTGGCTGCAAACCCTTAGGGAGGTGTTATTTGACACCATTTAGAGCAATTTGAGCATGTTTTTAAAAAGGTTTGATCGATTGAGGCAATTTTATAAAAAAAAAAATGAGATAAATTTCAAATATTATAAGTATTCTACGACTTGAATAGTGTCTGGTTCTTCTTTTAAACTTTAACTGGTGCACTGTTGGCAATTACCAGGCCAAAATTGGGCAAAAACAATACAAAAAAAAAAACAACGTACTTCGTCTAAGACATGTAGGGCTCAAATTGCTCTAAATGGTATCAATTATCACCCCCTTAAGACTTTGCACCTAGTTTCCAAACATCCTGTATAATGTAGGTGCAAAGATCGGTTGCGTTTACAGGTGAATTCGGAGAAAGGTGATGGCATCCCAGAATCAAGAACATAAGACTGACTGTGATGCTTTGGCTTGTATTTAGGATTCATACCTATTTAGGTAAAAGTGGTAGTCATAAGCTCAAATGACAGACGAACCAGTCTTACCAACTGGTATCGTGTTACCCTGTACCTGGGTTGTGGAGGTCAGATATGCAGTCGTTCTATGTAAAAAACAGCAGCATCCGGTTAGACTTGAAGCGGACCCCGAAATAGTAGGTAAAAGGCGAGGCAGATCATATCAAAGTAAAAGTCAAATAATAAAAATTTACTTAACTTAGAGATCACAATGTCGTCTGTCAAGCGTAATTTTATTAATAAGGCCCACACGACCTTACAAAGTTTCTCTGTAGCGTTATATCCAGGCCCATATTCAGACTGTGAGCGTTTATGGCCTAAATGACGTCACGGCCGTAAAGAACAACAGTGTAGCCTTTCTTTTGTCACGGAGGCAAGTGCCAGCGTTTATTAGTATGGTTGGCAGTACAGTCAAGGAGATAAGAAGCTGTGTGTTGAAGTATTGCTGTTTGTGGCGGTGTCTGTACCTACTTATAAAGTTGTGAAAATCGGGGTATGATAGAAATATGAGCTTTGTAAGGCTGTGTGTGAGTTCAAAAGAAAACTGTTTATTTCACCAAGAGTTTGTTCAACATGGGAGGTCTCACTGCTTGTGTAGAATTTTATCTGTAAAAGATTGTCTCTCTGAGTCTTTGGGTTTTCTTCATTGTTCAAGGGAATTCAATGTGGAAACATCAAAATGTGTACATCAATTTGTATCACTTTACGAAAAAGCGCTATAAAAACTTTTTGAATTAATATTTTGACACTTAATACTCTTTTGATTAACTGTTCATTTTATTTTCCAAATATAAACAACCATACAAGAATTGTTAGTACAACTGTTAATATCTACCTAAGATAGTTAATTGATTCAGGCGTGACCTCGCGAACCCGTACACGGCGTGTTCAGGTTCTCAACGAGTCAATCGTCATCCTGAAGATACCTCGTTGAGAGGTGAAACACGTGTCGATTTCTTACAGGGTTTTTTATGACTCTTTTAGGAATAGTTAAGTGGAATAGGTTACTAAATATATATAAGTCTTTAATATTTTATATCTACCTACTCGAAAGCACGAAAACTATTTATTACATAACGCATGCTGCTGCCAAACCAAACGTGACCCAATAAGTACCATCAGCAGATTAGCGGAACAATTTTAGTCGTGGCCTCTAGCCAAACTGGAAAGCCCTAGCAACTATTCGGTATGGAAGTCTTGGATGCCTCATAATAATAGCCTCTAAACGAGCTACAGCTACAGGACTGGGAAAAAAAGGAGAATAAGTGGCCGATTCTTCAGTGGTGGCTGCCACATAACGGCCACAATGACGGCCGTCATGAAAATGATGGCAGCGGGGTTTAGAAAGATAGAAAGAAAGAAAATACATTTATTTGCGGTACACATGACGCAAGGTAAGAACAAAACACGAAAATAAACAATTTGGGGGAAAATATGCGTCACATCCACGCAAAACGGCCATCGCTCAGCATAAAGCTGTGTACCTATGTGAGACAGAGCCCCAGCGCTGGTTTTCAGCGACAGCCGGCGTTGACGTTATGACGTCAACCGGTGCAGCTTATAGTGAAATAACAAAAAATAAAATTAATAAATACAAATACTTAGTCCTAAATATTTTTATAAAATATAATATTTAAAATGGTAACATTTCGTACCGTCGCGCGTCGGCGACTCACGCGCCACAGACAGTCTGCGGTGCCAAAAAAATGCTGTCTAGGGATACACACCAAATTACTTTCATAAATAACGTTTCAGTGACTTGCGGACGCTATGTGGTGGCCACCACTGTTGTAGATACCCGTAGCTTAATGCGAAAGCCTCAGGGTTACCCGCGAAAATCAAATTGTCTTACAGAGGAGGTCAGATAGGCAGTCGCTTCAAGTAAAAGTGTCAAAAAAAAAAGTGTGTGTGTGTGTGTGTGTGTGTGTGTGTGTGTGTAAAGTGTGTGTGTGTGTTTTAAAGTGTCTTAACCAATATTCATCACAATGTCTTTATTTTCTTTTATATTTTATTTTTTGTATATTGGCACCTTATATTCTATATTCATGTATTTAGTTATTATTTAAACGTATTTTTGTATTTTGTGTTGTCTTTTGTGTGCATTAAATAAATGATTTATCTATCTATCTATCTAAAATACAGTATTCAGCTGCATCCGGTTAGACTGGACGCCGATCCCAACATAGTTGGGAAAAGGCTAGGCAGATTGATTTGATTGCAATGGGCTCGCCCCCGATTACATGGGACTTAAACATAACTGGCGAAATGGGGGAGACTGGGTACTAGAGGGACACCTCTGCCTAACTCTTCGGGGAACACAGGCATGATGTTACATTATATCTCTGATTTAGTCCAAAATATTCGGTCATGAAAAACGATATCCTAAAGGACCCACTTGACCTCGACCGATAGATTCCAGTAACAAAATGTTTCAGGAATATGTATGAAGATTGAAAAACCTTTTTGATAACATGAATATTTCAATACATCACGTCGAGTTCTGGGTCTCATATTATTACTGTACATATTTTCACACTTTCTGGACGAATCGGTTAACATTTATAGTGAACGAATGGATGGGGTGACAAAAAACTACGACTAACATATTCTCTTATATTTTAACTGTCTGTGTCTTGCCTGTAAAAGATCGGTTTAAGCGTTCTGACCGCCCATTGAGTCACCCTATGTAAAATTTCTAAATTTACGTTTGTAATTTTTATACTGTACATAATAAATAGTATTCTATCTATTTATGTAGTATTATGAAATAGCTCTAACTTTGGAGAAAAAAAAAGTATGTGACATTGGTGCAGATGCTAAAGGTAGAATTCTGTAGCCGACTGCAGGCACCAGCTGGCGACTTACCGTCGTGACACGACTGGTTTCTATGTATTTTATGAAATACCGTGTCGAGCTACGGAAGGTATTTCATAGAAATACATAGAAACCTAATAATAGTTGTAACCGTCGCCTGCTGCTGCTGCCTGCAGTCGGCTACGGACTTGTACTTTTAGCATCTGCACCAATCTCACAGTTTTTTTTTCCAAAGTTAGAGCTATTTCATATTTATTGATCCTCTTAAAATATAATCACCTTCTAATGATGAAAACTTTTTTTTTTATAAATGAGTCTCTTTTTAAGTTTTTTTTTTTAATTTCTGGCCTTTTCTCACAGTTGGTCGCAGTACCTAAGCCAGGATGCGCGTAACAAACGAGTTAGAATCGGTTAGACCAATCACGCGCGAGCCAAAATTTGTCGTCCAAATAGGTCACAGTTAGAGCAGTTTCACACTTCTTCCAATCCGAATTCGAATTCAAGATCCGAGTTCAATCCTAAATGGTTCTAAATTCAGACGGACAGAGGTCGGATCTAGTGCGCAATCCCTCTTAAATATAGTACTACGACTACTTCAGACCGACAATTCTCGGATTCGGATCAGATGTAGTACGAAACCGCTCTTACTTGCCTATTTAGTATTTTTAGGACCCCAAAAAGAGGCGCATTCATAATATTACAGTATTCAATAATATTTTTTAAAGAAAGCAGAATGGGAGCTTTTGAATTTGTATCCTTATATATATATATATATTATATATATTATGTAGGTATATATTATAGTAAATATGTATGTACGTGTATCATAAGTCTATAAACTATATATGTACGGGTGTACCTATTTTATTTATAATTCATTGTTGTCTTTTTAATATTTTTTATTATTATTTTCTCTTCTAATTCGGAGCACCTGCCATCTTATCTCTTCACCACCCTTGGTTGCTTGGTAGAGAATGCCTAAGGCATTAAGTCCGCCTTTGTACCTTATTGTGTGCGAGAAGTTTAAATAAATAAATAAATAAATGGGAATTATTTGAGGTACGAATAAATATTTGCCTTTTATCTTCCTTTCTATTTTTTTCTTTCAGTATGCACTGTATGGGATTTTGTATGCAACGTAATAAAAAGACAACCCAAGCAAAGTGTACGTTATCACCTGCACTTTTTTTCTTAGCGTGTCGATCGCTATTTATCGAGTCGACCCAGAATTTTTCTACGAGTTTGGCACCTACAGTAGCTCGAAACCATAGAAATATAAATAACAGAAAGAAATGAACAGAAAACTAATGCATGCATGGTTTGCTATAATCAACTGTATATCCGACGGGAGTTTACACTGGTCGCCTACTTGGTGAAGGTGCTTCGTGGAGTGGAGAGCCACTCGGGAGTATTGCAGCGCTTGAGTCTGTGTGACCGCTTCTTGTGGAGGCGGCGCAGCCCGCCTCTGCTACTGGTACCTACAGCAAGAACTAACCTGCTTGCCAAGGCACCCCTTACCAGAGCTTTCCGTACCATTAACGACCTTCAAACTCAGATTGATGTGTTTACATGTTGTTATAATGAATTCGCAAGGGTATTACTATTTATATTATGCTACAAGTAAAATAATACTTAATTTTAACTTTTTTTTTATTTATTTCTTTTTTACTTTGTTTTGTTAGTACTTATGTAATGCTGTTTTTGTGTTTTAATTATTTTTGTTATTAAATTTTAATAATGTTGTTAATTTTTTTTTTTTTGCTAATATGGTTATAAGTATATAGTTTAGGTTCTTAGCTGTCGTATTAGGGTAAACCCTGTAATGATAGTTTAAGCTGTTTTAAATAAATAAATAATAAAAAATAGGGAGCCTAATCGTAATAAAGAATCGTAATGCCTATATATCTCGATGGTGTTCGCATTGATTATACCGAAACCGCCAAAGATTTGGGTGTCATTTTTTATTCCAATCTTTCGTGGCGTGCTCAGGTCAATGAGGTCAGTCGAAAGGTACCTACATTTCTCCTTTCATTCGTTGAAAAGCCTTCAAAGTCTCCTGCCCCTGAAGACTAAAATTACTTTGGCACAAACACTTATTCAGCCGATTATAGATTATGCCGACGCCTGCTACCTGGATGCTACTGAGGAGCTATTAAACAAGCTTGAGCGCTTGCAAAACTTGTGCATTCGCTTTGTTTTCGGTCTCCGAAAGTATGACCATGTTTCTCATCTTCGCAAGGAACTCAAGTGGCTCCCAATCCGCCTTCGCAGGAACACTCGGATTTTATGTCTCCTCTTCAACGTCTTACACAACCCGTCTTATCCTACTTACCTGCGTGAGCGTTTTACCTACGCTCGCCCTAGCGACGCACCATGTAGATCACACCTTAGATCACTCCTTAAATCTCATCCTCTTATAACAAGCTACTATTCCTATTCATTCTCTGTCCATGCAGTAAGATTGTGGAACTCACTTCCGCCTAGCATCCGTGATTTAAAACTGTTTCTCAATTTAAATATAGAGTAAAAGAGCATTACCTTTCCTCTCAACTGTGAGTATATATATACCTGTAGTATGTATGTTTATATATTTAAGCTTTATGTATTTATTTAAGTATATGTTAATTTATTACGTTATACGTGTAGGTATATTTTGATATTTTAGTTTAAGACTTCGCATATTTAGATTTTACTCTTCTTGTTCTCACACACTATTGTCTACATTTCATTCTCATTTCTCCTTTCGCAGGTCTACTGGAAGAAATTTCTTAAGAAATAAGCAGTACCTTTGTACTCATAATTATGTTTATGTCGTATTTGTATAAATTTTACTGTGTGTACATAAATAAATAAATAAATATATAAATAAAGAATGTACACATTTATATACATATAAACTCATGCCTTCTTTCCATGGGGTAGGTAGAAACTACAGACCATGCCCGCCACCTGGTTCGACCCTTACAAACTCTTTTTGTCTCGTTTACGTCCATACATCAGGTCATGCAAGCACGCCGGTTGCGACTACTACGCACGTGACCTTTCTGAAGAACATCACCAATGAGGTCACTATATTTGCTTCTACGAGTAGGGCTTCGGACCCAGCAGCGACGTTTCCAAAATAGTCCTACTAATATCATAAACGCGAAAGTTTGTGAGGATGGATGGATGGATGGATGCTTGTTACTCTTTCACGCAAAAACTACTGCACCGATTAAGATGAAATTTGGCACACAGATAGTTTATAAACTAGATTAAGGAAGGGTTGCGAGTTTGTCCGAAAGGGATATCGCGGCCCCGGCACTCAGGCAACGGAAGAAACACGGGTGGGTTTTAGTCAGTAAAAGTCTGACACGCACTCCCGCTCCATCCAAAGCGGGAGAAGTTATTTGATAATTCCCACCCTCAAAAAAAAAGGGGCGTTTATCCTTAAAGTTGGCAACGTCACAAATAACTGTCAAATATTTACCTGTTTTGATTCATATAGCAATATTACTGAATATAAATAAGAAATGTGGCTAACTAGCGAACTAGAATATTAATAATGAATTGAAATTATAACATTGAATTTGATGTTGTACCCATTTTAGGTGCAAAAAATACATTTGGAAAGTTTCCAAATAGTTTTTTTACATCTAAAACTATGTGGCTATACAACTAGCGAACTAGAATATTAATAATGAATTGCAATTATAACATTGAATTTGATGTTGTACCCATTTTAGGTGAAAAAAAACGCATTTGGAAAGTTTCCAAATAGTTTTTTTACATCTAAAACTAAACATTCGATGTTATGGTATGAATTATTGCATTTCATAATCAATATTCGAGTTCGCTAGTTAGCCACATTTCTTATTTCCACACAGAAATATTGTCAAATTAATCAAAACAGTGAAATATTTGACATATATTTGTGACGTTGCCCACCTTCCGAATAAACGCTCATAACATATAGGATACTTTTCATCCCGATATTCACAAAATAGTTTGACTACGGGGAAGGACCGATTGAGACTTATGCGGGTGAAACCACGGGTCGCTGCTAGTGTAATCATAATTTAAAAAATAAATATTCTTTGACTGTTTGCTTAGTTAAAGCCTATGGTTAAAGCAAATAGTGGAAGAAGAAATATACACTATATACACTTAAGCGGTTTTCATCTTAAAAATGGTCACCCCATTTTCTCTGTATAAAATTCAATTCGAATATATTACTGATTCTCTTTGGCTTTCTACTTTTTATTCTTGAAAATTAAGGCACGTGCTGCATTGGAGCATCCTGTTAGCTAAATTGCACAAGGAAAACATTTCTCAGTGTACAATACAATTTTAAAGAAAACAACAACGTAGAGTAAATTCTTTCATTCCTGCGTTAACTCTCCCTTCTCTGTCTCCCTTTCCCTAATAATAAAAGATAGCAATACTCTCGTTAACGCCATTATCTACAAAATTGTTAATCTACCCTCATTAACAGTAACAATACCCTGTACGCCTAAACAATTAAACTGTTCAAAACAAACGCCGAGATTCTAAACATTACATTATCGGCTCAAAATAAACAAGAATCATTATGAGGGCTTGTTTAAAACTTTTGTTCAATAAATGTTAAAACGATCTTGTTTCATGTTATCTTGAGCTTAGGTTCTATTTCAAACGACTTCGGCCTTTGAGGTTTATTTGACTCCTACGCAGATTTTTGTGTGGATAGGAAAGGGTAGTAAACACTGTATGTCTTGGGTGCAAAGTTTAGAGGAAAATCACTTAGTGCAAAAACCGTCAAAGACAAAGACATTTATTCGTCGGATATGGTACGTACAAGTTGGTAGGTACCTATAATAAATTATGTGCAAGACACATCCGCCGCTAAAAGCGGCATACGAATATTTACATTTAGGTACATGGTCATAAAAACCTAAACTAAACTTATTACTACATAAACTTTAATAACAATACAAAAAACTAAGACTATAGACATAAAGATACATTTAGACTCTATTAAAATATTAAATTAAAATAAAACACAACAGTAACAATATTTGTAGGTATTATAAAACTAAATAAATCTATAATGTAAATTGTAATGTATGTATAATAATCAAAAAATTCTTTAAGTGTATAAAAAATATTTTGGAGAAGCCATGTTTTTAGATTTCTTTTGTAGTAATTAAATGGTAGTTCTCTTATTACTTTTGGAAAAAAAGTTATATAACTCCATTTATCATTGGTCGACTCTTCACGTGACCAGTAGGCTGGTCTATTTTATGGAAAATGAATCAGTATTGCCATACAACGTGGCAATGCTGTCTGCCTTTTGGGCACTTTTCCTGTTGACAGCGATGCGGACGAATTTTTTGATGTGCTATGATTATTTTCCGTCATTTTTTATACACTTGTACATATTATTATTACAATGTTTAAATCTGTAAGTTTTTAAATTATGTAAATACTAGCTGTGCCCCGCGGGTTCACCCGCATAAGGCTGCCTGTCCACTGGAGCGGAGAGGAGAGGAGAGGAGCGGAGTAGCAGTGTGCCAATATTAACCAATCTCCGCTTCAGTGGACAGGGATATGCGAACTAGTTTGAAAATTCATACAGAACCGGGAAGCGGAGCGGGGAAACAGAGCGCAGAAGTGGAGCGGGGAATCGAAGCGGGGAATTATTACTCGTCGCGTGAACTCGGTCTAGCTCCGCACAGTCCGCAACCCCACTCCGCTACCTCACTCTGTACAGTCCGTAACTCCGCTCCGCTACCTCGCTCCGCATCAATGGACAGACACTGTCCGCAACTCCGCTCCACTCCGCTGCCATTATCCTCTCCGCTGCCTCGCTCCGCATCAATGGACAGGCAGCCTAAGTCTCGATCCCGTGAGAATATCGGGATAAAAGGTATCCTATGTTTTTTTCCAGGTCATGGTCTACCCATGTGCCAAATTTCATCCAAATCTGTTCAGCTGTTTTAGCATGAAAGCGTTGATGATGAAGTTAGGCTAGGATAGGACTAGGATAAAATAGGTTAGTTAAGATAATCTCTGTGCCCTTCCACTGATAATCTCTGTGCTACGGCATGACAGAAGTCATAATCTACTGATACTTGCTGTGCTACGAAGGGTAGATTATGGTCCAAGTTTATTGCGATTATCTATGAAACTAAGCGCCCTATCTCTATCGTTCTTGTGGTATTGTGAGCACAAAAGACAGAGATAGCAATAAAGTATGCCATGCTATCAACATTTTAAGCATTAAAACGAATGTATGGCACTCGGAAGTTACTTCCGAATGTTGCAAACAAAATGGCGGCATTTCGCAAATGTTGCGAATTCATATTTTTATATTTTATTTCTCAAATAAATCATAAAAATAGAACAGCTTTCAATAGAGAGGTAATTTAATGTAGTTTTAATTAAAATTTATAAATAATTATAAAACAAAAAGTTTCTTTGTTTATAAAAAAAAAATTGTGAGTCGGAACTATCGTGGTCAAGTGGTTTTTGTTTGTGATGTTAAGTGGTAATATTTAATCTAGTTGAACATTTAAGCGTTTGTAACATTTAGATAATCCCACAAACTTGCAACTTATCTCTCAACATAAACAACTTTGACATGTTGACAATAATTACAGAGCGTTGAGTGAGTCGGTTTGGCGCCGCGAAATTCTATGATGCGTTTCAATTCGTTATTTGAACAAACAATAATAACTTTCCAATAAGAATTATTGTTCTTTCTTATTGGAAAGTTAATAATCTTCGTAGAAAAATGATTTTATAATGTAAAATAAAATATGCAGATATTTGGTATTTATGTTCTTGAATGAGAAAAATGGGTGAAAATAACAAAACTTTTTTTTAGTGTTATCAGGCTCGTTTTATTGTAAACCACATTCTTAAAAGTCTTATAAGATCCAATTGGAAATATTATACAGATTACGAAACAGTTATTGTTTTATATGGGTTTCATAGTAAAATAGCGAGAAATCGGGGTTTTTTCGCAAGAAAACTCAAAAGGGGCGGGGCCACGTCAAGGTCACGATCAGACTTTTTTTGACATGCGTTTGACAGGTGACTGTCTAAAGGAACAAAGGAAAAATAATTTTCTCCATTTATAAATTAATTTGTTTTCGATTTTGCGCACTATGTAAAAATAAATGTAAAAGTTTGTTTACGTAGGTCATCAGCTCTGCCTAGCCTTTTACCAACTATGCTGAGGTCAGCTTTCAGTCTAACTGGATGCTGCTGAATACCAGTATTTTATATGGAGCGACTGTCTATCTGACCTGCGCAACCGTTACTAGGTAAAACACGACACCCCTTGACAAGACTGATTGTCAGACTTTCGGGTGTTTACATTGGTCTTTCTTTACAGTTTTTATGCCGCCCATGGGCCTCTGACATGCCGAGAAATATCTCTCAGGCATGCCGGTTTCCTCACGATGTTTAACTTCACCGTTGTTGAAGCAAGAAATAATTACACAATACGCACATGAATCCGAAAAGTCAGAGGTGCGTGCCTTTTTTTTTCTTTTTGGGAGTGTCAGACTTTTACTGACTAAAACCCACCCGTGTTCCTTCCGTTGCCTGTGTGCCGGGGCCGCGATATCCCTTTCAGACAAACCCGCAACCCCAGCAGGCATTGGTCCTTCCGGACCCCGTCAGTTGGTGCTGACACACCTTCGAGGCGCGCGTGGAACACAACGCGCCGTCGACACGGGCCTGGTACTTATCGGACGGCGAGCTACCCATTGCTCACCGTCCGCAAGCCCGCGCCTACGGTGGACGGAAGTCAGCTCGTGACTCCCGACGCCCGGGGCGTCTCCGCCGCCGCCGATCGCCTCCGTGAGGACACGGCGGTGCTCCGCCCAAGCCGGGCAGACCTCCACCATATGCTCCACCGTGTCCTCCGGGCGATCCACACAATGGTGACACCCGGGCGTTTCCTCCCGCTTTATCCTGAACAGGAACCTCCCGAAACAACCGTGCCCGGTGAGGATGGGTTCGAACTCGACAACAATTATTATGCTAAGGCGACGTACAGTCCGACGGTCACTCCAGTAGGCTATCACTGCTGTTGACGGAGGTACGGTGTCATAATATTAATCACTAGTTGATGAATAGAGTGTAATATTTTTAAAAGCTAGATAAGTCGTAAGTATCGTTGTTATTAACTTTTTCATGGTGCTATCTAAAGACCAAAGCCGCAATTTCTAATATATCACTGTAATATAATTTTATCAATGAAGCTTTTGCTGTGATAACGATTATTAATAACCACTGTTGACCTTGGATGATCAATACCATATCATACGTTTTGTTTTTTCAATTATTTTATTTATACAATACACATACACACAATAATAATAAAAATAAATAACTAATAATAATGACCAACAACTAAGGAGGCTCTTGTTGGGCAGCTGGATCAAGGGCTTGATTCAAAAAGCGGTACTCCTGGACGCGGCTCGGTTTGTCAGGAGGTTCCTCTCTCTGGAGCCCTAACCGCCGCGCCTGTAGCTTGGACCCTGTTCCCGATACCAGTGGGCTATTATTTTTTTTTATTTTTAAATGTTGTTTTTTTTATATTCTAATATTTAAAAATGTAATTTATAAGTATTTATATGAAATAAAAGAAAAATTAAAATAAAATTGAAGTGTCTGTTTGTAATGTTGAAGCTTTTTAATAACATGGTGTAAGTACAACGAAAAGTTGGGTGAAGCGCTGTTCTCCTAGCTAGATCACTGAGTAATATGTATTTAGAAGATAGAATAGAACAGAATGAATCAATGGATGGACTGTGTGAAAGATAATATGGGCTAGAAAGCAAGTGTATATCGAGATGACGACTAATAGAAGAAAAGACAATTTGTGCCGACCATAATTACAATTGGATAAGGGCAGGAGAATTATGAGAATAGAACAGAAGGCTAATTCTCGTCGGTGGAGGTCTGCCCTGCTTGGGCGGAGCACCACCGTGTCCTCACGGAGCCATGGTCTGGAGCGAGAGTGCATGGGAGGCCGTCACTTCCTTCTGCGAAGCAGTAATGCTAGCGAAGGAGGAGGCGGAGCGCGCGAGGGAGAGGCAAGATTCGCGCCCTCGCGCCCCTAGTCGCCGCAGGAGACGCCCGAGGCATCGAGAGTCGCGAGCCGACTTCCGCCCAGCGTAGGCGCGGGCTTGCGGACGGTGACCAATGGGTAGCTCGCCGTCCGATAAGGACCAGGCCCGGGTCGACGGCGCGATGCGAAGTAAAGTCAAAGTGCGATCTCTGAACATTACCCTAAAAGGAAAAGTCTAGTTGTCCAAGAACATGTTTCTGCTATTATTTCCGTAGTTTGTATTGTCAAGACATTATAGGACCCGAATATAGTATTATTACGACTTGAGCTAAATTGCGGTCTGTGAGTTATGAGTTGAGTTAGCGTTCAGCCTATCTCTAGTCAAAAACTAATGTGTAAATGTACCTACTTAGAAAAAGTACTCACAAACCATAATGTTTATTTCGTTATTTACGTATAGTTATTTATGTATAGTTTCGACTTCAAAACAATACTATGCTCTAAACACAAATTGATTATTCATAGGTCTTTAAAATAAAAGCTTTTGTCATTTTGAAGATCACGTGATTGGGTTACTCACACATGATCTTCAAAATGACAAAAGCTATTTTCGAAGTACGAGTATTCAAAAATAGAATACAAATTGCCGTTCTATTTCTGAACCTAGTCTTGGAACACTTCAAAAGAAAATAAATAATATTGGCTTTCAATCAATTTGAAAACAAAAGAAGATAGTCTTGACTTCTTGATAATCCTTATAAAATCACGTCCCCACTAGAGCCGCGCGGCTTCGTGAGGCCAAGCCGCGCGGCCGGGCCTCGTGAGTTTGTAAACGTACACACTCACGAGGCTCAGTCTCGCGGCTTGGCCTCACGGGGCCGCGCGGCCCTAGTGGGGACGTGGCTTTACAAATTCACATAATAAATGTAGACAAAATAAAAATGGTAGCAGTATTTTGTTTAAATAAATATCTTTGGGATAGTTTAATAAAAGGATAAAATAGGAACCTATTTGTAACCGCTCCCGCCACAATCTACTCGGTCAATAAACCCAAGTCGAAGCTTCTAGAATATTCTAGAAGCTTCCTCAAAAACCAACGACTAGTTAGAATATTTTATTGTTTTTCTTTTTTTTTATGTGTAGGTATAGTTTGTTTGAGGGTTTACAGCTAAGTAATAACAGGCCTATGGGTCGATCGATCAGGTTAAGCTACGCTTGTCGCAGTTGGTCCGTGGATGGGTGACCACCTTTACATACCAAGACCCCTCCGTGCCTCGGAAAGCACGTAAAGTCGTTGGTCGGGCGATAAGATCCCAGTAGGTATGCCCATGTTCAGTCCCTAATAACTGAAAAAACGTCATGTTTATGGATGTATCTATTGCTTTTCTTCAAATATAGGAGGATGCATGCATGCATGTGAGTGCTATGCATAATTCGGCGAGTATTTTTATATTCAGGGTTCCGTACCTCATAAGAAAAAAACGGCACAACACGTGGATGTATCAAGTTGAAATTAATATCAAATACGTAGATCTATGTTCCTTGGAGCTCTAAAAAAATCAAGGTTCTAAATCAACGCAATAAAAAAATACGGCCTTTTATGTGACATTATATAATATGATACTCGCAAATAAATCAAAACCTACAGGGTACTTCCCGTTTGACCTAGAATCACAAAATCTGGCAGGAAGAAAGGTCTCACAGCACAAGTAAAGGAAAAAATCCGAAAATTGATGATTTGTAGTTTTATCACATTTTTTTTTTTGCAGATGGAGAATTTACCGTGACGTATATCAATGTATGGGAGAACATTTTTCTCAACTACTTAGTATTACAACTAACTATTATACGGGGTGTCAGGGACATCGACGCGAAGCCGGTTACCATGGATTCAGTACATGATTCTCAACCCCCCTGCGTTGAAGTTTTTCGTCGGTTATTAAAAAAAAAAACTGCCGTTTCATAGAAAAGTGCAATACCTACGTGGTCAAAATGTATATTATCATATATATTATGTACAGGTATGTAAAGAAAAAAAAATAAAGGGATACATTCATGCCCGCTACGGAACCCTTCATTGTGCGTGGTCCGACACGCACTTGGTCGGTTTTTTTAGTTATGCACGCTAATGTCTCTGCGATTACTGGGCCGATTTACGTGATTCTCTTTTTATTTGGTAGATGAAGAATTGCGTTAGCTTTGCTTTGATAGTTCTTGAGTTAATACGTATTTCCTATTAATGTCGTTTTTAAAGCAAGTAATGTACGAATTTGAGTGTGAATGGGCAAATAAAAACTGAAAACTACAAACTTTTTAACAAAATAAACACAAGTGAAACATTTTTTCCGATTTTGTTTTTAATTAATTTTTTTTGACAAAAAATAATATTCTTCCACATTATCCGGATGAACCATTTCAAGATTTGAAAAGGTGTCAGCATTACTGACTGAGACAAAGAATCGGTCGTTAAGACATCAAAAGATAACTTCCTCTTCTAAATGCCCAATTGCTTGTCAACTCACTAAAATACATGAGCATTTAAAACATAATTATTTTAAAACATCTTGATAATTATACTACGAGTATTTTACAATCGTTTGAAGTTGACAGAGACAAAACTGTGTTATAATATTACGGTTTTCTCTTCGCTTAGTATCGACCAATTGTTGTCTTTGTACATGCAAAACAGCATACAGCTTGACAGCCGTTGAAAAGATTTGATTTTTTCTATGTTTGTTTGTAATGAATAACCTCAAAAACTACTGGACTGATTTTAATAATTATTTCACCAGTTCAATGCTATATTATCACTTAGTTACATAGGCTTTAATTTCAAAAGATATCACGAGGGTGAAGCCGCTGGCGGAAGCTAATTTTCAAATATTTTTCTATTTATATATTCTTATCAAAGACCTGATTGAATGACTACATTTTTATCTGTATTTTTTATGGTGTACATAATAAAGAATATTCTATTCTGATTGTTATGCGACACTATGCAGTTATTCAACATTTTTGCGCACGGCATTTTAAACTTTATTTTCTAGGTTTACTGTCCCTACGGATTACATAAACCAGATAACACTAGTTCAATATTACGGTAGACCTTTCCACACTTATCTTAGTTCAAGCAAACAGGACCCAATGGTCCTTTAGGACCCAATGTAAATCGTACCTTAAACTTTATTTTAACAAACTTCATTCAACATTTTGACCAAAATTGGCGAGTTTGAAACTGTGTGAGTCCGTAGAGAGTTGTTAGCACAGCATAATCAGCCTATAATATCCCCACTCCTGGGACACCTCAGGCCTCCTCTCTGTGAGAGGGAGTGGGCCGTAATCCACCACGCGGGCCCATTGCGCGTCGGCAGATGTCACTTAAATGTCTTCGAATTTTTTACTCTAGGACATGCCGGTTTCTTCACGATGTTTACCTTCACCGTTTTTTGAGCAGTGGTGATGAGTTTATTTACACAAAGTAAAGCGCCTGCATGGGTTCGCACCCACGACCTGCAACTTGTAAGTCAGGGCCATTACCATTGAGCCACCATTGAGCCACCATTGAGCCACCATTGCTCTAGAGAGCTGTTGAATTTTAGTTATTATTTGGTGTTCTACAACTTTTTGCAAGTTTAAAACTGGTTTAAAAATTTAGTAATGCCTAAATAGAAGTGCGCTCTTGGAATTTCAACGCTCGGCTTAGAGCTGAGAGTAGAAAATCTAACAGAGCAATAATATTGAGGCGTTCATTTAAGTGTTTCCTGGTGATACTGAAAACGGGCATTCGTTATTTTGCATAAACTAATTTGGCTAGCATGCAGGTTTTAGTTCTCTTATTATAGAACTAAAAACTGCATAGGTACTGGAAACACAAATTGAAAAAATATTTATTTTCATATTCCAGCTTTAGTTGTTGTACTGCATGTGACTTTATCGCTATAGACAAGGACACATTTTGAAACAGTAAAACGGCGTCCGCTGCGCCATGTTTTCGTGTTTTATAAACATCAAACCTGAACCGATTTGGGGGTGTGATCTAACAAAAAAATACAAACATAGAACATTAACATGTTTGCCGCAATGCACGGATAACATCACCCGCGGTCGCCTGCGGGCCGGAAGGGGTGAAGTGACTCATTTCGTGTTTAGTGCTCTCCAGGCGCAGACGAAGACGTTTCGTGACATTTTTTAAAGTTTTAAGTGCAGTGATGGAGTTGAATCAAGAAAATACTTTGTTTTTTATACAATACTAGCTTCTGCCCGTGACTTCGTTCGTTTGGAAGCACACCACATTATACTAAAATAACATCCACATTTTTATAAAACTGTATACTACGTTAGTAGTTTTGTTCCCAGCAGCCAAAATATACAGAGAGTCAGGACTGGTGACTTGGGAGCAAGCGACGTACAGTTATCTGTGTGAGATGAGTGATGAGTGTGAGTAGCTTATCCTTTTTTTTTTTTTTTTGGTTGGGAAATACAAATCCCACCCGTGTTCCTTCCGTTGCCTATGTGCGAGCAGCTTATCTTGAGGTCAACATTCGCAGCCTTGAACCTTCAGTGTCGGCCCCTGAGACTTATTGATAATCATCGCAAAGCATACGCACACAGGGAACTGCACGTGCTTAAACTGGTTATTGTGGGGAATTAGAGGTATACACGGTATAAACACTGTCTCGCCAATGCCACTGACAATGTTAGAATTTCCACCTTGATGACGTTTCCCTGCAAAAACACGACTTTGAGCCGAATTCCGTTACACAGCCTCGGCAGAGTTCCGAAGAAGCATAATCGGGACATCGGCCTTCGATTCGGATGATGTGCGCCGGAAGTCCATTTGCCATTATCGAATTCAGAAATTCTACGGGGTAATCTATGGCATCATCTTTCTCACATCAATATTAATGGAGGTGTATATAATTTCGCTCCCTTCAATTTGCGAGAGAATACTGTGGTTGATCGCTGCAGCTTGATCATTTTCGGCGTCAAAATGAAAACACGCCCAAGAATTATCTTGGTACGGTATTCGACTGAAGTCCCCGTACACCAGACGAATCAGATCTTCTGAAGTGGGAACTACTCTTCCAAGAGTCTCTGGTAGGGCCACCTGGCCGCTCTCCTCTGGTAGAGTGCCTTCACCAACTTTTAGAAGAATTCTTGAGTATGTGAATTCCTGCCAAGCCGAGCTCGCATATTGATGGTCAAACGCAGTCTATGAACTCTCGACCATAGAGTCGACCTTTTCAATGAAGCACTCACCTCGTCAGACAGAACCGTGACACCACCATGTCTTGGTTCCTGTAGATGTCCTGCAGAGTTCTGTTCACAGCTTCCACTGCTTTCCTATTTGCCATAATGCATTTCTCCCTTACAATGAAGCGCAAAACCCTAATCACGCTTCCCTTGTAACTATTGCGTGACACTCCACAAAGAAAGAAAGAAAGAAAGAAAAAGTATTTATTGAGACTCGCACAGGAAATCACAAATTAAACTAAAAACACACTAAACATAAAATAAAATTAAAAAAACAAAGTATACTTAAAAATTAAAGTCCTGTACAAACAGCGTTTCGTTGCTCGCTAAATCGATGGGAATCTTAAACATGGATGGCGTGCGCTGTTTTGTCACCAGTAAGCAGTGTGGCAGCAATTCCAGAAGATCCACCCACAGATTTTAAAATCGCTAAGACACAAATCTACTGTCAAAATCTGTGTGTAAAGTCTAAAATTAAGCTAGTTTTTTTTGTGCTGGTCAAGGCCAACTCTTTCCAGGTAGGTACTCTTTTCCCGTGGGCCGTCTCAATAGAGAATCTTACGCAACGCTAAGACATCAGACCAAGTAAGGAATTAATACCAATGAACTATATAAACACCAGGTATAGTTAATTTATTTGAAGTCCTGTAATTGCAATAACTAACAGGAATTCGGAAATACTCGTAGTTTAAGCAAAGTGTAAAAGGCGAACTATTCTCGGCATTTTTCTATATTTTTTGGCTTAATTTCATCCTTGATACCAAAAGATTAAAAACATGCATACAAATATTTACAACATGTTTTAATAACTTGTTTTGTTCCGAAAATTGGCGCAGCGAGATTGGCGGTCGACTGAGTTTAGGCAAATTCATTGCGATGCTATGTGTGCACCGTTCACGCACACACGCCCAAAGATAGAGCGTAGTGATCGCTTAAAAAGTTTTGATCCCATAGATTAGGGCTGTCTAGACAACGGCCCGCGGCTTGTTTTCGTGCGGCCCGCGGCTTGTTTTCATGCGGCCCGCGACGCATATTTTAAAGTATAAATTAATCAGAAAATAGTTTTGGACATAAATAGTTTGGATAATAGAATTCTATGTCAAAACATATAATCAATATTTGGTATAATTTATTTATCTATATTCTTGTAATATTCCATTCGCATGAAATAATTTAACAGTGACGCTATATTTTACTATTATTGGGGGAATTCTCGGAAAGTATTTTGATGATGATGGGCAACACTTATTTATGTGAAAGTGCGTATTCAACAATGAACTTTATAAAATCTAAGTATTCACTGTCAGATAAGTCACTTCTTCATGCAATGCGTCTGGCAACAACGAATGTTGACGTTGATATCGATATGATTGTTAAAGATAAATTAACGAAGAACCAATAAACGTATAAAGAAATGATTAGCCTGTATTTTTTATTTTTTTATTTGTTTATGCGGCCCTCCAGCTTTTGTAGTAAATTTAATTAGCCCGCGAAGGTATGTAGCTTGGACAGCCCTGCTATAGATGATATTTTCTTAGTTACGTAGGTACGGTTAAGAAATAAGTCTGGAATGTTCGTGTATATTCGTTTAGTATATTTATAACAATCAACATAAAAATGCTACAATTTGGGGTTAGATGCATTTAGACATTCAATAACATTGAGGTAAGCGTGTTACATAAATACGAGTAGTGGTGCTGATTCTCTTGTACACCGAACTAAACTATCACTAAAATTCCTTACTTTTGGCTATGAGAATCTTAAAGCTAAACTGCAAAAAAAAAACTCTAAATTTAAAAATTTTTAGACTACTAAAATCGAATTTGATAATCGCGACTCCAGGTATAACGAGTTCCGGAGGCTCTACGCGGGGATCGTGCGGTCCATGGCCCTTTACGGGGCACCGGTGTGGGCGCGTTCACTGAGGCTGCGACCGGCCCAGCGGTTGAACGCGTCCCAAAGGGTCATGGCCATCAGGCTGGTCCGGGGATACCGCACGGTCTCCCGCGAGGCGGCGAGCCTCCTTGCCGGACTACCGCCATGGGATCTGGAGGCGAAGGTCCTCGCGCACATGTGGGAGTTGCGCGAGGAGGCGAAACGCCGGGGTATAACTCCGCTGCCGCAACAAATCGCGGCACAGCGGACAGAGCTCCGGCGGGATCTCATGGCGGCATGGAGTGTGCGATTGTCGCAACCCAACGCTGGGCACGCCACAATTGCGGCGGTAAGGCCCCTCTTTGAGGAGTGGCTGGAGAGGCGCCACGGCGTCCTCACCTTCCGCCTGACGCAGGTCCTCACCGGACACGGCTGCTTCGGGAGGTTCCTGTTCAGGATCAAGCGGGAGGAAACGCCCGGGTGTCACCATTGTGTGGATCGCCCGGAGGACACGGTGGAGCATACGGTGGAGGTCTGCCCGGCTTGGGCGGAGCACCGCCGTGTCCTCACGGAGGCGATCGGCGGCGGCGATCTCTCGCGTCCGGCCCTGGTTCAGGCCATGGTCCGGAGCGAGAGTGCATGGGAGGCCGTCACCTCCTTCTGCGAAGCAGTTATGCTCGCGAAGGAGGAGGCGGAGCGCGCGAGGGAGATTGAAGCTGCACGCCCTCGCGCCCCTAGTCGCCGCAGGAGACGCCCCGGGCGTCGGGAGTCACAAGCTGACTTCCGGCCACCGTAGGCGCGGGCCTGCGGACGGTGAGCGATGGGCAGCTCGCCGTCCGATAAGGACCAGGCCCGGGTCGACGGCGCGTCGTGTTCCACGCGCGCCTCAAAGGGATGTCAGCAACAACTGACGGGGTCCGGAAGGACCAATGCCTGCTGGGGTTGCGGGTTTGTCTGAGAGGGATATCGCGGCCCCAGCACATAGGCAACGGAAGGAACACGGGTGGGTTTTAGTCAGTAAAAGTCTGACACTCCCTCTCGCTCTGCCCAGAGCGGGAGGAGTCATTTGATGATTTCCCACCCAAAAAAAAAAAAAAAAAAAAAAAAAGGTATAACGAGTTCCGGAGGCTCTACGCGGGGATCGTGCGGTCCATGGCCCTTTACGGGGCACCGGTGTGGGCGCGTTCACTGAGGCTGCGACCGGCCCAGCGGTTGAACGCGTCCCAAAGGGTCATGGCCATCAGGCTGGTCCGGGGATACCGCACGGTCTCCCGCGAGGCGGCGAGCCTCCTTGCCGGACTACCGCCATGGGATCTGGAGGCGAAGGTCCTCGCGCACATGTGGGAGTTGCGCGAGGAGGCGAAACGCCGGGGTATAACTCCGCTGCCGCAACAAATCGCGGCACAGCGGACAGAGCTCCGGCGGGATCTCATGGCGGCATGGAGTGTGCGATTGTCGCAACCCAGCGCTGGGCACGCCACAATTGCGGCGGTAAGTCCCCTCTTTGAGGAGTGGCTGGAGAGGCGCCACGGCGTCCTCACCTTCCGCCTGACGCAGGTCCTCACCGGACACGGTTGCTTCGGGAGGTTCCTGTTCAGGATCAAGCGGGAGGAAACGCCCGGGTGTCACCATTGTGTGGAACGCCCGGAGGACACGGTGGAGCATACGGTGGAGGTCTGCCCGGCTTGGGCGGAGCACCGCCGTGTCCTCACGGAGGCGATCGGCGGCGGCGATCTCTCGCGTCCGGCCCTGGTTCAGGCCATGGTCCGGAGCGAGAGTGCATGGGAAGCCGTCACTTCCTTCTGCGAAGCAGTAATGCTCGCGAAGGAGGAGGCGGAGCGCGCGAGGGAAATGCAAGATGCGCGCCCTCGCGCCCCTAGTCGCCGCAGGAGACGCCCCGGGCGTCGGGAGTCGCGAGCCGACTTCCGGCCACCGTAGGCGCGGGCTTGCGGACGGTGGGCAATGGGTAGCTCGCCGTCCGATTAGGACCAGGCCCGGGTCGACGGCGCGTTGTGTTCCACGCGCGCCTCAAAGAGATGTCAGCACCAACTGACGGGGTCCGTAAGGGCCAATGCCTGCCAGGGTTGCGAGTTTGTCCGAAAGGGATATCGCGGCCCCGGCACACAGGCAACGGAAGGAACATGTCAAAGTCTGACACTCCCTCTCGCTCCGCCCAGAGCGGGAGGAGTCATTTGATGATTTCCCACCCAAAAAAAAAAAAAAAAAAAAAAAAAAAAAAGTTATAACGAGTTTTTCCTTACCCCTTGAATTTTTTTTAGAGCCGGTGGTGCGCGCTTCGACGTGTTTTATATGGATTTTTTCACTTTTTGAAAGGAAAATATGAAAAATTGTTACAAACATTTGAGAGGATTTTGGGTTTCATAAAGGGGGTCCAAATTTTCATTATTTTTGCGATAGGACTCACCATTTTCGAGAAAACATTTAAAAAAATGCAAGTCTCGCAACACAGTTCTTCTACCGCAAAAAGATGTGAGATCTAATGGACCCAAGTCTGTTAATTTATTCAGTACCTATCTATTTGTCATCTGTATTTCTCTAATAAATAGAATGACTTGGCGATCGCTCACGGCAATAGAATCTACATTCTACATACAACAAAATCTACCTAATATTAGCGCTGCGTTTTATTTAATTAGGACTTTTAATTTGATTAATAAAGATGACAAATAGATAGGTACCTACTGAATAAATTAACAAAATTGGTTTTATATTAGATCTCACATCTTTTTTTCTTTCAACAGGAAGCCTTTTTTGAGCCGCTGACAGTAAGATTAAAGTCTTTTTGTTGTTTACATATTTGGTACATTTTGTATTATTTTGTGGAAAAAGGAACCTAATCCTTTTAAGGCATATATGTCATCATGTATTCCACCGTTAATCATAGCACGTGTTGGGCTGACTGTGTCGTTCGTTAAATAAAATAGAAATACTAATACCTCCACTAACACTAACTAATGTTTATTAAAATGTAATGTATTGTAATAATTGGAATCAATATTATAATTATTATGTAATTGAATCATTTGATATGAAACATTTGCAGTGCTCTTACAGGGTGCATGTCTTAATACTGTGTCATGAAATTTTAATGCATGCCTACTTACCAGTGTTTTACATGTTAGCAAATAAATAAATAAATGACCTCCATGCCGAAGTCGAACAAATGGGCAGCGCGTACTCCTGTCCGCTTAATAACCACAAACCGCAATCACCAATGTTTTGCACTCAAATCTGTGGCTGTGTGGCTTTGTTTCCCAAGAGACCACCTTTTTTTTTGGTTCTGAATTTATCAAATAACTTTTCCCACTCTGGTTCAATCTCATTTCACCAATTTTTTTAGGGAATAGCACTACAGGTGGATGTGGTATATAGAGCTGGAATGACAGCTCGCTTCAGCTATGTGTTCACGATGATAATTTTGTAGAATAGACCGGAATTATCATTTATCATTGGTCAAGACAAGCCTGCCTATTGGAACAGTCACGTGCAAGATCAAGGCGAAAGCAGAAAAGTGACAGGGTAGCCCGCGAAATTCAAATTTGTTTTTACTTTTAGCAAGTCAGTATCATCTAAATATGATTCACAGCCGTATCAAATATTATGTATTTATAGAATTATAATTATAAAAATCATAAATTCAACTCCCTGAGTTCATGTAACCCTATGGAATTACTATTTCATGAAATCATGACATTTGAGGTTTGTTCTAACTTATGGAGTTATATCGCTGATTTATATGATTATAATTCTGTGAAGCCATTGTTACGGTCCCGAATCATATTTTAATCAACATACAACCTGAAACTGCTCTCAAATGGCAAAAAACGTAAGAAAATTTGATCTCACCCTCTTAGCGCATTCCCCTTAACCAACCAAACTTTACACTTCGCCGCTCCTCTCCGCTCCAATGGACAGGCAGCTTAAGGTTATGCTTTATGCGAGTATATTTTAACCAGTTTTAATGTTAAAAAGTTAATTCATAATAACACTTGATGCAATTACGTACCAACGCATAAATTCAAACATTTCCTGTCCCGTAAATTAGGTGTTGGGTCAACTCTAAGCACAAACATAAGTCCCCATAACAACAGTATCTTAACCCTTACTGACGGTACTTGCAACAAAAACCACGGAACCCTTTGATGCGGTCATGGGACCCTAAAACACGTCGCTCTCTATTTTTAGACATGCGCTGAAAGAAAGTGGAAGATGTTTCATACAACCCTATACCGACGACAATCTAAGAAGCCCGATTTGACATTTCTCATTATACATGCCGCGATAACTTTGTGTGAACGTCTACGTAAGAAATCGAAATATCAAATTCATTATCTTATTGAATCACTATGTTATCCATACACTATAACAATGAGTATCATTCGTTAGCACCAAGTTTCACTTTACATTGGAAAAACGCAGTCAAATACACGAATTATTCGTTGATTCATATTCCGACAGAACGTTATTACAATGTCATGTCTTTGGGTTCGTTGCTGTGTTGTGACCGTTTTAAGTCGTTTTTTGACCGAATAAAATCGATATACTGAAAAATCGATTGGTACTTTTACAAACATTACATTACATTAACATTAAGAAAAAAGAAAAACTTATAATTACTGTATTATTAAATGTTTTAAACATATAAAAACAAAATCAATCGAAAGAAAATTATAACGGAAAACTTTAGAAGAGATGTACATTCTAACAATATGATGGAAAATGAATTTATTATAATGGTAACCGACGAAGACAATTCAACTGATGATAAATAATTTTTCTGGATCATCCGAAGTGACGAAAGTGATTTTTTTTTAACAAAGTGAATTTCTTTATTTACACGTCGTGATCATGATGATGACGTGTAATAAAAAGATATGCCTCGAGAATCGGTTTTAAGCAATGTAGGTAAATTATCGATTACAAACTCTAAGTATGATAAATCAATATGTCTCAAGAATCGGTTAATAAAGCAACCGATGTTTTTTTCCCGTCACTACACAAAAAAAATTGATAGGTGTCAAATCGGGCTTCTTAGATTGTCACACGTATAGTACCTTTACGAGCGGAATGGCAGGTAGAGAGTAAGTAAAAACCACTTGGAAAATTATTAACAATGAAACGGGTAAGTCGGTTAAACAAGATAAACAACTTGAGATTATGGTCGACAATAAATTAGTTAATAAAGCAGCTGACGTAGCTGAGGCGTTTAATGAGTTTTTTGCCAACATACCTGTAACTACCACTCGCTCCTTAAATTCATCCCCGTCTAAAGCGGAAAACCTTATGCTTAATAGTGTGTCTAAAAATAGTCCCTTATTTAGCTTCGAACATGTAACGCCTCGTGATGTAGTTAATGTTTTTAACACACTCAAGTCTAAAAACACTGGTGATTACTGGGGCATCTCCATTAAACTTTTAAGTAATATAATAGACATCGTAGCCCCCTATCTAGCTGTTACTTTTAATAAATGTGTTGATTTAGGAACTTTTCCTGACCTCATGAAGAATAGTAAAGTCATACCATTATTTAAATCAGGTAATAAAAGTGACGTTGGCAATTTCAGGCCTATTTCTATCTTACCAGCATTTAGCAAAATATTTGAAAAGTTAATACTCAAGCAGTTGCTTAGACATTTTAATTTAAATAGCCTCCTTCATAATGAACAATATGGCTTTACAAAAGGTCGTTCGACTACAGATGCGGGTGTTGCTTTGCTGAAACACATATTTAACGCATGAGAGAACTCGCAAAATGCTATTGGGGTTTTCTGTGATCTCTCCAAAGCCTTTGATTGCGTGCACCATGACACGCTTTTGCGTAAACTACACATCACAAACGTAGTTTACGCAAAAGCGTGTTTTGCTAAATGCTGGTAAGATAGAAATAGGCCTGAAATTGCCAACGTCACTTTTATTACCTGATTTAAATAATGGTATGACTTTACTATTCTTCATGAGGTCAGGAAAAGTTCCTAAATCAACACATTTATTAAAAGTAACAGCTAGATAGGGGGCTACGATGTCTATTATATTACTTAAAAGTTTAATGGAGATGCCCCAGTAATCACCAGTGTTTTTAGACTTGAGTGTGTTAAAAACATTAACTACATCACGAGGCGTTACATGTTCGAAGCTAAATAAGGGACTATTTTTAGACACACTATTAAGCATAAGGTTTTCCGCTTTAGACGGGGATGAATTTAAGGAGCGAGTGGTAGTTACAGGTATGTTGGCAAAAAACTCATTAAACGCCTCAGCTACGTCAGCTGCTTTATTAACTAATTTATTGTCGACCATAATCTCAAGTTGTTTATCTTGTTTAACCGACTTACCCGTTTCATTGTTAATAATTTTCCAAGTGGTTTTTACTTACTCTATACCTGCCATTCCGCTCGTAAAGGTACTATACGTGTGACAATCTAAGAAGCCCGATTTGACACCTATCAATTTTTTTTGTGTAGTGACGGGAAAAAAACATCGGTTGCTTTATTAACCGATTCTTGAGACATATTGATTTATCATACTTAGAGTTTGTAATCGATAATTTACCTACATTGCTTAAAACCGATTCTCGAGGCATATCTTTTTATTACACGTCATCATCATGATCACGACGTGTAAATAAAGAAATTCACTTTGTTAAAAAAAAATCACTTTCGTCACTTCGGATGATCCAGAAAAATTATTTATCATCAGTTGAATTGTCTTCGTCGGTTACCATTATAATAAATTCATTTTCCATCATATTGTTAGAATGTACATCTCTTCTAAAGTTTTCCGTTATAATTTTCTTTCGATTGATTTTGTTTTTATATGTTTAAAACATTTAATAATACAGTAATTATAAGTTTTTCTTTTTTCTTAATGTTAATGTAATGTAATGTTTGTAAAAGTACCAATCGATTTTTCAGTATATCGATTTTATTCGGTCAAAAAACGACTTAAAACGGTCACAACACAGCAACGAACCCAAAGACATGACATTGTAATAACGTTCTGTCGGAATATGAATCAACGAATAATTCGTGTATTTGACTGCGTTTTTCCAATGTAAAGTGAAACTTGGTGCTAACGAATGATACTCATTGTTATAGTGTATGGATAACATAGTGATTCAATAAGATAATGAATTTGATATTTCGATTTCTTACGTAGACGTTCACACAAAGTTATCGCGGCATGTATAATGAGAAATGTCAAATCGGGCTTCTTAGATTGTCGTCGGTATAGGGTTGTATGAAACATCTTCCACTTTCTTTCAGCGCATGTCTAAAAATAGAGAGCGACGTGTTTTAGGGTCCCATGACCGCATCAAAGGGTTCCGTGGTTTTTGTTGCAAGTACCGTCAGTAAGGGTTAAGATACTGTTGTTATGGGGACTTATGTTTGTGCTTAGAGTTGACCCAACACCTAATTTACGGGACAGGAAATGTTTGAATTTATGCGTTGGTACGTAATTGCATCAAGTGTTATTATGAATTAACTTTTTAACATTAAAACTGGTTAAAATATACTCGCATAAAGCATAACCTTAAGCTGCCTGTCCATTGGAGCGGAGAGGAGCGGCGAAGTGTAAAGTTTGGTTGGTTAAGGGGAATGCGCTAAGAGGGTGAGATCAAATTTTCTTCGTAAAGACTGACGTCATATAAAATCCTGACGTCACACAAATCCTGCATCGCGTAGTATAGTTTACCGCGTGAACTGCATATATATAACTTCCCCGACATCAATCGTTGGGCAGTTGCCCGCAAGACACAACACCCGTCTGGTCGGAGGATCCTCCCTTTTCTATAGAGGATGAGAGAACTTTACACCCCGTTTATCATACCACTAAAGATATATTATAACTACTATTAAACATAGCCATTAAACTATATTATTTCGTATCATTAAACCAGTGCTTGTAAACAAACAACCAAACCATAACCAGTCTAATATAATAACAAATCAACCAACTATCAACCAACCCAGAAGTTAGTCCTAAACCATACAGCACTAAATTCGACATGAAAAATACACGGCACTGTGCCAGTGAATTGTAGATTGCGTAAAAGCGACAAGAGCAGGAATTACAAAAGTTAAAATCTCATAAGGTATATAAATAAGGTGTCAAAAAAATTGCTTTAATAATAAAGAGTGCTTTAAACTTTAACTGAATAATAACTTTTACTATGGTACCACCTATGCCATCGCGAAAAAACGCTGTTCATTTATTTGCGGCCAGTGTCTCCATCGTGAAAAGTAAGTTGGAGTCTCATTTCCTACGAAATGTACCTATGAGAAAAGTTTTTGCGATTTCTGAGTTTTCTAGTACTCAAACCTCAGTTGGTTTTTTGATCCATATAAGAAACAGGATCGGTTGAGATCAAAAAAAGTTTTTGTGATACTTTCAAAATCTGTGAAAGCAGATCAAAATGTCTCAAGGGTCTGATGGATCTGTTAAGGAGATTGTCCTTTTTTTTCGACTTTGAAGAAACATAATTATTAAAAAAATATCATAATCATAAGCAGCGGATTGGTATATCTTTGACGAGTGGCAATGCATTCATGTTACATTACCCTACACTATAATAATAGCCTTTATTCCAGAATCTTACAAAACATGAATATGAAAGTAAACTAAACTAACATATAAAGTGTCCCTTAAACTTATTGACTCAGGCGTGACTTTACGGAAATCCATTATAAAATACAATAGACCACGTATATTTAGTAGCCTAATCCGCTTAACTGTTCTTAAAGAGTCATAAAGAACCCTGTAAGAAATTGACATGTGTTTCATCTCTCAACGAGGCATCCTCAGGAAGACGATTGACTTGTTGCGAACCTGGACCCGACGTGTTGCCACGTGAAGCGCCGAGCGCACTGTCAGTCACCAAATATACGTCGTTTATTGTATTTTCTTAATTATATTAAATGTTTGATACCGTTATTGGGATTGTCTTGGGTTACAAAGGTCTCCCCTAGACCATCCTTTCCGATTATGGGTCATCCGCCTCCAAATAAAACCACCTATTTTCCGAATATCGTCCTCCCATCTAAGACACGATCCGTTCTTTCGTTTATTTTGTCTTTGATACCATTCGGTTACCCTACCTCACTGACTGGCAAATACGAGTATTTATAGCATAGCCTGATCTTTTATTCTATAGTTTGTGCTAAAGCCAGTGAACAAGAAAATCGAGGATTTGGTAACTGACGTAACTTGCTATGACCTCTTTGCATTGCAAGTTATCTGAAAAGCGTTGCCATCAAACTAAATATAGTAGGGCAGGACCGGATTGAGGAGATAAGGTTTCACGGGCGTGGCCACTCCTAGTATTTGATTTCGGTCGATGTGAAACATTTTAACGTTCAAATTACTGGCTAGCTTTGGCTTAGAATTAGTTTTATAAAAATTACCAGTACTTATTTACAGAGATTATGGATACCTGCGAAATGAAATAATGTAAATTGTCTAGTCAAAGTCTTATTTCTTTTTTCCATCGCAGTATTTGAAGTGAAAGTCAGAATTAGTTGTGTATAATTTAATATTTTAAACAGAATCTTCAATATTTCCTATTTTCATTATCATTATCAATCAGCCTACACCAGTGGACTGCTAGGCATCAAATTCTATTCTATTTTAAATCAAGTGAAACATTTATGAAAACAGACCGAACGAAGCAAAAAAAGTATGTCCAAGGAGTCCAGCAGGTGGCATTCTGTAATTTCTACCTACCCCCATAGGAATAAGGTGTCAGTTTATGTATTTATGTGTAGACTGAACCTTGTAATCGGGCCCTATCTGAATACCTGCGACATTTAAAAATAAATGTCGCAGCATTATGCTGAGATAGGAACCTTTTGGCCTCGTACAGGACTGCATTCATTTTTAATTTTACTTTGTTTTTTATTTATGTTTAGTGTGTTTTTAGTTTAATTCGTGATTTCCTGTGCGAGTCTCAATAAATACTTTTTCTTTCTTTCTAATGTTTTTCACAAAAAAAAAACTCCTTTGAAACGTTTAAACCGAGTACATACAAATTCAAATTCAAATTCAAAAGTCATTTATTCAAACTAGGCTGAGAATCAGCACTTTTCGAACGTCAAAATTACATAAGACAGTCCCCCAAAACGCCCACCCTTCACCACTTCCTAGTGCATTAGCTGGGAAGAAGAAGTGGCGCAACAAACTCCCCAGCAGCACAGCTGTCTGTTCAGTTAGAAGAACAAAAAAAAAGATTCTATATAATAGTATTCAAAATAATTTACATTACGCAACACAAAACATAATTCAAATTATTAGCCATATGTTAGCTAGCACACGCCAATATACCAAACAAAATCATCGAGAACTCAACCAATCAATCATCGATACTCAGGCTGAAATAAAAAAAACTAAACGTAAACAGAATTAATATCTAAATAAAAAAGCCTCCAGGCATAAAGGGCGTGCCCGCTTACATATAGTTGTAACTGGAAGTTATAAATGATAAACTAGGACCATCGATGTAAAATAAATAAACAAAGAGTTAATTACTAATAACAGTAAATAATATGATCAATTGTCGAGGTCACTAGCTAACCACATATTGCAATACAACTCATAAAAAAACAGTGTGATGAGTAGATATTGTCAAAAATAAATTGAAGTTAAATTAAAATAACTTGACTTAAAATGTCAAATAAAATAAACAATTATATAAACTCATATAACTTGTCAGTACGTAAGCTGGAGAAAGAACATAAACATTGTCTTGAGTTAATCACAGCGACCAACTATTCTTATCATTTAAGTAGTCGTTGATAGAATAGTATGCCTTTGAACAAAGATTGGATTTTACTTTCGTTTTAAACGCATTAAAAGGCAAATCTAGCAAAGAAGAGGGTAGCTTGTTATAAAAGGTTATACCAAGCCCAACAAATGAGTTATGAACCTTATGAAGCCGGTGAAAGGGAGCTCGTAGTTTGTCCTTATTTCTAGTGTTAACATTGTGAAAATCACTGTTTTTAGAGTATAAGTGTATATTTTGCCTAATATATAAGATATTGGCGAAGATGAATTGAGATGCCACCGTGAGGATACCAATATCTTTGAAAAAATCTCTCAGAGAAACTCTGGCACCAAGCTGGTAAATAGCGCGAACAGCTCGTTTTTGAAGAACAAATATATTTTGAATATCAGCAGCTTTGCCCCACAGCAGAAGACCGTAGGACATAACGCTATGAAAATAACTAAAATAGACTAACCGAGCTGTATCGACGTCAGTGTATTGTCTTACTTTCCTGACGGCGTAGGCGGCTGAACTGAGCCTTCCCGCTAGGCTCGATATATGTGGGCCCCACTGAAGTTTGGCATCTACTGTTATGCCCAGAAAAACCGCCGAGTTTACAGATTCAAGCACCTCTTTATCTAAGACGATGTTGGGACCTAGATTTCTAACATTTGGTAGGGCAAACTTTACACATTTCGTTTTCTTAGTATTTAGAACTAGGTTATTTGTCGTAAACCAATCCGTAACCATTGAGAGTGCTTTAAAAATAAGAGAGGTATCATCTGCGAACAGTACAACTTCACAGATACCCTTTAAATAGAATGGTAAGTCATTGATATACACTAAGAACAAGAATGGACCCAGTATTGAGCCTTGAGGTACACCTAACTGAACTGGTAGCCCAGAAGATTTCACACCATCAACATCTACACATTGGGACCTATTATGTAAATACGAATTTAAAACGTTGAGAGCTTCGTTTTGCACACGTACACATTACGGTGTGCAAAACGAAGCTACGCCATCAGGAAAGTAAGACAATACACTGACGTCGATACAGCTCGGTTAGTCTATTTTAGTTATTTTCATAGCGTTATGTCCTACGGTCTTCTGCTGTGGGGCAAAGCTGCTGATATTCAAAATATATTTGTTCTTCAAAAACGAGCTGTTCGCGCTATTTACCAGCTTGGTGCCAGAGTTTCTCTGAGAGATTTTTTCAAAGATATTGGTATCCTCACGGTGGCATCTCAATTCATCTTCGCCAATATCTTATATATTAGGCAAAATATACACTTATACTCTAAAAACAGTGATTTTCACAATGTTAACACTAGAAATAAGGACAAACTACGAGCTCCCTTTCACCGGCTTCATAAGGTTCATAACTCATTTGTTGGGCTTGGTATAACCTTTTATAACAAGCTACCCTCTTCTTTGCTAGATTTGCCTTTTAATGCGTTTAAAACGAAAGTAAAATCCAATCTTTGTTCAAAGGCATACTATTCTATCAACGACTACTTAAATGATAAGAATAGTTGGTCGCTGTGATTAACTCAAGACAATGTTTATGTTCTTTCTCCAGCTTACGTACTGACAAGTTATATGAGTTTATATAATTGTTTATTTTATTTGACATTTTAAGTCAAGTTATTTTAATTTAACTTCAATTTATTTTTGACAATATCTACTCATCACACTGTTTTTTTATGAGTTGTATTGCAATATGTGGTTAGCTAGTGACCTCGACAATTGATCATATTATTTACTGTTATTAGTAATTAACTCTTTGTTTATTTATTTTACATCGATGGTCCTAGTTTATCATTTATAACTTCCAGTTACAACTATATGTAAGCGGGCACGCCCTTTATGCCTGGAGGCTTTTTTATTTAGATATTAATTCTGTTTACGTTTAGTTTTTTTTATTTCAGCCTGAGTATCGATGATTGATTGGTTGAGTTCTCGATGATTTTGTTTGGTATATTGGCGTGTGCTAGCTAACATATGGCTAATAATTTGAATTATGTTTTGTGTTGCGTAATGTAAATTATTTTGAATACTATTATATAGAATCTTTTTTTTTGTTCTTCTAACTGAACAGACAGCTGTGCTGCTGGGGAGTTTGTTGCGCCACTTCTTCTTCCCAGCTAATGCACTAGGAAGTGGTGAAGGGTGGGCGTTTTGGGGGACTGTCTTATGTAATTTTGACGTTCGAAAAGTGCTGATTCTCAGCCTAGTTTGAATAAATGACTTTTGAATTTGAATTTGAATTTGTATGTACTCGGTTTAAACGTTTCAAAGGAGTTTTTTTTTTGTGAAAAACATTAGAAAGAAAGAAAAAGTATTTATTGAGACTCGCACAGGAAATCACGAATTAAACTAAAAACACACTAAACATAAATAAAAAACAAAGTAAAATTAAAAATGAATGCAGTCCTGTACGAGGCCAAAAGGTTCCTATCTCAGCATAATGCTGCGACATTTATTTTTAAATGTCGCAGGTATTCAGATAGGGCCCGATTACAAGGTTCAGTCTACACATAAATACATAAACTGACACCTTATTCCTATGGGGGTAGGTAGAAATTACAGAATGCCACCTGCTGGACTCCTTGGACATACTTTTTTTGCTTCGTTCGGTCTGTTTTCATAAATGTTTCACTTGATTTAAAATAGAATAGAATTTGATGCCTAGCAGTCCACTGGTGTAGGCTGATTGATAATGATAATGAAAATAGGAAATATTGAAGATTCTGTTTAAAATATTAAATTATACACAACTAATTCTGACTTTCACTTCAAATACTGCGATGGAAAAAAGAAATAAGACTTTGACTAGACAATTTACATTATTTCATTTCGCAGGTATCCATAATCTCTGTAAATAAGTACTGGTAATTTTTATAAAACTAATTCTAAGCCAAAGCTAGCCAGTAATTTGAACGTTAAAATGTTTCACATCGACCGAAATCAAATACTAGGAGTGGCCACGCCCGTGAAACCTTATCTCCTCAATCCGGTCCTGCCCTACTATATTTAGTTTGATGGCAACGCTTTTCAGATAACTTGCAATGCAAAGAGGTCATAGCAAGTTACGTCAGTTACCAAATCCTCGATTTTCTTGTTCACTGGCTTTAGCACAAACTATAGAATAAAAGATCAGGCTATGCTATAAATACTCGTATTTGCCAGTCAGTGAGGTAGGGTAACCGAATGGTATCAAAGACAAAATAAACGAAAGAACGGATCGTGTCTTAGATGGGAGGACGATATTCGGAAAATAGGTGGTTTTATTTGGAGGCGGATGACCCATAATCGGAAAGGATGGTCTAGGGGAGACCTTTGTAACCCAAGACAATCCCAATAACGGTATCAAACATTTAATATAATTAAGAAAATACAATAAACGACGTATATTTGGTGACTGACAGTGCGCTCGGCGCTTCACGTGGCAACACGTCGGGTCCAGGTTCGCAACAAGTCAATCGTCTTCCTGAGGATGCCTCGTTGAGAGATGAAACACATGTCAATTTCTTACAGGGTTCTTTATGACTCTTTAAGAACAGTTAAGCGGATTAGGCTACTAAATATACGTGGTCTATTGTATTTTATAATGGATTTCCGTAAAGTCACGCCTGAGTCAATAAGTTTAAGGGACACTTTATATGTTAGTTTAGTTTACTTTCATATTCATGTTTTGTAAGATTCTGGAATAAAGGCTATTATTATAGTGTAGGGTAATGTAACATGAATGCATTGCCACTCGTCAAAGATATACCAATCCGCTGCTTATGATTATGATATTTTTTTAATAATTATGTTTCTTCAAAGTCGAAAAAAAAGGACAATCTCCTTAACAGATCCATCAGACCCTTGAGACATTTTGATCTGCTTTCACAGATTTTGAAAGTATCACAAAAACTTTTTTTGATCTCAACCGATCCTGTTTCTTATATGGATCAAAAAACCAACTGAGGTTTGAGTACTAGAAAACTCAGAAATCGCAAAAACTTTTCTCATAGGTACATTTCGTAGGAAATGAGACTCCAACTTACTTTTCACGATGGAGACACTGGCCGCAAATAAATGAACAGCGTTTTTTCGCGATGGCATAGGTGGTACCATAGTAAAAGTTATTATTCAGTTAAAGTTTAAAGCACTCTTTATTATTAAAGCAATTTTTTTGACACCTTATTTATATACCTTATGAGATTTTAACTTTTGTAATTCCTGCTCTTGTCGCTTTTACGCAATCTACAATTCACTGGCACAGTGCCGTGTATTTTTCATGTCGAATTTAGTGCTGTATGGTTTAGGACTAACTTCTGGGTTGGTTGATAGTTGGTTGATTTGTTATTATATTAGACTGGTTATGGTTTGGTTGTTTGTTTACAAGCACTGGTTTAATGATACGAAATAATATAGTTTAATGGCTATGTTTAATAGTAGTTATAATATATCTTTAGTGGTATGATAAACGGGGTGTAAAGTTCTCTCATCCTCTATAGAAAAGGGAGGATCCTCCGACCAGACGGGTGTTGTGTCTTGCGGGCAACTGCCCAACGATTGATGTCGGGGAAGTTATATATATGCAGTTCACGCGGTAAACTATACTACGCGATGCAGGATTTGTGTGACGTCAGGATTTTATATGACGTCAGTCTTTACGGCGGTCTTTTAAGCGGGCACGCCCTTTATGCCTTTTTTCGGGTATTAAGTTCTGTTTATGTTTTTAGTTTTTATTTTCGCTTGAGTACCTAATAGATTTCGATTGTCGTGATGGCCCAGTGGTTAAGGCCTCGCCTCTTATGCATGAGGTTGTGGGTTCAAATCCGGGCAAGTACCAATGTGACTTTAACAATTCATATGTACTTTCTGAGTTTATCTTGGACATTACTGACATCGGTGAAGGAAAACATCGTGAGGAAACCTGGACTTATAGTTAATATAAGTCTGAAATCGCCAACCCGTCTTGAGCAAGCGTGGTGATCAATGCTCGTGCCTTCTCTGTACGAGAAGAGGCCTTTGCTCTGGATTGGGACAGTAACAGGCTGGTATTATTATGTCGTTTATTTATTTACTTTCATATTAAATTACATTTTCAAATATTTCTTACATTAAAAAGATTTAAAAAAAAAACATAAAAAAATATAAAAAAATAGATGTCCGCCGGTGTCGGGAGCAGGGTCCAAGCTACCGGTGGTTAGGGCTGCAGAGACAGGAACCTCCTCACAATGCGAGCCGTATCGAGGAGTACTGCTTTCTGAATCAGGCGCTTGATCCAACCGCCTAACGAGAGCCTCGAGAGATGTTGGTCGAGGCTTTCGGCCATCAGGCCATTGGCCGTATTATTATTATTATTAATGATTTCGATATATTTTTTTTGGTATATTGGCGTGTGCTAGCTGACATTATAGCAAAAAATAACAAAAAGTTCTAAATTCTAAAGTCATTTATTCAAACTAACGTTATTTGAATAAATGACTTTTGAATTTTGCACGACACATTTTTTGTTAAAAATAGATAGATAGATAGAATATTCTTTATTATGCACACCATACAAATTACAGAAATAAATTTAGAAATGTTACATAGGGTGACACAATGGGCGGTCTTATCGCTAAAAGCGATCTTTTACAGACAATCTTTGGATGGATTAAAGGGAGAAGGAGAGACAATACTGCAGGTAGTCAGTGGTGTACCATTTACATACACAATAAATACGTAACGCATAAACTTAACCACATAAATATATACATATATATATACATAGATATATATAAAATAATAAACATGAAACAAGAATAAGGAACTATATGTAATGATGACGTTTAAGGAAAGAGGAAGTGTTTTTTCACCAGAGTTTTAAAAATGGACAAAGATTGAGCACGCCTTATCGACACGGGTAAGGCATTCCATAACCGTACTGCTTGAACTGTAAAAGATTTGTCATAAAAGCTGGTGGAATGCTTCGGCATCTCTAGTCTCAAGTTTTCTGATGATCTCAGATATCTATTATGTGTGTCATGAAGGAACTGGAAACGTTCTTTAAGATAAGAGGGGGTTGCAGGATTAAACAGAATACTGTAGAGCTGAAATAAGATATGTGAATTCCGGCGAAGACGTATGGGAAGCCACTTGAGCTTTGTACGAAATTCAGAAATGTGATCATATTTGCGCAGGCCAAATATAAATCTTATGCAAAAGTTTTGAAGTCGCTCAAGTTTATCTAGTTGTGCTTCAGTGAGATCGAGATAACTGACATCAGCGTAGTCAAGGATGGGAAGTAAATAGGTTATTCTAATAAATGTAAACTAACTTGCATTCTAATTACGCAACACGTAGGTAAACAGATCGCAATAGATTTCATTTGGACAGTTCAAGAATTTACATTTCTCCGTATGTTTGGCAAATCTGTCTTCTCCCCAAATAGATTTACACAATGTATATTTTTGAAGTGTCTAAATGGAATATATTAGGATTGTGAGAATGCTTGTGTAAAGAAGATTTAAGGTGTGAATTAATGAATCAACAGATAGTTTTCATCAAAAACAAGCGAGTTCCCTTTCTAATTTTGTGCGGTCATTAATCGACATAAGTTGAAAATATAGTAACTTAGGCGAATTTAGTATACTTAAAGCTTTGACCACAGTGAACGTAGACAGGCGCGACGCGATTCTGGTGGAACAATTACTATGTAAACTTCATGGAAATTGTTCTACCCGTGTCGCGTTACGCCGCCGCCGTCGCGTCGCGCCTGTCTGAGAGTGCTTTGAGGCGAATCCCGCACGTGCTGGGGACGCAACTGCGCGCGTCTAATGTTTTAATGATACGGAAGTCACGCGACTATTCGCATCTGTTTGAACACCTCAATATAAGTAATTTTCCCGCATTTCGCGCATGATTCGCTTCTATTTGACCGGCACCCTAATCTGATAACACACTGTATCACAATCCAAAGGATTTTTGAAGGAAATTTATAATTGCATAACTGTTTGAATACAAGTAATTTTACATAATCTTCGCCAGCGATTTTCCTCCCGCATTTTGCTCGTGATTAGCTTCTGTTTGACCACCACCTTAATTCCGTAACACACTTTCTACCACAATCCAAAGGATTTTGAAGGAAATTTATAATTGCATAACTGTTTGAAAAACTTGTCTGTTCGACGCTGTAAATAACGCAGTGATTTCGTTGAACTGTCAAAATTAATGGCATTGGGATTGTGAGTTTGTTACGCAGTTAACCCGCGGAGCTTCAAGTGCTGCTTGTCCTTTCTTCTTGCTTGCGTCACTAATACCTACTCAATCCTATTTTTAGGTAAATTATGCAACCCCACTTCGTACACCATTTTCGGGACCCTATCAACCCGGTAAGATACCCAAACATTTCTCAATAATACAGGCGCATTCAAACTGCAGCCCCAGTAAAACTGAAGCAAGAAAATCTCGCCCAAATATTCGCCAAGAATTCAGGCCAATCGCCTCTAGGGGAAGTTTCGTTAATAATCTGAACCGATAAATATAAGTTAAATAAAGGAGGGTCATTTGGTGTTTGTCGAGTGATATTGTATAGGGAGCAGGAGTATTTAAGCTTCTTTAAACTGTTAATTATTTCCGTGTGTTTAAGTTAAGAACGTTTATTCGGAAGGTGGGCAACGTCGCAAATAGATGTCAAATAACAAAACTGACTAGATGACAAAACTGTTTTGATTAATTTGGCAATATTTCTGTGTGGAAATAAGAAATGTGGCTAACTAGTGAACTAGAATATTGATTATAAAATGCAATAATTAATATCGTAACACCGAATGTTTCGTTTTAGATGTAAAAAAACTATTTGGAAACTTTCCAAATGCATGTTTTACACCTAAAATGGGTACCTACAACATCAAATTCAATGTTATAATTGCAATTCATTATTAATATTCTAGTTCGCTAGTTAGCCACATTTCTTATTTCTATTCAGTAATGAATCAAAACAGGTAAATATTTGACGGTTACTTTCGACGTTGCCAACTTTTAGGATAAACCCTCTCAAGTCTTCACTTAACTGAGAGCGCTGTTTTTTGGTCCGTCATCAGCGAAATGTGGGTAAACGTGTTAATTTATTTGGTTAATTAAAGATGATGCAAACAGAGGAAATATTGCATAAACTGAATGGCATGTATTATGCTGATATGACTTCATGAAAGCACACCCGCGCGCCCTTATTAACATGCAACTACATTATTTTCATTGAGTTCTGATGGTGTCATCAGCAAATTGTGGGTCATCTTTAAAGACGCCGATATATGCCAGTGGCTTTCCGAAAAAGGTGGTTAAAGTCACCTTAACCGACTTTTAATGATTTTATACTGAAGATCACGACTAAACGAGTAGTGTTAATGATTTGCAAAAAAAATATTATTAAATAAGAGCATTTTCTTAATAACTCAATCTGTGAATATTTTAGATGATGTTTACATAGTGTAATGAATTTGTAAAGTTATGTCTAACGCGGATAAAAAACTGAGAATCACGAAAGCTAATCACTCAAGGTCACTAGCATATATCTGCAATATCTTAAGATATTTTACCTTCACATCTGTGCTGTCCATATTTTCAATCTTCTTTTACTAACTATGGCATAATACCAACAAAAACAAAACTCTGCGATAAAACTCACCAACCCTACACTTTTATGAAGGCAAACAAATGCCACAGCATATCAACCACGTGTAGGATTTCCGCAACGCTAAGCAGAGGAACAACTTTCCCTCTTCCTGTGAGTGGGTGTTATTGGAAAACTGTGTGGGCATGGAAGGCAACAATCTTCTGACGTATAGTTTACATAAATGAGCATTGCTTTTATTCATGAGATTTTTTGTTCTGAAAAAGCTTCCAGAAATGTAGGAATAGATATTTTGTAAAGTTTAGGTGACTTCGTACAAAAAAAAAAAAAAAAAAATTAACTCGTACATATTCGTATTTGATGAGAGTATGGACCCTGCACCAATTTATAAAGGAGTCTGACTCAATAGTCGTGTCAGTTGTCAAGAGCGTAAGCATGACATCTTGAATGAACACTATAATATCAATAATATCGGATATTTTATGTGGACAGGGGAGTTGGTAGTTACAGACATATACAGTAAGTTGCGAGTGAAACTACGTGGCAACACCACGCCAGTGAATAATTTGGAAATGTTTTCAGAACCTGTTAAAGGTGAGGTCATGACTGTTTGGAAGACTAATATTTTAAAATTAATCCTGAGTACTCTGGACAGATGTAGCTTACTGAAGCAAGTAACTGAAAGCCCGCAGAATCTCCCAAGGGCCACACTAGGCCGTCTGGAAACCCGCAATGAAAATAATTACATGAAATAAAGATGGCGGTAGAAGAAACTTAGGACTAGAGATAAAATATTATAGACAGGCAATGATAAATAGAGGGCTGCCGTAGACTAAGGCTAAGAACTAACGGAGCGGTTTTCAACCGCGTCCGCCGCCACGGTGGCGGGTGCAGCTGGACCCGGAAACTATCGCGCAAGCCGCGGGCATAAACCGCGTCGTGAAATTTACTATCTACGAGAACATTTCCATGTACTACGTGTTCGTTCGAGTGCTTGCGGAAAAACAAGCTGTTACATTTTGTTTTAAGTTTATTTTAATTTTCAGTTGGATGCAATTAGTTTTAGTAGGAATAATAAAAATTGTGTACTGGCTAAATAGTGAAGATGTTTCGTTGGTCCAACTTTAATATTATTCCAATTTCCATCGAACGTGTAACTAAATTATGTTCTCTGAGGAGGTAACTATGTAGGTGTGGAAGTAACTAATGAAAGATGTCTTATTTCATTAAAATATTATGTCTTCTTTCTCCTTTAACCGGGTAATTTTATTCCGGGTTATTCGGTTTTTCTATTAGAAATTTCTCAGTAGCAGCCCGGAGTCTGGATTTGTGCGCGGTTGATGGCAATAGGCTCGCCGCCTATTACATGGGAGTTAAACATAACTGGCGAAATGTGGATGTACCAGTACACCTCTGCCTAACCCTTCGGGGATTGCTGGCGTTATATTATGTTACATATTATGTTCTCGCCCGCAATATAGTAACAGAAGACCGAATAAAGTGGGCTATCAACACCTTTCAGCCATACAAGTCAGCAGGGCTGGATGGTATTTTCCCAGCCCTGCTGCAGTGGGGGGTAGATTATCTAACACCATGGCTGGTGGAGATCTACCGAGCCTGCATAGCACTCAGACAGATACCTCTCGCATGGCGCGAGGTAAAAGTCATTTTCATACCCAAACCAGGAAAAACCGATTACACGCAACCCAAGGCTTATAGACCTATAAGCCTCACATCCTTTCTTCTGAAAACCCTCGAGAGGCTCTGTGATAGGCACATCCGAGACGGACCTCTTCGGGTAAAACCACTCCACAAATACCAGCATGCGTATTCCACAGGCAAATCAACAGAATCCGCGCTGCACAGCGTGGTTTCCAAAATTGAATGCGCAGTGGACCACAAATGCTCAGCACTGGCCGCCTTCATTGACATCGAGGGAGCCTTTGACAAAACCATGTTCAACAGCATTAACATGGCACTCAACAGTCACAACATTGACCCGACCTTGAGTGGCTGGATCACCAACATGCTCAAACTGAGAGCTGTTCAAGTCACAGTAAATGACACTACGAGGGCCATCGTTGCGAAGGGCTGCCCGCAAGGAGGAGTCCTCTCGCCGCTCCTATGGAACCTTGTAGTAGACAGCCTCATCAAAACACTCAATGACAAAGGTTACTTCACAGTAGGCTACGCCGATGACATAACCATTGTAATAAACGGCACCCACGAAAACACTCTATGCAACCTAATGCGTCAAGCCCTAAAAATAGTAGAGGAATGGTGCAGCAGGCACCAACTCTCAGTGAACCCTACAAAAACTGAACTGATTCTCTTCACAAAAAAGAGAAAACTGACAACACTACAGCTACCTCGATTCTTCGGAACAACCCTAAGCCTATCAACTGAAACTAAATACCTGGGCATCTTTTTGGACAAACAGCTGAACTGGGCAAAACACACCAACTATCTAATCTACTACTAATCTCGAAAAACTGCAGCGGTTTGCTTGTGTTGCAATCACTGGCAGTATGAGAACTACACCCACTGCCGCCCTACAGGCAATGCTTGGACTGCCTCCTCTGCACCTCATCGTGCGGGAGGAGGCGGCCCTAGCCGCCTTTAGGCTCCATGTATCCGGTACACTAAGCAAAGACTCTAGAGTTAAGCACACACGTATAAAGGAAGATGCGATCAAACGACGACCAATGATGGCATCACCCTGTGATAAATCCCCGAAAACATACCACTTTCATAGGCACTACAACATAATACTTACAGAAGAACAGTGTGACTACTCAGGCTCGAAAGAGATGAGAGTATACACCGACGGATCGAAGACCGACTCCGGGACTGGAGTTGGAGTCTTCTCACACGACTTCAACATAAAGATATCCAGCCCGCTGGGAATGTTCAACACCGTCTATCAGGCGGAGTGTGTGGGCATCATACGAGCGGTCCACGCCCTAAAAGCCAGGAGAGTTACGGACACACACATACGCATACTCTCCGACAGCGCCTCAGTGCTTCAATCCTTACAGAAAACACATATTACCTCAAAGCTGACACTAGAATGTCACAATGCACTCGAACAAATAACGGTATTTAGCCGCAACACGGTGACGCTGCAATGGATAAAAGGACACAGCGGTTCGCTAGGTAACGACGCTGCTGACGAACTTGCTAGACGAGGATCCAGCACGGCGGTCTGTGGACCCGAGCCTATCGTACCCATCCCCTTCAACCAGATACGCAGATGGCTGCAGGATTTCACCCATACTCAAGCGGAGCACTGGTGGTCCTCGACACCGGGCTGCAGGCAATCCAAGGAAGCCATGCCATCCTTGGATACCGGGCTAACCCGGCGTTTACTACGCCTGGATAGGAATGGCCTGCGCTTGGTGGCGGGGACCATCACGGGCCACTGCTCGCTGAACAAACACTTTCACACAATAGGCATAACGGACAGTCCTCTGTGCAGGGCGTGCATGGAGGCTGAGGAAACCGTCACGCACGTGCTTTTTGAATGCACAGGCGTCACCCAGATTAGAACACAGACCCTCGGGACACCCAGATCTTTCACAGATGTTCTGAACAGACCAGGAGATTTAATTAACTTCTGGAGGGAGGTGGGCTGGTTGGAATAACCACCAACGGCCGCTATGGCCCACGCACAATGGTCCACTGAAGGACTAAGTGCGGAAACCAAACCCCATAACATAAGACATAACATAAGACATGTTCTCTTCTTTCTAGACAATTTTCTTCCTTTCTTAATTGTAACTGATATTAAAATGTTATTTTACCACTTCAAAGCTCGTTTTTATGGTTGTTTTCACTTACAATACAATTCGCCATAAATGAATTTATTGTATTTCAATATTGTCGTTGATCGCAATATTGTCTTTGGTCCGTGGCCTTGACATTAAACAATGAACGACATTGTAAAACTTTCATTGGTTGAATACGAGGCTTTTGGCTAGTTTTGTAATTGTGTGTATTTTATGTAAAAAATA
Source organism: Agrochola macilenta (assembly GCA_916701695.1). NCBI lineage: Eukaryota > Metazoa > Arthropoda > Insecta > Lepidoptera > Noctuidae > Agrochola > Agrochola macilenta. The sequence continues at coordinate 6,981,451 of OU753554.1, read as the reverse complement.
ATCAATGTGCGTTTTGTTTGTGCAGAATAAATATTTTGTCTTTCTATCAATGCTCTCATTATTTTCCCCCCAAAAGTCCAATGAACGGTTTTTCATGAATGAGCTACCTATTTGCTTAGTAAAATAAGACAAACTTCAGAAATTCGGTCAAGTGTGTCCTTCAGTTAAGCCGTGAAACGATCTTAATTTATCTTCCGATATACATAGTATGGGAGTCAGTTTCGATGATCAAGATAATGTTTTAGTTATTTACCGAGGATGTTATTGTGTTGCTTCTGTGAGTTAAAATTCAACGATATGGAAGTACTTTTATTAAAAGTACTTATATAAAATTATGCGTAACAGTAACTAATTACGTAACATATTGTCGTAAACGATTACAACAAATCTGTTTTATTTTGACAGTTGAACAACATTCATTGCATTATTTACGTTGTTGAGCAGATTTATTTCGAACTTTTAAGCAATGGATTTATTATTTTTGATAACATTGATTTTACATTCTGTGATTATTTGAACTCACACACTGATTTATTAGTATTACTTGTTAAAATGTTAGGAATATCGTTTATTTTTACAATGTTTGTAAATATATGAGCACCATGTATCTTTAATGTATCTGTCATTGCTTCATTTTTAATTATTTTTGCCGATTGTGGTATAGTAATCTTATTCCACGTGCATCGTCGTCACATATTCATGTATACAAAATATAGTGAAAACATTTTAAAAGAGTAATGATGGAGTTTCTTGCCCATTCTTTTAAATACGAAAACTACATTTTAAAAGGGGCGACTAGAATTCCAGTTTTTATACATTTTGAAGTTCAAAAGTGCCTAATTGAAATAAATTATTTGACTTTGACATTCTGAAGTTCTTTTTCTGCATTCGAAAATTATGAACTATTGAAACATAAGGTGAAGCTGAAATTTTAAGTTTTCAACTACAGGACTAATGGCCGATTCCTTATTGTTTAAAATAAAGACTCTTGTATCCTTACCAATAATAAAGCAAAGACCTCACAGTTTTGCATAGTAGACCCTCTCATTTGGAAGTAGCTATCACAGGTCTGCCTACAAATTTATTTATAAACCCAGTTTGGGAATAAAAAAGCTACCATATTGGTAAGCAAAACGATTCGTTTTTGTTTATAGGAATCGAGCACATTACATTACACCATACTTCACGTTGTGAGACTTAAAAACAACATAAAATCTGACAGTTGAAAATAATCCCAATTAATTAGTAAATTTCTTAATTTCTCTTAGCTAGACAAACACTCTCATTAGAAGCAGTATTTCTCAAGATTAGACACTAAGAATGATGAGGACATCTCTTTGCACTTTGTCTAGACTGGTCTAGTCTATAAATTTTAGGAAAGTAGTTAGCACTTCGGAGTCTGTGTTAATAGATCTTTCTGGTTCTTAAGACGAAAAACATAAGAGAGCTGAATTTGGTCTTTATTTTAAGGGAAGTAATACATTTTTACATCAATCTCCACGATTTCTCAATATCTTCATTACAACATATTATCCTACACTATTAAATGAGCAATATTTGTATGAATGTATGTACGTTCTCGAAAAGGGCTCTAACGATTTCGATGAAAGTTACAATACCTATAGAATTTACGGGGGCGGAAAATCAATCTAGCTAGGTCTCATATCTGAGAAAATTCGTTTTCTCCGTATTTTCACCCGAGCCGAGCTTGGTCGCCCAAAGTTTAGAACAAAATGGCAGCATGGAACTAGTATGTACTATGCATGGAATTAATACTCAATACTCAATATCTTTATTGCTTTACCATAATGTGTACTTAGGTGATAACTATATATTTAGATCATTATGGACCCTGTAGGGCACAGCAAAAGGGTAGGAGAGAGGAAGCCCTGTTTAATGAGATCATGCAAGTTTTAACTTACATTTATTCAAAGTCAGGAGATCGCAAATAGGATCTATCATTTCGTTTATCTATTGTTTATGTATTTTTTTATCTGTAAAAGTGTTCTTAAATATTTTAGATTATTTCTATATACCTATGTATGTACATATCTATTATAATTCTGTTTATTAATTTATATAAATTGTTTATCTTCGAATAATTATTATTGCTATATTGTTTAATTTATTATAATTGCTAATTTATTTAATTATTATTTTTGTTATATATTTATTTATTAAAAAATTCCGTATCATTAATATATAATTATTATTATTTTTTCCTATTTTGTTTATCATTTAAATATTCATCTAAGGAGTAATAGCATTTGTTTATGAGTAATTTTTTTTAATATTAGTATGAACTATCCTATATTATTAAATGAGCATTCTCTATTTTCACCAGAGCAGAGCTCGGTCGGCCAGGTACTATACATAAATCGGCCATCCTTGACGACACGGTTGGCGCAGTGGCTGAGTGATCGACTGCTGCGCAACGTGTCGCGGGTTCGATCCCCGCACGGAACAAATATTTGTATAATCTGCAAGTAGTTGTTCCGGGTCTGGGTGTTAGTGTATGTGAGTTTCTATGTTTGTAAACGCACTCACGATACAAGAAGAAATTCTTAGTGTGGGGCAACGTTTTTAAAAAAAATATTTAACACATAGGGGTTCATTTAAAAATATTGCTTAAATTAAGTAATGACGTCTGCATTTTTAGACTCGTAACTTTAAGCAACGTTTATAAATATGTTAACCCAACAATGACTACCTATCACTGATTTCAACCATCAAGAACTCCATTATTATAATATTATCACCCTTTTTAGGGTTCCATACCTCAAAAGGAAGAACGGAACCTTTATAGGATCACTCGAGTGTCTGGGTGTCTGTCTGTCCGTTTGTCACAGCCAATTTACTCCGAATCTAATGGACCGATTAAGTTGAAATTTGGAACACGTAATATGTATTTCTGTGACCCAAACACGGACGTCTAACGTAAATAAATGAATTTTGGAGTGGGCTTATTGCAAGAACATTTTTTTTTTTTTTTTTAAATTTTATTAATACTTTAAAAGATATTTAAGAAAATTTATGAAAAGTGACCCCCACTTATCTCCGATAATACTGAGATTAAAATGTTGAAAAAAATATAGAAAATGGTTCTTTACTCATAGATTACAGAAAAACTTATAAGAAGTCTATGGTTTTAAAATAACTTGGTAAATCTCTCAACATTGTGCGTACAAACTTACTTTTGCAGTTGGAATGTATGGGAGAACATGTTTTACAACCACAATGTTAAGTTTGTCCTTGGGATAAATTCATCCTAGCTACGGAACCCTTCATTGTGCTTAGTCTGACATGCACTTGGCCGGTCTTTTTTAACCCAACCTTAATTTACTCCACCAAGAGGCGTCAGCCTTCGGGGAAACCACATTAATATTATTTATCTATCACCCTTTTCTAAATCCATCGTACTTACTTTACTGCACCACTTTCATTCAAACTTCTCACCGTCTCCCGCACAGTTTGACTCATGACCTTCCCTCACAACATAGGTATGTAGGCTGCATCAAACACACCTCAACTTCTGGCCTCAACTCGTAAATGTCATGGTTGCAACCACTTAGTAACAACTACTCTACGAAATGTGATACAAACTTTCCTGTAACTAGTAACTTTTAGCGTAATTGAGTTGTAAGAATGGGTCACTTTTGTTCACTTTTTCGTGGAAGCGTAAGAGGTGATGATGAAGTTTGGTGAAAACAATAATATTATAATCACAACAACAACAGTAGTTAGTTGATTGAGACGGGTATCGTGTCTGGCGGGCAACTGCCCAACGATTGATGTCGTGGCGTTGTATATATACTCGTTGCGCGGTAAACCCTGCTTGCGCGATGCAGGATTTTGAGTGACGTCATGGTGATGTGTAGTTCGCATGTGGCGTTGTAGATGCCACATGCACAGTTATGGAAATTAGAAAGTTACAATTGGCATTTTAAAAAACGTATTTTTTTTTCGAGGAAGTTGTGTGTGTCATCGGTACTAAACTTTCTAAGAGTGCCTGGTAGTGAATAGTGAAAACATCGTAAAAAAAACCTGGGTTCATCTTTTAGAGGCCAACATAGCCCAACATAGTAACTAAATGGATAGAAAGAAGATGACTAATTTATGGACTAACAAAAACTGTACTCTAATTGCGTAATACACGATCAATCAGAATCAGAATCGTTTTAAAACAGATTGGTATACAATTAAATAAGCAACCAGTTTAATTTTCTCTAGACTCTAAATTATTGTCCTATGGAGCAGGACCAGCATGTCTCCAAGCATTCTTATCTTGGATATAATCCTCTAATTTGTAATATACTTGTTTTTATAATGTGTTCAGAATGGAACCATCGTATTTTAAACAGGTAGACAATGTTGCCTGGATAGGTAGGTTAGCTTTGTCCCATTTCACTCGAAAATAGTAAAGTTACATGCTGGTGGGTTTATTATTTAATATTCTTCATACACTGTCACAATGCCAAGCCAACGCTTTTTACACTCCCCTGAGATTCTTATGACAGAAGACCCTGAGAACCTTTTTCTCTAGTCATAAGATTGTCATGTATGCAATACACTCGTGCCACAGTAGAAACAGAGGCAATCAAAGACAAAAAACCGGTGAAGTGCGTGTCGGACCACGCACAATATTCAGAGATTTACCATGTTGTTTTAGGACCATATACTTCTTATAGGTTTTCCTGTAATCTATGAGTAAAGTTCCATTCTCTGTATTTTTTTGAAAATGTTAGGCTCAGTAGTTTTGGAGATAAGGGGCGGTCAATTTTCAACTATTTTCTTAAATATCTTAAAATGAAAAAAAAAAGAAAAAATTTTTTTTTTAAATAAATAATTTAAAAAAAATTTTTTTTTTTATGAGACTCTCGCGAACAAGTCCTTTCATTTGATATGTCACACGGTAATGTTTGCAAAACTTATTATTTTTATTTTCTTGATTGCAAAGTGATTTGAATATTGGGGATATTCAAAATTTATTTATTTACGATACACGTCCGTGTTTCGGTCACAGAAATACAAAATACCTATGTGTACCAAATTTCAACTTAATCGGTCCATTAGATTTGGGGCAAATTGGCTGTGACAGTCGGACAGACAGACACACAAGTGATCCTGTAAGGGTTCCGTTTTTTTTCTTTTGAGGAACTGAAACCTAAAAATGACAGATTGTAAAACCCGGGGATGTCAAAAATTAAGAATAGAAATCCAGAAAGAAAAATCCAGAAGAAATCTATGGTAGCGATTGAAGTGGGCGTGACTCATATACTACGCGTGCTGGTATACATATATACGTACCTTAATGTCTACTGTATATTACAACCATAATCATAATAATATCTGTAATTACAAGAGCGGAAGTTTGAACGCTAACGATCAAACTTGATATGTCGTCGTTAATTGTTAGAGTTTAGACAGTCAAGATGTTGAACGAGTTGCTGATAACGAGATCAAAGGAATTTGCTAAAACTTCTATATGTAGGTAGTTTGTGTATGAAGGTGATAAAAAACAATAAGAATTTTTAAAATATAGGTATAGGTACAAAATTTTTTCAGGGTTTCAGACTGTCAAATCAAGCTTATAGTTTTGATCAAAATAGTGTTGTTGAAAAGCCTCTTGGCTCATGCCAAGAGGCTTAGAGTGGGTGAAGAGATAAGATGGCAGGTGCTCCGATTTAGAGGAAATAATAATAATAAAATATTAAAAAGACAACAATGAATTTATACCTACATAAAATCGGTACACAAGAACATAAATTAAATAGTTTATAAACTTACATAACACATAGGTATTATAATCAAAAAATTATAATAAATTACATAAAACAGAAAAAAAAAGAAATTAAAACAATTGGTTATTATTTTTTTTTTTTTTTTGTTAATTTTTATGATTAATTAATTTCGTCATATTATAACGGCGTTCATAAAAAATATTCATTCATTTTCATCGTGTTTATCATATAGGTCTAAAAAATGCAGTGTGTTGGACATTAGTTATTGTGTGACCAGTCACCGTTCTCTTAAGAAAACCAAGCTTAAGCAAGAAAGCATTTTTTTTTTCATGTAACAAAAACGTTTCTCTCTTAAATATTTGTATGTAAATAAAAACTCAGCGACGATCACACGTCGCTTTTTTATTCCCAAATGAATATGAAATGTCGTCAAACGGGGTTCATAATGTTCATTTTCATTGAACATTATGAACCCCGTTTGACGACATTTAAGATCAAGGCCTCCACAAAGTAACTACATTACTCATCTATACTAATATACATAATAAGGCTAAAGCTTTATTTTTCTTTTGAAACCTTTGTACGTTTTTTTTTTCTTTGAATGCGCAATCTCTGGAACTGGAAGTCGGATTTGAAAAATTATTTTTTTCAGTTGAAAGCACAATTCTTGAGGAAGATTATTATTTAACATCACGCTACGACCCTTAAGAAAAACTCCGAGAAAAAATAAAGAAATCAGAAAGAACACTAAGCGAAAGCGAAGTTATAGCGCGGGCGATGCGATGCAACGCGGTGGGTCGGGGAACAAGAATTCATATACAGGGTGGCAGGGACATCGACGCGAAAACTGATACCATGGATTCAGTACATCATTCTGAACCCCCTATTTATTATTTTTTAAATAACCGACGAAAAATTTCAATGCTGCAGGGTTCAGAATCATAAACATATATAAAAATAAACAAGAATTCATAGCAAACCGATATTTTTGTGTACAACATGAACATAAAATTTAAGGGAACAAGAAATTACACGCAGACGAAATCGCAGGCAGAAGCTTAGCTTAGTTACTCATATAAAAATAATCAAGAATTCGTAGTAAACCGATATTTTTGTGTACAACATGAACATAAAATTTAACGATAACACACATAAAAATGTAGCAAGTGAAACAAATATTTATGTGGAAGGAAACTAATAAAGGAAATTTTGTTTTGTTAGTGATGTTGCTATGAACATTAGCTGTGTTAGATCTTTCTTAAGGTCTGTTCGAAAAATATTTGGTGAAAATGTAAACAAATTGATCAGTAAACGTACCTATGGATGCCAATCTGTAGTGCCACTTACAAATTGAGTGCTTTTAAATCACCTTATTTTTTTTTTTTTTCAAAATGTTCAATCGATATTTGAGGTTCATTTTATAACCTCAATTTTCGTAGGTAATTTTTGTAGTACAATTTAATGCTATATAAACAATAAATAAAATTGTTGGGAAAATAGCGAGATATAAAGTTGAATATGTGGTAAAAAATATGTTAGTAATAACAAGGAAATAGATTAGAATACAAAATCGAAAAATTCTCTATCTATGAAGGTAATAATCTTTTACAAAAAAAACAACCGACCTCAAGAATAAGCGGCTATAATGTGAAAAATAATCTTAGTTTCAGAAGTTGCTAAGGACATTGTTCGGCGTCCATACATCGTTCGCCTAAGAACCAACAGAGACGGGAATTTACTTTCTGTATTCTAAATAATGCATATATTCGACTGAACTTAAATTAAAATCACGTACACTGCTGAGAAATGTAAAAAATCTACAACACTTTCGGATTTTGGGGTTATAATTAGGTCAATAGAAACATACTAACTTAGCGTTTATTAGTGAAAATACATTGGATTTTATCTTCAAACGTTTCATTAAATGCATAATGTACTATTAGGTAGTCGGAACCATTCTTTCTTTATAAGTAGTTACTAATTTATTTGTAGTTATGACTAGTTTAGGACTATGAAATACCAGCCAGAGGTCGATATTTCAAGAGGAAATCACAGTCCTTTGTTCACGTCAAGTTGTTAGTTAAAATAGGTAAAAAAAAGAGAAAATGCAATAACACAAACGAATACACACAAGCTACGCAAGATGCAAGCGCAGGAGTTAGGATGCTGGGCACGCCACAATTGCGGCGATAAGTCCCCTCTTTGAGGAGTGGCTAGAGAGGCGCCACGGCGTCCTCACCTTCCGCCTGACGCAGGTCCTCACCGGACACGGCTGTTTCGGGAGGTTCCTGTTCAGGATAAAGCGGGAGGAAACGCCCGGGTGTTACCATTGTGTGGATCGCCCGGAGGACACGGTGGAGCATACGGTGGAGGTCTGCCCGGCTTGGGCGGGGCACCGCCGTGTCCTCACGGAGGCGATCGGCAGCGGCGATCTCTCGCGTCCGGCCCTGGTTCAGGCCATGGTCCGGAGCGAGAGTGCATGGGAAGCCGTCACTTCCTTCTGCGAAGCAGTAATGCTCGCGAAGGAGGAGGCGGAGCGCGCGAGGGAAATGCAAGATGCGCGCCCTCGCGCCCCTAGTCACCGCAGGAGACGCCCCGGGCGTCGGGAGTCGCGAGCCGACTTCCGGCCACCGTAGGCGCGGGCTTGCGGACGGTGGGCAATGGGTAGCTCGCCGTCCGATTAGGACCAGGCCCGGGTCGACGGCGCGTTGTGTTCCACGCGCGCCTCAAAGAGATGTCAGCACCAACTGACGGGGTCCGTAAGGGCCAATGCCTGCCAGGGTTGCGAGTTTGTCCGAAAGGGATATCGCGGCCCCGGCACACAGGCAACGGAAGGAACACGGGTGGGTTTTAGTCAGTAAAAGTCTGACACTCCCTCTCGCTCCGCCCAGAGCGGGAGGAGTCATTTGATGATTTCCCACCCAAAAAAAAAAAAAAAAAAGTAGTTAGGATGCGAGTGACAAAATAACAACGCTGTCATTACTATGAAATGTCAAACTGTCATCTGTCAATTCATCGACAGTCAGTGTCGCGGTTGCTCGTTTCACACAGCGCTTTTAATCACTTTATTCTGTTTGTAACTAAATCACCTTATTCATAGATCAAGCGCTGAGAGTGCTGAGCGTTGTAATTACGGGGCACACTATACCGCTGCGCAAAAAGACTTGGCTGTATGAGCTATTGCCCTTTGCCTACACCATAACGTCAAATTGGAACAAAAATAATGGCGCCGGGAAATAATACCGAAGTGAATTACTTTTTAAAATGTTTTCGAAATTAAGAAGTTTCCGTTCTATTGTAATAATTGTAATGTAAATTATAAAACAAACTAGTAATTACTGTAAAGGTTTCATACGTGTTGATTCATAGGCCATTTTTAACAATGTCCTTTGCTTTTGTACATTATAGCGAAATTGCCACCGACTTCCGTTACTTAAATTATTTTTCCACCACAACACATAAAAAAACTATACGCATGCAAAACCTCTTCCTGTTTTTAAGTCGGTTGTAAATAAAATATCCGTAATCACGTCGCTTCGAGGGATTCATTTCACAACAGCCGCTCCATTACAACAGTTTTCCCCATGCGCCCTTCGGTACATTTACGGATCATTTTCCTCGTTCTGCAACTCCCACGTGATACGGGGAGCACGTGACCAAATATACCAAAAACGTAGAAAGAAAAATGTTTGTAAATGCAGGCTGGAACAGCTGCAATATGACATAGTGTCAGATTCTGCAACTGCTGCGTTGAATAGCACTGCTGTGTTTACGTGTCAGTAGCTATATCTAGGATTGCAATAGAACTTCGCTTCTGCAAATGCGGAACTTCGCAGGACTCTACGGGCCTATTAAATAAATTAGGCTCAAACTTAGCAAAAAACCTTAATATTTTTGAGATATAACTCGAAGTTTAAAGATTATGTAAATATTTAGTGGAGCCGGTTTAATTTATGAACCACTAAGAAATCGCCTTGAAGGTGATAACGCCGCAAAACTATTTTTTTGCAAAATATTAAAAAAAAAAAAAAAACAATCTTTATTTTTACCTCCGCCTTAACCGCCTTTGTGTAGATGGCCTTCGTTACATCCCTAATTAAATCTAGGCCTCGGTTGCATTGTGATTTTTATCGTAAACTAGACTTCACACTAACGAACTAACACGGAAGGTAATAAGCATGAATATTGAATCATACTTGATCAACAATGCGGTGATTGGGTTGCCAATCAACGTCGCAAACAGACATGGTACTAAAAGTTGATTGTTTTACCCTTAAACAGTTGAGTGGTTAGCTTGCGTGTTCTGTACTGACCCACGCAACACGTCGTATGTCCAGCCAGTAATAGGACTCGCCCATCAATAAGCGCTGTCCCAAATTAGACGCATTATTAATTTAATATACATAAAGCAAAAGGTATTTTAATAAAACACGTATACTGAAAGATCAATAATTAAATTATCTTTAAAATGGTGAAGGTTTCAGAAAAATGCGCTTGATAGATTTTGCGTGATTCTAAGTTTTTTTTCCGCGATACACATAACTTTACAAATGAATTTCACTAAGTAATATAAATATATTCTAATATATTAATTTATTAAGAAAATGCTCTCATTTAACATATACGAGTATTTTTCCAAATCATTAACACTACTCGTTAAGACATGATCTTCAGTATAAAAATATAAAAAACGTTAAAAGTCGGTTATCGTCACCTTAACTACCGAAGGGCGTTCTCGTTAACCAGCGATAATATAGCGTCCATAGAGGCTAAAAAACTATTGGAAATAATAAAGCTTCCGAAAAACAAATTTACTTCCAGCGATCTGTGGTTGACTGTAATACTATCTAAGCTGTGTTAAAATGAATTACCGTAAAAAATACCATTCTTCCGAAAAAAATACAAAGTTTCAGAAAACATATTATGTTCTGCTAAAATAATCGTTTCCTTAAGCTCTATAGAAACCAGCTTAATTTCTACTATTGGATAAAGAATACCTTTTTTAACTCTCAATTTTAATGAAAAACAAAACACCCGAAAAAGAAAAGAAACCGTAAAGAAACTTACGGTGACAATTTTATTAAAACAGTGCTTGTGACAACAACATTGTGCTCAGATGCGGCAAAATCGCACATGCATATTATTAGTAAAGGCGTCTTTTGTCACTACAAGCGCAGTGTTTCCGTGCTTTGTGGGGTCCTGGGCCAGGCAAAGTGCTTTCTGCTTTCCATTTCATAACTTGCTTTAATGGACTCTGATTTATTTGCAAAAAAAGTCAAATAACACAGAAAATGAATTAAATAATTTACAAACACCATCGCCAATTAACGCCCGCTATAATTAATGAGGCTCTAATGCCATAAATGGACTCACATAATACCACATCAAGCGCTGAAGCACTGCCATTTATGTTAATGTAAATTGAAGATATTTTTTTCAGCACAGATGTCGCTTAAAGTTGAAAATGAATTTTTAAATAAATGGATTCTGAGCAATTCTAGAAGATAAGGCTAGGTGGATGCGCTAAGCGAGTAAAGTCATTTCTCGCTCATCTCTGCTCGAAGGGCGTAATTCCTTGTGAAAATTGCACCGGAATGCCTCAATGATGTTCAGAAGTTTTCATTTCTCGTTTAGCTCACAGTCTAACCTTGTCTCGTCGCAATATATCCGTGAAAGTGCCTCATAACTAAGTGGGAGTAAAATTTTGTACCCTAGCATTTTTTGCAGTCGCGTCGCTTGCTTATTGCAAGATTTGTGAAAGTGCTTGTTATTAAAGTAATTTAGTTGACTACGTTAAATTTGTATGCAGTTTTAAACTTTTTGGAGTGGGCAGTTCGTTAATTAGTAAATGGTTTAATTGGTGAGGAAGACTGTTGTTGGATTCGACGATTTTCTTGGGACACGGGTCAGATTTACGTATAGAAAATTAGCTTCTGTCTTCGTCTGCGTAGGCTTCAAAACTTTACCGGGATAAAAAGTATCCTATGTGTCAAAGTTATAAACTATCGTGTGCCAAATTTCATCCAAATCCGTTAAGCAGTTTTTGCGTGATTGAGTAACTAACAAACATTGAAACATACAAACTTTCACATAATACAGGGTGACAGGGACATTGACGCGAAAACTGATACCATGGATTTGGTACATGATTCCTGCGTGGAATTTTTTCGTCGGTTATTTTAAAACGGTCGGTTATTTCATACATTTTGACCGCGTAAGTATTGCACTTTTTCCCTGCCAGGGTTGCGAGTTTGTCCGAAAGGGATATCGCGGCCCCGGCACACAGGCAACGGAAGGAACACGGGTAGGTTTTAGTCAGTAAAAGTCTGACACGCCTTCTCGCTCCGCCCGGAGCGGGAGAAGTCATTTGATGATTCCCTAACCACAAAAAAAAAAAAAAGTATTGCACTTTTCTATGGAACAGCAGACTTATTTTTAATAACAGACGAAACATTTCAACGCAGGGCTTTCAGAATCATGTACTGAATCCATGGTATCAGTTTTCGCGTCGATGTCCCTGCCACCCTGTACAGGTATAGGTAGGATATTTTCACTTCTTATTTCAGGGACTAGATATGCATCATTTAGATATTTTTTCTAAGAATATCTCTCAATAGGTTCCATATGGAAGTGAAACAAAGTTCTCAATACAAAGCAGTTGCTATTACATAACGTAGTTTCTTTTTGACGTAAAATGTCAAAAGTCAAAAACGTTTATTGCGAACTAAATATACAATGTTGGTGTTATGTTGGCTTGGCCTTTTGGCCAACCCAACATTTCACGTTAAAATTTCCCCTTTACGTCTACAAAGCAGATTGACATTGTTTTACTGCCGACGTTGCCAATATCCTAGAGTACCTAGATACCTTTACCTATTGATCGTGTTATCGAGACCAGGTGCTCCAATACTGCTTAGAAGCCACAAGCACATACATATTATACAACCACGTTAATGGATTTACACATTTGCAGGATGTACCTAGCTACCTACGGCAAAACGTTGGGATGAGTGCCTGGATTTAAACTACAAGGGTAGGGGGTTAAATAGATGATTCGATTGTTTTTAAACTGTAATGTTTAAGCGCGCAGCATCAATGGTGGCACGAGGCCATGGCGAGCCCTAACAGGGTTCTGAGAACGATAGCTGTCAGAGAGAACTGTCTATAATTATGTCCACTGCTGTAAGTTACATATAACACCATTTCGTGTTGTTTACTAACCCACGGAATATAGCGGTTTTTTTTAACCGACTTCCAAAAGGAGGAGGTTATCAATTCGATTGTTATTTTTTTTTTTTTTTATGTATGTTCGGGCATAACTCCGTCATTTATAAACGGATTTGTAAATTTCTTTTTTTGTTTGAAAGGGTATACTTTCAAGATGTTCTCATTGTCTTTAGATCAGGATCTGATGATGACATCTTGGAGAAATCGAGGGAACTCTTCAAATATTATAGGCACACCTATAGTGATTTGAGTATTTTTTATAATAACACGTGCAGTTGCTTTTGAAAATCACCATTTGGTGAAGTGGAACTGATGATGAAGACCACAGATGGCCACCGGAACTACTCAATAATAAGTTTTTCACGTGTTGCGATTCGATTACATTAATATGAATACCAAGCAATTTATGCTCGTCACAATGTATATGGACACGTGGAGCTGATGGTGAAGAACCAGGAGAACTCCTCAACGATTAACTTCCCTGTTCGGGAAAAGCAATATTTTGTAAAGGTGATGAGTAGTCAACATTAGGCTATTGTAACTTAGATAAATTACAAACGGACCCACTAAAAACCGAAAAATAAAAACTTTTTTACAAAAAAAATACCACTGACTTCCAAAAAAACACTACATAGTGAAAAATAACTTAAATTTCGGAAGTCGGTGTCTTTGGTTTTGTATTTTCGTTATTTGCCACTGACTTCCGAAATTTAAGTTATTTTTCACTATGTAGTGTTTTTATGGAAGTCGGTTGTTTTTTTTTGAAAAAAAAGTTTGTATTTAGGTTTTTAATTATTATTTTTTATAGGAGAGAAGCTCGTGGCTAACTAATAACTGCCGCACGGATCGATCCATCAGGTTAAGCTACGCTTGCCGGGATTGGTCTGTGGATGGGTGACCATCTTTACTTACCGAGACTCCTCCGTGCCTTGGAAAGCACGTTAAGCCGTTGGTCCCGGCTGTCATTCGTGGGTCTTTGACAGTCGTTGCGGGTCATCAGAAGCCCGAAAGTCTGACAACCAGTCTTACCAGGGGTATCGTATTACCCAGTTACTGGGTTGTGGAGGTCAGATAGGCAGTCGCTCCATGTAAAATACTGGTATTCAGCTGCATCCGGTTAGACTGGAAGCTGACGCCAATATAGTTGGAAAAAGGCTAGGCGGATTGATTGAATTAATATTTTGTATGGCACCTCTTTACGTCATGAACTATCCGTATATCAAAAAATATTTGGTCTAGGTCTTAAGGGCGAAGCGTGAAAATTGATTCACTGTTACAATGTATAATTAATAGATACTTAGTTTTGAGGAGAAATTGTGACCAACCCTATACTTCACTACAAATAAAGATTTTGATTCAAATTGATTTAAACGCATTTTGTATGAAAATGACAACTTCTATTTGGCATTATGTGACTGTTCATGTTAATGAACGCGTGTTTTTTTTATTTTTATTCCACATTCATAATACTGTTCTGCATTTTATTGTTACATGTTACTTCTTAAACTTTTTATTTACCTACAATAATTATTTAACTTAATTTGATACATTGATTGTATTTTATTGATTTATTTGATCTTATTAGGTATTATTAATTTATTTGAATTTATTATTAACATCATTATATTGATTGTATTGTTATTTTTAACACTTTACTTACTGGTATTCAGCTGCATCCGGTTAGACTGGAAACCGACCTCAACATCGTTGGGAAAAGGCTAGGCAGATTGATTGTTATTTTTAACACTTTAATTATAAATAGGCAAACTATGTAAGTACGCACACCTTTAAGTGACAAGTTCGCTGTAGTTTATAAGTTATAATATGATAAGTTAGCTCTCTGTAAATGTTTTTGTGATCTAGTCGTTGGACTGCCATAATAAATCAATTTTAATTTTGGTTTAAATCTAATGAGTTATTTGCATGGTGGACTGATAAAAATAAGTTAATCAATAGCTACTGTGGTTTTAACAATCTTCTACATTTCCCTGAATTGCGTCTAATGGTTAAACAATACAAATCTTATAAATATATAAAAATTAAAAGCTGATCGTTGGTAAGCGTATCACTTGAGAACAGCTGGACCGAACAGATTTTTATTGTTTTGAAATTTTCATAGTAGTCCGACTAACGTTTTTAGAGAAAGAAAAATTGCAAACGTTGCCCGGAAAATTGGAAAATTCGGGATACACAATATTTTTTTCCCGTGGTTTATGATTTTTTATTTGAACAGGACATCTGCCTGGTCAGCTAGTAATCAAATACAAATATAGCAAGTATTTTGAATTTTCTGTTCGGTTTTCAGTGTCGTCTTAATACTCTCGACTCAAAACTAGTTGTAATGGAAATTCGTCTGAATATTGAGCTAAAATGCGGGCCTAACAAACAAATAACTAAATCTTATAGCAGATACAATTTTCTTGACTTAGGAAATATTCCCTGTCATCTTTTATAACATGTAAAAGTTGATGGCCGATTATACGCCGAAAACAAACATGTCTGCCATCGAAATTATGTGCGCTCTTATTGATTAACGCCTACACTCTCAGACATTCATTACTGTTGGTGAAACACAAACTTACGATTATTTTAAAAATAATAATAAAACATTTATTTTCAAGTATCATAGAGTCATAACGTTAGTAACAATTTACTTACAAACTGTGTTAGTAATATTTACAAAATATTATGAC
This sequence comes from Agrochola macilenta, assembly GCA_916701695.1. Classification (NCBI taxonomy): domain Eukaryota; kingdom Metazoa; phylum Arthropoda; class Insecta; order Lepidoptera; family Noctuidae; genus Agrochola; species Agrochola macilenta. The sequence continues at coordinate 6,965,790 of OU753554.1, read as the reverse complement.
TATGACTTAAAGGTGAACGATATTTTTTTCCATATGAATAATATTCGGTATGAAATTGGCGTTTTTTTCTCACATATATAGAACCTCGTCACTTCTATGATTTAAAATATTCATCAATTGCTTGGTATTTAATCGAATAATGACCATCATAGACAACTACCAATAGTAAAAAAACCTTATTACTTATAGTTTAATAAACATAAAAAATACCTTAAAAATGTCTCATTTTGTTATCAGAAATGGCCATTATATTTTGTTTTAACTTAGCCAAAACTTATTTTTGTCGCTTAATCTAATTGGCATATTCGTTAAGTTAGTTTTAAAATATTAGTGCATAAAAGTTCTTAAACATTCGTGTTCATGGTTGATATATAAATTAAGAAAATGTTAGTATGAAAAATGCAACTTCTTTAAAATTCTCCATACAAAATGCTGATTTCGAAGGTGGGGTCATAGGTCAAAGATTTAATTTACTTGTGAATTGAAGTTAATAGTTCAATAACTTTGGTTATAATCCGTGAGTGTGGCGGTAACAGTCTATTCAAAGTTAAGACTCTAAGTTGCAAGTTAAAGTACCCCTCCCTTCTGGCACAGTAACCTATTTAACAAACCTTCCCACGAAAGCCTTAAATATTCCGTTTTCAAGGGAAATGTTATAAGATATCGGAAATCTTGATAAACGACCACATTCTGATTGACATTCTAATTTGAATAGACACTTTATTTTTTAGTAAGTTTTGCTTGAATAAAATGGATTTCGCCATTTCTAGCTAACGAGCTGGTGGATATTTCAATAAATGATTTCGACATCTTGGATAGTAATATGGCAGTAGTTAGAATGTGAATGAGAACATTCAGTCTTTGAATTTAACTTTGTGCTTCACTTTATGGCTTAGTTACCATCAACATAAAAATAAAATCTTACATTATGAAGCCTGGGTTCAATTCCCGGGTCGCGCAAAGGATTTTCCATCTGGAATTTCTCATTAGCAGCCTGGAGTCTGGATTTGTGCCCTGTTGATGGCTATAGGCTCGCTCCTTATGACATGGAACTTAACATAATTGACGATTATGTGGTTGTACTATAGATACACCTCTGCCTAATCCCTTGGGAATTACGGGCGTGATGTTATGTTTAATATTAATTATGAAATACATATACCTAACTAACACAATTACTTAGTAGACAAACAAACTCTACCTCATCATCTACCTAGCTTTTCCCAACTAACCGGTTATTCCAGTCTAACCGGATGCAGATCAATACTAGTATTTTACATGGAGCGAGTGCCCATCTGACTTCCACAACCCAGTTACTGGGTAACACGATACCCCTTGGTAAGACTGGTTGTCAGACTTTTGGGCTTCTGACGACCCGCAACAACTGTCGAAGATCTACAAATGACAGCCGGGACCAACGTCAAAGGCAAATAATTGATTTCAATTAGGCACATAAAAGGCACTTCTTAACGTCAAAATTTATAAAAAAAAAAAAAAACTCTTCGGTCTTTACACTTGCACTGTCATATAAGTCCAAAACTATTTTGCTGAAAAGACACTGAACTTAATACATTGTACAAAAAAAAGTACAACGTAGACCTCCCTGATGCACGACTGGTCTTTACTTCGTTTCCTAAAGGACCAAATATCTTTAAATAACTGCCATGGGGAAACAGGCATATTATAACTTTCCCCTCCCATAAAAAAGTTATTCAAACTAACATTGACCTTATTCTCAAGGGTAATGGCTACGAGAAAGCCTGCTATAGAATATTTATCATGAGCGAAAAAATATAATAAAAGTATGAACAGAATAATGGAATTGCAGCGTCATCCTGAAGGACTGGCAGTTCCACAACGACTTTTTTTAGGTCCATAATACATGAAATCATAACGTGACCTTAAATTATTTTTGTTTCAAATTTTCTGCGTTATCGTGAGCTGTTATCATTACGCAACATGACACAATATGGGTATACAATCACCCGTCGCGGTCTCTTTTCCCAAAAAATATTATTTAAATTTTTCTTGCTATTGGTTGTGGTTAGGTATGCCTTTATATTAATAATTTTACCTAAATATGATAAATAGTAGCTTTTTATTAAGTTTCACTACTCTCCAGTAATTGCAAGAATATCTTCATTTCATTAATTTAATAGGATGAACTCTTCGATATTACTGAATTGAATATTAGGGCCGTTGTAAACGGCACGGTTTCCTTACGGTACGGCTTAAAAACAAGTGACGGGGGGTACAAACAGTTTCAACATACCTAAAACATAATTTAATAATATTTTTTAATAAATAAATAAACTAGTAATAGAAAAAACTTCGTGTATGTTCTAACTCCCCAGCTTAATGACACTCACAGAAATACAGGATGACCCTCAGCCAATCACCTCACGGCATCAATCATGACAAGACTAACCTGTCTCTGGTAATTCACTGTCATAATTTATCATGGCCGCAAATGATAATAGAATGTCCAAAACAAGTAAAGCGCAATGTCATTCTGTCTGGACATGTCCAGCTTCGCCACGCAACGCCATTTTTTTCTGGTCCTTTGATACGGGGCGGAGTATTTTTTGCAACGGATACAGATTTTTGTTGCTTCGGCTAGGTACGGGAATTTATGTGCTTTTCTGCGATGAAAATATATTTTAGCTTTAGAATGTAGAACGTTGAAATGTTGGAATTGTGGAAAATAGGAATGAAAATTATAGTTAAAGTTGCAACCAACTTTTTCACAATTTAATGTGTTTGCTCTGTACGACTTGAATGACTGTTGATACGATGTAAAACTGATGCTATTTTAATACATTTTCTTTTACGATGACACTAAAGCATACACTTTTTCCCCATAGCAACACAGAAACAATTATAAGCAAGACTTTCATAGCTGGATATAAAGGTAATACATATTTCGTGTAGAGTTATGAACCTTGCTATAAAAGTCAAATCTAAATTCATCCGATGACATCCGTTTCGTCAGACAGAAACGAACATTAAAACAGACACGCTCGAAGCTTGAATGAGAAACATGTAGAATTTGTTTTCGAACTATGTACTATTTTTGGGTTTATGCATATTTTTGTTTGAACGATCTGTCAATGTTTTTGGTCGTTTATTAGTGTGAATTTTTATTTCATGTACATTAAAACATATAATAGTAATAGTCAGTTGTGTTATCAACTCACTATTTACACTAAATTAAATGAATAACTAAGAAACTATACAAATAAATACAAAAACAAAAGGAACCTTAGGCGTCGAAGTACTCGTCTGCATCGCTGTCATTCGGAAACGTGCCCAGAAGACTGGCTACTTTATTTAATATTTAGGTATGTTTTATAAATAAATACGTGAATTTATAAAGAGTCAAGTATTTTAGAACTAGAATTTCCAACAATAGAATAGGTACCACTTTTCTAGACTTAGTAATTAGTCCACCCAATGCTTTTAACTTAGCTGCTCATGTCATTAATTACTCCGGTACTAATACGCTTTAAGCACAGTGTCAGGTCAGGTCAGGTCTTGATGGTAGTCATTCCATGGACGAACTGCTTTACAAAAAGGTCTACTGTTTTTGGTAGTTTGTCTTAGGTGGTTGTAATAATTTTCCGTCAGATGGGGTGCCTTAACCTGAGACAGATTTTACACACCTTTTAAAAAAACACGGGTGGAGCTATAACATAGGTAACATAGTATCTTGACTTAGCACACGAGGTTGTCGAAATGTCGGACGTGGACTCTGCAATCATTGTACCGATAATCGTAACGGTTAATGGCCTAATAGCGGAAAGCCTCCACTAATACTTCAAGAGGCTCTCATTGCGTGGCTGAGTCAAGGGCTTGATTCAGAAATCAGTACTCCTGGACACGGCACGCATAGTGAGGAGATTTCTCTCTCTAGAGCTCTGACCACAGGCAGCTTGAACCTGATGCCGATTGACCATTTAATAAAAATATTTGAAATGTAATTAATATGTATGCAAATGTAATAGGTAAAGGAAATAATAAATACCTAATATAACAATTAAATCCCTGTAACAACCTGCCTCACTCCACGCTCATCGATCAATCATTCCCGGCGTGCTTGTCGCAGCGAGCAACATTATTAAATGCACCGTACAAAGTGTTTACTTCTACATATACGCGAGTTCCGTACGTTAAATTGAAACAATTTCATATAGAAGCACGAAAGTCTTACAACCAGTCTTACCAAGGTGTATCGTGTTATCCAGTAGCTGGGTATCGGAGGTCAGATAAGCAGTCGCTCCAAGTAAAATACTGGTATTCAGCTGCATCCGGTTAGACTGGAAGCGGACCCAAATATAGTTAGGAAAACAATAGGCAGATGATGAGAGTTTCATTTAAAATAAGGCTTTAAAGTCGCTTTTGGAAAGGTTGAGAATTAATTTGCACATTTTTTTAGGTGCCTATTACGTGTCACAAGCATTTGTGGCCCAGTGGGAGCAGTGGTCACCCAGTTGTAGGTCGTGGGTTCAAACCCAGGCAGGCGCTTTACTTTGTGTAAATAATTTCATCACCACTGCTCTCAAAACGGTAAAAGATAACATCGTGAGGAAATCGGCATGATCTAGAACCAAAAATTCGAAGACATGTGACATCTACCAACCCGCACCGGGCCCGCGTGGTAGTGCCTGTGTGCCCCCTGAATCCCAGCAGTGGGAAACTCATACACTTACTACGCCGTTTATGCTACTACGTTTTATTTTTAAATCTGTTCCTAATGGAGTATTTCTTTTCTAGACAATACGAGAAATAGATTTGCCTAATTATAATTTATTCTACAAACAAAGGTCTTAATCACAGTAGACAAAGGCTCATGTTAAAGTTGAATTTATTAAACTTTGGATGACGGTATCTGTAATATTAGTTGTTCATTTTTGGTGTTAAGCAGTTAGGTAGGTATTAAAATTCAACACAGCTGATTTTTCAAGACTTGATAGTGATTTAACATTAATTTTGGCCTCCTAATTATATTCCCTAGCAATTATTATAGTGTAAAAAACTCATAGGTACTTTAGAGCAATTTAATTATTTTAGAGTTTAGACTAACAACATTGCTGTCATAACCTAATTCAAATTGGTTGGAACCCCAGCGATGTTGCGGTCAGATTAAAATTCATCTAAGTATACAATAGTCCACTTTATTTTTATGTTTAGTTTGTATGTTCTATGCGCGACCACGGTTCCATGTATTTACCTACAATTTTTTTTCGTGAGCACCTGACTTTTTGCAAGGTGAACAGTTCTTATTCATGAATATTTATAACAACTTATAATTGAACCAAAACAAAACACGACAATTTTAAAGAATATGGTTTTTGCCAAACTTACCAAGCGTATTATTTTTTACGCATGATTTTTTATAAGTAATAATTAACCAAATGACGGGCCACTTATTTTTTTTAAATGCTTGTTTTAAGTTTTATCAATTATGGCAAATAATATCACTTTCCATCTTACAATGTTATCATTATGTATAAAAAAAATAAAAACGAAAAAAAGATGAACAAAAAGTTGATGAAAGGACCTTCAAGACAATTTTCTCCAGTAGACTTCTCAAGACCGGGATCTATTTCATTTATCTTTTACTTTCCTGACAGACTAAAAGCAAAACTTGTTTTTCAAAGATTATATTTCCGATTTTCGAAGGGATCTCTAACATAAACGAACAGACTGTTAAGGCATCAATCAAAATGGCGTACAATCCGAGTTTGTAATTGACGACGTTGAATCGTTATTTTTAAGTATAAGAAGATGTTTTTTTCGAAATAAATGGAAATGGGGACCCAAGGTTGAGTAGACAACTTTGTCGAGTATTTTTTTTGGGAACTTATATTATGAAAGTATAGAAACATAAAATATGACATGTATTCGTTCACTTATGAGTTGGTACGTAATGATAATTTAATTGATTAAAAAGCGATTATTTAATATTGAGAGAAATATGATAAAATTGTTGTTTAAAATCAGTAATTGAGAAAATACTTAAAAGAGCGGCTCTTAATATTACAGTAAGTCCGAGGAGGTAAAGGTAAGTCGAATTTTAATGGAAATATTATTTTATTTTAAATGATCTTAATATTCCTAATGTATTGTATATATTGTGTTCCTAATACATAGTAGTAGTAGGTATTTTTTGGAAATAATTGCATTACTTAATTTAGGATTCACCATTTCACAAGAACCAAGAGATTATATCTCAATTATTTACTTACTTAAACATTATCTATGTTTAAGTAAGTAAAGTAAGTGTTTAAGTAAGTGTTTCGAATTATGTTTAAGTAAGTAAATAATTGAAATATAAATGTATAATTAGATAATAATCAAATATAATTACAAAGTTCAAATAATAGTTTTTCACAAAATAAAATTATTTGGAACTGCTAATTCAAAACAAAATATTTTAATAGTAGGTCAAAAAAGGTTATAAAATCACGAATTAAAAGTTTTACACTTTTTAAGCTTATTTTCAACTACCAACCTTTTTCAGAAGAAAAGTTACGTATCCATTTCTCAGCAACTCTTGCTACTGATAAACAAATCTAACTAAAAACACTGAAAACCAATTTTAAATCTCACTTTTGAAACTTTAAATTCACTGTCAAAATTTAAGTAATTTCTAATAATGTAAAAACAACACATGCACTGGCGGAAGATAAAAGTAAACTTAATTTTTATGAAGAAAAAATTTCACGCGCGAATTTCGTATTTCGAACGCGTAGTGACGTCACGGATAACGCGTCCACAGCTTTCAGTATCTCGTGGGAAACTGGCGGGAAATCTTAGCGACCGGGAGAATTTGCGAGAGTCTGTGTAGAAGTACCATGGTACGGGCCAAAAAAAATTTACTTAGGTAGGTATCTGTTCACTTATTTAGTATTTAAACTAATGTTTAAAAAATATTCAGCTTTTCTGGATTGGAAAATCTTTCAATAAGTCCTTATTATGTATAACAGTATTGTAATAATAAATTGAATTGTAAAAATGCATGCGGAATACACGCTCTGTAGTAAGCGGAGCGAAGGACCACATTTTGGTCTTGTTGTCTCGCAAAGGACAACAATGGATTCTTTCTTCAATGTAGTAGATAAACAAAGCTTGGTGTTACATTAGTCTCAGTTTAGAATGCGATTAGTTTTAACTAAACAGGCTCGCCTTTTATGCCTGGTGACTTTCATTCGGGTATTAAGTTCTGTTGACTTTTATTTTCGCTTGAGTATAGATTTCGATGATTTTCGTTGGTATATTGGCGTGTGCTAGCTGACATAAAGCAAATAATTTACTTTAATGTTTTGTTTTTCGTAACGTACATTATTTTGCATAAGTACTATTGTATTGAATCAAGTTTTTCTAACTGAACAGACAGCTGTGCTGCTGGGGAGTTGGTTGCGCCACTTCTTCTTCCCAGCTAAAGTACTAGGAAGTTGTGAAGGGCGGGCGTTTTTGGGGGACTGTCTTATGTAAATTTTGACGTTCGAAAAGTGCTGATTCTCAGCCTATTTTTAATATAAAAAATGAAAGTAAAAAATATTCTGCAGAATATTTGGCAATATAGTTTGACAATGAAAAAACAGTTCGTCGACTCTTCACGTGACCAGAGGGCTGGCCAATTTTTAGGTCAAAGAATCAGCATTGCCATCCAACGTTGGCAATGCTGCCAGGCTTTTGGGTACTTTTCCCACTGACAGCGATGCGGACGAATTTTTTGATGCCCAATGAGCTCTTCCTTTATTCGGCTTTTTTTTTCCTCTGTATATTTGTGCATAATATATATATTTTAGTGTTAGATGTATATTATAATAATGTTTAAATAAAAGTACAAATAAATATGAAAAAACTATATAGATTTATTACCTATAGTTGCTGTGATCATAAGAGCAATGGTGTCCCAGTGGTAACAGCCCCAACTAGCGAGTTGTAGGTCGTGGGTGAGAACCCAGGCAGGCGCTTTACTTTGTGTAAATAATTTCATCACAACTGCTCTCAAAACGTAGAAGGAAAACATCTTGAGGAAACCGGCATGTCCTAGAACCAAAAATTCGAAGACATGTGACATCTACCAACCCGTACTGGGCCCGCGTGGTGGATTACAGCCCACCGCCTCTTTAAGAGAGGAGGCCTGGGTCCTAGTAGTAGAAAAATCAATCAATCAATCTGCCTAGCCTTTTCCCAACTATGTTGGGGTCGGCTTCCAGTCTAACCGGATGCAGCTGAATACCAGTATTTTACATGGAGCGACTGCCTATCTGACCTCCACAACCCAGTAACTGGGTAATACGATACCCCTTGGTAAGACTGGTGTCAGACTTTCGGGCTTCTGACGACTCGTAACGACTGTCAAAGATCAATGAATGACAGCCGGGACCAACGGCTTAACGTGCTTTCCGAGGCACGGAGGATTCTCGGTATGTAAAGATGATCACCCATCCACTGACCAACCCCGGCAAGCGTAGCTTAACCTGATGGATCGACCAGTGCGGTTGTTACTTAGCCACGAGCTCCTCCTAGTAGTAGAAAAATTATAGCATTATGCTTTGATTAACTTGTGTAGGTATGCACTCCAAAGAATCTAAATCTAGCCTAGTGCGAGACTGGGTTTTGCAATCACTTAATGATACTACTGCAATTTCGGCGTGCCCCACGGTGTATCGAAAAAAGGTTCTCAAAGAAATAGAAGCTTGTTTAAAGTGTCGGTTTTTAGTTTGAAATGGCTTCTAATAGCCAATATCATGCATGAAAAAAATGCATGGAGCTAATGCTTACATCTCCGGAATGGACAGAATAACCACAATATCCTTGCACTTGATGTAACTATTAATTTATATATCGTGGTTAACAGCGTTTTTTTTTAAACTGTGCTAAATCTGAAAAAATCAAAGTTGTAAAGTAAGTTGCAAAAAATATTTAAGTTGTCAATTTGCCTACCAGATTGTATCCTATGATATATTTATGCATGATATTGGCTATTAGAAGCCATTTTAAGCATAAAACGGACACTTTAAAAGGAGATGGATAACGCTCCCATACAAGTTTGGCCCAGCATGGACATAAATAAAAAAATATATATCATGAAGAAAAATTTTTATTTAATAGTCCTGTTAATATTTTATTACTCTAGAACTCGGTAGTGACGAGATATCAGACCTCTTAGTTGAACATTCTGGTATGACATTTTGACGTTTAAAAACAGTAGGTATGTACATTATCGTGAAGGCCCAGTGGTTAAGGCCTCGCTTCTAATGCACGAGGTTGTGGGTTCAAATCCGGGCAAGTACCAATATGACTTTTCTCAATTCATAATTATGTACTTTCTGAGTATATCTTGGACATTACTTACATTGGTTATGGAAACACATCGCGAGGAAGCCTGGACTTATAGTTAATATAAATCTGAAATCGCCGACCTGTCTTGGGCAAGCGTGGTAATCAATGCTTGTGACTTCTCTGTATGAGAAGAGGCTTCAGCCCTGCAATAAGAAAATAATAGGCTGGTGTTATTATTATTAACTTTTAATCATATCACATAGACCGGTCCTGTGCTCCTCGCTTACGGTGAATTTCCGCGACTTCCACCATGTGAGGGGCCTACTTATGTGCCGCAGTGAACTTTTTAGCTGAATGATGATGATGACTATTATTTTAAAGAAAACGCTTTCGTTTGTTAGAATGATGGCAGCGTCGCGAGCACTTTGTCCAACCCCCTCCTGAAACCTAAGGCTCAATTTTTTTATTATTAAGTCTTTGTCCGTGCTGGGCCAGACTTTATCCATGTCCTTTAAGGTTCTGTCTTCGAGAGCCTTTTTTCGATGCAAAGTGCGCTCTGAGTTTTCATTCAGACACGAAATAAGAGAGAAATATGATAATTATCCGTCAAGATGACCTTCATTCTTTCCTGGCATTCATTTCATTCTCAAAGGACATCCTTTAAAATATTTTAAAATCCACCTTTTTCTTTCCTTCTACTAAAAGTCTACTTCCGAAAAGGTCTGTATAAAGTATTTTTACGTAAGTATATATATCTTATTGCGGGAAAATGCAAAGAAACGCTAGCGGAAGAGTGGTTCCGGGTTCTTCACTCAGGAGCCGGAAGACGGCACTTTGTATTGAACACAGTTTTAGTTATGTCATTGTTTTGGACTATGTACGTCGGTATCTGGAAATAGGTTCAGTTGATGGTTCCGTAAAAGATGACTAAGGGATATCTATACTATTAAACGAGCAATATTTGTGTATATACAACCATTGCCGACTCGTAGTCTCACACCAGTATGGCAAACAGGATTTTTTTTCTCGTTTGTCACACCACTACGTGTAACGTTAAATGCGCAAAACCTCAGACACCCCAACTGATTTTTAATTCAATTGACCTACGAGTATTTCTGAGAGAAAAAAAATTGTGCTGTTTTAGTTTTACTGGCAATTCTGATCGTTTCTTGCGTCTGCAACGACGCTCTACTCGAGGGAGGGGTTGTCACCGTTTTAGCGGGTTTGCGCATGTGATGGCTTGACCTATTAATAAATAGACACGGCAACGTTTTCAATGAAGATTTTTTTTAAAATGTGACCTGTATTATAAAGTGGTCAATTGATTCTGCTCGTTATTCTGATCAAACTATTTTGGTTGCTACTACTAACTATGCTGGTTTTGCGCATTTAACGTAACACGTTGTATATTTTTTTTTTTTAATCACGTTCTCAAAAACGGCTTTAACGACTTCAATGAAATTTGCATTAAAGGGGGCGATGGATCATAATTAATATTACAGAAACATCACGACAACATTACTTTAGCGGGGGTTCTAAAAGACTGGCTGCCTCAAAACTCTATTCAAATATAAACTACTGCCTTTAACGAACCTGTATCGACAAATGAACTGAGTTTGCGTGAAATTGCTTCAAAGATGTCTTTATATAGACCAAGGTTTTAAGAAATGCTCGTGCGAAAAATCTAAAGTGCGCTCCAAGACTAATCGATGTGCAAGCAAAAACAAAAATTTTATGCAACTCTAGATGTCACAAGTCAAAAAACTGTCATAATACTCGTAATTAAAGCATACTAGCAGATTTATAAAAAAGTAAGCACGTGGTAAACGTTTCTTTATTATTATTTTTTTTAGATACGTGAAATTGAAATATTTCATTTCATAATTCGATTGAAGGAGGAGAATATTAATTGGATCATGGATGTAAAATTTTGATAAATAAATAATTGTTTTCGTTCTACTAAGTTGCAAATGATGATGGATTGTTTTATTTATTTCATTTAAATTGATTTATTTGTCATAAAACAAAGCAAACCCGTGATTTTGATAAGAACTTTATCATAATCGTAGTATCTTTATCAGCATCGATCTGGTCGCGAGACCATTACCTTTGCCACAACTGCAAGTCGTACTAACCTAGGCGGCACCGCACCCATGAACCGTCTAATGGGAAATTATAATAAAATCGCTACACGAACCAATAGCATAGAGATATTCTCTAACCCTTTTTGTCAATTCCGTACGAGACTTTTAACCAGCTCGGAGTCTCAAGACCTCTGTGCGACACAAGCCGCCTATTAATAAAATTGTATACACTTCCATTTCTTTCTTTTTAGGTCTTTTTTGTTATTTAATTAAATATTTCTGTACTTTCCATCATATTTGTGAACATAATTATTTAATTTTTCTTTTTAATTTGTAACTTAATCAACTAACGATGACTATAACGTCCTTTAATCATTAATTTCTCTGCTAGTGCTGTGCACTTCTGTAAGTGACGAATTCACAATACCTAAAACTCTATGTAATTTTTGTATGTGTATGTTTTAGTGAGTAAGTCGTTGAGGTGCCTTACCAATAAATAAATAAATAAATAAATAAACCCAAACTAGTTCAGGTTTTTGATCAAAAATCTGAACTAGTCTGGATTGTTACAGGTTTATGATGAAATTGAGTTTAAAATGTATCATCTTCTGTGGGGTGTAAATATGAACAGTGAAAATGTTATGTACTTGTAATGTAAACTTGTTAGTTATATTATCTTATGTTATGTAAATGAGTAGACAAACGATTCCCTTGATGAATATATTGCTACTGAATTTAATTACACAACTATTCCGCTTAAATGCTATGTTAGATGAATGCACAGCTGAACAATATTGATGTGCATAAATGAGTGTAACGTACTAACTACCACAAAGGTCAATGTACAGCGTAGCTCGTACAAACTTAAATTGTCCGTAAATTCAAATCACAACTGTCATTCTTTGACAGTTGTATAAAATTGTTGTAACACGTCAAATTGAAGTAGGTTGTCAATTTGCTTAGTTATTAATCTCCCCGCAGTGGATGGTTTTCGTCTGATTAGATGGTGATGATTCTCGTCGAGTCTGAAATAGACATTAACGGTTTGGTTTTGCCATCATTTTATGAGACATTATTAACAATGAAGAAAAGTAAGTACTCCATTTTCCAATACTGTCAGCTCCCAAACGAAGAGAAGCATTAATACAAACCCTCTTTCTCGAAATACCTGAACAAATAGACATGTCGAGGCAGCCCGATCGCTGCATGTGTTGGGCTTACATTCTTCAGGCGATGTTTATAAATTGCCTTCGTGAAGCTCACACGATTGAGCAAGAATTTTTCTTTTTAAACTCTAGGGAAAATTGATTGTGGGTACCTTTTCAAAAAGTATTAGAAGTTTTATTTTTTCACATGCTCATACTAAAGGTCATAAAGTAAAATAGTATTCCTAAGACTGCATTGACCGTCACATAGCGTCCGTAATTTAAATATTAACTTAAGACAATCTAGCACCCAATATTATTTTTAATAATAACTACGGGCGATGAAACGTCAGCTGTTGTGTTTTCCTAAAGAGCGTATTTTGACAACGTATAGTCTAACTACATTATTTTCATGACGGCCATCACAGCGGCCGTTATGTGGTGGCCAGCGCTTTCCAGCGCAGTAGCTTTAGTAACATTAGGGCCCATGCACAGGGCGTTCTTTTATATTCGCTTTCTTTTTTCTTTTTTTTTGGCGCGTTTTCTGCCTTGAAACAGCAACGCTTGTTTTGTTTGCAGCGCGTATACGCGCGTACACAGCGCGTAAAAAGCGTCGTGAGCATTTGCCCTTAGTTTTTTTTTTTTTTTTTTTTATGATTTATGTTTTTTTTTTTTATTGTTTTTTTTTTTTTTTAGTTATGACAAGACTGTATTTTTTTTATACAGTAAGACTTTATTGTGTACCAACTGTTTGTATGTCTGATACAAATAGTGTTACAGCTACGTTGTACCAAGATTTATTGGTATTAGATGGGGTACCTAAGGTAAATATGCAAGCAATATAATTTTAGGATAATTACTTAGTTAATAACTATAGTATTAGTATAGAACGTGTTCCTTTTAATGTCCTCTGTAAAGTCATATGCTCCTAGAACAAGTGTTCCAAAAATACATAGTTTCGAAGATAACATCAATTATAATTTATGAACATAAAGTTTCATTGATAAGTACAAGTAAATCATTTACATTTAAATCAGTCATTCATATTTAAAGCTAAGAAAATGCGTCGTCATATTTCACATTATGCATGCGAACGCAACCGTTTTCGAGTAATTTGGTATTTTATATTTTAAAATGCATGAAAGAAAAAAATCGTTTTTTTGACATTTGTTTATGAGTCATAAGGGGTCATTTGGTTGTAAATGACCTCTTCTACATCTCCTAATGGATTGCCGACGTATAACCAGTAACACTAACACCCTATAACTGTCAATCTCTCAACACACACAAACAGGTAAAATACGACCACAAAATATTGGGTAAACATACCATAATTTCGGACATCAAAGTTTGCAAACTATATTATGATTCAGCGCAGTTTGAAAACAATTGAACATCAAACAGGGCTGGATAAACAATGCATCAATGATGCAGTTGATTTAAGGCAATCTCTGCATTAGTGGTGATTGTTCAATGTTCAGAAACCATGGTCTTGAACTAAGAATAGAGTATCCACAGAAGATAATTTACGACGTGGTTAATAATTTAGTCCATTTACAAAATGTTGTACTTACAACATAATGTTTGCAAAGTGACTCAGGCGTCCTCTCTGTGAGAGGGAGCGGGCCGTATTCCACCACGCGGGTCCAGTTCGGGTTGGTCTCTAACTTCTCCAGTACGCTGGTTTCTTCCTTCATCGATTTTACAGTAGTTGTGAAGAAATAAATTGAAAGTGAACCATGCATAACTGTACTACCATATGGTAATGTAAGACATAACGTAATGAATGTTGTTGAACTGTCGAAATGAAACAGATTAGTAGTAATCGTTTACGAAAATATGATAAGTAATTAGATAGCTGGTTTGAAGTCCTGAAATTTGTTCTCAAAAAAAGACTATCGCCAGCTGATAGCTTTTGGCTGGCTAACTCAAACGTGTTGGCGGGTCACTTGGTGGCCCGCGAGCCTACGGTTGAGCAGCCCCGGTTTCGAAGAACTAAGCGGTCACACAGACAGACACGAAAATCAACTTTGATTTATACTATTTAATGTATAGATTTAAGTATAATGTCGTGGCCCAATCACTTTATACCAGTCTAAACATAGCACAAAACTACAAAATTGTCACTCAAATAAGGAAACAATACAACGATTGTCTATGCTCATAAGTGTAAACCTAGCCGGGGATTGCCGAGAGTGGGGCAACATTTAGCTAATTGCTCTGCTGATGGTACACGCCGCGAGCGCCACCTGTGTTACTTTTACTCAAGCTTTTTTTGTTTTGTCGTGCTTCAGAATTGCGCTTCATACAGATTAGGTATTAAAGTTTTTTTGTGTTATTAGGTGTTATTGGGGTAAAAGAAAGCTCGTTTAATTCAGTTGGTGAGTTTTTATTTAAGGATGATTTGAGTATTGATAGATAGAAAAATTAATTACATTATTCGGATTAGGCCGTGAGTATTTGGTCAGTTTTTAACCCACGACAGAAAAAGAGGGGTGTTATAAGTTTAACGTGTGTATCTGTGTGTCTGTCTGCGCCATCGTAGCTCCCAAACGGCTGAACCGACTGTGTTTTTGTTTGAAAGGTGACTTGATCGAGAATGCCCTTAGCCATAAATTAATAAAATTGGTTCAGCCGTTTGAAGCACAAAACTACAAAATTGGTTGTTTGCTGCTGGGGAGTTTGTTGCGCCACTTCTTCTTCCCAGCTAACGCACTAGGAAGTGGTGAAAGGTGGGCGGTTTGGGGGACTGTCTTATGAAATTTTGACCGTGTTCGAAAAGTGCTAATTCTCAGCCTAGTTTAAATAAATGACGTTGGAATTTTGAATTTTTTGAAGACTATCGGCTCTTTTCTAAATGATGAATATGAGCATCTTCCACAGGTCTGATCAATTTGAAATTTGGTACTCTGTTACTTCAATGATATTAGAAGTATATAGTAACCTTGAACTGATACTGCAGCATCACCAGGAATTTGCAGGATACCCAACTCCCTTACCAACTTACAGCACAGGTATCGTGTTTGGGCTCATTGGAATGGTCTCAATGAATATGTTATAGATAGATGATGAACCGGGTCTGGTGATGGAGTAGGAAAGAGGAATGAGGAAATTTTTTGTCGGAGGTTTTTAAATTATTAATTTATGCTTGAACGTTATTTTTTATTGTAAGGTTTTCGATTCGATTATACCTACCTACTTTAAAACGTTACACATTATCTGTCTAGCTTTACGCAACTCTGTTGTGCAGCTTTCAGTCTAACCAAATGCCGCTGCATGAATACCAGATTTTTACATGGCGTTATTGTCTATCTGACCTCTTATCTGACACTTACATAATAATTGCCTTTCTCTTATAACACTAACCCAAACGTTAGCAACACAAACACAAAGTTATGTAAGTATGCAAAATTGTTTGACGATACAGCATAATATTATTATGCATAAGTTTAAACTTCATAACATACCGTAAACACTGATAGTCCCTGTGGGATTAACTTAAGACCATACAGGCAACGGAGGTCAGAAATTACGTCATATGAGTATGTCGCCTTAATATGATCAAAATTGTCATATTAAAGTATTTTAAACGGTGGCGCCGTGTGGTGCCGGACGTAAAGAATAGTACCATCCCATTTCTTCCCGTGGGTGTCGTAGCAGGCGACTAAGGGACTCACTAGAGAATGAGCAGCAGCGTTCTCTATGCATTTTAACACCATGAGTACGGAGAGTCTTAGGACAGAACAAATTATGTAAGTACTAGCTGCGCCCAGCGGTTTCACCCGCATAAGTCTCGATCCCGTGAGAATATCAGGATAAAAAGTATCATATGTCCTAACCCAGGTTATGGTCTCCAAATGTGTTCAATTTCATCCAAATCCGATACGCCGTTTTAGCGTGAAAGCGTAACAAACAAACAAAGTCACTTTTGTAATTAGGTATAATATTATATACGAATATATACTTAGGATGTCGAAGTAAATTATTATAGCTGAGTAGTGACCCACTGCTGGGCAAAAGCATCCCACCGGTTTGTCCATCGGCCCGGTTCTGCGATACTTCGTGCTAATTCCCATGGTAGAGGAAGAACTGAAATGCAATAATTGTTTATTCTTTTGGCCTCGTACAGGACTTTAATTTTTAAGTATACTTTGTTTTATTTTTTATTTTTATTTATGTTTAGTGTGTTTTTTGTTTAATTTTTTGATTTCCTGTACGAGTCTCAATAAATACTTTTTCTTTCTTTCTTTCTTTCTGTAAATAGAATATCGGAATCTCTATTACACGTCTTAATAAAAATATAAAAAAAACTGGTTGAGGTCGGCGTTTCCTATCTGACTACATTAAGGAGAAAGGCTGAAAAAATTTCAGACGTCAAAGCCTCTTTTAAAGTCCAGACATAAATCTTGGGAAGACATGTTTAGATTAGTGTCTGAAATGGTATTTTGAGTCCAACAATAATGCTCCAAGCAGGTGAGCGAGAGTGCATGGGAGGCCGCCACTTCCTACTGCGAAGCAGTAATACTCGCGTAGGAGGAGGCGGAACGCATGAGGGAGAGGCAAGATTCACGCCCTCGCGCCCCTAGTCGTCGCAGGAGACGCCCCAGGCGTCGGCAGTCGCAAGCCGATTTTCGGCCACCGTAGGCGCGGGCTTGCGGACGGTGAGCGGTGGGTAGCTCGCCGTCCGAAAAGGACCAGACCCGGGTCGACGGCACGTTGTGTTCCACGCGCGCCTCATAGAGATGTCAGCACCAACTAATTGGGTCCGTTAGGGCCAATGCCTGCCGCCAGGGTTGCGAGTTTGTCTGAAAGGAATATCGTGGCCCCGGCACACAGGCAACGGAAGGACGGATGGGTTTTTTTTTTGAAACACGGGTGGGTTTTATTCAGTAAAAGTTTTAGTTTAATTTGGAAGTATCATGGGAAATTAACGGAAAATATACATATCCCCACATTCTACGATGTGTGGTACCAAAGTTTGTATTATGAACTTCTCAACAATGGAACCCGGCAGGTATAGTGGCTGGAGGGATCGAAACTATTATGAGTTAATTCCATGAATCCATGTCAGTCTCATTTTGTTGTATATTAACAAATATTCTGTGAATTTTACAGTAGTTTCTAGTTAGAAGTTGGAAATCTTAAGTTTTAATTTAGATCAATTATGTATAGTTATGTCGAAGTAAGATGAATATATCCGAGATATAGTTATATCCCTAGGGATATAGCTATATACCGTAATATAGTTATATAAAAGCGATTCATAACTGTCGGAATGCCCTAATTTTATTACTGCGACCAATTTCGACGTAGTTGGTCACAGTTCTAACCTAACCTAACCTATTTGGTCGGAGGTCCCTAATAGTTATATTACTAGCTCGTGCTCGTATCATAGTTTTATTCCTAGTAAGACAGTGATGAAGCCCTTTCATATAACTATATTACGGTGTATAGCTATATCACTAGATATCCCTAGGGATATAACTATATCACGGCTTCAATCATCTTACTACAACATATACAATCATACGCCATTTTTCCTAATACGAGATCATACTCATGACCATATCCCAATTTATT
The DNA here is from genome assembly GCA_916701695.1 of Agrochola macilenta. NCBI lineage: Eukaryota > Metazoa > Arthropoda > Insecta > Lepidoptera > Noctuidae > Agrochola > Agrochola macilenta. The sequence continues at coordinate 6,947,684 of OU753554.1, read as the reverse complement.
CTTGCGTTTTTCATCCATAATTCTCTATCGTCTTATTTTCTATCTTTTTTTATTTCGTCTTATTTTATCGAATTATTTTTGAATTTAAAACTTTATTAAGACTACTGTTAGTGCCCGGCAACAAGACGCCGTCAATGGGCCACCACCGCGCCGCCACCGTGGATTGTAGAGTGAAAATCAAGCAACGACGGCGCGGCGGTCGTGCGGTGGCGGCGCGGCGGCGGTTCAGCTGTCAAATATTTCGCTATTTTTACCCGCCTACGGCGAAGCAAAAACAAGCAAAGTATGTATGATTGTATGTATGTTCATCTGTTACCTCATAACTTCTAAACTACTCATCATAATTTGACAAATTAGGTATCGTTGGAAGCGTTTTGATTTGGGCTTAAGTATGTGACTTCACATTAAATTGAATATAGCGCCCTCTAGAGGACATAAAGTAAAGTACGACAAAAAAAATTGTAACGTGTTGGGTATCTAATGAAAGGGCTCTTAATGAGCACGTTTCAAAAGTATATACATTTATTATAACTCCAAAATAATTTAAATAAAAATAAAAGTTATAAAAACTAAAACCCAAGTACGACAAAAAAGTCAACTAAAATGGTATAAACAAGAAATCACCATCATAGTATATAAAACTTTTATTTTGATTAATTTGGCAATATTACTATATGGAAATATGAAATATCGCTAACTAGAGAACTTTAATGGTTAAGAAATGTAATAATTAATATCGTAACACCGAATAATTAGTTTTAGATGTAAAAAAGTATTAGGAAACTTTGCAAATGCAAATGCCCTTTTAACACGTATGAGTACAACGGTTACAACATCAAATTCAGTGTTATAATAATATAAATTAGTGTGTGTATTTTCGCTTCAAAAATCATTCGAATTTACGTTACGTTTACGTCGCGCTTATGTGCTAGGGCCTCTGGTTTTACAATCCGGTAAGCCTTTGTAAAAAAGCAATAACTTTGTACCCCTTTTTACGAAAAAGCAAAAACTTTGTACCCCTTTTTACGAAAAAGCAAAAACTTTGTACCCCTTTTTACGAAAATTACGCGGACGGAGGAGTATGAAATTTGGCACAGTTAAAGTCTTTAAGGAGAAGGAGAGCAGAAAGCTAATATTTTATATAATATACATCTATATACATAAAAGAAAGTCGTGTTAGTTACACTATTTATAACTCAAGAACGGCTGAACCGATTTAGCTGAAAATTTGTGGAAAGGTAGCTTAAAACCAGGAGTATAACATAGGATACTTTTTATCCCGGAAACCATCCTCTAAAGGGGTGAAAATGGGGTTGAAAGTTTGTATGAGAAATTACAAACTGATGACTGGATTTGGATGAAAATTTTCAAATAGACAGGTGAGATACTGAGATAAAGGATAGGATACTTTTTATTAACAGGGGGATGAAAAGGGGTGGGATAGGGATAAAAAATTACGAGTATCGATGGTATCATTTCCGAGGTTTTTGGGTCGTTTATTTTAAAAATGATATCTATTTTTAAATCCGAAATGTTAGAAGTAAAATATTATCATCCCTTAATGGGGCGGAAAGGGGTCGAAATGTCTAAAAATCTACATTGATGTCGTTTTCATGGTTTTTCCCATACATTGTCTAAATTCTCAAAAAACTAAATACATGAATAGGTATATGTTTCCTGTTTCCGCTGCTAAATATAGAACTGATGACCGTTGGACTAAACCTATTCTTGAATAAAGAACGTAAATCAGCTACCAAAATGTAGGTGGGACGTTCTCCGGTTAGTTGGAGCGACGATCTTCGCAGAGTGACTGGTCAGCCGAGAATTTACTCGTAGTTTGAATTGCATGCAATTGGAGAGCTACTGCTACAGGCTGAATGATGATAATGCCCAAAATCCCTAAAAACAAAATTACACATTGCTCGTAACCTTTTTAATATTCTACGCTACACGCAAAGTCATAAGCATTTACACGAAACGTTTCAAAAGTGTAACATCACAAAGTTAAGATTACCCTCATTACTACGTACTTGGTAAACGTTAACGTGTGTTATTGCATATTAAAACTTGGGCCCAACCCCCATCGCGCGTTAATTTATGTTAATCCCAGGTTGCTCAGTTCTGTGAGTTACCCTCGGGAATTACCTACGTTTGGCCACAGTAATAATAAAGTAACAGTATTATATATCGGAAGTGAACTTGAAATTAATACCTTCGGGAGTTTGGTAGATAAACCCTCGGCTTCCGTGCGTAACTGTCACGCACTTGACACTGTTGTTTATATCAATATTAACGGAGATTTAGAAGCGCGTCGTTTCGGTCGTTAAATTCTATGAAGATTTAATACTGTTTCTTATTTATACTGTGGTTTGGTGAAGAATTTCATTTTTGGGAATTACGATTGCTCCCTTGGTGAAGTATTATTACCAAATACTTTTTACCTTTGAGGGTGGTAGTTTAAATAGTATACGAATGCTAGGGATACATGACCCGATCCGATACTTTACAGAAGCGATACAACATGATACAATATCTGAGGGGCAATTCCCGTAATTTTTAAGAACGTTCGCATTCGCATCTCATTCGCAATCTGTCAAAAATACAATCTATTTATCAACATTTTTGACAAGTTTGACAGATTGCGACTTGAATGTGAACGTTTTTTAAGTACGAGAATTGGCCTTCTGAATTTTGGATTGATACAAAAGTACCGGTATCGGAATGAATGAATCTTTCCACATGTCACATGTCATGATCAGTCAATTTTAAATGTCATAGTTGTTTAAGAGCGTTTATTCTGAAAGTGGTTTATAAATTTCATAGAAATTATTTGAATGATTTTTATTTTATAGAAATATGGTTAACTAGTGAACTAGAATATTAATTATGAAATGCAATAATTAATATCTTAACACCGAATATTTCGTTTTGGATGTAAAAAAAGTATTTGGAAACTTTCCTAAAACGGTTACAACAACAAATTCAGTGCTATAATTGCAATTCATTATTAATATTCTAGTTCGCTAGTTAGCCATATTTCATAATAATTCGGTTCCTAATTTCTAATTAAAAAAACATAATTCCAAATAATAGTAATATTGCCAAAGTAATCAAAACAGGGAAACATTTGACAGCTATTTGGGACGTTGCCAACTTTTAGGATAAACGCTCGTTCGAGAAGTTATTTGATAATTTCCCACGCAAAAAAGAAAGGCTTCCTCACGATATTTTCCTTTATCGATCCAGCAATCCCATATCACACACTTATAAAGTACATCATTATTAATCACACGGTATTAAACCGATGCTAGCCTAAAATTCATTGCTCTTAACAATAATTTTGTTAGCTGTACATTTGAGCCTTGTCTCACAAATCACAGTATGGAAGTCGAGAACTTCGTCGGCTGTCATAATACGCCCCAGGATTTGGTTTCACGACAGTTTGATCGATTGATGTTAGAAAAGTTTTGAAACGCGATTTTTGTTTCATAATGTTGTTAATTTTACATTGTAGGGATTCTCGGTAAGTATATGGATGGATTTAATCATCAAGAGGATTGGATAATATGTACGTTGTTTGTACCTTTGCATAAAACATCATAAGATGGGACATCACCTCACCTTGTTAGAACTTAAATGTATTTACGAGTATTTGATCTCAATGATGCTTGTTATGGCGAGGTAATTAGAAATTTTGCTTATTTAAAATATTTTTTGCTTATTTATAATATTTTTGTTGGATTTATTACTTCGACATGTGTATGTAACTTCTATAATTATGTTCTGAAGTTAAACTGTTGGCGGTAGGTATCTTCAGTCTTCAAATTCAATGCAAAATATTTTATTTCACATATACCTCGTACATGGGCACTTACGAAACGTCAGAAGCTAGGTGCACGGTTCCAATTGGTCGTTTCCAATGGAGAAGAGCCAGCAAGAAACTCGACGGTTACTCTTTTAAAAATAATTGGCCTTTACAATATTTTCAAATAACAGTTGGTATTAATAGGTATGGGAGGACAGTGTAGGTCTTTCAACAAGTACCAGGTACTAAGCAAAATAGAAGATGGTCAATAAATCTACAGTCCTTAGTGGACTGCAGATTTATTGACCATCTCCTATGCGCTATAGCCTAGAGCGTTCTCACATTCGCAAAATAGAAAATAATCTAAGAGTATATAAAATATGAATAGGTAATTTAATAAAAATAAAAACCTATTTTAAACGAAATGACATGATTGCTATTACAACTGTAACAAATCTGAATAATTATCATGTACACAAAAGCCACTAATAAAGTATTGAAATTAAAGTTAATAGACTCTTACATATGCCGTTAATGATGTACCAGGGAAGGTGAAATGTGCAGAAGGAATTATTGCCAAACTTCCTTGTCTTCAACGTAGTCTTTAATTTAATAATATGCTTTCCTGATAAGGACACGTTTGATGTGGGATTTGAACTTCCCATCGCTAAGTTCTGTAACCGACTTTGGCAACTTGTTGGATTGTGTATAGACACAGTTCTATGTAAATACTTACGCCAATAGTTTTAGTGCCCTATGACCTGACTATAGCTAATATTTTCATCATAAAATAGCCATAAAGTTTATGTTGTCCGCTATCCTAAATGAAATCGAACTTTGATTTTTATGTTACCATAAAAAAATATTTTTTATGTGTCACATTTTTTCGACAAGAGATTACATTATGAAGATATCAAAGACTTTTTGTTGATCAGAAGATATCAAAGAGATTTATGGGTAATAAATTTTCTATTTCGCCTTTGGGGTCAAAAGTCTAGATATTTTTAATTTTGCGATGATTGCTCGTAGCCAGCGATGTAGAAGAAATGGGTTGACGTTTGATGTTTTTGAGAACGGAATGTTTTGATTTTTCGTGCAAATATAATAGACACGTTCACCTGGTGGGTTTAAGTCAGTTATCTGGCGACAATAAAAAAATAACTGAATTAAATAGAAATAAAAAGAGACACAGAATAAAATTAAATACAGAAGTAAGATAGGTAGGTATGTCTATCAGAATCAAAATTAAATATAAGCGATATGTAAGAGAGCTATTTTAATAGTTTTATTATGATAATTTTTAAGGATTCATAAAAATTCTTTATTGAGTTTTTAATTCAAGGAGCCATAATCTGAATTGTCTACCATCTGTTGGTAGTATTAAAAAGTACACGCTCACTGTGTTTGGCGTTGTTCACCAAACGGAATATAGGTGGCGCTATCTACAAGTCAATGTAGACAGATGAAATATTTAACTAGGTGAAAGTAGAAGGAAAACCTTTTCAGTACTTAACAGTTATCTCGCTAGATGTAGCTTAGCTAAACAAAGAAATAGTAGCTAAAGCGGTCCCTAGACGATCATGCGGCATGACATGCAATTCTTTGAATAATATTAGACTACGTGAATTATCATGCTGCATGAAGGACCCTGTGGGTTCATCATGCTGCATGACAAGCAAAAGCCGTACCTACTGCACTAATTTTGTGTTTGGTAACATTATTCAGTCAATAGATAGTACAGTGAAGAGGTCTTCTGCGCTGGTCTGGAATTGTCTTTGTCAAAGGCAGATTTTAATTTTTCTTGTGTTTACTTTCTATTATATTGCGCAGATAAAAACAAATGAGAATCAGACGATAGTCTTATATTTATTTATTAATTAAACTATAATTATTAAATATAATAAGTAATTTTCATTGTTATTTATAACAAGATATCTGTGATATTATTTTATAAAAGTCTGTAATTGCCTGTAAATACTATTATCGTCAATGATTATAAAATACATATACTACTCAAAGTTCAATACATGCATTGTTGGTAACACAGAATCTGTACCTGTTGCACGACATTGCATGATGAAAAATTGTCAATCAACTGCCAGCAGGTACTTTGCATGTCATTCACAGCATGCAATACAGCTAAACGGTACAGCAAGTAACGCATGTCATGCCGCATGATCGTCTAGGGACCGCATTAGGCTTAGACAGTAGCGCTACTGTCAATATTATAAAAGAAAACCAAAATAAAAAAAGATAATGTTGATGGAAATAAATAAGACGTAAGATAACTTTTTCCAATGGGTTCCTTATTAAAATTGTTTATTTATAATTATTTACAACAGTCATCTAATACGTTACTTTTAGCATTGTCCGGAATTTAGTTCGCCTCTAAAGACATTCAATAAAAATGCTTTGTATTCTTCTGATTTCACTGAGTATGCTATTCTAACGTTAGCCTTTTCTTTTTCAACAAAATCGTTTGTATTGATTCCTCTCTTGTCACCTGTAAACAGAGATCATACAATAAGCACAATGAAAACAATTTAGTACCTACTTAAATTGTTCATTTAAATAGTACCTGACTCGTCTATATCGTTTTACATCATAGCATTGACTGCCTTGTTTCAAGGCCTCTTCCTTTTTACCATGCATCAATAATAATCACAATTTCAGCATTATCATCGTCTCTGCCATCAAATGCTGGACATAGAATTCCTCCGCTACAACTACTGGTTCAGGACTGCCCGTGACCCTTTCCCGAGACCTTCACTAGGTCCTCGCATTGGTCCACCATGTGGTTGGTAGGCCCTCGCTGAATCTTCTATCAGACAATCATTATTATAAACTTACCACAAATTGTGATATCGTTCTTCGAATACTTGTACTCCTCCACTAGATCTGGCCTTAGGAACAGTGACACCATCGCGGGATCCAACGCTTGCCAAGTTGGTTCTACCTCAAGTGATACCTTCTCATATTTATTCTGAGCTTTCATTATATCCGTGTCTATTGCTCCTAGGTGATTTTTTCTCCATTCCTGGAATTTAATCATAATTGTATGGGCAGTTTGTAATTAATGTTTTCAGTTAGTAGTTAGAGCATGGCGACAAGCTCGAATGCTGTCCTGTGATTGATTCCCAAGAAAATGTTATTGGGATTTTCATTGAGAAAACCTCAGTTGCAGGCCAAAGTGGACTGAACTCAGCCGTATTCAAGATTAGCTCTGTTTACAATCTACGGAGATCTTAGAAGCCTTATGATCACACTATAAAAGATCCTTACGACTGGAGACGAATATACACGATTCAGAGCCGCGTATACGCGATTTAGCGTCACCAACCGACTGGAGCCGAGTCCAGTATATCCGATTCTAAGCCACCGACCCAAGAGTGACGGTTCTGTTTTGTTCACTCTTCAAAAAGAGATTTGAGTAGGTACGCCTAAAGAAGCTGTCACTTCAAAAAGTGTGCGGTCATATTTAACAGAACTTACAGTAAATGTAGGAAACACTTACCTTGCTAAAATTGAGATACTGCTTCGCCTGTGAGAAGGGGAAGACTGTGACTTTGTCGGGAGTGGCATTCTGTGCCACTACATGATACGCTTCTACATCCATGTGAGCATTAAATTCTGGAGTTGGGTTTTCTTCACCTATACAAAACAATATACCATTATCTTCTTTATGCTGATGATAAGGTAAGTATCTATCGTGTTGTTCATCTTTATGTCAATGATTCCCAAAACGGCTCAAAATGTCTGTCCCACCATGGTCCCAGACTCGAAGCTAAACTGAATTAATTATTCATATATTAAAATTCAAAATTACTGCGCGAAACAATGCAGTATCGATGAATCGAGCGCGCATACGTAGTTATCGAGTTTTATCGAGAGAAATTCCTGCTACTTTTCGAGTTTATTTACTTTTGTCCCGCCCGTAAAAAAATGCTGGGTACGCATGTTAGCTACTTACTATGAATATGTCCTGCTCCTATGTATAAATGGTTCAACCTTAATAAAAAGCCTGGGTCCAGTTTTATGGCCAATGCTATGTTTGTCAGTGTTCCAATTGTTATCACAGTCAAATCACCTGAAATTAACAGAAATAAACGTTTGGTTAGGTAGTAGGTAGCTTTAGGACCAGTTGCACTGCTTCAAAAGGACCTATACTAAGTCTGTCCTTAAAATACCACACCATATACAGTTTATTTTTATTCGTACCTTCATAAGTTTTAGAATAATCTATAAGAGCATTCACAGCGTTCTCAGTCTTTGCTGGCACTAGGTCAGGGAAAGTATCACCACTATCTCCTAAACCATCCTTTCCGTAATAATCTGTCACTGACGGAGTTGTCACCAATGATGCTTTGGATCCTCTGTAGATTGGCACCTGGAAATGGTGAAGATTTCTCACATCAGTGGTAAAATTAGCATCCGAAAATCACTCTTACTGCTACGACGTAAAGCCATTGTCAATGTAAAATAAATTAACACTGATGTGCATTTTACTGTACAATGTCGATGTGTCGATCAAGGTTTTTATAGAGTTACACCATGCGCCACTTGTTAAGTAGTTTAAAGCACTCTGAGGGCTACGAATGAAATAAACAAATTCTAAAAGGACTAAAAAGATTTGGTCCTTTGTGGTTCATTTGATGTAATGCCTGTCCTAATCTTCTCATAGTTCCTCTTACAGTTAAACAATTTTAAAGTACCTATCAATAATTTTCAAAAATATTTTATCATCGCACATAAACGATCATTGGCCTACTTAATGGATCGACATTCTGTCATATCTGCTACCATATAAGATAAAAATTAAAACGGACAATTTCTTTGCCAACATATTTAAAGTCTGATAGCAAACAATTGTCAGTTGCAGCGTTAATTGAAACACTGGGATGTTGACATTAATCTTCATTACGAATTCTTATCTTAGTAGACGAAGCCATAGTTCAACTAATGACCGATAAATAACTGCGATCGTTATTACATAATAATTTACACTCTTAATTTAACGTTAAAAGAACCTAGTTTGAGACATTTGACTGCAGACCTACGTTTTGTACTTGTCTGATTTAAGCTCTAATTTATAATTTGCTAGACCAAAATAACAGCTGCCATTGACCTTTTTAAAAAATAACACCATATTATAATTAATATTACGGAGACAACCCAACAACATTGAAGGTCCTCCTGAGAATGACTCAAATAAAAAGTAAGTTCAAAAACTAAAACCCAACTACTGAAAAATCACGCTCTAAAAAGTAACAAGAAAATATTTCAGAGAGAAATCTAGATCAGGATCCTGGAGAAATCGAGGGAACTCTTCAAATATTATAGGGTGTGCCTATAATATTTGAAGAGTTCCCTCGATTTAGCAATTTGGGTATTTTCTCTCGAAAAGCACTATTTGGTAAAATGGAACTAGTGATGAAGACCACAGAAGGCCACCGGCCAAATTTTAACTGTTAAATTGTAGTTGTACGTCTAATAATATGGATTTGATAGTTGGTTGTGCAGTGCATTTACAAAACGCACATTTTTTTAAATTATTACGGCTATCAAAATAATATTTATTTTCTACTCACGTCTTGTCTTTTAGCAACTCTCAATATCCTCTGGTTGTTGTAACAAACATTGTCTTCTTTAGTATTGCCATTCCCAGTTGTCAATGCAATCAGCTTGGGTCTGAAAAAGAGAATGTCATAATATTAAATAACCACACTCTAACTAATATTATAAATGCGAAAGTGAGTTTGTTTGTTTTTACGCTTTCAAGCAAAAACGGCTCGACGGATTTGAATGAAATTTGGCACATGGGTAGACCATGACCTGGACAATGTTCTCACGGGATCGAGACTTATGTGGGAGAAACCGCGGGGTGCAGCTAAAATTTAATAAAACGGAGAAATAAATTGATTACTGAAGTGTCGAATAATCAGGTAGTATAATGAACGGAATAATCCTGCATAGCAAACGTTCAAATTTGTGGTTACAGTGTGAAGTTTTAATGTTAGAACATGCTTCCATTCACCGTTTTAAACGTTCACGGTTTATGGGGAAGAAACGATCAATTTCGATTGATCAATTGCCATCAATTTCTATTGTAGTACCTAATACTTTCAACGGCTTCAATTGCATTTGGCAGACGATCAATTTTCACATCAATGAGTATCAATCACGTAAAAATTGACAATTGCAATTGATCGTTTCGGGGACCCTTACGTTTGGCTATATTTTTATATTCCCCTAAGGCCGTTTGTCCAATACACTGTGAACGGGACGCCAATGAGAACGAGATGATAACGCCGAAGTACATTTACACAACATTAACAGTACATTTACTATTGCCACGTAATCTGTTACGGTACCTCGGTTAATCAGTTGACGGATACTGAACGAGACACAATAGAAGTTTGATTGTTATTGTTATTACGCTTATGGGCGTTTAGTGTCCCATAAAGTTATAATAATAATAAATATGTTCCTGTCTCTGCAGCTCTAACCGCTGGTAGCTTGGACCCTGCTCCCAACACCAGCAGAACCAATTTTTTTTTTTTTTTATGTTTTTTATATAGTTTTTAACAAATATTTAAAAATATTTTTTATATTTAAAATAATTTACTAAATAAAATATTTATTTATACGCACTTAGAAAAACATACATAATTACATAAGTATTATAGATATATTGTAAAATAGAGTCACATTAAAGGCGAACTGCCTCCAAAACTAGGCCTGTGTTTTGGGAGCCAAGTTCCTCCGGGTATAATGGCATACAACTGGTACTTATATCGTGAACAATCATATAAGTCTTTAATTTATATCGTATTGCTTTCCAAAAAGATATGTGAGTGCGAATGGTAGTGAAGGTGCTCTTCCGGATATGATGAACATTCGTCACATTCGCTATTTCGTCACAATCCCTAATAGGTCACATTCACCTTCAATATGATTGATAACCGTATAATTATTAAATTAATGATTAATTAATTATTAAATTAATGATTAATTAATGATTAATTAATGATTAATTAATGATTAATTAATTATTAATTAAATTATTAATTAATGATTAATTAATGATTAATTAAATTATTAATTAATGATTAATTAATTATTAATTTAATTATTATTATAACTTACCCATCAAAGTGTTTCTCGTACAGCAAGGCAAGGAATATAGCCATGGCATCGTCACCACCAGCGTCATTGTCTATTATGAACTTCGGTTGCCTCTCCTCGGTTGTTAAGCTAACAATAAAATATTATTTATTAGGTAGAACAAAAGCCTCATAAAATCGCTTTGGCAGTTTAATGTTCCTAAGTTACAGTGAAGCCGAAGTGTCATTATCTTAAAAATATATGTATTCCAAAAGGGGATTCCTAAAAACTTTCTACAAAAAAAAAACTACAAAGTGAAAAATAACTTTCATTTCAGAATATAATAATAATATATGTAAGATAATAAATAATTGTCAAAATCGGTCCACAATTGACGGAAATATCGATGGACATACTTAAAAAAAAAACACTAACGATCATACAACCTCCTCCTTTTTGGAAGTCCGTTAAAAATATGGATATGAACGTATGCGTATCTATCTACCTATCGGAAATCTTACCATTGCCTTGTCAATAAATGTAATCACATTCAAATCCAAACAATATCTTGCATCATTATAGAGATCATAACAGATAAAGTTGCAACACACTATACTAATAATTTATGATTTATCGTCAATCAGAAATTGCCTAATCAAACCAAATAAAATAAAATAAATAACACGGCTCATTTCAATTTCTCTTTAAATTATTTACCTCCATATAATTGTCAAGTATTATTTTCTGCATTAATAGCACACCTACGGATTGTAATATTGGATTGTAATAAAGACAATTTTTAGTAGGTATTTATTTATCTTTAAAAAGTCGACCAACCGCTTTGCGATGTTTTGAATGTCTCGATCGACCAAAGAATCAGCATTGCCATGCAACGTGGCAATGCTGCCAGCGTTTTGAAAGAAAGAAAGAAAGAAAGAAAAATGTTTATTTGGACTCAGTTCGGGTTTTGGGCACTTTTCCTGTTGACAGCGATGTGGAATTTTTTTTTGATTCCATATGAGCGCCCCCCCCCCTCGGTTTCTTATATACTTGTACATATTATTTTTCTTTTTTATACATACAAATTAAATTTTTAAATATTTTTATGAAAAAGAAATAAAATAAAAATAAACATTTAAAAATATGAAAAGTAGTGGTCCATTGGCATCAGGAACAGGGTCCAAGGTGCCGGTGGTCAGGGCTCTAGAGAAAGGAACCTCCTCACGATGCGTGCCGTGTCTAGGAGTACTGCTTTCTGAATCAAGCCCTTGACCCAGCCGCGCAATGAGAGCCTCCTGAGGTGTTGGTCGAGGCTCTCAGCTATGAGGCCATTAACTGTTACGATTATCGATACAATGATTGCAGAGTCCACGTCCCACATGTCTACAGACTCGTGTGCTAAGTCGATATACATGATTTTTTTATCTTTCTCAGCTTTCACGAGATTCTCGTCATGAGGGACAGCGATATCAACAATCATTGCACGGCGCTCTCGTCGATCTATCACCACACTATCAGGCTTATTGGCTATACATATTATTATTATTATTTATTTATTTATTTATTTATTTACGGAAAAACAAACAGTAGCACAATAAGGTTACACTTATTATCTTAAACATTAGGTACATTATAACAATTATGCTACCCACTACGTTCTCCACAGATTACCATTTAAAGTACTTAAAAACTAGCTAGTAACACAGACAATATCTAGCAACGCATAACTAGGCGTTATCCCAGAATTCATATCTGGATTTTTAGAATTTAAGTAAATTTGTGTGCGTACATTATTAAACATTAAACATTAGTAAGTACGTTAATTATATAATGCATAATACTTTACAGATCCTTTAGGGTTGCTTGGATTTGTTTCTTAAATACATTTTTAGTTAGAAAAAGAATGTCGATTGAATTAAACTCATTGTTGTATGTCTCAACTAAACGACGAAGTGGCGAACGCGAGCCAGCGTTGGATTTACAGGGGCGAGTAGCAAATAGACGTCGGGTGCGTACCTCACGTACATGAACTGTTCGATGAACCAGGTAACACAGACTCCCAACTAAGTCCGGACAGTCAAAATTATTGCGGCACACATTGAACAGAGTCATAACTTCCAGAAGTTTCCGTCTTGATTTTAAGGTCAGAAGATCATATTTTTTAAGAAGTAAGTGATATGACATTTTATTCCGAAAACATCTAAAGTTCATTGCACGAAGATATTTACGTTGTACTAGTTCTAATTGTTCACTATATTTGACGTAAAAAGGGTTCCAAATAGATACTGCAAACTCTAACTAACTGTGGCCTAATTATTGACTTGTATAAGTGCAAAAAAGTGGACGGTCGACGAAAATCCCTGGAGGATCTCATGACAAAACCAAACATTTGGTAGGCTTTGTTAACAATTTTTTCTATATGAGCATCCAGATGGAGCCTCGAGTCTAGCAGAACGCCAAGATCCCGGAGAAAACCCACTTTACTAATTGGCGTATAAGCAAGACGATAGTCGAACTCAGTATCATATTTATCTTTTTGGTAAATGTTATAACATGACACTTTGGAAGACTGAGGTAAAGTTTATTGGAAGAGCAGTAGCTAGAGAAACGGTCTAAATCCTGCTGGAAGTTGAAACAATCGTCTCTATCAGAAATAATTTTATAGACCTTTAAATCGTCAGCGTAGAGAAGAAATTTTGAATTTTGAAAACAGTCTTTTATGTCATTAATGTACAAAATAAATAATAATGGGCCCAAAATGGAACCCTGAGGTACACCGGAGGTGACCTGAAAGGAGCCAGATTCAAAGTCATTTAGAACCACCTTTTGTGTTCTATTAGTTATGTAAGATATAAACCACCGTAAAAGGTCCCCTCTGATTCCATTGTAAGCAATTTTATTAAGCAGGAGTGTGTGGTCGAGTTTATCGATAATATTTTAAGTCTGTTAGTTTCTAAATCATCTTTAAAAATAAAAATGAAATGCTATTGATTGGTAAGCGCATCACTTGAGAACGGCTGTACCGTTTTGCCTATTTTTTGTTTTAAAATATTCGTAATACTTCGAATCAAGTTTTTATGGGAAGAAAAATTGGAGAAGTTTCCCGGAAATTTTTCAAATTCGGGAAATACTGGATTTTCTTTTTTCTATGGGATTTTTGTATATAATTATTGAAATTTGGACATGGCTACGTCTGTCAGGTCTCAGGTCAGGTAGTTTAACATTAAATGGCCAGGGCCAATTACATGAGTTAAAGACAAATACAACTAACATACACAAGGTAGGTATGACACACTTAAGAAGATTTATCCTGAAAGTTGGCAACGTCGCAAATAACTGTCAAATATTTACCTGTTTTGATTCTTATAGCAATATTACTGAATAGAAATATGAAATGTGGCTAACTAGCGAACTAGAATATTAATAATGAATTGCAATTATAGCATGGAATCTGATGTACAACATATATTCAATGCTATAAACCCATGTTAGGTGTAAAAAACGCATTTGGAAAGTTTCCAAATAGTTGTCTAACATCTATAACTAAACATTCAGTGTTACGATAATATTAATTATTGCATTTCATAATCAATATTTTAGTTCGCTAGTTAGCCACATTTTTATTTCCACACAGTAATATTGCTAAATTAATCAAAACAGTGAAATATTTGACATCTATTTGCGACGTTGCCCACCTTAAGAATAAACGCTCTTAAACAAAATCGTTGCATTGAAAAGGGAAGGCTGAGATCCTCATTCTAAGCCACACTCAAACAAACAAGCTGAACTTAACACTGTCCCCACACAAACACGTAGGTAGGTATTGTAATAAAAACAAATTACCTACCAATTAATACAGACACAGCCAAACAAAAACACGAAAATAGTTCTTAAATCCAACATCATTGACACGTGTGTTATCGATCGCGTCAAAAGATGAACTAACTAAACAGTCATGTTTTGAAATCTTACGATGACCTGTTTACACTCAAATGGACCTATGGGCGAGTTACTGGAACGAGAACTTGTGTGGGAGTTGATGTCAACAACAACATTTAAGTTTTCGAAAGACGTTTTCCTCGTATTTTCCCAGCTCATTTTGCTGGGTATAATTTTCTCATGTGATTGGTTGTTACTGTAACTTTGTAGTTTAGGAATACGTACGACCTTATCCATAAATCAAATTATTGATAAAGATATAATAATTCTAACAGGTATCTATAGAAACGACAGAGACACATCTATATGATTGTTGTGTTTATGATAAGGGAACGTTTAAGTGACTGTATCAATCTTCATTGAGCAATTGAGCATTTGCATAGTCTAGTATGTAACTATTAAGATACCTATAAATAACCTAGTTTACGATCTAGAAGACTTTAATCTAGATAGGTATAGAATAAAGGTGAATGGATAATAACATAAATACCTATACGTATATTCTATTGGATATATTTATTAGAAAATATACCTTTTGATATAATGCGCATTATATCAATAGCTAAGTATACATTATATAATATAAAGATAGCCAATATTATAGCTATAATTACAATCCGCAATAGGGATGATGAAAGAGAAAAAAAAAAATTGTCCGTCATTCAGATAACAAAAAAAAATTAGAAATATTTTTTGCTTTGTCAAATTAATAAAAAATGTTTTAGATAAAACGTATTAAAGTTGGGGAGTGGGGTCTCGCTACGGCACAAGTCAGTATAATTATATCTACCGGCCAGTGACGTCATGCTACATTTTAATGCATTGCCTACTCAATGTGTTCCCGTAATCTTTTGATTACGTAAAAAAAGAAAAAAATACGTGTCCAATATTTTTTAATAATCTACCTGACGGACAAAAACATTTTTTTTGTCAACATCCCTATTAACCTTGACCCCATGACGTATAATATGACGACAACATCATGGACATGACGTTTATTATTATTTTTTATCTATATGCTCCTCACAATTATTTCAATAATAACTTAGCTCATGTTGTTGTTTGGCAAAGATTTCTAAGAAGATTAAACAAATAATAGAACTATATAAAAAAATAATTATAACGAAATGGTTTCCATATAAACCGTACAACTATCATCCAAATAGTCTTATTTCTACATTTTAAATATCCTTCGGACGTCTTTCGAATGAAATGATGATTATGACCACCGCACTTTGTATGTTTCACTATTTTAAAGTGTCTTAGCCAATAGTCTTCACAATTTCTTTATTTTCTCCTATATTTTATTTTTTGTACATTGGCACCTTATATTCTATTTTCATGTATTTCGTTATTATTTAATCGTGTTTTTGTATTTTGTGCTGTCTTTTGTGTGCACTAAATAAACGATTTATCTATCTATCTATCTATCTATCTATCAATCTATGAGGAAATGTGCCGTCCTCGCTTCATGTTGAATGATATGCAGAAAAAGTTAGGTTAGCTATAAGTATATAAACAAAGCATTCACAATAACAAAAAATATAGTGCTTACGATTTTGCAGCCATTTTCCGAACCCACTTACGAAACACACTGACAATCACTGCAAAGGCAGGAACAACAATGAAAATATCTTCAAGATGTTTACAATTTTCTTTGTTTTCCCAGTATATGGTATATAATAACAAAGCTTATCACTACGTCTAATTCAATACGAACACTTTACATAAAATACTAAGTATTTAGCCGGCGCGTGTGCTCAATAAAATGACGTAGACGCACGAGTGTTGCGGATCGCGAGCGAAATGTAAATATTCCGGTCGATGACCTTCGTATTCCTGTCTCGTTCTCCCCTTTTGACAGTGACTCCCAAATCAAAGCGTCAGGTGGGGTGATTGCGTAGCAAACTTATAAATATGACAATTTATTGCAATGTCATTTTAACAGTTCAGCCACGTTCATTGCATCATTTAAGCTGTTGAGCAGAAGAATTTTCCAAGCCTCTGAAGCAATGGATTAGGAATATTCTTCAAAACCCTCAGATTGTGTTTGAAAGCGTGTACGCAATTAATATCTACACTACGCTGAGCTGTTAACCTTTTCGGTATGGGCATGATTTGCGCAATAATTAGGAGTTATCATTAGGTACCTGTTAATTAAATTAATCAAATTATTTATTGAGAGTAACTATGAGGTTCATACAGTGTTAGTAACGGAGGAGCTCGTTGCTAAGTAATAACAGCTCCGCACGGGTCGATCCATCAGGTTAAGCTACACTTGCCGGGGTTGGTCAGTAGATGGGTGACCAGATTTACGTATGAAGACTCCTCCGTGTCTCGGAAAGCACGTTAATCCGTTGGTCCCGGCTGTCATTCGTGGATCTTTGACAGTCGTTACGAGTCGTCAGAAGCCCGAAAGTCTGACACCAGTCTTACCAAGGGGTATCGTATTACCCAGTTACTGGGTTGTGACGGTCAGATAGGCAGTCGCTCCATGTAAAATACTGGTATTCAGCTGCATCCGGTTAGACTGGAAGCGGACCCCAACATAGATGGGAAAAGGCTAGGCAGATTGACAGTGTTAGTAACAATAAAATAAACTTACAACTATGTTAGTGATACAATTACAACAACAATTACACAAACACACAGAACAAAATAATCACTGCTTCAGCATTCCAGCTGAGATACTGGAGCAATGAACAAAACAGCAATCCACCCTGTCCTGTTAGCAATAACTCCCAGGATGCTGTTGAAACTTGCTCGCAGCCTGCGCACCAAGGACACACATCTTTTAAGCATTAATGCAGTAAAACAATCAACACGCAATTCCGCAAACTTCCCTGATGCGCTACAGAAGCGAGGCAGTCCCATCAACACCCTTAAAGCATTATTGCACACTGCACGCGAAGGGCACTGTACGATTTGTGCGTAAAATGTACCCGCAAGAAAGACATGCTATCGCGGAACTTTTTAAGATGTACAATCCTGTAGATTATTAATTTCATTTATCTCTAACGGTTAACGCAGCGCACGCCAGTAAAGCTTCCATTCCGTATGTTTTTTTCCGACATCTTCAACAATAATCGTCATATTACATAAACATTAATGAATTAAAAACTTAAACCTTCCTCATGAATCACTCCATCCAAAGAGTTTGAAAATCCGTTCGGAATTTTTTGAGTTTATCGCGTTCAGACAGACAGACAAACACGGCGCGGGGGACTTTGTTTTATCATATGGATAAGGATATTTATTCCGTCATATAAATGAAAAAAGAATGGACCTTTATAATATATCTAAACGCAGCATAAAGCGATTATTTAACAAATTATCTCAACAACAAAACTATTTACAAACGAGGTCAACAACGAGTTTTTGTCAGTGTTTATTATTTTCATGAGATAATAATAGCATTGTGATAATGAAAGTTTTTTTACAATGCATTTGCTCGAAAAGAGCCTTTTCCAAGCAGTAAATTAGTGCGGAAACTGTCACTTTTTTTTCACTTTTGTGTTTTTTCTTTTCTGTTTTTTTTTTAATTTTTGTGGCCGTCGTCAGCCCGTTGCAAAGAGTTTTTATTATTTGAGGAAAGTTTAAAAAATCAGATGATGATGATAACGATGACGATGAAGATGGCGATGACGATGGCGATGACGATATCGATGACGATGGCGATGACGATGGCGATGGCAATGGCGGAGTCAAAGTCGAAGTCGACACTTTTTGCTATAGTTGTGAGCTGAGCGGCGTGCGCGTGTTTCTCGGTCTGTCTCTCTCTCAAAGTCAAAGTCGAAGTCGAAGTCGAAGTCGAAGTCGAAGTCGAAGTCGATGTCGATGTCGATGTCGAAGTCGAAGTCATGAATGTTGTTTTTATCATTTATACGTCGTAATATGTAGATGGTAGGTAGTCGCCTATGATGTGTACATCATATGCGACTACCGTAAGGCTCGCTCGTTTTTTTTTTATTTCCTCGCTCAATGCATAGTAAAACGTTGTATGATACACGTGCGTAAGATGATTTCCGACTCGTGTCGACTTATACACTCGCCCGCTACGCTCGCTCGTGAATAAAATGCCACTCATCGGAAATCACCTACCTTCCGCACTTATAGCATAAATAACTATTTTTTACATTTCAGTACCTATATCATTATAAAATAAAGAAACAAACGATCATTATATTTCTTTTATTACGCAATATTTATTCAAAATGCTACCTAATTAATTAAGTAAGGCGACTAACAAAAGGTACTCGTATTTACATGGCAGATATGAGGGGAAAGGACGGGAGGGACAACCTAGAAGTATAATTATGTCCTTCTAGGGTGTCCCCGGCCTTTCCAAGTATAGTGATGTCGTGGCCAGTCCAGCCAGTCCAGCTACCTATGCTATAAAAATCTCACCGTGAAAACTTAGGTGACGTGGGCTGTCAATAGTGTCAATTCCGTCAAGTGGAATGGCAGCTCACTTCAAGCTCACTTGACCTAAGTTTTCACAGTGAAATTTTTATAGAACAGTTCGGCAGATCTAGGATTGATAATTATATGAAGTGTTTGACCATTTCATAAAATTATTGTATTTCATGAAAGCGAGTGTAAAATAACTGTAAAAGGTTTGTTTGCTGTTTATAACTGACATGTGACAGAAAAGCATTCTCTCATCAGAATGTGTGTAGCACCTTTAAAGAACCACTCATCTTCAGTAACACCGTACTCTGTTTTCGAACTAATCTGAAGGGTTTTGGGTGAAAAACAAAAACTAAGTACATAACTTATTATTAAAAATATTTTAATAAAATAATTATTCTTAAATGTACAAAATAAATACTCGTATTTTACAAATTTAATACTGGGTACCACTAATAAGAATTGGTAAATAGGTAGACTTATTTTAGAATAACTTGTCAAAGGTTTAGAAAACACAGTATACCGTGTTTTATTAATGCATAGAATTTTAAATTGGACCAGTGACCCGCCCGTGCTCCACACGGGTTCAATACAATGGCGACATTGTCAAAACATCGTTTCTGGACCATATTATACTTGCTCTAAATAATGTTGACAACCACATCAAATCCATTCATCATCATCATCATCCATTATGAAGGTTAGAAAATCTAAGCAGTCACACGGACTGACACGAAAAGCGACTTCGACCATTTATTATTTAACTAGATTGTGCCCGTGACTTCGTTTGGGTGAAATTTCTTTTTCCGCGACCTACCCCGTCGCATCGCGTCGCCTGCCCGCGCGTTAATACGTACTTTGGTTTCGTTTAGTGTTCTTTTTAACTTTTTTTTTTGTTTTTGTTCGGCTCCTAAGGGTCCAAGCGTGATGTTGTGATGATATATTTTTCCAAATTCGACTGGTAGTTCCAGAGATTAGCGCGTTCAAAAAGACAAACTCTTCAGATTTATTATTATTAAATAGATAGTTATAGATGACAAACGGTAAATTAGTAAAAACTTTAATTTAGATTTCAATTGAATCCAAATCTGAATGGGTCAACCTTTGACTCTACAGGACACTAGGATACAATCAGGCATGCAAGCAAGTTGGCCCCTGCCTTATCACCGACGACGCTTTGGATATGGCAAAAATTTGGGCCGGCAAGATTTGAGATACTGTCGCACCATCGACACGTAGAAGAAGACGACTGGGACAGTTTTTTGTCATTATCATCATCATCATTTGAGTCCACAGCTGGACATAGGCTTCCTATATAGGGTGGCAGACATCGACGCGAAAACTGATACCATGGATCTGAACACCACTGCGTTGAAATTTTTCGTCGGTTATTTTTTTTTTATTTGCTGTTCCATACATTTTGACAGCGTAAGTATTGCACTTTTCTATGAAACAGTAGTTTTTTTTTTATAACCGACAAAAAAATTCAACGCAGTGGGCTTCAGAATCATGTACTGAATCCATGGTATCAGTTTTCGCGTCGACGTCCCTGACACCCTGTATAGGTTTCTTATAAATAATACGTTTTAAGCGCAGGCCGCACTGAGAACGAAGAGAAACGAAGCTTCTTCACACTGGGAACTATGAAAAGACGCGGTAGCTTCATGAACGAACCTAAACGAAGCTTACTTCGTATCGCTTCGTTCTCACTGTCGCCTGCGCTTTACTCTACGAACAAGTTATACCAGGAAAGGTATGCGCTTGCTAGTAATTTACGTGTTTCGGAATGAGTATTAACGTCACGCCACAGAGTAATCGCCCACAGAGGTAAAGCTTCTAAGTTTTTTACTGCTGCGTTTTTTCTTTGTTGGATTAGTTAATTGATTCAGGCGTGACGTATATTTAGTAACCTAATCCGCTTTTTGGGTTAAGCGGATTTGGTTACTAAATATACGTCGTCTATTGTATTTTTTTGTTGGATTACCCAATCCAGTCGCAGATCTTGATTTGTCACTCAAAAGTTTTGAAAAGTTTTTTGGAATTGCATAGAGTTACTTATTTATAATTTTGTAAGCATGGTAACACAGAATAAGCAAGTATAGTACAACTATGTTCTTAATGTCCCTCGGCAAACTTCGTGTTTCGCCAGTCGTCTGATTTCTATCAGTTGCCCTTTACACTATGATAATTATGGTTGACGACAACGTAGGCCCAGCGGTAGGAGTCAATACGTACAAGCATCAATTGCAAAAGACAACTCATAGAAATCCGACGACTGACAAAACACGAAGTTTGCCGAGGGGCATTAAGAAAATAGTTGTACTGTACTTCCATGTTTGTAACAACTCTATAATAGATCACATCATCGCGCGTTCATATTTCCGAAGATAGACGATGATTCTCGAAGCGCAAACTTTTCTTGGGAGGTCTGGATGTGACGGTATCATCTAGTATTGTTCTTAAATTCATTGTTTTAGCTCGGCAGAATACACATCCAGCAAGAACTTCATGTACTTTTCTTTATTTGCTGCATAGACCACTCTTAGGTTAGGATTAGTTGCCGAAAAGTTATTTGTGTTTATACCTCGTCTGGCACCTGAAAATTAAAACAAAAATCTTTATTTGTATTATGCAAGAATATTATTCACTACCAAGTTTTTTGACCTTAGTACTTATCAATTAACTTGTGAAACTTCCTGTCAGTAATCTTGCTCTGATTCTGAAAATGTATTTGTGGTGAGTGCAAGTCGTACGTAACGGTTGTTGTGTAGATGTCAATCTGGCAAAATATTAACCGTCAACAAAACGAGTTCTAACTTGACACTGTTTGTCCACCGTTTATCGTCAACGGGACGTCAACGAGAAACGAGATTATTCGAACTGAACGTGACGTCCCGGTGGTGGTTTGCGCTGGACACGCGGTCATAGTAAATGTATGTATCGCTACTTCGTCATTGTCCTAGTGGACGTAACGTTGGCGTGGCGGTGGACAAACGGTCTTAATGCAAACCCAAACCTTCGAGTCAGTAATTGTAGTTTGAACTTTATTCCCAACAAGGTAATAATCTTAATACAAAATTCGAAATTCAAAAAAGGCTTGATGGTATTATGTGTAATAACCTTAGAGTATATATCACTGGAGAAACCATAAGCGCAATATTCCGAACAAAAAAGTCTGTCACTTTTTGCGGGGGACGGGGTAGCTACTGTCAAAAACAACAATAGCTGTTCGCCCGGATAGAGAAGTCCGTACCATATTTTTTATTTTTATCGATATCGATATTCATTCGGAATTTTGCTTGAACCCAGACATAAAACAGCTGTTGCATAAAATTGTTACATTTTAATAAGAAGAGAAAATAACTTCAATTAAATAAAAGTAACTAAATTTGTAATAAGTAAGTAATCTCAATAAAAAATTAGAACAAGTTATTTTTTTTTTTTTTATATACAAACACTTCAATGGACATAAATAAATTATAAAACATTGAACAATAAAAAAAAATAAACAAAAGTAATTACTAAGTAATTTTTACTAAGAAATTATCGACATGTCAATTTTGGTTTCAAACATGACCTCAACACTACGGTAGTCTCGTTAACATTTTTACTAGAGGACATAATCGCATGTCAAGTGCGTGTAAGTTTTGCTGATTTGACGTATATTTTCGTAATGCAAAAGAAAAGTATTTTGATATTTACGAACATAAAAACGAGATGTAGCGAGACTCGGTGACGTCACAGAAGCAACGTGAGGAAAATACTCGATTCATGCTACGTTTTATATTGAATCATGGTTGAATCGAATGAAAAATTGAATTGTATTATGAGGTTAGGATTTTAAATTTCAATAAAAACATGACTACATCTTAGAAAAAAAAAACTGCTTATTGAAAGTTATTCAGTTCTTTAGGTAAATTTGACGTATTTGAACGCTTTTTACACCATTTAACAATACAAATAGGCATTTTCACGGAGCTCCGCGCGCCTATAAAACGATTCACGAAGTGCGTTAGAATCGATTTGAAAGTAGTTTTTATGAACGTACTAGAACATTTGTTCTTGTACTTTTACAGAGGGGAAGTGTTCGTAAGGCTTCTCCAGTGTTATATACTCTAAGGTAATAACGGATAAGGTCGTATGTGTCTATTTGGTAGAAGCAGAATCATGGCTAAATAACAAAGTGATTTTGATAAAATCGTAAAATATTCGTATGTGCCAGAAGTATCACTGCCCTTCATAGTTACCATAACAGTAATTGCAATATTGTCGATAAAGGAGCATAACACTGCTTCAGCATTGATTTTTCAGCACACTACAAATAAACATCAAGCCATAGTTACCATTTCTTCAGGTACTAGTTATGACAAGCGCCCGAGGCGCGCGCTCAGTACGCTGCATTTTGGGCGCGCGCCAAGTGCGCATTGGACGCTCGTTAAACGCAAGAAGATTTCCACATTCTGTACATCCTATACATCCACATCTTGTAACTTTTGAACGTTCAACATGCTCAGTATAACTGTGTTTCTTTTAAGTTTATTATTGATGCAGAGAAAACGACAAAGAAAAATAGTGAAAAGGGAACTTGCGTCCACGCGTCGAGGGCGCGCTAAGGACGGGAGGGGCGTATATGACGCGTGCCCTTGAACAGCAGCGCTTGATATAATTCGTTATATAGAAACTCATACAATTTTATTGAGCGTGCAAAACGCAGCGAACAAAACACGCGGCTCGGGCGCTTGTTTTAACTAGGGTCTCAGGCTGAATCAGGCCGTGGTTCAGACTATATAATTTATGTTACCTCAAACTATAAAAAAATCTTCTTACCTTCCAAAATAATTTCGTTGCTAGTATTTCTGAACTCGTCTACTAAATCATTGTCCAGTGCTATAGCCGTTGTAGCCGGGTCCAGTTGGGTCCAAGCGGGCTCTTTTGGTAACGCAACTTGTTCAAAACCGTTTAGTGCTTGCATTATTGGAGTCTGAATTTTTCCTAAGACATTTTTACGCCAGTCCTGTAACAAAAATTTAATCTACTTAGTAAAGTAAATAAATTTATTAACTGCCCTACGATTGATCTGCCAGACACGACACCCGTCTGGTCGGAGGACCCTCTCTTTTTTATGGAGAATGAGTGAACTTAACAACCCTGTACCTCATTCTTCTAAACCCTAAGGCTTCTTCGAAGTTGCTGATTGGAAAACTAATCGGGCAAACGGCTTGTTTAAGATAAATGACTTACTATATCAATATTTAATGTGTCGTAAACTTGTGAGAACGGTAAAAACGTCACTTTGTCTATTAAAGAACTATTTGCAACAATGTGGTATGCTTCTGGGTCCATAAGCGCGTTAAACTCCGGTTCAGGATGTTCTTCACCTATAAAAAACAAAAGAACGTAATTATTATTGATTGATCAATTTTATTGACCATGCAACAATTTGTGACGAGATCAAGTATCTACTTTGTCTCGTCACGGCCACCACCTTGCTGTCTTTTTTATTTATTTACTAGCTGCGCCCCGCGGTTTTACCCGCTTATGTCTCGATCCCATGGGAATATTGGGATAAAAACTATTCTGTGTACTAACTCGGCTATCTAATTACGTAACATATTTTCGTAAACCAAATTATTAACCGACTTCCAAAAAGGAGGAGGTTATATGTTCGACGCGTATGTGTGTTTTTTTTTTTTATGTATGTCCGTCGATTTCTCCGTCAATTGTGGACCGATTTAGAAAATTCTTTTTTTTATATGAAAGTGTATGCTCCCGAATTGGTCCCATATCAATTTTATTAACTTTGCTTGGATAGTTTTTGAGTAAACTTCAATAATACGTACTTTTCCCACTTAGTTTATGTGGATGATATGATGATAACTTCCTGCGACTGTTATTTACATAGCAGGTACTGGTATTCGAATTTGTGTGGGGTAGGTACCACAACTAAAAAGTGAACAATTAAAACTTTTTCCAAAAAAAAACAACCGACTTCCGAAAAAAAACACTACAAAGTGAAAAATAACTTTAATTTCGGAAGTCGGTGGCAAAAAACGAAAATTCAAAACCAAAGACTTCCGAAATTAAAGTTATTTTTCACTTTGTAGTGTTTTTTTTCGGAAGTCGGTTGTTTTTTTATTGAAAAAGTTTTTACTACAAATCTGTTTAATTTTGACAGTTCAAAAAGATTATTTGTGTTACTTACGTTGTTGAGCAGATTTTTAATTGAAAAAACAACAAAACTTACTATAAATATGGCCAGCACCAACATATAAATGTGCCAGTCTTCCGATAAACTCGGGGTCCAGTCTTGCTGCCAGAGCTATGTTGGTAACAGGACCAATTGCAACGATTATTAGTTTACCTAAAACGTGAAAAACATACAATTA
This sequence comes from Agrochola macilenta, assembly GCA_916701695.1. Lineage (NCBI taxonomy): Eukaryota > Metazoa > Arthropoda > Insecta > Lepidoptera > Noctuidae > Agrochola > Agrochola macilenta. The sequence continues at coordinate 6,922,040 of OU753554.1, read as the reverse complement.
ATACAAGTGGTGCCAACCACCTGAATTGACATAAATTGCATTTTGAAAAAAGAGCAAACCCACTCGAACTCAAACCATTTATTTAAATTAAATCATTTACAGGGATTGACAAAGGAGTTGGTCGGTCAGAAAGATGAAGCCCATTCCAAAACAAAGTATGTTCCTATGGAGAAGAATGGGCATAAACTCCATGGTCCAAATTATGTTGTTATAAAATAGAGAGTTAAGAAAATATAGAGTAATAGGTATACCATCAAAGATATGTAGCTAAAGATGTGTCCAAACATTGTGTGGCACTGTGTTTGGACGACTCCCGCGCGCAAACGCTTCTGTCTACCTGCCACGCACAAAAAAATTAGGAAACATTCGTCACTAATTCTGTCTGGACGCATTTCTGCGGACGTATTAAAGGCTAGGCAGATTGATATTGCCAATTGAAGTGCGCGGCGTGTCCGCGGATGTACTGTGCAAACATTAGTCGGTTTGGTCCTAACTAGAGCGCAGCAAAAATGTGTCCTGCAAACGCCGCGTGTTGCTGCCGCGGTCTTGCCGCTCAATGTTTGGACACACCTTAAGACTAAACCAAAACTTCTACATTCGGAGTTTTATGGTGAACCTGGTCATTATGAGAGTTCAAGAGGGGAGGAATTGGGGTTTCATATTCAGAAGTTTACTTGTAAGGAAGTATTCCGATTAGATTCTTCAGTCAGAGAATGAGAAAGTACCTAATCGATACTTGTTTAACTTTAAAATATGTTTGAGTTTTACTTCTACCAATATCAGCGAAACGCTCCCATTGCCCAAAGAGCCAGTGACTCAAGTAAAACGCTCCCATTGTCCAAAGAGCCAGTGGCTCCAGTGAAACGCTCCCATTGTCCAAAGAGCCAGTGGCTCCAGTGAAACGCTCCCATTGCCCAAAGAGCCAGTGACTCAAGTAAAACGCTCCCATTGACCAAAGAGCCAGTGGCTCCAGTGAAACGCTCCCATTGTCTAAAGAGCTTACCTTCGTATTTCTTGGAAAGTTTGAGAAGTCCCACTGCTGCCGGTTCCTTCTGCAGCTCAATTGGTGCTGGGGGTAAATAGCCATCATCTCCTAGCCCATCAATGCCAAAATAGGCATCAGATTCGATTCCTGTTACCAGACTTTGTTGAGCACCTGAGTAAATCGGTACCTGAAATGTGCATTTGTTTTTTATCTATCACCATCATCATCTCTTCAGCCAAAAGACGTCCACTGCTGACCATACCATAGGCCCCCCAAGCACTGCCACTTCGACCGATTTTTATCTGTATCTACTTACTTATAATAAATATATATATACTATACATATAAATAAATATATATTATACCGCATGATTTTTTTTACCGTCTCGAAAAAAATTGGGTATGAAGAATAAGAATATAAGGTGAACTGAGTAGAAGCCTATACCATTTTTTTTTTTTAATCTATAAAAAATTTCGAAATTCAAATCATACGCACCCTACTAAATGCGCGGAATTTATCAATGAATTCGTAGCTTTCCTTAGCGGCCGATAGGTAGGTCGCCGCACTTGCCGTCGGCCTCTTTGATATCCTTTCGCAGGCGCACAAGCCGCTAGCGCATCCCCGCCCGCCCGCGTGGACAATGCTACTAAGCAAATATTTCCGGGTATGGCTTCTGTTGCACTTACACAACACACCATATTATTCTCGAGACGGTAAAAAAAATCAGCCGGTATTATAATATTATAAAGAGGTAAATTTTGTTTGTTTGTTTGTAAGATTGTATGCAGGGGGTAACATTTTGTACTAGCATAATTATCACATTACTACGGAGCAAAGGCCTCCTTTCCGCCAGAGATGAGTATTTATATTTTTGCTAAGGGTTTCTTCACTTTTTTTCCGCAAGTTAATGACTTACTTAGCATAATCAGCCTATACCATTCCCACTGCTGGGACATCGACCTCTTCGCTGTGAGTGGGAGGACAAAACGCTTTGTGTGTGGAGGGAGAGCCAAAATCCACCACGAGGGCTCAGTGTGGGTTGGTGGATTTACATTTGTCTTCGAATTTTTTGGTTCTACGACATATCGGTTTTTTCAGTTTTCTTTGACCGTTTTGAGAGCAGTAGTGATGAAATAAATCACACTAAGTGCCTACTTGAGTTCGAACCCATGAACTCTCTGAAGTCAGAGCCACTGGGCCACCACAGCTCTCAACGTACTTGGTTGACTCAAACCTGCAATCTTGTGTTTTAAGTCAAGAAAAAGAAAAAAATAAATTACTTAAATATACGTATATTTAATTTCTAGTGAGCAATTTTTCAGTATTCTGTACATTGCCCCGAACCCCTACGTGTACCTAATATCTATATTTATTATCACAGATAAGCACAGATGGCAGTGCCATCCACGAAAACGCGCCCCACTCCGCGATTACTACACTTGTACTGTAAGCTGTTCTTTAATACGGAACGGAGCGGAGTGGGATGCGTCTTTGTGAATCACACTATCTATACGTCTTTAGATTATTTGAGATAAGACACTTACATCTTGTCTGTTACATAATGCCAGTATCCGATCGCTGTTGATTATTGTTTGATTCAAGTTCACATTGCCAAATGTTGTCGTCAAGGCAACTAATTTGGGGCTGGAAAAAAATAAATGATAGGTATAAAGGTGAGTATAGACGAGGGCATTTATTTGTAATAGAACATTGAGCATTCCCCGTATTTAAATTTTATCGAACCACATTTCGAACACGACGCTCGATGTTTTGTTACATCCTGATTTTAAAAACCAACGAGCGTGTTGATGTAACATTTTATCGAGCAAAGGCATGAGCTCGGGCGACGCCGAGTGAGGTACGCGGGCCGAGGGCAGGTCGTTACAATGAATGCAAGGTAGAAATAAATGTTATAGGTAAATGTTCACTCGCCGTGAGCATTACGTCGAACGCAGCGTCGAGCATTCGCAGGAACGTTACATAACATGGAAATGCTTTTTTAAATTGAGCTTTTGCCTGTATTGTACCATTCGTAAGAACGTTAAATTACATGGAAATGCTCTAGTGTATACTCACATATACTCGTAAATGATGCAAATAATTCAAATTATACAGGATGGCCAATTCGAATGTATTAAATTTATTTTTGCCACCAATTTGTTTTGGTGCCAAATACGGTTGTTTGATATGCCAATTTAGTTGAAATGCGGCAAATTCCTTATGAATCGTTTATAAGACCATGACCACTGCATTTACTTCAGTAATTGCATCCTAAAGTTCCTAATCTGATTGAAAAACGATCCAATTTCGTTTCAACAAATCGTTACGAGTAACTAATCCCATTTTCATCACAGAGTTTGTAAACAGACAACATTTTCTCTGTACCATTTAATTGTGAAGAAGCCATTTGTTGATCCAAGCAGGACCCCGAAATCCCAAATCATTAATATTTTATTGACCCACAAATTATTCAAATTCAACAAGTCATGATTTTTTTCTGTGGGGTTATATAAAGGGACGTGTCGTGGTTAATCCTGAATACTAAGAGCAGAATATTATTTTGTCATTTTGATAGTGGAGTACCAAATAAAATACATAATTTTAAGAAAATTTGGTGAAAAACCCGATGAAATGCGATCACATTTTGAACCAGCAAAACCGTGGAGAGTCAGTGGATATAATTTTTCATATAAAATTGCCAAGCCTATATTAATATGGTATAATTATAGGAACATAATCTGGTAACTTTCATTTGTAATAAAAATAATGTTAATTTTAAGTTTAATTCTTCAAATTGGCCACCATACATTTAAAGAGGCAACTTTAACTCAGTTCTAAGTTATAATTTTAACTGAAAATGGTAATTAGTGTCACGGAAGATCTTAATCTCTTAATTCCACAGGAAAATATAATACCGAGGCCACAGTAGATAGGTACTGTTTTACGGAAACGACCTTCGTATGGTATTACTTCTGTAGACAATGCAATGCCTTTGAAATGTTAAGCAAACAATGAAGATGTAATTAACTGTAAAGAGTTATAGATGGTTACTTGTTTTCAGGCAAAGATTTAAATCGTTAGATTGGTCGTACCGCGTCAAAAGAACGTCACGTTTCTGTTTCGTTTTGACACAAGTGACTTGATTTTAATGCCATGGAAACGCAGTTTTTATTACTAATAATACGTCAGCGTAATTAATAAAAAAATATGTGTATTACACAAGAAAACTCAAATTTTATTTCTTAAGCTGTTCGAGTTGGATTTTCCAAAAACAATTAAGTTTATCTGGCGTGTGTCATGATTTCTATGAGCGAATGAATTGGGATGTGTGTGTGAGCTCACTCAACTCAGCATTGACACTTCTTGCGCGACCTTAGTCCGTTGAGGGTAAATCGAACGCTTCAAATCTTTGTTTTCTGATCGTAAATATGATCTAATTAAATAAGAAATATAGTATTATGCTTAACACTTCCTCTCTCCTTAAACATCATCATTACATAATTATAGTTCCTTAATCTTGTTTCATGTTTATTATTGTATATATATATATATATATATATATATATATATATATATACGAGTATATACAACGAGTAACGTTAAATGCGCAAAACCTCAGACACGCCAACAGATTTTTAATTCAATTGACCTATTTCGGAGTGAAAAAAAATCATTAAAAAGATTGTAAAGGTTTTATGTGCTGTTTTAGTTTTACTGGCGATTCTGATCGTTTCTTGCGTCTGCGACGACGCTCTACTCGAGGAAGGGGTCGTCACCGGGCCGTTTTAGCGGGTTTACGCAAGTGATGGCTTGACCTATTAATAAATAGACACGGCAAAGTTTTTAATGAAGATTTTTTGATTTTTTTTTGCCATATTCAAAAGTGGTTGAATTGCTTCTGCTCGTTATTCTGATCAAACTATTTTCTGGTTTTGCGCATTTAACGTTACACGTTGTATAGATAAGTGTATGATTTATGAATGTATGTATTTATTGTGTATGTAAATGGTACACCACTGACTACCTGCAGTATTGTCTCTCCTTCTTACTTTAATCGATCCAAAGGTTGTCTGTAAAAGATCGCTTTTAGCGATAAGACCGCCCATTGTGTCACCCTTTGTAAAAATGTCTAGATTTATATCTATATTTTTTATGGTATACATAATAAAGAATATTCTATTCTATTCTTAGCAGTGAAACGTGAAAGATAAAAAATAGGTACCTACTTTACGATTATTTTCTCACGTTTAGGATAAAATGATCGCGGAAAGCGATATGACCACATGACCAGATAAAAAAATGATAAATTAGTGAAACTTCATAGGCTTATCAAACCCCCCAGAGTTTTAGGAAGCCAGTGCAATTTTGAAGGTGTTTGGAGCGTATACAATCAGGAATTGTACCCTATAGTTCAGTAACCAGTCTTACCAAGGGGTATCGTGGTAGAAAGGCAGTCGCTCCATGTATAATATTGGTTTTCATTTCATTCAGCGGCATCCGCTTAGACTGGAAGCCGACCCCAACATAGTTGAGAAAGGGCTAGGCAGAGGATGACATAGGTATATTCATTCGGACAAGATGACATAGGTATTGGATTTATTGGCAATTCTCTTGAACTGTCCAGTGACGGGATGACCCGTGAGTTCTATTGAATAGGGATGTTGACTAAAAATGTTTTTTTTAATCCGTCAGGTAGATTATTAAAAATATATTGGACACGTATTTTTATTTTTATACATAATTAAAAGATTACGGCAATACATTGAGTAGGCAATACATTGAGTAGGCAATACTATAAAATGTGGCATGACGTCACTCCCCAGTAGATTTTATACCGACTTGTGACATAGCGAGCCCCTACTCCCCAACTTTAATGCGTTTTATCCAAACCATTTTTTATTAACATGATAAAGTAAAAAATATTGTAAAATAATATAGTCGGTATAAAATCTACCAGGGACTGACGTCACTCCCCGGTACATTTTAACGGACTTTTGACCTAGTGAGCCACCAACTTGAATGCATTATATCTAAACTATGATGAAGCAAAAAATACGTGTCTAATATTTTTTTATTATCTGACTGACGGACTAAATAGTTTTATTTCCCCAGTCATCATCCCTATTGTTTATGGAAACATTGCTCACTGTTTTGCAACCCCTGTTGTATGAAAAACAAAGAAAGTATGTATAAATAACTCACCCGTCAAAGTATTTCTCGTAAAGCAAGCTCAAGGTGATAGCAAAGGCATCGTCTGCTCCTCCATCGTGGTCTATCACCAATTTCTTTCTCGAGCATATTGCAGTGGCTTCGGGACTGAAATAGAAATAATAAAAAAAATACACCCTGTGTTTTTCACGGTATTTGCCGACTGCTTTTTTCGTAGACTATGTAGGAGTTACGTAATAGTGCACTTATTCTTTTTCAGTTACATTTTAAGTTTAAAATGAATGCTCAAATAATCGCAATAGGCTCGCCTATTGTTACAAGGGACTTAAGAGGGGGTATTCTGAAAATTGCCAACGTCGCAAAATCTTTAGAGCGTGCATTCTGAAAGTGGGCAACGTAGGAAATAGATGTCAAAGATTTCGCCGTTTTGATTAATTTGATAATATTACTGTATAACTAGCGAACTAGAACATTGATGATGAAATGCAATAATTAATATCGTGTCACCGAATATTGTAAAAAAAGTATTTGGATACTTTCGAAATGCCTTTTTTACACCTAATACGAGTACAACATCAAATTCAACTATAATTAATTATAAATTACAGGTAAATTTTTGACAGCTATTTGCGACGTTGCCAACTTGTAGGATAAACGCTCTTAATTTGTATTTTTTTTTATTCGAGCATGGGCCTGCTCTTGTCCTCGATCTCGCCTGATGGAAAGCGATGGATGAGGTCTATAATGGAATGAGCTCAGAAGATGCCTGTTCAGTCTTACTTTGAAGGCAGACGGGTTTTAAGTGGAAAGGAACACAGACGCTGGCAGAGAGTTCCACACTTTGGCTGTGCGCATAATAAATGTGGAGGAAAAGCGCATAAATAACAATTAGTGTCCTAAAATATTATTAGTTGCATAATACCAATGAATTAGGTGTTCTTATTTAAACCACCAATATGTTATTATAGGTTAAGATTTTTTTTTTTTATAAATAAAATATTAATTTGACGATTTGCGAAGTTGGCAATTTTCAAAATGATACTAATCGTGGCTCAATTTTTTTAAATGGAAATCCCAACGTCGCTGCCGTTCCGGGTATAAACCTAACAAACCCAGAACCCTACACTACGGAATGATGGAAATAATTCATCAAGATTTTGCATAATAGGATTCTTTACAATTTTTACGATTATTTACAATACGATTATTTACAATTCCTAGTCAATATGAAATGAGGTTAACGGCCGACTCATAAGATATTTTTTTTTATTTGTACATTGGCGTCATGAGTAAACAAGTAATTTAGTAGTTAAAATGTTCCGTTTTACAGAGTTTCAAAGATAGCGCAAAATGTAAACATTATAAATTTCAAATGATCCAAAAAGTATTTAATGAAATAAATTTGCAAAAAAAAAGTACCAACCTCCAAAAAAAATACTAAAAAGTGAAAAATTACTTTAATTTCGGAAGTCCGTGTCTTTGGTTTTGAATTTTCGGTTTTTGCCACCGACTTCCGAAATTAAAGTTATTTTTCACTTTGTAGTGTTTTTTTTTGTAAAAAGTTTTTGTTTTCATTTTTTAGTTTTGATACAGCTACTCCACACAATTTCGAATACCACTACCTGCTATGTAAAAGTGGGAAAAATACGTATTATCGAAGCTTACTCAAAAACTATCCTAGGAAAGTTAATAAAATTTATATGGGACCAACTTGGGAGCATACCCATTCATACAAAAAAATATATTTTTAATATCGGTCCACAAAAGACGGAGAAATCGGCGGACATACATAAAATTACAAAATTACACTTAAGGCATATTGATATATTATAATTAAATTAATCACGAGCAATCTTACCTGCCAAATAAATACACCAGAACTAAACAAAAAAATATTCTGTCTGCCATTATATCACCGACTGATGTGAAATAAAATGTGAATTCTTTTTATAAACTTTTTCATAAACACTTGAGATAAAAATCTAAAGTACTAGTAGTAGATAAATATTTAAACCAATATTACAAATGTACTATATTCTTGTCTCGACCTTTCACTCGGTTGACAATAATGAAAATAATCTAGTATCGAAGTGAAAAATAAGGAAAACTAACGATAAAGTTAAAGCATGCGTCACACTTATAGCGAAGCTATCTAGAATTATCCTTCGTTCATATAATCTGTTAACCTCAAAATATGCTTTTCCCAAAATAAGATGTATTATTTTGTACACTCAACACCAGATTTTAATGATTTTTATTTACATTTAGGTATGTACGTGGTATTTTTATTGTATTATGCAAATAATATAAATAATTATATAAGTATCGTATTGCAATAAGCAGAGAGTTTTTTTTATCTATTTTCCATCAATTCCCTCCATATAGCTTCGCTAGTGATACACACTAATTATTAAAGTAAGTAACTAAGTTTTTATAGCATTTTAAAATTCGAATTCTACTTTCAAAAAATCAGTTTGAGCACTGTCTTCGTAGCTAGATTTTAAAAGACTAAATTGTTATTTTTACTACAGCATATTTAAATACGTATGTACACCTTAGTATTATTTTTTCATCATTTACAATACGTCAATTACATTATGTAAATGAGGTACAAATTGCTTTCCAATGTTAAACAAGTTCTGCCTAATCTTTTTGTGTTCATCCTTAATTCGATAATTAAATTATTTGATGGTTTCATTTGAGTCTCAACTAATTTCGTTTTCGTTTTCGGTTTTTGGCAATTTTCGGCAGAAAATTTTCGACCGTTTGCGTTTTCGACCGAAAAAACATAAACAAGTCGATGGCATGTGAAGCCAAGTCAGAGACCCATAGTCGGCCTTAAAACTCTGACCCCAGGTTAATCACTTACCACACGAAAAGAAGAAGAACGATAATCTTTTACACGTCAATCTTATATGTTTTAAAAACTAGACGAGGTGGGTGTTTCTTATTCGATTAGTCTCAGATGGAACACCGAAACAAACTCAGAGGTCAGTCTCTTTTAAAGTAAGATGGCTCGTTTAAATGCTAATGTATATTATGATTTTATAAAAATCTTCCTAGCCACATTAAAAAAAATTGCTTTAAATTTGTGTCAAAATAAAAAATTCTGCCAGAAATTCAATAATAGTATATATAAATTTTATGGAACTGTATAAAGTGCCGATAGCGGCATAATAGTGGCACTGCCTCGACCCGGCCAAAGTGCCGTAAGGATTGCATTGTCACTGTCACTTGTTGGTTTGTTTGATAGTTGAGGTTAGTTCGCGGCCCTTTGTATTGATTGATCGTATTTGTTTTAGATAATGATATCAAAAATCACTACAATGACTGAATTTACGAAAAATGAAGTAGCAAAGAAAAATTGCTGAAAGGTAGGTTAGGTTAGGTCAGAGCTGCGACCATATAACCAGCCAGTGTCCGTTTAGGGACAAGATAATGTAATCTTTTGGAAATGTGGTGTTTTGCAGCAAACTACCCTCAACAATCTAACAAAATAACTAGTAACAGTGACTCAGTGATAGTAACTGAGTGACAGTGACTCAGTGACAGTGACTCAGTGCTAGTGACTCAGTGACAGTGACTCAGTGACAGTGACTCAGTGACTCTGTGGCAGTGACTCAGTGACAGTGACAATGACAATGCAATGCTTACGGCACTGTAGCCGGGCCGAGGCAGCGCCACTATTATGCCGCTATCGGCACTTTCTACGACGTGATGGTTAAGAAAATCCCGTAAAAAAAATCCAACGGCGTTAAATCGCACGATCTTGACAGCCAGTTGACGTTACCATAACGTGAAATAATGCGACCTCTGAACGTTTCACGCAAAACATCTAACGTTTCACGCGCTTTGTGGCAAGTTGCACCGTCTTGCTGAATCCATAGCGATTCATTTTGTAAATGTATTGTAACAAACTAACATTTGACGTTTGAAACACGCGCCATTACTAACGGCTGTGAAAATTACAGTGTTGCCAATATAGGAACCTCGAATTGGATCAGCCTATACAATCTTCGACAATCTCCTGTTAAGAATATAATATTCTTGATAACTAGTAGGTATTTAAAAGTCCACGTATACATAAGACCACGTCCGAATGTTTGGATTTATTTCAATAAATTCTAGTAGAAACCCTAATAGCCTGAGTCTGACTCGCTTTTGCCCAGTTTTATGCCAATATAAATCTGTGTGTGTAATCAGCTGTGTTAATAAATTACGTCTTATTAACACAGCTGATTACACACACAGAATTATATTGTCATAAAACGACCATGAATGTATAGTATTTAACATTTAAATATTTATTTATATTCATCTATACTTTTTAAAATTTTATTAGTCAGTTAAGTGTTAAAGTTTATAAGTTGTAGATATTATATATTTATGGCCACACGACTAGAGGGATGTGTAGTGTTAAGTGAATGGATCGAATAAGAAATTACCATTTATTTATGAGGAAGTTTGAAAGTGGCACCGGTGACTGAAAAGTTATGTGGAAATCGGTTGTTATGGTGGGCATGTGATGCGGAGAAATGACAGTAATGTCGTTTTGAGTATGAATGAAAAAGGCTATAAGAGAACGGGAACGGATAGCAGTGATAGCCTAGTGGTGTGACCGTCGGACTGCCAAGTCATAGGTCTCGAGTTCGAACCCAAGACACGCACCTCTGACTTTTCACTTTTGTATAATTATCACTTGCTTTAAAAAACGGTGAAGGAAAACATCGTGAGAAAACCGGCACGCCTGAGAGATATTTCTTGACGGCATGTGAAGCCAAGTCAGAGGCCCATGGGCGGCTTTAAAACTCTGACACCAGGTTAGTCACTAACCACACGAAAATAAGAAGAAGAAGAAGAGAACGGGAAGACCAAAGAAACGATGGATGGACTGAGTGGAAGATGATAAGGATAGAAAGGGGGTGACTACCGAGATGACGACTAACAGAGAAGTGTGGAAGACAAGTGAAATTATATTAAAATTTAAAAAACTCGCGACACAAACATTTCCTCATTTCCCTTTCCTACTCCATCACCAGACCCTGTTCATCTATCTATTCATTGATACCATTCTAATGAGCACAAACACGATACCTGTGCTGTAAGTTGGTAAGGGAGTTGGGTATTCTGAAAATTCCAGGTGATGCTGCAGTACCAGTTCAAGGTTACTATGTTCTTCTAATATCATTGAAGTAACAGAATACCAATTTTCGACAAATTTTTCTCTTTTCTTTTTTTCATATATATGATAATGTTCAAACGGCTGAACCGATTTTGATATCGATATTGATTTTTTTTAAACCGCATTCAAATCGGTTCACCCGTTAAAGAGCTACAGGTGCCACAGACAGACAAACAGACACACACACATAGCGGTCAAACTTATAACACCTTACACCCCTCTTTTTTGCGTCCGGGGTAAAAAAGACAGGTTGCGCTGTCCCCAAATAAATTGGAATAAGATCTAGAAAATGACGAGTGCCACGATAATTTTACTTAAAAAATATCACAAATAATATAATTGTGACACTTGCATGTGCTGTCGAACATTATTTTTTGTACATTAGGCTGCCTGTCCATTGAAGCGGAGTGAGGCAGCGGAAAGGAGCGGAGTTGCGGATAGTGTCTGTCTATTGATGCGGAGTGAGTCAGTGGTGCGGAGTTACGGACTGTGCGGAGCTAAACCGAGTTCACGCGACGAGTAATAATTCCCCGCTCCGGTTCCCCGCTCCACTTCTCCACTCCGTTTACTCGCTCCGCTTCTCCGCTTCTCCGCTCCGCTTCTTCGCTTTGCTTCCCCGCTCCGCTTTCCGGTTCTGTATGTTTTTTTTTACTAGTTCGCAAATCCTTGTTCACTGAAGCGGAGCGGAGGTTTTATGCAATTCCATTGGTTAATATGAGCACACCGCCGCTCCGCTCCTCTCCTCTCCGCGCCAGTGGACAGGCAGCTTTACCGGGGACCGTTAGCCCCGTAATCAACTGTAGTCATTTGAAATCTTATCAGTGAAGTTTCGCTTATAAAAATTTCACCTTGTGTTTGAGAAGATTTCGTCTTTTCATGAAGTCAACAATACGCCAATCAGTAACAATAAAAGTGACAACAAGCGTCACTCTCATGTGAAGAATCGACAAACGCACGTCACCTGATGCCGTTCCTGATGTTGCGGCGTGACACTGGTTTTGAATGTATCGGCCACTAAAGTCAGAATAAAATCTATTTAAAAGTCAAATTGTTACCATGGACATGCGAACTAAAAAGATGAAAAATGGAAAACGGTTTTAACGAGCAGTGTAAAACCGAATAATTAGGTACTTACTTTTTATAATAGAAAATGAATCCCAAGGCAGTCCCTATTACAAATATCAACGCTACGAGAGGCACTCCAATGTAGATGATAAGTTTTTTCGCAGCCACCATGATTTCTTCCTAATTTATTTAACTGAAACTGAAACATTAGTAAGTAGATAGGTACGTGTTTAGTTAGGAATCATTATTTACTTAAATGAAGATGCAAACACAATAAGGTAACCAGTAAAACAATGTCAAGTCGATGGTCGATAAGGGATATTAAGACGTACTTACTAACACCTAATAACTACTCCTGCGCAATGATTACAACAAGGAAAAAATTACCAAAATACAGAAACTACTGCATCAATTATTATTAGATAGTATGTATTAATTAACAGTATACGTGTAGGTACCGGCTCTTAATTCTGCTGCCGAGCAGGAAGAGACAATTTTTTTTGTGACTCTTATGTTAGCAATGTGGAAATAGGCTCGGAGACATGGGCAAAGATCATCACTCACTGGACGCCTGAGGAAAACGATGGACTGTGACGATCTAATCATGATATACGCAATTCATCTATTTGATAGTTTTAAGTAAAATTACGGTCCTAATTTTTTTCATGCCCTCCCGTTCCCTTCCTGCCCCGTTTTAGGCCCTCTGGGGACGGTAACCGATTTTCATCAGGTCAGCTGCAGGGCAATTGGTTCATTTGCCTATAATATTCCAACTGTTGGACACAGGCCTCCTCTCAGTAAGAGGGAGTGGGCCGTAATCCACCACGAGGGCCCAGTGCGGGTTGATCGATGTCACATATCTTTGTATTTTTATTCTAGGACATGCCGCTTTCCTCACGATGTTTTCCTTCACCGTTTTGAGAGTAGTGGTGATGAAATAATTTGCACAAAGTAAAGCGCCTGTCTGGGTTCGGACCTACAACTCGTAAGTCGCGGCCGTTACCTCGGCCACCACAGCTCCTCGGCCACCACTGCTCCTTTTGTACGCATAATTCATTAAAAATAGTTCCATGTTGGCTTGATCGAATTCATGAGCTGATTCATCCGATAGAAAACGTGCTCAAATTATTTTGATGTTTATTGACAAAAATGTATGTCACAATGAATTCATTAGGCCCACTTTAACATACATAGTTGCTTTTTTATGCAGGAGATAGTGGTATTAACAAAGCAATCGAGGAATGTACGCTGCTGGGTAACCAACGTTAAACAGAACCTGCTTCTTATCTAAGTATGTAGATACCTATGTGTTGCTAGATAACTAAAGTAGGTTTTGAAAATGACGCCTTTAAAAAGTATTCTTGAGTATTATTTAATTTTGTTGCGAGGTAATTAACATTTAGTGGCTATGTTTTCATTATGTTTTTGTAGGCAAATAACAGTACTTTTTTCTAACTAAACAGACAGCTGTGCTGCTGGGGAGTTTGTTGCGCTACTTCTTTCCAGCTAACGCACTAGGAAATGGTGAAAGGCGGGCGTTTTGGGACTGTTTTATGTAATTTTGACTTTCGAAAAGTGCTGATTCTCAGCCTAGTTTGAATATATGACTTTTGATTTGAATTGATTTGATTCAATGTACTATAAACATCATTTCTAAATTCAAACGATGTCTCGATGGTGTATTTTAAAAACAAATGAGTTCGCTTTCGAATTGTGTGCGTTTACTTGAGTGAGGTTCCAAGTGAGTTATCAGAATTGCACTACAGGGGCGGCAGTCTCCTGCCAGGGTTGCGAGTTTGTCCGAAAGGGATATCACGGCCCCGGCACACAGGCAACGGAAGGAACACGGGTGGGTTTTAGTCAGTAAAAGTCTGACACACCCTCCCGCTCCGCCCAGAGCGGCAGAAGTTATTTGATAATTTCCAACACAAAAAAAAAGGGGCGGCAGTCTCGACATAGATTGCGATCGCTATAAAACCAAATTCGGTTGCAAAGTTGTAATAGCGTCCCTAGACGCGCGTGACGTGCTTGATAAGCACGTGAACTTTTCGTGCTTATCATTAGGACTTTGCGACCGAATTCGGTCGTACAGCGATTGACAGACTGCCGCCCCCTGAGGCGCATTAGATGTCAAAAGGTCACCGCTGCCGCGTTTGCAGATGCACGTTTGCAATAGGTACCATCGAAGAAGTTCATATCTATACACCGTAAGGACTATTTCTGCTTGCAACGCTCGGCCGCTATAAAACCAGGGCGGTAACAGATGTGGTCATGTGTTCACGGGTTTTTTTTTTTCAAACTGCTTAGATATGAAGTTCTTCGATAGTAGGTACATGAGGCATTAACAGAGTCCCATAATCAGCGGAGAAAGTTTACGGGATACATTAATAAATAGTCCCAGACTCCTAAATCGAGCCTCCCTGCACTTTTTGTATTGAAGTCTATAACTTTTTAAATGGTAGAGAATTCAAATTCGGAACAATGAAGACACCAACATAATGGCCAGTAGGTATGTCGGCACCATAACTGCATAAAAACTTTTTCTTTGACTCATCATTATTTTGATTTTAACTTTATGGTCTAAGATCCGCAGAGGAAACCACTTTCACCCATCTGTTTAATGTATGAAAGGCTTTTTTATTAGATTTAAAAAAAATCCTGGTCTGACTATGATTAACAAAAAATTCAACAAAAGGAGTGAGTGTCGCTACGTCACTAGTATGTATAAAATCTACATACTCGACATTATATATAATTTTTCTTCTAACTAAACAGACAGCTGTGCCGCTGGGGAGTTTGTTGCGCCACTTCTTCTTCCCAACTAACGCACTAGGAAGTGGAGGGTGGGCGTTTTGAGGGACTGTCTTATGTAATTTTGACGTTCGAAAAGTGCTGATTCTCAGCCTAGTTTGAATAAATTACTGTTTTTTTTATTTTTTATTAAAAGAAAAAATATGTGTCCAATATATTTTTTATAATCTCAAGGACAAAATTTTTTTTTTGTCATCATCCCTATTGGCAAAAGTTGAGTTAGTAGCAAAGGTTCTTCTTGAAAAGCTCTTTCAATTGGTGTACATAAATATCTTGCAATGTTTAAAAAAAAGTAATTTTTTAATTTTGTATTAATCACAGTCTGGCCGGAAATTTTGTAGCCATTATATTTATATTTTCTTACATACTAAATTTGATTTAAAATATTTTTCATCAGGTCAACTGTCAAAACGCATTTCAAAAAAACTCTGATCGTGACCTTGACGTGGCCCCGCCCCTTTTGGGTTTGCTTGCGATAAAACCCCGATTTCTCGCTATTTTACTATGAAACCCATATAAAACAATAACTGTTTCGTAATCTGTACAATATTTCCAATTGGATCTTATAAGAATGTGGTTTACAATAAAACGAGCCTGTTTACACTAAAAAAAAGTTTTGTTATTTTCACCCATTTTTCTCATTCAACAACATAAATACCAAATTTCTGCAAATTTTTACATTATAAAATCGATTATTATTAACTTTACAATAAGAAAGAATAATAATTATTATTGGAAAGTTATTATTATATGTTCAAATAACGAATTGAAACGCATCATAGAATTGCGCGGCGCCAACCCGACTCACTCAACGCTCTGTAATTATTGTAAACATGTCAAAGTTGTTTATGTTGAGAGATAAGTTGCAAGTTTGTGGGATTATCTAAATGTTACAAACGCTTAAACGTTCAACTAGATTAAATATTACCACTTAATTATTAAAGATTAAATATTACATCACAAAGAAAAACCACTTGACCACGATAGTTCCGACTCACAGTTTTTTGTTATAAACATATAAAAATTTTGTTTCATAATTATTTATAAATTTTAATAAAAACTACATTAAATTCTATTGAAAGCAGTTCTATTTTTATGATTTATTTGAGAAATAAAATATAAAAATATTAATTCGCAACATTTGCGAATTGCCGCCATTTTGTTTGCAACATTCGGAAGTAACTTCCGAGTGCCATACATTCGTTTTAATGCTTAAAATGTTGATAGCATGGTATGTTTTATTGCTAGCTCTGTCTTTCATGCTCACAATACCACAAGAACGATAGAGATAGGATGCTTAGTTTCATAGATAATCGCAATATAGTTGGACCATAATCAACCTGCCGTAGCACGGCAAGTGTCAGTTGACTATGATTTTGACGCTGCCGTGGTACGGCAGTTGTCATTTGATAGTTACAGGTCGTTCTTCTGCGGATCCTATGCTAATAGCCGGCCGTACGGCGGCGTAGCTCTGATGTGGAGACACAGCTTATGCCAGAATGTGAGTGTTGTTTCGTGCGATAAACCACGTGTGTGTGCAGTTAAAATAGTGACGGCCGATAGACCGATTATCGTGCTAAGTGTATACATGCCTACGGACGCGCTTAGTAATTTGCCTGAGTTTACGGATTGCCTTGGCAGGGTGAGTGCAATTATAGATGAATATGGGATAGATTCTGTTTATTTATTAGGTGACTTTAATGCACATCCTAGTGAATTATTTTATAATGAACTTACTAACTTCTGTCATGATCAAGACTGGGTGTGTGTCGATGTTAATATGTTAGGTGTTCAGTCGGGCACTTATACCTTTGTTAGTGAGGCTCATGGCTCGAAAAGGTGGCTTAACCACTGTGTTGTGACGCGATCCGCACTGTATTCCGTTTTCAGTGTTTATGTTAATTATAATATTACGTGGTCTGACCATTACCCTCTCGTACTTGAATGTAGACTTAATTTATTAACGCCAAAAGTAAATTTCATAAATAATATCAATACGAGTGTGTTATGGGGAGAAAGAACTATTGAACAGATTAAACTGTACCAAATAGAATGCAACAATAAATTAAAATTAATTGATTTTCCATCAGAACTTATTCATTGTGCAGATAATTATTGTAATGAGCCTAATCATAGATCGGTTATAGATAAATTGTATGGAGATATTGTGACCGCACTCAGTGAGTCTGCGGCTGTGGGTCGTGGAAGTGCGCGACGCAGGGGTAAATCGAGATGCATTGTGTTGCAGTTTCGTGATTGGCAACGATGCGGGGGGCCTTCAACTGGGCCTGCTTACAACGAGATGTGTCAGAGCATAAGGATTTTTAAGTCCAGGCTTAAATGGTGCCAAGACCATCAGCACCAGATTAAAATGGATATCCTTGCTTCACATCATTCAAAAAAGGATTTCCGTAACTTTTGGAAAGGCACGAATAAAATGGCACATCGTCCTGGCCTCCCCGTAGGCGTCAATGGGATGATGACCCCAAGGACATTGCCAATCTCTTTAGAGAACATTTTCATGTGAAATCGCCTCTCGGGCCGCCTTCGCTGGGGATGTTTAATGTTGAGACATGTTATGGTCAGGTGGGTACGAGAATGAGCTCTAAAAATGTAGCGTGTGCTGTTAATTCAATGTCCAGAGGCAAGTCCCCTGGCCATGACGGTCTCAGCGTTGAACATCTTCAGCAGGCTGGACATCATCTACCTAGAGTGTTGGCAATGCTCTTTAGTTTTTGTATTAGTCATTAATACTTGCCCTCTGAACTCGTTAAGACAATCGTAGTGCCTGTAGTGAAAAATAAAACAGATAAGGGTTTCAGATAAGGGTAATTACAGGCCTATTTCATTGGCGACTATTATTGCGAGAGTGCTTGACGGCTTGCTTGACACACAGTTAAATGAATATTTGCATCTGCACGATAATCAGTTTGGTTTTCGCCCAGGATTGTCCACAGAGACTGCTATACGCATGCCGTCAGGTATTATACGGACAGACATACTCCAGTGTACGCGTGCTTTCTCGACTTATCCAGGGCTTTTGATCTGGTCTCCTATGACATTTTGTGGAAGAAGTTGGAGAACATATATTTCCCCACAGAACTTATTAACTTGTTTAGATGTTGGTATGGAGGCCAGATCAATAGCGTGAAATGGGCGGGTTCTCTATCGGAACCATATGGGTTGGAGTGTGGGGTGAGGCAGGGAGGGTTGAGCTCCCCCGCACTCTTTAACTTATATGTTGATGCACTGATTGTTGCTCTCAGCAGTCATCATGTCGGTTGTCATATTGATGGAGTGTGCCTGAATAATATCAGCTATGCGGACGACATGGTGCTGCTGAGCGCATCGACTTGTGGCATAAGAACTTTGTTGGAGATATGTGAGGCATATGCTGAAGAACACGGTCTGAAATACAATGTCACGAAAAGTCAGTTTATGGTGTTTGAGGCCGGCTCAAAATGTCCTATAACAGTACCGCCCATCAAACTGTACGGGGTTCCCTTGCTAAAAGTGAACCATTTCAAATACCTAGGGCATTTGGTTACTATCGGTCTCAGAGACGATACTGATATCGAGAGGGAGCGGAGAGCATTGTCAATTAGAGCTAATATGATAGCCCGCAGGTTTGCACGTTGTTCCAAGTCGGTGAAGCAAACAATTTTTAGAGCTTATTGTACCTCATTTTACACGTGCAGCCTGTGGGTGAATCACACCCAAAAAGCATACGAAGCCCTCTGCGTCCAATATAACAACGCTTTCAGAGCGCTGATGGGGCTGCCGCGACACTGTAGTGCCTCAGGAATGTTTGCCGAAGCTAGCGTCGACTGCTTCTATGCAACGATGCGTAAGAGGTGCGCGTCTCTGGTGCGCAGGGTGCGCGGCAGCCCCAACAGCGTGCTGATGATGATAGCTGACAGGCTCGACTGTCCTTATATACGACGCTGCAGTGACTTGCACGTCACCTACAGTCGTCGGCCATTAATCTGTTAGTGTACTGGGTTTTTGTTTTGTTTTTGTATTGTATTGTAATGCATTGTTTGGTGTATGTGTGTTGTATTGAATATTGTATGAGTCATTGTAACTCGAATAAATAAAATGAATAATAATATAGTGCATGGCAGTGGCGCTAAGAGGTATTATACCTAGCACTTATAAATACGATTTTTCTATTAAAATTATAATACTTATGGTCTTTAATAGGTATTATTGCAATGTCTTGAGTTTATCAATGAACTCGAAAGAGTTCTACTGTTTCCCAAAACTTACTTTTAACTTTCCAAAACTAATACAAACTGCGTTTATATCAAACGCAACACATTTCATTTAAACAAATAAAAACACACAGTTAATTGAATATTCACTTAAAACTCTCACTGATGTTCTTAAACAAATAGTTACAGGTCGTTCTTCTGCGGATCCTATGCTAATAGTGCATGGCAGTGGCGCTAAGAGGTATTATACCTAGCACTTATAAATACGATTTCTCTATTACAATTTTAATTATTTTTGTCTAATAGGTATTATTGCAATATCTTGAGTTTATCAATGAACTCGAAATAGTTTTACTGTTTCCCAAAACTTACTTAACTTTCCAAAACTAGCACAAACTGCGTTTATATCAAACGCAACACATTTCATTTAACCAAATAAAAACACACAGTTAATTGAATATTCACTTAAAACTCTCACTGATGCTCAAAATTAATGACATCACTTGTCAAAACACAATTTAGTTCACAATTTGTTCAACACAACGATAACATTATTCTGTACTACGAATAAAATTATGCCAACGCACTTTTTTACAAAAAATAAATTGTCGTTTATTATGCTAATGAATGTAAATTACATTTTATCTTAGACCAGTCACATTACGAATGATATGATTTCAAGATAAGGCTCAAGACTTAGCGACTTGGTCTGATAATAATTGAATTGGATGTGCCGCAATTAATGTTAATAATGACTGTCTTAATTTGTTCGTTCGTCGAGGAATGCTGACACTTAAAATCTTCATCTATATAATTCTATGTATGTCTACAGTTCAGTAACTAAGTCACTGGAAGACAGCACACACAGGGTAAACCACTGAAGAAAAAAAGTGTGTGTGTGTGTCAGGTCCAACGCACGACTGGAATTTACTCCTTAATTTAATTGTTAGTGCTTAAATTCCATTAATATTTATATGTATATAGTTTAAATTACATTTTCATTGTAATTAATTTTTTTATAAATAATTAATTAATATTTATAAAACAATATTTATTATTTCATAATATTATTTAAAGATAATTTTATCTCCTTGTCTTTGAAATATGCAATTGGCAAAGACGGTAAATAAACAGATATATAAAAATACCCTACTCTTAAACGTATTTAAAGATACGTCAATCCCTTAGGAAACTGTCCACGGAACTGACGTAGCTATGACCCTTAAATTAATGCCTGAATAAAAGTGAGCTGTTGGATTTTCAACGCTCGGCTTAGCAGAAAAAGTTGAAAATACAACAGCGCCATTCAGTTAGGTGTCGCCTACTATGAGAAAAAAAGGGCATTACTGTACTCGTCTACAGTTACACCCTTTAAATAGAGGGTGAGGTGATATTTTTAGAATATTAATTTCAAACTCCAGTGCAGAGTAAAACCAAAGGGATGAAGTCGATAGTGCTAATAATCACGCGGGCAAATACTTGTACTAAATGTACCAATGAAATCACTTCACATGAATCTTCAGTACTTAGGCACTTACTTTGTCTGGAACAATGTACATAAAGCATTAATTTGAATAAGATGTAATTTTACGTAAAAAATAAACTTTCGATTAAAAATAATAATATTATGTATAATATTATCTTGTTTGAAAATAGTGCAAACAACGTTTAATTAAAATAATTGTCATGCTATTGTATTATGGTGTAATGTGTCCTGGACTGGTTTAACTGTAACATCCTATAAAACCACATTTGATACCTACTTACTAACCTCATAACAGCTTTACTTAGTAACCTCATAACGGCTTTAGAGTTACTAACTCTGCCTGCCTGCCCAACTCTTCGGAATACACAAGCGTGAAGCTTGTAACTTTAAATCAGTGCCATCTATGTGTGTACTGTGTAAACATTTACAGAGTACGCCGCTCATCGCCGCCACTAAACTCAACTAACAGCAACTTGCTTCATTGGCAATATGTTTCTCGTATTTCGTAAAGTAACCACTAGATGGCGTCAAATTCAATTAATCGGAATAGGGTTTCGTCCGTATAAAATTATTATAGTCGCAGACAAACGCATCTAAAAAATCATTAATTCTCTGTATATTCTCATAATTGTAACGGACTAATCTAGAAGAAACCAACTTATTTTCACAGTTTGCACCACAAATACAAGTTATCAGAGCAGTGACTCAGTGGTAACGGCCGCGAATTACGAGTTGAGAGGCCGTGGGTTCAAACCCAAGCAGGCACTTTACTTTGTGTAAAATATTTCATCACCACTTGACTGCTCTCAAACGGTGAAGAAAAACATCCTGAGGAAACCGGCACGTCCCAGAACCAATAATTTGAAGACATGTGATATCCGCCAGCCAACCCGCACTGGGTCCCAGAGGAGGCAGGTGGGACCATTATAGACTGATTATGCTATACAAGTTTTCAAACAAAATAAAACTTTAAAAAATATAGGCAGGTATTTATTTTACCTCCAGACCAAAGAAAAAACCAAAACAGCACTTCGAAGGGAACCGATCACTTTTCCGAATTGTTTTTGTTCGAATTTCATTTTACCGAAAACTATTGACTGACGTCTTTTTTGCTATAAGCATTATTTGACATATTTTAGATCATCGAAGTACTCGTATCATGTGTCATAGGTATTATTTTACCGAACTATATTTCGCCGATTTACAAAATAACTTTTTGCTATTGGCCGAAGCCTCTTTTGAACTTTTTTTTTTTTTTGCCCAATGATTTATTTACCATATTTTCACCACACCGAAACAATATTTTTCAATATTAAATTAAAATAGTGTCATAAAAAGTCAATATGTTGTGCTACAAAATTTAGTGACGGAAACGTATCGCTGCAAAACCGACTCCACGTAGTCTTGTATGGCCTAAACTTTTTTTTTTTTTTTTTTTTTTTTTGTTGGGACATCATCCGGGGCCGCGATATCCCTTTCGGACAAACTCGCAACCCTGGCAGGATGCCCTACCCCTAGCGTGTAATTTAAGCCCGCGTAGGCGGTGGTGGGCGTTAAAAGCATCTGCAACGATAAGCTCGCGTGTTGCCGCCCAAACCCCGGAGCGCCGGAGCCGTGACAGAAACAATGCTTGCTGCATGTTGCATGCATGCGTGCATCTTGTATGCTTGTTTGCACGCTGCATGCTTGCTTGCATGCTGGATCCTGCTTGCACGCTGCATGCCTGCTTGCATGCTGTATGCCTGCTTGCATGCTACATGCTTGAAACAAGCATCCTTCCTTCACCCTTCCATACCTCGTGGTATAATAAATGTTTGGAAACATAATACTTCGAACAAATGTTATTTCGGATAAGTGTAACTTCGATAAAAAGATGAAACGTCGTCGTGAGAAAATGAAACGTCGGAGTAACGAAAAAAATCGAATTGATAATAGGTCAACTGATACAGTGGCAGACGTGACTTCGATGAAGTAAAAAAAAACGAAATGATAATAGTTGAAAAGTTTTAGGTGAAATGAAATTCGATCAAATCTTTTTCGAACTTATGATAGGTAACCCACTGCGAACTATACAGTGAAGCATGCCAAAACTACACCTCCGCTCTGTACATACACGCTCACACGCACACATTTACAATCAAACTACACATCACTCAGTGTACACATGTGACGGCTTCACGTCACCGTTGACAGTGCTATGTCTTGGTTTTTTATTTGGTCGAGTATTTTACTTTTACAATCGTTAAGGCTCAAACCCACTAAGTCAATTAAACACAAAATAAAGATCCTATTCCTGGTTTATTACAGCTCAGATTATGATTATCTGTAACATAAATCATGGATAACTTTAATTAAACCTTTGTTATTATAGCCCAACCCGATATTAAGGCTCTCGCTGACAGGCGCGACGAAATATCGGTAGAACAATTTCCGTGAAGTTTTCATAGAAACTGTTCCAGAGGCGCGTCGCGCCTCGGGAGCCTTTAATTAAACTGGGCAAGTTTCTGTTTCGTAAGATACGTAGGTAACGTAAAATTGAAATTTTTTCGTTGGTCTAGTGGTCCCAATTGAGTGCTGAACATGAGGTCCTGGGTTCGATTCCTAGGTCGTGCAAAATGTTATTGGGTTTTTCAATCACGAATTCCTCAGTAGCAGCCCGGAGTCTGGCTTTGTGCCTGGTTGATGGCAAAAGGGTCGCCTCCTATTACATGGGACTTAAAAACATTACTGGCGAAATGTGGGTGTACTATACTGCCCTGGTAAGCCGAAAGGCGCTATCTCTGAGATACGCTCTTTTAGTTTTTTTTATAACATTTAGTAGCTATAACGTTACGTTACGTTTGTATAAACGAGTATAGTGATTTTGCATGTAATGGTAAAAGCCAAGTTTTTTATATCCTTATGTTTCCTTAAATTACAATTTCCAAAAAAATATTTTCTCAAAACTTACTCCGATTGAGATAGCGCTTTTCGGCTTAGAAGGGCATATAGGAAAACAAAGCGTGATATTATGTTTATGTTATGACACTTATATATAAGCCTTAAAGACAGAAATTGTCAAGAAATACATCAGTCTTACTTATAGCAGTATGTAATATTGTTGTTACTTGTTGCTAATCTATTTACTCCGTGAACGATGAGATCGCTACTCTAATTACGTTATATGTACAATTTCGCTCTTGGGCATGTCACAGTCCGTATTTTACAGAATATTCGTGAAATATTATTCGAAAATTAACTTTAAAAGTGGGGTTTATATTTAATATTTTTCATGTTATAATTTTTACAATGCATTTGCTCGAAAAGAGCCTTTCCCAAGCAGTAAATTAGTGCGGAAAGTGTCACTTTTTTTCACTAGTGCTTTTTACTTTCCTGTTTTTTTTTAATTTTGGTGGCCGTCGTCGTCAGCCCGTTGCAAAGAGTTTTTATTATTTGAGAAAAGTTTTACAAATCAGATGATGATGATAACGATGACGATGACGATGGCGTTGGCGATGGCGATGACGATATCGATGACGATGGCGATGGCAATGGCGGAGTCAAAGACAAAGTGGAAGTGGAAGTGGAAGTCGAAGTGGAAGTCGAAGTGGAAGTCGAAGTGGAAGTCGAAGTGGAAGTCGAAGTCGAAGTCGAAGTCGAAAGTCAAAGTCATGAATGTTGTTTTTATCATTTATATACGTCGTCATTATGCTAGATGTTGCATCACACACACACACACACACTCACTCGTTTTTTTTTTTTTTTCTCACAATGCATAGTAAAACGTTGTATGATATACGTGCGTAAGATGATTTCCGACTCGTGTCGACTTATACACTCGCTCGCTACGCTCGCTCGTGAATAAAATGCCACTCATCGGAAATCATCTACCTTCCGCACTTATAGCATAAATAACTATTCTTATTTCTTATTTTTTGATTAGCGTTTGCCATATCTCCGATGTTACTGGCTCGATTTGGATTATGTTTATTGTGTGTTGGTTTGGATTTGTTTATATATCGGATTAACTATAACATTTTTTATTAAAATTTGTCAACTATGAAAAAAAAAGTATTTAAAAAAAAAAAAAAAAAAACGGTACTTATTTATTTAAAAAACACAAGTGTAATTCGCGGTTTTTAGTTGAAAACCCACAATTTTGCTGCTGGTCGTGGCTGTGGCTAAGGCTATTAGTATAGCTATTCACAACCATTCAATACGCTTCCGTGCCGAAACGAATATTGACAATCAATGAAGGAGTCCTCTAATCACTGTTCGTAAATCAGAAAGCAGAAAGTTTTGAAAGTTTAAACCAAAGAGACGAACGTTATTCTTCCAGCAGCTATTTTCTATCGTAGACTAGGCAAATCAGGTAAACCCATAAGCATAAACATGCCTTTAATATTACCAATGCTGGGACACATG
Source organism: Agrochola macilenta (assembly GCA_916701695.1). NCBI lineage: Eukaryota > Metazoa > Arthropoda > Insecta > Lepidoptera > Noctuidae > Agrochola > Agrochola macilenta. Next base: position 6,896,723 of record OU753554.1, on the reverse strand, counting down.
CTACCTCTCTTGGAGAGGGAGTGGGCTGTAATATATCACGCGGGAACAGTGCGGGTTGGTAGGTAGATGTCACATATTGTCTTCGAATTTTTGGTTCTAGGACATGCCGGTTTCCGCACGATGTTTTCCTTCACCGTTTTGAGAGCAACAATGATGAAATATTTAACATAGAGTAAATTGCCTGCCGCTTCGTGTGGTGCCGGACGTAAAGAATAGTACCATCCCATTTCTTCCCGTAGGTGTCGTAAAAGGCGACTAAAGGACTCACTAGAGAATGGTCAGCAGCGTTCTCTACGTATTTTAACACCATACTGCGATCGCCAACCCGCCTGCCAAGCGTGGCGGTTATGAAAAACCCCCCCATTTGGGGGAGGCCTATCAGTGGACGTTTTTTCGGCTGAAATTATGAAATCGTCTGCCTGGGTTCGAACCCACGACCTACTTACCCGCTACCTACCGCTGGGCCACCGTTGCTCTCCCATTTTCGATTCGATAGGTCGAATCTGTGAATAGCTGTGCTGTGGGCTTAATCTTTCCCAAGTTTTATTTTATTGATCAATCTGCATAGGTACCATCACGGTCGCACATATCTGAACACCGTAAGGACCATTTCTGCTTGCAGCGCTCGTCCGCTTTAACGCTTACCTACAAAAAAGGGGCGCTAAACAGATGTGGTCATCGTCTGCACGGGATTTTGTTTTCAAAGTGGTTAGACATACGTGACCACGATGGTACCTAGCTTATTTAACTAAAACATTTCTTTGTTTTTCGCTTAAAAAATCTTTTAGCGTTTTCCCTACTTATAAATCAAATGAGAATGACGAATATCTCTAATTCTGATGAAATCAATTATTCAAAATAAAATTCATTGTTTCAGTCGAAACGAATAAAATCGAATGATTTTGTTTTCGTTTCGTGATTAGCATAAATAATAAGATCGGAAAGAATAAATTTAGGAAGAAAACAGCGTGAACAGTTTTTTTTATTTTATATTTCTATGGTTGTGCCTATAGTACTACCTACAGTCAGTGGCCAGCATAAACCAGGTCGGGTTCTCCTCTTTAATTCTTCTGCTTTGAAAGGGGGGTTTGTAAGAGGGGGGGGGGTCCAGTTATGCAGAGTACTGACCATACACCCACATTTCGCCAGATATGTTTAAGTCCCATGTAATAGGGGGCAAGCCTGCCATCAATCAGGCTCATATTCAAACTTCCGGCATGCTCCTGAGAAATTGCAGATAGAAAAACCCAATACGTTGCCCGACCTGGGAATCGAACCCAAGACCTCATGGTCAGCAGTAGCGCTTGCGACTCCTAGACCATCGAGGCACGTTACAGGGTGACAGGTACATCGACGCGAAAACTGATACCATGGATTCAGTACATGATTCTGAAACCCTCTGCGTCGAAATTATTCGTCGGTTATTAAAAAAAAAAAACAGCTGTTTCATAGAGAAGTGCAATACCTACGCGGTCAAAATGTATGGAACAGCTGCAGCAGATTTTTTTTTTAAATAACCGACGAATTTCAACGCAGTATATTAAAAATGTCTTTGGATAAAATTATGTGTTACACATAACTTCATGCTTTCATTCCCCAAGTGGATAGGCAGAAGTGTAACACACTTCGCCTTTGTTTAGACGTAGCGCACACTATGCGACATGCGACTGCCACAGCTCGGCGACTAGACGCAACGACAGGCTGCAACCGAAATTTTCATATATTTTGTTCACAGCTCCGCACATTTGGCGTCGAGTCGCACGGTCTCACAAATTACTAGATGCATGGTGCTCGCGCACATACGACGAGAGTCGCATTCGCATGCGACAGGTCGGCGTCAGTCTTGTTGTGAGCGCCGGGGAAGCTGCACGTGTGTTTGAATTGCAAATCCCAACATGGAAGCGCGGCGAATACTCATAAAACAATGATCGCTAAAAAATTTCAATCAAATCCGTTAAGCCGTTTTAGCGTGAAATCGTAACCAACAAACAATTAAAACAAAAAAAACTCACTTTCGCATTTATACAATTTAAATATTATATAATAAACAATATATTATATAAGTTAGGATAATTAGGATACCAAGCTTCTTAAACCCTAACGGGTGGTAGGGTAGTAACTCCGAATTGTTAATATATATTAGCTTATTTGTATTATGGGTACCTAATATACGTGTTCATTAAATAACAATTTGCGAATCAATATACAATATATTTTACACACTAAATTCTCATCATTTTTATACAACGAATTGACATGTCAGTTTGACATACTTTTTGTGGTAGTCATCATAGACTCTCACCAGCCAGTGTTCCGCCTGTTGTGCAGGTCGGATATACGCTCGCTGAATACGTTGTCCCACAGTATCCCCCTTCAAAAAAACCGTACGTTTCTTGTAGGTTTAACTGTCCTTCCGGAGCGAGTAATGTATGGGACATCTTCCATCTTTTCATCTGTGGCTACTTGTAATACGTGAGCAGGCTTCAATCGATCCAATGACACCACTGCTTCTCGGTTGGGTAATCGTATCTTGAAATACTTGTCGTATTTCTCTATAATTTCATACGGGCCTTCGTACGGCGGTGTAAGAGACTTCCGCACGCGATCTACACGCATAAAGACATGCGTGCATGTAGATAGCTGTTTCGGTACGTAGGTGTTGGTCATGCGGTGTCGCATTGATGCATCTGCAGTGACATGCTCATTAAGCGATTCCATTGATTCCATTAAATGACGTAAGAATAACGGGTCTTCAGTGTTTGACTTTATCGGTGCGAAAATATCTGCCGGTAATCGTAATGAGGTGCCGTATATCATTGTAGCGGGACTGTAGTTTGTTTCTCTATGAATGGCTGTGCGTAATCCCATTAATACTGTTGGTAATTCTTGTACCCATTGTTGACTATTTCCTCTTGCTGTTATTGCTGTCTTCAGAGTACGATGCAATCTTTCTACAAGTCCATTCGCTTGAGGGTGGTAGGCAGTCGTGCGAATTCTCGATATACCCAGTTTGTTCATTAATTTTTGAAATAATGTAGACTCGAACTGCCGTCCTTGGTCTGTAGTAATACGCAGTGGACAACCGAAGCGAGTAATCCATGTGTCGTATATGACTCGGGCAATTGTTTCCGCATTTATGTCGCTAACTGGTACTGCTTCGGGCCATCTGGAAAATCGGTCGATGATTGTGACTAGATATCGGTATCCTTCTGATGGAGTGAGAGGTCCGACGATGTCCATATGTATGTGTTCGAACCTTCTCGACTCGGGAAACTGTACTAGTGGTGTAACAGTATGACGGTGAATTTTAGCACGTTGACATGAAGTGCAGCATCGTGTCCACGATGAAACGTCCTTGTTCATTCCAGGCCAGAAGTACTTTTCACTGACCATCTTCCTTGTCGTGCGGATACCAGGATGACTCAATTCGTGTAATGCTTTGAAGGCAATCTCACGAAATGGTTGCGGTAAGTACGGACGTGGAAATTTGGTTGAGTTTTCACAGTAGATTTCTTTTAGTGATCCAGGTAACGATATTTTGACGAAGTGAAGGTTGTCTTGCTTTAACAGGATGTTTAGTTCTTCGTTTATCTTTTGCTTCTCAGCCACGTCATTAAAATTGATAACCGAGGGGCAATCAATGGTACTAATGCGCGATAATGCATCAGCAACTACATTATCTCTTCCATGGATGTACTCGATCTTGCTACAAAATTGAGATATGAAATGAAGTTGTCTCTCTCGCTTAGGTGTATCGCTTGAGCTTCCAGACATAGTCATGGCGTAGGTGAGGGGCTTATGATCCGTATACACCACAACATCGCTCCCTTCTATTAGTCTTCTAAAATGCTTGACAGCCATATAGATCGCTAAGAGCTCGCGATCGTATACGCTGTATCTCGCCTGTGTGTAGCTGAGCTTCTTCGAGAAAAATGAAAGCGGTTTCCAGATGTTGTTTACTTTCTGTTGTAGGACTGCGCCTACACTAAGACACGAAGCGTCGGTCATAATGCATAGTGGGGCTCCTTGCACTGGATGTGTCAACTGAGCAGCCTCCGATATGCTTTGGCGGCATTTATAGAAAGCGTCTTCAGTTGCCTGGTTCCAGATGATAGGCGTCTTGTCATTCTTCTTCTTATTATGTAGGAGGTTATTCAATGCTATTTGGATTTCAGCTTGCTTAGGTAAGCAATCATGGTAAAAATTAACCATACCCAGGAAGCGTCGAAGGTCTTGCACGGTTGTTGGTTTCGGGTAATTAAGTATTGTTTCTATCTTCTCTGCTGTGGGATTGATACCGTCTTTTGTGACTTCGTAGCCTAAGAAATTGAGTGTTTTCTCACCAAAAATGCACTTCTCTATATTAATCCCGATTCCGTAGTCAGACAAACGTTTCAGAACAAGACGTAAGTGATCGATATGCTTTCCTTCTGTGTCAGAGTATATCAAAATATCGTCGACAAAACAGTAACAGCAGTAGTCCAGGCCTCTCAAGACTTCATGCATAAATCGTTGAAATGTCTGTGGTGCATTTCGAAGACCAAATGGCATGCAACGAAATTCGAATAAACCAAAAGGTGTTGTAATTGCTGTTTTTTCTATATCTTGTTCTGCGACTGGAATCCAGAAGTATGCTTTTTTCAGGTCTATTTTAGAGAAGATCGTCATACCACTCAATTGGTAAGTAAAATCTTGAATTCTGGGTATTGGGTAACGATCAGGAAGCGTTACTGAGTTTAGACGGCGATAATCCCCACAGGCGCGCAGACCACCATCCTTCTTGCCCACGACATGTAACGGGCTGGCCCATGGACTCTTTGATGGTTGACAAATTCCATTGGCCATCATTTCTTCAAATTCTGCCTTTGCTGCTTTGTATTTTTGCGGTGGTAGCGGTCGAGGTCTTGCGAAGAGAGGAGGTCCAACAGTTTCAATATGGTGTCTCACATTATGCTTGATTTCCTTCGTAAGTGTCAGAGGCTTGAGTACATCAGCAAACTCGTGCAATAGTGTGTGGTACCGGTGGTTTGGTTCAACTACGTAGAGCGTTGTGTCTTGAGCAGTTCGTATTGCCATAGCGTTTACTGAGAGTTCAGTCACGCTGTCTATGAGTTTCTTGCTATGTAGATCCACAAGCAGTCTGTGATATTTGAGAAAATCAGCACCGATGATCGACATCTTCACATCGGCCATAATGAATGTCCACTTGTAATTGCGGCGAAGTCCCAGGTTCAATTGTAGTGTTTTTTCTCCATAAGTGTTGATCGGTGTGTTATTTGCGGCGAATAGTTTGAACGACGTTGATATCGGTGTTCGCTTACTTCGTGTAGCTAGCACTGATATATCTGCTCCCGTGTCAACTAGGAATCGTTCTCTCGTGGTTCTGTCAGTTATGCATAGGCGGTTATTTGTATTCTCAACACCGACGTCCGCCACAGTCGATGTGGTCTTCAGTTTTCCGCCGGCTTCCGTGAACAAGGAGATTCACATTTCTTGGCTTTGTCTCCGAATCGGTAATGATAATAACATTCCCAGTTTCGATCTCCCGGCTTCTTCCCAAGCCCAGTTCTTGAACGAGAACGAGATCTTGAGCGAAAATTGTTTGGACGGTAAGGAGGTCGGCGATAATTATTGTAATTGTGCTTCTGTAGTTCAGCAATTTCGAGTGTAAGCTTCTCTATTTGTTTCGATAGTAGTTGATAATGCAGGTTATGACCACTACCGCTGCTTGTAGAAGGTGTGTTTTGGCTGAGTTCCGCAATCGTATTGTCTGTATGCTCCATCATCTTGTCTGCCATCATTGCTAGAGTGTCGAGCGTTGATTCTGTGTTAACAGATAACACAGCGCGAACTTGAGCAGGTAAATGGTCGGTAATAATCACGTCGGGGTCACCAAATATGGGTACCTAATATACGTGTTCATTAAATAACAATTTGCGAATCAATATACAATATATTTTACACACTAAATTCTCATCATTTTTATACAACGAATTGACATGTCAGTTTGACATACTTTTTGTGGTAGTCATCATAGACTCTCACCAGCAGTGTTCCGCCTGTTGTGCAGGTCGGATATACGCTCGCTGAATACGTTGTCCCACAGTATCATGTAATAGGGAAGATGACAACATTTTTTTTTAGTTCGTCATGGAGATTATTAAAAAAATATTGGACACGTATTTTTTCTTTTTTTGCGTAGGTAATCTAAAGATTACGGCGATACATCGATAAGTTAAAATGTGAGAAGACCTTACGAGTATGTACATTTTATACTTACTTGTGACGTAGTGACCCCCACTCCCCAACTTAAAATGCGTTTTATCTAAGTAATTTGTTATTAATAGGATAAAGCAAAAAATACGTGCATAATATTTTTTTATTATCTGACTGACTGACTAATTAGATTTTTTTTTTTTTACCCATGTATCATCCCTTTTGTCTATTAATAAACCAGCAGGTCTATTCTGTAAAACTCTCACTGATGGTGAAGTGGGTTGTTATTCCACCTGACTTAGGTGAAATGAGCTGTTAGTCCACCTGATGCAAGGGATTGACACTATTGACAATTTACTTCACCAAGTTTTCACATTTATATTTTTACAGAATAGATCGGCAGAATCTTAATATGTCGGCAACACACGGGCAGCTTGAAGCAGTCGGAAGACTGCTTCAAGCTGCGACTGCATAGTGAACTACAGTCTTCTATTTACAAACATACATGGAACCGCTCGAGCAGTTGCGCCTGCTCCAAGCCGTCAGTAGCACGGTGAAATTTCATCGTGCGGTCAAGCAGTTGTGAGTCATACACTGATTGCTCTCGCGCAGTTATGCCCTCCGCCCGCGCTCTTCATCCCACCTCCTCGTCGCGCGGATCGAATCCCTCATCATCTGCCTAGCCTTTTCCAAACTACGTTGGGGTTGGCTTCCAGTCTAACCGGATGCAGCTGAATATAATTATTTTACATGGAGCGACTGCCTATCTGACCTCCAGAACCCAGTCACTGGGTAACACGATACCCCTTGGTAAGACTAGCTGTCAGACTTTCGGGCTTCTGACGACCAGTAACGACTGTCCAAGATCCACGAATGACAGCCGGGACCAACGGCTTAACGTGCTTTCCGAGGCACAGAGGAGTCTCGGAATGTAAAGATGGTCACCCATCCATGGATCAACCCCGGCAAGCGTAGCTTAGCCTGATGGATCGTCCCGTGCGGCTGTTAATTCTTAGTCACTTAAATTTTGACTGATCTAGCAGTTGAAACCGACTGCTGCAGTTATCAATGGGAGCTTCAAGCTGTTGACTATGACTGCACGAGCGGTCCGTGTATTTTGATCACTGGCTTACTGCTCGAGCAGCCCGTGTATACCCGTCCTTAGTATTCTAGATTTGCTCAAGGCTAGTTTAAAAATAACTTACGTTTTTGGCTGAAATATTGCCATTTCTTTAGTAGCCTCGGTAATAAAATAGAAAAAAAGTCCTAATCATCCATCAGTTTTGTTTTTCTGTCACAAACAGACGCGACCGCCATCAATAATCATGGCTTTCTGAGTAAATAAGACTAATAGCGTTCACGTGGTCCGTCTAATAACTAATAAATAGGGCGGAGGAAGATTGATCATAACACATTTGTATCGATCATTTCTCAAGGCCAGAAGTGTACGTACTTTTTAGGGTTCCGTAGCCAAATGGCAAAAAACGGAACCCTTATAGATTCGTCATGTCTGTCTGTCTGTCTGTCCGTCCGTATGTCACAGCTACTTTTTTTCCAAAACTATTACTGTTGAAACTTAGTAAGCTGTATTCTGTGAACCGCTTTAAGATTTTCTCAGAAAAAAACCAGTAAATTTTCGGGTTTCCCCATACTTAGAAATGACCCCAAAAAAAAAAAAACATCAATCCCATACGTGTACTATCTATGGATAGTTCTTCAAAAATGATACTGAGGTTTCTAATATCATTTTTTTCTAAACTGAATAGTTTACGCGACAGACACTTCCATAGTGGTAAAATGTGTGTAATTTCTAACATAAAAGAATGACAAAACTAAAAAAAAAATATATGATGTACATTACAATGTAAACTTCCACCGAAAATTGGTTTGAACGAGATCTAGTAAGTAGTTTTTTTTTAATACGTCATAAATCGTAAACCGCAATTTACCTTTCATTCAATCAACTCAAATCTACAAGCACTTTTATATTATGTTACTTGCTGCTACGGAACTCTTCATGGGCGAGTCCGACTCGCACTTGGCCGCTTTTTTATGATAAGTATTTATTTATCTTGGTTTTCTCGTTGGTGGAGTGATCGCCAGCGTGGGCTTTTTGTTTTAGGTTCGATCCCCCGGTTGGACAAAATGTTATTGGATTTTTCAAAGAGTTATTAGGAATTTCTGGAGTGTGGGTTTGTGGCGTGTAAAGCAATTCATACGCTCGCCCCCACTATTACATGGGACTTAGAGATAACTGGCGAAATGTGGGTGTACTTTACACTTCTGCCGACCCCTTCGAAGAATGCAGGCGTAAAATAAAAAAAACTACTACACTACACTATAAAAATAAGGCAATCAAGTAATACATTTCCATGATGCCTTATTTGATTAACTATTTACCAACAATTTACCTACTGACAAAAAGACGAGCGAGCCTTATCAGTAGTCGCATAAGATGTGTAACATCTGACATCTTGGCTGTCAGTACAAACCTCTCGGAAAATAGGTTCACGATTAATTGATTATTGTTGCATTTGTATATGTCAGAACAAAATCATTACTCACATTCAGTCACTCTATGTATACTTTAGGCTGTGGTTTTTATTGGAACAGAAAATATGTTTTGTTTTTGGATTGTGGATTGGTAAGCATGTATTTTTTTAAATGTATTTGTAGTTTACAATAGTCAGTGTACAATATTCCATTACAATTTTGACACTGACAGCTCTTGAACGCGTTTTAGAAATGGTGATCGCGTTCAGTTTAATTGGTCAAATCCGCACGAATTAAATTACGTATTTAGAGTTTATTTTTATTTTTATGTCTTATTTATCACACAGTTATTTACAATTGTTTATCAATGTCAACATATTGAACTGCGTCTGTAAAAAAACGTAATAATCCCAAAAACTTATTCGTCACAACAAATCAATAGAGAATATTTTCCCATATATTTTAGTGGTGCCAGCTGTTCTCAGACACACATAAACGACTCAAACGTGAGGGTTTAACTTTATGACCAACCTTTACTGCGAATACACTTCTTTTACGAGTGCGGAAATATTACAAGAAAAAGATTTTCCCTTTTTTCATTTTCGTAGTTGAATGGGAAATGAAAGTTAAATGTAAGAGTGTATGTATTGCTATACAAGATGTATGGCTTTGATGGTATGTATGCTGTTTAAATTAACTTAAGACGCAGATATATGCCAGTGACCTTGAGTGGTTAGCTTGCTTGTTCTGTACTGAGCTTACGCAACGCGTCGTATGTCCAGCCCGTAATAGGACTCGTCCATCAAGGAGCGCTGTCCCAAAAAAGATGCATTATTAATTTATTATACATAAAACAAAAGGTGTTTTAATAAAACGCGTATACTAAAATATCAATAGTTAAATTATCTTTAAAATATTGAAGGTTGCACAAAAATACGCATAATAGATTTGCGTGATTCTCAGTTGTTATCCGCGTTAGGCATAACTTTACAAATTAATTTCAATAAGTAATGCAAACATAATCTTAAACATTTGTATTTTTTATTTTACTTATATATTATTTATTTATATTAAGTTACTTAATATGAAAATGCTCTAATTTAACATATATTTTTTCCAAATCATTAAGACTACTTCTTAAGACGTGATCTGCAGTACAAAATCACTAAAAGTCGGCTATCGTCGCTTTAAATACCAGCGACCCGCTCCTTGACCAACCGTCATATAATAATAATAGTACATAATATCACGCCTTGTTGCTCCGAAGTGTTGAGCAGAGATGTATCTGTTATATTGTGGTGAGAGAATAAAAAATAAAAAATATTGGGGCGAGCCTATTGACCGGGCACAAAGCAAGACTCCAGGTTGCTACAGAGAAATTCCAGATAGAAATACCCAATAACACTTTTCTAACACATAACACATCCCATTAACTTATCTTATTTATCTTCTTTCTTTTATTATGTAAGTTTAATATACTTAATACACAAAAACCTTCAAGAATAAATTTTCTAAATCATGGTGAAAATCGCATCAAAATCAGTTTCGTAGTTTAGAAGAAGAAAGCAGTCAGACACAAAGAGTGACTTTAATTTGTAATAAAATAATATATATTTATATATATATCAATCTGCCTAGCCTTTTGCCAACTATGTTGGGGTCGGCTTCCAGTCTAACTGGATGCAGCTGAATACCAGTATTTTACATGGAGCGACTGCCTATCTGACCTCCACAACCCATTAACTGGGTAATACGATACCCCTTGGTAAGACTGGTGTCAGACTTTCGGGCTTCTGACGACTCGTAACGACTGTCAAAGATCCACGAATGACAGCCGGGACCAACGGCTTAACGTGCTTTCCGAGGCACGGAAATTATATATTTATATATATATAATAAAGGTATAGATTAATAGATGTAGATCCCATTACGTTGTGTTCGGGACCTTATATATAATGGTTTAAAAAAAAAAGTAAGTTATGTCAACTTAGATAGCTATTTCGCACTCAAGGACAATGAACGAGACAAAATAGAAGTTTTATTGTTATAACGCTTAAGGGCGTTTAGTGTCCCTCAAAGTGTTAAGTTGTGTCTAGTACTATTGAAGCTCTTTGGGATGGGACTTGTCCGGAATAGTACCTACTGGCAGAACACCTATTTCTTGGTAAGTACCAAATTAAAAGGTTTTGGAGGTGGTAAAATAACTGATTGCTTCATTATTTGGTAGATACTTTAACGTTTCAGTAATAAGGTTGAATTCATCTTACAAGAAAACTTGCAAAATCGGTTGTAAATCTACCAAATAGAATCAATGATCGAAAATTTAATTTTCTTTTGCTAAATCTGTTATACATATAAATATTTATATAATTTTCCTGTATTTTTTTAAACATAGGTTATATAACGGCGCAGGATAGCCTTTACCAGTAGTGGTAATCGTTTTGGTGGTTCAGCAGCTTCAATATCATCAGAATTGTGCCAGAATATAGCAGTTCTTCGTGGACGTGGTACGATAGCGGATCACCTGAAAAATCTCAAACTCAAAGCATTTATTTAAATTAAACCATTTACAGGCACTTTTGAACTGTCAAGGAATCGGTCAGTCAGAAATATGAAGCTAGTTGCCCATTCCAAAGCGTAGTAGGTACTTATGGAGAAGAACGGGCAAGAAACTCCACGGACACTCTTTTAAATAAATTGTTACAAAATATCGGTTACATCATCCGTCATCAGAAGACAGCCACCACGGTGACAGTTCTAACCAAACCTAACCTATTTGGACAGAGTGCCCTAATAGTTATATTACTAGATCGTGCTGGTAACATTATTATATTCCTAGTAAGATAGTTATGAACTGCTTTCATATAACTATATTACGGTGTATAGGCAGCTATATCCCTAGATATCCCTAGGGATATAAAGTAACTATATCACGGCTTCAAACATCATAGTGCGACATACCTTTACAGGGTGGCAGGGATATTGACGCGAAAACTGATACCATGGATTCAGTACATGATTCTGAACCCACTGCGTTGAAATTTTTCGTCGGTTATTTTAAAAAAATCTACTAAACCTACGCGGTCAAAATGTATGGAATAGCAGATTTTTTTGTCCCTGACACCCTGTATATATTTTGGATATTTACCTACCATTTAGGTTATAATCCATGACTAAAAATGCACAGAGTATAGTCCTCAATAGAGCTTAAACCGCCATCGATGACCTTTGCACTTCTGCGCGTGGTGGGTCAAAGCCATTCCATTGAAGCACAGAATGGTATGAATGAACGACAGTTCCATTCAATGTCATGGAGATTTGTGCTACGGATCATTTAGTATCATTTCACTGCCCACATGGAATGAACGTGAATGAATTGATGAACTTACAGTACGACACAAGTAAGGTGTAGCATAAATTTAAAAATTTGCATTCATTCATTTTAATTTTACGAATATATTTGGTTATTGACATCACAAGCTACCAATGGCGTTTGCGTAAAGATCATTTTCACCTAAAACAATAAGTAATAAATATTTTTTATTTTGAAGGCGAACTCAGTTCAGATGGTGATCGGTTTAAATTACGAATTTTGCCGATGCTACATCGAAGTTGTGTCGTACTGTACCTATGTAGGTATGTATTTCATCTTTCGTTATGCAAATGTGTGCTATGAAAAAGCCTTCTTTATGTAAAGGTTGAGAGAAAAACGTCAATATATTCAGGCTGTTTTTTACATTCATAAACTCACACATTCTTCTTATAGGGGTGGGCAGAAACTACAGAACGCCATCTGCTACAATATTCCTTATTACATGTTCATATCACATCACACATTCCTACTTAAACATAACTGGCGAAATGTAGGTGTACTTTATGTACCTCTGCCTAAACCTTTGTCGATTCCAGGGGTGACGTTATGTTAGGTAAGATAGGGCACAGTTACTCAATAAGCTGTATCTCCCTAAATAACTTGCAATATCCCACCACGCTGACGCAACCATAATCACAGATGAATTAAGAGCGTTTGTTCTGAAGGTGGGCAACGTCGCAAATAGATGTCAAATATTTCACTGTTTTGATTAATTTAGCAATATTACTGTGTGAAAATAAAAAATGTGGCTAACTAGCGAACTAGAATATTGATTATGAAATGCATTAATTAATATCGTAACACCGAATATTTAGTTTTAGATGTAAATAACTATTTGGAAAATTCTAAATGCGTTTTTATACCTAAAATGGGTACAACATCAAATTAAATGTTATAATTGCAATTAATTATTAATATTCTAGTTCGCTAGTTAGCCACATTTCTTATTTATATTCAGTAATATTGCTATATGAATCAAAACAGGTAAATATTTGACAGTTATTTGCGACGTTGCCAACTTTTAGGATAAACCCTCTTTAATACTGATGGTTCACTCCTCATTTTAGGTATAAAGCTACAAGTACGCGGCGGACTCGTCTTGTCGGGCCAATTCAGTGAGTGCAACATAGTCAGAAGATTATTTAAAAGAGTAAAGGCTTGTGCAGACCAGCGCGACTTGTCGCGCGACGCGACACGAACAATACAATTTCTAAGAAAACTTCACAGTATAACAAAAACCGGTGTCGCGCTGGTCTGCACAAGCTTTTACGCGATAGAACAAGAGGCAACTTCTAGGTGAATATAACTGCAGGTAATTAGCGCTGTGCGACCTGAATTGCACTTTATTGTGTCGTTGCAAAAGTCGGTTTTTATTTAAATGATTTTGCGAAGTGAACCATCTGTGCCATAGATAACTAACAAAGCTTGTTTACCAGAACTATTGGAAACTAAAACAATGCTTATATCAGCAAAATTACCGAACTATTAATATTAATGGACGCCAAGTTAGCTACACCTTGTATATCCATTATTCGGTGCACGATTCCTTGGTGACAAATTATGATGATTAATTGGTCTTATTTGTGCACATGCTGTATGTGTTGTGAATTGATTGGCAGTTAATGGTTTTTCTTTTATTTGCTAGTTAGTAAACCTAGGTGATAAGGATAGTAGATACTAAGAATCTAATATATTAATACCCCTTTTTACGAAAATTATACGGACAGACTTTAACTGCGCCCAGTTAAAGTTTATATGGAGGAGTGCAGAAAGATAATATTTTTGTATAATATGCATGAAATAAATACTTTATTATACACCAAATTTGCTAATTCTATGGGTACAATGGCGAACAGAACCCTTATTGCATAACACACTTTCAATCACAATCTAAGGAAATTCCTAATCAATTGCTTCATAGGTTTTGAAAACTTCGTCCGCTCAACAACGTAAATTAATGTAATGAACGCGGCTGAACTGTCAAAATGAAAGGCATTGCGATCAATTGTCCTATGTTTCGCAATTACCCCACAGTTATCATTGTTCAATTTAATCGTAAGTAAATAATGAAATAGGTAAATAACTAAATACCTTTTTCATAAATATTTTTCTGAACCTACATAGTTTCAGAAAAAGATTTGTGCCGTGTGACCTGCAGCTGAGTATGGGTCAATATACTTTATTTCGATATCTAAGAATCTGAATAAAATGGAATGACCTAATTTGAATAAGTCTGGCTGACCTATTCAAATTAAGTCATTCCATTTTTCTTGTACCTATTTATCTTGATGCCTTCGAACGTACGAATTATATTTGAAAACTTGTAAAACTAAAAAAAACTTCAAAATTCTGTAAATTACTTAATTTAACTTCACACTTGCAACTCCCCGAAAGATTAGGCTAAAGTGTATGTATTTTTTTTTTTTTTTTTGGGTGGGAAATCATCAAATGACTCCTCCCGCTCTGGGCGGAGCGAGAGGGAGTGTCAGACTTTTACTGACTAAAACCCACCCGTGTTCCTTCCGTTGCCGGTGTGCCGGGGCCGCGATATCCCTTTCGGACAAACTCGCAACCCTGGCAGGCATTGGCCCTTACGGACCCCGTCTGTTGGTGCTGACATCTCTTTGAGGCGCGCGTGGAACACAACGCGCCGTCGACCCGGGCCTGGTCCTAATCGGACGGCGAGCTACCCATTGCCCACCGTCCGCAAGCCCGCGCCTACGGTGGCCGGAAGTCGGCTCGCGACTCCCGACGCCCGGGGCGTCTCCTGCGGCGACTAGGGGCGCGAGGGCGCGCATCTTGCATTTCCCTCGCGCGCTCCGCCTCCTCCTTCGCGAGCATTACTGCTTCGCAGAAGGTCGCGAGCATTACTGCTTCGCAGAAGGAAAAGTGAAAGAAAAGTGTATGGATGGGAGTTACAATTAACTTTTTTTTTGTGACTGTCTTATCGCAGGTCAACCAACACTTCGAAGACATAATATGTCTTCGAAGTGTTGGTTGACCTGCGAGACTATTATGACTATTATGACACCCAACAAACCTCACTGGGCCCGCGTGGTGGATTACGGCCCACTCCCTCTCACAGAGAGGAGGCCTGCGTCCCAACAGTGGGGGGAACGTTATAGTCTGATTATGCTACTTGCGCACACTCCACAGTCGGCCAGTAAAACATATTCAGCAAAAAAACCCAGAGAAAATTCTGGGAAACAATAAAATATACGTACCTACCCACCACCAGACCTTCGAGTTATGGGAATGGTTTTTGATCCTATTAGGACTTTATTGGTACCCCAATTTCGTAAAAAGGACGCTAATCTACCGGACTGAAATGTATGGTCCCACTTATATACTCGACCTCAGCAGAAATTTTCCACGAAAATGGAATATAATATATTATTGGCCGTTCAAAGTGGGTAGGTAATGTTATTATCTTAATATTATATGTATAACTAGTGAACTGCCCCTATCACGAGTGCAATCTACAAAGGCGATATGTCAAAAAATCGAGATTTCTGTGCTATATCTATGTAAGCTGAATATTTATTATTATTATTTGATTTCAACCGTCCGGAATGAATTATCGAAATTATGCTGAAAACCGCATCAAAATCCATTGTGTAGTTTAGAAGAACTAAGTGGTCACACAGATAGACATAAAAAGCGACTATTTTATACTAAAATTCGCACGGTATTTTTGACTTGAGAAAGCAACGAGATTTTAGTTTATGTAAGTTTAGTATTAATGTTTTATCTCTTCACATACCGTCCAGAATACATTCTCTAAATGATGGGGAAACCACATCAAAATCCATTGCGTAATTTTGAAGAACAACGTGGTCACACAGACATACAAATATAACATACAGACTCATTTAACAAAGAAGGTGTCAATTATGGTACTTTCCCTCTCACGATAATGTAATAATAATTATAGCTTGTAATTCTTTCACTGCAAGACATAGACCTAGAAAGAAAGAAAGAAAATACGTTTATTTGCGGTACGCAAGGAAAGAACAAAACGCGATAATAACAATTTGGGGGAAAATATGCGTCACATCCATGCAAAACGCACACATATAGTGTATAAATGCACAGCATAATCTTGCAACCCTATGCGAGACAGAGCCCCAGCGCTGGTTTTCAGCGAAAGCCGGCGTTGACGTGATGACGTCAACCGGTGCAGCATATATTGAAATAACAAAATAAGACAAAAATAAAATAAATACAATACTTAGTCCTAAATTTTTTTATAAAATATAATATTTAAAATGGTAACATTTCGTACCGTCGCGTCGGCGACTCACGCGCCGCAGACTCTCATAATATTTCTCAGAATATTATGAGAGTCTGCCGCGTGTGGACTGGAGGAACGAGTAGGTATTTAATCCCTGTGCTTAATGTATGATTCCGAATATTGTTGCTGCCGCCAACTGTTGAGAACAGCAGTGCCGCGCCGGGGTCCTCGAAATCACGCAGCAGGCAGCACTGAGGCGGCACTGATGCTGCGTTTGGCATTTTCGGAATCATAGCTTTACTCTCTTCACTGAACAGATTAGATGCAGAAAGTGGAGTTCTGTCGTGACTCGACAGTTTCGTTCAGTTCGAAGTGTTGAGTCAGTGAAGTCAGAGACTGTGATAGGATTAGTTAATTGATTGTTGATTGGTTGGTCTAGTGATCGCAAGCGCTATTGGTGAGCATGAGGTCCTGGGTCGATTCTCATGTAGGGCAAACTGTTATTGGGTTTTTCCATTAGGGATTTCTCTGTAGAAGTCCAGAGTCTGGATTTGTGCCTGGTTGAAGGCAATCAACCCCTATTACATGGAACTGGCAAATGTAGGCGTCCTAAAGGTAAAGCTCTGCTTAACCCTTTGGGATTACAGGCGTGTTCGTGGATGGATGGTCACCCATCTACGAATCGACCTCGGCAAGCGCTGCTAAACCTTGATGATCGAACCTTGCGGCTGCTACTTAGCCACGAACCCCTCGGATAATGCCTCCTCAATTATAAAAGCCTTTTCCTAGTAAATGACGTGTTACAACCAACATTGTTAGAACCCATTACATGATGAATATTCGCACATGTTTGATCATATAAATATGACGTGCCGGCACAATGGGCGCAGATGACAGGGCTTTACTTACGGCTTTTGTACGGCAACAATGCAGTTGTGTGCCGTAACTGAGCGCGGGTAATGAAGGGTTAGGCTGGCTGCGAGAGTGCGACTGGTCGGTGCGAGTAGTCTGTTGTCAGGTTTACTTTTACGATGGCTAGTAATTAAACAATTGCGTTATTTTCGTGGTCGAACAGATGATTTTTTCAAACATATTTTTATATGAAGCTATGGATTAAGAATTTCTTTCAAATTCCTTCGCATAGAAAGTGTGTTCCCTACGCAATTGGGTTATGGTCGTAATTTTATTTATTTTGTGTTATGAGGATCAAATGGAATAAAATCAAGTGAAAGGGTTTATTATGATTGATAACTCTATCATAAAGGTACTGTCACTTCATGATATTAACAACACCACATAACACATCAACATGATGAGTACTGATGCATGATTGAAAATGGCAGCCCAAGGTTCGAACCCAGACAGGCGCTTTACTTTGTGTAAATAGTTTCATCACCACTGCTCTCAAAACGGTGAAGGTAAACATCGTGAGGAAATCGGCATGTTCTAGAACCAAAAAATCGAAGATATGTGACATCTACCAACCTTTAATTGGCCCGCGTGGTAGATTACAGCCCACTCGAAGAGAGGAGGCCCAGCAGTGGGAACATTAAAGGCAATGGTGGGGATGATGATGATGATGACGTTGGAACGATAGAATTACAGCTACATAATATTACTGTTATTTAAGTGTTATAGCAAGGGTTGCAGCGGACAACGTAGGTAATCCTAAATTATGTTGTGTGTACATTAATAACCCTTTTCCGATTCTTTTTTTTTTCGTTACGGTTAGTCAGAATCCCAAAACTCTGACAACTAGTCTTACCAAGGCAAGGGGTATCGTATTACCCAGTAACTGGGTTGTGCAGGTCAGATGGGCCTCCAAAGCCCAATCGCTCCATGTAAAATACTGGTATTCAGATGCAACCGGTTAGAAAAAAAACACGTTTGACTCAAAGCTGACCCTTACGTAGTCGGGAAAAAGCTAGACAGATTGGATGAGATTCCTTTCAAGTTGAAGGGCATTTTTGTTCACAATTAATTTTACAAAGTTGCAAAGTCGCAAGTAATCTGCTGCCCTACCAAAAGGCCCGTTGTTCGCTCCGGGCACAGTTTTTCACAGGACGCTCGAAGATTAAATTCCTTTTGTTACCAGACACTTTGCGTTGATTCAAATCTCTAGAAACGTGTTTTACTTACAAACTTTTAGTGGAGTTTATTGTAATTTTGTTTTCTTTATACTTAGTAAGATAATAATGATTTTTTAGATAGGGAATTACTTATTTTGCGGGATTTTAAAATGTTGGTTAGATTGTGTTGTGTCTGCTTAAATTTATTTGTGTCTTTATTTATTTATTTAATACTTCAAGTACAGAAATGTTCGGAGGCGGGCTTAATGCCATAGGCATTTTCTACCAGTTAACCTTTGGGAGATGCAGAGACAAACAGTGGTAGGTGCAATTACGAAAAATTGAGGAATAAAAAACTACCGACTTACAAAAAAAAAAAAAACTTTTAAGTGAACAATATCTTTAATTTCGGAAGTCGTAGTGTTTTGGACGTCGGTTGTTTTGTTCTTTGAAAAACGTTTTTATTTTTCACTTTTTACCGGAAAAATGTTGTGGTAAGTACCTACCCCACACAAATTCGAATACCACAACCTGCTATGTAAATAACAGTGACAGTAACTTATCATCATATCTTCCACATAGACTAAGAGGAAAAAATACGTATTACTAAAGCTAACTCAAAAACTACCCAAGTAAAGTTAATAATATGGGACCATCTCTAAAGTATGACCTACCAAACAAAAATAATCATAAAATTCAATTTATAAAAGGCGAAGTAATCGCCTATCAAACATTAAAAAACAGATGAATTGAGAACCTCCTCTTTTTTGAAGTAGGTAATTTTTTATTTTTTTATAAAAAGGTACACATAATTATTACATATATCTACGAAAATTTTGTGAATGAATGAATGAATGATCATTTATTTGTCCGAAACATGAGTATGCACACACAAGCATGCAAGATGTTATGTACATTGCAGAAAGTATGTTTTACCTTAACGGCGTACAAATATGTATTATTATAATAAAATTGTGGTCGCCTCTATACCTGTATCTTAAGATCTTTTAAAATAGCCGTCATTCAACATTTATAACATCATGAACATCATTTTGTCAATCAAGCATATTTGATTATTTTAGATAATCTAAGGAAAATGTCTAAGAGGAGCAAGCGATCTATATTTAAAGAAAGGTTATTTATATTCGTGGGTACTGTCACCCCCAGAACGACTGACAATTAATTCAAAGCCAGCTTAAATAACTTTTTGAAATAAATACCAAATAATTAAAAACTTTTTGGAGTTTGAAATTAATTGACCTTTGGAGCCATTTTCAGTGCAATTTCTTTACGAAGGCAGCAGTAACAGAATCATTGAGTTGAGAGTTCTGCAACATTGCAAATTAACTTTATGGACTACTTGACCTCGCTTCCTCTTACGTCGTGTCGTCGCCAAACCTTGAGAACATCATCTTTACATCGAGAATACCTATCTGTCTGTCCATTAGAAATCGTAAAAGTTTCTAAAAATACTTTAACCAATATTTACCTAGGGAATGTAGACTTCGTAATTTTTATCACCTAGGTTGAATGACACTTGCACGCCATAAAGCGACAATGTCGTATGCGACAGTTACCCCAGGCTTGCCCTTTTTTTCCTGCGGCGATTCTTTTTCACACACTGGGTTTGCAACGCTCTGATTAGCGCCAAGAGTTGAAAATCCAACAGTGTCTTTTTTCAACGCGCTCTGAGTTGCACTTTGTTGGATTCTCAACGCTCAGCTCAACATCGAGAGTTGAATATATACGCGATATTTTTACGTTCGTCTGAACCGTGAGCTTATATTATGTTTCAAGCTAAGGGCGAATTTCACCAATTAAACTGAAGCACTAAACCGCGTTCAAAAGCTGTCAGGTCAATATTCCACAACAATGATGACAGTGATAGCTCTTGAACTTGAAATTGGCACTTAGTGAAGTTTCAGTTGCATGGGAATTATTGTCAATAGTGGTAAAGTAATCACGAGGCCGACTAAACTCAGTATTTAAAACAAAACCATTAAATAACTGGATTTAGCCTGCAGTGTATCTAAATGTCCGGCAAGTTAATTCTCAAAACATTTATTTTTCTATATAAAAACTTTTTACACGGTGTCTATGGTTTTATATTTTCGGTTTTTGCCACCGACTTCCGAAATTAAAGTTCAAATTCGAATACCAGTACCTAACAATAATAATAGTCACAGGAAGGTTATCATCATATCATCCACATAATTATACTAAGTGGGAAAAATACCTACGTATTATTGAAGCTTACTCAAAAATTATCCAAGCAAAGTTAATAAAATTTATATGGGACCAATCCGGGAGCATACCCATTCATACAAAAAAAATCAAAATCGGTCCACAATTGACGAAGAAATCGACGAACAGAAATTAAAAAAAAATTAAAAAAAACATTCATACGCGTCGAACATATAACCTCCTCCTTTTTGGAAGTCGGTTAAAAATACGAATAGTAGGTAAAAGAAAACTACTATCCGTTTTAGAGCAATAAATCCAGGAACACAAAGAACATTATTGTTTGCTCACACAACCCACGGCAACTAACCGTGAATACTGTGGCATGCGGGCTTGCTCACTGAAATTCACAAAAACAAGTAGACGGTATAGATTCAGACTGATTCAGAGTAATGTACCTGAATTTATAAATAGGCAATATATAGTGATACTTTTGCTGTAGCCAGGCTTAAGCCTAGCGAATGGTTGTGAATCGCTATGCAGGTGAATATTTTTTCCAAATAGTAAACATTTTTTTTCTATCAGCCCTCCCCCATTGCGCAGCATGATACTGAGTGGAAACTTTCGTGTCACAATCATGACGTGCAGCTGTCAACTATATAAGTTTTATGCTCGTGATTTATTAAATACTTAGATTTATTTTGTTTTCTGATTGCTCTTTTATTTTGTATGCATGTGTGACAATTAAAACTATGTTTCTTTCGATCTTAAAAAAAAAAAATGGGTTTGGATTACTTTGATCGTAAGCGGAACGCGTCTCTAGTGCGCAGGGTGCGCGGCAGCCCCAACAGCGTGCTGATGATGATAGCTGACAAACTCGACTGTTCATACATACGACGCTGCAGTGATTTGCACGCCACCTACAGTCGTCGCCATTAATGTTGTCTTAGTGTAAGTGTTGAAAGTACGATGGTTTTGGTTTTGTATTGTAATGTTAATGTATTGTTTGTTGTATGTGTAATGTGTTGAACATTGTATATGTGTCATTGTAATTTGAATGAATAAATGAATAATAATAATAAATGACGTGTACTACAGAACAGAACGAATTGCGAAATGTGGGTGTACTACAGGTACACCTCTGCCCAACCCTCGGGGGAACAAGGCGTGATGTTATGTTATGTGATGTAATAATAATAATTACAAGAGGAGAAATTATAAACAATAAACGATTCTATTCGACCTAGACAAAATCAAACTGGTTGCAAATTTAAATTGTATAAATTATTATATTTTATTATATGACATTGATTTTACATTCTGTGATTACTTCCTCACACACTGACTTATTAGTTGTAAAATTTTAGGAAAATCTTTTACTTTTACAATGTTTGTAAATATGTGAGAACCATGTATCTATCACATAAGTAATTAGTTTATCTGTTGTTGCTTTTTTTTAAATTCTATATACCTGCTGTGGTATAGTAATAAGTATTTTTTTTTTAGATGCGTTGCCTTTACATTTAATTATATAACTAATGTATCTACATATACAAAATATTGTAAAACATTTTAAAAGAGTAACGGTGGAGTTTCTTGCCCATTCTTCTCCATATGAAAACTGCCTTTTGGAAGGGGCGACTAGAATCAGTTTAAATTTTTTGTAATTTTTGACGCTCAAAAATGCCTTGCATGGGCAAGTTATTTGAAATAAATGACTTGACTTTGACTTTGATTTTGATTAATACGATTTTTATAAACAACTGGCGATTAGTAAACTCGGGGTCAGTGTCGTTTCATTTGACCACTTTCCTCTACTCTTCACGGTCTGTGTGTCTGTGTGGGTCTCTTCATGACTGAGGTCATTGCCAATACCTATATTTTTGGAATGAAGTTCTCGCGACTTGTTGTAAGAGTAAACTGGAAGTAATCGTGCCGTAACAGAAAGCGTTATGCCTGAAAAAGTCAGTTTCAAGTGTAATAAAAAACAAAAACTTTTTGTTTTTTATTACAGAGCCATCTAGTATAAGTTTTAAGTAAGCTAAAAACTTAGATGGCTCTGTATAAAACAAAACCTTTTGACACTTGAAACTATACTAGATGGCTCAATCTGAACTATTATACAAAGAAAAAAAAACTTTTTTTGGATGATTGTAAGTTACGCTTTCACGCTAAAACGGCTGAACGGATTTGGATGAAATTTGGCACATGGGTAAACCGTGACCTTGGTTAGGACATATGATAATTTTTATCCCTATATTTCCGCGGGATTGAAACTTTTGCGGGTGAAAACACGGGGCACAGCTACTACATAATATACAACGAAAGGAACTCCATTCCAAGCATGGGTGCCCATGTTTTTCTTTCGAAAGATTTTTGTTGTATTATTTTGAAATAAAAATATTAACTGTGTCATCAGGATACAGCGTTTTCTCGGCCTATTTCGGCGGCAACTTCCTCCCTTCTCGCTATGAGGTCCTTTCTTAAAAGTTCACCTGAAAATATAATATTTTTTTAAGTAAATCTTCGAGATTCGATAATTAGACGAGAATTAAGAGTGGAATTTCAAGGATGCGTCACGTTTTGGCATATTACGTTACATGAGCGAGAAGAAAGATATATCTCTTTCTGTCTCCCAAAGATCCCATAATCTTTATTGTTTAAGAAGTTTCACTTCTATCACGTGTACGATGCTGCACGCGCAATGTTTTTTATTTTTACCCGGCTACGACGGAGGGTTATGATTTTGACCGGTATGTATGTTCATCTGTTACCTCGGATCTTAACTAAACGACTCATCATAATTTGACAAATATGACGTATTGGAAGCATCTTGATCGTCCGCTTGGTGTCATATGTGACGTCACATTAAATATGGCGCCCTCTAGAGGACATAAAGTCATGACCTAGAAAAAAAACAATATTGCCATGTTGGGTGTCCAAAATTAAAGAGCTTAATTTAGCACATTTCAAAAATGTATATTTTCTTATAACCCCAAAATAATTTAAATAAAAATAAAAGTTATAAAATCCGAAGTCACACGTAATCTGGTCGATTTATGCCTAACACGACGTATGACTCCGGCTTTTTAATTTGTCTGTCTGTGATGTCTTGTCTTGACCTTTTCAGTTGACATTTTGTCGTAGTTGGGCTTAGGTTTGTATAACTTAAATTTTTTACAATATAAACATATTTTTTTTACGAAATAAAGCGAGTAAATACTGAGTGTTTAGCTAGTCTTGCGCTAATATACGATGCGCGAACTCCAAAGTTTTTCGTGAGGCTATGTTTTGCTGGGAACATCGTCGGCAGCAAGAGGTTCAAATATATGGACGAAGTTCCACGTTCATTGGCTGAACTTCCCAAGTAAGCACTTACTTTGGTACTTATGATATGTTTTGGGAATTATACGAACAAATATTCGCTAGGAGTCTCATGTTAGATGTCTGAGGAGAAATATGGCGGGGGTTATTAATGATGTCTTTTGACAGGTTTCTGTTTTCACTTTAGAATTATTATATTTATATTATATAATGTAAATTATAATATTTAATTTTATGTAAGTGTACAACTATCTCCTGCCAAAGGATTCGCCTGCGTGGACTAATTCTTTACAAAAAAAATAAAGTAGACTAATAAGTTAATGCTTTTAACATGTCTGCCAATGAAAGTTCCGACAAAATCGGTCCAGCCGTTTCGGAGATTAGCTTGAACAAACAGATATACAGTTTTTTTTTTATAAGTTCCGCATCTACTTTCTTAATAAGCATTTAACTTCCGTTCAAAATCTTGCTCAACATGTACAGTCAGCATCAAAAGTTAATGACCACATTTAGATTTTCAAAATCGCTGTACACCGTATTCACTATTAGCACTTCACTATACAGCGATTTTGAAAATCTAAATGTGTTCATTAACTTTTGATGCTGACTGTACCTACATTGCTTTAGCGGAATCAATTATAGCATACGGAATCACGAGCTATGGGCGAATATTTAAATCATATACTGAAAGGATCTCTAAACTGCAAGCTAGACTTTTAAAACTTATTGCACCTAGAAAAATTAAACACCAATAAAAAGATAACGTCTAACGTTGAACTATTTAAATATTGTAAAATTTTGCCAATTCAGACAAGACTTAACATGGCCCTCTTGATTGAGCAATTTAATAACAAAAGCATTCAAATACCGATATCACATAAAATAATCACAAGAAGTATCACCAGAAATAAACTAATAGTACCTCAGTCGAGAAATTATTATGGCAGGCGAACTGTAAAATTTTTAATACCCACAATTTACTATGAAATACCAAAATCTATAAAAGACGAAGTAAACTCGAAAAACTATAAGCAAAAATATAAAAAATACTATTACAACTACATTTAAAACTTAGTTTAATAAACATTTTCAAATTTAAAACACTAATTCATATAAATAAAAACGAAGCAACATGTATAAGAATTTCTTTACGTTGACCAGCCGGTCTTAATGAGCGGCCCTAGTAGCGAGCTGCTCAGATTCAAAACATTACATGTGTGTGACTCACGTACTTACTGATATATGTTTACGGTTTAAATAGTTATGTACAAATTATTGTTCATGTACCTACATTGTTTGCTTATTGATATAATATAGGCAAATAGTGTATGTGCATGGATAGTATACAAGAATAATCTATAATAAGTAAATACAAGTTATATTTAAGTGATTAAGTAGAGTTCTTACAGCGAATGTGAGTACCATTACAAACCATTTCTGGTTTAATGGTACAAAACAAAAATGAACCTGTAATAAGACTATGCATAAAAAAAAAGAAGAGCGTTTTTTTCTGAAAGTGGGCAACATCACAAATAGATGTCAAATATTTGGGTAAGTAATATATTATATAAATACAAAATCTCTAATATTTATAAAATATAACAACTGAATCTATAATTTTATTTGATATAATGATCAGTTAATATATTAAATGATTGATATAATTTTAAAATAACGAATTTTTATAAGCATAACATACATTGAATATAAAATCGTTTGATATACCACTCAAAAGACATAAAACCTATTTAGTCTAATACAATAAAAAATTATGATAATTGTTTTGTAATTTCTTTCATATTTAGTAACCTGAGTAGATATACCTAGTAACTGATTACCACGTGCCAAGATCTCCACCTACCACCCACTCGCCTTGGCGCGTTAATGATCACTGTTCTAACCTAACCTAACCCAAATGATTCACCAACAATAGAGAGGATCTGGTGCTCGGCGGCCGCTACCGCGGCACGCTCGCTCCGCTCGCTCGCCTTCACGCGTTAATGGTCACTGTTCTAACCTAACCTAACCCAAATGATTCACCAACAATAAAAGGAATCTGGTGCTCGGCGGCCGCTCCCGCCTTAGTCTTCTACCCTAACATATCCGAGTCGGATTGCTGTGAATCTGGGTGTTAACCATAATGATGGTACGAGTATTAATATATATTTTTTAAACGAAAGACCTTATGATTTTCGATTAAATAAACGTTATATCCAATAATGTTATACGAAATAAGTTTTAGAGTATATAAATGTTATATTTAAGGAAATTATATCAACAGTTGGTATATCTCACGTTTATTACATCTTGTGAACGTTACTGAAATAAACATATACCAAATAACTTTATATGATATGAGACGCACCCCAAATATTTCACTGTTTTGATTAATTTGGCAAGATTACTGTATGGAAATAACAAATGTGGCTAACTAACGATCTAGTGTTAATAGTGAATTGCAATTTTAACAGTGAATTTGATGTTGTAACCGTTTTAAGTGTAAAGAAGGCATTTGGAAACTTTCCAAATGCCTTCTTTACACTTAAAACGGTTCCAAAAAACGGATCTAAAACGAAATATTCGGTGTTACGATTATTAATTATTGCATTTCATAATCAATATTTTAGTTCGCTAGTTAGCCACATTTCATATTTACATACAGTAATATTGCCAAATTAATCAAAACAGGTAAATTTTTGACAGCTGTTTGCGACGTTGCCAACTTTTAGGATAAACGCTCTTAATAAAAAGCAGATATTTTGACATTACAAACAGACACTTTAATTTTATTTATTTGTAGTATTGTAGTATATACATAGTATGTAGTATAAATTTTTTGTATACATATAATATTTGTGTAGTTATCATAACATAACACCACGCCTGTTTTTCCCGAAGGGTTAGGCAGAATTGTACCTACTTATAGTACACCCTCATTGCGCCAGTTATGATTAAGTCCCATGTAATAGACGGCGAGCCTATTTGCCATCAACCGGGAACAGATTCAGAGTCCGAATAATTATGAAAAGTAGACCATTGGTCATTACCTGAAGCTCATCACACACGTTGAAGATAATATATATTAAAGCGCTTAAATATCCTTTAAAAATCTAAAATATTAATTTAAAATATACAATGCCGCCCATGGGCATGTGATGTATTTGTATTTTTCTGGATATTCATGAAAAAGTATCAAAAATTAACTTTAAAAGGGGTACTCCCTCTTTTAAAGTTAATATTCTTTAATATCTTTCATGGTATAATAAGTTGAAGTAAGGTCATACTTCAACCTCAAACAAGTTCCGTACATATCGTAATTATTCAGTTTCGCAAAAAGAAACATAGGCCGTTTAAAAAATATCATCTTTCCCCCACCGAATTTTATTTCACCCCAATCAGATCTAAATCACCCGACAAATCCTGATAAATCTACTCATCTGCATCTAGAACAGTACCCACTCAAATCTTCTCCATTCGGGTAGAAACACCAATTCCCGTCACTGGTAATGCTTCAATCGCTCGCTCGAGTAAGTCGGGTAGCGGCCCCAATAAAGGTCGGGTTCTCTCGTATTTTTCATTCAAACGTGACGTTGATGCTAGCCACGATTGTTTCCGCTACATCGACGCCTCGTTTCTTGTGATTAATTGGTTTAATAATAAAGGTTATTTAATTAAGTGTTTAGTGCCAATGATTGGAGCGTTTGCCCTAATTTGAAGGTGATTATGTTCGAGTTGGATTGCTAAGTTATTGTTGTATTTGAGTTGTTAGTAAAGCTTTGGTTACCTAGGAAAGCGGTTCCGTCATATTATAACGGCCGCCAAGAAAATCTGTAATAATCACCAGTATTTAACATTAAGAGCGTGCATTTTGAAAGTGGGCTACGACGCAAATAAATTTTATCATTAAACTTATAAAAAAAAAACTCGATACACTCTTGCTTTTCCGAAGAAATTAAAGAAGAAAAGAAGAAAAAAAGATTTTTAGAAATTGGCAGAATATTCGACATCGACTTTGCATGCCTTAATACAAAAAAGAGTAGAATAGACGCAAGTATGTAGATGTCAAATATTTCGCTGTTTTGATTATTCGGGCAATAATACTGTATAGAAACATGAAATATGGCTAACTAGTGAACTAAAATATTGATTATGAAATGCAATAATTAATATCGTAACACCGAATATTTACTTTTAGAAGCAAAAAAAAACAATTTTGAAACTTTCCAAATGCCTTTTTTACACCCAAAATACACCCAAAACGGTTACAACATCAAATTCAGTGTTACAGTTGCATTAAATTAATATTCTACATAGTGAGCTTTATTTTATATTTCCATACAGTAATATTGCCAAATTAATCAAAACAGGTAAATATTTGACAGCTATTTGCGACGTTGCCAGCTTTCAGAATAAACGCTCTTAAGGTGTGAAAAACCGTTATTTGGACTACCAATATTATGTGCCGATGTCCGCTTTCTAAGGAATCCAAAGCTTTAAGTCTCTTGCAAACGGTCAACGCAATGTTTTAATTTAAAACAATCTTTCTTTGCTTGTAGAAAAACCAAGAAAGTTTCAACTCGTCAAGTAGAGTCTGCAATGTTGATATTTAGTTACGAGTACTTACTCAAGATGTTTGATTACGAGACACGATTATTAAAATTAAATAATGTAAATTAGAGTTTTACCGTCAGGACACAGCGTTGGTATAAGTTATCTAATGAAAATGAACGATCATTTTACATGAGGCGTTTCATAAATAACAACTGCCTGTGTCATCTCACTACCACTTTCTCGGGCTGTCTCGGCGCCTGGTAGTCCTTCCTTACTTTTATCGTTGCAACTAATTTGAAACTGAAACTTATAAAATAGGTTGCACGATTTGATCATTGTATTGGAGGCCAACATCGAGAGCTGTTTTTAATCAACGAACCAAATATCGTTTATACATGGATGTCCTCCACCCTGGGGCGGGTGGAAGGGTCAGACGGTCGGTCAGGAGGTGTCAGACTCTTACTGACTAAAAATCACCCCGGTGTTCCTATTCCTTTACTTGGACCGGAGGATCTTGAGATCTTGTGCGTGTTCCACGAAAACCAGCTGTCCTTTGCGGGCCACCTCAAAGCACTGGAAACCTAACCTAACCTAACCTTATCCAATATTTTGTGGTGGAACGGTACCCGTCGTGTGCGGTAATCGTGAGCGGCTGCCGCGCTGTGATTGGACGACTGACACGCGGATTCCTAACTAGCGCGTGGCAGTAATGTGTCCTGCAAACGCCGCGTGTTGCTGCCGCGCTCTTGCCGCTCAATGTTTGGACACACCTTTACAAATATTATTTTCCTTTAAAAATAGACAAGATAGTTAATTGATTCAGGCGTGACTTTGCGGAAATCCATTATAAAATACAATAGACGACGTATATTTAGTAATCTAATCCGCTTAACCGTTCTTAAGGAGTCATAATAACCCTGTAAGAAATCGACACGTGTTTCACCTCTCAACGAGGCATCCTCAGGATGGCTATTGACTTGTTGCGAACCCAGACCCGACGTGTGAACACGTCAAGCGTCGAGAGCAGTGTGAGTCAATTTGCCCGCCAACCCCACTTATATAGGATTACTGCCCCGCCCACCTCGGCTAGGATCGTTATCAGCGCGATAAGGGGCTGCGAACAAACGCAATAAAGGTGACCTTGGAATAGTTTTATTTAATTCGTTCAACAGTGTAACGTATTGTTTTTAGCAATTTCTAAACTCTCTAGTACTGACATTCTGAAACCTTTAACACATGTAAAAAAATTACACACATACTAAATATACGTCGTCTATTGTATTTTAAAAATAGACAAGGAAAATACTGCTACAACCAATAAAATTGTCGTGGGATAATTCAAGATGTTTCTGCCCACGTTATCCTATAATTTCCTCTGCGACAACTAGAAACAGAGTGGGTGGGTTATTCTAAGTGCCACAATATTTTTCAGTTTATGTTGGATATAAAAACAACTTATTGTTGCATCGCCCACACTTTCCTCTTTTGCGGAGTAAACAAAACTTTGCTGTGTGCTGGAAATTACTGAAGATAAAACTAAAGGACGCTGCGCTGGTGTAAAAATACACTTGTTAGGTATATACGTACCAAGCGTATTTTTCCATCAGCGTTGTGGTTGGGCTCGTGGATAAGTAATAACAGCCACACAAGTCAATCGATCAGGTTAAGCTTCGCTTGCCGCGGTCAGTCGGTGGATGGGTGTCATCTTAACATACCGAGACCCCTCCGTGCCTCGAAGAGCACGTTAAGACGTTGGTCCCGACTGTCATTCTGGGATCTTTGACAGACGTTACAGGTCGACTGAAGCCCGAAAGTCTGGAAACCAGTCTTACCAAGGGGTATCGTGTTACCCAGTTCCTGAGTTCTGGAGGTCAGATAGGCAGTCGCTTCATGTAAAATACTGGTATTCAGCTGCATTCGGTTAGACTGGAAGCCGACCCCAATATAGTTGGGAAAAGGTTAGGCAGATTGTTTGTTGAACAAGGCAGTTAAGAAAAATTCACTACTAAATAAAATTGCTCAAATTTTCAAACGCAATGCGCTTAGAAAAAAAATTGATTCATCATTCATCAAAGCAAGGTTTTTCAGTGATCATCCTTTCGGTATAGCTTCTGCGAGGCTGTATTAAACCAACGAAGCTTTGACTGGCGTTGTGAGTGATAATGGTTAATCCTGAGTAGTCACCTGTCTCGACGTACAAAGTGTGCGTTTCGAGAGTAGTAGAGCTCGCTGTGTCGACGGTTCAAACCTCGGGTAAACTGTCTCTTTTTGTGATTGCTTCTTGAATGTTTCGTCCATAATATTATACTAAAATATTAAACAGCGAGTAGCACCTGTATTAGGCAAACACAATGTCATTGAAGATTGGTTCAAAGAATATCAACAGTAGCCGCAAGATGGCAGCACTTGTAGTATGCTATAAATGCAAAAAACATGTAGATATAAAAACCGAAAACTAGATATGAACCAGATTGTATTGGATATCCAGAACAAACATACAGGATGATGGATCAAGAATAAAAAAAAAGGTGGAAATACGTAACTTGTATTAAAACCAAAGATACAATTAGCAGCAATCCATCGAACATAACACTGAGAAATAAAAAAAAAGCCGTTAAAACACCACCACCGGAACAGACCAATGTAACAAAAAAACACCAGTCCATAGCAGCGTCACAGATCTTGGATTCGCATATACTCACGGACTACAATACATCCGATGAATCGAATTGCACACCAACAAAAATGTCAAAAAGTTTGGACGGAACATCATCAGAACTAATTTCAGACTTAGTATCTACGTCAGAAATGAAAGATACTATATCCCAATTAACCGTTAAACTCGAAACCACGGAATTCGAACTCGATAAAACATTACTGGAAAACAGCAATCTCCAAAGACAAGTAAATAAGTTAACTGCAGAAATAAACATGTTAAAATCATTATGTCAATCCTTTTCATTACCAGATACTATTTCTCGTAGTAATATTAAAAAGAAGAGGCATTCCTTAGCACACTGTATGGCATCCACCCCTTCTTCGCCTATACCTATATTATTCAAACGTTGACAGTATTTACGAAGATAAAACAATATCCCTGGGAAGAATTATTGAAGATCTACAGCAGCAGTTGAATAGCGCTAACCTTGAAATTTCATCTTTAACAAAACAAATAGAGACACAGTCCCAGTACTTACAAAATAAAAGCATGGCATCGAACCTGATAATGACTCCTGTAGTCAATACCTGCACCTATTCCATCCCAGAACGAAAACCTAAACACAGACTCGAAAGAAGAATATTTATATTCGGTACACAACAATGTGTCGGATTGGCTTCAGCCTTACTGCGGCCAAGAACTAACACTAAGTACCAAAAATACGGAATCTTTGCGGAAACGAAGCCAAATGCGAAATTTCATGATATAATTCAGAACTGCTTAAAAACAACATTACAACCTAATGATAAACTAGTGGTAGGTGTAGGGGAAAATGATTATAATTTAAGGCAAGTTCTGTCACCATTAGAAACTTTATTGGACACATTTTATAATAATAGGATTATTGTACTAAATGTTAGTAATAGTCACTTCTTAAATGTCACAAAATTGAATGATGGTATAGAAAACTTATGTAAGATGTTTAAAAAATTTCATTATCTTGATTGTGGAAATTTTAAATTATCAGAGACTTGCAAGTCTATAAATTATGTGATAGATTGTAACGACTACAATGAAAACTACTTGTGCCCAAGGAATATTAGGAAATTTGTTATGCGTAATCAACCAAGCAGCAATGTAGCCATTAGTAACAATACGCCTAAAAAGGGAACGATCCCCTATTATTTTAATAAACAATATTGTAATCAAATTATACAACCAGTAAACCCAGCCGTATCTATCGGGAATGTAAGCAGAGGTACAATACCTTTTTACTTCCCTGTATTAAGAAATAAAGACGACTTTTTTCGTGCCTAAAGCCCATTTGTTCAATATTCTGCATCAAACCATTGCAAGAATTCTATCAAAACGGGAACTGTTAGAAATAACAATCCAGGAGTTACGAGTAGCACAAAAAGAGCCTGACGTAATTTGCTTGTCGGAAACTTTTGTAAAGAAAGGCTATGAGAGCTATATCAAAATATGTAACTACCAATTAGTTAATTCCTTCTTCATTCAGTCTATCTCTCTGTGGAATGCGCTCCCCCAGGAAATCAGAATGGTGACCAACCGATTATCGTTTAAAGTTAAAGTTCGCGAGCATATTCGCAAGAAACTGGCAGTATCATCACAACGGTAATGTTTTCTCATTGATTGTCTTAGTTGTTTTAGTATTTTAATGTGTATTTATTCCTCAATTCTCGCTATTGCACCTGCCACTGTTTGTCTCTGCATCACCCAAAGTTTGACTGGTAGAAAATGCCTATGGCATTAAGTCCGCCTCTTCTTTCTTCTCAGACATTTGTGTGCTTAAAGTATTAAATAAATAAATAATTAGCTTCAAGTTTTTGTAGAGAAAAACAAAGAGGAGGAACTTGTATCTTAGTAAAAAAAGGCATTCCTTCCAAAGATTTATCTTATATGCAAAATCATGCTACCCAACACACATTTGAAGCTTGTGGCATAGAGCTTGAGTGTCTCAGATCCTACTCAGTTCTTATGTAAATTAAATAATCTTTTGAACTACCTCACTAATAAATACAAGTCCAAATTGCGTCTAGTAATAACCGGTGACTTGAATATAAATACGTTGAAAAAAGGTAACGTTACTAATCACCTACGAGACATATCCTACAACTATAACTTGAAAATTCACATTGATGTGCCTACGCGCAAGTCATCTTGCATAGACCATATTCTAAGCAATATTCCAAATGCTTCCGCTTCAGTTAGCTTTCTATCTCTCTGACCATGACACAGCCCAAATGTTGAGTTTTCCTATAAATGATAAGATTCAAAAATGCTCATCTTATCATATATATAAAAGAGATTACAGTTTGGACAATGTTCGTAAGTTCAAGGAATGTTTAAATAATTTATCGTGGTCACACATATACATCGAAAATGATGCAAATATATTTAGTGAGTTTCATGAACTGCTATGCTTATTTTACAATCTTTGCTTCCAAAAGTAAAAGTAAAAATAAATAACAATAATAAAATAAAAATAAATTGGATAAGTAGAGGCTTAAAGAAATCTTGTCAAAAAAAACGTGTACTAAGATATAAATAATATAAAAATAAAATTAACAAAATTCATTATATGACATATTCCAATATTCTAAAAAAATGTATAATTAATTCAATATATAAACAAAAGCGAAAACAAATGTAGGGCAACGTGGGCAGTAATTAAAAATGAAATGCACGATACAAATTGCATAGGAAACATGGAGAAAATCACAGTTAACAATACAACACTAACAAATTCTATTGAAATTGCCACTGCCTTTAATAATAATTATATTGATTTATCACATACGAGCATTCAGAAAAGCATAAAACCTCGTATTAGTGCATCCGTTAACTCGATGTTTTTAAAACCTATAGAGGAAAGCGAGGTTGGACGAGAAATACAGTTATTGTCTAATTCCAATTATGTGGGTTATGATGAAATCAACACTAAAATGATTAAAGAGTGTTCCAATCAACTAACTGCTGTTCTGACATATTTAATTAATTTATCGTTTGCATCGGGAACCTTTCCTGATGCCCTGAAATACTCGATAGTCAAGCCTTTATATAAAAAAGGAGGAAATCTGATATTAATAACTATCGTCCTATAACGTTAATACCCATATTGCCCAAAATATATGAAAAGTGCATGTATAGAAGAATAATTGACTATTGTGATAAATTTCATATAATTAGCAAAGAACAATATGGCTTTCAGAAAAATAAGTCCACTACCTTGGCAGTATTCTCTCTGGTAAAGGCTGTAGTTACTAACATCAATAATAAAAATCTGACCACTGGGTTATTTTTTGATGTCTCAAAAGCCTTCGATTTAGTTTCTCATAATCTGTTGCTCAAAAAACTTGAACTTCATATCTCAGTAACCGACAACAACGAGTCATTATAGATAAAATTGATGAAAATCAGGTTAAGGTGCCTTTTTCGTCAGAATACAAGCACAATACATGTGGTGTACCACAAGGAAGTGTACTGGGGCCTGTCCTGTTCTTACTGTACATAAATGATATTATTAATATAACTGACCACCGGTGTATATTATTTGCTGATGACATAGCTATTATTATAGCGACAGAAAAATGTAATAATTTTAGAAATAACCATGAGACTGACATTAATAATACTATAGATAAATTAATACAATGGCTTGACATAAATAATTTAAAAATAAATCTTAATAAATCTGTTTATATTAATTTCAATAAATGTAATAATCCTAAATATAATATTAAACTAAACGTATCAAAAATTAAAGAAGTAGCACAAAAGAAGTTTCTAGGCGTAATTATTGATGAGAATTTGAGTAGGAAAGAGCATGTGGATAACGCTGCAAAGATAATAAATACATTTGTATATGCTGTTAAACAAATCAAAAATATTACAAACTTAAAAACAGCTCTCATGACCTATCATGCATATGTAGAATCGGTACTACGTTACGGGCTTATATTATGGGGAAATAGTACAGATATAAACCGAGCATTTGTTGCTCAAAAAAGTGCATTAGGGCAATTTACGGGATGCACTCGGAGGAATCTTGTCAACCCATATTTAAGAAACTAGGCTTGTTACCGCTGCCGTCCCTTTATATATTTGAAATATGTATAGTCGTTAATAAACATAAAGATCTGTTTATATCAGCCAATTATATTAATCCACGGAGCCGGCGTGATCCACAGAGACTCGTTCTGCATGATCTTCCCAGGCTTGCTAAATATAATAAAAGCTGCTTATATAAATGTGTTAGTATATATAATAACATACCGAGTAGCATAAAAAACTTAAACTCCAGATTATTTAAGAAAAAATTTTTTGACTGGTTTAACTCGGAAAATTTCTATAGTCTTAAAGAATTTATGGATAAAAAATTCTCATGTTAGTATTAAGTGAACATATGCATGCTAAGTACAATTCTGGCAAAACATGTAAGATCTTTATTGTAAATTATTGTAACACCATGTATACCAAGTTTTATGCAAATAAATACTTACTTACTTACCTGAAAAAGGCATATTACAAATCGGAGGATAATCTAGAATCTAGAAAAAATCTAATTGGTTGGTAATTTAATTGTATAATTTATTTTATTTTATTATATGACATTGATTTTACATTCTGTGATATACTTCCTCACAGACTGGTAGACTAAAGTAGGTGAGTTAATTAATTTATTGATCATTTTTGAGTTTTTTTATGATTTAAAAATAGCTCTGCAAAGCATAACCTGATAAATTAACAGTTAAAATATGAAGGCCGTCAATATTAACGAAAGCGCGCTGCCTGATTGTAATTAACTAATGACCATCAATTGAAACGCTACACTGAATTAATAATGATGGTAATCGTTGTTTAATATCACTTTATCACTAAGGCCCATCGTCCACGATTCTAAAAAAAACGAATGTTACAAACTCAAATCACTAATGAATACTAGCCTATTATTATGCCAGCAGGGCAAGCCTCTTCTTATCCAGAGAAGGCACCAGCGTTAATGACTACGCTTGCACAAGACTGGTTGGCGATTTCAGACTTATATTAAGTCTAGGTTCGGCATCACGATGTTTTCCTTCACCGATGTCAATAAAAAAAACTGCCTAGCCTTTTCTCAACTAAATTGGGGTCTGCTTCGCTGACACCTTCTCTTTCAATCAGTTTTATGGTACCTACAGAACAACATTTCTGGAATAAAAATGAAATCTCATTAAAATAACTCCGTATCTACAGGCATTCGCTTGCCATCTAGGTAACCTAACCACAAAACAGAAACAGCGTACTGTAAGCGCACCTAAAGTGGCATAGTTGGGTGTTTCTTCAAATGAGCGAAAAACTATGTTCAAGTCTAATAAAAAAATGTAGGCTGTAATTTTTTTAGAAAAAAGGCATAACTTAGCTTCCTATTTTATTTATTTTAAAAAGAGGCACTTCCTCTCTGTGAACATAAGTAGTTTAATTCTGATTCTATTTCATAAAATATTTACCAAACGTCATCGCCCACAACGTTCAAATCACGCACATTCTTAGTTTATCAAAAATAATTTAATAATGGTGCCTGAATAGCCAATTTAAGGTACGTAAGTTTTATAATAGTAATATATGTTCTTATTTTATGCATAAATAAGGGCCGATTTAAAAAACCGAATATATTATTTTAGTCGAAAAACGTTTGGCATTTGTTTTCTGTCATTACACGCAACAGGATAAAAAAGTTTAAAAAGTGACACTTTGCTCTATAACCCGCAATCCTGCGCGGCGTCCCCCCGCACCCCCTTTCGATAGTTAGTCGACCTTGAGTACTCGTCCGGCGTGCGCGTGTATTTTGTGAATAAAATTGGAAAAAAGTGTTTCTACGCAGCCTTCGTCAAGAAAAACATCATTACCGGAATTTAGGATTACTCGGTGAGTTATTTATGTATGCAATTTCATTATTTCAGTGTTTTACACGTAATATGAAACCTAAAAAACTTCCACTGAATATATTATTCCTCATGAACATTTTAAACAAGTTCAGACATGTTTCAATTGAAATCGTCATTACCAGTAACGTCATTACCGGGATATTTCATGTTGTGGGTAATGACGAATTGTTGCGGGTAATGACAAATGAGTTGAATTTATGTTTTAACCGACTTCAAAAAAGAAGAAGTTTGGTTTATTCTATGTTCGACTGTATTTTTTACGTATTCAGTTATCATAATTCGCCTTGAAGTCATTAAACTAGAGAGTGGGTCATTTTATTCACAGATTTATGGCGAAAACAAAAAAAGGAAAAGAAGAGCGCCTTGCTCAGCAGAGGCTGTGCAAAAGACGTCGTTACGCCGAAATCAAAAATGATCCTAGATTATATGCTATTAAAAAGAAAAACAAAGAGCACGCTATTTGAAAAGAAAAGCAGAAAAGAATATTACTTCAATTACAGAAAAAAATAAGAATAAACAGAAACTACAAAGAACGAAATGGAAAGAAAATTCAAGACGTTACAGGCAAAGCAAGAAAGAAGAAAGACAGAAATTACCAGAACCAGTACAAATTGAGATCCAAGAAAACCAAGAAGTCATTATTGAAGAAAATTCAAGAGATCCATTGAAAGGGGTTGGCGATCGCGTTTACACAGCTAAAGAAGTTTCATTGATTTTAAGAAGAGTACGTTACAAGGAACAGAAAAAACAGGGATATTTGAGAGAAATTATTAAGACATTGAAACGCCAAAATGCCTTGTATCGAATGCGAGAACTTAGACGTCAACAAAGTGAAGAAAATATGAATAAGGCACCTAAAGAAAAGGACAGCTTGCAATCGAAGAAGCCCAGAGCTATAAAAGTTTTACCAAAATTTAAGAAACCAAAGAAAACACCAAAAAAACTACTGAAATCAAAAATATCAGATACTATTCGTGAGGCCATACAAGCCTTTTACAATGATGATAATAACAGCGTCATTAGAGCAGGAAAAAAGGAGTTCATAACAAAGAATAAAATACGACATCAAAAGCGGCAATTTCTAACGGCAACTTTAACAGAACTATACCAAAAATTCATAAAGGAAACAAACATTGCCATTCATTACTCAACTTTTTGCAAAGAAAAGCCTTTTTGGGTCTTATTTCCAAAGCCACAAAATAGAGACACTTGTTTATGCATCGTCCACACCAATATGAATCTTCTGATCAATGCCTTAAATAAGGCCAAAATGTTAAAATCCAGAAATTCTGCGGAACTTCTAAAATCCATATGTGTGAGACCCTAAAAATCTTTTTTATCGTCATTCCCAGGAACATAAAATCACTACCAGCAACACAAATTTCATTACCAGTAACATAATGTCATTACCATCCCCAAAAGATTTCTTCGATGCTATTTTTCTCAATTTGTACTGCGGAATCTTCAATGCCCTAGACACATATCCTCACTGCCTCCAATGTAGATTTATATCCGACTACTCTTACTTTTAAATTAGACAAAATTATAAAATTACAGAAAAAAGTGCAAAATAAATGTAAACTCGAAGAAACATACAGTTGGTAAGGCTTGTTGTCCCTGTGTTGCCGAAACAACAACCCAGGCCGCGAAGTCACCGGCTTCTTGCCGTACCGCCAGCACGCTAACTCGCCCCTCGTTCAGGCGATTACTATGCTCAATGCTCTTCGGACATCAACACCTGAGTGCGACTAGTTTGCCGGGAGATGGATAGATATGTTGTGTCGTGAATGTTTACGATTTTGTCAGAAGGTACCTAATAAGATAATTATTATTTTTTTCTCCGTTTTTTGCATTTTGTTTATTTTTACAAGTAAGTGCTATTTTGTTTGTTAATTTTGATATTTTCTCGTGTTTACATGCAGGGTGTAATTTCGCGTAAGATTCTTCACGAAACCGTTATCTACGCATTTTGTACATCAAACTAAGTAACTTTGTGGATAATTATATACAACTGAATATATATTTTTAAATTCAATTTACCTCTGTGTGAATATAAAATTGAATTTAAAAATATATATTAATATTTTTAAATTCAAACACACATCACATTTATAATACATTTTAATTTGTAAAATGCACTGCATAACGCTTTGGGATTATTTTATTCTGTAATGTTGTGGATGTACACTTAAATAAATAAAGAGTGAATAAAGTGCCAAATATTTTTTTTTGTGGTCGATTGACACGAACTTTAACAATCATTGATCTTCATTAACTAATCCACTGTAGAATTAATTACGAGTTTCTACAAACGAGCTGTATTCTTATGTACAGGATGCCTTATTTTTTTATTTATTTTTTGGGTGGTAAATTATCAAATAAGGATGTCACTCATACTGACTAAAACCCAACCGTGTTCCTTCAGTTGCCTGTACGTTGCCAGGGGCCACGGTATCCCTTTCAGATTTTCCTGTGACCCCGGCAGGCATCGGTCCTAGCAGACCCCTTCAGTTGCGCTGACATCTTTCATCATTCTAAAGATAAACTAGTTAATAAATTACCACTTTTGTCAATTCATGCTGATCCTAATCATCTATATGATGATTTTTTTAATATTTACTGTAAACAATTTAATTCCACCTTTATTCCCAAGATTATCTCGGTTAATAGTAATGCATCTTTCAGTGATTGGGCTACCATAGGTATTCATAAAAGTAGAACACGGCTTTATGAGCTGTACAATGAAAGGACTTATGTAAACACGGCTGAATTTAATTTATATGTTAGAAATTATTCAAAATTATTTAAAAAAGTTTGTTGTATAGCCAAGTCGCGTTATTTGAGTTCGAAGATTAAAAACAGTAGTAATGTAATTAAAACGACTTGGAATATTATAAATAGTGAAACGGGAAGGTCTGGTAACCGAAATATTGATTACAGCCTATCTATTAATGATAACATCATAAAATCAGATTCACAAGTCGCAGTGGCCTTTGAAAATTTCTTTTCGGATATTCCCATTTCAACTACAAAATCTCTAAACTCATCACCTTCTGTTGCTGAGTCTTTGCTAAAGGAAAATGTTAATGTTTGCGATTCGGAATTTCTTTTTGAACATATTACCTGTAGAGACATCATTAAAACCTTTCACACTTTAAATGTAAAAAAGACTGCAGATCTGTGGGGTAATTCTGTAGAAGTTGCGAAGTCTATTATTGACATTGTAGCACCTAGCTTAGCTCTTATCTTTAATAATTGTATCGACTGTGGGGAGTTTCCTGACCTTATGAAAAATAGTAAAATAATACCTTTGTTCAAATCAGGTAGTACATCAGACCCCACAAATTATAGACCCATTTCAGTACTACCTACCTTTAGTAAAATATTTGAGAAATTAATTTTAGAGCAATTGCAAAGATTTTTTAATAAACATAAATTATTACATAGCAAACAGTTCGGTTTTACAAGGGGTCGTTCTACTACTGATGGCCGGTGTTGAACTTTTAGGACATATTTATAATGCATGGGAAGATAAATGCGATGCCTTGGGCATCTTTTGTGATTTGTCCAAGGCATTTGATTGCGTTCTTCATGAAACGTTAATCAGGAAACTCCGCCACTACGGGGTCCGGAACACCGCTCTGGATCTTCTTTCTTCATACTTGAGTAATAGGATTCAGAGCGTTGACGTAAATGGACAAAGATCTCCTGGATCTATAGTAATAATGGGAGTCCCACAGGGCTCGATTCTTGGTCCTTTTTTGTTTCTTATTTATATTAATGACTTGCCTTACCTCATAAAGGATAACCATGATATAGTGTTGTTTGCGGATGATACTTCACTTTTGTTTAAACTTAAACGTCAGCAGTTGGTTACTGACGACGTAAATAGCGCGATCTCAAAAGTAGTTCACTGGTTCAATGTTAACAATTTACTTCTTAATGAAAAAAAAAACCAAATGTATTAAGTTTACCCTACCACACGTTAGGCAGGTGAAAACTAAGGTGTTGATAAGGGGCGAAGAATTGAATCCTGAAGATAGCACAGTATTCTTAGGCTTAACTTTGGATGCTAAGCTTCAGTGGGGCCCACATATAGATAAATTGTCAAAAAAGCTAAGCTCCGCAGCTTATGCTGTTAGAAAAATTCGTAATTTAACTGACATAGAGACAGCCCGGTTAGTGTACTTTAGCTATTTTCATAGTGTAATGTCGTACGGTATTTTGTTGTGGGGAAATGCCGCCGACATTCAAACTATCTTTGCAGAAAAGAGCCGTTCGATCAATTTATAAATTAAGCCCGAGACACTCTCTCAGAGAGAAATTTAAGGAAATTAATGTAATAACTGTGCCTTCTCAGTATATTTTTGAAAATCTTTTATATACCCATAAAAATATAAGATTGTATAAAAAATACAGTGATATCCATAAGATAAACACTAGGAACAAACACAAATTTGTAGTACCTACAACAAGGCTCAAGAAAATAGGTAGCTCGTTCAGATGTCAATGTATACGCTTTTACAATAAACTCCCAAGCCACGTACAAGATCTAAGCCTTAATAAATTCAAATCATTCATTAAACGTAAGTTGTGCCAGAAAGCGTTTTATACCATTAAAGATTACGTTGAGGACAAAAAGGCCTGGGATTAAGCTGCTCCAATTTTTATTTTTAATTTTTTATTTTTTTTACAGTCAGAAATTTGGTTTTTAATATTTTTTTTTTTTTTTTTCTCATTCATTTGTACCACTATATGAATA
The DNA here is from genome assembly GCA_916701695.1 of Agrochola macilenta. Classification (NCBI taxonomy): domain Eukaryota; kingdom Metazoa; phylum Arthropoda; class Insecta; order Lepidoptera; family Noctuidae; genus Agrochola; species Agrochola macilenta. Next base: position 6,854,913 of record OU753554.1, on the reverse strand, counting down.
TTTACTTTGTGAAGTATAATATATACATATTTTTTTAAATATATTATTGTGAACGTGAGGACTATGTGGATCATATATTTTTTTTTCTCAGTAATTATTAATGATAATCTGGCAATTTGAGTACTTTATGTGGCCTACCCAAATGTCCTTTCTTTGGTATTGTTCGTCGAGTCGTTGAACTCCTTAAGTTCTGAGTTGAGCTACACGATTACTGACAAATGCGTGCACTGACTGGACAGGTCCACTCAAATCTGTATAATACTTTCCTCAAAAGACCATTCGAGACACAAATCTACATGGTCCTTCAATGATCTGACCAAGACTATTTCTGGGTTTTATATACACATTGACATTAATGAATTTTATATATACAATGACATGAGTATTTACTTTTTAAAGTATTATATTGTTTTAATAATTGTGAATGTGAAGACTATGTGGGTCATTCCTTTTATTTTATTATTTAGTTTTTATCACGGTCTGGCAGCTTGAGTAATTTATGCGGCCTACCCAAACGTCCTTACTTTGGTATTGTTCGTCGAATCGTTGAGCTCCTTAAACCCTGAGTTGAGCTGCACGGTCACTGACAAATGCGTGCACTGACTGGACAGGTCCTCTCAATCTGTGTGGTTCTTTCCTCAAAAGACCATCTCAGACACCAATCTACATGATCTTCACATGATCTGACCAAGATTATGTCTGGACTTTAAAAGAGACTGTGACCTCTGAGTTTGTTTCGGCCTTTCTTCTCGGAGTAGTCAGATAGGAAACGCCGACCTCATCTAGTTTAAAAAATATGATTGACGTGTAAAAGTGTTTTGTCCAAACCCACTTACAGAAATAAAAATCATTTATCATTTATCATTTATCTCCTCGAGGCGCCCGTAGAACTCAACGCGACGTCCACCAGGGCCTGGTCCTTATCGGACGGCGCCGAGCCCGCGCCTTCGGTGGCTGGGAATTGCAGGCCGATTACCGACGCCTAGGCAGCGGCTGCAGCGGCTAGGGGCGTAACGGCACGAAATTTGCCTCTCCCTCACGCGTTCCGTGCCCTTCTTCGCGAGCATTAATGCTTCGCAGAAGAAGGTGACGACTTCCCACGCCCTCTCACTTTGTACCATGGCCTGGACCGGGGCCGGACGCGAGTGATTACTGCCACCGATCGCCTCCAAAAGGACACGGCGGTGCCCCGCCCAAGCCGGTTAGACCTCCACCGTATGCCCCACCGTGTCCTCCGGGTGATCCACACAGTGGTGACACCCGAGCGTTTTCTCTCGCCTTATCTAACAGGAACCTCCCGAAATAACCGTGTCCGGTGAAGACCTGCGTCAGGCGGAAGGTGAGGATGCCGTGGCGTCTCGCTAGCCACTCCTCAAAGAGGGGACTTATCACCGCAGTTATGGCGTGCCCAGCACTTGGTTGTGGCAATCGCACTCGCCATGATGCCATGAGATCCCGCTGGAGCTCTGTCCGCTGTGCCGTGATTTCTCGCGGCAGCGGAGTTACGCCCCGGCGTTTCGCCTCCTCTTGCCTCCAGATCCCATGGCGGCAATCCGGCGAGGAGGCTCGCCGCCTCACCGGAGACCGTGCGGTATCCCCGGAACAGTCGGATGGCCATGAACCTTTGGGACGCGTTCAGACGGCGGGCTGGCCGCAGCCTCAAAGAACGCGCCCACACCGGTGCCCCGTAATGGACCGCACGCGGTCCATGGCCTGCAAATATGTACAGGATGCCTCATTTGTTATTTATCATTTTATGCTTTTATGGGCCCTGAAAGACTGAAAAAGAAAACATTTTTTTTTTTCCGTTCTGGTTTGGACAGTAATTCCTTTCTTACTCACTTCAACAAACAACCCAATTTCAAATTTAAATACCCGACACGTAATTTTAATCTCATTTTGAAATTGCGATGAGTTTTTGTGTGTCTAAACCCATAATTATTATTATACAAATATATTTTTTTGCATATACATCGAAATCATTGACCCTCTCGATTGATGCCAATAGGTACGTACCTACACGATCATTTATTTTGCATTCTTGGCAGGTATATTTGACCATTTTATGCCCCGTACAAGCAAGCATTTGTTTTACAAAACCTTTGAATGCTTTTTTTTTTAATAATTTAAAACCATTCAATACATCCTGTATTCGTGCAGAAGAGGAAGAAGCACTAGTTCAAATTCTACAGAATCAATAACCAATTTATCTTAAAGTACTCGTAGAAAGCCTAGTAAACAACCTCTTGATCCGCACATACATACCTAGCTACCGCAACATATTGGCATTCTTCCAAGTAACAAGCGTTTTCAATTAACTCCGATGTCGGTTCATTTCCTGGTGCCACGTGGAGGGGCTTCCTTTTTCCACCCTCATGTCCGGTGTCTTAAGGACGTGTCGCCGCTTATTGGTGTATTCACCCTAAGGAGAAAATGTGGTGGATTATTGGTGGGATGTACTTACTTTTACTACTTTTGTGGGTATTTAGGTAAATAATACATAATTACCGAATTAATGCACATTATGAAAGTAGTTTGTTCCGAATCAATTTCTGTAAATTTTAATATTCTTATAATAATAATAAAAATAATTAATATACTTAGGACATTTTTAATCCCAAAAATAATGAAAACTACGTAAATTACAGTCACCCTTCCGCTGTACCGTCAAAATAATCTAAAATGGACAAAGTATCGACTAGTATGCTTACATACGTGTGCAGTGGCACATGTTTATAATTTATTAAAAATTGAGATCAAATTACAAATCTACTCAAGAACACAGTCGTGTCCGTGCGTAGATTTGTAATATGTCCAATTTTTTTTCCCACCATCAGTATAACTAATTTAGAATAGAATAGAATAGAATCATTTTATTTCGGACAGAGTCCATAGGGTTAGTTACAATTTTACTTATTATTTAGTATTAATAGGTACAGACACGGATAAACATAAAAATTAAAATTCAGCGTGGAGCTGCATCCTTACCTTAACCTCCGCATTATCGAGGAATCCCACCGATCTGCGAACACACTGAGAATACTGTCGGTGCTGCCACACAGTACACGTGACATCAGGGATGCACATCTTTTTCTAATAATCGCGGCAAAACCATCAACATTATTATCCGTAAACATCCCTGATGCACTACAACGCCACGGCAGCCGCAGCAGTACTCTCAGTGCATTATTATACTGAACACGTAGGTCGCTGTATGCGCGCTGAGTGAAGTTAACCCACAGACTGCACGTGTAGAAGGATTGACAGTAAGCTTTAAAAAGCGTTACTTTAACTGCCCTCGTACATCGTGCAAACCTGCGGGCCAGCATGTTACAACGGACAGCCAGCGACCTACGTTCCCTTTCAATGTCACAGTTATCTTTAAGGTCTTCCGTGACCCAGTGGCCTAGATACTTAAACTTGTCCACTCTTCGCAGGGATTCTCCACACAGTGCAACATGAGGAACACACGAATATGTCAGGTTGCCTGCTTTGAAAACCATTAGCTCGCTCTTTGTGACATTATATTTGAGCCCATGATTCTCCGCATAACACTCGCACATATCGATCAGCACCCTCAGAGCTCCGATCGATGGGCTCAGCAACACCATATCGTCAGCATAACTTATATTATTAATGCACACTCCGTCAATATGACATCCGACATTGGTTCTGCTGAGCCCAAGGATCAGCTGGTTCATGTATAGGTTGAAGAGCCGAGGTGAACTGAGCCCCCCCTGTCTCACCCCGCACTCCACACTACACACGTCCGAGTGCGAACCAACCCACTTCACGCCATTGCTTTGCCGACTGTACCAGTATCTAAATATTGACACTATCTCAGGTGGTACAGTAGTTTCAAGTTCCAGTTTACGCCACAAAATATCGTAAGATACGAGATCGAATGCCCTTGACAGATCCAGAAAACAGGCAAAAATAGGAGTCTTCCTGTCTGTATAGTATTGAACACTCTGCTTGAGGCACAAGATTGCATTCTCAGTAGACAGCCCAGGCCTAAAACCGAACTGGGCATCATGTAGTTTGAGGTGTTTGGCCAGTTGTTTATCAAGCAGACTATCCAAAACTTTTGCTATGACAGTGGCCAGAGAGATGGGCCTGTAATTGGAAATGTCAGAGGCATCCCCTGTTCTATTTTTCTGAATAGGCACTACCACTGTATACATTAGGTCGTCCGGTAAGTAATTGTGACTAACGCACATGTTAAAAAACAAAGAAAGCACACGTGGCAAGTGTCCCCCCGCATACCTCAGGTGCTCGATGCTGAGGGCATCATGACCCGGGGATTTACCCCTCTCCATTCTCTTTATAATGGCTGCAATTTCTTGTGCCGTAAAAACAATAGAAATGTCGCCGGACCTGGCCCCAGAATCGACCACCTGCACAGGTCTAATAAAAGGTGACTCAACTTGAAAATGGCGCCGGAATGCATTGGCTATATCTGCTGGCTCATGTACGCCCGCCACGCTCACAGGGGGACTCAACTTCGGATTTAAACTGTTTGTGGATTTCCAAAATGATCCGAATTTCTTTTCAGTGTGATGTTTAGCTAAAATATCCATTTTTATCTGCTGTTGGTTATCTTGACAATATCTCAAATTGGTCTTAAAGGTTTTTCTAGATTCACACATTTTACTGTAAACATAACCACGGTCAGGTTTACCATAAGACAACCATGTTTGGTAACACAGTCGAGCCTCTCTGTGAGCATCACGAACGTACCTGTTCCAACCAGGAATGTACCTTTTGCTATTATGACGCATTTGTTTACATAAATAAGTACGCTCGGCACCTTCCTTTAAAATGCTAACCAAACTACGATACATTGTATCTAACACTTCCACATGATTAGCATCAGAACACATTTTATGCGCACAATACCGAAAAACATCTGGAAAATCTATTAATTTTAATTTAGAATTACAAAAATTGGAATATTCATCAATTTGATTGTTATTTCGTTCACCCCATATTACCTTATTGCAAGCATTGATTGGGCTTACTAATTTAGGTATTATTAAATCAATATTACATTCAATTAATAAAGGAATATGATCCGACAAATATACTCCATACAAAACTGACGCGTCTACAACTAAATGTCGTGCTGCACTGCTCACCACGCAGTGATCAAGCCAGCGCAATGCACCGTTAGCGGTACTCTCAAACGTAAACGTGTCCTTCGGAAGTAGTTCCATATCGACACATGACCACGACTGCTCCCTACATACAGATAACAATTCATTTGAAAAGCGCTCACCTGGATGTGCATTAAGATCACCCAATATAAACACTGATTCAACATTACTGTTCTCAATTATAGCAATAATTTCACTTAAGCACTCCGTAAACTCAATTAGATTATCAGCCGAGTTAGTCGGCATATACACTGAGAATATCAATAAGGAACGTCCCGCGTGCTCAATCCTGATAGCTAACAGACGATCACTATTACACCGCACCACCGATACCGTTGCAAACGCTGATTTCCTCCATAGGATCGCGACTCCACCATACGGTCTTCCGATAAGGATTCTAGCAGACGTGTCGACGGCGGACTTGCCCGCATACGCGAAATCAGTATCAATGCTCCCAAGATAAGGCACATCATGGGGTAAAAGCCAAGTCTCCTGAAGTGCAATAACATCAGCGACACGGCACAATCCGCGCACACAATCAGCTGATCGAATAACATTCTTACAATTGAATGTCGATAAACTTACAATCTTTTTGTTACTTTTATCCATTATTTACAACGGGAATATCATTAACAATATCTGTGACTTTTCCTTTCTTGAAATTTATAAATCGTCTAAACATTATTCCCTCCGGCCAAAATTTGTCATCCAAAAAAGTAGATAATTTGTGTTTAGGTATAAACAACTTAAAGGCATTATATTGCCTTTCCGACTTCATAATGAGTTTCTCTAATTTTACAACTTCATTAGTTTTTTGCTGTATGTATTCACATACGTCTTTTTCAGTTGTAGCTTTATTCACATTAGAGATAAAAACAGGTATTTTTATCTCAGCGGCCTTAAAATTTTCTACTGAATTAGAAACAGCTTTTCCTGTCATGCCAACAAATCGATTTCTCGTTTTTGACCTTTGCACCAATATCCATTGTTCTTCAGGCTTATTTTCCTTCCATTCACCTTTTTTAACTATTTCTGCCATAGTCTGTTGTTTACATGCGTCATCTACGGCAACTAAGCTATCATTCACAAGCATAGTCGAGTTAACAGGTGCAAGAGAGACAGGTTTATTTCGAGTTTCACCACCGGTATGCGTGTGTACGAGAGAGCGATATATCGGCACCGGCGGCGATTCGCTTGCACTACCATGACTCATATCTTTGCGACCGGAACGCGGTACATCGACGACGTTCACCGGCTGCTGTTCGATGTGAGGTAGAAGGCCAAACGGGCCGCTATCACAATTTATCATGTACCCTCCTCCTCTTTTCTTCATGTTAACATTTGAATTAATTAACGGACTCGATTTTTCCACATTCACTTTTTGTTTAAATTCCTCTAATTGGACATTGGTCACATAATCGCTCTTTATATCTTCAATTTCTTTCCGTAAAACCAATATATCCTTCAATAGTTTTGTAACATCGACGTGATCAAAACAAACTGGTGGTAGTTTGTGTAGGTCGTACGCCACAAACACTGGTAATTGTTCCGGGTCTATTGTTTTAAATACAGTTATCATGTCTTCCAAATCTTTTTGTTTCTTGTTCTTGCGTCTCGAAACCAGTTTTCTTGTTGTTTTCGTGGATATAAACAACAACTTCTTCGCCTCATCTATTTCCTCTTCAGAAAATGCAGTTTCACAAATCCTTATCAAGCTTTCATTATCGACTACATGATGCCGATCTCGTATGAAGGCAAGGACTTCCGATATCACTAGGTTACAACTCGTGCACTTTAGTTTATTTACGGACATTCTCGTAAGACAAAATCGACGACTGCTAGTGACAGCGCGCGCGCAACGACCGATTATATATACGATAATATCCAAAACATTTTATTATCAACACTTCCTACTTAAGTATCTTCAGTTCATTCGTCACGCTGTCGGTCAATCACGTTCATTCACTCACAAGAATCGGTCACGTACTACGCAGCACGCACCGATAGTGTAACAAATTTTAATTAAATTAATTTCAAAACAAAATTTAACAAATAGTAAATGTTTTATACAATACTTTTATGGGGTTCTGCGTAAAATGTTATAATAAAATACCACTCGATATTCTTCAACTGAATGAGAAGAAATTTAAAACATGCATTAAACGCACACTATGTAGACAAGCATATTATAAGTTGGATGATTATATCATAGATAAAAATGCTTGGCTTAATGCTGGTCCTGCTCCACATTCACTTGGGTTCACTAGTTAAAAAAAAAAATGTTTGGAAGAGTTGCTTCCCCTTTTAATTTTTCTGACATTACAAACTTAATGTTTATTTTTTATTTAAAACAAGTTTTAATTGTTGAATACTCCAATGGATAATGATTTTCTTTCTTTTTGGTAGTAACATTCTATTAATCTCTCAAATACATTGCAAATTAGTTTTGTACAATTTAGAAGCATTTTTTCAATTTTTGTAAATGTGAGTAACATGGAGCCGTTTTAATGTTATTAAGATGTATGTTGACTCGAAAGAGCATGGCAGTTGAGAGTATGTCATGCTCACTTAAATGTCTCGCTGATGGTGGCGAGTGTGTTAGATCATTCGGTTCCCTACAAAATGGTTGAGCTGGATGGTGCTGATCCACGCGTCATGTTCGTGAACGGGCGCCGTCAGTTGTGACTGGTCATCTCTTATCTGCCATGGCTTATGTTTAATCTTATATTTTGAATTGTTTTGATTATTTTTTGTACATTGTTCTCACATATAGAAGCAACAAGAATAATGTACCCAGGATTTTGTAATTTTCTACATTTAAAAGAGTGTCCTTGGAGTTTCTTGCCCGTTCTTCTCCATAAAGATCTACGTTTTGGAATGGGCAACTAGCTTCAACTTTCTGACTAACTGACGCGACTATTTGACAATTCAAAAGTGCCTGTAAATGGTTTAATTGAAATAAATGCTTTGAGTTTGAGTTTGAGTTTGAATAGTAAAAATTTACTAAATTAACTAAGTTTTAAATGTCAGGCTTAAAATATTTAATTTCAAGACTTTAATCTATTTTTAAAAGTTAGGCACTCCTTGTTCTTGTGTCGCTTCAAATCTTCTAAAGAATAATTGAAGTAAAATTTATTTAATTCTTTGTTTCTCTATTGTGAAATATTTCTGTATAAAGTTGTAAATGTATAAAACTTATTGTCTTGTAATTTCCGTTTCACAAAATAAGTTATTTTCTCCAGGAATATGTTTAATTAAAATGCTGACTTGTTTTGGCAGGTTGCTGTTGGGATAATCAGATTATCTGTCTAGCCTTTTTCCAACAATGTTTGGGTTTCTTCCAGTCTAACCAGTTACAACTGAATACCATTACTTTATGTGAAGGTAACACGTCAAAGTAAAAGTCAAAGTCATTTACATATTTGCTTTAATAAGGTTTATTCTAAAAGTTGGCAACGTCGCAAATAAATGTCAAATATTTAATAATAATAATAATAATAAAAATCTTTATTGCAGACCACATGATCCATAAAAACACGATAAAAAAAATAAAAAAATCAACAAAAATTAAATTCTACTTTACCTAAAATACCTGTTACCTGTTGTTTATTTACCTGTTTTGATTTTTATAGTAATATTACTGAATATAAATAATAAATGTGGCTAACTAGTGAACTAGAATATTAATAATGAATTGCAATTATAACATTGAATTTGATGTTGTACCCATTTTAGGTGTAAACCCCGCATTTGGAAAGTTTCCAAATAGTTTATCTAAAACTAAACATTCGGTGTTACAATATTAATTATTGCATTTCATAATCAATATTCTAGTTCGCTAGTTAGCCACATTTTTTATTTCCACACAGTAATATTGCCAAATTAATCAAAACCGTGAAATATTTGACATCTATTTGCGACGTTGCCCACCTTCAGAATAATCGCTCTTAAATGCGGTAATACCAAGGTGTTATTAAACAGGTATTCTTGTGAAACCTTTTGGTAAGACTGGTTGTCAGAATTTCGGGCTTGTGACTAGATGTTTAATAGATACATCTGTGCCCAACCTCTCGGGGAATACCAGGTGTGATGCTATGTCACGCGGACTTCACTTTACAACTAGCTTGAAGTCAGTTATACGATAGTTGCACTTGCACGACTGACAGAGGAACTGCTTATTAACTTATCATAATTATATCAAGCGTCCACAAATACTAATGGTTTTATTAATAGTGCATAAAGTTTTTGCAACATTTTAAATGAGTAGTGGATATCAAAGAACTGTAAACTTTGGCGCCATTTAAAAGTAATGGCCATTAAAAGTAGTATACATTCGAGTTGGCCACCCTATAATCAAATAAATTAATAATAAGTTCATCATACTACGTGCTATTTACGTATGCATGGCAAGAGCAAATTTATGAATGCGTTAATAACAAATAAAAGCTTCTATAAAACGCAAACAAAACGCAAGCAAATCTTAAACATTTACTTGTTTATTCAAAACGAGCAATGAGGGGGTTAAATCCGTGCACAAAGCGCCGCAAAGACACCCCCGCCGCCGTCCCGCATAACGAGGCACGTGAACATTTTTGAAACAAAGTGAATCTGCCTAGCCTTTTCTCAAATGTGTTGGGGTCGGCTTCCAGTCTAACCGTATGTTTAACCTTCTGCCGAACACCCTGTATGTTCTACTTATTCAGTATATGAAATATCTTTTAAATTGGTCCAATGTTGGAGGAGGAAATAGGCGAGAGCCAAACCTCGAATTATGACTTTTTTCTTAGGCTTATCAGTCGGTTTTTTTGAGGTTGGGAAATTATTAAATAACTTCTCCCGCTCAGGGCGGAGCGGCAGGGTGTGTCAGACTTTTACTGACTAAAACCCACCCGTGTTCCTTCCGTTGCCTGTGTGCCGGGGCCGCGATATGCCTTTCGGACAATCCGCAACCAAGATTTCAGTCGGATCTGCGGCTGTCCTTTACGATAAGCGACCGACCGCCGAGCGCTCACAACAGCTATAGCTTTTTCAAATACTTACCTAATTTTCAAAAGTCTCTCCGACCGCATTTCCTCTTAACGTGCTTTCCGAGGCACGATGGGGTCTCGGTATGTTATGGATGATCACCCATCCACGGACAGACATCGTCAAGCGGTGCTTCACCTTGAAGTTCGACCCGTGAGGCTGTTATTATTTAGCCAAAGGCCTCTTTTTAAAACAAAGTGAATATTTGAATGTTTTCATGAGTCACCTTTTGTTGGCGTTCGCAGGGCAAGCGGAGGTAATTTGAATAACGAATTTGTTAAAATGTATTTTTGTAAAGTTGTCCGTTTAACATTTTTCGTGAATGGTTGTTTGATTTTTGTAGCTTTGTTTTTGTTTGTATGGTAAATTTTATGCAGAAAGGTAAAATAATAATATATTGATGTTCGATAATTATTTTAATTTAAGTTAAATAAAGTCAATGCTTGGTGAATGGAGTTTGAAATTATTTTCAGTTGGAAAGATCAAGTTACTGGTTTATGCTTTTTATAATTTTTAAGGCTCAGAAAGGTGCGACGCGATGGTGAACGACGCGATTCTGGTAGAACAATTTCCATGCCGTTTTCATATAAATTTTTCTTTCGAGTCTTGGCGCGCTGACGCGTCGCGGCCATTTCTGGGAGCCTTAACTTGACTTTTTCAATAAGATTTTTTTTTATCTCAAGGAAAAAAAACAGCACCCTAATGGGGATCCACACGCAAAGCTCAGCGCAGATGTCACCAAAATCATTTTCGCTTTGTTTACATCAGTGTTTTTTTGTTAATTTTTGTTTTAAACCGATCCACCATCGATATTGCTAACATATATTGTTCCTGGAAGCATAAAGAATTGAAAGACGAACTAAACAAACGAGAAGCAAGGATTACTGAAAGAATTCGAGAAGTAGACTTCAATCTTATAAAATATTTTTCATCAGTGCTAAGCTCTAGATTTGGATCATTTTTTTGTTGTAACGTGTTAATTCTTACTTGACTCATGGTAGGAAAATTTACGAAAATTGAGAGAACACTACTTTAATCATAAATGGTATTCTTTAATTTTTAGGTTAGGTTTATCAGTGCTAGGCTCTAAATTTGGATCATTTTTTAGTTGGAACGTGTTAATCCTCACTTGACTCATAACGCAACTAGAAAGTGGTGAAGTGTGGGCGTTTTGGGGGACTTATGTAATTTTGACGTTCGAAAAGTGCTGACTCTCAGCCTATTTTGAATAAATGACTTTTGAATTTTGGCCGCCCACACTCCACGACATTCTCCGGAAAAACCCCCGTTGAAAAAAAACTGGGTACTTTTTTTTTCTTCTTTCCTGAAAATTATCACAACTCTCAGTACGGTATTTAACAACACCCTCACGTATCGGACAGGGTTTTTTTCCACATTGAATATAATATAGTCTAATAACAATAAATTTATTATTACCTACTCATAACAGTCATAACAATTTACATTCATGCCGTGCATGACTTTATACAATTACAAATGTAATACTTAGGTTTCTTGTTACTTTATTAACTACATTTATAATAATTGCTTATAATATTATGTAAATTATGCACTATAAAAGTCTGAGTGGCTTTAAATGATATTATTTACTTTATAGTGCAATGAAATGGAGTAAAAATAAAAAACCAGCACAATCATACAACAACGTTGTAATCACAAAGGTTATATACTCGTATATATATATAAATATAATAAAGATAGTGTTAGCTTAGTGGTGTGACCGTCGGATTGCCAAGTCATAGGTCTCGAGTTTGAACCCAAGGCACGCACCTTTCGGTGGAGGTCTGCCCGGCTTGGGCGGGGCACCGCCGTGTCCTCACGGAGGCGATCGGCAGCGGCGATCTCTCGCGTCCGGCCCTGGTTCAGGCCATGGTCCGGAGCGAGAGTGCATGGGAAGCCGTCACTTCCTTCTGCGAAGCAGTAATGCTCGCGAAGGAGGAGGCGGAGCGCGCGAGGGAAATGCAAGATGCGCGCCCTCGCGCCCCTAGTCGCCGCAGGAGACGCCCCGGGCGTCGGGAGTCGCGAGCCGACTTCCGGCCACCGTAGGCGCGGGCTTGCGGACGGTGGGCAATGGGTAGCTCGCCGTCCGATTAGGACCAGGCCCGGGTCGACGGCGCGTTGTGTTCCACGCGCGCCTCAAAGAGATGTCAGCACCAACAGACGGGGTCCGTAAGGGTCAATGCCTGCCAGGGTTGCGAGTTTGTCCGAAAGGGATATCGCGGCCCCGGCACACAGGCAACGGAAGGAACACGGGTGGGTTTTAGTCAGTAAAAGTCTGACACTCCCTCTCGCTCCGCCCAGAGCGGGAGGAGTCATTTGATGATTTCCCACACAAAAAAAAAAAAAAAAAGGCACGCACCTTTGACATTTCGGATTCAACTGCGTTTTGTATAACTATCACTTACCTTAAAAAACGGTGAAGGAAAACATCGTGAGGAAACCGGCATGCCTGAGAGATATTTCTCGACGGCATGTGAAGCCAAGTCAAACGCCCATGGGCGGCATAAAAACTCTGACACCAGGTTAGTCACTAACCACACGAAAAAGAAAGAAAGATTAATAAATATAAAGATTTCTCATGCTACGGGACCGTATTTTTTATAATAAAATGACCAATTATAAAAAAAATAACACATTTGAATGATGCTGCCAATTCTTAATTTAATTCAGGTTTTACAAAAATTAATGTTATTCCACGATAAAACCTCTGGCAAAAATGTTTAAGTATGTTTGAGAAATAAAATAATTGACATTATATACAAATGTCATGTGCGTGCTTATTCTGTCACGGTCTGGCACTCTGGCTGGATGGCAAACAGTTGTTCAGGCAGGTGTGCGTCGCGAAGCTCCGTCTCAATCATCGGATTAATCTTGCCAAGTAAGTGGTAGTGTACACTGATAGGATTTAACTTTAGATTTTTATTATCCTGACTAATATTATAATCCTAACCTAAATTTATAAATGCGATGGTAAGTTTGTTTATTTATTTGTTTTTTATTACAGAGCCATCTAGTATAAGTTTTAAGTAAGCTAAAAACTTAGATGGCTCTGTATAAAACAAAACCTTTTGACACTTGAAACTATACTAGATGGCTCAATCTGAACTATTATACAAAGAAAAAAAAACTTTTTTTGGATGATTGTAAGTTACGCTTTGACGCTAAAATTGCTGAACGGATTTGAGTATGTCATGCTCACTCAGATGTGTTGTGTGTTGGATCATTTAGCTCCCTTCAAAATGGTTGAGGTGAATGGTGCTGATCCATGCGCCATGTTCGTGAACGGGCGCCGTCAGTTGGGACTGGTCAACTTTTAGCTGCCATGGCTGATTTAAATTTTTGGATTGTTTTTTGCTTTATCCATTTATTACGGACGCTTCTAACGTGCACGTCTTTCTCTATTGTTCTCACATGTATAATTTCAGCATAAATGATGTAACCAATATTTTTTACAATTTTTTATTTATTTAAAAGAGGGTCCGTGCTATTTCTTGACCGTTCTTCTCCATAGGTACCTACTACGCTTTGGAATTGGCAACTAGCTTCATATTTCTGACTGACCGATTCCTTGACAGTTCAAAAGTGCCTGTAAATGATATAATTGAAATAAATGCAACAATAATAACTATGTCGTATCTATATGTATTTTACAGTCCGTACATAAATAATAAAATGAGCAGTGATAGCCTAGTGGTGTGACCGTCAGACTGCCAAGTCATAGGTCTCGAGTTCGAACCCAAGGCACGCACCTCTGACTTTTCGGATTTATGTGCGTATTGTATAATTATCACTTGCATGAAAAACGGTGAAGGAAAACATCGTGAGGAAACCGGCATGCCTGAGAGACATTTCTCGACGGCATGTGAAGCCAAGTCAGAGGCCCATGGGCGGCTTTAAAACTCTGACACCAGGTTAGTTACTAACCAAACGAATAGAAGAAGAAATAAAATAAATAAATAAATGCTTTGAATTTGAGTTTAAAGTAATTTGACACATGGGTAACCCATGGCCTAAGTTATGATAAAGGGTACTTTTTATACCGGTATTCCCATCCACGGTTCGAGATTTATGCGAGTGTAACAGCAGGGAGCAGCTAGTATAATATATATTTTAAAATTAGTGCTTTTCACACTTTCCCCCCCGACCCTTGCTCGATGAAGCGCCAGCCCGCGTCGAAGCTGAGCCTGTAGCTTTAAACCCCCCAATTAATAATATTATGATCCAACCTGTCCCATCTTGCTGACCTCCCCCCAGCGTCGCCTTAAGCCGAGGTCCGTACCCCACAGGGGGTGCCCTTAGCAAGCGTTCGCCTAGTATATAAGTTATTTTACGCCCTGGCTGGAGGCTTTGAGTTAGTAGCTTAAGACAGCCACAAGACAGCCTGTTTAAGTAGTTACGATACTCAGAGGTCAACTACGAGATGCCAAGGGAAAAAAAAAGGTTTTCATGCGCTAAATGATTTGCTACAATTACAGTAACAACAGCTTAAGGGGCATGCGCTATGGTAACCCGCGAAATTCAAATTTTCTTTAGTTTTTGCATTTTGCTGGTCAGTATCAGGTTTTATGTTGATTAAAATATGATTCGCGACCGTAACAAATATGGTTTTACATAATTATAATCATTACAATCAGGAATACAACTCCATAAGTAAGCACAATGGTCAAATGTCATGATTTCATGAAATAGTCATTCAATGGATTTAAGAATTTAGAGAGTTATATTAATTATTTTTATGAATACAATTCTATAAATATACATTTGATACGGCCGCAAATCATATTTAAATCAACTTACAACATGATACCGACCTGCGAATTGCAAAAAACGTAATCAAATTTGAATTTCGCGGGCTGCCTTGACGCTTTCGCCTTAAGTAAATTACCTAGCATTTCTATTGTATGCTTAGAATATAAAAATAATGAACTAATAAGCAAAATAAGCCTGTAATGTTCCCACTACTGGGAGACAGGCTTCCTCTCAGTGAGAGGGAGTGAGCCGGGGTCCACCACGCCCAGTGCGGGTTGGTAGATGCCACACACACGTCTTTGAATTTTTGGTTCTAGTACATTCCGGTTTCCTCACGAATGTGTGAATGAACTAATAAAAAAAGTTGTGAGCACAACAAACTAACAACACAAAAACTTAAAGGCGGCTTGGTGCGCGATATTGCGGACGGACGCGGACCAGTCCGCACGACGACGCATCGTGGGAAGAGTGTCGTCCGTGGTAGCGCAGACACGTCTATCGCATTGCGTCCGATCCGCGGCGAGTCGGTAAGTTCAAAAGTGCGGTGCGAGCTTCTCTATCACTTTGCATTTCAGAATGAAGAATGGATCCAATCTCAAACGCGGCTTTCCACGGTGCGTGATATTGCGGACGGACGCAGACCAGCCCACACCGACGCACCATGGGAAGAGTATTGTAACGTTATGATTTTTAAAACCCAACAGTAATAAAAACACTTTTACCGCTACTGCATTGTTTAAGTTTAAACTGAAACTACATATTATTATTTTTTTTTTGTAATTTTTGGTCTCTGCATAGGTACCTGCTTCATTTCTGCAAAAGCCTAACTTAAAACTTATGCCCAGTGTGATTACTCCCTAACATCTGAAAGAGCTTAAATTGTTGTGTTGCTTGAGCCCGTATATAATATTACCGTAGCTCTTTTGCGACAGAATATTTTAACTTTAAAACAATGTTTGTGTTCTTAATTCCACATAACTGTGTCAACCAAGTTCGTAATTAAAAATTCAACATGACAAGTTTTTACTTTAGCGGATTTTGCTCGCACATTCTCCAAATTAAATTTTGTAGACGTAAGATATAAGAAATTCTTTGAGTATTTTATCATAGGTACGCAATATTACGTTTTTTTTTTTTTGATATTTTAACCTGTCAGAATAAATGAAATATAGAATTATTAGGCCCTTATACATACACGTTTTTCTTGCCGTGAAAAACTAAGATTAATTTTCGCCGCGTGTAGGTACGGTCGTCAGTGCTGTATGGATCTGTGGCGGCATCTACAACGCCACATGCGAACTACGCATCAAAGTCCTGACGTCACACAAATCCTGCATCGCGCAAGCAAGGTTTACAGCGTGATCAGCATATATTATTATATAACTTCCCGACATCAATCATCGGGCAGTTGGCCACCAGACATGACTCCCGTCTGGTCGGAGGATCTTCCCTTTTCTTTACTCTAGAGATATGAGTGAACTTTACACTCTGTTCTTCAAACCCCTATAGATCACTATAGAAGCGTCTTGACAGACACGTTTATTCTACGGCTCGGTTTATACGCTGTGTCTTAAAGAAACCGTGTCGTGTTCAAAGGACTTCACGATACCATCTTATATCAATTAGTTACATACTTTCCTACAAGTATTAAGTACTGTAAAAATGAGGTAGTCGTAATTAAAAATTATGTGGGTAAAAGTTAGGTAAAAATGCTTTTTGCTTAAACTTAATCTATATTATATCTATATATATAAAATGCTTTGTCCTGAATGACTGACTGACGGATCAACGCACAGCCTAAACCGCTGATCGGAGAGACCTGAAATTTGGAGGGTGAGTTCTTTGTATTACGTAGGCATCCGATAAGAAAGGATTTTTCGAAATTCTACCCCTAAGGGGGTGAAAAAGGTGGGCAAAGTTTGTATGGGAGAAGGTGATTCCTTGGTCCAATCTTCTTCAAATTTTGCATAATCATTCTTTAACAGAATTAATGGAAGACCTGTTTCGTATTTTATTGAAATTCATTTTCTATTCGTTAAATAGGGGTAGAAGGTTATTTTGGGAGAGATTTGCTTCGAAGTTGATATCAATACTCCTTAGTGCTTTTGATTTAAATTACATTTTATTTTGACACATGTTTGAAAAGTCAATCCGATTTTATTCAAAAAAGGTTGAACTCACATAAAGGCTTGTTGCTTGCAATGCAAATACTCTTTAAAATTGGAATGTCTCGAAAGTCACCTCGTACATATGAGTATTAGTACCGCATTTAAAGGTTTGTAAGCTTTACAGAGGTCTGTATTTATTCTTAGGATTCCCCTAACACCATCAAATTACCCGCTTTTTTTTTTTTTGAATTTGTGATATTGTCAAATAACTTCTCCCGCTCTGGGCGGAGCGGGAGGGTGTGTCAGACTTTTACTGACTAAAACCCACCCGTGTTCCTTCCATTGCCTGTGTGCCGGGGTCACGATATCCCTTTCGGACAAACTCGCAACCCCGGCAGGCATTGGCCCTTACGGACTCCGTCAGTTGGTGCTGACATCTCTTTGAGGCGCGCGTGGAACACAACGCGCCGTCGACCCGGGCCTGCTCCTTATCGGACGGCGAGCTACCCATTGCTCACCGTCCGCAAGCCCGCGCCTACGGAAGCCGGAAGTCGGCTCGCGGCTCCCGACGCCCGAGGCGTCTCTTGCGGCGACTAGGGGCGCGATGGCGCGCATCTTGCCTCTCCCTCGCGCGCTCCGCCTCCTCCTTCGCGAGCATTACTGCTTCGCAGAAGGAAGTGACGGCCTCCCATGCACTCTCGCTCCGGACCATGGCCTGAACCAGGGCCGGACGCGAGAGATCGCCGCCGCCGATCGGCTCCGTGAGGACACGGCGGTGCCCCACCCAAGCAGAGCAGACCTCCACCGTATGCTCCACCGTGTCCTCCGGGATCAAATTACCCCTTCTAATTCAAGAGAGTGGAGTTTCCCATCAAAGTATGCTTGGCAATGACTATAAACAAAGCTCAAGGTCAAACTCTTAAGGTAGTGGGAGTAGACTTCAGGGAAAGCTGCTTCTCCCACGGCCAATTGTATGTAGCATGCTCCAGAGTAAGCGCACAGAGTAGCCTGGTGATTCTAGCACCCGAAAGAAAAACAAAAAAATTGTTTACAAAGAAATACTGCGGTAGGTGTAGTATTTCGATTTCGTTGTAAAAAGATAATACGCCCGTGAAACTTTCGCCAGATAAAAGGCCGGGCTTCGTGTTCTTAGTTATTTATTTTTTTTCTTTTTTTTTAGCCATTATATCCCTACACTATAATAAAGATTGTTATATTTTATAATTATTCAAATATTTTAACATAATAATTTATATGTTATAACAAAATTAACGTAAAAAAACAATTAAAAAAAACAACTTGAGAGTGTCAAGGGACATCCGAATGGAACGAAGTTCCTTTCGATTAATTAGTGAAGGAATTGTAATATCGACTTCGACTTCGACTCTGACTCCGACTTCGACTTCGACGTCGACTCCGATCGACTTCGACTTCGACTCCGACCTCGACTTCGACTCCGACTTCGACTTCCACTCCGACTTAGACTTCGACTTCGACTTCGACTTTGACTTTGAGAGAGAGACAGACAGAGAAACACGCGCACGCCGCTCGGCAAATTACGGCAATTTTTTTCCGTCTAGCCCCCTTTCGCAACGCTTGATAAGGAACTTCGTTCCAAAAATACTATTAGAACTATTTTCGACTTCTACGCGGACGAAGTCGCGGGCAAAAGCTAGTATACATATAAAATGCTTTGTCCTGAATGACTGACTGACGGATCAACGCACAGCCTAAACCACTGATCGTAGAGACCTGAAATTTGAAGGGTGTGCTCTTTGTATGACGTAGGCATCCGATAAAATAAAATCAAATCTTTCCCTTAGAAAGGAACGTGTAATACTTTCAAAAAGTTTAAATAGTTGTACTGTTCAGTTAGATGAATGTAGGGAAAAGTATGACATTGATACTAAGCTCCTTTATAATGATATACTACTCAAGGAGCAGTTGCTGAAGGATATTTTTGAGAAATATGAGATTTCACAACATCAACTAAGTGAGCGCTTGTTTGAGGCTGGGGAACTGCTGGATTTGGTGAAGTGCAATGCTGAGAGGTATGAGTCTCTGACTAATAATCTCTCATGCAGCTGTGCCAACCAACCACCACCTCCTCAGCCTCAGCCTGACTTGCCTATGCCGGTGTTGGCTCTTCCAGCAGAGACCTGTGTTAATACACAGAATAATAATAACAAATCTGTATTTTTTTGTGACGAATTGGGGTCAGGCTTTGGAAAAATATTACTCAATTACCTTAGCCATAGTTTTACCAACCATAGTTATCATAACATAAGTTTCAAATAAATGATTAAAAGAATTGCTAACACAAACCTAGATAATTATTCTACAATGGTTTTGCTATTAGGTAACAGTACTGGTATTACCAGAAAGGACATAGTGGATGGTGTGGACACCTTATTAAAGTTAAATATAGGTAAGCTAATGTGTGCTTTACCTTACTCTGATACTTTATCAGTTTATGAAAATAATTATATTTATAAGTTGAATAGTACTATTCACAGGCTGACATGTTGTCATAGTGACAAATTATTGTATTTTGACACTAACAAGTTTATTAGTGGTTTTAAGTTAACTCAGAGAACTTTATCTCTGTCTTGGGAATCTAGAAATATGATTGCTATGTTGATAGCATATAATATTAATGAGGTTATAGCTAATATAACAGATTGTAGTATTAGTGACGAGTCTGTGTTGTCTAGTTATACTAACAACATAGTGATTAATTATGGATCATCATGTTGTACGAAGGAGGATCCACCTATAATACCAACATCTTTGGAGGCCACTACCAGTCAGATAGGGTATTCTCTTCCTGCTGGAATTCATTCAGACATTCTAGACTCTTCAGTTGTAGTTGTGGAGGTCACTCCGGATAACTTTTTAAACTAGTAAGTAAGACAACAGAAGTTACCCCTTCAAATAACCAATTATTATTAGAGAATAATAGAAAGGTATCTTCTGGCAATATTACACATATTAATAATAATAAAAAACCGAAGGGGGGGCAACATACTTTAAAATTATTCAATCAAAATATCCAAGGTTGCTCTTCCAAATTGCTGGAAATAGAATTGTTTTTAGAAAATACCAAGTTTGATGTCATTTGTTTAACAGAACATTGGTTAAAAGATCATCAAGTAATGTCAATTAACTATGAAAATTATTGTGTAGTTAGCCATTTCAGCCGAAAACGTATGATACATGGTGGGTCATTAATATTAGTCAAAAATTCAATTAAATCGAAAGAACGAAAAGACATAATCGGACTGTCTGTTGAACACACCATAGAATTGTCCTGTGTTGAGCTTGATAAGCATGTTATAGTATGCGTATACAGACCTCCAAGTTACCAGAATCTATCTATGTTTGATTCTGTAATGGAAGATGTGCTAAAGAAACTTAGTGTTACGAGTAGTAGTAAGTCAATAATCATATGTGGTGATTTTAATATTAATTTATTAGAAAATAACTCTAATACTGTCAGACTATTAAGTCTTTTTAGGTCATTTGACTTATCAAATGTTTTTATTGAACCAACTCGAGTGACAGCTTCTTCTGCGACTTGTATAGATAATGTTTTTTGTAATTGTGATTACTTACATAAACAAATTGTAAATAAGTTGCCATCTGATCACAGTGGACAAACAATAACATTTTGCTCCTACATGCCTTTACAAAAAATTCAAATAAGGTTTAGGCCAATTACATGTAAAAATTTAGACAAATTCAATAATTCTTTGGCAAGTAAATTATGTGTTCAGAATTTTAATAATATATGTGACCCAAATGAGTTCTACGCCGAGTTCTTTTCACTATTAAATGAGCAATTTATTGACACTTTTCCCCTAAAGACTAAAACTATTTACACAAAGTTCTTATTTAGTGATTGGGCGACTCCAGGTATTCGTAAAAGCAGGGAAAAACTTTTTGAACTGTATGGCCTAAAGCAACATATGAATAATACAAGCTTTCATCAGCATGTTGCAAAATATTCAAAAACTTTTAAAAGTGTGTGCAAAATGGCTAAAGCTCTTTACATTAGCAATAAAATAAAATCAGCTGATGATAAAATAAAAACTACCTGGCAAATAATAAATAATGAAACCGGTAGGAAAAAGCAGCGTAATACTGAATTTAACTTAGAGACTGCACATGGCCCTATCAACTCAGATGTAGAAATAGCTCAGGAATTTGAAAACTTTTTTGCTAGTATTCCCCTTAAAACTACGGAAACTTTAAATTCCTCACCCGCGCTTTCTGCTGCCTTACTTAGAAAAAATGTAAAGTCATGCCCTTTGGAGTTGAGGTTTCAGCATACAAACCCCCAGGCTGTTGTAAAAGCTTTTAAAGATCTTAAAATTAAATCAACAGAAGATCTATGGGGAATGTCTGTAAAAGTCTGTAGATGTATCATCGAAACCATTGCGCCTTATTTAGCTTTCATATTTAACACCAGTGTAGACCAAGGAGTCTTTCCGGATCTCATGAAACACAGTAAAGTAGTTCCTTTGTTCAAATCCGGTGATAGTAAGGAACCCAACAATTATAGGCCTGTGTCAATTCTGCCAGTTTTCAGCAAGGTGTTTGAAAAGTTGATGCTGAATCAAATGTTACGTCACTTTAATAAAAATTCCATCTTTCATGAACAACAGTACGGTTTCACCAAAGGGCGTTGTACCACTGACGCCGGTGTCACCCTCATAAAGAACATTTTTAACGCCTGGGAAGAAGCACAAGATGCCATTGGAATCTTTTGCGACCTCTCGAAGGCGTTCGATTGCGTAGACCATGAAACACTTCTGCTGAAACTGGAGCACTATGGGATTAGGAATACAGCTCTTGATTTACTAAGATCGTACCTGAAAGATAGAAAAGTTCAAGTTCAAGTAAACGGTGTTAACTCATTGGGGTCTGAAATGGCAATGGGCGTTCCACAGGGTTCGATATTGGGTCCATTCCTCTTTTTAGTTTATATTAATGATTTACCCCAATTACTTCAAAATCAACCGAAGATGGTGTTATTTGCAGATGACACATCGTTGATCTTTAAAATAAACCGACGGTCACAAAATCTTGATGACGTTAACAGCTCTAATTTTCAAGTCCAAGATTGGTTTACGGTAAATAATTTGGTACTAAATAAAAAAAAAACCAAATGCATTAGATTTAAATTACCTAATGTTAGAAGTAGCGAATGTGACATCATATTGAATGGAGAAAAACTAGAATTTATTAATCAAACGGTTTTCCTAGGAATCACGCTAGACGAGAAATTACAATGGGGACCTCATATAACATCTCTTGCGGGGCGCCTAAGCTCGGCCGCTTATGCTGTTAGAAAGATAAGACAGTTAACAGATGTAGAAACCGCGCGTTTGGTTTATTTTAGTTACTTCCACAGTATTATGTCGTATGGCATTTTACTGTGGGGTCGGGCTGCTGACATTGAATCCATATTTATTTTACAAAAGAGAGCTGTCAGAGCCATTTATAATTTACATCGTCGCGAATCTCTCAGGGAACTATTTAAAAGGATTAATATTATGACGGTACCTTGCCAATTCATATATGAAAATATTATGTATGTAAGAAAAAATCTTCATATTTTTAATAAAATAAGTGATAGACATAATTTTAATACTAGAAATAAAGATAAAATAGATCAACCATTTTTCAGATTATCTAAAGTACATACATCTTTTATGGGGTACTGTGTTAAATGTTACAATAAAATACCTTGTGATATATTACAATTAAATGAAAGAAAATTTAAAACTCATATTAAAAGTACACTCTGTAAACAAGCATATTACAAATTAGAGGATTATATCCAAGATAAGAATGCTTGGAAACATGCTGGTCCTGCTCCATAGGACAATTTAGAGTCTAGACAAAATCAAACTGGTTGCTTATTTAATTATATAGTTTGTTATTTTTTATAACTATGATTTTACATTCTGTGATTTCTTGAACTCACACACTGACTTATTAGTATTACTTGTTAAAATGTTAGGAATATCGTATAATTTTGCAATGTTTGTAAATATGTGAGCACCATGTATCTATCTATCATAATTAATTTATCTGCAATTGCTTTATTTTTTTTCATTTTTTTTTTTTACCTATCGTGGTATAGTAATCTTATTCTAGATGCATCGTCTTCACATATAATTATATAATTAATGTATACAAAATATTGTAAAAACATTTTAAAAGAGTAACGGTGGAGTTTCTTGCCCATTCTTCTCCATACGAAAACTACCTTTTGGAAGGGGCGACTAGAATCAATTCTATTTTTTTGTAAATTTGACGTTCATAAGTGCCTTTTATGTGCCTAATTGAAATAAATTGTTTGACTTTGACTTTGACTTTGATAAGACAGGATTTTCCGAAATTCTACCCCTAAAGGGGTGAAAAAGGGAGCCAATGTTTGTATGGGACAACGTGATTCCTTGGTCCAATCTACTTCAAATTTAGCATAAATATTCTTTAACAGAATTGATGGAGGACGTGTTTTGTATTTTATTGAAATTCATTCTCTAACGGGGTTAAATAGGGGTAGAAAGTTATTTTGGGAGTGGCTTGCTTCGAAGTTGATATCAATACTCCTTAGTGCTTTTGATTAAAATACATTTTATTTTGACACATGTTTGAAAACTCAATCCGATTTTATGCAAAAAAGGTTGAACTCACATAGAAGCTTAGTGCAATACAAATACTCTTTAAAATTGGAATGTCTCGAAAGTCACCGTGCTATATTAGAACCGCATTTGAAGGTTTTTAAGCTTTACAGAGGTCTGTATTTATTCCTAGGATTCCCCTAACACCATCACATGATTACCATAAACAAAGCTCAAAAACCAATGAAAAATCCTATTAAAACCATTTTCGACTTTTAAGCGGACGCAGAAAAAAAAGAAAAAAAAAAGACGTGTGGCACTTGGAGACTGCCGCGGTAAAGCTATTGCATAGCATTTTTTATCAACTTATGCAATTTGTGTCACAGTGATGCCCGCGCTTCTTAAAATTTCACTCTCATCATTTTTTCATAACGCGCCTAAAGAAGTATAACTTCAAAAAAAGTATCACCGCTGTGCCGGTCGGAGTGGGGGGTGTTGGGTTATTCTCGTTACGGAATTTCTGGATTCGGTCTCCACGCTCAAGGCCCGCGATAGAAGCTATGCAATAGCTTAAAAAACATCGGTCCACAATTGACGGAGAAATCGGCGGACATACATAAAAAAAAAAAAACAACATACGCGTCCAACATAATAACCTCCTCCTTTTTGGAAGTCGGTTAAATATAAGCCCTGGCAGTTAAGAGATGACCAGTCCCAACTAATGGCGGCGCCCGTTATCGAACATGGCTGTAAATACAACCACGAAAAAAAGCTAACACCAACAAAATAACACCTAAGATCTGCAATTTCTCTATACAAGATGAACAAGAAGACCAACAATATTGTTGAACATACACAAAGTAAAAGTAATTGTGTCGCAGTTCAACTTAAATCCAACAAAGAGACGGGGTGCGGACTGTGAAATATATTAATAGTTCGTGAGATGTGACGGACTGCATAAAGATGCTCGTGCCTTTTACAATATAAATGGGATAACGTTTTGTTTGTCATGTCATTTCCTTTCTTTAGCTTTGCAATGGGCATATGTGTTTTTAAAGTTTCGTATTTATTATTATGAAAATAACAAAATAGACTGATGTTGTAGATACTGGGGCAGGGGGCCGATTGGAGCTGGAATCTTCATTGTTGAACATTTTACTGGTCGTAGATTGTGATGCGGGCGAAAAGAAAAAGTCTGAAGTTGATTAGGTATTGATTTTTAGGTTATATTTGAACTTGTCAAAATTTAACGTTTAAACGAAACGTTGGACAGTTTCTAGGCACAATGCCTGCCGGGGTTGCGAGTTGTCTGAAAGGGATATCGTGGCCCCGGCACATAGGCAACGGAAGGAACACGGGTGGGTTTTAGTCAGTAAAAGTCTAACACACGCTCCGCTTAGAGCGGGAGAAGTTATTTGATAATTTCCCTCACTCAAAAAGAAAAATGGCTAGACTGTCAAAGCGCGCCATCTTCACACTTGCGTTTCGTTGTCTGTTTGTCTAAATGTTTATTCCGGATTGGCGCAAAAACTGGTGAACGGATTTAGATGAAATTTGACACACCGACAGTTAAACAGTTTATAACCTGGATTAACATATATAGTGTACTTTTAATCCTGGTAGTACGTTCTCATGGGATATTTTCCGGAAGCCGTTTGTAAAAGCAAGTTATGAATGTCTATGACTTAACTTATAATGCCCATAAAAAAATAGCCGTAAGCAAAGCCGCGGCTTGCTAGTATGAAAATAACAGTAAACTTACAATACTTGATGGAGTGTCTTCTGAACTTAAGAATGTGCATTCAGATAGTTGACACTGTCGCAAATGGCTGTCAAATATTTCGCTATTTTGACTATTTTGTCAATTCATTAATGAAATATTGCAATATGGCTTTGTCGAGCACTAAAATATTGATAAAGAATTGCAATAATTAATATCGTAATGTACACTGATATTTAGTTTAGATTTAAAAAAAAGCATAATACTATGGAAAGTGTGCAAAAGATGATTTTTTTAAAGTCAAGTTCAACATTCAGTGTACCTACCCATGAAATGAAATTCTCAAACCTATTTTCATTGAGTTTCAACTATGTACTATACAATATGTAAATAAAAATTCTGCCCGAGCCGAAAGGGGCACACAACATTACCATAGATTATAAAAAAATCGAATTAAATATTATTGAAAATAAAAAAGTTGATTTGAAGCAAATTTTCAACAGCGGTCATAAGTTATGATTTGTAGACACCCACTAAATGACGGCCACCCGTGACCCATGTAATAATAACCCGGTAAAATTCCCCATTGAAAACTAAATGGGCGAATTTATTTTTGTATTTTTTCCTGGAAATTACCACACAAATGGACTCTCAGTACGATACCTAACAAAACCCGGATCGGACAGGGTTTTTTTTTTCCATGTTGTATTTACTGTTAGTTACTCCAGGGAGTCACACGTGCACATACTCGTATAGATCAAAATATCTAGTACCAATGGTAGCTTGTTTACGAGAAAACATTTTTTTTTTGTGCAACTTTTTAACTCACGAATGAAGGACTTTGATTATCATAATTTTGTTCCAAAATCTCGAGGATTGCACGGGTTCCAAGATCCTGCATCGCAATGTGGATTTGAAATCCTCACCCTTAATCATCCTCCCTCACGGTGGTTGTCCCGCGCTGACATAAGGATAAGACTGTGTAATCTCCGGTGAAAACACCGGTATCCGTCCTGTGGGACGTCCCGGATGATATAAATTCGTTTCCATTTCAATCACTTTCTTCGATCTTGTCCGCAAAAAGGAACAAATGTATCGTAGGTCTCAACACGCAATTCGTTCTGATTTGTAGATTATTTATCAGGTATTGAACAAAAATATTTCTCGGAGGTTTCCATGCACTTTCATAGAAAATAACAGAATAAAATAGCATACTAAATATAAAGAAATAATTGTGTTAGGCGATTTTAATCTTTATTCGTGTCCCATACATGTGAGGAATTATTATGAATATTTTTTGTCCTATTGCGGATTTACTCAAAACAATAATGTACCTAACTGTTTAGATAGACAACTAGATTTAATATTTAGTTCGGGTCTTCACGATGTGGCAGTGGTGATGGCGGATGGGTCGCTCGTGCCCGTGGACGCACATCACCCGCCGCTTGTGGCGAGCGTGCGACTCGCGGGCGCGAGCGCCCCGCGCCCCGCGCCCGCCGGTGCCGTCGGCACACGCACTGGTACTAGACCGCGTTGGAATTTTTATAAAGCGGATTATGAATTGTTATATTCCATGTTAGCATCAACTGATTGGACCGATATGTTTGAAAAGAGTGATGTGGAAGATATTTTGAATTAATTTTATGATAAACTTAATAATACTTTAGATGCAAGTGTTCCTAGGAAAACATTTACTGTCAAGCAACGTTGTATTTACCCCAAATGGTATACGAGTGATATAATAAAAAACTTAAAAAGTAAAGCAAGACTACATAAAATATATAAAACAACGAAATTAAATAGTGATTACGGCGAATATTCGAAATATAGATTGCATATTAAAAAATCAATAGAAATTGCACGCAAAGACCATCAAAATAAGATTCAATGTCAGTTTGCGAAAGACCCTAAGTCATTTTGGCAATACATACGGTCGCAGAAAAGTACAACGAGTAGACAGGACATTATTAAGGACGGTCAGTATCTGACAGACGAGGAGTGTGCTGAGCAGTTCGCGACTTATTTTGAGTCGGTATATAGTAATGCGCCGCCACGACTAGACTCAGAAGCGGCGGCAGCGGAAGCAGGGAACACTGGTAGTGCATGCGTACAAATAATAATCTTAGTCTTAGGGACGTTAGAAGTGCACTCGACCGCCTCAAGCCTAAGCGATCCGCGGGCCCGGATGGTATGCCAGCGTTTCTTTTTAAAGATTGTGGTAGGGTACTCGCGGAGCCGTTACTTTATATTTTTAACGCCTGTCTTCATTCTGCGAAGTTCCCAGCTCGGTGGAAGATTACGCGAGTCATTCCAGTGCCCAAAGGCAGGGCGGGAGCTGACATCGGTGGGTATAGGCCGGTGGCGGTGTTGTCGACGCCTGCAAAGGTGTTCGAGTCTGCCATTCAGCGCTGTATGCAAGAGCAAGGGCGCGGACAGTTATCGGATGCGCAGCACGGATTCCGGCAGGGGCGCAGCACTGCTACCAATCTTCTTGATTTCATGGGACGCGTGGTGCCGGCAGTAGATGCTGGGGTGCAGGTGGACGCAGCTTATTTTGACTTTCGAAAAGCTTTTGACACAGTCGATAATGATGTCTTACTGCGGAAGCTAGCAGAGGTCGGATTCACCCAGCATCTATTGCGGTTTTTCGCCAGTTACATGCAAGGAAGACAGCAGTATGTGGACTGCAACGGATGTGAATCTGACTTATATTTCACTTGGTCGGGTGTAAGTCAGGGCACCAACTTGGGGCCTCTAGAATTCATTATTATGATAAACAATTTGCCGGAAGTCGTAAGACATGGCGCTTGTTTATTATTTGCTGATGACCTCAAGTTGCTGCTTGAGATTAGGTCCGAGTCTGATTGCAGGCGCCTTCAGGAAGACGACGAATAGTGCAATGGAGCCATGAAAACAAACTGTACTTCGAAAACTTACACTTCTAACTAACTACTTCTTAAACAACGTATCCAAGTGCTCGTTGATGAGTTACACCCGTGCTCGTGCACCACTGCTCTATGAGTACGTGGTGAACGCGGTTCCACTGCAACGAGTCACGGAGGTGCGAGACTTGGGTGTTTTCATGACTCCCGATCTGACATTCCGTGAGCATGTAACCAAGATCTGTAAGAAGGCGTACAGAAACTTAGGATTTGTGATTAATTAATTAATTTTTGATTTCTAACTTAGACAGACACAAAGCTTCACAAACATCACAGCAGTTAGGGTCCTGTATGATGCACTAGTCAGGAGTCATCTGGAACATAGTGCGATCATATGGGCTCCACATGAAGCTAAGTACTCTGTAATGTTGGAGCGTGTTCAGAACAAATTCACGCGCCATTTGTACAGGAAATTATATGGGGTATATCCGTTTTACCCACTGATGTATCCCACTCTGTTTGTCCTGGGCATGGTTGGCTATAATCAATTGTATGTCCGACGGGAGTTTACACTGGTCGCCTACTTGGTGAAGGTGCTTCGTGGAGTGGTGAGTCACCCGGGAGTATTGCAGCGCTTGAGTCTGTGTGTGCCGGACCGCTTCGTGTGGAGTCGGCGCAGCCCGCCACTGCTACTGGTACCTACAGCCAGAACTAACCTGCTTACCAAGGCACCCCTTACCAGAGCTATCCATACCATTAACGACCTTCAAACTCAGATTGATGTGTTTACATGTTGTTTTAGTGAATTCGCAAGGGTATTGCTATTTATATTATGTTACAAGCAAAATAATACTTAATTTTAACTTCTTTTTTTTTAATTTATTTTTTACTATGCTTTGATAGTAATTATGTAATGCTGTTTTTTTATTTAATTTTAATAATGTTGTTTTTTTTCTAATTTGGTTGTAAGTAATATTAGTTTAGGTTCTTAGCTGTCGCATTAGGGTAAACCCTGTAATGATAGTTTAAGATGTTATAAATAAATAAATAAATAAAACAGAGTAAGAAAGAAAAATTGTTTATTCCGCGCAAAACTAAACGCAGGTATTAGGTACAAAAAAAATACATAAAATACATACAAAGTAGCCAAAAGCCTTGTATTCAAGCAATAAAATTGTTTATCAATTTTATCCATTGCTTGTGGTCAGGGCCACGGACCAAAGATAATATACATTGCGTAATTACTACGTGTTACGACACTGCACAGAATAGCTGGTCAATATTAAAAAAAAAGGGTCCTGTGAAGTTTCAAGGGATTTGGAACATGTACTATCGAAGACATAGGCGCCTGACCACTTTTCGACCTTATTGCCTAAGCAATACGCGTGTACATAGTTCAAAATTCCTTGTGCTAAAATCCCCATGGTGCAAAATGATATTAAATTTAAGGTCCTGTCATCTTGATCTGTCCTGTCTTTAAACTTTAAACTGCCCTGAAAATGGTTGTGACACAGGCCGGTATTATTAATTGTGTTGTTCAGACGAGGCGTAGTGCCGTTCCGTTGTGATTATTAACAAAATAGATTTTGCAACATCAAATAAATCATCGTTGGTAAAAGGCCAATCATCACTTGGAATATCGTTTTTGTTTTTCGGGGAAGCTCTTGGCCTACATTTCACCTGACGGTAAGTGATGATCAGGCCGAAGGTGTAAGCGAGCTTCACCCGGAATCCTGATCCACAGAGGAACTGGCTATCTTACCTCTATCTGCCGAAAGAACAATGCAATGCAATGACATTGTTGATATGGCGACAGATTTAGATAAACAAAATTTTGGAACATTACAAGTACCTATGTTCCAACGGAATTCTAGAAGATGATTGAAACATGAGAAAGAAAGAATGAAAGAAACGAAGCGACTTTGAATAAACACGAGCTTTGTTCTACGTCGATCCCTTTCTTGGAAGCAGTGAACAAGCGTTTACGCCGTGTTTTCAGTGTAACAATTTTATTGTTACATAACACCATGCCTGTTTTATTCGAGGGGCTATGCAGAGTTGTACAATTTTATTGTTGTTGTATAGGGGTATTTTTTATTTTTGTGTTACAACGTGTTGAATTTTAGAGTTCTAATCCTAACTAATAATATTATAAATGCGAAAGTGAGTTTGTTTGTTTATTTGTTTGTTACGCTTTCACGCTAAAACGGCTGAACTGATTTGGATGAAATTTAGCACATAGGTAGACTATGATATAATTAACCTAACCCATACGGTACACACGAACTACCAGAATAAAAAGTATCCTATGTCCTAACATAGGATAATTTTTATCCCGATAGTTCATTCCCGTGGGATAATCTCCAACCTAAACGCGGGCGAAACCGTGAGCAAAAGCTAGTTAGATAGGTACAATTTTTAATTATAGGCTCCGCAACCGAACCCATTTTGAGAATCAGTTGAGTCATTGGCCTTTCGCTAGTTTTGTGTATGAATACATTTGAAGACAGTTTTGTACAGACTGACTTTGTGTTCGCGTCAGTGGCAGAAGCCGCTGAACCGACTGAAGCATAAAGCGCACACGAGCCCCCGGTCACAACCACCGGTGGCCACCGAAACCTCCTGTGGTGGCGAGCACTGTTGTAGTGGGTCGTCACACGTGTGCGACGAATCCATACAAACGTATAAAAAACACGTGAACAGCTTCTCACAGGGCCACCGGTGTCTGTCGCCGGTGGACTTGCAAGTAAGGAACCCATTTAATTATCATGATATAGGACTACGAAATTCATTAATTTATTTAAGCATAGGAATTTAAAAACTGTTTAAAACACTTAATCACAACACAGACACAACTAAAGGTATAATTCCTTAGCTGACCGTAGGCGGCAGCAGTAGGCGACAGACGTGTCTATGAATTTCTATGAAATACCTTCCGTAGCTAGCGACACGTCGCCATAGAAATATGTACATAGAAACCCGTCGTGTCACGACGATACGTCGCCTGCTACTAGCGCCTGCGGTCGGCTACGGAATTGTACGTTTACTCTTTGCCTTCTGTATAAGCATAGTCAATTTGATAAGAGCTTTATCACTTTTGACAACAACTTCCACTAAATTGAAACTTCACTAAGATTATAACTACCTAACTGTCGTTTTATTACGTGCAAGTGACTTCAAGTTTAGAGTGATAAAGCAGTAACGAGGTCGACTTAACACACTTAAGCAGTTGTGTGTAGGTACTGAAAGAGTGTGACAGACAACATGCAGAGTAAACAAGGAAGAAAAACGAACACAAGTACATCCAACCCTTTGATAGAAAACAAGAATCGAGATAATAGAAATAGATAACAAACATGTATCCTTTGCAATATAACAAAACTCAGCCGTCAAAAAACTCGGTTTCTACTACTCTATCTTTTAAATGGTCCCCTTGGTGCTTGAGAGAATCTTTTGTAGTGCAAGAAGCAAGTTTACAGCGGTTCATAAAGTTTTATCAGACCTTAAAGTCTTCTTAACCCTAGAAGGATAACCAACGGCTGTGAGGCGCGTGCTACAAAAATATTTTGCCGTGTCTTTTCACCTGAAATGCGTACGAACTCGAGATTTTCAGGCAACTATCAATCGACCAGCACTTTCGAAGGCCCACTGTGTATCTATCGATCGCCATCTTTTCACAATACCTATAATTTCACCGCCTCCTTAGATGCCACATTGAATTATGTACCTAGTTATACGATAATTCCACAGTATTTGTAACTGGATACATAGACGACGACATTATAAACGCGGATTATCTGTATATGGTGGCTACACATTATAGTCTCGTTCCAGCAATAACTAACCCAACTAAAGCAAGTAATTGTCTAGACCATATTTTTATTAAATCCATAAACAAAACTTTGGGAGCATTAGATAAATGTTCTATCACGGATCATGACATAGCGATGGCTATGACATGCCTCATAAACAATCCACCACTCCTCCAAACTCAGATGGAAAACTAAAATAGAAGAAGAAGCCGCTGTCACCATGCTAAAATGATTTATCTTGACTGAACTCTTTAGCCAAATGTACGAACCCCGCTGTTAATGCTTTTATTGAAATTATAACAAAAATAATTTAAAAAACTCTGTCAATGTACAAGCAAATATCTAACATCAAGCCCTGCTAAAAAATAAACCTAGGCCTTATAACCTAGCTTCGCATGCTTACCTTGGAAATAAAATGCAGCGAATATATGCACCCGATATATAAACTTCTGCAACAATCTGCTACATAGGTAAAAATGGAATACCACAGTTATCTAATCGACATTGACCGAGCTGACCCCAATGTAAGACTATATTGAAAGTCAATTTATATAGCGACAAGAAAACATCAACAGACTCTTCTAATCTAGTCACAAATACAAACGACCACACAGAAAAACTCAACAAAATATGCAACACCTATTTCACTGTATTAGACAATAATCTAGCTGACCAAATTCTAACAAGACTCTCTGAAATCAAACTCAACTCTTGCCGATAAATAGTCCAAATAATTATTGCCTGCCCGTAAACATTCTTCTTGCACCCCACCGATGAAACTAAGATAAATTGCCTTATATCCCAACTCAACAATGACACAGTGCTGCTGGGACCGACTATATACTCGTAAATGGCAGACTAATTCAAAAAATTAAATCCACTGTCATCGCACCAATTTTCAACCAACATATTCAATCTAAGTTTAGAGACTGGAACTTTCTGGTCCGATGGAAAGTCGCAGCTGTCAGCTCAATAAAAAAAAATGGAGCAACAGATATTCCCGATAATTATCGTCCAATCAAATATTATTAAAGCTACTTAAAAAGATAGTAAAAAAAATAAAAAAAAATCATTAAAAACATAATCTTAATTTCCGACAAGCAAGCAGTTTGGCTTTAGAAGAGGGTCAACCAAAGACGTAGCTAGACTATTATCAAACTCTGTATCGTCAACTATAGATAAAGGAGAACATTCTATGAGGGTTTTCTACGATTAAGCAAAAACCTTCGACACGATTTCGATAGAAATCCTTCTAGAGACACTGGAAGCCGCAGGCATACGTGGCACTGCCCCTGGATTAGTTCAGAAGCTACCTATCTAATAGAAGGTAAGTTGAGCTCGATGATTTTTCTAGCAGCCCATCGGTCCATCGGTTTTGGAATCCCGCAGGGCAGCACAGTCGGTTCAACTCTTTTCTTACGATTTAAGCTTAACTCTTGATAAAAACTTTTTGACTTTAACTTAAACGAGTTCCAACCTGTTTTTATCATTAATAAATAAATTAGAAATATCTGAAATGCCGACCTTTTCGATCGTAAACTAGTATAGTTGGTGGTATGGTAGGTACCTACCATAAGTGCACGGGTCCGACTCGTACGTGGCCGGTTTTTACTAATGATTTTTCAACAATTAATTTACAAAGTCCCTGTAGGTATTATGCTATCCCGATAAGCTATAATTTTGGTATATTTTTAACTAGGTAATATTTAATCATATATATAGGTATACTTATTAACTTTGAAACGATATACCCCACAGCTGCTTGTTTTTCGATCGTTATTTGTTAATTATCACAACCGATACGATACACAGGAAATTTTTAAATTAATTAAATTAGTGCTGATTATGGTGTAACGATAAAATTAATACAGTGCTTTCATTATTTTTGAAACGCTTGGATATTTATTATTACTATTGTTAGATCGACTGTTTCAGAAGCAACACTTGTTTATAAGGCAAGGCAGTGCTTTACGTCAAGCTGTTTACAAATTCTTAATTTGATGTAAACTAAAAGTGATTCAATTGAAACTACAGTGGCATTCGCCATGTCTGATATCGATATCAGTGCTATTATTTTCTTCATTATGTTTGTGCTGACACTAGTGACGTTGATATACGGAGTGACATCCTGGTGCATCGTGCAAAAGTTTCGTAATTACAGAAACTACGTGTTTATTAACGCAATTTTATCGTACTTCTTACGCTATTTCATATACTTATTAAAGTGGCAATTTATGGCAACCGATGATATGTGGGAAGAAATATTAATTAGTCAAAGTCAGAATTTTTCATTGTTAATCTGTTTACTGGATTACTTATCAATAGTGAAGAACCACTGGTTGGTAGTTATTGGTCATATGTTTTACGGAGACATTGTAAAGGTTTTTAATGGGCATATCGGAAGGAGATATTTGAAAAGTAGCCTCTTGAGTTGGGGTGTGCCTTTAATAACATACCCCATTATTTGGGTTATTATGCAATATTTTGATTATTCTGATGCTGACAGATTATTCTCTGCATACAGCTTATTTCTTGCAATTTTCTTTATCATCCTGCATGCCTATTTTCTACCTGTGATAGTTAACTGTTTTATTTACATGATAATTGTAATTTCACTTTGTCGTAGTTTCAACACGAGTGCACATACAAATAGTAACAACTGGAGACGCTTGTATATATCCACATTGATATTTCTATTGAGTGACATTGTATTGTTATCTGATTATTTAATGCACATACTTTTCCTCGATCCTGGTCACATAGCTACAGTTCTATTACATAATCTTAATCCACTAGTATTGGTTGTATTTTTTCTCGGTGTAAGGAGTAATCGAAAAACATGTTATCAGTTTTATACAAATAAATTAAATCAAAAGTTAGCAAGGCAAAGGGATCAAGATATCGTCATACAACCTACTGAATTCTACCGGGCAGTTCTTGATGTATGATCGTGTTACCCAGTAACTGGGTTGTGCAGGTCAGATAGGCAGTCGATCCATGTAAAACGATACATGTATTACATGTATTCAGCTGCATCTGGTTAGACTGGAAGCCCACCCCAACATAGTTGGGAAAACGCTAATCAGGCAGATTGGTTGTCAATGTATGATCTAGAAACAAAATCAATAATCATTTAATATTGACGAAAAATTCAGTTAATGTATTCCCAATATCATATTTTTATAATGTTATATTTCGGTAAATGATAATGTGCTCTAACAATATAATAGATTATTATTGAGTCATTAATTATTTAAGCATAATATTTGTAGACAGAGCTGGCTGAGATAGGTGCTTTTTGGTTTCGTATAGGTTTTTCTTTTATCTTTTTAATTGTCTTACTGTTGTTTTTTGATGTTTATTATTTTGTGTGTGAGTCTTATTAAATAGGTAAGTATTATTACTGTGTTGATGCTTTTTGCTATTACAAAGAGCCGAAGTTTATCTTTTGTGTTAATTTAAGTGTTGAATTATAATATTGATTTTCTGATTATAAGCGTAATTTGTATGAGTTTTAATTATATTTTTTGGACTTATGTAATAAATATTTATGATGAAAACCAGAAACACGTTGGTAGAAAACGTTATATTATCATTATTGGACCACGAAGAGAAAAATGGCGGTGAAGAACCGGTGTAAAGTGCTCGAGTTAGACGTTCTCCTGAGCGAAAATTATATGCAGGGTAACGTTCAAAACGAGTGAATGAATAGCCAAATCCTAGAAAACTTGATAGATGTACCTAATAATGGAAATTTGCCTCAGATTCACTCTTCAACGCCCTCTGAAAAATTCAGTTTCAGAGCGTAATAATTATGTTGTCGCAATGTCTCTAAATTATGTTTTTATAGTAATTATATTTATTTCCAGACCAATATTAAAATTACTAATTAAGAAGTAAGAAAAAATAAAAAAAACGTAATATTTTATAAGTTTTATATTTAACTTTAAAACAGACTTGAATTTTGTTACTAAAGTTAGAGACTTATTATTGAGCTTCTTAACTTCTTCGAAATTGAATACAAAATTTCATTTATTTTATAAAACGAGAACTAAAGTTTAAAATTAATATAAAACGATAGAAATACATAAAACTAACTAAATGTGTACAATTTTGGCTTTTTAAAATCATTAATTTTCAACGTACCTTGCAATATAATCTTTCCAGGGTTAAATATTTAAAAACTGTCACCATTTTTTCTTCGAAATCTTGTAACATAAACCCCTGAAAAAGCAACAGCAAGTGTTGAAAAGGCTTCAGTTGATCCCGTCCTTAAATTTACTCTCTATACATTGGGAACCTTTTCCAGTAATTCACGAGGGTTGTACGTCCATATGAAAAAGGGGCTTTTTGTATGTCTGTCAGACGGAATCTCAGTAATTCTGATTTCATTTTGTTGTTTGGGTATTTTATTTAATTTGTGGCGGCATCTACAATCGCCACATGCGAACTACGCATCAAAGACCTGACGTCACACAACATCCTGACGTCACCCAAATCCTGCATCGCGCAATTAAAGTTTACCGCGCGATGGATATATATACAATCTACCAACTTCAACCTCTGGGCTGTTGCACGCCAGACACGACACCCGTCTGGTCGGAGGATCCTCCGTTTTCTATGGTGGATGATTGAACTTTACACCCTGTTCCTCCAGCCTCTAAAAAATGTATTAAGAGGAATGTCTACGCTAAAGCAGTTTTGCATTTTGAAGTAGAATTTAGCACACTTTTTAGGGTTCCGTACCTAAAAGGAAAAAAACGGAACCCTTAATCACTTCGTTGTCCGTCCGTCAGTCTGTCAAGACCCATTGTCTCAGGAATGCGTCGAGATATTAAGTTTAAACCAATATAAACTACGTAGATCTGATTTCCTATGGAGCTCTAAAAAAATCAAGCTTCTAAGTCAACGCAATAAAAAAATTGGCTATTTAATGTAAGTGACATATTTTGATACTCGCAAATAAATCAAAACCTACAGGGTAGTTACCGTTGACTTTGTTCAGAATCTAGAAATATGGCAGGAAGCAAGGTCTCACAGCACTGGTAAAGGAAAAAGTCCGATAATTGATAATTTGTAGTTTTATCACAAAAAAAATAAAAAATGCAATTTACAAACTTACATTTGTAGTTTGAGAATTGACCGTGACGTATCATTATATATTATATTTGTATGGGAGAACATGGCTATGATAAATTCATCCCAACTATGGAACCCTTCATTTCGCGTGGTCTGACACGCACTTGGCCGGTTTTTTTAATGTACCTAGCGATTCTAAAAAGGAGGTGATCTTAAAATTCTCGTATGAGTCTCTTACTGAGAAACAGCATCGATTATCGAGAAAATTCGTCTCAATACACGTGGCTCGAGTGAAAATAGAATTATTATTCGAATTGATGATGATATTGTAGAAAAAAAATGCTTCTTATTACCTACTCACGATAATACTCATAACTACCTTATCTAAAAGCTAAAAGCTGTAGCAATAAGTTTTGTTTCATCCACGTTGTTGGCAACAAAACAATGTCAAAAATACTTTACCCTCTTCTTCTTATTTCCTAAGCAACAAAGTTACGTCTCCGTACATTTCCTTCACCCAAATTGCGTTTTCAACAAGACCGAGACAATTGAACGTTTTGAATCAAAGTGCATCCGCAGAATTTTCTAGAAACAAAATCTTCCAAGCGCCCGGCATTTTCGATTCTCATATTTGAATATGGAAAGCGGAACGCGAAATTCAAATTCGTTTCGAACGAATTTCAACATTCGTTCGATTTTTGTAAGGAGATTTTATATCTATGGTGGATCTTTCGAGAATTATTATTTAAGTAATAAAATGTGGTCTAGTCAATAGATTTTATTCCTGTAGTATAAATTAAGATAGAACATTTACAAACTAAGGAAAGCAGAGTCAATATCCAGCCAACGGTTTTAAATAATCGTATTTTTCTTGTTTTGCGAGACTCTCGGAAAAAACTTTGCCAGGCCATTCTCGAAACGGGGAATTGTGGTATGAAAATGGGTAGTAGCTTCCTTTTAGCTTTTAGCGGACTTTAAAACTATCCAGTATCTCTATGTTTCTTCATTTCCTCGGTATTTCACGTTCACAGTTGATGGTTGGTCTAAAATCTTCCACAAATAAATATCTGAATAAAATTCTCACGATATTTTCAAGTTCATTCGTAACTTTTTCTTCACAAATATTTGCCACGTCCCAGCATCTGAAGTATGTATGTATTGGTCAAATTATTTTTCTTAAGATACGCCCTGAAGCGTTGGCAAGCACTTGTAAACTTTGAGGCGAACCACTCAAGAGAAGGTTGGTTATAAATATTTCATAAGATGGAATCAAAGATATTATGCTGTCTGTGTTTTGATGAGAGCATTATTTTAGGCATCTGTACCACCGCCAGCGATAAACGAGAAGCGACTAGAGCTAGCAACTAAAAACTAGTTGGCGAGCAGCGAGCGAGTGCACGACGGCGACGAGCGATTACTCGCTGGTATGCGTACCAAACGTGAGTCTCTCAGCAAGTGTTCTGTTCGCCAAGCGAGCGTCGCTGAGCGAGTACTCTCTTTGATATCTCTTGTCGTTGAAACAAACGAGTACTCGCCTGCGGGCGGTGTGAACAGTTAGCCATCAACTATTAATATTATGTTTCTCTTTTACTTACACAGGACTTCTGCTCATCAATCTTTTGTACGTTTCTTCAGCGAGAAAATCGTCGATAGCTAGTCGCTTTCGCGTCGGTGGTGGGACAGGCACCTAAGGCCCGGACTCCACCAAAGCGGAGATGTGTGGAGACGAGAAGAGATGTTTTTCAGCTAGGGTGTATCCACCGAAGCTGTGCGGACATGCGTACTGGCTAGACTAGAGCGTAGATGTGTGTTGAGTAGACCAGAGACGTGTGCTTCCTAGAGCGGAACTGTTACGGCGCCGCTCACATCTCCGCTTCAATCACGTGCCATAGGTAATAGGTACTATTACCCGTATTACCTATGTAATACGGGCTGGTATCCGCAACTCCACGTCTAAACGCGTATTTTGCGTACGGGTAGGAAAATTTGTTATTCGATCCACCCCAGCTCCACAAAGAAAGCCAGCAACGCCTTGGTGTCACTGACAATCTCACGTAGGGTACCTGGGTTACCGAAGTACTTTGCCCTGTATGTGGCGACCACCGGGCAGTATAACAGCACATGAGCTGCTGTCTCGTCGTCCTCCATGCAGGCTCTGCACAGCGGACTGTCTGTGACTCCTATGACAAAGAGGTGTTTATTAAATGACCCATGGCCAGTTACAGCTGCCGTAACCGTACGCAGCTGTTGTTTCGTTAGTCGAAGAACCTGTTTCGTGAGGCGGCCATCAATTGTAGGGAGTGCCTCCTTGGCCTGCCTACACTCACCATGGTCCGACCATAGTTTGTGATGTCGGTCCCTGGTTCGTTTCCTTACCAGAGTGCGTAGGCAAGTTCGTCGGCAGCGTCGTTGCCCCGCGAACCACTGTGTCCTTTGATCCATTGAATGGTAATATTATTGTGGCTACCCACTTGGTTAAGGCGCTGGTGGCACTCGTATATCAGCCCAGAGTCAACAGTGTGGATGTTTAGCGCTTGCAGAACAGCCATGCTGTCTGAGAGTATGCGTATCGAGTGGTCCTTAACTTCCCTGGCCATGATGGCTAAAAAGGCAAGGGATATACCCATGCAGTCGGCCTCACGTGCCATACAAATATGATACTTCTCCGCTCAGTGGTCTCCACAGAAGCTGAGTGGAGACGAAATGTGTGAATAACGAACGAACTATTGGTTGTTTAAAACACATCCCCTCTCCGCTCGTTTCCGCTTTGGTGGACCGGGCCTAAGACGCAGTTACTGAAAACAAAATGTGTCCTTCACATAATCCTGAACACCAATCCTAGTGCTTAAAAATTCAAGTCGCGATTTCATTTCAGCGATCATCAATGTCAAAAAGTTGTCAAAAATGTAGGTGGACTAAATGTTTTTTGACAAATTGAAACAGACTTGAGAGTGACTTGAGTGAGAGTAAAGTTATGTCTGCCCGCGACTGGTTGCATGCGTAATTCTATGCAGTAATATTTAAAATATGTAATATATTAAATTTATATTAATAATTAATCTTATATTAATTAATTAAATAATTCTATACTCAATTTGACCTTACATAAACGACAAGATGGCGGCATACTTATTAATTTCGATTTCAGCTACTCGCAGACATCATTTCTTGCGAGCACTCGACTGCGACTGTTCTTAAAAATATGGGAATTTCCTTTGTGCTGGGCCTTATACAATGATTTCGAATGATACAGTAATTATGAATGATATTGGTAGGTATGTGCCGTTAAAATTACATTCCAAATTTCATATTTTAAATTAAAAAGGATAACTTGTTTAAAGTCATCACAACGATTTTTTTCGTAGACAAGAAATAACCATCGTTACGCAGATGGTTACTTTCACAGTTACTTTTCAAACATAATATACCTATAGTCCTCCAGACCGAATTTCGGTCACAAGTGTGTGCCAGGTGCACTCGTTTTCCTGACTCTCATAGTCCGATGGGAGGGCAATCCGACACGACCGGAGAGAGATCAGGCGCAGCAGCAACGGCTTCACGAGCTTTCCGAGGCACAGGGGGTATCACACCACCAACTTCTATACTCCGGACTGTTATTCTGAAATTTCAAAAAGATAAAAGAAAGAAAGTTGTAGAAAAAGTGATATAATAACCATTTCA
Organism: Agrochola macilenta; assembly: GCA_916701695.1. Taxonomy (NCBI): domain Eukaryota; kingdom Metazoa; phylum Arthropoda; class Insecta; order Lepidoptera; family Noctuidae; genus Agrochola; species Agrochola macilenta. The sequence goes on along the minus strand of OU753554.1, from coordinate 6,814,045 downwards.
TCCAACTGTCAAAAAATTACAGTTTTGATTTGAATACACAGAATAGTTATTTATGCTATAAGTGCGGAAATCATCTTACGCACGTGTATCATACAACGTTTTACTTTGCATTGTGAGAGAAAAAAAAAATCGAGTGAGCCTTATGATGATGTGTAACATCTAACATAATGACGACGTATATATGATAAAAACAACATTCATGACTTTGACTTTCGACTTCGACTTGACTTCGACTTCGACTTCGACTTCGACTTCGACTTGACTTTGACTTCGACTTCGACTTCGACTTCGACTTCGACTTCGACTTCGACTTCGACTTCGACTTTGAATTTGACTTTGACTTTGACTCCGCCATTGCCATCGCCATCGTAATCGATGTCGTCATCGCCTTAGCCATCGTCATCGTTATCATCATCATCTGATTTGTAGAACTTTTCCCAAATAATAAAAACTCTGCAACGGGCTGACGACGGCCACAAAAATTAAAAATAAACAGAAAAGTAAAAAGCACTAGTGAAAAAAGTGACACTTTCCGCACTAATTTACTGCTTGGGAAAGGCTCTTTTCGAGCAAATGCATTGTAAAATTTCAAATGGTAGTCAATTTGCTTAAAAGTAATTTCACTGACTTAACTTAGCTCAACATGCGCTAAGGAACTTATTTTAGTTAGTTGCCTGTACTTGTTAGTTGTTGTTGACTGTACCTACAATAATTTGTCACCGTCCCTTATGATTAAGTATATTTTAATAAAATTGAGTTTCGCTGTACCTAATCTGCCTTAATTAGTTTAACCCTTTCGCCGTCCCATGAGAAGGGTATAATTAATCTTCTGTGACGTAGTGACGTAAACATTGCAGACAAATTAACCTTTTGATAAGGATTTCACACTGTCTGATCGTTAGCCCCCTTGGGTCGGTAAAAATGTAGACGACCATTTTATTTTTGTAGTCACAAAAGTAGTTGTAGCTAGTTGGGAAGATGAGCTCAAAAAACAGCCGGCCACAACTGGATTCAAGTAGCCCAATCTAGAGAGCACTGGCTATCTTTGGAGGAGGCCTTTACCAGCAGATTAGTAAATAATACGATATATTTAAATTTATGTGAAATTTAAACTAACAAATTTTAAGAACTAAACTTAATTACTAACAAAAATGTATAATAAACAACGAAATAAAAAGCCTTGTATTATAAGGCTTTAAAAAAATTGTTATTTATTCTATTCAGCAGTGGGCTGTATTACAAGGCTGAAAACGATGATGATGATGATTTTGAACAACAAAATTAGTACCTACTTATACAAGAGGAAGTCTGAAAGAAGTACCGGTGACTGAAAAGTTGTGTGGACATCGGTTGTCAAGGGCGTGCGATGCGGAGGAGTGAGGAAAATGTCGCGAAGAAAGTTTTGAGTATGTTCATACTCAAAATTTTGTGGATATATACAGAATGTTTGGTAGAACGATTTAGTATTTTAGGGATAGGGGACATAATATGCTATAAGTTTTGTCTCATAGAAACTCTGCTTTAAGGTTATTGAGATATCTTTTCTTCATGTCGTTAAATCATTTTTGTTTGTGATAGTAACAGATCGTAATTTTTGGTGATATTATGTGCAAAGCACATTTAATATATCAAAAATTACTTAATTATGTGTTTCCAGTCTTAAAATGGCATTAAAGTAAGAAGATTTTTAATTTTAAAATTCACTATAAAAATAAATAATATAACAATTTTGTGCAATCGAATTTCGGTCCTTCTACCAAACTTTTTGTATGTATAAGACCAAAGAAACGATGGATGAAAAGACTGTGCGAATGATGACTTACAGTGGGGTGACTACTGAGATGACGGCTAATAGATAAGTATGGAAGGAGAAGCCATGCTGTGCAGACTTCAAATAAATTGGTATAAGGTTATGAGAATGCTGATTAATCTGAACGAACCATAAAATTCCGATGACCGTTGGGGATAGACGTGTTCTTGAGTGCAGACCGTTTAGCTGATAACGTATGGTACGCACTCAGGCTAGGTGAAGCAATATTCTTCGCATGGTGAAATGAAATGAAATAAAATACAATCAAATTTTTTTTTGTCCGTCAGGTAAATTATTAAAAAATATTGAACACGTATTGTAATGTGGCTGGTAAAATCGAGTTAATGACGTGCGATTGGAGAGGCCTAAATCCAGAAGAGGAATGCTATAGCTTGATGATGATTCTAAACGAACCATCATACTTGTAGGTGTACGAATACTAAACTTACAGTTGCAAATGTATGGGTTCGCAATCAGCCGGTTGACGTGGCAATATTATGAAAGTTCAATTGTTTTACTTATGAAACTTTAATTTCGGCCAAAAACCTTAAATTTTCTCGGAACAATAAAACTTTGGTAAAACATCAAACAACTTAAGAGTTCCTTGGCATAATTTCCAACTTTTAAAGTAGGCACCACAATAACATTCCCCTTACTGAACGTTTTAAATTTTTGCTTGAAAAACTTCTACAACTACACAATTCTTTGGTTTACCTGGAAAGATAAAAAATGTTAAGAGGACATAAATAAAAAGTTTTACAAACTTACTTAGTTTTCTTGAGAATGGGTCGCAAAGGAATACTCAATCAGTGTTAAAATGCCATTGAACAAAGTTTCTTGAAAACTAAAGAGCTTTTAAGGAAATTTCTTGCCGACTGGTGGACTCTATACGTGACCAGAGGGCTGGCTCGATCTTTGGCCAAAGAATTAGCCTTGCCATTCAACGTGGCAATGCAGCTGCCAGTTTTCTGAGCAGGTTTCCGGATAACAGCGATGTGGACGATTACTTCGATGCCCAAGTGTCCTTTTGTTTGTGTTTTTGTATTTATTTGTATAGTTAATGCGTCATTTAATTGCAAACGTGCACAGTAGCGTTTACACTAGGCCTTACCCCATAACCGAGTACTTTACTTTTTAATCGACGAAAAAAATGTGGCGGCATCTAAATCGCCACATGCGAACTACGAATCAAAGACCTGATGTGACAAATCCTGCATCGCGCAATTAGAGTTTACCGCGCGAACACCATATATACAATAACTACCCCGACATCAATCGCTGGGCAGTTGCCCACCAGACACAACACCCGTCTGGTCGGAGGATCCTCCCTTTTCTATAGATGATGAGTGAACTTTACACCCTATTCCTCCTGCCTAAAAATAGGAGGAGGATTTCTTTTTCTACTTTCTTTTCCGGGCCTAATAAGGGTGTGCCCACATAACGTGTTTACGTGCGTAGAGACGACGGATGGTGGCATCTGTGTCTCTCGCGTACGCGTTCTAGCTACTACTGACAGCCAATAACAAACTTGTTGATGGATCGAGAAGAAACTGTTAACTATAGGAGATTTTTTTTTTGATCGACATAAAGTATACTTAAACCAACATTGGTGTGAAAGGAACAACTTTCGTGAGCTACATTTCGGGATTTTATGTTTAGGGATTGCCGTTGAAAAAAATTGAATTTGAGCAGGAAGTCCCAATTAAAACCCTCTTATTCCTGTAAGTAGTAAAGATATATAATAAAACTACGAGTCGGATTAATATTATAAAGACGTTATAATAAAATACGTAGGAACACACATTGGCTGCAAATTTACAGCCAGGGAAATGAATAATTGTTTATCAAATTGACACATTATGTTGATTTGCCGTGTTATAGCCATTTCATACTGATATAACTGATTTTCATTCATACCTACTACATGCATCAGAAAGTAAAGTAAAGTCAGGGAATTATTTATCTGAATTATCAACCAATTAACTTAGACCATGGCCAGTCCACTGCCACTTCTATTTGCTTACTCGGAAAGCTATGTTGCAATTTCATTTCTGATTTTATATTTCAAAGAAACTCCGAGCATAGCCCTCTCTCTATCGCGCTGACTGACCTTGAATTTGTGAACCGGCCCCACTGTCAGTGTCCACGTTTCGGCACCGTATGTCTTAACGGCCAGGACTTACTGGTCTTTCAATCTCTGATCTGAATAATTAATTTACAGAAACAAATAACAGAACTCATCTTTTTATAGTATGTATTTATTTTATTTATTTAACCGTTTATATCTACATACATAATACATAAATAGACAAGAAAAATGGAACAGAAAAATACGTACATGTATGAAATTTTATTTAAAGATTTAACATAACACATAACTTATCATCACGCCTTGTTTCCCCGAAAGGTTGGGCAGAGGTGTACCTATGGGACACCCACATTTCGTCAGTTATGTTTAAGTCCCATCATGTACAATAGGTGGCAAGCCTATTGCCATCAACCGGGCACAAAACCAGACTCCGGGTTGCTACCGAGATATTCCATATAGAAAATCCCAATTTCACTTTGCCCGACCTGGGAATCGAACCCAAGGCCTCATGCTCCGCAGTAGCGCTTGCGATTACTAAACCTACGAGGCAGTCTTTAAAGATTTTCTATTTTGTTACACATTTTTAATACAAAATTACCTAAAAAGATCTGTTAATTTTATGAATAAGAGAGATTAGTCCCATCTCGAATGATTTCTCCCGGGATCGCTATATTCTAAGCAAACTGTATTTAATTAAATTAGGCCCACCATCTTTAAACAATGCTTTGTTACGCTGGAGAAATAAAAATTGTGTTCTTTGGACCATACCGTGGATCGTTGCGTTCGTTACGTTGTTGAGCAGACCAATTTTTCAAACATAATTATGAAGTAGTTGTTATCACTTCAGAATTTGATTAAAAATTGACTTTGACTTTGTCTTTGAAAACTGTGTTACGCGATAGCTATGGGTGCAGGTTTTACATTGTTTAGTTTTATGGATTTAGGGCCAAATTGTACCAGCCATTTCAGTTACTAAATGCCCCACTAAGCATTTTGATTGTCTCACTACGCAAGGCTCATTTTCACAATAACATTATTTTGTACAGAGAATGTGCACTTTTATCATTTCTAACGTGGCGATTTAATCGTGGACGTCCACGTACATAAAATGTATGGAAAGACATGCACGTTAAAACGTTTCGGGACGTAAATTTAAAAGCGTCCTCGGACCAGTGGTTGGGAACTCGAAGCAAAGCAAAACCACGAAGATAACACTCTGAAATGTTTTTACAAAGAAAATATCACTTCATATAAACTTTTCACTCGTCCAAATGAATGAGAATATTCACAAATATGGAACTGAGTCATAGTATCAGTGTGAATCTTTCAGTGCATTCCAGTGTACAGTACATCTTATCACTCAGCTGAATACATCGCACTATCGTTCCACAGAGACACCTCTAGATACTTGTACACTGTAGTGACAACGTACCTCTAGCATTCACATAATTATTATACACTGTATTGAGTAGGTAGTACTAGCGTTCATTCCCCATATAAATGTCAAGGATTTTCTTAAAATATAAAGTTGATACTGTATTCTTTTGTTTTAAGGGAAGGCGGCTACCTCTTATGAAAACCTAGTAAGTGCTTCAAATTTAATTTTCCGGGAGAGCGTAAAAACATAAATTGATACAGTCTTTGCATGTGGTAACTTAAGCAAATTATAATAATTAGATAGAGTAAAATAAATTAATATATTTATTATAGAACAAATATGATAATAATACATGTTTATTACATGTATTATGCCCCTTGATCTTTTAAAATACGTAAATTCTGCACATTTATTTAAAAGTAAATGTTGTTCGTTGGTAAGCCCACAACTTGAGAATGGTTGGACCGATTTGGTTATTTTTTGTTTAAAAATGTTTGTAATAGACCGAATCAGGTTTTTAAGGACATATGTTTTTTTTAAATTGCCGGGCAAATTGGTGCATTTTCTATGAATTATTGAAATTTGGACAGGACAACGTCTGTCAGGAGTGTCTGGTTAGCTAATAATAAAAGATATTTGCCCTTTCAACAAGAAAATTAAGTATTTCAAAACCTAATAAGTTTTGAACACTTGCTAGGTTTTCAAAGAGTCAGAATCATTTATTGTAATAAATGATTCTGACTCTTTGAAAGCCTTACCTTTTTAAAGGGTTTTGAAACAGTTTAGAAACACTTACTGAGTTTTGTGGTATTAATATCTCCGTTATTTACTAAGATTTTAATACAGATCACTCTAAAATTCGATGTGACTTACTATGAAAGTCTCGTTGATCTAGTGGTCGATTCCCAGTTCGATTCCCTGGCCGGGCAAAGTGTTGTTGGGTTTTTCCATCAGGAATTTCTCAGTAATAGCACGGAGTCTGAGTTTGTGCTCAGTTGATGGCAATAGGCTCGCCCCCTGTTACATGGGCATAAACATAACTGGCGAAATGGTGTATATAATGTACACCTATGTCTAACTCTTTGGGGAAAACAAGCACGATGTTACATATATGTTTAAGTATGTATTAAATGTAATGATTATGAAAAAAAGTCGCTTTTTTTATTTACCATAGGTACTGGGTTTTGATATGGGGCAGCGGTAGTATAGGCTGCGGTTGGCGATAGAAAGTTTTCAATGAAAGGTATCCTACCTACTCTCGGTAACTACTCTTTTTTTACGCTCATTTTTACGAGATTGAAGGATCGGCGTTGTGGGATCTGTCTATAATAATTTTTGACGTTTCATACTGGTATCAGCCCGTTTTGAATAAATTACTTTGCAGACTCGGCAAACAATTTTTTTAAATATTTTTTTCCGTCACTTTGCTCGATTGGTTTTGGAACTTTTTGAAGTGAATGTTATAATTATGACAATACATTATGTTCCTAAATAAAAGCATGTAGGTATTTTTTTTTACATCTTTTGTGTTTTAATGTACAGTTGGAATCTTTTGCAGTTTCTTCTTCTTTTCGTGTGGTTAGTAACTAACCTGGTGTCAGAGTTTTAAAGCCGCTGTGGGCCTCTGACTTGGCTTCACATGCCGCCGAGAAATATTTCTCAAGCATTTCGGTTTCTTCACGATGTTCCAGGCTCGACGACGTCGTCGACTCCATCAGGTTGACATACATTGCACTTACACAAGATTGAAATCTGATACTCTTCTAAAGAATGCAAAGAAATGCAATGGTATTAAGAACATAGTATTTTCGAAACCATAATATTATACAGAAAGAAAATAGATAGATAGATAAAACAAACAAAAGACACACAAAAGCACAATTAAAAGATAACAAATTACATGAATGTACATAAAAACATGATGCCAATATACAAAAAATAAAAACATAAGTACCTACTTAAAGAGTGACATTATGACATACTTTGTTTAAATGAAAAAAGGAAAAACAAGGTGCGGTGTGCGTCTCAAGGTTGCACCAAATGGTAGTCCAGCTCAGGATGTGTCAGGCAAATATACCTAACGCTGATTTTCTGCTAGATCCCTGCAGTGACATACGGACTAGACGTCCGCAGACGAGATAAATTGGTGTTGTGACAAAGTGTTATGCGCGTGAAAAAAGGAAGAGAACGGCGAGAACGGCTGGGCTGATTTTGGTTTTGAAATATTTGTCATAGTCCAAGAAAGGTTTAAACGGTGAAAAAATTAGGGTATGTAGGGTATGTAGGGTATGTAGGGTAGGTAGGGTAGGTAGGGTAGGTAGGGTAGGGGTATGTAGGGTAGGTAGGGTAGGTAGGGTAGGTAGGGTAGGTGGGGTAAGTAGGGTAGGTAGGGTAGGTAGGTAGGGTATACGTACCCTACGTACCCCGTTCTCGAGTTTTAGCGAGACAAACGAACAGCAATTATTGATTTTTATATATAAAGATAGATTAACGGAATTATAATAGAATAAAATAGAGTGAACTTAATAAGATTGTTTGCAAGATGATGACTGTACTGTCTATGTATTTTACGTGCAGTTCAAGCCCAAAGGTAATACAGTAAACCTTTACAATATTAAAATTACGTAAAGAAATTAGTGGCACCTACGCATTTGCGCAAATCCCTTAAAAAAAATACAAACTTACCTAAATTCTACGAAAAGAAATACGACTTTAGCTAAAAATAGAACCGGCTGATTGATCACGAACGGCTCAGACTAATAGCCCTTAGGTTAAACCACTCACAGTATATTATTGCTATCTAAACATTTATCTTTTACTAATTTGTTTTGATTTCCATGAAAAACAGATTGAAATGTTTACGATCAACTGAATTGAAGAAACGTTTATTTCTGCCTCGTATTGTCAAAACATTTATTGTTTGCAAAAACGTGTTGAAAAAAAACCGTGTTTTATTTTTAAGAAATTGTCATGCTCATTTATAGTCTTGTATCGTAGATGTCGATCTGACTGCCTTTTCCCAACTATGTTGGGATCAGCTTCCAGTCTAACCAGAGGCAGCTGAATACCAGTATTTTAGACTGCTCGGCTCCTCTAAAAACTTATTATATTGACTTACTTTTAAACTTATTGAGAACCTCTAAAAGCTTTTTGGGCTTTAGGATGCACACTTTTTTTAAATAATTGAGCCTCTTTTTAACTTTCTGGCGTACGAATTCAAATTCAAAATTCAAATTCAAAAGTCATTTATTCAAACTAGGCTGAGAGTCAGCACTTTTCGAACGTCAAAATTACATAAGACAGTCCCCCAAAACGCCCACCCTTCACCACTTCCTAGTGCATTAGCTGGGAAGAAGAAGTGGCGCAACAAACTCCCCAGCAGCACAGCTGTCTGTTCAGTTAGAAGAACAAAAAAAAAAGATTCTATATAATAGTATTCAAAATAATTTACATAACGCAACACAAAACATAATTCAAATTATTAGCCATATGTTAGCTAGCACACGCCAATATACCAAACAAAATCATCGAGAACTCAACCAATCAATCATCGATACTCAGGCCGAAATAAAAAAAACTAAACGTAAACAGAATTGATATCTAAATAAAAAAGCCTCCAGGCATAAAGGGCGTGCCCGCTTACATATAGTTGTAACTGGAAGTTATAAATGATAAACTAGGACCATCGATGTAAAATAAATAAACAAAGAGTTAATTACTAATAACAGTAAATAATATGATCAATTGTCGAGGTCACTAGCTAACCACATATTGCAATACAACTCATATAAAAACAGTGTGATGAGTAGATATTGTCAAAAATAAATTGAAGTTAAATTAAAATAACTTGACTTAAAAAGTCAAATAAAATAAACAATTATATAAACTCATATAACTTGTCAGTACGTAAGCTGGAGAAAGAACATAAACATTGTCTTGAGTTAATCACAGCGACCAACTATTCTTATCATTTAAGTAGTCGTTGATAGAATAGTATGCCTTTGAACAAAGATTGGATTTTACTTTCGTTTTAAACGCATTAAAAGGCAAATCTAGCAAAGAAGAGGGTAGCTTGTTATAAAAGGTTATACCAAGCCCAACAAATGAGTTATGAACCTTATGAAGCCGGTGAAAGGGAGCTCGTAGTTTGTCCTTATTTCTAGTGTTAATTTTATTTTCTTTATTTAGGCAACCAACAGCGATACATATAGTATGTTACAGAGTATGTGTGTTACAGTATTGTATGGCTAATAATAGGTTTCCCTGTATAACTGGGATAAGTATAAAACATGCGAACGGACTACTTAGAAATATTATAAATTCAAAAAGTGCAGTTTTAGGTATATTACTTATAGATAAGTTTAACATTTTAAAGAAAAACAAAAATGGTTTGAAGATTAAAAAAAAATAAAAAAAGTTTGTAAATTAAGAGACTAATAAGTAGTTTATCATTTGCCTTCGTTTATGGTTTTTATTATTTTATTTTTGAATGTAGGTTTATTACAGTTAAATATATCGACTTGAGAGAACTCTGTGTTATAAATTCGAGCAATACGGGTCAATACACAATTTTTGGCGTAATTAGTTGAGTGCCGAGGCACGTGTAGCATCGTAGTGTGACGAGTGCGCCGTAGGGGAGTGTTAAAAGTTACCTGTGTTACCAGCTCCGGGCAATCGAGGCGTCCATTAAGTATGTCATAAAGCAAACACATATCCATAACCTTGCGCCTTTCATCGAGTGTTAGCAGACCATGTGTTCGACAACTATTTTCATAAGCCATCGGAGGTTTACGGAAGCGATAGTTAAGATGGTTAATAAATTTTCTTTGAACCCGTTCTAGTTGGTTCTTATAAATAATGTATTGGGGGGACCAGATTGGGCACGCATATTCTAAGACACTGCGCACATATGCAAAATACACTGATTTAAGAGCCTCGATGTTTTTAAATACCTTACATGACCTAATAACAAATCCTAAGTTCTTATAAGCTTTTGTACTAACAAAGTCTATGTGATGCGAGAATGTTAACATTGTGAAAATCACTGTTTTTAGTGTATAAGTGTATATTTTGCCTAATATATAAGATATTAGCGAAGATGAATTGAGATGCCACCGTGAGGATACCAATATCTTTGAAAAAATCTCTCAGAGAAACTCTGGCACCAAGCTGGTAAATAGCGCGAACAGCTCGTTTTTGAAGAACAAATATATTTTGAATATCAGCAGCTTTGCCCCACAGCAGAAGACCGTAGGACATAACGCTATGAAAATAACTAAAATAGACTAACCGAGCTGCATCGACGTCAGTGTATTGTCTTACTTTCCTGACGGCGTAGGCGGCTGAACTGAGCCTTCCCGCTAGGCTCGATATATGTGGGCCCCACTGAAGTTTGGCATCTACTGTTATGCCCAGAAAAACCGCCGAGTTTACAGATTCAAGCACCTCTTTATCTAAGACGATGTTGGGACCTAGATTTCTAACATTTGGTAGGGCAAACTTTACACATTTCGTTTTCTTAGTATTTAGAACTAGGTTATTTGTCGTAAACCAATCCGTAACCATTGAGAGTGCACTGTTTACATCGTCAAAATCTTGTCTATTCCTGTCTACTTTAAAAATAAGAGAGGTATCATCTGCGAACAGTACAACTTCACAGATACCCTTTAAATAGAATGGTAAGTCATTGATATACACTAAGAACAAGAATGGACCCAGTATTGAGCCTTGAGGTACACCTAACTGAACTGGTAGCCCAGAAGATTTCACACCATCAACATCTACACATTGGGACCTATTATGTAAATACGAATTTAAAACGTTGAGAGCTTCGTTTTGCACACCGTAATGACGTAGTTTACGCAAAAGCGTGTCATGGTGCACGCAATCAAAGGCTTTGGAGAGATCACAGAAAACCCCAATAGCATTTTGCGAGTTCTCCCATGCGTGCATGAATTGAGTGCGAACATTGAATACGTTTTTCTCCGTCAAATAGGTAGTGTTCCGGCGATACCGCATTCGTGAAGTCCTCTTTGGAGCACGATAAATACTCTACATCTTTAAGATAATAATTCTCATATAACTTGGAGATTGCGGTAGCGTCGGCGCTGCCGTAGAACCGAATGGGTGCGAAAAATATATTTAAAAAGACATGAATTCGGTGAATTTCACGAAGTGATAACTTGAATCACTATCAGATCCCAGAAACATTTATCCGTAAACAAAGATAATATATTTTTCTATAAACATTAATTTTTTATTTTGAACACATGAAAGTGTTTTAAAATCCCAACAAGTTCGGATTGTTTTCGGACGTCGTCGGAACTAAACGTCCGTATACGTACGACTTACTCGCACTCAGTCTGCGCCCTTAGTACTCGGAAGGTCGGGATCATGTGTGCGTGTTCGTTTGTGGTCGCACTAGTAAAATTCGTACGATAACGCGTCCAAAGTGAGCGTGGCCTTATGGTTAGGCTAGGATAGAACTGTGACCAACCGCGTTGCGACCTACATCTAACTTGGTCGAAGCTATTTGGCTATTTAGTATTTTTATGACAAAAAGAGTTGAAATCATTATTTATTACAGTGTTCAATAATATTTTTAGGAGCGCAAAATGAGAATGATTAGAGGTTCCATTAAATACATGCCTTTCTTTTTTCAGAGCTCACACATTAAACCAATCGTTTAAAAAAAGTCGAATAGTCCAGACAAAATTCGGACGGGCGGCCAAAAAGCCCCCAATTCCGGACGGGTGATAACCCTACATCAAAGACACAGGATAGGCATGAATAGCCACATCGATGTGGCTAACCATCCCTATCCTATCGAGGTAAGCGCATACCATTCCGAAATTGATTACCGGCGTGACGTCATCAAGACCCGATGTTTCACGATAATGATTAATTGCGTCAACACTACGTCATCATTAAAGCGTCTTGATTAATGATTGCGTATTCAACCTTCTACAGCCATGACGTGGCCTTTTTTTCAGGGAAATTGATAAAGTTTTTTTTTAATTGTGGGAAATGTATCAAAATTAAGGTTGGTTTTATTTACGGTGAGTATGGGTTTTAGACTTATGAATTCAAGTGCAGTACAGACAATAAAAGAGATCAGTAGGTATGCTGAAAAGAAACAATGATCTTTGTAAGTTTTACCCTTGTACCTTATAGGGATGAAAAGTATTTTTTATCAAATTAATCAATCTTGGATGAAAAGTATTTTATATCAAATCAATCAATCTTTAATGGATGAAAAGTATTTCATATCAAATTTAGTATGTTAAAAAAATACCACGAGTGGGTTGGCTAAAAAATTACTGGCCAGACGACGTATGATAAATTTAAAATTAATAAACAACTTGTTTCAAAAATTTGTAACAAATGTTTCTCTTAATAAACACTATCCATTGATATATCACTTATGGCTTTTGGGCGCCAAGAACATCCCTAAACTTAGATGGGTAAGTAGTCACCTATTTAAGTCAGTAACTCCAAATTGAGTAACAATATCGGCAAAACTCCTTTCCATTTGTCATTGTCATCAAAAGTCCAGTGCCAGGTTCAGTTTTCATCTTGCAATGTTGAAACAAAATATATTTTTTATTTTTTATTATTCACAGTCTGGCTAGTAATATTTTAGTCAACCCACTCGCGATATATTTTCAAACATACTAAATTTGATTTAAAATGCTTTTCATACATTAAACAGATGGGTGAAGGTCGTTCCTGGGTCGGATTCTCTACTATAGCTTCAGGTGAACGGAAAGCTCACCTCAAGTTCACTTCACCTAAGTTTCCCGGTGAGATGTTTGTAGAGCATTGTTCAGCATGGTATTTTGATAGTAAATTGTAATTTATGTGTAAAATTGTGCATGCCCAAATGACGGCAAAGCATCGAAAACAACATTATCAAAACATGTATAACATCTTAACCTAACCATGTTGGTAAAAAAAAAAAAAAAAAATTATAAACCGGCTGAACTCAATGCCAACGTGATTCAAAACATTCACACTTGGCAGGCTTTTATTATACGTCTATTTCCATTTTATTTCCGGAACAGGAAACAAAACAATATTGTTACTGTCCCATACATGTTTTATTCGATTTGATGACAGTCTGATTTAAGAGCAAATAAAATAAAGAGAAACATGTTTTTGTTCTACATTTTGTCATGGGTTTGTTTATTTTTCCACGCAATTTGTAGAAAGCTTTATTTTATGGATTGTATTTAGCCGTATTGGCAATTCTTTTATCCAAAATGAATGCTATGTAGTGAAGTGTACATACACTTACATACAAAGGCCACTTCTCATACATATGAGAAGTGGCCTTTGCCCTGTAGTGGAACAGTAAAAGGCTGGTATTAACATGTACAAAAATAAATGAGTTACTTTTTAATTATGTCATATGTACTCATTGATTAATTAATAACCCCTGACGCAAAAAAGAAGTGTTACAATAAGTTTGAGCGCTATGTTTGTGTGTCTGTGTGTCTGTCTGTGGCATCGTAGCTCTGAAACGATTTGAATGCAGGTTTTCTAGCAATGGTTCTTAAATATGTTTTATCAAAATCGGTTCAGCCATTTGAAGATTATAAGCTCTTTTCTAGTTGTAAAATGGACAAATGGATGTGAGCGTCTTCCACAGGTCTGTTCGATTTGAAATTTGGTATTCTGTTACTTCAATGATATTAGAAGAACATAGTAACCTTTAGCACATGTTGAGTACTATGTACCGACTATAAAGCTACCATTTAGGTACTGGATATGTCTTTCATTGACTTGAATGTGCCTTGGCGGCTGAGAGTATGTCATGCTCACTCTAATGTCTCGCTGACGGTGGCGCGTGTGTTTGATCATTTAGCTCCCTTCAAAATGGTTGAGCTGAATGGTGCTAATCCATGCGTCATGTTCGTGAACGGGCGCCGTCAGTAGGGACTGGTCATCTCTTAGCTACCACGGCTTATTTTAATTTAATTTAATTTTTGAATTTTTATTTTTGCTACGGACGCTTTTAACGTTTTGCATCGTTCTCACATGTATAACTTCAACATGAATGATGTAACCAATTTTTTGTAACCATATTATGATTTAAAAGAGTGTCCGTGGAGTTTCTTGCCCGTTCTTCTCCATAGGTACCTACTACGCTTTGGAATGGGCATCTAGCTTCATCTTTCTGACTGACGGACCCCTTGACAATTCAAAAGTGCCTGTAATTGGTTTATTTGAAATAAATGCTTTGAGTTTGAGTTTAACTGATGCTGCAGCATCACCTGGAATTTGCAGGATAACCAACTCCCTTACCAACTTTAAGCATAGGTATAGTGTTGGGGCTCATTAGAATGGTCTCAATGAATAGGTTAAAGGTAGATAATGAACAGGTCTAGTGATGGCGTAGGAAAGAGAAATGAGGAAATATTTGTGTCGGGGTTTTTTTTAATTTTAATATAATTTAATTTGAGTACGATGCAAGTTACGCCAGGCTATCAAAGTCTCGTCTTAATCAAATCAAAAGTCGTTCATTCAAACATCAGGTCATGGCTCTAATGCGCGCCCAGTACACGTTCTATTTGGCGAAACCTTAAACATAATAGTGGCTACAATTTTCACCAATATCGATAAAAACGGTAGCTCATTACGATCGCATACGCAACATTAAAAATGTATAGACTTTTATAAATTGTTTTGAAGTTTATACATTGTTAAACAGCGACCTGGGTGATGTTTGGTGAAGAATTTTTTGAATAGTTACGCAACAACGCAGGCTTGAACGTTGGTATTGTGTTGCCAGAAGCCATGAATTCATCAATGAATGTTTACAGAATGGAGAAGAATTGATTAAAAAAATAAGGAGATTCTTTAAATCTACAAATTCGGCTCAAACATATTTGGCTCAAAAAATGTGCAGGGAAAGTACCTAATGCAATAAAATTAATACAACTTGATAAGTGGGCAATAAAGGATGTGTCGCTACCGCCACCAGGGTCCATCGCTAAATATATGAAAATTGGCCGTCCTAAAACAGTCTATGATTTTGTTTTGACCTATGGTTTTGACAGAGTATGTCCTCGTATTTTACATATGAGAATTACAGAGAGAGTTAGGAAGCTGAAGTAGCAGTGAGCGGGTCAATAGTCATGTTTGTCGAAGGACCGATGGCCGGTGGAGCAGACAAGTACTGGAGTGGAGACCTCGTATTGGCAAGCGTAGTGTGGGAAGCCCAGCTAGATGGACCGACGACCTTAAAAAAGTAGCTGGGATAGACTGTATGCGGAAGGTGGAAGACGGGTGTTGTGGTGCAGCCTGAGACAGACCTGTCCGTAGTACGATAGGCTGAGTTGATTGATTGACTTTTAAGTTGTAAATAAACGAAGCTGTTAACATTCCGCTAAGCCTCACCCAAGTTTCACAACAACACTTTTAAGTAAAGATAAGCAAAGTACGGTACTAGTGTTCAGGTGTCACTGATGACGCAATTGTCATAGTGGACGATCCCAACAGGTCAGCTGCTTTACCATGACAAATATCAGTGTAGCAACACAATGCATACCTTAACGCTCCTTGAATAATTTTATTATCTGCCTAGATTTTTTGCAACTGTGTTGAGGTCGGCTTCAACTCTAACTTTACCCTTTACCTACCTGTGTGTGTATCCATATACCTGTCAACTGCCTATCCGACCTCCACAATCCAGTTACTGGTTAAAACCCTTTGTTAAGTCTGGTTGTCAGAATTCTGGGCATCGAAGACTATCACAGATCTACGGAATGACAGCCGTGACCAACGGCTTAACGTGTTTTCCGAGACACGGAGGGGTCTCGGTATGAAATGGGGTATCCACGGACAGATCTCGGCAAACGCTGCTGAAGCTTTGGTCAATCGATTAGCTTAGACACCGAGGCTTTATTGTGTAATTTAAAGTAGCTTTTGCATGCGATTTCGTCCGTGTATTTTAACCGACTTCTTAAAAAAAGGTTTTAATTCGTCTGTATATATTTTTTTGTTATATGACTTGTTTGTTCATCGATATTTTCGTTAATGGTGGACCGATATATATATATATTTTTCATTTATTAGAGGTATTTTCCGCTTTTATCCTATAAATATTTTAATAACTTTGCTTGAGGAGTTTTTGAGTTAGCTTCAATAATACGTATTTATTCCACTTAGTGTATGTTGTTGATGATGTTATAATAATAATAACTTCCTGTCGCTGATATTTACATAGCAAGCGTAGTGTAGAAATTTGTGTGGGGTAGGTACCACAGCAAAAAAGTAAAATAAAACAACCGGCTTCCAAAAATAACACTACAAAGAGTAAAAATAATTAAAGATTTTTATATTTATTAAAGTCGGTGGCAAAAAATTAAAATACAAAACCAAAGACACCGACTTCCAAAATTAAAGTAATTTTTTACTTTGTAGTGATTTTGTAATATTTTTTTTATTTTCTTGCATGTCTTATCATTTATTATAATAATATTCAGGATGAAAAGTACTCTGTCCTCCATGTCGCAGGGTACATAATTATGTGTCAAACATAACAATCGGTTCAGTGGTTTATACGAGTATGAAGCAAAGTAAAAAACAGACAGATAGCAGAGTTACTTTCGCATTTATACTAATAATATGTATGGATAGATAGATAGATATAAAAAATGGAAAACTGAACGTTTTGATAATACCAGCCGCACCCCGCAGTTTAACCCGCATAAGTTTCGATCCCGTGAGAATATTGCGATAAAAAGTATTCTATACCCTAACCCAGGTCATGGTCTACCCATGTGCTAAGTTTCATTCAAATCTGTTCAGCCGTTTTAGCGTGAAAGCGTAACAAACAAACAAAGTCACTTTCGCATTATTTCGCCCGCGGCTGCGCCCGCGTGGAGGTTGGAAATTATGCCACGAGAATGTACTAACGGGATAAAAAGTATTGTATGTGCTAATCCTGGTTATGAACAATCTGTGTGCCAAATTTCATCCAAATCCGTTTAGCCGTTTTTGCGTGATTGAGTTCAACAAACATTCAAACATACAAACTATATGTAAACATAGGTAATAGCTGCGCCTCGCGGTTTAACCCGCAGAAGTTTCCAACCCGTGGGAATATCGCGATAAAAAGTATGCTAACCTAACCCAGTCCATGGTCTACCCATGTGCCAAATTTAATTTAAATCTGTTCAGCCGTTTTAGCATGAAATCGTAAATTCGTAACAAACAAACAAACTAACTCACTTTCGCATTTATAATATTAGTTAGGATTCGTAGAGTGTTCACATCGTTTAAAAGTACAACATTTCCTTAAACTTTCGTAAAAACGTAAAAAAACTCCAACTAACGTGCTAAAATAGCGCTTGGTGCGGAAATTCGCGAAGGTTTCTACTTTTACATTTAACTTTATAACCTGATTGTCGCCAGTTGGCAACGCTAATGGAATGTGTAAACTATTCGAATAACGTTATACCTACTACTCGCTTTTGTACTTTAAACTTAACTAGCTTTTGTACGTTCGTTTTCGTATGCTACGGAAATAAAGCTATAAACTGTCTTTATAGGGTTCCGTACCTCAAAAGAAAAAAACGGAACCCTTTAAATAGGATCACTCGTGTGTCTTACTGGCTGTCTGTCCGTTCGTCACAGGCAATTTGTTCCGAATCTACTAGACCAATTTAGTTGAAATTTGATACATATATGAATTTCTGTGACCCAAACACGGACGGGTAACGTAAATAATTTTATTTTAAATACCGTAACTAACCGGTAACTCGGTTCGTCGGGCTTCGGTAACTCTTCGTGGGAGAATTGGAAAAAAAAAAAGTTTTTCAAACTACTGTGTGACATATCTAAATGAAAGGGCTTGTTGTGAGGATCAATTTTTTTTTTAATAATTTTACAATAAATACATTTTAAGATAATAAAAAAAAAAAAAACAAAACCTTTACCTTTTCCTATGCAATGATTTTATTGAGACACTGATCCCATTAATTACTTAAAAATGTGAAATATTCTTTAAAAAAAAAACGCTCTGTTATAACTTCTATAACTAACGTTTGTAATATTCGTGCTAACGATCACAATATGAATATTACAAACACTTAAACTCAACCGTACTTAGCCACACCGCTGCAGATAAATACAGATGGTTCACTCCGCAAAATCATTTAAATAAAAATCGACTCTTGTTACGACACAATAAAGTACAATTCAGGTCGCACAGCGCTAATTAGCAACAGTTATTTTCACCTAGACGTTGCCTCTATTTCTATTGCGTAACTCTTATAATATCTTCTGACTACGTTACGCCCACCGAATTTGAAAAGTCGAGCCCGGTTTTTACCTACTTGTAGCTTCATACCTAAAAAGCGGAGTGAATTGTCTGTATTAATCTGTGGTCACACCTTTATACTCGTACCAAAATTGAAAGCTTTCACAAACTTAGTCCTGAACCCAAGACCTCAATTAAGTTAATTATCTTAACAAGTGCAGTTAAAGTAATACTAAAACAAAGTACATTAGTGCAATGAAGTTGTATAAGCTCCCTGTATCGGGTTAAGACTGTGAAATGGGTAACGAACGGTTAACCTGTCGGTTAAGTAATCCGCCTCGCTCGGCTAAACGTTACTAGGGAATGGTGTCAATGACAATGTTGGTTTTAAGTGGTTGAAGTCGTCATGTATATTTTGTAGCTCTAGTAATTTTGCCTAAATATTTTTTTGTTAACTATTAATTATCTTAATGAGCTAGGAGCTTAGGAGCTCGTGGCTAAGTGAGGAGCTCGTGGCTAAGTAACAACAGCCGCATTGGTCGATCCATCAGGTTAAGCTACGCTTGCCGGGGTTGGTCAGTGGATGGGTGACCATCTTTACATACCGAGAGTCCTCCGTGCCTCGGAAAGCACGTTAAGCCGTTGGTCCTGGCTGTCATTCGTGGATCTTTGACAGTCGTTACGAGTCGTCAGAAGCCCGAAAGTCTGACACCAGTCTTACCAAGGGGTATCGTATTACCCAGTTACTGAGTTGTGGAGGTCAGATATGCAGTCGCTCTATGTAAAATACTGGTATACAGCTGCATCCGGTTAGACTGGAAGCCGACCCCAACATAGTTGGGAAAAGGCTAGGCAGATTGATTTTATTAATTATCTTAATTTATATAATAGTTGCGAGGTATATCTACAGTAGCCTTGCTCAAAGGGTGCTCCGCAAAGCTTAAAGTGAACAGATCACTCGTTATAAACCGAACAAACCTCGCCCCGCCAGTCGACGGTTCGCACGCGACACAGATGTGCGTCGCCGGATTTATTGAGTGTATATAAGTGAGTTATTATAATTATGTTTTAAGAATTAATTGAATACTTTTTACTGTGCTCACAGGGTCTGTAATTATACCTTAGCTTTAAGTCATTTTGCCTCTTCCTAACCCTTCTGCAAAATACAGGCGTGATGTTATGTTATGTTATGTTACATTAGCCATTTGTTAAAGTGCCAAAACACTGAGCACTTAGGAGTAAGGACGATAAGACCTGTGACTAATACATTGAAACGCTTAAAGTAATCCGTAGGCTCAATTTACATTGCCGCGGAACGGTATGGAAGAGAATTGGAACGAAATTGTACAAAGCATAATGAACTTTATGGCCATTGTGTAACGTGCAAACTAGATACGAGCTGCTAGCTGCGGGAATTCCCGAGAATGCGCGAGAATTCTCCGGAAGACATGCGACCAGTTTTTTGGCACGTATTTTGTGTGTACTTTACACAATTGTTATAAAGTTCATTTTGCTTTACACGATTTCGTTACAAAAGTCACTTCCATTCCGTTCCGCGGCAATATAAATTAATCCTTAAAGTAAATTTTCATTCGTGAATCCGCACATCTAGTTCGATTAATTCCGGCTGGTTTGGTAATCCTCTCGCTCGGCTGCAGCTTACCACCTGTGTTAGTACTGTAGACTAACTACTCAAGCTGGATAGTGCAAATTATTGTTGATACTCGATACTATCGATAAGGATAGTAGTTGAATTTGTTTAGAATGTACTTAATTTAAAAAATTGCTGATTGGTTAGCCTGTGTTGTTGAATTCCTTTAGTCTGTTATACAGGGTCAAAATAGATTAGCTAGCGAAACTTTACCGACTTGGATGGGTACCGATAATCTATATATATAAAATGATAAACTGACTGACTGACTGGGTGATATATCAACGCACAGCCCAAACCGCTGGTCCTAGAGACATGAAACTTGGAGGGTGTGTTCTTTGTAAAGAGTAAATATCCACTAAGAAAGGATTTTTGGGAATTCCACCCCTAAAGGGGTAAAATAGGGGATGGAAGTTTATATGAAAGTCCGTCAGTTTTGAAGTTAGGATCTTCAAATTTTGTGTTTAGGCTGACGATTGAAAATTAATTTATATGTGTCTCAGCGTTTTTGATAATTCCACCCCAAGGGGTTAAAAAGGGGATAAAGTTGAAAAGTCCTTAATTTTCTAAGAAAAATCACTAAATTTACTATCTAGGCTTATGGTTGGAAGCTAACGCAACGGTGTTGTTAGAATTTCAACCCTTAAGGGGGTGAAAAGGGGGACGTAATTTTGTTTGTAATTAAAGTTCTTTATTTTTTAAGTTAAAATCACTAATATTTCGGCTTATTATTCTATTATATTCGCAATCCACTGCTGGGCTAGCCACATTTGAGGCGATAAGTCCTCTCTTTCAGGAGTGACTAGAAAGGCGCCACGGCGTCCTCACCTTCCGCCTGACGCAGGTCCTCACCGGACACGGTTGTTTCGGGAGGTTCCTGTTTCGCATAAGGCGGGAGGAAACGCCCAGGTGTCACCACTTTGTGAATCACCCGGAGGACATGGTGGAGCATACGGTGAAGGTCCGCCCGGCTTGGGCGGAGCACCGCCTTGTCCTTGTGGAGGCGATCGGTGACAGTGATCTCTCGCGTCCGGCCCTGGTCCAGGCCATGGTACTTAGGAAGAGGGCGTGGCAAGCCGTCAGCTCCTTCTGCGAAGCAGTAATGCTCGCAAAGGAGAAGACGGAGCGCGTGAGGGAGAGGCAGATGTCGGCACAACGGAAGGGGTCCGCTAGGACCCATGCCTGCCGGGGTCGCGGGAAAGTCCGAAAGGGATACCGTGGCCCCTGGCAACGTACAGGTAATTGAAGACACACGGGTGGGTTTTAGTCAGTAAGAGTCTGACACGCCCTCCCGGTCCGCCCAGAACGGGAGAAGTTATTTGATCATTAACCACCCTAAAAAAAAAAAAAGGGTCTGAAAAGGGCCATGAAGTTTTGTATTGAAGTTGCTCATTCGCTGAATTTTGTATTCAAGTAAAAATAATATAAGTGCATGTGTACTGCTTCTAACTTTACAGTATTTTACATAGAGCGACTGCCTATCTAACCTCCACAACGCAGTTACTGGGTAATACGATACCCCTTGGTAAGAATGGTTGTTAGACTTTCGGGTTTCTGACTTCCCGCAACGACTGTCAAAGATCCACGAATGACAGCCGGGATCAACGGCTTAACGTGCTTTCCGAGCAACGGACGGGTCTTTGTATGGTCACCCATCTACAGACTAACTGCGGCAAGTGTAGCTTAACCTGATCGATTGACCTGTGCGGCTGTTATTATTTAGCCACGGGCCCCTCCCCCGGAGAACCCCCCCCCCTTCCCCTTCTCCGCGAGAATCGATATAGATATAGATTAGGATAGTAAGGATACGAACAGAATGCGATACTGCTCATCCCTCATAGCAAATAGCGTGATAATTTGTACCCTACAGACTGACCACACATATAGGGAACACCTTTGCAATGTTATTGAGGCCAAAGTACTAACTGGATCTGCCAGAGGAGAAACAGTCTTCGTGCCGCGTATACCATTGATACCAAATAATGACCTTCCGTTTGAATTTAAAAGATTGTAGTTGACTATTAATAAGTCACAGGGACAAACTCTGAAATTTGCTGGAGTTGATTTGCGGCAAGACTGTTTCTTCGTCGGCCAATTTTATGTGGCTCACTCACGTATTAGCTCTCCAACTAGCCTGGTTGTTTTAGTGCCCGCTTCCGAATTAGTGAAAAACATTGTATATAGAGAAATACTGTAAAGGATTTAGGTAGATACCGGTCCTTTACAGTCTTTTTACAGTAGGTATTTCTTGACAGTATTCCTCAAATATCACAGATAGTGGAGGACAATTAGCCATGAACAAAGCTCTATATTGTAATTGTTATAATCATTCATAAATATCTAGAAAAAAGAATTTATACTCTACGCAGACGAAGTAAAATAAAATAGTAACGAAGTCAAATCTTACATTGAATATTCGAGTCTGATGCCGAAAACATAGTTTTTAGAATTTTGGTCTGTTTGTTTGAATGTACGAGTATGTTCCGGTTTGCACAAAAAAGGATGAACGGATTTGGATGATATTTGGCACACAGAGTTTATAACCTGGATTAACCTATAGGTTATTTTTTAATCCAGGTAGTACGTTCCCGTCGGATATTTTCCGACATCCACGCGGGCGAAGCCGCGGGCAAAAGCTATAATATATGTAACGATGATAACACAAAAACAATAAGGTTTCTTAAGCTCAAATTTCCACTACCGGTGGCCGATAACCTTGTAATCAATTGTTAAAATTTTAAATAGTAATTTGACAGGCTGCTCTCCGCGGTTCTACCCGCTTACTCGCTTTAAAATCGGTCCAAAATACGGCTCGCTTAAAATCGGCTCGCTTACTCGCTTTCTCGATCCCGTGGGCATATCGGGATAAAAAAGTATCCTATGTCCTTACCCAGGTCATGATCCGGCGTTTAGCCGTTTTAGCGTAACAAACAAACAAACTCACAAACACACTTTTGCATTTACAATGTTATATATTAGCTGTTGCCCACGACTTCCTCTGCGATCCAGGATAAAAAGTAGCCTATGTCCTTCTCCAGGTCTACCGATGTGCCAAATTTCATCCAAATCCGTTTTTCCGTTTTAGCGTGGAAGCGTAAGAAACAAACAAACTCACTTTCGCATGTATAAATATCATAAAATAGTTAGCATAGTTAGGATTAGATATTCCAACCCACCCACGCCAAACCACCACGTCTGATAAGTATCCCCAGATAATTTTATTTGACCTTGTTATAGTGAAAGCTTTACGAAAATTGCGCTAGTCAGAATCTAGTTAAAGGGGAAAATCTATAAGTCCGTGATGAGGCCTGTCGTACTGTATGGATCGGAATGTTGGGCCGTGAAGAAGACGGATGAAAAAAGATTGCACGTAGCGGAGATGAGAATGTTGAGATGGATGTGTGGAGTGTCGAAACTGGATAAAGTAAGAAATGAGTATATAAAGGGAAGTTTAAAAATTGCGCCAGTGACAGAAAAGTTGAAAGGGAATCGTTTGGCCTGGTATGGGCATGTGATGAGGAGAGAGGAAACGCATGTGACTAAAAGAGTGATGAATATAAATGTTGATGGATGGAGCGGGAGAGGAAGGCCAAAGAAAAGATGGATGGATTGTGTGAGGAATGATATGAAAGAGAAGGAAGTGAATGATAGCGTGACAGTTGACAGGGGAGAATGGAAAAAGAAAACGTGTTGCGCCGACCCCAAGTAACATGGGACAAGGGCAGGAAAATGATGCGCTAGTCAGCAATCTTGTCCAACGGAATGGTGTTCATAGAAATTTCACCATACTTGGTGACCACATTATAACAGCACACTTTCAATGAGCGAATGCTACTGTGACAGTCTTCTCAATCTCAAAAAACCCCGACACAAACATTTGCTCGTTTTTCTTTCCTACTCCATCAACAGATCCTGTTCACCAGCTATTACTAAACAAACTGTAACACCGAGCACGCGTTAGAGCCCTAACTTGACGTTATGACTGAAGCGACTTTTGATTTGATTAAGACGAGACTTTGATAGCCTGGCGTATTAAGAATCGTACACAAATGAAATTATATTAAAATTTAAGAAAACCCCGACACAAATATTTCCTCATTTCTCTTTCCTACGCCATCATCAGGCCTGTTCATCATCTATCTATAACCTATTCATTGAGACTATTCCAATTAGTCCAAAGACGATACCTGTGCTGTAAGTTGGTATGGGAGTTGGGTATCCTGCAAATTCCAGGTGCTGCAGCATCAGTTCAAGGTCACTATAATTTTCTTTTTAACCGACTCCCAAAAAGGAGGAGGTTCTATGTTCGTAGCGTATGTATGTTTTTGTCAATTGTGGACCGATTTTGAAAATTCTTTTTTGTATGAAAGAGTATGTTCTGAAATTGGTCTCATAGAAACTTGATCAACTTTGCTTGGATATTTTTTGCTCATAGCTCACTAATAACATAGAACACTGTCGATCAAATCACCTTTCAAACAAAAAATAACAAAAACACAATCGGTTTAGATGTTTGGGAGCTACGATGGCGCAGACAGACACAGAGATACACGCGGTAAACTTATAACACCCCTCTTTTTCCGTCGGGGGTTAAAAACAGTACACTTTCCTTATTAACAATAAGACCCATTCAACTTCTAAGATAAAACAGAGCAACCAATTTCCCTACATCTTTAAACTCGATTATCAGGTTTTACCCAAAATTGCATGCCATTCTATGCCAGTTGATCACCGTAGGGAAATTCGGCTCTCAAAGATAAACGAACAGACTAGGTAAATGATACAAAGCATACACCACTTACATAGTCTCTAGAGTAGAGATAGCTATTATTTTTATCTAGAGTAGGATCGCTATTAGAGAGAACTGACTTCTGACTTTAATTTCGGTATGTTCTGAGGTAAATATTAAGTCAGTCAATACTATGTAAGTCTATTTACCTGACTGCGGCGAAGCCAAAAAGGAGGGTTATGAGTTTGACCTGTACGAATGTGTGTGTGGATATCCGTCTCTGTGTTCCCTCGTAACTACTAACAGGCAAAACCGATAATGATATGTCGTTTGATTCGTCTTAATTGCTCGAGAGTCACTGGGTATAAAAAATCTAAATGGCGGATTATAGGCGCCAAAATGTAAGTTTAAATATAATAAACTTCCAAACCTATCGAGTGGGGTATCAAAATGAAGGGTTTTAAAAAGTGCATCCGGATATGAACCCGCATCCTTGATACTGCTATTATTGGAATTCTATCAATTATATCGTTGATCAACTCCATTTCAAAATTAAATAAGAGCATGGAACAATTTTTTTCTTTTTTAAACCCTTGTGTCACTCGGAGTGATATAAGAATTCTAACGACACCCCATACATCCAAATCTGTTCAGGAATTTACAAGTTATGGTGGAACAAAGAAACTCACATACATACATGAACCCTGCAAACATTAGACTACTTTTTGGACAGTCGTGTAATAAACCAGAATCGCGCCAACATAGCCATCACATTTTCAGCACATTTCAAAATGGATGGAATTAAAATATTTTCGCAAAGTAGGTAAACCCCAAACTGCATCGTCGAAACTGCAATGCAGTCATGAAATTGAAAGAACGTTTCCTTATATTTCTAACCAAATATTAGGGTACCTGAAACGAATTAAATGGAGTCACGTTATTTGACAGCACTGTAAAATTGAATCCTAACTCTCTCCAATAAAGTCCAAATTGGAGTGATACACAAAATTCATATAGACGTAATCTCTGCCTAGGGAAATTTTATACTTTTATGGAGAATATTGTAGAGGGCCACATTCGCGAAATGAGGTACTTATGCCGTTATTAGGTAGTTACGTGCTAATTACAATCTTAAGAATGTAATTGCCTTAAGAAAGGATTAAATTCTGAGTGGTACATAGGTCCTTACTTCTTTGGTTTTTGAAGAAATGAATTTGCAATAGACCCTTTTATTTTGGTGCATTAGAAGAACATTTACTTACCGTGGGAAATAATTATGTTACCGGCGACATTCTCTCCAAAAATCGTTTGGAACACAAAGATAAAGAAACATTAAAAAAACTTTTTAGATATAACGAAATTCTTTCTAACTCACGAGCACGACTTGACTTATAGAATATTGAGAGCGCGTTTGTCGTAATCCCGCTGCTACTTGCGCCCTAGTGCGTAAATAGGGTATCGTTGCCGACACCGTTAAAAAAAGAACATCAATTTATATAAGGTACGTTTAATGTCTACTAATAGTAACAACTACATCTTTTATAAAAAAACATTTAAACCTCATTTGGAACACATTTATATCACAACACTCTAGAGACATGAATTGATTTATTTACGGCCCAAACGTTTGGTAACCCATTTGGAACACAAAACTTAAAAGGTTAAGTTAAAACAATCACTACCATTTAGGCATTTCAAAATTTTAGATTATACGTAGTTTTTATCTACTCTCATAGCGTAATATTCGAATTATAAACTTCAAAACGAGTTTATATTGACATAATTTATAAACACAATACCAAAATTAAAAAATAGAATCATATTAAAACACTTTTTCTCTAACAAAATAATGCTTTAAAACATTTTTTTTTAATTATGATTCAGGGTAAATCCAAGAAGGCGTTGCCATCAACTTTTGTAATGGAATGTTAGCGGGGGACAGCCGCACCGCTCTAGCGCCTGCACGGTGATGTGCTGGGTGCAGGCGCCATTCATACGTGAATTTGTACTGAATTTCGTGGGAATTTTGTATTCTTGATTTTAAAACTTTTAACTTTTATTTAGTAGGTTCAATCCAAATGTATGAGAGTAGATAATAGTAGTTTATGAAACTGTTGCATAAAGAGGTGTATCAAAATACGAGTTTGCGTTTAAGAGTATTTTAATACCTAGCTATGTGCAGTTTCATACACTACTTTATCTACTCTCATACATTGGGATTGAACCTACTAAATAAAAGATCAAGATTTACAAAAACCCACGAAATTTCGTACAGCTTCACGTATGAATGGCTCCTGCACCCAGCATCACCGCGCATGCGCTAGAGCGGTGCTGCTGTACCCCGCTAACGTTCCATTGCAAAAGTTTAAGGAAACTCCTTGGTGATATTAACTTCTTGGATTTGCATTGTATCGTAAGAGAAAAAAAATTGTTTTATAACATTATTTTGTTAAAGAAAAGGTATTATAATATGATTCTATTTTAAAAATTTCGGTATTGTGTTTATAAAGTATGTCAATATAAACTCGTTTTGAAGTTTATAATTCGAATATTTCGATATGAGAGTAGATAAAGTAGTAGAAGATAGAAATAGTATGAAACTGTACATAGCTAGGTATTAAAACACTCGTGTGATACTATTAAAAAGCTCGCCTGCGGCTCGGTTTTTAAACACACACACATTTTAATACCCATTATGCAACAGTTTCATAAACTACTATTTTTATATTATAACAGTTCATAACATAACGTAACCATAACGTAAACCAAGATTATGTCTGGACTTTAAAAGAGAGTTTGAACCCTTTTTTTTTGGGATGGAAAATATCAAAGAACTTCTCCAGCTCTGGGCGGAGCGGGGGGCGTGTCAGACTTTTACTGACTAAAACCCACCCGTGTTCCTTCCGTTGTCTGTGTGCCGGGGCCGCGAAATCCCTTTCAGACAAACTCGCAACCCTGGCAGGCATTGGCCCTAACGGGCCCCGTCAGTTGGTCCTGACATCTCTTTGAGGCGCGCGTGGAACACAACGCGACGTCGACCCGGGCGTGGTCCCTATCGGACGGTGAGCTACCCATTGCTCACCGTCCGCAAGCCCGCGCCTACGATGACCGGGAATCGGCCTGCGTTTTCCGACGCAAAGGGCGTCTCCTGCGGCGACTAGGAGCGCGAGGGCGCGAATCTTCCCTCTCCCTCAGGCGTTCCACCTCCTCCTTCGCGAGCATAACTGCTTCGCGGAAGGAAGTGTCGGCCTCCCATGCACTCTCGCTCCAAACCATGGCCTGAACTAGGGCCGGACGCGAGCGATAGCCGCCGCCGATCGCCTCCGTGAGGACACGGCGGTGTCCCGCCCAAGCCGGGCAGACCTCCACCGTATGCTCCATCGTTTCCTCCCGCTTTATCCTGAACAGGAACCTCCAAAAACAACCATGTCCGGTGAGGACCTGCGTCAGGCGGAAGGTGAGGACGCCGTGGCGCCATTCTAGCCACTCCAGCTACTCCAGCTACTCCACTCCTCAAAGAGGGGATCCTCTTTGAGGAGTGGCCACAATTTTGACCCCTTTCGACACTTTATTTATTCTCAGGGGTAGTCAGTTATGAAATGTCGACTACATCTTGCGTATATTTTCTTTTCCTTTTTTTTTATAAGACTTGTAAAATTGGTTCCGGTAATCTATTGACAGAATAATTAATTTCATTTCATTTTATTTCATCGGTACAGGTACTTTCGATGACGTATGCAATAAACAAAAGAATGTGCATTATTTCCTCTGCCTTAACGTGATATACACGCAACATAAGTAACTGCATATCATAATAATAATTATTTATTTTGTAATTCATAAACAGTAATATTATGCATCTATCATCAATTTGATATCTTTAGAGTTCCATACCAAAATTAACAAAATGGAAAATACAAAATAATACAAAAAATACAAAAATATTTATTTCAACTAAAACATTGTTTCATACATAAATTGAGGCAGCCCCAGTAAGTTACAATAGAACTGGTGTCGGAGCTGTCTCGCTCTTCCCATAAGTGATAGCATATTTTAATGATGAGGTTAAATAGAGTTTATAGAAAAAATAAATTAAGTTAAACAATTATTTATTTAGCAGCTCTCGGTGTTTGTGTGTGTGTGTATGTAAGAGTGTGTGGAGGTAAGTGTGTGTAAATGAGTGAGTGGTGGTGTGTGTATTTATAATAATATAAATTAGGCTATTCAATGCAAAAATATTTTTTCAAATCCGACGGGTACTTCCGGAGATTACCCCCAACATACAAACAAACAAATAAGCAAAAAAAAATACCTCTTTTTACTATTAGTATAGATTAATAACTTTAATAAACTGGAACACTATCTGTCAAAAATACGGCAGGTTGAGATTAGGTATTTGCCTGCAAGTCTAGCCAAAGAGCTGGGCACGCCACAATTGTGGCGATAAGTCCCCTCTTTGAGGAGTGGATAGAGAGGCGTCACGGCGTCCTCACCTTCCGCCTGACACAGGTCCTCACCGGACACGGTTGTTTCGGGAGGTTCCTGTTCAGGATAAAGCGGGAGGAAACGCCCGGGTGTCACCATTGTGTGGATCGCCCGGAGGACACGGTGGAGCATACGGTGGAGGTCTGCCCGGCTTGGGCGGAGCACCGCCGTGTCCTCACGGAGGCGATCGGCGGCGGCGATCTCTCGCGTCCGGCCCTGGTTCAGGCCATGGTCCGGAGCGAGAGTGCATGGGATGCCGTCACCTCCTTCTGCGAAGCAGTTATGCTCGTGAAGGAGGAGGCGGAGCGCGCGAGGGAGATGCAAACCGCACGCCCTCGCGCCCCTAGTCGCCGCAGGAGACGCCCCGGGCATTGGGAGTCACGAGCCGACTTCCGGCTACCGTAGGCGCGGGCTTACGGACGGTGAGCAATGGGCAGCTCGCCGTCCGATAAAGACCAGGTCCGGGTCGACGGCGCGTTGTGTTCCACGCGCGCCTCACAGAGATGTCAGCACCAACTGACGGGGTCCGTAAGGACCAATGCCTGCTGGGGTTGCGGGTTTGTCCGAAAGGGATATCGCGGCCCCGGCACTCAGCCAACGGAAGGAACACGGGTGGGTTTTAGTCAGTAAAAGTCTGACACGCCCTCTCGCTCTGCCCAGAGCGGGAGAAGTCATTTGATGATTACCACCCACAAAAAAAAAAAAAAAAGTCTAGCCAAAGAGCTAGGGTTGCAGTCTCCATGTTCGCTCAGCGACTCCTGCTTTACAAAATCCGAAAAGAAATGGATATCGATGTCGTGTTTAGACCTCGTTTTTGTCGTGGTTGTGTTTGAATTCTTATCTTTTTCTTTTCTATGGGATTTATGTATGATTGAAACTTGGACAGGACAACGTCTGTCGGGTCAGCTAGTCGTAAATAAAAGAAAAGATTAGAAATATTTGCTCATACCCATGTGAGTGAAAGGAAAAAAGAATGTTCACGTATTTTTTAGGTATCGGTTCTTGTTCAGTGTATATGAATAAATATTGATGGGTATATGGAATACAAAAAACTGGCCAAGTGCGTGTCGGACCACGCACAATGAAGGGTTCCGTAGTTAGGGCGCGTTTGAAAATCAGAAAAAATTATGCTGTTTTTCAGTACATTTTGTGACAGAACTAAACCGAATCAAATATAACTAATAACTACCATATAGGTAATAGGTTGGTTCTTCATCTTCAAATGATTGCAACAAAACGATCTTCCGTTGCCATTTTCCACAAAATTAACGATACCGGGTTGAGTTTAGGTACATTTTTTGTTCTATTATCAATATATTTAAACATTTCTAAAAATACTATTAGTTGTTAGACACATTCAATTGTAAAACTTTGGAAAAAAATGTTTTAAAATGTCACAAATAGCCGCAAAACAAAATAAAAACCGAAACTAACTTTTTCAAATATTTTGCTATTACGGATGAATCTTAATCGATTGCATTAAGGGTTATTTTATTTTTGGTCTGTTTTGATTCATTTCACAAATATTTCGAAAGAAACCTCAGTCCCCTTTTGGCCGCTGTCATGAGTGGACCCTGTGTTTTGAGTGTTTGCAGCGGCTCGTGTGGAAAAAGATTGCTGTACAAATACTAAATATTTGATAAACCAAATTTGATACTTGCTATGGTAAGATCATTTTGTATCCACAGATTTTAATTACCATTATAACTTTATCCTCACAGATTTTTACAGTTTATAAATGCCTATTCGACTGGGACTTGATGGAGTGACGTGGAGGTGTACTTCGGTGACTGCTACTGGAACTCCTCGACGAGTAGAACTAGGTGTGCCAAGTTTGGGCTCGTTTCGTGGGTTTTATGGAGTGACTTGAAGGTGTGCGTCGCTAAATGCTTCTATTAGTAAGTATGAATACTATTCGTTTATCTTGTATAAAATAAAGTGCATATTGTGTAACTTTCAAAACTGAATTGTTCTTTTAGATGCCGATATACAAGGCATTTGGGAAAAGCTTTCGTAAAATAATTCGTGCCTGTAGACATAACTTTAAGTTAGGTCTAATTGTCTCCTCCTAAAATTGATTGACCCAAGACAGGTGAGAAATATGGAGCTAAGAGCACATTCATCACATACTCACACAAATATTTTGGTCTCATCATAACTAACAAAACGAGTTCAAACACGGCACACCTAGTTCTACTCGTCGAGAAGTTCCAGTGGCAGTCACCGAAGTACACCTTCAGGTCACTCCATCAAGTCCGGAGGTTAGTAAAAATTTAAAGAACAGTACGAAATATTTTTTGGAGGTACCAATGTATTATAAAGATATAATAAAAAATAATAAAAAAAACAAAGTATCAAAATTAGTTCACTTGACCACAATCACTGCAGCTGGCCCGTGTCAATGTAACGTAGTAGTTCGATTCAATACCTATCAATTTTGCAAACGCGTCCTTAATCCCACGAACAAACTTAACATTACAACAACAATATTGAGAGATTCACTATGTTATTTTAAGACCATAGACTTCTTATAGGTTTTCCTGTAATCTATGAGTGAAGAACCACTCTCTGCATTTTTTCAAAATTTTTGGCTCAATAGTTTCGGAGATAAGGGGGGGGGCAATAACCAATTTTCATAAATTTTCTTAAATATCTTTAAAATTATTTAGATTAAAATTATAAAAAATATATATTTGAGATCCTCGCAACAAGTCCTTTCATTTGATATGTCACACGGTTCAGTTTGCAAAACATTTTATTTTTATTTTCTAGTTTGGCCCCCAAAAGTAACCCCAAAATTCAAAATTCATTTATTTATGTTACACATTCCGTGTTTGGGTCACATAAACACATATGTGTACCAAATTTCAACTAAATTGGTCCATTAGATTCGGAGTAAATTGGCTGTAACAGACGGACAGACAGACAGACAGACAGACACACGAGTGATCCTATAAGGGTTCCGTTTTTTTCCGTATTGAGGTAGGTACGGAACCCTAAAACATGTTGTTAACCACCCAAGCACTTCTGAATAGGGATGTTGACGGGGGAAAAGAAAAAAAAACTATTTAGTCCGTAAGTCAGATAATAAAAAAATATTAGACACGTATTTTTTGCTTTATATATATATTTTTTTTTAATAAATAAAACGCATTAAAGTTGGGGAGTGGGGGCTCGCTACGTCACAAGTTGGCATAAAATTTACTGGAGAGCGACATCATGCCAAATTTTAACTCAATGTATTACCGTAATCTTTTGATTACGTAAAAACGTAAAAAATTCGTGTCCAATATTTTTAACTATCTTTCTGACGGAAAAATAAATGTTTTTATTCAACATCCCTATTCGTGATGACCTGAATTTAAAATACAATACAGTGTCGAATACTAATATTGTGCACGCGTCTCGTGCTTGGCCGGTTTTCTTTAATCAAAACAAACAACATGCCGCGATCTTGCCATATATAAAGGTAAAAGTAGTCATTTAAAATTATTATTAATCGTGAAATTGTCCTGGATCACTACTAGTGGAAAGTCGACAAAATGTAAGTAAATATTTTAAAAGCTGTAATTTAAATAACTGAAAAGAGATCATTGCTCATCATTATGAACAATATTTTCTATAGGACAATAAGTGCGGATTTCACCAATGAAATTGAACGCGTTCAGCAGATCTAAACGCGTTCAAGAGCTGTCAGTGTACAATATTCCATAACAATTTAGACACTGACAGCTCTTGAACGCGTTTTAGAAATGCTGATCGCGTTCAGTTTCATTGGTGAAATCACACCTTAGACTCAATCACGAAAAACAAATACTGTAACTTACTTGTACTTATCACTTTTTGACAAACATGACTTGTCTTGAACTTGACTTGATTTTCAGCCTTTTTTTTTCTTTGTCTTTCTTTTTTTTCTTATCATATTTTTATCAATAGCAATTTATATAAACGAGCTGCTACAAACTATAAATTAGTTTAAACCTTCCGCGATGTAGCACTGTTGTGCGATTGGTCGCTTGAGTCGCTCATCTGGGTCGCTGCTAGGCTCTTGATTGGTTGAATCATTTAGTTTTGATTTAGAAGCCTGTTGTAACTTGTATCGTGTAAATGCAATAAAAAGACAAAAATTTTATAAGAAAAAGGCAAAGATTGATGTTTGTTCAAATGTTGATAAGTGCATCATTTTTTTTAAATTTCATCACCACTGCTCTCAAAACGGTGAAGGAAAATGTCGTGAGGAAACCGGTATGTCCTAGAACCAAAACTGGGCCCGCGTTGTGGATTATGGCCCAAACCCTCTTACCGACGGGAGGCCCCCAGGGGGTGTCCCAGCAGTGAGAAAATCAGAGGCTGATTATGATATGCAAAAGTGTAATCGCATTCAGTAAGTTAGCCTCGTAAGTGGGCGCCCACACATTTACGCGTGTCAATACAATATTCTACACACTTAATACTGTCTTCAACTTTGTAAATTTGTTTGATTACGTATTACTTGTTTGTTACAGGAGGACCACTGCCCGTTTGTTGGTGATATTCGTATTGTTTAAACTTTTCAGCTACTCTCGGGCGTTAAGAAGTGTTGAAGACATGAATTGGGAGACGGATCCCAGATCAGCGTGGCCTCCTGTTACAATGGAGGACCGCATGTGCCACAGGATTGTAGTTTTTGTCCTTAATGTACCAAACTACTTAGGTAACGGCTTAGAAAAGACATTTATTGCGTCAGGGGTCCTATTAGACAATAGTCGTATTCTAACATC
Source organism: Agrochola macilenta (assembly GCA_916701695.1). Classification (NCBI taxonomy): domain Eukaryota; kingdom Metazoa; phylum Arthropoda; class Insecta; order Lepidoptera; family Noctuidae; genus Agrochola; species Agrochola macilenta. Next base: position 6,779,876 of record OU753554.1, on the reverse strand, counting down.
TTATAATCCTTTTAGGAGTTTGATAAGTTCTCCTAACCTTATCGACAACATTTTGGCGTTGTTAGTTACAGGTCTAAGAAATGACGTGGTAGTACTTAAAATAGCAAACATAGTATGCGGTCGTCAAATAGCATATGAGCCAGATCATAAGAATAAAGTTTGGCATGATTCACTACACTCTCCTCTTCACGATCTTATGGTAATAAGACTGGAAGAAGAAATTGGAATCGCCAAGTCTTCGACAAAATATTCGAATTATATAAATGTCGTAACCTATTATTGGCATGGCAATCTTACTGCTTTTAATAACACTTTGATATCCTTCCCCGCTCGCCTCCACGATCATATAGATCCTGAAGTGAAAATTTTTTCCTTAGGATTTAGAAAGGAAAAATCAAGGTGGCATTACGATATAATAATTCAGACTGATTACGAAGACGACGATGCCATACTGGTGGACTGCGAGGAGTGGCTGCCGCGGGAATGGGGCTATTTCATTTGTATTAGACATATTGACGACTTCCCTGGTTTGGGGTCCGGTGCAACGTTATATTCGAGAAATAAACTATTTGGGATTGGCAGCTTCGCCGTGTTTAAAAACGATACAGGTGTTCTAGTATTCACCGATGTACGATATTACACAGAACTAATAACGAAAACGTGCGGGGATGAGGAGTTCACCTGGGGATATTATTAACCTAACTACAGTTCCGTCGATTCGTCGACCGAGGATTGAATAAACCATGTTTATATTATTTAGCTACTTGATGTTAACACAGCTGCACAGTTCACATTGATACTTTTCACATCATACTGGAAAGTTAATTATAAGTGATTGCTTAAATTGTCCGTAAACGGTTTTGTTTTTGTATTATATTATGCATTTAAGTAATGAATTATTTGATTTATTACCTAGAATACATAGTTGTTTATTATATAGGTAGTTCATCTATTTATTGTATGAATTACATATACCTACGTAATTTTTTTTTATAAAACAACTTTTTAATTTAGAAACTTTTGTTTAAAACTAACGTAACTTTAATAATTCCATAAAAGCTTTAAGAAAATATTAAAATTCTATATTTACGTAAGGTTAGAATAATTATTCATTTAAATTAAAGCATAAAAAATAAAAAAAACATTTTGTTTTATTTTGTACTAGCTGGGCCCCGCGGTTTCACCCGCATAAGTCTCGATCCCGTGGGAATATCGGGATAAAGAGTATCCTATGTCCTCACCGAGGTCATGATCTACATATTATGTGCCTTCAAATCCGTTCAGCCGTTTCAGTGTGAAAGCGTAAAGGCGCAGACCCACCGCAGCGCATACTGTGCGCGGGCACGCGGCGCATTTTTATTGCGTGGATTCATTTGTTTGATAAACTGGGTCTACGTTTCCACTGCAGTACACACTTCACACCCCCAACTATGTACAGCTGTAGCGTGGCCCACCGCGGTGCACTGTGCTGCGATTAAGATGACAAATAAAACCTTCAACATCCACAAGAAATATGAAAAGGGGGATAACAAATGTTATTGTGTCTAATTTAAGAAAGGATAAGTATAAGTCGCACGTGACATTCTATTGAAAAAGCTAGACCCAATTTGTATGAAAACGTAGCTACATATACGTACATGCTGTCATCGACGAGAATAGGAAAGGTCGTGAGTTCAAACCGGTGCATCTTTTGACAAAAAATTGCGATTTTCTACTGAACTAGACTATGGTGTTAGCGACAATGCTCGTTCGTACTGCAAGGATGTAAAACGGTAAAATTACCTTAGTACAATACGGTAAAAAAATACGTTTTACGTACCAAATTTACGGTAATATTCGGTAAAAAAAAAGTCGTATTAAACGTACTCATACAGTCATACCCACTAAAACACTACAAATACGGAAGTGAGTATGTTTGTGTAGCTACTTCACTATTAACGGATAATGGATTGGAAAGAAATTTGCCACAGATATAAGCAGTATTGAAACTTAAAAAAACAGAAAACCAGGCTCGTGCGACTCATGCGTACTAAAAATCTCTAAAACTTGATTCTCAAGTCAAGAATTCAAGACACCAAGTCACGGATTATAATAATATCATTTATGTGCAGAGGCAGAGCAGAGGACAACAAAAAATAAACGTAAAGTTTTAAGAATTAAATGTTTTATTCAAAATACTTAATCAGTTCTCACTCTTAATCAACAATATGGATAAAATTGATAATTAAAACAAAATAAATGTTTTTTTAGAAGATTCTTTATTTACAGTACCAAAAAAAAAACATACGACTTAAAGTTGCCGGTAATTTTACCATTATATAAATGACCGTAAAATACCCGTATTTTACCAGTATTTTCAGAAAAATTACGTAACCCTACGAACTAGTCTGCATGAAAACAGTGAACGTTCACAGTCTAATCTCAGTCACAATCTGTCAAAAATGCCTCTAATATCCCTATATGTTTATTAGTTTTTGACATTGATTATCGCTGGGATGAAATTGCGACTAGATTTTTTACGTTTTTAATTACGGTAATTGGTCTTCGGGTCTTTGGTTTGCAAAGAAACAATACCACTGACTTTAATACTGGCTTGAAAAATATGCAACGATTTTTTTCGGCATTCAAAACGCTAATGTAAATCCTGTCAAATATTTAACAACAGATAAGTTTCGCACACGATTGGAATAACACAAACAGATTCAGTTATGAACCACTCAATGAATTTAAAAGTACTTCAAAATAAGAACACCTACATATATTCACGCCTTCTTCCAATGGGGGTAGGCAGAAACTACAGAACGCCACCTGCTACGATCCTAAGGCTATGGACACGAAGTAAGCGGGTGCAGGGCGACGGCGGCGGCGGCGCACAGTGGGCTGGGATTACAAGGTTGGGTCTTAAGAGATCAAATGTATTTTTTTGGTATCTAGGCCTAAATTTAAAACGTTTTTATTCTTTGACTTTTTTTAATTTAACGAGTACTTTCGGAGATATAGCCATATCAAATTTGTATGAAGAGTCATGTTATTTTAGTTAAGCAATTTATTCCAATTAAATTGAAATTGAAAATAATGTATACTAAACGGCCTGAAAACCTCAATACCTACTTAGTTCTTTAAAAAAAAAACAATGTTCGACATTTTCCACCACCATAGGTAGGTATGACGTAATTTGTTTTGAGACTTATTTCCGGGAATCAAGGAATAAGAGTGCGCGAGCGCAACAACAAGTTATGACGTGTCGTAACGTGATTGGTGCAACGATAGGGTATCTACGGAATGTTCGGTTGCATTCAAACGTACTTCAGTGTTCTATTACCCACCATAATAGACGCACTACCCCCACACATTCATTACTTACTTATTTGTTATTTTGTATTTGTGAAAATGTTTGAAAATTTAGTGAAAAACCTTGATCTTTTAGTTATTTTAAAAAACAGTGGCAGTATTAAAAATAATGACAGTTTGTGTAGTGAGATAAGGTCATCATTGCATACCTGGATACGAATGATGGAATGCATTCTGCATATAGCCTACAGATTAACGATACAGACATGGACAGTAAAGATAGACAACAAGTGCATCATGGAAAGAAGAAAGAAAGACATACAAGACGCTTTTAAAAATAGAATGGGACTTCTGATTGATGTTGTTAAACAAGGGCACGGCTCCACGAATGACGGAAATACTGCTAGAAGATTTTTTGCAAATCCAAACATGACTGCTGAGATAACTGGTGTTAGTGAAGAATTAATAAGGCGATTTGCAATCATTTTAGAGGCAATTTCATCAGGTTACCACATTGACACAGCGAAATTTCACGAATATTCTCAAGTGACCATGCAACTGTATTTGGAATTATATAGCTGGTATTATATGTCAAGTGTTCATAAAGTTCTTATGCATGGTGCAGCTATTATTGAAAGTTTTGGTCTAATACCAATTGGACAGCTATCTGAAGAAACTGCTGAAGCTAGAAATAAAGACTTTCGTAGGTACCGCCAACACCATTCCAGGAAATGCAGTAGAAAAACTACAAATGAAGACATTTTAAATAATTTATTGACCAGCTCTGATCCACTCATCTCAGCGAAACGTCACAAACTTCGCAGAAAACATAAAACTTTGTCAGTAGAAGCATAAAGTTTATTAGTAATTGAACAAGCGGAAACATTTGATGATGACGAATACGAAAATTTTGCATTCGTTAATGTGGATACCCTTGACAGTGATTAAATTAAAACAGTGCAGTGGCCAGTAGTGATTGTGATTTTTACTTATTTATTTATTTATTTTATTAGTTCTTAGTGGATTAGGCCTAAAGGGGAGACCACTACATAAAAAAAAACGCGCCTAATTCTTAACCTCTATGGTGGTGTGGAATAGAGAACAAAATTTTAAATTGCGACCAAATCGCAGAAAATCGCAACCCGAGAATAGGCGCTAAAATAGGACAAATATACGTACTATGCATACGTAGAGTCAATTCTTTGAGAAAATTTGAGAATTTCGAGATTTTCACATTTTTTTCTTTTGCTTCATACAAAAATTACTTTGGACATTTATAACTCCGAAAATACTAAGTTATGTAAACGACCCTCATAGAAATAATTACTTATAATCGATAGATAAATCCAACACAATATTTAAAATTTCAGAAAAAGAAACTTTTTTTTTTTAATGCTAAGTCCTTTACCGGCCCGTTTCAGCCCACTGTGCGGCGGCGCGGGGAGCGGCGCGTTTTGATGCATAGATTTATATGGAACTGGCCTCGAAGGTAAAGCGCGGGGACCGGCGTACGAGCGTACCAGTCTAGCGGTGCTCGCGCGTCTGCATTGACGTAGTGTTATGCATTGAATTTTTTGCTTTTTAACGACATTTTATTTTTTGCTTTTTTGATAAAAAGATGTTGCCGTTTCTGTTTAGACATTCGTTCACGAACAAAGACAAAAATTTCTCTTATCACAACACTACGCCATTCTAGCACCGCGCGATCTGCCCGCTGACTTCAAGACCGCATGCCGCCGCCGCCGCCTCCACCCCGCAATCGCTGACTTTGAGACCGAGGCCTTACATACTCCTTTTGCCTCGTTTACGTTCATACATCTGGATATGTACGCACGCCGTTTGCTAGTACTACGCACCTGATCTTTCTGAAAAACATCAGTAATAAGGTCACTATTATGTTCTACTAGTGCGTTCCCTCCCGGCACGGCGTTACCATTCACATTTGCCTTGGTATTTAACCTTTAAAAAGTTAACTCCACTTAAAATATATGCGAGTAACATAAACATTTTTTTTAAAACATGTGCGGTCGGGGGCTTCCGTCTGGAACAAAGTTCTTTCTCACTGTTCGCTTTAGCACCCTCGAAAACTATGAAAACGACACCCATGAAAAAAAAATTGAAAACTTTAGCAGCCGCCATCTTGGATTTATATTTTGGCTTCACTATCGGCTTCAGCATCCTCGAAAACCACAAAAACGCTCCTAATGATGAAAAATTTGAAAATTTTCAGAGCCGCCATCTTGGATTTACTTTTTGACCGGTTTTTTTATCGGCTTAAGCACCCTCGAAAACTATATAAACGACACCTATGACGAAAAGTTTGAAAATTTACGCAGTAATTCATAAAGGGAGATAGTTCTTCCTTTTGGATTTATGCTCAGGTACTATAGAAATTGGACACTATTGGCCAATTGCTTAAAATAACCAAGACAAGCACTCAAGACATAATGAATAATAAAATTTAGGTAAATACCATTTTCAAAACAAACTTTTAATGAAGTAATAAGTACCGAATAAAACTTACGTAAACAGAACTTTAATATTTTCTTAAAAGTTAGAGGGTTATCTTAAAGTGTAAGAAGGAGGTTCACGCCTCAAGCTTTTATGAAAATATTAAAGTTCTATGTTTACGGTAGTTTTATTTGGTACTTGTTAGTTCTTAATGAACTATCAAGTACCTACCAAATAAAACTTTAGTTAGTGTCTTTAAAAAGGTTTTTACCAAAATTTTATTTTATACTTTTTAGCATTACAGTTCGTTTAAATATCTGCTCTATCACCTTCATTTGAAAGGTACCTACCCAACCAAGTTGCACTATCTAAGTCATGCTACACTTTGGAATGGGCTATCATAATTGAATGCGTATACAAAATTTGTGCCTGTGCTGTTGACCGCTGAAGAAATCTCTCGTATGGAGTCAGTCCTGGTTCAGCAGACAGGTCATGATGTATAAATGCGTATATAAAATTTACTGTCTGTGTCTGTGTGTTTTGTGTCTATTGATCGTTTAGGAGTTCCGTCGTCTGGAGCCATCCCTGGGTGCAGCACTGAGGTCAGTGTACTTTAGAACGGGGTATCATTGTATGTACATACTCTTGACCACTGAGCAGTTTCCTCGTCTGCAGCCAATCTCTAGAATCTCTCTCAGTCAACCATGACCTAGCACCCAGGCTGCTGCACCCAAGATTGGCTGCAGCAGCCTGGGTGCCAGGTCATGGTAGACTTTAGAACGGACTATCATAACTAACTGTGTATATGTTAATCATGTCTGTACTGTTGACCATTCAGGAGTTCCCTCGTCTGGAGCCAATCCTGAGTTAGCAGTCAGGTCATGGTGTTTGAATGCGTCTATCAAATTTTGTGTCTATGCTGCTGACCGCTAAGAAGTTTCCTCTTCTGGAGCCAATCCTGGCTGCAGCAGCCAGGTCTAGGTGGACTTCAAAACGGTCTACCATAATTAAATGCGTATTTAAAATTTCTTGTTTGTACCTTTTGACTATTGTGGAGTTCTCTTCTGAAGTCAACCCTGGGTGCATCAACCAGATAATGATGAATTTAGAATGAGTTATCATAATTTAATGCGTATATAAAATGTTGTTTCTATGCTATTGACCGTTTAGGAGTTCCCTCGTCTGGAACTAATCCTGGGTGCAGCACCTAGATCATGGTGAACTTTAGAACGGAGTATCATAATTAAATGTGTATATTCAATTTCTTGTCGGTACTGTTGACTTTTGAGGAGTTTACTCTTCTAGAGCTAACCCTGGGTGCAGCAGCCAGATCATGGTAAACTTTAGATTAGACTATCATAATCGAATACGTATATAAAATGTTGTGTCTGTACCGTTGACTGTTGTAGAGTTCCTTCTTCTGGAGCCAATCCTGGGTGTAGAATCAGGTCATGCATCATGAAAGAAATGGATAGCCTTCAAAACTGAACCGTAATATTTCAACTCCGTACGATAAGAGGAAGTAAGGTTTTAATTCAGCTTGCAAGATTTGACAATCACTTATTAACTAACTAACACGGCAAGTTAAATAAAAGCTTGTAAAAAGAACTCAACATCAGTAACCAATCACTAACATATGGAGAAACAAATATTTGGTGTTTCATCCAATTTTGAAAATATTCCATGGCCATCTTCATTAGATCTACACTAATATTATAAAGAGAAAAGATTTGTGTATTTGTATGTTTGTGTTTTTGTTTCTTGTTTGTTTGTAGTTTTGCGCTGGGGCTCTGTCTCGCATAGGGTCGCAGCATTATGCTGAGCGATGGCCGTTTTGCGTGGATGTGACGCATATTTTCCCCCAAAATTGTTTATTTTCGTGTTTTGTTCTTTCCTTGCATCATGTGTACCGCAAATAAACGTATTTTCTTTCTTTCTTTATCTTTTTAATGAAGTAACTCAAAAACTACTAAAGGAACCGAATTAAAAAAATCTTTCACTTGTAGAATGCTATATTATCACTTAGTAACATTAGTCTTTAATTTATAATAGATATCACGCGGGCGAAGCCGCTGGTGGAAGCTAGTAATTAATATTATAATTAATTATTTTAATAACAGTAAGCCAACGAATGGTTATATAAGTGTGCTTTTATTTATCGCAAAAACGATTTATTTGAAGGAATGGTAAATAAGGAATTCAAGCCATAATGTTCCCATGCTCGCGAAATTTGTAAGATAATAGCCCTAGATAATATTTTTAGTAACAGACAAGAATAGATTGTAAATGATACTGAAATAAAAACAGACAGACTCTCTATTCATTTTTATAACAGTGTTACACTTATTTTCAATACTGTCTAGGTTCTAAAAGGCTACATTATAACAGCCGCACAGGTCTATCAAAGGTTAAGCTACGTTTGCCGCGGTTAGTTAGTGGATGACCATTCATTACTTATAAGAACCCCTCCGTGCTTCGGAAAGCGCGCTAAGCCGTAGGACCCGTCTGTCATTCTTAGATCTTTGACAGTCGTAAAGGGTAGTCAGGAGCCCAAAAGTCTAATAACCAGTCTTACCAAGGAGTATCGTGTTACCCAGTAACTGGGTTGTGGAGGTCAGATAGGTAGTGGCCATATAAAATACTGGTATTCAACTGCATCCAGTTAGACTGGAAGCCGATCTTAACATAGTTAGGAAAAGGCTACGCAGATTGACTGTCTTGTCTGTCCTACTGTTTTTGAGTGACAAATTGAAACAGTACTGAATAGCGAATTACTGCTTCTGAAGTTACATGAGTTGGAGTTGGGCCCACTTTTCTCAAATCAAAATATAGGACCGCTAGGCAAACGTCATACATCGATACACGTGAACTGATTCGAATATACACAAATGAACTACCTAAGTACCACTTATGCACTTTTTTTTACATACGTATGCAAATATTACACCTAAAGCTTACCTATAAAGATTCCGACCCAAATGCTCTCTGGGGCCGTTTCGTTACGTTTCATTAGATAGGTAGACGGTAGACCCTCGAGTTGGTAACTTAGAAACTACTTGGTCAGTTTAACTTTAACAAAAGCCCAAGTTGAAGGTACAGGTAAACTTAGCAATTACTTCTGAATTGATATTACAAAGTGATTTGATTTATACGGGTCTCCTCTTGAATTGCTTGATGGTTTCAATTTGTATCTATCATTTGTTTACTGAGGGCGGGTTTCACCAATGAAACTGGCATCTATTCTGCAAAAATCTGCAAATACTCGTACAACGCGATTATCACATCATAATCGCCGAACTGTCAGTGGTTTATTGAATCTGACAGCTCTTGAACGCCGTTTAGATGTGCTGATAGCGTTTGGTTTCATTCGGTGAAATTCGCCCTAAATCGTTCACTTGAGTTAGCGTTTATGTAATGGCTATTTTATATGGCCTATTTATGTTTGAGCAACAGTATTTTCTTTAGGAAGACACCTGTGATGCCATTGGTGTCACAGATGACCATAGACAGTGAAAACATACGATCAAGTTGACCGCCCGCTTGTTATCTATCCATTATCATAAAAAACTTTTCAGAATCTATTAAAAAAGTCGATAGGAGTCGTGGGACGCCCGGTCAGAGCGAAGTTCCTTTCGCTGTATGTTTAAAAAATAGGCACAATGAAATAAATAAACAACGTTTGAGAGTAACAGATTTAAAAAAAACACACGCTTACTTTAGCAAAAGTGTCGTGACCGTTAAAATGTTTCTTGACGAGCTTTAAAGTCGTCACACTCTGAAGATAATATTAGAATATATCTCCGAAATATCACTCACCTGAACGGTTTAATGGACCACCTTTTATATATTTTACCTTTGAGTATAATATATAGGTATTATCTTCGATCAGTCTGATGAGCTTAACGTGCGATAAGAATCTTAGTTTTCACAATAAAACAATTATTGTATTATCGTCAACAACCACGAAGTAATCGATAAGGTTTGAACTTGGTATTACCGAACACCCGCACCTTTTAAACGTAATCGATTATCAACAACAAGGAATCGATAACGATGCATCGGTATCGCAAGAAGTGATTATGAATGTAAATGAGGTCCGAGAACCCCGCAACCGTTTGTTGTGGCAATCGATTACCAATGAACTTGACACGTCAGTCATAGAATATTAAAATCGAAGTAATAATATAATGTTTGTAAATATATGAGAACCATGTATCTATCACATAAGTAATTAATTTATCTGTCATTGCTTCATTTTTAATTCTTTTTACCTATTGTGGTATAGTGTTTTTTTAGGTGCATCATCTTCACATATACACTCGCGGTCAAATAATACGGGTCGATGATAAAAATCCCTGTAACCTGCAAATTCATAATGGTACAAACATGAAGCTACCTTTATATTACAGAAAATGTTAATAGTGTATGAAATAAAACCTTAATTGATCGACAACATAATTTAAAAAAGTTTAATTAAAAAAAAAAAAAATTGGAAATAAATTGAATTCGCGGTGGTTTTACCTTTGCTTGTTTTCACAATTTTGGTTTCAATCTCTCAAATCAAAATGATAAAAGGTGGTCATTGTCGACTTTCACCATCATTATTGAATTACTATCATGTCGCTAACACCAGAAGAATGTACACGTATCGTCACTATGTTAGAAGAAGGCGAATGTCAGCGAAGTACAGCAAGAACAATAGGCGTGTCACTTTCTACAGTGTAGCGAGTCGTCCAACGTTTCCGAGAAACTGGGCAGAACATAAGAACACCAGGAACCGGCAGACCAAGATATACTACGGCTCGAGTAGATCGATTTATTGTTACGACCATGCTCCGAATTCGACCCCTCACGGCAGTTGAAGTAACAAATCAACTTCGGGAAACCCGTAGAGACAACGTCAGCGAGCGGACTGTAAGGCGGCGGCTCCTTGTAGCTAATTTGACCTCACATTGACCCGCAAATTGTTCAAAACTTGAAAGGGAACATCGGGTAGCAAGATTACGTTACGCCCGCGAACTCGCACAATGGGGAGACGAAGAAACGGCAAGAGTAATGATTTATGGCGAATCCAGATTTATGCTGTATGTACATGATGGGGGCGAAGAGTCTACAGACGGCCAGGGGAATGTTTTATTCCAGCTTTTTTTGAGGAAAAAGTGCCGTTTGGCGGTGGATCTGTTATGGTTTGGGCTGGAATCTCTTCAGAGAGTCATACAGAGTTACAGCTGATAGAAAATGATACGCTAACTAGTGCAAGATATGTGGAGGAAATTTTTAATGAGCATGTCGGCCCATATTTAATTGATATGGGTGAAAATTCAATATTCATGCATGACAACGCCAGACCGCATACGGATCAAATTGTAAATGAGTATTTTCAGGACATTGGCATCAATCGCATGGACTGGCCCGCGAGAAGAAGCCCGGACCTGAATCCAGTTGAACACGCTTAGAACGCTTGAACGCTAGAAAGCTTGGGAGGTGTGTAAGAAATCGAAAGCCCGCCCCAGCTACACTTCGAGACCTGAAACATGCGTTAGTGGATTAGTGGAAGAATGGACCAATATTCCGCAACATTGCATTATTTTTTTTTTTTAAACATGTCAACATGCCGCATACAGCATGCCCAATCGCCTGGCAGCTTTGAGAAGAGCCCGTGGTTGCAATACAAAGTATTAATTTTGTTTCAAAGTTCGTTTTTGTGTTGTATGTGAGGTGACAACCATAATTTGTTCAACGTAAAAGTTATTGATATTTTGTTTTTTTAATGTAATTTTGACAAATAAACTAATAATTTTTCCAACATTTGGTATTTTTTATTAACTGGTAAATTATCAAAGATATACAGTTTCATTCATGCCGCTAGCTCTAATATTTTAAGAGTAGTTTCAGTTTTTCGTACTGACCCGTACTGTTTGTCTACGAGTGTAATTATATAACTAATGTACCTACACAAAATATTATAAAACATTTTAAAAGAGTAACGATGGAGTTTCTTGCCCATTCTTCTTCATACGAAAAACAATTATTGTAAATTTTGACGTAAGGGCCTATTGGAAATAAATGATTTGACTTTGACTTTGAAAAGGAACGAAATTTCATGCATTTTTGTGTGAAGGACTTTTCAGCCTGGAATAAACAAACCGCACTGAACAAGCTTATTGTCTTGATATTCTATTTGTCCATCTAGAACCCAGCAGCTTGGCACGCGACGAAATTATTCCAATTTTATTGGGAGTTATTTTTGTTCGAGCCGTTTGGGGTTGAAACACTAGGGCCATGTTTAGGTTTTTCAAGACATCGTTAAGCGGTTAGTCCACTCTTCACGTGACCAGAGGGCTGGCCTACTTTTTTGCCAAAGAATCAGCATCGCCATACAATGTGGTAATGCTGCCAGCCTTTCGGCACTTACCTGCTAACAGCGACGCAGACGAATTTTTTGATGCCCTATAATTCTTTTCCCTACTTTTTTCATATACATTTTCATAATTTTATTGAAACGAAGTTCTCTAACGCGGCTTCCGGTAAGAGTAAACTGGCAGAAATCGTCACGGAAAAAGGCGTTCATACTACAAAATGAAAATCCAAGATGGCGGCTGTGAAAATTTACAAACTTTTCGTCATGGGTTTCATTTTCATAGTTTTCGAAGATGCTAAAGCGATAGTGAGGTCAAAATGTAAATCCAAGATGGTGGCTGTGAAAATTTTCTTGGTCTGCCGCAATGTCATCTATAACGTTTAATTAATGGAACCCAATTAGTGATTATTTTAGCCCACGGCTCAACTGATATGTGGCAGACATGTCCGCCCCAATCCCACTTAAGGCGATGATAACCGACTTTTGATAATTTTCAATATTACGTCTAAACGAATAGGTAGTGTTAATGATTTGGTTTTTTTTAAATTAAATTAAAATATTTTTTTAATAACTTAATCTGTTAATAATTATGATTATGTTTTTACTGCACATTTATAGTTACATAGTTTAATTAATTTGCAAAGTTATGTCTAACGCGGATAAAAACTGAGAACCACGCAAAAACTATACAGCGTATTTTCTGAAACCTTAAATTCATCATTTTAAAGATAATTTAATTATTCATCTTTTGTATACGACGCGTTTTACCTTTGATTTATGTAGTATAATAAATTAATAATGCGTCTAAAGGAGAATGCTCCTTGATGGGCGATTCCTATTACTGGCTGGACGTACGACGCGTTGCGTGAGCTCAGCACAGAACATGCAAGCTAACCACTCATGTTCACAGGCATAATCGGCGTCTTAAGATTGGCAGCTTTCCGGACAACATTCGTGATTTTTTCTTATGAAATATTATCCCTAACTTAAAACAAACTATGAACGCAAAATCGGTTTTTTTAAATCAAGGTGACATAATCGTGACCTTGAGAAGGGTGTCACAGTAGAAGGTTTTAAAGTAGTAAGGCAAAATGTCGCATTACCACTTATAATCAATAATCAATTTGCCTTCCTCGTAATTTAAATAAGTAATAGCTACAAGCGATATCGTCGTATTTCTTACTATACCTACCGGTTCAAGTTGTTCAATTCCTTGGCAAAGAATTGAGGGAAAATCTTGCACTTTAAAAAAATAAATAAATAACGTTTATTTCGACCTTCGAGGGATCACAGTACCTAAGTACCTACAAAAATGAAACATTAAAAACACACAATTAAACTACACATAAATATATCTAGCTTGTCACAGACTTACTTATAATATTTATTAATATACTATGTAATAAATTGCTATATATTTTATTATAGCAAGCCACCACACACGGTAGCTATAATATAATATATATTTTTTCCCTCATTTGGTCTGCGGTTTAATATACTAAAATTACATAATATTAATACGTCTTGCTTTATCTATCCACATATTTTGGTGACGTAAAAGAAATATATATTATAGCTCCGAGTAAGGTCGCTTGAAGATTACTATAGAAAATATATCGTACTAAGTCCGGCTATGATTTATATTAATATATATTATAGCTACGTCTGTGATGGGCTTTACAAACTGCGATTTTTCAATACGTGAACCATATAGTAATGGCTCAGGTACTAACAATCGAACGTCTGCGCGAATGCCCTCAGGATGTCGCTGCCGCTAGTCTGTAATAGAAAGTGCAATGAAGGCGACGGCTGACCCGATGTTAAGTGTTCTCAGCCGTCTACGGACAAAGGACATCTGCCATAACAGACGCATATGGATGCATTGTCCTCTTATAGAGGACTGGCAGCGCCCCGCGGTTTCACCCGCATAAGTCTCGATCCCATGGGAAAATTGGGATAAAAAGTATCCTTAGTGTTAATCCAGGTTATAAACTATCTGAGTGTCAAATTTATTCAAATCCGATTAGTAGTTTTTGCGTGAAAGAGTAACAAACATCCATCCATCCATCCTCATAAACTTTCGCGTTTATAATTAGTAGGATATGCTACCTTTGGCGAACATGCTCATATTATTACTGTCATAAAACATAGGTTTGAATAAACCAAGATCGGGCAGGTAGCTCAACACTTTAATTCCGAATTACTGCACTAATATTCCTTTAAATAGAAAACATTACTACTGTGGCTAAATATAACCTTAACACTTTCTCTTTTGCACTAAGACGAATATTATACTAAGCAAACATTATCTAACCAATAAGTTCTTTAATTAGCTATTTCCATTCGAAAAATAAAAATCGTAAAATAACCTCGCCCGTCCGTAAATAAACTTCGATCGACAATGAACGAGAACTTGACCATCATGTATTTTTAATAACTATAACATCGTCAAACCGTTTAAATCAATTTTTAACCGACTTCCAAAAGGAGGAGGTTATCAATTCGATTGTTTATATTATATGTATACATTTTTTTTTAATGTATGTTCGGGCATAACTCCGATATTTATAAACGGAATTGCAAAATTATTTTTTTGTTTGAAAGGGTATACTTTCAAGATAGTTCCATTGTCATGAGGTCAGGATCTGATGATGAAATCCTGGAGAAATCGAGGGAACTCTTCAAATATTATAGGCACACCTATAGTGATTTGGGTATTTTTTATAATAACACGTGCAGTTGCTCTTGAAAAGCACCATTTGGTGAAGTGGAACTGATGATGAAGACCACAGATGGCCACCGGAACTATCTAATCTATCTATCTAATCAATAATAAGTATTTTACGTGTTGCGATTTGATTACATTAATATGAATACCAAGCAATTTATGCTCGTCACAATGTATATGGACAAGTGGAACTGATGGTGAAGAACCAGGAGAACTTCTCAACGATTAACGTCCCTGCTTCGGGAAAAGCAATATTTTGTAAAATTTGATGAGTAGTCATCATTAGGCAATTGTAACTTAGAAAAATTACAAACTGACCCACTAAAAACCGAAAAATAAAAACTTTTTTGCAAAAAAAACAACCGACTTCCAAAAAAACACTACATAGTGAAAAATAACTTAAATTTCTGAAGTCGGTGGCAAATAACGAAAATTCAAAACCAAAGACACCATAAGTAGTGTTTTTTTGGAAGTCGGTTGTTTTTTTTTTGCAAAAAAGTTTTTTCTAACATTACCTAGACCGCGGAATGAAAGGAAACGAAACGTAATTCTCACGAAATAAAAATATCTTTATTTGACCATCGAGTTTTGGATCAGTAATGGGCTATTACTGTCTCAGGTTGGGACAAGGGTCTGTGTAAGGCTAGGTCAGAGTGTAAGCGGGGATTCATAACCTTTTAGATACTTATGATATATTCACCTTATTACCTGGTATTTTCCAAGCCAGTAGGAGATTTTCGAGGCTTATGGCAATGATTAAGATCAGTATATTTTAACTTCAAAACTAGTGCGTTTTATTTATTAAAAGTTTTATTTTTTTATTTACCAGATAATGATATTTTGCGATGCCTTTTTCTTTTTTGTTATGAATTTTCTCGTGCTCGTACGCAACAACTTACTAAAGTTACATCACAATCGGTCGAGCCATTTTCGAGTTTTTGCGAGACTAACGTACGGCAATTGATTTTTATATACATAGAAGATTAGTAGCCCGCCCCTGCTTTGTACGGTTTTTACAAGTTGACAAAACATCGGGTTTTTTTTATATTAAATACAAGCTTAATCTTATTGTATTACACAATAAACCTTCCGGAAGAAATTCCTTTAAATGATGGCGAAAACCGCTTTAAAATCCGTTGCGTAGTTTAGAATAACAACGCGGTCACACAGACAGACAGGAAAAGTGACTTTAATTATGTACTAGATTTATAGATGAACACAAAACAAATATGAGAAAAATTAAGTACATTCTACGCCTTTGGGTAAAATGCAGTTTTTGGTATCATTGGCGACTAGAATCACTTCTATTTTTTTGTAAATTTTGATGTTTAGAAGTGCCTTTTATGTGCTTACTTGAAATACATTATTTAACTTTGAGTTTGATTGTACGTAACCTCTCATGAAACCATAAAAAACTCATGGTAACCAAACGAATCCATTAAGTTTTCCACTTAGACTATTTAAAATGACTAGTTTCTCCATGATTATAATAAGCCATATGAGTGTAGTACTCGTATGTACAAGTTATGCGCACCTTATTTTTCAGGGTGAGAGCCACATGGCCGTATGCATTAAGAATTGAAACGGCCTCTCTTTTGCGATAGCCGTAACGCTTTTGTCACACAGCTATCATTTGACACAAAAATTCTCGGTATTGTGAATAAGTAATCAAATGTTAGGCTATTTTTAGGCTTGGCCGTAACGTATGAAACAACAATAATTTTCCTAGAAAATATGAAGAGTACCATAATATGTTATTTCCTTACTAGCTGCGCCCCGCTGTTTCACCCGCATAAGTCTCGATCCCGTGAGAATATTGGGATAAAAGGTATCCTATATTCTTTTCCATGTTATGTTCTACCCATGTGCCGAATTTCATCCAAATCCGTTCAGCCGTTTTAGCGTGAAAGCGTGACAAACAAACAAAGTCTCTTTCGCATTTATAATCTTAGTTAGGATTAGGATAGGATACATATAATTTTTATAACCGGTAAAATAGAGCCTGTATTGTTATTGTTGAATGTATTGAATGATGCTTCGGTGTGGCTTCACACAAATCCAGCATCGCGCAATTAGAGTCTACCGGTTGATCGATATTTAATAAACAGGGTGTCAGGGATATCGACGCGAAAACTGATACCATGGATTCAGTACATGATTCTAAACGCCCCTGCGTTGAAATTTTTCGTCGGTTATTAACAAAAAAATTGCATAGAAAGGTACAATACCTACGCGGTCAAAATGTATGGAACAGCTGTCAGCTGCCACCCTGTATACAAGCTCCGACTTCAACCATTGGGCACATGCCTGCCAGACAGAACACCCGTCTGGTCGGAGGATCCTCCTTTTTCAATAGAGGATGAGTGAACTTTACACCCTGTTCCTCATACCTCTAAAATGTAGTCAAAACAATTCTAACGTGAATTCATGCAAGAATAGTACTTTTTTGAACAACTTTTGAGAAATTAGGTAGGCAGTTGAAATTTTCAAAGGTTATTTCTATTAAAAATGAAATTAAAGGTTCTAAAACGGACAACTTTTCCATCCCTGTATCATCATCATCCCTCTAAGTCATCATTTTTGAAGATAAATAAAAAAATATACACACATCTTGACGAGTTCTAGACAATGATACCCCACATGCCAGGGTAAGGAAAATCTTTTTCAAAAACAAAAGTTTAAATACAAAAATTAAATTAAATTAAAAATTACAAGGCACTAAAAAAACGCCGAAAAACACAAGTTTCTTGAAAGAGGACCCCTCTTTCAAGAAACTTGTGTTTTTACGAAAAAAAAAAAACCTCACAGTTATTTTACGAAAACCAATAATCCAACGCGCAGATTAATTAAATAACCTTTCTATTTTTAGTCCTTAGTTTATAATACACACACGTATCGGTTACTGAATGTTTTCTTTCACTCCTGTAAGTCTTTTGAATGGTTTACGTGTGTTTTCAATAGATGAGTTCATTTGAGCGATGTATTTCTATGCTCGGTTTTTCAGACTCATTTATAGATTAAATGGATGGTATTAATACTTAGGTTACTTAGTAATATGAATTCTGTTTTAGTCTTAGTACAGATTGCGGAGCTTTTTTTTAAGCGTGGAACATTATCGATTATCTTCTCTCACTCTAGGCGGAGCGGGAGGGCGTGTCAGACTCTTACTGACTAAAAACCACCAGGTTCCTTCAGTTACCTGTACGTTGCCACGGGCCACTGTATCCCTTTCAGACTTTCCCGCGACCCCGGCAGGCATCGGTCCTAGCAGACCCCGTCAGTTGTGTTGACATCGATTTGAGGCGCGCGTGGAACACAACGCGCCGTCGACCCGGGCCTGCTCCTTATCGGACGGCGAACAACCCATTGCTCACCGTCCGCAAGCCCGCGCCTACGGTGGCCGGGAATCGGCCTGCGATTCCCGACGCCCAGGGCGTTTCCATTGGCGGCTACGGATTTTGAACCCCTACCATTATTTTGAAGAACGAACTTAGTAGGTATAAGTTTTTACACAGCCACTTCTGTGACTTTTCCAGTGTTTACCAGTTGTTTTTTAAACCAGTATTTTACATGGAGCGACTGCCTGTTTGATGTCATCAACTTAGTTACTGAGTTACAGGGTAATACGATAACCCTTGGTAAGACTGGTTGTCAGGCGTTCGGGTTTCTGACTACCTCTAACGACTGTCAAAGATCTACTAATGACAGCCAGGTCTAACGGCTTAACGTGCTTTCCGAGACACGGTGGAGTCTCGATATGTTTAAAAAGAAACTTAGAACCCTATTACTTGATATGTGTTATTAAACAATTAGTGATTTTTTTTAAGACATGTCTTAAAAAAAATCACTATGAAATACACAATGTATTGTGTATTTCTGTATTAGTATTTTTTTTTTTTTTTAATCTTTTAAATTTTATTAATAACTATTTACACTAGCTTTAAATTGTAGTTTTTGCCAATTTTATTTTGACTTTTTGATTCTCATTCGATTTCGTTGTAATAAAATTTACTTTCAATATTTGCATAACTAATTGCTAGAATGTACAGGGATCTCAACATTTTGTAAACACCTTTAATTATGAACCTACTTTCAAAGATAATAAATGATTATGATTATGTAATGTATGGTGAACCATCCACGGAATGACCTCGGCAAGCGTAGCTTTACCGTCGATCAACGCGTCTGTTATTATTTAGCCACAAGCCCCTCAGATACCTTAAAAACTATGATCCCAAAATCGCTATCCATCTACAAAGTGACCAATTCCTATCCTTGACTACACTATTCGAAGCAGAAAGTCGAGTGGAAAGTTGGTAAATTGTAATCTTCTGTCAAGTGGCCTCTTCATTCGTCACTTGGATTTTTGATCATTGTCCTTTCTTGCTCACTTCGAGGCCTTTTAGTCCCACTTTGAGCCCTTTTAATAAAGTCTGAAGAGGTACTTTATCAAGTTACGTATCGAGATGAGGCTGAGGGGATTATAAGTGTTGTTTGCCAGCTAGGTTACCAATGCAGCATGTTAATATATTTCTTAAGAAACATAGATCCTTGGCCTAGCAGGTTTAACTTTTTCTTAGAAAATCCATCCACTTTTATTTTGGTTTAAAAAAAAACATGGTCCATTACTTGTATTCGACAGATAAGTTGCTGAATCGACAAAAAAACATTTTTGTGACAATTCTTTACAGCGGTAATGTTTTCAAAGTTGTGATACTGGAATTAAATTTGGATATTCCACGGTTGAATCGAACGTGACCAAAAAGATACGTAGTGTTTTGATTTTATTAAGAAACTGCTTTAACCTGCTCAGCTAAAGATATTCAATCTAGGACTTCCAATTCCTTAAACAAAATATTATTACTGTATGGCGTAAAGTTTGACAGCAGTGGTGGCCCAGTGGCTACGGCCGCGACTTAAGAGTTGTAGGTCGTAGGTTCGAACCCAAGCAGGCGCTTTACTTTGCGTAAATTTTTTCATCACGACTCCTCCCAAAACGGTGAAGGAAAACATCGTGAGGAAACCGACATGTCCTAGATAAAAAAAATCGAAGACATGTGACATCTACCAACCCGCACTGGGCCCGCGTGGTGGATTATGGCCCACTCCCTCTCACCGAGAGGAGGCCAGTATCCCAGCAGTGGGAACATTACAGTTGGACATATAGTTTGACTATTAACCGCTAGATGGTGTTAATGCCAGTGATTGTATATTACTACGCGATCATTCATAAAACTGAGTAATATACGATTTGAAATTGCGAGTGAGAGATTTTTTTTAGCCGTGTAAAATAGCCATTTCATAAACGCCATCTCAAGTGAAACTCGCCCTCAGTAAACAAATGAATGAATGAATACAAACTGAAACCAACAAGCAATTCAAGAGGAGACCCGTATAAAACCAATCACTTTGTAATATCAATTCATAAGTAATTGCTAAGTTTACCTGTACCTTCAACTTGGGCTTTTGTTAAAGTTAAACTGACCAAGTAGTTTCTAAGTTACCAACTCGAGGGTCTGCCGTCTACCTATCTAATGAAACGTAACGAAACGGCCCCAGAGAGCATTTGGGTCGGAATCTTTATAGGTAAGCTTTTGGTGTAATATTTGCGTACGTATATAAAATAGTATGAACATAATATGTGGGACTTAGGTAGGCTATTTGCGTATATTCGAATCAGTTCACGTGTATCGATTTATGAAGTTTGGTTAGCGTTCCCGTCCGTTATCCATCCTGTATATTGATTTGGAAAAACTGAGCCTAACTCCCATACCATGTCATAGTAACCACTTTTCAAGAATATTCGAACCTCGGAAGCAGTACTTCGCAATTCATCACTGTTCCAATTTGTCACTCAAAAACAGTAGGATAGACAAGACAGTCAATCTGCCAAGCCTTTTCCCAACTATGTTAAGGTCGGCTTCCAGTCTAACTGGATGCAGCTGAATACCAGTATTTTATATGGAGCGACTGCCTATCTGACCTCCACAACCCAGTTACTGGGTAACACGATACTCCTTGGTAAGACTGGTTATTAGACTTTTGGGCTCCTTCCTACCCATTACGACTGTCAAAGATCTAAGAATGACAGCCGGGTCCTACGGCTTCGCATGCTTTCCGAAGCATAGAGGGGCTCCTTATAAATAATGGATGGTCATCCACTAACTAACAGCGGCAAGCGTAGCTTAACCTTCAATCGACCTGTGCGGCTATTATATGTAGCCACGAGCCCCTGATAATCTAGACAGTATTGAAAATAAGTGTAACATCAACACAAAAGCTTGAGGCGTGAACGCCCTTCTTACACTTTAAGATAAGCCTCTAACTTTTAAGAAAATATAAAGTTCTGTGTTTACGAAAGTTTTATTCGATACTTTTTTTTAAAGTAAAAAGTTCATTAAAAGTTTGTTTTGAAAAAGGTGTTTACCAAAATTTTATTATTAATTATGTCTTGAGTGCTTGCCTTGGTTATTTTAACCAATTGGCCAATAGTGTCCAATTTCTATAGTACTTGATCATAAATCTAAAAAGGAGCTATCTCCCTTTTTGAATTGCGGCGAAAATTTTCAAATTTTTCTTCATGGGTGTCATCTTTATAGTTTTCGAGGGTGCTAAAGCCAATAGTGAGGTCAAAATGAAAATTCAAGATCTCTCTGAAAATTGATAATGATTTGATTGTATTGTTTGATTGATTTGATGAATTGATTGATGACTAATTGATATCTGACGGGCTTTGAAAATTTCCATATTGTTGATTATGAGTGAGAACTGATTAAAAACATTTAAGTCCTAAAACTTAAATTTTATTTTTTGTTGTCCTCTGCTCTGCCTCTGCGCATAAATAATATCATTATAATCCATGACGTGGTGTGATTTATAGCTTGAATTCTTGACTTAAAAGAGTAACGGTGGAGTTTCTTGCCCATTCTTCTCCATACGAAAACTACCTTTTGGAAGGGGCGACTAGAATCAATTCTATTTTTTTGTAAATTTGACGTTCATAAGTGCCTTTTATGTGCCTAATTGAAATAAATTTGTTTGACTTTGACTTTGACTTGAGAATTAAATTTTAAAGATTTTTAGTACGCATGAGTCACACGAGCCTAGTTTTCTGTTTTTTTTTAAGTCCCAATACTGCTTATATCTCTGGCAAATTTAATTCCAATCCTATTATCCATTAATAGTGAAGTAGTGATAGTGACACATGATACACACAAACATACTCACTTCCGTATTTTTATTGGTGTTTTAGTGGGTATGACTGTATGAGTACATTTAATACGTTTTTTTACCGAAAATTACCGTAAATTAGGTAAGTACGTTTTTTTTTTTACCGTATTGTACTAGGGTAATTTTACCGCTTTACATTCCTACAGTACGAACGAGCATTGTCGCTAACACTATAGTCTAGTTCAGTAGACAATCGCTAATTTTAGCCAAAAAATGCACCCGTTTGTACTCACGACCTTTCCTATTCTCGTCGTCCAACTTTTTAGTATGATTAAAAAGTTGGATGACAGCATGCAGCTATGTTTTCATACAAATTGGGTCTAGCTTTTTCAATAGAATGTCACATGCGACTTATACTTATCCATTCTTAAATTAGACACAATAATATTTGTTATCCCCCTTTTCATATTTCTTGTGGATGTTGAAGGTTTTATTCGTCATCTTAATCGCAGCACAGTGCGATGCGGTGGGCCACGTTACAGCTGTACATATTTGATGGTGTGAAGTGTGTACTGTAGTGGAAATGTAGACCCACGTTGTCAAACAACTGAATCCACGCAACTAAAATGCGCCGCGTGCCCGTGTACAGTAAGCGTTGCGGTGGGTCTGCGCCTTTACGCTTTCACACTGAAATGGCTGAACGGATTTGAAACCACATAATATGTAGATCATGACCTATGTTAGGACATAATGATACTTTTTATCCCGATGTTCCCACGGGATCGAGACTTATGCGGGTGAAACCGAGGGGCCCAGCTAGTACAAAATAAAACATAATGTAATTTTTTTTTAATGCTTTAATTTAAATGAATAATTGTTCTAAGTAAACCTTACGTAGGTAAATATAGAATTTTAATATTTTCTTAAAGCTTTTATGGAATTATTAAACGTTAGTTTTAAACTAAAGTTTGTATATGTAACTCATACAATAAGTAGGTGAACTACCTATTTATAATAATATAATAACTTTATTTAATTGCATCATAAAAAGTACAACCATATAATTTGGTATTTTTAACATTTGGTAGGTAGACAATACAAACGTACCTAAATAGGTTCCTGCACTTAAAGACTAACCAATAATGTGATATTATATTTCTCACCTTTCTAACGTCTTTTATGTGCTATTCGTTAAGTACTTACGTCACATGATAATTATTTAGTACGTATAACAAACAACATATAATAAACAACTATGTATTCTAGGTAATAAATCAAATAACTAACTACTTACATGCATATAATACAAAAACAAAACCGTTTACGGACAATTTAAGCAATCACTTTTAACTGACTTTCCAGTATGATAAATGTGAAAAGTATCAATGTGAAGTGTGTTAACATCAAGTGACTAAATAATTTATACATGGTTTATCCAATCCTCGGTCGACGAGTCGACGGAACTGTAGTTAGGTTACTGTACCTAGGTGAACTCCTCATCCCCGCACGTTTCCATTATTAGTTCTTCGTAATATCGTACATCGGTGAATACTAGAACACCTGTATCGTTTTTAAACACGGCGAAGCTGCCAATCCCAAATAGTTTATTTCTCGAATATAACGTTGCACCGGACCCCAAACCAGGGAAGTCGTCAATATGTCTAATACATATGAAATAGCCCCATTCCCGCGGCAGCCACTCCTCGCAGTCCACCAGTACGGCATCGTCATCTTCGTAATCAGTCTGAATTATTATATCGTAATGCCACCTTCCTTTTTCCTTTCTATATCCCAAGGAAAAAATCTTCACTTCAGGATGTATTTGATCGTTGAGGCAAGCGGGGAAGGATATCAAAGAGTTTTCAAATTCGCTAAGTTCGCCAGACCAAGAAAAGGTGGATTTCGATCCCCATGCCTCAAATAACGCCGACAACCCGGCGATTCCAATTTCTTCTTCCATTCTTATTACCATAAGGTCGTGAAGAGGAGAGTGTCGTGAATCATACCAAACATGAGTCTCATTATCTGGCACATATGCTATTTGACGACCGCACATTATGTTTGCTATCCTCAGTTCCACTACGTCATTATTTTGACCTGTAACTAACAACGCCAAAATGTTGTCGGTAAGATTGGAAGAACTTATCAAACTCCTAAACGGATTATAAGATGTTAGAATACGACTATTGTCTAATAGGACCCCTGACGCAATAAATGTCTTTTCTAAGTCATTATCTAAGTAATTTGGTACATTTAGGAGAAGAATTACAATCCTATGCACGAAGTAGCCCGGTTGTGAATTCGGAGGCCACGCTGTTGAGGGATCCGTCGTCCAATTCATGTCTTTGACATATCTGAACGCCCAAGAATAACTGAAAACGTGAAACAATAGGAACATCTCCAACAAACGTGCAGTCCTCCTGTAACAAAAAAGTAATACTCAAACAAGTTTACAATGTTGATATACATTAACAGCTTTACTAATAAACTTTTACGCACGATGTATACCAGGCTTATACCATCAACGTTACCAATAAACGATATTTAACGTTTCAGTTGTATACAAATCTGGTGTAACAGATGTCTTTAAACAATGAGAATTTGAACAACCGTTATTCAGCCCTCCAATCTTGTGTAGCGAACTTATAACCTAAAATAACTAGTTGCTTTTGTCGTATTGAGTTTGAAAACCGTGGAGTATTTTTCGATATTTTTCATGAAATTGGCAATGAAGAACCACCAAGTAAAAGAAATGGTTATAAAAATTGTTGTGATCCTTTCTGTTAGCAAAAAAATGAGTTTTGGTTGAAATATAGGTTCAGCAAAGTATATGCAAGAAAAATTATTGAATTAGTTAAATATCATTCGTTTCAGCCATTTAATATTGTAGTTTATTTTTATTATTTTATCATTTCAATCGTACTGAACTGTCTTTGAGATATTTTGACGTTCAAACTGACTATAACAGCTTTTACAATGCAGGCTTCATTATTGAATTAACAATTTTTTTTTTTTTTCGCAAAACAACGCAAAATAGAGAACGCATAAAGTTTTGGGAATAAAATGAACGTTATTATTGAAATTTTCATTTTTCAAACTTATAAGTATATAGATAAGAATGTTTTCCCAAATGAAAAAATGTCACTGATATTACGCATAACCAATTTCAGAACGCACCTTCTAATGTTGCTAGTGGGTAACTATGCATTGTTTATACACTGATTATTAGTAAGGGTAGTGTGTAACGCCTATTCACAGCTTATATAACAATACAACAGTTAAACAGATGTTCAACTTATTTTTATTAGTAAGGCTGTAAGTGTGTAGAATATTGTGTTCTTAGAAAAATAAAGTTGGAAGGAACGAGGGGCGTGGTCAAGACAGCTGCATGAAGAGTGGTGATAGTTCGTGGTAACTGCAGACGGCGAGGAGCACTCGTCCATTATTGGATCGACAGCCGGCGGCGACGGACGTCTCTCCGCCTCAGTATTGCGTTTTCTCGGTGCCAAGTGCTAAGCTCATTAATTGCTCAATATTTCTACCAGTTTGTTAGGTTTTCCTGTAATAAGTTTTGTTTGCTAAAAATAATAAATACAGTTGATTGGTTGTGGGTATTTTTCTTAATAAACCTGCTTCTGGTAGATAATAGTATTTATACCCGTAAATGTGTGAACGCACACTCTCTCTCGCTCGAGTACAGTCAACCGCAAACCAATAGTAACACTAGAACTACGAAGTCACTCTTACTGCTAAGACATAAAGGTGCAGTAAAAGTCAAATTGTAAGTATGGGGGTGCGGGTTGTGAACACCTTTATTTGCGTCAGCTTTAAGGAGAGTCGGCGATCTAAAGAGGTTTTTCCACTTGGCTGAATTCAATTCAGTCCTTTAAATTTATTCGTCTTTTTAGGAAGATAAAGGACATGTCTGGTGGGGCAATGGACGATTGCCTAGGTAATCTAAACCAATATTCAGTAATGATTGTTATATTATTATAATCGTCGTATTTCATAGTTTATCAATTAACAAGTTTCAGGAGACAGGAAGTTGCGAAAACTGGTGAAAATAAGGTTTATGCACCGGGGATTTTTCTTAGTTTTTTTTATTATAGCGCCATCTGTGAGCGACCACAGGTACTAATTGGTGGAATGCCTTTGTGAGGTTAGTGACAGATTCAATAATTTGTTGGTCTGAAATCAGATTGTGCAGTTTTTTTTTATATTTCTATGGCGTAACAAAAATGTAAATAACCTATTGTATATCTGTTAAATAAGTGATTAACATTTTTTTAATTTAATTATAAAGTAGCTATTCTTATTCTTTATTGAACACATAAAATTATATTTTTATCAACTTTAATTCAGTGTTTTGTTTTCTATCCTCAATAACCATAATATTATTTATATTTACCTACTTGTTGGTATTGAATTAGGATTAAAATAAATAAAACTATGTATTTATTGCCAAATAAATTATTTTATTTTAGATACGTACTTAATTAAAATGATAGAGACACCAAAAAAATTTCCTAAAATGACGCTGGTGCTAGCAGGTTATCTTCAAGCTTTGCCCAGTCAAGATACCATACTAGCCTCATGACACGACAGCAATAACCGGTGTTGGTTGTAGAGACAGTGGTGGCGGCGGTGGTGGTCATGTTCTACGGATACAGTAACAACATCCTCTTGTAAGTCTTTTGATGAGTCATGAATCAGGCGTCGATTCGCTCGAACCCAACAGGCTTGATATACCCGGCCCGGGTCGAAGGCGCGTTGTGTTCCACGCGCGCCTCAAAGAGATGTCTGCACCAACTGACGGGGTCCGTAAGGACCAATGCCTACTGGGGTTGCGGGTTTGTCCGAAAGGGATATCGAGGCCCCGGCACACAGGCAACGGAAGAAACACGGGTGGGTTTTAGTCAGTAAAAGTCTGACACGCCCTCTCGCTCTGCCCAGAGCGGGAGAAGTCATTTGTCATGAAGTACACTCCTTTTATCTTTCGTGATTGTCGTTTCCATCGCTCGTCTTTCTAGTTTTGAGGGATCTGTCCCATTCATTTTGCCATTTTCTTTCAAAGACTTTAACCTACTTATAATAAAAACGTAGTGGGGTTATAAATAATTTACTTGATAATTATTATCATTGGAAATAAGGGGTACTAAAGGGCTGTCCACTGCAACAGTATAGAAACGTCGGCCTCTTGGATTTCTGAGCCCGACTGAGATACCACATCCTTGGCAGACCATTGTATGACCTAGCAACCTCTTATTGTCAGCAGCTTCGGTATTTTATTAATTATAACTGTCGTGACAAGCGTATCCATCAAATGGGAGCTGGAACAATAGCAAATGTTTTTCAAATTATAACACAACTGCTCAATATATTTACTGCATGGTTTACGCGACTGCTGTAGTAGGCGTACCTGATTTGCTGACCAGCGAGCGAGTCACACTTGCAAGGGTAACGACAGCCTTAATTGACACGATAAATCTGCGAATCATAATATCCAAATCAAAAAGTTAAAAGAATCCAATATGGACAGCAATAATAATCGTGTCTAGATGATATCAGTCCGTGTAGAAGGTCGTTAAAAGAAAATATCTATCACACAATAATCGCACAGTAAGCAAGGAACGCATATATACATGTTGGAACTGCAATGCAAGAAAGCAAGCAGAAAGTAAAAATAATATGTCAATGTCATGTCAAAGAAATAATACTTACCTGAATTTTAAGAAGTGGGTATTCAAAATAAAAACACTTTTGATGTGTATACAAAAATATGTTAGTAATATTTTATAAATAGTAATATTTTATACGCAATTACATTATAACAATAACACACATTCCTTTTGTCGAAAATAAGCGGGTTATAGTTATTATTCACACACTATAAAACTAATTACGGGATAAAACGGAACGTCAAAAACATTTTTATTACTTCCCGTTAAAAATGGCGAAGCTATAATTGACCATTGTTTATTTGAGAATTATTTTATACAAGATATACTGAATTTATAAATCCGTAATAATTTAAATCTTACTGGAAAATCTGAAATCATGAACATTTATCGAATAATAAATATTATTAGATTGATGTTATTTGCTTGTTTAGTCACTCATGTTCACTCAAAATCTTTCTCTCTCACATACATACACACAGTCACACACAAACACACCCTCACGCACCCTCACACACCCCCACACACTCACACACACACGCTCTCGTATAAATTGATCGTAATTTTAATTTAATTTTGTTTAAATTTTTTATTTTCTTTGTTGTATTTTGTATACCTGTTTATACTCGTACGTCTATAATGTAAGGGAAGAGCGGAGCCTTCAACTACAGTTTGTGTAAGTTACAACATTTGTTTTTCGCGATTTAGTCTGTTAAAAACTGTCTTATAGAAAATGTTGTTCATAATGATGAGAACAATGTCTTTTCAGTTAAGTATTATTATTTATTTATTTTTTTTACTTACATTTTGTCGACCTTCCACTAGTAGCGATCCAGGACAATTGTACGATTTAGAATAATTTTAAATATCTACTTTTACCTTAAAGTTAAGGTAAGATCGCGTCATGTTGCTTGTTATGATTAAAGTAAACCGGTCAAGAACGAGTCGGGCTTGCACAATATTAGTGTTCGGCACTATATTGTATTTTAAAAAGCCAGGTCTCATAAATAATTAAGTACCTACCTACGAATTCGAAACTGCTGGGGTGGTTAACAACATGTTTTTGTATTCCATTTTATTCTCAAACACTGGACAAGAACCGATAACTAAAATACGTGAACATTATTTTTTTCCTTTTACTCACATAGGTATGGGAATATAGTTCTAATCTTCTCTTTTATTTACGACTAGCTGACCCGAGAGACGTGCTGTCCAAATTTCAACCATACAAAAATCCCATAGAAAAAGAAAGATAAGAACTCAAACCCAACCACGACAAAAACGAGGTATAAACACATCATCGATATCCATTTCTTTTCGGATTTTGTATAGCGGGAGTAGCTGAACGAACATGGAGACTGCAAGCCTAGCTCTTTGGCTAGACTTGCAGGCAAATACCTAATCTCAACCTGCCGTATTTTTGACAGTTTATTTTTTTCCAGTTTATTAAAGTTAATGATCTATACTAATAGTAAAAAGTGGTAATTTTTTTTTGCTTGTTTGTTTTTAAGTTTGTATGTTGGGGGTAATCTCCGGAAGTACCCGTCGGATTTGAAAAAATATTTTTAGAATGGATAGCCCAATTCTCGAGGAAGTTTGTAATATCACGCTACGACCATTAGGTACTGAGCAATAAGAAAAAAGACAGAAAGAACGCTAAGCGAACACGAAGTAGCGCGGGCGCGCGTTCGGTCGCGGGCAAAAGCTAATTGATTATGATATTTAAGTGACGTCTCTGAGAGCGGCAGGTATATAATAATTTAAAAAAAATGAAGGATTTTGAAATAGAGGATGAAAGTCTGTACGTAAGTTAGAAAATTTTGCCAATGGGAGATCCCATCGGACACGGCTAATATAACAGAGGATTGTAGATGTAAGTGGATACATGTCGATGTAAGTGAAATACATCTCGCCACAGTAGATCGCACCCGTGTGACAAAAGGGCGGAGCGAGTCGCTAGTAGTGCTAAATAAAGGATAGCTACCCAGTTTCAGAGAAAACCGAGAGAGTGAGAGCCAGACGAACGGGCACCAAAGTGATTTTCAGTTTTCCGTTTAGTTAATTTTGGTACGGAACTCTAAAGATATCAAATAGATGCATAACATTACTGTTTATGAAATACGAAATAAGTCAACAAACAATAATAATTATAATTATGCAGATATTCATGTTGTGTGTGTATCACGTTACGGCAAAGGAAATAATTCACATTCTTTTGTTTATTACATAATTAATATGTCATCAAAAATTCCTTTACCTGAACCGATGAAATATAATGAAATGAAATTCTTTATTCTGTCAGTATGATTCCAGAACCACTTTTACACGCCATAATAAAAAATAAAAATAGTCAAGTATGCAAGATGAAGTCGATATTTCCTATCTGACTACACCTGAGAAGAAAAAACGAACCAATCCCAGGGGTCAAAGAGTCTTTTAAAGTACAGGCATAATCTTGGTCACATCATATGAGGACCATATAAATCCGTCTCTGAAATGGTCTTTTGAGGAAAGAACAACACAAATTTGTGTGGACCTGTCCAGTCAGTGCATGCATTTGTCAGTAATCGTGTAGCTCAACACAGAACCGAAGGAGGTTAATCATTCGCCGAAAAATACCCAGGAATAGTATCTTATGCAATTAGTGAATAAAGAACGGATTTAAAGCGAGGGTCATAAGGATTCTAACGACTGAATCACGACCGTAGGGAGTGATTCATGATGATTGAATCACGATCGTAGCGAGTGATTGAAGTGTTAGAATCCTGAGCGACGCGAGTGATTCATGGCCCTCGATATAAATCCGTTTTATTCAAGAGTTGCATACTATACGTTATACCATGACTACGAGAAAAAGAAAGATTTAAGCGAAAATATACATTTAATGATGAAAAAAGGAAGGACAAATTCATTAAAATGCACATTAAAATTAGAACAATTTATTACTAAAATTAAGAATAATTTTTTATTATTATTTTTAGGATGGTCAACTTGTGAAGCGATATTCATGTCCTGTGTATCGAGTATTTATTCACAAGGAGGTTGAATAGCATTGAGATGGAGATCCAATTTAACGGTGTGTTCTAAATTCAAACACCAAAACAGTGATTATAAGACCTTTTTATTCACTGTTTTCAGTGAATAAAATAAGCTTTTTGGAGGGGGAATGGTATTAAAAACATATAAGTAGTACTTACTCAAACTACCAGACCATGATTAAAGCAAACTAACGAAAAAAAAAACAATTACCCACATAAATCTTCACATTCACAGTAAATAAAAATAAAAGTTATAAATAAATTTTGACGACACGGTTGGCGCAGTGGCTGAGCGATCGACTGCTGCGCAACGTGTCGCGGGTTCGATCCCCGCACGGAACAAATATTTGTATGATCTGCAAGTAGTTGTTCCGGGTCTGGGTGTTAGTGTATGTGAGTTTTTCTATGTTTGTAAACGCACCCACGATACAAGAAGAAATTCTTAGTGTGGGGCGACGTTTAAAAAAAAAAAAAAAAAAGACTAAATAATTAAATTTGGAAAATCCAAAAGTGCACGCCTTTATCGCTCATTCAAAAAGTGAACGTTTTGAAAACAAAAAAATAATAATTTTAGTTTTTTATTAATAAAAAACGAGACAAGGAGGTATTATTAAGTCCAGTCACTTCTGTCCTTCGTGGGCCCAGTAGTGAGAGTCAACGAGATAAAAATATTTATTTTCTCTACCTCCGTTGCGTATGCGAACTTTTTGTAAAACCACATTTAGTTAGTCATAAACTGTGGACCAACAGACAACGACTGTCAACTGCCGTCAAGGTATACCATTTTTTCGGTAAATTGATTTTGTGGCGTGTATTTCATAATTCAGTAAATGTTAAACTCACACTGAAAGCATTTATTTCAATTAAATCATTTAGACGCACTTTTGAATATTCAAATAGTCGGTTAGTTAGTCAGAAAGTTGAAGCTAGTTAGTTCTCCATTCCAAAACATAGATGGAGAAGAACAGGCAAGATACTTCAAGAACACTCTTTGAAATATAGATATTGCAAAATCCTGGTTCCATTATTCTTGTTGCTATAAGTGAGAACAATGTACAAAAATTATCGAAAACAATTCAAAATAAACATTAATTTCGTAATGTCAGAAAAATAAAAATGGGGAAGCACCTCTTCAAAATATTAAAATTTTAACTAGTGAGCCCAAGTGGCTGCGGAGCCGGACCAGCATTAATCATATAATAATAATATGTTCTTTATTATTTTATATTTTTTTATATTATTAAATTTATTAACCTCACGCTCTCGGGTCAGTGACACGTCCGCGCTATCAGCCACGACAATTTTTTTTATCTACGATGTAATCATCCAACTTATAATATGTTTCTCTACATAGTGTGTGTATAATGCACGTTTTAATTTTCGTTTTATTTCTTCTCATTTAGATGAAGAATATCGAGTGGTATTTTATTATAAAATTTTACACACTACCCCATAAAACAAGTGTGTGTTCTTTAGACAATCTGAAACATGGTTTATCTAATTTGTTCCTATTTCTAGTGACTATCGGTGCCCAAGTGTCTAAGGAACCAACTATCGGTATGAAACATACAGTAACTCAAAGATTTATAGTTTAATTTAAAGGATGACTTTAGGGCTTTCAAATTTAATTTATCATTTTACCATAATTCCCGGCATTACACGCTAATTAGGTCTAAAAAACTAGGTTTAGAATCGAATCTCTCGATTTTTTGTCACAATGTATGCAGGTAAATTCAAAATACTTATTAGTAAAAATTAGGTTTAAGAATTTTCAATGCTCGTCAATTCCGGGGAGAGAAAGGTTGATGTAGAGGCTTGAGAGGTAAAATAAAAACTCGAGAATTCAAATAATAATAAATAGTAAATAGATGATAATAATAAATAATAAATAGATCATCGAACATTTAGCAATTTGTACATCTTGGACGGAGCATCGAAAATATCAAAGCATGGAACAATTACAATATATTCTTAAAGCATTCACGTAAATAGTGCCTATAAGTTACACCATGGTTACAACAATAAGATCTAGGTGCTGAACATTATCGGACTAAGGAATATTCAGAAAAGAAAGAGTTACGATTGCAAATAAATAATCACGCGACAAAAGCGTTTCATTGAAAACTCGTTACCACTAAAACCCTTTTTTTAAGTAGATGGAAATGCTCCAGTTTCTACTAACCTTTAATATGGAGACTTTTTTGAGTTTTTGTAATACTATTCAAGAGTAAGGCTGACCTAGGAATGCGTACTATGTTATTAAGTAATAATAAAGCATTCTACAGGTAAATTATATTTTAATTCGGTTCCTTCAGTAGTTATGAGTTTGCTCATTACAAACAAAAATACAAATATACAAATCATTTCTCTTTATAATATTAGTGTAGATCTAATGCCATGGAATGTTTTTAGTAAAAATTGGATGAAACATAATTTTTTTTTTTCTCCCTGATTTGGTAATTAGTTACTGATGTTAAGTTCTTTTTATTAATAATTATGTCTTGAGTGCTTGTCTTGGTTATTTTAAGCAATTGGCCAATACTGCCCTATCTCTATAGTACCTGATCATAAAAACAATAGGGAGATATATGATATATGTACTATGACTGACTGACTAACAAAATATTAAAGCCCAAACCACAGACGGCAAAATACGAGAGTCAAAAGTCCTTCGGAATTCTTTGAGAGAAATAGAACATACTCGCGATCAATTGCTGAGCGAGTTTTACATTCATCAACACTTAATTTAAATTTGCTCCATTTGGGAGTCGATTAATGTGACATTCACGGATTAATTCTCGATTCGCATGCATTATAGAGAGATACGCGCGCTTTTAAATTAATGAAGACAGAATCAAAATAGGGTTATGAATAAAATTTGGGCGCCATTCAGGTTTCGAACTCAACAGGTACCTACCTAAAAGGCCTATCTTTGAATATGGTAATACATAAGTTAATTATTTATATGCATAACGGAGGAGGGTATGTATCTCTGTTCGTTATTATCAGGCATATTTTAACTACTGTGGGTAGTGTTGGTTATTCCGCAATAGAAAAACCCAATTCACAATCAAATTAATCACGCGAGCATACACACACTGCAGGTACACGACACAACTATGCGGAACGCGCGACAGTTTCTAAACGTGTTCACTTTTTGACCGCCACCGATGAAGTCCGCTCAGCTCCAGCCGGTCCGAGCGTTATGTTGTAGACTGTCCCGAGTGCCGCTAGGCAGCGTTGGCTTCCCGATTAGTCATCTGTAATGTATTTCCGACATTCAGATAATGGTGAAGTGTCACCTCTAACTACTTCATCGTGGAATACAGGCATGTTGCAAATTTATGTTTTTACTACAATATATTAGAAACTTTTAACAAGAATACTTTCAAAATTTTAAGAAGAGATTTTTAATTAATATTTTTTATGGTGCAACTCTTTAGGTCATGAGCTATCCGAATTATATATACAATGACATGAATATTTACTTTTTAAAGTGTTATATTGTTTTAATCATTGTGAATGTGAAGACTATGTGGGTCATTCCTTTTTATTTTATTATTTAGTTTTTATCACGGTCTGGCAGCTTGAGTAATTTATGCGGCCTACCCAAACGTCCTTTCTTTGGTATTGTTCGTCGAATCGTTGATCTCCTTAAACCCTGAGCTGAGCTGCACGGTCACTGACAAATGCGTGCACTGACTGGACAGGTCCTCTCAACCTGTGTGGTTCTTTCCTCAAAAGATCATCTCAGACACCAATCTACATGATCTTCACATGGTCTGACCAAGATTATGTCTGGACTTTAAAAGAGACTGTGATCTCTGAGTTTGTTTCGGCCTTTCTTCTCGGAGTAGTCAGATAGGAAACGCTGACCTCATCTAGTTTAAAAAATATGATTGACGTGTAAAAGTGTTTTGTCCAAACCCACTTACAGAAATAAATCATTTATCATTTATCAATGTTAACAAATATTTGACCTAGGTCTTAACGGGGAGGCGTGATAATTGATTCGCTGTTACAATGTATAATAATTGATTATAACCAATAATGTAACCAACAAGGTAAAATAACTCAATAGAAATTACTACCTTATAGGAATATTACGCAAGCTTTTTCTAACAAGCACAAACTTGGCGCCAAGCTTCAACTAAAAGCATTCACAGGTACCAATCAACCACGTCATAATCACGGAACACAAAGTTGCCAGTTCCCACACACAGTGCACACAGAATACTTTTAAATCTTACATCCGTAAGCCAAACTTATATAACGTAGTGTAAAGCAAAAGCCAACATAGATTGATACTCGTAAATCCGGTTCGAACCAGCCTGTGAAAGGCTCAAAGCCCTCCATCTATCGGATGAAATCGATTGTTTGACCTCAAGCTGAAACAACTTGGATAGCGTGTATGGGGTTTGAGTTGCAGCGGTGGAGATTCTGCATGTTGGAATATTTGTGTTCGTGCTTTATCGCGTCATTCAATATAATTCTAAAACAAAATGGAAGTTGAAATAATCACCATTATTTATTTATTTTGTCCTCCCAATGGACCGCCATACCATCGTAGTTTGTTGCTATTAACTGTCCTCTGTAACTGTTTGATGTGACATCTGTGAATAAAAAGTCGTTCACGGCAACCACACTGAACCTTCAAAACAACAATTTTATTTTATTTCTAGTCTAGCCGAACGGGATGCTTGGTTGGATTAGCGCAAAACTGTCCTTAGTTATTCACCCAATCACTAAGCAAAATAATCAGTATTAAATAATGAGCAACTTAACCCTCTATCACTGTCGCCACACAGCGAAGCGCACGGCAGATATTCAGCAGCAGGTAACGTGGGGGTTTTAAAGGCAATCCTAGCGGAATTGGCGTGCTGTGCGGTTTACTCGCGTTTTTACTCACCTGTATTGGCTTATGAGGTCTTGGCTTTTGTTTTATAGAAGTCTATCTCAATGTGCTTGAATTTTTCTTAAAGCGGGTTGTGATTTTCAAAGATAACCATCTTTTTCTGCCATTGGTTGATGGTAACGAGCGGTTTCACCCTTTAGAAGTGCAAACCAGTGCAAGTGGGGTAAAAAATTGCGTAACACACAAAATGGCAATCGATGTCAATGCCTTTCATTTTTACAGATGAGCCACGTTCATTGGGTTATCAAAATCTTCCATTTTGGAGGATCATAGAAGCCAATTTTATTTAAACTAAAACCTTAAATCGATTGCGCCAAAAATTTCAATAGATAAACGTTCTCATTGCTTTCAGAATCCAATACTAAAATTCGCCTGCCGAATAAAAAACTCCTCAAAGAAGAGAAAAAGAGCCATTTCACATTCCGTCCGTGCAAACCAGCTGAACCTTACATACACGTTCAGATATTGAAAAGCTTACTGATCGTGCTAGGAACATGCCAATTTCCATTCATTTCAGATGTACGTATATTGACAAAGCTGCCTGGCGACCGGAATGCATTTGCTTAAAAGCCTGAAAATAAGTAAAATTTTGCGTTCGTGGCATCGGGTTGTAAGGTTTTCCACGTGCTTCATTGTGCTATATTTGGATGGAACTCGTTATTATGTATATTATGTTACTCGCATATATTTTAAATGGAGTTCATTTTTTAAAGGTAGTTTACAAGGCAGATGTGAGTGGAAACGCCGTGCCGGGAGGGGACGCCCTAGGAGGTGACATTATAGTGACCTAATATTGGTGATGTTCTTCAGAAAGGTCAGGTGTGTAGTACTCGCAACTGGCGTGCGTGTATGTCCAGATGTATGGACGTAAACGAGGCAAAAGAAGTAGGGTAAACGGTATATTAATTGGCACCCTTTTTTTTTTTGTGTAGGAAATCATCAAATGACTCCTCCCGCTCTGGGCGGAGCGAGAGGGAGTGTCAGACTTTTACTGACTAAAACACACCCGTGTTCCTTCCGTTGCCTATGTGCTGGGGCCGCGATATCCCTTTCAGACAAACCCGCAACCCCAGCAGGCATTGGTCCTTCCGGACCCCGTCAGTTGGTGCTGACATCCCTTAGAGGCGCGCGTGGAACACAACGCGCCGTCGACCCGGGCCTGGTCCTTATCGGACGGCGAGCTGATTAATTGGCACCCTAAGCCGACTTCTACTTATAATTGGTCAGTTCACGTAAATTAGCAAAGTTGGTAATACGAGTATATTTAATTGTTTTGTCGGGTTCTCGTTTACAGAGAGAGGCAAGAATAAAATGACGCATTAAGTTCAAAAATAAATCAGTGTCAGAAAGAATAGTGATTGGCATACGTGCCAATGATTATGTTGTCAAACAAAATAAATTAAAGTAATTGGCACCAATACAAAAGCCGATGAATCTCCTTCACAGCGCTAAAACATCGTTTAATAGACTTTAATTAAGTGAATGAATATAAATAGAAAGAAACTTGCATATAAAACTTACCTAAAAACCACTTTTTTACTTTGAAATCTAGCCACCAAACCTACATTTTCTTTAATTTTTTTCTGATTCGAACCATTCACATTTCTAAAAGACCGGGTTAAGAAAGATGGTTGACGTTTGAGGTATAAATAATCGTTGCCAATAAAAGAAATTGTATATTCTACCAATAATTGAGTAGCGTATAACATAAAAAAACAAAACATTCGTAGCACGCAGAATAAATTAGCAAAGTGCCAATCATTGGGGGGGTACCAACATTAGTACCGTTTACCCTATATAAGGATCGTAGCAGCTGGCGTTCTGTAGTTTCTGCTTACCCCCATGTGAAGAAGGTGTGAGTTTATGTTCTTATTTTAAGTACTTTTAAATTCATTGAGTGGTTCATGAGTGAATCCGTTTGTTCTAAGGACATGGCCACTATTGCAGCACCGCTCCGACACGGCAAATAACTTGTCATTCAAGTTTGGATTTTAAGGCGAAAGCGTCATAGTAGCCCGCGAAATTAAAATTTTCTTACGATTTTTGCAATTTGCAGGTCAGTATCATGTTGTATGTTGATCTTAATATGATTTGCGGCCGTATCAAATGTTTATATATAGAATTATCATCATAAAAATTATCAATACAACTCTCTAAGTTCATATAATTATGGAGTTGTATTGCTGATTGTAATGATTATAATTGTGTAAAGCCATATTTGTTAAAATCGCAAATCATATTTTAATCAACAAAAAACCTCACACTGACGTGCAAAATGTAAAACACTAAAGAAAATTTGAATTTCGCGGGCTACCTTAGCGCATGCCCCTTAAATCAAATGAATTAAAGTCTATTTTACGATGACTATACAGAATAGTGGACGGCTCGCGGGCAGTGAGCGGCCCGTGAGCTGTCACACATTGCGCCGACAGCATGCTTCAAGTGAGGAGCCCGCTCCCCGGTGAAGAAACGCCTGCAGGTGGTATGCATGCCTGCGACTCGCCGTCCGCGCGGTGTCAGCGCGCCGGCCGCGTGGTGACGCTTCGCAGCCCGCACGGTGACGGCTCGCGGTGCATGAACAACAAAGCTGTCACCTCACTTGTGGCGTGCTGGCAGCGAGCACGTGGCGACAAGCGGCCGCCTTGCTTATACGGCGCGTTGGCGACTAGATTTTTCGGGGCGGTGCCGGGGCGTTACTGCGTTGGAGCGGTGCTGTTATAATGGGCGATGTCCTTTATTCCAATCGTTCGCGAAACGCAACTGTTGTTAATAATTGACAGGTTTTAAATTAGCGCTTTGAATGCCGGAAAAATCATTGTATATTTTTTTTACCTGTGTTTTGCCAGTATTGAAGTCAGTAATCTCGCGACAATCTACGAAGCCCGATTTGACACCTATCAGAATGATTTCATTGACAATTACAATTTACAATTTATCTACTTTGCTTTCAACAGATTCTCGAGGCTTATCAAATCAAAGATAAAAACTTAAACCCAACTTGACAAAAACTCCAACTAAAAAGGTATAAACACGACATAGATATCGATTTCTTTTCGGTTTTTGTAAAGCGGGAGTAGCTGAACGAACATGGAGACTGCA
This sequence comes from Agrochola macilenta, assembly GCA_916701695.1. Classification (NCBI taxonomy): domain Eukaryota; kingdom Metazoa; phylum Arthropoda; class Insecta; order Lepidoptera; family Noctuidae; genus Agrochola; species Agrochola macilenta. The sequence continues at coordinate 6,741,145 of OU753554.1, read as the reverse complement.
AGCCTAGCTCTTTGGCGAGACTTGCAGGCAAATACCTAATCTCAACCTGCCATATTTTTGACCGACAGTGTTACAGTTGATTAAAGTTAACGATTGATTATAATATTTAAGTGACGTCTCTGAGAGCGGCAGTTATACTTCTTATAATAGTCGACGTAGTTCAAAATACTAGTACTCAGAAGACTGGAAGCCAACCCCAACATAGTTGGGAAAAGGCATAATGATTGCAGATGATTCCAAAGGTTGTCTGTAAAAGATCGCTTTTAGCGATAAGACCGCCCATTATGTCACCCTATGTAAAATGTCTACATTTATATCTTTATTTTTTATGGTGTATATAATAAAGAATATTCTATCTATTTATCTACCTATCTATGATATAGTTCTGACAAACTGTACCAATCCACGTCATCAGGTTCTTGCACTAGGTAATGAAGTTTTATTTCTACTAATTTATTTATTTTAGTTTAGTCCTAGTTGTCAATGCAAGTGTAGGTATATACCTTGTTTCAGAGCTTTTACCCATAGTGTATTTTTATTTAGTCTCTAGGGTTTTGATAATATTGACACTAAAATCAACTGGCATTTTTTGCCGAATTGCATTTTGTGTGGAGTTAGGTCAAAATTAATTAATTGCCAAAATGTACCAACATATATATTTTTTTTTTGACGTAAGAAGAATAACAGTTTTATGTTTATTTTTACGGCAAGCCATTGCGTCTTAGGAATTAATTTAAAATATTTTGTTTTGATGCTGTTGAAATAAGTAAGATTATTGATTAAATTAATAAAAAATAAAACCCAACGAAACGGAAAAAATATTTTTAAAGACTTCGGTATTTTTCTAACAGACGTGGTGTTATGTTGCGTAGGTAACAAATATGACGATGATATGATGTTTAAAATATTATAAATAGAATAAAGCTTAGTTTTTCTAAACTAAAAGGATTTTGATGCCGTTTTCACCATCATGGTAGTATACATGGGAGTCACATGTTTTTTATTAATCGATATATAATTCGAACAGATTCCGGATTTTTAATTTATCTGTCTGTGATGTCTTGTACCTTTGATACCTTTTGATACCTTTTTATTAGTTGGCTTTTTTGTCGTAGTTGGGTTTTAATTTTTATTTAGATTATTTTGGGGTTATATATTTGAAATGTGTTAATTAAGCCCTTTCATTTAATACCCAACATGACATCACAATTTTCTTTTTTGTTCGTTTCTTTGTTTCCTGTAGAGGGCGCCATATTCAATTTAATAAAATTCAAAAAAGTTGTTTAACACTTGGAACTTAGAACAGATGAAAATACATCAGTATCGTAGTCGGGTAAATAGGTATGTAATCATAATAAGAATGCCATCTACATACAAGCTAGGAAAAAGAGGAAACAGCCAATGTAGTTAAAGTTATACAATTTTATGTAACTAGAATAGATTTTATCACCGTTATTGAGCTTTTCCAGTCCCTTTCTTATCCTAAACGAAAATCTTCTTAGAATAAGCAAATGTTCCATTTAAAAAGGACAAAAGACCTAATTGAAAATTTGATAACGACAGATTTTGTATAAAGCTGTTACTAACAGTAATACCCTATTGTTCGGTGTTATAAAACTATTGTTGGCGGCTTTAAAGGGAATTTGTTAGTATTCAATAACGCAACCTTGTTAGATTGGTAACTTTGTTTTGGAACTAATATTGTTGTGAATACATCGTGTTCTTTGTTACTCGTAGAACTTAATAAAGGCTTGTGTTAGAACTTCAAAAAGAAGCACAGCTACGGATTTCATTTAGCATAATATGCTACAGGCCCCGTGCTTATTTGACGGTACCTTTATTACCACAGGTCATATGGAATATTATTTATAAATGGTCAAAAAAAACCTGGCCTCCCGAGGCGGTGTTAGAAAGATTTCGAGCATAATTATGGGTATTATATTATTTCTGATGTATAAGTATATTAATTAAATACGGTAAAGAAAATGTTTTCTGTACTGGTGCATTTTATTTGCTTTATTTCCAAAATGGCTTCTGGATGGGGGGGGAAATTTAAGTGTCTAGGGCCCCCGGGTCTGTAAGTCCGGGCCTGAGCAAGCAGAATTCTCCGCGATATTAGGATATATATCTACTTACAATATTATAATCCCACAACAACCGTCGGGCAATAGCCCGCCAGACTAATTACCCGTCTGGTCGGAGGATCCTCCCTTTTGAATGGAGTATGAAGAACTTTCTAACCTGTTATTCATTCTTCTACAGGACTTTTGTTGATTATATATGTTAGCATTAATCTACATTATATTCATCATCATCATTTCAGCCAAAAGACATTCGCTGCTAGACGTAGGCCTGCCGCAAGCACCGTCACTTCGACTGATTCTGTGTTTCCCGCATCCAGCGGTTTCCTGCGGCCTTCACATGGTCATCGGTCCATCTCGTGGGAGGCCTTCCAACCGTCCGTCTTCCAGTACGAGGTCGCCACTCCAGAAGCTTTCGGCCCCATTGGCCATTTGTTCTACGAGCAATGTGTCCTGCCCATTGCCAATTAAGTTTGGCAATTTTTCGGGCTTGTCGGTTACCTTGGTTCTCCTGTGGATCTCTTCATTTCTGATTCGATCACTTAGGGAAACTCCAAGCATAGCCATTGCCCCTTGCGTGACTTTTAGCCCTCTGATAAGGCCCATTGTGAGCGACCACGTTTCAGTGCCATAGGTCATCACTGGCAACACGCACTGCTCAAAAATTTTCGTCTTGAGACACTGCGGTATCTGGGACGAGAAGATATTGCTTAGCTTCTCGACCGCTGACCAACCGAGGCGGATTCAACGGTTCAACGATTGACCTCTTTCTCAAAGTTGGACTTACCTAGCTGGACAGTTTGTCCTAGGTAAACATACTCGTCCACAATTTCGAGCGTAGTGTCTCCGATCTTCATGAGAGTGGGTATTACATGGGCATTTGACATAACCTTTGTCTTATCCATGTTAATTTTAAGACCCACTCTTTCGGAGGCTTTACTGAGGTCATCAAGCATTGTACTGATGTCCTCCATGGTCTTAGCGATAATAACTATCTAGTCGGAAAACCGAAGGTTAGTGATATCCTACTCGCCATTGATGTTGATGCCTAGCCCTTGCCAGTCCAGAACCTTGAAGACATCCTCCAGTGCAGCGGTGAACAAATGCGGAGAGATAACGTCTCCCTGTTTCAGACCTCGCTGCAGAAGGATAGGTTTTGAGTCAGACTGACATAGTGGCGTTTTCGCACAGACACTTTAGCACCTCGATGTACCGATAGTCAATCTGGCACCGTTGAAGAGACTGCAGTACAGCCCATGTGTCGATCGAATCGAAGGCTTTCTCATAGTCCACAAACGCTTAGCAGCGAGGCACTATACTCTTCTATATACCTTCTTTTATACATCTATCATATATCTTATTTTATACCTAAACACATTGCAGTATAAAACTGATTTACATCTGTTACCTCACATTTCAGGTCTAGTTGAAAACCAGCGTCAGCTATTTGGCGTAGCCGCGAGGCACACTTTCCTGCTAATATGTTAGAACGCACTTTTACACTTTTTATTTGTTTTCTTTCTTTTTTAATTAGGTTTTTATTTGTAGTAAAATAATTATGTTGTGTTGTGTGCCTCTTAGTCTGTGCTAAATAAATGTATTTTCTTTCTTTCTTTTCTTTCTTTCTTCTAATCTATTTTAAGCCTATGGAAATCTATTTAGAAGGTTGCACGTTTATCTCTTCGTTCGACCGTGTGAAATAAAATAATCTAATGACAGACAGGTCAACAAAACATACAGGGGAGCAATTTAGAGTGGGGAGCAACGCTTAACAAAGAAATAGAATGAAAAGAATAAGTACAATTTGTATGTTTTATGAGGTATCTGGTTTATAATATGTATAAGCGTAAGCTCTATTCAAATCCTTATTTCCAATTGAACAAACATCAACTTTATGCAAATGTAAATAAAGTTGATTTGAGACTATCTTTTTACAGTACTAGTCGTACTGCAAAAAGTTATAAACTATGAAGTTATAGCGCAAACTGAACCTTATGTGTAGGCATTACAGTTGTTTTTCCTAAAACTCGAGTTTATTTCCAGGTTTGGCAACTAAATTGCGAACGCAGATTAGATACCTATATATATGTTTGTCTGAATCTCAAAGCACTAAAGTACATACCTAGATTAATAGTTTCAATTTCGAAACACAAAATATTCATAGTTTCAATTTTCTCATACAAAAAAACCATTTTCATGCCAATATTGTAAAGCCTACGATGAAATAACACAGATCTATTTCTAGTATATTCAATAGGCTTATTTTTCTAAGATATAACTTTGGTAAGCAGTTTTTTCGGGTTTATGGAAAGAAATTGTATTTTTTTTTTTTTTGGGTATCTACCTAGCAAATCTTTCATACCCTATTTTTGGGAACGTTAACATATTTTTATTAAAATACCTCTGTATGTACATATAGTAGACCTCGTAATTACTTTAGCGCTTCTGACAACAACCCAGTAAAATTCAACTTCACTAATATTGACTCTTGTCACACTACTCAGTGATCTAGCTAGCAGAGCTGCGTATTCACCCAACAGTTCATTGTACTTACACAATGTTTAATTAGCATACTTTATAAGTCCCTCATGTAAGTCCAAAAATTAAATTAAATTACATATGTAGACAAAGATACCTTGTCGTTTTATGTGTGACTAGCTTTCGCCCGCGGTTTCACCTGCGTGGACGTCGGAAATTATCCCACGGGAATGTGCTACCGGGATAAAAAGTATCCTATGTATTAATCCAGGTTATAAACTATCTGTGTGCCAAAATTCATCCAAATCCGTTCAGCCGTTTTTGCGTGAATGAGTAAAAAACATCCAAACGCACAAACATACAAACTTTCACGTTTATAATATAAGTAGGATAATGCAATTACGATGTCGATTATAATATGTTCTTTCTTTTTTTTGTTTTGTTCTGAAAACTTCCAGAAGATGGAAATTATAGACGTTCTTAAATGTTATCACGATCGCGTTCGAAAGCGCACTAGTTAGCGGAAACGGCCATTTGCCTGAGGCATGACCATTGTGGTCAAGATGCGTGGACACAGACACGCCCCCATGCCACTTCTCCTGTTATTTATATTTCTAAGGGCTGTGCAGATCCACTAACGTAGGCTTTCAACAATAATGTCAATTGTCGTATGAATTTATATTACTATTAAAGTTTATTCTTCAATTTGTCAACAGTTATAGCCTGATTGGAAGACCGATGTGAAACCTTGTTTTATACTCATTTAGATTTTCTCATAATGTTGTTTTTTTTTGGTTTACTTAATATTTCTTTTTTTACTTACTTATTGTTTATTTATATCATCTTATTATATGTATATCGTTTTTTATTTATAATTTTTTCAGCAACTTCCAAAAATTTTAATACAATAATAAATGGGAGAATCGATAAGTTTCCGATTTAGTCAATCACTAGCGTATATGTAAAATAAATGGCTTTTGCACAGCACAACGATAGCGAACGATGTTTTCGTGTGGGTGAGTTGTACGGTGCATGGTAAATGCACGCTGTGTTTGATGGGATAAGGTTTAGAATTAATTGTGTAGTACGTTCTGATTTGTAAATTGCAGTGTGAGCGGGACCTCGTATTTATTGGGTTTACTGATCGCATGTGTGATCGCAGGCTAGAGAGTAGGGCTAGATTGAAGATATTGGATTTCGATACATTTTCAACTACCGGGCATATCTCCTTCTTTCTTATATCTATGGCACAGCCACATCACTAACCCGTCGTCGCAAGACGCTGCGGCCGTACTGCGCCATGCATCCGCAGGTGACTGTATCGTTATGTTATTTTTACATTGCTTGTCCAGTCCCTTAGCAATATATTTAGGTAGTGGTTAACGAGCAATGTATTTCGTGCAAAAATAGTACAGTCGCTGTGATATTTGAAAATAAAAATAACGTAGTAAAAGCCAGAAATATTTTACGATTTGTTGTTTTTCATGATTTTAAAGACAATTATAGTAAAATACATGTGGTATGTGATTCCATGATCCACAAAGTTTTTGTTTTGGCTTCGGTTTTTACAAGAAACCACTGAACAACACGGCATTCTTATAATTTTTCCCGATCACGGCCGAAAGCACACTAGTTCGCGGAGACGGCCATTTGCCTATGCAATGACCACTATGGTCAAGATGCGCGGACACAGACACGCCCCCATGCCACTTCTCCTGCTATTTATATTGCTATGGATGGGACACAGGCCTCCTCTCTGTGAGAGGTAGTGGGCGAAAATCCACCACGCGAGCCCAGTTACTGGTTGTCACGGATGTCTGCTAATTTCAAGACGCAATTTTTCCAGTGGCCCACCACCGCTGCTACGCTGCGTACTAAATACATATGGTTCTACTAATGGCTATTAGGGGTTGGTACTACGCTGCATAAATAATTTGCCACTTAATCGAGGTACGCTACTCACCAAGCGTAACATCAAGCGAAGCTCCTAGCTGTGTGGCTTTCACCTAAGATAGTGACCACACTTTGGTATGAAGGCGGAATCGGCTTGAGTCAATCAGATTTTTTTTTTGTTTTTTTTTGCTGTGCCCCACAGAGTCCGTAAATGTACTTAGCAAAAATTGCTAGATCTTGCTGAACATTATGGAATGCAAATAAAGGTACGAGTAAGAAAGAGCTTTATGCCCATGAAATAAGAGCAAATAGTTCAACGTGGTGTCCAATCGCGTCTTTTGAACCGAAATCAGGTGAACGTCGTCTTTTTCAATTTTATTGAATGAACTGAGCATGAGCTCTTTCTGACCGGCTCAGGCCGATTCTGCGTTGGTGGTGTTCACTCCCTAACAGAAAAATCTTCGTTTTTTTAACCGTCTAAAAATACACTTTAGCTGCAACTGATCAATTACAGTGTAAGTAATATACCGCAATTTAGTTACTGCCCGCCTATAACCTGGCAAAATTTAGTTGTTTATTCAGCTCGTACACGTACACGACGGACATGGGCGATACAAGTTGATCGTGTAATGGAGTGCCGTATATAGCACCGATGACCCCGATAGGTAATCTACTTTGGTCTTCAACTAGCGTTGTATTAAGTGTTAACTATGTTGTTAGTGATTATTTTTAGAGATGTACCGACTAGTCCGTAAAGCCGACTATCCGGCCATTTTCGTAGTCGGCTACTATTCGGCAAAGAGCGCCGACTATCTGACTTCTTACTTTGTACGTATTTCTCAATTAGCTTGATTGTTAATTAAGGGGCATGTGCTAAGCTACCCCGCGAAATTCAAATTTTCTTTAGTTTTTTGCATTTTGCAAGTCAGTGTCAGGTTTTATGTTGATTAAAATATGATTCGAGACCGTAACGAATATGGCTTTACATAATTATAATCATTACAATCAGGAATACAACTCCATAAGTAAGCACAAACGTCAAATGTCATGATTTCATGAAATAGTCATTCAATAGTCATTCAATATAGGAACTTAGAGAGTTGTATTGATCATTTTTATGATTATAATTCTATAAATATACATTTTATACGGCCGCCAATCATATTTAAATCAACTTACAACAGATACTGACCTGCAGATAGCAACAAAACGTAAGAAAATTTGAATTTCGCGGGTTACCTTGACGCTTCCGCCTTAAGATTTTTATTTTAGAATCCGTTTTACGCGTGTTGAATTGTAAAGCAACCTTTCCTTTCGTAATCATTCTCTAAAATTACTTACTTGTAAAGAAAAAACGTGTTTACTACGGAACCAGGCAAGAGCTTATACTCGTAAATACGTCCGCATTCATTTGCATTCGTTTTGGGGGCATTCAATAAAATATGGTATTCACAATTCTTAGCAAGCAGATCTTTATATCTGTATTATGTAATATGAAACAGGTTGCGGGAGGCCTTATGATTCCTAATAACTTTATATTTTGATTAACATAATAGCTAAAATAAGATATTATTTTCCTCATTACAATGCGAGTTCCGGTTTAAATTTCCTTGTCATAGCAGATGATTTTCACAATGATAACTACATGAGCGGAGTTACCAATTACCAGCCGATATCTATCTTGCAGAGTAAGCAAGCTGAAGTGGCAGTGAAGCTGGCCATGTTTGTCAAAGAACCGATGGCCGGTGGAGCAGACGAATCCTGGAGTGGACACCGCGTATCAGTACGCGTAGTGTTGGACGCCCCCCAGCTAGATTGACCGACGACCTTGAAAAGGTGGCTGGGGTAGACTGGATACGGAAGGTGGAGGACAGGGTCTTACGGCGCAGACTGGGAGAGGCCTATGTGCAGCAGTGAACTGCGATAGGCTGAGTTGATTGATTGAGTTGGCAGGCAAACTTAATCAGGCTACTTCACAAGGCTGTTTTCACGTAGAACGCTGGTAATCGCTATATCGGCGCCTGTTACCAGCGTTCAACATAAATACACCCTTATTCATTAGACATATTTTACCTGCCCTCAATATTTGCTGGATTCGTTTTCTCGTCTACTAACTGATCGTTATTTCTCCTGATGATGTTGTCTGTCTGTTTTTTCTGGTGGTACGTTTTCCCTAATTAGTTAAGTACGGAACACCAAACATTACAAAGAATTTTCTTTTCCAACTTAGGACAGCTCCGTTGGTCTCGTGATCGCGAGCGCGACTGCTGGTCCTGGGTTCGATTCCCAGATTGGGCACAGTGTTTTTAGGTTTTTCCAATTCTTAGTAACAGCCCGGAGTTTGGACGTTGACCCCCGTGGCTCGGAAAACACGTTAAGCCGTTGGTCCTGCGCCTGATCTCTCTCCGGTCGTGTCGGATTGCCGTCCCATCGGACTATGAGAGTGAGGGAATAGAGAGTGAACCTGTGTCTGCGCACATACTTGTGCACTAATAGATATCCGTTGAGATGGGCCAGCATGGCCGAAATACAGATTGGAAGACAATTTTTTAAATTAGTATTTATTTTATAGTTATTTTCGTGTCATCTATCCTTTATGTTGCACCTGCCATGTTTTTTCTCTGCATCTCCATTAAAATGACTAGTAGAAAATGCCTTAGGTATTAAGTCCGTCCTTGTACAGTATCTTTTTTTACTTGTGCTTTAAGTTTTAATACATTTATTTATTTATTTATTTTACTTTAACATAAAAACGGCCCTTGGTCAATTACATTAGTTAAAGATATAAAAATTTTACAATAAAAAATATACTATAATAAAGAACAGACGTATAACATAAATTACTAACAATAAATTAAATACTATTATTTTCACAAAAATGCAGGCACATTACCATTAAGTCAACAAACTTGTCTGCGAATAAATCGCAGTCCAGGTTGGCTTCCACAAGCTTATTTAACGCGGTCAATACGCGCAGTACAGGAGACGCAGCACGGGCTGCAGTCCGGCGCGACGGTACATAAATATTAACACTAAGACTTCAACATTTTACATCGACTGTCACAAAATATCAAATACCTATAACACGATATCTACCTCGTCACTTGAGATTCCGTGAGGTGAGCGCAAAGATTGCTTCGCTCAGGTATCAATTCGGCTCAGCCGATATTTTAAAATGGAAATCTAAAAATATTGGCTACAATCTTATTGGGATGCCATGTCACGAAGATATTGAGTTGTCGAGAAGTTTTGTGAATATGTGGCATGTTTTTTTTTGAATGTTTTGAATATTGTAATTTTTTACGAAAATTTTTGTTTAAGAAAATTCTTTGTAATTTTTGTGTTCCATTCCTACCTAATTCAGAAAAACGTACTAATTATCGAGTCACTTCGGTATCTGTCCGTTTGTCACATGAGCCTTATTGTATGTTTTACGAATAAAGATGTTCTAAACATCAAAATCAATTTGCCTAGCGTTTTCCCAACTAATTATATTGAGGTCGGCTTCCAGTCTAATCGCATGCAGCTGAACACCAGTGGAGCAACTGCTTACCTTACCTTTTATTATTTAATGTACAATGTGTATGCTGTTTGCGTACCTATTTTAAATAAATAGCCTCCACAACCCTGGGTGACACGATACCCCTTGGTAAGACTGGTTGTCAGACTTTTCGGCTTCACCCGAAACGACTGAAAGATTTACGAATGACAGCCAGGAGAACGGCTTTAATAACGTGCTTTTCAAGGCACTGAGGGGTCTCGATATATAATGCATGAAGTTCATAACCAACCACCGTAAGGACTATTCTTGCTTGCAGCGCTGGGCGGCTATAGAACCGCGCCGGTAACAGATGTGGTCATCGGGTTCACGGAACTTTCTTTTCACACTGGTTAGTTTTTTTTTTTTTCTTTTTAAAATTTTAGATATGAACTTCTTTGATGGTACCTCTTTTTTTGTAAACAGGAGTCAAGGGTTTAAGCTGAAAATCAGCGCTTAGCAACCCGCTAGGACCCTAAGCATAATGCTGACACTTATGGCCGAGTCACACCCGAATGGCAGCGGCCGGTAGCGGCCGGCGGCGACGCCAGCGGTCGCCAGATCCCACGCGTCCCAGTTTAGTTTCTACATTACATACGCGCGGCCGCCCGCGGCGCCGCTGACAGCCGCGGGCAGAACCACCGACAAGATGCGCGTGGCGTGTGGCCGCTCGCGTCACCGCGGGCGGCCTCGTGACCTTTTCAAGCCTTTCGAGTATAATTATATATTTTTGATACTGGTCTTTTAAGTATGTAGTTAAAGTTTAAAATTATTTCACACCGATAGTGCTCGCCGTGTCGCTGTCGGCCGCTGCCATTCCGTGTGACTCGGCCCTTAAACCTTTTGCTTACGGTATTATAGTTTTGTGGATGTACTACCACTAGCTGTAATACTGGAGACAATAAACATTATTCTATTATATTCTATTCTATTTCTCCCAAGTAAACAAATGAACGAAAACTGTCAGGTATATGCATTAAAACCATTTCTGAAGCGGGAAAAGTTGCTACAAAATATGGATTTGTTTTTAAGTATTTTTTAAATTTTACGTGTATCATAAAGTTGCGTTGAAAGTTGAAAGTTGTGCACCCCTTTGGAATATTGTATTTCTCATTGAAACAAGGGTTTTCCTCTAATTAAACCACGATTTTTAAATGCAGTTTTTATAATTTTATGAAATAAAGTTGCCAAACCAGTGCAGGCAAAAAGTTTTTGCGTGCTTACCTCAAAACAATTGAAGCAGTACCATTTATGGTCTGAATTTCGTGAATTAAAATTAATTTGTTATCATGACAATACAGCAGAACTTAATGAACATAAATCAACAAGTTGATTTAGATTCATGCGAGAATATTTTATTTTTTAGGTACCTACTATCATCCTCAAAAAGACGAATACATCAACAAGAATTCATTTTATTCTCTACAATTTGTTTTTAATTATACTGTGTTGATAGCTACAATTAAGTATCCAATCTATAATATATTTTCTGACGTATTCCACATTGGGCACCCGCTTAAATGGCACCTGAGCAAATGGCACGTGAGGTATTCCACATACGGCATCAATCGATATTTTTCACAGGTGGCATTAGTGGAATAATTTGTTATTTAAAATTTTATTCCACTAATGGCATCTATGGCATATAAGACAGACCCCAACATAGTTGGGAAAAGGCTAGGCAGATTGATTAATGGCACATATGGATCACTATGTACTAGTGTTGGGACGTTTTTTTCTTTTTAGGGCGTCAAAATCAAAAATTCGATTAAAATCAGTAGAGAGTTTATTAACATAATCAAAATATAACTTCTTTGTTTTTTTGTCATTTTAATATCATAATCAGTTTTCTTAATCACATGTATTGCAAAATCAGCCTTGAGTACCAATAGAATTTAGAAACAAATACTTTTTAGGTTTATTTACGATTATTAAATTTATCTTCTTACTTAACTTTATCATCTTAATGTTTTTTTTTTTATTATGATACACAATAAATAATTGGCACTTCTATTGTAAAATCAGTCTTGAGTTATTTCTTATGTACTATATACATTAAAAAATATAAAATACTTTAACATAGATTACGTGTCACAAGTATATTTTTTAAAGGTCAGCGCATAACTTTCATCTGGCTAAATATTGTCAATGGCTATTTGATTAAAAACGCAGCTTTTCCAGACCACTGAAATAAAACTATTATTTATTTATTTATTTATTTATTTATTTATTGGTAAGGCACCTCAACGACTTACTCACTAAAACATACACATACAAAAATCACATAGAGTTTTAGGTATTGTGAATTCGTCACTTACAGAAGTGCACAGCACTAGCAGAGTAATTAATGATTAAAGGACGTAATAGTCATCGTTAGTTGATTAAGTTACAAATTATGTACTTCTACTATATTAATTATTAATTGGTTCCTATGTTCTGCATATTTTCGACATTTCCATTTTTCCGGGAATTTCAGCGTAATTCTTGCAATTTTCTTGAAGAACCCTTAAAATCTTTGCCATATTTTTGCTACAATTTTTATTGATAGCTTTATTAATCACTGAGTAGTATTTCTCAGGATAATTGTCGAAATCTCAAATATATGCAGACCATAGGAACCAATTAATAAACAATATACCCCTCGTCTGTAGTGTAATACAAAGTGGCTTTATTTCTCTTCGGAACGAAATCGGAACCAATAATTTTTCAAAGCAGGTAAATTCTTTAGATGCCAACAGTAAAGTGACGCCATTGATGTCGTCATTAGCTAAATTAAGCTGGCACCGAACAAAAGCTAATGGTGGATACATTCGTGTCACCGTCGTCGCTACTCACCCACACTTTCAGTGAACGTAAACTCTGACTTTTTATAGAATTACAATGATGTTTGGTAGCTGGAAGTGTCGGATTTAAAAAGTGTAATATTATTAGTAAACTAAACCTTTGAGCACCTTGAGTGTCTTCGAAAGACGGACGGAGACACATACCATCACGCCGGCATTCCCCGAAGGGTTAGGCAGAGGTGTACCTATAGTACGCCCACATTTCACCAGTTATGTTTAAGTCCCATGTAATAAAGGGCGGTTCTATTTCCATTAACTGGTTACAAAATTCAGAATTCAAAAGTCATTTATCCAAACTAGGCTGAGAATCAGCAGTTTTCGAACGTCAAAATTACATAAGACAGTCCCCCAAAACGCCCACCCTTCACCACTTCCTAGTGCATTAGCTGGGAAGAAGAAGTGGCGCAACAAACTCCCCAGCAGCACAGCTGTGTCTGTTCAGTTTTAAATTATTAGCCATATGTTAGCTAGCACACGCCAATATACTAGACAAAATCATCGAGAACAGCTATGCTCAGGCAGAAATAAAAAATTAAATGTAAACAGAACTTAATATGTAAATAAAAGCCTCCAGGAATAAAGAGCGTGCCCGCTTACATATAGTTGTAACTGGAAGTTATAAATATAAATGATAAACTAGGACTGCTACGGAGAAATTCTAGATGGACCCCAATAACACTTTGACGAACGAAGAGCCGGTTCTTAAACCAATATCGCTAACTGTATCAATTTATTTTTATCACACATAATAAACATAAACATTACTAGTACTTAGTGTTAGTGAACAAAAACATTTGTAAAAAGTGGGTAATGTTTTAACAAATAATAGTAAAAAATATAGGAAAAGACACTGAATCTGTTAATCAACTGACGTCACAAGGCCATTATAAATGAACAATTTGTCGATACATTACCAGATTAACTACCTACATTATCGGATTAACACGAGCTCGTTGTATAAATTAACTTTTTGTAGTTCCGTAATCAAATTAAGTAAGGACTTAACTATAAAGGTTTTAGGTTGTTATGATTTACTTGTTAAAATAACAAACCATTTTTTTTTCATGTGGCTTAATCAGCCTTTAATTTTCCCACCAAACCTCCTCTTTCTGTGAGAGGAAGTGGACCATAATTAACCACGCGTGCCCAGTGCGAGTTGGTAGATGTTACATGTCTTCTAATTTTAGGTTCTAAGACATGCCGGTTTCCTCACGATATTTTCCTTCACCGTTTTGAGAGCCGTGGTGATGAAATAATTTATACAATGTAAAGTGTGCTTGCTTGGGTTTGAACCCTGGCCACTAACTAGGATTTATGGGATTTATGGAGCGGTCTGGGTTTTCCTAACTTAACAAGCAGCTGTGCTGCTGGCAACAAAAGTGGCGCAACATTGCGCCACTTCTTCTTTCCAGCTCAAGCACTAGGAAGCGGTTACGACTGGGCGTTTTGGGGGACTCGTTGATTAACTATAGGCTATGACTATAGTCTCGTTCAAACTAGGCTGAGAATCAGCCTAATTTTAACGAGACCATAGTTTGACAGGTGAATAAATGACTTTTGGTTTTGGTTTTTCGGAGAGGACAATGACCAGCAGAGTATCATTAGATACTCGTATTTTAATCAATGATATTTGAGAATCATGAGAGATTTTTTAAATCTTGGTCATTTTGATGAGACGCTGTTTCTAAAAGGGGGTTCCTTTACTTATATGTACGGAACGTCAATCACAAACACAAGGCCCCATTAGATCAGGGTCGAATTTAAAGCCGTGTGTGATATTTATTTAAATATTTTTTTATGAACGGCTATTTGTGGTTTTTGTATTTTTTTAATTGATGCTGTCAATCAAATTGAAGTTATTTTTGATATAGGTATAGGAAAAATTATAAGAACGTTTTATTTTGTAGTAAACGCAAGAAATATTTGCGGTCAAGAAAAATCTGTTGTCTTCAGTACATTTCGATGATGGTAGGTGTTCCAGAAAATACAATAAAGACTAGGACTCAAGAAACAAAGATGCTGAACATTATTTCCGGTCAGTGCCCGGAGATGAAATCTTACAACAAAGTTGTTTTGATACAAATCAGAGATACTAAGTTCAACGAATCTCAAGTCAAACATAAACAGCAGTTATTGGAAAATTTTGGGTTGTTTAACCTTTGGACTATTTTAGAATAGACAATTTTCCCAATATTTTAGGCGACGCGATACATTGTCGGGCGGAAACCAACCTGCGTCATCGCGCACTGCTACGTACACAATCAGTCTGCCTAGCCTTTTTCAAACTATGTTGGGGTCGGCTTCCAGTCTAACCGGATGCAGCTGAATACCAGTATTTTACATGGAACGACTGACCTCCACAACCCAGTAACTGGGTAATACGATACCCCTTGGTAAGACTGGTGTCAGACTTTCGGGCTTCTGACGACTCGTAACGACTGTCAAAGATCCACTAATGACAGCCGGGACCAACGGCTTAATGTGCTTTCCGAGGCACGGAAGATTCTCGGTATGTAAAGATGGTCACCCATCCACTGACCAACCCCGGCAAGCGTAGCTTAACCTGATGGATCGACCAGTGCGGCTGTTGTTACTTAGCCACGAGCTCCTCCACGAGCACTGCTACGTACACAATATTGTTCAAAATTCTAAACGTCCCATGTTGCGCATTCCTACCTAGTAAAATGTCGCTATCATCATCTACCTAGCCTTTTCACAACAATGGCCGTTTTCACACTGCGACGATAACGACACCGACATATCGGCAGCTTGGACGGCACGATGTCGTCCCGATATCGTCGGACGATATCGGATATTGACAGCCTATTATCATGCGGTATGCCACAGCAGTGCCGAAAAATCGCGTTGCAATAGTATATTCGAGGCAGTAATGTGTTTTGACACTGTAGTGCCTCAGGCATGTTTGCCGAAGCTTGCTCGACTGCTTCTATGCAACGATGCGTAAGAGGTGCGCGTCTCTGGTGCGCAGGGTGCGTGGCAGCCCCAACAGCGTGCTGATGATGATAGCTGACAGGCTCGACTGTCCTTACTTACGACGCTGCAGTGACTTGCACGTCACCTACAGTCGTCGGCCATTAATGTGTTAGTGTACTGTGTTTTTGTTTTTGTTTTTGTATTGTATTGTTTGGTGTATGTGTGTTGTATTAAATATTGTATGAGTTATTGTAACTCGAATTAATAAATGAATAATAATAATAATAATAATGGCAGCAATGGACAAGTGCACTGTGTTGTCTGCCGATATCGGCACGACTATCATTGACGGCGACGATACCATTGACTACACCGACACAGTGTGAAATCGTTTAGTAGTAATTGCATGAAACTACCATTCCGACGATATCGTATCGTTATCGTTATCGTCAAATGTGAAAGCGTCCAATGTCATTGTTATAATAAAATCTCAAAGAAAAGAAAATACTTTGTCGTCGTCTCTAAGCAACTTCCATAGAGCAGTTATAGCCTAGTGGTATGACCGTCGGTCTGCCAAGTCATAGGTCTCGAGTTCGAACCCAAGGCACGCACCTCTGACTTTTCGGATTCATGTGCGTATTGTATAATTATCACTTGTTTCAAAAACGGTGAAGGAAAACATCGTGAGGAAACCGGCATGCCTGAGAGATATTTCTCGACGGCGTATGAAGCCAAGTCAGTTGGCTATGGGCGGCTTTAAAACTCTGACACCAGGTTAGTCACTAACCACACGAAATGAAGAGCAACTGCCATGGCCTCTACATCTTTGGCACACCGTTCCCTTGCGACAATGACAAATCAATGGGGAGTCCGATTCGCGGATGAAATATGAGTCTGCTCAGGGTTGCCTCCAACGAGAATTTGTCTTCATTCACAATGTCTGCATTCAGACTGGTAGCCACTAACTTTTTAACTTTAAAATGCCATTTATAAAACGTCAAGGGCTCTATTTTCAAGAAAATATGGTATGATGAATATAATCCTTTTACAAATCTGTGTTTAATTCACATCATTTGGTTTAACTTTACACTAATACTATAAAGAGATGATGATTGACTTGTTGCGAACCCGGACCCGACGTGATGACACGTCAAGCGTCGAGAGCAGAGTGAGTGGAGACTCTGCTCGTCATCTTAAGGATGCCTCATTGAGAGGTGAAACACGTGTCGATTTCTTACAGGATTCTTTATGACTCTTTAAGAACAGTTAAGCGGACTAGGTTAATAAATATACGTAGTCTATTGTATTTTATAATGGATTTCCGCAAAGTCACGCGTGATTTAATTAATTACTACTGGAGCGATTTTAAAAGTTCTTTCAACAGTAGAATGCTGAATCACTGAGTAAGATAGGCTATAATTTATAAAAATATCACGCAGTTGAAGTCGCTGGCGGAAGCTAGTTGTTAAGGCGAAAGCGTCAAGGTAACCCACGAAATTCAAATTTTCTTACGTTTTTTGCAATTTGCAGGTCAGTATCATGTTGTATGTTCATCTAAATATGATTTGCGGCCGTATCAAATGTATATTTATAGAATTATAATCATAAAAATGATCAATACAACTCTCTAAGTTCATATAATCGCATTGAATGGCTCATGACGCATGAAATGTCATGAAATCATCACATTTGACGATTGTGCTTATTTATCGAGTTGTATTGCTGAGTGTAATGATTATAATTATGTAAAGCCATATTCGTTACGGTCGCAAATCATATTTTAATCAACATAAAACCTCACACTGATCTGCAAAGTGTAAAAAACTAAAGAAAATTTGAATTTCGCGGGCCACTTTAGCGCATGCCCCTTAAATAATAGCATTAATTTATCTTTTTCAATCGTTGGTTAACGTTTATAACGTAACATCACCCTTGTTATCCCCGAAGTATTAGGCAGAGGAAATTTTATATGTACCTAGAACAAATATGGCGAGCAGTCCGTTCTTTGTCAGTATAATTATGTATGTACACAACTTGTAAATATTGTTGACATTCATACGTCTCAGTGTCCTAAACAATTAGGGATCTTAATCTAGCCGGCAATCAGGAATCTGAATGTGGATCGGTGTTCAGGTCGACGACTCAATATGTTTAGAGGGTCTTTAGAGGTACGAGGGACAGAGTGTAAAGTTCAGTCATCCTATATAGAAAAGGGAGGATCCTCCGGCCAGACGGGTGTTGTGTCTGGAGAGCAACTGCCCAACGATGTCAGAAAGTTATATATATCTTGATCTCGCGGTGAACTCTGCTTGTGCGATGCAGGATTTGTGAGTAGGAAAGAGAAATGAGGAAATGTTAATGACACGGGTTTTTAAATTTTAATATAATTTTACAGGTATTTCATTATGTAAAAAAAAGACAAAACTGCATAAAAAATGGCAGCCCTATATTCATCCTTGGTACACACGGCTACACATCAAGCTATACAATTCCAGTATAAGCTGACCTCGCATTGTACGGAAATCCTATACAATGCGAGATCAGCATAAACTGGAAATGTATAGCTTGATGTGTAGCCGTGTGTACACGCACATTTCGTTGCCCTCCGCAAGGCAAAATCCAATTGTTTGGTAAATCTTCTCTGGCCATCGAACTGATTGGCGAACAAAAAGTAATATTCTGAAATTCTCATTCTTAAGTATATTGTTATTTTTCCTGTGCATTGGTATGAATGATGGGTGTGAAAATTGATTTATTTACGGTCGAAATCTTCGTGAAATGGATTTGTGACCAATCCCTATAATATACGAACCGATAATGGTTTTTTTTTTTTAAATTCTTGTATCTTTACCAATAATGAAGCAAACATCCTCATAGCTTTGCTTAAATAGAGAGTCTATTATCTTAGAGAAATAGTTATCACAGGTAAAATTAGCTCACGAATCTATTTATTTTTCCAGCTTGGCAATAAAAATGGCTACCATTGGTAAATAAAACGATTCGTTTCTGTTTATATGAACCGAGCATTAGTAAGTTTTGTTTATACCTATGATATAAGAAAGAAGGAGATATGCCCGGTAGTTGAAAATGTATCGAAACCCAATGTCTTCAATCTATCCCTACTCTCTAGCCTACAGCTACACATGCGATCAGTAAACCCAATAAATACGAGGTCCCGCTCACACTTGCAATTTACAAATCAGAACGTACTACACAATCAATTATAAACCTTATCCCATCAAACACAGCGTGCATTTACCATGCACCGTACAACTCACCCACACGAAAACATCGTTCGCTATCGTTGTGGTGTGCAAAAGCCATTTATTTTACATACATATACGCTAGTGATTGACTAAATCGGAAACTTATCGATTCTCCCATTTATTATTGTATTAAAATTTTTGGAAGTTGCTGAAAAAATTATAAATAAAAAACGATATACATATAATATGATGATATAAATAAACAATAAGTAAGTAAAAAAAGAAATATTAAGTAAACCAAAACAAAACAACATTATGAGAAAATCTAAATGAGTATAAAACAAGGTTTCACATCGGTCTTCCAATCAGGCTTACTGTTGGCATAACTGTTGACAAATTGAAGAATAAACTTTAATAGTAATATAAATTCATACGACAATTCGGTATGTAAAGTTTTTTTCAGGTATTTTTTTTATATTTTTAATTGATAGATTTAGTTATTTTAAGCAACTAATTTCAATATTTTGTTATTCCAAGCTGTAGTTATTTTTTTTTTATTTTTTGTAAGTTTTGTTAATGCTGACGTCATAACGTAGGCTGAATAGCTTAAGATCTTTGCCACGTATAACACAATAATAAAAATCCTAAATTTGACGCTTTTTGCTTGACATCAGAAACTTCAAGCATGACAGGTAGGGATGAGGCATATTTATCGTAACAGATATTTAAAAATAACAAATAACGTTCCTAACAATATAACTTATCTGTTACTGAAAATAGCAATCCCCACACAGACTGTTACCACGACTGTGTTTTATAATATTTTTCTTTACGGCAACCAAAAAATATTGTGATCGTATCCGAATGTCTTTATTACCTTTGGTTCGACGGAATTAATCGCAAAATATTCCAGGTAGTTACGATATTGTTAATTAACCAATAAAGATGTTATTCAATTATATTGAGAGTAATATGCTTGGTTTTTTTTTTTTCATAAAAATACTTTTTTCTTACTTACTTTAATTTAATTGTATATAATTATTTTTATGGAAATTTGTGATGCAACCAAAAAATTCAGTGATCGTGAATCACCTTTATTATTATCTTTGGTTTGACGATTGACGGGATTGGTCGCAAAAGGTTCTATGCATGTACGACTTTATTTTAATGGAAATAAAGATGATACTCAATTGAAAGTAATTTGGCTGATTAGTTTGATTTATTTTTTATTTTGAACCTTTGAAATTTAATTGCTTTCACTGCTTTCTAACGGAAGAGAACTGGTGAATAGTAATTTTTTTTTTTTCCAAAACATTTCTGTGTTTATGGTGTATTCATCAAAAAAGCTGCCTAGCCTTTTACAATTATGTTGGGGTCGGTTTCCAGTGTAACCGGATGACAAAAAAAATATATAAATAAACGTAATTCTATAATTTCACATTACCCCGTCATTCCTAGTCAAAACTTCATATTCGATTTTCGCCTTTAAACGAAATAAACTAAGGAAGATTACCAATTGAGATTTAATACGTATTTATCGTCCGTACACAAAAATAACAGGCAGTTATTTCAAAACAGATGTTTGGATCTGTTATTTTTCTGTAACAGTAACAGTGATAACAGATACCTGTTACAACCCATCTCTACATGTCACTTGACAGTTAGTTGATGGACACATGAAATTAGAGGTGGGAATGAGCGACATAATTGAAATTTTACGTATATCAAAATGAAATTAGTAACTCGATTACTTTTAATCGATTATACATAGTTACTAATTTTTTATTACTAATCTGTCCTTACTTGTCGTTGAAAATCCGAGTTCATTAGTCTTGTCGAATGAAGACGGATAGTAGGTATCTACATAACTACCACATGGTAGATAAGTAGATACCTACTATCCGTGCATGACTGTGAATGATTTCTTTCTAAACTATTTATCAAACCAATCAACAAATAACATTTATATTTGCAAGTTTCTAACACCTTTAGTACCAGTTACAAAATAGTTTTTTTTTTAAATAATAATTATTGTTTACAGGGAATGGATTTTCTTTAAGCTATCGTTATATTGGTTAACGATAATTCAGGATTTAATATTATGTGTGAATTGATTTTCAATGTTTGATTTGAATCGATTCAAAGACCAAATTTTCGCATTTTAATTATGGTCATCTCTAAAGTTGACATTATATGACTTGATTTTTGGGTTATTCCACAAATCCCCATTGACAATATCCATCAATGGGGATTTGTGATTTTTTTGTCAACAAATCTCCATCAATAGGGATTTGTGCACACGTACGTGATCACAAATCCCCATCGGTATAAAAACTAGCAGTTCTGCAAACAGCAGACCTCGCGAGCACAAACTTTTTGCAACAATTAATATACCACTTAAATTATTTAAAATTGTATATCGGGATTTATACCATGTTTTCAAACAAAAAACATGGTATAAATCCCGTTTTAAATAACTTTACTAGGGAAAATAACCACGTCAGATTAAAATCCTATACCCATCCAACTTACGTAAAATAAACCCGACTACGGCTGTAGGTTACTAAAAAGCATATGGTTGCAAGACGATAATTAAAGAGAAATAAACTAACCCACAACTAACGTAGCAACGTAGCGTATCTGTTAAACACGTGACTTTATTTTTGAAGCTACTTTACACCTAACAAAGCTCAGTCACCAGTTGGCGAACGATAACGACAGCGTGATATAGCGGTGCACAGTATCTATCCAGCCATCTTATTGTAAAAAGTTTTAGAGAATTCAGAACATTAATTCAGAATTTTCTAATTTGTGATTAGAAGGTGGTCACGCGTGCTCCATCAATAAACCTAGTAATTAAAGGGCCGATTTCACTGGTAGAAATCTAAAAGTGAGCAATCTACTGCATTTGGAGGAGCTATTAGAGAGAGATATTCACCATATTTTTATGAGACCAACTTAAAGTTACTTTCAAATAAAAAAAGAACCCTCGAAATCGGATCCCAGAATGTTACCGCCACCTACGTAAGGACTCTTAACCTATTTTCCTAACAAAGCCACATAGCTTTACAATTATTAGTAATAAGTAGGTCCAGCGGGGCAGATAACAAAAAAAAATATATATCTCGTGATTGTTTAATAAAATCTCTCCCACTTCTTGAGGCATCGAGATACACATATTTGAAGACATTCGTAACCGAATTTTGCTTTATATGCATTCACTGTTTCATCATTACAGAAAACTAATTTATCATAAAGCTGTTATGAGCGTGTTAATAAATAAAAAACTATATATTTAGGGTATTTAGATGTTTCACTGAGTGAATATAATAGATTTGATATAATAAGCATCTTTATTTACGAGATATTTTTTTTAATAAAAGGGGCGCACCACTTTAATTAGGTAACCTAACTAAACAAAAGTTCTAAAATAATTAATCACAAAGTAACCATTTAAAAGATTATATTTTGTAGTAAAGTATAGACTGTAGTATGATATGACAAAAATATTTTACACTTACGCAGGTGCAGTCCCAGCATTATGCTATTAATTTAGCCATTACTTTAATTTAAGTTTCATTATAAAAATAATCAATGAGTCTTTACCTCCGTAAGAAATAAAGACTTCGTAATTCTTATACTTATAATATGTTGTTTGTATTTTATTTTTAAACAAATGGGGATTAGTGGAATAACCCGTTTTTTTTTATCATGGAGTAGTACGTAACTTCCGGTAATTTCTGACGTCATTTGGAGGTCAAATGAAAGTCAAGTGGTTTTATGTGTTTGTGTTAAAATAAACTCCATCTTATAATTTTAAGCGCCAAAGATAGAAAAATAAGGTTAAGAAACCTAAAAGCTCGAAATGGTTTTGGAATCAGCGTAAAACATTTTTACTTTACATACCGAATTGACATTATTGTCGATAGCCTACGTTAGTGGATCTGCACAACCACATCACTAATCCGTCGCAAGACGCTGCGGCCGTACTAACGATGCAACCGCTTAAAGCAAATATCGTTTTGTAATTTTTACATTGCTTGTCCAGTTACTTAGCGACATACTTTGGTAGTGGTAAAGAAGCAATGTATTTACTACAATAAAAGTACAGTCGCTGTGATATATGAAAACAAAAATAACGTAGAAAAGGCGAGAAATATTTTACGATTTGTTGTTTTTCATGATTTTCAACACAAATATAGAAAAATACTTGTGCTGATTTATGAAAAGTGGTTCTACGATTTATAAAGTTTATAGTTTAGCTTCGATTTTTACAAGAAACCACTGAACAACACGGTATTCTTAAATGTTATCACGATCGCGTTCGAAAGCGCACTAGTTAGCGGAAACGGTCATTTGCCTGAGGCATGACCATTGCGGTCAAGACTCGCGAACACAGACACGCCCCCATGCCACTTCTCCTGTTATTTATATTTCTATGGGATGGATACTATCCATCTGGGGAAGCACAGGTGCATCAAACTTCTACCAACTTAAATACTAACTAGTATCATCTTCCGGTTTGGGCTCCCCAAGCATCTGATGCCGCTATACTGTCTATTCCTCCTAAATTACGTAGGAACGCTTGCCGAGATCGGTCTGTGCATGGGTGCCTCGGAAAGTACATTAAGCAGTTGGTCCCGGCTGTCATTCGTCGATCTTTGACAGTCATTACGGGTAGTCAGAACACCGAAGGTCTGACAATCAGTCTTACCAGTTACCCAGTAACTGTGTTGTGGACGTCAGATAGGCAGTCGCTCCATGTAAAATACTGGTATCCAGCGCAGCAGTTAGACTGGAAGGCGACCCCAACATAATATATGTAGTTGGGAAAAGGCTAGGCAGATTGATTGACACACTACTTACTTCGAATACGGCAATTACTCGTTTTCCTATTGATGAAACTCTGGGATGCCCACTATTAAAGCAGTATTCACTGAAGGCCTGATAATGACTTCATAGGTCCACATGAGACCTGCCTCGTTGGTCAAGTGGTGGCAAGCGATTCTGCTGAGCGTGAGCTGGGTTCGATTCCAAGGTCGAGCAAAGCGTTATTGGGTTTTTCCATCACAAGTTTCTCAGTAGCAGCCCGGAGTTTGGACTTGTACCTGGTTGATGGCAATAGGCTCGCCCCTTACTACATGGGACTTAAACATAAGTGGAGAAATAAAGGTGAACCTCGGCTCCAACTGCGATTACAGACGATGTTATGATGTTAATGTACTTCGATCATCAATCTACGTGATAAATATGGCAATCACTCATTTTCTTACTGATGCGATTATTGGAACACTGGGATGACCATTATTAAGAGCGCTTATCCTAAAATTTAGCAACGTCGCATATATCTAGCTGTCAAATATTTACCTGTTTATATTAATTTGACAATTTTACTGTATGGAAATATGAAATAAGGCTAACTAACTAAAATATTGTAACACCGAATATGTAGTTTAAGATGTAATAAAAGTATTTGGAAAGTTTCCAAATGCCTTTTATACACCTAAAACGGTTATAAAATTCAGTGTTATAATTGCAATGCATTATTAATGTTCTAGTTCGCTAGTTAGCCACATTTCATATTTTCATACAGTAATATTGCCAAATTAATCAAAACAGCGAAATATTTGACATCTATTTGTGAAGTTCCTTCAGAATAAATGCTCTTAAAGCAATGATCACTGACGGGCTGTTAATGACGTCAAGGATCCACATGATAACCCAACTGTTTACCTTTAACTACTACCCCCAATATAAATATCAAACTACCCCAAGTCCAAACTTCAATATACTACATCCCATTACATTCAGAGTGCAAATGATAATGTTTTAAGCGTATCTTTGGTCCTATTATAATTGAAATCTTGCTTGGGTCCCAAGTTAATTAAGACAGGGTAGGGTCGGCCTAACCCTGCCGACACAAGGATTTGGTAGATATTGTAATTTGTAGATGTAAGCCCGGTATGAATGTACTACTACTGATTTTACAGGTGATATTTTTGGGGGTTGGTCGGTTTTTGGAATTCTGCTGGCTTTGGATTCATTTATTGTTAATGAACTCTTCGAACATAGGGGAAAAGATTTTGAGAATAAATTTTATTGATCATCCAAAAATAACAGTCATTGTTGTTGTTATTTTGATTTTTAAGCTATTGCATAGCTTCTATCGCGGGCCTTGAGCGTGGAGACCGAATCCAGAAATTCCGTAACGAAAATAACCTAACACCCCCATAAAGTGAAATTTTAAGATGCGCGCGCATCACTGTGACACAAATTGTCACTGTGACACAAATTGCATAAGTTGATAAAAAACGCTATGCAAATAGCTTTACCGCGGCAGTCTCCGAGTGCCACACGTCTTTTACGTCGTGATTTTTTTACTATGTTGGATTCTTTGGAGTTTTGAATATTTTTAAGTAAATTCAGGAAAATAAATTTTATTGTTAGCAAATTAACTATTAACTTAAATTGCCCATAATATGTATATTAAAATTACAACTGTTATTCGGTTTATGTTATATGAAACACACACAGTTATATGAAAAGGATAACACGGCAAATTAACGTAGTGTGTCAATTTGCTAAACAAGTAATTGACAGACTGTACCTCTTACAAATATTTATGAGAGTGGTAACAAACGTAAATGACGTATCAACCACCAATCCAAGGTTTCTGACTTTTGCTGACCTCTGAAAGTAACTATACATACTTGGATGATAGCTGCTGTGACCAATATTGACGGTTTAACATGATATTATTATTCGGGTTGAGTTGACTCGGGCCGAGCTGTCACTGGCCCTAATTTCCAAGGTAAGTTCGAATCGTCTTGAGAATAACTGTCAGTTAACAAACGAATCGTCTTGAGAATAGCATCGAATGAGAAAAACATGGCTTTTATAATAAATGGCTGTACGGACAAATAGCTCCTTCAGATCGGCTTGCCTCCAACAATGATAGTAGCACTTGGCACCAGTCGTAGTATACTGTTATCTTGAGTATCTTGACTTTAATCTCTCTCAGACTGTTTTAGAGACTTGAGAGTTACATTAAGTTAGTGGCGCTACCGTGGCAGGAAGACAAAGACGTAGGATATTTTAAATTGCGAGCGTAAGGAAAATATAGAGTTCTACGTTAAAAAAATTGTCGTTTAACAAGATGATAAATTCTGGGCAGACTGTGCTGCATAAAATATCATATTGCTACACGGAAAATTAAAAAAAAAAATATGTTGGCAGGTGAGGGTGTAAGCTATCCGAGACTTACCTACGTGACGTGACGGATGTGACGTAGGTACTACGTCTACGTACTACGTGACATATCATCACAACTGCTCAGAAACCATGTGGCGGCGTTTTGGGGGTTGTCTTTAGTAACTTTTGATGTTCAATAAGTACTGATTCACAACCAATCAATCTGCCTAGCCTTTTCCCAACTATATTGGGGTCGGCTTCCAGTCTAACCGGATGCAGCTGAATACCAGTATTTTAGATGGAGCGACTGCCTATCTGACCTCCACAACCCAGTAACTGGGTACGCTATACCCCTTAGTAAGACTGGTTGTCAGACTTTCAGGCTTCTGACGACCCGTAACGACTGTCAAAGATCCACGAATGACAGCCGGGACCAACGGATTAACGTGCTTTCCGAGACACGGAGGAGTCTCGGTATGTATAGATGGTCACCCATCCACAAACCAACCCCGGCAAGCGTAGCTTAACCTGATGGATCGACCCGTGCGGCAGTTATTACTTAGCCACGAGCTCCTCACGAGCACGAGCTACTGATTCACAACCAATTTTTAAAATCAGTTTATAATGAAACATTGTAGGCTGATTTAGGCCTCCTCTCTTCGAGACGGAGTGGATTGTAATCTACCACGTGGGCCCAGTGCGGGTCGGTAGATGTCACATGTCTTCGAATTTTTGGTTCTAGGACACGCCGGTTTCCTCACGATGTTTTCCTTCATCGTTTTGAGAGCAGTGATGATGAAATTATTTACACAAAGTAAAGCGCCTTCTTGGATTTGAAACTACGACCTACGACTCGTAAGTCGGTGCCGTTACCACTGGGCCACGGCTGTTCTCTACCAAATCAAAATAAATATAGTTTTTTTAACCTAGTTTCAATAAACGATATTTATCTTGATTTTGTATCACTGGAAGTATTATGATTAATCAAGAAAATTATTTAATAAAAACTCTTTTAATGCATCCCATAGTAAAGCAACGAAGCCTATCAGGTCCAGTTGATAACCAGCGTCAGGCACTAGTTATCTAGCATTTCTGCTTTCACTGGTTTATCTAGCATCTTTTTACAACGCACGTCACTCATTTTATTTATTCTTTTTTTTTATTTTTACATGTAGTACAATATTTTTGTGTTGTGTGCCTTTAGTCTGTGCTAAATAAATGTCTTTTAATTCTTATAAAAACATGACCCTGCTTCTGAGCAGTCGGGTAAAAAACGAATCTCATAACATCCTCATACCATATTAGTCAGCCCTTTACGGTCTCAGTAAAAACCCCAAGCACTTTGTGTTCCAGCAAAGGACCAAAATTCATAGTCGTTTTTACACAGACTTGGTCCTTGAATACTTAAGTCCTTGTTGGTATTATTTATTAATGAACGAGGAGGACCGACAATGTGTTGGTGTTTTTGTGACGGGGACTAATCTACTGAGGTCCGGCAAAACCTTAATGTCGGCGAGTTGTGGTACTGTTTGGGCATTAGACGCTGTTTCGTGTTATTCAATTCAATTCAAAATACTTTATTTCACATAAATCTACATGGGCTCTTATGTAACTTCAGAAGATAGGTGCAAGGTTACAATTGGTCGTTTTCTATGGAGTAGAGCCGGCAAGAAAGTTCGAGGCTACTCTTTTTAAAATAAATTGTTTTTACAATGTTTTCAAATTGCAGTGTTATTAGGTATGAGAGGACAGTGTAGGCCTATCAACAAGTACCAGGTAGTTAGAAAAATAGAAAATGGTCCACAGATCTAGAAAGAAAATGCATTTATTTAGCACATACTAAAAGGCACACAACACAGCATATTGTACTACACGTAAAAACAAAATCTACAGTCTGTTAAGCCTACAACGTTCTCACATTCACAAAATCTAAAAGAAAATAAACATAAAGAAAAATATAAAAAAAAGGACTATATATATACTTTATTTGTATAAAACAATAAAAAAAAATAAAAAAAGTCCTAATACAAATAAAGTCCTAGGTATTTAAACAAAATGTAACAAATCTACGAGTAATTTAATAAAAAATATAGAATATTGTAAGTAGGATATAGTGTATTCGCGTGTTTTTTTTTTAAATAGATTCCTGGAGCCTATTTTAATAAGCTGGTTATAGGTGACAAGTGACAAGCCGGCAACCCGAAAATAAAAGAAATAAAAATTATGAGTTAATTTCATAGTTTTAGGTAGATTTATACTGTCTTCTCTATTAGTCGGTAGTCACCACATAGAAAATAGAAATAGAAATCCCTAAGTACAAGTGAAAAAAAAAACCTAATGTCTAATTCAAGGACATCAACTCGAATGCGTCCTTGTCCCAAGTAAGGTATTTTGTTCGGACGTAACTTATTTACTTAAACATACGGTTGAGGTCTATACGACTCGTATGAAAATGAATATTAATAGGTAAAACTTTTACGAACGGTTTTATTATAGCTATGTACGTTTTTTCCAATGACGTAGATACATATGTAGGTATATTTGGTCAATCTTTATCGATATTTCCCTAATCACGTGGTAATGTTTAAGTTTGTACCGAAATACAAAAACCATACTTAATTTAAATGAGAGCTCAA
Source organism: Agrochola macilenta (assembly GCA_916701695.1). Lineage (NCBI taxonomy): Eukaryota > Metazoa > Arthropoda > Insecta > Lepidoptera > Noctuidae > Agrochola > Agrochola macilenta. The sequence goes on along the minus strand of OU753554.1, from coordinate 6,712,345 downwards.
AGCATAACATAAACATTTCGAAGTTCATGGTGTGTTAAAAAATAAAAGATAAGTTGCAGGAAAAAAATAAAAGAGAACTCGTACGAAAAACAAAACACTACACAGAGACACATCGTGACTCACCGTACCCACATAAAGTCTCATAAAGATGACAACACGGTCTCTTCAGGCAGTCTGCAAGCGCCACAAACTCTAAAACGACTAAAATACTGCACAATTTAATCGAAAATTTATAGACAATGGGTCTCCAGTACAGAGCAAGGAGACGCCTTGGCGGAGAGGAGTCATTCTCAACACTTTCCTTACCATCCAAGAGTGTCACCGTTTATTAATGCACTATGACACAAATGACGTACTGATGGCTTTGAATGGCGGTCACGACAGAAGTTATGCACTCTAAGCAGTTTTGGTGTCACGAATTTTCTTAGCACTGCCTGTTTTTTCGAACGATTCCGTACTCTGTGGTCTCTAGCTTCGTTAATATTTAACTAAGTGAAGCTCCCCATTCCCTCCGCCGGCAGTTGTCTTCGAAAGATGAAAGCATTTGAAAATTCCATCAGATGACTGCAGCGCAGTACCTATATACATAACGTTTTAAGTAGAAATATAAAACAGACACATTTTGTTGAGAAAAAAATTGGACGCCTTTTATGAATTAGATTTTAGTTGCGAGCTTTCTTTAACTTGGAGTTATTCAATCGATGGACTTGAAGGAAAAGTATCCATCTGTGCAAATTAAACTATGGAAGTCCTAGGTTGGTATTTCAGCTATGCGGACTAAGACAATATTTGTGTAATTAAGCGTGTTCTTTGTAGAATTACCTGCTGAGAATTTTTGGGTCAGTGTCAACTCGGCCCGAGTCAACTCCACCCGAATATTAATACCAGATAACACGTCATCAGACGCCTCAAAACAGTCGTGTGTACCGTTGGCATGCGTCGGCAAAAGTATCGAACTCTTAAAATATTGAAGATTTTTTAAATTTATTGATAGAATTTATTTATTTATTTTTATCTTAAATGAAATTTAATGCTATGAAACATAGGTGTTAATTATTTAAGAAAAAACAAGTCAACTCAAATCTTGAAAAATTGCTTTCTACACGGCCTGAAAAATATTTGCGAATCTCGAAAAAGTTACACGAAATGCCAAGATCTTTGTATCAATTCAAATAAGATCAACGTTGTAAACGCAAAAACTATTCTATACTAACCTTTATTATCCTAACTTATAACGAATACCTTCATGGTAATTTATTTTTTAATTTAATAACATTAAAATGTTCAAAGACGTTCTACCAATACAATAGGGAGAATAAATTCTAAATGGGAGATTAATTTCTAAAGCGAAGGCTGAATTTCTGGTCTTTCAGATTTGGTCCTCGAATCGTACCTCGGGCATGTTTGCCGAAGCTAGCGTCGACTGCTTCTATGCATCGATGCGTAAGGGAGCGCGTCTCTGGTGCGCAGGGTGCGCGGCAGCCCCAACAGCGTGCTGATGATGATAGCTGACAGGCTCGACTCTTCATACATACGACGCTGCAGTAACTTGCACGTCACTTACAGTCGTCAGCCATTAATGTAAGTGTTGAAAGTACGGTGGTTTTCTTTTGTATTGTAATTGCAATGTATTGTTTGATGTATCTGTGATGTATTGAATATTGTATTATGAGTTATTGTTCGAATAAAAAAATGAATAATAATAGAATCAGACAAGTTTAATTCGGCATTAATTCAAGCCTCCTGCACACGGCAATTATCGATATTTTACTGTATAATTTAATTTTGGGATCACATGGCAGTTTTTTAGTGCATTTTTTTAACCGTATGATTCATGGGATGCTGACGTATCATCCTAATTTTTACCGTAAAATCTCGTACTGATATTTGCTGTGCGAACGGCGCCTGATCGCAAACGCGACGCTAACGCCAGATCCGCGTCAGCGCTACGTAATTTCGATACAATCGTATCTACGCGACGCTAGTTCAGCTTATGCATCTACGTAGCATCTCCGCGGTGTTAACAACGCCTACACTGAAGATAAACTCACTCCGAAATGTATCGACTTCATTAAGAAGTCTTTTTTATACCCAAAAGTCCTACCTTACATTCTATTTTGATACAGAAACCTTTTACTTTACCAGTCGACAGCGATGCGGATGAATTCTTCGATGCCATATTTTAGTTTGTAAATAGTTTTAGTTAAGTTAGTATATAATTTTGCTACTTTTATTAATTATTAGTTATAATTTGTTTGTACCCATTTAAATAAAGAAACCTTTTGTAATAAAGTGCAAATATATGTCCAAAACAAAGGATATTGCATATCGGATATGGCCAGCCCACACATAACCTCTATCAATCAAAAAACTTTCAAACTATCATCCCTTTATCACAAAAAAGATAAATCACAAATATTAGTTAAAGTTTTCCAAGCTGAAAATGAGTGGCTGAACCCTCGGGATCCGATTCAATTTAAAGTTCCATTTCCAGGCTATTATTTTAATACTGCCGCGTTTGTGGGATGCTTGTCCAATGTAAGCCGTGTTGTTTATTGTGCTGTGTTACTCGTTTTGATTGCCAGTTTTAGACATTTTGTTGATGTTTATGGTAGTGCAGATGTTTGGGTGAATAGTTGTTTTTTAAGTAGGTTGTTTTAGAAATTGATTTAATATTTGATTATAATTATGTATAGATGATGCATTTCCCACATTTTTACGACTGTTGTTTCAGTAAAATAAATAGCCCTACTGGTAGCTTGTAAACTAGTCTGGTTGTCAACTCAAATTTGAGAATAAGAAATGGCTACTGACCATTCTATATTGTTATAAAAAATTGGCCATAAATTTGTCCATTATTCACTGTTCAATTACGTATTTATAACGACCCCTAGTTTGGTTGTTGTAAGCCTAAGCCACTAATGCAAACTGAAAAAAAAACGCTGGACCAATGTTTTCTTAAAAAACATTACGGTCTTTGAACTCAAATAAACACAATGAACTTGGTCGAACCATTTGTTTATTTGAACAAGAAAACATTTTAAAGATTTAGATAGAACATTTTAAAACACATTAGGAAGTAATAAATTATTACAATGAATGAATATGTAAACGGTGGAAGCACCATCGATCATAATGGAGAGTGTACTATTTTGGTCTTTATCGATCCCCACATACTTCTTTTTCGTGTGGTTAATGACTAACGTGGTGTTAGAGTTTTTATGCCGCCCATGGGCCTCTTGTCTTCACATGCCGTCGAGAAATATCTCTCAGGCATGCTGGTCGATGTTTTACTTCACCGTTTTTGAAGCACATGAATCTGAAAAGTCATAGGTTTCGAGTTCCAACCCATCAGACGTAGCGTAGGGTTCGAACTCTAAATCTATATCCCGGAGAAATATCAGAGTAAAAAGTATTCGGTGTCTTAACCCAGGTTATGGCCTACCCAAGTGCCCAATTTGAAAGCGTAACAAACAAACAAATAAACAAACTCACTTTCGCATTTATAATATTAGTTAGGATTGTACCCAAGATTTTTTTGTCCCTATCAGTCCAACTATAAGACAACAGTGGTTGGAAACATGGAAGATGTCCCGATATCCTTAGTCAATACCTATTCATAGTTTTTTAGGAGTATAAAAGAAACTCATCGACATTAATTGGCATTTGTGACAACTGGGACTAAGGGGCAAAACGACCACCCATATGAGCCAATCCGTATAAAATTTTAATTGATGACATAAGTTCGACTTACGATTTGCTTGGTTTTTGTTAACCACGATGAGAAAAAAACTTCTCGTTAGTCGAGTTGTTTTAGCGCTGAAGCTTATGAAACAGAAAGCATAACAATGAGACAGGATTACGTTTTTAAGAACCGACGCGACGTCAACAGAGACTGTTTTTTAACAACTTGTTGGGACGAAGTTCTTTAACACGGCTTGCTTCACGCGGAAAAGCTTTCATACTTGCGACTGTCTTCTTCTAAAACAAAAAGAAAGAAATAGAGAGAGAGAGAGAGAGTTTTTAAATTCACACTCTCTCTTTCTACCAATAAAAAGGAAGAAAGTGTGAATTTGGTCAAAATGAAAATCCTAGAATCCGGTTGCGAAAATTTACACATTTTTCATCATGGGTGTTGTTTTCATAGTTTTCGAGGGTGCTAAAGCCGATAATGAGGTCAAAATGAAAATCCAAGATAGCGGCTGTAAAAATCCCCCGACCGCACACGTTTTTACGTACTGTGACTTACCGTAGGTTACCCCAGAGCACAAAACTTCCGCGCCGGCAGTGATTAGAGACGCCTTTACGAATAATATTCTTGTCTGAATTTGACACAATTGAGCGCAAACTAGCTGTCACAGGGAATTGCTGGTGTTGTCACGGGCCGTCAGTTTCTATGAGTAAACGGTGCCGTTCAATATCATGCTTGTTTTTTATGAAAAGTACTGACAGTATCGCTTTTTGCAAAAGCCTTTTTCCGACAGCGGGGTGTCTCCGTGCTCTGATAAATACCGAAACAGCTGACAGCAAATATTCTTATCACGCAACAAATCAATCAATCTGCCTAGCCTTTTCCCAACTATGTTGGGGTCGGCTTCCAGTCTAACCGGATGCAGCTGAATACCAGTATTTTACATGGAGCGACAGCCTATCTGACCTCCACAACCCAGTAACTGGGTAATACGATACCCCATGGTAAGACTGGTGTCAGACTTTCGGGCTTCTGACGAATCGTAACGACTGTCAAAGATCCACGAATGACAGCCGGGACCAACGGCTTAACGTGCTTTCCGAGGCACGGAGGATTCTCGGTATGTAAAGATGGTCACCCATCCACTGACCAACCCTGGCAAGCGTAGCTTAACCTGATGGATCGACCAGTGCGGCTGTTGTTACTTAGCCACAAGCTCCTCATCACGCAACAAATATTCTCTTATAACTTTCACCTTCAAGCTAAAAGGAAAAAAAAAACTTATTTAACTTATCCAAACCTAAATGCAATTAGTAACATCAAACCGGTGCATCTGACAGAACCATTAGCCACAGCAAAATTTAACATACTTTATGTACTTTATCAGCATAAAAAACAGCTTTTAACAAGATTTCTGAGCGAATACAGAACATAGATTTATGGTTGGCAAGGTTCCAATTCAATAGATTGGTTTGCAAAAACCAACATCTATCATCGGTAGCGTTGTACCGTGTCACTGAAGGATGGAAGCAGGGACGAATTGGGGAAGTATATGGGTGAATGGATTATTGAGTTGATTTTTAGTGAGTCAGAATTTTTGCGTTGTAGGTGGGCTCGTGGCAAAATAATAACAGCCACACAGGTCGGTCGAAGGTTCAGGTACACTTGCCACGGTCGTTTCGTGGATAGATGACCATCGATTGCATATCCGTGCCTCGAAAAGCACGTTAATCCGTTGGTCCCAGCTATTATTCCATAGATCTTTGACAATCGTTACGGGTAGTCAGAACCCTAAATATCCGACAACCAATCTTACCAAGGGGTATCGGGTTAATAGTAGTGAGGATTTTTTTTTTTTTTGTGCAGGTTACATACGGTGTGTCAGGGACATCGACGCGATGCCGGTTAACATGGATTCAGTACATGATTCTGAACCCCCCTGCGTTGAAATTTTTCGTCGGTTATTAAAAAAAAAAACAGCTGCTCCATACATTTTGACCGCGTAGGTATTGCACTTTTCTATGAAACAGCAGGTTTTTCTTTTATAACCGACGAAAAATTTCAACGTAGGGGGTTCAGAATCATGTACTGAATCCACGGTAGCCGGCTTCGCGTCGATGTCCCTGCCACCCTGTATACGTAGACGATTGCCTATCTAACCTGAACAAAAAATTTGGATTAAAAACTGGTATTCAGCTGCATCCGGTTAAAGTGGAAGGCGACCCCAACATAGTTGAGAAAAGGCAGGCAGATCGAGGTGGTGGATGTTTATGACATGATTTACTGTGATTGTGGGACGTTGTTGGTAAAGAACTTACTTTGTGGCAGTGTAAACGTCGGAGATAAAACTAAGACACAACAGTCTAAAGGTGAAGGGATCATCAAAATATACAATATAATATAGTAAAATATAAAATAATATATAAACAATTATTTATTTTATTATTATTTTTATTTTATAAATAATATTATATATTCTTACTGAATCTGTTGTCATGAAATCAATGTTGTTCCTTCTTCTTAAGAGATCTATGATAATGGGACTGGTTTTCGCACTTAGTCCTTCAAGTGCATTATACTTGGGCCATGGCGACCGTCGCTGGTGATTCCTACCAGCTCATCTCCCTCCAGAAGTAGATTAGGGCTTCATCTCTTCTTATGAAATAGAATAGTAAAAGTAGTGGGACTATTATAGGTTGACATGTTGATTCGTTGACTTATACCTATTCATTGTGTCAGAAGATTTCTGGCTTCCTTTGCTACAAAGTTGAACTCAATTAAAACATTGTCACGTTTAGACTAAGGCTACCTACTATAAATTCACTTTAAGTATTAGTTGAATCATCAATTTAAATTCATAGTACAAGCTACAGTTATGTAATATTAGATAGCAGACATTATGACACCCAATACAATAGGTAATCTTCATTGTTATGAAAATGAGAATTGATGGCTTTACATTATTTTCGTCTAACGAAAAATAATTGCTAACTACTAGATCACTAACAAAGCTTAAGAAATCCCTAGGTTTATGTCTTAATGGAAAATTTTAGGTAGATTATAATTTAATATAAGGCTTCGCCAAATAGATAGATACAATTAAATCCTTTGTTACTTTTTTTGCTATTATTAGACCATCGCGCAATCCATTTTCCGATGGACCTAGAACTGCTTAACTATAAAAAAAATATTTGTAAAATAGTAGGTAGAAAAAGAAACAGGCGAACTATTGGAATAAGCCTAATATTTCTAATAAACCTTAACTAGTTTACACAATAAAATAAAATAAACCTTAAACTAAATGTTAGTGTAATGTTAGTTATGCTTCTTCTAAGATTTAGGTTAAAGACAATTTTTTTTTATTCCTAAGTGTACTATTATTTATCTAATTATAATTTATTTTGCAAGAACCCCTCTAAAATTTAAATCCGGAAATAAGATAGGTACGTATAAATATTAATGTTATAACCAAATAAAAAATTGTGTTTTTAAAATAAGTCTTCTGTTCTTAACTCCGACCCTGCACAACCGTGCAAGACGTCGTCGCTCATAAAAAATACGGAAGAAAAGATATTTCATACGATTCCGCCTATTTAGGAAAAAAATATAAAATATGCGCACTGATGTTATTTGCATTAGGGTCAGATCTACACCTAACGTGTTCTGCTACAAAAGCGAATTTATATTAGGGGTTTTTACTCGGAAATGGATCCTGTCAAATTAATATAGAGTTTACTTAAAACGGCCAATTTAGCAATTTTGCTAAAAGCGATTCATTTCCTCCAATATTTACACCAAATATGATTCAGGAATTCAGGCAATTAATCGCTTTTAGCAGAATTGCTAAAGTGGCAGTTTTAGGCCCCCAGATTTCTTTAGATTTCTGGATGTTTTTTAGAGTTTTCTTTGGGAAACATAACTATGGAAAAAACGAAACAAAAACATACTTAATTGCTCTAATTTTCTATAATTATGCTATATACCAGGAGTAGTATCCTGTAAGATAGTATACTCCTGGGGTTGTTCCCAACCTACCAATAAATTAATTAATTTTTTTACTTACTTATCATGAAGCCTGTTTTCCCCGAAATGTTAGGCAGAGGTGTGATAGTACACTCACATTTTGCCAGTTACGTTTAAGTTCCATGATTTCATGGGACTTAAACATAACTGGCGAAATGGGGGCGAGCCTATCCCCATCAACCGGTACCCTAATTGCGTAACACACGATCAACCACAACCTGAATTATTTTTGAAGGATTTGTTTTTCCATTGTTTCTTACTTTCGAATGTATTTGTCTGCTCAATAATAAATAACGCAATGAATGTTGTTGAACTGTCGAAATAAAACAGATTGTGATTGATCGTGTGTTACGCAGTAGGGTGCTAGTTTTTTACTTTGATTAGATTTTTTTGTAATTAATATTGAAAACATTTTCTAAAGCTGATTTTTCGTCAATATTTGCGGTTTGGTCATGGTTAAAAATCTATAACGAGTCATTTATTGTTGCCACTTTTATTATTATACCTACTCAAGCATTTTTTCAAGGCTAGGGGAAGGTAGTAGAAACCTGGCATGTGCTCATTCTCACGTTTTTGCGTCATTATGCGGAAATTATTTTATTTCGAACAGCTCATTCTATTGTATTTTCTACTTCTTTTATAATAACACACACTTCTTTTACATATGTGTACAGTTTTTTGCGATTTCTGCCTTTTCTAGTACTCAAACCTCAGTTGGTCTTGTAGAGTTTTTTGATCCTTATAAGAAACAGGATCGATTGGTAACAAAAAAGTTTTTGTATAAACTGCCCATATTCTTGCTGACTGTACAATTTTTAAAATCTGTGTATGCAGATCAAAATGTCTCAAAAAGTTAAAGACAGTCTCCTAAGACCGTTTTCTTCTAGCGACAACGGTTAAGGTAGCTGTCCTTATGGCTCCATCTCAAAAATCCACCCTGTATAACTTAGTAAAATGTTATTAATGAGTTCCTACTACCTTTTTTTTTTTTTTGGGTGGGAAATCATCAGTTGACTCCTCCCGCTCTGGGCGGAGCGAGAGGGAGTGTCAGACTTTTACTGACTTAAACCCACCCGTGTTCCTTCCGCTGCCTGTGTGCCGGGGCCGCGATATCCCTTTCGGACAGACTCGCAACCCTGGCAGGCATTGGCCCTTACGGACCCCGTCAGTTGGTGCTGACATCTCTTTGAGGCGCGCGTGGAACACAACGCGCCGTCGACCCGGGCCTGGTCCTAATCGGACGGCGAGCTACCCATTGCCCACCGTCCGCAAGCCCGCGCCTACGGTGGCCGGAAGTCGGCTCGCGACTTCCGACGCCCGGGGCGTCTCCTGCGGCGACTAGGGGCGCGAGGGCGCGCATCTTGCATTTCCCTCGCGCGCTCCGCCTCCTCCTTCGCGAGCATTACTGCTTCGCAGAAGGAAGTGACGGCTTCCCATGCACTCTCGCTCCGGACCATGGCCTGAACCAGGGCCGGACGCGAGAGATCGCCGCTGCCGATCGCCTCCGTGAGGACACGGCGGTGCCCCGCCCAAGCCGGGCAGACCTCCACCGTATGCTCCACCGTGTCCTCCGGGCGATCCACACAATGGTAACAACCGGGCGTTTCCTCCCGCTTTATCCTGAACAGGAACCTCCCGAAACAACCGTGTCCGGTGAGGACCTGCGTCAGGCGGAAGGTGAGGACGCCGAGTTCCTACTACCTACTGCTTGAACTAGTGAAAGAAGCCATATTACGATCCTCTAGTTCCTTAAGTTTGTAAATGTAATATTACAGTGTTATATGTATAGGACACGTTAAACCTTGGCAATGACATTGAACGGCCATACTATGGCTGTTCAATGTCTTTACCACGGCCGCGGCTTGAACTTAGGTCAATAACAAAGATTGAAAAATTAACGATTGCTACATCCAATTCAAATGTCGTCCCATTCCACAAAAAAAACAATTTAGCTAGTGGCAGTATAAAAGGCTAATTAAAGAAACTGTGATATGTGGTGGAACCACTTGGGAGTTGCCTGCACCAGGGCAAGGCGACGCACTGCTGGCAAACGCTGAGAGTTGCCTGCACCAGGGAAAGGCGACGCGCCGCTGGCAAACGTGGCAAGCGCTCACTGCTGTCACCGCCTCAGGGTCATCCGCAGAACCACCCGCTTAGCCGTAGAGGCGCCGGAGCGTGGCAGTCGGTTCCACGCGGGCCGCGGTAGGGCAGGCTCTGGAGATGCACACAGCCCAGTGGTACAGATGTAGCCAGAGGGTGGGGCCGAAATCGGGCTTTTCTATGTGTAAATATTATAAATATCATCTAGACCCGAAAGAATGGCAAAATTACCCGACAGATAGACGAACAACTGGAATACTCACGTGTTGATACGGAGAATACCTTATGTGGGAAAATATCCCGGATAGGTCCCTGGGAAGGGCCTTAACTATACTGCGATGGCTGGAACGTGCCTGTTTACAAGAATAAATAGACAGTAGAAATTTTAGTTCATGCTCGAAGGGTAACTCATAACTGATGTCAAACAAACACGAATCTTTTTTATTTTTTTTTTGCTTCTACAAAACTGAATTCAAAAAACTTTCAATAGTGACAATAATTTATAAATCGGCCTTTCTCCATTCGAAGATGTTTAGTTACCAGCGTATTGCTGCAATATGTATGAATAGTATGTATTTATTTAAGTATTTATTTTACGTAAATTAACGCCCTTTCTACAGTTTATTTCATGAATTGTAAGAATCTTATGCATTATAAGACTGAACAGTCTACTGCTATAGAAGCCGTTATATATATGGGTTCGTTTATTGCTCAAAAGTAAGGATATCGACACATAAAACAAACATTATAAGAAAACTATCTGCTGAGAACCATGATAACAATGTTTTGAACAAAGCAAAACATAATATAACCAAAAGCTTAGTTTTATAAATAAAAAAATCAACAGAAAGGACCCACTTAGGTCCAAAAACAGCCCAGAAATAAATTGATTTATTACACTTAGTTTTAAATATAAAAAAAAACACCCCTAAAGCCTAAACATACTGATAGAAAAAAAACTTTTAATTTCATTTTATTAATACGGAAAGTTTGAAAATCTCATTTACTTTCGACACTTGTACGGTCCGGCGTGGGTGTGATTAATCGTGCGGGAGCGGCATGGGTGCGAGACGGTCGCGGGACGGTAGAACGACGGGTGCGGGACGGGCCCGTGACGCGACGTGACTTAGGTCCGACGTGGGGTTGGATATTACAAGCCTGTTGTGTGGTTTTCGTCACGATTTAAAATAATTCCTGGGATTTATGAAGAAGACTTTGTTTTTTCAGGATTAGGGTTGGTCATGTGGTTACTGGTAAAACCATTTACTTTTATTTTTTGTATTCAGTTCAAATTAAAACCGAAGAAACGCAAACAACACAATACCTAAATCGAATATAACTGTAGGCGGTTAGCGCTGTGCGACCTGAATTGAACTTTATTATGTCGTAGTAAGAATCGCTTTTTATTGAAATGATTTTGCGGAGTGTCATCTGTATTAATCTATGCAAATAGATTTATTTATAAAGTACTTATTTATTTTTTCTAAGAGGAATAAAAGTTGCGAATGTGATCTATTTGGCAAATGCGCTATGATATATTACGTTATTGACTAAATTGTAGTATGCTTCCCATTCCATAACTCAAAACTTTATAAATCCAGAATCGGTTATAGAGGTCCATTTTAACAGTACAAAATAGGAGTTTTTTTGCTCTTCTGTAAAATCTACAATCTATACATTCGCTACTTTACCATAAAGGTGACGACATAGATTAAGTTTAGTTATGTACATAACTTAATACGTATTGTACAATACCGAAATAATTAAGTTCATGCAGCCAGTACTGTGGTATTTAAACTGACGTTTCCTGCCCGTTCTTTTCTATGGGAACCTACGTTAATGGACGGCCCACTAACTTTTTCTGACAAACTGACCATATCTGTGACAATTCAAAAGTAAGTTTAGATTTAATTAATACTAGCACACCGTCCCTGCTTCGCACGGTTTTTCGACTTCACAAAACTTCGAAATTTCTGTATTACATATAAGTTTATAGACATAAAATTTCCGGAATAAATTTTCTAAATGAAGGTCACCGCATCAAAATACGAGACGGAGTTTAAAAGATCACGACGGTTGCACAGACAGACTCGAAAAACCAGTAATTGTTATACCGTGAATTTTTCTTAGAAATTGTTTTGTTAGAGTCGCGTCGCAGTCTGCACGGGGCTTAAGTCTAATCCCAACTATTATTATTATTAATATTTTAAATGCGAAAGTGAGTTTGTTTGTTTGTTTGTTACGCTTCCACGCTAAAACCACTGAACGGATTTTAGAGGCACATGTGTAGATCATTACATGGGTTAGGTTAGTAGGATACTTTTTATTCCAGTAATCCCACGGGATCGTGACTTATGCGGGTGAAACCGTGGGGCGCAGCTAGTTTATAATACGAGTGTCGTCATTTCTACGGCAAACTTACGAATCTGCAGAAAAAGCATTTTACAGGAGAGCGTTTTGAAAGTAAACATCAATGATAATTTTTTTTTTGTAACAGGTTTAAAGGTACGGCGGTACAATTATACCTTTTCAAAATGGTAATTTTTTATATTATCAACGGATTGTTAATATTTTACAAGGATCCCAAATAAATGCACATTTGTAAGTTTACATCATCATACATAGAAGTTAATAGATATTTATTCATATCCTGGCAAACTAACGAAAGTGGTACTTTCGTTACTAAATAATACTTTCATAAAAAAAATATCCAATTGAATCTTCGGTGAACTTACGAAATTACCACTTTCGTAAGTTTACCAAGGTATGAATAAATATCTATTAACTTCTTTTATTTTAAATTTACTACGATAAAACAACCTATGTGAATTTCGTAAGTTTACACATTCGTACAATCTGTAGGTGTATAATTTTTTTTCAATTCTTTAACCGTTAGAGATAAAAATTCGCAATTTTTCCACGGTGAGTAACACATTAGGTACAGTTTTTTCATTAAAATGTCGATTTCACTAATACTGCAGATTTGTAAGATTGCCGTGGAGGTGACGATATGTTAAATTTGAAATACCTTACTGCCTTGACTTTGAACTAGATGGCAGCATCACGACAAAACGAAAATACTCCAGAAAACAAAATACGACGATGGCCAAAAAAGATCAAACAAACAAAATCATAAGCCAGAGCTTCCAAAAGCTAAATAAAATATGATTACAGAACAACACGCACATTTAAATACGAAATACCGAAATCCCATTATGTTTGTTCATTTTCCCATCAAAATGACGGCACCGCAGATAATAGCCCCTTATCATTCCGTTATGCTTATTTCCTCACAACGAAGGAAGCCTCTGGATTCAATATTTAATGTATTTTTACCTGTGCTCGCAAATAGGTTACGGTTCTATTGTGTTTTGGAAGCCCGTAAATGAATGTGGATTATTGAGTTTATCTTGCACATTACTAATATCAGTGAATGAAAAAAATCGTATGTCAATCTGGACTTTTAGTAAAGCATGACATCGCCAAGCTGTCTTGAGCAACCATGGTGATCAATGCTCGTGCCTACTCTTTATCAGAAGAGGGTTTTGCCCTGCAGTGGGACAATGAATAAGCTGGTACAGATAGTGTCATCCATGAAGACGCGCCCCACTCTTCTTCCTATAGGTTTACAGTACAAGAGTGCAACGTTCCACTAGTGTTTTAGTACTGTCAATACACACTAATATCTATGAGTGGGTAGGTAATTAGTAAACACGACCAAATTTAAACACTTGCGGTATGTTGTACTGTAAGCGATTAGGATGAAGACTGGGATGCATCTGCGTGGATGGCACTATCTGGATTATTACTGAATTTAACTCCGCGCCGCCGCCATTGACGCGCGCTTTACGTCACTTTCGAAATTTTACAGAAGTGTGTTACCTGTATTTTTTATTTATTTTAGGTCTAATTGACGAGAATATCCGTCAGGCTTTATAGTGGAACAGCCCACAGACGATATTAGCCATTATTTAACAGTTAAAATAGTGATAAAAGGGGGGGGATCACAGGGGCTGGACTGTAATTTCACGTATCGTGACCAATTGGTCGCAGTGAGGCTTTGTCGGGCGTCACATGTGAATATGAATTATAAAAATAAATATTATTTGGCGTAGCACCCACATAAAACGAAAAGTACATAAAAATAAATGCATAAAACATAATATTCACAAAACATTCACCCTGTTCTTGGAATTCCATCACACACAAATAACAAAATAACTAGCAATTCTTAGAAATCACTGAATACAAACACCGCACGGATGAGTCGTCAATATGTAGCGATTAACAACATTGAGGTGCACTTTGAAGGTCGAAAAATAAGTGATAAGAGCAGTTTTTTTTTTTTGTAGCTTCATCTTGTAGCTAACCACTGAGGTCATGACTACTTAACCGGGCTTTAGATGTTGCAGTAAAAAGCCCTGATATTTATAACCCTAAGGTACAACGATTGCCAGGGTTGCGAGTTTGTCCGAAAAAGATATCGCGGCCCCGGCACACAGGCAACGGAAGGAACACGGGTGGGTTTTAGTCAGAAAAAGTCTGACACGCCTTCCCGCTCCGACCAGCGCTGGAGAAGTTATTTGATAATTTCCAAACCTCAAAAAAATAAAAAAAGGTACAACGGTCGTAGTGATGACATCGTGCTATATAAATTACCAATGACTTATGGAGGTTTTAACCTACGGGACGGACCAGTGGTGACCCAGCGGTTGCGACCTACGAGGTCGTGAGTTCAAACCCAGGCAGGCACTTAACTTTATGTAAATTATTTCATCACCACTGCTCTCAAAACGGTGAAGGAAAACATCGGGAGGAAACCGGTATGTCGTAGAATCAAAAATTAGAAAATATGTGACATCCACCAACACATACTAGTCCCTCGTGGTGGATTACGGTCCATTCCCTCTCACAGAGAGGAGGCCTGAGTCCCAGTAAATGTTTTAGGCTGATGATGCACCCCACTAACCTTTAGGTCTTTCTTAATCCTAGACCGGGTCAGGTTTGCAGTTCACTCCCATGTAAAAGAGTCTTGAAAACAACGCGGCTGAGTGACGTCATATCTGCTGGGGAGTTTGTTGCGCCACTTCTTCCCAGCTAAGTCACTAGAAAGTGGTGAAGGGCGGGCGTTTTGGGGGAATGTCTGTTATTTTGACGTTTGAAAAGTGTTGATTCTCAGCCTAGTTTGAATAGATGACTTTTGAGAATGATTTTGATTTTAAACACAAGGTGGTCAGTTAATTATTTTTATTACATAATTATGAAGCTTATAGTTACATCAATACATAATATACGAAAAAGTAAATGCCATCCAACATTTTATTAGCACAATAAAAGGGATGAAAACATGGCGTTTCGTGGCTAAACACTATGCCATATGCCAGTTGCCGTGCCAATAATAATCTGCCATAAACTACGAAGGTTTATGGCAAAATTATTAGTGCCATAAACATACACGGAGTTCCCAACTACCCACATCATATGCTAGTAAACTTAACAATGTATTTTTGAGGAGGTATAAAAGTATCATAGTGGCCTATTTTATTTTATTTTTTATTTTATTGGTTCTAGACCCTTTATTGGTTGTGTTTTTATTTTTGATGTTACACACACATAACATTAAATTACGCCTGTACTCCCCGTAAGGGGAGTCCCCGTTAGGCAGAGGTGTACCTACCTATAGTAACACTCACATTTCACCAGTTATGATAAAGTAAAAGAAAGAAAGAATATACTTTTATTTGTGATAAACATGACGCAAAAAAAGAACTCAAACACAAAAAAAAGCAAGTTGGATATGCGTCACATCCACGCAAAACGGCCATCGATCAGCATAATGCTGCGACCCTATGCGAGACAGAGCCCCAGCGCTTGTTTTGAGGGACAGCCGGCGTTAACTGGATTACGTCAGCCGGTGCAGCATTCAATGAGATTTATATAAGAAATGTTTGATCAACTCGATACAAACAAGAAAAACAAAAAGAAAGCAAAAATAATATAAATACACACTAAATGTTTAAAATTAATAAAAATTTAATATTTAAATTCCGTTCAGTCGGTAACGACTCACGCGCAGTCGACCGCGGAAAGTCCCATGGGGGCGAGCCTATTGCCATAAACCGGACACAAATCCTGACTCCAGGCTGCTACTGAGAAATTCCGTTCCACTTACCTAACAATTTTCTGTATATCTAAATATCTAGCTCTTGTTCATTGCCGATTCTTAAAACCCTTACAGAATGATTTAACACAAGAAGTGCCATCTAGGTTAAATCATCCAGCCGTTACTTACCTTACAAACCCACTTACAAATAATTACGTAACATTCCCACTTCTACATTGAATTCTACTCAGCCTGTCCATTTCAGAGCGCAGACCCTTCCTTAAGAGGATTTATCCTAAAAGTTGGCAGCGTCGCAAATAACTGTCAAATATTTACCTGTTTTGAATCATAAAGCAATATTACTGAATATCAATAAGAAATGTGGCTAACTAGCGAACTAGAATATTAATAATGAATTGCAATTATAACATTGAATTTGATGTTGCACCCATTTTAGGTGTAAAAAACGCATTTGGAAAGTTTCCAAATACTTTTATTACATCTTAAACTACATATTCGGTGTTACAATATTTTGGTTAGTTAGCCTTATTTCATATTTCCATACAGTAAAATTGTCAAATTAATAAAAACAGGTAAATATTTGACAGTTAGATATATGCGACGTTGCCCACCTTCAGAATAAACGCTCTTAAGGCAACGATAACCGACATTTAATCATTTTATACTGAAGATCACATCTAAACGAGTAGTGTCATCATTTGGAAAAAAAATATTTTAAATAAGAGCATTTTCTTAATAACTTAATGTATGAATATTTTAGATTACGTTTTTATTACATAATAAAATTAATTTGTAAAGTTATGTCTAACGCGGATAAAAAACTGAGAAACACGCAAAATCTATCAAGCTTATTTTTCAAAAACCTTCACAATTTTAAAGATAATTTAGTTATTGATATTTTAGTATACGTGCTTTATTAAAATACCTTTTGTTTTATGTATAATAAATAAATAATGCGTCTAATTTGGGGCAGCGCTCGCAGCGAGTCCTATTACTGGCTGGACGTACGACGCGTTGCCTGAGCTCAGTACAGAACACGCAAGAAACCCCTCAACGTCACTGGCGTATATCTGCGTCTTAACAGTAATGTAAGCAGTTTAGTGACCACAATACAAGACTTCTCCCAGCGGTGGCTCTGTCAGCGGTCAGTGTAGCGCATTTGAGTAAACAATTGGATGGTTACTCGCCATCCTGTCAGTTGCAGAAACCTTGGCTTGTGTAACTAAGGGTTGTGGCTTTGACGTTTCAAGAAGGTCACCTCTTTTATTTTCAATATAATTTAAATTTTAGTTTACGTCATAGTGACGCTCTATTGTTGGTACAGTGACGTGGATAAAGATGAAGGATACTTATCTAAGCACTTCCAAAATTAATATTATAATTATAAAAAAGACAAGCATTCTTTTTTAAATGACTTTAAAAAAAATTGCTTTTCTTTTTTGCAAAGATCTGCTGCACTATTGTTTTTTTTTAAATTAAAATAAACGAATACTTTTCGATATTCAAAGTTTATGTACTTATATTTAACAGCTTCAATATCATCAGGATTGTTCCAAAATATAGCAGTTCGTCGTGGACGTGGTACGACAGCGGCTCCCTTGTCATCTTCTCTGTCATCAGAAGACAGACGCCACGGAACCATCGATGCAGCGCTTCGCTGGAGTGACAGTCACCAGCCAATGTCACTCTTATCCGATATTTTATTTGATTCCAGTACCTTTATAACAAAAGTGGACGGCACCAGATATTACGCTGGCATATTCCCGAAAATGTAAGAAATGAGTTTAGTAATGATGCAAAATTAATGCACCTAGGTAGGTCTAAGTACATGAATTAATCTTTATAAATCATCGTTTAAACTGTCCGCCGTAGCGAAGTAACAAAGAGAATCCATAATAAAAAAATACCTTTTCAATTGAATATTTCAAATGACCATTTCACACTTTATCTTTTTTTTTCATTCATTTTTAAATCGGTTCTGAATACTGAACTTCTTGTTCTTTTTTCGATTTCGTAGATTTACTTTAGAAAACTGAGCTCAATTTTAAATTGAAAGTTATGGCCAGTGTTTTGAAGAGCACAAAAACAAATTTTCAACAGTTTTTGAAGAATAGGTACCTACCCTTGTTGTTCGAGTTTTCTAGCCATTGTCGAGTAATGCGCTTACCAACGCACAGCATTTCAATTTTACTTTTAAAGGAGAATATAATACGTTTTTATAACACTAAGAGTGCCAGGCTTTCATCAGCATTGTTTGTTTGGCGTAATAAGAGTATCAAGGCCAGGTTTCCCTATTAGGTATATTAATTTTTCTCAAACGTGCTTGGAAATTCGAACATTATTTTGACAACCTTCTTCGAGATACATCGAAATTGCTGTACTGTTCAAAAACAAGCGAGCGCCCGGCCGGCAATGTTACTGTGGCGGCATCTACATCGCCACCTGCGAACAATGCATCAAACACCTGACGTCACACAACATCCTGACGTCACACAAATCCTGCATCGCGCAATTAGAGTTTACCGCACTATGGACATTATATAGAAGCTCCCTACTTCAACCTCAGGGCAGTTGCCCGCCAGACATCACACCCGTCTGGTCGGAGGATCCTCCCTTTTCTATGGGGGATGAGTGAACTTTACACCCTGTTCCTCATACCCCTAAATTACTATGAAAATCCATATCTGTCGAGTTTAGCAGCCAAATAAATTACTATGAAAACTCATATCTGTCGTGTTATTTAAAAATGGAACTAACTTTTTACTTCAACCAAGAAGGTAACTTATCAAAGATTTTATTTAAAGAACATTGTTCGGCATCCATACATAGTTCGCCTAAGAACCAACAGATACGGGAATTTACTTTCTGTATTCTAAATAATGCTTATATTCGACTGAAACTAAATTTAAATCACGGAAACTTCTGAGAATTGTAAAAAATCTAAAACACTTTCGGATTTTGAGGTTATAATTAGGCCAATAGAAACATACTAACTTAGCGTTTATTAGTGAAAATACATTGGATTTTATCTTCAAACGTTTCATTATATGCATAATGTACTATTAGATAATCAGAACCATTCTTTCTTTATAATTAGTTACTAATTTATTTGTAGTTATGACTAGTTTAGGGCTATGAAATCACAGCCAGTGGTCGATATTTCAAGAGGACATCACAGTCCTTTGTTAATGCCAAGTTGTTAGTTAAAATCGAAAAAAAAACAGAAAAAACAATAACACAAACGAATACACACAAGCAATGCAAGCGCAGGAGTTGGATGCGAGTGACAAAATAACAACACTGTTATTACTATGAAATGTCAAACTGTCATCTGTCAATTCATCGACAGTCAGTGTCGCTGTTGCTCGTTTCACACAGCGCTTTTATTCACTTTATTCTGTTTGTAACTAAATACCTTATTCATAGATCAAGCGCTGAGAGTGCTGAGCGTTGTAATTACGGGGCACACTATACCGCTGCGCAAAAGACTTGGCTGTATGAGCTATTGCCCTTTGCCTACACCAAAACGTCAAATTGGAACAAAAATAATGGCGCCGGGGAATAAGACCGAAGTGAATTACTTTTTAAAATGTTTTCGAAATTAAGAAGTGTCCGTTCTATTATAATAATTGTAATGTAAATTATAAAAAAAAAACTAGTAATTACTGTAAAGGTTTCATACGTGTTGATTCATAGGCCATTTTTAACAATGTCCTTTCGAACTAGCTTAGCAAATAGAGCTGTTTAAAGTAAAGAAGAAACAAATGAAAAAGTGTACTGGCTGAAATTTTTTCTTTGTTCGTCATTGATTCTGATTTGCTTAGTTTGTACTCGTATTTCCGCGCATTATTTGAGAAAAGTACTAAACAAGCCTTGGCCGCAACCAGTTATTGATGGACTCACGTATGTGTGCCTCAGCTTTGCTTCGGCCAACATTTTCACGATTGTCCATCAATGCCCTAATTGCTGGCCGCGACAGTAATATACTATAAAAGTCTTACATTATAAATTTAGAAACTACATCACGATATTGATAAAGTTCCATTGAATATGCCATGCCAGGCTTATAGCAGGCAATAGCGCCATAAACATATTTTGGCCTACCACAAGTCAAAATAACTCCCATTTTGCTTTCCTAAAAATATTATTACTCTCTAAGGGCGGGTTGTTTCACGTCCACTTAACGCACGCGTATACGTCAAAAATGGCGCTAACTATCGTCAAACCAAAAAATGCGTTGTTTCACAAAATTTAGGCCTTAACGTCCGTTAAAAAATAACGATTACAGTAACCGGTGCCATACCCACTGGTTAACGTCATTTTATTCTCAAACATCTGGACATAATGGACGCTCTTTTGTTGTATTCGTCTTTGTTCGACGATAGTTTTTCTGATGATGAAACAAATAGTGTAGAAAGAAAGAAAAAAGTATTTAAAATAACTAACTAATAAACGTATGGGTTAAGCAGGAATTTATTGCAAGATACCGCGTTTCAATGGAAGTAGCTCTGTTTTTGTTAACACGTCAAATCGAAGATAAAATAAAATTTGCTAAGTACAGAAAATTAAGTACCATTTAGGTAGGTACTTAGGTATAAACCCAATACATAATTTGATTCTAAAATTCGTTCACAATCTTTTATATTTGGCAGTAAAACCCATAGACCAGGTACTTGCAACTCTGGAATATTATGCATCAGGATCTTTCATTAGATGTGTTGGTGATGTGTCAGGCTTACATAAACAATAATCAATATTTATATGTTCAAGACTTAAATACCTTATTTTACATAAATCAATGATATGCCGAATTATTCATCGAATGACTAGGGCTGTTGCTAAATTACGTCCTCATTATATAAGATTGCCAGCTAAGCTAACGATGAGGAGAAATTAGCTCTTGCAACTAACTTTTATAAAATATCTAGATTTCCGAGAGTATTGGGTGTAATTGATTGTACTCTTATCCAAATTAGTTAGTTGTCACCTCAGACGAAATAAAAACCTTAACATAGCGCTGCGAACAATACAGTGAAGCATGCCAAAACTGTACCTCCGCTCTGTGCATACACGCTCACACGCACATAATACAATCAAACTATACGAGTACGTCACTTGGTGCACACATGTTTACGAAACCGGCCTCACGTCACTGTTGACAACGCTATGTCTTGATTTTTCTAATTGGTTGTCACTTGAAAATTTGACGTGAACGGCGAAGTGTTGCTACAATATAAAAATCTCCCAATAATTTTTATTGGGAAAAAGTATTGCTTATTACTGGCAACCCGAATAACTTTGACAATCGGTTTTTTATGCAGTGAAACAACGCTTTGTATTTAACGAACGTTAAACATCTCCCGTAATCGTTATTATTTGACGTACGTATGTTACGTTAACCAACCGTTTGAAACAACCGGCCCTAATAGAATTATTGCGCCTCTTTTTGTGAACCTCTAATTATTCCTGTTTTTAGGTTAAAGCGCTCGGCCGCTACAGATGCACCGCTCGCTTCGCTCGCTCAGCTCACGCGTGGTTGCTCATCGTTTTAACCTAACCTAACCCATTTGGTCAGGGTGCTCTAGCTTAGTTACTGCGATCAATTCAGCTCGTTGTGGTTAAATAATTGGTAAATAAACGGGTTATGTAAGGTTAGAACCGTAACCAACCGATCACGGTTCTAACCTAGCTTAATTACTTCGACCACTATGACAAAATTCCAGAAAGTCAAAAAGAGGCTCAATTATTCAAAAAAGTATGCATCATGTGAAGTCCAAAGTTTTTAGAGGTTTCTTGATTTAAAAAAAGCGTTCATCATTAGAACTTTAATAAGTTTTTAAAGGACGTTAAATATTTCCCGAATATCCAAAACCAAGGTTCCATGAACTATGGTTATTTAAATTTATAGTACCATTCTACCTCCTTCACGGAAAACTAAACCGGTTCTAAATATGAATAACTTGGAAAAGCCGTTTCCTTTGTAACTGCACTATAGTCGGGCGCATAAATAAAGCTTACATTTTGATAAATTTTTCATGTGCGTAAAGTGTAGTACCTACATCAAAGAACGGCAGAAGCTTTGAAAATATTAAAATAATATCTGTATGCAAAGTAGATACTTGCTCTTTGGCTTTAATCTTATTAGTCTTGATGAAGGAGGCTTAGTGATATTGATTTTTTCTTTTATATTCTGTGGGCAGTCAGTAATCTTGGACCTTTCTGAGATTAACGTATTTCGATATGGAAATAGGTAGTTCTTCTTCAATCAGTCTCATACCATGGGGCTTTTTATATATTTTTTTATCTACTTACTATGCTAAGTCGGCGCGGCGTACAGCTTTTAAAAACCGGCCAAGTGCATGTCGGACTACGCACAATGAAGGGTTCCGTAGTTTGGATGAATTTATCCCGAGAACAAACTTAACATTTTAGTTGAAAAACATGTTCTACCATACATTCCAACTGCAAATGTAAGTTTGTACGCATAATATTGAGAGATTTACCATGTTATTTTAAGACCATAGACTTCTCATAGGTTTTCCTGCAAAATATGAGTAAAGAACCATTTTCTGTATTTTTTTCAAAAGTTTCGGAGGAATGGTCAATTTTCATAAATTTTCTTAAATATTTTTAAAAGTATTCATTTTAAAATTATGAAAAAATGTAATTGAGATCCTCGAAATAAGCGCTTTCATTTGATATGTCACACGGTACAACCGCAAAATCTTTTTTTTTAATTTTCAAATGTTTCCCCATATTCAAAATTCATTTATTTATGTTACACGCCCGTGTTTGGGTTACAGAAATACATAATTGGTTCAGTAGATTCGCTGCAAATTGGCTGTGACAGACGGACAGCCAGCTAGACACACGAGTGATCCTATAAAGGTTCCGTTTTTGCCTTTTCAGGTACGGAACCCTAAAAACTGATGAGAATTGTAGTTTAGTTAGTAATGAGATTCATGACGAAGGGTGAAATTAGAATGAACATTCAAGACTGTCGTTTTTATCATAAACGTCGCCACCTGGCCACCTCCCGGTCAAAATTATCTAGTTAACTAGACGAATTTTTTATCATCAATTCGAAAAGAAGAAGTCGTTTTATAAATAGTGCCTCATAAAACATTTCGCTGAATAGGGATAACGCCTGGGTTAAAAGAAGAAATTCTATTTAGTCAGTCAGCCAGATTCAGATAATAATTTTATACCGGCTGAATTTTTTTACCGTCTCGAGAATAATATGGTGTGTTTTGTTAGTGGAACAGAAGCCATACCCGGTCATATTTGCTTCTACTAAGCAAATATTCCCGGGTATGGCTTCTGTTGACCACGCGGGCGGGCGGGGGATGCGCGAGTGTCTTATGCGCCTGCGAAAGGATATCAAAGAGGCCGACGGCAGGTGCGGCAACTACTTATCGGCCTCTAAGGAAACCTACGAATTCATTGATAAATTCCGTGCATTTAGGCCCGAGTTCGCCAACTACATCTTAAACATTGATTACGTAACCGTTCTGTTAGCATTAAACAGTTGTTTAAACAAACCGCGTTTTTTTCAAGTTCACCATTCATTTCTAACCAACGGTTAAATAACCAAGCGTTTTTGAATGAGTGAGTCGAAAATTACGGAATGATCGAATGGTTTATCAATATTTTGTGAATGTAGAATGTCAACGTCAATAAATTTTCATTTTCAAACTCACAGAGGACAATTTTAAATAGGTTATAGACGTCACTCGAGTCATTTTGCGTGATGTAGGTATGGCGTTTGGCGCCACCTGGCGCTTTGTGTAAAGTACTTTCGCATTAGACCAATAAACCATTTTTTTTAAATGATGCGCTTGAAAATGGAATAAAACGTAGTAGTTACTACAAAAATCTGATTTTATTTTTTAATGTTTTCGTAGTTTAGATGTGACAATTTAATTTTTAATTTTTTTCATTACGCCGTGTTTGGAATATACGGGGAGTGCGCAAAATTCTTTCTGTACCTTCAAATTCAGCGTCTTGCATTTTTATTTTGTAATTAAATACATACGAATATTTTTTATTTGAGGTAGGCTGGGTACAGATGTTTTAATAAATTAAAGAACGCTCTATTTAGCCGTACTCGACGTACAAATATTATTTTGGTACAAACATGCTGATTATAATAAGTTATCAAACAATTATGAATTCAATTGAATTGAATTATCACACATTATTAAACAATTCTAATAAAAAATTTCGACACACTAAAAACATTCCAATACAATATTATAATAATAAATTCTAGTATAAATTGTCAAATCAATAAATTATAAATTATAATAATAAAAAAGGTTCATGTGTCAGTAAGGTATTCGTTCATCTAAAAAAGTGACACACAATGCAAAACTTCACATCTGGAAGCATAAACCAATGGTTAAACCGAGTCGGCTACTTCGTTTAAGATAACCGTCCGATTACCGTACTTAATCAGTTGTTAGTGCTTGGTGAACAGTAAAATATTGTTAAACAGCCGTTTATGGTTAGAACAGATGTTTAAAATTTAACCATCTGTTGGTGAACTCGGGTCTAAGTAGGGTGCGTATGATTTGAATTTCGACATTTTTATAGTGTAAAAAAAAAAAAAAACACCATAAGCTTCTACTTCGTTCACCTATCATACCCAATTTTTTTCGAGACGGTAAAACAAATCATGCAGTATATCATAATTATTAATAAAAATAACTTAGGTATAACGCATTAAAGTTGGGGAGTGGGGGCTCGCGTCATAACTTAGTATAAAATAAAAATCGTCAAGCCACATTTTAATTCAACGTATCGTCGTAATCTTTTCATTACGTAAAAAAAGATAATAATTTATTACGTGTCCAATATATTTTAATAATGTACAAGACGGACAAAAGAAAAATGTTTGTCATCGTTCCTTGTTGCATTACCCCGCGTTGTAACCAAAAGCGATCGTCGCGCGAATACGCCATCGTAACGCATTGTCGCGCCGCCAGAGCACCTTCCGATTTTCCCGACCAAAAAGTGACAATATAATTATGAACGCGACAATCGTGTATTAGCGCGACGATCGCTTTTGGTTAAGATGCGGCCTTAGGTACTGCTATAATTCCATAGTACTTGGGCGACCGAGGTCTGCTCGGGTGAAAATAGAGAAAATGAATTTATTTTCTAAACTGCATTCGCAATTCATTTGCCAAACATGTAAACAAACACGAGTTTTAGAAAAAACAACTGTAACGCAAACTGAACCTGATGTGTAGGCACACATCAGGTTCAGTTTGCGTTACAACTTCATATTTTTTATGCCTTTTTTAGCAGTTAGTACTGCTCAGTTAGTCAGAGTAAAATCAACTTTATTTACACTTACGTAAAGTAGATGTTTGTCTAAGTGGAAAACTCATGTTGGTTACCATGTTTGGCAAATTCATTGCGAATTCAGATTAGCTAGATAGCTTTTACGCCCCCGTAAACTCCTTTACTGCAACTTTCATCGAAATTGTTAGAGCCATTTTCGAGAACGTGATGCCAAATATTCCTTATTTAATATTATTGGATAGTATATTTGATTCTCGAATAAAGTTTTGTATTCAATACAAAATTTTATTCGAGAATCAAATAGAGGAAAAGTCGAACTCCTATAAATTATTATAAATTAAAGTCGTTTTTCGTGTCTGTCTGTATGTCCGCTAACAGATTTTGATGAGATTTTCACCATCGTTTAGAGAATATTCCGGAAGATTTATGTGTTTAATACGTTAATATTAAAGTTACAGATAACTAAGAAATCTCGATGTTATGTCAAGTTGTAAAAGCCGAGCGAAGCAGGAGCGGGTCGCTAGTTAAAAATAAAACAAAAGAACTACGATTCAATCGTTTTATTATTTTTAACGATGAAATCATAAATTATTGACACCATTTTTTTAAACATTGCCATATATATTTATTTTATTTACATTTATAGATTATTACTTCCATTTAACATTTTTATAATAATTAATATATTATATTTTTTTGTATTTACATTTTTATTATTTGCGTGAAACGACTAGACATTTGTTCTGAATCTATCTAACTTACTTCAGCTACATTTAAAAAAATACAAAATTATAAATAGATTATAGAGTGGAGTCGTATTTACTTAGAGCCACAAAATATTTTAGTAGACATATAGAAAACAAAATCTAAAAATAATATTTCCGGAACTTAAACTAGCTACAAGCTTTCGATTTTCAAAAGGGACCGTTCATTCAGTTAAGTTAATATGATATTGCTGGTACACAGTACTCTATTCGATTGTTAAAATCCGATTGCATTGAGTCGAACGAGTGTAGCTAACCTAAATACAGTTCAATTCTTGGTAACAGAAAATATAAACTATGGAGGTGACTTATTTTTATATTTTTGGAGAATACATTATTTTTCCATTTTTTATTTCACTGTGATAGAAATTTATAAATTAAAATTAAATTACATTTTTATGTTTACACAACATCACATTGAATTAATTACAGTATTCACTAAATCTATTAAACACAGGACTAGGAAAAGCTTGGCTTTTGATGCAAACTTAATTGTAACTTGTAACGAACACAAATCACTATAGAATTATAAATTATTTTAATTTATACAAAAGTGATTAAACAATTATTAAATCAATCGATAACTCTGCAAATTATTATATTGCACAGATATGAAACTCTGCAATCTCACTTACCGACTAGGTGAAACTAAGTTATCAAATCGGTGTCATATTCGTCATTATTACTGACATTACCTACTTATTATTACATTAATTAATTGGTTATACCTGCAATTTGTGTTCTATTTATTTCTATAAGTGACATTGCTGAGTTACCCCTTTCTGCAGAGTTATCGATTTTCTGCAACATTTAAATGCTAATAGTAAAACAAAAATACTCCGTTAATTGTATTCATAATCCATCGCGACTCATTATTATTATAACTACGTTATAACATTCACGGTCAAATTTATTGAGAAAACAAAATAAAACGAGAAAGCCAGCTATGTACTCTTTAATAAAAGAATCAGTCTTCAAAAAATAACTCTATTCTGTGGCTATTTTTCATATCTAAGACAAAGCAGTAAACGGGAACAATTCCGAAAAAAAAAATGACATGGATAACTTTATTAATATTTTGAGTCCATAAAAAAGTGTTAGAAGATTTGGGAATTAAAAAAAATTTAGTTCATCAACATGAAATGTCAATGTCAAAATTAAAGAGATTTTTTATTACGTAATGTGGCTGCGGTTATAAAAATGCAGAGTTATAAAAAAAAAATGCACGTTAAAGATTAACGTACAGACAGATGTCACAGATGTGATGGAAATCAATACCTTAGTAGAATAGTGAATGAAGCTGAACCGTAACACATGAGTCATCGACGCTGAATCGCGTATACTCGGGTTCAGTCGTAAGTTTTTACTTCTATCTTATAGTCAACATACCCTATTTAATTTTGTTTGATTAGGAATAAAATCATTCTAATACTCATCAAGTCTTCGAAAAGCAAACGAATCCAAAGTAACGTATAATTAATAAACTAACCGCCACTATAGTCACGTATGTAATTTCTCTTTTCTAGTATTATATTCATGGTTCTCCGAATTACAGTACATGTTTAACTTTACATATTGTGAAGGTACAGAGGTAATGAGGTCAGTATGAAGGCAAATATTTCCTAGTTTGTGCGCCGCATTACAGTGGTGTGTGCACAGCACTAAGATTAAAAAAATAAACGTTTATGAAGTCTATAAATGAGGGGTACTAAGTAATTTTTATTGCGCTGTGCTGCGTGTTATAGTAACATTGTTGTACGAAGCTGTTCTGCTAAGGTTGATACAATTACAAGGCTGTCCAAAACTTGATATTTTCAAAGATTACTAGCTGGTATCAATTTCGGAAAATTACAAAATTGAAAAACTGTTTTCAGAAGTGTGATTAGTTAGGACAAAAATAGGTGTCAGCATAAAAATCACTTATTAAACCCTCTGTTTTATTTTGAATATCTGTTAAAATTAACTTCCATTCATAAACTACATTACTCTTTTCAAATTGTGGAATTTAGTTTGTAATCTTATTATCTTTATCTAAATACCACTGACGCATACTAAAACCTAGAAGCGTAATACTTAAAGCTCTTCAATGAGTTTATACAAACTGAGATCGGATATTTCTATTGACTGAGAGCGCCCCGAGACCAGGGTCTGAGTTCGGGCGAACGCGCTCCCAGGGTGCCGGCTACCTCGCCTTCCAGTACCCACACACCAGAACCTTCTTGAAGGCCTGCCTAAATATCTTA
This sequence comes from Agrochola macilenta, assembly GCA_916701695.1. Classification (NCBI taxonomy): domain Eukaryota; kingdom Metazoa; phylum Arthropoda; class Insecta; order Lepidoptera; family Noctuidae; genus Agrochola; species Agrochola macilenta. Next base: position 6,684,091 of record OU753554.1, on the reverse strand, counting down.
TTGAATATAGTGTAGAATATTGGGTTCACCATCGAACTGGCGTACCCCAACCACAAGGCAAAGTCAAACACCCAAGGTGAGATCCTCTCCTCGCATTCAGGACATATAGCCGGCACCATGTTCAATATGAAAAACGGAGCCCAGAGAATGACAAACGTGAAAAATACGACTCCTAACACTTTTGTGGCTTTTTGCTCCAGTCGCAAGATCCTACCATGGCGGGAGGAATTTCGTGATATAACACTAGAGTTTCTAGAATGATGCGTTCTAGGCGTTTGACGCTGTGGACTCGCGGTCACTTGCTGTGACCTCGCTATTGTTCTTTGAGCGCGGATGCTACGAATTGGAGTAGAGAGAGTAGTTCTCGCTCCTCCAAAACTTGAACCTCTACGAAATCTTTTAGCTTCGTCCCAAGTGACCATAGATGCAGCACCACGACTAGATCTTCTAAAAAATGGAGTCGACTGTTCTTCTTTCATGTTCCCATTTCTGGGATAGCCGTTGCATCCATTTATGTCTCCACCAGGAACTATAATCACTTCGGTTGTTCGTCTAGGTGGAGTAGACTCTGACCCAAAATAGGGGCAAGTGCAAGGAGGTGGCAAGAGTAGACCGTCCTCGGAACTCCGCGACTTTGCTGTCAAGGCAGCAGGTGCCAGAAGACCTTCGTTGCTCTCGTCGTCTGATGCACTTCTTGGTCTATGGAGAGGAGTGTTCGCGTCTCCAGTAGACGAAGGTCTACGCCGATCTTGGAGCATCGACGATGGTGAACTTGATGAGACGCTCAGAGACCCAGGCGTGAGCATCCCACCGCGTTCCGAAATGTTCGTCCTGTAAAATAAAACAGTATTAGAACATATTCCAAATTGCGTGGAAGTTTCTGGTCCTTCGATCAGCCAATGATGAGCGGGTTAATTTTGAAGCGAACAAATAATGCCAATTGTTATATACCCTCTGTATTGTGGCTTTGTCGCCGCAGAAGCTTCCAAGCCGCGAGATAGACGCAACATCTCTGCCCCAAACTGATGCAGTGCTGTCATTGCTGACGGGGCAGGCTCGCTGTGCAACACAACACATAATGTATGAGGACTACACATTGACATACACATGGGTACATGGATGGACATGTCACACGGTGGGCATTAGAAGGTTATGTTATATGAAAAGCAAGCTTTGATGGCACAGTTTAGCTCCAAACAGTAGGCCAAATAGTTTTGGTGGCCGGAATTCACTTACGGCTCAATTCTCACACGCAACTTAATTACGCTGCTGTCACTTTGTTTATGTGTGTGTATTTTAGCGATAGTGAGGCTTTGAAAACGTTAAGTGTCGTTTGAGCATTCAGGGTTTCAACTGACGCAAAAAGTCGTTTCCAAATATTCCGCTGAGCACCGAAGAATCTTTTAATCAGCTATGGACAACTGTATGGAACTTAATATATGTAGTTACACAATGGCAGAATTTTTGAACAATCCATTCAGTTGATGACATACAAAATAATTATAAGAAGTAGATTTAACGTTCACTGTCATATCAATCGTGCATGATCGCATAAAATAAAGCGGGGTTTACATTAAGAAACTAGTGTCGTGAAACGATAGCTTGATTGTTCTGTTTCGACCTGTTGCTAACTAACACCCGGTTTTTGAAAAGCTGATAAATTCAATTAACACGCTGTCATATCTCATGTTTACTGCTTAGATTAGTTGACTAGAAATAATTGTTATTATTTCTCTATATGACAGCGTGTTGAATTCATTAACTTTTCAATAACCGGGTATTAGTTAGCATAGCTCGAAACAGAACAGTCAAGCTACCGTTTCACGAAATTAGTTTCATGATATTAAAGTAAACAGAAATCGCTCTAGCTGCAGTAAGAAGGGTAGGAAAACAGCTGAAAGACCCTCCAAAAACAAAAACCCTCTTTTTTTCCAGGTTTTTGTCTTATTACCTATACGAGTGTTCAATGCTATAAGCAAAACCTTCACTGTACCAAACAACTACTCTGACGCCAAAACTAAATTAAAAGAATGGTTGCTGGACCGAACTTATGAGGAAACTGAAAGTTTACTTTGTAGCACAAGCTAATTCCTGCACACTCTCTGTTTAAAAACACATACCCTCACTCACACACTTACACTCCTGCACACTCACTCACATTAACTGTTTTGTTTGTAATATATTGGTTTCTTTGTACTCACATGTTTGTAAATTTTGTAAAATGATGTTAATTTTATCTAATTTATGTAACGAATGAATTTGAATTTGAATTTTAATATTAATTTTAGTTTGCTATTGCGCTAGCAGAACACGTTAAATTATTAACTTAGTGTATAATCTGGGTCACCAAGATACAGGCTGTGCCTAGTTTGGGACCCGCTGTTAAATCTGTCAAAAGTCTTCTGTTAGTTACTATTTTATTTTATTTTATTTAAAAAAAATATGTAAACTCCGCTAAGTAAAAAGCACGTCGAGTTTCATGCCAGCTTTAATGATAATTACAATGATTTCATTAAGGTTTACACGTGTATTCATTTTGGAAGACCCTCGACGTGTTCGCCTTGTTTACCGTTTTTACCAAATAAGTGTGATTTTGTGGGTTGGTAAAGCGGATTATTTGTATCTATTTGCTTGGGTTTTAAATATTTTGGATTTATAATGTGACGGCGTGATTAATACATCGTATATATCAGAAGTGTGTGGTCGTATTTAAGAGCCTTAGATTTTAAAAAGTAATCCCATACATTTTGTGCGAGTAGGTATTGAACTTTTGTATGGGACAGCAGATTTTTTTTTATCGCGATTACATATAATGTTGGTCCCATGGAGAAAGTTGTTCAGCTTGATGCTCTGTATCATACCCTTAAATTTGACCACACGTTTCGGACACAAGCTATACTAAGTAAAATAAGATGTAAAGAAAACAAAATCCATTCCAATATAGCGCAGTGTAATGTGCAACTAATGCTAGACTTTCCTAAGATTGCGTTGACCGCCACATATTGTCCGCAATTTACCGCCCAAAGACGTCACTGAAAAGTTATTTAATAAAGTAAGTTAGTGTGTTTCTCTAGATATATACAACGATAAGATATAAAACGTTAAGTCAAATCCCGGTGACATAATTTTCATGATGGCCGATAAGTGACGGCCACCGTTTTTTTTGGAAACCGTAGCTTAACGCACCAAACCTGTGGCAAGCGTTAAATTGAAAGGGATTTTGTCGTTCTGCCACGAAACCCTAAATTTATTCCGACATTTGGTACCACTTATTACAAAATTACATACTGCATAATGGTTTTCGTATGAAACCTGAATTTAGTTTTTTTTTGTTGTATTGTAATTGCAATGTTAAAGCGTAAAGTAGCAAGAATCAACACGCAAGGGAAGCATTATGTGGCTCCCACGTGTTTCAAAATCATGGACTGAAAATTCCTGAAATGGCCTGTAGAATTATTTAGAAAGAGTAATTAGTTAATATTCTGGTTAAAACGCGGTACCTAAACATAGTCCAACCCAATAATATATCTATCGTAGCGAATTAGACATTTTACTTTCTGTATTCCCTATGCCGTTTTTTTTTTTTTCTCTATAATTTTCTCCACACGGGAAACTGCGGGCGAAAGCTAGTAATATTTATAAATATTTTTGTTATTATAAACTAGCTGCGCCCTGTAGTTTCACCCACATAAGTCTCGATTTCGTGGGAATATCGGGACATAAGGTCCTATGTCCGTCTCTAGGTCATGGTTTACCCATGTGCCAAATTTAATTTAATTTAATTTATTTTATTTTATTTTATTAGGATCTCCAACAAAGAATACACCTTACATGCTATAATATAAAGACAAGAACAACAATATATGTGCTCCCTCAATTATAGGAGACCACATCATGCAATAAAAACAAGCAAACAGTATATTAAAAATGGAAGTAGCCCTGAAAGTTAAAATTATATTACATAGTACGAGTATTATACTAGTACATTATTAATTAATTTGGTAATCTGAATTTAAATTGAATTGAATAAAAATTAAGATTGAAATAAAGATTAAAAAGCAACGAACACGTATTAGAAGAAAATGTACTTACAGACAAATAAAAGTAGAAATAGCGAACAATGCATTACTAGGCAGGCAGTTCAACACCTACATAATTATCATTTAATTGCGAATGGATTAGTGACTTATATTTACACAGATTATTAGAAAAGATGTCTATGTCTTCTAATGAACATGATAAGGCATTGTACTGCTGGGTCATCCTGGAAACCGGTGAATGTTTACCCAGATTTGTTCGGTATCGTGGGGCCTTGAGTAATGGGCGAGGATAACGCGGCATTCTGGCCGGGACATTAAGACTTATTTTGCTAAGAAGATCTGGACAGTCAATACTATTATTAAGCAACTTGAACAGGAATGTTAAATCAGAGACTGTACGGCTAGACCTGAGAGGAATGATTTTAAAATAATTCAGCTTGTCTGCATATGATCTCAGATTCCTAACTTTAAACCGAAAAGCTAAGTGACGAACAAGTTTCTTCTGGACTCTTTCTATTCGATTTGTGTGAACCTGGTATGTTGGATTCCAGACCGTGCTGCAGTATTCCAACTGACTTCTCACATAGCTATTGTATAACAAAATTGTAGTGGATGGTTTTTTTAATTCTTTAGAAGATCGCAGTATAAATCCAAGAGCCCGATAAGCTGAATTGAGCATTTTGTCACTGTGTTCTATAAATTTCAAATCACCATCCAAATACACTCCCAAATCTCGGATAACTGTCACTTCATCTAATTTGTTAACCTGAATATTGTAGCTAGATTGAATTTTATTTCGCTTTCTGGTAAATTTGATGTGGTGACATTTGGTACAGTTTAGATACATTTTATTCTTCGTACACCACTGAGTCAAGTTATCCAAGTCCGTTTGTAGCAACTGAATATCAGATTTAGTCAGAATTATGCGTGTCAACTTCAGATCATCCGCAAATAGGTATGGCGTAGTATATTTAAGTACACTTGTAATATCATTCACAAACACAATGAAAAACAGTGGCCCCAAATTGGACCCCTGTGGTACACCTGAGGTTGCAAAATATGGGTCAGACTCATCACCCTCTACGACAGCTAAAGACGGCCTATTATTAAGGTATGACCCACACCAATCCAATGTGGCACCAGTGATACCTAGGGACTGAAGTTTAATCAACAATAGTTCATGATTTACCCTGTCGAAGGCCTTCGAAAAATCAGTGTATATTGCATCTACTTGTAGACCCTCATCAACTGCGGATGTTAACTCAGTGATATAAGTGACAAGATTTGTGTTCGTAGACTTTTTAACCATGAAACCATGCTGACTTAAGGTTAGGTAACTTTTAACCTGGTTGTGAAATATCGGGTACACTAGTAATTCAAAGACCTTAGACAGAGTACAAAGAATCGAAATTGGTCGATAGTTAGATATCACCTCTCGCTTATCGTTCTTGTGAATAGGCACTATTCGTGCCCGTTTCCAGATATTCGGAAAGACACCAGTTATTAGAGAAGTATTATATATATCTGCTAATGGAGAGGACACATAACGAGCACATCGTGACCAAAATATTGGGGGTACATTATCAGGTCCTGCACCCTTTGACAGGTCAAGTCTGGAAAGTTTATTGCCTCTTGAGATATTGAAAAATCATTATTGGGTGGAGAAGGGATTGATGTGGCAGGTGGATAATCGATAGAATTGCCATGGTCAATAGTTTGCGAGTCATAGACCGATGAGAAATGATCAGCAAATAAATTCGAGATAGCTTTACTTCCAGATGCAGTTACAGTAGCTAAGGTCATTTTAGAGGAATAGGAAGTGTTACTTTTTCGAAGGTTTTTTATATGTGACCAGAAGAATTTGGGATGGCCTTTTATCTTATTTTCTAATTCGTCTATGTAATTATTGTAACATCTTTGCATAAGTTTTTGACAGTCTTTTCTGAGATAATTAAATTCAATTACATCCAGTGGATTGTTATATTTTTTTAATCTGTTACGATATTTTAATTTTTGATTTAGCAATTTTATTAATTGGTTCGAATACCACGGTGGGTATTTTCCTCGCGTGGACATGGTTACTGGCACATATTTTTTTAATGATGCCCCTTACTATACTGTAGAATTTATCCAGCTTAGCATTCACATCATAACAACATATTGCAAATTCATTTTCCCAGTTGATATCTTTTAGTGCATGTGTTATTGCCTCGTAGTCGGCTTTGTAATAATTGGGTTTGTTTGATGATTTGTAATCATTTTTAATAATCGCAGGTAGAGTGGGCATGAATTCTAAAGCAGAGTGAAACTTATCCAGCTTCCTTATGGGGTCAAGGCAATTACTGATTTTGATGTAGTCGACGTCAGAAAGTATTAAGTCTAATATTTTATTTTGGGAGTTTTTGATGTAATTAAACTGTTTTAAGTTATTTAAAGCTATAAAATCGAGTATAAGATTTTTTAGATTGCCAGTGCCACATGAAGATGGTAAGCACGACTCATTGTCAGCATCATGTATCCAATCAACACAGCTCAAGTTAAAATCACCAACCATCAATGTGGGACTGTCACTATTGGTATCCATGATTGAGTTGCAGTTTTCAGTAAAATGTTCAAAAACTTCCGTGGATACTGGAGGGGGTAAGTAGACAGCACATATTTTAAGAAATTTCACGCTTGAACTCGATTTTGTCTCGATCGTTATCCATAAGTCTTCACAGTTACTCTCCCATTCCACCATGCGAGATGAAATTAAGTTATTTGAAACTGCTATGAGTACTCCACCACCAGTTTTTTTATGTTTGTTGAAAGAAGATGTTTCACGATCCCTTCTATATACCGTATAGGAACCACTGAATAATTCGGCATCAAAAATACCCCCACAAAGCCAGGTTTCAGTCAGGACATAAACATCGTACGCGTTATTATGTATGTGTTGCCGTACCTCACTCAGTGTACCGCGTAGACCTCTAGTATTTTGGTAGTAACATTTTATAGGATTGAATATTGAGAAATAATGATACATAGAACATTCTTAGAATTACACTAATACACGAATTTTTGTTAACAAAATAAGAGATAACATTGATACACGAATTTATGTTAACGATTTTAGCTTATCGTGATCTCCTATAACCACAGTTTGAGAGGTTTCATCCCTCTTTACGAAAATTCTTCCATTGCGGACCCAGACGAACCTGTATCTTAGTTCTTTAGCACGTACTCGCGTGGCCGCATGAAGAGCTTTATTTTCCGGGGAGAGATGCTCGACGACGAATATTGGAACAGGTTTGTCGGCAGCTATACCGAGATGACTTGAGGTAAGTTTGTTATTTGAGTTGGCTTTATTGAACTGTATTGATGCTGCCAGGAACGAATCTCTTATACGGGAACTGTTAAATTTAACTAAGACTGATCTCGGTCGCATGTTCTGTGTGTCTTTTTTAGCAACCCTTGTACAAAGTTGAATGTCAGTGTCGTTTATGTTGCAGTCGAGTACTTTGCTCAGCTGGAGAACAGTACTCACCAAATTCTCTGATTTGTGTTCGGGTATACATTGCATTTCAATGTTATTCGATCGAGCATGCTGTTCTAAGACGTTCATGCGCTTTGTTATTATCTTTCACAGAATTTTGTAAATCAGAGTTATCTTTTTCGAGTTTTTGTATTCTGATTGCCTTCTCCTCTAGTGTTGTTCTCATGTCTTCGTATTTATCGTTAAAAAATGACAGCGACTGCTTGAATTCTGACACTATGTCATTAATTTTGTTAAGTTGGTCATTTACCAAACCGTTTATTGTGTTTTGTAAGGCACGATTAATTTCTTGCCTTATCATATATCTGAGAGAACCACTTGTAATCTCTGCCAATGACATGTCGGTTTGATCGTCAGGAGACTGGTGATGAGTTAGTTTATTTCGCAGAGTAATATTATTCTTCTCGGCAAAAGAAGGTGGATCATTGCTTCTATTTGGGCTGCTCTGCTTGGCGGGTCGGATTGGGGTATTGGTATTATCAACTTTAGGTTGCTTGTTGATGCACCCAGGGCATTTCCAAGTCTTTTTAGAATCTGCCTTCATTAATTTAAATCTCTTTTCCGGTATACCACTGCATAACAAATCATACCATTGAAGGCAATGAAAGCATTGTAAACCTTTCCCCGCCTTGAAATCGTTCATGCAACCAGCGCAATTTAGTGTTGACATTATTTCGTTATCAATAGCAAAAACTCAAACTGGAGTCTCAATATAGTTGAGGCGCTGCAAGCAATGTCGAAAGCAGTGTGAGTCTAAGCATAGGCAGACAAAATGCAGCAATTTTTGCTTAAATTATAATACAAATACTAGACAAATGTAATCAAAATTAAAAAAAGAAAAAATATTTCTTGTATATAGCGGGTCCCGATCCGGTGCCCACGGCGTGCAATGAAGTGTAGTTACTCAAACAACTCCGCCAAAGCTACTTTACACGTAGTGTCGAAATTTATGATAGCTATGCGCTGGGCGTTGAATTATGCGCAGGCGACAACGGGGATAGCGGTGGTTAGCGCGAGAGGTATCGAGCGCTCTGCGGGTTGTCGTAGGTCAGGAACAAAGTTCGTTATAACACTTTTCAAATTTAAGATTTTCAACCACAGTTAAATATTAATATAACTTTGCTTCACCCAAGCGGATTGCCATAAAAACTTCACAGTTGGATAGGTCACTTCACTGGCTTTAAGTAAACAGTATACTATTAATACAATTTCCACTCTTTACTACTTTACTTATTTAAAATCTGCGGAGCAAATATAACAACGTTGTGTCTTTACCAATGTTAGCGGATATGCAAATCCAAATCCGTTCAGCCGTTTTAGCGTGAAAGCGTAACAAAAAAATCAAACAAACTCACTTTCGCATTTATAATATTAAGTTGGGTTATACTTGAGACCCTCACCGTAAACCCTTTCATTTGATATATCACAGTGTACAATTTGCAAAACTGTTTTTTTAATTTTCTTATTTGTTTCCCAAAACTGATATTCAAAATTAATGTATTTACATAAGACGTCCGTGTTTGGGTCACAGTAATTGATATGTGTACCAAATTTCAACTTAATGGGTCCTTTAGATTCGGAGAAAAAGGGCTGTGACAGACGGACAGACAGATCTGTCTGTCAGTCCATCTGTCACAGCCCTTTTTTTTCACACAAGTGATCCTATACGGGTTCCGTTTTTTCATTCAGAAATACGGAACCCTAAACCCTAAAGCCCCGTATAAATTGTATCCCGGCTTAAAACATCAATGCGATTTGATTTCGCTGTCAAATGAATACCACTAAAGCTTCACAGAATTTTGTACTTTATGCTAATGGCGTAGAATTTACAATTCAAATGATAAGATTCTTTGATTTAACGGGATCGTCGATGGATTTGAATGACTGATGGCGCCTTTTGAAGGTTATTTTATGCTAAAAGAATTTGTTTTTCAGTTGAAATAAATCTTATTATTTAATATTGTTAGTTATGTAAGTAATGAGTTCTTTTTTTAATGTAAATGTTTTTCGATCATTCCCAATGTTTATTTTTAATATCGCTATTATATTATAAAGTGCCATTTACCTGGGAATACACAAGTACCCTCTTCATTATTATAAGTAACTAGATGACCGGTGAATTTTGTACCGCGTGAGACAAAAAAAATATATTTACATTTTTCGGATATTGCTTTGAAATTTTTTCTCAATTTTTTTTATTTTTTTATACCACCATTTAATCAAAAGTGTTTCAAACTTATGGAGTTTGAAACACTTGATTTAATAATATACCAACTTAAATTGTCCGTATATTCAAATCACAACTGTTATTCTATGACAGTTGTATAAAATTGCTCTAACACGACAAATTCGCGTAGTGCGTAGTAGGTATGTAAATTTTATGAACAATTCATTTCCCTGACAGCTGCATGCATTTTCACACAAGGTACCTAACATAATACAAAACAAATCTACCAACTTTTATAAGAAAAACAAGTAAATTTTCTAACAAAAAATATTACTTCGGTATTCATTGTAAAATTATATAAAAAAATAACAACAGTATTTTTATCAAAATAAGGAAATTTATGAAATTAATGAAAATGTCAAACTAGTGGGCACACTCTGGGGCGACTATATTTATGCCATTTACAGGTTATGAAGAAGAATAAAAATACATTTCGTAAACTTAACAATAACCTTCCATAGAGGAAGTCTGAAAGTGGCATCGGTGACAGGAAAAGTTGTGCGGAAATCGGTTGTCATGGTATTACATGCGGAGGAATGAGGAAAATATCGCGAGGAAAGTTTTGAGTATGAATGTCGACGGCTATAAGGGCCGAGTCACACCGAAATGGCAGCGGCCGACAGCGGCTGCCAGCGGCCTCCGGCGTCGCCGCTGGCGGCAAATTCAAATTCAAATTCAAATTCAAAAGTCATTTATTCAAACTAGGCTGAGAATCAGCACTTTTCGAATGTCAAAATTACATAAGACAGTCCCCCAAAACGCCCACCCTTCACCACTTCCTAGTGCATTAGCTGGGAAGAAGAAGTGGCGCAACAAACTCCCCAGCAGCACAGCTGTCTGTTCAGTTAGAAGAACAAAAAAAAGATTCTATATAATAGTATTCAAAATAATTTACATTACGCAACACAAAACATAATTCAAATTATTAGCCATATGTTAGCTAGCACACGCCAATATACCAAACAAAATCATCGAGAACTCAACCAATCAATCATCGATACTCAGGCCGAAATAAAAAAACTAAACGTAAACAGAATTAAATATCTAAATAAAAAAGCCTCCAGGCATAAAGGGCGTGCCCGCTTACATATAGTTGTAACTGGAAGTTATAAATGATAAACTAGGACCATCGATGTAAAATAAATAAACAAAGAGTTAATTACTAATAACAGTAAATAATATGATCAATTGTCGAGGTCACTAGCTAACCACATATTGCAATACAACTCATAAAAAAACAGTGTGATGAGTAGATTTTGTCAAAAATAAATTAAAATAACTGACTTAAAAAGTCAAATAAAATAAACAATTATATAAACTCATATAACTTGTCAGTACGTAAGCTGGAGAAAGAACATAAACATTGTCTTGAGTTAATCACAGCGACCAACTATTCTTATCATTTAAGTAGTCGTTGATAGAATAGTATGCCTTTGAACAAAGATTGGATTTTACTTTCGTTTAAACGCATTAAAAGGCAAATCTAGCAAAGAAGAGGGTAGCTTGTTATAAAAGGTTATACCAAGCCCAACAAATGAGTTATGAACCTTATGAAGCCGGTGAAAGGGAGCTCGTAGTTTGTCCTTATTTCTAGTGTTAACATTGTGAAAATCACTGTTTTTAGTGTATATGTGTATAGTTTTCCTAATATATAAGATATTGGCGAAGATGAATTGAGATGCCACCGTGAGGATACATATAACTTTTAAAAAAATCTCTCAGAGAAACTCTGGCACCATTTACCACCACTCTGGCTGGTAAATAGCGCGAACAGCTCGTTTTTGAAGAACAAATATATTTTGGATATCAGCAGCTTTGCCCCACAGCAGAAGACCGTAGGACATAACGCTATGAAAATAACTAAAATAGACTAACCGAGCTGTATCGACGTCAGTGTATTGTCTTACTTTCCTGACGGCGTAGGCGGCTGAACTGAGCCTTCCCGCTAGGCTCGATATATGTGGGCCCCACTGAAGTTTGGCATCTACTGTTATGCCCAGAAAAACCGCCGAGTTTACAGATTCAAGCACCTCTTTATCTAAGATGATGTTGGGACCTAGATTTCTAACATTTGGTAGGGCAAACTTTACACATTTCGTTTTCTTAGTATTTAGAACTAGGTTATTTGTCGTTTGTGTCGGTTTGTGTCGGCCTCGCGCTACCTCCAGATCCCACGTGTCTAGTCTCCTCTTTACTAGTGTTGTTTCTACATTATATACACGCGGCCGCCCGCGGCGCCGCGAGCCGCCTCGCGTTGCCGCTGGCAGCCGCAGGCAGAACCACCGACAAGATGCGCGTGGCGCGCGGCCGCTCGCAGCACCGCGGGTGGCCTCGAGACCTTTCAAGCTTTTCAAGCGATACTGGTCTTTTAAGTATGTAAATAAAGTTTAAAATTATTTCACACTGAAAGTGCTCGCCGCGTCACTGCATGGCGAGCACTTTCAGTGTGAAATAATTTAAATTTAAACACTCGGGAGGGTTAACAAGGAAAAAAAAGAGAGTGCTAGACTGAAGCAAAGTACAGTCAAGAAAATAATTTATTGACACCCTTTGTCAATATGTGTAGTAGCCATTTCATACAACTGACAAAGAAAGACACTCGTGATTTACATAAAAAAAAGCTGATAGATTCTACACCAACAAGATCTAATTGCTCACAGCTGTAAAAAAACCCTTTCATAGAAACACAAAACCTCGCAAAAATAAACTCCATGAATGCTAAAAAAGTTTTTTCATAAAAATATTTTTGTATTCATAACGGTTTTGGCAAGCGAGATAAATGGAAAATTCATTTGTTTTCTCATAAATAAGTTACTGCCACATCGAATTTAAAAAACAAGCCACTTGTTGATTTAGTAACTTGATATTGTATGAGCTTTAAAAAGTGTATGTGTATAAAAAAAAAACACGTTTCTATGCCGTTGTAACTTTGATATTATTTTGTTCATGCTTTGAAAGTAAATAAATTGTTTTGTCTGTGAATAGGACATTGAAGTCACTTTCCACGTCATGTATTATTATTAAAAAAAAAGCTAGATGGAGTCGATATTTCTTATCAAGAAGAAATGGCAAATAACAAACAAACACAAATAACGAACACCGGGGTCAAGGTTTAACGCCCGGGTGTCACCACTGTGTGGAGCGCCCGGAGGACATGGTCCACCATGTCCTCCGGGCGAAGCCGGGCAGACCTCCACCGTATGCTCCAGCATACGGTGGAGGTCTGCCCGGCTTGGGCGGAGCACCGCCGTGTTCTCACGGAGGCGATTGGCTGCGGCGATCTCTCGCGTCCGGCCCTGGTTCAGGCCATGGTTCATGATTCATATATGAGAGTGCATGGGAGGCCATCACTTCCTTCTACGAAGCAGTAATGCTCGCAAAGGAGGAGGCGGAACGCGTGAGGGAGAGGCAAGGTTAACGCCGTCGCAACCCTAGTCGCCGCAGGAGACGCCCCGGGCGTCGGGAGTCGCAAGCCGATTTCCATGTGTTCCACGCGCGCCTCAAAGAGATGTCAGCACCAACTGACGGGGTACGTTAGGGCCAATGCCTGCCGGTCGCGGGTCCGAAAGGGATACCATGGCCCCTGGCAATATACAGGCAACTGAAGGAACACGGGTGGGTTTTACTCAGTGAGAGTCTGACACGCCCTCCGTAAGTTATTTGATAATTACCCACTCTCAAAAAACAAAAAGCGTCCGGACTAGCTAGGACTGGTAATAAAACCATAGGTACAAGTCCATAAACCTATTTCTAAGAAACAATTTATTTTATCTATTGATAAGTTAGCCTCTGTGTAAGCCAGTATGAAAGATTATTACGCTATATGGATTTAAACTTAAAACCCAACATGAAAAAAAAAAAACAATAAGTAATATAAGTCAGAAATCGCTCTTGGGCAACTGTGGTGATCAGTACTCATGCCTTCTCTGTATGAGAAGAGGTTTTTGCCCTGCAGTGGGACAGTAATAGGCTTTTACTAAGTGACACATAAATGAATCCCTAAATAAAAGGTCACTGTTGAATTTCCAATGCTTGGCTCAGCGCTGAGATTGGAAAATTGAACAGTGTACTTTTACTAAGGTATTCATTTAAGTGACACTTAATGACGGTGAAAACCGGCATGAGACTATTAATCTATTACAAAATTCAACTAAACAAACAAGTAGAATGTTACATTCCCTTGAGTAAATATTAACGCAACCATGTTAAATCAATCTGCCTAGCCTTTTCCCAACTATGTTGGGGTCGGCTTCCAGTCTAACCGGATGCAGCTGAATACCAGTATTTTACATGGAGCGACTGCCTATCTGACCTCCACAACCCAGTAACTGGGTAATACGATACCCCTTGGTAAGACTGGTGTCAGACTTTCGGGCTTCTGACGACTCGTAACGACTGTCAAAGATCCACGAATGACAGCCGGGATCAAAGGCTTAACGTGCTTTCCGAGGCACAGAGGATTCTCGGTATGTAAAGATGGTCACCCATCCACTGACCAACCCCGGCAAGCGTAGCTTAACCTGATGGATCGACCAGTGCGGCTATTGTTACTTAGCCACGAGCTCCTCCGCAACGCAACCATGTTAATGCTGCCAATATCAGAGAGGTAAATAATATATATAATTATTTACGTGATGGGTATAAACTGAATCGCAATTAGAACTGCTGATTGCATTGTGAAAGCAAACATTAGGAGCAAACTGGTTGTGAATGCATAATGCATAATATTCCCACTCCTGGGACACTGGCCTCCTCTATTCGAGAGGGAGTGGGCTGTAATCTACCACGCGGGCCCAGTGCGGGTTGGTAGATGTCACATGTCTTCGAATTTTTGGTTCTAGGACATAAAGGCCTGTACAGACCAGCGCGACTTGTCGCGCGACGCGACACGAACAATACAATTTCTAAGAAAACTTCACAGTATAACAATAATCGGTGTCGCGTCGCGCGACAAGTCAAGCCTTAAACCGGTATTTCCTCACGATGTTTTCCTTCACCGTTTAAAGAGCAATGGTGACGTTGTGAATGCAATCGCGGAATCTAATATTATGATGATTTCAGAGGTAATTATTATGGCATTGTCTGCATATTGCACAACAACTTGTGAAAAAAAAAACGATGGACGAACCGGTTGACTGAAATCAAAACCATAAGTCAATTATTCAAACTAGGCTGAGAATCAGCACTTTTCGAGCGTAAAAATTACAAAAGACAGTCTCCCAAAACGCCCACCCTTCACCACTCCTAGTACTGAAGCTGGTAAGAAGAAATGGCCCAACAAACGCGGTAGCAGCACAGCTGTCTGCTCATTTAGAAAATTTGTTTCTACACGACACCTACTGGTATGCAAAGTAATTAAGATTATGAGACACAGAACATTAAATTAAATAAGTTGCCATATATGTCAGCTAGCACACGCCAATATACCAAAAAATACAAAGAAAACAATACTGAATTGCGTATCTAAGACCAGCACCTTAATTTCGTAACACACTTTCTATCACAATCTGATGGATTTTTGAAGGAAATTTCTAATCCATTGCTTCATACGTCTGAAAAAATCGTCGGCGCGACAACGTCAATAACGCAATGAATTTTGTTGAATTGCCAAAATGAACGGCATTGCAATTGCAAGTGTGTTACATAATAACCCCACAACATGATATTTGGTAACTCACTCACAATCACAAACTAAACCTAGAAAATCAATACTTTCATTTTGAAGAGACTTCATAATCCATTGCTTTGTAAGGTGTTTGAAAAACTTCGTAGGCCCGACAATCCGACATCGTACCTTACGCAATGAATAATAATTGTTGAATTGTTTTTGAAAATAATTTAATTGTCTATGTGCTCTCTACCTTTTACATTCCCGCAAAGTATTCCTAATGCTTGTTAAAAGCCTTCATAATTACTTCAGGACAATAAACAGGAATAATTCGTTCTATTCTCAAACGGGGCCAAGCGACATTATCATTTAAATTTGATGTAATTGTATAGAATCAACGGGATATCGTCTATAGGGCCACCTGTCACAATATCTATTGAACAATATACGTTGTCACGGAGATATTGAGTGTCATCTATTCATTGAGATAATTGACGCTCGATAACCTCACAAAGGAGCCAGTAGATACAATGTTAGATATACAAGTAGAGTATATTATTCATGGGGTAATTCAAACATGTTTATGCAAAGAAGGCACAGTGCGTGACGTAGAAAGTGCGTTTGCGAGATTGAGATAAATGTTTCAGTAGTGTTAGGAGTAGGTTGGTAGGCGGGAATTCCCGAGAAATTTGGCCTTAGTCGAGACGGGAAAAAAATGGTTGAGTACCCGGGAAGTCGAGAAATTAAAAAATATTGCAATTTGATGTTAATTCCTGTGTTACATACAACAAAAATTATATCCTCTATCTCCTCTCCCCTTTTACATTATTTTACTACCCAATAAGGCACCCACCTTCCGCCCACCCCACCCTGTGATCAAACAGACGAAAAATCCTATCTGTACAAGGTCTTAGATAACCAACGTTTTAATTATAAAACGTGATAAACTAATCCTTTTCAAAAAAGGAACAATGCCTGAGCACTTGAAGGAAAAAGAAAACAGAATTTCACAGACTTCTGTTTACAAAATAGAGAAAAAATAAATTGAAATTACGAAACTAATTTATACTTGAAGCAGCTTCATGGAAGAAAAACGAAATAGAATTAAAAGTGAGGGAAGCTTGAGCAAAAATAATGCTCGAAATTTTTTCATCTCTTGAAGTAATATTTTTTGAAATGCGATAAAAATGTATTCGAATTTCGGAGGCTCTACTGAAGTATTAATCAAGTAAAAGCATTGTTGTGGTGTCGATACGGCGTTGTGTGAAGGAGACAGATGACATTGTGTACTTCAATGGAAAAGGTATGTTCAGGAGGCATTTAATCGTTGATTAAAGTCCTATTTAGAGATTTTTGTTTATTTTGAAAGTATTTCGAGTGCTGAAAACTAGAACATGTTTTATGATGTGAGTTAGAAAGACAACAAATAAATACAGCCAGATAAATTTATTGATTATAAAATCACAGACACATTACCTCAAATTGCCTTGTTATAGCCATTACATACAACTACCAAAAATTACAGTTGTGTGATAAACCATTAATTTCCCTGAATTTATTATTAGAGTTTTTTTATGCCTATACTCATTAATACCGAGCGTTTCCCCAGTTAAGAGACCTAGCTAGATCGATTGTTCGCCCCCGTAAACCTATATATTGCAACTTTCATCGAAATCGCTAGAGCCGTTTTCGAGAACGTGATTACAAATATATTGGGATTTGGCGATATTTCAGTAAAAAGACGTAAGAATTCTTGAAAATGAAAAAATAAACTTTTATTTCTTTAGAACATATCTTTCATGTTTTACATAGACATTTAAAGAGAACACAACAACGGCCAGAAAACGAAACTTAAATATACGTTTACAAATATACCTTATTATACGCTGTGTTCATTCATAAAGACACCTTGAAATTTATTTATTCAACAAAAAAAAGAAATGTTTAAAATGTATTTATTTTATTTACATAAATTTGGCTCATTTAAGGGGCCTATTACAAAAATGCGCGTAGATGCATGATTTCCTTGTTGAAATTGAATACTATTCGTTGCTTAATATAAATAACAATTACTTGGTAAAAATAGTTCGTTTTCTCTTCTACAATAATAATAAAGCGATTTTTTCATTATTTATTTATTTATCTAGCAATAATCATTCTCCTGATGCATGTTTTGGCAAAAACTCATGTAGAGCTCATTTGAGAGCTCTAATTTGCGGATTCTGTTGAATATAATTCATCAAAACAATTTTCCTCATATTAAACATATCCGATACTTTTATAATAATAGAATACATTTTTGTTATATGACTTTTATTGAAAGAAAAAATGACTGGACCTAATTCAATTTTCTACTAAAAAGGTTTGGAAACAAGTCTGAATATCCGAAGTTCTAGATCATTTTCGTACGTAGTGTTTATACTAAAATAATCTCCAACATTTGCTTAATAACAAACAATTTTTTTTATTTTTTTTATTGCTATTTCAATTTTTTTATGAATAAAATAAAAGTACTATATATTTCACTGCGCCGGCAATGTGCGCTCAGTATCGCAAGAATGCTTTAGCGCAGCGCCGAAATGTAAGTGGGCTCTTAAGAGGCTTTTAACAGCTAAAGCGCGGTCACTGTTAGACTGCATAGAAAATAAAGAGCGATGAGATAAAGCAGGTAATTTATTGCAGAATATGAAGTAATTATCAATTTACAAAGAATCTATTGATTGGACTAAAAAATTAAACCACTATTACGGTAATTTGGCCTTGTAGAATAATCTGACAAAACTCTGAATTATTGCATGTACATACGTATTTATTAATATGATTTTTAATCGTTAAAATAAATCTTTATCATCGGGATTTTTTTCTATCGAATCAAATTAGTTTTATTATGTTTTCAACACACTATCTTACTAGCATATATCCTGAACCTTTTTTTTTTTGTTTACTGCAGTGGATCACATACTTTTAGGCATTATAAAATTTGCGTTTAGACACGTTTAGGTCCTGTAGTCCCCTTAACAGTATAGAAATACGATAGGATTTTAGGAGCAACAACGGAGTGAAATCATTGAATTATTTATACTACCTGAAGCGACAATATTGCTTCCATCCGTTTCTCATAACAACGGAGCTATTTATCGACCACGTTCCTTTATTCTATGGACACAAGCAATAAATCACAACAGCAGAAGCAATACATTTTGAAAACAATAACTTTCAACTGAGTTTCGAATAATAGAACAACAAAACAACAAATTTGTCACCTGTTTTTCGACTCGGAATCAGGAATTAATGGGTAAAATAATAAAAGATACCTAGCCATATACCGCATGATTTTATACTACCGTCTCAAAAAAATTGGGTATAATTGGTGAACGGAGTAGAAGCCTATGGAACAGTTTTTTATTTTTTTTTAACTATAAGAAATATCGAAATTCAAATCATACGCACCCTACTCAATGCGCGGAGTTTATCAATGAATTTGTAGCTTTCCTTAGCGGCTGATAGGTAGTTGCCGCACTCGCCGTCGGCCTCTTTGATATCCTTTCGCAGGCGCATAAGCCACTCGCGCATCCCCGCCCGCCCGCGTGGTCACTGCTACTAAGCAAATATTCCCGGGTATGGTTTCTGTTCCACTTGCACATCACACCATATTATTCTCGAGACGGTAAAAAAATTCAGCCGGTATATATTGAGAAAAATATTATAACTAATTTATATTTCATCGGTTCTCATGATACGGGCTTGTGATGCTGAGGAATGAGGAGATTGTCGTGAGGAAAGATTCGAGTATGAATGTGGATGGCTATAATAGTAGGGGAAGACCAAAGAAACGATGGATGGACTGAGTGGAAGATGATATGGATAGAAAGGGAGTGACTACTGAGGTGACGACTAATAGAGAAGTATGGAAGAAAGGGCAATTTTGCGCCAACCATAAATAAATTGAAATTGGGTAAATTTAATATTACCTACAGCAAAAAAAAAGTTGAAGTTTACCTATTTTTTGGAACGCTGTCAGACAAAATTACATTTCCACTGTGTTGGTATATTGTGCAATTACTAGCAGCGCCCCGCGGTTTCACCCGCATAAGTCTCGATTCCGTAAGAATGTCGGTATAAAAAGTATACTATGTGTTAATCCAGGTTATAAACTATATGTTTGCCAAATTTCATCCAAATCCGTTCAGTAGTTTTAGCGTGAAAGAGTAACAAACATCCATACATCCATCTATACTCACAAACTTTCGTATTTACTCGTATAATATTAGTAGTTAATGATAACTGCTTCGTCGTGGGATGTGAATGATCAAAGGCATAAACGTCATCTATATCATGTAAATAGATTGATAGGAAATTAATTGTTTATCAAATTAATACATGACGTCAATTTCCCGTGTCAAAGCAATTTCACCTATACAACTATCAAAATTTGTTGACTTTACAGACAATCTTTTACATACCAGTGAGTTTCTGTTTTCAGTGGTAAATAAAATGCCCATGCACGACAAAAAATCAGATTGAATACCGAATGCTTCCAAATCAAATACGTAGTCAATTGCATCACGATTCAGATGACTCGATCTGATTAGAATGTAAAGTTAGTGTAGGTTATCATTCCAACGACAATATCTCTATGAATACAAAATAACTTAGTTCAGATCGTGAAGAGTTATTAAGAACTTCATTCTTCATTCTTGCTTTTTGGCCCTTAAACTAAACTGTGTACCCCTTTTTACGAAAATTGCGGAGGAGTATGAAATTTGGCACAGTTAAAATTTATATGGAGAAGGAGTGCAGAAAGATAATATTTTTATATAACATGCATTAGAAAGCAGATGAAGCCGTGGGTCTTTGGCAGTCGTTACGGGTAGTTAGAAGCCCAGTCTTACCAAGAGGTATCATGTTACCCAGTAACTGGGTTGTGGAGGTCAGATAAGCAGTCGCTCCATGTAAGGTACTGGTATTCAGCTGCATCTGGTTAGACTGGAAGCCGACCTCAACATAGTTGCGAAAAGGCAAGGCAGATGATGACTCTTATAGCCATCCACATCCATACTCAAAACTTTCCTCACGACATTTTCCTTATTCCTCCTAGTCTAGTACTAAAATACCAGTCAGGTACATATTCATAAGAAACACGTCCACCTGTAAAAAATGATCACTAAGCTCTCTCTTCACTTCCAATTAACTCCCAACATTTTTAATACAATAGCGAGTTTAAAAATAACCGTGCAGTATGACACTTAATCCGTAAATGTCTGCGACAGTTATCGTGCAATTTAGAATAAACTAGTTTGTGTTTATGTGCAGAGTGGCACAAGCTGTGCAAAGTCGTGCAAATGATATGCCAACACTTGAGATATAGAATGGTTTAAGAATTCAGGGTAAAAGGTTTAGAATATGATGTTATTTTGTTTTAATCATTGTGCAGTTTAGTAGAAAAAAATAATTCAAGCTAACCATGGATGATTTTCAAAGTTCTTATAATTAAGGGCAAAAAGTATCGCTATTCCCTTTAATTATAAAAAAAATTGACACGATTGAAAATTGCTATGATGCGGGTTAGGCGAGATTGTTTGGTGGTTAACAAAAAATCACACACAGACAATTTTAAACAAACAAAACAATACGCTTGTTTTCCCCGAAGGGTTAGCAGAGGTGCACCTTTAGTACACCCACATTTCGCCAGTTATGTTTAAGTCCCTCGGCTATTACATGGGACTTAAACATAACTGGCGAAATGTGGGTAATAGCCGAGGGCGAGCCTACTGCCGGGGGCCAGCCTATTGCCATCAACCGGGTACAAATTCATACTCCGGGGTGCTACTGAAAATTTTCAGATGGGAAAACCCAATAACACTTTGCCCGACTCGGGAATCGAACCCAGGACCTCATGCTTAGCAGTAGCCCTTGCGACAACTTGACCAACGAGGCAGAAATTTAAACTTACTCCACAATAATTTATGGTCAAATATTTAGGAATCATAATGCAAGGTTGATGATATATTTTTACAACTGAAACTTCGGAGATAATACACAAAAAGAAAAAAAAGCAGTCAGTAAAATAATAATATTTATAGAATTTTCTTTTGAAATGCCTCAGAAGAATTCAGAGGAACCCTTAAAAAATCACTTTCATGTGTGTCTGTCGATCATAAATAATATAGGTATCCTTATTGTTTGATAAAATAATATTTGATGTAATGGTTTGGCAAGAGTCAGCAATTGAAGGATTGTTTGAACGTAACATAATAATGATATGCCCTTAAGATATAGAGATACATTTTTATATTTCTGAATACAGGATGTAACAAAAATGTGACCACTCATTTCTGGTCATTTATGGTCTGTATGGTCATCAAGCTGAACAACTTTCTCCTCCTGTAATGTTTACCTCTAAAAATGACCACACATTTCTGATACACGCTGTATATATAATACACAGACTATGTTTGTTATTGTTGCAAAAACTTTACAGACCTCATACAATGTGTTACAAAAACGCTGTCCGATCGAAAAGGGCACATAGGTACTGCAATAACATTACCAAAAAGTAATTTAAAAAAAGTATTATTATTGAAAATTCACGTTTTTTGTACCTACCAAAATTATCGCAATTCCATTAAAAATGGTCAAATTTTCAACTGGGGTCATAAGTTATGACTTGTAGACACCCGGTAAACAACGGCTGCCCGCGCCCCATATAACCCGGTAAAATTCCCCATTGAAAAAAAGCGACGTATTTTTTTATTCTTTTTTCCAGAAAAATACCACTTAAATAGACTTCCGATTTTAACAACACCTCACGGATTGGACAGGGTTTTTGTTACATGCTGTATAGGTATTCATATTATTTTCTCATTATTGACTATCAATTGAAAGCAAAAGTTTGGCAGATTAGATAACAAAATTATTAATAGGTGAAAATACTAATAAATAAGAAAATACCTTAGTAAAAAGTTTGTCATTCATGCCAAGTAAAACAGTTAAATAGATTATTGGTAATCTATTTAACTGTTTTACTTGGCATGAATTTGGTTTGGTAAAGACATGCTACTAGATTTTCACGAGGATAGCCGAACGCCAAAAAGTCACGATTTGATATTTAACGAAGAAGCTACATAAGTAACTTGCTACCCTAAAGGTCGCGAGTTCTATTCTTGTGTGAACAAATTGATTTATGTTCTAACAAAGTGTATTTTTTCTTATGAAAATAGGTTATCGCCACCTAACCTACAGCTACAGCACCTTAAAAGGGTTTGTCGATTAACTAAGAAGTATCCATAATTCATTTAATATTTATTATCCAAATACTAACTAATATTATAAATGCGAAAGTGTTTATTAGTAGGATAAATGTGAAAGTAACTCCTCAACGGCTGAACAGATTTGGATGAAGTTTGGCACCCGGATAGACCATGATCTAGGCTAGGACATTTGATACTTTTGATTCCAGAAGTACGTTCGTTCCTGTGGGATGATTTCCGACCTCTACGCGAGCGAAGCCACGGGAAAAAGCTAGTTATAATGGCGGTAATGATATTTATTTCTGTAAATTGGTTTTAAATAACACTTTTGCATGTCAAAAAGAAATAATAATAAATATCTGCCTAACCTTTTCCCAACTTTTCCTTTTCTCAACAATTGAAGTCGGCTTCCAGTCTAACCGGATGCAGCTGAATACCAGTCTTTTACATGGAGCGACTGCCTATCTGACATCCACAACCCAGTAACTGGGTAATACGATACCCCTTGGTAAGACTGGTAGTCAGACTTTCGGACTTCTGACGACCCTTAACGACTGTCAAAGATCCACGAATGACAGCCGGGACCAACGGCTTAACGTGCTTTCCGAGCCACGGAGGAGTCTCGGTATGTAAAGATGGTCACGCATCCACAGACCAACCCCGGCAGGCGTAGCTTAACCTAATGGATCGACCCGTGCGGCAGTTATTACTTAGCCATAAGAAATAATAAGAAGTATTATATGTAATATGTGTCGTCCAAGAGAATCAAAAAGAAAAATGTCTAATTTGCTACGATTGATACATTAATGGGTTGGACTATATTTAGGTACCGCGTTTTAACCAGAATATTAACTAATTACTCTTTCTAAATAATTCTACAGGCCATTTCAGGAATTTTCAGTCCGTGATTTTGAAACACAATACCATGTGGGAACAAATAGTTTCGGGGAACTACATAATGCTTCCCTTGCGTGTTGATTCTTGCTACTTACAATTTAACATCGCAATTACAACCCAACTAAAAAAACGAAATACAGGTTTCATACGAAAACCATTATGCAGTATGGTGTTTTTTGTAATTTTGTATTAAGTGGTACAAATGGCGGAATAAATTTAGGGTTCCGTGGTAGAATGATAAAATCCCTTTTAGTTTAACGTCCGCCACAGCTTTGGTGCAGCCACATAATTGACGCAGTGACGGACGTCATTTAAATAATGGCAACGGGGTTTGACTTTCCGGTGTCAACAAACGCTCTCCAGGGAAAGATACCAAGTTACTTTTGTGGCGGCATCTACATCGCCACATGCGAACTACGCGTCAAAGACCTGACGTCACACAACTCCTGCATCGCGCAAGCAGGGTTTACCGCGGGATCAGCATATATAAATATAACTTCCCGACATCAATCGTCGGGTAGTAATCACCCATCAGACATGACACCCCCATAGAAAAGGAATGAGTGAACTTTACATCCTGTTCCTCGCATACCTCTAAACTTTCATAAATAACGTTTCAGTAACAACATTCTACGGTAAATTGCGGACACTATGTGGCAGCCACCACAGTCTTAGGAATCGCAAGTTTAACAAAAAATTTTTTGCTTAGATAGACTCCTCTCAATTACTTTATCTATTCTTAGCTAGATATAATGATAACTATTATCAATTTTCCCTGAATAAAAAATGTAAAAGTAGCTGCACAAATAACGTTGTAACGTGATAATTTTACTACAGAACCCACAATACCCGTTCCATTGAAATATTTTCCAACCTGAAGTAGGTACCTGCCTATGTAATTTCTAAATTACTGAGGTACGAGTAATAGTCGCAATTTGTAATGTAGGCCATAATTTTTCTTTCTACAATTCGTTCCACCCCATATTCAACGAATAAATACTCCAGGATAAGGAAACCGCGCAAACTTTGATCGACCCTGGAATATTGGTACCTACAGGTTCTAAATCCTCTAAAAGCTATTTCACGTTTTTGGTTTACGATTTCGCAGATAGGGCAACTATCGTTTTAGCATGGCAATAACGGTTATTGCCCTTTCCATAATATCTCTTCGCAGGAACCGAAACAATAAACTATCTATGGTTTTTCATTATTGGAACATGTTAAAGATCACGATAGATATTGATTCAGGATGCTAACAGAATTTATTAAAATTTTAGAAATAAAAAATTATTTCAATTTTAGAAATAAAAAATTATTTCAATTTTAGAAATAAAAAATTATTTCAATTTTTTAAATAAAAAATGTATGAGGTCAATAACTGCTATTGCTATACTAAAACGCGACAACTAAAGGCCCGAATTTCGCAAACGCCATCCGCAAATACCAAAAAAAAATTGCTAGATAAATTGAAAATTACACAATATGTGTTTTACACGTCAATAACTAAGGTGAAAAAAATAATAATATTGTGATGAAATATTAAAACGTTAAGTGCAGCAACAGAGTAATATGAATTACCTACATATACAAAAACATGCAGTTCTATTTGATTTGACATTATGTTATATCCTTACATGCAATTGAAGAGTTAAGGGGCATGCGCTAAGGTAACCCGCGAAATTCAAATTTTCTTTAGTTTTTTGCATTTTGCAGGCGCCCGTAACAAATATAGTTTTACATAATTATAATCATTACAATCAGGAATACAACTCCATAAGTAAGCACAATGGTCAAATGTCATGATTTCATGAAATAGTCATTCAATGGAATTATATGAACTTAGAGAGTTGTTTGATCATTTTTATGATTACAATTCTATAAATATACATTTGATACGGCCGCGAATCATATTTAAATCATATTTAAACTTACAACATGATACTGACCTGCAAATTGCAAAAATCGTAACAAAATTTGAATTTCGCAGGCTACCTTGACGCTTTCGCCTTAAGTAATAATTACTTGAAATTGCCACTAGGTACTGAATCATTCACACTGCAAAACAGATGCAACAGAATGCAATAATTTTTATTCAAATTGAACTATTAATGAAACACTTAATGCAATGCATATTTGTAAATCAGATGTAGTATGAGTGCTTAGGACTTTAGGCACCGGTCCTACTGCCGACGAGGATACGACTTACTATCAACGATTTTCTCGCTCAAGAAACGTACAAAAGATGCAATATATTAATAGTTGATCGCTGACTGTAAACACCGCCGGCGAGTACTCGTTTGTCGCAGCGACAAGAGCTATCAAAGAGTGTACTCGCTCAGCGATGCTCGCTTGGTACCTAGAATAGAATAGAATAGAGTACCTACAAACGCATACCAGCTCACACAGCGTTGCTCGTTGCCCGCCAATTCGTTTTTAGTTGCTAGCTCTACTCACTTCACGTCAATCGAGTGGGACAGGTGCCTTTGGCCCTGAAGCTTTTTTTTTTTTTGTCCCGATTCTCGAAATGCATTGTTAGCGTTAATCGGAAAACGCTTTTCATCAACTGAATTTTCACGCATCTTTTTTCTACTCTCAGGCACCTGTCTCACCACCCCGGCGATTAACGTGAAACGAGTAGAGTTAGCAAATTAAAACGAGTTCGCGAGCAGCGAACAGCGAGTGTGTGACGACGAGGAGCGGTTACTCGCTGGTATGCGTATAATACCAAGCTTGAGTCTCTCAACGAGTGTTCTGCCGCCAAGCGAGCTTCGCTGAGCGAGTACTCTCTATGAGAGCTCTTGTCGCTGCAACAAACAAGTATTCGCCAGCGGTGTGAATAGTCAGTGAGAAAATCAATGATAACTAAGTCGCTTCCTCGATGGCGGTGGGACAGGTGCCTTTAGATATTAGTCCCAAAGAAGCACAAAATGTTGTCCAATTCTGAACAACCCCGTAACAATGAAATATCGCGTCAATGAAATCCAAGATACTGCCTAATATCCTGCAAGGCTTTTAAAACTTAGAGAAACTTCTAGATTGACTCTGAAAGAACCTTTACATTAACTTAAACAAGCCTGTTTTCATACTATACCTTGAGTCTTGTATCCAAAGGTCTCTGGTGTCTATTGGAGGCAGTTCTGTCTCAGTTGATGCTGCAGAATGCTGCGGCGTTCCACTTCGGGGTCCCAGGAATCTTCGCCATGTGCAACGACGACCTGGTAGAAGATTGAGTGTTATTATAGTTATTAATTTTAGGAAATTATGAGGATAGAAATTTGTACTGTTAGGTATTAAGCAGATCCGGCCACCGAAGGCGCGGGCTTGCGAATGGTGAGCGCTGGGTAGCTCGCCGTCCGATAAGGACCAGGCCCGGTTCCACGCGCGCCTCAAAGAGATGTCAGCACCAACTAGTTACACCGTTAGGGCCATTCCCTGCCAGGGTTGTGAGTTTTTCCGAAAGGGATATCGTGGCCCCGGCACACAGGCAACGGAAGGAATACGGGTGGGTTTTAGTCAGTAAAAGTCTGACACGTTCTCCCGCTCCGCCCAGAGCGGGAGAAGTCATTTGATAATTTCCCAAGCAAAAAAAAAAAGGTATTAAGCAGTCTCGTTAATATAAATCTTCTAAATTCCCTGTTTTTGCCCAAAAATCGTTATCCCTATGCGTATGTGATTTCTCCCGCAGACCTAGATGTCCCTGTGACCCGAAGTCTCAGATGTAGGTACCTACATACATACTTGGAATAACTAGATATCGTATGTAAGTCATCCAAATATTTGTTCTAGTAAACTTTAAGTTAAAAGCTACCTAAGTATTACTAAAAGGTTTAATAAAAATAAATAAAAGAAGATTCCTCTTCGTCCACGCCTTACCCCAACTATGTTAGGGTCAGCTTCCAGTCTAACCTGATGCATCTGAAAACCAATATTTTACATAGAGTGATTGACCTCCACAACCCAGGTAATGGGTAACTCGAAACCCCGAGGAAAAACTGGTTGTCAGACTTTCATGCTCCTGACTAGCCGTAAAGACTGTCAAAGATCTACGAATGACAGCTGGGACGAACAGCTTAAAGTGCTTTCCGAGGCATGGAGGGGTCTCGACTCGATATGTAATGGATGGTCACCCATCCACAAACCGGCCGCGACAAGCGTAGCTTAACCTATGATCGACCTGTACGGCTATTATTTAGCCAGAAGCTCCTCTATCTCTAAGAATACCTAATATAATAATACTAGTTAAGTAAGAAGATCTCTACTAAATAATAAGATCACTGCCTCAAACTTGTTTTGGTAATTAAATATCTTGTATTAATTAGTTCAGATTTTCAGTTATTGAAGGTAAATAGAAAGTTTATAGTTAGTTGATGTCTTCAAAGACAACTAAAATAAGCAGTTTCTAATGAGTTTAGTAGTTGATAAGCGGAAAGGTAACGTTTATTGGCTTTCTAGGAAATTTTGTTTTCTTTGTATACAACATTAGTTTTTGTTTACCCTAAACCTCTTAAGGGGTCATTGTACTCATCATTATGAACAATTTTCACTATGGGAGCAACGCTGAAATCTCGAAAAAATAATCAGTCCCTATATTATGTTCGCATATCTCGTCGAAATGTAGGGAACAGCAGATATTTTTTTTCGAGATTTCAGCGTTGCTCCCATAGTGAAATTTGTTTAGAATAATGAGTACAATGACCCCTTAAGAGATTTAGGGTAAACAAAAACTAAGGTTGTTTAGATTGTTTATCTTTGCTGGTTTATAAAGCCAATAACGAAAATTAGTTTAAAAACTGTATTCCTCTTAAATAACTGTATTTTATAGTCTGTTCCTACTTAGCAAAAAATTTTGTAGGCACTTTGGTTGCGCGTAAAAATCATCGAAATTCCAACCAAATGCCGAATCTAAATTCAGAATCCTCGTTACATTATTTTACATCCATGTCAGCACAATTATTAAGAATTAGACCTGTTGGAATTTTGTAGACTTTAGACAGATTTTGTAACGTCATTTCAACGGCTAGATTATAACTGCGTAAACCATTTACCAAATATACCAATATCAAGTCCGTAACGTCTGTAACCGACATAAAAAAAAATTGCTTTTTCCAAAGAAAACTAATAAATGAACACAAACGTGAACAGTTTAACAATCAATCTACCTAGCCTTTTCCCAACTATATTGGGGTCGGCTTCCAGTCTAAGCAGATGCAAGTGAATACCAGTATTTTACATGGAGCGACTACCTATCTGACCTCCACAACACAGTTACTGGGTAATACGATACCCCTTGGTAACACTGGTTGTCAGAATTTCGGGCTCCTGACTACCCGTAACGACTGTCAAAGATCCACTAATGAAAGTCGGAACTAACGGCTAAACGTGCTTTCCGAGGCACGGAAGAGTCTCGGTATGTGAAGATGGTCACCCATCCACAGCCCAACCCCGGCAAGCGTAGCTTAACCTGATGGATCTTCCCGTGCGGCAGTTATTATTTAGTTTAAAGAATCGTATATAAACCTATAACACACGATTATATATAGGAAAAGCACCGATTGATACGAACAATTGCATACACATGCTTAAAGGCATACAAGCCAAAATGCCTCTTGACATTGTGTTTCAGTTACCCACTCAAAATGACTAGGGGTATTGCTTTCGTCCGATACTGTGTGCCAAGAAATAGCACAGTTATTTCAGATTGGAGCTCAATCGCTTGAACACAAAGCTATTCATTCTCTACAAACGTACAACGTCATCATAACTCCATTTATTGCAAAGCAGAGACAGAAGTGCACTTTGCAATATAATTAATTCGCTCAACGTTAGTTAAGTACTCAGATGGACAAAGTAATTTCTGTCCATAATTGGCAATAAAAGGGTTGAGTAAATATTACTTGTTTTTTCCCGGTATTCAAGATAATTATTTTAAGCGGAATAAATAAATCTGAACCGGAAAACATGAAATTTCACATAACGGAGCATCCAATTGGTAATCCTAAAATAATGTACTAAAATCAATTTCAAGATTGCATGCAGCGGAGATGGGAATGTTGAGATGTATGTGTGAAGTGACGAGAATGGATAAAGTAAGAAATGAGTATAGGTATAAGGGGAAGTTTGAAAGTGGCGCCAGTGACAGAAAAGTTGGAAGGATTTCTTTGGCTTGGTATGGGCATGTGATGAGAAGGGAGGAAACGCATGTGACAAAAAGAGTGATGAACATAAATGTTGGTGGATGGAGCAGGAGAGGAAGGCAAAGAAAAGATGGGGATTGTGTGCGGAAGGATATGAAAGAAAAGGGAGGGGAGTAAATGATAGCGTTATGGTTGACATGGAAGCATGGAAGAACAAAACGTGGTGCGCCAACCCCACGTCACATCGGACAAGGTCCGGAAGATGATGAGATGATAATGAATTTCCTGTAACATCTAAATATTTATTAAGGCACATTTTGGATCAAGACCAATCCTACAATATCTCATTTTATAAATCGGTTTTTTAGATCATAGTTTGAGTCGACTCACCTTTTGCCAGATAAAAAGATACCCATAGGTAGGACAAATGACCCTGCCGGGGTTGCGGATTTGTCCGAAAGGGATATCGCGGCCCCGGCACACAGGCACCGCAAAGAACACGGGTGGGTTTTAGTCACTAAAAGCCTGATACACCCTCCCGCTCTACCCAGAGTGGGACAAGTTATTTGATAATTTCCCAACATCAAAAAAAAAAAAAAAAAGTCGACGTAGTATTCGTAATTCGAGTCGAGTTGACTCGGGCCAAACTGTCCCTGACCCAACAAAACTCCAGAAAAACTTTACGTATCAAAAATATTATCCTAAAGCTGATTACATAAATTATTAATGAGAGCGTTTAGCCCACTAAGAAGGCTTGACCCTCAAACCTGGGGAATTGATCCTCATACCTCGGGAGTTGATACATTCCGCGATAACTACGCATCCCCGTATTTTGACACCCACGTGTTCCGGGCTAAGAGGATACGACGTGTTAATGTGTTTTATACATAAATGAATAGCTAGCCGTAGACTATATAATAAAGATAGTTTATGTTCTCGATTTAAATATTTTAATATGCAATGCTGTAGTAATTTATGGTAAATATAAATCTTTTGCTACCTCGTTGGACTAGTGGTCGTAAGCGCTACTGCTGAGTATTCGGGTGATATATGCACGGGTCGGGCAAAGTGTTTTTGGGTTTTCCATCTGGAATTTCTCAGTAGCAGCCCGGAGTCTGGATTTGTGCCCGTTTGATGGCAATAGGCTCGCCCCCTATTACATGGGACTTCAACATAACTGACGAAACGTGGGTGTACTATAGGTGTACCTCTGCCTCATTTATGCTAAACATGTATCTTTTGCTACTGTGCAGTGGCAAGTCAAAGTGGAAATTGATTTACATATACAACCTTAGTTTTGTTTATAGTTAACCTATTAAGTGGTCATTGTACTCATCATTATGAACAACTTTCACTATGGGATCAATGCAGAAATCGCGAAAAAAAAATCTGCTGTTACCTACATTTCTGTTCGCATATCTCGTCGAAATGTAGGGAACAGCTGATTTTTTTTTCGCGATTTCAGCATTGGTCCCATATTGAAAGTTGTTCATAATGATGAGTACAATGACCCCTTAAGAGGTTTAGGGTAAACAAAAGCTAAGGTTATATAGAGGTATGAGGAACAGGGTGTAAAGTTCACTCATCCTCTATAGAAAAGGGAGGATCCTCCGACCAGACCGGTGTCGTGTCTAATGGGCAACAGCCCAATGATTGATGTCGGGAAGTTATGTATATGCTGATCGCGCGGTAAGAATGCTTGCGCGATGCAGGATTTTGCGTGATGTCAGTGTCATGCGAAGTTCGTATTTGGCGATGTAGATGCCGCCACAAACAGTAGGCCACACCTCAGTGGTAACAAAACCAGTATAGGTTAGCCTCGTATTCTATTAAATCTCTGTACTATTCCAGGCCAGATCAAGGTCAAAGTGTTCTAACGTATGGTCTACTGTATCCATTGATGGAAGCAGTCACTGACGCGTTTTAGACCTTTTCAAACCTCATGATGTTAGGGCCTCCAATTTTTTGGCAAATACTTGTGAAAAAACACAATAATACTAAGGAAATCTTTACCATTTAGTACAAAATGGCAGCGTTGGCGGTTTAAAAACAATTAAAAAGTTTGGCTTGGTGCCAAAACGAAAAAAAACAATTCTCAGGATGTAGATCGTTATAACCCAACAGTACATATCTCTATGCCCATTTCGAGCATACCAAACCGCCCATTACCCTTTCATAGCATCCCTTTGTACGCTCCCCACCTATCCTATTGTATTTGTGTGTATAACTTAATGTAGCTCCGTATAGTACTAAACGTTAGCGGTAAGTGGTATTAATGTGCTTAGACCGAAATGTGTGTAATGCTCTGAGTGGTGCCATGTGGTTTCTGGCTAGCCGGCTGTAAAGCTCTTAAGTGGTTATTGTGGAAATTCTTTCATAATGCAAGGATATGCCCACTAGTACTTATAAATACATATTATCAACAACTCAGTAAAATGCTGCACTTGGTTATTTTTCTAAAAGTTAATCAATCTGCCTAGCCTTTTCTCCCAATTATATTGGGGTCGGCTTCCAGTCTAACCGGATCCAGCTGAACCAGTATTTTACACGGAACGACTGCCTATCTGATCTCTACAACCCAGTTACTGGGTAACATACCCTTTGGTAAGACTAGTTGTAAAAAAATTGGGTTACTGACTACCCGAAACGGCTGTCAAAGATATACAAATGACAGGAATAAAAATGATAAAATCATGTGTAAGGACTTCAATTTAAGAAAAAGTTGACATAATCACCTAAGAAATTTATTAATAATCGCAGTTTAGGCCAAGGAGGATTTTCCTTCACGTTTACCAATCGTTTCGTTACCTTTTATTCCACCTTCTGAAATTCTTTGGACTCTGGTCTCTGTAAGGCAATCATCTCAATAACCTTTAACTATACTGAAAAAAAAAAAGGAGTCTTTGCACTAAGTTTTCAGAAAGCAATTTTGCCACCTTGTTTTTCCTTTTTTCATTTAAACAAAGTACCTATGTCATAATGTCACTCTATTTCTTTAAGTACTAAACTTATGTTTTTATTTTTTGTATATTGGCATCATGTTTTTATGTATATTCATGTAATTTGTTATCTTTTAATTGTGCTTTTGTGTGTCTTTTGTATGCACTGAATAAATGTTTTATCTATCTATCTATCTATTTAAGCTTTAAGAAATCCTTAGAGATAACCTAAACTTCAACGTCGCTGTAGTACTTTCTCCTCTTATTAGTTATAGAAAAGATTTTTCTGCTACCTAATTTAATTTTCTATACAAAATAGTTGGTCTTCAAGTTCCTACCGAACTTGAAGAAATGTCCAAGCGTCCCAAAAAACGTCCACTCGATCCGAACACAATTTAAATCACAATTCTTAAATATCGCCTAGCGAATTGGATTTTTTTGAACGTCACTTCCGAATGTGAAGAGACAATAATTGAATTGATTCTCTGTGGAGTTTTCGATTAAAGTAGATTAAAAAGTGCGGTACTGACGGACCGGCGACGTGACGACTACGTGATGAGAATTATGGTTGTTGGAATAAATATTTAATGTTGGAAGACGAGGAATTACCTTTGTTGAAGTACAAGTTTAAAATTAAAACTGAGTTACGGTGATGGAAAATACCGTGAGGAAACTTGGGGGTTTATTTATAAACATTGCTCGAAGTTAAGACACAGTTGAAAACCAAAAAAGAAAAAAATCTCGTTGTACTTTAATCATCCTTACTTTCTCTTAGCAATAGACAAAATTTGTCAAACTTTTATTCATTTCGACTATCGAAAGAAGGCTTTTGGCTAAATTTATGTTTTTTTTTTTTTAATGTGCGTTTAGTTTGTGCGGAATAAACAATTTCGTTTGGTTCTTTCTTCTTTTACTTCTTACTTAACTTTAAGCATTGTGTATAAATGAACCCTTTGAAAGTCTGATATCAACGAGGAGTAAGCATAGTAGGCAATGATTTTCTCCTTATTTTCTCAGAAGAGACTGGGTCCAGTGCAACAGCTAAGTTTAGACAGTAATCACGTTTTTAGGGTTCCGTACCTCAAAAGGAAAAAACGGAACCCTTATAGGATCACTTCGTTGTCCGTCCGTCAGTCTGTCAAGGCCCAATTTCTCAGAAATGCGTGGAGGTATCAAGTTGAAATTAATATCATTTACGTAGGTTTATGTTCCCTTGGAACCAATGACTTTAGCCTCTCTTTGCTTGGAACTCAAAAAAAACAATCTTCTAAGTCAACGCATTAAAAAATACGGCAGTTTATGCGACTTATTTTGATACACGCAAATAAATCAAAACCTACAGGGTACTTCCCGCTAACCTAGCGTCATCAAGCAAGATCTCACAGCACAAGTAAAATAAAAAGTCCGAAAATCGTTAATTTGTAGTTTTATCACACAATGTTTTATTTTCTTTGCGGTTACAAAGTTTTTGCAGTTGGAGAATTGACCTTGACGTATAACGATGTATGGGAGAACATATTTTTCAACTACAAATGTTAAGTTTGTTTTTGGGACAAATTCATCGCAACTACGGAACCCTCGATTGTGCGTAGTCTGGCACATACTTGGCCGGTTTTTTTTTTTAATCTTCTTTATCTATCAAGTGTGCTTTACTTACTCCAAAAATAACAATCAATATTTTGCTAGCGCTGTGTGTAGGTCCGTGAATGGATGACTATCTATTAATACCGAGATCCCCCGTGCTTCGGAAACCACTTTAAGCCGTTGGTACCGGCTGTCATTTGTTGATCTTTGACAGTCGTTTCGGGTGAAGCTAAAAATTCTAGCAACCAGTCTTACTGGGTATCGCGTTACCCAGTAACAGGATTGTGGAGGTCAGATAGGCTTAGGCGGATAGACCGGAAACCGACCACAAAAAAGTAGGGAAAAGGCTAGGCAGTTGATTATGGGGTACTGCTTAAAATGCTACAATAAAATACCTCCCAACATACTTCAACTGAATGAAACGAAATTTTAATCTTATATTAAACGCACACTATGCAGCCAAGCATATTATAAGTTGGGAGATTATATCGCTGATAAAAATGCTTGGCTCAACACTGGTCTTGCTCCACAAGGGCGCTTAAACTAATTGATTAGCATTTGAAAATACTGTTGGAGCAGCTGAAGATTTTAAAAACTATCTTTGCATTGTATAAATTCAATCTCTTAACATTATATAATTGCATAGCACATGTTGAGTACTATGTACCGACTATAAAGCTACCATTTAGGTGCTGGGTATGTCTTTCATTGACTTGAATGTGCCTTGGCGGCTGAGAGTATGTCATGCTCACTCTAATGTCTCGCTGACGGTGGCGCGTGTGTTGGATCATTTAGCTCCCTTCAAAATGGTTGAGCTGAATGGTTCGTGTGTGTTCGTGAACGGGCGCCGTCAGTAGGGACTGGTCATCTCTTAGCTACCACGGCTTATTTTAATTTAATTTAATTTTTGAATTTTTATTTTTGTCACGGACGCTTTTAACGTTTTGCATCGTTCTCACATGTATAACTTCAACATGAATGATGTAACCAATATTTTGTAACCATAATTATGATTTAAAAGAGTGTCCGTGGAGTTTCTTGCCCGTTCTTCTCCATAGGTACCTACTACGCTTTGGAATGGGCATCTAGCTTCATCTTTCTGACTGACCGACCCCTTGACAATTCAAAAGTGCCTGTAATTGGTTTATTTGAAATAAATGCTTTGAGTTTGAGTTTTGAGTTTTATGATGATTATCGCAGTACGAAAATGTTAATTTCTTGTCTGAATATTAAACTCATTGTTAGCTGTATCTAGAATTTTATACATGGCATCCGGTCGCTAAGTATAAACGGCTATCTATAAATCTATGATTTTAAAGAAAAAGTGGAAATGGTTAAAACAAATTATTTAATTTTATATGTCTACATATCATCTATAATCATATTATCTCTAGACGTGATGGTGTCGGCGTCTGCGTCTCTTTACTTGTCAACACGATGCCATAGAGTACCACAGATACTAAAGGCATAGACAAGTAACTAATGTTACGTCGGATGCAGACACGCGGATTACATAATATTTTACTCTTCATTGTATTTAACACACCTTTTTGTTTTTATTTTTGTTATATTTATTTGTCTGTATCGTATCTATCTATCCGTGACATCACTGCGGGCCCTATCAGAATACCAGCGCTGCGACATTTTTATTTATTTTTAAATGTCGCGGCATCATGCTGAGATAGGAGCCTTTTGGCCTCGTACAGGACTTCCTTCATTTTAATGTTACTTTGTTTTTTATTTATGTTTAATGTGTTTTTAGTTTAATGTGATTTCCTGTGCGAGTCTCAATAAATACTTTTTCTTTCTTTCTTTCTAGACCATTGGTTCCTAGTCTTTTGGAAGGCGTACGAGGGACCGAAGCCAACTCGCAGAGGCCTTTTAGTTTTTTTATTTTTAATGGTATGAGGCACCAACCGACGATTATCCTTCTATGCACTATGCAAGTGCACCCAAGGACAACCCCCGGTTGGTGCAGGACTATTATTTTTATTTTTTTAAATACGGTAGTCTTTTTGTGTTATTATTATTATACCTGCTTCTACGCGAAACTTCATAATTGCTTAAGCTTATTTAATTTTATATATTAAAACGGTTATTACTATTCCTTTGTACTTGTACTTTGCATTGTTGATTTCTATATATAAATAACGGTATGTAATAATTTCTACTATTTGTTACGCCAACGTGTCTTATACCGACATAAGAACAGCTATGTGACTGATATCTTTGCTTACGACAGGTGAACGCGCCGATTGTCCGACGTATACACAGACTAATGGTATTATGTCAGTGTCTACTTCGTCACTTTGTGAAAAATATGTGTAGTTATCTTTATATACGTTATTATATTGTATTGAGAAATAAACGGAAAAAAAATGCTATGATAAAACAAAGAATTCTGAGTCGAATTACGTAAAAAAGTGAATTTCGTAAAAAAAAATGTTGACTCTTTGTACGAGGGGTGTTCAATAAATAGTGAGAATGCGATACATTCTCCTTGGAAAGAAAAAAAAAAATACTGGCAGGCATAGCCCAGACATTAGTTAAGATGATAATAAAAAAAGCAATTAATTCTCTTTTGTTTTTTAAAAGTAGAAGTCTATTGTTTGCGTCGTTTCGGAACGTGTTATTAAAAATGGATAAAATTGAAGTTCGCGCGGTAATAAAATATCTCTGCTTGAAAAATTTTACTACGGAGCAGGTAAATCAAGACTTGAGAGCAACATTAGGGGTTCATGCTCCTCCATATTCTACGGTTGCGCGTTGGTGTGATGAGTTTCAAGCGAGGAAGAACTTCCACTAACGACGACCCACGAACGGGACGCCCCATATCGGCAGTGACTGAACAAATTATTAAAAATGTTGAAAATATTGTCTTGGCGGATCGTCGTGTTACTGTTCGTTTTATAGCTGAAGAAGTAAAGATTTCGATAGGAAGTGTCCATAATATTATAAACGACCATTTGGGTATGAAAAAAGTGTCAGCGCGCTGGGTGCCAAGAATGCTTTCTGACGCGCAGAAACAAACTCGACTGAGAATTTCACCAAGCTGTTTGGATTTGTTACAACAAGATTCGGACCGATTATTGGCTCGATTCATAACTATGGACGAAACATGGCTTCACCATTATGACCCGGAAACGAAACAACAGTCCATGACTTGGAAGCGACCGTCAACTCCAACTCCAAAGAAATTTAAGGCGATTCCATCCGCCGGAAAGATCATGGGCTCTCTTTTCTGGGACAGCCAAGGGGTGGTAATGATCGAATATCTTAATCATGGAGCCACTATTACGGGGACTATGTATGCAGGACAAGTAACAAAGTTGCGTGAGGAAATACGCAAGAAACGGCGTGGCAAACTCGCTAAAGTTGTTTTGTTTCACCAAGATAACGCCCCTGCGCACAAGTCCAGAGTTGCGATGGCTGCCATTCAAGAAGCTGGCTTCGAATTGATGGAACATCCTCCATATTCACCGGACCTTGCTCCTAGTGATTTCTACCTATTTCCGCGCTTAAAGGAATATCTCAGGGGCCAGAAATTCGAAGATGATGACGGAGTAGTCGCCGCCGTAAATGATTTTTTAAGGGATCAGGAAGAAGATTTTTTTAGAAAAGGAATTTTAGGATAAGAGAAAAGATATACAAAGTGTATAAACCCTTCGATCAATAATGCACTAGATACACTATCCCATACAAAAGTTCTCTTAAAACTGTCGCCAATTGTGTTTACGTACTTCGAGTTTAAATAAATATACATTAATGTAAATTCAACCTTAACTGGAATGCTTAAAGTTGTATTCACAAAGCTATGTACAAAAAACAATAAAGTCAAACATACATCAAAACAAATTCAACCTTACTCGCTTGTTTTAAAGTTCGAATTACAAAGTGCTAATAAAAGCAATAAAAATTTATGACAGAGGCTCACCGCTTGGACAAGGAATGAGTGGAGTCGAAATATGTTTATATTGCAAAATTAAATCTTTCTGTCGTCGGAGAAACAAATATTTAATTACAATGGCAAAACTAAATCTTTCTGTCGTCGGAGAAACAAATATTTAATTACAATGGCAAAATTAAATCTTTCTGTCGTCGGAGAAACAAATATAAAATTACAATGGCAAAATTAAATCTTTCTGTCGTCGGAGAAACAAATATAATGTCACGTCGCTTGAAAATAAAAAGTCAATTTTATATAAGTTCAAAAATACTTATTGTTACTGTTGTACTGTTTTTAGTAGTCCTGTCTATTAAAATGAATCGAACAAATTGTCGAATTTTTTTATGGCTTATATATTTCTTTTCCTCTTTCTTTCGCGACTGTAGATACCTATTCTACACAGCGAAATGGGTCGCTAGGAAATCTACAAACAGAAATAAAATAACAATACTACACCATGCATTCCCTGTTCCAGAACAGTCGATGTTTGTTACAATAGTTGGTAGTTGTCACAAACATTGGTCAAACAATCATAATATTTGCTAATTGATTTATATTTACTATTTAATTCTGTTTTTATTTTATGAAAAACACTTACTGATAATAAACTTACCGAAAAATAAAATATTCCTGCCAAAATCTTGGTGTTACGGTGGTTATTTACAAATTTTTTGAACGCGTACTGCGGCATTTTGACGTCTTAGCGTTGGCTATGATTGGACCATACTAATTTGAAATAAGACCACAACCGAATCTGTGCCCTTATTTTTCGTTCCGTTTTTGAAGCGCTTACCGGTAATCTAGTGCATTATTGATCGAAGTATAAACCTGAAAGGTGACTACGTCGAAAAATAAAATAACATATAATAAAAGATAATTGCGTCTTACTCATTCTCACTATTTATTGAACACCCCTCTTACTTTGCTGCCGTCGATCTCGTAGATGATAGATATCATTATTATAATTTCCTCATACCTACCCCCGTTGACATGGGAACAGAAATACCTACAGACCTTTAAATAAATACTAAGTGAAAATGCGTCTGTGTTTGTTCGACGTCACTCAGACTGGAATCGATTTGAATAAAGTACACAAGGCAGGTGGCCTGTAGGTTGTACCTAGGATATTGTTTCGAGGACAGTTTTGTAATGAAATGTTTTAATAGTATGATCACGCTTTTTGTTCGGTACAATAATTATTGAAAGGTTTTAAAAAGGAATTTTGTCGCTTTGGTACAGGGGGTGCTCAATCTAGGTTAGTAGTTTTTAAAATAGGTACAGACAGGGCAATGTATTGTTATTTAAAATGACACACTCCGTCAATTTGCTGTGTTCGTTTTTTGACAACTATCAAAGAATGACAGTTGTCAGTTGATACTGTTACAGAATGACAGGTGTGATTCTAATTATACAGGCAATATTTCAGTTGGTAGTTCACTGGGTGATGTGGTCGCTAAGCGACAAAGCCATATAATTAAAAAAATAATAAAAAATTGACAGTCAATTTGATAAACAATTCTAGCTTTACCTATCGCAAGAAGTGATTGTAGCAAATCCGTTTAACTACTAATACCTACAAAAAAAAACTAAAATAAAGTTTACATTTAGTCGAAAGCTTTGGCTAAAACAAAAACTAATTATGAAAATGATGCGATTTAGTTCGTGATGCAGGAATTAGCAGTTTGTACGATATTGAACACAAAATAAAAATTGATTACAAATTGTCCATTAAAATGATGAGTGAGATCTAGAATTACGCGTTAATTTTATACTTAAACGAAAACTTTTTTAAACATTAGTTATAAATATTAAATAGGTACAAAAAAAAAAAAAAAGAGTAATAAATATAAGAAACGGGGTCAGGTCGTCGTCGGCGTTCGTTTCATGCTAACGTATCCAGGGATACGTTTATATCATACGTTTTCTCCCTGGTTAATGATACTAGTACAAATATTTTTTACGATCTAAATTACCTACCTCCGAAACAAAAATAAAAATTGTTTATTCGGCACAAACAAAACGCTCATTACCAAAAAAAATGCCATAAAATAAACACATACAAAGTAGCCAAAAGCCTCGTATTCAAGCAGTAGAAGTTTGTCAATTTTATCTATTGCTTGATGTCAGGGCCAGGGACCAAAGACAATTTACATTGCGTAATCTTTATCTGTGTACGACATATTCTACCTCTGTCCCTATGTTTTGTATATATATTTGGTGGTGGAATTTATTATTAGTGCTTCTTGAGAAAAATTAAATAATATATATAGATAATTACGCCACTTTACAAATAAACATTACACATATCTACAAAAAAAATACGAAAGCGAAATACGAAATCTGTCTATAGCCACGTAGATTTTGATGGAACATTAAAAATCGGTTGTTTCATATCGCTCAACGAAGCAAATTATTGATATAATTCATGCCATGTCAAGCGCCTTAATAACACTTACACTGATTTCAATTGTTGGAGGCTGTAGGTCTCGCAGGAATTTAAAAGATTTGTGGTACAGACGAACAAATTTTAGAAGATGTCGAATGGCAGAAAAGGTTTTCGAATGCATTTAAAAGTTGATTGAACACAAAATAAAATATAAAGAATTCAATGTTATGTCCTTATTTTCGAAGGTTAAATTCTAAAAATAGCTATTCAGTAAATGACAATGATGATTTTATTTCTGTAAGTAAGTTTGTAAAAACGTTTTTACACGTCAATCATATTTTAAAAACTAGATGGCGATGGCGATAGAGGTCGGCGATTCATAACTGACTACTCTGAGAAGAAAGGTCGAAACAAGCTCAGAGGTCACAGTCTCTTTTAAAAAGTCCAGACATAATCATGGTCGGAGGACCATGTAGATTGGTATCTGAAAATAAGGTCTTTTGAGAAAAGAACCACACATAACAGTAAATAATTATGAAGGTTTTGTTGTGATCACAGTTCTTCATTTTCATCATGTTTAAATATAAACGATTTTAACCTCTCATTACATCATTACGATATCAGTCTCTCAAAACAACATTCCTAATCTTCTTCTTTTCGTGTTTCAGAGTTTTAAAGCCGCCCATGGGCCTCTGACTTGGGTTCACATGCCGTCGAGAAATATCTCTCGGGCATGCCAGTTTTCTCACAATGTTTTCCTTCACCGTTAAACAAACATTAATTTTGTCAGACTTGTTCAGGATCTTCTACAAAAACACTATCAACAACAAACAACAACACCTTCCCAGAACGTAGGTAATTATGTAACAATCTAACCAACCTCTAATATCCAGCGACAAATTCAACCCTCAAACCAAACTTACCTTATTTACCTTCACAATATCTCGTCTGAATTCTTGTAAACCGTTTACACTAATCATCGCAGGTCGTTGAGTGTAAACCGACCTTTTGTATGGCAGATGTCAATTGAAGCTCTCGTGCCCGTCCCTCGGGATTACGTTGTGTACTGGTGTACCTATGTTAAATGTTTCAGTTGAATTATATTTGTTGATTATTGTTTGTATTTAATATAGTTTGTGGTTATAATTAGGGTACTTTTTACATGTGGGAGCCGTAAATGAATAATTAGTCAAGAGAATGAGTGACAGGCGTCTACCTGATACTAAGCGCTGTTGGATTTGCAACCCTCCGCTCAGCGACGAAAATTAAAAATCCAACAGTATCAGATAGACGCTTTTATTTTTAATTGAGGTCTATCCTAGTCTTAATGAAAACTAGCACCAAACCATCGTCACTTTAGATACAATCCGCTAAGCTTGATCATCATTTCAAAATCCCTTTTGATTTTTTATATTATTACCATCTTCTTTTCGCGTGGTTAGTAACTAACCTGGTTTCAGAGTTTTATAGCCGCCCATAGGCCTCTGACTTGGCTTCACATGCCGTCGAGAAATATCTCTCAGGGTTTTTGAAGCAAGTGATAATTATATAATACGCACATGAATCCGAAAACTCAGAGGTGCGTGCCTTGGGTACGGACTCGAGACACACCACTAGGCTATCACTGCTTAATACCTTTAAATTAGGAGACCCACTAGGGTAAAACACTAAACATTATAGCAGAAATGATTTAAAAGGAATGAAAAAGCTAATTTAAATAAAAAATCTTTCCATAAAGTTAATTGAAGCAATGTATAATTCACAAATATAGATCTAGGGAATCATATGGAAATGAGCTGGGTACTAAAATGTTTCCCGCGAGTGTAGTAAAAAGCGTAATATATGGGCAGAATGATACAGTGTAGAATTTACACATCGATACTTTTTGCTCGAGCAAGATAACCCTCGTCGGCCCCAGTCATGCAAATAGGTACCTACAGTCTGCGACCAAAGTCGTTGAACACTTCAGTTTTTTAAATCTTATTACTGAGATAAATATTTAATTAAAATCGGAACAGAAGTAAAATTATTAGAATATTTACTCTAAGCAATTAAATGACCATGCTGATTTTTTTTTTTTTTCCCTCACTAGGAATTTCTTCTTGTATCGTGGGTGCGTTTACAAATAGAAACTCACATACACTAACACCCAGACCCGGAACAACTACTTGCAGATCATACAAATATTTGTTCCGTGCGGGGATCGAACCCGCGACACGTTGCGCAGCAGTCGATCGCTCAGCCACTGCGCCAACCGTGTCGTAATGTATCGAATAGTTTTTTAGAGGCATGATGAACAGGGTGTAAAGTCCACTTTTCCTCTATAGAAAAGGGGGAATCCTCCATCCAGACGGGTGTCGTGTGTGGCGGGCAACTGCCCGACGCAAATGTTCGACGTTGTGGACGTTGTATATAAACTCGTCGTGCGGTATAATCTGCTTGCACGATGCAGGATTTTGCGTGACGTCAGTGTGATGCGTAGTTTGCATGTGGCGATGTAGATGCTGTGACAATGCTCCGTCAATTTAGAACATGTATGGAAGTAGAAGTGCTTCTATATAGAAATGTTCAGGCATTTAGAAGTCGTTTTAGTGTCAAATATATATATTCAGAGATTAGATGCCGATTCCGTTGCATCCGGGCCTTCGGAATATTATGGAAGAAAGAAAGCATTGATTCTGGTAGTAAGTCAGACAAGACTTTTCGTATTCAAAAGGCAAGTTAAATGGTGCAATAACCAAATACGGGAAAATAGCCAAAAAGAAAAGAATAGAAAATAAATAACGTATACATGCTTATTACAAAGAAGGCAAAATCCAAGTAATAAAAAAATAAACATAAACTTAATAGTTTTACGATATTGTCTAGACTAATTATTTACCTAACAGCAATATCTAACAACGAAAAAGTCCTGCACACACCACCCAATATTGTCACCTACTCAATAAAAAATAAAAACGCTATAATGTCAAGTATCACTAGAATCTAGACCTCCAATAAGTCTTGCTCGCTTTTTACCCTCGAGGGGTAACCCTAACCCGTGTCAGCGGCAGATGCATCGAACCACGTACATGCAACGACGTATCAAGATATACATCCAGTTGAAGCTGACCTCGCTTTGTACAGACCTTCCGACCAATGATAGGTCAACTTACACTGGAATTTATATAGTGAAACTATAGTATATACATCGTCGTATGTACGTAGAGTGTATCGGAAAACTTTTCCTTCCAGTATCGTGTTTGGTTTAAAAATTTACATAACCTTAGAGGTGCCAACGGATATGGCAGCGTGATTCTTTAAAATTGTTCGGTGAAAAGTTGTGTGTAGAGTTGAATAATCTACTGGTTTTGTCCATATTTTTATCTTATTTGGTGCATTGAGGTTCTATAGACGTAAAACAAATAAGATAGAGAGTCAGTAATTCCTACTTGGATGCATTCAAAATTCTGTGCGAGTGACTCACTCAGTGAGCGATTCACCTACCTAGATGAC
This sequence comes from Agrochola macilenta, assembly GCA_916701695.1. Classification (NCBI taxonomy): domain Eukaryota; kingdom Metazoa; phylum Arthropoda; class Insecta; order Lepidoptera; family Noctuidae; genus Agrochola; species Agrochola macilenta. Next base: position 6,640,050 of record OU753554.1, on the reverse strand, counting down.
TGGCCGATATATTTACTATATATTTATTTATATGATAAGAGCGTATATTCTGAACGTGGGCAACGTCGCAAATAAATGTCAAATATTTGACTGTTTTGATTAATTTAGCAATATTACTGTGTGGAAATAAAAAATGTGGCTTACTAGCGAACTAGAATATTGATTATGAAATGAAATAATTCATATCGTAACACCGAATGTTTATTTTCGATGTAAAAAAACTACTACTACATGGAAACTTTCCAAATGCGTTTTTTACACCAAAAATGGGGTCAACATCAAATTCAATGTTATAATTGCAATCCATTATTTATATTCTAGTTCGCTAGTTAGCCACATTTCTTATTTCTATTCAGTAATATTGCTAGAATCAAAACAGGTAAATATTTGGCAGTTATTTGTGACGTTGCCGACTTTTAGGATAAACCCTCCTATGAGCAATTTTTATAATAATTCGTGATAATGCATAATCAGCCTATTATATTCCCACTGCTGAGAGAGTCTCAGGCCTCCTCTCTGCGACAGAAAGTGGGCCGTAATCCACCACACGGACCTAGAGTGGGTTGGTATGTTGATGTGACACGTCTTCAAAGTTTTTAGCTCTCGGACATGGTATCCTCACGATGTTTGCCTTCACTGTTTTGAGAGCAGTGGTGATGAAATAATTTACACAAAGTAAAGCCAGATAGGGTTCGAACCTATGACCTGAGTATCTACCTACCTAGATGTAGGTATTTAAACATTAAAGGCTTGTGCAGATCAGCGCGACTTGTCGCGCGACGCGACACCGGTTATTGTTATACTGTGAAGTTTTATTAGAAATTGTATTGTTCGTGTCGCGTCGCGCGACAAGTCGCGCTGGTCTGAACAAGCCTTAAGGGCCAGTTTCCTAAACGATAATTATCGTAAAATTAATGTAAAAAATTGTGCGATATTTTTCGTTCGAATAACGGCCCTAAGTGCCTGTAACATTTTCCTTATTAAGTGAAGTTTGATACCTTCTAACGTTATATAAGTTACTTTACAAAAGCTGTCATGTGTAACATTACTTATGCCTTCATCACACGTACCGAGTAGATGGGCGAGATAGAGCTCTCGGCCCAGTGCTCGGTACTTGTAAACACATCACTGAGTGATCGGCCGAGCGCTCAGCCGAGTTAAAGGGCAAGACAGTCACTCGGACCCTGTTCTATTTACTAGACCAAGCGCGCCCTGCGCTTCCCCTCACAAACTCGATTGCCCACTCGACAGGTATAAGCATGTACTCGGTACGTACTCGTCACCTTCATGTCGCTCGCAGCACGCTACCGTACATTTTTTACTATCTTTTTGCGGTCCATTGTCTCTCTTCATAGTCTGCAGCGTCGAAACTGAACTGATTGACCGACTTGGTGCCAAGTAAAAAAATACGTGTAAACACCTACTCGTCCACCCAACTATCTCGGCCTAGTATCATTTTGCTGGGTCGTCCATCTACTCGATATGTGTCTTCTTCTTTTCTTGTGGTTAGTAACTAACCTGGTGTCAGAGTTTTAAAGCCGCCCATGGGCCTCTGACTTGGCTCCACATGCCGTCAAGAAATATCTCTCAGGCATGCGCCGGTGAAGGAAAACCTTCACCATTTTTGAAGCAAGTGATAATTATACAATACGCACATAAATCCGAAAAGTCAGAGGTGCGTGCCTTGGGTTCGAACTTGAGATCTATGACTTGGCAGTCCGACGGTCACACCACTAGGCTATCACTGCTATATATATCAGTATGTGTGATAAAGGCATTACTTACCCACAACGAGACAGTCAGTTCCACTATCAATCTTATAACTGTCTAATGTCTAGCTAAAATGTTCGTCACAAAACAAGCAATATATAATTCTTGTTGGTCCCTGCTGTCACATACGTAGATGTATGACAATCGTTACGGTAGTTAAGCCCGAAACTCTGACAAACAGTATTAGCAAGGCGTTTAGTGTTACCCACTTAGGGATTAGGAATACAGCTCTTGATTTACTAAGATCATACCTAAAAGATAGAAAAGTTAAAGTTCAAGTAAACAGCGTAAACTCATTGGGGTCTGAAATGGCAACGGGCGTTCCTCAGGGTTCGATATTGGGTCCATTCCTCTATTTAGTTTATATTAATGATTTACCCCAATTACTTCAAAATCAACCGAAGATAGTGTTATTTGAAGATGACACATGATTGATCTTTAAAATAAACCGACCGTCACAACATCATGAAGACGTTAACATGTGAATATGTGTAATTGTAAATATGTGAGCACCATGTATCTATCACATAATTAATTTGTCTGTCATTGCTTCATTTTGCATTCTTTTTTACCTATCGTGGTATAGTAATCTTTAATTATAATTATTTATTTAATGTATACAAAATATTGTAAAAACATTTGAAAACATGGAACAATTGAAGAAGTTTCTTGCGACTAGAATCAATTCTATTTTTTGTAATATTGACGTTCATAAGTGCTATTTACCTATTGCCCAATTGAAATAAATTGTTTGACTTTGACTTTGACCACTTACTGGGTTGCGGAGGTCAGATTGGCTGTCGTTCCATGTAAAATACTAGTATTCAATCAATTCCAATCTTGCCAGAGAGCTGTATCTGAAGTTTCCTAAGTTGGTCATAATATCTGAGCTAGGGCACTCATAACAAAAGGGGTTAGGTTAGAACTGTGACTACATCCAAGTTTTTTGTAACTTATCTATTGAGTATTTTTCGGCCTCGTGGCTAAATGATAACAGCCAGACGGGTCGATCGATCAGGTTAAGCTACGCTTGCCGCGTATGGTCCGTGGATGGGTGACCATCTTTACATACCGAGACGCGCGAAAAGTTAATGTTCCCGGCTGCTGTAATTCGTAGATCTTTGACAGTCGCTACGGGGTAGAAGCCCAAAAGTCTGATCACCAGTCTTAGTAAGGGGTATCATGTTAACCAGTAACTGGGTTGTGGAGGTCAGATAGGCAGTCATTCCATGTAAAATACTGGTATTCAGCTGCATTCGGTAAGACTGGAAGCTGACCCCAACATAGTAAAGGCTAGGTAGATAGATTGAAAACACCAAAATGGGACTTTTCTGAGAATCACAGAAAGAGGCACTTTTATAATATTAGAGTGTTCATTGATATTTTTAGGAAATCACAATGGAAACAATTTGCAGTTTGTAAATACATGCCTCTTTTTAAACACCTAGCATAACATCACACCTGTATTTCCCTGAAGGGTTAGGCAGAGGTGTAGGTACTTATCGTAACTACACCACTGTGGTGGCATCTACATCGCCACATGCGAACTACGCATCAAAGACCTGATGTCACACAAATCCTGCATCGCGCAATTAGAGTTTACCGCGCAATGGACATAATTATATACAAGCCCCGACTTCAACCTCTGGGCAACTGCCTGCCAGACACGACACCCGACTGGTGGGAGGAACCTCCCTTCTCTATGGTGGATGACTGAACTTTACACCCTGTTCCTCATGCCTCTAAATTGGTGACCCCAACGTGCATTTTGCCAGTTAAGTAATAAGTGGCGATCCTATTGCAATCAATCGGGCACAAATCAAGACTCCGGGCTGCTACTGAGAAATTCCAGATTGATGGAAGACCCAATAACACTTAACCCGACCTAGGAATCGAACCCAGGACCTCATGCTCAACAGTAGCACTTGCGACCACTGGACCAACGATGCAGTATTTTTTAAAGTAAAAACGTCACTACAACGACATAACTTAGATGTAGCATCGGCAAAATTCGTAAAACCGATCATCATCCGAACTTTAAAATCAGCAATATTTATTACTGCTTTAGGTGAAAATTATCTTTACGAAAAAACGCAATAATTTTTTTATTTTTATTTTTTATTTAATGATATTATATATATATATATATACTACTTGTGGTGCTACTTAATTCTAAACTCGCCAAACTTTTACGTTTGATGGCGAGAGGCGCTCTTTTACATAACAATGCACCACATTACGCACAGACCTACTACTTATATACCCATTAACAATGTTTTTAAATCTATTTGCTATCCTGTATAATGTTTTTTAATTTTGTCTTAAGTGATCCTTTACAAATTTTTACTTTTTCTCTTAAAAAATATAATTTGTTAAACACTTTAGGTACCAAATACTTAGATGTTCTCTTTCCATAATAATTTGTTATCTGTGGTTGAACCAGTTTGTTCTCTCTAACCCTACGCGTATTGCACTTGTTTGTAACATTAACTTTATATTCTTCATTAAAATAATATTCAAGACCTACCAAATAATCTACTTGTAAAGTCATATAACCAAATACATTCGTAAAATTGAAATTAATAATTTAATTTATTTTAATTTATGCTACATCTAAGTTGTGTCGTATTGTACCTACCTACGAATTTTATTTAAAAAACCAAAGGACGTTGTTGAAATATTTGCATCTGCCGTTCGATGCTAAGGACCGCGGGTTCACATTCCGACCTGACACAAATATTTGTACAAAATGCCTACAGAACTCACCTACGGGCCATAAATTACTGTAGGTAAAGCTGAAATTCTGCCTGAATGATGTTTCTACAAGGTTTCTGAAATGTTTTATTATTAGAATACTCTTTATTATGAAAACCATAAAAACCAGCCAAGTGCGAGTCGGACTTGCTAACGAAAGGGTTCTGACCACAGTATAATATTTAGCAAAAAACACCGAAAAAAACACGTTTCTTGTATGAGGATTGGGGACCCCTTTAATTATTAACTTTATTTTATTAGTATAACTAGCTTTTGCCTGCGGCTTTCGCCTGTGTGAAGGTCGGAAATTATCCCACGGGAACGTACTACCTACCGGGATAAAACGTATCCTATGTGTAAATCCAGGGTATAAACTATCTGAGTGCCAAATTTCACCCAAATCCATTAAGCCGTTGTTGCGTGATTGAGTAACAAACATCCAAACATACAAACTTTCACATTTATAATATTAGTAGGATGGTAGTATTTGTTGTTAAAGCGGCAATAGATATACACAATCCGTGAAAATGTATACTGTCTACCTATTGCGGTTCATGAGATACAGCCCACTGACAGACAGATAAAACGGACGGACAGCGGAGGCTTAGTAATAGGGTTCAGTTTGGCACCCTTCGGGTACGGAATCCTAAAAATTTCAGATACATATTAGGGTAGATATTTTACATGGGGTGACACAATGGGCGGTCTTATCACTAAAAGCGATATTTTAAAGACAATATTTGGATGGATTAAAAGGAGAAGGAGAGAAAATACTGAAGGTACTGTGGTGTACCATTTACATTACAATAAATACATACATACATAAATAATAAACTTATATTATTATCAGCTATATTTTAACTACGGTGGGCGGTTGTGTTGGTTACAGCTTCATCTTTCTGACTGACCGACCCCTTGACAATTCAAAAGTGCCTGTAATTGGTTTATTTGAAATAAATGCTTTGAGTTTGACTGCGCAATATAAAAACCGTTTACAGTTCAGATCTAATTATAATTTACTATCAAATTAATCACACTAACAATTCACATATTGTAAGTACACGAAACAACTATTTGAAATACGCGACAGTTTCTAAATGTGTTCACTGCTCGACCGCCACCGATGAACTCTGCTTAGCTCCAGCAGGTCCGAGCGTTATGTTGTAGACTCTGTCGAACGCGTCGCGTCTATACTACGTACTACGCATCTGAACTTTCTGAAGAACATCTCCAATATCGTTTAAACACATATATAAAAAAAAAAACATGAAACAAGAGCAAAGAATTTTACATAATCATGATATTTAAAGAGAGAAAGAAGTATTTATTTATCATAATTTTAAAAGTGGACAAAGATTGAGTACACCTTACCAACACGGTTAGTAGTTAGGTAATACTTAATTCATTTATTTTTTTCCATTGAACGTCCATGTCACGAAAAAAGAGTTAAATAATAAATTACCATCACACACGGTGACATTATAATCGAAATGCCAACTTATACCCCAAACGGTGTTTTAAAAACAGTATTACTCCTAAAAAATTCGGCCTCGATATATTTGTGCGCGCACCGCTTATGTAAATGTCTCGTCATTTAACCAAATGTCACATTAAGCTAAATGCCTTTACGTACGTCGTACAGTCACGAGCAGACATACCTTACAAATTAATCTGCCTAGCCTTTTCCCAACTATGTTGGGGTCGGCTTTCAGTCTGACCGAATGCAGCTGAATACCAGTATTTTACATGGAGCGACTGCCTATCAGACCTCCACAACCCAGTAACTGGGTCTCAAACACACAAAACATAATTTAAATTATTAGCCATATATAGCTAGCACACGCCAATATACCAACCAAACACATTAAGAACTATACTCAGGCAGAAATAAAAAATAAAAGTAAACAGAACTTAATATCTGAATAAAAGGCATAAAGGGCGTGCCCGTAATGTATAGCTGTAACTAGAAGTTATAAATGAAAAAATAGGACCATCGAGGTAAAATAAATAAACAGTTTATTACTAATAACAATAACAAAACCATGATCAACAAGATGTCCAGTCACCACAAGCACCACCCGTTCACGAGAATAACGCAAGATCAGCCATTACCCCCCTCGCAATATTTGAGAGAGCGAGGCAACCCGACCCCCGACGCTACCGCAAGCAGTGATATTTAATGGATTACACTGGCTTGAGTTAATCACAGCGACTCACTATTCTTTTCATATAAGTAGTCGTTGATAGAATAGTATGCCTTTGAACAAAGGTTGGATTTTACTTTCGTTTTAAAATCCAGACGGAAAACCTCGATAACACTCTGCCCGACCCGAGAATCGCACCCAGGACCACATGCTCAGCAGTAGCGCTTGCGACTACTAGACCAACGAGACAGACTACCAACGTACCTATATACGTACTATTATTATATTTATATATACTTTATTGTACACCAGAAAATACATAGTAAATAATAAATTGAACACTACAAAACATACAATGGGCGGCCTTATCGCTTTCTACGATCTCTTCCAGGCAACCTTAATTCCTTGATTCTTGATTTTTATTCCTTTATTATTGTCATCATCAAAAAACTTGCCTTTATCCCATTTTATTTGATTTCCCTTTCTTCCACACTTCTCTATTAGTCGTCATTTCGGTAGTCACGACCCTTTCTACCCATAACATCTTTGACACAGTCCATCCATCATTTCTCTGGTCATCCCCTACTCTTATCGCCATCGCCATTCATACTCAAAACTTTCCTCACCACATTTTCCTCATTCCTCTTAATACTTACTATGTAAGTCGTTAAGTCTAGCTTCCCCGATTTAACGAGTTTTCGGATTAATATCCCCTCGCGACAATTTTGCGGGTAGTCGAGTTTTGATTGAAGAGTTTGTTGAATACAAGTTTTCAGACTCTGTCAGACTGTAGAATTTACTTTTACTGTTATGTAGGTTTGTGGGTAGTAGAGACTGAATTACAAACTTTATACAAATGTAATGTTCAATCTAGAAAATGTAAAAAAAAAACAGTTTTTTTCCAGAATGAGCCTACTATTGTACGGTTTCCAATTGCGGTAAAGAGGAAAACAGATAACAATAATATGCTTATAGGTTAAGTTATGCTTGATCTTTACTGGCAAAGAATGATGTGGTATTAGGCTCTTTGTACACGCCACGGTTTCGTTACGGTATGGCGTATAAACCGCGCCGTAGGAAAATCGTGTATGACAACAAGCTTCCATAGTGATCAATACAATACTGACGACTATACCTACAAAGGGCTTTACGGCTTTTACTACCAGTGGTCGAATGAGTGCTGTTAGGCATTTAATTCAAGATAAACTCATCTACGATCATCAATCTTTCTTCCAATCGTGGTTATTATTGGTAATGATGATTTCCCTTCAACCGTTCAAACTCAAACTCAAAGCATTCATTTCAAATAAACCAATTACAGGCACTTTTGAATTGTCAAGGGGTCGGTCAGTAAGAAAGATGAAGCTAGATGCCCATTTCAAACCGTAGTAGGTAGCTATGGCGAAGAACGGTCAAGAAACTCCACGAACACTCTTTTTCGTCGTCGACACTCGTTCAATACCGAGCTACGAATAAAAGAGAGGACCAAAAAATTATTGGCACGACTCAAAACATTGAATATGAAAGTGTAGGAAAGTATTGTCATTCCAATCGCCCTAAAAAGGCGGTCTAATTCCCTAATAATATATCAATACAAAAAACGGATTACGGGTGTTGAAAAACGTTTAATCCGACCACGAATTCCTCGTCGTAGTCACAAGTAAATATTATATTAGTAGAGTACCCTTTCAGGGGACAACATATGAGTTTGCTTTCACATATCAAATATAAAAGCTTTTATCCGATTAATATTTGTCGTGGCTATATTGGGCTCGTAAGGTCCATACCATGACACAATTTTGACAAGACGTGTGTCGATTTGTTGAGTACTTAACTCATTGTCACTTTTATCATTTATTTCTATTGTGACGATAATAACATGGACGTCCACCTTCACATCCATAAAATGTATAGAAATATGTGCACATTAATATCGTCATGTGAGAAATTATAAAAACGCCCATAGAAATATTTGAGATCGATATTGAATACAAGCTCTTGCTGACAGACTTTTGCGGTTTCAGTCGCATCCTAGACGAATTAATTTATTAACCTGGATATAATGATCTAACCTGCGTTCCAAATTTACTTTCTAGTCATGTAAACAATAAAGTACAAGTTTTTGTAAAAATTACATCTACACAAAGTACAGTTTGCGCTAGCACTTCAATTTTTTTTTGTCTTTTTCATCGTTGCAGTTAATCTAAAATCAACACAAATTTACAATATTATAATGTTGTTTTATGTTGTTCTTCTTCCCAGCGAATGCACTAGGAAATGGTGAACGGTGGGCGTTTTTTGGGGGACTGTCTTATGTAATTATGACGTCCGAAAAGTGCTGATTCTCAGCCTAGTCTGAATAAATGACATTTGAATTTGAATTTGAGAATTATATGTTATTAAAAAATATTCATTCCGGAATAAGGAATTGTAAAGATCTAGTATGTCATATGTCAGCTTAATCCGTTCAGATTTTTATGCGTGACAGTAATTCAAACATATTCACATTTTTTTCTTTTTAATCTTATTTTTGCCATAATTATAATGGATCTCAAGATGATGGTAGCCTTTTTGAGGCCAATATTGCGATACTATTAGATACTGTATGCGTTCTGTTAATAACTTACACAATTTAATTTCAAACCACTAGGCTTACTTCGTACAGCTCACGACTTCGATGGAAACGTTACGAAAATTGTAGCGGCCCGATTGCGATTAATTACCCGATACAAAATATGTGTCCATGTGTGAACTAAGCTTTAGAGGTTTAGAGGTACTATGTTCCATTTTTATCTGTGAATTCATTCATTTGGAATTCTGTTTTGAGCATAGATTCCCCACGAGTTGTAAGGGTTTGTTCAGTTCAATCACTTTCTGTAGGAGAAGCTGGGGCGTAATGGGGACGCGGGGCACGACGGGGCCATCTAAATACAGAAGTAACTAGACATGGTAACGATGTCCCGTATTTTAAAACAATCGGTCATTTTGTATAAACTATCAATGAAACAGCGACCAGAAACGAGAATGTACTCGTTTTTCGGCGCAAAAGATTTTTTCTGCTAATCTTCAGTTAGTAGGTACTTGATTTACATTGCTTGAAAGTCGTATTTTGCATTCTTTGTTTTGAACAAAATTGTTTTCTGTATAAACCAAACCTCGGGGCACGACGCTTGTTTTAGGTACCCAAGTTGCCCCTACCCCGGGGCATAACGAGTTTTTCTTAAAGTCTGCTTTATACGTAAAAATAACATTTATAATTTAATTAAGTAAATATCTTACCAACAACTCTACGAAATTCTAAATTAATCTAAACCAATATTATAAAGAGAAAACATTTGAGTTTTGTATGTTTGTTTTTTGATGTTTGTTACGCTTTCACACTAAAACGGCAAAACGGATTTGGATGAAATTTAGCACATAGGTAGACCATAGGTTACCATAGGTTAGGTTATGACCATAGGTTAGGACAAAGGATACTTTTTATCCCAATAATATACAGCAGTGATAGCCTACTGGTGTGACCGTCGAACTGCTAAGTCATAGGTCTCGAGTTCGAACCCAAGGCACGCACCTCTGACTTTTGGATTTATGTGAGTATTCTATAATTATCACTTGCGTCTAAAACGGTGAAGGAAAACAACGTGAGGAAATCGGCATGCTTGAAAGACATTTCTCGACGGCATGTGAAGCCAAATCAGAGGCCCATGGGCGGCATAAAAATTATGGCACCAGGTCAGTCACTAACCACATAAAAATGAAAGATAGATTCCGATATTCACAAGGGATCGAGACATATGCGGGTGACACCGCGGGGCGCAGCTAGTGAACAATAAAAGTGTTATGATTAATAATAATGATTGAAGCTAGTTTCAATATAGTTTTATTGATAGATTCCCTTACCGTTCCTCTTTTAGCCCCACCTTCCCCTACTTCTACTAGCTATATACTTTAATGTCGACACGAAGTAAAGGAATTGAACATTTCGGAAATTGGACATTTTGAAAGCGTTGGACATTTTGGGAATAGACATTCTCAACGACTGGAAATAGGTCATGCTATAATAATAAGATAGGTAGCTAGCTTTTCAGTCGATCGATTACCTTTAAATATTTTACTAAGTATTTTTTATGTATATTGGACCTCGTAACTGCTTTACCACTTCTAACAACAATCCATGTAGGTACTAATAATAAAGACCGGGCCCTATCAGAATACCAGCGCTGCGACACTTATTTTTAAATGTCGCAGCATCATGCTGAGATAGGAGCCTTTTCGCCTCGTAGAGAACTTCCTGCTTTTATTATAGAAAATAATTTAATTTAAGGTTTTATGTTACATAATGTACATTATTTTGCATATGTACTATTGTATAGAATCCAGTTTTTCTATCCGAACAGATAGCTGTGCTGTTGGTGCACTAAAAAGTGGTGAAGGTTGGGCGTTTGTCGGGGACTGTCTTATGTAATTTTGACGTTAGAAAAGTGCTGATTCTCAGCCTAATTTGAATAAATGACTTTAATTTTACTATGTTTTTTATTGTTTTTCTTTTTTATTTATGTTTAGTGTGTTTTTAGTTTAATTTATGATTTCCTGTGCGAGTAAATAAATACTTTATCTTTTTTTCTTTCTAATAAAGCGCAAGAGTATGTTTTTTTAGTTTGAACGCGCTAATCTCTGGAATTACCAGTCAGAATTGAAAAATTCTTGAGGAAGGTTGTAGGCTATTTAACATCACGTTACGATCCTTAAAAGCCGAGCAAAAAGAAAAAGTTAAAAAGAACGCTAAGCGAAAACGAAGTAATAGCGCGGGCTGGGATGCGACGCGGTGGGTCGGGGTCCGAAATTTCACGCGAAAGTAGTCGCAAGCAAGGCTCGGAACCGGTTTAAGAAATACCGGTTAATACCGGTTTATTTCGGTTTTCCTCCGAACTTTTCTAAGAACGTGAATGCTTTATTTTAACCTAAATTAACCGGTTTATTTGACGAACGGAGTGTCGGTAAACGTGGTGCAACTAGTGACTATTTATAAGGATGCCACGCATAGCAGCGCCGTATGTACTACTAAATAAAAACTGAACAGCACGCTACGTTTATTTATCGTGCGCCCGTATTAACCGGTTTTTATTGCTCTAAACCGTTTAATCCGAAAAAACCTTTATGTATAATACTCTTCTTAATACCGGTTTAAAAAAACCGGTTTACGCAAACGTAACCGAATGTAAAGATTTTTGCGTCAAGTAAATAATAACGGTTTGAAAATTTAACCAGTATTCGAGCCTTGGTCGCAAGCAGAAGCTTATAGTACACAATAAATTGAAACTTCACAAAGTTTGTAACTATCTATCCGTCATAAACCCTTGTCGTTTTATCACTTGCCAGCGATATTCAACCTTATAGATAGGTGGTAAATTAATTACAAAGGCGACTGTACCTAAATACAAGAACGTTATCAAACTACTGAACCAAAGGTAATGAAATCCTTGTGGCCAAGTCGCGAGATTTTTGTTCCAATCAATATTTAATTAATAACAATGCTTTTTTTCGCTTGAGTATTGATTTCGATTGTTTTGTTGGTATATTGGCGTGTGCTAGCTGTCATTATGGCAAATAAATTTATTTACTGTATTATTTTGAGTATTGTAAATTATTTTGCATGCTATATATAGAATCAATTTTTTTTTCTAACTGAACAGACAGCAGTGCTGCTGAGGAGTTTGTTGCGCCACTTCTTCCCAGCTAAAGCACTGGGAAGTGGTGAAGGGTAGGCGTTTTGGTCTATCTTATGTAATTTTGACGTTCGAAAAGTGCTGATTCTCAGCCTAGTTTGAATAAATGACTTTTGAATTTGAATTTGCTTATTACTAAGTTAAAACCCACCAATCCTAATGCTACTCTAGCTTCTCATATATATTATTATCAAAGGCATATATTATTATCAGGTATATATTATTATCAAAGGCATATATTATTATCAGGTATATATTATTATCAAAGGCATATATTATTATCAGGTATATATTATTATCAAAGGCATATATTATTATCAGGTATATATTATTATCAAAGGCTCTTCCCTTTATCCTACATTAAGGTCTGATTAACGTAATATTTTCATAATCAAGTTTGTACTCAAATTAAACTGTGATGAGATGAAATTAATTGAAAATTCTGATGTTTAATAACTTTGGGAGCAGCCGCGGAATTTGATTAGACATTTCGAAATACTGTGTAAGTTGTGGTACCCACAAATTGCGCGTGATTTAAGTAGAATAAAAAAATGTATTGGAGTGTAAAATTCGATGTATGTTTCTGACAGTTTTATTTATTTATTTATCATAAGCACACCAACAGCACAGTGACTAATTTCAATTCAATTCAATTGATTGATTTTTTGTAATTTCGATGCACATGATTTTTTTGTTAAAGTTTGTTTTGGTATTGCTCGACTAGTTTTATAGTAAGTAAAACCAATTATTACCGTGATTTTTTTTTCCTTTATTTGAGGTCGAAACCGAATCCCGAACCATTCACTAGAAAGAAACTGAAAAATGTAAATACAATGAGAAAATAAACTAAGCTTTCATTGTAGCAATTCAACTCAACTTTAGAATATATTTTTTATAAGTTGAACAACCACGCCTAGAACAGACAAGAGGCAGGCTTTATGCTGGTATATAGTTAAAAAAAACCTCAAAAACCGACATCGAATTACAAGCAAATTAAAATTCCATTGAGCTCTAACGAGAGACGCAAAAGGAGACCAAAAACAATTTATCTCTTCATAGACTTCATTTACTGGTAGCAAAGAACAGACAGCCTTATCCGCGGATCGGCCTGTGTATCGTGTCTTTAATCAAGAAAGTAAGGGATTTACCCTACGAGCATTTTTTACTCCATAATTATAATATCTGGATGATTCCGCAAAGTAAAAGCATTTTTGGATAAGCAAGAAATTCTGCGACATACGGCCGATTAGACCATGCAACATTAAAATTTACAAATATTTTACTCAAATGGATTTAGAATCCTTTGAATCCCAAATCCACTTATGCCAAATTGAAATGTGGGTACAAAAGAACGCAGGTAAGCTTAAAAAAACGTTTTCCCTTATTATCACATTTCAGGAAATTGAATTGAACGCCTGTGGTTTCCAAAGGGACGTCCCAAAAGATAAGGAAGTTATTGGGGATATTAATTTATTTAAGGGTCGCTTTAGAGAATCTAGATTTTAGCAATAAATAATACTGTACATACATGACTGATTGCCGTCTTACCGACTTGCGTTCGTTGAGGAGCAAACGCCCACTTTCTTATTTATTTGCTTATCTAAATTATAACTATTAACCTACATTTTTACTAAGCTGAAGTAATTTTAATGTATATAAAATAAATAATATAAATAAAAAATATTTTTTAGGTATTGAATTAACCGATATTATTTGAATTTTAAAACAACTATACCTTTAAAATTAATTTGACCGTTTCCGAAGTTATAAAAACTTAAACTCAACTACGGCAAAAAAGTCAACTAAAAAGTTATGACATCACAGACAGACAAATTAAAAATACGGAGTCACACGTATTAGGGCATAAATCGAACAGCTATATTTAATGTGACGTCACATAACCTATAACTAGCGGTCGATCAAGACGCTTCCAACGATACCTTTTTTTGTCAAATTATGATGAGCAGTTTAGAAGTTATGAGCATAACCCTCCTTTCTGCTTCGCCGTAGTGGGGTGTTAGGAAACACTATTTACACCAGGTAGTAATTACAGAAAAACTACCATTAAAGAACTAAATGAAAATCAATATTAATTGTGACGTATCCCAAATGCATTAGAGACGTGACACTTCCCAGTTTTAACTCCTGTGTGTACAATCAGATGTAATTCAGATCTAAATCCTATTAAAATCAAGCCTACTCAGTCTCTGTGAGTGGTTTTTAATCTCGGGGACCTTTTTCGTGAGATTGAACAAACTTGCGACTGGATTTGTGTGGTTCCTAGCAAAGAGAGTATAATATTTTTTTCTCAAACGTACTTGGAATTCCGAACATTCTTTTGACAAACTTCCTCGAGTTAAATCGAAACTGGTCGAATACATGCGAGTGCCCGGCCGGCAATCATTGTTTGCATGAAATTCCATATCTGTTGTGTTTAGCGGCCTAATATATTACTATGAAATCTCATATCTGTCGTGTCATTTAAAAATGGAACGAACTTTTTACTTCAACACATGGCAACCAAGGAGGTAATTTATATTTTTTTTTTTTCGATTTCATTTATAAATAGAGCTGTTTAAAGTGTTGAAGAAACAAATGAACATACTCAAAATTATCGTTGTTAGTTGCGTTGATTCTGGAATTTATAATTAATTTACTTACTTTCAATTTTCGCGCAATATTAGAGAAAAGTACTTTGTAAGTCTTGGCCACAACCAGGCATTGATGGACTCACCTATGTGTGCCTTGGTTTCGCCTGGGTCATTTTTACGATCGACCATCGATGCCCCAGTTGCAGGTCGCGACATTAATGTACTATATTTTTGTCAAAAAATTGTCTAACTGCCTATCCTTTTCTCAACTATGTTGGGGTCGGCTTCCAGTCTGACCGAATGCAGCTGAATACCAGTATTTTACATGAAGCGACTGCCTATCAGACCTCCACAACCCAGTAACTGGGTAATACGATACTCCTTGGTTAGACTGGTTGCTGGTTGTTTTTGGACTTTCGGGCTTCTGACGACCCGTAACGACTGTTAAGGATCCACGAATGACAGCCGGAACCAACGGTTTAACGTGCTTTCCGAGGAGCCTCGGTATGTAAAGATGGTCACACAATCCCGGCAAGCATAGCTTAACTTGATGAATCGACCCGTGCGGCTGTTATTACTTAGCCACGAACTCCTCAACATGTCAACAAATAGTATTTGGAATTTTTCGACACAACACAGTAACTCTGTGTAAATCTGAACTGGGCACCCATATATAGGTGTAACATTGTTTAAAGCCACCGGTTCAAAACTGTAGGTCAAATTTCAAGATATTATTGTTTTTGACTGCCTCAATAGCCCAGTGATCGTAAAACACTACTGCTGAGCAGGAGGTCTTGGGTTCAATTCTCAGGTCGCGCAAACTGACCTATTGGGTTTTTCTATATGAAATTTCTCAGTACCAGCCCGGAGTCTGGATTTGTGCCCGGTTGATGGCAATAGACTGGCCCCCATATTACATGGTACTTAAAACATAAAATGGCGTTATGTGGGTGTACTATACCTCAGCCTAATCCTGCGAGGATTACAGGCCTAATAGTATTGTTTTTGTTCATGAAGGAAAACCCAAAAAGGAATCGTGTTATTGAACAGATGCTCTGCTATTATTTTTACTAATACCTACTAAAATGGCGCCCTATTACAGACGGGCGGACATAATTAGCTTAGCAATAGGGTCACGTTTCCCCAGGGAAACCTCACGGAGGAAACCCAACTAGCTTCACATTCATTTTGTGTTTTGTTTTGTTAAGTGATAGCTGACATTTACTAGGTAAGGTCTATTCAAATCCTTGTTTCCAATTGATGTTATTTCTATTTAAACAAACCTCAAGTTTATGCAACTGTAAATAAAGTTGATTTTAGACTGACTGAAAAAGTCATAAAAAATATGAAGTTGTATCGCAAACACAAAACGCAAACGCAAAAACAACTGTAATGCTTAAGCATTACAGTTGTTTTTTCCTAAAACTCGTGTTTGTTTATATGTTTGGCAACTAAATTGCGAACGCAGATTAGATGGCTTTTTTATTAGAATCTATGAAAGTTCGTCTAGTTTAGTATATTACTTTGGCTCAGTAGGTGGCCACGTCGATCGCGGCTTCAGGAGCGGGACGAGCCGACTTCCAGCCACCGTATGCGCGGGTTTGCGGACGATGAGCAATGGGTAGCTCGCCGTCCCATAAGGACCAGGCCCGGGTTGACGGCGCGTTGTGTTCCACGCGCGCCTCAAAGAGATGTCAGCACCAACTGACGGGGTCCGTAAGGACCAATGCCTGCCAGGGTTGCGGGTTTATCCGAAAGGGATATCGCGGCCCCGGCACACAGGCAATGGAAGTAACACGGGTGGGTTTTAGGCAGTAAAAGTCTGACACACCTCCCCGCTCCGTCCAGAGCGGGAGGAGTTATTTGATCATTACGAAAACTCAAAAAAAAAAAATAGTAGCGTTCTTTACGTCCTCAAATGTGCAGGAGTAGGGATACTTTGAATACTCGAACAAGTGGCGAACTGTGGTGAACTTGAACGATCGTCTGTTTAGGAGCACCGCACTCAAACGGGAAGGACCAATCCCCCATCCCCCATTTTGAATCCCCCATTTTGACAGATTTTGTTTGCAGCACAATGTCCGTATGTACAGAACACTTAATATAAAACCACTTACCAATAGGAGCTGGACCACCAAGCCAGCCAGGTGCCCACCCTGCTCCCAGCCCCTTCCTCTGCCTTGCCAAGAGTTGTATCGTCAGGGCATATGTCAGCAGCATCACCATCAGAGGTATGTAGAATGAGATGATGGACCCGATAGCCTTGTATAAGTTGTCTGGAACCTGGCAGGAGCCGTCGATGAGGACTGAGTCTGCATTCTGCGGGAGAGAAGAAAAGAGTTTTAGAATTTGAGGTAAGATTCTGAAGTGTGTTTAGTGATAGGTTGTTTAACACCCTACTTCAGAATTGAGAATTTGAAGGTGAGAACGTGACAAACTCTAGCATTAGTAAAAGTGATTTCTTCAGTGTAGCCCAAGAAATTTTTATTCAGAAATCAGGTATAAGTGTGGTTGTGGGAGTTAGCCCTTAAAAAGTAATCAAGCAACTACGAGTTGAGAAAGTGGACGAGAGGTCGATCCCCACTTGTTGCTCTATTGATGTGAATCTACTTTTAGCACAAACAGATTTAGAAAACTCAGCCTGAATACTAATTGCGAGTTTGTACGAAAGGGATATCGCGGCCCCGGCACACAGGCAAGGGAAGGAACACGGGTTGGTTTTAGTCAGTAAAAGTCTGACACACGCTCCGCCCAGAGAGGGAGAAGTTATTTGATAACTTACCACACAAAAAAAAAAACCACCTGAATACTAATAATTGTGAAACCCATAACATCTAGTTAGTATTCTTAAAATTAAGGCACTGATAAGAGGCAAATGTTCTAGTCTATATAATTTTTCTCATTCTCGCATTCTCTACTCTCTCATTGTAACACAACGTATTGCTCAGTCACTGCGCCAATTGTGTGTCTTCACTTGCCAATTATTGGCAGTAACATTATGCCTGTTAATTGCTTTCAAGCAGTCTTTAACACACCCTAAACAACTCAGCCTATCGCAATTCACTGCAGCTGGACACAGGCCGTTTTTACACACACAGCCCATTGTGTATTCAACAGTAAAAGTGGGAAATTACGTGAAAATGAATAACAAATGATCAAGTTGCATGTTTGTAGGTTTGTCTTGAAACTTTCTTATTGTTACATCTATGAGTTAATTAAGACATTTAGCTAAGTATCATAGGTAATTTGCTATAAGAATATCCTGTGTAAACACAACAAAAGACACAACTAACAGAATTTCCAACTAAAATAACACACGAAAAGAAGAAAAATACTTCTACTTTTAATGGAAATGCAACAGATTTTCTTATTAAATGTTAATATCCAATACAAAGTTGAAATTTTTGATTACTTTGTTCACACTTTGGGGAGCAAAGTCAGGTGATAATGTAATGAAAACAACAGGTACAGGTAGAGCAATCGCGATTAAAAAGAAATAATCCAAGCCCACTTCGTTGCCAAACTAATTAGGTATAAACATTTTTATGTACAAAGTTGGCAAACAAATGTCAGAAGGAAATTGGTTACCGCCGCATATGGACTTCTGTAACAATGAAACGTTTACTGGAATGGTATACCATTCAAAATGGCAACAAATGGTAGATAAACAGGGTATTTGGAAGCTAGGGGGTTATAGCTGACACCATTTAGAGCATTTTGACCCTTATATGTTTTAGACGTAGTACGTTTTTTCACTGCAATATTTTTTAAGTAGCCAATTTCTTACTGGTAATTGCCAAAAGTGCCCCAGTTAACGTTGAAAAAAATACTGGGCACTTTTGAAGTCGTAGAATGCTCACAAAAAAAAAAAAAAGTTTTTTTGAAAGAAAACAACCTCAGCCGTTAATACCTTTTTTTAATACTTCAAGCACATGTGGCAATGTCCAGAGGCGGGCTTAATGCCATAGCGATTTTTACCAGTCAACCTTTAAGTGATGCAGAGACAAACACTGGTACGAAAAATGGGGTTTTCCAACAGGAATTTCTAAGCCCGGAGTCTGGAATTGTGCCCCGTTTATGGCAATATTAGGCTCACCCCTTATTACATGGGACTTAAAACACAACTGGTGAAATGTGGGTGCACTATAGGTACACCTCTGTCCAACCCTTCCGAAAATCAAGGCGTGACGTTATATTATGTTAAATATAAATATACACATAAACCTGACGGCGCGTCTAAGGTTTTACGATGCCAAACTAACGGACTTGATTTTAGAACGATTATGACAGCCGTCAACTTGACGTAACCCCGAGTACTAGGAAGGCGGCCCCTGTCAAAAGGAGAGATCGCGGAGATGGGTCGAAGCCGGCATTGATTAAAGGCCGACTCACACCGGAATGGCAGCGACGCGACGAGCACTTTCAGTGTGAAATAATTTTAAACTTTATCTACATACTTAAAAGACCAGTATCGCTTGTAAAGCTTGAAAAGGTCGCCAGGCCGCCCACGGTTACGCGCGTCACCGTGGGCGGCCTGGCGACCTTTTCATCTTGTCGGTGGTTCTGCCAGCGGCGACGCGAGGCCGCTCGCGGCACCGCGGGCGGCCGCGCGTATGTAATGTAGAAACTAAACTAGTCAAGAGGAGACTAGGCACGTGGGATCTGGAGGTCGCGCGAAGCCGCCAGCGGTGACACCAGGGGCCGCTGACATTCCGGTATGACTCGGCCTTAATATTGACGGTGATATGGCGACTGGGATAATAGTGATCATAGTGATAAGTAAATAAACTACTCTTGCTGGGTAGTGAGTTGATTGATGTGCGCTCATGTCTTAAGCCGCGTCCGCACTAGAGCCGCGCGGCTTCGTGTTGCCAAGCCGCGCAACCGAGCCTCACAGGGCCGCGCGGCCTTAGTGGGGACGTGGCTTTACGTACTCGGGGGATTGTCGTTTACATTATTGTTTATTCCCTAATGTGATCAGTCAGACTATTCAGAATATTATTGTGTTTTATTTAATAACATCTCAGACAATTAGACCTCTTCTGATAAAGACTACTGTATACTTTTGTTCTTCTAACTGAACAGACGGCTGTGCTGCAGGGGAGTTTGTTGCGCCACTTCTTCTTCCCAGCTAACGCACTAGGAAGTGGTGAAGGGTGGGCGTTTTGAGGGACGGTCTTATGTAATTTTGACGTTCGAAAAGTGCTGATTCTCAGCCTAGTTTGAATAAATGACTTTTGAATTTTGACTAATATTGCCTTTAAACCTAACAAACAAACTATAAATAATATTATTTATATAAATATAAGTATACACGAATACCTATATTAAAACAAAAAAAAAAAACAAACAATGGGAAAACATTAACGTTGCGATGATTGGTCGGCTTGGACGGCGTATCGAGAAAAATGGCCTGGCAAATCACGATATGGCCATTTCTACGGCCGGACCACGACATAATATTTATTATTATATATCATATGTCATTATAATTACTTCGGAAAATGGCAGCATATTTGATGAGGGTTTGTTTATTTTAGCAAAACTAAGCTCGACAAACAAAATAAGAGGCAAAAGCTTGTTCCATCTAATTCTATTTATATATATCAACGTCCAGTATATTATTTTCCCCGTTATGTACCTGTACCGATATAAATGTATATTGCTCAATCTAGATCTCACTCGCTCTGGGTGATATTATCATAACATTTTATTGTTATTGTTACTTTACTGCGAAACGGCTAACATCTTAATAACGTTACGAAAATAAACCGATATTTTATACATAACGATAATGTTTGTGTGTTTATTCTTGAATATTTTTTCATGTTTGCGTAATAAATGAGCGGTAACGTGGACTTTATTTATTCAACCGGTTGTTTGATGAAACATTATCGTAATATGTAGGTATGGTAATATTCAGGTACCCTCTCACTACCCACAATAAAAAAAAAACATTAAATGGCAGCTAAATTGTTACAAAATAGTTGTCAAGAAAGGATCCCTTTTGGCAAAAAGTCTGCTTATTCAAGCACTCTGTAAACTGTTCGAACTTCTAAAATATAATTTATTATCCTTTATTAATATATATTTATACTCTTCTTTCTTTGTTTATTGAAATCGTTGGAGCCGTTTTTGAGAACGTGATTACAAATGTATACACCGTGACATTTTATTCGCCTTACAAAAGCAGCCCACTTCATTGTACACAATGACTACAAAAAAATCATAAAAAAATATTGATATATTACAAGACTTTTTTTTTATTGCTCCTAGAGGTATTTTATGTCGGGTACATTGAGTGGCCCTTTGTAAGACGACTAAAATGTCACGGAGTATATATATTTTTTTAATGAATGTTTAGTAGTCATTCGATACATGAAGTGGACTGCTTTTGTAAGACGAATAAAATGTCACGTATACATTTGTAATCACGTTCTCGAAAATAGCTCCAACGATTTCAATGAAAGTTGCAATATAGGGGTTTACGGGGGCGAAAAACCGATCTAGCTAGGTCACATATCTGGGGAAATTGATTTTCTCTATTTTCTCCTGAGCAGAGCTCGGTTGCCCAGGTACTTATTATAGAAAACAATAGAACATACAAGAAATAGTACTGGCCTCGTTGGTCCAGTGGTCGCAAGCGCTACTGCTGACCTCATGAGGTCCTGAGTTCAATTCCCCGGTCGGGCAAAGTGATATTGGGGTTTCCCATCAGGGACTTCTCAGTAACAGATCGTAGTCTGGATTTATGCCCGGTTGATGGCAATAGGCTCGCCCCCTATTACACGGGACTTAAACTGTGCTCAAACGTAACAGACTGGCGTTAGATAAGATAAGATTTATTTGTTCAAAACATAAGTATACACACATTGCATGCAAGATGTTACATTAAATTATAGCACAGTCATGTTTTGCCTTGCCGGCGCACAAATATAAACAGATAGGTTATTTTTATTAATAGGATATAAACCTCAAATACTCATTTATTTTGTCCATTATTCAAAGCAATTAACATAACAAATTAAAACTGCATCAATCAAATTATAATAATAATACTACAGAATAGTGTCATAAACTTGTCATCGAAATGTATAACAAAACAAAATTAGCCAGTCAAGAGTCAAAGTAATTAAGCGTTATGGGTGTAAGTATTATAGTTAGACCTCTGCCTAACCCTTCGGGGATTCAAGGGTGATTATTATGCTATCTGTAGTACCAGAAATTTTGTTAGACAGCCAAAGGCTTTATCTACACAGAGCAATTTTATTGCCTGTTGAATGCAAAAGGTGAAGTCAAGCAATAAGAAAAGTTTTATCGCTCAAACGGTAATTCAATTGAGCAACTTGTAATATTACACTCAACGGGCAACTAAATTGCTTCATGTCTGGGCAAGATTGAGCAACATCACACTAGAACCAAAATACTCTCTATAGCGTTGTGTGGCAATTGCTTTATATATAGAAAAGATACACCCGTTTTGATTGCAAAAGAAAATATATCGTTAAACAGAATTATATACCTGAATACGGAATATTGTTTCACACCTTTAATCTTCAATCTTTCCTTCAAAATTCAACCCTAACCAAAGGCTCTAAGACTCCAAATCATTAAGCAACAACAGGAAGATTCAATTAATTAATTTCATTCATTACAATTTCAATTGTTAATCGTGTAACATTAACAATAGATCGTACTCGTAACTCATTGTTACGAGTATTGATCTGTTAAGGCGGATGCGCTAAGGTAGCCCGCGAAACTCAAATTTTCTTAGTTTTTTTTTCCGATTTGCAGGTCAGTGTCAGGATGTGTGTTAATCCAAATATGATTCGCGACCGTATTATTATCGTATTTCGGTCGGTTCTTGTGGTCGCAAGCGCGACTGCTGAGAGTGGGGACCTGGGTTCGATTCCTGCGGGTCGGGAAAAGTGTTATTGGGTTTTCCATTAGGAATTTCTTAGTACCAGCCCGGAGTTTGGAAGTTGGCGGTGTGATCACCGTGTCTCGACAAGCACGTTAAGCCGTTGGTGCTATGCCTTTTTTTTTTGGGTGTGTTATTATCAAATAACTTCTCCCGCTTTGGGCGGAGCGGAAGAGCGTTTCAGACTCTTACTGATTAAAACTACCATATTACCGTATTTACAGAGTTATGATCAAAAGCATCATCAATACAGCTCTTTTTAAGTTAGAATTAGGCTCAAAGCCGAATTCTAACTTAAAAAGAGTCATAGTTTCATGAAAAAGTCATTCAATAGGGTTATGGGAGCTTATAGAATAAAATTGTATTGATGATTTTAAATCTGTAAGTATACGTACATATTTATTACGATCGCGAATTATATTTTAATCAACCTGCAAATTGCAAAAAAAAGTAAGAAAGTTTAAATTTCGCGGGCTACTCCGGCCGTTTTCGCCTTAATACTTCATTATCGCGCTTTAGCTGTGAGCTATTGTTAGACTTAGAAGTTCAAGGACAAAAGGACTATTAGGTGAGCGAGTGTTTACGATAGTAGTCAGTTTTAAAATAGTAGTTAGGTGGCACCGCCAGAATAACTATTTATTTCGTGAAGCAGCATTACTGTGTTTCGGTTTAAAGGAAATGGGTGCCACTATAAATGATAAGCTTTATTTGGTCAGTTTTTCTTGTTATTAGTAAAGTTAACTTATTTAATAGGTATAGTTTTTGACTCTTAGGTGAAGCATCATTTCGTAAACTATCTTTCTAAGTGAAAGCCTCGACTTTAGGGTTTAATTAAGATTTAATAAAAAAATCCTCTTGTAACACAGCCTATGTTAAAAGAGCCAGCCTCGGGAGGTGTTACACAGGTTAACCACCTAGCACAAGTGTCATGAACGTCACACAAATTATAACCACTTTCTTGTGTAATACAGATTATTATTATTTAATTATGAACATATTGACGTTTGACAATATTTTGTGGGGAGCAGATAGTATGTTTTTTTAACACAAAATAAATCATATATCTTAACAACGTGTAACAAAAACCCTGTTCGATCCGTGAGGGTGTTGCTTTTTTTTTTTTTTTTTGGGTGGTAAATCATCAAATGACTCCTCCCGCTCTGGGCGGAGCGAGAGGGAGTGTCAGACTTTTACTGACTAAAACCCACCCGTGTTCCTTCCGTTGCCTGTGTGCCGGGGCCGCGATATCCCTTTCGGACAAACTCGCAACCCTGGCAGGCATTGGCCCTTACGGACCCCGTCAGTTGGAGCTGACATCTCTTTGAGGCACGCGTGGAACACAACGCGCCGTCGACCCGGGCCTGGTCCTAATCGGACGGCGAGCTACCTCCTGCGGCGACTAGGGGCGCGAGCGCGCGCATCTTGCATTTCCCTCGCGCGCTCCGCCTCCTCCTTCGCGAGCATTACTGCTTCGCAGAAGGAAGTGACGGCTTCCCATGCACTCTCGCTCCGGACCATGGCCTGAACCAGGGCCGGACGCGAGAGATCGCCGCTGCCGATCGCCTCCGTGAGGACACGGCGGTGCCCCGCCCAAGCCGGGCAGACCTCCACCGTATGCTCCACCGTGTCCTCCGGGCGATCCACACAATGGTAACACCCGGGCGTTTCCTCCCGCTTTATCCTGAACAGGAACCTCCCGAAACAACCGTGTCTGGTGAGGACCTGCGTCAGGCGGAAGGTGAGGACGCCGTGGCGCCTCTCTAGCCACTCCTCAAAGAGGGGCCTTACCGCCGCAATTGTCGCGTGCCCAGCGCTGGGTTGCGACAATCGCACTCTCCATGCCGCCATGAGATCCCGCCGGAGCTCTGTCCGCTGTGCCGTGATTTCTCGCGGCAGCGGAGTTACACCCCGGCGTTTCGCCTCCTCGCGCAACTCCCATATGTGCGCGAGGACTTTTGCCTCCAGATCCCATGGCGGAAGTCCGGCAAGGAGGCTCGCCGCCTCACGGGAGTCCGTGCGGTATCCTCTGACCAGCCTAATGGCCATGACCCTTTGGGACGCGTTCAATTGCTGGGCTGGTCGCAGCCTTAATAAACGCGCCCACACCGGTGCCCCGTAAAGGGCCATGGACCGCACGATCCCCGCGTAGAGCCTCCGGCAGGAGGCGTTTGGACCCCCTAGATTGGGCAGAAGCCGCTTCAAAGCAGCCCCAGCCCTCTGCAGTTTGGGAGCCAAAGTGAGGGTGTTGCTGAGAGTCTATTTATGTGAAAATTTACATCTAAGTTGTACTGTACACAAAATAATAACAATTTTAATGATCGCCTGTTGTATAGCCCGAAGCTTACCTAAAACGTCTTTATTACTCGTAATAGTCAAAAACGTTTAAATTGAACAGAACACCCACTCTTTATTAATGAACACGCACTCGACGTCTGTCTCCAATTTAATTGTAATCGGATCCAATTTCAATTGATTGCTAGTTGAAACAAACGCGCCAAAGAAACTTTATCAATTAATTGATCAACAGCTATCTATCACAAAGAAATTTCAATTTAATTGATCTTTTATCATTTAATACACCAGGCAAAGATTAATTGGTTGTAAATAAATGAAAATAATGGAGGATTAAGATTGGAAAACTTGGTAATAGTTCGTTGAAGTGAAATTGAGTTTTACACTTGCGATTAAGTCGCAATTAATTGAAACTTAATTTCAATTAGTTTTGAATGCCATTGAGCTATTATTTTAGCAAACTCTTGTAAGATTTTGTTTTCAACAAAATTACCGCAAAGATATAGAAGGAGATAAGTGCCTGAATTATTTTCAGTGGTAGCTGTACTGCTTCAACCAAGTTCAAAAAAAGAAAAACTAACAAAATGAAGAAGAATTTCTGAAAAACCAACTGAATTCCAAAAAAAACACTAAAAAGTGAAAAATAACTTTATTTTGGAAATCGGTGTCTTTGGCTATTAATTTTCGTATTTTGCCACCGACTTCCGAAATAAAGTTATGTTTCACTTTGTAGTATTTTTTTTGGAAGCCGGTTGTTATTTTTTGTAAAAGTTTTTATTTTTCACTTTTTAGTTGGGTACCTCCCAACTAAAAAGTGAAAAATAAAAACTTTTAAACCCCATACAAATCCAAATACATGCTATGTAATTAACAGTGATAGGAAGTTATTATAACATCATCCATATACTATAATTATGGGAAAAATACATATTATTGAAACTAACTCAAAAACTACTCTAGCAAAGTTAATAAAAATTTATTTGGGACCACCTCAAGAGCATACCCTATCAAAGAACTTTCAAAATCGGTCAACAATTGACGGAGAAATGGGACATACAGACGAACATAGAACCTCCTCCTTTTTGGAAGTCAGGATAAAATAAAGCATGGTTTGCTATATAAAGTAAAATAGTTAACAGCTTTCTTTCATGATCCCTTCATAAAACGGCGTTTTTTTTATAAAAAATCTCACTTGCAACGTTAGCTTTAAAATAAATAAATAGCGAAATCTTTTCCGTGAAGGTATCTACAATAAATGATACGAGAATTGCGATCCTCTGAGTACATATTATGGACATGAATCTCCAAAAGAGAGAGTTATGTAAATAGATAGATAAATCGTTTATTTGATGCATACAAAAGACATAGCACAAAATACAAAAACACGATTAAATAATAACTAAATACATGAATATAGAATATAAGGTGCCAATATACAAAAAATAAAATATAGAAGAAAATAAGGACATTGTGATGAGATGACTATTGGCTAAGACACTTTAAAATAGTGAAACATACAAAGTGCGGTGCCATTGATGTCTAATATGATGTGATATCAATATGGGATTCTTTCGTTCTCCGTACATGATGATTTTCTAGAGTATTTCAAGTGTTTTTTTACAATCCTTATTTATACATTTAATAAATTAATAGTAGTTTATGAAACTGTTGCATAAAGAGGGGTGTTAAAATACGAGGGTGAAACCACGAAACACGAGTGTTTTAATACCTAGTTATGTGCAGTTTCATACACTACTTAATCTACTCTCATACATTTGAACCTACTAAATAAAAGATCAAGATTTACAAAAACCCACGAAATTTCGTACAACTTCACGTATGAATGGCGCCTGAACTCAGCACATCACCGCGCATGCGCTAGAGCGGTCCTGCTGTACCCCGCTATCGTTCCATTGCAAAAGTTGATGTAAACTCCTTGGTGATATTAACTTCTTGGATTTTCATTGTATCGTAATAGAAAAAAAAATGTTTTACAATGCATTTGCTCGAAAAGAGCCTTTTCCAAGCAGTAAATTAGTGCGGAAAGTGTCACTTTTTTCACTAGTGCTTTTTACTTTTCTGTTTTTAAGCTAATGCATAGCTTCTATCGCGGGCCTTGAGCGTGGAGACCGAATCCAGAAATTCCGTAACGAAAAATCCTAACACCCTTGTCAGCGCACTCTGTTTTTATTTTTTGAAATTTTTTGAACGGAGCTTTCAGTTTTCGTTCTTGTACTGACAGAAAGCCACATAAATTCCTGACATTTTCATTAGATGGCGTTACGTTGTTAGAAGCATAATAAATATTGTAGCGGTGGGTGAAATCACTTGTTTATCTGTGCCGTGAACAGTGCGTGCTTTGTGGTAGCGGACGTTTTGATAAATACTTGGTACGTAAGTTTGTTATTTGTTTTATACGTAAGATTATATACCATTTTGTTCGTGATTTTACGGTCTTTCTATAGTTTCAATGATAAATATTCCTGAAGATATTGATGTATTGTAAGATAATAAAAATATTTTAAACAATATTAACTTCTAATTTATTTAATAAAAAGAAAAAAAAATATTTTCTTATCGGTCACCATGCTCAAAAAGTGTAACTTGAATTAATATCAAAGACAAAAAAACAAAGGAAAAAAATACTGCATAAATAAAATAAATAAATAATTATAATTGCATAAGTTGATAAAAAATGCTATGCAATAGCTTTACCGCGGCAGTCTCCGAGTGCCACACGTCTTTTTTTTTTTAATTTTTGTGGCCGTCGTCAGCCCGTTGCAAAAAGTTTTTATTATTTGAGAAAAGTTTTACAAATCAGATGATGATGATAACGATGGCGATGGCGATGACGATGGCGATGACGATGACGATGGCAATGGCGGCGGAGTCAAAGTCGAAGTCGAAGTCGAAGTCGAAGTTGAAGTCGAAGTCGAAGTCGCAGTCGAAGTCGAAGTCGAAGTCGAAGTCGAAGACGAAGTCGAAGTCGAAGTCGAAGTCGAAGTAGTCGAAGTAGTCGGCACGCTAAAGTTTTTCTTAGGATACTACTGCATTGCGACGCCTCAATGCGGTTATGTGCTTAGGCCCTAGGAACCTACAGCACATTGAAATGGGCTATTAGCTTTATTTTTCAGACTAAACGACTCTTTGACAAGCCTAAAGTGCCTATAAGTGGTTTTAATTAAACAAATGCAGTTGAGTTTTAGTTTAACATAGTTTTACAATTGTGAAAAAACTGATGGCTCTTTACGTTCAACACATCTAAACGCGTTCAAGAGCTGTCAGTGTACAATATTCCGTAACAATTTTGACACTGACAGCTATTGAATGCGTTTTTGAAATGTTGATCGCGTTCATTTTCATTGGTGAAATCAACCCTTAGACGCTCTCTTAACTAAAGTTACTTGCCATTTTGAACCAATAATAATCCGTAATTAAGGTGAAGTCCCAACACTGAATATCATAACTATAGAAAACCGATAAAAATAATTAAGAAACAGTTATTTATTCACAAAGAGAATCGATTTCGACAACACATAAAATATTACAAAGACAAAAATCCTAATAAGACCCACGTTATCTTTAATCAAAGAAAATGAGTATTTTCCTCAACGAACCGTCAGATGAACTTGCAGCTAAATGAAAAAGAATTTCGCTCCAAAAATAACGGTTTTTAATTTCACGGTATATGCGTAATCGATGAGTTATATAATACATACTCTTTTAGAAGATAGCCCGCAAAATTGAAGGAGCGCTGACCTTATAAATTATATATTTTTGTAGATTTTCTCCACTTCTTATTAGCGTCATCTAAATTGTGCCAAAACTGTGAAGATTGATTGTTATACCTAACTAAAAAAACGATGTCCACATTTTTTTTACTCTGTAACATTCTTGTTTATGGGTGAGGTAGATACTGAGAAAGAGGTCACTTGTTTATGAGAGAGAAAGAGGTCATATAAAAAAAAAGTGAGCCCTAGGTACAGTAGTCGCATATGATGTGTAACACCTGACATCTTGGCTGACAGTACTAACTTCCAACCTCTCAGAAAATAGGTCGGTACCATCTAACGGCCAACTGTAGCACCGCGCGCGCTTGCCCGCCTTCCTGTAACACATTTCCGTCCCTTTTCACGAAATCAGTTCCACAGATTGCAGAAAAGTGAAAGGAAAGACGAAATTATAGTGCTTTTCATAAAAAAGAATAGGTTATGAATTCGGCTAGTAACATCACAAATATCGACCCCTTTTAATATTTATTGTTTTTTTTTTTCAATTCACTACCAAAAGCCTTCCAAAAGCTTTCTATCTGCCTAGCCTTTTACCAACTGAATACCAGTATTTTACGAGTACATGGACCAACTGCTTATCTGACCTCCACAACCCAGTTTCTGGGTAACCCCTTAGAAACCCCCCGTAAGACTGGTTTTCAGAATATTTTGGGTTTCTGACTACCCGTAACAACTGTCAAAGATCTACGGATGACAGCCTGGGACCAATGGGTGAACGTGCGTTCCGAGGCACGCAGGAGTCTCGACATGTAATGGATGGCATACATGAACTGACCGCGGCAAGCAAAGCTTAGCCAGCGATCGACCTGTGCCGCTTTTATTATTTTGCCACGAGCCCCTCTACCAAAAGCTTATTATGTAGGTACATATAACACCACAGGAATCAATTCCAGCTTCACAATGGAGTGGTCTTTAATTTCACGGTGGACGATCATTGCTTGCGTCAAATGCGATGTACCACGGTACAAAGTTAAGGGGTACCTACAATTAGGTAAAATTGGAAAATATTGATCTTGCTTGTTTTAAATTATTTATATAGTAGATAAAAAAAATGTAGCAGGCGAAAGGAAAAAAAAAAAAAACTATTTAGTTTGTCAGTTATATAATAAAAAAATATTAGACACGTATTTGTTGCTTTATCATTATTAATAATAAATGACTTAGATAAAACGCATTTAATTTGGGGAGTGGGGGCTCGCTACGTCACAAGTAAGTATAAAATCATTTTAATACATATTTAATCATTTTGCAACTCAAGCTCAACGTTCCGTCGTAATTTTTTGATTACGTAAATAATGACAAAACTAGAGGTACAATTTTTATTTTTTATAAATTTTTATTGCCAAAAATGACAATATATATAATAACAATTGAGGTATTGGTAGGTACTTATAATCGGTAGTACGTTCCCGTGGGATAGTGTCCGACATTCACGCGGGCGAAGCCGCGGGCTAAAGCTAGTGGTAGAATAAAAAGGAGAGGCCCTACCTAGTAGTGCACTCTGGGGTGAAATGATGATGATAATTTTCCATATATCTATAAGGGACTGATTATAACAAACGCCCGAGTCGCGCGCTCAGTACTCAGCGTTTTGGGCTCGAGCTGCCCGCTTTGGACGCTCGTCAAATGCAACAAGATTTTCACATTTTGTTTTGAACCCTCAACATGCTCAACAACTTTTGAACCATCAACATGCTCAGTATAACTATGTTTCTTTTAAGTTTATTATTGATGCAGAGAAAACGACAAGGAAAAATAGTAAAAAAGGAACTTGCGCCCACGCGTCGAGGGCGTGCTAAGGGCGCCCTTGGGCAGCAGCGCTTGATGTAATTCGTTACATAGAAATTCATACAATTTCATTGAGCGGCAAAACGCAGCATATAAAACGCACGCCTCGAGCGCCTGTTACTAGGGCCTTTTAACTCTTTTATGAAATACCTTGAATTTTTTATTTTTTTATTTTTATAAATCTGAAATTAGAATAAGAGGATTGCAAATTGCAATACTCATGCGGTAATCAAAGCTTGTAGGTATACTGTTCCTTATTTTTATGTGTGAGAATATAGCCACTTGCTCTACAGGCTGTAAATTTCGTTATTATTGACCTGTGACATACAAACATAATCTCCTCCTTTTGGAAGTCGGTTAAAAATGATATAATTATTTCTACACGAAGACATTATTTTCTTAATACGATCATTTCTCCAAAGACATAAATAAAACTGATGCATAATCCATTCTGACATAATACGATCTTAGTACAACAAAAAGACAATATCACTTAGAAACGATTTCGTATCAGACTTTTCCTTAAGAGGGAAAACTCTTAAGTAATATGAACGCCTCCCGTGAGTGTACTTGACTCGGGGATCGGGATTCACGTATTTTTCAATTATACACACAATTATTTTTGCTTCGAACGGTAGAGGAAAATGCCAGGAGGTTGTGGTTAAATCGGATAAATATTATGACTTAGAAGGTAAATAAAAATTAGACAAGATATTTTGGGAGTTCCTTAATTATGTTTAAACATTAAATGATTTTCCTAATCCAGGAATTACACACAAATCTCTCAATAACAAAGAACCAGGCACCCAAACGACAGTTTATGTAGGACAAAAAATAAATGTAGATTATACTCGTATTTAACACGTCGAAAACTTTGTAGAGTAGGCAATTGCCCAAACTATAAAGTTGTACAAGGTTCTTTTGTGACGTGGCCAAAATTGGACCTAAAGCCGCCATATTGTTTCTTCAATACAATTACCCAAAAAAAAATACCTACACAAGAACATGCTTAAAGCATTTTACTTTACGTTTTTTTTTCATTGTAAGCATGGACTAGGTAAATAATCAAATCGCTAAAATTAAGATGACAAGAAATGAAAAAGATTTCTAACAATTTTTATTTTTGGATTTTTTTATAATGTTACATAATGTGTCTTAATTTTATATTATGTTTCTTAATATTCATCCTTAATAAAGTATCTTGCATTGTTATGATGACCTAAATCACAGGTATCTTGCTGCGGGAGGGTCCTGGTAACATGTTATACCTTCAGGTTTTTAAATAAACCTACTTCAGGTGCTAGTCACTCACAAAGTTAGCTCCTTGTTCATGCAATAATGTCAAAGATAAGTATCAAATACATAACTTCTGTAGAGATCATAAACGTTTTATAATAAATTATTATTATTTATTATTTCTATAACTATTTTACCCTTTCAGCGGAACCAGAAAAACTAACAGCCATCATATTTGGTAAAATAATACCAAAGCGGATTTTGGGAAAAAACAATTAAGTATATTTATGAAAGTCATTGTTTATTCCAACCAACAGTTTGTCAAGTTGTTATTTTTAAATGAGTTCGTAAACCCTACCTTACCTTGTTTATTTTTCCTAAAATAGGGAATCATGTTTGTATTCTCAGACACATTTTAATCCCCAAACCTACCATTTTTGTTAATGTACTAACTTACGAAAATGGTAGGTTTGGGGATTATGGGATTACTATAATTTTAGAAAAAACATTAAACAAGAATGGTCCCAGAACAGTACCTTGGGGAACCCTAGACTTGTCTTTAAAATTTTATTTGATACTAGGAAAATAGATTAAAATTAAATGATTCGTGTATTATCAAGGCTCGTCAACTCAAGCTTGATAATGATAATCTTTCATTTAGAAATGCTGAATCTAAAATACTTTAAAGCTTAGGAGATAACATAAATCAAACTAATTTTCCGTTGATATTTTATTTTATTTTTTTATTTCACAATATGACTGGGTTTAATTTAAACATTCCATTCTTTGCTAGAATTGAATGGCCACTGAAGTTTGATTTTGCTTAAAGAAGTTATTTGAACGGGTCTCTGCTATCCAATTTAGAAAATGACTCTGCAGGAAAATCTCTTTCAGTTCCCGTAATAATTATACTGGAAATTGTTCTTTTGAAAGTTTTTCTACGTATTCTAGTCTCGAACAATATACCTTCTTCTTTTTTGAATAACAATATCAGTTTCGGTTATAATTTTTAGACCTATTTTTTTTACAAAATCTATAGTTTGCGAAAGATAACTATTACTCTTACCCTTTTTTCCGCAAAAATTATTTTGTCTAGTTTTTTAATTTCGATTTTCTTAATGTAGGTAATGACATGGAAAATAATAGGAATAACTTTGACGAATAATAAAAACGTTTGACCTCTAAATTAAAATAAAATTCAAGAATAAAGTACGTTATGTAATAATATTCACTTTGTTCTTAGAAAATTATTTGTATAAATTATTCAAGTATTTTCAATCACGCTAGATTACCCGCATAAGTATATAAACTTTGCTTTATTTAAATGAATTATACTCACAATAATGTCTGATGAAACCTTTTCAATAGTTTTGCTTTCGAAGCATATAAAATGCTGAATTTTGTATTCAAATCTTCACAGCTTTTTATACGTTTGATTATTTTATTTCTTCGTAAAATTTGCCTATAAAATTATTAAGACGTAAGATGAATAATAAGCGTAGTTTTTTATATTTATCTGTTTACAGCTAAGGCTAGAAGGTAAGGCATAAGAAGTACCCATTAACACTCATATAGCTAAATTATCTGTGGGCCATTATACAATTATTTTCCACACATGAATTTTTATTGAACTTGCGACCCGAGTCATTTACTCAGTCAATACGCCATACCACCATGATCAAGATCATCAATAAAATATTTCTCTCAAGTCGTAATGTGTTTGTCTATTATTTGTACGAATTAGCTACAATATTGAAATCGAAGTCGAAACGGTATCTAATCTTGGGTAGGTCACAGATACAGATTGTTCACTCCGCATTTTAGCTACAAGTAGGTACGCGGCGGGCTCGACTTGTCGACTTCAATAACGTAGTCCGAAGATTATAATAATAATTTCATTTATTGCGGATCACACATAAAAATCACATATAATCCATATAGTATTAGTAACAAAGACTTAGAAACTATGTTAGTAAAACTTACAAACTAACCTAACTACATCTAATACCTACGTGGCTCAACACGTGTTGGCACGTGCCTCCGCGTCCAGTGCCTAATAAAGGGCTGTTCAGATGGACAGCCCCTTTATTACTAAAAATGTTTTTAGTATGCTGTTGGGGCTTCCGCGCAGCCTACCCATAATTGACGCCGCCCGCTTTCTCATTATGGCATGAAAATTGTCATCACGGGCTTCCGCAAACATCTGTGAAGCGCTGCAGAAGCAAGGAAGCCCCATCAACATCCTAAATCCATTATTATATTGAACAAGAAGATCAGGTTATAAGATCTACGCGATAGAAAAAGAGGCGACTTCTACGAGTATGTGAATAAAACTGTAGGTAATTAGCGCTGTGCGATCTGAATTGCACTTTATTGTGTCGTAGCAAGAGTCGCTTTTTATTTAAATGATTTTGCGAAGTGAAGCATCTGTAAATCTGTAGCTAGGTGACCTTTCAACACATGTGGACCATTGTTTAATTCCAGAAAAATACCTCTTAATTACGAAACATAATCAAGATAGTTAATTGATTCAGGCGTGACTTTGCGGAAATCCATTATAAAATACAATAGCAGTAATCCTATATAAGTGGGGTTGGCGGGCGAATTGACTCACACTGCTCTCGACGCTTGACGTGTTCACACGTCGGGTCCCAGTTCGCAACAAGTCAATAGCCATCCTGAGGATGCCTCGTTGAGAGGTGAAACACGTGTCGATTTCTTACAGGGTTCTTTATGACTCCTTAAGAACGGTTAAGCGGATTAGGTTACTAAATATACGTCGTCTATTGTATTTTTTAAACATAATCAAGGTTAATTAATTTCTATAGGAATCCATTGAAAGTAGCACTTGACGAAATTTAGGCAATTATTTCGTCAGTAATCGTTTGAGCTAAATTAGAATACCTCAGACCAATCAAGGGACTGAGTCTAAGTAAAACTATTGCAATTAATTCATTTCAAAGAAATACAATTAATTTGATAGTTTTCGAGTTCAGTTTAATTGAAATTCTGAAGTTATTTAGCCCTTTTTACCTTGCGGCTGGCAGCGTAATCAAGTAACCTTGTCTAAAAGATTCAAATACGTATTTAACGAAAGTTTAAACCACGTTTCTAAGAGGGACCAAAAATACATAAAAGATAGATAGATATATAGATAAATCATTTATTTGATGCACACAAAAGACATAGCATAAAATACAAAAACACGTTTAAATAATAACTAAATACATGAATATAGAATATAAGGTGCCAATATACAAAAAATTAAATATAGAAGAAAATAAAGATATTGTGATGACTATTGGCTAAGACACTTTAAAATAGTGAAACATACAAAGTGCAGTGCGTGTCTCAAGGTTGCACCAAATGGGAGTCCAACTCAGCATGTGTCAGGTAAATATACCGGACGCTGATTTTCTGCTGGATCCCTGCAGTGACATACGGACGTCGAACAGATGAAAAAAAAGCGAAAAAGCGAAAAGCGTTGATTACTACCAGCGACGCCCTAAGCCGAGGTCCGTACCCCATAGGCGTGCGGTTTACAAGTTTTATGCCCTGGCTGGAGGCTTTGAGTTAGCTTGAGGCAGCCACAGGAGAGCCCGGTTATATAGTCACGACCTCTTAAAGACTACTACGAGATGCAATACATTAAAAAAAAAACATTGAAGGTAATTCAAAGAAATTCATAAATCCAGTCATGTCGCCTCCTGCGGCTATGGATGGTACCTTTATGGCGAATGAAAACCATTAAGACCACGCGACCCTTATAAAAAGAAGGTCGCCTTCAACGATACTTCAATCTTACCACCTCGCGCCGAAACTCGCTCGTGGCTCAATAATAACAGCCGCACGGGTCGATCGAAAGTTAAGCTAAGCTAAGTTTAGCTACGCTTGCCACGGTCGTTTCGTGGACGGGGCTCATACATTACATATCGAGACGTCTCCGTGCCTCGGAAAGCACATTAAACCGTTGGTCCCGGCTATCATTCGTAGATCTTTGACAGTCGCAACGGGAAGTCAAGAAGCCCATAATTCTGACAACAGTCATGCCGTCAGGCGTATCATATTACCCAGTAACTGGGTTGTGGAGGTCAGATAGGCAGTCGCACCATATAAAATACTGGTATTCAGTTGCACCCAGTTAGACTGGAAGCAGACCCTAACATAGTTGGGAAAAGGCTAGGCAGATTGATTGATATACTAATACGAGTAATGTGCCGACACGGCCTCGGTTTCGGAAAGCCTATTTAAATTTAGTTGTTATCCAATCATATTGTTTTTGTTCTTGCGCTAACGAGATATTTGACAGCCCGTCATCTAATTAAAACCTTGATTAGGTTTTCGGAAACCTAGTATTTTATTAGAGCAAATTATATTTTGTACTAGCTTTTGCCTTTGTAATTATTCCACGGGAACTTACTACAAGGATAAAAGTATCCTACTCGTATGTCGTAATTCTGGTCTAGTCTATCCGTGTGCAATATTTCATTGAAATCCCGAAAGCCGTTTAGACGTGAAAAGGTTGTTACCTTTTCACGTCTAAACGGCTGAACGGATTTTTTTTTGGACAGACGTTACTTTCATATTTATATTATTAATATAAAGTATAATTAGTATCCTAATCCTAACTTTATATATAATTAATTATGTAATATAATCCGAACTAATATTATAAATGCGAAAGTGACTTTGTTTGTTTGTTACGCTTTCACGCTAAAACGGCTGAACGGATTTGGATGAAATTTGGCACATGAGTAGACCATGACCTAGATTAGGACATAGGATACTTATATCCCGATTTTCTTATAAAGAATCGAAACAGATGCGGGTAAAACCGTGGGATGCAGCTAGTATGGATAATAAAAGCTTAAGTTTACAATACGGTTTAATTAAAGCTGAACAGTTCGTGCCAAAAGCTTGTCTCACATCTGGCTTAAATTCGGTGAGTCTTTCCCGATATAGTTGTCATGTTGCCAATTGGTTGCCTCACGTAATTATGGCCAATATTCGCGTCTGCCAATTATGTGAGCAATGACACTGTTGATAATTAAGTAGAATTTCTGAAACTTTAAATTTTTTCGTTTATATATTCAAGCAAATTGTCTACGCCAACCCCAAATAAAATTGAATAAAGGTAGAGTATGATAGTTATGGTTCAAGGAAATTGTTTTTTACGTCGTCTAAAATTAGGCCTAAGATTTAAAGACCGCTCGTATACTACTGTATGTTATAGCTCCTCCAAAGAAGCTATGTCCGCAAACAAATTTCAGCAGGTGGTGATGGTAACATTGGACCGGAGCCGATGGAGGCAGATTGTCCGTTTAAAGGGGTCCAGTGACCACGATCCTCAGTAATGAGGGACCGATTGAAGAAGAAGAGATAGCTCCTCCAGGTTTTCACCATGTAGATAGTTTGCAGAAGTGCCGTTCGGTCACCGTTTCAGTACAACACTATTAATACAACATGTAAAAAAAACCTGGCCGATACGTGAGGCAGTTATTAGGTAACGTACTGAGAGTCTATGTGGTAATTTTCAGGAAAAAAGAAAAACAAATCGGTATGATTTCTTCAATGGGTAATTTTACCCGTTTTGTGGGGCGTGGGTGGCCCGTCATTTAGCGGGTTAAAAGTCATAACTTATGACCCCTGTTGAAAATTTGTTATTTTTCATGGATTTGGGGTTATTGTGGTACTAAAAGTATGATTTTTAAATAGCAATAACTTTTTATTTTCATTAAAACTAAGATTTTTACCATTACTTTTTGGTAATGTTATTGCAGTACCTATACCTTATGCCCTATTATGTATGAGAAATAATATTCACGTTTGTACTTCAAAGAACATCTGACAGTTGGCATGGGCTGACTAGAAAATACCTCAGCTCAGAAAAGTAGCCCTTTTTTCCCTTTTCGAAAACGTAAAGGGTAGGGTTTTGTGTTTAACAGTGTATGTACTATCGAAGAACTTCATATCTAAGCAGTTTGGAAAGAAAATCCCGTGAACACTGTGACCACATCTGTTACCGCCCCGGTTCTATACCGGCCGAGCGCTGCAAGCAGAAATGGTCCTTACGGTGTATAGATAATTATGAACTTCTTCGATGGTATGTATGTATGATCTTAGTTCAAAACCTTTTTAATCCGATATAGACAAAATGTGTCGATTGTTTTTATAATCATATTTACTACGAATTGTTTTCTAAGTTATGATTGTAGGATATTGAAACTTACCTTAGAATACTTTAAAACCAGTGGAAGACTCATGGCTGATGACAGTATCCAGACGAAGGCGATCTTCACCGTCACTCTTTTTCTCGTTTTGTTTCGTCCGAACCTCATTGGATATCGGAGGGAGAGATACCTGTAGAAAAATAATATATTCTGTATTTTATGTCTTACAAGTTGCAATATTTTTGTGATTACAAATCATAATTGTGTATTCCATTATCTGTATTTTTTATGTTTATAAAACTATAAGTAATAAAGGTTTTTTTACTATTGGTAGTTGTCTATGATGGTCATTATTCGATATAATACCAAGCAATTGATGAATATTTTTAATCATAGAAGTGACGAAGTTCTCTATTTGTGAGAAAAAAAACGCCAATTTCATATGTGGAAACCCAATATTATTATTTTGTTAATATTTTATCTGCAGACTCATTAATTAATTTCAAAGCCACATAATAATAATATAATTATTACAAACACAACATGAAAGGTTTGCAGATTAATTTATTTATTTATACATAACATAACATCAAGCCTTGTAGCCCCGAAGGGTAAAACAGAAGTGTACTCATAGTAGGTACACCCAAATTTCGCCAGTTATATTTAAGTCACATGTAATAGGGATCGAGCCTATTGCCATCAACCGGGCACAAATCCAGACTCCGGGAAATTCCTAATGGAAAAACCCAATATTACTTTGCCCAACCTGGGAATTGAACCCAGGACCTCATACTCAGCAGCGGCACTTGCGACCGCTATACCAACGAGGCCATCAATTTATATAACGTATATTACAGTTTACTAACCTGTCGACGCTAATAGTGCATAGATGCATGATGGATGCGGTACAGAGTAGTACGTCGAGACAGAGCCAACACAGGCAGTATATTGCCGGTAGCGGGAAGTAACCTGGAACAAAATAATGTTTGATTATAATCAAATTACCATCCCGACCTCATCGAATGTTTCTACTTTTTTTAATCACTCTCGTCAGACCTTTTTTTTTTGGGTGGGAAATCATCAAATGACTCCTCCCGCTCTGGGCGGAGCGAGAGGGAGTGTCAGACTTTTACTGACTAAAACTCACCCGTGTTCCTTCCGTTGCCTATGTGCCGGGGCCGCGATATCCCTTTCAGACAAACCAACCAGAAAGAACGCAACCCCCGCACACCTCATCTAGTTTTTAAATATTCTTTGCTATTAAATGAACAATATTTGTATATATATATATTTGTAATCACGTTCTCGGTAACGGCTCTAACGATTTCGATGAAAACTGCAATATGGGGTGTACGAGGCGAAATATCGATCTAGCTAGGTCTCATATCTGGGAAAATTTGTTTTCTCTATTTTCACCGGCACAGAGCTCGGTCGCCCAAAGTTCAGAACAAGATGGCTACCTTAGAATAATGACATGGCAGCATGGAATTAGTAAGTACCTTCTATCATGGCAGCATGGAATTAATAAGTACCTTCTATCATGGCAGCATGAAATTAGTATGTACTATTTGTGTAAACTATACTGTACTATTATGAGCATTTTCAATTTTCACCCGAGTAGAGCTCGGTCGCCCAGGTACTTCTTATTATGATTGACGTGTAAAAGTGTTTTTACAAACCTACTTACGGAAATTAAATAATTTCTCATTTATCATCATAAAGTTAATTACATCACACCTGTAATCCCCGAAGGGTTGGGCAGAGTTATACTCGTAGTATACCAAATAAGGCTATAGTACACCCACATTTAGCCACTTATGTTTAAGCTCCATGTGATAGGGGGTGAGTCTATTGCCTTCAACCGGACCAAATTTAGACTATGGACTGCTCTAAGAAATCCCAGATGAAAAAAACTTAACACTTTGGCCGAACCGGGAATCGAAGTCAGAACCTCATGCTCAACAGTAGGGCTTGCGACCACTAGACTATCATCATAAAAGTACTTATACATGTCAGCTATAGCAATCGAGCTCATTTTAATTTCTAAGGTATACGCAGTTTTCGCACAACCATGGGTGAGGTTCTGTGCTACCTGTGCTGGTAATTGTTTTGTTTGGAATCACAAATGAAAATAAAAAAACATTTACTCATTTCTCTTTCCTACTCCATCACCAAACCCTGTTCATCTAACTGTAACCTATTCATTGAGACCACTCCAATAAGCCCAAACACAATACCTGTGCTGTAAGTTGGTAAGGGAGTTGGGTATCCTGCAAATTCCAGGTAATGCTGCAGCATCAGTTCAAGGTTCCTATGTTCTTCTAATATCATTGAAGTAACAGAATACCAAATTTCAAATCGATCAGACCTGTGGAAGACGCTCACATCCATTCATCAACTAGAAGAGAGCTGATAGTCTGACGATAACGGCGACGATAATCGGCTGAGCCAATTTTGATAAAAATATCTAAGAACCATCGCTAGAAAATCTGCTTTCAAATTCAAAAATCAGTTTAAGAGCTACGGTGCCAAAGACAGACACACACACACACATAACGGTCAAACTTATAACACCCCTCTTTTTGCGTCGGGGTTAAAAATGACTGAAAGACGTACGATGATGTTCCACCTGTTTAGAGCAACTGCTATTAATAGGTACCTAACAAGTGCTTCAATTTTGATTAAAGGCAAAGTGTTTCCAGAATCATCAAAATTGGTGACCACAATATGAATCACACTTTGTTAATATCAAAATGGAAGACGGTTCCCTTTTTAACCGACTTCCAAAAAGGAGGAGGTTATATGTTCGACGCGTATGGTTTTTTTTTTTTATGTATGTCCGTGGGTTTCTCCGTCAATTGTGGTCCGATTCCGAAAATTCTTTTTTTTTTAAAGGGTATTCTCCCGAATTGGTCCCATATAAATTTTATTAACTTTGCTTGGATAGTTTTTGAGTAAGCTTCAATAATACGTATTTTTCCCGCTTAGTATATGTGGATGATATGATGATTACTTCCTGTGACTGTTATTTACATAGCAGGTACTGGTATTCGAATTTGTGTGGGGTAGGAACCACAACTAAAAAGAGTAAAATAAAAACTTTTTATAAAAAAAAACAACCGACTTCCGAAAAAAAACACTACAAAGTGAAAAATAACTTTAATTTCGTAAGTCGGTGGCAAAAAACAAAAATTCCAAACTAAAGACACCGACTTCCGAAATTAAAGTTATTTTTCACTTTGTAGTGTTTTTCTTCGGAAGTCGATTGTTTTTTTTTTGTAAAAAGTTTTTTATTTTCTTCAGATACGATACAGAGCGTATTTAAAGCTAAAAACAACGCATTTATCTATCAACTATAACGTGGCCTAACGTCAATATCAAACAAAGATGCCTGGCATCAATTCTTTGTGTACTCTAACAAAAACTGATTGATACAAATCCTTTACTATCGGATACGTATGCACGGCTCAAATTCCTTCGTACAAGATCACAGTTTCCTCAAACAAACTTTCTCGCCTTGTTTCCGATGGCAGGTGTGTTTGTTACCTGAGAACTTTGTATCGGCTCAAGGTATAACTGTATAACAAAGCTAACGATTTCTGTTATGTAAACGGATATACCTGGCTTTTATTTACATATTTACATGTTCATCTGTTTGCAAACAGTGAGTATTTTAAAGGTGCTTTTAAATGATTATATATAGAGGTATTCTTTAATCCTATCCTATACTTTTAAACGAGCAATATTTGTATATATATATATATATATATATATATATATATATATATATATATATTGTTAGTTCTCGAAAATGGCTCTAACGATTTCGATTAAAGTTGCAATATAGGGATTAACTGGGGCGAAAAATTGGTCTAGCTAGGTCAAATATCTGGGAAAATTCATTTTCTTCGTATTTTCACCCGAGCAGAGCTCGGTCGCCCAAAGTTTAGAACAAGATGGCTACCTTAGAATAATAACATGGCAGCATGGAATTAGCAAGTACCATCTATCACGGCAGCATGGAATTAGCAAGTACCATCTATCATGGCAGCATGGAATTAGTATGTACTATACATGGAATTTGTATAAACTATCCTATGTATACTATTAAATGAGCATTCTCTATTTTCACCCGAGCATAGCTCGGTCGACCAGGTACTGAATTTACTATATATTAAAAGAAAACCTTTTTAGGTTTTAGTTTGTAAAGCATGTATCAGAAAGGTGGTCATATTGAAGGGTACTTAACAACTTTCTCCATGGGACCAAATTCGTAATGGCGGAAAAATCTGCTGTCGCATACTTTTGGGTTGAGAAGGTATTAAAGTTTTGTATGGGACTGCTTATAACTTCTTACGCGGCTGCCCCAGAAGGAGGAGAGTATGTATGTTTATATGTATGTATGTCTATTTCTTTGGCACGCTCTGTAGCCAAAAAACGGCTTGATGGATTTTAGCATATGAGGTGTCGTTAGATTCGTCTTAATTGTGGGAGTGACTTAAGCTATGTAATATTTATATATTGCACCTGCAAATACAAAAAAAAGGAAAGGATTTTTTTTTATTACAGCAATATTGGTATCAAATAAAAGCTAGTTATGAGTCAACTCTAAATATATATATTAATAAAACTAAAAAACTTGAATTAAACAAAATTATTTAAAAAAACAAAAAAGCCGACTGCAAAAACGCATAAATGAAAAGAGAAAAACTAGCATTATAATCTCTAGAATTTTGGTATCGCAGGCCCCCGAAAAACCAATAAATTGAAATATGATGTAACTTTTATTTGTGACTGCGAAACGAAAATTCTAAAGATTATAATTTTTCTCTTTTCAGTTATGCGTTTTTGCAGTCGAGTTTTATTGTTTTAAATAATTTATTGCTATTACGATGTTGAACCTATTCAGAAATTTGTTCGATTTGATGGTTTTTACCACTTTCTTAAATATTACCACACTATAGTGATGAATTATTGTACACATAAAATAATATGGAATGGATAAAAAAATCTTAATAGCCCCAGCGTGAAGGCTGTAAAAAACAGTCCTTCATTCATCGTTTTGATAGTAAAGCATCAGCATCAGAACTACAGAAAGTAAAAGCCTTTACATTCCTTTACCTGTTTGTTTTATTTGGATTTGATTTATGAAAGGCACGGTTGGGTCGTAAAGGCGACACGTACAAAAATGTTGTTTAAATAGTATATAAGTCGCAGTAGGATGGTTATAGCCGTGAATATAGTTATATAAAAGCGATTCATAACTGTCTTACTAGGAATATAACTATGATACGAGCACGATCTAGTAATATAACTCTCACCACTCCAACCAAATAGGTTAGGTTAGATTAGCACTATGACCAACTACGCACGAGCCGAGCGAGCGAAGCAATCGGTGCCGCGGCAAAGACCGGCGAGCGCTACGTCGAAATTGGTCGCAGAAACAAAATTAGGGCACTCCGATGGTTATGATCCGCTTTCATATAACTATATTACGGTATATAGCTATATCCCTAAGGAATAACGGCTACAACCATCTTATTGATATATAGTCCTCTTCACCATATCCGACTACAGCGACCCAGACTACTTTTATCTTCTTTCGTGAGCTTTCTGATGACTAGTAAAACCAAACATGGTCTTGAAAACCAGGTCATAGCGTGTACAGAAGAGCTGATCAGCATCGTTGTATGTGAAGGTAGGGTAGGTTTTGGGCGACTGTTGCGTATTTGGTGCTTCTTGTCTAGATTTGTTCTAAGTGTGTTAAATAATATTTTGTAGTTCATCCTAAGCTGTGCTGCACAGCCTAACATTGAATTATGCTAGAGTAGGCAAAGGTGTAAAGTACATTCATAGTTCAAGTTTCACGTAATAGGGGGAGCCTATTTCCATCAACCGGGCACAAGACTGACCTAGGACCTAGACTCCAGACTGCTACTGAGTACTACACATAATATAATATCACGCGTGTATTCCACAAAGGTTTAAGCAGGAAGGGTTAGTCTATTATGTTTAAGTCCCATGTAATAGGTGGTAGGGGTGAGCCTATTGCCATCAACCGAGCCCAGATCTAGACACCGGTCTGTTACTGAGAAACTCCTAATGAAAAAAACCAATAACATTTGCTTGACCACGGAGGATCACGAAAAGAAAGAAAAGAAAAAGTATTTATTGAGACTTGCACAGGAAATCACAAATTAAACTAAAAACACACTAAACATAAATAAAAAATAAATAAAAAAACAAAATAAAATTAAAAATTAATGCAGTCCTGTACGAGGCCAAAAAGCTCCTATCTCAGCATAAATATAATATAATGCTGCGACATTTAAAAAATTTATGTCGCTGCGCTGGTATTTTGATAGGGCCCGAAAAATCAAAAGACCATGCTCAGTAGTCACTCTTGCGACCCCTAGACCAAGGAATCTGTCCTTTACATACAACAACGGGAGCCGTCAGTTGAGACTAGTCATCTTTTATCTGCCCGGGCTTATTTTTAATCTTATATTTTTATGAGTTGTTTCGTTTTTTTTACATTAGAAGAAGAAAGATGAA
Source organism: Agrochola macilenta (assembly GCA_916701695.1). Taxonomy (NCBI): domain Eukaryota; kingdom Metazoa; phylum Arthropoda; class Insecta; order Lepidoptera; family Noctuidae; genus Agrochola; species Agrochola macilenta. The sequence continues at coordinate 6,595,312 of OU753554.1, read as the reverse complement.
GAATGTACCCAGGATTTTGTTATACATATCGTGATTTAAATGAGTGTCCTTGGAGTTTCTTGCCCATTCTTCTCCATAGAGATCTACGTTTTGGAATGGGCAACTAGCTTTAACTTTCTTTTCACAAGAATAATGTACCCAGGATTTTGTTATACATATCTTGATTTCAATGAGTGTCCTTGGAGTTTCTTGCCCATTCTTCTCCATAGAGATCTACGTTTTGGAATGGGCAACTAACTAGCTTCAACTTTCTTTTCACAAGAATAATGTACCCAGGATTTTGTTATACATATCTTGATTTAAATGAGTGTCCTTGGAGTTTCTTGCCCATTCTTCTCCATAGAGATCTACGTTTTGGAATAGGCAACTAGCTTCAACTTTCTTTTCACAAGAATAATGTACCCAGGATTTTGTTATATATATCTTGATTTAAATGAGTGTCCTTGGAGTTTCTTGCCCATTCTTCTCCATAGAGATCTACGTTTTGGAATGGGCAACTAGCTTCAACTTTCTAACTGACCGACTCTTTGTCAATTCAAAAGTGCCTGTAAATGGTTTGATTGAAATAAATGCTTTGAGTTTGAGTTTGACATAAATCTTGCCTACCGACCTCCCTCACAGACGCCAAAAAAAGTACGATTGGTACTCCGAAATCTCAGGTCCTATTAGTCTATCCTCCCTGACACATGGATCTGAAGCTAGACCCATAAACATGCCAGAATTTATTCGGATTCGTTGGAAAATACGGCCTCCAAGGTATTTTCAAACCAAAAGGGACCTGATTGCTGAAGATATATTGGATCTTTCACGAATCCGACATGCTATTTATCTTGGATTAGATATTCTTAAACTTGATATACGCAAATAATATGTGTTGAAATTAAAGTAGACTGATCAGTTTGCGGTATGTATATTGAATTTTCTTCATGTTGGAATATTTTACCACATCTGAGACTACAAATTGGAAAGTAATTCAATTACGTTCCTTCGTTGTGAAATATGTTAGCGTGTAGGTGTTTTTTGTTAAAGAAATAAATAATATTATATGAGGTTCAGAATTTATAAGTTACTGAATATTGGTATAGCAACATGCCTTACCCATTTTTGATAGTTTATTCTACAACGAAGAAAATATACAGACTATATTGATGTTACGAGTATTTTCATGAACAGCCAAACGCAGTAAACTTACAATCTACAGTTTGCCTACAGCGTACAGCGTTTTGACCTATTTCGGTCACTTAATGCAAAGGGGAGAAAGTAGCCTTGAAAGGCTGGTCATTGCTGGTAATACCGAAGGAAAGAGAGCACGAGGCCGGTCGCCAACACGGTGGTCCAACCAAGTAAAAGAAGCTACGTTCTCAAGCAAATTTCAGCAGATGGTGATGGCAACTTTGGACCGGAGTCTGATTGTCCGCTTAAAGGGGTCCAGTGACCACGATCTTCAGTAATGAGGGACCGATTGAAGAAGAAGATTTTGATGTACATCGTAGACAGACGGCTAGGTGATGGGTCTTTTTACACCCTGTATTAAAAACAAAAGTACCTACTAGCTGACATAAGTAAACATGTGTTTTCTTGCCGGCGTAGTGATGTCACTGCTACGCAAGATTTCGTAAGGTAACTGACCACACACTAATCTGTAAGATGTAGCAATCTTACAGATTAGTGTGCGGTCTGTTACTTTACAAAATCTCTTCTTAACTTTGTTGTTCATCAGATATTCTATAAGGCGATAATTCCCCAAACATACTCGTATAATTAAGATTCACTTTCGTAAATTAATACAGCTAGTTGTGGCTGGGGTAGTGCCTTGGATTCAAACATCAACATAGTGCAACGATTACAGAACTCAATTCTTAAGTCAGTTTCCAGTGCCAAATGGTTCAATCAATTAAAGCAGAAATCGACGAGCAATTAAAAGTAAAGGAGAATACATAAACTGATTGTAGAAAATACATACAAGGACAGATTTAAAAACCACTCAAATCAATTGGCCTTAGACCTGCTTCAACCAAATATCACCAACCAACCGCCTTAAAACGCACCTCAACCTAGCGAGCTTTATAACCACGCCATGAACCAAACAGTACATTTGCTTTTAGCCGAAAGGAGACCAATGCGTAAGATTGCTACAGGGCACCTACCACCACCTCTAAAGCAGTACAATTTTAATAATACTTTAGTATGGGAAAGAGATGAAGCTGTATAAGACGCATAGCTTCATCTCTTTACCCCACTGAAGTAAAATTAAAATAAAACTGCTTTATAGGTGGTGGTAGGCTCCCAGGACTTCAGAGCACCGCCGTGTCCTCACGGAGGCGATCGGCGGCGGCGATCTCTCGCGTCCGGCCCTGGTTCAGACCATGGTTCGGAGCGAGAGTGCATGGGAGGCCGTCACTTCCTTCTGCGAAGCAGTAATGCTCGCGAAGGAGGAGGCGGAGCGCGCGAGGGAGAGGCAAGATTCGCGCCCTCGTGCCCCTAGTCGCCGCAGTAGACGCCCCGGGCATCGGGAGTCGCGAGGTGACTTCCGGCCACCGTAGGCGCGGGCTTGTGGATGGTGAGCAATGGGTAGCTCGCCGTCCGATAAGGACCAGGCCGGGGTTGACGGCGCGTTGTGTTCCACTCGCGCCTCAAAGAGATGTCAGCACCAACTGACGGGGTCCGTAAGGGCCAATGCCTGCCAGGGTTGCGAGTTTGTCCGAAAGGGATATCGCGGCCCCGGCACACAGGCAACGGAAGGAACACGGGGGGGTTTTAGTCAGTAAAAGTCTGACACGCCCTCCCGCTCTGCCCAGAGCGTGAGAAGTTACTTGATAATTTCCCACGCAAAAAAAAAATAACGTCCCCAAGACTTAGCTTTAGCGTTTAACCTGCTTTTTGATTAACTTTGTTACGCTTTAGATGTTTTTATACCATTATTTTTTCAAACGCATAATCAAATTATATTTTGATTGACATACAAAAATCCTCACACTTCATTGTATTTTTAACGTTAGCGCGTATCACTTTCCCAGGGCTTTTAACGAATTTGTCAATATCCCGCAGGGGTGCGCCTCTAAATAAACACGTGGGTAGCGACAACCCTAACCATCGCTCATTAACCTACCATCGATGTTTGCTGACACCAAATTACTGGGAATATTATACGGAATGAAATGGGGGCGCCTCGCAGTGGGAAAGGGTGCGATTGAAAGCGAGTTTTGAAAAGGGTTAACTTTGCATTTAATTAAATATTGCGGTGTACGGCAATATTAAGTGGTTGGAAATTGCCAATTAAATTGGTGTTGGCAGAGGTAACTGCCTACAGAAAACCGAAAAATTAAATATTTTAATCTAAATGTATGGAAAAGTTTCTCATTTCGTGGTGGCAAGCGCTGCCTTGCCAACCAACCAAGCTACAGGATATCTCAAGAAGTGTGTTGAAAAGTGAGAGAGGTAGATTAAAAAATAATAACTATTTCACTATCATTTTATTTCGTACCATATTAATATCGCCACTACTAAAACTACAAGTGATGGGAGATCGTACATGAGACGTACGTACCGAAGGTAAGATATTTATATTCTGGTTCAGAAGGTCTTGATCGTTGCGGCCTTATTCGATTATGTTCAACCTAGCTGCTCCCAAATATTATAATCTCTTCTTTTCGTGTGGTTAGTAACTAATCTGGTGTCAGAGTTTTAAAGCCGGCCATGGGCCTCTGACTTAGCTCCACATGCCGTCAAGAAATATCTCTCAGGAATGCCGGTTTCCTCACGATGTTTTCCTTCACCGTTTTTGAAGCAAGTGATAATTATACAATATGCACATAAATCCGACAGTCTGAGGAGCCTTGGGTTCGAACTCGAGATCTATGACTTATGAATATTATAATAATAAAAGTATACTTCGTAAATAAATAAAAAATCGAATACGGAAAAATAAAAGTGATCTAAAAAGTACGAAACAAGAAAAGATTTCAGACAGAAATGAGTACAACAATGGTCAAGGTAAACCCGTCGTCGCATGCCATTATAATTTTGTAGGTGTTCCTGGCAGCCACATGGTATAGAGATCATGCGACCACGGCTTTACCTTGACCATTTTTAGGGTTCCGTACGTCAGAATGAAAAAACGGAACCCTTATAGGATCACTCGTGTGTCTGGCTGGCTGACTGGCTGTTTGTCTATCTGTATGTCCGTCTGTCACAGCCAATTAGCTCCGAATCTACTGGAACAATTTAGTTGGTACACATATGAATTTCTGTGACCCAATCAGCGACGTGTAAAGTAAATAAATTAGTTTTGAATATGGGGATCACTTTTTAAGGGCAAATTGGGCAAAAAAAAAGTTTTACAAACTGAAGCGTGTGACATATCAAATGGAAGGAGTTATTGTGAGGACCTCAATTTTTTTTTTTTATAATTTTAGAATAAATACTTTTAAAGATATTTATGAAAATTTACCATTCTCCCCCTCTTATCTCCGAAATTACGGAGTCGAAAATTAAGAAAAAAATACAGAAAATAGCTCTTAACTCATACAGAAAAACCTATAAGAAGTCTTAAAATAACATGGTAAATCTCTCAATATTGCGCGTACAAACTTACATTTGCAGTAGCTTAACTTACAGTTGGAATGTATGGAAGAACATGTTTCCTGGATCACGAACAAAGTTGCAGGCAACAGTTAGAAAAAAATAAATTGAATGCTATCTCACCATCTGAATCAGTTTGCTTAGTTCAAAGCCAATTTTAATTTGAAATCACTACCGGCTCCTCCCGCTTACAGTCGTACCTCTCCTTCATGTAACAAAGAACTGACAGTATTATGAACACTAGCATACGTCATCTCATTTCACTGTGTTATGAACCTTAGGGAAATCTAAAAAATCTAAGTAAAGCTTTGTCTTTCTAGTGAAATAGGGCAACAATAACGGTGTGATGTAATGAGTTGTGAGTTGTTTAAAATGTTACAATAAAATTCCTCCCCACATACTTCAACTGAATGAGACGAAATTCAAATCTTGTATAAAACGCACACTATGCAGGCAGGCATATTATAAGTTGGGGGATTACAGCGCTGATAAAAATGCTTAGCCCAATGCTGGTCCTGCTCCACAACCCCAAATATTTGATTAACATTTGAAAATACTGTTGGAGCTGCTGAAGATTTTAAGACCATCTTTGTATTGTTTAAAAACAATTTGATTTGTGTTATATTATTGCAGAGCACAGGTATGAGTACTATGCACTAAAGAGCTAACATTTACCGTGTAATACGTCTTTTATTGACTTGAATGTGCCCTGGCGGCTGTGAGTATTTAATGCTCACTCAAATGTCTTGGTGATGGTGGCGCGTGTGTTGGATCATTTAGCTCCCTTCAAAATGGTTGAGCTGAATGGTGCTAATCCATGCGTCATGTTCGTGAACGGGCGCCGTCAGTTGGGACTAGTCAACTCTTAGCTGCCATGGCTGATTTTAATTTATGAATTGTTATTTGTTTTATCTTTTTATTACGGACGCTTCTAACGTGTACGTCTTTCTAGATTGTTCTCACATGTTTAATTTCAACATGAATGATGTAACCAATATTTTGTAACAATTTATTTAAAAGAGTGTCCGTGGAGTTTCTTGCCCGTTCTTCTCCATAGGTACCTACTACGCTTTGGAATGGGCAACTACTAGCTTCATATTTTTGACTGACCGATTCCTTGACAATTCAAAAGTGCCTGTAGATGGTTTAATTGAAATAAATGCTTTGAGTTTTTTTTTTTGTTGATTGTATTGTGTTGAATGTGAAGGTAATAAACAGGAATTTCACCTATAACTAACTAAATGTGACAGACACACACAGATAGATAGTATGAGAGACTAGATGTGTGTGTGTGTGTGTGTGTGTGTGTGTGATGTGGCAGATGTGACTGAAAACGGCGGGAGAGGACGCCCTAGCAGGTCATATACTGACCTTATTGGTGAGGTTATTCAGAAAGGACAGGAAAAAATGGAAATCAAAAACGTTTTAACTATTTATTTGTCTTTTCCCATATTTTGGCAAAGAAAGACTTGTTGGATAATTAAATAAGAATAATATTACAATGAATAAAAATTGACGAATTCTACTGAGGACCAGTGGTAACGGCCCCGAATTACGAGTCGTAGGTCGTAGGTTCAAACCCAGGAAGGCGCTTTACTTTGTGTAAATAATTTCATCACCACTGCTTTCAAAACGGTGAAGGAAACCGGCATGTCCTAGAACCGAAAATTCGAAGACTGGTGACATCGACCAACCCGCACTGGGCCCGCGTGGTAGATAACAGCCCACTCCCTCTCGAAGAGAGGAGTGAAGTGTCCCAATAGTGGGAGCATTATTGGCTGAATATGCTATGCTATGCTATGCTAAATAAAACAATAAATTGAATACAATTTGAGAACTAAACCCAAAAGTTTCGAAAGTCCCCAAAAAAAAAAAAAAGTTAATTCCACCTGCGATAATTAATTAAAATTGTTTCACAGTATACGGACTCACGACAGTGTGATTAAAAATAAAAGTAATCTAATAACTTTTTCCTTGGTAAAAATAATTTGTATCATGAATATTTTGATTTCAAAGTTGAAGTAACTCAATGGCTCTTCACACTTAAATAACTTCTTTTGTATCTCATACAACAATAGATGTTTTGACTTAAATGGTACCTACTCAATGACTAAACCTTAAACAATTTACATCTGAAATAATTCCGTTTTCATCTTATTACTTACAAAGATTTAGAAATAGTACGTCTTACGTATACGTACATTATGTAAAGTAAAAAAAAAAAAAACTTAAAAATGAATTTAAAACTTTATAATTAACTTTATAATATTAATAAAAAAATTAACCAACAGGACACATTATTTTCTTAGTTTTTCAAACAAATTAAGCATCTACTACTAAAATAAAATTCTTGGGTTGGTTCTATCAAACAAAAATAATTTATCGCACATTGGATCAGTTATCTCCTACGCCGTAGGCAGCAGCGCAGCTACGCCACGTCAGCTACGTCGTAGCAATCTTTTAGAAGTGTATACAGGGTTGCGCCGAGTTATTGATAAAAGCATCAGGAGTAAAAGTGTATTCAAATTCTACGAAAAATTCCCAACACAGCTTGTTTTTCTCACAGCATCTTCACATTTCTTCATGTTTTTGTTTATTCACTCTCATCTCATTCGCAGTACATAAAAAAGTGCAAAAACATTAAAGGCGGCTCCGCACTAGCATATATCTTCTGAGAAAACAATAATACAGATGTATAAATATGAATATGAATGCTGGTGTTTCACAGAAAAGAAACAGTTGCGAATATGGTTTCAACAAAAATGTTTTTATTTTTATAAAATAGATATTGTAAGATTTTCATGACTTAGGTATAATAGTCGACTTTGCAAAGACAAGATCTAACATAACATAGTTCCATGTTATAGAGGGCGACTCTATTGCCACCAATGGGCACAATTCCCAGACAAGAGCTATTTGTCTATATAAGACAGTCAGATAGTTTCAACCTTAGTAAAAATAGGTAAAGCATCTACGAGGTCGACTTAACTTGCACGCACACTCTCCTAAATAGTTTGTCGATCGTCGTAATATAGCTAACTTAAAGAGAGAGAGCTTCTATGAGTGACCATATTTAATTTCGTCCGGTACTTTCTTGACAGTCATCCTCAATACTAAAAATCTGCCTAGCCTTTTCCCAACTATGTTAGGATAGGCTTCCAGTCTAACCAGATCCAGTTGAATACCAGTGTTTTACATGGATCGACTGCCTATCCACAACCACAACGCAGTTATTGGATATAACACCCCTTCGTAAGACTAGGTGTCAGACTTTTGGGCTTCTGACTAACCATAACGACTGTCAAAGATCTACGAATGACAGCCGACCTCCACAAACCAGTTACAGAAAGTGCTATCTTCGAAGCCGCGCCCCATTCCCCTTCCTAATCACTTACAGTACAAGTGTGAAACATAGAATAGAATAGAATATTCTTTATTATGTACACCATAAAAAATATAGATAAAAATGTAGACATTTTACATAAGGTGACACAATGGGCGGTCTTATCGCTAAAAGCGATCTTTTACAGACAACCTTTGGATGGATTAAAGGGAGAAGGAGAGACAAATACTGCAGGTAGTCAGTGGTGTACCATTTACATACACAATAAATACATACATACCGCTAGTGTTTTCGTTTTGTCGTGTTTACTCATTAGTACGATACAAGGCAAGACTGGTTGTCAGACTTTCGGGATTCCGACTACCCGTAACGACTGTCAAATATCTGCGAATGACAGCCGGGACTAACAGCTTAATGGGCTTAACGTGCCTTCCGAGGCACCAAGGTTCCTCAATACGATGTTAATGACAGGCAAATCTTTTTATAAAAAAAAAATTGTTTTATTTCAGGTAAAATACCCGTATACCAAAAAATAATAGAATAAATAAGTAGGTAGTAAAAACATTAAAAATTATCTGGCCTGTCTTCTTTTTGTGTGGTTAGTGACTAACCTGGTGTCAGAGTTTTAAAGCCGCCCATGGGCCTCTGACTTGGCTTTACATGCCGTCAAGAAATATCTCTCAGGCATGCTGGTGCCGATGTTTTCCTTCATTCCGTTTTTGAAGCAAGTGATAATTATACAATACGCACATGAATCCGAAAAGTCAAACGGTGCGTGCCTTGGGTTCGAACTCGAGACCTATGACTTGGCAGTCCGACGGTCACACCACTAGGCTATCACTGCTCTAGCCTGTAATTTTATGTTTGCAGCGCTCATACCGCGCAAACGAGGTGGCAACGAAAACAGAAAAGTCATACAAATTCCTTGCAAATAAAGCATTCAGTGCAGTACCACAAAATGTATAGACTAAATACGAACACAACATTACAGTAAGTTAAGCCAAAAGCGTGTCTAGTATTAATACACCCATTCGATATTAATCCTCTCTGTGTAAATAACAGAAACAAGATATGAACGGCCGACATAATCCCAGTGAAATTACAGGCGTCTTACATATATTTGAAATGTAACACGAGCAGTTGCTTGAGTGTATGTGAGCGTTCTACTTTATATATTTATTTTCTTTTCCAGGGTTCAAAGGGTTATATTGTTTTGTTTTATAGAACAATTCTGAGGTCACATCGTCTTGAATTTCACGTTACATCGCCATTTTAAGTCTTAACTTGTTGACACCGTAATGTTTTTGGCCCAGTGGTGTATGGTCAATTTGGGTCGCTTTAGATATCATGTTCTTCAAGAGGTCCTGAAGAGCATGAGTTATACACCATGACATTAAAATCGTCTTACAAAAGCAGGCCACTTCATGAATAAAAAGACTACTAAACATTCATTAAAAAAAAAATGATATACAGTGACATTTTAGTCGTCTCACAAAGGGCCACTCAATTTACCCGACATAAAACACCTTTAGAAATAGAAAGCGTCATGCTGCGCGTAACGTTACAATATATAAATAAACAAAACCGGCCAAGTGCGTGTCGGACCACACACAATGAAGGGTTCCGTAGTTGGGATGAATAAAACTATCCCAAGAACAAACTTAACATTGTAGTTGAAAAACATGTTCTCCCATACGTAATGTATGGGAGATCGTGTTTTTCAAACCGCAAATTTAAGTTGGTTGAATAATACTCGTTAACCTGTACAGCCTACTTAACTATGATAGTTTTCATTTTAATTTCGTTATGTATACTACTGCTGTGATTTTTTTCACAAATCCAATTACAACCATTTAGCTGGCAGGGGGATACTTGACTCTAAAAAAAAAAACTGTTAAAAGCTTAATATTTCCGAAACGGATCCCTGAATCCAAAAATGGCTTTCACTAACTCACAATATGTTTAAACGACCTTTATAATGATACCCCACAACATGGGGTAGACGAGAAAAAAAAACATCCCCACTTTTCATGTAGGGGAGGAACCCTAAAAAAATTTTTTTTCTTAATTTTATTTTACCACTTAAGTCGGCATGATTAATTTGTATACATGTGCCAAATTACAGCTTTCTAGTACTAACCGTCTCTAAGCTAAGCCGCGGACAGACAGACGGACCGACAGACGGACAGACAGACAGACAGACAGACGGACAGACAGACAGACGGACATGGCGAAACTATAAGGGGTCCTTGTTTACTACGGAACCTTAAAAATATATGTTTAGTAGTTATTGGACATGAAGTTGGCTGCTTTTGTAAGACGATTATAATGTCACGGTGTATATTGAAAAAAAATCCAGCTTAGGTACGCTGTTTTTTTTTTGGATATAGTATCCATGTTTCGACGGTTTTATTTTTGTAAAACTCGCAGTACATTATATCGACTTGTTGTGAATACAGTGTTGTGCGCAGTATTACTTGCTCACCGAATCTTGTTTTAAAGGTCATCGTACACTAGATAGTATCGGCAATTACCTATTCTACGGGTATAGACATTCCCCAGGGGTTGAATTGTGAAATTTTGGCAGCCGCTTTCAATAGAATATTAATCCAAGACTGAGTAGACAGGTGACCCTGACCTACATAGGATTCACCAGAGACTTCTAACTGTTCGATTATTTACTCGGTACGAAAATTGGTGTTAAATTGTTTTGATTGAATTAATACGCGATACTTTCAAACTGTGAATTTGAATTAAATACAAGGGTTTAATTTTGTTCAATATGTTGTGTCGTTTCTGTCACTCATACCTTTTTAAAAGAATCTTTCTAACGCTCTATAAGTGCCGAGTAGCCACTGTACTTAGAAAATGACATTTCGAGTCGAGATTTGCAACACGAGATCTCGTTTTCGAGATTTTCGAGATTTCAATTCCTGTATTTCTTTTTATCAAAATTTCTTAAACTTTGTTAAAGTGAAAACTATGCCTATTTAGGATAATCTTGTTATATTTTGTGAATAAAAAGCATTAATTGAATCACGAAACAAAAAAATCAACGGTTATTTAAGTACGACAAATCAGTAACACCCATCACGTACACTATAAATACATGAATTAAATAGGTATTGAAAATGGCCAGAAGCATAGTGTGCTTAGATGCGCGCGCTCAGTCTCGAAATCTAGTTCGAGATTGTCGAGATTCAATAATTGAGAGATTTACCATGTTATTTTAAGACCATAAATTATAGGTTTTCCTGTAATCTATAAGTAAAGAACCATTCTACGTATTTTTTTCAAATTTTTAGGCTCAGTAGTTTCGGAGTTAAGGCCGAAACTAAAGACCACGTTTTTCTCCTTTCTCAACTCTCCCACTCCTCCTTCTTATGTTGTGTCTCACTGCCAATATCTATGTTCTTCACACGCTAAGAATCTGCGTTCTTCTCCTACTATGACCTTCTCAAACTTCTGTCTTTGTTCATTCTTCCTTTCATATTCAGTCCATTCTTCTTTAGAATGCGCTTCCTCTTGATATCAGGACGGCCACCAGTCGGTATGCATTTAAGCGGACGTTGCGGAGCTATTTTCAAAATAAATAGAGTAGAGTTATCTCAACACCTCTCTCCCTTGAATTCGTATATGTATATAACATAGGTATATATTATAGTAAATATGTATGTATGTATGTGTATTGTTGTACCTATTTTAGTTATAATGCATTAGTTTTTTTTTTTCTTTGTTCCTCTCAATTAAAGCAACTGCCATCCAATCTCTTCACCACCCTTGGTTGACTGGTAGAGAATGCCTAAGGCATTAAGTCCACCTTTGTACTTTTTTGAGTGTAAAATGTTTAAATATATAAATAATAAACCACTAAGTATTTTCATCTATTTTCTTAAATATCTTTAAAAGCATTTATTTTAGAAATAAAAAATAAATATATTTGAAATCTTCACAACAAGTCCTTTCATTTGATATGCCACACGGTATACTTTGCAAAACGTTTTTTATTTTGAAAAGTGGCCCCCGTATTAAAAATTCATTTATTTACGTTACACTTCCGTATTTGGGTCTCAGAAATACATACGTGTACTAAATTTCAACTTAATCGGTCTATTAGATTCGGAGAAAATTGACTGTAACAGTCGGACAGACAGACAGATAGACACTAGAGTGACCCTATAGGGGTTCTGTTTTTTCCTTTTGAGGTACGGAACCCTAAAAAGGCTTAAGATTGCATTTCCACTGTATTTACTAAAGTAGTAAAGTAGAGAAATTTCCAAAACAGCAGTTAGAGTAAATTAAATAAACAAATGTAACCAGTAAACAAGTAGGTTCGTATGTTCAGTAAATAATTAATCACATGTTGCAAGTTGATTTGCAAACCAACATGTTGGAAACAGCACAAATACTATTATTTTATTAAAATTTCTGGCTCCGTGATGTTTTAGTTCAATGTTTGAAGCTGGATTTAAATAATTGTAACTACAACTACAGTACGACACAACTTAGATGTAGCATCGGCAAAATTCGTAAAACCGATCACCATCTGAACTGAGTGCGCCTTCAAAATCACCAATATTGATTACTGCTTTAGGTGAAAATGATCTTTACGCTAACTCAATAACTTGTGAAGTCATATAACCAAATACATTGAAAAATTGAAATGAATGAAGGCAAGTTAAAAAAATCTAAGTGGTGTCAAAAAGTTGTTATATAATTTACTATTTAGATTTAGTCAACCCTTAGAGAGTCAACCATATTTTTATCTTACTGAGATGTTTTGTCTTTCACAATTTTTTTGCAGTAGGTACACAGATACCTGAACGGTTCAATTCGGGAACGGAACAAATATTTGTATAATCTTCAGGTAGTGGTTCTGGTTTGTGGATGTTTGTGCATATGAGATTATTGTTTGTGTACGTGCCCAACCACGTTATAGGAGAAATTCCTAGTGTAAAGCAATGTTTTTGAATAGTCCGACCTATGGAGAGACGGAGAATAAGATTCTTCACTAGATTTAACCTGTACCTTAATAGCGTAAAATACACCATCAACCAGAATCTGGATCGTTTTGAAACAGATTGCTAATCCATTGCTACATACGTTCGAAAAAAAAATCTACTCAACAACGTAAATAACGCAATGAATGTTGTTGAACTGTCAAAATGAAACAAATTGGTCGTAATCGTTCACGAAAATGTGTTGCGTAATTAAATAACTGGGGCCTATTTAAGAAATTTGACAAAGTGACACATTTGTAAAAAATTACATTACTGTTACATTTTCGAAACAGGTGCTGTGCTGGACAGCAAAAATCTTTGAATAAAACTTATAAAACATGGATGAATGGAATCGAAGAATCGAAAACACGTTTTCAGCAAACGAAGCGATGCTGATCAATGCTGGTTCCTTCTCTTCATGAGAATTAGTGGCATTTGCCCCGGTAAAGTCTGACTTTCGCTTATAAGCGACACCAGCGCCGACACGACCGCCAAGCCCCACTGTTGCCAAGTGGTGATAGCGACTCACAAAGCTTACATCTCTGTTTTTTGTTAGTTAATTGACTCAGGCATGACTTTGCGGAAATCCATTATAAAATACAATAGACGACGTATATTTAGTAACCTAATTCACTTAACGAGTCATAAAGAACCCTGTAAGAACTCGACACGTGCTTCACCCTTCAACGAGGCATCCTCAGGATGACGATTGACTTATTGTGAACTCAGACACGACGTGTTGCTACGTCAAGCGCCGAACGCAATGTCTTTAAGAACAGATGGACGGATTAGGTTACTAAATATACGTCGTGTATTGTACTCTGTTTTTCGTGTTAAATAAGGGCTAATAGAGTTTGTGGGAGATTTCACTCTATAGCCTGACGGATTCTCATCGAATAAATTATTAAAAACCGGCCAAGTGCGTGTCGGACCACGCATAATGAAGGGTTCCGTAGTTAGGATGAATTTATCCCAAGAAAAACCAAAAATATCGAACTGAAAAAAGATTTTGCGACCTTCATCTCTTGAACTGATAAACTAGAGGCAGGTATTATTATCCATTCTTTACTATTAGGTGAAAGTTTGTGAAGACGTTTGATACTCGTTCAAGCCGAAACTGCTGAACGGATTTGGACAAGAGGCTAAGCGAAGCCTGAATTATGTAATACCTAAGATTTACTGTGAATTATGAACAGTACTCTTGGATTCGAGTAAAACCGTGGGTAACCGCTTGTTACGTATAAAATAACTTTAATAATGCCTCGTTGATCCAGTTGTCGCAAGCTTTTGCTGAGCATGAATCCTGGGTTCGATTCCCGGGTCAGGCAGAGTGTTATTGGGGTTTGCTTTAGCTGATGGTAATAGGCTCGCCCTCAATTACATGGGACTTAAACTTCTATCAATAATGGACTTAAACAATACTGGCGAAATGTGGTGGTACTGTAGGTGCACTCTGCTTAATCGTTCAGAGAATGAAGGCGTGATATTACGTGTTAACTTATTTACATTGTAGGTCTGTATATAAGGAATAGTATACGCCATTACGACTCCAAGTTTCCCTATAATGCGAGACGTTTGTAACAGTACTGTAACTACTAAATTATATTACACTTTCTTACGCGTAGGTTAGTTGGAACCCTTTTATGAGAGATGAAGTGTTTGAGCCGCAAGACGAGGCTAAGGGGTGAAATAATTGAGCTTTAGCCCCCGTGAGTTATGCCAAATTTAATCATCAATTCAATTCATATTCAAAAGTCATTTATTCAATCTAGGCTGAGAATCAGCACTTTTCGAACGTCTTCATCACATCATCATCATCCGACTTCACCCACTGCTGAGCTTAGGCCTCTCTTTTCTTGTGCCAATCCCCACGCTCCTGTGCCAGCCTCATCCAGGTTTTTCCCCCGATGGCAAAAATGTCGTCCGCTCCCGGACGATGAACATCTCGTCTTTCAGTCCTTGGACGCCACTCTGTCACAGCCCTACTCCACCTATCATCGCTTTGCCAGATGTCCAGACCAACCGTAGGCTCGGGCTTGCGGACGGTGAGCAATGGGTAGCTCACCGTCCAATAGGGACCAGGCCCGGGTCGATGGCGCGCGTGGAACACAACGCGCCATCGACCCGGGCCTGGTCATTCCCAAAGAGATGTCAGTATAAATGAAGGGGTCTGCTAGGACCGATGCCTGCCGGGGTCGCGGGAAACTCCGAAAGGGATACCGTGGCCCCTGGCAACGTACAGGCAACACTGAAAGAACACGGGTGGGTTTAAGTCAGTAAGTGTCTGACACGCCTACCTGCTCCGCCCAGAGCGTTATATAATTATTTGATAATTTCTCACGAGAAAAAAAAAGGTGTCCTGGCCAACTCCATATTTTAAGTTTCATCATACGGTTTCCGATATCGGAGACCTTCGTACGTCTTCGGATCTCGACGTTTGGTCTATTAGTTTGATGCCAAGGAGGACACTCCATGGCTCTCTGTGCAACTTTCAGCCTGTACACAGGCGCCTGCGTGAGAGTTCACATCTCAGAACCGTACGTCATGGTAGGCAAAATACACTGGTACTGGATTTAAATCTCGAAAAATGTGTGTTACACTGAAGGGCCTAGCACGAACGCGCGGTGTAATCGTAAACGTAATTCGTACGATTTTAAAATTGAGAATAGTCGCTTTGATACGCACCAGCCCGTCTTATAAAAATTTTAAATACTTATTTTGCACATATTATTTACTTAATTTTACGACTTTTTTCATATCGGGTGCTAATAATTTGTAAAAAAATTAACCCAATTGAAAGAGGAAAGTTATATTTTCGATCCGTATACGTTCGAATTTACGTTTTAACAGTAAAGTTACTACTACTAACTACCTTTACCCCGGGTTTATTTATGAAATGCTATATTTTTTATGGTAAATACTGAAGGTAGAATGTGCGCTCAGTTTTTAATATTAAGTTTGAATAATTAAAATATTTTTAAAAAGCTTTTTCGTTCTACTTTCCAAAATTCTGTGAATCAGTCAACATTTCAAATTATACCGAACAGAACGGTCTAAATTTCTTGGAAAATAAAATATTGAAAATAGAAAATATTTTAAACCAAATCCCTTGTATTTTTTATGGCAAAACAACGGATAATTTCCGACAGATTATTTTCATAAGCTTCCTTCACCTATTAAAATATTTATCTTGTAGACACTAGGTACCTATCCGTGTAGTCCGTGAGTGTCCATGGAGTTTCTTGCCCGTTCTTCTCCATAGGTATTATCGCGGACATTGCCGCCAGTGTCCGCGATAGTACCTACTACTCTTTGGAATGGGCAGCTAGCTTCATGTTTGTGACTAACCGACCCCTTGACAATTCAAAAGTGCCTGTAATTGGTTTAATTGAAATAAATGCTTTGAGTTTTTGATTTTTTTATCGAGAGACTGTGAAACTTATTCCTAGGGCGATATCATAATATTGAAAAACTTCTCCATAACACAAACTATAGTCGACCTCGTAATTGCTTTACCACCCTAAGTTTGAATGGTACTTGTAGATCATAAAACGTCAAGTTCTATTTTTGCTTCAAGACCAATGTGACGATTAGAAAGTTTAATTTAACCTTAATGAAGTGTCAATAAAAATAAAAAATAAACTACCAACCTTAACAGAGTTGGCTTCCAGTCTAACCGGATGCAGCTGAATACCAGTATTTTACATGGAGCGACTGCCAACCCAGTTACTGGGTAGCACGATACCCCTTGGCAACACTGGTTGTCAGAATTTCGGGCTTCTGACTACTCGTATCGACTGTCTAAGATCTACGAATGACAGCTGAGACACACTAGTTAACGTGTGTTCCGAGGCAGGGAGGGGTCTGCTATGGTTGGTCACTCATCCACAGACCAAACCTGGCAAGCATTGTTTAACCTTGAAGATTGTGGTATTCCATTATTTGGAACCACATCTTTTAGTTTTTTTACGTAGAAACACGTTACTCTTTCTTTATGTTATTATATTAAATAAACCACCTTTTGATTTATTTACCTATTGATATTCTATGACACATATATTTAACTCACTTTTATATTCTGTAGCACTGTTTACCCCTGTAAAGCATACTCTTAATTATCTCTTGATTGTTTTAACATCCAAATCGATTTTATAGTATTTAATTTTCCCTTTTGTAAAAACTTTAGAATATTTATATTCTGAAGTTTTCATCTTAAACTGTCATCTGTCGTAATTTACTTTTATAAAACATAGACAGAACACATCATAGATAAGTACAATCTATCTTCTCTCATAAAGTGGGTGTACACACTGAACCTTCGCAATAAGCGTAGATCTAAGATTTCTCCTCTGTAAGCCGTTTTTATTAGTGCTGGTCATATCTAAATTAAGAATTAACTTGAATATGTTTTAAACGACACGAAAATATGACACAGAACGATAAAAACGGTCTACATATTTTGCAGTCTAGTCTTGTCTTAGCCCTCGGAGAGTCGTATTTTTAACTTGAGACAGTCGCTGTTTTTCTGCCCTTAAGTCTGATTTGTCGAACTGTTAGCTACTCGAATATTAGTCTCATGTAACTAGCATAACTAGCGTGCGCGGGTGTTCTAATCATACTGTGTAACTTGAACTATCGACCCTGAGTGTATTATAACAATAAACATTCTAATAGTGTAATACCTGTGTTTAATTCGCTCGGCACTCCTGCCTAGCCCTGTAGAAGGTTCTCACTTCTAACGGACTCTTAACCACGCGGCGTGAAACGCCGCGAGCACACGCACATGAAGGCCTCCGACGCTAGACGACGTTACTCTCCAAGAGAGACCTCCGCCGTCACCTGTGACGCTAGCGCGGTCCTCCCGCTAGGTGAGGCGCCTCAAAGCGCCTCCATCTACAAACTCTCACAACCTCCTCTCCATTCCACAGGCTGGAGTGTATCTCCAGGGTGGATAATCCTCAGCCCAGCCTCCTCCACGCTGCCTGCGGCCTGCCTGCCTGCCTGCCCACCTGTTCCACTGCCTGCCTGTTCCTGCCTTACCCGAGCCTGTCCTGTGTCCTAAACTTATCTTTACTTTTACTAATTTTAACTTTTAATTTTAATACCTTTTTATTTTAATTTAATTTGTGACCTACGTTTCCCTCCACGGAGGAAAACGTTACGTTACAAGATCGACCCGTGCGGCTGTTATTATTTAACCACGAGCAAACAAAAAACAATCAATCTACAGGGAGTTTTTGTCAAACGTGGTTAACCAATTACGAGGTCTACTTTATAATATTACAGTCGATAGTTCCCAAACTAAATCACTGACGCAATTATAACCAACTGCTACGTTATATAAATTGAACTATGTTTAAGGTATACGTTCCCGAAGCCCTTACGTCTAACTATTGTAATCCATTAATTTAGGGAACAAGGTGAGTGTACGTGTTATGTTTCACTTTAGAGGTTTCTAGATCTTTGTGGAATCCTGATTGAGTTCGTTTCAACTGTTGAATTGTGATGTGGTGTGATTTCAAATATCAACCACCTAACCTAATTCAGGTTAATTGGCTGTAATTTTTAAACAAACAGGATCATTTCAGAACTTAATTGTTTGTTTTTCATACGGGTTTTGGTTACCGTATTAGGTTAAAAGAATGACTAATTCTACGAAATACAGTTTTCGCGTCCATGTCCCTGCCACTCTGTATATTAAATAAAATAAATGTTCAACCGTTGTAGTGTACGAGAAGCACATACAATAGTTTACCTAATTCCAATACCTGGAAATATACAAGCAACAGATATAATTTATCTATTTACTATTATTTATAACCATAATTTTAATTAGTAATTTATAGGCATAAATATTCATCTTTCCACTACACTTCATTTCAATTGCGTACGTTATCAATAATAATACTGGATTAGGTACTGTAACAGTTTTAGGGGTAAAAAAGCATTTGGCAAGTTCGGTAGTAATTTTTTTTACACCAAAAACTAAATAATATTCAGTAGTATTCATCAATATTCATATTAGTTATTGCAATTAATAGTCAATATTTTAGTACAGCTTAGAGATATTTCATAATTAAATTTAGTAATCAATTCATCAAACCCGCGATATATTCATACACTTGTATAGAGTCAAGTATTTCTAACTTGATAGATAGGTAGGCTGTGGAGTTTGTTGCGCCACTTCTTCTTTTCAGCTAAAACACTTGAAAGTGAGAGCGGGTGTTTTGGGGGACTGTCTTATGTAATTCTGACGTTCAAGAAGTGCTGATGCTTAGCCTAATGGGGATGTTGACAAAAAAAATGTTTTTGTCCGTCAGGTAGATTATGAAAAAATATTGGACACGTATTTTTAGTTTTTTTATGTAATCAAAAGATTACGGCAATATGCTAAAATGTGGAATGACGTCACACTGCCCGGTAGATTTTATACCGACTTGTGACGTAGCGAGACCCCACTCACCAATTTTATGCATTTTATCTAAACCATTTTTTAGTAATGTGATAAAGCAAAAAATACGTGTCTAATATTTTTGTAGTATCTACCTGACGGATTAAACTTTTTTTTCTAGTCAACATCCCTAGAAATCGTCACGTAACGATTGTTTTTAGCTTCTAAAAACTTATACTAGATGGCTCTGTACGGGGGTGTGTATGCGTATGAAACTTCGTTCCCGACGTGGGTCCTCCAACCGCACACATTCATGACTTTTGTTTTTGATTTGACAGCTATTTGCGACGATGACAACTTTCAGAATGCACTCTTTTCAAACACAGTTTTAAGTGCGATGTAAAAGAATTGACAACCTAATCAGCACGCCCACAACATTTTTTCAGTTGCAAGTAAGCCGCCAGAATTCCAATCTCTTTGTTCGACTGCACTTATGTGCTTTACGTGGAATTTCTAACAAGTAAGGCCGTTGGTCCTCCGGCACGTCAACGAGAATGAGAAGACTGCGCCGAAGTCTTGAGCGATACATACATTTACTATGGCCGTGTGTCCACCGCACACCACCAACGGGACGTCACATTTGATTCGTATCTCGTTGACGCCCTAAGCACCCTCGAAAACTATGAAAACGACAGCCATGACGAAAAATTTTAAAATTTTCGCTGCCGCCATCTTGGATTTACATTTTGACAAAATTCACACTTTCTCTCTCTATCAAATCAGAAGAAAAAATACGCAAGTATGAACGTTTTTTCCCGTGACGATTTCTGTCAGTTACCTTACCTACCTCAAACCGCGTTAAAGAACTTCGTTCCACAAATATTACTGCACATCGCATACGTTTCATCAATATTAATTTGTAACCACCTTCCATAATAAATATGTAAATACATTATAATTATGTATCTATACCTACGATACATAATTTCTAAAGATCTTATCGCACAATGTTGCTAATGGCACCAGCATTGTCCCGAGCCGTCATTGTCGTGCTCCAAGCTAACATCTATCAATGCCATTCCTCTCTCACGCGACACGAATTATGCGTTCACTGAATGTAAACAAAAACACACTATAAATATAAAGTAACAGTATTATAGCAATTTTTGTTTCCTTGGCAGTTATTTATACAATAAGATAAACTCTATTTAAAAAATATACCCTCTGACTAAAGCAAAGTGCAAGCAAGTTCTCTCCGCGTATTTACTGAACCTAGATTACGATAGCACTGAAAGTCTCCTTATTGTTTTAAAATAAGTGTTTTCAGCCTGTCCATCACACCACACCATACTGCACCACACCACACCACACAACACCTACACTACACCAGACTGCACCACACAACATCACATCACACGACACTATACTACACTACACCTTAGCACACCATACTACACCACACTTCACCACACCACATCACCCACTTCACTGATACCCACACTCTTCAATAATAACTTAATTTTTGTATTTTTTTGTTTACTTTTTATCCTCTTTTATTTTTTGTTTACTGTGTTCTCGTATTTTGATACGAAAATTACTAAATTATACTATTAATTTGGTAAAAATACTTTGTAAATATTATGTTTATGATTTGATTAAATACTCAAACACTGTTTTTGAGGGGGGCCTGGTAATCTGTGTGACAGGTTTTCCTAGTGCAGATACCAGTCTCCCACAAAGGATTTATTAGATTTTGTAATCTTCATATTTTTAAGGCACCTTTGTGGAAGAGAAATAAAATGTTTATTATTATTATTATTATATCCCGGCAGTGACCTTGAAATAATGACCTACAGCCGCTCGGTAGATAAACCTTCCGAATCCGTATGTTACTGCCGCATACTCGATGCTGTTGCGTACACACGGCTCCACATCAAGCTATACATTTCCAGTTTATGCTGATCGCGCATTGTATAGTATTTCCGTACAATTAGAGGTCAGCTTATACTGGAAATGTATAGCCGTTGCTGTATTGCTTGATGTGTAGCCGTGTGTAATATACAATGAGATTTCGAAGCGCGTCATTTCGACCATTTTCTATGAAGATATACTACTGTTACTTATTTATACTGTGACAAAAGTGTATCTAGACGGAAAATGTTGAGGTAACCTGTCATGTTGGTAAATGTCAGAGTGACACGGTTTTTGAAGTGAAGACTTCTTTAGGCGCACTTTGCGCTCTTTTTGAACAGTGAACGAAACTGAACCGACTCGCTCACGTCAGTGAGGCTTAATCGGGTATACTCGGCTCCAGTCGGTTGGTGACGCTGAATTTCTTAATACTCGGCACTGGATTTTAAAATTAGAATATCGTAAAAGTTTTCACTACTATCGGGTGGCTAAAGCACACACTCTCTTTTTTTCGTTTGGTGATGTACTTAAGTGGTTGGCTGACTTATGGCCGATTCCTTTAATTTACGGACCGTTAATGGTTAATTTTAAGACCTGTATCTTTACCAATAATGAAGCAGACCTCAAGACCAGTATTTGCATAGT
The DNA here is from genome assembly GCA_916701695.1 of Agrochola macilenta. Taxonomy (NCBI): domain Eukaryota; kingdom Metazoa; phylum Arthropoda; class Insecta; order Lepidoptera; family Noctuidae; genus Agrochola; species Agrochola macilenta. Next base: position 6,573,441 of record OU753554.1, on the reverse strand, counting down.
TGACCCTCCTTTAGGGAAGTAGTAATCACAGGAAAAATTAGCTTACAAATCTACGTATACTAGTGGTTGCCCAGAGGTCAAAATTCGACCATAATTCATTAAAATTTTAAGTTGTATAGTACATACTGATTCCATGCTGCCATGTCATGATTCTGAGGTGGCCATCTTGTGTCAAACGCATGGTAGTGTGTGTAATGTTTTTTTAATTTATTTCTAATGTACTCGTATATTATATAAAAATATTAGCTTTCTGCACTCCTTCTCCATAGAAACTTTAACTGTGCCAAATTTCATACTCCTCGGTCCGCGTAACTTTCGTAAAAAAGGGGTACAAAGTTTTTTCTTCAAGTATTAATATAATAATAATCCCCAGTTTGGCAATAAAATATGCTACCATTGGTAAGCAAAATAATTAGTTTTTGTTTATAAAAACTGAGCATTAGTGACTGATTTTAGATTCTTCTGCCCAAATTACAATTCATTTGGGGTAGGCATAACATGTCATTTTATTCCATACTTTTTTAATCATCGGCATCTCGGTAGTCACTCCCTTCTAGCCATAATCATCTTTACTTACATCTTTACTTAAGATGGTAACACAGTCCATCCATCTTTTTTTTTATCAAGTCTCATATCATTTCTGATTCGTCAAGAGGTTTTTTTAACTCTTTATTATTCAGGCTCGTCAAATAACTTTTAGTTATGTTTTGATTTGTTAAATTATTTTTTAATGGTTCTAATTGGTCAAGTCTATAAAAAGTTCTAGCTCGTCAAGTCTCTATTTAGTTCTGATTTGTCACGTGTAATTTTTTGTGGTATTCCACGTAGGAATATGAATTTTGGCTTAGTGATTTTTATTTAGTAGGTACGCACAATTTAATTCAGTTCATTAAGCTTCATGCAGACTAGCGCGACGCGACAACGGGTATTGTAAGACCGTGAAGTTTTCTTAGAAATTGTATTATCGAGTCGCGTCGCGCTGGTCTGCACGAGCATTTATTCGCCTTGGTGACGTTTCGATCATGTTAGAATAGAAAAGAATACTCTTTATAATGTACAACATAAAAATTACAGGTAATAAATGTAAAAAAAATACATAAGGTGACATTGGGCGGTCTTATTTCTTAAGTTATTTTAACAGTTCAAATTAAATCTTCTTGTTGCACAGTAACTGGCCAGACGAAATGCACACACATTTGAAATTCGGAGAAAGTCTTCGGGATTAAAATAATATTTCTGTTGAAGTCCATTAACATAATTACTCTGTCAGTTACTGTCAGTCTTGACTGGCGACAACCGGTCACGACTGTAAGTAAAAAAGTCACCGGAACGTTGCGGTCGCTCTATCGGTTGAAAAACCTTTTCCCATCACACATAAAGGCAATGCTTGTACAGTCCTTAATCTTTCCTATAATAGATTATGGTGATGTGTGACTATGACCTGAATGCAGATCTCCTCAATAAACTTGACCGCCTTCTAAATAACTGCGTTCGATTCGTTTTCAATCTTCGTAAGTATGATCATGTGTCTGAGCACCGATTGCTTTTAAAATGGTTACCCATACGTCAGCGCAGAGAGTTGAGGGCTATGTCTATGTTGTATTCTATACTGGACAAACCCACTTCTCCTTCTTACCTGACTTCCCATGTTCAATACTTAAGCTCTGCCCGTAGTAAAAATCTTCGTTCTACCAACAATCGTTTTCTGCGATGTCCTTCTCACCGTTCTGGTTTTATTCACTCTTCTTTCTTTGTCCAGGCGGTTTTTCTTTGAAATGCGCTCCCTCTTAAAATCAGGATGGCAACCAGTCGGTTATCTTTCAAAGTGAAGGCACGTGAACATAAAAAAAACATATAAAAAAAAAAAAAAAAAAAAAAAAAAACTGCTGATCTATGGGGAAATTCCGTAGAGGTTGCAAAATGCATTATCAACACTGTAGCGCCTGAATTAGCAATTATTTTTAATAAATGTATTGACTGTGGTGTAATTCCTGACTTAATGAAGAGTAGTAAAATAATACCTTTGTTTAAATCGGGCAGCACATCAGACCCCACGAACTTTAGACCTATTTCTGTGCTTCCTACTTTTAGTAAAATATTTGAAAAATTGATGCTAGATCAATTGCAAAGACATTTTAATAAACATAAGTTATTAAACAGTAAGCAATTCGGTTTCACAAGGGGTCGCTCGACTTCTGACGCTGGTGTTGAGCTTCTTTCACATATTTTTGAGGCCTGGGAGAAGTCACATGATGCCCTAGGCATTTTTTGTGACTTATCTAAGGCTTTCGATTGTGTTTCTCATGATACATTGGTCAGGAAATTGCATCACTATGGTGTTAGAAACACTGCCTTGGATCTTCTTATTTCTTATTTGGATAATAGGATCCAAAGAGTGGACGTTAACGGCAAGCGATCTCCGGGTTCTATTGTCACTATGGGAGTTCCGCAGGGCTCAATTCTTGGCCCTTTTTTATTTCTCGTATATACTAATGACCTACCTTGCCTTATAAAGAACAGTCATGAAATAGTGTTATTTGCAGATGACACGTCACTTATATTTAAGCTTAAGCGACCACAGACAGTTATTGACGATGTGAATAATGCTCTCTCTAAAATAGTGCATTGGTTTAGTGTTAATAATTTACTTTTAAACGAGATAAAGACTAAATGTATTAGATTTCTAACACCTAACGTTAAACAGGTGAAAACCAATGTACTAGTAAATGGGACAGAATTGGATCTTGTGGACACCACTGTGTTCTTAGGTATTACTTTGGATTCGAAGCTTCAGTGGGGCCCACATATAACCAAATTGTCGAAGCGGCTAAGTTCTGCAGCCTACGCGGTGTATAAAATCCGTCATTTGACTGATGTAGGAACAGCTCGATTAGTATACTTTAGTTATTTCCATAGTGTAATGTCGTATGGCATTTTGTTGTGGGGAAATGCAGCCGACTTTCAGGCTATATTTGTGCTGCAGAAACGTGCCATTCGAGCAATTTATAACCTAAGTTGTAGGCATTCACTGAGGGATAAATTTAAGGAAATAAACATAATGACAGTCGCGTCTCAATATGTTTATGAGAACCTGATTTATGTGAAAAAGAATATAAATCTATATTCTAAACACAGCGACATTCATAGCTTAAATACTAGAAACAAAGATTTATTTATTGTGCCGAGGACTAGGCTCCAAAAAATTAGTAATTCTTTTAAGTGCCAAAGTATACGTTTTTACAACAAACTCCCAAGCCATGTCAAAGAACTGAGCCTCAATAAATTTAAATCATTTATTAAACAGAAACTATGTCAAAAAGGTTTCTATAAAGTTAAAGATTACATAGACGACAAAAAGGCTTGGGACTAATTAAGCTACTCCAATGTACCCCAAGGAACAAACAATTATTTTAGACTATTTTAGACTACACGATACTATATGAGCATATAATTGTTGGATTATTTTATTTGACTGTAAGTCAATTCATTTTAATTTTGTTTTCATTTATTGTTGACATAATCTACTCTTTAAAATGTTTTTTTTTTATGAGTTGTATTGCAATTTGTGGTGATGTAAATTATTTTAGCATAATAATATGCACTATTATATAGAATCAAGTTTTTTCAACTGAACAGACAGCTGTGCTGCTGGGGAGTTTGTTGCGCCATTTCTTCTTCCCAGCTTATGCACTAGGAAGTGGTGAAGGGTGGGCGTTTTTGGGGGACTGTCTTATGTAATTTTGACGTTCGAAAAGTGCTGATTTCTCAGCCTAGTTTGAATAAATGACTTTTGAATTTGAATTTGAATACATATTCGTAAAAAGTTGGCAGAATCATTGCAGCGCTGATTTGTTGGATTTGTTTTCTCCTCTACCTATCGTATCGTTATTTCTCCAAACAAAGTTTATTCGGTTTAAATGTATGTATGTATGTCTATGTATTAGTGTGTATTAATTTTCAAGTTATCTGTCCCTTATGTTCAAACCTGCCATGTTTTGTCTCTGCATCACCCTAAGGTTGACTGGTAGAAAATGCCTCAGGCATTAAGTCCGCCTTTGTACAGTTTTTTTACTGGTGCGTGAAGTTTTAATAAATAAAAATAATTATAATAATAATGTAAGTCGAAGTAGGTCAGTACTATTTTATCAGTATTTTTAAACAGGACAACGCTTAATTAAATTACATGATCAGCCCGGCTTTTGTTTCGGTTTCAAATTAGCATAAATTATTACGTGAAATAAAATGCGCGTTCCTTTTTACCCATTACGAATTTTTTTCAAGGATAAACAGAAAAATATGCCTTTTTGAATAATATACTTATTTCACTCTCGTAGATTAAAATAATAATATTTAGGGAAATAGGCAAATAAATTAAGACCAGCTTGATTCATGGTAGCTAGAGAAACAAAGTGGGATTTAAGATATGGTGTAGAAAACACCACACTACACTTCTAATCTTCTAAATCTTTTTTCTACGGACCCCGAGATGATGAGACGATGGCGGAATGCATTGGACAAAACAAACGACCAGTAGTCCGTATTAGCACTGGATCAACTCAAACTCAAAGCATTTATTTCAAATAAACCAATTACAGGCACTTTTGAATTTTCAAGGGTCAGTCAGAAAGATACCTATGGAAGATGAACGGGCAAGAAATTCGCTCACTCTCACTAGCACTGGAAGTTAGGGGGAGAGGCGTTTGCACAGCAGTGAGACGATCAGGCTACCAATAACATTAAGTTACGTTTTAAAATAATTCTAAACAGTATAATCATCACAGTAAAATTAAAACGCCCCTCAAATACCCTCCACAGCTCCAGACACTTAGGCAACTTAATCCAATTTCACCTGAAAATAATCGAATTTTCTCTCAATCAATTCATAATAACATTGTTTCTTCCACAAATTAATTCTTAGAGCGTCTAATCGACGTTGTGGTAAAATTAAGTTACGCTTCCCGCCTACCAAAGTTACCAAGGCTTCCCTCGGAAATTTGATTACCTTCAAATTTGTTTAAACACCCACTATTTTGTCTGGAAAATCATTGAAGAATTCAATTTTATAAAGTTAACGGCATTCAATTTTATAAAGTTAACGGAATAAATTTTTTGGAAGTTTCTTCTTTTTAGGGTTTTATACCCGAAGGATGCCACGGAACCCTATTTTACTAAGCATCCGCTGTCCGTCCGTGCTTCTGTCTGTCTGTTAGCGGGGTGATATCTCATAAACTGTAATAAAAACCGGTCAAGTGTGTGTCGGACCACGCACAATGAAGGGTTCCGTTGTTGGGATGAATTCATCCTAAGAACAAACTTAACATTGTACTTGCATGTAGATAGTTGAAAATAATAACACATTAAAAAAATTAGTTAATAATTACAGGGGGTCCCATAAACGCGTTTTTTGCTTGATCCTAGTACGATACGAAACCCTACCTGTGCAATTGGTAATTATTTTCACATTACTTAACTAGTAAGATAAATTAAACAGTCTAGCACTAAATACTGCACTATAAACATTAAGTACTTTAGGTATTTTCTACATGCTTCTTGCTAACTCACACTTTGGGAAATGATAACCTCAACCTTAAACCATAAAGAGAAAAACCCGGCCTAGTGCGTTTCGAAACCGCGTCTGTTTCGGCCCACGCACAGTGCTTCACTGTGCGTGGGCCGAAACAGACGCGGTTCCGTAATTATGTAGAATGTATATTCACGCATGCATAGTATCCATTTTACCGACCACAAAAATAAGTTTGTATGTAATTCATAGTATTTCGTGAAGAAACTTTGAAGAAGAAAGTTACTACTGCGGTTGAAACTGAAAAGACCTCACAAACTATTGACTTTTTACTATGGGATCCAATGATAACCCACACGCTTCTGAGCATAGTTTTTTTTTACATCGCTCGGTTACATGTATGGGAATCACAAAATATTTTGTTCGTTATTTCACTACACCATTTTTTTGCGGTGCACAGTATCACCTTTCCAATTTTCATCGATATAGCGATAGTCTCCGAGAAAAATGACTGTTTGACTTCCGGACGTAAAGGGTAAAGGTTTCGTTTTTGCCATTTGACTTCGAAACCTCAAACAGCGAAAAATGCTTGAAAATAAACTTTCCCAAACCCTCAGCTATATTAAAGTCAAATCATTTTATAGGCAATTTTAATTTGCAAAAATGGGTCACAACACACCCTATGCCAAAGGCCACGAAAAAAACAATAGTTGGCGTCCAGTCTATAAAAGTTTTATGAGACCTATAATATTACGTCTGTCACACCCCAGACAGGGAACCTTGCCAAATTTCTACCCGACCCAGATATAAAAACGCAAAAAAGTACCTACAGTAAATGTATTAGTATGGCCAAGGAGCGAATTATTAAGCAGTTTTCCAGCACATTCTTTGCCCTCGGCGGGCGCATGTCACCTTTGAACATGAATAAACTCTCGTTTTGATGAAGGTAAAAAAAAAAGGTGCAAATGAAAATGTACCTTAGCATTTCGTAGCTTAGCACGCTTTAAATTTCGTAAAAAAAAAACGTGTTTCTGGAGTACATATTTGAATACAGGGTGGGACATTTTTCGTCGGTTATTTAAAAAAAGAAAGCTGTTCATAGAAAACCTACGCGGTCAAAATGTATGGAATAGCAGTTTTTTTTTAAATAACCGACGAAAAATGTTAACACAGGGGTTTCAGAATCTTAAACTGAATCCATGGTAACAGTTTTCGCGTCGATATCCCTGCTACCGAGTATACCTCCTCGCTCGTTTGACTGCCTCATTGGTAGGTACTAGGACTTTATAAACCTAAAAGAATTTTATCACTGTTTCACAGGTTGCTATCCGTGACTGCGACCTATCTACCTGGGTCTTAACTTTAAAAGCCTATCTTTGTAGCCTACGAACAAAGTAAAACTGTAGACTGTGGACTTTTTTTAATTACTTGACTTAATTCTTCAAATATTGCTCGCAAGTTGATTTGTGATCATTGGTTGAACCTTTAAAGAATTGAGGCAGAATTGAGTGTTGGCGAACTTGAAGATTAAAATATTGATAAAATGAATTATGGACTACTAGACCAACGGGTTTAGTGGTCGTAAGCGCTACTGCCGAGCATGAAGTCCTAGGTTCGATTCCCAGATCGGGCAAAGTGTTATTAGGTTTTTCCATCTGTAATTGCTCAACCGTAGCCCGGAGTCTGGATTTGTGCCCGGTTGATGACAATGTTCCGTGTGGTGCCGGACGTAAAGATTAGTATCAACCTAATTCACCCGTGGGTGTCGTAAAAGGCAACTGAGGGACTTACTAGAGAATGGGCAGCAGCGTTCTCTATGTATTTTGACACCATACTGCGGCGAGGCGATAATGGCTAACCCCCCCCCCATTTGAGGGAGGCCTATGTCCAGCTGTGGACGCCTCTCATTGCATAGGACTTAAACATAACTGGCGAAATGTGAGTGGAATATACCTCTGCCAAACGAATTCTCCGAGGATTCCGGCGCGATGATAAGTTACATGTTTGAATAATGCGTATTATGTACTCTATTGCAATAACGTTAGTACTATCTAAGAAACACCACCGAAATCCCCTTACATTGTTGTCGTCGTCTTACAAGAATAAACACATTACCGTTATTTATAGCCTAAAGATAAGGTTTTCAGCACATTTTTCACGCACATAGCTTCAGTATCTAGCGTCGCTTAACTTTATCGTTCCTGCGTAAACTAATTAAATGGTGACAATAAGGAAATAGGCAGAAGGTTAAATTTTTATGGTAGGCCATGTGTTTGTGAGATATAGCCAGTCAGGATTGAAAGAAAGAAAGAAAGAAGAAGTATTTATTGAGACTCGCACAGGAAATCACATTAAACTAAAAACACATTAAACATAAATAAAAAACAAAGTAACATTAAAATTTAAAGAAGGAAGTCCTGTACGAGGCCAAAAGGCTCCTATCTCAGTATGATGCCGCGACATTTAAAAAAGACGAAAGACGGTGTTTTGAAGCATTTACCAAAAAATACTCTGGCTCTTTCTCGCATAGGGTCACAGTCATGCTGAGCGATGGCCGTTTTGCGTGGATGTGACGCATATTTTCCACCAACTTGTCCTTTTTAAAAAGCTTTTATTTAACTTGCAATGTATGTATGTATGTTTGTTCGCGTGAAATCTTGCTACTCAATTTTGAAGCAGATATCTTCAACCGATTGAGCTGAAATTTTGTATACACGTTTAGTTTGGATGACAATACACGATAAGCTGTATGACGTCATTGTAAATCCAATATGGCGGAACATCCAAGATGGCGGAATAGTTATTTTTTATGCACTTCTGCAATATGGATATCAAATAAAAGTGAGAGTAACTCGAAAAATAATGTGACGTCATTCTAAATCCAATATGGCGGAACATTAAAGATGGCGGAATAGTTATTTTTTATGCACTTCTGCAATATGGGTATCAAATGAAAGGGTTTGCCGAGAATAATTAGAAATAACTAAAAAGTAAAAAATAAATTAAAAGCAAAAAAAAACCTTTAAAAAAAAAGCTTTTATTAAAATGTTCTAAAAAGAAGAAAATTATATTTTCTTTTAAAATTTTAACTATCAACTTATAACCTCATTATACACAATTTATATGATCATAAAAGCTTGTCGCGAGGTTTGCAAAAAAAAACTTAGCAGATTAAGGTACTCAATTAAATAAGTACTAGTTTATTTACACAAGTAAATCGCGATATAAATAAACCTTATTTACATAAATGGTTCATGAAGCATCTATTGTCCAAGATGGGACTTAAACACAAGTGACGAAATGTGGGGGTACCATCGAAGAAATTCAAATCTAACCACCGTAAGGATTATTCTTGTTTGCAGCGCTCTCCAGCTATAGAACCGGGCCGGTAACAGATGTGGTCGTCGTGTTCACGGGATTTTGTTTTGAAACTGGTTAGATAATATGAACTTTGATGGTACACCTCTGCATAGCCCTTCGGGGAATACAGGCGTTATGTTATGTTGTCTGTTCTAAATGGAAAATACGCAACCGAATTTAATTAAGTAGGTATGCGAAAATAAATTAATGATTTTAATTTGCAACCAGGGTTCATAAACGTTAGTAGCTTTATGCCTAACTTGGGTTTGGGTTGGGTTCGAGTCTGACCAGATGCTGAGTACCAGTATTTAATATGGAGCGATTGCCTATCTGACCTCCACAACCCAGTTACTGGATAACATTATAGTTTTGAGCTTCTGACTAGCACTAACGACTGGCAAACATCTACGAATGACAGCCGGGACCAACAGCTTAAACTGCTTTCAGAGACACGAAGAGGTCTCGATATGTAATGGATGGTCACCCATCCACGAACCGACCGCGGCAAGCGTAACTTAACCTGCCCTCGTAATAATACGAAACTTACAAGTACGTATTCGTTTTTCTGGTGAAACTTTAGCACCTATAATATTTTTGGTAGAGTTTTTGTTTATATATTTCTGGAATTACAAATTTCCTAGCGATCTTCTTTTTAGCGTTTCGATGGTTATCTAAATGGACTCGGCTACGTGTTTACGCGCCATCAGTTCCTGTAACGTCCAGATGACAGGACACGCAGGACACGATTAAGTGTCCCATCGTTAGTGGAACAGCACCACATCGAACTCCAAAGAAAAAAAAAAAAACCTGTTCAGGTGGAGATTTGTAGACGACTCCCGCCCGTCTATGAATCTCCACCTGAACAGGTTTTCCTTGCTTCGGTCAATCTGCGTCAGCAATAAGTCATCCAAAATCAACAAAAACAGCTGAAATCTCTGATGATAATTAAAAGAGTGCATTTCAACATAAATATTTTGTTTTCGTGAAACTATCACAATTTAAATCATGATTGCAATCAACGGTATGTTATTAATGAATGTTCAATTATTTCTCGCTATTATTATGATGAGTTGATAATCGAACATCGCCTGTTATTATGGACGCTGAATTTAATCATTTTTGCATTCTAATTTCATAATAACTTATCATAACAGCACGCCCATATTCCCCGATTGTGGTGTAGCTATAATGCACCCACATTTCGCCAGTTATGCTTAAAGGCTAACGCAAACAGGCGCGACGCGACAGCGCGACGCGACTCTAATAAAACAATTTTTAAGAAAACTTCACGGTAGAACAATTAAATATGTTGCGCCGCCGCCGCGCCGCCGTCGCGTCGCACTGTGGATCGAAAAAAGATTCGAAGAAATAGGAGCTTAAATTTTAAAGTGTCTGTTTTTTGCTTAAAATGGCTTCTAATTGCCAATATTATGCATAAATATATCATAGGATACAATCAGGTAGGCAACTTAGTAACTATTTATTTTTTTGCAAAAACAAAGTAGAGCTAATGCTTATATCTCCGGAACGAAGAGAATAACCGTTACATCCTTGCACACAGTGATGTAACTATTTATTTATGTTTTTTTTTTGACATACGTCATAAATACTAATATCTAATATATAACATAAAAACGGAAAAAACCAAGTAAGTGATTGTTTGACGTACTTGATTTTTTCAGATTGGGTGCCGGTTTTTCCAAAAAAAACGGTTAGTCGCTTCCGCCGCTGCCCGCTATTGCCATCTACTGGGTATAAATCCAGACTCTAGAGTCTGGATTTATACCCAGTAGATGGCAGTAGTTGCCTAGGCAACTACTGACAAATTCCGTATGGAAAATCCAATAACACTTGGTCGACCCGGTAATAGAACCCAGGACCTCATGCTCAGCAGTAGCGCTTGCGACCATTAGACCAACGAGACAGTGCATTCTAATTTCATAATATTTTTTATACATACAGATTTATACATTAAACAGAATTCAGAAAATTTAATATAAATATATGTATTATCGTAAACAGGTAGGTATTCATTCGCATTTAACGCATTTTTTTACGTCTTACAGAGAACTTACTAGCAGAATCCTAATGTGATATTTATTTCTACTCATTAGTAGTCTTCTAACTTGGAAAATAACCCACTAATTACTCCCAGGCTTCCATTTTAGTCTAATTAAAATGACCTACAAAAATTATAAAATTATGAAATATCTTACCTCGTAGCAGCGTCAAAATCCCAAGCGGCATCACCAACATAGCCACAAGCAGATCAGTAATGGCCAGTGACATCAAGAAATAGTTGGTCACATTCTGCAGTCTCCTCTCCAAATAGATTGCCAGACACACAAGAACATTCCCTGCAGCCGTGCAGACCACCAGCATAATAGCTATAAGCGCCCACCAGTTGTTAACCGCATCGTCTTCTTCAATACCATTGGTGGCGTTTCCAGTATCATTGCCAAAGACATCGAATATGTTGTCAATAGTATAATTGACTACTTCAAACGTTTCTGTCAGTTCCAGTGCATCCTTTGATAAAGATCTATAGCTGTGTTCATGCATTGTGCCGCGTTTTCTTAAGTGTCAGGTTCATTTTCGTCGGTACTCCATTCATCTTATTTCGTAAATGTGGATTGTTTCCGAATACATTTTCTTTTGTTTCTAATGTTGCTTGTTAATTTTGTGAAGCATCTGTAACAGAATAATGTATGTTATTTTATTGTTTTAATAGGTTTCTTCGTAGATATTTTTATGTATACCAAAACGGTTTACAATAAAAACCGATTTTGGCATGTCGAATTGGCTTCTGACGTAACGATACGTAATCCTAATTCTAACTAATAAAATAATTATAATTGTTAAATTGAGTTTGTTTGTTACGCTTTCACGCTAAAACGGCTCAACGGATTTAGATTAAATTTGGCATATGGGTAGACTTTATCCTGAAGGAGGATATAGGCTACTTTTCATCCTGGATTGCAAACGAAGTCGCGGGCAACAGCTAGTATGTTATATTCCGTTTTACCAAGCCTGGCACGAAAGGCTGAATATGTACTTATTTTATAAGCCAATTACCTACAATAGATAACCGTTTAGCGAGACTCCGCATTATAAAAATATATTATGTTCATAATCATAATTGTTCGGTTTAAAATAAGACAAAGAAATTAAAGTTTAGTTTGACCGAGACCGCTGTTCCGCGCTTTAGGAATGCGCGAGACGGGGCGTTGACCAATGAGCGGCGGGACGGCGTGAGCGTTGACGAATAAGCGGCCTGCACTGCTCCCCCGTCTCGCCACGCTTTTACCCAAGGCAAGGAACAGTGGTCTCGATCAAACTAAACTATAATTTCTTTGAAAAGTTTCGTTTGTCTTATTTTAAACCAAAGTCAAACTACATATTATACCAATATACTATTCAAGATTTAATATTCTTTCAACCATTTTTTCAAGATTATTTCCATAATCTTTTTCAAGATTATTTTCATAATCTTTTTCAAGGTTATTTTCATAACCTTTTTCAAGATTATTTCCATAATCTTTTTCAATATTACCTCCACTTAATATTTCAAGATATAAACATGTCAATATTACATACATATTAGGTTTATTCCACCATGATTCAGGTATTCCAATATCTCCAGCGATAAAGAATAAAAACAAAGAGAACCCTTTTGACCCTTTTATATCTCTTATGATTAACTTTAGGATTTATGCCTAAAAGATAAGTTTATGTTTTGTTTTGAATTTATGGATATTTGTTAGAACTAGAAGAAGCCTTTGCCCTGCAGTGGGACAATAATACGCTGATATTATTATTATTATTATTTCCTTTAAAAATATTTAAAAATGTAATTAATATATTTTACATGTAAATGTAATTTACATATAAAATATATTAATTACATTTTTAAATATTTTAATTAAAAAACCTTTTATAAATATAAAAATAGTGCCATCGGCATCAAGAATAGGGTCCAAGCTGCTGCTGGTCTAGAGAAAGGAACTTCCTCACTATGCGTGCTGTGTCTAGGAGTACTGCTTTCTGAATCAAGCCCTTGACCCAGCCGTGCAATAAGAGCCTCCTGAGGTATTAGTCGGGGCTCTCCGCGGTCATTAACCGTTACGATTATCGGTAAAATGATTATTACTATTATTAATTAGAATGAGTTTAGTAAAGATTTATCGTCGACCAGCTGCGCCCCGCGGTGTCAGTCGCATAAGTCTCGATCCCGTGCAAATATCGGTATAAAAAGTATCCTATGTCCCAATCCAGGTCATGATCTACCCATGTGCCTAATTTCAGTCATCCATCCGTTCAGCCGTTTTAGTGTTAAAGCGTAAAAATCAAGCGAACAAAAAAGCTAACTTTCATATTTATAATATTACTAGCTTTAGCCCGCGGCTTCGCCCGCGGGGATGTAAGAAAATATCCCAAGGGTACGTACTACCAGGATTAGTTAGATCATACCTAATATCCGAGGAAAAGTCGTTGATTCCTACCGCTGCGCCCGCGTTGTCGGCAACCATAATTATTTTGTCACGCGTCATTTTGAATATGCGATATCTTTTAAAGTATTCATTTTAATTATATGATGTCAAGGCATATTTTAATCTAAATTAAATGCCCAATTTAAATAATATGTTTTATTGGATAAGGATAAATAAAATACCGGTCAAAATAGCTTCGGAAATAACAATGAAACTATGGTTACTGTAGGTCATCCTTATGCTGTTAGAAAGATAAGACAGTTAACAGATGTAGAAACCGCGCGTTTGGTCTATTTTAGCTACTTCCACAGTATTATGTCGTATGGCATTTTACTGTGGGGTCGGGCTGCTGACATTGAATCCATCTTTATTTTACAAAAGAGAGCTGTCAGAGCCATTTATAATCTACATCGTCGCGAATCTCTCAGGGAACTATTTAAAAAGATTAATATTATGACGGTACCTTGCTAATTCATATATGAAAATATTATGTATGTAAGAAAAAAACTTCATATTTTTCATAAAATAAGTGATAGACATAATTTTAATACTAGAAATAAAGATAAAATAGATCAGCCATTTTTCAGATTATCTAAAGTACATACATCTATTATGGGGTACTGTGTTAAATGTTACAATAAAATACCTTTTATTATGAGTTTTAAATTTTCTTTCATTTAATTGTAATATATTACAATTAAATGAAAGAAAATTTAAAACTGATATTAAAAGTACACTCTGTAAACAAGCATATTACAGATTAGAGGATTATATCCAAGATAAGAATGCTTGGAAACATGCTGGTCCTGCTCCGTAGGACAATTTAGAGTCTAGACGAAATCAAACTGGTTGCTTATTTAATTACATAATTTGTTATTTTTTATAACTCTGATTTTACATTCTGTGATTTCTTGAACTCACACACTGACTTATTAGTATTACTTGTTAAAATGTTAGGAATATCGTATAATTTTGCAATGTTTGTAAATATGTGAGCACCATGTATCTATCACATAATTAATTTATCTGTGATTGCTTTATTTACTTTTTTCATTCTTTTTTACCTATCACGGTATAGTAAGCTTATGTTAGATGCATCGTCTTCACATATAATTATATAATTAATGTATACAAAATATTGTAAAAACATTTTAAAAGAGTAACGGAGTTTCTTGCCCATTCTTCTCCAGACGAAAACTACCTTTAGGAAGGGACGACTAGAATCAATTCTATTTTTTGTAAATTTGACGTTCATAAGTGCCTTTTATGTGCCTAATTGAAATGAATTGTTTGACTTTGACTTTGACTTTGAAGATAGACATATGCTATCGCGGACTTTATTTTTGAACTTTTAAGATATACAATTCTGTGAAACATAAATTTGATGTATCTCTTACGGCTTACGCGGCGCACGCCAGTAAAGCTCCCAGTTGGCATGATTTTTTCCGACATCTTCCACAATAATCGTCATATTTCAGCCAATTTACACAAAACCTTAATGTACTCGTATTATACACAAACACCTTCCTCCTGAATCACTCTATCTATTGAAAAAAACCGCATCAAAATCCGTTGCGCAGTTAAAAAGATCTAAGCATACATAGGGACAAACAGCGCGAAGCGACTTTGTTTTATACTATGTAAAGACTAGCTTTCGCCCGCGGCTTCGCCCGCGGCTTCGCCCGCGTGGAGGTCGTAAATTATCCCACGGGAACATACTAGAGGAATAAAAAGTAGCTTATGTGTTAATCCAGGTATTCGTGTGGCAAATTTTATCTAAATCCGTTTTGCCGTTTTTGGGTGATTGAGTAACAAACATCCAAGCATAAAAACTTTCACATTTATAATATTAGTAGGATAGTAGGATAAGTAGGATAAAGGTTAGGATATGGCAGTGAAGCTAAACGAAAGTGATAACTTTTATGTTCATTTATTGTCAACAGTCAGGGAAATTAATTACACTACGTCAATATTTTGCCATGATAAAGTTAATTCATGCAACTGTCAAAGACTGACAGTTGGTATTTGAATGTACTTACGGGCAATTTAAATTGGTGCAAAATGTTCAAAAAAAATATTTTCCTGACTGTACTTACTACAAAGTCATAATTTTATAAAATGCGTAACTCAAATCAACTCAACCATGACAAAAAGCAATAATTTATTTTGAAATTCCGGTTGATCTCGTACAGACTACGTTTAAAAAGCGGTTAACCACGCAATTATTCATTTCATTAGGGGGTGCTTCCCCCTAATGAAATGAATAATTGCGTGGTCACCAACAACACACGAGCCACCAACCACAGCGGTCGGTGGCTGTAGCCACCTGCTGCGGTGGCATGCACTGCTGTAGTGGGTGACCGCTACCGGCCACATACGCGACAAATTCATACAAAACGTATGAAAGTACGTGAACTGCTTGTTGCTGGGCCACCGGTGGCTGTGGACGGTGGCTCGTTTGAGCCTAAGCTCAAAGTTAACCTTAAGGGTAAGCACACGCGATCCACCGGCCACAACCACCGGTGGCTGTCGCCTCTTGCTGCGGTGTTACTGCTCTAGCGAGTGGCCGTCACCAGCCACAATTGTGCGACGAATACATACAAAACTTATAAAAGCACGTGAACTGCTTGTCGCTGTTCTACCAGTGGCTGTGGCCGGTAGCTCATTTGCGCCAAGTCTAAGGGTGGGTACATTACCACCTAGAAAGTAAAATAAAAACACAGGTTTATTTACTGTTGTTTCCTATTGAGAAGACCTATAAAGCGAAATTTACCCTTCCGTCGAGTTACTAAAGCAAACTGTTGAGATTTTGTTTAATTTTCACTAGAAGTTCTATCATTTTCCTGGAAGGCAGTGCCGCATGCCGTTGGTGTAATTAATTCTGTGTAGAACAACCACCGAAAACAGATTTTGTTAATTTATGGTAGCTAATTATTATTTTCAGAGATGTGGCCCTAGTTACGTGTTAAAATAGCGCTGAAGTCTAAACAAACATGCTTGAATACTACTGCATTTCTTAAAAAAAAAAACAGCTGTAATTATAAATAAATGAAATTACTTAGCGAAACTCCGTAGATGTGATGGGTAAAATATACTACAAAAAAGGAACCAAAATAGCACTTTAATCCCTAGCGACCAAAAGTGATTTGAATTTGGAATGTGGATATTGTTAGTAAAAGTTCCAATCTCCAAAGAGATCAATCACGAACATTGTATGAACTAGTAACAGGCTGAATGATAGAGTAAAGTCGGTTTGTGAAAAATAAAAACGCAAATGCATTCCGCCTTCGTTCGTAATTGAAAAAATTCGGATTTTACGTTTTATAAACAATGAGTGTGACTTCCTCAAGTACCTAGTGAGAATGTAATAAAGAAACGAAGGTGCTATTCTTATTCATAAGTTGCACTTACTTATTTTTCATAGAGGGTGATAAAAAGTAGAGTATCCCTCGGGAGCAACACTATTTCAAGCTCGAGTTTAAAATAGTTGTTTGTTCCCTAGGTAAACAATCTACTATATTTGCGGGTACTTAAAATATCAGTTTTAAATCAGTTTTTTTTTTAAATGTAAACTTCACAGACGTGATAGGTAATCACGATAAAAAAATAAAAAAACTTACTTCACGTAAGTACACATCCAGACGCAGTCGTTGACCCAAAAAAATCATGTTTAGATATTGATAACCATTACAACTTCGGAGTTTTGTTAGCTAATTTAATTTGACCTTGTAAGGTATGAAGCAAAAATGTTTTAATTCAATAGGTTTTTCTCTTTTTATTACTTTACCAATATTCCGACATACTTAAGCAACCGTATCCTGAACGCTTTTGCTGAACGTTTCGACTGTCAGTACGTGAACCACTGCTGCATGGTTCACGTACTGCCTAATGTTAAGTTATTATTTTAATTTTGTTTATCGGTATTTTTTTTAAAGTTTTAATTTAAAAATCAAATTTTTAATGTAATTCTTTAATTTAATTTGTTTAATAATTTTTTATTTAGTTTAATTGTATGATCCAAAGTTGATTGAAATAAATAAATAATAATAATACATACATAATACCGGCAGTGGAATCACTTATAAGAAAGAAAGAAAATTCGTTTATTTTGCGGTAAACATGACGCAAAGAAAGAATAAAACACGAAACAATAAGGGGGCAATATGCGTCACATCCACGCAAAACGGCCATGGTTCAGCATAATGCTGCGACCATGCGAGACAGAGCCCCAGCGCTGGTTTTCAGCGACAGCCGGCGTTGACGTGGTGACGTCAACTGGTGCAGCAATAGTGAAACAAAAAAATAAGAAATCAAAAATAAAATCAATACAATACTTAGTCCTAAATGTTTATAAAAATATAATGATTTAATATGGCAACATTTCGTTCATAAGAGAATTATATTATGTTTAAGGAAAACATTTACCATCAAAGAAGTTCACATCTAACCAGTTTCAAAACAAAATCCCGTGAACACGATGACCACATCGGTTAGCGGTCCGGTTCTTCAGTCGCCGAGCGCTGCAAGCAAGAATAGTCGTTACGGTGGTTAGATATGAACTTCTTTGATGGTACTTATATCAGGACATAACATCACGCCCGTAATCCCCGAGGGGTTAGGCAGTGTACGAGTCTCTATAGTACACCCACATTTTGCTAGTTATGCTTAAGTCCCATGTAGTAGGGGGCGAGCCTTTAGCTATCAACCGAGTACAAATCTAGACTCCGGGAGAAATTCCATAAGGAAAAACCCAATAACACTTTGTCCGACATGGGAATCGAACCTAGAACCTCATGTTCAGCAGTAGGGCTGGCGACTACTAAACCAACGAGGCAGTCGAGGTTTAAAATACTTCAAAGAAAATTCACAAAATACTCGTATTCATCATAGGGAGATACAAAAACATTTTCAAATAACATGACTACTAAAGTACCAAGACCTACCAAAACTTCAAGCCAAAACCCGAAACATAAAGTTGACCAGTAAATTGCTGTTTTTGAACGCCTTAAGAATTCCCTTTTAAAGTTAAATAATTTATAAGCATTTAAAACTAAGCCGGTAAAAGGGGCGAAGTGGTCCTAAATCCGGCTGCTAACGAGGGGTCGACACAACTTTGAACTGTCTGTCAATCGCGTTACTTAATAATGTCTATTTCATTTGGATTTTTATGGTCGAATCATTTTGATAATTCAAAACAATTGTTTTTTTTATTGGTCTGCTGATGCAGTTAGGTGAAGCGAAAATTGTTTTTAAGTCCGGGTCATTGTTTAAAGTGACAATAACAATAACAATATATTTGCACCAACGACCGCCCCATTTTATGTCCAGGTAAATCACTGTCCATTCTAAGGTTGCCTGGAAGAGATCGCGGAAAGCGATAAGGCCGCCCATTGTATATTTTGTAGTGTTTGATTATTATTATTTTTGTTATGTTTTTTTGTGGTGTACAATAAAGTATATATAAATAAATAAATAAATAAATAAATAACCCACTGGTTAAGACGTCAGACTGCCGAGAGAGTCGTGACTTTTGAAGTGGTACCTGTAACAATTACTACAAAAAACGGTCCAGATATTTTGGTAAACGAATAATGGTGCACGTTAGATCTGGGTCGAAATAAATCGTAATGAGAGCGGAGACCTTTACTTAGTAGTGGGATGATGCACCTTACAAATAACTTGTAACCAGATTAGTCCTAACTTTCAGGACCTGAAGATGCACATTGCACATGGATTGAGTCACTTATTCAAGGCTAGCACGTCCGCGCATATCACGACATGAGTGCCCACTATTGGGGCCAAAATATATCCTATATGTTATATATATTTTATTCTATATTTTGGATACATATATATATCCAAATATAAAAGCTTGAAAGAAAGGTTTCTTTCAAGCTTTTGCTGAAAGCTGAAACCAACCATACACATTCACAAATTTTCATTGATAAGCGTGTACGTGCACGACCGAGCACACCGCCGCGAAACCGAAACAGAAAAATATTATTTCTATTCTACCCGTGTTTTGATTGACTAATTAGAACAAAAAAAACGGTTATTGTGACTTAACTATAATGATTAGGTAACGCCTTGCGGGTTTTTTGTGGGATTTGATGAGTACCTACCATAAACTACTACATTATTTTATGTATTATCAATAGTTTCCGGAACGCATGCCAAATAATGACTTTTATAGGCAAATTTTTGATACCGTGAGTTTTTGAAAATAAAATACAGCCCATGTTACTCACTGATAATATAGCTAGCATGAAATATTTATAGAATCGGCTTAGTGTTTTTTGAGTTTATACATTAAAAACATACAAAGAAGCAAATATTTTCTCTTCAAAATATTAGTTTAGAAAATGGAGAAAACTTATTACAAAAAGGAGACGAAACTTTGAGGTGACCTTCCTGCGTTAACAAATAGCAGTTGAAAATCTAATAACGATCTCTCCAAGTGGTACTGCTAAGTTCAATAACTTAGCATTTCCTCAAGGTCTTAACAAAATATACTATGGCAAATAGTTTGATACCTACTTGCAGCGTATCGATTTCAGGCTTCAGTAACCGTGGCAACGTAGGTACGTA
The DNA here is from genome assembly GCA_916701695.1 of Agrochola macilenta. Lineage (NCBI taxonomy): Eukaryota > Metazoa > Arthropoda > Insecta > Lepidoptera > Noctuidae > Agrochola > Agrochola macilenta. Next base: position 6,553,482 of record OU753554.1, on the reverse strand, counting down.
CTTAAACGAGTATCAAACATGAAGGTCAGATGGTTCACGCTATTTTATATGCAGTATCTTTGGTAAAAGACATGTTTTTTTAATGAGGATATCATAGAACTAGAAAACTTACAGAATGCAGAGAGGCCTCCATAAAAGAAAAATGAAGTTTTAAACCTTCTGTAGAAAAAAGCTGCAATCTTGACATTATAAAAGTTAGATGACTGTACTATTTTAATCACCAAACTAGCGATCAAGGGCGGGTCGCTAGTTTGGTGATTAAAATAGTGCAGTCATCTAACTTTTATAATTCTTGTAGTCTTGCTTCGCACGGAATTGGCAAAACATCGAGATTTATCCTACTAACTAATATTAAAAATGCGAAAGTCAGTTTGTTTGTTACGCTTTCACGCTAAAATAGCTAAACAGATTTGTATGAAATTTGGCATATGGGTAGACCATGACTTGTATTAGGACATAGGATACTATTTCCACCAATATTCCGACAGGATCGAGACTTATGCGGGTGAAACCGCGGGGCGCAGCTAGTAATATTATCAATGCAAAAGTGAGTTTTGTTTGTTTGTTAATCTCATCAGCTTATAATTTTCCGACACATAGCTGCCTATGTGTCGGAAAATTATAAGCTGATGAGATTAGGTAGCATGCAGGCCCAGTGAGGATTCATTGATAGATGTCACATATCTTCGAGTTTTTGGTTCTAGGACATGCCGGTTTCTTCACAATACTTTCCTTTACCGATTTTGAGAGCAGTAGTGATGAAATTATTTACACAAAGTAAAGCGCCGGCCTGGGTTCAAACCCATGAACTAACTCTGAGCTGTTACCACTGCTCTGGAGTTTATCTGGATTTAGCAAAACAGACTCATAAAAATACATTGAGAATTTTGCGTGAAATCTGAACAGTCCCAAAAACCTTATTTCAATTTCATATTTTATCACAAATGTAGATAATCGTTCTAGTTTACATCCTTTCAATGGAGTCTATTCATAATTATTATTAACATAGCCTAGCTGGTAAGTTAATTTCAACTTAGGTTTATTGGCACAAAGTTCAATTTGGAATGGCACTTCTAAGTTATATAGGGGGAGGTCTTGAAGCAAATATGGCAACAGCTGTAGGGATTGTTAACCTAAGTTTTCTTATGTTAACAGATGTCGTAGGAGTATTGGTAATATCGTAAATGTATAGGTACTCATATCGATTTGGGATACACAATAATACTTCTTTGAATAAAAGGAAGATGGCGAATTGAGTAGTTGAGTAAAATATAGAAAACGTTGTTTTTATAAAAAGAACTTGCGCTTGCGCTTAAAAGTGCAATTCCGTAATCGACTGCAGGCAACAGCAGCAGGTGACTTCATAGAAACTAGAGTGTCGCAGCGACACGTGGCCTGCTGCTGCTGCTTGCAGTCGGTTACGGGACTTGTACCTTTAAGCGCAAGCGCAAGTTCTTTCTTGGGTGTAGCACGACGCGACACCGATATTATTGTTATACCGTGAAGTTTTCTTAGAATTTGTATTGTTCGAGTCGTGTCGCGCCGTCTCGCATCGCGCTGGTTTGCACGAGCCTTTACTGTGGTGTCATCAAAATTATTTAAACTCATCTAGTGTCGTACAACAACTGTGTTATTAGTGTGTATTTGTGTGTTATAGTTATAATGTGTCTTATATATGTATGTCTGAAATACGTCACTGATTTAACTAATCGGGGCGCCAGCGCCACCTAGCGGCGGTTTCCAGAGTCTACAACACAACGCTCAACCGGAGTCAAGTTGGAGTTTGTCGATGGCGGTCAAACAGTGAACACGTTTAAAAACTGTCGCGCATTTCGTATAGTTTTCTCGTGTACCCACAGTGTGTGTATTGCGTAGTGTGATTAATTTGATCATAAATAAAAATTTGATCTGAACTGCAAACGGTTTTTCTATTGCGCAATAACCAACACTACCTATAGTACTCCCACAGTAGTTAAAATATGGCTGATAATAACGAGAGAGATGTACTTTCTCTGTCATGAAAATAGATATAGTTAAAGATAAAACTTGAGCTCATGCAATTTCCATCTTACACAAGCCCAAAAAATGTACAGCCAGCAGCTCTAAACCACACCCACAGTTCTCACAGCCCTCAAGAGATTTATTACTACCATTTAACAAGGATTCAAAAACTTTAAAGCTCTCTCTTCATTTATCGTTTTTGCACCGAAAAAAACCTTTTAACTAGTAATTTTTAAGGTCCTTTATCGCAGCACGTTTGCAATCTCGGATAACAGGGACTGGCGGAAAGGAGGGCTATAAATTCTGCAAATCTCGGATGAAACCACAAGACGTATTTAGTAAAAAGGTGTAGTCTCCTTTATTGCATTATCTTGGAGTTTTTGGTTCACGTGGGTCTTCTATCAGGAGATTTAATCATGAAGAGATTCCAGGTAATTATAATTTTGGAATAGGCTTCAAGATTTTTCTTAAAATTTAATTACGTAGGCAAAGCATTGTTCTTCGCATTTGGGAATCTTGGCAAGTCGAATTTAGATTCCGTGACGGTTTTGTATAAAAGTAATCCAATGCTTTCAAGCATAGAAAACGCAAAGAACTTCGAAAAAAAATCCCTAAAGCCAAGGTCCTAAAAATCAAATTCACTCGACCCAAAAGTCCAAATCATTCGGAGTGCAATACTAAAGTTAGCCGTAAAGCTAACATTACAAAAACTTATGCCGAGGATATTGATATGTCAACAACGACAAAGGCTCGTGCAGACTAACGCGACACCGGTAATTGTTCTACCGTGAAGTTTTCTTAGAAATTGTTTTATTAGAGTCGCGTCGCGCCTGTTTGCCTTAATACGCGCGTTTTAATTTGCAGTTACCCTCCACTAACCATGTAATATGAAAGGAAATGATAGTAGTTTATGAAACTGTTGCATAATGAGGGGCATTACACGAGTGCATTGATACTTTTTTTATTTTTTTATTTTATTTATGTGCAGTTTTATACACTACTTTATGTACTCTCATACATTGGGATTGAACCGAAATAAATAGAAGATCAAATTTAAAGATCAAGATTTAAAAAATCCTGCGAAATTTAGTACAACTTCACGTATGAATGGCGCCTGCACCCAGATCATCACCGCGCATGCGCTAGAGCGGTGCTGCTGTCCCCCGCTAACGTTCCATTACAAAAGTTTATGGAAACTCCTTGGTGATATTAACTTCTTGGATTTGCATTGTATCGTAATAGAAAAAATAATAAATAAATTGTTTTATAACATTATTTTGTTAGAGAAAAAGTGTTATAATATGATTATATTTTAAAATTTCGGAATTGTGTTTATAATGTACGTCAGTATAAACTCGTTTTGAAGTTTATAATTCGAATAATACGTTATGAGAGTAGATAATAGTTATTTATGCTATAAGTGCGGAAGGTAGGTGATTTCCGATGAGTGTATAAGTCGACACGAGTCGGAAATCATCTTACGCACGTGTATCATACAAAAAACGAGTGAGCCTTACGATGTGTAACATCTAACATAATGACGACGTTTATAATGATAAAAACAACATTCGACTTTGACTTTGACTCCGCCATTGCCATCGCCATCGCCATCGTCATCGCCATCGTCCTCGCCATCGTCATCGTTATCATCATCATCTGATTTGTAAAACTTTTCTCAAATAATAAAAACTCTTTGGAACGGGCTGACGACGGCCACAAAAATTAAAAAAAAAACAGAAAAGTAAAACGCACTAGTGAAAAAAAGTGACACTTTCCGCACTAATTTACTGCTTGGAAAAGGCTCTTTTCGAGCAAATGCATTGTAAAATTGTTTATTCTGTAAATAGGATATCGGAATCATTTTTACACGTATTATCACCCACAGAAACTCCTTCAAACATCAAGTAAAACCAACGCGTGCCGTCACAGACATACACGGAAAGGTGTCGGTGTAAAACGACTTAATAGTGAGTAATTAACACGGTCTGTAAGACCATCGTTTTTAACTACCGCGACAATTAGTTCCACTCGGTTTAGTTCTAGTGGCAAGACTTAGATGTGGAGGTAGACTTTTATGAGGTTTTAGTGGAAGAAATGTTCTGTAAGTTTTTCATAGTGCTTTCTTTAAGATAATTTAAAAACTAGCTGTTGCCCGCGACTTCGTCTGCGATCCGGGATGAAAAGTAGCTTATGTTCTTCTCTAGATCATGGTCTTCCCATGTGCCAAATTTCATATAAATCCGTTTAGCCGTTTAAGCGTGAAAGGGTTACAAAAAAAAAAACTCACTTTTACATTTATAATAATATACTAGCTGCGCCCCGCGGTTTCACCTGCATAAGTCTCGATCCGTTGGAATATCGGGATAAAAAGTATCCTATGTCCTTACCAGGTCATGGTCTACCTATGTGCCAAATTTCAACAAAATCTGTTCAGCCGTTTTAGCGTGAAAGCGTAACAAACAAAAAAACACACAAACTCACTTTCGCATTTTAATTATAGTTAGGATAGTTATGATGAGTTAAGAATATTGTGAGATGAAATTCCCATTTTTTTTTTGTGTATGTACTTCAATACTCAATATTCAATAGTTTATTTGCATTCTACAATGTGTACTCAGGTTGTAACTTCAAATTATATGTGATCATTGTGGACCCTGTCGGGCACAGCAATATAGCTTATCAGTCTTCTGAATTAAATCTAATATTATTATTGTGAGCAATTTTTTTAAAGGTTATGTTATTAAAGTTTACTAGTTTAGTTTGTCGTTTAAATATTCATTTTAAATACTATTATAGTATTTTATTATTAAAAATTGTTTAAGTGTTTTTCGCAGTTCTTAATAAAATCCACTTTAGCAAGTACATCCATAGTTTTATAAAAAACTATTAATTATTTGTCACTCATTATAGATTAAGTAGACTGTTTCACGGTAAATTATATTATGTTGTATTATATATGTCATATTGTATTATATATAATATACATTATATTATATTATATTTTATATATTAAATTGTGTAGTTTGGTTGTCCTTATTTGGTAATGTTAATGTAACAAGTAACGTTACATTTAACAGCCGATTGGTTGGTCGGTCAGGCACTAAGTTAAATGTAAAATACTTCTAATCGTTCAGAAAATTAAACACAGATCCCTTAAGTTGGAAAAGTTTAACATTCCACTTTTGCAATTTGCTTTAGATATCTCTTTAATGTTCCAAAATGGATGCTTCTGAACAATGGAATTCACTTTGTGGAACAAAGATTATCATTCTTAACGTCTGAAATAACGACTACATTTATGTCAGGAGCCTACCTCCACCTCTTGTAACAGAATTATTTTAATATTACTTCAGTGTGGGACAAAGATGGAGATATACGTACTGTATAGCTCCATCTCCTTCCCCCAGGTCTATAAAACTAGCAAGTACTAGTATATAATGTAGGAAGTCCAAAATATGAGCCAAGAATAAGGTAGCAACAAGCGATAAAGGAAGTTTATAGTGTCGCGTGTTTGCCTCAAATGGTTGTCCTACACACGAACAGTTTCCAACGTTATTGTGTAGGATTTTAAATACTTCTATGACAATAATATTTGCTGGATTCGTTTTCTCCTCTACTGATCGTTATTTCTCCTCTACCGATCGTTATTTCTCCTGACAAAGATTTTTCTGTTTATACTATGTATATGTATGTATTTATTCTTGTATTTTATAGTTAATTTCGTGTTATCAATCCCTTTTGTTGCACCTGCCATGTTTTGTCTCTGCATCACCCTAAGGTTGACTGGTAGAAAATGCCTCAGGCATTAAGTCCGCCTTTGTACGGTATATTTTTACTTGTGCATAAAGTTTTAATAAATAAATAAATATTTACATGTAAGTACCTACTCAAGATGATACCTTCAAGTAGGAAGGTACAAACCTAAAAATAATGATCTTATAAAATTTTTCTTTCTAGAAAGAAAAGAAAGTAAGAAAAATAAGTTTATTTGTCACAGAAACACGTGCATGAAAAAAAGGATAATAAACTCATTTGAACAAGAAAATAAAACACAATAGATTTAAATACAATAACGAGCACAAAACAGAAATAGTCGGCAGCTGCTGGCACGTCATGACTGTGACAAGAAGGCTTCCACTCAGCATGATGCTGTGCTATGGAGACCCACAGCACAGCGCTGATTTTCAGTGGTGGTGGAAAGAAGAAGATCTTATGAAATGTAATCAGAAGAGGAATCGGTTACCAAGTCCATACATCAATTTTCTGTTACATTTGCTGGTAGAAAACATTACTTAAATAGCTAACAAGCTCGTTTTAAAGCGTAATTTTCACCACCATCTGATTTACGCCTGTATTTCGTGTCTGTGGTACACTCACATTCTGATGGGATTGGTCCATATTGACTCGGGATCGAGTTGTTTGGAAAAAAGAAACAAAGACCTTTGCCCTGTAGTAGGACAATAATAAATAAAATAAAAAAGCCTTTTTATTCCATGCAAAATATAATAAAAATTAAAAAAGTCTATAATAGGTTTTAAAATAAAATTCTATCCAAAACGACTTTTTTGGACGTGAACTGCAGTGGCCACTATGGAAAGCAATCAATCGACTGCGGACACACGTACGCCGCTGCAAGCACAATCTAGCAAAATGGGGAAAAATAGATCCCACCACACCACCCATGCGAATGTGGTGCTCCTGACCAAACCATGTCCCTTAAGCTGGAGTGTCCAAAGTGTCCATCACACCTGCACTTCTGAGGACCTAAAAATACCACTGATGCCTCGATAGGCGTAGCCACCTACTGGGCCCAACGCCTTTAACATACCTAATACATGTATTTACCATCGACTCGAAAAGAAGAAGACAGATTTGCACTTCATAATTCCATTGATACAAAATACATAATTCGATTTTTGTGTTTGGTTTGATTTTTTTATTGATTCGATGATAATAATTATGATATTTCGAAATGAATAAAATAATTCGTATTGTGTTAGTGGGAAAATACAGGCTGATTATTATTACTAAGAAGATAAATCCCGGAAAAATGACCCGATAAAGCTCAGGTCCCATATTTATCTAGCTATCCTATTTCCGACCATGAATAGGCCAAAGAGGCAGGTTACATTACCGATACCATAATTATGTTGCTCTAAAGCGTAATACATAGGTACACTTCTAAACACTCGTCATCATCAACTCACTCGTTAATCTGACCGTTAACTGTGACCCTATCTGTGTTGCAATGTCTACGTCGTACATAATGATAAAGAGTATTCTAACTCTCCATGTATACAGCGTGTGTCAGAAAGATGTGGGCATATATTTTATTTTAAGGGAGTGGTACAGATCATCGAACTGTCCTTTTCTATGGGACCAACATCGTAATCGCAAAAAAAATATTAGCCATACCATGGGTCGAGATACCTATTATTACATTCACACACTCTCACTGTCACTCGCCCACTTGCATAAGGGCTGCGTTTTTAGTTTTAATTCTCTTTTCTTTATATCATTGTTTCATTTACCTTGTATAGAATACAACTTGTATAGAATCAAAAATAAAACAAGTAAATTATACGTATTTAAGATATTGGAAGAGCGGATTATTTTCTCCTAACACCGGCTTATTTGCTTAAAAGGAGGCTCCAGTTAAGGTATTTACTTGTAAAAATAATAAACCATTTTTTTTTTCATTTTTCATTGAAGTTTTGTATGGGACAACTAATAATAATTTCGTGATTTCGATGTTGGTCCCATGGATAAAGTTGTTCAAGTTGATAGTCTGTACCACACCCTGAAATAGTACCATTCCTTTCTGATACACGCTGTATACATCTTGCACGTGTAAAACGTTGATCGTAAGCTACGATGTGTAATTAACGTCCCGTCAAACTGCCGGTAGACTTGGAAACTTAATTAGAAGCACATCGTGAGTCGTTCGTAGCGATCTAAGGTAGGTAGGGAAGTAGGCAAGTAGAAATGTTGAGTATTTTTTTTTTTGAGGATGGGAAATCATCAAATGACTTCTCCCACTCTGGGCGGAGCAAGCGGGTGTGTCAGACTTTTACTGACTAAAATCCACCCGTGTTCCTTCCGTTGCCTGTGTGCCGGGGCCGCGATATCCCTTTCGGACAAACCCGCAACCCCAGCAGGCATTGGTCCTTACGGACCCCGTCAGTTGTTGCTGACATCCCTTTGAGGCGTGCGTGGAACACAACGCATCATCGACCCGGGCCTGGTCCTTATCGGACGGCGAGCTACCCATTGCTCACCGTCCGCAAGCCCGCGCATACGGTGGCCGGAAGTCGGCTCGCGACTCCCGACGCCCGGGGCGTCTCCTGCGGCGACTAGGGGCGCGAGGGCGCGCATCTTGCCTCTCCCTCGCGCATTCCACCTCCTCCTTCGCGAGCATTACTACTTCGCAGACGGAGGTGACGGCCTCCCATGCACTCTCGCTCCGGACCATGGCCTGAACCAGGGCCGGACGCGAGATATCGCCGACGCCTATCGCCTCCGTGAGGACACGGCGGTGCTCCGCCCAAGCCAGGCAGACCTCCACCGTATGCTCCACCGTGTCCCCCGGGCTTTCCTCCTGCTTTATCCTGAACAGGAACCTCCCGAAACAACAACAACAACTCTCCGTGTTCGGTGAGAACCTGCGTCAGGCGGAAGGTGAGGACGCCATGGCGCCTCTCTATACACTCCTCAAAGAGGGGACTTATCGCCACAATTGTGGCGTGCCCAAATGTTGAGTATTGGATCGAGAAAACTGTGGTCGATTACGAGTATTAACCAGATTTCATAAAGATTAAATAGTTTTGCCGTTGGTCCCAGCTGTTATTCGTGAATCTTTCACAGTCGATACGGGTCGTTAGAAGCCCGAAAGTCTGATAGCCAGTCTTATCAAGGAGTGTCGTATTGCCCAGTTACTGTGATGTCGATGTCAGATAGGCAGTTGCTCCACGTAAAATACAGGTATTCAGCTGCATCCGGTTAGACTGGAAGCCAACCCCAGTCCCCAACATAGTTGGGAAAAGGCTAGGCAGATTGATTTTGTATAGTTGCCCCAATGTAAGTCATAAACTGGTTAACAATATTTTCAACATTCCCTAATTATAGCGAGCTGCGTATTTCAATATGGAATTCATCTTTTTAACGGTCTTCTAAAAAAAAGGAGGTGATATGTTCGTCTGTATGTATTTCTTTATTTTTTAATGTAAGTACGAGTATGTTCATCGATATGAACGGACTTAAAAAAAAACACTTCAAAGTGAAATATAACTTTAATTTCGGAAGCCGTTGGCAGAAAACAAAAAATATACAGATCCAAACGCACCGACTTCTGAAAATAAAGTTGTGTTTCAATAATAATTTTTTTTTGGCTTGATTTTTTTTTTTGCCCTACTCTAGTGATCGGTTTGTTAATAATTATGTAATTGACATACTCATCATAATACCTACCATAGAGGTAGGTATTATGATGAGTATGTCAGTTAAACTCATACATGAACCTTATCACAGAGCACGGGATCGCCGCGCGCGCCGGCATCGTCTAGATACGGTTACTTATTTTCGTGACGTTGAATGCACAAATTCTGTCAAGACCCACCTGCAAAGCGGTCAGTTGTTTATGTCTATGGTATCTTTGTATTACAACCGACCAAAACGAAACCTTAATAAATATAATATTTCTCTGAATTTAGCGGTTCGGTAGATAATTATCGAGTTCTTGTTCTTAAAGAGGATCGGATATGGAGCGTGTAAATTTAATTTGACGGTTTTGCAGTAACAACTTTCCTTTATTTATTTGCTAACATGTAAAACACTGGTAAGTAGGCATGCATTCAAATTTCATGACACAGTATTAAGACATGCACCCTGTAAGGGCACTGCAAATGTTTCATATCAAATGATTAAATTATATAATATAATATTGATTGTAATTATTACAATACATTACATTTTAATAAACATTAAGAAAGAAAGAAAATAAATTTATTTGACTCAGGTTAAGGCACACAATATTCACACAAAAACAAAAAACAAATAAAAATAACTTAAAATAATATTGTGTGCCTCACGGCTGCGCCAAATAGGCTCAGTAGTAATATTACTGGTTGTTTTAGGTAGATTACTGGTCTGTTCACCAACCTATTGCACGAAAATTCTGTCAATTAATCAGGCGTTGCTGATGAAATGATTTTTGTACTAAATACCCAAGTATTTGACCCAATAAAAAATTATGTTACTTTGTAGTTCCCGGCAGGTCGCACACGCATACACACACAATCAGTCTATAATGTTCCCACTACTGAGACACAAGTCTCATTCGCGAAAACGTGGTGATTTTTAGCCCGGCAGATAACTTGTCATTCAAGTGAGGATTTAAGTCAGTGTATAAAAATAGTGAAGGGCTCGCGGGCAGTGAGCGGCCCGCAAGCCCATCAAGCCAGGAGCCTGCACCCCGTCGAAGAAACGCCTGCAGGCGGTCGCCGGCGTCTGCGGGCGGCCTCGCCGTCCAGTCGATGACGTCTCGCCGCCCGCACGGTGACGTCTTGCTTGTGAATGAACAACAAGCTGTCTCCTCACCGGTGATGTGCCGGCACCGAGCGGTCGCCTTGTTGACGGCGCGTTAGCGACTAGCGGTCGCCTTGCTTACAGCGCGTTGGCGACTAGATTTTTCGAGGCGGTGCCGGGGCGTTACTGTGCTGGAGCGCTGCTGCTATAATGGGCGATGTGCCTTTAGGTCCCATCTAATTCTATATTCTTCTCAAGGGTATCTTAAAAAGCAAGTAAAGGATTGAGTCAAGGGGTTGGCATCAGAACGTGGTAGCATGGTGATAAGTTGATCACAAAATAGTAACGCCACTGCGTAAAAAATGTACTGACCTTTAACTGCATTCACCAACCCGTTTTAAAATTGCCGAACGTTTTTTTATGTCTTTCAAGTTCAAAATAGGAACACTTGCTTAGTGAAAATGTAATGAAAAAGACATAAAATAACATAACATCACGCCTGTCATCCCCAGAGGGTAAGGCAGTGAACCTATTTCTATAGGTTCACTGCCTTACATTATCAGATTTTTTTTGACGTAACGTCTAATAAATCGATGAACGCCGGCTGCACGCACGAAAAAGGATGACTCATTGTCCCGTTACGCTCATTGTCCCGTTACGCTTATTGTAACGTTACGATTGGAGTGAGGAAAGGGATTTTTTTGTTATGACGTTGTCACGCTAAACTATCGTCCGTAAACCGACTTTACAGAAAACCATTTATTTTTTTTTAACTAAGACTATTGAATGTGGCAAGTAAAAAGCCCGTTCATAAAGCTATTAAACAATATGATAAACTGGACGTTCGGAAACACTAATTCACTTTCCCCATTTTCTAAAAACTAAGTGAGAACTCCTACAAAACTTTTTAGTTCCACATCAGCTAAAACTAAAAAGGCTGACAATTCTATTCACGTTTCTACTCCGACAAAATTCGTCGCGTAAATGAATTAGTACTAAATAAGTTTCTAATCAAAGCGAATCGTTAGTTTAAAGTTAGGTTATTCGTAGACTACATTTTAAAAGGTTTTAAAATCGAATAGAATTTAAATAAAATCGAATCTAGACTAAACTAAATGTTAAATAAGTTACAGAAACAGGCAGTTCAAAGTAGGTACGAGTAATTGAGAAAAGACAACAAAAATATTGATGAAAAGTTCTTCTTCGGCGGAACGGTGAAAAATGGTGTAACATTTTTGTGTTTGAAATCATAGCAATAGCCGCTTGACGCTGTGGCCTGTAAATGCCATTAATTAAGTAGTACCTGGACGACCGAGCTCTGCTCGGGTGAAAATAGAGAAAACGAATTTTTCCAGATATGAGAACTAAGCTAGATCGATTTTTCGTCCCCGTAAACCCCTATATTGCAACTTTCATCGAAATCGTCAAAGCCGTTATCGAGAACGTGATTACAAATATATAGTATACAAATATTACTCATTTAATAGTATAGGATTTGTGCAGTGGGATGGGACCACGGTTACATTTTGAGACACAAATATCAATATATATATTATGTCGTTTATAGCTTTTTTTTCTTTTCGTATGGTGAGTGACTAACCTTTTCATTTACCTAACCAGCACCTCAAGACTACGTAAAGCCCCAAAAACACCTGCGCCCGGTAACTGTAGTGGCCTATTTGGAAAGCGCTAAATCAATTGCGTACCCAAGTAGGCCGCTTAAACACATCATCTGGAATGGGGTATTAATATCTATTCAGTCACCTAACACAAGCATTTCCTCTCCAACTCATGTGTGTTAAGAATTTATTTAAATGCAATAAACATTTTTATTTATTTTTAATGATCCAACACCAAGTGCGAGTGCGGGCTCCTGAACAGACTATACCCCATCTACTGGGGTCCCAAATGTCGGTTTAGCTGCACCCTTGACGATCTGAACAACGCTCCTGACGCCGCAATAAACGTGGCCATCCCTGATCCCAAAAAAAGAAGTAATAATAAAAAATAAAAAACGCTATTGAAAGCATTCACAAGAATTTGATACATAGATACAGATTTATTTATTTTTGGTACTGAAACTACTACCAAAACTAAGCCAGGGCTTGTATTTTGGGATTCAGTCCTCAAACGTGGAGCATCGTGTCAAAGTGAATATCGTGACGTAAATTATTATTATGTTAACATAGGAAGTTGTACTTGTGAGGGTGGGTGCGAAACGCGCGTTTACGTGTGTCTGTGTGTGGTAAGGTGTCAATGTAAGTATGAAAGTGTGTGATATTACGCAATGTGAGCAAGTAAGTCTTCGGTCTTTTGATAGTCTAATTGCTGGAGCCAGCCAGCAACAATGTTTTTAACTGGAAAGTCCTACAATACTGAGCTTTTTTTTGATGCTATAGTACAGTCTACTACAGTTTATGCAACATAGAAGGTACCTTCAAAACGAAAAGAAGATCCGTAGGGTAATGTTATTCTCCTTCTGCGAAACAGTTATGCTCGCGAAAGAGGAGGCGGAGCAGGCGAGGGAGATGCAAGCTGCACGCCCTCGCTCCCCTAGTCGCCGCAGGAGACGTCCCGGGCGTCGGGAGTCACGAGCTGACTTCCGGCCACCGTAGGCGCGAGCTTGCGGACGGTGAGCAATGGGCAGCTCGCCGTCCGATAAGGACCAGGCCCGGGTCGGCGGCGCGTTGTGTTCCTCGCGCGCCTCAAAGAGATGTCAGCACCAACTGACGGGGTCCGTAAGGACCAATGCCTGCTGGGGTTGCGGGTTTGTCCGAAAGTGATATCGCGGCCCCGGCACATAGACAACGGAAGGAACACGGGTGGGTTTTAGTCAGTAAAAGTCTGACACGCCCTCTCGCTCTGCCCAGAGCGGGAGAAGTCATTTGTTGATTTCCCTCCCCCTAAAAAATAAAAAAAGGGTACTGTTATTATGATATTTTTGGACTCCCTGAATTCACGGTATCTTCCTCTAAATCTTAACAAAATGACAAAGTTCCGTTTTCCCTTTATTTTCTATTAATCTTTACACTCGAAGTGTTCCCTACAATGTTGGCTCGGTCCTTTTCTGTGATTATTGTTTTACAAAGCGGGGCCTGATTAGAATGGATGTACTTCTTGATGCCTTTGAAGATTACTCTCTGCTTCACCTTCAGGTACCTATTATTGATGGCTTTTAGTTATTATTGAAAAGGTAAGAGGATTGTTTGATCAGGTGACCGTTATTTTGGTACCAAATTATACCTATTTTGAGTAGTCAAGTAGAAAAGACCCGCTTCTTTTCAATAATTGGTTGGTTCTGAACCTGGTAAGTAATCAAATTATGTACATTTATACCAGGGATTAGCAATTTGTTTTATTTGGGGTCTGTTTTTAGTGTTCTGTACGATCGAATGAAAGAACGGAACCCTTACAGGATCACTCGTGTGTATGTCTGCCTGTCCGTCTGTCACAGCCAATTTGCTCCGAATCTACTGGACCAATTTAGTTGAAAGGTACACATAGGAATTTTTGTGACTCAAACACGGACGTATATCGTAAATAAATGAATTTTGATTACGGGTGTCACTTTGCGGGGCAAATTGGAAAATTTAAAAAAAGTTTTGCAAACTGTACCGTGTGACGTATCAAATGAAAGGACTTGTTGTGAGGATCTCAAATATATATGTTTTATATTATTAAAATAAATACTTTAAAAGATATTTAAGAAAAATTACGAAAATTGACCATTTGTCTCCGAAACTACTGAGCATAATATTTTGAAATAAATACAGAGAATGTTCTTTTACTCATAGATTGCAGGAAAACCTAAGAAATCTATCGTCTTAAAATAACATAGTAAATCTGTCAATATTGTGCTTACATTTGCAGTTGCAGAATTGACCGTGACGTATCGTTTTATGGGAGAACATTTTTTTCAACTACGGAACCCTTATTTTGTGCCTGGTCCGACACGCATTTGGCTGGTTTTTTTTTTAATAATATACCTTTCGCGGCCCGTTTGGTGGACGATTACTAGCAACCATGATAAAAAATATCAATTAAGAAATAAAATGAAAAGAAACATTTTTTATTTATAATAAACAAATTTTATATGTAGGTATATACTGAACAATAATAACAAAGCAAGCAATTACAATTATTAATGTGAAAAAATCATTTTTTAGTTTGAACTACATTTAATAGGTATGTCTGAAGCGTGGCATAAATTGGTGCAAGCTAAAGCTCATTTTATATTTTATTTTAATAATTTTATAGTAAGATAGTTATACATTTTTAGGGTTCCCTACCGAAGGGTGCCCAACGGAACCCTATTACTGAGCCTCCGCAATTTATCCGTCTATCTACGGGCTGTTTATGTAACCGTAATAGTTATACAGTTAAAAGTTTCACAGAGTGTATATTTCTACAAGAATACAAGAAACGTGTTTTTTCGGCGTTTTTTTGCTCGATAAGATCGAGCAAAAAAACACCGAAAAAATACGGTACGGAACCCTTTGGTTGGCCGCTTTTTTGTTTTCATAAGGTCCGTACAAAATAAGTCGTCACCAAATGGGGCCCTGATACTGATAATAATATAATAAATAATAACAATACGAGTATGTAAAAAAACCCTGTCCGATCCGAAAGGGGCACATAGGTACTGCAATAACATTACCAAAAAGTAATAAACATATTATTATCAATGAAAAAAAAATTTAATTTACATTTTTAGTACCAATATTATCGAACCTCAAATCCATAAAAAAATTGCACATTTTCAACATAGGTTATGACTTGTAGACACCCACTAAACGACGGCCGCCCGCGCCCCGTGAAACCCGGTAAAATACTCCATTGATAAAAAAAGTGTTTTTTTTTTTAATTTTTTCACTTAATTAGACTCAGTACCTACGATACTTTTTTTTTTTTTTGGTGGGAAATCATCAAATGACTCCTCCCGCTCTGGGCGGAGCGAGAGGGAGTGTCAGACTTTTACTGACTAAAACCCACCCGTGTTCCTTCCGTTGCCTGTGTGCCGAGGCCGCGATATCCCTTTCATACAAATCCGCAACCCCAGCAGGCGTTGGTCCTTCCGGACCCCGTCAGTTGGTGCTGACATCCCTTTGAGGCGCACGTGGAAAACAACGCGCCGTCGACCCGGGCCTGGTCCTTATCGGACGGCGAGCTGCCCATCGCTCACCGTCCGCAGTCCCGCGCCTACGGTGGCCGGAAGTCAGCTCGTGACTCCCGACGCCCGGATCGTCTCCTACGGCGACTAGGGGCGCAAGGGCGTGCAGCTTGAATCTCCCTCGCGCGCTCCGCCTCCTCCTTCGCGAGCATAACTGCTTCGCAGAAGGAGGTGACGGCCTCCCATGCACTCTCGCTTCGGACCATGGCCTGAACCAGGGCCGGACGCGAGAGATCGCCGCCGCCGATCGCCTCCGTGAGGACACGACGGTGCTCCGCCCAAGCCGGGCAGACCTCCATCATATGCTCCACCGTGTACTACCTACGATACTTAACAACACCCTCACGAATCGGACGTTTTTTTTTACATGCTGTATAGGTAACGTTGGATGAGTTATCATACAGTACAACCCACCGTAGGTGTCCATAAAACAAAAAAGAAATTGGTAGCCTTACAATTTTTTGTACAGTCAGCCGAAAAAAATTCACCGTCATCTCAACAACGCGACAAGTCTTAAAAAACAGAAAATTTAATTTCATGATCGCGTTACAGCCGTTTTTTACTCAACTTTGCTTTTACCCTTTTTAATTCATTTAATTTGTGAAGGAAATAAAGTGTGAACCTTTTTAATAAGTTTGAGTATTCGTTTTATTATTATTTTATACTAGCTTTCGCCCGCGGCTTCGCCCGGGTAGAGGGCGGAAATTAACCCACGGGAATTTCCTACCGGGATAAAAAGTATCCTATAAGTTAATCCAGGTTAGGTTATATCGCCATAGGTTGTACGATGTCTGTTCGTGAATGAATAAACTTAAACTTTTTCCCACCAGTGGGACAAAATAGACTAACAAAAAAAAAGTAGATTATTCACTTTGAAATCGTCACGAAAAAAATGTGACGAGTAGGGTGCAAACTCAAGATCTGTTGCTCACTGGTGCTGCCAATTATATGATTAGGACAAGCTGTGCCCCGCAGTTTCACCCGCATAAGTGTCGATCCCGTGGGAATATTGAGATAAAAAGTATCCTTTGTCCTAATCCAGGTCATGGTCTACCCATGTGTTAAATTTCATCGTAATCCATTCAGCCGTTTTGGCGTGAAAGCGCAACAAACAAACAAACCAACAAACAAGCTCACTATCGCATTTATAATATTAGTTAGGATGTATTAGTCATTAACGTCTAATAAGCTGAACAAAACTGCAACTCAAAATTCAATCCATTTAAAGCGAAAAAAAACTTTTTATTTTCAATGCATAAAAACTGAGAGGCAACGCTGAAATGCGAACTTTTCATAATTTTATTTTACTGGGGACATTATATTCAAATGGCCAGCGCCCTGTCATAAAACGAAATAAAGCAATACTTAGTGTAATAAATCTGAGGTTGTTAGTCTCGCTAGCGTGTCGAGTTTGATGGGAAAATGCTTGTTCGTTTATTTTTCTTTACTCGTCTTGGAAAACATTTGGAAATAAAATGATGTTATGCTGAGTTTATTTAAATATATTCATAAAAAAAAAATAGTATTGCGGACATCACATAATTATTTGTATTGGTGCTGTTTATCAACATTTTCAATTTTCAACATTGTCAAAACTTTGAAAAATCATCACTTATTTTCGATGCTGGTTGTACAAATAAAAATCAACATACAAAAAGTGTGGATATAAATAACATTATTAAACAAATAAACGTTCAAAATAATACTCCCACGAAAATCATTTTACCAAGTTTGCCTATAATAAAGTGATTTAACCCTCAAAACGCGATAGTGAGCCGGAAAAGGGCCATAATTCCTGTAATCGCAATAATAATAACAATCTGAAATATAAACCGGTAATTTACAGTTACCGTACATTAGGTCGTGATTAATCGTAAAATATTGTGGCTTATGTGTCGCCTTTCGTGGATGGATACTCTTTTCGTTTGATCAAAGATTTAACTAGTAGATATAGTTTAAATTCTATATCGCGAGATTATAAACTATAGAAAAGTCTCAGCCTCAGTATGTACACTTTTGCGGTTTTGCGACTTAATACGGTGAGGGCAAATCGAACGATTTAAACCTTAGTTCTAATTGCTGTAGTCGAATGTTTTTCGTGGTAATTTAGGGAAAAACTTCGACTAAATTAATATTTTATTGGCTATCATTCTATGAAAGGATTTCGTTGAAAACTTTCGACTGAATTAATACATTGTTTGGCTATCGTTCTATGACCTGTACGAGTGTTTCGTGGCATTCACTAACTACATAGATTATTCGATTATTGATTCTGTTTATCTAACTACTCCAGTTTTATTCAAAATTAGCTGACCCTACAGACGTTTTCCTATCCAAATTTCAATAAAATTCTTAGGTATAGAAAATGAACTTTCACTTTACCCAAATTTTGCAACTTTAAATTTTTTTCTTTCCGAAAGACCCGAAATTCGGACTAATACGAACATTTTCGAAATCAGTACAGCCGTTCTGAAGTTATGCGCTTACCAACGAATATCATTTTATTTTTATTATAAAGATCACATATTTATTGTTGATTTAAGAGTTCGTATACATAATTAAATGAGTAGTGGTTTTTTGGATGTGTTTTTGCAAAATAACTTAAAAATACCATAAAATAAACAAAGTATAAGCACTGACTGCGACTACCTCGTTGTTCTAGTGTCAAACAAATCCTCCTGAACAATGGGCTCGTGATTTCAATTCTCAGTTTGGGCAAAGTGTTAATGGGGTTTTCCATCTGCAATTTCTCAGTAGCAGATTAGAGTCTAAATTTGTGCCCGGTTGATGGCAATAGGCTTGCCCCCTATTACATGGTACGTACAAAAAAGACGTGTGGCACTCGGAGACTGCCGCGGTAAAGCTATTGCATAGCATTTTTTATCAACTTATGCAATTTGTGTCACAGTGATGCGCGCGCATCTTAAAATTTCACTCTATGGGGGTGTTAGGTTATTTTCGTTACGGAATTTCTGGATTCGGTCTCCACGCTCAAGGCCCGCGATAGAAGCTATGCAATAGCTTAAAAAAATACTGTTGAAATGTGGGTGTACTATAGGTATACCTGTGCTTACCATTTCAACGAAATACAGGCGTGATATTATGTCTGTACAAGCACCGCCATCTTCACGAAGATAATTTTGTTCACAGTACCCATTTCCCGTACTTACAGGCAAATGTAATAAATTCCGCCTTAACATCCAACAGTAATATAATCCGTTGGTTTACTCCCGTGAGCATCGGAAATGATCTATTGAGGGAGCCCTATTCAGAGGCAAGGTCACGCGAAGGTTCAATACATAATAACATCATAAATGCAATAACGTTACAATAGCATGACAATTGACGACACGGTTGGCGCAGTGGCTGAGCGATCGACTGCTGCGCAACGTGTCGCGAGTTCGATCCCCGCACGGAACAAATATTTGTATGATCTGCAAGTAGTTGTTTCGGGTCTGGGTGTTAGTGTATGTGAGTTTCTATGTGTGTAAACGCACCCACGATACAAGAAGAAACTCTTAGTGTGGGGCAATGTTTAAAAAAAATAAAAAATAAAAATTGATGTTTCTAGCAGTTGTGTATGTTTATACCTACTTACCAATCAAAATCAATCTGCGTAGCTTTTTCCCTATATTAGGGTCGGCTTTCAGTCTAACCGGATGCAGCTGAATACCAGTATTTTACATGGAGCGACTGCCTATCTGACCTCCACAACCCAGTACTGGGTAATACGATATCCCTTGGTAAAACTGGTTGTCAGACTTTCGGGCTTCTGACGACCCGTAACGACTGTCAAAGATCCACGAATGACAGACGGGAGCAACGGCTTAACGAAGCACAGAGGAGTCTCGGTATGTAAAGATGGTCACCCAGCCATAGACCAACCCCGGCAAGCATAGCTTAACCTGATGGATCGACACGTGCGGCAGTTATTACTTAGCCACGAGCTCCTCCTTATACCTACTTACCAATTACGGTAAAATATATTTATATATCTATATAAATAAAAATGGATTCATGTGCGTATTGTATAATTGTCACTGGCTTCATAAACCATGAGGGAAAACATCGTGAGGAAACCGGCATGCCTGAGAGATATTTCTCGACGGCATTTGAAGCCAAGTCAGAAGTATATGGGCGGCATATAAAAACTCTGACAACAGGTTAGTTACTAACTGCACGAAAAAAAAAAAAAACAATAAGAAAAACGAAATGCTGTTCGTTGGTAAGCGCATCACTTGAGCGGTGCCTCGACGATCGATTTGGCAATTTTTTTATTTAACATATTTGTAATAGTCTGAATTAGGTTTTTATGGAAAGAAAAATCGGAAATATTTCTCGGAAAATTTTGAAGGGTAAAACTAAATGTCCTTTTGTCGATGGGATTTTTGAATGAATTATTTAAATTTGTACACGGGAACGTCTGTCGGGTCAGCTAGTTATGAATAGTATCTTCATGTTCATAAAAAAAACCTTTGTTGAGAGAATTTTACACAAAAGTGTTTTTATACGATAAAATCTACTAGTATAAGCAAGGTTATCTCGCATTGGGATTCATTTCCCAATCCAATATAAAATTAATTATGGGTACCTACCTACTTACTAAGCACATTATTTTACCTTTCGACCCTTTCAAAAACCACAATTACTCACCATACGTGCTCGTATTTTCGATAATTAATCGCACATCCCACACGATTAATCGCACACTCTCACTAGACCCCCTTTTTTTTTTTTTAGGGTGGGAAATCATCAAATGACTCCTCCCGCTCTGGGCGTAGCGAGAGGGAGTGTCAGACTTTTACTGACTAAAACCCACCCGTGTTCCTTCCGTTGCCTATGTGCTGGGGCCGCGATATCCCTTTCAGAAAAACCCGCAACCCCAGCAGCTCACTAGACCCCTTATAACAGGTTTTTCTGTAGACTAAGTTCTCTCCCGAATCGAGCCTCCCTGCATTTTTTTGGATAAAGGTGTATGAATTTTAAATGGTCGTGATTTCAAATTTGGAACAATGATGGCCAGTATTTCAGCTTCAAAACAGCACCAAAGCTTTTTCTTTGACTCATCATAGTTTTCATGTTATAGGCATTTATACACTATACGGAAACGGTGGCTCTATTGTCCGGGAGTGATGTATTTTCACGAGCCGTCGCGCACCGCGTTCCGTTTCCCAGCTGTCATTAACTTGTAATAAATGTCGCTGTTCTAGTTTCCATTTAATATTGTTTTGCTGCCGTTTTATTAATAGATGGGTTTAGTGTTCGTTTTGAAAGGTTTTCAAGGTTTTATTTAGGTGAGTTCGTTTTGGAAGTAGGCTAATTACTCTCTTAATTTATGAGATGAAATTAAAAAAAATGTTGATAATTTGAGGCGTCTGCTTTGTATTGGATTCTGGTTTGCGAGGAGGTGATGCATGCAAAGGAGGTGGTGGTGAGGGAGACAGAGCATGCATCTCATTCCAACCGCACCAGAAGAGCAGCCGGGTGTCGAAGGGCGCTTAACGATCTCCGGCCACCATAAGGGGCCTGCGGGCGGCGAAATTGGGGTTGGTCGTCCTTGAGCAGTTAGGCTCAAAGAGATGGCACGCAGTTATACTCGTATATGTGCGCCTTAATGGGAGGACGTTGTGGTATTCCATTATTTGGAACCACATCTTTTAGTTTGTTTACGTAGAAACACGTTAGTCTTTCTTTATATTATTATACTAAACAAACCATATTTTGATTTATTTTTACCTATTGATATTCTATGACATGTACTTAACTCACTTTTATATTCTGTAGCATTGTTTACCTCTGTAAAGCATACTTTTAAATCGATTCCAAATCGATTTTATAGTATTTAACTTTCCCTTTTGTAAAAACTTTAGAATATTTATATTCTGACGTTTTCATCTTAAACTGTCATCTGTCGTAATTTACTTTTCTAAAACATAGACAGAACACACCATAGATAAGTACACTCTATATTCTCTCATAAAGTGGGTGTACACACTGAACCTTCGCAATAAGCGTAGATCTAAGATTTCTCCTCTGTAAGCCGTTTTTATTAGTGCTGGTCATATCTAAATTAAGAATTAACTTGAATATGTTTTTAAAACGTTTAAAATATGACACAGAACGATAAAAACGGTCTTCAAATTTTTCAGTCTAGTCTTGTCTTAGCCCTCGGAGTGGTATTTTTTTAACTTGAGACAGTCGCTGTTTTTCTGCGCTTAAGTCTGATTTGTCGAACTGTTAGCTACTCGAATATTAGTCTCATGTAACTAGCATAACTAGCGTGCGCGGGTGTTCTAATCATACTGTGTAACTTGAACTATCGACCCTGAGTGTATTATAACAATAAACAATCTAATACTGTGTAATACCTGTGTTTAATTCGCTCGGCACTCCTGCCTAGCCCTGTAGGAGGTGCTCACTTCTAACGAACTCTTAACCACGCGGCGTGAAACGCCGCGAGCACAACGCACACGAAGGCCTCCGACGCTAGACGACGTTACTCTCCGAGAGAGACCTCCGCCGTCACCTGTGACGCTAGCGCGGTCCTCCCGCTAGGTGAGGCGCCTCAAAGCGCCCCCGATATCTACAACCTCTCAACCTCCTCTCTATTCCACAGGCTGGAGTGTACCTCCAGGGGGGATAATCCTCAGCCCAGCCTCCTGCACGCTGTCTGCCTGCCTGCCTGTTCCTGCCTAATCTGAGCCTGTCTTGTGCATGTTCCTGCCTATCCCGAGCCTGTCCTGTGTTCTAAACTTACCTTTACTTTTGCTAATTTTAACTTTTAATTTTAACACCTTTTTTATTATAATTTAATTTGTGACCTACGTTTCCCTCCACGGAGGAAAACGTTGCGTTACAACGTGCGGTTGTGTGTGTGATTTATTTATTTTTAATAAAACATAAAAAGGCCAAGGCGAATTACATTAGTTAAAGACATAGGCAAAGACATAGGCAAAACACATGATTATAGTACAGTAAACAAAAGTATACAACTACATGACAGTCATACGCTCATCTCACAATACTCCAGACATACAGACAAGATCTTCTTCCATTCATCCGCGAACACATCACAGTCAGGCTTAGCGTCCAAGAGAGCGTTGAGCGCAGAGAGTGTGCGAGGGACAGGAGAGTGGGCTCGAGCGACGGTTCGACTCCTAGGCACGGCAAACAATCTATGCCTCCTGCCACGGTTCTAGTTTATCGGAGCAAAAAGATGGGACAGTTCATCATGCAGCTCAGGCGCATCTGTTTTGATGATGTGATTGATGTGGCCCGCTAGGCATGGCGGGATACCAGTCGGGAGTGCGGTGAATGAACAAGTATATCCCGGACTCCCGAATCATGGTACTAGAAGGAACAGTAGGGTTTTAGTCGGTAGGAGTCCGGCGTAACCCTCCGGTGTTCCCAGACGTAGAGTATCTATGAGGAGATCTCCACAGAAAAAAGCACGATAGAATACTGATTATTGATTGATAGATTGTTTATTGATCTAGATTTGTGCCCGGTTTAAGGCAATAGAATCACTCACTACATAATAGGTGGTCCTAAACACAACTGGCAAAATACGGGTGTGTATCTACCGCATATTCCCTGACTGCAGCTGAGCCCAAAAGGAAGGTAATAGTTTTGTAATGTTCTGTTATAAAACGACTAGTTTCTGTTCGCGACTACGTCCGCGTGATTTATTTTTCCCCATCTGCGTCACATCGCATTGCCCGCTCGTGCTATTACTTCGTTTTAGCGTTCTTTCTGACTTTTTTTTCTTTTTGCTCGACTCCTGAGGGTCGTAGCGTGATGTTACATAGCTTTTCGGCGCAGCCGTGAGGCACACACTATTGTTGTTAAAACACTATTTTCAATTTTTACTTTGTTGTTTGTATTTTGTGTTTCACAAACTGTGTCCAAATAAACTATATTCTTTCTTTCTTTTCTTTATTTTTCCTTTTCTTTTTTCTTTCCTTTCTTTCTTTTCTTTCTTTCTTTCTTTTCTTTCTCTTCTTTCTTTTCTTTCTCTTCTTTCTTTTCTTTCTCTTCTTTCTTTTCTTTATAACCGTCCTCAAGAATTGGGTTATCAAATTCAAAAATATTTTTTCGAATCCCACTGGTATTTCCAGAGTTTAGCGCGTCCAAACAAACAAACTCTTCATTTTTATTATTAGTAACTTATATATAACATATTATCTAGAAAGTTATAAAACAATAACCTGTTATAAAATACTACTGCCAGATAAGCTACAGGCTGTAGGATATTATTCAGTAATGCTACAATATCACTGCGGTAAACGTGTTTCAGAAACGGCGCCGCAAACATGGCGGTCTATTCCTATTCAATATATGAAGCTACTACTATGATTTATGTTTGTTACAATTTTGAGTTCGACCCGGGACTTAGTAAAACGATTTTGTGAGGTTACTGTTTGATTCGGGTAGGAAATTGGTTGTTTAAGTACTAGTAATTTCCACAGATCAAAATAAAGACGAATCGTTCTCCTAGATTTCAAATTAATATCCTTTGTGAAGATGAAAGAGGGGCTCGTGGCTAAGCTGTAGCTGCACAGGTCGATTGAAAGTTAAGCTACGCTTGCTGCAGTCGGTTCGTGGATGGGTGACCATCCAATTCATACCGAGACTCCTAACCCCACGATAAGCCGTTGGTCCCGGCTGTCATTCGTAGATCTTTGACAATCGTTGCTGGTAGTCAGAAGCCCAAAAATGTTGACAACCAGATTTACCAAGTGGTATCGTGTTACCAAGTAACTGAGTTGTGAAGGTCAGATAGGCAGTCGCTCCATGTAAAATACTGATATTCCGCTGCATCCGGTTAGCCTGAAAGCCGACCCCAACATAGTTAGGAAAAGGCTAGGCAGATTGATCCTATGTAAAGATCGTCCACCTAAAGTATCAATAAAATAATTAATATGATGAATATCGACTCGGTATATTTCGGTATATTTAAAAGATATAATCGAAATCTTCTTCTACACAATGAACAAAGAATAATTGCACACAAAGTAAAATCATTATACTGGGTGCAATTTACAGCCAGTAATTTTCCCGCAAAACTAAAACCTCATCGCAAAAACAAGCTGATTAATGTCTGCTCCTTCTCAGTAACCGAGTATATAGTACATAACTGCCGCGGCCTGCAAAAGGGGCATTTATGGACGATCGTGAAAATGTGGCCCGAGGTGGAGTCGAGCCATACTTACATGAGTCCATCAATGCCTGGTTGCGGCCAAGGCTTGTACAATACTTTTCTCTAATGCGTAAAATAATGTGCTTGCTAAATAATGCGTGAAAATTCAAACTAAGTAAATGAATTAATGATGAATTTCAGAACCAATGACGAACAATGATAATTTTTCACGCGCCAATAATGATCATTTGTTTCTTTTTTACTTTAAACCTAAACAGATCTATTTTGCAAACCAAATCGAAATTTAAATCAAATCTTTGATAAGTTACCTCCTTGGTTGCCATAAATGTCGAAGTAAAAAGTTCGTTCAATTTTTTAATTACATGACAGATATGAGTTTTCATAGTAATTTATTCGTCCGCTAAACACGACAGATATGGATTTTCATAGTAAAATTGCCGGCCAGTTACTGGCATGTATTTCACCAGTATAGTATTTTCGATTTATCTCGAAGAATGTTGCAAGGAAGCACTGAGAGTCGAACATCCAGTGCGCGATAAAAAAAATAGCCTGCACTGGCTATTTTTTTTATCGCGCACTGGATTTTCGACTTACCTGGACTTATTAAATCAAGTTTTCAAACCATATTTTCTTCCAACGTGGATAAAGTTACCTACTAGTCATTTCTTAGACTAAGCCGAGATTCAAATATCCAAACGTAAATATATAAGTAGCTGTTAAGTTTAATTCTGTCTTTGTCATTTGAAGGTGTAATGTAGCGACAGAAATACTTTAAAGAGCGTTTTAAAATAAAGTTTACTGGTGTTTGAGTTTTTGGGGGCTAAAACAAAAGCCTAAGACCCAAAACCCAAAACCAGCTTAAACATTTTTAATAATCAACTTTCCAACTCCTTAACAATTAAAAAACCCTTGAATTGAAACAAAAGGCGAAATAAAATTAAAAAGTAATAATCTGTTGGAAGCGTCCGATGAAGCAGTGATTACGAGTAGGTATGTGGGCGGCCAGTAATTACGGATGTGCTAGCCGGAATCAGAGCCTGCACATGTATTGTTAGACATGTGTCATGTAAGCTTATGTGTCGCTGAGGTTTCAAGTGTAATTAAATGAAGATCAAAGCACGGAAAATTAATTTAAGATAATGTATTGGTAAAGCACTTGGAGGGGCTTCTGGTTAAATGATAACAGCCGCACGGGTCGAGAGGGGGGTATTCTCTAGAGGTATGAGGAATAGGGTGTAAAGTTCACTCATCCTCTTAGAAAAGGGAGGATACTCCGACTAGACAGGTGGTCGTTTCTGGCGGGCAACTGCCCGATGATTGATATCGGATAGTTGATACGTATGTCGTTCGCGCGGAAAACTCAAATTATTGCGCGATGCAGGATTTTCGTGACGTCAGGATTTTCGTGTGACGTCAGGTCTTTGATGCGTAGTTCGTATGTGGCGATAAAGATGCCACACGTAGGTACTATCGAAGAATTTCATATCTAAGCAGTTTGAAAACAAAATCCCGTGAACACGATGACCACATCTGTTACCGGCCCGGTTCTATAGCGGCCGAGTGCTGCAAGCAAGAATACTCCTTACGGTGGTTAGTTATTAACTTCTTTGATGCTACATTCACCTTGTTCCCTAAATTAATGGATTGCAATAGTTAGACATAAGGCCTTCGGGACCTTATACCTTATAGTTCAATCATATAACGTATTTGTTTGTTATAATTGCGTCAGTCTATCGACTGTTATATTATAAAGTAGAACTCGTAACCCACTTTTGACAAAAACTACCAGTAGATTGATTGTTTCTTGTTTGCTCGTGGTTAAATAATAATAGCCGCACGTGTCAATCGAAGGTTAAGCTACGCTTGCCGCGGTCGATTCGTGGATGGGTGACCATCCATTACATATTGAGACCCACGCGTGCCTCGGCGAGCACGTTAAACCGTTGGTCTCAGCTGTCATACGTAGATTTTTGACAGTCGTTACTGGTAGTTAGAAGCCCAAAAGTCTGACAACCA
Source organism: Agrochola macilenta (assembly GCA_916701695.1). Taxonomy (NCBI): domain Eukaryota; kingdom Metazoa; phylum Arthropoda; class Insecta; order Lepidoptera; family Noctuidae; genus Agrochola; species Agrochola macilenta. Next base: position 6,526,612 of record OU753554.1, on the reverse strand, counting down.
GTCTTAGCGGGGGTATTATGTTACCCAGTAACTGGGTTGTGGACATCAGGCAGTCGCTCTATGCAAAATACTGGTATTCAGCAGCACCCGGTTAGACTGAAAACCAACCCCAACATAGTAGGGAAAAGACAGACAGATTGATTGAATTATTAACATACTTTAAATATTTTTTCTCAGTTGTGATTTGGTCCACTTATCAAGGGGTTGCTTCACAACAGTATCGAGTGCGCGGCAGTTACGCACTGACGTGGAACGTTTATCTACCGAGCGACATGAGCCGAGGAGACATGATACTGTTACTTTAATATACTGTGACGAAGATCTTCAAGCAATCCAGCCAAGAAATCAAGATAATCCCACCCAGAAGTTATAAACTAAGACATAAACCAAAAAGCATACCAGCTAAATCACAGTCTCCATCAAGTTCTTGGCACGGGGCCAACGTAATCACATTTCAGATAATTATGTTCCGTATTCATGCATATTCATTAAGTTACTTTAGTTCCCCTTTGAGACTAAGCCGTGATGCTAAACAGCGATTTACACTGGATGTATGATCATGCCACTTAATTGGCAACGAAGTGGTTTGAGACTATGTGGGCCAGGGGGCTAGACTGCCTGTGTCCTGAGAGGTAGGAGGAGAAAATCAGGTGGTTCTTTCGGGCATAGTGTCACAGCATTATGCTGAGTGATGGCCGTTTTGAGTGGATGTGACCCATGTTTTCCCCCAACTGGGTCTTATTGTATTTGTGTGCTTGTGTATTTAAATTAATTTGTTAATTATAAATTAATAATTTTGAATTAATAACGGATAAATAAAATTATTTAAATAATAACTTAACATAAGGCAGTACGTGAACCATGCAGCAGTGGTTCACGTACTGACAGTTGCAACGTTCAGCAAAAGCGTTCAGGATACTGTTGGGACTGCCCCGCACCCGACGCACCAGGGATGTGAACCGCTTGCGCATGATTGTTTGGAAAAAATCCACACGCGCCTCCGTAAACATCCCCGACGCAGTACAGAAGCGAGGCAGCCCCAAGAGCACCCTGAACGCGTTGTTGTATTGGACGCGTAGAGCGCTGTACTGTTTCTGCGTGTAATCCATTCCACAGACTGCCAGTATAAAAGGACGTACAAAATGCCCTAAATAGGGCTATTTTGACGGCAATTTCTTTTCTTTGTGGTTTATAGAAATAGTAATTAAATAAAAAAAAGTAGTAATTTATACTATATAGTATTTATACTATATACTATAGTACTAAAAAATAGTAATTTATAGAAATTGTATTAAGCTGAAGATATAGGTACTTACAATAAGACATATAGGTACCTACGTGCTAAGTTCGAACCCTCGACCTTGTGCTCCAGAATTATTTTACCAGCACGACAACCTACTTACAACTAAAGCTATAAATCCCAAAATCTACAATTTCCGAATAAATTTCTCAAACCGATTACCCACTTAATATTTTGATTCAATTACTTCCAATCATTTGCATTTCTAAAGGCAGATTTCAGAATGATTCTTGTATAAATATTTAAGATTGATTTACTCAGCTTCCGTGGAATAATGAACGATTAAAATTGTATCTTTGGTACGAACGGGAACCGAAAATTGGGTCACCGGGTAACTTTGCATTCGATTAAGGCGCTGACAAGATGCAAAGGTCCAAGGTAGGCTTGTCTTAAAAAAAAACAAATCTATATAGTTTGAGGTAGCGGAAAAAATATATGTTAATCTTAAACATATTTCTCAGAACTTAGTTGTTACCAAAACACGTTTCAAAAAAAAAAACCGATACAAATTAACGGTAAACTTACGTTTTACCTTGAGTTCCAATTCAAAATATTATTATGTGTATTATAAATATCAACGTACGTTGGTATTTAATTAACTTGTCCCGTGTCGCGATTGGTAGCACTGTTCTATCAGTCGCCATTTTGAGCTCTATTAGTATTGAAACTAAGCTTGACAAGCAATGTTGCCAACATGACGGATAGGGACTAGTTAATAACAAGAACGTCTTATTTGAATGCAGAACTTGGTTGTTTTTTATTGTCGAGTTGGCTAAGTAATAACTGCCGCACGGGTCGATCCATCATGTTAAGCTTAACCTGATGGATCGACCCGTGCGGCAGTTATTCGTCTATTATTTCGTTGTCGTTATTTGTCCAGGTTAGGTCCGTGGATGGGTTCTATCTTCACATATCGAGACTTCTCCGTGCCTCGGAAAGCACGTTAAGCCGTTTGGTCCCGGCTGTCATTCGTAGATCTTTGACAGTCGTTACAGGTCGTCAGAAGCCCGAAAGTCTGACAACCAGTCTTACCAACGGGTATCGTAATACCCAGTTACTGGATTGTGGAGGTCAGATAGGTAGTCGTTCCATGTAAAATACTGATATTCAGCTGCATCCGATTAGACTGGAAGCCGATTCGAACATAGTTGGGAAAAGGCTAGGCAGATTGATTTGACTCGACAAATTTTTTAGTAAATAGATAATTACTTTTCATAAATCGTTGAATAAATTACGTACAAGCGTTGTGCCATCGCGCTACTCTTTCTATTCTATGCAATAGGACAGCGACCGCGCGTTGGATCTTGTCAGCGTGTAAAGATTACGTGTAAGATTGCGTGTGATTTGAACATTTTCTTTAAGGCCCAGATGTTACAGTAGTTTCTGGAGTTGAACGTAAGAAAAGGTTAGTATATATGTTGGTCCAGTTGGAAACCTGCGTCAGGCACATATTTCATCACATTTTCTGAACTAGGCCTTTTTGGCGCAGCCGTGAGGCACACATCATCGCACTTTACAATTTTTTATTTGATTTCATTTTTTTGCTTTTGCTTTGAAATTATTGAATTCTGCTGTGAAATTATATGCGTGTGTTTTAGTCTGTGCTACTTAAATGTATTGTCTTTCTTTCTTTCTTTACTAAAAAGAAAAAAGGTCCGTATACCTTTTTTTTGTTTAAGTGTCAAGTGAAGTCGGTTTATGACATACGTAATTTGTTTTTTCTGAATATTCATGAAACATTATCGAAAATTAACTTTAAAAGTGTCAAGTGAAGTCGGTTTATGACATACGTAATTTGTTTTTTCTGAATATTCATGAAACATTATCGAAAATTAACTTTAAAAGGTCTATCTTTAATATTTTTCATGTTATTCAATTTTTTATTTTTTTAGTAGCGTTTGTCATATCTCCTATGTTATTGGCTCGATTTGATTGATTTTATTTGATTCGATTTCTAATAGCTAAACATTATTAATAAAATTTGTCAACTATGAAAAAAAAGCGGAAGTGAAGACATTTTTTTTTAATAATTTCAAATAGTATTATTTAAAAAAACACAAGTGTAAGCCCACAAAATCATAGAGGGGCAGTGAAAAAAAAAAACAGATAGACCCCCCTTTTTAAGTTAATTTTCTATAAATTGTCATGAATATTCAGAAAAATACGGGCATATGCCCATGGGTGACATTGTATATGTAAGGTTAAGTAATTGCGCTGTGCGACCTGAATTGCATTTTATTATGTCGTAGCAAGAGTCGCTTTTTATTTAAATGATTGCGGAGTGTCACATCTGTACTAATTTGTTATTCTACCAAAAGTAGGCACCATAAATAGAAGCGGTTTTATATAGAACTATCACATTACAAATTCATCAGCCTTTCAGGTTGAATAGCTACATCTAAAAGATGTTATTGCGTTATAATATAACGCAATTTATTATAACTTATAAAAGTGCATACTCACTAAAATGATTTTCACGTAAACAATATAAACTAATAAATCATGTGGGTTTGTAATATATTACAGAAACAATAAACTTGTAATGCAACATGTTACTTACTCGTGGCCCTGCGGCCGCTTTCCAATATTCTACGGGCAGCGCCAGCAAAAATATTGTGACTGATAAATTCTATTTTTACATAATAATATCAACGTTTAATTTTATAACAAATATTGTTTCAGGCTGATTATGTAGAAAATAAGGTTTATTTAATAGCAGCCTAATTAAAATCTTCACTGGAATTTCACGGATAAACACATTACTTTTTTAATCCTATATATTAAATGTTTAATAAATTAATATGTGTACGTATATATAAGTAAGTATATATATATATATATATATTTGTAATGACGTTCTCGAAAACGGCTCTAACAATTTCGATGAAAGTTGCAATATAGGGGTTTACGGAAACGAAAAATCGATCTAGCTAGGTCCCTTATATGGGAAATATAGTTTTCTCCGTATTTTCACCCGAGCAGAGCTCGGTCGCCCAAAGTTCAGAACAAGAAGGCTACCTTAGAATAATGACATGGCAGCATGGAATGCCTGAATACATGGAATTAATATGAACTATCCTATACTCTTAAATTAATATTCTCTATTTTCACCAGCGCAGAGCTCGGTCGCCCACCCAGGTACTGATTGATTACTAAAACAATTTGTAGGCATTTAGGAGGGTGCCTAATGAAATATTATTTTAGTTGGAGAAAAGACATTACAGCCTGTCTTAATTGCTATTATGTAAATTTCTATAACAATGTAAATACGTTTCATTAATATTTGTGTCTATTTCATAAAAATAGCAAAATGTTCACCTACATTAATGTTTTCCTTTGAAATTACCAGAAATTACAGATCAGGCCATGTTTACTAATCAAGAAATTAACGCATGAGCGATACATACATTAATTCATTAGGCCTCTAATGTAGGGGTGTGGGGTATGAGCCCCTTTTACCCCTTCCGTCAGTCGGAAGGAAATATTTAGACAAATAACACTGATTTGTCTCTATTATATCTTTATGGGTGTAACATAAGGAAGTGATTTAAGGCTTCGTGCACGAAAAAAAAACCTTTTTCGTCAATAACTTATCTAATTGTAAGAAAGCTTGAAATAATTGAAACATTAAGTCAGTGTACGTGTTCGTGGTGCTAAACCATTCGTGTCAGTCACAGCATCTGTTAATAGTGCATCACTTTTGCGCTCGAAAATATGTTTTTTTTTGCCTTTAATTTCCTTAACGAAGATATTGTATAATCATAAAATAAAATTTTGATTTATTTCAAGGATAGCTGAAGACTAATGTGTGATTTAAATTTCTTGATATTATGGTTTGCTAAATAATAGAAAAAAATACATTACTGACATTTTTTCAATATTATTTTTCTGCTATATTTTGTATCGATGTTGAAAAAAGGGGTTCAGCCACATGCAAGACGGCTATAACAATGTTGATGAATCAAAATTAGTTTCTTGTAAAAAAGTGATCAAACGTCAGTCTCGCGGCATTTTTGAGAAAATTTGTTGCGAATATTTGTGATTTTCCATGAATACTTAACTTATTTGAAAAATCCCTGTCAATCACATGCAAAACAATGAACTCCACTTTTGAATTCACAAATAATTTTGTTTTAATTCTTTTTCCCTTTCTCACAACTAATGAACAAAATTGATCAAAATTAGTCGTTTTCGTGCACGGCCTCTTAAGTAAGAACTGCTCTGATTGAACGGTCTCCAAGGCGTACAAGAATTATATTGTTCGCCGTGTATCTCATATGTCACATAGGGAAACGTCATGTCATGTCACTCGAGAGGTTGTTGCTGAAATTGAGCACGGTTGACGATAGGTTCGTCCGAAGTCGACCTGTTCTTGCACAGATGCGTCGCACGGCTCAATTGTTCTTGTTATTGTTGTTTGTTTGTTACAAAATTAGTTATTTTTCCACTCTGCAATCGGCATTTTGTTTTTGTTTTGATTGTTTGTTTGTTGGCATTTGCCAGTGTCGTAACACAAAGTAATTACGCAATGTAAATTGTCTTTGGTCCCTGGCCCTGACATCAAGCAATTGATACAAATGTCAAACTTCTATTGACTGGATACGAGGGTTTGTGCGTTTTGTTTGTTCAGAATAATCAATTTTTATGTCTCTCTCCTATATATGAAAATAAATATACGTAGTAAACGTATTGAGATACTATATGTAAATTCATTATCATCATAAATCATAATTCGAGAGATTATTGGTGTATAAACTCAATATGTAGACCCTTATTCATCTGAGGCTGCAATATTTGTAAATATTATGAGTGAGCACCAACAGAATTGTTTTAATTTATCTGTCTACTGTCATTGCTTAATTTTTATACTTTGTACCTATTGTTCAGTACAACTATTTTCTTAATGTCTCTCGGCAAACTTCGTGTTTCGTCAGTCGTCGGATTTCTATCAGTTGCCCTTTGCACTCACAAGGTGGCAGGGACATCGACGCGCAACCTGTTACCATGGATTCAGTACATGATTCTGGACAAAAAATCTGTTGTTCTATACGTTTTGACCGCGTAGGTATTGCGCTTTTGTATGAGACAGCTGGTTTACCCCACATAAGTTTTTTTCTATCGACTCTGGGTATTTTGCCCAAAATTTTTTGGGCATTCTCCTTTGAGTTAGATTTCTTTCGATGCCGGAAATAAGGAGAGAATAAGAATAATCCTAAATATTTACTTCAAAATTGACAACTCTGAAACTTACATAAAGTTAAACAAAAACAATTTTGATAGTCAAAAGTATAACTGTGCGGTGCGGTGCGGTTACAATTAAAAAGGTTTTACAGGCAAATTAATTAGTGAAAGTTGATACAACCTTGGGTCACACCCTACCTCTAAAACCTATCACTTTCTTTGAAGATTCTTGAAAAGGTCACGGAAGTTTTATTATATATATATACTCGTATATAGGTCAACTATAAGGTCACAATAGGGACACAGCGTAGTAAAAAAGGTACGGTATGACAAATTGCGTGGATTGGCAAGAGTATCTTGGCACTGAACTAAAAATGTTCACATTTTCTTGTTTTCTTGTTTGCGTTTTGTTTGCATAATATCAACTTCATAAAATTCATTATTGTACTGTCACAGAATTTGAATTGACTGGTTCAAAAAACTAACTTGTTTTGATCACGGGAACTACATAGATGAAAAAATTTAGTTAGGCGCAGCTCCAGCCCGCGCTGCTGAGTTTCGGGAAGACGTGTGGTATTTAACGATGTTATTTAATATTTACAACGAATTAAAAAAAAAAAAAAGCATTCCTAATGATGCAAGCTTTCTTCGATTGGGATTTTTTAAATTTCTGGCCAATGGTCTTTATATGAAATTATTTTGCTATTGTCAACGTCTTATGCAGTTTTGGCCCGAACACGTTTTTGCACTATATGATTTGGAATTTCGACATATAGTGAAAAATAGAGGGTGGCGCGCATGCGCCTGCCCTCGCGATATGACGTCAAAGGCAAATTATATCCTGCCTTAAAATTGTTATAAATATGACTTATCTTTTGCGTGCTCAACCATTACTCTAGCATTAAAAGTCTCGTAGTTATGAGCGTTGCAATCTTACATGTTTTTGCGGGTCAGAAATATCGAACTTACTCCGAGCGAAAAGACGTTTTCACGTCAAAATCGATCACAAGACTGTTATATAGACACATATTACACGACCAATCAGTAACATGTATACATACATACATAAACTCTCGCTTTCTTCCCATGGAGGTAGGCAGGAACTACAGAACGCCACCGCTACGATCCTGACATACCTACTCCTTTTGCCTCAAATGATGGTTTACAAATAGAATTTGCGTTATAAATAATATGTAATCAAAAACGCAAAAAAAAACATAGGCTTTTTGCCAAGGCTTCTCGTAACAAGCTCTGTATACCTACCTACTATTTTCTAGTAACTGAGAGACTCATACGAAAAAGCGACTATTGCTACGACACTGTGGCATCTGGCACCTACGGCATCTACATCGCCACTACGCATCGACCAAACATCACAAAAAAAAACTGACGTCACACAAATCCTGCATCGCGCAATTACGAGTTTACCGCGCGAACACCATATAAATAACTTCCCCGAGACCCCGACATCAATCGTTGGGTTGCCCGCCAGACACAACACCCGTCTGATCGGAGGATCCTCCCTTTTCTGTAGAGGATGAGTGAACTTTACACCGTGTTCCTCACGCCCCTAAAACACAATAAAGTGCAATTCAGGTCACACAGCGCTAATTACCTACAGTTATATTCACCTAGAAGTTGTCTATCTTTCTATCGCGTAACTCTTAGATCTTCTGACTACGTTACACTCACTGAATTAGCCCAACAAGACGGGCCCTCCGCGTACTTGAAGCTTAATACCAAAAATGCTGAGTGAAACCTCTGTATTCATTTGTGACCAATGTACAAGAGTGAGAGAATTTTTACCAAAAATCCCTGGTTTTTGCAATCACTCATTTATGTTTCAATCGTGAAGCCTCAGTAGCACCTCATCGATAGTAAGTCAAGTTCAATATCACTACCTACGTCATAATATTGACGGTAGGTAGAACAAAAACAAATACCTAGCGTTGTATGCGGGGTCAAGTACCTACAGGTCAAGTTCTGAGAAAAACTGTTTTTACATCGCATTATACTGATAACTGTGACACAGTATAAATAAGTAACAGAAAACGAATTATATCTTCATAGAAAACAGCCGAAATGACGCGTTGGATATATCAGTGTAAATATATCCGTTCGCAACAGTATCAAGTGAGCGGCAGTTACGCACGGGCGCTGTAGGTTTATCTACCGAGCGGCCGTAAGTAATTATTTCAACGTCACTGCCGAACCATAATACCGTTACTTATTTATACTGTTGCTGATTTAATATTCCTTTGGTGTACAAATGATTAAATGACATGTGTTTGTGTTTAAAAGTGTTATGTTTGTTGTTGGAAATGTAAATAATTCTATATAGCTTTGTTTCCTAGCAAAGCGGTTGGGTCATATTTTATCGGCCGTCAAGAAAATCTGTAATTTTTACAAGTATTTGACATTAGGGTGTCAAAAAACGCTCCGATTTCAGAGAAATTCATAGAAATCTGTCGATTCGCGGCGACACGTCGCCTACAGTTGTCGCCTGCGGTCGGCTACGGAATGGTACCTTTAGAGAATTTATTCCGGCAGGTCTTGTACATTAATATTAAAGTAACATATTATATAATAAATAATTCTCGATGTATTGTACGCTTGTATTTTTAATAATACAGTCATATATAAAATGCATTACCATCTTGAGATTATCAAACAATCCACATTGCCCTGTGGACCTTGTTAGATCGCTTTACGATGCGATGTTACACCACGCTATTAAGGTTAGTATAGTTAAGCGCTTACTAATCACCTTCGCGCATCGTACTAACTCGTTAGCCTAACTAGATTTGCTCAACATGATCGAAATGATAACGAAATTGTAGGTATAGGTACCTATTTACTCAACATGATCGAAGTGATAACAAAATTGTAGATATAGGATCCGACTTCACTAACATGATTTGTTTTTATTTACGAGGTTATTTAACAGACTGACTCGTTGGTGTAGTGTTTGCAAGCGGTACTGCTAAACATGAGGTCCTTCATTCGATCATACCCAGGTCGGGTAAACTGTTATTAGGTTTTTCCATCTGGTTTGTCTGTAGCAGCTCGGAGTCTGGATTTGTGCCCGGTTGATGGCAATAGGCTCGCCCCCTATTACATGGGACTTAAACATAGCTGGCGAAATGTGGGTGTATTATACAGGGTGGCAGGGACATCGACCCGAAACCTGTTATCATGGATTCAGTATAAATCATCTGAACCCTTCTGAACTAAATTTTTTCGTAAAAAAACTGCTGTGCCATACATTTTGACCGCGTAGGTATTGCACTTTTCTATGAAACAGCAGTTTTTTTTTTTATGACCGACGAAAAATTTAAATGCAGGGGCGATCAAGATCATGTACTGAATCCATGGTAACAGTTTTCGCGTCGTTGTCCCTGACACCCTGTATGTGCACCTTCGAGAAAAACGGACGATGCTATGTTATGTTATAGAGGTATGAGGAACAGGGGGTCGTGTCTGGTGGGCGACTGCCCGACGATTGATGTCGGTTGTATATACTCGTCACACGGTAAACACTGCTTGCGTGATGCAGGATTTTGCGTCACGTCAGAGTGACGTAGTTCGCATATGGCGTTGTAGATGCCGCCACAATGTTATTCGTCTTTACTAGGTCACCATCATCATCATCTGCGTAGACTTTTTGCCAACTATGTTGGGGTCGGCTTCCAGTCTAACCGGATGCAGCTGAATACCAGTCATTTACACGGAGAGACTGTCTGTCCTTCTGACCTCCACAACTAAGTTACTGAGCAAAACGATACCCCTTAGTAAGACTGGTTTTTCAAAATTCAAAATTCAAAAGTCATTTATTCAAATTAGGCTGAGAATCAGCACTTTTCGAACGTCAAAATTACATAAGACAGTCCCCCAAGAACGCCCCACCCTTCCCCGGTTGTCATACTTTCGGGCTTTTGACTATGTAAGGACTATCAAAGGACGAATGATATAATGTATAAATAGGTACTAGCGAACGCACTTTTAATAATCATTTGGTACCCTTTGTTAGACTTTGGAGGAAACAAATAAATTGGACGAATCGATCCGCCATTACGATTTCAGTCCTCTTTATCCGCGTTCCGTTTTCAAATTAGGTTCCGATCTAAAACGTGAATAAGCGAGCAATTCCGACTTTTCTTGTTAAAACTTCAAAAACTCCGATCTGTTTTACGTCTCGATCTAATTAGCATTTCACTTTATACATTGGAACACAGCGCTGACATATTTGCTGAAAGATTTTACTGACTACGTTATTATAATGAATGCAAATCCTGTTACAGAATTAAATTTTAAATTAATCTTCTTATGTAAATTGTGTTGGGAATTCGACGGAGGGTCGTCAATGAATGGAAGTATTGCAAAGTCAGTTTTCAGTTACATGTTGGCCCATTTTGTTTATGGCAGTTTGCTCCATGCTGCCACACTCACAGAAGTCAAATATTAAGAGGATTTATCCTAAAAGTTGGCAACAACATTCTAGTTCGCTAGTTAACCACATTTTTTATTTCCACACAGTAATATTGCTAAATTAATCTAAACAGTAAACTATTTGACATCTCGAATTTGCCCACCTTCAGAATAAACGCTCTTAATGTAGAACCAAGTTTTTGACATGTATAATTTCAACATGAATGATGTACTTAACCAATATTTTGTTTTTTGTTTTGTGATTTAAAAGAGTGTCCGTGGAGTTTCTTGCCCGTTCTTCTCCATAAGAACATACTACGCTTTGGAATGGGCTATGCTTCATCTTTCTAACTGACTGACACTTAAAAATTCAAAAGTGCTTGTACCAAAAACACAATGCATACCATCTCTTAAAACCTAGAACTACAATTAACATTTTCTCAATATCATAAAAGTTAAGTAAAACTTGTTCATAAAACTTTCTTGTCACCTCTACGCATACCTAAGTTTCTTAAAATTGCGGCTTAAAGCGAGGACAGAAAATGGCAAAGTTATGAATAGAACGCAACTGTGAATAGAACATAGTATGAATAGAGTTTAAAATAGAAATTATTAGAACGCTGACAATGATGGAGAAACGGAGCAGTGAACGAATGATTGAAGTTCTGTAAGCTGAATTTCATTCAGTGTTGCCCAAAGATGATGTGATGTGAATGGAGTGAAGCTAAGCTGTGAAATGATAGTCTTTTGAATATCTGTTCTATTTTTAAATGAGATTCACTAAAATGAGATTGTGTTAGGGACCGTGTCTTATCACGATCATTTGCCTCACGAATTTGTTATGCAAACACTCGTTGCGCTAAGTTTTGCAACGAATATTCATTCGCGAAATGAACGTTCGCGATCAGCTTTTACAGATTTTCTTTTTCGTTTCATTTCACATACCTTGTTTATTTTGCGAATGTTCGTCGCGTAAACAAATGCTAGGGCAACGAATGTTGACGAAAAATATTCGCGAAGCGAATGCTCACAGTGAATGTCGTTTACGGTATAGTAATGGCAATCTTTACAAATTCCTCGTCTCGTCATTTCTGCACTGCGTCCTTGCTAAGTTTGGCTGGCCTGACAAGTTGACTTCTGGGTGGTAGAAACACCGATCAGCTGTCTATCTCTATCAGTGGCGGATTTGCAGTCTTGGCCGCCCTAGGCCCCAGGCCAAGTAGTAAGTATCAGCCGCCCTTTTCTCTAAACCCATCATATAGGCTAAATAAGGAATTTACTTTATTGCTAACTTTTATCGAAATCAGTCCAGAAATTTAGTTAACAATGAGTCGGGTTGGCGCCGCGAAATTCTAAGACGCGTTTCAATTCGTTATTTGGGCATATTTTTAAATGGTTTTAATTTATTAATATTGTTATATGATGCGGTGCAGTGCAGGCCGCCATAATATGCGCGAACGTTTTGAATATACAGGTACTTTAAGTTATTTATTATTATCGGCAGTGATTTTTTTTGTTACGATTGGCCGCCCCTAATATCTGGCCGCCCTTGGCTGGGGCCGACTGGGCTTTAGGGCAAATTTGCCACTGACCTCTACACACTAACAATTTCTGTACTAGTAGTTATAAGTGCAGGCTGTGCACCTGTAACACTTAATAGTTACTAGTACCCATAAGTTGGAAACTGGGACATTCCAATGCTTTTTCTGCACAAATCATAAAAGTCGTGCGAAGCTTAAATCTAGCTCAATAGTAGTCACTAGTTATTATTAAAATATCATCTCAACTATCAACTACAAATTGGAAACCTACCTACACATGTAATTAGTCCTTAAAGTTAATCAAGTTCACGTAAATTGGTTCAATCATGGCGCCCACGAATTTGAGCCAACTGACATTAATTTCAGAAACGAAGATTTGGAATGAAACCAATTCCGATTACTGATGCCACATCATTCCATTCCGGATTCACAATCGGTTTCAATTATAAAATCGATTATAATTACTGAATCGATCCTGCTACAATTATTTTGATAAGCTGTAGGTTTATTCGATTAGCGTTCGTATTTCAAACTACAGCAATAGATTTGAAAATGACAGTTCGTATTGGATTGGATGATTGAAGTTATTTGGGTCTATCTGTCAAATTCAAATTAAATTACACACTATTTTGGCTGTACATGTTTTTGACAGTTAATTATAAATACTTTAACTCTATTTTTAATTATGGCACGAATCTGCTCATACCCTTATTTTTCTAAAAATTTCTAAACAAATTATTAACAACAATGTCTGTACTTTAAATTTAAATAAACCCAAAACTTGTTTGTATTTCGCTATAGTTATTTCATATAACAATTTATTCAACTTTAATTATGCAAAACACTCTTCAATACTAACCGTAACGAAGGAAAAATATCATCGACCAAATATTCTCGACCTTGATCCGTCATCGCCAACTGCGACTCAAGAATGGACCCATTGAGACTACTTAAAAAAAAAAACTGATTACGAATGAAGCAGAGAATAAAATTAATGATGCGATATGATACTAATCATGTATCACCCAAAGCATACGAATACATAGGTGAGTGCACATCATACAAAACTGCAGTAATTAGACTCAACACCGTAGTTCTTAAAACAAAAATTGAAGTTTTTGCGAGACATATTTTGGTCACGAGAAAACAGCAGATGAAAACATTAAACATTCTTGGTTTACAGTCTCCAGTTCTACGAATGAGCAACGAATACAATAATACAAAAAGTTAAACACAATGACTTAGATATGGTATTCAGAAAGAAAATCACGCTATCCTTGCCAAGTTGTTCTTAATTTTAATTACTTAATTTATTTTTGTTGTTACCCGTCTTATTAACGTTAGTCTATTTTAGTTTATTTTATTTTATTTTTAGTTTAGTATATTAAATTGCAAGGCAGCAAGATATTATTAACTGTAACTCCTTCAACTACCCTGACGAGCAATATAAAAAAGCCACTATTTTATTATCACACAAAATATTGAAGTAAAAAGCAACATCCAAATGTATTAAAAAAACCTATCAAACTGTTTTCAACATTTTTTACTTCATGTAGCTAACTTATGTGGTTTAGGAGTTTTCAGAGTTTTTGTCATGTAAATCATACTGTATTAATTTATTATGTGGTATTAATCTCGGGTGCCCGATTTGACACTAATTATCAAAATACTTTGTGTAATGATGGGGAAAAAAATCGGTTATCTTTAATAACCGATTCCCGAGACATATCGATTTATCGACATTGCTTGAAACTGATTCTCGAGGTATATCGTTGTATTACACGTCATTATCAGGTCAATGAATAAATTCTCAAAATTTTTAACATTTATACTCACTCTATCTACGTGATTTATTGATTTTACTGGATTATACAGTAATCCAGTAAAATTATTATCAGTTGAACTGTCTTCGTCGGTTGCCCTTTTAATAAATTCATTTTCTGATCATATAGTCAACACGTACGTCTCTTCTAAAGTCTGCCGTTATTATTTTACTGCGATCGATTTTTTTAATATATAATGTGTTAATAATACCGTAAACGTATTTCTCTTTTCTAAATGTAATGTTTGAAAAAGTATCGATTTTTCAGAACATCGATTTTATTTGGTTTAAACTCGGCTAAAAACGGTCACAACACTATGGCAACGAAACCAAAGACATGACATGTGTAATAACGTCCTGTCGGAATATTAATCAACGATTAATTCGTGTTTTTGAGTGCATTTTTCCAATACAAAGTGAAACTTTGGTGCTTACGAATGATACTCGTAGTTATAGTGTATACATAACACAGTAATTAATTAGGATTATGAATTCGATTTATCGATTTCTTACGTAAACGTTCATACAAAGTTATGTATACTCGTATACGTATAATGAGAAATGTCAAATCAGGCTTCTTAGATTGTCGCGAGTATACTGTTACACACGACCTCTCCCTTTTCAGTACAATATTTGAGCTATTGCGATTCTATATTATGATCCATCTATGACAGACGTGATGTGACAGAAAGTTATTCGCATATTTCCATGGTATTTTCCATTACTTGTTATGAAGGAAATCATATGAATAATACATGAACTGTGAAATTATGACGTAGCTTTACGGAGTTTCTGTTGGGTATAAAGTGCTTGTACCGATGCGTCGGCAATTTGCAATTTATATTGTGAGGTCATATAACACCATGCAAAGTTATAGCGTTATGGGGAGTGGGATAAAATCTATCGATCGATTTTTCAGTCTTCAGTCCTTATTGACACTATTTAAGCAGTGATAGGCGTGTGGTGTGACCGTCAGACTGCCAAGTCATAGGTCTCAAGTTCGAACCCAAGACACGCACCTCTGACTTTTCGGATTCATGTGCGTATTGTATAATTATCACTGGCTTCAAAAACGGTGAAGGAAAACATCGTGAGGAAACCGGCATGCCTGAGAAATATTACTCGACGGCATGTGAAGCCAAGTCAGAGACCGATGGGCGGCTTTAAAACTCTGACACCAGGTTAGTCACTAACCACACGAAAAGAAGATTGACACTATTACAAAACTTTATAAAATCTGTCAAAAATACTGTACTACAGTTTTATGCTTTTCCGTTGAAATAATAATAACGTATTATCAAAACAGAAAAAATAAAAAAACTTCTATATACACACATCAACACGGTCTAGGGATATTTTTAAAAAAGCGAATTACTATCAATGTGTTAATTATTTATATGACATGTATATATTTAAAAGATACGTTATTTAATATTCTACCATTTTTTAATAATGGTTAAGGTACTTCGATTAAAATTTCAGGATTTTATGGAAAAAAAATGAAGCATAGACGGAAACCGTATATGAATTAACTTTTAATTTATGAGTAAAAACTGAAAAAAATAGAAAAATCATTTAATTTGTGTTTATAAACTTGAAGTTAGTAGTCTGAGAAAGCGCCCATGATGTTCATAACACATCGGCAACGATTCGGCATGCTCAGAACAAGGTTGTCAATGTCTTGCTGCGGAATATTGTCCCATGTCCTTCTGACGTGCGCAAAAAGTTGATCTTCTGTAGCCAGATTTTCAGGAACTTCCTTCAGAGCTCTTCTTTGCAGCATATCCCACGCATGCTCAATGGGATTTAGATCTGGCGATTGAGCAGGCCAGTCTAAGGCCCTAACATTGTGTGTATGTAACCAAGCTGCTACCGTTCTCGCCGTGTGTGCCCGGGCATTGTCGTGCATGAGCAGGAAATCTTGCCCCATTTGTGTTCTGTGGGGCAAGATTACGGGCCCCAGCACCTGTTGGACGTATCGTTCTGCCGTCATATTGCCCCGCACCCAAACGAGATCCGTCCGTCCTCCAAGACGAATTCCTGCCCAAACCATAATTGTTTCTCCTTGGTATGGGTGAACTTCCTGAGGGTTCTGAAGACGACTCCATCGTCCAGGAACTCGCCAAAAACGCGTCCTTTGTGAATCTGGATGGAAGCCGAACCTGGATTCATCCGTGAACAGCACATTGGACCATTGCTCACGGCCCCAGTCCACGTGGTTCCGAACCCATTCTAATCGTCGTCCACGATTGCTTCTCCGTAAAGGTGGGACCCGGAGTGGTCTACGAGAGCGTAGATTGCTTTCATGCAGTCGCCTTCTTACAGTTTGGTCACTCACAAGCACTTGGTGTTCCACTCGCAGCCTTTGGACCAATTGAGTCGCCGTTGCATTTGGTTGAGCTCGCGCAGTAATTTGCAAAAATCGGTCTTGTCTGGGGGGTTGTGATGCGACTTGGCCCCCGGTGCCTCTCCGCTACTTCACCTGTGGCACGATAGCGTGTCCACAATCTTGAAATTACATTTTGGTGGGTCCCTATGGCCTCAGCAAGATTACGCTGAACAGACCCAGCTTCCAGCATTCCCACAGCTCGTAACATCTCCGCCCTCGTCAAATGTTGGCGTTGCATGGCTACAATACCTCAATTTTAACTTAATCTTTCGTTTAAAAATGAAAAAAAAACTGTAACTAAACGTAATTCGTATTGTTTTCTAAATTTCGCACAAATGAAAAATCCCTCTCCTACACATCAAGACATTTTTATGCCACCGAAACAAAAAAATTTTCAAAAATTTGAATTTGGAATTAGTCTGAGATAAATTACAAACAAATCGGTGTATAAAAGATTCCAATGCGGCCAGTACTTTTCGAGTTATTTAATTGAGTATGAAATATCCCTAGACCGTGTTGATGTGTGTATTATTTTTTCTTGCTAAAAAAATATCTGTCACAACCGCTAGATGTCACTGTAATATAATTTACATAGCAGTGATGAACATTTCGAGACGACAAAAGTGCTCCATTTGTCATTTTAAAACGTACTTTTGTGTAAAACGGGCACATTTATAATTTAATGTGAATGGAGAAACATGAGTTTTAATGGAACACCTTGTACTCGCACCTTGAATATGTAACAAGGCTTGTTGTATACGGGAGATGAAAACACTCTTACGGGTGGTAAACGATATATACCTTCTATGTATAGAACCTAAATACTCGTACACAGATATTTCGTTTGCCATGAACTGATTGAACAGCTTTAGGCGAATTTTCGTTCGTACTTCTCTGTCTCAGGATAGCTTGAAGTCTCGTGCAGACTGGCGTGACGCGACTCTAACAAAACAATTTCTAAGAAAACTTCACGGTAGAACAGTTACTTGTGTCACGTCGCGCGACAAATCGCGCTGGTTTGCACGAGCCTTAAGCCGTAATCCTAACTATCCTAATCCTAACTATCCTAATCCTAACTATCCTAAACCTAACTATCCTAAACCTAACTATCCTAACTAATATTATAAATGCAAAAGTGAGTTTGTTTGTTTGTTTGCTTTCACGCTAAAATGGCTGAATAGATTTGGATGAAATTTGGCACATGGGTAGATCATGACCTGGAT
The DNA here is from genome assembly GCA_916701695.1 of Agrochola macilenta. Classification (NCBI taxonomy): domain Eukaryota; kingdom Metazoa; phylum Arthropoda; class Insecta; order Lepidoptera; family Noctuidae; genus Agrochola; species Agrochola macilenta. The sequence continues at coordinate 6,508,728 of OU753554.1, read as the reverse complement.
TAGGATAAAGGATACTTTATATCCCAGAATGCCCACGGGATCGAGACTTATGCTGGTGAAACCGCGGGCCGCAGCTAGCAGAAAATATAAGACAATCAACTTGTAGTAATCGGGGGGACGGCTAACGACCTTGGATTGGAGCTGTAATGGCTTAACGTTATGACTAAACTAATAGATCAACTATATCGGATTGGTAGTGATCGGGTATCAGAAAGGAATCGTGGAAAACACTAAAAGTCTAACAATAACTCTTAGGCTATTATTTTGCACTTGTTTCCTTCTGAACTAAATGCCCAAATAACTTCTTGTAAGAATCAATTTGCCTAAAAAGCACACAATCCAAACACGGTCGCTCCCTATTTATAATCCCTTGCATCATATCTCACACGAATTACACGTGTCATCCACAGAGTACACAGGGGATGGAGCGTGGCCGGGACTGACGTGACTGACGTTTACAGTGGGGCCTGATGACAGATCACGACCTGTCATCGCGTTCCGTTTGTGTGCGCCTTTCAACCTTTCATGTAGGTAACAAAAATGTTACATTTGTCATTTCTAATCCTTTTGTTTGTGTATAATCAAATTTTAGAACTTATTTGTTTTAGATGCGTAACTTCTTCCCTTTCGCTTTCCTGCAATCAGCAAACTTTGATAGTGATTTCGTGAAAAGGAACGGAAGAGTGTAACAGGAAGCCGGGGAAGCGCGCGCTATTTGATTTGACAGATGAGCACGTGTGGTGCTAGAGTTGGCCGTCAGATGGTACCAAGCCATTTTCCGTGAGGTTGTAAACAAGATGATGACGATGATGATGATGAATATTATATATATCATATACGTCAGCCAAAATGTCAGATATTACACATCATATTATGCTAATACTGTAAGGCTCGCTCATAAAAAAAAAGGAAGATTCAGATCATAATAATAGTATCTCATATGCAGCAATGTCTTCGCACGTATCAACACGAACTATTGAAGAATACTTTTGTTCATGTCGTAGTAAATACGAGTATATTGGTTGTCAACAAGGTAGCGTCTGACTGCTAAAGCTATAATGGACGGACGGATAACATGATGAACTGTACCGAAGCTCCAGTCTCGGCTAGGGTGAAAAACGGTTATTCTTAAATTTTTTTGTTCCATACATGTTCCATGTTCCATACAAGTACATGCCGACTACCTTCTATTTCAGAATTATGACCCAGCTGTACATCGATAGCATCTCAAAATATTAGTGAAGAAGGAAGAATCTGACTTCCTACTTTAATATTATAAAACGCGAAAATTTGTGAGGTTGGATGAATGGATGGATGGATGTTTGTTACTCTGTCACGTAAAAACTACTTAACGGATTTGGATGAAATTTGGCAAACATAATACTTTAAAACCTGGATTACCACATATAATACTTTTTATGCCGATATTCCTAAGGGATCGAGACTTATGCGGGTGAAACCGCGGGGCGCTGCTAGTTTATAATATACATAAATATGATGTCTTTACGTTTTTTGATCCAGGAAGGCCCTTAGGACAATTTGGGTTGCTTGTTAGTCTCTAGATGGTAATGAATTTGATTACATGAATGTATTTTTTTTTTAATGGTGTTAACTATTAACTTACGATTATCGGCTCATCAAACTTTAGCCCAATCCCGCTAGCTAGTAAATTTACCCATTATATTATTAACTGCACATTATCAGAGTAAACACTGAACATAAGCGCAGATTACTGGAGACGTGTTGCGTCTGTCTTGCACCTAATGTATGCAATATAGACTGAGTGAGAGTGACTTGCACCTTAAGCCGTGCCGCGGAGATATTTGACGTCACCAGGCGTGAATAATAGGTATTCTTAGTACAGCACAAAGAGGAACATACGTCAACTAAGATTATGAATAAGACCTGTTTGATGTAGTCAAAGGAATAGGGATTATTTCAGAGATGTTGTGTAGGTATCATAGACATTGTAATCTAAATGGGGTCTTATAGGACTACCTCATCATATAAATGGGTGAACCAAGGCATTTATACCCCTTGTCAGTAACAAGGAAACACCATTGAAAGTCTAAATATAATTGCACTGTTAGATTTTCAACCTTCGGTGCTAAGCCGAGCGTTGAAAATCTAACAATGCACTTATATACGCAATCATTTAATCTGCGTTCGCAATTCATTTGCTAAACATATAAATAAACACGAGTTTTAGGAAAAACAAGTGTAATGCCTACACATAAGGTTCAGTTTGCGCTACAACTTTATATTTTTTATAACTTTTTCAACAGTACTAGTCGATCTAAAATCAATTTTATTTACACTTGCGTAAAGTTGATGTTGGTCTAAGTGGAAAATTCGTGTTTTTTTACATGTTTGGCAAATAAATTACGAATACAGATTAGGTGTCTATCAATGTTAGTGAAAAGGGCATTAGTCCTCTAAAATAAACTACAAACTCATCATATGCACACCTCTATACTTTGATTTTCGTGCAGAACAAAATATCTATAAAACTCGTATTAATACGTGAAGCAAAAACTATGTACCCCTTTTTTACGAAATTTACGCGGACGGAGGAGTACGTTCGGCACAGTTAAAGTTTATATGGAGAAGAATTAAAATTTGCATTAGAAATAAATCAAATTAATAAAAAACTTTTTACAAAAAAAAACAACTGACTTCTAAAATTAAACTTATTTTTCACTTTGTAGTGTTTTTTTTCGGAAGTCTGTTGTTTTTTTTTGTAAAAAATTTTCATTTTTCACTTTTTAGTTGTGGTACCTACCCCACATAAATTCTATTATTGACCTTTGAAATTTGAGCAACCACGAATTTCCTTAAAAAAATCTTTGTGGCCTGGGTCTTGTTATTGGACCTAAACACGTAGTAGACGGCCCCACGGATCCGCCATTTTCGTATGTTCAAACTTCTGCTGAACACCCTGTATAATTCGTTCCACATTTTACTGTTCTAGGAAATCGCAGAACTCCTTCGTTTCTATTTCTTAGGTTATGTGTGTATGTCTTTTTTGTAAGTTTAATGTTAGTATGTGTAGTGTTATCTTTTTTACGAATCCTATTAACATTTTGAAGAAATTATATTTTGAACCAATATTTACTCAAAATTATGAAAACAACAATGTTGGGGTCGGCTTCCACTCTAACAGGATGCAGCTGAATACCAATATTTTACATGGAGCGACTGCCCATCTGACATCCACAACCCAGTTACTGGGTAACACGATACCCCTTGGTAAGACTGATTGTCAGACTTTTAGACTTCTGACTACCCGTAACGACTGTCAAAGATTTACAAATGACAGCCGGAAAGCAATGAAAACAGTAGATACACTTCAAACACAGCATTCCTAGTGGAGATTGTAACAAGCATACAATGCATTCGAGCGAAACTGTCCAAAGCGATTAATACTCTGTACTGCAGCATTCTATACACGTTCAGCTCAGTTCCTCTTACTACAAAAGGAAATAAATGTCTTCCGTCAGTCTCGCGATTGCGCCGTTCATTATTTCTCGTATTATGAATGTATAACAAATGGTTTCGTATTGTAGATAAGACATCTGTCATGTTGATAACGTTTTTGTTAGGATTGGAAGACACTATTCACTGTCGCTGTGCATTAGACAGTCCATAGCCTCTGGGAATCGGTTTATTTGGAGGTGTATTTTTTCATTTGACTGAAAAGAAAATGCAGTTTAAAAGTAATTGGTCATTGGATAGATAATGGGTAATAAATAGTCAGTAGAGCATTTGGTCTGTCAATACTTCAATTGCCCGTTGGTCTCGTGGTTGCAAGCGCGACTGCTGAGCCTGGTTTTGGGTTCGATTCCCGGGTCGGGCAAAGTGTTATTGGGTTTTTTCCATTAGGATTTTCTTAGTAACAGCCCCGAGTTTGGAAGTTTGCGGTGCGATACCCCGTGCTTCGGAAAGTACGTTAAGCCGTTGGCCCTGCGTCTGAACACTCTCCGGTCGTGTCGGTTTGCCCTGTCATCGGACTATGAGAGTGAGGGAAGAGAGAGTGCACCTGTATCTGCGCGCACACTTGTGCACTATAATATCTCCCGCGCCGAAGGCTAGTCTCCGTTGAGATTGGCCGTCGCGACCGTGATACGGTCTGAAGGACTATATACAATGTGTTTTTTTTTAATATCCCTTATCTCTAGGGTAGGATTGAGACCATATCAAAGAACCAACTGGCATATGAATTATTCTTAAATGTTTTTTTTTGTTTTCATTTTTCATACAAAATAATTCGACAAAGTCACGATTATTAATGTAAAACACCCTTACGTGAAATATACTCCTACAACATCGCATTTTCTTAGCTTTAAATATGAATGATTGGTTTGCATAAAAATGAATTACTTTACTACACTAAATGAATTACATTACTACTTTACTACACTACTGCAAAGTTTGGCAACGTCGCAAAAGTAAAGATTCATCATACTGGTGATAACTTTTGCCCTTATTTAATTATGATTGATTATATCTTCGAAACTATGCATTTTTGGACCACCTATTCTAGGAGACTGTGTTCTTTTTAATTATATAATATAACCCTAGAGTTATGGGATATCAAAAACAACACGTTGTATATACTTCGACTAAACAGTGATGTTTTTTGGTATCTTACTGTACATTTACTCTGTCAAAACATTCACAACAAAACGTATTGAAATCTCTATTTCCTGTCAAACATTGTATCGAATATTGTCAGTACAAATGCATAGTTAGAATCACGTGTCTATTTGGTTCGTTACAGACATAGTTACAGAGAGGAGTGAGTGACTCTGTTACAAAAGATGTGGCAAGCGCAGATATAGCATTTACAAACTTCACCGTCATCAAGCTCTGTCTTTTTGGTTTATCCAGGTTGGTATTGCTGAACATCTTAATAAAGAAACATATGTTTGTAGCCATTTTTCACGGCCAATCTTTCGACATATTACAGAAGAGGTCCACATTTATGCAATGAAAAACAGGAAAAGAGATATGCATTTTGTGAAAACTTGAGGATAACGAATGGCTTTCACAAAATATATTCAATTATTATTGTTGTGGTCACAAAAATGTCCGCATGTCATAATGTCAAACCGCTTTCAACATGTCAGTTAAATGTAATTTTTCCCTTTGGGTAATGGGTAATCGAAAGGGGGATTTGTCATTGTCATTGGTACGAGTTTGCCATAAAAGGGAATCGCTTAGACGATTTGTCAAAAGGTTTGACATCTATGACATATTAATGTGACTTTGTTTTGTCCTCTCTTCTGGATTGGACAATGTTTTTCGATTCTGTTTTGTTTCCGTTACTAAATGTATTTGGAAATCTATATTAGAGAAAAAATTACGAATAATAACCGCAAACTTTTTTAATACTAATGCCCGAGTTTGCTCATTTTAATCTGGGTAAAAAAAATCAGAGGCATGTGACATCCGCTAACACACTCTTGGGCCTGCGTGGTGGATTACGGCCCACTCCCTTTCACAAAAAGGAGGCCGGTCCTAGCAGTAGAAAAATTATAGACTGATTATTGCTTATGCTAATCTGGGTTAAAAAGTTTTCTTAGTCTTGTTTTCCAAGTGTTTCTAATATTTTTGTAGGCCTAGGCTACTTTTCTCCCTAATATTACTTCAACAGACTTGTTACTTTTTAACGACCCTTCTTAAAACACAAAACAAAAAAAGATACCTACTCGGCTCTGGCTTGCTTAAGTAGAACTTTAATATTCTTGTGGTTTTATGAAACTTTTATAATAAAGGGTTTCAACCTCAAAAAAAAGATTTCATACCAACTCATTTTATAACAAACTTGAAAAAGTATCAATTACACATTCTCTTTCAGCAAGGGCATAATAACCCTTGTTAGTAGGTCCCCCTCTTAAGTAGGTTAAGAATAAGAAGAGTTATTATGCCTTTAATAGTCGAGTATTCCGTGTGTGTTTGAATAAAAAGATTTTCATTCAATTCAAAATATTTTATTCCACATAAACCTACAAGGGCACTTATGAAACGTCAGAAGCTAGGTGCACGGTTCCAATCGGTCATTTACTATGAATGGAGAAGAGCCGGAAAGAAACTCCACGGTTACCCATTTAAAATAAATGGTTTTTTTACAATGTTTTCAAATTACAGAGTTAATAGATACAGTAGTGGTGGTAGTTTATTCTGTTAAAGTATTAAGAGGGTTTATCCTAAAAGTTGGCAACGTCGCAAATAACTGTCAAATATTTACCTGTTTTGATTCTTATAGCAATATTATTGAATAGAAATAAGAAATTTGGCTAACTAGCGAACTAGAATATAAATAATGAATTGCAATTATAACATTGAATTTGATGTGTGTGTGTGATAATTTGACCCATTTCAGGTGTAAAAAATGCATTTGGAAAGTTCCCAAATAGTTTTTTTACATCTAAAACTAAACATTCGGTGTTACGATATTAATTATTGCATTTCATAATCAATATTCTAGTTCGCTAGTTAGCCACATTTTTTATTTCCACACAGTAATATTGCTAAATTAATCAAAACAGTGAAATATTTGACATCTATTTGCGACGTTGCCCACCTTCAGAATAAACGCTCTTAAAACGGACACACACTTCCCTGTCTTTATTATTCTAGCGTATGGCACTCGTGGGTTGCAGCTGAAAATCAGCGTCAGGTGGTACACTTTGTGTTGCCATCTGACATTCATGCTGAGCTGACGCCCTTTTGTCATTATAATCATTGTTTTCTGATTTCTTTTAGTTTTATGGTGTATTTTTCTGCTGTAATGCCAATAAACGCATTTTTCTTTCTTTTCTTTTTCTTAGTTATGAGAGGACAGTCAAGTGTAGGCCTAGGAACAAGTACCAGGTACTTAGCAAAATAGAAAATGGTCCACAGATCTACAGTCTGTTAAGCCTACAACGTTCTCACATTCACAAAATCTATATAAAAGATAAATAAAATAATAAAAATAAAGACTTTAGTTAATTGTCACACTGCTCTCGACGCTTGACGTGTTCACACGTCGGGTCCGGGTTCGCAACAAGTCAATAGCCATCCTGAGGATGCCTAATTGAGAGGTGAAACACGTGTTGCGAGTTGGTCCGAAAGGGATATCGCGGCCCCGGCGCACAGGCAACGGAAGGAACACGGGTGGGTTTTAGTCAGTAAAAGTCTGACACTCCCTCTCGCTCCGCCCAGAGCGGGAGGAGTCATTTGATGATTTCCCACCCAAAAAGAGGTGAAACACGTGTCGATTTCTTACAGGGTTCTTTATGACTCCTTAAGAACGGTTTTATTAAGCGGATTAGGTTACTAAATATACGTCATCTATTGTATTTTTTTTAAATAAAGACTTATTTAAACCAAATGACTTATTCAAGAATACGTTTATTTGCGGTAAACATGACGCAAAGAAAGAACAATTTTGGGGAAAATATGCGTCCACGGAAAACGGCCAACGCACAGCATAATGCTGCGACCAAACTCCGTTAAACTTTTTACGATAGGTAAGTACTGTCACGACCACCGATATGTATACATTGAGCAACTTTTAATTGATTTTCTCCTACTGTGATTGATTGCAATTTTATGTTGTTACGAACATAGTATTTTGGCATGGATCTCATTTTAATATCAAATATAAATATCTTACCTCAATCGTAATTCCACGAGAAAATCGCTTTTGAATTGTGCTAAGTCTGTATACCCACATATTAGTGCTCGTGACTGTACCTAGGTATTAAGTTCCTTAAGGCCATAACGTCGACAAATAATTAAGGCGTCAACACAAAAGGTAAGCATAAAACAAAAGTGGCTGTAATTCGAACGAGGGGAGAAAGCCTTCGCAATGAACGTAATTGTCACCAGTCCAATAGACGTTGGGGCCATTAAAACTGCTATAAATGCGTCGCTAAGAGGATTTTACTGAAAGGGTGAAACTGTGAATGTATTTGCATTTATTTAAAAACTGTTTTTTTCTCAAACATGCTTGGAAATTCGAGCATTATTTTGACAACCTTATTCGATGTTAATAGAAATTGCTGTACTGGTAATACACGCGAGCGGCCGGACGGCAATTTTTGTATATTTCTTGTGTTTAGCGGCCGAATAAATTACTCGTACTATGAAAACTCTTAAAATTCGTGTGATTTAAAAATAGAACAAATTTTTTACTTTAACACATGGAAACCAAGGAGGTAACTTATCAAAAAAAATATTTAAATTTCGATTTGGTTTGCAAATAGAGCTGTTATTAAAGTAAAGAAGAAACAAATGAACATAAATTGGCGTGAGGAAAATTATCGTATAACTTTAATCAATGCTCGTTTATTTATCTGTTTAAAGTGCTGGTATTTTCTGATCATGGTCTCACTCTAAGAACAATAAATATGAAGGGTGATCACAAAGATATAAATATGTCAAGATAGACATTCAAATCTGTGAACTTGCCAAAAATAATAGCGTCCAACTGCTGGCCGCTAAATGCACGCACACTAGAAAAACTCAATGACAGCAAAATGATGTGGCGGGAGTGTAAGGCGTAGCTGTTACGCACACCAACATAACTGTGCGTTTGTACTGGCGGAACATTCACGACAAAACATGTTAAAATCTATATTTTCTGTCAATGTTCCATACAATGTTTGACAGGAACTAGAGATTTCAACATCTTTTGTTGTGAATGTTTCGCCAGTGCAAACGCATAGTAAAAAAATTGCTTTAGTTCTTTTGGAGTGCGATAATTTACTTTTCTAATAATTTTTCACATTTACAACAGTTTTATTATTTTAGATACTCCATTACAAAATAGCAAAAAAAATACCAAAACGTTTTAAAATATACCTAATTAGTTAATTGATTCAGGCGTGACTTTGCGGAAATCTATTATAAAATACAACAGATGACGTATATTTAGTAACCTAATCCGCGAAACTGTTCTTAAAGAGTCATAAAATCTCTCGACTGCTCTCGACGCTCGACGTGTCCACACGTCGGGTCCGATTTCGCAACAAGTCAATCGCCATCCTGAGGATGCCTCGTTGAGAGGTGAAACACGTGTCGGTTTCTTACAAGGTTCTTTAAGACTCTTTAAGAACAGTTACGCGGATTAGGTTACTAAATAATAAGTCAACTATTGTATTTTATAATAGATTTCCGCTAAGTCACGCCTGAATCAATTAACTAGTATATTTTAAAACATTTTGGTATTTTTTTTGCTATTTTATAATGAAGTACCTAAAATAATAATAATGCTGTAAATGTGAAAAATTGTTAGAAAATACGAGAGATCTTATACTTGTATCATATTTTATTCAAAATAAAGACATGCATTATTTACAAAAAATAAACAACCATAGAACCTTTTTGTGGCTCACTAGTTAGCCATATTTCATATTGCCATACAGTAATATTGCCATATTAATCAAAACAGGTAAATATTTGACAGCTAATTGCCAACTTTTAGAATGAACGCTCTTAAAATCTATCATACAAATTCTTCTCGGCATCAAAACACCATTTACTTTCTACCCTCATAAAACAACATTACTGTAACAACGTGACATTAGAACAACCCTTATTAGTATTATATAAAAGTGCTAGTTCTCGCTGTTTTCATAGCCACAGTGCAGACAATAACAGTAAATCAAGTGTCCGCTATCATACCTGAACATTTTAGGTCCTAAATGTAGCCATTATCAGGATGTGGGTGGAGCCACTGCCGTCTCGGGCACAGTTACAGACACCTTGAACTAAGAGGTATAATAAAAATAATAGGGGTTTGTGCTCGATTGTACTTGTAGGACTGTGTTTTTATAACTATTGTTAGTATAAAGTTTAGTGTATTAAGTATAAAAAAATACAGTCATTAAGACATGTGGCCGTTATTTATTTATTTATTTATTAATTACAAGGCAACTACAACAGGTAACAATCACAGTATATCACTAGATTCACATTAAAGGTTTCGACCTGATTATCACCCAAAGCGTAATCGCACAACATGACTAGCAACAACAATAATAAAGAAGACAACTGCAGTAAAAACTTAGTTCACAAAGTTACAGCTGCAAGGTCCGTGCGTCTGCCCTCCAACACACTTCTACTTAGGCAGGGAATGTGCAGGAGACCAAACACGCCAGGTTAAAGTACATACATAATTGACACAAAGTTACATTACATAAAGAAAACAGTTTAAAATGTTACAAGATTAAAAAGAAAGAGTACATACATGTCTTTTGAAAGCAGCGGCACGAGAATCGAAGATGTCAATACTGTTATTGTCCTTTGAAACTTCATTGTAAAGTCGACACATTCTAACGATAAGGTTGTAATATGAGGTGTTATTTGTAAAGACCAGAAGTGCAAAAGTTTTCGGTCTGCGGGTGTTATACCTAGTATTGATGTTTATGATGGACAGCAGAGCTGAAGAGTCCAGCGTGGAATGTAGGATCTTATGCAGGTTTATTAAATCTTGCTGTTTGCGACGGGCATGCAAAGGTTCCAAATTGAATTTAACAAGGCGTTCGGAATAGCCTTGCAGCGATCTAGAGAAGCCGTACCGGTACGAGACCCACTTAACACATTTTCTTTGCACACTCTCAATTCTGTCAGAGTGTACCGCGTAACACGGTGACCAGATTATCGAACAGTATTCCAATATACTTCTTACTAGGCTTTTATAAAGTAATATGAAGCTTTGAGGTCTTTTGGTTATGTGTTGCGCTACGACTTCCACAGCCACACAGCCGGCTCTTCTCCATAGGAAACGACCAATTGGAACCGTACACCTAGCTTCTGACGTTTCATATGTGCCTATGTAGGTTTATGTGAAATAAAATATTTTTAACTTGAATTTTGGCACAAACGAAGTCATGGGCAAAAGCTAGTTTAAAACAAATGCTTTAAGTTATCTTTTTGAAACAAATTGCTCATCCATAGCTTTATAAGTTTGAAAAATAAAATCTGCTCAACAACGTAAATAACGCAACGTAAAAGACTTTACAGATTTACTCGTACCTATCGTTACTATGTAAGATCAAATTCAGTAAGCTTAAACTATTAAAAAAAAATTGCTGGTTGTTTATAAAGGAAACAGAATAATAGCAGTACACTTGAAGGGCATGCGCTAAGGTAGCCTGCGAAATTCAAATTGTCTTTAGTTTTTTACAGTTTGCAGGTCAGTGTGAGGTTTCATGTTGATTAAAATATGATTCGCGACCGTAACCAATATGGCTTTACATAATTATAATCTTTACAATCAGCAATACAACTCCATAAGTAAGCACAATCGCCAAATGTCATGATTTCATGAAATAGTCATTCAATGCGGTTATATGAACTTAGAGAGTTGTATTGATCAGATCAACATACAACATGATACTGACCTGCAAATTACAAAAAAACCTAAGAAAATGTGAATTTCGCGGGCTACATTGACGCTTTCGCCTTAAAATCAAACAAAGCCACAAAACGAAACACCCAACAATTTAATACCCAAGGCGTAAAACATTTGAACGGTAACAGGGAAACTTAAAAAGTTGTCGTCAGTTTTAAAACCGCAGATTCTATCGGAGCGAAAGTGCTTGGTAACTTGAACCCGGTTCCAGGCTTGAAAATAGTCCATTAAAGTTGGCCAGGTAACCTGAGGCTACAACTAGTGAAACAGAAATTGGCAGATTATGTTTTATATTGGGTTTATGATAATGATAAATAAAAAATCAATCTGCCTAGCCTTTTCCCAACTATGTTGGGGTCGGCTTCCAGTCTAACCTGAATACCAGTATTTTACATGGAGCGACTGCATAGCTGACCTCCACAACCCATTACCTGGGTAATACGATACCTCTTGGTAAGACTGGTGTTAGACTTTCGGGCTTCTGACGACTCGTAACGACTGTCAAAGATCCACGAATGACAGCCGGGACCAACGGCTTAACGTGTTTTCCGAGGCACGGAGGAATCTCGGTATGTTAAGATGGTCACCCATCCACTGACCAACCCCGGCAAGCGTAGCTTAACCTGATGGATCGACCAGTGCGACTGTTGTTACTTAGCCACGAGCTCCTCCGATAATGATAAATGATATTATTTCTGTAAGTAGGTTTTACAAAACACTTTTACACGTCAATCATATTTTTTTTAAACTAGATGAGGTCGGCGTTTCCTATCTGACTACTTACTCTTTTAAAGTCCAGACATAATCTTGGTCAGATCATGTGAAAGACAAGACCCACACAGATTGAGTGGACCTGTCCAGTCACTGACAAAGGCGTCAGAATTTAAAGAGCTCACGGCTTTAATGGACTCTTTCATTCAGATTACCCTGAAGTAGGTTTCTGTTTGAATAGTTTGAATATTGGAAGAAATTCCTTATTAAGCACTTGTACCTCTACAATACAGCATCAGCGGTTACAGGAATATTGGTTATTATGATGTCGGCAATCCATTAAGGGGATGTAGGAGAGGTCATTTACAACCAAATGACCCCTTTTGACTACTATGCAAATATCAAAAATTTCCGAGTCATTTGACATTTTATTTATTTATTTAACAGTTTATGTACACACATATAAACAGAAAAGAAGAAAGGAACAGAAAAATACGTACAAAGGTGATGCTTATTTCTAAAGAAATCTCATCCAGCATACCTGCGATAGTAAAGTAGTTAAAGAGATGTAGCCAACGTGTGTAAATAGTAACAAAAAAAAATTTAATGTTAATAGTAACTCTCTCTCTCTCTCTCTTCTTTCTGTTCTTCTAATATTTTTATTTCATTCATTTTAAATATAAAATGTCAGATTACTCTAAAATAATTGACATTGGCATAGGGGTCATCAGGGTTCATTTGGTTGCAAATGACCTGTCCTACACCCCCTTAACGGATTGCCGACATAACCAATAACCTTGTACATTTTTCCACTGCTGAGACTCAGGCCTCCTCAAGGACCGGCCCGTAATCTACCACGCGGGCCCAGTGCGGGTTGGTGAATGACACTTGTTTTATTTTATTTTTTGTGTCAGTATAAAAAAACTGCATAGCGTATGGTAAATAATGAAAATAACAAAGACAAGAATAAGGAGGAGTACGTAAGGATCGTGCAGGTGTCGATCAGTATAGTTTCTAATTACCCCCATGGGAATAAAGCATGAGTTTAAGTATGTATTTATGTAAATACAAACAATATTCTTCGTTTTCGTCTTAATTGTACCATGCTAGTTGTAAAGATGGTTATGAATATTCATACTCATTACATGAGATTTACATGTCTGCATCAATAATCAGCCATTTTGAGTCGTCACCAGTGATATAATTTAATTATTTTTGTAGCATTCCTCTAAACAAAATATTTATGTAACATTCCTCTAAAATAATAGGAGTTATTTCAATGATCATTGTACAGAATAATTGGATTTTGATTAGTGCTTTCCCAGTTTTCAGAGCATTTATTATTCTGTTTCATCGGGTTTAAAATTGTACATTTGAATTTAACTCACCAATTCAGGTTTCAAATGAAAAAGGTAGTGAGGAATGGATTGGCTGCTCTTTCAATTTAGTTTTTACATGTGTATTAATTAATATGGCAGGTACAACTTTATCATTTTGCCTGATTTTGTATGAACTTTTTCTCCGCCACCATCCATATTTTTATTAATTGTATGAAAATATTGTCTATCACTGCTAAGCGTTACTATGTCATACTAAACAGGCGCGAAAAAAAAAATCTGCTGTTCCCTACATTTTGACGAGTTATGCGAACATAAATGTAGGGAACAGCTGTTTTTTTTTTTCGCGAATTCAGGGTTGGTCCTATAATGAAAGTTGTTCATAATGATGAGTACAATGACCCCATAAGAGGATGCCGATGAATTAAATTTCATCCTGTATAACCAGCACTGTGGCTTTGTCTCACATAGGATCACAGCATTATGCTGAGCGATGGCCGTTTTGCGTGGATGTGACGTATATTTTCTCCCAACTTGTTCTTTTTGTTTGTGTTTTTTCTTTGTGTCATGTTTACGCAGGCATTGATGGTCTCACGAATGCATAGCTCAGCTTTCCCTCGGCCCACATTTTTACGATCGTCCATCAATGCCCCAGTTGCAGGCCGCGACAGTAATATCACAGTATATTACCTACATTAGGAAAGCTGAGCTATGCATTCGTGAGACCATCAATGCCTGGTTGCGGCCAAGGCTTGTATATTACTTTTGTCTAATAATGCGCGGAATTTCAAATTGAGTAAATCTATATATATGTATAAAAGAAAGTGTTAGTTACACCTCTTATAACTCAAAAACTGCTGAACCGATTTAGCTAAAAATTGGTGGAGAGGTAGCTTAGAACCAGGAGTCTAACATAGGACTTTTTAGTAGGGTAGGTAGGGTAGGTAGGGTAGGTAGGGTAGGTAGGGTAGGTAGGGTAGGTAGAGTAGGTAGGGTAGGTAGGGTAGGTAGGGTAGGTAGGGTAGGTAGGGTAGGTAGGGTAGATAGGTAGGGTTTTTTTTAATATTTGTTTGATTGCGGAACAAAGTTCGCCGGGTCAGCTAGTTACGTAATTATAGATTCCAAAATCAATGACAAACAACCTTCGATCAACATTATTGATCGAAGCAAACAACGCGCGCCAATATGTTCATTTGTTTCTTCTTTACTTTAAACAGCTCTATTTGCAAGCCGAATCGAAATTCAAATAAAATCTTTGATAGGTTACCTTCTTAGAGTAAGATAGTTTTCTTAGTCTAAGGTTACCTTCTTGTTTGCGATGTGTTGAAGTAAATAGTTCGTTCCATTTTTAAATAACACAGCAGCAACAGTTATGAGTTTCACAGTAATTTATTCGGCCGCTAAACACAGCAGATATCATACTAACTTTGGCCGTATGATCATAAATCAACTTACGAACAATATTTGAAGAATTAAGAGCGCATACTACCGTAGCTCAAATTCACTTTTTATCTTGCTCGCACCATACTGCCGGACTGAGTGAGAGCAAAACTGAGTGGGCTGCTGGCGGCTCCAAGGCACAAGATTAGGTAATTTATTTTTACAGCGAAAATAAAGGTAATAAAAAAATATAGTATCTGCTTTATAGTTAGTTCAGTTATTATGCAAAGCTTCATGATCTAATTTGAAGTATTTTTTTTAATCCAGTGGTCGGTTTGTTCGGCTTAGAGGTAACTTTGGTTTTTTTTTCTATAGAGAAAATTTTATTGAGTCGTGTTTTCGTCCATCAAAGTACCTACATAACATTAATCCTCAACTTTAACATATATTTATTTCAAAATTAATGCTGCAGTATTTTCGATATAGCAGAGGATCATGCTAAGCTATTTGAGGTATTATAGACTTTTAAGTCAAGTTATTGTAAAAAGTCCACTACTCTAACAAATTCCAGGTAAAAATGCTTGAACGGATTTTTTTTTACTTTGTTCGTAGAGTATAAAGATTGGCTTTGAAGTTAAGACCCAGGTAGACAGGTCGCAGTCACGGCTAGCGACCTGTGAAAGACTGATAAAATTCTATTAGCTTTATAAAGTCTTAGTAGCTTCCAAATTTTAGATTTGATAATATAATCATCGCTACACTGAATTCAAAAAGTGATAAAGTAATGCTTATTTTCAGTACGGTGGCTATTCTTTTTGGTACTTTGTAGTATATGGTAGGTATGAATAAGAAGAAGGGATAAAATACAATTAAAAAAGATCAAAGGAAAGACTAAGTTTGGAAAAGTTCAATCAATATGCGGAAAATTTAAATGGCGTTGGACAGGACATATGCTGAGAGAAAAGAAAGAGAAATGGACTAGAATAATAACGGAATGGTACCCTAGAGAAAGCAGAAGAAGTAGAGGAAGACAGTCAAAACGATGGGAAGACGACTTGAAGCAAGTAGCTGGGCCAGAATGGTTACGTACAGCAAAGGACAGAAACAAATGGAAATCCTTAGAGGAGGCCTTTGTCGAAAGACAAGCTGTTAAGAGGTGAGATAAGCCGAATGCCGAAAATATGTTTTAGTATAAGTTAATTTATAGTTTTCTTACCTCTATTCTATTGTATTGTTATCATTTTCTTTAAAAAAAAGTTATGTTTAGTTAAATAAGTTAAAAAAAAAAACAGCAATAAAGGCTTATTATTATTAGTATATGGTACTAGGTATGAAACGGAGACCATCTTAGCGGAGGTAGAGGTGCAGAGCTTGAATCGCCTGGAAGACTCGGAAGCGGAGGTCCAGAGCCTGACTTCCTGGAAGACAGGAAACGAAGGCGGAGGCGGAGGAGGACGTGGAAAAAATAACAATGTACTTACTTGTACTCATAATTATGTTTATGTCGTATTTGTATCAATTTTACTGTGTGTACATAAATAATAAAATAAATAAATAAATAAATAAACAATTAACAATAAAAGATTTAATACATTTAAAAAATAATAAAGAAATTGTAGTCAACATCTAAAACATTTTTACAAAAAAAAACACTACAAAGTGAATAATTACTTTAATTTCGGAAGTATGTGTCTTTGTTCTATATTTTAGTTTTTTTCCCCGCGACTTCGGAAATAAAAGTTATTTCTACTACGTTAGTTCTACCTAGATATAGATTCGACAAACATCTTTCTTGGGGTCCCCAGCTACAGACCGTAAGTCGCAAAATTTTTGCATCTGGTATGTCCCTGAGACGTTTGCGGAACTTTCTTCCAACTGCCACTAAAACTGCGCTTGCACAATCCCTTTTACTTCCCATCCTTGACTACGCTGATGTCAGTTATCTCGATCTCACTGAAGCACAACTAGATAAACTTGAGCGACTTCAAAACTTTTGCATAAGATTTATATTTGGCCTGCGCAAATATGATCACATTTCTGAATTTCGTACAAAGCTCAAGTGGCTTCCCATACGTCTTCGCCGGAATTCACATATCTTATTTCAGCTCTACAGTATTCTGTTTAATCCTGCAACCCCCTCTTATCTTAAAGAACGTTTCCAGTTCCTTCATGACACACATAATAGATATCTGAAGTCATCAGAAAACTTGAGACTAGAGATGCCGATGCATTCCACCAGCTTTTATGACAAATCTTTTACAGTTCAAGCAGTACGGTTATGGAATGCCTTGCCCGTGTCGATAAGGCGTGCTCAATCTTTGTCCATTTTTAAAACTCTGGTGAAAAAACACTTCCTCTTTCCTTAAACGTCATCATTACATATAGTTCCTTATTCTTGTTTCATGTTTATTATTTTATATATATCTATGTATATATATATGTATATATTTATGTGGCTAAGTTTATGCGTTACGTATTTATTGTGTATGTAAATGGTACACCACTGACTACCTGCAGTATTGTCTATCCTTCTCCCTTTATCCATCCAAAGGTTGTCTGTAAAAGATCGCTTTTAGCGATAAGACCGCCCATTGTGTCACCCTATGTAACATTTCTAAATTTATTTCTGTAATTTGTATGGTGTGCATAATAAAGAATATTCTATCTTCTATCTACCTAGATATAGAAAACGAGAAAGTTACAGAAATTACAGCTGCCTTGTCACCTCTTACAAAGATTCCATTAGAGTTTCAGCCATGTAAGCAGGGACTCACATTCACTCTGTGAAATACTGATAACATGGATCCGCTATGTTCATAACTTAGTTGTGTTGCGTAGCGATATAACTGTTTAAACTTACACTTATCTTTACGCTTGAGAGTTTTGGGTTGGAGAAGACTAAGGGCGTTTGCCGACTTATCCGTATCCGGTTGGTATTCGATTCGTGTTCGTTTCTGATCCGGTTTGCCATCCTAGTAATTGTATGGACGTTTGTGCACTCACGCGTATACGGTTCCTATTCGGTTCGTGTTCGATTTGTAAATTCTCACTTTGAGTCGTTTTTCGACGGATCGAAACCGAGTTTATCAAACTAAACGAATCCAATACGGGTAAGTGCGCCGACACTAGCACGTGAATTTCCCGTCCGTCTTTTTCGCGTAGCTTATACGTACCGGATACGGACAACTGGGCAAAAAAAGGTTATATTTTCTGGTGTTCATCCTCCTATGCTGAATTTCGTCGAAATCGTATCGGTACTTCAAAAACAGATTAAGTAGACAGAAAACCAGAAAACGAGGCGTTAAAGTTTTCTTGTTACGCCTCGCTGCGCAACGAGACACAGCGCAGCAAAGCGAGAAGCCGCGCGCCGCGCGGCGCATCGGAACGTGTTACGTTCGCCGCGAGCTCCCGCCCTACACGACAGCTTCAGGCTGCGCCTCATGGAGTCACGCTGCGTCAAGCGTCTTCACGAGGTGCAGCGCGCGCTGCTCTTGCACGCCACGACTCTTGGCGAAGCAGCGCTGCGTCGTGATGCGACATTTTCGAACAATCTCAATTAAATGTGTATATTTTTGTGTAGTAAATAAAGTTACATTTTGTATCACTATCTTCAAAAGTACACTCAGCGTTGCTTCGCGTCAGGTCTCGGTGTGAACTGACGCTAAGAAGAAACAATAACCAACAATTAAAAACAGCAGACTGTCGACAAAAAAACAACACAGAACTTAATAATATTTAAGTCACAACATCCACGTAACCATAGAGACTTCCAAATCCATATTATTATGTAAAGGAGCCTCTAGTCACAGAAGACGTCACAACTAAGTAAGGTCGTCATCAATACACGTAGCCAGTTGCACTTAATAATTCCAGAGCACTTAATAATGCCAATGCACTTACTAATGTTAGCGTTTGGAATGTAGTTTTTGACACTGGAGGGAAATGTCTCTTTTTGTACAGTTTATAATTTATCATTCTAAATTACCATAAACTCATTGACCTGAAGTTGCATCTACATCGCCACATGCGAACTAGGCATCCAAGATCACATAAAATCCTGACGTCACACAAATCCTGCATCGCGCAAATAGAGTTTACCGCGCGAACGGCATATATATATGACTATCCGACATCCATCAACCATTGGGCAGTTGCCCGCTAGACACGACACCCGTCTGGTCGGAGGATCCTCCCTTTTCTATTAGAGGATGAGTGAACTTTACACCCTGTTCCTCATACCTCTAAAAAGTAGACCAAAGAATAAAGTTCCCACTCTTTTAATAGACTGACCTTCAAAACCCACGCTAAAATCATGTGAAACCTTCCATAACTCACCATAACATGGTATTACATGAAATCTAAAAGCTCGCGTGTTGTTCAGTATTAAACGTTAGGTTTAATTCGCGGCGCGCCCTGCACAGGCAGGGCAGGTGATATAATGATACTTGCACTTAATGTACACTTGTCAACTGCAAAATTAGAGCGTAAAATACTATGTGGGGTCGTAGAAAGTGGCCTTAATGGAGGAGGAAGGCGTTTTATGGAAGAAAGTAAGGCGATGAGGAAGTTCTTTGAGTAGTCTTAGGGTTAATGTGGTAGACTTATTTTGTATACCTTATGAGACATACAACATGTAAAAAAATCCTGTCCAATCCGTGAAGTTGTTGTTAGGTTACTGAGAGTTTATTTATGTAGAAATTTTCGGGGAAAACGAAAATCGCCGTATTTTTTTTCATATTGCAGTTTTATCGGTTATTACATTCGGCGGCCGTCATTTAGCGGGTGTCTAAAAGTCATAACTTATGAACCCTGTTGAAAATTTTCAAATGTTTGATAGTTTTGGGGTAATTTAGGTAATAAAAATGTGTTTTTTTTTTTTTTTTTTTTTTTACTTTTTGGTAATTTTATTGCAGTACCTATGTACACCTTCCGAATCGGACTGAGTTTTTTACATATTGTATAAGAATAATTAGGCCTTGGTGAAAGACTAGGCAGTCAGTAAAATTGATAGCGTGGCTGCCTAGAAATCTAGAGTAGAAACTTAGGACTTTATGATAAGTATCGATTTTCTTGCTAATGTGCCATACAAAATACTTTTTGATAGTATGGACGCAATTATGATCATGACATCGCTTTCATTGCAATATTCCATTATTTACATGGCATTTAATTTTTATATAATGGCCGGTGCATACTGGCTACTAAAATAATGACTTAGTCAATAGTTAAGTAATAGTAGTTAGTGTTGTTTAAAAACAATTGGGCCTAGTTGCCATAAATAAACAAGGTTGCATTTCTGTATTATACATGTAACGTATGATAAGCCACGGCTTATACCTTTTTTTTTTCTTTTTTTTAGGTTGGGAAATTATCAAATAACTTCTCCCGCTCTGGGCGGAGCGGAAGGGCGTGTCAGACTCTTATTAACCAAAACCCACCCGTGTTCCTTCAGGTGCCTGTACGTTGCCTGGGGCCACGGTATCCCTTTCGGACTTTCCCGCGACCCCGGCAGGCATCGGTCCTAGCGGACTCCGTCAGTTGTGCTGACATCTCTTTGAGGCACGCGTGGAACACAACGCGCTGTCGACCGAACCGGGCCTGGTCCTTATCGGACCGCGAGTTACCCATTGCTCACCGACCGCAAACTCGTGCCTACGCTGGCCGGGAATCGGCTTGCTATTCCCGACTCCTGCGGCGACTTAGATTTATAGATTCCGGAAAAACAAAAGAAAACAAAAATACCAGTATTCCTTCCTTCCTACAAATCATAATAATGAATGAATATACACTAAAGTACTACGGTGTACTAATAATTTATTTACCAACCACAGTGACCCGAACTAAGTGTAGTATATGGAGGTATGGAAGGTGTTCCAGCCCGAAATACACCAAAATGCGCCGAACATTACCAGAGCCCTTTATCTTCTGATTTATACTGTCGCGAATTCGACGTTAACACCAAACAGACAGAAACATAAGGATTACCACGAGTAGGTTTATAAACAAGAATGTCACCGCGTAGTTTCATTAAATAATTACACTTTTTACACGTGTTTAAAATGTTACAATAAAATACCTCTCCACATTCAACTGAATGAAACGAAAAAATCTTATATTAAACGCACCCACCCTATGCAGCCAAGCATGTTATAAGTTGGGGGATTATATCGCCGATAAAAATGCTTGGCTTCAACGCTAGGCTCGCGCATATACTAATTGATTAGCATCTGAAAATACTGTTGGAGCTGTTGAAGATTTTACAAACTATATTTGCATTGTATAAATTCAATCTCTTAGCATTATGTAATTGCATAGCACATGTGTGAGTACTATGTACCGACTATACTCGTAAAGCTACCATTTAGGTACTGGGTATGTCTTTCATAGACTTGAATGTGCCTTAGCGGCTGAGAGTATGACATGCTCACTCTAATGTCTCGCTGACGGTGGCGCGTGTGTTGGATCATTTAGCTCCCTTCAAAATGGTTGAGTTGAATGGTGCTAATCCATGGTTCATGTTCGTGAACGGGCGCCGTCAGTAGGGACTGGTCATCTCTTAGCTGCCACGGCTTATTTTTATTTATTTTCAGAGACTTAACGTTTTGCATTGTTCTCACATGTACGATTATAATTTCAACATGAACGATGTAACCAATATTTTGTAACCATATCTTGCTTTAAAAGAGTGTCCGTGGAGTTTCTTGCCCGTTCTTCTCCATAGGTACCTACTACGCTTTGGAATGGGCATCTAGCTTTATCTCTCTGACTGACCGACCCCTTGACAATTCAAAAGTGCCTGTAATTGGTTTATTTGAAATAAATGCTTTGTGTTTGAGTTTACCTCTACTACGAGGTACAGTCAGCCTCAAAAAGAATGTAGGTATATGTCAAAGTCAAAGTCAAACAATTTATTTCAATTAGGCACATAAAAGGCACTTATGAACGTCAAATTTACAAAAAATAGAATTGATTCTAGTCGCCCCTTCCAAAAGGTAGTTTTCGTATGGAGAAGAATGGGCACGAAACTCCATCGTTACTCTTTTAAAATGTTTTTACAATATTTTGTATACATTAATTATATAATTATATATGTCGCAGATGGATTGTCGAATCCGCTGTTTTACATCTCTGCTAGCTGTTTTACGTATTATGTTATGTTATGCACTACTAGACTCCCCAGACTATTAATTTTTACAATGATTTAAATAGACATCACCAAGTGATTAATTTAAGAATTTTTAATGTGGGTAAATTTTTTATTTAATTTAATTTTAATGGGCCTTAAAATATATTCCCAAATCACACACTGACGCTCTTCGTTTAAATTATACGTAAGATTAAAATCTTCTATTTTTTCTTTTATTTTAAAACTAACTGCGACTCACGGTTTAACCCGTATGAGTATCGATCCAATCGGAATATTGGGTTACAGAGTATTCTATGTCCGAACCCAGGCCATGGTCTACCCATGTGCCAAATTTCATCCAAATCTGTTGAGCCTTTTTAGCGTGAAAGCGTAACAAACAAATAAACAAACATACAAAAAAATTTTTTTTTTCTTTTCATACTATTAGTTTAGATAAAAATCGTCACATATCGTAGTCAACGTAAACGTTTCAAGTAGGTCCTCAAACATGGGAAAATATTCACAAAACAAATATCGCTCACCCATTCTAAACATTTAGTAAACCTTTTGTAATTCTTATGTGCAACATTAGGGTTCGGCTGGGAAACGAAGAAGCCGTGACGTCACCCAACCTACTTTTAGTGTAAGGGAAATAGGACAGTTATTCTGATAAGGGCAGGCACGGAAGTTTGGACACAACCGAATGAATGGTGAACTGGTTCATTTGGGCTTGAAATGAGTCAGGTATAGGGTGATGACCTGAAATGACCTCGTCGCTTTTGTAGACATGAGAATAGTAAGTTTGATCAAGAAAAACGAAGTGTAATAACAGATGAAAAATTAATAGTTTTTTAAAAAGTGAACGTTATTTATTAATTTGTGAGGCTTGCATTAAAATAAAATCGAAACCGAGAATCCCGATAACTGTCGGGCCTTGAGTACCTACACGTACATGTTATCGACGGGCTTCATGACGTCACGTCCACCAACTGACGATGACGGCGGGCCGCCACTGAGAAACGAGCTTTCAAACAAAAAAACAAATTCTTAAAATTGGTCCGCAATTGACGGAAAAATCAGTGGACATACATTAAAAAAAACCTAGTGTACGAACATAGAACCTCCGCCTTTTTTAAATCGAGGCGAGCAGTTTTCAACGTGTCCACAACTGTCTACAAGTATTCTCCTACAGTCTGTGGAAAAGGGTAACAAGTATTAACGTGTGAATATGTAAGGTACATAAATAATGGATGTAAAAAGAAGCTTAACGAAATCGAGGGTCACTTAGGGCCTGCGCACACTGGCGGACGGCAGGGGAGAGCATTGAGGGGGATTCCTCTATCCGTCAGCGCACACCAACAAGAACCAGCTTACCGGAGCATCCACCGGTATGTTCCAAGGTCAATCACCGAGCATTGAAATATATACCTTATTTCGATTGGATAAGTAGACCTGGCAGACACCAGCGCTTACCGGCGCATACCGGCGCAAACCAGCGCAAACCGGGGCATACCGGCGCAAACCGGCACATACCGCTCCATACCGCCGCCTCCCGCTGCGGTATCCTCCAGCGTGCTCTTCGATGCTTCAGAGAAAACTGAGCTGTGCTGCTCCAAGGTCCCTTTTGACCACGTGTGACCTATTACACTTTTCTATGAAACAATTCAATGCGGCAAACACGTTTCAATGCAGTGGGGTTCCGAATCATGTACTGATTCCATGGTAACAGTTTTCGTAGCTCGCCGTCCGAGTAGGACCAGGCCCGGGTCGACGGCGCGTTGTGTTCCACGCGCGCCTCAAAGAGATGTCAGCACCAACTGACGGGGTCCGTAAGGGCCAATGCCTGCCAGGGTTGCGAGTTTGTCCGAAAGGGATATCGCGGCCCCGGCACACAGGCAACGGAAGGAACACGGGTGGGTTTTAGTCAGTAAAAGTCTGACACTCCCTCTCGCTCCGCCCAGAGCGGGAGGAGTCATTTGATGATTTCCCACACAAAAAAAAAAAAAAAAATGGTAACAGTTTTCGTGTCCCTGACACCCTGCATACCTTATTTCGATTGGATAAGTACGAGTATTAAATTCAATTGATAAATTTAGAATCCTCTGTAGTCCCGTCCGCCAGTCTGATACTCCTCGTCATTGTGACTTTTTTGTACTGGACTATGATCCAGTACAGATATGGCCGCAGGCTGATCGTGTAACCCATTTTGTTTTAGAATGTGAGCCATCATATCCCATTTATTAGTGGTCGGCGCAACATGTATTTTTCTTCCATACTTCTCTCTATTAGTCGAAATCTAGATAGTCATCCTTTTTCTAGGCATATCATCTTTCATAATATAATAATCCAACGTGCCTTTGTCATCGCCCACTCTTATTAGCCATCCACATATGTGGATTGATTCATAAACATATGTACCTACGTTTATGTATCAATTTATATAGTATTTTTTAAATTTATAGAGTCATGATGATCACATCGGAGTCACCAATTTAGAGGTATGAAGAACAGGGTGTAAAGTTTACTCGTCCTCCGTAGAAAAAAGGAGGATCCTCCAAACAAGCCGGGTGTCGTGTCTAGCGGGTAACTGCCCAACGATTGATGTCGGAAAGTTATATACAATTACTATGTATTATAAATATAAACCTTCCTCTTGAATCACTCTATCTATCGCTGAAAACTGCATTAAAATCCGTTGAGAAGTTTAAAAGATCTAAGCGAATAGACAGCGGAAGTGACTTAATTTTATACTATGTAAAGATGTTGATCGCGCGGTCACCCTGCTTGCGCGATGCAGGATTTGTGTGACGTCAGGTCTTTGATGCGTAATTCGCATGTGGTGTTGTAAATACCGCCACAAATTTCTAAAATAAAACACATTTCGTGACCAAAGTGAATGCATAAAACACTTAAAACATTTAACGTGGGACGTGTCCATACATTGATATTGAACGAAAATATTTGCTTGAAGCATACGGGATTACCGGAATTTATAATTCGTACTGACGGGTTTATGCGATGTCACCAGTGGTTCAGTTCTCCAAATATAAACCCAGAGGAAATCATAATGTTTTATGTGAAACACATATAATAATACAAGCCTATTATTGGGGTCCGGACCCATGCTTCATCTAGGTTCTCCACCTGGGTGAAGCACAAAGGTCCCGTGCTCCAACCCAGAGTAAAGGCTTCTTCTCATAGGAGAAGGCAAGAGCATTGATCACCACGCTTGTTCAAGACGGGTTGGCGATTTCAGACTTATGCTTATTAACTATAAGTCCAGATTTCATCACGATTTTTTCCTTCACCGATGTCAGTAATGTCCAAGATAAACTCAGAAAGTACGTAGCATAATGATTAGACTATAATGTTTACAATTCTGAAATTCAGGCCTGCTCCCATTGAGAGGGAGTGGGCCGTAATGTAACACGCGAGCCCAGTGCGGATGATGATTTTTATGTAGGTAAGACTGGTTGTCAGACTTTCTGGCTTCTGACGACCCGTAACGACTGTAAAAGTTCCACGAGTGACAGCCGCGACAAACCGACGGCTTAAAGCGCATTCCAAGGTACGGACGTGTCTCAGTATTTAGATGGTCTCCCTTCATGGACCAACACCGGCAAGCGTAGCTTGAACTGAGGGATGGACCCGTGCGGCTGTTATTACTTAGCCATAAGCTCCTTCAACTTGAACCCACACTGAGCAATCGTGGTGGATAAATGCTATCCGGAAAAAAAAAACTATTTAATCCGTCAGTCAGATAATAAAACAATATTTGACACGTATTTTTTGCTTAATCATTATTAATAAAAAATGCTTTATATAAAACGCAGTAGGGGCTCGCTACGTCACAATAAGTCAGTATAAAATCTACCGGGGAGTGACGTCATGCCACATTTTAACTCAACGTATTGCCGAAATCATTGGATTACGTAAAAAAAAATACATGTCCAATTTTTTTTTGTAATTACTAGATTCGGTTCAATTCGGAAAAATAAAGTTCTGCTAAAGGTATTTTTCTTACTGTCAACTAGCCTTATTCCATGCGATCATTTCAGTGAGGTTTGAAGTAAACGTTACAGAATTCCACTACAGATTTTAGCTACATATACTCAGTGTCGTTACACACTGCAGCAAAATGGTCGTGAGCTAAGCTGTACAGTAGTCCAAACAAAGCGCCTTGACGGTAAACGCTGTGAGTGTGTAAATCGCCTTAGAAGGCTTAGAGTACTACCCTGAACTGTTTCTGTGAATTTTATACGATACAGGTTACAGACAAAGGAGATCGTGCTGCTTTAACGCAAGTGAGTTAAAATTTCATTTCAAGGGTACTTACCTTATAGCCAGCAAGCCCTCGTTCGTACGGACGTAAAAATATCGCGGCAGGATTTTTTTACGTCCGTGCGTACGTGGGGTTATAACGTAGTTATAGCGTAGTTTAATTATTCTCATAGTTATTAAAACGTATGGAGGCTACCGTTTAGTAACAACAGGTGCAAGAATTAAGGTTAAATTTAATATTCAACACATAACATAACAACACGCCTATAGCACGATGGGACGTACAATACAATATGGTGTCCCGCAAGGAAGTGTATTGGGTCCATTACTCTTTATAACATACATTAATGACCTTCCAAATGCGAATTCAAACCCAATGACACTCTTTGCTGACGACAGCACCGTTGCAATTAAGTGTAATAACAGAATATCTTAAGAACATGATTAGTACCCTAAATGCAATCATTAAATGGCTAGACATTAATAATCTGAAGGCAAACACAAGCATAGGCAGAGGTGTACATACTATTATATAGTACTGTTAGCTCGCGGCAGCTAATGGTACTGAAGTAAATAAAATGCCTATTTATATATGTATATCGTGTGATAATTTGGATCTATAAATTCATTCATACATTTCATTATTATATATATTCTGACATACGCTTGTCAGCCCGCTAAGCTAACTGCCAAATCTTTTCTTATGTTCTCAATACAAATTAATGTTTGTCTCGTAGCAACCAGCGCAAGTCTGTTATAAATTGATGGCATAAATTTTATGCCATCAATTTATAACAGACTTGCGCTGGTTGCACGCTTAAACCAAATTAGGTTACAGCCTCTATAGGACTTACCTAGACCAAAAAAAAACCAAGTTCAAATAGTGACCAAATTCTATACAAGCATAAAATATTGAACTTTTTAGTCTTTGTTATATCTACTTTTATGTAGATATCTGTCTTTTTTGCCGCCTACAACATGCTATAGATTTTATTTATAATAGGCATAAGGAACCTAAAAATGGCCTGGAACACATCTATGGCCCATTTACAAGTACTATGTAGGCACAAGATACCATACGATAAAAAGCCATATTAATCCAGCACCAACATTAATTTATGCGCACTTGATTCGTGAAGCACTCAAAATTGTTGTGCCCTGAGTGTGACACGATTACAATCAACGCATTAACTAATTGATAACGACACATGACGTTGACATTTTGACAGTGTTTAATAGTCGCCCCGTGTGAATCGATTCTACGGCTATATTTTGTGAGGTCTTTTAGGTCACATAGGAAATGTTGACTTCATCTACTTGGCTTATTTTTTATATTACGTGACGCGAATAAACAATTTCATTTAATTTTCTTTATGTATAGTTGACAACAATTCCTAGTAAATTGAAACTTCACTAAGGTTGAAACTATATTCCTGTCTCTTAAATGTAACTTGTCGTTATGAGACGTGCAAGTGATATTCAACCTTAGGGTGTCAAAGCAATTACAGGGTCGGCTGTACATACATTACCTATTTATCTACCCTCCGACTGTTCCGGCAAAGGCGTTTTCTTTAACAGTTTGCAGGTTAGGTTTTTTACTAGAACTTTATTTTTCCGAATCGAACTGAATCTAGTAGATTATAAAAAAATATTGGATACGTATTTTTTTTTACGTAATCAAAAGATTACGGCAATACGTTGAGTTAAAATGTGGCATGACGTCACTCCCCGATAGATTTTATACTGACTTGTGACGTAGCGAGCCCCAGCGTTTTATCTAAACTATTTTTTATTCATATGATAAAGCAAAAAATACATGTCTGATATTTTTTTATTATCTGACTGTCAGACTAAATCGTTTCTTTTAAATCGTCAACTAGCCTATTCAGACATTCATTCCTTTGTTTTTGAGAAAAACATCACGGATTCTCACGTATCAACGTTTGAATTTCGAAAAATACTGGAATTTTCAAGATACTAGTGCTTATGTATGATACAGTTTAGCTCTAGATAAGCCGGCAAGCGTGCATTTAATTGAAGAATTTTATCATACACAGGGTGATTTATAAAAACTAGGTATTCGTTTCTAAAAGGCTGCTAATATTATAGGCCCAAGTCTCATAGCAAGAGTGTTGCACCATTTTTGCAGGATAATAAAGATATTTTTAATATAAACGAGTAAAGATAGGAATGATCTGTGGATAGGAACGAAACCTGCCGAACATTCCATTTCTAATTTCAAATCTTTCTTCGCAAACGCCACGCATTTTTTAATTAAATCAGCATTCATTCGAATCAATTCAAAACGTCTACATTACCTAAAGTTATTTGGCAAAGGAAAAAAAATACCAGAGTTCCGATTCAAAGATTCAAAGAAAAAATTCTGGGTCATGTTTCCACGTCTTTTGAACGTCATTCTTTGTGTGATGTTGACACTAGCGACATCTACACGTACTTTAGGCTTGTTTTTATTGTGCTGTGATCACCGGTTTGGTCTTAATGATACGGGGATGTTTGTGAAACGATTTCGTATGCCTTGAAACGCACACCATACTTTGTATGTTCGTTATTATACTCGTATTTAAAGTGTATCATAGTTATAGTTTTACTTTATTTCTTTTTTTTTATATTTTATCTTTTGTAAATTTGCCTTGTATTTTCTTTATACTCGTGTATTTTGTTATCATTATTTAAATTACTGTGACCTTTTAATTACAGTCGACCACATGTGTAATGGTTGGAGTTAGACTTTGTCAGCATCTGAATATTCAAGTGTCACTTCTGACGTGTGGCTGACCGTACCTAGCGTAGTTAACCAATTTATTATTTAGCCTCAGTTCCGTTTGCAATATAAGCCCGAACAAACCAACTCGTAGCAACTATTTCGTAAGCTATAAATACATTCTGAATCGGTGTAGGATTTGAACCTGCGCCATGATTTGACAAATCGGAGCACCAGCTCCGCCTAGCGGCGCTCGACAGAGTCTACAACGTAATGCTCGGACCAACCGGAGATAAGCAGAGTTCATGGGTGGATGAAGCAGTGAAGACGTTGTTTTGTGTACCTACAGTATGTGAATTGCTAGTGTGATTATTTTATCGTAAATTATAATTTGAACCGAACTGCACACAGTTTTTCTAATGCACAATAACCAATACTATCCACAGTACGCCCACAGTAGTTAAAATATGGCTGATAATAACGAAAGAGAGAAAATGAATAAAAATAATTCATATGCCAGTTGATTCTTTGACATGGTCTCATTAATACCCTAAAGTTATGGGATATCAAAAGGAACACCTTGTATAAAAAGGAAAACTTACTCACTGTTTTTCAAAACTACCCACTAAATGGGGATTTGGGGGTGACAATGTTTGTATGGACAATTTTAACGCGCGGATACAAAGAGGGCCTAGACAAAGTAACATTCGATTAGCGATAATGGTAGTAGAAAAATCAAAAAGGTATGGTTGACACAAGCTATCGAAATGTCACGTGATCATAGGTCACCAAATAGAAATTAGCTAGACAATATTAACAACATTCGATTCCATGAAACGAATCGACAGCGTCGAACGATAACTCCTATAAAGATGCGTAGCCAAGTAAAACTTTTTGACAAGCGTTATCGCTAGTTTTCGATTCGTGTGAAGGAAACATTAGCTAAAGCCAAGACCCTGTGAAAAACGAAAAAAAATGGCATTGGCATGGCATTTAAGCAGTCGGTGTTTCAGTTGCGTTCTTTGTTTTGAAATAAAAAGCACACGCTGCGTTTAATGTGCACACCACGCAATGAAGGTGTTTGGCTTAGACGCTAAAGAAGATTTCGCTCCCTTGAGCAATTGGGATAATGCCTGAGTAAAAAAAATAAACTATTAAGTCGGTCAGTCAGAAAATAAAAAAATATTATACACGTGTTTCTTGCTTTATCATATTTATTTTTAAAAAAATACTTAGATAAAACGAATTAAAGTTTGGGAGTTAGGGCTCGCTAATCGCTACGTCGTAATATTTTTATTACGTAAAAAAGAAAATATGTGTCCAATATTTGATATAATCGACCTGACGGACAAAAAAAATATTTTAATCATCATCCCTATTGAAAAGTTTTGACGAAATGCATTATTCATAGAATTTTATCACTTTTGAATTTTCGTCCCGGAGGTGGTACAAACGGCTACACATCAAGCTATACATTTCCAGTATAAGCTGACCTCTCATTGTAGCCGTGTGTACGAGACCAAAATTTTTAACTTATCGTTTTACGAAAAAAACCATATACAGTCGATTTATTTGGTTATTCTGAATCCAAAAAGAGTTAATTAAAAAAAAAAATACGGTCAGGCCATATTGGACCCGCAAAATGTCAGAAAACAAACTATTTCGTAATCAAATTATGAAATCTATGTATATTTTTAATATGTGATGAAACCGTCTGCCTATTTCTTTTAATATAGCAGAAACGGGACCATAAAACTGTGACGTTTCTGACCAGTACTAACCACCGAGTCGGGTTCAGAATCATCTAAGCTAACCATTTTATACGATTTTGGCTGTAAAACGATGCGACATGGTTTTGGTGGGCTCTCTTACTATCAGAGTTCAACTGACAACAAGAATTAACAGCGACAGCGCGGAATTTGACGTTTGCTGACGAAAGACCAGAGAATGTAATTTTTATCGAACAAACCAATGGATGACACGATAGAGAAACGTATTGTACTTTGCCTGCCAATCAAACTTCGTTATTGTGAAGCGATAGGGATTGTCGAAATAGAATCGCTCCGAAGCGAATGCCTAATCTAGGCCCTCAGTATCGCTACCGAGCGGGACAACGATATCGCTTTTTTCTGAATAGGCCTTAACTCAAAACTCAGTATTTATACTTAAGACCAAAAAAAAGAATATCGTGTAACAGATACTTTTTTTTTTTTAAATCCACCCGTAACAGGGTGAAAAGTTCAATTTTACAGGGGATGATTTAGTTAAAGTTTAGAAACATGCCGCCTAGAAAGAATGTGAGGTTATTTGGGGGTTCTAGAGGGTCTCTTGAACCCTTTACAACATATTTTTTTAATAACACGTTTTTTATAAACCCGAGGACTTTACTTCGTGGTTTGATTAACCCGAAAACTTGTAAAAATATATTTTGAGTCAAGTTAAGGAAACTAAAAAAGGTTTCAAAATTCCACTCCATTTGAAAAAAAAACAGTTTATAATATGAAATCTTATTTATTTGGTTAATTAACTTGAAACTTGTCAATAATTGCCTCAATAAATAATAAAGATTGACACTTTTCATTTTTTCCGTCACAGAGGATTTAGGTGGTGTCAAAGTTACTAAGGAAATTTTTTAACCCGCTGTCGGATTAACTCGAAACTCGGTACTAATTATAGTCTAACAGATGAGTACTTTATGCGGTCTACCCAAATGTCCTTTCTTTGGTTTTGTTCGTCGAGTCGTTGAGTTCCTCAAGTGCTGACAACTTGAGCTAAACGATTACTGACAAATGCTTGCACTGACTGGATAGCTCCACTCTTATCTGTGTGGTTATTTTCACACAGATCTCATAATCTAACCAAGATTATGTCTGGACTGGACATTAAAAGATAGTTTGACCTCTTTTTGCCCCCCAGTTTGTTTCACCAGTTCTTCTCAGGGGTAGTCAGATAGGAAAATTCGACTTGTGCATGTCTGTGTGACCGCGTTGTTTTTCTAAACTACGCAACGGATTTTGGGGCAGTTTTCAACAATATTTTGAGAATTTATTCCAAAAGGTGTACGTGTATAACACTTTTAATATATTATTAAACTGATATTACGCAGGGTTATTTGTAAAACTAAACCTGACCTTAAATCGCGAAAAAAATAACAGCTGTTCTCTATATTTTGACGAGTTATGCGAACATAAATGCAGGGGAACACCTGTTTTTTTTTAGCGTTTTCAGGTTCGGACCCATAGTAAAAGTTGTTCATAATGATGAGTACAATGACCCCTTAAGTGGTTGTATTTTATTAATAAGGTGTTTTTTCAAGTCACAAAAAACGTCCGAAGCATGGGGGGCGGTCGCTAATAGGTACACATAATAAATTATTATATATATCTTCTTTTTTTTTAAATATTTATTTTCTGTCATAATGGTTTTGTAGCACGTAACAATTTTGATAATGGTGATATGATGGCTTGAAAGTTAAGCTACTCCGCATCGTAAGCACGAGATTACGGATTCAGACCTGACCTGACCTTTCTTAGTTAATTTTAGAGATCATGACTTGTAACTCGTAAACGTGTATTCACACGTTTCGTGTTTTTGCCGTATCGTAATATTTCACGATTCGTGTTTTTTTCTGACGGCGGCAATGGTTTTTAAATGGCCGTATTCAGACGAATCACGGATCCGTCTTCAATTACGTACCGTTTTTTAAAAACCACGTTAGTCAAAAAATACGTATCGTAATTTTAATGTGACGAATCCGCTGAATCTCTCGTCCAAGACTGAACTTTGAATCATCTATCAAGTATGAATATTTAATCGGATATTTTGACGAATCGCGAAAAAACTCGTTTCTAAGCAATAGGAACGGACCTCCGTTATGGCGTATCGTTTTTTTGACGAATCTTCAATGACGAAAAGTTGTGACCTTGGACTTGAAATCATCAGAAATTACCACGACGCGATGAACAAGTGAAAATCAAAATCAAAAGTCATTTATTCAAACTAGGCTTAGAATCAGCCCTTTTCGAACGTCAAAATTGTATCAGACAGTCCCCAAAACGCTCGCTCTTCAGTCAGTTAATCAAAGCTCATTCCTTCTTTTTATAAAATTTCTTCTTATCATCCGTATGGACCATACTTATATTTATATTATATACAATAACATCACGCCTTAATTCACTGAAGGGATATGCAGAGTACCTATAATACAACCGGTACATTTGTGATTGGTCTCATGAGCCTTTTGCCACCAACCGGACACAACTCCAGACTCCGAGCTGCTACTGCGAATCGCAGTAGCATATATCGCAGGCTGCGATATATGCGAAAGTTACTCTATCTGTCTGTTCGTTACCTTTTCACGCCTAAAATATATATTATTATTATCATTTATTTCATTTAAAAAACTTATAATATAAATTACATTTTTAAATATTAGAATACAAAAAAATATTAAAACATTATTCAAAATTCTCTGTTCTGTTTGTCTTTGTTCTATTTATTCATTATTATAAATTTAGCACAGAGGTAGACCACGAACTGGCAATAGGATACTTTTTATCCCGTTAGTACCTACGTTCCCGTGTGATAATTTCCAACCACCACCCGGGCGAAGCCCAGACATAAGCTAGTGGAATAATAAATCATATTCTTCTTTACTAAAAGTGGGATAGTTATAAGCTGGTATTATTTTTGATGTGTAACATCTTTCCTCTGGCTTTCCTACAATATGTGGCAGTGATTTCGTGAAAAGCAACGGAAGTGTGTAACAGGAAGCCGGGGAAGCGCGCGCTATATGATTTGACCAATGAGCGCGCGCGTTGTTCCAGTTGGAGTTGGATCAGAAACGACCTTGACGAGGCCCCGCCCCTTTAATGTTGCTCTTCTGGGTCTTAATTAATGTTGCTCATTACCAAGGTGCGATGTCAGATGTTACACATCATATGCGACTACAGATAGTGCGATCCACGAAGACGCGCCCCACTCCGCTCCGCTCCGTAGTAAAATACAGCTTACAGTACAGTAATCGCGGAGTGGGGCGCGTCTTCGTGGATCGCACTATCTATACTATATGGCTTGCTCGTTTTTACCATTATAGGATCACTTCGTTGTCCGTCCGTCAGTCTGTCAACAACCATTTTCTCAGGAACGCGTAGAGGCATCAAGATGAAATTTATATCAAATACGTAGATCTATGTTCCCTTGGAACTTTGAAAAAAAATCAACTTTGTAAGACAATTCAATAAAAAATACGGCCATTTATGTGACATAATTTGATACTCGCAAATAAATCAAAACCTACAGGGTTGATCAGGGTATCACATTGACCTAGAATTATAAAATCTGGCGGGAAGCAAGGTCTCACAGCATAAGTAAAGGAAAAAGTCTGAAAATTGATAATTTGTAGTGCTATAAAAATTAAAAAAAATGCAATTACAAACTTACATTTGCA
Organism: Agrochola macilenta; assembly: GCA_916701695.1. Classification (NCBI taxonomy): domain Eukaryota; kingdom Metazoa; phylum Arthropoda; class Insecta; order Lepidoptera; family Noctuidae; genus Agrochola; species Agrochola macilenta. The sequence continues at coordinate 6,474,315 of OU753554.1, read as the reverse complement.
GTTTGAGAATTTAACGTGACGTATGGAACGTGTAACGTGTATGGGAGAATATGTTTCTCAACTACTAAATTTAGTTTGCTCTTGGGATAAATTCATCCCAACTATGGAACCCTTCATTGTGCGTGTTCCGACACCCACTTGGCCGGTTTTTTTTTTCAATTGCAGTCCTTTCAATAAGATACCTAATGAACAATTCAATTGGCGGCATGGCTACACATAATGATAGCGTGATCATATTAATCATCTTTATTTAGCAAGATCAAGTGTGTCCAAATAACTTGTGATGTACGTACTTACCTACAGTGAGTAACAAATTGGGTGCAAAGGTCCCAATTGCTTGTTTAATAGAAAAAACGAAGTATTCATTATAAGTTTATTGCTTGTTAAATACTTTATTTGTGTCTTGTTTTCCGCGATTCAGTATTAGTTGAGTTCTCAATAAATGATTATCTCAAGCATTGGGTGAGAAACCTGGCAAACTGTACCAATTTCACTTTTTACCCGACTGTCCCAGACGGAGTAATGTTTTTTGAGAGTATGTATGTATGTATGTCTATTTCTCTGGCACGCTCTAAAGCTTTAACGGCTTGATAGATTTTATCTTACCCAAACCATTCGTTCCACCTGCTGAAGATCTCCCACCTGGATATGAGTTGCCTTGGGTAACCTGGAAGTCTTTAAACACACACGCAGACTGCGGACCCAGATTAGCCGAAGCAAGGAAAATCGGTTCAGGTGGAGATCCATAGACGACTTCGCCTTGGAGTGTAATTAAGTGCTGTTCCGCAAACGATGAGACACTTAATGTCGTGTCCTGCGTGTCCTGACAGCTGCATTTTAAAGCAACTGATGGACGCTAGTGATGGCGCCAAACACGTGGCCGAATTCTGGGCCGAGTCTATTTAGATTGCCATCGACACGCTAAGAAAAGATTGTCTATCTGTAACCTTTTCACTCCATAACGGCTGAACAGATTTTGACCATGACCTAGGTTAGGACATAGGATAGTAGTAGGTTCCCGTGGGATAATTTCTGACCTCCATGCAGGCGAAGCAGCTGGCATAAGCTAGTTTCACTACATCAGCATATAGAAATGATAATTTCTAAAGTTTTTGATTGAGGCGAATACAATTTTTTTTTTTTTGTAGTCTTTCATGAGGTTCTACTTGCGGTAAAACATATAGGTGCGTAATTCAGTATAATATTGTCGCGACCTGCAATAAGGGCATCGCACATACGTAAATCTATCAATGCCTGGATGCGGCCAAGGCTTGTATAGTACTGTTGTCAAATAATGCGAGGAAATTCAAACTAAGTAAATTAAATAAATTCTAGAATCAATGACGAACAACGATAATTTTTTTTCACGCACCTTAATATATTTATTAGTTTATTCTATACTTTAAACAACTCTATTTGCAAGCCAAATCGAAATTTAAATAAAATCTTTGATAAGTTACCTTCTTGGTTGAAGTAAAAAGTTAGTTCCATTTTTAAATAAGACGACAGATATGAGTTTTCATAGTAATTTATTTGGCCGCTAACACGACAGATAAGAATTTTCATACAAACTTTGCCGGCCGGGCGCCGAGAAAAAAAAAACCGATTGTTTGTTACTCAGGATGGAGAAAAAAAAAATTATTTGTAAACATCGGTAACTACATCATTAATCATAAGTAAATAACAATTCTATTAATGTTTAGAATATCAGTGAAGGGAAATGAAAGGTTGATGATCATTACTAATGGATAATCGAGTTTCTGGTAGGTTTTATTATACGTAAAAACAAAGTAGAGTAAGTTAAGTATCAGATCAAAAATCTACCTAGCCTTTTCCTAGCTATGTTGGGGTCGGCTTCCAGTCTAACCGGATGCAACTGAATACCAGTATTTTAAATGAAGCGAATATCTATCTGATTTCCACAACCCAGTTACTGGGTAACATGGAATCCCTTGGTTAGACTGGTTGTCACTTTTGGGCTTCTGACTATCCGTAACGACTGTCAAAGATCTGTGAATGACAGCCAACAATGAATGCAACGTGTCCAACAGCTTATGGGCCAAAAATAAATACTTACACACGACACAACGTTGCATCGTGGCATATTGCGACGTCGAGGTCGTGTCGTGGAAATCTACGACGACGTGCATCCTATTATATCACGAAACGATGTCGCATCGTGGTACGACGCACGTCACGTCGCCGATTCCGCATTTATTGTGCAATAGTCAAAGATGACTCCCGACAATTATGTAGATCAATTAATATCCTTAGTGGAAGAGCGTCCGTGCTATAGGCCATAACAGAAGAAGATAACAAATGATGATGAATAAAAAATTAAAACAGCAGCATGGATCGTAAATTTTCACGACACGACATCGCATCATCACAAGACGTCGCCACGTGTCACGATGTGACGTCGTATCGTGTGTATGTGTTTTGGCCCTAACGTGCTTTTCTAGGCATGGTCTTGATAAGGTCTTAATCATAATCATAATCATCTTCATATTTATTGGATGGTCACCCATCCACGAACCATCCGCGACAAGCGTTGCTTAGCCATCGATCGACCGGTGCGGCTGGGCGTTTAATTAGAATGAGTATCAGATAAATATTTAGCCGCAGAGTTGAGGCAGAGACATAATTAAATATTTGCAATTAATATTCAGCATTTAAAATCAAAAGAACCATTATCAGCAGAAAACCCAAAAGCAACAAAAATACGTTCATTAACAATTCCCTATCCACCCATTTAATGTTACGAAACAGATTTAAGTCCTTCACCACACCAACGCAAAAACAAACAATATTATTCTGTGCTAAAACGAGACACACAGATCTTCAAACGCTAAGTGTGAAAAAGACAGTACGGCAAAGCAAATTTTTGAATCCGTAAGCTAAAAAGGATTAGCTTCATTTATCATGGCCGACACAGGGTTGTGACGTAACAAAGGTCGTCAGTCTAATGAACATTCCTACAGAGAACAAGAAATTGCATTTTGCGAGTTTTAGGCCTGAATTAAGCGGTATGACGGTGCAGTTTGTGATGAAGTTAAGGTGAAATGTCATGAGGTCGAGTCATCGTTATATTTCATTTGGGTTTTTACTCAACTGTCAGTTGCGGCCGTCCGTCTGTCTGGGCTGTATCTTTTGAACCTTAATAGGTAAACACTTGAAATTTTCAGAGTGTGTACTACTATGGCCACTGTAACAACAAATAACAATATATTTCTGTATTCAATATTGTACGGTTTTACGGAACCCTTCGTGTGTGTACACTACTCATTCTCGTGTTGTTTTGTAACATTTATTTATTTAAGTGTCCACCCAAGACATTAAACAAATTTTTTTTTGTTTACATTTTTTTTCTTTATGTGAACACGGTCAAGACAATTAGTTCAGGTGTTTTATAAATCGTATAAAATGCAACATCCACAGTCTACACAAAGCATTCAATCAATCTGCCTAGCCTTTTCCCGACTATGTTGGCTGAATACCGTATTTTACATGGAGCGACTACCTATCTGACCTTCCCAACCCAGTAACTGGGTAATACGATACCCCTTGGTAAGACTGGTTGGTTTGCTTGGTTGGTGGTGGTTTGGTTAGTCTACACAAAAAAAAAAAAAAAAAAAAATTGTACGAAAGAATAAATTCGTATCATGTACTTTTACTTACTTTTTTTGTTGCGAACCCTGAGTAGAAATCTGCTTATAATTTCTGTACAACGCAAAAAATATAATTGAAACGTAATAATTAAAGGATTCATTAGCTTCATTGGTCTAGTAATCGCAAGCGCTACCGCTGAGCATGAGGTTCTGGGTACGATTCCCAGGTCGGGTAAAGTGTTGTTGGTTTTTTTATTTCTCAGTAGCGGCGTCGAATCTGGATTTATGCCCGGTTGATAGCAATAGGCTCGCCCCCTATTACATGGGACTTAAACATAACTGGCGATATTTGAGTGTACTATAGGAAGGTACACCTCTATCTATCCCTTTGGGGGCTACCGGCGTGATGTTATGTATTCTATACAAATGAAAATATAATTAATAGCACACTGTTTAACGTCGTTTTAGAGTGAAAACCTCTTATATGCGAAAAACTGGTGAGCAACTGAGAAGTTATTTAAATGCTGATCGCGCGGTAAAATCTGCTTACGCGATCCAGGATGTTGCGTGACGTCATGAAGATGCGTAGCCCGATGTGGCGATATAGATGCCGCCACAAAACTAGAGCGTGCGTTGCGAGGTTTTTTTTTTCCCAAAAATATTATAAAATAAAAAGTCAAAGTTGCATTCCAGAGCTTTCACTCTAAGGCGACGATATAAGCATCAAGGCTGTATTAAAACAGTATTTCCCCCCTGTAGTGTGAACTGACACATAAAGCTCACATGCAGTGACATGGTTCTACTTCATTGCCCTCATTCTACATCATGGTTACCTATATTTGCTCATTGACTTTTACTCTTCCGACATCCTAACTTCCTAACTAATATTAATGGGAAACTGAGTTTGTTTGTTACTCTTTTACGCTAAAGCGTCTGAACGGATTTGTATGATATTTGGCATATGGGTAGACCAGGTCCTGGATAGGATACTTTTAATCCTGATATTCCCACGGGACTGAGACTTATGTGGGTGAAACGGCGGGGCGTAGCTAGTTGAATTGTGACATTGAATATAACATAAAGAAAAGAAAGAAAGAAAGAAAATACATTTATTTAGCACAGACTAAAAAGCACACAGTACAACATATTGTACTACAAATAAAAACCAAATAAAAAAATTAAAAAAACAAATAAAAAGCCTCATGCCTTGTTTCCCAGAAGGGTTAGGCAGAGATGCACCCATAGTACACCAATATTTTTCGAGTTATGTTAGGGGGCGAGCCTATTGCCACCATCGGACAAAATTCGAGACTCCGGGCTGCTATTGAGAAATTCCAGATGGAAAAGCCCAATAACACTTTGCCCGACCTGGGAATGGAACCCAGGACCACATGCTCAGCAGTAGCGCTTGCGACCACTGGACCAATGAGGCAGTCAAATTGAATATACAGGATTGATTTTTGAGATGGGGCAGTCAGGACAGGTATTTTAACAGTTTTTGCTACAAGAAAATGGTCTTAGGAGACTGTCCTTAAGTTTTTGATGAACATTTACAGAATTATAAAAAAAGTCACCAAGAAAATTGACAGTTTCCACAAAAACTTTTTTTGATGCCAATCGATCCTGTTTCTTTTATGGATTAAAAAACTCTAATGGACCAACTGAGGTTCGAGTACTAGAAAATTCAGGAATCGCACAAAACGTTTCCAAAACTTTTTGTAGGAAATGAGACTACAACTTACTTTTTTACGATGGCTAACTGGCTGAAAATAAACAAAAACAAGTTTAATTTCAAACGAATGAATATGCGTTTTAATTTTATTAGGCTTTATGATAGTTTGTTGCTTTTGAAAACATTTCCACAAAAAAACGTAAAAAAAAAAAAACAGTGAAAACCATTGTAGCGGCATCTACATCGCTACATGCGAATTACGCATCAAAGACCTGACTTCACATAACATCCTGACGTCACACAAATCCTGCATCGCGCAATTAGAGTTTACCGCGCGATAAACATATATAGAATCTCCCAACTTCAAACCTCTGGGCAGTTGCCCGCCAGACATTACACCCGTCTGGTCGGAGGATCCTCCCTTTTCTATGGGGGATGAGTGAACTTTACACCCTGTTCCTCATACCCCTAAATTGGTGACCCCGAATATGAACGTGAACGCAGCCTTCGTGCAACTCGTGAGGCGAGTCACACAGCCAGCCAGTACTCACGGCTTCAACGGGTATCCTGACCACCAGCATGCAGCGAACGCGCATTCCTGGTCATCATCCTCAGCCACAACCCATCGCTGTACCACATCCGACCCACTGAATCAAGACGCAGCGCCACCCCGACTCACTCGGGAATCACCGCAGACAGTTCCGACCCACTGCGAACTATGCGGCACCCGGTTCCGACTCACTGGAACCACAGCTGGCACTGTGAAGCATCGCAAGATTCAAGACTCAGCTCACTATCAACCTGCGGTCTCCGGAGGGGAGTGATGTAGCGGCATCTACATCGCTACATGCGAACTACGCATCAAAGACCTGACGTCACATAACATCCTGACGTCACACAAATCCTGCATCGCACAATTAGAGTTTACCGCGCGATAAACATATATAGAATCTCCCAACTTCAAACCTCTGGGCAGTTGCCCGCCAGACATCACACCCGTCTGGTCGGAGGATCCTCCCTTTTCTATGGGGGATGAGTGAACTTTACACCCTGTTCCTCATACCCCTAAACCATTTTAATAATGCTGCGGAAACCAACACTGAAGCAAGTCTAAAATATTCAACATTCTTTGTCTATACTGATTTGAACTCCGTACAATCCCTAGAGGTGCTCCCTGGGAGCATTCACCTGTATTGTAACGTTACAATAGGTACTGCCTCCCTGACTGAAGAGCATTCGCCTGTAATGTAATTTTTCATTTCAGATTAAATAAAACAGACAATGCGCACTGTAATGCTCGTTTCCCCTCCCGCACTGATGAAATGCTCGAATTGTTTCATAACAGGTTGCGCACTGTAATGCTCGATTCTCCTCTCGCAACGATGAAATGCTCGACTCTGAACGTTACATTACAGGCGAATGCTCCCGGTGAAGGAGCACCTTAAGGAGATTGCCAGGTGCGAGTCAAGTAAAAGCAAAATTCTTTCGACATTAATATTAGAGAGAACCCTCTTTGACCTTACATCGGCATAATTTCCGGCAAAACTCGCAATTTCTATTAATATTTCTAGGCCCGGCTTTTGGCAACTTCATCGAATGACCTAAAACCGAACAAACTTAGTGAACCTTTCCCGAAGGGATTATCGTTTCTGTCCGGGCGGGCAACATATTAACCAACTGTGTGGTTCGCTAAAGGTGGGGTGCTGCTGGTAGCGGGTTTTTAAAGATGTAGCTCTTCGATTCAGAATAATTTGACCAGTATTACCTACAAGTAGAATTTAATTTAATTTTTATCAGAAAAACTTACAATCATTTTAAATGATACCCATGCAACAATTTTCAAACTCAACGCACTTTTAAGTCTACTTTCATGCTGCCTCTGTCACTGCTCAGTGTATTTAAGGATATTCTCAGTGTAGGTACAGTTTTTTTTTATCCGTGTTAGTTGTACTGCTTTTATATTTAATTATTTGAAAATAAAATTATTTAAACTGTTTTTTAATACTTAAATAATTTGGAATTAAAAATTCTCAAATGAAATGTATTTTTTTTTAATTCTAGTACTATACATATTTATCTCTTTATTTTATTTTATTGAACTTTAATTTATATTTAGAATGTCTTGAAGTTTAATGTAGTCTGCAAATTTTAGAGTAACTAAATGATAACTTTTCGAACGTTTGTTTTTTTCACTTTTTTTTTTAATAATTCGAAAGCCATATTACATAAATCCTTGTGGAGCCCAATATTCAGCACATACCTGTGGATCTAAAAAGCTGGAAAAAGCGAAATTCTAAAAGCCAGAACGCGATTGGCTCAAAATCTTCCCATCTGTGACGAAGTCACGATCACGAACGATGGAATATGTAACGACATGGATACTTGGATAGCTGTATAGCTTAAGTGTGTCTGTATACCTTGTTAGATTGAAGGTTTAACATAGGAAAGGGCGGATTATCGGAACTGAGTGCTTTATTCTACCAAACGTATACGTCATGTTATCTGGGACAACTGCAAGCGTAGCATGAAAACCATAGAACCGGGTTCTCTATGGGTTTTGTCGACGGAAGAATAGACAATAATGACAGATTGTGATTGTTTATCTGTCATTTTCTCTATTCTTCTGTCGACAAAACCCGTTTCTATTGTGGTCATGCTAAACGTGCTGGAGTGAAAAGAAATGCTGAGACTGTAAAGCACATAATATAACACCATGTCCACAGATAAGGAGACTGTGGGTTGGGCAGAGGTGTAACTAATAGTATAACCACACAGTATATAAATGCAGTACAGCAATTCTGCCTTAGTAATTTCTTTATTCTCATTGTTAAACTCCTGGCAAGTAATGAGTCACCTAGCAGCATGGAGGTATAGTAAACCAGTCATGTTTTTTTTAAAACTTAAATTTGCAATAACTCCTAAAGAATTTTCATCAACCTATGCATTTTCACCCGACTGCATCAAAACCCAAAAAGAGGGTAATGTTTTCAAGTTACTATATCGAGGTCGCCATCCAGTTTAAAAACGAGGATGGATATCACAAATTTACTACCCGACAGTCATCTGTCGTCTGTGACCCAAATACCGGGAAATCGAAAACCAGACCTATTTCAGACAACAAGGAAGCCAGAATAGAATTAACCAGATTTATTTTCAACCAAAAAGTCTTTATGAAGCTGATAACAGACACTTCACATTTCGTTCAATTTTGTCTTTCATTCACTCGAAGTGAAATTTCTGAACATAAAATGAATGAAAAGAGAAAAATGTAATCATTATTATCTCTTCTATTCCTTAGAACTTCAATGATGTTGGAGTTCGGTACTCCACATCTTTCACTCGCCTTCAGAATAATAGAAAAATGAAATGAAAGGAGCGGATGAACCGTTCATTCCTGTATAATTTTGTCGGTGTGAAATGAAGTATTTATTAAAATACTTCATTTCACACCGACTATTCTGAAGGCGAGTGAAAGATGTGGAGTACCGACTGCTTAGATCAGACGATTCACTCGAATGAACACTCACTAATGTGAGTGTTCATTCGAGTGAATCGTCTGATCTAAGCAGTTTTCTCGCTGGCATAGCAACCCCAAAATATATTATCTAGACAATCATTTGACGGTAGATTAAGCAGGGCCACTTGGCCTGGAAGATTGCAGGCTAAGCCGCCAGATTAGGCCTTATTCCAACCTTGGTCAGTATTATGAAAACCTGACTTCGGTCGTTCATCATTTTTGATGAGCTTTTGTGACTTTGAAGAATGATTATAGTTGAATTGATGGATGAGTTTTTTTTATTTCAATAATTAATGTGTACCGACCGGAAATTCGGTATTTCGTTTGAATTTCCTGACTGGAATTATAGAAATTCAATGTCTACGTCACTGGATTTTACAAACGACTAGCTGCCTGCTCCGGCTTCGCACGGGTAGCATTAAGTACTTACTTACAGGTACCTACCTACCCTACCCCTACCCTACTTACCTACCCTGCCTACCTACCATACCTACCTACCTACCACCCTACCTACCTACTACCCTACCTACCTACCATACCTACCAGGCAGGTACCCTACATACCCTAGGCTACACTACCTATAACCTTGTCCTGTGAATAACGAACACAAAAAAAAAAAAAAATAACCAATTTGGTGCAGCCGTTCGCAAATTATGGCGTCACCAAGGGAGATAGGGATTCATTTTTATATACAGAAAATCGTGAGTCCTTTTTATCGCCCACTAATTATTGTGAATCATCATTGTTCCGCGACGGATTTATACAGAAAATTGACGACCAATTAAAAACCACTGTAAAATTTTAACAAAAACAAAACGCTGTTACGATGCCGGAATATTTGTTCCTTAAAACTCTGAAAACGACGTGAAAACAGAAATATTTGTCTATTAAAAAAATGAGTTTGTACTTTAGGTACTCCTCTGCCTAAACCTTCACGGAAATCAACCTTGATTTTATGTGTTATAAGTATAAAAAGGCCCACAAATTAAAAACTCGAATACAATTTAAAGTGCACTACATCTGCTTACGTGCACAAAAAGATGTCACCATACATTTAAATGTACATAACTTATACCACCAGACCTGCAGACCATACACCATACACTCCCCTTTCCGATCGTGTTAACGGCCTTTCATCCCCTGACAAATTGAATATAACCTGCCGCGCCGAACACCGAGGCTTACACACGACATGATTTAGCGTACGGGGTCACTTATAGGCTATGTATGTCGGTTTAAAATTCCTGTTGCTCTAGGTTTTAACGATAAAATAGATCAACCATTTTTCAGAATATCTAAAGTACCTACATACATCTTTTATGGGGTGCTGTGTTAAATGTTACAGCAAAATACCTTGTGATATATTACAATAAAAAAAAAGAAATTTTAAAACTCATATTAAAAGTACACTTTGTAAACAAGCATATTACAAAATAGATGATTATATCTAAGATAAGAATGCTTGGAAACAAGCTGGTCCTGCTCCATATGACAATTTAGAGTCTAGACAAAATCAAACTGGTTGCTAATTTAATTATACAATTTGTTATTTTTTTATAACACTGATTTTACATTCTGTGATAACTATATATTAGTATTACTTGTTTAGGAATCTATCACATAAGTAATTTATCTGTCATTGCTTCATTTTCATTCTTTTTACCTATTGTGGTATAGTAATCTTAGTCTACTAGTAGATGCATCATCGTCTTCACATAAAACTGTATAATTAATATGTATATACAAAATATTGTAAAAACATTTTAAAAGAGTACCTAACGGTGGAGTTTCTTGCCCATTCTTCTCCATACGAAAACTACATTTTGGAAGGGGCGACTAAAATCAGTTCTATTTTAACAGGGTGTAAAGTTCACTCTCATCCTCTATAGAAAAGGGAGGATTCTCCGACCAGACGGGTTTCGTGGCTGGCGGGGAACCGTTCAACGATTGGTGTCGAGAAAGTTATATATATGCTGTTCGCGAGGTAAACTCTAATTGCGCGATGCAGGATTTGTGTGACGTCAGGTTTTTGATGCGTAGTTCGTATGTGGCGTTGTAGATGCCGCCACAACATTAATATTGATAAAACATAAATCTAACGGTTAAGCAAAGCTTATCGATAAGTATTATAATTGTAAGGCCGGTATTTCCCGCGACAAAATGATTCCACGCAGAAAATAGGTCAATGTTGGTCTTAAAGCCGTGTGGGCACACCTGTTGTAATGAATAAGTTATTATAATGAAACATTAGGAATTAATACTTCGGTTTCGTAAATGGATGTGGAGTAAGAATAATTATTTCTGTATTGTAACTTTCATGAGACATAATTATTGGCATGTATTTAATCGAAGCTCAAATAATTCCCATTTTGCTATCCTAAAAAATAAGATTGAATTTGCCTCTTTTTGTTCCTCGAATAATTCCGATTTTGGAGACCTAAAAAAACAAGTAAGTTCTGCGACCAACTTGAACTTAGCGCTTCCAGCCGCTCCCGCAGCACCGCTCGCTTCACTTGCTCGGCTCGCGCTTGGTTTTTCACAGTTCTTTGGTCGGGGTGCCCTAGCTTAGTTACTGCGCAACTAGGAGAAAAGGCAAGAAAGTTAAAAAGAGGCTCAAAAATTAAAAAAATGTTTTTCATAATTAGAAACCCAAAAGGTTTTTAAGGTTAATTAATTTAAAAAGCCTACATCATTAGAAAGTCAATAAGTTTTGAGAGGATCAGTTAAATATTTCCCATTAATATCTCATATTTACGGTTTTAATCAGTATTTACGTTCAACTCACGATTCTGCCGTGTGATGATCTCATGAAAATGATCTCCGTTACTGTTCAAAACTTGTAGAGCAAAACCTAACATTTGAAATAGTCAACGAATCCAATACTTTTATTGATCCAGAGTCTGGCCTGAAACAGGCTTGGTTCAAAACTTCTACCCACATGTTCGTCGGATGGTTCAAAGATTTTTTCGGGTGATACCAATAATTTTCATGTCATTGTTTTCCTGCAAAATATTATGACGCAAATCAATAATATTTTTCTTACTTCGAAAACTTAATTAAAAAAGATCGGTTTTGGTTAATTCATTTGAAAAGGTTCCTCTAAAAGATCAAAGCACAAAGTCTATACTAATATTATAAAGAGATAATTTGTAGATGCCGCGAATACTCGCTATTATTCGATATTCGGAATTACTCGACTTTTTTGTTATTCGTCGAATACCGAATAATAGTGTCTCGACATTCAGCGAATAGTTGTCTAAATAAAAATAAACTTTAAATGAAAAGCTATTGAATTAAACTTAACTTAAATAATTCTACTTTTATTAATCTTTAAAAACAAAACACACTATTATTATCAATTAATATAAAAACTTTTCCAAAAATCAATCATGTTGAAGGTAATTTTTTTTTTTTTTTTTTTAAAACGTTTCCCCAAACTAAGAATTTCTTCTTGTATCGTGGGTGCGTTTACAAACATAGAAACTCACATACACTAACACCCAGACCCGGAACAACTACTTGCAGATCATACAAATATTTGTTCCGCGCGGGGATCAGTTAGGTTATTTAATTAATAATTTAATATTTAAAGTCCAAAAGGGGCAGATTGTGGTACCGCACTAGTTTTTCTGCACGAACAAACCTACCTCAGAAACTTTTTTTTATATTCCTTTTTTATGTCGAGTAATAATGGCGAGTATTCGACTATTCACCATAGGGAATGGCGATTAATCGGCATTCGACTATTTGCTATAACAACTATTCGCGGCATCTCTAGTAATTTGTGAGTTTGTCTGTAGGGGGTAATCTTCTGGGCACGCCACATTTGCGGCGATAAGTCCCCTCTTTGAGGAGTCGCTAGAGAGGCGCCACCGCGTCCTCACCTTCCGCCTGACGCAGGTCCTCACCGGACATGGTTGTTTCTGGAGGTTCCTGTTCCGTATAAGACGGGAGGAAACCTGCGCATCTGAGGATGCCTGCCAGAGTCGCGAGAAAGTCCGAAAGGGATACCGTGGCCCCTGGCAATGTACAGGCAACTGAAGGAAGACGGGTGGGTTTTAGTCAGTAAGAGTCTGACACGCCATCCCGCTCCGCCCAGAGTGGGAGAAGTTATTTGATAACTTCCCACCCTCAAAAAAAAGGGGGTAATCTTCGGAACGTCTAATCCCATTCTGAAAATTATTTTACTTATGGGAAGCTTTTACACGGACGAAGTCGCGGACAGAAGCTTGTTTATAATAAAAGTTTCGAGTTTTCCCATAAACCAACATGCACGTGTAAAGTTTATTTGTTTTAGAAGCTATATCCCGGGGCTGTTGGAACTTATCGGGCTACATGACGTCAACGTACTTACTTCATGAAACTATTACAGCCTTATCTTAAAGCGGTGTATCCACGGAACGATTAATATTAGTAACATAGGTAATTAATTATTACGTGAAAACGTCGCATGAATTAATTTCGTGTGGAATTACTTTCGATATATGGAAAATATTAACTTTTTTAGTGACTGTTTCATTTGGCATTTATTTAATCAATCCTATAATAATTCCCAGTTTGCACTCCCAAAATATTTATTGAACTATCTCATATAATGATTGCCCTCTTTTTGTGAAGCCTGCAATAATTCCTCTATGATAATAATTCTTAAAAATATTAAATAGCCAAGTAACTGCGGCCAATTTGGATGTAGCGGTCGCCGGCCGCTGCAACGCCACCCCGCGCGCTTCCCTCGCTCGGCTCGCGCGCTGTTGGTCTTAGTTCTAACCTAACCCATGCAAATATTGCATTTCATATTCACTATAGAGCGATATTTCATATTTCCATATAGTAATATAGCCAAATTAATCAAATCAGCTAAATATTTGACAGCTATTTGCGACGTTGCCAACTTTCAGAATGCGCGCTCTTAAGTAGCGAGTTAAGGCCCTTGACGTCTATATATGACACTTCACAATAAAAAACGGTCACTTTATGGATTGACATTTCAACACATAACTTTGCTACTTGAACTCAACACGCTACTTAACTAATACAAATAAATCTGCTGTGACAGCAGATTTATTTGTAAATCTGCTGTTACAGACCGTAGGTACAGTCAGCATCAAAAGTTGTTGACCACATTTAGATTTTCAAAATCGCTGTATAGTGAAGGGCTAATAGTGAATACGGTGTACAGAGATTTTGAAAATCTAAATGTGGTCATCAACTTTTGATTCTGACTGTACTTTAGTGAAAAGAAAGAAAGAAAAAGTATTTATTGAGACTCGCACAGGAAATCACAAATTAAACCAAAAACACACTAAACATAAATAAAAAATACAAAACAATAAGAAACAAAGTAAAATTAAAAAATTATGCAGTCCTGTACGAGGCCAAAAGGCTCCTATCTCAGCATAATGCTACGACATTTAAAAAATAAATGTCGCAGCGCTGGTATTCTGATAGGGCCCGCAGTGATGTCACGGAAAGATAGATACAGATACAAAAATAAAATAAAATAAAGAAATTGAGTGTGAAATACAATAAAAAGTAAAATATAATGTAGTCCGCGTGTCTGTATCCGACGTAACATCAGTTACTTGTCTATGCCTTTAGTACTCGTATCTGTGGTACTCTATGGCATCATTGTGACAAGTAAAGAGACGCAGACGCCGACACCGATAAAGAATAGTTAATTATATACATTACGGCTATTTAATTAAAGTCATCATTAGTGTCATCATCATTGCCGAAAGACGTCCACTGCTGGACATAATATGGCTCCTCCAAGCAGCGCCACTTCAACCAGTTCTGTGCTTCCCGCATCCAGCTGATTCCTGCGGCCTTCACAAGGTCATCGGCCACCTTATGAGAGGCGTTCCAAAGCTACGTCTTCCGGTCGCCACTCCAGAAATTATCTGTTCTGCGGGCAATGTCTGCCCTCAACCGACTTCCGAAAAAAAAACACTACAAAGAGAAAAATAACTTTAATTTCAGAAGTCGGTGGCAAAAAACGAAAATTCAAAACCAAAGACACCGACTTCCGAAATTAAAGTTATTTTTCTCTTTGTAGTGTTTATTTTTTCGGAAGTCGGTTGTTTTTTATTTTGTAAAAAGTTTTTTACTTACACAATACAATAAATTACAATATAATTTAATTAATTCGTGAAAATGTTCTTAGGTGTAATTCTCGATCATCATCTCTCCTTCGCACAGCACATAACGTCGGTTCGCTCGCGAGCCGCTTTCGCTCTAGGTAGACTCCACTATGTTCTGAATGCACGTAGCAAATTGTCACTTAAGTGCAAATTGCGCATCTATACGGCGTGCATTCGGCCAATCATGACCTATGCGGCCACCGTCCCTCTGCCTCTTAAGTTTAATTAGGTAGCAACTTTGTAATTTATTTAAATACTTAACAGTTCCATAAATTGTCTAATCAGTGGCCATGTTAATGATGGTCATTTGAAATTCGTCATACCATTGGAGTTACAAGTCATTACAATGGTATTATTATACGAGTATATGAGTACTTTGCCATAACAATAATTTTATTAATATAATAATCGATACAGATTCTAATCGAACAATTTTCTGTCTAGACTATATAAAGCTCAAAATAATATATGTGCCGAACAGAGTCACAATAATGTAGAATGCCTCGTCATTAGCATTATTGTCTGTCATTAAATTTACTACCTTTTTGTTTTCGTGATCACAAGCGCTACTGTTAAGCGTAAGCTCTGCAGAATCCTGTTGATTCCATATTTTAGCTGATTATCACTACTCAGTATGTGGCTCAGTACCACGCTAAGCCTCTCGTGTTGGACCACTCCACTTACCAGCGAATATTTTCCCACCGTTTCTGGTGACTGACAGAATGACATAGTGGCAGCAGCTAGAGTGAGCGCCAGATAAGTCTGCGCTGGATAATATTTACCTAAAATATTAAGAGCGCATATCCTATAAGTTAGCAACGTCGCAAATAGCTGTGAAATATTTACAATATTACTGTATGGAAATATAAAATGTGGCTAACTAAAATATTGATTATTCAAAATGCAGTAATTATATTATAACACCGAATAGTTTTAGATGTAAAAAAGGTATTTGAAAACTTTCCAAATGCCTTTTTACGAGTACACCTAAAACGGTTACACCATCAAATTCAGTCTTATAATTATTGCAATTCGTTATTTATATTCTAGTTCGCTAGTTAGCCATATTTCATATTTCCATACAGTAATATTGTAATTATTTTTCATACGGTTAATATTCACAGCAGAGAAATATTTGACATCTATTTGCGACGTTGCCCGCTTTCAGAATAAACGCTCTTAAGTCTATACACACTATAGCTTCTGCCCACAACCTTGTCCGTGTGAAATTTCTTGTTTTAACATAAAATAATATCCTATGACACTAGGCAACACTGTAGATTCCATTAGTGAAAGAATTTCCGGAATCTGATCAGAAGTTCCGAAGATTACCAGGACATACAAACTCACAAAATTTGTCTTTATATAATTGTGATTGATGAATTGGTGAAATTTTCCAGATATGAAACCTAGCTCGATCAGTTTTTCACCCCCGTAAACCCCTATATTACAACTTTCATCGAAATGATTAGAGCCGTTTTCGAGAACGTGGTTACAAATATATTTAAAACACAAATATTGCTCATTTAATAGTATAGGATAGGATATAATATAATATAGAAATATATATTTTACTGTCGCTCAGTGAATGAGCAGCCTTAGGTAGTAGTTGTCAGAGCTTTCAATTAGCGCCGTCGCTAAGTATGTTTGAAGTGATATTACTTGCAATACTGCCATAAAGGATTAGTTTGCACTAGTTGATATGAGGAATCACTATAATATTATTACAAGTTAGAGAGGTTTACCTCTTATCACATCCAAAAAAAAACGCACGT
This sequence comes from Agrochola macilenta, assembly GCA_916701695.1. NCBI lineage: Eukaryota > Metazoa > Arthropoda > Insecta > Lepidoptera > Noctuidae > Agrochola > Agrochola macilenta. The sequence continues at coordinate 6,457,603 of OU753554.1, read as the reverse complement.
TTGGCAAAATCTTTTTACTTTGTGTTATCAAAATAAAAAAATAAACAAAATTTGAAATATTTTATTTCACATAAACCTACACGGGCACTTATGAAACGTCAGAAGCTAGGTGCACAGTTCCAATTGGTCGTTTCCTATGGAGAAGAGCCGGCAAGAAACTCCACGGTTACTCTTTTTTTCTCATTGCTGATCAATTGGTTAAATTGATTGCTGATCAATTCATTATTTTTTTATTATTCAGCTCATTTCAATCTTAATGTATAACTACAACGAAAAATCGGCCAAGTACGACCTTATTAAGATCGAGCAAAAAACGCCGAAAACCACGTTTCTTGTATTGGGACCCCCTTTTATTATTAAATGTATTAATTTTTTATTATTTGTATATCGGCAATAGAAATACCCAATCTGTGAAAATTTCAACTGTCTACCTATTACGGTTCATGACATACAGCTCGCTGACAGACAGACGGACGGACAGCGGTGGCCTTCGGGTACGGAACACTAAAAATTATTGCCTCGTTGGCCTAGTCTAGTGGTCGCAAGCGCTACTACTGAGCATGAGTTCCCGGGTTGATTCCCCGGAAGGGAAAAGTGTTATTGGGTTTTTCCATCTAGAATTTCTCAATAGCAGCCCGGAGTGTGGATTTATGGCCCGAGGTGAATAGGCTCGCCCCTCGCCCCCGCAATATATACGAGTATATACAGGGTGGCAGGGACATCGACGCGAAGCCGGCTAATTTTTCGCCGGTTATTAAAAAAAAAAAACAGGTGCTCCATACATTTTGACCGCGTAGGTATTGCACTTTTCTATGAAACAGCTGTTTTTTTTTTAATAACCGACGAAAAATTTCAACGCAGGGGCGTTCAGAATCATGTACTGAATCCATGGTAACCGGCTTCGCGTCGATGTCCCGGACACCCCGTATATGTATATAAACGTGAAAGTTTGTATGTTTGTGTGCTGAATGGATTTGGATGAAATTTGACACACAGATAGTTTATAACCTGGATTAACAGGCAACGACATGTAACATCACGCTACAACCCTTATGAGAGGAGCAAAAAGAAAAAGACTCAGAAAGAACGCTAAGCGAAGACAGAGTAATAGCGTGGGCGGGCGATGCGATGCGACGCGGTGGGTCGGGGTTCGAAATTTCACGCGGACGAAGTCACGGGCAGAAGCTAGTCTGAAATAAACCTCCATAACCACTACATCCACATAGGTACAATCGTAGCAAATTAAGGTACCTATGGAATTTCTACCCCCCAAGTGAAATTATGTATTTATGCACGAATCCGTGTTATTCCTGATATGCGAGTTCATTTCTCACCAGACATGGCAGTTTGGAGTGATTTGCTGAAACATTGTAATGTACTTAATGTGTAATAAATTATTTAGCCTATAAAACTGTTACATGTTTTTATGGCATGACTGTACTAAGCAAAGAAAAGGCTATGAGTCGTAAACTTTGATGTTAGTGTTGTATACCTAAATATATAAATCCACGCCGCTTGCTACGATCCTTATATAATAATAATAATAATATAGCCTTTTATTCAGATCCATACTACAATTATGTGACAAAATACATTGAAAACTTAAATTTAATTTAAACCTTAATCTAGTCTCTTATTTGATTTTTACTTATTTTCTGTAGATTTGTTTGCCAGTCGACAAAGGCCTCCTCCAACCTTTTCCACTCATGTCTTTCTTGAGCCACTCTGTTCCATGTGACGCCTGCCACTTGTCTTATGTCGTCATCCCATCTTTTTTGTGGTCTGCCTCTTTTCTTTTTACCTTCTCTAGGATACCATTGTGTCACAACTTTGCTCCATTTATCGACTCGTACTCTACGCTACGATCCTTACATAAATTTAATAATTTTGCTGCATTAACGTTCATACATCTGGTCCTACCTCAGACCAAGTAAAAAACCAAGACTGAGCGCTGTCAACAGTGAAATGAAGCCGGTTTCGTAAACATGTGTCCACTATGTGTGCGTGTTAGCGTGTATGTACAGCGGCGGTGTAGTTTTTGCGAGTACTACGCACCTCTCCATTCTGAAGAACACCGCCAATAAGGTCCAGTCAACAAAAACAAGAATAAATACAATCGTGCGATAGCTTATTTGTTCGATATTTCATATAAAACTTCCTTTCAAGAAAAATGAAGCAAGAAAAACAAAACTGGTAATAGTTCCAATAAAAGAAAGCTAAAAATAAAACAGTTGAAATATAACCCGAAAGTTTCTTTCAACACAGTCGAGCTCGGTATTTGTTTAATGACAATAATGCAAACTTTTCCCCGTAAAAGATAAATAAAGATAAAAAAGTTGGCAAGTTGGGGTTCCACGCTATGGAGGTATTTAATATAAGTTAGTGACTCATATACGAGGTTTCATTTTCTTTTAAGCCGACTTAAAAAAAGAAGAAGGTTATTGTTATGTTCGACTGTACGTATTTTGTTTTGTTTTTGGAACGAAGTTCCATATCGCGCGTTGCGAAAGGGGGCTAGACGAAAAAAATTAAGACCAAAAGTTGTAACGACAGTTTTTGAAAGCCGTGCAGCGTGCGCGTGTTTGTCTGTCTGTCTCTCTCTCTCTCTCTGAACTTCGTTCCATCCGGGTGTCCCTTGACACCTCTCAAGTTTTTTTTAATAATAATATGTGTTCGTCGATATTTTCGTCAATTGTGAACTGATTTGGAAAATTGTTTTTAAATTTTGTAGAAATAGATTGCGCGAACACTGCGCAAGCTATTTCTTCAAAATTTATTATCACCATATAATTTTTATTAACTTTGGTTGTGTAGTTTTTGAGTTAGCTTCGATAATACGTATTTAATCCACTTTGTGTATGTATCTTGATGATGTTATAATACTTCCTGTCACTGTTGTTTACATAGCAAGTAGTGGTATACGAATAGGTATGGTAGATAACTCAAAAGTCAAAAATCTAAAATATATTAAAATAGAACAACCGACTTCCAAAAGCAACAACTAAGTGAAAATTAACTTTAATTTCGGAAGTCGGTGGCAAAACCTAAAATACAGAACAAAGACACCGACTTCCGAAAAAGACAAATTTTTCACGTTTTTTTTTTTCATTTAACATTTTTCAAACACTTGTATGTTTCATGCCAATGAGAAGGAAAATACAAGGAAATTATTTGAAAATGGAACGCAACATTGGGTTTAACATGTTTGGCACTAGATACGCCAATTACTGTCAACGTTGTCTTGCAATCCGCTCATAAAATTGTAACTATTGTAAATACTTCTTTCATTGAGAATATTCCTTGAGAAATCTAGGCTTCTTGTATCTTTAACTGAAATCACACACTGAGCAATTGAGGTGATCAACGCTCGTTCTTCGCATGAAACGAGGTCTATACTTACCACCTATTTTCCAACCCATTCTCAGTTATTTTTGCACAATATTACTTAGTCTGCTTGTGTAAACAGTGTAGTCAAAGCTACGTCCTTTGACTACCCTGTATTTTTGTCCGACTTCTATACGGTTTTTTTTTTGAGCGACTTCAAAAAAAGAAAGAGATTATCAAATCGGATGTTTTTTTTTAATGTATTTTTGGGCATAACTCCGTCATACGGATATGCAAATTTTTTTTTTGTTTGAAAGGGTATGCTTTCGAAGTGGTCCCTTGGAAATATGAACTTTGCTTGGGTGGTTTTTGAGTTAGCTTCAATAATACGTATTTTTCCCACTTAGTCTATAATTATTGATGATGTCATTATAACCTCCTGTAACTGTTATTGCCATAGCAGATAGTGAGATAGTACTTCTCTGGAATGCGCTTCCTCTGCGGCCACCAGTTGGTATGCATTTAAGCGGAAATTGCAGAGTTACTTTCAAAACAAATAGCGTAGTCATCTCAATTACCTCTTTTCCTTGTTTTTATATATATATTTTTATAATGTTGGTATACAGGGTGGCGGGACATCGACGCGAAAACTGTTACCATGAATTCAGAACAATTGAAAATTTTCGTCGGTAATTAAATAAAAATCTGCTGTATCTTAAAAAAGTGCAATAACTACCCGGTCAAAATGTATGAAATTGTTTTTTTTTTTAATTTCTGACGAAAAATTTCAACATCCCCTGCGTTGAAATTTTTCGTCGGAAATTTCAAGTTCAGAATCATGTACTGGATCCATGGTAACAATTTTCGCGTCGATGTTCCTGCCACCCTGTGTATTATAGCGTATATGTATGTATGTGTATTATATTTTTATAACCTATTTATATACTTGTGTACATATTTTATTTACAATTCATTATGTTATGTATTTATTATTATTATTTCCTTAATACGCAGTCAATCAGAGCACCTGCCATCCTATCTCTTCACCGCCCTTGGTTGTCTGGTAGAGAATGCCTAAGGCATTAAGTCCGCCTAAATAAATAAATAGTGGTATTCAAATTTGTGTGAGGTAAGTACCAAAATTAAAAAATTAAAATATTAAAATAAAAACATTTAAAAAAAAATACTACAATGTGATAAATAACTTTATTTCGAAAGTCGCTGGCAAAAACCGAAAATTCAAAAACAAAGACACCGACTTCCGAAAGTAAGTTATATTTCACTTTGTAGTGTTTTTTTTTTTAAGTCAGTTGTTTTTTTTTTATTGTTAAAAAGTTTTTATCGTTTAAAGTATTTTACGGAACATAAGTAACACGGTAAGAAATCCAATCATAAACTCTAAAAAGAAATAAATACCAAATACAACATCAAATTCCGGTAAACCTCAGTGAAATCCAATCGCATTGCTCTCGACGATATATCAGTTTCCATCGAAATATCACATATAAAATATGGCTCGTAACTGAGTTGTCTATCAGCAAATATTGGCAAGGGTAGGGACATTATTAAATCATTTGTAAATAAAAATAACTATTTTGTATTGTACGGTTTCAACTGATCTCGAACTCAAACTAAAATAATTTATTTCAATGAAACGAATTAAATACACTTATTTATTTATACTTTATTGAACACCAGATTAAATATTACAAAAAGAAAAAGTAATACACTACATAATATATAGAAAAGGGCGGCCTTATCGCTCACTGCGATCTCTTCCAGGCAACCTTGGTATGGACAGTGATTTTTTGAACGTAAAATGGGGCTGTCTTTGGCACAAATAAAAAGTATATAAGTACAATATACTATAATAGATACACAGATAAATGCACAATGATACTTTTGAATTTGTCAAGGCGTCAGTCAGTCAGAAAGATGAAGCTCGTTGCCCATTCCAAAGTGTATTACGTTCCTATGGAGAAAAATGGGCAAGAAGCTTCATGGACACTGCTAACCAGGTTTACCCAAGGCGGCTTTTTGTAGGAAGTTGCGGGTTTAAATCTGGCAAATACGGTCGGTATACTAAAATATTACCCATCATACTTAAATAAATTAAATTCTTTATTTCCTTAAACGGGTTACAGAAAATTTTTAGACCCTGGCTCCAGAGCTATGTTAGAGTACCTGTATATAAGGAGCCTGTCACTTCTTCCATTTATGTTACAATTAGCAAGTATATGCAGCAAAAGGTGATAAAATTAAGTTTAAAAAATAGAATAAGAAAAATAATTAGAACTAAAGCAAATAAAATACTCTAATTAAATCAAAACAAAATTAGAACCTTCTCATAATATTATTCAATGCTTAAAGCTTCTGTCATAAATGACGCGTCAACATCAATTGACAAGTAACGAGTTTAAAGTGACAAAGTCCAAAAGTCATCAACGTTTTCTTAAGGTTCTTGTTATCTGAAAACCAGCGCAGGGGCTCTGTATTGCATAGTTAGGGTCACAGCATTATGCTGAATGATAACCGCTTTGCGTGGCTGTGATGCATATTTTTAATAAAAATAAATAAATCCTAAATTGTTAATTTTCACCGACTTCAAAAAATAGGAGATTCTTAATTCGACGGTAGGATTTTTTTTTGTATTTTTGTGACGCGGTTGCGCCAATTATGAATTGATTTTGATGATCCTTTTTTTGGTTTGGTAGGTCATCTAGTCTTCACAGTTGGTCCCATAATAATATAACTTTTTATTAACTTTGCTTGGATAGTTTTTCTTTCACTTGCTTGTTTATGAAGTCATTATAAAAATATTTGAAAATAACAGAGTAAAAATATTTGTGTCTGTTAAATATCACTTGTCTGTATTTATTCAAATGAATTACATTTTATTTAATAAACAGTGGACATTTTAAGTACAACAGTTTACCAAACCAGAGTAAATGTTATTATATATCGCATGTCAACGTAATGTTTAATAGTCATAACTATTATTTACCGTGTACAGTTTCATATTTACTTGCGCATAAATTTTAAATAAATAATAAAACAATAAAAAAAAAAAAAATAAAAAAAAAAATTTACACTTGCTTCAATTAACGAGCATATTAATTGTTGTTCTTAAGACATATCTATATTATATAAAAAGATAAATGTGACCACAATATTTTGTTTTCAAAACTTCATAGACTATGCACATTACCTATCTAATCTGCCAAATCTTCTGTTCAATGAAATCTCGAAACGGCCGATTAACAATGCCCGTTACCCAGGGGCTGGTGGGCCACCTTGGCCAGAAGCTTAGCATTGCCATACAACATGGCAATGCTGCAAGTCTCTTGGGAATATTACGAGTCGACAGCCATGCGGAGGAATTGTTTGACGCTATATTTTAGTTTGTTAATAGTTTTAGTTAAATTAGGATAGTTTATTTTTATTTTTATTTATTAATTAGATATGTTGTTTTTAACCGAGTTTTAAAAATATAGAAGGTTTTCAATTCATTTGTATATTTATTTTAACGTACATTTCGTTTTAATTTCGAATAAATCTGTAACTTCTATGAAATAAATTATTAACTGTCACCGAGTACTTACATTGGAGAGAAGTACGGCCTTACCTGACTACGTAGTTTAATGACGTCACTAGAAAATGTATTATGGTATTAAAAATATCGATATGAACACTGAATAAATTGTATTCTAAGAATTTTCTTCATTGATGACTTTACTGTACAAACTTAGTTTTATAAATGTAATTTTCCTAATGTTCCATTTTCTTAAAATGGTAATTTAATTTCAAGATTTTGCATTATATGTAATTTTTTATTAAATAATTTTCCACTTGGGTAATAAGAACTACTTAGATTGGTTTGTGTAGTGTAACTGTTTTTTTAAAGCTACTGTGACGGTCAATTAATATTTAGAAAAAATGATAGTTTTTTTTTGTTAAATAAAGTAGTTCTTACCTATGAAAATTAATTAAATAACTACTAACAAAAATATTTCAAAACTACGTACGTACCTTCAACACAAGTCCATTTGAAAAAAAAACAAAAAACACTCAAAACACAAATTCGAAACTCGTATTCAAAATTTTAAACAAAATAACTGTCACTTCATACGTCACGTTCACAAGCACTATTTGAATTTGGAAAGTTATATTCGGTAGCGGAGCGGACGAAGCACGCGTGCGGCCGATCCGACGGTTATGGCCGAATGACAGCCGCGCCGCACCTGTTGTGTTCGCTGCTTTAGGTTAACGAGAGACCATCAAAGTATGAATCGGGCTGTTAGAAGCTGTTGCGATTAAGCTACAATAGGTACCTGAGTTTTTCATTGTTGGTCGTCTTAAGATCTTTCCGCCTTTCAGAGCATTCTTGGCAGTTAAGACAAAGTAGGGTACTTATTTCAACATTGGAGCTTTGAAAGGGTAGTTTTTGTTTTTGTTTATTATTTCAGAGCATTTTCTTTTTTATTTTCCGTTTAGTGTTTTAACTAATATCACAGAGCGCTACCACATTTTTTATAGCTTAGCCCAGGGGACTATTTTATTTTATAGGAGCGTCCACATATAATATAAAATTGCCCTTCGAGCATTTTTCAAAGGCTTCCTAATAGCAATTGGGCCTAGTGGTGATTTTTGTATGGATTTAGGAACCAGATTATGATTAGGTTTTCGGGGCCAACGTGGCCAGATACACAAAATCTCTGTTATTTGCGATCTCTGGCCACGTTCTCACTGTCCTTTGTTGTCATTGTTGGTAAGTATAGTGAAATGTACTTCAATGGTAGCTAACAGTTGACTATTAAAACCACCCTTACTATAAATATGTTAATTGAACAAAGAAACAAGGGAATTGAAGAGTGCGAAAGATGTGAAATAAATTAGATTTTCAGTAAAATTGTGTGCTTTTAATTTTCGTTTGGACTTTACATTTCCGAGCTCAATGTAAAGCGAATAGAAAGCGTAAACATCAGTATCTTTGCAGAACAATAGCCTTTAAGACTCGACGTAGCGGGACTCGATGTAAAGGGAATAATTCCCCTCAAAGACCTCGCGCTTTTCCTTCCAAACCTCTCTAGATTCGAAAGAGAAAAGGGAGGTCTTTGCCCAGCAGTGGGACACAAAGTAAGCTCACAAAAATAAGGCACCAGGACTTTAAACGCTCTTTAAAAAGTAAGTAGAGCTTTTAGTCCATAAAGAAGTTCTAGAAGAAAGTTCTTTGTAACAAACCAATTTATTAATTAACCCGCTAACCACGACACATTCATGACAAATTGATTTAGAATGAATATTTATTTATATGAATCAGATTCTGGAAAAATTATTACGTATCAAATATTTTTTATTGTATTATCAGAACTTATCTAAGTGATAGTGAAAAATACACACTCCTACGCTATCTAAAATAAAGATATATTTTTTTTATAAGCTTTCAATTCAAATAACTGTGTAAGTAGTTATTTAATAAGTCTTCGTAATCGAAGAAAATTCGTCGTCATTTGCTCGTTATTCAGCTCGTTTCTCGGCAACTCTCATCCAGCTGCTACCAGCCACCCTGGGGAGATCATCGCTCCACCTAGCCTGAACGCTTCCTACAATACGTTTGCCGATTCGCGGTCTCCACTCAAGCCTCAAGCATAAAGCCAGCCACAACAAACTAAACAATAATTACACTATAATTATACTCTTGCCGCGTGGGTGCTGTATATCTTATGGAATAGGAACTTCTGTGTTTACTAATGGACTTAATTAACACCACAAAGCAGTCATTATTGGCTTAATTATTTAAGAGCAGTAATTAACTTCGAATAATAGGTGTTGAGAGCTCATTTCACATAAAGGATAGTTTCTCGCGTGGAATGTGAGAACATCTAAAGGAGATAGGAAAGTCGTGTAAACAGCCCGCGATACCCGCGAAACGTAAGGTAGGCTTAATAATAAAACGCTTAATAATAGACAAATATAAAATCGTATCATTCGTTTTTAGGGTTCCGTGCCTACAAAGGGAAAAACGGAACCCTTATAGGATCACTTCGTTGTCCGTCTGTCTGTCTGTCAGTCTGTCAAGACCCTTTTCTCAGGAACGTGTGGACGTGTGGAGGTATGAAGTTAAAATTAATATAAAAAACGTAGGTCTATGGGACCTTTAAAAAAACACGCTACTAAGTCAACACAATAAAAAAATACGGCCATTTATGCGACATATTTTGATACTCGCAATTAAATCAAAACCTACTGGGTACTTTCCGTTGACCTAGAACCATATTTGACAAGAAGCATGGTCTCACAGCACATGCAAAGTAAAAAGTCCGAAAATCGTTAATTTGTGACACAAAAAAATATTTTTTTTGCAATTACAAACTTACATTTGCAGTTGGAGAATTAACCGTGACGTATATCGATGTATGGGAGAACATGTTTTTCATCTACAGAACCCTTCATTGTGCGTGGTCCAACACTCACCCAGGCCGGTTTTTTTAAATCACAGTTCCGGAAAATTGCGTGGCGAGTCTTCATATCATAAGTATTGGAAGGTGAGTTAATTTTTCTTGCATGATTGTAAGCACATAAGTACCTGCTATAATTGCCTGGCGCGAGTCTCGCATGGACATTTTCACGACGGGCGAGACACCCGCCTCGTGTAAATGAGTTTTATACTCTTTGTACTAAGAAGCCATCATCAAGTCGAGTGCTAAATATCAGGTACATTGTGTGTAATATGTGAAGGTACCCTTGAAGGCGGGTTGAAGGACCTCCTGCGTAGGTTTCAGATTGCGGCATCTTCGACTACGTCCTTTTCTTTGAGAAAAGATTTAAGGGGTCAATTAAAGACTTGGAGGTCGCTTAAATAACTTACCTAAGTAAGCTTAAATTTCAATACATTACAGCAAAAAAAAAACTATTTAATTCCAAAATTATAGCAAAAGAAAATAAAGGAATTTTAGAGGCTCTGAGTTATATTTATGTCATTTATTATTTTAATACCTGGGCGAGCGGTGAATGGTCATTTAATAGTAGATAGTTCATACTAATTCCATACTGCCATGTCATTATTTTAAAGTAGCCATCTTGTTCTAAACTTTAGTCAACCGAGGTCTGCTCGGGTGAAAAGACGGAGAAAACGTATTTTCCCAGATATAAGACCTAGCTAGAACGATTTTTCGCCCCCTAAAACCCTATAACGCAACTTTCATCGAAATCGTTAGATCCATTTTCGAGAACGTGATTACAAATATATATTTAGAGGTATAAAAAAATATTGATAATTTAATAATAAAGGATATAATTTAATGCCCGTAATCGATTTCTCTACTAACATTCAATTTTATTGTAGCGTTATAGGATAGATAATCCACAAACTGCTGACAAAAAAAAACTAGATCTATAACTCTTTATTATCAGAATTTTTGTCGCACACTACGGGGGTAGTTTGATAAACGGGCAGTCGTTCGATTTTTCAGCGAATAACGGTGGGCAGTGGATAAAATAGAATGACCATAAACCCAAGCCGAGTGGATCATCGCTTTATGTTTATTGAGGATTATGGTAACCCTTCATAAGTGTTCGATGCTGGCTGATTTGTTTTTCGATAAATTTGGTATGGGTACAGCAGAGAATTTAGGATAATCAGCCTATTATAATGTTTCCATTGCTGGAACGAAGGCGTCCTCTTTCTGCGGGAGGGAGTGCCTTGTATACTATGATTCTAAGTTTATCCATTCTCGTCACCCTACTCATCCATCTCAACATTCTCATCCAAATTCAAATTCAAGTCATTTATTCAAACTAGGCTGAGAATCAGCACTTTTCGAACGTCAAAAATTACATAAGACAGTCCCCCAAAACGCCCACCCTTCACCACTTCCTAGTGCGTTAGCTGGGAAGAAGAAGTGGCGCAACAAACTCCCCAGCAGCACTGCTGTCTGTTCAGTTAGAAGAACAAAAAAAAGATTCTATATAATAGTATTCAAAATAATTTACATTACGCAACACAAAACATAATTTAAATTATTACCCATATATAAGCTAGCACACGCCAATATACCAAACAAAATCATCGAGAACTATACTCAGGCAGAAATAAAAACAAAACGTAAACAGAACTTAATTAATATCTTAATAAAAGCCTCCAGGCATAAAGGGCGTGCCCGCTTACATATAGTTGTAACCTCTTTCTGCGAGGGAGTGCCTTGTATACTATGATTCTAAGTTTATCCATTCTCGTCACCCCACTCATCCATCTCAACATTCTCATCCAAATTCAAATTCAAGTCATTTATTTAAACGAGGCTGAGAATCAGCACTTTTCGAACGTCAAAATTACATAAGACAGTCCCCCAAAACGCCCACCCTTCACCCATCCTCCACCCATCCTCATCCACTGCTTGCAATCTCTTTCATACGTCTTCTTCACGGCCCAGCATTCCGATCCATACAGTACATTGAAAAATGACTATGCACAAGAAAGCATAACTGAGCGTAGCAGCACATAGCTATCACCATCTTCTTAAAGATTCCATCTTTTCTACTCAGTTTACATTCATAGTTCACACAACATTATAATAAAACTCAAAGACTTCCGTAATAGGCCCCGCTCTATTTCACCCCTATCGAATAAATTCTCCCCCACCGTTTCGCCCCCGGGCGAAGAACTTGAAGAAAATGCTTACGTAGTTCGTAGGTGAGAGTAACATTCCACTAAGTTATTTAAGGAAGTTGCCGACTATTGAGAAGTCTTTTATAGGTGTTTACTGAAGATATATTAGGTTAACGAATAGTAGTTTTAATGTTGCATGTTCTGTAATGTAGGACTCGGAAACGAAAGAGATCGCTACAATACTGAATTGTGACCGTATTGTCCATCATCATTTCTGCTGAACGACGTCCCCTGCTCTACATAAGCCTCCAATCCCAGCCATTTCAACAGATCCTATTCTTCCTGCCATGCATCCAGCGGATTCCTGCGGCCTTCACAAGGTCATCGGTCCACCTTGTAGGAGGCCTTCCAATACACGGTCGCTACTCCAGAACCTTTCGGCCCCATCGGTTCCGCGAGCAATGTGCCCCACCCACTGCCACTTAAGCTTGGCAATATTATATTTTTATATAACTTGAAATAGTTGCTTGATATCGCTTAATTCTTACGAGGAAATTTTGTTAGGAATCCGTCATCTACCAACCCGCACGCGGCCCGCACCCTCACACAGAGAGGAGGCTTGTGTGCTAGGACGCAGGCCTCCTCAGTCAATAGGAACGTTATAGGTTGATTATGCTTGTGCTTGTGCTTAACCATTTCTAATACAGAGCCATGCAAGTAGAGTGGTTCCTTGTTGGGAAAACCATCGATCGGATCAAGAATATAAACCCGCTGAATCGTCAAAGAAGATAAGTATCTATTATTACCATAACTAAACAAAATAAGAATAAGTACTGATTAATCCATTTAAAGCACGCGAAGTAGGTACCTACATTATTACTTATAAAATAAATTTCCATTATTCTGACTGTGTGACAAAAAAACTGTTTGTGTCATACATATATCGTAAAAAAAGTCATTGTGTCGTAATTTTGCAAAAAAATATCGAATTGTCAATTTAACGCGTTAGGTCAAAAAGTCAAATAGTAAAGGATTATTTTTGCTAAGTTAATATTAACCTAGACTGGTTGCTCCTGTAGGTATTTTTACGCGCAATACATATAGTCATGTGACGTTTTCGTTCTTTTTTTCATCGTATAAATGGTAGTTTTTATTTATATAGAATTAAAAGTAGACGAGTAATGAACTGTACATAAATAACAACTAACGAGAATATCTAATGAATTATTATAATAAAATTATAATACCCTAACTTAACTAAAACTACTAACAACTTTTTCGATTTATATTTAGGAACACTGACATCGTAAACCTGGCATTATAATTTATTTAAATCTAATATTAATCTGTTATCCTATCCTTTCCTATAATATAAATGAGCAGTATTTGTGAATATATTTGTAATCACGTTCTCGAAAACGGCTCTAACGATTTCGATGAATGTTGCAATTTAGGGGTTTACGGGGGCGGAAAATCGATCTAGCTAAGTCTAATATCTGGGAAAATTCGTTTTCTCTATTTTCACCCGAGCAGAGTTCGGTCGCCCAGGTACTTCTTCCACGAACTTGTAAAAATATGTAAATACTATCAAAATTAAACGAGAAGATTATTCAAAACTATTCGCTTTATTTAAATTACAAACACCATATTCTTTTGACAACATTTCAAAGTAAATCGAGTTTGCATAAAAGGGCAAGTATTGTTACACAGTTGTTGAGTAACATGCCCAGATGCAGCAGGGAGTACACTTTTGTCTGTCGCCCTTTTAATTCTTATTCATAAGCGCTGCTTAAAGTTAAGTAATGATTAGCGCCTGTTTAATCATATTTTTTTGACATTTAAACGTCTCTTAACTTTAAGCAACGTTTATGTTTAGGAGGGTTTAAATATAACTTTTAAACTCAGATCACACAAAAACTAAGACATATCTCCAGGGGTATGAGGAACAAGGTGTAAAGTTCACTCATCCACCATAGAAAAGGGATGATCCTCCGACCAGACGGGTGTCGTGTCTGGCGGGCAACTGCCCAGAGGTTGAAAACTGGAGATTGTATATATGTCCATCGCGCAGTAAACTCTAATTGCGCGATGCAGGATTTGTGTGACGTCAGTATGTTGTGTGACGTCAGGTCTTTGATGCGAAGTTCGCATGTGGCGATTGTAGATGCCGCCACATATCTTCAACAGTGACGTGAGGCCGGTTTCGTAAACATGTGTGCAGTTAGTGAGGCGTAGTATGATTGTTTGGTTGTAAATGAGTGCGTGTGAGCGTGTATGCACACAGCGGAAGTGTAGTTTTGGCATGCTTCACTGTATTGTTCGCAGCGCTATGTCTTGGTTTTTTATTTGGTCTGTTCATTTTAAGTTCCGATTATGTATTTTTATTATCATTTTTTGTGCTTTGGCTAGATTCTAAGTGACCTGGACCTGTACTTGCTTGACAATAGAAACGTTTTGTTTATAAAACAGATCATTTGGCATTTTAATACCGATTAAATAAACCTTCATTTTATAGTCGACAACGCAAGCAGCAAGTATCCAATAAACATAAAACTATTAATAGTACATTGATCGTATGCGATGCTATAAATCGTAAGTGGTGATAAATTGCTGGCCCAAAGCCAACGAATGCCGTGATAGGACGTTTCCGATGGTGGAACCTTACAACTAGCACGACTTGCGCTATAAGACTGATCTGTTTATAGGTAAGTATTGGAAGTGTTGTATTGTTTTCTCAATTTTGTCGTATATTTTCTAGGTATGTCGTAACTGTTTTTGTAGTACGCGCATGATTATTAGAGATCTTTACACATACTTACGTATATTTTAATTTTATTTCATTTGGAGAAAATAAAAAAACAACATTGTCTAAAAATGTACAAGCAATAAGTTTATCCAAAATATTTAAAAAAAAATTGACTCAAAAACACAAACTCAAACCGTCTTATTCCAAAACACGGACTAAATTTGGTACTGGGATTAGTACTAGCTTTAGTACCATGACTAAATAAAACGTTATTATAAAATGAAGTTTATCACCAGTTCCAGAACTATTTATGGTACTAAAGTTAGTCCGCCGAGTCCCCTAGTTTATCTTTGGTACTAATTTATTTGACGTTTGCGTTGATTATTATTGTTTGTCAATTTATACAAAAATCGTTAAAAAATTATATTAATATGTTTGATTTGATGGATTTGGAAGATTTGGATATGCTGGAAACGTCTCGGAGTTCTTACAGACATCGACATTGTGTAAATCCTTTTGAATTGAGTGACGAAGATTTTTGAATAGGTTCACAAAACGTTTTGGAGAAAAAATTGTGGATGTTTTACGTGAGGATTTTTTCCCACAACTCTCGAGGATGCCCATTGAATCCTGAAGTGCAAGTGGTTTGCTCATTACGCAACTGGGCTCGCCATTAAGTATGTAAGTACCTAGCCTTGGTCAATGCTAACCTAACATTAGACAAAATCCAAATAATATACTAATATCATTGTTTTATTCGTAGATTCAAGACGATACAGATTTATATGGTGTGTCTCAACCAGTTGTCAGCAAAACATGTAAAAAGGTAGCAGATGTCCTGAAGATTTATAAAAAATGCCTATTACTCTAAATAAACAGGAGGAAAGCATTAGGAAGTTCCCCAGTATTGCTTATTTTCCTACAGTTATTGGACCAATAGAATGAACTCATATAAGAGTAAAGAAAGTAAATGCTGATGGGGGTCAGTTATATTAATAGAAATGGATTTTCTTCATTATAATTATGTTATACATACTACATAACATGTTTTTTTTTTGTCTGTACCGTACCTCTGTTTCGTAACAGCGTGCAGCGTCGCGATCCAAGAACGGTAGTTTGAACGCCCGTTCGTTACGGTGGTACGGCGTCTCACCGTACCGTACCGACCCGTGCCCGATACGCACACGCCTTGTGTGTATTGAGCTTTACAGTTAGGTATATTAAGAACAATGAATACAAATAAGAAGTTTTTTTTTCCTAACTAGGGCATCTCGCAGATTACCACTAAGGTAGTGACTGCTTAACCGGGCTTTCCTGTGGCTGCCTTAAGCTTCTACACTCAAAGCCTCCAGCCAGGGCAATTTTACTATTCTAATTAAAACTAGGCGAATGCTCGCTA
Organism: Agrochola macilenta; assembly: GCA_916701695.1. Lineage (NCBI taxonomy): Eukaryota > Metazoa > Arthropoda > Insecta > Lepidoptera > Noctuidae > Agrochola > Agrochola macilenta. The sequence continues at coordinate 6,441,526 of OU753554.1, read as the reverse complement.
AGGGCCACCCCCTGTGGGGTGCGAACCTCGGCTTAGGGCATTCGCTGAGGGGAGGACAGCAAGAGGGACAGGCTGGATCAAAATGGTGGTTTCATGATTATTGATCGGGGAATTTAAAGCTACAGGCTCAGCGGCAACGCGTGCTGGCGCTTCGTCGACGAGCAAGGGTCGGGGGGGAGTATCGTTTACTCGGGAGGGTCGCGATCGCGGGGGACCTCTACGGCGAGGTCTGTATCGCGGGTGTCGGATGTATTTGTGCACTGTACTCGTGGCCCTATTGCTCTCCTGTAGGAGTGTGATGGGGTCATCTGGGTCGGAGAGGATATGCCTCGGGCGGCGAAAGTGACTGATTCTAGAGGGAATGTAACTAGCTGCCTCTACAACCAGAGGGTTGCGATGTTTGACGGCTGAATCGAAATAACGCTTTGACATGCGTTTGAGAAACTGGTGGATGGTAGGTATTTTAAGATCGAGATGGAGGATCTCATTTCTGACATACATGGGGGATCCCGTGATTCTACGGAGGAATCGGTTCTGTAATGTTTGCAACCTATGGATGAATCGGGGTTTGGTATGGGCAAAAACGATACCCGCATAGGTCATGATAGGGCGGATGCACGTGGTGTAAGTTCGCAATTTGCACCTGAGTGACATTTTGCTACGTGCATTTAAAACGAAATGAAGTCTACTGAGAGCGAAAGAGGCTCGCGAGTGAACCGCCTTTATGTGCTCTGAAAACGTGAGATGCCTATCTAAGATCACACCTAGATATTTGGCTCGCGTAGCCCAAGGGATCGGCTTGCCAAACATGGTGACTGATCGGGGGAAAGAGGGATTTAGCCACGGTTTCGAGAAGAGGACCGCTTGGCTTTTATCGGGATTGACCTCGATTCTCCACTTCCTAAACCAGGCGCCAAGGTTATTGACCGCCTGTTGGAGGTTTAGAAGCATCGAAGCGGAACCTAAACCTTTACAATAGATGGCAGTGTCGTCTGCGAACAGAGCCAACTGAGTCTTTTTGTTTCTAGGGATATCGCTGGTGAATAGCGTGAACAATAGGGGGGCGAGTACAGAGCCCTGAGGGACTCCTGCTCGGATCTGACGAGGGGTGGATAGGGCTCCGTCTATGCGATAGCGAAAGGTGCGATTCGACAAGTAGTCTCGTAGGATGAGCACGAGACGATCTGGCACACCGAGTTTGTAGAGCTTATACAATAAGCCGTTGTGCCAGACTTTGTCGAACGCTTTCGCTATATCAAAGAAGATAGCGCCTGTCATTAAGCCGCGGTTGATGGCGCTGCTTATATGCTCTATGATACGGTGGGCCTGATGCACGCTAGAGTGCTGGGTTCGAAAGCCGAACTGTTCATTGGGGATTAAGCCCTTAGTCTCGGCGTAGTCTCTGAGTCGCTTATAAATAAGCTTCTCATAGAGTTTGCCGAGTACTTTGAGCAGACTGATGGGACGGTAACTGGTGGGATCTGATTTGGGCTTGCCAGGTTTTGGAATACCTATGACAGTGGCCTCTTTCCATGTTTGGGGAAAGATATTATTGCTTAGAGCACCATTGAAGATGGTGGTCAGTAGCATAATGAGATGAGCGGGGAAGAGTTGGATCACCCTATTGGTGAGTCCGTCTGAACCGGGGGCTTTTCTAATTTTTAGACCTTTGATTAAGTCGTGCACTTCGTCCGGAGCGACTGGAGGCAGAGGACTATCAGGGTCTTCGACGGGAGGGAGAGAGGCTCTGCTTTCGACTTCGGCGTCGACCTCTGCGAGGTGAGCTTGGTCTACTGGCTGAGAGCTGGGAGAGCATTGGAGCTCGAGACTATCTGCTAGGCACTCGGCCTTTTCGATGTCGTCGAATGCTATTGACTTATCGGGACGTATCAGGGGGGGCATGGTAGCGATCTCCCGGGATTTGAGTTTCCTCTGAAGATCCCAGAAGGCCTTGTGAGTGGGCTCTAGCTCGCTAAGCATCTTGTCCCAGCCCGCTTCACGCAGCTCCGCTACGCGTGTACTTACAGTTCGCTGTAAGTAGCGCATATGGGCTTTGTTTGCGGCACAGGGGAAGCTGCTGTAGGCACGGGTGGCCGCGTTCTTCTCCGTCATTAGAGCACGTACATCGTCGGGGAGCTTCCAGCGACGGTTATCCGTCGCTGGGACCTCCCTTGAACAGTCGTTCAGGACAGATTGTACGTGCTCCGTGAGGGAGTCGATCGCGGCCGTCGTGTCAGCGATAGAATCGAAGTTGTTGGGGATTGAGTCTAACTGGGGGGATGTGGTGGGTTTCAGCTGTTCGCTTACTCGCCTCCAGTCTGTTATCTTTTTTGTAGCAGAGGGCTGGTCGGGGTCGTGATGACGATGACCTATGCGGGAGTCGAGTCTTATTAGTACTGGACGGTGGTCAGAGTTAAGCTCGTGCACCGTTTCTATTGAGTCTAGTCTCAAGTTGACACTCTTAAGGAGTGCCACGTCCAGGACATCAGGAGAGTATCTGGGGTCGTGAGGAAAATGAGTGGGAGTCATCGGAGCGATGACGTCAAAGTTCAGGAAGGTGGAGAGGTCGAACAAGTGTCGACCCCTGGAGTTGATTCTGGTACTATTCCAGGAGGGATGCTTTGCATTGAGGTCGCCCGCTATGATAACAGAGTCGCTCATGCCTAATAGGATTGTGATGTCGTCTGAGATATGTTGGAAATTCTCAGCCGACGACGTAGCGGGAGGGAGGTAGACCGATACTAGCATGATCGGCTGATGGCCAGTCATGGATAGTCGGCAGATAGTGACTTCTAATTTACTTAGGGGAGGAGGGTCCATAGGTATGCAATACAGATCCCGTTTGTGATAAATAAGGGTGCCGCCCTTGTGACAACGCGTCCTATCATTACGGATGAGACGGTAGTTCGCTATAGAGGGGTTTCGGTGACTAGGTTTGAGGAACGTTTCCTGAACGAGGAGTAGGTCAATTTGATGGTCGCGGAGGAATTCCGAGATCTCATCGCGTTGACCGCGGATGCCGTTTGCATTGAAGATGCCTATTTTAAGGGATCGGGGTTTATGCCTCGCTGTACTGGTGTTAGACATTATGAGGTTTTTTCGGGTGGAGAGTTTGCATGACGTCAGAGTATTCATACAATACTCTTTGCAACATTGGGAAGTTTTCGGATTGTCTGGCCACGAGTATTTCGTGAGCCATCTGTACGGCGCGGGGGGAGCAGAACGCCATATAGGTGTCTGAAATTATATTATATACGTCCGAAGTGGACAACTGAGCGGCCGCGGGAGCGGCGGTGGTGGGGCGCGGTGCTTTATGAGCGGGAGCGGGAGCGGGAGCGGGAGCGGGTTTGTAGTGGGCCGCGGGAGGGCCTGCGAACGCGGGGAGGAGGATACGCTGATCCATGAGGGAGGGAATTTTATTGGGAGGAGGTTGAGACTGAGGTTGAGATAAGGGCGGGGTAGCGATCGCTAAGGCTGGGAAGGCCTGACGGTGCTGGAGTTGATTCCAGGGGCTGGGTCTCTGAGGGCTAAGCCGCTCGGGGATTTGAGATGACGGGATAGGGATAGGGAATTCCCTTTGCTTTAGCTGACGATCGTCAAGACGTTTCGTCAGCTTGGGCGAAGTATTTTTTGGGGCTTTAGAGCAGCCACGGTAGTTGGCTGTGTGACCCTCTTGCCCGCATAGCACACAGCTAGGTGGGCTGTCGCATTGACTACGGTCCTTTGGACGGGTGCATTCAGTAGTGCCGTGGTCGCCCAGGCACTTGACGCACCTGGGTTTCGCATGGCAAAACTTTTGCGAATGCCCATATAATTGGCAACGATGACATTGCCCTATAGAATGATTTTTCCATGGCTTCTCTATAGAGAATCCCATGAGATTACATATGGATTTGATATTAAAGATCGGGTTATGCCCTTCGATCGGGGAGCACACGACGAGTACCATGTCGTATGCCTCCCTACCGCGCGAACGGTGCATACGGTGCACTTCGTCAACTGGAATATTCTGCGACTTAAGGTCGGCTAGAATTTCTGCTGGGGAGATTTCTTTGGGGATCTTTTTAATGACGACTCTGGTCTGTTTTTCTTCTGGGAGAGAGTACGTGTGGAAGGACACGTTCCTGTCTCTCAGAAGCCGGGTTAGGGATCTGTAGTCGGTCGAGGTCGGGACTATTACTTTTATACCCTGTTGGGTAGAGCGGGCATTGGTGTAGCCGATCTTGAGATCGACACACCACTTTGAGATGGCCGTCCACTTCTCCTTGTCCTGAATGAACACAGGAGGTGGAGGCGCGACCTTTTTCTGGCCAGAAATAGTAATAGGGGCGGTGGGAGCAACCTGCGAAGAGGCTGATGACGTAATCGGACGGGAAATAAGAAGTGCATTTATTTATTAATATGTAAAGGAAGTAACATAAACATGCGTTTAAAATTACGCGCGCTGCCGCCGCATGTAAGTCGCTGCACTTCACGCTAGAAGTTGTTTAGCAACCTCACGAGCGCCCAGCGTCCGTCGCCGAATCTCTGGATGTTTTTTAATGGATATTTCAGGTTCGATTAGTGGAATTGATAATATTCAGGAATTATCATTAATAAATTAAGTCCTTTCGAGTCGTTTTTCCCAAGAGAAACGTCACTCACGTTTATTCAGTCAAATTGACAGCTTTTTGCCAACTAACGTTTCGTTCACAAAATAAACCATCAACAGAGGTGTTAAAAAATAATGACAACTTGATTATAAAAAGCGCATCAAAACTACAAGTTTTGCTTGTTAAATATATTGAAAACTAAACGAAGAACAATTTAGGGCATATTTTGATATTGATAAATAATTATTTAAGCATTTCAAGTGTTATTACAATTTCAACATTTAGAGAAACAGAACGTTGCTTCAAATAAAGCCTGCGTGAATGAATGAAAGAATGCCATTATTGTTTCTTATCTGTGGATATTATTTGAACCATGAACCTTCTTTGGTACTAACTGATCCTCGATTGGTCTTCGTTTTGTAATCAGAACACATTTTGAGGCTGGTACTAGCTTTGTTACCGTAACAATCCAAGACCTTTTAGTCTTGGTTTAAACCATTACTTATGTAGTTTTTTGTAATAAGACGGAAAGCATTTATTTCAAATAAACCAATTACAGGCACTTTAAAATTGTCAAGGGGGGGTTATTCAGAAAGATGAAGCTAGTTGCCCATTCCAAAGCGAAGTAGATACCTATGGAGAAGATCGGGCAAGAAACTCCACCCAGAATGATGTAACCATATTGGTTAAAAAATTAAATTATACATGATGTGAGAACGATGCAGAACGTTAAAAGCGTCCGTAATAAAAAGGTATAATTCAAAAATTAAATTTAAAAAAATCTTTTTACAAAAAAAAAACAACCAACTTCCGAAAAAAACACTACAAAGTGAAAAATAAATTTAATTTCGGAAGTCGGTGTCCTTGGTTTTGAATTTTCGTTTTTTGCCACCAACTTCCGAAATTAAAGTTATTTTTCACTTTGCAGTGTTTTTTTCGGAAGTCGGTTGTTTTTTTTTGTAAAAATTTTTTATTTTTCACTTTTTTGTTGTGGTACCTACCCCACACAAATTCGAATACCACTGCCTGCTATGTAAATAACAGTCACAGGAAGTTATCATCATATCATCCACATAAACAAAGCGGGAAAATACGTATTATTGAAGCTTACTCAAAAACTATCAAAGCAAAATTAATAACATTTATATGGGACCAATCCGGGAGCATACCCTTTCATACAAAAAAAGAATTTTCAAAATCGGTCCACAATTGATGGAGAAATCGGCGGACATACATGAAAAAAAAAAAAAAAACATACATACGCGTCGAACATATAACCTCCTCCTTTTTGGAAGTCGGTTAATAAGCAGTGGCAGCTAAGAGGCAACTAGTTTTTACTGACTGACCGCATGAATTGGCACCATTTGGCTCAGAAAAAGGAAAGATCCTGTTACGTGTTTATGCGAAAGTACATTGGACAATACAAAGTATAATAGTACAAAGTACAATACATTTATGTTACAACATTTTGATTTATTTAACTTCGACACGCTAACAGAATCAATTAAAAGAACATAACAGTTTCAGTCACCATTATGAGCTATGTTGTAACATGAAAATAACTCAAGCTTTAGTGTAGAGATTGACTAGTGAGCAGGATAGTTGACTGTAATTAACTTTAGCCTAAGAAGCACTTTTGCTGCCTCAAATTTCTTTTTTCATACCAAAACATGCATGGGCTTGTACCACTGCCCTTAATCTAGGTTATTGTATAACTTTGTAAGGGTGCTGGTTATAACACCTACCTGTTTTGTTAACGCATAAGTCAAGTGTACCTACAGATGATACTGTGTAATGTTAACATTGTTATTTTATCAAATAAACAATAAATTACAACATTAAACATGCTGCTCCAGTTCACAACAATAACTTTTAACCTTTTAAAACAGTAACCGAGATACGAATGATATTTTCTTGTTAATTTTTGACGTTGAACAGTGGTATTCAAAAGTGTGTATGTGCGTGCCTATTTGAAACAAACTTTACACGTCGAAACGGGTGAGATTAGTTTAACACGATGCTTAATTTTCCAGAATAAAATTAGATTATACCTGTATTTAAAATATTCAAAATATTTAAAATATTCTGAAACTTTTTAAGATAATTTATACCAAAAAATACACGTGATTTTGGGTGGGGGAGTTTAGTCTAAAACCTCACCACGGGGGGAGGGGGGGAAGGTTATAAAGTTTGTAAAAAACAACCCGTGACAAATGAACGACCCTAGGTTGAACGCATGTAGAAAGAACGTGCAGGTTACATGTTGTGTAGAAATAGAAACACGTGCCAATGGAATGAGTTTTACTGGACTTTCTCTCTGTTCTATAAATATAGGACTGATTTAATGTTTAAAAATGAAACTGTCAGAGCCATTTAAATCTACGTCGCTGCGAATATCTCAGGGAACTATTTAAAAGGACTAATATTATGGCGGTACCTTGCCAATTCATTTATGAAAATATTATGAATGTAAGAAAAATCTACATCTTTTTAATAAAATAAGTTATAGACATAATTTTAATACTAGAAATAGAGATAAAATAGATCAACCATTTTTCAGATAATCTAAAGTACATAGGTACATCTTTTATGGGGTACTGTGATAGATGTTACAACAAAATACCTTGTGATAATATATTGCAAGAAAATGAAAGAAAAAAATTATTATTAAAAGGAAACTTTATAAACAAGCATATTACAAATTAGAGGATTATATCCAAGATAAGAATGCTTGGAAACATGCTGGTCCTGCTCCATAGGATAATCGAGGATCTATACAATTTTTTCAAATATATTAAAAAAATCTTTTAAACAAAAATCCCGAGTCTATAATTATGCGATAAATTCACAGAACATCTACTTTCGTGTAAAAATAGAGCCCACGACAATTTGTATGCGAACTACAACGCCTACGTGCTACGACTTCAATAAGCTACGCGCTACACGTGCTACGAATCCTCTACGAAAATCGTAGCAATTTTAATTGGTAACTCGTCTACCAAAAAGTTTTGATTAATCTTAAATGTCATTTACAAGTTAAGATGAGGCTTAACTTCAAAGGCTTTTGGAGGCCAATCATTTGGACTTTTTAAATGGATTTTGCGACTTGAAAATTGGGCTTCCAAAGTACATCAGAGATTTTATTGCACAATGGAGGAAATAAGAGCCTCAGTAGAAAATTAGAAGTTTTCAGGAGAGTTGTAAAAGCAATTCTACGAGGTGATTATTTTGCATTTGCTCTAAAGGAGAATGCGCAGAAGAATGGTACCCACACTAGACAAAAAAAAAACAAAGATTTTTAAATAAAAAAACAGCTATTTAAATTGTAATATTCTTGAAATAACTCCTTACACTACTTTGTCGAAATTATTTCTGTAAATTCAGTTGTGTGATGAATTGCATTGTTATTTAAACAATCTATTGTATAAACAAAATAAATAATCGTTCCCATTCCTGAGGTTTCCTCTCTTAATTTTATAATGTCAAAAGGTTCGCGACCCTTGTAAATTGCAACATAATTGGACTCGAAGAAAGGAGCTTCTATAAAGTAGCTCTAAAAGGATCATGAAGTTAGAATGTAAATTAAAAGTTTTTTACACAAATACTTGCAGTAATACCATTAAAACTTGTTTGAGAAGTTTCCACGACAAACACTTTGCAAAAACAACAAATTCTACTAGCTAACTTTATTATTTGGGCACGTGATTAGAATATTGTTATCGCTGATTGCTTTCGAGGAAATATTGGACATTGTTCACAAGTGTATGGCATAGTACAGGAGTCAGGGATTGAAAACAAAACTTGTATCAGTTTTATGTTTTTAGAGAGCAATTAGTTTGGTAAATACGAGTATAGTCTTACTAATATCAGTAAAGCCGATTTCTACTAAATATAAACTGTGAATGTTTTTTTTTTGAGTAAAACAAAATATCTTTGGGATAAATTCATCCCAACTACGGAACCCTTCATTGTGCATGGTCCGACACGCACTTGGCCGGTTTTTTTTAAATATTATCATTGAATATGTTTACAGTTAAAGTTGATTCTTAAATCAAAGAACTTAGAGAAGGCCATTAGGTATTCAAAAGCTGTTATGATCAAGAAAAAATATTGGATTTGGATAAAAAGGCCTTAATAGAATAGAATAGACTAGAATAGAGTACATTATATACACCATTTATGCATTAAAAATATAACATAACATAACGCTTGTATGCCCTGAAGGGTTAGGTAGAGGTGTACTTATAGTGCACCCATATTTCGCCAGTTATGTTTGAGTTCCATGTAATTGGGAGTGAGCCTGTTGCCATCAACCGGGCACAAATCCAGACTCTGAGCAGCTACTGAGAGTTACCGAATATACATGTAAAAAATTTACACAGCGCGACAGAATGAACAGTCTTATCGCTAAGAGAGATGTTTTAAAAACAGCCTTTGGATGGATTAAAGCCAGTGTATTAATCATCCTAATCCCAAGCAAACAAAAGTGCCTTTATTTCTATTCCAATACAAAATATCTTGAGGTAACGTTAATGGATTGATTGGTAAGGATACGACTGACCTAATTTTGTTATCCTACACGTGTTACGTGGTAAGAGGTACTTATAAGTCAAACATGACTGACCGCTTAGCTGATAATATTTATGAGTAGTGTCCTGTATTTGTATAATCGAGTTTTTTTGTTAGCGGTCATAAAATAGTCAAAAGTAAAAGCCAGTGGATTGATTTTTATGTTTTTAATAAATAAAATCATGATCATCGCGAGAAAACGTGGACATAAAAGTCTGGAATTGCCAACATGCAGGAAGCATACATGATTTTTTCAACCGAATGTAATTCAGGAATTAGGAAAACTTCACTTGTGGCGGCATCTACATCGCCACATGCGAACTATGCATCACACTGACGTCACGTGAAATCATGCTTCGCGCAAGCAGAGTTTACCGCGCAATCAGCATATAATGTATATAACCTACCCACATCAATCGTTAGGCAGTTGGCCACTAGACACAACACCCGTCTGGTCGGAGGATCCTCCCTTTTCTATAGAGGATGAGTGAACTTTAAACCCTGTTCCCCATTCCTCTATACCGGTGACCCCGCCACAAACTCATAAAAAAGTCTTTTGAGGTCATATTTTTTGGACACGGCAGGTAAATCAACATTACTTATTCATCAAGTATCAAAAAGAAAACGTACTATAAATAAAGCAATGCATATATAAACAACACACACCGTATTTTTGTCTATGAATATTATGTATTTATACTGAAAAACTCGTCTAGACATGTGTCAGTAGCCATTTATATTTATAGCTTTGACTATGTCGTTTTATGGCCGTATTCATAGTTTAGAACGAGATTGTATCATAAACTTGTGAACCTGTTGATATGGCTATTTTATGGATACATGTTGGTCCTTCTCCCTAGGACAATCTAGACAAAATCAAACTGGTTGCTAATTTAATTATATAATTTTCTGCCGAACCCCATGGAAGGAATGCGTAAGTTCATATAAGTGGGTGTTTTTATTAATTTTACGAAATTAATTATAAACTAACATACAGAACAACTATTTTCTACTCCTACCACTGCACCCGCGTTGCCGTCAACCATAATTACCAAGTACAAAGGGCAACTGATAGAAATCCGACGACTGACGAAACACGAAGTTTGCTAAGGTTCATTAAAAAAATAGTTGTACTGTACGTGAAATGACTACTGCCTTGTTTTGACACACGGTTTGATACTTTCGATACTTGCAAGAGGGTGGACTAGTTTTCGAAAAAGGTGGTCGTTAAAGTACCTTTGTTGCAAAAATTAAACTTTTTTTTGTTCTAAACGTGAGTCAAGGGTTTAAGCTGAAAACCAGCGCTTAGCAACCCGCTAGGGGAGACCTAAGTATAATGCTGACGCTTGAACCTTTAGCTTTAGGTATTATAGTTCTGTGTATATACGATATATATAATTTTAAGGTTGTGGGTACCTACCTACTGGTGATTTATTTTTACTGTGTCTCTCCGGGCGGGACAAATTACAAAACAATTTAAAAAACTTCCCTAAACATGCAGTAAACTTTTTTTATTCTCAATCACACATGAATTTCCAGGAACAGACTGAAGCATCCAAGTTTTTTATCCTTTGTTTATCAATCTAGTATGCAAATTCAACTCCACCGAATACAGTTTCCCATTCACTTGTATTCACACTGAAGGCTAGTGGTCGCAAGCGCTACTGCGTCGTACAAAGTGTTATTGGGTTTTTCCATGAGGCATTTCTCAGTAGCAGCCCGGAGTATCTGCAACAATATTGATATATTTACAGATTCCTTTTCCCAATTTCACAAAAACCTTAAAACTACGAGTATTAACGACGAACCATAATGTCATACATAACCTACTTTTTACTGTTTATTTTTTATTATTTACTTTTTACTATATATTTTTTTGGTTTTTTGTCACATGTACCTGCCTCTTCAATAATATTGGAATTTTCTCATAATGCACTCGTTATCGCGTTCTACCATTTTGAATAACAATTTTGCTGCATCATTTATATATTTTATTTCAATCTTGCTCAATGTTTTAATTTTGTCCTATTGATAAATTTGATTTTAATTTTTGTTATTTTTTTATTCTAATTATGATTATGATTTTGGTTTTTACTTAATGTTTTGTTCATTGTTTCAATTAAATTTTTATATCCTCACTACCAGTAAAAAATCTTGTGTAAAAAGTGTATTTATAAGCTATTTTTAATGTAAGTGCTGTGTACGTCTGTAAGTGACTAATTCACCATAAATCAATGCTTATGTTATTTTTTATTATGTTAATGTTCTAGTGAATAGGTCGTTGGTGTACCTATCAAATAGTATAAAAATAAAATAAATAAAATATGACTTCAACATAACTGGCGAAATTTGGGTGTATAACACGTCACCTCTGTCTAACTCCTCGGAGTTTACAGGCGTGATGTTATGTTACGTGAACTAAACCCTATTAAAATAGAATAAAATTATGTAAACCGACATAGATGTATTGATTCAATAATTTTTCCTTTTTCACGAACGTCCTCGATATAAACATGAAAACAGTGGAGGATTAAATATGGTCTGCCTGTTTGAAATATGTGAGCGGGAGCTGCGAACCACCTAATGCTGCTTGGAGGAGGTATTATTAGATAGTACCTACCTGGGCAACCGAGAAAATAGATTAAAAAAAAAAATCCCAGATATGAGACCTAGCTAGATCAATGATAAATTTTTCGCCCTTGTAAACCTACATTGCAACTTTCACCGAAATCGTTAGAGCCGAATCGTTAATCGTTTTTTGCCGAGAAGGTGATTACAAATATATTTAAACAAATATTGTTCATTTAATAGTATAGGATTAGTGCAGGGAAATCAGAGACAAGATGGCCAGCTCAAAACTGTGATGGCCGTTAGGTTGTGATATTTTTCAACTTTGTATTTTAAATAAAGGTAAATTACTATTTTAGGGGTAACCACTTTTCAAATCGGTCAAATTATAATTTGCAACAATCTTCTGATTTTCAAAAAAAATAATCTTACTGAACTTCTAAGGTAAATATTTTCCAAAAAAGTTATCATTTTCAGTGTTCAGTCGCCCACGTAGGAACCTATCTACTCGTATACTTTTTGTTTAATTCGCTTGCATTGTAATCTATTTCCACATTCACATTAATCACGTCTAAAAAGGTAGCGCCAGACATTCTACCTCTACCTAAAATAAATTAATGTGCTAATAATAAAACCTCCTCTATTCACGTTACATTCGCCGTCCAGACACCAGCTGTCCGGTCTGCCGTCCGCAAAGCTACAACACTGCACCACTGTCCGGATTAATGTTATTTTTATTTAAACCTGCGGTGTATATAGCGTCATTTCGGAAGTTCAATCTATGATTCCGATGACCTTCCAATCAAACACTTTATTAGAAACCCGTAGATGCAAAAAACTATGTATGATTTCTAACAATAATGTTAATCAAATATTAGATATAGGTGAAAATACGTTCATAGGGTATGAATTATGTCATTACATCATGCCAAATGCAGGTATAAAACAATTGTTTGCAGATTTGGATAAAAAACTTATAAACTTTACTCATGAAGATTTCTGTGTCATTTTCATAGGTGAAAGGGACTTCGAAGTATCTAATAACTATAGACTTTTAATAGACTACATTAAAGATGAGCTTAAAAATTTAATTGATACCAATATTGTTATATGTTCACCAAATTTTAAACTAAGTGATAATTTTGCAATTTTTAATAAACGTATTGAAATGTTTAATCATTGCATGTATTTGGATGTGGAATTGTGTGAGTGCGCATATCTTTTTGATTCCAATTTCTGTCTAAGATACACAAACGAAATGTTCTGGAAATATAGCGCAAGGGTTAATAATAAAGGAGTTGCCATCATTCTTAAAAACTTAATGCTTTTTATGAGTTATCTGGACTCACAATCAGAAGTTTCGTATAATTTGGTTTCTCATCAGTGCTTTGATAATATTGTTGTCAAAGGTAGTTCTAACCAATCAGCCAACAACTATAATAAATTGCATGCGGATCAGGCAACACAAACCGAAAGCACTCACAATGAAACTGAGAATGGTCTTTTTCGTTTATAATTATAATCATGTATTTATCTTAAATCAAAATATTAACGGATTGATAGGAAAGTCAGACTTATTATGTATACACCTAAACGAACTCTTGCGTAAAGGGAAAATAGTAGATGTGGTGTGTATTACGGAACACAACATGATAGATAATGATGATTTACAATTGTATATACCGAACTATAAACTTTCAACATACTCATCAAGAAGCACCAGGAAAGGTGGTACGTGTATACTTATTAAACATGGACACGAGTTTAGGGTTATAGATATTAAAGATTATTGCGTTCCTGGAATTATGGAGTGTTGTGCCATTGAATTGGTAACTCACAAATTGATTATCATTTGCATTTATAGACCCCCAAAATCTAATAGAGGTGCTATATCGATTTTCTTCGAAAAACTTGAACATATATTAAACCGTTGTGGACGTAACTTAGGAAGAAAAGTATTGCTGTGTGGTGATTTCAACATCGATATCTTGAAAAATACCAGAGTATCTATTGTTTTTCTACATCTGCTACTAAATTACAATCTGAAACCAAGTATAAAAAAACCTACACGTATATCGACTGGAACATGTATTGACAACATTATCCATAATGTCAAGGGTGGTATTGGTGAAGTTTTAGAATTGGCCTTATCTGATCACACAGCTCAACTCTTTAAGTGCCCTGTACAAAGGTCCTGTTCGATTGATCACTGGTACGTACTAAGTCGAGATTATAGCTCTGAGAACAGGTCTAAGTTTATTGAAGCCATTAGTAGTCTTGATTTTGTTGAAGTATACAATAGTACCGACCCAGAACTAGCTTTTGATTCATTTCATGACTTATTTAAACTATTCTACGATTTGTGTTTCCCGACTGTGAAAAAAAAAATCTCTACGCGTAAATCCCCGAGATGGATTTCTAAAGGTATCAGAAGATGTAGTAAACGAAAAAGAGAAATGTTATGGCAATATAGGCGATCGTGTAATATTGAAAATAAACAGTTACTTAAGCAATATTCAAAACGATTAAAAAAAGTGATCCACTTGACACAAATATCTCAAAACAATCATATAATTAATAGTGCTGAGAATAAAACTAAAGCAACGTGGAAAATAATTAATAGATGTCAATCAAATTTCCCCTCTGAATCTGTAAAAAACATACTCAATGGTGATAAACTAATAAGTGACCCTAAACAAATGGCTACGACATTCAATGATTACTTTATAGACTTAATTCATCCTGAAAATAATTATAATACTAGTAATGCTATATCTTGCGTAAATTATTATCCCAAATCTCTATTTATGACACCGACAGATTCGTTGGAAATATTTAATATTATCAATGCATTAAAGAATACAAATAGCGTGGGTTATGATGGAATAACTACTAAGATTTTAAAATCTGTGTCACATATCATTGCGCCAGTTTTGAGTCATATTATTAATCTGTGCATAGAACATGGCCACTTTCCAAATTTGTTAAAAATGACTATAATTAAACCACTGCATAAGAAAGGTGATAAATCTGCTATTTCAAATTACCGTCCAATAGCTCTGATACCGGTAATGTCCAAAATTATTGAAAAAATTATTTATAAATCTATAAACTCATTCTTTGAAGTAAACAATATACTGGCTAAAGAACAATATGGTTTTCGGAAAAACAGAAACATTAATAAAGCTGTCTATGAATTATTTACAGAAATAATTAGTAATGTTGACAAAAAAAATCCAATTACAGCTGTATTTATGGACATGTCGAAAGCATTCGATCATGTAAATCACGAAATATTACTGGGTAAGTTAGAACGATACGGCGTCAGGGGAAACATATTAAATCTAGTCAAAACATATCTCACTGGACGTACACAAGCCACTGTTTTAAATAGAATATGTTCTAAATCCAAAACAGAAGTTACTCATATGTCACCAATTAGAGATACAACATGTGGTGTACCCCAAGGAACTGTCCTTGGGCCCTTGTTGTTTCTCATATATATTAACGATTTGCCAAAATGCACTGAGCACCAAACTGTGTTGTTTGCCGATGACAGTACACTTATTGTTCCATGTAATAATATAGAAACTTATGAAGATGACATAAACAACTCCATCCTTTGCATCATTAATTGGTTACTTATAAATAAACTAAAAATAAACATAGATAAGACAAAGCTTATGACATTTTACCAAAGAACAAGAAAACTTAACTTAAACATAGCTTTTGCAGATCAAATAATAGCTGAAACAAGCAGTGCTAGATTTCTGGGACTTCACTTGGATACTCATTTAGACTGGAAATGTCATGTTGAAACAGTTTGTAAAAAGCTTAACCAGTATTCATATGCGCTCTACAATCTAGCAAAAATAGTAAATGAGTCCGTTGTTCTAATTTCTTACAAAGCCTATGTATCATCTACATTAAGTTTTGGAATAATATATTGGGGAAATTCCACCGACAAAGAAATTGCGTTTAGGGCCCAAAAAAAATGTGTGCGTGCTGTATTTAAACGGAAACCAACTGAAAGCTGTATTCCATATTTCAAAAAATTTAAACTCTTAACATTGCCCTGTATGTACATTTTTGAGACAGCAGTATTTGTCAAATCCAACTTCCATCTGTTCGAAACATTGAGATCTAAACGACGCAATAGAGAGATATGCGCTAAGCCACATAGCACTGCTCTTTATACAAAAAGTTTTTTGGGAATGGCACCTAGGATCTATAATAAGATCCCTGGACGAATTAAAGAAATAAACAACATAAACGATTTTAAAAAGGCTTTACTGAAAATATTATATGAGAAAACATATTATACGGTGAACGAATACCTAACTGACACATTATAATTACTTTGTTTTATTATTTTATTATTATGATTTATTATTTACTGATTTGACAATTTTTTACTAGAATCTATTATTATTATATTTTATTGGAATGTTTTTATTGTATTGAAAATTTGAATTAGAATTGTTTGATAATTTATTATAATCAGCATGTTTGTGCCAGTATAATATTTGTACGCCGATGACGGCTAGACATAGCGTTCTTAAATAATAACAACATCTGTACCTAACCTACCTATGTTCAACAAATAAAAATTATTATTATTATTATTATTATATATGTGGCCATTTTGAACACGAAGATTTATTTGTTCCCTAAAATTGGATTTATTTTTAGAAGACTTGAAAATATTGAGCGGGTCATTGAACTATTTGTAAATATTATTCTGAATGTTGGTCGGGACGTTTTATATTGTATATTTGAGTACCTATTTGTGACAGAACTGGCAGTTTGCCCACCAGGTGTTAAGCGGTAACCTCAACTGGGTACTACTACAACTGTGACTACAACTGCCTCGTATGTCACAGACACTTAAGACTTGACTCACGAGATAGTAGATTTTACTCGCTACTTTGGCTGCGATTCTTTTGTAATTCATAATTTTTAATAGAAATTAACAACATGAAAAACTTTTTTGCAAAAAAAAAAAACAACCGACTTCCAAAAAAAACACTACAAAGTAAAAAACAACTTTAATTTCGGAAGTCGGTGTCTTTGGATATGTTAAAAAAAATAGCAAGCAAACTCATAAACTGGCATAGACGGCTAAAATTATTGCAGTGAAACGTAAACATTGTGGTTTTCAGTGCCTGTGATTAACACGATTTCACGAGTATCGCTTTCACAGTTTCCATGAAACCGAAGCAAATAAACAAATATAGGGTGTTATTTAACGTAAATTCTTGTTTAGTTTACTGAAAGCGAGTAGTTTTGTAATTAATTAGTTATTAAGAGCGTTTATTCTGAAGGTGGGCAACGTCGCAAATAGATGTCAAATATTTCACTGTTTTGATTAATTTAGCAATATTAATGTGTGGAAATAAAAAATGTGGCTAACTAGCGAACTAGAATATTGATTATGATATGCAATAATAAAATTAATATCGTAACACCGAATGTTTAGTTTTAGATGTAAAAAAACTATTTGAAAACTTTCCAAATGCGTTTTTTACACCTAAAATGGGTACAACATCAAATTCAATGTTATAATTGCAATTCATTAATATTATTATAGTTCGCTAGTTAGCCACATTTCTTATTTCTATTCAGTAATATTGCTGTATGAATCAAAACAGGTAAGTATTTGACTGTTATTTGCGACGTTGCCAACTTTTAGGATAAACCCTCTTAAAAGTTGAGCTCCTTCCGAAATTGCTCGTCGCGAGAAATATTAACACAGACCCTAATTCCACGGCGAAGTAATGTTGCAGTGTGAAATAACAGATCAATTTCTCCGTTCATCATCTGCTATATAGCAGTCCACTGCTGAACATAGGCCTTTCCAATTGCACGCCATTCAGCTCGATTCTCGGCAACTCTCATCCAGCAGCCCCTGCTACCCTGCGAAGATCGTCGCTCCATCTAGCCTGAGGGCGTCCTACCTTACGCTTGCCAATTCGCGGTCTCCACTCAAGAACACGTCGGAGTTTCACTAGCTAATTTTGTTGACCCTGTATTTACCCACTTGTGTGCAGGTGGTAGTCATTTTCTATCATGTCGGCTGTTGATTTGTGTTTGTGTTGTTCGTAATGAAAATCTTACCTTCATCATTACACTTAGCTAAAATGATGATCGTAGTGTTGCTATTTTCCTACAGGAACTGTGATTACCATAGTAATGTGATAACTAAGTATTTCTGTTTTTTTGTGTATATTGTGGGTAAAATAATGGGTAAAATAAATTATTGTTCTTTCTTTGTTTCTTTAATTTACCATAAAATATACAGACACAGCAGTTTAGTAGTTAGAGCAATGGGTGGAGTTCGCCAGAGGTCGCGGGTTCGAGTCCTGAGAACTTCAATTATATTAAAATAGAATAATGTTCGATGAAAAGGAAAGATTTCCGAAATTCTTTTAGTCATTTGAATCCGTAAACAATGAAAATGTGTGTTTATTTTTTCGAGAAAGCTACTAAGTCTTCATATGGAATGTTCCATAGCAATTTATATGATATCTAGCTGCGCACCGCTGTTTCACCTGCATAAATCTCGATCTTGTGGCAATATCGGTATAAAAAATATCATATGACTTAACCTTAGTCATGGTTTACCCATGAGCCAAATTTCATCCAAATCCGTTAAGTCGTTTTAGCGTGAAAGCGTAACAAACAAACACAGAAATTCACTGGCGCATTTTTAATAATAGTTAGACTTAGGGTTTCAAACTCAGCACGATAACAGGAAGCTGAAAATTAATGTTTTGTATGAATGAATAAGTGGCTCGGTTGTTTTGTTATTATTAGTTTAAATGTTTTTTGTTTTTGAGTGTAAGAAAACGAGTTTGAGGAAATTTTAATATTGTTTTACCCAGCATTGGAATTATACAGGCTAACAGTAACAGTATATCTACTTAGATACCGCATCACTTTGTCGATTTAAAGCCTTATTTACTGCTTACAATAAGTTGAAGCAACAATTACAACATTTTTTATAATGTTATTTAAAATTATGTCAATTCATTATGCTGATTTGCATGTCCATTTGACGGCAGAAAATGGAAAACTAACTTTATGACAACACCTAGCACAAAACCCATGTTTGCAAATAAATAAATGATTTCATGATTTAATAAAAGTTGCACTGTATATACAGCTGCAGCGTTTAGATAATACAAGTCAGTTGTTGCTTCAAAGTATTCCACAGGCAAGTAAAATGCATCGTGCATGGGGCTTAAGTTTATATCAAGCAAAACGTCACGCCCTTCCCTAGATTCGAACTAACCCTAAAACGCTGCATCGAAAAAAATATAAAAATCAATCACAGCAACGTTTCCTTTCCGTGCTCGATACACATTCGCCGCGGTCGCTTCTGAAAAAGATTAAACCCCTATCTATTGGGGTCAACGGTCCACATTGTGGAGCCCAACAAAGCACTGGGTTATAAATCATGGTACAGGTAATTTCCTACCATTACTGCCTTTCTAACGATCTGTATTGTTCCGCGCTGTATGTACGGAAAATGGGCAGCGCGGCACAAATTACCCCCGTGTTTTGCAAGGGATTTGAGACTTCGAAAAATTGGAACAATATGAACAGTGGCGTTTTGTATGTCTGTGTATTTTAATGTTCTCTTTAACAATATGTGACGTTACTTGATGCCTGTCAAGATGCTTGTAACTGCTCGATTACATGGTATTTACATTGTAACATGACTGCAGTAGAAATGGAAGAAATGAAAGACCACACCACACTACATAAAACTGCACTTCTAAGTTTTTTTGGAATGGCATCTAAAATTTACAATAAGATTACCTGTGGACATTTTAACCACCAAGGAACTCCTTCAAATATAAATTGCGTAACTTTTTAATTCGCAAAGTTTACTACACGATCCAAGATTTTCTTAATAATTAGTACCAACTACAATCTGTCACCAATGACACCATACACCTAATTGTTATACTGAAAGAAATGTTTTATATGTGATACCTAAGAATTGTTTTATACTGCATGTTGAAATAATTATTGTATGCCTATTAGGCAGGACATAATGGAACTGTAATTTACCTAACATCTGTCTATATAACCTATGCCCACAATAAAAAAGATTTGATTTGATTTGATTTGAAGACAAAATGACGGACTGTAGAAAGATTTAAATATTGTGTTATTTTTTCATTTGTAAGTTAGTTAATTTGAAGACCGCGCTATCGCATTAGGTATACACCTGTAATGGTAGTTGTAAGGGAGATTTAAATAACAAAATACGAAGCTATGGCTTTCTAAAAGAGCGGTGGCCGTCACATAGCGTCTACACTTTACCGGCGAATGTCGTCACTGAAACTTTATTTATGAAAGTAAGTTGGTGTGTTTTCCTCAAGAGCGTTTTTTAAACCGTAAAGTCAAACCCTGCTGCCATCATTTTTATGACGGCTGGCACTGCGGCAGAAAACCGAAGCAAAAGCGAGCGGCGCGAAGTCAAAAAAACAAAAGAAATGTCACTTTGAATAGGTTGCCTGGAAGAGATCGCAGTAGGCAAGGTTACCTGAAAGAGATCGCAGTAGGCAAGGTTGCCTGAAAGAGATCACAGTAGGCAAGCTTGCCTGAAAGGGATCGCAGTAGGTAAGGTTGCCTGAAAAAGATCGCAATAGACAAGGTTGCCTGGAAGAGATCGCAGTAGTAGAAGAGGGCGATAAGGCTGCCCATTGTATATTTTGTAGTGTATTACTTTTTCTTTTTGTAATGTATAACCTGGTGTGCAATAAAGTATATATATAATAAATAAATAAAAAGGAAGAACTATGTCTATACTTCCAGTAGAAATCTGTATATGTGGTCTTTCTAGAACTTGAAATTTTTGGAAAAACAAAAAAAAAAGCGAGTATCGTCACTCAGTGAGCCATGGCAGTAAACGATCCCATCGTTTACTAACTAATACTTAATATCGAGTGCTACGTGTCCTGTCAGCTGCACGTTACAGCAACTAGGCCTGGACAACATGCTAGTATTCAAGCTATTTTTAGAGTTCCGGACCTCGAAAGGAAAAAACGGAACCCTTAAAGGATCACTCGTCTATCTGTTCGTCTGTCACAGCCTATTTGCTCCGAATCTACTGGACCAATTTAGTTGAAATTTGGTACACATAGGAACTTCTGTGACCCAAACACGGACGTATAACGTAAATAAATGATTTTTTTATATGGGTGACCCCCTTTACGGAAGCAAATTAGAAAATTAAAAAAAAAGATTTGCAAACCGTAATAAGTGACTTATCAAATGAAAGGATCTCAAATTTATACTTTTAAAGATATTTAGAAATAGACCATTCCCCCCTTATCTTCGAAACTACTGAGCCTAACATTTTGAAAAAAATACAGAGCATGGTTCTTTACTCATAGATTACAGGAAAACATATAAGAAGTATATGGTCTTAAAACAACATGGTAAATCTCTCAATATTGTACGAACAAACTTACATTTGCAGTTGAAAAGTATGGGAGAACATGCTTTTCAACTACAATGTTAAGTTTGTTCTTCGGATAAATTCATCCCAACTACAGAACCCTTCATTGTCCAACACGCAGTTGGCCCGTTTTTAAGGAAAAAAACCGCAGTACCGTTATTCGGATTAATACCGTAGTCACTCGATCGCCAAGTCGGCAAGCTAAAGTGTCAGTGGGTTTGCCACATCTGTCGATATTTCAAACGGGACAGGACGAGCCTCACCGGGATTTAGACGTCAGTTTAAGAGTAGTGGGATGTTTGTAATGCCAGTCCCTTTTAGCCCAGTCATTAACAACATCAAACATCGCAAACGCGCATTTAACAACGATTTTTTTAACGTTGGTACGTCCTCTGAGAGTAGTTTATACTCAAGTTTGCAACCCTGAAAACCTTGTGCTACTCTCATGTTGCTCGAAGTGCATGCGAGTTTGTGACGTTTGCCTGTTTTTGTGTCGATTTTGACTGGGCTACTTTGAAAATGTCTCGTTAGCGAAAACACATCGTTAAAAACATCCAAACCTTAACTGATATAAGTATGTAGAGGCTTTTTAAATAAAGAAAAGGTTTTGAAGAACTTTCTTGTGTTTATTCAAAACCTTTTGTTTTTGTTTTCAACAAAAACAAATAGTTAAAAACAAGAAAGTTCTTCTAAACAGTAAAGGATCGCTTGTCTAAAAAGATTTTTGACAAAGATAAACTTAGACTTCAGAGAAATAATATAATCAAAGTGACACATTATCAATCAAAGTTAACCAGGTTGTTAGGGACAGTTACTAGAAATAAATATAAATCTATTTTTACTATCTAAAGTAGTATCTCCTGCACGTGGTTTTTCGAAAAACACAAAAACATCGAAACAAAGAGCCGTGGCCATACACATTTGTGTATGCGAACATGATGTTTTAGTTTTCCGAGCTGCATGGAAAACATTCCCCGCGCGGGTGAAGAGGGGAAGGGTTTGTTTCATGTTCAACCGCCGCGCGCACCGTGCACATCCTTCACTGTAACAGGTTTTGAGGTTATATTGTTCTGTAAATAGCTGTGATTTGTGAACAAGTTGAGATAAATTGACGATGGATTGGAATTGGAATTAGAGAGATACTGTTCTTCAGTTTTTAAACACGTCTTTCTCGTCGGAACTCATTAGGACATCTACACAAAATGTGTTATTAATATAAAAATATTTTATTATGCAGGAGACAGCTTGTGTATGAAAACAAATGTTTTTGTGTAAGGTTTTTTGTGTAATGTTTCGTAAAAACACGCGCAGGAGACACGGCTTTAGACTGCTAGAATCTATTATTGAGTACAAAGGCAATTCACAACATTTTCGAAAAAAAAAAAAAAAATGTGTGTGTATTTAACATTAATAAAAATTGTCTATTTAACATTACATCACGCCTGTAAATCCCCGACGGGTTAGGCAGAGGTGTACCTGTACACCCACATTTCGCCATTTATGTTTTAGTCCCACGTAATAGGGGGCTAGCCTATTGCCATCAATCATCTCCAGACTCCGGGGTGCTACTGACAATTACATGGAAAAATCTAATAACACTTTGTGCGACCCGGGAATTGAACCCAGGACCTCATGCTGAGCAGTAGCGCGTGCGACCACTAGAACAATGAGGCTGTCAAGTTATCTATTTAGGTTCTCATTATATTTTCTTGATAGGTATAAGTCGATCTCGTAATTATTTGACCACCCTAAGGTTGAATGGCACTCGCATGTCATAAAAGATCAAGGTCAATAATTTTTGCTTTGAGAACAACGTACTAGTTATATAGTTTCTACCTTACGTGCGACTCATACACAAGAGGCGAGGGGTGCGGGCGAGGTGACGGTGTGGCGAGGGCACTGCACCGCTACTTTTCATATGTCATACAAAATGTATAGAAGCGACGATACGTGAGATATACACAAGTTGCAGGGCGCGGGCGAGACACGGGCGGTGTGCGTGTCGTGATATCATCGGTACTATACATTTTGTATGAAATAATTATGAAAGGAGCGGCGCAGCGGCCGCGTAGCACCGAGGTGACGATGCTACGAGGCCGCTGCGCCGCTCCTTACGCCTCTTGTGTATGGTCCCGCGCTTAAGTGAAGCTTCAATTTATTGTATGGTAGTATGTTAGCAAAAGTATTGTGTATAGTAATTATGAAGTCGACTAATTATTCACATCCTCACTTCACCTTCTGCTGAGCATATTC
Source organism: Agrochola macilenta (assembly GCA_916701695.1). Classification (NCBI taxonomy): domain Eukaryota; kingdom Metazoa; phylum Arthropoda; class Insecta; order Lepidoptera; family Noctuidae; genus Agrochola; species Agrochola macilenta. The sequence goes on along the minus strand of OU753554.1, from coordinate 6,418,069 downwards.
AGGTTCTAACCGCGATAGTAACAATGTCGTCCGCTTATCCTGCCGCCGGACTACCACTTTGTCTTCCAGTCCTGTCGACTGTTATAATTATTTAAAACGGTTTCCTTCCTATTCCAACCCAGGCAAATCCAGACAAAAATGTAGTGCCGAAACTCACAAAGTAATCAATCATGTTTTTGTATCAATGAACGAAACAGAACATTTTGACGTCTTATTTTTTTATATTATATTTACCTCGAAACTTTGTACAATGTTCCTTTCAATGCCTCGAGTCAAAAGAAGAGTTATGTTCGGTGGGTGTTAAAATAAATGTTACATTAACGTTCTTTCGCGTTGGTAAAAGGTAGGCTTTTTACATTATCTCCTTTTTTTTTTTTCATTTGAAGCAATTTCTGGTTCTTAGAAAAGGTGATGACGTAATTTTTTTGTTGAAAGTGTTTTTACTTACCGACTAATAGCTATAGACAGACTGTAAAGGCTCTCGCTAAAGACGCGACACGACGGTGCGAAACGATTCTGGTAAGAAAATTACCATACAGTTTTCATAAAATTGTTCTACTAGAATCGCATCGCGCCTGTCTGCGGGAGCTTTAATGCCACCCATTAAAGAATGCTTTTATTCATAAAATAAAGACTAGATGTATAATTACCTACTAAAGTCAAGATGAAGAATGATGTAACCAGTATTTTGTAACACAAAAAGTGTTCATGGAGTTGCTTGCCCGTTCTTCTCCATAGAACTCCTACTACCTTTTGGAATAGGCAACAAACTTCGTTTTTTTGACTGACCGACTCGACTCCTTGACAATTCAAAAGTGCCTGTAATTTGTTTAATGGAAATAAATGCTTGAGTTTGAGAAAGACGTGCACGTTAAGATTTTAGTATGACGTTAATTCGTAAACATCTCTGTCCGTTATAGAACAGGGCAGAGCCCATGATATTTTTATTCCCGTCCGAAATTATCAGCTCCAACTAAATCCCATTAACACAGCAATCTGAAAACCCCTAAAGTGAAACGGGTTTTAAGCCACGTTTTCACTACCCTGCCGAGCGAACGTTGTGTTTTGAGCAAATGTTTGCTGTTCAGCCGATGGTCGCTCAAGATAGAAAACATCTGTTTTCACTACAATAAGAAAACGAACACTAGTTCTAAACAAAAGCTCGTACTGAACAGTTCGCTGGCGCAGCTTTTTTTTTTTTTTTTGAGGGTGGGAAATATCGCATAACTTCTCCCGCTTTACGCAGAGCGGGAGGGCGTGTCAGACTTTTACTGACTAAAACTCAACCGTGTTCCTTCCGTTGCCTGTGTGCCGGGGCCGCGATATCCCTTTCGGACAAACTCGCAACCCTGGCAGGCATTGGCCCTAACGAACCCCGTCAGTTGGTGCTGACATCTCTTTGAGGCGCGCGTGGAACACAACGCGCCATCGTCGAGCGCTGGTGCAGCTGCATTCTCATTCTCACTCGGTAGATACGTTCTTATCTACCGAGTGACAATTTCATGATAGTCAGATCATGACGATGATTTGCTTTTGGCTAGTGCAGCGTTTGTAATAATTGAAACTACTAAAGAGAACGGAAACGAAAGAGGCGATATTGGGTGTATTTTTTTTTAAACAGGGAGAAAGCAGAAATGGCGTTAAATTAACTGAGCTGAGTGCTCATTCTGAAGATGGACGTTTTCGTTTTCAATTAGGTGTAAAGATTTTTCTTGATTCCACTCCATGTTCGCGTGGAATATAAAAAAGATCGGATACATTGAGCAAATGCACAGAGCAACTGCTCGCTCCCCGGTGACGTCGTTTTCACTGATTGAACGATCGAGCGAGCAAGCGTTCACCGAGTCCAACTGATCATCACTGAACAAATATATATTCACTCGCTCACGTGTTTTCATTTGCCGCGTGAACAAACGCTTGCTTGCTCAGAACTGTTCAGAACGCTAAGTGAAAACTCAGCTTAATATAGTGAAACGCGTCGACGTAACAGCAATAAAATGTTGATTCCGATAACTTTACGGCCAAGTTTTACAACTTCCTTGAGAAAACCAATAAATTCCTACAGCGGGGATCAGGAAGACAATATCGGGTAATATAGGTACTCGTACTTATTTGACTTAGGCAGTTCTATTAATTCGGGTCGGACAGGGTTTTTTTACATATTGTAGATAAATAAAACTACGAAAAATCGGAAACAGGTTAGGTATGGAAACACTCTTCCAAATTACTGTCAACACTGGTAACTTTCCCAAAAGGCTGACAGCAGTAAAAGCAGTTCCTTGAAAACTAATTATGTATTTTTCAGAATCGCCTGCTGGAAAAAAAATTGGACAGTGATACAGAGTGCTCAGAATATTTTTACAGGCGACACGCGGCGACACATGTACATAACCATAAAAGGGTTAGTAAGGTATAAAGGGTGAATATTCTGTGCCTTAACCTGGGTCAAATATTTTTTTATTTTTTTTATTCTTTCTTTTTCTTTACATAGTTTATTGACTCAGGCGTGACTTTGCGGAAATCCATTATAAAATACAATAGACGACGTATATTTAGTAACCTTCATCCACTTCATCATCATCATCATTTCAGCCAAGACGTCTACTGCTGAACATAGGCCTCCCCCAAGCACCGCCACTTCGACCGATTCTGTGCTTCCCGCATCCAGCGGATACCTGCGGCCTTCACCTAATCCGCTTAACTGTTCGTAAAGAGTCCTAAAGACCCAACGTGTTGACACGTCAAGCGTCGAGAGCAGAATGAGCCACTTCGCCCGACAACCCCACTTATATAGAATTACTGATTAGGATTTTGATTGTGTCGACTTCTTACAGAGTTCTTTATGACTCTAGAACAGTTAAGCGGATTAGGTTACTAAATATACGTCGTTTATTGTATTTTTCTTTACATAAATATCTATTACTCTAGCACATCATCTAGCAAGCCTTTTCCCAACTATATTGGGAGCCTAGCCCAATGGCTTCGAGTCTAACCGAATGCAGCTGAATACCAGTATTTTACATGGAGCGACTGCCTATATGTCCTCCTAACCCAGTTACTGGGTAACGCACACATTGGTTAGATTAAAAACCATCCTTGGTAACTATAAAAAACTGCCAGCTGAATTTTACAATAATATAACTGATAATTCTATTTACCTATTACTAGACTGTTTAAGCATCAAAAACTGCAAAGGTTATCATAGTTAATGTTACATTAACAGAGGGCCTAAAATAGCCACATTAAGCAATTCCTCTTAAAGCAATTAATTTTCAAAATTCCCAGCAATTGCTATAGAGTGCAATCCTACATATTTTAGCTGAATCATATTCCATTCAATTCTTATCACAATCATATTTGGTGTAAATATCGCAGCATGAAACAAATCAAGAACGTAATTATACCGGATACTTGTTCTTTTCAGTTTTTATTAATCTAATGAAATTTTTATTTCTACCGTTTAAATGTTATTTCATTAAAATATAAAACTGTCAAAAAGATGATTTGCGTAATATGAATTGAACGCAGTTAATAATTATTATGAATTGTCAGTTTGTGACAGTTTGTGTGATTCATAATATTATCTATGATTCTGCCAAAGCGGCCGTTTTAAGCCCGCTGGTCTCAGTTATGCCAAAGCTAACCAACCCACAATCTTTCAATAATTCAGTTGATTACATCAAACTGGTTCGTTCAAGCGTTAACCATAGAAAATCTTTAAAATTACTTCGAAAAGTGAGGGATTTTGTGATATGATTGGTTCATTTTGGGCCCTAAACTGTCACAGTGGGCATTAGTAGCAATATGTTGTGTATCGTATTGTATCCGAGAACATTTGTGATGGCAATTACGAGACCCTAATGGGGGTGAAATTGCTTACCCTGATTTATTTAGGGGCGAAACGCGAGGGCTATTTTTGTACGCAATGTTCATTAGTTACAGGATAATAGGAAGAACTTAACCCTTTCAAGACCACAAGGTTGTGAGAGATAAAGTATTTATTTTAACTCTTTAGAATGATCCATTGGGCGTCTAAAAATCATATTTTGAAAACAAAATACTAAAAACAATAATAGGATTTTTGTTTTTTTATGGGATATAGATGTCCCTATGGTCGTATAAGGTTACGTTCAGTTATAAAACTTATCTTTACGTTTTGGTGATTTATTTATTAGTTAGATTTTTTACAAAAATTTTACAGGATTATTATTATTTTAATAATGAAATAATAAGCTTATTTAAATAAAAACGATTATTATTTAGTGGCTATGGTAGTCAGCGAAACAATTTATTTCATTACTGTAGCAGAGATGACCTTTACATACAACACAAGTATTGTGTATTTCAAATTTCGTTGTTGAAAGGAATATTTCAAAAGGAGTCGACATAACGCCTTCAAGATTTTGACAGATTTCCACCTTTCCAAATTCATATTCCACATTAGAAAAAACACTCGGGTCGTATGATCCATGGATCCACTTGAAAACAGGTTGATAGTTGCTAAGTGGTGCAGTGGCAAATTCTACTGCAGAAGTTGAAGTCTCGGGTGAAGATCTTCTTGATTCTTGACGTTGAAGTGTCGTATCTTCAATCTCGACATCAGTTACGCTATGGTCATAATCAAGTGTCAGAAGCCTTTGATCTTCGTCCAGCAGTAAATTGTCCTCATCATCACTATATCACCCATCAAAATATGATGGATTCCATTATCCTTGAGTTCAAAAATTCCACGTCCTTTACGAAACATAATCTGTAACAATAGGAATAAATAAATGAGGGTAATTGTAAAAAATATTCACAGCAAATTGTACATAAAAACAACCCTTATGGGCCATAGGGACGCCGGTGTCCCTTCATATTTACAACGACTTGTCACAGTACTCAATACAAATAACGGTTTTATAACTATAGACAATAAAAATATACTTACCAGGCAATAAATATTTCACGACATAAAAAGTTGAAAATCACTTTTACACCTCTAATCAGTTTTGCAAAATTTGTGAATTCCGCGCCAAACAAACTGTCAGTTTCCAATTAACAAAATCAAATAATGAATGTTCAGATTCTGTGCTGCCTTATATAAAAAATTAAAAGATACGTTCAGGATCTAGTTATAGTAAAATAACACCAAACCGTATTTTAGTTTTTTACTTATTTTGATTTTTTGGCTTGGGACAAATGTGTCCCCGTAGTCGACAAAGGGTTAATGTGGAAAATGCGTAAGAAGTGATACCGCCTTAATTTTTTTTTTAAATGAGAGCCTGCAGTATACAGGATGTTTTTATGGGAGGTTTAAGAAAAATATGAATAAACCTAAAATATTAATTACTAGCTGCGCCCCGCGGTTTCACCCCCATAAATCATGATCCCGTGAGAATATTGGGAGGTAAGTACTATAGTACTTTAGATATTATTATATAAGTGACTAGCTTTTGCCCGCGACTTCGTCCGCGCAGAAGTCGAAAGTGGTTCTAATCGGATTTTTTATTGGTTTTTTACGTAATTAATTTTGTTCAACATATAAAAAACAATATTTCTTGTTTTTCCTTCGGGTGCTAGTACCACCAGACTACTCTGTGCGCTTACACTGAAGCATGCCACATACAACTTGCCGTGGGAGAAGCAGCTTTCCCTCAAGTGTACTCCCGCTACCTTAAGAGTATGACCTTGAGCTTTGTAGCTCGTCTCTAGCACTCTCTTGAATTCGAAGGGGAATTTGATGGTGTTAGGGTAATCCGAGAAATAAATACAGACCTCTGTGAAGCTGACTGTCCACTGGAGCGGCGAAGAGAGGAGAGGAGCGGAGATGCGCCAATATTAACCAATTGAATCTAAACTCCGGTCCAGAGCTTAGATTCTATTCGTTAATATTGCCACATCTCCGCTCCTCTCCTCTCGCCTCCACTCCAGTGGACAGGCAGCCTAAAGCTAAAATAGTACGGTGACTTTCGAGACATTCCAATTTTAAAGAGTATTTGCATTGCACCAAGCTAATATGTGAGTCAATCTTTTTTGAATAAAATCGGATTGAGTTATCAAACATGTGTCAAAATAAAATGTCATTTAAATCAAAAGCACCAAGGAGTATTGATATCAACTTCGAAGCAAATCACTACCAAAATAACTTTCTACCCCTATTTAACCCTTTAGGGGATGAATTTTAATAAAATACGAAATAAGTCTTCCATCAATTCTGTTAAAGAATGTTTATGTAAAATTTGAAGTAGATTGGATCAAGGAATCACGTTGTCCCATACAAACTTTGCCCCCCTTTTTCACCTCCTTAGGGGTAGAATTTCGGAAAATCCTTTTCTTATCGAATGCCTACGTCATACAAAGAACACACCCTCTAAGTTTCAAGTTTCTACGATCAGCGGTTTAGGCTGTGCGTTGATCCGTCAGTCAGTCATTCAGAACAAAGCATTTTATATGTATAGATAGATAGACATAATTTGAATACTAGAAATAAAGATAAAATAGATCAACCATTTTTCAGATTATCTAAAGTACTCGTACCTACATACATCTTTTATGGGGTACTGTGTTAAATGTTACAACAAAATACCTTGTGATATATTACATTAAATGAAAGAAAATTTAAAACTCATATTAAAAGTAAACTTTGTATACAAGCATATTACAAATTAGAGGATTATATCCAAGATAAAATGCTTGGAAACATGCTGGTTCTGCTCCGTAGGTTAATCTAGAATCTAGACAAAATCAAAGTGGTTGCTAATTTAAGTTGTATATTTTTTTTATTATATCATTTATTTTACATTCTGTGATTACTTCCTCACATTATTAACTGTAACTGTGTTGTGACTTATTAACTGTAAAATTTTACGAAAATCGTCTAATTTTACAATGTTTGTAAATATGTGAGAACCATGTATCTACCACATAAGTAATTAATTTATCTGTCGTTGCTTCATTTTTAATTATTTTTACCTATTGTGGTATAGTATATTTTTTTTTTAGGTGCATCGTCTTCACATATAATTATATAACGAATGTACCTACATACAAAATATTGTAAAGCTTTTTAAAAGAGTAGGAGGAGTTTCTTGCCCATTCTTCTCCATACATAAACTACCTTTTGGATGGAGTGACTAGAATCAATATTTTTTTTTGTACATTTTGACGTTCATAAGTGCCTTACAAGGGTCTATTTGAAATAAATGATTTGGCTTTAACTTTGACGGATACAGAAGCTGGTTCTTTTATAAATAAACTAGCTGCCTGGTTTCACCGGTTTGCCTGGATTCGCCTGGTTTCACTCGCATAAGTCTCGATCCCGTGGGAATATCGGTATAAAAAATTATAATAATATTTTTTGTCTTAACCCACGTCCTGGTCTACCCATGTGCCAAATTTCACTCAAATCCGTTAAGCCGTTTTAGCGTGAAAGCGTAACAAACAAACTCACTTTCGCATTTATAATTACTAGTGGTGGTAATTCGACCATTTCTCTAATGCGTTTTTTTTTCTAATGCGTCATATATTAAAACATTAGCTTTCTACACTCCTCTATATAAACTTTAACTGTGCCAAACAAATTTCATACTCTGTTCACGTAATTTTCGTAAAAAGGGTTACAAAGTTTTTGCTTCACGTATTAATATAATAATAATTAGTTAGGTACGCACGCCTGCTTTGGTTGCCTATGTAATAACATGAAAGTTACACAATTTATTTGCACCTAGGCGTCTACATATTTTAATCAAGCTTTGGTCAAAATATACGCCATAATTTAATAATAGGGGTTTAAATATGAAATTTCCGTTTTGTACTGAAAAAATCCATATTTTTTTACTAAGGTAAAATACTTTTTATTTATCTAAGTATTTACCCTCATTGTCTATACATTTCTGCCATCTCATGGGAAGGTCATTTATGCTTTTGCGGTAGAACTCTCAGGACCTGGACTCAACAAACTCTGTGAAAGCTTTTTGTATTGCATTCTGGGAAGAGCGGCGATTAACCAAGAGTCAACCAAAGCGTTGTTCGCTAGTGATTATCGTAAACATTTCACTTTTCATCACACGTCACAATTCGCCCCAAAATCCCTTGATTTATGATTTTCTGTACCGATTTAACAAGGTAAGGCAAACTTCAACGCGCACATCTCTCTGCAGATCAGTCAAATCATGGGGCACCCATTTTTTTAAGCTATTTTTATCTTACCGATTTGATGCAAATGGGTTAATATGTGGGTATGCTAACATCAAACCATGCCGCTAATTCCTTGGTAGTTTGATACGGATGGGCTTCCACGGCTGATCTTCCTCGGGGTTAATTCTTCAAGTCGAAGTTTGGACTACGAAAGCGATTAAACCAAAAACGCACGGTGCGTTCATTAGCCGTATCCTCTCCAAACACAACATTGATATTGCGAGCTGTTTCTGCTGAGTTAGTTCCACGTCGGAACTCGTATTCAAAAGTTACTCTAATTTTCAATGTCCATCCATCTTTACATAAGAAGCTGAATGAAAAAACAATTGAAACTCAAACAATCGAATGTTGTACATTTTTCAAATTAGGAATGTTATTGTTATCTTGAAAAAAAAGTTTCATTCTGGAATCTGACACACACAAGGTTTACTTTTAATTCAAAGTGTCCAGTTCGTTAAAACAGTTTTTTTTTGTTTTGAATCGCGTAGATCGTAAGGACTATTCTTGCTTGCAGCGCTCGGCAACTGTAGAACCGGACCGGTAACAGATGTGGTCATCGTGTTCACGGGATTTTGTTTTGAAACTGGTTAGCTATGAACTTCTTTGATGGTACATAAACTCACACGTTCTTCCCACAGGGGCAGGCAAAAACTACAGAACACTACCCGCTACGCTACATACTCCTTTTGCTTCGTTAACATTAACAAAATAAAAATAAGTAAACGAGTATTTTCCTCAACGACTCAGTCAAACATCAATATTAAATAAATAATAATCAATTTCCTTCCCCTCCAGTTATCGCTAAATATTGGAACAATTCCCAATATTTCTTGAAAACCTTCCTGTTTTCATTGAGTCATAATATCTGGTATTGTATATAATATTGTTATGTACGGGAAACGATATTACAATGTGGAGCCACTACAGTAGCGATTCACAAGGGCGGATAAAGGGGGGGGGGGGGGGCACAGGGGCACGTCCCCCCCCCCCCCCCCCCCCAACGGTTTAAGTAAAATAAGAAGGACTGGCTTGAATGCATATCTAACAAGACATTGCTTCAATGATGAACGCTGAAGAAGTAATAACTGAACTACTAATATGTTCATTGAAAAAAAAAAAACCAAAAACAGTATAAGTAGTGCAATACGAGATATGGGAGGCACTCAATACGTACGACCGATCGACGATCATACGTTTACGTACGATACAAATTCGCTTCCAAAGTGAGTGCGGCCTAGAGCCCAATCATTTAACAAGTCACCACTAAGCTACTTTTTCTGCTGTATTCCTTTGAGCATCACATTGTCAGATAGGCTTTTCTCGTAACGACTGTCATAAATTTAATTTTATTGGTATTTGGTATAACAAACCCAACCGACAACTAACATTCTCCGAGGTACAGAGGGATGTAAGCACGGTGTGTTTAGAATGACCACCATTCATGCATTGACGCAACTTAACATCGAAGATCAATTGACTAGCGTGGTTATTTAACCATTAGTCCATGTATTTTGCCCTCGCGCCCCTAGTCGCCGCAAGAGACGCCCCGGGCGTCGGGAGTCGCCAGCCGACTTCCGGCCACCGTAGGCGCGGGCTTGCGGACGATGAGCAATGGGTAGCTCGCCATCCGATAAGGACCAGGCCCGGGTCGACGGCGTTGTGTTGAGAAAGAGATGTCAGCACCAACTGACGGGGTCTGTAAGGGCCAATGCCTGCCAGGGTTGCGAGTTTGTCCGAAAGGGATATCGCGACCCCGGCACACAGGCAACGGAAGGAACACGGGTGGGTTTTAGTCAGTAAAAGTCTGACACGCCCTCCCGCTACACGCAGAGCAGAGTTATTTGATCATTTCCCACACTCTAAAAAATAAATAAAAAAATGCATGTCTTTTAAAAATTAATGACCTTTAATCATCTCTGATTTAGTGCCCACAATCCCATGCGTGGATGTAAAGCATAGATAATGGTGTTCCTATCGATTCCGAGGGTCCCAATGTCCTTGAACTCGATAAAATTTATAGACGGATTTCGTGAATTCATTTAACTTCAGACAAATCTATAAATATAATGACGTACTGCCTACGTACCTACGGTATTTGACATTAATATTCGAGCTTCCCGATAAAAAAATATTACCAATCAGATTTTCGATGAATATGAAACTGATTTGAGTCGTTTTAATGAGTAGTCTTGTTTTTCTGATGGTGAATCTACTTTTTCCAGCCAGTATTTATGTCAACAGTAGTATTTTGGATAACCAACGCTGACGTAATGAAACATCGTTTTGTTGTCAGGATAAGCTGGCGACAAGTGAAAATTACATAAGTAACATGTTCAAGTGTTATTTTACTAAATTTTATAGAACAAGTTCTCAAACGTAACTCAGTTTAAAGTAGAGACTATACTTTTTGGAACGTCCTAGTTCAGGTTCGCGCTGGCGATTTTTTTTTTGCGCACTTGATTTTCAAGTGTCGTGATGGCCCAGTGGATAAGGCCTCGCCTCTCATGCACGAGGTTGTGGGTTCAAATCCGGGCAAGTACCAATGTGACTTTTTAAATTCATTATGTACTTTCTGAGTTTATCTTGGACATTACTGACATCGGTGAAGGAAAAACATCGTGAGGAAACCTGGACTTTATCTATATTTATAAAATGATAAACTGACTGACTGACTGACTGACTGGGTGATATATCAACGCACAGACCAAACCGCTGGTCCTAGAGACGTGAAACTTGGAGGGTGTGTTCTTTGTGAAGAGTAAGTATCCACTAAGAAAGGATTTTTGGGAATTCCACCCCTTAAGGGGTAAAATAGGGGATGGAAGTTTATATGAAAGTCCGTCAGTTTTGAAGTTAGGATCTTCAAATTTTTTGTTTAGGCTGACGATTGAAAATCAATTTATACGTGTCTCAGCGTTTTTGATAATTTCACCCCCGAAGGGTTAAAAAGGGGGATGAAGTTGAAAAGTCCTTAATTTTCGAAAAAAAACACTAAATTTATTATCTAGGCTTATGGTTCGAAGCTAACGCAATGGTGTTGTTAGAATTTGAACCCTTAAGGGGGTGAAAAGGGGGATGAAATTTTGTTTTTAATTAAAGTTCTTTATTTTTTAAGTTAAAATCACTAATATTTCGACTTATGGTTGGAAACTAACACAACGTAAATTTTTGTTTTTTTTTTCATTTCAACCCACAATGGTCTGAAAAGGGCGATGAAGTTTTGTATTGAAGTTGTTCATTCGCAAAATTTTGTATTCAAGTAAAAATAATAATAAGTACACGTGTACTGTTTCTAACTTTACAGTATTTTACATGAAGTAACTGCATATCTGACCTCCACAACGCAGTTACTGGGTACCCCTTGGTAAGAAAGGCTGTCAGTCTTTCGGGCTTCTGACTTCCCGTAACGACTGTCAAACATCCACGAATGACAGCCGGTACCAACAGCTTAACATGCTTTACGAGGCACGGAAGGATCTCTATATGTAAAGATGGTCACCCATCCACAGACCAACCGCGGCAAGTGTAGTTTAACTGAGTGATCGACCTGTGCGGCTGTTATTATTTAGCCACGAGCCCGTCCCCCGGAGAACCCCCCCATCCCCTTCTGCGGGAGAATTGATATAGACATAGATTAGGAAGGATACGAACAGAATGCGATACTGCTCATCCCTCATAGTAAATACCGTGATAATTTGTACTTGTGCAATGGAAATAGACTCCAAGTAACAGCTCTCCACCGCAATGTTATTGAGGCCAAAATACTAACTGGATCTGCCAGAGGAGAAACAGTCTTCGTGCCGCGTATACCTACTATTGATACCAAATGACCTTCCGTTTCAATTTAAAAGATTGCAGTTCAAATCAAGGTTTGTTTCGCGATGACTATTAATAAGTCACAGGGACAAACTCTGAAATTTGCAGGAGTTGATTTGCGGCAAGACTGTTTCTCCCACGGCCAATTTTATGTGGCTTGCTCACGTGTTATCTCTCCAACTAGCCTAGTTGTTTTAGTGACTTCCGAATTAGTGAAAAATATTGTATATACCTAGAGAAATACTGTGAAGGATTTAGGTAGAGACCGGTCCTTTACAGTAGATATTTCTTTACAGTATTCCTCAAATATCACACGTAGTGGAGGACAATTAGCAATGAACAAAGCTCTATATTGTTATTGTTATAATAATTCATAATTAGGAATCTAGAAAAAAAAAAAAAATCTACGCAGACGAAATAAAATAAAATAGTAACAAAGTCAAACCTTACATTGAATATTCGAATCTAAATCGTTTTTAGAATTTAAAAAATTATGGTTTGCACAAAAACGGATGAACGGATTTGGATGATATTTGGCACACATACAGGGTGGCAGGGACATCGACGCGAAGCCGGCTACCATGGATTCAGTACATGATTGTGAACCCCCTGTGTTGAAATTTTTCGTCGGTTATTTAAAAAAATAAACAACTGTTCCATACATTTTGACCGCGTAGGTATTGCACTTTTCTATGAAACAGCAGATTTTTTTTTTATAACCGACGAAAATTTTAAACGCAGCGGGGTTCAGAATCATGTACTGAATCCATAGTAATCGGCTTCGCGTCGATGTCCCTGACATCCTGTATAGTTTATAATCTGTATTAACCTATAGATTATTTTTGAATCCCGTTAGTACGTTTCCGTCGGATATTTTTCGACATCCACGCGGGCGAAGCCGCGGGCAAAAGCTAGTACTATATAAATATTTTATATTATGTTTATATTACATAGTGAAATTCATTTGTAAAGTTATAATCTAACGCGGATATAAAACTGAGAATCACGCAAAATCTATCAAGCTCATTTTTCTGAAACCTTCACCGTTTTATAGATAATTTAATTATTGATATTTTAGTATACGTGTTTTATTAAAATACCTTTAGTTTTATGTATAATAAATTAATAATGCGTCTAATTTTGAACAACGCTCCTTGATTGGCGAGTCCTATTACTGGCTGGACTTACGACGCGTTGCGTGAGCTCAGTACAGAACACGCAAGCTAACCACTCAAGTTCATTGGCATATATATAAGAATGAAGTCATCAGTCTACAATTCAATTGAATATTTATTTCTCTCCACCATCCGTTCATCACAGATAAGCCTTATGAAGATTTCAACTGCGAATAAATTCACGTTATTGAAACAGATACCTAATACCAAGCAAGCTCCTAAAACCATTCTACTGTCAGACGTCAAAGATAAAACTGTTATTTATGCTGTCGTCTTTTTCTTTCTTATGCCAAAATATCCCTGTCTCGTTCCCTCATGGCGTGACAAACGATCATTGTAGTAAGTTACCGGGAGTTTTGTGATCGAACGAATTTCATTAGTATACTTAGTTGTGAAATGGGGTATTTTATGCGAATTCCTTGTATTATCAATTAGCTCCTGTTTGTTACTGATGGGTAGATTGGCTTTTATATGGAGTTTTCTGAATTCTCAAAATACATAAATATAGATAACAACAGTGAGACAAGACACAAGTCACAGTATAAATAAGTAACAGTATTACGTTTTGGCCGAAATGCGCTTCCAAATCACAGTGTATAATCACAGTGTTTATGTTCAGGTCAATCACCGAACAATAATAACATGTCAGCGTAAATGCGACACCGCGCTCTATGCCTTGAATATTTTATGTATTACCTAAGTAAAATAGTCAGTACGCTTTCGGATAGCATATCGGGCGCGACTCATTCACCTCATTAGTTTTAATAGTTATCCCATTTGTATTACTGAAATATAGTTTATCTTTATATCTTTAATCCTAGTTTATCTTTAACTCACCCCAACCCCGAACATTGGTCCTTCGAGCCGGATGCGGGACCATTACGCGTGTATCTACTAATGGTACTGTGTGAGTGTCTCGCTTAGAACTTATTACCAGACCCTGGCAAACAGAACTGAGTGGATTTGCTTTCCAAAAATTTCATCATCCTGCGGATTCTAATTAACCTCGGTGCTACGGACGGAAAGGTGCCATCATCTCGCTGATCTTAATTTATCTCGGTGCCCCGGATGGAAACGTGCCATCATCCTGCTGATACTGATTGACCCTGGGTTTAACGAAAGCATCGCGTCATCTTATCGCGCTGTTACTCCAGGTTTGTTTTTGCAGCCATCGCAAGGACATTGGATCTCCGAAGAAGCCTTCAGTGCAAGTAAGGTCTCTTTTTTATCTTTACAATGTCGAAAATGGATGACATTTTAGCAACCCAACAACAACTAATCGAAGCTGTAGATAAGCTCTTCACCAATTTTAAGAAGGATGGTGCAGAGCGCAAAACCTCAGACTACTTACGTCGTCGATTAGCTACCTTGGAACAATACTTTACAGAGTTCCATAATAATCATATGACTTTGCTATCTTTTGGTGATGAATCTCATGCATATTTCAGTACTAATCAATACGATCAAATGAAGGAAAAATATAACAATATTAGAACTACTATTCAAAACTATAACCCCCTCGCAAACAGACCGCAAATCCCTGAATTGAAACCACCTACGTTCCAACCTACTGCGGAATCTCAAGCCTCGAACCTCGTATCTCACGCTGCTTCTAAGACCCCTGTTCTTGAAGAGAGTAAAGCCGAAGGTCTCTTCAAAAAACAAGCTACCAACTTTAAGGCTTTCTTGAGAACATCTTCCAATATCGACCTTGATCTCATTACGGAAAAATGGGAGTTTGAAGACATCCTGAAGACCATACAATCTCGTTGGGCGGCTATTGACTCGCTTCATTGGGAGCTAGACAACGAGTATGGCGGATCAAACCCCGAGTACGAAGAGCAATATACTCATTATGAGAAATACTATAATAAAATCAAGAAAGACATCAATAAGAAAATGTGGTCCGTAGCGCATATTGAAAAATCTACTCCTAAAATGGAGATAGTCGCCTTTGAGGGAAACTACAATAAGTGGATTTCGTTCAAAGATCTTTTTACCGAAGCAGTGCACAACAACCCCTCTTTGTCGAATGCACAAAAGATGCAGTATCTAAAGAGTAAGATCAAAGGTGAGCCCGAAAAATTGATCCAACATCTCCAAATAAGCTCCGACAATTATCCTGTATGCTGGAACATCCTCAATCATCGTTATAATAATAAACGACTGATCTTTACTTCTTATCTTAACAATCTCATGAATATCCCTGCAAACCTGCAACAATCATCAAATCATATAAAACGCATTCACGACACTACGTACGAGAGCGTGAATGCTATCAAGAATCTGGGAGTCGACGTGTCTTCCTGGGACTCTTTCCTGGTATGTATATTGTCTCAAAAATTGGACTCAGATACATACGAGGATTATCTACAAGCCTTAAAATCCCCGCGAGAGTTGCCCGTCTTGGAAGATTTCCTTAACTTCTTGGAAACGAAGTTTATGATGCTGGAAACTTCACGTAAGAAGCTTGAAAATTCCACGCAGAAATCATCCCCATTTCAATCCAACAGCAATAACAAACCGTCATTTTCAAAGGGTTCCAATTATAGACGAAATTATAACAATCCTAAAGCGAATTACTCAACAAACCAAGTTTCGCAATCGTCAAAGTCCAAACGCAAAATTAACTATCGTAAGCAATGCCCTATTTGCAACGCCAATGATCATCGAATTCATGCATGTCAAAAATTATTGGAATTGCAACCTAATGAACGCAAAAATGCTATTGCCAATTTGAACCTTTGTATTAATTGTTTACATTATCACGAAGGCAAAAAATGCCTTTCCGAAATAAAATGCAAAGAATGCAATAAAGAACACAATACTATTTTGCATGAATCTTTTACGTCACATCGATCTGGGTCAAATGCAGCCACGATTACAAAATCGCCATCTCAGCAGCAAGAAAGCAACACAGTTGCATCGCTTCTTAGAGAACCCTCAGAAATATTGCTTGCCACTGCAATAATTAACGTACAAGCAGCGGACGGATCTTACCAAAAAATGAGAGTTCTTTTAGATCAAGGGTCACAGACATCCATTATTAGGGAAAGCGCAGCTCAGTTGTTAAGACTACCGCGACGAAAAACTAACGGTTATATCTCTGGAATAGGAAATAAGGAAAACAACTGTAAGGGAATGATTACCATCAAATGCTCGTCGTTTGTTAGCGATTTCACCTTTGAAACAGACGTATATATAATGAATAGACTCATAAATAACTTACCCAGCTGTACCTTACCTAAGCCAGACTGGCCTACTCTTAACCAAATAACTCTAGCAGATCCAGAATTTTACAAAAGTAGGCCTATTGATATCTTATTTGGGGCAGATATCTATTCCGCTATCCTTATGGACGGAATCTGTCGCTCAGAAGGTATACTGCCCATTGCCCAACAAACCCAGTTGGGATGGATCTTAAGCGGCAACTACAAAACTTACCATTGCAATGTGATCCTAAATAATATCGAAGAGATTCAGCAATTTTGGGAAGTGGAGGACATTCACGAATCTCGAGCGATATCAGAAGAAGAGCAAAAATGCATCGAGTTTTACCAATCTTCGACCTCTAGACGGGAAAACGGAAGCTACGTCGTCAAAATACCATTCAAAGAAAATTTTGAGCAAAATATAGGCGAGTCGAAAACAAAATCGATTGCTCAATTTTTCCAAATAGAGCGGAAATTAAGTAAGCAACCAGCACTGGCACGTGACTATAAAACATTTATTTCTGAATACCTAGTGCTCGGACATATGACACCCGTTGCGCCACACGTACAGCCGGACTGCTACTTATCGCACCATTGCGTCCAACGATCTGAGTCATCAACTACTAAATTACGCGTTGTCTTTAATGCCTCGGCAAAAACCTCGAGTGGTTACAGCCTCAATGATCTTATGAGCCGAGGACCCAACTTACAACAAGACCTTCAGAGCCTTATCTTAAAATGGAGACAATTTAGATACGCTTTTACAGCAGATATAGAAAAAATGTTTCGCAAAATCTGGCTTCATCCCGATGATCAGAAATATCAGAAAATTATCTGGCGAAACCATCAATCTCAACCTTTAAAAGAATACCAGTTAGCGACAGTTACCTATGGCACAAAAGCCGCACCTTTTTTGGCCATGATGACATTGAAGCAACTGGCCATCGATGAAAGGTCAAACTACCCACAAAGCTACGCTCCAGACATCTTAGAACACTCGTTTTACATGGATGATCTCATGCATGGTGCACATTCAGCGAAAGCAGCTAAACAGCTCAAAGCGGAGATGATCAACCTCCTCAAATCTGGCGGATTTAATCTCAGAAAATGGCGATCAAACTTGCCGGAAATAATAGATAGTTCTGATTCACATCAAAAAGAAGACTTTGACTTTAAGCAACCGGAGTCAACCAAAACTTTAGGTCTTCGATGGGAACCAAGAAATGATCAATTTATCTTTCATCCTATTGAATTTATCTCACAAGACATCCTCACAAAAAGACAATTCTTATCTCAAATATCAAAAATATTTGACCCTTTGGGCTGGCTAGCACCAGTCACAATAAAACTTAAGATCTTGTTCCAAGAATTATGGAAATCAGACTTAGGTTGGGACCACCCTGTCCCTCAAGAAATCGCGGTAGAGTGGAATACTATTAAAGCCGATCTATCTCATATATCTCAATTTAAAATACCACGTTGGATTCAAACCCAGGAGAAAGATATCATCGAACTCCATGGCTTTTGCGACGCTAGTACAAAAGCATACGCTTGCGTCGTGTATTGCAAAATACAGAGAGAAAATGAAACCCACGTGACCCTTATTGCAGGGAAATCAAAAGTAATACCGCTGAAAAAACCACAATCAATCCCACGTTTGGAACTTTGCGGCGCTCTCTTGTTATCAAAACTTATGCGAAAAATCATCTTATCCCTATCGAGCTACAAGGTACATGTTTATGGTTGGGTTGATTCAACGGCCGTTCTAGGTTGGTTGAGTGGCGAACCTGAGAAATGGAAATCCTTTGTTGCAAATCGAGTAAGGATTATTACTGAAATAATCCCTAAAGATAGCTGGAGTTACGTAAAATCCAAAGAAAACCCCGCAGATTGCGCAAGCCGCAGTTTACCTGCTGCTCAATTAGCCAATCACTCCCTGTGGTGGCAAGGGCCCGACTGGTTACCACAATATAAGCCTAAAGAATCTCATAAAATGCCGATTTATACGAGTATTACTAGCGAAGAGCTCAGAAAAAAGGAGCAAGTGAATACGGTCATTATAAAGCCCGAAAATTTTATAATTAATCAACTATTACCAAAATATAGCACTTTAAGGAAAGTTA
The DNA here is from genome assembly GCA_916701695.1 of Agrochola macilenta. Taxonomy (NCBI): domain Eukaryota; kingdom Metazoa; phylum Arthropoda; class Insecta; order Lepidoptera; family Noctuidae; genus Agrochola; species Agrochola macilenta. The sequence continues at coordinate 6,399,565 of OU753554.1, read as the reverse complement.
CCCGAGTATTAGCTTACATCAACAAGTTCATCGACATTGTTGTTTACAAGAAAAAACGTACATGTTTTCTTACTCTGCAAAATATAAAGACAGCAAGGGAAAAGTTAATTAAGCACGTCCAAAACGAATATTTCAACGGAGAAATAACGCAGCTGAAAAACAATGAACCACTTAATAAGAAAAGTCAGATTCTTAATCTCAATCCCATACTTGACACTAATCAAATACTCCGTGTCGGTGGCAGACTTAAACATTCGAATCTTGATCCAGAAATGAAGCATCCTATCATAATCCCGAATCAATCGAAATTGGCAGATCTTATCATAGACGAAACCCATGAGCTTGTATTTCACGGTGGAGTAAAAATGACTACTGGACTTATAAGACACAAATACTGGATTCTTGGAGGAAACAGAGTCACAAAGAAACGATTAAGAATGTGTGTCAAATGCAAAAGAAATAATCCTATATCACAACATCAAATCATGGGTGACCTACCTCCAGCACGATTGATTCCTAACCGACCTTTTTACCATACTGGAATAGATTATACCGGACACATGCTTATTAAGGCAAATAAAGGTCGTGGCATTAAAACTTGTAAAGGATATGTCGCGGTTTTTGTTTGTATGGTAACTAAAGCTATACATTTAGAAATCGTCTCGGATCTCACAGCGACAGCATTCATTGCCGCGCTTCGACGAATGTCGGCTAGAAGAGGAGTTCCTGGGCACATCTATAGCGATCAGGGAACTAACTTCATAGGAGCCAACAAAATTTTAAAACAAGAGTTTGCTGAAATCTCCTACGTCTTGTCTGACCAAGAAGTAACCTCAACAATCTCAGAAATGAATATTGAGTGGCACTTTAACGCCCCATCATGGCCATCTGCTGGCGGACTCTGGGAAGCTGCAGTGAAGAGCCTAAAACATCATCTCAAGCGTGTTGTCGGAGAGCAGAAACTAACCTACGAGGAATATATTACCCTACTATCCCAACTCGAGGCTTGTTTGAACTCCAGACCACTGTGCCCTCTCACAGAAGATCCTGAGGATCTGGACTTTTTGACCCCAGCTCACTTTTTAGCAAGTGGCCCCAACTTAACGATTTTCGAAACAGAGCATGATCTCAGAACACGGTGGCATTTGACGCAAAAAATCTATCAAGATATATGGGATAAGTGGAAGACTGACTACCTCTCGCAGCTTTCTACGAGGTCCAAATGGCGACAACATCAAAAAGATCTCAACCTTAACGACATCGTTATTATAAAGGACGACAACCTTCCACCAGGAAAATGGAGTCTAGGTCGCATAGTAGCACTGCATCCTGGAAGTGACGGACATGTAAGGGTCGTCACACTTAAAACCAAAAACGGGCTCTTAAAACGCCCAATTGTAAAACTGTCCTTACTGCCAACAAATAAAAAGGATCAAGATCCGAATGCCCCAAAAGTTGATATTAAATTGCCAGCGGCGAAGAAAAAACGTCCTATCTCATTCTCAGCTATGGTTTTATCGTTGACATTATTTTTGCTGACACTAATAAACACCGCTCAAGCATCCTACAACTTTACTCTGCTGACAAACAATAGTGTCTACTTCGACAAAATATCTAATATGCATTTAATTAGAGATGATTGGCATTTAATAGTATATTATGACACAAATCCTTATCAAGAAGGAACGGCGGCATTACTAAAGTATATCAAGTATCTTGAAACCTTATGCTCTACGATTAGAACACAAACACCTTGCGACGGCGTCATGTTACAAATCGAGCACGAGTTCGAAGAAATTAAACATTATGATAATATTGTCATGATAAATGACTCGTTTATGACTAATAAGAAACGCCGGCGACGAGGCTTGCTAGACGGAGTAGGTTACGTTGCAAATAGTTTATTCGGAGTGTTGGACCAACGATTTGCAGAAAAATATGAGAAGGATATTGACCTTTTAAAGCATAATGAAAATCACTTATACAACCTCTGGAAAAACCAAACGTCGGTCGTAGAAGCTGAATTTAATCTCATGAAAAGGATGGAGAATACTATAAACAAACATCATAAAATAATAAATCAAAAGCTTAATCATCTCGAAGATTCTTATAAAAACCTCGCTCGGCAAGTGCAAAACATAACTATAATCACAGACTTCATAACCTCGGCTTTCATTGCCAACAGCTTGTTGTATACCCTTCGACGAATCCAGGACTCGATTTTAGATACAGTAACTGATATTTATAGTGGAAAATTAGATTTTCATTTGATATCTCCGAAGCAACTCAGAACAGAGCTAAGCATAATATCAGCACAAATATCTGGAGACTTGGTAGTTCCTGTCGACAACTTTAATCTTAAAGAGCTTTACAGCTTGCTCAAAGTAAGAGCTAAATACTCTGGCAAATACCTAAGTAAAATAGTCAGTACGCTTTCGGATAGCATATCGGGCGCGACTCATTCACCTCATTAGTTTTAATAGTTATCCCATTTGTATTACTGAAATATAGTTTATCTTTATATCTTTAATCCTAGTTTATCCACCAAGCGGCCGTCGGTAATTATTTCAAGGTCACTGCCGAGACATAATACTGTTACTTTATTGTACTGTGCACAAGTTAAGTTTTGTCAAGGTTTTTTCGCGCATTGGATTTTCAACTCTCGGTATTGATTGAGCCACGCATTGGAGGCTCGTGGCTAACTAATAACAGCCGCACAGGTCCATCGACCAGGTAAAGCCACGATTGGTTGTGGTCGGTCCGTGGATGGGTGACCATCTTTACATACCGAGACCCTTCCGTGCCTCGGAATGCAAGTTAAGGCGTTGCCGCGTTGGTCCCGGTTGTCATTTGTGGATCCTTGACAGTCGTTACGGGCAGTCAGAAGCCCGAAAGTTTGTCAACCAGTTTTACCAAGGGGTATCGTGTTACCCAGTAACTGGGTTGTGGAGGCCAGATAGGCAGTCGCTCCATGTAAAATACTGGTATTCAGATGCATCCGGTTAGGCTGGAAGCTAGCCGCAACATAGTTGGGAAAAGGCTAGGCAGATTGATTGATTGGTATTGGGCCACGCATTGAAAATCCAGCAGAGTGCAACTCTCGACGCTAAACAGGGCGTTGAAAATCAAAATAATAATAACACTAGCCAGTTACTGTCCCAATGCAGGGCAAAGGCCTCTTATCGTACAGAGAAGGCACAAGCATTGATCACCACGCTTTCTCAAGACGAATTGGTGATTTCAGACTTATATTAACTACTAGCTTTTGCCCGCGGCTTCGCCCGCGTGGATGTCGAAAAATATCCGACGGAAACGTACTAACGGGATTCAAAAATAATCTATAGGTTAATACAGATTATAAACTATACAGGATGTCAGGGACATCGACGCGAAGCCGATTACCATGGATTCAGTACATGATTCTGAACCCCGCTGCGTTTAAAATTTTCGTCGGTTATAAAAAAATAATCTGCTGTTTCATAGAAAAGTGCAATACCTACGCGGTCAAAATGTATGGAACAGTTGTTTATTTTTTTAAATAACCGACGAAAAATTTCAACACAGGGGGTTCACAATCATGTACTGAATCCATGGTAGCCGGCTTCGCGTCGATGTCCCTGCCACCCTGTATGTGTGCCAAATATCATCCAAATCCGTTCATCCGTTTTTGTGCAAACCATAATTTTTTAAATTCTAAAAACGATTTAGATTCGAATATTCAATGTAAGGTTTGACTTTGTTACTATTTTATTTTACTTCGTCTGCGTAGAGTATATTTTTTTTTCTAGATTCCTAATTATGAATTATTATAACAATAACAATATAGAGCTTTGTTCATGGCTAATTGTCCTCCACTACGTGTGATATTTGAGGAATACTGTAAAGAAATATCTACTGTAAAGGACCGGTCTCTACCTAAATCCTTCACAGTATTTCTCTAGGTATATACAATATTTTTCACTAATTCGGAAGTCACTAAAACAACCAGGCTAGTTGGAGAGATAACACGTGAGCAAGCCACATAAAATTGGCCGTGGGAGAAACAGTCTTGCCGCAAATCAACTCCTGCAAATTTCAGAGTTTGTCCCTGTGACTTATTAATAGTCATCGCGAAACAAACCTTGATTTGAACTGCAATCTTTTAAATTGAAACGGAAGGTCATTTGGTATCAATAGTAGGTATACGCGGCACGAAGACTGTTTCTCCTCTGGCAGATCCAGTTAGTATTTTGGCCTCAATAACATTGCGGTGGAGAGCTGTTACTTGGAGTCTATTTCCATTGCACAAGTACAAATTATCACGGTATTTACTATGAGGGATGAGCAGTATCGCATTCTGTTCGTATCCTTCCTAATCTATGTCTATATCAATTCTCCCGCAGAAGGGGATGGGGGGGTTCTCCGGGGGACGGGCTCGTGGCTAAATAATAACAGCCGCACAGGTCGATCACTCAGTTAAACTACACTTGCCGCGGTTGGTCTGTGGATGGGTGACCATCTTTACATATAGAGATCCTTCCGTGCCTCGTAAAGCATGTTAAGCTGTTGGTACCGGCTGTCATTCGTGGATGTTTGACAGTCGTTACGGGAAGTCAGAAGCCCGAAAGACTGACAGCCTTTCTTACCAAGGGGTACCCAGTAACTGCGTTGTGGAGGTCAGATATGCAGTTACTTCATGTAAAATACTGTAAAGTTAGAAACAGTACACGTGTACTTATTATTATTTTTACTTGAATACAAAATTTTGCGAATGAACAACTTCAATACAAAACTTCATCGCCCTTTTCAGACCATTGTGGGTTGAAATGAAAAAAAAAACAAAAATTTACGTTGTGTTAGTTTCCAACCATAAGTCGAAATATTAGTGATTTTAACTTAAAAAATAAAGAACTTTAATTAAAAACAAAAATTCATCCCCCTTTTCACCCCCTTAAGGGTTCAAATTCTAACAACACCATTGCGTCAGCTTCGAACCATAAGCCTAGATAATAAATTTAGTGTTTTTTTTCGAAAATTAAGGACTTTTCAACTTCATCCCCCTTTTTAACCCTTCGGGGGTGAAATTATCAAAAACGCTGAGACACGTATAAATTGATTTTCAATCGTCAGCCTAAACAAAAAATTTGAAGATCCTAACTTCAAAACTGACGGACTTTCATATAAACTTCCATCCCCTATTTTACCCCTTAAGGGGTGGAATTCCCAAAAATCCTTTCTTAGTGGATACTTACTCTTCACAAAGAACACACCCTCCAAGTTTCACGTCTCTAGAACCAGCGGTTTGGTCTGTGCGTTGATATATCACCCAGTCAGTCAGTCAGTCAGTCAGTTTATCATTTTTCTAGCTTTTGCCCGCGGCTTCGCCCGCGTGGATGTCGGAAAATATCCGACGGGAACGTACTACCTGGATTAAAAAATAACCTATAGGTTAATCCAGGTTATAAACTCTCTGTGTGCCAAATATCATCCAAATCCGTTCATCCGTTTTTGTGCAAACCGGAACATACATTCAAACAAACATACCAAAATTCTAAAAACTATGTTTTCGGCATCAGACTCGAATATTCAATGTAAGATTTGACTTCGTTACTATTTTATTTTACTTCGTCTGCGTAGAGTATAAATTCTTTTTCCTAGATATTTATGAATTATTATAACAATTATAAATGGCTTTAGGGTGTTAGTGTACGTGAGTTTCTATGTTTGTAAACGCACCCACGATACAAGAAGAATTCTTAGTGTGGGGCAACGTTTTAAAAAAAAAAATATAAAAAAAAAAAAAAAAAAAAAAAAAAAAAAATTGAGCTTTGTTCGTGGCTAATTGTCCTCCACTATGTGTGATATTTGAGGAATACTGTCAAGAAATACCTACAGTAAAGGACCGGTATCTACCTAAATCCTTTACAGTATTTCTCTTTATACAATGTTTTTCACTAATTCGGAAGCGGGCACTAAAACAACCAGGCTAGTTGGAGAGCTAATACGTGAGTGAGCCACATAAAATTGGCCGACGAAGAAACAGTCTTGCCGCAAATCAACTCCAGCAAATTTCAGAGTTTGTCCCTGTGACTTATTAATAGTTAACTGCAATCTTTTAAATTCAAACGGAAGGTCATTTGGTATCAATGGTATACGCGGCACGAAGACTGTTTCTCCTCTGGCAGATCCAGTTAGTACTTTGGCCTCAATAACATTGCATAGATGTTCCCTATATGTGTGGTCAGTCTGTAGGGTACAAATTATCGCGCTATTTGCTATGAGGGATGAGCAGGATCGCATTCTGTTCGTATCCTTAATATCCTAATCTATATCTATATCGATTCTCCCGGAGAAGGGGAAGGGGGGGGGGTTCTCCGGGGGAGGGGCCCGTGGCTAAATAATAACATCCGCACAGGTCAATCGATCAGGTTAAGCTACACTTGCCGCAGTTGGTCTGTAGATGGGTGACCATACAAAGACCCGTCCGTTGCTCGGAAAGCACGTTAAGTCGTTGGTCCCGGCTGTCATTCGTGGATCTTTGACAGTCGTTGCAGGAAGTCAGAAGCCCGAAAGTCTGACAACCATTCTTACCAAGGGGTATCGTATTACCCAGTAACTGCGTTGTGGAGGTTGGATATGCAGTCGCTCTATGTAAAATACTGTAAAATTAGAAGCAGTACACGTGCACTTATATTATTTTTACTTGAATACAAAATTCAGCGAATGAACAACTTCAATACAAAACTTCATGGCCCTTAACAGAATCTTTTTTTTTTTTTTTTAGGGTTTGAAATGATTTAATAACTTCTCCCGCTCTGGGCGGAGCGGGAAGGCGTGTCAGACTCTTACTGACTAAAACCCACCAGTGTGTCTTCAATTACCTGTACGTTGCCAGGGGCCACGGTATCCCTTTCGGACTTTCCCACGACCCCGGCAGGCATCGGTCCTAGCGGACCCCATCCGTTGTGCCGACATCTCTTTGAGGCGCGTACCACCGTCCGCAAGCCCACGCTTACGGTGGCCGGGAATCGGCCTGCGATTCCTGACGCCCAGGGCGTCTCCTGCGGCAGCTAGGGGGCGTGTGGGCGCGACATTTGCCTCTTTCTCACGCGCTCCGTCTTCTCCTTTGCGAGCATTACTGCTTAGCAGAAGGAGCTGACGGCTTGCCACGCCCTCTCTCTCCGTACCATGGCCTGGACCAGGGCCAGACGCGAGAGATCACTGTCACCGATCACCTCCACAAGGACAAGGCGGTGCCCCGCCTAAGCCGGGCGGACCTTCACCGTATGCTCCACCATGTCCTCCGGGAGATCCACACAGTGGTGACACCTGGGCATTTCCTCCCGCCTTATGCGAAACAGGAACTTCCCGAAACAACCGTGTCTGGTGAGGACCTGCGTCAGGCGGAAGGTGAGGACGCTGTGGCGCCTTCTAGTCACTTCTCAAAGAGAGGACTTATCGCCTCAAATGTGGCGAGCCCAGCAGTGGGTTGCGAATATAATAGAATAATATGCCGAAATATCAGTGATTTTAACTTAAAAAATAACGAACTTTAATTACAAACAAAATTTCATCCCCCTTTTCACCCCTTTAAGGGTTGAAATTCTAACAACACTGTTGCGTTAGCTTCCTAAGCCTAGATAGAAAATTTTGTGATGTTTTTTAGAAAATTAAGGACTTTTCAACTTTATCCCCTTTTTAACCCCTCGGGGGTGAAATTATCAAAAACGCTGAGACACGTATAAATTAATTTTCAATCTTCAGCCGAAACACAAAATTTGAAGATCCTAACTTCAAAACTGACGGACTTTCATATAAACTTCCATCCCCTATTTTACCCCTTTAGGGGTGGAATTCCCAAAAATTCTTTCTTAGTGGATATTTACTCTTCACAAAGAACACACCCTCCAAGTTTCATGTCTCTAGGACCAGCGGTTTGGGCTGTGCGTTGATATATCACCCAGTCAGTCAGTCAGTCAGTCAGTTTATCATTCTATATATATAGATAAATATAGATTAGGTTATTAACAAAATGCTCCAATTTAACATATATTTTTCCAAATCATTAAAACTACTCGTTTAGACGTGGTATTCAGTATAAAATCATTAAAATTCGGTTATCGTCACCTTAACTTCTTTTCGTTTTCAGGACAAAAATCATGTGGGGCGAATATTGCATACTACTTGTATAAAATATTCGCCCCACATAATTTTACGGTGAAGGAGCGAACAGCCCACCCATCGACCGCAGGTCACCTTTTCAAACTGCAATTTTCATGAAAAATATTATACAGGGTGTTTTGTGCATCGTGTGCCAATTTGAAATGGTCGACTGAAGGGGTCACCTGCTAGCCTTGGACTAGTATCTCCCTAGTTGGAACCTCAGTGGCGTATACCAGCTCTTTGGCTCGTCCCCAGACATAAAAGACTAACGGAGTTAAATCTGGGGAACGTAGCGGCCATGTAATAGAACCATCACGTCCAATCCACGCATTGGGGAACACATTGTCAAGATATTCCCTCAAAGTCAATGCAAAAATGCAAAAATGCAATTTTGTTTTTTCCAACGCATAGAAGCGGCATTCAATACCATCAAGGAGGAAATACGACTTCGTACAACAACTGTCGAAATATGAAACAGATGTCAGGCCTGCATTCGCAACAGAGGCCAACAATTTGAGCAGGATTTGTAACAAATATGAAATAAATGTTAAAAATGCAATTTTGTTTTTTTATTTCAAGTAAATTCCACGAAAAGATAGAGATACGAGACAGATTTTACCTTATAAGAATGAGATAACAGATTTATAGGTTTGTCAGGTATCATTTAAGCAAAAATATTTTATTAAATCATAATTTTGAATATTAGCCTTAGGTGACTCGATTCACAATTCTAGCGAATTCACAAAGTTGTTAAAAGATTTTTATGGCATGTGGCACATCATTAGCAAGAGGATAGACTGGAGAATTAATGAGGGATTTGGAAGATCCCGGTCGCTTTTGGTTTTTTTTTTGTAGCCATATAAACAGCTGTAACATGTACAGCTTTAATTTAAGTTTTACCTTTGTGAGTGAATTAAAAAAAAAATTGGTGACTAATGTCACTAATTTTGTATTTAAAAGTACTCTTAAACAATACACATCGAAATAAAATTAAAATTCAGAGTCTACGCCTTATATATATTTTTAAATTTGTATTTGAATGTAAAGTTTGGGTCTTTTTTTAGTAAAACAATAAAAAGTCGATAAAAAAAATCTACAGGGCATGAGGGGTGTTAAGGAGTCTGGAAGGCTAGCAGGTGACCCCTTCAGTCGACCATTTCAAATTGGCACACGATGCACCAAACACCCTGTATTTCGGAAAAATAAAAAGGTGTAAGTAAAAATTTACTTCGCACAATTCTTTGACAGTTGTTCATCACAATTCTTTGACAGTTGTATTAAACAGTTATAATACAGCAAATTGGCGTAGTGTGTCAATTTGCTTAACAATTTATTTCCCTGACTTTGCATGCACGTTATTCTGCCACTACTGAAGCAGTGGAGTGTAAGTTTTCTCATTTAAACTTGCCTGGTATATTAATCTGTCTTCGTTAATTCATTACGTTATTATAATATGTTACTATACTGAACTATGTAGGTACTGTGTGTACATTTTAACAATAGTATATCAGTTTAAAGGCGTTGATAAGTCATATAAAGGATCTCTTCATTAAAAATTTTTTTATTTATTTCTATACAAGTGATTTGTAATCTTTAGAAATAAATGAATTCAAATCGTACATTACCTTTATGGCATTTTTATTAAAATACAACTCTTAGAAGCTCCTAAAACAGTTGGCATTCGTGAGGAAATTCTATAACCAAAACATGCTGCATTGGTATCACAATAATTGTTATTAACGTAGAAATTAAACAACATGTCCATGTGCAAAAAAAAATTTTTGTACCTAATGCATTTCGAAATAAATTTCTCAACTTTCTAAGATTTTCATAAAAGTTGTCTTGATAGAGTAGCAGCGAAAAATAACATGTTCTGAGAAAAGTTTTGAGTTCATACTCAAAACTTTTCTCAGAACATGTTATTTTTTTCTATACAAGTGATTTGTAATCTTTAGAAATAAATGAATTCAAATCGTACATTACCTTTATGGCATTTTTATTAAAATACAACTCTTAGAAGCTCCTAAAACAGTTGGCATTCGTGAGGAAATTCTATAACCAAAACATGCTGCATTGGTATCACAATAATTGTTATTAACGTAGAAATTAAACAACATGTCCATGTGCAAAAAAAAATTTTTGTACCTAATGCATTTCGAAATAAATTTCTCAACTTTCTAAGATTTTCATAAAAGTTGTCTTGATAGAGTAGCAGCGAAAAATAACATGTTCTGAGAAAAGTTTTGAGTATGAACGGTGGTGTTATAATAGAAGGGAAAGATCAAAAAAACGATGTATAAATTCTGTTGGAGATAATATGGCTAGAAAGGTGCTGATATTATTTCGCAGATGTATTGTCGAATCCGCTGGTTTAGCCGCTAGCCGTTTTACAAAACACCTCAGTTATGTAAAACAGCCGAACGACGTCTAGCGATTTTCCATAATTACTAACTTAAACACGCAGAATTGCATCAATTTTTTGCATTTATCAATCAAAAAGACTGTCTGTTTACTGAACTTAATGTATTGGTACCCAAAGCCTTAAAACTCGGGCGTTTCTGTGAGTATATACATGGTTAAGAAATAACCCAGAATGTGATACAAATGCAAAGGGCATAATTTGTGGTGTAATTTTGTCGTTTTCTTAGGGTGGGTATGGACACGTATGTAAAAAAGATGTACCACAAAAAGTGCAAAAAATTCACATTTTTTTTTTTAAATTAATGGTACTCTTTTTTATAAATCTGTACTCTTCTTTATTTACCCTCTCTGATTTCAGATATACTCTACTTCTTTTAGAAAAAGTTGGCGACCCTACTCAACGGCCACTGCCGCGGCACCGCTTGGTACGGTCGCTTGACTCGCGGCTTTGCGGCTCGTCACAGTTCTAACCTAACCTAAACCAATTGCTCAGGGTGCTCTAGCTTAGTTACTTCGACCGATTCGGCATTAGAAGCCACACTCTAACGCCGAATCGGTTGCAGTAACTAAGCTAAGCAAACGCTTATTGTGATTGCAGATAAGTCATTCTGCATTAAGTCTAAACGTGGGTAGTAGTTTGTTAAACTTAACGCAATGTTAATCCAAGTGTAAATTGTTCAGCTGTTTTACATAACTGAGCTGTTTTGTAAAACAGCAGATTCGACAATCCATCGGCAAAACAAGTTGGGTCGGTCAGTTTTATTACGAAGTTACTGGAACCACCGAAGAGGTCGGATTAGAATGACACTGGCTGATTACTGTCACTCTAGCAGAGCGTCGCATCAATGATTGCGTGGCGGCTTTCTTCTGATGACAGAGATGAGGTCAGGGGAGCCACTGTCGTACGGCCACAACGAACTGCTATATTCCGGTACAGCCCTGATGATAATAAAGCTACTGAACCAATAATACGATTACCACTTCTGGTAAAGGCTATCCTACGCCGTTATATTGAAGAAGATAAATGCTGTCCTGACATCAAATAAAAGATTATGGAAAAGGATTATGAATCAGCGAAGATGTATGCACCTACTAAAGTGAGAGAGAGTATCTTCAGCATTTATATACAGACATACCACTCTGTTATCAGTACCATCGGCATCCACTAATTATCTAAAGATGTCACCATTTTTGCGTCTACCTGCATTATATAATGATAAATTCCCAACATTGGACTCCTTCAATACCACACGGAACAGACTTAAAAAAGAGATTATCCACATCCTACATCAAACGCCGGATACCCAGTGAACTCTGTGTCAGTTTATTCATTTGTACATAGACATACACACACCTCCACACACATTTACACCACCTCCATTACACCCTCCACAACACAACCATTTACACACTACACCGCATATATACACGCCCGCACGCACTACAAATATTAATAATTATGTCACTCTCTGTTTTTCATATTTTTCTGTGTACTTCGTAATTGGCGTAATGTTTAGAATAGTTTTAATGTTATACTTACTGTCAGCTGTGAAGCTACCTTATAATAAATAAATATAAAATTCCATTTCACATTTCTACTTGATCCATCTCAGTAAATGTTGATACAAATGACTTCATCAAGCTGTGCGTACTATGGCAGTATAAACAACTTATCTCGTATATCATGTAAATCCCGAGGAAGTGTAGACGTTCTTAACTACGTATTTATAGGTGTTGATGATAAGAAAGCGGAGCAAGCCATGAGAATAAGCGATTTTAAAAACGACGTGTCTTTGGAATATAAATGCTAAAGCATCAACAGGCGTGATGATCAATGCTCGTGCCTTCTTTGTATGTGAAGAGGCCTTTACCTTGCAGTGGGACAATAATAGACTGGTATTATTATTATTTATTATCAATCAAATACTGATGTTGTCTCATTTTAGAAGAAAACAAAATACGGATATTTTGTTATGAAATAACTCGGAGTTAAAAGCTAACTATAACTATCTAATATTATATGCATGCCCATGAGACGGTAGAATATGGAGGACTACTTTTTTAAGAAAACATCTATGTACCAATTAACCCATGTTTGCAATAATAAATGATTTGATTTGATTTGATTTGATTCAGGGTTAATCCATATAGATTTATTGGATTAACACTGAGTTAGTTTTTAACTCCGAGTTATTTAGCTAACCCATGAACGCGCAAGTGGGCCTAAGCGTTGCATCAAATATTTGTGTGTTAACCGTAATTTCAATTTGAGTTAGGATACAATTTTATTGTTATTTTTATTTATCAACTAGCTGCCCGTCCCGGCTTCGCACGGGTAGCACTATGTGCTTCTTCATCTACGACACACTTACCTTACCACCTACCTTACCTACTGTGCGGGATTGATCCAGGTATAATTACGGGAATAATGAAAAAATACGTTGCTTGATGTGATCGTGCACTTTTATTCTACACATATATAAATAGAAGGTAGTCGGTCGACAGACGTTGAAAATAAAAACGATTAGCCAAAATCCACGTAGCCTCAACATTAACACTATGCGAATTTCGGTAGGCGCTTGCGCGGACATACCCCCGGGCGTTGAAAGCCTGTCTTTCAACCACTAAAAATCTTCAGACTCCGGATATATAGGCAACGGACAAATCTTGCTGAATGATCTGCGTAACAGACTACTCGAAGTCTTGACGTCTGCAACTCTAACCACGCCATCTGTCCCTGGATACGTAGCAACGATCCGACCCATTTTCCACTTGAGTGGGGGGAGGTTGTCTTCTTTTAACAGGACCAAAGAATTAAGCTTCAATGAGCCCTTACATGCTCGCCATTTCATGCGAAGTTGGAGCTCCGATATGTATTCTTTGCTCCATCTGCTCCAAAAATGCTGTCGGAGAAGCTCAATACGCTCAAATCGAGTCAGAGAATTGATGGACTGGTCTCGATAATCAGATGACGGCAGCGAGGTCATAGGACGTCCAATCAAAAAGTGTCTGGGTGTGAGCGGCGTCAGATCTTCGGGGTTCGATGATAACGGCGTCAGTGGTCTGGAGTTCAAAATGGCTTCAACCTGAACCATCATGATGTATAGCATCATTTAGTCAGAGTGCTGGGCCTTTGTAACCTTCAAAGGCCCAGCACTCTGACTAAATGATGCTTCGTTGATTTAACACCAGCCTCCGCAAGGCCAGCGAAATGAGGGGAATACGCAGGGATAAAGTGAAAGTTAATTCCTTCCTTAGCCATCTCCTCGGATAGCGAGTCGCAACCAGCCTTAAGAAACCTAGAAAGGTCATTAGATGCACCAACAAATGAGGTGTCAATAACCGAGTAGATATTTTTCGGCTTGCCTCTTCGTGATATGAACCTCTTTAACGCCATAATGAAAGTATTGCTTGTTAAATCACCGACTAGTTCAAGATGAATTGATTTCGTAGAAAAACAAACGAAAATAGCTATATAAACTTTAACTAATTTACAGCCACGACCTTGACGAACAGCTGACTGAATAGGACCTGCATAGTCCAAGCCTATATTTTCAAAAGGAAAACCTGCTAGAAGTCGCTGCTGTGGTAAATCTCCTGTAATAGGACTTACAGTTTCACCTCTAAATCGGCAACAACGAACACATTGCTTACAGCGGTTCCCTATCCATTTGCATAATTTTTTTAGACATAATATAACATGGCATACTTTTGTATATCCTAATTATATTTACGCATAACATTGTTTTCGCATAATACCTTACGCATAATTTTTTTTTAGCATGATTTCTCTAATTATAATAATGTTTAAGCATAACATTCTAAAGCATAAAGTTTACGCATAATAATATTTAAACTTATTTTTTAAAGCATAAAAAATACGCATATAAATTAACTTCTAAAATGTAACCATGGATGCAGCAAGCATGCAAACAAGCATACACCATGCATGGAGCAAGCATGCAGCATGTAAACATGTAAACAAGCATACACCATGCATGCAGCAGGCATGCAGCAGGCATGCAGCATGCAACATGCAGCAGGCATGGTTTCTGTCACGGCTCCGGCGCTGCGGGGCTCCGGCGTTCCCTCGCGAGCTGCTCGTCGCAGATGTGTTTAACGCTCACCACCGCAGCTTCGGCTTGCTGGCCGGCAAAGCCGGCCAGCCTCAGCCACGGCGGCGAGAGTTAAAACCACCTGCTCCTCAGCTCGCGGGCCGCCTCGCCCCTCCGCGCCTACGCGATTTGAAATAACACTCTAGGGGTAGGGCAGACAAGACTACGTGGAGTCGGTTTTGCAGCGATTCGTTTCTGTCATAAACTTTTCTAGCAATTTTTAATCAATAATATTATTAAATTGTTACAGAAACCTCAATACTATTATGCTAATAGTCATTAGGGCTAACATTATGCGAATTCAAATTATGCCAAAACAAATTAGTCTTAAAGATAATTATGCCAACATAAACTGTATGCCAAAAAAAAATATGGCAAAGAATTATTATGCCAAAACAGTTATGCCAAAGTATATTAGGAAAAAGAACATTATGCGAAAAAAAGGAATCCCGTTTAGAGTACATCCTAGCAAAATTGCGACCTCGAATGGGCCAGTATGTGTCTCGTATAGACGCCAACAATAACTGGGGTCCAGCGTGAAACAATCTTTTATGCTCATAATTAAAAAGTAGCTTGGAGAAATGATGACTAGATTGAATAAGAATCGGGTGCTTTTTATTATAAGGAAAATCGGAATGTTGTAATCTACCTCGAATCCGTATTATATTATTCTCATCCAAAAAAACGTTAAACTTATTTAATTAACTTTTTTTGGGTAACGTTTTATTAGTAAGTAATAATTTATAGTCTTTAAAAGATTGACTCTGAGATAAACATATAATAAAGTTTAAAGCCTTTTCTAATTCATGCACTGAAAGAGGAACGCGAAAAGGTTGTTTTCTACATGAGTCAATAAAGCGTAAAACATAGGCTACTGTTCGCTGAAGTCTTAAAAGGTTTGAAAACCGTGTAAAATTAATCAATTCATCAAATTCATTGTTATTCAATAAAACACGCAAGGTCTACTCTAATTTAATTTCAGGCAAAATGTCGTTATTAAAATTCATTAATTTGGAAGGCCAATATGACATTTCATACATTAAGAAACCAGGACCGGACCACCAAGCATCTAAACTAGGTAATATATTAATGTCTAATCCACGAGACAAATAGTCAGCAGGGTTTTGGTCAGTTGGAACATGTCTCCACTCATAGCCACCAGTCTTATCTAAAATCTCGGCAACCCTGTTATGAACGAATGGCTGTAACTTATTTGGTAACATTTTTAGCCACCCTAAAACAATAGTGGAGTCAGTCCAAAAGAAAGTGCGCCGCGCGCTGACTCGTAATGCTGCACAACCTTTTCAAAGATACGTACTATCGAAGAACTTCATATCTAAGCAGTTTGAAAACAAAATCCCGTGAACACGATGACCACATCTGTTACCGCCCCGGTTTCTATAGCGGCCGAGCGCTGCAAGCAGAAATTGTCCTTACGGTGTATAGATATGAACTTCTTCGATGGTACACCTACAAGAGCACCGCATAGCTCAAGTCTGGGTATGGTCGTCGGCTTGAGTGGCGCAACTCTGCCTTTGGCTAACAATAAACGCACTATCACCTGTCCCTGCTTATCAACGCTTCGTGCATACTGACAAGCGCCGTAGGCGCGTTCAGACGCATCAGTAAAGATGTGAAATTCTAAAAACTCATAACAATCAATTAAAACTCGACGTGAAATTTGAATTTCATTTAATTTAGGTAAATTAATAAGCATTTCATTCCAAAGCTTACTAATGTCCGGTGATAGCTGTTCATCCCAAGACAGTTTCTTCAACCATAATTTCTGAAGTAACATTTTCATAACAATTACACACGGAGCCAATAATCCAAGCGGATCAAAAACTTGTGAAACAATTGAAAGCATGTCACGTTTTGTGTTATTAAAATTAACTGACTGACTAATTGGTTTTGGTTGACTCAAATCCACCAACATTTAAATCCAGTGAAGACTGGGGAAAGTCAGAACCAATTACCAATTGTATGTCATTCGACTTCCACTTTCTTAGATTCATCTGCGCTGAAGCGACAGTTGAAGTAACTTTATGACGCAACTCTTTGACCTCATTGATGTCATCTCCTCCGGTGAGCAAGTCATCTACGTAGAAGTTGTGGAGGATGACGTCACCAATCTCCTTATCAACACACTCTAGACCTAACTGCCGAAGACACCGGGTTGCTAGGTTAGGAGCGCTGGCCGTGCCGTAGGTCACGGTATTAAGTTGATAAGCGTGTAATGGAGTTGACGGATTATCACGCCAAATAATTTGTTGAAGATACCTATCATTTGGATGAACAACTATCTGCCGGTACATTTTCTCAACATCAGCAACTAGGATGTACTTATGTTGTCTAAAACGCAACAGGATCGATAACAGATCGTCCTGCACCACGGGTCCAATCATCTGGATATTATTTATAGAAATACCAGTACTAGTTACAACTACATGCATTAAAAACCACCCTTAACTTAGTGGTGGCGCTGCTTTCGCGCAGAACTCCGTGATGCGGAATGTAAAACGCATGATCATCAATAGTTTTACATCTAGACATATGACCTAAAGTTTCATATTCCATCATGAACTCTTTGTACCTATTACAAAATTGAGTTTTAGATTTAAATCTACGTTCTAGAGAAGCAAAACAATGCTTTGCTCTTGATAAAGATGCGCCTAAATTGTCCGGGGAACATTTTAAAGGAATCCTAACACAAAATTGATAATTTTCCAAACGAGTAGTGTTTTTCATAAAATGCTCCTCACATAGCTTCTCCTCTGAGGAATACGGAGACGAAATACACACTTCTTCAAGTTGCCAAAACTTTATGAGTTGTTGATCAACAATATAATTTAATTCATCATCACCGTCAGAACGCACCTTTATAAAATTACATTTTAAAACTTTAGAAGAAATACAACTGTTAATCGGGCCGGAGACCAACTAACCCAATTTAGTCTCACAAAGAATTGGTTGCCCATCACCTAACTTAATTCGTTGAGATTCCAATAAATCCCAAAAGATGTCAGCACCCAGCAACATATCGACAGGGGCCGGTGAATAATAGTTGGGATCTGCGAGACAAACATCAGATAGAATTTTAACTTTTAACAAGTTAACATGTTTACTTGGATTCTCATCTGTGATGGATGGAAGAATAAAACAATTAATATCCATACTAAAATTATTATTTAAAGATTTTATTGTTATAGAACACATTTTATTGATAAAAGATGATGAGTTGTTGATACCTATAATATAATTGTTTACAGCCTTGGCAGTCAAACCTAGCTGGTGGTATAACTTCTCAGTCATGAGACATGACGTGCTGCCGCTATCAAGCACTGCACGAACAACATAATGCTGACCATTAATACTCATGACCTTGACGAGTGCAGTGGACAATAACACGTCACCGTGTTCAACACACACGGACAGCGATACACCGGTACCTATACCTATAGTAGTGGGCTGAGCGGAGACAGTCGCACTGCCATTCGTGTCACCAACAAAACTGCTTGCAGAAGCATCACTTGCGTCTGACTTGAAGGATTTATCAACGTGAACAATAATGTTATGTTTACGACGGCATAGTTTACAACCTGGCTTTTTGCAGTTGTTTGCATAATGTCCCAGATTAAAACAGTTGTAACAAACTTTGTATTTAGGTAATAACTGCAAACGAGCTTCATTGCTCAACGATAAAAACTGAGGACCACTACTTAACTTATGATCACCGTTACACATAACACAATTCTTAGGTTTATTTGAAACACCATCATTCTGTTTACTTGAACTTTCCCTTGAATTATGTTTATTAGAATCCTGTACCAGCATTGACCTAACCTTGTTTGAATTTGTCTGTTTGAAACCTGTGTGTGAGAGTTTAGTATTCGTAGAAGCTTCCAATTCGAACGTTTCTAGTATCTCAGCACGGTTTTTAATAAAAGTAATAAATAATTCAAACGTAACTTTACAATTCTTGTCCAGGCAGCCCTTATACTCACCCCATTCACGATAGCTTTTGCTATCTAATTTGTGTGTGATAATATAAATGAGTAGAGTATCCCAATGATTAACAGGTTCATCTAAAGATTCTAGGGCACGTATGTTTTTGTTAACAACATCAAGTAAACCCTTTAAATTAACTAACGAATCCTTTTGAAGGGTGTCGATTTGAAATAATGCAGAAACATGATGTTGGATAAGCAGGTGTTTGTTATCAAACCTCTCGCAGAGAAGATTCCACGCTACCGCATAATTTGCAGCGGAAAACTGAATTGAGTTTATCACCACAGCAGCAGACCCTTCTAGGGATGACCTCAAATAGTGAAATTTATTTATTTCATGCATCTCATCGTTTGAATGGATGATGATGACAAATGTGTCGTGAAACTCTAACCAGTTTGTATAAGAACCACTGAATTTCGGCAACTGAATAGTCGGTAATTTAACAAACTTATGATTGCTAGAACGCGACATTACGTCACAGGTATCATTCGATTCTCCTTTCCTATTATCATCCAACATTTGTTGAGCTTTAGATAGGGTTTTGTAATATAGAGATTCAAACTCTGCGCGTTCCGACATCTGACCATCCAAGTCATCAGTACTACATACACTCCAGCAATAATTGCACCTCATCATATTGGGCGTACAATGCCTCGAGTCTAGTAAAACGTAATTGCAACTCGCTTACCTCAGTAGGGCTCAAAGAGGTGGTCAAATAATTCAAATGGTTTGAGAATATTGTCACCTTTCCTTTGCAACTCGCTCGTTTCCTAACGAGATCTTTATTTAATTCCTTATCCTCTGGCATTGCGTAATCGGGTATGATCAACCTGGAATGTATATAAATAAAGTTAAAGCAACGTTTAAAATACAATTACAAATGATGCAGCCTGAAATACGTACAAGATTAAAATACACTAACTTTAGAGTGAATTTACATTAATAATAATTAATAATTTATTATAAACTATGCGTATTAACGGTTATATTTTACTAAAGTTTAATAATAACACTGCAATTGCAATGATTTCTATTGCCTATCTGTGCTAACTAATGTGATTACTTAACTGTCTCAATAACTGTAAAATGATTGCACCGTAAAGCAAAATAATGCAGTTACTACAAAGAACTACTCTTTAACAATGTATATCTAACAAAAATGAACAATGATTATTGATCAGTTAAAAATTGTATTACAATTTGTAACCACTCACAGAACAAAGAAAAATGACAATAGTTATTTAGTACTAACCTGGCTATTAACGGCTGACTTACACTAATTATACCTGTTAATTAAAGTGTTGGGTACACAAATTTAATAATAAATACGCCTTTTCTCAGCTATTAAGTATCCACACCACGTAAATTCCAAAAATCTTCTGAATGACGAAGCAGAATTCACGTGCCACACCAGGCGTCGACTATGATTTTTTGATGTCCACCAATCTCTTCAATCCCATTGTACTCGTAACAATTCGCTGATCGGAGTAAATATTCTTCAAATCTCCAGAATCCGCGCTCGAAGGACCATGTGCGGGATTGATCCAGGTATAATTACGGGAATAATGAAAAAATACGTTGCTTGATGTGATCGTGCACTTTTATTCAACACATATCTACATACATAGAAGGTAGTCGGTCGACAGACGTTGAAAATAAAAACGATTAGCCAAAATCCACGTAGCCTCAACATTAACACTATGCGAATTTTGGTAGGCGCTTGCGCGAACACCTACTTACCCTACCTAGCCTACCTTACTTACCTACCCTACCTACCCTGCCTACCTACCAACCTACCCTACTCTGCTAAATTCACATTCATCAAACGCGCTAACTGTCCAACGCGCGAAATAAAAATTGTCGATTAGCGAAATTCCAGCCGTTCACGCGTGATGCTGCGACCAAGGGAAATAGGGATTCATTTTTATACAAAGTTGATACGACAGAGGGGCTTTCCTTTAAACTGCCTATACTAGGTACTATTTTCGAACTAGGTACTTTTATAAGCTCTGTACCAAAAATCAATTAAATAGGAGCAGTAGTTTAGTCGCAAATTATTTTTTAAGTTTTTGCCCCGTTTGAACACGATGTATCTTTCCTAACAGCTGATTATGTCTATACGCATAGGTCATGCACCTTAAAACGATAAATCTGAGTATAACCTATGCGTGGTTGCCGCTGTGACGCAAATCACAAGTACAACCAAATATTCTCGCTAAAAAGATGACAATGCAAACAAGGAAGCAATAAATACACACACACACTTGCATTTTCATTACGAGTGTGAAAATCATAGCAAACACCCCGTGGGTAAAAGAAATAGAAATAGGTCAGTGTGTTGCTATTGCATCCTAGCGACGAGGGGCAGGGGTTGCGATCGGTAAGTGAGTGGGGCTTCTAAAAACTGTTTTTTTCAGTGCGCCGACGCTATTCTTTCGGAACGTACTTATGTTACGTAACACGGAAGTACCTGCGCCGCCTCCGTATTGTCGAACTCGCGCGCTGACAATTGGGATTTAGTTTTATTATTGTGATAGGACACTAAACAAGTTTAAGACAGTATTTCTTTTTTTATTGTGACAGGACACGTAACTTGGGATTATTATTATTTAGTGTTAGTGTTTTTTTTTTTGTGATCGACTGCTTTTATTGTGATACGACACGTAATTAAACTTTGGTTTTGTGTGTGTGTGTGTGTAATTAAAGTGTTCAACAATGCCTCGTGTAACTTACACGGCGTTAGAATACACTGACATGATTTTTAATTAGAAAAATAAGTAACAATATTCTCCGTCGGTATAATTTGTGCATTCATGTGAATGAAGGACACATCGAGAATTTAAAATTTTAGTGTTTTTGTTGTTGCGCGCGTACTTCAAAACCATACCTAAAAGCCGCGAGTGAAGGCCTAAGCCGCCGCCCGCGCCACCGCCGCCGGCCGCCCGCTTTGAAATGAGATAAAACACGCCGCGCGGCGCGGGCGCGGCGTTGCCACTGTTACCTAGGTATCTTCTAAGGTCAGTTAAATTTATTTACAAAGGGTGGTTGCGTTTTACTCTGATTCATAAGCTATTTAGTTTGTTTGAAAAAAAAAAAACTCATTTTTGATGCTTTTTATTTTTATACCGTATCGAATTAATACTAAACACGTATAGTATACGTAGTGTAATTTAATGCCCCTCTGTCATATCAACTCTGTATATATATAGATAAGGTATAAGTTATGCACATTTCATTTTAATTCTGAATAAAAAGACAGATAGCGTAATAAAAAAAAAAATGAGTAAGTAACATCCATCAAATCTGACCATCACTTTATTTTTCAATGATTCATCAAAAATCACTTCTCGAATCCGGTCAATTTTAACAGGTAGCAATTATTTCTATTTTCCTAAGACTTCGGGGCAAAACAATATTGTCAGTATTTTTTTTAATGCTTAGTTTGTATGTATTTATTTACACGTTTATTTTCCACGAAATAAAGGAGCTTAACTTGTTCGACAAAATACGCGCCCGCTACCGCTCGTGCCAAACCGCTGATCACTCGTCTTTTACGCCAAACGCTACACGTCACTTATCTCCAAATACAATATCGCACACTATCCGCGCATACGCGGGATGTAGTTCAGTGTAAATTTAATAAAAAAAGAGTCTTCAGTTTTCGATGTGAACGGCACAAACATACATACAGTTTAAAAATACTATTGTTTAGTGTAATAATGAAGACGCCTTGCGTTTTACCTGGATGTTCTGTTATCGTGAGTATAATTTTTTAATCTATTAATGATCAGATATTTTAAATTTTATGTTTTAGGGTTATGTGAAATTTATTATAGTATTTGTTAGTAATGTTTTGAATGTCACGTTGTGTGTGGTAATAATTTGTGTGTTATTTGTAATTCAAAAAGGTCATTTATACAAGAATGCCAGTGTTGTTAAATTACTTGATAGTGAATGAAGATTACGAATAGAAACAAGCTTGCACTGACTGGATCAGCCAACTAAAATCTGTGTGATTCTTTCCTCAATAGGCCATTTCAGACACTAATCTACATGGTCCTCATATGGCCTGACCAAGATTATGGCTGGACTTTAAAAGAGACTGTGACCTCTAAGTTTGTTTCGGCCTCAAAACGGCTAGCACCTCATCTAGTTTTCTAAATATAATTGACGTATAAAAGTGTTTGTACAAACCTTTTTACATAAATGAAAATTTATTATTTTGGCAACGGACATTAGAATTTCTGTAGGTAAAGAAAGTTAACAGTAACTCTTTAAGTATAATATCAGAATGCAAATACATACCTATTGATTGTGTAGATGTAAATATTTCTCCAAAAATCCTTAGATATACAAAAATTACATAACACTAAAATCGTGTACAGTAAAACAAATGTTTCATTTCACATAGAAAAAAATAATATGTATGTTAAGCTGGTTTAGCAACAACTGAAGAAATATTTGCTTGTAAAGTAAATATTAATTATAAATGCAATTGCTGTCTTATGGAACTGTGTCATAGTTTTCATACCAATCGTGGTGGAAAACAACACAAATACAAAAAAAAAGAACTAGTTGGGGGAAAGTATGCGTCACATCCACGCAAAAAGGGCAATCACTCAGCATAATGCTGTGACCTTATGCGAGACAAAGCCACAGCGCTGGTTTTGAGCAACAGCCGGCGTTGACGTGATGACGTCAACCGTTGCGGCATAAAAATGAAATACAAAATAAGAAATAAATACACAATACAAGTTTTAAATCTTTACTTTATTAATTATATTTAAAAAATTATTATATTAAAAATTTATATTACACATACGCATGTGTAATATAAATATGATATAGGCCGCAAATAAAAGAAAAATTAATCAAGTAAAAGGTAGTTGGGACATCGTATCAATTTAATTGCATCTGGCCACTGCTTGCCAGCTTTTATCTCTTATTTGATAGATAATGGATCTATCATCACTGATCATGTCTTTTTGTCAAATATGGGTCTAACATCACTGATTAAGTCTTTGCCAAATACGACCACTATTTACATGATAAAATCAGTGTAGTTGTTGTATTGCCGACAAAAATTTCATAAGCAAACCATTCAGAAGAATCTTAAGGAATAGGTACTGCAACACAATTTAATTTGATCTGTGAGAGAATCCCAAATGAAATTGATTGTTTGTTGTTTTTTTTTAGTCAACCAAAAGCACCAGCATCATAACATGAGAATTTTTCAGATCACAGACTTGATCGAACGGTTTATTGGGGATTTGCCCTAATTTACTCACCCGAAACGGGTGAATCGACACTTTTAAATTAATTTTACAATGCATTTGCTCGAAAAGAGCCTTTTCCAAGCAGTAAATTACTATTATTAATTTTTCTGTTTTTTTTTTAATTTTTGTGGCCATTGTCAGTCCGTTGCAAAGAGTTTTTATTATTTGAGAAAAGTTTTACAAATCAGATGATGATGATAACGATGGCGATATCGATGACGATGGCGATGACGATGGCGATGGCAATGGGAAAGTCGAAGTCGAAGTCGAAGTGGAAGTCAAAGTCAAAGTCGAAGTCAAAGTCGAAGTCGAAGTCGAAGTCTAAGTCGAAGTCGAAGTCGAAGTCGAAGTCGAAGTCGAAAGTCAAAGTCATGAATGTTGTTTTTATCATTTAAATACGTCGTCATTATGTTAGATGTTACACATCATCGTAAGGCTCACTCAATTTTTTTTTTTTTTCCTCTCACAATGCATAGTAAAACGTTGTATGATACACGTGCGTAAGATGATTTCCGACTCGTGTCGACTTATCCACTCGCTCGCTACGCTCGCTCGTGAATAAAATGCCACTTATCGGAAATCACCTACCTTCCGCACTTATAGCATAAATAACTATTATCTACTCTCATAACGTAACATTCGAATTATAAACTTCAAAACGAGTTTATATTGACATACTTTCTAAATACAATACCGAAATTTATAAATAGAATCATATTATAACACTTTTTTAAACAATTTTTTTTCTATTACGATACAAGCCAAGTCCAAGAAGTTAATATCACCAATGAGTTTCCATCATCTTTTCTAATGGAACGATAGCGGGGGACAGCAGCTCCGCTCTAGCTGGTTTTTAACAACAGCAACAGTTTTATAAACTACTATTTTTTGGTCTTGAGGCGGTTCCCACGAAGTCAATTTATTTGTAAGCGAATCGACAACTCTATTTGCAGCATAGAATGGCCACTCAAATAATTCTGTATTTGAATATTGAATATAACATAATGGCACGGCTGTTTTCCCCGATGAGTTAGGCAGAGGTGTACCTATAATACACCCACATTTCGCTTAGGCAGAGGTGTACCTATAATACACCCACATTTCGCTTAGGCAGAGGTGTACCTATAGTACACCCACATTTCGCCAGTTATGTTTAAGTCCCTTGTAATAGCAGGCGAGCTGATTGCCAGTAACCGGGCACTAATACAGACTCCAGGCTGAGAAGTTCCTGATGGAAAATAATAAATAAAATAAAATGTTTATTTCAATAACTTAAAATACATTTACATTAGGTCTTTAGGGGAATTTCCATTTAAGTAAGAAATATACTTGTGTTAGGAAGTTCCGCTCTTCCACTAGTTACAACTAACAGTATAAGCCATTGAATAGACATTCCATTTCAGTAGGTATTAAGAAAAGAGTGATATAAAACAAAAATAAAAACAAAGTTATCATATTTATAGACGCGCGGAGGTGTGTATGAATGCGTGCGCGGGTGTGTGTTTGTGTGTGGAAAAACCCAATAACACTTTGCTCGACCTGGGAATTGTACCCAAGAGCATCAGCATTAGCATGAGTCAGCAGTAGCGCTCGCAATCACTAGATTAACGAGGTAATCTTCAGTTATTTGACAATCTATGGAAATATTTCATTAGCATCAAAACTCTGTATTACAACATACATACATAACCAGCCTGTATCGTTCCCACTGCTGGGACAGGCCTCCTCTCTGTGAGAGGGAGTAAGCCGTAATCTACCACGCGGGCGCAGTGTGGGTTGGTAGATGTCACATGTCTTCGATTGTTTTGTTCTGGGACATGCCGGTTTCCTCACGATGTTTTCCTTCACCGTTTTGAGAGCAGTGGCGATGAAATAATTTACACAAAGTAAAACGCCTGTCTGGGTTCGAAATTACGACCTACAACTCGTAAGTCACGGCCAGTGGAAATTCTCAAATAATAAAAAAATACGTACATGATATCATACAATATAGACAAGGTAAACTTTCAAATTAATCTCGTGGATATGGGTCATTGTGATCGTCGCGATAGATAAGATAAGACTGGCACTATCTCTACTGCTGCGCCTGCGCATAAGAGGGTCACTGAGGCTGTTAATGCTTGAGCAAGATTTATTTGCAAGTACCTTTATCAAAATACTAGAAGAACTAAAAGATTATTAACCACCAATTACTAGGAAGATATTAATGTTTAATGCCCCGTTGGTCTAGTGATCACAAGCACTATTGCTGACCATATGGGTTCGATTCCTGGGTTGAAAAAAGTGTTAATGGGGTTTTCTATCTGGAATTTCTCAGTAGCAGCCCGGACTCTGGATTTAGGCCCGTTTAATGGCAATAGGCTCGCTCCGAATGGGTCTCAAACGTAACTGGCGAAATTTGGGAGTACGATTGGTACACACGGCTACACATCAAGCTATACATTTCCAATTTAAGCTGACCTCGCATTGAACTGAAATCCTAACAATGCTAGATCGGCATAAACTGGAAATGTATAGCTTTATGTGTAGCCGTGTGTACATCTCTGCCTAACCGTCCGGGGAATAGAGGCGTGATGATATGTTTATATTCTTATGTAAAACGGTTGAATATTTGTGTCAACATACCTTGTTCAACCTTGAAAGGCATATTATTCTATCAACGACTACCTAAATGATAAGAATAGTTGGTCGCTGTGATTAACTCAAGACAATGTTTATATTCTTTCTCCAGAATTAGCGTACTTACTGACGGGTTATAAGAGTTTATGTAATTGTTTATTTTATAAGACTTTATAATTCATTTTATTAAAATTTATTGTTGACATAATCTACTCATTACAATGTTTTTTTTATGAGTTGTATTGCAATATGTGGTTAGCTAGCGACCTCGACGGGTGCGTCTCATATCATATACAAAGTTATTTGGAATATTTTCATTTCAATAACGTTCACAAGATGTAATAAACGTGAGATATACCAACTGTTGATATAATTTCTTTACTTAAAACATTTATATACTCTTAAACTTATTTAATATAACGTTATTGGATATAACGTTTATTTAATCTAAAATCATTATGTCTAGCATTTAAACTATATATTGATACCATCATACAGGTTTAGAGATATGCTAACTACGAGTATGTAGCTATGTGACCGGCCTCAAGAAAACTTGCGTGAGGTGATGATAATGATTATGACGTCACGCTGAAGTAGTTGCACGAAGGCTGCGTTGTCGTTCATACTCGGGGACACCAATTTAGAGGTATGAGGAACCGGGTGTAAAGTTCACTCATCCTCTATTGAAAAGGGAGGATCCTCCGACCAGATGGGTGTCGTGTCTGGCGGGCAGCTGCCCAACGATTGATGTCGGATAGTCTTATATATGTCGTTCGCACGGTAAACTCTAATAGCGCGATGCAGTATTATTAAACTGAAACTATGTCAAAAAGGTTTCTATAAAGTTAAAGATAGACTTAGACGTCAAAAAGGCTTGGGACTAATTAAGCTACCCCAAGCAACAAACAAGTATTTTAGACTACATGACTACATTATATGAGCTCATATAATTTGTTTGGATTATTTTATTTGAATGTAAGTCAATTTATTTTAAATTTGTTTTTATTTATTGTTGACATAATCTACTCATTAAAATGTTTTTATTTTATGAGTTGTATTGCAATTTGTGGTAATATAAATTATTTTAGCTTAAGCACTATTATATAGAATCAAGTTTTTCCAACTGAACAGACAGCTGTGCTGCTGGGGAGTTTGTTGCGCCACTTCTTTTTCCCAGCTTAAGCACTAGGAAGTGGTGAAGGGTGGGCGTTTTTGGGGGACTGTGTTATGTAATTTTGACGTTTGAAAAGTGCTGATTCTCAGCCTAGTTTGAATAAATGACTTTTGATTTTGATTTTGCAGGATTTTTGTGGCGTCAGGATTTTGTGTGATGTCAGGTATTTGATGCGTAGTTCGTAAATAAATATCATCTAATGATCATTGTGTCGGAAGCAGAACAAACAATCATATAATGATTTGGAGAGGTCAATGGCCGCAGTAAGACCACAGAATTACTCTTTAATGATCACGAGTCGTAGTATTATATAAACTGTGATTCATTCTCATCATCATATTAATGTACTATATCATACAATTATAATATATCTATTAACTGTCACTAAAACTGTTACGATGATAAACTGAGGAGATTTAGTTAGGCAGAGATAAGCCTGAATTATTTCATTAAGTACGGTCGCTTCGATTATGATTTTATATTTTTTATTATTATATTTTAGTAATTACTATGTATCAAATATTTTTCTCGATACAAGATACTGCATGCATAACTGGCACTAGCAGGCAACGAATACAATGAAAAATGTACGAATCTTATCCAATTTGGCTAAGAATCAGCTGTTTTTGAACGTCAATTATCATTACATGGGAAACAACCTCCAACTCAAACCTAGAAATACCCAAAGGTCCAAAATGCTGAGGATAATAACAAATGCTTCTTGGTTCATAAAAAAACAACAATTACACCACGACCTTGAAATCAGAACAGTTCACGAAGAGATTAAACACTCAATGAAATCGTACAGGAACAGACTAGATCCAATCATCCAAACTCACTGGTTACGCACACAATGAATAATAATTCAAACAGCTAAAACGAAAGTTCCCTAGAAATTTATAGGGAATATGTTATGCACGTCACTGGAATGACTGCCCTTCAAGACAATTAATAAATTCTTAACCTTATGCTGAATGTTCACAAGGAACAGATTGCAAGACCACTAACAAACAAAAAAAATATGTATCATAACATATGACAGTCCCCCAAAACGCCCGCCAATATTGTAGGTATCTTAGCTCAGCATGTGTATCTACTCTCTACAGATACCCTTTTATCCTTCAAAAGAAGAGTTCATTGCTAAAATTGCCAATAAGTTCGAAGAATGAAGCTATTTATAGACCGAAGAATCTCTGGATTATATCAAGTGCTCTCTAATGTTAATAAACTCATCTCCACACGGTTCATAGTAAATGCGATGGATATAGAATATTGTTAGTAAACTCTCAACCTCTAGAAAATCTAATAAAATGGCGGAGGAGAAACTTCCTGACGCATTTATGATATTAATTAGAACAGGGCTAAGATTACTGTGTATACAAGCTCGACTCGTCTACTGTTTTAGAAGGAAAAACTAGCTTTGCAATGAAAAAACTGGGTAATTAAAAAGTTCTCTTAGAAAATAAGAGATGACTTGATTCAATTCACAAGGACATGGTTGGTTAAATCCTCCTTTTTAAGAGGAGGTTCTCTAAATTTTATGTTAATTTGCATTCACATCCGCTTATAATCAAAATGGTACTTTAGTAATTGTTATATATTTATGAGCCCATATCTGTTCACTTTTAATATTTAATGTACAGTATGCTGTTGGCGTATTTATTTATTTAAAATAGGTACGCCAATAACAGCATATTGTACATTAAATATTAAAAGTTAACAGATATGGGCTCATAAATATATACCAATTACAGGTTTATTCATTGAAATTTATATTACACATATTTTATTGACATTCACATACAACAAAGCAACCTTTTTAAAATTAGTTTATTAAATTACTTAAAAAAAAAAAAAACGTATTACAGAAATATGTAGTGTTAAATATTGTAGTTTTTCATGTTGGCACAAACTTTAGGATAATAGTGGATTTAAACGATAAGTCATTCGTCGACCAGATTTGCTACAAACCTTGAATGAAAATGAATGCATTATAGTAGCCTCGAGTGCATGAAAAAAAGGAGCTCGTGGCTAATTACTAACAGCCACACGGGTCGATCCAACAGGTTAAGCTACGCTTGCCGGGGTTGGTCCTTGGATAGGTGAACATCTTTACATACCTCCATGCCTCGAAAAGCCGTTGGTCTCGGCTATCATTCGTGGACCTTTGACAAACGACTGTTACTGTGATAGTCCTCAGAAGCCCGAAAGTCTGACAACCAGTCTTACCAAGGGGTATCGTATTACCCAGTTAGTGGATTGTGGAGTTCAGATAGGCAGTCGCTCCATGTTAAATACTGGTATTCAGCTGCATCCGGTTAGACTACATTCACTAGTCGGTAGAAGTCAGTCTCATTACCACGTTGCTGACTTACTCACATTTTACCATGACCTGAGCTATTCTAATTTACATACATACCATCGCAGACACTGGTGCCTGATCACTTTTTGACCTTATTGCTTATGCAATAAGGTCGGTCGCCAAGCAACATTTAGACTCGATTTTAATGGTTATTTGATGAAATCATTAACGTTAATGATCCATTACGTAATGGGGCATTAACGTCTGTCTTTGTGCAACTGGATGTAAGCCTAATAATTTGTAACTAACGTAATCGTTGGTTATCTGATATGTTGATAATCCACTGCAGTAGATGTTCTGCCAGTGAACAGTCGTAGCAACCACCTTATCACGTAATAAGAAGTGTTTTGAGTATGCACAAGTGTCATATGTTTTAAATTATGCAATCTTTTATTATGATATATAGGTAGATAAGGAACAGGGTGTAAAGTTCACTCATCCTCTATGGAAAAAGAAGGATCCTCCGACCACACGGGTGTTTGTCTGGTTGGCAACTGCCCGACGATTGATGTGGGATCGTTGTATATATGTCGGTCACGCGGTAAACACTGCTTGCGCGATTTTGCGAGACGTAAGTGAGATCCGTAGTTCGCATTGGCGATGTAGATGCCGCCAAAATGCTTATATCAACATGGCTGTATTTAGTGACGAGTAAACAGATATATGAGTTAGTTTTCATGGAAGCCATGATGGTCTTTTTGGAAAGAGTCTGTGTTCCTTTCCACCATTAACCTATCAACCTGCAAAGCAAGAGTGCAAACTGCTCAGGCATCTTCTGGGCACGCTCTTTTCCTCTTAAACCTCATCCATTGGTTTTCACCCGGCGAGATGGAGGTCAAGAGCAGGCAAAATCTGCCAAAAAAGGAACATCTGAGTGTTTAAAAAAATAAAAATGTTTTCAATACTTTACAATAGCTTTTAAAAACTTTGTACATTTATGTAGGTAGGTATGTCTGAATCAAACTAGGTAAATCCAAAATTCAATAAACAGGTATTCATTAAACTTTTCCTTGACCAGGCAATTACACTATCATTCAAATAATTAATTATGAATGCTTAATTAATTGGTAATAATGAATCTTATTATGTTTTACCTGTCAATAGTCATCTTATCAATTTTCCTGGCGTGGGTGTTCCAAGATAATAAATTATAGAAATTGTAAACAGAATTTTATCATAGCACTGATAATATGGAAACGACGCCAACTTACGATTCGTAAGTCGTAGGTTCGAACCCAGGCAGGCACTCACGAGGGAGAGGCAAGATTCACGACCTCGCGCCCCTAGTCGCCGCAGGAGACGCCCCGGGCGTCGGGAGTCGCAAGCAGTGAAGGAAACATTGTGAGGAAACTTGTCGAAAAATGTCCTAGAACCAAAAATTCGAAGACATGTGAAGCCGCACTCCAATCCTTCCGGCCACCATAGGCGCGGGCTTGCGGACGTTGAGCGATGGGTAGCTCGCCGTCTGATAAGGACCAGGCCCGGCCCCATGCTCGCGAAGGAGGAGGCGGAGCGCGCGAGGGAAATGCAAGATGCGCGCCCTCGCGCCCCTAGTCGCCGCAGGAGACGCCCCGGGCGTCGGGAGTCGTGAGCCGACTTCCGGCCACCGAAGGCGTGGGCTTGCGGACGGTGGGCAATGGGTAGCTCACCGTCCGATAAGAACCAGGCCCGGGTCGACGACGCGTTGTGTTCCACGCACGCCTCAAAGAGATGTCAGCACCAACTGACGGGGTCCGTAAGGGCCAATGCCACCAGGGTTGCGAGTTTGTCCGAAAGGGATATCTCGGCCCCGGCACACAGGCAACGGAAGGAACACGAGTGGGTTTTAGTCAGTAAAAGTCTGACACACCCTCCCGCTCCGCCCAGAGCGGGAGAAGTTATTTGATAATTTCCCACCCAGAAGATAAAAAAAAAAGCACGCACTTAAGTTTGTGTAAAGTGTTACATCACCACTGCTCTCAAAACGGTGAAGGAAAACATTGTGAGGAAACCGGCATGTCCTAGAACCAAAAATTCGAAGACATGTGAACCCGCACTCCAATCCTTCCCACAGAGAGGAGGCCAGTGTCCCTGCAGTGGGAACATTATCCAGTTGATTAATCGTATTCCCCAATTCTAAGGATTATTTCTTAGTTTGACTAATTAATAAGTTCATCGTCGTCATTAATTCAAAATAAGCTGAGAATCAGCACTTTTCAAACGTCAAAATTACAACACAGTCCCCCAAAAACGCCCACCCTTCACCACTTCCTAGTGCTTAGCTGGGAAGAAGTGGCGCAACAAACTCCCCAGCAGCACAGCTGTCTGTTCAGTTAGAAAAACTTGATTCTATACAATAGTAGTTATGCAAAGTAATGTACTTTTGTGACGTAAAACATTAAATTAAATTAATTGCTATATGCCATCTAACACACGCCAATATACTCGTACCAACAAAATAATCATCGAAATCTATACTCAAGCGAAAATAAAAACTAAACGATACACACATAGAAACATCGTTTACGAGTATAAGGTACTGGCCTTTTCACCCGACTGCGGAAAAGCCAAAAAAGGAGGGTTATGTGATTTTAACAATGTGACAATCAAGGTGGAAAATAACCTAATGTTTATTAGGGTCCACGTGGCTATTTATTTATATAAATTTTATGTGTAGGAGTAATTTTCTATATTTGAAGCCGTCAATGTCAGGAAGTCGGCCACAACATAAAAAAATGGCAAAAGGCTGGGCAGATTGTTTTCTCTTTGCCTTTGAAAACGACCACAAAACGGCGAACAAAAATGGCTGTAAAAAAAGTACATATTCATTTCTATCTTTAGATTCTGACCAATAACTCCAATAAAACAGCAGTTTCTACTAATTCTCAACCGAGATAAGTACTTAACCCTCCAATTCCCTGACTGTTGGCTGCCATTCTCACAATTATTAGGGTTAACGACCAAAATATGACGTTTCAATTAACTTCACGACTCAGTGCCTTAGGCCGGTTGCATGCTCAACTGAATTTAGTAACTCCATTTTATGCGGCATAGTTTTAGTTGTTATCGGATTAATTTAGTACATGAAAATAAAGTTGTATTACATTTGTTTTCTTTTATTATATAATTAGCGAACTGCCATCGAAAACATCGAGAATTCTGTATTTTATGTAAGTTTAATGTTAATGTATTATACACAAACCTTTCGGAATAAATCTCTAAATGATGGTGAAAAGTGCAACAAATCTGTTGCGTACTCGTAGTATAGATGAACAACGGGGCCTCGCAGACAGACATAAAAAGCAGTTTTTTTTTTAAATAAATGTTCATAAGTTTTTTTTTTTCTACATTAACTTTATGTTTAGCTACGTAATATACTGCTGAAAGGTTAATATACACTAGTGCATTTTGTCGAACGTAACATTCCTGCGAATGCTCGACGTTGTGTTCGACGTAATGCTCACGGCGAGTGAGCATTTACCTATAACAATTATTTCTACCTTGCGGTCATTGTAACGACCTGCCCTCGGCCCGCGCACCTCACTCCTCGTCGCCTGCGCTCGTGCCTTTGCTTGATAAAATGTTACACCAAAATGCTCGTTGGTTTTTAAAATCGATGTTCTGTTACAAGTAAATGCTCTAGTCTATACTCACCTAAACAAATTACCTTATCCAAGTTGACTTTCTACGAAAATAACTCTGATTTGATTGTGCTCCGAAGTTAATGCATGAAAAAAGTTAGATGGTTTAATGTTATTGCTGACAGACTTAATCTAGTCTGAAAACAACAACATCCCGGGGTAGCCTGAAGTCATCTGTTTTAGCGTTGAATTTTTACATATTTACTCTTCTTCTTAGCGAAAGTTCTTCGCAATTTCCTCTCATTTTAAGAAGTTCCGTTTTGCTTAGCCGTATTTAATAGCTCTGACAGATAGTCAGAGAAAAAAAGATAAATGGGTGTCTAGATAGAGATCCATTTCTCTTTGCACAAGTTTTGCTGCTGACTAAAAGTATTTTACAAGAGGAAATTATACATAGGTACCAACTTCATATTCGTACGCAAGTAACTATCCTACTTTCACCGTCAAAAATACCCGGAAATTTCAGTGACATTATTGACGCTAGCACTTTGTGGTCACTATAATCCTCCCAAGAACGATGAATAATGACTGATTCCTATAATTTACGGACCGTTATTGGTAACATTAAGACTTGTATCTTTACTAATAATGACGCAAAGACTTCATAGCTTTGCATAGTAGACCCTGTCATATGGAAGTAGCTATCACGTAGCTAAATAATTGGTTTACGAATCTACATAAATGCCCAGTTTAGCATTATTAAAAATGTTACCATTGCTAATAAAAACGATTCGATAATGTTTATAGAAACCGAGAAATCACTTTTTCCTCGCTACGTATGGACTGGCATGCTGTGATTTTAGGTGCACTTACTATGATAATCTACCAAATCATGAGTGTGTAAATCACCTTATATGTTTAGAACAAAAAAACAAAGTGATTCGAGCAGCCAGAGTTCATTCATCAACAAAGGTATACGTGTGTTATCTAATTTGCGTGACTTTTTTGTACTTATTTTGCAACAATTGCCTTTTTTGTTCGCCGATCGTGATTCGTCACAATCATCATTAATTTGACAGTTTTGATGGGGGAACGTCAGTTTGTATAAATCCTCGGCGGAATAAGGACTTAGAGTGACGTATTGTGTGAGTTGTATATAATATTTGCGGAAGTGAAAAGTGTTATTGTTTTAAAACAATGAACAAAGTAGGTCAACATTAATTTTTATTGCATTATGCATGATGTGTAAAAGGAAAGTGTGCCTCTAGGGATATTGTACCATCAGGCTGGATAATGTAGCATAATGTAATGTAATGTGCTGGCGTAATGTAGGTTTGTTAACTTGATATACGTACTTCCTGTTTCTCTCGAGTATGTTAGTGCCCGACTTAGAATTAACATGGTCTCTCGCCAAATCTAAACGGGCTCTGGAAAGCTATTTTTGTTGCGCCACTTCTACTTCCCAGCTAATGCAATAGGAAGTGGAGGAAGTGGTGAAGGGTGGGCGTTTTGGGGGACTGTCTTATGTAATTTTGACGTTCGAAAAGTGCTGATTCTCAGCCTAGTTTGAATAAATGACTTTTGAATTTTGAATTTGAATTTTGAATTTTATTGTTAAAAACGTTAAAATTAATTAAATGCATTAAGTAATAAAATGCCATGCAAATTCTCACGCTTGGCAGACTGACTGATTATCACAATAATTAATAGTTATTGTTATAAACGTTAGAACGCCATCTATCGACGTACAAATTAAAACTTAAGGAAGTTGCATTATTTTGTAAACATTTACAACAAGATAAATATTCATAATTGATTTACTAATAGTTTGAACGCTTAGTTATCTTGACTTAACCAAAATTTATTCCGTTTTTTCTTCTAATGATGTATTACTTCATTTCCAAATCACCGTTTCCATTAATTTATAAGAAATTTACAAAGAACGTTGCCTTAGTCACGCTCGCAGTTGGTTTATCAACATTATTCTTTATCGGACGCGATATTACTTTGATAAATCGAAAATACACTAATGAAAATAGAGAATCGATTGTTGTATATTCGGAAATGGAATCGATTTGTTTGGATAGTGACTCGGTGTTTAGAAATACGGATATTTTTGTTGAGGTAAATAATGTTTTTGGAAAATTCTGTGATTTTTATAGGAATAATACCTACTTAAAGTGGAATGTTATTTTGTAAGGGGTTCAGTTAAAGTTTTGTTATTTATCACATAATTTTTGAAGCAGGCTCCACAAAAATCTATTTTTTTTTTGTATTTTATGTCACCACCTAAAAGTAACCCCAAACTTATTTGTCCTACATTCTTGCAAAAAAATATCTCTAGTAGCTAACTAGATATCCCATTACGAGTGTTCCGATTCCTCACATAAAAAACTACTCGATTTTTTATCTCGATCGAACGCGGAAACTCGATTCCTATGTTAGTCGTACATTGGTCGAAAGTGCTTATCGCGATAAGAGTTACATTCGTAAGGATAGACTGCGTATGCCTACAGCAATTGGTCACTAATATCTTGAGAGTCACTGAGAGGGAGACGTGTTCATTTGTTTTATTTTATTGGACCTTATAAGAGCGGAAAGATAATGGTAAATATTATAAATTCTTTTGTTTTGTGAAGTGTTTGTAATAAGTTCATTGTGTATAGGTCAACGTGGGTTTTAAGATGAGTTTTCAAAAGAAAATTTTATGTGAATATTTTTGGTGGAAACTTGGACTTATTATTGATAGAAATCTAAAATGAATACTCATGCTTTCTCTTTAAATGAAGAGGTGTTTGCCCTATTGTGGAGCAATAATAATATTGGTGTATTATACGGATCAATGTACCAACAAATTATCTTTTGTCAAGCCTACGCAAGTTTGTCACGGAAGTATGTTTCCTATTAAATGAAGCGAGTCAATCCGATACGTTTTTGGATGGGAATCAACGAGTATTAATAATTTTATTATATTTAAATTGGCTAATATCCGTAAACTGATTATCAAAGCAGGAAAACACGTCGTTAGTAACTGTTATCAACACGCTTTTTATTAAATAAACTAACATCCGGTTGCTGAATTGTGAATTTAATGTTGAGAACTTTTCAACTACAACTGTAGTTATGTTGACTACTTCGATTTAGCCCGCGAAATTCAAATTACCTTATGTTCTTTGCAAATAAGTTTTGAATTCTGCGGTCTATCACCTTAAGTAATGCTAAAGTAGACTTTGACAAGTTCTCAGCTTCCAATTCTCAATTCAAAAACCGCTTATAAGTCGGTACATACCAAACAACTTAGATTTTCTTCTTGTAGCTTCTTCAATTATCAGCCCTTTTGAAATGTTTATACATTAGTACCGTGTCGCAATTATCAAATGAATGATTGAAACCGTACTTTGCGCCATTTTCATTCTACCGAATTCAGATATCCTAATAGATAGCAGTCGCTCCATGTAAAATACTGGTATTCAGCTGCATCCGGTTAAACTGGAAGGCAACCCCAACTTAGTTGGGAAAAACCTAGGCAGATTGATTGATTGACTTCCCATCTGACCTCCACAATCCAGTTACTGGGTAATACGATACCCCATGGCAAGACTGGTTATCAGAGTTTCGGGCTTCCGACTACACGTAACGATTGCCAAAGATCTACTAATGACAGCCGGGACCAACGGCTTAACGAGCTTTCCGACGCACGGAGGAGTTTCGATATGAAATGGATGGTCACCCATCCACGGACAGACCTCGGCAAGCGTACCTTAACCTTCCATCGACCCGTGCGGCTGTCATTATTTAGCCACGAGCAGAATGATGTAGTCTAGTAGTGTATTTTCAAATTTACGTAACGTTTACGTAGCGCTTTCGGTCTAAGATCTGAGCACTTGACTTTTACAAGCTAGGTACTCCACTAAGATCTGAAACTAGGTCATAAGTCATAACTGGAACTAAAAGTAGTAAGCCATGCCACACAGGATTGATTGAAGTTTTCACCTAACAAGAGAACACTACATGCGAATTACGCATCATACTGACGTCACGTAAAATCCTGCATCGCGCAAGCGGAGTTTACCGCGCGACTGGCATATATACAAAATCCCGACAGCAATCGTCGGGCAGTAGCCCACCAGACACAACACCCGTGTGGTCGGAGGTTCCTCCCTTTTCTATGGAGGATGAGTGAACTTTACACCCTGTTCCTCATACCTAAAACCTTTACCTTTGTTCCCACTAGTACCACCGAACTGAACCACTGGTGGTACACGTCAATCATAATTTAAAATCTATATGAGGCGTTTCCTTTCTGACTACTCTGAGAAGAAAGGCCGAAACAAACTCAGACGTCACAGTCTTAAAAGTCCAGACATCTTGGTCAGATCATGTGAGGATCACGTAGATTTGTGTCTGAAATGGTCTTTTACTCAGAGTACGCATTTTTCAGTAATCGTGCAGCTCAACTCAGAACTGAAGAAACTCAACGACTCGAGGATCAATACCAAAGTAAGGACATAGGGGTAGGCTGCATAAATTAGCCAAACTGCCAGACCATGATTAAAACTTACTGAGAAAAAAAAACATGCGGGGCAGTCTTTGGGGACTGCCATTAGAAGTGAAAACTAAGTAACTTGTGAATTGTATATCTATGTACATATATACACAGTATACATAAAGCTCATGGGACGCTTGCGGTGACGATGACGCGAGTTTCAGGCTTTCTGTTCACCCAAAAAGTACACATACTCGTGTATACACAGTATACATAAAGCTCATGGAAAGCGTTCGGTGACGAAGACGCGAGTTCCATGATTTTTGGTCACCCAAAAAGTGCTCAACGCGCCTAAAGCAGTTTTCACTTCAAAAAACAACAACCCACATAGTACTCACATTCACACGTTGCTTATAAATAATTAAAACACATGCTAATGGTAACAGTAATTGAATAACATGCTGGTTAGCAACATTACTGAATTGAATTAATAAAACTGATCACATTTTTAATTAATTCTTATTATTATTATGTTATTAATAGTTGATTGAAATTACTTGAACCAGCAGATAGGTATACTTGCGGATTTATTCGTTCGGTAGGTAATCCTACACCCGTAAATAAAGATCTTAAGGGGAGCTGGTAAAATCACAATCCTACTTATATATTTATATATAATATTATAAACACGAAACTTTGTGAGGATGGATGGATGTATGTTTGTTACTCTTCCACGCAAAAACTACAGAAACAGAACAAAACGGATTTAGATTAAATTTGGCAAACAGATAGTTTATAACCTGGATTAACACATAGGATACTTTTATCCCGACATTCCCACGGGAGCGAGACTTATGCAGGTGCAACCGCGGGGACTGCTAGTCATAAATAAAAAGCACCCATTAGGCCTAGATACTGTTTATTTATTTATACGGCAGTCGTTTCCAGTCGTCAGAAGCCCGAAATTCTGACAACCAGTTAGACCAAGGGGTATTGTATTACCCAGTTACTGGGTTTTGGCGGTCAGATAGGCATTCGCTCCGTGTGAAATACTGGTATTCAGCTGCATCCGGTTAGACTGCAAGCCGCCCCAACATAGTTGGGAAAATGCTTGGCAGATTGATTGCTTGACCCAGATTGAAATTAAGGGGAGCTGGTGAAATCACAATGAATTTATTGGGTCTAGATACTTATTCCGACGAATACATTCAAAAACATCTCTAGTAACAGTAATATTACATGTTACGAAGGAATAATATTTCACTTTATATTCATAGGGTTTCTTTATAATGTTTTTATTAATAATAAATATGAGAACATCCTATATAATGATCCGCTCACAGTCCGGAAACACCTTTTATAACGTACTCCCATTACCGGTACCTATTCATGTGTATTTAATACAAAGGAAAAAAAAATTGTAAAAATAACTCCAGCGAAATGTAAATAAACAGGCACATATATTATGTTTCATTAGTAACGAACTCGTCAATATTTTATTTACTACATAAACATCTAATAAATATTTTAACGATCACATAGAACACATATTACCGACGTTAAGGCTTATTGATGATTCGCCCGAATTTACTCACCCGAAACGGGCAAATCGACACCTATCAATAATGTTATTTTAACTTGAGGCAATTCGCAAAAAGTTAATTTATTTGTAAGCAAATTAATTTCTAGAGTTGTAGATGCCTGCAAATAAATTAACTTCTTACGAATCGCCTCAATATAAAATAATATTATTTAAAAGTGTCGATTCGCCCATTTCGGGCGAGAAAATTCGGACGAATCACCAATAATCCGACCTTAACACCTATTTAAAACCAATTAATAAAATTTCGAGTATCCTTTTGTTTATGTATTCTTCTTTTCGTGTGGTTAGTAACTAATCTGGTGTCAGAGTTTTAAAGCCGCCCATGGGCCTCTGACTTGGCTTCACATGCCGTCAAGAAATATCTCTCAGGCATGCTGGTTTCCTCACGATGTTTTTCTTCACCGTTTTTGAAGCAAGTGATAATTATACAATACGCACATAAATCCGAAAAGTCAGAGTTGCGTGCCTTGGGTTCGAACTCGAGACCTATGACTTGGCAGTCCGACGGTCACACCACTAGGCTATCACTGCTATATGCATACTATGTTTATGTATTTATTTGTATAGTTTATTAGTTAGTCATTCAATTTAGTGTAGACTGTATATTGTATATAAAATTTGTCATCTATGGTTATAATAATAAGTCATATCCTATTAATCATTAGCATATTAAGAGCGTTCATCCAAAAAGTTGGCAACGTCGCAAGTAGCTGTCAAATATTTAGCTGTTTTGATTAATTTAGCGATATTACTCTATGGAAATAAGAAATATGGCTAACTAGTGAACTAAAATATTGATTATGAAATGCAATAATTAATATCGTAACACCGAATATTTAGTTTTAGATGTAAAAAAAGTATTTGGAAACATTTCAAATGCCTTTTTTACACCTAAAACGGTTAGAACATCAAATTCAGTGTTTTATTTGCAATTCATTATTAATATTCTAGTTCACTAGTTAGCCATATTTCTTATTTTCATTCAGTAATATTGCCAAATTAATCAAAACAGGTAAATATTTGACAGCTATTTGCGACGTTGCCAATGCTCTTAAAGTACAAATCGAAAATACGTGAAAATTAATAAAAATGAAAATGTTATCATATACATAAGGCAGAAGCCACACCTAAAAATAATAAATATGGCTATGATATCTAATATATACCACTTCCTATCATTTTTAAATCTGGAGTCCAATGCATCAAGATTGTTCTAAAAATAGCATTATAAATTGGGGTCAAAGGCCCCCTTCGTAAGAACTATTGACGAGTCAGTAAATTGCAAACCGACACCGGTACACTTCACATCCTCAATTGACTGTAATAGCACGGATGGCCGACCACGATACATTATGTAAAGTACTTTATGTTTACTATACTCCTATTTATACACCAACTGGTCTGTTATTGTCCCACTGCACTGTACTGCTGAGTCAAAGCCTCTTCTCATACAAAGAAGAATTGAATGGGAATCACAATGATTGATTGATTGATTGATTGAGTAGTTATGGCCCAGTGGTTACGGCCGCGACTTAGAACGAGTTGTAGGTCGTGGGTATGAACCCAAGCAGGCGCTTTACTTTGTGTAAATTATTCCGTCAGCACTGCTCTCAAAACGGTGAAGGGAAACATTGTGAGGAAACCGGCATGTCCTAGAACCAAAAATTAGAAGACATGTGACATCCACCAACCCGCACTGGGTCTGCGTGGTGGATTATGGCCCACTCACTCTCGCAGAAAGAGGAGGCCTGTGTCCCAGCAGTCCACATTATAGACGCTTGCGTCGACATTGTGTCAACTAACTTAACTTTCTAAGAATTAAAACAATCGACGGTCGCAGTCGCTTCCCGTATGCGCGGAATTATTTTCTGTGCGGCCAGAGTTTTAAATTTTTACATGTTTT
Source organism: Agrochola macilenta (assembly GCA_916701695.1). Taxonomy (NCBI): domain Eukaryota; kingdom Metazoa; phylum Arthropoda; class Insecta; order Lepidoptera; family Noctuidae; genus Agrochola; species Agrochola macilenta. The sequence goes on along the minus strand of OU753554.1, from coordinate 6,357,896 downwards.
CAAGTGGTTTTTTCCTTGTTTGTTCAAATACGCGCTCAGCTGTTGATAAAATGCTTATCTTACAGGCGTAGTAATTTTATCAATTTTTTATACACTCGGTGGATTAACATAATAATTATTAGAATTCCTAAACAGAGAGATAAGAACACTACACACTACAACTTACACGTAGAACTTTACACGAAATATGTATTATATTACAAATAGCAGGATGTAGGTACACTTGTAGATATTTTTTGTTTAGTTAATAACAGTCATATCTTTTTATACTACTATTTTTCTATGATAAGGTTTTCAGGAATTACTTTTGGGCCATAAAGATTGTAAAAATTCACGATACTTTCAGTCTGTTTTGTTTCAAAAAGGATAAGAGTGATTCATGTAAAATAGTTTTACCATTTGCCTTCTGTTAAACATTTTGCTTACGCTAGATCAGTAGAACATTAATGATCATCGAAATATACATCAAGAACCTTCTACATTAAGGTATTTAAACTCACAATTTTACAAAATTAAAATAATTGGATTCTGCTGCTGTTATAAAAAACTCGGCAAATATTGTCTTCTCGTATATCTGGATTTATAGAAGCACAGTAATAGCCTATTTCAAGTGAAAACTAGAATTTCTGTGTTTTCCAAGGAATTTAGTTTCTTGATAATACATCTCTATAAGATCATAATAACAAAGTGACACAATTTATCGTTTCATATACCTAATAACTAGGGCGAAGCAAAAAAGAAGGGTTATGATTTAGACCGGTAAGGTATGTAGGTATGTTCATCTATCCTCATAGCTTCTAAACTATTACTCATCATAATTTGACGATATTGTCAGAAGCGTCTTGATCGTCCGCTGGTTATAGGGTAATTGACGTCACATTAAAATGAATATGGCACATAAAATTAAGTAAATGAAGTGGACATAAAGTCATGAAATAAAAATCTGGTACTTACAAAAAGAAATTTAAAAAAAAATTGCATTAATTGCAATTGAGTGCATTTCCTATGAGAATTTTGTATGAATTATTGAATTTTAGACAGGACAACGTCTGATGGCTCGGCTAGTTATTAATAAATATTAGGAAGATCATAATTAAGTATAATTAAAAACAAAGTGACACGTGACAAGTGTTATTGATCTAGTGGCCGCAAGCGCTACTGCTGAGAATGAGGTCCTGGGTTCGATCCCGGCATGGGCAAAGTGTTATTGGGTTATTCCATCTGGAAATTCTCAGTAACAGCCCGGAGTCTGGATTAGTGCCCGGTCGTTGGCAATAGACTCGCCCCCTATTACATGGGACTTAAACATAACTGGCGATATTTGAGTGTACTAGATGTACACCTCTACTTAACCCTTCTGGGAATACAGGCGTGATGTTATGTTATGTTATAAAACCAGACTCAGACTTTCGTAAATACTCGATTATATTTTTGCTAGAGTAACCATCACTGATATCCACGGCTTATCATTAAGAGAGCTGTACTATGATAATGAATTAATGTAAAACATCCATATTATCAGTTATCATAAGAAAAATCTAGATCTTTCGTTTTTATTATTACGAAGCCTCCGCTAAAATCGAATATAACAAAATATAATGTACAAGTAAGGAGCATAATTTAAGTAGTAACAACCGACTCCCAAAAATAAACAATACAAAGTGAAAAATAACTTGAATTTTGGAAGTCGGTGGCAAAAACGAAAATTAAAAACCAAAGACACCGACTTCCGAAATTCAAGTCGGTTGTTTTTTTTTTTTAAGTTTTTTTTTTTCACTTTTTAGTTGTTGTACCTACCACACACAAATTCGAATACCACTACCTGCTATGTAAATAACAGTGACAGGAAGTTATCATCATATCATCCACTGGGGCAAATACGTTTTATTGAAGCTTACTCAAAAACTATCCAAGCAAAGTTAATAAATTTTATTTGGGACCATCTTGAGAGCATAACAATTCAAACAAATTATAATTTTCTAAATCGATTCACAATTGACGGAGAAATCGGCAAACATACATAAAAAAAAACACATACGCTGCGAACATAGAACCTCCTCCTTTTTGGAAGTCGGTTAAAAAGAAGCCAACAAACTTGTTTCCGGAGTACACTGAACACCTAACTAATAATCGCATGGTGATATAATATAATGTTAAAAAAGATAAAGTTTTATTTAGTCATTGACCATGAAAATCGTTGTCATACTAAGTCATTGATTAACAACGCCTGTTTGCACTATGATTTACGTTAGTGTTTAGGAAGTAAAAAAAGTATATATTGGTGTATAAAAGTGTATGGATTAGGTACGAGTTTGCTTCACCTAGTCTGCTTCCGTTTAGAATGACTGTTTGTTGATAAACCGAATCGATTTTAATTTCTATAGTATACTAGCTGACCTGACAGCCGTGTCAAAATTTCAATTTAAAAACCTGATTCGGAAAAGCATTTTCAGAAAATTAAATGCCAAATCGGTCCAGCCGTTCTCAAGTGACACGCTTACCAACGCACAGCATCTTTTTAAATTGTTTGTGTATAGATAATGTAAATTTCAACATAAATAAAATAACAGTGAGGTTCGGAACCGGGTGATTAATCAATCAAGAAACTTCATTCGAAGAGCTTAGGGTTTAAAGTTGTATGTTCTACTTCTAGATTGGCAATGTGGCACATGAATGATAGTTTTTTTTAATATAATTAGTATGAGGCCCAAGGGTTTCCTGAAACCCTACGGGCTTCCCCATGAATGTTTAGCGGTTATTAATAGTTTAGTAATTAGACGTTTTTTTTTAACTTTTGAGAAATTCTCACCTGGCTTTAGATTTTGTTATCTTTTCTCTCTCTGTGTCGCATTTTAGAAAACATTTTTTTTTTCCTTGGGTCATCCTGTATTTAGTACTGAAATGAGGATAATGAGTTTATTGGTAGACTAAATACAATTAATTGCAATGTATGATGAACTTCTAATGAAAGTCTTGACTTAATCATTAGTTTAAATGGATTTCCATTATCTATGTTATCAGATTTCTAGTTAAAAGCAATGTTCATGTATGTAAACAATAATTACTTTGCTTATGGATATTATGACTAAAGAGTTTTTATCACCGCGTTCAAATATTTCAATGACTGTAGAGGAAATAATAATAATAATTATCAGATTGTAAAATTCGAGTTTTCTGCGTAATACTCAAACCTATAATATGTAGTTACAATACTTGTATATAGGTAAAAAAAGAAGAGAGATTAAGTCATTAAGGTAAAACTGTGTGAAGAATGAGTCAACCTGGATTTAATGGCGGAAACTGAAGGAAATAAACCTTGAAAGGTTTATGGATTATGAGTAAGCACGGAGTGTGAGTGATATTGAGTACCGAACAAAAAGTATGAGTGCAAATGCTACACTAATAAAATCACACTAGAACTACAGTTTCAGTCTGCCTACTCATGATTATTGACTATCATCGAGAATGTAATTTATTTTTTTTAAAACAAAAAACAACTGACTTCCAAAAAAACAATACAAAGTGAAAAATAAATTTTATTTCGGAAGTCCGTGTCTTTGGTTTTTGCCACTAAAATGTATATGGGACCACCTCTGAAGTATGACCTACCAAACAAAAAGAGAATCATTAAAATCTATTCATAATTGGCGGAGTAACCGCGTAACAAACATACAGTCAAATTGAGAAACTCCTCATTTTTGAAGTCGGTTAAAAAGGTTTTTGTAACCTTTTTAACCGACTTCAAAAACCGGGTAAAAAACCATATATTCCAACACACCACTGGTCAATAAATTTGATTCCCACTATCAATATGACATTGACTTGTAAATTGAAAATTAATTTAAGAATTTAATCTAAATAAGATAACATTTCGCAGTTGTAAATACGAGTATCTCTGACGTCACACTCCTTATCTACGTAACACCTTGTCACGATGATAACTAATCCATTCATTCATGTTTTTTCCAGAGTAAACTCTTCACTTCCAAGTCGAGCGAATTTGAGCTCGAAGCGTTGGAAGTCCACAACGAGTTCAGAAGCGAGCATGGAGTCCCACCGCTAGTTCTCAGCAAAGAAATCACCAAATACAGTCAAAAATGGGCAGAAGACATAGCCAAAAAAGACGAAATGGCATACAGCCTCAACCAAAACTACGGAGAGAATGTATACTGTGGCTGGTCTGCTGACCCTCAGACGAAAATTAAAGCTAGAGACTGTGTCGAGAAATGGTACAGTGAAATTAATAATTTCGGCTTCGGAAAAGAGCCAGATGTCTTAACTTGCGGGCACTTCACACAGATAGTCTGGAAAGGTACCAGGGAGTTAGGAGTAGGAAGCGCTAAAAGCAAATCTGGGAAGCTTTATGTAGTAGCAAACTATTATCCACCAGGAAATTATAGCGGGCAGTTCGCTAAAAACGTTCACCCTCCAGGCGCCAATCAGTTCAAAAGCTACAACAATAACTCCCCAAGAGAATCCTACAACAAATTGGCACCACCATCACCTAACCAAAGAAACAGTAAAAACTTAACCGATATCGCTTCAGAATTGGTCAACAAATTCCGATCATCTTCAATATCCGGTGACAAATTCGATGAAGAGTTTTTGGCGGCTCACAACGAATACAGGAAAAACCATGGAGCAAAACCTTTAGAGCTTAGCAAGAAGCTTTGTAAACTGGCCGAAGATTGGTCGAAAACTCTAGCCAAGAAAGGTAAAACTGACCACAGAGATCAGAATGAATATGGAGAAAACATATTTTCAGCTTGGTCTACTGATCCAAACTTTACTGTGACAGGGAGGGACCCTGTGGACAAATGGTACAGTGAGGTAAATAGCCACAAGTTCGGTCAAGAGCCTTCAGACTTGAAGTCTGGCCATTTTTCTCAAGTGGTCTGGGAGGACACTAAGGAGCTCGGAGTGGGTGTTGCCAAGTCTAAGGAGGGTCACATTTACGTCGTTGCGTATTATTACCCGCCCGGCAACGTGATCGGGAGTTTCGCGAACAAGGTTAAACCTCCGATTAACTGAGTTTTTGGACACCTTAATTAATTTCCACAGCCAAAGAAACATTCCATAGAATTTAGGCTACGAGTATTTAAGTTATTTTTATTACAATTTAATTTTCCATTATTTTTATGAAAGATATATCTCTATTTATTATTGTTTTTAAGACACCTATTTAATTATAGTTTTTAAGTAACGTTTTTGTATTTTATTACCCACTTTGAAATAAAATTAAAAAGTTACACAAATAGAGTTGTGAGCATTAAACTTAGTTTTAAGATTAGACATTGTTTGCGATACGTAATTAACAGCTAATTAGTATTACACTGAAAGAAAGAAAGAAAGAAAAATGCGTTTATTGGCAAACACCAGAAAAATACACCTTATAACTAAAAAAAAAATACAAAAAACAATGATTATAATGCCAATAGGGCCTCAGCTCAGCATAAATGTCAGATGGCAACACAAAGTGTACCACCTGACGCTGATTTTCAGCTGCAACCCACAAGTGCTATACGCTAGAATAATAAAGACAGGATAGTGTGTGTCCGTTGTAATAAATTAAATTAATAGAATAAATTAAAGGTAAGTAGTAAAAAGCTCACAAAATCAAATAAATGTTGTGACTTAGATCAGTGTGTGTGGTGTGTTGTGAAAGAGAAACTAAAATAAATAAATACCTAATATCTGTGTCTTAGTAGCTACATTAAAAAAAAAAAAAAAAAAAAAAAATCTATCCTCTATAAATAGAAAGTAGGTGCCTTCAATGCAAAAAATCGTGTGACTGCGTTGTTCTTCTAAACTACGAAACGGAACGGATTTTGATGGAGTTCTTAAAATCATGACAAGAACCGCCAAGAACACCATGACGTCGACCCTTAGAATAAAAACTCGTCGACCGGTGCAACATAAAATGAAATAGTCAAATAATAAAAAATAAAAAAGATAAACAATTGAATTATAAAAATGAATTATTTAATTAAAAATTAAATGGCAGATATGTCGGCTCGAACATTTTCAGCATCCTTTTGATGGTTCAATAAAAATTCTTTCAATTTAAATTTGAAAGTTGAGCAACTTTTAACGTACTTTATTGGAGGAGATATATTATTCCAACATTTGGTAGCTGCATAACGAAAACTGCCTCTAAAAGCCGCCGACTTGTGCCGTGGGGTGGAAAGCTGTTGAGAACATTTTCTGCCCTCACCGATTCTGTGTCTTCTTGTCCATGAAAGTCTGTCATATAAATAAGAAGGGGAATGAGACTTAATAACACCAAAGAGTAGACTCGCCAAGTGGAGTTTACGTCTAGCTTTCATTTTTAAAATGTTGTGCTCATTGAAGAAAGGTGTAACATGACCCCTAAAGGGAACTTTAAAACAGAAGCGCGCACAGGCGTTTTGAAGTCTTTGGATCATCCTTTCAGTTTTTGACAGTAGCCGTTGGCCATACACGGTGTCCGCATAATTTAACTTTGATAAAACCAAAGACTCCACAAGCAAGACTCGCAATTCTTCACTAAGATAGGGTCGGGCTTTGTATAAAATCTTAAGTCTGTAATAGCAATTTCGAACAGATACGTGTTTGTGAAAACGAAGTTCCGTGTCCATGATGAGACCTAAATTACGCGCTTCGTAAACCTGTTCGATAGGCTCTCCCATAACAGTCACACAGCCGGCACAGGGTTTAATTTTACCTAACTGGTTTTCGGTTCCAAAAAGCATATACTTGGTTTTGGTAGGGTTCAAGGCAAGCGTGTTAGCATTGGACCATTGCACTATGTTTTCAAGATCTGTATTAAGATCGTTTAATGCTTGTTCATAGTCTTCCGGCTTAAATGATATATATACTTGTGTGTCATCGGCATAAATATGGTATTTACATTTATTTATATGTTTAATTATATCGGCACAATACAATATAAACAATACTGGCCCAAGGATCGAGCCCTGCGGAACCCCCCTTCCTACTGTGCGATGTCTAGAGACAACAGTTGAACCGACTGACTGAAAACTTGCTACATCTTCTGAAGTAGAAACAGGTATTTTTTTGCTTACAATATAAAGTTTGTGATTTTACTTGCAGGTAAAATACCATAATTTGTATAATTTTTTTGGTAGAATTTAAAAACACTCGAAAAATCACTGTTTTTTTTATATTTACCTGACTATTCTATAAGTTTAAAATAAAGTTTTTAAACCATATATAAGAATAAGATATTAACCCCTTTTACAACTGTGTTTTTTTATTTTTATTGAAAGTTTAACTTATTCAGAGATTTCCAAAACACTTGTTTCACAATTTATAATGCTGCTCTGTTTATAGACACCTACAGAGGTCATGAACCTTCTGTTTCATGGAACAAGACACATTTAATTTAAATCCCAAAAATAGATGCGACTGTTCTCTAAATGCTAAATCGTCGAGATATTCCCGGCCATGAAAAGGTTAAAACATGAATGGTACTTCATATCGGCCTTCAACAGTTTGCTTGGAGAGAACTTGCCCACAAAATAGATGTAGATAAAGCATGAATCGTTGTAAGGGTATCTGCGAGCACACTCCACCACTAAAATTTGTTAAATTACTGTCACTTCGAATTTAAACCTTAAAATGAAACATACAAAGTTGATTTTAAAATATTTTTTATTTTGTTAGTACCCGAGTAAGGTGCTCGATGTCGCGTTCGAATTTTGTATCATTAGTTTTGAAAAGCGTGTTTCAGAGTTGAGAGCAGTCACTTAGTGGACTCATAAATTTTAGTTGAACCATTTTTCTTTGGTCAAATAGATTTATAGCTTAGCTTAGCTTAGCTAATGTACCTTTTCATGAGATGATGATTGTATTTTATATTTTCATTGTACTTTTTTAAAAGAAATTCCTACGATTTTATGTTCTGTGTTGTGCGACAAAATTCCGTTAATGGTTTGGATTTATGAAAAGATATGTGAACTACGCGTGCATAGAATAAAACGTATGATCTTTAAATAAAACTATAATTTTATCCACCTTTTTAGCTTCTATGTATTTTCAACTGCTTAGCAACTTCAAACTAACGACTTCAATGGCTTTGAGGATAACAACTTAGTTCATATTATTATTATTTTCATTTATATGTATCTACATCATGTATGATGATGTATGATGTATTATATATCTCGAGACCACAGGGTCCCGGTCTTTTGGAAGGCATACGAGAGGCCGAAGCTAACTCGCAGAGGCCCCTTAGACAATTTTAAATGGAATGAGGCACCAACCGACGATTATCCCTGTATGCACTATGCAAGTGCACCCAAGGACAACCCCCGGTCGGTGCAGGACTATTGCTTCTGCAATATTTTTTGCCCATAGTTTTATTGGGCTATGGGTTAGGGTGGCTATAGTGGATTGGTTACCTAAAACTATGGAAGGCCTATGTCCCCTGCCTGATCAATGTTAAGATATACACGGATAAAATGGCAGGGGGTGACTTGCACACTCAATAATGGGCCCCCGAAAACTGTCGCTAGCACATAGTGACGTAACGACAAGGGGGCAACATGTCCTGAGGTGCTTGAGGAGTGGAGAGGTATTCCACGGCTTTCAGCTATTATTATTATTTCAGCCGAAAGACATCCACTGCGTGGTCTGCGACTGGTTCTGTACTTCTCGCATCCAGCAGATTCCTCCTCATATATTATATATATACGATCGATATATTAAAAACAAAAATCAAGCACTAGTCGGTGTAATTACAGGCATTATGATGAGACACTTTGTCTCTAAATTCATCTATATTTTAAAGATTAAAATATTTTAGTACAAAAGGGTTAATTAATATTTAAATTAAATTAATAGTTTTGAATTTTGCTAAATTATTTTATATATTTAAAATATAATGTTTATTAAATTAATACTACAGGATATAATATTTATTTATTTATTTATTTATTGGTAAGGCACCTCAACGACTTACTCACTAAAACATACACATACAAAAATCACATAGAGTTTTAGGTATTGTGAATTCGTCACTTACAGAAGTGCACAGCACTAGCAGAGAAATTAATGATTAAAGGACGTTCTTGTCATCGTTAGTTGATTAAGTTACAAATTAAAAAGAAAAATTAAATAATTATGTTCACAAATATGATGGAAAGTACAGAAATATTTAATTAAATAACAGAAAAGACCTAAAAAGAAAGAAATGGAAGTGTATACAATTTTATTAATATTAATAGGCGGCTTGTGTCGCACAGAGGTCTTGGGACTCCGAGCTGGTTAAAAGTTTCGTACGGAATTGACAAAAAGGGTTAGAGAATATGTCTATGCTATTGGTTCGTGTAGTGATTTTATTATAATTTCCCATTAGACGGTTCATGGGTGCGGTGCCGCCTAGGTTAGTACGACTTGCAGTTGTGGCAAAGGTAATGGTCTCGCGACCAGATCGAATAGTTTTCTGTCGAGGTACAGCTATACTTAATTCTGCCAAAAGATCGGGAACATTGAGTAAACCGTTAACGATATAATTATTACTATTACTATTTTGGCTAATATTAGATCTGCAAACCTGTCCTTACTGGTTCAGGTGTCTAAATACTATGGAATTTTCATATAGGGTGCTCTACAATCAGTAAGGTAATTGAGTAACACACTAACAACTCCAATGTCTTATATTTTGACAAGATTCATTACGTTATTTACGTTATCTAGCAGACGAATTTACTTCAAATCCTTAGGATTGTGAAAAAAGTGTGTTAGGTAATTATGGTGCAGGTTGAAGTTATAAATTTTAACGTTGCATAAAGTAAGTACAAACAAACAGACAGACAAACATACTTGATACACCATACATGTTGAACTTCCTATGCAAGTGCCATTTCACGGTATGCATTCAATATTGTACTTCCAGTGGTTTTGATAAGGAAACTTTTATTACTGCAATGTACTGTGTGATGTGTCCATGTTTGTACTGTGACTTTTAATACTATAGTGAAGCAAAATGAATATTTTTATCGTTGCTGTTTGTGTGGTAGGTTAATTTAGTATTTAAATATTTTGGTATTTAAGGTATAAAGGAGCTCGTGGCTAAGTAACAACAGCCGCACTGGTCGATCCATCAGGTTAAGCTACGCTTGCCGGGGTTGGTCAGTGGATGGGTGACCATCTATACATACCGAGTCTCCTCCGTGCCTCGGAAAGAACGTTAAGCCGTTGGTCCCGGCTGTCATTCGTAGATCTTTGACAGTCGTTACGAGTCATCAGCCCGAAAGTCTGACACCAGTCTTACCAAGGGGTATCGTATTACCCAGTTACTGGGTTGTGGAGGTCAGATAGGCAGTCGCTCCATGTAAAATACTGGTATTCAGCTGCATCCGGTTAGACTGGAAGCCGACCCCAACATAGTTGGGAAAAAGCTAGGCAGATTGATTGGTATTTAAGGTATAAAAGTCTGTAGGATTGGGGATACCAAAACGGTTCGTTTGAGGTGACTTTTCCCAGTGAAAATCTGGACTTTTACATCTGGAGTTATTATCTCGGAGTGAGCAATGGTTATGATGCTAGTGCCTTTTAGGCTCAGACAGGTGCGACGCGACACCGGTAGAATAATTTCCGTGAAGTTTTCAAAGAAATTGTTCCGCCAGAGTTGCGTCACGTAGTCGCGCCACGGCCGTCTGCGAGATCCATAAAACTACGGATTTCTAGAGGAACGATGGCCGCCCCATAACAGCCGCAGTGACGGCTGTCATGAGTTGGCAGTGAGGTTTGACTTTATGGTATCAAAAAACGCTCTCTCGGAAAACACACGTACTTACTTTCATATCTAATGTTTCATTGACGTCATTCACCGGTAAATTGCGGAGGCTTTGTTGCGACCACCGGCTCTTCTATACGAAAGTGTAACTTAAGCAAACTTACGGTTAGATCTATGCTGCTCCTATGTATATTATAAACTTTTAATAATTAAAAAAAAAACTAAAGAAAGCTCTGTTGGTGTTTTCAGAATCTTTTAACCCTTATTACTGCGGTCCGTAACATCAACTTTGACACAATATTGAAAATATTAAAGGTAAGAAGTCCGGATATTGGTAACTTTATGACCGCGTTTACTATTGAAAAAGTTATAATACAGTAAGTATTAAGATAATCAATTTTATGTTCACTTCAAAATCCAAATCAGAATATTTTTTATCACATACATGGACACTTGGTCTCTTTATGACCGTGGTTAGTATTGAAGAAGTATATGATATAGTAAGTATTAAGATAAAACATTTTATTTCCACTTCAAAATTTAAATCAAAATATTTTATTTCACTTGAATGGACACTTTTAAAACGTCAGAAGCTAGGTGCACGGTTCCAATTGGTCGTTTTTTATGGTGCAGAGCCGCCAAAAACTCCATTGCACGGTTATTCTTTTAAAAATAATTGGCTTACTCCACGGTTTCTGTTTTAAAAATATTTGGCTTACTCCACGGTTACTGTTTTAAAAATATTTGGCTTACTCCACGGTTACTGTTTTAAAAATAATTGGCTGACTCCACGTTACTCTTTTTAAAATAATTGGCTTTTACAATTACAGCGTTAATAGGTATGGGTGGATAGTGTAGGCCTGTCAGCAAGTACCAGGTACTTAATATTATATAAAAATTTAAAAATCCCCCACGCAAACATTTCCTCCTTCTTCTTTCCTACTCCATCACCAGACCCTGTTCATCATCTATCTATAACCTATTGAGACTATTCCAATGAGCCCAAGCACGATACGCTGTACTGTAAATTGATAATGGAGTTGGGTATCCTGCAAATTCCAGGTGATGCTGCAGCATCAGTTCAAGGTTACTATGTTCTTATTATATCATTGAAGTAACAGAATACCAAATTTCAAATCATTCATCAACTCGAAAAGATCTAATCTTCAAACGACTGAACCGATTTTGATTAAAACATATCTAAGTACCATCGCTAGAAAACCTGCTTTCAAATTAAAAAAACCGCATTCAAATCGGTTCACCCGTTTAAGAGGTACGGTGCCAAACAAACACACATAGCAGTCAAACTTATAACACCCATCTTTTTGAGTCAGGGGTTAAAAATAGGAAATGGTCGACAAATCGAAACATTTATGAGTCTACAAGGTCTACAAAGCCTACACTGATTATTGCAGGTAGCCTATCATTTACAAAACGACACTCACATAACATGAAACAGAGCAAAACAGAGGAATTCCTTTGGATAAATCAGACGTCAAATGGAAAGCTAACAGAGTGAAATAATTAGCTAGTGATGCCGCCATTCGTATCCGAATGCGGAGTGCGGATATATTCGAAATCCGAAACTAATCTCGTGGTACATCGTTTGACAGGAACGATTCTGTTTGTACATTAGGGAAGCGACGTGTACACAGATTGTAGTTAATATATATTATAGTAATGTATGCCTATTAGAAAGTTTAAATATGTTTGTTGGTATATGCATGAAGCTAGAAATCAACATTAATGATGTAAAAATACACACATCAACACGGTCTAGGGATATTTAAAAAAAAGCGAATTACTATCAATGTGTTAATTATTTATATGACATGTATATATTTAAAAGATACGTTATTTAATATTCTACCATTTTTTAATAATGGTTAAGGTACTTCGATTAAAATTTCAGGATTTTATGGAAAAAAAATGAAGCATAGACGGAAACCGTATAAGAATTAACTTTTAATTTATGAGTAAAAACTGAAAAAAATAGAAAAATCATTTAATTTGTGTTTATAAACTTGAAGTTAGTAGTCTGAGAAAGCGCCCATGATGTTCATAACACATCGGCAACGATTCGGCATGCTCAGAACAAGGTTGTCAATGTCTTGCTGCGGAATATTGTCCCATGTCCTTCTGAGGTGCGCAAAAAGTTGATCTTCTGTAGCCAGATTTTCAGGAACTTCCTTCAGAGCTCTTCTTTGCAGCATATCCCACGCATGCTCAATGGGATTTAGATCTGGCGATTGAGCAGGCCAGTCTAAGGCCCTAACATTGTGTGTATGTAACCAAGCTGCTACCGTTCTCGCCGTGTGTGCCCGGGCATTATCGTGCATGAGCAGGAAATCTTGCCCCATTTGTGTTCTGTGGGGCAAGATTACGGGCCCCAGCACCTGTTGGACGTATCGTTCTGCCGTCATATTGCCCCGCACCCAAACGAGATCCGTCCGTCCTCCAAGACGAATTCCTGCCCAAACCATAATTGTTCCTCCTTGGTATGGGTGAACTTCCTGAGGGTTCTGAAGACGGCTCCATCGTCCAGGAACTCGCCAAACACGCGTCCTTCGTGAATCTGGATGGAAGCCGAACCTGGATTCATCCGTGAACAGCACATTGGACCATTGCTTACGGCCCCAGTCCACGTGGTTCCGAACCCATTCTAATCGTCGTCCACGATTGCCTCTCCGTAAAGGTGGGACCCGGAGTGGTCTACGAGAGCGTAGATTGCTTTCATGCAGTCGCCTTCTTACAGTTTGGTCACTCACAAGCACTTGGTGTTCCACTCGCAGCCTTTGGACCAATTGAGTCGCCGTTGCATTTGGTTGAGCTCGCGCAGTAATTTGCAAAAATCGGTCTTGTCTGGGGGTAGTGATGCGACTTGGCCCCCGGTGCCTCTCCGCTGCTTCACCTGTGGCACGATAGTGTGTCCACAATCTTGAAATTACATTTTGGTGGGTCCCTATGGCCTCAGCAACATTACGCTGAACAGACCCAGCTTCCAGCATTCCCACAGCTCGTAACATTTCCACCCTCGTCAAATGTTGGCGTTGCATGGCTACAATACCTCAATTTTAACTTTATCTTTCGTTTAAAAATGAAAAAAAACTGTAACTAAACGTAATTCGTATTGTTTTCTAAATTTCGCACAAATGAAAATTCCCTCTCCTACACATCAAGACATTTTTTTGCCACCGAAACAAAAGAATTTTCAAAAATTTGAATTTTATAATTAGTCTGAGATAAATTACAAACAAATCGGTGTATAAAAGATTCCAATGCGGCCAGTACTTTTCGAGTTATTTAATTGAGTATGAAATATCCCTAGACCGTGTTGATGTGGTATTTAAAAGGTTAACTATCCATGGAGTTTGTTGCCCGTTCTTCTCCATATCTACTACGCTTTGGCATGGGCAACTGGCGTTATATTTCTGACTGACCGACTCCTTGAAATTTCAAAAGTAGGTACTTGTAAATGGTTTAAATGAAATAAATGCTTTGAGTTTGAATTTTATAGGATTTTTCTCTGGTGTATGTTTGTGAATTTGCCCTGTTTTAAGAGCTTGACGCAAGAATCCTTCCCAACATCCGAGTCTTGAAACAAATAAGCTACTATTACACAAAACATCGTTTATCACAGCTTATATGAAAATCATAAAGTAACTATGCGATTCCACCGACTAAGGGCTGATTTTGCCAAAGCCAATTATACAATAATTATGTTAAAAAAAACCCTGTTCTATCCGAAAGGGGCATAACATTACCAAAAAGTAAAAATATAAAAAATAAAAAAGTATTTGCTTTCACTCAAACTCAATCCATTTATTTCAATTAAACCATTTACAAGCACTTTTGAATTGTCAAGGAATCGGTCGGTCAGAAATATGAAGCTAGTTGCCCATTCCAAAGCGTAGTAGGTACCTATGGAGAAGAACGGGCAAGAAACTCCACGGACACTCTTTTAAATAAATTGTTACAAAATATTGGTTACATCATTCATGTTGAAATTAAACATGTGAGAACAATGTAGAAAGACGTGCACGTTAGAAGCGTCCGTAATAAAAATATAAAACAAATAACAATTCATAAATTGAAATCAGCCAAGGCAGCTAAGAGTTGACCAGTCCCAACTGGCGGCGCCCGTTCACGAACATGACGCATGGATTAGCACCATTCAGCTCAACCATTTTGAAGGGAGCTAAATGATCCAACACACGCGCCACCATCAGCGAGACATCTGAGTGAGCATGAAATACTCACAGCCGCCAGGGCACAATCAAGTCAATAAATTACCCGGTAAATGTTAGCTCTTTAGTACATAGTACTCACACCTGTGCTCTGAAATTATCTATTACAAAGGAAATTGATTTTATACAATGCTCGATCAATTTCGTCAGAAAATTTTCAACAGGGGTTATAAGTTATGACTTGAACGACGGCCGCCTGCGTCCCATGCACGGCAACATTCCATTGAAAAAAAATGTAGAGATTCTTTTTTCTTTTTTACTTAGTTTTTTTTTTTTTTTATTACAACGTAAATATACTCTCAGTACGATACCTAAGAACACCCGCATGGATTGGACGGGGTTTTTTTTTACATGCTGTATATTTTTTCCCTTTTTGCATCTGAGCCTATGTCGACTATTCCGCCAGTGTCCCACACTTGTTGTATTTTATCCGTGTGTTAAATTGACGTCTGACAGCTGACGTCTTGTATGAGAAAAGTGACAAAAACAAAATAGAGTTATTTTTGGTATAAAAGTTTGTTCAAATTTGTCTCAAATTGTGTGAAATTACTGCTTTTTGTCCAGAGTCATTAAGGGTGTGAAATAATGTGATCTTTGTGTTTGTAAACCAAGACCGAGAGCACTGAAAAGTGTTTTATTTTGCAAAAATATATAAATAAATACTATTCAATTATTTCGACCTTCATGCTGCAAGTTCCCAAAATAAAAGGTAATTCTCACAAATGTGTAGGGTTCACGTATTTTTCTCATATTCCCCGACTTGTCTGCCTATTATCGTTTATTATGGGGTAGTTATAAGTGATGGAGCGACCTAACTTCGGACGTGAGAAAACTTTCCTTAGTACTGGGAATTTCCCATTTCATATTACCAGCGACGAAGGGATTACAAAATGTATGAATCTCTAAGGATTACATATATTTACATGTTTAGTTTGTCAAGTTTCTGTTGTTTTATGTGAGGCGTTGATTACGTAGACGATTCTGACGTTAACGTGCGTGTTTACGTTAGGTTGTATATGGCCTGTCTTGTCTTTTGCCATATTCGTAGTACCGCCGTCTGGTACTTAAGGATTTAAAGTTAAAACTATTTTTATATTTATCAGCAATGTAAGAGCGTGGATTCTGAAAGTGGGCAACGTTGCAAATTGCTGTCAAATATTTCGCTGTTTTGATTAATTTTGCAATATTGCTGTATGGAAATATGAAATATCGCTAACTATTGAACTAAAATATTGACAATGAAATGCAATAATTAATATCGTAACACCGAATATTTAATTTCAAGATGTAAAAATAGTATTTGGAAACTTTCCAATTGCCATCTTTACACCTAAAACGGTTAAAACATCAACTTCAATGTTATAATTGCAATTCATAATTAATATTTTAGGTAGCTAGTAATATTAATAATGAATTATTAAATATTTAGCGCTATTTCATATATTGCCAAATTAAGCAAAAATGGACGTTCTTTTATAACTGAACATATGATTTTGTACGTGAAGTAGCTAAATCATGAATGTAACGTTAGCAGTTATTAGAGATTTTTTAAGACTGCGTGAAAGACTCAAATACCTGTAAATGTTATGCCTTTTTTCCCGACTTCAAAAAAAGGAGCAGGTTATGCATTCGGCGGGTTTTTGTTTTCAAGTGTGTACACCGATTTCTCCGTGATTACTGAGTCGTTTTACGCGATTCTTTTTTCATTCGGTAAAAAGAACTCGCGAAATTTTTTAATTAATTTTTTATTATATTTGCTTAAATAGTTTTTGGGATAGCTTCAAAAATATGTTTTTTTTTTACTTGGTGTATGTTGATGATATTATAATAACTTCCTGTCACTGTTATTTACATGTAAAGTATTGTTATACAAATTTGTGTAGGAAAAAAAAGGATAAAAAAAACAACCGATACACTACAAAGTGAAAAATAACTTATTTAAATTGCGTTTCAGAATTCGGCCGTATCTCAAGATTTTTAATGTCAACCTTTTTTATTTATGAAAGGACGAATGTCAGGATGTAAATACGGATCATGCGTACCATCCCGGATTAGCCTTTGACGCGTATATCCGAGATCCGACCATATTTATCAATAATATTTACATACATCGAGTTCAAAAGGCAGAGAGGAGAATATTTTATATTAGGACGCTTTTAATATTTTAGACAAAAATATTCATATTTTCGTGTATTTTCAGCAGATATTTATGATTTGAGTGACGGCCGGTAACTTACCGTTGCGTGCTTATTTTAAGCGCTTCAGTCGTTTTTACTTTTTTAGGGAGTACATTTTAAATGGCATGTATTTAATCGAACCTCAAACAATTCCCATTTTGCGCTCTTAAAAATATAATTGTACACTCTAATTGATTGCCCCCCTTTTTATGAACATCAAATAATCACTATTTTGGGGTTCCAAAAATACAAAATAACCAAGTAACTGCGACCAACTTGGATGTAGCGCTCGCTCGACTCGCGCGCGTTCGGTCACCGTTCTAACCTAACCTAACCCTTTTGGTCGTGGTACCCTACCTTGGTTACTGCGACCAACTGTGAGAAAAGGCCAGACAGTTAAAAGAGGCTCAATTATTTAAAAAGTGTGCATCATTAGAAGGTTGATAAGTTTTTAGAGGATCAATTAAATATTTCCCATTTTAAATCTGCCCATCGATTCATAACTTTTCAATAACGTACCAAATCGGTTACGGTAATATACGGTACATACCTAGTATTGGTCCGACCGGTCGGAACATAACATAACATAAGTTTTACCAATTTAAGTAAGTTTTACCTTTTAAAATGTATTGAACAAACAGACGTTAAGAATTGTGTATTTTGCACTTGCCAATTCGCTGATAAGCTATCATGGACTCCTTGTGTACGGGCGAACCTTTACTACATATTTAAGAGATGCTAAAGACATACAAGTAAGAATAATTAAATTTCTGGTCAGTAAAAATGTTAAAGATAAGTGCAAAAAAGAGTATGATAAGCTATTTCCCATCTGTAAAGTTTTACCCGTAGATAAAAAAGTAGATTATTTGGTAGGTCTGGAATATTATTATAATGAAGAATATAAAGTTAATGTTACAAACAAGTACAACACACGTAGGGTTAGAGAGAACAAACTGGTTCAACCACAGATAACAAATTATTATGGTAAGAGAACATCTAAGTATTTGGTACCTAAATAAAGTGTTTAACAAAGTAGATTTATTAAGAGAAAAAGTAAAAATTTATAAAGGATCACTTAAGACAAAATTAAAAAACATTATACAGGATAGCAAATAGAATTAAAAACATCGTTAATATATAAGTAGTAGGTATGTGCGTAAGGTGTTGCATTGTTATGTTAAAGAGCGCCTCTCGCCATCAAACGTAAAAGTTTGGCGAGTTTAGAATTAAGTACACCTCTGTATTAAAATATCATAAATGTTTTTTTTTTTTTTAATGTTCGAGTTGACCGGGCTGTAAGATGCAAAACGCATCCAGTGTGAACATATCATAACATAAATGGTCGAGTTGACCGGACCGTAGGACGCAGAACGCATCCAGTGTGACAAGTCCCTGAAGCTACGGTTTCCTAGAAGAGAGCACATAGCTTCCGCAATTTACTGGCGAATGACGTCACTGAAACGTTATTTATGAAAGCAAGTTGGTGTGTTCTCCTAGAGAGCGTTTTTTGACACCGTAAAGACAAACCCCGGCTGCCATCATTTTCATGACAGCCATCACTGTGGCCGTTATGTGCCGGTCACCGCTCTTCCAGAAAACCGTAGCTTAAGCCAATGTGTTACAATGGCATTTAATTATCCTACGGTGCACAATATTATATTGCGGACGCGGACCAGCCCGTACGGCCGATGACCACGGGCAGCCACGCACCGCAGAGCAAGACCAGCCCGTTGAGATTGGGCCCGTTTTGTCATTCCGTAATGCAAAGTTAAAGAGAAGCTCGCACCGCACCTTTGAAGATACCGACTCACTGCGAATCGGACACACCACGACAGACGTGTCTGCGCTTCCACGGATGATAGTGTTCCCACGGTGCGTCGTGCGGGCTGGTGCGCGTCTGTCCGCAAAATCGGGCACCGTAGGACGCCGCCTTTAGGGGTACTACAAACTTGTTTGGGTTCAAACATTCAATTCAGTAGTATTTGTTGAACAACAAAGCCGACCTGAATCTCTTCAGAAGACCTTCGACTTTCATGCGGCTCGTCCCAATCGGCAAACTTCGTTCGGCATCTACCCTCGCCTAATCATGTTCGGGTCGAGTCAGCTTTCGATTAGACATTAATAAAATGACCTCTAGGTCAAACCAAATACGGTGTCTACAGACCTTTCACAATACATAACTGGTCCCTTGCCTTCATGTTGGTACCATTCCTTGTCAAGCTTAGTTTCAATACTAATAGAGTTCAAAATGGCGAATGACTGAACAGTGCTACCAATCGCGTCACGGGAGAAGTTATAATGAACGCACTGTAAACGTCATTATTAAATGAGTTATCGTACGGTTCCGATTCGGTTCCGACTTCCAAAAAGGAGGAGGTTCCATGTTCATCTGTGTTTTTTTATTTTTTTATGTATGGCCATCGATATTTTCGTCAATTGTGGACCGATTTTGAAAATCCTAGTTTTAGGGTTCCGTAGCCAAATGGCAAAAAACGGAACCCTTATGGATTCGTCATGTCTGTCTGTCTGTCCGTCCATATGTCACAGCCACATTTTTCCGAAACTATAAGAACTATACTGTTGAAACTTGGTAAGTAGATGTATTCTGTGAACCGCATTAAGATTTTCAAAACAATAAATTTTGGGGTTTCCCCATACTCAGAACTGAAACTCAAAAAAAAAAAACATCAGACCCATACGTGTCGAGTATCTATGGATAGGTCTTCAAAAATAATATTGAGGTTTCTAATATATTTTTTTTCTAAACTGAATTATTTGCGCGAGAGACACTTCCAAAGTGGTAAAATGTGTGTGTCCCCCCTGTAACTTCTAAAATAAGAGAATGATAAAACTTTAAAAAATATGTGATGTACATTACCATGTAAACTTCCACCGAAAATAGGTTTGGACGAGATCTAGTAAGTAGTTTTTTTTTTAATACGTCATAAATCGTAAACCGCAATTTACACTTGCTGCTACGGAACCCTTCATAGGCGAGTCCGACTCGCACTTGGCCGCTTTTTTTGATTTGGTAGAAAAAACTTGCGCGGTGATCCCATACAAATTTTATTAACTTTGCTTCGGTCGATTTTGAGTTAGCTTCAATAGTACGTATTTTTCGCACTAAGCCTATGTGGAAGACGTTATAATAAGTTCCTGTCACTGCTATTTATATAGTAACATGGTAGTGGTATTCGAATTTGCTAGGTACTACAACAAAAAAAATATTAATAAAAACTTTTTACAAAAAAATAATAACAATGCGAAAAATAATTTGCTGAATACCAGTATTTTATCAAAAATACTGATAGACTGGAAGTCGATCCCAACATAGTTGGGAAAAAGAGACAAAATATGATGATGACTGTTTTTTCTTGGAAGACAGTTGTTTGTTTTCCCGGAAATAGTTATTTATACGGAGTTATACCTTCTAGGTTTGCTTCAGTAAAATGTTCCATAAGTCTTCATACTAACAACATGTTACTCAATATAAATGACTTCTCACCTCTGTTACCCAATTACTGACGGGTGTGAATATCCTAAAGATCACGGTAACAAGTTTCTTCTTGTGATCTATCTCACAACATTGTTAATAGTTTGGGATAATGTAAAGTGTCAAATAGATACCTATAGACCTATACCTATAGGCCGCCGCCGGACTATATGTAGGTACATATAGTTTTCCAGACCGTATTTCGGCCATGGTAGCCAATATCAACAGAGACTAGCCTTCGGCGCGGGAGATATTATAGTGTAGGCGTGACACAGGTGCACTCTCTCTTCCCTCACTCTCATAGTCCGATGGGACGGCAATCCGACACGACCGGAGAGAGATCAGGCGTAGGACCAACGGTTTAACGTGCTTTCCGAGGTACGGGGGTATTATCACACCGCCAACTTCCAAACTCCGGGCTGTTACTAAGAAATGCCTAATGGAAAAACCCAATAAAAAAATTTCCCAACCCGGGAATCGAACCAAAGTCCCAACGCTCAGCAGTTGCGCTTGCGACCACGAGACCAACAAGGCAGCTAAACGGACCTACATACACACTAGTTAATAATCGCACCGGAACGTCAATTTCAAGGCGTTCGTCGTTCGTGTACCGAACTGTTATCTGCCCCTCGTCATGAAAGAAGACTTTTGGCCGCAGGACGTGGTGTTCCGTCGCTTCCGCGGACAAGTTCCACACGACAGCACTTATTCAAGATAGTGCAAAGTGAAGTGCTACTAACATAGTCTAAGCTTTATTTATTAACACAAGTTTTTTGCTTATATTAAAATATGTATGTTTAGGTTAAGGTATTTTTCTATGGGCCTGTGTCGCCTGAAATAAATGTTATTATTATTATTTTGACATTTATTTTTTGTTCTCGGCTAGCCGGCAAGAGCTGATAACACGGGCCTAAGCCAAGTGATTATCAGTTGGATTAAGTGCGGTCACGTGCAGAGGATTGCACAGAAGATGGTAGTGTATTTGTGTTTTGATGTGGGTTTTCTGATTCACATTGCAGAAACTTTCTCACGAGTCTGCATGTGTTTAATATCGCTGCCTTCTGCAGCAGATGGAAGGTATTTGGAGGTAAATTAAGAGAATTTAGTGACTGGTGAAGTTGTTTCGGTATTACTCCTGTTGTAGACAATACTATTGGTACTATTGTAACTTTTTGCAGATGCCAAAGTTGGGCTACTTCATCTTTTAATTCAGTGTATTTGCTCAGTTTCTCTGCTATTGTTGTCTGCAAGTTATGTATGTTTGGTATTGCAATATCTATTAAATATCCAGTTTTGTTAATCTTGTTTATAAGTGTAGGTAATATCTGGTCTATTGAAATGGATTGTTCGATCGGTAAGAATGGCGCGGTCAAAATATAGTTTTGTTGAGGGGTTCTATTATTATTTCTTTATTACATTTTTATACATACAAATTACATTTTTAAATATTTTTACGAAAAAGAAAAAAAAAACAACATTTAAAAATATAAAAAGTAGTGGTCCATCGGCATCAGGAACAGGGTCCAAGGTGCCGGTGGTCAGGGCTCTAGAGAGAGGAACCTCCTCACGATGCGTGCCGTGTCTAGGAGTACTGCTTTCTGAATCAAGCCCTTGACCCAGCCGCGCAATGAGAGCCTCCTGAGGTGTTGGTCGAGGCTCTCCGCTATTAGGCCATTAACTGTTACGATTATCGGTACAATGATTGCAGAGTCCACGTCCCACATGTCGACAACCTCGTGTGCTAAGTCGAGATACTTGATTTTTTTATCTTTCTCAGCTTTCACGAGATTCTCGTCATGAGGGACAGCGATATCAACAATCATTGCACGGCGCTCTCCTCGATCTATCACCACAATATCAGGCTTATTGGCTACAATAGTCCTGTCAGTGATGATAGATCGATCCCAATACAATGTGGCATGACCATTCTCGAGAACTGGGTCGGGCACATACCTGTAGTATGGTACTTCTGACTCAACAAGGTTGTATTGCAAGGCAAGTTGCTGGTGGATAATCCTAGCCACTAGATTGTGTCTATGCAAGTACTCGCCGTTAGCAAGACGAGAACAACCGGAAACAATATGTCTGATTGATTCACCGGGACGGTGGCATGCCCGACAGATGTCAACCGTACCGTCCTTGACAATGTATTTCCGGTAATTATTCGTCATGATAACTTCATCCATAATCGCACAGACAAAACCTTCGGTTTCCCCGAAGAGATCGCCGAAACGCAGCCAGGATACAGATGCCAAAAAGTCTACATCAGGCCCATGGAGGGCCCGGAAAAACCGTCCGTGAAGCTCTTTGCCTTGCCAGACTTCCTTACGATCGTTAGTATCAAGTACTGCAGGTTTGCGCCAGTTCTCTTTCGCCAAGGAGAGTGGGGTGAGGCCCTTGTCCACTGCGACCACATCTCGGTGCATCCCCACGTCAGTTTGAAGGAAATATTCCCTGAGACTGCAAATCTCGCGGTTGTGGAGGGTTTTAGCATTTAAGAAACCTCGACCCCCACACTTCCGCGGGATGTACAGTCTCATCACTGATGATCGTGGGTGATGCATCCGATAAGCTGTCAACAATGTACGGACCTTCCTATCCAGAGCGTCAAGTTCCGTCTGAGTCCATTTGAGTATGCCGAAGGAATACATCAAAACCGGCATGACCCAACCGTTGAAGGCGCGCACCTTGTTTCCGCCTGATAAAAGACTATTTAACACTTTATTCAGGCGGCCAAAGAAACGCTCCCTCAACGATTGTTTCATGTCGGTAACCTTGATGCCTAATGCTTCCGACATACCCAAATACTTGTAGGTTTCGGTTGAGGAGAGAGATCTAAGGTGTATGGAATCCGAGAGTTGGGTTCCTACGGATTCCATAATCCCCCCTCGCTTTACATGCATAACTGCACATTTGTCCACACCAAATTCCATCCTGATGGCGCTACTGAACGTTTCTGTTACCTTCAGTAGCTCCATCAGTCGCAAATTGTTGGGGGCAAAGAGTTTCAGGTCATCCATGTAAAGGAGGTGAGATATAACCTGACCACCTCTTGTCAACCGATAGCCTAGACCTGAATTCTCCAGCAGTGTGCTTAGAGGATTCAAGGCTAAGCAGAACCAAAGCGGACTCAAACTATCGCCCTGGAATATTCCCCGCTCAATCCTGATCGGTTCATCGATCCCCCGGATCTGTCGACATCCTGGATAGAGAAGGACCGTCCTCCACTGCCCCATACATGACATCAAGAAGGTGCGTAGAGTTGCGTCTATTTTGTACAACTCCAGCACCCTAGTGAGCCATGTATGTGGCACCGAATCATAGGCCTTCTTATAATCTATCCAACATGTCGACAAATCCTTCCTGGATCTACGGACCTGTTGGCTTATGGCCATGTCTATAAGGAGTAGCTCCTTAGTACCGCGGGACCCATTCTTACATCCATTCTGAGACACAGACATAATTGAGTTTTTAAAGATATGTTGTGCAATTTTTGCTCTCAGAATGGATGTAAGAACTTTATAGACCGTCGGCAAACATGTAATTGGTCTATAGTTTTTAGGTTCCGCAGTACTACCCGATTTATGGAGCAGGTGGGTAACTCCTGTCGTAAAGAACAGTGGTAGGGACCCAGTCTCTAAAGATGACTGGAATTGCGAGGCTAAGCAGGCGTGTGACTTTTGTAGCCATTTAATCCAGAAATTGTGCAGTCCGTCTGGTCCTGGAGATTTCCAGTTAGGCAGCGGACGGACTGCACGGGCCACATCCAGAGGGCTGATGGTTATTGCCTCCATATCTGGTATCGAATCACACGCCCGCTCAACAACACGCATCCAATCACCTTCAGTGTGACTGACGGGCACCGACCAAATGTTTCGCCAAAAAGTACTCATGGCATCATTTTCCGGTGGATGCGCGTCAGTCACACCTTGAGTGGGAATGGGTCGCTCCCATGCTCTGTATACCCACCTTTCATCGCTCTGGAACATGCGGTTCTGAGTGTACCGATCCACTCTTCGTCTATACCGCCGGATACGGTTTGCCCATGCATAAACTTTCTGCTTCAGGAAGTCGATGCGCTCTGTGACACAGGAGCCATATTCTCGAGGACAAATATTAGTTCCCGAGAACGCCCGCCTCACAAAGCGCATCACCCTTGGGCGAGTATTGCCCTCCCTGAAGCAGATGAGCTTCCCGATGAGTACCCTGGCCTCATTAATACGACGCTCAATCCTGCACTGCCAGGCTGGCACAGCAGGTTTCGGTCGTACAGCTCGGTCAGTGTTTGGAAATTTGACACGAGCTATTCGACATGCCGCAACAGCCGAGCAATACAAGATTGAGTGTGTATCGCAAAGGTCTGCACTGCTTTCAATAAAATTTGGTAACAGCGCATCCAGGGCACACACCAGTGCTCTGTTTCTTTTATTCATGGGCAAACGTGGTAGCCGTGGTCTAAGGTCATGTGATATGAACCGGTACTCACGGATCGCATCCTCCAGTGCGCTCCTTAATTCCACATTGCATAGGTTTTCTGCAGATATAGCCCTGGCGTCCTCCTCCTCATCATGCTGGTTTGCCCGCAGTGAGACTTCGGCGGGCGCATGTATGACATTCTGTGGTGGGGGAGGGTTACTAGCAGAGCTATTCTGCATTTCCGAGCGTAGCCGATCAAGTGTGGCGTTATCTAATCGGTGATTGTTCTGAATAACACGCACTTGATCCGACAATCGTTGAGCCGAGACGTTGACGGCAGGTTCAAGCACCTGAAACAGAGAGAGCATCCGACCTCTGTACGCTGTAAGGTTAATTCCTCCCTCGGTAGCCCCATAATATGCGCGCATCACATTTTCATTTGTGGACTGGGTCCAACGCATGCGCGACACAATTCCACCGGCAGCGGGGACCCTGTTCGGGGCCTGTTGGCCTCGTGGTCCCAAGCCCGCTGGTGGCCGGCCTCTCCCCTGCCGACGTACAGGTGTTGGCGACGTCGGCGGGGAAAAATACTCGTCGCTCGAGCTCGACGCAACTACCGCGGCCGTTGTCGTCACAGCGCCCACGGTGGTGGGGCTGGGTATCGGTGGCGGTGAGGCGGAGCTGAGCGACGAGGCTGGAGGTGGTAGGCGTGCTCGTCTCGTTGCTGATCTAGTCAACATAGCTATTTGGGTTTCATCATAGTTTCATATCATTATTATTGTTGCATGTCGAATTTGACAGCCGTCATTCTTTCATCATGATTTGGATAATTCTTTGTTTTTCTTTCATTTTGTGGTTGCTTGTATTTTGAATGTTATTATTATTATTATAATAGTAAAACAGCAGGTACTTATTTTTATTTTTTTGAGGGTGGGAAATTATCAAATAACTTCTCCCGCTCTGGATGAGGAAAGGAAGTGACGGCCTCCCATGCACTCTCACTCCGGACCATGGCCTGAACCAGGGCCGGACGCGAGAGATCGCCGCCGCCGATCGCCTCCGTGAGGACACGGCGGTGCTCTGCCCAAGCAGGGCAGACCTCCACCGTATGCTCCACCGTGTCCTCCGGGCGATCCACACAGTGGTGACACCCGGACATTTCGTCCCGCGTTATACGGAACAGGAACCTCCCAAAACAGCCGTGTCCGGTGAGGACCTGCGTCAGGCGGAAGGTGAGGACGCAGTGGTGCCTCTCTAGCCACTCCTCAAAGAGGGGACTTATCACCACAATTGTGGCGTGCCCACTCGGCTGCCCCTGAAAGGGGGATAATGTTTTGTCTTCATCTCATTTCTTGAAAACAGTCTGATCCCATAAAGGGGAAATAATAATTAAAAGCACATTAAATGTGCTACAAGCCTTTCATTCTCCCTGCTTACACGAGGAAACCTGCTTAAACGGTCTGTGTGGTGCCGGACGTAAAGAATAGCACCATCCCAATACATCCCGTGGGTGTCGTAAAAAGCGACTAAGGGACTCACTAGAGAATGGGCAGCAGCGTTCTTTATGCACTTTAACACCATACTGCGACCGCCAACCCGCCTGCCAAGCGTGGCGATTATGGCAAACCCCCCCATTTGGGGGAGGCCTTTGTCCAGCAGTGGGCGTCTTTTGGCTGAAATGATGATGATGAACAAACCCAATGCACAATAACTATGTTTAAAAAAACCCTATCCGGTCCGAAAAGGGCACATAGTTACTGCAATAACCTAAAAGTAATAAAAAATCTTACAATAAAAAGTTGTTGCTATTTAAAAATCAGATTTTCTGTACCAAAATTACCCCAAATCCATTCAAAATTAGCAAATTTTCATCTGGGATCATAAGTTATGTTTAAGTTACTTGTAGACACCCGCTAAATGACGTCCGCCCGCGCCCCATGTAAAACCCCACCACGGTAAAATGCCACATTGAAAAAAACGTCACAAGTTTTTTGTTTCTTTTTACTGAAATTTACGACATAAATAAACTCTCAGTATGATACCTAACAAGACCCTCACGAATCGGACAGGGCTATTTTTTACATGTTGTATAGTCAAAAAGTTTAAGAATTTCATAAAATAATAAAATGTTTTTCTTCAGACAGAAGCCGTCTGTGTTTTATTTCAACAGTACCATATCCTATTTATATAAATCTCCTCTTCCAACTTAAAAGCTATTTATCATTCCTAGCTTCAGCTGATAAAAACTGTAGCCATTTTTACATTACCTGACCAGTTTTCGACCTTATTGCATAAGCAATAAGGTCGAAAAGTGGTCCGGCGCCAACGTCCGCGATAGTCCCTACCCGTATCCCGACGTTTTGCATCAATCTTGTAGAAAAACCTCCCCTAACAGGCCAGACGATTCATTTAATTAATGTGACGTCACATGTCTAACATACCCACTACACGTACTCTGTACATTTTTATGTTCAAGAGCATTTATCCTAAAAGTTGGCAACGTCGCAAATAGCTGTCAAAAATTTACCTGTTTTGATTAATTTGGCAATATTACTGTATGGAAATAACAAATGTGGCTAATAGCGAACTAGAATAATAATAATGAATTGCAATTATAAGATTGAATTTGATGTTGTACCCGCATTTGGAAAGTTTCGAAATACTTTTTAACATCTAAAACTATTTTTATTTACATATTAAATATTCGGTGTTACGATATTAATTATTGCATTTCACAATCAATATTCTAATTCGCTAGTTAGCCACATTTCTCATTTCCATACAGTAATATTGCCAAATTAATCAAAACATCGAAATATTTGACAACTATTTGCGACGTTGCCCAATTTCAGAATAAACGCTCTTAAAGCCATATATGAAATCATAAACTAACTTAGAGTATATAATACTGGAGAAGCCTTACGAACACTTCCCCTCTGTAAAAGTACAAGAACAAATGTTCTAGTACGTTCATAAAAACTACTTTTAAATCGATTCTAACGCACTTCGTGAATCGTTTTAAAGGCGCGCGGAGCTCCGTGAAAATGCCTATTTGTACTGTTAAATGGTGTAAAAAGCGTTCAAATACGTCAAATTTACCTAAAGAACTGAATAACTTTCCCTAAGCAGTTTTTTTTTTCTAAGATTAGTCATGTTTTTATTGAAATTTAAAATCCTAACCTCATAATACAATTCGATTTTTCATTTGATTCAACCATGATTCAATATAAAACGTAGCATGAATCGAGTATTTTCCTCACGTCGCTTCTGTGACGTCACCGAGTCTCGCTACATCTCGTTTTTATGTTCGTAAAGATCAAAATACTTTTCTTTTGCATTACGAAAATATACGTCAAATCAGCAAAACTTACACGCACTTGACATGCGATTATGTCCTCTAGTAAAAATGTTAACGAGACTACCGTAGTGTTGAGGTCATGTTTGAAACCAAAATTTACATGTCGATAATTTCCTAGTAAAAATTACTTAGTAATTATTTTTGTTTATTTATATTTTATTAAACTATTGCATAGCTTCTATCGCGTGCCTTGAGCGTGGAGACCGAATCCAGAAATTCCGTAACGAAAATAACCTAACACCCCCCCACTCCGACCGGCACAGCGGTGATACTTTTTTTGAAGTTATACTTCTTTAGGCGCGTTATGAAAAAATGATGAGAGTGAAATTTTAAGATGCGCGCGCATCACTGTGACACAAATTTCATAAGTTGATAAAAAATGCTATGCCGCGGCAGTCTCCGAGTGCCACACGTCTTTTTTTGTTCAATGTTTTATAATTTGTTTAAGTCCATTGAAGTATGTATATAAAAAAATAAAAAATTGAACTTGATCTAATTTTTTATTGAGATTACTTACTTATTACAAATTTAGTTACTTTTATTTAATTGAAGTTTTTTTCTCTTCTTATTGAAATGTAACTATTTTATGCAACAGCTGTTTTATTTCTGGGTTCAAGCAAAATTCCGAATGTATATCGATATCGATAAAAATAAAAAATATGGTACGGACTTCTCTATCCGGGCGAGCAGCTATTGTTATTTTTGACAGTAGCTACCCCGTCCCCCGCAAAAAGTGACAGACTTTTTTGTTCGGAATATTGCGCTTATGGCTTCTCCAGTGATATATACTCTAAGCTTAGACTCTAAGTAAACTAAGAAGACAGAAGTAAAAAAAAATATACAGACATATTATACCTTTTTTTTTTTTTTTTTTTTTTTTTTTTTGTTTTCGGGGGAAACCTTCAAAAGGCGCCCGGTCTCTGGGGAAAAGACCGGGGAGTGTGGGATTCCTACCTCACTAAAACCACCCCAGTGGTCACCATCTACACATGGAAGGGGCACCGTTACCTCTCAAAAGACCAATCCGGAACCCCCTCTGTGCAGCGCCTGTTAGGGCACATCTCTGGGGAGACTGTAGAGGGGGTCTCCCCGAAACCTAACTGTGCAAGTGTCCAAGGCAGCACGTGACCACTATGTGCCATCTTCCCTGAGGTCACTTAGTGGGCGGACAGATTCCCCACTCTGATCACCCGTGATCCCTAATTCCAGCCTGCCTTAAATGTTGCAGGCGGGGTTTCGGCGTGTTAGGCGTCAAGGCGGTTGCCTCCCCGACGCCTTCTCCTACGAGCGGGATCAGCCCTCTCACGATCCCGCTCGGCAGCCTCCTTCTGAACCATCACGGTCTCACAGAAGGAGACCATTTCTCTCCAGTTCTCCGACACCGCCAGCATAGATCCAATTACTGCTGGCAGAGACAAATCTCGTCCAATCCTGGTGACTAGGACCCGTCTTTCAGCAGCCCACGCAGGGCACTCCTCAAGCGTGTGCTGTGCAGAATCTAAGCCGCTGCCGCAATGATGGCAATTTGCCGTGGGCTCTCGCCCAATCCTGTTCAGGTACTCACCAAAGCAACCGTGCCCGGTCAGCATCTGAGTGAGCCTGTAAGAGATGCGCTCTCCTCTTTTCAGCCAGGCTTCAAAGTGCGGTAGGACGGCTTCGACAACGCGCTTACGCGAATATTGCGGCTGTTGGAGCCGCTCACGCCACCGCTCGAGCGCGTGTCGCCGTTCCTGCCGCCTCAGTCGTGCAACAGTGATTCCTGGCACGCCATTCCCACTTTGGCGGATTACACGGATTTGGTTATAGACCCTCGTGTCCATATCCGCCAAGATGTCTAGTGGCGGAAAGCGTGCCAAGAGAGTTGCCGCCTCAAAGGATACAGTTCGGTATCCTCGTGCGATACGAATAGCCATTTTTCGCTGCAGGCTGTTGATTTTAGTCCTGCAGCGTCGGACGCCTGACAGTCTATTTGACCAAACAGGTGCCCCGTAAAGAACCATCGAACGCACGACACCCGCATAGAGGCGACGCACTTCTTCTCGAGGTCCACCGAGATTGGGTAACAGTCTGTGCAAAGCACCCACTGCCTTCCCGACGCGGGGAACCAGGCGCTCGAAGTGCTCTTCGAAACCCCACCGACCATCTAGGGTAAGGCCAAGATACTTAATGTATCGACCCACCTGGACTCGCGCATTTCCAACTCTGACCAACGAGCTAGGTGGTTCTCTGCTCCTCGGTAGTTTGTGGAACCAAAGCGCCTCAGTTTTATGAGGCGCTATCTCTAAGCCCAGCCCGCGGATCGTCGCCACGACTTCTGCCACTCCGAGCTAGACATATTATACCTACTGTCTCATATCAAAACAAGGTTTATCTAGAGACCCAGATTTAAACCCTTTTAAGGTTAAAAAAGGCATTTGGAAAGTTTCCAAATACTTTTTTACATCTAAAACGAAATATTCGGTGTTACGATATTAATTATTGCATTTCATATTCAATATTTTAGTTCGCTAGTTAGCCACATTTCATATTTACATACAGTAGGTAATATTGCCAAATTAATCAAAACAGGTAAATTTTTGACAGCTGTTTGCGACGTTGCCAACTTTTAGTATAAACGCTCTTAAGAAAATTATTTTCGCAAACGAATACAATTCACTTATCATGAGAAATACAAATTAATCTTAATACTAAAAACTCGAACTTATGAAGAACGGTAGGTACTCGTAAATACTCTAATAAGTAGTATATGAACAAAAAAAAACGAGCGAACCTTACAGTTGTCGCATATGATGTATAGCATCTGACATCTCATCTTGGTAATAAGCAACATTAAAGAGGCGGGGCCTCGTCATGGTCGTTTCTGACAGCCAACTCTAGCACGGCGCGCGGTCATTGGTCAAATCAAACAGCGCGCGCTTTCCCGGCTTCCTGTTATACACTTCCGTCCCTTTTCACGAAATCACTCCCACTGATGCAGGTAAGCGAGAGGAAAAATGTGACACATAAATAAATAAATAGACTTCCCCTTCCGCAACTTAAGGCAAGTGACTAAAAGTCGTCAAAAGAGTGCTCCATGATAACAACGTACTAAACCAACGGTCGGCAACAGGCGAACCGCGATCCATATCCGGACCGCGAAAGGTCGGATCTTGGAGCGCCAAATATTATATTACTAATCATCTTTTACAAAAATGAATTGTTTTTAAAAACAAATATCGTTTGAGATTATCGGACGCCCACCTTGAAGTCAATCTTCGCATAAGCTATTCCCCGCGTGAACCAAACTATAAAAATTGGCCTAATGTGTTTTACAATAATTATCTTGTGCATAAATTATTCAAACAAAAAACAACTAGAAATTGTTGACCGAGGTCCAGAAAAAAAATACTCTGATATGAGTATTTTTTTTCTGGACCTCAATCAACAATTTCAACAGTATCCGGACCCCACTTAAAATTACTTGCCAACCCCTTTACTAAACCACCGTGTTACAGAAACTCCGCTAGACGTGTTACCGACATAATTTTCACTGAAACAAACCCACGGTTCCTCATACAAGGTAGTGTTAGCGTCAAAATCGATTTTATAATAGGGTGAGTCTGGTTGTTAACTGTTCCTTAGACGAAATTACTCTTCTTCTTTGTCATCGTGATGGCACGACAGTGTATTAAATTTTGTTAGCTCAAAACTTTGCCACTTCCACGGCATCGTCGGTTGCAGCGCAGAGGTCGGTATGGCTGCATTTTCACTCTTAAATATTGTTACACATTTTCGAGTGTTAATAATAATGATGAAATACGACACTATTATGTAAATCTTCCTTGACATCTAATTATTTCTACAGGCGTCTTTTCTAGCGCTGTATCTAAGATTTTCAAAATTAAGCAAGGATTTATTATTTTAAACTAAAAAAACAACAATTAATCAACTGTTGCATATTAAGCAGCACCGAAATAGTCATCAACTGTCTTAATTTTAAAGCCAGAATAGCCAATTTTCCCTAATACTCACGCAAAAGTCATTTCTAATAATTTTACAATCATCTTTCATAACATAAAACAATCAGTCTTCACTATTTACTTCATAAAATAAAAATAATAAAACTATAATCCAAGCCGCTAATCGGTGCATTCACCTTCAATAAACTTGTTACGAGCTCCCTCCCTACATAGATGAGAAATTAAGTACACACAGCCCCACAGCTTGTTCCCTTGTTGTACGTACATAGACGTTGAATTTTATTTGCATCATGCGCTGCCCTCCGTACGAGGCTCTTGTTAGATTATAAGAAGTTTGTGTACTGTTTAAAAGTAAGTAGAATGGTTAGTTATAGTGAAGCTGGAGTAATATCGTAGATATAGATTATAATAACTTTAATTTTTGAGGCATAAGGAACATGGTGCAAAGTTCACTCATCCTCTATTGAAAAGGGAGGATCCTCCGACCGGAATGCAGGTGCGCAACTTCCCCACCATTGATGTCGGATAGTCTTAATGTCGTTCACGCGGTAAACTCTAATTGCGCGATGCAGGATTTGTGTGACGTCAGGTCTTTTATGCGTAATTCACATGTGGCGATGTAGATGCCGCCACACCAAAACTATCTATATGAACAAATCTTCTAGATAATAAAAATCTTAAATTAATTAATTTATTTATTCATTCATTCACTGATAGACAAATCACAGCCCTAAACCGCTGGGTGTAGAAGCATGAAGTTTTTCACAACATTTTCTTTATGTAGCGAAAGTGAGCACTCAGGAAGAATTTCATGAAATTTTACCCCTGAAATATGGGACAACAGTTTTTTTTGTTTCTTTGGAAATCCCATTGGGCCAAAAACTTGTAAAAAAGAAATTCTCAACAAAAAAAAAATCTTCTAATAAAGTTCCGATGGACAGAAGAATGATTTATGTAAGCTGTATAGAATGAAGCTCCAATCATTGTTGGTATTAAATAAAATAAAAACATTGTCGTTTCATCGCCTACAAATAAGATATACCACATTGCCAGACATCAGCCGCACAGGTCGATCGAAGGTCAAGTTAGGCTTGCCGCGGTCGGTTCGTGGATGGGTGACCATCCGTTCCATATCGAGACCCCTCCATGCCTCGGTAGGCACGTTAAGCCGTTGGTCCTATCTGTCATTCGTAGATCTTTGACAGTCGTTACGGTTAGGCAGAAGCTCAAAAATCTGACAATCAGTCTTACCAAGGGGTATCATGTTACCCAGTAACTAGGACTAGGTTGTGGAGGTCAGATAGGCAGTGGCTCCATGTAAAATACTGGTATTCAGCTGCATCTGGTTGGCTGGAAGCAAAACCCCAACATAGTTGGGCAAAAGCTATTCAGATTGATTTAGAATAGACATTCTTAAGTTACACGCTGTTGAGAGAAACTTTCACATTTTTCATCCACGCCATTACCAGCTTCCATTTTCAGATTTCATATTTCCCGAACAGAAATATCGACGTCTATATTGACGTGTTTATAAATTCAGTATGTACACTATTTTATAGCCACAGAGCAGTAACAAATGGAATACAAACTCTGCCGCTGTCTATCAAAATAAAATAAGCTCATTGAAATACGACAGAGTTTTTTATAGAAGCATTAAAGAGCTATACATATATAGATAGATGCATCGACGGCCACGTGCTCGAGCTATTTCTTTATTAATAAAACAATGTACACACATAATAAATAGACAAGAAGAAACCTAAAAATACGTACAATAGTGATGCATGCTTATTCCTAAAGAAATATCTCCTAGCATACCTGCGAGAGGCAGATCAAAAAGATATGTAGACACCGTTGTAAGACTAGGAAAGAAAATAAAATATGTAAAATAGTTAACTTATTTAACATTTATTTAATACTTTAAGCAAATAATAAATAAATAAGTGTACAGAGGTGGAGGTGCCATAGCCATTTTCTACTAATCAAAGTTGTATTTTAATTTAAATAAAACATATAAGAATCAATTAATCTGATAAATGATAAATTATTTTATTTCTGTAAGTGGGTTTGGACAAAAACACTTTTACACGTCATTCATATTTTTTTAAACTAGATGAGACGATGACTCGGCGTTTCCTATCTGACTACTCCGAGAAGAAAGGCCGAAACAAACTCAGAGGTCACAGTCTTTTTTAAAGTCCAGACATAATCTTGGTCAGATCTATTTATCTTTAGCTATCTTTAGTTAGTTAGTAACGCTTCATGCTGAGTCCTTACTTTTATGATTCTCCAACAGCTGACGATTCTTTCCTAGCATCTCGCGACATAGCTGACTGAAAAATTAAGTTATAGATTCGAGCACTCCATTTACTCACTACTCCATGCCCATATTTCACGACAGCTGACTTGTGAGTTATTTCAGCCAAGTAACTATAAATAAACATAGAGTTAACTTGGAACGCAGAATGCACGAGAAAGTTATCTGAGGGATGTCTTTGAGAAGATTATCTTGCTTGGTATTCACCTTCTTGCTAATTAAACTTACATTCCTTTGCTCTTATTTGATTAATTTTATTTACATATTTCTTACTTGAGTAGTAATTTTTACGCTGGTTTAACATACGTGTCGGAAAACTTTTTACACTTTCAGTCAATAATGAGGGGCTCATGACTAAGTAATAACAGCCGCACGGGACGATCGATCAAGTTAAGCTACGGTTACCACGGTCAGGCTGTGGATGGGTGACCACCTCTATATACCGAGACCCTTCCATACCTCGGAAAGCACGTTAAGCCGTTGGGCTTTTCGTGTTTGTGCTTTTTTTTGTTCCCGGCTGTCATTCGTGGAACTTTAACAGTCGTTATGGGTCATCAGAAGCTGGAAAGTCTGACAACCAGTATTTCCAAGGGGAATACCCCTTGGAAATACTGGTTGTCAGACTTTCCAGCTTCTGGGTAATACTATTGTATTACCCAGCAACTTCAATCAATTCGAAAGAAGTACCTATGAAATAATGTTCATTCTTCGACACAGACAAAATATTTAATATGAAAATAATAGAAGGAGAAAAAGACCCGCACGATGCTAAAAATGACTAAAAGCTCTTATAATCTTGTGACCTTTTGTCTATTTGTGTTACAAAAATACCACAGACGGTTTCTAAAGAAATAAGTATCAAAAATAATAAGATCCTTCACTGCTCGTATCTTTCTACTATATCAAGCAATCCTCTTTGACGTCAGTCCACCAATGTATCAATTTACACAGAAATTACTACGTAATAATCTGCTAAAGCATTTTCAACTTTACTTATTTAAAATATGGTTCGATTTAGTTTGAATATTGCCGCCATATTATTTTCTCCTTTGACTTTTATAGGGTGTTTGCAGTGTATATTTTTCTAGATTCAGTAGTAGTTTTGTAGGTAATTTTCATGCTTATATAGTATTAAAGAGAGAAAAAGGCTATCTATGTATGCCAGAGACGATTCTGGGAAATATAGCTGGCGCCAGGTTTATATGTAAAGTAAACTATATCTAAAAGCTATGATTTTATAATTCTTTAAAGGAAACTCAGCCTTGTTGATTGGTGTTAAAGTAAACATAACATCATACTGAACTAGTAACGTTTGGTAAGACGTTGTACCTATTGGGGCCTTAATGCACCCACCAGACTAGTTAAGGTCAGTTTATTCCTCAGGAAGACCCTATTTCTACCACTCATAAAAAGTAAAATTTTATTTTCTTTTTCATAAGTCTGGAAGTTTATAAATATTTACTGTCCCAGGGCAGTTTAGAGGGATAACACACTAATACCCAATTAAGTTATACCTAAACTGTTTCTTAATAAAATTATAAATAGGAGAGTTAGCTATATGTATAATAAAAGACACAAAACATATCACCAATAGAGGGGTCAGTGACAGCTCGGCCCGAGTCAACTCAACCGAAATAATACCAGATATGTCACTCCCGATTACGGTGATTTGTACGGTCAGGCAGAAAATCGATATTTTAAAATAAATCATTACAAATTGAATGATGTTTTCCGAAAATTTTCGTTTTTTATTTACATAAAATCAACTCAACCCGTATAAATATATTTGAAACTACGTCGTCAAAACGCCTAAAAAAGTGGTACGTACCTCTATTCTGCATATCACAAAATACAAACACAAACACTCACTTACTCTCTCTTTTCGTAAAAACACTTAGACTGCATTTGAAAGCTTCGGAGTGAAAGTCCGTGTAGGAGCCTCAGATCCTTTTATCTGCAGAACAAATGACTAGTACACTGTGACCCACGATTAGGTGTACAGTATTAAGTGGTGTGAAGAATAGAGTTTGATTAAGTGCTCTCATGTTTTGTAAATGTCTCCGTAGTTTTTGCTGTGAGTATTTACAAGTATTTTTCAAATAATAAATGAAAACACGTTAAGCTGTTGGTCCTGGCTGTCATTTGTAGATCTTTAATAATAATAATAATAAAGTTTATTCAAATAAAAAAAAATAATGTAGTACAGTAAAAACATTTTTCGTAATTCTATGTAATAGTTCACAAGTGTTACATGCCTGAACTAGGACATCCTGTGTTTCAGGCGAGAAAAGGTAAAACATTATATCTAAATAATCACAGTAATCACATCATATACAAAAGGTAAATTAGTCAACTAATAGGTATGTAAAAGAGGTGTAAACAGTATAACAATCTTACCTGCTAAAATCTTAGTATATTAATTTAAGCTAACTAATCATAATAAAAAGTGCAATTAATATTTATTTAAGTACAACTAATAACTTCTCTGTATCTTCATAGGACAAATTTTGTAATGTTTCCTTCAGAGTTTTCTTGCAATTTACAAAATTTTGGGAATAAATTTTTGCTTTTGCATTAAGTCTGTTATAGAGTAGTGGTCCCAGAAAAACAAAAAATTTGGCTGTAAAAGCATGTTTTGTGCTTTTTGTGGGACAAACTATATCTTTCCGTCTCTTTTTAATAAGTTCAGTGCTGAAGCGGAGGGCTGCGTGTTGTTTTAGTACAATGCTCATTATGAATAACTGCCTGACTGTTAGTACTTCACAATTTTTATAGAGCTGGTTAGTGGGAAAAAGGAAAGGGCGGCACGTAGACACCTTGAGAATCGCTCTTTGAGCTCTTTCGACTTGTATTAATAAAGTTTTACCTGCTCCACCCCATGAGGTAATGCAGTATGTCAAAATTGACTGACATAGAGCAAAGTAAACTTGCTTAATTATTTTTGGATCTGCAATATGTCGCAGCTGCTTAAATACAAATATGAGCTTACGAACTCTATTATTTAAGACTTCTATATGTTGTTTGAAAGTAAGGGTCTCGTCTAATATAACACCTAGGTATTTTATTTGGTTAGTCTTATTAATATTAGGACACTTTAACGGGCATTCTGCGGGGACTGTGCAACAATGAGCATATAGCGTCGAGGAGTAATCGGAAGTTGGTTTGCGCATGGAAAACTTTATATAGTTTGTTTTATCCGTATTTAGGGTTAATGTGTTATGTTGAAGCCATTTATTTACAATATTGAAGCCGTTTTGCGCAAGCTTGTGAACTTCATGTTCCGATTCAGCCGCAAAAAGAAGAGCAGTGTCATCAGCGTAAGATATTACTGTACCGTGCTGTAGTTTAAGATTACAAAGGTCGTTTATGTATATCAAAAACATAGTGGGTCCTAATACACTTCCTTGGGGAACACCAAAAGACGTGTTTTTTTGGTCTGCGCTGAGGACATTGCCAATCTTAACGCATTGAGTACGGTCTTCTAGGTAACTTTTGAAAAGTTTGAGCTGGATACCTCTTATACCTACTGTCTCAAGCTTGCGCAATAGAGTAGGGATACATACTGTGTCAAAAGCTTTGGCAAGGTCCAGGAAAATACCTACTGTATGGTTACCCTTGTCAAGTTTTTGTGCTAGAAAATCAGTTAGATGATGTACGGCATCGGCAGTTGAAATTTTAGGTCTAAAACCAAACTGTCGATCCGATAAAATTGATTTGTCCTCTAGGTATTTGAACAACCTTTTATTTATAATTTTTTCCAATATTTTGGACATACAAGGCAATAGAGAAATAGGTCTATAATTTGTTACTTGTTCTTTACTGCCTGATTTATGAACAGGGATGATAACTGCTTTTTTGAGACACTCAGGGAAAATGCCCAAGGATAAACACATACGAAAAATGTAAGTCAGTGGAGGTACTAAAATATTTCTGAAATGTTTAATAATTTTATTTGATATTTCATCCCAACCAACTGCGCATTCATCTCTCAATGACATGATTATATTTTCTACTTCTGTCTCATCAGTATCTAGTAAGGCAAAAGATGATAGAGTGGAGTTACCCGTGGTAGAAAAGTTCACTAAATAAGGAGATTGATCCCGGTTATTTTTTTCCGCCAGACACTTACCAACATTAACAAAGAAATTATTTGCTATGTTAGCAGACGTCAGCTGTGACGAGTGCGCTCGTAATAAACTTGAAGATGACTCATTTTGTTTTGAGGAAAAAGTTACATGTTTAATATATTTCCAGATCTTTTTACTATTTGTTCCAGCCTTATCCAGTGCAGTTTTATCGTAGTTGATTTTAACCTTTTTGAGAAGACCATTACAAAAATTACGATATCTTTTGTATGACAGTTGTAGGACTGTATTCTCTGGATGAGATTTACATTTCATGTGCAGTTTATCTCGGTGTTTCATACAGCGAATAAGACCTGGTGTGATCCAGGGTTTTATGTTGCAATTTTTGTTGCTCAACTGCGATACGACCGTATTTTTCTGAATTGCATGACGTACATTTTCTATAACATACATCATACAATACTGTGGGTCAGCAGAATTATAGACTGGATCGAAGTTGATGACGCGTAAATCTTCATCAAGTTTATTTATATTCAATTTCGAAACTACACGAGTGTTATGTTTAGGTAAATTACAATTTAGTGTTAGTAGGACAGCATTATGATCTGTTATTGTAGAGTTAATAACAAGTGCAAGTGAAGGGAAATTGGTTTTAAGTATGATATGGTCCAAGCAAGAGCCACTATGATGTGTAGGAAAACAATGTGCTGGGAGCAAGCCATGATATGCGCATAAGTTGAGGTAGTCCTGAGCAGATGCGTCAGTACTTCCTGGAAGAATATTAATATTAATATCTCCAATTACTACCGTGTTTTTAAAAGGTGATAGGTTTTGCAAGACATCATTCAGAGTGTCAGTAAAATTTTTAGTATTTTTGAAAGAGGGGGGCCGATATAAAGCTACTATCGCAAAATCTGATCCAATTTTCACTACCAAAC
Organism: Agrochola macilenta; assembly: GCA_916701695.1. Classification (NCBI taxonomy): domain Eukaryota; kingdom Metazoa; phylum Arthropoda; class Insecta; order Lepidoptera; family Noctuidae; genus Agrochola; species Agrochola macilenta. Next base: position 6,318,165 of record OU753554.1, on the reverse strand, counting down.
TGTTACAGTCTTGCATATTTGGTTCCTCAACAGAGACTTTCAGGTGATCTCTTACATAAACTATCACCCCATCATTTTGATTGTAATTCCTATCACTTTTGTACATCTTATACCCTGTGATCAGTGGTATATTTTATTTCTTGGTAAGCCAGCATTCCGTTAAAACAATAATGTCACAGTTAATGTTTAGCCGTTGTTGAAAAACGCTGAAGCTGTCAAAATTCTTAAAAATACTGCGAATGTTTTGTGTTAGTATGGTTAATGGTGTTTTGTAGCCGGAAAGATATTGTTTGCAGCTTTCAACTTCACAAAGTCTAGACTCAGATACAGAAAAATTATCTAAATCATTAATTAAATTGTTTATCATAATAACAAAAAAAAGAAAGAAATAAAACTTTACTATATAAACTAAGAAGATCTAAAATAAATAACTTATTGACGGCGCTCTTAGGCACCTTCATAATCTATTGAGTTTATGTACCTTTTTTCGGCCAACATTTTCGCCGGGCAGTCAGCTGCACCTGTGATGTGTTTGTCTGGCTTTTTGAAATGCAAGCAAGTAGCGCATTTTGGTTCATCTGACCTCTTTGGACATTCTTTGATTGAATGTCCTTGCTCACCACAGTGACCACAGGTGTAGGACGTCTGTCGACATGATTTGGCAGCGTGGCCATATTGCTGACACTTATAGCATCGTGTGACCAAAGTAAAATCTCTTACAGGGCATGATGACCAATTTATAAACACTCGTTCTTTTGATATTAGGGCTTTTCGTATGACTGGCGATACTTCTACAACATAGTTGCAATAGTCAGAGTCTCTCTTACCCGACTTATGACTTAACTTGATTGAGGTCAAAAACGTCTCAAGGCTGCAGTCCTGAAGCTTCTCGGCGAGATTTTAGTGGTACAAACATGTGAAAACCTCGTTTTCTGACATGGACGTCGGAACTCCTATTACTACAACCCTAGGCTTCCTTTTGTAAGGCTCGCCGACTGTTAGACCCGATTTTTTTAGCTGCTCCAATTGTCTCACCTTTTCGATGTCGTCTTTCGTCTCAGTGCTGATGATAACACCCCCGTTTTTGGTCTTGCGCAGGCCTCTTACATGCAGCTTCATCTGTCCGGGGCAAATGATTTTTTGGACGAGGGATTTCGTTTCGTCGCTGGATTTTAATTTATCTACTGGATAAATGGCCACAGAACTTACGTTTGTCTGCTGGATGTAATTGTTGGCTCCTTTTTTGACCATGTCAGCAAATGACGCGCCCAGGGCAGTTTTCGTTTTTTCTTCGACACTCAACTTGAGTTCCTTTAGTTGCTGTGAGAGGTCGAGTTGGGTTTCAAGAGCTTTGGCAATATTGTGGGATTCCAATCCTTTCGCTTTCATGTACTGGTACTGTACCGCCATTTGCGATGTGCTATGGCCGATCTTCCGGCATAGGGCATTGATGCGCATTTTGTGGTCCATATTCAGCTTGCCTTCCGCTGCGATAGTGCACACCTCCTGCAAGTTCTGGTCGATGGTCGTCATCCAGCTCTGAATTTCCGGTGTCGTCATAGCTTCAAGAGCTTCATTCGTTTGCTGCGGCGCTTGAGGGGGACGAGCGGGGCCGGTTACACCGCCAGGTGTAGGCGGCGGGGAGCGGGCACACCTACTTCTAGGGCTGAAGGGACTATCCTCCATCGTAAAGTAGATTATGTACCTATGTATTAATCACTGATCATTTTTATATGAAAACACATCAAATCTAATGTATGAGTCACTTTATTAACAGCAAATTTAATAAAAACTAGGTCACGATTTCGCAAGTAATTATTTGTTTATACTAATATTGTTCGATACGTCTGTTCACTACGACCGTTAGTACAATGACACAATGTACTTTGACAGTCGTTACGCGTAGTCAGAAGCCCAAAAGTCTGACAACCAGTCTTACCAAGTGGCAACGTGTTGCCCAGTAACTGGGTTTTAGAAGTCTGATAGGCGGTGGCTCCATGTAAATACTGGTATTCAATTGCATCTGGTTATACCCAACATAGTTGAGAAAACGGTAGGCAGATTGTTTTTTTTTTATATAAAATATTGCTATATTGGACTACACTTTAAATGGTTTCAGTTTTGTTTTATGTGATATAATGTTATGACTTCGTTGTGTTTGTGATCGTTATAGACAGGACTTACTAAGGCAGCATTCATTATTGCTACAACCGATATATTTTTTTATACCTAAATTAAAATCCTACATTTCCAACCTACATTTTCTATGTCTTGGAATATTTAATTAAATTAATGCGATATTATAGATCAAATTCAGCGTTAACGGTGCCGTTAAAAACAAACCATCGTTTATTTATGGCAATAAAATTATACTCTTCATAAATTTTATTCCGACGCTAATGAACGATAAAAACAAAGTTAAGTCCTATTTATTTTTCTTGAAAAACATTTTGGAGAACGTTTTTTTTCTGACGCAACTAATTTTTTGTGGAAGAATGACTTGATTGATGTGTTTACTTACCAAATTGCGGTGAAATGAGCAATTGCGTGGGAAAATTAGGGGAGATCTTTGAAGCAGTTAATTTGCCTAGCGCACCGAACTACTTAAAATAACCCACCTTACTACCGGTGGTAAAGGATGATTCCGTTAAACAACATCGTCACCAGTATTTTTTCCAACCATCTCGTAGTTATGAAGAAAGGAAACTTTCCAACACTGCAGTTACTAACAAAATGTAGCGTTGTAAAAAACTAATATGACAATGTAATATTTATGATGGACATTATTAATTAACCAGTGACTAGAATATTAGCGAGGAGCTCTTGGCTAAGTAATAACAGCCGCACGGTTCGATCCATCAGGTTAAGCTACGCTTGCCGCGGTTGGTCTGTGGATGGGTGACCATCTTAATATACCGAGACTCCTCCGTGCCTCGGAAAGCACGTTAAGCCGTTGGTCCCGGCTATCATTCGTGGATCTTTGACAGTCGATACGGGTCGTCAGAAACCCGGAAGTCTGACAACCAGTCTTACCAAGGGGTATCGTATTACCCAGTTACTGGGTTGTGGAGGACAGATAGGCAGTCACTCCATTTAAAATATGATAGTTAGCTGCATCCAGTTAGACTGGAAGCCGTCCCCAACATAGTTGGGAAAAGGCTAGGCAGATTGATTGACTAGAATATTCATCATTTTTATTATTATATTAAGTAAGGTTTCTGTGATAACCTTATTATGCTCGCCAGTTTAAACTCTATCGCACTGAGTTTGGCGTATTAAAACTTTTTGGTAGTGAAGTCTGTGTGTTTCATAATGTTGTCTCTGAATTCACAACTTATTTAAAGATACAAACTTTATACGTTCTACTTAATTAATGGCACACATAACTGGTTTTTCAATTAAAATTGTTTTGAAACTAACATGTCTCTTCTTCACACGACGTTCATAATTGTAGTATGGCCTAGTTTTAAATAATACATCTAAGATTATGGCAGTATTTAATTAATAAAAGATTAGGTAAGATGTTCAACATTATTTTGAATTATTAGGGAATCCTTTTTTGCCTTGTGAATTTGAAACGTGGCAAAGGCCAATGTGACTTTTCACAAATTCTTGTTTTTCTAAACTTATTAAGGCACCACTTCTTCCGTCAGTTCAAAGGAAAACAGCGCAAGATCGGTGCCTGAGGATGTTCATTCTAGAACTATGGTTCTCGAATACCTGGGCATCCATACTAATAGTACAGTCATTTGGTGCTCAAAAGAGGCGTTACCGGGAAAGTATTCTGGGAGTTTTGAAAACTGGTGATTTTATTGATTTCGATGTGCTCTTTAAGTGCTTAGGGCGACGACGCCGCGGCGCCCTCGCATCGCCGCCGCGCCATAATCTTCTGTTTCACTTCTTATTTTGATTTTGCCACTTTCTGAATTTTTTTGGTTAAACTCAACATGTTCATCATGCTACACGTGTGATGTTTGTGGCTAAAAATGTACTCGTATTACTAAAAATGTAAAGAGATATGGCAAAATCAAGCGGAGACGGCGCGGCGGCGCGGCGCGGGCGGCGGCGCTTCAGCGTTCAGTCTACATTACGCAAAGTGATCTCGGTGCAACTACGGTGCCGTCTACACGAGCCCTTAGGATTTTCCACTTTGCCACCTCGTGTATCTTTTCCGTTCACACCTCCATATTGAAAAGTGGCGTGTTTTGATATGTTCCCGTGGAATAATTTCCGACCTCCACGGTGGCGAGCCGCGGTCTAAAGCTACAGTCATGAATAATAATTAAGTGTGTAAGTGAGTAATAAATGATTAAGTAATCTTATATTTTCTCTAACTTCAGCAAAAACTCAGAAAATCCGATTATTCAAACATCGACGAAAACAACGAGCCAATCGAAGCTATACCTATCATACCTAGATTTTACTTGCAGAAGCCAAAAGACTTATCCAAATCTTTGTTTGAAAACCCTAAGGCTTGGCCTGATGATCTGGTTGATATCCTTAATAATGCTGATACCAAAACCAGGTAAATATTAGAAAACTATCAATTTTGTATTTATTTTTCTAGAATTATAATTATATAAATTCTTCACTATCATTGTTATTTTCAGGCATAATAAAACAAGAATCATTGCAAAGGCTGTAAACAAAGGCCCAAGAAATGACTATTTAAAGGTAACATATTTTTTTACACCAAATACATGCATGATACTGTAAGTCTACAATTTAAAAGCGAAGTGCTCATCCTCGATGGAAAAAGCAGTTGATGATGAATGATGAGCAATTCGATTTTTGGCAAGATACTCAACGAGTTGACCATTGAAATCAGCGCTGTGATTCTGACTATAGTTGGTGGTTTGAACTCGTTTCAGACACAAATAAACTATTTTTCTTTGAAGTTCGTTCCAACGTTTCATTCGACCTCATATTCTATGATTGCAGGGTAAAATATTCAAAAATATCAACAAATATGGAGATAGCCAAAAGTGAGTGTTTTTGTTCATAATTGCCGCTGATAAGTTTAGTGATCAGTGATAAACGCAATGAGGAAGATACAGAATAACTAAGCCCTCGTAGGCCACGAGCAATTTTTTATCACACACCGGATTTTCAACGCACTGCTAAGCGCTGAAAGTTGAAAATCCCAGTGTGTTTTTTTGACGCGCTGGGATGCACTCTGTTGGATTATTAACGCTCGGCTCAACACCGAGAGTTGATAGTTCAGTGCTCGATAAAAAATCGCCCGTGCCTACAAGGAGGGTTAATTAACTATTGAGTACGCCATTGTTAATCATTTTAATTTTTAATAAATTTAATAATACACCCTGTTTCAGAAACAATAACGACAAAATAACAAAAACTAAGGCGTATATGGAGTGTGATGATGATTTGATGTAGGTATGGTTATGGTGGCAAACGATAGATTATTTTAGTAAAAAACTGAGTGATTTATTATACATAATTCTCGGTTTTTTTCAGATACAAGAAGGATTTATTAAAAGAATCTAAGGCGTATGTTGCTCAAAAAGAGCCAGTTAAAAAGCTGTTGGTAAGAAAGTTTATATAAGTAAAGTTTTTTTGTATTAATTCGTCATCATAATTTCAGGCGAAAGTCGTTCACTGCTGAACATAGGCGTAATGTATAATTAATTATAATATATTATATTATATCCCAGGAGTGGGAATATTATAAGCTGTTTATGCGCTAATTAATTGCCTATATTGTGTTTATATCTTTTCATTATTCTTAAGCTAAACCATTGAATGTACCTACTGATTGCTCTTTTAGAATAGAATACGCGTTGACACAGAATGTTGGTAAAGTCGACCTCGTAATTATTTTTTATAAATTTTGACAACAATTCTCAGTAAACTGAAACTTCACTAAGGTTGAAACTATCTAACTGTCACATAGAGAAATAGACCTTGTCGATTTATAACGTGAAAAAGAAAAGATTTTTTTTTTATTCTGCACAAACTAAACGCACATTTCTAAAAAAATACTTTAAATACTAATTTGCTAATTGGCCAAAAGCCTCCTATTCAATATTTAAAAGTTTGACAAATTTAAGGTGAGGTTGAAATTACGTTCACTAGGTGGCAGCACTGAGACGTAAGGTCCGGGCACCTGTCAAAAGTGTCAAAGTGCCTATATTTCTTTAGCTGTGACTAAATGATGAACGAATGAATGAAACAAATGATGAACGTCCTCATAATTATAATATTTATATTCACTGTCGAAATGGAAGACCTCTTGCCAAACTGGTGGCATGAATTTTCATAAGCCCTCATTACGTGGGTAACTATTCTACTATCTAATAATATTGTCTCAAAACTGCAGGGCCGAATATTTCAAGGGATAAACGGTGGCATAGTTTATCGAGGGAAGGGCAAGTAAGTCATTACATGTTTGTTGATAGTTACATCAATCTTTCAGAGATTGATGTAACTATCAACACACGATCAACGATTGATGTATATATATAAACCACGTTCAAGAGCTGTCAGTGTTAATATTCGACAACAATGACGACACTGACAGCAGGCTCTTGAACGTTGTTTAGATGTACTGATCGTGTTCAAATTCATTGGTGAAATTCGCGTTTAGTAAGTATTTAGGAGTGGTTGATTTAAATTTAAAAAAACATATATTATTATGTTACAGGTATAAGAAACCACGAAATAGTTCCAAGAATGAAAACAAATTTGCAAAACTACTGGTAAGTACATTAGTACAATTATTCTCATTGATAATGACATCGTTTAAAAATAAATATACATGTAAGTACTATTTACGATTAGTATTCATTTTAAATTGTATTATTGCAGAAGAATGTTATAAACGGAAACATAAATAACAAGAAGTATCGTGGGGATGACAAGTATGAGTAAGTTACGATAAAAACATAAATTTCATGAGTTCGAAATTAATTAGACCCGGTTTTTTTTTAATAAATACGTTGGCTTGACACATTTTCCATACAAAAACTGTCAAACCGCCATATTTTATATTTTTAAAGAAGCTCTTTTTCTTTTATTTATTAGTTACAGGTATGATGTAACAGAAGAACAAAGTAAAAAAACTGGAGATTTGCTGGTACGTTAAAATAACATAAGCCGAAGCCACACAGCTACTTCGCTTAGTACCACGCTTGATGAGTGTCATAGTTTGAGCGTCAGTGTGGTCATTGCACTAGAGTTTAGACTCTGCGTTGGATTGCTAGGGGCATGTCTTCTAATACGAGTATGTAGCGTGACCACGAGCTACACGCTCAAGCGACACGCGTCTTGCAGCAGCCACTGCGGAGAAAACAAATGAAAAAAGTTGTTTTGAGCATGCCACGAGTCACCGACTCACCGCTATGCGTCTTGCGGAGTGACGGATGGAAACTGACGACGCGCTCGCGTGTCGCTTGACGCAAGTCACGTCGCAAGTCGCGTCGTAAGTCGGTTCACTCAAGGCCGTGAACGGGGCCTAAGCGAAGCACCTAGCTATGTGGCTTTGATCTTAAACATTTATGCAATAAGGCCCTTAAGACGGCAGGTTTGCCTTACGGTACTGAAGACGTGTGAGCTTGTTTATGACACGGCAAACATCCGGACGAGACAACGGCTAGGTACGGCTGTTGTGTTTTTTCTGCGCCAAGCAGCAGACGTGCTTCATGAATCCATATAATAAAAAGATCATCATTGGTTATTACGTGTATAGAATACTCAAAAACAAAGAAAAAAGGAAACTATGGTTTTCGATACGTCTGATCATCTTATCCCATATGGCCTTTCATGAATCAATGTAATTAATTCTTGATTTATCTCCATTTTAAAACAAAATCAGCTCATGTAAGACGTCACGAAAATAATTGCCGGTGCCGTCGTTATACTCCCCTAGACGAATCACGCCGTGCACTGACACGGCGTATACGGCAACGGCACCGTGCCATTTTGCCGCCGTGTCTGTCACCAAGCTTCCATAGTGATCCATACAACACTGACGATCGTGCCTACACACGGCGAAAAAACCGTAGTTTTTCACGGCAAGAAAAACGTGTGTGTAGAAAGGGCCTATCTGTTTAACCTGATTAAAATGAAGCAATAACAGGTTCCAGACCGCATCCCGCCACATTATATTGTTACCGGGAAATTTCAATTAGTTAAAATGCGCTGTAATTTCTATTAACAGGTGAAAAGTGTAATAAGCATGCATTTACTCAGCATACTCGTATCCACTTTGTTATCGTTGGAAAACTGTCTTGTTCCCCAACTTGTTCTTTTATATTTTGTGTTCTTTCATTGCGTCATGTTTACTGCAAATAAACGTATTTTCTTTACTTTTCTTTCTTTAACTTTTCTTTTCTTTCTTTTTCTTTTCTTTATTTTTCTTTTCTTTCTTTTTCTTTTCTTCCTTTAACTTTTCTTTATTTTTCTTTTCTTTATTTTTCTATTCTTTCTTTTTCTTTTCTTTCTTTAACTTTTCTTTATTTTCTTTTCTTTCTTTTTCTTTTCTTTCTTTAACTTTTCTTTTCTTTTTCTTTCTTTAACTTTTCTTTCTTTTTCTTTTCTTTCTTTTTCTTTCTTTCTTTACACAATTGTTGTATTTATATCAAAATGAAATTAATTGTAGCCTGCAGAGTGCATGAATCTTTAATTATGAATTATCTTCCTATGTCGTTAAATTGCTGCGTGTTGATAAGAAGGCAGTACAATTTCAAACTGAACAATAAAGTTTGTATTATTGCAGGGGAGTATTGTAAACGCTATCCAAAGTAACGACCAGGGACAGGGGAGTGAAATGTAAGTTGTTCAGAAGGCCAATTCTCGTACTTAAAAATCGATCACATTCTAGTCTAGTCACAAACTTGTCAAAAATGTTGGTAAATTGATCGTATTTTTGACAGGTGGCGAATGCGATGCTAATGCGAACGTTCTTAAAAATTACGGGAATTGCCCTTCTGGTGTTATGGTGAATTCAATTATTAGCAGAAATACCTACATGGATTGAGGCCAACACTCAATTATACTCATTTTGCAAAGAAACTTTTGCTTAAATGTTGAACGTTGCAGATCAAGAAAAACAATAATAGGGTCCAGCCTAGTCTTTAAAAGTTTTATTAAGCTTTACTGTTGCTACGCCGTAGCAAATGCTACGAAGAAGTGCTACGCGAGATACGCGTGAAATTTAAAATTTTGAAATTATTGTAATTTTAAAGTTTTATGTAATACTCATAAAATTAAATTACAGACACCAGCGCCCAGCAATGCTAATAATGTAAGTCATGTCATAATGAATTTGTAATAATGTATCAATTATTTACAACTTTTTTGTAATTATACTAAATGACAACATAATAATGGCATGATAATTAGGAAAATGTTGTGAGGAAAATTTTGAGTATGAATGTCGATGGCTATATGAGTAGGGGAAGACCAAAGAAACGATGGATGGACTGTGTGGAAGAAGATATGGCTAGAAAAGGGGTGAGTACCGAGATGACAACTAATAGAGAAGTGTGGAAGAAAAAGATTTGTTGCGCTGACCATAAATAAATTAGGATCAAGGCAGCTGATTAATATTGGCATGAAAACAGTGATCGCGACGATAGATCGTGGTGGAGTTAAATTAAAATGTTAGTGGACTGTATAACATGTATAATAAGAAATGAAAAGTGAATTACAACGGTATGATTAAAAAGGCAAATAAGAAAATAAGACGTTAATAAAAACGCGTAAGCGCAGCCATGCGTGGAGACGTGCAACAGCTGACTCGTGTGACGCGCCCGCTCGCAGACGGCCGTGGGCCCGGCTTGCTTGCCGCTGCCCCGCACCCCTCGTTCACTGCTGCCGGCGCGCGGCGATGTTGAGATGGTCTCAACAAACAGAGTGAAGTGCCTTACAAAATTAGAAGTATAACGTCATGTATATTTTTGGAGTGGCTAAGTAACAACAACCGCACTGGTCGATCCATCAGGTTAAGCTATGCTTGCCGGGGTTGGTCAGTGGATGGGTGACCATCTTTACAAACAATCCTCCGTGCCTCGGAGAGCACGTTAAGCCGTTGGCCCCGGCTGTCATTCGTGGATCTTTGACAGTCTTTACGAGTCGTCAGAAGCCCGAAAGTCTGACACCAGTCTTACCAAGGGGTATCGTATTACCCAGTTACTGGGTTGTGGAGGTCAGATAGGCAGTCGCTCCATGTAAAATACTGGTATTCAGCTGCATCCGGTTAGACTGGAAGCCGACTCCAACGTAGTTGGGAAAAGGCTAGGCAGATTGATTGAATGTCATCTGTATTTTAATGACTCATTTCAAGAATTATATTCCACACAGCTCATCTGCATCACTTCATAATAACGTAAGTTTGAATTCGACCAAAATATTTTTAATTACAATACATAATATTCACGGGTCGATGTGTGTCATAATGAATAGGGAAAATAAATATAACATATTCACTAATTTGCAGTCCAATTTTTGTGGGATAGTGAAATCAGTCTCTTTGGCTAAGATTTATAAACGTACCTTAATAGTACCTGGATAGGCGTTATTCCTGTCACTGTCCCACAACTGTGAAATTACTAGTACCAGATAGAGGCGAGAGCATATCTAAACCAAAGCATGTGCTAAGAGAAGTGTTCTAGATCTTGTAGTTTATTTCTAAGAGGGTTTTTCTTCAAAAATTGCAGGTATATGAAGACGAAAATAATGCCAAGGAATCCATGGAAGTTTTGTACGTATACCATATAGTTTCAAAATAATACATGTGTTACCACCTTTAGGTTAATGTATATTAATTTATTTCTATTTGTATTCCTAGTGATGAAGACTATGACGGATCCGTAAGTGTTACAGATTTATCATCCTGTCGGATTTTCATAAATAAAATTATCCACTTTGTTTTACATCTTATTGCTACTGTCCTGGTCAAATACAGAAATGCTTCTTTTGATTGGTATTCTCCCTGTGGCTTTCTTAAGGGTTCCGCGATACTGTGATCAGTGTAGTTTACTACTAAATTAAGGTGTAAGGGGAAGTTTGAAACTAACGCCACTGACAGAAAAGTTAAAAAGGAAAACGTTTGGCATGTGATGAGGAGGAATAAAACTCATGTGACTAAAAGAGTGATAAATAGAAGTTGACAGATGCGCCGGAAGAGGAAGGCCAATGAAATGATGGATGGATTGTGTGAGGAATGATATGAAAGAGAAGGAAGTGAATGATAGCGTGACGGTTGACAGTGGAGAGTGGAAGAGGAAAACGTGGTGCGCCAACCCCACGTAACTTGCGACAAGGTCAGGATGATGATGACTACTCCATTCAATGTAAATAAATATGAATTTAATAAATGAGTTAATAAAAAAATCTCATGAAGTACTTTCATTTATACAGTTGATTGTACTTAAATTACGCGTATTTGGCAAATTACGTAATTGACAAACAGACGATTTGACAAACTACAGCTTTGACTAATATCAAATTTGACGAATTGCCGATTTGACAAATATCAGACTTGACCAATGTCGTGTAACCCATCCTATAATTGCTCTCCAGCTTTACATTAGAAAACTACCACTTACCTACATTTCACTATTTTCCTATTCATTTTATGCGATTGAGGTCACTTCAAATATATAACTCATAGTAAAAAAATACTTTTTTATAGGACTCGCATAACCTGTATCATACTAGAAGGAGCATCAAATCCAAATCCAAATCCGGCAGTAGTTCAGACGAGCCTTCTGATACCACTGTGTCTGATTCGTCGGACTATGAGAAAAACCCGGGAAATCCATTCACTGTGCACAAGAATAAATACAAACAAAACTGGCCTTATAATCATTATGTAAGTTAAATCTATCGTAACTACCATTTTGCATTTTTACTCGACTGTACAGAAGGGTTACGTCGGATTTAGTGTTGTAACGGAACCTCGCCTCCGTTTCCGCAAATGCAGAACTTCCGCAAGAAATCGAACCTCCGCATCTGCAATGTTACGGAACTTCTATTCCGACTCCGAAAGGTCGGAACTTCCGATAAATTTTGCACCTCCGACTCTGACTACGGCTTCGATAATTTTGAATGCGAATTTAAACGGAAGACCAAAACGCAACGATGCACGTGAGAGCACTAGAGCACGTACAAACAAGTTTTAACTTGTCGCCCGGGTAATTTTTAAAACACATATTTATTCTACCTCCGCCTCCGACTCCGGCTCCGGCTCCGTTCCGACTCCGATCAATCATATTTAAAACCTCCAACTCCGGTTTCGGTAAAACAACCTCCGTAACATCTCTACTCTTCACCTGCGCCTCTGCTTCCGCTAAGATGGCCTCCGTTACATCCCTAGTCGCATTCAATTATTTTTTATAGTTGTGTGTGTAGAGTACCTAGTGCACTCTGATTGCACATGACGCGCATCACGTCAAAACAGTGTGCACGCCTCTATATAAAATTATACGGCTCGCTTAAGCTCTGATGTAAAATCATGGAAATTAATTATTAACCAAATTGATACCCTACGTCAATTTGCCGTGTTATACGCATTTCATACACGGACAATTCTTGTTCTTACAACTTGGACAATTTTAGTTGGTAGTCATTAACAGTTAATTTCCCTGACTGTACCTACCGGTGCTTAAGAGCCTATAATACCTCAAATTGTTTAGCATGATCCTCCGTTATATCGAAAATACTGCAGCATTAATTTTGAAATAAATATTATGTAAAGTTGAGGATTAATGTTAAGTACTATGTTTGACGAAAACTCGAAAAAAAAACAATATTACGTCCAAACCGAACAATAAACCACTAATGTTTAAAAAATACTTCAAATTAGATCTTGAAACTTTGGATAATAACTGAACTAAATATAAAGCAGATACTAAGTTTTTTTTTTTTTAATTAACAGTATTTTCACCGTAAAAAGAAATTAACTAGACTGTTAGCGCGTTGGAGCCGCCAGCACCCCACTCAGTCTCGCTTTCACTCAGTCCACGAGCAGTATGGTGTGAGCGAGATAAAAAGTGATTTGAGCTGAGATAGTATGCGCTCTTAAGAAAGAAAGAAAATATAGAAAACTAGCTAAGCCCCGCGGTTTCACCCACATAAATCTCGATCCCGTGGGAATATCGGGATAAAACTATCCTATGCCTTAACCCAGGTCATGAGCTACTATCGTGCCAAATTTCATTTAAATCTGTTCAACCGTTTTAGTGTGAAATCGAAACAAACAAGCTAACTCACTTTCGCATCTATAATATTAGTTAGGATACATTTATTTAGCCATTGTGGAACTAGAGCAGACACCGCGCACAAAATCTTTATCTTTTTTTTTTTGGACAGCATACGTCGTAGTCTACTACTGCAATACGCATACGCCACGGTTGTCACATTTAACATCTGCGGGACATATTTTTAGTTTGTATTACTTGCTCTAGTTTACATTTAACCTTATGTATTTAGCAGCAGACTAAAAACCACACGACACGTCAAATAAGTATGAATTCAATTTTATGCTTTTGGAGTTCATAACGTCGGAGTTTCAAAAAGTTTCGGAATGTCCGAGTATCAGAGCGGTCAAAATTATCCCAACTCCAGTTGAGCGTGCTTCTATTTGAGCTAGGAACAATGGCGAACAATTTTTATTATAACACCTTTAAAAATGAAGTTAGATATAGCAACAAAAAAAACACGTTATTAAATATTCCTAGCAGCGGTAGCTAGCTGCCAGCGGCTTCGCCCGCGTAATATTTTGTAAATTATAGCCATGCCCCTTAGTGATAATATAGCATTCGACTGGTGAAAATAAAAATAAAAAAATCGGTCCGGTAATTTTTGAGTTTATTCATTACAAACAAACTTACAAAAAATCAAATCTTTTCTCTGCAAAATATTAGTTTAGATCAGGGGTTCCCAAAGTGTGCGCCGCGGGCGCTCTGGTGCGCCGTAGAGAGTAAAGAGGTGCGCTGGAGGTGATCCTGTTTACCGTTCTCCGAAAACAAAACTTAGGTATTCGCGGGTCCCGCCAGGTTTGCGAGTTTGTCCGAAAGGGATATCGTAGCCCCGGCACACAGGCGATGAAGCAACACCGGTGGGTTTTAGTCAGTAAAAGTCTGACACCGCGCTCCCGCTCCACCCAGAGCGGGAGAAGTTATTTGATAATTTCCCACCCAAAACAAAAAAAAAAAGGTATTCGCGGGTACAAAATAAAAGCTCTAATAATTCTCATTCCCTTTGCAACATCTTCTTTTTGTGAAGCCGGATTTTCAGCTGTAGTTGTAATAAAGAGCAAATATCGCTCGAAGATTAATGTGGAGCAAGAAATGAGAGCGGCGGTGTCAAGACTAATCCCACGCCTTGAAAAAATGTGTGGATCACCAAGCTCACGCCTCACATTGACTAAGTTGTCATTGTGTTTTATTTCCTACTTTTATTCAATAATAAATGTATTATTGTGTCAATATACATATAAAAACTCAGCTTCATATCGTGAATGTTTTCATTTTTGTGCCAACTCTATCCTCTTTTGACTAGAAAGAGCGCCGAGACAAAATACTAAACTTGCAAGTGCGCCGCGAGCTGTAAAAGTTTGGGAACCCCTTGTTTAGATAATCTAATAAAATGTTATAAAATCAAAATTTCTCTGTTATTATGTTATGATAACATGTGAAGTCATTATAAAACTTTTTAGATGGATGGCGACCATATGAACATCAATCCTCTTGGACCGCAATTTGGGAGCTTAGGACCTACTGGTCCCCAGCTATTCTTTGGCAGAAAATGGTGGTACTTTAATCAGGTACGCTTAAGTTTTCAAGATTATTTAAAGAGACTCACACAGGTATAAATAAAAGACAATGCTCTATAAAGTTAAACTTTTTCTAAATATCTATGTGCCCGTGTTAGTCTGAAGACTCCTGCGCGACGCGAGCGACGGTGCGACGCGATTCTAGCAGAACAATTTCCATGAAGTTCTCACAGAATTTTTTCTACTAGAGTCGTGTGGCGCCTGTTGACACCGCGAGGCTTCACCGAGGCGGGGAACAGCTTAATCGACGTACCTGCGGCATTTTTGTTGGATCCCACTTACATGTCACTGTTTACAGAACTTCCTGAAAACATTGAAACGTCAAATGCCTGCATTGCATTGCATGAAGTATAATCTCTATCTAGGCAACAAAATTAATTTCCCTTAGTGGTCCTTAATAAACTTCAACGCATAACATCTAAATTATAACTTGTTAAAGTATAAGACAAGATAATAATTTATTTGATCAAATAAATGATTTTTATTACCTAATTTAATTAATATGATCATGTTTTTTTTTAAAATAATTAGACTCCGAGTGACATTATACTGTATTTTGAGTCTAATTATTTAAAAAATATCATGATAATATTAATTTAAATTAGATAATAAATATATTAAAAAGACTACATTAAACATAACTGAAACATAAGATACTATTAATTCTCACTTTTTTTTCAGGACGACTACAAGCCGATGCGTTAACTTTTGCTTTGAATGTTACTTTACGAACACTAGCTTGTATTTGTATGACAATATAATTTTAATTTAATTACAATCAGATTTTAATTAGTTTGTGTAAACATCCTTAATAACAAAGACCTATCTTTTCATAAATATTAACAAGGAAGCAAAAAAATTACATAACATCAATACATACAATAATATCCCAAAATAAACAAAGATTTTCGAGTTATATGAAGGGCTATAATGGCGATAAAACGGTTTCCTTGCTCCAATAAGGTTAGGAAATTCCTATCGACAGTAATTGATACGGGGTTTGGACCCCAAATATCGGCCGAACAGGAAATATGATGAACCAGCTTCACCCTCGAGCTTCGACTGCGTAATCAAAATTTTCTTTTGCTCGAATTTCCCATGGGAGCTATTAAGTATTGGAAGGTACAAGATTAAATACGTAGATGTGGTCTGAATTACACAATTTTGATCTTTATGACGATGGGTTCAGTTTTATTTTATGGTATTTATGTAAATACCATAAGTAAATTAGATACCATAATTCTGGTGCGTATTGTATAATAACAGTGGCTTTAAAAACGGTGAAGGAAAACATCGTAAGATAATAATTATATAATTAATGTATACAAAATATTGTAAAAACATTTTAAAAGAGTAACGGTGGAGTTTCTTGCCCATTTGCTTTTGGAAGGGGCGACTAGAATCAATTCTATTTTATGTAAAATTGACGTTGTAACATTGATGAAAAAACACGTGAGAAAGTGCCTATTTCAAAAGTAAAGCAATATTTCATTTATATAAACCAAGAAAAGGTTTGAAATACTAACCCAATATAAATTGAAACATATGAGTTTTCGAATGGTATTTAGGATGTTGGCGAAAGCGCACCGTATTCGGCTGTTAATATGGCACATGAATAATTTATTAAGTTTTTCCATCAGGAATTTCTCTGTAGCAGCTCTAGTCTGAATTTGTGCTCGGTTAAGAACAGTGTTCGACCGCGTAGGTATTGCACTTTTCTATGAAACAGCAGATTTTTTATTTTTATAACCGACGAAAAATTTCAACGCAGGGGGTTTAGAATCATGTACTGAACCCATGGTAACCGGCTTCGCGTCGATGTCCCTGCCACCCTGTCTACTATATTTTTGCTATATATAAATAACCTCTGCTTAACGTCTCTCTATATACCAAACTGTTTACCTATGCAGATGACCATACTATCTTCGTCTGGGGTCCAAACTGGCCCGCCGTCAAGGAAAGAGCAGAGCTATCTCAGGTTAAGAACTTGCTCACGAAAAATCTATTTTTGCTTAAGGCGGAAGCGTCAAGGTAGCCCGCGAAATTCAAATTTTGTTACATTTTTTTGCAATTTGCAGGTTACTATCATGTTGTAAGTTGATTTAAATATGATTCGCGGCTGTATCAAATGTATAATTATAGAATTGTAATCATAAAAATGATCAATACAACTCTCTAAGTTCATATAATTCCATTGAATGACTATTTCATGAAATCATGACATTTGACGTTTGTGCTTACTTATGGAGTTGTATTCCTGATTGTAATGATTATAATTATTTAAAGCCATGTTTGTAACGGTCGCGAATCATATTTTAATTAACATACAACCTGACACTGACCTGCAATTTGCAAAAAACTTAAGAAAATTTGAATTTCGCGGGCTACCTTAGCTCATCCCCCAAAAAATCATTAATTCACAATAATTTTCCTTTGTCCACCACCTGCCGTGTCTTTGGCAACTTTTTTCACAAATCTAAAGCATTCATTCCGGTCTCACAATTCCCTCTAAAAATAATTCTTTTGAGGTATCTTTCAAATATTTGCAGACTCTAATTAATCTTGAATTTGTCTTAATAAAGAGGCTTGAGTGTAAAAATAAGGGTGCGTCCTTTTGTGGAGGTGTGATCGAGGGGTTGTGTGGACCCACTTGATTTGTCTTTAAGAGTGGCGAAGTGTTAACGTCTGCCTCATTATTTGAAGAGGCCGTCTTGGCTGATGATTATCTGATGTCCTGGGCTTTTTTCAAGGTTATATTTAGTTGGAGGACAAAGGTAAAGTTATTTGGCATGTATTTAATCGACCCTCAAATAATTCCCATTTGGCATTCCTAAAAGTATTATTGAACTCTAATGTAATGATTGGGCCTCTTTTTGTGAACCTCAAATAATTACTATTTTGGTGTCCAAAAAAACAAGATAAGAAAGAAAAACATAAAAAAAAGTTTACTTGCGGATAACATGACGCAAAGATAGAACAAAAACAGAACAAGTTGGGGATAATATGCGTCACATCCACTCGGCGGCGGTGTCGATCGCATACGACCGCCGACGAGTCGACGACTGCCACCGACGAGTGCCGACGGCTTCAGTTGCCTCTACCATTGGCAACGTGCCGCTCGCAGCGGCGTGCCATGGCGTCAAAATTAGGGCAAGCCAACAGATTTTTCATATGTTGTTCATGGTACAACATTATTAGAAAACCTTTATAAAATGCGAAGAGTTCTAAATAAGTATTATCAAGCATTAGTATGTAATTTTCATAAGCGCCATCTATATGAATGAATGCGCGTAAACACACCGTTTAGCCGAATCTTTTTACCTTATTTCATATGCACTTGTCACATGCTAAAATTTTCAATCAAAATCCACTAGATGGCTCCCAACAAATGATCGATTTGTTGTTCTATTGCCGTACGCATAATTTTATGAGTTTAATTGAAAATGTTAACATGAGATAATACCAAAATAACTTTTTATAATTTATCATAATGACAATAGCCAACTCTTATCTTTATTTCAAAACACCTATGAAGAATCTCTTCGATACGAAAATTATTGTGTTTTGTGATCTCAATGAGAACTTATTGTTATTATAATAATAGGACATAGGGTTTGTTTTTCAGTGGTTTACCAAAACTACAAATGCCATACAAACAACACTAATTATGTGTTTTCATGGCACCAGCTACCTACCTAAAGTTGTCTATAAACAATCGAATGCCTATTTCAATCTATTTTTCGACTGACAAAAATACTTGTTTTTATTTCCGAGAAACAAGTATCTACAGTAATTTGAGGTTGGTTACGGTAAAGTAAAGAGTTACTTATTGTCGAAAAACTCAAGTTACATACCTTTTCGAACACAGTTTCCGAATTCCCATTTTGATGATAAAATAACACTATAATCACTAACAAAAGCGCGGAATGAAATCGCCACAATAACTATCGAGATTATATTTGTCTGTAAAACTCAAAGTATTTACCTTTCCGAGTAAGGATTGCACACTTTAGTCCTTCACAAGGAACAATTGCATGCGTTTCCGAATTCATTTCAATGATAAGAAACTTTTTAATCACTTCAAAACTAAGCACAACACTTAAATTCACAGAAAATGAAAAAATATCAAAGCGAAAAAAAGTGCACCAGGTACCTAGCCGCTCAAAACAAATTTGAACAAATTTGCCACGTCATTACTCCTACTATTCATAATCAAACGCACGATTCGTTCCATTCATAAAAAAATCAGAAGCCGGGCTTAATATTTAGAACATTTTGCGAAATAGGTACATACTAATGGTATCAACAAACTTAACTATTTCTATGCTAAAGAAGAGTGGTAAAAAAGCCTCATAAAAGCCAACACAAGTGCGAGCGAGAAAGAATAAAAATTATGTTTTCATTTACGATGCGATCTCGCGTCCTACTTATCGCTATAGTGTTAGAGCGAGATCGCAACTGCATCCGAGATAGTTGGCAACGGTGCGTGATGCAAAACGGCGCGGAATTTAAATATTATTCTTTGAGTACGTAAACCTGGCATCGTAGCTTATAAAGCGCGCGGCTGACACAGTGCAGCGCGGAGTTTAATGTTAGGTATTATTCTTATCAATTCTTGCGAGATGATTATTGACTTGGTTGCTTTTATATTTTTTTTTTTTTTGTTGGTGGGCTCACTTTTTAAGGCAAGCCGGGCTTTTCGTCTTCTATGGGGGGACCGCCACTGGCCGCTCGTATATATGAGCACTTAAGTTACTGCGACCAACTGTGAGAAAAGGCCAGATAGTTAAAAAGAGGCTCATTTATTTAAAAAAGTGTGCATCATTAGTATAGTAAGTAATAGTATTTTAAGTGCAAACCTGTTATGAGGGTTTATCCTAAAAGTTGGCAACGGCGCAAATAACTGTCAAATATTTACCTGTTTTGATTCTTATAGCAATATTACTGAATAGAAATAAGAAATGTGGCTAACTAGCGAACTAGAATATTAATAATGAATTGCAATTATAACATTGAATTTGATGTTGTACCCGTTTTAGATGTAATAAACGCATTTGGAAAGTTTCCAAATAGTTTTTTTACCTCTAAAACTAAACATTCGGTGTTACGATATTAATTATTGCATTTCATAATCAATATTCTACTTCGCTAGTTAGCCACATTTTTTATTTCCATACAGTAATATTGCTAAATTAATCAAAACAGTGAAATATTTGACATCTATTTGCGACGTTGCCCACCTTCAGAATAATTAACGCTCTTAACCAATCTAAAACGAACTATGTGCCCTTTTGCATCACCAAAGCAAAAAAAACCACCTCATGATTTCGCGATTCGAGCTCATATCTACCATTCCCAGGATAACTGCACATGCCAAGAATGACTTACAAAAAAGATAGGTAATTAAAAACCTGATTTTTAGTAACTAACAAAAACGTGCTTGATCCCTAGACACTTTTGATGCGTGTATGTACCAAATTCTTGTGAATGCACTCATTTGCGACAATAAACTTTTTTACTTTCTACTTTGACCCTATTACATAGGACTTAAACATGGAGCAATGTGGGTGTACTATAAGTACGCCTCTGCTAGACCCTTCGGGAATACAGGCGTAACATATTTTAGGAAGAATTTAGATAAAGTTCGGGTAAGGGTCGTGTCTATCACTCTTATATTATGTAGGATCATTTAGCTCTCTTCAAAATGGTTGAGCTGAATGGTGCTAATCCATGCGTCATGTTCGTGAACGGGCGCCGCCAGTTGGGACTGATCAACTCTTAGCTGCCTTGGCTGATTAAATTTTTTGAATTGTTATTTGTTTTATCTTTTTATTACGGACGCTTCTAACGTGCACGTCTTTCTACATTGTTCTCACATGTTTAATTTCAACATGAATGATGTAACCAATATTTTGTACCAATTTATTTAAAAGAGTGTCCGTGGAGTTTCTTGCCCGTTCTTCTCCATAGGTACCTACTACGCTTTGGAATGGGCAACTAGCTTCATATTTCTGACTGACCGATTCCTTGACAATTCAAAAGAGCCTGTAAATGGTTTAATTGAAATATGGTTTAATTGAATGGTTTGAGTTTTTTTAGTTTGAGTTTAACAATCTGTGTCAAAAATCTGTGTCCCGTAATATTGCATACTTTACTACCACAGAGTAACTGTGGTCCTTCTGTATTGAAACTACTCTAAATGAAACCTAGATCTATAGCCAGCTTTCTATTTCCTGCACAGTGTGAAAGGTATAGATTTCACGTACGCTACTCTGTGGCAACACTGAATGGGTTTGACGCCCACACGGGCCGTGTCAAACTTCCTGGCTTTGGTTGCGTCAAAAACAACACGATGCAATAACTACAAGGAGCTACGATGAAATGGAGACAGGGAAAGATTGTGCAAAATATTTTAAAATAATATTCTGTTGAATGCCACACTAGTGTATTTTACTCCGGATTATTTGAACAAATACCACCTTCCCTCCTTACACTTGTCAATCCACGTTGTTTTACGATGTAAATGATTTACCACTTTTGACAACAATTCCCAGTAAGTTGAATCTTAAATGTTATCACCCATAAAGGAATAAAGTCTTCAAACTAAATAAATATTATGTGCAAAATGAGTAGGTATTTTCAGTTTTAAGATCATCAAATTTAGCTACGTACGTTACGTTTGTAGCCGTAGGTACAAGTCTTGTGGTGGTGGAGTGACGTTGACTGGGTGGTGTTTTTTTGGTAACCATTTGTGCAATTGTTTTGTAAAATATTATAAAAAATACAAAATGGCGGTGTTAGTTCTAATTTTGTCGACGCGCCAAAAGTTCCTTGTACAGCTACAGTGCGTTCATTATAACTTGTCCCGTAACGCGATGGATAGTACTGTTCTGTCAGTCGCCATTTTGAACTCTATTTGTATTGAAACCAAACTTGACAAGCAATGGTGCCAACTATACGACAAGGGACAAGTTATAGTGAACGGTCTGTACACTTAGTCATCTATACATTTTAAAATATCAACCAACCTGAATTCATAAATAGCAATGTGAATTTTCATAACTTCACGACAAAATAATGTTCTAAGTTTTAAGTGCAAAGCGAGTATATACTTATTCAACAAAATGTGCTACAAACCCCGTGCTTACCCATTTTACAAGTTGTGATACTTACTTGTTTTCAACAAGTCTTATAAAAGACTTGTCAAAAACGTGTTATGTCTAAAACATCTCACATTAACTATCTCTCAATTCAGGTATTGATGTTGTTTCAGACATGTCTAGTCAACTATTTTGTTCACCCTTTTTTTTATTGTACTTGACTTTTGTATTTTGTTTGTAACTAGTCTACAAAACATTTTTTTAGGTGTGAACGATAAACGAAAACACAATATGTAAAATACAAGTTTTATCCCTAGGTATAAACGTAGGGAAAACAACTTCTCGAAATTCTGTTCTTCTGTAACGGCGGTAGCTGTACGAGGTATCTCATAGATTATCACCAAGGTCTCGTAGGAGACTCTATTAATGCCCCAACTTAGGCCCATCGGCCAGGACGCCACTCAAAAGTAACATGTTACAAACTCTTCTTTTTTTTTCTTCCTTTAAGAATAAAGAAGTTCCAAACTAAAATCACCAGAATGTCACAGAAATAGTATTTCAATGATGGTCCGTACGCGACACGAAGGACCTCGCGCTGTGGACTATTGGCCTAACACATCAATAACGAAGATGAATAGAATGGATATGGAGGCCTATGTATCTCGTCTTAAAACAGCTACTTCCAAATGATTTTCTTGTGCCGAATTCTGATCAGTTATAAATTAATGTTTCGAATGGTCGCTGCATGGTGACTAGTAGGAGTGATAAGAGATTTACTGAGTGTTTAGTTGTGCTGATTGATTATAGACGATACTTCATAATCTTGAGTTCCGTCATTCATCTAAACTATAAAAAAAACAATCTGCCTAGCCTTTTCCCAACTATGTTGGGGTCGACTTCCAGTCTATCCGGATGCAGCTGAATACCAGTATTTTACATAGAGCGACTGCCTATCCGAACTCCACAACCCAGTAACTGGGTAATACGATACCCCTTGGTAAGACTGGTTGTCAGACTTTTGGGCTTCTGACGACCCGTAACGACTGGCAAAGCTCCACGAATGACAGCCGCGATCAACGGCTTAACGTGCTTTCCGAGGCACGGAGGAGCCTCGGTATGTAAAGATGGCTACCCAACCACGGACCAACTCCGCCAAGCGTAGCTTAACCCGATAGATCGACCCGTGTAGCTGTTATTACTTAGCCACGAGTTCCTTCATCTAAATAAACTAATATTATAAAGAGAAAAGATTTGTTTTTTTTTGTTTGTAAGTGTGTTTGTTACGCTTTCATGCTAACAGGCTGAACGGATTTAGATGAAATTTGACACATGGGTAGACCATGACCTATGTAAGGATATAGGATACTTTTTATCCCGATATTCTCACAGGATCGAAACATATGCGGGTGAAATCGCGGGGCGTAGCTAATTTACTGATACAACGCACAGCCTAACAAGAGTTCCCTAAATAACGAAAGTGCACTAACGAAGGATTTTTGAAAATTCATCCCCTAAAAGAGTTAAATACGGGACGAAACTTTGTATGGAAGTTCGTAATTTTTAGATTATTATAAGAATATTTGGATCAAACACGCGGATGAAGTCGAGGGGACGATGGACGTCCCCGCTTGCAACTTACACCGCTTCGTGGCCCCGACACATCCGCCGACGTCATTAGCAGGCCACGCTACTGTGCCACCTTCAAATTAGCTAGGCTTAGAAAAGCGACAGAGCATAAGAGGTTTTTTTTCCTTTTTGTGTGTTCTTTTTGCAACTTCTTAATTAGGATTTTTGGTCTGTGATTACGTTTAAAGTAACGTGTTCTTCAACCTGGTGAAGGCGGTAGAAATCCACTGGATGCGGGAAGCCTGGGTCGACGTGGTGGTGCTTGGGGGAGGCCTATGTCCACCAGAAGACGTCTTTCGGCTAAACTGATGATAATGATGACGAACGAGTTCATCGTAAACAATAGTATTAAGTAAAGATTGTTGTACTGGCTCTAGATGCCAAGAACTGGATATGATATCTATTTTGTAAAAGCATTAATGTCATTTCGTTTAAAATAGGTTTTTATTTTTTTAATTTATTCATATTATTTATAGATTCTTTTCTATTTTGTGAATGTGAGAACGCTGTAGGCTTAGTGGACTGTAGATTTGTGAGAGCTACACTGTCCTCCCATACCTATTAATACTGTTATTTGAAAATATTGTAAAGGCCAATAATTTTTTAAACAGTAACCGTGGTGTTCCTTGCCGGCTCTTCTCCATAGAAAACGACCAATTAGAACCGTGCACCTAACTTCTGACGTTTCTGCCCATGCACAAATATGAAACGTTTCGTTTGTTTAAAAAAATATTTTGAATTTGAATTTGAAACTTGGAGTTAGAAACATAGTGGACATGATAAATAAATAATCAATGTAAATAATTTTGTTTTTATTCCACAAATTATTATTACATAACATCACATACATAACATAACATCACGCCTGTGATCTCCGAAGGTATAGGCAGAGATGTACCTATAGTTCACCCACATTTCGTCAGTTATGTTTAAGTCCCATGTAATAGGAGGCGAGCCTATTGCCACCAACCGGGCATAAATCAAGAATATCTAACACCAACCAGTCTATACCGTAAAAGTGATTTTTCATTCGAATGATACGATTAGCTGATCCTACCTTACAATGTTCATACGCGCGTATACGCGCCGAATTCCCTCGAGTAATGTTGTGTAGGCGCGTCGTTCATACGTGGATAGGATGTATAAGTTCGAAGTTTCCACTTCAACGCGCGTTCGTTCGTGCGGTTTTACGCCATCTGGGCAACCTCTAAGGAACCAACTTTATACTTCATGGAACAATTT
Organism: Agrochola macilenta; assembly: GCA_916701695.1. Classification (NCBI taxonomy): domain Eukaryota; kingdom Metazoa; phylum Arthropoda; class Insecta; order Lepidoptera; family Noctuidae; genus Agrochola; species Agrochola macilenta. Next base: position 6,293,397 of record OU753554.1, on the reverse strand, counting down.
ACATAAATACCGACAGAGCACGTTATGGATACAGCATGCGTGGTATGCTTCAGTCAAGTACTCTGATAGTTTTGTCACGGTGTATTCTAATAGTGTATGGTCCTTTAAGGTTACTTGGTGGTACTAACTGGTTAGTGGTTAGTCTGGATGTTCGCGGACGCACGCGTTCCGGATTTCGGGTCGCTGCTGCGGCTGCGAATCGTATCACTGATGCATCGGGTGCGCGGCAGCCCCAACAGTCTCGTGGCTACTGTAGCCGGCAGGGTGGATGGCCAAATACTATGTCGTTGGATGGCGGCTCACAGACCGTCATTCAGATATGTGAGGTAGGTTTTTATTTTTTAGGTTTTGTTTTATAGTTTTAATTAGATTAGTTATTATTTGTTATTTTTTCTTGTTATTTTTATTTTTATTTAACGTGTAATGTATACTCGTACTGTGTATGGATCTATGGTCTGAATAAAAAGAATTATTATTATTATTATTTAGTCCTTATTAGCTAGACACCTAGTAAGTAGTAACTTACTAGGTGTCTAGCTAATAAGAAGGCCAGGACGCGTTTTTACTCGGGGACATTGATGCGCCTTGGGTTACACCTCGGTGGGGGTTCTGTAGTGTTTGTAGTTAGTGTAAAGCAGATCCTTCTGTGGTTTGAGCAAGAAGGCTCGTCCGATACGTCCCAGTTTGTGATAAGGTTTGTCGCGTTTTCTGTAGCAAGTGTTAAATCTATAATCGTTTGTCCTCGGATTGTGACCCAAGTAGGTTCGGAGCCGCGGTTTACGATGTTAAGATTAGCAGAGAATAAATAGGTGGATAGTACCTTTCCTCTGGAGTTCGGTGCATCGCTGCCCCAGAGCGGGTGGTGGGCGTTCGAGTCGGTGCCGACACTCACACTCACACACATCACGCCTGTATTCTCGAACCTTAAAAACAACATCCCTTTTGTCGATGATGAACTCTTCTAGGGTATATGGCGCACGGAGATAATTAAATCCTGGGCATTCCTTTAATAATATAATATTGGGAGAAGGAACGGATAACGGGGACTTGCGATAATCCGAACAAGAATGAAGAAATACTTTACCAGTTCAAAACAGGACAACTTAACAGACAGGGTTCGTAAATTACCGACTCACAGACAGCACATTGAGCACGTTTAAAATTAACAATGAAAAATAGGCAATATAGCACCTGATCAATAAATATTGGTGATTGTGTCAGAAAAAATTATTGATCCCGTGCTATATTGCCTACGTCCATATTATGGCCCAGAGCATTTAACTTATTATTTAGGATACTACTGAATCTATTTAATTTGCCAGTTGTAATTAGTCTAAATTGTATTTGCACTTTTTGTTTAAGTGTTTTAAACTTAAAAGTTACCGTTTGTCCACTATGATCAGACGGAAAGTGATTTACGATGGCTTTATCTAAATAATCACAATCCCAGAAGACATTATCCATATAAGTAGCAGAAGTTGGAGTTACTCTAGTCGGTTCTGTAAAAACATTAGACAAATAGAACGATTTAAAGGTTTAATATTCTACTGCTATTTTAATTATTTTCCAGAAGATTTATATGAAATTCAACACAAATAATTGCGGCCTTGTTACTCGATGCAAGTTTCGCTAGGACATCTTCCATTATTGACTCAAATAAAGAAAAGTTCTGATAATTAGGTGGTCGGTACATGCACACTATAACAAGCTTATCAACACAGGACAGTTTGATGCAATGTTCAACTAATAAACCAACAATTTCATTACGTTGCTTAATTATTTTTTTTTTTTGCAAGATAGAGAACCTCAAAACTGGTCTCACACTCACTCTCACTCTCACTCATTTTCACTCTCACTCTCACTACCACTCCCACTCCCACTCCCACTCTCACTCTCACTCCCAATCCCACTCTCACTCACTCTTACTCTCACTCTCACTCTCTCTCTCACTCCCACTCTCACTCTCACTCCCACTCCCACTCTCACTCCCACTCCCACACCCACTCCCTCTCTTTCTCTCTCTCTCTCTCACTCTCACTCTCACTCTTACTCCCGCTCCCACTCCCACTCCTAATCCCACTCTCACTCCGACTCCTACTCCCACTCTCACTCTGACTGTCACACCCACTCACACTCTCACACATCACGCCAGGATTCTCGAACCTTAAAAATAACATTCCGCTTGTCGAAGATGAACTCTTCTAGGCTATATGTTGCACGGAGATAATTAAATCCTGCGCGTTCCTACAGTAAAGAAATAGAATGTAATAACGGGAGAATGAACGGATAATGGGGACTTGCGATAATCCGAACAAGAACGAAGAAAGACTTTCCCAGTTCAAAACAGAACAACTTTTAACACAGGTTTCTTAAATTACCGACTCACAGACAGCACATTGAGCACGTTTAAAATTAACAATGCAAAGTAGGCAACATAGCACAGGATCAATAAATTTGGTGATTTTGTCCATTGAAGCGGAGAGGAGAATGGCAGCGGAGTGGAGCGGAGTTGCGGACAGTGTCTGTCCATTGATGCGGAGCGAGGTAGTGGAGCGGAGTAACGGACTGTGCGGAGCGAGGTAGCGGAGCGGTGTTGCGGACTGTGCGGAGCTAGACCGAGTTCACGTATTTTTGCGCATCGCCTCTCCGCTTCCCCGCTCCGGTGCCCCGCTTCATTTCTCCGCTCCGTTTCCCAGCTCCGCTTCCCCTATCCGCTTCTCCACTCCATTTCCCCGCTCCGCTTCCTAGTTTTGTATGAATTTTCAAACTAGTTCGCAAATCCCTGTCTACTGAAGCGGAGCGGAGGTTTTATGCAATTCCATTGGTTAATATTGGCACACCGCTACTCCGCTCCTCTCCTCTCCGATCCAGTGGACAGGCAGCCTCAAACGCTGCAGTAGGTACTTTGCATACCAACTGCCTCGTTGGTCTAGTGGTGGCAAGCGCTACTGCTGACCATGGATAAATAAGTGTTATTGGGTTTTCCTATCAGGAATATCTCAGTAGCAGCCCGGAGTCTGGATGTTGATGGCAATAGGCTCGCCCCTATTACATCGCAGTCAAACATAACTGGCGAAATGTGGTCCTACGAATTCTTCAGGTACACCTCTGCCTTACCCACCGGAATATTGGCGTGATGTTATGTTATGTACTATCCATAATAGACCGTTGGACACAATTAAAATCATGACAACTTTTATTATAAGTAACCACTATTTTGTACCTACCATAAATTAACTTGTGAGTTAATTTCACGGCAATCATTTTCATGTTATTGAAGTAGTAACAGCAGTTGGTTTTTATAACAGTTACAGTTACAAACACGAGGATTGATTGGACAATGAAATGGATTCCATCATAGTTATTTTTATTTATGCCATAATTGTAAGAAATATTCAAATTATTTAATAACTAGGCTAACATTTTCTTTGTCTTGAAGGGTGAAATAGGATTCTGTAATGACAGCGATAATTATTTCTTATCGATAGTGACGATGCAAAAGTTTTACCACAGTATAAATAAATAACAGTATCATACTTCATAGAAAACGGTCGAAACGACGCGCTTCTAAATCTCAGTGTACGTATATCAGTTCGCAACCGTTTTGAGTGTTGGTAGTTACGCACGGACGCGGTAGGTTTATCTACCGAGCGGCCGTAGGTAATTATTTCAATACTGTTACTTTATTATACTGGGGTATTACCGTTTTTCAAGATCGTAGGTAAGACGTGCACCCTAATTGCGTAACACATTTTCAATCGCAATCCAAAGTTTTTGAAGGATATTCCTAATCCATTGCTTCATAAGTTTTTTTTTTTTTTCTGTTCAACAACGTAAATAACGCAATGAAAGTGGCTGAACTTTCAAAATGAAAGAAATTGCGATCAATTGCCATTTTGTGTGTGCTACGCAATTACCGTGCTGGTTGAGACTCGCACAGACCAGGGACGCATGGCACAAAAGGGGGAGGCCTATACTCATCAGTGGATGGAACGAGGCTGTCAATGATGATCTATCCATACAGTACCGCAATTTGTTCCATCTAACTTAACTAAAGAGGCAAGTTAACACTACAGATAATAATTGTCTAGGCTTAACAGAAGAAATTTTGCTTAAATCTAAGCACAGAAAACGATGGAGCAGCCACATGTGCATCAATTTTGTCTAGGTAGGGCACCTAGACAAAATTGATGCACATGTGGCTGACGAACGGAGAAGATGTCGATTGCAATAAATCGCGATAGATAAATGAGCTTGTGTTATGTTATGTAATTATACTTTATGTTCCAATGATGTAAATATACAAAGCAATAAATACTTATGTCCCTTTAAAAAAAATTGCAAAGAAAACTAGCAAAGGCATTAATAAAAAAAAATCTATTGCAGAATATTGTAGAGTGCCATGCTGAGATCAGTTGGCAAGAAAGATTGGACTTACTAATGGTAAGAAATTATTTTTTACTGGCAATATTTCATTGATTGTTTTAACCATTGAATGTAAAAGCTGTGAATGGTTATACAGAATGATGATGCTAGAAAGGGTGATATCTGAGATGACGCAGAGATATATTGCAGAAGGCATATGGATAATGATTATGATGGCGTTCAAACAGAAGTTAAGATGTGATTTTCTAGGATCTAGTACAATTGCGCGAAAAAAAAATCTGATGAGATTACTTCATAAATTCCAAACCGTAAAAACGACACCATGAGTATTCTTGATTTTTTATTTTGATTTGATGAAAACGACACCCATGATGATTAATTTGCAAATTTTCGATGGCACCATCTTGAATTTAGAATTTGATATCATTATCGTTGTGAGCAACCTCGAAAACCATAAGAATGACAATCATGTCGAAAATAAATAAAAATAAACTTAACAACTACAAAAAAGTACAGTAAAACAACTACGACAATAACTATTGACGCCTAATTGAACTATTTACTTCCGGTTTGTCTGTAACTTGAACTTCACTGGCGAATTGTGGTATTCACAGTCCCCCTGAAACCCCCCAACAACCCCTGCCCAACTTTTTTTAAGAATACAGGCGTGATGTTATGAAGAAATCTAATTTCACGCAAATGGATTCGCGTACGTGTCTTTCGCGCAAATATACATTCGCGCATGTGTCTTTCACGGAAGTATCCTGCTACCGATTTTCTGTAGCTTTTTTTCCTAATTAATTGGCAATGCAGAAAATAATAATAGTTTGTAATGTGTTTGTCAGACAGATGTGAGTGGAAACGCCTGGATGGGACGCCCTAGGACATATAACCTTATTGGTGATTTTCTTGAGAAAGGTCAGGTGCGTAGTACTTGCGACGGGCGTGCATGTATGGAGAGGTGTATGGACTTAAACGACGCAAAAGGAGAATGAAAGGGTCGTAGCAGGTGGAGTTCTGTAGTGTCTGCCTACCCCCCATGGGTAGAAGCCGTGAGTTTTTGTTTATGCTAATGGAATGACGTTCTTGTTTGCAGCAATATAGGAGAGCAATGGACAAAAGCAAATATCCTACAATCTTTGTAAGTTTTCAAATGGTTTACTCAACTGTTTTCGTAGAAGATGATAGGATTGACAAAAAAACAATGGTCCTCATTCACCCTGGATCGAAACAGCTGATGGAAGGAGCCTTTGCCCAGCAGTGGGATGATGTGGGCTGACAGTAACTGGTAATGACAGCCGTACGAATGCTTGAGACAATTTATATCATTTCCTACGTAGGATGTGCATAGAGAGGTTTGCCACGTTACCTGCGACACAGTATAAATAAGTACTTACAGTTTTCTATCTTCATAGAAAACTCAGTTTACATCAGTACGCAACAGTATCGAATACGCGGCAATTACGCACGGACGTGGAAGGTTTATCTACCGTAGGTAATTATTTCAAGGTTACTGCCGAGATATAATACTGCTACTTATTTAGTCTGTGCCTGCGATGTTCATTTGTTTGACAGCCATTCATGCGTAGCGTAGCCGTGGGTCATAGTGAACGATCCCAACAATATTTTGATTCAAATCGAAGATAGATGACAGCTGGTGTGGTTAACACAGGATTTTGATTTGACGTTGTCATGTCGTGGATAATGCCATCCACGAAGACGCGCCCCACTCCGTTCCGCTCCGTACAGCTTACAGTACAGTAATGGCGGAGCGGGGCGCTTTTTTTTTTAATGGCACTATCTGTATGTTGACCGACTTAATTTCGGTATTTCTGTCTTGGCAATGATCTGCACAAGAACACATCACAAAAAGTGAAATTATATTAACATTTCACAAACATTTCCTCATTTCTCTTTCCTACTCAACCACCAGACCCTGTTCATCATGACTATCTATAACCTATTCATTGAGACCATTCCACTGAGCCCAAACACAATACGTTTGCTGTAAGTTGGTAAGGGAGTTGGGTATCCTGCGAATTCCAGGTGTAGCTGCAGCATCAGTTCAAGGTTACAATGTTCTTTTAATATCATTGCAGTAACAGAACACTAAATTTTAAATCGATCAGACCTGTGGAAGACGCTCACATCCATTCACCGACTAGAAAAGAGCTGATAATCTTCAAACGGCTGAAATGATTTTGATAAAACATGTCTAAGAACTATCGCTAAAAAACCTGCTTTCAAATAAAAAAAAACACATTTTTTAATATTCTTTATTTCATATCGAATGTGTTTACAAGGTCTTAATAATAAATATCACATGGACCCTGTCGGGCACCATAATTTAATCAAATATGACTAGTAACATTATCATTAAAAAATCTAATAAAATTACATTATACATTAACACCTTTAAATATGTGATTTATACGTCTTTGCAAATTATACCTCTAGAAATCATTAGAAAGAATTAATTAATTTCAAATAAATAAAATCACACAAATTAAATGTAACAATCCATAACACAAATAGAAATTATAAAAATAAAATTTTAAAAAATAATTAGGAATTATTCAAAGATCATTAGAATTAAACAATGGCACAGATTAAAATAATATAAAATTTCAAATATAATATAATATTATAAAATAAAATAAAAAACAATAAAAATAAAATGGATATTGTCACAGATTGAAATAATATCAAAAAGCAAATCATCAAATCGGTTCACCCGTTTAAGAGCTACGGTGCCACAGACAGACACATACACATAAAGGTCGAACTTTTATCACCCCTCTTTTTGCGTCGGGTGTTAAAAATAAGGTATAATTTACGAGATTTGAACCAGGGTTCAAAACATAAAAAAATACATTACTATTTTAGTTAAATTTTAATTTGTAATACTCCTAATTACTCTTTTTTTTTTTTCAGAACAAAAATTATATTTCGCCATTGATGTTGAAAGATATCAGTGAAAATCCAAGTGTAAGTTTGAATGGTAAAAAATAATTCTTACAAACGAGTTTTCTCTAAACATTGAAAGTAGGTATTTAATTATTTATTCACATCACACAGAAACAATTGTAGGTCACTCAAAGGAAAAACATTTTGAAAAAAAAAACTCTATTTTTAAACTGTGCGCTTGGAGCTGTCAATTTCCTAGGTTGACAGTATTGACTTTACCCGCCCACTTACCTCCTCAGCGCCCGGGTGACGCCTATTAGTACGGTCTACACAACTCGTGTCGTCTGCACAGTTCTGTCATATTATTTGATAAGTTGTTAATGTTATTTTATATACACACATCAAAAGTGTCTAGGGATCAAATACATTTTTAACTATAAAAATGTATATTTACCAAATCTAGTCTTCTAGACTGGCTTCTTACTTTAATTCCTATGTTTAGGTTAACAACTGATTTTTTTATGTGACAGTTGATTTTCTATTTTAATCAAAATTTAAAGAAAATTCTTTATTCAAATAGTGAAATTCACTCAAATGAAATCAATAACGATTCAAAAAGTTAAAATAATAATCCTCAATTGCGGCGATCCTGTAAAACGTACTTGATACCTAGACACGTTTGATGTGTGTACTTACACTGTAATATTTTGACGTTGACAGGCACACAGTTAGAAAAATCGGGTTACAAGAGTGCAACTGTCACCAAGGAGACACAATAGAATTTTTAATTATTATTGCTTTCTAAAGGCCAATCGGTAGTTGAGTTGAATAAGTTTAATGCCCGCTTGCACCACAAATCACTGAATACGTTTAGCGCTAAACGTGTAGCTTGGCAAAAAAGAGTTTGGAAAAAATAAGGGCGCCACTAACGCACTTAGGTCACTTCGGATGGAAAATGAGTAAAAGAATTTAAACAAATTGTTAAAATAAATGTGCAATAAAAAACGCTGCTTGTGGGTGACTCTTATTTTTAATTTTTATTATTTCAATTTGTTTTTATTTTATCTTGTTAGTTCTCTACCCTTATTAAATTGTAATGAAGTGTTCTGTCAACTTCCAAACATCCTGAAATAATATTTAAGTTAACGAAAAACATGTCTTGAATTAAAAATTAAGACGCAACTCAGGCCCCCAAGATACAGGCCTAATTTGGGGACCACTGTTCAAATAAAAAATATTCTAGTTGCAGTAAGCATGCAATAAAATTATTATTTTCTAAAATGTATATTGTAACAATGGACCAATAAATTTATGCTTATTATCCGTCTTGTAGATATACAAGCAATGACTACCAATTTGTTTATTGAAAGGAAAGGCAACATGACCGTTCAGCCAAATGATTCAATCATGATCTTGATTTATGTTGATACTGTTTACTCCAATTGCTGAATCATGAAGGTTGCATACCAATTGACTTTTATTTTTGATGTAGGTATCACTGGCAACTAAGAATAACAGTGTTTCAATCTGTTCCAATTTACTGTAAAATGTTGTTCTTTTGTTTTTTCGGCATTTTTATTATATGTGAGATAATTAATTATTTTCAATTTCATGATTAATTTCTGTTAATATTATGACATAAGGATAATGCACACCACCTGCAAAATATCATACAATAGAATAAATATAATTTATATAGTTTAATATAAATAGTGAAAAACGTAATTTATTTTGCTTTTCTAATTTCGAGTCGTGTTACCAACGTAACTTCGTTTGTTTGATTGTTTTATTATCGTTTTTTTATAGCGAAGAAATCTTGTAAGTGCGGAAGAACCCGAAACATACATTTTTGTAAGTTATTATCAATTCTAATACCTAACTTACAATATTTCATAACACAGGAAAACCTGTATCAAAATGTTTATCAATTTACCATGATAAAGCTATTTTATAAAACTGTCAAAGAATGACAGCTATGATTTGAATATACAAATAATTCACGTTGGTAGTGAATTTGATAAACAATTAATTAGCCTGACTTTACTTACTTTCAACCTACTCTGAGCTTTCAACCTGATTTAGTATATTGGCAACAGATAAAACAAGTGTTTTGTTTATTTGCAGCGAAAAAGTTTGTACAATCATGACCATCCCAAGAATATGTATAAAGTAAACGTAAGCATTGTTTTTAATAGTTAATCCGATCCAGCCTATCCCTTGCTGTCCCCCCCCCCCCCCGAGGCCGGCTAAGCCGAGGTCCGTACCCCACAGGGAGTGCCCTTAGCGTGAAGTCGCTTAGTTTCTAAGTTGTATGCCCTGGCTGGAGGCCTTAATTTATTAAGGCAGCCACAGGAAAGCCCGGTTAAGCAGCCGATAACTAGCTTGACCTGCGAGATGCCACTCATAAAAAAAATTGTATTTAATATACTTATGTATAATGTAATTATAAAATTAAGAAATCGCCCAATAAAGGCTTTCATAACGAATATTTATTGAAAAACGCTACTATGGTTTTTTAACTTAAATGTTAAAAATATTACTTGCTGTTTTTGTACCTCTTTGATAAAAATAATGTCTGCCTTGTGATTCCTCTTTTGACTCAACTTATATCACTCACACACTTTCCCTCTCACTTAAAGCGAAGACTCTACGACTTCCACGCTGGTATGAGGTCGCCAATAATTGGCGCGCCTTCAGCGCCCAGTCATTTGCCCGAAGCAGAGCCCATCCTGCCCGGGCACACATTAATCAGACCAGCTCTGGGAATGCTGAAATCAGCTGTCAAATTCCCCCACAAAGACTTGGACGAGTCATCTGGAGTTTATGGGAATTTCGCTAATTTGGGTCTAACGTAAGTGTTACAATCTTTTTTTTACTTATCGGCTGCCCTCGTCGTCGCCGTCCCCGGAGGACCCAAGGCGGCGGCGCGTAGTGTTCTATTGGACATCGCGAGGGGAGTCTTACACCTCACTACCCCCGCGGGCCTGAGGTGACCCTCGAAAGGCGGGCTAGGGATGTGAAAGGCGCACAAGATCCCATAATTGCCGGTCCAAGTGTGCTAAGAAAACACCGGGGTGGTTTTTAGTCAGTAAGAGTTTGACAGACCCCTCCGCCCGCCTCATCTATGAGGATTTTCCACCCCGAAACAAAAATAAAAAGTCGTGTATATACACGATCTTTCGAACTTTTTTCCGCGACGTTCGCGGATTGGATGCGGCGATCGCTTTTGAATAGAACGCGGGGTTATGTTGTATTTGTACTAGCAAAACTATTATAATTAGTGTCTATTAATTTTATGTTGAGTTTATGAATTGAATGACGAATTCATTTGTATAGAAAGCTTATTGAAATTAGCACCTCGATAATGCATGCCAATAAATTTATGGCGAAATGTGTCATTGCACTAACAATTTATATACCCACCATCTCTTATATCTCATTTACTGCAAAAAGGAAAAAAGGAATGCGATTGCCCAGCTGAGGGACACAAAAAAAATAATTGACTTTGAATAAACACACTGAGCAAAGAAAATTAATTTAAAAATATGTTTTATTATAATAATTATTTCAGGTACGGTGGCACGGGCGAAAGAGTTTTGTACACAGGATTCAGAAGGAGAAACGACGATATCAATGAAGGAGTAAGGGTAAGGAGTTTTAAAGAAATATATTTTTAATTAAATTATAATTTCAAATAAAAAAATAAAAAAAATATAAAATATAAAATATTTAATAAAAATATATTTTATTATAATTAAAAAATATATATATATATATAGACTATATATTTTATTATAATAAAAAAAAAATGTATATATATATATAGACTACATATTTTATTATAATTTCAGTAAGTATGAACAACTCCAAGATAAATCATACGCATAATGATTAAATACGAAACTGATACTTACATAAATATTTATGTTCATGGTTTTAACTCAATCCTCGGAAAGCACGTTAAGCCGTTGTTCCCGGCTGTCATTTGTAGATCTTTGACAGTCGTTACGGATAGTCACAAGCCCAACAGTCTGACAACTAGTTTTACCAAAGGGTACTGTGTTACCCAATAACTGGGTTGCGGAGGTCAGAGAGGCAGTTGTTCCATGTAAAATACTCGTAATAAATTCAGCTGCATCCGGTTAGACTGAAAGCTGACCCCAACATAATTAGGAGAAGGCTAGGCTAATGATGATGACAAAACTCAAGCATTTTAGTAGGTACATCCGCAAGACAATGTCGGTTGACCAATTTTCACCCTTATGCTAGTATGTACCTATCGTGAGACAATGTCGGTTGACCAATTTTCACCCTTATGCTAGTATGTACCTACCGTGAGACAATGACGGTTGACCAATTTTCACCCTTATACTCCTAGTAATAATGTTGAAAAGTGGTCCACCGCCAGTGTCTGCGATGGTACATTACATTTTTGTCGGAAGGTAACAAAATGCAACAATTTTGCTCCCCAGAACGGCAGCCCCAGGTAAGTTCATTTTTACTCTATTTCTGTGAGATGATTTTTTAAAGTTTATTAACAGCTCTTTCATTAATTTCATAACTTGTGGTTTTTAGATTTCTTGTAGGATTACTGCATAAAAAGCGTGAATACGAGGTAATATTATACGAAAAATAATTACTTACGTATTATGTTTTATATTAATAAGTAAAAAGTGTACACGGCACAGCACCCTACGCACACACTCAACACATCACTTTACACTTTTCCTTTGCTTTCTTTATTTTTAGGGTTCTGTATCTAAAAAGAAAAAAACGGAATCCATATAGGATCATTCGTGTGTCTGTCTGTCTGTCACAACCAATTTGCTACGAATCTAATGGACCGCTTTAGTTGAAATTTGGTACACATATGTATTTATGTGACCCAAACACGGACGTGTAACGTAAATAAATGAATTTTGAATTTTGGGGTTACTTTTGGGGGGCAAATAAGAAAATAAAAATAAAAAGTTTTGCAAACTGAACCATGTAACATATCAAATTAAAGGACTTGTTGCGAGGATGTCAAATACATATTTTTTATAATTTTTAACTAAATACTTAAGAAAATTGATGAAAATTGATCTATCTCCCCCATATCTCCTAGACTATTGAGCCAAAATTTTTGAAAATAATGCAGAGAATGGTTCTTTACTCATAGATTAACGAAAATCTATAAGAAGTCTTAAAATAACATAGTAAATCTCTCAATATTGTAGTTGTAATGTTAAATTTGTTCTTGGGATTAATTCATCTCAACTACGGAACCCTTCATTGTGCGTGGTCCGACACAAACCTTTTTTAATTTTTTTTTTTTACTTTTAGTACAATATGTTGTGTTGTGTGCCTTTTAGTCTGTGCTAAATAAATGTATTTTCTTTACTAAGACACTATTTTACAATTTTACTATTTTCGTCGTGAAAAACAATAACTATCGAAAAACGTTTTTCCAAGTAATAAACGTAGGTATAAAAAGAACCGCGTACCTGAAGACATAGCATTGGACGGCTTCCCATAAGGTGGACCGAGGACCTTGTGAAGGCCGCAGGAAACATCTGGATGAGAAAATCACAGAACCTATCGAAGTGGCGGTGCTTGGGGACGCCTATTTCCAGCAGTGGCTGTCTTTCAGCTAAAACGTTGATGATTCTGATAAAATGAAAAATCTATTTGCAATTTCTTAATCCTTATCTACAGTAATGAGAATTATAAAGAGACAAGATTTGTATTTTTGTATATTTGTATTTTTTTTTGTAATTAATAAACTCAAAAACAACTTGACCGATTCAAAAAAAACTTTCACCAATAGTATGCTATATTATCACTAATTAACATAGGCTATACTTTATAAGTATATCACGAGAGCTTAGCCGCTGACGGAAGCTAACACATAATAGATTTAATTCAAATCTTCACCTTCTTCAGGACAAACCAATAGCTCGCTACATAGATTACGGCAAGCGAGAACGAGAAATGAAGATGAAGCGAGAAGAAGAGAAAAGGCTCATGGCAGAAAGGCACAGATTATCTGCGTGAGTACTTCTTTATTTTACAGTGAATTTCTTCCTTGTCATCATCATTTCAGCCGAAAGACGTCCACTACTGGACAAAGGCCTGCCCGGAATGGGGGGCTTAGCCATAATCGCCACGCTTGGAAGGCAGGTTGGTGATCGCAGTATGGCGTTAAAATGCGTAAAGAACGCTGCTGCCCATTCTCTAGTGAGTCCCTTAGTCACCTTCTACGACACTCATGCTCGGGAAGAAATAGAGTAGTGCTATTCTTTACGTCCGGCACCACACGCGAAAGTGTACCTTCGCGTGTGGTGCCGGAACACGACTGGTTTCTACGAAAATTACGAAATATGATTTTTTTTTAATACCTTCCGTAGCTGGTGACATGTCGCCTTCATAGAAATACTTATGAATACATAGAAACCAGTCGTGTCGCAGTGACACGTCGCCTGCAGTTGCCGCCTACGGTCGGCTACGGAATTGTGCCTTTAAAGTACTCTTTTTTGCACGGGTTCCCATTCAACAAACGGTAAATAGCAAATTAGACAAGAAGTGAAAAAAAAAGGGAATTTAATTCGAGGGACTAAGTTGGATCCCGAGAGCAGCGAAGAATACAAGGATCGAGATAAAAAAAATCACGAGTTGCGTACTTTACTTTTTACCATTGACTGCGAGAAGCGAGAAATTAAATAGTAGTATAGTATTTATATTTATCTTATTTACTGCTGAGCATGAGGTCCTGGGTTCGATTCCCGGGTCGGGCAAATTGTTATTGGGTTTTTCTATCTGGAAATTCACAGAAGCAGCCCCGGAGCCTTGGATTTGTGCCCAGTTGATAGCAATGCGGTCGCCCTGTTACATGGTACTTACACATAACTGGCGAGATGTGGGCACCAATATGTATCCACTTAGCAAAATTCAAAAGCGATTATTGCATGGAATAACGACTTTGAGATAAGACCTATTTCATATTAGTGTGGGGTCCAAAATACTATGGTCGTAACAATATAAAATTACAATCACCACAGTAGGAGAAAATCACTCATTAAAGTTGCTAAGTGTATACAATATAGGTGCTCGTGACTGTACTATTGGTTCACCTCTGCCTAATCCTTCTGTTATATTAATTTATTAACTTCCAAACAGGCCCAACAGCACTCCATACGTAAGTATAGATATGCAAAACAATTAACTATTAAAAAAAAAAATGTAGATCTTGCCGTTACTAGGTATATGAACAATAATTCGCTATGACATGTTTGAAGTAATTCGTTGACAGCAACGTTACTATTATAATCTTTTTGTTTCATGTTAAGATACAGTTTCCTATAACAGCTGTGGCCATCATGAAAATCTGTGATTTTCACCAGCATTTGACTTTAAGGTTACGCTAGTCGGTCATTCTTCCAAACAAAGGTAGTAGGATGATGACTCGTCTGTTTGACGGTGTAAGTTCAAAGATAAAAATTATATAATTTTTTCTTGTCATTATCTAGCCCTGTGTGGAAGCAGAATTGGAAAAAAAATATCGGTTTGGATGTTATGACCGTCGAAACTTCCATATTCAACACTAATTTTAACTCATCTTTGGATGTAAATAAAAACTTATGTATAACGAAAATGGCAAAATAAAAACCGTACAAGGATAGATAATTTATTGAAAAGTTCAAATAATTTTATTATGAGTAGATAGTTATATGTTATATATATAGGTACATCCAGTAGCCACGCCCACCAACGAGTTCGAGCCGTCGACTAGTGCAACCTTAAGGTGTCAAAAACGATCTGTATTTGGACAGCCATTATTGTCTTACCGTTCATCGCTGTCTTAGGAAACCGAATCGTTAACACTAGTTTCAAGGGATATTTAGACAGTGGTATATCGAATAAAAGATACTTTGTGGTGGCATCTACATCGCCACATGCAAAATATGCATCTCACTGACATCACGCAAAATCCTGCATCGCCCAAGCAGAGTTTACCGCGCGACCAGTATTTATACAACGTCCCGACAACAATCGGCGGGCAGTTGAGCACCAGAGACACACAGTCTTACCACAAAAAACTTAGACACGTGTTTAGCAGTTGTTTAGCAATAGTAATACCACAAAACCATGTTTAGCCGTTGTTTAGGGTTAGACATGCTTTAGACGTTTAAATTTAAACACCAACAACCACCTGTTTAACACGTGTTTAACCCTAGCCAGTCGCCATATTGCTTTCTCTCAGTACATAAATAGCAATTGATATCTTCGAATATGCTGATTTTAATGATTTGAACGACATAGAACTGTTGTCGTGATCAAATGTACCGAGTGCGAGTGAATCATTTCGAACAAGAAAACTGTATTGGTTCACAAAGCTTTTGGAAAAAAAATTGTTGACCTAATAACAAATGATATTCCACATTATTCCCGCGGTAGATGCTTATATCCTCAAATTCAAGTTGCCTGTGCCTTACGAAACTGGGCCTGCCATCAGGTATGCGCCCTTTCGTTATTGTCTTCAGTTTTTGTCGTTATTACCGGTTGTGTGTACAGCTGTGTGCCTTTTTGCATTTTCGGTTTCGTTCCGTTCCGTTGTCAATGTACAAAACACTTTTTACATTTATGTCTACACCTGCCTTATGGTGACCAATGGCGGACTTATTTAATTAAATAGTACTTATTTTTAATTTTCCAATTTAGTTATTCCGTAAAAACTACTGACACAAATAAATTTCAATAGGAAAGAGAAAGGCTCAACAAATGCAATCTGCTTCAAACGAAACGTTTCTTAGGGTTGCCAAGCTTCGCCGCAGGAGACGCCCCGGGCGTCGGGAGTCGCGATCCGACTTCCGGCCACCGTATGCGCAGGCTTGTGGACGGTGAGCAATGGGTAGCTCGTCGTCCGAAGGGATATCGCGGCCCCGGCACTCAGGCAACGGAAGGAACACGGGTGGGTTTTAGTCAGTAAAAGTCTGACACGCCCTCCCGCTCCATCCAGAGCGGGAGAAGTTATTTGATAACTTACCACACTCAAAAAAAAAAAAAGGGTTGCCAAGTTAAAACAAGGATATGCCATTTCAAACAGTATTTTGTTAAATAGACGTTAAACATGTATTTGTGGTAACGAATTTTAAACACTAGTTTAAGCAGTGTCTATAAGTCAGTGTCACTAGTTTAAGCCTTTAGACACTGTTTAACTAAACACGTGCTTAAACGTTGTTTAATTTATTTTTTGTGGTAAGACTGGCAATGTTTAAAATTTTATTCTAACGTGTCCGCACTGTGCACGTACCTTCACAGCCAAGATAGGTTACATTAGCCACGTCAGAGCACACGCTCGTTACCGTCGTCAGAAACAAAAACAGTCACCGTAGCTAAAATCTTTAAGAATAATACTTATTTTGTCTTAAACGCATTGAGGAACACTAAACACCCATAGCCTTAATACCAACAAAATTTCTATGGTGTCTAGTTTATTTATTTATTTAATTAAGGTTCACCAACAGTTGTTACAGATAATAAACAGATAGGAACTTTTAGATAATAGTGTCTTAAATCTAACTGCACAACCAAATAGAGGCAAACAGTAGCTCAGTGTCCGCCAACCGGTTATACTCGTAGTTGAAAAAAATAGTGCCCTATGACTTTTAGTTCCAAGTTTTCCTTTTATTCTCGTTTAAGAGATGTGGCACCATCTGATAAACAAATTATCTACATTTTTAATGGTCACAGGAAAATTATTTAAATAAAGTAAAAGTGGTAACTGACTTCTTAAATTTAAATTAAAGTGGTAATTACCTTCACCTTCACGACTTTGGTGATTGTTTTTCTATATCCCATTTCAGCACTTTTTCGGCAATCCCAACTCAAAATAGTTATTTATGCTACAAGTGCGGAAGGTAGGTGATTTCCGACGAGAGGCATTTTTATTCACGAGCGAGCGAAGCGAGCGAGTGTATAAGTCGACACAAGTCGAAAATCATCTTACGCACGTGTATCATACAACGTTTTACTATGAATTGTGCGAGGAAAAAAAACTAGTGAAAAAAAGTAACACTTTCCGCACTAATTTACTGCTTAGAAAAGGCTCTTTTCGAGCAAATGCATTATAAACAAATTAAAACTCACTTTGTTAATTTTTTAAACAGGATGTCAAACGGCTATTAAAGGTGAGCACAACTTTACAAACTGTTTAATGATATACGAAACAATATCATATCATTCATTTCATTTTAAATTTCAGCCAAAAGACGTCCATTGCTGGACATAGGCCTCCCCCAAATGGGGGGGTTTGCCATAATCACCACGCTTGGCAGGCGGGTTGGCGATCATACTCGTATATATCATTACATGCTTATTTTTCTTCGCGTCCCTTTTTTTTTTTCGGTGAAAATTATCAAATAACTTCTTCCGAGGCGCGCGTGGAACACAACGCGCCGTTGTGAACCCGGGCCTGATCTTTATCGGAGAGGGCAAGCTACCCATTGCTCACCATCCACAAACCCACACCTACGGTGGCCGGGAATCGGCCTGCAATTCCCGGGGCCGTCCAGGACGCCCAGGGCGTTTCCTACGGCGGCTAGGGGCGTGAGAGCGTAAAATTTGCCTCTCTCTCAACGGTTCCGCCTCCTCCTTTGCGAGCATTACTGCTTCGCACAAGGAGGTGACGGCTTCCCACGCCCTCTCGCTCTGTACCATAGCCTGGACCAGGGCCGGACGCAAAGATCACTCCCGCCGATCGCTTCCACAAGGACACGGCGTCCAAGCCGGGCAGACCTCCACCATATGCTCCACCGTGTCCTCCGTGCGATCCACACAGTGGTAACACCCGCGCGTTTCCTCCCGCCTTATGCGGAACAGGAACCTCCCGAAACTGCCTGTTTTGGGACACAGAGTGCAGGATATCTAATGGAGCATAGTGGTGGAGTTACATCAGGGTGGAGTTACATCTTCCCACTTGGGCCCGGAGACGGTCTTGTGCACTATAATATTTATTTTGTTTTTTTACGGTGTTTTTCTAGACACTCATAGCGAATGGCGTCACGTTAGAGGTAAATACTTTTTTTTTAACTTTTTATACCGTTTTTTATAAACTGATTTATCTTAATTTACAAATATATTTTACAGTTTTTTGAAATACCTCGTTTAAAAGTGGAAGCTATGAAGGTACGATACTTAAATCTATCATGGTATAATAATATACTTCGCCAGGTATGGCATTCCGAAACACAGTGGTCACGTGGGCAACACAAGTCTTCATCATCACATCTGTGTTACCAGAAGTTTGTAATAATAACTCCCCAACCACCTTTATTACTTGTGCGAATCCGATAAAACAATGAGGTTTTAATTAACAATTACGTTGGTTTATGTTCAAATTGAATTGTTTCGTTTGATTAGACACACGAAACAACAATTTAAAAGCTTTGTACATATTTTTTAACAGAATGGTTTCTGCAAATCTTTCCATATTCGTGTTTTGTTGCAATAGAGTGGCAACTGGATAGTGACGTAAGCATGTGTTAGTCCCGGAATGCCAGACCGTGTTTTATTAGACCATGATATCTACTATTGAATTCACCTTTTTTTTTATGTGTTCTATTATAAACTAATATTATTTTCTCTTATAAACAGAAGGAGAATTACCACGAAAGCGTCAAACCTTATACAGAGGTAGGTACAGAACTATTATATTCTTAACGTGCTTACCGAGGCACCGGGATATTAACTCTTTGTTTATTTATTTTACATCGATGGTCCTAGTTTATCATTTATAACTTCCAGTTACAACTATATGTAAGCGGGCACGCCCTTTATGCCTGGAGGCTTTTTTATTTAGATATTAATTCTGTTTACGTTTAGTTTATTTTATTTCGGCCTGAGTATCGATGATTGATTGGTTGAGTTCTCGATGATTTTGTTTGGTATATTGGCGTGTGCTAGCTAACATATGGCTAATAATTTGAATTATGTTTTGTGTTGCGTAATGTAAATTATTTTGAATACTATTATATAGAATCTTTTTTTTTGTTCTTCTAACTGAACAGACAGCTGTGCTGCTGGGGAGTTTGTTGCGCCACTTCTTCTTCCCAGCTAATGCACTAGGAAGTGGTGAAGGGTGGGCGTTTTGGGGGACTGTCTTATGTAATTTTGACGTTCGAAAAGTGCTGATTCTCAGCCTAGTTTGAATAAATGACTTTTGAATTACTCCGCCAACTTCCAACCTCCGGACTGCTACTGAGAAATTTCTAATGGGAAAATCCAATAACACTGCCACTGCCGCCGTAGGTCCTGCGCTCTCATCTCTCTCTGGTCGTGTCGGATTGCCGTCCCATTGGATTAAGAGAGTGAGGGAAAAGAGAGTGCACCTGTGTCTGCGCTCACACTCTGGCACTATAATGTCTCTTGCGTTCATGGCTAGTGTCTGCTGAGATTGGCGGCCATGACTGAAATTCGGTCTGGATGACTATTTTATTATTATTTTCTTAAAATTTTCAGCTAGAACTTTATGTTGGTGTGTACAGTTTGTAGTACATCGTATTATGCAATTTTAACTCAAAAACGATTGAGAATAATGCACTCATAAACATAATGTACTGTGATAATACTTTTCAAAATGATAAAATTCAATTTATTATTTATCTTTTTGGAAATGTTATTATTTTTGTTGATATTTACAGTTTCTTGAAGCAACTCGGATGAAGGACTTCGGCGCGGTATGTAGAACAGTAACATAATTTATATTTTTTTGCAGTATTTATTTTCAGTATTTGTAAACTTATTCTGTGTTTTGCATGAAACTTTTCTCAAATCCTTCTCTATTTCTCTTTTATAGCCTTTTTATGTTTTTCCATTCTGAATTACTCTTTCTATGTCATGTTGCGTCACGTGTAAGTTCAGGGAAATACATTTTATTTGTGTTTTTGTTTCGAGGTGGAACAACGTTTTCCGTCGATTGCTAAACAATATGCGAGGGTGAGCATAAAAAAATCATTATAATTTATTAGTTACTAGGTTATATTTACATAACATATACGAGATATGACACGACGGGGTATCTACTCTGGGCCGTGTTTGACCAGTCCCCGGTGTAATTCTTCGGTGATGGTA
Organism: Agrochola macilenta; assembly: GCA_916701695.1. Classification (NCBI taxonomy): domain Eukaryota; kingdom Metazoa; phylum Arthropoda; class Insecta; order Lepidoptera; family Noctuidae; genus Agrochola; species Agrochola macilenta. The sequence goes on along the minus strand of OU753554.1, from coordinate 6,272,994 downwards.
GATATAGGTAGTTGGTTTTCAATCACAACCAACCCTTAACTAAAACTCAAAGAATTTATTTAAATTACATCATTTTCACTTTTGAATTATCACTTGTTACTTATCAAGGAGTCATTAAGTTTTAGTTAGTTGGTGAAGCTAGTCGCCCATTACCCCTACGCCCTACTTAGATGTTTAATTATATTGTTTATACCAAATATTTTAAGACGAGCGCTAATCCTGCCAACAAACTGTCACGCAGTTTGGCAGGTTTATAAAATGTATGCAAGTATTTGGTCCAAAATAAATGTTTTTTTTTTTTTTTTTTTTTTTCCAAAACAAAGTTGGTACTGATGGGAAATAACAGGCAAGAAACTCCATAGACACTCTTTTAAATCAAAACATTATGTTACAGAGGTTATTTGTTCAACAATACCAATTTCAGTCCTTTCTAACACAACTTTTCTTTTCATCTCATGTACGGGATACACACGCCATTCTGTGTGCGACCCCTTTCTCAAAGTGAGCGGAAATTCCGCGTATTCCAATACAAAATCTTATTACTTACTTAGTTCAATAAAACTTATAAATAATGCTAAAATGCTTATCAGTTAATTATTTTATAATTAAACAATGCTAATATTCGCAAATACAAAGGTTATTCAGAATTAAAGTTAATTAGAAACTTCATTACTTTTTACACCTTCATTATTACTATTTTGACAACACTTCCTGTGATTCAAGGAGTTTAATCAAACAACAGGTATTAATTAGTAAATTGCAGTGTAAAATAATCTTATTACTTTATAGTTGGTTTTCTATAATTGTAACTTATTTAGTTCTCGTATTAAATTATTACATTCAGTTATTGATCATATTATTATTATTCGCAAATCACGCCATCTTCGTGACATTAGGTAGCGCTTTGTCATAAACAAATTTACTGTCAAATGATTTGTCATTATGACTATATCCAAAAATCATTAATTAGAAAGAAAGACGCGAGCGCACATCAATCAACTCACTGCAGTGCAAGGGTGGTCTAGTCACCAATAACCATGATCACCATTATCCCAGTCCGTATTATTAATCAATGCCGGCTCCGATCCAACTTTGCGATCCTTTTCTCTGGCAGGGGGCCCTAGTACTCGGGGTTACGTCAAGGTGACGGCTGTCAAAATCGTTCAAAATCAGCTCCGTAAGTTTAGTGTCGTAAAACCTTTAGACGCGCCGTCATATATACAGGCTGTTCGGCAGAAGGTTGAACATACGAAAATGGCGGATCCGTGGGGCCGTCTACTACGTTTTTAGGCCCAATATCAAGACCCAGCCCACAAGAGTTTTTTTTTTTTTTTTTTTTTTTCGGAATTTGTCGTTGCCAAAACTTCAAACGTCAATAATTTCATTTAAAAACAACAAAACTCGCAACATTTTATTTTTATTTTCATCTAAAGTAACTGTAGAATCTTATAAAATTTGTATTTGACGCAGATGATTGCTAAAAAGGTAAATACGAGCCCTTAAACTACAAACAAATAAAAAATAAATACCGAAAACATCTTTGGTTCATGCCCAATCTAACGGTATGCAATATGCACAATTTCAATTTTTATTTCAATGCAATATGTAAAATAAATTTTGCATATTGCATACCGTTAGATTAAGCATAAACCAAAGATGTTTTCCTAAAATTAGAACTGCTCTATCACTGTTAGTTTTTTTTTTTAACGCAGTTCAAAGTCGAGCTTTCGGTTATTGGGCCTAAAAACGTAGTAGATGGCCCCACGGATACGCCATTTTCGTATGTTCAACTTTTTGCCGAACACCCTGTATACAGGGTGACTGGAAAATAGTGGCGGAGCCGTTAAGGGGAGGTAGTCTAGGGTTATTCCGACAGATATCACTATGAGACCTACCGTCCTTACTTAACCTTTTCCTATTGATGTTTTATCAGCCATCAAAGTATTTTTTTTACATTTTCCGTTTTTGTTTAGCAGTTTTTGCATAAAATAATGACAGTTGCGGAAATTTAACAATTAATATTACTTATTTAGAATATCTTTGTTGCAAAACAAAAAAAAGTAGGCCAAAATCATTTTTTTTTAGGATTTATTACTATTTGATAATTTTTAACCCTAGACTACCTCCCCTTAACGGCTCCGCCACTATTTTCCAGTCACCCGGTATATAATTTATGAAGAGACCGTAAGAAAATTTATATACATTTTCGAAACTATATACAACTAACTATTTGCACTAGGCACGCATTTCTTTTGAGTTGCTGTTTAGTACCTAGTGTTGATAACATTACCTACCTAAAGATGAATTTTAGAAAAAAAAAATATAATGACCGTGACAGATAACAACAGCAAGCAGCAAAGATAACAACAAGTTGGAAAATGGCTAGTTGAAAAATGAGGATAAAAATAAGTTTACAAACAAAAAAATGGGAAAAAAAAAAATATATATAATTCGTATTTTTTTTTGTATTTCAGGATTCTTTCATACCACAAAAGTATAGGTAATAATTTACAGTTGGTCACGCATCAGTAGTAATATTTTAATCTTCAGGTGGCCTAGTCTAGAATGGATACGGTTTTTCAATAGAATAAGAGGCCAGCTTATACTAGTTTTGTTACTACTGACCTGCGGCCTGGGGCCTGCCGTACTTTACCTACGAATTATTTTATTAATTTATGAATATAATTTTTTTAATTCTTAGTTTTGTTTTGAGGATTTTACGAAAGCAAATTAACGTTTATCATAATTAAATGTTATAAGTTTTTTAAGACTTTATAAATCCAACATTTCTTAAAAGAGTTATCACACTTACGATTTTCCAGCGTGTTTCCAGCGATGCGATTTGTGAGCGTGCTCTCCGCGGGTGCGAAGCGAGCTTAGCCGCGACTACGGGACGCATTTTCATAAAATTGTCAAAATTTAAATTGAAACGCGCTTGTCTCACTCGCTCTTGTACACTCACGTCAATCACTGTCATAACGCAAACGCGGCGAACAAGTGGCACATACGTGGCGTACTCGCTACGCACACGAAGCGAGCGCGTTGTAAAATCTCCTCCCTGTAAAAACGCTCGCAAATCGCCCTTATTAATACCTAAATTCTTTCAGACATTTCGGAGGCTATAGGCCTGAAAGAGCAAGTGGAATAAAGAAGTATTTCAGAAGATAACCAATGAATGTACATAGTGTTTTATTGCAAAACATCTTTAATTAATAAATAACATTCTAATTGAATCGAAAGCAAAATAAAAGCATTGTTTTATTTAATTATAAGAAAACCCCCTAAAACAAAAATGATTAAATTTTTGTGGATTCTTAAAAAAGGTAGGTAGGTACTAACTTTCCCCGCTAACCACTACGGTCAGCTGCGAAAGTCAATAAACTCACTATCTCTAAACGCGGATCCAGACATGTGTAATCGGCGGCGGCGATCTATCGCGTCCGGCCCTGGTTCAGGCCATGGTTCGGAGTGAGAGTGCATGGGAGGCCGTCACTTCCTTCTTCGACGCAGTAATGCTCGCGAAGGAGGAGGCGGAACATGCGAGGGAGAGGCAAGATTCGCGCCCTCCCACCCCTAGTCGCTGTAGGAGACGCCCCGGGCGTCGGGAGTCACGAGCCGACTTCCGGCCACCGTAGACGCGGGCATGCGGACGGTGAGCAATGGGTAGCTCGCCGTCCGATAAGGACCAGGCCCGAGTCGACGGCGCGTTGTGTTCCACGCGCGCCTCAAAGAGAAGTCAGCACAAACTGACGGAGTCCGTAAGGGCCAATGCCTGCCAGGGTTGCGAGTTTGTCCGAAAGGGATATCGCGGCCCCGGTACACAGGCAACGGAAGGAACACGGGGGGGTTTTAGTCGAAATAAGGTACATATTTCTAAGCTCGGCGATCAACTTTGCGCTGCACTGGGCTGCGAGCATCGCAGCGCAGTTTTCTCTGGAGCATCGAAGAGTACGCTTGAGGATGCCGCGGCGGGAAGCGGCGGTATTGGCCGGAATGAGCTGGAGTATGCCAGTATGCCACCCTCTTTCAAAAGCAATTTTTTTACTGCGTTTTCGTTAGTGGTATAATCAAATCCCAGCGAGCGGTGGCTACTCGGCGGATGCTCCGGTAAGTTGGCGGACGCTCGCAGTATTGCAGAAGATTTTTCGTTGTCAGTGCTCGCTGGCGGATAAAGGAATCCTCCTCGATGCTCTCCCCTACCGTCCACTAGTGTACGCAGGCCTTAAGAGTCATCAAAGTTGGACTAGGTTGGAGAGAGTACAAACCTGTTTAAAGACGAAACCGCTGACGGATCACACGATTTTGGTTGCGTAAAAACTGTTGATGGCATAGCGTGTGGGTCTTATGTATTTTTACTATAAATCAAGTTTCACAAAATTATGTGAAACAAGGCCATCACCTGCCTAGCCTTTGCCAACTATAATTCGGGTCAGCTTCCAGTCTAACCAAATGCAGCTGAATACCAGTATTTAACATGGAGCGAGTGCCTATCTGACCTCCACAACCCAGTTACTGGGTAACACAATACCCCTTGGTAAGACTGATTGTCAGACTTTCGGACTTCTGACGACCCGTAACAACTGGAAACAAGTCCGGTGGGATTAAAATAATTATTGACAGTTTGTTCTGTGTAAACAGATCAAACTAAATTACCTATTTTATGCTTTTATGTTAGTGCGCATATTTCTCTTCTACTTTTTCTCATATTCGAGGAATTCGCACACAAAGGTTTGTACCTATAAACATTAAGTTAATTATTGTTTTTCTTAATAACATCTTGTGAACCGTTAGACTCTATTAACATTATTATGTACAACAAAGCGTTTATTAATTAAGACATTATAAATTATTGTATCACCATCATTTTCTAGCCGAACGAATCGCTAACCTATTAATATTATTACTGTTAACTCTGATTCTCATAGAACTTTCCACATTTCGTAATATTATTTTTATCTTTGACATATTTTATTGCAATTTAATTTCACGGCAATTATTAGAATGCTAATAAAGCTGTGACAGCAGTTGATTTTTATTGCATTTTTAAGAAACGCGAATCTGTGTTGGAAGATGAAATGGATTCGGCCATCATTCTTTTTATTATAACAATTGTAAGCATTTTTACGGCTTTATTTAAGAATCAACCATGATACTAATTATTTATAAATAACATAATTACTGTACCTAATGACAAATAAACTAACCAGCTGTTACTAAAAAACGATATAGTTTTTATTTTGAGAAAGTTATTTTCAACACTGCCAGTGTCATAATGATAATTTGTTACAGAACATATTGGATTGCCATGGACTCAATTTGAGGGAACAAGGGAGACGTCTTCAGGTAAGCAGGCAGCAGATATTTTCCACAGCTTGCCGTGTTCGTAATGCTACTTGCACAGCGCAGACGAATGGGCACGATACACGAAATTTTAACGTTTTTGTCATTTTTTGTCTTCCTATTAGAGCAACTATTTTAAAGAGTCCCAAATTGCTAAGCATAATCCTCCGTTATATCGAAAATACTGCATCATTCATTTTGAAATAAATATTATGGTTAAGTTGAGGATCAATGTTAAGCTATGTTAGACGAAAACACGATTCCATAATATTTTCTCGACAGAATAAAAATCCACCAAATCAAACCATAAACCGTTTGGTATTCTAAAAATACGAGTACTTCAAATTAGATCATGAAACTTTGCATAATAACTGAACTAACTATAAAGCTACTATGTTTTTTTTTAAATTACCATTGTTTTCACCATAAAAATAAATCACCTAAACTATTGGCGCCTTGGAGCCTTTTCCCCGCCGCGCCGCTCATTCTTGCTCTCACTCAGTCCGCGAGCAGCATCGTGCGAACGAGATAAGGAGTGAATTTGAGCTGAGGTATTATGGACTCTTAAGAGACTATTCTTACAGACGCACAGGAGACGACTTAACAATCCTGATGATTTTCGTATACCGGTAAGTTTTTAAAGTTAATACGAAAAGCAACATCCAGCCAACATTAGAAGTAAGTAATACCTATAGTTTACCTGTAGGATACCTATATGATGCCTACAGGTATTACTCACCTTATTGCCTCAGGGTACTGTTGGGGCTGCCATGGTGTTGCAGTGCGTCAGGGATGTTTGCTGAGGCGCGTGTTGATGGATTTGCCGCTGTCATATGGAAAAGATGTGCCTCCCTACCATAGCTGGGCACCGGTAATCAAATAGTTAACTTCGTTAATCGTTATCCCGCTACAAAAAAAGTTAGCTTCGTTAAACGTTAAAGCGTTACATTTCGGAAGAATTAACGCAAGTTTACGTTAATCGTTAATCCGTTAATATGTGTAGAATTGCATTTTTATATCGTTGCGTAAGTGAACTTATAAAACCTGTTGGTTTAGGTTCTGGAAGTTAACAGGTTAGGAACAAAACAAAATACTTGTATAATTCAAATGTGTAATTTAATCGTCGGGCATAAGGTGCATATTCCCCTTCATGAGCATTAACATGTTGAAGTTCTCGTTTGAAAGCGAGGCTCGTTTTGGTGTTAAAATGTCTTTACCCGTGGAAAACAGACGTTCAACTGCAGCACTTGAGGGTATAGCAGTATTGTATTTAATGAATAGATTTATGAATATCTGTTCCCCGAGGAATGCAGCATCGTTGAACGAGTCTTTTGATTTCATGTCCAGCCACATTTTAACGAGACTTTGCGCTTTACTCTTTAAAGAGTTGAGCTCTCTGTAGGATTAACGATTAACGGACTTCTGCATATTAACGGAAGTTAACGTGTCCGTTAACATTTTTAAAAGTTAACTTAAAAATTAATCCGTTAATCAAAATGTTAACTTCGTTAATTAACGATTAACGGATTAACGAGTTAATGCTCCCTATTGGTTTATGCTCCCTACTCACTAGCGTTCGTGGTAGTTCTAACTCTATACTGGGTGTATTTGCAGATAGGGGGGAGTCCCCCATGCTGCAGAGATGGGTGCGGCTTCATGACACAGTTTAATTTGTGTTGTGTATGAGTACTTACATTAGTTTTTAAGTATATTGTTACTAACAAGAATATGGACCTGATCTGAAATAAATGTTTAATAATAATAATTACCTACTTCTCATAAAGAGGTTAGAAACGTTTGTAACGTAGTGAGGTATTTTTTTCGATGCCACTGCCTCGTTATATCTAGTGGTCGTAAGCGCTACATCTGAGCATGAGGTCCTGGGTTCGATTTCCAGGTTGAACAAAGTATTATTGGGTTTTTCCATAAGGAATTTCTCAGTAACAGCCCGGAGTCTTGATTTGTACCCGGTTGATAGCAATAGGCTCGCCCCCTAATTGTGCGCTTTTATAATTTCTAATGTGACGATATTATCATATCGATATTACGTCCATAAAATATATAGAAAATTACTTCACTGTAATATCGTGATACCGTGAATGTCCACGATAATAACGTCACATGAAAAATTGAAAAATGATAAAAGTGCCCTTTTATCATTTTTCTCATGTGACGTTACATTACATGGGACTTAAACGTAACTGGCGAAATGTAGGTGTACTATTACTGCTACTAGACTGCCAAGTCATAGGTCTTGAGTTCGAACCCAAAGCAACTCTGACTTTTCGGATTCATGTGCGTATTATATAATCATCACTTGCTTAAAAAACAGTGAAGGAAAACATCGGGAAGAAACCGGCAGGGCTTTTTTTTTTTTTGGGTGGGAAATTATCAAATAACTTCTCCCGCTCTGGGCGGAGCTGGGCGTGTCAGACTTTTACTGATTAAAACCCACCCGTGTTCCTTCTGTTGCCTGTGTGCCGGGGCCGCGATATCCCTTTCGGACAAACTCGCAACCCTGGCAGGCATTGCCCTTACGGACCCCGTCAGTTGGTGCTGACATCTCTTTGAGGCGCGCGTGGAACACAACGCGCCGTCGACCCGGGGCTGGTCCTTATCGGACGGCATGCCTGAGAGATATTTCTCGATAGCATGGGAGGCCAAGTCAGAGGCCCATGGGCGGCTTTAAAAGTCTGACACCAGGTTAGTCACTAACCACACGAAAAGAAGAAGATATATATAAACCTCTGCCGAACCCTTTGGGTACAAGCGTAACGTTACGTTATTTGTTGATCTTTTTTTTTCACTGCTGGGCTAAAGACAACTCATCTCTCTTTCAAAACACTGCTATTCGTCTATAGCTTTATATAAAAAGCATGCACACTGCTTATCTATCACCTGGCACAAACCCTTGAATTATATTTTATATTATTGGTCACGTATTTCCAGAGGAGATCAAATAACTTCTACGCTGGAATGGGGTCGCTAACCAAGCCCCATCTACCGCCAGAAAAGGAGCACAAACTTGGAGTTCGCGTCTCTAGAGCTGGCAATTCTATGAGTGTTACGTAAGCATTAAGTTTGTTTTGGTATTATTTTCCCTTAAAATACGATAAACAACGTATATTTAGTAACCTAATCCGCTTAACAGTGACTCACTTCTCTCGACGCTTGACATGTCAACATGTCGGGTCCGGTTTGCAATAAGTCAATCGTCATCCTGAGGATGCCTTGTTGAGAGGTGAAACACGTGTCGATTTCTTACAGGGTTCTTTATGACTCTTTAAGAATAGTTAAGCGGATTTGATTACTAAATATACGTCGTCTTTTCGTCTTCGTATTTTATAATGGATGTCCGCAAAGTCACGCTTGACTTAATTAATTATTATTTTCGTTTGTTGAACTCTTGTCAATCATAACATTTTTTTGGCACTTAGCTCTTTGTCGTCCTTTATATACAAACAAAATAATAGCTGTTAAATAAATAAATAAAATTAGTTTATTTCAAGCAACTAAACTCATATAAAAATATTCATAAAAGAATAGAGGCAGGATAACAAGCACATACAAAAAAGAACACTCAAAATGTAACAACATGTTTGCTGCAGCATTGCCGGATATATGGGCAATCCAGTCTGTTAGCGATCATCGCCAGGACGGTATTGGCGATCATCGCCAGGACGGTGTTGGCGCTGCCCCGCACTCTGCGCACCAGAGACACGCACCAGTGTACCATACAGCAGACGATCGACGACCGTGTAGCCTCAAATATTTCACCTCAAATATATCATGATAATAATATCACTTAATATGTCACAATGACGTTAATCGATCGTGGTCTGGTAGCTTGGTCACTCTTATGATGAATTCTGTTCCTATGCGATTTTTTATAATAATTAATAATTAAAGGTGCTAAACAGAACCCTATTACTACGACAGCTTCCGCTGTCCGTCCGTCCGTCTGTCTGTCTGTCAGCGGGATGTATCTCATGAACCGTAATAGGTAGACAATTGAAATTGTACAGATTTTGCATTTCTATTGCTGTACCTAAATTAATCCAAACTAATATTATAAAGAGAAAATATTAGATTTTTGTATGTTTCGTTGTTTGTAATGAGTAATCTCAAAAACTACTGGTCTAATAAAAAAAATCTTTCACCAGCAGAATGCTTTATTATCGCTGAGTAACATAGGCTATATAAAGATAGCACGCCGGTAGCTAGTTTCTAATAAAATTAAGATTAAAAAAAAAAATTAAAGGCCATACAAGAAACGTGTTTTATTGGCGTTTTTTGCAATGCCTTCAGAATGTTGTTGGGGCTTCCACGTTACTGCAGTGCATCAGGAATGTTTGCTGAAGCACATACTGATGGCTTCAGTACCATCCTAAGAAAAAGGATTGCGTCCATGATGCGCAGCGTGCGTGGGAGCGTCAACGGCATTCTGAGGGTCATTAGTGATAAGCCGTGTGGCGCCATTATGGCGTACTGGGTGCATGTACATGTGCATGTACCAGGTGCGTCAGGTGAGTGCAACCAATTCATGAATTAAAATTTAGTATTACATTTGTTACTAACATAGTTTTTAAGTAGTGTGTATTAGACATCATATGGACGGAAAGGTCTGAAATAAAGTATTTTTATTTAATTTTATTTATTTTAAACATTGTACGGTGGTACGGAACCCTTCGTGTGCGAGTTCGACTTGCACTTGGCCGGTTTTTTCAACAAAAACATTCCTTATCTCTGTCATCAGTATTAAATTTTACTTTCAACCTCATCTTGTTAATGATATTTCCATGTTACAGGTATGGTGAAAACTTGTATAAATCAGAAGAACAAGAAGATTTTTACCCGGAATACAGACGCGCTATCGCACCAGCACAGGTAACAGGACTATATGGGCGCCTTCAAATTTACCGCAAAGTGCCGCGTGGAGGCAGCGCGATAACAGCGCTGCTTTGTAAGGGCGCCTTCAAATTTTCCGCAAAGTGCCGCGCGGCTGCAGCGCTACACCCACGCTGCGGCCGCACATCAGCTCATCGTTTTTATTTATATAGATTAAGGGTGCAGTCGCGCGTTTTTTATTTATATGGATTAATAAAGCAGCGTGGCGGCAGCGCTACAGCCGCGCTTCCGCCGCGCGGCACTTTGCGGCAAATTTGAAGGCGCCCTATAACATGGAAACAAAAATCCTGTCCGATCCGTGAGGGTGTTGTAAGGTATAGGACTGAGAAAAAAGAAAAAAAAATAGCTACATTTTTTTTTCATTAGGGAGTTTTACCGTATTTCATGGGACTCGGGCGACCGGGCGTTTAGTGGTTACAGGTCATAAAACTGTTGCAATTTTTTTATTTTTTTTATGGATTTGGGGTAATTTTGGTATAAAAAATGTGAATTTTAATTAGCAATAACTTTTTTATTTTCAATAATAAAAATATACGTTTTGGTAATGATATTGTAGTACCTAAGTGCCTCTTTCGGATCGAACAGAGTTTTTTTTACATTTACTTTAAACGTCCTCTCTTTACTAAAAATTCACCGTTAACGCGAAACAAAATACAGTAAAATATATTTTATTTTATTTATTTTGATCGCCCACACAACTATCATAATAGGTTTGTTATAGGTACTTTAGAGGTATTAGGAACAGGGTGTAAAGTTCAGCCATCCTCTATAGTAAGGGGAGGATACTCCGACCAGACGGGTGTCGTGTCTGGCGGGCAACTGCCTAACGATTGATGTCGGAGAAGTTATAATATACGAGTATACGAGTATGCTGTTCGCGCGGTAAACTCTAATTGCACGATGCAGGATTTGTGTGACGTTACGATTTTGTGTGACGTCAGGTCTTTGATGCGTAGTTCGCATGTGGCGACGCAGATGCTGCCACAATACCTTTATGCGATAGTGCGGTTTTATGTCTATAAATCTATGTATGCCTATCCCTTCGTGGAAACAAAGCGTAATATGTTATGTTTAAATCTATATAAAATAACTTATTAAATAAGAAAATCTTTCACAGAATCGCGAGCCCATGTAAGTATACATATTTTACACGATCTATTATTTTTTTAACAAGTCCCAACTATTTTTTATTTATTTTAGCTCATACATGATTTTTTAATTTTTAGATTAGTTATAGCACTTCTGCGAAAAGAGAAAACGGTATGTTCGTTTTAAAATAACTTGTCATAACATAACAAAAAGAAGTTCCATGTATAACCTCTAGGTGATTTAACTTGTAGTTTTTAAATAAAACAATGGTAGATTATGGAGTAATAATAATTATAATCAATACTATTATTGAGAGCGATGTTTTTTTTTACACACAATTGTATATATTTGTTAATGATTTCTACGTACTAGGTGGCGCATAAGTAATCACCTGATTTCCTTAGGCTATAACTATTTTAGCAATTATTAAAAATCGTTCTGGTTATTGTTAAATTGTTTATTCGGACTTATAATTTTGTTCTGTCAATCATATAAAAAAGTTATATCTGTTAAGTGGCCACCGCCGCCAGAATTGACGCATATCTGGGCGCGTTTTAGATCCAGAGCATTTTGCATTACTTTTCTCAGTACTTCTGTCGATAGATTTGCCATTTCTTCTACGATGTCTTCTTCTTTTAGAATATAGCGCACCATGATTTTACGATGTGAATTTTACATTTGTGTACTTCACAAATATCAAAGTCGCAAAGACTAGACATTCCATTTTCAAAAATGAGAGCACCGTAGTACGCCAAATCATGCAAAAAGGCCCAGTATACATACATTGACCAAGCGACGGGCTGCGTGATGTGCTGTTTGATTTGCGTGTATTTTGCGTCAGCCGAGTGCACTCGGCATACGAGCTCGCCCAACTCATACTGGGGGCTTTAGAGGTGATAACTTATGCGCCACCTAGTATGTAGATGTGTATGTATGTGTACTGTCATATTTGATACTTTAGGGCACATCAGAAGAAGATCGCTACAGATTTACTCTGCATAATGATCGGAGGTCGCCTGAATTGAATATCAGACAATCGTAAGCATTTCTTATTGTAAGATTACCTAACAATTGCGGTATATTTTTTTTTAGTATAGACCTTTCAAAAAAAGAGGTCTATACTAAAGCCATGTCCTAATCAAAGCGATCGCTGCGCGAACTCGCGACCTTCACATTTTTGTTTTGTTCGGTGAACCTAAACGAGCCTGTAATCGTGCAAACAGAAGGCGCTTTCTGGTTTTTTTCGGCGATGATCGCGTATTGACGTCATAGATCACTTTGGTTAGGACACGGGGTACCATGAAAGCTTCATATGTTTGTTATTTTGTGTAAAGCTAATACAACCTTTATAAACGTATGCCCAATTACTTTACAGGCGCCCAACGAATTTCAATTACACAGAACAAGTAAGGTTTATTCTGTTATTTATAATTACACTTTTTAATTATTTCTAGATATTGAACTTTGCGCAAACACAGTGAACTTTTTTTGCTCAAAACAAAAAAAAGGAATGTTTCCGTACTTAAATAAGCTTTATCCCTTTTAATTAATTTTCAATACATATTATTTACATTTTCAAATATTTTTATAAAAAACTTAAAAAAATCATAGAAAAGAACCTCTTCACTTTCGTGTCCGACAGTACTGCTTGATTATCCAGATTTATTGTTAATCGATTCCGTAAATACTTAAATTAATTTTAAGACTTTCGTTCTTTCCTTTTACGATTAAATCTACCCATATCTTGTTGATTTTGTAGAAACGAGCAATAAACTTAATGGTAAGTACGTAACAGTAACTAAGAACTATGTTCGATTTAACAAGGACAGTGTCAAGCACTTTTCATAATTTAAGGCGAAATGGGTTCCAAAGCAGATATTTCGACTTCACGCAAAATCAATGTTTCTGTTAAAAAAAAAAAAACGGCTAAGTTACCTTAAAATCTGCTTTTTTTGTTACAACCACTAAGAGAAAAACCTATTCCATTCGATTGTTATCAAAGCAATTCTATTAAAATTTTGTCTACGTGTTCACTATTAAATACTTTAACAAATTATAGACTTCTTTTTCTATATCAACACAAGAAAAAATTTTAAATTCAATATTTGTAAACATAGTGCAATAGAATTGCGCGTGGGCGTCATACCACCGCTCCCGGAACGCTACCACGATACCATTTCGCCTTAAATGATTATTCCAAAAAGGTTGTTGTTGTTGAAGGCGTTCTAAAGTTTCTGCCTTCCTCCATAGGAAGAAAGCTTGGTTTATGTATGTGTATGTGTTCACATAGATAGCCAATATATTTCAAGAAAAGCATCAGCATAAGTACTATTGTATAGAATCAATGTTTTCTAACTGAACAGATAGCTGTGCTGCTGGGAAGTTTGTTGCGCCACTTCTTCTTCCCAGCTAAAGCACTAGGAAGTGGCGAAGGACGGGCGTTTTCCGGAGACTGTCTTATGTAATTTTGACGTTCGAAAACTGCTGATACATTGATTTGGAACTTTTCCATAGTGTCCGAGTTAAATAAAACACGTTGTATGTTTAAGGAAATTTAGAGGTCTATCAAATTATTCTGAATAATATTATAAATGTGGATGTCAATAATCTTACTTTCGCCAGGAGTTACCGATAGCACATTACGTGAAAGATTACCACAAGATTGAATTGGAAATACAGAAGAGAGAAGCAGAAATGAGACAAAAGTGAGTTATCTCTTTTTAGTTACGGCATTTTGCGGCTTTGCCCATGCGCATTTCGTATACTTTCCCTTATTTTTAATTTTGATGACTTTATGGGCGCTTAGTTTTGTGCATATCGGGATTAATTCTCGCTGTTTCACATTTAGTATTTATTGCATTCCAATGAGGATATTATTCGGATCTAGGTGTTTGTGCAGTATTTTTAGGAGTGAGTAAAATGGCGTACCAACAATTCAGGAAATATTTAGTTTGCGAGACCGGGAATCGTCATCAATTTAAGGTACCTTATGTGCTAATCTAAGATCAAATCCACATCAATATTGCAGTTCCAGCATTATCAATTTAATTAAATAATGTATTTTTAATAATTTTATTATGAATATAATTATTAATTATAATACAATCCACTATACTTAGACAACAAAATCAACAACGTGAAGAAATTCTCCCTACCACGACAACAGTGAGTATTAGTTTGTTTCATTAATTAATACGTAATGAAAATGATTAATAATGTCCATTAAAATACTTTTTTTAAGTATGACAAAATAACGTACCTAATCTACAACCTAATTAGCTGGTGACAGCTAAACAGTACTGAATCTGCCTAGCCTTTTCCCAACTATGTTGGGTCGGCTTCCAGTCTAACCGGATGCAGCTGAATACCAGTATTTTACATGGAGCGACTGCCTATGTGACCTCCACAACCCAGTAACTGGGTAATACGATACCCCTTGATAAAACTGGTGTCAGACTTTCGGGCTTCTGACGACTCGTAACGACTGTCAAAGATCCATAAATGACAGCCGGGACCAATGGCATAATGTGCTTTCCGAGGCACGTAGGTGTCTCGATATGTAAACATGGTCACCCATCTACGGACCAACCCCGGCAAGCCTAGCTTACCCTGATGGATCGATCAGTGCGGCTGTTATTACTTAGCCATGAGCTCCACAGCTAAACAGTACTACATACATAAAATAATAAAAATACGATCATACAGAAGATATGAGACCGTCCTCTTTTCCTAAGTTGATTGAAATAAAATTATTTACCATCTAGCTAGGTGGATGTAATGTTTAATATGAGAGATAGAATATTATAGTTTATTGTTTTTATGTTTTTAATGTTCTTCTGTTTTTTTTTCTGCTTATGATATTGTTAGGAATCAGAAGTGAAAAAAATAAAAAAAATAAACAAGCTTTAATTCCTTTAAATCACAGTTTACAAAAACTTATAAAAATATAAAAAAAACACTGTAAATATGAATCAAATAGAAATCACGCAAGCCAAAAGGAATAATCAGTACATGAACTTAGATATAAACCTAAAATAACCAAGCACGCGTTAATGGTCAAGTAGCCCGTAAGCAAAAAAGGGCCATTGCAGCACCGCGCGCCTCCTTTTATAACCTTCCATCGGTTGACAGCTGATCGCCTGACTTCTTTAAGATGTCACCGCGTCTTCCGTTACCAACAATATATATTTAAACAACATTTTACCATCAGGACGCGTCAGTCGATTATTCGTTTCAAAGTTACGACAGGTTCAAAGAGGAAATGGTGCAAAACCAAAAAAGATTCCAAATTATGGCGGATGAAGACAGAAGTCTAAAAAAAGAAACTTTAATGCAAGAGTACGAGAGCAAACAAAATAAGTTATATAATAATAATTACGAAAGCAGGTAAGTTACTTTTTTATCGAACCGATTTGTTGCCATTTTCGCTTTCATGAAACTGTGGCCAAAGAAAAATTCACTCGTGCCGATTGTGTCAAGTAACTTGTGTGGAGGTTTTCAAACTGGTGCGCATAGTCGCGTGACTTCCTCCTTATCATTAATACAATCTCGCGGAGTCACGTCCCGCGTCCCGTGCGGGATGCGCCACATTGTACCCAGCTGTAAGCATGTCCAATAGACTGATCAAAGCGACATCGCGCTAGAAGTGTCATTGACCCCACTAAATATCTTTGTATGATGCGCCAGTAGAGTCAGTTAAAAGAGCAGTATAAATAATCATTGGCTACCTGACAGAACAGGCTATAGAGAAATAAAAGTTGGGGTCGTGGGACACCCGGTTGGAACGAAGTGGATGATATTATTTATTATATCTATATAAATTGTGATATATACGAGTATAGAGCCATCCACTTTTTTTTTTTGGGTGGGTAATTATCAAATAACTTCTCCCGCTCTGGACGGAGCGGGAGGGTGTGTCAGACTTTTACTGTCTAAAACCCAGATATACCAGGACAGACCTCCACCGTATGCTTCACCGTGTCCTCCGGGCGATCCACACAGTAGTGACACCCGGGAGAGCCATCCACTATGGTCTCAAGTTTCGAGTGCCAAAAGTTTTTGTTGTTGTTGTCTCTTTTTTTCGGGTATAACACTGTTTCATTACGTGACGATTTCTACCAATTTAATCCTACCGCAAGCCGTGTTAAAGAACTTAACCGCAATAACTTTTTAAGCGTTGTAAACGTGGATAAAAAGTCGTTTAAACGTCAACAATTACTCTAAGCAACATTTGTAAATAAACCCCTTTATTTTAACGAATAATTTTGTGGAATACAACAAACTTATAAACACAGGCTCACAGGTTCACGGGGCCCATACCCACAGGCTTCAGGTCAATCTCAAAATATACAATTTCCAAGACCGCAAATTCAAGATGCACCCGTTTCGAGACCACAAATTCAAGATGCACCGGTTTCGAGACCACAAGTTCCAGATACTTATTTGTTGCCGAGACCACAAGCCCCAGATCCACCATCCGTCCAATTTCAAGATACTGAGGCTTTAAGTCAACATAAACCGGATCAGCCGTCTGAAGACCCAAAGTTCGATGAAGAAATCTTCAACAGCTTACCTAACTGGCAGGCAGTGAGTTTTTTTTTTTGTTGTATTAAATTGTTTTTACTACAGCCAATTGCAGCAGTTTACGCGCGTGACAATTTGTCAAACTCAAACTCAGAAATGTAACTAAACCAATTACAGGCACTTTTGAATAGTCGGTGAGTCACAGAGATGAAGCTAGTTGCCCATTCAAAAGCGTAGTAGGGTTCTATGGAGAAAAACGGGTAACCAAACTCCACGGATACATTATTGATTTCATCATTCTTGTTGAAATTATACATGTGAGACCGATGCAGGAAGATGTGCACGGTAAAAGCGTCCGTAATACAAAGATTAAAAAACAAAAGAAAATTAAAATAAGCCATGAAAACTAAGAGATGACCAGTCCAGTACTAATGGCATACGTTCACGAACTTGACGTATGGATCAGCACCACAATTTTGCGATAATTTTCGTTTGAGATACCTTAATTTAGGCTGATTTTACCAATGAAACTGAGCGCGGCCGGACCTGTTACGAAGTATTAACACTGACGGCTCTTGAAAACAGTTTAGATGTGCTGATAGCGTAAAATATGAGTATAATTCGCCCTAAACATTTGACAATCGTTTATCTACATCCAAATTCATCAATTTGCCTTTGCATAAATACTTAATTAATATTAGAACTTTGTGTAGGAACCTGCATCACCAAACTCAGCGGTAAGTACCTACTGCTTTTACTTGCCAACTTTTGATTTGATATTTTATTATTTGGTAGCAACGCTTTGAAAAACAGGGTCTTAACTATGTGCTAGCAGCTAAGGAACAAAAAATTAACTAAGGAGTACCAAAATAAACTCTTAATTAATAATTTCATTGCTTAAAGGCTCTAAGCATTAAAGTTGGAAGAGAAGAAAACTACAATTTGCAAACTGTACTCGTAAGTACCTATATTTTCTTTCTGTAAATTGTTTTAATTTTCCTATACTTTTTTAAATCAAATTCTTTCCTCATGGAAATATACGGTAAAAACGTAATAATAAATGTCGAACAGTACACGTCTGGTCTGGTTGGTGTAAATAAGAACTTTACGTATTATTTAATATTCATTTTTTCGCGTCTTTGTCAATTTAAATTAGTCAAAAAGTAGGACTGGCTGTTTTCAGCTATTGTTCCTATTAAAGATCTAAATAGCTGAAAACAGCTTCAAAATGCGTCACCTGGATGCAAAGTTATAACGGTTTGATGTAAATACCGTATCCCTATGGTGGAATTCGTCAGTTTGTGAAATTACTTGATAAAAAAAAAATACAAATTAAGAAATCAAGGGGACTGAGTTTATTTGAGTAAACCGGGCCTCGTAACTTGCTACGCGTCTACGCTACGGCGGAGCCGAGCTACGGCGTAGCTATGCTACGCGACCAACTTAGGAACGGACGGTGATGGTTACTGGAATACTGTACTATCGAGGAATTTCATATCTAAGCAGTTTGAAAACAAAATCCCGCGAACATGATGGCCACATCTGTTACCGCCCCGGTTCTATATCGGCCGAGCGCTGCAAGCAAGAATAGTCCTTACGGTAGTTAGTTATGAACTTCTTTGGTACCTTGCTTACGCGTCTACGCTACAAACCGATCTACGAACCGAGCTATGATAGGAAGGAGGAACGGGCTTAGCAATGATAATATTTGTAATTTTACACGTCAAAATGGTACATCAAATTTATAAAAACGCGGCTTTGTATCACGTCGTCTTGTGTGACAGTCCTTTTTTATAGCTCAATGTGTCATATTAACGGTTGCTTTAGATACGCATTTAATTTTACACCTTTTCGTAGGATCAATCATCAGCCAACTTAGCGGTGAGTTTTATAATTATTTACTACAATTGTATTTATCATGAAGTATAGGCCACACCACTGGGGACGAAGCTAAGTACGTTCAGGTTCGCTCATGTAGCTACCGCGTCTTTTCATACTTCGGTTCATATTTCGCCGTATGAACCGAATTATGCAAACACGCGGCAGCTACATGAGCTGAGCTAAACGAACTTAGCTTCGTTCCCAGTGTGGGCTGCGCTTCATGAAAAATATTCGACTAATAAAATCCGAAACATTACTAAAAGCCAGAATAAGAAATGCCCTTTGTTGAATCCTATATCCTAACTAATATTATAAATGCGAAATTGAGTTTGATTGTTTATTTATTTGTTACGCTTTCATGCTAAAACGGCTGAACGGATTTGGATGAAATTTGACACAAGGGCAGACTATGACCTGGGTTAGGACATAGGGTACTTTTTATCCCGATATTCTTACGGGATCGAGACTTATGCGGGCGAAACCGCGAGGCGCAGCTAGTAATATTATAAATGGGAAAGTGAGTTTTCACGCTAAAACGGCTGAACAGATTTGGATGAAATTTGACACATGTGTTAGACTATGACCTGGAGAAGGCCATAGGCTACTTTTCATCCTGGATCGCGGACGAAGTCGCGGGCAACAGCTAGTGATAAATAAATACCAATATATACAAACTAATATCATTAGGCATAAGTAATTAAATTAAGTAGTTAAACATATTTTTAATGCCCCTGATTGCGCAGGAACCGGATGTTGACTTATTTATGTATAGCAGTAAATCTGGATTTAATGTTTGCATGAAGTTTTTTAGTTAAATGTTACGTTGTTTGCTTGCTGTGCGCTTTGGTGTTTACTGTAAGTAAAGCAATCAATTGTGACTTTTTTTTTACTTTTGTAGGATATGTCAGTAGAACGTTTAATAAGCGAGTACCGTAAGCTAGAACAAGAAATAGTGAGAAGAAAAGAAGTATTAGAAAGTTATAAGTAAGTTTTTATTTTTCTTTAAAGTATTTTACCTGTAACTAAAATCTAATTGTAATGATATCTATTATGGATTTCGCTTCATCATCCACCTGGCCTTTTCCCAATTAAGTTGAGGTCGGCTTCCAGTCTAATCAGATACAGCTGAATACCAGTATTTTACATGGAGCGACTGCCTATCTGACCTCCACAACCCAATTACTAGGTAATACGATACCCCTTGATAAGACTGGTTGTCAGACTTTCGGGCTTCTGACGACCCGTTACGACTGTCAAAGATCCATGAATGACAGCCAACGGCTTAAGTTGCTTTAAGCACGGAGGGGACTCGGTATCCCATCTATCGACCGACTGGGCAAGCGTAGCTTAACCTGATCGATCGAGTTGTGCGGCTGTTTTTACTTAGCCACGAGGCTCTCTTATGGTTTTCGCTTATTTATTTGTTTTATACATAGGAAATCTTTGAAAATGGCAGAACCTACAGCATATAGTGACCAATATAAGAACCCAGTAAGTAATCTAATATTCTTATTTTCCAATACTGAAATTGATTTCACGACCACGTTCGTTCGACCTGTCTCGTAGAACAAGTGATTCTCATACCTCTTAGATAAATAAGTAGGTAAAAAACATTACCAACTTGTTAATATTTTGCAGGAATATAATTTAGACAATTATGAGGTAAGCAGTTTCGGCTGTTCTATGACGTTGTTATGCATTCTGTATTAGTATATTATATTACATTTGTTATATAAATACTATAATATTATTCAGGATTTCATTACGATTGATACCATATTTAATTTTTATTTATTAACAAAAAATATAACTGTACGCCCATCCCTTTGCTATATCGTAATAAAAATTATCTACATTTTTTTTTAAATATTATTAAATAAACACCGCCTAAAAAATAGACGTGATATTTATGTATTATAATTATACGTATATTCATTGGTTCTTAGTTTTTTCAACCAAGTCCATCTAGCCCATCAAGTACACCAAGCCCGCCAGGCATGCCAGACTCACCACGAGACCCACCAGGCGTGCCACGCCCACGAGACCCACGAGGCCTGTCAGGCCTGCCAGGACCACCAGGCCCACCGGACCTATCAGGCCCTCCAGACTCACAACGCCTACCAGGCCCTCCAGACTCACCAGCACCTCCAGACTCTCCAGACTCTCAAGGCCCTCTAGGCCCAACACGTCCAACAAAGCGTCCAGTGTACTTGAAAAACGTAAGTTTATTAAAAAAAATACGTGTTAAGATGACCTTAATTTAAATGTATTTTATTTTGCCTGCAAATATTAATTTTCGTGAAAAACATTTTTAGAAGTCGGTTCCAATTTTTTATAACAAACAATATTATAGGCATCGATTACCATTCAGCATTTCTTTTACGTAAACGATACGATATTGCCGCAACGCATGTTCTAATGTCATCTAAGTAATAGAAGTGTTCTACTCCCGAAGGTATTCATTAGATCTTCACCTTAGGTATATCTGACCAATCCAGGGATCAATTTAGGTAATAAAACCGACAGGCGACATCCCGACAATCCGACAATTTTACAATTTTCTTTCATACATTTTCTGCTTAGTAACCCAACTGTTCAAAAGAATAATACACTCAAAACGACAATAAATATGATCGTAAAAACGTTGAGCCCTTACATGCAAACGGTTTTTAGTAGGCGATCGTTTAAGCTGCACTTGCACCTTTGACTAATACATTAATCGCTGAAGCGTCACTTATGACGTCCACATCCGTCAAGGATCGGGCCAATTCCGACGAAATCCGAATCCGCGAGAATCGGTTGGTACCGATCTTTTGCAATAGAACGGCCTCCCTGTAGTCTCGGGTAAAGGAAGAGCACAAACACGCTTCTGAGCGTAGTGTCGGACAGAGGTGAAAGCCTGAGGCATTGGCCGCTCATGCATGTCCAATCAATCTGCCTAGCATTTTCCCAACTATGTTAGGGTCGGCTTCCAGTCTAACCGGATGCAGCTGGGTGGACCAGTATTTTACATGGAGCGACTGCCTATCTGACCTCCACAACCCAGTAACTGGGTAATACGATACCCCTTGGTAAGACTGGTGTCAGACTTTCGGGCTTCTGACGACTCGTAACGACTGTGAAAGATCCATGAATGACAGCTGGGACCAACGGCTTAACGTGCTTTCCGAGGCACGTAGGATTCTCGGTATCTAAAGATGGTCACTCATCCACTGACCAACCCCGGCAAGCATAGCTTAACCTGATGGATCGACCAGTACGGCTGTTGTTACTTAGCCACGGGCTCCTCTCTCTCCGCTCATGCATGTCCTTAATAATAATTATTTTAAATTTTACTAACACTGATAAAAGTGTTCTACCTTCTAACCTCACCTAACATAATATAGACTAGTATCAATAACTGTGTGCTTGGTCTGAAATAAATATTTTCATTTCATTCATTTCAAATACGCTAAGAACGGAAACCTGTACAAATGTGTACCGTCGACGCTTGAGCGGTTTGTAATGTCTCATTGTCGGTTATATTAAAAGAGACTCTGACCTAACAAAATTGCGTTACATACCTAATCTGCGTTCGCAATGTATTTGCCAAACATGTAAACAAACACGTTTTCCTCTTAGACAAAACATCAACTTTATGCAAGTGTAAATAAAGTTAATTTTAAAAACAAACACGTTTTCCTCTTAGACAAAACA
Source organism: Agrochola macilenta (assembly GCA_916701695.1). Classification (NCBI taxonomy): domain Eukaryota; kingdom Metazoa; phylum Arthropoda; class Insecta; order Lepidoptera; family Noctuidae; genus Agrochola; species Agrochola macilenta. Next base: position 6,250,557 of record OU753554.1, on the reverse strand, counting down.
TCAACTTTATGCAAGTAATAAAGTTAATTTTAAACTGACTAGTACTGTTGAAAAATCTCAAGTTGTAATATTAACTGAACCTTATGTGTAGGCATTACAGTTGCTTTTCCTAAAACTCGTGAAACATCACGCCTGTATTCTACGAGGCAGAAGACAGAGATGTAAGTACAGACACATTTTTCCAGTTAAGTTTAGTTCTGTTTGTGCTAATTAAAATGTTTGGAGCTTTAATTGTTTCTTATTTAATTAATTTAGCGTGTGACGAGGTCGGGTGCAAATCTGGCAGTTAACCCAAATACGAGTATAGCAAGGGTAAGCATGAACAATATTTCTTCATTAAAACATGTATTTTTTTAATGTAACATTTGTCTTTTTTTTTTTTTTTCATATAAAATGTATCCTTTATCACCCAGACCACAAACGAATCGATTGACACCTCGTTCATCAGAATCGGATGAACCCTTCCTTCCGGTTTTGTCGTAGTCGGGTAAAACGGTTATCGCCGGCATTATGCGTGTGAAAACCACGTTCTAAAATGGCTGCTGTTTGAATACGCGGTCAATTGAAGTTGTCACCTACCCAAACCTAAAAATCATTCGCAACGTTGCTGATGGTAGGTGTAGTTAATATTATATTATTTACTACTACACTAACTTTATCTTAATACATAATTATTATATAGAAGCAAGCTTTTGTTTCTAACTGAACAGACAGCAGTGCTGCTGGGGAGTTTGTTGCGCCACTTCTTCTTCCCAGCTAAAGCACTAGGAAGTGGTGAAGGGTGGGCGTTTTGGGGGACTGTCTTATGTAATTTTGACGTTCGAAAAGTGCTGATTCTTAGCCTAGTTTGAATAAATGACTTATGAATTTTGAAAATTGCTTTTTTGGATTTAATATTGTTTAATTTTCCAGGATAGTTTACTACGAGATCAACATGTGGTTATTTTTTATGTTACTAAAATATGTTCATGTATTAAGTTAACTTGATTTACACAATGTCCCATAATGTTCTAGATTTTGTGACATTATAATTAATTAATAATTATGATTGGGTAATATTATATGTAAGGCAATAAACATACATTTCATCAATATCTGATGAATACCTTCGGTGATAGAAAATTTAACTTTAGACTATAGGTAATACGGGTTGGTGTCCACAACTCCACGTCAAAGCGCGTATTAAGCGTACTTTTCAGTGTAGTGGATGATACCAATTTTTGTGTTTTTGTATTTTTAAATGCAACTCAAAACACAAAGCTTTTAAAAAGTATTTCGATGATGTTAGATGGGGTTGTTCTATAATAATGTTGCATGGTGACTGTTTATTTAATTATTGTGTTTACTTTGCCCTTATCAGAATACCAACGCTGTGACACTTATTTTTAAATGTCGCTCGCTGAGATAGGAGCATTTTGGCCTTTTACAGGACTTTCTGTTTTATTTTTTTAAATATACTTTCGTTTTTATGTTTTTATGGTTATGTTTAGTTTAGTTTGTGATCTTCTAGTGCGACTCCCTGTAAATACTTTTTATTATTTTCTATCTTTCTTTCTTTCCTTCCTTTCCTTCCTTTCCATTCTTTCCTTTCTTTCCTTTCTTTCCTTTCTTGCCTTTTCTCTTTTCTTTCTTTGTCCACACCGAGTTTTAGAAAGAAACTGTCACACAAATACCAATAAGTAACAGAGACAATGCTCTACAAAACTGAACTTTTGTAAAACTCGATGGCATTTTATTTGTATTATCAATTTTATCTAGTTGTTGTTGTTTTTTGGAATATAAGATACAATCTTAAATATAATATACATCGAACGGTAAAATATATATATTAAGGACACAGAGGAAAAAATAATTAAAAAAACAATTTTATTGGAACAAAGTTTAAGTTCCGTGTGGTGCCGGACGTAAAGAATAATACCACCCCATTTCTTCCCGTGAATGTCGTAAAAGGCGACTAAGGGACTCACTAGAGAATGTGCAGCAGCGTTTTCTACGCATTTTAACAGCATATTGCGATCGTCAACCCGCCTGCCAAGCGTGGCGATTATGGCAAACCCCCCCATATGGGGGATGCCTATGTCCAGCCGTGGATGTCTTTCGGCTGAAATGATGATGAGTGATGTGTGTGTGCGTGCGAGTATCGCGTCAGGAACTGCGTTCCGACCGAACATGTTTTTTTTATTAATTTTGTTTATCATTTGTATTAGGAAGCAACGACTGAATACAATCACCAATATCTGTCAGATTCAGAGGTAAGCAAACTCAATCTAAAAGCATTTATTTCTATGAAACCATTTACAGGCACTTTTGAATTGTCATGGAGTCGCTAGTCGGTCAGTCTGAAATATGAAGCTAGTTGCCCATTCAAAAGCGTAGTAGGTACCTATGGAAAAACGGGCAAGAAACTCCATGGACAGTATGTATAATAGTTTGCTGTGTCCAAATAGCCACGGTGGGACTTTATCAAAAATATTGGTTACATCATCCATGTTGAAATTATACATATAGATAGATTATACGTAAGAACGATGTAGAAAGACGTGCCGATAAAAGCGTCCAGATCAAAAAGTACAAACATAGCAAGTTTTTAGGAACCTATTCACACACTACACACACACCCACACGCAAACACACGTAAACGCACGCTCGCAACCGCACTCACAAGTAAATAAATAAATAAAAATTGACACATTTTATTTAAAAAAAACGACTTCAAAAAAAAACACTACAAAGTGAAAAATAACTTTAATTTCGGAAGTCGGTGTCATTGGTTTTGGATTTTCGTTGCTTGCCACCAACTTCCGAAATTAAAGTTATTTTTCACTTTGTAGTGTTTTTTTTTGGAAATCCGTTTCTTTTTTTTGCAAAATGTTTTTTTTATTTTTAGTTTTGGTACAGCTACCCCACACAAATTCGAATACCACTGCCTGCTATGTAAATAACAGTGACAGGAACTTATCATATCATCCTAACGCTATATTAATAATAATTTTCGTCACGACATTCACGTTGACACGATCTCCCTGTAATGCTTCACGTTTGAAGACTGAATCCCGAAATACAAGCCCTGGCTTAGTTTGGGTATCATCAGTGTCAGTACCTAAAACAAAAACAAATAAATATCCTGTATCCATGTACCAAATTCTTGTGAATGCCCCCTCATTTGGACAATAAACTATTTGACTTTAAGTAACTTTTTTTTATTCCTATTTTTTTTATCCTATCTATTTAAGTCAATAACATTGTTAGGGATTAATGTAATTTTTTATTTTAGTTAGCTACATTATTTACCCCGCAACAGAAACGAGTAAGTACATTTTCTTTACAAATAAATCAGTAACTTCCCGTATCCAGCAAAACAGTGAATTTATTATGCAAATATTAAAATCTAAGTAATGTGCTAATTTAAATTAACTCTACAGGTACGGTTGTAGATAATGACTAAACATATTTTTTTTAAATCAAATGATTTAAATTTTATCTAAAAAAAATATACACAACATAAGATATTGTTAAAAAGACAAAATTGTCGAAACATACAATCATGTTATTTAGCATCAAACCCTTTGAGCAGATAATACAAACCTTTGAACAGGATTATTATCAATTTGTATTGCAGTCTGGTGAAGAAACAGCTACTGAACCGTATCAGTTTAATACAGACGTAAGTATCTACATATTTTATTTAACACTAGCTGACCCGATCTAAATTTCAATAATTCATACAAAATTCCCAAGGAAAAAAGGGCGTTCAGTTTTTCCCGAACTCCCATATTTCTTTAAAATAAAAAAAACACAATACGGTCCAGCCATTCTTAAATGATGCGCTTACTAACGAACAGCATTTAATTTATATTAACATAGAAAAGAGAATTAGTTGTAAACAATGAATAAAATTGGTAGTTAAGAATGTAGGTTTATGAAACGTAAATGTATTATAAAAAAAATATTTCCATTCGTTTAAAGTTAACAATTAGTTTATGGGTAAAACATAGCTAACTTTAAATATGGACTTCGCTTGGTAAAAATCTTTAATTAATTAATTCACTGAGAGACAACGCACAGTCTAAGCCTAGAAGCATGTTCCTTATGTAACACTACTGAGAAAAAGGAAGGATTAATGAATTTTGTAATTTTTGGTGATGATAAATCCCATCGTGCTCACGGGTCGTGTTTTACTAAATTATCATTATTGTAGTGATTTTTTTATTTTTATTATTCATTTTTTTTTAGATGATTTTTAGAGCTCTTCGCAATAATGATAAAACGGTAAGGTTTTGACTTACCACCTTTTTGCTACATCATCAGATCCTTTTTACCGTGTCTGTCTAAGCTAGGTGAGTCGATGATGTATAAAGCCAAGTTCCTGCGACCACCTTCCTGCTCCATCATTAGAGTAGTCTGCACACTTGCAGGTTGCATTGATTTGTTTGGTGCAGTAGTAGTAGTTGACCAGATGTGTGAACGTAAACGAAGCAACTCGAACCGAACGCCATCTGTGCTGCGATCCTAACATACGTACTCTTTAGTATGGGATCGCAGCAGTTAACGTTCTTTAGTTTTTGTCGACCCCTAAGAGAAAAGGTGTCAAGTATTGTATGTTTAATATGTTAGTTATTAAAAACAGTCATATTTTTTCATGATAAAAAAAAGAAAATCCCGGTGGAAAGAAAGACGTAAGAAACTTTAATGTAATTGTTAAACCTAGTTTTTTTATTTATTTTTAACATCAACACAATTTATCACAGCTGCCAAACTGTCTACTGGTGAAAGCTGTTTTATAAACAGGCATTTTGCTGCGTTTGTTTGGGTCAGGTAGGGGCACAGATGGACGTTTCCTCAGTACGGATTTGAGCACTAAGAGCTAAAAAACTGTTAGTACTTTTCAGTCCGAGTACAGTTGTGCAGTAGAGAACATGTAAGGTTTTTAATATGTAACATTAGTCCTCTCCCTTTCCTGCAATCTGTAGGAGTGATTTCGTGAAAAGGGACGGAAGTATGTTACAGGAAGCCGGGAAGGCGCGCGCTATTTGATTTGACCAATGAGCGCGCGCGGTGCTAGAGTTCGCAGTCGGTTGTCAGATGGTACCAACCCATTATCCGACAGGTTGGTACTGTCAGCCAAGATCAGATGTTACACATCATATGCGACTACAGTAAGACTCGTTTTTTAATAAGGACTCCTTATTTTGCAATGGTTCCGCATTTTGGAATGTCTGATAAAAGAAAATATTATCAAGAAAATGTATCGTTTGAAGCCCCATTTTGGTTTTGTTTATGTTTATCGATTTAATTTTGTTTGCCTAGAGGTTTACCTACGGCTAAAATGATTCAATAATAAACGTATCACGGATTGATTAATTTATTTTATTACATTTATTAATATTTTACGTTTATTGTTACTTTTAGCAAGCTCAAAGTATATGCACCCAAATCTCAAACCGGGGTTGTACCGTATCCCAATAGAAAATCATTCTTCCAGTAGGTACAAATTTTATTAATTATTTACAAATAGATTAAGTTGGAAATGAACAAGTCTAAATAAAAGTCAAATAAATTTGTGTTTTCAATATTATAATTTTATTTGAACCTTATTATAAACTAGTTTTATCTTATTTTTAACCTGTGTTAATTGTAATAATGAGCCTCTTTTTAAAATAATTACGTTATTTAGGTAATTTTTTGTTTCAAATGTGTCTTGTCAGTTCAAGAGTCGTCGGTCTTATACCGGCGTTAATATCTAGTATTTAATTATGGAACACGCATTTATTGTATTATTATTTAATCATGATCCGATGCATGCATGCGGTCAGACTGGAAGCCGACCCCAACGTAGTTGGGAAAAGGCTAAGTAGATGATCTTTTGCTTCTTTTCGTGTGGTTAGTGAGTAACCTGGTGTCAGAGTTTTAAAGCCGCCCATAGGCCTCTGACCTGGCTTCACATGCCATTGAGAAATATCTCTCAGGCAAGCCGGTTTCCTCACGATGTTTTCCTTCACCGTTTTTGAAGCAAGTGATTTATACAATGCGCACATGAATCCGAAGAGTCAGAGGTGCGTGCCTTGGGTTGGAACTCGATACCTATGACTTGGCAGTCCGACGGTCACACCACTAAGTTATCACTGCTCAAGGCAAATGATTATGATGATGAATCATGGTCGGACGTTTGATATAACTCATTGTAATTACTATCTTTAAATACGTATGGATTTGTTTTGTGGTTCTAGTTTAATACGTCACATGCACAAACACCTAGACCCGTATACAATATCTGCACGTCATCAAATATTATCCTCTCGTGGGATTCGATCCCGCATATTCAGCCTAAAATTTTCCCACCGTGAGACATAGGCCTCCTCTCTGTGAGAGAGAGTGGAACGTAATCTACCACGTGGGCCCAGTACGGGTTGGCGGATATCACATGTCACTTCGAATTTTTAGTTCTAAGATATGCCGGTTTCCTCACGATATTTTCCTTGACCGTTTTGATTTCTTGACAGTAGTGATGGAATAATTTACACAAAGTGCCTGCTTGGGTTTAAACCCACGCCCTACAACTCGTAAGTGGCGGCTGTTACCACTAGGCCACCACTAAGTCTATAGATCCCGCGCTTCATAATAAATATACCTAATATACCTAACGCACAAAACCAACCGCTCAATATGCGCCATCGAGTTGTTAAAAATAACTATGGGCGGGTATTTCGGTTCCTAGTTACATTATTGGATAATTGTTCTCTCTATTTTAATGTAGTTACCTATATAATACACTATACTGTGTAAGGTTACTTATGTCAATTAATTTTCATTATTTCTGTTTTCTAGACCCGACTTCGACCAGGTAATTAAAGTACCATTATTCATATACTTTTTAATATTACACTTCAAACTGAAACTTTTTGTGACTAGCCTTATAATAATTATGTTCACAGCTCTATGTTATATATCTACAGAGGGTCCGACGACCGAGAAGGAGGTAAATAATTTGAATCTGTTTAGAAATATTATTCAATTAGTTCATTGCATTCGTTCTTGTGTAGTGGCCGCCACACGAAGCGATCCGGGTAAATCGATCGTAGATCATCAGCTATCGATGTCGCGTGCCGTTCCGCGCGCACCGTTCGTGAAGGTATAAGAGACAGTCGTAATTTTGGTAACTATCGCTAGCTAGCATTCGGCTAGCCAAGTGGCTATCTACTCGTATCGCCGCCTAGTGACTGTGTACCTAATTTCGAAGCTAGACATGATAAGAAAGATGGAAAAGTATTACGACGAAAGAAAATAACAAAATATATTATTATTACTTTATATTTTTACATGTTAAATTGGCTATAGCTCCTGAACCGGCCAATATCATAAGTTTTGATACTCTTCGCATAGGTATTGTGCATACTTTAATACTATATCAGTATCAGCCTTCCTTGTGATCGTTCATTTTTTGTATATGGTTACAAAAAATGAACGATCACTAGGAAGGCTCGACACGTCTTTGAGCGGCCATATCTAGTGAACCAGCCGATGAATATCATCAGTTTTTATACTGTTCACACAGGTACTACTTATATCATAATGCCGTACTAATGACAGCCTTTATAGTTATTGTTCATTTTTGGAAACAATAACTTCTTTGAACGGCGATTGATAGTCACTTGGCTAGCCGCATGCGGGCAGAATGTCACCATACTCACCAGATGAGGGCCCTACACCCACCAAATACTGAATCAGCCTTCCTAGCGATAGTTACCAAAAGTACGGCTATCTCTTGGAATATTCGATTTCGTCGGATGCTCAATGCTCACGAGCCAGTCCTTTGTCCGCCGCTGCGTAAGGCACTCATACGCTTGCTTGCCTAAAACCAGATAAACGCCGCGCGCGCGCACGTAAAATTAAATATAGCTGTTACTTCCTAAATTCCATCTGCTTAGCTTTCTTATATCTTGTTTAATATATAGTTCTTTCATCTTCCTACCTACTATCTAAATTGTTAATGTCTTTCCTATTCTAGTGTAATCGTTATAAACTTTTTATTTCAAATATAACCGTTCTTTGTGAACTGTGAACTTTTGTTTGGTGGACTAATACCTACACTTGAATTGCTCGAACCTCAAAAAACTTCATAGTTTCACATTTAATTTATTATGTAAAAGATATTAATAAGCTCATTTATTTTCAGACATAGACGCAAGCCAATAGCTGCTGTGAGTATTGCTAGTTCGATAATATAATTATCTGACAACGACATTTTTTTTTTTAACTATTAATTAGTGAAATCAACACAATGGTACCTACTGATTAATTCAGTATAGTAAAGACGTAAATTTTATAAGGTGTTAGAGTTTTAAAGAGATAACCCACCTCTGTACCTTTTTAAGCACCTCTGTACCTTTTTTTTACCAAAGGACGTTGTACGACTGACGCCGGTGTCACCTTATTAAAACACATATTTACAGCGTGGGAGGAGGCCCAAGATGCCATAGGAATTTTTTGTGACCTCTCAAAAGCATTTGACTGCGTAAATCATGAGACCTTACTCTTGAAACTTGAGCATTACGGACTAGGTAAACTTGCGCTCAGTTTGGTAAAATCGTATTTAAATGATAGACAACAGCAAGTTCAAATTAATGGGGTCAATTCACTCGGTCTAAAAGTAAAAATGGGTGTCCTACAAGACTCGATATTGGGTCCTTTCCTCTTTTTAGTATATGTAAATGATCTACCCCATTTATTAAAAACCCAACCACAAATGGTGTTATTTGCTGACGATACTTCTCTAATTTTTAAGATATATAGACGTGCATCAAATCTTGACGACGTAAATAACGCCCTACTGCAGGTCCAAAATTGGTTCACTGCTAATAATTTAGTATTAAATGGGAATAAAACTAAATGCATTAGATTTGCTTTACCGAATGTTAAAAGTAGTGATTGTGACATAGTATTGAATAGGGAGAAATTAGAATTCGTCGATAAAACTGTTTTCTTGGGGATCACGCTCGACTCAAGGCTGCAATGGGATCCTCATTTAACATCTCTTGCAGGACGCCTAAGTTCAGCAGCATATGCTGTAAGAAAAATCCGTCAATTTACTGATGTAGGTACCGCGAATCTAGTCTATTTCAGTTACTTTCATAGTATCATGTCTTACGGTATTTTACTATGGGGACGGGCTGCAGATATCGAGTCTATTTTTATTCTGCAGAAAAGAGCCATCAGAGCAATATATGGCCTCCGCAGACGCGATTCTCTAAGGGAACTGTTTAAAGATATTAACATCATGACGGTACCTTGTCAATATGTCTATGAAAACATCATGTACGTTAGGAAAAATCTAAGTCTTTTCAGTAAAAGAGGTGATAGACATAATTATAGGACTAGAAATAGGGACCAATTAATTCAACCGGGTTTCAGACTGGCTAAAGTAGACTCATCCTTCATGGGGTACTGTTTGAAATGTTACAATAAAATACCTCCCCACATACTCCAACTGAATGAAACAAAATTTAAATTTTGTATAAAACGCACACTATGCAGCCAAGCATATTACAAGTTGATTGATTACATCGATGACAAAAATGCTTGGCTCAACGCTGGTCCAGCTCCACAAGGGCGCATAAACTAATTGATTTTAATAAAAGAAAAAAAAAAAAAAACCACTGCGCCTTCAACTAAGTAACAAGTGTTACCGTTCGTTCCGCTTAAAATTTGTTTTTAATAAGTCTAACGTGTAATTATTAACTTTGTTTTTAGTGTTACACGTAAATATACACTAAATAAGTGCAGTGACTAAATATTTATAGTGAAATAACTCTGATAATTAACATAAAACATAACTTTATAACTAGCCGTTACAAATCTAATAGTGCTGTTTTAATTTCGAACCAGTGTTGACAAAAACGCGTAAGTGATGCCTATACCACGGCGCTTACGACCTTTCGGTCGCGAGTTTCCAAGCGAGCCACACTCCAACGCCGCTCAGCGCTTTAAGTATACCATCGCTTTAGTCTATTTGGCACCGCTAGACGCCGCATGCTCTGTGATTCGCTGAAAGCGCTTTATTATCCTAACCGACATTTTGAATTGTACTGTCAAAAATGTATAAAAACTGCGCTGGTTGTTTGAATGATTTTAACTGCAAAGAATGCTTGCAATGCTCTATTTGCCACCAATGGTATGAATTATTGTGTGCTAATGTTCGCGATACGGTGTTTAAAAGCATGAGCATTAAAAAGAAAACCACCTGGAAGTGTCCTAGCTGCTTAAGTAAACAACCCAAGGACAAGGATAATACAAACACACCTGCCGGACCGACGAGGCTTGTGAGCCCCACCACGGACCGGTCCCCGAGATCGCTATCACCCCCGGGTACCAATGTCACTATTCGCAATAAGTCTAAACAGTCACAAAGCCACTCACCAGTTCAAGCAAATGATGACACCTTAATTGAGTTTTCTAGAGGCACGTTGCGAGAAATTATAAAGCAAGAAATACAAAGTGCGCTTAAAGATTTAGTATCCGATCAGTTCAAACAAATTAACGAGTTGGTCGCAGGTTTCAACGAGTCACTTTCTTTTTATAACGAAAAGTACGAAGAGATGAAGGCCATGCTGGAAGATAAATCTGATAGGATTCAGAAACTTGAAAAAAACAATTGTGGCTTCCAAGATGCCATCCAACAACTTAGTCAGCGTCTTAACTTGGTAGAACAAAATTCCAGGTCCGCCAACGTCGAGCTTCAGTGCGTACCAGAAAATAAGGCTGAAAATCTAGTTACTACCGTGCTGCAACTGGGTAAGGTGATTAGTTGTGATATTAATGACCCGGACATACTACACTGTACAAGAATTGCTAAGAAAGACACACAAAGCACCAGGCCCCGTTCTATTCTCGTTAAATTCAGTAGTCCACGTCTGCGTGACAGTTTCCTTGCCGCTTCAATGAAATATAATAGAAACAACAACCAAGAGAAACTGAACACTAGTCACCTGGGTATCGCAGCGGAAAGACCTCAACCCATTTATGTAGCAGAACATCTTTCTACTGCTAATAAAGCTATCCATGCCGCTGCTCGGATCCGCGGCAGAGAACTTGGTTTCAAGTTTATTTGGGTTCGGGACGGCAAGGTCTTCATGAAAAAAGACGAGTCTTCACAAAGAATTGTTATTAACAACCTAGATAAGATAAAATCCTTGGGATGATTTTATTAACTTATGTCATATGTTGCAAGTTCCTATTGTTATTATCTAGTCACATTCAATTATCCACTTCAAGTGTACTATCAAAATGTACGAGGTTTAAAAACCAAAACTATTAACTTTTACCATAACATATCTATGCATAATTATGACATTGTAGTGCTTACAGAGACTTGGTTGAACAGCGGTGTTTAGGATTCTGAGTTGTTTGACGATAGATATGTGGTTTATAGGCGCGATCGTGAGTTAAGTAGATATAAAACTCGTAAAGACGGCGGAGGGGTTTTGATTGCTGTTTTGAAAACTTTGAAATCGTGTAGATTATCCCACTTTGAAAGCGACATTGAAGATTTATGGATAAGTGTTGATATCAGTACATCTAAAAAAAAATACAATAAATTGTATATCAGCGGAGTATATCTACCACCACCAATTCATCGAGATACACTGGAGTTGTTTACCAAAAATGTTAATAAAGTATTTAACAATAATGACCAAATTTTGATAATAGGAGACTTTAATCTCGCTAATATTAGATGGCTTACTAATGATGACCCCATATACTTATACCCAGAACCCAGCAACTCGGATTTAAATGCGATACTCTCTGAATTCTTGACTTTGAATGGCCTAAATCAATACAACAACATATTAAACAACAAGTCTAAAATATTAGATTTAATACTCTGTAACACCACCATTACGAACATCACCCGTTGTAACTACAGTTTATCGAAAGAGGACCCTTTACATCCCCCACTTGAGTTTAGTCTACCGGCGCTAGCAGAGCGTTTTTTAGAAGCTAAAATTGTGCAAAAACCAAACTTTCCTCGAGCAGATTATGATAACGTCCAACGTCATTTGTTAGCAATAGAATGGGAAAATGAGTTCAAAAACTGTACATCTGTTAATGATATGGTGGACGTTTTTTATTACTTATTAAGACATACCTACTATTATTCAATGTATCCCTATGAAAAAAACAGCCAGTGGTAAATACCCACCTTGGTACTCACGGGATCTTATACGACTTCTAAGAGAAAAGCACAAACACCACGTTCGTTTAAAAAAGTACAAAAATCCTCTAGACCGGGAGCACTTTGAGAGATTACGGGACGAATGCAATGTTCTAAGTTCTATATGCTATAAGAAATATATCGCTAATATCGAAAACAACATAACAAAAAACCATTCTGGTCTTTCATAAAAAAGAAAAGAAAAGGTAGCAGTACATATCCGGCACAAATGTCTTATAACAATAAAATTGCATCAGGTGGAAGCGATGTTTGTAACATGTTTGGTAACGATGGTATTCCTCCTATATTTATTAAAAGATGTGCAAAGGCCTTAGTATTGCCCCTACAAATAATATTCAGTAGATCTTTACAAGATGGTATCTTTCCAGACACCTGGAAAGAAGCTCTCGTCATACCCATATTTAAATCTGGAGAAAAGCATTTAGTCGCTAATTATAGACCAATCTCATTACTGTAGTAGTCTAGTTACATTTGGAAAAGTATTCGAAAAACTTGTTAGCAAGCATCTGATGTGGTACCTTAAGGAACACATTACAGAATATCAGCATGGTTTCGTTAAATCTAGATCGACCAATACTAACCTACTATGTTTTACGTCGGCTTTGTCTAAGTGCCTTGACAATCGTATTCCAGTGGACGCAATCTACACTGATTTTAGCAAGGCATTCGATAAAGTAGATCACTGCCTTCTTATTGATAAATTGGCTCAACTGGGTGTGGGTGGAACGTTGATAGGGTGGTTTAAATCTTACCTGGAGAATAGAGAATCAAAAGTGGTAGTGAACGGTCATTTCTCTAAAAGCTATCTAGCAACCTCTGGAATCCCGCAAGGATCGCATTTGGGTCCGATTCTTTTTAATGTTTTCATCAACGACATAACTGAGTGCTTCAAACACTCCCGTGTTTATTTGTTTGCTGACGATTTAAAGATAATGAAGCCAATTCAGAGTAACTTAGACTCCAAAATGCTACAGGACGACATCAACAGACTTGTAGAGTGGTGCAAGTTAAATAAAATGCTTTTAAATATAAGTAAATGTCACTACATCCAGTTTACCCGTAATAAAAAAGTGCTTGAGAACCAATACTACATAGAGGGAGTTGAAGTAAAGAAACTGAGCAACATTCGCGACCTGGGTGTTCAACTCGATCAAGCGCTAAAGTTCGATGTGCACATTCTGAATATTGTCTCAAGATCATTCAGGGTACTGGGATTTGTTTTGCGTAACAGTAAGGAATTCAAAAGGCCCGCTACAAAGATAAAGCTTTTCAACACCTTAGTTCGTCCAATCCTAGAATATAGTTCGGTGGTATGGAATCCGCATTACGAGGTTTACTCCAAGCGGTTAGAGAGTGTCCAAAGGCGGTTCCTTTACTATCTGTGTTACGGAGATCATTTGGCTAAACAGCTTACTAGCTACACTGATAGGTTGAGACACTATCACATGGATACACTAGCCAGTCGTAGAAAGAAACTGGACTGCATCATCCTTCACAAGATATTGAGTGGAACGATAGATTGCAGTGAACTTTTGAGCCAACTAGAGGTTAAAATTCCGACTCGTATTCCCAGGCATAAAACATACAATTTATTTTACATTCCTGGCTCAAAAACTAACCTAGGTCATTACGCCGCTGTGCCAAGACTTTGTAGGCAATATAACATGTTAGCAAAAACTTCGAACTTAGACATCTGCGAGTCTCTGTCTAAATATAATAAGTGTTTATTAGATTTAATTTGATTTGATTTGATTTAATTTAATTTAAGTATCTCTAAATGTTATATTTTCTTAATTTTTTAATGATTGTTTATAAATTTAATTTATTTTTTACTTTCCTTCCATTTTTCATGTGTTAACTTTGTTAGCTTAGTTTTTAACTTTATTGTGCATGCTGTGGCCTCCTGTAATTGAAGGAGTACACTTACTCAATACCCGATATTGCCCTTTAATTATGTGTCATGTATTGTGTACATCTTTTGTTGGAGATCCTAAATAAATAAATAAATAAATAAATTAGCATTCAAAAATATTGTTGGAGCTGCTGAAGATTGTAAAACTATCATTAGATTGTATAAATTCAGTCTTTTAGTATTATATAATTGCATAGCACATGTGTGAGCACTATGTACATACTTTACAGCTACCATTTACTGGGTACGTCTTTGATTGACTTGAATGTGCCCTGGCGGCTGAGAGTATGTCATGCTCACTCAAATGTCTCGCTGGTGGTGGCGTGTGTGTTGGATCATTAAGTTCCCTTCAAAATGGTTGAGCTAAATGGTGCTGATCCATGCGTCATGTTCGTGAACGGGCGCCGTCAGTGGGGACTGGTCATCTCTTAGCTGCTACGGCTTATTTAAATTTTTGAATTGTTTTTTAATACGGACGCTTTTAATGTGCACGTCTTTCTACATTGTTCTCACATGTATAAATACAACATGAATGATGTAACCAATTTTTTGTAAAAATATTCTGATTTAAAAGAGTGTCCGTGGAGTTTCTTGCCCGTTCTTCTCCATAGGAACCTACTACGCGTTGGAATGGGCAACTAGCTTCATATTTCTGACTGACCGACCTCTTGACAATTCAAAAGTACCTGTAATTGATTTATTTGAAATAAATGCTTTGAGTTTGAGTTTTGAGTTTAAGATACAGGATAGAGTTCTTAAATGTTGTTATCATGGTAACACAAAAAATAGGCGTGCGCTTCCATGGTTGTGACAGTTTTATGTGCCTGGTATTTCCGAAAATCGACGATGATTCCCCGAGCGCTTACTTTTCTTGGGAAATCTGTATGAAGTTTAATAACTAAATATCTAATTTAAAAATAAATATATTTATATTTGTTTCAGTATCAGTACGCTTACGTGGACTTAGAGCACCTTGATGACGTAATCAAACAGTTCAGGCGTCTTAGGGCGGGACCGGAGGTCTCAACCCTGGGCAAAAAACCAATGCCAACTCTACACGATGACCCCTCCCTCAGTTCCGATGTCGACAATGAACCTATACCGGCCCAACATAATGACCATCCTGACGAACGGTTCCATGATTCTGGGGTAAATATTTGATTCATATCTTGGTGACTTTAGACTATTTAGGCCGTTGTACGCACACGTTTTTCTTGTCGTGATAAACTACGGTTTATTCGTCGTGTGTAGCATGCTCGTCAGTGTTAGCTTGTTGACAGAAACATTTTTTCATCTACAGCACGGTTTATACCCCGTACCGTAAAGAAACCGAGCCGAGTACAGATTGCTGTACAGCGTATTTCTTCGCTGTCAGGCGGTAATGCTTTAAAAAAAATATTATTTTTGAGAAACTTACACCTCACGGTTAACTGTACCTAACTGAGGAGCTCGTGGCTAAGTTATTACAGCCGCACGAATCGATCCATCAGGTTAAACTACGCTTGCCGGGGTAGGTCCGTGAATGGGTGACCATCTTTACATAGGTACCGAGACTTCTCCGTGCCTCGGAAAGCACGTTAAGCCGTTGGTCCCGGTTGTCATTCGTGGATCTTTGACAGTTGTCACGGGTCGTCAGAAGCCCTAAAGTCTGACAACCAGTCTCACCAAGGGGTATCGTATTACCCAGTTACCAGATAGGCAGTCGCTCCATGTAAAATACTGGTATTCAGCTGCATCCGGTTAGACTCAATACTCAATACTCAATACTCAATATCTTTATTGCTTTACCATAATGTGTACTTAGGTGGTAACTATATATTTAGATCATTATGGACCCTGTAGGGCACAGCAAAAGGGTAGGAGAGAGGAAGCCCTGTTTAAGGAGATCATGCAAGTTTTAACGTACATTTATTCAAAGTCAAGGAGATCGCAAATAGGATCTATCATTTCGTTTATCTATTGTTTATGTACGAGTATTGTTTTATCTGTAAAAGTGTATTTAAATATTTTAGATTATTTCGATATGTATGTACATATCTATTATAATTCTGTTTATTAATTTATATAAATTGTTTATCTTCGAATAATTATTATTGCTATATTGTTGAATTTATTATAATTGCTAATTTATTTAATTATTATTTTTGTTATATATTTATATATTAAAAAAAAAAAAACAAAAAAAACAAAATCCGTATCATTAATATATAATAATTATTATTTTTTCATATTTTGTGTATCATTTAAATATTCATCTAAGGAGTAATAGCATTTGTTTATCAGTAATTTTTTAAGTTTATTTATAAATATATTCAACTTTTCTTCTTTCTTTAATATGTCAGGTAGTTTGTTATATATTTTTATAGACATTACGTAGGGACTTGTAGAATGCATTTTTAATTTGGATGTTGGTATGTTTAGTCTAGATCGGTGCCTAAGTGTATACTGTGATTGGATGTCTTCGCGTTTTGTGTAGAAATCTTGATGCTTACGGACAAATTTACATATTTCTAGAATGTAGATACAGGGGAGGGTTAGAATATTATATTTTAGAAAATAGGGTTTACAGCTGTCAGTTTGACCAATGTTTACCAAGATCCTAAGTACTGACTGGAAGCCGACCCCAACATAGTTGGGAAAAGGGTAGGCAGATTGATTGGTTAACTATACCTACTTGACTAGCGGATGCCTAGTACGCGTTCAGACACGGTGAAACCGCAGTTGCTCTATATAAAATCCTAATATTCAGCTGCATCTGGTGGGAATGAAAGCTGACCCATATATCTAGAAAAAAGCTAGGCAGGGTTATGATGAGATTCTTTGGTTTCGGTTCCAGGACGCATTCAACCATATCAGGATTGACCCTGAAGCTCCAGATATGGAAGACTTCATGCCTAAAGTGGTTTTTGAAGATCATGGCAACAAATGGTGGTTTTATCACCAGGTGATTATTTTGTGACATGTCTAGTGTAACGCTTACGAGTCACTTAAACAGCTATAGAGCTATTGCTATGTTTAACAAGAGGAATACCTATAACTAAATCCCCATGTTATTATAAATCTCATTATCAATTAATTAATATTGGTTTATTAACGATTTTTTTTTAACCCGACTGCCCCATAAGGAGCGTCATGTTTTTCGAGAGTATGTATGTCTATTTCTTTGGCACGCTCTGTAGCATAAACGGCTTGATGGATTTTAACATAAGAGGTATCGTTAGATTCCTCTTGATTATGGGAGTGATATAAGCTACATAATATTTTTCTATTGCATCTGCAAATACAACAATACTGGTATCAAATAAAAGCTAGTAGTGAGTCAAATCCAAATATTAGCAAGACTAAAAAGCTTGAAATAAAGACAATTATTTATAAAACAAAAAACCCGACTGCAAAAACAAATAAATAAAAAGAGAAAAACAAGCATCATAATCTATAGAATTTTGGTATCACAGGCAGGGACAAACTTATAATCGGAATATGGTGTAAGTTTTGTTTGTCCCTGCGATTTTTTACTCTTTTCAGTTATTATTTATATTTTCAACAAAAAAAAAAATATTACATCCCTGAATCATGAATGACTTTATCCTGAATGACCTTTTGGTGCATGAAAAATACTAACCACATCTTATTTTTCTTTTCAGACGGACTACAATCCGTTTAAAGATTAATTAATAATGCGGAATAATCAGAAATAAAGTTTTTAATTTTTACTCTTCGTTTTTAATTTCCAGTAGGCTGTTTCATCGTTTTTAAAGACATTCTGTCATTCAAGGTTATACTCGTAGTTAGAAAGTTTTGATAATGAATTTGAATGGATATACGAGTAGGGCAGTGGTCGGTAAACCGCGGCTCTTGAGCCTATAGAGTGCGGCTCTGTACAAATATCAATGAGTTCGAGCGTAGATACGCGCAGGGTTTGGGTTTTCGGTCATTAAGCAAGATATCAAGTTTTATTCAAAATACAAACTAAAATAGAAACTAAATTTAAGAAAAAAAAACTAGCATTTTCACCAAAAATTAAAAGGACATCGAAAATTAATCACCTACCTTTCGTTTTCCATGGTTAACTTGTTAATAAGTAAGAGGCCTTCATCATATTATTATCAGCCAATATGATGTTGATGATGATGAAGACATTCTACTTCTTAGCAAGTTAATTTTAGGAAGCGTTGTGGAGTGAAAGAGGATAGGATTAGGAAAAGTATATTGAGACCGTTCAGACAAACAGAAAGGATTTATTTATTTATTTATTTATTATTAGGCTCTTCAACAATGAGTACACTATTACTTTATAATCAGTACATTTCAAACTTAAATCTAAGCGCCTCATTACTTATAGAAAAGCACAGCATGTACTACATTATGCGCAGATAATAACATACTTAATTAATTAACAAGAAATACATAGTTTAGATGAAAATAAATTATTATAAGCTAAATTGAAGGATTGGCTCTCATAAGAAATCTTAGTCGTTATAGTATTGATATTGGGCTCTATTGACTAATGAGTTTGCCGACCACTGGAGTAGAGGATGACTAAGGCTGCCTGTCCATTGAAGCGGAGAGGATAATGGCAGCGGAGTGGAACGGAGTTGCGGACAGTGTCTGTCCATTGATGCGGAGCGAGGTAGCGGAGCGGAGTTACGGACTGTGCGTAGCGAGATAGCGGAGCCGTGTTGCGGACTGTGTGGAGCTAGACCGAGTTCACGTATTTTTCCGTATCGCCTCTCCGCTTCCCCGCTCCGGTTCCCCGCTCCACTTCTCCGCTCCGTTTCCCCGTTCCGTTTCCCCGCTCCGCTTCCCGGTTTTGTATGAATTTTTAAACTAGTTCGCAAATCCCTGTGCACTGAAGCGGAGCGGAGGTTTTATGCAATTCCATTGGTTAATATTGGCATACCGCTACTCCGCTCCTCTCCTCTCCGCTCCAGTGGACAGGCAGCCTAAAGAAGCGATGTATGGACTGTGTGAAAGATGACATGGCTAGAAAGGGGGTGACTACTGAGATGACGACTGATAGAGAACATAACATAACATCACGCTAGTACTCCCCGAAGTGTAAGGCAGAGATCCTATAGTACACCTACATTTCGTCAGCTATGTTTAAGTCCCATGTAATAGGGCGAGCCTATTGCCATCAACCGGGCACAAATCCAGATTCCGGGCTGCTACTGAGCAAATCCAGATGGAAAAACCCAATAACACTTTGTCCGACCCGGGATTCGAACACAGGACCTCATGCTCAATAGTAGACCACTAGACCAACGAGGCAATCACTAATAGAGAAATATGGAAGAAATAGACATGTTGCGCTGACCCTAAATTTGGAAGAAAAAGACATGTTGCGCTGGCCCTAAATATGGAAGAAAAAGACATGTTGCGCTGACCCTAAATATGGAAGAAAAGACATGTTGCGCTGACCCTAAATATGGGAGAAAAAGACATGTTGCGCTGACCCTAAATATGGAAGAAAAAGAAATGTTGCGCTGACCCTAAATATGGGAGAAAAAGACATGTTGCGCTAACCCTAGATATGGGAGAAAAAGACATGTTGCGCTGACCCTAAATATGGAAGAAAAGACATGTTGCGCTGACCCTAAATATGGAAGAAAAGACATGTTGCGCTGACCCTAAATATGGAAGAAAAAGACATGTTGCGCTGACCCTAAATATGGAAGAAAAGACATGTTGCGCTGACCCTAAATATGGATGAAAAAGACATGTTGCACTGACCCTAAATATGGAAGAAAAGACATGTTGCGCTGACCCTAAATATGGAAGAAAAAGACATGTTGCGCTGACCCTAAATATGGAAGAAAAGACATGTTGCGCTGACCCTAAATATGGAAGGAAAAGACATGTTGCACTGACCCTAAATATGGAAGAAAAAGACATGTTGCGCTGACCCTAAATATGGAAGAAAAAGACATGTTGCGCGGACCCTAAATATGGAAGAAAAAACATGTTGCGCTGACCCTAAATATGGAAGAATAAGACATGTTGCGCTGACCCTAAATATGGAAGAAAAAGAAATGTTGCGCTGACCCTTAATAAATTTGGGTAACGGCAGGAGAATTAATGGTGATGATTAGCCTGAAACGTAAAGCCAATACCTATACATACCTACAATATAATCGTCTGAAGATGTAGATGCAAATAACATCTACAAACAAAATGTTGTGGACTCCAATAACGCACATCAGGGAAATGATACCATACGCTACGTCATACCTATCGCTCGTCTGTGATTGGTATTCATTTAAAATATTGTTCCAACACCCCTCTCCTTGAATGTTGTAAAATTCAAAATGGCTAATACAGATTTTTTTTGTTAAAAGTAAAGCATCGTTTTTTATTGAAAATCCTCAACACAATCTAGAAACCACCATAAGTTTTCACCAAACCTCACCGCTGCTGCTACATAAAATGTTTTCGTTCTATTCTATTTTACACTATTTAAAAAAACCCTGTCCGTTCCGAATGGGGCACATAAGTACTGCGATAAAATTTCCTCAAAGTAATAAAAAATCTTATTATTATTGAAAATAAAAAAGTTATTGCTACGAGTATTTTAAAGTTCATAATTTTAGTACCAAAATTACCCAAAATCCATTAAAAATTAGTAAATCTTCAACAGGGGCTCACAAGCGCTCCGTGTAAAAACTCGGTAAAATGCATATTAAAAAATTGTGACTAATTTTTTTTCAATCATACATTGGGTAGGTTAGCATTATATTATGTAGTAGTGAAGACTGCCATCCAACGTGGTAACCGTTGGATGGGCAATGCTGATTCTTTGACCTAAAAATTCCCCGGCCCTCTGATCACGTGAATGCACTTGCATAATTTACTTTTCATCACAGCTAGTAACAATTCTGATAAGCCAACTTTAAGCTCAACCAGCCGTAATTTTATTCAAAGAATTCTTCAGAAATTTTGCCACCCTTTTAAGGATCTACCATAAACCATGACGTAACATCTCAGGCAAAGGGTTCTTTCGTTTTGTTTCGTCAAAGTTCGACGAAGGCACGAAATAACACCTCGGGGAATAGCAGAGGCGTCTTGGAACTTGCCTCATACACTATTCATGGGGGGAACTTTGCCACGCTCTATTTTAGAGTGCCCCGGTCCGAAAATGGAGTGACGAGAAAATTATCGATAAGAGTACCTATGATCTATTCCAAAAGTATCTGATAAAAGTGTAAACATATTATAATGTTCTGGTTAATTTCTTAAGCTGATTGTGGAGTGAGTAATCACTAAGGGGAATTAGTTATACATTCATCTGTGCTTAGAAGGTGTCAACTTTATATCACCACTTTTTCCAACAATTATAGTTTTGAATAAAATTATTAGATGTAATAGAAAAATCCGAAAATTGAGGTTATAGAATATATATATAAACATCTTTAAGGTCATTTAAAATTAGAATTTCGGATTGAAGAATTCAAATAACCAAATCAAAGCACTCAATATATAAATGGTACGTAGTGGTACAAATTGGCATCCATAGGTATGTTTTCACCATTTGTTTACATTTTCATCAGATACTTTTGGACGGACTATAGTACTAGGTACACTGGGCTGCTCTAAATATTTTTATGTTTAAGTTATAGGAAGGGTTGTACATGGGACTGAAACATAACTAGCCAAATTTTGGGTCTGCCTACCCTTCAGCCGATTCGTTAAACATTTTTGATTACTATTGTAAAGCTCGATTCAAAAATTTAGTACTAGATTTGAAGCTGAAATTTTTTAAACACAATTACCTCAGCATACCTACTCCATTTGCATACTAAATGAAAAAATAACCATTCAAAATGTTTTAATTTGGCTTTTATCTTAAAATATTCTTTGAAAGGATAAAATTAAACAATTCATGATTATCAGCTTTGGTTAGGCTTTGAATAATTTCACACCCAATCGCAAGGCCTGTGATCTCTTAAAGATTAGAAACTTAAAACTTTTGAAGCCTCCTAAAATTGTCTAGGTAACTGATTTTGAATCTGTTGTCCATGATCCCTAATCCAGTCAACAAATTGTGCGTTTTATCGCTGGAAAGGTACAATTCCGTAGCCGAACGCAGGCGGCAGCAGCAGGCGACGTGTCACCACGATACGACTGGTTTCTATGTTTGACCGACGTGTCGCTAGCTACGGAAGGTATGTCATAGAAATACATAGAAACCAGTCGTGTCGCGGCGACATGTCGCCTGCTGCTGTTGTATGTCGTTTCGGACGGCTACGGAATTTTACCTTTACAAGACGCAGAGTTGTCGCTTGCATCTGCGACTATTGTTACAACAGACGTGCAGGAAGCGATAATTTTCTTTGAGTGTTCGAGAGAGATGGTCGCGTTGTTCATCTTGTGAGTGAATATGGAGCCTCTAGTTGCACTTGCCTTAGGGCTTATCATGCGAAGGTGAAACTGCAATCCAAACACACAAGCACCTTCCTCAACGCTCACAGCAAGGCTGGCGCTGCCCTGATGCATGCGATTGTCGTCAAGTGTGCTCGCGCACCGTGCGTGTATTTGCTGCGAGAAATAGCCAGAGCTTGCGACTGCCCTAGTTTGTCGTTGCGACTCTGCAACTCAACGCCACAGTGGGGCTTTGAACAAAATATATGAAAATTGTCGGCCGCAGCCTGTCGCTACGTCCAGTCGACGAGATGTCGTAGTTGTACGTCCAAACTAATTCAATTTTACAAACTTGTCTACATACAATGATTGATGAAAATTGTAAAGTAAAACATATTCGTTTACACCTTTAATGTACAAAGTATGATCGATTCGTACAATGCAGCAGTGAAACAGCATTATTACTGCCCGCCATTTCCTCAAATGACCGGCAGAATTGTCGCCATTATTAATTAATATGACCCGACCCATATTGTAGCGTGTATCCTCGAGAGAACACCGCCCTGCACTACGTAATATCTTGCAATTACGAGTACTTCAACCAATTACTGATGCATGTTCTGATTAGTTATGCAAATGCCAGGTATATGGACTGATTATGACGTTGTATAGATGTATGTTAATGTAGGTAAGAATAAGAATAAGAATAATTTATTGGTCCATTGTTACAAAATAAATTTCAATACGTAATGACATTGTATGCTTACTGTACCTAGAATATTTAACAAAGTATTAAAACAGTGGTCCCCAAACTAGGCAGCGCCTGTATCTTGGGGGCCTGAGTTGCGTGATCTTAAATTTTAATTCGAAACATTTTTGCGTTAGCTTAAATTTTATATCAGGATGTTTGAAAATGGACAGGATAGTTAATTAAATAAGGGTAGCGAATTACCAAATAAAAATAATTGAACAAAATAAAATAATTCTAAATAATATTATAGTGTGCGTGTGTGAGAGTGTGTGTGTGTTAGTGTGTGTGTGAGTGTGGGTGTGGTGGTGAGTTGCAGGTGTGAGTTTTGAGTGAATGACTTGCTTGTATATATTTTGGTGTTAACTCACTATATCCTCTGTGTCGTTGTATGACAGGGAGAGAAGCCAACTTTTTATGATTCTTTTATACGAGTGGGTGTTAAGAGCTTTAGTATTACAGCGCTTGCTTATTTTATTGTAGATATGAGTGTGTGAGTATGAGGGGCACCGTTGGGCCAGAAGACTGTTTGCATTAGGAAGAGGGACGTGTAAGATACGTTTTGAAAGCAGGCTTTGGTAGTCAGGTCTTATTTTAGTAGATTTGTGTGCATGCAGTGCGGCACTGAGTATGTATAGTTGACGTAGGTACTCGAAGAACCGGAAATTGGTTGTATAGCAGATCTGTCGGGAACCTAAAAGGCTTTCTAAGCATCACTTTAATTACGGCTCTTTGAGCTCTTTCTATTTGAATAAATATGCTTTTCCCGGCTCCGCCCCAGACGGAAATTCCATACTGGAGTACTGACTGACAAAGGTAGACGAGAGGTTTCGTCAAAATGTAGGTGCTAAGAGGAATAATTAGGCTAAGCTTATGCCGAGACGCAGGTTTCGCAGCACAGCACAGTACAGATTTTTCAGAGTAGGGCAGGTGAGGCAGACATAGGCCGCGAGCGCTTACTGCAACGCAACTACACAGACACATTCGCGTCCTAGCTAGTACAAACAATAGGCGGCTGTGCTGCGTTACCTGCGTCTCAGCAAAAAAACAAGTGACGACCTGCACGCGTCGCGCAGAAATCTGTGCCGGCTCTACAACGAGACGCAGAGCAGAACAGATACATGTCAGCGTGGCACGTGCTTGGGCGGCAGCGAACGCAGCTATCAGTACGTTCGTGCATTAAAAAATGTGCTCTGCCCTACGCTGCGTGGACCTGCGTCACCTGCGTTTCAGCATACGTTTAACGTTAGTACGGTATCTAACTTCATCTTTCTGTTTGACCGACTCATTGACAATTCAAGTGCTTGTAACTAATTTAATTGAAATAAATGTTTTGACTTTGTCTACGGTCCAAAGATTTGCGATGCGATGATGGTTTCCTAACTTTTTTTGTGTAAGTTAATAATCTGAAAGACTTCGGTTCTAATTCCTGGTTGTAGTTTCCAATTTAGAATGTGTACTTCTTACCTAACTATGACTGATGTACCTTAACCATACAGTTTTGGTCCTTCGAGCCGGATCTCACGAGTGCACATTACAGTGTAGCAATACCAAGAATTCATACATAATTAATTATCTGCTAAAACTCAGTAATATTCCTAAAGTGTTCCTCCATTTGCGTCCAAGTTATGTACGATGCATCTTTTTTCCCGTCGCTCGGTACAACGGCATTATGTTTTAAAAGGTTTCAAAATAAAAAACGCATCGTCGGTTGTTCTTATTCTTATAAAATGGCCGATCTTTGTTATTTTGACCTATTTTGGAGAAACGAGAGCTTTTTAAGGGAAGTTCTTGCATGTAATACAAACGAAAGAAAGCTTTTTAAAGAATACTAATCTCATAATGTATTTTTTTCTTCATTCAGCGTTTATGCGGTTTTGTCCTAGAACAAAAATTCGAAGACTTGTGACATCCACCAACCCGCACTGGGCCCGCGTGGTGGATTATTGCTCATTACTGGGCTCCCTGTTGGGACACAGGTCCCCTCTCTCTCAGACTCTCTCTCAAAGAGGGGACCTGTGTCCCAACAGTGGGAACATTATAAGCAGATTATGCTCAGCTATGCATTTTTTTTTTTTTTTTGAGTGGGAAATCATCAAATGACTCCTCCCGCTCTGGGCGGAGCGAGAGGGAGTGTCAGACTTTTACTGACTAAAACCCACCCGTGTTCCTTCCATTGCCTGTGTGCCGGGGCTATATCCCTTTCAGACAAACCCGCAACCCCAGTAGGCGTTGGTCCTTCCGGACCCCGTCAGTTGGTGCTGACATCCCTTTGAGGCGCACGTGGAAAACAACGCGCCGTCGACCCGGGCCTGGTCCTTATCGGACGGCGAGCTGCCCATCGCTCACCGTCCGCAGGCCCGCGCCTGCTGTGGCCAGAAGTCAGCTCGTGACTCCCGACGCCCGGGGCGTCTCCTGCGGCAACTAGGGGCGCGAGGGCGTGCAGCTTGAATCTCCCTCGCGCGCTCCGCCTCTTCCTTCGCGAGCATAACTGCTTCGCAGAAGGAGGTGACGGCCTCCCATGCACTCTCGCTCCGGACCATGGCCTGAACCAAGGCCGGACGCGAGAGATCGCCGCCGCCGATCGCCTCCGTGAGGACCCGGTGGTGCTCCGCCCAAGCCGGGCAGACCTCCACTGTATGCTCCACCGTGTCCTCCGGGCGATCCACACAATGGTAACACCCGGGCGTTTCCTCCCGCTTGATCCTGAACAGGAACCTCCCGAAACAACCGTGTCCGGTGAGGACCTGCGTCAGGCGGAAGGTGAGGACGCCGTGGCACCTCTCTAGCCACTCCTCAAAGAGGGGACTTATCGCTGGGTTGCGACAATTGCACTCTCCATGCCGCCATGAAATCCCGCCGGAGCTCTGTACGCTGTGCCATGATTTCTCGCGGCAGCGGAGTTACACCCCGGCGTTTCGCCTCCTCGCGCAACTCCCACATGTGCGCGAGGACTTTTGCCTCCAGATCCCATGGTGGTAGTCCGGCAAAGAGGCTCGCTGCCTCACGGGAGACCGTGCGGTATCCTCTGACCAGCCTAATGGCCATGACCCTATGGGACGCGTTCAATCGCTGGGCTGGTCGCAGCCTTAATGAACGCGCCCACACCGGTGCCCCGTAAAGGGCCATGGACCGCACGATCCCCGCGTAGAGCCTCCGGCAGGAGGCGTTTGGACCCCCTAGATTGGGCAGAAGCCGCTTCAAAGCAGCCCCAGCCCTCTGCAGTTTGGGAGCCAAACGTCGGAAGTGCTCCACGAAGTTCCACCGGCTGTCGAGGACGAGTCCCAGGTACTTCATCGTCGACTCGACACCGAAGTGAACCCCTCCCGCCGTTATCTGGGAACCCGACAGTGGCGCGTTCCGAGGACCATAAAAACACATGGCCTCGGACTGGTGCAAAGCCACCTCGAGTCCCAGTTGCCGGATCCTATCGACGATTGTCGCAACCCAACGTGTCGCTAGTTCGGCCGCCGCCTCATGCGACCTCCCCTGCACCAGGACCAGCGTTTTGTCATGGCCTCCCGGAACCACTCCGCCTCGTCGTTGATGTCGGCAGGCCTGTCCAGTGATGACACCCAGGCCTGCGCGATCGAGGCTTCCAGGAGGAGCTCCCGGTCCAGCTGCTTCAGCGCCCACCGCGGACCACTCGGGGTCTGTCGGACCGGTGTGCCCGAGGTCTGGGCGGAGACGTCAAACCGGATGTACCGATGATCGGAATAGGTCTCCACCCCCTCCATGACGCGCCAGTCGATGACACGCAGCGACAGAGCGGGGCTGGCGAACGAAATGTCCACCACTGATTCTCCCCGCATCCGCACACACGTGGGGACAGAACCCCGGTTTAGGACGACCAGGCCTGTCTCCAGAGCCCAGTCCTCCACCATCCTGCCTCATGTGTCTGTATACCGGGAACCCCAAGCCACGTTCTTGGCATTGAAGTCCCCGAGAACGATCACGGGGAGGGGATGGTACCCGACGACGACGACTCTCAACTTGCCAAGGGAGTTGTGGAACTCGGCGAGAGTTCGGTTCGGGGAGAAGTACGCTCCTACCACGACAATCTCCCCGAAACGTGCTGCCACGCAAGCCGGTCCCCTCTTGACGGCCTCGAGGGACGGGGTACCGGCGGCGGCCGACAAAATTATGGTCACTGAGCCGCTCAGGTCCTCCACCCAGTAATCCCTGGGCGGGACAAAGTACGGCTCAGCGACCACGGTGATGTTAATCGACCACTGCGCCATGCTCTGGAGCAAAGACTGATGTCAGACTTTCGGGGTTCTGACGACTCGTAACGACTGTCAAAGATCCACGAATGTCAGCCGGGACCAACGGCTTAACGTGCTTTCCGAGGTTCGGAGGATTCTCGGTATGTAAAGATGGTCACCCATCCACGGACCAACCCCGGCAAGCGTAGCTTAACCTGATGGATCGACCAGTGCGGCTCTTGTTACTTAGCCACGAGCTCCTCCTATTATTATCTACGTATGTACGGTACTTAAACATAACTGGCGAAATGTGGGTGTACTATAGGTACGACTCTGCCTAATCCTCTGGAGAATACAGACTTAAGGCTGCCTGTCCATTGACGCGGAGCGAGGCAGTGGAGAGGAGAATGGCAGCGGAGTGGAGCGGAGTTGCGGACAGTGTCTGTCCATCGATGCGGAGCGAGGTAGTGGAGCGGAGTTACGGACTGTGCGGAGTGAGGTAGAGGAGCGGTGTTGCGGGCTGTGCGGAGCTAGACCGAGTTCACGCGCCGAGTAATGATTTCTCCGCTCCATTTCCCCGCTCCGCTTCCCCTCTCCGCTTCTCCGCTCCGTTTCCCCGCTCCGCTTCCCGGTTTTGTATGAATTTTCAAACTAGTTCGCAAATCCCTGTCCACTGAAGCGGAGCGGAGGTTTTATGCAATTCCATTAGTTAATATTGGCACACCGCTACTCCGCTCCTCTCCTCTCTGCTCCAGTGGACAGACAGCCTTATGGAAATGATAATAATTTGACTCTTGCTTTAACAAATCCCCAGGTAAATCGAAAATGTGTAAGATTCCAAAAATATCGAGTATTTTTAGTCTCAATAAAAGTTGTAGGTAAATTCTAACCGTAATAATTTTCTAAACTTCTTAAAGTGGAAAATGTTGTTCGACACTTTAACTACTTACAATAGAATTTTTTCAAAGATATATTCTATATTATTTTTCGTGCCTAGCCTAGCTACTCATAATAAATTCAAATGAACATAATATAACAAGTAACTTGAAAGTTTGTCTACACATGGATCAATATGAGTAATAACTTTACTTAATCAAAAGGAATAGAGTAGGCAATATTAATAAAAGTTTCTCATAAGCTGATGGTAGATAAGGCTCGCTAATAAAGTTACCTCATACTAATAAAAGAAACTAATGTAGTAAAGGAAAATAATCAAGAATGTTGGTACTTGTTCATATTATTTAGTTTTTTCACAAAGAAAGTTACTCGTAATTGTTTTGGATAAATACGATTACCTATATTAGATATTTATTATACACAAATAAATAACTTTAGATCGTTATTATACATCTATACACACATCGTATAAAACAAAGTCGCGTTTCGTATGTCTGTGTGACCGCTTCGCGTAGATCTTTTAAACGACCAAATTCTCAAAACAAACAGCCTGACTTAGGATGAATCCCATAAATCCACACTCAGCACGCGTAGCGTGACAATCATAGAAACAGGTTTTCTACGGGTTTTGTCGACGGAAGAATAGACAAAATGACAGATTGTGATTGTTTATCTGTCATTTTGTCTATTCTTCCGTCGACAAAACCCGTTTCTATTGTGGTATGGTTATGATAAGAGTGCAGCAGATCAATCGACCAGTAGAGAACCGACCAGTCAGGCATTCCGTATAATGTTCTTCCCAAACGCAGTAATAAACACTTGACTCGTAGGTACATACGGCCGCAAGCGATCCCAAATGATTACTGAAATATTCAGCCCTTTATTCAGCAGGGACAGCTGCCCGAGTATACAAATTGAAACTGGTAAATACCGGTTTCAACTCTTCCTGTAAATAAAGAACCCCAATACAGTTTCTGCTTCCCATACAATAAAGTTTTGTAAAAGTGTCATGAACAACGTTTCGTGTTTTGTCCTCTACCAACAAACTAAAACTAGGTACTTTTTGGATTTGTAACTTTTTTATCATTCGGTAATATTTCCGTAATGTAATTATTTTGTATTGTAAACTTTCTCATTTTCCTCAAAATGGTTCACAAAAAAAAATAACATCTGACATTTCATCTTGGTAATAAGCTAAATTAAAGGGTCTCGTCAGGATCGTTTCTCACGGCCAACTCTAGCACGACGCACTTATAGGTCATATCACAAAGCGCGCGCTGCCTCGGCTGCCTGTTACACACTTCCGTCCCTTTTCACGAAATCACTCCCATAGATTTCTAGGGTATATAATTGTAAAGCGAGAGGAAAGCTGTTACACATACAAATATTTGTAAAATAAAATTCAACCATCGTCAACACAGTTAAGCCTGGTCCCGAAAGTAATCTTTTTTTTTTAAATTACAAAATAAACGTCAAAGTAATTTATTTCTAAGAAATGTTTGAATAAACCTGACCACGACGATTTGCTGTAGAAATCCAATGCATTTGGAGTTCAAACGAATTGTGCTCCCTACCTATAAGCGAAGTTAACGATAGCCCCGTCTGTCAGAAGCACGTCTCGAACGATACCCCAACTGAAAGCATCTGACCTCACCGCTTGGACCTCAAAGGCTCAAATTGTTGGTTGAATCGCTGAGAATTTACGGTATAGAATAGATTCAGAAACTATTTCGGTTAACGTAATTTGTAACTATTGGAATAAATAGTACTTTACCTGGAAACAAAAAAACTTTTTACAAAAAAAACAGAACCAAGTAAAAAATTACTTTAATTTTGTTTTTTGTATCTTATGGGACCAACGCGCAAGCTTCCTCTGCCAAATAAAAAATAGTTTTCAAAATAGATCCACAATTGACGAAAATATCGATACACATACTCGTACATTTAAAAAAAAACTTGCATACAGACGAACATAGAACCTCTTTCTTTTTAATGGAGGGAAATTGGTGATCGACTACAGGCTCTCTTATGTAGACTAGACTTTTATCTTGTATACTTAGGTACATCTGGTTCCTGATTTCGATAATTGATGTTGAGAACTTGTCAAACTCCTACAAGGTGATTTGATCAATGTACGAGTAACTTACGAAATTCAAAATTTCTTTGAAGAAACGCAATTGGATTTCGCGGGTACATTGAAGGAATCGCCTTAAGTAATGCTAAAGTAGAGTTTAACAAGTTCAAAATTCAAAAACCGAGTAATAGGTAAAGCTTTTGCCGAACTTTGATTAGCCAAATATTAGTTTTTAATTTGATAACTTTATTTTTCTTTACTCCCGTAAACCGTTTCTCAATCAGCACAAACCGTACACAATTATTTACTTATCAAACTCCTGTCGATATTCCACAGTTTACCCATATATCACTAGATACACTAGATGTTCCCACATGGGGCAGTAGTGATCGTTGGCGCATCCCTCTAACCGTTCAATTAAAACTTTCTAACTATCTGTAGGAAATTAATAAAACTTTTTTGCAATAACGAAGGGTCGGGTTTGTGCTGGATCATCGATTGAAGAAGTTTCGTAAGGATTTAGTTCAGATGCGGTTAAACTTAGGCAGGCCGCACACCAGTCATACACTTCGTCGAATCTACAGAAAATTAATTTTACAGGGAAGCGTTTTGAAAGTAAACAATGATAACTTTTTTTTTGTGACAGGTACCGCGGTACATTTGGTTTTCAAAATGGTACTTTTTTTAAATATTATCAACGGATTGTCAATATTTTACAAGGATCAGAAATAAATGCAGATTCGTAAGTTTACATCATCATACATAAAAGTTAATTCATACCCTGGGAAACTTACGAAAAAAACTACTAAATTATACTAACCTATCCAATTGAAACTTCGGTGAACTTACGAAATTAATTATCTATTAACTTCTTTTATTTTAAATGTATTACGAAAAAACACCATATGTGAATTTCGTAAGTTTACTATGGGCGTATTAACATAAAAAGCAGATTCGAACAATTTGAATTCTGTTACCGTCAGAGAGAAAAATTCGTAAATTTCCCATGGTGTGTAGACCTCATCAGGTACAGTTTTACATCAAAATGTCGATTTCACTAAAACTGCAGATTCTTCAGTTTGCCGTGGAGGTGACGACTTGTATTACGACTCGTATGTCCGCGCCCAAGCACACACACCAAGGACACATTTGTAGCGGATGCAGTTTGTGGCAAGGCGTCTGACGTGCTACATGAATTCAAGGTCAAACACGTTCTTATTTTCTGGCGCCGTGATTTGCAAAAATGAAAGACAACATTGAATTTTACGTTGAGTTTATTGCAGAGGCTGAAAACGATCCTATATTATACAATGATATAAATGATTCTTCGGAGACCCGTAACTTTTGCGAAATTTGAAATGACCGTAAATAGTTTCGTATTTTTTTCTCATTCATTTGCCTCATCAAGAAATCTGTATCGTCGGAGTATGATGTTGACATTCAAGAAGCTGCGCCAGACCTTGCGTCCATTATGCACGATACATTTCCTCGGTGCTCCGGTGTGCGGCCGCACTTATCGATTAGTTGATTAATTTTAAATTGTTGGTCAGTCAATAATTTTGATAGTCCCTAGCATTAGTAGCTAATAGAGTTGCTGAGAACTGACTTTGTAGTATGTCAGCTAGTTTTATATAACGTAAATAGGTCCGCGTTTCCCACCTATGTGAATTGTGAAAGGTGACCCATGGATGATTTAAGGATAGTAGGAAGAATTCGTCCGTGCCACTCATATGATACCGGCAACAGTATTGCAGTGACAACAGTTAGCAGTAATGCATTAAGTTTAGCGGCCAGTCGTTTTCCCAGCGCCCGCGCCGTGGCAATAACTTGTTCAGTTCTAGTTGTAGTTAGTAGCGTCATTGTGCTTAATATTAATCATAATAATCATTTATTAATTTGCGAATATGGGTACAAAAAGAAAAGGTCTTATATAAACAATAGTGTCCATTAGCCATATCCTACCTTAAGGCATGCAAATTTATCGTGCGGTCCATGGCCCTTTACGGGGCACCGGTGTGGGCGCGTTCATTAAGGCTGCGACCAGCCCAGCGATTGAACGCGTCCCAAAGGGTCATGGCCATTAGGCTGGTCAGAGGATACCGCACGGTCTCCCGTGAGGCGGCGAGCCTCCTTGCCGGACTACCGCCATGGGATCTGGAGGCAAAAGTCCTCGCGCACATGTGGGAGTTGCGCGAGGAGGCGAAACGCCGGGGTGTCACTCCGCTGCCGCGAGAAATCACGGCACAGCGGACAGAGCTCCGGCGGGATCTCATGGCGGCATGGAGAGTGCGATTGTCGCAACCCAGCGCTGGGCACGCCACAATTGCGGCGGTAAGGCCCCTCTTTGAGGAGTGGCTAGAGAGGCGCCACGGCGTCCTCACCTTCCGCCTGACGCAGGTCCTCACCGGACACGGTTGTTTCGGGAGGTTCCTGTTCAGGATAAAGCGGGAGGAAACGCCCGGGTGTTACCATTGTGTGGATCGCCCGGAGGACACGGTGGAGCATACGGTGGAGGTCTGCCCGGCTTGGGCGGGGCACCGCCGTGTCCTCACGGAGGCGATCGGCAGCGGCGATCTCTCGCGTCCGGCCCTGGTTCAGGCCATGGTCCGGAGCGAGAGTGCATGGGAAGCCGTCACTTCCTTCTGCGAAGCAGTAATGCTCGCGAAGGAGGAGGCGGAGCGCGCGAGGGAAATGCAAGATGCGCGCCCTCGCGCCCCTAGTCGCCGCAGGAGACGCCCCGGGCGTCGGGAGTCGCGAGCCGACTTCCGGCCACCGTAGGCGCGGGCTTGCGGACGGTGGGCAATGGGTAGCTCGCCGTCCGATTAGGACCAGGCCCGGGTCGACGGCGCGTTGTGTTCCACGCGCGCCTCAAAGAGATGTCAGCACCAACTGACGGGGTCCGTAAGGGCCAATGCCTGCCAGGGTTGCGAGTTGGTCCGAAAGGGATATCGCGGCCCCGGCACACAGGCAACGGAAGGAACACGGGTGGGTTTTAGTCAGTAAATGTCTGACACTCCCTCTCGCTCCGCCCAGAGCGGGAGGAGTCATTTGATGATTTCCCACACAAAAAAAAAAAAAAAAAAAAAAAAAGGCATGCAAATTTAGAAATACACAGGTATAGAATTAGAATTATGTCATATTAGAATTTAACAATAAAAATACATTATTTAAAATATCGCATGGAGTAACATTATACAAAGTTGATACGACAGAGGGGCTTTCCTTTAAACTGCCTATACTAGGTACCATTTTCAAGCTCTGTACCAAAAATCAATTAAATAGGAGCAGTAGTTTAGTCGCAAATGATTTTTTAAGTTTTTGCACCGTTTGAACACGATGTATCTTTCCTAACAGCTGATTATGTCTATACGCATAGGTCATGCACCTTAAAACGATAAATCTGAGTATAACCTATGCGTGGTTGCCGCTGTGACGCAAATCACAAGTACAACCAAATATTCTCGCTAAAAAGATGACAATGCAAACAAGGAAGCAATAAATACACACACACTTGCATTTTCATTACGAGTGTGAAAATCATAGCAAACACACCGTGGGTAAAAGAAATAGAAATAGGTCAGTGTGTTGCTATTGCATCCTAGCGACGAGGGGCAGGGGTTGCGATCGGTAAGTGAGTGGGGCTTCTAAAAACTGTTTTTTACAGTGCGGCGACGCTGTTCTTTCGGAACGTACTTATGTTACGTAACACGGAAGTACCTGCGCTGCCTCCGTATTGTCGAACTCGCGCGCTGACAATTGGGATTTAGTTTTATTATTGTGATAGGACACTAAACAAGTTTAAGACAGTATTTCTTTTTTTATTGTGACAGGACACGTAACTTGGGATTATTATTATTTAGTGTTAGTGTTTTTTTTTGTGATCGACTGCTTTTATTGTGATACGACACGTAATTAAACTTTGGTTTTGTGTGTGTGTGTGTGTAATTAAAGTGTTCAACAATGCCTCGTGTAACTTACACGGCGTTAGAATACACTGACATGATTTTTAATTAGAAAAATAAGTAACAATATTCTCCGTCGGTATAATTTGTGCATTCATGTGAATGAAGGACACATCGAGAATTTAAAATTTTAGTGTTTTTGTTGTTGCGCGCGTACTTCAAAACCATACCTAAAAGCCGCGAGTGAAGGCCTAAGCCGCCGCCCGCGCCACCGCCGCCGGCCGCCCGCTTTGAAATGAGATAAAACACGCCGCGCGGCGCGGGCGCGACGTTGCCACTGTTACCTAGGTATCTTCTAAGGTCAGTTAAATTTATTTACAAAGGGTGGTTGCGTTTTACTCTGATTCATAAGCTATTTAGTTTGTTTGAAAAAAAAAAAAACTCATTTTTGATGCTTTTTATTTTTATACCGTATCGAATTAATACTAAACACGTATAGTATACGTAGTGTAATTTAATGCCCCTCTGTCATATCAACTCTGTATAAGTTTGTCCTGTAAATATTCAGTGACAGAGTAATATGCTTTTTTTAGTAACAATGTTTTTATGTTGTTTTTAAATATATTTATATCACTTATCTCCAAAAGTGAATTTGGTAAATGGTTATATATGCGTGGAGCCATACATAATATACTTTTATTTAATAACGCTGTTTTATTTCTAGGTAGACATATATTGAATTTGTATCTTTTGCTTTGTAACTTATTAAAGTAGTTTGTATTTAAGTTTTATTTAAGTTTGTATTTTTTTTTTAAATATTCATGGCCATCTGAATAGACTTCATCTTGTACACCCGAATTTCATTTACTCTCTTTTCCAACCACAATACCCATAAGGTGTCAACAAGTACATATAAGTAGGAATATATTATAAAGGTACAATGTTGATGAAATAGATTTTGTAAATAGATAAATAGATGAAAAGATTAAGTACTTTTTCTCGTTCAAACTCAACATAAATCAAAGGCTCATTTCACCAAAATAACATTAAATAACCTCTTAAACACATTACTCTGTGAAAATTACCCTGATCCCTCCTAAATACGTTTCAACGTCTGAGGTGTTAAATATTTTTCGAAACGAATGGATAATTTTAATGTAGTAGTGTCAACCAGCAATCTTGGGACAAATTACCTAGGAGTTAAAGTAGGGTGACAAGGCTATTTTTAAAGTTAACGATAAAAATGGCCGACCTTTTTTGTGACAGATGACCGATTATGTACAAAGCTTTTAAGCGCTGATATTTTGATCCGGAAAAGCTTTGATAAATCTAGCTTAACAAAAAATTTATGATATTATGGTACCTATTATATTACTAGCAATATAGTTTTGCGATACCTTATGCCTTTATTTTAAGCAATTATAAGACAATAATTAACGTTTTTAGACTAGTTTTTTACTCGAGGAGCACGTGGCTAAGTAATAACGGTTCGATCCATTAGGTTAAGCTACGCTTGCCAGGGTTGGTCTTTGGATGGGTGACCATCCTAACATACCGACACTGCTCCGTGCCTCGGAAAGCAGGTTAAGCCGTTGGTCCCAGCTGTCATTCGTGGATCTTTGACAGTCGTTACGGGTCCTAACGCAACCCAGTAAGGGTTGTGTAGGTCAGATAGTAATAGGCAGTCGCCCCATGTAAAATACAGTATACAGCTGCATCCGGTTAGACTGGAAGCCGACCCCAACATAGTTGGGAAAAGGCAAGGCAGATTTATTGGACTAGTTTTATACTATAGAATTATTGTTTGAAGGTTCTCAACAAACGCCATCAGTTGAAGTTTACTTTACAGGCCATATCACCTCCACCTTTATTACAACCTCCAAAGTCATCACATCTGCTTATAGGCATTACTTCTGTGAACTGCACTGCTGCAGCAGTTTCGTGGTGATTGATACGCCGCAATGCAAAACGGCGGCGCGCGGCGAAATAAATAACGCAATATATATATATAAAAGATGTATTGTCTTGTTTGCCATAAAATTATTTGTACTATTATTGTTTTCCATAATCGTCCCCCCTCATAATATTTACTTGCACTATTATCATTTATGCTAATAACGCTTGTCATATCAACTTATTAATCATAACTTTTATTTGCCATAAAATAAGTTTCCATAATAACATGTGTTATAATCATTAGTTTCTATAAGTAACACGTTACATAATATTGATACTTGACATAGGCAACATTTAATATAATTTAGAAACGTGTATTGTCTGTAATCAAATGACTTATTACAGCAAACAATCTTTAGATAATAAACGGTTTGTCAAATTCGAAACGGTTAGGTTAGGTTAGGTTAGAACTGTGACCAAACAATGCGCGAAGGCGAGCGAGCGCACCGAGCGTGCCGCGGCAGCGGCCGCCGAGTGCTAGATTTCCTCTTTTGCAAAGCAAGCATGCATGGTAGATTAGGTTTATTTTTAGGTTTCCTTGTTAATTAAAAAATCTGTATCGTATAATCATATATTAATCAACTGAACTAGCATTGTTGTGCTAGTATGAGCAAATTAATATTATGGTGAATTAATGTAATGGAAAACGAAATGATTGAAAATGAAAAATATAGCAAATAAATTTATGGATTAAAATTTGTAAATCAATATATATTACTCGTACCTTTCCCTGAAAATAATTTTATGCACGGTACTTCTCATATTGGGGCATTTCTGAAATATATATAACTTAAAATGTAAAGGTACACGGGCACGTATTTTTTCTTTTTTTACGTAATCAAAAGATTACAGGCAATACATTGAATGTGGCATGACGTCACTCTCCGGTAGATTTTATACTGAATTGTGACGCAGCGAGCCCCGACACCCCAACTTTAATTCGTTTTATCTAAATAATTTTTTATTTGTATGATAAACTAAAAAATACTTGTCTAATATATTTTCATTATCTGACTGACGGACTAAGTGGTTTTTTTTTACCCAGTCAACATCCTTATTATCGTGCAATTAATCGTTTCAAACAAACGACCTGCACAGCTGGACATGGATCTTTTCAAGAAATCGCTTCTAAGGCGAGATCGAGGTCAAGAGCAGGCCATTTGCTTTTTAGGGTTAAAAGGAAAAAACGGAACCCTTATAGGATCACTCGTGTGGCTGTCTGTCTGTCCGTCTGTCACAGCCAATTTGCTCCAAATCTAATGGACCGATTTAGTTGAAATTTGGTACACATATGTATTTATGTGACCCAAAAACGGACGTGTAACGTACATAATTTTTTTTAAATTTTGGGGTTACTTTTGGAAGGCAAATAATAAAATAAATACCTATAAAAAGTTTTGCAAACTGAACCGTGTCACATATCAAATGAAAAGACTTGTTGCGAGGATCTCAAATTTATTATTTTTATATTTTTAACTAAATACTTTTAAAGATATTTAAGTAAATTGAAGAAAATTAACCATTCCCTCCCCCTTATCTCCGAAACTATTAAGCCAAATATTTTGAAAAAAATGCAGAGAATGGATCATGGTCATAAAATACCATAGTAAATCTCTTAATATTGTTGTTGTAATGTTAAGTTTGTTCTCGGGATTAATTCATCTTAACTACGGAACCCTTCATTATGCGTGGTCCGACACGCACTTGGCCAGTTTTTTTTTTATAGGCTCAATTTCCCGTCACACGCAGCACGCATATAGAGGATTCTCGCAATTTGGTGACAATTGGTATGTTAACAATCTTCCAAATATTTTTTTATATAATAGGCATTCTTCCGACTCCCAAGAAAAATACGATATATCTCTAAAATGACTCACCCATCCGATCTACGACGAGCTTACTCAAATGAAGCCTCTGGTTCTGGGAACCGCAGTGCTGTGGTAGTTCCCAGTGAGTGATAGGACGCAATGCGGGCTGAAAGTGGAAACTTTAATGCATGTAGCCATATTTTATACCCCAGTACCACAAAATAGATTAGTTCAGAAGGCCGCCTTCATACAGGCTAACCCCGCGTCTTATTTAAAAACGATGATCGCGCGAATACACTATCGTTCGAACTTTTTGTTCGGTGAACCTGAACGCGTGGTCGCGCCGACAGGGGGCGCTTTCTAATTTTCCGAACAAAAAGTGACGTATGCACGCAACTGATCGTGTTTTCGCGCGACGATCGCTTTTAAATAGCATGCGGCCGTACGCACACAGACGTACATATGGCGATATCAAACGAAAGCCAGGCGCAAGTGTGTTGCATACGATGTAATGTCTGGGAAATTTATTGTTTCAAAGCGATCGTCGCGCGAATACACAATTGTTCGTACTTTTTGTTCGGTGAACCTGAACGCGTCGATACGCCGATAGAGGGCGCTTTCCGGTTTTTCGAACAAAAAGTGACATATACACGCGATCGATCTAGTATTCGCGCGACGATCATGCGACCGTACGCACACATAGACGTACGTATGGAGATATCAAACGAAAGCCAGGCGCAAGTGCGTTGCACACGATGTGAAGTCTGGGAAACTTTAATACATTAGTGGCAATGCATTGCTGGGAAATTAATTGTTTATCAAATTGACTGCCAACCTAAACTGCCCATATATTCAAATGACAACTCTCATCCTTTGACAGTTTCACAGCAAATTGACGTAGTGTGTTAGTTTGAAAAACAATAACATTCCCTGGCTGTACGTAGCTGCGGAACTATGGGCAAGATTCACAGACAGTACTTTGGTTTAACTTCGGTAAGTGAACTTTAATAGTCGTATAACATTCGCTTCTAGGAATATGAACATTATCTGAATTTAAATAAGGGTCACATTTGTATGCGACGCTTACTTTACTTAGCAAAGTAAAGCCAAACTACGGTCTTTGTGCTTGCGCCTGTTTTCTTTGTAAGGAGTTGGTCTTCTGTGCTTATTTATTTGCACCACTACACTCGGTCTGTACACCCGACGTGTTAGTCTGCTATAACATAATACTTTATCAGCTTCACTTGCAAAGTGGTACCTATATTAGGTCGGTGAGAAGTAGCTTCCATATTGTAGCAGATTTTGTCCGTAAAAGTGAATTTGACGGCATGATATTAACATCATTCATCATCACAATACACAATATTTTGAAAAGTTTATCGGTCAATAAAAATCCATTCTTATAATCTTAAGGCCGCGTCCTATTTAAAAGCGATCATTGCGCGAATACGCGATCGGTCGCGTACATAAGTCAGTTTTTGTTAGGAAAACTGGAAAGCGCCCTCTGTCGGCGCTACCACACCGCCAGGTTCACCGAAAAAAAATTTCGAACGATCGTGATCGTGTCACGCATCACTATAGAGAAAATAAGTATATTAAGTAATGTGTTTACATGACGATTGATGTAAACGCGTTGTCCTAAACTTTTAACAATCATGGCCACACTAAAATGAGGGTAAAAATTGCAATTTGTGTAAAGAGCAAAAAAATAAATTGCATAGATTAGCTTTCGCAGACATATTACTGTTTTGTGGAGCTGGATTTTTTCTAAATTATCTTTTAACGCAAATAAATGTCCCTGCACAAGGGATTTAGTAAACTTTAACATTTTTAGTAAATTCGTCTGCCAGGTACAATCAACCGCAAAATATAATTTAGTAGTATACTTATTTAAGTATTCGGTCTAATAAAAGTTTGCAGCGAGGATTTTGTTAAAATGCTTTATTTTTTATGAGTGTTTTTAATCCTAAGATTTATATTAAAAAAGATAATTGTGTTTTTTTATGTAAGGCTTGCTATAGCAGCTATAAAATGCTGTGCAAAAAAAAAATTGGACCAGTCTAAATGGGTAATGTAGATAGCCCATTTACAGTGGTCCAATTTTTTTTTTTTGGTTTTATGACATCCCATGCATTCACCTAAACGCAATATACTTGTATGTTCCGTGAAAATCTGTAGTTTCGGTGTTGTGAATTTACTTATTTCCTTAAAATCTCTAGTCAAACCTATCTTTGAAAGTGATTGCACTAAATCGAATTAAATAATCACAGAACTTCTAAACTCCTGTTTTTGGCAGAACTTATGTTGCGTTAAGATGAATCATTGGGATGTCCTAGACATAAAAATAATTGATTACTATAAATGGGCTATCCTGTATAAACGAGTACCTACATACATACAGCCAAATAAATAAAATAGTGTCTGTTGGTAATGTCAAAATAACAGTTTTTTACTAAATGCATATGAAAGTACATACGGTACCTACATACTCGTAAAACAAACAAAAGAACAATTTTAAAAAAAATGTCTGTCTGTTTGTTCCGCCTTATCTCCGAAACGGCTGTACCGATTTTGACGGAACTTTCACAGATAGCTGGTATTAAAAGGAGTAATTTAGGCTTATACTAGTTTTATTTAAGAAAAAAAAGTTGGGTGCACGCAGTCGAAGCCACGGGCAGCAGCTAGTAATAAAAAATATTATTACATTTATGTAAATTTATTTCTCCATGAATGCATTTAATTTGTAGAAGACTACAATATCCTAAGGAAACTTCACACGATATAGATAAAAGATAAAGAACGAATATCATAGGTACTATAAAAGATAAAGAACTCACTGACAATCCCA
Source organism: Agrochola macilenta (assembly GCA_916701695.1). Lineage (NCBI taxonomy): Eukaryota > Metazoa > Arthropoda > Insecta > Lepidoptera > Noctuidae > Agrochola > Agrochola macilenta. Next base: position 6,209,620 of record OU753554.1, on the reverse strand, counting down.
TATTGATTTACGATAAGCTTGTAGCTGAAAGTCGAGAGAACATAAATTTTACATAAGTATTCCACTTTGTAAGCTTAGAATAGCTTAGGGGACCGAGAAATGTTACCTAAACGTGTCTTATGCTAAAACTGGAACTAACTTCATTGGATATTTAAGTCTCATAGTGGAATATTTTTAGCAAACTGTTTATGTACTCATGTTGCCATTTATTAAGGCAAAAACTCCGTTTCTGTATTGAAAATTACAAGGTGAGAACTTGTCAAACTCATACTTAACACATTGAAGGAGATACAATAGAAGTTTTATTGTTATGACGCTTAGGGGTGTTTACTGTCCCTCTAAGTGTTAAGGTGATTCCTTCAAAGTAACCCGCGAAATTCTTATTTCTGCACAAAAACGTACGAAATTTTGTTTTTCGCTGGTTAGCACAAGCATAGCATTTTATTTATTTATTTATTTATTGATAGGAGAACCAACAGCTATAACAAATGGATAACAGTTGTATATGAAACATACAGCCAATTACAGGTTCACACGGGTAAAAACAGAATAAGTATTAGAAATCTTAGAATGACTAACAAGCACGAAAAAAATAAAATGAATATAATTATACATATATGTATAAGGTACAATAAGCACTATGCACTTTTAAAGAAGTCAGCGTTCAGCCAAACGCGTGCAGAATAGGTATTGATGGTAAATGGGTCAAATGAGAACTCTTTACAAAGTCCTTACTCGCTCGCACCATGTATGAGTTTTGCCTGTAGTTAGAAGAGGAAAAAGGAATTTATTTATTTATTTTAGCCCATAATGTTCCCACTGTTGGGAAACAGGCCTCTCTTCGAGAGGGAGTGTGGGCTGTAATCTATCACGTGGGCCCAGTAGATGTCACATGCCTTCGAATTTTTAGTTCTAAGACAAGCCGGTTTCCTCACTATGTTTTTCTTCACTGTTTTGAGATCAAAGTAAAGTGCCTGCTTGAGTTCGAACCCACAAACTACACAAACAACTTGTAAATCGGGGCCGTTACCACTGGACGCTACTTCTCCTACTGGTTACCTCGCTGCTTACTTTAAGGGAATCACCGTTATGCTAAAGTAGAGTTTGATAATTCTCAACAAAAAAAAAACAATTAAAGAACCAGCCAGTTTGATAAGTAAAAATCTCACAGTAGAAACTTAGATGAAGTGAGCTTGAAATGAGCAATCATTCCACCTGATGCATGAGATTGACTTGATTGAAGGGATTGACACTTCAAGCTAATTCATTCATTCAGCCGAAAGACGTCCAGAGCTGGTCATAGGCACCGCCACTTCGACCGGTTCTGTGCTTCCCGCATCCACCGGATTCCTGCGGCCTTTACAAGGTTATCGGTCCACCTTGGGGGACGCCTTTCAACGCTACTTCTTCCGGTACGCTGTCGCCAATCCAGAACCTTTCGACCTCATCGGCCATCTATTCTGCGAGCAATGTGGCGATTACCACTTAAGTTTGGCAATTCTTCGGGCTCACTTCACCAACATTTTTACTGTGAGATTTTTACTAAAAGAAAGAAAGAAAGAAAGAAAGAAAGAAAAGAAAGAAAGAAAAGAAAGAAATAAAGAAAGAAATAAATAAATAAAGAAAGAAAGAAAGAAAAATACGTGTATTGAATACGTCGGTAGGTGAGTTTTATTCCTGTCGGGGTTGCGAGTTTGTCCGAAAGGGATATCGTGGCCCCGGGACACAGGCAACGAAAGGAACACGGGTGGGTTTTAGTCAGTAAAAGTCTGACATGCCCTCCCGCTCCGCCCGGAGCGGTAGAAGTTAATTGATAAATTCCCACCCAAAAAAAAAATTGGTGTGTGTCTAGATCTACTAGTTTCTAGATAATTTGAAATGATGTCGCCACCGCGTCTGTCTTTGTGTATCCAGATAAGTCTTTGATTATAACTAAGCTGACTAAAATCTATCAAGTACAGATTCAAGTATAGATTTTTATGTAGTTTCCACACCATTCAGATCGTTTATCGAGAAATATTTAGCACTATCAGATATTTTTAATGGCCCCAGTGAAGCCGGGGTGGACGGCTAGTTATTGGAGTAAAGTGGGAAGTCTGCGTCCACGGACGATGATCAATCATTGTATGACACACCACCTATTTGCCCACCTAGGGTTGTAATTATTACAACTAGGTACCCTACAATTTAACTTTATGGTAGAGTAATACCTACACTTAGCGGAGTTACGAATAGGAATCATTGAACTGGCCACTTACTGATCAGAAATGCGAGTAAGTGCTTTCGACACGCAAAGTAGAAGAGTAACTTTATAATTACTCTTATTTTAATTCTTCTTGCTGGAAAGAAATTGAGAATACAGTAAAATTGTTTGATTCATCATCATCTGTCTAGCCTTTTCTACACTATCTTGGGGTCAGTTCCAGTCTAACAGGATGCAGCTGAATACCAGAGATTTTACATGGAGCGACTACCTATCTGACCTCCACAACCCAGTTATACGATAATACGATATCTCTTGGTAAGACTGGTTGTCTGAGTTTCGGGCTTCTGACTACCCGTAACAACTGTCAAAGATCTACAAATACCAGCCGGGATCAACGGCTTAACGTGCTTTCCGAGACACGGAGGAGTCTCGGTATGTAAAGATGAGTCACCCATCCACGGACCAACCCCGGCAAGCGTAGGTTAACCTGATCGATTGACCCGTGCGAATATTGTTACTTAGCCACAAGCCCCTCCTCTGTTTGAATATTTTTTTTTTTTTTTATCTTAAAACCTGTGGACTTTATGTAGCTCTACATAAACAGGTTGAAATTGAATTTATGTGCATCCTCTTATGGGGTCATTGTACTCATCATTATTAATAACTTTCACAAAGGAAACAGCAATGAAATCCAAAAAAAAATCAGCTGTTCCCTACATTTTGACGAGCAATGCGAACATAAATGTAGGGAACAGCAGATTTTATTTTTCGCAATTTTAGAGTTGGTCCCATAGTGAAAGTTGTTCATAATGATGAGAACAATGACCCCTTAAGAGGATGCCCATAAATTCAATTTCACCCTGTATACCCAAGGAAATACATCAGTAAAATTAACACCAACACTTTTAAACGTCATATTTCATAACTAAAACTTAACAAAAACATACTTCATAGACAACAGACAACAAGAAACGCGAATTTTATGGACAGCAAAACGTTCGGATGGGCCGAAATTGTCCCATAAAATTTTATCACGCCCCGACGAATGGACGTCCATTATCGTCAAAAATGATCTTCTGCCCTAATATCCGCCATTTTGGGGCAAAACACTGGACCAATAAAAGGTTGAGAGTCAATAAAAGGCTAGCGCCATCTACCGGTGGTTCGAGCATGGTTTATGGTTTTTTGTAGCCCTGTCTTTAATAACTTGAAAATAAATTAGAGTAGATGAAGAATTTTTGTTTAAGATAGACTGGGCGTAATGTTTACGAAGGATACTTAGTTGTGATTTTATGAAATACGGCAGATTTGGCCAACTGTTTTTGAAATCTACGTATTTAGTACAAACTATCGGGTCAGTGACAGCTCGGCCCGAGTCAACTCAACCCGAATAATACCAGACACTATGACGTCAAAACGCCTAAAAAGTGGTGTCGGCATGAAAAGTATCGACCTCTTAAAATATTGAAGGTTTTTTTAATGTGAGAATTTATTTATTTATTTTTATGAATAAATTTAATAAATATTATTATTTAAAAATAATTAATCAATAAAAACAGTTTTTATTTATTTAAATACTTATTCAAATAAGCAGAAATCAGAATCGCAGAAATCGCCTTCTAGTCTTTTTAAATTCTAGACTATTTATTATTCAATTCGACGTACAAGAGTGAGATAATAATTTTGTCTATTGTCATCAGATATGATGTATGTAATTTCCTTAACAAAGGAAGGCTTGTTTTTTTTGTCCAGATAATTTAATTAACTAATGAACTTTTAGACTACTTATATAGGTATCATAAGTGAAATTGGCGTTGTAGATAATTATGTTTCCCTCGTTCCGCTTCGTATATAAATAAAAAACCAAAATATTTGGAAAACAAAATTAAATGCGTAATAATTTATTTTAAAATATCGATTTTCTGCCTGACCGTACAAATTACCGACCGACCGACCGTACAAACCGTTGCCTCTCTTTCACTCAAAGTGAAATTCACACAAAATGAATCAAAAGTTTAAAAAAAATCATTTCAGTACCCAGCCAAATCTAAAAGAAAATCCTACCATCCTACCCTTAAAATCATGTAAAACTATAATGACAGCAGTTGAAACATTATCTTCGTGCCTAAACAATGGAAGCCAACAGCCAAATGAGCTACCTTGAATTTTAATTATCTCATTACCGACATACGAGCCTCTTGCTGTTTTGCCTACAAATAACATCGTCAGCTAGATAATCTGCGGACAAAACGTGCAGAATTGAAGCTCATCTAAACCACTAATGGAGTATGTAGATTAACCAACTTTAAAGGTTGGTTTATTTTGTCTTCTTGAAAAAGTAATTTATCTTTGGGAAGTGTGTTTGTTTTTGCAATTACAAATCTGACATTAGAACACATGCTCTGTGGTATTTAAAACTATCATGGCAGCAGTTGGAATATTATCTTCGTGCCTAAACAATGGAAGTCAACAGCAGAAATACAATTAATAAAATAAAAATAAAATTGTACAAAGAGAAACATAAAGTCAAGTCATACACTAAAAATTATTGTACAAGTGGATGTCAAAATCAGGTAAAACAGCTGGCTCCTGTGTCTCTGAGTCTAACTCACGAACAATAAAACGCCAGTAACCTATGAAGGGTTGGGCAGAGGTATACCTATAGTACACCCACATTTCGCCAGTTATGTTTAATTCCTATGTAATAGGGGGCGAGCCTATTGCCATCAACCGGCACAAATCCAGACTCCGGGCTGCTACTGAGAAATTCCAGATGGAAAAAACATAATAACACTTTGCCCGACCCGGAAATCGAATCCGGAACCTCGGCTCAGCAGCCCATTAATATAAATTAAAGTCTTTCGTATTTTTCTGTGTACCACGTTGAACTTGTACACTACGCGATGGATTTCATTTGGTTTTCACCATCATTTTGAAGAACTTATTCCGTGGTGGATGACGACCCACTCCCTCTCAGTCCTCTCACAGAGAGGAGGCCTGTGTCCCAGTAGTGGGAACATTATAGACTGATTATGCTTATTCCTGAAGATATGTTTTATACGAGTATATAAACTTATATATTTGCTTATATATTTAGTACCTATGCATGTATTTATGTATCTATTATTTAGGATATGTATTTATCTGTGTATCTATTCTAGTATATTATATACTTATAATTTGCACCAACGACCGCCCCATTTTATGTCCAGTAGGGCTAACTTGACGCCCGCGACAATTACTCACTCTCGCGTGAGTAATTGTCGTCTATTTCTGTCACTTTTCTCGTTTTCTGACAGCGCCGCCATACAAAATAGTCGACTCGTTCTGTCAAACTTGATATTTTTTCGACAAACTCTAACATGACACCTTAGTTATCTCGATTTTTGACAATTCAACACGAGATATTTGCCATTTTTCTGTCATTTACTCGTCCTCGATTTTGACGACGAGAAGAGTACACAAAATAATGATACAAAAAAAAAACTCCAAAATAGCATGGCAATTTCACAATTGTACTTATTTTAGTCATATTTATTTTTTACAATATATTAATAATGAAAACACTTAGTTTTAAACTACTATTTATATTGGAACAACATGTTTTATATGGAATTTTTCGCGTTTTGTATGAAAAAAAAAACCTACATGTTGAGCTCTAGGGGTTCATGGGTTTCTTATAGGGTGTCGAAATTTTCATTATTTTTGCGATATAAGCAAAAGAAAAAAAAAAAAAGATACAGTAGGTACTGTTTTTGCACCGTCGAAGTGTTGGTGTGCATTTTGGTTCATGACAACTCATTTAAATCCACATCTTTTTAATCGCGATTAAAAATAGTTAGATTTAGATTTACAATCAAAATTTTAGGTGAAAAACGCCAAATTCAAAATAGCAAAATTTCTGTTTTCACAAAATTAATAATTCAGTGCCATAATAATGGCAAATGGTCGTTTGACAGGAATAAACAAATTATTGGTGATTTTTGTCTAGTTTAGAAGCATTTGTGACAAGAGAATCGGCACCATTGAATGAATGAAACGGAATCTCAAGCCGATGTTGCTATCATAAAAATGATTTGTTTTTAATAATTTGCAACATCGGTTTCTCGTCGCGAGATATAGAAGTGTCAAAGTGCCTTTTTCCAGTTTACTCGTCGTTTACGGTCATGTTAGGGATTAGAATGACGTCAGAATCGTCGACAAATTTCGACAAAACGAGATAAAGAGCGTTCTCGCGCTTGTCATGTTAGCTAGGCAGGTAAATCACTGTCCATTCTAAGGTTGCCTGGAAGAGATCGCGGAAAGCGATAAGGCCGCCCATTGTAAATTTTGTAGTGTTTTTTTTTTTTTTGTTATGTTTTTTTTTGTGTACAATAAAGTAGGTATATATAAATATAAATAAATAAACCAGCTTTCCTCGACGTGGCTTCGTACGGGTAGCACTAAGTACATATCTACGGTGCACCTACCTACCCACCTATACCTACATAGGTATCTAATCTGCGTTAGCAATTCATTTGCCAAACATGTAAACAACCACGATTTTTAGGAAAAACAACTGTAATGCCTACACATAGGTTCAGTTTGCGCTACAACTTCATATTTTTTATGACTTTTTCAACAATACTAGTCGGTCTAAAATCAACTTTATTTACACTTACATAAAGTTAATGTTTTGATGTTGTGGATGTGAATAAATCGTGTTTGTGTACATGTTTGGCAAATAAATTGCGAACGCACTAAACCTACCTACCTACCTAATTAATTAATTAGGTTATTTTTTCGTGATTTTTCCGTTGCTTTAATAGTTATTCTGTTATTCGGGACGTAGACAAATCCAACAAATTAAAGATCATAAAAATCGGTCCAGCCGTTCTTGAGTTGGTATAACTAACCCGACATTGTTTTAAAGATATATGAAACTTAGATATAATAAGAAATCTCGATGTTTTGTCAAGTCATAGAAACCGTGCAAAGCAGAAACTGGTCACCAATTTGTTTACAAAAAATTTGACGACAAGAATGCTTAGAAATATGCAAGAAAATATTATTCATGTGTCTGCAAAATTACATAGATTTTAAGCCCAGCAATGCAAAAGCAATAAGCGACAGCATCTGTCGGTATTTGTACCGTGTATTGGTGAACGTTTTCCATTCGCCAATATTCGCCGAGTTCCAATTTTCATTCGGAATCAATTCGTTTTGTATTCGGCCCCACCATATTCATGTCTGTTGTCAGTTTAGTTTACCGATGTAAGCTTTTATGGCTTAAAGGCTCGATTACCTGACAGACGGAATTTTCGTGAGGTATTTAATGCAGAATATCTCTCAATTCATAAACATTAGATACTAAGTATGGATAAGGATCTTCTTTTCAAGTATTTTAAGGAATCTAAGAAAAGCGGCAAACTGAAGAATGAATGGATTGAGTGAAAGATGAGACGAGGCAAGGAAAGAAATCCTATACTATTAAACGAGCAATATTTGTATATCCTACATAAAATATTTCACATTCTCAAAAACGGCTCTAACGATTTCGATTAAAGTTGAAATATTGGGGTTTACGAGGGCCAAAAATCGATTTAGCTAGGTCTCATATTGGGGCGCATTCGTTTTCTCCGTATTTTCACCGTAGCAGAGCTCGGTCACCCAAAGTTTAGAACAATAATAATGACACCTTAGAATAATGACATGGCTGCATGGAATTAGTAAGTATCTACTACCATGGTAGCATGGCATTAGTAAGTACCTACTATCATGGCAGCATGGAATTAGTAAGTACCTACTATCATGGCAGCATGGAATTAGTAAGTACCTACTATCATGGCTGCATGGAATTAGTAAGTACTATGATGGAATTAGTATGGAATCAGTATGAACTTTCTACTACTAAATGAGCATTCTCTATTTTCACCAGAGCAGAGATGGGTCGCCCAGGTACTGAACACTTATATGACAGCTATTATAGACGTACGGAAGAAATAGACGTTCTATTTTATGGAGTTTGGTTTCCGCACTTAATCCCTCAGGTGGACCATTATGCGTGGGCCATGGCGGCCGTCGGTGGTTACTCCAACCAGCCCACCTCCCTCCAGAAGTTAAATAAATATCCTGGTCTGTTCAGAACATCTGTGAAAGATGCGGGTGACCTGACGGTTTCTGTTCTAATCTGGGTGACATCTGTGCATAAAAAAAATACACACCATGCACGCCCTGCACAGAGGACTTTCCGTTATGCCTATTGTGTGGAAGTGTTTGTTTAGCGACCAGTGACCCGTGATGGTCCTCGCTACCAGGCGCAGGCCGTTCCTGTCCTGGCGTAATAAACGCCTGGTTAGCCTGCTATCCAAGGGTGGCATAGCTTCCCTGTATTGCCTAGTGCCAGCCCGGTGTCGAGGTCCAACAGTTCTCCGCTTGTGTGTGGGTGAACTCCAAGAAATGGACGAAAAGCGCTGACCCCAAATAAGTTAGGTCAGGCGCAGAAGGACAATTACAGGTTTATTGTATCTTTGGGTACATCTCGACATGAAGTATTGTATTCAACCACCAAGCAATGCCAATCCTGATAAAATTAAGGCGTACTGAAGAGAATATGCCACAACTTTTCAATTGAAAATGGATACTCAAACCACATAAATACCGTACTAAAACAGAAACCATAAGAACAGTAACGTTATTCTAACATCACTTCACAATATACACACAACAATCTAGTCACGAGTGCCCAACAATCTAATGGAATGTATAATATTATTACTGACGCGTCGTACACGACATGAAGCGTTTCACTTCGAAGCATATGTCGGAAGGTATTCGAAAGCCACTGCTGGTAAACCGAGGCTAGGTCGCATTGCCAACGGGAGTTACAAACAATCAGATGAAAAACCAAGAGCAGATAAGAGGAGATAAGGTAACAAGGGTTACAGAAAACATCAGGAAGAGGCCACTGGTGCCAAACGTGGAATCGTGGGGAATGGCCGCCAGAAAATCAGGTAATGATGAAGGCAGCATTAGGTAGTGCAACAGCTTTATAAAAACTAGCTAAGTTAAAATCTGCAACTGCATACAGTCGGTAGCTGCGTGCCAAGATCGTTAACGATACTAAGAAATTTCTCAGTGGCGTAAACGATTTTGTCACGAGTTACTTAGTAGCAATGCAATAGAATGTATTATACGGACGCGTCGTATACGACATGAAGTGGTTTTCTTCGGACCATACGTTGGAAGGTATTCGAGAGCCGCTGCTTTGAAGCTAGGTATAATAATAATCCGTCGTATCTCTACGTTGACGTCGTGGTGGGGCTTGCGCGCTCCAAACTCTGGGTCTGTGCCAGTAGAGTTTACTTTGCCGGAACAGGTCTAGGATGAGGGGCTAGACCAAGAGAGATAAAGAATCCCGCAGGGCAGCATGTGGCGAGCTGTTGGGCAGTAGCGACCCCACGGACCCTATCTCCCGGGAGAAATCTTGTTCCTCATCTCTGGCTTGCCTTTATTGGCCGGCTGGAGTGAACACTGACGAGGAACAGAGCTTGAGGTGGGAGCTCTGTTCTTGCCTTAATTGGCCGGCTTGAGTGGAGATTCACAAGAGCAAACGTGCTCGGAGGAAGGAAGTATTCCAGTAAGTGCTCGTAGGGATCTTGACCATTTTCCGGGCTCTGGGATTGTTCTGAAAGCCGTGGAATACCTCTCCACTCCTCAAGCACCTCAGGACATGTTGCCCCCTTGTCGCTACGTCACTATGTGCAAGTGACAGTTTTCGGGGGCCCATTATTGAGTGTGCAAGTCACCCCCTGCCATTTTTCCGTGTACATATAAAACATTGATCAGGCAGGGGCCATAGTCCTTCCATAGTTCCAGGTCACCAGTCAACTTTAGCCACCCAAACCCATAGCCCAATTTATTTTGTTTCCATGTTCTGCAATAGTCCTGCACCAACCGGGGGTTGTCCTTGAGTGCACTTGCGTAGTGCATACAGGGATAATCGTCGGTTGGTGCCTCAATACATAAAAATGTCTAAGGGGCCTCTGCGAGTTGGCTTCGGCCCCTCGTACGCCTTCCAAAGGTCCGGGACCCTAGGGTCCCGAGATATGTCAAAGACATTTAAAAATAATAATAATAATAAATTTATTTTTCTTACCACAAATTACAGAGAAAATAATTAAATAGTCTACAGACACAATTTTATAATTAATTTGTAGAAGACTAGTGCCTAAACTAAGTTTTTTACAAAACCTGTATGTCAGGTCACCAGGCCCCCTAAACAAAGTTTTAAAAAAGGTCGCAGTGACAACGGGAGTAATAAGCAATCTAAAGGAAAGCTAAGAGCAGAGACAAGATAGTATTGTTAACAGGAAACAGCAGCTGTACCACAGATGAATACAGATATTTCACTTCGTATTTTAGGTATGAAGCTAAAGTACGCGGCGGACTCGACTTGTTGGGCCAATTCAGTGAGTGTAACGTAGTCAGAAAATCTAAGAGTTACGCGATAGAAAGAGAGGCAACTTCTAGGTGAATATGACTGTAGGTAAATAATTGCACTTTATTGTGTCGTAGCAAAAGTCGGTTTTATTTTTGGAGAGAACTATCTGCATTAATCTTGACTGTACGAAGGATGATTGATGAAAATCATAGAACCGAGAAAAAAATAGAAGAAAATGCGTTAATTTGCGGAAACATTAGTAAAAAAAGAACACATACACGAAAATAACAAGTTGGGGGAAAATGACTGATAGGACAGGAGGCCCTTAATCAGCAATGGATGATTCCGGGTTGACCTGATGGTGATGATGAAGGCAGCATTACAAGCTAAGTTAAAATCTAAATATAAACTATGGAGTGTCTTGTCCATTAATCGAAGCTACCTTATGGAAGGGTAAAATAGAACCAATTCTATTTTGTTGTAAATTTTAACATTCAAAACTGTCTTTGCACTGCTAATAGACGATAACAGGCCATTTATTTAAAAATTCAATAATTCCCGTAATTTGGTCAATGTTCGGTTAGTGGCAATAGTCCCGCTCCCTTAGAACATTGAACTTGAACAAAGCTGGCAAAATGTGAGTGACGTTTATCCCTTCTACAGTCTCATTATTTGTTTGTCTCCTCAATAATAATTACCTACACATATTAAAGTATTAGTCAAAATACAAAACAGATTCAGCAAGACCATTCCAACGCATACCAACGTAAACGCATCGCCAACACAAGTGAATTTTGAACCGCAAACAAAACAATCATACAACACAACAACAACAAATAAAAAGTCATTGTACAAAAGTCGACTCGCTAATCGTATCATCCCGCTTACACTGTCACCTAACAGCATTCCCAGTACTCCGGGACAACTGCATAAACTCCATGCATAACATTATTCGGGACGGGGCGGGATACACGTGCGTGAATCGGAAATCCGTTTTATAAAAATATGTTTTTCACCTTGCAGACTGGATAGCATCGAAGCGGCTTTATTGTTGAAAGAGAAGTCACAGAAGGTCAATGTCGTCATCGTCATCATAATCATCATCATTTCAAACGAAATAAGTCCTCTGCTGGACATAGACCTCCCCAGCTGGATTTAGACCTCCCCCAAGCACCGCCACTTCGACCAGGTCTATGCTTCCCGCATCCAGCGGATTCCTGCGGCCTTCACAAGGTCATCAGTCCACCTTCCCGCGTTTTATCTTAGTTCTTCTGCGGATCTCAATGGTCAAGGTCAATATACGGGTTTATTTTTGCCCATCATAATTATCATTCAGCTGAAAGACTTGCACTGATGCTTATAAGTCTCTCCTAGCATAGTCACAACGACCGGTCATGTGCTTTTCGAAATACTTAGCGGATTCCTTCCTTGATGTATTATTTTTTAATAATTTATATTGATGACAGTTAGAATATGATTCTAGTTTTCGTCATTGCCATTTCACTTGAAATTTCTTCTGTAACGTACGTGCATTTATAAAACAAAATTACGCCCAATAATTATTTTAATACCTATTGTGTCTGTAGCTAATTCTTACGAGCTGTCTCTCTTCATCTGTTTGAGCTCTTCATCTTTTTCTAAGTGAAACTACTGTTTGTTTCTGTACTGTTGTTTGATGTTTATTTTAATGTGGGAATTGCGTGATGCGTTAACCCTTCCAAACGTGTCAAGTTAATTTCTGTTTCGCGCCCCTCTTAATTTGGGGTTGGGAACAGAACGACCGGCCGGTTTGTATTGTCATGAAATATTTATAAAAATCACGGTACAAACATAACTAGTTTTTGAAGCGGTTATTAATGTCTGCAGCTTTAATGAAACTACTCATATTCTAGCCACCCAAATACCATATTATGTAAAAGAGAGGAGACCACTCTTTCTTGCATCCATACTATATTAAGTATAGCAGGAGTCACAAATGGCGGACGGACGGTCCGCTTCCGGCCCGCCGCGCGCCGACCTGTATCGTAATCGGGTAACTATTCAGATTCTGATTGATCGTGTAGATCAATCAGAATCTGAATAGTGTTGAAACAGATTGCTAATCCATTGCTTCAAAAAATTCTGCTCAGCAACGTAAATAACTCAATGAATGTTGTTGAACTGTCAAAATGAAACAGATTTGTCTTAATCGTTTACGAAAATATGCTACGTAATTAAATAGCTGTTTTATGCAAACCTTAATTAAACAGCATAAAATGTATAACTAAAACTATTAAAATATCCAGGATATTATGGCAATAGCTTTACCAACTTTACTTCAAACTTCAAACAGATAGTTCGAAGACAATTTTTTTTTTTTCAATTTAATATTAATTACTTTGTTATTTTTGTTCTTTACATAATATTTTATTTTTACGTTATAAAAATTTCTGTTTTTAATCTGGTTGTTTTTAATCGTCTATACTAAATGAACCGCGCGAGTCATATTATTTTTTATACCACGAAACTAATTGGTAATCCCTGTTATATAGGTAGGACTTATACTTTTCATTCATACTAATTTTATAATTCCGAAAGTAACTTTGTCCATCTGTTACCTTTTCACGACTTGACGGCTAAACGGATTGAGACGAATTTGGCACATAGATAGGCCATGACCTCCACGTCATGGCCTATCTATGTGCCAAATTCGTCTCAATAAATAAATTCTTTAAATTTCAATAAATAAAACTCCTATCCAATTTCATAATCCATTATGACATTGGATAGGAGTTTTAATGCCGGAATTATCCCGTGGGATAATTCCCAGCGCGGACAAAAGCTAGTACTAAATAAATGAAATAATGCCATTCCTCATTTTACCATTAAAAAAGCAGCTTCCTTGACCATTACAGAAAAAGGTAGCACCTTCACATACCTATGTATTATAATAGACACAAACAAGAAAAAAAGAGAGTGTTGAGTTTCAAGCGATATATTGTGCTGGACCTCCGTATGTGGGGCGTAACAAACCGCTATTTAGCACGGGACGAGACCAAAGGCGATACATCATCGGAATTGACTACACGGACCATGAGTTATGAATTATGGAGATAAAATATACCAGTTTTTTTTGCTTTTATACTGTGGTAAAGATACAGGCGACCCACCTGATAGTAACTAGTCAACTGCCACCTGTATACGTCTCTGCAAAAGCTGAGGTATCGCAGGTATTTTGCCATTTTGCGACATTTTTATTTATTTTTAAATGTCGCGGCATTATGCTGAGATAGGAGCCTTTTGGCCTCGTACAGGACTTCCTTCTGTGTCTTAATTTTAATGTAACTTTGTTTTTGATTGTTTTTTATTTATGTTTAATGTGTTTTTAGTTTTGTGATTTCCTGTGCGAGTCTCAATAAATACTTTTTCTTTCTTTCTTTCTTTCTTTCTATTTTAGAGACTTGCACAAAAATTTAACTTGTCGCCCAAAAGTAATGTTAAAATAGGTTTTTACCCGACTACACGCCGCAAGGGGAGGGCACAGTACCACACTACTTAGATGCAGGATCGGCAAAATTCGTAAAACCGATCACCATCCGAACTGAGTGCCCCTTCAAAATCACCAATATTTATTATTGCTTAGTACTGTAATTTGTTTATCTGCCTATACAGGGTGTCAAGGACATCGACGCGAAGCCGGCTACCATGGATTCAGTACATGATTCAGAACCCCCCTGCGTTGAAATTTTTGGTCGCATATTTAAAAAAAATAACAGTGCTCCATACATTTTGATCGCGTAAGTATTGCACTTTTCTATGAAACAGCAGTTTTTTTTTTAATAAGCGACGAAAAATTTCACGACTTACCAATGCGACTGGTTTTTCAGCTTACGCCTACTCCAAAAATAACTACAGAAACAGACTGGAGGCAGCTCTAGATCTTCGCGTTCATTTGTCAGACTCTAAGCCTAATTTTAGTGCAATTACAAGTAAATATGTGAAAAAATTTATTCATCACATTCTTTAAACGAGTAGTTACGTTGTATTTTTTCTACAATAAATGTTTTATAATATTTTCCTATAAAATTGTAAGTAGGTACTTATTATTATTTTTAATTTATAATATTCTGTTCTTTCTGTTCTAGTCACGCATGAAAATATTCAAACTACAAGGTACACTCGGCTGTCCTCGCATTGTACGGAAATCCTATACAATGCGAGATCAGCATATACTGGAATAGTATAGCTTGATGTGTAGCCGTGTGTACAATCACTTTTGTTATTATTAAAATGGGAATCCGCCAAAATAATAATGATCCCATTAGGGTTCCGTGGGCAAAAAAATTGGGAACCGCTGCTCCAGAGACCAAACGCGTGGCCCCATTTTAATGATTCTCGTCAATCGATTTGTCTTAACCTTGTGAGTGTTACTAAAGACATTACTGTATGTGATTGTTTATATATATTATATTGTTTATTATATTAAATGGAATTGGAGGCAGAAATAGGTCAGCTTGTTTCCATCTTTTTTTTGTCGGGTTTTTTCATGTTCTACTACTAATTAGATCTCAATTACTACTAATAGCTTTACTTGTACCAATAGCTCTACTAGAATTATTATTCGATGAAGATTTACCACCATTAACATATTATATGGCAATTTTTTTATTACAGTCATTTTATTAAAATCGCTAAGTATATAAAAGTTATTCAAGTAAGGAGTATTGTATTGTTGCGGTAAGAAGAGCAACAGTATTTTCATGTGCCAACTATTCGCAGTCCTTCACGTTCACGTCTGTAATTACAATACAAAATTGTCGTGCATAAGTACACCACCACCGCGGGATTTTTAGGAACTAAATATCACCACAGAGTTGTCTTTTTTCTAACTAGATGGCGTTGGGATCGAGTTAGATCGCGCTATGGTTTCGTTACCGCGATTTGGTTGGGTCGGCAGGACAAAACATTAGAATTTAACTTTGCGCAGAGGCAATATCGTAACCAATGAGGTTAATCCGAGGTGCGATTATTGCTAGTTGAAAACTTTACCAATACCCCGCCGTGTGGACGTGAAATACCGTCCGCGTTGGCAATTTTTGAATGGCCGTAGTTGGCCTGAGAATTCCATTGACTAATAAAGTGGCTTTATCGTACGTCACGGTCACGCACGAATAGTACTGAATTAAACTGATGATGGCGCTGTTTTCAAACGGAACAAGTCGAATCCAGTATATTTCTTGATAGTCCATAAAATGAACAATACCATAAATATACATAATAATTATAAAATGACTTGTTTTTGTCTCCCGATTTTTTGTTTGTCAATGGTCATTCTTTTTTTTGTCTTTTACTGATGCAATAAAACACATAATTAGGATTACTGAGAATTGATTACCCAAGTTTATAAATTTTACAATTTCTGCCTCTTGAACACTTGTCTTAAGAATGTCCCAGAAATATACAAACAATGGTTGCCTCCAGTTCAACGGCTACAGAGCACCGGCTGAGATTTATCACGACACGTGCTAACGTGGCACCGAATACATATCCCTCACAACTTATTACATACAGAAGGCCCTTGTTTTTCTATTAAGTAGAATATAGAACGAAAATAAAAAAGGTCTTATTTATTGTTCTTACTGTTTTTCTTTTCTATACAGGGTGGCAGGGACATCGACGCGAAAACTGATACCATGGATTCAGTACATGATTCTGAACACCCCTGCGTTGAAATTGTTCGTCGGTTATTTAAAAAAAGCTGTTCCATACATTTTGACCGCATAGGCATTGCACTTTTCTATGAAACAGCAGCTTAAAAAAAAAAAAACCGACGAACAATTTCAACGCAGGGGTGTTCAGAATCATGTACTGAATCCATGGTATCAGTTTTCGCGTCGATGTCCCTGCCACCCTGTATACTTATTTTAGATTTTTGTGCTGAGTAATAACAGCTGCATGGTTCAATCCATCAGGTTAAGCTACACTTGCCGCGGTTGGTCCGTGGAAGGATGACCACCTTTACATACCAAGACTCCTCCGTGCCTCAGAAAGCACGTTAAACCGTTGGTCTCGGCTGTCATTCGTCGATCTTTGACAGTCGTTACGGATCGTCAAAAGCCCGAAAGTCTGACAACCAGTCTTATTAAAAGGTATCGTATTACCCAGGTAAGTACTGGGTTGTGGAGGTCAGCCTAGTCGCTCCATGTAAAATAGCGGTATTCCGCTGCATCTGGTTAGACTAGAATCTAGGCAGATTGTTTTTTATGTCTGCTTGGAAATAGCAAACTAAATCTCATTTCTTCATCATCATCATCAACCGAAAGACGTCAATTGCTGGATATACGGCTCCCCCAAGCACCGTCACTTCAAACGGTTAAGTGCTTCTCGCATTCACCGGACTTATTTTATTATGTTTTATCGTGTTTAGATATCGATACCCATCGCGTCTGCGGGGTTTCGCTAGCTAATTTAATTTTACCCGTATAGGTATAACATTAAACAAGTGTGTTTCTTCACCAGTGGTTGGCACATATTTACTTATTAGTACCTGGGCGACCGAGCTCTGCTCTGGTGAAAATAGAGAATGCTCATTTAATAGGATAGGATAGTTCATACTAATTCCATGTAAAAAACCATACTAATTCCATGCTGCCATGATAGTAGGTACCTACTTACTAATTCCATGCTGCCATGATAGTACGTACTTACTAATTCTATGCTGCCATGTCATTATTCTAAAGTAGTTATCTTGATCTAAACTTTGGGCGACCGAGCTTTGCTCGGATGAAAATATGGAAAAAAAAAAATCCTAGATATGAGACTTATGATATGAACTTTCATCGATATCGTTAGAGCCATTTTCGAGAACGTGAGTACAAATATTTAAACATATACAAATATTGCTCATTTAACAGTATATGGATAAGTACTAAAAAAGAACAAAAGTACGAGATCTCCAAATTGACCTTGAAGAGCTCAATGGTGAAGAAAATAGGTACAAAAAACAAATCTTTTTAATGAACCGTGGTCATTCATGGGACATCTGTCCCTAATTAGGGACGATCCGATTTTATAGAGCAAAAAGTTTATGGTTTTGTCCCTCATGATTAGTACTAGTGACTAATTAGAGTTTTATGTCCGCTTTCCTGAAAATCACCAATATTTGAAAGAAAACTAGACGTAAGTTGATAATTAAAAAAATCGAAAGGTGTCGTGGGACACCCGGTAGAAACGATTTTCTTTTCGCTGTAGGTAAGTATATTGTGTATTAAATACCAGGCACAATCAAATAAATTAACAACGTTTAAGTGTAACTAAATGAAAAAGAAAGAATTAATTGTAATAAAATTGAATTTTTTTACCCCCACGTCTATAATATTGTAATATACGTATACATAGACATAAGCTTGTAAACACACAAACATACATACGATAGCAAAAATGTCGTCACGGTCAAAATGTTACACATTTTTCGGTCTAGTTCTCACTCGCCAAGTGTGCAGAGTATGAACTTCGTTCAAAAACATAAAATAAAGAGGCCGCGAGAGCAAGAACGGTTTACTACTCATTAGTCATATATTGAGATAATAAAAGAAATTGAATACAATTTTTAATGCAATAAATGTGTTACTAACGCCATCTTTTGGTGGCATGAAAAATCAATGTTAGGCCCGATTTAGCTTCTTTAAAAAACAGATTTTTGACGGCGATAGACCCACTATTTTTTTTTTTATAAAATGTAGTTAGGCCATTTTTGTCTCTATTAAAGTTACTATAGTAATAAAATCGTGACATTTCACTGTAATTTGTAATGATACAAACCTTTTTGAAATACTACCTTTTTGCTTATTTTCCCTCTCGCAACTGGAATACAGAAAACAAAATTAAGGCAATCTTTTTATAAGATTTTATCTTTTAGAAAAATTTGTTACAAGGTTTCAGTTAAAGAATTTTGTACAAAATAAAGCGAAAATCACGTAGCTACGAGTAATTTTTTTCGTAGTACCTACTTTGTATTGTTTTAATTTTTTTTATTTTATTTTTTTATTTAATTTCTTTCAATGATCACGTGCCATACATTACTTGAGAATCACGTGTTATAGAAATAGAACCTCTAAACAATATGATTTATAAATATAATTTATAACCCGACCGAGTTAGGTATGTTATACCATTTTGCTATGGCCAATTGGCCAAGCTCCCACGTAGGTACATCGCTGGGCCATAATGAACATACCAACTCCCACACTAGTATGCAAATGTCCACTTCTAAACATGGACTTTTGACATTCACAATAGTGTGGGAACAGAGCTTTTAACATCACGCTTGCTTGGCTAAGGGATTACAGTGGCATTTACCGATCCCTGGAAATACCTGAGCCACTTTATTATAACCCATCAAAGAAGTACATAAGTACCGATGATAATTGTTTTTACCCGCATATTAATTGAGTTTATTCCAACGACAGATGCCAATAACTAGCACCCTAATTGCTTAACACACTTTTCACAATCCAAGGGTATTGAAGGAAATTCCTTACCCATTGCTTTACAGGATTGAAAAATTCGTCTGCTCAAAAACTTAAATAACGTGATGAATGTAGCTGAACTGTTCAAATGACCAATTCTAGTACTTTAACGTTGTCGACGTTCAAATTCAAGTCGCAATCTGTCAAACTTGTCAAAAATGTTGGTAAATTGATTGAAGTATATAGAGTGCCGCTAACGGCATTTTATCCCTATTGGGTAAAGTGCTGCTATTTGCGGCATAATAGTGGCGCTACCTCGGCCCGGCTAAAGTGCCGTAAAGTGGCGTAAGTGGTTAGGCTGGAAGCCGGCGCCAACATAGTTGAGAAGAGGCTAAGTAGATGAGGATAGGTCTTCAGCGACCTTCAATAGGTCATCGGCACACCTTGGTGTGCCTTTCAGTAAGTTCGTAAGTCGTTCTGGCGATTATTGGGAAAAGCATCATGTATACAGGGTGTAGCACGATAGATGGGTCCACCGGATAAATGAGGAGTCTGCTGTCATGATCTAATTGCGGATTATTTTTTACAAACCGATCTCGATTGCGGATCTTTAAATGTGCTCTCTACTTAACTCTTCGAAAAAAACAGGAGTTATGTTATGATATGTTTCTACAAAACCACCAACGAGAATTGGCTCTGGCTGCCTTTTTCTAAGGATTATTGACAAATTGTGACTTCCTAACACACTACCAGCAGTGATAACCTAGTGGCGGACCGTCGGACTGCCAAATCATAGATCATCTCGAGTTCGAACCCAACTCACCTCTGACTTTCCAGATTCATGTGCGCATTGTATCACTTGCTTCGAAAACGGAGAAGGAAAACATCGTGAGGAAACCGGCATGCTTGAAAGATATTTCTCATCGGCATTTGAAGCCAAGCCAGCGGCACATGAGCATAAAATCAGTGACGCCAGGTCAGTCACTAACCGAACGAAAAAAAAAGAAAAAACACAGTGCCCGTGTGAAAAAGTCTGATTTCGTAATATTGATGCGACGATATATAGAAGTACTAATATTAGTTTGAAACGTTTGGTTTCGACTAGACCAATTAGTTATACAAACTACTATATTTACTTTCCAACTGAAACGTTAAGTACAAATGGCGGGACTTTATTAATATAAACCCGAAATTCTCCTACAGCGGATACAGTAAATAATATAAGAAAACATATGGAAGCCTGGTAAGAACAGCAAGTTCACAGTAAAGCGGCTACGTGCTTGTATTTGCATATACAAAACAATTTTTTCAGTCGAGGAGACGTGTAGACTAGTCAAAGGTATGTATGTAGAGGTGGGTACAAATTATACCAGGCTTGTAACTGTCCGAATAAAGGTACAATTCCGTAGCCGACTTCAGGCGACGGCGACGTGTCACCGCGACACTACTGGTTTCTATGTATTTTTATGAAAAAACTTTTGTAGCTAACGACACGGTATTTCATAGAAATACCTTCTGTAGCTAGTGACACGGTATTTCATAGAAATACCTTCTGTAGCTAGCGACACGGTATTTCATAGAAATACTAATGTCATGGTGACATGTCGCCTGCTGCTACTGCCTGCAATCTGCTACGGACTTGTATTCATAGGTAATGGGTTCTTCATAAACACAGCAGGAACAAGTGTTTGCCCACCACGTTTGCTCAGTGGGTGTTGGCCAGATGATGTCAGAGTGTAAAAAGATCCATCACGAACCCGTTATTTACGTATTTAGTACATCAAACTGAGTTTTGTGCAAAAATATTTTTTTGGAAATCGAGTGCGCAATGTAACTCACGCAAAACATTGTGCACAGATTAAAACAGATGGCTCACTCCGCAAAATCATTTAAATGATAACCGACTCTTGCTATGACACAATAAAGTGCAATTCAGCTCGCACAGCGCTTATTACCTACAGTTACAGAAGACCCTAGAAGTTGCCTCTCTTTCTATCGCGTAAGGGCTGGCGCTCACTGGCGGCACGGCATGGCAAAGAATATTTATGCGACGAATAGAAGTATAACATAAGTGTGTGACAATAAAATTTAAATTTCAATAATTATGCCTAAAGACGTAGAAGCATACCGCGGCATGCCTAAGGATACTGCGGCATACTCTTAAGATCTTCGGACTACGTTACAGTCACTGAATTGGCCCGAGAAGTCGAGCCCACCACCTGGTGCCCCAAGTACTTGTAGCATCGTACCTAAAATGCGGAGTGAACGATCTGGGTCTATGCAACGTTACTGAGATCGTGGGAGTATTTAAAGTTAGATTATAATATTTATTAGTGACCGACCGAAGGTTCGGTTTCGGTTTCGGTTTCGCACCGAAACTCTGCGTTCGGGAATTATCGCGCGTCGTTCGGCTGACTCAATTAATGAGGTCCTTCCTATACGTAATGTAAGTTTTGGTTATTAACAAATTTTTGTTCCAAGGAGTAGTTAACATGTTTGTAAATTTTATAATTGTTGTTTGTTTTATAGCAGTAGGTCTCATAAAAAACACATGCTTGTTTTTTATTTCATTTGACACGTGTTATAAGAATGTTGTGATTGTAAATGCAATTAAAATTAAAATACTCAATTAACGAGGTCCTTCCTTTATAATGTAAGTGTTGATTTTTGACGTTCGAATAGTGCTGATTCTCAGCCTAGTTTGAATAAATGACTTTTGAATTTTGAATTAGAATTTTGATTATTGACAAATTTTTATTCCAGGAAGTAGCTATCATGTTTTGTTATATTTTTTTTTTTTGTTTTATAAATCGGTATTATAAAGAAACACTTTCTTCAAGTTTAAAAAATAAGCCAAATTACAGCATTTTTTTTTTACATTTCTAAAATAGTTTCAGTTTCGGTTTCTGCGGAAACTGAGACAGCAACCGAAGATTCGGTGTCGGTTTTGTTTCGGTAGAAAATCCGGTTTCGGTCGAACACTAATATTTATAACTTGGTTTCGTAAAACGTTAAAAAAAAATTGGGATTCTGGCCTTCAGTATATCTAGAAGGTTGGTTAGGGTAGCTATGGCAGGTCAAACTCAAACTCAAACTCAAACTCTTTATTGCATTCATGTGTACATTTAGGTGTTACATTTATGTAAGTTCCAACATGAAACCCGGTTAGGGCACGGCAACATAATATACTTAAAAGTACCTAAGTATATAATAATAAATTAGACAAAACAAGCACCCAGTGCAAGTTTGTTTAACAAATATAATTATTACTAGTATTAAGTTTATGTAGTTATTTTAATCCTGAACGAATAAAAAGTTGTTTTTTTTTTTTTTTACTTGTTTTCATGTTGTGAACAGATTTTGAACGCTGATGTCTGAAATACAGATATTTTATATCTAGTTCAGACATCAGCGTTCTCCTGTTGTAGGCGGCATTTAGCAAATAACTTTGTTTGACTTATATACAAACTCTATACAGGAAAAGTTTTTATCCACTGCGCTTGACAAATTAAACTTAAACGAGTTTTATTGAACATACTTTTTTTATTTTGATTCTTTTTCATTTAATTTTTTGTTTTTTATTTTTATTTTACAAAAAAAAAAGTTATCGTTAACGAAAGATGTTGTAGCGGCATCTACATCGCTACATGCGAACTACGCATCAAAGACCTGACGTCACATAACATCCTGACGTCACACAAAATCCTGCATCGCGCAATTAGAGTTTACCGCGCGATGAACATATATAGAATCTCCCAACTTCAAACCTCTGGGCAGTTGCCCGCCAGACATCACACCCGTCTGGTCGGAGGATCCTCCCTTTTCTATGGGGGATGAGTGAACTTTACACCCTGTTCCTCATACCCCTAAAATGTTTTTTTTTTTTTTAGCATTTATTTCAATTAAACCATTTACAGGCACTTTTGAATTGTCAAGGAATCGGTCAGTCAGAAATATGAAGCTAGTTGCCCATTCCAAAGCGTAGTAGGTAAGTACCTATGGAGAAGAACGGGCAAGAAACTCCACGGACACTTTTTAAATAAATTGTTACTAAATATTTGATACATCAGTTTACTTTAAAAGTGGTTGTATGGCTACTCGGCGGCGCGCAGCGAAGCGGAACGCGCGAAAGTACCTACCAATCAGCTGTGCGCTCGCTCGATTCACTTGGGTATTTACGTGGGTTACAATACTTACAATGTATTGATCGCTAATTTTATCAGATTCGAACTAGACTTTTTTGTGTTTAGGCCGTGACCTGAAGTTATTTGAAGAGTAATTCCAATTTTTCCTTCATACTTTAATGGGCTTAGGACTTTTTGAGGGCTCGCATTCGAGGTATGCTCTCCATCGCATACATTCTGCGACCTGCTCGCAAACTTTCACCACTCAGTACATACACTCGCACCATCTCATTAAACTCGCGGTTAGTGAAGTCTGACATCGTGACCAGTAGGTACAAGTACGGCACATGTGCAGCGCGGCGCTTGCGCGGGAAAGCGATTAGACGCGACGTCACACGATAGCGCGTGCGATGAGCGAACTGTCAGTCAGGGTCACAGCGCCCGGCGCGCGGGCGCCCATTGATATTATTACGAATAGATTGTGTCCATATTTTGCTGATTTAAAGTAGGATAATTAAAAAAAAAAAAAAAAAAAATGGAAATGTGTTCTATTACTGATTTTGAACCACCAAAAAAAATTTGCGCACTGGTTAAAAACTTTTCCTGTATACATCCTAAAAATATCATAATAACGGGAATATTGGTTAAGGGTATTTTTACACACGAACATCTTAGCTCCAACTGGGACCTGCTTGGTCTGAATCCGCCGACCTCAAGGCTGCCTCAACATATTTTCCTTCAGACAGTCACCATGATTCTTGTCAGCTTCATACCTAGCTTGAGGTATATATTAATACGGAGATATCATAACAAATCAATAAAGCCAAATCAACCGCAAATCCCAACTCGAAACCAACGCAAATATTATTACAATCGATTCATAATAATCGCTTACCCTTCTCAATTATTATTCGGAATACGTTTCTCGCAAGACTCGATTGGTTTCAATAGTTCATTACTCATGTCGATTGGTCGATCGGTAATGGTCGGGTATGTTCGGCTATCTTCGGGAATTGCGAATATTCTACACACGTCGTGACGTGGATGTCGGGAACCCGATTTAATATAGGTTCTACATAATAAGAGTTTGGCAAACGTGAAGGGCTTTTGAGAAGTTTCTGAGACGTGCTCTCTGCTGATGAGAATATTTTTTTATTTGATAGATTCGGATAGTTAGTAGACCGTTCCAGATTGCATTTCGCAGCAGTCGATCGCTCAGCCACTGCGCCAACCGTGTCGTCAAAATGTCGTGTCGTGTAGTTAAAACATAACATACATAATTATCGTCTATTTAAATCCGTGTTTCCAATTGATGTCATTTCCACTTAAAGAATCATCAACTTTATTAATTTGTACATAAAGTTCATTTTAGACTAACTAGTACTGTTAAAAAAGTCGTAAAAAATATGCAGTCGTAGCGCAAACTAAACGTTATGTGTAGGCATTACAGTTGTTTTTCCTAAAATATACTGAAGATGATTTTAAACTGAAGATCACGTCTAAGCGAGTAGTGTTAATGATTTGGAAAAAATATATGTTAAATTAAAACATTTTCTTAATAACTTAATATAGGAATATTTTAGATTATGTTTATATTACATAGTGATATTAATTTGTAAAGTTATATCTAACGCGGATAAAAAACTGAGAATCACGCAAAATCTATCAATAAAATCATTAAAAGTCTGTTATAGACGCCTTAATACTACATACATACGTACATACTTACTTTCTACGGAACCTAGAACTTACGAGCCAGACCATCCATACTATTGATATTAACAGTAATAAATAAACTTACGGGAACCGGAAAGCAAAGTCGAGGTCGACTAGTGATAAATGATACCTATCCGAATCGATTCCCGATTATATTGAAATCCGCCTAATTTAGACCCAAATCCTTTGAGAATATAAAGTAGGTAGGATTGACACATTATCGCTCTGAGATGTGTCGGATTTATGGAGTCTATTTTTAGACTTCATTGTATGGTTTTATTAGTACCTGGGCGACCGAATTCTGCTCTGGTGAAAATAAAGAATGCTTATTTAATACTACAGGATAGTTCATACTAATTCCATGCTGCCATGTCATTATTCTAAGGTAGCCACCTTGTTCTAAACTTTGGGCGACCATGCTATGTTTTTGTAACCATAATTATGATTTAAAAGAGTGTCCGTGGAGTTTTTTGCCCGTTCTTCTCCATAGGTACCTACTACGCTTTGGAATGGGCATCTAGCTTCATCTTTCTGACTGACCGACCCCTTGACAATTCAAAAGTGCCTGTAATTGGTTTATTTGAAATAAATGCTTTGAGTTTGAGTTTGAGTTTATGCTCAGGTGAAAATACGGAGAAAACGAATTTTCCCAGATTTGAGACCCGGCTAGATCGAGTTTTCGCCCTCTAAACCCCTATAATGCAACTTTCATCGAAATCATTAGAGCCGTTTTCGAGAACGTGAATACAAATATATATATACCGTCAACTGCCCTAATTTCGCCTAGCGTCCTATGTTTGCCTATAATGAAAAAGCTGTATATCTTTTTTATTTTACATGTATAGCAGTCGAAACTTTGAGTTTTCATAGAGAGCTGTAAATTTCGATTGCCATACAAGAAAAATAAAAAAGATATTACATCTTTTTCATTATAGGCAAACATAGGACGCCAGGTGAAATTAGGGCAGTTGACGGTACCTATACATATATTATATATATACAAATATTGCTCGTTTAATACTATAGGACAATTTGTAGGCGTAAAGGTAAGTAATGAATTTATTGGTATAAATTGTATTAACTATGCCGAATGCAATTTATTTTCTGCGTCTGCTTAGTGACGTGGGTTACGCTAGAACCCTAATTACGTAACACATTTTCGTAAACGATTACGGCTAATCTGTTTCATTTTGACAGTTCAACAGCATTCATTACGATTTACGTTGTTCAACAGATTTTTTTTTCGAAATTTTGAAGCAATGGGTTAGCAATATGTCTCAAAACGATTCAGATTCTGATTGATCATGTATTACGCAATTAGGGCACAGGTTAAAATCGCCTGGATTTCTTAAGTCTCCAGTTATAGTAGATAATCCTTAATGCGTGATTTGCCTTTGGATTTGCGTGTATTTTGCGTTGGCACGCTCGGCCCACGGGCTCGCCCAATTATACAACAAAATATTTAAAAAAAAAAACCCTAGAGAGGGGTGTCCTATTTCTGGAAACAACGCTTTCTCAACAAAGTTAAAAGAACAAAATAAGTTTTCCACATTAAGGGGCCTATTACAGAAATGCGCGTAAATGCATGATTTCCTCGTTGAAATTGAATACTATTCGTTGGTTAGTATAAATAACAATTACTTGGTAAAAATAGTTCGTTTTCTCTTCTACAATAATAATAAAGCGATTTTTTCATTATTTATTTATTTATCTAGCAATAATCTTTCTCCTGATGCATGTTTTGGTAAAAACTCGTGTAGAGCTCATTTGAGAGCTCTAATTTGCGGATTCTGTTGAATATAATTCATCAAAACAATTTTTCTCATATTAAACATATCTGATACTTTTATAATAATAGAACACATTTTTGTTATATGACTTTTATTTCAAGAAAAAATGACTGGACCTAATTCAATTTTCTACTAAAAACGTTTCAAAGTTCTACATCATTTTCGTACGTAGTATTTATATTTAAATAATCTCCAACATTATAACAAACAATTTTTTTAATTTTTTTAATTGCTATTTTTATTTTTTTATGAATAAAATAAAAGTACCATATTATTATATTTCACTGCGCCGGCAATGTGCGCTCAGTATCGCAAGAATGCTTTAGCAGAGCGCCGAAATTTAAGAGGGCTCTTAACTTAAATATATTTCAATCTTCACGTTTTTATTGAAAAAAAGAACGATCTTTTAAGCAAGATCGTTCTTTTTTAGCCCATTGGTATGCCAATGGACTTACAATGATGAAGACAATCGCAAAATTCCTTGGTTGATGACATTTCAAGGCCGAATAATGAACCCAGCAAGAATAAGGCCGAATAATGAGGCATGGATCAAAATGCTGTTCTAGACCTTTAAAATAAAAAAAATCCGGAAGTATTTTTAAGTAGACTAGACTCTCAGTGTACAAAACAAAGTGGTATCTACATGGGCGATAGTATCATGTAGATGCCGCTGTGTTTGCAAATTCAATAGAAACTGTATGAAGCAATCCCCAAGGCGATATGATTGCGGTGAGAATTTGATGGTACGGCGAGACTATCGCCGCGATTCTCTCGCCCGTGGAGATGGCACCTAAGACTTAATCAATATTAATACCTGCTAAGCACAGAGCAAGGATTAGCAGCGCCGGCAGCCTCTACACACGGCAGTACTTACTAATACAATTCGTGGCGCCAAAAGTGTGCAGTTGAGTACACAGCTTCTGTCCCGGTCGCTATTCAAAGCGATCAGTTTCTATACGCCATTAGGGTCGTATTGCGAGTAAATAGAGACATGCTTCGTCCGTGTGGTGCCAGACGTAAAGTAGAATAAAATAAATAGTAGTAATAGTAGTATATAGTAAATAGTACCATCCCATTTCTTCCCGTGATCGTAAAAGGTGAATTAGAATAGGCAGCTGCAGCGTTCTCTACGCATTTTAATGCCATACTGCGGACGCCAACCCGCCTGCCAAGCGTGGCGATTATGGCAAACCCCCATCCATTTGGGGGAGGCCTATGTCCAGCAGTGGACGTCTTTCGGCTGAAATGATGATGATGATGAGTGATATGCTTTGTTTGTATGTAAAGTGACGACAAGGCTACCTCTAACTGCAGTCGCCGTGTGTCTTCGTATTCTGTGGTGGCGCTATGCGTCCCAAACTGAAATAACAGGAAATAATATTCTAGTCTATTCAAGTATTCTACGCGCTACTGCTGGGCATGAGGTCCTGTGTTTGATTCCCAGCTTGGGCAAAGTGATATTGCGCTTTTCCATTAGGAGTTTCTCAGTAGCAGCCCGGAGTCTGGATTTGTGCCCGGTTGATGGCAAAAGGCTCGCCCCCTATTACATGGGACTTAAATATAACAGGCGAAATGTGGGTATACCTCTGCCTAACCTAACCCTTCGGGGAGCCAAAGCGTGATGTTATGGTATATTTCAATATTTTAGTCTGAAAAAAAAAACCGCACTTCCTTCAAATATACACAACTCTATATTCTCATAACATACGCCGTATACCTCATAAAACGATATTATTAAATATTCTACGCATACACACTCAGAAAATCTGCTACCAAATAGAAAAAGTCAACTCCAGCAAGGATAATACACACACCCGTATTTTGTCCCAAACCGCATCACGTACAGAATAATATTAGCCATAAGCAAAATTGAAAACGTACATAAATTCGGCTAACCCTAATTATTATTTCAGGCACAACACTTCGATGTTGTATGACTGACGGTCTGAGCGCACTTTTTGTCTAAGACCTCTTGTACATTTGCATGCTAAGCCCAACTTATAAGTGAGTTTTCGGGTTGTTTTTTGTGATACTTATCTGCAGCTCCTCTGCCTGTATTAGCTTATCTGTGCTGGCAGTGTCATCACAACGTTAATGTTTTCCCATTGTTTGTCTTATTTGTTTTAGTATATTCGTGTATTTATGTATATTTATTTGTGCTTATATTTTTATATAATTAGACATATATTTTATTTATAGTTTGTAATAGGTATATATTGTGTATCTTTATATATTACATAAATATTTTTTTATTCCTCAATTTTTAGTAATTGCACCTAGCACTGTTTGTCTCTGCATCACCCAAAGGTTGACTTGTAGAAAATGCCTATGGCAATAAGTCCGCCTCTGTACATTTCTGTGCTTAAAGTATTAAATTAATTAATTAATAAATACTTAATGTGGCGTAGGAGTCGACAAGCAAAAAGTATTATGCTCTTAACTATGCAAAAACACAGCAAAATAATTCCTACACAGTTATACTCTTACAAGCTTATGACTAACTACTCGTTTTATGAAGGTATCGCAAAAACGTTGTGAAGTACCCTAAGACTGACTGTCCACTGGAGCGGAGAAGAGAGGAGCGGAGCGGAGCTGTGCCAATATTAACCAAAGGAATTGTATAACATCTCCATAAATTCATACAAAACCAGGAAGCGGAGCGGGGAAGAGGACCGGGGAAGTGAAAAAACCCGACGGCGCCGCGGCGGGGTATTGTAGCCCGCTCAAATTACTCGTCGCGTGAACTCGCCCTAGATCCGTGCAGTCCGCAACTCCGCTCCGCACTACCTCGCTCGGCATCAATGAACAGACACAGTCCGCAACTCCGCTCCGCATTACTCCCTCGCTCATGGACAGGCAACCTAAAAGTAGTTTTTTTTTTATCTTACAAGTAATTTTATGTAATTCATTTCTTCCTTTCCACCATAGCTGTACTTAGATACATACACTACTTATCAAGGAGGTACATTTTTGGGTCAACTGTAGCTACCTATAATAATAATACCAGCCTGTTACTGTCGCACTGCAGGGCAAAGGCCTCTTCTCGTACAGAGAAGGCACGAGCATTGATCACCACGCTTGCTCAAGACGGGTTGGCGATTTCAGACTTATATTAACTACAAGTCCAGGTTTCACGATGTTTTCTTCACCGATGTCAGTAATGTCCAAGATAAACTCAGAAATATACTTACGAATTGAAAAAGTCACATTGGTACTTGCCCGGGTTTGAACCCCCAACCTCGTGCATGAGAGGCGAGGCATTAACCACTGGGCCATCACGACACTTCCTACCTACCACTGCCTTTACAACCTATGTAAAATAAATAAAAAAACAGGTCCCATAAAAAAGTGTCTATCAATCTTTGGGACTAAAAATCCGTTCTAAGAAGCTGTGACTTAATAAATAGTCGAATCAGCTGGAGAGTCGATAAATTCCGATTCAATTAGTGTCGATATTTCTCAGGAAAACGGAAATTTAGTGTAATTTAGACCCTCGTCGCCATTTTCATTGCCTCTCCTTAAGTTGCTTACGAACTTAGGTCACGTAGGGGATCGAAGGACTGTAGCCAATGGATTAACGACAGCTGTGCGAAAGGACTTAAAAGGGAAAGATAAAGAAACGCCTGCAATGGGGTGGTCATAAATCTTCTGTTGTTTTATGTAAATAAAAGGATTTCTATTTTTGCAGCCAAGGACGCGCGATTTTGCTTTATTACGGACGCTTTTAACGTGCACGTCTCTCTACATTGTTCTCACATTTATAATTACAACATGAATAATGTAACCAATATTTTGTAACAATATTCTGATTTAAAAGAGTGTCCGTGGAGTTTCTTGCCTGTTCTTCTCCATAGGACCCTACTACGCGTTGGAATGGGCAACTAGCTTCATATTTCTGACTGACCGACCCCTTGACATTTCAAAAGTGCCTGTAATTGGTTTATTTGAAATAAATGCTTTGAGTTTGAGCTGTTTCGGATCACAGTATGCCAGAAAAATTTATATGCTAATGATTTTTTTTAGGGCTGGTCCTCTGAGTAGAGCTTTCTCACTGCTGGGACAGCAAACCGCAAAGGCAGTACAGCATAAAGCACGTTCTAATAGAACCCCTAATATTTCGTTATTTTTAGGGTTCCGTACCTCAAAAGGAAAAAACGGAACCCAGGATCACTTCGTTGTCTGTCTATCTGACTGTCTATCTGTCAGAGACCATTTATCTCAGGAACGCATGGAGGTATCAAGTTGAAATTAATATCAAATTTGTAGGTCTATGGTCCCTTGGAGCTAAAAAAGAACAAGCTTCTAAGTCAACGCAATAAAAAAATACGGCCATTTATGCGACATATTTTGATATTCGCAAATAAATCAAAACCTACATACAGGGTACCAGCATGGCTATCAGGACTATCAGCACAAGTAAATGAAAAAGTCTGTTAATTTGTTTAAACAAAAAAATAAAAATTTCTATTAAAAACTTACATTTGCCGTGATTAATTGACCGTGACGTATATCGATGTATGGGAGAACATGTTTTTCAACTACAATGTTAAATTTGTTTTTGGAATAAATTCTTCCCAACGACGGAACCCTTCATTGTGCGTGGGTCCGACACGTATTTGGCCGGTTTTAATGGGCTGTTCCTCTGAGTAAAGCATAACGTCCCCACTGCTACGACAGTAAACCGTAAAGGCCAGGCAGTAAAGTGTAAAGTGTTCTAATAATATCTAATACTCGTATTTAAATATTTTTAACGGCAAAAACCACTCTCCGTCACGGGTTCTTTTGTGTGACGAGGAGGAGGATCATGTGCCTCCGTGCCATTGCCCTGTCTAAGAAATCCAGACTATTGTTAACCTGTCGTAACCTACGTAACTAAGCGGACGTAGAAAATAAATTGCATTCGGCATAATAAAATTTTCACCAATAAATTCATCACTAACCTTTACGCCTACAAATTATTATCTACTAAAACCAGATAATGAAGTCTAAAAATAGACTCGAATTTAAAGGAAAAACTCGATCTAGCTAGGTCTCATATCTGGGAAAATTCGTTTTCTCCGTATTTTCACCTGAGCAGAGCTTGGTCGCCCAAAGTTTAGAACAAGGTGGCTACCTTAGAGTAATGACATGGCAGCACGGAATTAGTAAGAACTATCCTGCACTATTAAATAATCATTCTCTATTTTCACCAGAACAGAACTCGGTCGCCCAGGTACTACTAAAACCAGACAATGAAGTCTAAAAATAGACTCGTATTTCTCGACACATCTCAGAGCGATAATGTGCCAATCCTACCTACTTTATATTCCCAAAGGATTCGAGTCTAAATTAAGCGGATTTCAATATAATCGGGAATCGATTCGGATATCATTTATCACTCGTTGACCTCGACTTTGCTCGGAATAGGAACTTTGGGACTATTAACTCGAGTATCTCGTAATTTGGTTTAGTCGTAGTTATATTTGATTTCGTAATCATTTGTAATAAATAACAGTTATTCTAGGCAATTTACATTTCTAAAGTTTTAACTTTCAAACTATAATTAGTTACCTATAAGCAGTATTCTCAGTTACCAGTAAAATTTCTGGCAATTAGGGGTAGATTACGGCCCACTACCTCTGACAGAGAAGAGGCCTGGTCCCGGCATCGGCACAGGAAAATTATTTGGCTCAAAGAAAGCAAGAAAGAAAAGAAAGAAAAATGCGTTTATTGGCATTACAGCAGAAAAATACACCTTATAACTAAAAAAAAAACCAATAGGGCCTCAGCTCAGCATAAATGTCAGATGGCAACACAAAGTGTACCACCTGACGCTGATTATCAGCTGCAACCCACGACTCATACTTGTAACCCCCCCTTTTCTGTGTGTACCACTAGTGTTGATTTATACAATCCAAGTTTTGACTTGTGACAATAAAACGTCAAGTAAAAGACTACAGTTTCTGCTCACTCTCACCCGATAACGAAGCTTACTTATTAGGTATCAATTCCCAATCGATAGTCCTCCAATTCCCATCGCAGTGCGAACGAGGTTGGTAATTTGATTGGGACTCTGCATAACTGTGGCGTAGACCCTAATGCTCTCATAATATTAACATAGGTACGTCGGAATTGCTGGGATTGTATGTATGTAATGAACGTATGTGTTATTGTTAGGGATGCCGACGAATATTTTTGCTCTATGTAATTATGCATATCTGTACGATAATATACTGTTTTGTTTTAACAGTTTTGGAAATAAAGTCTGAGGCCCTTTTGTACACACACGTTTTTCTTTAAAATATACGGTTTATTCGCCGTGTGTAGGCACGATCGTCAGTGTTGCATGGAAGTTTGTTGACAGACACGTTTTTTCTACGGCGCGATTTATACACCGTACCGTAAAGAAAACGTGCTGTATACAAATGGCCTTAGTAACTAAAGTTCATTGATGCCGTGGCGTTCACATTCAAGGCTATTAGCACAGATTACTACGGTTGGTTCGATCCGCAAAATCATTTAATAAAAAAGCGACTCTTGCTACGACTCAATAAAGTGCAATTCAGGTCGCACAGCGCTAATAACCTTCAGTTATTACTCACCTAGAAGTTACCTCTCTTTCTATTGCGTAACTCTTATATCTTCTGACTA
The DNA here is from genome assembly GCA_916701695.1 of Agrochola macilenta. NCBI lineage: Eukaryota > Metazoa > Arthropoda > Insecta > Lepidoptera > Noctuidae > Agrochola > Agrochola macilenta. The sequence continues at coordinate 6,176,285 of OU753554.1, read as the reverse complement.
CGTTACACTCACTGAATTAGCCCGACAAGACAAGCCCGCTGCGTTTTTGTAGGTTCATACCTAAAATGCGCAGTGTGGCTTATTTTCCTTTTTTTTTGGGTGGGAAATTAATTTCTCCCGCTCTGGGCGGAGCGGGAGGGCGTATCAGACTCTTACTGACTAAAACCCATCCGTGTTCCTTCAGTTGCCTGTACGTTGCCAGGGGCCACGGTATCCCTTTCGAACTTTCCCGCGACCCCGGCAGGCATCGGTCCTAGCGGACCCCGTCAGTTATGCTGACATCTCTTTGAGGCGCGCGTGGAACTCAACGCGCCGTCGACGCGGGCCTGCTCCTTATCGGACGGCGAGCTAATTCGCAGTGCGACTTTTGTACTATTCTGTGATATTAGTTTCAAGTGATAATACATTTATTTTCCACGACCTAACCACATACGGTATATGAAGATAACTAAAAGGCAAAATTTGAAAGCCAATACAAACCAAATGTTACGTATCCCACGATACTTACATCACTCAATACCGGTATGCATTAGAGAATACGACCCTTACGAGTACGGTGACCTAGCACGAACTTACGAAGCAAACGTAATCGCACAGACATAATATTCTGAACACTGATTAGACGGTACAACTTTTACTGTTGAAATTTCTTGCTGCAGCTCATGATATGCCTTAGGCAAATTTTTGCTGCAGCTATGTTATGCCACAGGCAAATTGTTGCTGCAGATAATTTGTTATGCCACAGGCAAATTGTTGCTGCACCTTGTGGTATGCCACAGGCAAATTGTTGCTGCAGCTTATGGTATGCCACAGGCAATTAAATCCCACATTGTAAATCAGGCTTTATACTACAAAATCCATTGTCAAATCAATTTAATTGAACACAAACTAAAATTCAACATCTTTATCGAAAATACAAAGTTGACCAAACAATTTTGACAAAATCTTCGTCAAATGAACCACATATTGTACGTATTTGATTTCAGAAAGGTCGATAGGTACATACTATCCGTAGCAGATATCCCAAGCTTGTGTACGTAGGAATGTCAACAACTTTGCGGGCCTGCTAATACAATTAGCAACTATATTGCGGGTAACGTGTGGCTTGGCCAAAGTTACATGCCTGAACTTTAGTCAATATGCTTAGAAGACAATTCTATGTATATAGATATGCGTAGTTTCTCTTTAGCGTTTAATTTTAAAAAGCTACAGAGGCGATGCGATGCGATGTTTCGGGGAGTTTTAGCTATATATTACCGGGTTGAATGAAAGGTGTATTTAGTATGAATTTCTTATTTATTTCAATGAAATCAATCTACATATTTATCATGATGATGCGCTCTCTCAGCTCTCTAAGCCGAGTCTCTATTCCTTTCTTATCTTCTAAATATGAAAAAGTGTTCATCTCATGATACATGCCATCAACCATGCAGGATAAAACCTCTACAGTACCTACTCCTTGCTAACTACTGACATTGATTAAAAGATCTTCTGAGAGAATATATCACCTGACTCTTATTAATATTCGTGTGACAGCGCCGACAGCTGTGGCGAGACAGTGCTAACCTAACCTAACCCAACCCATTCGTTTTACCTGCTGAAAATTTTCCACCTGGACTTGAGTTGCCTTGGCTCACCTGGAAGTCTTTAAATATAGACTCCGGACCCAGGTAGGTCGAAGAAAGGAAAACCATTTCAGGTGGCGATGCACAGATGACTCCGCCCTGGAGTGTAAATGAGGTGCTGTCGCACAAACAATGGGGCACTTCATAAAGTGTCCAGTGTGTCCTGTTGCCTGCACGATGCAGGAGCTGATGGACGCTACTAAAGGTGCCAAACTCGTAGCCAAATTCTGGGCTTCCTCTATATGAATTACCATCGACACGGTAAGAAGAGGAAGCGCTGACAGCACCTTTTACGCCACCTTGCGAGTCGACCAATAGCTATGTTATCTATACGTCGGAAATATGTTACTGAGTTGACTTATCGGGATGCCAGCGCTACCTAACGGCCCTCGACGGAGTTTATAACATAACGCTCGGACCGGCCGGAGCTGAGCGGAGTTCATGGATGGCGGTCAAACAGTGAAGACGTATAGAAACTGTCGCGCGTTTCGAATAGTTGTGTCGTGTACCTACAGTGTTTGAATTGCTAGTGAATATTAATTTGATAGTCATTTATAATTTGATATGAACTGCAAACGGTTTTTCTATTGCGCAATAACCAAGACTACCCACAGTAGTTAAAATATGGTTGATAATAACGAATGAGACACATACCCTTCTCCATCATATAATTATGTTCCTATAATTTCCGTTTTAGAAACCAAAATGTTCTTAAATAACCATATTGAATCAAAATGCAAATCTGAAAATCCTCTGTTAGAAAAAATGATGAATTGATGACACACTACACAAAACATTGATCTTGAGAAATAAAACACCAGTTTACTAAAATAGAACCTTCCAGGCTTCCACCAATCAGTAATGTTGGCATAAACAACAAAAATTATACAAAGTTAAACGAAATTCATAAGAAATTGTATTACAATGGTAAAGAAGAAGTATCCGTACTCGAGCGAGACCGATTGTAGCGTTTAATTAAATACCGTATCACTTTGTAGTTAGTTGAAGAAACAGGAGAATTAAATTGAACAACAGATATAATTCTGAATAATAGAATAAGTTATTATAGAAGTTTATGAATCTTTCAAGACGTCAGTCCCGGCCGGTCAGGGATCTGGCTTTGAAGCACAAAGGGGTGGGTTTAAACCAGACAAGTGATCCGTTACACAGGGTATCCTAGTAAGAAATCATAATATCTACAAACTATCATTTTGTATGCATTTTGCAAACAATCATCTCACAAACGACCATTTTGTATGAATTTTTCTTGACACTATATGTTTATACCTTCATATAAAGATTTATTCAATCAATCTGCCCAGCCTTTTTTTTTAACTGGGAAATCATCAAATGACTCCTCCCGCTCTGGGCGGAGCGAGAGGTGTCAGACTTTTACTGACTAAAACCCACCCGTGTTCCTTCCGTTGCCTGTGTGCCGGGGCCGCGATATCCCTTTCGGACAAACTCGCAACCCTGGAATCTGCCCAGCCTGTTTCCATTTATTTTGAGGGCAGCTTCCAGTCTAACCAGATGCAGCTGAACACTAGTATTTTACATGGAGCCACTGCCTATCTGACCTCTACAACCCAGTAACTGGGTAATACGAATCGTAGACTGGTTGTCAGACTTTCGAGCTTCTGACGACCCGTAACGACTGTCAATGATCCACGAATGACAGCCGGGACAAACGGCTTAACGTGCTTTCCGAGGCACGGAGGAGTCTCGGTATGTTAAGATGGTCACCCATCCACAGAACAACCCCGGCAAGCGTAGCTTAACCTGATGGATCGACCCGTGCGGCTGTTATTACTTAGCCACGAGCTCCTCAGATTTATTATATACCTATAAGTACTTTTTAGATAATCTTGCAAATCAGTGATGGACGATAAAAGAAAACATCGCGAGAAAACCTGAACTTTTAAAGATCTGAAATAGTAAAAAAAAAAAATGATTCTGATCAGAAAAGTATCTACATAAAAGTAAGTAAGCTATCATGGATTAGTCTATAATTTTCCATAGGTACCATTAAACCTTCAACAGTGAAAACTATTCTTTCAAGTAAAGTTATTAATTAATCATAGCACTAATTGAGTCCTAATTGCTTGTGTATAATTACCCATTACGTAATACAAAGTTTACGCATTTCTCTATCTTAGACCACAAACTATTCAACGTTCTAGTAATAAACCTTTAGAAGTTTCAGTTTAATAGTCCTCAGAAGCAACATATACTGTATGTACAAAAGTTTACACCGGACTTGGTCTTAGTAAAATTAAAATAGTCTTCATGGTTTTTCTTCATTAGTCAATTTTAAATCTCCTCAAAAAGGTCCTTTGAAATAATATACTATAGATTGTACTCGTAATACACATTATTCTAATCTGCGTTCGCAATTTATTTTCCAAACATGTCAACAAATACGAGTTGTACGAAAAACAACTGTAATGCTAGCACATGACTTTTTCAACAGTATTAGTCAGTCTAAAATCAACTTTATTTACACTTTCAGAAAGTTGATGTTTGTTTAAGTGGAAATAACATCAATTGGAAACAAGGATTTAAATAGACCTTACATGTACTCACGCCTTCCTCCCATGGGGGTGCCATTCAACGTGGCAATGCTGCCAGTCTTCTGGGTACGTTTCCGAATGACAGCGATGCGGATGAGTACTTCGACGACTAAGTGTCGTTTGGTTTTTGTATTTATGTGTATAGTTAGTTAGACATTTAATTTAGTATTAGATTGTATATAAGATTTGTCATCTATGGTTATAATAAAAAATCACGCTCTAAAAAGTATGAAACTAGAAAATATTTCAGACAGAAATGGTCAAGGTCAAGCCTTGACCATTTTTGTACCTATGCAGCTATGTCTTGATTTCTGTCTGAAAATTTTTCTACTTTCATACTTTTTAGAGCGTGATTTTTCAGTAGCGTGGTTTTAGTTTTTGAACTTACTTTTTATTTACAAAATTTTGGGGTTATAACTTCGTTTTTATTTTTTTAGTTCATCACTTTATGTCTTCTAGAGGGCGCCATATTGAATAACCAGCGGACGATCAAAATGCTTCTAACGATACCTCATAATCAGGTATGTCAAATTATGATCATGAGATATGATGTGATATGAGTTTAGAAGTTTTGAGGTAACTAGATTTAACATACATACAATACATACCGGTCAAAATAATAACCCACCGTAGTCGGTAAAAAGAACCTTATGGTAACTCATGGAGGTAGGCAGAAACTACAGAACGCCATCTGCTACAATCCTTACATACTCCTTAGAAAGAAAGAAAGAAAATAGGTTTATTTGCGGTACACATGACGCAAGGTAAGAACAAAACACGAAAATAAACAATTTGGGGGAAAATATGCGTTACATCCACGCAAAACGGCCATCGCTCAGCATAAAGCTGTGACCCTATGTGAGACAGAGCCGCAGCGCTGGTTTTCAACGACAGCCGGCGTTGACGTTATGACGTCAACCGGTGCAGCTTATAGTGAAATAACAAAAAATAAAATGAATAAGTACAATACTTAGTCTTAAATGTTTATATAAAATATAATATTTAAAATGGTAACATTTCGTACCGTCGGCGACTCACGCGCCACAGACAGTCTGTGCGCGCAGCTGTCATATAAACTGTTTGCTTGACGTTTTGACATATTGGATAATAAGTACTGGTCCTTTTGCTTCGTTTACGTCCATACATCAGGTCATACACGCACGCTGGTTGCAAGTACTACGCACCTGACCTTTCTGAAGAACATCGCCAATAAAATCGCTATATGTCATTCTAGAGCGTCCCCTCCTAACTCGCGGCATAGTCATGACTATGCCGCGAGTTGTGAGGGGGCGCTCTAAATTAAATAAAAATAAGAAATAACCTTCATACAGAAATACTTTTCATGCAGACCAGGTTTACGAATCATTAGGTACAGGCAATTAATTACTGAACAAAATAAAAAGGAGATCGTAATAACTAATTAGACGACATTTTTATGCTTCGGGTGAGACTTTAGAGGAAGCGGATTGCGATTATTAGGCCTTGCCCGCATTGCTAATTTTATTCGCGCGATTTTTATTCCTACAGTTTATATCCAGTGTTCGGCATTGCTACGAGCGCGAATTCTATATTGCCAGTGCGTGTAGCTACCATGTTTGTGTTAAAGAAATGTGATAAAAATTTCGCGCGATTATTTACTAGGCATTATATCTCAACTATCGCAGTCATAATTTACTCAACACACACAGTTGGCCATTACATTGGCCAAATAACTTGGGAGATATTTAAATGATCCTCTAAAAACTTATTGACCTTTTAATGATGTACGCTTTTTTAAATTAATGATCCTCGATAAACTTTTTGGGCTTCTAATAACAAATAAATAAAATAATTTTATTTCGGACTACTATAAAAGATCAATCGATTGTTATTAGCAGGTTTGCACTTAAAATACTATTACAACAGATAGTTAAAAAGACGCTCATTTATTTAAAAAAGTCTGCATCATTAGTATAGTAAATACTAATGATGCACACTTTTTTAAATAAATGAGCCTCTTTTTAACTATCTGGGCTTTTCTCACAGTTGGTCGCAGTAACTAAGTGTTCTTATACACGAGCGGCACGTTGCCAATGGTAGAGGCCATGGTATAACAATATACTTCGCCAGGTATGGCATTCCGAAACACAGTGGTCACGTGGGCAACACAAGTCTACGTCATCGCATCTGTGTTACCAGAAGTTTGTTATAATAACTCCCTAACCATCTATATTACCTGTGCGAATCCGTTAAAACAATGAGGTTTTAATTAACAATTACGTTGGTTTATGTTTAAATTGAATTGTTTCGTTTGATTAGACACACGAAACGACAATTTAAAAGCTTTGGTTTCTGAAAATCTTTCCTTAATCGTGTTTTGTTGCAATAGAGTGGCAACTGGATAGTGACGTAAGCATGTGTTAGTCCCGGAATGCCAGACCTTGTTTTATTAGACCATGGGTAGAGGCAACTGAAGCCGTCGGCACTCGTCGGTGGCAGTCGTCGACTCGTCGGCGGTCGTATGCGATCGACACCGCCGCCGAGTGGATGTGACGCATATTATCCCCAACTTGTTCTGTTTTGTGTTTGTGTTCTTTCTTTGCGTCATGTTAACCGCAAATAAACCTTTTTTCTTTTTTTTCTTACTTATCTTGTTTTTTTGGACACCAAAATAGGAATTATTTAAGGTTCACAAAAAGGGCTCAATCATTACATTAGTGTTCAATAATACTTTTAGAAAAGCCAAATTTATTTGAGGGTCGATTAAATACATCTCAAATAACTTTACCTTTGTCCTCCAACTAAATCTGACCTTGAAAAAAGCCCAGGACATCAGATAATCATCAGCCAAGACGGCCTCTTCAAATAATGAGGCAGACGTTAACACTTCACCACTCTTAAAGACAAATCAAGTGGGTCCACACAACCCCTCGATCACACCTCCACAAAAGGACGCACCCTTATTTTTACACTCAAGCCTCTTTATTAAGACAAGTTCAAGATTAATTAGAGTCTGCAAATATTTGAAAAGATACCTCAAAAGAATTATTTTTAGAGGGAATTGTGAGACCGGAATGAATGCTTTAGATTTGTGAAAAAAGTTGCCAAAGACACGGCAGGTGGTGGACAAAGGAAAATTATTGTGAATTAATGATTTTTTGCGATGGTTTAGTTGCAAAGGCCTTTTTTAAATTCCGCAGGACCTACTACGGTAGGGTAGTAGTACCTATTTAGACTTTTCAGTTCTGACTTTCCTTTTTATGGCCTTTAGTTGAATTCGATCACTAGGGTCATTCTGCAGGGTATACTTCATAACAACTGTGAAGGTAATGGCAAAGAATGTGGGTGCCATGACACAACCTTGTTTTACTCCACTTTTAATTTGGATCTCTTTAGAATTTTCGTTTACGTGATGAACTTGCCCTTTTAGGCTGCCTGTCCACTAGAGCGGAGTAGCGGTGTGCCAATATTAACCAATGGAATTGCATAAAACCTCCGCTCCGCTTCAGTGGACAGGCATTTGCGAACTAGTTTAAAAATTCATACAAAACCGGGAAGCGGAACGGACAAACGTAGCGGAGAAGCGGAGAAGGGAAGCGGAGCGGGGAAATGGAGCGGGGAACTGGAGCGGGGAATTATTACTCGTCGCGTGATCTCGGTCTAGCTCCGCACAGTCCGCAACATCGCTCCGCTACCTCGCTCATCATTGGACAGACACTGTCCGCAACTCCGCTCCACTCCGCTGCCTCGCTCCGCTTCAATGGACGTGCAACCTTATGCAGACATGAAATTGGCGTATGAGGTTGACGAACTTCTACGAACTTCTACGAATACGTACGAAGATACCTAAGCCCTCCTACTTTTAACTCTGCCGCCTAACACTATTGCATTAGTTCACCATCTACAGCCGATAATGTTCCCACTGCTGGGATAGAGGCCTCCTCTATTTTTCGTCGTTGGAAGATATCACAAGGTCTTATAAACTTTCCATTACGTTGAACTTCTTACCGCTTAGCTTCGCTTTCTTTAGTTACGAAAAAGAATTATCTTTTTGCAGGCATCTGAAACATTTCTAAACGATAAAAGCATGTCTGGAACACGTTTTGAAATTAGAATATCTACTCATCTCTAAAATATTTAATCAAAACTACTCAAAACATTGCAAACAACATTATTTATATAAATTCAAGTAAGTGCCTCAGTTTAAACAAAATGCATTAACTAATTCCATAAAAACATTAGTGTATTAGATACTCCGTATAATTAGTTCTTTGGTACTTTGGCTGCATCCAATTACATAGATGCTTATTGTTCATACATTTTAGATGAGACTCTGAGTTTATTGCACTTTTTACTTTCAATATTATTTTTACAACTTGAGATAGCAAATTAGAATTTCAAAAGCAGATGGTGCTTGAACTGTGTGGGTGATTATTTATTTGGAAGAAAACTTCAATATTAGACGTATTTTATTTATGATGCTTTTAGTGTGATCGTCCTTAAAAATAGAATGGATTTTCTTGTTCAATATGTTCTACTACATTGTGTGACAAGGCTAGATTGTAATAAATTATTTAGAACGTTAGTCCTTATTAAAACAGAAAAAAGTGTGTTCTATTCTAATCAATTTTATAGAAAAGTCAACTATTCTGCCAAAAAATGTGTTCAACTGATTTAAATAAATCGTCTGAGGTGTTCAATGTCTCACCAAATAAAAAACCAAGACAGCGCTATCAAGAGTGAAGTGAGGCCGGTTTCGTATACATGTGTGCATTTAGTGAAGTGTAGTTTGATTGTATTTTGATTGTAGTTTGATTGTAGTTTGATTGTAGTTTGATTGTAGTTTGATTGTAGTTTGATTGTAGTTTGATTGTAGTTTGATTGTAGTTTGATTGTAGTTTGATTGTAGTTTGATTGTAGTTTGATTGTAGTTTGATTGTAGTTTGATTGTAGTTTGATTGTAGTTTGACACGTCACACGCGTGTTAGGTTACAAATCGAATAGATTACGTGTGTTTTTTTTATATTTCATGACTTTTGTAACGTTACCTCGTTTATCAAATTATGATAAGTATTTTAGAAGTTATGAGGGAACAGATGAACATACAAATACATACTTACATATCGGTAAAACCGCTTCGCCGTAGTCGGCTAAAAATAGCCAAAAAATTAAGCGCTGCATCTATTGCCGATCTATAAACGTAGATGACGAAGAAGAATAGAGGCTGTTATGTCCATATGATGGACATAATAGCATTCTTCAAGACTTTCTTTGTCAAGTTCACAAGAGCAGGCCACCAAGGATAAAAGTTCGGATATTACTTGCCAATATGTCGTATGAACTATGTTGATTCTTGTTACAGCACTGATCCGAAGATTTCCAAGTTTTACTAAACTTTATGACCTTTTGACGTTTAGGTGTTCAATATGTTTCATAACAAAATATCACTACACTTGACAAAATTCAAAACCGATTTTCTCGTACAGTATCGATTCAATTGTTGAAATGCTACATACGGTGACCATCTGTGAAGATTATGCTTTACTTCTTGGATTGATTTACAATGTCACTAAAAGTGAAATCATGGTCATGGATTCCATGTGATGCCGGATGTAAAGAATAGTACCATCCCATTTCTTCCCGTGGGTGTCGTAAAAGTTGGCTAAAGGACTTACTAGAGAATGGGCAGCGTTCTCTATGCATTTTAACACCATACTGCGATCGCCAACCCGCCTGCCAAGCGTGGCGATTATGGCAAACCCCCCCATTGGGGGTAGGCCTATGTGCAGCAGTGGATGTCTTTCGGCTGAAATGATGATGGTCTTTGGTGTCAGCGGTCGATGTTCTGACCCTATGCCTCCGGTCAAGTTAACCGGAATATCGCTTGTGCGGTATATAAAGTGAAATACTTTGGACATCTTTTCACCGCTGACCTCAGATTGAAAGAGAAAGGAGAGCGCTGTCTGTGTGAGCTAATATGATCGCTTGCAGGTTTGCTCGTTGTTCTAGTGTGGTTAAAAAAAACATTTTTTTGTGCATAGTACACCTCATTTTACACGTGCAGCCTGTGGGTAGATTACACACAAAAATCGTACAGCGCCCTTTGCGATCAATACAACAATGCGTTCCGGGTATTGATGGGGCTGTTCCGCTTCTGTAGCGCATCAGGGATGTTTGCTAATGCTCGTGTCGATTGTTTCTATGCGACGATGCGAAAAAGATGCGCTTCCCTGGTGTGCCGGGCGCGGGCCAGGCCCAACAAACGAGCAGACTGGACTGTTTGTGTATGAATCACTGCTGCAAGCTTTCCACATCGGTGTTGAGCGTGTAGCACGGATTATCATTACTATAAGGCAGTGTTAGGTTAAGTTTACTAACGTAGTATTGTTACTAACATTTTGAGTCTTGTTACTTGTTGATTAAATATAAATAAAATAAATTAACAGTTCACAAAAGTAATTACGTGAAGCTGCTATATGCACAAAACCTCATAATTTCAATATTCTTCTTTTCGTGTGGTTAGTGACAAACCTGGTGTCAGAGTTTTAAAGCCGCCCATGGGCCTCTGACATGGCTTCACATGCCGTCGAGAAATATCTCTCAGGCATGCCGGTTTCCTCACGATGTTTTCCTTCACCGTTTTTGAAGCAAGTGATAATTATACAATACGCACATGAATCCGAAAAGTCAGAGGTGCGTGCCTTGGATTCGAATTCGAGACCTACTTGGCGACAGACGGTCACACCACTAGGCTATCACTGCGCTCAATTGCTTGAATTATAATTTCAATCAAAACAATATAAGAAAATGGTTCTTGAATTTCACCGAGTGTACCTATATATACTCGTATTTTTGCCCTTCACTGTTCATGAATCATCCAATCAAAAATAATGCATATATTTGCATGTACCCTATCGTGAATTGAATCAGTACACAACAACCATACACAAGGAAACCTCTCACACAACATGGCTGAGAATATCGAATCTATAGTGGACATAACCACCGAACGTGCCTAGAGTGGCATTTGCACTACCCGGTTGTGAATTGTGTGGTACACCGACTGGCAGTAAGCGGCATGTCCTCATTAGCTTATTGTCCTGTGCTGAGCTCACGCAACGCGTCGTACGTCCAGCCAGCAATAGGACTCGTCCATCAAGGAGCGCTGTCCCAAATTAGACGCATTATTGATTTATTATACATAAATCAAAAGGCGTTTTTAATAAAACACGTATATTTAAAGATAAATAGTTAAATTATCTTTAAAATGGTGAAGACTTCAGAAAAATACGCTTGAATATTTTTGTGTGATGCTCAGTTTTTTATCCGCGTTAGACATCACTTTACAAATTAATTACACTATGTAATATAAAAATAATCTAAAATGTTCACAGACTAAGTTATTAAGAAAATGCTCATAATAAACATTTTTTTTTCCAAATCGTTGGCACTACTCGAGTAGACATGATCTTCAGTATAAAATAATTAAAAGTCGCTTAATAACACTAACTTAACTAAAACTATTCACAAACTAAAATATGGCTTCGAAATATTCCTCCGCATCGCTGTCGACTGGGTGCAACTTTTTTTAATATCTTGCGCTAGTACAATATGTTTAATTTAGTTGAATAGCGTATTAAAATATTTAATTAAGTAATTTAATGCAAAAAAAGCTGCTGTTAATATTTTTGCTTGAAGTACAATTAAAAAAATTCGTAATTTTATTTTTATTTAAATTTCCGTGGAGGTAAATGTTTAATTTTGAAATAATATATTAGTTTTACGAATTGTTTACATAATATAAACCAAAATTTTCCTGTTAATTATTTTGCCTCAATTTTTATTCACAAAAATGCATTTTTGTTTTTTTTTACCTTGAAAATGTTTAATTTTTTTATTATTTGAAGAGCTAAGTTAAAAAACACGACTCAGGAAAAAAATCGCTGTTAGGATTTACTGCAGGGTTCAAACCTAATTTCCCCGGCCTAAAAACAGATTTTTATAGAATGACCTTTAAGAAAATTGTTTGAAGTAAACACTAAGAACTAAGATAGGTATGTATGAACTTTCAAGAGCTAAAAGGTTTTTCTCAAACATGCTTGGAAATTCGAGCTTTATTTTATTTTGACAAACTTCTTAGAGATAAATCAAAATTGCTGTACTGGCCGAATACATGCGAGCGCCCGGTCGGCAATGTCCACTGTCGTGTTTAGCGGCCAAATAAATTACTATGAAAACCCATAGCTGTCGTGTTATTTAAAAATGGAAAGAACTTTTTGCTTTAACACATGGCAAGCAAGGAGGTAAGCTATCAAAGAAATATTTAAATTTCGATTTGACTTGCAAACACAGCCCTTTAAAGTAAAGAAGAAACAAATGAACATATTGGCGCGTGAAAAATTATCGTTGTTGGTCTTTTGTTGGTATTGATTCTGGAATTTATAATTAATTTACTCAATTTGAATTTCCGCGCATTATTTAAAAAAAGGACTATTCAAGCCTTGGCCAAACCAGGCATTGATTGATTCACGTATGTGTGCCTCGACTTCTCCTCGGCCTACATTTTCACGATCAATGTCCCTGTTGCAGGCCGCGACAGTAATGTACTATAATTATATTCTTAGCTAGTATGCTATCTACAATATTATGAAAATTATGAATAGGTATAGGTACATTATTTTCCTCGGTCTGTTTTGTTCAACAATTTTGGAATCACATGTTTTTTTTTTTATTTATTTATAATATGCATGACGTTTCATTCCTCATCGGTATCAATAAAAGTTTGCAATATAACATTTATCACATTAAATAATATACATTTTTATTCCGGCACTTACGCCACGGTTAAATAAAATCCCGAATATACAGAAAGAAATAAAATACGATTATTTAAAATGTTGCCAACATCCGTCAGCAATAATTCTGCTGAGACGTTTTTCTAAATTAAATTCGGTGAAGCAAACTAAATTTTAAAAGGAAAATGAGGAAAATTTCATAAATTCACTCGCGAAAAGAATTTTACATTTCATAATTTTAAGTTTAGTTTCATCCGGTTTTATTCATTATTATTTTGGCGCAAAAATTGTAGTTTTGGTTTAGTAATAGAGGAGTTTTTTTTATTTTTGAGGAGGCAGAGGCCAATCGAGTATAACCGCCTCGTAATTTTTCATTCATCAGCGAGCAAAATGATTCGAGGAATCGACCGAATGGTTCGACCTTTGCAAATACTAAGTACCTTACTATTTTGATGGATTCTGTATAATGTGGAGACAAAAACACGACAAGAAATGAAAACACTGGCAATACTAATGCACAAGCGTATTTTGGAACAATCAAATGAATCCTAGCATATAAAAGCGACTTTTTTCATACAAAATAAGAAGTAGAGAGGGTTTTGCCGTTCTTTGACTACTTGCCGTTCTTTGACTAGTTAAAGTGACTAAACTATTGGATATATTTAGTTGAATTTTCGTATGCTGAGTGGGGGCACGTCTTTAGATATAGGTATGCATGCAATTTAATTTATCGTCGTATCGTTTACACCTTGTAGAGCCTAATAGTGGAGCGCCTGGGGGTTGACTGACCTCGGAATTTTGTTACAGCGAATTAATTTTTTAAATCGAAGTGTGATTTTATTTTGTATACTATCGATCGGTCTAGTAGAGTACCCGTTTATAAAAAAAATGCGGCTAGCTTCCTCAATTATTAAGATAAAGAAATGAAAAAGGTATCATATGATGCGCTACTGAATAGGCTACAATAATGACGTTAGAAAAGGCGTTCAAAAATATTGTATATTGTTGTACTGGGTGTGTGAAAACCATTTTTGGATTCAGAGATCCGTTTGCGAAATATTAAGCTTTAGGCTGCCTGTCCACTGGAGCGGAGAGGACAGGAGCGGAGTAGCGGTGTGCCAATATTAACTAATGGAATTGCTTAAAACCTCCCCTCCGCTTCAGTGGAAAGGGATTTGCGAACTAGTTTAAAAATTCATACAAAACCGGGAAGCGGAGCGGGGAAACGGAGTGGAGAAGCGGAGAGGGGAAGCGGAGCAGGGAAACGGAGCGGAGACGTGGAGCGGGGAACTGGAGCGGGGAATTATTACTCGTCGCGTGAACTCGGTGTAACTCCGCACAGTCCGCAACACCGCTCCGCTACCTCGCTCCGCACAGTCCGTAACTCCGCTCCGCTACCTCACTCCGCATCAGTGGACAGACACTGTTCGCAACTCCGCCCCACTCCGCTGCCATTCTCTTCTCCGCTGCTTCGCTCCGCTTCAATGGACAGGCAGCCTTAAAGTGCTAATTTTTGTTAAAGCCAGCTAAATGGATGTTTTTTGGATATGTGAAAAAATTCACGGCAGTAATTTTCATAACGAAATTAAAAAGGAAAACTATCACAGCTAAGCAGGCTCTACAAGATCGAGTAATAATCGACTTCGATTGGAATGTAAGGGAGAACATGTTTTCAATTATAATGTTAAGTTTGTTCTTGGGATAAATTTATCCCAACTACGGAGCCCTTTATTTTCCGACACGCACTTGGTTGTTTTTTTTTTTCATCATACTCGACTGTAACCTTACATCGGCATGTTTCTGGATGCCAGTTGAAAAAATAAATCTAGCTATTCTGTCAAACGAGTAAAATTTGAACTCGACAACGTCTTGTATTATTATCAGTTTACCGAAACATCGAAGATACGAAAACTCCGACATCTAACTTTAACGTTAAGTTCGAAGCTCGTTAACCGGAGTTTAATAAGGCAAAGTTAGTGGCCTGTACGTCTTCATAACTTAATTTGTTGATAGATGATGTGGAATGAAAGCTGTAATTAATAGATAAATACGAGTTGGTAGCTATATAGGCACACTTATGAATACAGACGAAAATAAAAAGTAAGTTCAAAAACTAAAACCCAACTACTGAAAAATCACGCTCTAAAAAGTATACTTTTTCATACTTTTTAGAGCGTGATTTGTCAGTAGCCTGGTTTAAGTTTTTGAACTTACTTTTTATTTAATTTATTTTAGGGTTATTTTGTTTGGGTTGTATTGTATAATAGGTATTAATTTTACAGCCACGCCGTACGTAGCAGTCTCAGTTTTGTTTGTTTTTAACAATTTAAACATATTTATTTACTTAGACAATATATGTATTTTTTTTTTATAACACTGATCTTACATTCTGTGATTACTTGAACTCACACACTGAGTTATAAGTATTACTTGTTAAAATGTTAGGAATATCGTATAATTTTACAATGTTTGTAAATATGCGAGCCACCATGTTTCTATCACATAATTAATTTATCTGTAATTGCTTCATTTTTCATTCTTTTTACCTATCGTGGTATAGTAATCTTATTCTAGATGCATCGTCTTCACATATAATTATATAATGAATCCATAAAAAATATTGTAAAAACATTTTAAAAGGGTAACGAGTAGTTTCTTGTCCATTCTTCTCCATATGAAAACTACCTTTTGGAAGGGGCGACTAGAATCAATTCATATTTTTGTAAATTTTGACGTTCAAAAGTGACTTTTATGTGCCTAATTGAAATAAATTGTTTGTCTTTGACTTTGACACTAAAGACAGAATAATTTTAAAACTTAAGTATTTATCCCTCTGAGAGATATTGGTTTTATGATTCCAAAAATCCAACTTGAATTGCGTTATCTTAAACACTTTGAAATATTAAACGTTCTTTATGTTCTTCAATACCAATACTTAGAAAGAAAAAACCAACCAGTAAACGTTGTTTACTTAAAACATTTTTCCATTAAAAATATATTTTAAGTAAAAGATCTTTGACATTTGATACACCTATACTTTAAACGATTTCTTTGATAGAAGAGATTTAATAAAAAATGGAACACTCCAACTTTTTCTAAAAAAATGCATTAATACCGAGGAAATTTCATTAAAACCAGTTTAAAGTTTCTAAAGAACCTCTTCACGAACAATCAGACTTGAATAAATTTGTTTTTGTCAATAGTTTATTCAGAAATAATTATAAATAAGACTTGAATTATTTATGTCGCTTTCACCAAATAGAGTTCAATTAGGTATTTAAAAGAATATCTCGAGACTTTAGAGTACGGAGGTAAAAACAATTCCTTTAAAAAAAAATCCTTTTATAATTTTCAAATGGACACTGTCAAAATGATTGTACTACTACATTGAACGCAGTGTAAAAACCTAAACATAAAAAAAAAAAAAAAAAAATATCTATGAAGACGAACAAATTTGTGAGTTTGCATGTGTCGTTGTGGTAATCTTCGAAACTACTAATCCGATTCCGAATATTCTTTCACTAATGAGAAGCTACAGTATTGCCGAGTATCATAAGATATTTTCACCAATTTCACCAAATTGTATTTGTACCAACCCGCACTGGGCCCGCGTGGTAGATTACGGCCCACTCCCTCTCACAGAGAGGAGGCCTGTGTCCCAGCAGTGGGAACTAAATGGTGCTAATCCATGCGTCATGTTTGTGAACGGGCGCCGCGCGCCGTCAGTAGGTCTGTCATCTGTCACTGGTCATCTTTTAGCTGCCACGACGTATTTTTTTTTTTCTATTACGGACGCTAATAACGTTTTAACGTTACGAGGAGCTCGTGGCTAAGTAACAACAGCCGCACTGGTCGATCCATCAGGTTAAGCTACGCTTGCCGGGGTTGGTCAGTAGATGGGTGACCATCTTTGCATACCGAGAATCCTCCGTGCCTCGGAAAGCACGTTAAGCCGTTGGTCCCGGCTGTCATTCCTGGATCTTTGACAGTCGTTACGAGTCGTCAGAAGCCCGAAAGTCTGACACCAGTCTTACCAAGGGGTATCGTATTACCCAGTTACTGGGTTGTGGAGGTCAGATAGGCAGTCGCTCCATGTAAAATACTGGTATTCAGCTGCATCCGGTTAGACTGGAAGCCGACCCCAACATAGTTGGGAAAAGGCTAGGCAGATTGATTGGACGCTATTAACGTTTTGCATCGTTGTCACATTATCAACATGAATGACGTAACCAATATTTTGTAACCATATTTTGATTTAAAATAGTGTCCGTGGAGTTTCTTGCATAGGTACCTATTACGCTTTGGAATAGTCATCTAGCTTCATCTTTCTGACTGACCGACCCCTTGACAATTCAAAATTGCCTGTAATTGGTTTATTTGAATCAAATGCTTTGAGTTTGCGTTTGAACATGATAGGCTGAATATGTTATGATGTATTTTATATAACAAGAAATACGCGGACAAATTGGCGGTCAGAAGCTAATATCGTTTTAAATTCACATTTAGCTATGTGCTAGCTCTTGCTCTTAGCTCAGAATGACTTTCAAAGTTCATAATAGAGAATATGCATGTAATATTTATTTAAATTAAATCTATATTGGACAGTAATATAAAACCATGAAAAGTATTAAAAGTTAAAATCAACTATTGGTTGTTGCTCAAAAAAATTATAAAACTCCCAACAATTTCAACAAACGTCCGTTTCTGTCTGTCATGATGTGACGTCATTTGCTTTGTTTACATCTGTTTTTTAAGGATTTTTGGCCCAAATCATAATAAACAAAATTAATTGTATGCTTTATTCAAGCAGTTTAATTTTTTCTACTTACCTTAGTGAGTCTTCAAGCACATTGCAAAGAATATATTTTTATCCATGTAGTATTTGACGTCACTTCCAGCATTGTCGAGAACAACGCGCAACGATTTTGCGTTCCGTTCCACCAAAAAAACACAACATAAAATGATCAATTGTTAAATAAGTAATGTAATGCAATGCAATGTAAGATGTGAAAAAAATAGGATATTAAAATAATTAATAAGTTTTGAATTACGTATATTCGGGATATTATTCATTAATTAGTTTTATTTTTTTCTAGTGTTTTGGAATGTTAATAAATTAAAAAAAATCTGTGTGTTTAAACTTTTACACATACAACAGAGTTGAATATTATAAAAGTTTTATATAATGTTTTATATAAACTACCCACGTCGAAATTTGAACTCAGTCAGTCTGGTTATTGCAAAGTTTTATACATTCATTGTTTTAGTATTCAAAATTATATTTTAACGTATCGTTGTTTTAGAAAAGTTCAATGCATAAAGCAAATTCATACATCGTTCTTGCTTTGTATTTTTATAGTTCAAACAAAACAATTGAAAATTATACAGTTTTTTAACCACCTAACAACAACACAGTATAGCTTAATTAATAAAATAATATTATTATTAGGTACGGTTAGAGACAAAAGTCAAGAAACCCTGCTACATTTAAACATCATCTTAATTGACCCAAACGCATTCGATACACATTGTACAAGTATTTCAGCATTTCTCACCACCTCTAAAGCAGTATTATTATAATATTACTTTAGTGTGGGAAAGAGATCAAGCTCTACAGGACGTATACCTCCATCTCTTATCCCCACTAAAGTAAGATACAAATAATGCTGCTTTTTCATCGTTATTAAAAAAATAATTAGATGTTTCATAGAAAAGTGCAATACCTACGCGGTCAAAATGAACAGCAGATTTTGTTTTTAATAACCGACGAAAAATTTCAACGTTGTTTCAGAATCATGTACTGAATTTATGGTAACAGTTTTCGCATCGATGTCCCTGACATACTGCCAACTGACTGTATAGGAGCGCAAAATGGAATTTATTAGAGGTTCGATTAAATACGAGTACATACTTAAGTACAGTAAGCCACGGAAGTTGTATAGGTATGTTGTTTGGTGGCCGGCGTTCGAACCCATTAACGTACGGTAATTAATTTGTTCGATACATCAAACAGCGGTGTCTTGTTGACGAACGCAGGTTAACGGACCTGTAGGTGCTTACTATTAAATTTAATCAATATTAAGGCACCTGTCTCACCGATTTGGAATCGTGTTTTACGTGTTTGATTTTATTTCAAAATATTTTACCCTAATCACTTCTGTTCGCCAGTGTACTTTACTACTACGTATTGCTGGATTTGTCGATTCGTCCACAAATAAATTGAATTCGTCCAAATCGCCTCAAGAAAAACTAATATTAATTAAAATGGTTGATTCACCTGGATTTGGGCGAGCAAATTCGTGTGAGTCACCAATAAGCCACCGATTGTGGCGATTAACGAGAAGCGAGTAGAGCTAGCAACTAAAAACGAGTTGGCGAGCAGCGACTCGCGAGCGGTGTGCACAGTCAGTGATAAATACATAGGTATAAGTATGTATCTCTTTTCTTTTGTATACATTTGAGATCTTTTATGTATTTTGTGGTGAAACTAGTGATAAAATCCAGTTGTGTCGCACATGAAGCAAGGTATTATGAATTTAATTAATGTTGTACAAGATCGTAGTTGAATGTGTATATTATTTTACAATTGCGCAACTCACTTTTGAACCTGTTATGCACAAGTATACTCAAGTGCCTCCTAAGTACAAAACTGAAGCCAAAAGCAAAAGCGAATTGCTTGTTTTTTTGTTGTTTTATGTCTTAGAGATTAATTGTTTTTTTCAACATGAAAAATCTCCTATAATCTCCACGCCAGTGGGCGCAGTCCCTAATGAGATGTTATCAAACAGATTAACATATTATAGTAATTGGGTGACAATCCGATGGTGACCACAGATCATCGGTGAGCCGTAATAACACTACAGTAAGCCGCTAATTAGACGCAGTTGCAAATGTGTGGTCGATCCCTAATGGCAGGAATTTAATTTGTGTGTTGGCTTATGTGGTGGACCGCGATAGCGCTAGTTTAGCATAGCACAGGCGTAGACATGTCAGTATCTACATTTACTTCACTACAGCACGCGTTACATGACAACCCTATGGTTGTCATGTAAGAACAAGTGATGTGATAAGCACGGGCTTTGTCGATGGAAGAATAGACAAAATGACAGATTGTGATTGTTTATCTGTCATTTTGTCTATTCGTCCGTCGACAAAACCCGTTTCTATTGTGGTCATGCTACGCGTGCTGGTAGACATGTTATGTTAGTAAAACTGTGAAGGAAAAATCGTGAGGAAACCGGCATGTCCTAGAATCCAAAATTCGAAGACATGTGACATCTACCATCACCTGTGCCCGCGTGGAGATTGGAGATTACAGCCCATGCCCTCTCGAAGAGAGAAGGCCTGTATCAGTGGGTATATTATAAGCTGATTAAATGCAGTTAGCGATGACTTGGATTAACATTGGTACAGCTGCCCAGTTTCAAGCTCCCACCCCGTGTTCGATAAATAAGTTGATGAAAAAAAGATGACAGCATGTCAAGAAATGATACAATATTTTTTTTCTGGTTGTGCATTACATAGACCTTCAGTTCATGCAACTAGAACACAGCTGCAATAATAATGATTGCTTAGCTAAACTAAACTAACGTCCATAGATGGTACTCCCTTTCTTCTCCTAAAATTGTTTGTCCGAAAATCACTATCCATAACACGTTTGCTATAAACTTCAGTAACCATAATGTTCAAACATTCGAAATTTTGTTTTACATAATTATCTTTACTTCTAAAACTATTCTGTCCTAATATCGAGTACTATAATAATTGAATCTCCTAATTTTGCATGACATAAAGTCATATGTCCTAAGTATTGTTTTATATAATGTGATGTATATAATGTGTATCCGAATGTTCATTTATAATAAAATTGTTAGTCCTAAAAAAAAATAGGTTTTAGTGACAGAAACGAATCGCTATAAATCCGACTCCGCGCAGTCTTGTCTGCCCTAACCCTAGAGTGTAATTTAAAATCCAGTAGGTGCGGAGGGACTAGGCGGCCCGCGAGTTGAGGAGCAGGTGGTTGTAACGTTAGCCGCCGCGGCTGAGGCTGGCCGGCGGAGCCGGCTAGCAAGACGAAGCTGTGGTAGTGAGCGATAAACCATCTGCGACGATAAGCTCGCGTGGCACCGCCGGAGCCGTGACAGAAACCATGCCTGCTGCATGTTGCATGCTTGCTTGCATGCTGCACGCTTCCTTGTATGCTCGCTTGCATGCTGCACGCTTGCTTGTATGCTCGCTTGCATGCTCGCTTGCATGCTGCATGCTTCGAATTTAAAACTCTTTTGTAAACTTGAATTCGGTTCTCTATTGTGTTCCCTAACTTTTTTATCCATAATCTAAAGTGCCATAATTTTTTTTCTCCTAATCATCATTTGTCCGAATGATAACTTGCCCGAACTTAATGTCACATAATATCACATGCCATAAAATTGAAATCCCTAAATACAATATGCCCTAAATTTGTTTGTCATAAATATTACAATCAATAATATACAAAAGACATAAAACGGTTTACAATAAAAGTTTAAAGTTCTAAATTCAAATTATTATAGTTTTTAAATCCTAATAATATTTTTTAAACAAATTTGTAGTTCATTAAACAATATTAACATTAATATTTTTAATTTCCCTGTAAGCATGCACACATGCATACACCATGCATGCAGTAAGCATGCAGCATGCAACGAGCAAGCAAGCATGCAGCATGCAAGCGAGCATGCAAGCAAGAGTGCAGCATGCAAGCGAGCATGCAACATGCAGCAGGCATGGTTTCTGTCACGGCTCCGGCGCTGCAGGGCTCCGGCGGTCCCACGCGATTTTAAATTACACTCTAGGGGTAGGGCAGACAAGACTGCTTGGAGTCGGATTTACAGCGATTCGTTTCTGTCACTAAAACCTATTTTTTTTTAGGACTAACAATTTTATTATAAATGAACATTCGGATACACATTATACAATACAATACTTGGGACATATGACTTTATGTCATGCAAAATTAGGAGATTCAATTAATATAGTACTCGATATTAGGACAGAATAGTTTTAGAAGTAAAGATAATTATGTAAAACAAAATTTCGAATGTTTGAACATTATAGTTAGTGAAGTTTATAGCAAACGTGTTATGGATAATGATTTTCGGACAAACAATTTTAGGAGAAGAAAGGGAGTACCTTGAATTCATCTGTCATAAATTTCTACGAATTATGTAGGTAGCGCGTGAATAAAAATTTAACGCGAGAAAATTTTCGCTCTATAATTTATTACGACTTTCGTTGTAATCTTAGTCAACAACAAAGTTAGGATAGTCTTCGATTAGCCTTTCATAATGAAGCCCCATCACGTGCCACTATTTACAACTGGTTCAATAAGTTTAAGCGTGGTCTTAGGAATCTGACTGATGACCATAATTTGATCGTAGACCAAACCAAACGCCGGCGTGAACCTTTAATTCGTAACTCAGTCGTATCGAATGCGACGTTGCTTAGAAAGGAATGGAGCTGCTGAAGATTTTAAGACCATCATTGCATTGTATAAAATCAATTTCCTTTGTATTATATCATTTCAGAACACAGGTGTGAGTAATATGTACTAAAGAGCTAAAATTTACCGGGTAATACGTCTTTTATTGACTTGAATGTGCCATGGCGGCTGTGAGTATGACATGCTCACTCAGATGTCTCGCTGATGGTGCCGCGTGTGTTGGATCATTTAGCTCCCTTCAAAATGGTTGAGCTGAATGGTGCTAATCCATGCGTCATGTTCGTGATCGGGTGCCGTCAGTTGGGCTGGTCAACTCTTAGCTGCCTTGGCTGATAATTTTTTTTATTTGTTTATTTATTTGTTTTATCTTCTTATTACGGACGTTTCTAACGTGCACGTCTTGTTACATTGTTCTCATATGTTTAATTTCAACATGAATGATGTGAACAAAATTTGTAACAATTTATTTAAAAGAGTGTCCGTGGAGTTCCTTCCCCGTTCTTCTCCATAGGTCCCTACTACGCTTTGGAATGGGCAACTAGCATATTTCATATTTCTGACTGACCGATTCCTTGACAATTCAAAAGTGCCTGTAAATGGTTTAATTTAAATAAATGCTTTGAGTTTTTTTTTTTATGGAGAATATTTCGAAAAACAGTAAAGGTATAGGTTTTTTTATTTTCTAAGAACTTTCAGTGTGTCCCACGTATAATAATATTGAATTTTAAGCCTCATAGATAATTAAAACATCAAAGATATTATGTGACTCAAAGAGCATTCATTTCTCAGAATCGTGATGAAAATATCTTAAAGAAATCCTAACTAATATTATAAACACGAAAGTGAGTTTGTTTGTTTGTTTATTACACTTTCACGCTAAAACAACTGAATGGATTTGGATGACGCACATTTACGGGTGGAACTATGATAGTATAGATTACCGATCAAGGAAACAAAGTAGACACGTTCAGTACTCGATTGTGAATGACTCAACAACAAAACAATTTTTTTATTAAGTAATGCGCCCCGCGGTTTCACCTGCATAAGTCTCGATCCCGTGGGAATATCGGGGTAAAAGTTATCCTATGTCCTAACCTAGGTTATGGTCATACGCCGAACATCCAAGTCCTTTCAGCCGTTTTAGCGTGAAAGCGTAACAAATAAACAACCTCATAATAATTATAAGTTAGGATTACCTACAACCACCGTTCTCCATTGCTTAGTTAACGTTTTAAAAGGTATTGGATAAGGGTGGTTAGAGCGGTAGAATTGACACGAACGATGAACTTTTCACGTTCAAAAGGAAATATAAGTGAACGGGTATAGCAAATTGCGCGCAAGCAGTGGTTCCCGACATCGAGACAGCGATCCAAATGCCATCTTCATCATTAACTTAAACGAAACAGATAAAAAAGCAGCACAATGAACAAGCTCTCTAATTAACCCTTTCTAGAAGGTATTTCAATGCAAATCGAAATAATTACAGCTACAAAGAAACTGGTCCATTTTCCACTGTTTCTGACTCTGATTCACTATTGTGCAGCAGACGGCAACGAATCTACTTAAACGGGCTTTGAAGACTCATTAGAGCGATGGGTGTAGTTATGCTCTTGTTTCGCCGCGGTGTCGGGTGGAGTGGACAAGCGCGTTTTATTCTTCATTTTGGAATTGTGTACTTTATTTTTATTGCTTTCTTCGTTGTAGCATAGAAATGAAATGCTTTGACTGCCCAACTTAACAGTTCTAAGAGATCTAATCTACGTGTTTTATACTATGTATTGGCAGTTTAGAACGATTAAGTCCATGTTAAGTTAAGGACAGAACCAATCGAATTGGGGGTCCTTGGGGGTGGCCTATGTGCAGCAGTAAAAATTTCTTCTTTCGGCACATTTTCTGTCAGTTTTCGGCAGAAAAAAAAATGATTACAAACTTCTATGAAAGCTATTAAGAAGGAAAAAAACATCCAAAACGCTACAAAGTTAAAAATAACTATAATTTCGGAAATCGGTGTCTTTGCTTTTGTATTTTGGAAATAAAGAAATTTTTCACTTTGTAGTGTTTTTTTTTAAGTAGGTTGTTTTTTTTAGTAAAATGTTTAAATTTTTCACTTTTTAGTTGTGGTACCTACCCCACACAAATTAGAATACCAGTACCTGCTATGTAAAAAACAGTGACAGGAACCACCAGTGGGAAAACACCTAAGTGGGAAAAATACGTGTATTATCGGAGTTAACTCAAAAACTACCCAATAACAGAAATGGCTAAATGCTATTTCTGCATCATCTTGAAAATAAACAATAAACAATAAACTGCGAAAAGAAAAACATATTATTTGTCGCTTCTAAATAGCATAACCATAGGCAGTAAAACTAGAGGAAGGTGAACAAAAGACACTGTATGATAAATTATTAACCACGTCTCTATTTACTTAAATAATTTTTGTTTATTGACAAAACTTTTTTAATGTACCTACATATTATAGATGATCTCGATTTAGAAAGGGAACGAAGAGCATTGGCGGTTCGGTAACATACTTGTCCGTAGGTTTCCTCGTTGTACGTGTGAAGTGAAACTGACGCTTTTTAAAGCGTATTGTCAGATATTTTACAGGTGCAGCCTCTGGACAAGTTGTACGCAGAAGGCCATCAATATTCTTCCGAGTTCAATACAACAATACATTCAGGATGCTGCTGGGGTTGCCACTCTTCTGCAGTACGTCGGGAATGTTTGCTGATGCGCACAGCGTGCTGCAGAGGGTCCGGGGCAGCTCGAACAGTCTCCTGAATGTCATTGCGGGGAAATTTGATTGCCTGCTCATCCATTATTTCTCCAACCTGCATGTTTGTATTAAGGTTAATGATTACTAACAAATTATGGAAATATTCTTCTGAAATAACATTATTATTATTATTATAATCCATCTCCACATATTTGCTGGTCCTGTTTATAAGGTGCCTTGTTCTCACAGAGCGCCTTATCTCAACACGGCGGCTCGCAGCCCTCAGTAACGAGACCCGATACACAATTTACTGGCTACACTACTAACTTGAAATGAGCTTTAAATAATAAAGAACAAACAAGCTCATTTTGAAGATAGAGAAGTCAGATATGACGATGTTTAAAGACATTTTGAAGCAATCTTGACCGAATCGTCTTGTCAAAATCGCGTTCGTCATAAAACATGAATCGTGATTTTTTTGTGACGGATCTGCTGAAGTGCTCGTCCAACACTGAACTCTGAATCACGAATCAAGTGTGAACATCTATTCGGATATTTTAACAAATCGTGAAAAAACTCGTTTCCGTATGCAATGTGAACGTGGATCCGTTGACGTATTTTTTTGACGAATCGTCAATGACTGGTTCCGTGTGAATGAGCTGTAAAGCTGTCTGTAAACTGTCTGTTTGCCTCTCTGTTACCTTTTCAAGCCTTAACGGCTGATCAGATTTGGATGAAACACGGATAGACCTGACCTGGGTTATAGGATACTTTATACTCCGGTAAGTCGTTCCTGTGGGATAATTGCCGACCTACATGCGGCGAACCCGCGGTTAAAAGTTAGTATTTACATAGATGGTGCTAAAAACTAGCCAAGATAACTCAACCTCGGTATGTTTTACACCTAGTACTTAGGACACAAATTAGAAACTACATTAGTCTAGGATCTATCCTAGACTAATGTAGTTTCTAATTTGTGTCACCGAAGTCTACTTCGGTGAACAATGCCAACCTGCTCGGAATACTTACTGTCAACGACTCGTGAACTAACTTCGGTTTCCGAAGTCACATTAATGTTTATTAGAGGAACTCCTGGAACTGAGGGTTTTGTGGTGCAACTTGAAAGAGGTATCACCAGCTGTGGACTGCGGTGGACCAAGTTAATTGAAAGTAACCGAATATTGTTGAGTTTTGTTCGTTCGCCACCGATCCACCTGGTAGCATGTAATTGCTGTTAAAGTGGTTAAAGAGTTTTGGAAACTTTACAGTCAGAAATCGCCACAACCCACCTACTTATTATTATTTGGCAAGCTCTGGATAAGGTCACTCAGCAAGCTATGGAACGAGCTATGCTCGAAATATCTCTGAAGGGTAGAATCCGGAACGAGGTAATCTGGCAGAGTATCAAAGTTGTCGACATAGATCGTAGAATAAGCAAGCTGAAGTGGCAATGGGCTGGTCATATTAGCCGCAGAACCGATGACCGTCGGGGTAGACGTGTTCTTGAGTGGAGACCGCAAATCAGCAAACGTAAGTTAGGACCTCAGGCTAGGTGGCGCGACGATCATCACAGATGGCTGATAGAGGCTGGATGATAGTTGCCCAGAATCGAGCTGAACGGCGTACAATTGGAGAGGCCAGCAGTCCAGCAGATAAATAGTCTTTCGCTTTATATCAATTATGCTCCTGTCTAATCCAATAGATATTTTTACCTATAAATGCTTTTGTGTTGACTACTTTCGACTAACAGATTTCCATTAAATCAGTTTATTTTAAAAAATTGCTTTGTATATCTGGTGAACGCGGGCAATAGCACAGTATGGATTTGTTGACAGTAGTACAACTTACACACACACAGGTACAGAAAGGAGGTACAGGTACAGGTTAAGAAACTCCACCAACCTCACCGAGTGCGAAACGCTCAATTCGATTTGACACTCGCTTAGACTGTAATAAGAGGTTTTTTTTTGTTGTGGCAACCCACAAAAATTTACTGCATACATTGTAGGTAGCCGTAGGCATAATATCTTATAGATATACGTATTATTGAAGCTAAGTCAAAAACCACTCATCAGAACTTGACCAAAATATAGAACCGGCCCAGGGTAGAGTTTCATTTCCAATAAAAAAAGAATCATCGAAATCAATCAACGTGATAAAGAATTATCGCTGAACATTCAATAAATAAAAGATTCCTAAGAATTGACAACCTGCTCCATTTTCAAAGTCGGTAAAAAATTGCTGATACAAACAAAAGTATTTTACCAACACCAGTAAATAAGAACTAAAACAACCCGTTCTTCGGTGATTTCACAACTTTTAGTGATATTCAGCGATATAAGGACATTTGGGAGCAATTTGATAAACATAACATAACCTCACGCCGATTTTCCCCGATGGGTTAGGCCGCTGCACCTACTTAAGGAACACCCACAATTTGCCAGTTATGTATTTAAGTTCCATGTAATATGGGGCCATCAACCGGGCACAAATCTAGACTCCGGGCTGCTACTGATAAATTCCTGAAACTGGCAAGACCCAATAACACTGCCTGACCTGTAAATCGCTCTCACGCTCAGCAGTCGTGCTTGCGACAACAACACCTACGAGAGTTAATCATAATCATGAATTTGTCAGAATATGGTACATTAATAGATATGGTCTTAAAATTAGTCAACGGTATGATGATCCTAACTAACTTGTACTACTGGTTTCTCCATCACATTGCTGCACCACGTTGTGTTCAATACAATTTTATCGCCAGTCCCCACAGGCCGCCGACAGGACAACATTGATAACGCACCCTACGGTAATTGGATTCCGCCATTTGTAATTCAAATTGTAAATTTTATTCCCCTGTTTATTACCCTGACCTGGGCATAACAGGTGTAAATATTTAAATAGCAATTTGTGTGAATCAGTGGATTCGTTTAATAATATTTTACAATACCTTTTCAAAAAATTTACTGATTAGTAATATATAGGTATGAAAGTTCAATATACATCGTATACTATTAAACGAGCAATATGTGTATATATATTTGAAATCGACGAATTTTCGACGAATTTTCTCAGATATGAGACCTAACTAGATCGATTTTTCACCCCCGTTATCCCCTTTATTGCGACCTCCATCGAAATCGTTAGCGCCGATTTCGAGAACGTGATTACAAATATAAATACAAATATTGCTCATTAATAGGATTTCACGAGACGTGTGATTTGAATATACTGACAATTCAAGCTGGTAGCAATTTGCTTAGCAATTAGTTTCTGCTTTTACATTATGATCTTCCGTAGTAGATCTTCCATGGTCTTAATCGTAAAATTTCTTTTTTTTCTAAACTAAATAATGCTTGAATTTCTACCTCCGAACACAGTCTACCTCTATATCCAATCCTCAAACCCACAAGTACAAAATAAAACGTATTTATCGAGCTCAGATAAAAAGTGTCGGCTTTAAACTGATAATCCCCCACGCCACTCTCGGACGGACGCTTGCGCCGCGCCGTGGCGGATGCTCAGCAATTATAAAATGTTCACAACAGCCCCGCTTTGCCGGGAGCGTGGAACAAAAAGACTCACGGAAACTTAGCAGACGATTTGTTTTTTTTTTTTGCAACGTTCTGCCTGCGATGTTATTTTTCTCTTTTTAAAGTAAAGTTTGAAACGATTCTAAAGTACTTTTTTGAATCAGTTTCTGTTCTAGTTAGTGTAGTTTTAATTTACATTTATCTATCGATGAATAATGTCGACACTTCCGTAATCGTTACTTACTTAACGTCTAGGAACTATAATAGGAACCAGCAGCTATAATGAGGCAACCAGGATAATATTGAAAAACTAAAAAAGGAGTGACAAAAATTAAAAAGAGTATACTTGGGTGGTTTGATCATGTTGAGAAGATGAATGAAAGGTGACTAACAAAAGATATTTACAAAGCAGATATGAGTGGAATGGAAACGCCGCCCGGGGGGGCCACCCTAAAAGGCCATAATTTATAGTGACCTTATTGGTGACACCCATAGATATAAAATAGAAGGAGATATACTCGGTAGTTGAAAATGTATCGAAACCCAATGTCTCCACTTAGTCTCCACCACGTCGCCACAACTACACATGCAGATCAGTAAGCCCAATAGATACGAGGTCGCGCTCACACTTGCAATTCATAAATCAGAACGTACTACACAATCAATTATAAACCGTATCCCATCAAACACAGCGTGCATTTACCATGCACCGTACAACTGACTCACACGATAACATCGATCGCTATCGTTGTGCTGTACAAAAGCCATTTATTTTACATATTTTTTGATTGACTAAATCGGGTATTTATCGATTCTCCCGTTTATTATTGCATTCAAAATTTCCTGCAAAAATAATAAAATAAAAACGATATTCATAATTATAATAAGATGATATAAATAAACAAAATGTAGCAAAAAAAAAAAATGTTAATCCAAATGAGTATAAAACAAGATTTCACATGGGTCTTCCAACCAGGCTAAAACTGTTGACAACTTTAATAGTAATTGTAAATTCATACGACAATCGACATTTTTTACTTGGAATACAATCTAACTTTAACACAGCTCCTGGTTTATTGGACGTTGGAAATGAAAATTAAATAATAAAGAAAATGTACGCATCGCGTGGTTAGAACAAAACCGTAGAATAGAGCGTTTCTCTTTTGTTTCAACACGAAATCAACGTGTTTCCACCGCGGTTAAACAAATAATATTAAATTTACTGTACCTGTCGTACAGTTAATTTAATATTATTTATTTAACAGTGTATGTACACACATTGCATAAACAGACAAGAAGAAAGTAACAGTAAATTACCTACAGTACGAGGAAGAAAGTAACAAAAAATACGTACAGTACGACACAACTTAGATAAAGCATCGGCAAAATTCGTAAACCCGATCACCATTTGAACTGAGTGCGCCTTCAAAATCACCAATACTTATTACTGCTTTATGTGAAAATGATCTTTACGCAAACGCAATAACTTGTGAAGTCGTATAACATTCGTAAAATTTTAATTAATGAATGCAAATTTTCAAATTTATGCTACATCTAAGTTGTTTTGTGCTATACAAAGGCGATGCTTATTTAAAAAAAAAAAGTCTTCCAGCATACCTGCGCGTAATGATAACAAAATAGACCAAATGCGATGCCAATACAGGGTTAAAATAAATTAGCTAGCAAAACTCGACTGACATGTTGGGTTTTGATACTTATCTAAACATAACAAAACAAAAAAATATATGATTGAATTTTAAAAATGGGGTCAACGACCGCTGGTTGTGAACCTAAAGTTGAGAAAATATATTTTTTGTTGTTTTATCGTGTTCGATATCTATCACGTTTATAAAGTTTACTAAAAAAAAATGTTTTTAAAATAATATTTAAGTTACAATACTACCCTATGGTCGTTGACTCCACAAAAATATCATCAAATCAATCTATTTTTTGTTTTATAATATCGTGTTTAGATAATATCGATACCCATCTCGTCTGTGGAGTTTCACTAACTAATTTTATTTGTACCTGTATAGCTAAGAAATAATAATACTAGTAGTTTTGCGAACACAAACGTAGTAGACCTGGCGACCACAAATTAGAAAAAATGAATATACTTACCACTAAAGTTATTCTGCTCATCACGCCGAAGATCCTCATCAGATCTGCACCAAATTTTGATGAGACCAACTTAAAGTTACTTTTCAAATAAAAAATAACCATCTAAATCATGTCTAATAAGGTGGACATTTATCCAGTAGCCTCTATGCCCCTTTTTGGAGGAAATACCCCTCCAATTAAAAATCACCGACGACAAAAAATCTATAAAGGTGTAAAACCTGTAAAGGTACTAAGTTTTGTCGAGATCAGTTGTAAAATACGACCTGTAGAGAAGTACCAATAAACTGACAGACGACAGCAAATTTTGCCAGAGTTGAAGCAGAGACGTTTCGCTTGTTCGGTCAATTAGCCTCTATAACCGTCTTATTGACCCCTAAATAACTGTTGGTTAAGAAAACGATACGTTTCTAATATGGGAACGCCCGCTAGGGATGTTTAACGTACAGGATCAATACAACAGAAAAATCTTCAATAAACCCTAATCCTATTCAAAAAAATACTCATATGAAATCCTAAGAAACCATAGAAAGTTTTATTTCTTATATTCTTCTGTAAAAGATTTTCCCCAATATATCGTATTATTTATTTAGGACCGGATATAAGGGATTCCGTCCTTTATCCCTGGCCGAAATATGGGTTGGCTTATATTGTATTGTTATTTTATGTCTAAATAAAAATATTTATTCGAAGGCAATCCAATGGCTGGAATATATGAATAATTTTGTTTATTGCAGTAACAGTTTGTTTTTATTTTCACTAACGTTCGTCGCAGGCATCACGGTCGTAAAACGTGGGAGCGAGAGGAGACGGCTTTTTCTTTTTTTGGTGGGAAATTATCAAATTACTTCTCCCGCTTTGGGTGGAGTGGAAGGGCGTGTCAGACTCTTACTGACTAAAACCCACCCGTGTTCCTTTAGTTGCCTTTTCGTTGCCAGGGGCCACGGTATCCTTTTCGGACTTTCTCGCGACCCCGGCAGGCATCGGTCCTAGAGGACCCCGTCAGTTGTGCTGACATCTCTTTGAGGCGCGCGTGGAACACAACGCGCCGTCAACCCTGGTCCTTATCGGACGGTGAGCTACCCATTGCTCACCATCCGCAAGCCCGTGCCTACGAGTTTTGACTAAAATTACTATTGACTTAAATGTTCCTATTCTGACACTTTTTATTCTGATTGACACTTTGACATACCTTTTTTTTTTGTTGACATTACTGTAAAAATGTCACTAGTGTTATTAGTCTGTTTTTTATTTTTTGTAATTCTAATGATTTGACATTTATATTCATTCGGTATCAATAAAATTTCGGTTTAATTTTGGAATTGAATATTATTTGCATGCCCATGAGACGGTAGAATATGGAGGACTACTTTTTCAGAAAACATCTATGTAGCAATTTACCCATGTTTGCAATAATAAATGATTTGATTTGATTTACGGTGGGAGACGAGACGGCTCACACGTAGAAATCACAGAAATCGATCATACATAAACAATCAATGGCCGCTGCGTTATTCTCGCAAAAATTCGAAAATGGTTCGACCGATTTGAGTTTTGTTTGCCTCAATACTGGGGTGATTAAGGAAAAAAGAAAATTAGAAATTCGAAAAAAACTAAATTTTGTATCGATCACACGTGGTACGAAGTTCACCGGATCATCTAGTCTTGTATAGAGTATTGTCTTGTTTTCCATAAAATTATTTGTACTATTGTTGTTTTCCATAATCGTCCCCCCTCATAATATTTACTTGCGCTATTATCATTTATGCTAATAACGCTTGTCATATCAACTTATTAATCATAACTTTTATTTGCCATAAAATAAGTTTCCATAATAACATGTGTTATAATCATTAGTTTCTATAAGTAATACATTACATAATATTGATACTTGACATAAGCAACTTTTAATATAATTTAGAAACGTTTATTGTCTGTAATCAAATGACTTATTACAGCAAACAATCTTTAGATAATAAACAGTTTGTCAAATTCGAAACGGTTAGGTTAGGTTAGGTTAGAACTGTGACCAAACAACGATTTCCTCTTTTGCAAATCAAGCATGGTAGATTAGGTTTATTTTTAGATTTCCTTGTTAATAAAAAAATCTGTATCGTATAATCATATATTAATCAACTGAACTAGAATTGTTGTGCTGGTATGGGCAAATTAATATTATGGTGAATAAACATAATGGAAAACGAAATTATTGAAAATGAAAAATATAGCAAATAAATTTATGGATTAAAATTATTATGAAACTTGATCGATTATGACCAATAAAATTAGTGAAAATGATTTTATGTAATTTCACGATTATGGTAACCGAAGCGTTATTTCTAATGAAATTATGACAAATACAAGTATGGTATATAAAATTATTGCATTTTAAATTATGATAAACATTAGTAAACCCTTGTATAGAAGATCCAGAATTCCAGAGTTATAAAACTAGGGTTTTCTTTGCTGGAAATACGTAGAATGAACATAGATCGACGCAACCGATCTATACTGTGAACATCTCAGCGTGAAAACTTACTTGAAGTGAGCTTTAAGTGATCTGCAAACAGTGTCGATCCCTAGCATCACTGGTGAAAGGACAGCTCACGTCACTTACATAAGTCAGTGTTCTCCTCCACATTTAATAAGCGCACAGCCAAAGTGTGAAACTTTCTGACAGCATCTGTGTTTCCTTACACATATAACCCGTCTGCTTTCAAAGCAAGAGTGAACAGGCATCTTCAGAACACAATGTGGTCTATGATGGATAGAGCACCCATCATAGACCACATCATCGCTTTCCACCAGACGAGATCGAGGTAAAGAGCAAGACCAAGCAGAAAAAAAATAAAAAATGTGGCCACATTTAAATTGAACATTATTTTTTCATTTTACGAACACGCAATGTGGATTATTTTCTCTTATCTTAGCAACGACACTACCTTCAAGCTGAAACATCACATTTGTGTTATCAGCACCAATACCGATAAGTAGTGTTTTATATTCAAGTTAGCATTAGCAAGTGACTGTGACAGACCTTCAATTAGATTCTGAGCTGACTCACCTTGTCAGCCCAGAATCTATTTGAGGTTTTTATTTGCATATTTTTTTTTTCTTAGCAATATTTTATTATTACAGCTAGAATCAGCAAATTTTAATTTTCTGCGAAGGTTTTATAAAACTCCCATTTTTTTTCAAATCTGCGGCTCAATCTGCTAAGCCCTAAATTGATCTAATACTGCTATAATCGCAGAATTCTGCAAAATCTGAACACACAGACTTAAGTTTTTACGGTGAGATTTTTACAGGTAAGCTCAAATAGTTTAATTAGGCACATATATTACCAATTCAAATTCACCTTTATCCGCGTTTAGAGTATTGTGAATTAATAATGGGGCATGCTAATGTAATCTACGTTTGAAACGATACATTATTTAGTGACAGTTATGGTAGCATTCACGTTGATGTGGATTATTGACAGATGAGGATCTAATTGACAGTATGATGAGAACAATGCAGGATTATCGCAATGATTCCGGTCCCATTATTCATACGAAAATTGAATTCACGGCGATTTTCAACTGTTTTATTTAACTGAAAAAGTACATTACTGTCGCGGCCTGCAACAGGGACATTGATGGACGATCGCGAAAATGTGAGCCGAGACGAAACCGAGGCATACATACGTGAGTCCATCAATGCCTGGTTGTGTTCAATACTCAATACTTTATTGCATTCCATAATGTGAGATAAAACAGTTGGTATGTTAGACATTGTATCAATCATGGACCCTGTCGGGCACAGCTAAGTTAATTAATTGATAATAGGAGAGAGGATGAAGGCGCTTTTTGTTTAGAAGAATTAAATGAAGTACATATTACATTAAAATGTTATGTAGCTTCTTTGGTATTTATATTTTGTATCATAATTATATTTAATTGTGTAATTATATTCCTATTTGTATGAGTCTTAATATTTGGGTTTAATTTATGCATGGTTATACTAAAATTATAAAAATATTCAAATTATTAGTGCGAGTCTTTATTATTGAAATGATATTTAATTAGCTATTTATTATAATTAATTTAAGGTTATAGTATTTTGACGTTTTTAAAATAAGTAAATTTATTAATTCTAATTGAAATTTCGGTATTTGTACTTTCCTCAAATAATGCGAATAATTAAGTTTCACATACTGCTATATATTATTAACTTTGTAAAATGGTTTTTGCTTGCGTTGAAAGCAAAAGTTTTACAATTGCGGTACAAAATCTAAATAAAAAACCTATGAGCAAAACTTTAGCCATTCCATTTGCTTTCCATTTTAATTTTATTGCTTTTAAAGTAATATACGGTAAGTTGGATCGCTAACAACTTAGGTTTTGTTAGAGTTTACTTTACTTTTAACTTTATATTAAAACAATAAATACCTACTTATGTTTGCTGTTTAGTGGAGCTTTTAGGTCACGTATTCGATGGGAATTTGCTTTATGCCTTTGAGATTCATAAGAGAAATCATTCTGCCTAGCCTTTTCCCAACTATGTTGGGGTCGGCTTCCAGTCTAACGGGATGCAGCTGAATACCAGTATTTTACATGGAGCGACTGCCTATCTGACCTCCACAACCCAGTAACTGGGTAATACGATACCCATTGGTAAGACTGGTGTCAGACTTCCTAAGAGAGAAAGAGAAAGAAACATTAAGGGTTCGACGATTTTCAGGATTCATAGGCCTCAGAATCCTTACCTTTTTCATACTACGAGTATTAAAAAGTGTTATTGGGCTTTTCCATTTGGATGTTCTTAGTAGCAGTCGGGAGTCAGGAATGTATGCCGGTGGTGGCAATAGGCTCGCCTATTAAGTGGGACTAAAACATAACTGGCGAAATCTGGTTGTACTATAGAGACACCTTTACCTAACTTAACTTAACTTAACTAATTTTGAATAAATGACTTTTGATTTAGATTTTTTTATTTTAACCTTTCGGGAAAACAGGCGTGATGTTAAGCCGCGTACAGACTTGCGAAACGTAGCATGCAATGTAACATGAAAGGAGCATTTCATAAGTGTGGACGCAGGGCGCGCACGAACCGAGCATGTACGTACTCACATCTGTTTCCGGCATACGCGACATAGCGCGCGTTCCGCAGTACAGACACACACAACCCGTCCACAATAACGCTCCGTGCACACTGCGCGCCCCTTTGTGTTCGGCGAAAAACCATCAAATGGCGGATCGCGGCGCGCACGAGTTGAAATGCTCTGTTCGTGCGCGTATTGAGCACGGTTCGTGCGCGCAAGCCGTCCACACTATGAGAATTCTGTTACATTGCATGATACATTGCGACAATGTGGACGGCAAATTCTTTCATTGCATGTTACATTTCATGATACGTTTCACCAGTCTGTACGCACCTTTATGTTATGTTCATGTGAAAGTAACTCTGTCTGTCTGTCTGTTACCTTTTCAGACCTTAGAAGAGTGAGGTCAAACATTCCGTACCATAGCATTTCCACAGCAGCATACATTGAGTAAAATAGAGGTTTCAAAACGAAACAGTATCGTGACCTTCTTTTGCGGCGAAAGGGCAAATCTAACGATTTAAATCTTTGGGCAGGTATAACTTTATCATTTCTCTTACAACTAATATGAGAGGAGCAGCTCTTGTCGAGGATTAAGATAAGCTAGGCACCGGAGATGCGACCCACTTAAGGGTCGATTTAAGTCTCACAGCTTTATTATAAAAAAACAAACATTTTTAATCTTTTCAGCACACATTATAATGTAGGGTTCATCAAAAAAGTTCAGCTGTGTGTAGTTCGACAAACTGCAGTGCAACACTGAAAACTTTATGGAGGCATTGTACGCTTTATGCACGGTCATACTAGTGTAGACTGCATCAATTTGAATGCAAAGCAGTGTCCTCTTTAGTACCAAAGTTTACATAGTAGTGAAATATTACTAAATAAGGTATATAATATACAAAGTTTGCAATGAAAGGTGACTCGGAGCACCAAACAAAAAAAGAAAAAAAGAAATAAATATGTTTATTCAGCACAAACAAAACGCACGTAATCATCACGCCTGTATTCCCCGAAGGGTCAAGCAGAGGTACAACTTAGTACACCCGCATTTCACCAGTTATGTTTAAGTCCCATGTAACAAGAGGCGAGCCTATTGCCATCGACCGGGCTCAAATCGAGACTCCGAGCTGCTACTGAGAAATTCCAGTTGGAAAAACCCAATAACACTTTGCCCAACCTGGGAATCGAACCCAGAACCTCATGCTCAGCAAGCACTAATGCTTGCACAAACGCAAGAGTGAGTCGGTGTAAATATACATACTTCTCCGAAGTGTTAAAAGTGAACTTCACAGGACAGCACTAGCACAGTATAAATAGATAACAGTAAGTATAGTATAGCTTCATAGAAAACGGCCATAACGACGCATTTCGAAATCTCAGTATATATCAGTACGCAACAGTATCGAGTGCGTGGTAGTTACGCACGGACGCGGAAGGTTTATCTACCGAGCGGCCTTAGGTAATTATTTTAAGGTCACTGCAGAGATATAATACTGTGACTTATTACTGTGGCACTAGTCCAACAAATTATGTAAATCGCGACCACGATATCTACACTAACAATAAAATAATTTCGCTATTCAAACACAAAGCTAAACATTAGCAATTCAATTGTCCCCGGTATCAGAACGAGCCTCGAGCAAAATGTTTTAAGGGTGGCACACACTGTATGCAGCTCCAGGATACGTAATAAAGAAAGAAAGAAAGAAGGAAAAAAGAAAATATTTGGGACACGCCCAGGAAACAACAATTTAAAAAAAAACAACTCGGGTGCAACGGGTATTTGCGCTGGTGTCGTTCATGGTGAAACTGCTCCGACGCATAGAGCACAACCCGAGTGTGTTGCAGATGTTGCACTTGTACCTACGTATCCGACCGTTACGTGTGGAGGCGACGGCCCCCGCCATTGCTGGCGTACCATCAGCCAGGACCAACTTGCTGACCAACAATAATATTAAAAAAAGAACATTAAAACTTACAAAACAATGAAAACAGGAAAAAGGAAAAAACATGACCTGTGCGAGGCCAAAAAGGCTCTCAGCATGATGCTACGATTTTTTTTTAAATCATGTGGTTTGAATATGTGGAGCTGTGTAGTAATTACACAATGTAGGTGCAATTAAACGATCAACTTGATCTGTGTAAATTTATTGCTAGACCGCGTGCTTAAACTTATAATAGCGCAGTGGCTTGCTATCATCATAAATACAGGCTATTTATGGGTTAGGTTAATGGCTGCGTCCCGCGGTTTCATCCGCGTTAGTCTCAATCCCGTGAGAAAATCGGGATAAAAAGTATTATATGTCCTAATCCAGGTCATGGTCTACTCATGTGCAAAATTTCAGCCAAATTTGTTCAGCCGTTTTAGCGTGAACAAACAAACAAACTCACTTTCGAATTTATAAATTTGTTAGGATTAGGATGTCTGAACTAGATGCAAGGGGCTAACTTAAAAAAATATCAATGGACATCTGCAAATGATTAGTACAGTCAAATAAAAGTCATTAAGCTATAAGGGTTGCTTAAAACTGCGGTGGCCACATAGCGTCCGCCATTTACCTTCGAATGACGTCACTGAAACGTTATTTATGAAAGAAAGGTGGTCTATTTTCCAAGAGAGCGCTTTTTGGCAGCATAAAGTCTCCCCGTAAAACCCGCAGCCATAATTTTTAATGACAACCACACTGCGGCCAACCAAAGCTTTAGTAACAAAGTTTTGAATGAATTAAATGCACCGGCCCAAGCGTGGTTTGACAAGACTCGATTACTCGAATGAACCCAAAGATTTTCACTAGCCCCTGGAGCCTCATATTTCATGGGGTTACATAGACCATTGCATACCAAGGAGTAGACTGGGGGACGCGGTAATGGTAAGGAAGACGTGCCCTTAAGATATGGAAGGTTTTGTGAGCCGTACCGATATGCATCCTAGAGTAGGCAATGGAATAGTAGAAACACTGCTGGTATTTATCTATGAGTGGACACCTTTTAACGAAGTCGCCGCCTAACAAAGTGTTGAGTACAAAAACTTTATACAAAAAAAAAACAACCGACTTCCAAAAAAAACACTACAAAGTGACAATTTCGGAAGTCGGTGGCAAAAAACGAAAATTCAAAATTAAAGACACAGTCACACAAGATGGTTTTCTTTTTGTAGAAAGTTTTTATTTTTTACTTCTTAGCTGTGGTATCTACCCCACACAAACTCGACAGTACCTGCTATGTAAATAACAGTGACAGGAACTTATCACATCATCCGTATATACTAAGTGGGAAAAATACGTATTATTGAAGCCAACTCAAAAACCATGCAAGCAAAGTTAATAAAATTTATATGGGACCACCTAGAGAGCATACCCAATCAAACCAAAAAAATTATAAAAAAATCGGTCCACAATTGGCGGAGAAATCGGTGGAAATATATTTAAAAAAAAACAGAACCTTCTCCTTTTTGGAAGTCGGTTAAAAACTGCAACAGCACAAACGCATTCCGTGTGCTCCAGCCATTATTAGTCCTGCACCCAGCGCTCGCAAATTATACAGTTAGATTGCTAATGCGTGTATTAAAATAATATGAGCGTACAAAGTGCTCTAATTGTGCAATTTGAATACTACATGCTTGGATAATGCGGGTTTAGTTGGGGTTATTTACTGGTTAGTTGGGCTAGGAGTGGTTTAGAACATTGTTGTATAAGTTCATTCACCCACGACTTCGTCCGCGAAATTTCTTGTTTAAACAAAAGATATATCCTATAGCTGTGCACCGTTACTTACGTTTTCGCTCAGCGTTATTTTTTTATTTTTTTACTTCAGCTTCTTAGGGTCGTAGCGTGTTGGTAAATTAGGCTATCAAATGCAAAATATTTTTTTCAAATCCGACCGGTAATTCCAGAGATTAATGCGTTCAAACAAACTAAATCTTCAGCTTTATTATACCATCTCGGATTTTTTAAGTGAAAAGCTTCTTCAGGTGCGTTTAGCGAGTTTTGGTAGGGGATAAACTTATGGATTCCCGTCACCGACATGCTCGCACTGCCGCCATCATGCTGTATATAAGCCCCTATAGAAGCGCGGTTAGACAGCAGTGACGAATTAACGTTGGCGAATCAGCGGACTGCACTGCCCCCTCGTCTCACCTAACCGCGACACATGTACCATCGAAGAAGTTCATATCTATACACCGTAAGGACTATTTCTGCTTGCAGCGCTCGGCTGCCATAGAACCGGGGCGGTAATAGATGTGGTCATCGCGTTCACGGGATTTCGTTTTCAAACTGCTTAGATATGAAATTCTTCGATAGTACCTAAGGCGCAGTACAGCGGTCTTGGTCAAACTATAGCAGTAATTTTATAGCAGTAAGTGGATAATAGATGTGAAAACCAAACTATTGTTAATAATTCCAATTTACAATTATATTATTTTTTAATTATTCATACTATTCCTAATTCATTTATAAATTAAAAAAAAACAGTTATTCCAAAGTTTAATGTTTTCACTTCTGTCATCAACCCCATGACTGTTTTAGATTATTGCTGTATTGGTTCCCGGTATTAAAGAATTAAGAGATTTCTTAAAAAAATAAGCAATGCCTACAACGACGTTTTTGCTCAT
The DNA here is from genome assembly GCA_916701695.1 of Agrochola macilenta. NCBI lineage: Eukaryota > Metazoa > Arthropoda > Insecta > Lepidoptera > Noctuidae > Agrochola > Agrochola macilenta. The sequence goes on along the minus strand of OU753554.1, from coordinate 6,135,767 downwards.
CTTATCCGGCACCCGTGACGGTAATTGTAATGCATCTACTCTAACACGTAAAGCTCTTGAACGCGGTATAGATATATTGTTCTGATCGAGTTCAGTTTCATTGGCGAAATTCGCCCTAATTCTAATTCTCCGGAGTCGTAATCTTTCTGACTAAGGATTAGGTCATGTCAATATGTAAATCAGAATACATTTTCAACAAGTACATAAAATAAAGGTGACTCTAAAAAGATTGCAAGTCGAATTGGTTACCGCAACTTATCGGTCTCCAAAGACGGGCTTGCAGTTTTATCCAATATCATATGATAGGGTGGGCGATACATAAGATGCGAGTAAAGCTGTAAAATTAAAATCAATATATTTTATTTCACATATTAATAATAATTGTTTGTTTTTAAGTTTGTATATAGGGCGTAATCTCCTTCGCATGAAGGGGGTAATCTCCGGAACTAGCAGTTGGATTTTAATTTAAAAAATTGCATTGGATAATCCAATTCTTTAAGATTATCGGCGGAAGAAGTCGCGGGCAGAAGCAAATTTCACATATACCTACATGGGCCCTTTTGAAACGTCAGAAGATAGGTGCTCGGTTCCAAGTGGTCCTATGGAGAAGAGCCGGCAAGAAAAACCACGGTTACTCTTTTAAAAATAATTGGCTTTTACAATGTTTTCAAATTACATTGTTACAAGATATGGGAGGACAGTTTAGTGTAGTGTTTTGTTAAGTGCCGTACTTAACAAAATAGGAAATGGCCAATAAATTGAAACATCTCTGAGTCTACAAGGTAGGCAACTGCGTCTTATTTTTATGTTTACACTATCACATAAATGTATACTGACTGACTATACTGAGATAAAAAAACGAGCGAGCCTTACAGTAGTCATTTCTAATGTACCATGGCGCATTTACAGCGTCCCTGAGTACTTTGTTTTGGAATTGTTGAATTATTTTGACGTTGCTTTGTTTAGTACAGCCCCAAAGTTGGATGCCATACGTCGAAATTGGCATAAGAATATGCTTGTATATTCTAATTTTATTATGTATTGATAGGCAGGATTTCCTTCCGAGTAACCAATACATACTTTTATAACTTATGTCGAGTTCCTGTTTTTTCTTTTTGACGTTGCATCATATTTGACACAATCCATCCATCATCTTTTCTTTGGGATTTATAACAGTAAATGAACCAGGAGCACAGCACGGTTCACTCCACATTTTAGGTATGAAGCTACAAATACGCGGCGGGCTCGTCTTGTCGGGTCAATTCAGTGAGCGTAACGTAGTCAGAAGATATAAGAGTTACGCGATAGAAAAAGAGGTAACTTCTAGGTGAATATAACTGTAGGTAATTAGCGATGTGCGACCTGAATTGCACTTTATTGTGTCGTAGTAAGAGTCACTTTCTATAGGCGACGAATGAATCCTTGAGGTAAACCAAAAAGTATTCTCCTTCAAACTCCACTGTATCCTTAAGGTAAACGCGGTACATGCGGCTTAAATCTCTATGTTTACTTTAAAAATAAGGGCTAATATGGTCTGTGGGAAGTTTCACTCTATGGCCTGACGGATATTCTCGTCATCTAGACCTAAAAAATAATCAAAAAATTACAGGTCATACCAAAAAATACTGAAAAATGTCGAAAGTGACGTAAGGCGCACGTCAATGTCAAACCCGCGGTTTGAGTATTTTTTTGGCTTTTTTAGTTGAGTTTTTTTTTTTCTGTTGAGTTTCTTTTTTTGGGGCTACAACCGATTAAATGATTTTTCGGAGTGAACCATCTGTACTAATCGGTACCAGGACTACAGTTAACGGCCGATGAATCACGAGTTCATGACCGGTCCGAACTTCGTGCAGAAGGCTGCGCTATAACATTTCTTAGGAACAAAATGGTGACATGAGGCGAGTGTGAGTGAGAGAGAACATACGCGAAAGTTCGTAGTGCGTTGTTCAGACCGGCCATAATTCATTGGTCGTACGGTAGATTACCTACCTAACCTATTTACTATGCAGCAGTTTGCCAACAATGCGCCAAAATTCTTCCGAAAGACGCATTAACGCATTGAATTGCCAAGTGGCATTGAGAACTAACTTCGCTACCTCGACCCGACTTTCAAGTACTTTATTCACACAGTCGCTAATGAAAAATAGAATTAACGGAGATTCAATTAAGGCAACAATGCTAGCTCCCACTAAAGTAAGCCTTGAGAGGTGTAAGTAAGATTAAGTTAGAAAGTAAGTAGGGTAATTGACGAATGCAAACTGTGAGGTGGAACACGGTGACCACTGAAAATCAGCGCTGTGCTGTGGGTCTCCATAGCACAGCATCATGCTCAGAAGCCTTCTTGTCAAAGTCACGACGTGCCAGCAGCTGCCGACTATTTCCGTTTTGTGCTCGTCATTGTATTGTTATCGTATTGGTATCGTTATGTTGTCGTTATCTACTCGAGTTTATTATCCTTTTTTTTATGCACTCTTTCTGTGACATATTAACTTATTTTTGTTTCTTTCAAAGTCATTACCATGGCCATCATGGACATTTTGTTAAAAATATTTATAACTAGCTTTGGCGGAGGAGGAAGTCGGAAATTACCCCACGGGAACGTACTACCCAAATCATGGTCTACCCATGTGCCAAATTTCATCTAAATACTGTCAATAGCTTCAACTGCATTTGGTAGACAATAAATTTGCGCATAAATTTGTATCAATCACGTAAAAGTTGACAATTGCAATTGATCGTTTCCAACGAACATGGTGTTGTTCAGTGTCTTACTGATAGTCTATTTATGTGGTAATTTTCAGGAAAAAAGAAAACAAAAATCGTCACATGTTTTTCAATGGGGATATTTTTACATGGGGCGCGGGCGATCGTCGTTTAGCGGGCTCTACAAGGCGAGTGTCTCCAAGTCATAACTTATGACACCTGTTGAAAATTTGCTAAGTTTTAATGAATTTAAAAAAATATGATTTTTAAACTCACCTTTTTATTTTCAATAATAATAAGATTTAATATAGGTACGATAGGTACATATTTGACAGCTATTTGCGACGTTGCCAAAGTTTAAAATGAACGCTCTTCTACTTTCCAAATCATGTCATTCCACTTAAGTAACTCAAGTTCATCCAGCAGAAGAGTCTCACAGCTGATATTAAATAATATGCACAAAATAATAACAATCAACTCAGACTTTCGCAGTCCACCGCTGGTCATAGACTTCTCCCAGTCCCAGGCTGCGCCACAACACCCTGCACCTCCACATTCCGCATCCAGTCTATCCCAGCCACCTTTTTAAGGTCATCGGTCCATCTAGCTAGGGGGCGTCCCACACTACCTAGGCTTGCCAATACCCGATCTCTACTCCAGCACTCGTCTGCTCCACTGGCGGTCCTTCGTCAAACATGGCCAGCCTACTGTCACTTCAGCTGGCTTACTCAACAACAAAATAATGACTAAAACTGAATTCCAACAAAGGCATTCATTGCCCTTGACTTTCTCCCATAACTGGGGCAATAATTAAAATTTTACTATAGCTATGAATCCAGACACCCGTTAATTTTACACTTTACGATGTAATGTATCAAAATCCTAATATTATGTTTCGTTTTTATGTTAGTTTAACAGCTGAATTTTATAGTACTGAGCGCGAAAATCGTTCACATTATTTCGAATTACCAGCCGACAGTGGGGCCCGAGATGATAACGTGACAGTTTGAATTTAAGCAGACGTGCACTTTCGTTAGGAAACTGAATGGTTATATTTGTAAACACAATCTTAAAAAATTTACATGGATCGCCACTTAATCAACTAATTATACACTAGCGTTACGTAAGTAATTTTGAATTATTGCAATAATAAAGTCTTAAATAAACTTTGTGTTCACAAAAGTAAATAATTAATAGAACCAAAATTTTATGAAAATAATGTGGACTGTGTTGACATCTTCACCCCTTTCTTCGTACCGTGAATATGTTTGCAGTGCTGCCATCTAGTATGAAAAGCAAGCACATTTTCCGGAACAGAATAAGAGCACAGCGCTCGACTCCCAACTTATTTAGCATAGATGTCACTTAGTTTAAAAAATTACAGGGTTTTATTACATATTTTTTAATACTAGTGGTCGAAATACGACCATAATTAATTTAAATTTTAAGATTTATATGTCGTAGAGATTTTGCGAAATCAAATCCCTAGGGTTTTCGCAAAAAATCGAATTATCAAATCATCCTACGCCATAGAAACTATTTGCATACTGCCATGTCATTATTCTAAGGTAGACATCTTGTGTCAAATGCATGTTAGTGTGTGTAATATTTTTTTTAATTAATTTAATTTATTTCTAATGCATATTGTATAAAAATATTAGCTTTCTGCACTCCTTCTCGATATAAACTTTAACTGTGCCTTTCATACTCTGTCCGCGTAATTTTCGTAAAGGGTTATAGGTACCTACACAAATTACATTTTATTCATTCGTGATAATAATATGGATTTAAACACATGACATATTTAAAGATTTTTTTAATATTCTACGTAGGTTATATGAACATTTTTATAATAGTTCCTGGGTGTTTCATGATAAGATAATCAGTTTATCCGAGGATATCAGATAAGTTCAAATCACGTAATATCTCGTTTCCAACCTCCTGCACGGTGTTACTCAAAAATGTTGTAATTTCGTCCTGAAATTAGAAAGAGAAAAATAATGCATGTCTTCAATAGGTAAATCAAAAATAATCATTAATTAATTATAGTAATTATAATCATCATAGATAGTTATATACCTAACATGTATACATGACGTCACGTCTTTTCTTATGGGTGTAGCCTGAAATTACAGAACGCCACATACCTACATACATACATCTGTACTCTAATTGCGTAATACACGATCAATCTGAATCGTTTTGAAACAGATTGCTAATCCATTGCTTCATAAGATCGAAAAAAAAACTGCTCAACAACGTAAATAACGCAATGAATGTTGTTGAACTGTCAAAATGAAACATTCACCCAACAATTTTTTTCGAACAAGAAGCTAATCTATTAGCAATATAAGTACTTATGTATTTCAAAATGATTCAGTTTGTGATTGATCGTGTGTTACGCAATTAGAGTGCTGAACTTTCTCAAGAATATCACCAATAAGGTTGTATGTCCTTCTTGAGTGTCCCCGGGGTCCCGGGGTTTCTACTGATTTATCATCTTCATTTAGCCAATAAATTATCACTTCTGGATATGCTCCCCTAAGCATTGCTATAACTACCTACTGGTCCTGTGCTTCGTGCATCCAATTGACACTTGAATCGCCTACATCAACTCCACAGTCCACACACTCCACTCCATCGCAGTCCACTGCTGGGAAAAAGCTCCCAAGCTGTGCCACAAAACCCAGGCCATGCTGACTTGAAAACATTAAAGAATCGCCAGACAAAAATAATACTACGAGTATGTAACGATACCTCATGCATCTCCAGTAACTCTGGCACGAGATGCTTCAAGAATGTGTTTATGAATTCTGACATTGCGGGGTCATTCATCAGGCCATTGATTTGAGACTGCAAAGTAGAAAAGATAATATCATTATGAGCATAATATATTAGTTCAATATTTGGAAAAGCCCATAGAAAAACGCATCAAAAAATTGTTTTGGATCACTGTAAATGGGCCAAAATAAGCCATAAGATAAGGCTCATTAAATTTTTTGAATTGTTTTTTTTTATCCATCTATTCGGTCGCTTTTATCATGCACGTCTTCCGACATCGTTCTCACATGTATAATTTCAACATGAATGATGTTACCAATATTTTGATTTAAAGAGTGTCCGTGGGGTTTCTTTCCCGTTTTTCTCCAAAGAAACCTACTGCGCTTTGGAATGGGCAACTAGCTTTATATTTCTAACAGAGCGACCCCTAGTCAATTCAAGAGTGCCTGTAATTGGTTTAAGTAATTTAAATAAATTAGCTTCAAAAACATCACTCTTGAAACAGACATTGAGATTAGTTTGTCGAAGCAGGATACTGCAAGAATTGTTTCTATCTATCAAATATTTTTGTATTTTCAAAAAAAAAAATTACTTCAAATTGTTCTTACCTCAAAATCTTTCAAAGATACTTGAACATTGCTGCTCGTGATTTGTAGGAATAAACCAGATCCAATAGTTATCCTTGGACCCAGCACTAAGGAACCCTTCACTCTTGGCTCGATTAAATCAATTCTGGAAAATGTTGATGAGCAGTAAGGTTATTTTAAGGTCCATGGTACGAAAGTAACGTATTACAAACTTAAATCACTAATGAGTAGCCAGAATGTCACAGCACTGGTATTTCAAGTGCGGCTCCGTACACGATGCAACCAATCACAAACGCGTTAGTAAGTCGAGTCGTGTACGAACCGCCACTAAAACACTAGTGCTGTGATATTCAGGATACTCTTTTTAGGGTTCCGTAGTCAACAAGGTTCCCTTATAGTTTCGCCATGTCCGTCTGTCTGTCCGCGGCTTGGCTGCAAAGACTCTTAGTACTAGAAAGCTGGAATTTGGAATAGGTATATACATATTAATCACGCCGACAGAAGTTTTTTTTTTCTCATCTGTCATATGGTATGGGGTGTCGTTGAAAATATTGTGCGTGTGTGAAAACGTTGGATTCAGGAATCCGTTTGCAAAATATAAAGCTTTACAGTGCAAATTTTTGTTAGAGTCAAGTGTCCCCCCTCCCCTGCCAGCTAAATGGTTGGTTTTGGATACGTGAAAAATTTCAAGGCAGTAGATAAATATGGCGAAATTAAAAGGAAAACTATCGCAGCTAAGTAGGCTCTACAAGTTAACGAGTAATAATCGACCAACTTACCTTTGCTGATGCAAAAACATGTTCCTCTATACATAACGTATGGGAGAACATGTTTTTCAAGTACAATGTTAAGTTTGTTCTTGGGATAAATTCAGCCCTACTACGGAACCCTTCATAGTGCGTGGTTTGACACGCACTTGGCCGGGTTTTTATTTGAGTTTGTAACACGTTACTTTTGAGTACCATCGTGGACGATAGGCCTTACTGTTATTAAGAGTTTAAAATAAGTCATTATCAGTGGAACGCAGTAATGGGACTTACTTGGCATCCCCGTTTCCGAATATGTTGGTACCCGCCACTAAAGCTAAGAGATCGTAGTTACCTGCAATAAGAATTGAGCATTTACTGAACACATCGAATTATTAATTCATGATGTCATAAACTCATAACATTCTAAAGTGTATAATAATGAAATTGAACTTGGATGCACAGTTTTTTTTTTTCTGTGTAGTTTTTGCAATTTTTTGTGTATGGCATCTCGCAGGTCAACCTAGGAGGTGGTCGGGTGCTTATTCGGGCTATCCTGTGGATGCCTTAAGTGACCTTGAGTATTTGGCTTGCGAGTTCTGTACTGAGCTCATGCAACGCGTCCAGCCATACGCCAGTAATAGGACTCACCCACCAGGACCGCTGTCCTGTAAATTATCTTTAAAATGGTGAAGGTTTCAGCAAAATACGCTTGATAGATTTTGCGTGATTCTCAGTTTTTTATCCGCGTTAGACATAACTTTACAAATTAATTTCAGTATGTAATATAAACATAATCTAAAGTATTCATATATTAAGTTATTAAGGAAATACTCTAATTTAACATATATTTATTCCAAATCATTAACACTACTCGTTTAGACGTGATCACGTGGTCTTCAGTATAAAATCATTAAAAGTCGTTTATCGTCGCCTTCATAAATTAAGGCCACCGGCCAGATCATAAAACTTATAAACTAAGGGATTAGACGCTAAGAGCCCCTGGGGCCCTTGGGAGCCCTGTTGGATGTGGACCTCAGCCTTGGGCGATGATGGGGGAGGGCAGCAAGGGAAGGACTGGAGCAGATCGTAAATTAATAATTACATTCCTGTTTGAGTTCGAATAAATACTTTTTTTATCTTTCGTTTTCTTTTGCTGTCTTTTTTTCCTACCCTTTACATAAAAAAATACTAACCAGCTGCAACCTCCAGAACAGGAACGTGGAAGTCGAATTCAAGGCGATACCTAATAGGGATCAATGATGCACTGTTGATGGTCAGTTTGTCAACCACGAATGTGCTTAGCTTGGTGACTTTTAGTTCTCTCATATCAAGGTGGGAACTAGAATAAAAAGGTGAATACAATTAGACAAGAACAATAAAAACAGATGCAGCGTTATTAAAAATCAAGGGATAAGCCATCGAGTATTTTTTAAATTTCGAACTTTATGCCGACAGGGTTAAAGATAAAAATACAAAAAAGAGGTAGTCATGTAGACTGCCGACAGAAGTGAACACTTAAAACTGGTATTAGCGCCATCTATGTTGTATTAGCACAGCACTACGACGCGAGCAAGTCGGTGACGCGAATCCATGAGTTTACAGAAGTTTTCAGTTCAAACCTGATTTTAAACCCGAGTCTTACCTGTCAATTTTACTTCAGTCGGATTATGGTTCAAGACACAATGACTGGGTCAAAAGTTTGGACTTGGATTAAAATAATACAAATAGGTAATATGGGCAAAAGCGAATCAAACAAATATTTAAAAAATAAATAAAAAAATGTTGGAAAAACATCCAATGAAGCCCGAAAAAGTAGAGGACTACTTAAATTTCAATTATACAGGGTTATTCGTTATGTCGGCAATCCATTAAGGGGTTAATCCACACAACAACTAAGTAAGGGTTACTTAGTTGTTGTGTTTTGACTCCTATGACAAATGTCAAAAAAAAACGATCCATTGGAGATTTAAATTTTTTATTTCATTCATTTTATAATATAAAATGTCAAATTACTCGAAAATGGTTGACATTGGCATAGGGGTCACCAGGGGTAATTTGGTTGCAAATGACCTCTCCTACATCCCCTTAATGGATTGCCGAGGTATATTGTACCCTGTAGAAGCCACCGCAGCTTAGCACTAAAAATATCATAAAAATATTTCACAAAAAATAACACACACACATAACATAACATCACAACATAACTCCCCGAAGGATTGAGCAGAGGTGTACCCACATTTCCTCAGTTACGTTTTTTAAGCCCCATAACACACAGGATAGGAACCTTAACTAATCTCTTACCCGGGAAGTGTCAGAGTTCGTTCATCCAGGTGCAAGTGTTCAATTTCCAGGGGATCCAAAACTGGTACATCATCGGAACCCGTCAGCATAGTGTGCCTTAAATCTTCAAGCAGACCGAGAACCACATTCTCGAGTGCACTGTTCCTTGCCGATACATCTGTAATTAGTTTTGTTATTATTGCTTAACACTTTAGACTGTGTCTACCCTCGGGGAGGGTTGCCGGCATTAGGTACGTTTGCGCTAAAGGTAACCATCGCGGACGGTCAACGGCATGGTACCGTGTAATACAACACTGTACCACGAAGTAAAATAGTGTTTTCAGAGGGTCCTGTCGCTATACGTAGTTATCAACCTTTCAAATTTTTTATGAATTAACCGTGAACAAAATATTTCAAAAAAAAAATAATTGAAGATTTTAACACCAACGTTTATACAAATAAATCTTGTAAAAAAATACATCAGATTTTATTTTCAGGGTTTATAATGATCTAATAGCTAAGAAAAACCTACATTTAAAATGAGCCCTCCGCGAGGGTTCTTGGCATCCCATATGCGACTAGGTGAACCCTGCAGGAGGGCTGCCAGCACTGAACGTGTTAATTATCTCGTAGGTCTTGTGCAAATGCAGCTGCCGTGATCATAAGGTATCTTACACACTGGTTTGGTTGGGTTTGCATGATTCAGCACAGCCGGGGCGGCAAAATATACACATACATTCGATTTTGCCGCCAGACCTGTGCCGAATCATGTGGACCCGAACATGTGTGTACCTAGCACTAATGTCCTAGTTTCCAGGTACTTATATGATTTTATTAACAAGAAATTCTCAGTACTGCCTCTGAGAATTTCTTGCAAATTTAGCCTGCACTAAAGTTTGGAACTGTGCCTGTAAAAGGCAATAGGCTTGCCCATGATATAGGTATATTATATTTTTGAAGTGGTTTGCAGAGGCTCATTACTTAATTAGGTAGGTACCTAATGAAGTAATGAGCCTCTGCAAACCACTTCTGAAGGCCGGAAGATTTTTTGTTTCGGAAACAATAATAAATACCTACATGGATTAAAAACAGTAAAGTGAATAGAGCAGTAGAGATTTTACGCGCGATTTATGTAAAGGAAAAGTAACATCGAACGACTTAAAAGATTGAAACTACTCATTTCGCTCATATTGACTTAGTTTTAAGACTTTATTCATATCTATGGGAGATACCGATTGTGCTTGTCAAAATTTAAACTAAAATTTCTTATATCAATGAACGGATTGCGAACGATTTTTTAATCTAAAATACGACTATCCTAGTCGTATTTTAGATTAAAAAATCGTTCGCCTACATTACGTTTACTTCGGGTGTTCGTGCTTGGGCCTCTGGGCCCAGCAGTGGGGATACCGTGACTGAGTAAATATCATTATCTACAGTATGTGTATATATATATATATATACACAATAACGGTTGCAGTAGACTTACCTTGATTCAACAAGGCTTCATTGATTTTAGTGAGGTCCAGCGGACTAGCCACCGCTAAGCCAAGCATTGACAGCAATAACAGCGATAACTGCATTTTTTTTTCTGAAATCAAACCCTAATTATTATTTATTCCACCATTCTCCATTTTAGAAATAGGTCTGATAGTAGCTTTATTTAAATAAACTGGTGGCAGGGACATCGATGCGAAGCCTGTTACCATGGATTCAGTACATGATTCTGAACCCCTGAATTAAAAAAAACAGCTGTTCCATACATTTTGACCCCGTAGGTATTGCACTTTTCTATGAAACAGCAGATATGTTTTAATAACCGACGAAAAATTTCAACGCAGGGGGGTTCAGAACCATGAACTGAATCCATGGTAACAGTTTTCGCGTCGATGTCCCTCTGACACCCTGTATTGAATTGTCGTGCCTCGGAAAGCACGTTGTAAGCCGTTGGTCCTGGCTTTCATTCGTAAATCTTTGACAGTTGTTACGGGTAGTCAGAAGATCAACAGTTTGATAACTAGTCTTACCAAGGGGTATCGTGTTACCCAATTACAGGGTTGTGGAGGTCAGATAGGCAGTTGCTCCATATAAAATACTGTTATTCAGGTGCATTCGGTTAGACTGGAAGCCGATCCCAACATAGTTGTGAAAAGGCTAGGCAGATTGATTGAATTGTCAATGAGTCAGTTAGTTAGTCACAAATTTATTTATTTATTTATTTATAATAGGTACGCCAACAGCATATATATTTTACATTACATATCAAAGTTAACAAATATGGGCTCTTATATATATACCAATTACAGGTGTACACGACATTTACATATAACAAAGCAACCTTCTTTCCTAATTCGAATTAAACGTTTCAAAACGTAGATTCTTATGGAGACTGCCCGTTTAAATGGAGTTTTATTGCAAACGGGGAAAAACGGACCATAGCGATTAGCCATAATATGACGTTATAACCAAATTATTTTTAATTATGACAATAATTAAATGATTCATAAACATACCTGTATTTCACGTGCTGTTCACTAAACTGCTAATGAGAATGCCTTGTCTATAGATAAATACTAAATCCAGTATTGACTTTAACGATAATGATATTTAATCTGAAGAAAAATGGATAATTACAGATTGCCGTGTTTGTTTCGTCATTGACAGTGATTTTATTAATAATAACAAAAGAGGAGTGTATAGTTTGTTTGTTTTTTTTTGTCTTCTTACATAGGATTTGCATAAAATTTTTTTTTTCTCCAAAATGTCCTCAAAAGCCAAGTTTATCAGCAAGCTATGTAATATCGATTTCTAATGCTGTCAAAATCAAAATTAAAATTTATTTATTCAAATTAAGCTGAGAATCAGAATATGACAGTCCCCTAAAACGCCCGCCCTTCACTACTTCCAAGTGCTTTAGCTGGGAAGATGAAGTAGCGCAACAAACTCTCCAGACCACATAGGTGCAATGTATGTGCTAAATAGAATTTACACATAAAAAAAAAATACTTTACAAAATATGGATATTGTAGCATACATTACAGAGTAACAAGCAAGCTGAAGTGGCAGTAGGCTGGCCTTAAAAAGGTAGCTGGATTAGACTGGATGCGGAAGGTGGAGGATAGAATGTTTTAGCGCAGCCTGGGCCTTTGTCCAGCAGGCCTCTGTCCAGCAGTGGACTGCGATAGGCTGAGGTACCTGGTCGACCGAGCTCTGCTCGGGTGAAAATAGATATACAACATATTGTCCTAATACCAATTTTGTATCACATTCCCGAGGCTGAACGAATTTTACCAGATATAATTGATTTTTTCCTAGATATATTGATTTTTCACCCCCGTAAATCCCATATATATTAAAGTATAGGATATTTCCAATTTGTAGAAGAACCTTACGAATTGGTCCACCGAAAATTGCATTACTTTTGTTTTCTTACCTTTTATTTGTATAAACATATCCACACGTTTACTAGTAACTATAAATCCTTGGGTATGAGATCTTATCGTTCGTCAAGTAATCTTAAACAGATGGTCAATGGGATCGCAAATAAGAGACACAATGGAACGAAGTCCTTATTATACAAGTGGGTGAAATAAGGCCATAATAATATTATTAAGATTATCTTTGGAATCACTTTCCTCTAGTGTGATTTCTTCGATGGTATAATCAACGACTGCTGAACAGCATGTTTAGTTTGGCTGCGTTTGAAAATCTGTACTGTCCAGAGTACAGACTTTCAAACGCAGCCAGGCTGAACGTTGTTACTGACAAAAATCCTATTGGAAAACCCCAAAATATTGCCTGTTTTTGGATAACAGTCGTTAATAGGATTATTGCCAGTAACAGTTCTTAATAGAATTTTTGTCAGTAATAGTCCTTAAAAGGATTATTGTCAGTAACAGTCCTTAATAGGATTATTGCCAGTAACAGTTCTTAATAGGATTTTTGTCAGTAATAGTCCTTAAAAGGATTATTGTCAGTAACAGTCCTTAATAGGATTATTGCCAGTAACAGTTCTTAATAGGATTTTTGTCAGTAATAGTCCTTAAAAGGATTATTGTCAGTAACAGTCCTTAATAGGATTATTGCCAGTAACAGTTCTTAATAGATTTTTTGTCAGTAATAGTCCTTAAAAGGATTATTGTCAGTAACAGTCCTTAATAGGATTATTGCCAGTAACAGTTCTTAATAGAATTTTTGTCAGTAATAGTCCTTAAAAGGATTATTGTCAGTAACAGTCCTTAATAGGATTATTGCCAGTAACAGTTCTTAATAGGATTTTTGTCAGTAACAGTCCTTAATAGGATTTTTGTCAGTAACAGTCCGGAGTACAGATTTTGGGCTTGGTTAGTGCCAATAGGCTTGCCTACTAGGGAGCGAGGTAAACGCGTAACAAACAAATACAATAATATTAATTAAATATTTTTTTTCTCTATTACACTTCAAAGTCACAGATATGTGTAGCCCTGGCTCATGTACTAGGAGTTCCTGTATCACAAAAGCCAGACAATAATTATGTCTTATGACGGTCGCTGTCAGTCGAACTTAAGATTTCATCGGTAAGTTTACAAATAAACTAAGTTTCATTGAAACAAACTCATAGTAATTATAAAGATCTTTATTTACATTAAAATTTGTTAAGATACTAACAGGTAGGAATTACATCTTTTATTAAAACATTTCAACGATATACAATACAAAAATTAGCTAACAAATTGTTTGACTAAATTATCAACAGCCAGTGAGATCACATAACGAGTTTAATTTTGAATCGTCGTTGAATTTCGTTCCAGAATCCGGGCGTCACTCCGTTACCATTTCAGTTTAATTTTACCCTTTTTTAAGGGTAATATTTGTTCTGTTGCCTGGTACGAACGCGCGGAGTAAACAGAACATAAATTGGAACGATTTTAAAATAGATAATACTCGTTTCTCACAATATCATTTACTTAGTTATAAGACTTAATTCCTATCTATGGGAGCTTATTGTGCTTATAGCAAGATTTTAGCAAAATGGTTAGTAGGATAGTTATATTTTCGATTAGAAAATCGTTCGAATTTATTTGATTATTATTGTATTGGATAGATTAATGTTGAGTACAGAGTTGTACAGAGGAGGACTGAGAGTTGTGTCGCAGCTTGGGAGAGGCTATGTCCAACAGTGGACTACGATAGGCTGAGTTGACTGGTTTCTTGCGCCTTCAAGAATAAATTGTGTGATGATAGTGGCTCCATCTATAAATTGTAGCGCGCCTGCTGGCTACGTAGTAGTAAGTTATGTGGCCATATAGATGTCACTACAGTAGTATTATTCATTTTAATTAATTAAATAAGTACGCATTTATTATAATAGGCCTGTCACAGTTTACAGAGAGACTCAACACAAACTCAAAGCATTTATTTCAAATAAACCAATTACAGGCACTTTTGAATTGTCAAGGGGTCGGTCTGTCAGAAAGATGAAGCTAGATGCCCATTCCAAAGCGTAGTAGGTACCTATGGAGAAGAATGGGCAAGAAACTCCACGACACTCTTTTAAATCATGATATGGTTACAAAATATTACATCATTCATGTTGAAGTTATACATGTGAGAACGATGCAAAACGTTAAAATAACAAAAATAATAAAAAATAACAATTCAAAAATTAAATTAAAATAAGCCGTGGTAGCTAATAGATGACCAGTCCCTACTGACGGCGCCCGTTCACGAACATGACGCATGGATTAGCACCATTCAGCTCAACCATTTTGAAGGGAGCTAAATGATCCAACACACGCGCCACCGTCAGCGAGACATTAGAGTGAGCATGACATACTCTCAGCCGCCAAGGCACATTCAAGTCATTGAAAGACATACCCAGTACCTAAATGGTAGCTTTATAGTCGGTACATAGTACTCACACATGTGCTATGCAATTATACAATATTAAGAAAATAATAATATATATATATATTATTAATGCCTATGGCATTAAGTCCGCCTCTGTACATTTATGTGCTTAAAGTATTAAATAAATAAATAAATAAATAAGAGATTGAATTTAGACATCGACCTATTCCAAATGGCACTATGTTTCAGGTAGCGTCCTTTTTCCCACCTTGTATGTATTAAGGGTGTCAAAAGACCCTTCACGAAACCGCCATCTAAGTTGCTTTGTGCGAAAATAATAGCTGATAAACGACTTTTATTGTTAGTGTGAAATTTCGATATTTTTCGGTTGTGCGCAATGTACCGCACGCAAAACCTTGTGCTTATGGATGCATGCAACGATACAGGGATAACCAAAAGGTTCCCAGAAATGGTCCAGTACAAAAAAATTACATATTAACGGGAATAACAAGTGACTCTCGGCTTCATTAAGGGTATTCATTATGATTCTAAACAACGTTGAACGCAGCAGTGCTTCGCGACCGTGCTGCCTGCCGCGTGATTCTGAGCACCGCTGCGCGGTACTATTGTTCGTGGTTTTCTTCTCAACTGTTGTCAACACTCACATTATCGCAGGACGACATTGCCGCGCAGCAGCGCCGTCGCAGCAATATCGCGCAGCATGGCTGCCGTGCTTGGAAGGATTAACCTATAGCAAATGTTTGGGGACCAGTAGTGACGCGACAGCTCTGCCGCGTGCAGCATTGTTCGCAATCGTACCTTTAGACTATATTGTGTTAAACTACAGGCTATAAACCGTATTGACTGGCAATATTTCGAATATTTTCGTTCAAAAATGTTTTTATATCTTCTTTCAGGACCATAAAAACGGCATTCTGAAACAAAAAGAAGCAAGTACAAAATGAAAAAACGTAAACGTGTTGGTTTGCGAAAACAACGAGTTTTCAAGCTAGCCACACACGTAACGGTTTACTTGCGCAAGTAAATCGTTACGTGAGTGGCTAGCATTTACATAATTAGGTATGATCTCGGGCCGAATCACACCGGAATGGCAGCGGCTGCCAGCGGCTGCCAGCGGCCCCCGGCGTCGCCGCTTGCGGCCGCTGGCGGCCTCACGCGACCTCCAGATCCCACGCGCCTAGTCTCCTCTTGAGTAGTTTTAGTTTCTACATTACATACGCGCGGCCTTGCGTCGCCGGTGCCAGCCGCGGGCAGAACCACCGACAAGATGCGCGCGGCGCGCGGCCGCTCGCGTCGCCGCGGGCGGCCTCGCGACCTTTTCAAGCTTTTCAAGCGATACTGGTCTTATAAGTATGTAGATAAAGTTTAAAATTATTTCACACTGAAAGTGCTCGCCGCGTCGCTGCAGGCCGCTGCCATTCCGGTGTGACCCGACGCTTACTAAAGAATGAAACAAAATAGAGTCTGAAAAATTAGAGATATCAATTTAGTTTATTTCAATGCTTACCAACAAATTACTGGCTGCGTGTGGGTTGTCAATAGACAGTAAAACATTTGCCAATCGAGAATGCTCGGTGCCGTTGATGTCGAGTTTAATTTCAGTCTGAAACAACAATACAAAAAAAATTACGTTGTATATAAACACGCTATTCCCCTACAGTTAGGGAATTTACAGTTACCTGTTAGAAAAGCCCCGGGTACAGTTATAAGTTGAATGTATCAGGCCGCGTCCTAACCAATGCGAACGTCGCGCGATCTCGCGACCGTCGCATTCATATTCTTTGGCAAACCTGAACGCGTGGTCTCGCCGATAGAGGGCGCCTTCCAGTTTTCGTAAAAAATGGGTGACATTATGAACGTGACGATTGAGTAGCATATTACCGCGACCGGACCACATTCAAAATCGAGTAGTTACACGTTTTATGTAATTAAGCAGTTATTGTGCAATGGCAACTAGCGGAAAGGATGATTTGCAAACAATGTAAGATCAATCATAATTCTAACATGCTTAATATCGCTTTGTGTAATTATGTCTTATGTAGTAACGTCAATACATATTTTATTCGCCTTTAGTTGATCAGTAGCACTAATAGATATTTTATCGAATTTACATACTGACAAATGAGTGCACTGACTGGACAACTCCACATAAATCTGTGTGGTTCTTTCCACAAAATACCATCTTAGACACTAATCTGCACGGTCCTCAACTGACCAAGTATGCCCGAACTTTAAAAGAGACTGCTGTGTGTTCGGTGTTTCTTCTCAGCACGCGTAGCATAACACCATGACACCATAGAAACGGTTTGTCGACGGAAGAATAGATAAAATGTCAGATTGTGATTGTTTATCTGTCATTTTGTCTATTCTTCCGTCGACAAAACCCGTTTCTATTGTGGTCATGCTTAGCGTGCTGAGAGGTCGAATAGACTTAAACCTATACCTACATAATGATGTTTAGGGTTTGAATAAATTTTTCGAAATACATATATTTGCTTACTTACATTTTTGAAAACTATATTGTGAATGTAAAATAGCTGTTTGGCTTCATTGAGTATCCTAAGTTTAAAAAAATTATTTCCCATATGAACTTAGATAAGTTCACTTAGAATGAGATACAAAGGACATCTAATTAATTATAATTATCATATTTGTCTCTGGGATGTTGGTGAGGTTACAAGGTACATACATGTTTCTTAATATTTAATTTAATTATATACGATCACACTTCTATAAATACTCCGGAAAATTATTGGACAGCTGCTACCTAAGACCATTTTACCTTTATTTTCTTCACTGCAGCTTCTGCACCAATATCTGAGACTCTGATGCCATTTACAACCGTTAAATTAAATGAAGCTGTGATGTGGACGTCAAAAATTGTAATTCTGAAAAATAAGTTTTTTTTTTTTTTTTAATTTAGTGTAGAAAATGTACAGACATTTTTCCGTATCTCATTAGTTTTTAAAGATAGTTAGCAGCAAATGTACAACATAATGTTTATATGTATAACAATACTTTATTATTTGTAAATCATTTTATAACGGTAGGATCATTGTTATGAAGAAATTAAAAAAGACTACTAGGGAACAATCCTTCCGATCAAAAATAATCTGCAAAATAGAGTTTTTTTATTTAATTTTAATTTATTTAATTCAAGACAGTGATCAATATTTATATTAGTATACCTACTTAATAATGTTAGTAATCAAAGATTAAAATACAAGCCTAAATAATTCAAACTCAAAGCATTTATTTCAAATAAACCAATTACAGGTACTTTTGAATTGTCTAGAGATATGAAGCTAGTGGCCCATTCCAACGCGTAGTAGGTTCCTATGGAGAAGAACGGGCAAGAAACTCCACGGACACTCTTGTAAATCAGAATATTGTATAATTTTATATAAGAATATTTGATTATTATTATAGCTAAAATAAATAACTGAAATAAGGGCATAAAATCAAATTATAAAATAAATAAATTAACACCTAAGTCAATCGCATCTATAAATTCATTAAAATCTTTCAAATCATTTAAAATATTTAAATTAATTAAAATTAATGTCAATTCAGAAATTCATTATGAAAACATTTTTTTTTTTTTAATTGCAAGCATAAAAGTCATAATTTTTAAAGCATTACAAAAATGAATTGAGTACCTTCCCTTATTAATTCGTAAAATATATCCAAGATCATCGCATCTCACGACTAGTCTTCCTGTAAACAATAAAATATTCAATTAATATAAATAGTTGGGACATAGGCTACCTACGCTTGCCGAGGTCAGTCCGTAGATAGGTGACCATCTATTTCAAGTAGAGACTTCCTGCCGCGGAAAACAACCACATCCCCACAGTCGTAACGGGTAATCAGAAGACCGAAAGTCTGAGAATCAGTCTTACCAAGGGGTTTATTGTGTTGCCCAAACTCAAAGCTCAATAGGTAACTCGGTTGTGGAGGTCAGGTAGGCATGGTCGCTCCATGTAAAATACTCATAAAATACTCGTATTCAGCGTCCGGTAAGACTGGACTCCAACATAGAAAGGAAAAGATGGACCTTGCGTCCTAACCAAAGATCGGTCACGCGGATAAGCCAAGGTCCAAGGTCCAAAGTTGCCTGGAAGAGATCGCAGTAGGCGATAAGGCCGCCCATTGTATATTTTGTAGTATATTACTTTTTCTTTATGTAATGTATAATCTGGTGTACAATAAAGTATATATAAATATATATATATTTTAATGTCCCTCATTTGTTAAATAAGAAGGCGTTTAGAGGCATGTGGAGCAGGGTGTAAAGTTCACTCATCCTCTATAGAAAAGGGAGGATCCTCCGACTAGACGGGAATTGTGGCTGGCGGGCAACTGCCCAACGATTGATGTCGGACAGTTACATATATGTTGATCGCGCGGTAAACTGTGCTTGCGCGATGCAGGATTTTGTGTGACGTCAGGTCTTCGATGCATAGTTCACATGTGGTGACGTAGATGCGCCACACACGCTCTCGGTCTGCGTTCGGGTTCGCTGAACAAAATTAACGCGACGGTCGCGTGGATCGCTTTGGTTAGGACGCGGCCTTACGATGAAATAGTTGGAACACAGTCGGGACACGGTTTTATTATTCATACCAGAGTTACATAAAATGATACTTACCAATTGTAATAGTAACCTTCGAAGATTTCATCCGAACAGGAGAGTGACCGTCAAACTGCAAATCCTGACATTGTATGGAAGAGTTTGTTATAAAAATGTGGCATTTTGGAGCATTGTCACGTCTGCAAATAAAAGAAAACACGATATTGGATCTCAAAATATATACGTACATTTTAGGTATACAATATCTAGTTTAACTAATTATTATGTTACCCGCTTATTAATAAATCCGAAGTACCTAAACTTATGCCAAACTTAAACTTCGAAAGATGTATGGTTCAACCGAACCAAAAAGCCTCTTGCAGACGCGACTCGAACAAAACAAGTTCTTACTTTACTTACCCAAGAAATGTATTTAAAGAGAACTCCGTTTGAAATTCGTCCACTTCGAAGTAGCCATTTCCGTCTTTCGTGAGTGACCTCAAGTAATGTACCACCCACGAATTGATTGGTTTAGAGAACAAATGCCCCATTTCTCAGTCCTGAAACATTTCATTGCATGGGTTTTATCTATAATACTTTTCGTTGGTCACAGTCCCATGGTACACGCGGGCAAGCGACTGGAGGCTAAGAACTCACGGAGCGAATTTCACCCGCGCCCGCCGCGGTGGCGGGACCGCAAATAATCGTACGAACACGTAGTACATGGAAATGTAGATAGTTAATTTCATGACGCGGTTTGTGCCCGCAGCTTGCGCGATTGTTTGCGGGTCCCGCTGCACCCGCCACCGCGGCTGACGCAGTTGAAAACCGCTCCGTGAGTGAAGCCTGACGCTTCCGCCAGGCGGTCCCGCCGCCCATACACTTGTACGAAAAAGTCACCCTACAATTCTATATCATCAATTTCGTAATTAACTGCCCTGTTAGTCTAGCGGTTGCAAGGTTCTGGGTTGAATTCCCAGGTCGGACAAAGCGTTATTGGGTTTTTCTATCTCGATTTTCTCAATACAAGCCCGGAGCATGGATTTGTGCCCGGTTGATGGCAATATGCTCGCTCCCTACTACATGGGACTTAAACATAACTGGCGAAATGTTGGTGTACACCTCTGCCCAACCCTTCGGGGTAACCAGGCGTGATGTTGTGTTATGTAAATGTCGTAATGTAATTATGTTTTAACGTATCAATACATGACTAATGAGACACAGGGTGGCGCACTTCAATCCAGAAAGCAACTGATTGCTTTTAAACAAATTGTTTTGAAGAGCTAGACAAGAAGCTCCAAATACGCAAAAGTCGCCCAAAGCCTTTATATATTATTTACCTACACATAATAATAGTCTTTCAGACCGACTTTCACCCGTGGCAACCAATCTCAGCGGCGACCAGCCTTCGGCGCGGGAGATATTATAGTACACAAGTGTGTGCGCAGGTCTAGACACAGGTGCACTCTCTCTTCTACCACTCTCATTGCCCGACGGTACGGCAATCCGACACGACCGGAGAGAACTCCGGCGCAGGCGCAACGGCTTAACGTGCTTTCCGAGGTACGGTACGGGTGTATCACCAATTTACAAATTCCGGGATGTTACGAAGAAATTCCTAATGAGAAAACCCAATAACACTGCTACACATACAACGATGCTGATCAGCTCTTCTGTACACGGTGTCACCTGGTTTTCAAGACCAAAGAACATTGAGAAAAAGCGTCCCCACCCTTTTCTCATATATCAATACATAATTTTATTATATGGCAGTAAATGTGAAAATAATAAGGGAAAAAAGTTATTCATCCCTAAAGATAGAAAGACAATAAATTATTTTTATTAAGAATTATTTTGTTAAGCTTAAATAAATAATAATTACGACCGAGAATCAGCATCAGTCAGTTGTTTTCGAACTATCATCTATGGAGGACGTCGAAGAGTCCACGAGCCCCTTTGACTCGTGCCCAAAAAACGCTTCCGACGCGAGCGCTGCGAATGGCGTAAATTCTAAAAATATCATTTTTAGAATTTGCTGAACACTGCTGGGGACGGGGTCCATACAAATTTTCTCATTGTTCTTTGGTTTTGCAGTTTTGCAAGTGATCAGAGAGCTTACGAACGGAAAGAAAATTAGTCTGGGTCGCTATCGATACCTACGGTGAAGAGGACTACACTATAATCAGACACGATCATTTCTCAATTGACACGGAAATTCCAGGGATTTATTCGCGAATATTTCGCTCCTCGAATAAAATACAATTCAATATACACCACAACAATGCAACATTTTAGCGATGAGTACGATAAGTACTGCGATATGCTGAGTTGGTTAAGGAAGATATAGCCCGCGAAATTAAAATTTTCTTACGTTTTTTGCAATTTACAAAATAGGATTCGGGACCCTATCAAATATGTATATACAGAATCATAATCATTAGAATCAATAACAGATCTCCTTAAGTTAGACTTGTTCTCAAATGTCATGATTTCATCAAAAATTAATTCGCGGGCTACCACTGCCACAATGGTACCCCCGAAACCATAATGATTATGAAATGAAATTATTTACACTGAAATAGTTATTTATGCTACAAGTGAAATTTCACGCGAGTGAAGTCGCGGGCAGAAGCTAGTAAAATATAATATAATATAGAATTATCTGTTTGAGAAGAGGACCTTACAGTTGGACAATAATAATAATTATTATTATAATACTCTGTAAATGCGTTTTGAAACTGTTGTATCTGCCAGTCTGTCTCGTTATGAGCTCTTAGCTGTACCCCCGGGTGCGCCCAAGTAGGCTCTTAATTCTAAAACCTAAACCGAGAGCATTAAGGCTCCGTACACGAAAAAAACACTCTTGTGTTTATTTCTTACTTAATTTTGAAAAAGCTTGAAATAAGTGAAACTTCACAGGTCTGTGGAGCTAACGCGCTTTCAACGCTGTGCCAGCACCCGATTGTTGTAAGCACGCGTTAACGCGGCTTTGAGATCATTGGTTTACCGTGCTATCCTAATATCCTTCATAGTGATGTGCCGAGTCGGCTATTTTTGGTATTCGAGTATTTTGGTACTCGTTGAAAAAGGAATCGAATCAGGATTCGAGTCACGGAACTCGGATAGGTACTCGAGTACCAGCATGAGTATTCGAGTACTTTGGTAGACTCGAGTACTTTTTTATTTGTTCGCGAAAGCTTGCTTTCGGTTCATAAGTATTATATGACGATAGGACAGTAAGTAAATAATAACATTATTATGGTATAATCAGTCTTTTTAATCTAATCAGTCATCAATATAATCAGTCTTTATTTTATTTAGTACTCTGACAGTAAACTTTGCATTTATTAATTAAATATTATGTACTTTTATTGAGTCATTTAGTAAGAAAATTCAATCTTAGTAAAAATTTGGAATTAATAGTGAACACACTGTAATTTTTAGAAACAATTAAAGCGAAACATACTTATTTTTTTTAACTTGTCACGCGCGACACTCGTGACTAGCTTCACTCAGTAAGTTACGCGAATCGTAAGCATGCAAAGTTCGATTTTATGCGTGGAGGTACAAGATTGCGATTAAAATACGCGACTTGGTATTCGAATACTGTAAGTACTCGAGTCCTGTATCCGAGTACTGTGGATTTGAATCCTATATTTTGAGTACTCGAGTATGTGAGTACTTACTAGGTACTCGAGTCAGTACTCGAGTCAGCCTGACTCGGCACATCTCTAATCCTTCAGTTGAGCGCGCACTTTTGACGCAGAAAGACGTATTTTAGGGAAGTGGAACTGGAACTGAACCGGGGCCGCACCCGTTCAACTGATAAGCGCGCACCATATGTACGCTATACAAAAACTTACCGCGCGCTGAGCGCTTATCATCTAAACATACCCTAAAAGTACAGTTATCGTGGCGCAAAATCATTCGTGTCAGTCTTAGCACCCGTTAATAGTTTCATCATCTTTGATTTACTAAATGAAAATATTGTATATTCATAAAAGAAAATTTAGATTTTACTTCAAGGATAGCTGAAGACTAAAATGTGATTTTTAAATTACTTGAAAGTTTGCAAAATAATAGGAATAAACACCGACATTTCAAAGCACAAAAAGTGAACAAAATGAGTCGATTTCGCACGGCCCCTTATTATAGAATTATAAAAAACAATGACGTAAGTAAGATATGTACCTAATTCTTAAGTTAAAATGTTACGTTACGTTTATGATTAATAATTAATAATGAATGATGGTGACTAATACAAGAATTAGTCATCATTACATTGTAAGTACGATAGGTAGCTTTGTAACAATGAACTCGAAACCAATTATCGCTCATAGTTTATTATCTAACTAACATACATAGTCGCATAGAACACGATTCTCTAGTAACACTATAGTATGTAAGTAGGTACATACAATGTTGTTCTAATAAAATATTATTTTCATCTTTTATTCTTGCAAAACAACTTAAGTAGATAACTTTAACACCAGCGGTTAAATAATAACAGCAGCAGGTCGATCGAAGATTACGCTACACTTGCCGCTGTCGGTTCGTGGATGGGTGGTCAAAGATATCAAAACCCCTCCGGGCCTCGGAAAGCAAGTTAAGCCGAAAGTTCCGGCGTCATTCATAGATGACGGGCAGTCAGAAGCCCAAAAGTCTGATAACCAGTCTTACCAAGGGGTACCGCGTTACCCAGAAACTGGTTTGTGGAGATCAGATAGGCACTCGCTCCATGTAAAATACAGATATTCAGCTGCATCCGGGTAGACTGGAAGCCGACCCCAACATGTTGGGAAAAGGCTAGGCAGATTTATTTGACCTACAAAGTAACGATGTAGAAAAAACCAACACTGTTTTCTATAACACTCACTGTAATTTATATTTTTTATGGAACAGTTAATTTATTACAAATTATTAATAAGAAGTATTCTTTCACATTTAACAACGCACAATTAATTCAAGGATAATTATATTTTATCCTTTTCACGCGCTTACCTTTGTTAAATTGTCTCACCATTCACTAGCTTAGCTCCGTTCATAAATAAATACTGATTACAAATGCTATCACCATAATAACTAGTACACATAACACTCACTTTAGGCAAACTACATAAACATTTCATTCATTATGCGTACCTAAACAGTAGGTATATAATCCCCCAGCTGTCGACTGTCATTGATCGCTAATGTTGCCAGTATGAAAACGTTTCATCAACGCAGTGTAATAACGTTTCGTTATACTTACAACATATTGAGAAGGTGTTAAATAATAACGCGCTAAACTTTATTTTAATCTTGTGGCCTAACCAGAGAAGGTGGCGGTTATAGAAAGTAAATGACGTCAGCGTGATGCGTAGTTCGCGTGTGGTGTTGTAGATGCCGCCACAGACCTTTTAAGTAAGTCTTAGTAGAACAAATCCACGTTGGGTTATTAACTTATCCCTTTTTTATAACTTAAAAAATTATGAGACGTTCTACCTTTTTCATTAATATAATGCTACAATTACTCACTTTTCACATTCAATCTAGGAGCAGACTTTTATTTCAAACTCACAACATGTGACGCGATGTAATTTATCTTACAATCTTAAGAATGTACCTAAACTCAGATATTTAATTCTAGACCAAAATGACAACTGCGATCGACCTTATTTTGACAAATTCATGGTCTTCCTTTTATTTTTGACACTATGTTATTTAGCAAAAAATAATCGATCGGTATGATAAAAAGTGTAACGGGTTCGATTTCCGGTTCAACCATGTAATTATTTAAATATCTATGAATGCAGTTTAAAATGTTTTTTAAATTCAAATAATGTCTTCTTTCAGTAAAATGTTCTATCTAAAATATTCAAGGTACTTTCCCTGCATGTGGCATATCCGTGGGATGCCCTGTATATCTATACCTACGAGTACATATAATAAAATAGTTGAAAATAGCAAGTCAAAACTGTAGATATATTTTCGAAAAATATAGTTTTTAGAATGTTTGTCCGTTTGTCTGTGTGTCTGTATTACTGGATGTTTGTTCCGGATCGGCTGAACGGATTTGTATGAAACTTAACACATAGGGACTTTTAATCCCGGTAGCACGTTCTCGTGGGAGCTAATCAAGAATTAAAGTGGTGGGAAGACCAAAAATACAACACGAACAAATTTTTCATTATTTAATAAAGTTTTGTTTTTACAATAAATATCCAAGCTATGTACATTTTATGAGCGTTCAAACTCAGACCAAATAAAAAAACCCAAGACAGAGCGCTGTTAACAGTGAAGTGAAGCCGGTTTGGTAAACATGTGTGCACTTTGTGTGGTGTAGTTTGATTGTAAAAGGTGGTAAATGTGTGCGTGTGAGCGTGTATGCACAAGGGTGTCGCCAGCCGATGGCCCAGGTGGGGAGGTGGGGGGGGGGGGGGCAAGTTAATATAGGGAGGATGGGAAAAGTGTGATTTGTAGGTAGAGTCAAGAGCACATGAAGCTTTACACTTGTATTGCGATTTTACCTCTACGGCGCACAAAGGGGATGGAATCGACGCTGTTGGACATTTGATTTTGTGGGTCGTTTTTCCCAAAACTATTTAGAACTGTAGAGCTGAAACCTAATAGGTATTATGACTGTGCATACCACCAACACATAGATACGAATTACGTCCCCGGACTCCGGATTAGACCCCGTAAGAGATATGGAACTTTAAAAAACCAAATAAGGGTCATCCAAATAATAAAATTGGCTTTATAGAATGTAGTTTCTTTCAGTCAAATGCCTTGTATTTGACAAAAGGGGGCTCCTGCCCCCTTTGCCCCCCTTGGTGACACCCTTGTGTATGCACAGAGCGGAGGTTTAGTTTTGGCATGCTTCACTGTATTGTTCGCTGCGCTCTGTCTTGGTTTTTTATTTGGTCTGTACATTCAAATAACATAATCACAGAACGAGGTTTTCGTTGATGGCATCCAAAAGAATAATTTCAATGAGTTCGTTGACTGCACCCTGAAAAACAGAAGATACTAATTACAGTCTTATCGGTATTTCATGGAGAACCTCAAAAAACATTAATGGGAAAAATTTACCCATTTGATCTTCAAAGAATTATTAACCTTCTAATTCTGCACGCTCTTTAAAATAAATGAGCCTCAAAAAAAAATTTCGGCTGCTAATATTTAACATTCGGACTTCTAATATCAATACAACACAACAAAATAGGAATAATTTGAGGCTCATAAAAAGAGACTTACTTATTATTAGTGTCCATAATTTTTTTTTAAACAATCAAAATGGTAATTCTTTGGGGTTCGAATGACTATTAGAAAAAAAAAAAAAATCCGTGTAGTGTAACCCCTCGTACCCACAGACGTTGTTTTTCACGCACTGGATTTTCAATGCAAATCAACTTTTCATCGAGAGTTGTGGGTTTTTTTGACGCGTTTGCATGTGCTCTGTTGGATTCTCAATGCTCGGCTCAATACCGAGAGTTGAAACTCCAACAGTGTATTTTTTTGACGCGTTGGAATGCGCTCTGTTGGTTCTCCTTGCTCGACTCAATACCGAGCGTTAAAAATCCAGTGCGCAATAAAAAATCGTCGCGTTAAAAATTAAGAGGGTTTATCCTAAAAGTTGGCAACGTCGCAAATAACTGTCAAATATTGACCTGTTTTGATTCATATAGCAATATTACTGAACAGAAATAAGAAATGTGGCTAACTAGCGAACTAGAATATTAATAATGAATTGCAATTATAACATTGAATTTGATGTTGTACCCATTTTAGGTGTAAAAAACGCATTTGAAAACTTTCCAAATATATTTTTTACATCTAAAACTAAACATTCGGTGTTACGATATTAATTATTGCATTTCATAATCAATATTCTAGTTCGCTAGTTAGCCACATTTTCTATTTCCACACAGTAATATTGCCAGATTAATCAAAACAGTGAAATATTTGACATCTATATGCGACGTTGCCCACTTTCAGAATAAACGCTCATAAAGATGTATATATTATATAAATAAGTAATTGATGACAGTCCGGCCATCGAGAGAATGCTTTCTTGACACCTGTCAGTTTCATACTAACGAATATATGTTCTGCGAATTTGATCCTTATTAGTACTAGAAATTGTCCAACTGACAGAAGGAGGTGGCAGAAACGCATTTTCTAGTTGGCCTGACTGTAGGTACATAAACTTATTTCAAACATTAACTTACTCTGTATTCTTGCAGGGTAGCTGGGACCGTTTGGCTGATGACATCGTTTATCTGTTGAGAATAGTTGATACCCTGGACGGCTAGTCTGATGTTGGACTGTAAAAGAAAAGCATTACAAATTAATCTAAGGTGTAGATACCTAGGTACTATCTGTGCAGTGTGAAAGAAGTAATTTTGTAAACAAAAGCCTGTCATGTAGGCATGAAAATGTGATCGAAATTCGTCATCGTAAATATTCAGAGCCAGTTATGCGATTATTACAGTAAGCCGCGCGTCAGTGGTATCAAAACGATTATAAGCTGGCCTTTTATTCTATTGAAACTCCGTTCTACTACAGAATACATAATAGTACAAGTACAGAAGATTCACTCCGCAAAATTTAAATAAATAGCGACTCTTGCTACGTCACAATAAAGTGCAATTCAGGTCGCACAGCGCTAATTACCTACAGTTATATTCACCTAGAAGTGGCTTCTTTTTCTATCACGTGACTTATATCTTCTGACCTACGTTACGCTCACTTAATTGGCCCGACAAGGCGAGCCCTCCGCCCGTGTACTTGTAGCTTCATATAGATATGAAGCTACAAGTACACGGGCGGACGGGGAGTACCAGGCCAGGCGCACTCCGCATTTTAGAAAATGCGGAGTGCGCCTGGCCTGGTACTACGCTAGGCTAGTTCAAGGTCAAAGTGTTACTACTGCAGTTTACTCTACTTATTCCGGTTTATTGTTTTTAAAAAGCTATTAATTACCTCACAAACTAAGCATTTAATGGAGTAAATCTACAATTCCGGGATCGTTCAAAAGTTTGATCAACTCGTGAAGACAAAGCATTATTATTTTACTTATAGTAAAAATGTAAATAGTACCAAACCTGCTCAAGGTGAAACTAGTTGATATTTTTTCCATACAGATTTCGGGGGGTTTTACTCCACTGTTTGACATTGTACATCCAAAATTAAACATGATATCGTTTTTTCTCAATATTAATTTTGTCTGTGCGGAAATAGAATAGTAAAATAATAAGCCTTTAAAAAGTGAGGAGCCAACAAAGATTCGTTTTTCTTGCTAATTTTAACGCAACTTCGGGTGTAAATAAGTAATAAAAGAAGTGTAAAATCTCCAAAACAAAGTCAGCACCGACAAAGCTCAATTATCTAAGAGTTCAATTAACTTTATATGTAATTGATTTATGTAGTGGTTTTTTCATAAAACTCGATTTTCCAAAACACTTTTCGTATTTTTATACGCGCTCGTTTTACTAAAATTGTTCGGAACGGTGTTTGTGTGCGTACGAACTAGACTTTGTGCATGTAGACCAACGTCTAAGTGCTCATCACTGATAGGTACTGTCTCTCTTGGACACGATGCCAAGTGAGACAGCGTGCTATTTGGCTATCACACCAGTGAGTTCGAACCCGCGACTAGTTGAACCTTAAAGGCAGTAAAGGTAAGTTTACAAGAAAAAAAACAACTTTACTGTGGTAATAAATCTATGTACAGTAAGGGAAATTAATTGTTAAACAAATTGATATTTCAAAGATCTGTCATAAAATGCCCAGTTGTGATTAAATTATAAAAATAAATCTATTAAATCAAGATAAACCTTGACTATTATTCGGGAAACAAAAATGGAAGCAGATTCTTCCTATTTTTTTATGTATAAAAGAATTTATTTTATTTGAAAAAAAAAATAGTTTTTTTTGTAATAATTATTTTAATTAAAATTGTGATTTGGGTAAAGGAAATACTTTAAAATACGGATAATTTAAATTGGTCAAGTCTCAATTTAAACAATTCATTTCCCCGACTATACTGTTAAGAAACTTACGGCAATTGATCCGAGAGTGAAGTCTACGGTGACACCTCTGATTGAAATGCCAGAGATGATCCCGACGTATACGCGTACCTCACCAAGGACGATTGTGCGACGGACATCCACTCTGAAAGGAAAATGGTACATTATTAGTAAAAAGTATGACAGATTTTGTATTAAACAGTGGTTAGGATACTGTCGGATATCGACAAAATTAAACTAGATAGTAATGCATTGTTGCATTCCTCGCGGGAATCTATGTATGCGATTCATGTTTGATATACTGAGATGGGGACTTTGGTTCGATGCCTTACGTTTCTAAACATTTTCACCCGGCTCATATAAAACTAATCGTAGCTTAGCGTTCAGCTATGCTCGAACCTGGTCCTGCTCCATAGGACAATTTAGAGTCTAGACAAAATCATTTTTTTTTATATTATATAATTTGTTATTTTTTATAACTCTGATTTTACATTCTGTGATTTCTTGAAGTCACACACTGACTTATTAGTATTACTTGTTAAAATGTTAGGAATATCGTATAATTTTGCAATGTTTGTAAATATGTGAGCACCATGTATCTATCACATAATTAATTTATCTATAATTGCTTCATTTTTCATTCTTTTTTACCTATCGTGGTATAGTAATCTTATTCTAGATGCATCGTCTTCACATATAATTAATGTATACAGAATAGTGTAAAAACATTTTAAAAGAGTAACGGTGGAGTTTCTTGCCCATTCTTCTCCATACGAAAACTACCTTTTGTAAGGGGCGACTAGAATCAATTCGATTTTTTGTAAAATTGACGTTCATAAGTGCCTTTTAAGTGCCTAATTGAAATAAATTGTTGGACTTTAACTTTGACCTAAAACTATTGCATACTTATGGTTATTTTCATTTTTTTTTACCACTAGCTCAGCGGATGATAAATGAGGATCAGGCCGAAAGTGGAAGCGAGCTTCACCCGGAATTCTCAACCACAGAGGAACTGGCTATCTTATGGTCGTAACGTTTAAGAAGGGGGTGAGAGAAAGCAGTGCTGGCCCAGTGGTACCTGCCGCGTGTTCAAACCCTGACAGGCGCTGTACTATGTGTAAATTATTTCATCACCACTGCTCTCAAAACGGCGAAGGAAAACATCGTGAGGAAACCGTCATGTCCAGAACCAAAAATTCGAAGGCATGTGACATCTACCAACCCGCACTGGGCCCGCGTGGTGGATTACGGCCCACTGCCTCTCAGAGGAGGAGGCCGGTGTCCCAGCAGTGGGAACATTGAAGTAAAAGGGTTTAGTGTTAATTATTGTTTATATTTATGTTGAATTTGGTTTCTAAGTACATTCAACATTTGGTTTGGTCAATTATTGTCAAGCCAAATAATTATCATCATCATCATCATTTCAGCCGAAAGACGTCCACTGCTGGGCATAGGCCTCCCCCAAACACTTCAGCTGGATCTGTGCTTCTCGCATCCACCGGATTCCTGGGGGCTTCAAAGGTCATCGGTCTCCCTTGTGGGGGACATTCCAACGCTACGTCTTCCACTACGCGGTCGCCACTCCAGAACCTATCGGCCCCATCATCCATCTGTTCTACGAGTGTGCCCTGCCCACTGCCACTTAAGTTTGACAATTCTTCAGGCTATCTTGGTTCTTCTGCGGATCTCTTCATTTCTGATTCGCCAAATAATAACAAACACAAATTCCATTAATAAGTTTGTAAGCTATTTGTGCGACGTCTTGTAAATCATATCGATAATCATTTTATCAATATTAATTCCCACATAATCTTATCTAACGGATGTCAAACAAGTAATTGGTACACTGAGATACTACACAAACAAAATATTATGAAAGATAATTTATTTTAAATAGTTATTTAATTTAGAGTTTATCTTGGACATTACTGACATCGGTGAAGGAAAAACATACAATGCATAACAAACAGTAAACCTTATAGTTAATACTAGTTGCTGCCTGCGGCTACGTCCGCGTGGACCATAATTATTTTTCTAAAATAAAAGGTGCCTAAGTTACTCCTTATAATATCAGCTATCTGTCAGTGAAAGTCCCGTCAAAATCAGTCCAGCCGTTTCGAAGATTCAGAACAAACAGACAGACATTTTTTTGACAAATAATTTAATAATTGTTTTTTTTTGTTACAAGTACCTACCGTATATACTTTCATTTGCATTTAGTAAAACACTGCTATTTTTAATATTACAAACAGACACTTCTGTTATTTATTGGTCTACTAATATTTTAATTGAATAAAAACATTAACAAAAAGTATTTATTTTAATACATTTTAGATTCTACAATAATTAGATAACAATAGATAGATGGATTAGAAGAAAAAAAAATGCCAGTTTTGATATTTTTAAATGAAGATACCTAATGACGTTTAAAGTTTAAGCAAGAACGAATATCGAATAAAATTAAAAACGCCCGGCGGCCCCACGGATCCGCCATTTTCGTATGTCCAACCGTCTGCCGAACACTCTGTATATTTGTAATCACGTTCTCGAAAACGGCTCTAACGATTTCGGTGAAACTTGCAATATAGGGGTTTACGGGGGCGAAAATTTTAAATCGTTCTAGTTAGGTCTCATATCTAGGAAAATTCGTTTTCTCTATTTTCACAGCCTCAGGAAAGTGATACAACGTTGGTATACCTGGACGATATGTTTATCTATTTTCACCCGAGCAGAGCTCGGGCCACACACACTCTGTGTCTTTGCTACTTCTGTCTGTACAGCACCGGGTCCCGTTGGCATCCCTTGGGCACAGTATAAATAAGTAACAGTATTATGTCTTCATAGAACATGACCGAAACGATGCGCTTCGAAATCTCAGTGTATATCAGTACGCAACAGTTTTGAGTGCGCGGTAGTTACGCACGGACGCGGAAGGTTTATCTACCGAGCGGCCGTAGATAATTATTTCAAGGTCACTGCTACTTTATTATACTACTGTGCTTTGGGGATGGCACATATACTCGAACTGAAGAGTGTGAGAGATGTCTCTCATGTTGTAATACTTTTTTTTTTTAATTCAGTTCTCGGATTAGTGCTAATAAACTTAAATCTAAATTAAAACCTTGAGGATCATTCGTGTTTGTTATCAAAATATATAATATCAGTATGTTTATCTAGAAATCAGAGTAATCTGGTCCGATATTATAATCAGTTGTTAATCGCATAATTTATTGAAACAACATCAATCAAGTTTCGCAATTATGAGATAACATTGAGGTTTTATGAGGTACAAACTACTGTATGTTGTCAGTATCCATCTGATTGTGGAAATCTATACTCATTTAATAAAGCTGAAGAGTTTATTTGTTTGAACACGCTAATATCTGAAAGTAAAAGTCGAATTTAAAAAAATCATTTTGTATTCAATCACCCTTAAGAGTCACCAAAAATAAAAAAATAAAATAAAATTGGTACGGTACTCTATCTCGGAAGAAATGTTTTTAAAAGGAATAATTATACTTTTAATCTGCGATTATTCACCTAAAGGCCTAAATTAAGTTAATTTTAGAATGACTAGTACTATCAGAAAAGCTGTAGCGCAAACTGAACCTTTGTACCGTATACTCGTAAAGGTGTTTAAGTTATTTTTCCAAAAACAATATGAGTTTATATTTTTGAAAACTAGATTGCGAACGCAGTAAACTATAAAATGCAAAGTACCTATTTGCTTTGTGAGTTCGAAATTAACTTTACACACGAACAACGGAACTCTCTTGCAGATCTTTTCAACACGACATAAAGGCCGCCGGGTCACGATGGGCTCAGTGTCGAGCACCTTATGTACGCTCCTGAATTGGTATTTATCAGAATTTCTCAATTGTTTAATGCATGTGTTGACCATAGTTATTTAGCGGATAATTTCATGAGGACCATAGTCGTACCAATTGTAAAGAATAGAACTGGCGATGTGTCCTACATGTCTAATTACCGACCTATATCATTGGCGACTATTTTCTCTAAAGTTTTTGAACGCCTAATGATTACTCATCTAAGTGAAAAGAATTTCCCAATAAATAACGCACAATTTGGTTTCCGAAAAGGCCTGTCTACTGATTTGGCTATCTTTGCCTTGAAGAACACAGTGTATAAATACGTACAAATAAACACTAGTGTGTATGCGTGTTTCTTACATCTAAGCCGAGCGTTTGATAGTATTAATAATGAATTATTATGGGGGAAGTTGAGAAATTCTAAAGTGCCATCAAAAATTGAAGACATTTTGGAATACTGGTATGCAAATCAATGCAATCAAGTGAAATGGAGTAATGCCCTTTCGGAAACATATAAATTGACGTGTGGCGTGAGGCAGGGTTTTTTTTTTTTTTTTTTTTTTTTTTTTGGGTGGGAAATCATCAAATGACTCCTCCCGCTCTGGGCGGAGCGAGAGGGAGTGTCAGACTTTTACTGACTAAAACCCACCCGTGTTCCTTCCGTTGCCTGTGTGCCGGGGCCGCGATATCCCTTTCGGACCAACTCGCAACCCTGGCAGGCATTGGCCCTTACGGACCCCGTCAGTTGGTGCTGACATCTCTTTGAGGCGCGCGTGGAACACAACGCGCCGTCGACCCGGGCCTGGTCCTAATCGGACGGCGAGCTACCCATTGCCCACCGTCCGCAAGCCCGCGCCTACGGTGGCCGGAAGTCGGCTCGCGACTCCCGACGCCCGGGGCGTCTCCTGCGGCGACTAGGGGCGCGAGGGCGCGCATCTTGCATTTCCCTCGCGCGCTCCGCCTCCTCCTTCGCGAGCATTACTGCTTCGCAGAAGGAAGTGACGGCTTCCCATGCACTCTCGCTCCGGACCATGGCCTGAACCAGGGCCGGACGCGAGAGATCGCCGCTGCCGATCGCCTCCGTGAGGACACGGCGGTGCCCCGCCCAAGCCGGGCAGACCTCCACCGTATGCTCCACCGTGTCCTCCGGGCGATCCACACAATGGTAACACCCGGGCGTTTCCTCCCGCTTTATCCTGAACAGGAAACTCCCGAAACAACCGTGTCCGGTGAGGACCTGCGTCAGGCGGAAGGTGAGGACGCCGTGGCGCCTCTCTAGCCACTCCTCAAAGAGGGGCCTTACCGCCGCAATTGTGGCGTGCCCAGCGCTGGGTTGCGACAATCGCACTCTCCATGCCGCCATGAGATCCCGCCGGAGCTCTGTCCGCTGTGCCGTGATTTCTCGCGGCAGCGGAGTTACGCCCCGGCGTTTCGCCTCCTCGCGCAACTCCCACATGTGCGCGAGGACTTTTGCCTCCAGATCCCATGGCGGAAGTCCGGCAAGGAGGCTCGCCGCCTCACGGGAGACCGTGCGGTATCCTCTGACCAGCCTAATGGCCATGACCCTTTGGGACGCGTTCAATCGCTGGGCTGGTCGCTCACTACGCCGATTTTATTTAACATTTATAATAACGAGTTGATTGAGGAACTGAGCAGTACCCGAGCCGGTTGTCGTATTGGTGATGTAGGTTTAAACAATCTCAGCTATGCAGATGACATGGTGCTGCTCAGTCCCTCATCCAACGGTTTAAGGAGACTTGTTGCGATCTGCGAGAAATATGCAGCTGAACATTATCTCACCTATAATGTTAAGAAATCGGAGGTTCTGATATTTAAATGCAGTAAGGACCTGATCATATTTTACCGATTAATTTGTGTGGAACTGCCCTAAAAATTGTTAATAAGTTTAAATATCTTGGTCACATAATTAGGGATGATTTAGCAGATGATGCTGATCTGGAACGACAGAGGCGCAGTATCGCATGTCGAAGCAACATGTTGGCTGGACGCTTTTCTCACTGCTCCAACCAAGTTAAAATAACTCTGTTCAAGGCTTACTGTCAGTCGTTCTACAACAGTCAACTCTGGTACAGGTACACGAGGAGTGCTTATAACACTCTTCGTGTACAATATAATAACGCCTTTAGAGCTATTTTAAAGCTGCCCTGGCAGTGTAGTGCGACTGACATGTTTGTTGAGAGCAGAGTTACTGATTTTCACGGGCTCTTGAGGAGACTCAAGGCATCTTTCCTGACTCGATTATGTGCATGTACTAATCAAATAGTGTCTGAAATATTTCGCTGTGTGTACCTGCTAAGACGCTAATATCTGAAATAATGTAATCTAAATTTAATTTAATTTTATATTTTAATAACAATACATTGTAATATTGCTATGGGTAAATACCTGAAAATAAACGATAATAATTATAAAGGACCAGTGTGTGTTTTTAAATGACAACACCCTATGAGTCTATGACATTGCTCAATAATATGTCAGTTTGTTAAGTTTGATTCTAATTTTATATACTATTAATTTGCCGGTGAATTTAACTTTCAAGAAGATGACATTCAAAACTGATTATTAAATCTGACAATTATTTATTACTATAGATTTGCAATAATTATGATTATGTAGTATATAGTAGAATGTACTGGATCTTCTGTTTTTCTTCTTTTTACACCATCAAAACTATGTTTTGTTACCTATATTCTTTGCAATTTTTTTTTTTTTAATCCTTTATTAAAAAGAACCAGGTTCTTAATAATTAATTACAATCTAGCCTGTAAGACTAATAAGCAATTTTAATCTAACCTAATTTTTTTACTTGATTATTATTTTAAAACTTAGAATAGTGCTGATTGTACTTTACTCAAGTTCGTTCCACTTTCTTAGAGTCTGATAAAATATTAAAAACACTAT
Source organism: Agrochola macilenta (assembly GCA_916701695.1). Classification (NCBI taxonomy): domain Eukaryota; kingdom Metazoa; phylum Arthropoda; class Insecta; order Lepidoptera; family Noctuidae; genus Agrochola; species Agrochola macilenta. The sequence goes on along the minus strand of OU753554.1, from coordinate 6,099,479 downwards.
GTTCATGTGTTATATGTGTGTCATTGTCACTATTATTTCTACACTTTTACACTACACTAACTCAAAAGGTTTTGTTCGTTTTAGTCTTCGCACTATATTTGTTTGGTCTAACAGCTGAAATGCCTCAATGTTCACATGTCGATGGAGTCGGTGTTCATGAGCCTCAGCAAATTTTTGGATTATGTTGGTGACTGGTTCCATTTTTAGGTCACGATGGAGGTCGTCATTTCTTATATACCAGGGCGCATTAACAATACTCCTGAGTACCTTATTCTGGAATGTTTGTATAATTTTGATGTTGGTTGGTTTGGTACAGCCCCACAGTTGGATGCCATACGTCCATATTGGCATAAGAATATGCTTATATAATAAAATTTTGTTATGTATCGATAGGCAGGAACCCCGCCAAATCAACCAATACATGTTTTTAAAACGTATATCTAGCTCCTACCTTTTCTTTTTAACGTGCGCTTTCCAGCGCAGATAAATGATTTCTGATTCTGTGACTTAGGACATCAAGCCTGTTATAGCATAATCAGCCTAGAATATTTCCACTGCTGAGACACCGGCCTTCTCTACAGGAAGTAGGCCATAGTCCACAACGCCGATATTCCCGATGAGTAACAACTTGTCGTGAACACTGTTGATGCACGCGGGCTCAGTGCGGATTCATAAATGTCTCATGTCTTCAAATTTCTGGTTCTAGGATTTCGTCGACTACGTTCTCGGTTTCGTCACGATGTTATCCTTCACCATTTTGATAGCAGTGGTGATGAAATAACTTACATCACCATCTGCCTGTCTTTTGCTTAGCAACAAAACTCGGTCGAAATATGGGACATCAAGACTTAGAAAAAGTTTCCAGCATTATACTGAGCGCTGGCCGTTTTGGGTAGATGTGACGCATATTTTCCCCCAACTTGTTCTTTTTGTGTTTGTGTTCTTGCTTCTGAAAGTTGGCAACGTCGCAAATAGATGTCAAATATTTCGCTGTTTTGATTAATTTGGCAATATTACTGTATAGAAATATGAAATATGGCTAACTAGTGAACTAAAACGTTGATTATGAAATGCAATATTGCCAAATTTATCAAAACAGGTAAATATTTAACAGCTATTTGCGACGTTGCCCACTTTCAGAATGAACACTCATAAGTTTAGGTACCACAAATAAACGTATTTTCTTTGTTTCTTTTCCCCTATAAACAGTATCTATATCTATCTGTCACTCATGACAGTTCAAGCATTTACTTCAATTAAACCAATTACAGGCACTGTTTTATAGTGAAGGAGTTGGTCAGTCAAAAAGATGAAGCTAGTTAGTTGCCCTTTCCAAAGGTTAGTAAAGCTCGATGTCTTTACGCCCGAGAGCTGTTTATTGAAGTTATCTTCGATATCTTACCTGCCGTCTGCTTCAACAGTCAGTGTGTTCCCGAAGAGGGTAACGCCTCCGGCAGCAACGCCTGAAACATTATAATAAAAAAATCAGTTTTGACTAACACTTAGAGAAACTATCGCTGATCTGCTGCTGAGACAGAAGTCAGATGCAGAAGGAACTATCTTGGACACGTCACGCATTGTTAAGGAGTTCCCCAGCCTCTCTCTGGATCTCTAATCGCCTTTAGCTTGGGTCCCCTCGCTGCGGGTGGAGCATAATTTTTAAGAAGGATACGATAAGGTAGCCTGTGAAATTCAAATTTTCTGACGTTTATTTTTATTTGCAGGCCAGTGTTAGTTTGTATGTTGATTAAAATATGATTCACGACCGTTACAAATATGGCTTTACAGAATTACTATCATTAGAATCAATACTAAAACTCCTTAAGTTAGCATAATCCTCAAATGTCATGATTTCATGAGTATTACATGACCACACACACAATAGGATTACATGAACTTAGAGAGTTGTTTTGATGATTTTTATGATTATAATTCTGTAAATAAACATTTCTTAGGTCCGCGAATCATATTTAGATCAACATACAACATGACACTGATGTACGAAAAACATAAGAAAATTTGAATTTCGTGGGCTACCTTGACGCTTTCGCCTTAAACATTTGAAATGTCTGTTTTTTTATTATGTCAAAATACAGAATATTGGGAATAAAATCAGTTTTACATAAATATGGGCATTTACCTATCGGTTCTCAGATCAGTGTGTATATCAAGGTCACGCTCAACTGAGGTCTGAAGCGACCTCTACTTGAAGAACTACAGCCTGAATGAACTTCGTTCGTGAATGTTTCCTGCGTTCACAATTAATTTTCCAAAAATGTAAACGAATATGGGTTTTTGGAAAAATAAGTATAAAACCCACACATAAAGTTCAGTTTGCACTACAACTTAAAACATTGTTATGACTGTTTCAAATAATATTAATCATGAACAATAACAATACAATTTACAAAATATTATTATAAATTTATGAATTATATTTTTTTTTTGTTCGTTAGCTTTTAGCTTTTTTTTAATATTTAATTTCAATATTCTTTTAATTATAGTAAAAAAATAAAAATACATTGTTTATAGTTAAAAGCTCCGTGCAGACTAGCGCGACACGACACCGGTTATTGTTATTCCATAAAGTTTCGTTAGAAATTGTATTGTTCGATTCGCATCGCGCCGTGCGTCGCCATCGCGTCGCGCTGGTTAGCACGAGCCTTAGCCTTCTCATGCTGATCCATGTAACTGGAGAAACCTCGACCCCTGTCAGGATTCTAGTTCAGGGGTCGAGAACTCATTGATGTAACGTGTACAAAAATGTACAAATAATTATTACTATTACACTAGTATAAAGTTGATAATTTTGTATTGAATATGTTGTACACGTCAATCCAATCTGCCGCAGATTTGCATGGCATACAAAAAAAAAATCAATGTGGTAAATAAATCATGATGGTTCATTGGGCCATAATTACTGTTTGATATACGCTTTTTTTTTTTGCTTACGGGTAGAAAAATGGAGGTGAGGCAGTTCGAGCTCGAAGTTAAGACGGGAAAACAAGAGGCTGTAGTTCATATAGTTGACCACGATGTCACTCAACCCAGTGCTGAGCAGCTCCTCCACGTAAGCAGCGGCGTTGAAGATCCTGATAATGATGAAAAAGTATTAAAACACTAACCCGCGGGTAACGTTGCATTGAAATAAATGCAAGAAAGGCAGAAATATATTAAGAAATTCAGAGGTGGAAAGAAAGTAAGGTAGAAAGAAATTCTATTTCTTTTAAACTCTTACAGGTAATGAATAACAAAACAGAGAAAACAAAAAAATCTTGTACGAAGCCAAAATGGACCTGTATCTTAGCAAATAAGAACTTCTAACTGCCAGTGTAAGAGGAGGCGAGTCTAATCCCACTATGCAACCACTTATGATTTTGAAAGTATTGGAATTTCCTGAAGGAAAAACCAAAATGATAATACTAGCTGCTGTTGTGTATTTTGTATTTCATAATTTTTAACCCCCGACGAAAAAGAAAGGTGTTATAAGTTTAACGTGTGTATCTGTGTATCTGACTACGCCATCGTAGCTCCCAAACGGCTGAACCGATTGTGTTGTTGTTTTTTTTTTTTGTCGAAGGTGACTTGATCGAGTGTTCTTAGCTACGATTCAAGAAAATCGGTTCAGCCGTTTATACTCGTAGCTAATGAATGGATATGAGCGTCTTCCACAGGTCTGATTAATTTGAAGTAGTATTCTGTTACTTCAATGATATTAGAAGAACCAAGAAGAATGCTGAAGAAGACGAAGAATGCTGCAGCATCAGTTCAAGAAGAACCTTGAACTGATGCTGCAGCAGCACCTGGAATTTGCAGGATACCCAACTTACAGCACAGGTATCGTGTTTGGGCTCATTAGAATATGAATGTCTCAATGAATAGGTTACAGATAGATGGTGAACAGGATCTGGTGATGGAGTACCAAAGAGAAATGAGGAAATGTTTGTGTCAGGGGTTTTTTAAACTTTAATATTATTTCACTTGTGTATTTCATAATTTTTAATATAAATATCCAGGATGAAATGCAGCATATATACCACGTCCCAGTGATTTAGGCGTATAAAGATTACAGACAGACAGACAGCCAGAGTTAAGTACTTCCAATATCAGTATGGATTGACGTTTAAAAATCACTTACACAGGTACAGGAAGCTCGTAGGCAAAATTCTCCTTCTCGATGTAGAAGGGATCTAATTCTCCATCTCTGATTGCTTGGCTGATATCCTCAATACCTTCTATGACCTGATTCTCGATCGGCCCGGTAATAAATCTGGAGTCCCGTGTACCTAAATTCATTTAATGGTTAATATTTACATAACTTTCAAGCTAACAGTCGTCAAATAATAATATGTAGAAATATGTGAAAAAGGACGGGAAAGAAATGTCAACAGGAAAAGTGCGCATAAGACTGGCAGTAGCAGAGGTTTTCCGAACCTGCAGCACCCCCCCTGATCGAAGTGCTAGGAAGATGGCACAAGGATATCGACAGATGTTGCATCCCACACCAAAAGCCGACCTAATTTCCAAGGTATTATTGTCATACCGTCTGATCTTTTCTAAGCGTCGCGTGCCAAGTCATTGCAGGGTTGTAAAAATGCTGGCACCCTGGTAACGAGAGCACGACGGATGATGTCATTGCTAGTGATTAAGCTTAAATGGTTAAAGTATATGGAGGCTTTTCATACTGAACAACTTTAAATATGGAATCCATATTCGATTCATGACATAAAACACATTTCTTCTATTTAGGCGTCATGTAACGTCATATCTGTCTACTTTTTATAAGATTTTAATGGTTTTCATAAATCGGATTAACGTTTTTAAACGACTTCCAAAAAGGAGGAGATTCTATGTTCGGATATGTTTTTTTTTAATGTTTGTTCGTCGTTATTTTCGTCTTTTAAGGAAAGTTGGTCAGTACGATGGTTGATATTTTAACTATTTACGAGTATATAGCAAAAGATGACTACATTAACAGCCAGTACCTATAGTTTTCATTTTCATGCAACTCAAAAAAAAAAGATACCTAGAATCCTACATACTATTTACCTCTTTATTTTCGGTAGTGTTACGGCAATATCGGTGAAGATAAGCTCATTTTAACGGAATGGACAGTAAACCACACGTCACTTGAACGTAGCACTTGAATAACAAAAACCATTAAGGCCTTATTACAAAACAAGGTTTTTCTTGATTAAGGGCCGAGTCACGCTGGAATGGCAGCGGCTGGCAGCGACGCGGCGAGCACTTCCAGTGTGAAATAATTTTAAACTTTATCTACATACTTAAAAGACCAGTATCGCTTGAAACGCTTGAAAAGGTCGCGACGCCGCGCACCGCCCGCGGTGACGCGAGTGGCCGCGCGCCACGCGCATCTTGCCGGTGGTTCTGCCCGCGGCTACCAGCGGCGACGCGAGGCCGCTTGCGACACCGCGGGCGGCCGCGCGTATGTAATGTAGAAACTAAACTAGTCAAGAGGAGACTAGGCGCGTGGGATCTGGAGGTCGCGCGAGACGTCGCCGCTGGCGGCCGCTGCCATTCCGGTGTGACTCGGCCATAAAGCCATCGAGCCAGTTTTCATAATAAGAACGTAACTGTGATTGAAACACAATTCTTCATACAAAACTGACATAATATCTTAGTCCGGTACTATAAGTTGTCAGTTTTATATTAAGAACTTTAGCGTAGTCGGAATAAAATTCGATTTTCAAAAATGATACCCTGAAAAAGCTTGTTTTGTAATAAAACGTTTCGAAATACAGCTACGGTTACAAGGTCAAACTATTGACGAACAAACGTGCAGTTTGACTGTCAAGAAGTCAAATTCAAAGCATGACTAACCTGGTTCAAACGACGGTTCGGGTACTACGGAAGCAGAGATGCCCGCAACGAGGAGAGTGAGAGCAAGTACGGATCTCATTTTGATTTATTCGCTGGAAAGGAAGAATATGTAACTGATGAAAATTGTAAGATTTATTCTGAAAGTGGGCAACGTCGCAAATAGATGTCAAATATTTCGCTGTTTTGATTACTTTGGCAATTTTACTGTATGGAAATAAGAAATGAGGCTAACTAGCGAACTAGAATATTGATTATGAAATGCAATAATTAAAATATCGTAACACCGAATATTTAGTTTTATAATTGTAAAAAAAGTATTTGGAACCAAATGCCTTTTTTACACCTAAAACGGGTACAACATCAAATTCAATGATATAGTTGCAATTCATTATTAAATATTCTAGTTCGCTAGCCACATTTCTTATTTCCAGTAATATTGCTTAAATTAATCAAAACCTGTAAATGACAGCTATTTGCGACGTTTTCAACTTTTAGGATAAACGCTTTTCATTCAAACTATGATTTACACGGTTCGATTTAATTGCCTGTAACAATAAAAGTTGCACCAAGTTGATGCAAGTCATTTGCGTATTATCAACAGCCTACAGCAGCCCACTACTGGACAGCCTCTCTTATTGCACGCCATTCAACTCGATATTCGGCAACTCTCATCCAGCCTGGTGTAGCTTCGAAGATCGTCGCTACACCAAGCCAACAGGCTTCCTACCTTAGGTACGTTTGCCGATTCGCAGTCTCCACTCAAGAACACGTCTACCTAACGGTTATCGGTTGCACGGCTGATATAGCTGGCCTATTGCCACTTCAGCTTACTTATTCTGTGAGCTATGTCGACACTTGTTAGATCAAAGTCATTTGTTGCTAAAATCTTATTGTATGCTTCAGGCAAGAAACTTGCATCGTGTTTATGGGGCTTTAGTCTTCCGCTACGAAAATGGTCTGATTTTGAAACGAAACTTTAATACAGCTTCGGGAAAGCTGTGTATTCAATTAATACAGGGGTACGTTCAATCTGCACATGTAGAAACGACGCATACGCACAAACTCACAAACAGACACACAAGACACGAACGCATACGTACAATGGTCACGTCTCTTTCGAGAATTGCACAGTGCTATTATTTGCCAGTGGCATACGGTCTTTTTCTTGCAACAGAAAGAAAAAGTCGCATTTCATTTTGTTCCTTCAACTTGGCAAGTGCGCAGTGATAGCTTAGAGGTGGGACCGTCGGGCTGCTAAGTCATAGGTCTCGAGTTCGAACCCAAGGCACGCTCCTCTGACTTTTCGGATTCATGTGCGTATTGTATAATTATCACTTGCTTCAAAAACGGTGAAGGAAAACATCGTGAGGAAACTTGTATAATAGATAAAATGCCTGAGAGATATTTCTCGACGGCATGTGAAGCCATGTCAGAGGCCCATGGGCGGCTTTAAAACTCTAACACCAGGTTTGAAACTCACTTTGAAACTTTGACATCAGTAACCACACGAAAAGAAGAACTTGGCAAGTTATTTCTCCACCACCCTTGGTTGACTGGTAGCGAATGCCTAAGGCAATAAGTCCGCCTTTGTACCTTTTATGTTGCATAAAGTTTAATAAATAAATATGCTACAGGCAAGTTACAAATTAGCCCATGGTCCTTCCATGGGCTAATTTGTATTCATCGTGTTAATGGGGCTTAACGGAAACACGAAAAAATATGAAATCTTGTAAAAGTCTCGAGCACACTTCACTTTTTATAGAACAACATCTTAGCGTTTTGAAACCGACTTACCTTTCAGTCGATCAAGTAATACTGTTACAAATACCATCCATATTATAATTAATGATATTTTAAATATTAATAATTTAGAAGTTCTTAAGATAAAGGGATCTAGATAGTCAAATAAGTAGTTAATCCTTAGTAAGTAATCAGTTTAAATAGCATGCGTACTGATTGGGAAGGATTAATTAATTAATCTTTAAATTTTTCTTCAATGATCAATATTTCAAAGATTAGGCAAATATTGAAAGTCATATCCCGAAAGTCAAGGGGTATCGTATTACCCAGTCACTGGGTTGTGAAGGTCAGATAGGCAGTCGCTCCATGAAAAAACTGGTATTCAGCTGCATCCGATTAGACTGGAAGCCGACCCCAACATACTTGGGAAAAGGCTAGGCAGATTGATTAGGATCGATTAGAACATGGAAATTAGAATCTGCAATCGGTTTAAATAATAACGACCAAACAAATAATATACACATTATTTTATTCGAGAAAAGCTGAAATCCACAATATTTTGATATTGGTCTATAAAAATCTAATTCTGCTGTGCCTTCAAATACTCATTCATAAAGTCCATCAGCATGATTCCCAATAGTTCGTTGATTTCAGACTGAAAAAGAAAATAAGAGGTATAATTATTGAAATGATATCATTTTGGCAGTGTATAGAGTGCCGCTAGCGGCATTCTATCACTATCGGATAAAGTGCCGCAAGCCGTATTCTCCGAACTTCACTCGTTTTTGCATCCTAAGTTCTCCTAGTAACAGTAGTAGTAACATTGCCTTTTGAACATACACAAAATGTTCAATATTTATAACACTAAATCTTTTAACAACGTAAATTCAGTCATTGTTGTGACTTTTAATATATCACTAGAAAAAAAGCAGCGAGTTAACGTCATCACTCAACCAAAATAACAAGTGACAGTGACAATGCAAATCCTTACGGCACTTTAACCTGTTCTAGGTAGGTGCCATTGTTATGCCGCAAACTACGGCTCTTTATCCGATAGTGATACAATGCCGCTAGCGGCACTCTATACACTTCCTATAATTTTTCAAGTTATCACCAACGAACAACAAATCCTTATCAATCTACAAATGTAGTATTTTGGCGTTAGGTATTTAAAAAAACAAGTTGCTGCTTTGTTTCAAGAGCTTGTGGTAACGTTTAAGGATAACAAATACAAAAATTAGATGTGTGATCACATTTTTTTTATACGGGTGGTGATTATCATACAGGGTACACCTCACGAAACGCATAGCAAATAGCATCACTGGACCTTTCAAGCAGGTGACACTGTTAACTTACGCTGTACTCTTTAAAAGTCGATGGCACTGTTGAACTAAGGAACTCGTTCATTTTGTCAGAATAATCCTTATCCTGGACGACCAGCTTCACGTCAGACTGAAAACAAGAAACAGAAGAATTAAATATATTAATTGTCGATGAATTTGTACAGAACGAACTGTAACTCAGAAGCATGCAAATGGCGTGGCCTATATCGAGCAGTGGGTTATCAAGTTTGATGATGATGCTGAACTTAGTCTTATCGAAGTCAAGGGACAATTATGCAGGGGGTAATACCAGTTAAATACGATAGTGTGTTGCACAAAAAACGGTTTAATAGTAACACACAACTTCTTATAAAGGTTCCTAACAACACAATATTTACGCAAGTTATAAATTTCACAAAATTTTACGGGAGCGAGCGAGAACCGCGGAAGGACGAGAATGTTACGTGCGTGCGTACCCCTGCATAGTTATCCCTTGACTTCGATAAAACTAAGTCCAGCCAATCAATATGCAATTGAAAATCAATTATATATCTCGCAACTGGATTGCTGTTCGAAGCCCTTATGGTATTGCCCATATTTTTAAAGATAACTGGGACAGGCTGTATGTGAAAGGGGGAAAACCAGCTCATCTATTATGTAAAATCTCGCGAAGCGAACTTGATTGAGCATGAAGTGAACTTGAAGTTAGTTATCATTCCACCTGATTCTAGTGATTGGCGCTTTTGACTGCTCACTTCACCTACGTTTTTAGTGTGAAATTTTTACAAAATAGATCGGCAGATGTTGTGGCACAGCTTAAGAGAGGCCTATTACAAGCAGTGGAATAGAATAGAGCTCATTCATTGATTGTTTGAACCGATACGAGAGTTGTAAAGTAATATGATTATCTAAACTTACTTCAATTCCTCCCATAGTGAAAGTGACCTTTGTGCTCCTGACCGTGATTCCGGTGGTGAGGCTAATATTGATGCGGATCTGTCCCACGAAGCGCATGCGTTGGACCTCGACCCTGGATAGAAGAAGACTTCTTAGTAGAACTTGTTTGTGTTTTAGTTTTCTACATTGACAACACTGTATAAGAGCAAGGTTCTTACTTCCCCGACGAATTCATTTTAAAAGTTTTTCCAAATACTGTTGTCTCCGTTGAAGCGGCACCTGCAATGAGACCGTCAAATCTATGAATAAATAACACGATAACAAGATGTAGAAGAGTTATAGCAATTTAACACGATTCAACCAAATTAATTTACTTTGATTAAAAGGCGCAGCAATTAAAGGTAGGTATGGTCGATATTGAATCGTTTTAATGTAAGGACGTAAGTGAAGCATGTAATATTTCATTTAGCATTCAGAAGAATATTTAGGAGTCAATTGCACTGGAATTTGTTGTATTTTCGTCTTACCATTAATAAATAAGTGTATACTCTGAACCATTTCGAATACAACTCAATTTTACTTACCAACACTGCCGTTAATCAGAGGCAGTTCGATGTCAAAGTGAAGACGGGATGAGATGATGTTGTAACTGGCGCTGTTCACCACAATGTCGCTCATGCCATGGCTCAACAACTCTTCAATGACGTAGGCGCTATTGAAGATCCTGAAAAATAAAAAAGTAATACATTCGTAAGAAACTGCCATTTTCAGATAGTTATACAGAGACTAAAAAATGAAACAGATTGAGAATGAAATAATTTAGGAGTTTGTAAAACGGTCTTAAATTTACTTAATTATGTTATTGTAAATTAGCGCTTTATTTAGATATATGCATGTCAAAATATGGCGAAGCGTATCCATAGCACAATACTTTTTTTATGGCATTAAAGCTAATGAATAACTTTGACTTTGAAGTCTAATAAATTTTACTCTTCTCGTCTGTGCTTTACGAGAATAGCTAACGTCACCGTAGAACGAATCAGAAGCAACTGTTTTTTAAGATTTTAGATTAGACTACATAGACATTTTAAATAATCATCAAAATTTGCATGATTAATAGGTATTTAAATTATATACTCACACAGGTACAGTCAGTGTGTAATTACGTTCTTTTTTCTCAATATACAGGGGATCCATACCAGCGTCCTTGATTGACTGGCTCACATCCTGCATAGTGTTTTTGACGAAGCTACTCACCGAACGTTCATTTTTGAAGTCAACTGAAAACGAATAAGTTGCAGTGTGTCAATAAGCATTTTGAATTTGGACCTTTTGACGTTAGAAAATGCAGTGGTCTTTAACGAAGACCATGACTGTCTCCGTTAGGCTGCCTGTCCATTGATACGGAGCGATGCAGTGGAGCGGAGCGAGGGAGTAATGCGGAGCGGAGTTGCGGACTGTGTCTGTCCATTGATGCGGAGCCAGGTAGTGCGAGCGGAGTTGCGGACTGTGCCGATCTAGGACAAGTTCACGCGACGAGTAATTTGAGAAGGACGCAATACCCCGCGGCCAGTTTTTTTCGGTTCCCCGGTCAGCTTCCCCGCTCCGCTTCCTCGCTCCACTTCCCGGTTTTGTATGAATTTTTGAACTAGTTCGCAGATCCCTGTCCACTGAAGTGGAGCGGAGATTTTTTGCAATTCCATTGGTTAATATTGGCACAGGTCCTCTCCGCTCCAGTGGACAGTCAGCCTTAAAGTCTGTGACTGTGTTGTTGATCCTGTGGTCACTAACGTGACTACTTACGCTCAGTAGTCACGTGCTATTTTCGATCTCCAGATTGCGTATAGTGTTTGAGTTTCTCTATTTGGAAATTCTCAAAAGCAATTCAGAGACTGGATTTTTGTTAATAGGCTTATTGCCGATGCATATAACTTGTCACGTAACATACATATACTCCCCTGTCATTCCTTTCGAGGAATACAGGCGTGATGTTATGATGTTGATGATGACATTGAATATGCGTTTTTTTTTTCAGTGCACTAAAAATAGTCAAACCGATGTACTTACTTTCATTCGCATCAAACTGGCGCAGAGCATTAACGCTCATGATGAAACAGGCGATAGCAATGATAAATTTCATTTTGAACTTTTTTTTAAATTCTGCAAAGAGATAGAAAATATACGTAGTATAAAACGTCCAACGTGGAACCCTCTTACCAAAAAGATAGGAATACTATTTTTATTATTACAAGACCAAGGCTCAATTCCAAGTCAGAAAAAGAATATGAAAATATACATACGCGTATATCCGGAAATCCAAAATAAGCGATAACTTACCTAACAAAACTCTACAGTTGCAATGAACTGCAGACCAAATTCGCCTAGTTTATATATCAATCTGAATTAATTAGTGGCTAATTGATGTCTAATGTTGACACATGGTGGTAGCAACCATTGACATACATAGGTATCTAAATGGAGGATTTTTGACAAACAAATCAATGCCCGTATTGGTAGAAAATCGTAGACCAATGAACTCAAAATGGAAAAGATAGTATTAACTAACAGCCCTTGTGGGTGATATTCCTACCTGCCGTCGTCGGTCTGTAGTTCTGTAATAGTATACATTATATTCAATGTTGTCACCAGGATGTGGGAATCGATATAGGTAAGTAAGACAATTCGTAGGTATTCTAAACCAGCAACATTAATAAATAAAAACTAAATCTTTAATAGGGACGTGACTAGGGAAAAAAAGGGTAAATATCTGAAAATGTTGTGTTAATGATTGAATTATTGTTTTTTATTTTTTATTTATGTATCGAACTTTTATGTCATTTATCATCACATTTATTATTTTATTTTGAATCTATTAAATGTTAATTAACATCTACTTGATGGCTATTAAGGTGTCTATTATTTAAGGGGTTTGGCGCTGATAGCCGAAATACAGGCATTCGCCTAGTTCGGCACAGATGTCTAATTTATTTATAACTTGAAAATATAGCCTTTAAACATAATAATGTGTATCTTTGTAAACATTTATTGAAATAAAGTAATTATTATTATTTATCATATTATTAAAAAAATATTCAGATAAAACGCAATAAAGTTGGGGAGTGGGGGCTCGCTACGTCACAAATTGGTCTTAAACCTACCGGAGAGTGACGGCATGCTACATTTTAACTCATACGTATTGTCGTAATCTTTTGACTACGTAAAAAAAATACATGTTCAATCATCCATATTTAAAAATGAAAATGAAGGAATGAATGGTGATAGTTGGATGATGATGATGTCGAAATGTGGGGATACACCTCTGCGTTACCCTTCGGAGATAGCAGGCGTGAACTTATGTCTATATAAAATCTATAATTATTTGTCAGCTATACTATAATAGCGAAAGAACTGGGTACCTCTTCATCAAATATTTTTATAATCATCAGGCTTGTTTTTTTTTGTAATTACTAGATTAATGAATGATCATTGTGTAAATTGTTCGTGTAGTAACAGTTTTGTTTTTTTCTTTACAAAGTTTTTTTTAAAGTCAAAGTTTTTTCACTAATAGACAAAGTGATCATGGTAAAAAAATATATGCGGGCGATAGATTAAGATTAAAAACATATTACTATACAAAAAATTGTTTATTCACAAAAAACCTACATCTAGCCTTATTATTATTAAAACTATGAGTATATTTATCCGTTATCTTAATGTTAACAACTTTACAAATTAGCCTCGATGAGTTCCAGTAGAACGATCTCCAGAAGCTCGTTGATTTCTTTCTATAATAAAAAAATATACGAATTAGAATATCTTCTAGACACAAACAGTTTCGCAACTAACGGACTGGTGCGACGCAAAACCTTAACCTTGAAAAAAGAATATGATAATCAAGAAAATTTATGGAGCGTTTATGAAAATTCGCGGGCAATAACCAGTTATCAATATTTCAGAACATCGTCGAATGCCATGGTATATTTTATATTGTTTAAATCATTAATTCTTAGGTTTCAAGGATAACTTCTATAAAGCCGGTTTTATTCAAACAAAAGACCGTCAATTCCTAAATTAAAGACAAACTGTAGGTATGTACTTACATAATGAGCCTTGATGGTGTCCGGAACGAATGTTCCGACGAAATCGTTGACACGATCGGAGTAGTCCTCACCCAAGACAACCAAGTTGACGTCAGACTGTAAGAAAAAGTAATACAATAATAATCATCTAAAATTACCTATTTAAATGTAACTGCATGCGTAGTAGGACCTGCTGGGGTTGCGGGTTTGTCTGAAAGGGATATCGCGGCCCCGGCACATAGGCAACGGAAGGAACACGGGTGGATTTTAGTCAGTAAAAGTCTGACACACCCTCCCGCTCCGCCCAGAGCGGGAGAAGTTATTTGATAATTTCCCACCCTCAAATATATATATATGCGTAGCAGGACAACCATAGAAATGGGTTTTCTACGGATTTTGTCAACGGAAGAAATACACAAAATGACAGATTGTGATTGTTTATTTGTCATTTTGTCTATTCTTCCGTCGACAAAACACGTTTCTATTGTGGTCATGCTAAGTGTGTTGGTAGCAATTTTATAGTGTTAATACCACACAGCAACTTGTGACATTCAAGAAAACGATAAGTCAAATCTTCCAGCCGAAAGAACGACAAAGTGAATGAAAAGAAAAATAATGCTTACGTTAATATCTCCCAGTGTGAAGTCGATAGCGATACTGCGGATAGAAATGCCGGAAATGATACCGACGCTGACTCGGATCGTGCCAGTCACTCGGATACTCACGACTTCGATCCTGGGAAGAAGAAACAATATAATTATTTTATTTGCCTTAGTAGACATTGCATGGAATGAAATATATCTCATACTAGTTGTTGCTCGCAACGTCGTTTGAGCATCACATTTTAATATAAATATCCAGAAATAAAAGTAGCCTATGTCCTTCTCCAGATCCCAGGCTACCTATCTGACAAATTTCGTAAGGTCGATTCAGTGGCGTAGGCGTGAAAAGGTAATTGGTAGAAAGACCGACAGAGTTACTTAAAAATTTATAATATTCAATTATTATGTGATTATTCTTGTATTGTTACTTACTTTCCAGAGGCATCAAAGTCAAGTTTGTTGCTGAACAAAACTCCATCAGCCTTAGCAGACGCTGAAATAGATAAATATCTTATGAGATACTAGCAAAACGGTGAGCTTTTTCAATTAAATACATGTAGTATACTTTCTAGTAGCCTAGTAAAAATCAATGACCGAAACAGATTCTTAGAGGAAGAAACTTTTTATTTGAAGTAATTCAAAAAAGTGGGGGTAATATTATAGTCAAGTTAGCTTACCAACAGAAAAGTGAATAAGAGGCAGCTCAATGTCAAAGGTGAGGCGGGAAGTGATAACGCTATAGTTAACTCTGTGAGTCTTGATATCGCTGAGCCCAGTGCTCAGTATGTCCTCAACTATAGCTTCATAGTTAAAGAGACTGGAAAAAAATAAAATTAATTAAGGTTACCGTTGAATGACACATGAATGTAGTTTGAGTGTGGATGTTGCTAATGGTTATTACCAAATATAAATCTATGAACATTATTAAGTAAGGAAGGAACTTCGTAATTTCTCACAACTATAACATAGACCTTTGTTAATTCTGAGCTACGAGTATATGAAAAAAAAACTAGCGAACTCGAACTACCTGTTTTTGTTATTATTATGTTTGTAGTTAGAAACTTAAAGTGGTATACATAGATGATTTACTAGTTACTTACACGGGCACTGGTAGTTCGTAGCTGGAGCTTTCTTTCTTGATGTGGAAGGGGTCTAGTCCAGCGTCCTTGATAGCTTGGCTTGCATCTTCAATGGCACTTTCTATTTGTCCGCTGATTAAGCGCTCGTTCGAAAAGTCAACTGGAATAATTAAAAAAAAAAAAATACTTATTCCTAGCCTGTGCTATTGTAGCTCAACGTCAACCTCTCCACTCCATCTACTTCTGTTTTTCCTATTTTCTATGTTATTTGGTTTTGTTTTTACTAAACCAAGCAACAAGTTTAATTGATTATAGGGTTGTTATTCTTCAACTTTGCGGATGTTTAAAAACAACAATATGTTTAATTTAAAAGGTCTTTCTGGATTCTATTTAATTGATCTTATATATTAAAGAAGCCGATTGTTTAGAAAATTAACTTATACTTACATAGGGTTTTCCTTTCCCTCACTGGTATTGATGTGGCACTAATGCCTGCGATGAGGAAAGCGAAAGCAAGGATGACTTTCATTTTGATTTAGATTTTTTCTGCAAAAAAAAAAAATTTGGAAGTTATTAACCGCAAGTAAATCTTTAACGAAATTATAAAATTGGTCGTTAAAATAGACAAGAAATTGAAAGTCTTATACGGCCTTTTTACCGACAAAAACTAAAAATCCTGAACATTATTACTCATGTTTTCTTGATCAGAATTTGGTCATTTATACATTTAAATTTAAAAAAAAAACATAACGATGCATAATCTTCTTCAGTTACAGGTCTTACCTTGTGATACTTCTAAAGTTGAATAACATACAATGATAAAAAATAATCGTATTTATACGATTCGGAAGCAATTTGATCCCTAATCGGTGGCTTATCAAATTGTCTCATCTTTTAGATAATATCTTCTAATTGTTTATTTGAGGTGTATGTTTCGATATACGAAACTCGTGCATTAAAGGGACTAATGAGAATACCGATAGACTGCTGCAGGGTGGAAATAATGAGGAGGCGGAACGCGTGACGGAGAGACAAATTTCGCGCCCTCACGCCCCTAGCCCCCGCAGGAGACGCCCTGGGCGTCGGGAATCGCAGGCCGAATCCCGGCCACCGTAGACGCGGGCTTGCGGTCGGTGAGTAATGGGTAGCTCGCCGTCCAAAAAAGACCTGGCCTGGGCCAACAGCGCGATGTCTTCCACGCGCGCCTCAAAGAGATGTTAGCACAACAGAACAGGGTCTGCTGGGACCGATGCCTGCCAGGGTCGCGGGAAACTCCGAAAGGGATCTCGTGGCCCCTGGCAACGTACAGGCAACTGAAGGAACACGGGTGGGTTTTAGTCAGTAAGAGTCTGACACGCCCTCCAGCTCCGCCCAGAGCGGGAGAAGTTATTTGATAATTTCCCACCATAAAAAAAATAAAAATAAAAAGGGTGGAAATAATATTATAAATTATGGGAACTCGCGATTGCCACTCACATTATCATCTTCTTGCCTTTATCCCAACTTTTGGCTTGGCGCAGCATATCTTTTTCTTCCATAATGATATATTTTAGCAGTCATCTCAGTAATCCCCCCTATGGTGTCACTCACAATTATACAATAGATGATTAATGGTATTGGTTTTTTCTACTGCCACGCCAATTTATACCGCCAAACAGCAATACCATTTTCCTGTCTGAATATTAATAATAAGGTGCTGGTGAAATTGAAGTTCCACATATGAATTTCTAGCTGTGCCCCACGGTTACACCCGCATAAGTCTCGATTCCGTGAGAATATTGGGATAAAAGTCCATAATTCTATGTCCTGACCCAGATCGTGCTCTACCCATGTGCCAAATGTCTTCCAAATCCGTTAGGCCAGTTTAGCATGAAAGCGTAACAAACAAATACAAACAAACAGACTCACTTTCGCATTTAAGTTATAATATTAGCTAGGCTTTGTTTTCTTTCACAACACACCACACACACTGATCTAAGTCACAACATTTATTTGATTTTGTGAGCTTTTCATGTTATCCTATCGTTTACTACTTACCTGTAACTTATTCTGTTAATTTAATTTATTAAAACGGACACACACTTCCCTGTCTTTATTATTCTAGCGTATGGCACCCGTGGGTTGCAGCTGAAAATCAGCGTCAGTTGGTACACTTTGTGTTGCCATCTGACATTTATGCCTGATAACTGGCTAATTAGAATGGCACCATTCTAATTAGCCAGCCATATGTCGTAGGATGTTTGCTCGCAGAAATGTTTTCACCATTTTCTAATTATACGTGTTTTCGCAATATCCCTAGGGTTTTCACGAAAATTCGAATTATTAAATCATCCTACGACATATGGCTGACTAATTAGAATGGTGCCATTCTAATTAGCCAGTTATCAGGAAACATTGAAGAATTATACAACTCTTATCACTTTCACTTACCGTATAGAGATAGTCATATTTAGAAGACCTACTTTTAAATGAATGGTAAACTAGTTATAACGACAATAATAATATTAGTATTGTCTGCCATGACAAAAAGAAAATGTATAATGCATTTAATACATGTTTCTAAGCGAGATTAGCTTAGTTCGGACGTTTGTTCATTGTTAGTTATACATCTAGCAAGTGACTACAGGCCTGTGGCGGTTTTATGCGCTCCTGCTAAAGTGTTCGAGGCAGCCATTCACAGCTGTTTATACTCACAGGTGAACGCACTCTTGTCTGATGCGCAGCACGGGTTTCGTCCTGGGCGGGGTACAACCGGAAATTTACTTAACCTAATGACGCAACTAGTGCCAGCTGTTGATGCTGGACTGCAAGTAGATGTAGCCTACCTAGATTTTCGAAAGGCGTTCGACACAGTCGATAATGATGTGTTGCTGTTGAAATTGGCCAACATGGGTTTCACACCGCACACAATTCAATTCTTCGCGGATTACCTGCGCGGCAGACGTCAATACGTTGACTGTGGCGGTCGCTTTTCAGAGATATATTACACGAGATCGGGCGTCAGCCAAGGAAGTAATCTTGGGCCGTTCCTTTTTATTCTCATGGTGGACGACTTACCGAAAGTAGTCAATGAGTCAACTTGCTTACTCTTTGCTGATGACCTAAAGCTGATTCACGTAGTAAAGCAAAGCGCCGATCATGGCATACTGCAGCAGGATTTAGATCGAGTCACTAAGTGGAGCCAGGAAAATAAACTATATTTCAACGTGGGGAAATGCTCTGTGCTTTCGTTCACCCGCGCCCGCGCCCCGCTTCACCATGAGTACCTCATAGAAGGTAAACCGCTGCAGCGTGTCGTGGAGTTCAAAGATCTGGGCATTCGATTCAACGCTGATTTGCACTTTCGGAAACATATCGTAGAGGTTTGCAAAAAGGCATACCGTAATCTAGGTTTTGTTTTGCGACAGGCAAATGAATTTTCAAATATGAGTGCTCTTAGAGCCTTGTACGAGGCATTGGTAAAGAGCCACTTGGAGTACAACGAGGTTATTTGGAGTCCTAGTGAAGCCAAATAAAGTACGATGTTAGAACGGATACAAAATAAGTATATAAGGTTCATGTATTTGAGATTACATGGAGTATATCCGGGATACCCATTGTTATATCCAACCTTATACATTTTGGAAATGGTTGGTTACTATAAATAAGAAACTAAGCGAGAACTAGCACTAGCCACGTACCTGTTCCATGTATTAAGAGGTAAACTTTCTCATTTTGCTATACTACAGTCAATTAAACTGTGCGTCCCAGACGAGTATGTGAGCAGGCGGCGGCGGCCGCGGCTGCTGGTGGTGCCCACCGCGCGCACCAATCTGCTTCAGCGCGCCGCTGACGCGCGCACTGTGCACGCTCAACGCGGTAGCCGAAGGAATAGACCTGTTTTCTTGTACACTGAATGACTTTACTCGGGCGACCGCTAGGGTTTTATGTTACAATTAAGTAAATTTTATGTGTTATGTTTGTTTTATTGGAAATTTATTGTATAATTGTATTTTTTTGGTGTACTTATCTATCGCATTAGGGCAACCTGTAAAGATAGATTTAAGAGTTATGTGTGTGTGTAAATAAATAAATAAATAAATAAATCTAGAAGGGATATAACAGTATGGAAGAGATTTAAAAGAGCAATAGCCGGGTCTTCGTTTTCGAAACAATTAAGGGTAACTTTGCTCTTTATTGTTCTTAAATACAAACATTATATTCCAACCATATTATTACGTCAAGGCAGTTAGTGGTGCAGCTTATTAGTGAAATAACAAAACACAGGCCGGCCCTGGTTCAGGCCATGGTTCGGAGCGAGAGTGAATGTGAGGCAGTCACTTCCTTCTGCGAAGCAGTAATGCTCGCGAAGGAGGAGGCGGAGCGCGCGAGGGAGAAGCAAGATTCGCGCCCTCGCGCCTTTAGTCGCTGCAGGAGACGTCCCGGCGTCGGGAGTTGCGAGGCGACTTCCAGCCAACGTAGGCGCGGGCTTGCGGACGGTGAGCAATGGGTAGCTCGCCGTCCGATAAGGACCAGGCCCGGGTCGACGGCGCGTTGTGTTCCACGCGCGCCTCAAAGAGATATCAGCACCAACTGACGGGGTCCGTAAGGGCCAATGCCTGCCAGGGTTGCGAGTTTGTCCGAAAGAGATATAGTGGTCCCGGCACATACGCACGCCTGCACGGGGTTGGTATGCAGAAACTACAGAACGCCACCTGCTACAATACTTACGATACCTACTGAAAGGCGTTGACACTCAAATCAATTTTATATAAATAAACGTGCTATTAGCTGTTATTAATATTACTATTGTAAACAACAAACAAAAGAGACTATTTTATCTTCAGGATTAGCCAATGGCGCTGCAATTTGATGGGAACAAACAATTTGCAACTGCTATAAAAACCATTCTAATGTATTCATTGTATGTTATTGTAAACTAAGAAATCAACAAACAGACAAGCACTTTTAATAATAATAAATTAATTGATCCTTATTTAAACGTGAAGACATCCTTGAAGCACAGCTTTGAATATAGTGAGTTCTATACAGAGTAGTCAATCAAATTAAATAAACATGAATTCCACAGTGTTTTTCGCTTTTCTTGTTGCTGATATCAGTGCTCTATTGATTCCTGTGACAATCTCAAATACTGGTAAGTAGTTATTAAAAATCTCTCTCAATATTTACCCTGCAAATATTGGTAGGCATATTTTATTATATCTTTATATAAATATAAAAAAGATCTTATATTGATTTATTGCTACTTAAATCAGAAAATGTCTCTTTTTACCTACAACTGCATAAGACCCCAACCAGGCCACTGATAACACAAATTGGCGGGGCCACCTACTGAACTAAATTGATTTAGTGGCATACCACAAAAACGATAAGAAGAAAAACAAGTAGCTCCTTGTTATATCATTAAGCAATAAAGCAAATACTATGCTAACCGAGTATCAACAGGTCGACTCCACACAACGATCGTCAACGCATGCAAACATAGATTCGCTTCACGTACATCAAGTGTGTTCAACTCGCGACTGGCATTTGGATCGCCGTACGTACGCGACTATATGTACGTGCACCTGTTTTCGGTCGTTGTATTTAGCCGACCTTTACTTACTCTGTGGCAGTCTGAGTTGATTGATTTTTTGGTCATCTGAGGTGCTAGTAGGTAGGTATAGTAATCAGTAAATTAAATTGTTGCAGTTGACCTGACAGACGAGCGAGTAGTCAGCCATTCCATAGCAAAGAGCATCGAAGCTGCTGGCCTTGACCCTCTGTACATCAATAACAAACATGTTGCAAAGTCTCTGCCAGTAACAGCGTAAGTAAATCAATTATATTATTATTTATCTCCTTAGTCTTATTCAATTACCTTCATCTAAGGTGCATAATTAGGTTTATGAACTCTCTGATCACTCACAGACTCTTCAACTGCGAAGCTTTTGTCGAAGACTTCTTTAGCACCGATCTGAGCCACATTGCCTTCCACAAAGTCAACTACTGCCTCATCACCTCCTGTTTCAACTTCGACATTGAACTTCCTCTCATCGACCTTTCTATCGGTAAGAATAATATCAGCTTAATCACTACTGAACATAGGCTTTACTAACTCTTTGATGTTCATAGCATTTCAGCACAACCAAAACTTAGTATTCGAGTAAAACCTTAAATTTCTACTATTCTCTCTTAAAGATATTATATTGCTTAATAATATATTTGCCTGTAAGTTACAGGGGACAAAGAATATCCTCAAACCAGTAGTATCATTAATTCAAACTGCTGATTTTCGTCTTTTAAGGTTTTCAAAGTTCTTCAGGTGCAAAACTTCTTCACTTCTTTCAGGTGCTGCTTCAGTCCAAGCAATGCTATTTAGCACTTCACTAGATGTGAAGGCATCAGGAAAGTAAGTAACTATACTAACCATAACATAACTTAAGCAGATTTGTTTTAAGATTTTTATTGAACTTTTTATCGTTTCTCTCTCTTTATTCAGGATGGACATCCAAAGCGTCCGGATTGCTGGTAAAATCGGTGTTAACATTGGCGTCTTCTCAGGAATATCTATCAGCAATGTTAACATGAATTTAACTTTAGGAGACATTGCCGTAAGGCGATTTTACAATAAAAAAAAATGTTTGCAAGAAGAAAACCGCCGGCTTCCTTTTTTGACTTTTTTGGAAGTCGTTTTTTTTTTTGCAAAAAGTTTTATATTTTTCACTTTTTAGTTGTGGTATTTACCTCACACAAATTTGAATACCAGTACTTTTTTTTTTTTTTAATGTAAATAACAATGACAGGAACCTATCATCATAATTATCATCCACATAAACTAAGTGGGATAAATACGTATTTCAAAAAATATCCAAGCAAAGATAATAAAATTGATATGGGACCACCTTGAGAGCAAACCCTTTCAAACAAAAAAAATATTTTCATACCTAATGCAACTATTTATGTCTTTCTCTCTGGACAAATCGTATTATGAAAAAATCCAGTTGTTGCCCATGAATGTTTTCAGTGAAATGATGATCACTATTTTGTTGCAGTCTGACATCAAGCTGGTCATCCAAGGCAAGGATTACTCCGCCAATGTGAACAATTTCATCGGATCAACTGGACCGAACACTATCAAAGCCCACAACGTCAGTCGAATATAAATCGGGACGGATTTTTTTTTATATTGCTGTCTCTTCCAGGCCAGGGTCAACGAAATTCTGGAGGTGATACTGATGGACTTCATCACTGCAAATCTACCATAGATACTTATTCTACATACTTGTATATGTAAGTAATTTTTGCTATAGTAAAAAAATGGAGATAATTAAAATAATTACCAAAATGGACTTTTATTTATTGTTAATTATTAAAAAGAGTCTATAAAATAAGTGTCTCATATTAAATCATGTTAATTTAGATAACGTCGTTGTATTTTAATTTTATAGTGGCAACCTTTTTTTTTTTTCTTGAAGGTGGGAAATTATCACATAACTTCTCCCGCTCTGCGTGGAGCGGGAGGGCGTGCCAGACTTTTACTGACTAAAACCCACCCGTGTTCCTTTCGTTTCCTGAGTCCCGGGGCCGCGATATCCCTTTCGGACAAACTCGCAACTCTGGCAGGCATTGGCCCTTACGGACCCCGTCAATTGGTGCTGACATCTCTTTGAGGCGCGCGTGGAACACAACGCGCCGTCGACCCGGGCCTGGTCCTTATCGGACGGCGAGCTACCCATTGCTCACCGTCCGCAAGCCTGCGACTCCCGACTAGTGGCAAGTAGTAGGTACTTGCCACTAGTCGGGAGTCGCAGGTTTTGATTTCAACGAGTTCGTTGTAGAAATCTTATGATTGTGTGCTAAAGATGGTAAATAAAAAATAAAAAATATATACAAGCATTTATTTTTATAATTAAACACAAACGTTGCAAACATTCAATAATGCAATCATAGCACTAATGTTATTTAACTTACTTGAATCGCTATTAGAATTGAAAAAAGATAACTTTTGAATGTAAATTAACAATACGAAAAATTCTCGTAGGCCTCAAAGTCGTACCTTCTACAGTTTTAGGCCATTCGTAATACATTGATTATTTTATTTTACATTTAACATTATAGCCAAGCGGAGTCCCAAGCGAAGTATCGGTGTATGAAGAGCAACGGAATTGTTACATTTATTTTTGAATTTTACAAAACACGAAGGCTTAATATTTTGATAAAAATTAAGATGTACCTATTCGCTAAAATGCTTGAAAATAATGTTACGTAAGAGACGAATAAAGATGTTTTAGTTAATACAAATGAGAATAATATAAACTATGGGAAAAGGACAGATAGTAACTCGATATTTGAGAAAAGATATACAAGAAGAGAGGATAGAGCAAGTATAAAAAGCTTCAAGGTTTAAGTTTTGTCCTTAGATAAATTACTGAACTTAACTATAACTGTAGATATTTTAACATACACACTAGCTTTACCTAAAATTAAAATAATAACATAAAGTTAGAAAGTTACATAGAGAATAATATTGAATGTTTCGCCTGAAATGTCACCTACTTGTGTTTTGTAAAATTCACTGCATATATTATTAAGGATAATCTAAGATCAGTTAGGAAAAGGATTAGAATATTATTTTTTTTTCGTAAAAAATAAGTTTGCGTAAAGTATTTTATTGTCATAGCAATATTGTGTAGTGTCTTCAAAAATAATGTGATATTTTGGGGTTATATTGTGAGAAGCAATGCAAATTTCACAAAATTTCATGGCAACCTCAAGTCTTTTCCATATTGTCAGATTTTTACATTTATTACAATTCAACTGTATCATTGTTTGGTTCAGGCGAGTACAGTGGGAAGCAAACTGCATCACAAGTGTCATAGATCTGTGTTGCAGTAAGCTTATTATCTGCCCCTCACTCATCGATCGTTAAAAGCTTAATTCACACAACAACCCCAAAATAACACCCGCCATATTGAAAAGCATTAATTTTGAAAAAAAACATAATCTTTATCATTCCTAACGAATGTTTGAAATATACATTTCTTATGTCGAAAACATATTTATATCTGTATCGCAAAATTCAAACCTATATACCCTTTTCAGATTTCACAATCTCATTTGGCACTACGCGTCTGTCTTGAACAAGTAATATAAAAACAAATAAACTGTGCATCGAGAAATAACGCGAACTACATCTACCAGTATCACCTATGTATCAATATATATAAAAGTGAATAAGAGGCACTATATAGGTTTATATACGCAGATCTAAAATAAGCGTAATCCGTGAAACATCGAACGTGGAACTAGAACATGAATTGTTACTATACATTAACTAACGTAGCGAATAAAGACACCGTCCATCCAAATGTACGATCACGTAGCCTATTAAATAATACAACAGAAGCTCCAAATACTACGTAAAAATTACATTTAGCTTCTATATCTCATAGGTATCGTCCTTCACAACAGGTTAATATTTTTTCGATATATACGAAATAGGCACCCGTCTGATCGGCCCTTTAAAAAAAAGAACTAAGGGCGTCACGAGTTCCTACATAATACTAACACTCATTTATTTACATCAATGAAGTATTCGGTTGTCTAGTCGGCTGTCGCGAGAAAACTTACAATATTGTACTAGTAATATTTGTTATCTTAAATCTCGAATTGTAAAGATTCATCTATCGTCCACCAATATTTGAAAGCTGAACCGCTGGCACTACGATCTCTAAACTAGATGTATCGACCCTAAACGTAATGTACTAAGTTTTGTATTCTCTAATACATTTAGTATACTACTTTCTGTACATTTTCCATTCCTTTGGATTTCGTCACGTGTCTTTTACTTTGGCTTCCATTAGTTTATAATATTGTAACATTATTATGAATTTTAGTCTTATTCAATTTTGTATCTATAGTTTCATTGGTTTTGTCATAAATATCATAATTGTTGCGTTGATTCGTTTTAAATCATTCTGTTTGACGATCCTCTTTATTCCACCGATTGATTTACATCGAACCATTATAACATGTACAACTTTCTAATATTGGTCCGCTACAGAGTTGTGAAATGATCTAGCTTATATTAAACTTACTATCTAAGGCTATAATGAACTTAAATTTTTCTATGCCTTGCGTGATATGTATTGCGTTAGAGGCGATTTAAAGCTAACATTTTTAATCATTTTTCTCATATCTACGCCTTCTTCGAACTCCGAAACACACCGCAGACTCAATTTAAATAACTTGCCCCTTAGCATTATGAAGACAAAGTTGACGCTGACGTCACACCACATGGCAGAAGTTCTTTAACCTACAGAAGATATGTAGATAGGTACTTATACTATGACGAAATTACGACTACCAGTAATCTATAATTTGTTATTAACAAGTGATATGTAGTTGGAGGAATCACTCCTTTTAAAATATAACATTAAAATTTAAACAATACGTTACATCGCTTACATTAACTATTGAACTTAACAGATATCTAGACGAATATTAATGGACTCAGCAATTCAACACTCGAGGTGGCTTACAACTAAAATACTCTACATTATAAAAATAAGTTGATAAGAAAATATTCCAGAGATTCTTTGGCGGCAACACATATTATTATACACGAATTAATTGCTTCTTCACTAATAAGATTCTGATTATTAAAGAAAAGATGGGCGAAAGAAACTTCCGCAATAATCTAAAACAGTTGAAACCTAATCAAATATCCGAACATTAAATCTGCTGACAAATCACATATAAGCAATAGTAATTAGCTGACCAAAATATCAATTAAAGAATTAACAATCATTAAAATTTAAACAAATTTTCAGATAAAACTTTCCAACTTTAGATATTATCTTTCCATAGTCTTTTTCATTTAATGTTTCATAATTGTGACATTCAAGTTACAATATTCTTTGCATTGAAAATATTTTACCGTTACGATCAAAATGTACCAACAATCCCATATATTCAAACATTTAGAATCTTCTTAGTAAAGAAGTTATAGACGAAGCAAATAAATCGAAGAGGCTCGGAGACCACACAACAAACTCATATAATGTAATTGAATAACGAGGTCATGGCCAGGCTCGTGGCGATGACAACGCCTCCTCCGAAGATTTCGTACGAGATCTTCACGGGCGGTGCGCTGTTCGTGCAGTTCTTTGGGGGTTCTGGCTTATCTGTAATAACAAATGCATCATCATTTTAATATAAACACCTACTAACTAACTAATTAACATTTACAATGCAGGAAAGTGAAAATTCTAATAGTACTATCTGATATTACAGAAGCAATAGTCAGATATTTTATTTTGAAGAGAGAAGTATATGTAAAATATCATTGATAATAAAAACACCAGTAGAACACCAGAAGGTATGTAAGAAACAACATAAATTAATTAAACATGTGATGGATAAAGATCGCCATAGAGACGGTAAAAGAGAACATTGAACTGATGGATGTGAATTGGTTCTTATCGCCTCATATCTTTAAAGTGCAACATTAATAAAGCCAATGTTTTATCACCACGATATCAAGATCATACGAATTGACTCTAATTAACGTTTTCAAAAAGCAACTCCTTGAAGGATTTTAAAACGAAAGAAAAGAAATGAAAGTATTTGAAACTCCGCTCATAAAAGATACGAGTTGTCCCTTTCTGCTTTATTGCCAATATATAAATATAAAGCTGAACAGGACCACCACCATAATTTGTTGCTAAAAAAAAAACTTAAAATTAAGAGGAAGGTAGTCAAGAAAATAATACTTACTGGTAGCAGCCATCAACTGTGGCAAGTACTTTTGCCAGAAAGCGCATTCCTTAACACGTAGCCCGCGGCCAATGGAACTGGAGTTCACTGCTAGGGACAAGTACTCTCGGCCATTCGCTGAGTGGACCGGCCAGTGGATCTTCGTCGATTCCCCGGTCGGATTTATAGATGGATTTCTGGAATAAGATAAATGCGTATTTAGAAATATTGCTATCAATTTAGATGGAGATAATATTTAGATACATTTGTGTGTTATGATTTTAATTACTGATTAAACATTGATTGATTAAAAAAAAACATGTTTGTAAGCCGCCAGACGTCGCCTTATCAATGACATAAATGGAATAATAATGAAAAGATAATTTCTTACCCACTTCTCGCGAAATTCGCCCAATATCTCATCAGACGTTTGCTAAACTCCACCTCTTCCGGGGAATAATTCTTCCCTGGATTCAGGGGCTCCCCAAATACGTAATTAATTTCATCAGCGTGCATTACTCCTGTCCAAGACGGCCAGGGATTGTTCTTACTGCGGTGCTTGTAATAATATGTGAAGACATTGTTTCCAGTTTCTGCATAACGATGCGCAAATTCATTGACTCCACAAGTGAAGTGATAATCTCCTACCATTTTGTCCAAAGCATTACGGTTCCTTATGGGATCATCGGGGTTTAACCAATCAGTGTACTCGAACACAATTGCCTGGCGACCGGCGTCATTTATATAGGGGTTCAATTCTCTTACTGCCTGCAAATACTGCTCCCTACTGATCCCAACATTCTCCTCCTTAGGAAACAATTCAGTCAGGTAGTAAAGTATAAAGTAATAACCTTCCTCTGTGTTCGATCCCATCAAAAGGTTCGTCTTCTTAAAGTTCTGGTGAACTAATGATCGAACAGGTAACTCGTCTAGGAAGGAACCATCTATGATAGGGACGAAAGGGAATTCGCAAATGCCGAGAGTACCCCACTCGTTATTGACTAGTTCATCGGGACTCTTCTTCCTGAGGCACTCGATCATGGGCCCCATATCCGTTCTAGAGTGTGGACAGTGGACAGCTTCTGCTAAACGAATGCCTCTCAAAATGCTTTCTTCTCTCGATATAATCGCCCAAGGTGCGGTCGCTGCTCCTGACTGCATTATCGCCTGGGAAAACAAGTTTCTCGACAAAGGGGACAACAAATGTAAGGAAACTGATACAGCCCCAGCTGACTCTCCAAATAAAGTAATATTATGAGGATTTCCACCGAAGTAAGCTATGTTGTCTTTTACCCATTGTAATGCCATAAGCTGATCAAAAAGACCAGCATTGCCTGGAACGTCGGGAGTATCGAAGAACAGAAAACCGAGGGATGCGACTCTATACTGCATGGAAACATAAACAACTTTCTCTTCCGAGACGAGTATTTTTGGATCATAAACATCTAGAGTAGCTGTTCCTGAGTAGAACCCGCCGCCAAAGACCCAGAGCATGACAGCTGCATTCTTGGGTCGCGGTCTTGGCGTCACTATGTTTATAAAGAGACAGTCTTCCTGCATGTCTGTGTTGGGATTCCACATCATCGCTCCGGGGAAATCACCGAACACAGTATCTATAATTTGGACGCATGAGTGTGGCAGTGTCGTAGTATTCAGTATTTCATCACCCCAGCTCTCCGCCGGTCTGGGGTGTCTGAACCTCAAGTCACCTACAGGTTTTTGAGCGTAAGGAATGCCGAACCACGCGTCAACTTTCTTGCCGGTTGCGGCAGTCAGCGTGATGCCCCGAACCCTTCCCTTCCTGGTGCGAACGACGAGCGGATCCTCGTCCTCCGGCCCGAGCTGTGGCTCGTCAGCCATCATTTCCTCGTCAGCCCGCTCATGGTTCGAGTATAACCTCTCATCATACTTGGCTCTTTTGGAAGAGGTTTCCGCGTCTTCAAACTTGGCGCGTTTGGAGGAAGTCTCGTGATCTTCAAGTCGGGGTAAAATTGTGTCTAATTCGGGGTTGTATCGGACGGCCTCGCCGTGACCGCGGTAGGGCTGTGGCGGGGCCGGCGCGGGGAAGTGCGGGGCGTGGTCGGGCGCGTGGTGGCGCGCGCGGTGCTCGTGCGGCCCAGCGAGCGCGCGCGCCGCCAGCGCCGTCAACGCAGCCAACACCACGCGCATACCGCCGCTGCTCCCGCTGCCACTGACACCACCTGCAATTTAAATAAGCTAATGTTAGCAAACGAAAGCGCTTAACACTTCACCAATATTCAATCGTCATCTTACTGACAGCATATGCCTAATATTATGTAGATTATAACAATAACTAGCTTTTGCCCGCGGCTTCGCCCGCGTGGATGTCGGAAAATATCCGACGGGAACGTACTACCTGGATTAAAAAATAACCTATAGGTTAATCCAGGTTATAAACTCTCTGTGTGCCAAATATCATCCAAATCCGTTCATCCGTTTTTGTGCAAACCGGAACATACATTCAAACAAACATACCAAAATTCTAAAAACTATGTTTTCGGCATCAGACTCGAATATTCAATGTAAGATTTGACTTCGTTACTATTTTATTTTACTTCGTCTGCGTAGAGTATAAATTCTTTTTCCTAGATATTTATGAATTATTATAACAATTATAAATGGCTTTAGGGTGTTAGTGTACGTGAGTTTCTATGTTTGTAAACGCACCCACGATACAAGAAGAATTCTTACTGTGGGGCAACGTTTTAAAAAAAAAAATATAAAAAAAAATAAAAAAAATATAGAGCTTTGTTCATGGCTAATTGTCCTCCACTATGTGTGATATTTGAGGAATACTGTCAAGAAATACCTACAGTAAAGGACCGGTATCTACCTAAATCCTTTACAGTATTTCTCTATATACAATGTTTTTCACTAATTCGGAAGCGGGCACTAAAACAACCAGGCTAGTTGGAGAGCTAATACGTGAGTGAGCCACATAAAATTAGCCGACGAAGAAACAGTCTTGCCGCAAATCAAATCCAGCAAATTTCAGAGTTTGTCCCTGTGACTTATTAATAGTTAACTGCAATCTTTTAAATTCAAACGGAAGGTCATTATTTGGTATCAATGGTATACGCGGCACGAAGACTGTTTCTCCTCTGGCAGATCCAGTTAGTACTTTGGCCTCAATAACATTGCATAGATGTTCCCTATATGTGTGGTCAGTCTGTAGGGTACAAATTATCGCGCTATTTGCTATGAGGGATGAGCAGGATCGCATTCTGTTCGTATCCTTACTATCCTAATCTATATCTATATCGATTCTCCCGGAGAAGGGGAAGGGGGGGGGTTCTCCGGGGGAGGGGCCCGTGGCTAAATAATAACATCCGCACAGGTCAATCGATCAGGTTAAGCTACACTTGCCGCAGTTGGTCTGTAGATGGGTGACCATACAAAGACCCGTCCGTTGCTCGGAAAGCACGTTAAGTCCTTGGTCCCGGCTGTCATTCGTGGATCTTTGACAGTCGTTGCAGGAAGTCAGAAGCCCGAAAGTCTGACAACCATTCTTACCAAGGGGTATCGTTTTACCCAGTAACTGCGTTGTGGAGGTTGGATATGCAGTCGCTCTATGTAAAATACTGTAAAGTTAGAAGCAGTACACGTGCACTTATATTATTTTTACTTGAATACAAAATTCAGCGAATGAACAACTTCAATACAAAACTTCATGGTCTTTAACAGAATCTTTTTTTTTTTTTTTAGGGTGTGAAATGATTTAATAACTTCTCCCGCTCTGGGCGGAGCGGGAAGGCGTGTCAGACTCTTACTGACTAAAACCCGCCAGTGTGTCTTCAATTACCTGTACGTTGCCAGGGGCCACGGAATCCCTTTCGGACTTTCCCGCGACCCCGGCAGGCATCGGTCCTAGCGGACCCCATCCGTTGTGCCGACATCTCCTTGAGGCGCGTACCACCGTCCGCAAGCCCACGCTTACGGTGGCCGGGAATCGGCTTGCGATTCCTGAAGCCCAGGGCGTCTCCTGCGGCAGCTAGGGGGCGTGTGGGCGCGACATTTGCCTCTTTCTCACGCGCTCCGTCTTCTCCTTTGCGAGCATTACTGCTTCGCAGAAGGAGCTGACGGCTTGCCACGCCCTCTCTCTCCGTACCATGGCCTGGACCAGGGCCAGACGCGAGAGATCACTGTCACCGATCACCTCCACAAGGACAAGGCGGTGCCCCGCCTAAGCCGGGCGGACCTTCACCGTATGCTCCACCATGTCCTCCGGGAGATCCACACAGTGGTGACACCTGGGCATTTCCTCCCGCCTTATGCGAAACAGGAACTTCCCGAAACAACCGTGTCTGGTGAGGACCTGCGTCAGGCGGAAGGTGAGGACGCTGTGGCGCCTTCTAGTCACTTCTCAAAGAGAGGACTTATCGCCTCAAATGTGGCGAGCCCAGCAGTGGGTTGCGAATATAATAGAATAATATGCCGAAATATCAGTGATTTTAACTTAAAATATAACGAACTTTAATTACAAACAAAATTTCATCCCCCTTTTCACCCCTTTAAGGGTTGAAATTCTAACAACACTGTTGCGTTAGCTTCCAACCATAAGCCTAGATAGAAAATTTTGTGATGTTTTTTAGAAAATTAAGGACTTTTCAACTTTATCCCCTTTTTAACCCCTCGGGGGTGGATATATCAAAAACGCTGAGACACGTATAAATTAATTTTCAATCTTCAGCCTAAACACAAAATTTGAAGATCCTAACTTCAAAACTGACGGACTTTCATATAAACTTCCATCCCCTATTTTACCCCTTTAGGGGTGGAATTCCCAAAAATCCTTTCTTAGTGGATACTTACTCTTCACAAAGAACACACCCTCCAAGTTTCATGTCTCTAGGACCAGCGGTTTGGGCTGTGCGTTGATATATCACCCAGTCAGTCAGTCAGTTTATCATTTTATATATATAGATTACCGCTCGGGAGCAAAACAATGTAGGATTATTTATTTTTAGAGATAGTATTTGATAGCTTAAGAGCAACGCAACGCAATTCAATTCAAACCTCGAAACATTTCAAAAATCCGATTCACTGTCTGCACCGTCAAATACCGAAGAATACATTCAGTATTGTAGAGAGCATCAAAGGATTTCGGGACCGACAATCTATGACAAATTAGTTCCCGCACAATACCTCGACATTGTAGGTAAAGGTATGTTTAGATACAAAACAAACCCGCCATTCATCAAACCAATACAAAAGGACAAGCTTTGGGGTTTTGAAGTAGAAAATATTTTGTGACAGAAATCGGAAGAAATTAAAATTTTGAACGCGGCGTAGCTTTGTTGTAAGATCTCGGTAGGAAATAAACACAGATTTTAATTTAGCTGGAACGTACATACCATCATCATCTGTCAAGCCTTTTCCCACGTATGATGAGTTCGGCTTCCAGTCTAACCAGATGCAGCTGAATACCAGTATTTTACATGGAGGGACTGCCTTTCTGACCTCCACATCCCAGTTACTGGGTAAAACGATACCCCTTGGTAAGCCTGTTTGTCAGACTCAGTTCTGACGACCCGTAACGACTGTAAAAGATCCAGGAATGACAGCCGGGACCAACGGCTTAACGTACTTTCCGAGGCACGGAGGGGTCCTCGGTATGTAAAGATGGTCATCCATCCGCGGACCAACCGCAACAAGCGTAGCTTAGCTGATTGATCGACCTGTGCGGCTGTTTTTACTTAGCCACATACCCCTCAAAGTCACATAATTAGCCTATATTATAGTTTTCAATAAATGTTGCGTATATATGTGAGATTGGTAACGCAGCGACGACATACAGAAACACGGAAAACACTAAGTCAATACCATAAAAACATTATAATGCTGCACTTTCTTGATCTAAAAAACATATGACAGTTTCTTTTGATTTTTTGAATGGTCTCGTTCATACCCGGAGCTGTGGGAAGTCAAAAAAAAAACGCTTTTATTTTTTAGTTTATTTTCTTTAAACTTAATTTCGTTTTTTTTTTGTATAATTCTTGATCATCATGAAAAGTCTCTTTTTTTCGTATTATCATAAAACAAAGAATTTTATATTTCTATTACGGGAGGATACTGACTCCTGCAACAAAGTTATTACTAGCACAGGAGTCAGAGAATTCTTATCCTTGCCTTTAAAAATATATTTTCTTTGTCTTTTCTCTAATTAAGACCACCACCGTACATAGTACATGGACCTTATTACAAAGTACCTACGAGTATTATACTCTTATGTTGTACAAATAGAGCGTATTTTGTCTATCAATTCCTTCAGTTCAGTCATATAAATCGAATTCACCTACTGCAGTATGGAAGTATGAACTGGAATAGCAGAATCGATTGATGTTACGTACTAATATAGCCTGCGTCTGCACCAATATACAGTGCTGAAAATAACTGAACTTCATGCATTCCCTACATAGACTTGATTCGATTTCGGAGCCTTTGCTGGATACGGTTTTCAGTGATTTGTATTTCATACAGCAACATTGTGCTTGTTATATTTTTGCCCAATTATTTGTTTGTTGGTATAAAAGAGGTACCGGTCAACTGCCCTTACTTCGCCTGGCGTCCTATGTTTGCCTATAATGAAAAAGATGCAATATCTTTTTCATTTTACTTGTTTAGCAATCGAAACTTTGAGTTTTCTTATAAAGCTTTAAGTTTCGATTGCCATACAAGTAAAATTAAAAAGATATTGCATCTTTTTCATTATAGGCAAACATAGGACGCCAGGCGAAGTTAGGGCAGTTGACGGTACCTAATCTCTGGACGGACTGATTCGATTACAACAATTCTTTTACTAATAGAAAACTAGACTAATGGCCGGAGTGCTGTAGGATATGTCTTATGTTAAAGTTGACTTCCACGGTATTCGTGGCCCCGGCACACAGGCAACGGAAGGAACAAGGGTGGGTTTTAGTCAGTAAAAGTCTGACACCCGTCCCGCTCTGCCCGCTGAGCGAAGAAGTTATTTGATAATTTCCGAGACACAAAAAAAAAAGGCTAGATTTTGGTTGGAATGGATATCAAATGAAAGGGCGTATCAACACATTTCAAAAATATATTACAACTCCAAAATAATATAAATAAAAATAAAAGGTATAAAATCTAAAACCCAACTACGATGTTGTTTCAAACTCAAACGCAAAGCATTTATTTCAATTAAACCATTTACAGGCACTTTTGAATTGTCAAGGAATCGGTCAGTCAGAAATATGAAGCTAGTTGCCCATTCCAAAGCGTAGTAGTTTGTCTGTGATATCTTGTTTATACCTTGTTAGTTGACTTTTTTGTGGCAGTTTGGCTTTAGTTTTTATAACTTTATCTACATTGGAACCTACTACGCTTTGGAATGAGAAACTAGGTTCATCTTTCTGTCTGACCGGCTCCTTGACAATTCAAAAGCGCCTGTCAGTCAATCTGCCTAGCCTTTTCCCAACTATGTTGGGGTCGGCTTCCAGTCTAATCGGATGCAGGAGCAACTGCCAATTTCACCTCCATAAACCTATTAACTGGTGAATACGATGCCCCTTGGTAAGATTGCTTGGGATGGTCAGACGTTGACAGACAATTCAAAAGCGCCTGTAATTGGTTCAATTGAAATAAATGCTTTGAGTTTGACTACAATCCTATTTTCCGTGACAAAGGTCGCTCTTTCGATGTACTCGTAATTGCATCAAGAATATGGTAGCGGCTTCATCAAACTTCCTCCAATCTCCAATATGTTTTATAATCCTGGTGATAATAGCAATTTATTTGAAGATAAACATCATCTCATGTCACGTTTACGCAATCATACGTACCTAAACATAATTATTTTTCGCACTTCACTGATTGCTGTAATTGAGATAAAAATCACGGCACGTAACAGATAAGCCATTTTTTTACCAAGATGAAAACATTAATAGGGATGTTGACCGGGGAAAAAAAAACCTTAATCAGATTATAAAAAAATATTATGCACGTATTTTTTGCTTTATCATTTTAATAAAGAATGGTTTAGATAAAACGTATTGAAGTTAGGGAGTGGGGGCTCGCTACATCACAAGTCGGTATAAAATCTACCGGGGAGTGACGTCATGCCACATTTTAACGTATTGCCTACTCAATGTATTAATCAAAAAATAATCTTTAGATTACGTAAAAAAGAAAAATACGTGTCCAATATTTTTTTAATTTATATTTTGAGAAATTGTTAGTTAACATCCTTATTGTTCATGATCATGCTAAGTGATTAGCAATACATAGTATAATAAAGTAACAGCAATGCCACTTTCTTATACTATGGTATTACTAATATGCGCGATAAATGAAATGCAAAGAGTAAATGAAATGAAAATAGTACAAAAACCTCTGGTAGTACATCGAAGCAGATTAAAGTTTTGTAACAAAAACTGCTACAACATGGCGGTGAAAATTTATAATAAATTACCGGAAAAAATAAGGAAAAATAATAACTTAGAATTTAATAGAACTTTAAACAATTGGCTTTGTGACAGATGTTTTTATTCAATAGATGATTATTTAAATTTTAAACAGACATGATGTATACCTAACTAATATATTGACGAATACTTATTTAAATTATAATTATTGACATTATTTATAAATCTAACAATAAATTGATGAACTGTCTTAATACATAATCTAATAAACGAATTTAAAATATTTTATAATGTTAATGTGCCTAATTAATGTTATTATAGACAGTTTTTATTTTGAATGATGTGTGACTAATGACCTCGTAATTTCATGATAATTATTAAAGCATGTACCTACTAGTAAATATCTGCACGGCTGATAAGTCGAATATAGTGAGACTAAAATTATTTTACCATGTTATTATGTAAGTACCTATATTCTGGCAAATAAATAAATTTCAAATTTGTATATTCGTTAGGAAAAATAGGCACCTCTTCCAATCTAATATCGAGCTAAATGAAAACTATTACCGACGGAACAAGAATAGACTAATACTGCCCATCACAAACTTAAAAATGTTCGGGAAAATCCCATATTCAAGACTAGCTAATATATTTAATAAACTACCGGAAAGTTTAAAATCCCTACCAAATGACTAAATGTTCTCTCGAAGCTGAAATGTCTGTTAAGAAAAAAAGGCTACCGTTGAGGAATTTAAAACTGACAAATTCTGAATTGATTGAACTTGTAACAATATGGTTGACGTAGTTAAATGTGAAATAATAAATTACTTTACTTTATTATGCTTACATAAAATGACTAAAATGCATGAAATAATTCATAATAATGATTTATTTGAAATAAAATGTAATAATTATGTAACTAATGTTTAAAAATGTAATGTATTGTAATACTTAGAATCAATATTATATTATGTAATTTAATCTTTTGATATGAAACATTTGCAGTGCCCTTACAGGGTGCATGTCTTAATACTGTGTCATGAAATTTTAATGCATGCCCACTAACCAGTGTTTTACATGTTAGCAAATAAATAAATAAATATATGTCTCGGCAGTAACCTTGAAATAATTAACTACGGCCGGTAGGCTCGGTAGATAAATGCCGCGCTACATGAGATACACTGGGATTTCGAAGCGCGTCTTTTCGGCCGTTTTATGAAGACATAATACTGCTACTTATTTATACTGTGGCAATACGATGAAGATAAAATATTGTATAAAAGAGTGTTTAAAGTTATGTAGTTACAATACGTGTTAGAATATCTTGTTCCCGATTAGATAGTAATAATAATAATAATAATAATAACCCCACCGCCGTATCTCTACGTTGACGTCGTGGTGGGGCTTGCGCGCTCCGAACTCTGGGTCTGTGCCGGTAGAGTTTACTTTGCAGGAACAGGTCTAGGATGAGGAGTCAGACCAAGAGAGATACAGAAACCCGCAAGGCAGCATGTGGCGAGGTGTTGGGCAGTAGCGACCCCACGGACCCTATGTCTCGGGAGAAATCTTGTTCCTCATCTCTGGCTTGCCTTTATTGGCCGGCTGGAGTGAACACTGACGAGGAACAGAGCTCCCACCTCATTCTTGCCTTAATTGGCCGGCTTGAGTGGAGATTCGCAAGAGCAAACGTGCTCGGAGGAAGGAAGTATTCCAGTAAGTGCTCGTAGGGATCTTGACCATCTTCCGGGCTCTGGGATTGTTCTGAAAGCCGTGGAATACCTCTCCACTCCTCAAGTACCTCAGGACATGTTGCCCCCTTGTCGCTACGTCACTACGTGCTAGCGACAGTTTTCGGGGGCCCATTATTGAGTGTGCAAGTCACCCCCTGCCATTTTATCCGTGTATATATAAAACATTGATCAGGCAGGGGCCATAGTCCTTCCATAGTTCCAGGTCACCAGTCAACTTAAGCCACCCATACCCATAGTCCAATATCTTTGTTTCCATATCCTGTAATAGTCCTACACCAACCGGGGGTTGTCCTTGGGTGTACTTGCATAGTATACACAGGGATAATCGTCGGTTCGTGCCTCATATCATTAAAAACGTCTAACGGGCCTCTGCGAGTTGGCTTTGGCCCCTCGTACGCCTTAAAAAGGTCCGGGACCCCAGGGTCCCGAGAAATGTCAAGAGACGTAAAAATAATAATAATAATAATAATCGTTTATTTATAAAAAAAGGACACGCTTACAATAACCTTAACAATTTAAAATATAGCACAGTTGCTTATTTGCCTGAACTAGGTTGAACCTGTGTTTCAGGCTAGAAAGTGCATAAATACTTATTTCAATAAATTAACAATGGGTTTAAAGTAAAAACTAAATTAAAATTTAAGTAAATAAAAGCAAAAATAGTATGTTAGCGGTTCTATTTGCAAACAACAAGTAGATCTTCTGTCTGTGCATAATCTATGGTTAGTAAATAATTAAGAATATTTTTTTTACAACTAAAATAATTTAAATTATAAATACAAAGTTTTCTATTTAATCTATTATACAGAAATGGTCCTAAGAATGTAAAAAATCTTTCTACAAAAACATGTTTTGAGGTTGCATTAGATATGCAAACTATATCATTCCGTCTCTTGTTAGTTTTGTCAGCATTGTAGGTAAGCATGGTGTGCTGTTTTAATACTAGGTGCATAATGAAAAGCTGGCGAACCGTCAGTAAGTTGCAGGATTTATATAGCAGAACTGTGGGAAAGAAGAAGGGATGGAAGTTTGCTACCTTTAAAATGGCTCTTTGAGCTCTTTCAAGAGGAAGTAAATTAGTTTTTGGTGCACCACCCCAAGAAGTGATACAGTACTGAATTATAGATTGACATAGGGCCAAATAAACTTGTGTGATTAATTTTGAATCTGCAAATGATCGCAATTTTTTAAAAACATATATTAGTCTGCGCACTCTTTTAACTAGACTTTCAATATGTTTTCTAAAAGAGAGTGTGTCATCTATTATTACCCCGAGGTATTTTAAGTTGCTCGTTTTGAGGATAAAAGGACAATTACACTTGTTGACTGTACGGTTTCCACATTGATGGGCATATAAATGAGGGTTAGTAATGTTAAGTGGAGGTTTGCGCATGGAGAAGTGAATATATTTTGTCTTGTCAGCATTTAATGTTAGTAAATTGCTATGAAGCCAATTAGTCACAGTATTGAAACCTAGTTGAGCGATATCGAACAGTTCGCTACTGGTTTTAGCACTAAATATTAACGCCGTGTCGTCGGCGTAAGATATAATTTTGCCGTCTTTTATATTAAGACCACACAAGTCGTTAATATAAATCAGGAATAGCGTAGGGCCCAGAATACTCCCCTGAGGAACACCAAAACCAGTATTTTTCTGCTCATCGCTCGTAATATTGTCAATTCTAACACATTGGAACCGGCCGTCTAAATAGTCAGCAAAGAGTTTCAGCGGCGTTCCCCTTATTCCTATGGTCTCTAATTTGTTTATCAGAACAGAAACAGACACCGTGTCGAAAGCCTTGGCTAAATCAAGGAAGACTCCCAGGGTCTGATTTCCTTTGCCAAGTTCTTCTGAAATATAATCAGTCAGGCTATGTACCGCATCGGCTGTCGATAGTTTAGCTCTAAAACCAAATTGCGCAGGGGATAACAAGTTATTTTTTTCTAGGTAGTTAACTAGTCTACTGTTTATAATTTTCTCTAGTATTTTTGATATTGAGGGGAGTAAGGATATTGGCCTATAGTTATTAACTAAGTCTTGGCTTCCAGATTTAAAGATAGGGATTACAACTGCCTTTTTGAGACAACTTGGAAAAATTCCATCGGAAAGACATATTCGAAAAATATGCGTTAAGGGAGGTACCAAAAAACGCTTAAGGAGTTTAAGGATCTTATTGCTAATATTATCCCATCCAACTGCACAGTCATCTTTTAGCCCAGAAATTATTCGAGTTACTTCATCTTCATCAGTGTCCAGCATAGCAAAAGATTTCGAGTTACAGCTATTTCTCGATTTTTGGAAAGGTGGTTGGTAACAATGTTTCGGAATCTGTTCGGCAAGAGTTTTTCCAACATTTACAAAGAAGGTATTTACATTGTTAGCTGACAAGAGTGGTGAAGGATTAGTAAGCAGTAAACTCGAATTTGATTCACGCTGTTTATACATATTGGTGACATTTTTAATATGTTTCCAAAGTTGCTTGCTATTGTTACCTGCTCTATTTAATTCGTTTTTATCGTAACTATTCTTTAAATTCTTTAGGAGATTGTTGCAGAAATTCCTGTATCTTTTATAGGTGGTTTGGATTATTAAATTATTAGGGTATCTCTTTGCTCTCTGATGAAGTTTATCTCTGTGCCTTATACACCGAATTAGTCCAGGAGTAATCCAAGGTTTAATATTATAAAGTTTCTTCTTTACTGCAGAAACTGTCGTGTTACGTAATATTGCTTGTTGCACATGTTTTATTAAGTACGATAAAGCCAAATTAGCGTCAGCAGTATTGTAAACTAGGCTAAAATCAATGTTGCATAAATCATATTCGAGTTTGTTTGTGTTTAATTTGCTCAAAGTCTGGGGACGATTTTGCTTAGACAGCATTAAATTTATGTTAAGTAGGACAGCGTGATGGTCAGTAATTGTTGAGTTAGTAACAACCGTAATATATGATAGGCTGGTTTTGATCATCATATGATCGAGGCAGGAACCGCTCTGATGAGTAGGCAATGTGTGAGCGGGGAGAAAACCATGGTATGAGCAGATGTTAAGGTAATCTTGTGTCCCTGCATCGCAGTTTTCGGAGCCAATATTTATATTTAAATCACCTGTTAGTATAACATTCTTAAATGGACTTAGTACTTGAAAAATCTTGTTTAAGGAATTGTTAAAAGGTTCTAAGTGTCTAGCGGAAGGGGATCTATAAATAGCGATTATCGCTGTTGTTGTACCAATTTTGATGACTAAACAGTTACTCATACAGTCTTCTAGAGAATGTTCCTCGACTGTGACCTTTAGTGATTCCTTAGCAAAGACTACTACACCATCATTTTGGTTGTGGTTTCTTGTGGTATGCAATATGTTGTAACCAGGTATAACTGGGAGGTTATCGATGCGGTTAGCTAGCCAGCACTCGGTTAGTACCATTATATCACAATCAAAGTTAAGTCTATGAAGGAAAATTTTAAAGCTATCTATGTTCTTATAAATACTACGAATGTTTTGGGTCAGTACGGTTAGTGACTTTTTATAGTCGGAAAAATATTGTCTGCATTCCTCAACGTCACATGTCTTTGATACAGTTAAAAATGTGTTGTCTATGTCGGTTAATAAGTTATTATCCAT
Source organism: Agrochola macilenta (assembly GCA_916701695.1). NCBI lineage: Eukaryota > Metazoa > Arthropoda > Insecta > Lepidoptera > Noctuidae > Agrochola > Agrochola macilenta. The sequence continues at coordinate 6,058,402 of OU753554.1, read as the reverse complement.
ACTAAACTAGAAAAATAACAATAACAAGTTAAGTCTAAAATATACACAAGTAAGTGGCGCTCTTAGTCGCCTTCATAGTCGATCGAGTTTATGTACCTGTATTCGGCAGCTTTTTTAGCCGGGCAATCTGCGTCTCCCGTCTTGTGGTTTGCTTGTTTTTTAAAGCGCAAACATGTAGCACATTTCGGCGCTCCGGCTTTCTTTACGCAGTCTTGAAGTGTGTGACCTTCTTCACCGCAATGTCCACATGTAGGGGCAGCAATTTTGCATGTTTTGGCTGCATGACCGCACTGCTGGCATTTGTAACATCTTGTTACTAGTGTGAAGTCTCGCACCGGGCAGGATGACCAATTAATGAATAATCTGTCTTGTGTGATGAGGGCCTTACGTATGACGGCTGGAACTTCTATAATAAAGTTGCAATTCTCAGCATCTTTCCTGCCAGATTTGTGGCTTAGTTTTATAGAGGTCAAAAATGTATCTAGAGATATAGGGGGCAGTTTGTCGGCCAAGTTTTGTTCATAAATACATTTATAAACCTCATTTTCAGCCATTGATGTAGGTACTCCTATTACTATGATGCGAGGTTTGCGCTTTTTAGGTTCGTCGACAGTAAGCCCTGACGAAGCGAGTTGGACTGTTTGCTTGAGCCTGTCTAGGTCATCTTTGGTCTCAGTGCTGATTATGAGACCTCCTTTTCCAATTTTGCGTACGCCTCGTACTTTCAGCTTCATTTCTCCAGGGCATATGATTTTTTGGACCATGTTCTTGGTTTCGTCACTGGTCTTTGAGATGTCACTGGGATAAATGGCCACGGAGCTAAGAGTATTAGGACGAACAACTGTTTTGGACCCATTCTTCACCATAGCTGCAAAAGATGTAGAAGCTGCTTCTTGCTTCGTGCAGGACTCCTGAATCGTACGGTTCATCTCCATTAGACAGTCTGATAGGTCTCGAGCTTCGGTCATGGTTTTAAGGGAGGTATGGGTTTGGATGGCTTTTTGTTTTAGTGACTGGTATTGAACAGCCATTTGCGAAACTCCATGTCCAACTTTCCGGCAAAGATTATTTATTTTTAGCTTCTGATCAGCGTTTAGCTTTCCCTCAGAAGTAATAGCACAAACCTCATTCAGGCACTGCTCAATAGACCCCATCCAGTTCTGAATCTCCGGAGTGGACACAACTTCAACTTTCTCATCTTGGTCCTGTCTTGGTTGTCTGGGCGATGTCAGTGCTGGTGTCGGTACCGGGGTTGGTGTCGGTGGAGGGCTGCGTCGCATTATCGAGCTCCGATTAAAGGGGCTGCCATCCATGTTTCAGTTTAAAAATAATATATTATTCAGTTCATAATTTTAACTTATCACTATAATGTTTATTTGTATAACACGCTAATACACTGAAACTAGGTCACTGTTTATGCAAGCGTTAATTTATTTTATTGATATTTATTATGCATTGATGAGCACGTCTGTATGCGTTGAATGCAATATAGATATTAATGCAATATAGTGTGGGGTTGCCGCCGTGAAGGTCCTCCCTCCCTCAAATAACCTCATTTCTTCATTAGTATTTTTTTTTCTATAGTGATGTTTTCCTTAAGGCGATGATAACAAAATTTTAATGATTTTATACTGAAGATCGCGTCTTAACGAGTAGTGTTTATGATTTGGAAAAATTATATGTTAAATTAGAGCATTTTCTTAATAACTTATTACATTAATATTTTAAATTATGTTAAATTACATAGTGAAATTAATTTGTAAAGTTATGTCTAACGCGAATAAAAAAACTGAGAATCACACAAAATCTATCAAGCGTATTTTTCGGAAACCTTCACCATTTTAAAGATAATTTAATTATTGATATTAATTAAATTATAATGACAGCGCTCCTCGATGGGCAAGTCCCTGATTGGACGTACGATGCGTTGCGTGAGCTCAGTACAGAACACGCAAGCTAACCATTCAAGGTCACTGGCATATACTGCGTCTTAAGAGGGTGCATTCTGAAAATTGGCAACGTCGCAAATAGCGGTCAAATATTTCGCTGTTTTGATTAATTTATCAATATTACTAAATGAAATGATAAAATATTACTCTGTGTTGTAATAAAATATTGATGAACTAGCTTTTGCTCGCATGTCCCCCGCGTGGATGTCGTTGCAGGAACGTACTACTGAGATTAAAAGTACTCTATGTGTTAATAATACATGTTATAAACTATCTGTGTGCCAAACATCCAAATCCTTTCCAGTTGAAAACCAGCTTCAGGCACTTATTAGTTGTCTGTTATTTTTGCTGAACTGGGCCTTTTTGGCGCAGCCCTGAGGCACACTCCCCATCAAATTTCTGCTTACGTCGCACTTTACACTTTTTATTCGAATTTATTTTTTTTATCTGCTGTGTAATTATATTGTGTGTGTTTTAGTCTGTGCTAAATAAATCTATTTTCTTTCTTTCTTTCTTTCTTTATTTTCTTTCAGATATTTTTGCGCATATCCAGAACATAGGTACATCCAGACAAACGGACAAAAATTCTTCGTTACTACTTTATTATATGTATAGATTAATCAAAACATCGAATACAGCCGTCGGACTGCCAAGACATAGGTCTCGAGTTCAAAACCAAGGCACGCACCTCAGATTTTTCGGATTCATGTGCGTATTGTATAATTATCACTTGCTTCAAAAACGGTGAAGGAAAACAACGTGAGGAAACTGGCATGCCTGAGAGATATTTCTTGACGGCATGTGAAGCCAAGTCAGAGGCCCATGGGCGGCATAAAAACTCTGACACCAGGTTAGTCACTAACCACACGAAGAGAAAAAGAAAACAGCGAAATATTTGACAGCTTTTTACGACGTCGCATACTTTCAGAATGTTGTATTCACGGTTAAGAGCGTTTATTCTGAACGTGGGCAACGTCGCAAATAGATGTCAAATATTTCACTGTTTTGATTTATTTAGCAATAATACTGTGTGAAATAAAAAATGTGGCTTACCAGCGGTCTAGAATATTGATTATGAAATGCAATAATTAATATCGTAACACCGAATGTTTAGTTTTAGATGTAAAAAAACTATTTGGAAACTTTCCAAATGCGTTTTTTACACCTAACATGGCCATGGGTACAACATCAAATTCAATGTCATAATTGCAATTCATAATTAATATTATAGTTCGCTAGTTAGCCACATTTCTTATTTCTATTCAGTAATATTGCTATGAGAATCAAAACAGGTAAATATTTGACAGTTATTTGCGACGTTGCCAACTTTTAGGATAAACCCTCTTAACAATCAATTTTAAAACACTGCAAATGGGGTTTTGCCCTATTGGTTTTGGTTGCCAGCAATTCAAAAACAAGTAGAACAGAATAGAATTATTGCTGCGTGTGGCTTAAAAATAAAGTTGGTTAAAATTTACCATTTAGAAGTATGCCTCTATGGTGTGCATTAATAAGAAAATAGATAAAAAGAATATGCTAACATGGATAGGATTAACAGAAAACTAAACTATAGTACTAATACGTACTAAACAAACGTTCTTGTAACTAATAGATACAAGAACGTTAGTATCTACTACGTACGTAGTTTAAGTGGCCACACACGTAACTGCAAGCATGACAGGACTGCATGAATAATCATTTTGTGCAAGCGTGCTTGAGCGTCTGTATGATGAATTTATGCAAGCAGCATGAAGATTGATAGAATTTTCACTACGAGTATGCGGCTTGAACAAAGCCACGCTTGTGCATGATTGAACGTGTGTCAATCATACGCACGCTAGTTGCACGTGCGCTCTCAGTGTGAATAGTTCTTTGTTCTGTTGTACTTGTTTGTGTTTTTGCTATGGCGCAATGGCTAGTAATAATCGCGAATTACTTGAAGATTTTATTACAACCTATCAAAATGAACCATGTCTTTGGCGTATTAAATCTAAAGAATTATAAAGACAGGTCTGCATATTACGATAAATTACTCGAAAATACAAATTGCTCGATTCAAACGCAGATAGGGAAACAGTTGTAAAGAAAATAAATACCCTAAGAACCAATCACAAGAAAGAGAAAATAACTTGTTTTTTTTTAAATTAATATTGATGATACACACGTAACTGCAAGCATAAGAAGCCTGCATGAACAATCATTTTGTGTGGCTACTTGGGGGCACACACACGGTAACTGCAAGCATAACAAGCCTGCATGAACAATATATTTGTGCAAGCGTGCACAACTTCCCTATAGCCTACATACTGTACAAGCTAGCTGGAACAGCATCAGTTTTTGGTTGATTAATGGACGACGACGACGCGCTTGCTTTAGCTGCATTAATTATGTGCAACTAGTGTGCGTGTGATTGCGCAAGCTTAACCTGCATACACGTTCAATCATGCTTACACAAGCAAGATGCTTGAACGACATCATCATACAGACGCTCAATATCGCTTGCACAAATGATTGTTCATGCAGGCTTGTTATGCTTGCACTTACGTGTGTATCCTCAATTTTTTTTTTATCAAGACATTTTCTGTCTCTTGTAATTGGTTCTTATGGCCACCTTATGTTATTCAAGTGATTTTATTTCTTTAAAAAAATAACAACATTTTCAATTAATAAACTTCCTTACAATAAAACTTTTCTCAATAGCTTCCCAATATTTAAAATAAATAAAATTCAGCCTCAACTTTGAAATTAAAATACTCCATCAAATTTTAGCAAAGTACAAATATTTGTGTGAGGGCTACAGAGCAATAATCCGGGAGTATTTGTACTGCTCGGGTAATACAAACAATCGAACATCCGCTGGCCGGTGGGGGACCATTGGTGGACATGGGGGTCAATATTGGGGTAAACGCAGCACTAGAGCTCACTGGATTATTATCCCGAGCAGCTACTATGTTTTAAGTTCCTTGAATATAGGGTTTTATTCGTGGGTTTTTTTTTTCTTTCGTTAGCCGCCTAAACTTTTGTAAGTCAGAGGTAGATAGGCTTGCATCCAGAAAAAACAGTTTCAATAATGGGTTGGTGGCGTGGAAGCTCCAACAGCATCCTAAAAACATTATTTGACAAGGTGGACTACCCCTATACTAGGCACTGGATACGAAGGCACGTGCCAACATGTAATGGGCCAGAATCTTTTTAGTTTTTGATAGATTATTACGATTAAGTTTACCAAAATAGTTTTAAGACGTATTTACTAATACTAAGAGGATTGTGTGAACTTGTTTGGCTGGTCCGAAAAAAAAAATGTATTAAGTATAACAATAACCTTTACGAGTAAAGATACCCAAATTATGTACATTCTTCCTCCAAATTATGTACATTCTTCCTCCAAATTATGTACATTCTTCCTCCAAATTTAACTTATCTTTCCACTAATGCTTGCGCACGGTTAAATTATTCTACGATAAAAACCATATTATCTACTGATATTGCGAGAAATACAATGTATTTGTTAAGTCATTTGTGTAAAATATACAAGACAAATACCTTGTATTATTGTAACTCCGGCCAATCAGCTACAAGTTTCCGTAGCATTCATTTGTTTTTAACAATGGTCTCCCGGAACCCCTTCACTCGCAGAAAGCGTGATATGGCAGGGCTGTGACGATGTAGAGTTTTAAGCGGGTATGTTTTACATTTTTGAAAAAAGAATGTTAAAAGAAAAACCTCTCATTTCAGCGCTTCTCTTTCGAGGCGAACAGCAGTGGTGCCGAAATAAGTGGTCAAACTTAGCTCGATACTCTCGCTACTAGGATCAAGCGTCGTTCAGGTGGCGTATTCACAGCAGTGACATTAAATAAATTAGGAACACACTTATTTTTATTTTTTTCACTGCATTCCACTAAAGCGTTACCTAGTGTTGGTGACTATAATGGCCCAGGAGTTTCATTTGTTATGCAAGTATTCGGAAGTACGCGGTCGAAAGATGAGAATGCATGTTTTCTTGGTTGTCAGGTGTCAATTGTTCTGTAGTAAATTGATTTTTCATTCCTTTTGTTTCTTACGTTCGTTACGTACATTAAAGTCTCCGTCACGAGAAACTATAAATTTTATAAACAAAGAACTTCTATTAAGTTACGTAGCGAAACAAATAATCCCAAATTCAATCAACTCAAAGTAAATAACATACGTGTAATACGAAACTAACGAGCAATTTCACTCCGTCGGGTTATATTTTAGCGATATAAACCGCTGTCGTCTAATGTTTAGTGGTCCTGGAAATCAGACGAGTTCAGTACCAGGGATTATTTTTTGTTTTTGTTTATATACAAAATTTATAGCTTCTCGTGACGGAGACTTTAAACACAATTAAGCCTTTTGTTATATTTCTGTCAAAAAAGCCAGCTGGCTCGTTACAGTGTGCCCTCTATGGTGACCCATTTCTGAATAGTCAAGCAATCGCTAAATAATTACAGCACTCAAAAATTATTTTGTAATCTACTTAAAGATCTAGGTCACAAATGAAGGAAATCTAGTTATTTTACTTTTACGATAAAAAAAAAAGATAGCAACCACCTAATCCTAGCAGTTTATTAATATTTATAACAATATATAATTTATTAATTTTATAAGCTAGAAATTCACTTTCTCTGAAATATTTTTCGTTTAGATATATCTTTCAGTTTGATAAAGGTATTATTAAGAATCGAAAGTTCGAACGAATGATCCTATTATGCATCAGTAATTTCTTTGGTCTTCCCCTTCTCTAAGCCATCCACATTCATACTCAAAACTTTCCTCACGACTTGTCCCTCATTTCTCCGCATTCCATACCATGACAATAAGGGTTCGCCATCGGACTGCCAAGTCATAGGTTTCCAGTTTGAACGCAAGACACGCACCTCTGACTTTTCGGATTCATGTGCGTATTGTATAATTATCACTTGCTTTAACAACGGTGAAGGAAAACATCGTGAGGAAAGATGCCTGAGAGATATTTCTCGATGGCATGTGAAGCCAAGTCAGAGGCCCATCGGCGGCTTTAAAAATCTGACACCAGGTTAGTCTCTAACCACGCAAAAAGAAGAAGAAAAGGTTCTTCATGAAAAATTTTGCCATCAGTTGGCGCTACTTTGGCAAGAGGTCTTCCATTTCGACAATGAATATAAAATATATGACGACGTTCATCATTCGTTCATCGTTAATTACGGTGTTAAATATTTACGGTGTCCCGCAAGGGAGCGTGCTTGGATCACTTTTATTTATCCTATATATCAATGACCTGCCTGATGCTACTAACTACCCCATGACCCTATTTGCAGATGACAGCACAGTGACTATAACATGTAATAATAAGGACGTGTATGAATATGACATTAATAGAACTTTGACATCAATAATATCATGGTTAGATAGGAATAATCTTAAAATTAATTTAGATAAAACGACGATAATGCATTTTAGTCAACGGGTACATGCTGATAGTAACATTGCAGCCCTCTACAGTGGCACTGTATTGAATAAAGTCGACGATACAAAATTTCTTGGTGTAATGATAGACGCAAAATTGACCTGGAAAGCGCACATTGAATATATAAGCAAGAAACTGAGCACGTCCGCGTATGTCTTGTACAAATTGTCCTCAGAACTTAACCCAGATGCTTTGGTGACGGCCTATCATGGATTGGTGGCATCAATTCTGCGCTATGGTATCATATTTTGGGGTAACTCTACGGACAAGGATATAGCGTTTAAAGCCCAAAAGAGGTGTATTCGGGCTATGTTCAGATTAAAATCAACAGAAAGCTGTAGACCATTGTTTAAAAAATACAAATTATTAACTTTACCGTCTCTATATATTTTTGAAATTGCATCGTTTGTAAAGTCTAACCCCCAACTCTTTCCACGACAATCTGACACTTTTCCGCGCAACAGACGTGACAATAGCCAACTTTGCTTGCACTCGGCAAAAACTGCCCTCATGGGGAAAAGCTTTTTTTGTATGGCCCCGAAAATATACAACAAAATACCACAGGCCTTTAGAGCTATGACAGAAAATCAATTTAAAAACAAGATTCGAAATATATTAACAGACAAGTGCTATTATAATATAAATGACTTTTTGACAGATGCCTCTTAACATACTTAACTTTATAATATTATTTCTGTATGATTATTCTCATAAAATTTCATAATGAATGTTAGTGAACCAGTCTTTAGTCTTTGGTTCACTGAATGAATTAATTATTTGTTATATTAAAAATAAAAAAATAAAAAATTGTACGCCTCGCCAGGCAAAACATGTACGGACTTTTTACCTATATTTAAGATCTTGCATGCTCAATTTGTATGTAAACACATGTTTGACAAATAAATTATCTTTTATCTTTTTATCTTTTATTAAGTCACGACAAAAAAAAGGTGCTTTGACACTTTTGACAGGTGCCAGGACCTGACGTCTCAGTGCTGCCACCTAGTGAACGTCATTTCAGAAAACCCTAACCACAACTTCTTGGTGTCAGCGCCAATTTCAAACTTCATTTCAGAATCGAATTCTTTTTTAAATAAATATACTGGATTTTGGAGCCACAGAGATTCCTATTTAAACTCCACAAGGTATGAAAATAACAATTGTATCCATGTCCGAACCCAACCGAGCCGCTTATGCAAATAGCCACAGAATTAATTATTTATGCTGTTTTTCTTCGGTAATTGTATTAACATAATACGTAGATGATGATTTGTTTCAATTTACACATTTCGCTTTCCGCTTGTTATTAATTGTTTTTGCCGGGTTCCTATATTTTACTAAGCGTTAAGGAAAAAAACGAAGTATTGACACTTCGTAAAAATCGGAGACTACTTCACAGCTCACTAATAAGACCTTTAATGATGTGGTAAAGTTAAGGTTAATATTGGATTAAGCTGTCCCAGCTTTATTAACTTATTGATAAAATGTCGAAATATTGCAGTCCTCCATGCGACATTTTGCTGCGCAGTTGGCTGCCTATCCTATTTGATGCCGTGTTAGTCTTGTTTGAGTCTTGCGTTCGATTTTGCTGATTCACACCTACTCACAACACTCCACACGCACATACCCACATCTTTTATTTTTATGATTGTGTATTATTTTTATTAGTTTTAGTTTTTAGCTTTGATCAATACAAGTCGAAATTTCTATTTTGTTTAACACAATTTAAGTGTTGTATTTTATTTTGTTCTAGTTTTATGCTTTATTTTTATCTCATTCAAATTTTAATTTAGCATTTTTATAATTGTTTGCAATTAATTACCTATTACCAGAAAAAAAAAAATATATATATAATTATGTATCACAACTCAGGTCCCCAAGATTCAGGCACTGCCTATTTTGGGGACCACCGCTTTAACATAATGAATGTCACCAACAGTTACAGATATAATTATTATGTACTAATTTTAAGGTAATAATTGTAACAATGTTTAAATAAATTTTATCTTTTATCTTTTATCTTCTTTTATCTTTTTATGTATCCTTTCACCATTCTCCTGCTCTTTTTTAATATGTTTAGGGTCGGCGCAACATGTCTTTTTATTCTATACTTCTCTATTAGTCGTGATTTCTGTAGTCATCGCTCTTCTAGCCATATTATCTTTCAAACAGTCCATCCATTTTTTTTTTGACGGTTGGAAATTATCAAATAACTTCTCCCGCTCTGGGTGGAGCGGGAGAAGTGTCAGACTTTTACTGACTAAAACCCACTCGTGTTCATTCCGTTGCCTGAGTGCCGGGGCCGCGATATCCCTTTCGGACAAACTCGCAACCCTGGCAGGGACAGTCCATCCTTTATCTTATCATAAGGAAAGACTGACCCAGGCAAAGGTTTCCAATCTTTAGCCATACGTTGAATAAACATACTACCGAAACACAATTTATCTTGACTTGTAATATCTTGATTTAAAATAGTGTCCTTGGAGTTCCTTGCCCGTTCTTCTCCATAGAGATCTACGTTTTGAAATGGGTAACTAGCTCCAAGGGGTTCCAATCTTTAGCCATACGTTGAATAAACGTACTACCGAAACACAATATCTTGACTTGTAATATCTTGATTTAAAAGAGTGTCCTTGGAGTTCCTTGCCCATTCTTCTCCATAGAGATCTACGTTTTGAAATGGGCAACTAGCTTTAACTTGCTGACTAACTGACCTTCTCTTTGATTCAAAAGTGCCTGTAAATGATATAAATGCTTTTAGTTTGACATTTCTAGGCGTTCTACGACGACAGTTGAAAAGCGCCTCAGTGAGCTAAAGCCGAGTCAGCAAAGCTTAAAAAAATTATCCTACCACCCTAAAGATGTGCCAAGGCGACACCCAATCACAATTACGGGACCAATTAAACCTCTCCAAGGCCATAGACGAAAGCCACTGATAGCAAGAGCTGTCGCATAGCCACCACTCACCTTCTACTTTTGAATTGCAAATCGTCTGTATCTGCACTGCCGACCTTCAGTCACGCGAGCGCGCGATATCGCGAGCCTCGCTGTAACTTTGAAGAGAACTTCAGTATTTTTTACCTTTTTTTCTTGTAAGACGTGTTGAGCTTGTGTTGGTGTTGACGTGCTATGCTTTGTTGACGCCTAATTTGGATGTAGGTGAAGATTAAAGCGCTTTTCGTCAAACCAATTAGTCAACAAAAAAAAATAGTGTGATGGAATTTCTCTGATGGAAATCTGTGTTTTGTCCTTCAATTAGCCATTTTCAGGTTGGTTAAAATAGTTTCTTAGACAAACGTTTATCCACCTTAACCTTGGGCAGTCAGCCTTGCCTACCAACCGGGGTCGCGGGAAAGTCTGAAAGGCCGGGGTCGCGGGAAAGTCCGAAAGGGATACCGTGGCCCCTGGTAACGTACAGGGGACTGAAGAAACACGGGTGGGTTTTAGTCAGTAAGAGTCTGACACACCCTCCCGGTCCGCCCAGAGTGGGAGAAGTTATTTGAAAATTTCCCAAAATCAAAAAAAAAAAAAGCCTTGCTTACCAAATACGATGATTGGCTGATTTTGCTCCCACGGCATGACCCATTCTCCAAAAATTCTCTCAGAGAAAATACCTCATTAATATCCAATATTGTTTATCTAAAGTAGGCCATAAGATCCAAGACTCATCAATCACTAAACACCATCCTATATTTCAGTCATTATTTATCACCTGTCAAATCAACTTACAGAATACCCCCGCAAGTACATGTTCAATTTGATTACGACACTGAACTCGTCTCATTTGAGCAGTATATTGTGAGAATATAGAGCAAATTCGACGCGTTATACCACCGATATCGTCGTCTTCAACAGCGAGAAGCTCAAAACGAAATTTATAGGCGATTTTATACCCCAAGGGAGCCTATTACACAGCGACCGGCCAGAGTAACAAGAACTCTTGAAGTGGGTTCTCCATGTATTTGGGTCAGCCCGAGGATAAATTTAAATGTTGGTTTTTCATTTTAATATTTGAGTTCAGCTGTTGGAATTGTAGATTTTGAGGGAGCGATGTTTCAGTTTAAAGGTAGTGTTTTGATAGAAGTTATGGGTATGTTTTCTGTGTTCACTGATTTCCCGGTTCATAACTGTAAGGCCACATTCTATTTAAAAGCGACAGTTGTGCGAATACGCGATCGGTCGCGTGGATATGTCACTTTTTGTTCGGAAAACTGGAAAGCACCCTCTGTCGGCGCGACCACGCGTTCATTTTCACCGAACAATCGTGTACTCGCGCTACGATCGCTTTTTAAAGTATGCCGTCACGTAGCCGTGTTGGTCACGGTGTTTAAATGATGTGCGATTGCAGAAGCCCATGTGCAATGAACTGCTATAGGGTCATGATGATGACAGGATCATACTAAAATACATTCAAATTTTAATATTGTGATAACAAAACTTTCTTCATCGAGAAGACAGTATTTCAAGCAGCGCTCACACAGATAATTTCTTTAGCTATTATTTCCGGGAATAATAATACTATGAACAGTGATAGCCTAGAGGTCTAACCGTTAGACTGCCAAGTCATTCGAACCCAAGGCACGCACCTCTGACTTTTTGGATTCATGTGCGTATTGAATAATTATCACTTGCTTCAAAAACGATGAAAGGAAAAAAAATTATGCGTGAAAGATATTTCTCGCCGGCATGTGAAGCCAAGTCAGAGGCCATGTCGCCCATGGGCGGCTTTAAAACTCTGAGACCAACTTAGTCTCTAACCACACGAAAAGAAGAAGAAACCGCGAATAATTGCCGGATGTTTTTGCCTAGTAGCCACCGCTGCAACTGTAGCTTAGATTCTGTTTAAATGTTTAACTTTTTTATGGTTTCAAATGTATGTATATGTTATCTAAAGACAAATAAACAATACTTATAATAGACTGCTATACTAATAAGGAATAATTCCTTCACCATGACACACCTCACAATGTTTTTCTTTCATATCTAAGACTAACTTGAAAAATACATAATATTAAACATACATGTAACCATATAGTCACCCTACAGTTCGCTCGGTATCTTCGTAGAGAATCCCGCCAAAGGCTGGGAACTTGTCGTATATTTTCTGAGGACGAATTTACTGCCGGGTGATGAGAGGCAGTCGGTGGCTTCATAAATTTATAAAATGGCACCTCCACGGAACCCACAAATTACGGCCGCGGAATATTTACTGCCGATTACATAGTTTAACGGCGGTTAACTTGAAGTTCAAACGCTGGTGGTTTCGAAAATGTGATATTTTTTTTGTTCCCAGACATATGGCTAGGAGCTTTTCTCAATTATTTTTCCTGATCATATGCTACAGAATAAGTAGTTTCCATAGAGGAAAACATGTTGTTTGACTTCTAAAACTCAATTACTTGTAAATACTGACTGTCAGACTTTCGAACCGTCATAGGTACCACGGTGACCGATGCCAACAAAATGATAGAGGATTTATGAGAATCGGATATGTGCAGAAAGTGTGCATCAAAGGGTTATCGACGCAAAACTAGTCGAATGCAAAAAATAACAAATTACGTATTATGTTTTCGTTAAAATGGCATGTAAGAATGCTCAGCAAGTTATTTGTTAGTGATAAGGGTCATCAATCATTATAAATATATAATTATCTGCGTCAGACCACACGTGTAAGCATGAAACTAATCCGACTTTTATCACAACATGATATTCCCCATTTATGAAGACCATCACGATTAAAAAAATTAGATAGATAATTACCAGAATTAGAAGAAATTCAACTGAAATACTAAACGACGGTACTTAAAACTAACAAAACTAAGACCCGTCTCCACAATTTCAGCTATGTCGCGATCATATCAAGAAAATAGGTTAAACTCAGTTTAAAGTTCCATTTAATGGAGCGCGGTGTAATCCGGCTCTAATAACCGCACTAATGAGTTTTCATTCTTTCCTCATTTCCGTGGTTGAGAGTATTTCCGAGTCCCCGAGTATCTAGGATAAACTGTAGAAATTGCTCTACGGGTGCAAGAGATGGCGTTATTCTTGGAAGTATTTTGCATAAGGAGTAAGTGAGATAGCAAAAGGATGGCTGAGATTCCTCAAATTCAAATGTCTTTTCCTAGAATGTGCGGTCTCGGAGTGTTTGTTAAATGGAATATTTCATGTCGTTTATTCTTAATGTAGATTCTTGATAGTGTTTGGACTCGCTTCTTAAGCACGAGGTTGTAATTTAAAACTTGCATGAGACCCTTGAAATGAACATTGAATATTATACATTAGCCCAGATACGTAGTATTATATTATCTGTGGCCGAGTCAATAACAACATCAAACATTGCAAATGCGCATGTACATCGATTCTTTTATATGTTGTTAGGTCCCCTGAGTGTAATTTATACCCAAGTTTGCAACCCTGAAACCTTGTGCTATATCTCTGCTCCCATGGTGCTCAAAAATATATCATAAGGACGCGTGTTTGGGTGTCTTTGTTTTATATTTTTGTGAAGCAAGCAAAATTTGATAAAATCTGAGCCCTATCCAAGCACTCCAGGTCTATTGGTTGGGAAGATACAGCTAGTCAAAGATGGACATTTTGTTCCAAAAAGTGTTTTTTTTTCGATTTAGGGTCCACGACACGTACCCGCTGAACTAATGGTCGTAGGTTATCATTTGCCTAGCCTTTTCCCAACAATTTTGGGCTCAGCTTCCAGTCTAACCGGATGCAGTTAAACCAGTATTTTACATGGAGCAACTGCATATCTGACCTCCACAATCTAGTTACTAGGTAACAAGATACCCCTTGGTAAGATTCGTTGTCAGACTTTTGGGCTTCTGACTATCCGTAACGACTGTCAAAGATGTCCAAATGACAGCCGGGACCAACGGCTTAACGTGCTTTCCGACACACGGAGGGGTCTTGGTATGTAAAGATGGTCACCCATCCACGGACCAACCACGGCAAGCGTAGCTTAAACTGATCGATCGACCTGTGCGGCTGTTATTATTTAGCCCCAAGCCCCCATCTATCCTGCCGGGGTTGCGGGTTTGTCCGAAAAGGATATCGCGGCCCCGGCACACAGGCAACGGAAGGAACACGGGTGGGTTTTAATCAGTAAAAGTCTGACACACCCTACCGCTCCGCCCAGAGCGGGAGAAGTTATTTGATAATTTCCCACCCTCAAAAAAAAGCCCCCATCGTAGGTAATAATATGTAACTTTCTAAGATAAAAATTAATAAATGTTGTTGTTGTAAATCGTATAGTTCTTTTAGGGTTCTGTATGTTCAAATAAAAAAATGGAACGCTTATAGAATCACTAGTTTGTCTGTCTGTCTGTTTGTTTGTCGCAGCCAATTTGCTCCGAATCTAATGGACCGGTACACCTATCAATTAATGTGACCCAAACACGGACGTGTAATGCGATTATATGAATTTTGAATATGGGGGTCACTTTTGGGAGACAAATAAGAAAGTTTTGCACACTGTACCGTGTGACATATCAACTGAAAGAGCTTACTGTGAGTGTCTCAAGTATATTTTTTTAACCGACAAAATGAGGAGGTTATCAATACGGTACGGCTCTAACGATTTCGATGAAAGTTGCAATATCAGCAACTTTCATCGAAATCGTTAGAGCCGTTTTCGAGGACGTGATTACAAATATATATATGTATACAAATATTGCTCGTTTAATAGTACCTATAAGGTATTGTAGTTCACTAGTTAATCACATTTCTTATTTGTATGTAATATTGCCAAGTTAATCAAAACAGGTAAATATTTGACAGCTATTAGCAACGTTGCCAACTTTTAGGTTAAGGACTATTAATCCACACTTACATGGAATTGGTTATCGTTCCTTTTTTTGAGCGAACTTTAGGAACTAGATATAAAACCTTCATTTTGTATTTTTGACCTTCTCAACAATTACAATCATGAGGTCACATTTCCCAACAATGACAAACGTTGCTAATATTCCTAATGTTTCAAGACCGAAGATAGAACGTCACGAGTTTCCGTGACAAAATATAGGGGCACATAGCAGCAAAGTTGATATTAAAAACTTAGTTAGCGCTTTTAAAACATGAGACATGCCAAGCTGAGATAACGTAGCGTGAGCAAGAACATCATGAGTAGTGTTGGGGAAAACTATCGATGTTTCTATGAGTATAGTAGTTTTTTTTTTTTTTTTTTTTTTATGTCCAGCTTTGGATGTATGAGGAACAGGGTCTTCTTCTTTTCGTGTGGTTAGTGAATAACCTGGTATCAGAATGTTAAAGCCGCTCAAAAGCCTCTGACTTCGCTTCACATGCCGTTGAGAAATATCTCTCAGGCATGATGTTTTCCTTCACCATTTTTTAAGGAAGTCATAATTATACAGTACGCACATGAATCCGAAAAGTCAGAGGTGCGTGCCTTGAGTTCGAACTCGAGACCTATGACTTGGCAGTCTGACGGTCACACCACTAGGCTATCACTGCTAGGAACAGGGTGTAAAGTTCACTCATCCTCTATAGAAAAGGGAGGATCTTCCGACCAGACGAGTGTCGTGTCTGTGGGCAACTGCCCGACTATTGATGTCGGAAAGTTATATACATGCTGATCGCGCAGTAAACACTGCTTGCACGATGCAGGATTTATGTGACATCAGGTCTTTGATCCGTAGTTCGCATGTGGCGTTGTACAGAGCGATCTTTACTGATAGATGGCATGGTATTATTTTGGGTATGTTTGCATATGTTTAATGTTAATTTCATGAAGTATTTTTGCTATATTTTGAAGGTATATTCAGGAGCAACTGAAAATCAGAATCGGCACCGAATCCATTTCAAAATGTAGGCACAGTAAGTCAATATTTGATAAAAATAATAAATACCTTAAAAATATCTCTACGGTCTTTTTCTTTCAGTAACCTACAGGTTCCTCAAATAAACCTACGGGTACCGAATTTTAAAATTTATCGACGAAATGTCACATCACTACGGTGAGCTCCATAAAGTCCCAGCACGCTTGCCTCCGTGCCGGCACATACAAACGACTTAATTATATTTTTCTCTGTCCATCCCGCACGACAAACATCGTGTTTACCCTAATATATTATAAAAGTTATCTACAAAATATAATACCGCATTGCCTTGCTATCATAATTTTCGGGAATTGTCCCGGTCCTGATATTTTACCGATACCGATGCCAATCGGTTCTTAGAAAGCTAGTGATGTAAATCTTTTTGTATTGCGATGGAATTGTGCAATAATATCTTAACGTTATGAAACATCTGGCAAAATTTTTATTACGCGACTGAAATTCCGCGTGCATTTTTTTAATGAAAATTACGTGACGTAATTTTGCCAAGTTGTGTCATTGATAAATCAAAAATGATTACAGAACGTAAACATGCCGCCGGATTTTCCGACGCGCCATTTCGGCAAATCCATCTGCCGAAATTACGCGTCGTAATACATGACGCTAAAAGGCTATCTTTTATCGTATGACTTCTGGTAAACAAGACGCCATATCTGTCCCGTGGATCACTAGCAGGTGTCTTACTGCTTGCCGTAAGTTTTTATGACGCGTTTCACATCCTATTCTTATACTTAACAGTTAATGACAGCTATGATAGTTATGATGACGTCACCTGGTACTATCTCCGGGTCGCACTGACCACTGCTAGCAGTGCGTGTGCAGCATTCGTAACACCACTTCACATCCTATTCATATACTCAACAGTTAATGACAGCTATGATAGTTATGATGACGTCACCTGGCACTATCTCCGGGTCGCCATGACCGCTGCTAGCGGCGCGTGTGCAGCGTGCGTAACACCACTTCACATCCTATTCGTCACCACCTGGAACAAACGTGAATTTATTGAATAAATATTGGTTAAATACTTAAGACAGGGTTGTAATTGAAATTGCAATTTTAAATTGTTAAAATTTCAATTGCTCTTGTTGCGTACTTGTGGACTTAACTGTACCGTAAACCATAAATTATACTCAAACAACCCAACAAAATTAGAATAAAATGACCTACAAAAACGAACATATCCAGTGTCAAATCACGACATACCTGATTACCTAACCCTACCTTCCTCTGGGAATACTATAAAAACCTGTTACTATACTATATTGGTACCGGCTCGCCCCGTACTCCGTATTCCATAGAAACAAGTACCTACAATACCGGCCTCAATCTTGTAGCACTTAGCTGATTGCTTGCTGGACGCAACTGTACCTGTCCCGAACAAATGTATGCTCGTTGTGTATCATTGTACATTTTGCTGTTGATTTATTTTCTTGGCTGTAGCTCTTCTTTTGTTTTTATGGGATTGGTATTGCGGGTTTCAGTCGATTGCTTACGTTGTTTGATTAGCAACATGTTTATTATACCAAACTTTTTTTATATCATCTCCTGGATATACAGCATGTATTAGAAAAGTGTGGTCGATTTATGAAATTTTGTATGGGATAGTCAGTTGATAATTTTGTAGATAGATCTGTATTAAAAAATATTTTTTTTCATATCTATTCAAAAACAGCTAGTTTATTATTTATTTATTTAAACTTTTCACACTCAAAAAAGTACAAAGGCGTAATGTTTATTCTTCGTAAACAGGGACTAAAATAGCCTTTTAATACCTAGACACTAAAAATTATTTGAATTTGGAATGTGGATATTGTTAGTAAAATTTCCAATGACCAAATAGATCAATCGCGAACATTGTATGAACAAGTAACAGGCTGCAAGATAAAGTAAACCGCGCGGGAACCAAATAAAAAAAAAGAAAATAAAAAACGCGCGAAATGCATTCCGGCTTCGTTTGTAATTGTTTTCTCAAATTCAAATTTTACTTAGTTTTATTAAAAAAATGAGTGTTTCTTCCTAGTAGTGTAAATGAAATAAATAAACGTAGGTACTATTCTTATTCAAAAGTTGCTCTTACTTATTTTCTTATAGAGTGTCCAAATCCAAAAGGAGCAACACTATTTTAAGCTCTAGTGACGTACTTTGAATACCTCGCTGCGCTCAGGATTCTACTCTAGAATCCTTCGCTCTGCTCTGGATTCAAAGAAACACTCCCGCCTTCAAAATTGTTGTTTACTCCCTAGGCAAACAATCTACTATTTTGACGTTCAAAAATGCATTATAGATGCCTATTTGAAAGAAATTATTTGACTTTGACTTACAATTGTTTTTTTCAGTTTAGCTTTCATCAAATTGTAACTTTCGTTAATTATTATTACGTTAACTACAAAATCTACATTCCTAGATCGACAATCATGCACATTCTGTGAAAGGGTAGAGATAAGACAGCGGAAACCGACCCAAACACCGATAAAACTAATTAACACCAAAATTATAATAATCTCCTTGACACATTAATTAACACAGCAACAACGCCATCTATCGCATCACCGCAAAATTAACATGAACCAAATCCATTATCCAAAATTCAAACTTAAAATGGAACGCAAATAAATTCGTCATCTCAAGCTCGACATCGATTGTACCTACAAACTCTATGCTCTTTGAACACTTAAACGCTGAAAGCATTGTAAAGAGCTCTCTTCTGAAGTGCCACTTGACTCTAAAACGTCAGAAAAGCTTTTAAACAAGAAAACCTAGAGTTGTACTACTAGCGGTGATGACAAAAACGAACGCTTCGTCATCAGAAAGCTCAGTGGAAATTCGAGAAAAAGGAAGGAATTCAGCATAAGAGGGTTGCAGCTGAAAAGCGAGTTACAGCTGAAAAACAGCGCCAGATGGTACACCTTGTGTCAGTTGTCATCTGACATTAGGCAGAGCTGAGGCCCTTTTAGCATTATAATCATTGTTTTCTGTTTTCAAAGTTCTAAGATGTATTTTCTTTGCTGTAACGCCAATAAACGCAGTTTTCTTTCTTACTTTCTTTAATAATTTCAGAAAACTGGTTCTTACAGTTGCTTCAATGACTAACAACAATTTTAGAGGGTTGTTATATTTTCGGAAGGCAGGCAAATATAGAAATAGTTTTCATCGCTCATTCCATAATAGATGCTGACAATGATAACGAAAGCTTATACAATAGACAAAAAAAATACAAAAAAAAACTATTTTTTTCCAAATAATACTAAACATCTTTCTTTGCGTAAAATCAACTCGAATATTTATTATGCAGAAACATACAACACACAAAGCATTCATCTATCCCAACAATCTTTTACGCTATACGATAAAAAAAAACATTGCAACGCATATTATTCCCCAAATAAACAAAAGGAAAAAAAAAACATGTCTGAATTTCAAGCGAAGAGGGAAATATAACACTTAAACCCGTGGAGAGTCAGCATAGCATTTGAAATTTAGACGGACGAATGCGGAAAATGGGGGTTACTGTAAAAACATACGGGGACAAATCACGAGCGGGCCCGTGAGACTTAGAATAAAAAGTCGGTTCAGTGTGGAAAGTTCATCATCCTCCATAGAAAAGGGGGGATCCTCCGACCAGCTGGGTGTTGTGTCTGGTGGGCTACTGCGCGACGGTTGATGTCGGGACGTTGTCTAAAGTGTGTCTGGTCACCGGTGTCATACCCGTTAAGGCGAAGCAATATGATCAATTTTATCGACAAATCCACCATAATAAGGCATTTTGCCCCTACTGTTTTGAAATGGTAAAGTAAACAAAACAACCAAATTTTTTTCACACTTTTTACGTTTCAAGTACTTTTTTAAGGTTCTAATGGGAGTTTTTGAACTTTTTAGTATCAAGTTATTGCCTACTTTTGTAGCTGTCGAATGAAACTAATTTTATGCCTGTAGGATATCTACATCGTTAGATATTGATAAATGAACCAGTAAAATAAAAAATAAAAGTGGCCGCCATTTCAAAACAGTAGGAGCAAAATGCCTTATTATGGTAGACTTGTCGATAAAAGTGATCATATTGCTTCGCCTTAACAGGTCGGACACCGGTGACCAGACACACTGCGCTTCAAACTTTGCTTGCACGATGCAGGATTTGGCGTAACGTCATCAGTGTGACGCGTAATTCGCTTGTGGCGATGTTGATACACGAGTGAAACGAAGCCTGCAGATGATGTTGTCAGTCGTTTTAATAACAGAGTTTTTTTTAACCTATTAATTACTACCTTTTACTCTCGACAAAGCAACTGTTCAACATAAGCCAGTTTTTTGGCTACTGGCACTGAAGCCCTACAACATTATTTTGAACAAACAACTCAAATGAAATCGATTACTTGCACAATCCCTTCTACAACATCTTTCTCACGAAAGGAAACAAGAATCCCATCAAAATATAATAAGGTTTTACAATTGCAAATCATAGCGGAATAGTATCTCTCTTGGTGGAGGTAAGTACGTAGATACGATCAGCAACAAAAGTCGATAACATTTCAGTTCAATTCAATTCAATTCAATTTTATTCATGAACAATTCACATTGTGTTTGAAAACATACATTTAAAAAAAACACGTTCATAAAATCTATAGAACTAACACAATCATGAAATAAAAAAAAAAAAAAAAAAACAATAATATAAAAATTCAATAACATTACAAATTAAACATTCTTAAACAAAAGTTTTCTTTAAACACACAATTTAGACATTATAATTTAGATTTGTAACAATAACTAATAGTAATGTAGTAATTTGGGTATATTTATATCACAATTAGGTGTTAATCTTCTACTGTTCCTGACCGTAAACTCGTAAGACGTCATTTTATTTTACTATCTGTGATATGCTAGCATAGTTATTCACAACCATTTGATACGCTTCCGTGCTGAATCGAACATCAATCAATGTTGTCGAAGGAGTCCTCTAAAAGCTGTTATCAGCTGTTAAAATCCGAAACCCGAACATTTTGACAGTGTTAGCCACTATACTTCTGACAGCTATTTGCAGTAAATAGGATACCTACTTAATCAAAAATCGTCATGGCGCAGGCTATACCGTGTTGATACACAGTAGTAGCCTGTGGAACGGTTGTGAATAAAGCTATGATATAACTAACAATTCGACATAATTGTCAGAAATTTTGTGCGGCCGTTACATTGCTGTTTAATAAAACAGAAAACTAGAAAAAACCTTACAAAATTGTCAGATTGTCAGATTGTCGCCTGTCTCCTGTCGGTTTTATCAAATAGGCTGCAAATTGGACCAACGAGAACAAAACGAATCGTAGCGTCTCCACCCCAATTTTCCGCCCGAGGGTCTTTACCCACTAGAGTGCAATTTGTCCAAGCCAGCCGGTCGAGTACCCTCGCCGTTGAAACTAAACTGAACTTGTAGTTTTGTGAACAAACCGACTCCGGGTTTTTTTGCAAACTTTTTTTTAACTAGCTCGAAAGTACTCAGGTGATGAAAATATTCGGCCGCCTTTTTACAGTGGTGGAAACGGGCGCTGGAATTTTTATAAAAAAATGTGAAAGTATTTTTAGCACGATTTCTGTGATTTATTTTTTGGATTGCATATAATAATAGCTTTCTACTTACTGTCTCAAAAAAAAAGTCAGTGCTGCTAATATTACAAGAAGACAATAAACAAATTACAACGATTACAAAAATTCTCAAAATCTATTTATGTTTTCGTGGATAAAATCAAAATCAAAATATTTTATTTCACATAAACCAACCTGGGCACTTATGAAATGTTTTTATTGTGTTGTTTGTACCACGTTGTTCTTCTAAACTACACAACGAATTTTGATGGGGTTTTCACCATCATTTAGAGAATTTATTCCGAAAGATTTATCACATTAATATTAATTAAAAAAACACGCACACATTAATATTAAACTTACATAATTAAACAAATCTGTGAGGAGCTCGTGGCTTAGTAACAACAGCCGCACTGGTCGATCCATCAGGTTAAGCTACGCTTGCCGGGGTTGGTCAGTGGATGGGTGACCATCTTTACATACCGAAAATCCTCCGTGCCTCGGAAAGCATGTTAAGCCGTTGGTCCCGGCTGTCATTCGTGAATCTTTGACAGTCGTTACGAGTCGTCAGAAGCCCGAAAGTGACACCAGTCTTACCAAGAGTATCGTATTACCCAGTTACTGGGTTGTGGAGGTCAGATAGGCAGTCGCTCCATGTAAAATACTGGTATTCAGCTGCATCCGGTTAGGCTGGAAGCCGACCCCAACATAGTTGGGAAAAGGCTAGGCAGATCTCTCACAACACTGGCAAATCTTCCTCAACACAAATCTAAACCTCAACAAAACATTAGCTACCTCGCACCACGAAGTTCGTAGCCTTGTACTCGTTCAAGGACCAACCGGGCCTCGCTCAAGGACGCGCTTTGTTCGTGACCACACACTATCGCGAATGTTTGCGTTCTTCGAATGTGTGCGCAGTCTAGTCAATAGTTTATCGCTGGCTTACTGTAGGCACTTTTGTGTGGCTGTTGTTTTTAAGTCAACACTTATTGCAAACCTTCGTAGCATGATAACTATTCAATTATAGATAGTGCCATTCACGAAGACGCGCCCCTCTCTTCTTCCTCAACGCGATTACTGTACTGTAAGCTGAACTGTAACCTGTACTGTAAGCTGTACTGTAACCTGTACTGTAACCTGTACTGTTACCTGTACTGTAACCTGTATTGTAACCTGTACTGTAACCTATGATTATATGTGTTTTGTAAAGGTATTTTGTACCTATACAAAATATTGTAAAACATGTTAAAAAAGAGTAACGGCGGAGTTTCTTGCCCATTCTTCTCCATACGAAAACAGATAGTATTCGTTCTTAGTGCTTTACGACGCTTTGCCTTGCTTTTCCTTCGCGTGCATTACTGCTTCCCAGAAGGAAGTGACGGCCTCCCATGCACTCTCGCTCCGGACCATGGCCTGAACCAGGGCCGATACAGCCGTGTCCGGTAAGAACCTGCGTCAGGCGGAAGGTGAGGACGGCGTGGCGCCTCTCTAGCCACTCCTCAAAGAGGCGACTTAGCGCCACAATTGTGGCGTGCCCAGCGCTGGGTTGCTATTCTGCACCCTAATGGCATAACACAGATTCAATCACAATCTGAATGATTTTGAAGGAAATTGTTTCATATGTCAATTTTTTTTTTTTTTTTAATTCGTTTTAACTATCAAAAGAAAAGCCATTGATTGTGATCGCAATTACCCCGCTGAAGAAAATTGTTGAAGTAAAATCTGTTGCATTTTTCCGTCTTGAAAATTGAATCTGGAACTTCTTGCCTCAAGCATAAAGTTGTTCCTATACTGAAACAATCTTGTTATTTTCCGTTATCTTATAACAATGATAACGTATCACACCCTCTATTTTGTATTCGTCTTCTTTTCCAGTCGATGGCATATGTAGTCGTCTATCACGTATTCATAATCACCCAACCACTTTTTTTTTTTTTTTAGATGCATCGTCTTCACATATAATTATATAACGAATGTACCTCGTATATAAAATATTGTAATGCATTTTAAAAGAGTAACGGTGGAGTTTCTTGCCCATTCTTCTCCATACGAAAACTACCTTTTGGAAGGGGCGACTAGAATCAATTCAATTTTTTGTAGTTTTTGACGTTCAAAAGTGCCTTGCAAGGGCCTATTTGAAATAAATGATTTGACTTTGACTTGACTTATTACACCTTGTATAACAATATTCCAAGATACACCTGTAAAACACTTAACGTGACCTGTAAAGTGTAACACCTTGTAAAACATGATTTGTGTTACACCTTATAACACGACTTATATCAATCGAATCAGACTGTAGGTCTGTGGACCATTTTATATTTTGCTAAGTACCTGGTACTTGTTGATAGGCCTACACTGTCCTCTCATACCTTTTAACTCTGTGAAACAATTTACTTTTAAAAGAGTAACCGTGGTGTTTCTTGCCGGCTCTTCTCCATAGGAAACGACCAATTGGAACCGTGCCCCTAGCTTCTGACGTTTCATAAGTGCCCTTGTAGGTTTATGTGAAATAAAATATATTGAATTTGAATTTTAACATAATAATTCGTGTAACATCCTGCGTAACAAGACGCGTAAGGTGTTACAGCTTGTATAACACGACGCGTAACGTGTAACGCTCTGTCAAACCTGACTTACTAAATCTTATAACATAATATTCTTTGTTACATCCTCTATTACAAGGTGTTACACCCTGTAAAACATGACTAATTAAAGCTTGTATAATATTACTTATAAAGCGTTACATACTGTATAACACGACGCATAAGGAGTACCTCAATGTAAAACGTGACTTATTATATCTTATAACATAATATTCTTTGTTACATCTTGTATAACACGCCGTGTAAGGTGTAACATCTTGTACAACACGCCGCGTAAGGTGTAACAGCCTGTAACACGTGCGATCACTTGTCAGCTATTGATTTTGGGCCGCGCCCCCGGCCGGAACAAATACGGAGTTTTTACTAAACTGCGTAACTCAGGTGCGGATGTTGACTGTAACCTTCGCGTAAATCTACGTGATCTACCTATACATATGTACGTCTCGTAGAAACGTTACGTCACGTTTACCCGGGCCGATTTTTCTGAAAGTAACTTTGAAATAATCATTTAAAACGTTTAGAGGATGTAGGTACAAACCGTGTCCCGCTGGGTTTTCCCATCGGCAAAAATGATTAGATTCTATTTCTTATATAATATACAATTTCGTTCCTTTTTTAAAGAAGAATTTTAGAAAAAAAATCCCCAAAAGGGGTTTGTGGATAAATTTTCTAAAATTCTTCCTTATTGCTTACCTATGTACATTATAAAAGGAACTCTAGACCCAGCGTCTTAGGCCGTGCGTTGTTTGTCAGTGAATTTAAAATTTTGAATTAATTGATTTGGATTGTTGAAAACGTCGTTGTAAAAGATCAAATTATTTTATCTTGACCATTTTAATGAATAGTTACTTAAACAATCCGTTTTAAAAAAAAAGTACATTTTCTTGAAATTATGTAAATTAAGAGCGTGCATCCTGAAACTGGGCAACTTCGCAAATAGATTGCAAATATTTAGTTGTTTTAATTAATTTGGCAATATTACTGTATGGAAATATGAAATATGGCTAACTAGTGAACTAAAATATTGTTTAAGAAATGCAATAATTAATATCGTAACACCGAATATTTAGTTAGTACCTAAAATGGTTACAACATTAAATTCAGTGTTAGAATTTATTTCAATTAATTATTAGTTCGCTAGTTAGCCATATTTCTTAATTCCATACAGTAATATTGCCATATTAATCAAAACAGGTAAATATTTGACACCTATTTGCGACGTTGCCAACTTTCGAACTCCTAGGAATATTTTTACCATAAAACCTCCATGTAGACTTAAAAAATCGATGAAAGAGCAAGCTAGAAAAACATTTTTTCTTACCCATCCATCTAAATCAGATATGGATCCTCTATTCAGCTCAATCAACACTTTATCCTCTATCCTATCCCCCTTAGGAGCAAAACTTAGCGTTGCATATCCACTAGCACGAGTCCCTAATGACTTTGCAGTTCAACTTTCTCACTCTTATAGAGATATCGGAAAATCTTTGGAAACTACACTGTGGTATTCGTTTTTCTTCTTGTTCTTTTTTTTATTGAAAAGCTACTTCTATTCTGAGAACTTTACAGTTTTATAAATTGCATCTACAAATTGTTTTCATCGTCATTAACAGTCCAACTTCTATTCTGAGAACTTTACAGTTTTATAAATTGCATCTACAAATTGTTTTCATCATCATTAACAGCAGCTTATTCTACCCACCTACACACAGGGTCAAATAAAATTTGCGAGCAAAACTCCGTAGACGTAATGGGTATCGTATATCTAAACATGACAAAACAAAACGGGAATTATTTTGATGCTTTTTTTTTATCACTTGAAATAACAGTTTTTTTTTCAACTTCACAGACGTAATCTATACACGATAAAACAAAAACAAACTGATTTTCTCAACTAACACTTCAAGTAAAAACACTATCAGCGGTCGATGACCCCACAAAAAAACTCATCAAATGATTTTTTATCGTGTTTAGTTATACTAATTTTATTTTATTTAATTTAGTTATATATACTCATCAAGTCTGCGGAGTTTTCCTATATAATTTGATTTTGTGCCATGCTTATGAGTTATGAACTTATGACCCTAAAATATGGGAAATAAAAAGAAAAAGTACCTAATTGCGACACTGTCCTTTACTATAAATATATTCCGATTGATTAGTAACAAGGAACCCTGCTGCAAAAATTCATATTATTTCTAGACGCAGCGGTGTATGTAGGCTGTGCGTTGTCTGTCACTGAGTGAATGTATTTAAGAATATTATTAAATCGATTTTTACCGGCGAAACTGCACCATAATTGCGAAACCACGCTTTCGGTCACAAACCGAAGGATTCTGAAGGAAATTGCCAATCCATTGCATTTTTGAAAGATCCGTTTGCTCGACAACAAAAATGTTGTTGTCTGTCGAAATAAATGGCACCTTTGTAAGCGCGCAATTACCTCGCATAACTTCATTCTTTTGTTCCGTTTCTCTATGAGTCGTGGCTTTTGCCCTGCAGGCTAGTCTGGATTCAGTTCGTGATTCTGAACTGGAGGTCAGAATCATGTACTGAATCCATGGTAACAGTTTTCGCGTCGATGTCCCTGCCACCCTGTATACACAGAATTACCTACATCAAAATTATAAACATCAATTCCTCATGTAATATTCATTTGAGCACGTTACTCCACACGCTTACTTCAATATTATGTCACTGATATAAATCCATATTTCCCTCAGAAAACAATAGTTCATCAATTATTAGTATTGTTTAGTGTCCTAATGATTGATGGCACGTATAATGATCCTAACTATTGGTATGTATGTAATAGGTGTCCCACTAATAATGGTTTATATACGTAGTGTTAAGGCGACGATAACCGACTTTTAATATATTATACTGAAGATCACGTCCAAACAAGTAGGTAGTGTTAATTCCTTTATTCGCATAATATCAGATTCGCTAAATATTATATTCTCAAAATATTAGATTCGCTAAACATTATATTCTCAAAATAGCCGAAGTACAATCAAGCACTCATAATAATAATAATAATAATAATAATAATAAATAAATAAAATATTTATAATATATATATCACTCAACCTTAAATACACACCACACGCTGCATTTACTTGGCTTTGGCCCGTAAATGTAGCTAAAACCAGCCTAACAGCTGAGAAAAAAAAACACTCCCCAAAATAATAATAATATATTCTTTAATTCGGACTACACATACAAGTACACACAATCCATATAGTATTAGTAACAATGACTTAAAAAACTATGTTAGTAAACTTTTACAAACTAAAAATAATTAAAACTGACGTGGCCCAACACAGGTTGGCACATGCCTCCGTACCCAGTGCCTTATAAAGGGACTATCGACTTTGTCTAATAATGTTTTCAGGATGCTGTTGGAGCTTCCGCGCAACCTACCCATTATTGACGCTGTTCTCTTTCTTATAATGGCATGAAAGTCGTCAACACGGGCTTCCGCGAACATCTGCGAAGCGCTGCAGAAGCGCGGAAGCCCCATCAACATCCTGAACCCATTATTATACTGTACGCGCAGGACGTTGTAGGCTCTCTGCGTATATTTCACCCACAAGCTGCACGTGTAGAAGGTTTGGCAGTACGCCTTGAAAAGCGAGACTTTAACATCCCTACTACAACGTGCAAACCTGCGGGCTACCATATTACATCGAACCGCCAACGCCCTCCGCTCCCTCTCTATATCAGCATCGTCAGATAAGTCCTCCGTGACTACATGCCCTAGGTACTTAAACAGTTTGACTCTCTGTAGTGGCTTTCCGCTTAACGTCACTGGAGGAACATTATCCAACGAGCTTGACTTAGATGAGAAAATCAATAGCTCACTTTTTTTTACATTATATGTGAGTCCATGTGACGCAGCATAGGACTCACATACACCCAACAACTTCCTGAGCGCACTGATTGATGGACTCAGCAAGACCATGTCGTCTGCGTAACTGAGATTATTCACCATAGTGCCATCAACCGAGCAACCGACGTTGGTCTCGCTGAGCTCACCAATCAACTGGTTCATGTAAACATTAAACAGAGTCGGGGACGTTAGTCCACCCTGTCTAACACCGCACTTCAGGACGTATTCGTCAGAGTGAGCACCCGCCCATCTCACACTGTTAATCTGCGAGCTATACCAAAATTTTAGTATATTAATAAGCTCCTCGGGTACTTCTAGAAGTTTAAGCTTCGACCAAAGTTTGTCGTAACAAACCAAGTCAAAAGCCTTGGAGAGGTCGAGGAAAGCAGCATATACTGGCGTTTCCCTATCTGTGTAGTACTTGACCGTCTGCTTAAGCGCCAGAATAGCAGTCTCAGTTGATAGCGCCTTCCTAAAACCAAACTGAGCATCACTCAACTTTAAATACTCACCAAGCCGGCGCTCAAGCAGACCATCAAATACCTTTCCAACCATAGCGGCCAAAGAGATGGGCCTGTAGTTGGTTTTGTCCGCTATGTCGCCTGTTTTATTTTTAACCACAGGCACCACCACGCTTTCCATAAGCTCTATTGGTAGATAGGTATGACGGATACAAAACGCATACAACATTGCCAAAACCCGGTAAATGTGAGGTCCCGCATGTAACAGATGCTCAACACCAAGCCCATCGTGACCCGGCGACTTCTCTCTCGACAAACTTACTACCACTAATAATAAAGCCAAGACTTTGTTTTGCCTTTTTTATTTTGCAACATTTACACCAAAAAAATATATTAAACCAAAAAATTTAAAAAGGTGACTCAGTAAGTCTAAAGTTTATTAATGGTAAGTTATTCCTATTCAATTCCAAAAAATATATGTTAAATAAGAGCATTTTTTTAATAACGTAATATAGGAATATTTTAGATTGTGTTTATATTACTTAGTGATATTAATTTGTAAAGTTATGTCTAACGCAGTATTCGCGGGCATTCATGGATCTTTGAAAGTCGTTAAGAGTCGTCAGAAGCCCGAAATTCTGACACCAGTCTTACCAAGGGGTATCGTATTACCCAGTTACTGGGTTTTGGAGGTCAGATAGGCAGTCGCTCCATGTAAAATACTGGTATTCATTTGCATCCAGTTAGACTGGAAGCCAACCCCAACATAGGTGGGAAAAGGCTAGGCAGATGATTGATGACGCGGATAAAAAACTGAGAATCACGCAAAATCTATCAAGCTTATTTTTCTGAAACCGTCACCATTTTAAACACAATTTAATTATTGATCTTTTAGTATACGTGTTTTATTAAAATACCTTCTGTTTTATGTATAATAAATTAATAATGCATCTAATTTGGGACAGCGCTCCTTGATGGGCGAGTCGCAATTTACGTTACTGCGACGTATTCTTTTAGAATTAGAATTAGAATTAGAATTTCATTTATTTGTGAGACTGTAGTTTTACATAGTATGGTGTTAGTATTTTTGTTAGTTCTATACATTCTACCACAAAGTATATGGTGTAAAAATATTCAGTTGTCGTTCTTAAACTAAGTACAATATTAATTTTAAGATTTGTGATTTACAATAAGTCCAATGAATTAGTATTTTTATAATTAGGTAATAGTTACAATAAAATGTCAAAATGAAGTCCATGTCATCTTGGATTTTTAAAATATTCCATATATTCGTCAATGTCATAAAAGCAATTATCCAATAGCCAGCTTAGCCGCAGTACGAAGTCTTATCTTATCATACTTAATTATTAACGAAAAATAAAAATACAGCAATTCAAAGGGTCTATTTACAGTTTATTATAACTACATTTTTTTCTAAGCCTTCTTTGTTTTTTCAACCACAAGTGTCTGTAGATCATCATTCAAATCATATTCTCCACCGCGTGAGAATACAATAACCCGTAGCTTAGTAGCCAATCTGGCAATTAGTCATCCGTATTGCGACAATCCAGCCATCATTATTCTGGACCACCAATCAATTTAGCCACTGGACTATAACACTGGTCAGTAATTATCGAACTGCAGGGTAGAGGCCTCTTCTCATACAGAGAAGGCGGAGTAACTTTAGGTACTTATTTTTACCTTAACTTTTGTGGTTTAGCAATAATATTTCTTGTTAACGTTAACATTCAAAAGTGCCTTTTAATGGTCTAATTGAAATAAACGATTTGACTAGACTAGTTTTTGGGTTTTTCAGTTAGGAGTTTGTCTGTAGCAGCACGGAATTTGGATTTATATTGTGATCGGTTGATATCAATAGGCTTGCAGGCGTTTATTTAAAAAAATATGCTAATTGTGTTAGTAGTAAATGGTCCTTTTTATTTAATTTTATATTGTGTGTGTGTTATATTCTTGGTATGTGACCTTACGGTAGGTATAACCTACGTAAACTTTAAATCTCCAATGGCTATTTCTTTAAAGGGCCTAAGACATAGCCCGTGTATGTTGTCAGACCAACATGCTCATATCCTAATAATATAATTTGACCAACATAAAAAGTACCCATGACCTCTGAGTTTGTTTCGTTATTTCTTCTCAAGGATCAGTCCGACAGGAAATGCCGGCGCTATCTAGTTTTAAAATATTGACCAAACAATTTGACGTGTAAAAATGACAAAAAATAAACATCATTCATTTCTACAAACAAATCATTGCATTTACCAGCATTCTTCTTGCGTAACACACTTTCAATCACAATCCGAATGTTTTGAAGGATATTGCTATTCCATTGCTTCATAGGTATGAAAAATTCGTCTGCTCGACAATGTTAATAACGCAATGAACGTGAGTGAACTGTCAAAATGAAACCCATTGCGATCAATTGTCATTTTATGTGTGTCACGCAATTACCCCGCGGTTTACTTAAAAACTTGGGCAGTGGTGTGACCGTCGGACTGCCAAGTCATTGGTCGTGAATTCGAACCCAAGGCACGCACCTCTGACTTTTCGGATTCATGTGCGTATAGTATAATTATCACTTACTTCAAAAACAGTGAAGGAAAACATCGTGAGGAAACTGGCATGCCAGAGAGATATTTCTCGCAGGTATGTGAAACCAAGGCAGAGGCCCATGGGCGGGTTTAAAACTCTGACACCAGGTTAGTCACAAGAAGAAGAAGACTTAAAAACAATAAAGCAAACTAACTAAGAAAAACAATCCATCCCAAGAAAAACAATAACAAGTTCTTCACTAAACCCTGAATTTTTCTCTTAGAGTCCCAGGCTAACGAGAAGAAATATGAAAAATAAAACAAGACTTATTGCACAGGAAATTAGGTACCGTCGTCGTTGGCTTTAAGCGATTCCTTAGTTATTTACTGGCTAACACAGCTTACTGGAGTGTTTACATAAATTTCCTGATCGAAGGAGGTTGGGCAGCACAGAGGTTTTTTTTAAATTACGGCCAGTTCGTGGTTAGGAAAATAGGTGGGTTGTACTTTGTGCTTATTTTGTGGAAGTGCTTTTTAAGTTCTGAGGTTGAATTTCTTTTCTGTTGGAGAGTTATTGACATATACTCGTATGTAGACTTTTCTAGGTTTTGCAAAAATCGAATGGTAGTCTCTCCTAACATACAGTTTAATATGTCATTAACAGTTAAGACCATAGGTAAAGTTCTGACTTTGCCTCTATGAGAAAATATCCGTTTCAACTAGATTTTACTGAAATTAAATTAAATTGTTTATTCTGCAAATAGGTTATCGGAATCACTTTTACACGTAAAATAAAAAAACTGATAAGCTAGATGATTTCGGCGTTTTCTATCTGACTACTCTGAGAAGGAAGGCCGAAACAAACTCAGAGGTCGCAATCTCTTTTAAACTCCAGACATAATCTTGTTCAGGCCATACGATACTGACCTCTGAAAGCCAAGAAACACATAGTATTTAATTATCACATTCGTTCCCCATATATTTTTCTCGCCGTCCACAAAAACATAAACAATAATTCGATCACACTCATATCTACCAAGAAAAACAGCCGACCAATACCCTATTTCCATAACCTAGACAAATACGAAAGCACATGAATATTATTTACCTACAAACCCAATTTTTTGCCGTCAGACGGCAAACGGTGCCGTTTCGTTTCGTCATCGCGAACCTCGCACACTTCATCGGACGGCAAAAAACAAAAGATAAAGCTTTAAGGCTTAATATATACAGTGGAATACCACCCATGGTCTGCACGCGACCTATTGGGGGTGAAGCGAGGTTTTAGGTAAGCTGAGCGGGGTTTAGGTGGAGCTGAGCGAGCTCTTGGCTAAGGTGTGTGAAATACTGGGCAAGTTTGGCCCAACCAACACTATCAACCTATCATTTCGGACCGTCTGTAAGGGTAATGCCAGCATGATGAATGAAATGACTGACAGATCTGGATCTGTTGGATTAGGTAGGATTAGGTACATGATTTTCCGAAAGCTATTGTCAATCCGTTGTCAATATCCTATAGTTTTAAACGAGCAATATTTTTATGTAATATACAAACCGTCGCCGATTTCGATCAAATTTGCAATATAGGGAGTTATGGGGCAAAAAATCGATCTAGCTAGGTCTAGCTAGGTCTAGCTAGGTCTCATATCTGGGAAAATTCGATCTATCTGCGACGTTGCCCACTTTCAGAATAAACGCTCTTAAATGAGGATTCTCTATTTTCACCAGAGCAGAACTCGGTCGCCCAGATACTCTATCCATAATATAACCTACGCAACGTAAGATATCGACCTTCACAAAAAAAACAAAAAATATTACTTTGTTCACACGTCAAAGTTTATAGGACAAGTGAGATGATAATAAATAATTACTGGAAAACAACTTCACGAAGCAACACTGAAGGAGAGTTTTGGTCCCAAACATCGTGTGCTCAAGAGACATAATAAATAATATGGCTAGAGAGATATTTGCACGACCCCGAATGTTTGAGCTACTGAACCATCTGAATAATATATACTATCAACGTCACAGAGAATGCTAAAGGGAAACCCGTATATTTGTAGGTTTCTAATAATCTTTATTTTGTAGGAATAATACGGGTAGACTACAAACGTGAAAGTGAAATTGGCTATTGAGGTATCATCAGACGTGGATGGTGATTGAGAGGTTTTGAGCTCGGCTCATTGCTGTTCAAAATTCAAAAGACATTTATTCAAACTAAGCTGAGAATCAGCTTTTCAAAATTACATAAGACAGTCCCCCAAAACGCTCACCCTTCACCACTTCCTAGTGCATTCGCTGGGAAGAAGAAGTGGCGCAACAAACTCCCCTGTACCTGTGCTGTATTCTGCGAAACCAAAAGGCAGGTTTTCAGGTATATCCAACCAAGGAAGAGGGATAGACCAGAACTTCAGAAGCTTTCAATAAAAGGGATGTTCACAAAAAAAATATTTTTGGCGTCAGGTAGATTATTAAAAAATATTGGACACGTATTGATTATTTTTTTACGTAGTCAAAAGATTACGGAAATTAATTGAGTAGGCAATGCGTTAAAATGTGGCATGACGTCACTGGCTGATAGATTTTATACTGACTTGTGACGTAGCGAGCCCCCACTTCCCAACTTTAATGCGTTATATCTAAATTATTTTTTATTAATATGATAAACCAGAAAATACGTGTCTAATATTTTTTTTATTATCTAACTGACGGACTAAATAGTTTTTGTTTCCTATCAAAATCCCTATTGGGTTCCCCCTCAAATATACCTACCTTAGCAAAGCTAAAAGGGGGGAAAGAAAGGGGGTAGCTTAGCAAACCAACAAATATAGACGATCCTATACTAAACTTTAAAATACCTACCTTAAATTGCCAGTCTTGTAGTGGAGTTAAACGAAAATAAATATAAATAAAATATCAGAAGTATTTGCAGCGAGCCAAGCGGAACTAAGCTAGAAATGAGTTGAAGCCGGCCACACCCCTCGGCGGCAATCGGAAAGTTTTTATAGCGGCAACCGTAGAAAAACATCTTATCAACACGCCCTGAGGTTCTCAGTACTGGTGGTCACGCAAGTGTTCAATCAGAGCTGCGAAATAAATTGGGTGGAAAGTGAAAATCTTCCACTTTGTATTGACATTTCTTGTTAGGTAGGTATTTAAAAATACGTCAAAACTATGTCAGAATATTGACTTAAAAAATATATTTCATATTCTACTTCTACGAAGCGTTTCGCACAAAAAAAATGTTAAGGTCTTGAAATTATGAAAAAAGATGTATTCAGCAATGATGATAGAGCCAATTGTAAAGTCAAGTCCATTAAATTGTTTTGTAGCATTGCTGTACCTAAGAAGATTTGAAAGGGCTTTTCAACTTTGCCCGAGTAAACAGAAAATCAGTAGTGCATCGCTTCTTAAGTATCAGGTATGTGATATACATAGTTTAAGGTACCACTGACACCCAACACTGACCGTTTTTCGTGCCTTTCGGGGGGATTTTTTTTTTTTTTGGTGTGAAATCATCAAATGACTCCTCCCGCTCTGGGCGGAGCGAGAGGGAGTGTCAGACTTTTACTGACTAAAACCCACCCGTGTTCCTTCCGTTGCCTGTGTGCCGGGGCCGCGATATCCCTTTCGGACAAACTCACAACCCTGGCAGGAAGCAAGGGTGATGTTATGTTCAGTTTTGGATGTAACAGAACATAAAAGCAAGGGTGATGTTATGTTCTGTTACATCCAAAACTGCAATTTTACCCACATTCATTTATATTATTTATATTAATTTTTTAACCGCAACGGGAAACCTATTGGCCTGCATCTCACCTGACAGCAAGTGATATTCAGACCAAAGTTGGAAGCGAGCTACACCCGGAATTCTCAACCACAGAGGAACTGACTATCTCACCTCTAACTGCTGAAACACAACAACGCTGTTAACATTATTGTTATGGCGATAGATTTCATATTTTTTATTTTTTTATTTGTTTTACGTAAAAAGTTTATTTATTGCAATAATGGGTACAAACAATTTATAACTAATTAATTAATAAAAGTAGCAAAATTATATACTAACTTAACTAAAACTATTTACAAACTAAAATATAGCATCGAAGAATTCATCCGCATCGCTGTCGACTGGTAATGTACCCAAGAGGCTGGCCGCATTGCCACGTTGTATGGCAATGCTCTGCCCAAGGTAAAAACCAGCCCTTGGGTCACGGGAAGTGTCAAATAGCCGTTTGGAGATTTCTTTAAAGAGGCCGTGAGCACTCGGACCCCACGGCCCGAGGGTTTCAACCCCAAACGGCTCGAAAATAGAATTACCAACAAGGTTATTATACTTACGCCACTTGAGGTTTTCTGCAGCCGCAGCGGCAGCACCAGCACAGCACGCTGAGCCAGGAAGATGGGATGGCGCAAGAGTGTCGAAACAGGTTGCATCCCACACTAAAGGCCTACCCACCCTCCATGGAAATAAAGACATGCCGTCCGGTCTCTTGCCATCGTCGCGTGCCAAGCCATTGGGTTCTAATACAGCTGGAACGCTGGCCGTGACAAGAGCTCGTCGGATGATGTCGTTAATGTTCGCGTGCCGCGCTAAGCGACCCGCACTTCGGCTGCAAGACAGGCCGTGATGTCCGAGACTATTGACAACTTCACCACAGTGACAGCGATGAGGAGAACAGCATGGAGCTCCTAGTCGTAGGGAAGCAGCGAGGCGGAATGTAGTATCGTCGAACAAGGTACCTATGTTTGACGACGGTAGTGCATGAAGCCACAGACCGTGGCGATAGATTTGGATAACATGGTTGATCAAGCCAAAGGTGTAAGCGAGTTACACCCGGAATTCTCAACCACAGTTCAACTGGCTATCTTACCTCTAACTGCCGAAACACAACAATACTGTTAACATTGTTGTTATGGCGACAGACTTCATGGTGGTAGCCAGGTGGACTTAGAACAAGCCGTACCACCAACCAAACCGAGTAGAAAATTTTGCCCTGAATGAAAACTGAAAAAAAATCAAACCGGAATGATTTTTGTCGCCGTCTCTACTCCCTAATAAAGTACTCGAGTCGTTCCAAGGCGGCGGTAGTGAGGCGGGGCCACCTCGTCCAACTAAATGTTACACTGACCTGATAACTTGCCACAGTTAGCTTAAGTTTTTGTGTGGTACTGTAAGAATAGCAAACTTTATGGTACAGGTGGTGTTACATAAATGGGGCAACTGAGAACTGGCAGGTGATAGAGAATTTGCTGATGAAAGGCATAATGTTCCCACTGCTGAGACACCGGTCTCCTCTCTGTGAGAAGCAGTGGGCCGTAATCCACCACGCGGGCCCAGTGCGAGTTGGTAGATGTCATTAGTCTTCGAGTTTTTGGTTCTAGGACACGCCGGTTTCCTCTCGATGTTTCCGTCACCGTTTTGAGAGCAGTGGTAATGAAATAATTTACACAAAGTAAAGCGTCTGTCAGAGTACGAACCTACGACCTCGTTAGTCACGGTGGTTACCACTGCGACACCAGTACTCTCTGATGGAAAGAATGGATTTAAATCTTTTTAGTGAATTATAAAACCTTGAGACTCTGAATCCACTCTCAAATTCCTGTTGACACTGTACGGTCTTCCAGTGATAAAGACTCATAAGCAAGTAGTTTGTACAGGTTTACATGATATAAAATAACCTTGAAATCATCAGTCAGCAATGTTACTTCACAGGAGAAGATGTAATGATGGCAGACCAAACAAGAGAAAACTGACTTCCACCTCCTTTGGGATTCTACATCAGATTCCCGAAAAGAATCAATCTGCCTAACCTTTTCCCAACTATGTTGGAGTTGACTACCAATCTAAACGTATGCAGCTGAACACCAGCACTTTAACATGAAACGACTGCCTACCTGACCTCCACAACTCAGTTACTGGGTAACACGATATCCCTTGGTAAGACTGGTTGTCAGACTTTTGGGCTTCTGACTACCCGTAACGACTGTTAAAGATCAACGAATGACAGCCGGGACCAACGGCTTAAAGTACTTTCCGAGGCACGGAAGTGACCCGAAAAGAATACCAGGTCCAAATATGAACTCGTTTTATACTTATACCTGAAAAGCACTGCAGATGATCAATACAGCATTTGGTAATGTCAATTTAGTACCTCGGATCGCATGTGGCGAATCAAATAACTTTTTGAATGCCATAATCATATTTTTACGAGCAATGGCTTCCGCATTGCGATATCAATGACTAAATTATACGGCACACTGTCTCCTAACTTGTTTGCCTGCTTTATTTTATTATAAGTTTCGGTATGGAGTAAACAATCGAAAATGGCGAAAATCCGTGGCATTGTTTTTGATAAAATGTGTTCGGTTTTGTATTCACATTCGTCGATATCATAGAGTGGTAATAGTATGTTTTCAGTTAAGAGGCCGACAACAGCTAAAGCGCTGTGACTGTCGGACTGCATAGAAAAGAAAGAGGAGCGCGATGAAACAACGCTGGTAAATTATTGCAAAATATGAAGCAATTATCTATTTAAAAAAATCTATTGATTGGACTAAAAAATTAAAACACTATTACGATAAATGGTTGCATGAAGAATAATTTACAAAATCTTAATTATTACAATCGT
This sequence comes from Agrochola macilenta, assembly GCA_916701695.1. Classification (NCBI taxonomy): domain Eukaryota; kingdom Metazoa; phylum Arthropoda; class Insecta; order Lepidoptera; family Noctuidae; genus Agrochola; species Agrochola macilenta. The sequence continues at coordinate 6,020,405 of OU753554.1, read as the reverse complement.
TAAAATATTTTTTTTGAGGTATCTTCGTGATTTTCTTCTATTGTATCGAATTAGTTGTATTATGTTTTCAACACACTCCTGTTTAACTAGCACTGAAGAATATTATATATTTTTCTGATTTTGTTTACTGCAGTGGATCATTTATATCGCATTATAAAACTTGTGTTTAGTAGTCTCCTTAAGCAACGAATGTATTTCTTCCTTTGTTCAATCATGAGCGCTGCATAAAATTATATCACTTTAAAGTACTTACACATAAGTAAAGGATGTGAACCTTCAAGAGTTTGCTAGAACTTTCGATTCTTGTATTTTCATCTCAGTTTTGACTCCAGTCTTCCTGCGGTCATTGTTTTTAATATAGGAAGCCAGGCTTCTGATACAATGCGGACGGTGAGCAATGGGTAGCTCGCCGTCCGATTAGGACCAGGCCCGACGGCGCGTTGTGTTCCACGCGCGCTTCAAAGAGATGTCAGCACCAACTGACGTGGTCCGTAAGGGCCAATGCCTGCCAGGGTTGCGAGTTTGTCCGAAAGGGATATCGCGGTCCCGGCACCCAGGCAACGGAAGGAACACGGGTGGGTTTTAGTCAGTAAAAGTCTGACACGCCCTCTCGCTCCGCCCAGAGCGGGAGAAGTCATTTGATGATTTCCCATCCTCAAAAAAAAAGGCTTCTGATACAATGATATTTTTACTAGTCCCTGAACCGTACATTACCTCATTCGCTGTCAAAATATTAGTCCAACCGCCTAAAGTTGAACATGAGTAGTGCCAAGCTATAAAGATTTGAGCCTCGTTGTAAAATTTTACAATGTGATTAATAAAAATCAAATTAGAGAGGCCGAAGTGGGTCAGTTCTGAAAACAAGTGGCGAGTTAATTAAACACGAAACTAACTTCGTTTAAATTCTCTTACGGATGGAGTTTAATACGATTGTAACTGGGGAACTAGGGGACTATAGTTTGACCGGAATCGCTATACCACTCCTTAGGTGCGTGGTGAGACAAGGGGGCAGTGCAGGCCGCTCATTCGTTACGCTCACGAGGCGTCGTTGTTAGATTAATATTATTTTAAATAACCTTACACATACTTGTTAGTATGTGTAAGCTGTATATAATTATTAGGGATGGGCCGATTTCGGTTCACATTCGGTTCAACCGAAATTCGGCAGCTTGAACCGAACTTCGGCATTCGGCCGAAATTCGGTTCAGATGCCGAACATTCGGCACAAGAAAAATAATACCTACTTGCACTATTTTGACTGAAATTCAATAGAATTAGAATAGCATTAATGTAAAATAAAATTATGTCTTTTACTCAGTCATTGTCATTTATTTTAGATATGAAGATTGTAAATGTAAACCTTAAATTAAATTACAGTTTTTCTTATTAGTTTTGAAAATCTTTGCGGCGTGACACGCCGATGACTTATTCAGTCATTAGCAAATAAGTCATCGGCGTGTGTGAAAAAAAGGCGCTAGAAGTTTCCACCCGCATATTTTCTAAACTATGTAACCTAACAGTAGTTAACAGCTATGTAAAAAATGGAGGTTTATAACCATTTATCGTTTACCAGAAATTAACAACATTTTTCGGTATTGTCTGAAACAAAAATCCAAAGAAAGTGAGTTGCGCAGGTTCAAAGATTTAATCCCTAAAAGAAACCAAATCACTTTTCGAGCTTTCATCAATCGCCTACTCAATTCCAAATTCAAAACCAATCAAGCAGCCATCCTAACAATCCATCATTGACAAATAGCATCAGAGATACCAACATTCGAAGTTGCTATGTCTATGTTTAAACTTAGTTCCAAGACAATGGCGCTAGTTGCAATAGATACGTCGGACCGTGTCGGCCTCCGGAAATTGGCCCCACAGAGCCTTGCTTTTGCCTCAATCGCTGTAAAGAGCATGTGTGGCTTGACTTTTGACCCATTGAACCAGTGTGAGTGTTTAAAAGGCAAAATGTAAAGTTACTTTGCGTATTTTTAGATTCTAGCTATTTTAGGTGCCTGCAGTCTTTTATGCGCTTTTTCAGTCGCGGTTTGTGAGAGTTGTGGCAACATTAGGAATAGGCGCTTCAGAATTTTCAGTAGCATAGTTTTACTTTATACTTTAGTTACTTCGGGCACTGAGTTGTGTGAATTTAATTCCTGTTTCAATGCATATTCTAGATTTAGGTATTCTAAATAGCGAAAACATCTCGAGAATTAAACAATATTCTACCATTTATTGTTTGAAACAAGCGCTGAAGTACTAGAAAAACTTATTAAAAGAGCAATCATCGGATATAAAGAAAACAAAACAATACCTATCAGAGGTCATTAATAACATACGAACTATTAATTATCAAGTCATTTCGTAGCAATAAAAAAGATGTGAATTACTCATATTAACGTGAAAATGTTCATAATTCATAAATCGCACCTATCGGAGCTCGCGTGACCATAGCTACCAATTTGGCCGTACCAATTCATATTTCGATCCACAAAGTAACATTAAACCCTATTTCTCAATCCATAACGTTGAAAATCAATTGGTTGTAACCGCAGACAGCGTAAAAATAATGTTGTATTAGTAAAGCACTATTTTCAGAATTTATTGTTTTGTTTCAGTGTTACTCATCGAAAGTTGTAAATGATTGTAAACCCTTGCATGCTATGAGAGTATGAATGTTAATTTTCAAACTGTCTTTATTAAGCTGTTGTAGTTACGAAGCGGGGAAAAGTTTCGTCCTGAGCGAGAAATTGCACTTCGGTAGTTTGATCATGTCTTGCAAGTATTAAGAAATTTATTGGTAGATGAGTTAATCTAGTTTGGTGAAATAAGATGTTTTAATCACTGGCTGGCTAAAATAGTTTTTTTTTTAAATTGTAAAATCTTTTCTCGCGCTTTCCTGTAATCTGTGGAAGTGATTTTGTGAAAAGAAAGAAAGGAAAATGCGTTTATTGGCATTACAAAAAATACACCATAAAACTATAAAAACAGAAAACAAAATTATAATGCCAAAAGAGCCTCAGCTCAGCATAATGTCACATGACAACACAAAGTGAACCACCCAACGCTGATTTTCAGCTACAACCCACTAGTGCCATACGCTAGAATAATAAACATAGGGAAGTGTCTGTCCGTTAGAATAAATAACATAAAGATAGTATAAAAAATAAAATAAAATAAAACTCATAAACAATCAAATAAAATTTTGTGAAATACATGTGTAAAGCGTGTGTGCGAGCTTGCGTGTGTGTTTGTAAAAAGGGACGGAAGTGTGTAACAGGAAGCCGGGGAAGCGCGCGCTCTTCGATTTGACCAATGAGCGCGCGCGGTGCTCGAGTTGCCGTCAGATGGAACCAACCCATTTTCCGAAAGGTTTCAGCCAAGATGTCAGATGTTACACATCCTATGCGAGTACTGTAAGGCTCGGTCTTTTTTTTATTGAGTGTGATTAGGCTCCATCTAAAGGTGGGTTTTGACAGATCGAACATAGAACCAGAACAATAACATCATTCAGCATTCTCTTTTCTTGATTTTGTTGACATTTATTAGCAAACAAAGTGTTTACAAAAAAATAATTTGATAGAGTGGAGAAAGAATGTACATTCGCTGGTTTTGATTTAAATTGACGTCAAAAAGTTTGCAAATGCCTTGCTAACCAAGGAGATGAAGTTAAAAGTCTACCCATGTGCATGTCCCTGGTAACCACACCTTATAAACATTTTTCATGTACATCTCCACTATAAGCAAAACAGAGTATTTTCTATCGCATTTTTTTTAAAGTAAATATCACAGCAGCACTCTACCTACCCCTAAAACCAGCCACAACATCCCAAAAAAAAATACTTAAAAAAAAAGATAAAAGAACATGAAAAGTAATCAAAACATCTCCTAACATCTTATACTTGGCAAAAGTTAGTCAATTTAATATTAATATTCGTGCGGCGTAGTAGGACTTCCACCTTAATTGCTGAGCAGTCCGTTGTGGGCTTAGCGCAATGATTTGTGGGTAAGAGCTGCCGAAAGAATACCCTGGTAATGAAACACAGTAAATTGTGTAAGGATGTAGATTCGGACATCGTTCTTGAGGACTAGATGACCTTGAAAACCAATAAGTTGGCATTTTGAATGTTCTTATAACGATTATTGGAACATTGGTGAATACCCTGGTAATGAAACACAGTAAATTGTGTTAGGATGTAGATTTGGACATCGTTCTTGAGGACTAGATGACCTTGAAAACCAATAAGTTATCGTTTTGAATGTTCTGGCAACGATAAGTTATTGAAAGATTGGTCTAGCAAATTTGGTGATGAAAAAATCATCCTTTCATATCAAACTTAAACTCAATTTCAATTAAACCAAGTACAGGAACTTTTGAATTGTCAAGGGGTCAGTCAGTCAGAAAGATAAAGGTCCATTCCAAAGTGAAGTAGGTTCCTATGAAGAATAACGGGCTAGAAACTCCATGGAACTCCATGGAATGTTTCTAATGTACCCGTCCCTACCGGCTCTAACCAGCCTGTCGTCATTAAAGGTAACGCAACCAATCTCCAAGTGCACACGACTAAAACCTTGGAACTGATTAGTGGGGATGTGGGCGCAACTCCGGCTGAAGACCACACTTCTGCAGTTAATGACCATACTTCTCCTGCCGACGACCACGCCTCCCCTTCTGATGACCTCACCGCTTGTGCTGACGGCCAAACTCATACCGACGGATGTACTTGTTCTACTTTTTCTGTTGGCGATCTAAGCTGGACGGAAGTAAGGAAAAATAAATTCCGGAAACCCACGTCACTGTGTGGTATTGCCGGGCCCAACATCACTACCTTAAGAGCAGTTGAACCACGTAAATATCTGCACTTGTGGAATATGGAGTCCAGTGCAGACGAGATTCGTGACTATCTGCGACAGCTGTGCCCTACTGCCATATGCACGGTCGACGAGCTCCGGGCTAGGGGAAGTTACAAGTCGTTCAAGATTGGTGTCCCCATTATTTATTATGGAAAATGCTTTTCTGTAGACGTGTGGCCAATGAACGCGAGATTAAGCGCATGGATTGCTTATGATAACTCGAGACATACCAGAAACCATAAGGCATCTGATAAGGCCCAACCAGCGCAGCAGACATTTCGTGCCTAAACAGCCTCTTAACAAAATTAAGAACATTGATGTGCTGTATCAAAATGTCCGTGGTCTTAAAACCAAATTGTCGACGTGGAGAATGAACTTGTTACAGCTGGAACATAATCTGATCGCAGCAACAGAGACCTTTCTTGATGCCTCTATCGAAGATGGGGAGCTTGCTGCCGGCGATTGGAATGTGATGCGACGTGATCGGGGAACACCGTGCGGTGGAGTGATACTCGCCGCGCGCGCGCCCGTCGTGCTGTGCCGCCGCCGTGATCTCGAAACGGACGGTGGTGAGGACTTATGGGCTGACTTTACATGGTGCGGACGTACTGTTCACGTATGTGTTGTATATATAAAACCTAGTGCAAGCGATGATGAGTACATGAGATGGTTTTGTAAAGTAGAAGAGTTTATAAATAATTTAAAGGGCCTTGTTATAATTTTAGGTGACTTAAATTTAAATAGTGTATCGTTAAATATTAAGAATTATTATTGTTACTTTGTGTCATTTTGTAGTCTGAATGAGATGAATGTTGTGAAGAATTCGCATGGAGGTATGTTAGATGTTGTTTTGGTTCAAGAGAGCATTAGCGCACCAGAAGCATTCGTCTCTGCTACCGAGGGTATAGTGCCACTGGATGCATATCACCCGGCTCTACACATTGAGGTAAGATTAGATGTAGGTCATTGCTCGGAGTCAATTGAGCCCAGCAATATAGACAGTGCCAAGGATTGGAACTTTGGCAAATGCGATTTCGAAAAACTGTATTCATTATTCGCTGCCGAAAATATCTGGGAGGAGGTTTTGGAATCTAAAGATGTAAAAGGGGCCACTCTCAAGTTTTACAGCATTATCTTTAATCACTTTGATATGTGCATGCCTAAAAAACGCAGAGGGAAATCGGCAAACAGGCGATATCCTATATGGTTTACAAGCGATATCATCCAGGATCTAAGGCTCAAGTTAAAACTCCATAAAAATTGGAAACTGACTAAGTGCGATAGCGCGTATTTGCTATTTTCTGACCTCAGGTCAAGTCTTAAAACCCGTATTGCAGACGCATATTCCTTATACATGAGAAATATAGAGAATAAAATTAAACATAACCCTCGTCAATTCTGGTCACACATTTCCAGCCTGCGATCCAAAGGTGGGTTTGAACCGAATATAACATACAAGGGTTTAAATTTTTCAGGTACTAAGGCGGCAGGGGCTTTTGCTGAATATTTCTCATCTGTTTTTCTGCCTGACGTTCCGCAGCTTAATGCTGATCATGTCGGTGCGTCCGACCATTCTAGTAACAGTAATTGCATAAATATACCCCCCTTGAGGCATGTAGACATTGTTAAAGGCATAAACAAACTTAAACCTACCAGTTCTATTGGCCCCGATAATATCCCCCCCTTCATAGTTAAAGACTTAAGAAACATTTTCATTTATCCTCTTTGCCACATTTTTAATTTAGCCTTGCAGACTGGTACATATCCCTCTGAGTGGAAAGTTTCAAGAGTTACACCTATCCCCAAAACCAAAACCAAAAGTTCCGTTGAAGAATACCGCCCTATCGCAATCTTATCTTCCCCGGCGAAGGTCTTCGAGAACATCCTCCATAGTGCTATCTATGAGCAAATAAACAAGTATCTTTGTAATGAGCAGCACGGTTTTAGAAGCAAAAGGTCAGTTGACACAAATCTCCTGACACTTGTGGATTATATCTCGTGTAGTTTGGACCGTGGGCGTCAGGTAGACGTACTTTACTTCGACTTCCGGAAGGCGTTTGACAGGGTTAACAATGACGCGCTGTTAATGAAGCTTAGCGAAATAGGGTTCTCACCATCCCTCCTCCGTTTCTTTGCAGACTACCTACGTGATCGACAGCAGTTTGTTAGGCTTGGTATGTACGTGTCGGGTACCTATCACACACGTTCCGGCGTGAGTCAAGGCTCAATTTTGGGGCCTTTACTATTTCTTATCATGGTCAACGATCTTCCTCAAGTTCTGCTTCATGCAAGATGTCTTTTGTATGCTGATGACTTGAAACTGTACCTGGAAATAAACTCCGAGCGTGATAGTTTGGCACTGCAGCAAGACATTGATGCGATATACAAGTGGAGCGTGGACAACAAGATGGAGTTTAATTCCTCCAAATGCTTCGCTATGACATTCGGTCGAATGCGCCACCCAGTTAATTTTGAATATAATTTAAATAACACTATCATCACAAAGTCAACAGCCATAAAAGACCTGGGAGTCACATTCGATCGAAAGCTCACCTTCCACGACCACATGGCCATGTTAGCTAAACAATCGTACCAAAGGTTAGGTTTTGTTCTTCGTAATTGCCGCGATTTTCGCACCGCTCATGCCATTAAAATCATATTTAATGCGCTCGTACGAAGCAAGCTGGAAACCAGTTCTTGCGTGTGGAATCCCCATGAGAGTACCTATGCACTCTTATTAGAAAAAATTCAGAAAGCTTTCCTTAGGTACCTATACAAGCAGAAACATGGTTACTATCCTTACCTCTATCCGACAAAATTCTTATTGGGTTGCCTCGGATACAACTCGCTAGAGGTAAGGCGAGCTCGAGATCAGCTCACAATAGCCTGTAAGACGCTCCGTGGCGCTATTGACGCTCCTGATCTGCTTGATGTGCTGGCGCGCTTTTTTGTCCCAGACAATTACTGCCGGGGCAGAAGGCACAGGCTGTTTGCCGTGCCTCCATGTCGTACTGTTGCACGTGCTAAGTCGCCAATTCCTCGCACCCTGGCCGCGCTTAATGATCTCTTGGATTCCAACCCAACAGGCGACCTGTTTGCGGATGGATGGACGAAGATTTTATTGGTATGTCAGAAGTACTGTGAGAGGAATTTATGAAAGTGTGGCCATCCTTCTTTATTTTTTATTTTTATAAATGTATGTTTTCATGTTTTTATTTTGTATATTTTAATGAGTTATAATTGTCTCCATAATTTTTTTTTTAATTTTAGTTATTGTAATTGGCTGTAGCACAGCCGTTGTAGCTAAATAAATAAATAAATAAATAAATAAATAAATAAATAAATGGACACTGTATTGTATCGGTCTCTAAAAGGCGTAGTATGGAAGTCTAGGTAATAAACCGGAATTCACTGACTAATACCTTCATTCTTTGGTACTGACTCCAGAACCGGGGTCTTTCTTATGAGCTGTGGACCTTTCTGCGGTCGCCATCTTCTTCAGACAACAAGAGGATCACAACGCAGAAATTCTATTAATCCTACCAGCGTTCCCTTGGCAATCAGCTCCGTTATCACCTTGCTTGGCTATTATTTGTTTTGACGACGCCATTAGCTATTTTAACATAGGCTGCTAGAGTATTGATTATTACTTGTTTGTGCTAATATGAGAAAAGAAGAAATCTAACCCCACCAACACAAATAAACAAATGAACAACGTACCCTTAACGATTCTCCCCAGTGCATAACACTGCAGTAGATCAATTCTGTTTGCAAACTATTACGTCAAATGCAACGAGAAGTAATCGGGTCAGTGATTCGCGCTGGCAACACGCCACAGCACCATGCAGTATGTTAACATGTGTGTGTGAACGTATTACAGATGTTTTGAAATTCTGATAAAGTATCTTGGCAAGGTGTTACAGTATTTTTGTAAGGGAAGCCAAGAATTCTTACTCTTGTAATTGCTGTATTCAGGAAAACCGAAAAAAAAAATCGTGATAACAACTACGTTATATGTTTTAGCATACATAAGTGATGGCGCAGCAAGTGGCGCCGTCAAGTTTTGTTACGAAGTTACTGGAATCACCGAAGAGGTCGGATAAGAGTGACACTGGCTGTAGAACTGTCACTCTAGCAGAGCGTCGCACCGATGATTGAGTGGCGGCTGTCTTCTGATAACAGATGTTGTCCGGGGAGCCACTGTGGTGCTGTGGTGGTGCTCAGTGTTTGGACTGAGCGGCAAGAGCACGGCAGCAACACGCGGCGTTTGCAGGACACATTTCTGCCGCGCTCCAGTTAGGACTAAACGAATGTAAGCGTTTGCGCGCGGCAGTCGTCCAATCGTAGCGCGGCATGCCGCGCGCGGCTACCGCGCATATATTTGGACACACCTTAAAAGCTATCTTGCGCCGTTATATATTATATACATATACCTGTATGGTGACGACTGTTTAACACTGTTATAATCGAGCTACGACTTTTAAGTTAAAAATAGCGGTTCAAATTGAACTTTACTGAACAACACTGTTGCAAGCTGCTAGTAAAGCGATCACATAATGTGACCTTAGACGAGGTCGTTATAAAACGTCAAAGTTCATACAAGATCCTCCATCAACTTCATGATTATAATCACTGCAGACCTATAACCTACTCATTTCCATTAGATTTTATAATTTGACCCTACATAAGATTTATACTTAAGAGGGTTTATCCTAAAAGTTGGCAACGTCGCAAATAACTGTCAAATATTTACCTGTTTTGATTCTGCAATATTACTGAATAGAAATAAGAAATGTGGCTAACTAGCGAACTAGAATATTAATAATGAATTGCAAATAAAACATTGAATTTGATGTTGTACCCATTTTAGGTGTAATAAACGCATTTGGAAAGTTTCCAAATAGTTTTTTTACATCTAAAACTAAACATTCGGTGTTACGATATTAATTATTGCATTTCATAATCAATATTTTAGTTCGCTAGTCAGCCACATTTTTTATTTCCACACAGTAATATTTCCAAATTAATCAAAACAGTGAAATATTTGACATCTATTTGCGACGTTGCCTACCTTCAGAATAAACGCTCTTAACATTTTTAAATTGTATGAACACATGACCCAGAAGGTGTACTATATCTGGGCATTTACCAACTGACGCATTACACTTAGAGGTCGTAGATAGTTGTTAGTAAGTAGTTTAGGTCTTTATAGTAGACAGACCTGTGTTATCGTCTTTTTCAATTCATATGTTCTTTCTAAGTTTATCTTGAACATCACTGACATCGATGAAGGAAAACATCGTGAGGAAATCTGAACTTGTAGTTAATATAAGTCTGATATCACCAACCCGTCTTGAGCAAGCATGGTCATCAATGCTCATGCCTTCCCTTTATCAGAAGAGGCCTTTGCCTTGCAGTGGGATAACAGCTGTAGGCGGGTATGTGTGCGGATATGTTTGTCACGACACTTATCTAATACCCTTGCACTCGATACTTTTCAAGCATAACTCAATATTACTAGCGATGCCTAACAACAGTACAACACTAATGTTTAACCCTTTTGCATGTCAAAAATGTTATCACACATGATTTTGACTTGCGCCTTAATTTTCATCGCAGTCGGGTAATTAAAGTCGCTTTTCATGTCTGTCTGTGTGGCCGCGTTGTTCTTCTAAACTAAGTAGCTGTGGCGACGGCGTACCGGAAGACGTAGCGTTGGAAGGCCTTCCACAAGGTGGACCGATCACCTTCTGAAGGCCGCAAGAATCCACTGGATGTACCACGCCTATGTGCCACGGGACATCCGCTGCAGCGAATATTCGCGCGGTGCGAACGTCGAAGCGTCTAGCGACTGAAGCAAATGTATAGAAATGTATTAATCATGCCACGCGTAGCGGCGAACGGCGGGACGACAAGCGAAATTTGCCGAGCGAATCGCACGAGCGTCTGGCGGCGCGGCAGGCGACAGAAACAAAAGTATGAATCAGTACGGCGTATCCGCGCATGCCACGGTGTCGAGCGGCAGACGCGGCGAATAGCACAGAAACTATACTAGTTTAGTATTCGCCGCGAAATAATGAATACTGAAACTTTTATTACCGAAATTCTAGCTAGGCCAGCTATTTATGAAGTCTGTATTTCTCGTACTTCTTGTGGAATTCTCCGTCTATACCACGATTCTTATTCAAATAATGTGCTCCACTATCTCTGCCAAATATTATGTCTTGAACCAAAAAGCTACTACTCTCTAAGCAATATCGAGATGACTTTGCGCGTGGCTCCTACACACTATGCCGGCGGCATGAAAGACATTTCGGCTACTGGTCGCGGCGGTGAGCGCTTCTGCCCGTGGCTTGTAAACTGTGCCGCCTGGATTGCCGCCTCGCCCGCCGCACCGCCGTTCGCGACGCCCGTTGCCCATGGCCAGGCCATTAGTGTATTTATTCCGGAAGGTTTATGTGTACAAAACATTAAAATTAAACTCACATTCAATAAAAAAATGGTGTATTGTCAAGTCCGTAAAAATCGGGCGAAGTACACGGTCGTTTTCATAACAAGTCTCTATCATAGATCATTTTAAATTCCATGAAATAAAAAAAATATTGCATCGTCAATCAAAACTTTCTTTATAAGTACTGCTACAAAGTTTCCACAATACTTTCGGTATCCAATGCATCACGGTGACTCCCTGACCTTAGGTTTCAAAGTCGGCACGCCAGCCGCGACTGCAGATAAGCCGGTAAGCCCGAATTCATAGTATACTGCATTATATTGGGCTAATAAAGTTAAGTTTGTACGTTTGACCTCGTAAACTAGGTTATTTTCAGTTTTCAGGCATAGATTTTGGGTGCAAGGTTAACTATGAATTATTTTAAGTAGTTTTAACTGTTTTGGCGCTGCAGTGTGTCTGCGGGTTTATAGATTTGTATCTTGTTCTATTACGATTTGCTTGTTCCAATATTGTAGGTACCCTGATTGTTCTTTTGGCTATAATATTTTCAGGCAGAAAGTATTTTTATGATATCTAAACTATAGTTAGGTTTCATAGTACAAAAAAAATACAAAGTTGGCTGTGGACACAACAGTTACAAAGTTCAAGTCAGTAATTGTACCATATTTATTATATATGTACCGAAAAGCATCATTTCTGCATTGCTTGCAGTTTTATTAAAAGCACTTTAAAAAACCGTCTTAACATAAATTATTTAAAAACAAAATTATACCCTCACAATAAGCTTTACCTTCATTTGATATGTCACACGGTACAGTTTGTAAAACTTTTTATTTTATTTTCTTATTTGCCTCCTAAAAGTGACCCCCATATTCGAAATTCATTTATTTACATTACACGTCCGTATTTGGGTCACAGAAATTCATATTATGTGGACCAAATTTCAATTTATTCGGTCCATTAGATTCGGAGCAAATTGGCTGTGACAAACGGACAGACGTACAGACACACGAGTGATACAAGAGTACCGTTTTTTCATTCGGACTTACGAAACCCTAAAAATAAAAATCCTCAAGAGATATAATATAACCTAAATAATATTTATAAGAGTTATTTACCAGAAGGCAAACATATTGGCAAATGTTTGCAGAATGCATTGCTGTGGCGTGTTGCCAACGAGAATCACTGACCCGATTACTTCTCGTTGCATTAGACGTAATAACTCGAAAACAGAATTGATCTACTGCAGTGTTGTTTACTGTGGAACTTTGTGTTATTTGTGGAAGGGCAGATAAATGGAGGGTAGGATGTAAAAGAATCTTGTAGGTTTAGTCTCAACGGTGAAGTGAAGCCGCTTTCGTAAACATGTGTGCACTTTGTGTGGTGTAGTTTGATTGTTGTGTCATTGTAAAAGGTCGTAAATGTGTGCGTGTGAGCGTGTATGCACAGAGCAGCGGTGTAGTTTTGGTATGCTTCACTGTATTGTTCGTAGTGCTCTGTCTTGGTTTTTTGGTCTGAGGGTTTATATAAAACGAGCTTGTTCGGTCACGACTTATGACTTGTAGTTCGTGAGTTTGAACCCAAGCTGGCACTTTCATCATTTCTGCCGAAAGACGTCCACGGCTGGACAAAGGGCTAAGCACCACCACTTCGACCGGTTATGTGCTTCTCACATCCAGCGGATTCCTGCGGCCTTCACAAGGGCACTATTTATTTATTTATTTCGGACAACAATACGGTCCAATTTGTTATTAAAATACCTTATCATAGTAGTAGGACATAAAAAAAAGGATAACGATAGCTGGTGACTGCGGCAGGATGTGCAGAGAACGATAAAGCAAGGAATATGCTACCTAACCATTCTCCCCACATAGTGCCTCAGAAAAGGGGAGTAAGGGCTCTCCACCACTGTTTTCCAACTGTTTTTTTGTTTTACTTTGTATCATTTATTTCATCACCACTGCTCTCAAAACATTGAAGGAAAAGTTCGTGAGGAAACCGGCATGTCCTAGAACCAAAAATTCGAAGACATGCGACATCTACCAACCCGCACTGGGCCCACGTGGTGGATTATGGTCCACTCCCTCTCACAGAGGGGAGGCCTGTGTCCCAGAATATTATAGGCTGATTATGCTATCCTGTTAAGCAGCGTTGTTGTGTTCCATTTTGAAAGACACAGACATGTCCTGCTCGGTTTGGTTGGTGGTAGAGCTTATTCTAAATCTATCTAAGTCTGTCGCCATAACAACAATGTTAACAGCATTGTTGTGTTTGAGCTGTTAAATAGAGTTAAGATAACCAATTCCTCTGTGGTTGAGGATTCCGCGTGAAGCCCGCTTCCACCTTCGGCCTGATTATCACTTACCATCAGGTGAGATGAAGGCCAAAGCTTCCCCGTAGTGGTTAAAAAAAATTGCAGATGCCCATGGGTGTCGGTAACCACTAAGGGCTTTTCAGATATAATAGCGATATTGCTGTCAAGCTATCGAAATGTCACGTATTCGTTGACCACGAATAAGATTATCTAGACAATGTTAACATCATTCGATTCCATGAAACGAATCGACAACGTCGAACGATATATCTATTTCCATATCGTCGTATCGCTACCGAGTGCGACAGCAATATCACTTATATCAAAATAGGCGTTTAAAAGGATTTCAGGTCAAGATTCTTTTCGTGTGGTTAGTGACTAACCTGATGACAGAGTTTTAAAGCCACCCATGGGTCTCTGCCTTGGCTTCACATGCCGCCGAGAAATATCTCTCAGGTTTCCTCACGATGTTTTCCTTCACCGTGGTCAAGATTGATCATAATACATTACGTAAGATCATACCGGAAAACCCGTCTACACGGGCAATGAATCAACATGTCAGACGGAGACCATTTCACAGAGCAATTTAGGGAATAAAGATGTTATCGTACTGCGTACGCGTTTCCTTATGATATTGACACAGGATGTGACATTAAATGGTTTCAATTGAATGTAATATTATGATATTGCGTTAGAAGATGGATTGCAATCATAAGGACCACGTCTTCCGAATAACTGACAATACCTATCATGTTTTAAAGTATGAATTACATTAATTCTAAATCGAATGTAATTATCATCATTTTCTTGCCATTTCGTCTCTCATATATCTATTTTAATAACTATATAATTGTAATTTAACTTCTTTTTTTTTTATGCAATGTTTTTTATGTGTAATTTTTGAATGTATATTGAATCCTTGTGTATATTATTCATATGTAATTTGTAGTACTTAATACGGGAATAATTTCCTGAAATAAATTATTATTTAATTTAATTTAATTCGAAAATGTCACGGTTATTTATGTAAAAAACCTTTAGGTTAAAAAATAAAGACAATATTTGCTCATAAAAATAAAGTATGACAACATCGCATTTTCTTAGCTTTAAATATGAATGATTGGTATGAATGAAAATTATTTATTCGTACTTATCAATGACACTTAGATACACAGAGTATAGTGGAAAGTTATATTAAAAAAAAAAAAAAAAAACTGATTTACGTGCTAGTTAATTCTTTGACATGATCTCATTAACACCCTAGAGTTATGGGATATAAAAAATAAAACCTCAGTTGTAGTACCTACAGCGAATCAAACAAGAACAAAAATGGTCGTCTTCTGCATCTTGTGATCAACGAACATAAAGAAAAATCCATAATTGTCACCCCATTATTTCCTCAAATTTCCCACAGGAAAACTGTCACCTGCTCCAAAACCAAGAAGCAGATATAACCGGTAAAAAGCAGTTGTGACCAGTTCACAATATAATTTAAGTTGCACGAGTGTTCGGGAGAATTGACATGGCAATCATAGCCCCAACTCGCTGACATCCGTTTACAATTGACATCTTTATGACTGTACATGTTACTGCCGAGTGTGACTGTACCTAATGTACCGGAGATATGCGGCACTCAAATATGTTTTGACGGATTGTTTCATTGGAATCATTAGAAAACTTTCGATTGAATTTGAAAACAAATAATATGTTTCTTTGGTTACTTCCAAAATCGATTATAAAGCATTCTAAGAAAAAAAACGCCGGCGACGACGTGGGAACTCACAAATAAAAAAAAAACAAGTAACTGGTCTGGTTTTTAAAAAGATTCCAAAAACAATTTCACCTGTAAATGCTATTAAAAGATGAAAACCCGTTACCAAAGCTATGAATAACAAGACTTCGTAGTTTCGAAAATAAGGGGAAAACAATACAATCAGTTAGTCGTTATGAATTAAAATGGAAGTAGATTAACTTACTAAGAGTGAAACAACTATGGTCTTCGAACCGCAAGACGTACCTAATGCTTTCATTTACACTTGCTAGGCACAGCAATTCTCGCCAAAGCATTGGTGGCCAAAGAAATAGTGCCCAAAACATTGGTAACCGAAGCATTGGTAGCCAAAGCATTGGTAGCCAAAGCATTGGTAGCCAAAGCATTGGTAGCCAAAGCAACGGTAGCCATAGCATTACTGACCAAAACATTAGTAATCCAACCATTGATGACCAAAGTCCTCTTGTACATACCGACATTCCTACATTTATTTGCAGTACGCATACTGATTCTCAAAGCTGAATACAACGTCGCCTTTAATTGAGCACTGAATGCAAGATAGTTAATTTACTCAGGCGTGACTTTGCGGAAATCCATTATAAAATACAATAGACGACGTAGATTTAGTAACCTAATCTGCTTTACTATTCTTAAAGAGTCATAAAGAACCCTGTAAGAAATCTACACATGTTTCACCTCTCAACGAGGCATCCTCAGGATGACGATTGACTTGTTGCGAACCCGGACCAGACGTGTTGACACGTCAACACGTTTGGTCCGGGTTTGGTACAGTTAAGCGGATTAGGTTACTAAATATACTTCGTCTATTGTATTTCACTGAATGCAATTACTTTGTTTCTTTGATTGGCACCAATGCTTTGAGGGACAGTAACAGACACCCAGCTCTGCATTGGCCTGCATAAAACTTCCTTGTGAGCATTGCACCATAGCAACCGCGACAACAAAAGCCATATTTGGAAGGGAATTGCAATGGCTATCGCGTAGCTATATCGTCGATTCTACAACGAAATCAATGGACACTAGACCCTTGGTTCTCCTTCAAGATACCGTGCTCAATAAATTGAGATATGATATGGCTTCGAATCGAATTGAAACCGGGACCTCTGGGTCCGAGATACTGAGGACAAAATTGTCTGCTCGGTTTGGTTGGTGGTAGGGCTTGTTCGAAGTCTGCCTGGCTACTATCTCATCTCTAAATCTATCGCCATAATAACAATGTTAACAGCATTGTTGTGTTTCGGTAGTTAGAGCTAAGATAGCCAGTTCCTCTGTGGTTGACAATTTCGCGTGAAGCGCGCTTCCACCTACGGACTGGTCATCACTTACCATCAGGTGGATGAAGGCCAAGAGCTACCCGGTTGTGGTTTAAAAAAAAAAAAGTTTGGCAGTAATGTGTACAAAATATGAACTAGGTACTAAATTCTGCACTAGGATCTATCTATGTTCGTGTGTAGTTTAAAATACAAACCAAAATTAACAGAAATAATACTAGCCACCTATTACTGGTCCTAATGACCAGAATTTCATCTACTGTGACATTTTGGCCAGTCCCCGTTCCCCCCGTACTCCAAGCGTGCCTCTTTCAAATTGGGCTCATTAGTTACTAGTACGTCACACATCCATCACGTTCTTATGTACCTGTTCATATATCTACACATTATATACATTTAATTGTGCCTTAAGAGCGTTTATTCAGAAAGTGGGCAACGTCGCAAATAGCTGTCAAATATTTCCCAGTTTTGATTAATTTGGCAATATTACTTACTGTATGGAATTAAGAAATATGGATAACTTGTCAACTAAAATATTGATTATGAAATGCAATAATTACTATCGTAACACCGAATATTTAGTTTTAGATGTAAAAAAACTATTTTGAAACTTTTCAAATGCGTTTTTTACACCTAAAATGGGTACAACATCAAATTCAATGTTATAATTGCAATTCATTATTAATATTCTAGTTCGCTAGTTAGCCATATTTCTTATTTCTATTCAGTAATATTGCTATAAGAATCAAAGCAGGTCAATATTTGACAGTTATTTGCGACGGTGCCAACTTTTAGGATAAACTGTCTTAAACGAAACAGGTACATATTTGACAGATATTTGCGACGTTGCCAACTTTTTAAGTGATTTTTGCTTCTGTGAGCCCAGCTACGATTTTCCCGTGCAAGTATTATTCCAGAAAAAAAAGGCATGAGAAAATATAAAATGCATATTTTCTCGGAAACGAAACTTTATTAAATCAAGTCTAAAGCCACCGCTTGCAGACTTCTATTATGATAAAAAATACGAAGTTTCCACCATCCTGCACTTACGGTAGGAACAACATACATCTATCCATACATACATGCCTAGGCACTACGGGAAAACGTTGACCGCTGAAACGGACGAAAATAATTCCGACTTGGAGGTATTTTAGTACAGAGAAGGGAATACGTGGCTGAATATTTTATCTTCATGTTGATTCTATCTGAATACTATGAGAGAGAAATAGTCTTGCATTAGGATACCGGCGGCTCTCTAGTTGGGTTACAGAGGTTTGTGTAAAATATTGATATGCAGCCTCATTGGTTACACTACG
The DNA here is from genome assembly GCA_916701695.1 of Agrochola macilenta. Taxonomy (NCBI): domain Eukaryota; kingdom Metazoa; phylum Arthropoda; class Insecta; order Lepidoptera; family Noctuidae; genus Agrochola; species Agrochola macilenta. The sequence goes on along the minus strand of OU753554.1, from coordinate 6,002,413 downwards.
TACACAAAAACAGGCAAGTATTGGAAAGAACAGCTAGTTATTTTAGGTGTTTTCAGTAGAAAGTGTTTGAGATTCTCAGTGGGTCCCGCAATGGCAGACGACATCGCGGCAGGCCCAGACGGAGATGGCGCAATGAGCTGGACTCCTTTAATAAAGATTGGTCCTTGGCTGCTCTAAAAAGAGAGAGATGGAAAGAGATATAGGGAGGCGTTTGCCCAGCAGTGAGACAGCATTGGTTAACACAAAAAAAATAAAAATATGCTTGAATCACGGCCAAACTTCAGCGCTTCAAGAATGGAACATAAAATACTACATATGGTTAATTCATAGATGATATAAATATTCTGCTAATTTATAAAGTCACAAAAAGCAGCACCGCGTTAACAAGGGGTCGTATATTTTAGTAAAACATACATAGTTGTATGGGCAGCAACGTATCCTACACAGATGTACACACGACCCCAAAAGTTTTCAAATCAAACTTGAAGCTTGGAATGTTTACTGACAATCCTGCACACTCCCTTTCACCCTCTACGTTCACACACACACACACACGCACACACAGAGACACACACACACACACACACACACACACACACACACACACGCTCATAAGCCAACGTAGTTATGGTCTGTTCCAAAAGTATCTGATGGAAATGTAAACAAATGGATTAGAAAATGTACCGGTGGTGGACGCCAATTAATTGTATTATTTGAATACTTACTTAAACCCGAAATTCTAATTTTAAGTCACATGAAAGAGGTTTTTTTTTGACAATGGGGTTTAATTTTATAACCTCAATTTTAACGTAATTGAAAAATCATGTCATATGTAAAAATGTAATTCAATCAATAATGTCATAATACATGGCTATACCGCCATGGAATAACTGAAGTTTTCAGCAAAGTTTTCCTTGAAACCCGAACTACAGACGGGCAGATACTCACAGAAAACACACAAAAGTTGTCTTAAGGAAAGAATATAAAAGTATATAAAGAAGTAAGTAGTCACAACTCACAAATCAAACTGATCAATACTCTGTTAGTTGAAGAAGTGACATATGGAGCTTTGTTGAGTGTCATAGTTTGCTTCGATGATATACTTCGTTTCAGTATTATTTCAGTTTTTGGTAAGTTTTTTTTTTTCTTCCTGCCTCGTTGGTCTAGTGGGTGCAGGCGCTGAGCGTGACTGCGTGAGGTTCTAGGGGCGATTCCCAGGTCGGGTATTTCCAGCAGGAATTGCTTAGTAGCAGCTTGGCTTCGTAGCAAGTGTACAGGGTGTTCGGAGAAGGATGAACATACGAAAATGGCGAATCCGTGGGGCCGTCTACTACGTTTTTAGGCCCAAAAACAAGACCCAGGCCACAAGGATTTTTTTTAATGATTTTTTTTATTTATTTTTCGGAATTTGTCGTTGCCAAAACTTCAAACGTCAATAATTTCATTTAAAAACAACATAACTGGCAACATTTTATTTTTATTTTCATCTAAAGTAACTGTAGAATCTTATAAAATTTGTATTTGATGCAGATGATTGCTAGAAAAGTAAATACGAGCCCTTAAACTACAAACAAATAAATACCAAAAGCCCGCCTATGAACTGCGTTCAAAAAAAAACTAACAGTGATAGAGCAGTTCTAATTTTAGGAAAACATCTTTAGTTCATGCCCAATCTAACGGTATGCAATATGCACAATTTCTTTTAAAACAACTGGAATAAATGAAAAAAACTGAAATATGAGCAACCACGAATTTCCTTTAAATTTAAAGGAAATTAGTGGTTGCTCAAATTTCAAACGTCAATAATTTCATTTAAAACAACATAACTGCTAATTTTATTTTTATTTTTATCCTAGAATAATTGTAGAACCTTATATGTTTGTAAAAAAAAAATTGGTTCGTATATTAATTAATTTCACTTTTCGCAAATTTCCTTAGCAATTCTTTCGGTGAAAAAAGTCCCAGGCAGTTAAAATTGGCGAATTGTTCTAGTTGTTTTATAAGAAATATGCACAAGCATATTGCATACCGTTAGTATGGGCATGAACAAAAGATATTTTCCTAAAATTAGAACTGCTCTATCAGTGTTCGTTTTTTTTTTTAACGCAATTCAAAGTCGGGCTTTCGGTTATTATTTTTTATTTGTTTGTAGTTTAAGGGCTCGTATTTACTTTTCTAGCAATCATCTGCGTCAAATACTAATTTTATAAGATTCTACAGTTACTTTAGATGAAAATAAAAATAAAATGTTGCCAGTTTTGTTGTTTTTAAATGAAATTATTGACGTTTGAAGTTTTGGCAACGAAAAGTTCCGAAAAAAAATAAAAGAAAACATTAAAAAAAGTCCTTGTGGCCTGGGTTTTGTTATTGGGCCTAAAAACGTAGTAGACGGCCCCACGGATCCGCCATTTTCGTATGTTCAGCCTTCTGCCGAACACACTGTATAGAAAATGGAGGGAAAGAACCATAGGGCATAAACAAATTCGTCCGCATCGCTGTCAACAGGAAATGCCCAAAAGGCTGGCAACATTACCACGTTGCATGGCGATGCTGATTCTTTTGCCAAAAAATTGGCCAGCCCTCTGGTCACGCAAGAGTCCTAGAACGTCCTTGTAAAAAAAAATGCGTGTTTAAAAAAAAAACTATTTTGGTGACGGGGTCCGCCAGGACCGATGCCATGTCACGGGAAAGTCCGCGTGGCCCCTGACAACGTACAGGCAACTGAAAGAACACGGGTGGGTTTTAATCAGTAAGAGTCTGACACGCCCTCCCGCTCCGCCCAGAGCGGGAGAAGCTATTTGATAATTTCCCAGCCAAAAAAAAAGGTCTGTTTAACACAATGTTATAGTGCGAGTTTTCCATTATAGATAAACATACGTTGCTACGAGTATATTTGGACCGCGCCCGTCCGTTTGCGAAGCAAAAAGCCGCTTCCGATTATTTATATTGGTAAAACATGGAATATGCGTATCCAGTGACTAAGTAAAGACATGGAATGGACAGAAGTATACATAGAGAGTAACAAGCAACGTTTAGTACACCCACTGCAGCGTAAAAGCCTCTTCAAATACAGAGCAGGCCACGTTTCCTAAGTCCGTGTTCGTAATTTCAGATCAGTAGCATATAAGCCGAAACTTGGACACTCACGGTACGGCTGGTCCATAAATTCAAGGTCGCTCAGCGAGCTATGGAGCGGGCTATGCTTGGAGTCTCTCTGAGGGATCGAATCCGGAACGAGGTGATCCGACAGAGAATCAAAGTTGTCGACATAGCTCACAGAATAAGCAAGCTGAAGTGGCTGTGGGCCGGCCATATTAGCCGTAGAACCGATGACTGCTGGGGTAGACGTGTTCTTGAGTGGAGACCGTGAATCAGCAAACGTAAGGACGCCCACAGGCTAGGTGGAGCGACGATCTTCGCAAGGTAGCTGCTGGATGAGAGTTGCCGAAAATTGAGCTGAATGGCGTGCAATTGGAGAGGCCTATGACCAGCAGTGGACTGCTATAGCCTGTTGATGATGATGGTGATAATCATATAGGTAAGTTCAGTTTTCTATGCGATATTTCCCCATTAATTAGTCAGTGTGAACATTTTAAAACTCACTATGATCGAAGCCTGGGGCCTCATTTCTGTCCCAAAAGCTCACGGTCTCAAATTTGTGCAGAATAAACAATTTTTCTTTCTTTCTTTGGATTTTTAAATACCCGACTATGGCAAAACCAAAGGAGGGTTATGATTTATCACATGTATGTATGTTCATATGTTCTCTAATAACTCCTAAACTACTCGTTAATTTATAAAATAAAAAAATACTCCGTATAAATATAATTAAAACATATATAATTAACATCTCTCAACCTTAAATAAACAAATAATTAAAATAAAACTAAAATAACCAAAATGCTTTTAAAACGAGGTTGTTATTAATAACCTTTTAACACGGAAAACTGTTATTAAACCAAAAGAAAACGTTACATTGATAATGTCGCCATGATAGCGAAGCTTTATGAGTTAATTATGTTAAAAATACTAGCTTTTTTTAAATGGGACTAGCTTTTAAGTACTTTCGTCTGAAATTACGATTACCTAATTGCATTATTTGAAAAGAGGGTTTTGGTTTACTGTGGGATAGACATTTACCCCCTCACTAATTAACTCAAAGTTATGTAAGTTACACCGGTATTAACTTCGATTTAACCTTACATTATTCGAGTTTTAAGTTTGACATAACTGGGGTTAAACTCTGGAATAGGGATGATGACAAAAAACATTTTTTTAGTCCGTCTTTGAGATTATAAAAAAATATTGGATACGTATTTTTTCTTTTTTTACGTAATCTAAAGATTGCGGCGATACATTGTGGTAAAATATGCCATTACGTCACAAGTATGTAGATTTTATACATACTAGTGACGTAGCGACTCCCACTCCCCAACTTAAAATGCGTTTTATCTAAGTAATTTTTTATTAATATGATAAAGCAAAAAATACGTGTCTAATATTTTTTTTATTATCTGACTGACGGACTAATTAGTTTTTTTTTTTTTTTACCCAGGTATCATCCCTATTAAACATCATGTATACAGGAGCAATCCATAAGTGAGATTTTTAGAATCTTCTTAAAGTTCCGTGCCAAAATTAACAAAATAGAAGTCATGGATTATATTTGTTATCCCTCTGTCTGTTTGTCTCAGACGATTTTCTCTAAAACTATTCGCAGTAATTATTAAACATTTTCCTAGAGATTAACCTAAAAATACCTAAAAATACTGGAATTCAGCTGCATCCGGTTAGACGGGAAGCCAACCCCAACATAGTTGGGAAAAGGCTAGGCAGATTGATTTTCCTAGAGATTAACCCAACTGTTGTTAATTATGGTCTTGTTAAAATTGTGCAAAAATTATGTTCATTTCTGTACTTTAAAACTGTTTTCTTTTTCTTTTATTATATTGTTCATGTTTTGTTATTGTTGCAGTTGTTTTTATGTTTCATATAATGTTTTTATTTTTTTATTTTGTAAGCTGTGTCTGTCGCTTAATATTGTGCACTTGGCTTGTAGTTGGCTTGTGTTAATTGGTTGAATACTGTAGTGATTGTATATAGAACAAATAAATACAGTGTATATTATATTAAAATATTAAAAAACCCCGACACAAATATTTCCTCATATCTCATTCCTTCTCCATCACCAGATCTGACCTGTTCATCGTCTATCTATATCCTATTCATTGAGACCATTTCAATGAGCCAAGCGAACACGATACCTGTGCTGTAAGTTGGTAAGGGAGTTGGGTATCCTGCAAAGTCCAGGTGATGCTGCAGCACCAGTTTAAGGTTACTATGCTCTTCCAATATCATTGAAGTAACAGAATACCAAATTTCAAATCAATCAGACCTGTGAAAGACGCTCATATCCATTCATCAACTAGAAAAGATCTGATAATTTTCAAACGGCCGAACCGATTTTGATAAAATACACACAAACACTCTGTTTACCCGTTTAAGCTACGGTGCCACAGACAGACACACACACATAGCGGTCAAACTTATAACAACCCACTTTTTACATCGGGGGTTAAAAACTGTTTTTTTTTTAATAAAATGCTGGTGAATGATTTTCGAAACACTCCTGTGTGGGTTAACATGAGCTGAAGATTATTTGCAAACGAAGTCGCGGGGTAAACTAGTTCAACATTTACCAAAATAAAACATTATTACACTGAATTTGAATATGGTATACCTACCTTATTTGAAGTAATAAAGACAGTAACAATATAAAGGTGAGGATCCACGCTAATAAAGTTTAATTAACAATTTAAGCTCAAATACACGAAGTAATAACCATTAGCTCTAATTTTATGATCATCTTATTATGTTTATTTTGGAGCAATAAAGACGTAATAGAAATTATACTTACCCACATCTTTAAAAATAAAAAAGTAACGAAGTTAGAGGCATGAGGAACAGGATGTAAAGTTCACTCATCCTCCATAGAAAAGGGAGGATCCTCCAACCAGACGGGTATTGTGTCTAGTGGGCAACTGCCCGACGATTGATGTAAACTCTGCTTCCACAATGCAGGATTTTCCGTGACAAAGCCAAATCATTTATTTCAAATAAGCCCTTGTTGCACTAATTACCTATGAGTGGATTATTAGTAAACACGATAAAACTAAAACACTAGCGGTATGTTGCACACTTGCACTGTAAGCGATGGGAAAGAAAAGAAAGAAAGAAAGAAAATAAATTTATTTGACTCAGGTTAAGGCACACAATATTCACATAAAAACAAAAAAAAACAGAAAAAATAAAGATAACTTAAAATAATATTGTGTGCCTCACGGCTGCGCCAAATAGGCCCAGTTCAGCATAAATGCCAGACAACTAGTGTCTGACGCTGGTTTTCAACTGGACCTTCTATTAAGAGGACGTCTTACGGATGTAAATCAGTTTTATAGTGTGTATGTGTTCTATATTTAAATAAAAGTCGATAGAAATTAATGAATGAGCAAGAAGAGTGGGGGGCGCGTCTTCGTTGATGGCATTATCTGTAGCTGCCTGTATACCAAATCGCTTGTTTTTACCGCACTTAGATATTTTTTCAGTAAACTCTGCGTCAATCCACCTGACGGAGAGTGGTTATCGTAATCTCTTCCTCCATTTTGTTTTCTCCAAAAGGTCGAACCTTACATATACAATTGATCTTGCTACTAGCAAACTGAAGGCCAATTCTCGTACTAAAACGTTCAAATTCAATTCGCAAGCTCATCCCTAGACAGTGACAATCAATGTCAAAAACGTGACAAAAATGTTTTTTTTTTTTACAGATTGGACTGTGATTAGAATGCGAACGTTAGACATAGCCTAGCCTTTTCCCAATTATGTTGGCGTCGGCTTCCAGTCTAACCAGATGCAGGTGAATACCAGTATTATACATGGAGCGACTGCCCATCTGTCCTCCACAATTTAGTAACTCTGTATTACGATACCCCTTGGACACTGGTTGTCAGACTATCGGGTTTCTGACGACCCGTAACGACTGTCAAAGATCCACGAATGACAGCCGGGACCGACGGATTAAATCTATAATAATTAATTAAATAATTCTATACTTAATTTGACCTTACATATTCGACTAGACGGCGGCATACGATTCGTTCCGATTTCAGCCGCGCGCAGACATATCTTGCGAGCACTCTAAGCCTGTAATTTCATGTGTTTGACACAGTTAGTCAGTCTGCATCTCAAACTGCATACTCCTTTGCATCCGCAGAGGAACTTGAACAAGTGTCAATTAGAGCATTGAATGCTCGTCTAGAAACTGCAACGTACCGTCTTTATTCATGCCTAATGTACAAAAGAGATACAGGGAGCTAACTTGCAACTAATTTTCATTCATTGTTTGAATGTGCTTAATAGTCAGTTTTTGACATCTTCTGAGTGAGTCTGAACTTTTAAACGTTTGTAATTATGACAACAATTATAAAAAAACTGTAGATTTTTTTGTTTTTGTCTGTTTACCTGAACTCATTTGTTGACTGTACTCGTAACTCACTCGTAAGGTACGGCTGCTAACAGCCGTACGTAAGTTTTTGTGGACCTTTTCTATTATGCATGTATGAAGGCTTTTTCATAATGCCTCTAGCCGGTTTTTATGGTAAATTAAGTGAGTACAATAAAATACGATTTTGGACGCATTAAACTGTATCCATCTATCTTCTACTATAATCTTTTCTGACTGGCTACACTCACTAAAACTATTTATAGTAATTAATATTTCCATGCATAACACAAAATCCAACACCAATACAAAATTAAAGAAAAATAATGTCGAATTCCAAATTCAAAAAACGAAACACACGCGAAATTGTGAATTACAAAAAAGTATCGCGTCACTTATTAAATCTAAATTAAAAATTATAAATCCTTTCGGTGTGTCGGGAGCGGTCCCGTTTCATCCAAGGTCGCTGGATCAGTGTGTCAGGGAATAACGTATAGCCCTTAATGTGATAAAACCTTTTTTAAATCGATATCTGGCTGGTGATGCTGCGAATTTTTTGTATGTTATGGTTTGACACTATGTAGGTTATGGTTTCGGATATCGGATGGCAATGTTTAATCAATGATGAGCATTGTTTTTATTAAGATTCAAAGTTTTTTCTGTTTTACAGAAGAATTTTTACCATCTTCTGTTTTTTTAAACATGCAAAATGCAAGCGAGCCAGCGATTTTTAAGGTGTGGAGGATTGCTATGCAGTTATCATTAATTTGATTTTAAAAAACTTAACTGAATCGTAGCGAAACGTTTTTAACTTCTTCATCATTATATCAAATCTGCCAGCCAAATGACTTGCTCTTCTCAAAATGTACAAAACATTTAATGCTTAATTTTGAAGCTACTTTTCGCCACAGTATAAAGCCTTAAACATAGCAAAAAAATGTTCCAAAATATATATTTTAGCTTGATATTCCTTTGGCTCGGGTTGTCCGAACCGTAAGGCCCGTGTGTTCCGCAGTGCGGCGTTGCTGCGGCACTGAGCTGCGGTCGCCACAACCCTAGCGAATCAACTGGTTATTTTGCTCATATTTACATCGTTATGGAAGATACTGATATGTGGCTGTAACTTTGGGCTCGGACACCTGTTTTGGAGACCACGAGATGGGGGAAACAGGCTGGAAGAGCACAAAATGGGAGTACAATTAGGGTTTTGGCCGTAGCCTCCACGTGTGGCGATACAAGTGTATGTCGGGCGTACCCTTGGTAAAGGCTTGGTAGTCTGACTCGCCACCATCTTGCTGCTTGGGTAATAAATAATAATTAATAAAAATAGTTTATTACAACATACATACACATACAACATACTAGGTACAAACAAAATTTTTGATTGGATCCTCCTTTTAGGCAGATAGTGCCTGTATTAGGAGAGTCCGCTCTTCCATAGCAAGACGTGTTATATAAAAAGCAAAACGTAATTTTTTTTGTACTAAACTACATAGTTTTAAAGTAATAAATAGTTTTAAAGCAGCTGATTCGATAAAAAAACGTTTGTTGGCGGTAAACATCAATGAAAGAACCCAAACACAAAAAAGTACAAGTTGGGTAAAAATATGTGTCACATCCACGCAAAACGGCCATCGCTCAGCATAATGCTGCGACCCTATACGAGACAGAGCCCCAGCGCTGGTAAAAAGAAGGGTAGTTTCGGCCTAGTCTGATTTGAGTCTGACTATGCTCGGCGTTCTTCCTTTAGGAAAGGTTTTGATGGGTGGCAATGGAAATACGCTAGTCAAGAAGGTTATTGACCGCGACATATGCTTGGGCTATCCGAGAATTTTAACGAGCATAATTGTTACCTATTTCAATCTCATAGGTCAGTGGTTGATGCTGGTGATGTGGTTCAATCATACACTAGGTACTGCGGTCGAAAAATGTGGGAATATCTGATTTCTGCGATTGTACTTGGTGTTTGGACTTGAGTGACTTGAGTCCCCGTATTTAGCGAGAACTTTGCTAACAGACCATGTGGTTTAACGCAGTCACCAGAGAAATGCGGATTTATAAGTTAGCATTCTATATTATTGTTCGGTATATCTTCATTCCCTTCTAAAAGTTGTATAAAAAATATATTTTCAAGTCGTTTGTCCTCGAGTAGGTAAGGCCATGAGCAATAAATCCCTGAAACGTTTCGAAGAAGAAGATAATGGTAGCTTGGTAATCAATATTATCATCCAATGCCACGTTCACCTGTTTATTTATATTTATAACACTAGCGACCTGCCCTTACTTCACGCAGTTTTCACGACTTTACATAACATCGAGTTTTCTTTATTATATTTAAGTTTAATATTAATTTATTATACACTTAAACCTTCCGGAATAAATTCTCTAAATGATGGTGAAAACCGCAACAAAATCAAAATATTTTAAATGTCGATATTCTTACTGTTTTACTATAAACATGCTTAATCAATATTGGGATGTAAAACCTAAAGTATAAAAAAATGCAAGAGCAAGCGAAGCGATCTCGAGAATTGGATCTCGACTCTGATAAGTTAGTATTTTGTAGATCAATCTTGAGTTTCGTTGACTACAGTCCGGCCGTCGAGAGAATACGTTTGACACCTGTCAGTTTCATACTAACGAATACGTATTTTGCGAATTTGATCCTTAAGACTACTAGAAGTTGTCCAACTGACAGGTGTCAGGAACGCATTCTCTCGACGGCTGGACTGTAACTGAGACAATTGTGTAGAGGACTGACTTGATAGATTGTAACCCCGGGTCCACACTCTCCAGGAGGCAAGATGAGGTGAAGTGAGCGCGATAGTGTAGATAGCGCCCTCGCCTCCTCTCGTCGTCTCTCGCATTGCCTCGCGCGCGCTCCGCTTGGTATCGGTTTTTTGACAGGAGTCAAAGGACGCGAGGCGCGAGACGTGGCGGGCAAGTGAATAAAACCAATGTAATGAAATGAAATGAAATTGTTTATTCTGTATATATATCGGAATCACTGTCACACGTCATATATTAAATATTAAAAATAAGCTGATCCCCGAATAAGGTAAGGTGAGGTCGGTGTTTCCTATCTGACTACTCTGAGAAGAAAGGCCGAAACAAACTCAGAGGTCACAGTCTCTTTTAAAGTCCAGACATAATCTTGGTCAAGCCATGTGAGGACCATTGTGTCTGAAATGAATGTGGTTTTTTTGAGGAAAGAACCACACAGATTTGAGTGGACCTGTCCAGTCAGTGCAAGCATTTGTCAGTAATCGTGGAGCTCAACTCAGAACTTAAGGAGCTCAACTCGACGAACAATACCAAGGAAAGGATATTTGGGTAGGCCGCATCAACTACTCAAACTGACCATCATTAAAACTGAGAAAGAAAAATAAATGAAAAGGAAAAAAAAAATATCCACATAGTCCTCACATTCACAATAATTAAAATAATATAATACTTTACAAAGTAATCGTGTCATTTTGAATATAATTTTCAACAATGTCAATGTGTATCTGGATGGTAGCTGAGCCTCCGCTTGCCACGGTTCGTGCACGGGCCCCCACTAGGCGCACTCGCGAGAGTGTGGACCCGTGGTAATAACAATAAAGCAGTGAAAATACGTGGTTATCAATGTTCGTTTTCTCTCTTCACTGTTTAAGGTTTTTGCCTTGCGTTTTTATACTACGTTACACGTTGATATTATTTCCTTTCAAAACCAACTGATGACTGCTGCTTTCACATCATTTCTGCATCGACAACTTATCAAGATTTTATCAAGAACTTCCGTCAGTACAAAACTAATGATGGCTTTTCGCGAATCCTTGTAATGGAAAAAGGTAATATTCTGCAAATGAAACGTGATGTTTGGTGATATAACAGTCTTAAAGATAAGTCTATTGTCGGTTACATAGTGAGAATAGGTTATCCTATTTATCCGAATGAGTGAGTCGTTACTGGAGATTAAGGGTTCGTATCAGGCGAACAGGGCAATGTCAATGGGAACACAGGATTCGACCGCAAGAACCTGTCTTAAGGTGCCTACAGATTTGCTCGATCACATGTTCTCTTTGGTACTTCTTGATATGAGGGGCGGTATTACTCATTAAAATACGTGTCGATCTTAATTAACAGAGAACATCTGTGAATCTCTGTGTGTGTATCTGTGTCTGTGTCTGTGTGTAATCTGTCTGTCTGTCTTCAAATCAAAAGATTTTATTTCACATAAACCTACATGGGCACATTAGAAACGTCAGAAGCTAGGTGCACGGTTCCAATTGGTCTTTCCTATGGAGAAGATCCGCGGTGACTCTTTTAAATGCCCTCTCGCTCCGAACCATGGACTGGGGCCAGACGCGAGAGATCACTGCCACCGATCGCCTCCACGAGGACGCGGCGATGCTCTGCCCAAGCCGGACAGACCAGATAGAATATCTTACGTACAAATAAATAAAAGTGAAGTATCTGTTTACAATGTCAAAATATCAGCTTTATAACCGACTTCTTACTAAAAGCATAAAAGTATATACGGTACTTACAACAAAAAAAATCTTATTTTTTATCTGTCTGTTTATTCCAGCTAATCTCTGAAACGGCTGGACCGATTTTACCGGGACGGAGTAGAACTTACGTAGTAAGGCTACTTTTATTTTAGAAAAATAATAAGAGTCCACGCAGCACTTAGTGATTAAATAAAATTCCAAAAACCCTAAAGTATTAATTTCTGTTAATTTAATTCCCTTTCCAAACACCATTCAACCTGAATTCAAACCTCGACATAGTTCAGATACGGCAAGAAAGTAATAAAGAAAACATAATAAATGTTGGCAGGACTATCTAGCCGCCAACAGATGATATATGGTCGCGACTCACGGAATCTGAAGGTCAAGTATAGCTGAGGAAAGAGTGGCCCATGATCTGCGTGCAAATAGAAGTGCCTTCCAGACCTGTAGCTTACCAGCCTGAGATGTATAAAAATAAAGATAAAGCTCATTTATTTGTCCAAAACATGAGTACACACACACAATCAGATATGGCATGCAAAATGTTATATTAAAATTATATCACAGTCGTGTTTTGCCTTAACGTCGTACAAATATAAATAGGTAGGTTAAGACATAAACATTCAATAATTATTAATTTATCCATTATTCAAATAATTAACAATCAATGACACACAACCAATTCACACACAATTTTGTTATAGAACAATCTTAGAAAGAAAGGAAGGTTTAAATAGACTTTCCTAACACTTTCCGGGACACTGAATAAGACACAATAGAAGTTTTATTATTTTCACGTTTATGGGCGTTTAGTGTCCCGGAAAGCGTTAATGTAAAATTTCTCTTCAAACTATTTATATGCAGTCTTCTGTCGGTCTGCATTAATAGCATACATTTTTGGGCTTGTTTACTAACTTTCGACTAACGGGTATATCTGCATCTAACATTGTACACAAAAGTGCTTTAAAGAAAAATAAATCTGTAAAAAGTTTATTTTTATAGCAAATTTCTTCAAATCTTGTATGTAATAATTATTTTAGTTGTAGGTAAATAAAAAACTTCTTAGCAATAAATCTTCTATCTACGTATTAAATTATTCAATTCCGAATCTCTTGATCCGTCAATTCCCTTGTAAAATTAAATCAATCAATCAAGTTTATTCGCACTATATGGGTTTTTTTTTAAATAAATTTTCTAACTTATACCTCAGACCAAATAAAAAACCAGTACATAGCGCTGCGAACAATACAGTGAGGCATGTCAAAACTACACCTCAGCTCTATGCGTATGCATAGAGCGGAGGTGTCAATCAAACTACACCTCACTAAGTGCACAGATGTTTACGAAACCGGCCTCATGCCACTGTTGACAAGCGCTATTTCGTGTTTTTTTATTTAATCTGAGACATACACGCTTACTCCTCGAAGCACAGCCCCCTGACCTTGCAAAGCCGCTTCCATAAACTTTACCTCGGCGGGCGGCGTCACGTTAGTCGGCAATCAGACGAGTTTTCGTGGAAACAATGTTGAACTCCTTCAATGCCAGACGATAGTTCCAGCATAGAGTTAAGTGCCGATACTTTACAATACAACTAGCTTTAGCCCGCAACTGCGTCCGCGTGAAATTTCTTGTTTTAACATAAAATACACTTACGAGCATTATATGAAAAAGCCACTTGCAAAATGCCAAAAAAGTTGAAATATCTCCTCATACAAGTTAGTAGCTACATGAAGTAAAATTTAAAAAATCTTGAATACAATTGTATAGGTGTTTTTCATGCGCTATTAGATACTTGAATGTTGCTTTTTACTTCATGAAGCTATCTTAGCTAGCTAGCTAGCTCGTCGCAAAGTAATAACAGCCGAACGGGTCGATTCAATCAGGTTAAGCTACGCTTGCCGGGGTTGGTCCGTGGATAGGTGACCATGTTTACATACCGAGACTCCTCCGTGCCTCGGAAGCACGTTAAGCCGTTGGTCCCGGCTGTCATTTGTCGATCTTTGACAGTCGTTACGGGTCGTCAGAAGCCCGAAAGTCTAACAACCAAGGTCTTACCAAGGGGTATCGTGTTACCCACTAACTGGGTTGTGGAGGTCATCTGACCTGTATTTACATGGAGCGACGGCCTAAATAGGCAGCCGCAAAATACTGGTATTCAGTTGCATCCGGTTAGACTGGAAGCCGACCCCAACATAGTTGGGAAAACGCTAGGTAGATTAACAATGACGAGCAATATAAAAAATCTCTAAATCAATCTTATCTCCTAAACCACACAAGTTAGCTACATGAAGTAAAATAAAAAAAATCTTGAAAACGGTTTTATCTATCTTGCGTGGTTTCGGAAATATTTCATCATAAGTTAGTACATTTACATTACGTTTCTTTCTGACTTTTTTTCTTTTTGCTCGACTCCTATGAGTCGTAGGGTGATGTTAAATAGCCGGTAGCCTTCCACAAGAATTGGACTATCAAATGCAAAAACATATTTTTATATCCAACTGCTAATTCCAGAGATGAGCGCGTTCAAACAAACAAACACGTCAGCTTTATTATTAGTATATAAGTATAATACAAAATACTAACAAATGGAAGATCGATTTCTGCTAAAGTAAAGTGTAGCGTTTCTTGACACGAAAAACGATTGAGGAAATGTGGAAATGTAATAGTTGTGTGCTACATTGATTTTGCAACATGTACTCGTAAACTTCTGCCTCACCCTTTGGTTATTACTGGCGTATGTTATGCATGTATATTGAAGAAATTATTTGTATTGCTACTATTATTGGTTATGCTTCAGATTTTTGAAGTGAAAACTTCTTTAGGCGCGTTGAGACATTTTTGATACGGGTAAACTTATAGATTCGCGTAGTGCTGTGCTTTAGAAAACAGATGGCGCTAATACCAGTTTTAATTTTTCCCTTCTGTCACCTCTCCCCAAGTTTTAGACACAAAATGCGATACGCACATCATGTGAACAACATTTTCTTAAATCCTTGATTCCCTCACCCTCTTACTCACTTTTTATAGCCGAAGAATAGAATAATGTACACCATGTAAATAACAGATTGTAGAAATTTTATATAGGGATCACCCTACCATCACTTATTGTAAAACGATCGGCGGTCGTATCGCTTAAAGCGATCTTCGCATAGCAAAGAGATTTTTTTTTGCAAACATTCCGTTTTAGCCGTTATTGCTCAAAAGTCTGTCGCCAATGTTGGGCCCAACAAATGTCGGTCGTCGTACTTAACATTGAGCAATACCCATTAAAAACCGGCCAAGTGCGAGTCGTACTGGCACACGAAGGGTTCCGTTCCACCGTACAATATTTAGCAAAAGACGCCGAAAATAACATGTTTCTTGTATAGAGACTTTTTTTACGAGTAATACCTATAGCGGCAATAGAAATACACAACCTGTAAAAATTTCAACTGTCTATCAGTTCATGAGATTCAGTCCGCTGACAGACAGACGGACGGACAGCGGAGGTTTAGTAATAGGGTTTTATTTGGCACCCTTCGGGTACGGAATCCTAAAAATGAACATCTAAAGACTTCTCCATTTAGCCCGAAGCCATATTTACTAAAGGAAATCTATACAAACGTAAACAAATACGTTTTCATTAGGATGTTCTCAGTTTTCCGTCAGCTCGCTCCCTAATTGGTGTATCAGTTTCAGGCAGATGCGGTGATTGGTCGACGTCGGTTTAATTAGCGAACTACCCGCCATATGGGGATAAAAAACTGTAACCTGACTACGAGCCATTTTCTCTGTTTTACGCTGAGAGTTTTTTACGCGATGCTTACATTTATTTAATTATCATATTTATTATGTTTGATAAGGCAAGAGTTTTGTTCGCAAAATATGTACTAACCATACATTGAAGATGAATTTGTATGGGGAAAGTGGATACTTATATTCATTAGGAAACAAGAAGATTCTTCAAATGACTCCAAGGTCTTCCTTTTCTAAAGTTGACAGATGATGTTATTAATGATGGTGAACCTTTAAATCGGAAGTCTTGCAAATTCTCTCGCAATTTCTGAAAGCGTAACTTTGTATATCAACAACTTGCACCTTTGGCTGTTAACATTTCTATCAACCAATGAGAGTTTTCATGAAAATTAACGCCACCAGCGCCACTTTGACAAGAGGTCTTCCATTTCGACACTGAATATAAAATATATGATCCGTTCATCATTCAGTCACGACTAAAGAAAATAAAGGCGGTTTGACACTTTTGACAGGTGCCCGGACCTAACGTCTCAATGCTGCCACCTAGTGAACGTCATTTTAGAAAACCCCTATTACAACAAACAAGATCTTCAACTGAGACCCTGTTTCGCGATGTAAGAATCGCCACTCCTCACCGGATAAATTCAAAAATGGAACAGCATGCTCTCTTGGTTTATAACCCAATGCTGTCCAAGGGGAAAAGACGATATGACCCAGTGGAACGCCATCATCTACGTCACAAAACTATTTTTGCAAGGCGTTTCTTTTGCTATCTGGGTGGCTACTTATACAACAAAACTCATAAGAGGTTACATATCTTTAGTCTCACAAAGAATAATTGCAAAAAGAGGCTAACTGACTGGCTACTAAAATTAAACTATAATGATACTGAAAACATCCTTAAAATGACCTAAACACACAATCACATACTCTCACACACCCTCACACCCTCACAATTCACTCACTCATATACCCATACAATCACCCATACTACACATCTACTAACATTCGTCTCGCATACTTACTTACCCTAGATTTTAATATTATTAAATAAAACTATAAAATGTCGTCTATGATTCATTACTAAATTGTGTCAGCGCACTTAGTACATAATTTATAAAATGAAAATGTAAAGGGGTGGGATCCTGGTGTCCTGAACCACAGGCCACGAGCCTAGCTTAGGCACCAGTCTCCTACAATATATACTTACCTGAATTGTGTATCATTGTCGAATCTGACCAATGTAAAATGATTTAAGTATATTGTGGTGAGAAAATAAAATTCATTGATTGATTGAGTATTTGTATGACATAATCTGCCAAGTAACTTAATTTATGTAGGTGTTGAAATAGCTTAGCTAGATTCTCAGAAACCGGGGTTAAAACAACAAAACTCTTTATCGTAATACACCATAGTAAGAGACCACTAGAAAAGTAGGTCAAGCGAATAATAAAGTTTATTATCACGTAACAATCAGCTGGCGATGCGTGGGCGTCCACCAAAATAAAGCCAGAAGGTGGGCGGAACGGGTTCAAGGTTTGTCTGCTTGCAAAATATGTGGGCGAATAACTCCTTGTGGATAATAGTAACACTTCCTTTTGGAAGTCATAGTGATAGGATGTTTTGTTTTTTCCTTGGATTTTTAAAATTCTGGTGGTCACAGATTTATTCTGAAAAGTCAATACAGTCCAAGTCGATATAATTTAGATTGAAACATGTCTTATCACGGACGAAATAACAGTGCCACAAGATTTGTTAGGATTGTAGTGGCATGATGAACAGGGTGTAAAGTTCACTCATCCACCATAGAAAAGGGAGGATCCTGCGACCAGACGGGTGTCGTGTCTGGCGGGCAACTGCCCAGAGGTTGAAATTGGGAGTTTGTATCCATCGCACTGTAAACTCTAATTGCGCGATGCAGGATTTGTGTGACGTCAGATCTTTGATGCGTAGTTCGCATATGGCGATGTAGATGCCGCCACAGGATTGTACTAAATTAGGATAGTTGTTCGTTCTCCATTTCCCGTTCATAACTGTCGTAAAAGGTGACTCTTATGTTGGACAACAGTATCCATCAGTTCCAGTTCCGTGCCTAATAATAACAAATCCGATGTGATTAAGGCAAATTTCTCCTTTTTCGTTTGTTGTATCTGGGGGTCACCTGTGTCTGCCGGTGAACGCCGATGAAAAATAGCTGTATCTAGCTGTTGTATCGGTCTATTTCACCTCATTAGATGGATGTGATGGCAATAGGCTCGTCCCCTATTACATAACAGGTGAAATGTGGATGTACACGTCTGCCTATACCTTCGCGGAAAACAGGGGTGATATTATGTTTATGTGTTTAAAAAACATTTCTTCATCGTATTTGATATATTATTATTGATAGAACAAAACACTTTGACTCTGTTTGTTAACACTTTTCGCTCCGTCACCCTAGAAAATAAAGTGCACGTCCCACTTTCAGGACGTCCTTCAAGAAGGTCGAACATACTACATAGACTACTGTGCGCAAGGACGAAAGGATGCATGAGCGTTGACAAAGAATAGTGGTATGTTAGGTTCGGAGCACGTTTTATGTCGTTGATTCTATATTTTCATGAACGAATGCCGCGTACGTCATATAATTTAGGTAGTTTCATTGAACGGTTTTTGAAATTGGAAGATCAAAGAAAATTATCTATTGTTTAACTTGAAATCTTTCGAGAAGACAAATATATTATTAAGTAATATGTAAGTAATAACTAACATTATATAATGGAAAGTCATTTACAAAAACAATATTTCATTTCATTGCATCCATTTACTAGATGACCCGGTGAACGTCGTACCACTTGAGATCGATGCAGTTCCCATACAATCATTTTTTTTTACTTGTTTAGGGTTTTCCTAATTTTCTTATTTCCCAAACCACCCCAGTATTGAGGAGAACAAAAAAATAATTGAAATCGTTAAAGCCATTTTCGAGTTTTAGCGAGACTAACGCACGGCAATGTGAGTTTTGTGTTGGAACTTTGCAATACCAGATAAAGTGTGCATCTACGCAATGAAAACCCCCTGATAAGTACACACCGTCAGCTGTCTAGCCTATATAAAATGTCGGTTTAAAAGCCCTAAAATGAATATCTCATATAGTTCGTAAGACTTACACATTTTCCCTAACAAAGCACGCGGCTGCCAGCCCTGTTCTTACTGATAAACAAAAAAATTAAACATAACTTCAGCCAACAACACAGTAATGGCGGTTCATTGCAAATATTTGGACGGGAGCAGCGTCGTTAAACAAATGTCATGGCAAGCGGTAATGAGCCGACGTAGGGACAAAATAACGACTATTATGGTGTTTTCGTGCAATATTGCAAGGCCAACTCCTGACTTAGCATGGAATTATGGAAGATTTTAAGTGAAAGCTGTGTAGCATTTAATGAGATGTATATGGCGGTAATTTGAAGAAATGGGATCGTGGCTTAATGGTTGCTGTGTGGATAAAGCTGGGGGGTAAATAAAATGTGGCTAATGTTTTTACCCCTCGTTGCAGACCAAGGTCAGCTGCCCGAACTACTTACTTGCCATTCGTAGACTTGCTAGCATTTGGCCGAGGGAGCGCGAGCGTGAAAAACTGCGCAAGTCTTCCAGTGCCGCGGTAGTTTAAGAATACCGTGTGGTTTTAGTCAAACCTCTCCTCCCTAGGGCGGAGAACATCTCCACCCGCAATAACAAAAGGCTTGCTAGTACTGATCGATTCCGATACCTTTTATCTCAGATTTCTTCTTAAGAACAACCATGTAGACGAAACCACGGAAACACCAATAAAAAGCAAGTTTCAGATTAGAAATATCTTATAGAATATTTTCTGGCGAGGCATTAATGCTTAAATAACACATATCCAGTGGAATAAGCAAGGAGAAGTGGCAGCAAGATAGTCAAAACCTCAAAAGACCAACAGGCATAAGAGCAGACGAATCCTTGAGTGGTGACCGTGAACCGAGAAACACAGCGTGGGACGCACCCCAGACGGAACGACCAACTGAACTATTTATAATAGGCACGTAATCTACACGAGATACAGAATCGGGCAAAGTGAAGAATTTAAGGCCTATGTCTGGATACCACGACGAGGTGATTGATGTGTGATTACGAGTATTTTAGTTTAGAAAGAATAGAGGATAAAAACAATCAATCTGCCTAGCCTTTTCCCAACTACGTTGGGGTCAGCTTCCAGTCTAACCGGATGCAGCTGAATACCAGTATTTTCCATGGAGCGACTGCCTATCTGACCTCCAAAACCCAGCCCCTTGGTAAGACTGGTGTCAGACTTTCGGGCTTCTGACGACTCGTAACGACTGTCAAAGATCCACGAATGACAGCCGGGACCAACGGCTTAACGTGCTTTCCGAGGCACGGAGGATTCTCGGCATGTAAAGATGGTCACCCATCCACTGACCAACCCCGGCAAGCGTAGCTTAACCTGATGGATCGACCAGTGCGGCTGTTGTTACTTAGCCACGAGCTCCTCCGAGAATAGAGGATTACAACAAAAAATTAAATACATTTTATATTTTATTATTATTCAGTTCTGAAAAAAACACGGAACAATATAAAAAACGAGTAACAGGTTACATGGGAGCCTTAGATGCTGATTTTTTCAAATTCCCTGGACACCACGACACTGTAATCCTAATGTCCACACTAGGATTACCTGTGTCGTGGGGTCCAGTCTCAGTAAAAGTCGAAGATTCGAAGTTGAGGGGTAAAGTCGATCATTCCCTACCAGCCTGCTTTCGTCCCACTGGAGAGCAAAGATCTTTTTCTTACACAGAGAAAGAACAAGCATAGATCACCATTGACTCGGGAACCACGTTAAGCCGTTGGTCCTGGCCGCCCTTTGTAGGTCTTTGACAGTCGTTGCGAGTAATCAGAAGTAAAAGAAAAAAACTGACGACCAGTCAGTCAGTCGACTGAGGGGTAACGTGTTGCCCAGTAAGAAGGAGGTCAGATAGGCAGTCGCTCTATATATATATACTGCTTTTCAGCCGTATCCAGTTAGACTGGAAGCTGACCCCAACATAGTTGGGAAAAGTATAGGCAGATGATGCCGTGATTGCGATTTTAAGCTCCTAAGTCCCAGTTACTTCACGAAGATTTCTTTCGCCACAAAACAGTAGTTATTATTATGGCTGTCTGTCTGTAGCGTCTAAAGGTGCTGATAAACTTGAGCTTTCACTTGTAATGATCATTCTAGCGAATGTTAAATTACAGAAAAATAAACGGGAGTGTTTTAACGAGTATTCTAGCGAAAGGACAGTAAATTTGCTTCGAGCTTTTTGGCGAGCCGAGCCATTCTGTCTTTGTTCCGTTTCCATCATTCTCTATCTTTCATCATTGCTCTAGTTGACGAGCATTGACTAGAGCATTCGCTAGAATGATCGTGAAAATGTTCGTATCGATGTTTGATTCTATAATTGGCTCTGTTTGTTGTTCAGTTCGACAAATTTAAAAACGGCGAATGCTCGATGTTTTGTTACAAGTGAATGCTCAAGTCTATCCGCGCCTTAAGATTTACTAATTAAGTAAAGTATCAAATCAAAAACACATATAAAATAGTTGTTAAGTTTAAACCCGTAACCTGGTGCTTCTGTTTAACTTTAAAAACCTCTGTGCCCAGAGGCCGATAGTCAATCACGAAGTATGTTTTAAACAATCTACCGAAGTGCTATTCGACCAGCCGCTTCACGCAAGTGTAGCAATAACGTTAATCAATCAAAAATATTGCTCGCGATGATTGATTGGCAATCAATCAAAAATCTATTTTACTGGAATGAGTTTAAAGATTATTAAGTAGGTACCTACTTATTTATTTACTGCGCGCTACAATAAATAATAATAGGTTCAAAGAGTTTGAACAGTAACTGATACAATAATTGCCAATTACTACTTCATAGATAGTTCACATGCTAGTTGGCCATTATAACGTATCGTAAACGTAACGTTATGGAATCGGGTGAATTATAAATCTGAATATTTTTATGAAGTATAAATCCGCATACAGACAACGCGAATGGTTTGCCAGAGGCTCAACGAATCACCACATGAACATAAGACTTAAAAAACACCGATGCCGTGATTAACTCGGTCACTTAGTGATTTGACAAGAAAACTAAGACTACAAGTCAGACAATAGGACCATTTCCAACCAATACAATAAACACTACATTAACTAAAGAACCCGGAAAATCCTAAACAAGTATTCCGTGCCTCTATTCCAAATACCGGCCGTATTTCGGTCACGTACCGGACAAGCAACCCGCGAACGGAGTCTTAGTTCGCTGAGCCTTTTAATGCAAACGGAATTTTGCTAAAAATCTACCGAAGAATAACAGAAAAATACTGGCTAGATTTTGTTGTAGAATATTGGGTTTGGTTTCGGTTTTGCGAAAAGCAAAACCGGTGCTTGTAGGTATTACAATGTACACTACTACAAGGATCTTTTGGCGCCCGAGTGACGTTGACAGGGGGGCGCTGTTGGTAAACATTTGTGCAATTGTTTTGTGAAATTTATTGAAAAACCAAGATGGTGGCGTTAGTTCCGATTTTGACCACGCGCCAAAAGAACCTTGTAGCGCTATAAACTATTACCTAAATTGACAATGTGAGTATGGGTAGTATAGAAGCTTGTATGTAGGGATGTAAAAATAAGTGTTAGGGTGAAGGGTTACTTGTCACAGGAGAAATATGGCCGGCTTAAAACCGGCCCGACGACGGTTCCAAGCGAAAGGTTTCCAGATCAAATACCACGTTTGCTCCCGTTTCAGCCGTTGAAGTTAATTTGGGGCAGAAGAATATCTATGCGGATATGAGAGATAATTGCTTTTAAGTGAGTAGTTAAATTAATCACGTGAAAACTGCGTCTCATATTTAGAGCAAACTTATCATCAACCCGGGGAAAATAATTAGAAACTCAAAACTCAAACTCAAAGCATTTATTTCAAATAAACCAATTACAGGTACTTTTGAATTGTCAAGAGGTCGGTCAGTCAGAAATATGAAGCTAGTTGCCCATTGAGTGAGCATGACATACTCTCAGCCGCCAGGGCACATTCAAGTCAATCAAAGACGTACCCAGTAAATGGTAGCTGTTAAGTATGTACATAGTGCTCACACATGTGCTATGCAATTATATAATACTAAAAGACTGAATTTATACAATCTAATGTTTTACAATCTTCAGCAGCTCCAATTATTTTTGAATGCTAATCAATTAGTTTATGCGCCCTTGTGGAGCTGGACCAGCGTTAGCACTTCTGGACTCAGACTGTGACCTCCCATTTTGTTTTGATGTTGCTTTTCAGAGTCGGTTAGGAAACACTGGCCTTCAATTTTAATTTCAAATAGCCTTTATTAGCAATCTTAAAAACTAGTTTCACTATTTATTTAAATTATAGTTTTAGACATCAGAATTCTCCAGACTACGTTGCTCTTTAGCATAGGCCTCCTCCAGGCTTTTCCATAGCTCACAGTCGTGAGTTATTCTCCTCCATGTCCCTCCCGCAGTACTCATCAAATCGTCTTTCCATCTTTGAAATGGTCTTCCTCTTTTAAAAAGCTATCGAAATTTTGCTGATATGCTCACATAATGTTTGTGCAAAGTCACCTAGCTCACGGAACAGTCGCCAAATCACGCTTTATTTTGCCAAAGGCTGGTAACAGCTATGTTCTCTTCCGAAACCGATTGGTTATCATTTGCTTGTATTCATTAAACACACTACATCATCTTATTCTCCGTCTCTTTATGTCTCCATGTCTGCCGGTTGCCAAAAAGGCAAAAACATCGCGTCGTCAATTCGAAAACGCGTCGACGCCATGCGACGTTCTGCTATGAGAATTGAGAGTACGAGCCAATAGCCTTACCGCAACTATACCTAATTAATTACCTATTGTATTGTATTTTGACGTTCGAAAAGTGCTGATTCTCAGCCTAGTCTGAATAAATGACTTTTGAATTTGAATTTTATTACTTTTTTGTACAAACGTATTTTTTTTTCCTTTTTTATTATGGATCATTTGGTCTGCAATAAAGATTTTTATTTATTTATTTATTTTATTAAATTATATGATGCCCTCATCACTCTGTGTGATTTAAAGATAGCCTACACCTATCTATCTCAGTTAGTTTCGATACATTACTAATTATTGTTTCAATCGTCCGAAAGACCGACGTGTTTATAAACATGCATTTTATCAAGAAAGCTGTCTGTACTGTGTGTATTTATTAATAACAAAGAGGGCTGGCCAATTCTTAGGCCAAAGAATCAGCATTGCCATCCAACGTGGCAATGCTGCCAGCCTTTTGGGCACTTTTCCCGCTGACAGCGATGCGGACGAATTTTTTGATGCCCAATGAGCTCTTCCCTTTATTTTATTTAATTTTTTTCTTTACATTCTTGTACATAATATATATAATAGTTAGTTGTAAAATAAATTGTATACATAACAAAGCTATCGGTTTTATTATCGCAATATTAAATTTTAATTAGTAGCGAATTTTATTTAGTAGAACAATTGCCTTTAATTATCTGAGAAATTTTCTTTTGTTTAGCAAACAACCGCCTGACCGTAAGCGGTGACCGCCACATAAGGACATCTGCAATGTTCTTTTTTTCGATTATATTCTTTGTTTGCGTCATGTTTACCGCAAATAAATGTATTTTCCTTCTTTCTTTTCTTTTGTTGTCATCCCGGACTCTCATGTGGGTGTAATTACATCCCCTTCAAACCGAAACAGCAATGCACAGCAGCCCATAACTAAGCTACGCACGTGTACCTTCACTGTGTATGAAAATGTAGGTGGGATCATCCACTGCGACTGACTGCGACCCACGAATAGCTGGCAAACAAATGAACCGCGCAAAAACATGGCAATCCTCTCCGTGCACATCCTACGGTGGACGGTCGACTTAATTATGGAGGTAGTACTTCTCCGAACCAGCTCCTTCACAAACAACCTCTACTACTTTCTACGTCTAACTAGATATTGCTTTTTTCTAAGTATATTGTTTGAATGTCGGCTCAAGGCCGTCTATCCTTGAGGAGCCGATATTTCAATAACCTGTCCGCTGACAGCGCTGAGACTGATTGAAAGGTAACTTGACTCATATTATTTTATGTGAGGGTAACGTGAAAATGTATGTACTTTTTTTTATATATATATTTTGGAGACTGGAGAGTATAAAGTTGTATTTTTATGAAGTCGTATATGTTTTATTTAGATATCCATTTATTAATTAAGATTGATTGATTAACAAGTTTTAAATGATTATTTATAAAAATATGAAATTAAATTATGTATATAATAAATCAATCGTTATTATTTGATCAAATATATATTTTTATACCATTAAAATCACGCTTTATTGCTTTTGAAACTGTAACCACATAGAACACGCTTGGTAACTATTATTTGGTTCAAATAAACAGTTGTCGCATGTTTGCCAAACGGTTGGTTAACTGCTACAACGGTAACCCTTCCCCTTCTGCGACTGTTACGACCGTAACGATTGAAAATCAGCTGATATTAAACCTAATTGGTATCTTCCAGTAGAGCATAGAAATTCGGTTTTAATTAATTCATCGTTATTGATAAAACGCTCAGCTAGCCTCTACTTTACATTTAAATAAAAGAACTAAATAAGATACGAACAATCACAGTTCAAAATTCTAACTTCACAAAAGATAACTTTTATAGAGTAGTCATAGTGTAACCCTTTATGCACAAAAAAAAAAAATACAGTACAGAAACACGAAAGCAAATCTACGCAATATAAAAACAGTCTGCGGAAACAAAGAAGTCATGGTGCGCTTACGGAACAAGGTCGAGGCTTTCAGGACAATTATGGCAAAATGACAGCGCTCGTACAAACCCCCGGCCGTGGGATAACCGCGCATTGTGGCACCCATTTGATCCCATACAACACCAGCCTAACAAAGTCCTTGGCTTGACCGTGAAAAAATAAATATATCCAACAACGATACACGCAGTGACTGCTCCCATTTCTCTCGTAACAATACCACTTCCGCGAAATTAAACTCCGTAGCAAATTCGCAGGATCTCGAACGCATTGTTTTCTACGCCAGTGCTACGCGCTACGGGAACGTGTAGCCGCGTAGCGACTAATTAAAATTTTTCGACAGTTACCGCGGTTCAGCTCGAATGGGATGTCGATACGATCTCGTCGGTAATTAGTTAATATTATATAACTTTCATCTCGATATCACTAGAGGTCGGTAGAAAATCCGGAAAAAATCCGTAACGGATCCTTTTTGAAAAAAGAACCTTACCTGATATAGATGTCTCGTTCCCACGGATTGAAGGTCGGAGTGTCAGTGTTTGTAGTGTAAGGGTATGATGCACTCGCGGGCGCGTGCGGCTGCTGCGAGCGCTGGCAACTCACTGACTGGGCCCGGCCGGGAGCCCCGTCGCCCGCGCCCCGCGCCGCACCCCCGCGCCCTAGCGGATAAACAACGTGCATTGTGGGCCCGATCTGTGGGCCTACCCTGCTTCACACACACATGCACAGCTCTCGCGAGATACTCTCCTAGTGACCTCTCCATTGCGTGCTTTCCGAACAATACACTCACAACCCACCAACACAAAGAGGCAATGTATAACACATACGGAACTAAGCGATGCTATCAAACCGAAGCATAATGGTTATCAAATAAATTTTCCGCCCAGATAGTAAGTCTAGCGTTATAGATTTTGGATTTAAGTTCCATGATTGCACAGATCGGGGACAATGATAGTTACATGTACGTTATTGGGGCTGAGGTGGGCGGTATTGGGGACACCTCAGGGTTCTTAGTCTTCAGAATGGACAATAGGTACCGACGTAGCTACAATATTGGTAATCAATTAAAATGCATGATAGTGCAGAGTGTACTGTTCATACTATAGGTTTGTACAAAGAGGGTGTGTCTCAGTATGGAGATACGAATTTGAGTACAATAAGGCTGGGACACTACTACAAGCGAAAGCGGGTACTACAACAATATTATCGCTTTTAACTATTGGATGCTGCATACGCGTAGGACTTTTTTATTTCACATAAACCTACATGGGCACTTATGAAACGTCAGAAGCTAGGTGCACGGTTCCAATTGGTCGTTTCCTATGGAGAAGAGCCGGCAAGAAACACCACGGTTACTCATTTAAAAATAATTGGGCGTTACAATATTTTCAAATAACATTATTATATTAATAGGTATGGGAGCACAGTGTAGGTATTTCAACAAGTACCAGGTACTGAACGTCAGTCGTCAATAAATCTACAGTCCACTAGGCCTACAGCGTTCTCACATTCACAAAATAGAAAATAATCTATTTAAAATATGAATAAATTAATAAAAATAAAAACCTATTTTAAACGAAATGACATGATTGCTATTACAACTGTAACAAATGAATGAATAATTATTATGTACTCGTAGGTACACAAAAGCCACTAATAAAGAGTTGAAATTAAATTGTAATTATAATTCCAATAGTCACTCGTCGCTGGCACAATACCACTATTATGGTATTGGGGTTGGTGATTGGTTGGTTTTGGTATTATGGGGTTGGTATTTGGTTATTGGTTATAGTGGTGGTGGTTTTTACTTATTAATGTATTTAAGTATAACAAGATTTTGTATAATTTAAACAACAGATCTTGCGTTTGTAGTAAAAGCAGCCATGATTCAACATGGAGCAACTATGTTTTGTGAAATCTACGGTACAAAGGAGCCCAACGAAATTCTATATTCTAATGATGAGATGGATGCTGCAAATCTCTTGATTTATTTCAGCTCGTTAATATTTAACTGCAAGCAAGAATTCTCGTACATTTTTTACTGATCACCATGCTTGGGAAGTATGATTCAAACCCCTAATTTCCAAGTTTTCTCCTTTTTTATATACTTGTAGGTAATATTAAATATTTTATTGTTAACTTGTCAATGTATTTAACACCTTCACCATGTGTATCTTTTCGTTACAGTGTTTGGAACATTGTGTATCTAAAAGAATACATATCTTTCTGCTTGGTAAAAGCGCTGTGACACACATTCTCTACACACTTTTTATAAGTAGAAATGAAAGCCCGGGCCTGGCACAAATTAGTCAAAAATTAAAAGAACGTTCATAAGGGGTGTCGCTCCTGCCAGGGTTGCGAGTCTGTCCGAAAGGGATATCGTGGCCCCGGCACACAGGCAACGGAAGGAACACGGGTGGGTTTTAGTCAGTAAAAGTCTGACACCCCAGCTCCGCCCAGAGCGGGAGAAGTTATTTGAAAATATCCAACCTCAAAAAAAATAAAAAAAGGCGTTTCGCTGAGGGTGTTAAATATGTTTCACTGTCAATAACAATGTAGATAATATAGATTTTATGGGTAGCATTGAAGTCATACTATCTTTTATTTATATAATTATGTAAAAATATTCAGTTTTCCCACGTTTGTGTAGATACTTAAGGAGGATGCGTCAAGGCAGCCCGCGAAATTCAGTTTTTCTTACGTTTTTTGCAGTTTGCAGGTCAGTATCAGGCTGTGTTCATTAAAATATGATGCGCAACCGTAACAAATATGGCTTTACAGAATTATAATCATTAGAATCAGTAATACAACTTCTTATGTTAGAATAATCCTAAAATGTCATGGTTTCATGAAATAGTAATTCAAAAGGATTATATGAACTAAGAGAGTTGGATTGATGATTTTTATGATTATAATTCTATAAATAAATATTTGGTGCTTCCGCGAATCGTAATTATATCAACATACAACATGATACTGAACAGAAAATTGCAAAAAACGTAAGAAGATATGAATTTCGCACATGACATTGAAAAAATCATATTAGTTTTTGCAAGATAAAAACTGCAAGGTCATCTTGCTGTGTTTATCTTGCAGGAAAAGTATATTGAAATATTTATTTGGATGAAAACCAAAATGATGGAACATAACAATGCAATATCTAGTTTCGAGACTATCTATCTGACATGACTCAAGCATATCTCGTGTAGGTATAAATAAGATAAGAAGCAAAATTGCAATACTATTCTATCAATGATCGAATCACCGTATAAATGCATGAATTGACCTATTTCCAACCAGCCTTTTATAGAACCAGCCCAAGGACATAGTATTTAAAAAAGCGGCCAAGTCCGAGTTGGACTCGCACACGAAGGGTTCCGCATCACCGTACAATATTTAGCACTACGTCAGGCACTAGTTGTTTGGCATTTATGCGGAACTTGGCCTATTTGGCGCAGCCGTGATGCTCACAATACTGTTTTAAGTTTTTTTTTGTGTGAATATTTTATGCCTTAACCTGCGTCAAATTTATTTATTTTCTTGCTTTCTTTCTTTACATATTAAAAAAATACTTTAGTAGGTATTAAATAATACAGATTTCTTGTATTAGTAATTAGTAAGTACTCCCTTTAATTTCAAACTTATTTTTATTTTTATTGTTTGTTGTTACAGTAGTGTTAGCCTAGTGGTGTGACCGTTGGACTGTAAAGTCGTAGGTCTCGAGTTCGAACCCAAGACACATACCTCTGACGTACTCTGTATTGTAAAATTATAAGTTGCTTCAAAAACGGTGAAGGAAAACATCATGAGGAAACCGGCATGCCTGAGAGATATTTCTCGACGGCATGTGAAGCCAAAACCATGCCAATGGGCGGCTCTAAAACTCTGACACCAGATTAGTCACTAACCACACGAAAAGAAGAAGAAGATTTGTTGTTATAACGGCCAAAGCCATACACTATGAACATTTCAAGTGTCCTATTACGGTTCAAAAGATACAGACGCTGTGACAGACGGACGGACAGCGGAGCCTTAGTAAATTCAAATTAAAATTCTTTATTCCGAACTAAGTGTACAGAATGAGTAAAGTAAGTGGTTCCCGTTGGCACCCTTTGGG
Organism: Agrochola macilenta; assembly: GCA_916701695.1. Taxonomy (NCBI): domain Eukaryota; kingdom Metazoa; phylum Arthropoda; class Insecta; order Lepidoptera; family Noctuidae; genus Agrochola; species Agrochola macilenta. The sequence goes on along the minus strand of OU753554.1, from coordinate 5,972,719 downwards.
TACGGACCCCTAAAAACATGGCCACGCATAAATTAGTTAAATATATAAAGGTAGCCTTATCTGTGCCTATATTTATTCGGGCATTAAGAGAAAGGTAAAAAAAGACACGCGAAGGGAGATGGGAGATCACAGTAGACCTCAGGTTACGGTGCTTTGTACACGAATTTTGGGAGACTGCTTTTATACAAGGGGGAATTGGTTTTGTATACAATGGGAGATGGTGGTCATTTATTGGTACAGGTTGGTGATATCTTGATTGTGCTTTTATATTTGTGTTTTTCATGTCCACTGTTGGTAAAAAAAAGTGCGAGAAAAAGCTTTGTTACTACATGAACGAGTAAATGATAAATGATTTTATTTCTGTAAGTGGGTTTGGACAAAACACTTTTACACGTCAATCATATTTTTTAAACTAGATGAGGTCGGCGTTTCCTATCTGACTACTCCGAGAATAAAGGCCGATACAAAGTCAGAGGTCACAGTCTCTTTTAAAGTCCTGACATAATCTTGGTCAGATCATGTGAAGATCATGTAGATTGGTGTCTGAGATGGTCTTTTGAGGAAAGAACCACACAGATTGAGAGGACCTGTCCAGTCAGTGCACGCATTTGTCAGTGACCGTGCAGCTCAACTGAGGGTTTAAGGAGCTCAACGATTCGACGAACAATACCAAAGAAAGGACGTTTGGGTAGGCCGCATAAATTACTCAAGCTGCCAGACCGTGATAAAAACTAAATAATAAAATAAAAAGGAATGACCCACATAGTCTTCACATTCACAATGATTAAAACAATATAATACTTTAAAAAGTAAATATTCATGTCATTATATATGTAAAATTAGAAAAAGTAGATGATGCTACTGTACAAATAGATACTCGTAGGTACCGACTCTTCAGATCCACGACCTTTTTATCTTGCAAAGTTTTCCTTCTGTATTGCATTGCATAAGTGGTTAAATGTAGGAATATTATCTCTCTTACTTACTCACTTTCTTTTCTTTTTCGTGTGGTTATTAACTTACCTTAGTCAGAAAATGTATGCCATCGTTGGGCCTCTGACTTGAGTTCACATACCATCGAGAAATATTTCTCAGGCCGGTTTTCCTTGGAGGTCTGCCCGGCTTTGGCGGAGCACCGCCGTGTCCTCACGGAGGTGATCGGCGGCGGCGATCTCTCGCGTCCGGCCGTGGTTCAGGCCATGGTTCGGAGCGAGAGTGCATGGGAGGCCGTCACTTCCTTCTGCGAAGCAGTAATGTTCGCCAAGGAGGAGGCAGAGCACGCGAGCGAGAAGCATTCCCGCCCTCGCGACCCTAGTCGCCGCAAGAGACGCCCCGGGCGTCAGGAGTCGCGAGCCGACTTCCGGCTACCGTAGGCGCGGGCTTGCGGACCTATGATTTGGCAGTCCGACGATCACACCAGTAGGCTATCATCACTGCTATACTTACCACAATATATCGATAATATGCCGCCCATTGTATATTTTGTAATGCTTGTTTAATTTTTTATTACGTATTTTTGTAGTGTACAACAAAGTATATAAAAAAAATATATATATCAGCCTCAGACTGTTAGAAATAAGAAACGAAGAGATGATATATTGCTTTGTGATCATAGTACATCAACGACGACGTCTACTGTTGGAGAAAGACCATCAAACATCGAGAACAGTATAAATAAACCATAATCACACTCACACCACTGAACTTCATAATGACTTGCTCCCAACACCTGAATTAGAGACAAGGCGTAATATGAAGCTCAATTACGTTTCAATTGGGCGGTCAGGTAATGTCGCATATGCATAATTTGCTGGCGCTGGGGGCTAGCCGCATCACAATGAGATGAGACTATATGCTATGTGCTTGGGTGGCGACATTGTAGACTATGTTGAAGTAAGATTAGTAGCAAAATGTTACAAGTAGATAGAATGTTTAGCGAAAAAAAAAATCATTTGCATTTTACTACTTGGTAACTTTTTTCTTATAAGTTTTATAATCAAAGAAGGTTTACAAATTAACTATTGTACTTTTATTGTGCTTGTATATTAACTAGGGGTATATTTCTTACGTTGGACAATAATTAAAAATGAAAAAATAGATTCAACTGAGTATGAGTGAAGTATTTTTATTGATTTAAGTGAAAGTCAAATCATTTATTCCAAGTAGGCCATTAAAAAGCACTTTTAATTCTAATTAACCAATCAATCATCATATTATTAGAGGGAGGATTGTGGATAAGTAATAACAGCCGCACGGGTCGATCGATCAGGTTAGACTACGCTTGCCGCGGTGTGTCCGTAGATGAGTGACCATATTTACATTCTATAACCTCTCCGTGCCTCGGAAATCACGTTAAGCCGTTGGTCCCGGCTGTCATTCGTGGTTCTTTGACAGTCGTTACGGGTCGTCAGAAGCCAGAAAGTCTGATAACCAGTCTTACCAACAGATATCGTATTACCCAGTAACTGGATTGTGGAGGTCATCAACACTGCTCACAAAACGGTGAAGGAAAACATCGTGGGGAAACCGGCGTGTCCTAGAATCAAAAATTCGAAGACAATACGTGACATCTACCAAACCGTACTGGGCCCGCGTGGTAGATTATAGCCCACTCCCTCTCGAAGTGAGGAGGCCGGTGTCCCAGTAGTGGGAACTGGGAACATTATAGGCGGATTATAGAGTCAATTTAGAACAATACAAACCCATACTTTTACAGTCATAAGATACAGCTGAGACAACTGCCTCGCCTCGACAGTATATCCACCACTTACTAACAGCAATGTTAGCTCACTTTGCCAACTGATAAATATATAATACTTAGAACTAGTAGCAGGGACACGGTGTTGCCGTGTTCATGTGTTGAGGAACTTTTGTTTTTTGTTCACATTGGAGAAATATCATTTAAATGGATAATTTATTTACGTAAAGAAATCGTGGCTTGGTGTGAATAGGGAAATATACGAGGTTAGGCGAAGTTAGTTAGTTTTTTTTTTGTTGACAAAGACTTCTTATCTCGGATATGCTAATCTGCTAATCACTGTAAACTGTAATTCACAACCCAATTTAAATTCAGCCCGATCTAACCAAAAACAGCCCTCAATAAACGGGAACATTCGTCGAAGCGACGCAAAGCTGAACACAAATCCCCGTGTTTTATATTTATGATTTATCTTTCTTTTAATTTTTTCATAATTTACTTCCACGGTCCATTTTATTTAAAACCTCACCATCAAAAAGGCATAATACTAAAACATCGTTGCCCGAATCGTGTGCCGTATAAAAAGAAAGTGGTCAGCGGTTTTCATGGAATGTATTTTTCAGTGGAGCACTAGTGGCTTCAAGTTTACCCTGAAATGGTAAGAGAAGGATTATTGTAGGTTATTAGTTGTTTGAAGAAACATCGTTTAAATTTGATCGATAAAAATAATTATTGCTGTGCAGTTTGCATTTGTGTGTGTTGGTTGAAACATAAAGTTGATATTACACTGCCACATATGAACTACGCATCAAAGACACGACGTCCGTGATTACCGCGCGATTACCGCGCGAACGACATATATAAGACTATCCGACATCAACTTTCGGACAGTTGCCCGCCAGACACGACACCCGTCTGGTCGGAGGATCCTCCCTTTTCTATGATGAATGAGTGAACTACACCCTGTTCTTCATACCATTAAAATTTAGAATTAGGTATATTGTAATTGTGTGTATATTTGTAATTTTGGATAATCTCACATAATATGACCTCAGACGCTACCTTTTTCAGAGTAGTTAAAAACTTTTGTTTATTTTTCGTAAATAATTGATGACATTTATTTAATTGAACTTAAAACTTTTTATCATGTGTTTTTTATTGGTATGACCAAAAGTGCTATCTATGCAGTAGAATAATAAGGATTCACCATAGATTCTCTAATAAGATTCTTCATCATAAATTCCGAGGGGAAAAAGCACTTTAAATTACCAAGAAATCTTTCCTCCTTTGGATAATTACTGAACTTGACTATCTCGCATGTTGTTTGTTGTTGTGTTCTACTTGTTAAGGTTTTCACACCAATAAATCCCCTTGTCATATTTTCCGATACAATACAACATCTCAGATTAGCATCAAAATCTGTCACGCTGGAATTCCAAGTTTGGAATCCACAACATAGTACCTCATCAACATCTACCCAGCCTTTTCCCAACTATGTTGGAGTTGGCTTCCAGTCTAACCGGATGCATGGAGCGACTGCCTATCTGACCTCCCAGTTGCTGGGTAATGCGATACAACTACGTTACGTTGTTACGTTTTGTCCATAACTTAGTTCCTACATAAAAATTGGGTACACAAACCAAACCATACTGCTTTTTGGAAATAGGTTATGACGCAAACAACTACTTCAGATTCACACACACATTGGAGCCAATTTTTTCTACGTCATAGCCAAAAAAGCACACAGATACCATAGACTACGTTCAATAGCGTAACGTGAACGTCACCTGGGCCTAACGTTGTACGTGAAAGTTTAACGGACTGCAGTGCGCCGCAACACAGCGAATTAACAAGGATAGCTTCAAACTTTGTATGTATGGGGCTAGTAGGGTAATTGGGGAGATACGTATTGTTCAATGTTCATGTATTTCGACAAGGATATATGAGTCGGGAGGTCTCAATACGACAATGAATTAAACTTGATGATGTTCCCAGTCTACAAACAATAATTAAACCAAATACATAATATCCAATTAGTGACTATAGCTTGTCGGCTGAGTGGCAAAACCCATAGTTGGCCCATAACTACTTTCAGATTGTTCTTTTTCTTGTGGTCAGTGACCTGCTATCAGAGTTTTTATGCCGCCTAGTGCCTTTGACTTAGCTTCACATGCCGTCGAGAAATATCTAGATTGTTGTCTTTTTTTCTTTATTTGATTTAGATATTTGATGGTTTAAAAAATCTCCTACGCACTAGTATTGCCTGTGTTCTTATTTCTTGTCATAAGTTTGTCCCCCATGGTGCAGAGGTAATCTGAGTCAAAATAATTTTCTTCTATGTTATGATGAAACCAGAACTAGCATAATAAATCACACAAAATATTTCCTAAGTTTCTATAATAAATCATTTAAATTTTCAGTACTGTATTGTATACCGTTTGCGGATTTTATCGCTGAGCTCTTTATCCATATTAACCAGTGGACATTTACGGCCACCACGGTGATATTTCACAAACAAATTACTAACGAAACTACGAGAAATTCACTTTAATATGTTCAAAATAGCGACATTTAATAACATTTCACATAAAAATCTGGGTAATAAAGTTTATGGCTGCACTATGCTACGTCGTAGCTCGTAGCGCCCGCTACGGCGTAGCATATACGTAGCACTTTGCTACGACAGACGGTTCAACTGCTTTTATGAGAGTGTTACGTTTTGTCTACAAATTGTGTTTTGTGTAAATATATGGAAATAATGGTTTTGTGTTGTGAAGAGGCCTATGTTCTTTTATTTTGTACAGAACATGAGATATATTTGGTAAGAATTATGTATAAGTCGGAAATACGTTACTGAGTAATCGGAACGCCAGCGCTGCCTAACAGTGACCGTCAGAGTCTCAACGCTCGGACCGGCCGAACCTAAACAGAGTTCATCGGTGGCGGTCAAGCAGTAAACAAGTTTAGAAACTGTCGCGCATTCCGAATAGTTGTGTCGTGTACCTACATTGTGTGTATTGCTAGTGTAATTAATTTGATAGTAAATTATAATTTGATCTGAGTTACAAACGGTTTTTCTATTGCGCAATAGCCAACACTACCCACAATACGCCCTACCTAATATACCTGATATTATGGAACAGAGACACAAACCTTTTTCCTTTATATAGATTACTGAACGAAAGATTATTTTGAGAAATGAAGAAATAATCCTGTATTGTCTTGTAGCCACTGTGTCTACATCTCTCATCCAACTCTCCTGTCGCAGATCTGCGTGAAGAAATGTCTAATGAAATAAGCTGCACTTTTGTGATATTCTATATTTATGTGTTGACACTGTGTGTACATCCTTACTAATGTTATAAATGCGAAAGTGAGTTTGTTTGTTTACTTGTTTGTTTTTTGTGCTTTCACGCTGAAACGGATGCACGGATTTGAATTAAATTTTGCTCATGGGTAGACCATGACCTGGGTATGAACATCAATCTGCCTAGCCTTTTCCCAACTATGTTGGGGTCAGCTTCCAGTCTAACTGGATGCAGCTGAATACCAGTATTTTACATGGAGCGACTGCTTATCTGACTTCCACATCCCAGTAACTGGGTAATTCGATACCCCTTTGGTAAGACTGGTAGTCAAACTTTCGGGCTTCTGGCAATCCGTAACGGCTGTCAAAGATCCACGAATGACAGCCAGGACCAACGGCTTAATGTGCTTTCCGAGCTACGGAAGAGTCTCGGTATGTAAAGATGTTCATCCATCCACGGAACAACCCCGGTAAACGTAGCTTAACCTGATGGATCGACCCGTGCGGCTGTTATTACTTTGCCACGATCCCTGCCATGAACCTGGGTAAGCTGGGTAACCTGGGACAAACGATACTTTTTTTCCCGATATTTCCACGGGATCGAGACTTATGCGGGTTGAAACCGCGGGGTACAGCTAGTAAATAAATAAATACCAAACAAAAAAATTTTTTTGTACTGCATGCAATGTACTAACTTACAAACTCAAATAAATCCTTTTTTTTTTTTTGAGGTTTGGAAATTATCAAATAACTTCTCCCACTCTGGGCGGAGCGGGAGGGTGTGTCAGACTTTTACTGACTAAAACCCACCCGTGTTCCTTCCGTTGCCTGTGTGCCGGGACCGTGATATCCCTTTCGGACAAACCCGCAACCCCAGCAGGGCATAAAGTAAATCCTCTAAATCAAATAGGATAGTACCACAAAACACGAGATTCAATGACAATATTTGTCTGCATTCCACCTGAACTATTCCTTTATCCCCGAACTCTCACAGAGCAATTAAATTAATTAATAAACATGATATTCCTGAGCTGCACAAATGCGCATAATAATAGGAATTCAATGAAAACCAGCACAAAAGGCACAAAGCGACGGCGAATACAAATAGCAATCCAATCTGCTTTTTACCAGATTCAAAAGGTTCTAGTGATGGGGTCGTCATGGTGTGGTATCGGTATCGGAGTTGGAATGTTTTGGTTTCGGTATCCCTGTAAGTTCTCCATTTGAGAATATAATTTTATTGTATCATATAGTTATATATTATCACTAACACTATATGAGTCTCACCTCATGGTTACTCGGAATAAATAATACGTATAATTATTTTTATAATGATTGGTTATTCAGATAGGCAAATGAAGAACCAAGAAGCTTAAAAAGTGCAGATGTTGTTGAACGTTTAGGGGTATGATGAACAGGGTGTAAAGTTTACTCATCCCCCATAGTAAAGAAAGGATCCTCCGACCAGACGGCTGTCGTGTCTGGCGGGCAACTGCCCAGAGGTTGATGTCGGGAGCTTGCATATATGTCTATCGCGCGGTAAACTCTAATTGCGCGATGCAGGATTTGTGTGACGTGTCTTTTATGCGTAGTTCGTATGTAGCGATGTCGATGCCGCAACAAACGTTTTGGCGAACCGGTCGTAGATCCTGTTACCACTTCATGCACATAATGTTTTTTTTTTATTTTTTTATCCTACTACGGCTTTAAATCCCGAGAGTATAAAGAGAATTTTCTTTCAGAATAGTAACTAGGTATAACCTGAAAAATGAACCACAAACAAGTTACAAATGAACCACAAACAAGTTACAAATGAACCACAAACAAGTTACAAATGAACCACAAACAAGTTACAAATGAACCACAAACAAGTTACAAATGAATCACAAACAAGTTACAAATGAAAGTAAGAAAGAAACAGTATTTGTTGGGACTCGCACACGAAGATAATTACACAAACTAAATAGTATGACGAGTATGACACGAACATATAAAAATTAAAAAAACAACACACCAATCAATCTGCCTCATCTTTTCCCAACTATGTTGGGATCAGCTTCCAGTCTATCCGGATGCAGCTGAGTGCCAGCATTTTACATGGAGCGACTGCCTATCAGACCTCCACAACCCAGTTACTGAGTAACATGATACGCCTTGGTAAGACTGATTGACAAGGCTTCTCACTACCCGTAACGACTGTCAAAGACCTCCAAATGACAGCCAGGACTAACGGCTTAACGTGCTTTCCGAGGCACGGAGGGGTCTCGATATGTAATAGATGGTCACCCATCCACCTACGACCGCGGCAAGCGTAGCTTAACCTTCGATTGACACGTGCAGCTGTTATTATTTAGCCACGAGCCCCTTTTATAAAAACAATACACCACTATAAGCTAAATATGCGAGAAGCTTAATGTAAAGTTCCGTTAAAAACATTTAACGGATTAAACTTAATCCACTTTACTGTTATTAAACAGTCATAAAGAACCCAACACGTGTTTCACCTCTCAACGAGGCATCCGCAAGATGACGATTGACTTGTTGCGAACCCGGACACGACGTGTTGCCATGTCAAGCGTCGAGAGCAGTGTGGCAGTGTGTCACACTAAACAATTTATAATGGATTTCCGCAAGTCACGCCTGAGTCAATTAACTATGTTAAAAAAAAAACAAAAACAAAAAGTTACTAAAGTTCAAAGTAAGTAAAACTAGGTTACCAAAATTTAATTAGACCGCGATCTTTAGGGTATTGAGTTCAAACATCTGCAACCAAGTCGTTACGTCCGCAATGCCAAAACTTGTGACTAACTTTAAACCTTCATAATTATAAATAAGTAATTCTGTATACAACATTAACAATATTTCCTTTTTTTTCTTTCCATACTATACAAGGTGGCAGGGACATCGAAGCGAAAACTGTTACCATGGATTCAGTATATGATTCTGAACCCCTGCCTTGAAACCCTGCCTTGAAATTCTTCGCCAATTATTTTTTTTTTTATTCTGCTTTTTCATAGAAAAGTGCAATACCTACGCGGCCAAAATGTATGGAACAGCAGATAAAAAAAAAAATAACCGACGAAAAATTTCAAGGCAAGTTCAGAATTTATTATGTAATTAATCCATGGTAACAGTTTTAGCGTCGATGTCCCTGCCACCCTATATACTCGTATAACATCACGCCTGTATTCCCCGAAGGGTTAGGCAGAGGTGTACCTATAGTACACCCACATTTCACCAGTTATGTTTAAATACCATGTAATAGGGCCCAAATCAATCATGTCGATCCGTCAACCAAGTGTGATTCTGGTTACTCACCAATTAGATTATCGTCATCTCTGAAAGTCTTGACGCATGTCTTGAGTCATGGCGCAGCAAGTGGTGCCGTCTAGTTTTGTTACGCAGTTACTAGGTGTAATGGCAACGCTAGTTGTAGTCTGCCAACACTAATGTAAACCTTGCCACACTGGGCACACTCTTTTCCGCCCACGTCCCTAACAGATAAACATTACTCGTTGTAATTTGTGAAATTAAGAAAACTTCAATAAGCCCTGAATACCTCAGCAATCTCTTTTATTATCTTCACTAACATCAATACACTAGGAACCACCGCAGAGGTCACATTAGCAGAGCATCGCATTGATGGTTGCGTTGTGGCTGTCTTTTGATGACTGATGATGTCAGGGAAGCCGCTGTCGTACCACGTCCACGACGAACTGCTATATTCCGACACAATCCTGATGATATTGAAGCTGCTGACCCACTAATAGGATACCCACTTCTGGTAAAGGCTATCCTGCGCCGTTATGTTTATAATTGGAGGTTCATCGATGGATAACAAAAGTGATGCTATTACAATTCACAGTACACACTATTATTAATTGAAATGTCACCATTGCCTGCACAATGCTGATAACGATACGTCAGGTGGAGATAATTAATTAGTGTACCTTGTCTTAGTTACTTCAAAGTGATTAACACTGCAAGATGAGCGATTAAAGATGTCAATTACAAAATGTTATCGAACTTTTCTAATTCTGTACGACGAAACGTTTTATAAATAGAATTCCTTATGAGAATTTAATTACTTTGTTTTCTAAGTTTATTTTTAGTATACACGTTAAGCCTACGTCAGACTACAAGAAGCCAAGAGTTTCATGAAAAGAAATGAGTGTTAGAAATAGATATTTCAATTTCGTTTTAACGCTTGAGAAAACATTGAGAGAAGAACACACCTCAAACACCTCAAACACGAGGAAGTGGTGACAACCGGACATTATGATTTATTAAAACTTTATGCACAAGTATATAAATACTGTACAAAGGCGGACTTAATGCCTGAGGCATTTTCTACCAGTCAACCTTAGGGTGGTTTAGGGTGGTGCAGAGACAAAACATGGCAGGTGCAACATCACGCATCATCAGGTGCGCGTATGATAGTGGACGCTCAAAAAGTACTCATTCTCAGCCTAATTTGAATAAAAGTTTATTTTATTTTATTGTCGACCTCAACAACATCTTTTATTCGATATAATAATTGACATCCCTTACAATTAATTTCGTGGTATCCATCGACAACATAACCACATCACTAATACGTTTAATTAAAAAATACTCCATGCAAAACTATACGGTGGAGCGAAATGAAAATATTTAATATTCTTTACTCCCGCCGAGTTCCCCGAGCAATTCATTATCTCTTTCATTTCAATTAGACTACACCTGTGCTTTTGTATGGGATACTATCATACAGATATGTACAGGATTATGTAGCTCTACGGACATCGGTAGTACCTAGTAGAAATAAAGCTCTTTTTTTATACTAACCTTATTCAGATGCACTAATGTGCCAGTCTAGGTGGCCTGTCCATTGAAGCGGAGCGAGGCAGCGGAGTGGAGCGGAGTTGCGGACAGTGTCTGTCCATTGATGCGGAGGGAGGTAGCGGAACGGAGTTACGGACTGAACGGAGCGAGGTACCGGAGCGGTGTTGCGGACTGTGCGGAGCTAGACCGAGTTCACGAGACGAGTAATAATTCCCCGCTCCGGTTCCCCGCTCCACTTCTCCGCTCCATTTCCCCGCTCCGCTTCCCCTCTCCGCTTCTCCGCTCCGTTTCCCCGCTCCGCTTCCCGGTTTTGTATGAATTTTTAAACTACATAGTTCGCAAATCCCTGTCCACTGAAGCGGAGCGGAGGTTTTATGCAATTCCATTGGTTAATATTGGTACACCGCTACTCCGCTCCTCTCCTCTCCGCTCCAGTGGACTGGCAGCCTTATCAAAGGGTATCGTTTTACCCAGTAACTGGGTTGTGGAGGTCAGATAGCCAGTCGTTCTATGTAAAATACTGGTATTTTGCTGCATCTTGTAATACTGGAAACAGACCCAAATAAATTTGAGAAAAGTCTATGTAGAAGAGAAATTAAGATCCACTACTACCATCCCAATTTATTTTTTTGTTGATATGCTTTAATTACTATATTCTTTTGTCAATGTTATAGGCACCGATGGAATTACAGGCAAATGCATGAGACTGTATCTGGTTTGTGTCTTCTGGTTAACAGCCTCTCAGAAACTAAGTAATGCTCCAAAGAAAACAATCGAGAGCTCTTTCCATTTATATCCTACGTAGTTTTAATACACTATTGTAGCTTACCACAACAGTGTATTTTAAACCACGAACCAACCACCAACCAACCAACCAACCAACTTACCAATCGCACAAAAATGCTACTTCTCATAACTTTCAAGGAAGTCTGTTCCCTCACAAGTTTTAAGATCCCCACGCGAAGAAAACGCTTAGCTATGTTTTACCATGGACCACAATTGTCATAACACAAACTGCATTTAAACCTCCCCTCTTACGACCCAACAACAACAGAACCATCATATAAATATTCTAGAATCCATATAATTACAGATATGCATTTATCGACTAACGAGAATGAAACAATTCTATTTCAAAATCAAATTGAATCGCAACCGTTTTCCACGTGAATGGGTCGTCCAATTTATTCTGAGCTCAGCTATTTCATTAGGTACGCTGTTGGGCTTTCAATTTGCGCTTTGTACGGGGGATGGGGAGTCTCAGCTTATGTTAGACGCTCACTGAATCAGCCCCAGGCTATTGGTGAGGTTTCTTCCACTTTTTATTCAACGCAGTCAGCGTTTTAGTTAAAATAATGATGATTTATATTATGATACAGGGGAAATGTAGGGGATGGAGATTGTATTATCTTTTAAGTCATGACGTCGCGGAGTCGTGCAATATTTTATCTAGTGGTCCACTTCTTCTTTTCGTGTGGTTAGTGACTAACCTGGTGTCAGTTTTAAAGCCGCCCATGGGCCTCTGACTTGGCTTCACCGTCGAGAAATATCTCTCAAGCATGCAGCCGGTTTCCTCACGATGTTTTCCTTCACCGTTTTTTAAGCAAGTGATAATTATACAATACGCAGATAAATCCGAAAAGTCGGAGGTGCGTGCTTTGGGTTCGAACTCGAGACCTTGGCAACTTGACGGTCGCAACACTAGGCTATCACTGCTGCTGATGCACTGATATCTTTATAATAAGATTATGGCATTCTTCAAATGCGACTGTAAAAGCAGCAAACTAATCATTGCATTCTTGGTTGTTTGATTCGAAGTATTTTTATCCAATCATAACAAAATTCTTCAATCTTTCAAAACCTGGGTTAGTTCTTGATTGTGTTTTAAAGAAACGGCCGCATCTCTCTGACTCTAGTCCATGCTTAGGCTTGTTCTATTCGACATAATGAATGTTAATTGAAAATTAAATGACGCCCCTGAACAGAACAGCTTCAGACCAAACCGACTGGCAGCGAGCGTCAACCGCACGGCTGTCAACTACTGCTTTCACCACAACCGTAATTGATTGATTTGCGCCTAAATTATAGCGACAGACCGCATCAAACGCGGTCGTAACTGCCAATCAATCAGGCTAGCCAACTGTCCACTGCCTGACGTACATTTTATACGTCCGTCAATTACAACATGTAGTCTGTTTGAATTTTTTTGTTTACATTTTTATCAGATACTTTTGGATCAGACCCTAGACTGTTCGTAATACATAGTGACCAAAGGTAAGGGAAACAAAATCTTGGTGAAACGGAGAAAGGAAGATTTGTATGAATATCAGAACGTAAAGGTTTTAGTTCTGAAAACACTGACATTATAATAGATACAATTTAATTTCAACACTTTATTAGTGGCTTTTGTGTACATGATAATTATTCAGATTTGTTACAGTTGTAATAGCAATCATGTCATTTAGTTTAAAATAGGTTTTTATTTTTATTAATTTATTCATATTTTATATACTTAGATTTCTTTTTTCTATTTTGTGAATGTGAGAACGCTGTAGGCTTAGTGGACTGTAGATTTATTGACCATCTTCTATTTTGTTAAGTACCTGGTACTTGTTGAAAGACCGACACTGTCCTCCCATAGCTATTAATACTGTTATTTGAAAATATTGTAAAAAACTATTATTTTTAAAAGGGTAACCGTGGAGTTTCTTGCCGGCTCTTCTCCATAGGAAACGACCAATTGGAACCGCGCACCTAGCTTCTGACGTTTCATAAGTGCCCATGTAGGTTTATGTGAAATAAAATATTTTGTTTTTTTTTTTTTTTATTTATTCGACCATATTCTGGAAACTGTGTTCTTTCCAACAAAGAATTCCAGAACTCTTTTACACCTAGGCCGTAAAATGCTACAAAAAAATCATACTTATCAAGAGATCGGCAATAGCATATTTTTATCTACTACCAACTTTTTGCGATCACTACAATATGCAAATAATATTCTGACCTTTCACCGTAATAGGAATGGCAACCTTTACAAAAGCTAAAGTCGAAAAGAAGAAAGATATTACAGACGCTGGCAACACCGGCGCGGCTTACAGATTAAATATTAATTACAGACATATCCTGACATTTAAGTCCCTGCTATTTAAGCCTCAAAATCTACGTAGCCTTTTTAAGAGAGCGGGAATTAAACTTTCTCCGACTACTGTCAAAGACTTGAACGGTAATCCGATTTTCTGCTTGACATTTCAAATAATAGAGCGAGCGAAATGAAATTGATTCCGATCCGTTCGTGATATTTCTTAATCTTATTAAAAGTTAATCGCACTGCGGCTGTTAATCGATTTTGTTTAATAAAGATAGAGTAATAAAGATATAGATATGAAAAGTTAATTTATTTAGGTTGTAATATAGGCAACATTCACAGTTTTGTAGATATATGAATGGTATTTATCAACCGTTATCGTGATCGAGGTTACTCTAAAAACTCAGATGATACAGTCAGAGTTTGTACAGTCAGCATCAAAAGTTCATGAACACATTTAGATTTTCAAAATCGCTGTACACCGTATTCACTATTAGCACTTCATAGTGAATACGGTGTACAGCGATTTTGAAAATCTAAATGTGTTCATGAACTTTTGATGCTGACTGTACCAAGTAAAACGTATTATTTACGATATTAGAATTAGCAGTTTTAATTGTAATTTAATAGAAATCCTAATAAACAACTATAAAATAACATAGATCTACGTATTTAGTATTAATTTCAACTTGATACGTCCACGCGTTCCTGAGAAAATGGGTCTTGACAGATTGACGGATAAACAACGAAGTGATCCTATAAGGGTTCCGTTTTTTTTCCTTTAGAGGTACGGAACCCTAAAACAAAGTTCTTATTATTAATTAAATGAAATGATATTTATTTCTGTAAATTGGTTCAAAAGAACACTTTTGACAGTAGAAAATTATGTATTTCCAACACATGAGGGAACAGTAGATAAACGATAAACGGAGCAAATCTGAGGGGCAATTCCCGTATTTTTTAAGAACGTTCTCATTCGCATCTCATTCGCAATCTGTCAAAAATACAACCAATCTACCAGTATTTTTGACAAGTTTGACAGATTGCGACTTAAATGTGAACGTTTTTTTAGTACGAGAATTGGCCTTCTGTTCATTATCATCTCTTGTCAATCGTTCGTCTATTGTTTTCACTATGTAGGGAAGGTATTTTTTTGTTGAAACTAAATAAACTTTTAACCTTTATATTTCGTATACATAATAGAAATGAAATTCCTGTATCATCTTCCTACCCTTGTCACATGTTACGTGGGGTTGGCGCACCACGTTTTCCTCTTCCACTCTCCCCTGTCAACCGTCACGCTATCATTCACCCCTTCTCTTTCATATCATTCCTCACACAATCCATCCATTTTTTCTAAAGCCTTTCTCTCCTGCTCCATCCATCAACATTTATATTCATCACTCTTTTAGTCACATGCGTTTCCTCCCTAGGAAATTCCTGTAAAAGCTAGAAAATAAGCCAAAAGTATGTTTTTTTTTTTTTTTTTGAAAAGCCAATATCTTTTATAGTTCGTGATAGAAATAACTTAATAGATTTTTTCAAACATAATGTCATCGGGGTCTGTAAGTTTATCTGAGTGCGTTCTCCAATAAATGTTGTCTGTAGTTTTTTTTATTGATTTTTGTTTATGTTTTTATTTTTTTATAGTAGTAGTAGATACGACCTCCACCAACCAAAAGCTACATATACAAGTACTTATAGCTTTTTTATTTTTCTTTTTTTATTGGCCTGCTCTTGACCTCGATCTCGCCTGATGGAAAGCGATGGATGAGGTCTATGATGGATGAAGCGTGCCCAGAAGATGCCTGTTCACTCTTGCTTTGAATGCAGACGGGTTATAGGTAGAAGGGAACACATACGCTGGTAGAGAGGTCCACACTTTGGCAGTCTAAGCAAATATTACAAACTAATAAAAAAAATACCAGCAGCAAATATTACCAAAAGTTTCAATCTAAAACTAATCACGCGTCAATATAAAATGGGGAGCGTCGGTTCTCATCGACAATGAACCGATAGAGTACGGACCCATGGGATTTCAAGTACCTCCTCTCATTTCTCCATAAAATTGATCTAGTCGAAGCGAATTTATAGCTTTATATATTTGCGCCTTCTAGCTGTTAGTACATGGATGCATTTTATTTTTGAGTAAAGATTGATGATAGAAAAGGTTTGCATAAATTGAAAATGAATGCGTTATAATTTCAAACACACTAATTGGATTAAAAAATAAAAAAAATACTATTTTGATCAATATTTTTATGTTAATCAGACACTTACAAGGTGTAATTGAAATAACTGAAAACCTGAAAAGATTTTCAGTTATTTCTAATCACTATGAACAACTTTTACGGGACCAAATCAGAAAACGCAAAAAAAACTGCTTCTTCATACGAGTACATTTGTGTTCGCATAACTCAGCATAATGTAGAGAACAGCTGGTTTTTTTTTTCAGGTTTTCAGTTAGTTCAATTAGAAATAAATAATGAAAATAAAATATTTGGGACACGTACAGGAAATACAAACAGTAAGTAATAATAAAAATAAAAAACCAAAAAAGGAGCATTTAAAAACTAACAGAATAATGATGACCTGTACGAGGCCAAAAAGGCTCCTACCTAAGCATAGCGCGACGAAACAAAAAAAAAACGCTGGCATTCTGATAGGGCCCATTTGAATTACGTCTTGTATTAGTTTTCTTCACTGCGAACACCACAATTATCAGCCTTCCTGAAAATCTTCCCAATAACCCGATGACATTGATGCTTGGAGACGATAATGCCATAGCCATTCGATTTATTTGTCCTCGAGATTTACAGGACAAAAGGCTGTTTGTCTTATATTCCTGAAAATTATCCGTGAGCAACCGTAACCGTAGTAGTTCACTACCGGTAAAAAGGACGATTTTATTTTAGAATCTATTTATTTGAGCCCACATATCTAAATAAAAATCTCGTCATACATATAATAAATACCAGGGCAGCAGGCAGCGTCAGCGTATAGCCCACTGTGATCTGCATAATGTTCAAGAGTGCCGCAATGCGAACCGAATTGCATTTACCACCGCGAGAATTATAACTGATTTCGATATGCTAATGGGTTCATGCTAAATACGTTATGCGGGTTTTCTTTCGTTTTTCAGTTTTCAAGAATAGTGAAGTGACTCACGGATCTATGGCCTGACAATATTAAACCGAGTTTTTCTGTGTTCTACATAAATAGAGGAACGGAATACTGACTGGGTGAAGGAAAATAATGGGAGAAACTTAGAACCGAAATTTTGAAAACGCCAACATGGGAAAGGAGCAGCGTGATCCATACAAATTTTTTTTCACTCTCATTCTTTTAGGTCTAGTTGAAAACCAGCGTCAGGCACTAGTTGTCTGGCATTTTCGCTGAACTGGGCCTATTTGGCGCAGCCCTGAGGCACACTTTCCTGTTGAATTATTGTTTTACACTTTTCATTTGTTTCCTTTTTTTATTAATTTTTTTACTTGTGTTATAATTATGTTGTGTTGTCTTTCTTTGGTATGTGCTAAATAAATGTATTTTCTGTCTTTCTTTTCTTTTTTATTTATATTATGAGAAGAGGCCTTTACCCTGCATGTTACCTACAGATTGATAATGTTGTTAAAATCTGAACTAAGCTAAACCCCACAAATAATAAATCCCTCCCATTGTTTGTAAAGTCGACTTTCGGAAGAAGGTCGGAATTTATATTACAAAAAGACAAGTCAGGCAGAATGGACAGAACTTTATTAAGTTGTTTTGTTATAAATCTCTGGTTCATGACAGCCTACTTAAAAGATGAAAAAAGATAAAAGATGATTCTTCTTGTCAACTACTCTTCTGAAGGTACGACCAAACGGGAGGGAACATACAGAGTGTAGGGAAATCGACGCGCATACTTTTACCATGAATTCGGTACATGATTCTTTAGATTCTTACCTTTAGACCCACCAGCGTTGAAATTATTCGTTTATTTATAGTTTTATCAGCTGTGCCACACATTTTGACCGTGTAAATATTGCACTTTTGTAATAAACAGCAGGTTTTTGATGTGTAACATGCTCGTTTTCCTACAATCAAAATCTAAATCAAATATGATGGAGTGATTTCGTAAAAAGGGACGGAAGTGTGTCACAGGAAGCCCCGAAGCGCGCGCTATTTGATTTGACCAATGAGCGCGCGTGGTGCTAGAGTTGATTGTCAGAAACGACCTTGACAAGGGACATTAAAGAGGCGGGAGCCCGTTTAATGTTGCTTATTACCAAGGTGAGATGTCTGATGTTACGCATCATATGCGACTACTGTAACGTTCGCTCTTTTTTTTAAATAACCGATGTAAAGTTTCAGCGCTGGTAATTCGCAATCATTACCAGCGTTTTCGCATCGATATCCCTGACACCCTGTTTTAATTAGCCTGGTTATTTTCCTTTCACAAAAAAGCAATACAAATCGAAATAAAATAGAAGCCGAATGCAACCATAAACAGAAAGGAACATAAACCAGCTACCTGGTCCATTAGGAGGCGACGCCATGGCCATTAAAAATGGATTTGTTCTTATATCTGTCGTTTCGGCGCGAAATCGGAACGTTTTCAATTACTGATAAATCGGACAGTTCTCTCTCTCCATTGGGCCATATTCTGCGGTCGTCCGACAATTATTTCAATTAAGTGAACTCGTATTGTGGTTGTGAATTTAAAGAGGTTATTTATTTATTTATTTGTGTTATTGTTCTCTGTTTGTGGTCTTATATAGCCTACTGACCTGACCTGTGGGGTAATTTCGTAACCCACTGACAGTAGCAATGACTTTCATTTTGACAGTTCAACAACATTAATTGTGTTATTTACGTTGTTGAGCAGAGAAATCTTTCGAACATATGAAGCAAAGGATTAGCGATATCCTTTACAATCCTTCACATTGTCATTGAAAGTGTGATGCTGGTTAAATAAAGGCTACACATATTTTCCTTATAAGTATACTTTATGCGGAAAAGTCTTACCTACATGATACCAATCAGCTTGACGTAAGTCTAGGCACTCGTATAAAGTTAAATTATTTTATAGCCTTTTAAAGAAAAAATAACGTTCTCATGCATTTATGCTGCTTGAGGTATATTATGAGGTCAAATGGGTCTAATGCAGAAATTAATAGGTTAACAAAACTTTTATATCCTAATTGCGTTTGCTTTCAATCACAATCTGAACGATTTTGAAGAATATTGCAAATCCATTGCTTCATATGTTCGAAAAATTTGTCTGCTCAACAATAAATAACGCAATGAATATTGTAGAACTGTCAAAATGAAAGCCATTGCTACTGTTAGTGGACTACGCAATTACCCCGTAGTAGGTAATTAACATAGGTACGGGGGTAAACAATAATGGAAGATTTTCATTACCATTTCCACCAATCACTCGAGAATTTCAAAACCCTTACCTACCTTTAAACAGGACCGTTTTTTAATAATACCCCTCTGCCCATCCCAGTCTTTTATCTCGAACATCTTTATGGGCGAAATTTTCGTGAGAATTCTAATTAAATTTCTTGAAAGCAAGTCCCCGAGAATAGGACCCAAGGTACCCAAGCTGCGGTACCAAGAGCAACGTCTTAAGGAAAAAGCGGGAGAGGTATTAGAATGTTCAAATTCACGTTAATTAGGAAAGAAAAGGATATTAGAAGTAAATTGATGTTTTAACATTTTTAATAGGCCTTTTCCGTATCTGGGGAAAGTTAAACCTAGTTAATAATGTATTGTACTTATTAGATGCTTGCCTTCATGCAGAATGGGCACTCTAATATGTAGAATATCGTCCTAACCTGAACCTAACGTTATAGAAAGACACTACGTATTTTTTAAATGGAATTATTATATTTGTGGTATGCTGTAATGTAATCTAATGCTATCTACGCCAATCTTCCTTTGCATAAAGAACAATTCTAGGTAATTTGGGAAACTACCTCTCTGCCATATTTAATTTTGCAGTCAAATAATTTCAAAATAAAAAGATTTAGGTACTTCGTATTTATATCTAAACACTAAGTGCGCCCACGGTTTCACCCGTATTAGTAGATACCGTGGCAATATCGAGAAAAAGATTTTTTTTTTTTTTTGCTTAATTTGCACATAACCCTGACCTGGGTTAGGACCCAGCTATCTAATTACGTAACACATTTTCGTAAACGATTACGACTAATCAGTTTAATTTTGACAGTTCAACAATACTCATTGCGTTATTTACGTTGTTGAGCAGATTTTTTCTCGAACTTATGAAGCAATAGATTAGCAATCTGTTTCAAAACGATTCAAATTCTGATTGATCGTGTATTACGCAATTAGGGTACTGGTCATGGTCATGTGCCAAAGTTGTGTAATGTCTTGGACATTACTGACATCGGTGAAGGAAAACATCGTGAGGAAACCTGGACTTATAGTTAATATAAGTCTGAAATCGCCAACCCGTCTTGAGCAAGCGTGGTGATCAATGCTCGTGCCTTCTCTGTATGAGAAGAGGCCTTTGCCCTGCAGTGGGAGAGTAACAGGCTGATATTATTATTATAAGCAATAAAAGATTTTGGCCTAACATAATGCTGTATTTCCGCTACCAGTTTTCATAATAAGGTAAAGCAATAAACTGAAAACAATTACGCTACGTTTATAACTTGGGGTGCCAACGTAGTGTCCAATTTGTTGAGCGTACGATTTACGGAAGTCCACCTGCGAGGTCGTGGTCCACTTAAATGTCGGACAATAATATTCATTTCTAAGAACTCAGTCGTATGTAGGCCGGGTATGAAGACGTATTTTAACAAATCTGGTATGCAGTTCTTGATAAGCTTTTATTTTTATAAGTGTTGCGGCATAATCGTTTGTTTTTATAATAGGTGAATAATTTCAGTGTGTTTTTCATAGTTTTTCTGTATGTATGTATGTATGTATCTATGTATGTATGTATGTATGTACGAGTATGTAGGTTATGGGTTGGCAATCTATTTAAGTAAATATAAGTTTATATTCTGTAGACATTGTGACTTATAAGTAACATCGCCTTAGATGAGTCTGTACAGGTATTATAAATAAATAATAAGTTGATAACCCATTGAATGAAAAAAAAAAAAATTAAAAAAACCGACTTAAAAAAAAGACATTACGAAGAGAAAAATATCTTTAATTTCGGAAGTCGGTGTCTTTGGTTTAGAATTTTCGTTTATTACCACCCACTTCCGAAATTAAAGTAATTTTTCACTTTGTAGTGTTTTTTTTTTTAAGACGTTGGTTTTTTTTTTGTATTTTTTTTTTTTTTCACTTTTTAGTTGTGGTAATTCGAATACCACTACCTGCTATGTAAATAACAATGACAGGAAGTTATCATCATATCATCCACTTATACTAAGTCGGAAAAATACGTATTATTGAAGCTTACTCAAAAACTATCCAAGCAAAGTTAATAAAATGTATATGGGACCAATTTGAGAGCGGCTTTAATAAAAAAAAATTAAAAAAATCGGTCCACAATTGACGGAGTAATCGACGGATAAACATAAAAAAAAATACATACGCTACGAACATAGAACCTCCTCCTTTTTGGAAGTCGGTTAAAGAGAGTTTTCAGCAGCTAAAATGGCAATGAAAGAATGTTCAAAGAATATGATTTGTGGGCTTTATGATCGATATAGTGGTAGAACAAACAGACAGAACAGAACAGAGGAGCTCGTGGCTATGTAACAACAGCCGCATTGGTCGATCCATCAGGTTAAGCTACGCTTCCCGAGGTTGGTCAGTGGATGGGTGACCATCGTTACATACCGAGAGTCCTCCGTGCCTCGGAAAGCACGTTAAGCCGTTGGTCCCGGCTGTCATTCGTGGATCTTTGACAGTCGTTACGAGTCGTCAGACGCCCGAACGTCTGACACCAGTCTTACCAAGGGGTATCGTATTACCCAGTTACTGGGTTGTGGAGGTCAGATAGGTAGTCGGTCCATGTAAAATACTGGTATTCTGACTGGAAACTGACCCCAACATAGTTGGGAAAAGGCTAGACAGTTTGATAGTGGTAGAACAAACCATAAACCAGGAACTGCAAAAAAAACTGCCTCGTTGATTTAGTAGTCGCAAGTAAAGTGTTATTGGGTTTTTCCATTAAGAATTTCTCAGTAGCAGCGCGGAGTCTGGATTTGTGCCCGGTTGATGACCATAGGCTCGCCCCTTATTACATGGTACTTAAACATAACAGGCCAAAAGTGGGTGTACTATAGGTAGGTACGCCTCTGCTTTACCCTTCGGGATTACAGGCGTGATGTTATGCTACGAGTATGGTACAAAAAAAAAACTTTTTGAAAATTCCAGTTATTATTTACTCTTCGTTTTTCTGTAGGTAACAAGTGAAGGACTGTCAACCAGAGCGGATCCAGGGGGGTCATGGGGGTCATGGGGGTCATGACCCGCCTGGCTAGACACCTGGGGGGATCGACCACAGATATTTTTTTACCTCAATAATTTGTATGGTGTTGCCACGTATGTGATTTCCACACATGCCTGAACGACATACTAAGACTATTTACTGTTATTATAATTATATGATGATGGACCGTGGAGTTTCTAGCTCGCTCTTCTCCATAGGAAACGACCAAATAGAACCGTGCACCTAGCTTCTTCTCCGTTTCATGTAAGTTCATATGAAATAAATTATTTTGATTTTGATGCACCAGTTCGTTCATTGTTAATAAATAGTGTTCGAACGATTCCAATTTTGATTTCATGTTTTGACAGCTTTTTGAAGAGGCAAAAGAAGCTGAGTAAATAGAGACAGTACATTAAGTACTACTATTAACTACTATTACATTCTACATTAGGGAACTAGGTATATTCAATACTTCCATATTTGTACATATTTGTTCTCATAAGTCACACACAAAGTTGCATTTCGGCAAAAGGAATGAAATAATGGAGTAATAGTGACGAAATAACTGATAAAGAGCGAAATTGTGGAATAACAGCAAAGTATTTGCTTTTAAATGATGAAATGACGATTTATAGCAAATCGGCAATCCATAATTTTGTTGATTAAAAGTAACGAAACAGCTTTAACTCAATCAATGGTCATAGAAAGGCAACAATATTGTTATTGCTACTCCAAATTTGCTTTTACTCGATAATTATTCCACAATTATTTTCGATATTCAACAGTAACACGAGTTATAGTAGCACTATTAGCTGAATAATTTGTGCCCAAATCGTGTTGAGTAAACGTTTACTGGATTTTTATAAGATTTATAATATCTACATTATTGAAATATGAGCTGAAACAGAAACGTGATCTCGACTATTATAGCACATGTTTTTGCCAGTTGGGGATGTAAAGATGGTCACCGATGTACGAATTAAATAAAAATTATTATTATTAATACACCTGCGTCTGAGTCATTTGTTTGTCATTACATTAATCATATAACAATGGTTAACACCCCAGAAATGTGCACCGCTTTCGCATCGTCGTGTAGAAACAGTCGACACGGGCGTCGGCGAACATCCCCGACGCGCTGCAGTGCCGGGGCAGCCCCAACAACACCCTGAACGCATTATTATACTGAACACGGAAAGCGTTGTACTACTTCTGGGTAAATGACCTCTACAGGCTGGCTGTGTACAGGGACGTACAAAACGCTCTGAGAAGAGTTATTTTGACGGCCCCCGAGCAACGAAAAAACCTGCAGGCCCAAAATATTGACCCTCAAAAACAACGCCCTCCGCTCCCTATCGATGTCCACATCGTCCCTCAGGTCAGAGGTCACGATATGCCCGAGATATTTAAACTGTTGAACTCTTTTTAACTTGACACCGTTACATCTAATAGGTGGAACAGAATTCGGGCAGCTCCGACCCCTGGCCCGAAAGACCATGCATTCACTCTTCTTTGCGTTATAGAGCAAACCGTGATCCAGCGCGCAGCGCTCGCAGATGCCCAGCAACCTGGACAGACCACACACCGAGGCGCTCAGCAACACCATGTCTTCCGCGTAACTAATATTGTTATCACAAACACCGTCAATATGGCAGCCGACACGGGTGCTGCTGAGGTCCTCTATTAGTGCGTTCATGTACAGGTTGAAGAGCTTCGACGAAGTGAGCATTCCCTGCCTCACCCCGCACTCCAACCTGCACGGCTCCGACAGAGCACTCGACCATCGAACGACGTTGAGGTCAACGTCGTTCGATGGTCGAGTGCTCTTGGTTAGGATACCAGGTACCTGAAAATTTATATCAGTTCGAGAGGAATTGAGATGTTATTTAATTTGTGACATAAGATGTCATAGCTAACCCTGGTGGAACACCCTCGAGAGGTCGAGAAAACAGGTAAAAAAATAGATGTGCACCTATCGGAGTAGTACTTGACAGTTTGCCAAACACAAGATAGCTGACTCAGTACCTAGACAGTCCCGGTTTAAAACCAAAACCAAATTGATTGTCATGAGTGTTCCTGCCGGGGTTGCGGGTTTTTCCGAAAGGGATATCACGGCCCCGGCACACAGGCAACGGAAGGAACACGGGTGGATTTTAGTCAGTAAAAGTCTGACACACCGCCCAGAGTGGGAGAAGTTATTTGACAATTTCCCACACTCAAAAAAAAAAAAAGTGTTTACAATCAACCCAACTGTTGGCCTGTAGCTGCTCGTGTCGCTTAGGTCACCGGTTTTACTCTTCACAATTGGTACCACCACGGTCCTCATCATCTCTGCTGGTAAGTACGCATTTCCCTTACAAAATGTATATAACATGGTAAAAGCTCTGGGCAGGTGGACGCCGGCACGCTTTAGATTCTCAATGCTCAGGCTGTCATGGCCAAGAGACTGTTTATCTGGTGTTTATCTTCTGTCCATGTGACCCTTCCACACTGAATGACCGTGATGGTCCCAATGACGATTTCACCATAAAGTGATCCTTAAATAACTGATTCCCTGCTGTGATTTCCTGTGCGAGTCTCAATAAATTATTTTTCTTTCTTTCTTTTCTTTTCTAAATATGTCCTCAATACATTTCAGTTCACTCACACGGTTTACGCTCACGGGTAAGCCCGGCTTACCCGTGAGCGTTACTGATACTGAACTGACGGAGTTACTATGACTCCAGCCCATGTAAGGTACATTCTTCTAGCGGCTGGTGGGTAGCATTGACCGACTCTTAATGGCTGGATAAAATACCTACTGAGAGAGACATAGGCACACATCCTTTCCTCATTCATTTGGCTCAAAGGAGTAAAGTAAACACAGGGGTAATATCTAATCATTTCTAAATTCACCTCTGGCAACCCTAAGAACCGCTAATGCACTGGCAGGCAGTTACTATAAAAGCAGTAATTACCGCTCGACCTTTCCCGCGCTGCCGATGACAGTAAACTTTTACAGCCACTTATAGTAATGGCCGGCCAAGTGAATCGATAGCTGTGTGCTGCAAGACTGATCTTTTTCTGCAAATCTTTAACGACTTTGGGCAAATAATTTTCACCTGATTCTGGCTTCAAGCTACAGGCGTAGTCTAATTCTCAACCTCTTGCATTCATTAAGTAAAATCACTCAGAAAATCTAACCAATCCCACTCAGGATGCTCCAATTTTTTAACTCGCTCTTGCATTATCTTAGTAAAATCAAAATAACAGCATAACCTATCCAAGTCAGGATTCTCCAGTTTCCTTGCTCGTTTCGCTCGGGCCGATTTTTCAATCATCATTTTTCTAGACAACGTTAAACATAAAGCAGTTTGAATACTATAAACTAAGAGATGTCGAGTGTCGACGCAATCACATGCACAAGTTAGGACGGCATCTTGCCAGAATCGAATCCTGGCCCGAAACGCAGTAGGTACCTATGCCAATAACTTCAAAACTTTGCTTATCGACCCTGTCACAAGCTAAATTTAAAAAAAAAACAGGCACGAAGAGATTGTATTAGAAAAGCAAATAGCTTTCCCCGGAGAAGTTCAACCGTAGTGATTCCATTGGCTCAGATAAATAAGTTTCTCAGCTGAAACTTGATTTATTGTGGCGGAGCAAGCAGACTCCGACAGTCGCTCCGCTGTTAACTCGATTCCGTTTTATTGCACATTTACTGCTGCCTCGGTTACTTGTAGCTTTTATAATGTTAGAGCAATAATCTTGGAGGTTATTCGAGTTATATTTGAGGTATTTTAGGTAGGTACTGTCGTTGGTTTGTGTTTGAGTATAGAACTGTTAAGAGCAATATGAGTGACAACGGGCAAATACACGCAAATCAAGCGGCAAATCACGGAAAAAGGCTCTGTATATGTTGGCCAAGCGGCGGGCTCGCCCAACGCGTACTGGGGGCTTTGTACTCTCTCTGTGCGTATAGTCAAAGTCAACTAAGTACTGGTTGTCGAGATAATGGACAGTAGCATTTTTCTTTGCGCTAGTTAAATACAGCGTGATTAATATCTATCACTATCACAGTTTTACAAATTAATGTATACGCACACGCAAATAAAATATCAGAAATTACACAGCCTCAACTAAGATGATAATTGATGGCTGGGTAATGAAAATTAAGGAATTATCGGAAAGTGTGAATGTAAGTTACTCGCTTTTCCATCAATGCTTGCTGTGAGGTTTCAGATCGCTGAACTTCTTCAGTTGTAGAAAAAAGTATACAGGGTGGCAGGGACATCGACGCGAAAACTGATACCATGGATTCAGTACATAATTCTGAAAACTCCGCGTTGAAATTTTTCGTCGGTATTGCACCTTTCTATGAAACAGCAGATTTTTTTTTTATAACTGACGAAAAATTTCAACGCTGGGGTTTTCAGAATCATGTACTGAATCCATGGTATCAGTTTTCGCGTCGATGGCCCTGCCACCCTGTATACAACGTGTCCCAAAATTCAACGATAAGCGAGCACCAGACGGTGGACCAGCTCATCATTACCCGAGAAAAAAAAAAAAAAAAAACATGTTTTTTTTGGAAATGACCAAAAATACATTGAAATCCTTCGGAAATTGACACTCCTTAAGATATTTTTAACTACCATGACCACAATTTTTCTACTATTTCTGTTTTTTTTTTTTTTTTTAACTGCAACCTAAGTAGCACTGCTATCCACCACAACCCTTAAAAATCCCAGAATGCCTGTAGGTTTTACACAAAAACGAATCAAAACTATTATTTCCCTTAAAATTTTCAAAGTTTTTTTAATTTCAGTCCACTTTCAGTTCGTGGTGTAAAAAAAAAGTACGGACACCACTACGGCAAGTTTAAAAAAAAATTGGCGCAACTAATCAAGATTCCAAAATGGCATATTACACTAGGCAAAATAGCTACAAAAACAAAATGCGTACTATTTATAAACAAGATTCCCTGCCTTGCCTGTATATTTTTGTGTAAAAACTACAGGCATTCTGGAATTTTTATGAGTTTTGTAATTTCCAAAAAACAAACTTTTTTTTCATTATTTGTTCTCGGGTAGTGATGAGCAGGTCCGCCGTCTGGTGCCTGCTTATCGTTGAATTTTGGGACACGTTGTATATAACTGAAAAGCCTAATATTCAGACTCCAAAAACAAAATATCAATCACCTGACATGACAGCTAGCAACGTCAAAAACGTCATTGCGACACCACACGTAAACGGGAAAACCATAATAATTTGTGTAAAACAGTTGTTTAACTTCAAAATACAAAATACTGCAATAAAAACCATCAACAATGGCTTCAATACCGCTAATGTACGCTCAGGAAGATTGTGAGTTAGGTGGAAAGGAATCTATCGAGGTAAACTGCCAATTCTTGTACTTATAGGGCGAACAGTGAATGTTGTCCTCAATGTTTGTCCTTCAACATTAATTATGCTTTTAACATTAAAGTCGCTTCTACAAACCTGTCTGTTTCTAGAATGTATTCATGTGCTAATTTCCTATTCATTTTGAGGCATAAACAAGTTTAATTTTTTTATGGTGGCGTAAATAATCTCTGATTGTTTCATTTTCACATGATTATGTACAATGTTAAGGCCGTTGATAAGATAAAGCCTCATTTTACAAAATGTATGTGTTTTTCTGTTAATTCGCATTTCTTTATTATTTGATATCAGTTAATTATTATACTGAAATGGCTACTTGATAAAGAAACGCATCACCACATTCATGGATAAATCTTTAGCTCTCTTCCATGCAAATCATTACTGTTGAAATGAACCTCCATTTTGTATATTCAGCAGCTGTTTACATTATAGAAATGATGACTATTTACTCTGGACTTAACATTTTACAGTTATAATAAGCCTTTTGTAAGTATTTTCATTTCTTCAAACTCAATTCAAATGTAAACCAGGTAAGGGAACCTTTACACCTCGTATAAATGAAATTAAACTTATTTTCCAACTGATTTTATCATCTAAAATCAACAACAAATGAACGGGGACTTTCCTTAACCATAGTGCAGTCATATTGCCTTGTATACATAATTTATTTTTAAACTTAACCTTATGTGCTACAGAGCACACAAACAAGTTATAACTAAGAATAAATAAAGCTTATGTTAAAACTTAACCAAGTAATTCAAAAAACAAGTTTATTGAATACTAGCTTCTGCCCACAATTTTATCTGTAGGTTTTTTTTATTTTTGAACAAGTACTAGCAAAAAGCTGACAATGTTTCATCGCAATCAGATTAACGGTATGGCACTGCATAAAATACAAACAAACAAACAAAGATTTTTATATATTAGATTAATCCAGTACTATGTCTATCTGTCTGCCTTATTTCATCCAAATCAATTACCACTGATTCATGCATAATTAGGTAATGAATGTGTTTGCAAACTTTCACATTTCAAGTGAGTATAATACCTTAATAACAATTTGTATGCAGTACACAATCAATAAATCAATCTATGCCCAGCAAAGGAGGTATTTCAGCTGAATGAAAATGATGATGCAATCAATAAAACAGCTGTCAGCTACATAATTGGATTGATATAAATAAAATTTTATTTATACAGGACGATTTCTCCTACCGCAACAATGTGGCCAACGCTGACAAAGAGATCCGTCTGGGTTTCGTGCGCAAAGTCTATGGTCTTCTCTCGGTGCAACTCCTGGCAACCGTTGCAATCGCTGCGACATTCCATCTTGTTGAGCCTGTCAAGCTCTTCATACATCAGAAGTAAGTAGATTGATAACTTTACTTAAACCTGCCACCGAATAGAACTTCCTATTTAAGTTATTAAAATGGAGGAAAAAACATTTCAAACAATATTGAAAGAACATGTTTTCCTCATTTCCATTGAAATGAGTGTGTGTTCAATACTTTTTCCTTGTCTTACGTGGACAACTAGGTAATCTTGCAATGGCTAGTATAAAATCAAACCTAACTAAATCCTACTGGGCAGTAAATTACCTCTAGTGGCTATTATAAAATAGGTTATGGACATTATTTCAAGAGCGTAAATGCAGCTATTGCATCCGTTACACCAACCAAGACTAATCACCAAAACCAACTTTTCACCAACTTGTCTGCCAAATATGGTTATAATAACCATATTTGGCAGACAAGTTGGTGATTAGTCCTAGACCTATGTGCAGCAGATGTTATTTATTTATGTTATGGACACATTTTTTTTTTGGGTGGGAAATCATTTAATGACTCCTCCCGCTCTGGGCGGAGCGAGAGGGAGTGTCAGACTTTTACTGACTAAAACCCACCCGTGTTCCTTCCGTTGCCTGTGTGCCGGGGCCGCGATATCCCTTTCGGACAAACTCGCAACCCTGGCAGGCATTAGCCCTTACGGACCCCGTCAGTTGGTGCTGACATCTCTTTGAGGCGCGCGTTGAACACAACGCGCCGTCTACCCGGGCCTGGTCCTAATCGGACGGCGAGCTACCCATTGCCCACCGTCCGCAAGCCCGCGCCTACGGTGGCCGGAAGTCGGCTCGCGACTCCCGACGCCCCTGGCGTCTCCTGCGGCGACTAGGGGCGCGAGGGCGCGCATCTTGCATTCCCTCGCGCGCTCCGCCTCCTCCTTCGCGAGCATTACGAAGAAGGAAGTGACGGCTTCCCATGCACTCTCGCTCCGGACCATGGCCTGAACCAGGGCCAGACGCGAGAGATCGCCGCTGCCGATCGCCTCCGTGAGGACACGGCGGTGCCCCGCCCAAGCCGGGCAGACCTCCACCGTATGCTCCACCGTGTCCTCCGGGCGATCCACACAATGGTAACACCCGGGCGTTTCCTCCCGCTTTATCCTGAACAGGAACCTCCCGAAACAACCGTGTCCGGTGAGGACCTGCGTCAGGCGGAAAGTGAGGACGCCGTGGCGCCTCTCTAGCCACTCCTCAAAGAGGGGACTTATCGCCGCAATTGTGGCGTGCCCAGCGCTGGGTTGCGACAATCGCACTCTCCATGCCGCCATGAGATCCCGCCGGAGCTCTGTCCGCTGCGCCGTGATTTCTCGCGGCAGCGGAGATACACCCCGGCGTTTCGCCTCCTCGCGCAACTCCCACATGTGCGCGAGGACTTTTGCCTCCAGATCCCATGGCGGTAGTCCGGCAAGGAGGCTCGCCGCCTCACGGGAGACCGTGCGGTATCCTCTGACCAGCCTAATGGCCATGACCCTTTGGGAA
The DNA here is from genome assembly GCA_916701695.1 of Agrochola macilenta. Taxonomy (NCBI): domain Eukaryota; kingdom Metazoa; phylum Arthropoda; class Insecta; order Lepidoptera; family Noctuidae; genus Agrochola; species Agrochola macilenta. The sequence continues at coordinate 5,942,171 of OU753554.1, read as the reverse complement.
GCGTTCAATCGCTGGGTTGGTCGCAGCCTTAATGAACGCGCCCACACCGGTGCCCCGTAAAGGGCCATGGACCGCACGATCCCCGCGTAGAGCCTCCGGCAGGAGGCGTTTGGACCCCCTAGATTGGGCAGAAGCCGCTTCAAAGCAGCCCCAGCCCTCTGCAGTTTGGGAGCCAAACGTCGGAAGTGCTCCACGAAGTTCCACCGGCTGTCGAGGACGAGTACGGAATCGCCGCCTGACCTGACCTTCGAGAGGGCAGTACGAATACAAAGTAGGCAGTACAAATAGTTTGTGTCGTAGTGCGACAAAACGGTGATGCATTTGGTTTTTATGGAAAATGTCGAGAATACCGCCTCTAGCAGTGGCCGCTGAAGTGTCTCCGTGCTCTGTGGTATGGACACGATTAAAGATACATTACGCAACACAAAGATACATAAAAAAGATGCATTCATTAATGACATTTATTTGCTTTGCAGTTTGGCAAAGGTAACAATAAAATGTTGTAAAAAAAATATTTGTATGAATATATTTTTTATATTTTTTTATTCCAGTGATTGGATGGTGATAATAGCGTTTATACTCAGCATGGTCGTGCTGTTCGCACTCATCGCTAAGAGAAAGGACTCTCCGGCCAACCTGTACCTGCTGGCTGCATTTGTAAGTACAAGACCTAACCTACATACCTATTTAAAAAAATTAAGAGCTCCAATGATGTTATTGAAGCAACAAATAGAACTAAGAAGTGAATGGCGCCTGAGCTAAACAGCTTGTAACTAAGAAACACAATCTCTATTATAGCTTCCTGCATTAAAATTGATTAAGGAACTACTTAATTCTATGAATTTTTGAACACTACAATGAGAATTTTCAACTGCATTATAACTTCCCTTGGTTTAAACGCAGTGTTCCGACACTATGGTAATCGATTAAATCTCTGGCCTCACTGAAGTGAATCCCGCGCGGGACTCAGAACGTGACTGCGCGCGTCGATTAGGCGTGTGTAACTCTTTACGGAACCGACTTTCTGATCCGGATCATTGAAGTGTTCCAAAAGATTGGTTCAGTAACAACGTTTCAAACGCATCATTTGAATCTGAATCATTACTTTGACTCTGTGCTCTTTCCGCGCGATCGTCGCTTGCGAGGCGACTGAAAAGCAGTGAGCGAGAGAGAAAGACTGAGGTGCTGAGTTACGTTACTTTAGTCAGTACCTACTACTGAAGTGAGTCGCGAGTGAGCGGGTGACACATTACAATCTATTTAAGTGAGAAAGAGATAACAAATGAGATGTGTATCACTCATACGCTCACAGTTTTTCGTTGTCTTTATTCAAATGATCCAAATGAAACATATCAATGATTTGGATCATTTCAGTGATCCAGATGCAAATGTTTCAATCGCAAAAATTATACACTTTGCCCACCTCTAGCGTCGATTGTTTTACGGGCGATTTTTTATCGCGTATTTTCACCGTCTGCTTAGCGCCGAGAGTTCAAATCTAATGCTGGGGCTACATTTTCGCGTTATCGCGAACTAAACTGTGTGCGAGAGAGAACGTGCGTTCTCTCTCGCACACCCCTCGACGTCTCACTGAGCAACAGAAAGCGCGCGATGTATAGTTCGCGATAACGCGACTATATAGCAGCATAACAATGTGTATTTTTAACGCGCTGAGATGCACTCTGTTAGATTCACAATGCTCGGGTCAACACTCGAGAGTAGAAAATCCAGAGCGCCATAAAAAATCGTCGCGTAAAAACGTGCAATCCTGGGCTGGAATTATTAAGAAGTCACGCGATTATTCGGGCCAGTTTGACCACCTACATACAAGTTAGTTTACACAGTCGACGCGAGCTAGTTTAACCCCGCATCCCGCGCGGGTTCGCGTCACTTTGGCCAAAACTTTATCTCCCTAGCCTCCAACCCCATCGAAGTTGATCAAGACATATATCGCGTGAAGAATAACACCCTCACTCTCAATAGGCATTCAATTTGAACATTGCTATTTCAGACGGTGGTACAAGCGTACTCAATAGGCGTGGTGGTGTCGTACTACAACACTGCCGTGGTCCTGCAAGCGCTGACGCTTACCTTCGCTGTCGTCTTCTCTCTCACAGTCTTCACGCTTAACACCAAGACTGACTTCTCCTTCATTGGATATGGGTGAGTTTCTGAACAATAGTTTGGCACATAGATTTAAAAGTCGTCGAGCTCCATGGGCGCCGGGAGGGGGTGCAATGTGGTGCACTTGCACCTCCCGCTTCAAAATAAAATATAGATGTAAAAACATTCAGAACTAAAGAAATATCTGAAAACGCCTAACACAATAATAGAGAACTTAACCTATTCGAGGTGAGATCTAAAAATCTTCGATTCATTCTGCAATCTCTGAATTCTAAAGCCCCTGTGGATTATTCGACAAAGTACCGAACTCTTATTTCCGATAATCGAATCGGTCCTAGGCCCCGTGCTAACATTATCGCTTGCTTCGCGCAATCTTGCATCCTACTCTATCTTAATTGTTAAGAGGGTTTATTCTAAAAGTTGGCAACGTCGCAAATAACTGTCAAATATTTACCTGTTTTGATTCTTATAGCAATATTACTGAATAGAAATAAGAAATGTGGCTAACTAGCGAACTAGAATATTAATAATGCATTGCAATTGAACACATTACACTTGAACACACATTGAACTTGATGTTGTACCCATTTTAGGTGTAAAAAACGCATTTGGAAAATTTCCAAATAGTTTTTTTACATCTAAAACTACGTAAACATTCGGTGTTACGATATTAATTATTGCATTTCATAATCAATAATCTAGTTCGCTAGTTAGCCACATGTTTTATTTCCACACAGTAATATTGCCAAATTAATCAAAACAGTGAAGTATTTGACATCTATTTGCGACGTTGCCCACCTTCAGAATAAACGCTCTTCAGCTTCTTTGTACAAGTCGAAACAGTTAAGTAGTCCTCTTTCTGTACGAATGGACAAAATAAAACCTATCACATTCAAGGCGAAACGGAAACCTCCCTTATTTTTTTTAAGCTTTTCTGCATTAAGTCGACAAAGTTACTCCTTGTATGAATGGACAAACGATATCCTAACTTATCCGAGGTGAAAAGCAAAAATGTTCAAGCTCGCTTCGTGGAGCTGAAGATGCACTCCCCTGCAAATAAACCTGCCGACGCCCATGTTGAGCTCCTTAATTTTTGAGTTGACGTACACGATTTCTGACACATGCGTGCACTGACTGGAGAGGTTCAATCTAATATGTGTGGTTCTTTCCTCAAAATACCATTTCAGACCCTAATCTACATGGTCCTCATTTGATCTGACGAAGATAAATGTCTGGACTTTTACTTATTTGGTGTTTCTTCTCAGAGTAGTTGGATAGGAAATACCAACCTCTGATAGATAGGACTGGCCGGTCCCAGGCAGAATTGCATTAACTTCAAGTGAAGAGAGAAGAACCTCCATATCAATGCGAGCCGTGGAAATCAATTTCCATCAGCCGCTCTCGTTGGGCAGCTGAATTATGAGTTTGATTCAGAAAGCGGTACTTCTGGACACGGCTCGCATTGATATGGAGGTTCTTCTCTCTCTGGAACCCTGACCGCTGGTAGCTTGGACCCTGTTCCCGATACCGGTGGGGTACTATCCTAACTAATATTATAAATGCGAAAGTGTTTGTTACGCTTTCACGCTAAAACGGCTGAACGGCAAAATTTGGCACATGGTTAGACCATGACCTGGAGAAGAACATAGGCTACTTTTCGTAAGTAACGTTTAACGTAAACGTACGTTTTAAGTTAAGTATTTAAATGAAATAAAGGAAGATTACTCAGTGAAAATTATTCGACTTTCTTCCAAAGAAAACATCCGATCAGACTTTCGGTCGACTTTTTATCAGCAGACAAACAAAAAAACTGACGATGTCTTTAAAATCTGTTTCAGTATGTTCGCTGGCCTCAGCGTGCTCATCATGGGAGGTCTACTCCAAATCTTCATCCAGAGCTCCGCGTTCGAAGTCGCCCTGTCCTTCGTCGGCGCCATTTTGTTCAGTCTCTTCCTAATATTTGACACACAAATGATGATGACCACCTTATCCCCTGAGGAGTACATCCTGGCCACCATCAACCTGTACCTTGATATCATAAACCTGTTCTTATACATACTCCGAATCCTCAACGAGTTGAATAGGAATTAATTTCCAGTATTTATTTAGCATTTTTTGTGTATTTAGAGCATTTTATTGCACGTTATATTCAGGATGTGACCGGCTGTGAATACGAAATTTATATATTTTAATTGCTACTTAATTTGCAGTATTGTTGAATTAAGTTTTTTGAGGTTGATTTTACGGCCAGGGAGTCTTGTCACGCTATGTAATTACACGTCGTCTTCGGAAATTTATGATAGCGTGGTCGTATATTAAAATCATCAATGACTGCTACCAAGCGTGTTCCTGGCCCTGGTGTTTATGCCCTTTGCTTTTGCAACTAAAGTTGGGTGGGACAGATGAGTTAAATGAGTGACGAAGACATCTTTACAGAAATATTTTGTATTACGTTTCTTTACTGTTGGGTGCAATATAATGTATGTATACCTGAAGCGTAAATAAACTAATTTCATGAAATTATTAGAGAAGACTATTGTTATACAGCCAAGTTTATATTTCTTTTGACAGGTTAATTTAAAATAATTGTTTTATTTCTCAATAATACAATATATTCAATAAAACAGGATTATTATAAGTGTTTTATGCTGTGTCTATTAGTGTTTGTAAAATAATTGTGATAATAACACCTTTCTTAGTGGACACGCGGCACTATATTTTGACATTATCTGCATAATTGTGGTGCACAACTGTTAAAACTTTAATTATATAATTATAAATTGTTTAAATATTTATCTTGTTTATTTTATTTCCACAACATCCACAGGAATCGCCTAATTTAAAAAGGATGTGCTTTTTTTAGTCATGAGGATTTAAAAATATGGGGCTTATAAAATTTAAATTAGACTACGTTTGCGAAATGCAACAGTATATTTTACAGGGAACCATTATTTCATACATCACAATAATCATAACCTAAAAGTTTCACAAAATATTTACAACGTATCAATATGATAATATACAGATGTTACGAACAATGATAAAAATTAAATCGACCGGTAAAACAGGAAGCAGTGTAAAAAAAATACCAGTAATTTTAGAACAAATGAACTCATTCTTTCCAGCTTGTAGGTAAAACTGAATCACTATATAGGTGTTGAAAAAAAAATGTAAGCTGTATTGCACAGCAATTCTCAGAGTACACTACAATATAATTGCAGGCTATTGTCGCACTCATGTGGCGGTTATATACGAAGCGAGTTTCTTGCCACGTATCAACTAGCCGAAAAAAAATCTCCATATAAATGAGGCATTAGGCCATGTTTGAACTATAAAAAAACAGTTTTTGTTGGCAATTAAAGATTACGAAGTATTTAACAAATTATAAAGTTGCAGTAAAAATAAAATTTTGTTCGTACAGCATAAGCATAACAAAACCCAATCTAAAATATAAAACCATACTCGATGGTACGACGCGATATATTTTTGCCGCCCAAATATACTTGAATTTGTAACATTTTGTGTGGACGCTCATCTGACGGAAGATACGTCGGGCGTAACTATGATCGCGTCTACGCACCATCAGCATCATCGGTTGAGTGTGTAAGGCTAAAAGTTTTATTATCTTGCTTGTCCGTTTTGACGTTAAGCGACCGACCGCGACGATACGGGACGCATCTTCCGTCAGATGTGCGACCACACAAAATGTACATTATTTTAGTACTGAATGATTAATTTTCTTACAGTAAAACCTATACCGCCCTTTTTTTATATCATGTAGGTGTCGGCACAAGATGGAGACGTATCTCATGTCGAGGTGAGATTAACCAGGCAGCAGGATTGTTAGTGAAGCTGATTGCTCCAGACCGGTGTCATCACACATGGGAACTCTTGTAAGCCATTTAAGTTGGGATAGATACTGCGATTCTTTACGCGAATTCTCGACAAAGGCATCAAAATCCGCTACGTTTTTAGCATTATTTTTCTTCTATCTTTGTGCTGATTTTTCAGATTCTTAATCTTACGGAAACGTTACGCTCCCTTTGGCAACGTGAGTATACTATGACAGATTTGACAGTTAAGGTACCATTCCGTAGCCAGTAGCAGGCGACGGCGATTTCTATGAAATACCTTCCGTCGACGAAACGCGTTTCTATTATGGTCATGCTAACACGACTCGCGTGCAGTCATGTCGCGGCGACACTGCGCCTGCTGCTGCCGCCTGTGGTCGACTACGGAACTGTACCTTAAGGTATATTTATCTAAGTACAATCATCATTACCAAGTGATTCTACTGGCATATCAGCATTACTTAATGTGGGTTCAGTCTTGTTTTGTGTTGAATGTATTTCTAGATTAAGTTTCATATTGCTGTTAGGATCTTCTTCAATTTGTATATTATTGCTACCTGTTTTCTTCTCCTCAGTTACTAATTCTTCTTTTTTGATTTCTGCTTTTTTTGGAACACTTTCTTCTTCTTCAATTAGACTTTCTAACTTATTGTCTTCTGATTCGACTACACTTTCTAATTTCTTATCATTGTCAACTTCGTCTATTACACTTGGTAACTGTTTATCATTGTTAACTTCTTCTATAACACTTTCTGATTCCATTAACGTTATGGAGTCAGAAAGTGCAATAGTCGAAGTTCTACAGTCATCTACTTGTTCTTGTATTATACTTTCTGACTCCATAACATTATCTACTTCTTGTTCATGTATTAAACTTTCTAACTGCTTATCATTTTCTACTTCTTCGTTTACACTTTCTTCTTTGTTATTATTTACTACTTTATCATCTACTTGTTTCTCGTCACTGTTTTCTTCTTTCTGTTCACTGTTTAAATCTTTCATGTTAACATCATCTTTTGTAGTTTCTGATTCTTTCATTTCAATGTCTTCAGTTTCTGTTCCTAGCTTGTCTGTTTGCAATTTTAAGTATTCTACTTTTTCTTCTGGTAGTGGCCTGAAAATAACAATTTTACTATAATTTATTTTTCTAACTAGCTCACCCAACAAACTTTATCCTGTCCAGATTTCAATAGTTCATACAAAAATCCCTTAGAAAAAGGATGTTTAATAGTTCCCAAATTTGAAAATATCTAAATCGGTCCAGCATGGCTGGACTGACTGAGCTGGAGTTCTCATGTGATGCATTTACAAACAAACAGCATTTCATTTTTATTATTTATAAGATCTTACAGCCTGTGTCGTTTCTCCTGTTATTTTAAAGTCAAGACTAAGCAACCAAACCCATTTGCACATGTCACTTCTGCAAGTTTTTGATTAGTCAATCGACAGTAGGCATCTTATGTGAATTTTTACAGATATCAACTACTGCAATACAACTTACTAGTTTTATTCTCAGTCTGCACGCGTAGCATGTCAACCATAAACGGGTTTTGTTGAAGGAAGAATAGACAAAATGACAGATTGTGATTGGTTATCTGTCATTTTGTCCTTCCTTCGACAAAACCTGTTTTTATTGTGGTCATACTAAACTAACTGCTTACTAAGGACATTGGTGACAATCAATACTCAACAACCACCAATGGGATAAGCACAAAAGGGTACCTATTGCTGACACTTAGATATCTCACCTCTTAACATCCTCCAAAGTCTTGAGCTTCTGCACCGTGTTCGCCATGCTAGCTTTACACCGCTTTCTGTGGCGAGTCAGCAGCTCGAACGAGTCGAACTTCTCCGTACAGCCGTAGCACGCGTGTTTGTTGTGACATGTCTCGTGCACCATTAGGTCTGTCGATGTTTGGAAACCTGAGGCGTGGAGATGGGTATTTTAGATAAATGCTTATTGTTTTTATTTTTTTAACCACAACAATGAAGTTCTTGGCCTGCATCTCACCTGATGGTAAGTGATGATCAGGCCGAAGATTGAAGCAAGCTTCACCCGGAATCCTCAACCACAGCGGAACTTATACATATATGTATCTTAAGTCAACTGCCGAAACACAACAATGCTGTTAACATTGTTGTTATGGCGACAGACTTAGATAAGATGGTGGTAGCTAGCCAGGCGGACCGAGAACAATCACCGCCACCAACCAAACCGAGCAGAAAATTTTGCCCCCACTGGGAATCGAACCCGGGACCTCTAGGTCTGAGACAGGTAGTCTAACCACTAAACCACAGACGCGGTTAGATTGTTGCCTACATAATAGGCTTTCGGCCCACCCTGCGTATGTGCTAAATTCCGTTTTGACGGAATTAAGACTTGACCTGTCTGCACAACCATGTAAATTAAGTACATAGGTTAACTTATAGAGTAGTTTATGTATAGAGCAGTGGTTTCCAACCTTTTCTTGACCAGGGAGCGATTTGTTTTTTGTTAGCAGGGACCACAATGTACAAGAAAAAACTGAATTAATCCGAAAAAAACACTTTTATCAAAAACTCAATAGTAACGTGCATTACCAATATTATTTTAATAGAAAACTTTTTTTTTTTGTAGTATATTAAATAAATCAATGGGATTTTTGAGCTTGCATCTCTTCTGCACAAGTTCGGTAATCTTAGGACCATAATTATTGCTCAAGCTACACGCAAATCATCACTTTACTAGTACTCTTTCAATCGATTCCTGGCCATATTTTTAATTACCAACAAAGGTTTTCTGCTTTGTCTCGAATCGTTCGGGGACCATATTTTGGCTCCTGTGGACCACAGGTTAGGAACCACTGGTATAAAGGCTAACTTATTCCTAAAAGAAAATGTAACTCACTTCGTTTACAAATCGCGCACTGGTATTGGCCGCAGCGTTTCTTCTCTGGCGATACACTGCCGTCTGCCTTTCTTTTGACAGTCTTGTAGGAATGTTGGGCTATCACGTGCGCCTGAATAAACACAATGTTTGAAATTATCAGAAGTTTTAAAAAGACCTGGAATTTATAACTCCATTAATCTAAACCCGAAAGAAGAGTTCTCAAATAAACAAAGTGTTATTATAGGAACTCCGCTACTATTTTCTGCAGATGCTATTCTATCAGAGTTCAGAATGATAGATTCCTAATCATTAATGGGCGATTCCTAAATTTTACGGACTGTAATTGGTTAAAATTAAGACTTGTATCTTTATCAATAATGAAGCAAAAACCTCATAGCTGTGCATAGTAGACCCTCTGATATATATGGAAGTAGCTATCACAGGTAAAATTTGCTTACGAATCTATATAAATGCCCAGTTTGGCAATATTTTATTTTACCATTGGTGACTAAAACGATTCGTTTTTGTTTGTTGGAACCGAGCATAAGTTGTATCAGACAGCGTGTGATTTCACAGCATATTTACATTTAAATTGGCTTCTAAAATAAATAAATACATTCTTGATTCCATTGTGTGCTTTTATCATTTCTAACGTGGAGATATTATAGTGGATGGAAATACGTAAGTACACGTTATAACGTTACGAAAGACGGAAATTTAAAAGTGTCTTCATATACATCTATATCTATAAAAGTCAATGCCACTTTTCGTTGTAATTTTATAACTCAAGAACGGCTGGGGCTGGGCTGATTTAGCTGATTTTGGTTTTGAAATGTTTGTCATAAGTCCAGGGAAGGTTTAAACGGTGAGAAAATTAGGGTAAGGTAGGTAGGTAAGGTAGGTAGGTAGGGTAGGTATGGTAGGGTAGGTAGGGTTTAAAGCTACCCGTGCGAAGTCGGGGCGGGTAAAGCTAGTATTTCCATACATTTTACTTCCCTGTGTTATCGTGACGCCGCCGCGCCGCCGTGACGTGGACGACGACGTCCACACCACGTTAAAAAAATAACATGACGACATGGAACGAATTTGCTTATGGTCCGAACACCGATTGCAAATAGAACAGGAAGAAAAAAAAAGAAGTAAATGTTCAACTCAGTTCACTGTTATAACAGTGCACTCTACTCTAGCATAAGCCTTTCAAGTTGCAACAGCAACACATGGTCATTCAGACCTAGCCAGCCTGCCGATACTTCAGCTTCACGATTCAGACAAACAAACAAGAAAACAATGTATAAATACCTTAAGTCCAGTAACGCTGTTGAAAGACTTGGTGCACAATAAACACTCAAGTGACAGATCTGGAGTTTGCTCCATTTCTTGCTCTCCTTCACTTGTGGGCTCCTGTTTCACCTCCATTGCTATGTACTGGAAAGTAATATCACCGTGATTAGTTTATAACAATAAATTTATTTATTTCAGACTAATTTTTTTGTCCAAAATTGTTAGTTACAAGGGTCTTAAAACTTTGTTCAATTAACCAATCAATCAATGCAGCCTATCATAGTCCTCTGCTGGACATAGGCCTCTCCCAGGCTTCACCACAATACCCTGTCCTGCGCCTTTCGCATCCAGTCTGTCCCATGGTATAATAATATACTTCGCCAGGTATGGCATTCCGAAACACAGTGGTCACGTGGGCAACACAAGTCTACGTCATCACATCTGTGTTACCAGAAGTTTGTAATAATAACTCCCCAACCACCTTTATTGTGCGAATCCGATAAAACAATGAGGTTTTAATTAACAATTACGCTGGTTTATGTTTCACACACGAAACGACAGTTTAAAAGCTTTGGTTTCTGAAAATCTTTCTTTAATCGTTTTTTGTTGCAATAGAGTGGCAACTGGATGGTGACGTAAGCATGTGTTTGCCCCGGAATGCCAGACCTTGTTTTATTAGACCATGGTCTGTCCCAGTTACCCTTTTGAGGTTGTCCATTCATCAAAACAAAATTATTAATTACTAGCTTTGCCCGGCCCGACTTCGCACGGGTAGCACTAAACCCTACCTAACCTTAGGTAGGTTCCGTCGCCGTTCAAACCTTCCCTGGACTACGACAAACATTTCAAAACCAAAATCAGCTAAATCGGCCCAGCCGTTCTCGAGTTTTAGCGAGACAAACGAACAGCAATTGATTTTTATATATATAGATAGATAGATAGATACTTATAAGCAGGGACTGAAACAGGTATGATCAATACAAGTATTTTTTCAGTTGCATTTATTATAAGCATTTATATTTTTTTCTCCTCTATCTTACAAGTGCCATTGGCATTAGTCAAAGGGCGCGCATCGCCTGTGTGTAACTGGTATTAAAACAGTAACCTAAATGAGGTAACATGTAACGGTAACCTTAGTTGTAGAAGTAACCAAAATTCTTCTATACCTGTACCGTAATTTATAACAGTTTTCGGTCCCTGCGTAATAAGTGTGGATTTAAGAGTCATTTGTAGCTTATAAATTGTGATAGCTGTGCACTCCTTACAAAATGATGAATAGTGAAAAAAAAAAAGAGGTTTTTTTTCACGCAGAGAGAAATTACTTCTATAAAAAGTACTCACTTGTGTTTCCTGCTGTAATTCAGTTCCATTTTTGACATCTTTGTTCTCAGAGTTTAATGGATCCAGTGATATTGTACCTGCAGAAGAAAACAAGTTTAATCATCAGTACACTTCTATACTATAATAATAATATGGTAAAAACGTAAAATTTGATTGTAAGTTTGTGTAGGGGTAATCTCTGGATCTACCAGTCGGATTTGAAAAAATATTTTTTATTGGATAGCCCATTCTTGAGAGAGGTTATAGGATCGCGGACGAAGCTAGTAATTAATATAATTAATTTAAAAGTCTGAAATCATCCTTGAGCAAGGGTGGTGATTAATGCTCATGCATCCTCTGTATGAGTGCCTTCCCTGCAGTGGTACAACAATGGGCTGACAAATTACTACAGTGACATTGTTTTGAATGGATGTTTTTAAGATGCTACCTATATTTAAGCCAATCCTTGGTATACTATGCATTCTGCAATGAAAAGTCGTGATATCAGATTATTCTTGTCAAAGTAACACATTTACTGTACAGATTTACTGTACTAACACATACAAGTACTAACCATTTATAGTAATATTCATAAGTGGAGGCTCCACTAACTCTTCTGGTTCTATTTTTATATCCAAATTGGCTAGTTCAGTCTCAACATACGGGTTATCAGTACCATTAACAGGATATTCCTCATCTGAAAGCATTTCCTGTTTGATTTCTATGTCCATTGGGTTATTGAAGACTGAACCATTGATGTTTCTGTCCACTTGTATTGGTTTAGGCCAGACCTTTTCCATGTCTATTTCAGCAGTAAACCTCATTCTGAGGAGTAAGTCACAATTCCGCACTTTTGAGGCAAATGCTGCTGCATCCAGTAACCTTTGGTAGCAAGGAACACACAAGACTTTTGAATGTCTATCAGTTACTGATATCTGTAAAAAGTTATTAATTATGAACATGGATAAGTAAGAAAAAGTATCAGAAAAATTTATAACAATTTCCATTATAGGAAATATAACAAAACTCCTAACTTTGTTCTTACACAACTATAACAATCTCCGAGGCAATATAACCTCATCACAAACAAAACTATTATTTCTTTAGATCTAACAAACACAAATAAGTCAATAGTAATTGAGTATCATGTTTCTATATAACTGTGCATTTGCACTGGCGAAGCATTCTCTAAAAACATGTTGAAATCTCTATTTTCTGACAATGTTTGACAGGAAATAGAGAGTTCAACATGTTTTTATGTGAATGTTTCGCCAGTGCAAACGCACAGTTATACAATCCAAATATTAGGCACAAGAGGGAGCGCCACAACAAAATAACCTTGTTTTTTTTTAAATAAAAAAAGTATGATGTTTATCCTCTTTACTAACCTCAACATTAGCTAATTTAGCCAAATCCTCGGCTATGGTGGATTCCATACCGTCCCAGGGAGGGGCCCAGGCTTGGAAAACATTACAACAGCTCTTTTTATCGTCCAACTTTTTAAGACAAGCACGACATTCACGAGTGACTTCCTCTTGAATAGCCTCCTTTGTTTCGTCAACAGTATCGGTCATCGTCTGCTGCCTAACACATCACAGAAAACACATGAATATAAATAATATTGATAAAAAAGTAAATAAAACATTTAAAAATATTTAGATCGCGTGAGATTTGTCAATTTTTAATGACATTTTTGACGTATAGTTTTTGCAATAGAATAGACAAAATTACACACACGAAATGAGAATTTTAGCGATTGAATTATCGTTCGTAAATATACAATCAATATTGTTACTATTAAATAATTACAATTTAACATAATAGTTTCGATATAAAATGACACTATTTGATTGGATCACTTGTTAAAACATAATTTTTCTCTTACATTACGCGTGTGAACATAAAGATTGCACTCGACTTTTCACGAAAGAGAAATATTCATTCACTCGTCTACATTTAATTTAGTCTCTGGTCACCAATACTGGCAATTATTTCAAGCCCTGTACACAATGGTCGATGCTGGTCTATCAGTGTTGCAAGAGTAAAGAAACCAAATTCAATGTTCAATTGAAAAAAATAAAACATACGTTGTTTTTTTTTTCGTATACGGTAAGAAGTTGTTGTGTTGTTTGCTGTATCAAATAAATGGTACTAACCTCTCAAAAGCTTTAGAGAGCCCATCTTTCCTCAAAAGTTTATTTTTTACTGGCACCACCACTTTTTTACGATTTGGTAGATAACGGGACGGCACTGCACTGTGTTTCAGCACTCGCTCTGAATTTCCTGTTAGGAAAATTAACTATTTAGGTCAATCACATTACTTTATTACTTTTTTTTTTTGTTCTAAATGACTACTTGTAAATATTTGTTGTAGTAGTTCACAAGTAGTGCTTTTAGTTAGCACTAAAACTTTCTAATAAAATTGATCCCCTAAGACAGTTACCTCAAATATATTTGAATACATACTTGACTGAATAAAATCTAGCTTCGTAAAATGTAGGCTGCAGGCAACCATGTTCTTAACAAAATGATAGTTGACTCTGAGAGCTTCAGCCCATTCATTTCTAACTGCTGCGTTATTGGGACATGGATGTAGGGAGATTTCATTGCTAGGTCTTGCGTTGCATTGTGGTACTGAACATCTTCGATTTAACCTGCAAAATAATACCACTATTACATATAATAATTTAGGTAACTCATAGTCAGTCATAAACTCATAACTGTAACTAATCAGTCTTCCATTTTTATTTATAACTAGCTGACCCGACAGACGTTGTCCTGTCCAAATTTCAATCATTCATACAAGTAGACTTTTTCCCGTATTTGAAGATTTTCCGGAATACTTTTCCAAATCAAGCCAGACGTTTTCAAGTTATGCGTTCACCAACAAACATTTTTTTTTTTTTTTTTATATAGATTTCCACAAATTCTCAATAATTACTATAAATAAAGTCTTTACTTACAAGTAAGCTTTTCTATTTTTTAATCTCATCGATCTATTTCTGAGCGCGTAATTTATTTCTGAAGAATTACTTTCTTCTTTTCTTGGCGCATTTTGAGGTGAAACTGCATTATTCTTCAAATCATTGTCCTTCATAGGGGGAACTTTAAAAAAAGAATACATCTATGTAATGTAGGTGTTTTAAAGCATAGACAGCAGCAGGTATTTGGCAAAAATAAATCAATGATCATCATGGGTGTACAAATAGTATCATTTATTTATCGAAAGTTTTCGAATCCATAGATTTTGATTCCTGAAATAGCATAAATAAATTTTATACAATTTAAATATAAACATTTCGAGTTTACAATTTATAAAGTCACATGAATAGGCTTAAAAACTGAAAGCTCGTGTTAGATGGCAGCACTGTTGAGTGTTCATTAACCACCATTGTCTATGTGTTCAATGTTGTTGTTGTAAGCAAGGTAAAAATTTACGCAATTTAGGGTGTCGCACACTTAAAGTTCGAGCACAGGAAAAAGGAAGCGTCTACCACTGGTACAAAAGCAGCTATAGCTGAAAGGGAAATAAATAATGATAGTTGTTTTGTGTTTGTTTACTTAAGTTCCTTTTTTGTTGAAAACTGGATGCGTATGACACAAATAACCTGCTTGGAGTTGAAAATATAGAGGGTACAGCTGTCTTCTTCAGGATTTTAACCAAATTTGGATCACCTAAAACAGACAAAAACAGATCAATCTATATGGCAAACATGAAATAAATATTAGAATATGCAGTGCAGGATATGTGATAGTAACAAAGCAGTAATTTGGTATGAACACAGGAATTAAATTACATACTATGTAGTATGTACTTACACAAGTGTATGTAATAAAAACATACTTAGTTCTCTGTTTTATGAAGAGGATCCTCACCTGTATATGCATTGAACTCTCTATAGTCTTCAGGTTTAAAATGGTTAGCACATAATCTCGACCATTTTTCAGGTGTCCAATGTTTTCTTTGGACAGCTTTCACCCACAGTTCTCGTCTTTTATCATCTCTTGGAAAACAATGGGCCCCCTGATTTTTACAGCCGACAGCTGCGCAACGGGGCATATTATTTCATTTCAAAGATGTTTGTTTACAAAAAACTTATGGATGTGTGACAGCTGGCTGTCATATTCTTGAATAGTGAACCATAGACCTAAACCATAAGAAAAGTTCTTTTAAACACAAACTCCATGTTGAACACTCGACAGTGGCATAGATTATACTGACACAACAGTAGTAACACCTAAAGTGAAGTGACAGTTTTTATTCCCATTCAATTTTCACTTGATTCACCCAACTGCACATCAGTGGTATCCAGTGGTTTATTTAGGTCATAAAAATTATTGATGTACCAATCAAACATAAGTTATTCATAAATTCATTCATTGACTGACTTGGGTCAGAATTTCAGAATCTGGTTATAGCATGTCTTTACTTCTGTGAGTTGTGACACCAAACCAGTATTCTATTTCTACTATATAGAAAAGTATAAAAAGGTAGTTTTTTGTGTGCTATTCATGACAACAGAGATTCCTTTTGCTTGTGAGTTAGGTCTTGTGGACTAGTTATTATATTATTACTTTCTATTTGTGTTACAACTTCTTTATAATCAACACTGTCATCTAATATTAAAGCATTACTTAGTTTCTTGCTCACAGTTTGTTTTAATAAGTGAAAATGGTAATTTCCTTCTTTCTACTTCAGCATGTTCTTTTCCTCTCTGTTCCTTAGGCTTAAAATGTTCCGTTTTGGACCAGGTAAATACTGAAGGCACCACGCCTTTCCTAATAATGCGCCTGGTATTTTTTAGCCCTGAGTGCAAAATAATATTTTAATTCTAAGGTAATTTTTAATGCTATTCAAAATCATATTATCGTTATAATTATTCGTACCAAATTTACGATATTTACCGAATAAATTTAATATTTTAAATGACTAACCTGAGTACGTTTCGATTTCACAAAAATCTTCAGGTTTAAAGTGGTCAGCACATATTTTTGAGTAGTTTTTTACTGGACACCGTGTTGCTGCTTCCCACAATTTATTTGTTTTCTCATCACGAGGAAACGAATGGTTCGCCTTATTTGAACATCCGAAGACGCAACAATAATGCATTAGTGTAACAAGTTTACTCTAATATACACTTTGAAAATTATGCGAAAACTTCTTTATTGAAATCTGTTTTTGATGATTTTGACACAACAATGTTGACAATCTTTGTTGTTTGTACCAGTAGTTCTAGTGTTGCCAACTAGGCTAGGTGTACCGTTTACCCGACTAAGTGAAGACAGGGTTATGATTTTTTAGTAATTAGGTTTTCGGGCTACAGAGAATTAGAAAAGAGGCTAGCTCAAGGCCCAGGCTCTACCCTAAAAAAATTAATAGGGCTGAAATGCTGTATACTAATAAAAAGTGGTACGATTTTTTTATAGCTTAGCTTAATTTAAAATTGCTACTACAACTATACTTAATATAAAATATATGCAGCAGCAAATAAAAGCGGAAGTGCGTTCGCTTGCATTGATTTTTTTCGTGATACAAAATAATGCGACTAAGAAACTCGCGCGGGGTTAACTATTAGTGCCCAGGTCCAGACCCCATACAAAAATTAAACGACTTCTTGAGACACGGTGACTGAAATAAGTAATTTTTGGATAGGACGAAACCAAATAGATAGGACTCAAACTCAATGTACAACACTACGCGCTCTTCTTGAAACGATCAATACAGCCACAAATATGATTAATATTTTTTTGTGTACATTTGTCACTTTTTGATTGTATCGACGAATATTTTCATGTTCACATTTGCTTCCTCGATTGCTTCGGCTACCACCATTTCATAGCCTAGATCAGGAATGCAGACATGGTAGTGGAAGTAGGAATAATGTCTTCGTTTCTGTTTGAATAAACATCGTAATAATGTTTGATTATTTTCTCGTGTTGAAACATTTTCAGTTTCATGTTTCAGCTGCCTTTTTGATTTTGCTTTGAAAATATAAACAATGTTGGTACTGCTCCTTTTTACAGATTATTGCGGTTGTGTTGTATGGGTATTTTCATTTTGAATTGCGCAGGTAATAAAAATAAACAGCCTAAAAAATTATTATTGTTTTAGGACTTTGAACTATGAATTATTGTAAAAAAAAAAAAAAAAATTGTTATTAGTGTATAAATTCCGTGCAGCTACCTACACTTACGTTTATTTTATTTTCTAAAAATATTTTTTTAAAGTAGATTGGGCTAAAAATGATTTTTTAGTAACAAAAATCAAATCGCGATAAAAATTCAACTGCTGGAAATGAAATGAGAAAAACGCTCGTAATTAGTGAAATTAAATATTAACACTTGGTCATTAGATATTTATTTTTATATAAAATTCCAACATTTTGGTCAGTATCGTAACATATTGTCCAAATGCAAGTTTTAATTCTCGTGTAACTTATTTGATCAGTCGAGGAATGATAAAGTTGGAATATAATCATGTAGTTTTATTTTTCTTCATTTATTATTATTTATAATATTCTAATATCAATCTTCCGCATATTATTTACGGTTTTTTTCAAAATAAATAAGGCAAAAATATTTTGGGACAGTTACTAAATGGACATGTCACGTGACGAAACAGAATTATTGCGAATAGTGCTCACTGAGGTTAAAATCTTAGTTCTTCTAATGAGATGTGTATGTATGTATATATAAATATAAACCTACCTAAATTAAATAGAAATGCATATTAAATATGTATTTTAAATATATTTTTTGGTTTACCAGCTCTTTGCTTTCTTTTTTCTATTTTCCATTTATTACGATGACTAATCTTTTCCTTTTCATTCATTTCAGATACCGTCTTTCTTTTGGCTTTCATTCGCGCTAACTGTTTTTTTCTAACATCTTCAGCCTTCTCCGGTTTGTTTTTTAATTTATCTCGATACCTCTTGGCTCTTTCAGCAGATGTTAACGCCATTTTTATCTAAAAAATTTAAAATTAATTTCCGTTATAACTGTAGTTTATGTAAATATTAAGTACCTAGTTGGCTACAGCCATAATATAAAAACTGCAAATAAAATTAAATCAACTATCACAATTAAATCATTATGGAAACGAGTAATTACTTATTCATTAGATACAATAATAACACTCGTCTAATGGGTAATGATCATATACAGTAAACAAGTTGCATGGATCACCCCAGAAGAAAGTACTTTCTAACAATAATCTAATATCTTCTTTAGTCATAGGATTTACAAAATGTAATGGCAAATTATGAAAAATATTAACATTTTCACAGCCATGACAGCATTCTGCTAATATAAAATGAGACTGCCAGGGCCAGGCAAGATTGTCGATTAAACAAGTATAAAAATCTTTATTTTCCAAAAATTTATCTATGTCAAAGTATATCACCATTTTGAAAAGTAATTTCATTACTACCTGTTAAGTTATGCAAAAATATATTGGTAGATACATTATTTTTCTACTAGCTTTGCCCGCGTTAAATCAGATTTTCCTAAAAAAGTATCCTATGTGTTAATACAAGTAATAAACTATCTATATGTGTGCCAAATTTCATCCAAATCCGAACAGCCGCTTTTGCGGGATTGAGTTACAAATATTCAAACATACAAACCGACATTTAAAATATTAGTAGGATCTAACCGTTGTCATCAATAATAAATTTCGTTAAGTTTCATTCATGAGTTCTAAGCTTTACATGTCTGTTTCGTAACATTTTTTGTCCATCCTATAGTAACAGTTGCTAACAGGACGTGACGAATGTAGATCGTTTTAAAACTACATCATTATTATAACATTACATACTCAAACAATAATAACAGAAACCAATCAAATTTTACTTTTATGCCTTCAGCAGTGTATAAGTTATGTACAGCTAAAAAAGAAATAGAGACAAACTTTATATTCACGTAAAAAAACGTTACTAACCTCAATAGATTTTTCTTGACCAAACTTTTTGTGCCGCGAAACGTACCGCACTAGCTTGCGTGACCCGTTGCGTGACTAACTTCATCAAAATGGCATTTCATACTTTGACATTTGTACCCAGGGTTGCCATGAAAACCGAATATGCACGATATTTATGTATTTTAATAGTAAAAAAAGCGTGTCACTATCCGGACATGTCCGATAGTCGCGAATTCGTGAGACAAGTTATTTATTAAATATTATTTTTACTAACTGAGATGAAATGCTTAGTTTGAATGATAAATTATTAACTATCTAACAATTAAATTAAATTGTTGCTACGTCAGCTGTCGTACAAAAAAATAACAAAAACATTAAATGCAATGATGCATACCTACTGTCGTTGGGACTTCGTGATTTTACACAAACATGACGACGAAACGAAACATTATTAATTAAAATAAAATTGAAAATGTGTTCTATCAGGAACCAATAAATCAAATCCGCAGATTTATAAAAATACCTTCAGTGCACATATGCTTTTTCTTCTAAAAATGTTTCCAAATATTTTTTCAGGACCAGTAATTCGCGGTATCCGGCTGCAATGCGGCTAGAACTTCGAGACTCACTAGATGACAGAACTATTTTTAATAAAATTATCAATGCCCTAGAAAGAACGACGTAAGCGCGCATAATATAAAATAAATTCGGTAAAACAATCCTATCACCCATGATAAGACCCACACCAGCGATAACCACATAATCAAATTCCGGACTGCCATTAATCGGGGAAACAAGCATCTTATATATTTTTCAATGCTGCTTTACCTAAAATAAATGTTGCATCCGATTGCTATTAAATTCAGCGTTGTTATTGATACGGCAGGCCTCTCATTGCCGTATCACAAAATACGGCAATTGACTACAACGAAAATATAAATCTGTCACCTGAAGAGCCTGTGCGCCACACAATTTTTTTGTCAATGTTGTCACTAACCCAAGTAACCCAGAAACTACCACGAATTTTCAAAATTGAAAATGACCTTCAAACAATCGATGACAACTGATTCAAAGGGTTCGTAAGGGTGTCCTAAAGTCTTAAGTCCTAACTTCAGGATAGAAGCTTGAAAGGCGAGCATAGTGTTGCGGTATAAAGCATTTCAAAGTTTTAATAAATTCTGAAAATATTAAATAAATAAATAAAAATAAAAATCGTTTATTTTCAGGCGTCGCCGGCCCATAGCGTGTTAGTAATCAGTACAAACTTAAAAACTATGTTAGTAGTAACACTTAAACACACATGAGTACTCGTACAACAATAAAAACACAAATACACAATAAAAACACAAATACACACTAAAAATACCGCCAAGATAAGAGGAGGAAGATTCATCAAGTCCCATGTCTGACATGCAGTTTGATAAATCTATCCATAGTAGGCCCTTCTAGCCTTTCTGCAAACACCTTCAGAATGCTATTGCTGCTTCCCCTCAATCTACGTATCACTGATGCCACTTTTTTGCGCATGATCGCGAAATAATCGTCAGTGTGCGCATCCGCAAACATCCCTGACGCACTACAGTAAGGTGGAAGCCTCAACAGCGCCCTGAAGGCGTTATTATATTGAATGCGCAGTGCGCTGTCTGCTTTTTGGGTATGATTAGCCCACAGACTGCTGGTGTAAAATATTTGACAAAACGCCTTAAAAAGTGTTATTTTAACCGGTGCTGAACAACCAGCAAACCTGCGTGCTAGCATGTTTCCCCTCACAGCCAGCGCCCTGCGCTCCCTTTCCATGTCTAAGTCATCTTTTAGATCCTCGGTAACAATATGGCCCAAATATTTAAATTTCGACACCCTGTTCAAGGGTAAACCGTTCAGTTCTACGGGTGGGACATTTGAGGGACATTTATTTCTTCCTCTAAAAACCAATAACTCACTTTTCGTGGGATTATACTTTAGCCCATGTTGTTCAGCGTATCTTTCACAGATAGTGAGTAACTTTCTGATTCCCCCGATTGTGGGGCTCAGCAGCACCATATCGTCTGCGTAACTTAAATTATTTAAACTAACTCCGTCCACATGGCAACCGACATGAGTACTGCTGAGCTCAACAAGCAAGTTGTTAACATAAATATTAAATATTCTCGGGGAAGTCAGACCCCCCTGCCTCACACCACATTTCAGTTTATATGGGTCTGATAATGCATTGGACCATTTTACAAAGTTCCTCTGCTTTTCATACCAGATAGATAATATTGACACCAATGCAGCCGGAACTCCCGCCTTCCGAAGCTTCTCCCATAAAACCTTATATGAAACCAGGTCGAACGCCTTGGAAAGGTCTAGGAAACAAGCGTACACTGGTGTCTTCCTGTCCGTATAATATTTGACAGTGTGCTTTAACGCAAGTATTGCACTCTCTGTAGACAGCCCCGCACGAAAACCGAACTGTGTGTCGTGTAGTTTTGTAAAGTTACTTAAGTGCGTGTCAAGCACACTGTCAAACACTTTGGCTATCACGGTTGCCAATGATATTGGCCTATGGTTCCCTTTGTCAGCTATGTCTCCCGTCCGATTCTTTACAATAGGTACAACTAACGTATCAAGCATCTCCTGTGGAAGGTAAGAATGGCCCACACAAAGATTTAAAAACATGGTTATTACTCTTGGTAAGTGCACACCAGCATTTTGGAGATGCTCAATGCTGAGTCCATCATGGCCAGGAGACTTTCCCCGCTTCATACATTTAATGACTGCTTTTATTTCTGTACACGTAAACTTAAAGGGTGTTCCTGATTGATAAGACTCAGCATCATTCACCCTTCCCACAGACTCAAGAGGTGAGCTCACAATAAACTGCTCTTTAAATAAATTAGCTATCCCAGTGTGGTCACTCTCACCCTCCACTCTAACTGGTAAGCTTGGAGAGACATTGAGCTTTTTAGTACCTTTCCAGAATGACGAGAAACATTTCTTAGAATGGAGCGAGGCCAATATATCCATTGCAATTTTTTCTTGGTTCTTAATGACCCATTTCAATTTTGATTTAAATACTTTACGACTTAATATCATGTCCTCATAGATAGGCCCGCTACTGGGTTCCCCATACCACATCCACAATTTAAACTTAGACCTTGCCTGAGTATGAAAATCTTTGACATGCTTGTTCCAGCCTTTTATAACTTTCTTTCTAATAATGGCTTTAGACACTCTGTTTACACTAGCTGATTCACTTAATATAGATACTAAGTTATTATACATCGAATCCAACAATAACCTATGATTGGGATCATCACAAAAAATATCAGCGCATAGCTCAAATTCCTCAGGAAAATCTAAGTTTTTCAATTTGTTGTTACACATGTACGCGTACTCCTTTATTTCATCAGGGCTTCTCTCACCCCATCGAACACCATTAAGCGATGATTCAATTACACTAGTTTTTAATCTAATAACATTTACATTACATTCTATTTTTAAGGGAAAGTGATCTGACCAAAACGTATCATAAATAACCTCAATGTTTAAAATTGTTTTTCCCGCCGCTTGTGTGACAAGACTGTGGTCGAGCCAGCGCTTACACCCGTGTGAGTCACTAATGAACGTGTATGTTTGCGATAATATGCCTAAGTAATCTAGATCCGCGCATACTAATTCCTGCTCACTACAAAAACTTATAAGTTCATCACAAAATGACATGATATATTACTTGAAGGTTTGTGTTGCTGTGTAGCATCCGATGTCGTTGCAGACTTTTTAGTCCACGGAAATATACTCGGCACGACACCTTTCTTTAAATGTCTACTTATTTGTTGACGACCTGAAAATCGCAAATATGTTTCTGTATCATCATTGATTTTGATGATAAATTATACTGACTAAAATATTCATAGCGTTAATCTTACCAGTATACGCAGAAACACCTACATAATCAGATTCTGTGAAGTGTGCTCGGCATAATCTGATTGTGTCGGTTACAGGTTTTTTTCTTCGCATGGCTTGGATCCATTTTTTTCTCAACTTTGCGTCTTTTGGAAATAAGTGCACACCACTATTATTACATCCCGGAAGAGCGCAATTAGGCATACCGCATTAATTGTATTTTCCCATAAACAAATTCGAAACGCTGCAATTTATGACCTACTGACAGATAACGGTCGTGTCGCAAACACGACCCCTAGCGGTAGAACCACAACAAGAATCATAATTTTGATAATAAACACCGACATTTTTTGTTAATGATCCATTTTCTTTACTATAGATACCACTTTTAATTAAGACAAAATCGACAATCGATGGGTAATCTATATTTTTTGGTTTTTTAGCGGGATCCAGCCACGCAGGAAAAAATGTCATTAGCTTAGTAGCTATAACAGGGGCATCAAAATATTAGGTACAAAAACTTTTTCAATAACGTGTATTACGTGTATATACCGCACTTTATTCACAAGAACTAGCACGTATGCAAATAGCTATATTACCGATATTTCCAAAAAAAATATGAATTTACGAAATTACAACTGACACTTGATTTGCTTGACTGACATCGCTGTCATTTTATTACTTTGATTTATTTTGAATAGGGCAATACCCTAGGCAATACCTCAGAGTAATAACTAACTTATTACTCTGAGGGCAATACTATTTGCACATCGATCTTTTTTTTACGACTATAGTCTATAAAGAGGCCACAGAGTACTTATAGAAACTACTATCTGGAAATGAAGATGAAAATGCCGCATTGTGAATTATAAGTAATATCTAATATTGGTATTACAAAAATGGACTTGAAGAGTTAGTTCCGCCATAGTATGACTGAATTCAATTCACCAAAATCATTATTTATTTATATATTTTATGCACCCGTTCTACGACGGCTATTGCGACGCCGCTGCAGTCTTTGAATCAGCGAAGAAATAACTAGCAGATATAAATGATTCATAACGATAATGTCACATGTCACCGGTCAGGGGTCACAGTTATTAGTGGTCTGTGGGTCACAGTCATTACTGTACTGGCATTTCAGCGGAGAAAAACGCAATCAATGTGCGCGCTTAATTCGTAATACCTCCTACACACTATGCCGGCGGCATAGCCACGCTTTTACCGCGCGGCACGTACCTCCGGCTTTTGCGCCTTCATTTCCTTTGCGATCGATAATGTGTAGGCGCTTTACCGTCCACTAACGTAATTATACGAAAGATACAAATTCGTATCCAATGTGCGGTCGGCCTTAGAGTGAGGTAGAAACGGGAGAAAACTGTGTCTAACGGCTGTTGTTAGTCAGATGAACATTTTAAATGAACACCAAATCCATTACATTTCATGTTAGTTATTTCACCAATTCACCACGTTTATCGAAAATATTGTCAGGCTATAGATTTCATGGACAAACAGTGCAGGAAAACATCGTGAACTGAAACACTATACCTCGACGGAATGTGAAGCCAAGTCAGAGGCCCATGGGCGGCTTATATTAAAATTTCGCAAAAATACAAGAACGTGTAATAAAGTCGACCATGGTATGAATTACTAACAAAGGCTTTAAATCACAAATGTCGTGCTAGCTTTAACAGAATCCTAGAAAAAGGATCGTATGAGCGTTCATTCTAAAAGTTGGCAACGTCGAAAATAGCTGTCAGATATTTACCTGTTTTCCAAAACGGTTAGAACTTTACTCTAAGGTTAGAACACTGAATTTGATCAGTGTAATAGGTACACTGAACAAATTCAGTGTTCTAACCGTTTTAGGTGTAAAAAGGGCATTTGGAAAGATTCCAAATACTTTTTTTTTATATCTAAAACTAAACATTCGATGTTACGATATTAATTATTGCATTTCATAATCAATAGGTATTCTAGTTCGCTAGTTAGCCACATTTTTTATTTCCACACAGTAATATTGCCAAATTAATCAAAACAGCGAAATATTTGACAGCTATTTGCGACGTTGCCCACTTTCAGAATAAACACAATAGTCGGGCAAGCTATACGCACAACTATCCAACATGGTTCAGCCTTATTTTCTCTAAAACTATCAGTTCTAAGCTCTGAGGTTCTAAGGCTTTGGCAATAGGCTATGTTATCTTTTATTATACTGAATTATGCAAAGTTGCCATCCTTCGTGATCAATGTGTCAAAAACAATTTTTATTTATGTTATACTACACACCAGCTACTTTTTCATTCAAACTTAAACGGTGGGTTAGGGTTGATACCTTGTTAGAGTTTGTCCGAAAGGGATATCGCGGCCCATGCACACAGGCAACGGAAGGAACACGGGTGGGTTTTAGTCAGTAAAAGTCTGACACTCCCTCTCGCTCCGCCCAGAGCGGGAGGAGTCATTTGATGATTTCCCACCCAAAAAAAAAAAAAAAAGTGTTGATACCTTGTATACGCGATTATTTCTCTTTTAAATATTCAAAAACAGTCAAACGTAAATCAAGTTTCGTTAGTGGGTAACCATATTCACCCACCAGCTGCAGTCAATAGTCAATGAAAATTAAAATCTCCCGGCTCCCGGAATAATTTCAAATAAACAAAATTCTACCGGAATTTAAAATTCACGCGCGCAGGCGGATTAATTGACAGTGGCGAAAATCATCATACTTTCTGTCCATATCTGTATCAAACGCCGCCTGCGAGCGTTTTAGTATAGAAATCGATATATATCGATATATGAACAAATTAAAGAAAATGAAGAACATGTCAAAACAGAAAGAAATCCACACATTTAAAATTGGACTGCCAAGTTTTGTAAATTTGTCAGTTGAAGACCATATTTTGAAGTCTGTACTTTCAAACCTGTTCAAACGGAAAATATAAGTAAAAAACTATTTTTTTTTTCTCCCTTATTTTGACTAACCCTAGTAATTATGGCAGTTTTTACGGGATTTCAGTCGGAAAATCAAAACTACGCAACGTCAACGGAATCTAAATTTTTTTATTGGCAACACTGCTTTCAAAGCAACCATATGCAACCCCTTGAGTTTTCGGCTGCACGGGAGAGGAAAGAGTATTCTATCCAGAATACTATTATTATTTAGGAGTAACGATTTTTTTTTTGTGATATTTTTTTTTCTTCCTAGTTCGTTTTTTATTACCAACCCGTTTTTCTACTGTACCACCACAGACGTTTACTACAATAAAAAAAAATCGTATACACTTACATAAACACGTAACAGTTCACTCACAGTGGTTCGACCACGAGGGGTCCGACTGGGTTCGCTTCTGGACTATAGTTTAGAATAAGTGTATTGTGAACTTGTTTGGAACAAATAAATTGAAGGTCGAAGGCATCGTTGTTATTGGAGCACTCATAACGTAAGAAACAGTCACCGTAGCCGAAATCGGCATTGGATATATTATTATTAGGGGCTCTAACAACGACGGGGCCCCCCGCTCGCCCGGGGCCATTGAAAGTTTCTTATCACCTGCACCAGTATTTGTTATATTATCATGAAACAAAGTAACTTACTTGCAGTTCTCGCCTCAGTTACACAAGCCGCATTTGTGGATTGTTGAATCTTACTGGGAAAAATCGATGGAACAGCTGTTTTCTTCAAATATCTATGAAATGGAGACATCCCTAAAAGTTGCAAGTGATTAGCAAAATAATATTACAAAGATAGTTTAAATAATATGATTTTTATAAAAGTAAAGAAAAACATACACAAATATTGTCCTTACCTGTGGATAAACACACATCAACATAATCATTTGGCGTAAAATGATCATAACATAACCTCGAATGCTTAGATGCCTTAAAATTCTCTTTATTCGTCGCTTTCTCCCACAATGATCGCAGATAGGGGTCTTTGGGAAACGTGTGTGACCCCATATTGCGGCAACTTGCAGCTGAACATCTTGGCATTGTAAACAAACAAGTATTTTTCTGGAAAGTTAATGAATTTTGACACTAAATATGGTCTCAAGCGTTTACAACGCTACCAAGCGGCGAAATGAAACAGCTTGTGCTTGCAAAGTAGGTGAAGATCATTTGAAAATGATTGCCATACGTATTATTTTAATAACTAGTGACATAAAAAAACGAACATAGTGAGTGGAGACTATACAAACGATAGAAAAACGGGTAAAACTTGATGACCCGAAATTTCAAAGACCTACATAATAAATAAAAGCACAGCTAAACGCCTTCTCTTCCGCTATAATCAAATTCGTAAAATCATTTTATATTGAAGCAACATTTGATCCACTGACAAAATGACAATCAACAAACTGTCAGTGTCAAATGGTGCACATTGTTTTTGTACAGTACATGTGATCATTGTGATCTTTGAATTATAATATTTATCTTATTGTAATTTTGTAATTACCATGGACGAAACTACGCCGACAGTTAGTTTAATATCATGTATGCACTTTGTACGTCGTGGTGTAGCTAAAGCAGTGCCGGAAAAGGTATTTAAATCAACGTTAATTTGGTTCGGATAGACAGATCGTAGCTACAGAATTAAATGTTTTATTTGTTTTATTACAGATAGAATTAACAGAAAAGGAGTTGGAGAAAATTATTAAACAAACAGCCGATGATTTGCGGTGGGTTCTTGTATACATGATTATTTGCAACAGCCCGTAAAAATCCACTGCTGTACTTAGACCTGCTATAACCTGCCAAAATCAAACAGGATGAACCATCCTCATCCTGTACAAACAGTTTCTAAATAAAAAAAATAACAAAATTTACAGAATAACAGAGGCAGGTGAAGATGAAAGCGATGAAGAAGGTGAAGCCAGTGCAGCTCCAAGAGATCCCCCAGCCGATCCTAATGATGAGTTCAACTTCGAAAAGTATGATGAAGAGGATAATAGTAAGTATTTGTTTCCTTAGTACATACATTCATATGTACGTAACATCAACATTAGTAGCAGAAGCAGTCATAAAACGTTTGAGCAAGATAACATACAGTTTTAGTACAAAATACTAACTCAACACTACGAAGTGCCTAGCCTTCAAGACCTTTACACTCTGAATGCCAACAAACATTTGCGTGGGCATTCCGTAAAGTTATTGGAAAATTCATCAAAGAAAAAGCCTTTGAAACGGCTTTTTCTTTGATGAATTTTCCAATAATTCTTATCTAACCGACTTGTAACAGCATGGAATAGGCTCCCGGAGAGTGTTGTGACGGCTCCCTCAGTGAACTGCTTCAAGAATCGACTGGACAGATTAAATCATATCTCCAAGCTATTTGATACACATGCATCAGCTAATTAGCTGCTAGTGTGTGTGTCTAACCAAATAATAATACTAGTATTAACCATACTACTTGCACACACATTTATGACCACAACTGCCCCAAAAGTGTTATATACAGTAAATTCAAATTAAAAATATTTTATTTCACATATACCTACAAGGGCACTTACGAAACGTCAGAAGCTAGCTGCACAGTTCCAATTGGTCGTTTCGTATGGAGAACAGCCGGCACAGAAAAGAAAAGAAACTCCACAGTTACTCTTTTAAAAGTAAATGGTTTTTACAATGTTTTCAAATTACAGGACAGTGTAGTGTAGACCTATCAACAAGTACCAGGTACTTAGCAAAATATAAAATGGTCCACAGATCTACGGTCTGTTAAGCCTACAACATTCTCACATTCACAAAATTTTATAGAAAAGAATCCATTTATAAGATAATAAATTGAAAAAAATAAAGACCTATTCAAACCAAAGTAATATCATTACATTGTCATTCTCCTGTGCTTGTACCAATTTATCTGGGGTTGTCATAACATGTCTCAGTAGAGTTTTTATTGCTATTTATGAAGTAATTAATACATTTTTATAATAAAATTTGGTATTACTTAAACTGTTACTGTTTCCCATAGCGGTAAACTGCTATCATTGTTACATACTCCTTTTGCTGATAATTAATTAATAAAATGTTATTATAATACCAAATATCTTTTGTTTCAGTTAACCCTGTTGGTATTGGAACTGTGGCAACCCTGCCAAACTTAGGTGATCTAAGTGAAAATGTTCAGATAAGGGTAAGATTTAACTATAATATTTTTTTTGAATATGTGATCATACTATGAAGAAAATTGAAAACTGTAATTAAATCACAAACAGAACTTTGATTTGGCTACAAAGAGTTTTGTTGTTGAAAGTAATGTAACTTTAAAATTTAAAAATGAATGCCTAGTAGTTTAAGAATAAATTCTTCTCAGACCGAGGGACCAGACAGTGATGAGGAAGATGACATCATCAAACCTAATGACAATCTTCTCCTAGTGGGGCACGTAGAGAGTGATGCCAGTATCTTGGAAGTATACAGTAAGTTTTGAACATCGTTCAACTGTACTATACAAACCTCATTAGTCAAAGTTTTGAACTTTGTTTCGTACATATTGCACCTCATTTAACACATGCAGCCTGTGGGTAGACTACACTCAAAAATCGTACAGTGCCCTTCGCGTTCAATAGAATAATGCGTTCCGGGTATTGATGGGGCTATTCCATTTCCGTAGCGCATCAGGCATGTTTGCTGATGCTCGTGTCGATTGTTTTTACGCTACGATGCGAAAAAAATGCGCTTCCCTGGTGCGCCGGGTGCGGGCCAGCCCCAACGATATACTGCAGTGTATCGCGAGTAGACTGGACTGTTTGTGTATGAATCTCTGCTGCTAGCTTTCCACATCGGTGTTGAGCGTGTAGCAGGGATTCGTTAAGTGTGTAGAATATAATAGAACTAGCTTTTGCCCGCGGCTTCGCCCGCCGATTCCTACCGGCGTTGATTCCTACCGCTGCTCCCGCGTTGTCGGCAACCATAATTATTTTGTCACAATCTGTGATATCTTTTAAAGTATTAATTTTAATGATATGATGTCAAGGCATATTTTAATCTAAATTAAATGCCCAATTTAAATAATATATTTTATTGGATAAGGATAAATAAAATACCGGTCAAAATACTCGTAGCTTCGGAAATAACAATGAAATTTTTATCAAATTCTGAAAGATAAAAATGGTTACTGTAGGTCATCCTTAGAAGATAGACATATGCTATCGCGGACTTTATTTATGAACTTTTTAAGATATACAATCCTGTAAAACATAAATTTGATGTATCCCTTATGGCTTACGCGGCTCACGTCAGTAAAGCTCACAGTCGTCATGATTTTTCCGACATCTTCGACAATAATCGTCATATTTCAGCCAATTTACACAAAACCTTAATGTATTATAAACAAAAACCTTCCTCTTGAATCACTCTATCTATTAAAAAAACCGCATCAAAATCCGTTACGTAGTTTTAAAGATCTAAGCATACATAGGGACAGACAGCGCGAAGCGACTTTGTTTTATACTATGTAAATATAGCTCTTTATTTGCACAGAAAGTAGGTACAAGTTACAGATGTTAAGGTTAATATGATCCTTATACTAACTGCCTTAACTAAATACTAACTAAACTGTTTGCATGCCGCAAACAGTTTACGTAATAGGTATAAATATTATTAACAAATTCAATCAAATCCACCTCAAACCTTCAACCAAAACCTTACCATGTCAAGATGAAATTCAGAAAAAAAAAACAAAATTGAAGTAGGCAATACAACACAAAATGTCAAGTTTAATAAAATGGGATTATAAATTTGTCAAGTTCAAGGTCAATACATTTAAATAAAAAATTAATGATTTAGTAAAAGTCAGGAGTACAGAGATGTCGTATTACCAATTTAAATTCTTATCGGTAAAAAATTCGCCAATTGAGTAATACATTTAGTAATTAATAGATCTGTCAATTTCTTTTTGAAACGTGGAAGTGTAGTGTAGTTTAAGTTTGCAAACATAGTTGTTAAGAAGTATTGTTACTAACATATTGAGTCTTGTTAATTGTTAATTAAATATAAATAAATAAACATAAATTAGTCTAGTGGCCACAAGCGCTACTGCTGAACTAGGTACTATTTGATTCCCAGGTCAGGAATAAGTGTTATTGGGTTTTTCTATCACGAATTTTTCAGTAGCTAGCGGGAGTCTGTATCTGTGCCCAGTTGATGGCAATAGGCTCGCCCCCATTACATGGAACTTAAACATAACTGGCGAAATGTAGGTGTACATACTATAGATACACATCTGCCCTGCCTATCACTTCCAGGGTTAGAGGCGTGATGTTACGTTATGTATCATACTTTCCTGAAGCGCTGCAAATCTCATAAACGGAGGTGTATTGTGTGGGTATTCTTGAGTATAGACCGCAAATCAGTAAACGTAGGGTGGGACACCCTCGGGCTAGTTGAAAATCAGGTGGTTGGAAGAACGTGGAGGAACATAGAATGATGATCTTCGCAGGGTGGCTGGGTACCAGCTGGATAACAGTAGCCATGGATCGAGTTTTGATTGAAGAGGTTTATGTTATGTTGAGCAGTCAATTGTTTGATAGCCCGAATTCGAGCACTTGATGCATTAATTTCACTGACTAGCGACTACGGAGTAGTTTGAATGAAGTCGCGTATCTGCGCCCGCGTTCGGGCAAATACCTACCTACGGAAGTCATGTCATCTGCCATTCGGGTAACCGAATCGATGAAACTGTAACTCTTTGTTGGCGTCCAAAGGTCCAGAGTTACTTTTGGGTATCGGCTAAACGGATTTCGATGAAATTTGGCACACGGACAGACCATGACCTGGGTTTGGGTTTCGGATATAGGAATAGAATAGAGACACTTACTCTTTTTTTTTGTACATCTAGTTATCTCGGTAGTGCGTTTCCATGGGATGATTTCCGACCGCCGCGCGGCCGAAACCGCACACTGCACTACACTTACATTATGTGACAAAATGGAATAATATTGTTCTGTACGTACTTCGCAATCAATACATTCATTTTATTGTTTTCCAGTTTACAACAAAGAAGAGGATTCCTTCTACGTGCACCACGATATCATCCTGCCATGGTTCCCGCTGTGCATTGAATGGCTCAGTCATGATCCATCAGACCCAAACCCTGGTAAGCTTAACGAACTATTAAAAAAAAAGTTGAATGTTAAGTCTATTTAAAACTTTGTTTCCTATAGATGTTATTTCCATTTAAACAAACATCAACTTTATGAAAGTGTAAATAAAGATGATTTTAGACTGACTGAAAAACTCATAAAAAATATGAAGTTGTAGGGCAAACTGAACCTTATGGTTCAGTTTGCGCTACAACTTCAACAACGTTTTTCCTAAAACTCGTGTTTGTTTACGTGTTTGGCAATTCAATTGCAAACGTAGATTATGTTTGTACTAAAAACAGGACAGTTAATAGAACTCCTCTTCACATTCTTATTAGTGTATAGTGAATATTGTGTATTGTGTTACAGTATAACTAGGAGTCTTTTTCACCAACTATGACAAACCATTTTTATTCATAGGATAGCATCTTTATATATGCTTAGCAAGTTGGCACATTCGGGCTAGGAGAAAAACGCCTCACTTTTTCATATAGATGAGAAACTGGGTCTCAGAAGCATAATATAGCGAGACAAACCCGCTATATTATGCTACTGAGGCCCAGTATCACAAAAAAAAAAACTATAATTTATGGTGTCAAGTTGGCCAGCGTTACTTTATGATTTACCAACAGCCAATCGCAACAGCTTACGCGCGCTCGACAATTGCAGAGTTTTCTGTAAATACATGTAATGTTTTCAGGTAACTTATGTGCTCTCGGGGGTATGGACCCAGTGATCCAGGTGTGGGACCTAGATATTGAGAACTGTTTGGAGCCCGCGTTCAAACTGGGCAAGAAACCTAATAAAAAGAAGAAAACTAAACGAGTTGGACACAAGGACGCCGTGCTCGATCTGTCGTGGAACAGGAATTTTACGTTAGTACTTATTTGTCATTCAAACCAAGATGAATACAGACGGTTCACTCCGCTATTTTTTTAAATAAAAAACAATTCTTGCTACGACACAATAAAGTGCAATTCAGTACCCTAATTACGTAATACACGATCAATCAGAATCTGAATCGTTTTGAACAGATTGCTTATCCATTGCTTCATAAGTTCGAAAAAAAAATCTGCTCAACAACGTAAATAACGCAATGAATTTTGTTGAAATGTCAAAATGAAACAGATTAGTCGTTCCGTAAATCGCTAACATACACCTGTATATCTGTTTAAAAGGTCTTACTGGTATGAGTGTGAATAGAATCATACGTGGTCAGGGATATGGGTAGTATTTGTAAAGCAAGTTGACTACCAATTTAAATTGACCACTAATTTAAATGATCATTCTTTGACAGTTGTATGAAATGGTTGTAACACGGTAAATTGACGTAGGATTACAATTAGCTTAATAATTTATTTCCCGAATGTACATCAGACATTTCAGTTTTGTCTCTATGATTTGTAACAACCTACACGTCTTCAAAAACACCACTTTTTTCACATAGGCGAAGGTTCAATGTGATAGACGATAAATCCGTTCGTCAACAATATTTTGAAAAAAATTGTATCTACTTGCAGACATGTCCTAGCCAGTGGATCAGCAGACAACACAGTTCTGTTATGGGACTTAGATCAAGGCACGCCGCACACCAAAATAGACTGCTTCGAAGATAAGGTGTGTATATTGTTAGAACTTTAAAAAAAAACTCAAACCGCAACATATCTTTCAATCCTTTTCTATGAAATAATAATATACCTATAGTCTGTTCCAAAAGTATCTGATG
The DNA here is from genome assembly GCA_916701695.1 of Agrochola macilenta. Taxonomy (NCBI): domain Eukaryota; kingdom Metazoa; phylum Arthropoda; class Insecta; order Lepidoptera; family Noctuidae; genus Agrochola; species Agrochola macilenta. Next base: position 5,908,117 of record OU753554.1, on the reverse strand, counting down.
AAAATGTAAACAAATGGATTAGAAAACGTACCTGTGGATGCCAATTTGTCGCGCCACTTACATCAGATTGAGTGCTTTGATTTGATTATTTAAATACTTAAACCCGAAATTCTAATTTTAATTTAACATATAGATGTTTCTTATTTGAAAATTGTAGTTAATTTAATAATCTCAATTTTCTTTTATTATTAATTTCAATTGAATAACATCATCACATCATCGTGAGGAAACCGGCATGTCCTAGAACCAAAAATTTGAAGACAGTGACATCCACCAAACCGCACTGGGCCCGCGTGGTGGATTACGGCCCACTCTCTCATCGAGAAGAGGCCTGTGCCCCAGAACTGGGAATATTATAGGCTGATGATGCATTTTAGATTCCTTCTCTTTTCCTGGAAAAACAAAACTTGCAGACTTGGCTCATATTCGCTCTTCTTCAAATATATTGTCTATATTACTTCCCACAGGTCCAATCCCTAGCTTTCCATCCCTTAGAAGCGCAAACCCTAGTGTCTGGGTCTTGTGACGGCAAGGCTCGCGTGTCCGACTGCCGCACGCCCGAGGCACACCGCGCGTGGAGCCTCGCGCCTGAGATCGAGCGCGTCGTGTGGGCCGCACAGAACCCCTTCTGTTTTGCCGTGAGTAAAGTATTTTTAGCCTATATCTACATATGAAAGAAGAAAATAAATTTATTTTGCACACACTAAAAGGCACCTTAATGAGCCTTATTTTAGTGCCTCTTGATTCTGGTGACTTTGTAACTAAAAAATAAACAAACAAAAATATTGAATTTTTACTTGGTATCATATCACTGATTTCATTGCATTTCATTCATTGATTTCATGACAATATTGTGTTTACATGTCTACTTAGTTGGCATGTAAATATAATTTTTGGCCAAACTTTTATTTCGGAAAGAAAACCTGTAGTCTATTGTTTAATATAAACGGTCCTGTTACTTTTAAAAATGTTGTCAAATTCGCCCCTCCATGCTTACAGGTGCTACTTTAGTACGACATTTATCCCTCTAGGTTGACTAACGGTGGTTAATCTTACCATTTCTTACCTTTCAGATGAGTAACAACACAGGCAAAGTTGCATACGTGGACTGCAGACAAGATGAGCCTCTATGGATATTAGACGCTCATGACAAAGAAGTCACCGGGCTCATACTGAGTGATCGAGTGCCTGGACTGATGATCACTGTCAGTACTGACGAGAAACTGAAGACTTGGGATATTTCTGGGTAAGGGAGCATATAACTATATGAAGTTTTCGCATACTTATAAATATTCAGGGAAACTTAGTAGAAATGCGCTCGTAAAAAGTCTAGCCTAATAACTAGTGGCATGTTAAATCTAGGATTACATCAAATTTTTTAATCGTGAGCCGATTCAATCATTCTAATTATGTATTAGAATGATTGAATTGGCCTAATCCTGAATTTAAATGAATGCATTTTCTTACCCCGAGTGGAATTTGTTCGGGAGCCCACTTATTGATACCATCTTAGGTCCCGTTCCTTTTAGTAGGTACCATATAAATAATAATATTTATTTATTTAAAGAAAACTTAGACAAAAATTACAAAATATTTTAACAGGCTAATTTAGGTCACTTTAAGTGGTGTGCCCATCTGTAGCCGAACTAGGCACAGCCTGTATTTCGGCTATCAGCGCCAAACCCCTCGAGTAATTCACATATATAATAGCCATTAACATTGCATTAGTTCTTATACATAATCATTTTAACATTTTATAATGTATATACCTACTTTACTTAGGTAGGAAAGAAAAACAAATATAAAAAAGAACAAGTTTGTGTAGTGTTTGCATGCAGGTCCTCTAATTTGTGTGAGATGGGAATGTACGTGTCTGATGTGTAAGAGAATGTGTGTTGTGTTGTGAGTGAGCGTGAGCGCGTTTGTGTGTATGTTGTTTGAACCATGTTAAACGTCACGACTGTTATTTATCTTATTGACTAGGTCGACGGTTAATATGTAAAACTTTGGGATCATTGTTCATCGTCATTTGTTTTTACAAGCTTTTAATTTTTTTCTTAAACTGTCTGAGACAGCATCATACATTTTTCTGTTGCATGTTTATACATTGTTACGCTGTTTCATGTTTACACCACACTTCTACTTACCTCTTACTCACACAGTAACCTTGCCTCCCTTCCAGCGCTGCACCAGTACAAGTGTCGGAGCGCACCTGCCGCGTGGGGCAGGCGCTGTGCGCGGCCGCGTGTCCCGAGGCGCCCTTCAACGTCGCGGTCGGCGGCGACAACAAACAGAACTACATCGAGCTTGTGGACTTGAACATTAGTGAGCAGTGTGAGTAATTTTGTAAATATAGCGCAGGACGCTCCCAGAAAGGTGGACCGGCTGGCAGGTCAGACTGGATTCTGGTCAGAAAGGTGGAGAACCGGGTTTTGGCGCGTCACTTTCGAGAGGTCTACCATATGTCCAGCAGTATATTACGATAGGCAGTCAATCTTTTGATTTTTTTGTGCTTTTGAACTTGATGAGCAGACCATCGCTACGACTACAAACCTTTTTTCGTAACAATACTTATTTGTCCACCGTTGTGCGTTTATTTACCAAACCTACAGTGCGTTCATTATAACTTGTCCCGTGACGCGATTGATAGCACTGAATTTTGCAGTCATGTGATTGGTAGTACTGTTCTGTCAGTCGCCATTTTCAACTCTATTAGTATTGCTACTAAGCTTGACAAACAATGGTATAATAATATACTTCGCCACGTATGGCATTCCGAAACACACGGTCACGTGGGCAACACAAGTCTACGTCATCACATCTGCGTTACCTGAAGTTTGTAATAATAACTCCCCAACCACCTTTATTACCTGTGAATCCGATAAAACAATGAGGTTTTAATTAACAATTACGTTGGTTTATGTTTAAATTGAATTTTTTCGTTTGATTAGACACACGAAACGACAATTTAAAAGCTTTGTACATATTTTTTAACAGAATGGTTTCTGAAAATCTTTCCTTAATCATGTTTTGTTGCAATAGAGTGGCAACTGGATAGTGACGTAAGCATGTTTTAGTCCCGGAATGCCAGACCTTGTTTTATTAGACCATGAATGGTACCATCATGGCGGCAAGGGACGAGTTATACTGAACGGTGCGACGCCATTATTGCCGGTTCAGAAATAAAATACTTTTTGATGTCTTCTGTGCTGCTTGGTCGCAACTACAGCATGACCAGTTTAAGTTTGTAGTTCACGGAGGCGCTGCTTGTCAAGGAAAAATGCAACAGCATGACAAATTCGGTACATTAATTTTTAGTTCTGTGATTTGCCGCGTGCACAGATAAGTTGGGCACGCTTGGCGCCTTATCCCAGTTTGTAACGTAATATTTAATAATTGGTTTCAGTTACGAATCGGTTCTCGTCACGGCCGCTGATAGCGTTTCCTACACCAAGCGCGGATGCTATGGAATCATAGAATTGTTTATATTTAAGTATAAAAATAAACTATAATGGTATTCTTTGTTTTTTTTAGACTACTTCCTCATCATCGGACGATTATTTTTATTTTGCCGAACGTTCAATTACGGTTTCACTGGAATAGGTTCACATCAATATTTTTGGACATAAACAGATATGTATAGTTCCCATAACTAGCACATCAATATCAATCCGCCTAGCCTTTTCTTACTATGTTGGGGTCGGCTTCCAGTCTAACCGGATGCAGCTGAATACCAGTATTTTACTTGGACCGACTGCTTATCTGACCTCCACAATCCACTAACTAGGTAACACGATACCCCTCGGTAAGACTGGTTGTCAGACTTTCGGGCTTCTGACGACCCGTAACGACTGTCAAAGATCCACGAATTACAGCCAAGACTAACGGCTTAACGTTCTTTCCGAGGCACGGATGATGGTCACCCATCCACGGACCAACCTCGGTAAGCGTAGTTTAACCTGAGCACCCATAACCAGCACATAATAAACAAAAAAGAAACAACAAAATAGTAACGGTCTGTGTTGCTATCAATGGTATTTTATTTGTCATTTATATCATACATAATAATGTACATTTTCGAGCCCATCACCGATAATACCAACACATACCATTCTGGCGGACCACGCGACTGTCCACCAAAGGTTTTCCTCTACAATTTGGAGCGACTGTCGCTGCAAAAGAAATCACCATTTTAATATTAAAAAGTAGGGTTTTCCAAATAAAACAACATTTTTATAACAATTGAGATTATGTATTAGCAACATATCTTAGTATAATCCTAGATAAAAATCATAAAAGCAATGAAAATGTATAAACTGCTCGATAATTCCGAACTAAAAGCATTTTTAATACTGCAATTCTGGTTTTGATACAATAAAATATTAGAAATAATCTGTTTTAGCGACCCAAACTTGGTCATATATTTGAACACGATTTGAACATAGCACGGTAAAAATGTTAGTTTATAAAAATGTTTCAACAGTTTTTTTTATCAATTTTAAAATTGGATCACAGCCAAATAAATTGGTAAATTATATTTTAGACAAATATGTCTTATAAAAATATTTTGTGTGGGCAACACACATTTTTAAAATATTATTGCTCCGTGTTTTCAATACTATCAGTGGTTCGCAGTGAAGAGTTGCCAGATTAAATATTAAGCTCGGTATAAAAAGCTAAATATAGCTGTTTAAATCTAGCAACCCTGAGCATTGAGCAATAAAATGGTGTCTTATGGTAACTCTTAGCAAGAAAACATGCAATCGACTTAATACAACCAAGATTTTGATAACTTGAGGTCTATAGAACCAAATTTAAAATTAGTTAATAGGTCGCCACTTTCGCATGTCCCTTATTACAATACAGTTTTGGTCAAAAGGGCAATGTATATTTTCTTTATTATATTTTCCACAAAGTATCCAATATTGAAATGCAAAGTTAAAATTAGGGAAGAATTCTATGAATTAACCTCTTTTCACAATTGTATATAAAAGTAACATTTCGTAAAAGTTTGTTCGTGTCCATGATTCGTACTAATGATTTTGACATGAATCTATGCCTAGTCGTTGTATGAACTAAATTTAACCTAAAAGCAGTAGTGACCACAATAACATTCGCTACATTGTGGTCAAACACAACCTTGAAAGTATCAAGTATGAATTAATAAGTGTCTAAAGTTTTGTAGAAACGCTTAACCGAGTCTGCTGTTTTTGCTCAACATTATAAATAAAAACACGTTTAAAACTTAGCCCAAAACTATTTGCCGTATTAACTATAACTGACAATGTGACATATTTGTAAAAATATTACAAAATTGACACATTTTCACGACAGGTGCTGTTTATTATATCCGAAATTAAATGAAAGGAACTTGTAATTGTCGGATTGTCAGATTGTTGCCTGTCAGTTTTATTAAAGACCCCAGATTATTCGTAACTTCTAATCTGTTTGCCAGTAAGGGGTCATCAAGCATCTTGTTCATAATATAAAAGCTGCATTATCAGAAACTTCTTGAAAAACCTTCCGGTATCTTGACATTTATTTCATGCACAATATAATCTGTAAATATAATTATTTAATGAACTTCATTATTTCTGTATATTATAAAAATATTATCCTTATTGAAATAAAATATAAATAAGAGATAAATGTATGTTTTACTATACATAAGTTCGGTTATTTCCGTTGTAAATCAACTTATAATGGGATGTAAACTAATAAAATAAGCCTTGTTAATAGCTTTAATGTGAATGTGGCACTAAATGAAATCAGCGATACTCAATCACATTATTTTGAGCCCGGATTTTATCTCGACACCACTTCTCTTACTTTTTTTAAATTTTGCCATTGTTTCAAAAATAATCTCACATTGTCGCAAAGTATTATACGAGGTATGAGGAACAGGGTGTAAAGTTCACTCATCCTCCATAGAAAATGGAGGATCCTCCGACCAGATTGGTGTTGTGTCTGGTGGGCTACTGCCCGACGATTGACGTCGGGACATTGGATATACGCTGGTCACGCGGTAAACTGCTTGCGCGATGCAGGATTTTGCATGACCACAGTGTGACGCGTAGTTCGTATGTGGCTATGAGATGCCGCTAAAGTATCGCTGACATGAACTCGACATAATATATATTTACGCCATGTAAAATAAACTACTCAATAATTGTACCATGAGAGTAGCACGTGTTAAGATTTTACATAGGACTTGAATTTTAGATGTTTTCTCCAAAACAGGCTCATGCTTATACTACTCAGAGCGTTTGAACATTCGAAAACTTCTAAGCTCATGGTTTAATTAATGCTACTTGGTAATCAGATTTACTTACCGATGTTTATGAATAAAATAAATAACTTATTCAATGCGAGAGACTCTTAGTGTGAACTAACAATTTTACTCTAAATCTGTGCAATTGTCTAATTAAATTACCTTTCCATTACCAACATTAATTTCTTTGTAATAAGGTTGAAAGTCATGTGAGCGGAGTGTGGCAGCTGCCGTTATTATGCCCATATAATTATATTGTACCGTCACATTTTAAAGTTGCCTTCAATGTTCTATTTCAATAATACGCTACTAACTAAACGAGTTACCAGTACAAGTATACAATATTTACTATTTAAACTTCAAGGCAACTTTTGCAGTGAAATATTAGCCTTCCAGAACGAATTTCAGCCATGGCGACCAATGGGCGCATGAGATAATAAAGTGCACAAGTGTGTGCGCAGACACAGGTGCACTCTCTCTTCCATCACGTAAAATATAATGTATGTAATAATTTTCACTGCAATATAATGAGTATGAACACTTTATCCAGAAGCAAACTGCGACAGACAGGGAAGTACTAGATTTTATCTACACATGTCGTCACAATGTGTTTTGATAATATTTTGACAACCACAGACTAACACTCACAAAACCTAAAACCTTTTGGCATAATGCTAATTCGCAAGTATAATTGCACAATCTGATGTTTTACCAAAACCTCTAAGACTGTGAGCGTCTTGAAAACCAGCATAACAATGCTGGTTTTCAAGAACGCTAGGCAACACCGAAATGATGCCTCATGAATTTTCAGCGCTCGGCTCAACGCATACAGTTGAAAATCCAACTTTTGGCATTCATTTAGGTGTCGCCTGATAGCAGTTAACGGGTTAACTAACTCAAATTGTGCAACAAAACTTGCCAAAGACCACCATGCACAAGTAAACAAAAATAAATTACTCTGCAGCGGGGAACTTCATCACGGCATCGTTCATAGCCCGCGCCATGTACTCCACGTTCGAAGGGTTCAGTCCGCACACGTTGATGCGGCCTGACTTCAGCAAGTAGATGTGGTACTCCTGGATCAGATGCTCGGCCTGACGTTGTGTCAGGCCAGTGTAGGAGAACAGGCCGATTTGTTTGACTATGTGGTCCCAGCTACCGGGGGTGCCTAATCTGAAAAGATGAGATAGTTTGTTATAAAAATTGTCTTATTTATAAATAATATTTATTATTTTACAAGCAGTGGTCACGGTCACACCACTAGGCTATCCTAGTGGTGTGACCGTCGGACTGCTAAGTCATCTAGATCTCGAGTTCGAACCCAAGGCACGCACCTCTGACTTTTCGGATTCATGTGCGTATTGTATAATTATCACTTGCTTCAAAAACGGTGAAGGAAAACATCGTGAGGAAACCGACATGCCTGAGATATGTTTATCGACGGCATGTGAAGCGAAGTCAGAGGCCCATGGGCGGCTTTGAAACTCTGACACTAGGTTAGTCACTAACCACACGAAAAGAAGAAGGTATTATAAATAATACTAGGAATATTACTTATATCGTGGAAAAAAATTACAGACAATACATTTTTCAATATACAAAAATCCGACCTGGAACGGACAGTTTTTGCTCCAGTTTCTGTGGTAAAGAAATTAATATCACAGACGGACAGCCATAAAAATTACTGTTTTGACGGGTACCGGCCACGCAAATTCAGTCACTGCGTCAAATCAAACAAGTTTGAGTATTGTATCAAAAATATTACTCAAAACGTTTGATAAAAAATAATTAATTACCATCACAGACATGGTTAATTTTGTTTTAAATTAAACATCGCATAAATACTTATACGCCAACTTACTTGATAAGCTCTGCTCTCAATGCTTCTCTCATCTGTATGACCCTGGTGGACATTAGCTTGATGTGTTCCTTCCTGCAAAAATCAAACAAAATAATTAAATCTGTCCTAAAATTAAAATACATAATGCATTAAGCAGTGATAGTCTAGTGGTGGGACTGTCGGATTGCCAAGTCATAGTCTCGAGTTCAAAGCCAATGCACGCACCTCTGAATTTTCGGATTCATGTGCGTATTGTATAATTATCACTTGCTTCATAAACGGTGAAGGAAACATCGTGAGGAAACTTGCATGCCTGAGAGGTATTTCTCGACGGCATGTGAAGCCAAGTCAGAGGCCCATACTGCCCTACTAAGCGCAAAAGCGGTATCTCAAAAAATATCGTAAATTTGATTTTTATGCCATCGGATAGCTTTAAAAAATACGCATCTAATGAACTAAACCTTTTAGCGTTATCTTGTTGAAAACATATAAAAATACCCTTAAGAAAGATTTCCCTATCTCAGTTTTAACATAGATCACTAAGGGTATTAGAGGTATATCAATATTACGTAGGCAAACAGCCGTATATTTAAATACCGTCAAATAAAAAAATATTATATTAAAATTAAAATTTTAAATAGCTTTTATATAATATTATTACATAATTATAATCATTCATATTTTAATATTATATTAAAATATTATACCTCAAAAAGAATGCCCTTTTGGAGAGAACTCCCTACTTTTGATTAGATTCATTTCATAGAATCCGTTTTTTTTTTCAAATATTTTTTTATGCCATAATAAATCTGATTAATAAAAGACTTAATAAATATACTTTGATTGTTTTTTTTCCTTTAAATAATACATATTTTATTCGATAGAAAATTCATATTTTTTTGTATGCATAAATGTAGGAGAAAAGCTAACGAAAAAGCGGTAACTCAAATTGAAATTGAATAATTACTAAGCGGTGTAGCAGTATCTCATGAAAAAGCTATATCTACATACATTTTTGATATTTTAACTATTGTAGTAACAAATAGATCCAATATAATATATAAATTCTATATAATAAGCAAAAAATTCATTATACAAAATAAAAGAAAGATAATTTTACAAAACTCCAATTATCTCGAAACTAGCTTTCCTTGAGATACCGCTTTTGCGCTTAGTAGGGCAGCATAGGCGGCATAAAAACACTGAAACTACTAGTCTACACACTCTACACCAGTCACTAAGCACATGAAAAAGAAATAAAAATGCATATTTTGTATTGCAGCATTGTTTGCAACGTGACAGAAATAGACAAATCTTATCGACACGAGAGTCAGTAATTGTCGCGTGTGTCATGTGACCCCTGCAGCAGTAGACTGCTAATTGATTCAAGCGTGATCTTGCGGAAATCCATTATAAAATGCAATAGACGTAGATATAATAAGTAACCTATTCCGCTTAACTATTCCTAAAGATTCATAAAAAAACCTGTAAGAAATCGACACGTGTTTCACATCTCAACGAGGCATGCTCAGGATGACGATTGACTTACCGCGAACCCGAACACGGCGTGTTGCCACACCGAGTGCCGGACGCAGAGATAACGAGACGACGATGACTCTTTAGGAATAGTTAAGCGGAATAGGTTACTAAATATATCTATGTCAGTATGTCTATTGTATTTCTTTGCAGTAGACTGCGTTACGCAGAGTTGATTGTGTGGAACTTACCACTCATCGAACAGCTGTTTGTTGGCCAACACATTGTTGACGATGCGTGCGCCGTGCGCGGGCGGGTTGGAGTACATGCCGCGCACGATCCACGTCAGCTGCGACTTCATGGCCGGCACTAGCGACGCGTCGCTGATGACGATGGCGAGGTTGCCCACACGCTCGTCTGGGAACGAATATTGTTTATTAGTAACACAAACTACCAATGACAAATTGAGAAAAATTACAAAGGGGCGTGTAAGCGTGTTAGATTTTAGTAAGGATAGATCAGAACAGCACCTTAATGGCGTTACACACGATCAATCATAATCTGAATCATTTGGGAGGATACCGCTAATTCATTGCTTCATATGTTCGAAAGTTTGTCTGCTCAACAACGCAAAAAAAACGCAATGAATGTTTTTGATTGTGATTGATCTGTTGGTCACCAACAGAACAAAACAATATAGCAATGATAAATAAGAAAAATACAAATAGTTATTTTTTAGAAAAATTACGTGCCGTCAAGGGAACGAGTTAGAACTTAGAAAACGGGAGCTGTAGAACTTAAGAGGGTTTATCCTAAAAGTTGGCAACGTCGCAAATAACTGTCAAATGTTTTGATTCTTATAGCAAGATTACTGAATGGAAATAAGAAATGTGGCTAACTAGCGAACTAGAATATTAATAATTAATTGCAATTATAACATTGAATTTGATGTTGTACCCATTTTAGGTGTAAAAAACGTATTTGGAAAGTTTCCAAATAGTTTTTTTTCTTGCATTTCATAATCAATATTCTAGTTCGCTAGTTAGCCACATTTTTTATTTCCACACAGTAATATTGCTAAATTAATCAAAACAGTGAAATATTTGACATCTATTTGATACGTTGCCCACCTTCAGAATAAACGCTCTTAAGATGAGTTGTAACAAAAAGGCAAATGCGTAATTTTAATATTTCATCCATTTGAACGGTCAAGGCCTTTTGATCACATAGTAACGATATACTCACTGTATAACCCGAAGTTCTTAGCGTAGGACTGAGCGCAGACGAGCTCGAAGCCTCTCTTCACGAAGTAGCGCACTGCCCACGCGTCCTGGTCCAGGTCGCCTGACGCAAACCCTTGGTACGCGCTGTCGAAGAATGGGAACAACTTGCGCTCCTAGAAAGAGAAGAAAGATAGGTTGTAGTGGCTTTTCTTCCTGGATAAGGTTTCACAGAGTAATTACAGTGATAAATACTATCCAATCTGCTTAGCCTTTTTCCAACTATGTTGGGGTCGCCTTCCAGTCTAACCGGATGCAGCTGAATACCAGTATTTTACATGGAGCGACTGCCTATCTGACCTCCACAACCCAGTAAATGGGTAATACGATACCCCTTCGTAAGACTGGTTGTCAGACTTGGGCTTCTGACGACCCGTAATGACTGTCAAAGATCCATGAATGACAGCCGGGACCCGAAGCACGGCGGAGTCTCGGTATGTAAAGTTGGTCACCCATCCACGGACCAACCCCGGCAAGAGTAGCCTAACCTGCTGGATCCACCCGTGCGACTGTTATTACTTAGCCACTGTACTATTACGACATAATTAATATTCAGCAAGTTTTGATAAATTTGGCCAGTTTTGATGATCCGGAAAATTTATTTAGCTGGCACAGGACTAATAACGAAAAATGTTCAACGCAAAAGTGTAGGAGGAATAAACGTGGTATGAATTATTTTGAAATAAGTATTTTCTGTAGAATTTTAAATTCAATATCCCTTTATCATTACAAAGTTTGTTTTAAATGTAATTTGTTCAGTCTAAATGTAGTCGGGTAATAACACCTCGTCTCATGTATATTGGATTACAATATACAATAAGTAGCCTACCTCCATAACATCGGCGATCTTCTCCCACTGCTCCTGAGTAGGATCAATCCCGGTGGGATTATGCGCGCAAGCGTGCAACAAGACCACAGAGTTCTCGGGCGCGCTCTTCAGGTCCTCTATGAGGCCGTCGAAGTCTATGGCGCGTGCCTTCGCGTTCCAGTAGCGGTACGTACGTGCGTTCTTGAAACCGGCCTCCAGGAACACTAGGCGGTGGTTGTCTGTTGGAGTAGAAAATCATTAAGTAAATAAGCCTTTACTGAGCAAAGAATAATGAGGATAAATTGAGTATTTAAGTATTTATTTATTCTTCATCAAGCATAGTATTATATCTATAAAGGTAAGTTATGTACAATGACGGTTACAATTGCCATTTACAAGCTTCCACAAATTCAAAACTATGGTACCTAAAATTAAAAAACATACAAAATTAAAATTAAAGGAGTTTAAATTGTAACCAAGTAACCTAAGTATCAACTCAGAATAAAACCTGGTGAAATGGAAAACCCCTCCGACTGAAAACTAATCAATCAGTTTCAAGGAATCGATCCGAGGACGGGACCCGAGCTGATGTGGTTATGGTTGTTCAAAATAATAAGAATCAAAACCCATCAATGAAGTGACGCAGTGAGAGATTTGGCTATTGTAAATCAAATTGATTACACATTACATCATGGGGGTTAATAACAGCAATACGGGAAGTACAAAACCAGAAGATGACCTTGCCAAACACATAATTATCCTAACTATCCTATCCCAACTAATATTATAAATGCGAAAGTGAGTTTGTTTGTTTGTTACGCTTTCACGCTAAATCGAGTGAACAGATTTTGATGAAATTTGGCACATGGGTAGACCATAACCTGGGTTAGGACATAGGGTACTTTTAATCCCGATATTCCCACGGGATCGAGACTTATGCGGGTGAAACCGCGACGCGAAGCTAGTCTACAATAATCCACCAATAGGGATGATGCCTGGGTAAAAATAATTAAATTCTAGTTAGTCAGACAGATAATAAAAAAATATTAGACACGTATTTTTTGCTTTATCATATTAATAAAAAATACTTAGATAAAACGCATTTTAGGTTTGGAAGTGGGGGTCGCTACGTCACTAGTATGTATAAAATCTACATACTCGTGACGTCATGGCACATTTTACCTCAATGTTTCGCCGTGATCTTTAGATAACATATAAAAAAAGAAAAAATACGTGTCCAATATTTTAATATAATCTCAAAGACGGACTAAAAATTTAATTTTAGTCATCATCCTTATTAGTATAATAATCGATATCTTAAGCACTGCAGCATAAACTTATCGAATTATCCAACGCACTTTAAAATTATCTAAAGATCGACATGTGCGATTTGAGGACTCTCCAACGGAGTACTTCAACACTGATTGTGACATAAATGTAGGTCATTAAAAGACGATAGTTTTGTAAATGCTATTGGATGTGCTTATGTAGATTGACCTAAATAAACACTCCACTTTATGTGGCAATGTTTAGGGCGTGTTTATTTGTTGCGTTATATAACTGAAGCCTATTATGGTTTATAAGTTTTTTAACAGATTTTTTTATATTGATTTTTCCTAACGTCGAAAAATATTAAGCCGCAGTAAAAAATTAAAAAATGGCGAAGTTGTTTGCATTTTAAAGTCAATGCTAGACAGTGACAGCGCTGCTGCTGCGATCGAACGCAACACCACAAGAACGCTATAGTAACTTCGCGCAATTCAGTACAATGTTCGTTTTGCGTGACAAGGACAGAATAATAATTCCAAAAGCGTGTAACTTCTCCATTTTTCCACCTATTTTCGATTCTATTGATTTTTTCACAAATCGTGTTGTTTAGCAACATCTTTATTCATGTATATTTTTTATAGTAATCCTAATCACCTACTCTATTGTGGGACCGGCGTAACTTGCTGGCTATATAGCTTATATTTTAACCACGGCATGAAGTAATTTATAGCTTAGCAAGAGAAGAAGAAGAATCAAACTGGACAGCGTATACTTAGGCAGCATTTCTCGTCTACATGGTAGTCACATGATCTGACGAAGATTATGTCTGGACTTTAAAAGAGACTGACCTCTGAGTTTGTTACGGGGTTTCTTGTCAGAGTAGTCTGATAGGAAACACCGAGCTCTTCTAGTTTTTAAAATATTATTAACGTGTGAAAGTGTATAAACCTACAACGGTAGGCGTCAACGGTAGAGGCAACTGCAGCCGTAGACGTGTCGACGGCTGCAGTTGACGCGTGCCGCTCGTGAGTATGAGCACTTACAGAAATAAATACAATTTATCGTTTAGCTACAAATCGTCTAAAGTCTAAACCAAGAAGAGTTAAAACTTTTAATAGGACCAAATTTTTCAGCTGTAACTTGTTTCAAGTTTACTTTACATACTCCACTCGGTGCCCTACATATTAGGGCTATTTTTATTATACTAAGGCCGTTTGTCTACCGCACCGTAAACAGGACGTCAACGAGAACGAAATGACGACGCCGAAGTAGCGACTGTACATTTACTATGGCCGCGTAATCTCGTTTCTCGTTGACGTCCAGTTCACGGTACGGTGGACAAACAGTGTACAAGGGGCTGTTAGGTCAATACATACCCCAGGTGGGTACGGAGTAGTAGAAGTTGGTGTAGCCTAGGTGTTTGTTGAGCAGCTCAGCTCCCACGCGCAGACTGCCTGTTCCCGATAGTGTCTGCACTCCGAACGCCTGGAATTAGGACATGCTATGGTTATTTAGTTGCTCTTCATGCTGGTTAAAGGACGAACTGTAGAAGATTTAGATACCTTGAAGCATACCTAAGATTTTAAGTACTGATTTTAAGAGACGGTCATCTGTGTATCTTTATCCTTACATATTATAACATGAAGACCCCCGCGGCGTCTGCATGTCTGTCTGAACGCGATAAACTCAAAAACGACTGAACGGATTTTCAAACGGTTGACACCAATGGACGGAGTGATTCATGAGGAAGGTTTTGGTGTATAATTCATTAAGGTTTTGTGTAAATTGGCGGAAATATGATGATTATTGTTGAAGATGTCGGAAAAAAAATATGCCGGCTGGGAGATTTACTGGCGTGCGCCGCGTAAAACTTTAGAGATACATAAAATGTATGTTCTACAGTTTTGTACGTCTTAAAAAGTTCAACAAAAAAGTAATCGATGGTATATGTCTATCTTCTAAGGATGACCCACAGTAACCATTATTATCTATCAGAATTTTATTTAAAAAATATGTTATTTCCGAAGCTACTTTGACCGGTATCATATTAATCTATATCCAATAAAATATATTATTTAAGTAGGAGTAGGTAGGAGTCAATACCCTTTTTTTTTGTTTTTTTGGGTGGGAAATCATCAAATGACTCCTCCCGCTCTGGGCAGAGCGAGAGGGAGTGTCAGACTTTTACTGACTAAAACCGACCCGTGTTCCTTCCGTTGCCTATGTGCTGGGGCCGCGATATCCCTTTCGGACAGACCCGCAACCCCAGCAGGAGGAGTCAATACCCTTATCCTCGGCTATTAGGTATGTAATTCCGGTAGTACTTTCCCGTGCTATATTTTCCGACATCCACGCGAGCTAAGCCGCGGGCAAAAGCTAGTCCCTAATAAATCCTATCTACTCGTTGGGAAATTGTTGATGTCCCTTTTCCACCCTTGTGGCACTTTTTTTGAACGGATCTTGCGTAAAATAAACGCGCTACAAGTTTCATGATATTTTAGGACATTTCTTGTCCCCTGACCCACCGCGTCGCATCGCATCGCCTGCCCGCGCTTTTACTTCGTTTCCGCTTCGCGTTCTTTCTTACTTTTTTCTTGCAAAGCTCCTAAAGGTCCTAGCGTGATGTTAAATAGCCTATGGCCTTCTTAAAGAATATCTATCAAATGCAAAAAATATTTATCAAATCCGACTGGTAATTCTAGATATTAGCGCGTTCAAACAAACAAACTGTTCAGCTTTATTATATGTATTAAGTATACGAAAAATTTCTACACAGGGGATTTCCGAATCATGTACTGCATCCATGGTAACAGTTTTCGCGTCGATGTCCCTACCACCCTGTATAGATTGTGGCTGCGATGACGCTGGCTACTTCTATGGCCTCATTGCATTGTTGTTGTTCGCTTAGACAACTGCTATGTACATGGAACATAACTGCCGAACTATAGATGATGTAATTATAGATGGTTATACCCTGGACAACGGTATTATGTGCCATATATGAATATTTATTTCGTGTGGGTAAAATTTCACCAAAACGAATCAGTTAACGTCTCGAGCCGTCGCGCATACTCGTAATAGCCAAATCGACTGATATTTTTTGCGTCTAAGGGGTTATTAGCGGTCATGGTCAATGTGGTCAAGATCTTTCGTTGATTAAATTGAGATTGCACCTATCTATGAAACCTTATCAATTAATTGCTTTATTGTCGCCAGTCTTTAAAAGTCGTGGGGTTTATCTGCTTCTACTCGTGTGCATAGCGAGTTAACATCAGAGAGATCGAATCACTAAAGTACCTAGGTATTTTGCAATGCATGCAATATATTGCAGTAGGTTCCATTGTTAAACAAAAGCCTTTCCTATAGAATTTCATTCCATATCGAACACGAACGGTTTTGTATCTTTTGAATTCAGTGGCTAGATCTATTTGCAGCCCCAGATCTAGAATTTTTTCGAGGCGTGGCAAAAACTGCCGTCTGCCGCGCCAATCCTATAAGATTTTTTATAAAGCCTTATTTAATATACTTGGAAATGTAGGACATTTATTTTAATTAGGCTAGGACAGGATAGAGTATCAAATAAGTCATGAAATTATAGCTTATTTGAATAACAATTTTACTCTTCGAGCCTTTTGTTCTGCAATCAAATCTATGGCCTTGTCATAATTTATCTGATGTGCGGTCTGATATACGATTGCTAAGATCGTATGCAGGAGTTTATTCTGATAGTGGGCAACGTCGCAAAAGATGTCAAATATTTCGCTGTTTTGATTAATTTGGCAATATTAGGTACTGTGTGGAAATATCAAATGTGGCTACTAGCGAACTAGAATATTAATAATGAATTGAAAAACATCGTGAGGAAACCGGCATGCCTGAGAGATATTTCTTGACGGCATGTGAAGCCAAGTCAGAGGCCCATGGGCGGCTTTAAAACTCTGACACCAGGTTAGTTACTAACCACACGAAAAGAAGAAGAATAATGAATTGCAATTATAACACTGAATTTGATGTTTTAGGTGTAAAAAAGGCATTTGGAAAGTTTACATCTAAAACGAAATATTCGGTGTTACGATATTAATTATTGCATTTCATAATGAATATCTTAGTTCACTAGTTAGACACATTTCATATTTCCCTACAGTATTTTTGCCAAATTAATCAAAACAGGTAAATATTTGACAGCTATTTGCGACGTTGCCAACTTTTAGGATAAGCCCTGAGAATGCAAGAGGGATCGATGCGAGCGCAAAAGTTTTAACACGCACTCTGCCTCAAATTAGTTACATTTCTTTCGTTCTATTGACGATTTAAGCAACATAAAAGTCAAAATTCATCGATCGTTAATCCGCCATATATTCTGCAATTCTTTGAGCTTGTGACTCAACCACTCAACGTTGGAGTACCTACGGTATATATCACCATTTATAATGAAACAGTAGATTTGACAATATACCAATACAACTTTAGAGCGTTAATAATTTAATTATTAACGATAGGTGAGACCAGAGCGACGTATACATATATATATATATATAATACCTATTAGTGCACAATATACGTATTCAAAATGGCGCGATCTACAATAATTGAGTAGGTAATTGAAAGCGCGGACACGACTCACCGGATGCTTTCATTTATCGTTAGTAAACTATAAATGAAAGTGATATAGTCAGAGAATACATAAACAAAAAGTGCCACAATATTCTGGTCTACAGGATACGCATATTGTATTGAACAGAATTATTAAAACATCCGAAGCGATTAAGGACTAATCCGTTTCTTCAACATTTTGGACCGAAAAAAAATTGGCGCTCAGAATACCCCAGAAAAAAGTCCCAATCGATTAAATCCAATTTTTTAAGGTACACTGCACGAGCCTGGTGGTCTAATAATAACTGCCGCGACTTACGAGTTGTAGGTCGTTCAAACCCAGACAGGCGCTTTACTTTGTGTAAATAATTTCATCACCACTGCTCTCAAAACGGTGAAGGAAAACATCGTGAGGAAGCCGGCATGCCTTGAACCAAAAATTCGAAGACATGTGACATCTACCAAACCGGACTGGGCCCGCGTGGTGGATTATCGTCCACTTCCTCTCATGGAGAGGAGGCCTGTTTCCCAGCAGTGGGAACATTATATTCTGATGCTATGCTGCTGGGCATACCGCTTCCTAGTTTTGTGTAACAGGCGGTAGTTAGGAAGGCAGATAAAGTTTAATAAAAAGTTCCGCTTTGTGGAGCTTATAAATCTCTGATAGTCCCCGTCTCTGTCATGTGTGACAGTTTCTGTCTAAAATGCCATTTTTGCCTTCTCAAAGGCCACAATTTATTCATTAATTAATGAAAACTTGAACACTTCAGAGCGCCCCGTGGTTATGGGCTATTGGAGCATCATAATATTCTTCTCTGCCTTCATCTAGTGTAGGTCGTAAATTTCAATTCAACATGAATAAAATTAGACGATCAATATCCTACGACTATTGTGGATTTAAATAAATTATATTCTCAACTATCCACTTCAGACTTAAATCTTCGCACAGTACCTAAAGTAAGTAGATCTACATCAAATATTAAAAGAATCATCACATTTATCACCATTCATCATAATATTCACCGATATTACCCCAACGCCGTATATCTACGTTGAGTGATGGGGCTTGGTGATGGGGCTTGCGCACTTCTCATAAGCACCTCAGGACATATCAGGACATATTGCCCCGATGGCGCTACAACACTATGTGCTAACAACCGTTTCCCGATCCGGGGCCCATTATTGAGTGTGCAAGTCACTCCCTTCTGTCAGGCAGAGGCCATTGAACTGGTTATATCTTAATATTTACTATGGAAAGATTAAGATATAACCAGTTCACTTTAGCCACCCAAACCCATAATCCAATATCTATGGTTCCATAACCTGCAATAGTCCTACTATGGTCCTACACCAACCGGAGGTTGTCCTTGCGTGCACTTGCATACCTAGTGTGAACAGACAAATCGTCGGTTGGTGCCTCATTTCGTTATAGCGTCTCTGCAAGTTGGCTTCAGTACCAGTTACGCCTTCCAAAAAAGGTCCGGACCCCAGGGTCCCGAGAAATGTCAAGAGACGTAAAAATAATAATAATAATAATATTTTTTTATTTCTTTTGTTCAGCCATAAACATATAAATATTAAGAGAGATAGAGAGAGAGAACTTACACGTCCAGTCGCGATGGCGGGGCTGTCTTCTCCAAGCAGCATGGCGGTGGAAGCTGCACAGAACTGCTCGATACCTGCAATTGGAATTATTTTGTTCTTATTTTGTACCACGAATGGCATAAACACAGTTTTACGATTGTAAAACAATGATTATAATAAAACTGAGAAATAGATCCAGTACAGTTTTAGGTACCTATTTCCATACAAAATTAAATTGTACCTACTGATTTTTTTAATTTACATTTAAATATATTTATTTATTTTTACATATGAAACGGTTCCTTTTAGTCTTTAAGTTGAGGAACACAGACTTTTAACAACACGTAACGTAAAATAGCATCACCCCTATATCCCCGAAGGAGAGGCAGAGGTTTATAGTACACTCACACTTAGACAACTATGTTTAAGCTAGATATTTATCAACACAAAATTAGTTTTAAAACTTTGCATACAACCAAAATACCAAATAACAAAACGACTTCTCATGAGTCTGACCTGCTGGGGTTGCGGGTTTGTCTGAAAGGGATATCGCGGCCCCAGCACATAGGCAACGGAAGGAACACGGGTGGGTTTTAGTCAGTAAAAGTCGGGAGGAGTCATTGACGATTTCCCACCCAAAAAAAAAAAAAAAATATTGTCTGAAAACGAGTGATAATAGGGATGATGATGAAAATATAGCACACGTATTTTTAATTTTTTTACGTAATCTATAGATTACGGCGATACATTGAGTTAAAATGTGCCATGACATCACGAGTATGTAGATTTTATACTTACTTGTGACGTAGCGACCCCCACTCCCCAACTTAATATGCGTTTTACCAAAGTATTTTTTTATTAATATGTTAATGCAAAAAATATGTGTCTAATATTTTTTGATTATCTGACTGACGGACTAATTAGAATTTCTTTTTTTTTTACCCAGGCATCATCCCTATTACAATGATTTTGTCTTCTTATAAGACTGAATAGGTGATTAAATGATTTGCAATATTCCGCAACAATGCCAACTATGAACTACATTCCCCTTTTTCTGATAAGTAAGCTAATTTGTTCATTATATTAAGAGACTGAGTGTGCTCTTGGTATCTCATCAACAGTTGATTCTTGATTAACTAAAGTTTGCACACAACTTGGCCAATCAATATGCCAATGCCAATATGCAATTTGCCTATAACCAGCGGACGATCAAGACGCTTCCAACGAAAACATCTCATTCTCATTTGTCAAATTATGATGAGTAGTTTAGAAGTTATGAGGTAACAGATGAACATACATATATACCGGTCAAAATCATAACCCCCTATTTGCTTCGCTGTAGTCGGGTAAAATCAATGTTAGATTGTATATAAATATCCATATGGAATCTTTTTTTTTTACGTAATTATCTGACGTCAGTCGGGTGATTACAATGTGTTTATAATTTACAGTTATTGCAACATGCTTATTACCATACTACCATAATACCTACATCATGAACATATTTTTTCTGTTTATTATACACCCATTAATTTTAATGACTGATTTATCTGAGTTATCTGCCTAATAAACCATGGGAAGTCAAAGCTTGTCTTATCATTCTTGTTATTGTAAAGTAAAGCTGTATCCATAAAGAGGCGAACAATCGCTTCACTCACTATCCGCATAGTCGCGTGGATTCAGGAACGTAGCTACCGCCGTATCTGCCGTATCAATTATACGTGCCTAAGCAAAAATATATAAAAACATATATAGAGGCAGAAACTTTAGAAAAACTAAAGTCATCATCAGATTTTTTGCAAAAGTATTTGCGTGGGTATCTGTTATGAGTTTGATGACTATACGTATAACACCACTGCTAAAAAACGAGTTTTTTAGTCTCTATTCTATTTGTATGTTTGGGCAGAACTCCAAAACTGATATTTGTTTGCTACTATTTGGAATGCACTTCCAGCTGTCTAATTACGCAACACATTTTCGTAAACGATTACGATAAATCTATTTCATTTTGACAGTTCAACAACATTCATTGCGTTATTAAGCAGATTTTTCATTCGAACATATGAAGCAATGGATTATCATTCTATTTCAAAACGATTCAGATTCTGATCAATCGTGTATTAAGCAATTAGGGTACAGTTCAGCCGGTTTGAGCATCAAGTCAAGATTTCGCTCTTTACAATTATTATATAAACTCTAGCTCTAGCTTTTCCTGCGTGCTTGTCGGGAAATCGGATAAAAAGTATCCTAATGTGTTAATCCAGGTTATAAACTATCTGTGTGCGAAACATCCAAATCCGTTCAGCCATTTTTGCGTGATTGAATAACAAACATCCAAACATACAAACTTTCACATTAAATATATAATATACTAGCGACCTCGGCTTCGCACGGGCATGTATTATACATATAAATCTTCCTATTAAATCCCTCTATCTATTGCTGAAAACTGTATTAAAATCCGTTGATGAGTTTAAAAGATCTAAGCGAACAGACAGCGGAAGCGCCTGCATTTTATACTATGTAAAGAAAATATACCTAGTAGGATTGGACAAGGAAGTGCGCCCGTTCGCCGATATGTAGTACATACACAATAATAAATCATTCATCTGATATCAATATTACATAACTAAAGTTTTGCACACAGTAGATACTATAACAATAAGAGCACATGAGTGCGCACGGTAACAGCGGGTATTTGTAGTATCGCTGTTTTTGAGGCGATAAAATGAATGGTTTGAGCATTATCTGTTTTATGTTCATTATTACCAGTTTTATGATAAAAAGAACAAGAAATAAGCTGTTATTAATGGCATTCAGTTTCAGAGCTTGTAGCATACCAATGAAAAGTGATAATTTTTCGAGATGCAAACTGCATTTTTGTATCTTGAATATTATCACCTAGCGAGACTAAAATAGGTACGAGTGCTTTTCTTCGTCTATAAGTATTTTTTCCCTTTACTGTGCGCGGGAAAAGAGTTCCTGGAAGGACTTGGAGGAGGCCTTTCCCCAGCTGTGGGACACTATAGTATATCTCTAGCCCTGTTGGTCGTCTATAACCTTCCTTAAAAATAATAATATTGCAAATAAGTTTATCTTGTAATGAAAAAGTAACAGTACAAATTGCTTTCAACATTAGCACTATTTTCAACATTAGCACTATTTTCTCACACAAAATGGCGTGACTGGCTGTTATAAATTGATTAACTAATATTATTTATAAGACACAATTTACTTTTTGTTTGATATCTTATCAGAGTATTGGGTCTGTGATAACTTATTGATTTCTCTTTAGAAGCATTACTGCGATAGATAAGACTTTGATAAGAATTTAATCTGTTTTTGGCATGACAATGTTGTTTTTTAATTAACATACTAATTAGCTTTTGCCGGCGGTTTCGCCCGCGTGGAGTTCTGAAAACATCCCACGGGAACGTACAACTTACCGGGATTAAAAGTACCAAGTGTTAATCCAGTGCATACCCTGGGCAGTTTATAAACTATACCTAATGCTGTCCAGACATGGCAGTATGTAATTCCGAATGATTCCATGCATCACTTCATATTTAAAAAACAAATAAATAAACGGTCCCAGGATTAAAAAGTTTTGTTAAGGTTTTTCTGGTAGTTTTATATATTTAATTTATTGTTTTATTCATTAAAACTTTATGCACAAGTTTAAAAAATACCGTACAGAGATGCCCGAGGCATTTTTTAGTCCTAACGTTGGCTGGTAGAAAATGCTTCAGATATTAATCTCTCATGGCAGGTGCAACATAATACGAAAATAACTATAAAATACAAGAATAAAACAAACTATTGCCGCTCATTTCACGGGTCGGAGAACAATTATTGGCAGTATGGCGCAGATAACTTGTGTGGTTTTTAGAGTAGGCTATCAACAAGACGTTGTTAGACGCCATGCTCTGTTCCTCGATACAATTATTACCGATGACTATGATGTCGATTAAACGAACGTTTATGCACCATAATAGGTCATAAGATGTGACAAACAATGTCAATGTCATAAATTAACGATTCGTAATAATATCATAAATATATGACTGTAATGACATTGTAAATCAATGTTTTAATGTCACAATTCATAAATAAACGATTCGTAATAATAACATAAATAAATTATTGTAATCACATTGTAAATCAATGTTTAATGTCACAATGTATGAATAATGGGTCCTACATGGGCCCGATGTAGACGGGATACGGACGCTAAGGTCCGTATCCTTGTTGCATTTGGGTGATCTCTTTGGGGAAACCTAAGCTTTTGTCTTTGTTATTATGTACAAGTTATGATGACGAACAACTACCGGAAATAATATTGTGAAGGGCTGCACGGTTGACATATGTAGGGCATGCCACAGTCCGGGGCAATACACCTTATTTCTGGCTGTTCTCGTCTGGCTAACGGAGACTACTTGCATAGGCACAACCTTGTAGCCAGGATTATCCACCAGCAACTTGCTCTGAAATACAGTCTTGTGGAATCGGAAGTACCGTAATATAGGTCTGTGCACAACCCAGTTCTCGAAAATGGCAATATCACGTTTTATTGGGATTGATCTACCATACAGACATAGTGGTGATAGATCGATTAGAGCGTCGCACAATGATTATTGATATAGCGGTCCTGCATGATGAGAACCTCGTGAAAGCTGAAAAAGATAAGCAGATTAAGTATCTTGACCCGGCTCGCGAGGTTGTCAGCATGAGGGATATGGATATGCAGTCCTTGTGCTGATACTCGTGACGGCTAATGGCATAATAGCCAAGAGCCTCGACCAACACCTGAGGAAGCTCTCGTTAGGCAGCTGGATTAAGGGCTTGATGCAGAAAGCGGTACTTCTGGACAAGGCGGTCTTGGACCCTGTTCCCGATACCGGTGGTCTGCTATTTTTAATATAAAAAAAAAAAATGTTTTTATAAAAATATTAAAAAATGTAAACTATTTTTTATTCCGGTTTCATGCGATCAGTCTTTTAGACTATGAGCACATGAGATGGTTCTGTTGGCATGTGGAGTCTGTCCTATCTTTCCGTAATCATTATTTGCATTGACTGTTCTGGTCGAAAATGTCCCGAAGCTTTTTTAATCGGCTGATGTTTTCTGGGATAGTAACAGTTTACTTGCGGGGCAGCCCCCGCAAGCTTATACGGATGCTTTAGCAGTCGGAATTTGTAGTTGTCACCATGCGTACTTATCTCCTCGTTGACCATCGGAATATTGAGGATTTCATGGATGTCTGTTGTCTTGATAACAAGGTGCGTTGGATATTTGTTTTAATATATGTATAGTTTTGTGCCCTTTGCACTTTCATTATGTTGGAAGCCATATGTCCAAATTGGCGTTGCTATAGTTTTGTATATGAGGAGTTTATTGTCTATAGCCAATTTTGAGTTTATTCCTAGTAGCCAGAATAGACCTCTGTATTTCAGGTTCATTTCTTCTCTTTTGTGTTCGACATGTTTCCTCCATGTGAGCCTGTGGTCAATATGCATGCCCAGATATCTACTTCACAGAATCGTGGTGTGGGAGTTGACAGCCATTTAGGGTGCCCGGGTCACAATCATTTTTACGGAGTGTACATGTGATGTGAAAATATTTGGATACGCTGGCCGCAATTCTCCATTTGGCTAGCAATTCTCCATTTGGCTAGCAATTCTTCAGTTTCGTTTAAACTGGTTTGCAAAATGCGAGATGCTTGTGTTGGACATTTGTGCGAGGCAAATAAGGCGCGAAAGTGGCAATTGTGGTCTCGGAGCTTTGCGGCAAATCAGAAGTAAACAGGTTGTACAGTACGGGTCCTAGAACCGAGCCTTGTGGTACTCCTGCAGATATTTCCTGGAGTTCCATGGAGGATTTATTTTCTCTTACTTGAAATATTATGTTTGTAATGTAGGATTTTAGTACACCATAGAATGTGTGTGGTAACAATGTTTTTATTTTGAATTGCAAACCCTTGTGTCAGACTCTGTCGAAGGCTTGCTGAATATCAAGAAAGGCAGCTCAAAGGATTTTCTGATCCTCCTCCTCCTTTCTGATCACACTCTATGTACTTGTTCTATGGCAGCATGTTCTTTCCGAAATACGAGTTGGTGATCTGGGACAATGAACTTCTCAGTGAGAACAAGTAACTTCTATGTAGAGGGACTTTTCCCAAAGCTTAGACATACTCGGCAAGAGACTGGTCTGCATGAGGTGACATCATGTATCGGTTTACCAGGTTTATGGTTTAATATTACTAGTGATACGTTAAAAAGTATTGTGACATACACACCACACACAATTCCTTTGCGAAGTAATTCTTGAAGGACTTTTTTGTCAATAAGATCATAACCTGGGGCCTTGTTGTTGTCCATTAACTTTATATTCCTAAGTATCTCTTTATGCATTATTAGCTTCAAAGGTAGATCCAGTTGAAGATCTTGGTTGAGCACAAGGTCGATATCAGATTCATCCACGTTTGGTCTCGTTTTATTATTGGGCTTAAATACATTGCTGAGATGGTTCGCAAATGCATCAGATTTTTCTTATTCAGTTCTAATCCAAGTTCTGTTTACGTAGCAGTGGTGTGTGGTGCAAGGGTTGATCCAAAAATGTTAATGTTAAATACAACCTTAGTTTTTGTTTACCCTAAACCTCTTAAGGGGTCATTGTACTCATCATTATGAACAACTTTCACTATGGGACCAATGCTGAAGTCGTGAAAAAAAAATCAGCTGTTCCCTACATTTATGTTTGCATACCTCGTTGAAATGTCTAATAAAGGAAATAACAATGCCATTGTTTAAAATAATTATGGTCATTAATTAGTGAAATGTGTTTGTCATTATTTATCAATAAAAAAACTCAACAAAAAGCAAAGCTTTTTCTCAAAGCTCCTCAGATAGATTTTGAAGACCTTTGGTTTATAGACTAGTATAAGCCCAAGGAACATAATGCACTGTGTATGAAAAATAAAACAAAATACGTACCAAGAACTGGCAGATACTCGTGCAGGAGTGTTTCGTCGTTCGCCATCTGCTTCTCCATCTTTCTGACGACAGGCAACACCCATGGTTTGCCATTTTCATCTCTATAAGCTGCAATAAATATAAATCGAATAAAAATTTACCTAAATGCCTGAATTAAGAACCCATAATTTATAAACATTGTCTAATTTCAAAAGTAACTACAGTAGGTTTATCAATAGAGTTCAATTAAGGTCAGGAAGAGTTTTTGTAACTAACATTAATGTTTACTTACTAAAACTTAGATATTTAATGTATATTCAAATGGTTTAGCGGCAAGCAAACAAGATTACTCAACTTCAATATAAATTACATGCACCAATAACTACAATGTTCTGTACATCATAACAAATATAATAAACATCTTAACATTACATAATAAGGTTATGAAGGTGACGAACTTTTGTAGCACAATAATTACCAGCTCCGTTAACTTAAAATTACCATTATTTAATTTTAATTAATTCTTTAATGTATCTAAAATTTGTATTTCTCATGTATGCATATGGACTAGTTCTGAAATAAAATGAATTGAATTGAAAAATATTATAACAGTCAACTTACCACCAATACTCAAATTTACTTTAGACGGGTGCGGGTCTTCCAAAAACATACGATTTAATTGGAAAACCTCGATAGGAGGCCCCTGTTGAACAACTTGAAAGCGGGAACCCATTATGTCCTTTTTATCTTGTTCGCGCGACCAGTCAGACAGAAGCTAAGGCAGCGAGTGCGCGTTTTATGGAATAAATAAAAGATAATTCTATCAGTTTTTCAGAATTACGAACGCGGGCCGGTGTATTTTATCATTGACCTTTATCAATGACAGAAATGTCATTGTCATTACGTCAGTAAAGTGTAAACGTCAATTTTGTGAGTTAAAGTACGAATGACGTTTGTCACGTTTTGTTACTTTCACTTTTCATGTTGCGCCGACTGGCAAGAGAATGATGATGATTTTTCGCAAAGTAAAGGACCTACTGTTTCTATTTCGTATATATTAATAATTCAACGTGCTACTGCTGCTAACTCTCAAGTACGTCAACATCAAATTATATTCTGTGTTCATCATCATCAATACAAAATTGGGGTGGTCACACTGCGTTTTTCTTTCAGCAGTCTCTATTTCTCTCGTGATCTAGATTTAAAACATTCAGAATCCTAGTTGCGTAACACACGATCAATCACAATTCGTTTAATTTTGACAGTTGCGTTATTTACATTGCTGAGCAGACTACTGATGGCTGTAGACTGTGTAGTACTGAATAATGTAAAGGCGGCACCACACACACACACTTTTGAGGCACAATACGCGCCACGAAAGATGAGACTTGACCGCACCTCCCACGCTCTTTCCACCACCCCGATTGACGCTCCGGTGCAGACCTCATACCGCTAAAGAGACCTATAAATCGTCTACTCACAGAACATATATCGTAGACAGAGTATTCTATAGACTGCTGGATATCTTCCATTGCATTCGCACAAGAAAAAGAAGAATATATTAACGTCACTAGCAAAAAAACGAGACAGAGTAAAAATATTTCTGTCCTTGTTCGCGTGTCGGCTGAGCACATCATTGTGCACAACAAGTTTGACGTTTGTGGCGGTTGCAGATTGGATTATTATCAATAACACCAGATTAAACACAAAATACGATATTTTAGTGGTCAATTCGATTATATTACATTTGTGCAACTGTGCAAAATGGTGAGGTGCAGTGTAATAAATTGTAAAAGTGATAGTTTGATGAAGATTGCCGGATTGTCCTTTCACTCGTATTTGGTCTTTTTAGTGTTCTACAATTTATAATCAAATAGTCGCAGTAATGTACTAACTAATTTGTTTAATGTGTAAATCTTATAAAATCGTGAATTGAGCAATATTTTTAATTTCGTTTTCAACATTCAGTGTTGCCACTTTTCGACGGGGAATTTACCTTACAACATGGGTAATACTGATTTTTTTATGCAATGTCAATAAAAATAAAAAGAACTTAATCTCAGACCATATAATATTAGTAATACACACTTTTTATAAGCTATATCTAAGACGGCCCACCGACGATTTTTTTTATTAAATTTGCAGATTTCCAAATAAACCCGAAATAAGAAACATGTGGATTGCTGCTACTAATAGGCCTATTTGGGCTCCAAAAATGAGTTCCCGTATTTGCAGCCTACACTTTGATCGTAATCTTTTAATAAAGAAAGGAAGCAAAACTTTCTTATACCCCGATGCTGTTCCGGTAATAAATATGAATATATCATGTGATTGCAAAGATTGAATTTTATTACAATGGTTATAAAATTTTAACAATAAATTTCATTAGGTTACAGAGTCAGTGAATCGAGGAAACACTATGATGATTAAGAGCAGCGAAGCAACATCCACGGAAACATTAGCGGGGATTTCAAAAACAGTTAAATCTACAACTTCTGTAAGTATATAGGATTCAAAAATTTACAGCTGCATAACGAGCAGAAAGTTGTATGTAGGTACATAATTTTGTTTCAATAATAAGTTTGTAATATAATAACATTTTCCTTATTTATTTTAGTATTCGTCACCTGAGTTAACGCCAAGAACATTGAAACGAAAATGGCAGAAAGACCAAGAAATATCAAAACAGCGTTTGAAAAAGCTAAAAGCACTTCGAGAAAAATCTAGTAGGTTAACCAAAAAGGTGGCAGATTTAGAACATGTTCTTACAGAATTAAAATTAAAACTGCTTGTTGGTGAAGAAGATTGTGAGTTATTATCATCGATTGATAATGTTAACGTATTTTATTGACTTGAATGTGCCCTGGCGGCTGTGAGTATGTCATGTTCACTCAGATGTCTCGCTGATGGTGGCGCGTGTGTTGGATCATTTAGCTCCCTTCAAAATGGTTGAGCTGAATGGTGCTAATCCATGCGTCATGTTCGTGAACGGGCGCCGTCAGTTGGGACAGGTCAACTCTTAGCTGCCTTGGCTGATTTAAATTTTTGAATTGTTCTTTGTTTTATATTTTTATTACGGACGCTTCTAACGTGCACGTCTTTCTACATTGTTCTCACATGTTTAATTTCAACATGATTGATGTAACAAATACTTTGTAACAATTTATTTAAAAGAGTGTCCGTGGAGTTTCTTGCCCGTTCTTCTCCATAGGTACCTACCTACTACGCTTTGGAATGGGCAACTAGCTTCATATTTCTGACTGACCGATTCCTTGACAATTCAAAAGTGCCTGTAAATGGTTTAATTGAAATAAATGCTTTGAGTTTGAGTTTAACAAAGATTTTCTGAAAAAAGTTGTAAATCCGTCTACTAACCGAAAATATTCTCCATCCCTCCGAAAGTTTGCATTATGCTTACATTTCATAAGTCCGCGTGCATACAATTTTGTAAGAAAAACTTTCAACTCTTGTCTGCCACATCCGTCCACCTTACGTTCTTGGTATAAAAGCGTTGACGGTAGTCCTGGATTCACTAAAGAATCTTTAGAATGTGTAAAGTTCTTAGTGAATCGTGCTCAAGCGCAGAGTAAGACTTTATTTTGCGCATTAAGTATAGACGAGATGGCGATACGTAAGCATGTCCAATGGGATGGAAAGAAGTGCGTAGGGTTTGTTAATTTCGGGGAATCATTAGAAGGTGACAGTGTGGCTGTTGCTAGAGAAGCGCTAGTATTTATGCTTACGGCAATCAATGATTCCTAGAAAATTCCCGTGGGTTATTTTTTTGTAGATGGTTGTAATGGCGGACAGAAGGCAAATTTAGTAACACAGTGTTTGGAGTTGCTAAACTCTTGTGGTGTTAAGACTATTTCATTAACTTTTGATGGGTGTCCCGCAAATTTGGCTATGGCCAGGAGTTTAGGGTGTCTCTTAGAACCCTCAAATGTCACCAATCTTAAAACTTCACTTAATGTAGGTGATCAAGAAATTATGATTATGCCAGATCCTGTTCATATGCTCAAGTTAGTTAGAAACACACTCGGAGAAAAAGAAGAACTTTTTGATTCAAGTGGCCAAAAAATTGCATGGAATTACATAACCAGACTTCACGAATTACAGCAAAACGAAGGACTTCATTTAGCCAATAAGCTGCGTAACCAGCATATAAATTTTGCAAAGCAAATAATGAAAGTAAAGCTTGCAGCGCAAACTTTCAGCAATTCTATGGCTGAAGCCATTGAATTTTGCAATAAAGACCTATGTTTGTCTGAATTTGCTGGATCAGAGGCTACCGTAGATTTTATCAAAAAAATGAATATTATATTTGATGTGTTAAATAGCCGGAATTTTAACACATATGGTTTATGTGTCAGCGCAGCCACCGCCATCAGGTGCCGGTGAACATCTCTTTCTTGAAGTCGAACTACACCATTCTAAATTACTTCTTGGCGTCTACTACTGTCCCTCTTTACGCATTAATTTCTTTTCATCTTTTGAAAATCTTTTAGAAACACTAATCCCTTCTTACAGTCATAGTATAATCATGGGTGACTTCAATACTTGTCTTCTGAAAAAAGACCATCGCTCTTCTTCTCTGGCAAATATTTTGGCTTCCAGTAATCTTTCCATTCTTCCGCTGAGTGCCACGCACCATTTTCCTAACTCTACTCCTTCACTTCTTGACTTGATTTTTGTTTCCTCTCCTGATCGCGTCGCTAAGCATGGCCAATGCTCAGCCGATGCCTTTTCATACCATGACCTGATCTATCTTTCATATAAAATTCGCCCACCTAAGGCGAAAGCCAAGGTTCTCATGCAGCGCAATTTTGGTGGTATGAATGTTGACGAACTTTGCAAGGATGCCAACAACATAGATTGGTCTGCTCTACTTGCCTCTTCATCTGTCGATGAGCAAGTTGATATTTTTGCGGCTAAACTTATAGAGCTTTATGATCATCACGCACCTGTTCGAGCAGTTAAGGTTAGACATCTGCCGGCGCCATGGCTCACAGATAAAATTAAAACAATAATGCACAGAAAAGTGACGGCTAAGTCTAAGTTTAAGCGTAGGCCTAATGACGCTAACAGGGAAAGATATGTCTCAATACGTACTCACTGCAATAAGGTGTGTAGGAATGCTAATCGCCATCATATTCATACTTCTGTCCAAAATGGGGACGCATCCAAAGTTTGGAAATTTCTTAGATCACTGGGGGTCGGTAAAACCCGACAAGAGACAATCCCAAAAAATTTAAACATTGATGCAATGAATAATCATTTTACTGCTTCGTCCGATTTTGATGGGACAATAAAATGTAATACACTGAATTATCTTACTTCACTTCCGACTCCCAGTTATTCTCCATTTGTTTTTGGTCAATTTTCCGCATGTGATGTTAAGAAGAGCATACTATCGATTACTTCCAATGCAGTAGGAACTGACTGTATCAGCCGTAATATGTTAGTCCCTGTGCTAGATGTAATCCTTCCCGTCATTTGTCATATCCTAAATTTTTCTGCTTCCAGTGGTGTCTTTCCATGTTCATGGAAAGATGCCCAAATAATTCCATTACCTAAAAAGTGTAATCCCTCATCGTTTTCTGAATATCGTCCAATATCCGTCTTACCATTCCTATCCAAAGTCCTCGAACGGTTAATCAACGATCAAATAAGCACTTTCCTCTCTAAAAATAATCTCCTTAACCCTTTCCAGTCTGGCTTCCGTCCTGGTCATAGTACCACCACAGCGCTTCTGAATATTACGGATGATATAAGGTCAGCCATGGAAAACGGTAATCTAACGGTCTTAGCTTTGCTTGATTTCAGCAATGCTTTTAATACTGTTGATTTCGATGTTTTGCTTGGCATTTTATGCTCTCTTAACATATCTCCATCTGTAATTGACTGGTTTCATAGTTACCTGTTCGGTCGCCGGCAACGTATTTGCATCGGAGAGACCTTGTCTTCCTGGAGTAATACTTCTGCCGGTGTACCACAGGGTGGCGTTCTATCCCCTTTACTTTTCGCAATGTTTATTAACTCAATCTCCGACGAACTAATTTCTTCCTACCATCTTTATGCAGATGATTTACAAATTTATTCACGAGCTCCACTTGGAAATCTGTCCGAGGCTATCTTGGTGATTAATCGCGATCTGGCTCGTATATGCGACTGGAGCAAGAGGTATGGGCTTATGATCAATCCCATAAAGACGCAGGTTGTTGTGGTTGGCAGTTCTAGGACGGTCTCAAGGATTGACTGGACGACTCTTCCCCAAGTTTCTTTTGACAACTCTGTTATTCCCTTCAGCCAACAAGTTAAAAACTTGGGGATATTTATTGACAAGACCTTCTCTTGGACTGCCCAGCTACAGGAAGTTAGCCGCAAGCTATTTGCATCCGCTGCATCTCTGAAGAGACTGCGTAATTTTCTACCGACTGCCACCAAGATTGCGCTTGCACAATCACTTCTTCTGCCCATCCTTGATTATGCTGATGCCAGCTATCTTGACCTTACTCAAGACCAACTCGATAAACTTGAGCGGCTTCAAAATGTTTGTATACGGTTTATATTCGGTTTACGCAAATATGACCATGTTTCCGAATTTCGTGTGAAGCTCAAGTGGTTACCAATTCGCCTTCGCCGGAATGCTCGTATTCTTTCCCTCTTGTATAACGTGCTATTCTCCCCTTCCGCCCCTCTCTATCTTAAGAAACGTTTCCAGTATCTTTGCGACTCCCATTCGAAATGTTTAAGGTCATCAGATAACCTGAAGCTTAAAATGCCAATGCATTCCACAACTTTCTTCGACAAATCCTTTTCCGTCCAGGCTGCTCGTTTGTGGAATGCATTGCCAGTTCAAATAAAACGCGCGCAATCGTTACCAGTATTTAAGAGACTCGTGAAGGAACATTACTTGTTGTTCTGATCTTGGTCTTGTAGCTGTAATAATCTGTGGTCGTTATTTATTTTTGTTGCTTATATAAATATTCTTATATATTTATTATGTATCTATTATATAGCATATACATATATATATCTATCTATGTATCTATTATAATATATTGTATCTTTATAATTATTATTTTGCACCAATGTCTACCCCATTTTTATGTCCACGCAATCACTGTCCATTCCAAGGTTGCCTGGAAGAGATCGCAGAAAGCGATAAGGCCGCCCATTGTATGTTTTGTAGTGTTAAATTTATGATTAACTATGTATTTTCTGGTGTACAATAAAGTATATATAAATAAATAAATAAAAAAGCCGATTTATAAAAATAATATCAAAGAAGTAGAAACTTTTCTTAATGAGATGGAAACCTATTTGATCGGCCTTAAATTAGACAAGCAAAACATTTTATTATCTAAGAGGAAAGTCGGCTTTTTTGGGTTTCTTATTTGCATAAAAAGTGTCAAAAAATTATTCAATCATTACATACTTTCTGACGCCATGAAATTCCTGCCCATATACAAATTAAGTCAGGATCATTTAGAATGTTTTTTTAGTTCTGTTCGCGCTAGAGGTGGATTTAATAATAATCCAACCGCAATTCAATTTGAAAGCGCTTACAAACGCCTGGTTGTTCACGGTGAAATAAAGCACATAACATCTGGAAATTGTATTCCACTCGAAGACATTAAAATTTTAACATTTAGTGAAATCCGCTAAAAAAAATCAATCTATTTACTAAACAGTCTTCTGAACATATAACTGACACGGATGAATCCTTAGGATGTGATCCTATAATTAATATAGATCATGATTATCTATCTGATCCTTCTAGGCTTACTATTTATTCTAAAGAAATAATAACCTATATTGCTGGTTTTATTGCAAGAAAGTTGAGGAAAGTGATTAAATGTGAGGATTGTATTTTGGCTTTGATCACAGATAAGTATCACGGAATCATTGCCTGGAGGCCTTATTTATCCTTCTACTGATTTAAATAAAGTCTGTGAATTGGCAGAAAAGATATTTCGAGCGCGTTCACACAAAAGAATTTCATTTTATACTGAGATAAATTTGATGCCAAAACTTATATTATCGTGTTTCAGGGAATGCACAAGTACCAATAATATCTTTATTAATGACCATTTCAACCTTCAGCCTTTTATAGGGAATCACAGAACTCTCCTCATTAAATCAATTGCAATGCATTACTTCGAAACACGTATTCACCATGGTACCAAACAATGTTTTGAACCATAATCGAAAGTAAGAAATATTCATACTAAGTTAGTCCTTTTTCAAGGACAATAATTTGTTTATTTATGAATAAAACATTGCAGTCGCATCATTGCTCATGATTTTTTATTTCTTATTATAGAAACCTGAAATAATATCCTCATAAAAAAAAACTAATTTTGTTAAGAATATTGGGTAAAATGTACATCACTTGGTAACCCTAAACAATTGATGTACCTTTTTTTCTGTCCCTTTCGATGACACAGATTTCGTGAGTCTATAGAATACTCTGTCTACGACATATATACTCTACGACTACGAGCGTCTACTACGCAAGTCAAACCACGTGGTAAGTCAAGTCTCATCTTTAGTGGCACCCACTGTATTTGGGTATTTCTTCATAGTTTGTACACATATTTCAAGTTTGCCATTTGCTGCCGTTTTTTCGCTTAACGCACATCAAGCCGTTCAAAGTTCAAATGTGTGTGCGTAGGTTTTACACTTGCACAAATTCCAATTGGCAGATGCTCGTAAATCACTAAAGCTACGGCTCAGAGTAATAAGTTAATACTCTAAGAGCTACGGTTTCCTAGGAGAGTGATGGCCGCACTCACAGATTATTATGTTAACTGCCGCACTTAACAGTCGTTCTGTCATGAAAATTATGATAGCGGCAAAGAATTAAATCGTTAGTTTCGCCCTTAGAGTATAAGAGTTTTGCCGGGTAAAATATAGTCTATTCTATTTTTAATAAATGGCAAGCAAAGCTGATGTCGACTATTCTGCCAGTGTCTAAAGTGAGTTGGAAAAACAAGTGTGCATGCAAAAAAAAAAAAAAAAAGTTCAAAACAAATAAAATTCTTCGATTGGGAATTTCTTCTGTTTCGTTTTGACACCTCTGACAAATGACGCAGTGACTACATTTGTTTGTCATGGAAACGTTATTATGTGTGAGCTCACTCTTCTCAGTATGGACACTTTTTCTTGAGACTGAGTACGGTGAGGGCAAATCTAGCGATTTAAACCTTTGGGGGGGCGGGTTTGCTTTACGGTGTCAACAACGCTCTCTAGGAAACTACACCAACTTACTTTCTTAATCAACGTTTCAGTGACGACATTTGCCGTAAATTGCGGACTCTACGTAAGCGGTCACCGCTTTTCTAGGAAACTGTAACCTACGAGCGTTTATTCTGAACTGAAAGTGGGCAACGGCAACGTCACAAATATATGTCAAATATTTCGCTTTATGTGAAAAGCTCGGGAAAGCAACTTTGACTTTTTATCTTATTACATTTTTTGAAGGAAAAAACCTCCCAACACGGAGTTTTGTGGCGGGATCCATATCGCCACATACGACCTACACATCATACTGACGTCACGCAAAATCCTGCATCGCGTAATACAGGTTTTACCGCGCGATCAGCTTATAATATAACTTCCCTGTTGCCCACCAGTTTTTCGCATATAGGTACGAGGGTTTCACTCTAAGACGACGGTGTGGAAATATGAAATGTGACTAACTAGCGAACTAGAATATTAATTATGAATTGTCATTATATCAAGTTCTAACCGTTTTAAGTGTAAAAAAGGCATTTGGAAAGTTTCCAAATACTTTTTTTACATCTAAAACTAAATGCTTGGTGTTCAATTAAATAATGCATTTCTTATTCAATATTTTAGTTCACTAGTTAGCCACATTTATTTTCATAATTCCATAAAGTAATATTGCCAAATTAATCAAAACAGGTAAATATTTGACAGCTATTTGCAACGTTGCCAAGTTTTAGGATAAGCGCTCGCTTTGTTCAATCGCATTTCACTAGATGAACAGTGTAGCTTCGTTGCTACACTGTTCATCTAGTGAAATGCGAGTAGTATCCTGGAATTTATTGAGTTGCTTGAAGAACCATGTATTGGGAACCCTAAATTAACTTTAATCATGACATTTTTAAATAATTAGACTCGGTTTAACATACTTTATTTTATAAATATTTGCATGCCATTGTGCCATGGCAAACGTGATGATCTGTTTTTATCTCTACTTTTAACATATCTTGCATGCTGACTATTTGTGTAGTATATTTGTGTAGTATATTTGTGTAGTATATTTGTGTAGTATATTTCTATTTTTATGATGTTTACTTTTAAGATAAGATAAGATAATCATATTTTGCTCAAACATGAGTACAATACATACAACATAAGGGTCTTTTTTAAACCTTTGGTCAATGACGTCGTAAATTGTCTATGTCGTTGTCGTAATTGAACTAAAACAAAAAGAATCACAAAAATTGGTCCAATACAGAGAATGTTAAAAAAAATAAAGCAGTCTACAGTAATTTTTGACGTGTAACATCTTTCCTCTCGCTTTCCTGCAATCTGTGGGAGTGATTTCGTGAAAAGGGACGGAAGTATATTACAGGAAGCCGGGGAAGCGCGCGCTTTATGACCAATGAGCGGCGTGGTGCTAGAGTTGGCCGTCAGAAACGACCTTGACGAAACCTTTAATATTGCTTATTCAGCGCCGGGAGCAGTGCCCTCCTGGAGGGTTCACCTAGTCGCATATGGGATGCCGGGATGCTCATGTATGTGTATTTAAATGTAGGTTTTTCTTAGCGAATACAACATTATAAACCGTGAAAATAAAATCAAAGCATTTTAATTTTTTCTTAATTTTTTGTTCACGGTTACCCTGAACATTGTATGGAACATTGACAGAAAGTAAAGATTTCAACATGTTTTGTAGTGAATGTTTCGCCAGTGCAAACGTATAGTAAGAGAGTCTCAAAACAATGCAAAATAATCTAACATTCTTTATTTTCTAACCAGAATGAGATTCTACGGTAGATAGGTATTCAAAACGTTACATCATTCACTAGTTAACATGTATATTCAGAGTAAGATGGGTTTTTCAGTGCACAAGCTCGAGGATCACCTTGTCTTACTATGTAATACACAGCTTTGTATTCTGAATTCTCACCCCGATTTTCTATGTAATTTAATACACCAATCGTAGCCATTCCTATACCCAGAAATCCCATAAAAGTTGCACTCATCACTTCTGGTATGTCCCACCATCCTTGTTTAAATAATCCGACCAAACCCTTTCCAAATCTCACTGGATGACCAATTACTGCCGCTGGTGGAACCATTCCGATTTTATAAAAATCAACGAGAACGGCGTCTTATTTCGATCAAACCTCAGAGTAATAAAGGATCAAACAAACACGTAAAGCGTAACAGTTACCCGTTTTAGTTAAAAGTACTCTATGGTGTCAGTGAGTGTCAGTGTCAAGCATTGCCACGAAATGAATGCCATCTTTTTTCATAAATAAAAAATAAAAAAAGGATTGGGTACCGAGGTTGTATACTTCCACTCGCTTCTGCCCGCGACTTCGTCCACCTGAAATGTCGGTCGCCCGCGCTGTTACTTCGTTTTCCCTTAGCGTTCTTTCTGAATTTTTTCTCCTGGCTCTTATGGGTCGTAGCGTGATGTTACACATAAAGCGTTCGTCAAGATTTCAAGAATTTGGCTGTCAATGTCAAATGCAAAACTAGTTTTTCAAATCCTACTGGTAGTTCCAGAGATTAGCGCCTTCAAACAAACTCTTCAGGTTTATTATTAGTAAGTATAGATAGTCATTGAAATCTGGGTTGTGGAGATCAGATACGCAGTTGCTCCACGTAAAATGCTGGTATTAAACTTGTTTACTTGTATTTATCTGGATCCGGTTAAACTGCACCCTAATTGTGTAACACACGATCAATCATAATCTGGATCATTTAGAAGAATATTGCTAATACATTGCTTCATATGTTCCAAAATTTGTCTGCTCAACAGCGTAAATAACACAATGAATGTTGTTGAACTGTCAAAATTTAACAAATTGTGATTGATCGTGTAAGGTGCTGGAAGTCCAACATATTTAGGAAAAGGCTTGATTGATTTTGAGTCATTTAAATCAAGTTACGAGTTTCTATATGAATGTGTGTGGGGTAGGATACCACAACACAAATTTTCCTTTTGCCAATCCCTTTTCACTTTGCCGATTTCGGCTACAGTGACTGTTTTTGTTTCTGACGGCTATACTTTACGAGCTCATACTCCGTCTCTCTTACGGTATGTCCGTAGGTGAGACGGAGAAAGAACCCTCCGTAACTTCGGCCGAAACGACGATCTTCGTTTAGGGAGTAGACCCCCTATGCTTAGGGCCTTTTAGTTATTACTCTGAGCTTAGGGCTAATGTAACCACAGAACAGATAAAAGAGGTAAAACCTCTTTTATGTGTTCTGTGAATGTAACCTATCTTGGCTGTGAAGGTAAGTGCACAGTGCGGACACGTTAGAATACCATTGTGGAATAAGTATCCTTATCCTAAGACATTCTTATCCTTATCTTTATCCTTACATCCTTAAATATCCTTATCCATATTATAAAACAAAGTCCCGCGCCGCGTCTGTCTGTCTGAACGCGATAAACTCAAAAACTACCTAACGGATTTTCAAACGGTTTTCGCCAATGGACGGACTGATTCATGAGAAAGGTTTCGGTGTATAATTTATTAAGGTTTTGAGTAAAAAGGCTTAAATATGAGGATGATTGTTGAAGATGTCGGAAAAAATCATGCCTACTAAGAGCTTTTTATTATTCATTTATTTATTCGAGTTACAATGACTCATACAATATTCAATACAACACACATACACCAAACAATACAATACAAAAACAAAACAAAAACCCAGTACACTAACACATTAATGGCCGACGACTGTAGGTGACGTGCAAGTCACTGCAGCGTCGTATAAAAGGACAGTCGAGCCTGTCAGCTATCATCATCAGCACTAGCATTAGCATCTTTACTGGCGTGCGCCGCGCAAACCGTAAAAAATACATAAAATTTATGTTTGTTGGATTTTTCATCTTAAAAAGTTCAAACAAAAACGTCCGCGATGGCATATGTTTATCTTCTAAGATGACCTACAGTAACCATTATCTACATTATCACTATCTTTCAGAGTTTGATAAAATTGTCATTGCTTTTCCGAAGCTATTTACAATATGCCTTGACATCATTTATATGAATAGTTTAAGATATCATAGATTCCAACGTGTTTTGTTGTGAATATTTCGCCAGTGCAAACGCACAGTTATGTTGGCTCCACTCATAAACTTTAACAACGGACCCATGGTCTAATATTATTATACCATGAACGCTACTGTGTAGCGCCGTAGCGTATCCGTGTTCGTCCTCAGAGTAATAAGAATAACTAAAGGTACGTCCTACAACAGTGGAGCCAACATTACGGCATAGGAACTATTTGATGAAACACACTGTAAGTGGTGGGACGACAGAAATAGAGCTTCAATTAGGCTTCAATAAGTTTTTAAAAAAAATCTGTGAGGCCTAAGAAGCCTTCAAAATTATTGCTAAATTGATATGTTGTGCGAGTAGCACTAATTAATTATGTATCTATTGAAAACATTAAAAAAATACTTTATACTGTTTATTTTTCCGAAATATTGTTTATTTTTCCACTTATTATGTACTTTATTTCTTTTACAATAAATTGGCAACCCTAACCACAACAAAACATTTTCTCTATGGCACTTTTTCATTGCCAGTGCCAGGCTGCCAGCTGACCTGACAGAAGTGACAGATATTGACAGATAACATTACGCCTGTCTTATCTGTCACTGTCAGTTACAATTGCCAGGGAAGGGTTCAATTTGAAGCTGTGTGATTATTTCATCCGTAAATTAATACATTTACGTTAATTACAATGGCCGCTGCATCGAGACGTACTCTTGGACAACTACTCCAACAAGGATGGACTGAAATCCCTGAAATTTTCGCTACAACAGGCCTCGCACTCGTGGGCATTGGTATGGCTACATTAGGCTGTTACAATTACATAAAAATGGACGGAGACAACAGGAGATACAAGAGTACCTACGTAGTATTGAGACCAGACGACCCAAAAGCTAAACTAATTCGCAAAGATTAATTCTAGTTCGTGTAAATCAATGTCTGCAGTTGTGAAATATTAGCTTCAATTTATTATATAATAAAGATCAGTGTCAGTGTTATCAAGTTGTTGTTTATTTTTAAGTAATTGCGGCGGAGGTGTCTGGACAGTGGGATGGGACCATTAACAGGTTTCAAACTTGTGGGTTAATAAAAGTAAATGATAAACATTATTTTGACAACAGTATTTGGTTAGTGCAAACTGTAAAATCTAAAATGCTGCCTTCTGTACTATGAGGAACTTCCTATAGAATCTTGTGTGAACCTATGTCAAAAAAACAAATTGCATTTAATTACCAGATTACAATTGAATGCAGACTTCCAACTGAAGCCTTCAACAATACCTGCATCTGAGAAGAATAGAGGGTTATTTTGGGCATGCTAAGGTTTAATAAGCAGTAACAATGACTCATGAGTCATTGCCTAAAAAAAGGCTATAACAGTTTGAAATGAAAAGCAAATTAAAAATAGTTAGTTAACTTTATTCAACATTACAAACATTCAACAAAATTGTTCAGACAAGAGACTTGTAGACATTGAATCAGACAGCATTATAATAATAATATTGATTGTCTCATCAATCAGGGGCACTCCTCTCACTGTTTATCACCCGTATGATCCTAAAGGATCTCACTCCACGCACTAGACTGAACCGACAAATCGCGCACTTGGTTGCAATGGCCAACTAGCAAAGCAAATGTGCGATTCATATCGGTTTCTATAGGTTACCTGGTTGCGGTCGTGGCTGTCTAGTGCGCGAGATCCCTAAAACCTTAACTGAATCTAGCTTAAAAATCACTCCACATTTTATTCCTCTTCCATATTAATCATTCTGACTGACAAAAAGGTTGTGTAACCCAAAGAGTAGAACTAATAACTATACCCCGTTTCCACAGTCAAAATATAGCGGCAGGATTTAATCGGGCATTGAAAATCCAACAGTGCCTCCCAGCGCGTCAAATAAACTGTTGAACTTTCAACTTTCGGCGCTAAGCAGTGCGTTGAAAATACTCTGTCAAAATCACACATTCAGTAACACCATCTAATTATATCAAACATCTATTTGTGATTATGGTACTTATATTATTCTATTATTATTAAAAAATGGTGGGATACAGTGAAACTTATATTAAATTTGGCTGCATACTATATAATTTACGCATCTAGATAATTTGAAGAGATAAAAAGTCTATTTTAGATTTAAGAGTAAGTTTGAGGAGAGTAACTTTTTTCCTTTGGAAAAAAGTCTTATCATAATTAAATTAATATAGAAAACTCATAATTTGTTATAACAGTGATGATTTGTTTTATAGGTCGACAGACAAAATAGCTTAAGATAACTTTAAAGTTTAAAAAAAATTACAGTAGTAATACAGTAATCATCAGGTTTCTTAAAAGGTAAAAGGTTATATTTTAAAGTATCTAACTTTTAAGTACGCTTTAATCAGTTTTACTTTACCAATAGATATTTTAAAGATCGTCTACTAGACCGAAAGAATTTAAGCATTCGCATTTTAATTCCTGATGAAACCTGTCCACTGCAAAGGCTTGTGTACCTATTTGAATGTACATTACCAATTTACCACAGATTAATACAGATGGTTCCCTACGCATTTTAGGTACAAGTAGGTACGCGGCGGGCTCGACTTGTCGAATTCAGTGGGCGTAACGTAGTCAGAAGATAAAGGAGTTATGCGATAGGAAGAGAGACAACTTCTAGTAGATAATTAGCACTGTGCGACCTGAATTGCACTTTATTGTGTCATAGTAAGAGTTGCTTTTTATTTAAATGATTTTGCGGAGTGAAACTCCTGTACTATCTATGACATTACGCGCAAATGCCCGCAGTGTAGACGTACCTTTATTATCACAGTCCATGATGTTTTAATACACTATTCACTGAAACTATTTGTTCACTTGGCCAAAACTAGTATCACTTTATCTTGTATCACACATAATTAGGTAGACCACTTCCAGACTCACCAGACGCGGTTGAATTTCGTAATGATTAAATTCACTGTTTGATTGATTTTGTGTAGATCTAACAATGTATGTTTCCTTCAAAGTGACGTCACATTATTTATATACAGTAACTCACAGCACAAGTAATCATATGGCAACTTTGCTAAGTAAGTGTCAATAACATTATTCAGAAAACGTTAACGTTCCAATTCGTATACGACGCTTCTTCATATTCGCTCATATAAATATGAACATTACGCGTATGAATAGAATAATGTTCATAATTATTTGTATGGAACTTACTTAGCAAAGTAATGTCAACGTGCGGTCTCCTAGACCGCCTTATAATATAATCTTGCCCTTTGAGAGTAGCAAATTGGCCCGCTCTTGACCTCGATCTTACGGCTTCCTGTACCTGATGCCGGAACGGCACCGGACCGCATGTTTTTGTATATAAATGAATATCGCCCATGCGCCGACGCCGCGTAGAATTAACATTTTCATTCTGTTATTTTCTGAATTGTTTTCATCTTGCGGGCCGGCGCCGGGGCGGCTCCAGCGTCATGTACAGGGAGCCTTACTGGTGAAAACCTGCGGATGAGGTTGACAATGAAACAAGCCAAGCGCGGATCCACCATTGTGGGCACGGTGGGCATGCCCACAACCCTAATTGAGGTTGATAGGCTGATCTACAGAGGAAACACACATTGTGTGCGAGTATATAACCTTACCAAAGGAGCTGGATCAAAAGTGGTATTTGGACTTATAACATGAGCGACTCCTAATCCAACGTGACCACAACCTTTTTTGAAGCCTGGATCCGCTCCTGAAACAAGCGCACACAGAAGATGTCTGTTCACCCTTGCTATCTAAGCTAACTGCTCTTCCATTGTTCACTTCACAATACTATTATTATCACAAAGCACTGTACGTACACAGTGGGGTCCGATGGTCCATCAAGTACCATTATCTGAACAAGAAGGCCATCACAGAACGCCGATGCTATTTCTCTTTTTTCTTTTTACCCGTCGCCGCTTTGGATGTGGACTGGCCCTTGCTGGTTGTCGGTTTCTCTGTGTCAGTTTTGCTTTTCTTTTTCTGAGTAAAAGAAAATGGGTTACATAAAACAAAAAGTGAAAAATAAAAACTTTGCAAACGTGGCAAAAAACGAAAATTCAAAACCAAAGACACCGACTTCCGAAATTAAAGTTATTATTCACTTTGTAGTGTTTTTTTTCGGAAGTCGGTTGTTTTTTTTTGTAAAAAGTTTTTATTTTTCACTTTTTAGTTGTGGTACCTACCCCACACAAAATCGAATACCACTACCTGCTATGTAAATAACAGTCACAGGAAGTTATCATCATATCATCCACATATACTAAGTGGAAAAAATATGTATTATTGAAGCTTACTCAAAAACTATCCCAGCAAAGTTAATAAAATTTATATGGGACCAATCCGGAAGCATACCCTTTCAAACAAAAAAATAATTTTCAAAATCGGTCCACAATTGACGGAGAAATCGACGGACATACATAAAAAAAAAAAAAAAACTTAAATACGCGACGAACTTATAACCTCCTCCTCCTTTTTGGAAGTCGGTTAAAAAATGGCTTTTTTACGTTGCTAATAACATGTATGAAAAGTTGGAAAATTTCAAAAAAGCAATTCCTTTGTGTGAGGATATACAAAAAAATATTGTAGTGTATAAATACTGAGAGGACGACTATAGTCCGTGCGCGACTGGTAGTCACCGCCTGAGTTATGTGAGCGGTGAGACCGGGAAGGTAGACAATCGGTATTTTGTTTTTGTTGTTATTTGTCAATGTTGTAACAGTAATTACTGTGACGCAATATTGTCTTTGGTCCGTGGCCTTGACAGCAACCAATGAACAACATTGTCAAACTTTTTTCATTGGTTAAATACGAGGTTTTTGGCTACTTTTATAGTGTGTATTTTATGTTTTTTTTTATTTCAAGAGCGTTTATTCTGAAGGTGGGCAACGTCGCAAATAAATGTCAAATATTTCACTGTAATCAAAACAGTGAAATATTTGACATTTATTTGCGACTTTGGCAATATTACAGTGTGGAAAAAAAAATGTGGCTAACTAGCGAACTAGAATATTGATTAATTTAAATAAAATTAATATTGACGTCTCACATACCTCAGGCGGTGACTAGCAGTCGCGCGCGGACTATAATAAATATGTATAGAAAAAAACATGCTGTGTCTACCCGGCGCATGCGGTGCCGGTTTATAGATTGAAATAATGGCAGGAAGTTGATTAATTCTGTACAGCAGCAGTTATATCAGCGAAATTATTGACCAGAATTGGGTAGTATTGTTGTGCAAAAAACATGAGGATCATACCAACAATGAGATTTAAGATTTTTATAATAATGCAGTTTCTCTCTCAAAAGTTTGTCGAAAATAAATTTAAAAAAAAAGCGCATACAATGTGAAAAATAATTTTGGTTGCGGAAGTTTGTTGTATATTGCCAAGGTGCCTCCTCTTTTTTCAAAGTCTGATAAAAACTACATGAATTACAGACCGTTCACTATAACTTGT
Source organism: Agrochola macilenta (assembly GCA_916701695.1). NCBI lineage: Eukaryota > Metazoa > Arthropoda > Insecta > Lepidoptera > Noctuidae > Agrochola > Agrochola macilenta. The sequence goes on along the minus strand of OU753554.1, from coordinate 5,863,277 downwards.
CCCTTGCCGTCATGTTGGCACCACTGCTTGTCAAGCTTAATTTCAATACTAATAGAGTTCAAAATGGCGACTGACACACAGTGCTACCAAGGGAGTCACGGGACAAGTTATAATAAACGCACAGTAATAAGGTTTACCTTAATAAGCGCGTCATTCTCCGGATCACTGTCAGGTTCGTCCTCCTCTTGCTCGTCGTCACCCTCGCCCATCTCGTCGTCTTCCTTGTTAGCCTTCACTTTCTTGATAGCGCCCGGCGCGTACGGAAGAGCTGTGGCTTTCTTGTTGTATGTGCGGGTCATGGCGGCTTTTACCTGAGAATTATGGGATTTTAGATTATTATGGCGTGTAAACTCTGCTTAGCGGATTTTGAACTTATACTTGAACTTGTCTTGCAGAATGTTGGTAAAGAAAACCCAGACATTTCTATTTACAGAAATTTCTAAAGCAGGGTACATGTTTTACCATACATGTAGTGTGTAGGGGAAACACCTGCAGGAAATCCTAAGCTATAAGTAGTAAAATAAACTGTTTGCTTGCTGCGTTCACGTTCAATAAATAGTGAGAATGAGTAAGACGCAATTATCTTTTATTATATGTTTTTTTATTTTTCGACGTAGTCACCTTTCAGGTTTATACACTTTGTATATCTTTTCTCTAATCCTAAAATTCCCTTTCTAAAAAAATCTTCTTCCTGATCCCTTAAAAAATCATTTACGGCGGCGACTACTCCGTCTTCATCTTCGAATTTCTGGCCCCTGAGATGTTCCTTTAAGCGCGGAAATAGGTAGAAATCACTAGGAGCAAGGTCCGGTGAATATGGAGGATGTTCCATCAATTCGAAGCCAGCTTCTTGAATGGCAGCCATCGCAACTCTGGACTTGTGCGCAGGGGCGTTATCTTGGTGAAACAAAACAACTTTAGCGAGCTTGCCACGCCGTTTCTTGCGTATTTCCTCACACAACTTTGTTACTTGTCCTGCGTACATAGTCCCCGTAATAGTGGCTCCATGATTAAGATATTCGATCATTACCACCCCTTGGCTGTCCCAGAAAAGAGAGCCCATGATCTTTCCGGCGGATGGGATCGCCTTAAATTTCTTTGGAGTTGGAGATGACGGTCGCTTCCAAGTCATGGACTGTTGTTTCGTTTCCGGGTCATAATGGTGAAGCCATGTTTCGTCCATAGTTATGAATCGAGCCAAAAATCGGTCAGGATCTTGTTGTAACAAATCCAAACAGCTTTGTGAAATTCTCAGTCGAATTTGTTTCTGCGCGTGTCAGAAAGCATTCTGGGCACCCGGCGCGCTGACACTTTTTTCATATTCAAATGGTCGTTTATAATATTATGGACACTTCGTATCGAAATCTTTACTTCTTCAGCTATAAAACGAACAGTAACACGACGATCCGCCAAGACAATATTTTCAACTTTTTTAATCATTTGTTCAGTCAATGCCGATATGGGGCGTACCGTTCGTGGGTCGTCGTTAGTGGAAGTTCTTCCTCGCTTGAACTCAGCACACCAACGCGCAACCGTAGCATAAGGAGGAGCATGAACCCATAATGTTGCTCTCAAGTCTTGATTTACCTGCTCCGTAGTAAAATTTTTCAAGCAGAGATATTTTATTACCGCGCGAACTTCAATTTTATCCATTTTTAAGAACACGTTTTGAAACGACGCAAACAATAGACTTCTACTTTAAAAAAAAAAAAGAGAATTAATTGCTTTTTTTATTATCATCTTAACTAATGTCTGGGCTATGCCTGCCAGTATTTATTTTTTTTCTTTCCAAGGAGAATGTATCGCATTCTCACTATTTATTGAATACCCCTCGTATTTTGCATGATATAACAAGATGATCTGCGCGCGGTTTTTTCTTAAATGAATGCATAATACTTATATTGTAAAGTAAGTCTTAACGTGACTCTAGCATAAGTATTATCGACAGCAATAGGTACCTAGACATACAAAATCCAGGGGGGGGGCAGATGACCTACCCTGCCCCCCCCCCCCCCCCCCCGGGTACGCCCATGTACGCATATTATAGTGCACAGTGCAAACCCAGATGCACACATCACATCTTATAATAAGTGAATGTCGCGAGAAAAGGCTAAAATACCGACAAGGTTCAAGGTAAACAATATACATTGATTGTTCAATTGACACAAACAAAATCAAAGAAAGTGGTACTGTTTTGGGAAGATTAAGAGGGTCTCGCACGGGTGATGTGACGTCATGTTACATTGGTAAAATCAAAATTGGTACAGACATGTATCTTTTGTATGCTCAACCAGTCCTCTTGCGTTCTTGGTCAGAAATATTGAACTTACCATCACTACACCGAGCGAAAAGACGTTTTTACCTGGAAATGGTTCACAGAAATATGGCTGTGTCTTACCTTAGAGTCCACCAAAATAGTAGGGTTCCTCTGTCCCGGCCAGACGGATAGTTCCACTAAAGAGTCCAGGTCTTCTCTCAGCAGGTGATAAGATTCTAGGACTTCTAGAGACTTCTCGATGCCCTCAGATTTGTCCTTGATCAATGGATTGACGATCGCGTCACGAAGGTGCGCACTGTAGTCCAGGAAGATTGAGGATTTTGAACCTGATGTGCTGTGGAATAAGGTTGGTTTTGAGCAAGATTATTTATCCCAGTAGATTCCACCAGAACGTCAGCTCTGTATTAAACAAAGTCATATCTCATAACTAGAGATCGGATATTCGGATGCATATTTACCTAAAGTTAAATTTTGCTGAGAATTTATGGAAGTGGCTTCTTATCTTAATATATGTTTTTCTTAATATAAATTCCGGAATTCAATAAAAATCTGGGAATGCACAACTAATAAAATACAAAGTATGGACTTATCAGCCCTCTTGTGAAGGTTACTTTTGCGGTGTTAATATAAAAATGTATATAATACCTACTGTAAACATTTCATTTAACAAAACTCGAGGCACCGAGTTATTTGTTGCTATGTGCTATGCCAATTTGGAAACCTACCTTACAACATTAACTAGCATTTTTATAGTCAAAACGTAAAAAAAAAAATATCTATTCCGGAATCGCGAGGTTTTTGCGATCGATACAAAAGTGCATTACATATTAGCCAACACCTGAACCCTAAATTTGTCGATCCCGGGATATTTTCGATACAAAAGTGCTTTTCATAACAGCCAACACCTCAACTTTAGGTAAATATGCATCCCGCTATCCAATCTCTACTCATAACCTATTCTATGGCCCTTGAAAACAATATAGCCATTGAGTAGGAAACTTGCAAGGAGCGGGCATTTGGGCAACCAGGATTGATTAGGCGAATAACTGTTAGTCTTACAGACTTCGATTCGGAACATTTACAGCGGAATTCGCATTTCCTTTTGTGCGACTGATAATGAGTGCGTAGATCGCGAATGAATACCTGTATAAACTTTAGAAGATTCCTGTGTAAGACATTTTTACATTTCCATTCATATAAATCCAACTTAAAATAAATACATGTAATGATAACAGAAACATACCTGAGTCTAGTGTGAGCGTGTATCTCCTGACAGAGGCGATGCATCTTGGTGGCGCGCGAGTTCTTGCCCAGCCAGCCCGGGAACTGGATCTGACCCGTCATGTGACCTGACATATAGTGGCCCGGGATAACTGAGCTGTACATGGCCTGTAAAACATTAAAAACAAATTTTTCTTAATGTGAAAAAGATAAAGACAAAGTATTTTTAACTGTTGCACCGTAGCTCTTAAATGGGTGAACCAATTTGAATGCGGTTTTTTTATATTTGAAAGCAGTTTTTTTAGCAATGGTTCTTAGACATGTTTTATCAAAATCGGTTCAGCCGTTTGCAGATTATCAGCTCTTTTCTAGTTTATGAATGGATGTGAGCGTCTTCCACAGGTCTGATCGATTTGAAATTTGGTATTTTGTTACTTCAATGATATTAAAAGAACATAGTAGCCTTGAACTTATGATGCTACAGCATCACCTGGAATTTGCAGGATACCCAACTCCCTTAACAATTTACAGCACAGGTATCGTGCTTGGGCTCATTGGAATGGTCTCAATAGGTTATAGATAGATGACGAACATACAAAAGAGAAATGAGGAAATGTTTGTGTCGGAGGTTTTTTAATTTTTTATATAATTTCACTTGTTTACAAGCTTTTATTCAACTTGCAATGTTTGTATGCTAGTTAGTTAGTTTGTTTAGGCAATTAACGTTAAAACCGAATCTAAAATGAAAATTTTGTATTCAAAACTTTACATCTGTCTGAATAAAGTTCAAAATACAATATCTGACTCGAAGGTTTCGGCTTGGACTAAAGTAAGAAATCGTTTTTTAATCACACAGTTAAGTTCTTACTTTCCCTTAATGTTTTGTCCGCAACAAGGGAAGGTCCTCTTCTCACCTTGGCGAGACGGAGAAGAGAATAGAGCGGTATCGGCAACAGTTTCGTTTAGCTAGACGGTGAGAGAATTAATATACAGTGTCACATCTTAAGAATCTTTTTTTGATTATCTCACCTGCGTTGGCAGTAAACTCCACGCTTGTTGGCGACGTATCCTGGCATCCACCAAGTCTCCTAAGCTTATGCTGTCAGCTGCCTCGCTTATCCTCTGCAGTACCTCGTGTCTGTAGCAAAAACATAATTATGTTGAAGAGCGTGCTATCGCTCAGTACAAGGAATATATAAATATTTTAGCCTATGATATATTTGACATTCTGTCATTAAACTCTGGGCCATAAGATTTATTATATGTTCCAAAAGTATCCGATAAAAGTGTCAACAAATCCTGTTCAGGTTAAATTCTTACGCAATCACTCACTAACTGAAGGAATAAGTATCTAGGAATTTTCAACTTTATTTTTCACAATTTTCCGAAAATTATTATTAAAATTATAATAATAATATTCAAACAATAATTATTATTAAATCATAATTAAAAAATCATCGACGATATTTGAGCTTATTAAATTAACCTCAATTGTCAAATGAAAAACATCCTTAGGGTGATTTAAAATTACAATTCACGTTTAAATAGTCAAATAATAGCACTCAATTTGTTAGTAGCACTACAAATTCTCATCCACAGGTACATTTTCTGAACCATTTGTTTACATTTTCATCAGATACTTTTGGAACAGACCATATTATATGTATTTAATTATCTTGAGAAATATGTCTGTAAAAGCACTTCATTAGTATTATCACAGAGGTATGAGGAACAGGGTGTGATCTTCACTCATCCTCTATAGAAAAGGGAGGATCCTCCGACCAGACGGGTGTTGTGTCTGGTGGGCAACTGCCCGACGATTGATGTCGGGACGTTGTATATATTTTCGTCACGCGGTAAACCCTACTTGCGCGATGCAGGATTTTGCGTGACGTCAGTGTGATGCTTAGTTCACATGTGGCGTTGTAGATGCCGCCACAATCTTTATCTATATAAATAAAAATTAAATGCTGTTTGCTGGTAAGCGCATATGGAACGGCTGGACCGATCTGGCTAATTTTTATTTTCAAATGTTCTTTACAGTCCGAATTACGATTTTATGGAACAACTTTTTTTTTAAGTGAAAACTTCTTTAGCCTCGTTGTGATTTTAAAGTCGATGAAACGAAAAAGTGACAGTAAAATGAGACAGACACATAAATTGATTTGATAATTGATAAGATTTAACGTGGGAGAAAATGAGATAGGAAGTATTATACAGTGTTTCTTATATTCGTGGTTCTCTTTGTGCTCTGCTTCGTACCCCCTCCACTCGTGTTTACCAAGGCATAGTGGGAGTTTGCTTGGGCCAAATTTTTGAAGGTTTCACTTCTACCACGTGTGAATTGCACACATGTTTTTTAGTTTCTCGGAAAGTTTTCACATTTGGGAAAAACAGAAATACTTTTTTCTTTGGGATTTTGTATGGATTATTGAAATTTAGATAGGCCATCGTCTGTCGGGTCAGCTAGTGTCTAATAAAACTAAACTTTACTATATTCTCTGGGCTGCAAAGAAATCAATCATGACCAGAAGACACTCTTGGATAAAACTGAGACTTCCTTGATCTCAAATTTGAACAAATCCATTCCAGAACTCACTTGGGACAGTGCGGCGCAACTTGCAGATAGTTCTCCTGCACAAATAGTGGCGCAAGACTGTAGTCGTAGAAGAACAGGTCACTCCTGTCGATAATACTCATGGTCTTGTGGTCTTCCGCTGAGAACACCTTGCGGATAGCCTCCCATGGACCCTGGAGGACGAAAAACATCAGTAATGATGTCACAATCAAGTAGGGAGATGGTTAGTTGAGAGCGTTTATTCTGAAGGTGGGCAACGTCGCAAATAAATGTCAAATATTTCACTGTTTTGATTAATTTAGCAATATTACTGTGTGGAAATAAAAAATGTGGCTAACTAGCGAACTAGAATATTGATTATGAAATGCAATCATTAATATCGTAACACCGAATGTTTAGTTTTAGATGTAAAAAAACTATTTGGAAACCTTCCAAATGCGTTTTTTAAACCTAAAATGCGTACAACATCAAATTCAATGTTAATTAAACTTATTTCTATTCAGTAAGAATCTATAAGAATGAAAACAGGTAAATATTTGACAGTTATTTGCGACGTTGCCAACTTTTAGGATAAACCCTCTTAATAGTGCTATTGGGTTTGTTCCAAACAGATCGCAGACATCTATTGTAAAAACCGGCCAAGTGCGAGTTGAACTCGCCCACGAAGAGTTCCATATCGTATTCAGATCAATAAAAAACGCCGAAAAAAAACACGTTTCTTGTATTACCCCTTTAATTAATAGCTTTAGTAAAAAAAAAAAAAATTTTTTTATTGCGGCAATAGAAATATATGATATGTGAAATTTTCAAATGTCTACCTATTATTATTCGGTTCATGAGATGGACGGTCGGACAGCGGAGGCTTGAAATATAGGGTTCCGTTTTGGCACCCTTCGGGAACGGAACCCTAAAAATGACAAAAGTCAATTTGCTCAATAAAAGTTACAGGTAACAAATGAAGTACATGTCCAGTTTGTGTCAACTGCAGTGGTAATAATTTGACATCGACAGCGCCTTTATGTCGTAGCATAAGGGCGATTTTCGCAAGTGTTACCACTGGCAACTGACAATACTCGCCAACTTGGAATCCTTCTTGATAGTCTAGGCATCCTTCCAGAGCCTGTCTGCGTCAGTTAGGCAAGAGTCTATCACCCACATGGACAGCAATTTCAGGGACTATCATCCTAATTGTAACAACAAATCTTACAAACTTGACATCCTTCTTGAAAGTCTGGGCATCCTTCCGATCCCTGTCTGCGTCAGCGAGGCTAGAGTCTATCGCGTACATGGACAGCAAGTTCAGGGACTATCATCCTAATTGTAACAACAAATCTTACCAACTTAACATCCTTCTTGATAGACTGGGCTGGTCATTCTTCCGGAGTCTGTCTGCGTCAGCGAAGCTAGGGTCTATTAAAGATCCTTATTCTTATTGTAACAATACTTACCAACTTGATATCCTTCTTGATAGTCTGGGCATCCTTCCGGAGCCTGTCTACGTCAGCGAGGCTAGGGTCTATGGCCCACATGGACAGTAAGTTCAGGGTCTGTCGCACGTCCTGATTGGCTGATGTTATCAGCTGGGATATTACGTCGGGGGGAATCTTGAGGCCTTCTTTAAAGCATATTGTGAGCATTGCTGCCTGAAATATGAAGTAAGTATTTAGTATGGGAAACATGAAAAGTGTAGTATCATGTTTTGGTACATTTGAGGACAGGTCATTTTACAATAGGGAATATGCACGTAATTAAAAATTTATTCATTATACATTACCAGCCTTACTAATAAAAATAAGTTAAACATCTGTTTAACGGTTGTATTGTTATACAATGTTTAAGCTGTGAATACGCGTTACACACTGTACACACTACCCTTACTAATAATCAGTATTTAAACAATGAGTAGTTACCCACTGCTTATGACAGAAACCACTGGCAACATTAGAAGGTGCGTTCTGAAATTGGTACTGCATAATATCAAGGACATTATTCTATTTGGGAAAACATTTATAATTTTGTACTTATATGTTTGAAAAATGTAAATTTAAATAATTACGTTAATTTTATTTCCAATACTACTGATTTTGCGTTATTTTACGGATAAAAAAATATATTTATTGTTAATTCACTAATGAAGCATGTATTAGGTTAAGAACGCAACCGTAAAAGCTGTTATTGTCAATCTTGAACGTCAAATTATCTCAAAGTCAAATTCAGTACCATTTAAATTATATAATAATGGAGATATTTTTTTTTTTATAATATTGAATGGCTGAAAAGAAATGATATTTAACTAATAAAAAAAAAATCTTGCATATTCTTTGCTGAACTTATGTGTTAACTGAAACTTATTTTCTTGCTAACAGAAAGGATCTTAACGATTTATTTAAATTTTACAATGGGCAGTGCCCATTGTACAATTTAGTCTTTTTAAGAACTGGTTATAAATTTTTCATATTGCTCCCTTTTTTAAATCGAAGATAAAATTGTATCCAGGTTAAAATTAGTGCGTGAATCGTTATCATCTTAAAAAATTATAGTCTATTAGTATGTGAAGGGCGGGCGTTTTTGGACTTATGTAATTTTGACGTTCGAAAAGTGCTGATTCTCAGCCTATTATGAATAAATGACTTTTGAATTTGAAATACCTTAATCTGGTCAACCCTTGGTCTGTTGAACCTCAGGTCGTAACAGTAGTTGACGAGAGACCTCATCTTCTGGCTATTTCTGTCGTTGCACATACATATTATTGGCACTGATGACGATTTTATTAGAGCGATTAACTCTTGGAGACCGCCTGGAAATCAAATAGTCAGAATGTGACGCCTTAAAGTTTTTCATACCATTTTTTTTATTGGTGGAAATATTACTTGAGTAAAACAAAATACTAATATTATAAATGCGAAAGTGTGTTTGTTTGTTAAGCTTTCACGCTAAAACGGCTAAACGGATTTGGATGAAATTTGGCACATGGGTAGACCATGACCTGGAAAAGGACATAGGATACATTTAATCCCGATATTCCCACGGGATCGAGACTTATGCGGGTGTAACCGCGGGTGCAAGGAGGAGGTAGTAGATGATATTAAACATGTTTTGATGTTGTAATCGTCCGTTGTTCAAACAGCGTTATAGTTAGTGCAAACCATCACAGTGATAGTGATACTTATTGCGTTGCTTATTATTATGTTGCGTTGCCAATTTCTGTCGTATACCAATGTAAATAAGCTTGACTTTCGCTTCACAACTCTGATGGTTAGGTGACTAGCCCTTATTTACTACTAACATACCTCTATCCTCATTGCCAGCCATCCCGTCAACTTCGTCCATGACCAGCACGTGTTTCTTTGAGACCGCTTGTTTGCCAGTCTGACCTGTAAACAAAAAATATTATTGATTATTGGTTATTTATATATAGGAAAATAGACCTGTACAAAATGGCTATATTAAGTCCACCGTGTTGTCATCATGATATTTCACTATGTTATACTACTAATATTATGCTTATTATTCAATCACGGTTGAACGGTTTTGATGAAATTTGTCACACAGATAGTTTATAACCTGGATTAACACATAGGATACTTTTTATCCCGGTAGTAAATTCCCGTGGGATAATTTCCAACCTCCACGCGGGCCAATGGCTATAATTTTGACGCGGCACATATCTGGTGAAGCGCATCAACAGCGCGATTTTAGGTGCTAAACAAATAACAACATTGTGTACGTTGAAATAAAGTCAAAGAGAAATAAACTTCAACACGTGCCTTTCGTTTCTGTCTCCTACGAGGTTTTTGGAAACTTGAAAAAATCTTAGCTGAAGAATGACTTACCTTTAGCATAACCAGACAATGAGTTAGTAGTGAGAAGTTCTCCTATCTGCTCTTTAATAAGCGTCTTATTCCGTGTATCTGAAGCGTTGAACTCAACCATGTCGAAACCCATATCCTTGCACACTAATGCCACTGTTGTTGTTTTACCTGAATTGCAGTGAACATTGAATGAAATTCTCCAGTTGGAACAAAGTTTTTCAGAAGTGGTATAATAATAATAGTTTATTTTAGGCATTCAATCTGCCTAGCCTTTTCCCAACTATGTTGGGGTCAGCTTCCAGTCTAACCGGATGCAGCTGAATACCAGTATTTTAAATGGAGCGACTGCCTATCTGACCTCCACAACCCAGTAACTGGGTAATACGATACCCTTTGGTAAGACTGGTGTCAGAGTTTCGGGCTTCTGACGACCCGTAACGACTGTCAAAGATCCACGAATGACAGCCGGGACCAACGGCTTAACGTGCTCTCCGAGGCACGGAGGATTCTCGGTATGTAAAGATGGTCACCCATCCACTGACCAACCCCGGCAAGCGTAGCTTAACCTGATGGATCGACCAGTGCGGCTGTTGTTACTTAGCCACGAGCTCCTCTTTTAGGCATTGGCCAGTTTATTTTAGGCATTGGCACCCTTAAAATTACAAACTCTTACTGGCCAAACATGGAGTTTAAAATAAAAGAATCAAACACGTTTCAATATCTTAATAACCCGTCCCGCATTTCACGCCAAGAAATGCATGCATGCATGTTTAAAACTAGCTAAAGGGAACATAAAAGCAAAAGATTAACTCAAGTAATTTGATACTGATGTAAATTTTGTTTGATTCCTGCATGGATTATAATATTTTTATGGCCTACAAGCGCCGTATTATGAAGGGTTAATTAAAGCCATAATTGTTCCGTTGCGAAGAAGAGATGGTGCATCTAAATGTTCGTTTTTTTTTGTCATAGGTCAATTTACTGTTACATCCAGGTTGTTCTAAGGTGAACGAATGAGTATGATGAAATGATGATGAGTGAGGAATCAACACTTACCAACGCCAGGAGGTCCCGAAAGTAAAGCTGCCTTGAAGTACCCTCCGTCGTCATTCTTAGCCCATGGACTGGGTTTAGGCAACTTAGCCTTTCTGTTCACATACCATTTTGTGAGCCAGTTCATTAATCTGTAAAGGAATTACGTAAAGCCAATAAGGGCCACTGTTGACTGTCTTATAGAAGTATGAGGAGCAGGGTGTAAAAATCACTCATCCTCTATACAAAAGGGAAGATAATCCGACCGGACGGGTGTCGTGTCTGATGGGCTACTGCCCGACGACGATTGTTGTATCGTCGTATTCGTCGCGCGGTAAACTCTGCTAGCGCGATGCAGGATTTGTGTGACGAAAGTTCATTGATGCGTAATTCGCATGAGGCGTCGTAGATGCCGCCACATCACTCCTCTCCCAATTCAAAACTCAATCTCAAACAACAACCGACCTAACAAACACACTTGCTACATAAAATAATACGTACTTTTTAACATTGCTAGCGTCACCGTGTTGTCCAATGATTTGTTTAATGTTCTGGGGTTTGTATTTCTCCACCCACATATTCATATTTGCTGCTATTGGTGCAATTTCTCTTCTTTCACCTGCAATGGTAAAATATTTAAAAAAAAAGCGGCCAAGTGCGAGTCGGACGCGCCCGTGCAGGGTTCCGTAGCAGCAAGTAACATAATGAAAGGTAAATTGCGGTTTACGATTTATGACGTATTAAAAAAAAACTTCTTACTAGATCTCGTTCAAACCAATTTTCGGTGGAAGTTTACATGGTAATGTACATCATATTTCACATTTTACCACTTTGGAAGTGTCTCTCGCGCAAACTATTCAGTTTAGAAAAAAATTATATTAGAAACCTCAATATCATTTTTGAAGACCTATCCATAGATACACCAGACGGATGGGTTTGATGAAAAAAAAAATTGAGTTTCAGTTCTAAGTATGGGGAACCCCCAAATTTATTGTTTTTTTTTCTATTTTTTGTGTGGAAATCTTAATGCGGTTCACAGAATACATCTACTTACCAAGTTTCAACAGTATAGTTCTTATAGTTTCGGAAAAAAGTGGCTGTGACATACGGACGGATAGACAGACAGACATGACTAATCCATAAGGGTTCCGTTTTTGTCATTTGGCTACGGAACCCTAAAAAACCCATAAAATTACGCCTCACGTCGTAGCACGAACGGGGAACTTGAACCTAACGTAAATTCGAAAGATTTTTGAATGGAACATACAACTATCCTTTAGCATTTCGGTCAGTATCACTCATAGATAATATGAATAAAGTCTTAAAACTACGTTAATATTATGTGCGAAGCGCGTATTTTCTATTTTAAAATGTTGAAGGCGTGTACGCACGAACGAACACGAACATGGAACACTTTGTTCGCATGTGCGTACCACTAACGAACATCAAACACCGTGTTCATCAAAAATGTTCGTGGCGATCCAATTTCGAATCCATGGCTAAAATACAATAGACGACGTATGTGTTTCACCTCTCAACGAAACATCCTCAGGATGACGATTGACTTGTTGCGAACCCGGAACCGACGTGTTGACAAACACGTGTCGATTTTCTGTGTCTTTGTGAAACACGTGGTCGATTTCTGTGTCTTTGTGAAACACGTCGATTTCTGTGTCTTTGTAAAACACGTGTCGATTTCTGTGTCTTTGTGAAACACGTCGATTTCTGTGTTTGTGAAACACGTGTCGATTTCTGTGTCTTTGTGAAACACGTGTCGATTTATTACAGGGTTCTTTATGACTCTTTAAGAACAGTTAAGCGGATTAGGTTACTAAAAATATACATCGTCTATTGTATTTTATAATGAATTTCCGCAAAGTCACGCCTGAGTCAATGAACTAATCCATGGCTACTTAAGAGAGTGCGGCGGTTGAGCACAAACACAAGTCGAACTGTGTTCGTATTCGCTTTGCAAATTTACGTACACACGTACGAACCAAATGTGTTCGATGTTCGTGTTCGTTTGCGTACACGTCTTTATGTTTACCCAAATCTATGTTTGCGAAAATCTAGGTGTTGGTGTTTTAAATTGGCACTTACCATTTACTGGACCTGTAGATGACGAGCTTGATTTTGTACTAGAAATTGAACTTGATTTTGATTCCAATTTCACTTCAGTTTTAGGTTCAACTTTTTCCTCCTTAATCTTCCTAGGACTTTTAGATTTTTCACGATTCTTTGATTCATTAACATCTATTTTACTTTTCGAACTACTTTCTTTTGATTTTGATTCTGTCTTAACTTTCTCAGTCGGACTCTTCTTCGATTTGCTGTCAACATGATTATCTTTTTTATCTTTCTCCAATTTTTCTTTTGGGCTTTTGTCTTTGGATTTTATTTTGTTAGGAGTTTTTTCTGTCTTGATTTCTTTCTTAATTTCAGTTTTTGCCGTGGGTTTACTTTGTGATCTTTCTGTGATCATTTTGAGGAACTCATCTTCATTTATAATTGGTATGCCTAGTTCTTGGGCTTTGGCCGTTTTCGCTGGGCCTGCGTCTTCGCCGGCCAACACATGAGTTACCTAAGACAAAAAAAAAAGATTACATTCTGGGAGTAACTATAATGTACTGATAACAAAGGTTTGGGTATAGCATAACAAGACAGTATTTTTCTTTAATCATTAAAACCTTTTTTTAAATTGGTGGATATCTTTGACTTTGATATGAATGTCGATATTTCTTACTGTCTGCTATAAAAAGCATGCTATTTGCGTCAATAAATGCAGTATAGTAGAGCCGCTTCAAAAAATATATGGGCGGTCGATCGGAACATCGCCTTAAACTTACTATCTACTGAAACCAATAAACAGCTTGTGCAATAAGTACTTGATAAGTCATTAATTCAATGCAGTCAAGTTTATGAGCAAGATTTTAGACTAGTGTAATGTACCCCACCAAATCGAATTAGTGGGGCAGATTCCACTGCAAAATGGCTAGGTGGGGCAAAGTGGAATAATTCGATCCTACCTTTTTAGAAACCCCACTCTTGACACACCCTCCGTATTTATTAATGGCCGCTGCTATTTCATCTTTCTCAAACGAGTCGAGAACTCCAGTCAATAAGAAAGCGCAGTCCTTCAAACAATCTGGTTTTCCCTAAATTTTTTTGATAAATATAATGAAATATTAATACAATTTGAACTTTATAAGTACTCATACATAAGTGATTAAATTGAATAAGATTATTTTTCCTTACTCAAAGTTAAAAAGAGATGAATGATGAGTGAGCGTTTGTGATGTGACAAAAATTTAAAAGGGTATGCTTAGATGGTTTGGTCATGTTGAGAGAATGAATGAAAAGCGACTAACAAAATTTATTTACAAGGCAGATGTGAGTGGAAACGCCGGTAGGTGACGCCCTAGGAGGACATATAATGATCTTATTGGCGATGTTCTTCCGAAAGGTCAGGTGCGTAGTACTCGCAACCGGCGTGCCTGTATGACCAGATGTATGGACGTACACGAAGCAACAGGAGTATGTAAGGACCGTAGCAGTTTTAAAAACATGTAGTAAAGTGCGGACATAAAAGTTTTGTATTGGTTCATCAGGCAATGGGCAAATATGTTTATTTCCTGTTAAATAATCAACTTTCCGCTCTATGATTCTGTCTAAGGCTGCGTTTCCACAATAGATGATCGAGGATGCGTTGCGAGGGATGTGTGTGAAACTAACCAATACCGTCGTTTCACTGTCATAGCTTGAGCTAAGCTAGCGTTGTTATTGGTTAGTTTCACTCACATCCCTTGCAACGCATCCTCGCTCATCTCTGGTAGAAACGCAGCCTTTTGAGTTTACAATATTTTCTACAATACATAAATAAAATAGACATACCTCTGGAATCTCTTTAGCTCCTAAATGTTTTGGTCCAGATCTGTTCAAATAAGTTTTATATGAAGCGGCCGAATGGATTCTCCTTTCATGTCTTTCTTCATCTGTTAAAACTGAAATTAGGTTACAAAAATATTATAAAATGTATATAATACATTTCTCAACATAAATCACAAACTCAAGAGAACGAAAATATAAATTGCGACTGTGTAAGCCTTTTTTTTTTTGACTTTGGGAAATTATCAAATAACTTCTCCCACTCTGGGCGGAGCGGGAGGGTGTGTCAGACTTTTACTGACTAAAACCCACCCGTGTTCCTTCCGTTGCCTGTGTGCCGGGGCCGCGATATCCCTTTCGGGCAAACTCGCAACCCTGGGACTGTGTAAGCCTAAGGCTAATTGTTAGCTATACCACAGATCAATACGCATTTTAGGTATGAAGCTACAACTACGCGGCGGGCTCGACTTAATGGGTCAATTCAGTGAGTGTAACATAGTCAGAAGATTTAAGAGCTATGCGATAGAAAGAGAGGCAACCTGAATTGCACTTTATTGTGTCGTAGTAAGAGTCACATTTTATTTAAATGATTTTGCAGAGTGTACCATCTGTATTAATCTATGGCTATACTTAAGATATATTGAATACTGTAATGTAATGTAATGTAATGTAATGACTGTTGGCCTTTAAGCCCCATTTACACAAGGCAAGTTTCTTGCCCGTGGTATATAATATGTATAATGGAAGCAACAAGTGACTTGCATCATCTAAACACTGTTTAGTGACTGACTGACAGATGGTGCAACTTTTATTGTTGCTTCAACTCATGGTATGCCAGATAGTTAATTCGCTGAGGTGTGACTTTGCGGAAATCCATTATAAAATACAACAGAAGTTAAGCAGATTAGGTTACTACATATATGTCGTCTATTGTATTTTTTGGTAAGCCACAAGCAATTAATTTGCACCATAGACTACTTTTAATCCCGGTAGAATGTTCCCGTGGGATATTTTCCGTCATACACGCAGTTGAATCCGTGGGCAAAAGTGAGTACTACAGTAAAATGGCATTTATTCTCTTACCAGATTCATTCAAGCTTTTATTAATTTTCCTTTTTTTATTTGTCTCTTTGTCATCCTCCATTACAGAAGAATCACATTCATTATCATTTTGACTTCTGGTTCCATGTTCATCCAACTTTTTCTTCTTATTTCCATGATCATGACCAGCATCATCATCTATAAATTCAGAAAACTTTCTCTTACTATGATCGGTTTTAGATTTTTTTGTTTCACCATCTTTAGAATCAAAGGTAACTGAATAATTATGTTTTTTATCAGTTTTTGATGGTTTGTCATTGTCAGGTTTCTTTGTTTTTGTATCATCAGCTTTCTTTGATTCTTTACTTTCGTCAGTTTTCTTTGATGATTTGTGTTCATCAGGTTTCTTTGATTGTTTACTATCGTCATTTTTCTTCGGGTCTTTAATTGGTTCTGAATTAGAGCTGGCCTTATGTTTCTTTTCATGTGATTTTTCTTTGTTAGGGACTTTGGTTGAATCCTCTATCTTATCTTTTGATGTTGATGGAGTATCCTCTTCAGTAGCAGATTTCTCATTGCTGGCAACTTTTGTGTCATTTAATTTCCCTTCTAACTCAGCACTGTCAATTTCTAACAGGCTTTTTTCAAATTCGTCATCAGAATGGATGCCTAATTCAGTGTTTTTCTTTTTCTTAACTAGTGGTTCTGTTCTTTTAATAGGACCATTACCAAACATGTCTATTACTTTAACCTCCTTGAGTGCAGGTTTAGGAGACTTATTTTTATTTTTACTAGAACTCCGTTCATTGCTATTTTTCTTCTTTTTAGATGAGAATATCTCTTCGTCAGAATCATCATTGAATACACGCCTCTTCTTTGCATCTTTTTTCTAAAATACAAATAACAGGATTGTTATGAGAGTGTGTAAAATCATTTTTTCATGGCTGGCTTTTACTCAAAATCGAAAATTCGATAGATAGTCTGTAAACTTACTTTATTTTTAATAATTTGAACATCTGGGGACTCTGGAATAACATCGTCATCGTCTTCAACTGTGGTAGAGGGCTTTGCTGGCTTTTTCAGTTGAAAAAAAGATCTAATATCCTGAAAACAATGCATTATCAATGCAAATACATTTTTAATCAAACCGACTGACCGACCGATGAGATATTGCACGTCTGATAACATAATAATAAAACCTACACAATTATTTGATAACAATTGCGAGATTGAGTTTAGTTGGAAGTGTTTTTTAAATGAGCTGTAATGATATAAATATACATACAAAACACGAGGAGACCTATTCAATGCCGCTGTACAAAGCGACAAAGGAATAAATAATAAATAAATAACTATCTATTCCACATAGGGTTCACCTACCGACCAAATATCTGAATGAAAAAGTACTTACTTTCGACATATTGAAGTTATATCAAAAGGATTTACAAAACATACACACAACAACAAATATCATAATTTTCTAAATTCTTATTTCAAGCTGATTTTGCACGAGATTCAGGAATTTGCAAAATTTAACGAACACTTCGCCGCCAAATACACTTTTTCATCATTTGACGACTTGTCATTTGAGACACAGATTTGAGATTGGACTGACAATTAGCTTTCTGTGTTGCCTGCCTGCAGCCATAAATCTATAAAGCATGGAACAAAGTTGAGCACAGCACCTGACGCGGACGGCCTGCTTTATTTTTGATGAGCCGCTATTGTAAAGTTTTTTTCGTAGTTTAGTATCTAGACACGTGGTAGCGTGCCAAGCCAAGTTTAAGCCAAGAAAATGGAACTGGCGACGCAGCAGCCGTGTGTTATATTACACGAACCTTTTAGAGCCACTTTTGACTCCTTATAACTCAAAATCTATAAAACATAAACACATTGGTTTATTTATTAAATGGAATAAGACGGTCAACAAGAAGCCCATAAATAAAACTTAAACGGTTACTGCTAAGAGTATATACTCTAAGGGTTACTGCGATCTTAACGTCTAAAAATCGGCATTTTTATCACTGACAGACATAAAGATAAAAAACCTAACCCACTTCCAAATGTACCTACTACAAAGATGAAATTTGGCGTCCCAGCAGTTCCGCTCCGACTATCGACCGACTATGCGCATAAATGTATGAGTTAGTGCGAATGTTTACGAACTTAATGTACTAGTGTGCGTTTAACGAATAGCTCGCTACAGAGGGCCCAATTCGATTGTGCCCGTAAGCGCTTTATTGTTGTGTATATTTTTTATTTAAAAATGTAAATATAACATATGACATAACATCATGCCTGTATTCCTCGAAGGGTTAAGCAGTAGTACACTTACATTTCGCCAGTTATGTTTAAGTCCTACGTAATAGGGGGCGACCCTATTGGCAGTTGGCAGTTGATGATGTCAGTTGATGATCCTACTAGTCCTACTGAGCAATTGCACATGGAAAAACACAATAACACTTTGCCCGACCCGGGAATCGAACCCAGTTGCGAGCTTGCGACCACTAGACGAACGAGGCAGTTGACATAAACTATTGTGTAAATAAATAAAAATGCCAAAGCAAAATAATTATCAAGAACTGCAACGAGAATTAAAATTTATTGAATTGTTTAACGACAAGACTGTGTTTTATTTAAAAACGGCATATAATGCGCTCCCAAAAATATTATTGAATTGGTCCATGAAAAAATCAATATTGCAATAGGTAATTGTGTCGCTTTAACTTCAAACTCGGATAAATCCACTGGGTAGAGTGGATTTTGTTTGTTTATGTTAGGAGATATTTAAAAAAAAGTGTTAATAGTCTTAATTTCATGAATTAAAACACAGTATTTTTTTATTATGGCAACATTATTGAAGAAAACAATCCTGTTTAGCCAATTCAGTATTTAAATCACTCATTCTTTCAAAAATGTCATATTTAAGTTGGATTTACCTTTATTAGATATAATGGAATGCAATTTATCTATCTTTGAAAAAACTCAGTATGGATTTATAGAATTTTGATTTAATGGATTCGGATTTAT
Organism: Agrochola macilenta; assembly: GCA_916701695.1. Classification (NCBI taxonomy): domain Eukaryota; kingdom Metazoa; phylum Arthropoda; class Insecta; order Lepidoptera; family Noctuidae; genus Agrochola; species Agrochola macilenta. Next base: position 5,844,400 of record OU753554.1, on the reverse strand, counting down.
CTGGATTGTGATCGTGGACTGACGGCCAGTGGTCTTGAATGTCAAAGTGCGAAATCGGTAGAGCTGCCCACAAAATTCGGTACATTAGTACCCAAAATCGGTCTATGACAAAAAAAAAATACAAATTCGTTTATTTATCAAAAAATAAATTTAAGAGTCTAATTTACATCAAACCAAACACACTTAAATATAATGATTTTTTTCGATCTTTAGGATCATACCAATACTCTTTGGCCCAGCCGCGGTCATCTTTGAATTAATTTCCAAGTCATAACAATTAGCGTCATTAAAGAGTCGTTTTGCATGTAATAGAAGAGTGATTGACTCAGTAGACAGCCTATTTCGCTGTTTTGTTTTCATAAGATTCATAAGATTTCAGAGGACTCAAGGGTATTCCTCAAAAAATATGGAACTAACTAGGTACTTACTTTCTATTGAGGAATCCCTCAATAGGCTGTCCGTAACGTAAAACATAAATGAAAAGGATTGCCAACGTAGAAGTGTAAAATAGGTAGAAAAATCGGGATTTTTACATGTATTCTCTGAAATCGGGGAAAAATCGTTGCAATTCGGTATTTCGGTAGGACAGAGCCCATATCGGTAGAAATACCGAAAAATCGGTAGGTTCGAGACCACTGCTGACGGCCATGTTGAACAAACGCAATTACCTGATTGGCTCTCATGGACTTAACTACATTTGAAAAAAACTGTCTCATGGATCTATCTGACTTAGATAAAATATTATGATTACGGTTTATTTTCTCAAAAACCATGCGGATTTATACACAACTGATAAAATTGTTTAAAAGCATTTCTTTTTCCGTTTCTTTTGACACCAAAATCTTAAAAATCTCAGTAGGTATTGGATTTATCCGAGTTTGAAGTTAAGCGACACAATTGTAAAAAAAAAAACTGTTCATTTAGACATGACTACCTTGCCTTGTGAAAGTAAAACGGATATTTTTTTTCTGGGGATTCGAAATAAAAATCCAAGAAGCCGTGGTCGCATGCCATTATAATTTTGTAGGTTTATAGTTAAGCGACCACGGCTTTACCTTGACCATTTTTGTCTTGATTTCTGTCTGAAATATTTTCTTGTTTCATACTTTTTAGTGTGATTTTTCAGTAATCGGGTTTTCGTTTTTGAACTTACTTCTTATGCATGTATCTCTAAATCAACGAATTAAATAGCTTGGATGGCTAATTTCCTTTTGTGGAGTTTTATCGGTATTCAGAAAGGACGTCATTCAAGTTTCGAACATTTTGTAGGTGATCTACAAAGGAGGTATCTACAAAATGTTCGAAACTTGAATTATTAGCCATCCAAGCTATACAGAAGATATACAGAAATCAAGACAAAAATGGTCAAGGTAAAGCCGTGGTCGCTTAACTATAAACCTACAAAATTATAATGGCATGCGACCACGGCTTCTTGGATTTTTATTTCGAATCCCCAGAAAAAAAATATCCGTTTTACTTTCACAAGGCAAGGTAGTCATGTCTAAATGAACAGTTTTTTTTTTTACAATTGTGTCGCTTAACTTCAAACTCGGATAAATCCAATACCTACTGAGATTTTTAAGATTTTGGTGTCAAAAGAAACGGAAAAAGAAATGCTTTTAAACAATTTTATCAGTTGTGTATAAATCCGCATGGTTTTTGAGAAAATAAACCGTAATCATAATATTTTATCTAAGTCAGATAGATCCATGAGACAGTTTTTTTCAAATGTAGTTAAGTCCATGAGAGCCAATCAGGTAATTGCGTTTGTTCAACATGGCCGTCAGCAGTGGTCTCGAACCTACCGATTTTTCGGTATTTCTACCGATATGGGCTCTGTCCTACCGAAATACCGAATTGCAACGATTTTTCCCCGATTTCAGAGAATACATGTAAAAATCCCGATTTTTCTACCTATTTTACACTTCTACGTTGGCAATCCTTTTCATTTATGTTTTACGTTACGGACAGCCTATTGAGGGATTCCTCAATAGAAAGTAAGTACCTAGTTAGTTCCATATTTTTTGAGGAATACCCTTGAGTCCTCTGAAATCTTATGAATCTTATGAAAACAAAACAGCGAAATAGGCTGTCTACTGAGTCAATCACTCTTCTATTACATGCAAAACGACTCTTTAATGACGCTAATTGTTATGACTTGGAAATTAATTCAAAGATGACCGCGGCTGGGCCAAAGAGTATTGGTATGATCCTAAAGATCGAAAAAAATCATTATATTTAAGTGTGTTTGGTTTGATGTAAATTAGACTCTTAAATTTATTTTTTGATAAATAAACGAATTTGTATTTTTTTTTTGTCATAGACCGATTTTGGGTACTAATGTACCGAATTTTGTGGGCAGCTCTACCGATTTCGCACTTTGACATTCAAGACCACTGGCCGTCAGTCCACGATCACAATCCAGATAAATCCGAATCCATTAAATCAAAATTCTATAAATCCATACTGAGTTTTTTCAAAGATAGATAAATTGCATTCCATTATATCTAATAAAGGTAAATCCAACTTAAATATGACATTTTTGAAAGAATGAGTGATTTAAATACTGAATTGGCTAAACAGGATTGTTTTCTTCAATAATGTTGCCATAATAAAAAAATACTGTGTTTTAATTCATGAAATTAAGACTATTAACACTTTTTTTTAAATATCTCCTAACATAAACAAACAAAATCCACTCTACCCAGTGGATTTATCCGAGTTTGAAGTTAAAGCGACACAATTACCTATTGCAATATTGATTTTTTCATGGACCAATTCAATAATATTTTTGGGAGCGCATTATATGCCGTTTTTAAATAAAACACAGTCTTGTCGTTAAACAATTCAATAAATTTTAATTCTCGTTGCAGTTCTTGATAATTATTTTGCTTTGGCATTTTTATTTATTTACACAATAGTTTATGTCAACTGCCTCGTTCGTCTAGTGGTCGCAAGCTCGCAACTGGGTTCGATTCCCGGGTCGGGCAAAGTGTTATTGTGTTTTTCCATGTGCAATTGCTCAGTAGGACTAGTAGGATCATCAACTGACATCATCAACTGCCAACTGCCAATAGGGTCGCCCCCTATTACGTAGGACTTAAACATAACTGGCGAAATGTAAGTGTACTACTGCTTAACCCTTCGAGGAATACAGGCATGATGTTATGTCATATGTTATATTTACATTTTTAAATAAAAAATATACACAACAATAAAGCGCTTACGGGCACAATCGAATTGGGCCCTCTGTAGCGAGCTATTCGTTAAACGCACACTAGTACATTAAGTTCGTAAACATTCGCACTAACTCATACATTTATGCGCATAGTCGGTCGATAGTCGGAGCGGAACTGCTGGGACGCCAAATTTCATCTTTGTAGTAGGTACATTTGGAAGTGGGTTAGGTTTTTTATCTTTATGTCTGTCAGTGATAAAAATGCCGATTTTTAGACGTTAAGATCGCAGTAACCCTTAGAGTATATACTCTTAGCAGTAACCGTTTAAGTTTTATTTATGGGCTTCTTGTTGACCGTCTTATTCCATTTAATAAATAAACCAATGTGTTTATGTTTTATAGATTTTGAGTTATAAGGAGTCAAAAGTGGCTCTAAAAGGTTCGTGTAATACCGACGACAGAAAGATTTAATTTTGCCATTGTAATTAAACTTTATGTCTGAGTGTCAAGGCTTATAATAAACTGAATTTGTTAGTTTTTTTTTTTCTGTATTCCATAGAAAGAAAATATAAACACATTTCGACTCCACTCATTCCTTGTCCAAGCGGCGAGCCTCTGTCATAAATTTTTATTGCTTTTATTAGCACTTTGTAATTCGAACTTTAAAACAAGCGTGTAAGGTTGTTTTTTTTTTTATATATGTTTGACTTTATTGTTTTTTGTACATAGCTTTGTGAATACAACTTTAAGCATTGCATTTAAGGTTGAATTTACATTAATGTATATTTATTTAAACTAGATGTACGTATAACAATTGGCGACAGTTTTAAGAGAACTTTTGTATGGGATAGTGTATTTAGTGCATTATTGATCGAAGTTGATAGGATACTCGTACCATTTTATACACGATTTTTTTTATTTTATACCACACGATTTGACGATGGAGCAGACCGTATACCTACCTACCTAAGTATCGTGACGTGTACAATATCCTGTATTGTAAGGCTGCCTGTCCACTGGAGCGGAGAGGAGAGGAGCGGTGTGCCAATATTAACCAATGGAATAAAACCTCCGCTCCGCTTCAGTGGACAGGGATTTGCGAACTAGTTTAAAAATTCATACAAAACCCGGAAGCGGAGCGGGTAAACGGAGCGGAGAAGCGGAGAGGGGAAGCGGAGCGGAGAAGTGGAGCGTCCCCGCTCCACCGGAGAGGCGATGCGGAAAAATACGTGAACTCGGTCTAGCTCCGCACAGTCCGCAACACCGCTCCGCTACTTCGCTCCGCACAGTCCGTAACTCCGCTCCGCTACCTCGCTCCGCATCAATGGACAGACACTGTCCGCAACTCTGCTCCACTCCGCTGCCTCGCTCCGCTTCAATGGACAGGCAGCCTAAGGCTAAATAAAACAAAATTAACATGTGACAATATATTATATTCTTAATAAAACTTCAAATACATCTATATCCAACAGTCTTATACAGTAATACTAACTAAACGTCCTACAAATAAATAGCTATCAACGTAAACGATAAATAACAAATCGTTACCGGCGTGAGCGCGGTGTGATTAAAGAGATAGCGTCTAACTCGGTGCCAGTAGTGGGGCCTGTGGTGGATTGTATCGGACCTTTGCGGGAGTGCCTGGATATCACGTGCCGGGCCCACGCCAAGTCGCGAGAACTTCTAGACCTACCGCTGCGGGACTTCGAACTGGTGGAACTAAGCGTCTTGCCTGATGTACTGGTACTGGTAAGCGACCAGCACGTGTCGCTCAACAGTTTTTCAGGGCAGTAAGTCACATCCGAACGAGTAAGAGTACTAGTCGAGTACATTGGTACTGCAGTCTTGTTTTCCAATGGCTGCACCTTTTCAATTGTTAATTGTGCCACGGGTGTTTCTATTTGTGGCACGCTCGGCCTACTACATTTAGCCATGACAGCTATAGAAGTACGCCTGTCACTATAATCTTCTTCGCTACCGATCTTGGACGGCGCTGATCCTCCATCAATGCCTTCATTGTCACTCATTATTACGGCCATCATTTTTTCTGTGTTCTCATTAAAATCGTAAACTTTATGAGTACGAATAGATCCTAAAGACGATGTTTTACTTCGAGTAGGGGTACGTCTGAGAGTACGCTTCTTGTCGCTGTAATATATAGCACTTTGATGTGGTAATACAGATGGAAAAGTACTGTCTACCTTAGTATAAGCGACTTCTTGCGTATACGATGATTTTGCCGATTTGCCTTTACAACCACATGGATTCGCATCTCCAAGCGTATAATTATAACAAATCTGCATGAGGCATATTAGCACTGCAGTCATAAAGACTAGACAGACATACACTTTTGGACTCCAGTCAGTGTTTACGTAAATATAAGATTGACTGAGCGCCGTCCATGGATTCCATTTAGCTAAACCAGCATCTTGGTATTCAAATAGATTGCGCCTCGACAAACCTTTTCCATAGGTTTGTACTGCAGCTGCTATTCTCAGGACTCCGCCGTATGCTGTAAATAATTTCTCGTCAACTAGATGTGGAGCAACATCACGTTTCATCCAGTGCCATAGTTCGTTATTCAAATTTACGAAATCTGCGTGGCGACACTTGGCTGGAGAACTGTGCAATATACACCTCGACGCGGTCGTGTAATACTTCAAGAGAATACTCTCTGAGCTCGGTGCCGTTAAACTCACAAGTCCTTGCGACCTGAAAGGTAGGGCGATAGCTGCCGGTTTACAATCATCATCTAGTTTAGGAGCCGGCAAATGAATGCAGTTATTCAAATCACGTCTTATTATCAAACAAGAGCAAGGGTCTAACAGCTTCCCGGATCCAATTAGAATTTTAGCTACAGTCAGGTTGGACCACTGCGGGATTCGAGCGGGCTCCTTCCATCCTAAACCTTGAGTATTCATATTCACCTTGAGACGTTCATAAAAATCGTGGAGTTGCCTTGCATTTCTGTAAGGAACATAACCTGCATAGTAAGCAAATCTAACAGTAGGCAGAATGTTACTCTTGAGGTGTGCTCCAATAGTGTCCGACAGGGCTTCTTTGAGTATGATAACAGTTTTGTGGTCGACGCCTTTTTGAACATTCCGCAGCGCACTTTTGAAATACCTCAGAATCTGCTTCGTGTAGCGACTGTCGATTCTCTCGGGGCTTACTTCTGGCGGGATCAGCGCCTCGAACTGTTTCCGAGCCTTCAATTTGGCGATATCGTCTTGGGTCCAGCAGTTACTTTTAATTCCTGTAGCGTCAAATAATGTAGTACCAGCATTTTTATTACTAACGAAAGCTATGTTACAAAATATTATAACAATCATATGAAATAACATTGAATGATGTGATGAAAACGTTCATGTTCATTAGGTATTGTACAAAATTCATGACATTATTACGTGTCAACAGTGACAAAGTCAAAATAGTTTTTACTTTTTCTATGATTCTGTGTTGTCAAACCTCAGCTGTTATCTTTCTATGGTATCGTATGTGCCTACGCAAGGGCATAACTAAGAATGATTTATGGATGAAGCACATAAGAGCGATGTGTCGTGAATAACCACTAAGATGCCGTTATTTAAACAAACCTATTTCTTCATTTAGTTTTAGTGGACGCTGCAAAAGCAGAGAGATGTCTCATATTAGTTTGGAGCGATCATACCGAAAATGTGAACAGTGTTTCGCAAGCAGGCGGGCAGTGGCGCACAACGGTGATGAGTGGAAATGCGAGTGGAGTGTGTACAAAACACTATTACTCCTAGCGGAGCGAGGGTGGCGAATAACCAAGCGGCACCGCTACGCTAGTCTCGCCCTGAGCCCTGACACTCGTTTCACCGCATATGTTGCTATATGGATCTTTAGGCGGCCTGAATAAGAGACATCGCTCGTTATAAGAGCACGGCTCCGACACGGCAAATAACTTGTCATTGAAGTTAGGATTTTAAGTAAAATACATAGTCTATTTTACGATGGCTATACAGAATAGTGGACGCGGGCCGCTAACTGCCCGCGAGCCGTCACACGTGTCGTGTCGACAGCATGCTTCAAGCGAGGAGCCCACTACCCGGTCCTCGCGCTGACGCCTCGCCGTCCGCACGGTGACGCCTCGCCGTCCGCACGGTGACGCCTCGCCGTCCGCACGGTGACGCCTCGCCCCACGCACGGTGACGCCTCGCGGTGCGCACGGTGACGCCTCGACGTCCGCACGGTGACGCCTCGTCGTCCACACGGTGACGCCTCGCCGTCCGCACGGTGACGCCTTGCCGGCCGCGCGGTGACGGCTCGCAATGTGAATGAACAACAAGCTGTCACCTCACCGGTGGCGTGCCAGCAGCGAGCGGTCGCCTTGCTTACGGAGCGTTGGCGACTAGATTTTTCAACGCGGTGCCGGGGCGTTACTGCGCTGGAGTGGTGCTGTTATAATGGGCGATGAGTTGGTAAACATCATGGAATTCGTTGTGACATTGTCGCAGAAGTTTATTCAAAAAACAAGATGGCCGGCGTTCGTTCTGATTTTGGCCTCGCGCCAAAATATCCTTGTACCGTTGTACCTGCTTCAGTTATTACCTCAGTTACTCTGAGCTCTGAGGTTGTACCTCAGAATGTCAAGCAACCTTGTGCCTAATTTACACGGTAAAAGTTTGTGGAACGTTCAAGAGCAACCGCATGTCATAAAGCACGTTCACATTAACGTATTTGTGAAGCACGATTTTATGAAGATCTTTTGGAATAGGAGACTTAATAAATAAATTATAGATCTGTTATAAAATATTTTAATTTTCAGAACATTATTCATATGATTAACATACCGTCATTACGCACCAACGCTTAACAATACCTAGATCTTTATCTTTAATACAAATATTATTTATTATAACCAATAAATATTATACATATATCACATTTAACGCAATTTGTACCTTGTTCGAAAGTATAAGAAGAAAAAATCCATTGAAAAACTAAAGTTTTGGACCAATTTTCACATTTCAATTCCACCTAATAAACTAGATATTGATTATTATGAAGTGTCAAGACAAATATTATGCACCTGTAAGTGCCAAATGAATAACTTTATGAGTTTTGGATATTTCATTGATAAGTGAAACGTATCAGAAAAAACTTTATTAGAATGCGAATATAATAATAATTATTATATTTAGGAACTCTGACCACCGGTAGCTTGGATCCTGTTCCCGATTCCGGTGGGCTACTGTTTTTTATATTTATAAATGTTTTAATAAAAATAAATTATATGTATAAATGAAATAAAGGAAATTATTATTTTAAAAGCTGTTTCGTTAAATGATAACAATCTTGAGCAACAAACAGATCCATGGTCCAAGTTAGTAAGAATATATCAGATACATAGATATATAGAACTCTTTAAAACCGAGAAAAAAAATGGTAGTTATCAATTTCAATATGGACGGAATATAGCATAATTTCACAACTTTTGTAAAAATGGTCCAAAACATTTTGGTAGCGAACGTTCATAAAATAATTATCTATGGAATAATTGCGCTTACACAGCTAAATATAAATAAATGAATCACAGTGTCGTTACTGAATAATATCCAGGAACTATTATAACAAAAATAAATTATAATCAAACAATAATAAAGCTTCGAAAAAATAAAACAAGCGGAAAAAATTAACTTTGCATACAAATGGAGAAATTGACAAAAACTGTGTCATATATTTTGATAATTATTATGAACACTTCTGTCAAATCTTTTCGCGAGTTACTTTGTTATATTATATTATATTGTATAACTATAACAATCTGAACAAATACCTTAAAACTAGAAACAAGATTAGTAAACTTTATTTCTGTGTTTTTAGAGTTTGTTTCAGTGCTAAAAATTTATAAACTTCTAATGATATCAATATAGGTAATTTGTCGAGACTGTTACAGTAGGTCTAGTGGTCTTTATTTGTGTTTACACAGCCCTGGATTTAATTGAAACTATACTATTCTAACACAAAATTATAACTGAATTTTGCAGTTGAAAGTTCTCTCTCTCTCTCTCTCGCCTCTCTACCGAAATCTAATACGGGTTAGTGAAGAGTCGAAATACCATCGGATAAAGGCAAGTATTAGGTGACAATTGGAACTGAACTTTATTCTTTCATACCTAAGGATGAAATTGGAGTAGCAAAAAGGCACAAACATTTTAAACCATCTCGAATGTCAACTGCAAAATTCAGTCAATCCATTGTGGTCTTACATATTAGTAATACATATAACGATTATACTTGTATTGTTATAACTTTTTAATAATATAATAATAACCAATACTTTCATCCTACCTATCTATACATGTCGGTGGATATCAAAAATGGTACAGTCAACAAAAAAGATAAGCAACCAAGGAATTAATCTCTTTGTTGCAGTCAACATGAATCATTATTTTTGCTACTCAGACCAGCATAGTAAAAGATTTGAGTACCGAGCACATGCAAAAAAAAACTATAAAAAAGTATATTTATATTTATTGCAATCATCTATTTACAGGCACTTCTGAACTGTCAAGGAGTTGTACATATTTCTATGAAAAAGAACATGCAAAAAACTACATTGTGACCTGTCTCGTTACTTATCTCTTTGTTGACTGTACCGTAGCACCCCTATTTATACATAGATTCAATGTTCCGACTACGATAACATAAAGATTCGATTTAATATTAAAAATTCTCAGGCTTGGTTAAGACCCCATTTCCATCTCGCTATACAAACTATACTAAACGACAAGACTCATGGCAGTCACAGCCATAAAACGTGCGAGTATGACAGTCAATATTTAAAGTCATTTCTGGGACACTTGTTGTCTCCCTCCAACATTTTGTGACCGCAACTGCTACGAGCATTCGCGTTTTGCCTATTTTTAATTGACTTTGTAGATATCAAAAACGTTCTCACCCCTTTTAACCCGGTTGAAAATAAGAGTTAGGTTTTTGAAAAGCATACATACTAGTGATGTAACGAATGTCATATTTTGGACATTCGCGAATGCGAATATCTGCTGCCAACATTCGCGAATGCGAATATTCAGTTTTTGTTTAAATTTGGCGCCATTTGTCTATGGCTTGGTGACTTTAGCGGCAGTCCCGTTCGAACGAAGTGCGTTCAGTCTGTTTTTCGTTCCGAGAATAGCCGAGTTAATACGAACGCATCCGATTAAAGTGTCATTCCGCTCGCGCCGGTCTTTTCGTAAACAAAAAAAGTGAATTTTGAGGTTTTTCTCTTATATTAACCAACTATTATTACCTACTTAAAAAAATTATACACGCGAAAACATTCGCAATAATTTCGCGAATGCGAATATGCAAAAATATGCGAATGTTCGCGAATGCGAATATTCGTTACATCACTAATACGAATGCGAATGCGAATATTCCTTACATCACTAACACATACATTATTTTCAAAAACTTAACCCTTATTTTCAACCGGGTTAAAAGGGGTTGAGAGCGTTTATTATATTTACAAAGTCTTGCTTTATCACGGTAACAAGAGAGAATCTCTGTAATATTAGAGTATATTCCAATTTTCCTATCATAAAACCACAAAATACTACAGCAACATTATGCTTTGATGATTAGACCGTATGTGTGGAAGTAAAAATAAAATAAAAAATAAACTTGTGATGATTTATTGTGCAAAAGAAATTATTCAGGAAAAGGAAATAAAAGATAAGAAAGAGTATATAGTGAAGAGTTTATAGCGTATGTCCCGACGTAAATAAATGTGGGAGCTAAACAGTTTATATTCTGTGCTTCTATCTACATTTCGGCTTTATGGCCAGGCGAAGTGAAGCGTAGTGTTTATATCGATAACTTCTAGTCAAGTGGTACGTTTAAAGAGTCTTATTGATATGCTAGTATACACTTTTGACCCAAGAATTTAAAATAAAGCTTTCAAAACAAAGTTTTACACACATATACGGTCTAACACAATCAAACCTAGCATTATAAATTAATAATCATACAATGTGCAATAAGACCTTATAATTACAGTGAATCACATTGAAATATGGACCTAAACTACTTACTAATAAAGATCATTTTCGAATATTTTTGTACTGGCGTTCACTCCACTTTCGGTGCATGTGTTTGACGATGTATAAGGGCAGGCAGGAGACTAAAGTTATTACTATTACTTTCCACCAGAACTCCCAGTGTCGTATAAAGTCGCCATCTATGAAATAAAAAGTATATTTTTGAAAGCTGGCATCATTTGGAATGCAATAAACTTGATTTTTTATAATTAATTGTAAATATTAAATAACATCGTTCATTTTTTTTTTATTATTTCACCACACTTTTTCACGAAACTGCGGGGCGGGATCGAACTAATTTTTATTTGGCTCATACTATTGGATAAAATTAAAGTGACATTTGAATTCAGAATCTCCGATAGTTATCAAGTTTTGGGAACACAAACTCAATGGCATTTATGCTAATACCCGTGCAAACGATTTTTTTAGGGCCTTGTTATACGGTCAATCAAAATGAGCTTAGAATACATATAGCTGAACTTGATATTTGATTATGTGGCAATACATACAGGGCCAAATTATATTAGCTTGTGTTGCTTGTGGTTATATTCACAAAGTATTTCGGTTAGTGATCGTTTTTTAAAGAACTGCATGAGCAGTTCTTTACGTTACGGCACTGAATGTTATTTCGTGCTTAGCAGTCCAAAGTTATCAGCGCACTAAAAGACGCCCCTGCCGATTCCCACGTAAAGAGGTTTTCACAAACCTATACTTGAATACCTAATCTTAGATCATTTAAACAGGGTCAAATTAAATTAGGTAGCGAAACTCCGCAGACGTGATGGATCGATATCTAAACATGATAAAATAAAAAAGATATTAAGTTGATGATTTTTTTGGTGGGGTCATCGACCGCAGTTAGTGTAGTCACTTGAGTATCAGAACAGAACGAAAAAAACATTTCGACCCAGTATAAATGATTTAATAAGGTATTCAAGTATAGGTTTGTGAAAACTTCTTTACGTGGGAATCGGCAGGGGCGTATTTAAGTGCGCTGATAACTTTGGACTGCTAAGCACGAAATAACATTCAGTGCCAGCATGAGCAGTTCTTACAAAACGATCAATTACCGAAATACGTTGTGAATATAAGCAGCGTGGCGATATGCATCAGTAGACTGACGAGTTCAGCACCTATTGTGAGCCAGTGCCACGTTACGATGGTTAATGCCACCTAGATCAGTTCTGCAGATAAAACTACTTACTGAAATACGTAGTGAATATAAGCAGCGTAGCAATATACATCAGTAGACTGACGAGTTCAGCACCTATCATGAGCCAATGCCACGTGACAAAGGTTAATGCCAAAATGACCAGTTCTGTCAAAAACAATTACTTACCAAAATACGTAGTGAATATAAGCAGACTGGCGATATACATCAGTAGACTGACGAGTTCTGCGCCTATCATCAGCCAGTGCCATGTGACGATGGTCAGTGCCACCTAGATCAGTTCTGTCAGATAAAACTACTTACCGAAATACGTAGTGAATATAAGCAGCGTGGCGATATACATGAGTAGACTGACGAGTTCTGCGCCTATCATGAGCCAGTGCCACGTTACGATGGTTAATGCCACCATGATCAGTTCTGTCAAAATCAGTGCAGTGTAGCTGATTTCTACTATGTGGATTAATTGGTCCTCGAATAGCACTAGTGCGCCGTACATTATAACGCCACCTGAAAAATAAGTGAAGCGAATGATTAACAGTAAATCCATCAATCTGCCTATCCTTTTCCCAACTATGTTGGGGTCGGCTTCCAGTCTAACCGGATGCAGCTGAATACCAGTACTTTACATGGAGCGACTGCCTATCTGACCTCCACAACCCAGTAAATGGGTATTACGATACCCCTTGGTAAGACTGGTTGTCAGACTTTCGGGCTTCTGACGACCCGTAACGACTGTCAAAGATCCACGAATAACAGCCGGGACCAACGGCTTAACGTGCTTCCTGAAGCACGGCGGAGTCTCGGTATGTAGAGATGGTTACCCATCCACGGAACAACCCCGGTAAGCGTAGCTTAACCTGACGGATCAACCAGTGCGGCTGTTACTACTTAGACACGAGCTCCTGCGAATAACAGTACCGTCAATGTAGGCAGTTAAAATTGTCCCGTGTAAGAATTAACTTAATTTGAACATTACGTGTGGATAGTGCGGATAAGCAGTACACTCAAATTCGTCACCGTCATTGGTAATGAGGGTTTTCTAAATAACGTTCACTAGATGGCAGCACTGAGACGTTTGGTCCGGGCACCTGTCAAACGTGTCACAGCGCCTATATTTTCTTTAATCAGGACTGAATGATGAACGAATGCATGAAACGAATGCTGAACGTCATCATATATTTTATACTAGCGACGCCCTCATGCATCGCACGGTTTTTACGACTTGAAAAAACATCGAGATTTCTTAGTTTTACGTAACTTTAATATTAAAGTATTATACACATAAACCTTCCGGAATAAATTCTCTAAACGATGGTTAGAACCTGATTATAATTTGTTGCATGGTTTAGAAGAACAACGGGGACATACAGAAAAACACGAAAAGCGACTTTAATTTATAATATGTATAGATTAGTTGTCGAAATAGAAGACCTCCTGTCAAAGTGGCGCCAACTGGTGGTGTGAATTTTCATGAAAACCCTCATTCGTCATGTATAATTTTTTAAATTTATTTGTCATGATATTACTATTACTCTAATCTGCATTCGCAATTCATTTGCCAAACATGTAAACAAACACGAGTTTTAGGAAAAACAACTGTAATGCCTACACATAAGGTTCAGTTTGCGCTACAAATTCATATAGCAATTCATACAGCTCGGTTAGTCTATTTTAGTTATTTTCATAGCGTTATGTCCTACGGTCTTCTGCTGTGGGGCAAAGCTGCTGATATTCAAAATATATTTGTCCTACAAAAACGAGCTGTTCGAGCTATTTACCAGCTTGGTGCCAGAGTTTCTCTGAGAGATTTTTTCAAAGATATTGGTATCCTCACGGTGGCATCTCAATTCATCTTCGCCAATATCTTATATATTAGGCAAAATATACACTTATACACTAAAAACAGTGATTTTCACAATGTTAACACTAGAAATAAGGACAAACTACGAGCTCCCTTTCACCGGCTTCATAAGGTTCATAACTCATTTGTTGGGCTTGGTATAACCTTTTATAACAAGCTACCCTCTTCTTTGCTAGATTTGCCTTTTAACGAAAGTAAAATCTAAGCTTTGTTCAAAGGCATACTATTCTATCAACGACTACTTAAATGATAAGAATAGTTGGTCGCTGTGATTAACTCAAGACAATATTTATGTTCTTTCTCCAGCTTACCTACTGACAACTTATATGAGTTTATATAATTGTTTTTTTATTTGACTTTATAAGTCAAGCTATTTTAACTTTATTTTAATCTATTGTTGACATAATCTTCTCATTACCATGTTTTTTAATGAGTTGTATTGCAATATGTGGTTAGCTAGTGACCTCGACAATTGATCATATTATTTATTGTTATTAAGTAATTAACTGTTTGTTTTTATTTATTTTACCTCGATGGTCCTAGTTTATCATTTATTTATAATTTCCAGTTACAACTATATGTAAGCGGGCACGCCCTTAATGCTTGGAGGCTTTTATTTAGATATTAAGTTCTGTTTACGTTTTGTTTTTCTTTCTGTCTGAGAATAGTTCTCGTCGATTTTGTTTGGTATATTGGCGTGTGCTAGCTTATGGCTTATAATTTAAATTATGTTTTGTGTTGCGTAATGTAATATATAGAATCTTTTTTTCTTCTTCTAACTGAACAGACAGCTGTGCTGCTGGGGAGTTTGTTGCACCACTTCTTCTTCCCAGCTAACGCACTAGGAAGTGGTGAAGGGTGGGCGTTGTTTGGTTTGTTTGGGGGACTGTCTTATGTAATTTTGACGTTCGAAAAGTGCTGATTAAATGCTGCTAATAGTTGTAGTAGTTATTTAGTGCTGTGCTATTTGCCTAGTTTGAATAAATGACTTTTGAATTTTGAATATTTTTTATGAGTTTTTCAAGAATGCTAGTTGGTCTAAAATCAACTTTATTTACACTTATATAAAGTTGATGTTTGTCTAAGTGAAAAACTCGTGTTTGTTTACATGTTTTGCAAATAAATTGCGCATGCAGATTATGTAAATACATAGGGATGTAGAAGAAGAAAGAAAGAAAAATTGTTTATTCTGCACAAACAAAACTGTAGAAAACTCCTTTACCATATACGAGGGGTGTTCAATAAATAGTGAGAATGTGAAACATTCTCCTTGGAAAGAAAAAAAATAAATACTGGCAGGCATAGCCCAGACATTAGTTAAGATGATAATAAAATATCTAAGTACGAGACTTAGATTTTTCTTGACAAAAGGATTTGCAAAACGAAATGGAAGCGAGTTTACATGAACCTACTGTGCGCTGATTTATAGACGTTAATATAAAATAATTACCTTGATAAATTGAAATGCCAGTCCATATGTAAAAAGATTTATATGATAGCTGCCGTCCTTTTGAGAGTTGCTTGTATAGTTGCGGGTAGCGCAGCGCCGTAGAGCTAGGTATGTCTTTGTCGAGTACCTAGAGAACAGTAAACATAACTAAACTTGTAAATAAAGTATTTTTCCTGTATTATTTCAAGTGGATAGTGAAGGTTTTTTTTCTCTTTAATCTATACCCTCAACATTTTATGAACAGCTATTGATATCTCTAGCTGTGGTTTTTAGCAACTTACAGAACTTACTTGGTTTTTAGCTTTTGTCGATTTGTATGTAAAGTTTTTATGGCGACTTTAGCAGAGGTATAGTTTGGTTCTCAGACTGCCTCGTTGATGTAGTGGTTGCAAGCGTGGTTGCTGAGCATGAGGTCATGGGTTCGATTCCCAGGTCGGGCAAAGTGGAATTTCTCAGTAGCAGCCCGGAGTCTGGATTTGTGCCCGGTTGATGGCAATAGGCTCGCCCCCTATTACAATCATTCTGCCTAGCCTTTTCCCAACTATGTTGGGGTCGGCTTCCAGTCTAACCGGATGCAGCTGAATACCAGTATTTTGCATGGAGCGACTGCCTATCTGACCTCCACAACCCAGTAACTGGGTAATACGATACCCCTTGGTAAGACTGGTATCAGACTTTCGGGCTTCTGACGACTCGTAACGACTGTCAAAGATCCACGAATGACAGCCGGGGTCAACGGCTTAACGTGCTTTCCGAGACTCCGTGTCTCGGAAAGCACGTTAAGCCGAGTCCGAGCCGAGTACCGGAGTCTCGGTATGTAAATATGGTCATCCATCCACAGACCAACCCCGGCAAGCGTAGCTTAACTTGATGGATCGACCAGTGCGGCTGTTGTTACTTAGCCACGAGCCCCTATTACATGGGACTTAAACATAACTGGCGAAATGTGGGTGTACAGTCAGCATCAAAAGTTGATGACCACATTTAGATTTTCAAAATCGCTGTACACCAACTTTTGATGCTGACTGTACCTACTACAGGTACTCCACTGCCCAATACTCCGGGGAAACAGGGCGTGATGTTATAGTTAGGTTCATGGCGACATCCAGGCCACAGCTGGACCTAAAATTAAGACACTTGTATCACCAATAACTTACCAATGAGAATACAGGCAGCATAGTGAACACAGTTCCGTAGCCGACCATCAGGAACCCAGGGTAGAGTGACACAGACGAGAAGTAGAACACCACGGAGAACACAGCCTGCGAAGAAATACAACTCCTATTAAATTGTGGCGTTGTTAAACAAAAAATACAAATAATAACACCAAAGCCAGCATAATCACAGCGCTAACCGAATCATAAATTGATGTATCCAACTTTGTTTGTTATAGGCATGGTGGGATACAATAAATTGGAAACAAGGAGGGACATAGCTCTTGCTACCTATATTTTTAAATTATTGCGTGGCAAGACTTCAAACTCAGGTATATTGAAAGAAATAAACCTGTGTGTACCCGACAATTATGTATTGCGAAGGCGACGGCCACGTCTATTGGCGGTGCCCAGTAGTAGAACCAATCTACTGAGTAAAGCCCCTATAACGCGTACCTTGCGTGTGCTTAATGACGTAGCAGACATCATAGATATTTTTACTTGTTCTCTGAGTGAGTTCACAAAAACCACAAGGTATATAATATGTTATAGTAAATAATAAAATTGTAATTATGGCCACACTAATGAATTAGGAAATCCCTGTAATGATAGTGATGCTGAGTTAATAAATAAATAATAAAATTAAACTTTGGAAGATTATTTTCGAGTACTCTTCATACAGTACGGTTAAACTCGAAAAGATATGCGCTTCGGTAATCTTTGTGTTTCCGAGTTAGCACGAACGTCACGCCACAGAGTAACTCCCCACAGAGACAAAACTTCTATGTTTCCTACTGCCGCGCTTTGTAATAAGTACATCTATCATTGCATGTTTAGCTCTATATTAAGAGCGTTTATTCTGAAAGTAGGCAACGTCGCTAATAGATGTCAAATATTTCGCTGTTTTGATTAATTACTGTATGGAAATAAGAAATGTGGCTAACTAGAATATTGATTATGAAATGCAATAATTAATGTCGTAACATCAAATATTTAGTTTCAGATATAAAAAAAGTGTTTGGAAAATTTGTAAACGCCTTTTTTACACCTAAAATGGGTACAACATAAAATTCAATGTTATAATTGCAATTAATTATTAATATTCTAGTTCGCTAGTTAGCCACATTTCTTATTTCTATACAGTAATATTGCCAAATTAATCAAAACAGGTAAATTTTTGACAGCTAGTTGCGACGTTGCCAACTTTTAGGATAAACGCTCTTAAGTCTCATCATCGCCGTTTCATATTTCCGACGATGGACGATGATTGCCGATACTTTTCTTAAGAAATCTGTATGTCGGTCGACTCCATAGTAACTATCGCGCTACTGTTGACCGACTTCTCACAACTTTTATTTTTGGCCGGGCGCTGCTCTACTTACCTCACCTAGTTGCATCGGAAACTGTCACCCTACTCAACCATTACTTGATGGTTGAGCCATAATCAGCCGCCCAATACCAATTTCCAGCATTTCCATACCTGCATAGTAGACACGATAAGTCCTCGATGCACGATGAACAGCGACAGTGCAGCCGAGCGCATGGCCGACCTCCGGCCGTGCACCAACAGTAGCCGAGCGAGGAACGCGAACTGACGGATGCTGACGTCACCGGCAAGGGAGGCTGCACGACCTTCTGCACCTTCGATGCCTACACCTGGGAACGAAAGTAAAGTCTAGTTTGTTATATCTTCGTTTTCGTTCAAAATAACGGTGAGAAAAACAGTGAGGAAACCGGCCTGAGAGATATTTCTCGACGGCATGTGAAGCCAAGTCAGAGACCGGGCGGCATAAAAACTTTAACACCAGGTTAGTCACTATCCACATGAAAAAGAATAATTATGTCGTATCTCTATGTATTTTACTGTGTGTATATAAATAATAAAATAAATAAATACTATAACCCAAAATTCAAATTTTAAATCAACTTCAAGATGGTTTTTCATTTGACAATTGAGTATATAACCTCAATTTTCATTGATGATTTTTCAATTATTCAATTACTATTTAATAACATTATTCAAACAATACTTGTTGGAAAAAGTGGTGAGCTATAAAATGAAACTGTCTAAATACAGATGAACGTGTTTTTAATTGAGTGATTGCGTAAGAATTTAACCTGAACAGGGTTTGTTTACTCTTCCATCAGATACTTTTCGAACAGATCATACATAAGTTTATCCTCTGTATGAGTTTGACTATATCCAACTTACCAATATCAGCCTCTTGTATCATCGCCACGTCGTTCCCTCCGTCGCCGACAGCGGCCACAACGTGTCGGCGCGCGCGCAACAGTCGCGCCACTCTCGCCTTCTGTGTCGGCGAGCAGCGAGCGACAACCACGCCGGTACAGCGACAGAGTACTTCTACGAATTCTTCCTCGTATGATTGTAGGCATACCTGGGAAATGGAGAGGTATGTTGTTAATAATTTGTTTAAGGGAAGTGTGATAAGAATTTGTGGGACGGGCGAAAACTGAAGTGAATTTGTTGGACTGCTCAAAACTGAAGTGATTTCGTGTGTATCTATCTGCATCGAGCCAGTGTGCATGGCAGCCAGATTTCGTTAAACTTTTTCGGTATTTTGACATATTCGTGAACGGGCGCCGTCAGTTGGGACTGGTCAACTCTTAGCTGCCTTGGCTAATTTAAATTTATTAATTGTTATTTGTTTTATCTTTTTATTACGGACGCTTCTAACGTGCACGTCTTTCTACATTGTTCTCACATGTTTAATTTCAACATGGAAAGATGTAACCGATATTTTTGTAACAATTTATTTAAAAGAGTGTCCGTGGAGTTTCTTGCCCGTTCTTCTCCATAGGTACCTACCTACTACGCTTTGGAATGGGCAACTAGCTTCATATTTCTGACTGATCGATTCCTTGACAATTCAAAAGTGCCTGTAAATGGTTTAATTGAAATAAATGCTTTGAGTTTGACTCGCAACAATACAGGGTGACAGGGGCATCGACGCGAAAACTGATACCATGGTACAAGATTCTAAATCCCCTTGTGTTGAAATTTTTCGTCGGTTATTTAAAAAATAATCAGCTGTTTTATAGAAAAGTGCAATACCTAAGCGGTCAAAATGTATGGAACAGCAGATTATTTTTTAATAACCGACGAATAATTTGAACGCAGTTCGGGTTCAGAATCATGTACTGAAACCATGGTAACAGTTTTGGCGTCGATGTCCCTGCCACCCTGTATAAAACACTTTTTACACCCTAATTTTCAGTTAGCTACTTCAAAGTAACAAGAAGGATTTCTATGGAGTGGGACATCTTGGTTGAATTTGTGACGTATGTGTTTGTATTTCAATTTGTTCTTTAATGATTTTGCCCGCGGCTTTGCTTGCGGGCGAAGCCACGGCCAAAACATGGCAGAAAATATCCCAGGATAAAATAGCTTAGGAAATAAAAATTACATTTTTATCAAATTCTGAAAGATAAAAATTGTTACTGTGGGTCATCCTTATAAGATAGACATAATTATGCTATCGCGGACTTTTTTGTTGAAATTTTTAAGATGTACAACAATTTTGTAGAACATTAATTTTATGTATATCTTACGGTTTACGGCATGATTTTTTCCGACATCTTCAACAATCATATCATATTGAAGCCTTTTTACTCAAAACCTTAATAAATTATACACCTAAACCTTCCTCATGAAGTACTCCACCGTTTGAAAATTCGTTTGGTGGCTGTTTTTGACTAAATCGCGTTCAGACACTTAGACAGACAGACGCGGCGAGGGAACTTTGTTTTATAATATACTCGTATAAGGATAACTCGCCGTTGGTGTCTCCTCGACACGGAACACACATGAAAAACCGCTTAATTGATTGCTAATTGATTTAAACCTTCTTAGGTACGGATTAAGGTCAGTATAATTATATTCACCTCTAGGGTCTCCCCCTCTATGATGAGGTCCATGGTCTCTTCGTGCGTGTTGAGCGCGTACAGCAGCGCGTGCGCGTCCTGCCGCGTGCGACACTCGCGCGCCGTGTGCCAGGTCGAGCTGCCACCCAGCTGGAGCGAGCGAGCGATGCACAGAGCTGTCTCTAGCTTGTCGCCTGTTAGCATCCAGATCTGAGGAGATAGAAGAGAAGCAAAGATTAAGAAATTATAACTGAATCGATAAAAACGCGCGTGAAGCGCGATAAAAACGTGTGAGCGCTGTATTTTGCCGCTTGCATCGTCAAACACTCGAGCGTGCGTTGCCATCCCGCTGAAAGGGGATAGGAATTTAAGTCGAAGGATCGATGTTTCAAACATCGATTTTATCAAAAACTCTGGTAGCAATATAAATCTGCCTACATTGACAATACACTGTGACCATAATGTGTTAATTGCAAATGCAGACTAACACTGTTTTATGAAAACATTTGCTTTAAACATACTTTTATACCAGCGGTCCTCAGCATGGAGAGTGTCCTGGGCACGTCGTCCGCCAGCCTGTCTTCGACCCCAGTAAGAGCTAGCAATGTCATTCCTCGTTGTATCTTGGCCAGTACAGAGGTGGTATGCTCACTACGGTTCGCGTTCAAACGAGCCTCTTTGTATTCGCTCTGTTGTGAAAATAAATTGATACACATAATATTTAAACAAAAAAAAGGTTTCTGTACATTAAACTTGGAAATATGTCAATCATTTTAGGAGTTTTATGTTTGTATAGAGGTATGAGGAACAGGGTGTAAAGTTCACTCATCCTTTATAGAAAAGGGAGGATCCTCCGACAAGACGGGTGCTGTCGGGACGTTGCTGATGGATGTCGTATGCTGGTCGCACGGTAAACGCTGCTTGCGCGATGCAGGATTTTGTGTGACGTTAGTGAGATGCGTAGTTCGCATGTGGCGATGTAACTCGATTTGTATGTTTGTACATGCAACCGCGATTACTGTAATATAAGCGTGGGGCGCGTCTTCGTGTTATCTAACTGTTTAAGAAAAAAAATGTGTATAACTGGGAGTAAAATTTAAATCATAATTCACTGGACTTTTCTTATAAGAAAAGATCTACGAAATTTAAATTTTCAAGAAGAAATACGAACCAGCGAACGTGTTTTTTATTCCATTAAAACTATTTTTATGGCAACTTTTTTTACCATAATGTCGATATTTCGGCAACCACCTACAATCTACAGTTTTGTAACTCACCTCAAACTGTAGGTACTCTTCTTTAGTTAGCGTCTTCTTAGCCATGACCAGCGTCCTCAGACCATCGGCTGCCAACTTCTTACATTCAGGGCTGAGCCACTGAGAGTCCAACAGTTTGGACAGCGCTACGTCCGCGCCTTTTACGTAGTATATGATCTCGCCTGTATTTTCTTCCTGTTATTGTAAGGATGAAATAACTAGAGTGTATTCATTAGAAGACGTTATTCAAAATCAAATCAAAATCAAAAGTCATTTATTCAAACTAGGCTGAGAATCAGCACTTTTCGAACGTCAAAATTACATAAGACAGTCCTCCAAAAACGCCCACCCTGCACCACTTCCTAGTGCTTATGCTGGGAAGAAGAAGTGGCGCAACAAACTCCCCAGCAGCACAGCTGTCTGTTCAGTTGGAAAAACTTGATTCTATATAATAGTGCTTATGCTAAAATAATTTACATTACCACAAATTGCAACACAACTCATAAAATAAAAACATTTTAATGAGTACATTATGTCAACAATAAAATAATCCAAACAAATTAAATGAGCTCATATACTCGTAGTATCATGTAGTTTAAAATGATTGTTTGTTCCTTTGGGGTGGCGGTACATTGGAGAAGCTTAATTATTATTGAAGCACTGATCAAGTCTGCATGCGTAACATGACCACCGTAGAAACGGACAGACAAAATGACAGATAAACAATCACAATCTGTCATTTTGTCTATTCTTTTGGTGTGAAATCTTTTGTAAGTTAGTAGTTGTTCGACAGAAATCAAATCACCTCACAAAAGATTTAAGAAGAGACTAGCTGATGCCGGCGGATTCACCCGCGTGGAATAGTAGCATAAGTTACTCCTTATAATATTAGCTATCTGCCAGCGGAAGTCCCATCAAAATCGGTCCAACCGTTTCTGAGATACTCGTAAGCCGGAACAAACAGACAACAGTTTTTTAAATTGTTTATTTGTTATAAGTACCGTATATGTCATGGTATAATAAAACAAGGTATGGCACTCCGAAACACAGTGGTCACGTGGGAGACACAAGACTACGTCATCACCGCTATCCATGGTTCTCAAACTTTTTAGTTTGGGGAAATTTTATAAAACATTGACATAATTATTAAATTACTTCTAGCTTTTGCCTGTAGCTCTACCCGCGCGTTGTAGGTTTCCCTAGACAAAAAAAAAAACAAATTAGATAAATCTACTTTAGCATTCATAATATAAGTGTATATTCATTCTTAATAATAGAATCCACTTCTAGGGATTACTAAAATAATACTCAAACACATTGTTAAACTCGTCTACTTACGAAGTTTTATTCAAAAACAAAAAATATTTTACTTCACATAAACTTAACTGGGCACATGAAACACCCGAGGCCCTAGTGTGAGTTTCTTTTAACCATCTCGACTTTACACATTGACCGCCAAGCGTCAACTCTGTGCAGTAATCTTTAGTTAAACAAAGGTTATAAAAACAGTAATAACCTTACCGCGATTTAGCATTAGCGATTTAGAATGCAACCAACCACAACCAATTACAATAATACATTAGTAATTTTACATACTTACCATTTTTTGTGGTTGTTTTAGGTCCACAATAGCGCAGCCATTCATTGGCTACAGATTATTTTAGAGGAAATGAAAAAAAACCTTATTGTACCACCTTTTACACTTTTATTCTTACAGTTCCGAATTGAACAACGAACCGTTTTAAAAGCTTTTATTGATATTGTTGTCAAAGAAAAAAATTTAACAAACCAACTTGTTAGACGTCCACAACTAAATGTTTGAGAATCACTGTGTACAATGGGACTGAGCGAGACCAACATGCGGGTTCGACAAGAATAGCGATACATGACAAAATGTCAGAATGCCAATTAGACAGCCCGTTTCTGTGTTACCAGTAGTGTGTAATAATAACTCCCCAACCTCCTTTATTACTTATGCGAATCTGATACAATAATGAGGTTTTAATTAAAAATTACGTTGGTATATGTTTGTTTCGTTTGATAAGACAAACGAAACGACAATTTCAATGCTTTGTATATATTTTTTAACAGAATGGTGATTGAAAATCTTTCCTTAAATTCGAGTTTTGTTGCAATAAAGTGGCAACTGAATAGTGACGTAGGCATGTGTCGCTCCCGGAATGCCATACCTTGTTTTATTATACCATGGTATATGTATACTTTCATATGCATTTAGTAAAAAGCTGTTTTTTTGACATTACAAACAGACACTTCAATTTTATTTATTTGTATTGATGTATAAGAAAATCTAGATAGATAAGGTTTTCAGAAGTCGCAAAATGTCACTAAAATAAAAATCTTTTGTATTTATTACTAAAAAGACTGTCAAAATAATATCTTTTTTCAAGACCGGAAAGTTAGTGGCAAAAAATTAAGCCTAAAATATTTAATATAGTAAAGACGCAAAATAGTACAGAAGACGCACTCCGCATTTTAGGTATGAACCTACTAGAACGCGGCGGGCTCGTCTTGACAGGCCAATTCAGTGAGCGTAACGTAGTCAGAAGAACGTAGAAGATATAAGAGTTACGCGATAGAAAAGGCAACTTCTAGGTGAATATAACTGTAATCTGCGTGCGCAATTTATTTTCCAAATATGTAAACAAACACGAGTTTTCCACTTAGACAAACATCAACTTTATGGTGATGTAAGTAAAGTTGATTTTAGACCGACTGGCATTGTTGAAAAAATCAATAAAAATATGAAGTTGTAGCGCAAACTGAACCTTATGTTTAGGCATTACAGTTGTTTTTCCTAAAACTCGTGTTTGTTTATATGTTTGGCAAATGCATTGCGAACGGTAATTAGCGCTGTGCGATCTGAATTGCACTTTATTGTGTCGTAATCAAGAGTCGGATTTATTTAAATTATTTTACGGAGTGAACCATCTCTACTAATGTGTTGTAACGAGACAATAAAATTATTATTTTGCTCCGAGAAATTATTTCATTTTCGAAATTGTTTATGAGGTAAAGTGAAAACCGTTTATAACGACTTCGCTTAAAACGACGTACCGGTTATTACAACGAAATTTTTTGATCCTAGCATTTCTATTTACTTAACATAGTTTTTGGTTATAACAAACGTAATCCGATGGTCCCTTCGAAGTCGTTTTAAACGGCTTCCACTGTATACAATTCGAAACCAAAACATACCTGCACAATGATGCCCATCATCTTACTCTCGCTAGTGAAGGGAAATATCTGCAGTATAGTATAGTTTATGATTTCATTGGCAGCGCGCAGTTTTAGTGAGATGTTGTGCAAGTCGCGCCGGTACAGAGATACGCCCATCTGTAACAACATAATCCCTCTGTCTTTATCATACGTCTTTGTTACTGTTCCCGAGGTTATCGTAAAATTTCAAATAATAGGGACTGCTCGTTTTTCTTGTTTCGTTGCGCACTCGTTTTTTTTTGTTTTCGTTTATCGAAAAAATATTTTGATTTTGTTGTTTTAAATGCTCCTGTTTTATTACTTTTTGTATTTCCTGTGCTTGCCCAAATAGAATATTTTTATTTTCTTTCTTTCAAAATTAAAAGTAATGAGAAATATAACAAAGTAGTCATGAGCTCTAATTAAAGAAAAATAATACTGTATTTTTATTTTTCTGGAAAAGTTACTTGTAAAGCAAAAATTGAGCCTGATATTTTAGCAAAAATAAATCTACTTTTTCTTTTAACCAGAAAAATCCTGATTGTAATTTCCACAGTCCACACTAACAGTCATCATGACTGCATAACTGTGTACACACTCAAGTACTACTTACCATATCAGTCCACTTGACCAAGGCCACTTCATCAGGGCTGGAGGCCTGGTATTCACACAACTGCTGCTGAGGCACCGCTCCACCACAGCTTTCTGACATCACGGAGCTGCCCATATCTGTAGAATATGTTCGACGTTGTTAAATTTTGTAATATTATTAATTCACTAGCTAGAGGAACTGCCTGCTGTGAACTGTCACTTTATAAAATAATACGGTCATGTAAAAATACAATAGACGCAGATATATTTATTTAGTAACCTATATTCAGCTTAACTATTCCTAGAGTCATAAAAAAACCCTGTAAGAAATCGACACGTGTTTCACTTCTAAACGAGGCATCGTTAGGATGACGACTGACTTGTCGCGAACCCGAACACAGCGTGTTGACACGCCAAGCGCCGGACACAGATATATTTCTTACATGGTTTTTTATCTACGTCTATTGTATTTTATAATGGATTTCTGCAACGTAACGCCTAAATCAATTAACTATTGTCATGTTAATTGATTAAGCACCTAGCGAAGCTTCTGCCTTTGTGGCTTCCGCATTAGGCAATCTTAGGATTTCTGACATATAGAATAAAAATACAGGCTGGTAGGACATCGACGCGAAAACTGTTACCATGGATTCAGTACATGAATCTGAACCCCCTGCGTTGAAATTTCACGCCGGTTATTAAAAAAAAAATCTGCCGTTCCATACATTTTGACCACGCAGGTATTGCACTTTTCTACGAAACAGCAGATTTTTTTTAAAATAACCGACGAAAAATTTCAAAACAGTGCAGGTCAGAATCATGTACTGAATCCATGGTAACTGTTATCGCGTCGATGTCTGGTAAATAAATACATAAATTAATACTGTACTGCAGACCATTTCCTAATGTTGCTACTTAAAAAAAAATACCAGCACACCTGACTGCGCTTCATCCGCTTGCTGCTCGTTACTGGCTACATCGTACACGGGCGTCACGTTGTGACACAGCGCTATGCAGAGCACTGTCTGCCACACTTGACGAGGAGATGCTGCGAAACCTTCGCTGGTTGAAGTAGTGGGGGAGGTAGGGAGTGATGGTGCGTCGTTGGTTACGTACTGTGTTAGAAGGGCTTCGACCTGCAAAAAACGATGAAGTCGGGTATTTTTTTTTTACATACTTTGTATAAAAACGCAACTAGGCGAATTATACGAGTTAAGTTACTATAGTACTCGCGTTATGAACTTAGTCGTCGGGCCATAAATTTCATTAGCAATAAGAATGTGCAACTTGCGTCTTATCGCTACCTGCTCTATTAGCGCCATAAGTGCGAGCGAGTCAGACTAAGAACAACGTCTTATGGTTCGACGACTCAGTTCTTAACACGGTGACTATACGTTTTTGTACGCTCATAAACATTTTATGTTAATTTAGTTTCTCAATAAGTGAATTATTGTTAATTCTTAATGAGGAATAATAAAGTTCTTAAACCATGTGACTATAGTCTATAGTAGACTCTGACGAAAACTAATAGAGCGATTGTAACCAGGTGCGATGCTAACTGCTTGAACACATACTTCCCGGAATTGTAGGGTAATAGCTCTATTGAAAACGCATTCAGAGCAGGAGTTTCACTTCTATGCATAATCAGCCTATAATGCCCCCTCCATTTTAGACAGAGATGGCTGTAATCTACCACGCGGGCCCAGTGCGGACGAAGATGTCTTCCAATTTTTGGTTCAAGGACTTCCTCACGATGTTTTCCTTCACCGTTTTGAGAGCAGTGGTGTTGAAATTATTTACACAAAGTAAAGCCCCAAACCACGACTTACAACTCGTGAAGGGTATCTATACCCTTATACCTAGGGATAGTATATATATATATATATCTATATATACTATCCCTATATATGTATATATATATATATATATATATATATATACTATCCCTAGGTCCTGCAAAACCAGAACCAACTACGAAAATATCTCACCTCATAAAAATTATTCTTATCAAACAGCGCATTGCCCAAATGTAGCTTCTGGAAGACCATTTCATTCTTGGTCAACGTTCCAGTTTTATCCGCTAAGACGTACTGGATCCTGCCTAACTCTTCAGGGATGGTGGTGGAACGCATTACGGTTCCTTCGATCTTCTTGTCCCGTTGGATGGTCCAGGAGTAGAAGGCTTTGCCCATGTCCAGGTTTACTCTTAAACTGGGAGAGAAAATGTTTTGTGAGATACATGTTCTTGAGAATGGCCTATTCAGATATAAGCGATATGGCTTTCGCGCTCGGTAGCGATACGAGTCCGCCTTCTGGTTAGTTACTTTGGACCAGTATTGCTACCGAGCGTGTCAGCGATATTGCTAATTATCTGAATAGGCTTTTATACAGGATTTAATTGAAAACACTGACATGCTTTCAGAGTAACCAATTTTTGAATAGCGAAATATATACAGCTCGTGCCATTAAAGTTGAGACTTGACCGCGCCTCTCGCCGCTCTTTCTGCGTCTTATGATATATTTAATAAGATTCTACAGTTACTCTAAAAAAATAAAAATAAAATGTTGCCAACTTTTTTTCTTTTTAAAAATGAAATTATTGACGTTTGAAGTTTGAACAACGACGAATTACGAATAACATTTTTTTTTAAACATTAAAAAAATCCTTGTGGTCTGGGTCTTGTTATCGGGCCTAAACACGTAGCAGACGACACCACGGATCCGCCATATTCGTAGGTTCAACCGTCTGCCGAACAGCCTGTATAAGGCGAAAGCGTCAGGGTGGCCCACGAAATTCAAATTTTCATACGTTTTTTTGCAATTTGCAGGTCAGTATCAGGTTGTATGTTGATCTAAATATGATTCGCAACCGTACAAATATGGCTTTACAGAATAATAGTCATTAGAATCATACAAACACAAATAAAAAAGGCTTTACTTACCTAATAGGAATAATATAAGAGAACAGCAACACGAATCTGAAGAGGAACCCGTACCAGGGTCCTCCAAAACCCTTCAAAGTGATGAGCAGCATCGATATGAAGATAGTGGCGACGAACAGCAGCTTGGTGAGATCGTTGACCTGCAGGTCGAGGCGGCCCACCTTCGAGCGCGGGGCCGCGTTGTTCATGACGCTGCGGGTCTCACTACCTGGTGGATGACACATAAACTCACGCTTTTTTCCAATGGGGATAGGCAGAAACTAAAGAACGCTTCTGCGCTGCTACGGTTTTAACATAATATTGTTTGTATGTCTGTTCCGACTAATCTCCGAAACGGCTGGACCGATTTTGAAATTCAGAGCTGATGTTATAAGGAGGCTACTTTTATTTTAAAAAAGAATTAGGGTCTACGCGGGCGAAGCCATAGTTAGCAGCTAGTAATCTACAAAATTGACAGAAGATTTGACACTTGATTTTAATACATTGCCAGCTTTTACTTCTGTGGTTAGCAACATATTTTTCAAATAGTCGCAGTCTTAAATATCTTACCAGTATAAATAACAAGTCCAGTAGCCTGTCCGGACGCGACAACACAGCCACTCCACAGGGTGTTCTCAATGTGCAACGAGTCGCTCTCTTCCTCATCCAGTCTCGTACACGTCCCGATGAACGCGTGAATATCCTTCTCTGGCTTCTCCACCCAGATCTGGGCGTTAATGTCTAGGAGATGCGCGTCTGTTGGCAGCTTTTGTGTTGATGGTAGGGGTATCCTGAAATAAATATTTAGTATCTTACGCACCGTATTCATAAGACACAATGTTGACCAACAGTTGCGCTACATTGTTTAATCCTTATCCTTCCTTAATCCTTAAATATTATAAAACAAAGTCCCACCGCGTCTGTCTGTCTATCTGAACGCGATAAACTCAAAAACTACCTAACGTATCTTCAAACGGTTTTCACCAATGGACGGAGTGATCATGCGGAAGGTTTTTGTGTATAAATCATTAAGGTTTTGTTTAAATTGGCTGAAATATGACGATTATTTTCGAAGATGTCGGAAAAAATCATGCCCACTGGGAGCTTTACTGGCGTGTGCCGCGTAAGCCGTAAGAGATACATCAAATTAATGTTCTACAGAATTGTAGATCTTAATAAGTTCAACAAAAAAGTTCGCGATAGCATATGTCTAGCGTCTAAGGATGACCTACAGTAACCATTTTTATTTTTCAGAATTTGATAAAAATTTCATTGTTTGATAAAAAAAAAATCCGAAGCTATTTTGAGCGGTATTATCCTTATCCAATAAAATATGTTAATTAAATTGGGAATTTAATTTAGATTGAAATATGCCTGACACCATATCATTAAAATCAATACTTTAAAAGATATCACAGATTCAAAATTACGCGTGACAAAATAATTATGGTTGACGACAACGTCGGCACATCAGTACTTTTCCTCGGCTTTTCCGAAAACCACGCGGGCGAAGCCAAAGCAAGTCATATTATATGTTGCTGGCAACAATGTTGCGCGTCTTTTGTCCATGAATATGGATCATTAGCATCTCGCCCGCAGCATTGCAACAATTTTGCGACAACTTTGTTTCCCAGTAAATACGCGGCTTTACGAAACTATAAATATACCTACTCTTCTTTAAGGGAAATTCGATAAACGGCCTTCTTTATTCATAGGATAAGTGTGCATTCACAATGGTGACCCAAAAGGCAAATAAGGGAGGACATAAATCAAGTCTCTTGACATACTATTAGTCGCGAAAAGATAATCGTGCGTATATACAGTATGTTAATTAACGAAAGGCGTTCGTTAACTCTCAATAGTATAGCGTCCATACATGCTGAAAAAAATATTACCATTAAAAAAAAAATGTTTTTTTATTCAATAAAAAATATTAAATTGATATGTAAAAGAAACACTGTACACGCGCACTTGTCGCACTTGTTTCTTTAACGGGAACTTTAGTTTATACTGATGGCCTTTCTGAACTGAGTCTTCCGAAACGTTCGTAAATAAATGTTTATGACTCTTCTCCGTGGTGTTCTTTTGATCTTCAATGAGCATGCATCAGTAAATACAAGTACATGGAGTAGACCTCATAATCCATGCCTTGTTTTCATTCCAGAATCAGGCGTTAAGTGAATGATAATGTTTTGCTCGTTCCTCGAGTATTAATAGGTACACGACACATAGCACATATTTATCTCCGTTTATTATAACAATATATAGTGTTTGTCAACATTTTTATCATTCGTTCATAGTGAGGAAGCTGGCGTGAGTAATGCCAATGACATGAGAAAGATAACAACATTTTAATTATAGGAAGATACAAAGTTTGTCATAGTTTTTCAAATCAGCTGGTATTTTTATAGCTAAACTGGTTAGTGTGATGTTTTTTTTTTTCAGATTTACGAAATAAACTACCAATGTCTTGTGCTTTTTCGGCTGCATGGGTTCTCCTCAAATACGACCTATCTATTAAAACATTTTGCCTAGCCTTTTCCCAATTATGTTGGTATCGGCTTCCAATCTAACCAGATGAAAACCAACATTTGACATGGAGCAACTGCCCGACTGACCTCCACAACCCAGTAACTGAGTAATATGATACCCCTTGGTAACATTGATGTCAGACTTTCAGGCTTCGGCTTCCCGTAACGACTGTCAAAGATCTACAAATGACAGCCGCGATCAACGGCTTAACGTGTTTTCCGAAAAACGGAGGGGTCTCGTTATGGTCACCATGGTTCATCCATGAACGAACCGCGGCAAATAGTTTAATCTTCGAACGACTTGTTTGGCTGTTATTACATAGCCACGAGTGACCAAAACTTCTTATCAAAACCTTTTTTAAATAGGTCACATGGTTACATGCATTTGTGTATGTTTGGCCCGCGATTATGCATCTATTATCAATACAGTACTTATGATAGGAGATTAAATACGTGATAACAAGTAGTTCTTTAATAAACATGTCTACCAAGTACCTGATAATAAGTAGATAATGAATAATCACTATAAAAAGAAAGGTTATTAACCTGTCTTAAAATATTGTTAGTTTAGTCACAGTATAAATTTATTAAGTGTTCAAAGAAAACGGCCGAAACCACGCGTTTAGAAATCTAAGTGCGAATCTAAGTGGGAATACGGCCGATATAACTTTGCAGTTCCGAACTTCGTGCAGAAGACTGCGCAATAACATTTTTTAGGAACCAAATGAGGCGAGTGTGAGTGAGAGAACATGCGCGAAGGTTCGTAGTGCCTATGTTCAGAACTGCTAAATTATATCGGCTATATTGTATATCAGTACGCAACAGTATCGACTGCGCGGCAGTTACTCACGGACGCGGAAGGTTTATCTACCGAGCGGCCGTAGGTAATTATTTCAAGGGCACTGCCAATACATAATACTGTTAGTTTATTATACTGTGGTTTAGTGTCTTAGACAATTGTTTATTATTGGGATGGATAAGGTATTGATAGGTTTATTTATGGATTTATTTTTATTGTGTATTGGGTTTAATGAATAGGTTAATTCCCGATCGTTATGTCAATACAATACAGAACGACACAGAGTACCTAGTGTGTATTTTTATACTTGAATTGTTACCGAAACAGTATTAGCAATGTTAATGGAACGCTAGATCTACCAGCACGTGTAGCATGTCAACCACAGAAACGGGTTTTCTACTGGTTTTGTCGACGGAAGAATAGACAAAATGACAGATTGTGATTGTTTATGTCATTTTGTCTATTCTTCTGTCGACAAAACCCGTTTCTGTTGTGTTCATGCTACACGTGCTGGCATTTTTTTTTTGTCGGTGGGAAATTATCAAATAACTTCTCCCCCGTGTTCCTTCCGTTGCCAGTGTGCTGGGGCCACGATATCCCTTTCGGACAACTCGCAACCCCGGCAGACACGTGCTGGGCTAATGTTCAAAATGGTTTGAACTCTTCACGTCTAGCAGAGGCGTTCGTACGTTTGTACGGCGTTTGCGTTGATTTATTTATTTATTAGGCTCTTTAACAATATGTACACTATTACTTTACAATTTGTACATTCCAAACTTATGCTAACCCTTACCGTATACAAACGGTCGAGTAATTAGATTAAATTTACTTTTATCGATTACGACAGATGAGACAATCAATAAATTATTATATTTATTATAAGTCTATGTTGTCCAACTGTAGAGCCAAGGCCTCCCTTACCCATTTCCACGAAACAATTTAACTCTCAATAAACTACAATACTTATATAGGATTACTGAAAGTGGACGGAAGTGGGGTTGTCGGGCGATGTGGCTCACACTGCTCTCGGCACTTGACGTGGCAACAAGTCGTGTCCGGGTTCGCAACAAGTCAATCGTCATCTAAACACGTGTCGATTTCTTACATTGTTCTTTATGACTCTTTAAGAACAGTTAAGCAGATTAGGTTACTAAATATACGTCGTCTATTGTATTTAATCATGGATTTCCACAAAGTCACATCTGAGTCAAATAACTATCTTAATAAACTGCCAATTATTCCTTGCATTATTAATCTCACCTCAATTTCCAATCAATCTCTCCATCCAACTGGTCGGTCCTTATGAACACGGTTCCCATTGTTTCATTGGTCCTCAACAGTATCATGTCAGCGGGCACTCGCTGTCCTTTATGTAACATCACGATGTCACCGACACGGAGTTCGGAGGACGCCACCTGTTCTGTCAGGAATGGACGGTAGTCTGCTGCTGAAGATTCCAGGACTATACGCTCGTAGCGTTGGCGATTTACTTCTCTGTCTCGTCTGGAAGGGGGAAAGAATTTCATAAATTCATTATAGCGTTGACGAATTAGTGGCGGGCGGGACGCCGCGCGGCTTGAGCGTTGACGAATGAGCTGCCTGAGTTCGGTCAAACTATACTACTGAAAGAGTCATAAAATGTTTGGAGTGTAGTGCAAACTAAACTTTATGTGTGAGTATTAAAGTAATTTTTCCAAAAACATATTTGTTTACATGTTCTGAAACTGAGTTGCGAAAGCAGGATTTGCTGTTTTTTTTCTAAGATTAGTGACTATTGAAGGCAAAGGGCTTTGTGGTTCCTCAAAATGTTATGAGCGCGGAAATCCGAGATTTCCGTCGGAATGAAGAAAATTAGATTTATTTTCTTTGACAGATTATCATTATTATATTATTTAAGTGTTCAGAAAAAGATTCTTAACAGCCATGAGGCTGTTAAGAATCTTTTTCTGAACACTCTTTCCCTATTCTAAAAACTCGTTTTCGTGGTCATCCACGAAAACGAGTTTTTTAGACAAAAAATAGTTCTTAATGAAAATCAAACCCAAGGACGGTAGAAGATTCAACATTCAACACTTAACGTGTTCGTAAAACATCGAGATAGCTAAAAGATTATTTGCATTCATTAAGTGAATTTTTCGCACATCAAGTTGAATATTAACCGAGCCACTATAATAATACCTATAAGTATTAAGGCTATAAATAAGACCATTGTCTCACATAATAACGAACAGTAAGTCCTCTATGTTCGAAACACAGATAGTAGATCTGCGGAAATTAACACAAACAACAAGTAAAATTGAACATTCCATTATAACGATTAATACAATTCAGTCAATAAACATCTGACATCACACATTCCGCCTGTGTGTGATTCGCGGCAAGGATATCGAATTTCATGGAGCAGTTTACATGTACTCTGTCTAATTAGATTTAATCTGACATTGGGAAAACCCATTCATGATTTTACAAATGAGTACTTGACTCTACGACTAACGATATAATTGTACGTTCGATGCACCATGAACAGTCAGCTCATCATTCTTGCTTAGGGATCTCGCGCACTAGACGGCCACGACTCCGGCCAGTCGTGGCCGTCTAGGGGAATTGTATGGTGTGCGGCTAGTTGGCCGTTGCGACCAAGTGCGCGATTCGAATCGGTTTCTATAGTTTACCTGGTCGCTGCGACCACTGGTCGTGGTCGTGGCCATCTAGTCCGCAAGATCCCTTACTCAATTATTATTTCACAACGTTATGAGGAAAATGAGTTTTTTTTTTTTTTTTTTGGGTGGGAAATCATCAAATGACTAGAGAGAGAGAGTGTCAGACTTTTACTGACTAAAACCCACCCGTGTTCCTTCTGTTGCCTGTGTGCCGGGGCCGCGATATCCCTTTCGGACAAACTCGCAACCCTGGCAGGCATTGGCCCTTACGGACCCCGTCAGTTGGTGCTGACATCTCTTTGAGGCGCGCGTGGAACACAACGCGCCGTCGACCCGGGCCTGGTCCTAATCGGACGGCGAGCTACCCATTGCCCACCGTCCGCAAGCCCGCGCCTACGGTGGCCGGAAGTCGGCTCGCGACTCCCGACGCCCGGGGCATCTCCTGCGGCGACTAGGGGCGCGAGGGCGCGCATCTTGCATTTCCCTCGCGCGCTCCGCCTCCTCCTTCGCGAGCATTACTGCTTCGCAGAAGGAAGTGACGGCTTCCCATGCTCTCTCGCTCCGGACCATGGCCTGAACCAGGGCCGGACACGAGAGATCGCCGCTGCCGATCGCCTCGGTGAGGACACGGCGGTGCCCCGCCCAAGCCGGGCAGACCTCCACCGTATGCTCCACCGTGTCCTCCGGGCGATCCACACAATGGTAACACCCGGGGAGGAAAATGACGTGAAGGTAGTTTTGAGTATGATTGTGCATGGGTATAGAAGTAGGGGAAGACTAAAGGCGATTAATGGACTGTGTGACAGATTATGGCCTAAAAGGGACGACAAATAGAGAAGTATGTACTAGAGGTGGGCAAAGTGTATCATTTTTGCGATTGGAACATTTGTATCTGGATCACTGAAATGATCCGAATCATTGATCGATATGTTTCATTTGGATCATTTGAATCATCGACTCAAAGGATATAAAATACATAAAGACAACGAAAAACTGTGAGAGTATGAGTGATACACATCTCATTTGGTATCTCTTTCTGACTTAAATAGATTGTAATGTGTCACCCGCTCACTCGCGACTCAGTTCGGTAGTACTGACACTAAAGTAACGTAACTCAGCGTCTCAGTCTTTCTCTCTCGCTCACTGCTGGTCAGTTGCCTCGCAAGCGACGGTCGCGCGGAAAGACACAGAGACAAAGTAATGATTCAGATTCAAATGATACGTTTGAACCGTTGTTACTGAACCAATATTTTGGAACACTTCAATGATCCGGATCAGTGAGTCGGTTGCGTAAAGAGTTACACACGCCTAGTATGTAGGGAGAAGCATGCTGCAAATAAATTCGGATAAAGACAGGATAATAATAAGCATAATCAGCCTATAATGTTCCCACAGCTGGGACACCGGCCTCCTCTCTGTGAGAGGGAGTGGGCCGTAATCCACCACGCGGGCCCAGTGCGGGTTGGTGGATGTCACATGTCCTCGAATTTTTTGGTTCTAGGACGTGCCGGTTTCCTCACGATGTTTTCCTTCACCGTTTTGAGAGCAGTGGTAATGAAATAATTTACACAAAGTAACGCGACTTTAGATAATAATGCATAAATACAGATAATAATCAGATAAATAAATAAATAATGCTATGAGCTATTTCTCGTTTCGCTCGACACGAGAATTCTTCTTCTTTTGTGTCTTTACGACAATATAAATTGATGCCAGAGAGCAAGGCGATGCCTCGGTAGCTGCTCTGCTAGAGACGGCATTGTCAACATTTTTCCTCTGTAGTTAATGCCATTGTAAAAAGATAAGTATGTACGTCAACACGTTGATAGTGCGGCTGACTGCCCAAAGTGAACCGGACGAACGCTTAGTACCATCAATTGTGGCGACACAACGAACGACGAAGCTTCGCACAGTGATACGATACACGCAGATATGACCAACCATTATTCGTTATCGTCGCGATAGTTCGGGCTGCGTACTTATCGCCCGGGTGGCGGTACATAATAAACGTGGCGAAGCCGCTAATGTGACAGCCGCGTTAGCGCGATTTTTTGCGGGCAATACATACAAAATTTCGCCACGCATTGCTTTTTCACGATAGACGCAGATGCGGCCGCATCATTAGGAAAATACCTACACACTTTATTCTTTCTAAGTAAAAATAAACAAATGAAAGTCACTTACCGGTATCTCCTAAAATCATCAACAGCCTCCCTGAACAGCGTCACAGTGAGTACAAAGGACAGTGGTCCCCAGTATGTGTAGAGGTACCCGATACGAATGCTCGGTATGAACTGACTCACTGCCATCACCAAGAAGTACAGGTTCAGGAAGAAACGGAACTGCTCGAACAGCACCAGCGGTAGGAATGTGAGGATGTTGTATTTCTGGAAGTAAAATTGACACTTTACTTATTGATCATATCATCCCGTATTGGGATCGCGTGGTGGAATACGGGTCACTCCCTCTCAACGAGGCCGGTGTCCCAGCACTGCATGGGCACATTATATGCTAATTATGCTTATTGATCATAGAACGAAAATAAATATGAAAAGAAAGATAATTCACATTAATTAACACGCAGATATATGCCAGTGACCTTGAGTAGTTAAAATGCGCGTCCTGTACTGAGCTGGCGCAAGGCGGCGTACGTCCAACCAGTAATAGGACTCGCCCATCAAGGAGCGCTGTCCCAAATTAGACGCATTATTAATTTATTATACATAAAATAAAAGGTATTTTAATTAAAACACGTATACTAAAAGATCAATTCTCAAATTATCTTAAAATGGTTTCAGAAAAATACGCTTGATAGATTTTGTTTGATTCTCCGTTTTTTTATCCAAGTTAGACGTAACTTTACAAATTAATTTTACTATTTAATATAAATATAGTTTAAAATATTCCTAAATTAAGTTATTAAGAAAATGCTCTAATTTCACATACATTTTTTCCAAATCATTAACACTACTCGTTTAGACGTGATCTTTAGTATAAAATCATTAAAAGTCGGTTATCGTCGCCTTTAGTGATATATGGAAGAGTGTTCATCGCCCGCCGCCTGAATCTGTAACACCGACGAGTCTGCACAAGTGGTGTGAGATTTTTAGACAAAGTTTAAATGTCTCTGTAATTTCATCGTCATCTAATCGGAACACAGAGCAGCTATGATTTTTACAAAAATGTTAGTTTTATTAGATTCAACATATAGATTCAACAGCTAGACCGGGAGATCTTATCGTATTTCGGGATTATCACAGGTCTTTGTAACAACCATGTATGTTTGTTACGCTTTCTCGCTTAAACGCCTTAACGGATTTGGATGAAATTTGGCACATGGGTAGACCATGACCTGGGTTAGAGCATAGGATATTTTTATCTCGATATTCACGGAATCGAGAGTTTTGCGGTGAAAGCGCGGGGCGCAGCTAGTCTATTATAATCTCTATGTTAAGGCTTATGTAGATATCCTTTAATTTTAGAGAACTCTACTCAACAGATTGTTATAAATCCCTATAAGGAGATGACCTTATAGCGATTTATAACAATCTGTTTGAACGACACCTTAAATAGATAGATAGGTAGGTAGTTAGCTAGTTGATAATGATAGATTCATCAAAGCGAAGTTTCAAGATCGGAAATCGAGCGATAAGATTATTTATCTACTTCATGCTTACAAACACAAGAATACAATGATAAAAAACATCGCGACAAAAATGACGCACGATTCTGATTGGCTAACTTTAGAATACAATGGGCGGTCATTTTTGCAAGGGCGATACGCGCAAGCGCTGGCGAACAAAATGAGGAGAGTTAGCGATAGTTTACAATTTTCAGATTTGTAACAATCGGGTGTTACTACTTTGAGTAGATTTGCTTAGGGATTTTGCTTAGGGTGTAGGCCCCCAGGACCGGGTCGCTAGTTTATGTATAACAGGATGTCTGACCGGTGTCTAAAAAGTTGTCTAGAAATCGATTGTCATTGTATACCTCGTTGGTTTAGTGGTCGCAAGCGCTACTACTGAGCAAGTGGTCCATGGTCCGATTCCCGGGTCGGGCAAAGTGTTATTTGGTTTTTCTATCTGGAATTTCTCAGTAGCAGTCCGGAGTTTGGATTTGTGCCTAGTTAATGGCAATAGACTGACTTAAACATAACTGGCAAAATGTGGGTGTACTGTAGGAACACCTCTGCCTGACCTCTGCCTAACCCTCGGGGAATACCGGCGTGATATTATGTTATGGAACTATGTGATGCGGAGGAGTGAAGAAAATGTCGTGAGGAAAGTTTTGAGCATAAATGTGGATGGCCATAGGGAAAGACCAACGAAACGATGGATGAACTGTGTGAAAGATGATATGGATAGAAAGGGGGGACTACCGAGATGACGACTAATAGAGAAGTATGGAAGATAAAAACATGTTACGCCGACTCGCGTGTCATTGACTCTGGCAGGGCCACCATCAGGGATGTTAATTTTGATTACACAAAATATTCGTCGCTAATTAGTCGAAATTTGTCGCCAAATATCAGAATTTGTCAGTCACTGGTTCAAAAGATATAAGGGTTTATAGGTGGCCGATCTGGAGTCTCCCCAGCAAGGCCACATTTATATCTCAAAAAATAGGACACCTAGCGAAGATGTGTTTTCTCCCATATTTTGTCGCCAATTAGTCGCAATTTGTCGCCAAGTCACAGATTTAATCGGGTCTTAGTTTAGGAGATATAATGAGTTCAATTATTAAGGTATAGTCGAAGAGCTACATCGAAGAGTTCATGAAAAATTGCCAAGAAAAAATAAACCATTAATGAAATGAAATGAAATTGTTTATTCTGTAAATAGGATATCGGAATCACTTTTACACGTCATATAAAAAAATATTAAAAATAAGCTAGGTGAGGTCGGTGATTCCTATCTGACTACTCTGAGAAGAAAGGCCGAAACAAACTCAGAGGTCACAGTCTCTTTTAAAGTCCAGACATAATCTTGGTCAAGTCATGTGAGGACCATGTAGATTAGTGTCTGAAATGGTCTTTTGAGGAAAGAACCACACAGATTTGAGTGGACCTGTCCAGTCAGTGCAAGCATTTGTCAGTAATCGTGGAGCTCAACTCAGAACTTAAGGAGCTCAACTCGACGAACAATACCAAGGAAAGGATATTTGGGTAGGCCGCATCAACTACTCAAACTGCCAGACCATCATTAAAACTGAGAATGAAAAAAAGAAATGAAAAGGTAAAATAAAAATATCCACATAGTCCTCACATTCACAATAATTAAAATAATATAATACTTTACAAAGTAATCGTGTCATTTTGAACATAATTTTCAACAATGTCAATGTGTATATAAAACTGGTTTATTGTGATGAATAATTAAAATGTCAAGTTTTATGGTTTTCACAAGGCTTAGCAGAGCGAGCAGCTCAATCCCAAGCTTTTTTATCTTCTAAATAATCTGAAATTTTATAGTACCCTTTTTTACAAAGTTTGGTTTTAATACAGCTTTTAAATCGTTTAATGGGTATTAAGTTTCGAATGTCAATGGGAAGTTTGTTGTAAAAGCGTATACATTGACCCATGAACGAGTTGCTTACTCTGTGGAGACGTGTGCGATGTACAGCAAGGTTGTGTTTATTCCTGGTATTTAAACTATGAATATCGGACATTTTCTTAAAATTTGATATATTTTTGTGTACATACAATAGGTTTTCAAAAATATATTGTGAGGCTACAGTCAGAATATTTATTTCTCTGAATTTCTCTCGAAGGGAATCTCTTGGACCTAGGTTGTAAATGGCTCGAACAGCCCTTTTCTGTAGAACAAAGATAGTATTAATGTCCGCACCGGTTCCCCAAAGAAGAATTCCATATGACATAAGACTATGAAAGTAACTAAAATAAACAATTCTGGCTGTATCTACGTCAGTTATCTGTCTAATTTTTTTAACAGCATAGGCGGCTGAACTAAGCCTTCCTGACAATTTTTCTATGTGTGGGCCCCATTATAATTTATGTTATATGTTTTGAACCAGTGACCAACAAATTCTGATATGATCTGATCCCATATTTTGTCGCCAATTAGTCGGAATCAGTCGCCAAATAACTTATTTTTATTTTTTTATTTCGGGTTTATTTTTTCTTGGCAATTTTTCATGAACTCTTCGATCTAGCTCTTGGACTATACCTTACTAATTGAACTCATTATATCTCCCAAACTAAGACCCGATTAAATCTGTGACTTGGCGACAAATTGGCGACAAAATATGGGAGAAAACAGATCTTCGCTAGGTGCCTTAGTTTTTGAGATATAAATGTAGCCCTGCTGGGGAGACTCTCTTCAGATCGGCCACCTATAAACCCTTGTATCTTTTGAACCAGTGAACGACAAATTCTGATATTTGGCGACAAATTTCGACAAATGAACGACAAATTTTTTGTGTAATCAAAATTAAAATCCCTGATGGTGGCCCTGCCAGAGTCAATAACACCCGACTCGCCGACCATAAATAGTTGGTATAAGGGCAGGAGAATAAAGGCAATAATAATTATGTTCTTATCTAATAGAGTAGAGTACATATTGTTAGTAATTTAATACATTATGCCGCGCATAATAATTTGCGTGGGATGATTATAATGTGCCTAGTGAGTCAACTGAGGAAAAGTAAGTCTGTGTGCCTGTATTACACTTAGTTCCTCCCGTTTTCATGAATAGGTACTAGGAAATACCTGAATTTACGCTCAAATATAATTGCACTGGATAAATTTTGGTGTGACCTAATAGTGTTATTTAAAATGGGCATTAGTCTGTTCAGTGTTGACCTAATATTATAGGTACTGCATCTATTGACTTTTTTTTGCAGCAGAATTTTACACCTATTTATAAAATTTGATTTTTGTATGTTTTTGGCATATTTAATTAAATGTTTAAGTAAATTAGCTGGGTACGTCTTATCGTCGGAATCGGATTTTTATTCCAGAAAATTAAAACCGTAAGGTGCATCCGCAGTTGTAGCCAGCGAAATTCAAATTTTCTTACGTTTTTAGTGTCAGTTTGTATCTTGATCAAAATACGATTCATGACTATAATAGACATGTATTTATAGGATTATAATCATTGAAATCATTAATACATCTCTCTAGGTTATATTATCCATAAAAGATTTGTTCTTATGGAACAAATCTAACTTTGTTGTAACTGCGAATTCACCTTACTAAGCAGGCGGCGCCGGTAACCTAGCTAGTTAAATAATAAAGTTACAGCATTCAACATAACTTTTACTTTGTGACCTCCTTGCTAACATTCACTGGTCTGTGCAGCAAACTTTCTAATAGGAAAAAACATCTTATTGCAGATTATAACAATCTTACAGTAACTGATGTTGAATTGATACATAAATGTTTCAGTTACATATTTTAGTTATGGATTTTGACAAAATGGCCCTATAATATAATCCTATTATGCAAACTACATTATTATTATGTTTTGGGCCATTCTATAAAGTTGATTACTTTCAACAATTAAATTCTTCTTCTGCAGCAAATAACAATGCTCTCAAAAAGGTTTAATAATGATATGACAATGTTTATTCACATAAATATGTACATTTTTCACAAGTAGAGTGCTTAATCTATACTTAAAGTACACAAAAGTATTAGCATTTGGGGCCGAACTAGGCATAACCTGTATTTCGGTTTGCTAGGGTTTTAATATTCACACAAACAATAATTCACGAATAGAGAAATATAACAAAGGAGTTGTAGACAGGAAAATCAAAACAAAACTGCTCACTGGTTCCTAAATGATAATAATAGGTTTTCTCTTTAAAACACTCCCAGAGTGGGGATTTGTGCCAGGTTGATGGCAATAGGTTCACGTCTATTACATGGGACTTAAACCTAATGTGGGTCTACTATAGGTACACTCTCACCTCTCCTTCGGGGATTCCGGTGTGATGTTATGTTATTGTGAGACATTTATGGATTAAATTAACCTATAAAAGCATGTTTGGTGAAAGACTCAATTAAAAGGTCAGCTTGTAAGACAGCAATCTTTCAAATAATACTTGAGTATTATATTATTAAAGAAACCAAAGGAAAGAGAGCATGAGGCCTGTCACCAACACAGTGGCCTGACAAAGTAAAAGAAGCTACATCCTCAAGCTTTCGAGAAGGTGATGGAGGCAGATTGTCTGCTTAAAGAAGTCCGTCCAGTGACCACGATCATCAGTAATGAGCGTCCAATAGAAGAAGAAGAGATTAATAATGACCTAAATTCCGAGTTAATTATATTATAATAATAATAATCTCTTATCAGATTCTCGTATGAGTTTCAATAATATCACATCTGCTTGAATTCTCCTTGCAAGACTAAATGCATTAGGAATTATGTTTTGGTACTATATTCTATTAATACAAATATTAACATCTAAATCACTATTACAGTTATAAATAAGTCTAAAATATTTAAATAATGATAATAGCGCATACTCACACACAGTAGAAAATGATTAGAATAGTGATCTTGGTACTAGAATAACTTACTAAAATTATTTTTGACTAGAATGAAAATTAATCTTCTTAGTTGGTCTATGTAACACTAATTAAGGCCTGATTATAGTCAATTATAATGATGAACTTTACCGCCATGTTAGGTTTTAATATTCATTTAGTCACGACACAAAATGCGTAGCTGATTATTGGATATTCAAGGTATCTGTGGCATTTTTATGGTGTTGAACAGTTTAGAAATTGTCACTGACCTGATTGCAGACATAGTTAGGCGGAAATTCTTCATCAGGCAGCTGTCCCAG
Source organism: Agrochola macilenta (assembly GCA_916701695.1). Lineage (NCBI taxonomy): Eukaryota > Metazoa > Arthropoda > Insecta > Lepidoptera > Noctuidae > Agrochola > Agrochola macilenta. The sequence continues at coordinate 5,800,850 of OU753554.1, read as the reverse complement.
ATATATAGCTCGAGAACTCAACTTCTTCTTACGAAACCTCCAAAATTGTAACCTAGAAACAATCGATTATAACATAATCCATGCGTAATTATTACGCCAAACAAAGAAAAATTATTTAAAAAAACGTTTACCTTGACCATAAGGATTTCTTTTTGGGTCTCGTAAGCAACGGTGTAGTCTCCATTTTTACAACACAATATGTATTACGTTGTTTTTAAACTGTTCACATTATATTAATCTAATATGAATAAATTAAACTGTTTCTATCAAAGCACAATAAAAATAAACGTAGCTTGGACAATTAAACAAACACAAACCCTCGCAATGACAGCGAGGCGTGAACTGTCAGTTGTCAATGTCATGTCATCGTCATGTATGCCATAGATCATGGAGGTCGATAGAGATGTCCCAAATCTAGAATTATGGTTTTTGTAAGTCAGATTGAGAGACTCCGGATGATAATCCAAAAGTGAAGTTGTTTTCTAGGCTTTAACCTAAAATAGGTTTAGAGGATAAAACAAAATAGATAACTGAAAGGTATCTTTTTTATTTTTAACTAGCTAATTTAATTTACTTCCAAGGGGTAGACTTTTGGAAGAGTGGTCACATTTAGTAGGTAAATAAATATGGCCGTGTAGCAGTGTCAGGGCGTGTTTAAAGGCTTTAGCCAGAGTTTATGCAATAAATATCGTTGAATTGACATAAAAAACAATTAAGAAATAGTTCTAGTGATCTATCAGTGTTTTTGAGTGAGAAATAATGAGTGTGTAATTAATGACCAATTAGATCAATGACTTGGGTTGGGATGTTGTACGGTGGTTGACATGTAGGGGAGTCGGGGAGTCGGGGCTTCGCTGCGTCGCGGTCGGTTCTCTCTCTCATCTGCGCTTGTTAGAAAGTAAGACAAGATGTGTTTATAGTAATGTTTATTTGTACGTAGTTAGTAAAATTGCGAGCCCCCGTTAATTATTCCACGATTCTTGACGTCTAGTGCGAAGTTTTGTAATACACAGTATAAAGTTTGCAAAGGCTCTTATTAGATTGTGATGCGCCGCGACCGTCGGAGGCAGTGCGTCTGTTGTCTCTGTCGCGGCGGCCGGGCACACCTCCGTTGACCTATTTTCTGGTTATTGCATTCATCTAACTATTTATGTCTTGGGGTCTAAAGTGGGCCGCCGGTTTTGCATCGCGCATGCAGTAATTCCTTTTGGTCCTTGTCAGCCACTGTCACAGCATGTGAATCTGAGTTAATTGGTCTTAAATAATGTAGTTAATTATTTTAAGTGTAGAAAGTGATCTGACATTATACTTTTAATTGATAAGTGTTATGCAAATGGGAAGTAATTGAGATGTTCTATTGGCACAGATATTGAATCAAGAGGACAGTGTGTTTAGTGCTCTGTGTAGTGTAGTTAAGATGGCATGGTATGTGCCGGCCAGGGGTTTGGGTTTGACAGAAGTGGATAAGACTGCAATATGATGGACTCGGACCTGCCACCTGGTAGTTGCAACTCTACTGGACATCTGTCCACAATCGGATACCATACACTGCCGGGTAAGTGGCAAACCCTTACTTATTTTAATCCTAAATTCAAAATGTTGAGTGTACTCATTTAAGTTCTAGCATGTAATTTGTTTTTCTGTTGTATCCTTATAATTAAGTAATTACTTTTTATATTTTCTTCCTTGTAACACAGGATACTTACCATTCCAATTACATAATTATCATGTAATTTAGCTAATTACTTAGCCTTAATGCATTGATTTTTTCCTTTAAAACATATACTTACTTATCATTATTGTGTGCGTAGCATTTTAAAATAATGGGACACCCAATGTACATAATATAATTTAAAAAAACGATAAGTGTGTACTGCACAGGAATACAGGACAGATTTTTCTATCCTGTCTTCTCTTTTTAAATTATATGTACATAATTGAACAATTTCCTGTTATACTTCATTCACTAAACAATGACCATTCACAATATTAGTCCAATATATTAGCTAGTTGAATTTCCCAGTACTCTGTATGTTATCAGAATGTAAACATGAAGACACACTTTTTATACTAACAGTTTACTTTGATAAGAGCACTGATAAGACTTTGGATCTTGAGTGATGTGATTTTCTGTTCACCATGATAATTTAATAAACATTGTGATAATTTTCTCTTATAAATGTAGTCATAGATTTTATGTTTTAAGTAAGTATTGAATGAAATATACTTAAATGATAAAAGTGAAAACTATATTAATTTAATTTTCTATTTATGTATTATTATTTTGATAAAAGGTCATGATTAATAAAAATTTCCCAAGACCAAATGAGATAACATTTTATATTTTATGTTAGTTTTTACTTTCCTGAAGATGACAGTTCTAATCTCTCTACTTTGGGAATGATGGGTGGTCATAAATTATATGCTCACAGATAATGATAAAGCTAGAAGACATGCTGTTATCTTTAACGGACAATTTCATAACTTTCATAAGAACACACTTTATAAATACTTGTGTAAGTCATCATGCTTTAAATTGTAGCAAAGCTATGCAATTTATGTAAACAAAACTTGCTTTAAATGCAATGCTGAATTTCTAATTAGATTTATGTTCATTGAAAAACATTCAAACTCAATAAGTAAACAATATATTTTATTAAAACATATGGAATCAAATATTAATCAAATTGATAGTCTATCATTATCATTATGATTGTAGAAGACACCGATAAATGAGATAACTTTTAATTGAAATTAATTACCCACTCTTAATCTGATACAGGATATGTGCACAAAGTAATTTAATAATACAAACCACCTGGTTCTATTTAGACAGCATAGAATTACTTTATAATCATACATCTGACAAGTCATTCTATGTTGTTGCATTCATGTCTTACAATGTATGAGTTTCGGGTATTTACCTAGATTAGAAGCCACAAAACTGAACTAAAATGCTGTATGATGATGATGAATTAACTTTATGTCCTGACATCTATTTTAGTATTATGTAATTGTTTTGCATCAATAAATTGGATAACTTTTAATTGGAAACAGACACAGAAATATAATATTACAAAAGAAATGGGTCAATTTTAAACATACTTACATCCATGTCTTACAATGTATGACATTCGGGTATTTACCTACATGAAAAGCCACAAAACGAATACATAATAAAATGTATGATGAATGAACTTTACCTATAAGTAGTATTGTATATTTTAGTAGTGGTTGCTTAATGACATCATTCACATACATTAGTCAACAAAGTGCTAACTACAAAGTTATTGCTTTGACTATGAAATTAACTATAGTTTGCTACTTGAAATCATTGTGACAATAGTGGTTACTGTTGTTTAGACAATCAAAACTACTGTTGTAAAGTGTTTTTCATTATTGTCTATACTATACATATATTAATATATACTTAATATTATAAGGAGGTAAATTTTGTTTGTAAGTTTGTGTGTAGAGGATAATCTCCGAAAATACCAGTTGGATATGAAAAAATCTTTTTGCATTGGATAGTCCAATTCTTGAGGTAAGTTATTGTGAGTGAGTCACATTACACTACGATCCTTTGGAGCCGAGCAAAAAGAAAATAAGTCGGAAAGAACGCTAAGCGAAAGCGCGCGGGCGGGCTATGTCGAAATCCCGAGCGTATGCTAGTTAGTAATAAATAAGTACAACAATGTTTTTTATTTCATAGAGCCTGTAGATGTTTTTTAATTTATCAATTGATATTTAACTGTGGCAGAAATATTCTCGGCGGTATTAATAGGTCAGTTTTTACATAATTAACTAAACATTCTTGTTTATTGTAAACAACAATGATAAGCATCTTTATCAAGTAAAACCACTCCTTATTAAGTGGCAATTTACGTTGTAGATACTCAATCCTGTTTCCAACACAATACATGGCTGCTAAAATAATAAGTTGTATGTATTAAATGGCCAGAAAAATGTGGGGGCACACTTCTGTCTAACCCTTTGAGGAAAACAGGCGTGATGTGCTATCATGTTATGTGTGAATTTGCCAGGTTTTAAGAGACCCAGCAGGAAACCCAATGCGAAAAGCTAAACTATCCTAAATACAAGCTTTCCTATGTTTTTACTGAGCTTTTCGGTCTTATTCGGCACCTTCTAATAGGTATGTACCCGATTTCCGGGACAAAGTACGTGAAATTAATCGTAGTATATAATGTGAAGTTTTAAAACTAGTGGTCGTGTTCGGTTCTGCATGAGCGGGCTCCCGGTTAAAATGCAGCCCGGCCCGTGTATGCAGGTCCGGGAGTTCAGTTCGATTGCAGTGTAACCATAGATATAAGAAAGAATTTATATTTCTATGAGTGTAACCCTTCCTAACGTAACCTGCGCTGATAATTGCACGAAGTAACTTTGTTTCGGCGATCAGGAAATATGGGACGTATTCACGTATCATTCGATTGTATTCTTTCTCTGTCCATGAAAAATGTCTTCGGTCAAAATAAGATTAGAACAGGCCTTGAATTATCGAAACTAACTTCATATGAAATCTTATCTATTGAAGACACGTACAAGTACCTACATTACAACGAAAGATCAATCTTGTTCCTAAGATAGCGTAATAAATTCCAGTGTTAATTTAATATAAAGCTATAAAATTAAATTATCTATCTATATACATACAAATAAATAAAATTTAGCTGTCTGTTTGTAATGTCAAAATAACAGGTTTTTACTAAATGCATATATGTTTATAATATACGGTACTTAAAAAATTAAAACAATTTCTTTTTTTGTCTCTCTGGCTGTTTGTTACTCCAGCTAATCTCCGAAACGGCTGGACCGATTTTGACGGGACTTGTATTGGTAGATAGCTGATGTTAATGAGGCTACTTTTATTATAGAAAAATAATTTGGGACCACACGGGCGAACCCGCGGGCAGCCGCTTGTAATGCATAAATAATGTCAATATGCCAGCTTGTTGTTGTTGCCTAGGATCAGCGTCATAAACTCAAGTATTTTATGGCAAATAAAATAGTATCACGGTCGATCCGAAGACGTGATTCGTGTTTTAGCGTAACATTTATCGCGAGGATATCCTAACTAATATTATAAATGCGAAAGTGAGTTTGTTTGTTTATTTATTACACTTTCATGCTAAAACGGCTGAACGGATTTGGATGAAATGTGGCACATGGCCATGACCTGGGTTAGGACATACTTTATGTCCCGATATTCCCACGGGATCGAGACCTATGCGGGTGAAACCAAGAAGAAGTTCGTAAATACCCTGTTTCTGAAAGGCTGGTCAGCACAAAATCTAAATAATAACATGCTGTCAGATCACATGGCTAAAATAACAAAGCCAATCAAATCACATGACGATAGATTTGACAAAACCGTGACATTTGTCATATGACTACCTCGTTGGTGTAGTGGTCGCAGACGCTACTGCTGAGCATGAGGTCCTGGGTTCGATTCCCGGGTCGGGCAGTGTTACAGGGGTTTTCCAACTGAAATTTCTCAGTAGCCTGGAGCCTGGATTTGTGCCCGGTTGATGGCAATAAGCTCGCCCCCTACTTAAACATAACTGGCGAAATGTGAGTGTACCAAGGTACTCCTCTGCCTAACCCTTCGGGGATTACAGGTGTGATTTTTATGTGACATTTGTCAAAACCGTGAGATTTGACAAACTTTCAGAAACCGAGAGTTAATTGTATGGCACAGGCAAGAAACTTGCATCGTGTAAATAGGCCTTTAGTCTGGTAAGCTCGCCTTAGCTCTCTAATCCCTATATCACCTTGCACGCGTAGCATAACCACTGTAGAAATGGGTTTTGTCGACAGAAGAATAGACAAAATTACAGATTGTAATTGTTTATCTGTTATTTTGTCTATTCTTCCGTCGACAAAACCCGGTTCTACGATGGTCATGCTACGCGTGTGATGGTCCACGATAATGCGACCGAAGATAGTGCACTATTGTCTAGAAGAAACCTAATCGAGTATGAACACTCCCAGATTCTCGACTCTTTAAAACCTGTCTGAAAATCCCGCAACTTCGCTCTCTCAGTATCGTAAATTCAAATCCTAGGAAAGTCGACGAACCGTCCCATTTCCGGGCAAAGTTCAAATCCCGTACAGTACCTAACTTAAATCATCTTGTTCGTTTTAAACATGGTCCAGTGGCCCTTCGATCGGTTGGGTGTTCCCGAAAAAAGCATTGTAGAAAGGATTAAGGACACTTTTGGTAATACGTAGTGTGTGGGGGCTATTTGTTGCTATAATTTTCATTGCCAGTGACTTCAGTTCAGTTCTTCAGTGGCTTCCGTTCTACACCAAACTTTGATGACAACTGGGAAATTTTAGCGTGTTGTACTTTGTTTTGTCTTTGTCGAGCATTTACAAAGGACGCTCAATAACTGTCGCGTACTGTAACTAACCTCCTCATTCATGAAGATTGAACTTACAAAGTGACTCGAGTAACAATAGAATTCGTATGTGATCTATTAATGTATGTAATGTACACCACACGCTTGCTTGTCTTAATTTCTAAAGACCGTGTCATCTCATGCAACATCTGTTTTTCACATGTAGACACAAGTGAAATTATATTAAAATGTAATAAAACCTCTGATACAAACATTTCCTCATTTCTCTTTCCTACTCCATCACCAGACCCTGTTCATTATCTATCTATAACCTATTCACGAGCCCAAACACGATACCTGTACTGTAAGCTGCGTTGGTAAGGGAGTTGGTTATCCTGCAAATTCCAGGTGATGCTGCAGCATCAGTTCTAGGTTACCATGTTCTTATTATATCATTGAAGTAACAGAATACCAAATTTCAAATCGATCAGACCTGTTGAAGATGCTCACATCTATTAATCAACTAGAAAAGAGCTGTTGATCTTCAAACGGCTGAACCGATTTTGATAAAAACATGTGTAACAACAATCGCGAATAAATCTGCTTTAAAAAAAAACCGCATTCAAATCGGTTCACCCGTTTAAGCAGGGCTCGGAAACGTTATTTTAAATAACGTTTTTAAAACGTTTCTAACAGTTCTTTGAACAACATTATGTTCGGAACAAAAACGAAATGAGAACGTTTATTCCGCAAAACAAAAACCGGTTTATTTATTCCGCAAGACGCAGCCGCGGACGGGCCGTGCGCCGACCAGCATGAACTTGTTTAGTTAAATTGTACTTTATCTTCATTTTATTACATCTTTGATACCAATGAGCTTGCCGTAAGGGTTGTGTTGCGAGTTTCTTATCGATCAACCCAAAAAAGGGAAGAAAAACGGTTTAAAACGTTTTATTAACCAAGAACGATTTAAATTTTGTGCTCCTTCAAAAACGTTTTTATAACGTTCCGTTCGATCGTAACCAAAACAAATCGTTTCTTAGGTTTTTAAGACGAAACCGTTTCGAAAAATATACCGTTATCCGAGCCCTGCGTTTAAGAGCTACGACGCCACAAGCAGACACACACATAGCGGTCAAACTTATAACACCCCTCTTTTTGCGTCAGGGGTTAAAAAGAGTGCTACTAAGTAAGTCTGTTCGTATACACAAGCACGTTCAGTATTATTGCATTTTTTTTTGCTAATGTGTTATTCCCAAAATCTTGCGTTGGTCAGTTTCACAGAGTTTAGGGAAAGTATCTCTTCTATCCAATAAAATATGTCACCGAACTGGTACTAAAGCAAAGCAGTTGTTCTTTAAGTTTAGCTAAAATGCTTAGCACAAGTTTGAGGCAATGGTCTTGAATCTAAACGGCTTATTCACGTCCACATCTGTCCTTTAGGACCCTTTCGCCATAATGTCTTCTTTCCTTCCATACTTATACTAATTCTTCTTCAGGACGTATGCACCACTCCGCCAGCACACCGGCGGGGGTAGATGGCGCCGGCGGCGGCTCCCGCACGCCCCCCGCGACCCCCAAGAAAGGCGGCAAGAAGCTCGCCGTGAGGGTCCAGATGTTGGACGAGTCCATATCCATGTTCCAGATACAGGTGAGTCAAGGATCTGATCTAGATTTAAGAGAAAAAAGAAATATTGGCTTCTAACAAACCCAGCTTTAGACTGGACATGGCCTAGAATGTGCCTAAACAAGCGGAAAATATCAGTGTTTTCGACCATTCTAAACGGCATCACGGTAGATCCATCCGAAACTAGATGCTTCAGTTATTCGAATTTCGTATTGGACATAGTACTAACGGAAATTATGGTAAAACAAAATTGTTTAAGTCGAAAAGCAATTAACCGGTCATTGCGTAGAGATTTTTTGTCAAGATATTATTGAAACTAGTTAGACACTAATATAATCTTTTAATCCAGTAGGTTATAAGTTCATTCTCATGGATTATGATATACAATTTTAGCTCTGGTTATGATGTAGTCGAAAAATGGTTGTCTTCGGATATAAGGTTCCTATCCTACGTTATTGTCTATGGTGGTATTTAATACCAGCGGCATATCAGCGCTTTTGAACGCGTATATTGATGTTCCTACACACACGTCTTCCTCGCCTTTACCACAGAATACATAATAGTACAACTACTCCTTTACTAAACCCGTAGTGAAAACCCGAGCGGAAAATTGCTGCAAAATTAATATTGAAAACTGCTAAGCTACCTACCTAGAAAACATTTATCGATCCGTCTAGTTATCCTGAAGTAAGTTCTTAAAGAAGTTTTGTACACGGGAACCGGGAACCAATTTCAAAATTGGTAGTTGCAGAAGTACATTTCCATAAATTCCTGATTGCCTGAATTTATAGAAATGTATAAAATTCCAGTGCAAAATTCGAATTACTTCTGCTACCTTCCACGAATTAATCGCTCGCTTAGAGATGCTTGTTGAAAATTCTGATGAAAAACTACAAACTATGAATATATCTCCATCTCCAGGGATAGATGCTTGTTGAAAATTCTGATGAAAACCTACAAACTACGAAACTCCATTTTCTAGGGATGATTTGCGCATTTGTTTTTATATTTTCTTCGTCAAAGACCCTGTGTCTTGACACATTGACTTAAGTAATATAGGCGAAAAGCTAATTTAATTTCTTTTAATAATTTAAAACTCTTAAAAAGTTTCGTAGAAAACGCACGACCCAGATATTAAAGCTCCTCCAAATTACAGACACAGTAACCTATTTTTTTTTTGGATATTATTAAATACCCTTACGCCCCAAAAAGGGCAAAAATTAGACCCTTTTTATTCGCAGTTTTATTTTTAGATGACGAGATAGCCTCTTAAAACGTCCCGCTGCGCTGGTAATCAAATTTTTATCAGCCGTTCTGTAGTCTGTAGGTGATTAAGCGGAACTTCCTCTTGCCCTGATAACTGGCTCCGGCGATGGGTTATTAATTCTCCCTGTGAAATGACATGAATATTGAATGTAATATCAAAGCCAGCAACGTCGTAACATATAGGAAGATTAATCGTTTAGTGCTGAGGCTATCAAATACGGGGATTGAAAAACCAAGTTGTAGATAGATGATCAAAATTCTCCAATTTTGTACTAATTTACAAAATCGCTTGATGTATTTCGATTTTTATACGTTGAACTGTTACGTGCACTATTTATTGATAAGTACCTACCAATAAGCAAATAATCCTAACTTTAATAAGCGTTGCGAAAGTGAGTGTTTGTTTGTTACGTTTTCACATTAAAACAGCTGAACGGATTTGGATGAAATTTGGCACATAGGTAGACCATGACATAGGATACTTTTTATCCCTAGACGTCCACGGAATCGAGACTTATGCGGGTGAAACTGGGGCGTAGCTAGTACATGACATTCTCTTAATGCCCATGCCAGAAACAACATTCAAATAAAAAGAAAAACTCATTTTTGGCATGACTATAAGCTGTGGACTGCGATATGCTCCGTAAACAGATATAATTTTCCTCGGGTTTGGCATACGTTTTCTCTTGAACCCGATAATGTGTCTCCATAAATCTTACGACACATCAGCACAAATTAACGTTCGATTTGATTTACAAAGTCGGAACAAACACCCCGTCCCGTCGTGCGTCGGTGGTGAAAACGTTACGTCCGCCTTTCCCTTACGTTCGTTTACTTACAGCCCTTCTATTTCGCCCTACATCCCTTCTGTGTACTAAAGGATGACTCCCTCGAGGTCCGCTTAAGTTGCAAACGTGAATCGGAACAACTAGGTCAAATATCTATCACACTGTTAACCATATAAAGTCTTAAGGAAAAGGCTGAAGAAACCAGTGACCGTATTGGGACGCAATATAAATCAGCTGAAATGTCGCCCTTTCAGGACAGCCATAAATGTCAAGGAAAAACAAATAGCACTTTAAAATATAGTATATAATGCAACGCCTATTAGCAGCTCATTAGAGTATCAAAAACACAACATGTAAAAAAAATGCAAATCTCGCAACACAGTTCTTCTATCGCAAAACGTGAGATCTAATGTAAAACTAAGTCGGTTAATTTATTCAGTTCCTATCTATGGGAGCATCTTAGAATATGCGTTATTATTCTAAGGGGAGCTTCTATCCAACAACTTTATCATAATTAGTTAACTTACAACATTTATAGTGACCGTATTATTATAAGATACTTTTATTTGTTTAATAAATATAATGACTTTGCAATCGCACGCGGCAATACAATCTACAGAAAACAAAATCTACCTAGAAGCTTGAAAGAAGCTTGTGTGTCTACTAGAAGTACCTTAGAATTTTGTCAGTTGAATTTTGTCAGTGACAAAATTAAGAAAGAAACACATTAAACTAAAAACACACTAAACAAAAATAAAAACCAAAGTAAAATTTAAATTTAAAGAAGGGAGTCCTGTACGAGGCCAAAAGGCTCCTATCTCAGCATGATGCTGCGACATTTAAAAAAAAAAGGCCCAACGCTGGTATTCTGATAGGGGTAAGTTTGACCTGTAAAAAAAAAAATAGCTCAAATACCTAATTATACTAAGCCCTCTTGGTCATTGAAAATTTAGGCTTCTAGCTATATCCACAACGAAGTTACAGGGGGTCGAAAATGTTCCTGAATGGGTTCGAGCAAAGATGGTACGGCTGTGCCTGTGTGTTTGTTTTGCTCGACTTGGCGGGGGCACTGCTGTGCCCCCCGATATTATTCCTAATGATGTCAACCCATTAAATTACGTTCATGGAAGTCATTAGGCAAGCCATTAACGTATTGCCTATATTTTTGTATGACTGAACGCGGGACAGCTAAAGCTGTAAAAATTCAGCTAATAAACAGAACATTTGGTTAACGAGCGGTGCGAAATTTCAAATGCGGTTAGTACCCTAGCCGGTCGAAAATATGGAACATTGGTTTACAGAAAAGTTTACTCAGTAGAGGAATGAAGACTATGGAAACGATGAATGAATTGCGTGAAAGATCATATGGCTAAAATGGGGGATTACTGAGGTGACACCTTTTTTTTTCCATCTAAAAGATAGATACCGGCTGTCATTCGTAGATCTTAGACAGTCGTTACGGGTAGTCAGAAGCCCAAAAGTCCGACAACTAGTCTTGCCAAGGGGTATCGTGTACTCAGTAACTGGGTTGTAGAGGACAGATTGGCAGTCGCTCCATGTATAATACTGGTACTCAGCTGCATTCGGTTAGACTGAAATCCAACCCCAACATAGTTAGGAAAAGTCTGGGCAGATTGATGATAGTGATAGAACAAGTTGGGCTTAATAGAGCGTACGCAAAGTCACTCATACCTGTGACAATCTTTTCCAAAAGTTCGATGAGTCATATACAAGGTGTCCGGTAAAATGGATAACCTTAAAATGGGTCATGGTAAAACTAATGGCCATTCAGAAAAAAAAACACAAATGAAAGAAAACAAAAAAAAAGGTTTCTTTTTTAAGTTACGGATGCTTAAACTTTGTCGAATTGAATATTTTTCACAAATTTTTCCCCAGAACAAACATTCAAGTTGTTTTTAAAAAAAACCGTGTATTTGTAGTCATACTATTTATTGCCTATCTATCAGCTCAGTTAACGTAAATTACTATAACAATAAAAAACATAAATAATTCTTTAATCTGTGGCCGTGGTGTATAAAAATGTAAAATAAGGTAACAAAAAACACCGAATATTATTAAAAAAATCATACCTTTGGTACCAACTGTATTTTTTTTCTGAATGGCCATTAGTTTTACCATGACCCATTTTAAGGTTATCCATTAGTTACCGGACACCCTGTATATGCATCTGGGGGCCGTATATGACTATGTATACCTTGTGGCCTTGTGGTTTCTTGGTTATTCGTCCGCGTGCTCAGATGTGTTGGTGCATAATAAAGGTGCTTAGTGTACGCTCCTGTTAATTTTTGTTGTCAACTATTTTGAATTTGAAATGAGTCTTCCATGTATGGCGTGGCCTCTGTGCATAATGAAACCGCAACCCGCAAGCCTTGCCTTACGCCGTTATCCCCCAAAGGACATGGCCACACAGAATTTATAGTTTAAAGTTATTTATGTTTGTTATTCTGTAGGTTGGATAGGTTAGTTAAAGTTTTAGTGAATAGGGATGACACCTGGGTAAAAAAAAAAATCTAATTAGTCCGTCAGTCAGATAATAAAAAAATATTAGACACGTATTTTTTGCTTTATCATATTTTTAAAAAAATACTAAGATAAAACGCTTTTTAAGGTGGGGAGTGGGGGTCGCTACGTCACAAGTAAGTATAAAATCTACATACGCGTGACGTCATGGCACATTTTAACTCAATGTATCGCCGACATCTTTAGATTACGTAAAAAAAGAAAAAATACGTGTCCAATATTTTTTTATAATATCCATGGACTAAAAATTTTTTTGTCATTATCTCTATTGCCAGGTAGCTCTGAAAGTAGTAGTTCTAAAACTGCATCATGTCATAAGAGGTTTCCTCAGAACAAGTGCCGACTTTGTCATAATATCAGAATATCCGCGACGGTTTTTTTTTGTTTATGTTTTTTGTTCATATTCTTTATTGCACCTCTCTAGGTCATGAGCTATTCATTATTAAAAAATATTTGGCCATAGACATAGGCCAAATATTTTTATTATTAGTTTAATAGATAAGAAAATTTTGAGATAGCTTGAAAACTTTTCATCATCTTCCTGGATGTCATAACCAGCTTTCGATGTTAGAGTTCTGTATAAAGCACGGAATTCTTGATCATTGTCTGTATGATTTGCAGAACATAATTAATGTCGAAGCAATTTACTCGCAAGACTTAATGAGGCATGCCAATCACTAGAATGCAGTTGACATTTTGATGTATTTATTTTATATAATAACCTGAATATTCCGGTGTGAACGCTGCTAATGACGTTTATTTCCCGCAATCAGCGCGGGGCCGACATATTTTCATGAGTAATTTGCCATAACAACATATGAAACAGCTATTCATCATGTATATTGGTCTCCCCAGAGACAGATAATGAATGGTGCTGGTAAACTGGCACAGGGTAAAAAATCATAATAAAATTTTTAACCATTTTCTGCTTCGCTTGTTGTGGCCTGCTTCTCTTTAAAATGATGTGTTACTTTTATTTCATTTCTAATATTAGCAATCCTTCTAACTTTAAAATCGTCATCAGTTCTCAAACAATTCCCAAGATTTTTAATTGATATCTCACCTTTTCTGTTCCCATTTCTTACGTCATTTTCGAGCACTCATTGGCTGTCTATCCACCTGATGTAATTAATCCCCTAGTCACATTTACGACACTTCCTATCTTCCTGACATTATCTCTTGATTGCCAATTACCAACACCCATGAGATGGGATGAGGTTTACTTTATTATTTACACGAAATAAATTTAATTAATTCGTGGTGTGGAAGGTAACTAGGATGTTGGTTCAATAAATAACCTGTCGTAAATAGCCTGTTAAAATCGTAACCCTCCCTTGGTTTTGCCGTAGTCAAGCATAATACTTCCCCACAAATCCTGACTCTCGCTAAATTAAAAAAAAAAAAAAATATTATTCGGCAACAATTCGTTTCTTCCATCGAATCTATAGGCTCGATTAACCATTGGCCATTGATAAATATAACAGATATCTCGATTTTCCACTATTCCCCGGCTGATGCAGCAATTGTTGTCTATTGGGAGTTGGGAGCCAAAACCCTGGTGAGTGGGGACATTCGGGGGTTACGAAAGCTAGGATTACGCATAGTCCGGAATGGTATTTACTGAGAGCATGCGTAATTTCCTATGTATTCCTATTCGAGTTAAATTAAATCCATCTACTCGTATTATGAGTCAGGAGTTACGTTTGTGCGCTGAATGAACATAGAGGTAATAATAGGTAATTTGCACTAACAGTCAGACAGGACCATAATCAAGCATCAGTGTTGCAATTCAGAAAATAATAGACAAGGAAATTATGCGTGTCGAGTGGAATTAGAATATTAATAATGAATTGCAATTATAACATTGAATTTGATGTTGTACCCATTTCAGGTGTAATAAACGCATTTGAAAAGTTTTTTTACATCTTAAACTAAACATTCGGTGTTACGATATTAATTATTGCATTTCATAATTAATATTCTCGTTCGCTAGTTAGCCACATTTTATCATTCCACACAGTAATATTGCTAAATTAATCAAAATAGTGAAATATTTGACATCTATTTGCGACGTTGCCCACCTTCAGAATAAACGCTCTTAAGCTGCGAGGAACCGAAATTGTGGCCAATGGCCGATGAATTCAGAGTACCTATGTAAATCCTGTATTTACTCAATTTTCAGTACACGGGTAGTTTTCAGAGTTTGAATATTTCAACACCGGATAAACTGAAATAACAATCCATTCGGAAATTAATGAATTTCCGGTGAATACTATCGGTTGTTTCCGTTTAAAATAATAATATGGGTAGGTAGGTAGGTACAATAAATGCTTACTTGTTAAATCTAGGTATACTTCGCTTTTTGTTTACCGAATGATATTGCATATTTTTATGTATGAATTTCATCATTGTATTTTTTTATCTACTTTGGAGTTGATGACATATTTTTTATATTTTTATTACATGCCTATTATTACAATCGGACTTTGAATTGGAATCATACGCTCAAACTATTAAAAACACATCAAAATCGGTTAAGTTTTTCTTATCTTTTTGATAACGACTAATTATCTCCGAACCTTGCACATTGGATTCACAGAATTGAAGCTCACATACAAAGAAATAGTACAGCACGCGTAGCATGACAACCATAGAAACGGGTTTTCTAAGGGTTTTGTCGACGGAAGAATAGACAAAATCACAGATTGTGATTGTTTATCTGTTATTTTCTCTATTCTTCCGTCGACAAAACCCGTTTCCCCCGGTCATGCTAAGCGTGCTGTACTATTAACGAATTATTACCAAACAATGACTACACCCATACATAAATGTAAGCCTCTGCACCAAACCAGTTATTCATACGATTCAGTTCTGTAACAATGAACGCGGACGCGACCCGATGCCATTTTTCAATTATCTAGCGTAGGCCACTCCAACTTTGCCTCGCGCCAGTCGATCGTTATTCCGCCACTCTCCAAACTTTGACGACTCTTATCCTTCTCGCATTTTTAGAGGCGATGGAAAATGTGGCTGCCTTTGACGTAACTTCGTTTGAATTAAAGATTGAAAGGTTTTACAGTCATTGTAGAAATATTCCTTCTGCACGCGTAACATGACCACAATAGAAACGGTTTTGTCAACGGAAGAATAGATCACAGACTCACAATCTGTAATTTTGTCTATTCTGCCGTCGACAAAACCCGTTTCTATGGTGATGGTGGTCATGCTACACGTGCTGCAGCACCATAACAGAAGAAACAAATGTTGTACCAATATCTTTCAGATGGCCTGTCAAATCTTGGCCGCAGAATCTTTATTCGCCTAGGACGTTGCTATCTCGATTACAGACCATTGCCATTTTCAATTTATTTTATATAAAATGCAAGTTATCTAGTTTTTCCCTCAAGACATCTCACGAGACACAACATAAAAGAGTACAAAGTTTATTCACCTGGAAAGTTGAATGTTCTTTATTTATTTAAAGTCTCCAAACCCAGCAGACTGAGAAAATCAATTTTTTGAGAGACTGCACTTTGTAAAGTGGATCGCATACGACGGGGTGATTAGCCCTTCAAAAGGCCGTTATTGATCTGTGCCATCTGATACTCTGCGAATTCAAGTGTTTGGGAGGTCAGCTCGAGAGTTAATATTACGATAATGATGTGAAGCTTTCAAGGGTTTTTCTTTTTTTGTAAGAGTGATACAAAATATGAACTCGTGTCAAGAAAAGATGAAACAGCTAAATCACCTAATAAGCCCACACTTGCAATGGTCCCTTTCCAACCCAAGATCTCTCAATGTCTCTAGAGAGTCAGTCCTCAAGATTTAACTAGGCGTACTTTGAGTCCGACATCGGTTTCGCTTTCTTGGAATTTACTAAAATAAACTGCTCAGTATATCCGCCGAAATTCAGTAAGTACTTAATTAAACGTATGTTTTCATTATCGTTAAAAATCTTGACGTTAATCAATTGCATGAAGGTTGTGAGTGAAAATCGCTGGCTGGGACGCCTCAGATCCGCTTTATATTTCGATCAGCCTAGACTAAATGCATGATTGCGTTACAGCTAATTCAATTAACGTTTCCAAACCTAATTACTTATTATTTCTTTCAACATAACACGGAGTCCATTAGTAACTGACAAAATTATATCGTGTAGTCATGAAATGCATAAAAAACGAGTTGGTTATCAATACTGTTCCGCTTTTTACACTGGTTTCAGCAATAACCATTAGGTATCGCGCTTTGAAGTTTCTTTTTTGTCAGTGTGTTGCAGTCCACTGCTGAACATAGACCTCTAATTAATTTTACGGTTACTGTTTGAATTCATTTATTTATAAAGATTATAAATCACTTATACAGAAATAAATACTAAAAATTACTTGATTTATACATTTTTGTTGTCCAGGATTAGCAGGAGCTTTTAGTGTTAACATTACGAATTTCTATCAATTCATTCTCTCAATTCTGTTCCGCTTTCTACACTGGTTTCAGCAATAACCATTAGGAATCGAGCTTTATTTATTTATATATACCTACTTTATTGTACACCAGAAAATACATAGTTAATCATAAATTTAACACTACAAAACATACAATGGGCGGCCTTATCGCTTTCTGCGATCTCTTCCAGGCAACCTTGGAATGGACAGTGATTGCGTGGACATAAAAATGGGGTAGACATTGGTGCAAAATAATAATTATATAGATACAATATATTATAATAGATACATAGACATATATATACAACGTGTCCCAAAATTCAACGATAAGCTGGCACCAGACGGCTTTGGCAGAGAGCTTTGAAGTTTCTTTTCTGTCAGTTTGTTGCAGTCCACTGCTGAACCTAGACCTCTAATTAATTTTTCATCGTCTGGTCTGTCTTTGCCACGTTCTGTTGGTTAGACTGTAATTGAGTTAAGATGACCCATTTTGAAATTAACATGTTTAATCTGTGTTGGATTAGCCCCTCATAACTCCATTATTACATGGGAATTAATACCGTCATCAGCAAACTGTGTAGTGACATAAACAAATTAATAACCATGAATGCCGAGCTATTCTGACATCACTTTCAGATGCAAAACAAACCGCTTCTAACGACAACGCAATAATTAGCGAGACTACATTAATGATGCCACGTCTTCTAAAGGTCACAGTTTAAATAGTTGGAAAGTCGCTAAGTGATCGGAAAAGGGCTAATTAACAGTCAGGCCGGTAAACGTCACCGTCGATGACCTGTCACACTGCGTTAGATTAGCATTCACGATACACTAGGCGCGGTCTAACAAATTCTGCACGCTGTCAGTCATTTAGGCTTGTAGTGGGAAACGGGCTAAGCTTATGTCCTATACTGCCTTATGTAGTTAGGGATATGTCATTCATAGTTGGTGGGTTCGGAATGCAGTTCCGACTGTTTATCGTTTGACGATCCTGGGAATATTTTTAATACTCCTTCAATATCAAAGTAATAGTAACTATTTATGCAGTTGGTTGTTACACTATACGTCTATTTCAATTTAACTATTTACAGGCACTTTTGAATTGCCATTCCAAACGGTAGTAGAACCTATGGAGAAGAACGGGCAAGAAACTCCATGGACGTTATACGGAGGTCTTTAATATATATCTCCTGCTTTATCAATGAAACGCATAGCTTTCGTGATCGCGCAGGAGCACGTTATGATCAATATTATTACTGTAACACGTGTACACGGTTTGAACTTAGTAAAAGTAAAATCTCATTGCTCTTCTTTAATGGCAAAATAAATATCAAATTGTAACTATATTGGATAAATTCTCATTTCCTTCCATTTGCATGCCGAATCTCTAATTCAATGCTAATTTGAAATTCTATGGGAATTCCTGTGGAGGGAGCTCGTTTATTGTTTTCCTTTCAAAGTGATGAAAACCATCGAACGAATTGAACCTAACAGCCCGCCATTGCTTTTTCTCACATACATCGAAGTTTCATTCAAGAATTTGCGCTTGCAAGCAAGTTCAATTGACATAAATGCGAGTAGAATTTACGCAGCACTTCGATACGACATTCACTGGCTAGGATAATGGTTTAACGACGCTTTCATTGTCACATGACATCCTTTGTGCGTCAGTGAACGCTGTTAGCCTGTCCAGACTAATGTATGATCGTGCGTATTGTCAGTGTATGTCAGTGAACTGGTGCACTCACCCTCATCTGTAGACAAGGATTTGGGGGTGATGGTGCACTATTTTATGTAAGGCCCGCTGGTTGCATACACCAATGTCTCGTACTCTGCTATCTAATTGCGTAACACATTTTCGTAAATGATTAAAGCTAATCTGTTTCATTTTGACAGTTCAACCACTTTTATTGCGATATTTACGCTGGTGAGCAGATTTTTTTTTCGAACATATGAAACAATGGGTTAGCAATCTGTTTCAAAATGATTGAGATTGTGATTGATCGTGTATTACGC
Source organism: Agrochola macilenta (assembly GCA_916701695.1). Taxonomy (NCBI): domain Eukaryota; kingdom Metazoa; phylum Arthropoda; class Insecta; order Lepidoptera; family Noctuidae; genus Agrochola; species Agrochola macilenta. The sequence continues at coordinate 5,781,811 of OU753554.1, read as the reverse complement.
ATGTTATGTTGATCGGAGTGAAAAAATCTTTCGTAGAGTCGATGCGACCGGAAACTTAGGCGGGATTCCTTTATAAAAAGTCAACTTTGCCTTGATAGACTACGTGGACGTAAGTGCCCCCACGAAGTTTTAACTTAGTATCAGACCTTAATTATATAACTGGTAATGCCAATGTCATTTGATATCATTAAAGATATTTCCTTTTTTCACTTTCCATACATATAAGATAAGATATTATTGTTTGTTACTTTCTAAGTGGAAATTAAGTGTCCGCTCTAATAAACCTTAATACTGTTTGTTTCTGGTTCTGTTCCCACAGACAAACCGTGAAAACGATTTTGCGGGGCATAGATCTTAAGAAAAGATTTTTATAAACTTTGTATAAGATAAATAAAATATATATGAATAACGTATTATTCTTTCTGACGAGTAGTTCTTTCGTAGTTCAAGTATTTTCTGATACCTCATAGTGCAGTAACAACTAGTATGTCTAGCTAGGTAAACAAGTGTTTATAGGCAACCTCGAGAGAATATTCCTTCATCTGCCAGATTATAATATTTATATGAGGGGTTTATTGTGCCACAGGACATCGACCCTTAAGACCGCTTCTACTAAAGCCACGGGGTGGCCTATTTGCGATATGAGTATGCACAAGGCTTGTTGCAAAATAAGCGAATTGCGGCAACACTCAAGTGATTTTAATCGGCCGGAAAATTCTGGCTTATTGCCATCGCGAGAAGTGGAAACGAATTTTAAACAGTTATCGCGTTGTGCCGGATTTGTAAGGCAATATTTTTTTAAGTTAGTGTTCATAAACATTAAGTGCTTTCCCGATGGGTTAGGTACTATAGCTTTGTTTGAAATGATTGGCACTTACTGAAGTTAGTTCGACCAATTTGCTAAGTGGTAACAACTACTCGTAAACTTTTCAAATAATAAATTGCATGGATCAGAGTGCCTGCATGCAGTTGGAACTCATGAATCGTGCAAAGTTTCATGACATGGTAGGGACATAGATCTTTTTTCATGTCAAATGTCAACTCTATATTGTGGGACCCAAGGAACTTTTTAAAATAAAAACCTATATCGTTGCTAAGCAATCAAATACATCGCACATAGGTCGATTTGGCCGATTTAGGCGGCCAAAATTATTTGACGGTCTATAAAGGTTCGGTAGTAGATTTTAAATAAAAATACATAGTTTTTTGTCATTGATAAGACATATTTATGAAAAAAAAAAAAAAACATTCTTGATCATCCTCATTTGGCTGGGCAGTTAACAAAAGATCAATTGTCTCGGGAGAAAATGACATAATTGATGGTTTTCTGGGCCTTTTCATACTACTCATTAGCGGATCTGAGCTTAATAGTAATCTCATCATCATCATCTAAACAAGAGTTGTTGTTTTTTAAAAACGTCTCTTTTTTGTAATGCGCTTTTGACCATCTTTGTTTTATGTTGGTTTTAAAATATGAGAATCTATGCTTCAGAAGCTTTTTAATCTCTTCTGTGTCACCATAACTCGAAAGGAGATTATTTTCTAAAACTTCGAGTTTTTCATTAATCGATGGCAGATTTTGCTCATACAACTGCTCAAATAGACGTCTACGAGTCACTACTTTTGCACCCGATGTGTCCGGTGAGCCTAAAACAAATAAAAGTCAATATTAAAAAAGAAAGAAAGAAAAAAACAAATTATTTAATTAGGTAACCAAAATTTTTGGAGGGCTGTTATTTTGAAAAACGGTGCAAATCGGAGTCCAAATTTTGGCATGTTATTAGCTAAGGGTTCAAATAAATTTATCGTAATAAATTTACGATCGGGACGTACAGGGATACACACTAAAATGCCATTTTAAAACTAAAATTACTGCAAAAAAATGTACGGTCACAAGATAATTTTTAAGGATCTATATATATGTCAAATTTAAAGAAAAATGTGAAAAATATATAATAATAGGTTAGGTGCTTACCTGTAGTACTAGAATCCATAAATATTCTTTCGAAATCCAGATTCTAACATTAAAATATTCACTTTGAAAATGTTTTTTACACTGAGAGCACCGAGATTAGATACGTACACCACTAACGACGATCAAATTCCGACTACCTGGATTCGGTCTTGCGCACAATACAATGGAAGGGAGAGGGTAGGGTATAGTTCCTGGAACTGTCTACTAGGGCAGGTAATAACTTGTTTTGCTATCGGGTATACATTGCAAATTCACTTTTGGCCGCCTAAATCGGCCAAATCGACGTATGTGCATCGTCTAGTCAAAACCCTAGTATATAAACTTCTACAAATACTTCTGTTTACAACACAGCCCTCAAAATATTAGCATGGCCTGGCTATTTGAAGCTAGGCTGTTTCAGCAGGATATTTATAAGGGACGCTAACACCCAAACGATTCAGCCCTCTAATTTATGTAACCTCTAAGGAATAAGGACCCGTCCAATACATGGCATTTTTATTCATAGCAATAAATATATCTCACGATCGTGGATACACATGTATGAGATTGTTTGCGAGTACTGAAGAAACTTACGTGGACTTTGGAAGATTTCATTGAGATAGAACACTGAACTTTTTAGGGTTCCGTAGTCAACAAGGAACCCTTATAGTTTCGCCATGTCCGTCTGTCTGTTCGCGGCTTAGCTCAGAGATTGTTAGTACTAGAAAGCTTCAATTTGGCATGGGTATACCGTATACTAATCACGCCGACAGTCGTAAAATAAAAACATGAAAAAAAATAGGAAAAGGAATATATTATTTTTTTATGTGTACCTCCCCTACATGTAAGGTGGGGATGACTTTTTTTTCGTTTATCCCATGGTCTGGGGTGTCATTGGAAAGCTCGATCAAAAATATAGGGAGTTTGTGAAAAACATTTTTGTATTCAGGGATCTGTTTGCGAAATATTAAGCTTTAAATTGCAAATTTTTGTTAGAGTCAAATGTCCCCTGCCAGCTAAATGGTTGGTTCTGGATATGTGGAAAATTTCACAGCAGGAGTTGGTATATATGACGAAGTTAAAAGGAAAACTATCACAGCTAAGTAGGCTTTACAATTTAACGAGTAACAATCGACCAACTTACATTTGCAGTTAAAAAGACATGTTTTTCAACTACAATGTTAAGTTTGTTCTTGGGATAAATTCATTCCTCCATTTCCATTTCTATCTACGGAACCCTTCATTGTGCGTGGTCCGACACGCACTTGGCCGGTTGTTTTATTCGTTTTTAGGTACGACACTTTGAGGAAATTGAGCAACCAAGCGTCAATTTGCAATTTTAAAGAATGTTCATTAATTCTGTCCTTAAAACGTCGTACTAAACTGATTCCTAAAATCCGAATTTCATTTGCTTTTCAAAAATGTTCTTGTCGGGTGTAACAAATGGGCGGCCTAAGAAATTAAATGTATTTCGTATTCGATACAGAATACAATGATATATTTCGCGTAACCCATCGCTCATCGTAACAACAGACACCTGTGTGACATCACTGATTCCACACGTGTAGGTAGATGACAAGTAATTATTTATACTTACATAATAGCTTAGATACAATAGACTAATTGTCTACAGTGTCTTCTCTGATGACGTCAGACTCCTTATTTGAACTCGCAGAACAACTTGCAGATTCAATTAAATGAATACAATAGGGATGATGACAAAAAAAAAATTGTCCGTCCGGTTGATTATTAAAAAATATTGGACGCGTACCTATTTTTCTTTTTTTACGTAATCTAGTTGTTGTTGTTGCTGTTGTCACGAGTATGTAGATTTTATACTTGTGACGTAGTGACCCCCACTCCCCAACTTAAAATGCGTTTTATCTAAGTATTTTTTATTAATATGATAAAGCAAAAAATACGTGTCGAATATTTTTTTATTATCTGACTGACGGACTAATTAGTTTTTTTTTTACCCAGGCATCATCCCTATTGCCAACGGTAAATATGTTCGTTTTTATTTAACCGATGTCTCTCCCGTATTTCCATAAAGGTGTGGAAATGGAATGAAAACACTGAACGTATCAGCTGTTTATTTTCCCGCGCATGTCGTAACCCTTGAATAACGATGGAATGCTCGTTGAAGGGACTGCAGGTTACGGGTTGGAATATGGCATCACGTTTGCAGCAAAGTGGTTTTGAATGGCTAAACTTGGCTATGAGCTTGGATAAAAAGGTTAATAAAAATAACAACATTCTACCTAAGCTTTTCAATAAACCCCAGAATAGATTCACTGTCTTCTGAGTGATATCTGGTGAAAAGTTCAATTAAGGTTTTGTATTGATCAGAACTTTCTGTTGGAAAATATCCCAGAACACTTCGTTGTGAGAAAATTACATTGTCAATAATACCTTTTATTACATTTACATTGAGACAACAATCAACGATCGCGTGCAGCGATACAATACAACCGACATACGTAAAAGCAATTTGTGCCAGTACACAAGTACTTTCTACAAGCCTAATACAATAAGAACACCTGTTTGCAGTACTAAGGGCTAGTACTCACCACAGAAACCACGTTTTTGATGCACGCGACGAGCTAGCAAGCCTTGCCAGAGAGCGTCGCGGAATTTTAATGCTTGTTTTATTCGGTGCATCCCTTGCTGTAGTTGCATTTTGCAGAGCCTTTCAAACTCGATGCAAATACTTGTATGTTTAAACACCGCCCTAAATCGGTAAAGTAGCTGTGCTGTTCAGTGGCTTTTGATGATAAAATAATAAAGTATGTTCTAAATTACAAAGACTTGAAAATTTGAATGAACCAGTTCAAGCCTACATACGGTAACTAAAATTCTTTACGTTGATGAAAGCGTACCATTAAAGAGGGACCAGTACCTGCTTACCATTCTCCATACAAATGTATTCTTCTTTTTTCGTCCTGAATAATTCCTCTAGAGCAGCCTTTTTTTTTTTTTCCATAAAATAATGTCTGCTGTAGACACGTCCCTGTTATTTCCTTTTTTTCAACAACTTATTGGTAAAGAAAATATGACCCTCCAAAAATTACAAAAATGCCCCATTTTTACCGCCGTCATCAGAGGACTACCAGACAAATTTATAATAAAAGAAAATGCTAGGAACCTAGACATACTCTTTCTTAAAATGTTAATGTAAAAAATTATTGAATCAGCTCAGTTTTCGGGAATACGAAACGACGATCTCGTAAATTTTTTTGGGTTTTTATCGGTTTGAGCTGCAGCTGTCCCTATCGCACTCTACGGGGGCAGACTTGAGGTAAGACGACGGCAATAGTTTCTTCAAATACCTATTTTTCAAATTCCTCGCAGGCCCTGTTCCCTCTTAAAGACCTATCAGAATTCAAGTCAAGTCCCCTGCTGTAACAGACAGCGCGCCATTGCGCTGTTTATACAATAAGTACTATTTTGCATGCCATGCCCCGTTTGTTGAGGCTGCACGAATTGTATTATGTAGACAGGTCGTCGCCGGGTCGTGTGCATCGTTCACGATTCTCATCCTTTTGGAGCACGATGACAAATGTACGAGGAAGACACTTGAAATGGGACAGACAATGTTGTTTGGGATAACTCAATTGTATATTTTGTTTATCTCTTCTTTTTTTTCATTCTCATTACTCTCACTGCAAATACTTCTTCCCCTACGAACGAGCCTTAATCACTACGCTTGCTCAGTGGTGGTTGGACGTCAGTAAATCCCAGTATCCCCACGATGTTTCCATTTGTGCAAAAATCTGGCGCACTGTGTTCGCCGTCTAGTCGTTCAGAATTGAGGCACTTCCGATTCTAAATTGCCGTTTTGTCGCTGACAACCAAACACTTTCAACGATCGTCAGGCGTGCTCTTGGCTGCGTCTTTGTAGATAAGTGGCATCTCTCCCCTTTATGGGCGCGTTATACCTACACGATACAATATTCATTCGCCAGAAAAGAAACATCTTTCAGCAAGACTTATAAACAATAGGTATTCCTAATAACAGCACGTGTAGCATGACAACAATAGAAATAGCTTTTCTACGGGTTTTGTCGACCGAAGAATAGACAAAATGACAGATTGTGATTGTTTATCTGTCATTTTGTCTATTCTTCCGTCGACAAAACCAGTTTCTATTGTGGTTATGCTAAGCATGCTGAGTTGCCGAAGATAAAAACTAGGATCGATTTTGGAATGAGATTGAGAGTGTAATTTCATTAAGAAGGTCATCGATGAACCAAAATATCCATCGAAAGGTCTAATTCAATCTCAGATCTTCCTCAATGTTCCGTAACTGATAAGGTTTGTGTCCCAAATGTACTAAATAAATTAAACAGAAGAAATATCCATTGCTTCATATCTGTTTTCGGCAGCAAAACTTGTAATATCGCATTCTTTTGCTCCATCTCTCAAGATATTGTTTTCTGGATTCACAATTTGGGTTACGTGTTCTAGACTTGACGTTTTATGTTCTAGTACGTTGGGAAATTGATATCTTTGTATGTACGTGAGGCTGACAGGAGTTTTAGTTCTTTTGTAAATTATGCCTTCAGACTTCTAGCGAGAGAACAAAATTCTTCGACATTTTTATTTTTCAGAAAAGTAATAAACATTGTTTGTAAATATCGTCCGTTGCGATGCAGCAAAAGTTCGATTTCAAACTAGGCATTGCAAAATGTACAGATAGAATTTCTTCCACAACAAGTTTGAAACTGAAAACAGAACTTTTACAAACACGGACGAATATTACAAAAGTAGGTATTTCAGTTGGAGTAAGAATTGATAAAATACTTTAGACAGCTGTTTGATAGGGCTCGCGCAAAGTTTGTGTTGCGAACTGTATTCGTGACATTTAGAAAATATGCTCACTGGAATTGGCTGATTCAGAGTCACACGTATCAAAAGCTTGGTACGTTTTATTTAATTTATATTGTCCTTTCCTAATACAAATGTATCCTTCATGTTCGGGGGCAATGTGTATGCTTATCATTGGTTTGGAACGGTTATGGTTAGGGTCTTTTGTTTTAACCCTATTATAATGTCATATTTTGACCCCGCAGCATGTGTATCTAACAACAAAACTATTAATCTTCCCGCCATGATTGTTCGGATAAAAAATCGTGCAGCAGTCCCGTCGCGTTTAATCTATGTTTGTGTCAACCCTTATCTGTGAACCGGCTGGCGTAACGCCAGAAATTTATCGTCGAACCCCTGAGCCAGGCAGTTTTGATTGCCTCAATGAGTCTATTGTTCTCTTGCCGTTTCCCGCTCCAGGCAATTTAGTGCAGCATTAGGAAGGGAACGAATTTATGCTAATTTCTTGAATTGTAACTTTAGATACAATTTGTTTCACCTCAGCTTTGTTTACGTTTTGGTCGTTGAAAATTGAATTTCGTAAATCATTATGAACACAAAATACCCTGAGGCTTGTAATAATATTATTCGGGGGCGGGCGGGGAATGTTACAGTGACCTAAATTGGAGAGGTGTTGTAGGCGCTGTTGCTTCGGTAATAATCGACGCCATGGCTGGCGGTGATTAATTGTTACGCCAATTAGCGCTCCATTACGCTGTTTCGGCTAATGAGGTTTTACATTGGCGGCGACCGTCAATGGTGTACGAATATTTTAAAATAATGGAATGACTAAGTAGCTTACTCTTTTGTCTATTCCAGAAAAAATGTTTGAATCAATGCAACATTGGTTCTTGTCCAGGTTTTTACTGTAGAATGCATTGTATTCGTATGAGAAAACATACAGTTACAGAGACAGTAAAACATACTTTTCACATTCGAGAAACATAAACTAGACTAAGGCTGCCGCGTTTCCACCAGATATGTGCGAGGTAACTGAGTGGTGCGAGGATGCGTTACGAAGCTGTGAAACGATGTGAGCGTTTCCACCAGAGACGTGCTAGGCCGCATCGGTGCGAGGATGCATAGCGACGCTGTGAAACGGTGCGCAAATGAGCGGTGCAAGGATGTGTAGCGGGCACTTTTTAGATGCGATTTCTCACTCGCGTCCATCCCTAGCACACATCCCTCGCACATGTCCCTCGCACATGTCCCTCGCACACATCTCTCGAACACATCCATCGCATCCATCCCGTGGTTGATTTGTACGTACAAAAACCTTGCTCTGCTAAGCCGTTTCCACAGGAGCTGCGCTGAACGAGGCTAGGTAAATGAAGCGATTCTATTGTTTCTTTACAAACACATCCCTCGATACGCATCCTGGCACATATCTGGTGCAAACAGCCTTACAGTGCACAATAAAGTATCTTTAATTAAAAATAAAAATTGCTAAAAATATCACTTCAGTCCCACAAAAGATGAGATGTTTTTCGTGTAATATTCCGGAACGTGGTCGTGAAAGTGTCGCACCTTGACATGGGTCGGGTTTCTTTATACACTTGACACGCTACCACGCTGCTCATGCGACATTCTTTTGACTGACTTTAATATTTATTTTATTATTTTCTCTCACCTGATTTTGTGAACCCAGCTAAGGTCACTTCCGTGGTTTGTGTCCCAATTTGGAAAGTTATATTGCGAAAGGTTGGACCCAGTGTTGAGGCAAAACCTGTAGGAAAAATAACTTTCATGTCGAAAGTCGGTGTCTTTGGTTCTGGATTTTCGTTTTTTGCCACCGACTTAAGTTATTTTTCACTTTTTTTAGTGTATTATTCTTGAAGTCGTTTGTTTCTTTTTGGTAAAAAGTTTTTTTTTTCACTTCTTAGTTATGGTACCTACGCCACACAAATTCGAATACCACTACCTGCTGTATGTAAATAACAGTGACAGGAACTATAACATCATCCATATAGACTAAGTGGGAAAAATACGTATTATTTAAGCTAGCTCAAAAACTACCCAAAGTTAATAAAATTTATATGGAAAAAAAACATCAATATCAATTCATAATTGGCGGAGTCATCGCGTAAGAAACATACAAAAAAAAAACAGTCAAATTGAGAACCTCCTCCTTTTTGAAGTCGGTTAAAAATAATTGTTTGAGGAATAGTCTTTAAAACCTACCTAACCTAAACTGACCTAGTTAAGAATGCATCTATTTACAAAAGCATAAGCGCAGTATTAAAAAAAATCTTCTCTATCTAAGCTTTTAATACATGACCTCTATATATAAAGGAATAAGGTATCAATTCCACCAGCAACCTTTGACGTCACAGCAAGAACCTTACGAATCCGTAAATAAACAGGAACGAAAATAAAACGGGTTGCCCTAATTGTTTACTTTAAGAATAGGGCGCGTTTTTATGGTCATGAGTTACCGAGAACTGCACCGTGATCGTTCTATTAATTAAACGGATTTTTAGTCCAATGCGGATACTTTGCTTTAAGGGTAGTTATCAAGAGGGCTGGGGCTGCTTTGAAGCGGCTTCTGCCCAATCTAGGGGGTCCAAACGCCTCCTGCCGGAGGCTCTACACGGGGATCGTGCGGTCCATGGCCCTTTACGGGGCACCGGTGTGGGTGCGTTCATTAAGGCTGCGACCAGCCCAGCGATTGAACGCGTCCCAAAGGGTCATGGCCATTGGGCTGGTCAGAGGATACCGCACGGTCTCCCGTGAGGCGGCGAGCCTCCTTGCCGGACTACCGCCATGGGATCTGGAGGCAAAAGTCCTCGCGCACATGTGGGAGTTGCGCGAGGAGGCGAAACGCCGGGGTGTAACTCCGCTGCCGCGAGAAATCACGGCACAGCGGACAGAGCTCCGGCGGGATCTCATGGCGGGATGGAGAGTGCGATTGTCGCAACCCAGCGCTGGGCACGCCACAATTGCGGCGGTAAGGCCCCTCTTTGAGGAGTGGCTAGAGAGGCGCCACGGCGTCCTCACCTTCCGCCTGACGCAGGTCCTTACCGGATACGGTTGTTTCGGGAGGTTCCTGTTCAGGATAAAGCGGGAGGAAACGCCCGGGTGTTACCATTGTGTGGATCGCCCGGAGGACACGGTGGAGCATACGGTGGAGGTCTGCCCGGCTTGGGCGGGGCACCGCCGTGTTCTCACGGAGGCGATCGGCAGCGGCGATCTCTCGCGTCCGGCCCTGGTTCAGGCCATGGTCCGGAGCGAGAGTGCATGGGAAGCCGTCACTTCCTTCTGCGAAGCAGTAATGCTCGCGAAGGAGGAGGCGGAGCGCGCGAGGGAAATGCAAGATGCGCGCCCTCGCGCCCCTAGTCGCCGCAGGAGACGCCCCGGGCGTCGGGAGTCGCGAGCCGACTTCCGGCCACCGTAGGCGCGGGCTTGCGGACGGTGGGCAATGGGTAGCTCGCCGTCCGATTAGGACCAGGCCCGGGTCGACGGCGAGTTGTGTTCCACGAACGCCTCAAAGAGATGTCAGCACCAACTGACGGGGTCCGTAAGGGCCAATGCCTGCCAGGGTTGCGAGTTTGTCCGAAAGGGATATCGCGGCCCCGGCACACAGGCAACGGAAGGAACACGGGTGGGTTTTAGTCAGTAAAAGTCTGACACTCCCTCTCGCTCCGCCCAGAGCGGGAGGAGTCATTTGATGATTACCCAACAAAAAAAAAAAAAAAAAAGGGTAGTTATCAAATGCGGGATTTGTGGAATAAAAACTTTAGTAATTATAAAAAGATGAGGATAAGAAGTGTCAACAGGAACCACATGTGAAATACTATAGACCGTTCACTATGACTTGACCCTTTTTTTTATGGTGGGAAATTATCAAATAACTTCTCCCGCTCTGGGCGGAGCGGGAGGGCGTGTCAGTGTCAGACATTTACTGACTAAAACCCACCCGTGTTTCTTCCGTTGCCTGTGTGCCGGGGCCACGATATCCCTTTCGGACAACTCGCAACCCCAGCAGGACTATAACTTGACCCTTGCCGTCACGTTGGCAACATTGTTTGTCAATCTTAATTTCAATACTAATAGAGTTCAAAATGGCAACTGACAGAACAGTGCTACCAATCGCACCACGGGACAAGTTATAATGAACGCACTGTACTCGGCATTTTTGGATAGTCTGTACTCTGGTCCAATAGTCTCTCTCGAAAAGTTAGTAATGGTGGTCCCAGGATCAAGCAGTGATTGCTACAGAAAGCCCAAGATAATCTGTTTTGTGTCAGTACTACGAGGGAAAAACTTGTTACGAATTCTATGTGAAAAGTTTATGTGAGAGCTAGCGATCAGAGAGTGAAATATTGGCATAACGTGGCTACTTCTTGTGCCAAGTATTAACCATGATCCATGACACGACAATCAGTTTAGATTGGGTTAGCGGTTAGCCAAACCGTTTATCATTGTTGACTACGACATCTTGAGCGATGATAAGCCAAAAGTCGTTCGCAAAAGATCCTGGACTTACATTTTGGCAGGGTTTTGCGACATATCTCTGAATAGAGCATCTACTATGAAAAAACCATAAATAGATTCCGAATTTCCTTTTCCAATCCATTCCTCTATTTTTATGATGTCGTCAAACTATTTCGAAAGGTTAGCAGGGCTCGTATAATTTCTTTTTATAAGTTTATTGCGGTATCGAGTACTTTCAGAAACTGTCAGAAAGTTAGCAGTAATTGATAGGGAGCTTAATGTGTTATTTTCGTTTGTATTTCGGTAGCCAGATCTTTTTCCAGTACTCCGTGGTACCATATTTTGAAATATGTTTCGAAAACTTTATTTTTAAACTAGGAATATAAATCTAAGCTTGCCGTGCAGCCAAAACAAGGCTTTACTTACACTGAGTACAAAATCCTGGTCCTAAAGAAAATACGGCTTGCAGTATCTGCCTGTGAAGATAGATCGTAGATTCTGCTCATGTCTAGTGACATAAAAGTTTCAATTCTTCGGTAGGCACGTCTCTGACCCCACATAGACATCTATCTTGAATTATAGGAAATAGAATTGGAGGTAGAAAACATCCTTTGGGTTTTTGAACGTGCGTGGGCATTTTTCCTTAGATTCTAGTCATTCCCTCCATATTTTTCCGGAAAGGGATTTTGACCCTGTTTTAATATTGTATTGGAGTTTGGAGTAGACAGATTTATATATTTTATAATAGAAAAAAAATGATACATATGTTAACGTATTTTATGTCGGGTACATTGGGTGGCCTTTCGACTAAAATTTTACGAATTTTATTAATTAACTTCTGACTATTTTTTTTTTATGTATGTTTAGTAGTCATTGGATTCATGAAGAGGGCTGGTTTTGTAAGACGACTAAAATGTACGGTGTATAGTTGGAAGAAAGAAATCAGTAAGCACTTCTAAATGTAGTTACAATAGGGATAAAGCCTGGGTAAAAAAAAGAAATTCTATTTAGTCTGTCAGTTAGAAAATAAAAAAATATTAAATACGTATTTTTTGCTTTATCTTATTAATAAAAAAATACTTAGATAAAACGCATTTTAAGTTGGGGAGTGGGGGTCGCTACGTCACAAGTAAGTATAATACCTATCTACATACTCGTGACGTCATGGCACATTTTAACTCAATGTATCGCCATAATCTTTAGATTACGTAAAAGAAGAAAAAATTCGGGTCCAATATTTTTTTAACAATTATGGAGTGGAGGGAACATGGAGTTATATCATCCCTATTACATACAGAATTTCTTTTAATCGCTTACATCAACAACTACTAGTCAGCAATTCAGTATACTCGTAATATGCTGGCCTAAAACTGGGTGAGTCCAAAAATTCTCAATAATAATTGAACTTTTCATAAGGAATCCAGCTCCTTCAATCTACATGTTATTCGAGACAAAGACATTCTCGCATCATATTCCACATAAATATTAGCTCGAGCAAATTACTATGAAATATCCGATAAATTATTTTCCTTATATTGCAAAACAAACCAAGTTTTTCATCTAAGTGCGGTTCCAATCCTGACGTAATAATAATATGAACTAATGATCACCTCCACTTATGGTTAACCTAACAAAACAATGATGACGTAGTCCTAATTTGTAGTTCGCGATTCCATTAGTCATGTTTGTAAGCAACCTTTACCAAAATTGGTCGCTGTACAGTGACCAGTGTTTTGCTTTCAACCTACGCTAATAAAAACGAGTGTTCGAACCAATAATGGACCAAGCTAGATGACTTTGTTGAACGTTAGTCCTTGCCTATTTTTAGACACATTGTCCACTTTGATGGTAAAGGTTAATAGGTGATCCAGTAGACACTTAGGTCATGCTCCGTATCTACATTCGTTTCGCCCCGCAGTTAAAATTCTTTGCGTTATTTTGGACCAACATATTTGGACACTCAACTTCTCTTCTTTTCCTTTGGTCTCGTTACGGTCAATTATGGTATTTTTCCCCCCACGATAAGTCAGAAATCATACATGTCAGTTGTGTGAATATTGCACGACTCATAATGCGGATGCATGATGATGCGAGAGTGCTTTACGATCGAAAAATTTGTTTTGTCTCCTTTCTACAGCTGTTTTTATTTTTACACTCCTGCTAGTACACAGAACTTACTTAATTTATATACCATTGTATAGATAGTTTAACGGAGGTTAATTCTGTACTTAAAACAAAAAAAAAATGCAGCAAAAATTAAGAAAAACAACATCATAATAGTTTAAAAAAAACCCCGTTAATCAAGTGTGAAACCTGAAAATAAATATAAATATATGTAGCTTGCGACAAAAAAAAATAATTGAGGAGGGAACCCTATTGAAAATGGCTTTTTTATTCAAAGTAGTATTCCTTTTTTGAGCGCGTTTCTGATTTAAAATGTTCCGTTATTGCAATCGATATACATTTATTTTCAGTGTTTCGTGCTATGTCGTCGGACATTCCAGAAAATGTATGTAGAAAAATATGAATTCAAAGCAGTTCTTAGCTAGCCAACCGATTCTTATCCAGTGGCCACATCCAAAATTGCAACATCCAAATACGGTGTTCTATTTTTAACTGAAGACCAAACGACAGCTCTTTTATGTCATGATAATGCATACTAAATTGTCTAGTATTTTAAATTAGTACTACCGCTATGGGGTTGCTCACGGCCGTAGCTTCCTTCCGCACAACTAAATAAGATTATACCATAGTGATTTATTTGGCTGAACAGCCATTGTTTTGCCAAATTCGTAGCTTCTAACTAATGTATTGTGGGTGGGTACATTATTCGGGTAAACGGTAGGAAGTTTTAGAAAAATGTTTCCGAAAGTTAATAGGAGGCCATTTGTTTAGTTGTTGTGATTGGATTACGTAAACGTTTGATGGAAATCCTTCGTAGTGGAATGGTTAATTTTCAACACTTCACAGACGTGTGTTGTACGATATACTTTACGCTTGCTATTTTAGTTAAGAAGCTTGTGACTTGTGGATCGCCCTTTATTACAAGGGACTTGCACATTACTGGCGAAATGTGGGTGTACTATAGGTACACCTCTGCCTAACCCCTAAAGGGTTTACAGGCGTGATCTTATGTTAACCTTGTGGCCAACTGTTAGGTATTCCCTAAGCTATTATGCTAAAATCTTCGTTTCCTTCTGAAACCAACGCATTACCTCTTGATCCCTCGTTTATGATTCCGCACTATAATATTCATCTTCCTATTTCATTGTCACTTTGTGTAACATATATCCAACCTGTTGCCACCCTTACTCAATTATCTTCCATTTAATATTCTGTTTCAGAATGTATGGAAGATGATCAAGTTAATGGTTCCATTAGCTTGATCTTCTTGAGGATTCCAAGTAATTAAGGCGTGGCATGAGCTTTGAGGAAAACGAAGACGTTTTTTGTAGGAGTGTATTTTAATCTTTTTTGAGTTCAGTAGGTCAAGCAGGTCAAGCAGTAAATAGGTTACATGCCTATTTGTACTGCTTTAATCGATCTAACTAATTGTCTTATCTCAATTCGGACGAGAATACTTCAACAACCTCTTTGAATTCACTTACAATGATGTCCTCATTTGCCCCAGATACAACTACCGACTGAAGTCATTAGTATTGGAAATTGGAAGATCTTGGAGTTACGACACGGTCAGTGGCTATAGCAGAATATACTCCAAAGTTATAGGGTGATACTGATCTAACCAATGTCAACCGAATAACCAATAACTATTAATAATGTGGCCATCGTCAGTCCCCTCGTACACGGTCCGACGCACCAACTCCGTCTCGTTAACGGACTGGTGCCCGAGGTCATCAGTTTTATACCAGGGGGCAGGGAGAATATACTCTTCATTCAAATAATATTGTGATATGATAATGCTTTTCAAATTAATAACAAAAATATGTATTATAATGTCTACGGGCGGGGGCCTGGGGGTCTACTCCCTAAGCACGAAGTCCGTGGTTACGGCCTTAGTTACGGGCGTTTCCTACTCCCTATCACCTACGGACATACGATTAGTTCGAAGCCCGAACAAAGAATGAATGACGACACGATTTGACAGTTGTCCCTACTCCCGATGTGTTTTTGCCCGTCCGAAAAGTTGAATTTGACACTTGTTTTGACGGAGCGATATGTCAGTTGATACGACATCAAAGTAGTTGTCGTGTTGTTGACGAAAGTAAAATTTTGTGAAAATTTACCAAAATATGTCTGCTTTTTTAATCCTCGAACTGCTCGAAGAAGCTCTACAGGAAGATCGGAGGCGACACCGATTATACTTGCGCCGAAACTTTCGGTTGGCGAATATTCCCGATGTTGAGTTCATTGGAAATTATAGGCTCACACGAGAACTTTTTGAGGACCTGTGTGAGGATATAATACCTCTACTGCCTCAAAAAATACGACGACATGGTGTTGATCCAAGAATGAAGGTAATGACTATATAAGGATATATATATTGAAGATTCTGCAAGTTATTGAGCTGTATTACCAATCTCCACCCATTTACTATTGGTTTTGTTTACTTTTAGATCCTTGCTGCTCTTAATTTTTATGCCCGCGGGAGCTACCAAGGTGCAGTGGGCCTTAGCAGTGATGGGCCAATGGCACAACAGACAGTATCACGCTGTCTGCGGCATGTCACAATCGCACTCAATAGACCATCAATTTTACAAAAATATATAAAGTTTCCTCAGAATTTGGCTGAGAGGAACTTTATAAAAAGACAGTAAGCTTGTACTATTTTTCTAAAACAAATCTAGATATTTTATAAAATAAAGCCTTAACTTTAAAACGGAATCATGTCATTTGGACTTAGGTAGTCACCTACCTATGCTTTGAAGTGTGTTTGTATGCTTTACACTTTCAAATTTTAATAAGCTGTATGTTTATAGATTTTATGAAAAGTATGGCCTGCCGGGCATAGTCGGCTGCATTGACTGCACGCATGTGGCAATGGTGAAGCCCAGTGAACATGAGGAGCGTTTCTTTAACAGGAAACATTTTCACTCTTTAAATGTCCAAGTTGTAAGTACCTATGATTTATGTAAAAATATATTCTAAGTTACATAGGTAAAGATAAAGTACCCTATGATAAAGTAGAATACATCAATTTTTATAACATATATAAAGTTAACCTTGTGAATTCACTCATAGTACATGAGAATAGGTACCTATGTCATTAATATATTTGAGTACTTGTTAATAGTCTGAGTTCTCATAATATTTAATTTTATTGGTATGTCTTACAGATATGTGATACAGAATGCACAATTTTAAATGCCGATGCGTCCTATGGTGGAGCCACACACGATTCTTTTATTTGGTCTCACCATGAGATTAAAACTCATCTGGAGAGTCTACAACAGGAGACAGTACATCTATTGGGTATGTAGTTCTATTTGAATTTCTATCTCTTATAATTTGTTTCTGCTCGCTGTTATTTGGTTTTTCTACAAAAGGTAGATTTATTATGCAGCGATTTTTTACCAGCAATGTTGGTTACAGGGGATTCTGGTTACCCACTTCGGGAATTCATGATGACCCCAATAGACAATGCTGTCGAAGATTCTCCAGAAGGGAGATACAATCATAAACAAAAAAGAGCTCGCTCCACTATAGAGCGTACATTTGGCATTTTAAAAGGCCGATGGAGATGCCTCTTAGCAGCAAGAGAGCTGCATTATGCACCAGTCACAGCAGGTATAACTCATGTTTTTCTTATAACGCGTCAACGCGTTACGTAGGTACGCACTGCTGAACAGAATTTTATTCATACATACATACATACATAGCATATTTTATTTTTTTCAGGTAAAATTGTCATTGCCTGCTGTGTTCTACACAACATGTGTAATAGGGCGGGCTTAGAAGCACCTTCCCTTACCGAGGAAGACATACAACTAGAGCGCAGTAGACAGGCAGATGAGTCTCATAGTACATCTGCTCATGAAGCTCTTCAGCAAGGGCAAAGAGCGAGAAACAGATTAGTGCAATTGCTGGAAAGAAATAGGTACTTAAGCAAACTTTCCTAATAAAACATGTCTATAAATGCATAGGGTGTTTTATTTATATTGATTTTTTATTTTGCTTACAGAACAATGGGTGTTGGGACTGCTGGAAGATTCTGATATAGAAAGGATTTCCACAATAAAAGTATTGTTTTTTTATAACAAAATGTTTTTTATTTATTTAGCACCAATAAAATCTGAATAAAATTAACAATCAACAACACACTATTACAATCAGAACAGATTTTCTTTTATCTATTGTAGACTTCAATTATTGCTAGGAACTTAGTTTCTTTTACTTGTCTACTTCAGTCACAAATAACAAAAAATCTGAATAAAATTAACAACCAAAACATAGATATTCTTATATTTATCTATTGTAGGCTTAAATTATTACTAGGTACTTAGTTTCTCTTACTTGTCTACTTCAGTCTCAAATACCAAGAAATCTGAATAAAATTAACAACCAAAACATAGATATTCTTATATTTATCTATTGTAGGCTTAAATTATTACTAGGTACTTAGTTTCTCTTACTTGTCTACTTCAGTCTCAAATACCAAGAAATCTGAATAAAATTAACAACCAAAACATAGATGTTTTTTTGTCCTAGACTAATCTCAAATTAAGAATCAACATTATACAATCAATATATGTTTTGAGCAATCGAATCAACACACAAGTTTTCATTCTGTAAATCATTGAGTTGAAAGACCAGAGACTCCAAACAACAAAAGAAATTTGGAGCTCGGGTAAAAATGCTGCATAATTATGAACCAAGTTGCAATCTTATTTGTTAGAATATAAACACGTTACTGAGCCTGCGTCATCTCACTGCTGGACAAAGGCCTCTCCCTAATGACTTGAACAACTTAACTATTTCTAGTAAGGTGTTCCCTAACCAAGTTGCAAAGGTCCACAATGGCAACTTTTATTTCACCGAGCACCTCATTTCTCCTGGTTTCAACTACCAGTCTCTGCTCTTCCAGCTCAATAATTTGGCTTCGTGCTGACGAGTCGGCATGGAGGTGTCGCCGAACACGTGGACGTGCACGACGAGGGTTTAATGCTGTAAACAAAAGCAATAATTTTTTGTTAGTTTTTCTGATACATGATTTATGTAATCTCTTTTCTACTGAACTTCTTTTCTACTAATACTTACTTCGCTGACTTCGCATTGGCAACTCCAGCTCCAGTGTCTCAGTGGACACTGAGGGTGGGTCCTGGGAGATTCCGTTTTCAGGAGTAGCAGCCGATGTATGGGGGGGGTGAGACAGCTGCTGGCTCTTGTGTTGCAGGTGGTCCCTGTACAGCAAAAACTGAATATCATTGACGGATACAGCAAATATGTATCTGTAATTAAATACTATTTAATAAAAAATTCACGGAAAGACTCCATGCATCATAATTTAAATACAATAATCCTGTTTTTCTATTTTACCATTGAAACAAACTTAATATCATATAATTATAAAATTAATTACCGATGGAAAAGCTGGCACTCTTGCCTCGGTTTGTGGCTCTCCAAAACCCTCTCCCATAATAGACAGTATCTTCAATTCTACTTGGGAGAGGGTTGGTGCTATCGATGGGCCTCCACCTGTAGCACTCGCATCCCGTCTGGCAGCTCCAGCAGCTTTTTTGGCTAAATGTTTTTTATCAGCCCAGACCTAAAATTTTGGTTATTTGGTTAATTTTAAGTACATAAAAAACTATATAAAAACCAGTATACTCGTAAGTCCTCCAACAGATATGTATTTGGAGGATGACTGATTATCATTGTATTCACTTTACTGATGACAAGACCTTAAAAATTCTATTAATATTGACAAGCAATGTAGTAAACTCACCCTTTGCCACTGTTCCACGGACTTTGTGCAACTTCCCATAGAATTAAGGGAGTTGCACAGGCTTTCCCACAGCCGTTTGGACCGTATTCTTCCATCGGCACCTCTTAATAGTCCGCGAGCCAACTCGTGATGGTCAGACATAAAATTTAGGAGTGCCTCAATTTGCGCTTGAGTTGCTGGTGGAGCGGTTGGGGCCATTTTACAAAATTATGCTATTTTTTTACAAAGACTCAATAACATGTAAGTACCTACCAACTAACGAAAATAAAAAACTTTGACAATCTATTTGAAAATTACCGTCAAAAAGAAAAAAGGCAAAGGTATCAACAGGATAAAGGCGCCATCCGGACAAAAATGGCAAAAATAATTCAATTGTTTATCTAAGACGTAAAAAAAAGTAATTTGTTAAAAATGTGGTCATTTTCTAACACAACAATATGTTTTTTTTGTTTATTAAGCTTGAAAACCACAAAATAAGTAAACCGGTAATCGACCGGTAAAATAGCGCAACTCTATCGTCATGTATCATTCGCTCACAATAATTGTCTATGATTCCGTTCGAAGCTCGTGAATCCGAAATCAATAGGGAGTAGGGTACACGCCGACGTTTCGGACTACCTTCGGACGGGCCCGTCTTTTCGTTGACGGAGTTAGGGAGTAGACCCCCTGAGGTCGCGACTACGTACGCTAAGCTCGCCATCTCTTGATATAAAATCAAGTTTGCGAGGACAGCTTCCATGTATTGAATCCGATCATCTGTGCAATGGGTCGGATTTTAGGATTATTTGAATTGAGATTGATATGTCGTATTTATGTAATCTTTATGTGATCTTGTACTATTTATAGGTTACTTTCTAACTACTGAATTAGTAGTTACAAAGTCCTCGTGTGTCGTTCTTTGTTGGCCGCGGTGCGAGACTGGAACTACGGTCAGGGGACCGTAGTTCCAGTCTCGTACCGCGGCCAATATATAGGATAGGATATTGGATATAGGGATATCCGAGATGGCAGTACTACCACACGCCATTTACCTAATTCGCTGCCCCGTAGTATGTAAGGTGAATGTGTAATATTGTGTTGTATCTATCTATTGTTTGTGTTTATTGTGTTATCTATGTGTATATGTCATCATCAGTCAATAATGTTCCCACTGCTGGGCCGCAGGCCTCCTCTCTTCGAGAAGGAGTGGGCTTTAATTCTACCACGCGAGCCCAGTGCGGGTTGACAGATGTCACATATCTTCGAATTTTTGGTTCTAGGACGGCTTCCTCACTATGTTTTACTTCACCGTTTTGAGTGTTTGTTATATATGTATTTATTGTAAATTGGATGTCTACCTGGACAATAAACGATTTCATTTTATAAGATCCTAACAGATTCTTCACGTGTTAAAAATTAGGCTTCTTATTGTTAGAAATATCGAGCTGAACCACAATCACCGTAGCGTTGTTATCAAACTTATCAACAATACTAGTTTCGTCGATTAGGCGTCGTTATTGGACCGTATTCCTAACAAACCCTACCTTTCCTATAATAGTTTTAGTAGGAGAGTCTACTGTAGCTTTTATTATATAAAGTTGGGTCGCCTACGCGTCTCTGTATCCCCATGTTCAGTCAACATTTGTATTAGGAATGCTAGTACGTTTTATTCGTTTGCCCTTGAGTAAAAGATCCCGTTATTATTTATGGGCATCATGACCTTGTCAGCAAGAGTTATAGGCATGGCTAGAATTTATCTAGACGTATCATTTACAATAGCGTTCTTAGAATAGATATCTTAAACAAATAGGTTGGGTAAGGAGGTTTTGTGTCTGTGAAGTTTCGCTTGTCAGTTTTACTGCATTCATAATCAAAAGCAGGGTTGATAAAAATCATGACTTTTATAAAAAAATCAAAATAATCGGATTTATTTGATTTAAATCGGATTTATTTGATTTAAATCGGATTTATTTGATTTAAATCGGATTTATTTGATTTAAATCGGATTTTTTTGATTATTTCTGTCACACATGTCTCTAAATGTTTTTTCATTCTCGCTACTAAGCCCATTAATTCCTTATTATAACAAACAACAAGGTACTATGTTCTTCTAATATCATTGAAGTAACAGAAGATCAAATTTAAAATCAATCAGACCTGTGGAAGACGCTCACATCCATTCATCAACTAGAAAAGAGCTGATAATCTTCAAACGGCTGAACCGATTTTGATAAAACATGTCTAAGAACCTTCGCTAGAAAACCTGCTTTCAAATTAAAAAAACCGCATTCAAATCGGTTCACCCGTTTAAGAGCTACGGTGCCACAAACAGACACACACATAGCGGTCAAACTTATAACATCCTTTTTTTTTGCGTCGGGGGTTAACCCAGCCCGATTGCGTCATCCGCATCGCAGGTTGCCCCCACCCCAAATTCCGGTATTAAGAAAATCCCGCCGCCACCTCCTGTGTTCATCCAGGACAAGGACAAGTGGACGGCTATCTCTAAATGGTGTGTCGATCAGCGGATCGGTTACACCAACGCTAGGTCTACCCAACAGGGTATTAAAGTAACTCTCCCGACAGCCAATGACTATAGGGCATTAACTAGGCTTCTGAGAGATAGATGTGTGTCATTCCACACATACTCTCTCCCGGAAGAAAAACAGACCCGGGTCGTCATCAAGAGGATCCCTAAAGAGATTTCTCCCTCAGATATTCTAGCTGACCTTCAGTCACAGAAAATCCCGGTAGACGAGGTGCACCGTATGCACCGTTCGCGCGGCAGGGAAGCATACGACATGGTTCTCGTCGTGTGCTCCCCTACCGAGGGGCATCACCCGATATTCAATGTCAGTTCAATCTGTAACCTCATGGGCTTCATCATAGAGAAGCCCAGGAAAAATAGCTCCATAGGGCAATGCCATCGTTGCCAGCTCTATGGCCACTCACAGAAGCACTGCCATGCGAAACCTAGGTGCGTCAAGTGCCTAGGGGACCATGGCACTGCTGAGTGTACCCGACCCAAGGATCGCAACCTTTGCGACACTCCTCCGAGCTGCGTGCTATGTGGCCTCGAAGGGCACACAGCAAATTACCGGGGCTGCTCTAAAGCCCCAAAAACCAATCCATCTAAACTGACCAAGCGTCCATCAGACGCTTGGCAGCAAAATTATAGGGAATACCCCCAAATTCCCTCCTCCCAGATCCCCGAAAGGCTAAGCCCCCAGAGGCCTAGCCCGTGGTCCCAACTTCACCACATGCAGGCCTTTCCAGCCATGCATAACCCTAGGCCCGCGCCCCCGCAGATCCCCCTTTATTCCCTTATGGACCCCCGCAATCGCGTCCCCCCGCCCCCCGCTACTTCAGGGCCTCCAGCGCCCGCTCCCGCTCCCGCACCTGCTCCTAAAGCATCGCACCCCGCTCCCACTCCCAGGGCCCGTGGCCCCTCCGATGATGATACATTCGGTATCATCACAGACACCTATCAGGCCTTTTTCTCGCCCCGCGCGCAGCAAATGGCCAGGGATATAACAGCCGCCAAGAAATTCCGCGACGTTCCTATGTTGCAGAAAATCTTACATGCGTACCCGGAGATTACGCACGCCCTTGAATCCTTCTATAACCCCCCCCATAATGTCTAACACCGTTATAGCAAGGTTTAAACCCCGATCCCTTAACTTAGGCATCTTCAATGCAAACGGTATAAAACACCAACGCGATGAGATCGCGGAATTCGTCCGCGATCACAAACTAGACTTATTCCTCATACAGGAAACATTCTTAAAACCGAGTAGTCGCAACCCATCTATAGCCAATTATCGTATGGTCCGTAATGATAGGTCGCGCTGTCACAAGGGTGGCACCCTTATTTACTATAAAAAGGAACTATACTGCATTCCCATAGACCCTCCTCCACTTTCCAGACTAGAAGTCTCAATTTGCCTACTAGGCATGACTGGCCATCAGCCGGTCACTCTAGTTTCGGTTTATATCCCACCAATGGTCGGTTCTGAGAACTTCCAACTCATCTCCGACGATTTCGCCATTCTATTAGGCATGAGTGACTCCGTAATCATTGCGGGCGATCTCAATGCAAAACATACCTCCTGGAATTGTACCAGAACCTCTATAAGAGGGCGACACTTGTTCGACCTCTCCGCTACCCTGAACTTTGACGTCATCGCTCCGATGACTCCCACTCACTTTCCCCACGACCCCAATCATACCCCAGACGTACTCGACCTGGCGCTCTTTAAGAACGTCAACCTTAGGTTAGACTCAATAGAAACGGTACAAGAGCTTAACTCTGACCACCGTCCCGTAGTCATAAGACTGGCCTCCCGCACAGGTCCCTCCGATCCCAACCAACCCATAGGCACCAAAAGGGTAACGGACTGGAGGAGAGTAAGCGATAAGCTGAAACCCACCACGTCCCCCCAGCTGGACTCCATTCCAGATCAGTTTGACTCCGTCGCCGACACGACGGCCGCGATCGATTCGCTCACTGATCACGTGCAAACCGTCCTGAACGACTGTTCAAGGGAGGTTCCGGCAACGGACAACCGTTGCCTGAACCTGCCGGACGATGCGCGTGCTCTACTGACCGAGAAGAACGCGGCTATCCGTGCATACAGTAGCTTTCCCAGCGCCACTAACAAAACTCACATGCGCTACTTACAGAGAACTGTAAGGACACGCATAGCTGAGCTGCGTGAAGCGGGCTGGGATAAGATGCTGAGCGAACTGGAGCCAACTCACCTGGCCTTCTGGGAACTCCAGAGGAAACTCAGGTCCCAGCAGTCAGCTGCCATGCCCCCATTAGTCCGCCCAGACAAATCCATAGCATTCGACGACATCGACAAGGCCGAGTGCCTAGCCGACAGTCTCGAGACCCAATGCTCACCCAGCTCCTTACCAGTAGACCAAGCTCACCTTAAAAAGGTCGACGCGGAAGTCGAACGTAGAGCCTCTCTCCCACCCGTCGAAGACCCTGACTGTCCTCTGCCTCCCGTCACTCCGGACGAAGTGCATGACATCATCAAAGGTCTCAAAAAACGCAAAGCCCCCGGCTCAGACGGACTCACCAATAGGGTGATCCAACTCTTTCCCGCTCACTTGATCATGCTACTGACCACCATCTTCAATGGTGCTCTAAGCAATAACATCTTTCCCCAATCGTGGAAAGAGGCCACCGTCATCGGCATCCCAAAGCCCGGTAAGCCCAAATCCGAACCCTCCAGTTACCGCCCCATCAGTCTGCTCAAGGTCCTCGGCAAAATCTATGAGAGGCTTATTCAAAAGCGTCTCAGATGTTACGCAGAGACCAAGGGCCTCATCCCCAACGAACAGTTCGGCTTTCGAACTCAGCACTCTAGCGTGCATCAGGCCCACCGTATAGTAGAACACATATCCGGAGGTTTCCACCACGGTATGTTAACAGGCGCAATCTTCTTCGACATAGCGAAAGCGTTCGACAAAGTCTGGCACAACGGCTTATTATATAAGCTGTACAAACACGGTGTGCCGGACCGTCTCGTGCTCATCATACGAGACTATTTGTCGAACCGCACCTTCCGCTATCGCATAGAAGGAGCGCTCTCCTCCCCCAGACCCATACGCGCGGGAGTCCCTCAGGGCTCCGTGCTCTCTCCTCTCCTGTTCTCGCTCTTCACTAGCGATATCCCTAAGCATAAGAAGGCGCAGTTGGCTCT
Source organism: Agrochola macilenta (assembly GCA_916701695.1). Lineage (NCBI taxonomy): Eukaryota > Metazoa > Arthropoda > Insecta > Lepidoptera > Noctuidae > Agrochola > Agrochola macilenta. Next base: position 5,756,958 of record OU753554.1, on the reverse strand, counting down.
GTTCGCAGACGATACGGCCATCTACTGCAAAGGGTATAGTACGGCTCAGATACTCCTAAACCTACAAAGGGCAGTCAACAATCTTGGCGCCTGGTTTAGATTATGGAGAATCGAGGTCAATCCCGACAAAAGTCAAGCGGTCCTCTTTTCCAAACCGCGACGCACACCCACCATTCCCAGACCAGTCACCATGTTCGGCAAGCCGATCCCTTGGGGGAAGCAAGCCAAATATCTAGGTGTAATTCTCGATCATCATCTCTCCTTCGCACAGCACATAAAGTCGGTTCGCTCGCGAGCCGCTTTCGCTCTAGGTAGACTCCACTATGTCCTGAATGCACGTAGCAAATTGTCACTCAAGTGCAAATTGCGCATCTATACGGCGTGCATTCGGCCAATCATGACCTATGCGGGCACCGTCTTTGCTCAAGCAAAACCCCACTCGATCCATAGGATTCAGACAGTCCAAAACCGTTTCCTTCGTAAGGCCACGGGATCCCCCTGGTATGTTAGGAATGAGATCCTCCATCTCGACCTCAAAATCCCCACGATCCAACAGTTCCTAAAACGCATGTCCAAGCGTTACTTTGAATCCGCTGCCAAACATCGCAACCCTCTGGTTGTCGAGGCAGCAAATTATGTCCCCTCAACGATTAGTAGGATCCGCCGCCCGAGGCATATTCTCTCAGAACCTGATGACCCCATAACCCTCCTCCAGGAGAGCAGTAGGGCCACCAGCACAGTACACAAACACAAACGACACCCGTCATACCGACCTCGCCGTCGAGGTCCACCGCGATCGCGACCGCGACCCCCCCGAGTAAACGATACTCCCCCCCGACCCTTGCTCGAAGATGCGCCAGCCCGCGTCGACGCTGAGCCAGTAGCTTTAAATTCCCCGATCAATAATCATGATATACTTTTGATCCAGCCTGTCCCTCTTGCTGTCGTCCCCTCAGCGAATGCCCTAAGCCGAGGTTCGTACCCGACAGGGGGTGCCCTTAGCGAGCATTCGCTTAGTTTTAATTTAGAATAGTTTATGCCCCTGGCTGGAGGCTTTGAGTGTAGAAGCTTAAGGCAGCCACAGGAAAGCCCGGTTAAGCAGACACTACCTTAGTGGTAACCTGCGAGATGCCCTAGTTAAAAAAAAAAAAAAAAAAAAAAAGTCGGGGGTTAAAAATAGAGCAGTAGGTAGCATAATCAAGCCATTGGTCTTAAGTTCCAATTTTAAACCCCGACATCCGCTTTACTTTATATAAATTATTTCATCATCGCTGCTCGCAAAACCAGGGTTGATAAAAAATCATGATTTTTATAAAAAAAACAAAATAATCGGATTTATTTGATTTAAATCGGATTAATTGGATTTAAATCGGATTTTTTTGATTATTTCTGTCACACATGTCTCTAAATGTTTTTTCAGTCTCGCTACTAAGCCCATTAATTCCTTCTTTCAACGTTTACACACCGCTTTGTTAAACTTGCCGCAACTGGACTTTTTTCATCGAAATAAACCCATACAGCATCTTTTTTCCTTCCAGACATCTTGTTGTATTCACTTTCATCAATCACGAATGAGCGCGCCAAAGACTAATCGGACGGATTCAGTCACGAGTTTAAATTTCGGAGAATCTCCGAACGGTGTAGTTAAACAGCATTGGACACTTGTGTGCGCGCCGTAGTTTATGTCGGGGGAAGTCCCTTGACACATTTTGACTGATTTGGTCGAAGTAAAAAAATATTGATTTAAATCAATGATTTTTATAAAAAAATCACTTGATTTTAATCGCGACCCTGCGCAAAACGGTGAAGGAAAACATCATGAGGAAGTCGACATGTACTAGATCCGAAAATTGGAAGACATGTGACATCCACCAACCCGCAGTGGTGGATTAAGGCCCATTCCCTCTCATCGAGAAAAGGCCTGTGTCCCAGCATTGGTTAACATTGAAGTCTGATTATGTTGTTATCAAAATTATAAAAGACAAAATAAACACCACTCATTCAGAAACTGGGCCTCCAAAAGCAAGTAAACGTTCCACATGAATGCCATTTCGCGAAGTCGCGATGGAACACTCGACTTCCATTTACGAAACTTCAAAGTAATAACAAAGACGTCTTGATTATTTTAGCTAGCTTACTGTTTAACTTAGCCACGGTTGTTTGTCAATACGGGGTAACTTTATACACCAAGTTTCAGTTACGGGTGGAGCAATGCGAAACGCGATAGGCGTGTAAGGTTACGAATATTGATTTACCCGTTTATGGTGGAGTAACTGGTGTTATAACTCTGAACCTACCACCAGTTACTGAGGAGCTTGAGTATTGGCAGAAATGCCTACGCTGGAGATAGGAATGTTTACGGGTCTAAGGCAATATTGTAGCTCGTTTTCTGTAGATATATACTTGAAGGGATATATAGCAAAAGGACTTATGGCGTCATCTACATCGCCACATGCGAACTACGCATCAAAGACCTGACGTCACACAAATCCGGTATCGCGCAGTTAGAGTTTACCCCGTGAACAACATATATATACATATAATTTCCCCGATTTCAATCGTTGGGCAGTTACCCGCCAGACACGACACCCGTTTGGTCCGAGGATCCTCCCTTTTCTAAAGAGGATGAGTGAACTTTCCACCCTGTTCCTCATACCTCTAAAGACTAGATATGTTAAACAGAGAGTGTACCTAGTACAGTCTACTCCCTAAGCGAAATCCGTAGTTTCAGCCGTGCGTCGTTACGGGCGTTTCCTCTCCTTCTCACTTATGGCTTGTCTGTAAGTGAGACGAGGAACGAAGCGCCCGTAACGACGGCCGAAACTACTGATTTCGCTTAGGTAGAAGGCCCCCAGGGCAGAGCCGGACATTTGTGTTTATTTCAAATTCCTTTGATTTCACTCAAAAGGAGAAAATGGCAATATCTGTAAGATTTGTGTATAACAACGGTTCCGGATACGGTTTCTGTGCGTTTCTTTCACTTTCTGTGTTTGTTTACTCATCTTTGTAGATTCAGGGTTTATGTTTGTTCAATAGGTTCAGATTGGGTTGTGTGCGTAAATTATTCTGGATGTGCTGTGCGTAAATTGATTTCGCATTTATAAACGGATAAATGCGAAATCAATTTGCCCATGGTTCAATCAATCAATCATTTATTCTCTCTTCACAAAGCTGACTTAAAGTTATTGTGTACAAAAAATGTCTCAGCTGTATTCCACCTTCGTGAGAGACTGGTGGCTGATATAGGTTTTTGGGAAAAACCTGTGTTACCTGTCACCAGGCCCCCTCCACCGCTAGAATTAGCTTTCACAGAGGTACTGTGCAAGAGTCGGAAGTTAAGCAATATGCATAACAAAAATGTTTACAAACTACATGGCGTAAACATGGAGGCTGGGCACCTAAGCATTTTATTTGGCTAAGGCAAATAAAATGCTTAGGTGCCCATCTCAATGTATTTTGTAGGTGGCGGAATCAGGCAATAAGAAACTACCTTTAATTCTGTCTGGAGCTACCACCGATATTTTTCTCTCGATGTCTCAAAGGGCTCTTAAAATGGCCGCCGAAACTTGAAATAAATTGCAGGGAAAAGGGTTATTTCCTTGGCATTGATGACGCCAGAAAGCCTTAATGCCATTTCCCCAGTTTATTTCGGATATGTTCCGTGGCGTACAAGCGGGAAAGGAAGCCGCAATAAAAAAAGGACGGAATTTCTGAATACTTTAAATGACTCGGAAGATCGCGTCGGGTATGTTACAGTAGCAGTGTTTTTTCAGGAAATCTTTGTGCAAAGTTTTTTGTGAAACCTTTGATTTTGTGAACCGTTTCATGTTAAGTACTCGTTTTCCGAAGAGTATTTTTTTTTGTTTAAAAGGATTCCCCTGCGTCAATCATAAAATTTACTTATTCTGGCAGTCTTGACCGTCATGAACTTCTTTTGGGGTAGACAAATTATGACTAAGTATGACTATTCGTATCGTATCCTACTTTACACGGGCCCTTTCTCGTTGTACTACTCAACGAAGGGGGTATAAAATATTTTTTATAAGTAAAGTACTTACGTTTGTATATCTGTAAGCCCTTTTACATGTTGAAGCTTCAAAGCTTGACAGTTTCAAGTGATTGATGTCCTTCCGATCATTATCATGATCCTCCAAATTGGGGTCGGTTCCATTATGAGATGCGGAAGCAATATTACCTACTTCTGGTGTCTTTCTTAAACGACATTTTAGACCGAATCTTTGTTCGCGACTTAGTTTCCAAACATGTAAGCAAATATGTGTTTTTGGAAAAACTACTTTAATACCCACACATAAAGTTTAGTTTCTGTTACAACTTCAAAAAAATTATGCCTTTTCCAGTAGTTGTAAGTAGTAAACATTCTGAAAGCAACTTAATTTACACTAGTATAAAGTTGATATTCGTTTAAGTGGAATAACATCAATCGGAAACAAGGATTTGAATAGATTTTATTGTTAATGTAATACAGGCTGATGTTATTATTACAAAATATAAGCAGACATCCCGGTATGCGTAATATCGTCTATTTGTCATTTTCTGCTGATGTCAACCTGTGCTCATGTTGTTTCTATGTTTGTTGCAGTCGAAGGCGCTAGGCAGAGTGCTATTCGACCAGGTATGTCGGCAGCTACACCTTCTGGAAGCGGACTACTTTGGCTTGGAGTACCTGGACGCCAACGGTACGAAAGTATGGGTACGTTATCCACATTTATTACTTACGTAGTTTTAGAAATACACCTGTAGTAATAGCCCTAGGAACTTGTTGGACTTTTGCCAACATCTATAAAGCCAAAGTGCAGCTGGTAAGCCTCATTTATCATGTTACTAAACTGCCCCTAGAATTCCAGAACGTGGGAGTTTTCCACAAAATTCTATTATTATTATACTTGTCTCGGGTTGGTATTATCCGTCAACACCCACTAGGAAAATTAAATTATTAATTCTCACGGAAACAGTCTAGTAGCTAAAGCCTCGGTCACACACAGCGAGTATTCGCTGCCTGCCTGTCGCACACAGCGATTTATACACACGAATTTCGACAGAGCGGCGCACTGAGCGGAATACTCGCAGCGAGTTTGTCACGAGCGAATGCTAGCGGCGAGTTGAATTCGCCGCGACTAAAATTGAACATGCTTAATAGTGATGATGGCTAAAATTTTTTTAGCCCGTCATGGAGATTATTAAAAAATGTTGGACACGTATTTTTTCTTTTTCTAAGTAATCTAAAGATTACGGCGATACATTGAGTTAAAATATGCCATGACGTCACGAGTATATTGTAGATTTTATACTTGTGAAGTTGTGACGCAGCAACCACCACTCCCCGGCTTAAAACGCGTTATATCTAAGTAATTTTTTATTAATATGATAAAGCAAAAAATACGTGTCGAATATTTTTTTATTATCTGACTGACGGACTAATTAGAATTTCTTTTTTTTTTTACCCAGACATCATCCCTATTCTAATCGCGGCGAATGAATCTAGTCGCAGCGAATTGCCTGTCACACGCAGCGAATTCTCGCTGCGAATACCTATTTGCTGCGTGTGACCAAGTTTTAAGAATAACGGACTAATCGCTCAGTAGTTTCCGAATCCGAATCAAAGAAATGCCAAACATCTAGGACCTGCAATAGGCCGGTTTGATTGATTGAAATAAACAGGTTGATGCATATATTACGTACCAGTCCCCTGAGAAGCACAGGGAAGTGTTTCGCAGACGTTACATAAGTATCAACGTGACAGTGAGAGCACTTGCTTCCAATTGATCTCTAACTTCCAGCGCCCTGATACATTAAACTTGACATTGAGTGACAAAGGGTACTCCAGGTCTGAACTCTGAGGAACTCAAATTACATAAATAATAAAGCTTTTAACTAAGTACAGTACCCAGGCGTTAATATGACATGGAGCTTTAAGCAGCGCGTTTACGATCAAAGAATAACGTAAAACCATTAGTGAGATATGCAATGTAAGTCTCATCTAAATTGTTATAAAGTACAAATTAGTATGATTGCCGTGAGTTTGATAAAACTCTCGGCAGTCATTCTGATTTATACCTTACCATACCGAAATAAGAGTTGCATTGCAATGGCTTACCAATGGTTTTACGTCGATCGTGACCTTAGAGAGCGACAGATGCGACGCTATACGAAGCCTTTTTCTAAAACTCCTGCACTATTTTACGGCGGTGTACTACTGTAGTACCCAGGTCGTAAAATAGTGCAGGAGTACTGCTTTTAAAAGTAATGCAACGCTAGTAATTTGTGAGGATTTATGGAGCGTGTGAGAGTGCAAGCGACGTCCCAGAGGGTTAAACACTGACCTTTTTGACGTCCTTTATAAAGGTCAAATGCACTCTGTACTGTGCATTCGAAAAATTTATAGCTATGTAGTGAAACCAGGAATTAAGAAAGATCGTCCAAACCGGGTTCTTTTTTTAGTACAATGAAAAGATGCATGTCACTTTAACTTTTTGCAAATCTTCTGGGCCCAAACAGTATAAACATCATAGATGTACCGTCGAACCGAAAAGGAGAAGAAGCTAGCCTTTTCCCAATACGGGTGAACATCAGTCAAAGTTCTTCGTATAGTTTCCAGTTATCTATTATACATTATGTAAAATATTACGTAAGTGCAGTCAAGCGTTGCTCTGGAAACCTTACATACTTGAATGACAATTGAGTGCAACGCTAATTGGATAGCGCTAAATCTTATAATTATGTCTGGTTGGACGGCAGCAAGCATTAAATTGGCGAATCTATAGAATTTCCCTACTTCGTCCAGAATGATGGCGAAAAGGTTTTTCTTGTCTATTCATGATCGAATGGCAACTTTAATCCCCTACGTTCAATTTGAACAATGGATTTCCTTTATAAAGATGAACCAGAAAAACCAAAAAAAGAGAACCAAAAAAAAAAGAAAAGGATTATTTTATCTTTTATATTTTGTGTTTCACGAACTGTGTCCAAATAAATCTTTTTTTCTTTTATTTATCTGTCAACGATACTTGGACGAAAGTATCAGGAAGCAAGCATAATAAAAAAATTCAACAACACTTTTAGTTGTGACCTAATTTTAATACAAAGAAGTGTGCTGTGAACTAACTGAAGATAAAATTGCTTTACTTTAAGATTTAGTACCGTAGCGCACCATTATATAAAGAAGGAAGTATGGTCACTCGTAAACACTGAATATTGTACTCCTGGTTACGTAAAAGAATACAGAACAATGTAAGATACTGAGTAGGTTTTCATATCGCCAGTTGTAGTGGTAGTACAATGCATTGTAAATCAAATTACATAATGCAGTATGAAAAATGTTATAGCGTATTTTAAGTCGTGAAAAAATACCGCTAGGATTTCCTCCGAAGCCGTCGACTAGTGTCGAAGGCTGCAGTTGCTTCTACAGTTGGCGCTTGCCGCTCGTGGATATGAGAACTTAGATGGGATGTCTGAAATGAGAAATAGGATAGATTAACCTTTTTAAATTTAGACGTAATAGTATAAAGCTTCGTGCAGACTACCGCGACGCGACACCGGCTATTTTATACCATGAAGTTTTCTTAGAAATTGTATTGTTCGAATCGCGTCGCGCTGGTCTGCACGAGCCTTAACGAGTGTGTATGGGAAAACCCTATGATGAAGTATTCAGAGCAACAAAAGTCTTTAAATTTATAACAAGCTATATGAAAACACAGTTACGAAAGATAACAAAATGGTGGGAGCGAAATGTTAACTTTAGGGCCTACGTTCACATAAAAACTACATACATTACAGATCTGGTCAACAACCACCAGATTTTACACTAAATTAAGATTCTGAGACTCCTAGCATTTGTATTACAATCCAATGAATGACCCATCATCATCATCATCATCATCATCTGCCAAATCTTTACCCAACTATGTTGGGGTCGGCTTCCAGTCTAACCAAATGCAGCTGAATACCAATATTTTACATGGAGCCTGCCTATCTGACCTGCACAACCCAGTTCTTGGGTAATACGATACCACTTGGTAAGACTGGTTGTCACACTTTCGGGCTTCTGACTACCCGTACCGACTGTTAACGATATATAAATGACAGCCGGAACCAAAGGCTTAACGTGCTTTGCGAGGCACGGAGGGGTCTCGTTATGGAATGGATGGTTACCTTTCCCCGGACAGACCACGGCAAGCATAGCTTAACTTTCGACCAGTGCGGCTGTTTTATTTACTCTGGAGCCCTGAGGGACTCAATGCAATAATATCTTCTCTTTCACCAGTACTGGCTAGACTCCGAAAAGCCGATGTGCCGTCAAGTGGGCCTGTCCATGCTGGAGCCGACCCTGCGCTTCTGCGTCAAGTTCTACACATCAGACCCTGCACGACTGGAGGAGGAGTTCACTCGGTACCTGTTCTGTCTGCAAGTGAAGAAGGACCTAGCGACGGGGTGCATACAGTGCAATGAGAACACCGCTGCGCTTATGGCCAGCTATATTGTTCAAGGTAAGGAAACTTCATGAGGAGACTTTGAGAAGTTGAGTAGTCGTCTTCAGCTTATGTTGTGCTATCGTGTACTTTTTCTCGTGGTATATATAATACAGTAGTAATGCTTTACGTTGAATACGTCTTTTAAGGATGACCGACTATACTCCTATACTCTGTCATCGTCACAAAATCTTGACACGCAACATATACACATATAGATTTTCGTGTCGATAACTTGCATCTAAAACAATTGTTTTTTTTTTTATCCACTTAGTATCCACTTTCTTCTTTGATTTCTATTAATATTTCTTACCTGAGCAACAAAAACAAGTTTCAGTAGATTCAATTTTATTTTAATTTTGATGATTCGTTTACACACCTGACATCACACACGTGTCTAAGCCACGATCCAGTTAAGATTATCCAATTTTATAAGCCATGATGCGGTTGTACCAACAGATCCCTTATAAAAGCCTGGATACAAAATTCACGAGTTAGCAAACAACGTATAACCTTAAAACTCGTATCGAGCTCGCAAACTTCACTCGCCACACGACGTAACTTTAATTACGTAGTGTGACCTAAATCATCAACAATTCCATATTAATAACGAAACGGGCATGTCGGCTAGTTGAGGATTAATGTCCAGTTAGTATTCGTAGCATCCTGTATAGTATATTAGGTAGTTGTAGTTGGGTGGAATGCATTGTGTATACAGGGGTGGCAGTGGGGACATCGACGCGAAAACTTTTACCATGGATTCAGTACGTGATTCTAAACGCCGCTGCGTTGAAATTTTTCGTCGGTTATTAAAAAAAACAATTCTGCTGTTACATAGAAAAATGCGCGGTCAAAATGTATGGAACAGCAGATTTTTTTTAATAACCGACGAAAACTTTCAACGCAAGGGGTTCAGAATCACGTATTCCATGGTAACAGTTTTCACGTCGATGTCCCTTCCACCCTGTATAGGAATACTATAAAATGATAAAATCAATTTTGATAGATATTAAACTTTCACTAGAGGTGGTGGTATTTTCGATTGTATTAAGATTAGTTGCGGAGGAATGAGGAAAATGTCGTGAGGAAAGTTTTTAGTATGAATGTGGATGGCTATAAGAGTAGGGGAAGACCGAAGAAACGATGGATGGACTGTGTGGAAGATGATATGGATAGAACGGGGGGACTACCGAGATGACGACTAATAGAGAAGTATGGAAGAAAGAGATATGTTACGCTGATTCTAAATCAATTGGGGTAAGGTCAAGAGAATGATGATTAAGCTTTCGCTAGGGGGTCGTCCATGAATCACTTGATATTTTTAAGTAACTTTTCAAACCCCCCCCCCCCCCTCCTCCTACTGGTGTTACGTGGTGAGGTTTTAGATTAACCCTTCCGGGAGGGAGGGGTTAGTCCCAAAGTCACGTGTATTTTTTTGGTGCAAAGTATCTTAAAAAATGTTTTATCTTTAAATACAAAGAAAAATATTTTATTGGGGCAGGGGGCCGCTTTTCGGTTTAGAAATGCGCGTAAATCAAAAAAAATTGTGAAGTGATATCCCCTTTGTGATATTTCGTGATTTTTTCCGAACCCGGAGAAGGTTCGAAAAAAATCATCACTCATTCATTCCCCCTTTCTAGCCTCATTTGATTTATGGACGACCCCTAGAGGGAGTCAGTGACTGGTAGCAACTGGAACGGTGTGCGAATTGGAGAGGCCTATGTCCAGCAGTGGACTGCTATTAGCTGATGACGATCATGATGAGCCAGTTTATCTGAAAATTGATTTTTTTGGAAAACACAATAGCTTACTTTTGGGAAATATCGCCATCAACATTTTCTCCCTTCTTTTCTTGATTACGTGTCTGCTCAAGTCAGGATTCACAGCATTGTTTTAGAAATAAGGGTCTCATATTAACTGACTTTTCTTCTATACTTTCTTAGCGGAATGCGGCGACTTTGTGCCAGAAGACTACCCGGACCACACGTACCTCAGCGGGTACAAGTTCTTCCCCGGACAGGACTCGGAGTCCGAGAGACGGATCATGGAGAACCATAAGAAGCATCTGTAAGTCTTTACACAGCTTTGAATGTCTGTCTGTTTGTTCTCACGTCTTGTCGGCTAAGTTACTGAAACAACGTTGTTAATGTTTAGCGAGGTGCGGAAATTGTGAAAAAGATACACAGTTTTTTCTTCCCACCGCAATTTTTTTTAAATATTTGGGATCCTCAAAACAAATCCTTTCATTTGATATGTCACACGGTACAGTTAGCAAAACTTTTTTAATTTTTTTTTTCAATTGACCCCGAAATGTGACTATATTGAGTAGAGTGAGTATATTCAAAATTGATTTATTTTCGTTACACGTCCGTGTTTAGGTCACAGAAATTGATATGTGTACCAAATTTCAACTTAATCGTTCCATTAGTTGAGGTACGGAACCCTAAAAAGTTTGCTCCTTGATTAGAATAATTACTAAAATGCGTTGCTTTAAATAAATTTAACTCTCCAATCAAATACGTGTAATTCTTGACTTTTACTTAGCAACCAAACATTTTTAAACAACTTTCCAGAAGTTTTTAGCACCAATACTTATGTATTTCGTCCAAACTCCTCAACGATTCCGGCAACCTTTAATTTACGTAATACTAAAACCCAAGTTCTTACATAAACAAGACTGAAGCAACAAAAGTCTCCAGACTTACGGAAACAAGATAAAGCACTCTATCCCGAGTAATTGGACCAATCAGGGGAGTTGTAGTGATTGTTTTTTTTGTTTTTTTTTATTGCAGAAGCCAGAGCCCCGCTGAGGCTGACTTAAACCTATTAGAAACGGCGCGAAGATGTGAACTATACGGTGAGTGAAGAGTTCGGCTGATTGTTTTATTTATGGATTGATTTTGTTTTTACCGATATCAAAAAAGAGAGGGGTACAGCCAAAACCGTTTATAACGACTTCCAAGAGACCGTTGAATTACGGTTGTTATAGTCGATAGTCTTTATAACCAAACACTATGTTAAGTAAACAGAAATGTTGGGACTTCAACATTTCGTCATTCTATCCGGTACGTCGCGTCGGTTCAAAGTCAAAAGTCAAACAATTTATTTCAATTAGGCACATAAAAGGCACTTATGAACGTCAAATTTACAAAAAATAGAATTGATTCTAGTCGCCCCTTCCAAAAGGTAGTTTTCGTATGGAGAAGAAGAGAAAGGGTAGGGTTATAAGAGAAGTTATGTTCATCTGTATGTATCATTATTTTTCTCTTGAATTGTGGACCGAAATGAAATGAAATGAAATTGTTTATTCTGTAAATAGGATATCGGAATCACTTTTACACGTCATATAAAAAAATATTAAAAATAAGCTAGGTGAGGTCAGTGTTTCCTATCTGACTACTCTGAGAAGAAAGGCCGAAACAAACTCAGAGGTCGCAGTCTCTTTTAAAGTCCAGACATAATCTTGGTCAAGAAATGTGAGGACCATGTAGATTAAAGTCTGAAATGGTGTTTTGAGGAAAGAACCACACAGATTTGATTTGACCCATTTTGAAAATAATTTTTTCGTTTGTTAGAGGAAGCTTGCGCTGTGGTCCCCTATAAATATATTAATTTTGCTCGGGTACTTTTTGAGTTAGCTTCTAATTGATGTAGGGTAGGTACCATAACTAAAAAAGTAGAAAACTTTTTTACAAAAACAATACAAGCGTTTTCCAAAAAAAAACACTGCAAAGTGAAAAAGAACTATAATTTAATGGGAAGTCGGTGGCAAAAAAATAAAATACTGATTCAAACCGATTTCTTTTTTACAAGTCGGTTGTTTTGATTTTGTTCAAAGTTTTTTATATTTGCTGATTTCGGAATATTTTATGGGTATTATAGTGTTGGGAAATGGAGTGTAAAATTAAAGAGCATTAGGGTACAACGAGCGATTTTACGATTTAAAACTTTGGAAGTTTATACAATTCTGAAAAGTTTATTTCTTCTTACACCATGAAGATACAAATGTCATGATTCTACACTTCTTAAAGAGCTGTATAACTTGACATTATCAGTAAAAACTCAAGATTAAGTCCAGTTTAAAAGAGAAAGGGAGTTCTTTACGAAGCAGTGGAATGAAAACTGAATTTTAATATGTCCTAATAAATAATCATCAATATTTGTTTCAGGTATAAAAATGCATCCAGCGAAAGACCACGAAGGTGTCCCATTAAACCTCGCAGTTGCGCACCTGGGTATAATAGTGTTCCAAAACAATACCAAGATCAACACGTTCAGTTGGGCGAAGATACGGAAAATATCGTTCAAGAGGAAAAAGTTCCTTATCAAGCTACATCCTGAGGGTTATGTTAGTGTAAGTGAAGTTTTATTTTAACTAGCGACGCACCCCTTTGCACGCTTCTTCTACTTTTCGTGTGGTTAGCGACTAACCTGGTGTCAGAGTTTTAAAGCCGCCCATGGGCCTCTAACTTGGCTTCACATGCCGTCGACAAATATCTCTCAGGCATGCAGGTTCCTTACGATGTTTACCTTCACCGTTTTTGAAGCGTAATATACACTACGCACAATAGCATAATTATACAATATTCGTACGCACATAAATCCGAAAAGTCAGAGGTGCATGCCTTGGGTTCGAACTCGAGATATATGTATGAAGCTTCGCACGCTGCAATGGCGACATGTCAAAAAAACGAGATTCCTGGGCTATAACCAAGTTAAATAATATCAAAGTATCATACTCATAAACCTTCCGGAATAAATTCTGTAATTGATGGTGAAAACCGCAATTCCAGTGTCGAGTCAAGAGATCTAAAGATACAAACAGAAACGAAAATCAAATTCGTTTTATACTGTGTATAGATAAGTATTTATAAAACTACTGAATTCATTGACCTTTTTTTGAAGAGCATTCAAGTTGATTCAAGTAGTCTCCACGAGAGGCCATTTCAAATGACTCGCTCTCTCTGGAGAGTCAAACCCAATGGGCTAGGAGTATTTTATTAGCGAACTAGCTTTTGCCCGCTTTATCGCCCGCGTGGATGTCTGAAAATATCCCACGGGAACGCACTACCGGGATTAAAAGTACCCCATGTCCACCCCATCCAGGTTATAAACTATCTCTGTGAAAAATTTCATGACAATATATGACAAACGAACAAAAATTCTAAAAACCATATTTTCGGCATTAGAATCGTTCCCAAACCTCGTAGTAATTAATTTTTTCAAAATTATTCAATATGTAGTTTTGACTTCGGTACTATTTTATTGTATGTTACATATAGAAAGATATAGATGACAGCAATGCTATAGTTTGACCCAGACCGCTGTACCGCGCTTTAGGAATGCGCGGCGAGGCGGGCGGCAGCGTTAACTATAAATAATAACCAAATTTTATGAGCCCCACATTAATAGATCTTCCCCACTTAAGTTACCTCTGCAGTTCTAAAGTAACGATTTAAAAAACGCCCAAAATTTTCGAAGCTTAAAAGTAGTTTTACCTAGTCAATTTAATTAATAAAGATTTCTTTAGAATTTCCTTTTCTTTCTACAGGGTTACTACCGCGACGTAGTAGAATTCTTCTTCGACGGTCGCAACGAATGCAAGAACTTTTGGAAGAAGTGCGTGGAGAACCACGGGTTCTTCCGTTGTTCGAGTGTCGCACGACAGCCGAGACAGAAGACTAGGGTCATATCCAGAGGATCCTCGTTTAGGTGAGTTAATACGACACCATAGGAAGCTGCCAGTATTATTATGAAGTGTAAAAACCATGGTTGGAGTGTATACATTCCTAAATAGCTCAATCTTTCTCTCTTGCAAGACATCTTAATAGACCCCTGAAGGCAACCCGATTGAAGTCGATTCTACGTCACTAATATTATAGATGACAACCAACTTTGGGTTTACTATAAATTCTGCTTATTTTTACCGAATTTCCAAATAACAAATGGAGTTAGAATGCTTTCAATGCGGCTGTCTATTTTTAAACTGTTGCAAACTAACTAGTGAATCTTCTACTAACTAGTGAATCTTCTACTAACTAGTGAATTTTCTACTAACTAGTGAATCTTCTAGTAACTAGTGAATCTTCTACTAACTAGTGAATTTTCTACTAACTAGTGAATCTTCTACTAACTAGTGAATCTTCTACTAACTAGTGAATCTTCTACTAACTAGTGAAACTTCTGATAGATATAATATTACCGTAAAATGAGTTTTGTATATGAACTTTTGAACTCATTTCTTGTAATAGCCCACTGTCTGTTCGACCGTTATTAAACGATGCAAATGTCCAACGATACCTTCAATAATCAATTCAAACTTCGACATAAATACTTTATTATTATTACATAATACAAATCATCTTTTTCTCTTTATAGGTATAGCGGTAAAACGCAGAAACAAATCGTCGAGTACGTTCGGGACAATTACGTGAAACGACAAACATTCCAGAGGTACGTTCATATTAAATACATTACTATAAATAAGCTTAGCTATTATGGCGGATATGTATTCTAGTAGAATTAAAATTGACACGAGGTAAAAGCGACAGAGTGAAAGAAGTCAATTTTAACTCGCGTCAAACTCAATAATGCATGTATAAAGAAATATAATCAGCTTAAGCCGCTATAGTTTAAAATATATAGCTTTCTGACTGTAAGGTCCTTCGTACGGCTACGTAAATATTCGATACACGACGATTTTGGTGTCTAAGCGACTACTGCAATACAAATTCATAGAGGTTTGTACTATCGAAGAATTTCATATCTAAGCAGTTTGAAAACAAAATCCCGTGAACGTGATGACCACATCTGTTACCGCCCCGGTTCTATGGCGGCCGAGAGCTGCAAGCAGAAATAGTCCTTACGGTGTATAGATATGAACTTCTTCGATGGTACACAGGCACGCGTCGCCGAGTCATGAGTTTGTATTGCTTAGAGACCAAAATCGTCGGGTATCGAAGATTTGCGTAACCTTGTGTACGAAGGGCCTTTCTTATCTTTAATTACTGCTAGGAGTAGCTAGACAACGCTTATAGATGTAATACCGTTTGTTACAAACAAACCGAGGTATAGGTAGGACGTACGGGAATCCTAACATAAGTTAATATTAGCCTAAGTTTGTCCTAAAGGTGAGTGGTTAGCATGGGCTGGGAGACACTAGCTTTTGGTTTTGTCTTGTGGGCGTTTGTGTGACAAGATAAGCGATTCTTAACGAACAGATGCATGATGTAAACAACAGTCCCTCGAACTATAACGATTGGTTAGCGTGAGGCTTCGATAGTTTTGTAATAATCGATGGTGATTACACTCTGTTCCCGAAAGAACGAGTCGCATGACACATTGCACGAAGTGTGCAAAACGAAATTTAAAAAGTTTTTTGTCGATGTATGTATGTAAACTTATTAAGGCTTTTTGATTGTAAATGATTTTTTTTACATAAATCATTATCATAAGTTTTTGAAATAACATTTTCGTTCACATGAAATAAAAATAGTGGTCGTGGAAATTTTGCACGATGTGACCGATTTTTATTCTAAATGATACAAAAGTAATGGTAATGATTAATGTTATGAAAAGCATTTACCATGAATCCAATTAAGTTTTCTTACATACAACGAATAATATATTTTAAATTTGACTTTGCACACTTCGTGCAATGTGTCGTGTGACTCGTAATATCGTGAGCAGAGAATAGCATTTACTCGAGCATGCGCTGTATCCGTTGAAATTTCCGCTTCTTCTAAACGAGTGCGGTGTAGTGGCGAGTGCGTTGCGTTGCGACGGCACTGACAATCGGTCGGAGGATGGTGTTGTCGTATTACGTAGGGTATGTCTATGATGGGTCTGCGCTCTGATGGGTTCATTTTACGTTGAGTAAAACCTCTTTCCTTTCCAAAGCATCGATAAAGTTAAAATCAATTATCTTTTCTACGGTTTCACTAGTTAGCCGGACACTAGAACTTAGTTGGTCACGCTTGCTTGACGCACGAGGACCGCAGGCCCGTCGCGGCGCGACGCGTATCGTAAGGGCACAGATTACATACTGTACAGATGTTCGACTTCCTACATTCTACGACCGGCGCACGCACACATGCGCAACGCACGTTTTCAAGGGGTAAAATGGCTCGTGTTTGATGATGTCATCAAATGCCCTGGCTATTATAAGCGTGGTTTCGACAATTGCTTATTGGATCTACACCATAATTATGTCGTCTGCCATAATTTTGACACCTTGAGCGGATTTGACAGTAGAAATAAACTTTTCCGTGCACCTGGTGATGAATATAGGAAGTCGAGTATGTTTTGAGGAAATATCTGTGGGCTTATCTTAGACGCGCCAGAAAATCAACTACTACGATGTAAACGGGTAAACCTCAGTGCACAGATATTTCCTACGCGTATGTGATCTGTGATAAGGGCGGCCACACACTCGGGTACAGTGCGAAACCAAAAGCTGGTGTCAGTCGTCACCATCCTCTGCCCGACTGTCGGCAGGTCGGGCTCGTTCCGCGCGTCGCGCTCCGTGTGCGGCTCGCGCGGCAACGTGGCGCCCCCCCCTGCGCCGCTCAACCAGAGCCTCTCCGCGCACCCGCTGCTGCCGCTGCCGCCCGGCTCTGACGGTACGTACGAACTTACACGAACATGCCCGAACGTAACGGTACCTATTAGAGCGTGTAACACTACAAGGTTCATTTGGCGCGTCGCTTAAATCGGAACTAACAACGCCATCGTACGACAATTGCACAAATGTTTACCAAAAGCGCCCCCTGTCAATGTTATTCGGGCGCCAAAAGAGCCTTGTAGCAGTGTAAGGGTAACGATGTGTTTGATTAATGTTTTATGTTCCCAATTTTGTTTTAAACCTGTATCCAAATTAGGTTTCTAATTCAGTTTCGACCTTTTTTGTGCAAAATTTCCGCTTTTCTTCTTCAATCAATGTATCTCCCACCTTTCCAAATCGTTCGTCGCGTGTTCTGTCTTACTCACACATGTCTCGTCACTAAGTTGGGTGTGTATTGCAGCGATTTCCCTGGAGTGGGACAAGCAACCTCACTACCTGGAGGCTTCTCTGATGATGAAGGGCTACAGTGCGGAGGAGGCGCGCGCGGCGGCGGCGCGGGCGCGGCGCCCTCAGGCCGCGACTCGCCCGCCGCTCGCAGCTACCGCCTATGCCAGCACGAGAGACAAGGTACGGACATATCTGATGGCAAATTCTCGTAGGGTAACAGACCCAATTATTAGCACTCTCTAATTTCATGTTTTATTTTTAATATATAATACTATATTATTCCCTAAATTTATGTATCCATAAAACGTCTTGTTTGATGATGTTTAATATTTAAAATACTTAAACATTTAAATGTTATTTAATTACCAGCAAAATCCGATGAAAAGTATTTTATTACAATTGAAAAATGAACCTACCTTCATTTGTTGGCACGATTGTTACCAGTTATTGGCACCAAATTACCCAATTACCAGCACTTGGACTTAAGGCAAATAAAGTACATTTTAAAATTATGAATAAAATGCTTTTTTATTGCTATTAATATTAGGAATTTCTTAGAAAAATACTTAACAAATTACAATAATTGTCGACACTCAACAATTCAAATTAGAATTCAAATTAAATTAACAGTTCAAATTAGGCATTAAAATTAGATAAATCCAATTATCGGCATAAAAGTTAACCAATTATTAGCACTATGCGGATAAATGTAGTTTTAGCATAGTGCCAACATTTAGAAAATGATGTCACATCATATTTTTTACATTCAAATTCATTATTAATCCTTACTGAAAAAGACAAAAATGAAAAAAAAAATACCTTTAGTTAAGTCTACACTTAAATAACAAAATTTTCAGCATGGGTGCTGATAAATTGGAGTTCTGTTTAAAAATATACCGAGATCTTGGCACTCCATATTTTGAAATAATCTAACGGAAATCTTTAAAATCCTATTGAAACAACTAACTAAAAATTCCTCATAAAACGTATAAAAACTAAGATTTCATTACAATTCTCGTAAAACACACACACCTCCAATGAGTAAAAATGGCCGAAAAACACCAACTGCAGACCGACTTTTTTAACGTAATTCAAAAAGTCGGTCTGCAGTTGGTGCCCCTGCCGCCAATTTTGATGTTTACGTATTGTAAATATTGCCACTGTATAAAAACATGATTTCCCTAGTATTATCCTTTACTTGGCAATAAAACAACCAAAAAGAGAAACTGATATTTTTTACTTATTCGCCGAGGTGCTGATAATTGGTGGAGTGCTAGCATTTGGGTGATTCACCCTACTTAAAAAACGTTCACATTCAAGTCGCAATCTGTCAAACTTGTCAAAAATGTTGGTAAATTGATTGTATTTTTGACAGATTGCGAATGAGATGCGAATGCTAACGTTCTTAAAAATTACGGGAATTGCCCCTCTGATACTAAGACCCGCTTACACCACAAATCACTAAATGCGTTTAGCGTTAAATGTATTTAAAACATCGTCTTGTTTGTCTTGTGCACAGAACAATGTTTTAAATACTATAATGTTATAAATAATATAAGTGGAAGTGCGGAGTCTCCTAACACAAGCAACTCCTTGTTTAAAAGGTGATCTCCAATAATAATGTATCGCAATGCCCTTTGAAATTGAAATACACATTATTTTTTTAATTTTAATTTTAGTACTTTAATTAGCGGTAAACGTATTTCGTGATTTGTGGTGCAAGCGGGCATACGTAGTTGGCTCTAGACCGACTGACCAGACTCGGCGAGCCAAACGGCATATCTTGGACGCGTAAAGTTTGAGAAAACGCCTTGTGTTTCGGGCCCCGACCCGAAACGCGCAGCTATTTCTCGGTCAGGTCCAGAAAACACCAACCGAACTACTTTTTCTTGCGAGACCGGTCCGCAACCCGGCTTATAAATAACGGGTGGGTGAAGAGTGACAACTTCACCAAATAACCTTTTTTATCTACATGAGGATTATTACTGTGCTTCATATTGTTATGCTTTTGCGTTTTCTAGATATAACACCAGAATAAGCCTGGAATTATATAGTCAATAAAAGACTTATCTGCATAAGCATAGAAAAAAAGCCTTAAAAATAATGTTCTTTAATTTCCAACGCTTTTACTTCAACCTCACATAGATTTGTATTTGTTTCTTTCAGCTTTCGAAACTGTACGGCAATCAAATCGTAAGGCCCCAATACAAATTGGCTTGTTATAATTATTTTACAATGTTTCTAAAATGTTTGACGGATCATCGCTAACCTTCTTTGTCATCATGAAGTAACGGTATCATCTTGTCTATTTTGGTTACATACACAATATTTATTTTTATTTTGAAAATTTGAATTATTTTTTTGACATAAAAAAGTACACAGATACAAGGGGACACTTAATTTAAGCATGCAGTATATAATATATAATAATAGACTGGCACAAAATAAATGATCAATAACCAAACCCCATGCTAGGAAAAACCCATGTTATAGGCGTCATACATCTTTCCATTATTAATGTTATAATAGTAACAATGCAGTAATGTGACATTTTGTAAAAAAAAAAAAAATGAGGATATTAAACGGGGGGAGACAATTAAAGGGGTTTAAGTGTTGAGAACAACTGGAACACCTGTCTTCCGAAATATTCTTGAACGTAATACTATACATCAAAAATACTGATCCATGTTGCGTCACAACTCTAAAGTAAGCTTTTGTTATTTGCTTTTAACTTTTTGAACTGGTGTCGTGCAATTCGTCAGATAGAGTATTAATCCAAAAATGTACTCTAGGTAAATAGAAGGTAAAAAAAAGTGTTTTTGTGTAACCGAACTGGACAAAACAGGCATGGTTCTCTTTACTCTCTACTCACACATATTTGACTGGTCACATTTATACGCTCTGAGTCATATTTTAATTATACTTTTATACCTTATTAAAATGTTGCTATAGTGGATCGAGAGAGCATATAAAAAATACATTTTATTTGATGATGCCTTGCCTGTTTCTCTCATATAAAGCTTACTCGACCTCACTATACAATTAAAGCAATAGACTTAAAATTATTTTAATATCAAATGAACCTTAACATTACGTCTTTTCAGACATACACCATTTCCAATGTCTTTGTGGGTGAAGGGTATCAAATGCAAATTTTAATGCACACATTCGGTCATCTTGCACTTTCTGTAACGCACTTACGTCACGGGGATTCATTTGTCTGTAACCCGTCAACTTTTACGGTTAAGCTCACAAATAATAGTGTATCGTCCCACAGGCTCAAGAGCTAGTGACCCATGCCGAGGTCAATCATCATCCTACGGAGGATTCGCCTCTGCCTCATCGGACGACGACACCATTGGTTTGTATATTCTCTGATGACCGTAATTTTGTTCGCACGTGAAGTCGAAATGTAACGTTTTCTATGTTCTGGTCAGGTTTCTCCGGAGAGTACATGGAGCCAGGCGAGTTTGCCGCGTGCGAGTGGGCTCGGCCGCGCGCCCACTCCGCCGCCGCGTGCGCGCCCAGGTCAGAGCCCCCCCGCCTCGCCCCCCTCGCCCTCGCCCCGCTCCCCGCGCAGCGCGCGCCGTGCTCCGCCCCCCGCCGCCGAGCCCCTCTCTAGCGGTTACCCGGACTTCGTGCTGGCGAAACATTCCTCGAGCTTTAAGAAGTCGTCCGAGCGGCTCGAGTACGAGCTGTCGCAGAGCAACATTTACTCGGCGTGCCCGTCCTCGCGCTCGAGCCGCTCGGGCGGGTCGCTGCGTATCGAGGAGGACGTGGACGCGTCGCCCGAGCGCGCCGGGCGCGCGCGCATTACGTGGCGGCGCAGTGCGTCGTGCCGCAACCTGCGCGACTACAGCTTCGACGAGGCCGGCCGCGCCAAGCGGCGCCGCGACGTGCGCTCGCTGCTGGCCGACCTGGACACGCTCGTGCGCCTGGACTCGCCCGTCACGCGCTACGACGAGGCCCGCACGCGCGCCTTCGTGTTCGGCGAGCGCGGCTCCGTGGAGTCCGCCGGCATGTTGTTGGGCCGCGCCTATTCCTCTTCGTTTCCAGGTGCCATCGGCGAGCCGCGCCTCGATCTGCCGACGTTCGCGCGCACCGGCTCGCAGGACGACCTGTCGCACGATAGTTACGAGGTTATCGAGCGCTCCGACGACGAGTCGGAGACGCGCCGCTACGCGCGCATCCAACCGAGGCGCCGCAGTACCGCGCACACGCGCTCGTGCTCGCTCGACTCCGGTAACGACCTGCCGTCCGACGACGACCGCTCGCTGTCGCACCTGTCCGAGAGCGACGACCACGAGGGCGCGCCCGACGAGGTGGTGTGCCACTACCGCAGTAACACTGATCTACAACTAGATCCCTTCCTAGTCGACGACCCGCGAGTCCTGCCCCGTGAGAAACTTTCAGTCCGCTCTGATGGTAATTTCTATAAAGAAATCAAACGGGCACTCGGCTCGCGAACGTCTAGCCAAGAGTCTAAGAGTGACATTTATGACTCTAAAATATCGAAGAGTAGTGCCGAATCTAGCAAAAAGTCGCGGGACAGCGTTTATCATACGGACAGTAAGAAATCCCGCGAGACTCTCAAAAGCAAAAGCTCCGATAGGTCCGGCTCGCGAACTTCCAGTCAGGACTCCAAATCTGATTATTACGACTGCAAAAAGAATTTGTATGAGCCTGACGAAATTAGCATGAGGCGACGTAGTATTACTAGTATCCAGAACGCTTACATAGACCCGTTCGAACCCATTTCAGCCTCCTCTAGTCCCGACTCGACCAAAGATTTCTTCGATACTCAAGCCACTTTTATTAGTATGGAAAAGCCGGAGTACCGGGAAAAATCCCTATTCGACAAGTCACACGAAGACTTGATCGCTAATTTGGCGAATTCTCCCAATTACTATCTATCCACTCCATACTCGACTTTTCCTAGCAATAGCAAACATGTCAAGGAACCTAGTCCATTGCATTCCGCCAGCCTGCAGAATGTGGAACTAGATCAATTTTCGGGTCAGTTCGAATCAGATTCGAGTCCTCCAAAGAAATCAGATGAATTATCGACTGAGGAGGAGGATATCCATCCTCCAACGACACACATTTGGCCGGAAAAGATAGTTGGTCTCGATACCGAGATTGATGGTACTAGGGCTGCGAAAATACATAGCTACCAGCGCCGCCGCTCTTCAGATACGGTATTCAGTTTCGATAAGGAGAAGATAGAATCATTAACGCGATCGATCAGCAAAGAGAACGCCTCATCGCATCTCGTGAAAGAGTCGTCGAATGAGTCTGATGTGAACGTGAGAGTGCTGCCTGCGATGGACAGCATTGAGTATGCCAAGAACAAAGCTAAGCAAGCCGCTATCCAGTCTGGTACAGCTTCTATTCTCCAATCAGAATTTGACAAACGCGGTAAGGTTCACACTCATATCGTAAGAAAAGAGAATTTGAAGGAGGAATTAATGGCAAAGACTCATTTTGACGAATATAATCCTAAGCTGATCCTTGAGACCAGTTCAAGCAGCCGTTTGGCTGATACTACAGTTCCTTACACTCATCCGACGGTCGAACGAACTAAGAGTGATCCAAATAGTTTGGCCAATAGACCTCGCTTCAGCAGCGTTAATTCTCGCAGACATGTCTTAATGCACCAGAAATCTATCGATTTAACGCCAGCAGAATCCAGTGATGAAGATTACATCTTCCGACAAATACCTAGTGCTCCGCCAATCGCGACTAAGCGTTCTCATTTTGAATTGCCATCAAGGCTGCCCGATCATATACGACCTCAATTTGATTTGCCCAAGAACTATTTTAAAGAATTCGACGCTTTCAAAGCAGGTTTCAAGGATAATAAGAAAGTTGTCGATGATGGTTACGATATTCCTTACGTGTTACATAAGCGACATGTGATGAATGGAACTGCTCCATCTCCTCATGATGATCAAAGGCAGCCTCCAGATATCGTGATGCTACCGCCACAAAATGGCCGCCATGTGGTTAGTGCTCACCCTAGATGCAAGTATCATGATCATCCTAAGTCACCACGTTCGCCAAAGTCGCCGAAATCGCCGAAATCACCGAAGTCGCCGAAATCACCAAAGTCGCCCAAGTCACCGAAATCACCTAAGTCGCCTAAATCGCCACGAAACAGTATACAAGTAGATCACACTTCCAAGTTCCTTGAGGTTGAGAATCGTGACTTCTTGTTTACACAAAATATCGATCTGTCTAAAGTTGACCCAGTGACTTTAGAAGTCGACAAAAGTTGTCAATTGCAACATTTACCGAGTCCTAAGAGGGATATAACTAAAAACTTGGATCCTGTTCTACTTGAGACTCTCAATAATAAACTTAGCCAGATTGAGAGTGATTCTGCGACGAGCTCTAAAACTGACAGTATCAGACAGGAGCCTATGTATCCGTGCGAAATAAAGTTTACTATCAATGGTCGTAACGTTCAACAACCGCCTATTTGTAAAGAACCGAAGCCTTTGACAGCTGCGGAAAAACTACGAGCTGACATCAAATCTAAGTCAGAAAAGTTGCCACCAAAGAGGGGCCCAAAAGCTAGAGGCACCGGTAAAAAAGGCCCAGGAAGTAAAATAAAAGGGAAAAGTAATAACAAGATACGGATAACGTCATTTTCGTCTGATGACGAAAGCGTTGATTCTGACGATGTTTTTGGTACCACTGAAGCTGCTCCGAAACTTGAGTTTTCACCACCACAATCTCGCAAGGATTTGGAACCTATTCTGCAGTTGGAGTATGACAAGATTACGTCTGGCGCTTGGCATAGAGGACAGACTATGAGTTCGACAGAAATCGAAGGCTCCCCACCACAGTGTAGAAAATTAGCCGAGTTAGAAGCTAAATACAATCCTCAGGTCCTCGACAGCGTGAGTGGTAACGCTACAGAATTACGTAGAATTTCCGAACGTTCTATTTCGATCCCAAGTTCAGAAGACGACGTCGCTATAAAATTCGCAGAGACAAAACAATCCAGTAAGGAAAGTTCGCCTTGGGAGTACAACGAAAATATTCCCTCGCCGATATTGGAAAGTACTGAGTTCCTCAAATCTGAGGACGAACACTTAGCAGATATGGAAATTCAAAAAGTGACAGGTGTTCCATCTGACGATAAAGTTGAAGCTAAAGATGAGAAAAAGGAACCTTCCACACTCGGTGTAAAGAAAAGTTTAAGGGATGAGCTAATATCACCGATGTTGCGTAAACCCGGTGGCACGCCGATATTGTTTGCCCATGCAAGGTTAAATCTTTCCGAAGGGTCAGTATTCTCTCTCCAACGACAGAAAGCGACAGACTCACCAACTGCCAGCCGTAGAGCTAAAAGTTTAGACACGCCAGTTATACAATTACATAGACTCCCACCCATGAATGCTTTCTCTTCGAAAGACGATACGGTTGAAGATATCAATGAAGAAGGTGAAATACTGGAAGAGAAACCTTTGATTGATGAAAAAGGTAAAGCGACAGTTCCAAAGAACGATATTATTGACAAAATTGATGAGGTCGAGGAAGAACATCCAGATCATGAAGATCTGAAGTCCGTTGTTATAGATAACGAAGAGTTGCAGCTGTTAAATGACTTGGTTGAACAACGTCGTCCGCGATCGTTCAAGCGCAGATATGACTTGACTAAGATCAAGTCTCAAGCAGCTCGATCACCAATAAGCAGATCGCCGCTCTCTCGCTCACCAATTTCGAAGTCACCATCACGATCGCCTACTTCTTCATTGAACTCGCCTAGAGGCAGTATCAGGAAGCTATCAGATCTGAGCGAAGACCAGATAGTTCCAGATATTGAGAGAATCAAACGTAAGGAAAAGAAGAAGCTAACTCTAAAACCTAAACCTGATGAGAAACAAAAGTTAAACAGCAAACTCAATAAATGTGGTTCTCTTGACACGAACGCTACTAAAGTAAAAGCGTTGCAAACTCAGAAATCTTTGCCGTCATCTCTAAAAGAGCGCCCAGATTTTCTAACAGTACCTCCTCTTGACATGGCTAGAGCCAAAAGCCAGGAACTGGAACAAACAGCAAAGAAAATTGCCAAAGAGAAGTCTAAATCGTTGGAGTGGATGGATGTCAAACGTGGCAGTAGTAAGGAAAGAACCAAGTCTCAAGAAGATAGTGATACAGAAATCGCTAAGCGTAAAGAGAAACAACAGATGTTGTTTGAAGCTGCTTTGAAGCAAACTAAGACTTTAATTAGTCCCGTTAAAGACACTATGCCGCCATTCCCTCCACCGGAAGATAAAATCGTCGTCAAAACTGAAGGCGATAAAATAATCATTGATACTAAGATTAATAGCAAGGCAGAGGACCACGTATTCATCGCCAAATCTCCGAAGAAACTAGATAACAAACTAACTGGGAAAATAAGTAGGAGTTTTGAGGACCAAAAGACACCGAAAACTCCCAACAAAATGAATAAGAGCATGGATGATAAATCGAGCCCAACAGAAGATAAGTTTGATGATCTTGCAGCATTACAGAAGTCGCCCAAGACATTGTCTAAAAAACAGGAGATCAAACAACAGATCGAGGGAAAAGTTGTTTATCAAAAAATGAGTCCTGGGGCTAAATCAAAGAGTTTAGACAGGAAGGCGGAAATCCATTTGGATTCTAAAACCAAATCGAAGAGTTTAGACCGAAACTACGTGACACCCGCGTCAATGCTGCCAGAAAATGAAAAGCATTTCAAACAAGAAGTTGTAAAAGTAGAGGTTCATCCTACTGTTGTTGAAGAAGAACCAGACATTTTACCAAAAGACGAACTAAAAGAAACAAAGGAAACATCACCTTCAAATAGTTACAAAGACAAAACTGAAGATGATTCTTCAATGGAATGGATGACTAGCTCCCAACATACAATAATCGAAAACGACACACAAACAGTTATCATGGAACGTCGTAAAATGGATATCTATAACAAGCAAAGGCAGAATGAACTACAAGAAAGTAAGAGTAATCAGGATATTCACTCATTAGTGACTTCCGAACGAAAAGCAGAAGTGACTCGTTTGACCAGCGAGGAAGAATCTTTGACTGAAGTTAGCGATTTGAAAGTGTCTGACGAAAGCAACATGCTTGGATTATCCTTACCGTATATTGATGCTGACAGTTCATCAGATCAGGAACAGAAGAAACCCAAAATTCCACGCGGTATGAGCGACGATTCTGGGTCATGGGTCACTGTTGATTACGAGGAGACTACATTAGACACTGAGCTACCCCTTTCTGATGCTAGCAGCAAAACTCGCGGAAGGAGAACCTTGGATGCTCAAGGAACATTTGACGAATCATCGGCAAGCTTGATGGAGTTCTTAAAACAAGAATCCATATCGCAAATCATGTCAGATAGTGATACTGAACGTTATTCAAAGATTTCTCGAGAACCTCCCAAAACCATAGACTTATCCATGAAATGGAAAAATAAGAATAAAATTATTGTGACGCCACCTCAAGAAAATAGTCCCACGATTGAGAGTATACCGTTTATTGACTCCAGTACCTCAAAGTCTAATAAATCTGAAGGCGAACACACCGGTAGTTCAGGCAGTGATAAATCACCTACTGAACAGAAACCGGAGCAAAAGACATTGTTGACTGCTAAGTCAAGACGTAGTGAACTGTTGAAGTTAAGTGCCGAACGTTCTAGAAGTTCCGAATCAACCTCTTGGACCAGCATTGAGAAAGATGTCAGTCCATCAAGTCACATCAAAGGCAGCTCCATTGACGACGAATCTAGTGTTAGTTGTTCGATCGCTCGGCCTCTGGGTATTTCTCAGGATATCGAAAAGCTTAACAAGAAGGATCGAGAATGCTTGGAAGAATTGAAACAAGCGATGGAATACGGAGAAGAACACTTGCTGTCTCAACATACTCTATCTAGTGACCACTCGAAATCAAATTCGAAATCACCTTCACCAATACCAGAAATTACTCGTATCGAAAGTCCTAGGAGTCCGTCAAAGTACGGAGCAAGGAAGTCGCCTACTCCTACTTTGGAAAAGCAGGGTCAAGTGGATTCTCAGAAAGCTCCCACTGACTCCGATTCCAGCTCTGAGAGCATTGATAGAACTGTTGAACAGCTGTCTCGGCCAAGTGTTAAAAAGAGCGGTCTTGAAAAAATAGGCAAGGCCGTTATAGAGGAATCTGAGTCCAGCCAATCAGCTGCCTCTAAAGCGTCCGATGCAGCACTAGAACTGAAAAATACCGTTAAAAAAACCAAAATCGCTATAACTATATCTCAAGAGGACCAAAACACTACTATTGATTTCGATGATGATGGCAACGTCATTACGTCTTCATTTGAAAGAGGGGATATCATGAAAAAGAGGGCTCTCAAAGATCATGACCAAAAGAGTTCGTCTAAATCTAGTGTCGACACTACGACCACGACTACTCCTTCTAAAGGCTCCCTCAGTGTTGACGACTCCTCGTCTAGAAGAAAGGGACGTCTTCTTGATGACCAGAAAAGTTCATCCAAATCTAGTATTGATTCTCGGGGTTCCCTTAGCGTTGAATCTCGAGGTTCATTTGAAACAACAGAATCGACGTCTGGGTCTCTTGGTGAAGCATATCGCCGCGGTGAAGAGTTAAAACCAACATGGCGACCATTCTTTGGTGCGTCGGGCAGCGAAAATAGCACAAGTATTGAAGAAGCTTGGATACCACAAGACCATGAGGGATACGAAAACTTGGCCATAAACAAGGAAGTTTTTGAATACAACAACCAAAGGTTGTTAGATGACTTCCAAACGTTTTCGAAAAATCCTCCTCTGTCTGCCAACACGTCTAAAGATTCGACTGATGCAGACTTTACCGACGATCTGAACGATTTTCCGGTCAATTTCTTATATCCAGCTACGTCATCCAGTGGTGGTGGTGGTGGTGGTGGTACTTCAGATGTTGTTATAGGCTACGGCCAAACATTCGGCCGTACTTTATCACGCATATCAGAACGTAGTACTGCGTCTGAAAAGACCAGCGCTGATGAAGATTCTACTAAGGCTTGTTCTCGATCAGAAAGTATTAATGAGGAGTCTCTCAATTCCAGTGATCATCAAGCTAGTCTTAGTTCTGATCCGCCTAGCGCCAACGTCGCTTACATATCAGACGCCGATAGGCGCACTTCGGCAGAGATGCCCGACATACCAATAGATCAAACTAAAATAAGTGAGATGTATGAATCTAAACGAGATGTTGAGAAAGCTAGCAGAGCTTTTGATGCGTTAGATCATAAGAAGAATGGAAGTCCTGGTAAGCCAGTAGCACTTAAACCAATGCCAGCATCAAAGCAATCTTCTGCTAGTGAAAGCCAAGAGTCTGACGATTGGCCATTACCGGAGTTGCCCCCACAAGCAGTGAGCAGGCCAGCTAATTTGGATGAGATTGGTAGAAAAGAGTCCAGTGATTTTGACCAATGGCCGTCCCTCCCGTCAAGCTTATTAGAGACACCCATAGTAGAAAAAGTCCACATTTATTACATGAGTAACGAGCCAGAAATACCCACAAAAGTGACCTTACAATCGGAGAGTTCAAAAGATCATTTAGCGGGATCAGATGACGATAGCGACACATTGAACAACGACGACGATTTGGAAAAAGATGTACAAGAGTCGAAATCGGATTCAAAGTCTGCTGAACTAAGCGAAGAAACTTCTCCGAAAAATGGCAAACTGATTCCTTATGATCAATCAGGGTACATGGTAGAACCGTTAGAGAAACAAGATGAATATACTTGCCATAAAAGCGTGGTACCAAATTACGATAAGTCGTGCCTCAGTGGTACAATCAGTAAGGCAACTTGCCTCATGGGCGATGTAGGGTCCTGTTGTTCACGTTCTGAACATAAATCGTTCAATATCAAAAGCAATTTGGAAGATAAGGTTATAATAAATCAGCCGCAAAAGTCTCCTACTAACCACAGTCCGATATACGAGGACGATCACTTGTATGCAGATGATGTTTTCGGTGGTGACAGCAAATCTCTGTCCCCAGATTTCGATAAAGGCTTTTCGCAGTTGGGTACGCAGAAGTATTCGTACGGTTCCAATAATTCTGATACGTCCATAGATGATCTCCTGTCTCAGACGAATGCCGAAGATACTGTTCGGGCAGTAACTAAGTTAAGTACAGGAAGTGCTGGTACTTGTAAGAGGTGCAGTCACAGTAGCCATTCAGAGGAAGAAACCAGTTCTTTTGGAACGGATTTGGACGGTACGGTTAAAATCGGGCTGCCTCAGAAGAAATGCACACACAGCTCGCATTCGGAGGACACGTCCATTTGCCTCAGTATTTCTGAATGGTCTACTGGTACCAACACGGTTCGCCAGTACGCTAATCTATCGGCTTCTGAAAGCGTTTCGGTGCCTAAGAGTGACAAGTCTGATAAAGCCTCGAAGGTGTATTCATCTTCGCATGGGAGCAAGAAAAGTGAACAGAAACTGAAACTCGGTTCTCAAGCGGAAATGAGCTCTAAAAGTAGCAGTCTCGATAAAAGCTCGGAGAATATAAAGTACGATAAGTTGTGTAGTTCAGATACAACTATTTCGAGGAAAGGTATGGACAGTAGTTCTGGTACAAAGAGCGATAGTACTTTAACTCTTGCCCAATCCGACTGGTCTGCTAGTACCAGCCATACCCTCGTGGCCACGACTAGAGATGACCAAGCCGATGTAGATAGTACGAAATCCGATGACACAATAGTCAAAGATATAAATGTCGATGAAAGACCTGATACAGAAATTATTATTACTAAAGTATTGTCTCCTACGAAGGAAATTGAGGAGGCCAAGGAACCTGTATTAAGATTGACTGCGTCATATACTGGCAAAACAGATAAGTCGTCATCTATAAGTTACAGCGACAAATCGGATAAGTCTAGCTCCAGCTCTTTGAGTAGCTTACAGAAACATGCGAATGGGGTGTTAAGATTTGACCAGAGGCATGGTTTCCCCCCACAAGATGAAACCCACGAACGCTATCCAAAGGTGCCACCGAAAAGTTTGAGCTACGAGGAACAAACACATAGGTACTCGAAGACGACGATGCGATGCCAGAGTGAAGATAGCGGGTTCAAACCTTACTTTGTAAGCGAACAACCAGAGCTAGATATAGACATGCCATCTCAACTCTACAGTCAAGAAGAAAAACATAGCGAACGTTATCAGAGCCAAGAATTTTCTAACATAATGCGTGAAGAAGGACCTGGTAGTAGCAAATTCATACGGTCCGATTACAAACCTTTGGCTAAACACGCGAGTTACGATGATAAGACGCTGTCGAAGAATCAGATAAAGGAGTATAAAACGAATCAGCAGTATCGCAGCAAGCCCAAAAGCTGGTCTTTCCACGAGCATTATCTCGCTTCCTCCGATTTGCCTATCATCGCAGTCCCTGAAATACCTTCAGTGCACAGAGAACTCTCGGAAAAGAGATCTGCTGAACGGTCAGGAAAGACTCCTTTATCTCGATGCTCGCCTTATTACTCTAGCAGTCTTAGCTCAGAGTCTCCTCCGATACAATCGTCAAAAGCGCCTGTTAAGAAATCTCTTCTCGTTCGTAATATTTCCCTGAAGAGTCCCCCGAGTGGCAATGACACCGACAGCTCATTGGATGTCATTCGCGACCCGCGAGAGCGCATGAAGACGTTCAGGCGTAAGAAACAAGTGACAAGCGCACGTAAAAGGCAGGAGAGAATACAAGACGTGTTAGAAGAAGACTCGACCAAGAGCCAATATTCGTCAGAAAGTGACATGCTCGGTGGTAAATATCTGGCTGTAGAAGAATCTTTACGTCGCATGGAAAGTTCGGAATGCTCTGATAGCTATGTCCCTGAAGTAGAATCCGGTTCCTCAGAAATGTCGAAAGGCGATTCTAAGCATTACGACATACAGGAAGCTAGTTATTCCGAAGACGAGGGACAAGACGAATATGCCAAGTATAAAAGTGCCAATTATGAAGCACAACAATTCCCGATCAATATAGCGCCAATGCAGTTCCAAGGATTTGGTTCTTCCGCTGATGAGGATGAAATGGGTTTCCCGCGGTTTGATAGACTTGGTCGTTTGCGCCATCCTTATCTTGATTCCCAGGAGCCTCCTTACGTTTCAGAAGACAGTCCGCCAAGGACTTCGTACTCAAATAAGAGTAGTCGCCAGTCTTCTCTAAAGAAATCTAAGTCTACTACAGTGTACCGTCAGGCTGACGAACCGTCTCTAGGCGAGCCATCTGGTCAGCATCAACAAGTGTTCTATGAAGAACAAAGTGACAGAGATGACTCGGATGACTACGCTTACCCGATCGATACTATAAAGCGTGCTCCTAAAATTCCCAAATCTGGTAGTTACTTGTTTGAACGCGGGGAGTCTGTTGCTTACTCTGATACGGAGCTGCCGCAAGATAAAGACGAATACGAAGAGTATAGAGGCAGCCCTTATCCAGAACATTACGAAGAAGTGGTAATGTTCCAAACGCAGGAATGTTACCCGCAATACGAGCATGATCTCGATGAAAATAGGGATGCTAATGAAGAACATTACTCTCGGGATCTTGACCAACGTTTCAGTCTGAATAATGTAGAGAGGTTCTATTCTAGTCACTACGTCGACTCGCAAGCGTCTAGCGACAGCCCTGAGCAGAAGTTTGACGTGTCCACGTTGCCCCCGCCTCTTTGCTCCGATGACGAGAATGATTAAGAACATGTAGTTTGCAGTGCAATTTCATTATTATATTTAGTTTGGTCGTTGTCACCCCTCGCCTCGTCGGCTCAACGTTCACTATTCGGTTTGCGAGCGTGCCGGCCGACTACCGTTTTGAAATTTAAATTCCAATG
Source organism: Agrochola macilenta (assembly GCA_916701695.1). NCBI lineage: Eukaryota > Metazoa > Arthropoda > Insecta > Lepidoptera > Noctuidae > Agrochola > Agrochola macilenta. Next base: position 5,724,590 of record OU753554.1, on the reverse strand, counting down.
AATGCAATTATTGTTATTGATATTAGGGTACTCATTATATTGAATATTTACATTGTCACTTTAAATATTTAGCAAAATATTAAAAAAATATCTAGTGCCAATTCCCGGATAGCGCGACCCTTTTGACTATCGTGTGAATGCGGACTCATACCTATAGCTTGTTAAGTATTTAGGCGTAGTTATATGTGTATTGATCTAAATTATAAATTTTCAGACGTCTTACGAAATACTGATCAATATAACGGTAACTTGAATATAAAACTGTCCTTATACTCGTTACGTTATAGTTTGTTTAGACCCTAGAGCTGAAGCTTCGAGGAAATGCAATACAGGTATAATAAAAACGTAGTGCCAAATTCTTCTAGTCGTATATTTTAGTGTTTTCAACCTTTATAAAAGTTATATTCGTTGATAAAAAAATATCCTGAAAATAGTATTATTGTAAAGGCTGTGATTTACTTTGTGTGGTGATGAGATCCAAGATCTGAGTTGTTCTGTTTAGGCGTTTTGCTCAAACGATCAATGTATTGTTTACGCACTTAGCACGTTGTTTATTAATCTTAGTTTTATAGTCTTAAGTTAATTTACGTTTGTCCATAACACTACACTAGTTATTACAACATGGGATCTGCATTCGTGCCAAATCTGCTCAATTTTTTCCAACACTTTATTATGATAATTTATTGTAACATTTTTTAATAATGAATTTTGGTAATCTTAAATATGTTATAGTTGAAATAGATATGAGGTTACGAGATTACGTGTCGTGTGTGTGGTATAGCGCTGTTAAATTAACTATCATCGAAGTTAATGACTGCGACGTAAACTAAATTTCTTCCGTAGAAAATTATTTTTTCTAAAATTAGAATTGTTTTAAACGCAACAATATACACAACTAATTATAATACACACATACATATTCGCTTCATCATAAATTATTTCTTATTTTATGTGCAGTAGCTGTTTCGTTCAAAGATATCGTATGACGCAAGTATATTTTGAAATTAAATTCTATTGTATCATACCGAGGGATTTATTGATGGAAATGAAGGAAATATATTTAATCTTCGAATTCCTAAGACTCTCTTTAGAATTTAGTACTCAAGCATCATAAAACGAATGTTTACAAGTGAAACTAAATGAAAGCTCGTAAAAAATAGAAAATAGTACTGCTTTTGAACAAATAGCGCCGGAGCTCTATTACGTTTCTGTTTAGAGACACATACGACGTATACGCTTTGTCATTATTTTTGCTATTATTACCCACACTATCAATCCTACATTCAAATTATTATCAGGTACTAATGCATTGGAACCAAAAACTAAAATCTTAAAACGTTTGACAGTTATCTAAATTGAATACTACAGAATCATTTGCGTATAAATAATAAAAAGACATTCACACACTCCCTTCCGCAGTTGATTTACATTTAGATAGGAATAAATTATCGAAAAATTAGACGAATTGTGTCGGTGTAGATGTGAGAAGATTCTTTTGAGAACTTAGAGATAGTTATGTCAGTCGTGTAATGAGTGGAGTATATTGAATATTAAATGTAATTATAACTCACTTATGTCCGATTCGTTGAAGTATTTAATGTTCTAGAAATTATATTATTTGCATGACGTTCTCATGAAGTAATGAATTTATTTAACAGGTTGTATGAATACAAGTTAATCTGAATAACGGGAAGTAATTAATAAAATATAAAAAATATCGCATGAATAAGGATCATGGGGAATAAAGATGATCATAGTATTTACAAAATTTCGATACTAAAAAACGCACCTTGTGTAGTCCGCCTCGTAATATTTACTACTTTTCTCAAATTCCCAAATTTGAAATTCCACTAAGGTCGAAACTATATAAGAGTCACATTGGTTTTGAGAGCAAAAATGGACATTATCGTTTTATGACGTGCAAGTGATATTCAACCTTAGAGTGGTAATTCTATGGTCGACTATACGAAAGGATGATACATGATGTAGATGAACAGCCGCAATGTGGTTTTTATTTCTTACTAGTTTCGCCCCGCGGTTTCACCCGCATAAGCCTCGATCCTGTGGGAATATCGGAATAAAATTATCCTATTTCTCAACCCAGGTCTATGGTCTTCCCATGTGCCAAATTTCATCCCAATCCGTTCGTCCGTTTTAGCGCGAAAGGGTAACAAACAAACATACAAACATCTAATGTTTTCTCTTTATCTTAGTTTAGACTAGATGTCCCGGTGAACTTCGTACCACGTGAGACAACATTTAGATTTTTTGGCTGTTCCGTTGGGTTTTCCCTAATTTTATTTTTTCCATAACCACCCCAGTATGGAGGCAAAAAAATAATATCAAATCGGTCGAACCATTTTCGAGCTTTTCGGAGAATAACGCACGGCAATTGATTTTTATATTTAGAGGGATTAATAAGAATCCAACTGCGCCACAAGCACCATAATCAGACAAACTTGTCTTCATCGCCCTGTATATTAATAATTTGTTTTGTCGTAGTCAAATATTTTACTATACAAATATAGCTGATGTTTTAAACAAAATATATCTTATGTTATACATTGGGTGAGCCAATGTGTTATAGAAAGTGTTATATTATTTGCAAATAGTTACTCCTAAACTTATGAAATTTTAGCTATATCGAACCCTTTACAGTGTTTATAATGTTTTTCAATACTTCTCTGATATGCAAGTACGTATAAAGTTAATGTTTTAGGAAGTAACGTTCGAGTTATTTTATATTTTTTTTAAATGATTTTATTTAACTTTAACAATGACTGAAATTACAACTAACGATGCAAATTGTAGTGCTTGCATATCAGGAAAGTGGTTATATTCAAATATTATCCTATAAACCCTGTGCTAAATAGTGTTCAATTATAATTGAATTAAAAGATTAAATGGTCGTGGGTGCACGAAGCAATTTTAGTCTACTATAGCGTGTAAGAGGTCGACAGACTTCCCTAGTTAGCGCAATAACTGTACGGTACGATATAAAAAATCTTAGTACTTAAGTATTTCGACTTTTCGATTGAGAGTGTACAATCCGAACAGACTGTAATGTTACAATTTCATTCAATTGTTTAAGTTTAAGCGACCGCTTTGAACGTGTACTGTGGGCTAGTGTAATGGAACTGGGATAGCGAATCAGTCGACAGCAGTATTATCTTGATCAATTCCTTTAATGACTCTGTTATTTAACAATACTTTATGATCGTGTTATACACAACACCATCTCCGTTCTTCTCCTTATAGATCTACGTTTTGGAATGGACAACTAGCTTCAACTTTCTGACTTACTGACCGACTATTTGACAATTCAAAAGTGCCTGTAAATGGTTTAATTGAAATAAATGCTTTGAGTTTGAATGTGTTGTAAAAAAATCTTCTATATGTTTCATTATTTAATACTAAAAGAACTGAAGTAGTGTGTTGAACATAGGTAAAATAAAAAACAAAATTTAAAAAAAAACTTGCTTGATAAAAATCTAACCAAGCTGCAAAATGCAAACATCGGTCAACGTATCATTCATTCGTTCGCAGTCACATACAAAGCGGACGCATTAAGTCATGTAATTTAAATATTGTTTCGATTATTGAAACGTTACTTCCTTTTTGAATTTATATGTGAGTGTTAGTGTACTGTGTCCCGCAATACACAGCACTGCCCCGCCTTGCCGGGGATAGTTAAACAATAAATAAATAAAAATAACTAGTGTTTTTACTGTTATGTTTTGGTTTTGTACCTTTTGTATAAGCTGCCAGGATTTCTCATGTAAGTTGGTGATGTAATATTGAACGATGTTAATTATTTGAGCTTTGGCGAAGATTTTTTGGTACTAAAGCTAACATCTTCTCAGACTCACTCACGGGCTTGCCGGTTTTAAGAGCAAGTTCCATTGTTAAGAACTAGGTTTAAAAAATATGTGTGAGTTTTGTCTACGAATTTTCGCCTAAGCTCCCCGTAGTAAACCCTAGACATTTTCTTTCGTTATAGTTATTTATAATTTAATTTTTCTTTTTGCACAGGTTCACTTAAGTTTTTTTTCTGCTTTTTATATATTTTTTCAGGATTTTCTTTTGTTCACAGAATTGCTTTTCCCCTGCATGCTTTACTCTTTTATTTTATAAGAACGTTTTAATATTATCTTATTGTTTGTGTTTTGTTACGTACTCAGTGCATCATTGGTTATTCGCACTGGATTTTAATTTTATATCCATCATACAAAAAAAAAATAACTTGTTTATTAACCAGTGATGTTCTGACGATCAAATTGAATACCTCTTATTTTTACCAATTTTTATATTTACATTAGAATAGGATGTGGCCTTGAGATATACTGGGTGGCAGTTTTCAGTTACACGTAGACAAAAATTTCACACCCAGCGTTGAAATTTTTTGTCGGTTATAAAAAGAAGTCCAGAATTATGTACTGAAACCATGATAACAGGATGTGCGTCGATTTCTCTGCCACCCTGTGTTATTAAAACATCTATTCTTGATAACAGAAATATCAACAATTATCACTAAATAACTCAAGTCCAATTCCCACTCTGCCCTGACCAAACTTCTACTACACCTCTTTTCTCCTCCACAGACGAGACATCTCCCGAGGAAGAAGATAACACAGTCTCCTCCGCAAGTCTGTGCATGTCTCCCTCATCAGTCACTGACCACAGTATTGCCGGCGTGCCTATATTCGCGTCAACGCCGCTAGTATCGCGGCCGCTGACCAACGGGCACGATGTCGTGGATAATAAGAGGAATAGCGAGAATAATAATGACACTGTTGGGACGGTTAATGGGAATGTAAATGGTGAGTTTATTGTATATTTTATCGTCTAATGTCAAAAGTGTCAAGTCGCCTAGTTTAGCCGAAAAAATTAGATGAAATTGTTTATTCTGTAAATAGGATATAGGAATCACTTTTACACGTCATACGGGTAATAGCCTCAGTAACGTCTTTAGGACAACTTTAGTTCTGCCATATCTCGTATTAGTTTATTATGTGTTGACCGAGACCTCTGTACCGCGCCGTAGGTATGTGCGGGGCGAGACGGGGGCAGTGCAGACCGCTCATTCGACAACGCTCACGCCGTCCAACCGCTTATTAGTCAACGCTCACGCCGTCCATCCACTCATTCGTCAACGCTGTTCCCAGCCTCGCCGCGCATTCCTAAGCTCTGGACACAAGTGGCGAGGGGCGCGGGCGTTGCCGCTACTTCATATTTCGGCTGCGCCACGCCCGCGCCCCGCCGTCTGTGTTTGTCCCGCACCTCATCGCTCCTATGCATTTTGTATGACATATGAAACGAGCGGCGCAACGCCCGCGCTACACCGTCCCCACGCCCGCGTCCCTCGAGTCGTGTATGTTCCACGCTTAAGGCCCGGTACAGCGCTCTCGGTCAAACATAACAAGAAAGTTACACCCACAGTAAGTTGATCAATAGGAACTAACATAAAAGTAAAACCTTTTACCTACATGACATGGTTTTGTATGATATAAAAGATCTATGTTCGCGAAACAACCTCTTGATAAATGCGACTTACGAACATCCTACAAGCATAGAAACCAACAAAATAATCATACATAAACGGCTTTAATAAAGAAACGAAGATTAATATTATAAATGTCAAAGTTTGGATGTTTCATATGCTGCGGTCGTATCTGCGTCTATCGTGACAAAGCAATGCGTGCCGAAGCTCCATAAGTTTTGCTCGCAAAAAAGTTATCGCGCTAATGCGGTGGTAACATTAGCGGCTTCGCCACGTTTATTATGTACCGCCACCCGGGCGATACGTGCAACGCAGCCCGAACTATCGTGACGATAACCAATAACGGTTGGTCACATCTGCGTATATCGTATAACTGTGCGAAGTTTCGTCACGATAGACGCAGATGCGGCCGCAGCATTACTCACTCACGCAAAAACTGCTGCATGGATTTGGATTGATACTCAGATAGTTTATAACCTGGATTAACACATAGGATACTTTTTATCCAAAGATTTAAATCGTAGATGAGTCCTCACCGTACTACGTCTCGCGAAAAAGTGTCCACACTGAGAAGAGTGACCTCGCACAATAATAATGGCGTTTCCATGACAATCAAGTCAAGTGTCTCCGTTATTGTCAGAGGTGTCATAACGAAACAGAAATGCGACTGCGAATTGAAATCTTTGTTTTTACCCCGATATCCAGTCTTATGCGGGTGAAACAGCCGGGCGCTGCTAGTAAATAATACACTCTTTCGTTTCCATGACAATCAAGTCAAGTGTCTCCGTTATTGTCAGAGGTGTCATAACGAAACAGAAATGCGACTGCGAACTGAAATCTTTGTTTTTACCCCGATATCCAGTCTTATGCGGGTGAAACAGCCGGGCGCTGCTAGTAAATAATACACTCTTTTATTTCAGGTTATTTACATCCATAGCCAAACAAATTTATATAAATCAAATGATTTTTTCTAATCATGTCCTCTCACTTGCACATTAAAGACAGGAATACAGTGCGAGTCAAAAGGCATGATAACCGTCTTTGTTTGGCCGCCATTTTCAATTCGTTTATTTATTGGTGCGGGTTATTCCTAGTCGATAATCTCGATGACCATGATACTTGAGTCATCAACATATAACGATACTAACTATCAATTATCCGCACAATTATCTCAATTCAGTAGATTACTGGAATGATAACAAATACATGTTTATTGTCCGCAGTAACGATAGTGTCGGAGTCAGTGAACAGTATGGATGTGCTGAGCGGTGGTGAGAGCGATGCTGGGGATACACTCTCGAGGCGGAATAATAATAGGTAAGTTTATCTATTACTAGTCATGAGAAGCGAGGCCGAATATGAACAGCGAAGAAGTAAATAGTATTGACATGTGAAAGTCGTGCATTGTGCTTCTATACGATGCATGTAACATGCACAACTTTAGGCACCGTGTCAGTCAACTCAGCCTATCGCAGTCCACTGCAGGACATAGGCCTCTCCAAGGCTGAGCCACAACACCGTGTCCTCCGTCTTCCGCATCCAGTCTGTCCCAGCCACTTTCATAAGGTCGTAGGTCCATCTCGACACCATGTAGGGTAGGGTATATTTATCGTGTAAGAAGTGCGCGCATTTGTAAACTGCGCGAGTAGCCTGCACTTTAACATGATCGCTACATCGTGGTTAAATACCTTCTGATCTTATTTCGCAAAGAGAATTGATATAATTACACATAACAAAACATCACGCCTTGTTTCCCGAAGGGTTGGGCAGAGGTGGGCAGAGGTGTGCCTATAGTACACCCATATTTCGCCAGTTATGTTTAGGTCCCATGTAATAAGGGGCGAGACTATTGCCATCAACCGGACACAAATCCAGATTGCGGGCTGCTACTGAGAAATTCCAGATGGAAAAACCCATGGTATAATAATATACTTCGCCAGGTATGGCATTCCGAAACACAGTGCTCACGTGGGCAACACAAGTCTACGTCATCACATCTGTGTTACCAGAAGTTTGTAATAATAAGTCCCCAACCACCTTTATTATCTGTGCGAATCCGATAAAACAATGAGGTTTTAATTAAAAATTACGTTGGTTTATGTTTAAATTGAATTGTTTCGTTTGATTAGACACACGAACCGACAATTTAAAAGCTTTGGTTTCTGAAAATTTTTCCTTATCGTGTTTTGTTGCAATAGAGTGGCGACTGGATAGTGATGTAAGCATGTGTTAGTCCCGGAATGCCAGACCTTGTTGTATTAGAACATGGAAAACCCAATTACACTTTGCCCGACCTGGGAATCGAACCCAAAACCGATATAATTACCGTGTTCGCAAAATTCAAAATAACATACTTTCGCGCTTTTTTACTGCGACATTGAAGATGTTTAACGTTGTATGAATTCTGATGAATTTATCTTATCATGTGCGTTCTGATGATTTCATTTTTATAACGACACTATAATTATTACTCCACTCACGTGAATCTTGTACAAACATGCTAAATGACCTGTCTATTTAAAACGAGATGAATCATATGTATTATAATATATTTTGCAGTATATCGTCCGGTCTGCTAGGCACATTACGAGAAGTAAGCGACGCTCCTAAGAGAAGAAACATGGATATGACGTACTTTGTTGCTAAGGAGCTGTTGATGACGGAGAGAACTTACAAGAGGGACTTGGAACTTGTTACTGTGGTGAGTTCTTTTAAAATTATTATTTAAGTGTATGTCAAGAACATGTTAGTTAAATCCCCTGTTTTTTGTCAAGAGATCTTTAAAATCGAGACGTTTTTTATTGAACAACAAATATTGATATTTAAACTAATATTATAAAGAGAAAACATTCGATTTTTTGTATTTTTGTTTGTGACGCTTTCACCGTAAAACGGCCGAACGGATTTGGATGAAATTTGGCACATGGGTAGACCTTGACTATTTTTATTTCAGAATACATAACGTTTACATAAATAACGTGTATCTTTTGTTTCGGCTTCTGGGAAATACTTTTATCCCGATATTTCCACGGGGTCGAGACTTATGCTGGTGAAACCGCGGGGTTCAGCTATCCTTTATAAATGGAAATATATAAAAAACTTAACAAAAATAAGCTTTAAACATTCAAACTAACTAGTTAGTTTAGTCGGTTGACTCAATTTTACATATTATAACGCACAGTTACAATTGAAATGAAATAGAAGTGAAATGTGGGTTTAGTATAGGTACACTTCTACCTAACACTACGAGGAATATAGACGTCAAATGATGTTATTAAGTAACAAGTAATGCTTGTCCGCGTGCAGAAGTGGAGCAGCAGCGTGTCTTCGCTGGCGGCGGGCGGCGTGGAGGCGGGCGCGGCGCTGGCGCGCGCGTGCCTGGCGCTGGAGCCGCTCGCGCTCAGCAACGGCAAGCTGCTGGCGCGCCTCGACAGGCTGCTCGCCAACACGCCTAAGCCGGAAGGTAATTTAATGATGGAATTTTTACGATGTCCTTAAATTTTATGTGACAAATGTTTTTTAACTCAACAGGCAAATTAAAACACTACTACAGTTCGGCCGTGGAGAGAATGCGTTCTTGGCTCCTGTCAGTTTCATACTAATGAATATGTATTTTGCGAATTAGGTCCTTATTACAACTAGAAATGGTCCAATTGACAGGTGTCAGGAACGAATTCTCTCGACGGCCGAACTGTAGTAGTGTTTTAATTTCCTACAAAAAACAAATGAATCAAGACGTGGCGGGATTTTAATGATTTATTTTCTTTCACAGATTCGGATGAACCTGAGTACAAGAAAATAGCTGATGTTCTCTATGAACATTTATTAAGTACAATTGACGTGAGTATTTATACAATCTTTCACATTGTTTATAATCAGTTTTCAACGCCTCTTTGAGTAATTCGCTTGTACTCATTTGTACTAAATAGTTAACAATTTACTTCGCAGGCATACCTATGGTATAGTTCCCGCGCCGGCTCCTTAGTGGGTGTAGTGGAAAGTGTGCGGAGACGAGGACTAGAGGCCGGCCGGGCCGCTGCCAAGTTCGACGCAAAAGCACCCTTACCTTTAGCGGCCTTACTGTTGAGGCCGCTGCATAGGGCGCTGCATTACAAGAGACTGGCTAACGGTATGTATTATCCACAAAGATTTTACAGGGGGGGGTTAAAAATGTCCCGAATGTCTTCGAGAAAAGGCTGGCTGTGCCTTTGTTTATTTGTTTTTGCTTGAATTGGCGGACTTGGCACTACAGTGCCCCTAGATACTTTTAACACCTGTTTACTTACTTACATGTTATGTAGTAACCATCTGTTTCTGTAAATGTATTCAAACTAATCCATTGTCTTTGCATTTTTTGCATTTGCATTGTCATTGTTATGCAAAAAATATTTGGCTTATCGATACATATTATAAATTAAAATTGAGCGATTATTCCGGAAGCTTAAGAGGGCGCATAAAGCCAGCAAAAAATCAAATTTCACCCGCGCAACTCTTACCTACCCCTCTCATCAAACACGACGAAAACAAAACACAATCCATTCCCGCCGGCAGAAACTTTTCACTCGGCGCTTATCTAGCTAGGTATAGAATTCGAATTTGAATTTTCTGTAGTAAGTATACGCAAAATAATCAGATGAAACGGCTCTGTTCAATTTACCTAAGTATGATCGCTGTATACAAATAGGTATATTATTCCATAAATTACATTATTGTATGTTCGTGAATCTGTTACCGATGTTGGTGGGCTACTATTTTTAACGTTTTTATTTGCCTCTGAACATAATTGTTATCTTATAATTATATATCCGATGTTTATTAGTCAGTTATAGGCACTGATTAGAAAATCGCGCAAATGCGAGCGGATCATCATCAAAGTATTATACTACGTACTACATTATCGATCATGATGAAAATAAACTCAATAAACTTGCTTTTTTGACGATATGAAAGCAAATACTATCTAACTAATCGTATCACTTACCTTCCCTTTTTTACTTTGAGGAAAACAAGCCTTTTTAGAATGATCACATCATAAGGGTCATAATTATTAAGGACGAACATGATTCAACAAAAATATCAATAAACTTAGAATATTTGTTGGACCGCAGTGATCAGCAACCCTATTCGTCGAAATGGTTTTTCAATTACAATATTTAACGAAATATGATCATTGCCCATTCCCTTTATTTTCAATGCAATTCTTTCAATAGGTAAAACTAAAATCATCTGTTTATTTTGCATACACTATACGCTAAGCTTGAATTCAGAATCTTAGACCAAATGCAAGTTTTGGAACTAGAAACTCTAAAATGACGTGACAAGGTTCAAATCCAAATTTAACCAAATTTTGTATTTAGGACCTTGTACAATTTGTACCTCACGACGTCTTCGTGAAAAACTGTGATACCCAAGTAAAAAAATATAATGCTTTATCGTGGATTTTGCACTTAGCAACAGTGTTACCCAAGTTAAAAAAAATATTGGTATAGTAGATTTTGCACCGTATTGTGCAAAGACACAGCATGTGTCATGAAAACCTTTCCTGCGCGAAGCGCGAGTAGAAACAATCCACACCGAAAAACTTTATGAACAAAAAAAGTAAATAAAAAAGAACAAAAACCCGACACGTACAAAGTGAACTTAAAGTGGAATTAAGATGACCTATTTCTGTCTTAAAAAAATGAACTTTTTTATTTTACGCTTCTTAGTTAGGATTTTTTTTAACCATTTCTCATTACAAATTACATTTTAACAAATCATTTGTTTAAATTTTTGTAATCACCTTTTAAAACCACTTGATAGGTTTGGGAGATTTTTTCGCCAAATATCCGCGCCATTTAGTTTTTTTTTTAATACGAGTATACCCAGTGTCAATAAACCCCATCATTTTGATAGGTTTCAAAGTATTTTTTATAAACATACCTTTTGGCCCAAAAAAACAGCCAATTCGATTTTTTACTTAAATAATATTCCCGGTGACACTGGCGTAATAAAACCCTTTATTTTGTTACCCCAATCGATAGATTTGCGAGTTTTTATCGATCGCTTCAGTAAGGACACCATTTCCAGTGAAATTGAGTTAAAGTAATAAAACTACGTCCATGAAATGGGTACAAAATACGAAGAATTAAATGACTAACGTGGCGATTCTAAATGAAAATGTGGGCCGAGGCGAAACCGAGGCACACATCCACAGTATACACACATGCACAGTCCATCAGTATAGTACTTTTCTCAAACAATGCGCAGAAATTAAAACTAAGTGAATTAATTATAAATTCCAGAATCAATGACGAACAACGATAATTTTACTATTTTTTAAGCCAAATCGAAATTTAAATAAAATCTTTGTTAAGTTGCCTCCTTGGTTGCCATGGGGCAACCAACCAACAAAAGTGTGTTCCATTTTTTAATAACACGACAGATTCGACACCAGCAATTTATACTACGCTAACTTGAATTTTGGACAATTTCCGTTTTGAATGCTAAATTATTTATGGTATGGACTTTCAATTAGTACCAAAACAATTATATAGAAATTCCAAAAAATAATGAAGTTACAAATTTTCCATAACGTGTGAATGTAATTTTTGCAATCGCGCGACAAACATTACGCTATCTCTAGTTAGCCTAGTGTATTCCGTTCGTGAATGTTCGTAACAAAAAAGGCAAGACTTAGCTGAGAGTTAGCACACTCTTATCTGTACTATTACACGGCGGTTTAAGCTATTAGTATTAATTTTTTGTAATTAATAATATTGTAAAGAATTTATGTTTTTTATTTTAGGTGTAGTTTGACAATTCATATGAATTTAATGTAATATTTTAGCATTCTCACCTTTTGACATTCCATTTAAATGTACGCTACGCTAACTATGAGTTGGTGTAATTTATTGCATATTCATTTATCGTTTTTTTTGTGTATTACTACTACTAACTCGGGTTAATTTCAAAACTAACAATTAATAAAGAAATTAAATAACGACATTCTTTGTATCGTCAAGAGAACTGACAACACAAAAAATTTCAATTAATTATCTTTATTAACAAAAAAGTTACTTATCACATTTTTTCTATGAAATACCTCTGGTGTAAAATCTACTTTTTCAAGCTAGCGTTGTATTCATTGCTGGTGTCGAGATATGACTTTTCATAGTAATTTATTTAGCCACTAAACACGCCAGATATTGCCGGCGCTCGAATGAATGTTCGAATTTCCAAGCATGTTTGAGAAAATGCTATTTTTACTATAGACGTATAAATGTCAAGCTTATCTTTCAGAAAAACTATCTTTTTCTGTCAAATTTTTGTTTAGAGTTTTTAAGCTGTTTGTGTTTTTGAAAAATAATCCGATAGTCGTGACTGCCAATGGCATAATTGCTAAGAGCCTCGAACAACACCTGAGGAGGCGCTCGTTCGTTCGGGAGGTTCCTGTTCAGGATAAAGCGGGAGGAAACGCCCGGGTGTTACCATTGTGTGGATCGCCCGGAGGACACGGTGGAGCATACGGTGGAGGTCTGCCCGGCTTGGGCGGGGCACCGCCGTGTCCTCACGGAGGCGATCGGCAGCGGCGATCTCTCGCGTCCGGCCCTGGTTCAGGCCATGGTCCGGAGCGAGAGTGCATGGGAAGCCGTCACTTCCTTCTGCGAAGCAGTAATGCTCGCGAAGGAGGAGGCGGAGCGCGCGAGGGAAATGCAAGATGCGCGCCCTCGCGCCCCTAGTCGCCGCAGGAGACGCCCCGGGCGTCGGGAGTCGCGAGCCGACTTCCGGCCACCGTAGGCGCGGGCTTGCGGACGGTGGGCAATGGGTAGCTCGCCGTCCGATTAGGACCAGGCCCGGGTCGACGGCGCGTTGTGTTCCACGCGCGCCTCAAAGAGATGTCAGCACCAACTGACGGGGTCCGTAAGGGCCAATGCCTGCCAGGGTTGCGAGTTGGTCCGAAAGGGATATCGCGGCCCCGGCACACAGGCAACGGAAGGAACACGGGTGGGTTTTAGTCAGTAAAAGTCTGACACTCCCTCTCGCTCCGCCCAGAGCGGGAGGAGTCATTTGATGATTTCCCACCCAAAAAAAAAAAAAAAAAAAAAAAAGGAGGCGCTCGTTAGGCTGTTGGATCAAGGGCTTCTGGACACGACGTGTATCGTTAGGAGGTTCCTCTTTCAGGAGCATAGATAATACACGAGCTCTGACCACAGGTAGCTTGGACCCTGCTCCCGATACCTGGTGGGCTACTATTTTTTAATGTTTATATAAAAATATTTAAAAATGTAAATGATGAAATAAAGGATATAATAATATACCAATAACCTATTATGCTTTTCGGGTTTCAACCTCATTTAGGGGATGGTCAAAAGTCGCTCGAAATGGTTCGTCTAAGCGTTACCTTATAAGAAGTTTGTCAAAAAAGTGGGGCAAACAAATTTGGATCATGAGCTAATCGTCATAAGATTTAAAATTTCCAGCGCAAACTTTCAAATAAACGTGGAATTGCCTAGTTGGCTATGTTGTAAATTTTCTCCGCAAGAAAATTGACCGAAGTACAGGACAATGGCGCTAGTTGTACTTTAAGAGTCATAAATCTGTCAAATAAAATGTATGTCATCTTGAGTTTTCAAATATTATCAACATTGAATTTTATATTTTTATTTAGCCTCGGAATTTATTTAGATTATCAATTCTTAAAGCTTTTAATAATCGTTTCGGAAGTGGTTTTAGTGTTTTTTTCATGTTTTCTATTTCACAGTTTCTTTTCTAGATTGTGATAAATTACGAAAATATTATTTACGCAAATAAATTATATCACAGCGAAGCCAAAAATTTGAGCGCAGTCCTCTCGTCTCAACAGAGCGACGGCGACTGATTTGTGAAACAAAAATATGCTTGAAGTTCCCGTAACGTGCGACGGAAGATGACTTCTTCCACGAACTAAGAACGTCGTAAGTGCTAAAAGCTTGTACTCGTAATAAAACCAAAAATAAAAGGAATAAAAAAAAAAAAGCCTACACAAATTTTTTCGCCTTTTAATAATACAAATAATCATCAAATTTTTATCCAATTAATCATTACCATATTAAGTACAATCGAAAATACGGGAAAATTAGAGGTAACTTCGTGATGTTTTTTTATCGAGAAAATTTTAATAGTTTGTGTTTCTGTTACACAAAAAGTTTGGAAATATCATGTAGTTACTCGTGTTATTTTTATTTTATACCTAAGTCTTATCAACTTCCTGAAAAATCTAATTGAAGATAGGCAATTTTGGTTACTACCCCCTCTTAACGTTTATAATACTAGCTTTTACCCGCGACTTCGTCCGCGTGAAGTTTCTGATTCACCCGTACCATCCTGCGGCTACTACTTTGTTTTTCGCATTAGTTTTTTTTTTTCTGAATCTTCTTTTGCTCTGCCCCTAATCATCGTTGGAATTTGGAATGTGGATATTGTTAGTTAAAGTTCCAAAGAGATCAATCACGAATATTGTATGAACAAGTAACAGGCTGGCAAGACTGAGATTGAGAGAGAGATTGAGAGAGATTGAGAGATTGAGAGAGATTGAGAGAGATTGAGAGATTGAGAGAGATTGAGAGAGATTGAGAGAGAGAGAGAGAGATTGAGAGAGAGAGAGAGAGATTGAGAGAGAGAGAGAGATAGAGATTGAGAGAGAGAGAGAGAGATAGAGAGATATTGATAGAGAGAGAGAGATAGATAGACAGAGTGAGAGAGAGAGAGAGAGAGCGAGATAGAGATAGATAGACAGAGTGAGAGAGAGAGAGCGAGATAGAGATAGATAGACAGAGTGAGAGAGAGAGAGAGAGCGAGATAGAGATATATAGATAGACAGAGTGAGAGAGAGAGAGAGAGAGAGAGAGAGCGAGATAGAGATAGATAGACAGAGTGAGAGAGAGAGCTTTTTTTTTAAATTTTCGTCATGGTTGTCGTTTTCGTGATAAGAATAGTGTCACCTAACAAAAGTGTGAAATGTGTTCACCTCGGGAGCAATACTACATATTTTAGCAACGCTTGAGTGACGTACTTTGAAAGAAACACTCTCGACTTACAAATAGTTGTTTGCTCCCTAGGCAAACAATCTAGTTCTAGAGATAAGTGCGTTCTAACAAACAAATACTTCAGGTTTTTTATTAGTATATAGATATAGATTAATATTAAACTTACATATAAAAAATAAACGATGTTTTGCCAAGTCGTAAAATCCGAGTGAATCACTGATGGGTCGCTAGTTTAAGATGTATGTATGTCTCATGTCTCCACAGAACTATTCAACGCGACGCAAAGCGAATGTTCAGCGGCAGCACTGGAACTGGCCGAGCATGTCGCGTCGGAGGCACGAGAACAGCTCCAGCACGGAGAGAACCATGCGGCGCTTTGTCAGCTACAGAGGGACATTGCTGGTCAGTATCTGTAGTAAACATGGAAATTATTGTCGTTTCCTTCAAGAAAACATTATTTTACAGGGATTTAATAGCGTTCTAATTGTCATATTTGAACAAAGGAGCCTGGACCTCACAACACAGGGAATCCTAGTGAGAGGTCTAGGAATTCAATCCACTTGAATGTAAAGTTGCTAAATAAATGTATTCTTATTCATATTCCTATTCTTATTCCTATTCTTAGTACTATTCTTATTCATATTCCTATGCTTATTCATATTCCTATGCTTATTCATATTCCTATTCTTATCTTATTCTTATTCCTATTCTTATCTTATTCTTATTCCTATTCTTATCTTATTCTTATTCCTATTCTTAGTACTATTCTTATTCCTATGCTTATTCTTATTCCTATTCTTATCTTATTCTTATTCCTATTCTTAGTACTATTCTTATTCCTATGCTTATTCTTATTCCTATTCTTATTCCTATTCTTAGTACTATTCTTATTCCTATGCTTATTCTTATTCCTATTCTTATCCTATTCTTATTCCTATTCTTAGTACTATTCTTATTCATATTCCTATGCTTATTCTTATTCCTATTCTTATCCTATTCTTATTCCTATTGTTATTCCTATTCTTAGTACTATTCTTATTCATATTCCTATGCTTATTCTTATTCCTATTCTTATCCTATTCTTATTCCTATTCTTATTCCTATTCTTATCCTATTGTTATTCCTATTCTTAGTACTATTCTTATTCATATTCCTTTGTTTATTCCTATTCCTATTCTTATTCTTATTCTTATTCCTAAACTTATTCCTATTCTTATTCGTATTCTGATTCTTATTAATATTCTTATTCCTATTTTTGTCTTATTCCTATTCTTAGTTTTATTCCTATTCTTATTCTTATTTATTTATTTTTTGCCTGTGTTGTCACACTGCAGGGCAAAGGGTCTTCTTTCCACTCCTCTCTGTCTTGAGCTAGTGTGTTCAGTCAGTCTTCTTGCAATTTAGCAAATTATTATCATGCTATGCGTACAGCAGTGGCGGCCCAGTGGTAATGGCTGCGGCTTGTAGATCGTAGGTTCGAACCTAGACAGGCGCTTTAGTTTGTGTAAATTATGTCATCACCACTGTCCTCAAAACGGTGAAGGAAAACATCGTGAGGAAACCGGCATGTCCTAGAACCAAAAATTTGAAGACATGTGACATCTACCAACCCTCACTGGCCCCGCGTGTTGGATTACGGCCCACTCCCCAGTGATTCCTCTACCAAAACATTTAAGACGCCGCGCGTATCCTATAGGTAAACCAAACACCATTGTCTCTCAAGCCCCAGTGTATCCTATAGTTAAACGGCGGTACACGCGGATTAAATCTCTATTTTTACTATAAAAATATGGGCTAATATGGTCTGTGGGAAGTTTCACTCTATAGCTTGACGGATATTCTCGACAAATAGACCTAAAATAATCAAAAAATTACAGGAAACACCAAAAAATTCTGAAAAATTTCGAAAGTGACGTAAAGCGCACGTCAATGTCAAACCACGGGGCTTGAGTAATAGTATAAGTCATTTTGCAAGTTAAATGGCTCGTCATGGTTTAACAAACTTTTGAGCGTAAAATTCATCCGATACAAACTGTGGGGGTATCTACAATGCCACATGCGAACCACGCATCACACTGACGTCACGCAAAATCCTACATCGTGCAAGTAGGGTTTATCGCGCGACAAGTATATATACAACGTCCCGACACCAATCATCGGGAAGTTGCCCACCAGAGACAACACCCGTCTGATTGGAATTTCTCCATTTTTTATGAGATGAGTGAACTTTACACCCTGTTCCTCATACCTCTATAAAACTACTGTTTAGTCAGATAATAAATGTATCTTATGTAATATCTGTTGACAGGTTACGACAAACTCCTAGTGGCGGAGCGAGAGTTCATAAGAATGGGCTGTGTCTACAAACATTCTTCCAGGGGACTACAGCAGCGAATGCTGTTCTTGGTGTGTTACTATTTATATTTATACATTAAAAACCTGTGCCATTAATACTGAATGAATAGGTTTTCAGAACCCGCGATTCAGTGTTTCATATTATAAAATCTAATCACGCAGTGTTTGTTCTCTTTGGTCCCTGGCCCTGAAATCAAGCAATGGATAAAATTGACAAACTTTTATTACTTGAATACGTGGCTTTTGGCTTTTATGTATTTTTTTTTGTAATGTGCGTTTTGTTTGTGGCAGTACAAAGTTTTATAACGTTTGTATACTTGTTTCAGTTTAGTGACGTTTTAGTGGTGACGTCAAAAGCAGGTTCAACGCAGTTCCGAGCGCACTCAGCGTTACCGCTCCACGCTTTGGAGTTGAAACCTTCGGAATTACCGCACTCTTTCACGCTTACCGGTAAATATGGCAGAATACTCATCAAAACTGTTTAATACTGTTTATTGTAATTTAATAGTGTGGAATACTGTGTTTTCAAAAGTACACACAGTATACTTGTGAAAACACAGTATTCCACACACAGAATTCCATTATTTATAACAAGTATAAATTGTTGTTCTATTCGCTCCAGATATTATTTTTCACGAGGCCGATGTTTTGCTTGATCCTATTCCTTTGTGGCGGCATCTTCATCGCCACATGCGAACTACGCATCAAAGACCTGACGTCACACAACATCGTGCATCGCGCAATTAGAGTTTACTCCAACCTCTGGGCAGCTGCCCGCCAGACACGACACCCGTCTGGTCGGAGGATCCTCCCTTTTCTATGGTGGATGAGTGAACTGTACATCCTGTTCCTCATACCCCTAAACCTTAGTATTAAAACGAATAACACAAGTTATCCTCTTCTCAGGCGAAGACATAAACCTGCTTCTGAGCGCGACCAACGACTGCGAGTACTTGGGCTGGTACAACGCGCTGCAGACGACGATAGAGAACGCGCGTGACAAGTACACCGACGTGGACGTAGAACTGACGCCTTATGAACAAGAGACTGGTATGTATTGCTATAGTTTGACCGTGACCGCCGTTCCGCGTCTTATGTATGTGCGCGGCGAGACGGGGTGCAGGCCGCTCATTCGTCAACGCTGCCCACCACCTCGCCGCGCATTCCTAAGGCGTGAACCAGCGGTCCCAGCAAACTATAAGTATAGCTGTGTAAGGATCTATTGGTCAAAATAGGAACTAACGTCGTCGCTTGTTTTTTTAATACATTTCACATAACAACTGCATCAATATTTACCAGCAGCGCCACCCTGTCAACGTCATTCGAACGCTAAACGATCCTTGTACTTTAAAGCTCAATCTACAGTTAAGAGTCAGGATCTTCGGAGCGCTTAGTGCGAATTCTTATAACTTATTTACCTCCATTTTAATGGAATAATTGTGTTTCCCATTATTGTTATCAGACGGTGCTATATTCAGTTTCAGCACAAATTTGGAGTTTACGTTAACGAATCTCTCCACGTTTTTGGCTACATCAGTCGCATAAATGTGCAAATCTGAAGGACAATTCCCGTAGTTAAAAATGTTCAAAATCTAGTCTCAATCTCGAGATGAGACTGCGAGAATCAATGTCCAAAACTTGTCAAAATATTAGAGATATTTTTGAGAGATTGAGACTGAGATTAGACCGCAAACATTCTTTAAAATACGGGCTTTGGCCTTGTGGTATAATGTATGACTGGGTTTGTTATGTGATGTCACCGCGTGTAACATGTCGTGTGTACAGACGCCCCCCCGCCGGGCGCGTGCGGCGCGGGCGGCGGGCTGGCGCACGTGTGCTGGCACCGCTTCACTTCACTCGACACGCAGCATCTACATCTCGCTATGAGGGTACGTATCTAATAATACCACTACTGCATACGGTAACTTACTTACATTTTAATCAAGTGATTTAAATCATATCAACCCTGCTGTTGATATGATTTAAATCACTTGATTAAAATCAGTGATTTAAATCGCGATTAAAATCAAGTGATTTTTTTATAAAAATCAATGATTTAAATCAATATTTTTTTACTTCGACAAAATCACCCAAAATGTGTCAAGGGACTTCCCCCGAAATAAACTACGGCGCGCACACACGTGTCCAATGCTGTTTAACTACACCGTTCGAAGGTTCTCCGAAATTTAAACTCTTGACTGAATCCGTCCGTTTAGTCTTTGGCGCGGTCATTCGTGATTGATTAATGCAAGTGAATAAATACAACAAGATGTCTGGAAGGAAAAACGATGCTGAATGGGTTTATTTCGATGAAAAAAAGTCCACTTGCGGCAAGTTTAACAAAGCGGTGTGTAAACGTTGTAAGAAGGAATTAATGGGCTTAGTAGCGAGAATGAAAAAACATTTAGAGACATGTGTGACAGAAATAATCAAAAAAATCCGATTTAAATCCAATTAATCCGATTTAAATCAAATAAATCCGATTTTTATCTTCTATCTGATTTTTATCAACCCTGCTTTGGAGACCCAAATTAATATAGTATAGTCTCACAGCCAAAATATATTCGCCACCTTAAGGGCTATTATATATTTATATTTCGCGCAGACAGACAACTGTCTGCGCGAAATATAAATGCGCGAAAAAATATGCTTTACCGATTTTACACTATACGACGCGTTCCTTCTGATGTCCATAACTCTAGGTAATATATACAGGGTGTCCAGTAAATAGCACGACATACTGCAGGGGGCGATAGCTTGGGTCACTACCTATCAATACAACACAATATATGTTCAGCAAAATCTTACGGATTTACAGTTTTACAAAATTTTCCGAAATATCGAAAAATCTCTACCTTGAAACAGATTTTTAAGTATCGTAATGAAAAAATCCTTTTCTAGAACTTTTTTTACATCAAATTATTCGTGAATAGGTTACTGTACTCATTATAAGTTGTTTTTTTTATCAAAAACAAGAAAGTTTTGAAGAAATTAAAAATCTGTTTCAAGGTAGAGATTTTTGATTTTATAGAGATTTTGTGCGGTCCATGGCCCTTTACGGGGCACCGGTGTGGGCGCGTTCATTAAGGCTGCGACCAGCCCAGCGATTGAACGCGTCCCAAAGGGTCATGGCCATTAGGCTGGTCAGAGGATACCGCACGGTCTCCCGTGAGGCGGCGAGCCTCCTTGCCGGACTACCGCCATGGGATCTGGAGGCAAAAGTCCTCGCGCACATGTGGGAGTTGCGCGAGGAGGCGAAACGCCGGGGTGTAACTCCGCTGCCGCGAGAAATCACGGCACAGCGGACAGAGCTCCGGCGGGATCTCATGGCGGCATGGAGAGTGCGATTGTCGCAACCCAGCGCTGGGCACGCCACAATTGCGGCGGTAAGGCCCCTCTTTGAGGAGTGGCTAGAGAGGCGCCACGGCGTCCTCACCTTCCGCCTGACGCAGGTCCTCACCGGACACGGTTGTTTCGGGAGGTTCCTGTTCAGGATAAAGCGGGAGGAAACGCCCGGGTGTTACCATTGTGTGGATCGCCCGGAGGACACGGTGGAGCATACGGTGGAGGTCTGCCCGGCTTGGGCGGGGCACCGCCGTGTCCTCACGGAGGCGATCGGCAGCGGCGATCTCTCGCGTCCGGCCCTGGTTCAGGCCATGGTCCGGAGCGAGAGTGCATGGGAAGCCGTCACTTCCTTCTGCGAAGCAGTAATGCTCGCGAAGGAGGAGGCGGAGCGCGCGAGGGAAATGCAAGATGCGCGCCCTCGCGCCCCTAGTCGCCGCAGGAGACGCCCCGGGCGTCGGGAGTCGCGAGCCGACTTCCGGCCACCGTAGGCGCGGGCTTGCGGACGGTGGGCAATGGGTAGCTCGCCGTCCGATTAGGACCAGGCCCGGGTCGACGGCGCGTTGTGTTCCACGCGCGCCTCAAAGAGATGTCAGCACCAACTGACGGGGTCCGTAAGGGCCAATGCCTGCCAGGGTTGCGAGTTGGTCCGAAAGGGATATCGCGGCCCCGGCACACAGGCAACGGAAGGAACACGGGTGGGTTTTAGTAAGTAAAAGTCTGACACTCCCTCTCGCTCCGCCCAGAGCGGGAGGAGTCATTTGATGATTTCCCACCCAAAAAAAAAAAAAAAAAAAAAAAAAAAGGTAGAGACTTTTCGGTATTTCGGAAAATTTTGTAAAACTGTAAATCCGTAAGATTTTCCTGAACATATATTGTGTTGTATTGATAGGTAGTGACCCTAGCTATCACCCGCTGCAGTATGTCGTGCTATTTACTGGACACCCTGTATGCTATAATACAAAAAATCCTAGAACAAGTGTTTCAAAAATACATTGTTTCGGAGAAAACATACCACTAGATTCTCGATGTGTATCTAAATTTAATTGATAAGTACGAGTAAATCATTGTCATTCATATTTAAAGCTAAGAAAATACGACGTTCTGTGTTTTTTTTATATATTTTTCACGTATACACATATAATCGTTATTTTGTATTAAAAAGAAAACGTTTAGATTTTTTTTGGTCTTATTTTTTTACCCTAGAGTTATGGGATATCAAAAAGAACACGTTGTATATTGCGTCGTAATAATGTCGATACCCCAGAATGGCATCCAGCCATCTTCTACGTCAGACCCATGCTCAGACCTAATTAAAAATGTGACCGTGACAGACTTTTATTCTTCTCTCATATTTCAAAAAGGTTTTAGTCAAAGGTGTTTGATATAATTAATTACTTGATAACAAAGATCAAAATAATATTTTGAAATAATTAAAAATATAGTTTTCCGTGCACTAGCTTCAAAAGGTATTTTTGTGTCCTGACTTGATACAGGAAATAATTTGTAAACTCACAAATAAAATACTTGACTGACATGGCGTTTAAAAAACGTATCAAAAACATGGCGTTTCAAAAACATATCACTATGTTACCTAACCTGGTGCTTCAGTTGGCATATTGGTCCATAGTTGCAAGTAGGCAATACAAAAAACAACCTACAACTGTTGAAATAAAGTTTATTTTGCATTAGTGAAATAACGCGAATATTTCGGCCAATACGCCAAGTGCTAATCAGCATAAGTGTTGTCAATGACGGAATGTACATTTAATCAAATATCCTATGTTTATCTATCAATTAAATTGATATAATCATGATTCGCCGTACGCATTTAATAAACAGTCTTACCGTTCGCTCCGTTTAAAATTTGTTTCTTTTTAGTGTGAAGTATAATTATTAACTTTATTTTTGTGTTATACGTAAATAAATGCGGTGACCAAGTTTTTATAGTGATAAACTCAGTTAAATAACATATATCATTAACTTAAAACTAACTGTCACAAATATATTACGAGTAGTGCTGTTTTGATTTTAAAACCAGTGTTGACTGAAACGCGTAAGTGACGCCTATTCCAAGGCGCTTTCGACCAAGGCGCTTCGGTCGCGAGATTTCAAGCGAGCCACACCCCAACGCCATTCACTGAATATACCATCGCTTTATTCTATTTGGCACCTCTAGTCGCCGCATGCGGTCATTCGCTGAAAGCGCTTTATTATCTTAACTGACATTTTAAATTATACTGACAAAAATGTCAATCAAAACCTGCGCTGGTTGTTATGATGGTGTTAACAGCAAAGAATGCTTGCAATGTTCTATTTGCCACCAATGGATAGAATTTTTGTGTGCTAATATTCGTGAAACGGTGTTTAGAAGTATGAGTATCAAACAAAAATCTACCTGGAACTGTCCTAGCTGCGTCACTAAACAACTTAAGGACGATAGTACAAATACACTTGGTAGTCTGAAGAGACTTGTGAGCCCCACCCCGGAGCGGTCTCCCCGATCGCTACCACCCGAAGGCACCAATGTCACTGTTCGCGCTAAGTACACACCAGCTCGACCAACTGATGACACCTTAATTCAGTTTTCGAAAGGCACGTTGCGGGAAATGATTAAGCAAGAAATACAGAGTGCGCTTAAAGACTCAGTAACCGATCAGTTCGAGTTGGTAGCAGGTTTCAATGAGTCACTTTCTTTCTATATCAAAAAGTACGAAGAGATGAAGGCTATGCTGGAAGATAAATCTGATAGGATACAGAAGCTTGAAAAAGAAAACTCTGGATTACGTGATGCAATTGAACAACTTAGTCAGCGACTGAGCTTGGTAGAAGAAAGTTCAAGGTCCGCCAACGTTGAGCTTGAGTGTGTACCAGAAAATGAAGCAGAAAATCAGGTTACCACAGTGCTGCAACCGGATAAGGTGATTCGTTGAGATATTATTAACTTTCCGTAGCCGGGCCATACCACGTTCATTAAACGCTGTCTGCCGCGGAATATGGTATTCGCAAGTGCGATAATAACGCGTAGATATACGCTCCCATGGCCCATTTAGGGGGGCTGGTAGAGGGCGTTATCCGCCCTTCGCCGACGCTCGGTGCGCCTGCTGCGGGCCGGGTGAGTGGACGAGATCTCCCTTTCCCTTTCCGCAGCCTAGGCCAATCGGCCTGCGTCACCCGAAACGACAGGGAGCCGTGCCTCCTCCCGAGCCAGCGTTCAAACACCGGCCGGACCGCCTCGATGATGTTGAGGCGGTAGGGCGCGAAAGCCTGTCCCGCCATTCCGCCACCAGGACCTCGCGAAGCTGAGACCGATGCAGCGACACCTGCATCGGTCGCTCGCCCCGCGCCCTAGCTTCCTCGCGCCTCCGATACGATGACGCGAGTACTTTCGCCTCGAGGTCCCAGGGCGGGGATCCGGCCAGTGCACAAGCCGCCTCGTAGGAGATCGTGCGATACCCTCTGATGACTCTGACGGCCATCGCCCTGTGCGGTTACGCATTACGGCGATACTTCCGGCCGTCAGGTCAGCCGCCCAGATCGGGGCCCCGTAAAGGGCCATCGATCGCACGATCTCCACGTAGAGCCGGCTACAAGCAGCGCTCGGGCCCCCCAAATTGGGAAGCCGGCAGCCTACTGTAACTTATTTTAGAGCGGTGATCTACGTTATACGACAGGTTAAAGTACACTGCACAAGAATAGCTAAAAATGACACACAAAGCACCAGGTCCCGTTCTATTCTTGTCAAATTCAGTATCTCACGACTGCGTGAGTTTCCTTGTCGCTTCTATGAAATATAATAGAAACAACAATCAAGAGAAACTGAACACTGGTCACCTGGTTATTGCAGCAGATAAACCTCAACGTATTTACGTCACGGCACGTATTATAAATTTTTTAACTTTGTTAGCTTAGGGAGAATTTCACCAATGAAACTAAACACGCTCAGCACATCTAAACCAAGTTCAAGAGCTGTCAGTGTCAAAATTGTTATGGAATATTGCCACTGACAGCTCTTGAACGCTGTTTAGAAGTGCTGTTCGTGTTCATTGGCGAAATCTGCAGATTTAGTGCTGATTTCACCAATGAAATTGAACGCGTTCAGCACATCTAAACGCGTTCAAGAGCTGTCTATGTAGAATATTCCATAACAATTTTAACACTGACAGCTCTTGAACGCGTTTTAGAAATGCTCATCGCGTTCAGTTTCATTGGTGAAATCAGCCCTTAGGAACAGCACTTCTTCACTTCGTTGGTGAAATAGTGGTTAACTTTATTGTGCATGCTGTGGTCTCCTATAACAACTAGGTGTATTCCTTACACCTACTTAATACCCGATGTTGCCCTTTATTTATGTGCCATTTATGTATTGTGTATATCTTTTGTTGGAGATTGTAAATAAATAAATAAATAAATGTGGATCTATTTCCAGACACAGTTATCCGGCTACTTACTGCGCAAGTTCAAGAAGTCTCCGGGCTGGCAGAAGCTTTGGGTCGTGTTCGCGGTGTCAACGTTGTTCTTCTACAAGAGCTGGCAGGACGAAACGCCGCTGGCATCTCTGCCTTTATTAGGGTAAGCTGAATTTTCATATTACTAGCGACCGGCCCCTCCGTCGCACGGGTGCGAAGTGGGCTACAAAATGCGGGTGCGAATGACGACATGTTAAAATATCGAGATTTCTGTGCTATATCAAAGTTAAATATTAATAATTCCGAAATAAATTCTCTTGTTTTATACTATGTAGAGATTTGCAAACGATGTCGTTCCGTTATTTTAATATATTTTGAATATCTGACTAAGGCCCAATTTACCAAAAAAAAAAAAACATTGAATGCGTTTATAGCTAAACGTATTTAAAACCTCGTTCTATTTCTCTGGCTGGTTTGGAAATGAACACAGAATGATGTTCTAAATTAGTTTAGTGAATTTTGGTGAAAGCGTGCCTTAATGTACGTAACTATTGAGCGAATTATTTGGCAACCTTGCTATATGTGTTTCTTTGTTAACAGGTACAGCGTGGGTACGCCCGTGTCGGACGACAACATCGACAAAGATTTCGTGTTTAAACTCCAGTTCAAGAACCATGTATACTTCTTCAGAGCAGACAGCCAATATACCTTCAATAGGTACGTCTTATTTATACATCTGTCTTTTACCGCATATACTGCTTAGGTTTGTTCCACTTATAACGGAAGATAAGACCAGTGATTCAACTGGTCCTTATTGACGAAGTTTTGAAGGCAACCAGATATCTAAGTTAACTAGTAACTATACAGAAAAACCACAAAATGTATGCACTTCGATAATCTTCGTGTTTCCGAAGTAGCACGTACGTCGCGCCACCCAAAGAGGCTTCTAAGTTGTATACTGCCGCGTTTTGAAGTACTGCATCTATTATTGGGTGTTTGTACGAGATCAAGTTTTCTCTCTCGGGTCGGTTTTGACGGTTCTCTCTATTACTTTGGTCGTAGATCGTCATGTTTGGAAACGTTTTTTGGAATTGCATAGAGTTGTTAATCGATAATTTTGTAATTATGGTGAAATAAAATAGGCAAGTATTTCCATGGTTGTAATAGCTGTATTACAGTGTTTGTTTTTTCTGAATATACACGATGATTCCTGAAGCGCATACTCTTTTTGGGATAACTATACTGACACTTTGTATTAATATTCGACTATCGATCAATGTAACGTTGAAAAAAGAAAGGCGATAATGACTCCACAATATCTTTTTGCGAAAAAGCTTATCAGGCATGGACTACATGTTTCCTAAGTTAAAGTCATGTATTTGTTTACAGATGGACGGAAGTTCTACAGACAGCAACTATGCGGCCTGAAACGATTGAACATACAGAAAACTAAACTTAGAAAATAAAATACTAAAGTATACAAAAACACGAATCGATTCAACATTGGTGCCATAGAATAATGGCCAGATATATTTTTGTACGAACTTTACGAAGTGAATCTTGCCTGTATTTATTGTGAGAATAAATCGCTTTAGTATTAGATCAAGACTGACGGATGTCAAAGACGTCGATGTAGTCATAATATTAGGTGGCTAATGTAACATATATCATAACTAGGAAAATGTGGGTTTAACGGACACTTCTGTCTAGCTTTTGGTGGTAATAGTCCTCCAGATCGAATTTCGGCGTGGCGGAAAATCTCAGCAGAGACTAGCCTTCGGCGCGGGATAGTGCAGGCGTGTGCGCAGACACAGGTGCACCCTCTCTTTTATAATCCGATGGGGCGGCAATCCGACACTCGCGGAGAGAGGTCAGGCGCAGGGCCTACGGCGCCACGTGCGCACCGAGGCACGAGGGTATCAAACCGCCAACTTCCAAACTCCGGGCTGTTACTAAGAAATTCATAATGGAAAACTCAAATAACACTTTGAGTAAAGACGTGATGTTAAGTTTATGTTAACATACAGTTTTCTATAAGATGTCGGTATTATTACTTATATTTATAATTCAGACTCCTCTGGTTTTAAATAAAAGAAAAATCTTCATAAATAAAAATGTTTACCGATTTACGTTGGTGGCGAAAATTGTAGATATCCTAGAATCATTCAGCAGATATTCTGTCACCGCGCCGTAAGTAAAAGAGGAGGGAATGGCGAAAAATTAACCTTACTAGATGCGCCTTTTTCGTTTAGTAAGGCTTATTTTTCTTTACATTATTTTCGCAGATGGGCCCCTTTTGCTTATGACGACGGTATTACCGTCCACTTTTTATTACTTTGTCTATATTGGCGAGCAATGATATTCTCTGAACCATTTGTAGGATATGTTTCTTCCCATACATAACAAATTGAATTATAACATCGCAAGGCGTTTTACATTACCGTCTTGTAAGAACGTGTCCGCATTTAATATTTTAACGAAACCAACGAAAATACTGTCGCAACGTTAGTAAAATGTATAAAGAATGTATGTAAAATATAAAAATGAAATATTGTCCATGTTATAGCAAAAAATAATAGCAATATTATATCAACAACCGTGAATTTTATCACAAATCTATGTCTTCATTGAGACCCAGTTTGATGTGAAACGTAACATACGTTGAAACTACCATGCCGCGCCGTCCAAATATATTCAATGCAACATGAAATGTAAAACAACAAATAGGCGAATTTATTTCAACGTGTGTTATGTTTTTAGGCATAAGAAAAGGGTGTGATTTTTACGCATTTATATTGGTTCAATTTCCGGTTCAGGCAAGCGACTTTACAAAAATCTTGCAGATTTGCCCACTTTTGAAAAAATAATCGAATGTTTCCTTTGAGCAATAATTGGTGGCATCAATATTTAGGGTACTTCCCTTGTAGGGCTTCAACTTTCCACCCTGTATAATATATTTATTTAAGATGTCATTATAGTATCAATTGGTTTAAATATGGATGTCACACATTAGTTTGTAGATAAATTAGTGACGTAAATATGCACATCGTGTTTTGGAAACTTTTCGGTTTTGTAGAACGCCGTCTCTGTCACTGTGTGACCAGGGCTTGGAACCGGTGCCAAAAGTACAGGTTCTGTATCGTATCGGTACTTAGCGGTTCTTGCCATTTCGGTACCTGGGTACCGGTACTCCTACTAACAAGTACCAAAATCAGGTACCCGGCGTGTACCACAAATCTCATATTTGTACGAGAAACTTCGTACGGTTGGCAACCTTGAAGTTATATTTCTAATGCCTATTAACTATCCTTTTTACTAACTATATCTGTTTTCTCACTTAAATATTTGTTTGGTACCGGTACAGTAACGATACTCATTAGAAATACCGATAGTTCAGGTACTGCGTCTGTTACCAGTACCAATAGTACAGGTACTACTCTGGTACCGGTATAAAACCAAAGCCATAGGTACCGGTTCCCAAAAATACCGATATCTCAAGCCCTGTGCGTGAGAGTCTCTTTTTAAAGCTCGATGTATCATATTTACAATGAACTTCAAACTTTATGGCGGTTCTGAAGTGCGCTACTCGCTGCGCAGTACTCCACCCCTCACCCCCGCGGTCACATATATTAGTAACTGCGCAGCGACTCGCCTCGTTTTCACAACCGCCATAAAGTTTGTGTCGGGCTGTACACGCCCGACAACTCTCATATGTATAGTTTCACTTTATGAAAGGGAACTGTCTCCTTGATATTTATAGATATTAACACTACAGTAAAAAGGCTAAACTAAGCCTCTTACATATATGTTATTGAAGGATATTAGAAGATTATTGGATGAATGGTAAGCAACATTTATTTGTACATAGGTCACGAGGAATGAATGAATTTAACCCTGATTTTTGTATTGATTGTAACAAAAAAGTCGCCAAATTAAGGCATTGGTTGTGTGCTTTAAAAAGAGCGAATGCCGATTCGGGCTCTGCTTTGCTTTAAAAAATTGGTCCTCGGGATCTGGATTTCCTGCTCCAAAATATTGGTCCTTTAAAGTCGAAATTGCGGTGTAGTAAAGAATAATAAGAGTACAGTTTATTAATAAGTAACCAGAAGCTATGGAGCTCTCGTGTGAAAACAAACGGCCTTTTTTATTATTTCTTTTATTTAATTGTAAAATAATTTGGTAGTGGTTATTCGTTGAATTCGTAAGCGATAGTGGTGGGTCCAAAAGATTGGATTTTGTTTATAAGTTGCGACTAAAGTAGACTACTTTAAACAAAATAAAATAATATCCAAAATGTCTGTCGGCTGTGTAGTATAGACTTTGATAAGCTATTAACAAATACAAGCAATAAAGCATCACAGGTAAATATTATAGTTAATGTTAGAATAATAAACGTACTTTATAAAGTAAAGAAATAAGCGCGATTGATGCCTCATCAAACGTTGAAATGGTACAAACGATGCAATCGAAGTGAATGAACTGAACGACTGAACGAATGATAACTAGAGAACGGATATTCGGATTCATATTTACCTAAAGTCAATTTTTCTAAGAAAATAATGAAGTGACTTTTTAAATAAAAAAAAATAAAATCCCGGAATTCCATTAAATCCGGGGGAATACACAACTAATTGGATACACGGGATGGAAACGACTTATCAAACCTCTTATGAGGGTTACTTTTGGGGTGTTAACATAAAAATTTATATACCTATTGTAAACATTTTTTTACGAAAATCAAGTCGCTAGTGCTACGCCAATTTAGCAACATATTTTACAACATTGACTAGCACTTCTATAGTCAAAAAGTACTAAATTAATCAATTCTTATTAGCCAACACCTGAACGTAAGTAAATATACTTCCGAATATCCGATCTCTAATGATAAGCGACTGAACGATTTAGACTAAAACAATGAATGAAGCGCGAATGATACAAATTTGTATTGAAATCTCAAGGTTTTCATATTACCATTTTAATCACAAAACATATTTCTGTTAATACGTATTTTAGAATTCCAAAAGTTTTACTGTGTATTGAAATAATATGCATGATGTTAATTTAATGAATTCATATTTCGAGTGCTATCATGTGTGAATAGTCCCAAAGCTTTTATTTATAGATTTATTTATTAAGAAACAGTTTATGAGTTTAATATAAGAATGGAGGAATATTTAATAATTTAATTCACGTTTTTAGTAATACAACAAGAAATCATGTTGGAAAAATGAAACAAAATATTTTTCTGTATTCATTTTTAATGTTTGTGAAATCAAAGTTTATGTAAAATCTAAAACATCTATTCGAAATTATAATTGAAATAAAAAACATTCAAGTTCATTCGACGTTTTATTTCATAGATTCCATTTTAAAATATTTGTTCGAAATTACTTAGATTTAATTTGGCTTTGGCAACACCGAAGTTTTTAGACAATAAAATAATCTACCGATATAAATATGTAGAATGTCAGATCTTAAACATTAAATTACATTATAAGTACTAAGTACTTCTTAGTATATGTGTTACTAAAAATGCTTTTTGAGATCATGCAGAATCTTTGGCATTGTCTATTCTACTGTAAAGGTGGCACATTCAATTCCCTACCGTTATTCGAATTAAAGTAAAATGCTGTCTGATTTCTTAACAACTACGATTATACCTAAAATATAGCAATCAGTCAGAACTGATGGACTCTAGCGCCTTACAGAGAAACATAATAAAATCTATGAGCCTATGACAAAGCATTTTACATTAGGTACACATGCCTCCATTTCATAAAATGGTCGGGGATACTATACTACAAGTTGATGAATTCTACTGTTATGCCACGAACACCAAATGAACTTTGATTAAACTACGCTCCATATTCGTGATCGTCTGTAAGGCGTCTGCATCCCTTATTGAACTCCATATCTGTACAACACGAGTCTCTGTTTGGTCCCACACCTCGACTCCAAAAGTTATGACTGATTATACAAAAATATCTTACAATATTTACATCTTCAAACGCTTTGCGCTCTTAAATAAATAAGATTCCATAATAAAATTGGTTACCGGTACATTTTGTGCTTCCGCATTAAATAAAATCTATGTATATAGGATTTACAAAGTTTAAAATGTCATAGACTAAAATAAATAATGTCATAGTAATATTTAGTAAAAATAAATAACTTCTAAAAGATTCTTTATGTACAAAATACATTAGGTCAATTTCGTGTTATTTATAACAGAAATAGATTAGATGCAACTTCGCTAGAATCACAAGATTATTTACACAATTTGCGCATAATGTGACAGCCTCTACCTAACTTTTAAAACACAATAATAAGCTTAATTAGCTGCACATCATAGTCATGTAAAGGTGCAAATAAAAAATACCTATATTTCATAACATATTCGCCTAATATAGCACGGGAAGACAAGCCTATAAGTTACAACGGGAAAATTTGACCTAAACCAAGGTGATAGAAAAGTAGGTATGGCAACATTAACATGGCCTAACTGTAGCAGCATTAATAGGACAGGCTTATTAACTCAAGACCATCACAATCCAATTTTTTTCCTAACCTATACTGTCCCTCTTTTGGGCAAGTTACCCCAAAGTCTTGCACACCTCTCTCTGTTACCTTTTCTGGTCAACCTGGGGTCTACCACCACCTCTAAAGCAGTATTATTTTAATCTTGCTTCAGTGGGGGAATGAGATGGAGCTATACGTCCTGTAGAGCTTCATCTCTTTTCCACAGTAAAGTATTATTAAAATAATACTGCTTTAGAGGTGGTAGGCCCCCTGAAGTTTAATTGGCTGCAAGAAATGTCCCGAAATTATAAAACAACCATCACATTTCAATTCACATCCTAGTCGAGACTGCATCTCCATTCTCTTTACTCTCTCCGTCCAACTGTTCTTTGCTGCGTTTCTCTTTATTCCTGCTTTTGAATATGGAAGCATTGGTTATGGACCGGATGCGGAATGAGCCGGGCGTGCCGTTGCCTATGGAGTTGCCGGAGCCCTCGTGTTGTTGGTGTCGGATGTTCGGCGACCGGTCCCTAGGTCGCGTTCTTGATGAGAAACTTGCTGCTTTTAGTCGGGCTCCTGTAATGAAGATTGGATGTTAAAAGTTACGGATATCTTAGTAAGAAGTTCTTCAATTGTTTTGTTTCTCTATGATGCCAATTCTTGGTAGCTACAAAGTAAAAGCTACTTTGGAATCTGCCAACGTCCCAACCCCCTGGTCCTCGATAATCTCAACTACAGGTTCTGGTTGATCATTTTTAGCCAGAATTAAACGAGCCACTAAATTGAGGATAAATAACAGTTAATCCATCTAAATCTTGAAATCGAAATGTTGGATATTTTAAGATAAGGCTGACTGCAAACTGTCGAGTGCAATTTTGGGTATAACTCCTATAATCATTTGAATGTTTACCCTACCTAATGACTTCAGGTGACTCCTACCTGTATGTTACTTTTAAATGACTACACCATTGTAGCACGTGTTTGTTTATACTAGGTAACTTGTTGTTACCCCACATACCTAGCCCCAACTTAGGCTGCTTGTCCCGTGGCGGCAGAGCGTCGTGCGGCGCGAGGTGCGGGTGGGCGCCGCCCGTGGGCGTGTGCGGCGCCGACAGCGACGCGGCCGGCGCCGACGTGATGTCCGCGCGCCGCACCACCAGGCTGCTCGAGTGCGGCCGGATCGCGCTCAGTTCTAGCTCGTTGCCGGTTCTGTGGTGGAAGATATTAGTAAGAAAGTTTAAAACATTGGTCCTTGGTATAATTATTCGGTATTTTTTAATACGGAAAAGAAGATACGCGGAATGGTTTCCAATGAACGGCAGTTGAGTTGAAATGTCAGACCAGACAGAACAGCTAAATGCTCGTAGCTCCGAGCATGTTCTTTGCTGTTATGTTTTGATTGAAAATATTATCGAGACTGTCGAATACACGTCACAGGTATTCATTTCTTGCATGCTATTTTGAACTCTATTTTAGTTGTGATATACCTATTTCATTGTCAATTTATCATAATGAAAAACTTTCCATGCATTTTACTGTTGTCTGAGCTGAACCTTATTTATCACTACAAAATTGTGAAAGGCAATCCGGCTTAAAAAATTTAATCAAAAAACTTAAACGGAAATAAGTAGTTACCTACTAGCCGTTCACTTCGACATGGCCGTTACCTCCCTTCCCGCTTCCTCACACCGCGCCTCAAGTCAGACCCGCTTAATACGGATAGCGAGTTTGCTATCTTAGTTTGTTTCGTGAGTTTGTTTGTGTGGTGTGGGGAAGCGGGAAGGGAGGTAACTGCCATCTCGAAGTGAACGGCTAGTACCTAATATTTGAATGACACTCGGGTGTAATTAGAAAGAAAAGAAACAAATTAAAGACGTTTATTTGCGGTAAACATGACGCAAAGAAAGAACTAATACACGAAAATGACAATTTGGGAGAAAATATGCGTAACATCCACGTAAACCGGCCATCGCTCAGTTTATTGCTGCGACCCTATGCGAGACAGAGCCCCAGTGCTGGTTTTCAGCGTCAACGTGATGACATCTACCCTCACACACTTTAAATGCTTCAAAAAGTCACCATTCGCAATGGCAAAAAAAGTTATATATTTCTGTGTAGCTGTTATTTTAAAAATTTCGGTTTCGGAAACGTGGAGGGTTCTAATTAACTTTATAGGTACCTAATATCAAGAAAAGATGTAATAATTTATTGATATGTCGATACTTACGTCCTCACATGCCGTGTCCGCGCTCGGCGCAACTCAGACCGTCGTTGTGAGCCACTTGGCGCAGTGTCCGCTCGACTCGTCCGCACGCTACCTCCGCGTTTAGCTACAATATAACAACAGTATGTGAGAATACAGCGTAGTTAAGTCCTCGGTAGAGTAGCATTATGTGTCTGATACATCCAACCAACACGAAGGACCAGCTAGTTTCAATTTTGGTCCTTCGGGTCGGATCGAATAGCAATCTCTTAATAATCCATCTTTGTACTTACGAACAGCCGGAGTATCGAGTGGATGTGTGTAGATGCGCTTGCGAGCTTGCAGCATGGTGTAGACGAGCGCGGCCAGCGAGCGCGGCGGCGCGGGCGCGGAGGGCCGCGCGGGGGCCGGCGGCGCGGCGCCGCGCGCGCGCGTCACCCACCACGTCTCCATGCGACCCTTGCCTTTTACTTCCACGCTGCCGCGACGTTCGAGAGAGTAGCCGCGGAGTTCTAATAGCTGTATGGTAAGATTTCTCATTCTTTAGCAAAATTATTGAAAACGGACCAGAATTTAGATGGATCACGTCACGAAGACCTTTTGTGTCCGAAGCACCATGGGTACTGAAGCCACGGTGCCGGTCTGACACTGCTGACTTATTAGTATAGACAAATAGCTCACCTGCTTGGTGTACTTAGTAACTTGAATCTTGTCCATGGCACCCGTGGTTTCCATACGCGACGCCTCGTTGACAGTGTTGCCCCAGATGTCGTACACCGGCTTGCGAGCGCCGATCACACCGCCAACGAGAGGACCACAACTTATCCCTGATTACAAAACACACATAGTTTCAGAATGAAGCCCAAGATTGATTCATCCAAACAAGCTTACTCTGAAAAGCTACTCGCAATGCTGCTTAGAATAATACGTTGAATAAGCTGAAAAAAAGAGAAACCCAACCAAGACTCTTTGGATAAAGTGGACTTTTGTAACTGATGAACGGATAAAAACTCACAATGTAGTATATTAATTTAAAAACTTCTCTCACCTACTCTTAGCCGGAATTTGTAGAAGCTATGTTTGCTAATGTCATCTAGCGCTCCCCCCAAAGCGAATGCGTAGTCGACCAGCGCGCACAAATGTTCACAGTTGTCCTCTCCAGTCTACAGACAGAAACCAAGATGATATAATTCGTGGATGGTGATAGAAGTAGTAGTCATTTTGCACTTATTGAACATCTTGCAAAATCATGAGGTGGTATTTGATATTGCAAAAGGGCAAGAGCCTTTTTTTTTAGGAAGACTTTCGTATTTAGAATACGAAAAATTTATACCTTATTGTGGTTCGGATTGAGTCCGGAAGCAGCCATGTAAGTCGCAGCGATAGTCTTGATTTTCTCAATACTTTTGAATCGCTGCTGCATCAGCAACTTGTCAAAATCAACTGTAAATAGAAATACAAATTAAGATTTTCAAATTCGCGACCACAGAAACATTTTTCATGCAGTGTAGAGAACCAAGTTACCAAGCATTTCCGTTAAGAATAAGCAGCAAAATGTCTTTCTTGAAGAAGCAATCCATAGTCCAAAATTATTGATCGATTATGAACCACTTTAGATATAAGCAGACAGGTTTTCCAGAAGCGATAAAGAGGTGGAAACTTAAATAACTAAAGAAGCTAGTAGATTATCAAGGATGTAGATGATATGGCAGATGCTGTGTGATTTATATGCTAGAAAGAGACTGATTCTATTCTGACAGAATCTAGGAAGAATAAGCAAGAGTATAGATGTGTTCGGTTGGTACATTACAAATGATCTCGTTGAGCACGCGCATGCACTCGACTGCCTTCTCCTCCGAGTAGAACTCGTCAAAGTTCGGTATGCCCGCGAACATCACACCCACCTCGTCGCGCCATTGAGAGTACAGCTCCTGGAAATGATAGAAGCATTAATTATATTATATTAAATTATATTAAGAATTTTTGTGGAAATTGCACCAGAATTATAGTGAAAGGTCGAGAAAAGAAAGAATCAATGGGAGCCCAAGAATATCCCGAATTTTGAAAGTTCAATTTAGTAACTGCAGTATCAATATCAATCATGTTGTCTAGAGATTGAGAAACAGATTCATTTGAATCTTTTTGCTGGATATATTTATCCAGCAAAAAGATTCAAATGAATCTGTTCTTCTTCAAATGAATCTGGCTTAAGGACCACGAGTATAGAAAGCATATTCGTGGTCCTTAGATCCATATTTATCCACATACACGATCAACAGAAGGCATTGCCATAATCTTTAAAAATAATATTAGGAACGAAAAATAATTGTTTAAAAAAAATTCTACTTACATCAGGACACCAATCTTTACTAAGAAAGTGAACTACGACATGGTCCGGCAGGATATGCTTTAACAGATGTCTGTTCGTCTTCTGCGTGTCCTCCATCTCGTCCAGGTCTGTCTCCGCTTGCAGCTTCCAGATGAAGTCCAGGCGAGACGTCACTTCTACCAGCCGCCCGTGATATATCACCACTACCAGGAACACTGCCATCAGGATCAGCATTTGTACGTAGGCTGGGAGTGTGCTGGAAAACGAGTTTTTTTCGTATTAAAAAAAATAATAAAAATAGTCCCCAAGATACCCATTATTGAAAGCTAGAGTTTTAGCCGTGCGCTATCGCGGCTAAAATTGGCACGAAACACACACATGAATAGATTTTAGTTCAAGATCATCCCTGACTTGATTCAGCTCCACCAAAGAAAAGGGAGGATCCTCCGACCAGACGGGTGTCGTGTCTGGCGGGCACCTGCCAAGAGGTTGAAGTCGGGAGCTTGCATATATGTCTATCGCGCGGTAAAGTCTTATTGCGCGATGCAGGATTTGTGTGACGTCAGGTCTTTGATGCGTAGTTCGCATGTAGCGATGTAGATGCCGCTACATGGCAAAGCAATTAAGAACACTAGAATGACCAATGACGTAACAATATGCATAATACTCACGTGTTCGTACTTGTGTTATAGTTCTTGTAGTTGTAGTAAACGAGCAGCAGGATACAGTACATCATGACGTTGACGGTCGCTAGCAGCGTCTTTATCAGGTAGTACAACTTGAGCACCGAGGTGAGCGCGACCAGGCATAGCACCCACGTGAACACTACGTATTCTGGACGATAACATTCATCTGCGGAAAGAAAGAAATATGGAATATGGCGGCAAAAGATGGTTTAGGCTTGGGAAAGGAAACATACAAAAACGGATATTTTGAAATACTACATGAAAAAAAAAGAGGAGAAAAATCTGTTGATGAAGTGAACACTACTCGTAGTTTTGTTAAACGGGGACAAGATCCCATACTCTACACTGGGCGTTATAAGATGATAAATAGCAGGGTCGAACTAACCTGGATCACTCAATTCAGTGCTAATGATGGCTTCCGTGGTGTTGCATGTTATATTTGAGACGTTCGCGACTTGCAGAGACTTGGGGATAAACGACGGCGGACACACGTAGAGCTTTATCGTGCTGCAAAGAAGAATATATTTTAACGTCAAGTTTGCTCGCTAATCTTGCAGTTGTAGAGAGGATCTCCTCAATATGTATCAGATAGGTAACAATCACTAGCAATATCAAATCATGGTATTATTATTATCATCAACATAAAATGTTTGGGACCAAACAGGCGCGACGCGACACCGGTTGAACAATTTCCGAGAAGTTTTCATATAAAATGTTCTACCAGAGTCGCGTCGCACCGTTGCATCGCGCCTGTCTGCGCGAGCTTTTAGGTAACCCGTTTTGACCAAGCGTGGTGATCAATGGTCGTGCCTCCTCTGTATAAGAAGAAGCCTTTGCCCTGCAGTGGGATAGTAATAGGCTGTTATTATTATGTCCTTTATTTCATTTTTATTATTCTTAGGTAAGGCTTATCACCGTTTATAGATAGTGCGATCCACGAAGACGCGCCCCACTCCGCTCCGCTCCGTAGTAAAATACAGCTTACAGTACAGTAATCGCGGAGTGGGGCGCGTCTTCGTGGATCGCACTATCTGTACAACTAAACTGCACATTTTTAAATTTTTGTTTTGAATGTAAATGATTTTGCTATAATCATTTACTATGAAAGGATGGGAAGGGACAGTGATGCCCTAGTAGTGTGACCGTCAGACTGCCAAGTCAAAGGTTTCGAGTTCGAAACCAAGGCACGCACCTCTGACTTTTCGGACTCATGTGCATACTCGTATTGTATAACTATCACTTGCTTCAAAAACGGTGAAGGAAAACATCGTGAGGGAATCGGCATTCTTGAGAGATATTTCTCGACGGCATGTGCAACAAACGACATGCCAAGTTACAGGCCCATGAGCTTTAAAACTCTGACTGGTGTCATAGTTTTAAATCTTGGTATTATGTAAATCTTCTTTTTCTTTTCGTGTGGTTAGTGAGTAAACTGGTGTTTACAGTGAGTAAACACCAGTTTACTCACTAACCACACGAAAAATAGAAGAAGATTTAATACAGCTTAATTAATATCATAACATAACATCACGCCTTGGTTCCCCGAAGGGTTAGGCAGAGGTAATATCATATTCATTCTATATCATTGAGCCGTGTGTTGAACGATCCCTTACCTGGATAAAGACATAGCAGTAATAAAGCAGCAGATGTGTATATTCCTGATCATTCTCGTCGAGCTGAGATAGGCTGAGATCTTGGAGAGGCGCGGCAGGGTCCCGGGGAACTCCTCCAGCATCACCAGCACGAAGGAGAGGGTGAAGGGCACCGTCAGCGACATCAGGATGGCTACGAGGTAGGGGCAACTGTGGCGGGGAGAAGATACATTTGAAACTAGAACTTAGTATAATAACTTGATTTCAGACCTAGAACAACAATCATGGTAAATTTAGTACATCTCTAGAATACTCTCGAATAAGTAATAAAAATCTTAAATTCAATGACAGGCAACGCTCAGCCTAAACTGCTGCATGAAATTTTGCTCAAGAGTTCCTTCTACATCGAAGGTACTAAGAAACCATTTGTGGAAATTCATCCCCTCCGCAAAATTCATCCGTTCTTAATTAGCGTATGAAAGTTTATATGGAATTACATTTTTTTTTCTGATAGGAACCCAATTGGCACACGGCTTGTAAATGCATTAATTACCTAATAATCATCAAAGAATTTATATATCCTGCACCTTGGTTGTGATCCTCCCAGTTTGTCGTTTCTTGAGGACAATATACGGCAAAAAGTACAACAACTTGATTCGTAATGGTTTTCTTTAAATTTCGATACATAGTCCTATCACCATGCTGTTAAATGACAATTCATGAACTCGTCAATCTCCCAAAAGCAATAGAAATGAGTAAAAAAAATTTATCTTACTTGTAATGCACTAAAGACTGCACAGCGACTATGAACAACCATAGCACCAGGCAGCACATGACATTAGACTTGAAGGTCCTTTCATCGAGCTCGCAGAACCTCTCCTCGAGCGAGGGTCGACGGAACTTCAGTGACCAGCCGTGCATGTTGCTCACTCGCATGCGACGGTTAGACTTCACTTCGATCGAGTGGTTTATTATGTCGTAGTCCTGCAAAGAAGCCATTGTTTTGTTTTTGTCATTGTTTTGTTTTTGTCATTGCCATTGTTTTGTTTTTGTCATTGCCATTGTTTTGTTTTTGTCATTGCCATTGTTTTGTTTTTGTCATTGCCATTGTTTTGTTTTTGTCATTGCCATTGTTTTGTTTTTGTCATTGCCATTGTTTTGTTGCGCCACTTCTTCTTCCCAGCTAACGCACTAGGAAGTTGTGAAGGGTGGGCGTTTCGGGGGATTGTCTTATGTAATTTTGACGTTCGAAAAGTGCTGATTCTCAGCCTAATTTGAATAAATGACTTTTGAATTTGAATTAGAATTTTTGTCGAGATGGTGACGAAGGCCGAAGTATAGAGTATTTTATAAAGTCTGCTTTAAAAAGATGCTGAGCGATGAGGACGCATATTCCCCCCCAATTTGTAGGTTTTTCTGATTTTTATGCGTCTTTTTTTTCTTTCTTTGTATTCATACAATTTGCAAGGATTCATTTTATCACTATAGCATTAAAACATTGTGTTGTCTACATCTCTTTAACTACTTTCCTATCGCAGGTATGCTGGAAGAGATTTCTTTAGAAATAAGCATCACCTTTGTACGTATTTTTCTGTTCCTTTCTTCTTGTCTATTTATATGTGTGTACATAAACTGTTAAATAAATAAATAAAAATGTGTAATAGTTTATTATGTAGCTATTATACATTAGTACATCTTTTTGAAGCTACCTGATTGTATGTCTGTCAGTCCCCAGATTAGTACTTGAACTATGTACTTATAAATCATTTTAAATCATTGGCTCCACAGAAAATCTCAAAGCCAATCTCACTTTTAATTTCCTTTAGTAAATCGCAAGAAATGGGGTCATCCTTTAGCTGTTGCTTAGTTTATATTCCTTTTGTATCTCACCTCAACATCGGAGAGTGGCGGCACGTCGTCAATTTCCGGATCTTGTTTAGAATCCTCGCAGTTTGTGCGACACGCGCGCTTCACGCTGGCTGCACCGCTTGAGTAGTACTGCAATAAATGTTAGAATTATTTTATATTTCCACTGGGTTCCGCACTTCTGGTCAGCTGATAAAGTTGGTTCTCAATATATAAGGTCAAATCAAAATAGACTGGCGAAACTTCAGTCTTGTGGCGTATTCAACATAGAATGTTCCCACTCCTACACACAGCTGGAACACAGGCCTATTCTCTGTGAGAGGGAGTGGGCCGTAATCCACCACGCGGACCCAGTGTGGGTTGGTAGATGTCACATGTCTTCGAATTATTGTTTTTAGGACATGCTGGTTTTGCTCACGAAGTTTTCCTTCACCGTTTTAAGACCAGTGGTGATTAAATAATTTACGCAATGTAAAGTGCCTGCCTGGGTTTGAACTCACGACTTGAAAGTCGCGGCCGTCTTGATGGACATCTATAAAAATATAATTTTCTAAAGACATAATTTATCGTAACTGTAGCTGATTACGGAGTAAACGCATTTTAAGTTGGGGAGTGGGGGTCGCTACGTCACTAGTACGTATAAAATCTACATACCTACTTGTAACGTCATGGCACATTTTACCTCAATCTATCGCCGTAATCTTTAGATTATTTGAAACTATAAAAAATACGTGTCCAATATATTTTTATAATCTCAAAGACGGACAAAAAAATATTTTTTGTCGTCATCCCTATTTATTGTTGTTTTTTATATTCTTTCTTTAGTGTTTCATTCTTTCACTACCACTTCTATACATAGTTGTCATGATCTTACATACTTGTCTTACATTTTGGAAGGGCATCTCCGGCGTCCAGTCGGCCGTCATCTCGTCTTCGATGGTGCTGCTGGGACGACGTGGTGTCGCCTCCCAGTTTGTTTGCGGTGCTTGTGGTACACTGTTAGCATGCAAATGGCACTGGTTATATTACATTATGTATGAAATTAATTTAGACCCAACTCCTCAGCTTCTAGTTCTTAGCTGCAATATATTTTACTCTTTCATTTTTGTCACCCTGTTCAAATTGGTTCTGGATTATAAACAAATACACAAAAGAGCGAGCACCTAGCTTCTGAAGTTTCATAAGTGCCCATGAACTTAGGTTTATGTGAAATTATATATTTTGATTTTGACAGAGATATTGCTAGATTCGCGTTTAGTTATTTATTTATTAAAACTTCATGCACAAGTAAAAAAATACTGTACAAAGGCGGACTTAATATACCTGAGGCATTTTCTACCAGTCAACCTTAGGGTGATGCAGAGACAAAACATGGCAGGTGCAACATAAGGGATAGATAACTTGAAAATTAATACATACTAATACATAGATACATACATATAAACCGAATAAACTTTGTCAGGAGAAATAACGATAGGTAGAGGAGAGAACAAATCCAACAAACTTAACTGGAAGACGACCTCGAAATAGATACGAAAAAACTAGATAGATGTTGATGATAAGGTTCTCATTATACCAACTATCTACACTTCATCTTAAGTAATGATGCTGTCGAGGATATTTCACGCTTTGTATTCAGTCGTAACCTTATTACATCTAACTCACCTGGTCCTAGACCTGTGTCTCGTCCGCCGCGGCTGCTCGCTGCTCTTGATAAGGTACGTGATAGGGTTGTGTTCCCGAAGGTAAGGGTCACGGGTCCCACCGTCTCCCGGCTCCACTTCAAACGCGCCGTTCAAGCACTCCAATGTGGAAGACGATATGTGTACGCGACTGGAAGAGGTAACTCATAATATAATATAATATCAACGTTTCCTGAGCGGCAAAAATCTGGGACGTATATTTGTCGCAGCAAGATGGATGAAGCCGTGATATAGTTATATCCCTAGGAATATAGCTCTATACCGTAATATAGTTATATCCAAAGCGGTTCATAAATGTCGGAGTGCCCTAATTTTGTTACTGCTACCAATTTCGACGTAGCGCTCGCCGGCTGGTGCCGCAGCACCGCTCGCTTCGCTCGCTCGGCTCTACTTGGTCACAATTCTAACCTAACCTATTTGGTCGGAGTGCCCTAATAATAAGTGACTAGATCGTGCTCGTATCATATTTATAATTTCTAGTAAGACAGTTATATACCGCTTTCATATTACTATAATACGGTATATACCTATATCCCTAGGGATATAACTATATAACGGCTTCAAGCATCTCACTGCGAC
The DNA here is from genome assembly GCA_916701695.1 of Agrochola macilenta. Classification (NCBI taxonomy): domain Eukaryota; kingdom Metazoa; phylum Arthropoda; class Insecta; order Lepidoptera; family Noctuidae; genus Agrochola; species Agrochola macilenta. The sequence goes on along the minus strand of OU753554.1, from coordinate 5,681,500 downwards.
ATATTGACAAGTAAACAAGGAACAATTTTAATTTATGTAACATACTTTATTGTACTACTCGTAAGTGTATTTCGATTAAAAGATGGCATTATTGAGCGCTAGATAGTTCAGGTTGTTAGAAATAGAGAATAGTTACCCAGGCAGGCCACCACTCTCCATGCGATTAGCGAGGGTAACATCATGTGACCACAGGTCAAACTGCCACTTGAGTAGCCCCAGCACCCCGCAAAGGACCTTGCCGCTGTGGATACCGATGCGCATGTCCAGGTCCACCTGAACACAGAACAATAATTGTGGTTAGTATATTTAAGACTTAGGCCTAGCACCTAATTGTTACGACTCAAAGGACCAAATTAAGCCTAGTTGGTTGCGGAGTAAATATGTATTTGCCTAGTCTTTGGGGTCGGCATTCAGTCTAACCGGATGCAGCTGAATACCAGTATTTCACATGGAGCGACTGCATATCTGACCTCCACAACCCAGGTAACTGGGTTATTAATACGATACCCCTTGGTAAGACTGGTTGTCAGACTTTCGGGCTTCTTACGACCCGTAACGACTGTCAAAGATCCACGAATGACCAACGGCTTAACATGCTTTCCGAGGCAAGGAGGAGTCTCTATATGTAACGATGGTCACCCATCCACGGACCAACCCCGGCAAGCGTAGCTTAACCTTATGGATCGACCCGTGCGGCTGCTATCAGTTAGCCACGAGCTCCTCCTCAAGTTGGTTGCGGAGTCAACAAGTTGAAAACCCACAATGTCTTTATTTGGTGGTCAGATGTATTTTTAAATTATTGGTTTCTATTTTAGATTGTAAAAATATAGGCATTTTATTATGCCGAACCTGTGCATTGTATCGAACGTCGCGGATGGCGCGTATCATGTGCAGTCCCATGTTGACGCAGCAGTGCCCGTGGTCCTCGCGTCGTTCCGGAAGTCCACTAACGCAGAAATAGCAGTCGCCCAATAACTTGATTCGGAGACAGTGATTTTCCTAGGGAATACATACGGTAGATTAGATTTGACATTGTCTTTTTGTCCATAAATCCAATGCAGCTTGAGATAGAATAACTTGGGGTTGATCATTTGTTATAAACAGATTAAAAGTAAGATTTTGACTTATTCCACTTTAATTTATTGTTAGAAAAAAGGCTCACCGATGCCAACCTGTCGAACCGAGCGAACAATTCATTCAACAATTTCACTAACTCCTGCGCACTGCATTTACTTGATAGTTCTGAAATAATGTCAATTTTGATATTAGAATACATATATCAGAGTATCAGGATGCAAACACGTGCTCCCTGACTTCTATTTCTATATCGTTAAAGTCTATATTAGCTTACCTGTGAACCCCTTGATGTCAGCATACAGTATGGACACGTCATGATGCTGTTGTATGTACAGGTTGTTGAACTGCTGCTCTTGAAACTCTCCCTTCACTTTGTTCACGTGACTGTAGATCTCTTTCGCCAGAAAGTCTGGTATAACTGTATTATACAAGAAAAAATATTATAACTCGACCTTCCTATTACCAGAATCCAGAAGTGAGATATAGATTGAAAAAAATTAAAGTTTAGTAATCTTGATTATCCGAATTTTTGTGTAAATTTTAAGAGTTGTTGTAAATTTTTGACAATACCTCATGTTTCTCGTGTCTAAGTAAGAATCAACCAATTTAACTTAGGGTTTTGTAAAGTGGTGGTTGCATTATGAAAGTCTACTGCAGAATTAAAGCTTAAGGCGAAATTATCAGGGTAGTCCGCGAAGTTAAAATTTTCTTACATTTTTTGCAATTTGCAGGTCAGTATCAGGTTGTATGTTGATCTAAATATGATTCGCGGCCGTATCAAATATTTATATAGAGAATTACTAGCAGTGCCCCGCAGTTTCATACGCATAAGTCTCAATCCCGTGGGAATATCCGGATAAAAAGTATCCTATGTGTTAATCCAGGTTATAAATTATCTGTGTGCCAAATTTAATCCAAATCCGTTTAGTAGTTTTTGCGTGAAAGAGTAACAAACATCCATACATCCATCCATACTCACAAACTTTCGCGTTTATAATATTAAGTAGGATAATTATAAAAAATATCAATACAACTCCGTAAGTTCATATTACCCTATTGAATGAAATCATGATATTTGAGGCCAATTCTAAGTTAAAGAGTTTTATTGCTGATTCTAATGATTATATTTATTGATTATTTAATCAAATGAGCGAAATATTTGACAGCTATTTGCGACGTTGTCAACTTTCTGAATCCACCTTGAGGTTATTAAGGTCCTTTGTACACGGCACGGTTTCTTTACGGTACGGCACCGACGTATAAGTCGCACCGTAGAAAAAACGTGTCCGTCAACAAGCTTCCATAGTGATCCATATAACACTGACGACCGTGCATACACACGGCGAATAAACCGTAGTTTACACGGCAAGAAAAACGTGTGCGTACAAATGCCTTAACGTTTTCAAAGACAACATAAAAAATCTCACCGCTCTGAAACAGCTTCCACTGCCGTTCGCTCTCCCTCTTGGTCCTTTCTCTTGTGACCATTGACCTCCTCGTCTCCAGGAACGCCTTCCTCTGTCCCCAGTCAGCCAAGGACTTGGCGTACATTCCCGCGAAGTTAACAGCTACGTAGAGTAACGCGTTACCGATTAGGAGACGAAGACTGCACGTGTAAGACTGAAAAAAAGTAGGTATTAGCTGACCTACTAACTTAATAAACAATGTTTGACAAAAATCTAAGAAAGAAATAATGAAGTTTTAGCCTTGTTTTAATATTTTTGATGAGTACAAGATGAAAGGGTGTAACTAAAGAGCAAAAAGTGTTCATGGCAAGCCTTTCGATAAAGTTTGTCAATTTAATCATTTGTTTTTCTTAGTGGCTCTTTTTTACATTTGAGTTAGAAAACTAATTATTTACAAAATTAAAAGCTACCTACGTTAAAATTAAAAAAATCGGAAAGCACTAAAACCAAATATAGCTTAAGATTTAATAAACATTTAGTAAGCTGAACAACTCACACACATATCAGAAAACTGCAATAACGAAATAATCATTAATAACAATATATTAATTTACATACATAAATACTTTGTTCTACATTTTACGTTGGATACATTTCAACGTCCTTTTTTTCCAACATCTTTTATTATACTTAATGTAAATAGAACAAAAATTGTTACCTATAGGTACTCCGTTGGTTTAGGTAGTATAATAAAGGTAAACAAAAAAACACGTGACGAGAGAGCAGTCAAGTAAAAAAAGTAAAGTTTTAAGCAAAATTGTAAAACTGGAAATAAAGATATTATTATTATTAAGTAACCGACTAAACGTAATACCTGTCACTTGAGTTGCCATGCTATGACACAGTTGTACTCTTCAGTTTAGCAACGTTATAATGATTATAGAGCACCTGTCTTTTTGAGCTCTTTACAATAGACAGATTACAAAATATTATACTATTAATATAAATCTAACAAAAAAATTGTGCCCGAGCAGTTACATCTACGTAGAGTAGTATAAGAATAAATTATAAAGTTTAACATACATTAATTAAAAGAGAAAACCACCGTAAAAAAAAATATATATATATAAACAATCGAATTGATAACCTCCTCCTTTTGGAAGTCGGTTAAAAATCGAAAATAAATTTAATTTGGTTACTTCTATAGTATTTTTAAACCAGAAAGTGTCATCTATAAAAACCCTTTTTACGATTTGTTTACCTTTATTTATTTACCTAAAACATTGGAGTATAGATCATTTTTATTCTATATAGTAATGATTCTGACCCAATAATTATAAAGACAAGAATGTACTGCTGAGACATCACAACTCAAGGGTTTCTTTACAAAATAAATGTTTTGTTAGAATCAGATGTAAACTTACATTAATATTACAATTGACAGCCTTTTTGGCTTCCTCCATGCGTTCCCTAATGACCACCGCTGTAGCCAGTATATGTGCCAGGAAGGACAGGAGACCGATGACGATGCACCATATCAGGGAGAGTGGCAACATCGCGTACGGCACGAACACTATGAAGAGCATGTACCATACTTGGTTCTCCGAGTCTTGGAAGCCGATACCTTGCCCACTTAGACCTGGTGGATAAGGAGAATGTAATGGTGTTAGATCTACTTATAAAAAAAAGTTCGAATCGATATTATACAGCTTCTTCCTAAAGTGTGCTGAGGTTAGATTCTGCTAGATACGAGTACTTTAATCATTTAAACCTTTGAGTTCTTCTATTATTCTAATCTTAATGAAATCTTTTCTTTAAGAGTTCAGAGAAACTTCAATTAAGTACGTACTACCTACATGAAACTTATGATACTAAAACTTTATAGATTTATTTTAATTACGTTAGGTCAATCGTAGGAGGATCATCTATATAATAAAAATGAAATGAAACATCATTTGATGTTCGTTGCTAAGCGCATAATTTCAGAACAGCTGGCCTGATATTGATTTTTTTGTTTTAAAATGTTCGTAAATCAGGGTCTTACGGATAAGTTGCAAAATTCGGTAAACTGAAAGTGCACTTTCTATAGGCGTTTTTTAATACATTTTGAAATTTGGACAGACCAACTGCCGGGTCAGCAAGTTGATAACAATAATGCTGATTAGTCCTTGGTCCTTTGAGCCCGTTATCAAAAGGACCACTCTTACAAATACTATAGCTGGAATCCTTCTAAATCTTAAACTAACAAATATGTATGTTTAATAACATACCTTGAGCGATGAGGAGTATCCACGTGGCGGCTGCCGCCCAGTGCAGGTAGTTGTTGGCAAAGCATCGCCACCAGCCCAGGAGGCACACCCCGATGTTCAGCCAGGCAAAAGCTGCTGTCCACGCTATCTGGTATGGACCCGGTGATGCTACTGGAGAACATACGTAGCCGTGAGTGTTGTTTTTTATATATTTAGGTTCATTTACTTGGTATTAAGTCAGTACAAGCATGTATGCATCGGGTTTATTAGGGAGCTGGTCCTTATGTTTCATAACTACCACGGTAGAAAGATAACGAGTGTAAATGCGCTATCGTCATATGAATTTTAATTAGTGCAATACTATACAGGTTGGCAGGGACATCGACGCGAAAACTGATATCATGGATTTAGTACACGAACAACTTTTTTTTTAAATAACCTACGAAGAATTTCAACGCAGTTTCAGATTCATGTACTAAATCCATGAAGTTAGATAGATAAATCATAATCCATGAATCCATCAAGGTTGCCTGGAAGAGATCGCAGAAAGCGATAAGGACGCCTATTGTATGTTTTGTAGTGTTAAATTTATTATTGATGTATTTTCTGGTGTACAGTAAAGTATATACAAAGTTGATACGACAGAGGGGCTTTCCTTTAAACTGCCTATACTAGGTACCATTTTCAAGCTCTGTACCAAAAATCAATTAAATAGGAGCAGTAGTTTAGTCGCAAATTATTTTTTAAGTTTTTGCCCCGTTTGAACACGATGTATCTTTCCTAACAGCTGATTATGTCTATACGCATAGGTCATGCACCTTAAAACGATAAATCTGAGTATAACCTATGCGTGGTTGCCGCTGTGACGCAAATCACAAGTACAACCAAATATTCTCGCTAAAAAGATGACAATGCAAACAAGGAAGCAATAAATACACACACACTTGCATTTTCATTACGAGTGTGAAAATCATAGCAAACACCCCGTGAGTAAAAGAAATAGAAATAGGTCAGTGTGTTGCTATTGCATCCTAGCGACGAGGGGCAGGGGTTGCGATCGGTAAGTGAGTGGGGCTTCTAAAAACTGTTTTTTTCAGTGCGCCGACGCTATTCTTTCGGAACGTACTTATGTAACGTAACACGGAAGTACCTGCGCCGCCTCCGTATTGTCGAACTCGCGCGCTAACAATTGGGATTTAGTTTTATTATTGTGATAGGACACTAAACAAGTTTAAGACAGTATTTCTTTTTTTATTGTGACAGGACACGTAACTTGGGATTATTATTATTTAGTGTTAGTGTTTTTTTTTGTGATCGACTGCTTTTATTGTGATACGACACGTAATTAAACTTTGGTTTTGTGTGTGTGTGTGTGTAATTAAAGTGTTCAACAATGCCTCGTGTAACTTACACGGCGTTAGAATACACTGACATGATTTTTAATTAGAAAAATAAGTAACAATATTCTCCGTCGGTATAATTTGTGCATTCATGTGAATGAAGGACACATCGAGAATTTAAAATTTTAGTGTTTTTGTTGTTGCGCGCGTACTTCAAAACCATACCTAAAAGCCGCGAGTGAAGGCCTAAGCCGCCGCCCGCGCCACCGCCGCCGGCCGCCCGCGCCACCGCCGCCGGCCGCCCGCTTTGAAATGAGATAAAACACGCCGCGCGGCGCGGGCGCGGCGTTGCCACTGTTACCTAGGTATCTTCTAAGGTCAGTTAAATTTATTTACAAAGGGTGGTTGCGTTTTACTCTGATTCATAAGCTATTTAGTTTGTTTGAAAAAAACAAAAACTCATTTTTGATGCTTTTTATTTTTATACCGTATCGAATTAATACTAAACACGTATAGTATACGTAGTGTAATTTAATGCCCCTCTGTCATATCAACTCTGTATAAATAAATAAATAAATCCAAGCAAGTTCTGAAGCATGTATTGAATCCATGGTATCAGTTTTCGCGTCGATGTCCCTGACTCCCTGCCACCCTGTATAAATGTTAGGACAGTTAGTTAGGGTCTACTTTAATATTATAAAGAGAAAAAAGAAAAAAAAAATGATGTATCTTTGTTTGTAATTAATAAACTCAAAAACTACTGGCCCGATTTTGAAAATTATTTTACCAATAGAATGCTATATTATCACTGAGTAACAAAGGCTATAATTTAAAAAAAAATATCAAGGGGGCGAAGCCACTAGCGGAAGCTAGTAAATAGATATAAAGTAGCGTCTTAAAAGTATTTCGTTTACTTACCGTCTAAGTTTTGGACCGTATAGATTATTGCTAAACATATCTGAAATTAGGAAAAGACAAAACATTTCAGAAAATAGTTAAGTTACTAAAAGTAGAATTACAGATTTGTTTATTCGCTTCTGCTTTAATTTGAACCAAAAGACCACGAAATGAAGTAAGTAGTTCAATCTCATTTTAGATAGATAACATTTTAACTTATTTTAAGATATTCAGATCATAAATTACTAATATTATTATTATATATATTTTTTTATTTTTTTTTAAACATTGCCCCACACTAGGAATTTCTTCTTGTATCGTGGGTGCGTTTACACACATAGAAACTCACATACACTAACACCCAGACCCGAAACAACTACTTGCAGATCATACAAATATTTGTTCCGTGCGGGGATCGAACCCGCGACACGTTGCGCAGCAGTCGATCGCTCAGCCACTGCGCGAACCGTGTCGTCAATTTAAATGTTAAAGCTTACCTTAAGTGCTAAATCAACTACGTTGACCATGATGAGTGACTTCTGTCGCTGCCTCCGCGAATATCTTTGGTATGATAACTCTACTGCTTTATTCTGCAACAACAAACAACAAATAATCATAAGTGATCGTCATTTACACCCGGTATCTAGAACGAAAATCAACGACTTTCCTTGTGAAGCACATTTTAAAGAATATCGGAAATATTCTCAGACCGATTTACGAAATATTCTCGGAAGGAAATATCTCCTGAGACATTTGTAAATATGTAGAAGCTAGGTGACCTACATAATGTAGGTCTCCGAAAGGTACAGTCAGCATCAAAACTTGTTGACCACATTTAGATTTTCACTAATTTTCTAAAAACTAATTTAACTAAATGTGATCATCAACTTTTGATGCTGGACTGTAGCTGTCTGTTTATTTTTCTTACGTCGCTGCCAATTTTTACAGAAAGCTTTGTGTACTTACCTTAAAACTATTTGTGATGGATGGACAGTATATTCCTCTGTAGTATCGGGGTTTCCTCAGCATGCCTTCTGTTTCCACTGCAAAAAGAAGAACATTTTCATGATACGTGTATTAACAGGAAAATACTGGTCTAATATTGAATAATTAAACGAGCTTGTTATAAACATTGTATGCTTATTGTTTTATTAAGTAAAGTCTTAAAAATATTACCCTCCTTTTAGAATTTGCCGCCGTTGAGTAAAAAGACCAGTAGGTTTATTAAATTTCAAACAACACCATGATAGGTATTAAAATAAGCAATAACCTGTCCCGTGACGCAATTGGTAGTACAGTTCTATCAGTCGCCATTTTGAACTCTATTAGTATTGAAACTGAGCTTAAGAAGCAATGGTGATAACGGCAAGGGACAAGTTAAGAGCGTTTATTCTGAAAGTGGGCAACGTCACAAATAAAAAATAAAAAAGCAAAATTCAAAAATAAAAAAACAAAGTTTAAAATTTGCCAATATGTATGTATGTATGGAAATATTTCTTATTTCCATACAGTATATTGGCGAATTATAAAATAATTAAGTTTGTATCCAAATAAATCATTGACATTAGAAAAATCACCAGTACAGTCTGCAAAGTTCGTAGCAGTGCTACGGCGTAGCAGTATCGTAGACGCGTAGGTTTTGTCCACAGTTCGAATTCGATTAGTTTCAAACAATTGTGGGAACGGCTCGAGTAAAGTTTATTAACACAATTATTATAAACTTGGGAACTTTGGGAGTTAGCTCCCGTAGTTGTTATAGAATTACTTACCCTATTAAAGTTTTGGCACCCTGGTGTATCTAAAAGATCCGATTTAGATACTGTAAATCAGTTTTTTTTAAACAAACTCAAAAACTACTGGAGCGATTTAAAAAAATATTTCGCCTGTTTAAGAAGATTTCACGCGGGCGAAGCCACTAGCGGAAGCTAGTATTCAATAAGTCTTAATGAAGTGCCTATGTCCAGCAATGGGCTTCTGTAGGTGATGATGATGAAGTACATATGTAATCTGCGTTCGCAATTTATTTGCCAAAAATGTAAACAAACACGAGTTTTAGGAAAAACAACTGTAAGGCCTACACATAAGGTTAAGTTTGCTCTACAACTACATATTTTTTATGACCTTTTCAACAGAACTAATCAGTCTAAAACCAACTTTATTAACACTATCATAAAGTTGATGTTTGTTTAAGTAAAAATAACATCAATTGGAAACAAGAATAAAATTTAAAAAGACCTTAGGTTTGTGTATTGTGAGTGGGGTTTATGAGACAAAATGATGGAAGTTAACTGTTAGCATCGATATTTGTGTTTAATTGAACTCACCTGGATCTTCTTGAAATGGATTAATACTGTGTTGGGAAACCCTGTCCTCGCTGATACGGCGCTGTCAAAAATATTGATTTAATTAGTATTTAACATAATAAACCCCAAGATGTTGTGCGGTCGTGAGGTCGTTTTGATTATCGAGGTAACACAGTTAGCAGGACATAGGTTAAACACAGAATGAGGTAACATGATTACCTTAAGGGGATGCGCTAAGGAAGCCCTCGAACTTCAAATTATCTTACGTTTTTTACTTAAAATATGTTATGTATCTTGAATAAAATGTGATTCGCGACCGCAACAAATATGGCTTTACAGAATTATAATCATTAGAATCAGCAATACAACTCCGTTTTTTAGAATAATCCTAAAATGTCATGATTTCATGAAATAGTCATTCAATAGGATTATAAATGAACTTAGAGAGTTGTATTGATGATTTTTATGATTATAATTCTATAAATCAACATTTGTTACGGCCGCGAATCATATTTAGATCAACATACAACCTGATACTGACCTGCTAATTGCAAAAAAACGTAAGAAAATTTGAATTTCGCGGGCTACCCTGACGCTTTACATATAATTCCAAGTCCTATTTAAATACGATCGTCGCGCGTATACACGACCGTTCGAACTTTTTGTTCGGTGAACCTAAACGCGAGGTCGCGCCAACAGAGGGCGCTTTCCGGTTTTTCGAACAAAAAGTTTCATATGCACGCGCACATCGCTTTTAAGTAGGACTTGGCCTAAGTGTGTATAAGTATAAACATGGGCGTGCCTAGCTTTTGGCCCAGGGGGGGGGGGGGAGAAATTTCAATAGTGTGTAGGGGAAACACCTGCAGGAGATCCTAAGCTATAGGGAATAAAATAAATTAACTGTGTGCTTGCTTGCTGCGTTCGCGTATTTTGCAAGATATAACAACATGACCTGCCGCGCAGCGCGGTTTATTCTAAAATTAATGCATAATATATTGTAAATTGCAAAGTAAGTCTTAAGAGCGTTTATTCTCAAGGTGGGCAACGTCGCAAATAGATGTCAAATATTTCACTGTTTTGAATAATTTAATTTTAATTACTGTGTGGAAATAAAAAATGTGGCTAACTAGCGAACTAGAATATTGATTATGAATGCAATAATTAAAATCGTAACACCGAATGTTTAGTTTTAGATGTAAAAAAACTATTTGGAAACTTTCCAAATGCGTTTTTTACACTTACAATGGGTACATCATCAAATTCAATGTTATAATTGCAATTCATTATTAATATTCTAGTTCGCTAGTTAGCCACATTTCTTAGTTCTATTCCGTAATATTGCTTTAAGAATCAAAACAGGTAAATATTTGACAGTTATTTGCGTCGTTGCCAACTTTCAGGATAAACCCGCTTAATATGACTCTAACATAATTTTTATCGGCAACAATAGGTACCTGGAGGGGGGGCAACTGCCCTCCCGTGCCCCCTCCACCCCTGGGTACGCCCATGGGTATAACCACCAAATCAAATAAAATCAAAATCATTACCGTTGTATTGTTGTTGTATTTCCTATAACCACAATATGATATAAAAAAGCATAATTCAATACCGCTGCAAAACATAATTTCTCTAGGTAATTATTACTTTATGCAATAACACGGTTGCGGTCAGCGTCAGGCAAAGTACGTAATTGGGCATTCTAAAAGTTGGCAACGTCACAAATAGCTGTCAAATATTTACCTGTTTTGATTCAATCAATTTATTAGATCACTAGTTAGCCATATTTCATATTTCCATACAGTTAATATTGCCAAATTAATCAAAAGAGGTAAATATTTGACAGCTATTTGTGACGTTGCCAACTTTTAGAATATACGCTCTTAAAGCAATTTCATACAACTGTCAAAGAGTGACAGTTGTGATTTGAATATATGGGTAATTTGACTGAATGCGCTCCTGACACCTCTCAGTTGGACACGAACAAACAAAGTCTAAATTCGTTAAACAGGTATTCTTTTGTCCCAACTGACAGGTGTCAGAAACGCATTCTCTCGGCGGGCGGAATACAGTCAATTTACATAACAATTACTTTCCCTGATTTATCATCAGTCCCGGTCCCATTAATATATTGGTACCCGATTGAGTGACGAGCTTGAATAATAGGCTTTCACCGGGTAATGGCATGAAATTAATTATTATGATAATTTAAATGGCGCTCGCTGCTTTGATATTCACATGCAAACGTTAGAGTAGGTATTCGAATACAATTAAAATTTTACACAGAATTAATTGAAATATTAACGACTTCACAGGTTTGATACATTATGGTGTGAAGTTCCTCCGTTGAAATGAGAAGTTTCTCACACCAGCATGCGTAACATGACAACCCATAGAAATGGGTTTTGTCGACGAATAGACAAAATGACAGATTGTGAAAAGAAAAAAAAAGAAAACGGAAAAATAAAATTTTATTTGCGGTAAACATGACGCAAAGAAAGAACACAAACAAAAAATAACAAGTTGGGGGAAAATATGCGTCACATCCACGCAAAACGGCCAGCGCTCAGCATAATGCTGCGACCCTATGCGAAACAGAGCCCAAGCGCTGGTTTGCAGCGATAGCCGGCGTTGACGTTATGACGTCGACCGGTGCAGCATACAATGAGATATAAAAATAAATCTACATTTATAAATAACAAATAATATGTATTTTGTGTATCTGTCATTTTGTCTATTCTTCCGTCGACAAAACTCGTTTCTATTGTGGTTATGCTAAGCATGCTGGTGATGTTAGCTGGCGGGCTAGTGCCCGACAGTTGTTGTTGGGCTATATCTATAATGTTGACCTCGTTGTAAACTCTACTTGCAATATGTGTTTATGGTCTGGGTGTCAGCGGTATCGTTATCTGCAACTTGCAGTTCGTTGGCTGTCAACGTACTAAACTTCCGATGACACCGCCATTATCCGTATAGGTGTCACTAGTCACTTGTCTTTTTGAATGTTTACCTGGTCTTCAGGTGCAGAGCAGCTGGCGCCATCCCCCGGCACCCTCTCTCCCTCGGGGGCCTGGGTTTGAAGCACCTCGCCAGGCCGCACATGGTCGATGCAACTGAGACACTGAAACAACAGAAAATATAAGTTTATTTTATGAACTTGTTCCATGTGCAAATTGGTCAGATAATCCTCTTTCGTAGTGATAGAAGTTTAGAATAGTTCTAAAGAAATACTGAAAAACATCAATATAAGAAATACAAAGATTTAAAAAAATCGTCATTCCATGAAAAAAACATTAGAAACTAACATTAAATTAACATATAGGATCATGTGTGCCACGCAGCCGCGTATTAGGTTCATTTCAGAAATAATGCCAGACAGATGCTGCCCGACGCTGATTTTAAAATTAACTTTTACGGATGAGTGACGGCTGTGTTCAAACATTCTACATAATTTTATACATTAAACTAATAAAAGAACACCTAAATTGTGAAATAGATTAACATTGTTGATACATGTAAATTCTAGTGAAGATTAAATAACTCTATTTTGCTTCGGCGTGGGGGAAATAAATGAAAAACAAAAATCTGGTCCACCGATCCGCAGACTTGCAGACTCAGCTGGAAGCGAAGAAAAGGAAATTGGGGGAAACGTGTAACAGCTGTTACTAAACTGTGTTGCTTCGGTCTTACTAAATCCAGTTCAGTACAAAGACGAATTGTAAAAAGTTTGTTTTTTTATTTAATTTAGAGAAACATAAAAATAAGCTGCTTGGTAGAAATGAACGAGTCGGCAGTTTAGGGAGGGCGTACCTACTGCAGTTGCTAAGCTTGATTAATATACCAGTGTTCTTCTATAATGCGAAGCGTAGTAAGCCCCAGCCGCATCTGCGTCTATCGCGACAGAGCAATGCGGGTGCGGGCCAAAGCTTCGTATGTTTTGCTCGCTAAAAAGTTATCGCGCTGATGCGGTGGTCGCATTAGCGGCTTCATAATTTTAACGAATTGATCGTGCAATAATCAATACGACAGAGCTTTTACGCAGCCCGGAAATAATTCAGTCGAAATGACCAACGCTTGTTCGACCACTCGCCACGCATATTATCTATGTACCGCCATCCGGGCGATAAGTGCTACGTATCCCGAAATATCGCGAAGATAACCGATAATGGTTGGTCATAACTGCGTGTATCGTATCACCGTGCGAAGCTTCGTCACGATAAACGCAGATGCGGCCCCAGCAATTATTATCATTTTTTTTTAAACTTTGCCCCGCACTAAGAATTTCTTCTTGTATCGTGGGTGCGTTTACAAACATAGAAACTCACATACATTAACACCCAGACCCGAAACAACTACTTGCAGATCATACAAATATTTGTTCCGTGCGGGGATCAAACCCGCGACACGTTGCGCAGCAGTCGATCGCTCAGCCACTGCGCCAACCGTGTCGTCAAATGGAAAGTTACTAATAAAATACGCATGTAAAACAAAAAAAGTGCTGCGTAAATGAAAAATAATTTTAGATAAAGCTACACCATGTTCAGAGCGAGTGTCCAGCCGTCACAACAACGTCGCAACGTCCTCAAAGGATGGCGCTAATGGCATCGATATGTAAACGCATTAGCGTTGTCGAAGGCTTATCCTGACGCTCTCCCAACTGATACTGTTATCATTTTATCAACGTTCCTGCGTGCTGCGATTTTTATGGCTTTTGGTCCCCACCAAATGAAATGTGCTACGGAATTTTTATGAGTCATATTTTTTCGAGGTATGACGCCTGCGAAGATGATGCTGACATGGTATGTAATATGTGAAAATACACAGTTTCGTGTCGTAAGCGGGATATTATGTAAGGATGAACATCTCTGTAATATATTGTTGGGGGTTTGATTTCGGTATATTAAAATAGAGGAACAAGGGCGCACGGTTATGTCCGCCATTTTCTGTTCTACCGCAGGAGGCACCGTTTTAAAAGTGTACTTACGTTAAGAGGATAGACAACAGCGTTGTCCGGGCTTAAGGCTTCGGCAAATAGAACGCGTACTTAGCGCGCGTTAGAGCGCTAGACTGACGCCGCGCCATAGCGCCGAATTGTGTTCCGCTATGACGTACGTTTACTGTCAAACGGAGCGCCGCACTATGGATCGAAAAAAGTCTCTCGAAGACATAGGAACTTAAATTTTAAAGTGTCGGTTTTTTGCTTGAAATGGCTTCTTTGATTTTTTCAGATTAGGTGCCGTTTTTTTTTTAAAAGGTACACAATCTCGTTAAATGACAAAAAATCATAAATAAATAGTTACATCACCGCCTGCAAGGATATAACGGTTATTAACGGTTTCCCCGTTGCGGAGATTATAAGCATTAGCTCCATACATTTTTTTTTGCAAAAAAAATATAAGTTGTTAATTTGCCTACCTGATTTTATCCTATATGTTATGCATAATATTGGCAATTAGAAGCCATTTTAAGCAAAAAACCGATACTTTAAAATTTGCGCACCTATTTCTTCGAGAGAACTAGCAACGCCGTGACACTAGCGTTGCATGCTGCGCTCCAACGGGCGCTAAGTACGCGTTCTATTTGGCGGAGCCTTTTCAATAACAGCAACATGCGATCAGAAATATTTTAGTCTTTCATTCAAAAGGAAACGTTTTAAAAGGATATTTTCTTCCTTTTCCAAAGTAAAAGCGTATTCAGCTAGACTCAGTAGTAAGCTGACCTGAGTAACGTGACCTGAATAGTTATATCGAATCTTCCAAGATTGGTTTCCCTCTTATTTGTAGAGTAGTCAGCGCCACCGGCTACAATTTCCCTTTACCTGGATTTCTTTAACATAAAATACACAAACACTCTTATTGAAAATAAACAGGATCGAAGCTTTTCAAAGTTACGTAAACATCAAACGAATTCAAATCACGGTGATATAATTTGTCGATTCCTTCCTCCGTCCCGAAGGACTAAACTGTCGCTCGCACCGTAATTATAATATGAATTTGTCAATCAAATACGTACAGAAGGCCTCGACTTCACGTTTCATAATAAGTTAGTGACTCGTACGCAAAACTGTGTTAACTAGTTTTTACTTGGGATTTGTTTCAAAGTAATTTGGAAGTTGGAACTCATTCTAATTCAAGTTTCATTAGTTGTCAATGTCACGGTCAAAACTACGTTTGACCGGTTAAAACTATTTTAACAATTACTAATATTTACTTACAATTAGGTAGGTAGGTTTTTTGTGATCTTTTAAAAACTCTTTTTTGTTCTGATTCTAGATAGATATAAGTATCTAAAGCTTGCCGTGAAACCGCGTTTTAATTTAACAACGGTTTTGACAGAACCCCGTCAAATCCAGATATGACCGATCAACAGTTTTGTCTGTAAAATTAACACAGAACCTAAAATATGTTTGAAACTGGTTTGTAAAATCTTACGACATAGAACAATACAATTTTCATAAAACGGATCGTAGCACCACCTGCACCACTCTTCAGGAGCAAAATAGTTATTTTTATACTTGAATAAAAATAGGTTGCTTGACGCAATTCCTTTCTGGTCATAGTTCAAAGTGTTTGAGAAAATCTTTTTTCTTTTGTACGTGCAACATAATACCAATTTTTTGAGAAGGTTTGTCTTAAAATAACAATTATATCATCATATACTCGTAATAATCGAAGCGAAGTTTCTGGCATGTTACATAAATAACATCAATCTACTTAGCCTTTTCCCAACTATTTTGGGGTCAGCTTCCAGTCTAACCGGATGCAGCTGAATACCAGTATTTTACATGGAGCGACTGCCTATCTGACAAAAAAAATTACCTGAGATGTCCCACTGTAGGGCAAAACTCTCCTTTTCTTTTTATTATATTTAACGAAAATATATCAATCAATCAACTCAGCCTATCGCAGTCCACTGCTGGTCATACTCTCCCAGGCTGCGCCACAACACCATTTCAATTTATTTTTAAATGTCGCGGCATCATGCTGAGATAGGAGCCTTTTGGCCTCGTACAGGACTTCCTTCTTTAAATTTTAATGTTATTTTGCTTTTTGTTGTTTTTTTATTTATGTTTATTGTGTTTTTAGTTTAATGTGATTTCCTGTGCGAGTCTCAATAAATACTTTTTCTTTCTTTCTTTATTTCCTCTATCTGTCCCAGCCACCTTTTTAAGGTCGTCGATCCATCACACTACGCTTGCCGATACGCGGTCTCCTCTCCAGGACTCGTCTGCTCCACCGGCCATTGGTCCTTCGACAAACATGGCCAGCCCACTGCCACTTCATCTTGCTTACTCGACAACCTATGTCGGTAAATCCGGTTCTTTTTCGGATAACTTAAATTCTGATCTTATCCTTCAAAGAAACTCCTAGCATAGCGTACATAACGAAAATATATAGACTTCTAATATTGACGACTTCTCAGTCAGCTTATTAATGTCCAAAAATAACCGTCTTATTAGCCCCACAATCCCGGTGTTAATCGGAGCGAGCCAATGAGCCAATCTCGCACACTTGGCTTAATTCGCGGAAGACGCTACAGATCAATATGCGTGTGATCTGGGAAAGTAGGTACTGATCCCTCTAATAATGGAGGAAACACGCCTCGTGATCCACAACGGGGATCAAAATATACACGAGTTAATAATATTTTTATATTTTTGAATTTACTGCTTGGATTTCTCTTTTCTTAAGAAATATGTCTATTTCTAAATACAATATTATTGGTTTGTGTTTAAGAAATCACAACGGTGTTAAAATAGATACGTAGAAGAGTGCAGGTTCTCTGAGATAAGATGACTAATATCAAATAAATCTATACTTAATACTTAAAATTATGTGGCAGCATCTACAATCGCCACATGCGAACTACGCATCAAAAACCTGACGTCACACAACATCCTGACGTCACAAAAATCTTGCATCGCGCAATTAGAGTTTACCGCGTGATGGACATATATACAATCTCCCGACTTTAACCTCTGGGCAACTGCCCAGACGAGTCTCGTGTCTGGTCAGAGGATCCTCCCTTTTCTATGGTGGCTGAGTGAACTTTACACCCTGTTCCTCATACCCCTAAAATATTATAAAGGGGTAAAATTTGTTTGTTTGTATGTAGGGGGTAATCTCTGGAACTACAAGTGGGATTAAAACTTCTTTTTGTATTTGATAACCCAATTCTTGACGAAGGTCGTTCTTGAAGGAGCCGAGCAAAAAGAAAAAAAGTCAGAAAGAACGCTAAGCGAAACCGAAGTATATTGCGCGGACGGGCGATAGGTGGGTCTGGGACCAAAATTTTACACGGACGTAGTAGCGGACCAAAGCTTGTATAATATAAATTGATCATCTATTATTCTACGCCCCCACACAATATTGTTCTACAAGCTAGCACTCTTCATGCGCTACAGTACCTACGTATATTTTGTTTGCTATATCAGGAATTTAGGAATTCACCCCCTTAACAAGTTATATTCCACATAGCCGTAAACGCCAATATTGCGGCGCTGACAGCCATTAAATCAATTACCGCTTATTCCGACTTCGCCGAGGTCTATAAAAATATTAGCTTCAATTTGCGAAGCCTGAGTACCTAAGAGCGAAAGTCTTTTTGCGTTCATCGTAAAAGGAATCTAAATAAAATTACGTACTTTTTATGGTCTTTCGAGACATCTTGGTTTGAGTTGTGTTATGTTATTTTGCAAAGTAGTGACGGAGTCGGTAAGTAAGTATTACAACTTATTGTATGTTTACAGGCAACTATACTCCGATTTTTAACTTGCTTGACTAAAATGACATTTGGTGGCGACATAAAATAACCTAGTAAATAATCTAGTTACGAGTGACTCTCACCAAGGACCACTGATTCATTCTCTGCTGGAGGAACTTCACTGTTGTCGTGTTGTCTCAGTTATATTAATTATTTATCGTGTTATTTAAAAAAAAAAGGTCGATCGTAGCAGATGTCTTTTTGGCCTAGAAAATAAAAAATCAGAGTTTAGGTATAGATTTTTCTAAGTTTGATCTATTTTAATCGATTAGAAGTAATAAACTCCTGAGGAATGATATAATGAGGCAACGGAGCGGTTTAAAAGAAAGTGGCAAAAATTTTAAAGAGTACTTAAGGGGCCGGCGAACATACGGCGTCCTCACCTTCCGCCTGACGCAGGTCCTCACCGGACACGGTTGTTTCGGCAAGTTCCTGTTCAGGATAAAGCGGGAGGAAACGCCCGGGTGTTACCATTGTGTGGATCGCCCGGAGGACACGGTGGAGCATACGGTGGAGGTCTGCCCGGCTTGGGCGGGGCACCGCCGTGTCCTCACGGAGGCGATCGGCAGCGGCGATCTCTCGCGTCCGGCCCTGGTTCAGGCCATGGTCCGGAGCGAGAGTGCATGGGAAGCCGTCACTTCCTTCTGCGAAGCAGTAATGCTCGCGAAGGAGGAGGCGGAGCGCGCGAGGGAAATGCAAGATGCGCGCCCTCGCGCCCCTAGTCGCCGCAGGAGACGCCCCGGGCGTCGGGAGTCGCGAGCCGACTTCCGCCCACCGTAGGCGCGGGCTTGCGGACGGTGGGCAATGGGTAGCTCGGCGTCTGTGGGCAAGGGGCCGGCGAACATAGCTCGCAACTGCAAATCGATATGTGTTCAAAATTCGTTTGGAATATTGCTATCTCTGTTTGACAAGACGAGGTCAGACACGCGTGTGTGTGTGAGCGGATAGATACTGTGCGACTACGCACACATTGACAATATTATTTCTTGACGCGATAGCACTACTAGCTATCGAAAATTTATGATAAATTGGATGTGTTCCGTAATACCAAAAATGATGAATTAAAACTAAATGTTTTTCAATTTTTTTTTCGATAATTTGTAACTTGATAATATAAGCTATGCTGCTGCGGAAACAATATTACAAATATTGTTGTTTATAATACAGAAAAAACAATATGAAAACATGTAATTTACGCTGTAAAAATGTATGAAATTCAATTTGCTTTAATTTCATATCAGGTAAGTTTTTTGAAAAAAAAAAGACGTACAGGACTAGATAAATACTGTCTCAATCCGAATATCAACATAATATGGTGAAAATATGCTCAAATTGCAAATGATTTTGGTATTACGTTTGTATGGACAATTCATCCGTCGCCGCATTCTTAAGCTTAGATAGCTTAATGAAAGGCGAGTAACAAAAGGTAGATATGAGTGGAAGCCCTAGGAGGGGACGGCCTAGGAGGACATTATACTGACCTTGTTGATGATGTTCTTCAGAAAGGTCAGGTGCGTAGTACTCGCAACCGGCGTGCGTGTATGACCAGATGTATGGACGTACACGAAGCACAAGGAGTATGTAAGGGTGATAGCAGGTGGCGTTCTGTAGTGTCTGCCTAGCTCCATGGGAAGACGGCGTGAGTTTATAGAAGTAATAAGTAGCTTCTGCTAATAGACATTATTAAAAGTTAGTAAACCCTTTTAAGCAAAGCCTTGTAATTATTCCATTTACTACTGAAATAAAGTTCTCTTTAGCTCCAAATGTACTGAAGTTGTGAGTAAATATTTCATTTCTTTGAACATTAAAACAGCTGTATTTTTTATATATATTTTGTTTGAGACCCACGAGAGATATTTTCAACTTCAATATTGTTGGTCCCAAATTATTTCGTGAAAAATCTGACCGACCGGGCGGCGCGTGCGATATTGAGTTTTTGGAATTGATTGGATTTGAGCATAAGGTTGGAAAATGAACTCTGAATTATTTTACCCAATTGTGTTATTTTTTTTTTTTTTTGGAGGTTTGCTCTTTTATGATTCAACGCTAAAGGGTGAAAGGGAAATCGACGAGGAAACTGTTATCATGAATTCAGTACCTACATGATCTTCTCCAGAGACTCATTAGTGTTGTTATAATTTCCCGATTATTTAAAAAAATCGGTTGTTCCATACTTTTTGACCTCGTAGGTGTAAGTATTGCACTTTTGTATAAAGCCGCTGATAATCCAGCTGCAGTTTATTTTATTAGGTAAATGCTCTTTGTTGCATAAGTACAAAGTTGTGGAAGGTGTGGGAGGCACAGCTTCGAGCGTTATCTATCACACTGACGATTTGCCATCATGTTTCCAGCGAAACGATTTGTAAACGTGCTCTCCGCGGGTGCGAAGCGAAGTAGCCGCGACTACGCGACGTGTTCTCCGCGTTTTCATAATTTTATATAGTCGCTTGTCTCGCTCTCTCATGTACTTGTACCAACGCGGGGAACTCGTTGTGCACACGTGGCGTGCTCGCTACGAACACGCAGCGAGCGCGTTAAACAATCGCACAATAGTAGTGCGAACAATATAATAAAATGAACGCATTATGTAACCAGTAATAATTTATATTGTGATTTCATTGTACTGCCTCGTTGGTTAAGTAGTCTCAAGCGCTACTGGTGATCGTGAGGTCGTGGATTCTATTCCCAGGTCGGGCAGTGTTATTGGGTTTTTTCATCACGAATTTCTCAGTAGCAGCTCGGAGTCTGGATTTGGGCCCGGTTGATGGAAATAGACTCGCCCCCTATTACATGGGACTTAAACATAACTGGCGAAATGTGGGTGTACTATGGATACACCTCTGCCTAGCCCTTCGGGTTAAATAGACGTGATGTTAAGTTATTAGGAAATCATAATCATTTAATCATTTATTTGTCATATATGATATATTATATGGTCTTAAGATTAGTCAATGGTATCATCACATTCTGCCAAGTGTGGCGTGCAAATAATAGGTACATACATTTATTTTTATTACATTATTAGGTTAGTATTAACATGATTGATTGCATACTCACGACTTAAAATTACCTGGTATGTCAGTTATTAATAATCTCATAAACACACACAGTTTATTCAGGATGTCAAAGTATAAAACATAACAATTCAATTACGATGTCAAAGTGTCATTGAAGTAGTCGTTTAAATTATAATAACATTTATTATATAGCAAGTCTTTCAGTGTCTTTTTAAATCCATTTTTAATTGATTTTGGAATTTTGTTATAAATACGAGTAGGTTAAGTTTTATGTAGGTACCTAGGTAGGTATTTTCGTAGAATTTCTTTTGAACATAATATGTAGTTGAATCAACAAAGGAAGCCTTTGGTATAACCGCAAAAGTGAAGCCCATGTGTTAAAAAACCACATAACTGACTATTAATAAACGAAGCAAACAATACAACAAGAAATATCTTTAGGACAAAACATACTCTTTTGGCAAAAATTGTGCGTACTGTGTGTGGGTAAAATCCCAAATGATAATCAATATCAATACATATTATAAATTAATGTCGCTTTTAGTGTTTGTCTGTATGTCCGCGTTGTTCTTTTAAACCACGCAACAGATTTTGATGAAGTTTTTACCATCACTTAGAGAATTTATTCAGGGAATTTGGACATTGTAAAAAATGGCCTATGAATCAACACGTATGAAACCTTTACAGTAATTACTAGTTTTTTTTATAATTTACATTACAATTATTACAATATAACGGACACTTCATAATTTCTAAAACATTTTAAAAAGTAATTCACTTCGGTCTTATTCCCCCAGCGCAATTATTTTTTTGTTTCAATTTGACGTTTTGAATAGGCTCTCTCAGCGCTTGATCTATGAAAAGGTTTTTAGTTACAAGCAAAATAAAGCGATTGAAAGCGCTGTGTGAAACGAGCAACATTGGCACTGACAATCGATGAATTGACAGATGACACTTTGACATTTTATAGTAATGACAGTATCAATTTTTTTACTCAGAGTACATTTTTATATTGGTCCTCCTAACTACAAATAAATTAGTATAAAGAAAGAATGGTTCTGACTACCGAATAGTACATTATATGTAATGAAACGTCTAAAGATAAAATCCAATGTGTTTTCAGTAATAAACGCTAAGTTAATATGTTTCTATTGGCCTAATTATAACCCCAAAATCTGAAAGTGTTTTAGATTTTTTACAATTCTCAGCAGTGTCCGTGATTTTAATTTAGATTCAATCATATTTAAGCATTATTTAGAACACAGAAAGTTAATTCACGTCTTTGTTAGTTCTTAGGCGAACAATGTATGGACGCCGAACAATGTCCTTTATGTGTCACATTCATATTAAACTTACATCTAACTAAGATTTTTAAAGTCTTTAAAACCGTGCTAAGCAGGAGCGGGTCGCTAATCCTATCATATAATGCTATTGAGTAAAATGTTCCATACAAGATATATTAGGTAAAGCTACAAGTATTTCATTAAATCTACAGGGGAAAAATTTAACAGATCCTCTAAAAACTTATTGGCCTTCTAATGACGGACCCTTTAAAAAAAATGAACCTCTAAAAACTCTTTGCGCTTCTAATAATGTACACCTTTTTAAATAATTGAACCCATTTTAAAATTTCTGGCCTTTTATCACAGATGGTCATAGTTACCCCATCTAGGTTACCCCGACCAAACGTCTTAGGTTAGAGTGGAACTATGACCGACCACGCGCGTGACGAATTGGTCGCAGTAACAAAGCTAGGGCTTCCTGAGCAAATAGGTTAGGTTATATGAGAACTGTGACCAACCACGCGCGAGCAGAGCGAGCGAAGCGAGCGGTGAAGCGGCAGCAGCCGGCGAGCGCTACATCCAAATTGGTCGCAGTTACTTTCACTGTTTGATATTTTTAGGACCCGAAATTAGAAATTATTTGAGGTTCACAAAAAGAGGCGGAATAATTATATTAGTGTTCAATAATATTTTTAGGAGCGCAAAATGGGAATTATTAGAGGTTCAATTAAATACCATGCTTTTCAACAGCGAGCGTTATGTGTTGGTACAGACGGAAAATATGGGGAAAGCCGCCATTGTTACCTATAAATAAGTAGGTACTAAAGTTTTGCCTCGTGGAGGAATTCAATCGTCAGACAGGAAATCCCTTTTACAGTTCATTCGAGTTCATCATAGGTACAATTACGTATTACGTAGGCTGGGTACAGTAGGCCGAACGTCAAAATCAGCATAAACTGGCCTTTTATTCTACTGAAACTCCGTACTACGCTAGACCAACTCAAGGTCAAAGTGTTACCACTGATGTGCGGTCGACTGTGCCTATTAATACCTATTACTGTATATCTATGTTACCGTACGTTTGCACTGGCGAAACATTCACATAAAAACATGGTGAAATGTCTGTTTTCTGTCAATGTATCGGCTCACGTTCGCATTGTGACATTTCATATCACTTGTAACTTGTACTTGTATTTCTGCTTACATCGCACTTTACAATTTTTATTTGTTTTTTATTTTTATATTTTTATCTGCTTTGTATTATATTGTGTGCTTTAGTCTGTGCTAAATAAATGTATTTTCTTTCTTTCTTTTTCTTTCAATAATATACAAAAAAAAAAACTACGAATCTCACATTACACAACATATTGTCCACTACATGTTTCGATGTTTGGAAAACACTTGAAATCTTGAAAACTTGAGATCTGTCTTAAAACTTACTCATGCACTTACTCGTTACTTTTATTTTATTTTATATTTATTTATAATTCTTTAAACCTGACTTGGTTTCCGTACGTTTTTTTCGGGTGACAACTGAAAATCAGCGCTGTGCTGTGGGTCTCCATAGCACAGCATCATGCTGAGTGGAAGCCTTCTTGTCACAGTCATGACGTGCCAGCAGCTGCCGACTATTTCTGTTTTGTGCTCGTTATTGTATTGTTATTATTTTGTTATCTACTCGAGTTTTATATATATTTTTTATGCACGTGTTGCTGTGGCAAATAAACTTATTTTTCTTTCTTTCTTTCTTTTCTTTCTTACAGTGCAAACGCAAATTCAACAAAACAAGCTATGAGATTTGTTTCATGCGACAAGTTTTCAAACATCTACACATCTGAATGTTTTCTGGTGCAAACGCAAAGCAACGTAGTCGCAGGCAGAATCATAAAAACATTTTAAAGACTTGTTAAGCACAGCCTCAGTGCCAACAAAGTTGTCAAAACAAGCGGAATTAAACGATCATTCACGTAAACCGTCTCTTCTTAGAAAGGTTCATAACATTTCCTGAAGTTTAAATAAGTTTCTAACAACTCTCCAAATTCGAGAAACTTTACACCGTCGTCGTCTTAAAACCTTTTAAATTGTGTTTTACGCAGCTGTTTTCTATGTAGGTGTGGATAAACTTATAACACTGCTGTGTGACTGAAACCAACACACAATCAAAAGTTTTGCCACAGTGAATTTTGGATAATGAGTCTTAAGAAGAGGTGCACTCAAATTCTGAGCATTTATTTTAAATAACTACCTCGTTGGTTTAGTTGTCAGAAGCGCTACTGCTGAACATGAGGGTTCGATTCTCGGGTTTGGCAAACTGTAATTAGGTTTTTCCTTTTACTTTCCTTTTTGGGCTGGAATCTCTCAGTAGCAGCCCCCCGGCATCTGGATTTGTGCCCGGTTGATGGCAATTGGCTATTACACGGGACTTAAACGTAACTGGCGAAATGTGAGTGTACTTTTGGTGCACCTCTGCTTTTAAGCAGACGCCCAACGCCCAACGGCCACAGACACGGTCAAATTCGATCTAAAGAAAAGCGGCTACATTCATCTAGAACGTTATTTGTTGCTTCGTGTCTCAATTTGAAACTTTATAAAAGGTATTAGAAATTCCAGAAACACTTATCAAGGGTCCTTATAAGCCGTTATTCATAATTCCTTCTCAGTCACGAGATAACATTTTTTTAAAGGAGTGCAGTGGCGCCAGTGTGCCGTTGGGCGCCCTCTTATCCTCCCGTCGTCGGGGATATGGGCGTGATGTTATTTTAAATAACCATTAACGATTTGGATTGCGCAGGAGTCGGTCAAGGACAGTAGCTGAAATAATTTTTCTATAATCAACCTCCTAGCTATAGTAAATAGAGTACCTACCCAAGTTTAACTAATAAAGTCACGGGCAACAGTTAGTTAAAATAACTTAACCTACAGTGGAGAGGTCGCAGTTAACAGCCGACTTGGCAGACGAGCCAAGTGGGGTGAATTCCGTCCCCGTATCCACACAAAACTATCGCTATGTGCAAACGCGTTCATTTAGAAGTAATTTTGTTCGAGAACATTTTTTGCTCTACTTTGCTGCTATAGAAAAACTTCAACCCATTATAAAAGTTGGATCGTCTGTCAAAGGAAATTTTTCGTTGTGGCTTGATCACTATGCAATATTGTCAGTAGTTTTAATAGCGGTTTTTTAATAGAAAATCTTTAAACAATAGCCTTTAGAATTAATTTTGAACTAAGCTTTTTTTTTTAATCTTTATTTATTTAAGGGATTTTAGTACACATAAGCGACGATGTCAATCCCATCGTACTCTTACAAATAACGACTAACTCTTCAACTAAATTAACTAATTCTAAACTTAGTCACACAAAAATTAACTTAATCTAATTTCTTATCTAAAAAAGTATACAATATTTTTGCTGCTTCAGATGTAGGCTAAGCTAAAATACCATGGAACATTCCAACGTCCATTACCGATAATTTAATCGAGTTGAGAAGTGCGTTTCTTTTGCTTGTATATCGGACACACTCCACCAACACATGCTGTGCATCCTCTGTTTTACCATGAACTAAGCTTTAGAGTTAGTAGTACTTATTAATCAACCACAGCGTCTTTATACAATGTATCATAAGTACTTAAGGTAGTTTTTTTTTTATTTTATCCACAACGGTGAAACTCTTGGCCTGCATCTCACCTGATGGTAAGTGATGATCAGGCCGAAAGTGGAAACGACAAGCAACAGAGGAACTGGCTATCTTACCTCTAACTGCCGAAACATAACAATGTGGTTAACATTGTTGTAATGGCGTCAGACTTAGATAAGATGGTGGTAGCTAGCCGGTCGGACTTAGAACAAGCCCTACTACTTCTAACCAAACCGAGCAGAAAATGTTGCCGCTACTGGGAATCCAACTCGGGACCTCAGGGTCTGAGACCGGTGGTCTAACCACTAGACTCGACGCGGTTAGATGAATATAGCCTTAAACATTCACAGCCGCCAATTGTAAACCAGCATTCTCAAAAATAACGGAGTAAGGGCTCATACACACGAGGACGACTCGTTTTTTTTTTTACGGCGGCTATGCTTTTTGAATGCCCGTGTTCATACGCATCACGAATCGTGAAAAGTGACGGACACGTCTTAAATCACGTATCGTCTTTTAAAAATTACGTTCGTCAAAAAACATGAAACGTGATATTTTGTGACGGATCCGCGGAAGCGCTCGTCCATGACTGAACTCTGAATCACGAATCAAGTGTGAACATGTATTCGGATATTCAGACGAATCGCGAAAAAACACGTTTCCATATGCAATGTGATCGTGCATCCGTCAGGCATGACGTGTCGTTTTTTATGACGAATCGTCAATGACGGGTCTCGTGTTAATGAGCTCTAATGTATAGTACTTGCTACTACTTGTTACTATACAGTTCTATGTACATATATCACTTTTGGAAAGAGCCAAAGTTAAAGAAGACACTAGAGTTTCACCGGTTACTGAATTGAGATTGATAGTTATAAGACTACATAAGGTAAGAAAATTTGAATTTCGCAGGCTACATTGAAAGATTCACCGTAAATATTGCTAAGGAGACCGCATATTAGCAATAGTGTGGGGTCGCCTCCAGCTAGATGGATCAATGACCTTAAAAAAGTGGCTGCGACAGACTGGATGCGGAAGGACAGAGTGTTGTGGTGCAGCCTGGTTGACGCCTTTGTCCATCAGTGGACTGTGATTGATAGGGTGAGTTTATTAATTGATTCCAACTTGTGAAATTGTCAAATTAAATTCAGAAATCGGGTGACAGTGGACGGGCGGTAAATTGTAGGTAACCTATAACCTGACTGATCAAGGTCGCAGATTGTAACTTATGATGACTCTTCAACAGCGTCCGATAAAATCATAAGTCATTTGTTTAACTTATGTACATGGGAATCTAATTAGTTAATTGACACATGCGTGACTCTGCGGAAACCATTATAAAATACAATAGACGACGTATATTTAGTAACCTAATCCGCTTAACTGTTCTTAAAGAGTCATAAAGAACCCAGTAAGAAATCGACACGTGTTTCACTTTTCAATCAGGCATCCTCAGGATGATGATTGCCTTATTGCGAACCCAGACACGACGTGTTGCCACGTCAAGCGTCGAGAGCAGTGTGACACACTCACGCTTAACATGGCAACAAGTCAATAATTATTCTGAGGATCCCTCGTCGACAGGTGAAACACGTTTCGATTTCTTACAGGGTTCTTTATGACGCTTTAAGAACATTAGAGCGGATTAGGTTACTAAATATACGTCGTATATTGTATTTTTTTGGAAATCTAATTCTTAAAAGTTAGAATTTAAATGAATTCAAAAATATAAAGATGAAGAGGATGACTAAAACCGGCCAGGTGCGTGTTCCCCACGCAATGGACGAATTTATCCCAAGAAAAAACTTAGCTTTGTATCTAGTTGAAGAATTGTGCTTCTCAGGTTTGGAATCCAAACTATAATGTATACATTAATCGTATTGAAGGTATACAGAGGCGATTTTTGAGGTACACTCAATATCGCTCTAACACCTATCTCCCGAATTATATAAGTCGGTGTAAAAAATTTCATATTCTGCCTCTATACGAGCGAAGGAAAATTGCAGATCTTACTTTCTTATTTAGCGTTATGAACGGATCTACTGACGTTTCTGAGTTGGTGGGCAAGATCGGGCTTCGTGTACCGAGTGCATTTCTTCGGAGACCACGTCTTCTCCATGTGCCTCAAGTCAGAGCTATCTACAGACAGAACTCGTACGTGATAAGAGCTTGTCGTACTTTTAACATGGTGTGTCAGGATGTCGAGAATGATTTAGATTTTTTTACTAGTAGCGTTAAGGAAGTAAAGAAAAGTTTGAACAATTGTTTTTTCGATGTATAACCATTATTTTTTATTTTTTCTCTCAGTGTTACTGTATTTTTTTATTTTTTTTGTTAGCATGAGATAATTCATTTGCGTATCTCTCTTACGTCGCTGTTTACGCGTATTTGTTAATGTTACTCACACTAATTGTTAGTGGAAGCTTGTAATTGGCCATCGTTTACACATTGTACTAGATATTCAAATGTATTAGCTGTAAGTTTTCCTAAAATTAATAAAATAAAATAAAAATAAAATAAAATTGTTTTCCCATACATCAATATACGTCACGATCGATTCTCCAACTGCAAGTGTAAGATTGTAATCGCAAAAAAAAAAGAATTTTATGTGATAAAACTGCAAATTAACGATTATCGGGCTTTTTCCTTGGAAAATTCCGAAATTGTTCGATCGTGTAAAAACATCTGCTTCACTTTTAAACATTGTATTTATTTACATCTGACTAGTGAAAATGATTCAAAACTGTGGACTTTTCCACGTGTGACTAAGTTTGAGGAACTTAAGACCACGCCATATTTGTTATCTAGTTGACATACTTTAAGCAGCGGTTGACTCTACCAACAGGAAAAGCTGATATTCTGCTCTTTTCCCTTTCGTTTTACGTGTTTCGAAGTATGCAATGTTTACTTGAAAATTGAGAACTATTTGAACAATTGCCAAGAAAATGCACTGGGGTAACCGAACCTGCTTTTTAAAAAACCAAAAAGTTAAAGGGGTACGGGGCATCAGTGAAACGCGTGTCGAGTATAAGTTTGAGTTCCATCATAATAACTGCAACTTCTGCTTGTGCTTATCTTTGTCGGCGGGATATTGGGTGCTTTCTGCACTCAAGCCTGGGTCTAGTTATAGCGGAATTAAAACTAAATAATTTTACATGACAATAAGCTTTTACCACTTTGTCCTTGATTTTTGGGAATTTTTCTTAATTTTTTTTTGCCTTATAACACTTTAATGCTAGCTTTAATTTTTTGTTAAAATATTTTTTTCCGTGTTTTTCGTGACCAAATTCTCAATTTGTGTGTAACCCTTAAGGGACTGTGTACTGAATACATAAATCAAGTTTACTGGAAAATTTAACCGAGGTCAGTTAAGGGTCTTCCCTCGCCGGATGACGTCAGATCGTTTGGCGGAAATGTAACAGACCCATGACGTTTAAATGGAGAGAAAAAGTGTTTTTGGTCCTAAGAGAACCGAAAAAGGGTTTTGTTGAAAATCTGTGAATGAAACTAGTTGTTGCACGTGACTTTGTCTGCTTGTATTTTGTGTTTAATATTTTTTTTAATAAAGAAAGAAAGAAAGAAAGAAAGAAAGTAAAAGTATTTATTGAGACTCGCACAGGAAATCACAAATTAAACTAACTAAAACACACTAAACATAAATAAAAATAAAATAAAAAACAGAAAAGAAACAAAGTATACTTAAAAATTAAAGTCCTGTACGAGGCCAAAAGGCCCCTATCTCAGCATAAAGCTGCGACATTTAAAAAATAAATGTCGCAGCGCTGGTATTCTGACCCCCGCAGTGATGTCACGGAAAGATAGATACAGAATTATATTTAAATAAAATAAAAAATAAAGAAATTGGTGTGAATATACACTTATCCGTGATGAAATGTAGCCTATGTACTTTTAGAGGTCCCAGGCTACATATAACTGTCAAATTTAATTACGTTCTGTTCAATTGTTTATGCACGAAAAGGTAACACATATAGACAATCAGACTTACTTTTGCATCTATAATATTACTAGCTTTTGCCTACGGCTTTGCCCGCATGGAGGTTGTCGGCGCATCACATATGCGCGTGATTCACCGAGGGGAAAGCGCGGGTCTCGGGGTACCGAACCCGCGACCAACGCTCGCTGCGCGCCCACCACACCACTCAGCTCACAGATGCGCTCCACTACGGGCATGTCTTTGTACTGTCTTCCATACACGTTGTTCATGTAAATTAGTAAATTAGAAAAAAAGTCCCGATTGAGCCCATTCAATGATCCGGCTCGAAGGACCATTGAATGGGCTGCATCGGGACTTTATAATAAAAGATGAGTGGACTGTATTAAAATAGGTGTAATACCATAATTTACATGAACAACGTGTATGGAAGACAGTACAAAGACATGCCCGTAGTGGAGCGCATCTGTGAGCTGAGTGGTGTGGTGGGCGCGCAGCGGGCGTTAGCGGGTTTGGTACCCCGAGACCCGCGCTTTCCCCTCGGTGAATCACGCGCCTATGTGATGCGCCGACAGAGGTCGGAAATTATCCTATGTCCTAACCCAGGTCATGGTCTATCTATGTGCTAAATTTCATCGAAATCCGTTAAGCCGTTAAGGCGTGATAAGATAACAGACAGACAGAGTTACTTTCGCATGTATAATAAGTATTAATTATTAGTCTAGAACTTATGGAAGTATGGATTTATTTTATGGGTAGTAGGGATAGAAAACTATTTTAAATAAATTTTAATAAGTTACGTTTTCAATCTGGCTAAAACGAGTCAAAAAACTTATAAGATGCTAATAAAAATTAAAAATAATTCCTTATTTTGTCTAATTATAAAAAAAAATACTGGCATCTCACAGTTTTTGTCAGAAATTTCAACAACAGACAGAATAGGATGATGCATTTTTCAGAAAAGGAAAGGAATGAGAATCTAGGTATACCTAAGGGTTCTCCAAGACTGCGGTGGTCGCCACATAGCGTCCACAATTTACCGCCGAAAGACGTCACTGAAACGTTTATTAAAGTAACTTGGTGTGTTTTCCTGGAGAGCGTTTTTTGGAACCGTAAAGGCAAACCCCGCTGCCATCTTTTTTATGACAGCCGTCACTGCGGCCTAGGAAACCGTAGCTTAAGTGTACTGGAATTAAAATTTGTTCTAGATGTGGTTCCTGGTAATAATGAGACATTCAATTCCTCAACTAAGGATATCATAAACGACGAATTTTAAGAATGATGTTAACTCATCGATTACAAATGTCTGCAAAGCGTTGCAATGTTGTTTTTTTTTTACAAAACAACATGGCGCCTGCTTTTCTGGAAGGGTTAGGCAGGGGTGTACCCACATTTCACCAGCTATGTTTAAGTCCGAAATAGGGGGCGAGCCTATTGCCATCATGGCAACCACGCAAAAATCTGTCGGTCTGCTACTGAGAAATTCCTGATGGAAAAACCCAATAACACTTTGCCTTCACTGGGAAACGAATCCAGGACCTCATGTTAGACAAATGAGGCTAGTTGTTGGTTTAGTAGTGAAATTAATGATAAATATTGAATTACAATGTTTCTATTTCCGTATGTTTACTCGTTGACCGTGGTGTTACTGCAATGTTGCCTGATGATTAATTAATGTAATGAATGAAGCCATGAAAGCACGTCAGCTGCAATGGAACGGGTTAATTATTGGGTTTAAATAATTGATGATCGTCTAAAAACTTACTGGTCTTCCAATCATGATTGTTTTTTTAAATAAATGAGCCTCGTTTTAACTTTCTGGCCATTTCTCAAAGTTGGTCGCTGTAACTTAGCTAGGGCACCCCGACCTCAGATTAAATAAAAAAACAAGACATAGCTCTGCGAACAATACAGTGAAGCATGCTAAAACTACACCTCCGCTCTGTGCATACACGCCCACACGGATTTACAACCATTTATAATCAAACTACACCACACAAAGTGCACACGTGTTTACGAAACCGGCCTCATGTCACTATTGACAACCTGTCTTGGTTTTTTATTTGGTCTGAGACCCGACCAAATGGTTTACATCCAAGTTCGCAATTGGAATATTATTAATTCACTCATTTGTGGGCCCATTGTTAGATGATAGTTTGCATAAGTTTATTTACCTATATTTATTTATTGAAACCACTTTTTAATCCAGGCAAATCGATCATTTTATTCACACGGCACTATATTTTTTATCATTACTGATTTATACTTACATTTACATTTATCTATGTAAATAATCAAGTATCTATCCAATACACAATCACCATCGAACAAGAACGTTTCCAAATGCTAAACTTTCCTGTTATCATTCAAAAAGTAGGAATGTCATTATTTAAATTGCGGGTATACTTACGTAACTTCATTCTGCACTTTTCACAACACCAATAATTCGCATATTTATTATTTCATCTACTCGACGTCCGTATGTCACTGCAAGGATCCAGCAGAATATCAGCGTCAGGTATATTTGCCTGACACATGCTGAGTTGGACTCCCGTTTGATGCAACCTTGAGACACGCACCGCACTTTGTATGTTAAACTATTTTAAAGTGTCATCACTATGTCTTTATTTTCTTTTATATTTTATTTTTTGTATATTGGCACCTTATATTCTATATTCATGTATTTAGTTATTATTTAAACGTGTTTTTGTATTTTGTGCTGTCTTTTGTGTGCGTCAAATAAAGGATTTATCTATCTATCTATCTATCAATTAGGTATTTGAGATTTTAAGGAAAATGTTTATTTGAGGTTTCATTAAATCATAGGCAGTTATGTGATAAAAAGAATAAAATACAATAGACAACTTAAATTAGTAACTTTTTTTTTTCATTTGCACGACGCTTAAAGTGAAGCTGTTATCATTGAGCCACGAGCACGTATCGGTAGATTACACAAAATATGTGTAAATATTTGTAAGGGTTTTCATAGTAGTTCAATCGAAATAATTTTTATATTATAACTCACTGAAACACACTGAGTTCATTCACTTACAAGTTTTCAATAACATTAGTAGAAAATCCATATCTCCCAGAATTTAACGCACATAGAATAACTTTGATTTTACGAAACTTGTGAGAAAGCTTCTAAGTTGTAACTCATTTGAAATTCTCAATCCTTACCAAACTAAAAACTAACTTATAACAACTTTGCTTACAAAACTAAGAATTTATAACAACTTTACTCATACTTAAAATAGTTTTGATGCCAATTTATTTACATAAAAATATTTTTCTCTTTAAACCAACTCAAAATATTTTATTTCACATAAACCTACATGAAACGTCAGAAGCTAGGTGCACGGTTGCAATTTGTTGTTCCCTATGGAGAAGAACCGGCAAGAAACTCCATGGTTTCTCTTTTTTTTAAATAAATGTCTTTACAATTTTTCAAATTACAGTGTTCATAGGTATGGGAGGACAGTGTAGGCCTGTCAACAAGGACCAGGTACTTAACAAAATACAATTCTACAGTCTTAGCCATTATTTTACCAACTATGTTGACATTGGTTCGTGCCCTAAG
This sequence comes from Agrochola macilenta, assembly GCA_916701695.1. NCBI lineage: Eukaryota > Metazoa > Arthropoda > Insecta > Lepidoptera > Noctuidae > Agrochola > Agrochola macilenta. Next base: position 5,648,002 of record OU753554.1, on the reverse strand, counting down.
CAAATGCTTATAAAACGATTTCATGTCTAAAGCAATCTCTTTGAGAACATAATTTTTCTTTTGGGGCCCATAAAATCCACTCGCATGTATTTTTGAATATTTGTACTAACATATTTATGATATGGGCTTATTAAAATAGCTTTTTTAGGGTTCCTTACGCGAAGGGTGCCAAACAGAAACCTATTACTAAGGGATCTCGCGCTCTAGACGGCCACGACCAGGTAAACTATAGAAACTGATACGAATCGCACATTTGGTCGCAGAGTCAAAGTCAAAGTCAAATCATTTATTTCAAATAGGCCCTTGCAAGGCACTTTTGAACGTCAAAAATTACAAAAAAAATGAATTGATTCTAGTCGCCCCTTCCAAAAGGTAGTTTTCGTATGGAGAAGAATGGGCAAGAAACTCCACCGTTACTCTTTTAAAATGTTTTACAATATTTTGTATATATGTAGGTACATTAGTTATATAATTATATGTGAAGACGATGCATCTAAAAATAAAAAAATAAAATTTACCATACCACAATAGGTAAAAATAAATTTAAAAAGAGAGCAACAACAGATAAATTAATTACCTATGTGATAGATACATGGTTCTCACATATTTACAAACATTGTAAAAGAAGACGATTTTCCAAAAAAAAATAAAAAAAAAGTTACAATTAATAAGTCAGTGTGTGAGGAAGTCATCACAGAATGTAAAATCAATGTCATATAATAAAATATAATAATTTATAAAACTTAAATTCGCAACCAGTTTGATTTTGTCTAGATTCTAGATTATCCTATGGAGCTGGACCAGCATGTTTCCAAGCATTTTTATCTTGGATATAATCCTCTAATTTGTAATATGCTTGTTCGCAACGGCCAGCAGGCCAATTAGCCGCAGTCCGGGTCACGACCCACGTTTGGCCGGAGTCGTGACCGTCTAGTGCACGAGATCCCTAGCCTCCGCTGTTCGTCCGTATGTCCGGTCGTCTGTCTGTCAGCGGGCTGTATCTCATGAACCGTAATAGGTAGATAGTTGTAGCTACTAGCTTCATGTTTCTGACTTAAATGGTTTGAGTTGAAATTTTCACAGATTGTGTATTTCTAGTGCCGCTATAACAAAAAAAAATATTTTTTTTTTTTTTTAAACACTAGAAAAACACGCTTATAGTTCATATCTTCCGGCTCCATCATCAGATCAGTTCGACAGTACCATATTATTGTATTGTCATCAGAACTACATACATCTGCCAATTTTCATTACGCTACGACCCTTGGAAGATGGTTAAATTAGTTACCTTAGATTCCATTACATAGTTAGTTACATACAGGTCGACCTAATAAAAGCGTGTTAAAAATAAAATAAAGTTAAAATTAATGGGGGGTAAACAAGAAACGTGTTTTTTACTAAGGTAAAAAACGTAGTGTTAAATATTGTACGGTGGTACGGAACCGGAACCCTTCGTGTGCGAGTCCGAGTCGCGCTTGGCAAATTTTTTATGTTTCTTACGAGTTCTGACGATGGGTCTGGCCACCAAGGAGGGTTTAGTGATATAAAATCATGAACAGTTTATTTTAATATTATGAGCAAGTACGATTATTTGTTGTTACTTTGGTCACGCCAGTATTCCCCGAAGGGTCAGGCAGAGGTGCTCCTATAATACACCCACATTTCGCCAGTTATGTTTGAGTCCCATGTAATAGGGGGCGAGCCTATTGCCATCAACCGGGCACAAATCCAGACTCCGGGCTGCTACTGAGAAATTCCAGATGGAAAAACCCAATAACACTTTGCCCAACCCGGGAATCGAACCCAGAACCTCATCCTCAACAGTAGCGACTGCAACCACTAAACCAACGAGTCAGTATTTTTACTTTAGCCCAGAAGGAGATGGCGAGATGCTGGTCCTTGGCTTTAAGCAGACAGAAGTGGATAGATAATATGGTCTTTACCCTGAAGTAGGACATCACAGCCTTACTTACCTACTCTGTGTAAAAAGTACTGATTTCGATGTTTTTTGATAGGCTCTGACATATAGCAATTATATTATTATTTAACGACTTACTTTGAAGGTAACAAAACAAATGACGAATAAATTACTTTTTTGGTTTTATTGAACAATTCCCGGTATTTATGATAATTATAATTTTACAAATAACTTACCCCATAAACGTGCTATCACGCACAAATCAGAACAGATAAATCGTGATTATTGCAACAAATTTAGATACTGATCAGATTTAGATTTTCAGAAACCGGGTAGTATTACTTCATCGTCTACCTTCATTAAATCAATGACAACTACACAAAGTAACGCATATTTTTATTGTAAAATCAATATCAATAAAAACATCGCTACCAAGGTTAAATCCCCATGAACGTTCCCCTTCGTGCAAACAATACGTATTCCGAACAAAAGCTATGTGTTATTAGTTATGTTAAGATACAAGTAGATACGTTCGTATTAGGGATGTAGCGGAGGATATCTTAGCGGAGGCGGAGGTGGTAAAATAGGGGAAAAAAAAGATAATTATAGAAGAAAACCGGCCAAGTGCGTGTCGGACCACGCACAATGAAGGGTTAGGGGGGGTTGGGTTTATTCCAAGAACAAACTTAACATTGTAGTTGAAAAACATGTTCTCCCATACGGAATGTATGGGAGATCATGTTTTTCAAACCGCAAATTTAAGTTGGTTGATTATTACTCGTTAACCTGAGGGCCTAGACAAAGTAACATTCGATTAGCGATATCGCCAGTAGAAAAGTCAAAAATGTATGCGGTTGACTTAAGCTATGGAAATGTCACGTGATCATAGGTTAACGAATAGAAATTAGCTAGACAATGTCATCATCATTCGTTTCCATCAAACGAATCGACAGCGTCGAACGATAACTTCCATAGAAATGCGTAGCCAAGTGACATTTTTTGACAAGCGTTATCGCTAGTTTTCGATTCTTATGATGGAAACATTAGCGAACGTCAAAACCCTGTGGAAAACGAAACAAAATGGCGACTTTTGGAGTTTACTCGGGGGTATGGTAATTTTATGAGGAGTAAAATTTATATAAGAGAAATTCTATTAAATCCGTCTGTCAGATAACAAAAAAATATTAGACACGTGTTTCTTGCTTTATCATATTTATAAAAAAATACTTAGATAAAACGCATCAAAGTTTGGGAGTGGGGGCTCGCTACTCGCTACGTCGTAATATTTTGATTACGTAAAAAATAAAATACGTGTCCAATATTTGATATAATCTACCTGACGGACAAAAAAATAATTTTAATCATCATCCCTATTCGAAAGTCTCGATGAAATGCATTATTTATAGAATTTTATCACTTTTGAATTTTCGTCCCGGAGTAAGAGTCGTGGTACGAGAGCCCGTGACCAACATTTTTGCCTTATCGTTTTACGAACAAAACCATATACAATCGATAGATTTAGTTATTCTGAACACAAAAAATCATAATTTCATACATTTTTCGCGTCACGTCTGACCGGACCGCATTCTGAAATATGTCAAAAATAAATACTGACCGGTTTCATAGCAATTTGTCTGATTTTAAGAATGGTGTTCAACGATAGATTTTAGATACCAAAAACACAATTTTTAGAATGCAGTAGCGTCGCACGTAGCAAAGAGACCATTTGAGAAAGTAAAAATTGAGGCAAAAAATTAAATACATAGCAACCCGTCTGAAAATTTTGAAAAGTTGAAAAGTTAAAAATGAGTCAAAAAAGCAAATACATAGCAACCCGTCTGAAATTCTTGTTTTCAGGTAAACATTGGTCAATTGATGTGAATAAATTGTTTTTCGGAAGAAAGTGTGAGCCTCTTATGAGTTGAACCATTTTGAACGTGTTTAAAAACTTTCGTGTCCTGTCGTGAGGGATAGGAGCGTAACAACAACCGCGCGTTTTCCGGGCGACTTCGAAACGTTCTTTTGGTTTTTAGAATTATAGGTACCATATAAAATGTAAGAAATCATATTTTTGTAACCCCGGTAACTGTATAAAAGATAGAAAAAAAATTGAACCAGGTTACTGGGAGACCGATCGGTTAAATTTTTGAAAATGCGCTCAGGCCACATTGGACACGCAAAATGTCTGCAAACTTATTCGTATTAAAATTACGAAACCTATGTACATTTATAATACGTAATGAAACCGTCTGCCTGTTTCTTTTGATATAGCAGAAATGGGCTCCCATAAAACTGTGACGTTTCTGACCGGTACTACCCACCGAGTCGGGTTCAGAATCATCTAAACTGACATCTAAATGTCAATGCAACCCATTCGATAAAATTATTTATATGTAAGGCAAGTTTAAAGCATAATAAGTTGCAGAACTGTCCGTAAATAGTCCGTCGCGATCGGCTAGTTGCTGCGTATTGTGCGATGAAGTGCACGGATTAATAAATTATGTGTTTTGAACGTGGAAGTATGGCAACGTTCAAAACAGGTTTTGTTCGTTTCGAGTGAGTTCTGGATATATCATGCGTCCGTCTCATTTATTTGACAGTTTGGTTTCTGTTTCTGTTTTTGTTGTCTTGCAATTTAATTTAATTTATTAACTATTGACTTATTTATTCATTATTATTATAATCTTACACAAATTTATTATATTTAAGTATACAAATACACATTGCAGTATAAAACTGATTTACATCTGTCACCTCACACTTCAGGTCTAGTTGAAAACCAGCGTCAGGCACCAGTTGTTTGGCATTTTTGCTGAACTAGGCCTATTTGGCGCAGCCGCGAGGCACACTTTCCTGCTAATATGTTAGAACGCACTTTTACACTTTTTATTTGTTTTCTTTCTTTTTTAATTAGGTTTTTATTTGTAGTAAAATAATTATGTTGTGTTGTGTGCCTCTTAGTCTGTGCTAAATAAATGTATTTTCTTTCTTTTTCTTAAACTAACGATTTTATACGGTTTTGGCTGTAAAACGATGCGACATGGTTTTGGTCTTGGGCTCTCGTACTATCGGAGTTCAACTGACAACAAGAATTGATAGCGACAGCGCGGAATTTGACGTTTGCTCACGAAAGACCAAAGACAAAATGTAATTTTTATCGAACAAACCAATGGATGAGACGATAGCGAAACGAAGTGTACCTTGTCTACCAATTGAACTTCGTTATCGTTGAAGCGATAGCGATTGTCGTAATAGAATCGCTCCGAAGCGAATGCCATTTGTCTAGGTCCTCTGTACAGCCTACTTAGCTCTGATAGTTTTCCTTTTAATTTCGTTATACGAGTATATACTATTGCTGTGAATTTTTTCACAAATCCAAGAACATCCGGACTAGCTCTCATTTGCCTACTGCAGAGTATAATGTGGGATAAGGAACTTCGTTTTTTTGTTGTTTTACATCAGGGGGGGAAGCCCTTGGCCTTCATCTCACCTGCTGGTAACTGATAATCAGGCCGAAGGTGGAAACGAGCTTCCCCTGGAATCCTTAACTACAGAGGAACTGGCTATCTAACAGTAACTCGTTCAAAAAAATCGAGCTACTGGTAATGACAATTTCAAAGGGGCAAACCATATTTCAGTCAAAAAACTGTTTTACGGCTGATTTTACGGTGATTTCTTAGTGGTTCATAAGTAAAACCGGCTTCACAAAACAGTTGCTCACTGGATATTGAACCTGGCGGTGGTGGTAGTAAGGGAGCATAATCTTGAAACTTCAAGTTGTATCTCCAATACATTAAAGACTCGTCTTCGTTTAGTTTTGGACCCGATTTTCTTCTTTCCGTAAACTTGCGGAGGCGGACGTACGATTTCTTGCGGACGTCCCTCATTTGCATGCGGAGGTGAAAGCGGGGTTATCTTACAACCCTAGGACGTATAGGGGACAAGGGGGAAAGTCACAAACAAGCACAAACGACGCACAAACATACTGCCATTATTAAAAAAATACGAACTATTCATATTACGTAAAGAAAACATCGTTATTTTTTATGATAATTTCGCCTTTTTAGAAGTCTGAAGTGTACGAGTATTGTAATCGAATCGTGAAGGTTGTGATTAAAATGCGGAATCTACTTGACATAGCGTAAAATATCGGTCAAAGATTAAATCATCATTTTTATCGTCGAAGATCTTTAGTATTTAGATTTCTGATGGTCAGATTGGGTCCTCGCTAAATCTAATATTACGTATCTAACAGCTATCTAGCCATTGTAGGTCGTATTTTTTTTCCACTGATCATGGACTACTCCATTTGAAATAAGTTAAGACATTTACATAAACCTTTTTTACAGTCCGTTCAACAGATTTTGACTTCTATTGCGTTGGTGGCATGACAAATGGCAGCTGCAGTAAACATTTGGTATACTAACCACTTTTTTGCTTTTAATGCCATCCTTATGCCTACGGTATAGAAGTCAAAATCTATTGAACGGACTGTGAAAAAGGTTTATTTAAATGTCTAACCTTATTTCAAATGGAGTAAAGGTACATATTTTTATTATTAGGTAACAACTAGCTGCTGCCCACGTGGTCCCTAACTCGTTTTCTAAAATAAAAGTAAGTTACTCCTTGTAACATCAGTCCCGTCAAAATCCAGCCGTTTCGGAGATTAGCCGAAAAAAACTGATAAAGCAAAAAAAAAAAAAAGTTTTTTGTTGTAAATACCTACCGTATATACTTTCATATGCATTTAGCAAAAACCTGTTATTTTGACATTACAAACTGACCCTTTTATTTTTTTTTATAGATTAATGCGGTATAAGTTGTTATTTATGTATAGTTCATATTAATTCTGAATAACCATCTCTGTCCAAAGTAAAAACTGAATTAAAACTTAGTTATATACAAGAAACAAAGAGTATAATTTTTTTAATCATCACGCGTAGTACCCTTATTGCAATCACAATGTTTCATTTTGACATTTCAACAACATTCATTGCGTTATTTACGTTGTTGATCAGACAAATTTTTCGTATAAATGAAGCAATGGATTAGCAATATCCTTCAAAATGATTCAGATTGAGATTGATCGTGTGTTACGTTATTAGAGTGCTGATCGGCTTGTGTTATTGTAGTTTTTGATATTAGCACACAGACAGACTCTACTGCCCATCCCCTTGGCAACAATCCTTCGTAATTATTTTCTCCGATACCCACGGACAGAGAAGGAAAGTTATATTCTTTACGCCAAGCTATCAAGCCAGTCTATGCTTTTGCAGTACTATTTACAATACGTTATAACGATACATTCGGCAAAACTTGCCGAAATTCATGCAAATGGAACAAATTATAATTAAAAGAGGTATGATGTTTGTAGTAATTGTCTTATTGCTTAGTATGTTTGAAATCCTTCTATTTTATATTTTCTTTTTTGTAAATTTGTGAAGACATTGTAACTTATAATATCGCCTTGGATGAGTCTGTAAAGGTTTTATAATTATGATTTGAATAAATAAATAAATGAACCTTCAACAGTCCGCTGTCAAAATATTTAAAAAAAAGTCTGATCGGTTGTCATTGGAAAGGATAAATAATAATAAATAAATTCCGCTTAACTTAAAGGCCTTTGAGGCCGAAACAGTAATAAGAAATAAATACGACGAAATAAGCTAGGTCTGCAACAGAGAGCTAGATATGAACTGAATTTGTTAGCAAGTGCCGATATATTTACATACATAAACTTAGTTATTACTCCCAAAATTGTGGGTCTGTCGCAAAGTTACGAAAATCGAGGACTATTTTATTCGACGTGACACTTAATCTGAAACTATTCTCTTAACCTATGTTAATAATACATACATAACATAGCGCCGGCAATCTCCGTAAGGTTAAGCAGATGTGTACCTACAGCTGCCAACTTTTTATATAACAAGTATATATATATTTTCAAAGCCATTCTCTGTAAAAATATAGTAGAATAGTGAAAAAATAAAAACAATATAGGTAGTTTAATTTTTATTCTTTAAAAGCATATTTTTTGCAACTATGATCCTTTATACAGGTTTTTTTTTTAAATAGCTCATAACTATTTTACACTCTAAATTATGGTTACAAAATACCATTAATTCAGCTTTTGTGAGATTCATACTGGTCCTATTGCGATCATCTCGCCATTTTTTATTGAAATAAAAATATTGTAGTTTCGCCTACTATATTTTTTCTTTACAAGTATACTATTTAGGCCTCTAATATAGCAGGCTTCTATATTATATCGTAGGGTTGGCAACCCTACGTGTACCAATAGTACAGTGTACACCCATGTTTACCCAGTTATTTTTAAGTCCCATGTTATCTAGGGCGCGAGCCTAATGCCATCAACCGGGAATAAATCAAGACTCCAGCCTGCTAATGAGAAATTCCAGATGGAAAAACTCAATAACACTTTGCCCGACCTGGGGATCGAACCTCATACTCAGCAGTTGTGCTTGCGACCACTAGACCAACGTCAACGATAACGATGCAGTTTGCATCGTCGCAGGTGGATCCGCAGTTGTAGCCCGCGAAATTCAAATTTTCTAACGTTTTTTGCAATTTGCAGGTCAGTGTCAGGTTGTATCTTGAACAAAATATGATACGCGAATATAACAGATATGTATTTACAGAATTATAATCATTAGAATCATTTAAATACATATATTTATGATAGACTAGCAGCGCCTCGCGGTTTCACCAGCATAAGTCTCGATCCCGTGAGAATATCGGGATAAAAAGTATCCTATATGTTAATCTAGGTTAAAAATGATCTGTTTGCCAAATTTCATCCAAATCCGTTGAGTAGTTTTTGCCTGAAAGAGTAAAAAACATCTATACATCCATCCATACTCACAAACTTTCGCGTTATAATATTAGTAGGATTTGTTCCATAAAAACAAATCTCATACGGAAAAGTTCTACCCTGACGCTGACCTGCAAATTGCAAAAAACTTAAGAAATTTAGAATTTCGCGATTTACAACCGCGGATTCACCTTTAATGACTTATTTTAATTGTGATATTATTAATATTGAATTGATTTAATTTCATTCGATATTTTAAGGAAAATGTATGTAAAAAATGTATGACCTGTCTGATTTTACTATGATTTTAATAATTAATACGGTTGTACCTACATATTCGTTTATTTTACATACATTAACATTTTATTTTGTTTTACAATATTGTGTAAGTAATATGTGTTTAACTTGGTTTTTTTTTATGGTCCGTACCCGAAGGGTACCAAACGAAATTCTACTATTAAGCCTCCGCTGTCCGTCTGTCTGTCAGCGGGCTGTATCTCATGAACCGTAATAGGTAGACAGTTGAAATTTTCACAGACTGTGTATTTCTATTGCCGCTATAACAACAAATAATAAAAACTAAATAAAGTTAATGATTAAAGGGAAAGACAAGAAACGTGTTTTTTTTAAGTAAAGTACACACAGGCAACGGAAGGAATACGGGTGGGTTTTAGTCAGTAAAAGTCTGACACGCCCTCCCGCTCCGCCCAGAGCGGGAGAAGTTATTTGATAATTTCCCACACAAAAAAAAAAAAGAAATAGGGTTAAAGTCTTAAGATAAATAATATCTGTATATTATTTATCTTAAGACTTTAACCCTATTTTTTTTCATTATTTTTTTATTTTCTGTCGTCGTAGAAGTGTTTCACAAGGAGGAGCGAACATTTATCACTACGGTAGCTCTGATTGATGGTACTTTCAGACGATTAAGTTTAGGTTTCGACATAATGCTTCTTCACCGCTCTAGATAGTTGAATTAGCTTTAAATAATTAGGTAGGTACAAAAGACCAAAACAATAATAAGAATCGTATCAGCCAATGGGTTAATTGCCAAGAGTCTCGACCAACACCTAAGGAAACTCTCGTTGGGCAGCATGTTTCAGATAGCGGTACTCCTGGACACGGCGCGTATCTTTAGGAGGTTCTTCTCTCTGGAGCCCTGACCGCCGGGTACTTTAGATTGGACTCTGTTTCCGATACCGGTACTGCGAATGGTTAATACTATGACTATACATAGACTTAAATTCCAATGGCACCCTAGCTAAGATTAAACTTGTGTTATGGTTGCCAGGGCTCTCTCTATTAATTACATTATCCAAATATGATAAACCTTGAGCAATTCAAGCGAATTTGGGAACCCTCGGTACACCCTATTACGTCATAATTGATAAGTTCCTAATAAGAAATCGATACTGTACCTTAGGACCAGACCCAACACACCTATAATCTTCACCCATACATGCTAATTTCTAAGCGGACCGATACACTTGACCTACTTTGTATCCCACGTCGCTGTCAACAACCCGCCAACAGCCTTCCAATCAGAATTAGAAGACTTAATCCCCAGTTGTTTTCGCAAAACAGCCAATTATAACTGATGCTCAGTGAAGCTCTGATAAGTCAGAAGTTCTGTGGTATGATTACGTCAGGAATCCTCCCTTGTTTGCCAAAGAAAAGAGATTTGTTGGAGTGAATCCCTTTACTGGTCCTAATCGTCAGCGATTTCGTTAATGCGATTAAACTTTGTTTATTATTTAGAACAAGTTTTCGCAATAACTCTCTGAACAATTTTTGATGAGTTTCATTCAGGTGATTCGTGTATAAATAATGGAGTTTGTTTATTGAATTGGTGATTTTTGGTGTAAGCTTTTAAGAAATTAGGTATATAATGTAGAATTCAAATAATAAAGCTGAAGTTTTTGTTTGTTTGACGCTCTAATTTCGGGAAATAAACCGGCTTTGAAAAAATCTGTTTGCATTAATTGATACGCAAATTCTTGAGGAAGGTTAAGATAAGATAAAATTTATTTCTCAGTACATACTACATTAAGATCTTCACATTAATAAAAAGCTTCACATACACTACCGTTGCCGGTGTAGAAATATTAATATTAAAATTAAAGTACTATTCATATCCCCATTAGTAATTATTAATTAGTTAGTAGTGAAATGAAAATAGGTAATTATTAATACAATATCAAAATTTTTGTTTTCTTACTATCATTTATGAATTAAATGTAAATATTTACCAATTATATAATGTCAAATGTTTAAATAAATAAAAAAGTCAATAAACACAAAATATTTATAAAAAATTAAGTCTAAATTTATAATTAAAAAAATCATCATAAAGTTGTCTAAAACCCAGGTAAATATTATTTTCCTGAATTTATTAGTGGGCAACACTCTGATGCCTGGGGGTTAATTGTTGAAGATTTTTATTACCATGCAATTGGAACTCCTGCTATACAAATATACAGTCTATGGCGAGTAATTCATTTGGGCTTCTCTTATCTACTCTTTTAGAAATATGTTCATACAATGGGAATATGTGCTGATACCTTTTTATAAATAAACAAATTTCAAAAATGTAAAGGCAAGGAAGGTAGTGGAAGAATGTTTAGTGCTTTAAATAATGGCTTATTGTACGCCATTATTTAAAGCACTAAAAATTCTTGCTCTAAGTATTCAGCCCCATACACAGCTCTGACACACTTTTTTCTTGCAATGAATGCTCTGTTCACGTCTACTGAATTATCTCATATAGCAAGGCCGTAACGCAGCACTGACGAAACATAGCCATGATATGCATTAACGGCTGTTTCTTTACTGGCTATTAGTCCCAGTTCTCGAAGAGCAAACACAAATATGTCGAGTCGAGTGCAGACGTTTTTTTACATGTTCTTTCCAATTAAAGTTTTCGTCCATAACTATTCCCAAGAATAAGGTTCATGGTACTGGTTCCAAAATTTAATGATTTTATTGTATTTGAGGTGGTTTTACTAACGAATTGTATGTTTGGAATTGTACGAATATTGTTTTTTCAATGTTGACACGCAAATCATAAATTATAAGATTCCAGCCATTTCATTGCATTTATTATTTCATTGTTAGTGTCAGTTTCTAGGGCTTTCCTATTCGAAGTTTTTATTGTCAAAGTAGTGTTGTCATGAAATAGTGTACAATTTTGTTTTAGGTTCTTGCAAAGGTCATTTATATATATTATAAATAGTAGAGGCCCTATTACGCTTTCTTGAGGAACACCACGACTATTGATTTTTAACTCTGAACTATATGTTTTTTTTTAATGTTATTGTAAATTTTTGATACTATTGTCCTTTGCTGGCGACTCGATAAATAACTTTTAACTCAGTCATGGGCCAAACCTCTTATTTCTCCATTTTGCAAAGTAAGCGAATATGTGGGACCAAATCAAATGCTTTGCTCATATCTAAAAATAGGCGGTGTAGCGTGATGTTAAATAGTTATAGGCTATTTAACATCACGATATACCGCCATACCCTTAGGAGCTGAGTAAAAAGAAAAAAAAAAACAGAAAGAACACTAATGAAAACCAAATTACTTATAGCGCGGGCGGGTGATGCGATGCAAGTTTTTAAGAAATTTCAGAAAAAAGCATAGTCTATAAACGTTCTATTGCCATTCAGTACCCTAATTGCGTAATACACGATCAATCACAATCTGAAACGTTTTGAAATACATTGCTATTCCATTGCTTCATAAGTTCGAAAAAAAGAATCTGCTCAACAACGTAAATAACGCAATGAATGTTATTGAACTGTCAAAATGAAACAGATTAATCGTAATCATTTACGAAAATGTATTACGTAATTAGATAGCTGGTGACAGTAGCAAGCTGTGCATGAAAAATGACGTTGCAACTGGCTAATAGCTCGAAAATAGGGCTCACCATACTAAACCATAGTACCATACTAAATTACTTCTACCTCTCTGATACGAGTAACCTTCTCCGTTAATATTTAATACTCCATCTTAAAGTCAACGGCTAATAAAACTTGAGTATCTTTGCTACAATGGACTCGTCTTTAAATGCCTCTTGTTAAGCTTGAAGAGGGCTCATTCACTGTTTCTTAATTAAGAGAAGAAAATCTTAAGAAAATCGTTTTTGGTCCTTATCCTGTTTTAGCAACATAATGATTTTCTGTTAACCTTTTTATGATTTTATCTCTTAAACATTCTTCATCTTTATGACTGCCGCGTTGGTCCAGTGGTCGCTAGCGATACCACTGAGCATGAGGTCCTGGGTTCGATTCCCAGGTCGGCAAAGTGTTATTGGGTTTATCTATGATACATTTTTCAATAGTAGCCTGATGTCAGGATTTCTGCCCAGTTGATAATAATAGGCTCGCCCCCCTATTACATAGGACTTAAAACATATGTAACTGGTGAAATATGGGTGTACATACTTAGGTACACCCCTGCCTATCCCTACGGGGAATTACAGGCGTGATTTTATGTTATGTAATCCTTTTTTTATAGTCCCTACTGTAAAAAATGGGTCAATTTATAATTTTCAAGCACGTGACCTATTTTCATACATAAAGTGTTATTTTCCGGTTTACTGAATAGCAAGATCAACATGTTTACTTACCATTTTGTTTTCAGCTTTAACCCGCGAAATTTCGCGGATTAATATATATTATTTAGATTTATTGTATATAATAATACCATCCTGTTACTGTCCCACTGCAGGGCAAAGGCCTCTTCTCATACAGAGAAGGCACGAGCATTGATCACCACGCGTGCTCAAGACGGGTTGGCGATTTCAGACTTATATTAACTATAAGTCCAGGTTTCCTCACGGTGTTTTCCTTCCTCCTAGAACCAAAATTTTTAAGACAGGTGAAATCTACCAACCCGCACTGGGCCCGCGTGGTGGATTACGGCCCACTCCCTCTCACAGAGATGAGGCCTGTGTTATGTACAACAGTGGGCACATTATAGGTTGATTATGCATGTAGGTATAATGTTAGAGGAGGCCTAAGAGCCTGGAACTTATTCTTGGCGTTTCGATGGCAATCAAAATTGAGGCAGCCCAAGATTTGCCTACGAGTTTGGCGCTTTCAGTAGCGTCCATCAGTTCACGTAACATGCTCAAAAAAATAAAACTAAAATCAAAAGTCAATTCAAACTATGTTGAGAATCAGCACTTTTCGAACGTCAAAATTACATAAGACAGTCATCCAAAACGCCCACCCTTCACCACTTCCTAGTGCATTAGCTGGGAAGAAGAAGTGGTGCAACAAACGCCCCAGCAGCTGACAACAGGCCATGCAAAAAAAGTCAGTTTCATAAAAACTTTCGAAGTAGTTTGGTCGTTTCCGATATATTTTTGGTCTACGGGTGTTAATTACGTCGAATATAGTAGAAACAGTTTCAAAATTTTCAACAAATTCAAATAAAACACTATCCATGTTCTTTGCTTGAGAGATCACTTACTTATGTGCCGGTTTATGGGCCCAAATTTCGACCTCCTAAATATAGGGACCTTTTAACGTTCAATTGACCCCTTACTGTTGGTGAAACAGAAACCACCTTCGAACAGCCCCCTAACTATACTTAGGGGATCCCATAAACTTAGGGGATGTTGGTGAAAACGGGCATTAAAGAGTTCCATATTACGCTTATCGCCAAGATCTGTCACTTGAAGCACGGTAACGCAGTGTTTACTGCTCCCGGCGTAAGCATACCATCCACCAAGTCAGTAACTGTTTACATTATGTTGTATTGTATTGAGATTGTTAGAATGAGCCAGAACATTTGTGGCGGCATCTACATCGCCACATGCAAACTATGCATCTAAGAACTGATGTCACACAAATCCTGCATCGCGTAATTAGAGTTTACCGCGTGAACGACATATAGATATAAGACTATCCGACATCAATCGTTGGGCAGTTACCCGCCAGCCACGACACCCGTCTGGTCGGAGGATCATCCCTTTTCTAAAGAGCATGAGTGAACTTTAACACCCTGTTCCTCATGCCTCTAAACATTTAACCTCTGAATACTTTAGAACTGCCAAATGTATACCAGATCTTTGATTCTCTAAAACGGTCCTATGCCTCGTCTACCCTAGAACCTTTCCCGACATATCTCGAAGTAAAACTCTACTAAGTAAACAAATGTCTATAAAAAATGTCGATCATCAGTTTGTACGATCCCTTATTAAGTCGATCGGCAAATAGAACGCCCCTCGGTCTGTTGACCCTTTGCTTTAACAAACCAGGCCAGACCGCGGACAATAGGGCTGGCAGACTATCGGCGTGTGAATCACTATGACTTAGATGAGTACTTAGAAAGTTTGATTACTGTGCAGGGGATTTGAAGTGATAGTTATATATCGGCGTCAACTATGTAGCGTATGTACGTAAAATTTTTTGTTCAACCATCAAAATATGCACAGTGTTTTAGACAGCGAAAAGGCTAGAAAATCCTTTTAATATGTAGATTATTATATATTTTATATAATATAATATATAATCCTACTAACATTATAAATGTGAAAGCTTGTATGTTTGGTTGTTTGTTACTCAATCACGCAAAAACGGCTAAACGGAATTCGATGAAATTTGCCACACAGATAGCTTATAACCTGGATTAACATATAAAATACTTTTTATCCCGGTAGTACATTCCCGTGGGATAATTTCAGACATCCACGCGGACGAAGCCGCGGGCGAAAGCTAGTTCTAAATAAAGGGTGAAATTCAAGCTGCTGATCTATTATATATACGTAATTTAAGAGAGATCTATGGCCCAGACATGACTGTCAATCATGAGATTTTGCGTTCGATTTTCAAACCAGTCTTTGTTATTAGGAATTATTTCATACACACTTTGGAAAAAAAAAAAATAGTTTTGCAAGAGAAATCCGCAAACAAACTGAATAGTTCCCGATACAACTTTACACCTTTTCTCGGTCCGGACTTTTGAAGTAGGTAACAACATTTTGGCATAATATTACAGACTAATTGGAAGACCACCTTCCATTCATTGTTAGCAAGGCGTTAAGCTGAGCTGTCAACAAGATCTCAGATTAAGCTGAACTCAATCCACTGCCGCGACTCTAATTGGGGCATATCCAAGTGAGGTAAACGGCCTTTCTGCTTTTAAACGCCTGTAGTTAGGGAAAATAAAATTTGGGCAAAGTGTTATTGGGTTTTTCCACGAAGAATTTCTCAGTACCTAGCAGCCCGGAGTCTGGATTGCCTGGTTGCAATAGCCCACCCCCAGCGTAGCGTAGCGTGTGGGTTGGTTGCCCCTTGTTACATGGGACTTAAACACAACTGGCGAAATGTCGGTGTACTGTAGGTCCACCTCTGCATAACCCTTCGGGGATGTTGAGTAAGGGCTATAGCGCACTAGCGACCAGGTCGATTTCGATGTCGGTCCTACCTAGCCGCGTGCGGGCAGATGCACATGATCCATGGCGATTTCATAAGTTAATGTATCAATCTCGCTGGCCGCTGCGACCTGGTCGCTAGTGCGCTATTGTCCTTATGGATAATCATCGTCTAATTTTGTCGACCAACCTAGAATAAATTCATACAATCATTCATAAAAAAAGGGTTTTTCTCTGCTGTGCCAAAAATAATCAAAATAGGCATAAAAACGTTGTTAGGTTCCTTTTCCCAATTTAATTTAGAAAGAAAGAAAAAATGTTTATTCTGCGTAAACAAAACGCACATTTAAAGGCAAAAATACTTTAATTCCCCACTTACCAAAGTAGCCAAAAGCCTCGTATTCAACCAATAAATAAAAATTGACAATGTTGTTCACTGGTTGATGTCAACGCCACGGACCAAAGACAATATTTCGTAATTACTCCTGCCACATTGGTAAATGGTAAATGACAACAAAAACAAAATGCCGATTGCAGAGTTAACTACTAAAGATACCCAACACGCGTATGGATTCCTGTACCACAGTATAATAAAGTAACAGTATTTTATCGGCAGTGACTTTGTAATAATTAGCTATGGCCGCTCGGTAGATAAACCTTCCGCGTCGTCCACTCGATTCTGTTGCGTACCGATATACTCTGAGATTTCGAAGCGCGTCGTTTCGGCCGTTTTCTATGAAGATATAATACTGTTACTTATTTATACTGTGCCTGTACGTACATCTAGGCAAGTTAAGACGTGTCATTATTAAATTCCCAACAACGATGCAATGCAAAGAAAACTTAAATACATTGAAACTGTAACCATTTCCCCGGCTGTCCGTAAATAAATAACAATGGCGCCGACGAGTCTCGACGCTCATCTGTCTCATGGCGATTGTACACAAAGTTTTGTTTAAATTGTTTTAAAAGCATGACTTTGCGATAGTTCCGTCTGCGATATTTATTTATACTAAAAGGGGATAGTGTGTGGGTCTATAAAAGGTTTAGTATCGGTCAATTTGATCGGGTGAGGAGAACTTCGTAATGTTTTGTTTTGGTAAACGTTGTTTCCGAGTTAATATGAATGGCATGACTAATGGTTTAGGTATACATAAAATACCTCCTCATTGATATTCTTGTTAGCAATCCTATTTTTACACGACTACACAAAAAGGAGTGTAATGTTTTTACTATTGAAAATAAACCATATTTTTCATTTTCATTATACAAAGTTGATACGACAGAGGGGCTTTCCTTTAAACTGCCTATACTAGGTACCATTTTCAAGCTCTGTACCAAAAATCAATTAAATAGGAGCAGTAGTTTAGTCGCAAATGATTTTTTAAGTTTTTGCCCCGTTTGAACACGATGTATCTTTTCTAACAGCTGATTATGTCTATACGCATAGGTCATGCACCTTAAAACGATAAATCTGAGTATAACCTATGCGTGGTTGCCGCTGTGACGCAAATCACAAGTACAACCAAATATTCTCGCTAAAAAGATGACAATGCAAACAAGGAAGCAATAAATACACACACACTTGCATTTTCATTACGAGTGTGAAAATCATAGCAAACACCCCGTGGGTAAAAGAAATAGAAATAGGTCAGTGTGTTGCTATTGCATCCTAGCGACGAGGGGCAGGGGTTGCGATCGGTAAGTGAGTGGGCTTCTAAAAACTGTTTTTTTCAGTGCGCCGACGCTATTCTTTCGGAACGTACTTATGTTACGTAACACGGAAGTACTTGCGCCGCCTCCGTATTGTCGAACTCGCGCGCTGACAATTGGGATTTAGTTTTATTATTGTGATAGGACACTAAACAAGTTTAAGACAGTATTTCTTTTTTTATTGTGACAGGACACGTAACTTGGGATTATTATTATTTAGTGTTAGTGTTTTTTTTTGTGATCGACTGCTTTTATTGTGATACGACACGTAATTAAACTTTGGTTTTGTGTGTGTG
Organism: Agrochola macilenta; assembly: GCA_916701695.1. Lineage (NCBI taxonomy): Eukaryota > Metazoa > Arthropoda > Insecta > Lepidoptera > Noctuidae > Agrochola > Agrochola macilenta. Next base: position 5,629,856 of record OU753554.1, on the reverse strand, counting down.
TGTGTGTGTAATTAAAGTGTTCAACAATGCCTCGTGTAACTTACACGGCGTTAGAATACACTGACATGATTTTTAATTAGAAAAATAAGTAACAATATTCTCCGTCGGTATAATTTGTGCATTCATATGAATGAAGGACACATCGAGAATTTAAAATTTTAGTGTTTTTGTTGTTGCGCGCGTACTTCAAAACCATACCTAAAAGCCGCGAGTGGAGGCCTAAGCCGCCGCCCGCGCCACCGCCGCCGGCCGCCCGCTTTGAAATAAGATAAAACACGCCGCGCGGCGCGGGCGCGGCGTTGCCACTGTTACCTAGGTATCTTCTAAGGTCAGTTAAATTTATTTACAAAGGGTGGTTGCGTTTTACTCTGATTCATAAGCTATTTAGTTTGTTTGAAAAAAAAAAAAACTCATTTTTGATGCTTTTTAATTTTATACCGTATCGAATTAATACTAAACACGTATAGTATACGTAGTGTAATTTAATGCCCCTCTGTCATATCAACTCTGTATATATACGTTATTTTCCGTGCATTCGTTACGTGTTCCTATCCTATTCCTACCTACCTATCTGTAACTTAAGAAGTGCACTAGGTACAATAAGTGTATAGGGTAAAGGTTATTACGGTTCATGGAAATTACGGACTGACGGAGAACGAAAACATCGTTGGGTAACTTACCAAACTTGGGCTTATTAGTCTAAAACTACTAAACCGCACTTAGCAAGCAATTCTTTTTTACACGACTGCCCAAAAAAGGGAAGTAGGTAATGTTTTCAGGGATCATGTAGGTATATATTTGTATGTGAGTTCTTTATTCCACCATAACTTTTAAATGCCTGGACATATTTGGATGTATGGGGTATCGTTAAAATCTTTACATCACCCCAAGTGACACTGTGTAAAATGAATTCCTTAAAAAAAATAACAGCTGTATGGCTCCATTTGCAAATGTGAAAAAACAAAAAAAAAAAAAATTGTCACTAAAATGTATAAAATAAAAATAAATACTTAATAAAAAAAATTAAAAAAAAAACAAGACTGTCCTGCCAAAAAACGAACTAAAAGCGAAATAAAACAAGTAGGATAAATAAAATTGTCATTGCACTCGGGGGACCTCTTAAAAAGTGTTCCACAGAACAGTCTCCCGACAGCAATAACAATTTTATTTGTTCAACTTGTTATTGTTTGAAAATCCTTACGTAGTTAGAAAAACAAAATGTTATCTATATTAACATCTTACAAGAGCACTTTAACAATCTAACATATTATGTGAACTAAACAACAAAAGTTATAAAACTACGTAATAAAACAAATGAAGAACGTTGCCAGCCCTGCGAATAGTGTCGGTTCTGAATATGTACCAAATAAAGTGACAGAGATATGTGTATCTACTGAAGTAAACTAGAAGTAAGTTGGTACATAGCCCTGCCCTTGGATTGTACGTAAACAAATTTTACATTTTCTGGGAAATAAAATGATAAATAGTTTTCGATTTTTCTTTCCTTAACCCAAATGAGAGAGAGAGTGAAAAAAAACAGGCCAAGTGTGTGTCGGACCACGCACAATGAAATATTCCGTAGTTGGAATAAATTTATCCCAAAAACAAAGTAAACATTGTAATTGAAAAACATGTTCTCCCATACATCAACGTCACGGTCAATTCTCCAACTGCAAATGTAAGTTTTGTAATAGTAAACAAATATTTTTTGGGTGATAAAACTACAAATTAACGATTTTCGGACATTTTCCTTTACTCGTACATGTGCTGTGAGACCTTGCTTCTTGCCAAATTTAATGATTCTAGGTCAACGGGAACTACCCTGTAGGTTTATTTGCGAGTATCAAAATATGTCGTATAAATGGCCGTATTTTTTTATTGCGTTGAGTTAGATTTGCATTGCGTATTATGCTAAGTATGATTCTTCTTTTCGTGTGGTTAGTGACTAACCTGGTGTTAGTTTTAAAGCCGCCCATGGGCCTCCGACTTGGTTTCACATGCCGTCGAGAAATATCTCTCTGGCATGCCGGTTTCCCCACGATGCTTTCCTTCAGCGTTTTTGAAGCAAGTGATAATTAAACAATCGCACATCATTCCGAAAAGTCAGAGGTGCGTGGCTTGGGTTCGAACTCGAGACCTATGACTTGGCAGTCTGACGGTAACAAGCACTGGGCTATCACTGCTCTATGTATTATAAAACACGCTTAAATCAACACTAATATTGTAATGACGTTAAGTTTGTAAGTTCGGATGTAACAAGTAATCTCTGGAAGTACTGATCCGATTTCGACTGACAGAAAGCTTCACTATTGCCGAGTGCCATAGAGTATGTTTTATAGAAAATGGCGGGCGAAATCGCGGGCAGACGCTAGTCATAAATAATAATTTTAAAAAATCGTACGCAGCTGGTGCAAAAAAACAGTCACTAAACTAAGGCAAAGGAAACGCAACTGGCATCCCTATACAGAATGAAATGTCGGCTAGGCTATCAGGCTAAAAGCGTGTCCCAACTCTATTTAACGGTCGACCGGCCACTTTGTAACAGTGTGGCCGTAAATCCTAAGTTATGAGCGTTTTGGCTGTAAGTGAACTTTACGTCCAATACAGAGAATGAGCATTGATCTTCACGCTGGCTCATTGTGTTGGTGATTTCAGACTTTATGGTCGGTTTCATTGCCATGTTTTTTTCACCGGTACTCACTGGACTTGAAGTACGCACTTAATAGAAAAAACTTAGTTGTTTGGTACGACTTCCTCTAACGTTAAATTCCGTAAAATATTAGTAGATTACGGGAGTCAAATCAAAAGAATAATTAACTCTTTTATGAAATACTGAAATACAATGTACCGAAAAATGTTGTGTCCAGTTTGATGATGTGTAACAGTGACAGTGTTAATGAAGTTTTTCTGCTGACCGCACCACATCACATTATGTTAAATTCCGTGAAATATTTCCAGATTACCTACGTCACTCAGTATAGTTTTTGTATATTTCACTTGGAGATTACTATGAATAAAACGCCGATCGCATTTCCTCTGAAAATTTAACTAAAATAACATTGGCTACATTACTATAGTACACACGACTACACATCAAGCTATACATTTCCAGTTTATGCTGATCTCGAATTGTATATGATTTCCGTACAATGCGAGGTCAGCTTATACTGGAAATGTATAGCTTGATGTGTAGCCGAGTGTACATCTTCTATTATTCTAGGTGATAAAATCGGAAGTCGCACCATTTTCATATTTATGCCTGTCCCATCGTAGTTTATGAAGGTCTTAGTGATATTACTACAATGTATGTGAAATTGTGCTTGAACGGGTTCCCTGAACAAGTTGTTATCATAATGTAAGCTTGCGATAGGTACCTACCTACTTGGGTAGACCGAGAGCGAGGCGACTGATAAATATGGTCAAATGATTAAGGGTTCATGCAGCCTCGCGCGACTTGTCGCGCGACGCTACACCGGTAATTATTCTTAGGTTTTCTTAGAATTTGTCTGCATGACGCTTAAAGCGTTTCAATAAACAGTACCTAATTACAATTACTCAAGAACTGAAAACCACAAATAACAGCATAGGTACATAACTGACACACGTCTGTCATCTTACATTTTCCTTTAAGAAGCCTTTAGGCCAACGTCACATACTGACATTACAGCCGGAGGAGGACGAGCTCGTGGCTAAGTAATAACAGCCGCAAGGGTCGAGTCATCAGGTCAAGCTACGCTTGCCGGGGTTGGTCCGTGGATGAAGCGGAGCGAGGCAGCGGAGAGGAGAATGGCAGCGGAGTGGAGCGGAGTTGCGGAAAGTGTCTGTCCAATGATGCGGAGCGAGGTAGCGGAGCGGAGTTACGGACTGTGTGGAGCGAGGTAGCGGAGCGGTGTTGCGGACGGTGCGGAGCTAGACCGAATTCACGTATTTTCCGCATCGCCTCTCCGTTTCCCCCTCTCCTCTTCCCCTCTCCGCTTCTCCGCTCCGTTTCCCCGCTCCGCTTCCCGGTTTTGTATGAATTTTTAAACTAGTTCGCAAATCCGTGTCCACTGAAGCGGAGCGGAGGTTTTATGCAATTCCATTGGTTAATATTGACACACCGCTACTCCGCTCCTGTCCTCTCCGCTAAAGTGGAAAGGCAGCCTTATGTTGCGCTAGCCTGTATTTGTATATTTCGAATTTATGATACGCACGACCAACTATAATTAACAACAATTGCTTTAAAAGCGGGCTTATTAACATCTCGACTAAAGTAATTATAAAAGATAAATAGGTGTTATTATAGCGTGACTTACATTGCCGGTGGTCCATGTATGATGGTGCTCCTCCTCCTCGCCGACGCCCGAGGGTAGCTCCACCATCGTCTCCAACCAGTTGTGACCTGAAACAAGTAAGATTCATCATTATCTTGATACAGCGAGAGTTTATTTCACAATGGAAACTCTGATGGCCAATTCTCGTACTTACTTAAAAAACCATTCAAATTCAAGTTACATTATCGTCTCAGCGACAATCAAAGTGAAAATCGTGTCCAAAATTTGGGTAAATTAAAGGTATTTTTGATAGATTGATTGGCCTCTGAAGTTAGTCAGAAAAAATAAAACTGTCGCAACAAACATGTTTTGTGAGCTTTTCTATGAAATTTCCTAACAGTTTATTTAATAGAGAAAACCTTATATAACATTACAGACATACACTAAGCAAGTTATTGCACAGTGAAATCAGTATAAATGTAGCGCTAAAAACTTATTTTGGTGCATGGCCAAAATCGGAACTAACGCCGCCATCTTTTTTTTTTAATTTTCGAATGATATTTTCACAAAACAATTGCACAAATGTTTACATAGTTTCAATGTCATTCAAGACTGAAAAGATAATTGGAACAGTGTAGGTAGATATTATTACGTAATATTTTTGTAACAATACACTTAAGCAAAAAAAAAAAAAAAAACACATACCTACGCGGTGAACATTAACCTCCTTCTTTTTGGAAGTCGGTTAAAAAGAGTGTTCATGGAGTTTCTTACCCGTTTCTCCACAGGTACCTCTACTACGCTTTGGAATGGGCAACTAGCTTCATATTTCTGACTGACCGACTCCTTGGCAATTCAAAAGTGCATGTAAATAGTTTAATTGAAATAAATGCTTTGACTTTCACTTTTTTATAAGTGCAGGGCACGACTACAGTACCTACCTTATTCAATAGCTGAAAATTCATTGAAATATCGGAAAGAAATCCATTTCTCAAAGTTATTAATATACCATCACAGACGCTCCCCTCTGACTTATGTAACAAGGCAACTAAGTGTAACGCCAGGGCTAGCTAGCTCTGTACCTAAGCTAGCTAGCCACATCTCTCTAGGTTAGAAGTCTATTGAATGACTTTTTCATGAACTCATGACGTTTGAGACCAATTCTACATAAATAAGTGCGGATTTCACCAATAAAACTGAACGCGATCAGCATTTCTAAAACGCGTTCAAGAGCTGTCAGTGTCAAAATTGTTAAGGAATATTGTACGCTCCTGAACGCGTTTAGATGTACAGAACGCGTTCAATTTCATTGGTGAAATCCGCACTTAGAGAGATGTATTAATGATTCTAATGATTATAATTCTGTAAATACATATTTTTTATGGTTGCAAATCATTTTGCTCAAGATACTACCTGACACTGACCAGCAAATTGCAAAAAAACGTAAAATTAAATTTTATTTCACGAGCTACCTTTTAAATTAACCAACATAAAATTGATGTCTGACTTGTCGAATTTAATAACGCCCACTTAAGTAATAAATTATCTTCATTCATCAATCAATCTGCTTAGCCTTTTTCCAACTGTGTTGGGGTAGGCTCCCAGTCTAACCGGATGCAGCTGAATACAAGTATTTTACATGGAGTAACTGTCTATCTCAATTCCACAACTTAGTTACTGGGTAACACGAACGTAACAAAAGATCTACGCATAACAGCCAGGACCAACGGCTTACCTTTGTTCGACCCGTGCAGTGGTCAATTATCTTCATTCATTGCAATGCCCAAATATAAAGAGACTAACTAAGTACTTATAAAACTAAATTATAAATTCTACTTGATGAAAAGTTTTAAACGAACCATCGTGAAAAGATAACATTACGAACTTTTACAATCACGAGCATACTAATAAAAAATTCGACTTTGAGAAAAGACCAATTTTATAATAATTATGTAGTATGGTTTCGATAATATGAAGGTACTATAATTTACTGTCGAGTTTCGATACGCGCATCTGTCAAGTTGCGTGTTTGGCGAGCTGCGTCTTTGACGTGGGGAAAATTCGACGAGATGCGTGTCTGTCTACATGCGTTTTCTGGCGAAATGCGTATTTGACCACTTGCATTTCTGACGATATGCTAGAGACCCTTCGTAACACCATAAAATATATTTCAATACTTTAGGAGAAAATCGCTTTTGAATCTTGCGTAAGTTTGGCCACAAGGAAATGGCGGAAAATTTTAAAAATGTGGCAACATGAAATATAATCTGGAAAAAAAAACCGATTTGATACTTTTGTATTTTTCTGGTAATTCAAGAAAGAAAGAAAACGTTTATTTGGACACAGTTCGTGAAATACAAAATACAAATAAACTAAAATTGAAAGTAATCTTTTGACAATAAGTGTGTGCGTCACGGCTGCGCCAAAAAGGTTAATTTCAGCATGAATGCCAGACAAATGCTGACAAATTAGTTTGTTGATATGAGTAGGCATCTATTAAGAAAACATTTCAGATAAATTTTATTTTTTTGAAATTTTCCGGTATCCCCTTGTCGACTCGCTGGTCAAACGCTATTTATGCTCGTGACTTCCACCTAGGTAGGTACTAATATTTCTCTAGGGAGTCGATATGCCAAGCACGACCCTCTAGTAAAATAGTACCAATCAATTAAGTCAACTGATCACAGTAAAGCCATAGTATACTTTCTTACCTATACGTACAAATTAAACAGTGGCCCTAGCACGGACGGGCGGCGGAAATGTAACGTACATTCGAACGATATTTGAATCAAAAATACATACATTATATCCATTCCATTTGCATTTACATTTTGTTTTAATTTTTTGCGACGGTAAACGAAATCAGTATCACTCAATCAATCTGCCTTGTCTTTTCGCAACTGTGTTGGAGTCGGCTTCCAGTCTAACCGGATGCAGCTAAATACTGACCAGTATTTTACATGAAGGGACTGCCTGGCTGACCTCAACAACCCAGTTACTGGGTAAAACGAACCCTTGGTAAGACTCGTCCGACTTTCGGGCTTCTGACTTCCCGTAACGTCATTCGTTACCAACAGCCGGGACCAACGGCTTAACGTGCTTTCCGAAATCACCTATTCATATAATACTATAGGATATTTCATACTAATTCCATGTACAGTACATACTAATTCCATGCTGCAATGAAAGAAAGAAAGAAAAATATTTTATTTGGGACACGCACAGGAAATAAAAACAGTAAATAATAATAAAAAAATGAAAATACAAACATAGTAACGACCTGTGCGAGGCCAAAAAGGCCACTATCTCAGCATAATGCGGCGATATTTAAAACTAAATACCGCAGCGCTGGTATTCTGATAGGGCCCACTGTGCTATGATACTAGGTACTTACTTATTCCATGCTGCCATGATAGTAGGTACTTACTAATTCCATGCTGCCATGTCATTATTCTAAGGTAGCCAACTTTGGGCGATCGGTTGAAAATACGCAGAAAACTAATTTTCCCAGATATGAGACCTAGCTAGATCAATATATTTTCACCCCCGTAAACCCCTGTATTGCAACTTTCATCGAAATCATTAGAGCCGTTTTCGAGAACGTGATTACAAATGTGTATATATACAAATATTGCTTTTTAATAGTATAGGGTGTAAGTCTTAAAACTAAGTAAATATTATGTGCGTACGGCCTAATTTTAGTTTAAAATTTTATTGTTCGAATTTACGTTACGTTTACTTTGCGTGTTCGTGCTAGACCTACATAATGTGGTTCCAATATCCACAAGCTTCATCAGCAATCAGGTGCTCTGATTCTGGCACTCCGACCACTCATACATATGCAAACAAGAATAGCTGTCCGTCTCACGCTTTGGTGCTGCCAAAGCGTGAGACGGACAGCTATTCTTGTTAGCTCTGTCGCTCTATTCACACATGAACAACAATAGTGCGGGGAAAGAATTCAGTTTCCCGGGAAAAGTTGCCCTAAATGCGAGTAATTCTGTATACGTCAGTGACGCGGAAATAGCCGAAAATATGTAGGTAAAAGCTGGTCCGAAATTGCTTCCCCTTTTTCGAGTGGAATTTGGAAAAGCTTCGCGACCGATGCTTATTGCTTCCGGACCAAAAATCGGGCATGAAGCAATAGTAAACCGTGCTAGGTACTACGCATGGATGAGACGCGAAATAATACTAACTACGTTACGTACTTTATTTTAGATTTAAGTTACACTAAACCTGAACTGTCCGTCTTGAATGAACTACATAAATGGAATTTGTGCCTTTTGCATAAAGAAAACCTTTTTCGTTTTGTTAAATTTTAGTTTTGTTGGCATATTCATTTTGTTATTTTATGGAAAGTTGTGTGATTAAACAGATGTAGGTACTTAATTGGGCATTGGGTTTCACCTTCAAGATTGCCATGAAATTAAAAACAAACTGTCTTGTATTCGACTCAGAAGTGTCCTTAGAACTAGCTGCAATGCTATTAAGACGTAAACAGAATATTTTATACGCTTAAACAGAGCTAGTGTTGTGCAAATGGTTTAATTCCCGGGAGGAGTCTCGGCTCCGCTTTGTAATTTACAATGCTATTGAGACGTGAAGTTCATTTAACTGCGGGATTTCACAAACACCTCAACGTAAATAGGTACAAAGTCCGTAAGCTGACTTAGGACATCTTAGTAATAGAGCTGTGTTTTCGCGGTACCTAAATACCTACATAAATCACTTCAGGTAGAAGGTGAAACAATTGTCTCTTAATTGAGATTTATGGGTTGCCCTTACATATATCTTTTAATAGTCATTATCTTAATGACTATTTATAACTATACTTTTTCCTAACTAATATTATAAATGTGAAAGGGAGTTTGTTTGTTACGCTTTCACGCTAAATCACAATTTGGCACATGGGTAGATCATGACCTAGGTTAGGACATAGGATATTTTTATCCCGGTATTTCCACGGGATCGAGACTTATGTGGGTGAAACTGCGTGGCGCAGTATAATAAAGCTATAAAGTTTGTTTGTTTGAAACTTTGAACGCGCTAATTTCTGAAACTACCAGACGGATTGGAACAACTCGCTATTTAAAATCATTCTACGACCCATAGGAGCCGAACAAAAAGAAAAAACGTCAGAAAGAACGTCGCGGTGCGAAAATGAGGTAATTGCACGGGCGGGCGATGCGATGCGACGCGGTGGGTCGTTTTAGAAAATTGGTGTCTTACGTCTTCTACTCGAACGACGTCGTAGGCAGAAGCTAGTCAACAGATGGAATTCAAAGTTATCTTTTTACGTAACTAATACAAAATAATGGACTAACAAATTGCAATCCCAACACTATTATCGATGTTTCAGAGGAGCCAAAGTGATATGCATCAAGATTAGGTACACAGATAAGATTTATGTAGTCCACGCCGAACAAAATGTATATGCAAATATATTCACTCGTTAGTTATAATCCGATGACGTAAAACAAATGGAGCTCGCTTTTGTTGTTTTATCGTATTCGATTGACCTTCGATATTTATGACCTACATTCTTACTAAAAGCACATACTCTACACTCGGGAATACACGAATAGGTAGCGATCGTATAACCTGACCTTATATTTTTGAATATTTACAAAAGAAATGGTTTTTAAGTTAAGAATCAAACTAACAATGTCACAAGGTATATTTTTTAGAACTGTCAAAATTGCCGCCAAATAATTATGATGACAGATTAGGCCAGGCCGTGCACGAAATCGACTGATTTTGATCAATTTTGTTCATTAGTTGCTTCGATCAATCATTTTAGTTGTGAGAAAGGGAAAAATAATTTAAACAAAACTATTTGTGATATGAAAAGTCGAGTTTTTTTTTTCATGTGGCTGAAAGGGATTTTTCAAATAAATTTTGTATTCATGGAATATTACTAATATTCGCAACAAGTTTTCCGAAAAATTACGCGAGACTGACGTTTGATCAGTTTTTTTACAAGAAAGTATTTTAGATTTTGAACATTTAAAAATATCATCAACATCTTTATAATGATCTACTTGCTGAACCACATTATTCAACTTCTTTTCTTCTTCTTTTTTCTCTTCTTTCATTCATACAAAATATAGCAGAAAAATTATGTTGAAAAAACATTTTTTATTACACCCAGTAAGTTTTTTAAATTCAGTAGTATATTTTTTCCTACTATTTATCAAACCATAACAAGAAATTTAAAAATCACAAATCAAATCGTCTTCAGCTATACTTTTTTTTTTTTTTTTTCTTTGAGGGTGTGAAATCATCAAATGACTCCTCCCGCTCTCGGCGGAGCGAGAGGGTGTGTCAGACTTTTACTGACTAAAACCCACCCGTGTTCCTTCCGTTGCCTGTGTGCCGGGTCCGCGATATCCCTTTCGGACAAACCCGCAACCCCAGCAGGCATTGGTCCTTACGGACCCCGTCAGTTGGTGCTGACATCCCTTTGAGGCACCACGAAAACTGTACTTTTATACTTACACAGATGTTTAAATTATTTCAAGCTTTCTTACAATTAGATAAGTTAATGACGAAAAAGGTTTCTTTTCGTGCACGGAGTCTTAATGACATTACCACCTTCACAAATAACGAAAAAAAAAAAAAGCTTTTATAAAATGGCGACTGCGTCTTCTATTTTCAAACAGTGTAATTGTGTAATGTCAGAAACAGAATGTTTGCAATCCCATTTGGCAATTAGTAAATCTCGCGTAACTTAATTTCTTAAATGATTTACGTATTCAGCTTGGAGTTTAGAAGACAAACAATGAAAGGGCTCAAGATTACTGACTTAGGAGCTTAGGCATTAAGTACTTAAGTCTATTTTTGGCTGTCTAATGAAATATCGGGAGCAAAACCAAAAAAAAAAAAAAATGAAAAAAAATACGCTAAGTAATTACCAACTTTTTTTTAAATTTAGTAAATAATTTTGTTTGACAGAACGCGTTTTATGTTATGTTTGGTTGAAATCAAATTTAAGGTATATTTAGAAAATGAATCGTAAGACTGCCTCGTTGGTTAGTGGTGGCAAACGCTACTGCTGAGCATGAGGTCCTGGGATCGATTCCCAGTTCGGGCAAAGTATTATTAGGGTTTTTCCATCAAGAATTATTACCTAGCAGCCCGGCGCCCTCTATTACATGGGACTTAAACATAACTGGCGAAATGTGGGTGCACTTATAGGTACCTACATCTCTGCCAAGTCTTTCGGGGATAAAGGGCATTGTGTTATGTTATGTACTGTAAGATAAACGATTGAGAACTATTCGATATTAGGTATTTATATCTATCAAGCTCGTCGTTTGCGGAGCTCGTGGCTAAGTCATATCAGCCGCACGGTTCGATCCATCAGGTGAAGCTACACTTGCCGGGGTTGGTCTGTGGATGGGTGACCGTCTTAACATACCGAGACACCTCCGTGCCTCAGAAAGCACGTTAAGTCGTTGGTCCCGGCTGTCATTCATGGATCTTTGACAGTCATTACGAGTCGTCAGGCCGAAAGACTGACAACCAGTCTTACCAAGGGGTATCGTATTATCTAGTTACTGGGTTGTGGAGGTCAGATAGGCCGACTGCCTATCTGACCTCCACAGATCCGCCCCCTCAGAAGCCCGAAAGTCTGACGACCAGTCTTACCAAGGGGTCGATACCCCTTGGTAAGACTGGTTGTCAGACTTTCCTAGTTTTCTTTTTTATTACCTAGTTACTGGGTTGTGGAGGTCAGATAGGCAGTCGGTCAATGTAAAATACGATATTCAGCTGCATCCGGTTAGACTGGAAGCCGACCCCAACATAGTTGGGAAAAGGCTAGGCAGATTGATTGTATTTATATAGGTACTAGCTTTACCCGCCCCGACTTCGCACAGGTAGCACTAAACCCTACCTACCTTACCTACCCTGCCTACCCTACCTACCCTATATCTACCCTACCTACCCTAACTCTCTACCCTACCCACCCTACCTACACTACCTACCCTACCTACCCTACCTACCCTACCTACCCTACCCACCCTACCTACCCTACCTACCCTACCTACCCTAAGAGGGACTATGACAAACATTTCAAAACCAAAATCAGCTAAATCGGCCCAGCTGTTCTCGAGTTTTAGCGAGACTAACGAACAGCAATTGATTTTTATATTTAAAGATTTAGAGATTTCATTTCAGAACATTTCCATGAGATCGTATTTGAAAATAATTTCGAGAACGTTACAAATCCCTTGAGTCTAGAAATCCATTAACTACGTTTTTCTACGGTCTTAAAGTTGTACTAATAATCTATTTTTAAGATCGCTTTGTTAAAATTTCCTTTCAGAATAATAGAAAACAATTTGGCTAACAACTTTCCAAACTTATCTTTATTTATGAGCTCCCAAGTTGCTTGGAAAGTTTCATAGGAAAATAACGGTATTTTTATAGCTTGCAAAACGGAATAGTGAATTGGTTTAAACTCCCCAGGTATATAATTTATTGCTCTTCGTACACTCTATACGCAAAGCTTCCGTAATATTACTTTCTAATATTATTATACGAGTAACGCACTTAAAATACAACATAGTGTCAAGTTTTTCTTGGTACAATAAATATTAATAATTATTTTAATTTGTTGGTCTTGGTCGATCAAATTAAGGCTTGTGCAGACCAGCGCGACATGTCGCGCGACGCGACACAAACAATACAATTTCTTATGTTTTTGAAGGCTGCTTCAAAAACATAAGTCTAATTTGATTTTTTCTCATTTACTTTATTTATTACAGACATCACAGGCTAACTAGTGTACCTACAGTGACGAGCATAAATATGTAACTATGGACAGCTCAGCAATAATATCTGATTTCATGATTCATCCATTAATATCTGTCGTCAAGATGGCGGCAAATATTCGTCGATCATTTGTGGAAGGCAAAAATATCTGACATCGAAGGATAGGTCCCTAGTAATATATTTATGCTGTACTGACCGTTAATTACATTCATTCATTAATTCACGCCCTTTTTACATGGAGATATGTAGAAACCACGGTAGTATAAACTGCTACGTGGTGCTTTTTTACATCCTATATATATTTATACATTTTACATACCTATAATAAAATAGTAACGAACTCAAAACTGTATATTAAATATTTTTGAAAAAATGCGTCTGTACTGTTGACTGTCGTGGAGTTCCTTCCTCTGGAGCCAATCTTGGGTGTAGAACCAGGTCATGCATCATAAAGAAATGCGTTGTCTATAAAGCTGAACCAACATGTTAAATTTTTACTCCTTAAGATAAGAGTAAGTGGTTTTAATTCAGCTTGCAAGATTTGACCAATACATACTAACGAACTTACTAACAGGGAAAGTTAAATAAAAGCTTATAAAAAAGTAATTGCTATGAATGAGGTGTGGGAACGAGTCTGATGCCAAAAATATAATTTTTGTCCGTTTATCTGGATATATGTTCCAGATTGGCGCAAAAACGGCTGAACGGATTTGGATGAACACAGATAGTTTATAACCTATATTAACACTTTTAATCCCGATAGTACGTTCCCGTGGGATATTTTCCGACATCCACGCGACGAAGCCGCGGTTGGTCGACTCTTCTCGTGACAAGAGGGCTGGCTTAAATATCCGACTGAAAATTACAACGCAGGGGCGTTCAGAACCATGTACTGAATCCATGGTAACAGTTTTCACGTCGATGTCCCTGACACCCTGTTTATATGACATTTCTGTTTAACCATCTTTGTGTCCGTAACCATACTCAAGTAATTAACAAAACGACCTTCCAGAACTATCCATATACCTAACTATTAGCTGCGATCACTTAGAAACTCGGCGTGACACGTCAGCAAGTTCCCAACAGTGTGTGGCCATTACACGAGAGTCGTCGTCTCTAACTTTGTTATCGGAGCGATCGTCCACTTCTACTTGTGTTGGACACAGTGTAGGAAGAAGGCAGAGTGCTGACTGGCAATATTTATTGTGTGGATAATAATGGTTTTTTGTTATTTCTTACGCTGTGGTGTTTCGCTTTTCATCGGCCTGTATTTTGGCGTTTTAGGGTGACGGAAAGGTTATTATGTTTTTTTGGGTGAAGGGTATGGAATATTGTCCTGAAAAATCCGTTACGTGTAAGCTCGTGGCCTGCATCTCATTTCATGGTAAGTGATGATCAGGCCGAAGGTGGAAGCAACACCCGGAATCCTCAACAACAGAGGGACTGGCTATCTTACCTCTAACTGCTGATGATGATGATGCTAATGTTGTTAACATTGTTGTTATAGCGATACACTTAGATGAGATGGTGGACTTAGAACCAGCCCTACCACCAACCAAACCGAGCAGAAAATTTTACCCCACTGGGAATCGAACCCGGGACCTCTGGGTCAGAGATAAGTGGTACCACTAGAGCACAGAGGTGGTTAAATACATCGCATGCCGATTTCAGCTACGGTAACTGTTTTTGTTTCTGACGGCAACAGGTTACGGGTGTGTACTTATATCTGGCTATTGTAACCTATCTTGTCTGTGAAGGTACAATACAGCCGCTATAACTTTGCAGTTCATAACTTCGCTCAGAAGGCTGCGCAATGACATTTTTTAGGAACCAAATGGTGACATGACGCGAGTGTGAGTGAGAGAACATGCGCGAAAGTTCGCAGTGCCATGTTCAGACCTGCCAAGTTATATCGGCCGTATTGCACGTGCACGGTGCGTATGTGTCCACATATACCATTCTGGTAATGGTATAGTATGTTGGTTGGCTTCTTTTTTTTAAGGTTAATAGGCGTTCCGTAGCAACCTGTGTAGGTACCTACTAATGATAGGTGTAGGCCTCAATTTTAGAGACCTCGCTTTGAAATACTAGTGATGTAGAGATCGATTCTCTCGATCATAAGCAAACTCCTGCTTAACGCGTAAGTAATGGTTTTCAAAACTTAGTTTCCTTTATTAAAATAACCATTTTTTTTTTTTTATTGTCGCTGTCATTGATTATAATCAACAAGAGCTAAAGTTCGAGAACTATTTGTAAATTAACAGAGAGATAGGGGAATAAAACGACAACATTGATTATTCTGACAGCAGTGGTGACCTAGTAGTAACAGCCGCGATTTAGTACGAGTTGTAGATCCTAGGTTCGAACCCAGACAGACGCTTTACTTTGTGTAAATTATTTCATCACCACTGCTCTCAAAACGGTGAAGGAAAACATCGTGAGGGAACCAGCATGTCCTAGAACCAAACAATCGAAGACATGTGACATCTACCAACCCACACTGAGCCCGCGTGGTGGATTACGGCCCACTCCCTCTCACAGAGAGGAGGCCGGTGTGCCAACAGTGGGAACACCCTATTACAATTGACTATCCAAGTTTTAATTAACCAATAATACATGTATGTAACCCAACTTGAACAAAACCGGTAACTTCTCCCCAGTCTGAACAAACCCTTAACTTCGCTCATCCATAAATCGGACTACCGGTACCGAAATAATATTGGCACAGTGACTGTGATATATTTACGGTGTTTGTCTGTTTATCCCATAAAACGCGTCGGGTACGCAGTGACCACGCACCGGTAGTGTCGTAAACAATTATTATTGGTATGTAATAAATTTTCATCTTGGTAATGAACAGTTTATTTGAATTTTTTTTTAACTTTTTTTGTCGGAAAAATATTCCGGTTTTGAACTATGGTGTAGTGGATGATACCTTTTTGGCGCAGCCAGTGAGGTACACACTATTTTTGTTATTTTTTTTTATTTTTTATGTTTTGTGTTTCACGAACTGTGTAAAAATAAACGTTAACCTTTATTTCTTTCGTCCATGTTTCCTGGTGAGTTATTTAATTTTTTAAATGAGAATGATTTGATTCATTTTTGATTTTATTTGTACTTTATACCTAACAGGAAAGCGAATAATTAGTATTTGCCTGTTAACACTGGTTAGTTCGAGTCGGAATTAAAAGAGTATTTGATTAGCCAGAAAAAATTTCATCATCATCTCACCATCAGCTTCCTGCCCTTGTTCCATAATATTATGTGGGGTTGGCGTACCACGTTTTTTTCCTTCCATTCTCCCTTGTCCACGGTCACGCTATCATTCACTCCCTTCAATTAACTATTAATTGACAATCATTTAACCAGTGTGTCGTCATTAACTGAGTGGGTCAATCAAACGTGTATCATTCTAGGAAGAACTTGTGTTGTTAATTGAACATTTTTCCTTAATTTGATAAGTACACATATGAGTATCCTTAATAGTAACTACGTACGTCCGTATTGTATTGGAAACAAGATACAATTAATATAGAAATAGTGGTACACGTAAACGCCGGGAGGGGACGCCCTGGGAGGACGTGACCTAATTGGGGATGTTCTTCAGAAATGTCAGGTGCGTAGTATACTCGCAACTGGCGTGAGTGTCGTGAATGGAACCCAGGAAACCACGGTCAGCAGTCGCGTTTGCAACCACGAGAGCAACGGGGCAGTCCATTCTAGGTACTCTCATAATACCTACCAGTGTAAAAGCACTCATATAATTTTTTATCAAGGTGTTAAGCTCAATAGCCCGTTGAACATAATAGGTATGTAATACCTAGCGCATGAGCAATTTCATAGGAATCGGTGACAAATCCATCGCTATATTTAGAGTCTGGCAAACGAAAGTAGAGACTGAAAAAGCGCGGTAAACTTCAAAAATATCAGCATAGCAACCCTCAAATTAGTATGACATATCTGGAATAACCTAATTTGATGCTTTATGGCTCATACACATGCCGGTGGCATGGCCGCCGGCTTTTGCCGCGCGGCACGTACCCCCGGCCATAGTGTGTAGGAGCTATTAGAAATATTTGTTTTCGTAAAACAGTAATATTTGTACACTACTGCTTGACACCATATGGACAGGTTCATAAATGGGAATAAACCTTGACATTTCGGAAAATCTGTTTACTTCGTCTGAATAAAAATACGACTTTAGGTATTATCTTGCAATACGAATAAGAAAAAACAACAATAATCTATAATCATTTTGGTTTAATCACCATCATAATCAAAATCTAAAACTTCTATGTGAAAAGATTAATTAGAGTCACTGTTTTGTCATTTTTGAGTTAGTACGAGGTTAAAATCAGTTAAAATCACAACAAATCACCAAAAACACGCCATTTTGTTTTGGCAAATTGAGGTTGACATTAGTACAACATTGCCATAAAAAAAAATTTGCAAATAATTCGAGTGTCTACTTTCGTTTGCCAGAATCTAGTAGTTTAACTATGTTTTTTTTGTAAAGCCTCTTTAGATATAGTTATTGTAGGTATTTGGTAGATGACGTAGGATATTTCAGGGGATTTTTTACAGAACGTGATTAATTAAATATAGGTAGTTACATACATCTTGTATGTACATTGCAGTTATAGCCTAGTGGTGTGTCAATCGAATTGCCAAGTCATAGGTCTCGAGTTAAAACCCAAGGCACGCTGACTTTTCGGATTCATGTGCTTATTGTATAATTATCTCTTGCTTCAAAAACGGTGAAGGAAAACATCGTGAGGAAACCGGCTTGCCTGGGAGATATTTCTCGACGGCATGTGAAGCCAAGTCAGAGGCCCATGGGCGGCTTTAAAACTCTGACACCAGGGTAGTTACTAACCACACAAAAAGAAGAAGAATGTACATTGTAGAACAGATTTGTGACCGTAGACTTAGAACAATTGAAAATTGAAAATATTTTATATCACATTAACCTACATGAGCACTTATGGAACGTGAAAAGCTAGGTGCACGGCTCCAATTGGTCGTTTCCTATGGAGAAGAGCCGGCAAGAAATTCCACGGTTACACTTTTAAAAATAATTGGCTTTTACAATATTTTCAAATAACAGTGTTAATGTATGGGAGGACAGTGTAGGCCTTTCAACAAGTAGGTACAAAGTACTTAACAAAATAGAAAATGGTCGACAATCTAATTACAATATACTAGTAGGTGTGTTATTTAAGGACGAAAGTTCTGAAAATAATCCTAATGCTAGTTTTTCTATGTATGACATCTTCGACATCTCAATTTAAAATCAACAAAAATATATATTCCAATCTATGTAACATGTTCCTGAATTAACGTACATCACCAAATACGAGTACACAATTTTTTTACTATTATCTAAGTATAAAACATTGTTTATTTATTAAATTATTTATGCTGACTGCGGGAGAAAATTGAGGTCACATTACAAATCTACGCTCGCACACAGTCGCATACATAGATGTACATATTATTTAGAACTAGCGTTATAAACTATGGTCGCACACGTTTATGAGTCAAGCGTAGTGGGTACTTTATCCATCTGGTTTGTTATGACTGTACAGCGGAAGTTTGACTGTAATTTAAAAATGATCTACTTTAAAAAAAACAGAAATCGATTCAGTAAACGATTCTGAACAAAATACTTTCATAATGTGCATTAATTCAGTTACATACTGTATACACAGTTAAGCAAACTCAGTGGCTATTTTTCAACAAGAATTTTCTAACTAACTTACGCCAGAAAAGTTAGGTTTACCTAAAAAAATACATTTAAGTCGAGAGAAAAACGCAGATCAGATTTGACCAACTCCGCAGAGACTTTGATACAAAATGATACACCAATCCTAGAGCTAAGCCGTAAACGAATCAGTGTACCTATACGTACCTATCCTATAGCTATGTAGCCCCAGACATGTCCGTCCATTTTCCGTTATAACTCTCAATTTCGGCAAGGGAACAAAATGTTTGTCCAGCCTGGTTTGTACCCGGCTTGCATGTTTCTGCATGATGATGTGTTTGCATCCCTGTACTGCACATTAGATGTTAGTGAAGCGGTTAAAATCATACGTTGACCACTGTTTTACATTATGTTATACAGGGTTATTGGTCGGCAATCCATTAAGGGGATGTAGGAGAGGTCATTTACAACCAAATGACCCCTTTTGACTCCTATGCAAGTTTCAACAATTTTCGAGTCATTCGAAATTTTATATTTTTATTTCATACATTTAATATACTCTTAAAATGTCAAATTACTCGAAAATGGTTGACATTTGCATAGGGGTCATGAGGGGTTATTTGGTTGTAAATGACCTCTCCTACATCCCCTTAACGGATTGCCGACATATAACCAATAACCCTGTATATTGCTGAAATGATTGCACCTCTTTGTTATGGACATGATACCAGCCGACCTATTCTGTATAAATCTCACCGTGTAAAATAAGGTGAAATGAGCTTGAAAGAGCAATCAATAGTGTCAATCACTAGCATCGGGTGGTATAACAGCTCAGTTCACCTAAATATTTTTACCGGACTGCCGCGAAGCCAAAAACGGAGGGTTATGTTTGACCTGTAAGTATGTATGTTCCCTCGTAACTACTAAATGGCTGAACCGATTTTGATGGATGTTATGTCGTTAGATTAGTCTTTGTTGCGCGAGTATCACTCTTACTAAAATTATAAAAATGTTGTTCAAATGTAATTTAGAATGCGAAATTATAAAAAACTTAAAAGCTGAAAATAAAAAAAGGTATTTAATAAACCTGAATGCAAAACACATAACTGAACAGATAATAAAAACAAGCTCATCTATAGAGTTTTGGTATCGCAGGTAACAAAAGTTACACCATATTTCAGGTTATTGGTTTTTCCCGCCTGCAATACCAAAATTCTATAGAATATAATGTTTGTTTTTATAGTCTTTTCAACTTAACTTTAAGTAACGTTTATAAATAAACCCCATTATGTTTAACAATGAGAGTAAACAGAACGATTCGATTGATTAATTATGTGAAATGGTAGCTTTATTATGCAAATTGGAATAAAAGCACATTAGAAGGGTTGAAATGTTAACACATATGAATTATTCGCTGTTCATTTCATGATGATTTGCATGACACATCATGCTTGTTTTAGAGCTGTGCAACATCATTAAATTAAAGTTGTTTATGTATCTACTACCTATAATACATTGTAACATCACTCAATTCAAGGCCAAATATTTTTTGATATTCAGATAACTCATCACCTTAACAGGTGCCATAAAGAATATGAATCAAAAATCAATAAAAAAAACCCGTAAAGTTTCGCGGTTTTAAGCTAGTAATATAAGGGATTTTGTGTTCGTATAGGTTTTTCCTGAATTAATTTATACGTATGTGTAGTTATTTGAGTTAAGTTAGGAAGCGTGAAGGTTGTATTTAGATGTGTCATTCAAATCATCAATGAATACTGTAGGTAGGGATAGGTTAGCTTAAATAAGTTAATACTGCACTGTATAGGTTTTAGCGCATAATTATCATGCAACCTTTCCGAATATTTTATAAGTTAGAGTGCGCGCAAGATAAGTTTGCGCGCGTTTGGTGGCGCTGCGGTGCTAAATAGGAATGTTGACTGGGGAAAAACTGTTTAGTCAGTCAGATAACAAAAAACCATTAGACACATATTTTTTGCTTTACCATATTAATAAAAAAAAGGTTTAGATAAAACGCATTACAGTTGGAGAGTGGGTCATGCCACATTTTAAATGATGCCTTAATCTACAATGTATTGCCATAATCTTTTCATTACGTAACAAAAGAAAAAATACGTGTCCTATATTTTTAACAATCTACCTGACGGAAAAAAAAATTTTTTAGTCAACATCTATATTCTATACTGTAATATTTAAAATATTAAATCTATATTTATAATTTAATCTCATATTAATTAATTAAATAACAGCAGCAGCAGTAGCTGGTATTCAGCTGCTTCCGGTTAGACTGGAAGCCAACCTATACAACGTGGGAAAAGGCTACGCAGATTGATTGATTAATTAGTTAAATAATCATTTACTTAATTTGGCCTTCTTGCGCGCAGTCTAATGGCATGTTTAATGAGATAATCACTATTTGGTATTTAGAAGATTAGAAAAGTCCTCTAGGACCAGATCGGAGAGCTGACAGAGCGCGTATTCATGTAAAATGATAAATACATAGATTGATTTGATTGCAATATTTACGAGATTAATACTAATTAAGCCTTTCATTGAACGAACTGTAACAGTACCTACAATATGAGATTTCAAGCGATAACTAATTCAGATAATGATAACATTATACGCAATGCTCGATAATCGATTGGCACTCTGACATTTTTGGCGCGGTTTTTTTTTTGTTGGGAATTCCCTTTTATCACATTGAAATAAGCATCTACAAACATTGTTAGGTAATAAAAAAGCTATTACAGTAATAAATAGGACGGATCAATAAACACATTAACACCTTTCAGAGATAACTATCGTCCATTTGTTGTCTGTTGTACAAATAGCAATTAGTGCTCGTCTTTTGTCTATGTTGGCGACGCCATGTTGGATTCCTGAACGTACCTTGAATGAATAGGCGGGACGAGACACGATTGATCTGAGGGCTATTGTGAACGGAGTATATGCTGGCAATACTATTGTGAGAGGAATAAACCTATTTCTGTTGATTTAAATTAGATATTCTCGTAACGTAGATAAACATAAGAGCTTAGTTCATTTTCTCTAAGAGATGGAATGAGAGAATGTTTCGCACAGAATACTGCTTTTATTACTTTAGTTTAAAAACCAAAAAAGCGTTACACGTCCTTTTTTTTGTGGTTGGGCAATTATCAAATCGGACAAACTCGCAACCCTGGCAGGCATTGGCCCTTACGGACCCCGTCAGTTGGTCACACAACATTTCACACACATCACACACACATCGACACATCTCACATCATTGGACATCTCTTTGAGGCGCGCGTGGAAAGCGTTACACGTCCTGGGAGTCGATTTAGGGGCAGACTGACTGACAAAACATGACGTATGACGTCTCTCCTTTTCGTCCGTCCGAAGCGGTAGGCAAAGGCATATTTTCACTCAAATTTTTCCAGTTATGAAAGACACTCAAACTCAAACTCAAAGCATTTATTTCAAATAATCCAATTACAGGTACTTTTGAATTGTCAAGAGGTCGGTCAGTCAGAAATATGAAGCTAGTTGCCCATTCCAACGCGTAGTAGGTTCCTATGGAGAAGAACGGGCAAGAAACTCCACGGACACTCTTTTAAATCAGAATATTTTTACAAAAAATTGGTTACATCATTCATATTGTAATTATACATGTGAGAACAATGTAGAAAGACGTGCACATTAAAAGCGTCCGTAATAAAAAACAATTCAAAAATTTAAATAAGCCGTAGCAGCTAAGAGATGACCAGTCCCCACTGACGGCGCCCGTTCACGAACATGACGCATGGATCAGCACCATTTAGCTCAACCATTTTGAAGGGAACTTAATGATCCAACACACACGCCACCACCAGCGAGACATTTGAGTGAGCATGACATACTCTCAGCCGCCAGGGCACATTCAAGTCAATCAAAGACGTACCCAGTAAATGGTAGCTGTAAAGTATGTACATAGTGCTCACACATGTGCTATGCAATTATATAATACTAAAAGACTGAATTTATACAATCTAATGATAGTTTTACAATCTTCAGCAGCTCCAACAATATTTTTGAATGCTAATCAATTAGTTTATGCGCCCTTGTGGAGCTGGACCAGCGTTGAGCCAAGCATTTTTGTCATCGATGTAATCCCCCAACTTGTAATATGCTTGGCTGCGTAGTGTGCGTTTTATACAAGATTTAAATTTTGTTTCATTCAGTTGGAGTATTTGGGGAGGTATTTTATTGTAACATTTCAAACAGTACCCCATGAAGGATGAGTCTACTTTAGCCAGTCTGAAACCCGGTTGAATTAATTGGTCCCTATTTCTAGTCCTATAATTATGTCTATCACCTCTTTTACTGAAAAGACAAAAGACTTAGATTTTTCCTAACGTACATGATGTTTTCATAGACATATTGACAAGGTACCGTCATGATGTTAATATCTTTAAACAGTTCCCTTAGAGAATCGCGTCTGCGGAGGCCATATATTGCTCTGATGGCTCTTTTCTGCAGAATAAAAATAGACTCGATATCTGCAGCCCGTCCCCATAGTAAAATACCGTAAGACATGATACTATGAAAGTAACTGAAATAGACTAGCCTCGCGGTACCTACATCAGTAAATTGACGGATTTTTCTTACAGCATATGCTGCTGAACTTAGGCGTCCTGCAAGAGATGTTAAATGAGGACCCCATTGCAGCCTTGAGTCGAGCGTGATCCCCAAGAAAACAGTTTTATCGACGAATTCTAATTTCTCCCTATTCAATACTACTTAATTCAAGAATCCTACTAATACTACTTAAATCAACAATTCAATTCATACAAGTTCAATACTACACTGAAGCATTAAGCATAATCAGTCTATATTGTTCCCACTGCTGGGACGCCGGCCTCCTCTCTGTGAGAGGGAGTGGGCCGTAATCCACCACGCGGGTCCAGTGCGGGTTGGTAGTTGTCACGTTTCTTCGAATTTTTGGTTCTACTACGGACATGCCGGTTTCCTTATGTTTTCCTTCACCGTTTTCAGAGCAGTGGTGATGAAATAATTAACTAATTTAATTTAATTATTTATTAACGAACCGAGAGGTTTATTAATTGAGGTTTTTTTTTCGGTTTATTAATAAGTGAGTTTTTTATATCTGGGGAGCCTGTTCGCAAGGGATGTGAATATTGATGAAGATGTGGAAAGGAGAGTACCTAAATGCAGGAAATAAAGTGAAAACACGCGATAGTGACTAACACTTGATGTTCTAAAGGGCTCAACTGACTGTTCACAATGGTGTGCTGGTGCCCACGCGTTTGTATGGAAGTGAATGTTGGGCGTGGCAAAAGAAGCTTGAAAGTAGAATACATGCTGTGGACATGCGTTCCTTGCGAAGCATGTATGGTGTGACTATGAAGGATAGGCTGAGGAATGATGTGATAAGACAACGGTGCAGTTTAAAACAACATGCAGTGACAAAAATTTAAAAGAGTATGCTTAGACGGTTTAGTCAAGTTGAGAGGATGAATGAAAGGCGACTAACAAAACGTATTTACAAGGCAGGTGTGAGTGGAAACGCCGGGAGGGGACGCCCTAGGAGGACATATACTGACCTTGTTGATGATGTTCTTCAGAAAGGTCAGGTGCGTAGTGCTCGCAACTGCCGTGCGTGTATGACCTGATGTATGGACGTACACGAGGTAAAAAGAGTATGTAAGGGTGGTAGCAGGTGGCCCTGGTTCAGGCCATGGTCCTGAGCGAGAGTGCATGGGAGGCCGTCACTTCCTTCTGCGAAGCAGTAATGCTCGCGAAGGAGGAGGCGGAGCGCGCGTCGCGCCCTCGCGCCCCTAGGAGCCGCAGGAGTCGCCTCGGGCATTGGAAGTCGCGAGCCGACTTTCGGCCACCGTAGGCGCAGGCTTGCGGACGGTGAGCAATGGGTAGCTCGCCGTCCGCTAAGGACCAGGCCCGGGTCGACGGCGCGTTGTGTTCCACGCGCGCCTCAAAGAGATGTCAGCACCAACTGACGGGGTCCGTAAGGGCCAATGCCTGCCAGGGTTGCGAGTTTGTCCGAAAGGGATATCGCGGCCCCGGCACTCAGGCAACGGAAGGAACACGGGTGGGTTTTAGTCAGTAAAAGTCTGACACGCCCTCCCGCTCCACCCAGAGTGGGAGAAGTTATTTGATAATTTCACACCCTCAAAAAAAAAAAAAAGCGTGGTAGCGGGTGGCGTTCTGTAGTGTCTGCCTACCTCCATGGGAAGACGGCGTGAGTTTATGTATGTATGTATGTAATAAAATGAGAAGGCTGTACACTTAAGGCGAAAGCGTCAAGGTTGCCCGCGAAATTAAAATTTTCTTACGTTTTTTGCAATTTGCAGGTCAGTATCATGTTGTATGTTGATCTAAATATGATTTGCGGCTGTAACAAATGTTAATTTATAGAATTATAATCATAAAAATGATCAATACAATTCTCTAAGTTCATATAATAACATTGAATGAGTATTTCATGAAATCATGACATTTGACCATTGTGCTTACTTAAGGAGTTGTATTGTTGATTGTAATGATTATAATTGTGTAAAGGCATATTTGTTACGGTCGCAAATCATATTTTAATCAACATAAAACCTCACACTGACCTGTAAAATGCAAAAAACTAAAGAAAATTTTAATTTCGAGGGGTATCTTAGGCCCCATAATAAAACATTATTACTTTATTCAAATAACACTTTTCAGATAGGTTTCAAATCTAAACCAATATTATAAAGATGTTTGTATGTGTGTAAGTTTGTATGTTTGTTTGTTAGGCTTTCAAGCTAAAACGGCTTAACGGATATCCCAAAATTCCCACGGGATCGAGACTTATGCGGCCGTAAACTCGGGGTAGTCGCTTAATAAATATACAATAGTTGGAAAGCAAACAGACGTTTTATTTCTCTCTTAGTATCAACACACAACTAAAAGCAAGTTCTCAGTATGTGAGTGTGCACTTACCTTGTTTCCGATTGTCTGGGGATGGCATGATGGGCGGCGACGCCCTTTCACTTCAGATCTGAAACAATACAACACTTTTAAAGTTCACGTTTTTCCTGTATCACGTACACTCGTACACTAGTACGACACAACTTAGATTTAGCATCGGCAAAACTCGTAAAACCGTTCTCCATCCGAACTGAGTGCGCCTTCAAAATTACCAATCTTTGTAATGCTTTAGCTGAAAATGATCTTTACGCAAACCAATAACTTGTAAAGTTATATAACCAAATTCGTAAAATTGAAATGAATGAATGCAAATTTTAAACTTTATGATACATTTAAGTTGTGTCGTACTGTGTGTAATTGGTACCTATTAAGGCGGACGCAGATTTGGGCGGGCCGCATCGCGTCTCAAAGACCCTTAACCCACAAACTTTCTTATAATTACGGGAATTGCCCATCTGATTTTTAGTTCATAGGCTTGAACCTTAGCCAAGTGATCGAATACTCTAAAATAAGATGAAGAATAAACCTGATAACTTCGTAAACAAATAAATAGTAGCTCATAAACATACATCTCAATTAAGTGTGGGTGTTATTTAATGATTACGGCACATGACGTTGTTCTGACGTATGTATACGACATTACGTCATTTAAATAACTGAATTCACACCGACTGAATGTGTTTGTGTTATCGATATATGACGTCACATGGACCGAAAAACGGAAATGTTAGCCGCAAGTCGACCTGACAGTTTTGGAACTGACAGGAATGAAATTAAGTTCTGAAGGGTAGTAGGGTTATGTCGAATGATTTGAGCTGTAGGATTTGAAGTACAGTTTCGACTGTTTTGCAGTCGAAATTAAATTGGTAAGAATGCGATTGATTTTCGTAAAATAAATAGAAAGAGTGCGCATAAACCTAAATAAAATAATTTTGATGACGACATTCTTGACGAAGAAATAAGTAGGTCTATGTAGGTCTGGTTGTAGTTCCCCGGACTAACCCATTTACAAAGAGAGTGTACTCTAGACTCATAGAATTAATAATGAAAAGCAGTAGTAATAATAACAATCTTTACTACATAAGAAGTGGTTACAAATTGTGTGAAGTCCCTGACACTTGTGCTAGGTGGTTAACCTGTGTTACGAGAGCCAGCGCCCTCTTCTGGGAGGAAATACTATTGAAAACTTATGCTATAAGGAGAAATAAAAAAAAGACTAAAATAGTACAAAACAATAAAAAATGGTTAGAAATAGCCTGTAATGGTTATTGTGTGTATACGTGTAGTGTGCGTGTTTGTGTGGGTGTGTGTGTGTGTAAATTGAATTGAATGTTCAGGAAAGATTGGTTGGGATCTCGAGTAATGGTGAGTTGAGTGCATCTCATAGTGTAGAATTGGTGTTACGAAAGAGTTATTAGAGTTTGCTCTGCTTCTTCGTAACTGAGGGACAGTAGCCATGGCTCTTAAGCCATGGCTACTGTCCCTCAGTTACGAAACTTACCCTACATAAAGTCAAGCAGAGTCTTAACTCTGCTTGACTTTATGTAGGGTAAGTTTATAAATTTATAGGTCCTTGTTAATTTTATTGTATATTTTAGTAGTTAGTAGTAGCGTCGACCCTTGTCAAAAAACTCAGGTCAGAACCTCAGATATCTATAGGTATGACGGCGCAGAAAGTGGTGCCTTCTAGTTTTACGTATATAACGAAATTATTGGAGACACCGAAAAGGTCGGATAAGAGTGTCACTGGCTGGTGACGGTCTGTCACCAGCCAGTCTCTAGCAGAGCCTCGCATCGCAGAGATGACAGAAAATGTCGGAGGAGCCACTGTCGTACCACGTCGAACGAACTGCTATATTCCAGCACAATCTTGATGAAATTGAAGCTGCTGAACCACTAATACGATGACCACTTCTGGTAAAGGCTATCCTGCGGCCTTAGATATATCCATTTCAAAACCACTTAAGTACCATTAAATTGCGTACAATCGGAACAAATTAACATAAGACCCAGAGTTTCAAAGTTGTGCGAGTGAGATTAAACTAAGTCGCACAAACTCACACAAACTCGCACTGTGTACGGGATAGTGTGGGTATGAAACACGTCATTTTAAACTGTTGTTGACAAACTTGTACTAACTTTGGTACAAACTATCTAAGTTTGCTGCGAACATGGCACGTTGAAACGGTAATAGCCTGAGTTAACATGATTGAAAGGTCGTAAGTACGGTCGGGCACAAACTTCGATCAACAATACCAATCGAAGGGCACAAATCCAGATTCCGGGCCGCTACTGACAAATTCCAGATAGAAAACCATTATGTTAATTTTATGATACTTTGATCCGACATTTACAAATACAGTTTACGTTGGGACGAGACACATTATTGTGACTTGGAGTTCGAACAAATAGGCTGTTAATCAGCAGTTTTGAGCATTAAGAGTTAAAAGGACAGCCCCCACAGCACCTACTTTTTATCATAAATCAGAAAACCTTTTTCTTTTTTTGGGTTCCGTAACCGTAGGGTGCCAAACGGAACCGGAATCGAAATCGAAATTACTAAGTTTCCTTTGTACGTCTGTCTGTCAGCGGGCTGTATCTCATGAACCGAAATACTACAATGTAATTACTACGTAATAGACAGTTGTTGAAAGAAATAGAATAAAGTAAAAAAATATAGGGGTGGATACTAGAAACGTGTTTATGTCGGCGTTTTTTTCTAAATATTGTATGATGGTACGTGTGTGAGTCAGACTCGCATTTGGCCGGTTTATGTTAACTTAGCAGCTTAGCTTTAAAATAAGCAAATACGGGTTTGTCAATCCAAGTCACGACTGTCAACTGCCTAAATTTGTTTACGAACAATGTTCCAACTTAGTAGACACAATAGAACTTGAAGGACATAAACTAGTTAGCCTGATACTATTAGTTTGGAAGTTGACTTTACCAAATTAATATACAGTTCGCTGCAGAGGCCCTAGCACGAGCGTGTGACGTAAACGTAACGTCAACGTAACGTAAATGTAAAGTAGACGTAACGTAAACGTAACGTAAACGTAACGTAAACGTAACGTAACGTAACGTAACGTAAACGTAACGTAAGGTAACGTAACCTTAAAGTAAACTTAACGTAAACTTAACGTAAACTTAACGTAAACTTAACGTAAACTTAACGTAAACTTAACGTAAACTTAACGTAAACTTAACGTAAATTTAACGGAAACTTAACGTAAACTAAACGTAAACTTAACGTAACGTAAATTCGAACGATTTTTAAATCGAAAATACAACAACAAGGGCACTGAAGGTTCTTAGAACTGACTGGTTAGAAACAAATAGAAAAACGAAAGAAATTTTGAATTTCGCGGGTTACCTTAGCGCATGCCCCTTAACGCGAGAACATTTTCACCCTATGATTTATTACGACTTTCGTTGTAGTCTTAGTCAACAACAAAGTTATGATAGACATCGATTAGCCTTTCATGATGAAGCCCCATCGCGTGCCACTGTTTACAACTGGTTCAATGAGAATCTTACTGAACGTCGAAGACGTCATCACCTGCGTGAGGGACGTCCTGCAACGACGACAAATGACGATAACATCATTACTGTGCGGCGTATGATAGAGGCTGATAAAAGAGTGACCTACCAACAGATTCGGGCAAGCTTAGGCATTGGTATGAGTCAGGTTCAAAAAATGTGATAGATACATGCAGCTGAATAGCCGCATGGTATAATAATATACTTCGCCAGGTATGGCATTCCGAAACACATGTCTACGTCATCACATCTGTGTTACCAGAAGTTTGTAATACTAACTCCCCAACCACCTTTATTACCTGTGCGAATCCGATAAAACATTGAGGTTTTAATTAACAATTACGTTGGTTTATGTTTAAATTGAATTGTTTCGTTTGATTAGACACACGAAACGACAATTTATTTATTTTAAAAGCGTTATACATATTTTTTTACAGAATGGTTTCTGAAAAGCTTTCCCTAATCGTGTTTAGTTGCAATAGAGTGGCAACTGGATAGTGACGTAAGCATGTGTTAGTCCCGGAGTGCCAGACCTTGTTTTATTAGACCATGGATAGCCGTATTTTACATGGAGTGACTGCTTATCTGAGCTCCACAACCCAGTTACTGGGTAATACGTTACCCCTTGGTAAGGCTGGTTGTCAAACTTTTGAACTTCTGACTACCTGAAACAACTGTCAAAGATCTACAAATGACAGCCGGGACCAACGGCTAAACATGTTTTCCAAGGGAAATAAGGGTCTCCAAATGTAACGGATGGTCACCCATCCACGAACCGACCGCGGCAAGCGTAGCTTAGCCGTCGGTCGACCCGTGCAGCTGTTATTATTTAGCCACGAGCCTCTCCTAGCATAAAGCCTTAAAACGAAATCAAGATAATGTGCGAAACGAGTATTAAATTTTTTTATTTTTTTTTATTTTTTTTACTCTCAACTCAAGTCAACTCAACTCAAAGCATTTATTTCAAATAAACCAATTACAGGCACTTTTGAATTGTCAAGGGGTCGGTCAGTCAGAAATATGAAGCTAGTTGCCCATTCCAACGCGTAGTAGGTTCCTATGGAGAAGAACGGGCAAGAAACTCCACGGACACTCTTTTAAATCAGAATATTGTTACAAAATATTGGTTACATCGTTCAAGTTGTAATTATACATGTGAGAACAATGTAGAGAGACGTGCACGTTAAAAGCGTCCGTAATAAAGCAAAAACAATTCAAAAATTAAAATAATTTCAAAATAAGCCTTGGCAGCTAAGAGATGACCAGTCCCCACTGACGGCGCCCGTTCACGAACATGACGCATGGATCAGCACCATTTAGCTCAACCATTTTGAAGGGAACTTAATGATCCAACACACACGCCACCACCAGCGAGACATTTGAGTGAGCATGACATACTCTCAGCCGCAAGGGCACATTCAAGTCAATGAAAGACGTACCCAGTAAATGGTAGCTTTAAAGTACATTCGAATTTAATCTAAATAAAATATTTAATCATTCGAATTTACGTTTAGATACGTTTCCACACGTTAGTGCTGTTTCCACAGGACAAGCTAACTTAGGGCGAATTTCACGAATCAAACTGAACGCGATCAGCACATCTAAACTGCGAGCAAGAGCTCAGTTTAAATGTACTGATCGCGTTCAGTTTGATTGGTGAAATCAGCCGTTAATCACGTTAGGTTCAGTTTTGCGTCATACGTATAGCTTGCGTCTTGCTGTCACAAATTAATTGAGTTGCATAATGTCACGAGAAACAATAATATGGTGGTATATGATGCGAAAAGTTGAATGGTAGCAAGTTGTTTTACTTATTTGTTATTGTAAGACGGAGTTTGTGATGCATCAAGTAAGCTACGCTTGCCGGGGTTGGTCTGTAGATGGGTGGGTGACTGTCTTAACACCTCGACTCCTCCATGCCTCGGAAAACACGTTAAGCCGTTGGTCCCGGCTGTAATTCGTGGATCTTTGAGATTCGTCAATGGTCGTCAGAAGTCCAAAAGTCTGACAACCAGTTTTACCAAGGGGTATCTTATTACCCAGTTACTGGGTTGTGCAGGTCAGATAGGGCAGTCGCTCCATGTAAAATACTGGTATTCAGCTGCATCCGGTTAGACTGGAAGCCGACCTCAACATAGTTGGGAAAAGGCTGGGCAGATTGATTGATACTGTAAGAGGGAGAATTTGTGATTTATTTAGGTACTCCGACTCCCTCTCCTTCTGTCACCGTGATAGAAAAGGTGGACTAAATCTCGTGGTATGGACATGTGATTTAGAGGAATGAGGAGCATGTGATAAGAAAAATATTATACAGTGTGTTAAGTTAAACGATTGTTATACTTTAGGGTAGTGCAGTAGTAGTGTAATCGTGAAAATGAAACGCTGAAACGAAATGAACAGCTGTTCCCTACATTTTGATTGGTGGGCATCGCAATTTATTAGGACCAGCTATTTTTATACCCAATATTATAAATACAACATGTAAAAAAACCCTGTCCGATCCGTGAGGATGTTGCTAAATATCGTACTGAGAGTCTATACCAATATGTGGTAATTTTCAGTAAAACAGAAAAAAAAATGCCACATTTGTTTTCAATCGAGAAAACCGGGTTATCACATGGGGCGGGACGGGCGTCGTTTAGCGTGTCTACAAGTCGTTATGACTTGTAGACCCGTCTTAACTTATGACTCCTGTAGAAAATTTGCTCATTTTTATTGAATTTGGGGTAATTTTGGTACTAAAAATGTGAATTTTAAGTTGCATAACTTTTTTATTTTCAATAAAAAGATTTTATATTATGTTTTGGTAATGTTATTGCAGTATGCGCCCCTTTCGGATTCTATATGTTAACTAATTGCTGTTTTTTAACATCCTAATAACTGTTTTTTTACATCCAACTAATATTATAAATGCGTAAGTGAGTTTGTTTGTTTGTTACACTTTCACGCTAAAACTTGAGATTTGGATTAAATTTGGCACATGGGTAGACCATGACCTGGGATAGGACATAAGCTACTTTTTATCCCGATATTCCCACGGGATTGAGACTTATGTGGGTGAAACCGCGGGGCGCAGTTAGTATTCTATACGTAATGATGACTGTGGATGTATACAGGGTCAAAAGATATTAGCTAGCAAAACTCCGGTGATGGATATCGATACCTAAACATGATAACTCAAAAATAATTTGACGAGTTTTTTTTTTGGGTTATCAACCGCAGGTCACTTGAAATATGACTTTACAATTTACATAAACCATTTTTTTTTACTTCCATTTTCTTGACCAGTTTTGTAGATACAGAAAACTAATGTTTACCTACGTAATTTTACGTTGTGTTATTAAAATAAATCTTACTCGCATGGCGTTATTTATGACGCGAACCCTTTTAGCGGCGTAATTATAATGATCACTGGCGCACTACGCTCGACCACTGTCCCAAGAGATGCATTCATTATAGTTGTTATAAAATTAGTCCTAGTTTTTGACTACAGTTTCGCTGAAGGGTTTCATAATATTTCATTTTCATTGGTAGCTTTTTTTCAGAATTTTATTAATTAATCGGCCCTATCCAACTTACCTTTGCCCACACATTTAATTAATTTAGGTGTTAAATAAAACGAAATAATCTGTAAGTTTGAAATCGGCTTGCTTGGTGACAGCGGGAACATCTTATATATATTCCTTTCAGCCTACAGATCGAGGTGGCTCGTGGCTAAGTAATAACGGGTTAAGCTACGCTTGCCGGGGTGGGTTTGTGGATGGGTGACCATTTTAACATACCGAGACGGCTCCGTGCCTCGGAAAGCACGTTAACCCGTTGGTCCCGGATGTCATTCGTGGATCTTTAACAGTCGTTACGGGTCGTCAGAAGCCCGAAAGTCTGACAAACAGTCTTACCAAGGGGTATCGAATTACCTAGTTACTGGGTTGTGGAGGTCAGATATGCAGTTGCTCCATGTAAAATGAGGTATTCAGCAGCATCCGGTTAGACTGGAAGCCGACCCCAACATAGTTGGAAAAAGGCTAGGCAGATTGATTGATACAGATTGTAAGTACGTAAAGAAATTGTGCTTAAAAGTTTATCTTCATAATATTCCTCTGACACCGCGTCAGTATCCTTCACAACTGAGAGCAAAGCTTTACAGTTCCCAGGCGACAGGGGGCGCAAGCATCGTTTATAATGATCCTACAGTCTCTAATTGCTGGTAATTTGCACGCCACCTCCCCTTGTCTAGACGACTGCGACGTAATGTTATGACTTAAGGGGGATGCGCCAACTCCCCCGCGACATTCAAATTTTCTTACGTTTTTTTGCAATTTCCAGGTCAGTATCAGGTTATATGTTGATCTAAATATGATTCGCGACCGTAACAATTATTATAGCTTTACAGAATTATAAACATTAGAATCAGAAATACAACTCGATTATAAACATTAAAACAACTCCTTCTAATAATAATAAATCATTTTATTTCGGATAACACAAAAATATCCATAAATTGTTAGTAACATGTTTGCACTTAAATCACTATTGTTAGTACCTAACTTAAACTAAAGACGAATTTGTGGGAAGACCACCCAATATCTAGACACAACGAGAAATGGGAGTGGTCTAACTATGGTATCAGTCTTCGCACAAATTGCCTTATTATGGCGGAGGAAGTGTCTGCCGCCACAGCCTTCAGGATACTATTGTGACTGCCTCTTATTCTGCTCAGGAGTGAGGCTGTTTTTTTGCGTATGATGGCATGAAATCCGCACTTGGTCAAATGTCAATATCATGATTTCATTAAATAGTCATTCAATAGGGTAATTTCAACTTCGAGAGTTGTATTGATGGTTTTTATGGTGATCATTCTTTAGACAAATATTAGATACGGTAGTGAATCACATTTTAATCAATATACAAGTACTACCTGTCACTGATCTGCAAATTGCATAAAAACGTTAGATTAGAATTTCGCTACCTTGGCGCATCCCCTTAAATGTAAATATAATTATAGCAATCAAAATCAATCTGCCTAGCCTTTCCCAAGTATGTTGTGGTCGGCTTCCAGTCTAACCGGATAAAGCTGAATACCAGTATTTTACATGGAGCGACTGCCTATCTGACCTCCACAACCCAATAACTGGGTAATACGATACCCCTTGGTAAGACTGGTGTCAGACTTTCGGGCTTCTGACGACTCGTAACGACTGTTAAAGATCCACGAATGACAGCCGGGACCAAAGGCTTAACGTGCTTTCCGAGTCACGAAGGAGTCTCGGTATGTAAAGATGGTCACACATCCACTGACCAACCCTGGCAAGCGTAGCGTAACCTAATGGATCGACCCGTGCGGCTGTTATTACTTAGCCACGAGCTCCTCATCTATAATATTATATAACTATATTATACATATATGATACTATAATATTTATAGCAGTACGGGTTATTTTTAGAAGCAAGAGATATTCATGTGTTTTATTTTTGAACTAGATACATATTGTTTCGTGCCAACTGGAATCGGCGGCTCCACGACACGAATTCTATAAATTCCACTAGACATTTTTGTTAAGTCCATCTGCCTAGTCTTTTCACAACTATGTTGGGGTCGGCTTCCAGTCTAACCGGATGCAGTTGAATACCAGTATTTTACATGGAGCGACTGCCTATCTCACCACCATTTTTTTGTCTGACCTCCACAACCCAGTTACTGGGTAACACGATACCCCTTGGTAAGACTGCTGGTCAGACTTTTGGGATTCTAACTACTCGTAACGACTGTCAAAGGTCTACGAATGACAGCCAGGACCAACGGCTTAAGGTGAACGCCCACTGGTCCGCACAGCACGCAACGGATTTTAGTTTGCTTTGTATGACGAAATGAACCGAGCGCTAAGTTCGGGCGGTACCGATAGTGGACGCAGTGATATATGAATTCGTATAAAAGCAAACCAAAATCCGTTGGGTGACGTGCGTACGTTGCGGCCGTTGCGGACTTGGGGACGTTCACATTTAACGTGCAATTTTTGTTAAGTAGATTATAATTAAATTACTACACTTACCAAAATCTCATTATGATACGAGACAGGGTCACATTGTAGGTCGCGGTTGACATTAGCTCTTAGGCACCTGTGACCTGTCTCACCGCTGATGAGTAACGAGAAATGAGTAGAGATAGCAACAAACGAGTTGAAGAGCGACGACCAGCGAGTGCGCGATGGCGACGAGCGATTACTCGAGCGAATACAGGAGTAATCGAGTGAGTGAGAGAGTAAAGAGTTCAGCCCGCCAAGGGGGCGT
This sequence comes from Agrochola macilenta, assembly GCA_916701695.1. Taxonomy (NCBI): domain Eukaryota; kingdom Metazoa; phylum Arthropoda; class Insecta; order Lepidoptera; family Noctuidae; genus Agrochola; species Agrochola macilenta. The sequence goes on along the minus strand of OU753554.1, from coordinate 5,594,318 downwards.
CGCTGAGCTAGTACTCGCTTTGATAGTTCTTGTCGCTGTGAAAAACGAGTACTCGCTGGCGGGCGGTGTGAAAAGTCAGCGATCAACTATTAATATATTATGTATCTCTTTTACTAACACGGGACCTACAATCTTTTGTACGTTTCTTGAGCAAGAAAATCGTTGATAGCTAGTTGCTTGCCATCGGCGGTGGGACAGATGGCTTAACAATGTATAGTGTATACTAGTAAGTACTTTGGCTTCGTCACTAAACTTAGCCCTTGGACAATACATGTTTTATATAAATAATAAAACGTTTTTCCTCATGCAATTTACGCACGTGGGTTAGGTTGTTTTTAATTCATCTGGAACATTACACTGGATGTGCAAATAACCACGTATGCATGGGTTATTTAAAGATAGTCAGAAATAGAGTTATTTCCTTTTAATTGCCCTTTGGTGTGAGATATGTGACCAAATCATTCGCAATCTGTCAAAAATACGATCGATTTACCAATATTTTTGACAAGTTTGACAGATTGCGACTAGAATGTGAACGTTTTTTAGGTAGGTACGAGAATTGGCCTTCAGATAGTGTACCATTTAGATCATAATAAGAAATATTTACATATTAAGTTGATACGATTTAATAATAACATACATAACATACGAACTATACTCCCCGAGAGATTAGGTAGACTATGCCCAAGGTGAATTCTCGGACATACGTTTCCGAGTATCCACCTTAAGGTGGATTTTTTGGGGTAGGTAGATAAACGGAATAACCACCTTAGGTGTTTCTGCCCGGCTTGGGCGGAGCACCGCCATGTCCTCACGGAGGCGATCGGCGGCGGCGATCTCTCGCGTCCGGCCCTGGTTCAGGCCATGGTCCGGAGCGAGAGTGCATGGGAGGCCGTCACCTCCTTCTGCGAAGCAGTTATGCTCGCGAAGGAGGAGGCGGAGCGCGCGAGGGAGATTGAAGCTGCACGCCCTCGCGCCCCTAGTCGCCGCAGGAGACGCCCCGGGCGTCGGGAGTCACAAGCTGACTTCCGGCCACCGTAGGCGCGGGCCTGCGGATGGTGAGCGATGGGCAGCTCGCCGTCCGATAAGGTCGGGTCGACGGCGCGTTATGTTCCACGCGCGCCTCAAAGAGATGTCAGCACCAACTGACGGGGTCCGTAAGGGCCAATGCCTGCCAGGGTTGCGAGTTTGTTCGAAAGGGATATCGCGGCCCCGGCACACAGGCAACGGAAGGAACACGGGTGGGTTTTAGTCAGTAAAAGTCTGACACTCCCTCTCGCTCCGCCCAGAGCGGGAGGAGTCATTTGATGATTTCCAACCCAAAAAAAAAAAAAAAAGGTGTATCTGGTACTGCCAGGGTTGCGAGTTTGTCCGAAAGGGATATCGCGGCCCCGGCACACAGGCAACGGAAGGAACACGGGTGGGTTTTACTCAGTAAAAGTCTGACACGCCCTCTCGCTCCACCCAGAGCGAGAGAAGTCATTTGACGATATCCCAAACTCAAAAAAAAAAAAAAAACTGGGTTCCGTAGTTAGGGCGCGTTTGCAAATTGGAAAAAAATATGCTGTTTTTCAGTACATTTTGTGACAGAACTAAACCGAATCAAATATAACAAATAACTACCACATATAGGTTGGTTCTTCATCTTCAAATGATTGCAACTTTTTGTTCAAAATAAAAACGATTTTCCGTTGCCATTTTCCACAAAATTAACGATACCGGGTTGAGTTTAGGTACATTTTTTGTTCTATTATCAATATATTTAAACATTTCTAAAAATACTATTAGTAGGCAGACATATTTAATTGTAAAACTTTGGAAAAAAAAGTTTTAAAATGTCACAAATAGCCGCAAAACAAAATAAAAACCGAAACTAACTTTTTCAAATATTTTGCTATTACGGATGAATCTTAATCGATTGCATTAAGGGTTATTTTATTTTTGGTCTGTTTTGATTCATTTCACAAATATTTCCTCAGTCCGCCGTTGGCCGCTGTCATGAGTGGACCCTGTGTTTTGAGTGTTTGCAGCGGCTCGTGTGGAAAAAGATCGCTGTACAAATACTAAATATTTGATAAACCAAATTTGATACTTGATATGGTAAGATAATTTTGTATTCACAGATTTGAATTACCATTAACTTTATCCTCACAGATTTTTACAGTTTATAAATGCCTATTCGACTGGGACTTGATGGAGTTACCTGGAGGCGTACTTCGGTGACTGCTACTGGAACTCCTCGACGAGTAGAACTAGGTGTGCCAAGTTTGGGCTCGTTTTGTTAGTTATGATGAGACCAAAATATTTGTGTGAGTATGTGACGAATGTGCTCTTAACTCCATATTTCTCACTTGTCTTGGGTCAATCAATTTTAGGAGGAGACAATTAGACCTAACTTAAAGTTAAGTCTACAGGCACGAATTATTTTACGAGAGCTTTTCCCAAATGCCTTATATATCGGCATCTAAAACAACAATTCAGTTTTGAAAGTTACACAATATTATGCACTTTATTTTATACAAGATAAACGAGTAGTATTCATGCTTACTAATAGAAGCATTTAGCGAAGCACACCTTCAAGTCACTCCATCAAGTACGGAGGTAAGGTCTCATCATAACTAACAAAACGAGTCCAAACTCGGCAGACCTAGTTCTACTCGTCGACGCGTTCCAGTAGCAGTCACCGAAATACACTTTCAGGTCACTCCATCAAGTCCGGAGGTAAGGTCTCATCATTACTAACAAAACGAGCCAAAAATCGGCACACCTAATTGTACTCGTCGAGAAGTTCACGTAGCAGTCACCGAAGTACACTCTCAGATCATTCCATCAAGTCCGGAGGTAAGGTTTCATCATAATTAACTAAACGAGCCCGAACTCGGCACACCTAGTTCTACTCGTCGAGGCGTTCCAGTAGCAGTCACCCAAATACACTTTCAGGTCACTCCATCAAGTTCGGAGGTAAGATCTCATCATAACTAACAAAACGAGCCCAAACACGGCACACCTAGTTCTACTCGTCGAGAAGTTCCAGTGGCAGTCACCGAAGTACACCTTCAGGTCACTCCATCAAGTCCGGAGGTTAGTAAAAATTTAAAGAACAGTACGAAATATTTTTTGGAGGTACTAATGTATTATAAAGATAAAAGAAAAAAAAAATAACAAAGTATCAAAATTAGTTCACTTGACCACAATCACCGCAGTTGGCCCGTGTCAATGAAACGTAGTAGTTCGATTCAATACCTATCAATTTTGCAAACGCGTCCTTAATCCCACGAACAAACTTAACATTACAACAACAATATCGAGAGATTTACTATGTTATTTTAAGACCATAGACTTCTTATAGGTTTTTCTGTAATCTATGAGTAAAGAACCACTCTCTGCATTTTTTTCAAAATTTTTGGCTCAATAGTTTCGGAGATAAGGGGGGGAATGGTCAATTTTCATCAATTTTCATAAATATCTTTAAGTGTTTAAATTAAAATTATAAAAAATATATATTTGAGATCCTCGCAACAAGTCCTTTCATTTGTTATGTCACACGGTTCAGTTTGCAAAACTTTTTATTTTTATTTTCTAATTTGGACCCCCAAAAGTAACCCCAAAATTCAAAATTCATTTATTTACGTTACACTTCCGTGTTTGGGTCACATAAATACATATGTGTACCAAATTTCAACTAAATTGTTCCATTAGATTCGGAGCAAATTGGCTGTGACAGACGGACAGACAGACAGACAGACACACGAGTGATCCTATAAGGGTTCCGTTTTTTCCTATTGAGGTACGGAACCCTAAAAATGTGTATCTGATAGTCCACCCATATTTCGGCAGTAATGTTTAAGTCCCATGTAATAAGGGGCGAGCCTATTACCATCAACCGGACACAAATCCAGACTCCGAGCTGCTACTGAGATATTCCTGATGAAAAAACCCAATAACACTTTGCCCGAACTGAGAATCAATACAATATAATAATACTTTACCAACTAGAAAGAAAGAAAATACGTTAATTTGCGGTAAACATGACGCAAATAAAGAACGAAAAAAAAATAAAAAAACAATTTTGAAGTAAATTATATTTTTAACAAATTGTTTTATCCAAAAAGACTGTCCATTATTTTGTATATCTCACTGCTTAGTTACTAAAGGCCTCCATATCGTTCCTTTTACAAACGAGTCAAAAACCTCACCCAAAAATAGCTACATAGCAACATCACGTCTAAACTCCTGGATCGAAATAATTTAATCAAAGTTACTCGTGCGTATAATAAACTACATACAGACCCGACTGCGGACTGGACCCAAAATGGACACGAAACTCTTTCCACTGAGCATTCGAAGCAAATCGGTGAAAATAAAAATGTTTTTATTTTTTGTATATTGGCATCATGTTTTTATGTATATTCATGTAATTTGTTATCTTTTAATTGTGCTTTTGTGTGTCTTTTGTATGCACTGAATAAATGTTTTATCTATCTATCTATCTATCTATCTATCTAAAATAGGTTTCCATGTGAGCGAGCGAAAAATACGTAGATGAGGTTGTGACTTCAGCAAGAGTGTAGCGACAAGCGGGCTTTGGCGTAGTGGGTTTGGTAAGGTAAATACAATCAGATTGTTATTATAAGCGCAATGTAGGTACAAAAAATAGAGGATGATGGAGACGATGACAAATCATCATTAGTATCTGTTTCATAGTGTCCAGATAACGCAATATCTACCAGATGAATTAATAATCCTATACTATTAAATGAGGAATATTTGTATATATATATTTGTAATCACGTTCTCGAAAACGGCTGTAACGATTTCAAAGAAAGTTGCAATATGGGGATACACGCGGGCGAAAAATCGATTTAGCTAGATCTCATATCTGGGAAAATTCGTTTTCTCCATATTTTCACCCGAGCAGTGCTCGATCGACAAAAGTTTAGAACAAGATGGCTATCTTAGAATAATTGACATTTGACAATAATTGACAGACATGGCAGCATGGAATTAGTAAGTACCTACGATCATGGCAGGATGGAATTAGTAAGTACCTACTATCACGGCAGCATGGAATTCAATCATCGAACCATCGAATTCATGGAAACATCGTGAGGAAACCTGAGAGAAATTTCTCGACGGCATGTGAAGCTATGTCAGAGGCCCATGGGCGGCTTTAAAACTCTGACACCAGGTTAGTCACTAACCACACGAAAAGTAGAAGACGGAATTAGTATGTAGGTGCTATACATGGATTTAGTATGAACTATCCTATACTATTAAATGAGCATTCTCTATTTTCACCCGGAGCTCGGTCGACCAGGTACTGTTACATAATTTGTGTAAAATTTTCAGTCAGATAAGTTAACAGGAATTTATCTGAAGCTGGTGAAGACTAAAACAACTTTTAGACTTTTGACGTTAATAAGGTAATTCAATTTACCTACTTTATTCGTCAAACTAACTACTCCTGCGGGCGGCGAAATTGGGGCTGTGTCGCCGCCCAAACAGTCAGTCACAAAGAATGGTCACGCAGTGTTCCATGCGAGCCATTATAAGAGGACGAGCGGTCGTGGGATCGGCTCGATCCAGCCTGTCCTGTTCGATCCAGCCTGTCCCTCTTGCTGTCCTCCCCCAGCGAACGCCCTAAGGCGAGGTTCGTACCTCACAGGGGGTGCCCTTAGCTCCTAGTTTTAATTAGCATAGTTTTGCCCCTGGCTGGAGGCTTTAAGTGTAGAAGCTTAAGGCAGCCACAGGATTGACCGGTTAAGTAGTCATGACCTCAGTGGTCAGCTACGAGGTGCCCTACATAAAAAAATAAAAAATAAACGTGGGATCGGCCGCACTGGGTGATGGGCCCGCTAGGCATGGCGGGCTGATAACAGTCGGGGGTGCGGCGAATGTATAAGTATCTCCCGGGCCCCGACACATGGTAGTAGTAGGAACAGTGGAGTTTTAGTCGATAGGAATCCGACATAGTCCTCCGTTCTCCCAAGACGGAGGATTACCCCACGAAAAAAAATATGAAGTAGTAATTAAACTTGCAGTCGCACCCAAATGTGTTTCGCCCGTTCTCACCGCCCGCTGCGCCATCTCCGCGTTCGCTGAGGGTACCACACGACACAGCCTTATAGGGACTGAATAAATTGTGCCTTCTATATTTCTTCGCAATAATTTATTGATATTTGAGATATCCTTTGGCTGGGATAAATGAGAAAGGCAGTCTTGTGGCTCTAATAGTTCGCTCGGAAAAGATATCGTCGCAATTTCGGGCATAATTTAAGATTATTGTGGTAGAGATTGTGTGTGACGAGCTTTGAAAGTTTAGTAATGTTTTCCATTACCGTCAACCGTGTCTAGTTATTACAATATTTAGTTCTCTCAGAGTCAACAACAATAAGTCTAAAACAGGAAAAAAATGAGCTAAACGAATAGTTATTTTTAAAACGCATGTTTTTCCGGCTAAAGATGAAATAAATTAACATTAGCCTCTCCTAAAAATAAACACTTGCAAAAATGTTTTTCATATGAAAGCCTATAGTTGCCTTTAATACAATGTTTGTTCAATCAATCTGCCTAGCCTTTTCTAACAATATTGGGGTCGACTTCCTGTCTAACCGGATGCAGCTGAATACCAGTATTTTACATGGAGCGACTGCCTATCTGACCACAACAACCCAGTAACTGGGTAATACGATACCCCTTGGTAAGACTGGTTGTCAGACTTTCGGTCTTCGACGACCGGTAACGACTGGCAAAGATCCACGAATGACAGCTGGGGCCAACGTCTTAACGTGCTTTCCGAGGCACGAAGGAGTCTCGGTATGTAAAGACGGTTACCCATCCACAGACCAACCCCGGCAAGCGTAGCTTAACCTGATGAACCGACCCATGCGGCAGTTATTAATTAGCCACGAGCTTGTCGTACAAACAATAATTGTATAATACAAAGTTTGTTATACCACTGTTAATATTAGTCGCCATGTCATTATTTATACTACCTCGCCTAAGATTTCAACTGGCCCTGTTTAATATGTTCGCTACCAAGTAGCAGCCATTATTTAGTTTTTATAATTCCTTGCATTTTGAAGCTCATCTAATATAATTATTGCTAAAATATTGAATCGCTGCCAAGTAATTTTTTTAGTAGGAAATTGTTAGTCGTCCTTTAAGTTGTCAGTCGCCTGGAAAATAACTAGCCTTTTACAAATTCTTCCTCATAATATTCTTAGAGATGCAAACAATGAGCTGCAAACGTCATCAACACTTTTTTGTCACGTTTTCATAAATCAATTTTGTTGTTTGTCTGTTTCAGAAGATGTCATGCGACACCGCTGATCCGTATACCAATAAAAACAGTAAATATCATGTTTCAAATTACTCAACAATTTCGTTACACACATCATAATTATTAATTATCTAAGATATATCACATGAAACTACGCGAAAGATGATCCCACTTAAGTTCAATTACATTAATTATAGGCGATAGTCGCCCAGCAACAGTGGCGACATGATAGTGGGTAATTATTGCAAACAATTGAAGGGAGTAGCGACAATTAGTTGCTATGTCGGCGGGAGGCTGTCGGCGGCCCATTTCAGGATTAGACGCGCGACGGGGGACGCGACGCGAAGACGGTACGTTCTATCGGCAAGTAGACATTATGTTATGCAGTGATAGCCTAGTGGTGTGACCATCAGACTGCTAAGTCATAGGTCTCGAGTTCGAACCCAAGGCACGCACCTCTGACTTTTCGGATTCATGTGCGTATTGTATAATTATCACTTGCTTCAAAAACAGTGAACGAAAACATCGTGAGGAAACCGGCATGCCTGAGAGATATTTCTCGACGGCAAATGAAGCCAAGTCAGACGCTAATGGGTGGCTTTAAAACTCTGAAACCAGGTTAGTCACTAACCACACGAAAAAGAAGAAGTAGACATTATAGAAAAAATATATCGTTAAATATACTCTCCAGCAAACACCGAACATACGTCAAAATCCACGTCATTAATAATCCTCGTTTAATCTCTAGAAATTGTTTTAATACGCCTGTTTCATATACTTACCTTCAAAAACGCCATGCCTAGAGTGTGTTTGAGTATGTGTGCGTAGTAACTTAGTGTTACGAATCTTGTAGTAGTCGGAAGACCGAGAATATCGTAATTACCCAGCAACAGGGTTGTGCAATAGCAATTAATGGAGTTGGTGTTGAGTAGCAATATGTTGTTTAATGCGTTCACTCAGTGCAAAATATTGACCTGCCTACCACCAGCATATAGAGAGAGATAGGTGGATGTTGATATCAGTATATTTGATGCGTAGCGTTTCAGATATCAGCTACGTCAGCGTAGCGTCAGAAACTTCGTCCGTAGCAACCGCGTAGCCATTCTTTACGATTAGTGGTCTTTGGAAATATACATCAATTTCGGTGGAATTTATTTCAGTAGGTACCTTTACTTACCTTTATTTTAAAATATCGGGTAGAATCATGGTGACCTAAAATACAATAGGAGTTTGTAGTTATTAAATAAGTTTTTGCGAGAGATTGTCTTGTCGAGAGAAACGTTACGTTACGAGCACTCATTGCAAAACATTGATTTGAAATCAATTTGTAAATAATATTATGACCTTATTTGTGATAAACCTAATCTACAGTAATATAAGTTTTCGCAAAATGTTTAATGCTACTAAAATTACAAGAACCAATCATCCTTTCGTCTGCCGTCGTGAAGAGTCTGCGGGAAATCGGTTCATTTCCTTTTCTGCGATTCTTTAAGTTCAAGAAATAATTGAAATCTTTTAGTACACTTAACCAGAAAAGGTATGTGCTTCGGTAACCTTCGTGTTTCCGAATTAGCACGAACGTCAGATCACCCTTCCTGGGTCAACCGCCGCGCTTTTTAGTAGTGCATATGTCACAGCCAACTAGCTTAATTAGCCTTTCAGTTAGCAGAATAGCCATTTTATTAAACGGCGCCGTTCAACTACCGGCCGGAATGATATTCATAATAGGTTAGGTTGGAACTGTGACCAACCACGCGCGAGCCGAATTGATCGCAGTAACTAAACGGTGGTGGGGTGCACCCCGACCAAATGGGTTAGGTTAGAACTGTGACCAACCGCTACTTCCAAAGACTAGGCTGTTAACTGAAAGGCTAATTAAGACGCAGATATATGCCAGTGACCTTGAGTGGTTAGCTTGCGTGTTCTGTACTAAGCTCACGCAACGCGTCGTACGTCCAGCCAGTAATAGGACTCGCCCATCAAGGAGCGCTGTCCCAAATTAGATGCATTAATAATTTATTATACATAAAACAAAAGGTATTTTAATAAAACAGGTATACTAAAAGATCAATATATAAGTTATCTTTAAAAAAGTGAAGGTTTAAAAAAAACATGCTTGATAGATCTTGCGTCATTCTTAGTTTATTATCCGCGTAAGACATAATTTTACAAATTAATTTCACTATGTAATATAAATATAATCTAAAATATTCCTATATTAAGTTATTTGCTCTAATGTAACATTTATTTTTTCCAAATCATTAACACTACTCGTTTAGACGTGATCTTCAGTATAAAATCATTAAAAGTCGGTTATCGTCGCCTTAAGCTAGTTGGCTGTAACACATCATAGTGCGTTTTTGTGAAGTTTTCACTCTGTCGGGTTACGTAGTTCGGTCGCAGAACGTCATCGCTCAAAAAGTTTTGGAAAGATTTTTGAAGTTGCATAGATTTGTTAATGTATAATTTTGTTATAATGGTAATAAAAAATAGGCTAGTAAGTACTTCCATGGTTCTAACAGATAATAGATCTCATTATCGCGCGTTCTTATTCTCAAAGATAAACGATGATTCCCAAAGCGCATACTTTTCTTGGGTAATCTGTATACAGAGTGGATTTTTGAGATGGGGCAGAAAGGGCAGCTACCTTAACCGTTGTAGCTACAGGAAAACGGTCTTTGAAGACTGTACTTAACTTTTTGTGACATTTTGATCTGCATTCAAAGATTTTGAAAAAAATGTACTGTCAACAAGAAAATCGGCGGTTTTCATATAAACTTTTTTTGATGCCATTCGATCCCGTTTCTTATAACGATCAAAATACTCTACTGGACCAACCGAGGTTTGAGTGCTAGAAAAGTCGGAAATCGCAAAAAACTTTTTCTATTCTTTAGGTAGGAAAAAAAATCCAACTTACTTTTTTATGATGGACAGACTAGCCAGATTTTGATGAGGTTTTCACCATCGTTTAGAGAATTTATTCCGGTATGTGTTTAATTCGTTATTATTAAAGTGACGTAAAACTAAGAAATCTCGATGTTTTGTCAAGTCTTACAAACCGTGCGAAGCCAGAGCGGGTCGCTAGTGAAAAATAAATACAATTATAAATATGAATTTAACTCAAATAATAATGAAATTTCAAAATGTAATAAACCAATCACATATTGGTTTATTAAATTTTGACAATATATGTTTAGGGGTATGAGGAACAGGGTGTAAAGTTCACTCATCCCCCATAGAAAAGGGAGGATCCTCCGACCAGACGGGTGTGATGTCTGGCGGGCAACTGCCCAGAGGTTTGAAGTTGGGAGATTCTATATATGTTTATCGCGCGGTAAACTCTAATTGCGCGATGCAGGATTTGTGTGACGTCAGGATGTTATGTGACGTCAGGTCTTTGATGCGTAGTTCGCATGTAGCGATGTAGATGCCGCTACATACATATGATAAAATAATATGCTTAAATTGTTCTATGTATTTATGGTAGAATATAGGCTTTTTTATTTTATTTATTTTTATTTCATCTTTGTTTATGCCTTAGCTGAACACAGATGTATGAAACGTTTATTTATTTGCTTTCGAAGAGTCAAACTAGGATTTTCTGACCTTAAAATATTTTATTCCAAAAACATAAAATCTTTTTTTTATTTCTATTCAACGTTCTAATCTAGCACAGGCCATATATCTAACAGCCAGTCTGCGACCTTGATGTATTACGAAAATAGCTGAATTTTCACAAACAAACAAATAAATAATTCTAGACATTTCCTCGGTTTTAATGTTTCACCTGTCAACCAGTTTTGTTAGTCATTTGTCATCTAGGACATCACAGACTGGCACGTAGGATATAAATAACTATTTACATAACGCCTGATGCTCTGGGAATTATTTATTATGTAGGAAAGAAGAAAAAAGAACGAAGGAAGAAAAATAGTTTATTCTGCACATACCAAAAGCATATTAAAAAAAAAATACAATATGCAGTCCCTATGTCAGTGCCCCTTTCGAATCGGACAGGGTTTATTTTTAATTAGCCAAAAGCCTCGTATTCATGGCTGGTATTTGTAGGTACACCTCATTTGACTAGTGGTTGTAAGCGATTGATTGCCGGGTCGGGCATGTGTGTGTTATATGGCATCATTGCCATGTTGTATGGCAAGAACGAGCCAGCCCTCTGGTCACGTGAAGTGTCGACAGCCCCGGATCTAGAATTTTTTGGAAACGGGGCAAAAACTGCCGTCTCCCGCCCCCCGCCAATCCTTTATGGGGATATGCTAAGGTAGCCCGCGAAATTAAAATTTTCTGGAAATTATATTTTTGGCACCAACATATTAATCGATCGAAATGCCCCAATCCAATAGACGCGTCAAGACTGTAGTAAGTAAAGAAACAACCGACTTCCGAAAAAAAATAGTGAAAAATAACTTTAATTTCGGAAGTCGGTGTCTTTGGTTTTGAAATTTTCGTTTTTTGCCACCGACTTCCGAAATTAAAGTTATTTTTCACTTTGTAGTGTTTTTTTTCGGAAGTCGGTTGTTTTTTTTTTTGTAAAAAGTTTTTATTTTTCACTGTTTAGTTGTGGTACCTACCCCACACAAATTCGAATACCACTACCTGCTATGTAAATAACAGTCACAGGAAGTTATTATCATATCATCCACATATACTAAGTGGGAAAAATACGTATCAAAAACTATCCATGCAAAGTTTATAAAATTGATATGGGACCAATCCGGGAGAATACCCTTTCATATAAAAAATAATTTTCAAAATCGGTCCATAATTAACGGAGAAATCGGCGGACATACATAAAAAAATAACAATAAAACATACATACGCGTCGAACATATAACCTCCTCCTTTTTGGAAGTCGGTTAAAAAGAAATAAATAGAATAAAGGTGGCGCCCGGGGCACATACCCTGCCCCCGTAAATCCCGGGCTGAGTTTCGACCAGTCGCCGAGAAATTTCCATGTGGTAACTACAGCGCAGTAGGTGTGTATTGGTATTCTGAGAAACAGGTAACTATTGGATCTATAAAATATAAATAATATAATTTATATATAGGTAGAATCCATCAGAAAATATGATAACGGAAAGTTTCTTTGATGTCCGATTTATTTTCCACACTTATCAAAGGCATTCCCATCGGACGGGAAGAGCCTCGTACGAGGCGCAAATAGGCACGTACCATTCCAAGAGCCTTTGTATCAAGCTTTTGATTTGACCCCGAAATAATACTGTTTTGCCAAACCGTCTATTTATATCGGTTCACGGAAAAATGTTTCTATTACATTGTAATTGGGTTTATTTATTTCTATGGGTGTATCTTTTCGAAGAGAAGCTTCTATGAATTCGGTTTTCCGGAAGGTCTGATCGCCTGTTTTTGTTTTTTTCTGAGTTAAGCTTTGCTTTGTAAGGATAGTAGATTGCTCCAAAGAAAACGGTTCTACGTGCAAAAAGAGTAATGCATAAGATATTTTATACTTACTTAGAGGAACTTCTTGCAATGAATTTATGAAAATATTGTAACAACCGTTTGTTACAATATGTTCAGAAAATTAATCTGTTATTTATTTATTACACTTTCATCACCATCTGCCTACCCTTTTCCCAACGATGTTGGGGTCAGCTTCCAGTCTAACCGGATGCCGCTGAATGACAGTATTTTACATGGAGCGACTGTATCTGACCTCCACAATACAGTACCAACTGGGTGACACGATACCTATGTCTATTCATAAATTTTATCATCTGATTGCATACATTATTATGACATAATTATCTGTTCGTAATTTCTATAATATTACACTATTTCATTATGTTACACAAAACAAAACACACATGTATTCATCTTTCACATTGTTGTTGTTTATTATTACTTTAACCCGACTACGGCAAAGCCAAAAAGAAGGTTATGATTTTAACAGACTATGTATATATCATAGGTACTTACAGAACGACACAACTTAGATGTAGCATCGGCAAGATTCGTAAACCCGATCACCATCTGAACTGAGTGCGTCTTCGTACATAATAGGCTGACTGGCAAAATACGGGTATGGTATCTAGTAGTATTCCGTAGTCGGGAAAAATGACGATGATTATTCCCCGACTGCGGCTGAGCCCAAAAGGAGGGTAATGGTTTTGTAATGTTCTGTTATAAAACGACTAGTTTCTGTTCGCGACTACGTCCGCGAGAAATTTCTTGTTCCCCATCCGCGTCACATCGCATTGCCCGCTCGTGCTATTACTTCGTTTTAGCGTTCTTTCTGACTTTTTTCTGATTGTTCGACTCCTGAGGGTCAGAGCGTGATGTTACATAGCGTATACCTTTTTGGCGCAGCCGTGAGGCACACACTATTGTTGTTAAAATATTATTTAAATTTTTTTGTTATTTGTATTTTGTGTTTCACAAACTGAGTCCAAATAAACTTTATTCTTTCTTTTCTTTTCTTTTCTTTTCTTTCCTATCTTTCTTTCCTTTCTTTTCTTTCCTTTCTTTTCTTTCCTTTCTTTTCTTTATAACTTTCCAAACAAACTTAAACAAACTCTTCATGAAATCACCAATATTTAGGTGAAAATTATATTTACGAAAACGCAATAACTTGTGAAGTAAATTTCAAATGAACGAATGAAAGTTTTCAAATTTATGCTACATCTAAGTTGTGTCGTATTGTCGTACCTATGTATGTATGTTCATTTGTTTCCTCGTAACTTCTAAACTGCTCGTCGTATTTTGACAAACGAGATAACGTTGGAAGCGTCATGTTTTTCCGCGGGTTACTAGACTTTAAGACGTCACATAACGACTTCGATTACATGAAAACCGAAAAAATCGACATCGATATCTTGTTTTCACTTTTTTTGTAGGTATTTTTGTCGTAGATAAGATTTAGTTTAAACCTTTATTTTTAACAACACATCATAGATGAACATATTTGGCGAAATGTGGGTGTACCTGCTACAGGTACATCTCTGCCTAACCTGTCGGGGAAAACCGCCGTGAAGGTATGATGTTATGTGATTTTATAGGTACCTGGAATCTATTGGTAACGAGGAAAATGTATGATTATGCACTTATTCATGGTGAATCATGTCCAATCGGTTTATTTGATTTACATCGAGTATGAAACTTCAGTATCTGATAGGTTGTACGCGATACGATTGTGATAATAATATTGTTATCAATGGCACAAGGTTCTCAGAAGTGCTTTCAGTAATTTTTGCACAGGTTCATCAATTTATTTTACTACTCGTATTAGCTTTTGCCCTCGGCTTCGCCCGCGTGGAGAAAAAGTATCCTATGAGATAATCCAGGTTATAAACTATCTGAGAACCAAATTTCAGTCAAATCCGTTCAACCGTTTTTGTGCCAATCCGGAACATACATCTAGACAAACGGATAAATATTCTTAGTTAAAATTTTATGTGTTTCTAAAACATGCCGGTTTCCTCACTATGATTTCTTTCACCGTTTTGAGACCATTGGTGATGAAATTATTTACACATGGTAAAGTGGTTGCCTGGGTTCGAACCCACGACCTTACAAGTCGTGAGTGGGGGCCGTTATATTACAGGCTTTTTGCTCAAAGCGATTTGTGCCCGACAAACTTTAGATGGACCGGTAAAACATAATTACACTTAAGCTAAATTGCCACGTCAAGTACCCAACGTTCTTAAGATTCCAAGCTTCCTCTTGCTTCACTAGGCACTTGCAGCTCTTGGTTCCAGGACATACCGGTTTCGATTTTAATTAGGTAAGCTTTCAAACATCAATATCCTTTAGATATCGATGCTATTCATAAAGTTTAGTTTACAGTTTACATTCTATCCTTCCTATCCGACCCGCAAAGTTATAAAACAATCTTCATTACAGCCAATCACCACCCACAGACCTCTCTACACCAGCAAGGTATCTGCAGAGAAGGCATATAAAGTAATAACTCGATTCGCCTCATGTATGAGGAATTTTTCACAAGAATTATATTAGTCTCATATTCCCTCACTCGCGAACCGCAAATTCAAATATATTGTAATACATTTTGCATCAATTTCTCGTGCCTTGTGCGTTTCTTGAATAAACCAATTTTCTTCGATATTTGCTTTGTGAATAGACCATTGTAGGTATCTATATTATGTTCAAAGCCCTGTTCACACGACCCGAGAAAACGCGCGTAAAGTGCTGAAAAGTTCTAAAATCAGTTTGATTGTGTATCGTGTTGTTAGGTAACGCGTATTTTTTGTAGTTACGTGTTACTATGTAGGTTGTGTAAATAATAGATATAACGTAATAGTTAGAACAATTTTGTTGCCTCAGCGCGTCAAAACCAACGATTCAGCGCGTTTATATCGAACCATACGTGGGGCTTCATTTGTGAACGTGTACAAAGAAAGGTAAACAAGCCGCGAATGTTTTGCGTTCAAACACGTGTCATTAATTAACTAGCCTCCTACATAACTGGCCCTAAAAGAGGCAGTTAACCGAAACAAGTGGAAATAGCAATAAGATGCCTTTGCCCCTGCAGTAAGACTCTACCACCCAATATATAAAAAAAAAACTTGAGAGGTGTCAAGGGACACCCGGATGGAACGAAGTTCCTCTTTCTATGAGAGAGAGAGAGAGAGAGAGAGACGGACAGACAGAGAAACACGCGCACGCCGCACGGCTTACAACTATAGCAAAAAGTGTCGTTACAACTTTTGGTCCTAATTTTTTCCGTCTAGCCCCCTTTCGCAACGCGCGATAAGGAACTTCGTTCCAAAAACCCTGGCTGATCTGTGAGCCGTCATGTATCGTGCTGTTCAGCATTGTGGGCCATTTTTGGAAAACAAATACCTTTTCTTTTAAATCGGGAATTGTATATATTGGGTCCACCTATGAAATAGGCGTTTTTTTCTCACAAATAGAGAACCTCGTCACTTCCATGATTTAAAATATTCATCTACTGCTTGGTATTATATCGAATAATGACCATCATAGACAACTACCAATAGTAAAAAAACCTTATTACTTATAGTTTTATAAACATAAAAATTACCTTAAAAATGACCTTTTTGTCTAGCAGAACTGACCACTATCTGTTTTAACTAAGCCAAAACTTATTTTTGTCGCTTAATCTAAGTGGTATATTTGTTAACTTAGTTTTTAAACATTAGAGCATAAAAGTTTTAAAACATTCGTGTTCATGGTTGTTATATAAATTAAGAAAATGTTAGTATGAAAAATGCAACTTCTTTAAAATTCTCCATAAAAAACGCTGATTTCATAGGTGGGACCTATTACTTGGCAATATGAGCGCGGCTGACCGTCGCGTAGCGGGCGTCTACAAGTCATGTATGCTATTTTGCATGCATTTTAAATAACAATAACTTTAATATTACAACATAATTACTAGCTCAATGTAGGTGTACTAAAGGTGCACCTCTGCAATATTATGTTTGTTCATGTATTTTTCTTCTATTGTTATTCGCTAGATGTCTGATGATGTAAAAGATCGCTAGATGTCTTACGCTTCCAATACAGTAATGTTTTTAGGATGCTGTTAAAACTGCCCCGTTTCTGTACTCTCAGAACGGAACTGACGGCTTCCATGCAGTGATTCGCAAAAAAGTCGCATCACTGATGCGTAGAGCGCGGGTCAGTGACAATAGCATCCTGAAAACAGTGGTGGAGAGCCCTTACTCCTCTTTTCTGAGGCACTATGTGGGGAGAATGGTCCGGTAGCATATTCCTTCCTTTATCGTTCTCTGCACATCCTGCCGCAGTCGCCAGCTATTCTCATCCTTCTTTTGTTTAGTACTTATACTAGTGATAAGGTATTTTACTAACAAATTTGACCATATTGTTGTCCGAACTGAATAAATAAAATCAATCTGCTTAGCCTTTTCCCAACTATGTTGGGGTCGGCTTCCAGTCTAACCGGATGCAGCTGAATACCAGTATTTTACATGGAGCGACTACCTATCTGACCTCCACAACCCAGTAACTGGGTAATACGATACCCTTTGGTAAGACTGGTGTCAGACTTTCGGGCTTCTGACGACTCGTAACGACTGTCAAAGATCCATGAATGACAACCGGGACCAACGGCTTAAAATGCTTTCCGAGGCACGGAGGATTCTCGGTATGTAAAGATGGTCACCCATCCACTGACCAACCCCGGCAAGCGTAGCTTAACCTGATGGATCGGCTGTTGTTACTTAGCCACGAGCTCCTCTCCGAACTGAATAAATAAACAAAATAAAATTAATTATTGCGGTATTTATGTGACCCTTTTTACATCTGACAGGTTTTTAAACACATTGTAATCGTAGTCTTTAAATAATATTTATAAACGCGCGTCGTATAAAATGTCGTGTGAACAAGCCTTAAAACGTGGCTTTCAAAGATGTTATGTTCGCTTTACTTTCATCTTCACACGCTTTTATCACGTTAAATGGATGTCACCTAACATCGTGGGACGTAATTTGCATATACCGTGTTATGTCACCTTTCGACGGAGCGAATGCAATATATGTATCTTGATTTTCGGTGTGATCATCGTTGATGTTTTAATTTAAGTGCATTCAATAGAAACAGAAGGATCTTGAAGTTTTGGTTGCCGATCGTAATGTATATCGATGCCTTAGTTCACAATTGCACTAACTACATAAAAGACAATTTTGAGGAGAGCGTTTTAAAGTTTTTTAAAGTTTAGACGTGAACAGTACGAAAACAAAGTAAAATAATAAAACAATTATGCATCTATTCATAAGACTAGTCCTTTAACTCAATCATATCTCAATATTGTAATATTTGTATAACCATAACGTTTTAAAAATAGCGAAATAAACATGCGACCCCCCATTTAATACATTTGTGCACTAAGATTGATTATATTGACATGTATTAAGTGAAAAACTCAAAATATTTTAAGGCTGGTTCAAGGTCCAGTACAGTACTTAGCACACTTGTATATAAAACTTTCTTGATTCTTTTGTACTACCAACACATAGTACACTAATAAAGCACTATTAAAATGTATGAGCCGATATTGCAAATGTATTTAGTAGGTTTGTGTTTTGAAATATTCTGCAGTTGAGAAATTTAAAATCAGTTAAAGTATGTCTTGTTTGGATTTACAAAAGTAAAGGTCATTAGTATAGTAGAGCATCGAAAAATCATGGAACTATTTAATACAACTGAACATCTACGTTTTTGGTAGAAAGAGACGGATTAACGGCATTTTGATACGCGCAAACGAAAGAGCATGACATTTATTGTATTTGGCACTAAAAAGTGAAAATTGTTTTTGTAGTTAGTACAATTGTGAACTAAGGCATCGATATGATGTTAGAGTTCAGAGTTAGGATTTCTAGTCAACCAGCAGTCTTGTAGGCTGAGTACGAATGCGCGAAGTTAACGTAATTTCCAGTGATTTTTTTAATTGTTTTTTTTGTTGTATTTATTTAATTTGAAGACTTGTTCTTTTCGTGTGGTTAGTAACTAACCTGGTTTCAGAGTTTTAAAGCCGGCTATGGGCCTCTGACTTGGCTTCACATGCCGTCGAGAAATATCTTGCAGGCATGCCAGTTTCCTCACGAAGTTTTCCTTCACCGTTTTTTGAAGCAAGTGATAATTATACAATACGCACATGATTCCGAAAATACAGAGGCGCGTCCCTTGGGTTCGAACTCGAGACCTATGACTTGGCAGTCTGACGGTTACACCACTAGGCTATCACTGCTCAGTTTGAAGACTTTATTTATAACTTTGTGTGATATTAATAAACTAGGTGCAGCTCACTATTTTTCTAAAATAAAAGTAGTCTAAGTTACTCCTCATGACTTCAATTGTCTGCCAGTGAAAGTCCCGTCAAAACAGGTCCAGACGTTTCGGAGATTACCCGGAACAAACAGACAGACATCTACAACAAACAGACCGTATATACTTTTATATGCATTTAGTAAAAAGCTGTTAGTTTGACATTACCAGCAGATACTTCAATTTAATTTATTTGTCTAGATGTTTAGATTATGCTTGCTGCGAAAATTTTTACGAAGTTAATATAGCATAAGCGTATTTCCAGTTTAAAAATCGTTCTAACTTACGTAATGTTTAGTTTGTCCTACCCGCTAGGCCTACTGGTCTGGTTATGAATGCCATTTTACTTTTTTTTTATAACCGAATTGATATTTGCAACACCGAGGGATTTGGCGATGCTTTGTTATTAAACTTCACCTGCCAAGCGCTGTCGCTATGCATTTGTTTTGTTTCAACTTTACGGCCTCAATGTTTTTGCTGTCCATTTATATGAAACGCAACATGAAAAAACAAAAGAGCAATGAACGACGAATTAATCATAGCTCTGCACCATGCCCTGTGTTTGATTGAAGCTACCACATGCAAAGCTAAAATGCCTATGGTCTGTTCTAAAACTATAGAATGAAAGTGTAAACAGACCGTTTAGGTTAAATTATTACGCAATCACTTACTAAAGGCAATTAGAAACACATTCATCTGTATTGAGAAGGTTTCAATTTTATATCTCACCACTTTTTCCAACAATTATTATTTTAAAATTATTAAATTATACTTAATTGAAAAATCATCAACGAAAATTTTGGTTATAAAGTTACCCTCAAATTACAAATGAAAAACATTAATTATGGTGATTTAAATGAAGAATTTTGGGTTTAAGTATTCAAATACTCAAATTATAAGTGGCAGTATAAATTGGTATCCACAATTCTACAGGTAGGTACGTTTTCTGATCTATTTATTTACATTTTCATCAGATACTTTTGAAACAGACTATAATATGCTCACCAGCATAAATACTCTTTAGACCGCAACACAGCAATGCTTCTGACAGCTAGGTATACTGGTATTATTCTTGCAAACGAGTATTTTCCCAAGAATCTCGACTATATACTAAAAGCATAATGTAGCATAATATTAATAAATTCTCAAACGCTGTCTGGAGCATGCAAGTTACCGCGTTTAAGTTTCACTTAAGGGTACTGGACCTAAACGTGCGTAAACGCAAGTTTTATAATGTCTAAAAGTATATATGGGGATCATATATGATCTAACTAGCGAATTATTAACCTTACCCAAGAGACAGCGTCTTATCACCCCTCACAGACACACCCCCAATCCCCTCACCCTCATACCCACACACACACACACACATACATAAACACATACACTCTTGTACACGTTGGTGCCTTGTAGTGCGTGTTGCACTCTTGTTCACTACATTCACCTAGGCAGATACCAATTTTTTTTAATTTTCTTTTTATAATTTTATTTGTATTTTTCTTGTCTGCTCTCAATACTTGGAGCCACTATTAAATGTTTTGTAGTACGTAAGTGCAATTATAATTATACTTTTAAGGGTGTGAGCCTGGAGATCTGTGACACAGGTCTTGAACCCAGTACAGACTCAAAGGATAGATTGTTGCAATAACTTGTTACTATGAACTACTGTACCTTTTTGAGAGAAATAAAAAAAAATATTATAAAAAAATAAAAAATAAAAATATACTTTTAGGCATTGTAAAACTTGCGTACAGTAAACAAAATCAGAAAATATATGATATTCCTCAGGTTATATGCTAGTAAGATAGTGTGTTGAAAACACAATACAACTAATTTGATGCTGTAGAAAAAAATCACGAAGATACCTCCTATAGTTTCTTTTTAACGATTAAAAATCATATTAATATACATGCCATCATTCAAATTTTTTGTCAGATTATGCTACTAGCAAAAAAAACACTATTACGGTAATATGTTATTACCGTAATTATAGTGATTGAATTTTTTAATCCAATCAATATATAATTGCTTCATATTTTGCAATAAACTACCTGCGTTGTGTGTGTGACCGCGCTTTTGCTGTTGTAAGCCTCTTAACTGGAGTACAGAATGTTTCAGCGCATATCATGCTTGCAATAAGGTATAATAAACTGAGATAAAATTTTGTAAGCGAAATTTTGACCTTTCGCTAATTGGAAATGATTTTACTGAAACCTTTCCGGCGAATTTTATCATTTTCTTCTGTGCTTGTGACTTCTGTGCGAATATGTTCAGATGCCTACCTTAAACCTTAAGTTCTTTATTTTTCTTGATGATCTTAACTACGTATCCTAATTCTAACTAATATTATAAAAGTAAAAGTGAATTTGTTTGTTTGTTTGTTACGCTTTCACGCTAAAACGGCTGAACGGATTTAGATGAAATTAGGCACATGGATAGACCATGACCTGGGTTAGGACATAGAATACTTTATATCCTGATATTCCCATGGAATCGAGACTTATGCGGGTGAAACTACGGGGCGCATTAAGTTTAAAATAAACCTCTTTCGCGCAAGTACAAAATAAATTAATCAAACGTTTTTCATGGAAGTTGCGACAGCCACAAGCTACAACAAATTCAATATACCCCAAGTAATTTCCCTCCACTATAACCTAGTTATAAACCCAACATACGTTGACAAACAATTAACTTCGCTCGCAGCGCCCTCTACCACGTAATACTTCCACTATGGAACCTGTTACCGCTTCAATTAAAGATAAAAGCCCCATATTGAAGAGTAATGGCCGTGACCACAGCCGCTGGAAAAGGCTTAAAAAGTCAGAAAACAATATTGGCCAATAAGGGTGGAATAATCTGTTAAATTACGATTTATTTTGATGGAAAGCTGGCATTATCTATCTATACATCTATGCAAATAAATAAAATTGAAGTGACTATTTAAATGTCAAAACAACAGTTTTTACTTAATGCATAATAATATGAAAGTTTTTACAGTAGTTAATATTTTGTTTTGTTTGTTAAGGTTAATCCCGGGAACGGCTGAACCGATTTTGACAGGATATAAGAGGTCCTTGTTTTCACTGGCAGATAGTTGATGTTATAAGGAGTAACTAAGGCAACTTTTATTTTAGAAATATAATTAGGGACCACGCAGGCGATACCTTGAGCAGTAGCTAGTATACATAATATTAAAGCCGCTTTTCCTGTCTGTCTGTGTGACCGCGTTGGTCTTCTAAACTACGCAACGGATTTTGAAGCCGTTTTCACCATCATTTAGAAATTTGTTGCGGAAGGTTTATCCTATACTACGTATTAAACGAGCAATATTTGTATACAGGGTCGCATCATCGACGCGAAAACTGTTACCACGGATTCAGTACATTATTCTGAACCTATTCAACATTATTCTGGCGATAAATCAATCTAGCTAGGTCTCATATCTGGGAAAATTCGTTTTCTCCGTATTTTCACCCGAGCAGAGCTTGGTCGCCCAAAGTTTAAAATAAGAATAATGACACCTTAGTATAATGACATGGTAGCATGGAATTAATAAGTACCTACTATCATGGCAGCATTGAATTAGTAAGTACCTACTATCATGGCAGCATGGAATTAGTATGTACTATCATGGCAGCATGGAATTAGTAAGTACCTACTTTCATGGCAGCATGGAATTAGTATGAACTTTTCTATACTATTAAATGAGCATTCTCTATTTTCACCCGAGCAGAGCTCGGTCGCCCCGGTACTGTGAATAATACATTAATTTTAAATTTACTTTAAAAAAAAGAAATCTCGTCGTTTTGACAAGTCGTGAAAATAGGGCGTAGCAGGGACGGGTCGCTTGTTTTACTTAAAAAGGTTGATCCAACTCATCCCTGGGGTCCTTTTAATAGTGGATTAAGGGATTATGTACAGAGTATAGACTGTTATCCTCCTGTGTGCTTTTCAAAACAAATGGCGATCATCAATCAGTAGGGCCATTCTGTAAAGTTCACTTAAGCCTAGCAGCGCACATTACAGCTACAATGGGCCGCAACGAAAAAAGTGCGGTGTAAACCGCATTATCTATGAACCAAAGCACACTACAGTGCGTCGGTTCATAGAACATTTATGAAAGTGACGGAGCCGGAGCCCACCCTAATCAGCGCTTGCCTTTAGAGTGGATTTGACAAAACTTAAATAAATATTTTCTCGCGAATAAAATCACTTTTAATCTAGGCTCTAGAGTAGAGTATTGTTCAGTGATACCTAGTTGATTTTATTCGCAAGATAAGACTTATAAAAGTTTGTTACAGTAAATGGTTGCGACTAAATTCACACCGCGAAACCTTAGTAGCATTTAGGCGGGTATCGCACCTCCGCCGCGAAACCGTAACAGCGAAACCGCAGTAGTTCCATCATGACTTATCCGTTGTACGACAAACGAAACAGAAGCGAAACTGCCTGTTGTAACGTACAGATTTGATTATGATTATATCTCTTTCCCGCGTGATTTTGCCGATCTGCTCGGAAGCCGGTTACCTCCGCACTCAGCTCGCTATTTTGTTTTTGTGTTGCCGCGTTTGCTTTTGCACGTATATGTGGCAGTCAACAAGATTATACAGCAAAACTATTTTTTTTTGTAAAAATGATTACGGAAATACTAGTCCAAGAGGTCTGACGTAGACCTATTCCGTATTTACTAAGTCGAAAGCGACGACATTTTGTTCCGATTGCTACAATTCAACTGACTCGCATGATGTTTCCCTACTCGAGTCGCGACATACATAATGTAGTAATGTTTCGCAGCGAAATTCGTTAAGCGGTTTTGCATCATTATTTTCGCGTCGGAGGTGTGCTAAGGCTCTTAAGAATTTCAATATGATTGGTATTTAGCACATAATACATACTTTAGTTAGCTAAACTATTCCGTCGCGATTGTTGATGAAAATGATATTAATATTATCTAAATACCAAACTAGATTTACAGACAGATGGCAAGTATCTAACGGATTTTTTCCGTCATGTGTGTTTAAAAAAATACTGGACACGTATTTTTTATTTTTTTACGTAATCTAAAGATTACGGCGATACATTGAGTTAAAATGTGCCATGACGTCACGAGTATGTAGATTATATACTTACTTGTGACGTAGCGATCCCCGACTTAAAATGCGTTTCATCTAAGTACTTTTTTATTAATATGATACAGCAAAAAATACGTATCTATTATTTTTCTATTATCTGAGTGACGGACTAATTAGAACTTCTTTTTTTACCCAGGTATCATCCCTATTACATGACAACACAAGTACCGCCAATGGACTAAGTTGTAATAGTTAGTGGAAAAGTCCAGCGTAGTCACGTGGAGCGAGGTCAACGACCTGGGTGGACAGTGCTCTTAAGTTGATCTAGCGGATAATGTTGCTCTAGTGTTTAATCTGTTTTATGGTACGTGGTTTGAAGGCAAAACAGTGTTTTTTACCGACTTCAAAAAAAGGAAGTTTATTTAAGTATAAAATATCATTAATATAACATCACGCCCGTATTCCCAGAAGGGTCAAGCAGCGGTGTTCCTATAGTACACCCTATTGCGGCAGTTATGTTTAAGTCCCATATACAGGGGTCAGCCTATTGCCATATAACGGGCAGACTCCGAGCTGCAATTGAATTTTTTTTTAATCGTCAGCTGGAAAATCACAATAACACTTTGCCGACCTGGGAATCAACCCAGGACCTCATATTCAACAGTAGCGCTATCAAATATATAATAATAATAATAATATCAGCCTGTTACTGTCCCACTGCAGGGCAAAGGCCTCTTCTCATATAGAGAAGGCACGAGCATTGATCACCACGCTTGCTCAAGACGGGTTGGCGATTTCAGACTTATATTAACTATAAGTCCAGGTTTCCTCACGATGTTTTCCTTCACCGATGTCAGTAATGTCCAAGATAAACTCAGAAAGTAGGTACATATGAATTGAAAAAGTCACATTGGTACTTGCCCGGATTTGAACCCACAACCTCGTGCATGAGAGGCGAGGCCTTAACCACTGGGCCATCACGACACTAAAAAAATACTATCACTATCAAATATATAGATTTTTATATTTCGTGAAAATTTTAATAAAAAGGGATTGCGTAAAAATGTCTGCTAAGTATGTCTCGCCGGTCTTTTGCCGATCGATCAAGTCAATATTAATCTCTTTAGCCGAGTAACTTATTTTAGACGAGCTACGGAAATTACTCTTCGAAATTTTTCTCTGAGGAATTTGTTTGCTAAAATATATGTATTAATGAAGATCTACGTTTGTATGGTTATTTTCGTTTTTTTTCTAAAAGTTATGTTTGCTCAGGGATTTATTTTGTAAACGTTAATTAAAGTTAAGAGACGAGTATTTAAAAATCAAAAATGAATGTTGGAACAGTCGCTAATCGTTACTTAACTGTAGGTACCGCAACATTTATAAATAAAAGGGTAAATGTTTTATTTCTGTCTGCGGTTTCTAAATTATAGTTAAGTACTACTAATAGGTGCTATGTGACCATTATTTCCTTTTTACAGTACGTTTGTTGTTTCTCCTTGTTTAGGTCCGTGGCGTTGTTATGGAAAAAAATATTACATAACAATTCAACTCAAACTCAAAGCATTTATTTCAATTAAACCATTTACAGGCACTTTTGAATTGTCAAGGAATCGGTCAGTCAGAAATATGAAGCTAGTTGCCCATACCAAAGCGTAGTAGGTACCTATGGAGAAGAACGGGCAAGAAACTCCACGGACACTCTTTTAAATAAATATAATAGTATTTCGGCAGTTGAGGTAAGATAGCCAGTTCCTCTGTGGTCGAGGATTCCGGGTGAAGCTCGCTTCAACCTTCGGCCTGATCATCACTTACCATCAGGTGAGATGTAGGCCAAGAGCTACACCGCTGTGGCTAAAAAAAAATAAAAATTTGTATCATGTAGGAATCGTAGCTGTAGTCAATCTGCCTAGCCTTTTTCCAACTATGTTGGGGTCCGCTTCCAGTCTAACCGGATGCAGCTGAATACCAGTATTTTACATGGATCGACTGTTTATGTGACCTCCACAACCCAGTTACTGGATAACACGATACCCCTTGGTAAGACTAGCTGTCAGACTTTTGGGCTTCTGGCTACCCGTAACGACTGTTAAAGATCTATGACTGACAGCTGGGAGCGTGCTATCCGAGGCACGGAGGGGACTCGATATGACGTAACGGATGGTCACCCATCCACGAACCGTCCGCGGCAAGCGCAGCTTAACCTACAATCGACCCGTAAGGTTGTTATTATTTACCCACGAGCCCATAGGAATCGAAGCTGTAGCAAATCACTAATGACAATATTGCACTGTTCTACCAAGTTCATTCACTTTCCCAGTAGCTAATACCTTAAATTTAAAGGCAATAGCTCACTAGCAGTTAGGTCACAGCGGCCAAGTCGATGTCGTTGTCAAGAGAGATTTCGTAGGCCGTGTGCGGCCAGGTGCGCGGGCTCCTTGGCGATTTCATACTAATCTTATGGTCGCCAAGTCATCAATACAACTCCAGTTGTATTGAAGATTTTAATGATTATATTTCTGTTAATACATTATTATTTGTTACGGTCGCGAATATTATTCCTATCAACGTACAACTTAATACTAGCCTGTAAATTGTAAAAAACGTAAGAAACATTTAATTTCGTGGGCGACCCTGGCGCTTTCACCTTAAGAGACCGTCGGGCGTCCGTATCGGTGACAAAATGAGCGTCGACGTCACTCTAATCTATCTTAATGTTGCTCTAGTGACTCGGTTACTTTCTTGGAAGGTATACAATATTTTTAAGCGATAAACAACGTGTTGTTTTTGATTTTTATAGCCGGGGTTGAGTTTAGAAATAAAACAGGATAGATAAAAATCCTCCAGATAGGACTTAAGACTTCCGATCTGCAATCGACAGTGAAAATAGGGTTGCAGTATATTTTGATAAGTTTTCTATGAAACTGTTCCTTCAGAACTTAGGCTGAAATCTATAAACGTTACTAAGCACGTGCTTAGATTTTGCCATGTTCCCTTCTTTATCTTGCACTGGTAGTTTTACAGTTGTGCGACAGTACCAGGTATAACGCTTAGCCAAAGTGCGTGCTAAGTAACGTTTTTAAATCTCGACCTCAGAGTGCGCCATCATTGTACTCATAGAAACATATTCTGTCTAACAGACTGTCTTGACTCAGTCTGTGGACAGACTTAATGCGTTCATTAATTAATTATTCCCATAAAACCATTATGACCGTCAATTTGTAGAGAATGTTTCAGTCTTCAAAGCCTATAATCCTCTAAACCTCCACAAGGAGAAAACAATGTCGTAAAAAACACTACTAGGACTTCTGTTTCACTTAAAGAATGCCGAAAAGAAAAACAAATATCTCTAACAACAAAAAAAGAGACCAATCGCGAATACTTTCTTTTACTTACACTTCGTAGAAGTCACGTAGACCCTCTACGAGATCCGTAGCATATCACGTAGCAAGAGCTACGAATCTTTTCAGGACTGATTTTAAGCGTGGACACACAATGGGTTACCATAATATAGATTTATAGTACTCTGTGGAGGTTTAAGTAGAAAAGTAGGATTGTAAACTTACAGTAGAGTTAAGGTATTATGCCTTCTAAGATTGTAAGAGGCTAAATTCTAAGTGGCTGCTTTTCTAAAGAGTGATGATTCTCGATACACGATTACTGACAAATGTTGGGTCCAAAAGCAAACCCGCCACTGTTGGTCTAATTTTAGACCAACAGTGGCGGATTTGCTTTTAGACCCCGGAAACTCTGACTGGTCAGTAGGCAGGTCCCCTCAAATCTGTGTGGTCTTCTTTTTTTCGTGTGGTTTGGACTAACCTGGTGTCAGAGTTTTAAAGCCGCCATAGGCCTCTGACGTGGCTTCACATACCGTCGAGAAATATCTCTCAATGTCCTCAAGATGTTTCTCCCCACCGTTTTTGAAGGAAGTGATAATTAAACAATACGCACATGAATCCGAAAAGCCAGAGGTGGGTGCCTTGGGTTCGAACTCAAGACTTGGCAGTCCGATGGTCACACTGCTAGGCTATCACTGCTGATTCTTACCTCAAAAGACACTAATTACATGGTCCCCTCATAATTTGGCCAAGATTATGTCTGAACTTTAAGAAACCTTTTTTTTTTGGGTGGGAAGTTTTCAAATAACTTCTCCCGCTCTGGTCGGAGCGGGAAGGCGTGTCAGACTCATACTAACTAAAACTCACCCGTGTTCCTTCAGTTGCCTGTACGTTGCCAGGGGCCACGGTATCCCTTACAGCCTTTGCCGCGACGGAAACAAACTCAAAGGTCACTTTAAAAGAGACCTCTGAGTTTGTTTCCGTCTTACCTCTCAATGTAGTCGGACAGGAAATAATGAACGAGTTTCGAAATACGAGTATAATTTACGGCTTTTTGCCGATACTTCACCCGGATTTAGGCCGAAAATTATCCCACGGGACCATACTATCGGGATAAAAAGTATCATATGCCCTAACCTAGGTCATGGTCTACCCATATGCCAAATGTCATCCAAATCCGTTCAGCCGTTTTAGCGTGAAAGCGTAAAAAACAAACTCACTTTTGCATTTACAAATAAGTTATTTAAAAAAAAGTGTTTGGACAAACTTACTTACAGAATTTTCAAAAGCGTATATAATATTTTAATTTAATTTACAAGTAACTATTATGTATATTATGTACAAGAATGTAAAGAAAAAAAATAAGAAAATAAAATAAAGGGAAGAGATCATTGGGCATCAAAAAATTCGTCCGCATCGCTGTCACGTTGGATGGCAATTCTGATTCTTTGGCCAAAGAATTGGCCAGCCTTCTGGTCACGTGAAGAGTCGACCCGGTTGGTCGACTCGGCGATGTCCCAAAATATTCGATGAGCACTCGGACCCCATGGGCCTAGTGTTTCAACCCCAAACTCAAAAATATAGCTACCAACAAGGTTGTTATATAAATAAAATTATTTTTATCATTTGGACGCTTCTCGGGTTGATACAACAAAAAGCTGGAAAGATATTGAAATAAAATAATGATATTTTTTCATCACATTTCATCGTTCCATACAAAAGAAATAATATTTTATTTTTAGCAAAAACGCGTTTGGTTCTACGTATTCTTTTATTCCCACACCATCATAAATACGATAAAAAACATCTTGGACTTTCCTCAAGCCCATAAAACTATGAATTACAGTGGATACAAAGGAGCAAAAAATATTATAAAGAAGGTTCACATATAAAGGATTTTTTTTTTGTTGAATGTGTAGAAACAGTTTTCTTCAAATTTATTTATTATTTATATAAACTTCTCGCACACAATAAGGTACAAAGGCGGACTTAATGTCTTAGGCATTCTCTACCAGTCAACCAAGGGTGGTGAAGAGATAAGATGGCAGGTGCTCCGAATTAGAGGAGATAATAATAAAAATAAAAAAAGACAACAATGAATTATAAATAAAATAGGTACTCGTACACAAGTACTTATATAGTTTATAAACTTCTAATACACGCACGTATATTTACTATAATATATACCTATATTATATATACCGCATGATATTTTTTACCATCTCGAAAAAAATACGGTATAATAGGTGAACGGAGTAGAAGCCTACGGCACAGTTTTTTTTTTTTTTACTAAAAAAAATATCGAAATTCAAATCATACGCACCCTACTAAATGCGCGGAATTTATCAATGAATTCGTAGCTTTCCTTAGCGGCCGATTGGTAATCGCCGCACTTGCCGTCGGCCTCTTTGATATCCTTTCGCAGGCGCACAAGCCGCTCGCGCATCCCCGCCCGCCCGCGTGTTCAATGCTACTAAGCAAATATTCCCGGGTATGGCTTCTGTTCCACTTACACAACACACCATATTATTCTCGAGACGGCAAAACATTTCAGACGGTATATATAATGACATAAAATAATAATAAATAATTATGTCTCATTGATTTTGTGGTTTACCTTTAGGGTCCTACATCCATTTTATCGTATGTCGTGACGGCTCAGTGATTAAGGCCTATCCTCTCATGCGCGAGGTCGTGGGTTCAAATCCGGGCAAGTACCATTGTGACTTTTTCAATTCATATGTACTTTCTGAGTTTATCTTGGACATTACTGGTGCATTATTGATCGAAGCATTACTGACACCGGAGGAAACCATCGTGAGGAAACCTGGACTTATAGTTAATATAAGTCTGAAATCGCCAACCCGTCTTGAGCAAGCGTGGTGATCAATGCTCGTGCCTTCTCTGTATGAGAAGAGGCCTGTGCCCTGCAGTGGGACAGTAACAGGCTGGTATTATTATTTATCCATTCAATCACAATACGAACGATTTTCAAAGAAATTCCTAATACGCTTGACTAACGTCTATCCTATTCAATTTAAATTAATCTTTATTGCGATTCCATAATGTACACATACACGTGGTAAGTATTAGATTTAGAGTAGTGGTGAGTATTAGAAATGCAATAAGGATTAATTGAATTGAATTGAATCCTTCATAGGTCTGAAAAATTGTTCTAATCAAGAACGTAAATAACGCAATAATTGTAGTAGAACTGAAAGGCATAGGCCATTGTAAACTTATGTTACGCAATTATTCGGCTGAGCGCGACCGTCGGGTCGGACAAAGTTTATTAAAAAAAAAAAACATGTGTGCAATTCACACGTGGTAGAAGAGAAACCTTAAAAAATTTTGTCTTTAGTTTTATTATAAAAATGATGAAAAAACTCTACAAACGTATAATACGTACACGTATACAAACCACCACGGTTGTTGTGATGCCTTTTTTCAAGCTTTGTACTACGCATGCGCGCACAAACACGTATTTAACAAACGTACAACGCTGAGGCCCAAACAAACTCCCACTATGCCTTGGTAAACACGAGTGGAGGGGGTACGAAGCAGAGCACAAAGAGAACCACGAATATAAGAAACACTGTATAATGCTTCCTATCTCATTTTCTCCTACGTTAAATCTTATGACTTTATGTGTCTGTCTCTTTTTACTGTCGCTTTTTCGTTTCATCGACTTTCAAATCACAACGATGCTAAAAAAGTTTTCACTTCAAAAACTGGCCAAGCGCGAGTCGGACTCACACACGAAGGATTCCGTACCGCCGCCGTACAATATTTAGCAAAAATCTTTTATTCTTATCGACGACGAGTACAATTACTCTATTTTATTTTTATTATTTATTGTTATGGCAACAATAGAAATAGAAATCTGGGAAAATTTCAAATGTCTACCTATTACGGTTCATGAGATATAGCCCGCTGACAGACAGACGAACAGCGCAATCTAAATAGAATAATACTAATAAGTTACTTCGAAACCATATTCATATTTGTTTTACGTGTGAAAATGTTTTCGATAATTATATAAAGCTGACCTTTGACGGCGATTCTTCAGGTTAGGCTACGCTTGCCGGGGTTGGTCCGTAGATGGGTGACGATCTTTACATACCGAGACTCCTCCGGGCCTCGGAAAGGTCAAACCGTTGGTCCCGGCTGTCATTCGTGGATCTTTGACAGTCGTTACGGGTCGTCAGAAGCCCGAAAGTCTGACAACCAGTCTTACCAAGGGGTATCGTATTACCCAGTTACTAGGTGGTAGAGGTCAGATAGACAGTCGCTCCATGTAAAATACTGGTATTCAGCTGCATACGGTTAGACTGGAAGCCGACCAACATAGTTGGGAAAAGGCTAAGCAGATATAAAGCTGACCTTTGACTTCTTATATGGTATTGAAAATATGAAATGAAATAATGTAGACAAGCACTTTACGATATGAGACTATGACCTTATAAGCCACAACACAACATAACACAGCTTAACATAATCTTAACGTATGTTTGTCTTTAAACATCATTACAATTACATAGTGAAAACCTATTTAGGTAAATTGATCTGTGGTGGCAGCTCGTGTCTTCATGTGACACTGGTCGTTGTTATTTTAATAAACTAATTACATTTAGTCTTTTAAGTTATATTATTAAACCTATACTTATTTATATATAATATATATATGTATAAATATATTTGTAACCATGTTCTCGAAAAGGGCTCTAACGATTTCGATGAACGTTGCAATATAGGGTTACGAAGGTGAAAAATCTAGGTCGTATTTTCACCCGAGCAGAGCTCGGTCGCCCAAAGTTTAGAACAAGATGGCTACCTTAGAATAATGACATGGCAGCATGGAATTAGTAAGTACCCCTCTAACATGGTAGCATGGAATTAGTAAGTACCTACTATCATGGCAGCATTGAATCAGTATGTATTATACATGGAATTAGTATGAACTATCCTATACTATTAAATGAGCATTCTCTATTTTCACCCGAGCAGAGCTCGGTCGACCAGGCACTAATATAATAGAATAGTCGCCTCGTCGGCAGACAAGTACCTTTTTCAGACACAAAATCCAAGATATTTCACTCCTTATGCCTTAGTTTTGTTTAGTTAGACTTATACCAAATGAATTGACTCAAGTCAGCAACTCATTAACACACAGTAACCATGTCAAGCACTCTTATTACATTTTAACTAGATTACATTTTCCTAACGATAATATAAGAAAGTAAAGACAATATTACACCCTTCAATTAAATTGATTATTGACATTGATTGGAAGACGCAGAAGTGAGGTATAGGCTACATTCACGATGCGACTGCGACAGCTTGGCGACTAGACGAAAAGACAGGCTGCGGCCGACAATTATCATACAGAAAAAATAAACTGCTGTTTCATAGAAAAGTGATAGGGAAAGTGATACATACGCGGTCAAAATGTACGAAACAGCAGTTTTTTTTCTAATAACTGACGAAAAATTTAAACGCGGGGGGGCGTTCAGAATCATGTACTAAATCCATAGTAACAGTATTCGCGTCGATGTCCCTGACACCCTGTATATAAATTTTTTAAACTCCGCACACTTGGCACCGAGTTGTAAAGTCGCAGCGACAGTCTAGGGCCCGCTCTCGCTACTTGTCGCATCAACTAGAAGCACGGTGCACGTGCACACCTGACGACAGTTGCATGCACAGGTCAGCGTCAGTCTTGCTGTGAGCGCTGAGGAAAGTAAAATGTTGTATTGCGAATCTCAACATGGATACGTTCGATGTCGATGTTTTAAAATCGGACATCGAAGGGCGTCAAAAACTCAAAGAAAATGCTGCCTGCATGACGACTGTAGTGACGTACGCAAACGGCAGCTCAGCGTCTTGTAGCACCGACTAGACGCAGCGACAAGAAGCACAGTTTGCACTTAATGTTAACACGATCCAATTTAGTTAATTCATCAAAATTGAGACGGCGAACCGTGTATTATAGTCATAACAAAAGAGCGTTACGTTCAACACCTTAAACAAATAATTGTTCCATTTAGTGACGAGAGCACTTAAGACGAGTGTACACGATCGAACATTTCTAATGGCTTTCATGACGTCACGATGTACTTCGTTCGTGAGTAGTGGCATTAGGAATATTGTCTTTACTCTTTGTTGAACACAATGGTCAATATTGACAAGGGGAGCAGATTATAGGTAATGCACCTATTATGTCACAGGTTACTGGAAAAAGTAGGGCACCTATTTCTTAGCCATAGGTGTTGTTAAATACACCATTGTCGGTTCGCATAGTTCTATATACAATAGGTGTTGCTGTTGGACTAAATGCGGTTCATTGTCCGCGGGTTTTTCCGTACAGATATTGAAGCCGTTTTCCGATTGCTAACGCTCCATATATAGTAGTTTCGTAGACCAACCGCGAGAATTGTAGCATATGTATTTTCATCATTAGTGCCGTACGTATATACGTATCGGCAGTTTATTGCAGTTGCCTTTGTCGTGCCACCAACGCAATAAAAGTCAAAATCGGTTAAACGGATTGTAAAAAAGGTGTCTAATCTTATTTCAAATGGAGTATAATGTTGGTAGTACTGATATAAAATAGTTAAAATAATGCACACTCCACGTAGAGGACGACCAGACAAGAAAACATGTTTCCTACCTGAGCAACCTATAAAATGTCTGATATTTGGAGATACAGCTCTCAGAATAAAGTTACGACTACTTCGCACTCTCCTCAGCAGTGACGTGTTTTTTTGCGAATTATGGTTTGAACGCTATGTCGGTCTCAGCAAACATTTCCGAGGCGGTGCAGGAAAGGGGTAGTCGTAACAGCATCCTGAAAGGATTAATAAACAGGGTGGCAGGAACATCGACTTGAAAACTGTGACCATGGATTCACTACAATGATTTTGAACGAAAAAATTAAAAAAAAACTGCTGTTTCATAGAAAAGTGCAATACCTAAAAATAACCAACGAAAAATTTCAACGCACGGGGGAATGCAGAATCATGTACTGAATCTATGGTAACAGGCTTCGCGTCGATGTCCTTGCCACCCTGTATTGTACGCGCAGGGCATCCAGCGATCTCTTGGTGTATTTAACCCATGTATTGAATACTTAAACAGAATTGAAAAATCCTAAAAACCTGCTGTTCAAGTTTCTCCTTTAGTTCACTTAACCATCAGTATCCATTTACTGGTCGATATTAGAAACGCATTTGGCTTTGAAACTTTTACGAGTAGTGGTTTTTCGTTCCATTTATGGGACATTTGTCATCATCAATATCTACTAATACTCGATACTATGGTCAGAAAGGCGGTTGTGACGTATTTTCAATAACAGGCAAGGCATTCGACGATACCCGTGATAATCTTTTAGCAAAATACGGTAACTTGGGTTTGTACCGTTTATGTTTGATTAATCTGCCTAGCCTTTTCCCAACTATGTTGGGGTCGCGTTCCAGTCTAACCGGATGCAGCTGAATACCAGTGTGTAGCGTAGTACATGGAGCGACTGCTTATCTGACCTCCATAACCCAGTTACTGGTTAACACGATATCCCCTTTAGTAAGACGGGTTGTCAGACTTTTAGGCTTCTGACTACCCGTAACGACTCTCAAAGTTATATGAATGACAGCCGGGACCAACGGCTTAACGTGTCTTCCGAGGCACGGAAGGGATCTCGATATGTAATGGATAGTCACCCATCCATTAACCGACCGCGGCAAGCGTAGCTTAACCTTTGATTGACACGTGCGGCTGTTCTCAATAAGCCACGAGTTTTTGTTTGATTAATATTGGTAAGTTAATATTCTAGTATGATCTCATATTTTTCTTTTGCGACATATTGGGTTGACATCACCAATGTTAAACAGTGTGATTTTAACGATTCCGGATAAGTTCCGAATTTCTCAGACAGATAATTTGAAACGAATCCTATTCCATTTTACCTTTTTTTTTATGGGTAGTGCCTAACCTGTGACAAATGCCTTTGACTTTTAAATAGTAATAAGCATATTATATATTAACATATATAAACATATTATTCTACCACATATGTTTTTTCCGAAATTTTATTGTCTATGAGGAAACCTGTTCCTAAACGTTTACGGCCCATAAAAGATAAAGTCCGACAAAATTAGCAGTTCTATCCGACGTTTCTCATTATTTCCTTGTCTTTTGATCAACCCTTCTCTAGCCAGCGGCGTCATAAAAGGCATTTCATACCGCGGATCGAGGCATTATTTCACAAACAATTAATTTTATACCAACTCACATAGACACAGGGTTAATTATTATTGTTCGTAAAGATTTTTGTTTAGGGATGTTGGAAATTCGCGTGAAGTTCAGGGACGCGTCGTAAAGATTATACTTTCGTATTTTGGTAATCTACAACATGTAAAAAAAACCTGTCCGATCCGTGACTGTGTTGTTAGGTATCGTACTGAGAGTATATTTTTATGTGGTAATTTAAGGAAAAAATAAAAAAAAAATCGGCCCAATTTTTTTTCAATGGAGAACTTTACCGGTTTATTACATGGGGCGCGGGCGGCCGTCGCTTAGCGCCATCTACAAGTCATAACATAAGACCCCTGTTGAAAATTTTAAATTTTTTAAAGAATTTTTGTACTAAATGTGATTTTTTAATAGCAATAACTTTTTTATATTGCAGTACCCCTTTCGTATATATACGTATTTTTTAACATATTGTATAAGCTATCTTTGTAAGTTTAATTTTTTATCACGGGGAACCTACGCAACGGTATTTCCATTTGTTACCAACCTCCTTTGACAGTTTGCAGTTTTGATATCGTGGTGTGAAGAATCGTGAAGAATGGCAGAGTGGATGTAGCCAAAATTCGTGAAAAAATTGTGATTAGGAAGGAAAAAGATAGCAGTGGGCACAAATTAATATGGCAAGCTTTTCTATAACAAAGAACTACCACACTGGTTCATTAAAGATTTTCGGTCTGGATTTTTCACAATTATTTTCGATAAGGCGACGATAACCGACTTTTAATGATTTTATACTGAAGATCACGTCTAAACGAGTAGTTTTAATGATTTGGAAAAAATATATGTTAAATTAGAGCATTTTCTTAACAACTTAATAAATGAATATTTAAGATTATGTTTATATTACATAGTGAAATTAATTTATGAAATTATATCTAACGCGGATAAAAAACTGAGAATCACGCAAAATCTATCAAGCGTATTTTTTTTAAACCTTCACCATTTTAAAGATAATTTAATTATTGATCTTTTAGTGTACGTGTTTTATTAAAATACCTTTTGTTTTATGTATAATAAATTAATAATGCGTCTAATTTGGGACAGCGCTCCTTGATAGGCGAATCCTATTATACTGGCTGGAAGTACGACGCGTTCCGTGAGCTTAGTACAGTACACGCAAGCTAACCACTCAAGGTCACTGGCATATATCTGCGTTTAAACGCCGAAAAAATATTGTCAACGGTATTTGAGATGTTCTTAGGTAGGTACCACACCACCTGAACTAGGGGGTGGAACCCCCTTTTTTCACATTACCTGAACTTTGGCACACGGATACTCAGACTCAGAGAAATTAATCTAGATTACCAGAACGCATAATAAGTAAGATTAATGGAAAGAAAAACAAGTGAAAAATACTGTAGAGTGGGGTTGCCACATCTGTCTTTCCTAGCCATGATTGACGACCGTATTAACTTTTATGTAAAAGAACATTAATCATGTTTTTACAGAGAATTATCTCGGTGTACGTATATTCTGAATGAACTAAGGCATTACAATGATTAGGCAAACATACAAGTATTTTACCTTCTGAAATAATCTATTGAAATTGATAGATACTCTGAAAAAAAATTACTTTGATGGTGAAATTAATATCTCCCTCTAAAGTTATTACAGCGTTACAGCTTGTCTCAAAAACAACGCATCCTGTTCTAAATAAAGCTTCGTGCAGACTAGCGCGACGCGACACCGGTTATTGTTATACCGTGAAGTTTTCTTAGAAATGTTATTGTTCGAGTCGCGTCGCGCTAGTCCGCATGAGCGTTATGGAGTGGCGTGAATTTCAATTTACAATGGCCTTTTCGAGTTATTCACAACGCGGTGTACCTGGAACGTAGTATTCCTGTTGTAACACTTACAAGTGTTACAACACGAATACCGCGTTTATACATAAAAGTTCCTAATCCTGTGTGTGCCTTGCCGCCATGCATCCGGCTTGCCGCACACAAATCCGGTGATCCGTACTGCCACTGTGCGTAGGAGCCTTGAAATAACATAAAGCACATTTGGACAATTTTTACGTTCAATAAACTTTTTAATTTTCCAAGTTTCACATAACATATTAATCATAGACAGTTGCTACTGCTCGTTGATATATAGATATATTTATATCAATGGGCATCGTGGTCCCCAAACCACAGACCTTGGACCTTAACGACGTGCACATACGGACTTAGTAGTGACTCTCAAACCCAATTAGTTTCTAGTACATACTGGTAATACGAGAACTTTTTTTTTTTTTTTTTTTTTTTTATCACAAACACAACTATCATTACGGGCAATAATCCTAATGCGGTAGCGTGGTCTTTAGTTACATTCTAAATTACAATTAAAGCTACTAGTTATATATTAGCATAACATAATACAAACAATGTTACCTTTGTGAATTCATTCAGAGAGCAATTAAATAAATCTATCCTATCAGCAGTGTCATTCAGTGTATGCAAGGCTCGCGTCAGGGGCGCTTTACTGAGCAGGTTGGTTCGCGCGCGTGGCACTGCTAACAACCGTGGCCGTCGGCGTCGCAATGCGTACTTATCAGGCAACTTCGACCCCATAAGCCGATATCCAATATTATTTAATCTTAGGTACATTTATGAGCTGAAAATGGAGAAGTTACACTAGATTTTTTTTGTAGAAGAAGAGAAACGAGCTGGAATTAGTTTCTGGATCTGCGTAGCCTTTTCCCAACTATGTCGGGGTCGGCTTCCAGTCTAACGGGCTGCAACTGATGTATTTTACATGGTGCGACTGCCTATCGGACCTCCACAACCCGGGAAGGTACTGGGTATCACACATCCCTCCCTAGCTTATAGAACTTTAAAATAACTGGCGAAATATGGATGTAACTGTAAGAACTATGCACCAGCTCGGCCTACGGCGGGTATTACACTGTCATATCTATGATAAAATATATATATATATATATATCATAATATAATGAAATTGTGAAATAGTCATTTATTATGGGTATATACCCGTTAAGTACATTACCCAATATAACAGCACCGCTGATGACGAACAACGAAAATTTTTCACGCCATTCCATTATGTTCATTTGTTTCCTCTTTACTAACAGCTCTATTTGCAAGCCAAATCGAAATTTAAATAAAATCTTTGATAAGTTACCTCCTTGGTTAATTCACGTTACTATTCTAAACCTTGTGTTAGTAAGTAAACTTCTCGGCCTAAGCTTTCGAAATTGACTTTGACGCTGAACGTTTTGACGTAAACTGTATTTTTTTGTGTGTAATACAGTAGGTACAAGTACTGTCACGGTCTGCAATAAGGACATTGATGGATGATCGTGAAATCGTCATACGTGAGTCCATCAGTTATGCGCGGTAATTCAAACTAACTAAATTAATTATAAATTCCAGAAACAATGACGAATAACGATAATTTTACAAGCGCCAATATGTTCATTTGTTTTTACAGCTGTATTTGCAAAGCCAAATCGAAATTTAAATAAAATCTTCATGATAAGTTGTCTCCTTGGTTGCCATGCGTTGAAGTAAAAATTTCGTTAAATTTTTAAATAACGCGACAGTTATGACTTTTCTTTTTCATTTATTCGGCTGCTAAACACAACAGGTTGTCAAAATAATACTTGAAATTCCAACAATGTTTGAGAAAATTATTTTTACCGACAACGTGAGTATTTTGAATGAAAATGACAGTTTGAAAAGGTAAAAACTGACAAGCGCCATGTGGGAAAGGAAATTGTAATCAGCATAACTTTTTTACTTCTTGACAATACCTACAGGCGTGATTGAATG
Organism: Agrochola macilenta; assembly: GCA_916701695.1. Classification (NCBI taxonomy): domain Eukaryota; kingdom Metazoa; phylum Arthropoda; class Insecta; order Lepidoptera; family Noctuidae; genus Agrochola; species Agrochola macilenta. Next base: position 5,554,738 of record OU753554.1, on the reverse strand, counting down.
CATGTACATGTGTGAGCAGTAAGCCAGTGATTCACCCAGCTTACTCTGGGCTTACCTTGCAACTAATCTTGCTGACCGGCCACAGTAGCCGGCTTATCTTTTGTGCTGATACGAGTGAAGATTATAGTTTCCAAAGCATCGGCATACCTGAGTGGCAATTCCCGTAATTTTTAAGAACGTTCGCGCTCTAATCTCATTCGCAACCTGTCAAAAATACAATCAATTTACCAAAATTTTTGACAAGTTTCACAGATTGCGACTTTAATGTGAACGTTTTTTATGTACGAGAATTGGCCTTCTGTTCTCATAATATATATTAAACTAACGCCTTTCACGCTTTGGGATCGGATAAACTTTAACATATTTATAAAGGATGAACTTCAACACGCCACTTAACCCCTTTTGGGCAGCCAGATACACTTTCACATCTACAATGTGTAAAAAACATCCCGTCCGATCCGAAAAGGGCACATAGGTACTGGAATAACATTACCAAAAAGTAAGAAAAAACCTTATTATCAGTGAAAATAAAAGATATTGCTATTTGAAATTCGCGTTTTTAGAACCAAAATAATATGCTAATTCCATTAATAACAGGGTTGGCATAAAACAAACAAGTTGTTTTAAAACACGTATTTTAAACAATGAAAACAATGTTTTTTATTAAGTGTTTAAAATCACACAACTTTTAAATAACGTTTTACATCAAGAAAAATAACATGGTTTTAATTGCGAATGAATGGAAATAAATGAAAAGTTATAATTTTTTTAGGATTTGTTTTTGCTCGAAAATAAATTAAAAAGTTTTGATAGATTTATACACTTCGTCGCCGGTCGAAATGAAGATTCCCCGTGTGTGTGTTATTTTTAGATGAATTATTGTTTGGACGTCTTGTCCAAATAATAATTCATATAAAAAAACCTAGAAAAAGGACTAGCAGTTTTCACCGAACAAACCTATTTCGACTATTACAAAACATTTTAAAACAAAAAATTGCCAATAGAAAAAGAAATGTGTATTAAACTTGTTTGGAAGCCCACAACAAGTTTTATACACATTTCTTTTTTGGGTATGTATGTATCTTTGCAATGTATGGATGTTTGTCCACGCATTTCTTCGAAACTATTAATCGGATCATGAGCATTTTTTTATTGGTTTACATTTACTTCAACTTAGAGAACAGTGCAATTTTCATCAAAATCGGTTCAGTAGTTTAAGATATGAAGTTTAATAAGTTTGACGGCCTGGCTTATATGATACGAGCTACGGGTGTGGTGTAAAAAGGAAATCATCTCAAAACCTTGGTCAACCATAGATAGAAAGTGAAAAATAAAAAACTTTTTACAGAAAAACAACCGACTTCTAAAAAACACAGAAAAGTGAAAAATTACTTTAATTTCGGGAAGACGGTGGCAAAAAACGAAAATACAGAACCAAAGACTGCGGTGACTTCCGAAATTTAAGTTATTTTTCACTTTTAGTGTTGTTTTTGATATTTTTGAAGTCGTTTATTTTTGTAAAAAGTTTGTTTATTTATTTAGATCACAATTATTAAGTACAAATTCGTTATTACTCTTTTCTTACACAAATTTATTTTATTTCAAGTCAACTGCACTTTTTTACGAAATTCACTTTCTTACATACTTCGACTCAAAATAAAATTCTTTGTAGCATAGGATTGTTTTTCTGTATAATTCTTAATTATTACTCAAATTAAGTCACGTATAAAAATACAAGTATACCTATTTATCACAAAGTGACGAAGTAGACACGGACATATACCTACCATTAGTTCGTGTATACTTCGGACAATCGACGTGTTCACCTGTTGTAAACAAAGATATCAGTCACACTATAGCCGTTTTAATGTCTGTTTTGTTAAGCTTGCGTTATTTTAGTCGGCGTTATAAATAATAGTTATGTAAGAAAAATTATTACAAACCTTTATTTATTATACCAATCAATCATGTAAAATACAAAAGAATTAATAACTGTTTTAATATTTAAAATTATATAAGCTTACGCAACTAGGAAGTCGTAGAAGCGGATAAATGGCAGTTGACTCATTTAGTTTTATTTTTTGTACGAAGACTTCAACCATATTTTGTTTTTTTTTTTTAATACTGTCATTGGCCTTAAACATTTCCTTGGTAATGCCATATTAACTAATTGTTGTAAAATAGAAGACGATAGCTTTGTTTTTCTATTAATTATCACAATTTTGCTTTCAGAAAACTCTCATAAAAAAACATGACTTTTAACCGACTCCTAAAAAAGGAGGAGGTTATCAATTCGGATGTTTATATTTTTTTTTAATGTATGTTCGGACATAACTCCGTCTTATTCAGACGGATTTGCAAAATTATTTTTTCTTTGAAAGGGTATGGTCTCGAGGTGGTCCCATATATTCCCAATTTACTTTGCTTGGGTACTTTTTGAGTTAGATTCAATAATACGTTTTTTCCCCCTTGGATGATGTTATTATAAATTCCTGTCTCTGTTATTTACGTAGCAGGTAATGAAATTCAAATTTTTATGGGGTAACTACCACAATTAAAAAGATTATTACAAAAAAATAACAACCGACTTCCAAAATAAGTTATTTTTCACTTTGAATAATTTTTTTAGGAAGTCGGTTGTTTTTTTTTTGCAAAATGTTTTTGTAGATAACCGTATACACTTTGCGCGCCGTTGGCATACATAGATCGAAATATAAAACTGATTTACATTCGACACCTGCAGTCCGGTTGAAAACTAGCGTCAGGCACTAGTTGTCTGGCAATTTTGCTGAACTGAGCCTATTTGGCGCAGCCATGAGGCACATATTCCTGCTAATTTCTTACATCGCACTTTAAACTTTATATTAGATTTTTTATTTGCAGTACATGTTGTGTTACTTTTAAACTGTGCTAAATAAATGTATTTTTTTTATATCTTTAAAAACAAAACTAAATAATAAGTACAGATCCAAAGACACCTACTTCCGAAATTAAAGTAATTTTTCACTTAAATTTTTTGTCGGTAGTTTTTTTCTAAAAAGTTTTTTATTTTTCACTTTTTACAGAATACGTTAGGTGCATTTTAGTCAGCGCTAGATAAAAGTCTTAAATTCTTTCCTTTTGGGGTTAGAATGATAACAATCAGACAGACATTTTTACACTTATACTCGTATTATTAGTAAGGATAAAAATATCTAGGTACTAAGCAAGTAAGTAAGTATACACACACACAATAATAGCCGTCTATATTACTGAAATTGAACCGGCGTGGATCGATTTTCCCGCTAGATACGATATCAATTTCAAATAATAAGTATTCTGATAAATATCAGGATAGTTAAGAGGGTTTATCCTAAAAGTTGGCAACGTCGCAAATAACTGTCAAATATTTACCTGTTTTGATTCTTATAGCAATATTACTGAATAGAATTAAGAAATGTGGCTAACCAGCGAACTAGAATATTAATAATGAATTGCAATGATAACATTCTATTTGATGTTGTACCCATTGTAGGTGTAAAAAACGTATTTGGAAAGTTTCCAAATAGTTTTTTTACATCTAAAACTAAACATTCGGTGTTACGATATTAATTATTGCATTTCATAATCAATATTCTAGTTCGCTAGTTAGCCACATTTCTTATTTCCACACAGAAATATTGCCAAATTAATCACAACAGTGAAATATTTGACATCTATTTGCGACCTTGCCCACCTACCGAATAAACGCTCTTAATGCGAAACATATTTGGAATGGCAGGTTTTTTATAAAACGGTGTATAACTTAGAGTAATAACTAAGTATAAACTTGTAGTTGAGTGTAACATTGACCTGGAGATGTAGATGTCACTGTCACCGGTGTCAAAGAATGGGTTCTCAATGAATCTGCCTAGCCTTTTCCCAAATATGTTGGTGACGTTGGTGTCGCCTTCCAGCCCCACCGGATGCAGCTGAATACCAATATTTTACATGGAGCGACTGCCTATCTGACCTACACAACCCAGTTACTGGGTAACACGATACCTCTTGGTAAGACTGATTGTCAGACTTTTGGGCTTCTGACTACCCCTTACCACTGTCATAGATCTACGAATGACAGACGGGCTTAACGCGCTTTCCGAAGCACGGAAGGGTCTCGATATGGAATGGATGGTCACCCATCCACAAACCGACCGCGGCAAGCGTAGCTTAGTCTTGGATCGACCCGTGTGGCTGTAATCATTATAGCCCCTCGGTATAATAATTACTTTGATTCCACGTCTTTTTTCTAAACTAATCCTAATTATTATACTAATAATATTATAAATGCGAAAGTGTGTTTGTTAGTTACGCTTTTACGAATGGATTTGGATGAAATTAGGCACATGGGTAGACCATGACCTGGAGCAGGACATGGGCTACTTTTTATCACGATATTCCTAAGGGATCGAGAGTTATGCGAGTGAAACTGCGGGATGCAGCAAGTTTGGTATATAGAGGCATAAACCATCAACAGTTAAACAGTGAATACCTACTTACTGGTAGGAAAAGTTGATGAAGTTTTTTGTAAAATAATAGAACTTCGTGAGAAGAAGTTTGCCAAGGAATTACTTTCTATCACCACAGTCATATGATTCCTTATCATAGGAATTTTATAGATCTTCGAAGGCAGCAGAAGTAATCATACTTTTCATAGGATCGATTACCGAAATGTTTACTAAATCTACCGTATGATAAAGGAGTGTTCCACCACCAGTTCAGTTAGTCCTTTTACAGGAAAAAAATATCAAAACAAGAGTAGAAGCATGTCTACAAACAAATTACCTTATCTAGAAACATCCAATGAAAACAGTGTTCTCGGCTAGTTTATAAGTAAAACAAAACGGACGCGAACGCGGCAGGGGCTGTCATCTCCGCAACTTTAAATGGGTTAAGTGAATGCAATATAGTGAATAGTTTGTGCCAGTAGGTATATAGGTAGGGAGGTTATTGACCCGGTAGGTAGGTATTGTGTCAACCATGGATGTTTTAATAGGTAATAGTTTTAATACAAGTATTGTACTATTAAATGAGCAATATTTGTATGTACTTATATATATATATTTGTAATCACGTTCTTGAAAACGGCTCTAACATTTTCGATTAAAAGTTGCAATTTAGGGTTACGGGGGCGAAAACTCGATTTAGCTAGGTCTCATTTCTGGGAAAATTAGTTTTCTCTATTTTCATCCGAGCAGGGCTCGGTCGAGAATAAGAAATGAGTACATAAGAGGAAGTCTGAAAGTGGCAACGGTGACTGAAAAGTTGTGAGAAAATCAGTTGTCATAGTATGAGCATGAGATAAGGAGAAATGAGGAAAATGTCTTAAGGAAAGTTTTAAATATGAATGTGGATGGCTATAAGAGTAGGGGAAGACCAATGAAACGATGGATGGACTGAGTGGAAGATGATATGGATAGAAAGGAGTTGACTACGGAGATGACGACTAATAGAGAAATATGGAAGATAAAGACATGTTGCGTCGACCATAAATTGGGATATGGGCAGGAGACTGAGGATGATGATACAGGGCTGGCCATTTATAGTGGTCCAGATGTTTTGAGCCTCTCTCCAAGGGCTTTTCGAAATACCTTTGTGTATGGCCAGCGATTATTTATAATTTATGAGAAAACTAAGTTTAAAGAGAAACATTATGTTCGAAAGAATTCGTTCTAGCTCTTAGTCACCGTTGACCACTGTAAACGGAACACCGTGTATAAGTCCAAATGAATAGAGTATTGTGATACGATATTATAAAAAGATTAAAGAATTGTAAGTTTAAAAAGTGAACAGATATTTTCTGAGTTTATCTTGGACATTACTGACACAGTATAAATATGGACAGTACAGAAACTACGTAGTAAAAATTCGAACCGACACACTCACACAGACGCGATCATTGACGAGACCCCAAACGATTGTCGGGTGCTGTCAGTTGCGGGTACCGTGCCGAGCCTAAAGGTCGCCGCTATCTTTAAAAAAATGGAGGATAGGTTTATTCCAACAAATAGGCCCTGTTTCCATACTGTCCATATTTATACTGTGTTACTGACATCGCTGATTGTGGGTTCAAATTCGGGCAAGTACCATGTGACTTTTTCAATTCATATGTACTGAGTTTATCTTGGACATTACTGACACCGGTGAAGGAAAACATTGTGAGGAAACCTGGACTTACGAGTATAGTTAATGAGTCTGAAATTCCAACCCGTCTTGAGCAAGCGTGGTGATCAATGTTCGTGCCTTCTCTGTATAAGAAGAGGACTTTGCCCAGCAGTGGGACAATAATAGGCTGTTACTATTGTTAGATATTTTAATTGTGTTGTTAATGAAATGATTCACGTCGATTGTGATATCAATTAGTGTAACATTGTAATATCAATTAGTTAGTAGGTATCTGCCGATATTATCATTTTACATATTATATTGTTTTCTTTCCAACTCAACCGGAATTAATGAAAGTAGGTCAAAACGAATATTATTGGAACGGAGTTTCTTATCATACGTTATAATACTCTGCACTTAAAAGTGTAACATTTTGACCGTCACGGTACTTATGTTAGATGTTGTCAGTGTGGTGTCAGATAGTTTCCATGCCATCATGCGAAAGAAAGCGGCCTCCTTACTACAGCGCCTGCATGGTAGTGACAACAAAATTCAAACAAACATTAAAAAAAAAAAAAACATACAACCGAATTGATAACCTCCTCCTTTTTGGGAAGTCGGTTAAAAAAATGATCGCTGCCAGACCGGACTGTCCCTTTCAGGGACACTGGGTGGGGACAGTCATAGATCTACATACATAAATTTAGTTCGTGAAAACTAACAATACTAACCTACTTTAAGCACCATTGTTACTAAAACCAAAATACTAACAAAAATATGGTCTGAAATAAAGTTTAATTTATTATATTTATTTTGTTACGTAACAAAAGTTTCGTAACGATCAAAATGTTACACTTTTTTCGGTCTAGCTCTAATTCGTCAAGTTTGTAAAAGCGAAAACGACTTCGTTCCAACCGGGTGTCCCACGACACCTCTCGTTTTTTATTATTATTACTTAAATACTAGCTGCGACCCACGGTTTCACCAGCAAAGGTCTCGATTCCGTGGGAATAACGAGATAAAAAGTATACTATATCCTAATCCAGACCATGGTCTACCCATGTGCCAAATCTGTTCAGTTGTTTTAGCGAGAAATCGTAATAAACGAACAAAACAACAAACGTGCATTATTTATCGAAGCTTTTTTTTTTTTTTTGGATGGTTGGAAATCATCAAATGACTCCTCCCGCTCTGGGCGGAGCGAAAGGGTGTGTCAGACTTTTACTGATTAAAACCCGTGTTCCTTCCGTTGCCTGTGTGCCGGGGCCGCGATATCCCTTTCGGACAAACCCGCAGTTCCAGCAGGCTTATCGAAGCTTTAGACAGACAAAACCGAAAAGTGACTTTTATTACTTAATAATAAAAGTCGCTTTTTGTTTTTATCTGTGTGACTGCGTTGTTCTTCCAAACTACGGCCCAGATAATGGTCCTTAGTTCAAAAGGTAGTTTTTCACCATAATTTAGGAAATGTATTCCGGAAGGCTTATGAATACAATACATTCATATAAAACTTACATATAATAAAGAAATATCGACCTTTTATTAAATCGTTAAAACCGTGCGAGGGGCCGGTCGCTAGTACTATGTAATTAATTAACTGGAGATATATCTTATGTGTGTAGGTCGTGGGTTCAAAACCAGGTTGACGCTTTACTTTGTGTAAATAATTTCATCACCACTGCTCTCAAAACGGCGATGGAAAACATCGTGAGGAAACCGGCATGTCCTAGAACCAAAAATTCGAAGACATGTGACATCTACCAACCCGCACTGGGGTGGATTATGGCCCACTCCCTCCCACAGAAAGAGGAGGCCTGCGTCCCAGCAGTGGGCACATTATAAGCTACTTATCGTTACTTACTTATAATAAAGAAATATCGACGTTTTGTCAAGACGTAAAAACCGTGCGACGGTCGAGTCGGTAGTACTGTGTAATTAATTAACTAGAGATATTATAATCTTGTGTGCAACCCCAACTCCTGGCACAAGTTTCAGCATTGTAGAAGGCCCTCACCGGAATTCAGGAACAATACACAAGCTGTATTACTAGTAATTCAAGTAAGAAGTCGAAGGTATTTCTCAGTTAAAATAAATAAATAAAATAAGTTTATTTCTAGTAACTAAACTCATAAACAGACATTCATAAAAGGATACATACAGGATAACAAGCACAGACAAAAACAACACTCACAAAGTAACAATATGTCTGCTGCAGCATTGCCGGATATAAGGGCAATCCAGTCTGTTGGCGATCATCGCGGCGCTGCCCCGCACTCTGCGCACCAGAGACGCGCATCGCTTGCGCATTGCCATAAAGCCCGATGTCTGTATTTTTGCCCGCGTTGATGGCAATAGAGTTTCACCCTATTAGGTACGTAGGAGTTACACATATCTGGTGAAATGTGGGTGTACTAGGTGCACCTCTGCTTACCATTCGGGGATTATAGCCGTGTTCTTATTTCTTGATTATCCCACCTATGAAATCAGCGTTTTGTATGGAGAATTTTAAAGGAGTTGCATTTTTCATACTAACATTTTCTTCATTTATATAACAACCATGGACACGAATGTTTTAAAACTTTCATGAACTAATGTTTAAAAACTAAGTTAACGTAATATGCCGCTTAGATTAAGCGACAAAAATAAGTTTTGGCTAAGTTAAAACAGAGTCATTTTTAAGGTATTTTTATATTTATAAAACTATAAGTAATTTGGTTTTTTTACTATTGGTAGTTGTCTATGATGGTCATTATTCGATATAATACCAAGCAATTGATGAATATTTTAAATCATAGAAGTGACGAGGTTCTCTATTTGTGAGAAAAAAAACGCCAATTTCATAGGTAAGAACCCAATATTACAGGACATATACAACGATATCAATCAATCTGACTTGCCTTTTCCCAACTATATTGGGGTCGGCTTCCAGTCTAACCGGATGCAGTTGAATACCAGTATTATACATGGAGCGACTGCCTATCTGACCTCCACAACCCAGTAACATGGATAACACGATACCCCTTGATAAGACTGGTTGTCAGACTTTCGGGCTTCTGACAACCCGTAACGACTGTCAAAGACCCACGATTGACAGCTGGGACCAACGGCTTAACGTGCTTTCCGAGGCACGGAGGAGTCTCGGTATATAAAGATGGTCACCCATCCACAGACCAACCCCGGCAAGCGTAGCTTAACCTGATGGATCGACCTGTGCGGCAGTCATTACTTAGTCACGAGCTCCTCCATATAAAACAATAATACCATATACCCCTCCCTATCACAAACCGGTCTCGAAATCGCGCGTTCACTTTCACCGCTAGCCGTCCGTGAAAGACACGCGTTTATCTAAAAAGCAGCTTAACCGCTGTTAATTGACCCGTTACGCTGGAGTGAATGACACATGCGTCCGGTGCGTCCTAATGAATGTCATAAACCTATAGTAAAACGCTGTGTCTGTCTGTCTACGCCTTAATAACTTTGCTGAATAAACTGTAAGGCTGCTTTTCCATTGGAGCGGAGAAGTGCAGAGCTTAGAATGATCCTAAATTCACTGACAGACAACGCACAGCTCAGTGTTCTCTTATTCATACATTTTAGCCAAACGGTGACACGACAATGACTAAATTGTAAAACGAATTTCAAACTGCATTCATGAGCTATTTATACAATGTCGCCCATTTGTAATACTCATGAATTGACTTCGTCTGAAACCAAAAACAGTGGGCCTTCCCGAAATATGATAAAACAAATGAATAAGACCACAATAGTCAGATCTATTTCTACTGCAGACATAATTTAATAATGCACGTGACCAAGGGCGTCGCCAAGGGGGGGGGCAGAGGGAGCAGCTGCCCCCTTAGAGATTCAGTATTTTTTTGTCAAATACAAGGCATATTAATTTAAAAGAAACTACATTATCTATAAAGCCAATTTTGTTTATTTGGACGAGTTTTATTTTTTTTATGTTCCATATCTCCTAAACGGGGTCTAATCCGGAGTCCGGGGACATATAGGGGAGATATTCGTATCTATGTGTTGGTGGTAGGCCCAGTCATAATATTAGGTTACAGCTCTACAATTATTCTGATTAGTTTTGGGAATAACCACCCGAAAGGTCCGTTTCCAATCCATACATTGAAAATGGAAATTATTATTTTTCGCAATTCATTTCGGGAGTACCGACAAATCACACTGATTTGTTAAAAATAAAATGTACATCAGCGTCGATTTTGGCCCCATTGTGCACCGTAGGGGTAAGACTCACACTAAAAGTGTATAGCTTCGTGTGCTCTTGACTTTTTCCCATCCTCAATATATCATCTTGCCCCCCCCTGGGCCATCAGCTGGCGACGCCCTTGCACGTGACCACAGAGAACTGAATAGTGGCGTAGAATTTGCGATCTTCTTCTTTTCGTGTGGTTAATGACTAACCTTTTTTTTTTTTTTTTTTTTTTTTTGGGTGGGAAATCATCAAATGACTCCTCCCGCTCTGGGCGGAGCGAGAGGGAGTGTCAGACTTTTACTGACTAAAACCCACCCGTGTTCCTTCCGTTGCCTGTGTGCCGGGGCCGCGATATCCCTTTCGGACCAACTCGCAACCCTGGCAGGCATTGGCCCTTACGGACCCCGTCAGTTGGTGCTGACATCTCTTTGAGGCGCGCGTGGAACACAACGCGCCGTCGACCCGGGCCTGGTCCTAATCGGACGGCGAGCTACCCATTGCCCACCGTCCGCAAGCCCGCGCCTACGGTGGCCGGAAGTCGGCTCGCGACTCCCGACGCCCGGGGCGTCTCCTGCGGCGACTAGGGGCGCGAGGGCGCGCATCTTGCATTTCCCTCGCGCGCTCCGCCTCCTCCTTCGCGAGCATTACTGCTTCGCAGAAGGAAGTGACGGCTTCCCATGCACTCTCGCTCCGGACCATGGCCTGAACCAGGGCCGGACGCGAGAGATCGCCGCTGCCGATCGCCTCCGTGAGGACACGGCGGTGCCCCGCCCAAGCCGGGCAGACCTCCACCGTATGCTCCACCGTGTCCTCCGGGCGATCCACACAATGGTAACACCCGGGCGTTTCCTCCCGCTTTATCCTGAACAGGAAACTCCCGAAACAACCGTGTCCGGTGAGGACCTGCGTCAGGCGGAAGGTGAGGACGCCGTGGCGCCTCTCTAGCCACTCCTCAAAGAGGGGCCTTACCGCCGCAATTGTGGCGTGCCCAATGACTAACCTGGTGTCAGAGTTTTAAAGCCGCCCATCGGCCTCTGACGTGGCTTCACATGCCGGCCGTCGAGAAATAGCTCTCAAGCATGCCGGTTTCCTCACAATGTTTTCCTTCACCGTTTTTTGAAGCAAGTGATAATTATACAATACGCACATGAATCCGAAAAGTCAGAGGTGCGTGCCTTGGGTTCGAACTCGAGACCTATGACTTGGCAGTCTGACGGTCACACCACAAGCCTATCACTGATTTTGCACTGAATTTGCGTTCAGCGCACAACTTCTGTTACGGACCACCTCCAAAATCTGACGACTTTGAAAACTGACTTTTCTATACGTCATTTTGGTTATAATGCGAGTAAACATGCTCTGTGGATAGTGACTAATTTATAAAAAGAATTTCACACTGAATCTATGAATTCAGTTTTAAATTCGTTTTACAAAGCAAAGCAAAGCTCATGAATTGAATTCGTTTGAAACCACAAAAACAGTGGGCATCCCCGAAAGATGATAAAACAAATGAATAAGACCACAATAGTCAGATCTATAGCCATTAAAGACATAATTATACACGTGACTCAATACTCGAGGCCGATTGTAATAAGTACCGATAGCAGGTAACGCTACACGTTGAGGTTTGAAAAATGCATTAGTTTTTAGAGGTATGATGAATAGGGTGTAAAGTTCACTCATTCTCTATAGAAAAGGGAGGCTCCTCCGACCAGATGGGTGACATGTGTGGCGGGTAACTGCCCAACGATTGATGTCGGGAAGTTAGTTATACATATGGTGTTCGCGCGGTAAACTCTAATTGCGCGATGCAGAATTTATGTGACGTCAGAATTTTGTGTGATGTCAGGTCTTTGATGCGTAGTTCTCAAGTGGCGATGTAGATGCCGCCACAAATTTACAAAACATTCGATCAGTATGCAGTGCTTGTGATGCCGCTAGTGGGGCTGAGAGGCAATTCCAGTGCCTTTGAGAACGTTCGCATTCTAACCTCAGTTTCAATTTGTACTCTATTTTTCTCTATTAAAAAACCTTTTGACATTGTTAGTCGCTGAGATGAGTTTGCGGCTTGAATTTGAACGTTTTTTAAATACGTGACAGAATTTGACTTGGTTTTTGACGCCATATCGACAGGCTTGGCATGTTGACTAAGGCCCGTATAGGCCCGCATTTCTTCAAACTAGTTCAAACCAATCAAAAGGCTTTAAGAGGATTTATCCTAAAAGTTGGCAACGTCGCAAATAACAGTCAAATATTTACCTGTTTCATAAAGCAATATTACTGAATATAAATAAGAAATGTAGATAACTAGCGAACTAGAACATTAATAATAAATTGCAATTATAACATTTAATTTGATGTTGTACCCATTTTAGGTGTAAAAAACGCATTTGGGAAGTTTCCAAATAGTTTTTTTACATCTAAAACTAAATATTCGGTGTTGCGATATTAATTATTGCATTTAATAATCAATATTCTAGTTCGCTAGTTAGCCACATTTTTTATTTTCACACAGTAATATTGGTAAACTAATCAGAACAGTGAAATATTTGACATCTATTTGCGACGTTGCCAACCTTCAGAATAAACGCTCTTAAACGAGTTTTAAGTAATGCTTAATTTTTGACTGAGGTTCTATAATATGGGCCTAGTTGCATCAAGAGGAAGGATAGCAAAATCAGCATAACGTTACACTGCTGGGACGCCGGCCTCCTCTCTGTGAGAGGGAGTGGGCTGTAATCCACCACGCGGGCCCAGTGCGGGTTGGTAGATGTCACATGTCTTCGAATTTTTGGTTCTAGGACATGCCGGTTTCCTCACGATGTTTTCCTTCACCGTTTTGATAGCAGTGGTGATGGAATAATTTACACAAAGTAAAGAGCCTGCTTGGGTTCAAACCGACTACTCGAGTCGCGGCTGTTACCACTGGGCAACCATTGCTCCAGGGAGGAAGGAATGATAGCAGCGATATCTTATTATTATTTTGTTATTGTTTGGAAAGGAAGCATGGTGGCCCTCCTGATGGTAAGTACATGGTCATCGGAACAAAGAAAGAAAGAAAAATGCGTCTATTGGCATTATAACAGAAAAATACATCCATCATTTTAGAGTGGACAAGCTGTACTTAGCCACGAGCTTCTCTGCAAAGAGCTCTATTAAGTAGGTACTCCTTTACCTCTTCAGCATAAATGCACAATCATTACATAGTCACAATTATACCTACGTATTATACCTACTTGCAAGTCGTTATGTTGCTTATTATCTATCATTATAACGTTGTTGTTAGTCGCTAATTGACGCTCTCATAAATCAGAGGAGCCTGGTTTGTAACATACTCGTATCACTAACAGGTGTTTCGACCTTTTCTGAATATCATAACCTATTAGATTGAAGTGAAAACTTCTTTAGGCGGGGTAAACTTTGGGCACGCCACAATTGCGGCGGTAAGGCCCCTCTTTGAGGAGTGGCTAGAGAGGCGCCACGGCGTCCTCACCTTCCGCCTGACGCAGGTCCTCACCGGACACGGTTGTTTCGGGAGGTTCCTGTTCAGGATAAAGCGGGAGGAAACGCCCGGGTGTTACCATTGTGTGGATCGCCCGGAGGACACGGTGGAGCATACGGTGGAGGTCTGCCCGGCTTGGGCGGGGCACCGCCGTGTCCTCACGGAGGCGATCGGCAGCGGCGATCTGTCGCGTCCGGTCCTGGTTCAGGCCATGGTCCGGAGCGAGAGTGCATGGGAAGCCGTCACTTCCTTCTGCGAAGCAGTAATGCTCGCGAAGGAAGAGGCGGAGCGCGCGAGGGAAATGCAAGATGCGCGCCCTCGCGCCCCTAGTCGCCGCAGGAGACGCCCCGGGCGTCGGGAGTCGCGAGCCGACTTCCGGCCACCGTAGGCGCGGGCTTGCGGACGGTGGGCAATGGGTAGCTCGCCGTCCTATTAGGACCAGGCCCGGGTCGACGGCGCGTTGTGTTCCACGCGTGCCTCAAAGAGATGTCAGCACCAACTGACGGGGTCCGTAAGGGCCAATGCCTGCCAGGGTTGCGAGTTTGTCCAAAAGGGATATCGCGGCCCCGGCTCACAGGCATCGGAAGGAACACGGGTGGGTTTTAGTCAGTAAAAGTCTGACACTCCCTCTCGCTCCGCCCAGAGCGGGAGGAGTCATTTGATGATTTCCCACCCAAAAAAAAAAAAAAAATAACTTATTGATTAGGGTCACCGCACGCCGCTAGAATATAGATGGCGCTAATACCAGTTTTAAGTTTCGTCTTCTGTCGGCAGTTCCCATGACTACCTTTTTTTTTCTCAAAATGAATCGTGTTCTAAATCCACAGGTATGGTAAAAATAACGCCTCCTCTACCAGAATGGATGCATTTTAATATAACTCTTGCACTATGGCCCTTTGCGAGGCCAATGGCCGGCCGGCCAAGGCCGCTGTCGACGTGGCTGAATTCTGGAAGTCATGTCATTTGGAACCATCGATGCAACGAAAGACATGATGAAGAAGACGACGACGACATAACGATTTATGACAAACATAATTATGAAGACGATAAATACAAGAAGATGACGACATAACAATTTACGACAAAAATATATGAAGACGCTAAATACAAGAAGATGACGACATAACAATTTACGACAAAAATATATGAAGACGCTAAATACAAGAAGATGACGACATAACAATTTACGACAAAAATATATGAAGACGCTAAATACAAGAAGATGACGACATAACAATTTACGACAAAAATATATGAAGACGCTAAATACAAGAAGATGACGACATAACAATTTACGACAAAAATATATGAAGACGCTAAATACAAGAAGATGACGACATAACAATTTACGACAAAAATATATGAAGACGCTAAATACAAGAAGATGACGACATAACAATTTACGACAAAAATATATGAAGACGCTAAATACAAGAAGATGACGACATAACAATTTACGACAAAAATATATGAAGACGCTAAATACAAGAAGATGACGACATAACAATTTACGACAAAAATATATGAAGACGCTAAATACAAGAAGATGACGACATAACAATTTACGACAAAAATATCTGAAGACGCTAAATACAAGAAGATGACGACATAACAATTTACGACAAAAATATATGAAGACGCTAAATACAAGAAGATGACGACATAACAATTTACGACAAAAATATATGAAGACGCTAAATACAAGAAGATGACGACATAACAATTTACGACAAAAATATATTACCATGTTTAAACTTCATAAGAATTAAAAAGGACAAAACTGGGAGAACTAGTAGATTTCCGGAAACCTACTATTACAAGGTTTAATAAACACACTGAAAAAGAACATGACATGAGTCACAAAATCAACCGAATTATGGAAACAGATGCGACAGAACACAATTCATCAAGGAAGTACAGTCAAGGGCATAATTGTTCACAAAAATATGTATAGGTACTTAACGGAAATTATTGATTGACCAGGAAAACATGAATTTACAAAGATGTTCGTCAAGCAAAAAACCATTCAATAGTTTGTTTTGCAAATAGTAAAATCCAAGACGCGTCGCGCGTCGCGTCGTTGGAATTCTTAACAAGTGCAAGAAGACAATCTGTTTTTATTGATGTATCGTATGCTGTTAATATGTTTTTAAGGTCATCTGTTCTCGAGCAGCTGCATATAAAATACTGTTAAATAAGTTTTAGCGCGAGTCGATGCCGACTGATCGGAATGTTGCCATTTTAAATATTATGTTTTATTTCTACATGTAGATACTACAGATTTTATACTGACTTGTGACGTAGCGATCCCCCACTCCCCAACTTTAATGCGTTTTATCTAAACCATATTTTTATAAATATGATAAAGTAAAAAATTCGTGTCTAATATTTTTTTTATTATCTGACTGACGGACTAAATCGTTTTTTTTCTCAGTCAACATCCCTATTATTGAGACTGATATCAAACATCTCTGCTTACCATTTACGGTCGTGAAGATGTGAAAAGCTAACAGGAAGTAAAACAAAAAATGAGAGTTAGTTGAGATGACTGCATTGATGTGTTTTGTGTGTGTACGTAAAGCGATAACAGTGTCATCTTAAAGATATAAATAAACCTAACTGACAAGTTGTAATGTGCATATGTACACAATACAGTTAACGTGGCCGTTCATTCATAAATGGCATAATATAAAAATAAAAAAAACCTACATGGGCACTTAGGTAACGTCAGAAGCTAGGTGCACGGTTCCAATTGGTCGTTTCCTATGAAGAAGAGCCGGCAAGAAACACCACAGTAAAACACTCTTTTAAAAATAATTGGCCTTCACAATATTTTCCAATAACAGTATCAATAGGTATGGGAGGACAGTGTAGGCCTTTCAATAAGTATCAGGTAATTAACAAAATAGAATATGGTCAATTAATCTACACTCCACTAAGCATATAGCGTTCTCACAATCACAAGATAGAAAAGAATCTATATAAAATATGAATAAATTCATAAAAATAAATTAATAAATTATATATTAATATCTAGTTGAAGTAACAGTTGGCTTATGTAGAGCGTCGTCTTTATAAAATGGCACACACTATGCGACATGTGACTGCGACATCTCGGCGACTAGACGCATCGAAAGGCTGCGGTCGACAATATTCATGTATGTACATATTTTGTTCAAAGCTCCGCTTGATTTCGAGTTGCAGAGTCGCAACGACTGGCTAGGGGAGTCTCACGCTCTCACTTCTTGTCGCAGCGACGAGACACACGGGCCACGAGCACGACTGACGATAGTCGGATGCGCTTCCCTTTCGCATGATAAGCACCAAGGTGAGTCCAACTAGAGGCTCCATATTCACTCACAAGAAAAACAACACGACCGTCTTTCCTGAATACTCAAACAAAATGATCGCTTTCTGCACGTCTGTCGTAACAACTAGCCGCAGACGCAAACGACAGTTGTATGTCTAGTCGCAGCGACAAGATGCAGATGCAAACGACAACTTTGAGACTTGTTGCAGCGACAAGTCGCACAGTTTGCGCTGGCACTTAATGTCATATCTGTGTGACAGACTATTTCTAAAACTGGATTTATTATTATGAGCGTTTATTCTGAAAGTGGCCAACGTCGCAAAAAGATAAGTCTAATATTTCGCTGTTTTGATTAATTTGGCAATATTACTGTATGCAAATAAGAAATGTGGCTAACTAACGAACTAGAAAATTCAATAAGAAATTAATTAAATTTAGTTTTAGATGTAAAAAAACAATTTGGAAACTTTCCAAATGCCTTTTTTACACCTAAAACGGGTACAAAATCAAATTCAATGTTATAATTGCAATTCATTATTATTATTCTAGTTCGCTAGTTAGCCACATTTCTTATGTCCATTATCCAGTGATATTGCCAAATTAATCAAAACAGGTAAATTTTTGACAGCTATTTGCGACGTTGCCAACTTTTACAATAAACGCTCTTAATGCCTGGGTATTTTATACATGTGTTCTATACATTGTAGTAGTAGTATCGGATTGCTATATATCCGTAGAGCTTATTGACACTAGGTACATAGTGACTAGTGACTATTTTTAGGGAAACCCTTGGGGGACTTCCGCGACGTCAATAAGTCATGCTATTGTGAGTACGTAATTATTATGCAGATGTACTGAAACATGGTTGACAACCTCATTGGTTTAGTGCAGTGGTTCCTAACCTTTTCTTGACCAGAGACCACTTTGATTTCTTGGTTGTTAGCAGGGACCACGATGCACAACAAAAAACTGAATCAATCCTAAAATAAACTTTAATCAAAAACTCAATAGTAACGTGCATTAACAATATTGTTTTATTAGAAAACATTTTTTTGTTGTAGAAATTTAATTAAATTTATTATTGAAATTCCATCTCTTCTGCACAAGTTCGGTAATCCTAGGACCGTAATTATTGCTCAAGCTATACGCAAATAATCACTTACAAAAACAAAGTAGAAATCCCCTGTTCACATAAATCGTTCGGGACCATATTTTGGCTCCTGCGGACCACCGGTGGTCCGCGGACTACAGGTTAGGAACCACTGGTCTACTGGTTGCAAGCGCTATTGCTGAGCGTGAGGGCTTGGGTTCGATTCCCAGGTCGGGCAAAGTGTTATTGGGTTTTTCCATCTCAAATTCCTCAGTAGCACCCCGGAGTTTGAATTTATGCCCGGTTGATGGCAATAGGCTCACCCCCTATTACATGGGACTTAAACATAACTGGCGAAATGTGGGTGTACTATAGGTACACCTCTTTATTTTTTTTGAGGATGGGAAATCATCAAATGACTTCTCCCGCTCTGGGTGGAGCGAGAGGGTGTGTCAGACTTTGACTGACTAAAACCCACCCGTGTTCCTTCCGTTGCCTGTGTGCCGGGGCCGCGATATCCCTTTCGGACAAACCCGCAAACCCAGCAGGCGTTGGTCCTTACGGACCACGTCAGTTGGTGCTGACATCCCTTTGAGGCGCGCGTGGAACACAACGCGCCGTCGACCCGGGCCTGGTCCTTCTCGGACGGCAAGCTGCCCATCGCTCACCGTCCGCAAGCCCGCGCCTACGGTGGCCGGAAGTCGGGTCGCGACTCCCGACGCCCGAGGCGTCTCCTGCGGCGACTAGGAGATACTGTACACCTCTGCCTAACCCTTCACGGATTACAGGCTTGATGTTATGTTATGTACTAAGACATACTCGTATTTTTTTTAACCGTATTGAAAGAATAGGTACTAAATAGTCCTACTTGAGTCCTAGATTAGAGGAGCTCGTGGTTAAGTAATACCAGCCGCACGGGTCGATCCATCAGGTTAAGCTACGATTGCCGGGGTTGGTCCGTGGATGGGTGATCCGCTAAGCCGTTGGTTCTTATTCGTGGATCCTTGACAGTCGTTACGGGTCGCCAGAAGTTCGAAAGTCTGACATCCATCTTTTTTTCGTGCACTGGTTTTTCAACGTCGTTCAAGTTGAAAATCCAATAGTGTGTATATTCAACGGGGACGAGAGTGCATCCCAGCGCGTTGGATTCTCAACGCTCGGCTTAACACCGGGAGTTGAAAATCTACTGCGCGATAAAATCCCCCCGCAATATTTTTACGTCCGCGTACGTGGGCTTACCCAGTAACTGGGTTGTAGAGGTCAGATAGACAGTCGCTCCATGTAAAATACTGGTGTTCAGCTGCATCTGGTTAGAATGGAAGCCGACCCCAACATAGCTGGGAAAAGATTGAGTTGAGTCCTAGATTAAATAAAAATAATAAAAATGTGAGAGACGGGAGGTAAATTGAAACCCGGAAAAGAAACTATTTTGTTACGAAAAACCACATTATGATTATGACATAATCCATAATCCATAGTAGGTGTGTTTACGCGACTTTTCCGTGTGATACCTAGACAAGATAAATAAACTCATTGTTGTTATTTTATTTATCTTTTTGTGTAGTTAGCCTGGTAACTAACCTGGTGTCAGAGTTTTAAAGCCGCCCATGGGCCTCTGACTTGACTTCACATGCCGTCAAGAAATATCTCTCAGGCATGCTGGTTTCCTCACGATATTTTCCTTCACCGTTTTTAAAGCAAGTGATAATTATACAATACGCACATAAATCCGAAAGGTCAGAGGTGCGTGCCTTGGGTCCGAACTCGAGACCTATGACTTGGCAGTCCGACGGTCACACCACTAGGCTATCACTGCTGTTATTTAAATTTATTACTGCTGTGATTTTATTTATAGGGCTTGGAATAACCCTGATTTGATTAGGTGTGTGCAGTTTCTATAATTATCGTTCGATTTAATCACAGTTTCTAAAAGTAGAATTGATTCTGTTTTTAACCGGCTTTAAAAAGGAGGAGGTTGTATATTAATGTTTTTTTTGTTGTATGTTTGTTACACGATTACTCCGCCAATAAATAATTGATTTTAATGATTATATTTGTTTGGTGACATACATCAGAGGTGGTATCATCTATAATTTTGTTATTAACTTTGCTTGGGTAGTTACTGCGCTAGTTTTATACATAACAGTACCTATCTACTATTAGGTGTTGTAAGTTTTAATAATAATCCAGTATTATATTATGAAAAGTTGATTTAATACATTTTTCCTTTACTGATAATTAGCTAGGTAGGTACGTACCGAATTATATTATAAATCCGATTGTTTTAACCATTGTTTTATATGTTGTTATGGACTTTTTTTTTAAACGGGTCCATTATATTAACGCGTCATATTTATATCGTACACAGCTATGAGATTAAAAATATTCCAACAGTAAGCATGTAATTAAAATAAAACAATTTAAAAAAGTGTTCACTCACCTAGAATCCGCATTTAAAAAACATTCCAGGAAGTTTTCAACTGCAATAAAATCAAATCCAAATCGATAACTCACAAAACACTAGTCAAAAACTTAAACACATCACTAAAGATAAAAACACATCACAAGAAATAGTTCGTAAACTTTCCGATCTACGCGATAGATGGCGTAAGTTCGCACGCGTGCAACTTTGCCGGCGGCCGGCGATACACTGAGGTGACTGAGTGACTAGTATACTCTCCCGTCTAAGGCTAGAACTTGCAACCTGATAACAGGTTTTTATAACAACTAAAATAAATGAATGGAGATGACCTAATGAATAAATTCTTTTCATTGATTCTGATACCCAAGTGATTTACGTGATGTGTAATATCATGTATGTCAATTTACCGCCACACATTGAGGAAAATTGGAGCGGAAGGTAAACAGAGCATGATTAGCTGGTGTTTTATAACTTTGGGAGATTTTATCATTAATAATTGTATGTTTTAGACACTGTATTGGTAGGTAATTAGTTATATCTGAAGCTCAACCAGTGCTTATTTAGGTTTTTCCACAGGTGATTTTCAGGGCAGTCCAACGTATTGTCCACAATTATAATTACCTACGGTGACTTTGGAGCCATCAAATATCACGTGTGTTTCCCCGAAGGCTGTTAGGCAGAGGTGAACCTATATCGCAAATATAAATATAAATAAAATAGGTAATCTTTATTGCGGATAAGCAACATCCAATATATGTTAGTTAACAAAAAGATAACTTATATCTATGTCCAAATTGAAATGAACATTTTACACACTCGGAAGTACTGCACTCATACATTAAAACCTCATTTCAAACAGTCCACTAATTTAGCTAATAAGTTTGTATGTGTATGTATATAGTTTTTAACTCATGCCATGTACAGCTGTCAGATTGGTTTGATCTCTTCAAATCTTCTTCAAATGAAATATTCTATGAGTAAAAAATATTAAATATTCTATGAGTGAAACATTGTTTCATTCACCTCACAAAAAGAAATAGACCCTTAACTGCCCTGAATAATCTATATTAGTTAGTAAACTTATTAACTAATTGGAAACAAGGCTGTTGTTCGAAATGCATCTTCGAACAACATCACCTAACAAAGGAGAATCGTACCTCCCCGCTATGGTCTTCAGGATGGAGTTGGAGCTTTCCCGCACTCTGCAGAGCAAAGAGGCTGATTTCTGCCTGACGATGGCATGGAAGCCATCGACGTGTGCTTGTGCAAACTTACCTGATGCACTGCAGAAACGGGGCAGCCCCATCAACATCCTGATTATTATACTGGACCCGTAGGGCGCTGATAGCCCGCTGAGTTAATATTAACTGAGAAAATTAACCTGATGACTAACTTTACTGTTATAATTAAGGTTTGTTAATAGTAATAGTCCATTTATTTGTCAGAATTTTGTTATAGAGATGTAAAATGTTACATGTTGCAAAAAGCATTGAATTTTACAACACGGTTTAAGAATCACATTAAAATGTATCTCACGTGGACGACAATTCAATAAGTATACATTTTCTAAAATCGTGAGCAAAAGAAGATAAAATTATTTTCGGACGTCGACTCTTAATTTTTAAGCTCGAATTTAGAGAGAAAAATCGAGTACCGAGGTATCGATTGATTCAAAGCCAATATAAAGTTGAGATAAAAATACGCGCCGTTTCTAAGTAAGTTTTTAACAAAACAGGAATACTTTTTACTTGGAAGGTAAGGTCAGCCTCAAAAAGATGTATAAGTATATAGAAAAGAATTCGGTTCTCTATTGTGTTCCCTAACTTTTTTATACATAATCTAAAGTGCCATTTCTTTTTTGTCCTAATCATCATTGGTCCGTATGATAACTTGCTCGACCTTAATGTCACATAATATAATATGCCATAAAATTGAAATCCTTAAATACAATATGCCCTAAATTTGTTTGTCATAATCATTAACCAAAAGACTTAAAACTGTTTCAATAAAAGTTATAAGTCCTAAATTCAAATTATTTTTTTATCCTAATAATGTTTTTAAAACAAATTTGTATTACAAAGCTTTTGCTATTTATTTATTTAGATAGAACGGCCGAAGCAAATTACACTATTTAAACATATAGTTTATGAACTATCTATGAACTTCTCTCAGGCGTTACGTAGATACGAGCGGGCAATATTTTTTCTTCTACCGACTTGTTTTGAGATAGTTCAAAATTTGTTGTGTAGTTTTGTTTGAAGTAGCAGGATAAATACGTTTTTGTTTTTATTTCCCTGTAAGAAGCATGCATGCAGCACGCATGAAACATCGACGATCAGCGAGGAACAAACGAATTTTTGGTTCGAGGACATTTCAATTTATCTTTAATTTCAATTTCACATGCCGGTTTTTTCACGATTTATTGATTTCATTCACGAGAATTCACTTAATTGTCTTCAATTGGTGTCCCATAAATAATGTGTAGCTACAATTGACTACCCAATGTATAATATTGCACATTGATACAATATTATAGATTATATATTAAACAATAATGTGATTTAATTTGTGTCAAATTAATTCTGCTTCCAAACGAAATAAAAGTAAATTACGGTGATCCACAGGTAATACAGTTTAATCAGCCAGGAACTCTCACAGAATTTTTACGTACATGGGGTAGATTGCTACAATGAGAAAAACCAGTGATAGTCGCACAATATAAAATGGATTAATTAATAGCCAAACTCTAGAAAAATAACCCTCTCAGTTCCTGTCAAAAACCGTAATGATGTGTCACTATTGTAGTGATGTTACATTATCATTCAGGTGGACGATGTGTTTATTCCCACAAATTTTTGTCGATATAATATATATTTACATAATTTTGGAGGCGGACTGTACCTACTTTGTTTTCTGAGTAAAAAGTTTTTCGTTAACAATCATTATATCAGTATACGAGTATACCAACATACTGTCTAAAATGTGTCGATACAGCAATAAAGTAAGTTCTTTGCTATAAAACCACCACAAAGCAACGTTCTTAGAAAGAATGAAAGAAAATACGATTATTTTCGGTAAAACATGACAAAGAAAAAACCACAAAAAACCAGCCAAGTGCGAGTCCGTATCAAGATCGAGCAAAAAACGACGAAAAAAAAACGTCGTTGTGTAGGGAACCCCTTTACTTATTAACTTTATTTATTTTTTATTATTTGTTGTAATAGCAGCAATAGAAATACACAATCTGTGAAAACAACTGTCTACCTATTACGGTTCATGAGATACAGCCCGCTGACAGACAGACGGACGGACACCGACAGTGGAGGCTTACTAATAGGGTTCCGTTTGACACCCTTCGGGTACGAAAGAAATTAAATACGTTTATTTGCGGTTAAACATGACGTAAAGAAAAAACTCGAAAAGGAAAAAGATGGGATGGGCTCTTTTTGCCGAAACATTGAAGCTTCTGGAAATCTCGCACTTTCTACTCAATATAAGGAAATTCCTATTGCCGAGAGAACGCTAAGAAATACAATCTTGCAATTTGTTGTCAAGTCGATACAGTCGCCATCAAAAGTATTTTTTTTTTTTTCGGAATTCGGAATTTGGAGTAAGAAATTATTTGAAATCGTATTATATTAAACTTAAATATCCAGCATAGGCAGACGAAATTAGCTAATTACAAACTTCCACATGTACCTCAATTTGCAAGTGGCACAAATTGGCATTTATTTAATATCTATTTTCAAGTACATTTATAATAATAAATTATACAGAGTCGCAGGGACATCGACGCGAAAACTGATACCATGGATTCAGTACATGATTCTGAACACCCCTGCGTTGAAATATTTCGGGGGGTTATTTAAAAAAAAAACTGTTGTTTCATAGAAAAGTGCCTTGACCTACACGGTCGAAATGTATGGAACGGCAGTTATTTTTTAAATAGCCGACGGAAAATTTGTCTGTATTATATTATTTGCGAGGTAAAGAAACAGTTTAGTTACAAAATACTACATAGGTAATACCATTTTATACACAGAAAAAGTAAATAATATCAAAAGTTTAATTTTATGATGAGTTGGTAACGCTAGTGATAATTATAGTTTTTCTCTGTAGCAATATTTTTGCTGTTTATAGTCTGTTATGATGAGATATATCTCCTCAGTGAATTTTCTCATGTAGGTCCACAAGAAAATTGGTCTTTATTATTATGATGTGTATGTGTAATCTATTTCTAACCGGGTAACCACATTTCTGTTTGTGCATTTCAACCACTTCCCATAAAACTTTGCCCATTGTCCTTTAAATTAATATATGTCAGATTCCATTATCACATTTATACAGGATGGCAGGGACATCGACGCGAAAACTGATACCATGGATTCAGTACATGATTCTGCACCCCCTTTTTTTTTGGGTGGAAAATTTTCAAATAACTTCTCCCGCTCTGGGCGGAGCGGAGAGCGTGTCAGACTTTTACTGACTAAAACCGACCCGTGTTCCTTCCGTTGCCTGTGTGCCGGCGCCACGATATCCCTTTCGGACAAACTCGCAACACCGGCAGGCATTGGCCCTAACGGACCCCGTCAGTTGGTGCTGACATCTCTTTGAGGCGCGCGTGGAACACACCGCGCCGTCGACCCTGGGCCTAGTCCCTATCGGACGGCGAACTACCCATCGGTCACCTTCCGCAAACCCGCGCCTACGGTGGCCGGAAATCGGCTTGCGACTCCCGACGCCCGGGCGTCTTTAGGGGCGCGAGGGCGCGAATCTCGCCTCGCCCTCATGCGTTCCGCGTCCTCCTTCGCGAGCATTACTGCTTTGCAGAAGGAAGTGACGGCTTCCCATGCACTCTCGCTCCGAACCATGGTCTGAACCAGGGCCGAACTCAACACCGAGAGTTGAAAATCCAGTGCGTGATAAAATCCCGCCGCGATATTTTTACGTCCGTGCGAACGTGGGCTAAGGATACATATATCGCGGAGTCCCATTAAGGAACTCTTATGCAAAATTTCATGCTTCTTGACCCAGCGGTTTAGTCTGTGCGTTGACTGTCAGTGAGTGAATTTAAAGTTTTTATTAAGTGGATTTGTCGTTGTTTGTACATTCGTGACTAGTTTTTACTATTGATGTATCCTCAGTTCATTCTTAACTTTACTATGACCCTTTGGTATTCCGCACGACATTTTCCTTATTAGTCAAGGGATATTGATAAATATAGCATGATGATACGTATGTAAATTGACTTTTGAAATATCTTGGGTCACACCCAGAACCAAACTAGTGATATTCTCTTTATACATGTTTTCCTTACGTTGTTCTACTGAATGTATTTTGTTGTTTTTATCAAAAGGTTTTATTTTTTGTCGCACCGCTGATGTAATTGTCTCGACTCATGACAAGTAATGTGACTCTGTTATGTGCATTTTGACATAGTAATCATATGAGTGGTAACGGACGCGACTAATGAATTGTATTTTAGGTCGTGGTTTCGAACCGAAGCAGGCACTTTACTTTGTATAAGTTATTTCATCACCACTGCTCTCAAAACGGTGAAGGAAAACATCGTGAGGAAACCGGCTTGTCCTAGAACCAAAGATTCGGAGACATATGACAGTCCTCACTCCCTCTCACAGAGAGGAGGTTTGTGGCATATAAGCATAAGCGTAATCAGAATATAATGATCCCAGCAGTGGGAACAGGCTGATTAAAAGATGCTTTTAATCTGAGTAGAGTAGAGTATTAATATTATTATATATAATAATCAATCTACCTAACCTTTTCCCAACTATGTTGATGTCTGCTTCCAGTCTAACCGGATGCAGCTGAGTACCAGTATTTTATATGGCGCGACTGCCTATCTGACCTCCACAACCCAGTAACTGGGTAACACAATACCCCTTGGTAAGACTGGTTGTCAGACTTTCGAGCTTTTGACGACCCGTAACGACTGTCAAAGATCCACGGATGACAGCCGGGACCAACGGCTTAACGTGCTTTCCGAGGCACGAAGGAGTCTCGGTATGTAAAGATCCATCCATGGACCAACCCCGGCAAGCGTAGCTTAACCTGATGGATCGACCCGTGCGGCTGTTATTACTTAGCCACGAGCTCCTCAGTATTAATCAGTATTAATAATTAATATGACGAATATTTTCATAATTGTATTTTTTTACATGCAGCTTATGCGTTATTGAGACATCATTATCGTCAATATCTTCCCGTCGTCTCAATTTATATGTTGTGGTCGGCGCACTTTCTTTTTAACCGATTTCCAAAAAGGAGGAGGTTTTATTAGTCATCTTGGTTGTCAACTCCTTTCTCGTCATATTATGTTTCACATCACATAGATGGTCCATTCATCGTTTCTTTGGTCTGTCAACTTAATATGTATAGCTAGTTTATAAATGTAATTTGTAGAGATAAATAAACAATTTTTTCTTTTTTTTTCCCTTCTTCTCTTATAGTTTATTTTCTTCACGGTTAAACAAAAAAACGGCCATACAAAATTTAACTTTTAAAATCTTAAAAATCGTGCGGAATTCCTGTTAGGACAAGACTAATTATAATATGTTTCGCTTTCGACGAATGGGAGACGATACAATCAGTATGCATTAGGTAGTGTAAGTTAAGGCTTGTGCAGACCAGCGCGACTTGTCGCGCGACGCGACTCAAACAATGAAATTTCTAAGAAAACTGTACGGTATAACAATAACCGGCGTCGCGTCGCGCGACAAGTCGCGCTGGTCTGCACAAGCCTTTATGCATATAAATGTTTATTGACGAGCTCCTGTTTTTAATTGAAATATGTTTCCAGGAACTATATAATCACTTACAATTTTATTATTGCGATGGACAACAGCATCCTTCTAAGTATTAACAACATTAATACCTTTACCTTACCCTTACCATTATGAATGGCCACCTTGAATTGCATTCTTATTATTTACACCAAGAACAGCCCCATTTTATGTCCAGGCGAATCACTGTCCATTCCAAGGTTGCCTGGAAGAGATCGCGGAAAACGATAAGGCCGCCCATTGTATATTTTCTAGTGTCTTATTTATTATTTTGTTATGTATTTTTGTGGTGTACAATAAAGTATATATAAATAAACGCAATATAAAACATGCTCATAAAGCCACAACCAAGATAATAAAGCCACATTCGCAAATAGACGCGTTAATTTTACGTTTGTGGGATAATAATTATGTGAAAAACACAAATAAATAGGTATAGGTTGTTTTTCATAGCTACCAAAAGCAATTTAGAAAGAAAGAAAAAGTATTTATTGAGACTCGCAAAGGAAATCACAAATTAAACACACAGTACGACACGACTTAGATGTAGCATAAAGGCTCGTGCAGACCAGCGCGACAAGACGGCGCGACGCGACTCAAATAATGCAATTTCTAAGAAAACTGTACGGTATAACAATAACCGGCGGCGCGTACATACAAGATAATAAAGCCACATTCGCAAATAGACGCGTTAATTTTACGTTTGTGGGATAATAATTATGTGAAAAACACATATAAATATAGGTTGTTTTTCGCAGCTACCAAAAGCAATTTAGAAAGAAAGAAAAAGTATTTATTGAGACTCGCACAGGAAATCACAAATTAAACACACAGTACGACACGACTTAAATGTAGCTAGGGTTGTGCAGACCAGCGCGACTTGTCGCGCGACGCGACGCCGGGTATTGTTATACCGTACAGTTTTCTTAGAAATTGCATTGTTTGAGTCGCGTCGCGCCGTTGCGTCGCGCCGTCTTGTCGCGCTGGTCTGCACAAGCCTTTATGCGACATCTAAGTCGTGTCGTACTGTATGTTTCAATTTAACGAATGTTTTTCGTTATATGTCTATGCATGTTTTTGCGTTTGCGTAAGGATCATTTTTACCTAAAGTAGGAATAAAGATTGGTGATTTTGAAGGCGCACTCAGTTCGGATGGTGATCGGTTTTACGAACTTTGTCGATGCTACATCTAAGTTGTATCGTACTGTACCTAATTAGGAATGAGGAATGATTTGATAAGGTAACGGCGCGGTTTAAAATAAGATGTATTGACAAAGGCGGCTCACAAGGTAAATGTGAATATAAACAAAGGGAAGGGTCGCCCTTGAAGGACATAATTAGTGCGTAGTACCACAGATTAATACAAATGGGACACTCCGCAAAATCATTTAAATAAAAAGCGACTCTTGCTACGACACAATAAAGTGCAATTCAGGTCGCACAGCGCTAATTACCTACAATTATTATATTCACCTAGAAGTTGCCTCTCTGACTCTTACATCTTCTGACTACTTTACACTCACTGATTTGGCCCGCCGCGTACTTTGAAGCTTCATACCGAAACTGCAGAGTGCCCCATCTGTATTTATTTATTTTATTTATCTGTGATAGTACTAGTAACCGACACGTGCATGCATGATCAGCACCCTAATTGCGTAATACACGATCAATCACAATCTGAATCATTTTGAAACAGATTGCAGTTCCATTGCGACTAGAATCAATTCAATTTTTTGTAATTTTTTACGTTCAAAAGTGTCTTGCAATGGCCTATTTGAAATAAATTAATTGACTTTTTTTTTTATTGCTTCATAATGACCTGTCAAAATGAAACGGATTAGTCATAATCACTTACGAAAATGTGTTACACATTTAGATATCAGATGTATGAACTTAAACGAAGCAAAAGGAGTATAAAAGGATCGTAGCGAAGTAGAAACTACAGAACGCCACCTTTCTGTAGTTTCTGCTTCCCCCAATGGGAAGAAGGCAAGAGTTTATGTATATACTTATATATACCCACCTAAATAGAATACCCACCACGCGCTGGCTGCGGTCATCAGGTTTACTAAGGATTTCTCGAGCGGGCTCGGGTTGTTCACTTACGCGTGGTCGCCGCGTTTGACCTTGACCCACACAATACGTTTGAAGTCCAGTTAAGGCGAAAGCGTCAAGGCTGCCCGCGAAATTCAAATTTTCTTACGTTTTTTGCAATTTGCAGGTCAGTATCATGTTGTATGTTGATGTAAATATAATTTGCGGCCGTATCTAATGTTTATTTATAGAATTATAATCATAAAAATGATCAATACAACTCTCTAAGTTCATATAATCGGATTGAATGACTATTTCATGAAATCATGACATTTGACGATTGTGCTTACTAATGGAGTTGTATTGCTGATTGTAATGATTATAATTATGTAAAGCCATATTTGTTGCGGTCGCAAATCACACTTTAATCAACATAAAACCTCACACTGACGTTAAAAAACTAAAGAAAAATGTAAAAAACTAAAGAAAATTTGAATTTCGCGGGCTACCTTAACGCATGCCCCTTAAGGCAACAGAATTAAGATATTACGGGATTACGAACACAGTACTAGTGGACTTTTTATGTCTTTAGGGTTCCGTACCCGAAGGGTGCCAAACGGAACCCTATTACTAAACCTCCGCTGTCCGTCAGTCTGTCTGTTTGTCTGCGAGCTGTATCTCATGAACCGTAATAGGTAGACAGTTGAAATTTTCACAGATTATGCATTTCCATTGCCGCTATTACAACAAATAATAAAAATAAAATTGAAAAAACTTAAAAAAAAAAACAACCGTCTTCCGAAAAAAAACACTACAAAGAGAAAAATAAAAAGTTTTTATTTTTCACTTTTTAGTTGTGGTACCTACCCCACACAAATTCGAATACCACTACCTGCTATGTAAATAACAGTCACAGGAAGTTATCATCATATCATCCACATATACTAAGTGGGAAAAATACGTATTATTGAAGCTTACTCAAAAACTATCCAAGCAAAGTTAATAAAATTTATATGGGACTTTTTATATGGGAATTCGGAAGCATACCCATTCATACAAAAAAGGAATTTTCAAAATCGGTCCACTATTGACGGAGAAATCAGCGGGGAAACATAAAAAAAAAAAACACGTTCGCGACGAATAAAGAATTAAAGGGGGGCAAAATAATTCTCTTTGGCATGTGAATTGTCCATTGTCTAGACTCTAGAGCTCATCGAGTAGTGAACAAATATTTTTTATTATTGTTTTAAACTTCAAAAATGATGATACGAGTAACCTATACGGGGCCGTAAAAGTTGTCAGTTTTAGAATCATTTTTGTACGAGCTCTATCTCAGCAACTAAACAAGTTAAGAATTTGAAACTTCTGTATATCATGTACCTTAAACTATTTTATAATCAACAAATGCAAAAAATGCCGATTCATAAGGTATTTATTTAAATACCTATGTGTGATTGTCTGCAACTGCAAAAATAACTTTGTAATTCATCGTATCATTATGAAATACAAATTTATCTTTGTGATTTTCATTAATATGAAAAATAGTAATATATATTATATATGTATATATTCTTCGGTTCTTGGTTTAGTATTTTCTAAATTATGTACAGCAAATTGACAGACTACGTCAATTTGCCGTGTCCATTTACTTTAACTTTTAAAGCTGTCATTAAATACTAATCTTCTATTAACTTATTTTAATTTGTTGCAGAAAGCAACATTAGACTCGATTTTAAATGGTTCTTTGATGAAATTAATTAAATCATTAGCGTTAATGATTCATTACGTAATGGGGCATTAATGTTTGTCTTTGCGCAACTGGGTGAAAGAATCGCAGTTTTGATTTGAATATAGATACCTACGCACAATTTAAGTTGGTAGTAAATTTTCTTAACAATTAAGTTCCCTGACTTTACCTAGTTCTTTTTAATTTAAGCCCCTTCCTTTGTGGGCAAACCCTAAAACACTAAAACCCAAAAGGACTATCCAAAACCTAAGAAAAAAAAAAAAAGGTTTATTTGGACACAGTTCGTGAAACAACAAACAAACAAAACAAAAAAACCAACTAAAAAGTAGAAGTAGGTCTTTTGGCAATAAGTGTGTGCCTCACGGCTGCGCCAAAAAGGTTCATTTCAGCATTAATGCCAGACAAATGCTGCCTGACGCTGGTTTTCTAATGAACCCTTATGAACAAGTGACGGGGAGTACAGACAGTTTCAACGTACCTAATACATAATTATAATACTTCTTTGCACATATGTACTTAATTCGCTAAAAGCTGCTTCTCCGCCGAATTTCCCCAAAATTGTTTTACCAGTCTCAAACTCAAACTCAAAGCATTTATTTCAAATAAACCAATTACAGGACCTTTGAATTGTCAAGGGGTCGGTCAGTCAGAAAGATGAAGCTAGTTGTCCATTTCAACGCGTAGTAGGTTCCTATGGAGAAGAACAGGCAGGAAACTCCACGGACAGTCTTTTAAATCAGAATATTGTTACAAAATATTGGTTACATCTTTCATGTCGTAATTATACATGTGAGAACAATGTAGAGAGACGTGAGCTCTAATAAAATTAATAGCTTTATTTTCATAACGAAATATAAAAGGCAGCTAATAGTACCTAACTGTCAAGTACAGTTCTGCGTGACCCTGAATCGAGGTGCACAAGGGCCCTTGAGAGTTGATAATATCGATAAAATGCTCATCATCGACATATCTATCGCGTTCGCGCACGTGACTATATTGGGTCAAATGCTGTCGAACTGAATTTGTTTGTACTTAGAGGCAGTTAATAGTTGTTAGGGATAATTATAGGCTTAATGTGAGTTGTAAGTAGGGTTGCCAAATTTTTTAATATCAAATAATAGTATTATTTCGAAGTCCTTAAAAATAGGTAGGTATAGATAGTAGAAGGCGAAAAAATAATTACGTAACCTATGTTACAAAACTATTTTATTTTTTAAATGCATGTTTTTTGCTGATTCGAGCCTTTAATATCAGGTTTTTTTTTATGTGTCATAATTCATAATACACTCTACATTAAGGTTACAAAATACCATTAATTCAGCTTTTAAGAGATACTGGCCCTATTTCACTGGCACCTGGCAGGGTATGAGTGTACTGGTACGAGTGCCAGTACACTCATACCCTGGTGCTCATTTCGCCATTTTGTATTGTAATGAAAATATAATAGTTTCGCTTATTTTTTACCCGACTGCCAAGGAAAGGTTTTTCGCGCGTATCTTGTATGCACGAGTATATTTGTAAATTTCTTTATTACCTTGTATCTTCCAAACGGGTCGATGGATTTTGACAGTTAAGGTATCGTTATATATTAAGGTTGGTGTTTGAAAAAAAAAACTAATTTGTGGATTTTTGGCGCGAAATAGTACTTAATCCGCTACTTAAAAGGGGATTGCAAAAATATATATATGTTATATGTTTAAATTTTATCAGGAATAATACATTGTTTCCAAAAGTTTTTGATAGCGTACAAATGGGCCATGTTTGTGTCGGACCAGTTTTTGTTCATAAGAGTATCCGGACAATAAAAAGTCTAAAATAAAATAAATAATTTAAAAATGCAAAAACCCGACTGCAAAATCTCATAACTGAAAAGAGAAAAACAAGTATTATAATAATCTTAAGAATTTTATGGTATTGTATGTGACAAACCAATAACCTGAAAATATCGTGTCCCCGCCTGCAATATCGGGTTTTTGATTTATTAAATTATTTATTTTATTTAGAAATATATTTTATAGGTCTCTAATATAGGAGGATACTCGTACTATATTATATAGTAGGGTTGGCAACCCTAGTTAATGGAAGTGGGACAAACGATAGTATGCATAACATAAACCCATCTAAGTAGCATTAGAGTTCTTTGTGGGGTAATAGGTATCGAGTACTGGTGTAATTATAAGCACACTAAGGGCCTGTTTCACAAACTTACTTGGCAGATAATTTCATACAAATTCTGTTCCATTTTTGAATTTATACAGTTAGTTTAGGCTTAAGGCTATTCGGACATCGTGCAATACGCCCTAACTGTTGTGCGGCTTCGATCGCGTGGCAGGCGGTTGGAAATAGGGATGTTGACAAAAAAATAATTGTCCGTAAGGTAGATTATTAAAAAAATATTGGACACGGATATTGGATTTTTTCTTTTTTTACATGATCAAAAGATTACGGCAATACATTGAGTAGGCAATGCGTTAAAATGTGGCATGACGTCACTGGCCGGTAGATTTTATACTGACTTGTGACTAAGCGAGCCCCCACTCCCTAACTTTAATGCGTTTCATCTAAACCGTTTTTAATTAATATGATAAAGCAAAAAACTACGTGTCTAATATTTTTTTTATTATCTGACTGACTGACTAATTAGTTTTTGTTTCCCAGTTAACATCCCTATTATCTGACGGACTAATCAGTTTTTTTTTCCCAGTTAACATCCCTATTATCTGACGGACTAATCAGTTTTTTCTCCCAGTTAACATCCCTATTATCTGACGGACTAATCAGTTTTTTTTTCCCAGTTAACATCCCTATTATCTGACGGACTAATCAGTTTTTTTTTCCCAGTTAACATCCCTATTATCTGACGGACTAATCAGTTTTTGTTTCCCAGTTAACATCCCTATTATCTGACGGACTAATCAGTTTTTTTTCCTAGTTAACATCCCTATTATCTGACGGACTAATCAGTTTTTTTTACCAGTTAACATCCCTATTATCTGACGGACTAATCAGTTTTTGTTTCCCAGTTAACATCCCTATTATCTGACGGACTAATCAGTTTTTTTTCCTAGTTAACATCCCTATTATCTGACGGACTAATCAGTTTTTGTTTCCCAGTTAACATCCCTATTATCTGACGGACTAATCAGTTTTTTTTTCCCAGTTAACATCCCTATTATCTGACGGACTAATCAGTTTTCCCAGTTAATATCCCTATTATCTGACGGACTAATCAGTTTTTTTTCCCAGTTAACATCCCTATTATCTGACGGACTAATCAGTTTTTTTTCCCAGTTAACATCCCTATTATCTGACGGACTAATCAATTTTTTTTTCCCAGTTAACATCCATATTATCTGACGGACTAATCAGTTTTTTTTTCCCAGTTAACATCCCTATTATCTGACGGACTAATCAGTTTTTTTTTCCCAGTTAACATCCCTATTATCTGACGGACTAATCAGTTTTTTTTTTCCCAGTTAGCATCCCTATTATCTCACTGTTCACGGTCGGTCCTTTACGTGTTCCGTTTTTTCATTCGGACGTACGGAACCATGATATAGTGTCGTTGAAATTCAGCGCTAACTCATTTTCTAACCGAAGCGCGCTGTTGTTACAACTATTTTAGTAATTTACGTTGCAAGCAAAAAATGTTGGCAGAGCAGTGTATATGCGATTGGTAAAACTATTTGGTCGGTATTTCCAGCTACAATCGTTGCCAATTGTCATTCAGGGTGTCGTGTGCGAAAGCGCATTCCCATAATACTTCTTCCAACGTTTTTAATTACAGCTTTAAATAATATAGTTTTGTCACAGATAATATAATACTAAGGTTTTGTTCAGAAGCGAGCGGAACTCTTACCCCGCGTACCACCGCAGTCAACATACAGTTCGTGTCAAATAACTTTGCCGCTCTGAAGTTAGGTTGCGCAAGCGCGCTACTGTTTTATAAGTAAGATTGACTACTGCGCAGTCATTTGTAGCCTACTTCCGAGCGGCGAAGTTATATGACGCGAACTGTATAGTACGTACGTATGTAGGACGTAAGTTTAATCTGATCTCGCATTGTATAGGGTTTCCGTACAATGCGAGGTCAGCTTATACTGGAAATGTATAGGTTGATGTGTAGCCGTGTGTACAAGTAGAGTAGAGATACTTGTTTTCAACAAGTCTTGAAAATACTTGTCAAAAGCAAGTCGTTTACGAGTACAATGTAACTGTCATGCATGTATTGACGTTGATTCATGACCGATTCCTATAAAAGAAAACGAATCGTTTTTTTTTACCAATGGTAACATTTTTTTATTGCCAAACTGGGGATATAAATATTTTACTGTGATAGCTACTTCCATGTAGGAGGGTCTACTATGCAAAGCAATGAGGTCCTTTCTTCAATGAAAATAAAGTCTAATTAAGGCCTAGGTATTAACTTGTGGCTTTTTGATTGACATATAAATGTAATGGAAATATTTATTCTGTAATGGAAATAACGCTTTTTGACGCAGTCTAAAAAGCACAGATGACGTAAACCAAAACAAATGAAAGAATTAAAAAAAAAACTTGAATGTGGAAATATCTCCCTTAGAACCACTCTTCAACTATAGAATTGATTGTTGTCTATTTATACCAAAAAAGAAATTGATTTAGGATGACTCCAGATAAGAAGACCTAATGAAGCGCGTCGGAGCGTATCGCCGCCAATCGGAGCGCATTTTGCACCAAAAAAAATGTCAAGGACCATCCCACGCTCCTCTTTCCGGGTTCTGACCATACAATAACCTTTTTTTTCGCCGCCATGACCATACAATAACCTTTTTGTTCCTCGCCATTGATCACAAGACCTACACATTATAAAGCAGCCAATGACATTTAAAAAGTTCGTCCGCAAATACCAGAGGGACAATTCTCGTTTTTTTAATGGGCATGCGTTAAAGTAGCCCGCAAAATTCAAATTTTCTTTAGTTTTTTACATTTTGCAGGTCAGTGTGAGGTTTTATGTTAATTAAAATATGATTTGCGACCGTAACAAATATGGCTTTACACAATTATAATCATTACAATCAGCAATACAACTCCATATAAGCACAATAAAATTGTCAAATGTCATGATTTCATGAAATAGTCATTCAATGTGATTATATGAACTTAGAGAGATCATTTTTATGATTATAATTCTATAAATAAACATTTGATACGGCCGCAAATCATATTTAGATCAACATACAACATGATACTGACCTGCAAATTGCAAAAACGTAAGAAAATTTGAATTTCGCGGGCTACCTTCTCGTTTTCGCCTTAGAACGATATTTTTGTCAACTTTTGACATTGATTGCCGCTGGCTAAGGTTGTGACTAAACTTTGAGCAGGGAGTTTTAAATAGAAAGAAAGAATAACTCCTCTGAGGTTGAGGATACCGGGTGAAGGTTGCTTCCACCTTAAGCTTGATTATCACTTACCATCAAGTGAAATGCAGGCCAAGAGCTTACTTGTAGAGGATGTAAAAAAAAAATTGAAATACGGAAATTGGCCTTCTGATCGGCCATACCGTACTCATCAATACCTACCTCGGTACTTAGGGGTACTTAAAGTGCAAACTGCTGGCTGAACAGATGGCTGAGTTCTGTAACTCAGCCATCTGTTCAGCGTGGCGCTCAAAGGAAGTGATTTAAGCCTACTTGAACATCTTAAGTTGGTCTTAACTGTGCAATCTGGGCTTGGAGGTGAAGACATACGGAGGACGGGGTGTAGAAACGGTGACATTTGTCAGGCATTACGTTTTCTTTTTCAGTCTACTTGCACCTTGATCTGGGTCACAGGGCGTCGGAGTCACTCCTAATCTTTTAAATTTATACCCTAACACGCGTGACTCCGGATTTTGTATTTGTCTGTGATGTCATGTTTATACCTTTTTAGTCACCTTTTTGTCGTAATTGGGTTTTAGTTTTTATAACTTTTATTTAAATTATTTTGTGGTTATATATATATATTTCTTTTTGAAATGTGCTAATTAAGGCCTTTCATTTGTTATCCAACATGGCATATTTTTTTTTAGTTCATTTTTTTTTGTCCTCTAGATGGCGCCGTATTAAATTGAATGTGACATTATTGATGACTTAGCCTATAACCAGCGGACGATCAAGACGCTTCCAACGATACCTCATTTGACAAATTATGATGAGAAGTTTTGAAGTTATGAGGGAACAGATGAACATACATAATTACATAGGACATACATATCGGTCAAAATAATTACCCTCCTTTATGCTTCGCCGTAGTCGGGTAAAAAGTTAAGGACGTAATGTCTAAGAATGTCACTAACTACGAGTATAACTCTTAAGTTGATGAAGAATAGGTATTGATTGTCATCCTGTAATAATAGGTAAAAGTTCAAGGCAAAATCTCTTATCAATAGCTACTAATCTTCTGTAGGTATGTATGTACATAAATACTCTATTCCAAAACTAGGTATTTATCTGATATAAGTGTAAACAATCCCTGTTTACAATAAATTCTTACACAATCACTCACTTAAGGATTGGAGAAGATTTCAACTGTAAATCTCACTACTTCTTCCAACGATTATTGTTTTGATAACATGATTAGATTGTAATGGAAAAATCATCGACGAAAATTGAGGTTATAAAATAATCTC
Organism: Agrochola macilenta; assembly: GCA_916701695.1. Taxonomy (NCBI): domain Eukaryota; kingdom Metazoa; phylum Arthropoda; class Insecta; order Lepidoptera; family Noctuidae; genus Agrochola; species Agrochola macilenta. The sequence continues at coordinate 5,516,833 of OU753554.1, read as the reverse complement.
AATGGTTAAATGTAAAACGTCTATAAAAATATTTTAAAATAAAATTAGAATTTCTGATAAATATTCAAAATAAACAAACCAAAGCACTCAATTTGTAAATTGCGCTACAAATTGACATCCGCAACGTTTTCTAATCCATTTGTTTACATTTTCATCAGATTATTTTGCAACAGACCATACTACTCTCATTAGTACATTCAAAGATAATGTATTCATCCAGTGGCAGTGCTTATAGCATACAACTGGAGGTTTAATGAATAATGCACATAATTAACATGAAATTGATTAACTTCTGCTATTGATGGCCGTAATGAACGTCACTGCCCGAGGGTGATTCCGCAACGATTCGCGTCACGAGTTTGGTAATTAATTTTACTATGTAGCTTGGCTATTCTAATAAAACGAAATGCCATTAATTTACAGTGCAAATCTCACGTAAATGGGGAATTACCATTAACAAAATATATTGATATACTGACAACAAACTTAAATATAAGCAAAAATATGATAATAAACGACGTGTTCATTTTGATAGGGTTGAAGGTATTAAAGGCAAGGTTTATAGACCATGTCAAAGAATAAATTAGCACATAAATTATTTTTCTATTTCTGAAGATAACTTACGACTAGACGCTCGATGTGCGTATCTAAGTTTCATTGATAAGTACGAGTAAATCATTTTCATTCAAACAAATGATTCATATTTAAATCTAAGAAAATACAACGTTTTTTTTTTATGGACAAAAATAGTCTGAGTTAAATGTGTTTTATTTTTTTATATTTCACCTTACATAAATTATCGTGACTTTTTCGAATTATTTTGAATGAAAAATGAAAAAAATAAAACACCTTGTGTATTTATTATTTGAGTTTTAGTTCTGTACCTATTGCGCCGGGTGCCAAGATACTTTAGTGGGTAATAATTAAGCTGTTAATTTATTAAGACAGGCAGTAAAATATGTAACAAATTTTATTGCATTTTGACATTAATGGACTATGATGGCCGATGAAGTAAGATTTCGACCGTGGTCAAGGATAGACCGATAAAACCGATTCTGGAAAGAGTTTTCGGTCGAAATAGTTTGACTCTTTGCTGGCAAAATCATCAAAGTTAGACGAGACACACAATCATCGTGGAGAATGGCTAAGAGAGTCCATCTTGATGATCATGATGAATTGGAACATGTCCGGACGTACCACACGAGGTAATGACGACCCACATAAAACAAATCGCTAATAATATTTCAAGCTATTTTTGATAAGCACACGTAACAACATATCCTATACTACTACTATTTGACTGCATAATAATGAATATTCTGGACATAATTTAATCTATTTTGACTTTATTATACCTTTAATATCTTGACATCAATTACCTATTATTTATTTGTTTTGTATTTTGTAATGAAATTTAGAATGACTTTATGTAAAATGCAATTAAATGTAATTTTCTATACCTACAAAATTTGTACGCCGTTATTGGCAAAACATGGACGCACACAACATCTATTAATTCAATACCTTGCATGTCTGATTACTCAGTTTATGTAAACGAATGTTTGACAAATAAATGATCTTTATCTTTATTAAATGATCAACATATATTTGTAATCACGTTCTGAAAACCGCTCTAACTATTTCTATCATTACGGCGCGAACTATATTCAGTTGACTGACTTGTGAGATTGAATGTGATCTTTGATACACAGAGTAAACATTCGTACAAACTTCACGATCCTACACACAGATTGTTAATACTAAATTATGTCATTAAGTCGATCGAGCCATATGAGCGCGCCTGACAGTCGTCAACCATTTTGACATAACTGACAACCGGGTACATTAGGCGCTGTTAACAGCGGAGAGATTTTCATTTTCACAGCCTCTGGAATAAGATACAACGTTGGTAAACACTCGAGCAGAGCTCGGTCGACCAGCTATTTAATTCATAATCAGAATATAACGATCTCACTGCTGCAACACACCTCTCTTGATGTTATGGGGTTTGGTTTCCGCACTTAGTCCTTCAGTGGACCATTGTGCGTGGACCTCTCTTGATAGGTAGCTATCTAATTACGCAACACATTTTCGTAAACGATTACGACCAATCTGTTTCATTTTGACAGTTCAACAACTCACATCATCTACATTCATTGAAACAAAAATCCGCTCAATAACGTAAATAACGAAATTAATGTTAATAAAATTTGATACTGATAATAATATATCTTTCCATGTTAGTCGTTCCATTCGCAGAAGAAGTAAACAGTTTGATCAATGCTTAATCTTCTATAACTATATCTCTACATATCGCACCTTCGGTGCAACAAAGTCTTTTGTTTTTAGTTTAGTTTTTTTTTTAAATAAAAAAAAAAAAAATGTCCTCCTGTAAAATTCAATTTGTTACTTTGCTGCGATATTATCAGCTAAAGTCACTTTTCGTCTTGTCTGTGTGACCGCTTTGTTCTTAAACTGCACAACGGATTTTGATGCGGTTTTCACTATCATTTAGAGAATGTACTCCGAAAGGTTTCTGTGTTTAATACATTAAGTACCTGGTCGACCAAGCTCTGCTCGGGTAAAAATTGAGAATTGTCATATAATAGTATAAGATAGTTCATACTAATTCCATGTAAAGTACATACTAATTCCTTGCTGGCATGATAGTAGGTACTTACTAATTCCATATTGCCATGATAGTAGGTACTTACTAATTCCATACTATCTTATTCTTTATCATGCTGCCATGATAGTAGATACTTACTAATACCATCCTGCCATGTCATTATTCTAAGGTAGGGCCATCTTGTTCTAAAATTTGGGCGACCGAAAATACAGAGAAAACGAATTTTCCCAGACATGAGACCTAGCTATCGATTTTTCGACCCCATAAACCCCTAATGCAACTTTCATCCAAATCTTTAGAGCCGTTTTCGAGAACGTGATTACAAATATATACCTATATAAATATTTGGACAATTATTGCTGATGTAATAGTAGTTATATAGGATAATATTAAATTTACATATAATAAGGAAACCTCGATGTGTTATCAAGTCGTATAAACCGCGTGAAGCCGGGACGGCTCGCTAGTTTAGCTATAAAAATAATAGTAAGGATTCCCAATCTTGTTTTCTATCAGTTCGTTCTAACTACTGTCAAAACAACGCCTTTGTTTGTCGAATTTAAAATTTTGCTATTTTCATGCAGTATTCTCCGATGAATTATGCAAGGTTTTTTATATCATACAGGGTGACTTTTATAATAATACTAGATGAACCGGTGAACTTCATACCACGTGAACAAAATTTCGATGTCTCGGCTGTTCCTCCAGTATGGGTTTATAAAAATAAAAATAAATCCCTGTACTGAGGTGAACAAAACAAAAAAAAAAAATGGTTTTCGACTTTTTGCGAGACTAATGCACGGCAATTGATTTTTATATACATAAAATATAATATTGTTATTTATGTACATAAAGGTTTTGTAGTACTTACATGAGGGACTTACAAAGTGTGCATTATTAATAATTACATAGTGTAATAGTAATGTAATACGCATAATTGTATTACATTTACGGTTTTTATTTTCAAATTACCACCTCTTTGGTGTAGGTGTAATTACATACTTTTGCACTAGGTATATACAGCTAGGTGTGTGGTGTTTAGGTACAGTAGGCCACACGTACTGACGTGTGGCCAGCTTGTACTGGTTTTGTTACCACTGGGTAAAAAAACCAGTACAAGCTGGCCTCTTATTCTACTGAAAATCTGTACACTGACGTGCGGTTGACTGATTACTATAGTCCACGCGCGACTGCTAGTCACCGCCTGTGGCCCCTGAGGAATGTAAGCGGTGAGACGGAGGAGGGCGCCATTGACAACATTTTCAGACTGAGTTAGCTTGGCCTTTGTCTACCTTCCCCGTCTGACATACCTTTTTTTTTTTTATTGGGTGGGAAATCATCAAATGACTCCTCCCGCTCTGGGCGGAGCGAGAGGGAGTGTCAGACTTTTACTGACTAAAACCCACCCGTGTTCCTTCCGTTGCCTGTGTGCCGGGGCCGCGATATCCCTTTCGGACAAACCCGCAACCCCAGCAGAGCCTGACATACCTAAGGCGGTGACTACCAGTCGCGCACGGACTACAGCACTTTTAGAACACTAAACGCCCGTAAACGTTATAACTATAAAACTTCTATTGTGTCTCGTTCTGCATCCCTGAATGCGTTAACTGCTACTACTATTAAATATCGCAAAAAGTGGTGTTATCGTAAATGGATTTCTTTAAAAGCATTCAGCCATTATCAGAAAAAGAAAAGTAAGATGAAAGAAAAATGGTTTATTCTGCACAAAATAAACGCACATTACAAAAAAAATACATTTAGTACTACTTTACAAATAAGCCAAAAGCCTCTTATTCAATATATATATATATTCAAAACTTATAAAAGATTGACAAATTTTGTCGATTGCTTGCTGGCAGGGCCAGAGGCCAAAGACAATTTAAAATAATTGACATTAACAAAAAATCAAAACATGAACAAAATGCCGATTGCAGAGTGGAAAAATAAAATAAATTGTAACAAGCAAACAACAACATCAATAACAATTAACCTGTGCGTCGCGTCTGCGCAATTATAATAGATAGGGTATGGGTATCCTGAATCTGCTTAACCAATCAACCTAGAGCAATTAGCCACCTTAACTACCTGAAACAAAAAACACGCAATCAATTAATAACTACCCAGCTCAACAATATTATAAACATTTTTTAATTGTTTTGGGAGTCCCAAACAACAATTAAATTGGTTGAAAATATATAAAGCTTTTATATTTTCAAATTTTAAACCTGTGTTGAAAACCATAGGTGCCGTACACATTGTCAGCGGTTTCATTAACTCTCTCGATAAAAACAAACATATCCTCATCCTCAGTGCTCGTATCCGAACGTAAACGTTTATATGTAGCTGAAAATGAGCTTTTTAATTTTTGACTACGGTAAACAGTCGTTATATAACGGGTGTACAAGTACCCTTAACGAAGCAGAGAGTCACTTGTTATTTCCATTATTACGTTTTTTTTTTATACTGGACCGTACGGGAACCTTCTGGTTCCTAGATACACTACTCAACAAAGTCTTCGGAATAAGCCAACTATATCAGCTTATTTAAGAAAACTCTATAAAAGAAGTACTGGCCACAAAAAATTGTAAATGTTGGTTGAGCCTGCATTAAATAATTGTGTGAAATTTAAACCTAAATGCAAAAGCATTTTGGAATAAGGAGGGAAAACTTCACTTGGTCGCTCTCGCAGCGTACGGCGTTTTGATACGTAATAACTTTAGAGATTACTGTCCATAATTGTTTTTTTTTACTTTTTGAAACTTTTTGTGACTGCACGTTTAACATGACCACATGATTGTTTATCTGTTATTTTGTCTATTCTTCCCCTATCTACAATTCTTCCGTCGACAAAACCCTAGAAAACCCGTGTCTATGGTTGCCATGCTACGCGTGCTGGAGCGTTATGTCACGTCGTCATTTAACGCGGGAAGAGATGCCGAGGGCTGTGGGTATGCTAGAAGCAGGGCGCAGTCAATGTCAAACTGCCGAAGCTGTCAACACGCAGCCAAGCGTAATTTGCCAAATATAGGCGCGTTATAGAATAAGGTCAGAATATATCTTTCTAGAAGCGTCTCCTCTCGGCGGCGTTTCCACTCACATCTGCCCTGTAAATACCTTTTGCCTGTCGCCTTTCACTCATCAAGACATCACACATATTAAACCTTAGAAATCACGATCTTAGTCGTCACAGGAAAATCTGCTATTAAGGCGAAATGGTATCGTGGTAGCGTTCCGGGAGCGGCGGTATGACGGCCCACGCACAATTCTATTGCACTATGTTTACAAATATTGAATTTAAAAATTTTACTTGTGTTGATTTAGTAAAATAAGTCCATAATTCCTTAAAGTATTTAATAGTGAACACGTAGACAACATTTTAATACAATTGCTTTGATAACAATCGAATGGAATAGGTTTTTCTCTTAGTGGTTGTAACAAAAAAAGCAGATTTTAAGGTAACTTTGCCGTTTTTTTCGAGGAAAGTTTTGTCAATCGTGTTTCGGGCCTAATACTTCACTAAGGACACTCTTAAATTTACGTAATCATAAAAAAATAATGCAAATTCGTTGTTTTTTTAAGAGAAACATTGATTTTGCGTGATGTCGAAACATCAGCTTTGGAACCCATTTCACCTTAAAGACAGTCAATCAGTATATCTGAAAAGCATGATACACAGCTTCCAATCCATTTTCTCAGAAAAGTGGTTCAGAAAGAGTTATACAATGTGTTTTTTTTGATATCCCATAACTCTAGGGTATGATTGAGACCATATCAAAGAACCAACTGGCATATGAATTATTCTTCAATCATATTTTTTTTTTGTTTTAATTTTTCATACAAAATAATTCGACAAAGGCACGATTATTAATATAAAACACCCTTACGTGAAATATGACAACGTCGCATTTTCTTAGCTTTAAATATGAATAAAAATGTAGTGTAGTAAAGTAATTCATTTAGTATAGTAAAGTAATTCTACTTTACTACACTAAATGAATTACTTTACTACACTACTGCGAAGTTTGGCAACGTCGCAAAAGTAAAGATTCGTCACACTGGTGACAATTTTTTTAATTAAGATTGATTATATCTTCGAAACTATGCATTTTTGGACCACCTATTCTAGGAGATTTTGTGTTCTTTTAACTTAAATAATATAACCCTAGAGTTATGGGATATCAAAAAAAACAGGTTGTATAGGTATTGAAAATATCTATATAACTATTTCGTATTCACAGCACGTACAAAAGAACTTCAGATACTTGTATTCAGGACACAAGCTGTGTAAAAGCGTTCGAACAAAGTGCTACATATCTGTATTATATAAAAGTTTTCCAGCATTTGGATTGTATGCAGTTTGCAAACGTAGTGGTTGACTATGAAAGGGATGTATTGCAAAAGTAATATGAAAAATGTCACGACAAAAACCGCAACAACTTTCTAGTCAATGCATTTTTCTCATATTTTCTAGAAGAATTCTTACAAAATGTATGTATATTTGTACGTTGGATTATAAAACTGATTTACATCCGTCACATCACACTTTCAGGTCCAGTTGAAAACCAGCGTCAGGCACTTATAGTTGTCTGGCATTTTTGCTGAACTGGGCCTTTTTGGCGCAGCCCTGAGGCACGCACACTCCCCATCAATTTTTTATTTGATTTGATTTTTTATTTTTTACCTGCTGTGTAATTATATTGTGTGTTTTAGTCTGTGCTAAATAAATGTGTTTTCTTTCTTTCTTTCTTTACGTAATATACATTTATTGTGACAGAAGATCTCGTTGGTCTAGTGATCAAGCTACTACTGAGCATGAGGTCTTGGTTTCGATTCCCAGGTCAGGTAAAGTGTTATTGGGTTTTTCTATCTGGAATTCCTCAGCAATAGCCCGGGGTCTGGATTTGTGCCCGGTTGATGGCAATGGGCTCTCTCCTTATTACATGGGAATTAAACATGTCTGGTGAAATGTGGGTGTACTATTTGTACTATCGAGGAACTTCATATCTAAGCAGTTTGAAAACAAAATCCCGTGAACACGATGGCCGCATCTGTAACCGCCCCGGTTCTATGGCGGCCGAGCGCTGCAAGCAGAAATATTCCTTACAGTGTATAGTAATAGTAATTTATTTCCAAACTTCTGTACACATTACATCAATGAGGTCTCAACCCCTGAACTAGGACATCCTGTATGACAGGGGTCGACGTTTCTCCAGTTACATGGATCAACATGAAAAGGCCTAGACTAGATACAATCTATACTTAATTTAAAAAATAATTAAAAGATATAACTAACAAATAAAATAACTAAAAATATAAAATGTTAATAATTCTAAAACATAGCTAATCTGTTTTAGAATTGAATAGGGGTAGCATGTGTGTGGTGAGATGTTGGATGGTCTGTGAATGTGTGTATTGTCTGAGTCTGTCTACTAGGTTAGATTACTGATAATGTTTTCCGTATCATCATAGGTATAGCTTTCAAGCCAAACTAGGATGGATATATATGAACTTCTTCGATGGTACATACACCTCTGCCTAACCCTTCGGTTATATCAGGCGTGATGTTATGTTTTGTTTCTATAAGAATTCTTACTTACAAAATGTATGTATACCTCGGTTAGGTATCGGCCTCAGTAGGATACTTACACAGTTGGAAGTAATAAACCTTTACTTCAGACGGAAAAAGAATTTCGGAAAATTGCCAGGAGTAAAACGTGACTTCTATGGAAAGATGAGAGTATTGTGTTAGTTCCTTTTGCACTCATTTTCATATTTCTTTGCCACCAGTTTTTACCAGTTATTTCATGGAGTTTCTTGTCTGTTCTTCACCATACGTAACTACTACGCTTTGGAACGGGCAAGCAACATATTTTTTTTTTAACCTCCCTCCACGGTGATGCTGGCTGGCTGTCTTTCTGTCTGACTGACTCCTTCACAATTCAAATGTCCCTGTAAATGGTTTAATTGAAATAAATGATCTGAGTTCAGGTTGAGTTTAAGTTTACCACTTTAATATTTATGAATTTAAGTACCCACAAAACAATGGTAGACACTTTCGCGAAAGACATTTCCGCGAAATCGCGAACCCACTTACGCGAAAAGATATTTCCGCGAACCCACTTGCGCGTAAAGACATTTCCGCGAATGGACTTTTCCGCGAAAAGACATTTACGCGAATGGAAAAACAAAAGAAAAGTGTCTTGCGCAAGTGTACCAGATCCAAACACAATAGGCCCCTCTTAGAGTTAATTGGCCAAATGTGTATGTACCTACTATGTTTAAACCTCTGCCTCCCTCTTCGGGAAAAACATTAATTCTTTCACAATGCTGACTGTTCTACCAAAGAACGATTAACATGACTTATTTATTTATTTTCGTAAAAGTAGGTACCATTTTTAGTGAAAGTAATTTATGGAGGGTGTTGTATTTTTTGGCTATTTTTCGCGCGTCGGCACTCAGCTGGGTTTTGTAAAAACATTGTTTTGTTTATTTTGATAATATTTGTACATGAAAATAATGGACCGATAGATTTTTGCAATAACCTCTGAGTATGTAAGTAAAGTTACTCATTTATATGAATGTTTATTATGTCATCTTAGAGATAAGCATTTTTTACGTTTAACATTATCTTCAATTTGTTTACGTGAATAAACAAATTAAAAATAATTAATTCGTAGTACTTACGATTAAAAATACATAGAATTAAGTATACCCTGATTTTTAATTTGCTAGATTAAAATTACATTTTGTGTCGACATAAAAATAACCTAGTAAAAATCTAGTTACCGAGTGACTCTCACCAAGGACCACTGAATCATTCACTGCAGGAGGACCTTCACTGTTGTCGTGTTGTCTCTGTAATATTAATTATTTATCGTGTTATTTTCGTAAACTGGCCAATTGCGTACACAATGAAGGGTTCTGTAGTTAGAATGTTGAATGTTAGAAAGGGTGAAGAGAAATAATTATACCAAGAAGAAACTTAACATTTTAGTTTGTAGTTAAAATAGATATTCTCCCATACATTCCAACTGCAAATTTAATTTTGTACGCACAATATTGAGAGATTTACCATATTATTTTAAGACTTAGGCTCTTAGGCCATAGGCTTAACAATTTTCTGTATTTTTTTCATAATTTTATGCTCTTTAGGTTCGGAGATAAGGATATAATGGTCAATTTCCGTTTATTTTCTTAAATAACTTTAAAACAATTTAATGTAATTTAAACTATTTGAGACCCACAGTCAGCCCTTTCATTTAATGTGTCAAATGGTACAGTTTGCAAAACTTTTTTTTTTTTTTTTTTACTTATTTGCCTCCCAAGAGTGACCGCCATGTTCAAAATTTATTTACGTTACACGCCCGTCTTTGGGTCACAGAAATTCATAATATATGTCAACCAAATTTCAACTTAATCGGTCCTTTAGATTCGGAGCAAATTGGCTGTGACAGACAGATGGACGGATACACGAGTGATCCTATAAGGGTTCCGTTTTTTTCCTTTTGAGGTACGGAACCCTAAAAAGTTCGATCGCAGCTGTCATTTTGCTCTAGCAAATAAAAAATCAGAGTTTACTGCGAATGACTTTACATTCACTGGAACTGCGAATGTCGATACTTTGATAGCATTCGTAACGGAAAGAGTTTTCACGAATGAACTATGTAATGCACATCAATCTGGGTAGCCTGCAACACTGCGCTTATAGTCAACCTTTTCACCAAAACCACAGATGAATACAGATGGATCACTCCGCAAAATCATTTAAATAAAAAGCGACTCTTGCTATGACACGATAAAGTGCAATTCAGCCTATCTAATTGCGTAACACATTTTCGGTAAATGATTACTACTAATCCTGTTTCATTTGACAGTTCAATAACATTCATTGCGTTAGTTACGCTGTTGAGCAGATTTTTTTTCGAACTTATGATGCAATGGATTAGCAATCTCTTTTAAAATTATTCAGATTGTGATTGATCGTGTACTATGCAATAAGGGTGCTGGTAGCACAGCGTTATTAACCTACAGTTATATTCACCTAGAGTTGCCTCTCTTTCTACCGCGTAACTCTTATATCTTCTGACCGCGTTACGCTCACTCAATTGGCCCGACAAAACGAGCCCGCCGCTTACTTGTAGCTTCATATCTAAAATACGGAGTGCGCTTTTTATACTATTCTGTGCCAAAAGAGAAGAAGATTGATGGATATTCCTTATAATCAAGTAAACCTAGATCTACATAAAAACCGCAAATAGAGATTGATTACGTTTGAAAAAGGAAAGAAGGAGGGGTACTCAAAAATATTGACTTTACTTGAGTTGTGGTGGTGAATAAATCATTTGAGCAATCCTTCATTTTGTATACCAGTCGAATCAATGTTTGTAGAATTGTACATGGAGTAAGTAATATGAATAGATTGTTAAATCTGAAAGGTGAAAACTTCCTCGGCAAGTTTCTTCAAAAGTGAATACAAAAAGTGATAGACAATGTATGGTATGGTAATTACAATGTTTTCCTAAGAAACCTGTTGCAATTGTGTTAATGCAGTTCGCCATTTGCCATTCTCCCAAAATAACACATGTTAAAGCTAAAGGTTGCTGCCCCTGCAACACCAAGATGTTTTTTATAGTACAGGTTTTTAAGACGGTCTTTAACTTTAATCAAATGCATCAAATATCGGTCAAGGCGGAATAAATCAAGCATTCAGCAAACCAGCGACCTGTGGAGTTGTTCATGCAACATAGGCATGTATGTACCACGTGCGGGCGTGGCGTCACAAACAAAATGCTCTACACACGCTGATAGCAGGTGCCAAAACATGAGCCCTCCATTCCTTCTTACTCCGTGTACCATTAGAAATGTGGGGGTAGGCCTGATTCGTTCCTCTCTGTATTCACTAGGTGTGCTTTACTGCCTCGTTCGTGGCGATTTATTTTAATTAAACCTATTTGATGAAAGTTTCGAGGTGAGGGCAAAGGTTATGTGTGGTATTTGTGTGTAAGGGAGATGTTAGTTACAATGTCAGTTCATGTATCTCTGCAGAATTCAAATACCTATACATGTACAAACTCACGGCCATGGTGGTCGACCGACAGAAACTATCAGAACGTCACCTGCTACGAACCTTACTAAATAACGCCTTTTGCTTCGGTTACGTTCATACATCTGGGGGCCTACTCCCTAAGCGAAATCCGTAGTTACGGGCGCTTCGCTCTCCTTCCCACGTACGGTATGTACGTAAGTGAGACGGAGAACGAAGCGCCCGTAACGACGGCCGAAACTACGGATTTCGCTTAGGGAGTAGGCCCCCTGGTCCTACACGCTCGCCGGTTGCGAGTACTTCCTACGCACCTTACTGAAGACCATCACCGATAAGGTCTTTATGTCCTCCTAGGGCGTCCCCTCCCGGCGATTCCACTCACATCTGCCTTGTAAATACATTTTGGTAGTCACCTTTCATTCATCCTCTCAACAGAACCAAACCATTTAAGCAAAGTTTTCGAATAATTTATATATTTGCTTTTATTATCTACTGTGCTCATTTCGTGATTGGCGAAATGAGCGCAATAAAGCTGAATTAATGATATTTTGTAACCTTAATGCAGAGTGTAATTATAGTTATAGGATATTTATAACAAAACCTATTAATGAAGGCTCAAAGTAGCAAAAATATTCATTAAAAAAATAACATATTTTTGAGACATCCCTACTATATATTTTATGTTTACGCTACCTACTTTATTTTTACAGGCAATTGCTTCAAAATAAAATATTTGATATAAAAAAATTGACAATCCTAGTTGTCCCTCTCTTTCTAACCATATCATCTATCACTCAGTCCATCCATCGTTTTATTTTTCTTCCCTTACTCTTCTAGCTATCTACATTCATACTCAAAACTATCCTGACGCCATTTTTCTCGTTCCTCCGCATCACATACCCATACCATTAAGTACCAATTTCCAAACAACCTTTCAGTCACCGGTGTCACATATATAAATAAAAAAATATGGCGTCGAAATATTCGTGGTCTCGTAGACCCTGGAAAGTAACAATGCTTCCGAATTAAAATGATACCTACGCCTTATTTAAATAAAAAGATACATAACTTTTTATTATACGTGTTTATATATTTTATTTTATTTATTTATATATTATGAACAAGAAACAGTAACATGCTACAAAATACAGAGAAATAATTAAACTAAGATTCAACAAACATGTAACCCACACCATTGTCCACGTTTTAACTAAAGGTTAAAACAAGTGCTGAAGACAAGTGATACAAAAAAAGAAAAATAAAACAATAGTCCCTGCCACAATATTGCTGTGTTGCTTAGCTTAATTTAACTTACATTACTCGCTAAAACTTTATGGCCGAATAGTTTATTTATTCCTATCTTATCGGATGCTTGCTGCTAATAGGGATGATGACTAAAAATATTTTTTTGTCCGTCTTTGAGATTATAAAAAAATATTGGACACGTATTTTTTATTTTTTTACGTAATCTAAAGATTACGGCGGTACATTGAGGTAAAATGTGCCATGACGTCACTAGTATGTAGATTTTATACATACTAGTGGCGTGGCGACCCCCCAACTTAAAATGTGTTTTATCTAAGTCATTTTTTATTAATATGATAAAGCAACAAATACGTGTCTAATATTTTTTTTATTATCTGACTGACGGACTATTATAATTAGTTTTTTTTTTTTTTACCCAAGCACAGGGTTGATAAAATTCATGATTTTTATAAAAAAAAACAAAATAATCGGATTAATTTGATTTAAATCGGATTAATTTGATTTAAATCAGATTTTTTTATTATTTCTGTCACACATGTCACTAAATGTTTTTTCATTCTCGCTACTTAGCCCATTAATTCCTTCTTACAACGTTTACACACCGCTTTGTTAAACTTGCCGCAAGTGGACTTTTTTCATCGAAATAAACCCATACATCATCATGCATCTTTTTTCCTTCCAGACATCTTGTTGTATTCACTTTCATTAATCAATCACGAATGAGCGCGCCAAAGACTAAACGGACGGATTCAGTCACGAGTTTAAATTTCGGAGAATCTCCAAACGGTGTAGTTAAAACAGCATTGGACACGGTGTGTGCGCGCCGTAGTAGGTAGGGCCGTAGTAGGTCGGGGGAAGTCCCTTGACACATTTTGGCTGATTTGGTCGAAGTAAAAAAGTATTGATTTAAATCATTTATTTTATAAAAAAATCACTTGATTTTAATCGCGATTTAAATCACTGATTTAAATCAAGTGATTTAAATCATATCAACCTTGCCCAAGCATCATCCCTATTCTCGTTAATGATTAATTCCTACTCAATTAGAAACTCCGTAAACACGTAATATGGCCATAAAACTTGTATGGCAATCTCAGCCATGTTGTATGGCAATGCTTATTTCTTAACCTCTGGATTAATGATTGTTTTTGTTAGAATCGAAACAAAATGAACGCAACTACACCGGCTACATTGTTTTCAAAGAAAGTGACATTTTATTAAAATACTTTGTCGCTCGTTTCAGAGAAATTAATAAGAAGAGTAAAAGTAAAATGCATTCTTCAAACTTTTGCAAATTAGGAATTTCTTGGTAAAGTATTTTCTTCGTGCTGAAACCTTTGAATTCTCGCAAAATGTTTACTTCAAGATAATATTAAGGAGAATGGGGTGAAGTACCCTATGAAATGCACATCTTTCTTCAATAGCAGTTTTCTTAAAAATTTTGATTGAAGCGAGAAGAAGAAAATTATTGTGGAAAATGAAAAGTGAAAATCTTCTTTATGATGCATTTTCTCGTAGATACGAGTACATACTTTTTTTAGTCTGCGGGTTGCCAAGCAACAGACTTCTAACAAAATTGACGAACACGACATTAAAAACCACAGGCAAGTATGTCAAAAATATAGATTTTGAAGCGAATAGTAAAACAGCAGGATAATTGCGTAACACACTAACAATTGCAATGCCTTTCATTTTACCATACCTATGTTTAACAAAATAAATGATTGATTCATTGTTGATTGATTTATAGTTCAACAACATTCATTGCGTTATTTACGTTGTCGAGCAGACGAATTTTTCAAACATATGAAGCAATGGGTTAGAAATTTCTTTCAAAATCCTTCGGAATGTGAACGAAAGTTGTTATAGTATTTTTATCTAATGAAGCGACGCGCACTTTACCTGTGGTAACCAAGTGTACAAACACGCTGTGAATTTAGCGACAGTAGCGTCAGCATATAACACTCACAAACACACACACACACACACTTCCGACTTCGCCATTGTCTCGGATGATACCGAGAGCTCCTGCGTTTACACACACATTCAAAGTGTGTTTGTACACTTGGTAATCACAAGTAAAGCGCGCGTCACTTCGTGAGATTTAAATACTGTTCGCAGTTGGGGTGCAGGTGTAGGTGCTTATGAATCTACTTACGTTAGATTTTACCTAACTAGGCGTTGCTAAACTTGAGGTTAATAAATCGGGCATTATTTATCAATACAAGTTCCCAGGTACCTTTTAAATATTTTATCAAGTAAGTAATGAAAGCCTTAGCAATGCATAGTGGAAGTTCCATGGTTTAATAAGTAACATAAAAATAGCTGCACAAATATTTGCTCGCCAGTGCCGCGTCGAACTAAAGTGATATCCAATATGAGTTAACTGTACCTGTGACACACCACCTTCGTGTTAGAAACATTGGAAGATTGCTACTTTGGTCTCTGTACAGATCTTTATACTTGCTTTATCCACAGGTCTTACTGGCTACCAAGATTAGGGCTAGTTACTCGAACGTAAATTATCGTAAAATTAATGTGACAATGACATTAAAAAATTACCAAGCGCGCGTAAACTGCTGTGATTGGTTGAATGATTTATTAACCGCCAATCACAGCAGTTTATGGGCCCTTGACAATTTGTTATATTAATTTTGTGATAATTTACGTTCGAGAAACTGGCCCTTAATGTCCTAAGGTAAAAAAATCAAAGTCGCTCAATTAGCAACGGAGCAATTATGAGATTGTTTGAAGAAATGGAATTATCCTAAGATCTGAATTATCTGAAAAAGAAGCGTCGCTGACATAAGAAATGAATGAAAACTGCATGTACAAAACCTAAGCTGTTTTTGCGTCTATAAAAAGATCTTTAAAAAAAGGTATGTAAATTGGTATATACTTGGAAAAGTTGAAGGTGCTGTTAATTTATAATAATAACTTTATATTTCGTGTATTTTTTGGAAGTCATGTGAAATGTTTTTATTTTTTTTGGTAAATAACCGTTTTTTTTACTTTTAAAGTATTGTACTATCCCACAAAAATTCGTATACCACTACTTGCTATGTAAACAACAGTGACAGGAAGTTTTATAACATCATCAACATACACAAAACGGAATTAAATACGTATTATTGAAGCTTGCTCAAAAGCTTCCAAAGCAAAGTTAATAAAATTTATATGGGACCACCGCAAGAGCTTCTTGTACCTAATGAAAGAAGATTCACGTAATCACAGAGAGTAAACCAGCCAAGTGCGTGTCGGACCACGCACAATGAAGGGTTCCGTAGTTGAGATAAATTTATCCCAAGAACAAACTTAACTTAGTAGTTGAGCAACATGTTCTCCCATTCATCGATATACGTCACAGTCAATTCTCCAACTGAAAATGTAAGTTTGTAATCACAAAAAGAAAAAAGAATGTGATATGATATGTGTGAAACAAATTATCGATTTTCGGTCGTTTTCCTTTACTTGTGCTGTGAGACCTTACTTCCTGCCAAATTTCATGATTCTAGGTAAACGGGAAGTACCCTGTTGGTTTCGATTTATTTGAGAGGACCAAAATATGTCACGTATTGGCCGTATTATATATGGCCGCTTTTTTCATTGCTCTGACTTAGAAGCTTGGAAACATAGACCTACGTATTTGATATTAATTTTAACTTGATACCTCCACGCGTTCCTGAGAAAATGGGTCTTGACAGATTGACGGACGGACAACGAAGTGATCCTATAAGGGTTCCGTTTTTTCCTTTTGAGGTACGGAACCCTAAAAAAAATACAAACAGACGAACATAGAACCTTCTCTTTTTTTGAAGTCGTCCAACAAATTCAAAGGCTACAAAGTATTCTACCCACACATCTGTCACTTAGGCTCAGAACCCCCAATAGCTCTATAACTTCAAACAAACTCCCACAAAGTACTGAAAGTAATGGATACCTACTGTGAATTACTTGAACCGTCTTTTAGCACATTCACAGTCACAGTTCAAAGGTGCGGCATTCTGTTAATTTCCCTCGAGAACTGTGAATTTACCTGTGTTTATGTAAATCTTAAACATTTGCAAGCTTTCAAGGAATTAGTACTTTTTTTTGTGTTTGATTGATTTTTGATAGGTTATAACTAAATAATGGATTTTTGTAATATGACAAAATTATCATAACATCATCAAAACATCAAGCCTGTGTTTTATGGAAGGATTAGACAGATGTGTATTTGTACACAAGTCACAAAGATTTCGCTAGTTATGACCAACGTAATACTGGGCGTGCCTATGACAAGTAACTGGAAGAAGCAACTTTTTATGAAAAAAATTGTGCCCATCGCTAATCTGATTTGATTCGTGTAGTTTATTATGCTTTTTCTTGATAAATAAAAGGTTTCTATGTATTCTTATATTTTTTTATTCACAGAGCTTTATGGTTTACCTTACTTAACACACATCACTTTGTTACGTGAGTAACGTCATTATTGTACATGTAAGTACGTCACAAAAGTGTTTAATAACATAGTTTAAAGCTGATTCATTTTCATAAACCCAACCACAGATGAACGTAGAAGGTCCGCTCAGCATAACCAATAGGTTACACTGAGCGGACAAAAGCTGAAAGTAATAAAATAATTTTATTTGGTAACCTACCTACTGCTTATTTTATTGATCTAATGTGGCAATTAGTGGGCCTAGCAGAATGCGCGGAGTTTACGTAACATAAATTCGAACGATTTTTTAACATCAAAATACTTTTTTGCTTATAATATTTACTTAGTTTTGTGGCGGCATCTACATCGCCACATGCGAACTACGCATCACGCTGACGTCATGCAAAATCATGCATCACGCAAGCAGGGTTTACCGCGCGACTCGCCTATATACAACATCACGACAGTTATCGTCGGGCAGTTGCCCACCAGACACATCCTCCCCTCTGTAGAGGGTGAGTGAACTTTACACCCTATTCCTCATACCTCTATAGTTTTAAGACTTTATTCATTGGAGATACTATACAATGTCGCCCATGGGCATGGGCAGATGTGTATTTTTCTTTATATTCAAAAAATGATAGACCCCCTTTTAAAGTTAATTTTCGATAAAAAATCATGAATATTCAGAAAAATACGGGCGGTCACATGCACATCGGCGGCATTGTATAAATATGCTAGTCGCAAAAATTAAATAAATAATGATAGTTCATTTCCGAGTCGAAAAACGTTCCAAATTAACCTCATAGAGATACTACACCCACTCACAGACTCACCGTGGACCGTCTTTGATCTTTTAAAACATTGTTATTATCTTTACTTTTATGGTCCTTTTCTTGCAGACAACTATTTATCCGCACCCTTGTCAACTATTTAACCATGCAGTTCCCCCCCGTATATTCAATCCTACTTCCTACTATCCTACTATATAATATTATAAACGCGAAAGTTTGTATGTATGGATGGATGTTTGTTACTCTTTCACGCAAAAACTACTCAACGGATTTGGATGAAATTTGGCACATACATAGTTTATAACCGTGGATTAACACATAAAATACTTTTTATCCCAATGTTCTCACGGGATCGAGACTTATGCGGGTGAAACCGCAGGGCGCTGCTAGTCGATTTATAAATTTAAGGAGACGTTTAAACGTTAAGAAATGTATGGTTATGCAAACGTTATTCATTGTTCATCTGTAAGCAACAATACTCAATACTTTATTTGCATTCCACAATATGTACTTAGGTAGTATGTTAAAACTATATGTGCTCATTATGGACCCTGTCGGGCACAGCAGAGAGAGAGGCTTTGAAAAACTTAGCATATCAGTCTTTTGAAGTAAATCTCATATTTATTATATTAGGGTTTTTTTTACATACATTATAGTTTACTGTACTAATACATATTAGATTATGTTAGCACTTATATTTTATCGTTCAAATAATTGTTTATACTGTAATAGCATTTTCTTATTTATAAAGTACTTTATAAGTATGACAATAGTTGCTTAAAGTTTAAATCACAAGTTGCGCAAAGTTTAAATCAAGCAAATATGATGCATATTACAAAAAAACTCTCCCTAAATACCGGGCAATGGAGTAGGCTATTCTTAGTTATAACTAGAACTTCTGCCCTACACATTTTAGTGGCACTTGTGGTAGACTTGTTTTTAAGGAAACATTAATAACAATTAGAGCTAGGGAAGTTGTGGTTTTTGGATTTGTTTAATATTATTATTTGAACATTTACATTTATTTATTTTATATATAATGTTAGTATTACGAAAAGGTAAGATTATAATTAAAAAAAAAAGGTGAGTATGTATTTACAACTAGGTAATAATTATCATTTTGCGCTCCTAAAAATATTACTGAACTCTCTAATATAAATCATTATATTTATTTATTTATTTATATAAACTTTATTGTACACCAGAAAATACATAGTTAATCATAAATTTAACACTACAAAACATACAATGGGCGGCCCATTATACCCCATCCATTCGAGCTACTTTATAGACAGACAAACATAAAATTCATGAAGTAGAAACTATAAGGGATCTAGGAGTCCTATTTGATAAAAAAAAGTTACTTTTATCCCCCGCATCGAAAACATTATTAAAAAGGCTTCCAAAATGTTGTGATTTGTGTTACGCAATGCCAAGGGTTTTAAACAGGTCAGCACTAAAATATTGTTGTATAATAGCCTAGTACAGAGCATACTAGAATACTGTAGCGTTGTATGGAGACCACATTACGCCACTCATAAGCTTCTCTTAGAAACGTTCCAGAAACGATTTACGTGGCACCTTGCCTTTTCCAAAGGGAAAATCAAGCAGCCCTCCTATGTATCCCGTCTGCAAACTTTCAAGATGCTCTCGTTATCGACTCGAAGAGAGGTTATGGATGCCGTGTTTCTGTTCAAACTCCTCAGAAAGCAAATAGACTGTCCACAGTTACTAAGTTGCATCAAGTTTCGTGCCCCAACCCTCTTTCCTCGAAAACCCATCACTCCGCTCCACCCGCCCTTGCGTAAAACTGTCCTAGGTGCTAACTCACCTATACCGCGAATGTGCAAAATCCTAAACAGCTGTAGTGACCTGATCGATGTACACCATGATAGCATAGGGAAATTTTTTAAACTAATTATTAAATACTACTCGCACAACCAAGGCATACTCTGAATTGGAAATTTATTAAATTTATTCATTTTACTAATTCAACGATATCTAATTTAATTTGTAATTTTTAATTTGTAAACCAAATATTTAATTTTAATTTTATTTAATTTATTATTAATTTGCTTTACTATTACGAATTTATGTGATATTTTTTATTTTATTTTAAGCACTTATTTTTGTTTTTTTTTACATTAATTTAATTAGAATTTTGATTGGCGTTATATTGCTAGACTAGACTACTGCTAGACGACTAGATTAGCTAAGCCTAATAAAATTAAAAAAGTAAAACTAAATATATAGTGCATGTGGTGTTAGCCTGTAAATAATTGTTGCACTTATACTCGTAAATGTATAGAGTGTACTTTTAAATGAAATGTTATGTGTAAACAGTTGTAGGCCATCCTATCAATAAATAAATAAATTATATTAGAGAGTTCAGTAATATTTTTAAACCTTAAATAATTCCTATTTTAGGGTTTACAAAAATACTAAACACTCAACTGCGACCACCTTGGATGTAGCGCTCGCCGGCCGCTACCCTAGCTTAGTTACGACCAACTAAGGCCAGATTTTTAAAAAGGGCTCAATTATTAAAAAAAGTTTGCATCATTAGAAGCGCAAAAAGTTTTTAGAGGTTCATTATTATAAAAAAGTTTTGGGAGGATCAGTAAAATATTTCCCGTAATAAAATCCATTTCTCCATAATAATAAACATCCTACACTATTTTATTATTCGTTAACTCTGACAGGATCATTCATAAAGATTCTGACACTATTTCGTATAAATCACGGAGTTCGTTACTCCCGGTCAATAAATCACGATAACTTTATTGTTTTGCTACAGACTCCTGTGCTAAGTATTGCCTGGATGACTCACTAATAGATTGGTAGAGTGAACGTGTTCATGTTTACAATATGCCAGACATCGAAACTTTTGTAAAAACAAAACAGGAATTTTATGTCTTTAATTTGACTTTTTTCCTACTTAGATTCTTGTGGAATTTATTATATTAATAGGGTGCGGTAAGATAGCCCCCGAAATTCAAATCTGGAATTTCTCAGCAGCAGCCCGGAGTCTGGATTTGTGCCCGGTTGATGGCAATAGGCTCGCCCCCTATTACATGGGACTTAAACATAACTGGCGAAATATGGGTGTACTATATGTACACCTCTGCCTAACCCTCCCGGGATTACAGGCGTGATGTTATGTTATGTTTGTTGTAATATTTTTAAATGTATTTTCTAATTTAAACTGTATTGCATATATTCTTATAATACATATTTGTACATCTAATACTTATGTTTCATGCTGGATTATATTCGAACGCAATGTGAATGTGATGTGATGTGATATATGTGTGTGTAACTGAATAAATAAATTGAAATTTGAAACTGGAATCACTCATGTGAATTTAGAATAAGTTCTCAAAACTGATTATGCAGCGTGTGTTTTCATAAAACAATAGATAAGTGAGGCGCGTTAAACTGATCACGCCCTCTTGAAATAAATAGCGAAAATTCAGTATTTCTTCATATTTGCTTATGTAGCGCCTACCCCATATAGATTCTAATACCTTCTGGTTATATTAGTCCACTTCTATAACTCATCATCATCATTTCAGCCGAAAGACGTCCACTGCTGGACATAGGCCTCCCCCAAATGGGGGGGGTTTGCCATAATCGCCACGCTTGGCAGGCGGGTTGGCGATCGCTGCTGCTCACTCTCTAGTAAGTCCCTTAGTCGCCTTTTACGACACCCATGGGAAGAAATAGGATGGTACTATTCCTCACGTCCGGCACCACACGGATCTTCTATAACTACTACTACTTTACTGATACTGCACCTACATGGCTGTTAAAATAAATAAACAGTTAGGCAAGAATAATATATGATCAATTATCGAGATCGCTAGCTAACCACATATTGCCAATACAACTCATTAAAAAAATCATTGTAATGAGAAGGTTATGTCAATAATAAATATAAATAAATTGCCTTATTCAGTCAAATAAAATAAACAATTATATAACTCATATAACCTGTCAGTAGGTAAACTACGTAATTCTAGAGAAAGAACGTGTCTTGATCATCTCTGGCCAGTAGCATTTTTTGGCACAGCTGAAATCTATAGCAAACCATTGATTTCTGGATATGGCCCGAAATTCTTCATCATTACCGAATGTATTAATCATTCTGTATCTTTTCAAGATAACTAAAGCCTATCCACACAGATTACTGACACGGTTGACGTCACATTAACACGTGAACTGCTGACGTTTTTTACGTACCTACTCGTCTAGTAAATCCTACCAGTGATATCAGTAGCATGTGCTTTCATTCACCAAAGGAGAAATGTGTTCATGTTTATTAAGATATTTCACGGATTTACAAGCAACTGGGTACAGTCGAATTCGTAATTCCATTCGTAATTCCTAACGCCTAAGGTTGAATGTTACTTGCACGTCATAAAATGACAAAATCTTTTTTGTCTTTGTGACAGTTTTAACCTTGGTGAAAAGTGATAAAGCATTTATGAGGTCGACTCATCATCATCACCATTTCAGCCGAAAAACGTCCTCTTCTGGACATAGGCCTCCCCCAAACACCGCCACTTCTTCTTGACTTCACGACCGGTTCTGTGTTTCCCGCTCTAGCGTATTCCTGCAGCCTTCGCAAGGTCATCGGTCCACCTTGTAGGAGGCCTTCCAACGCGGTCGCCACTCCAGAACCTTATGGCCCCATCGACCATATGTTCTGCGAGCAGTGTGTCCTGCCCATTGCCACTTAAGTACGGCAATTTTTCGGGCTAGGTCGGTTAATTGGTGATCTCTTCATTTCTGATTCGATCACGTAGGGAAACTCCAAGCATAGCCCTCTCCATTGCCCTTTGTGTGACTTTTAGCCTTCTGATAAGGCCCATTGTGAGCGACCACGTTTCAGTGCCATAGATCATCACTGGCAACACGCACTGGTCAGACTTTCGTGTTGAGACACTGCGGTATGTGGGATGAGAAGATATTGCGTAGCTTCCCCAACGCTGCCCAGTCGAGACGGATGCAACGATTGACCTCTTTCTCAAAGTTGGACTTACCTAGCTGGACAGTTTGTCCTAGGTAAACATACTCGTCCACAACTTCGAGCGTAGCGTCTCCGATCTTCATGAGAGTGGGTGTTACATGGGCATTTGACATGACCATTGTCTTGTCCATGTTCATTTTAAGACCCACTCTTTCAGAGGCTCTACTGAGGTCATCGACCATTATACTGAGGTCCTCCATAGTCTCAGCCATGATAACTATGACGTTGGCAAACCGAAGGTTAGTTATATACTCGCCATTGATATTGATGCCTAGCCCTTTCCAGAACCTTGAACACATCCTCCAGTGTTTCTATGCTTCCATCATCCAGTGGATTCCAGCGGCCTTCAAAAGGTCATCGGTCCACCTTGTAGGAGGCCTGTTAACGCTACGTCTTCCGGTACGCGCTCGCCACTCCAGAACCTTTCGGCCCCATCGACCATCTGTTCTGAGAGCAATGTCTGCCCATTGTCACATAAGGTCGACTATACCTACGTAATGATTCCATAAGTTATGTGATAAATCCCATCAATCGAGCGAAAATCTAGTCGCTAGGGCTTCTCATAACACTTTGCAAAACGATTAGATTATAGAGCCTTGGAATCTATATACGAGTATATACCTAATCTGCGTTCGCAATTCATTTGCCAAACATGTAAACAAACACGAGTTTTAGGAAAAACAACTATAATACCTACATATAAAGTTCAGTTTGTGCTACAACTTCTTATTTTTTATGACTATTTCAACAATACTAGTCGATGTAAAATCAACTTTATATACACTTGGATAAAGTTGATGTTTGTCTAAGTGGAAAATTCGTGTTTGTTTACATGTTTGGCAAATAAATTGCGATCGCAGATTATAATCTGCAGTCGCACTTTTAACCTAAGCCACAGATGAATACAGATGGGACACTCCGCAGTTTAGGTATGAAACTACAAGTACGCGGCGGGCCCGTCTTGTGGGGCCACGTCAGTGAGTGTAACGTAGTTAGAAGATCTAAGAGTCACGCGATAGAAAGAGAGGCTACTTCTAGGTAAATATAACTGCAGGTAATTAGCGCTGTGCGACCTGAATTGCACTTTATTGTGTCGTAGCAAGAGTCGCTTTTTATTTAAATGATTTTGCTGAGTTTTCCATTTGTATTAATCTGTGCCTAGGCTTACAAATGACTCCAACAAACCTTACCTTATAGTATTTACACATTCATTCATAACTACATAACGTTAGAAAACAGTGGACCAGCCGCATGAGGAAAACAAAACAATAAACAATATGTTTTTCTTTTCAAGAATTTACATCTTAGTCACAATTATATTCTTTTCTGCAGACTGAATGAAAAACAACGTTAGGGTCTATTCATGTAGAACGCTGGTAGCCGGTGCTGCTACGCCAGCGCTTGTCGGCGAGAAGCGCCGGTTTTCGTAAGCAGTTTTCGACTCGCCGACTAATCAGATAGGAATTTGTCGGCTCTTATCGGCGACGGTTCGCGGTGATTTGGCAAAAAGTACGAAAACTGCCTGCACTTCTTTCTTTTTCGTGTGGTTAGTGACTAACCTGGGGTCAGAGTTTTAAAGCCACCCATAGGCCTCTGACTTGGCTTCACATGGCGTCGAGAAATATCTCTCAGGCAACCGATTTCCCCACGATGTTCTAAAACCTTCACCGTTTTAAAAACAAGTGATAATTTATTATATACAATACGCACATGAATCCGAAAAGTCAACTCGAGACATAACTTAGCAGTCCGACGGTCACACCACTAGGCTAACACTGCTATTAATGCCTTCACTGATCAAAGTTGACAACCAGCGCTTATCGACGCCAACAAGCGCTGACATATCTGCACCTGTTGCCAGCGTTCTACAATAATACACCCTTTTTTTTTGGGTGGGAAATTATCAAATAACTTCTCCCGCTCTGGGCGGAGCGGGAGGGTGTGTCAGACTTTTACTGACTAAAACCCACCCGTGTCCCTTCCGTTGCCGGTGTGCCGGGGCCGCGATGTCCCTTTCGGACCAACTCGCAACCCTGGCAGGGCATGAATACACCCTAACAAATTATTGATTCATGCTATATTTACGTCAAATGTGTCTTAATGAGGATGAGTCCTGGTATTTTGACCCGATAAGTAATATGCAAAAGTATGAGGAAGTCTATTGCAGAATAGTGACTAATAGAAACTCATTTTACCCCTAACCCTTATCCTAAAGTTAGAGGAAAAGAACTTAGAATATCAAAAACTGGTTTATTATTATTATAGCAAAAATTGTTAAAGTTTATATGGAGAAGGAGTGCAGAAAGCTATTATTTTTATATAATATACATTAGAAATAGATTAAATTAATAAAAAAACATTACACACACTACCATGCGTTTGACACAAGATGGCTACCTTAGAATCATGACATTTAAATGAATTAGGGTCAAATTTCGACCTCTGGGCGACCACTAGTTATTGTAAATAAACTAGTAGAAAACATAAAATAACACATCTTGGGTAAAGAAATCCGCCTTTACGTCTTTTCTCTGTCGTTCTAAAACCACTCTCATTCTTCCCTTTTTTTAACATCTTCCACGTCAGACAAAATTAAAGGTTGCTGATTTAATTGTATATTTTTTATTTTTTTATCATTGATTTTACATTATGATGTGATTACTTTGACTCACACACTAACTTATTAGTATTACTTGTTAAAGTTCATCTTAGATATACTTTTACAATGTATGTAAATATGTGAGCACTATGTATCTATCACATAATTAATTTATCTGTCATTGCTTCACTTTTAATTCTTTTTACATATTGTAGTATAGTAATCTTATTACAGTAGGTGCATCGTCTTCACATTACATATGTATACAAAATATTTCAAAAGAATAACGGTGGAGTGTCTTGCCCATTCTTCTCCATACGAAAACAACCTTTTGGAAAATGCGACTAGAATCAATTCTATTTTTTTATACATTTTGACATGTATAATTGAAATGTGCCTAATTGAAATAAATTATTTAACTTAGCATACGTCATCTGTCTCACTTACACATCAGCATTCAGCTCTTTTACACAGTCATGCATTTATAAACTTTCCATTCACACATGATTTTCTTTTCTAGAATTTACATCTTAGTTATAATTATATTCTTGTCTGCAGACTGACTGGAAAACAACGTTAGGGTATATTCATGTACACATCCTCATTAAGAGACATTTGACGTAAATATAGCATGAATCAATGACGCGTTGTCATTGATTCATGCTATATTTACGTCAAATGTCTCTTAATGAGGATGTGTCCGTGTTTGTTGACCCGATAAGTAATATGCAAAAGTATGAGGAAGTCTTGCAGAAAAGTGACTAATGGAAACTAATTTTCCTCTTGCCCTAATATAAAAGGGCGCTAACGAACCTTTTCTCCTTCGCACGGTTTTGACGACTTGACAAAACATCGAGATATTTTATTATAAGCAAGGATCGTATTATCAAAAAAAAAAATCCGTTGCGTACTTTAAAAGCAGGGCTGGCAAAATACATGCTTTGCTTTAATTGAAATACAAATTACAAAATACAGTATCGCAAGTAATTAAAATTCAAAATACAAAATATCTTTAAGTAAGGTATTTGAAATAAAAAATACAGTATTTAAGCTATTTTTAATTGAAATACAAAATACAAATTACAAAATAAGTAATCTAGACAAGCATGGGCTGAAAAGTAGAGATTGACAATTCGACGTAATTTTTTTTGCGTTTTGTTGGCCAATTTTGACGTACAGTCATAGCGTACAGTGTACATAACAGGTGCAGCGTTGCCAACTCTAATAGCTGCTTTACCATCATTGCACTCTCACCTCGCTCTCACACTCACGATCGCTAAATTAAGGTTAAATGTATTTTAATGTTAAAATGTATTTTGAAGCCTAAAGTATTTATTTATTTAGGATCTCCAACAAAAGATGTACACATTACATGACACATAATTAAAGGGCAATATTGGGTATTAAGTAAGTGTACTGCTTCAATTATAGGAGGCCACAGCATGCACAATAAAGTTAAAAACTAAACTAACAAAGTTAACACATGAAAAATGGAAGGAAAGTAAAAAATAAATATAATAATAATTTACATATATTTTTTATTTTTTTTATATAATAATTTGAAATACTAATTACAAAATACTTCGTTGTCAGGTATTTGAAATACGAATTACAAATTACATTTTAAGGAAGTAATTAAAATATAAATACCAAATACGTATTTGTATTTCAATTACGTATTTTAATTCCAAGTAATTCAAATACTGCCCAACCCTGTTTAAAAGAACAACGCGATCACACAGACAGACATGAAAAGCGACGGAATTTATAATATGTAGTTAGGAGGAATGCATTTCTTCCCGTGGATGTCGTAAAAGGCGACTAAGGGACTCACTAGAGAATGGGCAGCAGCGTTCTTTATGCATTTTAACACCATACTGCGATCGCCAACCCGCCTGCCAAGCGTGGCGATTATGGAAACCCCCCCCCATTTGGGGGAGGCCTATGTCCAGCTGTGGACGCCTTTCCGCTGGAATGATGAATGATGAGGTATGAGGAAGAATATTGGCTAAGTAACAACATCTTTCTGCCCATACCGAAACTAATCTAAATTATTAATCTACTTTAATATTAATTAAAAAGAGAAAATACTTGTATTTTTGTTTGTAATGAATAGACTCACAAACTACTTGTTTGTTACGCTTTCACGATAAAACGGCTGAACGGATTTCGATGAAATTTGGCACCTGGGTAGACTATGACCTGCATTCGGACTCAATATACATGTTTTCCCGATACTCACACGGGATCGAAACATTTAAGCGTGTGAAACCACGGGGTTCAGCTAGTCCTAATGAATTCGGTCACTGCAGCGTGTCTTTCCCCTCTGTCTCTTCCTTTTCTGGTCACCTTTACATAATAAAATGCATCCATCGTCTAGTTTTTGGTCATCCCAGAATCATCCTCATTCATACCTTCTCAAAATTGCCCGGTGATGTTGTAGTAAATATTACTATTACCTTGGTAAATATTGTATTAGCAGACCATTATTATTCCAGAACTCTCATCTTGAAGCCGGTTTAATACTCGTGAATTTTTAAAATCACTGAGCAAGATTGTTAATGCTAGACTGTATTTAGCAATATTTTAAAGATGGTCTAAGATTAAAGCAAAATAAAGTTTTAATCTCTGACTTTGAAATAGTTATTAATTTTGACACAGCTTTGTTTAGCGTTTCTTTGACGGGGCGAAAAGACTTAGCATTATTGCAATATTATGGCGGGGTTGGTTTCCAAACTACTTATAGATGCGGCTCAAAAGTATGGTTTTACATTCTGCGACCTTCACAGAAATATTTTTGGGTATTACCAAAATTCCTTAATTCGACAGCGTCCTTTACCAAACCAAAGAAATATTTGCATGACTGAACGGAGACCAGGACAGACGGTTAAACATGCTTGCCTAGGCACGGTATTTGGAGGGCTCACCAACCAAGGATTGTGTGCAACCACTACGACACTTTTAGTGCAATTTAACCTTGCACAACGATCGATCCAGCTGGTTTTATTAAGCCGTATGTTCCTTTATTCAAAAAAGTATTTTCTATTAATATAAATTGTATATGTTGCGTTCGCCGGCCAATACCGCGGCACCGCTCGCTTCACTCGCTCGGCTCGCGCATGGTTGGTCACAGTTCTGACCTAACCTATTTGATCGAAGTGCCCTAACAGTTACATTACTAGATCGTGCTCGTATAGAAGAAAAAAAGAAAGATTTTTTTTTTATTCTGCACAAACAAAACATAGTATCATAGTTATATTCCTAGTAAAACAGTTATAAACCGGTTTCATATAAGGATATTACATCGACACGATTATTGAAAATTAAAGAAGGTTTAAAAAAAAAAGCTGCTGTTCCATACATTTTGACCGTGTAGCATATATAGTTTTTTTTTTATAACAGTATCATGTACTGAATCCATGTTAACAGTTTTCGCTTCGATATCCCTGCCACCCTGTATAGCTATATCCCTAGGGATATAACTAAATCACGGCTATAACTATTTTACTGCGACATATCTATAACATAATGCCTCTCATTCAGTGTCAAATCAATATCGAATGTAAGTCAGGAAATAGTGCATTTACTTATCCTTCTATTTCAACAGCAAAATGCTTCCTTTCCTCCTGAAAATTCATTAGTAAGTTATTTCTACAGGGAAAATGGAAAATATTAAATTCCGTCGTAACACCAACTCAAGCACCTTTAGGTACCTTTTCTGTTAATTTGGCCGCATACCTCCCTAGAGAAGCAAAGGGTACGAGGTAACACAAAGTTTAAACGGATATCTAGTTCATTTTGACTGTAGGCTATGTACCTACCTGTGAAATGTCATAAGCAATGAGTTTACGAGGGTTTATCCTAAAAGTTGGCAACGTCGCAAATAACTGTCAAATACTTACCTGTTTTGATTCTTATAGCAATATTACTAAATAGAAATAAGAAATGTGGCTAACTAGCGAACTAGAATATTAATAATGAATTGCAATTATAACATTGAATTTAATGTTGTACCCATTTTAGGTGTAATTTGGAAAGTTTCCAAATAGTTTTTTTTGTTGTTACGATATTAATTATTGCATTTCATAATCAATATTCTAGTTCGCTAGTTAGCCAAATTTTATAATTCCACACAGTAATATTGCAAAATTAATTAAAACAGTGAAATATTTGACATCTATTTGCGACGTTGCCCACCTTCAGAATAAACGCTCTTAAAAGGCCGAGATCAGACCGGTTTTGTGTGAAATTAGGGCACATAATAGGTGTTGCAATAACATTAACAGTATTTAAAATAAAAAAGTTATTGATTTTTAAAATTCTCATTTTTTGTACCAAAATTACCCCAAATCCTAATAAAAAAAAAAAACATGATTAACAACACACAGCCGCCTGCGCCCCGCGGACCTGGTAAAATTCCCCATTGAAAAAAAATGTGGGGATTTTTTTTTTCTTTTTCCTGAGACTCTCAGTACGATACCTAACAAAACTCGTTTTTTTTTTGTATAACTATAAAACCCATACACAAAGTATTGCCAGGGAAATTAATTTTTTACCGACTTAAATTGTCCGTATATTCAAATCAATGTCATTCTTTGACAGTTGTATGAAACGGCAAATTGACGTATTGCATCAATTTGTGACTGTACAAAACAGATAAAAGGTACTACAAGAAAATTGCGCTTTAATTGGCCTACTACCTACCACTCGCTGAAAAGTACCTTTATCCTTTTAATAATTATGATAACGCAATGCCTAACGATATGTGACGCACATTCCGCTTAAAAACTGTCCTTATAAGTCAAAATAATTGCAAGTTTACTTTTCCTTTACCTACACATTTGGAATTTCACTACTTTCTGTGACGATGTGTTAGGCAAGTATGCGATTACATAGCTGGTACATTTACAACGTGTACTAACTTTATAACTTGGTAATCCTTATAAGGCAATGCTCATATCAATTACCTACACAATTATAATAGCCATCCAAAAGTTCAATCCATATGCCCAACTATGTAAGGGTCGGCTTCCAGTCTAACCGTATGCAGCTCAATACCAGTATTTTACATGGATCGACTGCCTATCTGGCCTCCACAACTCAGAAACTGGGTTACAGGTTACCCCTTTCTCCGTTGTCAAACTTTTGGGTTTCTGACTACCCGTACCGACTTTCAAAGATCTACGAATGACAGCCGAGACCAAGGGTTTAACGTACTTTCCGAGGCACTCGAGGTACGAGATTCCGAGGTCCCAATATGTAAAGGACGAACGATTGGTTAATAAAATATCCGTTTATTAAATATAGGAACCGAGTGTTACAGTGCGTTTCCACCAGAGATGAGCGAGGATGCGAAGCGAGGGATTCGTGTGAAACTAACCAATAATATCGCTTCACTGTCCTATCGAGAGCTAAGCTAGCGTTGTTATTGGTTCGTATTACGGACATTCCTCGCTACGCATCCTCGCTTATCTCTGGTGGAAACGCAGCCATAGACCCGGAGCCAACAAAAGCCTAGCAGCTCTTTCTGATCCGAACAATAGTAAAACAATACACAGTTCCAGTAACTTTTAATGAAAACTCTGTCATTTAACTGAACGAGTTTGTCGAAACAATAACTTTTTGATTGCACGAACAACTTTTTTAGCGCCATAATGGATTGATTTCATTTGCGGACAGTCCATAGTAAACCCGTATGTTATTGTACTGATATTTTATTGGCGAGAAATACTTAGAACTTGTTTTGTGTTAGCTTATTAAGTACTCAGTTGCGCTCTGAAGTGCGATATTATCTAACTAAATTAAAAAAGAGGAAGGTTTGTATCTATTAGTCTTAGGTTTTAGTTCTCCAATAGTAATTTTATTATACAGGGTGGCATGGGACAACGTCGCGAAAACTGTAACCATGGATTCAGTACATGAATCTTAACCCCCGTTGAAATCTGCTGTTCCATACATTATGACCGCGTAGGTATTGCACTTTTATATGAAACAGCAGTTTTTTTTTAAATAATAAGATCTAATGCTTTTTTTATTAAAAAAACAAGTAGTTTAATAGCTTAAAGGCTTGTGCAGACCAGCGCGACTTGTCGCGCGACGCGACACGAACAATACAATTTCTAAGAAAACTTCACAGTATAACAATAACCGGTGTCGCGTCGCGCGACTTGTCGCGCGACGCGACACGAACAATACAATTTCTAAGAAAACTTCACAGTATAACAATAACCGGTGTCGCGTCGCGCGACAAGTCGCGCTGGTCTGCACAAGCCTTAACGTAATATTAATATTACACATTATTAATATGAAATATAATGTAATCAGAAATGTCGTGATGGCCCAGTGGTTAAGGCCTCGCCTCCCATGCACGAGTATGTATGTATGTATTATATTACATATTATGTTAATTATGTATAACACAACTCACTATTTGAACTAGGTACTAAATTAAATGACCAAATACAAATAAATACAAAAACAAAATAACACTTAGGCGTCGAAGTATACATCAGCATCGCTGTCATCTGGAAACGTGCCCAGAAGACTGGCAGCATTGCCACGTTGAATGGCAATCCATTTTTTGGGCATAGAACGAGCCAGCCCTCTGCACGCGTAGCATGACAACCATAGAAACGCGTTTTCTACGAGTTTTTTCGACGGAAGAATAGACAAAATGACAGATTGTTATTGTTTATCTGTCATTTTGTCTATTCTTCCGTCGACAAAACCCGTTTCTACTGTGGTCATGCTAATCGTGCTGGTCACGTGAAGAGTATCTATGTTGTTGAATGAACCTTATTTTACACGTAGGTTATCTTGTATTTTACAACACCACTTCACAGCTATAAAGATTTTCATCTCGATATTCTAAAAGATTTCTAATTTTGTTTCAAATAAATACGAGACACGTGTCATGAATTCTGTATAAAGGTTTAATATATTGAACATTGTGAAAATTTGTGAGAAAACCGGTGAACCGAGGGAGAATAATATAAAATCAGTCATGCATGTAGAGGATAAAAGAACTTGAAAGTGGTTAAATTGTTGATTTAAAACGTCGGTCATAATATTTCAGCAGTAAAAGGAATGTAAAGCGAACGTAAGAAGCTTAATATAACATTCAAACTCAAAACATTTATTTCAAATAAACAAATTGAGTACAGGCGCTTTTGAATTGTCAAGGAGTCGGTCGGTCAGAAAGATGAAGTTAGTTGCTCATTCCAAATCGTAGTAGCTTCCTATGGAGAAGAACGTGGAAGAAACTCCACGGACACGCACACACGTGTGCGGTCGGGGGACCTTCGTCAGGAACGATTTTCTCCGGGAGCGCACAATGCTCGTCTGATCGAATCTAGATACCCGCACACACACACACACTCGCATATAGTATAAAGAGAGAGAGAGAGAAAGATGGAGCGGGCATAACGCTCTTTCCTTACGTGACGATTTCTACCATTGACCTCCACCGTAAGCCGCGTTTAAGAGCTTCGTTCTAAAAACAATTCAAAAATTTAAATAAGCCGTGGCGGCTTAGACATGATCCCTACAGACGGCGCCCGTTCACGAACATATCGAAGATACTCCACTGAAAACTTCATGGAAAAGACAATTTTATAGTAGGTACCTATCTACTGAAGTTGGGTAGGTAACTTAGGTAAAGTTACCTACTCAACTTCAGGAGATAAATTAAGTATCTAAGTATTACAATGTTCCTTTAGAAGAAGACGCTAGCTTATTAGAACTTTATTTCTAGATTACTTCACAGTTCGAATCTTCTACTTAATCTTAATAAAAGTCTTAATTTTACTGACTGAAAACGCACTAAACCGCTGGGTTTAGAGCTTGAGCTTATGAGTCCACGAAAGTTCATCCTCACATACATACGGAATTCTAAAAAGGAATTCCGTTTCGAAATATGGATTCAGGCAGCAAATCCAAATAAAATCAAGGATCTATCACACACGTACAGTAGTTCTCCGTCCGAAATTTCTCCGATTCGAAATTCCGAAATGGAATTCCGTCTATATGTGGCCGGTCTTTTGTATATGAACATATATGCGACCTAAATATGTAAGTGCAATTCAAGTTTTTTATGGAAGTTAATCATTTAGTTCGGATATCCCATCGAGCACATGAGTTGTCACAAAATAAAAAAACAAAAGCTTATCATATTCAAAACTAAGCTAAAAACAAAACACCATCAGAATATCAATAACACCACCCTTCGTTGAACGCAAAAAGTATTAAAAAACCACAAGGGTTTGGTGCCATCAATCATCACAGTTTACACATCGTTGCCCCCAAGGGCGATAACCCGACGAATCTGCAAGTAACACTCCAATAGAAAAACTATATGTAAATCAACCACGCCTTGACATCCGATGCTTTCAAAAAGAAATTTAATTTGAATGTAAAAGCGTCCAGTCAACGGGTTTTTTGTTCACCCCTTTTTTATTGGCCAGACGGGACGGGTGTTGATATAAAAACTCAAAAATATTGGTTTCGCGCAAGTCTGTGGAGACGAAATTTGCAAAGTTTTAAAACAAGAAAATGTTTTGTGCTTTTATTGGTTTTAAAGTCGTGAAATGACCTTAAATCTTTCGCAAATGCATGGTTATAGAGGTATCTTCAAATTGGAATTTGTCTGTGAAGCGAAAAATAATGTTTGCAAATAAATAGACACTTCTAAGTGCACTACACTTGCCAATAAGAAGTTAACAAGTTCAATCCCGGTGTGTAGGATTCACCTAGTCTTATATTATAGATAGCTAGATTCGGTAGCCCGCGCGGAGGGCTTAATTTAAATGTAGGTTTTTCTTAGCGAATACAGCATTATAAACCGTGAAAATAAAATCTGATGTATATTTTAACAAGATTTATTAGTAAATGCGTTGGTTTTTTAATCCAAACATATTTTTTTAAGAGTAAATCAGATCAGGCACAAAACCATATCGAACAACAAATTTATCTATGCCTATTTGCTAACCGCTTCTTGGACTCAACTAATAAAAATGCCAAGACGGATAAATGTCCATGAAAAACACCATAACACGCTTAAGTACCAACTATTATGTTTCCGGATATCTATTACGAATGACCACAACGAGCCAGGCTAACTGACGCTGCCGATTTTAGGGTTCCGTACCTAGGTGTCAACCCTATTACTAAGGCTCCGCTGTCCGTCCGTCTGTCA
Organism: Agrochola macilenta; assembly: GCA_916701695.1. NCBI lineage: Eukaryota > Metazoa > Arthropoda > Insecta > Lepidoptera > Noctuidae > Agrochola > Agrochola macilenta. The sequence continues at coordinate 5,481,857 of OU753554.1, read as the reverse complement.
CAGGGTCAGCCCTGTGACAGACGGACGTGAATGATGGACGTGATGTGAATCTTTTGAACTGTAATAGATATTAGTTTTAGTTTTGTTTCTGTATTAGTTTTTATTGTTTATTCCTTCTCTAGTAAATTACGAGTAAATTATATGAAATTAGGACATTTATTGTAATGTATATATAAACGGAACGAAGGAGAATCGATCTCACGACACAGGGAATCATAGTGTGAGTTCCAGGAATCAACGCATTCGAATGTAATTTCTTAAACAATAAATTATTCTTTATTCTTAGATAAACATAGACACTTGAAATTTTTATAGTGCGTCCTAATGGCCGCTATATCAACAATTTATAAAATAAGGTTACAAATTAAAGAGGTTCCCCACGCCAGAAACGTGTTTTTAGATTTTACTAAAATATTTACTCGCCTCTCTTTCTTGTTGGTCTAGTGGTCGCAAGCGCTACTGCTGAGCATGAGGTCGTGGGTTCGATTCCCAGGTTGGGCAAAGTGTTATTGGGTTTTTCCATATGGAATTTCTCGGTACCAGCCCGGAGTCTGGATTTGAGCCCGGTTGATGGCAATAGGGTCGCCCCCTATTACATGGGTCTTAAAAACATAACTGGTGAAATGTGGGTGTACTATAGGTACACCTCTGCCCAACTCTTCGGGGAAACAAGGCGAAATGTTATGTTATGTGAAAAATATTAAAAAAAAATATGTAGTGTTAAATATTGAACGGTAGTACGGAACCCTTTGTTTGCGTGTTCAACTCGCCCTTGGCTGCTTTTTAATCTGATAAAAAGGAACCACTTACTAATATTACTTTGACGACATAACCTTTTCATAATCTTCATAGTTTCATACGTGGAAGAAAGTAGTTTGAAATATAATTGATAGGTTTGACATACGAGGTACAATAATAAGGTAATATTCCAATACCCCGCAGTACACTAATTGCGTAACACACTATCAATCACAATCTGAATGATTTTGAAGGATATAATCCATTTCTTCACATTTTCGAAAAAGTTGTCTGCTCAACAACGTAAATAACGCAATGAATGTTGTTGACCTGTCAAAATGAAAGCCATTGCTACTGTAAGTGTGTTACGTAAATTATACCTCGCAGGTTATCTAAGATTACAATCCAAGATTCTATAAGATTCAAGTTTCAAATTGTATCACGGGTGCTCCCACTCACCACTGTTACATTACAGGCGAATGGTCCCGGTGAATGTAATGTTTCAAATTGTATCATTACAGGTTGCGTACTGTAATGCTCGGTTCTTGTCACTCACTGATGTAATGCTCGAATCTGAACGGTAATCATAAGGTACACCACTGCCCACCCTTCGGGGAATACAGTCGTTATCTTAAATGAATTATGTCAAGTCTTTTCATAAATTATTAGTTCATGTCAATATGAAGGAAGAAAACTGTACTCAACTATGTACTTCCAATTTCCAAAAGTCTAAGCAAATCTGCCTTCAAATCCTATTTAAGCTGTTGTGATTGGTTGACCGAAACAACAGAAAATCAAATCCAACCAATCCCATTTCAATCCGTTTTGAAAAACGATTCAATTGGTTTCCCGGGGAACCGGGAAAAGTCCTTGGGCTTTATTCAGAACTAGCTTCTACCCGCGTGAAATTTCTTATTTTAACATAAATGATCCTAAGACATTCGGCAATATTGTAGCTTCGTATTAGTGAAATAGCTTCAACAGTTCCGAAGATAGCCCCCTCCATAGAAACTCACAAATTTTACCTGATTATAATATTATTATTAGTATAGATTTCTCTTGCATGGTAGGAGACACATAGTTAAGCTTGATTTTAAGCGAATGTTTCGGTACAAAATTGCTTGAACAAAAGAGAATCACCTGTAGTAGATGCTAAGCCCATCATGTGGGAATGCGTGGAAGTACTGCAACAGCCACGGTAACTTATTTCTGCCGCCAAGCAGCTGGTTGCCTTTTGGCTTGAACTTATGCTTGAAGGAATAACAGCCACATTAATTATAACTTGATGTTTGACGAGATTGGTAGCACTTAATTTTGCACTCTTAGTTTCAATACTAATAGAGTTCAAAATGGTGACTGACAGAACAGTACTACCGATCGCAGGACTGCAAAATTCAGTGCTAGCAATCGCGTCACGGAGTTATAATGAACGCACTGTACCTACATAGTACATCAAAGTCATTGTATTTTATTTGAAGTTGCAAATGTTTATCACTATACGTAAAATACCATCTGCACCAGAGTCATAAAGTAACGCAGAGATGCTTTAACATAAATCAAAATTCAATTCAAAATATTTTATTTCACATAAACCTACATGGGCACTTATAAAACATTAGAGCTAGGTGCACGGTTCCAATTGGTCGTTGCGTAAGGAGAAGAGCCGGCAAGAAGCTCCACGGTTACTCTTTTAGAAATAATTGGATTTTAAAATATTTTCAAAAAACAGTGTTAATAGGTATGGGAGAACAGTGTAGGTACGCCTTTCAACAATTACGAGGTACTTAACAAAATAGAAAAATGGTCAACAAATCTACAGTCCACTAGTCATAGCATTATTGCTATTTCATAACAATTTCATTAACAAATCTCTGCAGTATTTTAATCCCAAATCTACAACGTTTACGACAAGTAAATGATTATTTTATTACGTGCCAAAAACCTCTAACGATTCAAACGCTCTTATAACTTATCGAGTAGGTACCCAGTCTGATTGCCTTTTCCAGGTCACCCCGAAGTATAGAATACGAGGATTCATTATAACCTATATTAAGTTTCCGATATATTGGCCACAATATGCTAGAAAACAAAGAGAAATGCTACAGGAATGAACGGGCGAGGGTTAGAGGAAATCCGAGCAATGCAATAAGCTGCGAATGGATTCCGATCTTTGTCCTCATTGTTGGTTACTGTTTTGTTTTTGTCTTTTTCTATGCCTGTAAAGAGAGCAGGATATTATAAAAGAAAAAAGAAAGAAAGGAAATACGTTTATTTGCGGTAAACATGACGCAAAGAAAGAACACATAAACGAAAAGAAAATATGCGTCAAATGCACGCAAAACGGTCATCGCTCAGCATAAAGGCTTGTGAAGACCAGCGCGACTTGTCGCGCGACGCGACACCGGTTATTGTTATACTGTGAAGTTTTCTTAGAAATTGTATTGTTCGTGTCGCGTCGTGCGACATGTCGCGCTGGTCTGCACAAGTCTTAATGCTGCGACCCTATGCGAGACAGAGCCCCAGCGCTGGTTTTCAGCGACAGCTGGCGTTGACGTGATGACGTCAACCTATGCTGCATATAATTAAATAACAATAACAAAATCCTAACTTAACATTATAAATGCGAAAGTGAGTGTGTTTGTTTGTTACGCTTTCACGCTAAAACAGCTGAACGGATTTGGATTAATTTTAGCACATGGGTAGACCGCATAACTTGGATTAGGTTATACAATACTTTTTATCCCGATATTCCCAAGAAATCGAGACTAATGCGGGTGAAACCACGAGGCGCAGCTAATAAGAAAAAAAATACAATATATTTTGATTGCAGTTAGCCATGGAATAGCTGTGTAATTTCGGTATATCCTGCAAACAGAACTCTTTTTTTTGTTGAAAAATCCAACAATCTTCTAAGATTGTCGGATGTTCAAAAAAAAAAAAGAGTGCTGTTAGAGTTAGAGTGCTGGTGTGTGTGAGTGAAGAAGACAAAATGACAGATTCACAATAACAATCTGTCATTTTGTCTATTCTTCCGTCGACAAAACCCGTTTCTATGGTGGTCACGCTACGCATGCAAGTCTGGAAGTGTGGTAGTCTGGTGGTGTCTGATGGCAGGCAGTGTTATTGGGTTTTCCCTAGCTGGAATTTCTCAGTAGCAGCCCGGTTTTACCTCTGCCCAACCCTTCAGGGAAACAAAGCGTGATGTTAAGTTGTTTTGTTTTGGTTTTTTCGACGGAAGAATAGACAAAATTACAGATAAACAATCAGAATCGGTCATGTTGTCTATTCTTCCGTCGACAAAACCCGTTTCTATAGTTGTCATGCTACGCGTGCTGATGTATACAATTTTACTCAGCGATTTTGAGATTCTATGCTGAATGCATGACGAATGTTGCTTGGCTCATAATAAACTATGGAAATGTTATGGTTATTTCCAATTCTGAAACTTGTGCATGTATATTTTGACAGTGCTTGGTATATCAGACACCCCTAGAAAACTCTATAATAATGTTGGTTTGTAAACCCAGAGTGAATACATTTCCTACGATGTAACAAGAATTTTCGCCTGAGAAACGATATTCTAAAGACAGTACAAAATTGTTTTTGTGCTCAAGCTCCGAGCGTGGCCTCGTTCGCTCCCTGAACTTGGCGATTAAGAATGTTTTGTATTAAAATGAAAACTAAGAAACATCTTAAACAGACTCGTTTTGAGTAGAATCTTAATGTACAGACTGTTTGCATGTTATAAAAATTAAAGAACAACTTGGGAATATTCATAAAAGAATTAAAAAGCGAATTTTATATTTTTTGCGAATATAAGCGAAAGCAAAGTGGTTAAGTAATTTAAGTACTCAGTGAACTATGATTTCAGCTATTTCTAAATAAATTAAAATGAAATGCGGTTCGTTGTTAAGCGGATCACTTGAGAACGGCTGGACGCATATGGCTAGTTAATGTTTCAAAATGTTCGTAATACGTAGGTACGTATTATTGACATTACGAGTATTAGTAGTCCGGCTTTCATGGAAAAATATTCCGAAAAATTTACAAATTCGGGTAACCCGAACCTCCGTTTTTCTATGGGATTTTTGTATGAACTCAGTCAGGTCTGCTAGTTGATAATGGACTAAAAAAGTGAGTATGCCTGTGAGATTGACAGTGTGCTTGTGTACAAGCTTTGTTAGTTGTTATATAGACTAAACCTGAGTCTGAGCTGCTCTATTCATTTGGTCGATTTATATAAACTGAAATGTTTGGAGCTGATTTGTTTTTTTCTAGGAGCAGCTTGTAAAAAACTATACAGTCAATGATGAGTGTTAAAATTATTTATTTATATATTTTTAGTTGACCTTAATTAATTAATTAAGGCATTCACAGGAAAGTCCAGTTACCGAGCCGACAACCTCCTAGGTTGACCTGCGAGACGACAAGCGCACACGCCAGCGCATTTTGAAGCACTGAGTTCCTAACACGGCCCTACTACAACCGAAAGAACGGGAACCGTAAGGCACGGGACTAGGGTTTCTCATTTCCCGACTTTTTTTTGTTCCCGGATACCGAGACTTCTCGAGCACCATTTCCCGGGAATTCCCGAGAAGTCGGGAATTTGATTAACTTCAATAATAATGAATGAAAAAGGTTTTAAAATAAAATACACTTTTTCGTAATCGACAATATGTTCATTTTAATTAGTCTTCGTCAATTAACTAAAAAATATGCCTTCTTAATTTCCGTTATAATCACAGAGTTTTAAAACTAGAACAAAATATAAGTAAATCTTTAAAATTAACAAAATTACACAGACATTTTTTTTAATAATTAGCTGTTACTGACAAATATGATCACTTTGATATATACCTAATGTTAAAGTCAAAATGTTTTATTAAAATAAATAATTATGGTTATGAAATATACCTATGTAAAACTTTTGTAATAATACTCGTAACTAACGACATTTAAATCATTATTTTGATAATCATCTCCGTTACATACATAATATAACAAATTAGAGCAACAATTTTCTGTTAATAGCAGCTCTGACAAATTCGCTAGCAGGTTCTATGCAAATAAGATTTAAAAAATACTAAAGCATTAATTGATTTGTCTGATAGACGGTTCCTAATCTTTGTAACGATGTAACCAGATAAAGAGAATACTCGTTCATTTTCAGTTGACGTAGGCTTCTCAGTCATAACGGCATTATATAATTTTTCTAGATTTGGCGTTCGTTTTCCGGTAGATTCAAGTAAATGAAATTCTTTTTTATCAGGCTTTTGGTTAACTGGGCTTCAGTAAATGTTTGCGGTTTTCTGACTGAACTAAACAAACAGAGAGATCACAAGGTGGGGCAGGCGGGAGGTGGGTGCATTATTGGGTAGTAAAAGGATGTAAAAGAGGAGAGGAGATAGAGGATATAAGTTTTGTTACTGATGTTAATTACTGTGTTACTTAAACTCAGGAATTAACATCAAATTCTACTTTTTTGTTTTTTTTTTTGACTTCCCGGGTACTCGACCCTTTTTTTCCCGTCTCGACTAAGGTCAAATTTCCCGGGAATTCCCGAGTCGAGACTTCCCGATGAGAAACCCTACACGGGACATACACACATGGCGAGTGGCGCCGGCGTGGCGAAATTTTGAATTTTGTATGAACTATGAAACAGGCGGCGCGGGCGTTGCGCCGCCTGTTTCATAGTTCATACAAAATGTATAGGAACGACGCACGGTGGATCGAAAATCGGCTGTAGAAGACATAGGATCTCGATTTCTTAAATGTTATTTTTTTTGCTGGAAATGACTTCTGCTGATCATTACTGTTCTATAAAATGTCATATGAAGTAAATGTGTGCACAAATGGAAGAGTTATAATTTTTATAAGAAAAAAATGTATGGGGCTAGTATGAAAAATCGAATTATCTCCTAAACGGCATGTTTAACCGTAATATCCTTGGAGGTGGTCATAGTGCTAATTATTTATAATTTTTTGGTTGCGGATTTGACGAAAAATTTCATGCCGTTTTTTTTTAAAAATCGTCAAAATATTTTCATTTGTTTTTTTCATATGAAACGATTCCTTTTAGTGTTTATGTTGAAGAACACGGACTTTTAACTACACGTAACATAAAATAGCATCACTCCTATATTTCCGAAGGAGTTGGCAGAGGTTTATAGTACACCCACACGTAGACAACTATGCTTGAGCTAGATATTTATCAACACATCATGAGTTTTAAAACTTTTCATACAACCAAATTACCAATTGTTTACTCTTCTAATGAGTCCGAAAAGAAGTGATTAAGTAACTACACTGATTAGGTCTTCTAATGAGTCTTTATAGGTGATTTAATGATTTTCAATATCTCACGACAATGCCAACTATGGATTACATTCAACTTTTCCTGATAAGTAAGCTAATTTGTTAATTAGCAGTGCTATGAGTTCTAAGAATAGTTAGTGACAATTATAAATTTTCATTAGCTAATGAGAAGATAACTAATGAGGGTAGTTACCTAATTATTGGCGTTTTGCAATAAAAGGGCTAAAGTTTAGTTTTATAATTTAGTTTGTTCACAACTGTGTAACTGCATATATCATGAAGTATTGTTCAGTGCAGTTGTATCCCGCATAGGCGATTGCCTGTCTGACGAAGATCGTGTTGTTCTCAAAGAATTTTGTCGGAGATTTACGCGAGCCGCTTTACAAAGGTGGCAGAAATCCAACCTATTCCTTGATAATTTCAGGAGAAAGTACGAGAATTGGTTGGGAGCAAATATTGATTGGCCGAGTTTTGTGCAAACTTTAGTTAATCAAGAACCAAGTGTTGATAAGATACCAAGAGCGCCCTCAGTATCTCCAGAACCGGTGACATCAACGTCCATTGGAACAATGACGAAAAGATCCCGTAAACCATTCGAAGATCTGGGAAGTAAACAAAAAAAGAGAAGATCTGATGAACACACAGTCGAAGATTCCAGTGAATTGGCATATGCAGCTGCAGCACGTTTAAAAGAAGAAGGGCATGGAGATATCGCCTCTGTCATCGAATACATGATGAAAAATCCTGAAGCAGCCGCTAAATTAAATGAAACGCTTAAGAAACCAGCGAAAACAATCATATTTACGTCAGAAAAGGCGCTTGGATTGCTTCTTTTGCTAAAACTCTCAAAGTGGCAATATATTACGTTGCGAGAGGCTGCCATTCGGGAAGGTGCTAAGGATATTTATCCATCTTACTATAAAGTGCAACAAACTAAGCTTGATTGCTACCCTCCGAAGCAATCAGTGACAGTTACTGATTCATCGGCTAGGATTACACTTCAAGCTTTACTTGATATCACAGTTACAAGAATCCTTCAAAGCCTTTCTAAGGAAGAGCATAACAAGCAGTTGAAGCTGATATCCAAGTGGGGATTTGATGGTGCTTCTAACAAAAGCCGATACAAGCAGAAAATGGAGGGTGAGGAAGATGACTCGAGCATTTTCATGACCTCCTTGGTGCCACTTAAACTGACAGATGGAGACAACATCTTATGGACGAACCCAAAACCATGCTCAGTTTTGTATTGTCGTCCAGTTCAGTTTACTTTTGTAAAGGAGAGTGAAGCAGTTGTCCTTGAGCTGAAAAAACAAATGGATGAAGAAATTGAGGCCCTTATCCCCACAGAGTGCAATAATAATAATAGAGTGACTCATGAACTAATGATGACGATGATCGACGCTAAAGTTTGCACTTACCTTTCTGAAGCTAGATCAAATGCATCGTGCTACCTGTGCTTAGCAAAGCCTACAGAAATGAACCGCTTAGATGCTGTAACATCAAAAATTGTGTGTTCTGACCTGTATGAATTTGGCTTGTCATCCCTACACGCCCGTATAAATTGTATGGAATGTCTGTTACACATTGCATACAGGCTCGACTTCAAACGGTGGGCAGCGAGAAGTGATGAGCACAAAGAAATGCTACAGACAAGGAAGAAAATAATTCAAAATAAATTCAAAGATGAGCTCAATCTGTTGATTGATATAGTAAAACAAGGCTCGGGAACCACCAATGACGGGAATACTGCAAGAAAATTCTTTGAGTTTCCTAATAAAACCGCAGCTATAACCGGTTTGGATGAAGACCTCATCAAAAGATTTGCTGTAATTTTACAAGCAATTACGTCTGGAGAGCAGGTCGATATAATAAAATTTAGAGATTATGCCCGCAAAACAGCAGAAAAGTACGTATTATTATACGACTGGTACTACATGTCGTCAACCGTTCATAAATTATTAATCCATGGGGCTGACATAATTGAGAAAAATAATATTGTGCCGATTGGGACTCTCTCGGAAGAAGCCTCAGAGTCTCGAAACAAAGATTTTAGGAGGTTTCGAGAACATCATTCGCGGAAAAGAAGCAGGCAGGATTCCAATCAAGACATTTTAAATATGCTTGTTGTTTCTTCGGATCCTTTGCTAAGTGCACAAAGGCCTAAGTTAGATGCCAAGAAAAAGCAGAGCTTTTTTGCTGAAACTCTCGACTTAATTCAATTTCAGTCTTCAATCTGGATGCTCACTCAGAATTGGAGTCTGACAACGAGAGTGATAAGGAAAATTTGTAAAAAAATTATATATGTACTTATTTGTAAATTTGTATTTGAGTCTGTTTGGGTTTTTTTTTTGTAATATTTAATGATTTTTTGTCTTTTTTTTTATTTATTTTACTTTATTTTACAAATGCTTAGTTTTAATTCCTTAAATTAAATTATTTTGTATATAATATAACTTTATATGTTACTTAAATAAGAGTTTGATAATCTTTATTTATTTAAATTAATAAAAATGTGTCAAAAAAACAGCAATTTTTTTATTTAATTTTTCTTGTTTTGTGTGTTCTTAATATTTGGGTTAATAACATATCGAACTTTTTAACTTGGACACTAAAAGGGATCGTTTTACATGTAAAAATAAATAAAAATATTTTGACGATTTTTTAAAAAAAACGGCATTAAATTTTTCGTCAAATCGGCAACCAAAAAATCATAAATAATTAGCACTATGACCACCTCCAAGGATATTACGGTTAAACATGCCGTTTAGGAGATAATTCGATTTTTCATACTAGCTTCATACAAATTTTTCGTAAAAAAAATATATTTCCTTCGTTTTTGGGCAGAATTAACTCGGGTGTCATTTTTGTACATAGTAATGATCAGCAGAAGTCATTTCCAGCAAAAAAAATAACATTTAAGAAATCGAGATCCTATGTCTTCTACAGCCGATTTTCGATCCACCGTGCGACGTGGCGCAGAACATACACACAACGCCCGCGGCATACCGTCGCGTCGCCCGCGCCACGCCTCTTGTGTACGTTCCGCGTCACGTCGTTCCTATACATTTTGTATGAAATATGAAACGGGCGGTGCAACGCCCGCGCCACACCGTCACTACGCCCGCGCCACTTGAGTATGTACCGCGCCTATATGACACGCGGATGATACGCGGATGCAACGGTCACAAAAATCCTTATACACGGGTATGATACGCAATTGATACGTTCTAGTGGGCTAGTAGTCCGTGTCATGTTTCTCTCCGTGCCTGATACGTTCATAGCACGTTCATGGTATGGTACGGGGTAGTAGGCTATTGAGACACTAGTCTACACGGTCCTCTTATGGCCTGACCTGACCAAGATTATGCCTGGACCTTTAAAGAGCCTTTGACCCCTGAGTTTCTTTTGCCATTTCTTCTCTCTTAGGGATAGTCAGACTTGAAATGTTAAATCCATCCAGCTATTTTTATTTTATTTGACTTGTAAAAGTGATTCCGATACCATATTAACATAAATACTTACCTGGTCAACCGAGCTCTGCTCAGGCGAAAACGATTTTTCCCAGATATGACACCTATCTAGATCGATTTTTCGCCCCCGTAAATCTATATTGCAACTTTCATCGAAATCGTTAGAGCCGTTTTCGAGAACGTGATTACAAATAATAATTAGTACCTGGTAGACCGAGCTCTGCTCGGGTGAAAATTGAGAAAGCTCATAGTTCATACTAATTCCATGCTGCCATGATAGTAGGTACTTACTTATTAGATGCTGCCATTTAATTATTCTAAGGTCTTGTTCTAAACTTTAGGCGACCGAGCTGTGCTCGGGTGAAAATACGGAGTAAACTGATATGAGACCTAGCTTGATCGATTTTTCACCCCCGTAAACTTCAACCTCAACTTTCATCGAAATCGTTAGAGCGTTTTTCGAGAACGCGATCACAAAATATAAATATACAAATATGCTCGTTTAAAACTATAGGATATATATACAAATATTGCTCATTGAATAGTAAAGGATAAACAATTTCATTTCAGACAGACTCCTTAAATCTGACTCCAAGAATGCTGCGCTCCATTGCTCGCAGGCAAACCTCAAGATTGAGCTAATATGTATTATAAACTTTAAAGTACATAATGAATCACTACGAAGATAGCTTGTAGCACCTGTAATAATAATATTAGACGTGCTGCGAGTGCGATACTGCTGAGCGTAGTTATTATGCCATTATACCGTCATACTGTCCATTGTAGTGAACTACTAAAAACGCTTTTGTTGAACATTAAACTGGATGGAATTTACGTGCAGACAGACTATGAAAACATTAGTTGAAGGTATAAAAGATATGTAATTTTATGTTTACTTTTATATGTTTTTTTATGGTTGCCCAGAAGTCGAAATTCGACCATAATTCATTTAAATGTCATGACTCTAAGGTAGCCATCTTGTGTCAAACGCATGGTAGTGTGTGTAATGTTTATTTTATTAATTTTAATTTATCTCTAATGTGTATTACTTAAACATATTAGCTTTCTCCACTTCTTCTCCATATAAACTTTAACTGTGCCGAATTTCATATTCCTCCGTTCGCGTAATTTTCATAAAAATGGGTACAAAGTTTTTGCTTCACGTGTCAATACGTGAAGCAAAAACTTTGTACCCAGTTACTGGGTTTTGGAGGTCAGCTAGGCAGTCGCTCCATGTAAAATATTGGTATTCAGCTGCATCCGATTAGACTGGAAGCTAACGCCAACATAGTCGGAAAAAAAGTTAGGCAGTTGATGAGTATGATACTGGCCATTACTGATAAGGATGATAATATCAAGAATCTTGCATAACTAGTTTTTTAGCGACTGGCAGATCAGTTATTCTGAAACGGATCTACGGCATTCGTTTCTCCAATGAACGGGTCGCCGACATAACGATTCAATTTGAAATGTTTCGCCGATGAAACTTTTCGACAGCGAACGATTCGCCGACAGAAAGATACACTTCTGAGAGAATAGAATAGAAAGATGTTTATTTCCCTGGTTCATATGTTACATTATGTCCACGGGTCGGTGGTGTGTTCGCCCTGGGGGTGTGTCAGCTACTTACGGTCTATCTATGTTTGTCTGAAAGAGATCTATATTGTAAGGAAAACACAATTTTCTTGGTAATACTTTTAATCAGCACAACTATACTATTTCACAATCCAATGACGACTGACACTGCACCACATTCTACAATTTAGAATGACTTTTGCCCCACCCAGAAATAACGATATTATCATAACCGTTATTTCTGAGTGTTGCCAAAGTAAAATAATACATTGAGTTGCAATAATGAAAATACATTTAAAACATTGTTATATTAATAATAATTTGTACTTTGACAGTGTTGCCACAGTGGATATTATAATTAAATATTTAAGTAATATTTTTTTTTTTTTAATTTAGTCAAAGAAATCATGACAATATAAGTGTCGTGTAGAGTGTGCTGTGAGCTTGTGTACAGAATAAATTTATAAAGTTGTTCTATCTTATTATCTTATCTTGTTTAAATTGTAATTAGATGTAAATAGGATAGGTCAATACCTATCCTATTTACATCTAATTACAATTTATGGGGACGTGGCCACTTCCGAGAGTTTGGTCTTCTTGGCTGCACAAATGTTTTAGGTGTAATCAATAAATTAAAACAGTTCTTCAAATAGAATAATGTTTTACGACTTGGCGTAAACCCGGGAATAGACGAACAATTGCGTGACCGCATTCCTCTTCTAAACTATGCAACGGATTTTGATGAGGATTTCACCATGTCCTTAATAAAATTCATTAATTCATCAATCAATCACACATTGACAGACAACGCACAGCCTTAACCGTTAGGTCTTTAGTCGTCTATTGGTGTTAAATAGGGGATGAAAGTTTGTGTAGAAGTTCGTCATTATTGTCGATGACAAATCCCATCGAGCACACGGCTTGTCTACTTAGAAAAATCATTAATTCATTCACTGACAGACAACGCACCTGTAAACCGCTGGGTCAAGAAGCATAAAATTACGCATATAAGTTCCATAAATAGTGAATGTGAGAACTAAGAACTAAAGATTTTTGAAAATTCATCCCCTAAAGGGGTTGAACAGGGGATAAAAGTTTGCCGTTGGGAGATCCCACCGGGTATAAAATAAAACAGTCCATTTCATCTGTTCATTTGAAATTCTACACCTTCAACTGCTTTCGATTTATCAAAGAAGACTATAGACCAATTTGCTAAAATAAAAACGTCTCGTAATTAGCCTCCATTACTACTAACGGAACGTTTACTAATGTTGGTCCATTTTTTTTTCATTGTTTCTTTGTAATTGCGGTGTACCTACAGCGATCCTTATCGCTTATGTAATGGACGTTCGATGATTGTACTAAACGGTTGAAGTTTTAGGCTCTTTTTTCATTGGGCATTTTAGTTTACGTTTAAACTTTAGAGGTATGAGCAACAGGGTGTAAAGTTTACTCATCCTCTATAGAAAAAGGAGGATCCTCCGACCAGACGGGTGTCGTGTCTGCCGGGCAACTGCCCAACGATTGATGTCGGGGAAATTATATACAGGTTGGATTTTAGTAAGGACAGCTACCTTAACCGTTGTAGCTACAGGAAAACGGTCTTAAAAGACTGTCCTTAACTTTTGGAAAGATTTCGATCTGCATTCACAGATTTTGAAAAAAAATTACAGTCAGCAAGAAAATGGGCAGTTTTCACAAAAACTTTTTTTGATGCCAATCGATGCTGTTTCTTATATGGATCAAAAAATTCTAGCAGACCAACTGAGGTTGGAGTACTAGAAAAGTCAGAACTCGCAAAAAACTTTTCCCATACATTTTGGTAAGAAAGAAAGTCTAACAAACTTTATTATGATAGACAGACTAGCCAAACAGAAACAAAAAAATGTAACTTCGAACGAATACGCGTTAAAATTACCACCCTGTATATGTTGCTCGCGCGATAAACTCTAATGCTCGATGCAGGATTTATATGACGTCAGGTTTTTTATGCGTAGTTCGCATGTGGCGATGTAGATGCCGCCACAAAACTACTGAAAGTCGGTTTGGTGACCTTTTCGTGTTCCATAAAGTCTTGTGTAGATCCATCTTCTGCAAAAAGGATTGGGCAAAGCAATTATCAGATCTGGGGTATTTCAAGATATTTGTTCATCAAAAGCAAAACATCAAGGGCATAAGGACGCGTGGCGCGACCAGCAACCAAGTTAGCACATTCCGCTACTCAGAAGTGCCCCGAAAATTCCAAAATTATACTTATTGTGAAATTGTCAGTTTACCGTTTAAATATGTATTAGAATAAGCATAATCAAAATCAACCTCTTACGTTCCCTCTGCTGAGACACAGGCCTCCTCTCTGCGAGAGGGAGTGAGCCTAATCGACCACGCAGGCCCAGTGCGGTTTAGTGGATGTCTCGTGTTTTCGAATATTTGGATCTAGACCATGCCGGTTTCCTCAAGATGTTTTCCTTTACCGAAACATTGAAATCATTGGATTCATTTTTTAAACATTTCCACAGCTAAACTATCTTACATTCTATCTAAACGAATTTGATTGACAGAGAGTCTTAGTAGATACAGAAAGACATATTACGATACTAAATCTACCTAATAATAGAATCTACATAAACCCGCGGACAAAGCTAGTCTAACATAAACTGTCCACCCACGACCACTTTCGGTTGTTTCACAGACAGGCAGTGCACCGTCGTGAACCCACGTCCGTTAGCTACACTCAGTATATAGACTACGTAATGGCGGCTAGTTTATATGCTAATTGTTAGTGCCCCGCCGGCGCATGTGTTTACTTACAGTGTAGGTAGAACGTCACTTTGTAACGAGTCGTTACAATGCAGGTTATACGTGTACGGTCTACCGAAAAGATCGATAAATTGGCATTTAAAAACGTTTGAGCAAGAAAGATATTGTCTATTCTAAGCGCAGGGCAAAACTTTTTGCTCTGTGGTGGCATCTACATTGCCACATGCGAACTACGCATCAAAAACCTGACGTCTTATAATACCTATAGTCTTATCCTAATACCATATATATATAACTTCCCCGACATCAATCGTTGGACACCCGTCTGGTCAGAAGATCCTCCCTTTTCAATAGAGGATGAGTGAACTTTACACCCTGTTTCTCATACCTCTAAAGCTCTACCAAGGAGGCTTAAAAAATTACCTTCTTGATCCAGTAAATTAGGCTCTCGTGTTTTAATATTTTTATCAAGAGGATTCATAGAAAAAACACAAGAAAGATGAAGTAAGTGCCTGTAAAACTCAGCAACATAAATAGCGCAATGAACGTGCGTGAACTGTCAAAATTAAACCTATTACGATCAATTGTCATTATATGTGTGTTACGCAATTACCTCGCTGGGCTGGGCCAATAGGGATGGAATAATGACTCATCACCTGAGTGACGAAAACTGTCTGGTCACTGAAAGAAACTCAAACTCAAACTAATTAATTAATTAGTTATAAATTGTTTGTACCAAAGTAATAATTAACAAATATTATGTTGTAGAACTATCTTAAAACTGAATCAAATTTAGCTATATGTTAAAAAAAAAAACAAACTATATATTTCAAATAAACCAATTACAAGCATTTTTGAATTGTCAAGCGGTCGGTCAGTCAGAAAGATGAAGACAATGGTGAAACCTACGTTCAGGGAAACTGGCGAACCTAGATACATTTTTGAATTGCTTATCAAGTCGTGTAGATACCATTTACACAACGTTCATATCACGAACGTTGATTGCAGAAAACGATTCATTACAACAAGCTATTTCATTCATAAAACTCAAGGCCCAATCAAATTCAGTGTTAACTCAATTTACGCCGCTTTGCGTATGATGTCATCAATTGAAGCTTGGTAATTACCTTTTGTGCCCAAACTAGTGACCCGACCCTGCTTGATTTTTACGAATTGACAAAACATGGACGTTTCTTTATTTTATATAAGTTTAATATCGTATTAGTTCATTGCCTCAGGCGTGATTTTGCGGAAATCCAGAGGATCCTGATCCGGATCCAGAGGATGTCTCGTTGAGAGGTGAAACACGTGTCGATTTCTTACAGGGTTCTTTATGACTCTTAAGGCTGCCTGTCCACTGGACTGGGGAGGAGAGGAGCGGAGTGGCGGTGTGCCAATTTTAACCAATGGAATTGCATAAAACCTCCGCTCCGCTTCAGTGGACAGGGATTTCCGAACTAGTTTAGAAATTCATACAAAACCGGGAAGCGGAGCGAGGAAACGAAGCGGAGCGAGGAAACGGAGCGGAGAAGCGGAGAGGGGAAGCGGAGCGGAGAAGTGGAGCGGGGAACCGGAGCGGGGAATTATTACTCGTCGCGTGAACTCGGTCTAGCTCCGCACAGTCCGCAACACCGCTCCGCTACTTCACTCCGCACTCCGTAACTCCGCTCCGCTACCTCATTCCGCATCAATGGACAGACACTGTCCGCAACTCCGCGCCACTCCGCTGCCATTCTCCTCTCCACTGCCTCGCTCCGCTTCAATGGACAGGCAGCCTTAAGAACAGTTAAACGGATTAGGTTACTAAATTGTTTTTTTGTAAATATCGTATTGGGAATTATAATTATGTTCGAGCCGTTTGGGGTTGAAACACTAGGGCCATGGGGTCCGAGTATCCACATAGTTTTTCAAAACATCGCCAAGCGTTTGGTCGACTCTTCACGTGACCACCTAGCCTATTTTTTGGATATGAATCAGCATTGCTATACAACGTGGCAATTCTGCCAGCCTTTTGGGCACTTTTCCAGTTGACAGCGATGCGGACGAATTTTTTGATGCCCTAAGATTATTTCCCCCCTTTTTTTATGTACTTGAACATATAGTTATTATTATGTTAAGTCTGTTAGTTTTTAAATTACGTAAATACAGTTTAATATTAATGAATTATACACATAAACCTTCCGGAATAAAATCTCTAAATGTTAGTAAAAATAGCATCAAAATCCTTTGCGTAGTTTAGAAGAACAACGCCACACAGACAGACATGCGAGATATGCGACTTTAATTTGTATACTCTAGGCTTGAGTCATCGCCTACAATAATATTGTCTCGAATTCTAAAAATATCTGGCTTATGCTGATAAATTTTAGTACCGAAACTAAGACTCTCCTGTCTTCAGGATGATTTTACCAAAATTATTTTCAAAAATTCCGTATCTCTTTTTATAATTAAGACTACGAAAGCCCACCTGAGTCATTTCATTTATTTAATGTTAGCTTCTTTAAATAGTAGGTACTGGCACTCAAAATTTAACAGCTGCACGCGTAGCAATACAACCATAGGTACGGGTTTTGTCGACGGAAGAATAGACATAATGACAGCTGTCATTTTGTCTATTCTTCCGTCGACTAACCCAGTTTCTATCGTGGTCATGCTAAGCGAGCTGGTATCCCTATTGACGGCCAAAGAGAACTGCGAAATAGAAGAAAACTTTGTCTTAGGAGCGAACTAGTGAACTAGATTATTAATAATGAATTGCAATTATAACACTGAATTTGACGTTGTGTTGAGTTTACGCCTAAAATGGCGTGTGTAAAAAAGGTATTTGAAAAGTTTCCAAATTCTTTTTTTACATCTAAAACTAAATATTCGGTGTTACGATATTAATCATTGCATTTCGTAGTAAATATTTTAGTTCGGTAGTTAGCCATATTTCTTATTTCCATACAGTAATATTGCCAAATTAATCAAAACAGCAAAATATTTGACAGCTATTTGCGACGTTGCCCATTTCTTGTATAAACGTTCTAAAACACAAAGTAGTACAAGATTGTTTTGATGACCATGGCAACTGACAAGATACCTTCACTTTTTCATAGCTTAATTTTTTAGGGTTCCGGACCCAAAAGGTTCAACAACGGGCCTCTATTACTGAAGCTCCGCTGTCCGTCCGTCTGACACAAGACTGTATCTTTTGAACCATAATAGGTAGCTTAACTACTATTAATAGGTAGTAACTGTTGACAATTTTCACAGAGTGTGTACTACTATAACCGCTATAACAACAAAAAATAAAGAAAAGTAAAATAAATAAATGGGGAAACGTAATATTTTATATACGGTGGTACGGAACCCTTAGAGTCCGACTTACAATTGGCCGCTTTTTTACAAACAATTACAGAACCTTAATCTTATAAAGGTACTGATCTGAATTCAACAAACGCATAAGGGAGCGTTCATTAATCACGTGAGGCTCGAAAGGGGGGGAGTGGGTTCAGAAAAAATCACGAAATATCACAAGGGGGTGTAGTAAGTTATCACGTGTATCCGTTGCCAGGCAACGATCGTTTAAAGGTAAAATATTCTGAATATTTTTAACATAATTTGTACGAAATAAATACACGTAATTTTGGGTAGGGTGGGGGAGTTTAGTCTAAAACCTCACCAAGTATCACCAGAAGGGAAGAGGGGCTTAAAAAGTTGCTATTATCCTGACGATCCGAAAAAGCGTCCTATTTAAAAGCGATCGTAGCGCGAATACGCGATCTGTCGCGTGCTTAAGTCACTTTTTGTTCGGAATACCGGAAAGCGCCCTCTGTTGGCGCGACCACGCGATCAGGTTCACCGAAGAAATAGTTCGAACGATCGTGTATTTGCGCGACGATCGCTTTTAAATAGGACGCCGGGTAAGACTAGCGTCTTCAACAAAAAATCGATAGAAACCGTCAAAGTAGACGTAACTACATTAATAAATTATCCGACTCCCTGTGGAATGCACCCCGAGTAATTAAAGACAAAATGGCTACCTTAATGGCTATCCACCACAGCATGCCATCACCAGCTTAGCTAGAACTACTTTCCAGTTCGTTATACTTAGAAAGAGGGACCAACGGTTGCTGGTTATTTAAGGTCGCAAAACACCAGTGTAACAAGACCTACGTTTATTTGCTCTGGTGTGAGTAACAGGGGTCAAGACTAGCTGGTAGTTAAACCCTATTTAGAAGTATCAATGCAGTCGTCGCTCTTAATCAGAACTGTAATGGGGAGTTCTAGATAATATCGTTCATTTAGTTCAACAAAGCGAGGAAAATGCTATTTGTAGAGTAGAGCAAAGTAGGCCATTTAATTACCTACTGAACTAAATGTGTCGGAAATTTTGTTGTTATGGTTTTATAGCTCAGGGGAGGAGCTCGTAGCTAAGTAATAACTGCTGCACGGGTCGATCCGTCAGGTTAAGCTACGCTTGCCGGGGTTAGTCAGTAGATGGGTGGCTATATTTACATACCGAGACTCCTCCGTGCCTCGGAAAGCACGTTAAGCCGTTGGTCCCGGCTGTCATTCGTGGATCCTTGACAGTCGTTACGGGTCGTCAGAAGCCCGAAAGTCTGACAACCAGTCTTACCAAGGGGTATCGTATTACCCTATAGATATAAGTCTATATTTCTATGTATTACCCAGAGAGTTCTCTCTCAAGAACTACTTACTTAAGATCTCAAAAACTAAAAAGCACTCACAATCAGCAGAAGAAGGAATCCTACTAATCCTACTATTATTATAAATGTGAAAGTTTGTAAGTATGTTTGTGTGTGTGTTGCTCAATCACGCAAAAACGGCTGAACGGATTTGGATTATATTTGGCACATAGATAATTTATAACCTGGATTAAAGACGAAAAGAACGAAAATACGTTTATTTGCGGTAAACATGACGCAAAGAAAGAACACAAAATAAAAAAATAAACAAATTGAGGGAAAATCTGCGTCACATCCACGCAAAACGGCCATCGCTCAGCATAATGCTGTGACCCTATGCGAGACAGAGCCCCCGCGCTGGTTTTCAGCGACCCCGGCATTGACGTTATGACGTCGACCGGTGCAGCATACGTACAATGAGATATGATATAAAATAAATATACAATAATTAATTCTACGAGTACATGTATAAATAAAATATAATATTTAAAATGGCAA
Source organism: Agrochola macilenta (assembly GCA_916701695.1). Lineage (NCBI taxonomy): Eukaryota > Metazoa > Arthropoda > Insecta > Lepidoptera > Noctuidae > Agrochola > Agrochola macilenta. Next base: position 5,461,813 of record OU753554.1, on the reverse strand, counting down.
AATTCCGTTAACAAACCGCCGTTCCGTTTCATTAACATATACGATAGTAGGCAGTGATAGCCTAGTGGTGTGACCATCAGATTGCCAAGTCATAGGTCTCAAGTTCGAACCCAAGGCACGCACCTCTGACTTTTCGGATTCATGTGCGATATAATTATCACTTGCTTAAAAAATGCTGAAGGAAAACATCGTGAGGAAACCGGCATGCCTGTGAGATATTTCTCGACGGCATGTGAAGCCAAGTCAGAGGCCCATAGGCGGCTTTAAAACTCTGACACCAGGTTAGTCACTAACCACACGAAAAGAAGAAGAACATAAAGGATACTTTTTATCCTAGTAGTACGGTCCCGTGGGATAATTTCCGATATCCACGCGGGCGAAGCAGCGGACGAAAACTAGTAATTCAATAAAACGAAAATGCTTTCCGAATTATAAAAGGCATTAGCTATTAAGAAGTCGGAGCTTATTTACTTGCACACTCACTTAATAACGAACTTTAAACAGTGATCATTCTTTCTCATCGACACAGTATAATAACGTAACAGTATTATGTCTCAGCGCTGACCTTGAAATAATTACCTACATATAATTCCGGCGGCATGGCCCGGCCCTGCCGCACAAAGGATCGCAAAGGAAATGGAGGCGCAAAAGCCCGGGGCACGTGCCGCGCGGCAAAAGCCGGCGGACAAGCCGCCGCGCCGACATTGTGTGTAGGAGCCATTGGGTATTTTATGGTGGTCCCTTTTTATACTGTGGTACTGGTATACACTGAGATTTCAAGCGCGTCGTTTCGGTCGTTTTATATAGACATAATACTGTTAGTTATTTATACTTTGTCATCGACTCGTTCCATTAAGTAAACTTTGTTGTAGAAAGGATCCGAGGAAGAACTATCACCGTCTCTACCATACGTATTTCTGTCACCAACCTACATTGTTGAGTTTCAGTATGTAATACAGTTTTAAACATGATTTAGATATATTTAACGAAAACAACCGGGATTTAAAAAAAAAACACGCTATCCTTGCCAACTTATTTTAATTAAAGTTTTACTTCCTTTTTTTTTTTGTTTGTCTTTCTTAATTACGTTGGCCTGTTTTAGTTTAGCATGTTAATTAAATTTCAAGGCAGCAAGATAGTGTGATGAACGCTATGTACCTAAGCCTTAAATGTTATGTACCTACCTACATTAATGACCTTTATTTATTATGATTATTTCTAGCATAAATTGTCTGTGCATTTTTTAAATAAAATGTAATTAATGGATCCCGTGAAATGTCCCAAAGTTGTAAATACATGTGACGATTTAAAATCAGTTAAAACAGTATAAGCAAAACTTGACAACCTTCTTCTTCACTGAGAACAGAAACAAATTACACAGAGACGTCTGAGATAGGTACTAACTAAAAGGTATAATTGAACCAATCTCAGCAACCTACGCGTTTTTCCACAAAAAAAAACAGAATCGCAAAAATTCCCCTTTCATACCAAATTCAGGAGATTAATCCGGTAAATGAATAAAACAGTAAAAGTGCTGTTCCAAGGTCTGAAGTAATCAAAACAGGCGATTCTCATGTAAATGTTGCGAGCCCATAACCTTTCGTTACGACAGTAGCAGAGGGAATGGAGGGAATGCTCGATTTAACTCGGAACAACTCGGAATATAGACCGATCACTTGTTTTATGAATGGCTGAACGTAATTCAGGAGGAAAAATAAGCAGGCCGTGATTTAGGATTATGGGCGGAGAAATATTGGAGTTTATATTCCATACGATTTAATTATTGTATATAATCGTATCTTCTTTCAGGATTATGGTTGATAGTCTAAAGAAGACAATAAAGCTGCATGAATCGAGAAGTGAATAAATCGGGACGGGATCGGGTGTAATCGTGATTTTTCGCATCTAAGAACTGGTCAAGAGAATCCAGCCTATTGCCAGTATACAGCCGACTCGAAAAAAAATAGAAATCGTATTTTATTTCACATAACCCGTATCGTGGTACGAACAGGGATTGGAACGCAGTTCTGTATGTGTACACATGTTTGAGCAAATAAATATATCTTATCTTATCTTATATCTTATCTTATCTTAAAAAAAAAAAAGACGTGTGGCACTCGGAGACTGCCGCGGTAAAGCTATTGCATAGCATTTTTTATCAACTTATGCAATTTGTGTCACAGTGATGCGCGTGCATCTTAAAATTTCACTCTATGGGGGTGTTAGGTTATTTTCGTTACGGAATTTCTGGATTCGGTCTCCACGCTCAAGGCCCGCGATAGAAGCTATGCAATAGCTTAAAAAGTTCCTTTCGCTTTTGATAGTTTCATAACAAAAGTGTCGTGATGGTCAAAATGTTACATTTTTTCGGTGTAGCTCTCATTCACCAAGTGTGCAGAGTCTAACGTACGATAACGAACTTCTTCCAAAATATACATTTTTCTTAGACAACCTACCCTAGTTTTGAAACATTGGTTGCAACAATCGCTGTGGGAAATTACCGACAGCACTTTAAATATTACGTAATTGACACCCACTTAATCTGAATAGTTAATTATCTATTGAAGTATCGTTGAAACAAGATTGCAATGCAATTCAAACCGGTCATTATCTAGTGTGCTAATTAGAAAAAAAACCATTGTCACCGTGCAAAAAGCTGATCTTGCATTGTATATGATTTGCGTAGGTACAATGAGAGGTATAGCTTGATAAATATGTAGCCATATGTACTAATCTCACTGTGAAAACTTAGGTAAAGTGAGTGTGCTGATGCTAAGGATTTCCGTAAAAAGTTATATTATTTCAATTTCCCAGATAATATTTACATAATTTAAAAAGCAGTCTTAAAATAGTAATAATATGTACCAGTTTAAATAAAAGGAGGGGAAATAATCATGGGGCAAATAATCATGCTAGGGATTGACACTAATAATTTTATTATCGATTTTGAATCCTTAATGAAATAGTGAAAATGATTTAATTTAAAAAAAACACGCAATTGGGATGCCGTTTGTTGAGATACACAACGGTAATGGCTACAATTTTAAACATAGGGGAATACAGATTTTTATTTTTTTGAAATCATCACCACGAAGGACAAAAAACAAGAAACAACCCGCATAGGACCTGCGTGGTGGATTACGGGCATCATGGTCCAATCCTTATTGCAATGCAAGCGTGACAATGAATACAACAAAAACTATATCTGCATCGTTTCTCAGAAAAAAAAAACAGTGATTAACCACGCAATTGATTTGCATTCCAACAAACGTTTTTACATTGTGTTCTACGGGTAGCAGTTCAGTGTGACAGTTATCTAAGAATCCGTTAATTTCCTTATCTTACATTATTTTATAGCTATTGTTTGGCATGTAGTCTGTGAATGATTAGGTACTTTTTTGCGATTTGTCCAAGGCATTCAATTGCGTTCTTCATGAAACATTAATCAGGAAACTCCGTTACTATAGGATCAGCAACACCTTTCTAGATCTTCTTACATCATATTTGAGTAATAGGATCCAGGGAGTTGACATCAACAGAAAAAGATTTCCCGGATCTATAGTAACAATGGGAGTCTCACAGAGCTCAATCCATGGTCCTTTCTTGTTTCTAATTTACATGAATGATTTGCCTTACCTCATTAAGGATAATCAATGACACTTTACTTTTGTTTAAACTTAAATGTCAGCAGCTGATAACTGACGATATACGAGTAGTTAACGCGATCTCATAAATAGTTTACTGGTTCACCGTGAATAATTTACTTTTAAATGAAAATCTTTTCCATGAGTATTTTGGAAAGGACAACAAGTAGGGTAGTATAGGAATACAAAATATTAGTCTATTTGTGTGTCGGTAGGGTATAATTTTTGTCGTGACTGAAAATCAAATTGTTCAAACCGTCGTGATTTGTCTATTTAGATGGAGTTGTGTGTCCTATTATACGACACGGCACGTTTGTGATACCTTTACAGTGTTATTGATGATTGAATTATGATGACCCAGTGGACCCACGACATAACATCGACGGTCATCCAAAGAGTAAGAAACCGGTCAAGTGCGTGTCGGACTACGCACAATGATGGGTTCCGTAATTGGGATGAATTTATCCCAAGAACAAACTTCACATTGTAGTTGAAAAACATGTTCCCCCATACGTTCCAACTGCAAATGTAAGTTTGTACGCACAATATTGAGAGCTTTACCATGTAATTTTAAGACAATAGACTTCTTATAGATTTTCCTGTAATAAATGAGTAAAGAACAATTCACTGTATTTAAAAAAAAAAATTAAGCTCAGTAGTTTCGGAGATAAGTGGGGGGTCAATTTTCATACATTTTCTTAAATATCTTTAAAAGGATAAAAAATTACTTAAAAAAAAAAATTGAAATCCTCGCAATAAGCCCTTTCATTTGATACGTCACAGGGTACAGTTAGCAAAATATGTTTTTTAACTTTCTTATTTGCCCCTCAAAGGTGACCCCCATATTCAAAATTCATTTACTAACGTTAGACGTCCATGCATGGGCCACAGAAATACATATGTGTACCAAATTTCAACTTAATCGGTCGCCCCGTATATTCTTCCAAACCTCTCTATCCTGTGCGATTTCCGGGCCTTACTTTAAAAGTAATTAATTTGGAATTAAGTTCGATAAGAATAATACTAGACTTCTTCCTGTGCTTAATCCAATAATACCCAGCACTAAGGCACAAAAGATATGTCGAACTATTCTCTTATTGGATTAATTAAATAACATAGTGTTCAGTCAGACATGGACATATTAGATTCTCGGCTACACGTGCGGGTTCATCTTATTCCTTTACGTTTTAGTGGAACAAACGATATTAAGTACGAAATAGATATAGGACATCACTTTATTAGTTTCTAGTACCGTTTGTTGAGGTTTGAATTGTATTACGGCTTCATTTGTACGTGTAGCCGACGTGATTTTACCATTTTGTGTGTGTGTTTTGCTAAATATCTGGAACAATAAAGTCGTAGGTACTCAACGGAGGCCGGATCCAATATTGATGAAGCACATTACAGCCGCAACGGGCCGCAGCGCAACGCATTTTCATATAATAAAGTGCGGTACGGCTTAAGGTTCATAGAAAATGTACCTACGAAAGTGATGAAGGAAGATTTTGCTATGTCTTCCGTTGCGGCGCGGCCCGCCCTAATCTGCGGGGTAATAATTGTATTACACACATAAAATGACAATTGATCGCAATTGGTTTCATTTTGACAGTTCACCCACGTTCATTGCGTTATTTACGTTGTTGACCAGACGTGTTGTTCAAACCCATGAAGCAATGGATTAGCAATATCCTTCAAAACTCACGGATTGTGATTGAAAGTGTGTTACGCAATTATGGTCCTATGTCTTAAAACAGCATCATTAGATTTTTGAAACTTTAATTTTTCTTGGCTATGATTTTATTAAAAAAACAATAGTTTATAAATTTTATTAAACTAAGTTTATCGCACTTTGTCCCTAGTTTTTCTTGTAAATTATCAGTTTACAAAGTGAGTTCTCTGATATCTATTACATTTATTTGTTTAGTTACGAAGAGCTCGTGATATCGAAGATTAAAAATAAACATCACAATCAACAACAGTTGTTTTATCTCGTTTACTTTTTATGACATAATCTTTTTAAAGGGAATAGTTTGTTTAATCATACTTTTTAGCTATACCTTTTTCATAGTTGTATGAAATCAATTTTCTAATTAATCTAATCAATTTTTTTTAATTTAACTTTCACAATGAAACCGAATCCGGAACGAGGTGACCCGGCAGAGAACCAAAGTTGTCGACATAGTTCTCAGAAAAAGCAAGCTGAAGTGGTAATGTGCCGGCCATATTAGCCGTAGAACCGATGACCGCTGGGGTAGACGTGTTCTTGAGTGGAGACCGCGAATCGGCAAACGTAAGGTGGGACGCCCTTAGGCTAGGTGGAGCGACGAACTTTGCTGGTAGCAGCTGGATGAGAGCTGCCAAAAATCGAGTTGAATGGCGATCAATAGGAGAGGCCTATGTCCAGCAGCGCACTGCTGTAGACTGCTGATGAGGATGATAATCCTACTCCAGTATATAATTAAACTAAAATTAAACCCTATGCCACTTCCAACACTTTCGACTCCACCCACTTCTCATAGAACTCATACGCCAGGCCGCCATAGATATTGGAAGTGAACCATCACAGACGGTCAACGGCATTAGGTTCAAAACCGTTTTATAAAACACTGTAAAACGAAGTAAAATAATGTTTTCAGGCTGAATCATGTCGCTATACGTACGAGTAGTCTCTCTAACCTTTAAAACCTTTTTTATTCGGGGTGTCAGGGACATCGACGCGAAGCCGGTTACCATGGATTCAGTACATGATTCTGAACCCCACAGCGTTGAAATTTTTCGTCGGTTATTTAAAAAAAAAACAGCTGCTCCATACATTTTGACCGCGTAGGTATTGCACTTTTCTATGAAACAGCTGTTTTTTTTTAAATAACCGACGAAAAATTTCAACGCTGTGGGGTTCAGAATCATGTACAGAATCCATGGTAGCCGGCTTCGCGTCGATGTCCCTGCCACCCTGCATTTAGTGAATATTTGTAACCATGAACAAAAACATATAAAAATAATGCGACTAAGTGAACCCTCCAGTAGGGCTCCCAGCACTGAACGTATTAAATGAGAACGTAGAAGAGCTGTAAGCTCCAAAGAAGTTTTTTTTTAATTCTTTATTGTCGAAGTAACTTTTGTCAAAATAACGTTTCTCTTTACCTAATGTTGCTTTTGTTACACAGTTTTCTCAAAAAACCCTGCAAATGGCACAGACTCCTGTCCTGATACAATTTGTAACCGTATTTTATACTGTAACACTTCTTACAAACTTGACGAGAGTTCCATTAATATTAATACCAATCTTGACGGGAATAAACGTCGCCTTCATCTAGTTCCATTTTTAAATCTGTTTTTTCTTTCTTCATGCCATCGAGAATACTTTATACAGGATGTATCAGAAAGCTGTGGTCATATTAAGGATGTCGTACGGTCCGTCAAACTGAACAACTTTCTCCATGGGAACACCATCGTAATCGCGAAAAAGTACACAGACAGTTGTGTACTTTTTCGCGATTACGATGGTGTGTCTGTGTTGGGTCGTAAGTGTTGAAGTTTTGTATGAAACAGCTGATTATTTTTCGCTGTATTGGTTAGATGGTCACAGATATAGAAAAGGACTGATAGAAAATGCCTGAGGTCATTAGTACAGTATGTCTATTTAGAATACCAGTTCTTAGTTGCTCTTCTGCAAAGCCAACGCTCTCATAACATAAAATATTGATAAAATGAATCACACTTTATCCTATTGTGTTAGATGTTTTAGATCTGGAAGTGCAGGATTCCTCACGATGTTTGCCTTTCTTCAGTAGCAGTCAGTTATGTCCATAGTTAACCCAAGTAAGTCATACAAAATACTTATGAACTCTTGTATTCCGTCTTTTTAAAACTGTGTTTTATAAACTTCTCAGTCTTATTCTTAGGCGAAATGGTATCGTGGTAGCGTTCCGGGAGCGGCGGTATGACCGGCCCGCGCGCAATTCTATTGCACTATGTTTACAAATATTGAATTTAAACATTTTGCTTGTGTTGATATAGAAAAATAAGTCCATAATTCCTTAAAGTATTTAATAGTGAACACGTAGACAACATTTTAATACAATTGCTTTGATAACAATCGAATGGAATAGGTTGTGGTTGTAACAAAAAAAGCAGATTTTAAGGTAACTTTGCCGCTTTTTTCTATCAAGGAAAGTTTTGTCAATCGTGTTTCGGGCCTCATACTTCACTAAGGACACTCTTCAATTATCGTAATCTAAAAAAAAAAATGCAAATTCGTTGTTTTTTTAGAGAAACATTGATTTTGCGTGAAGTCGAAACATCTGGTTTGGAACCCATTTCACCTTAAGAAGTGATTTCTTCTATTTTCTTGGGCCTAGTAGGAGGCCACGTTAATCGCTGCATCAGTGGCGTGTTTTTTGTCCTATGAAGGGACACTGAGCAAACCAACAAGTGGACCATCATCTGGTCAGGAGAAACGCTCTTTAAACATCTAGGCATCGGAAGTGTCACAGACGCTCAGAGGTTTTATCGTGTTGTCGTCACTTGACGGATTTTTATCTATTTCCTGTTTACCTGCACCAGCTGAATTATTTACAGGAAAATCACCATCATTTACAAAGTTATCTGCTCAAAGATGACACAACAATTTACCGTATTTACATGGTAATTACTAACTTATAAACGCTGTTAGGGAATTCGCTGACAATTGTTTAAGGAAAATGGATGCTAAGATAAGTATATTGTAATATGTCTGCAATTGACGTATGAGGAGTATAACATTGTATATTTGAGGACAATACGAATGACCAGTCATAGAGGAAGGAAACAAAATGTTAGAAAATACAAAATAACTGTTCGACAATATTTTCTCAATACTACGGATGATAACGGAACTACATTTTAAGGGCAGTTGTTCACTGTATCTAACTGCAAGTTTATTCAACAAACTTAGTTCTAGCCCATGTAAGTGGGATTTACAATAACTACCTAGGTAAAATAAGTCAACAAATTGTATAAGAAAGCCAGTCAGACGTTTGGTTTGGGCACTGTTAACATAAATATAATAGTCACCAGCACTAATATATATTACTAAATGTTGCAAAATTCAAAAGTGATTTCTCGTGAAATAACTTTTGCAACTTGAGGCCTATTTCGTATTAGGGTTTGAAAAACGATGTTTTAACGGTAAGACATTACAATCAATAAAGTTACAGTAGAAAAAATATATTTTTAGTTTTTCAATGGGTTGGTCAGTGTATATGTCGCAGATGGATTGTCGAAACCGCTTTTTTACAAAACAGCTGCGTTATGTAAAACAGCTGTATATATGATCGTGACTGTACACCGCTGCACCCCATAACTAAATAATCCTTGCAATTAAACATGACGTGATTATTCTTCCTCAGATTTATACAGAGATCAAATATTTTCAAATGTTAATAAATGAACCTCTAAACACTTTACTGGCTTCAAATGATGAAGTTTAAAAACAAAATTGTGCATCTTTTTAACTTTCTGGCCTTTTCTCAAAGTTGGTAGCAGTAACTAAGCTAGGGTCCCCAACAAAATGGTTTAGGATAGGTTAGAACTGTGACCAACCGCGTGCAAGCCGAGCGAGCGAAGCGAGCGGTACATCCAAGTTGTTCAAAGATATTTGGCTAACTATTATTTTAGAACAACAAAAAGAATTACGAAGATAATTATTTGTGGCTCTCAAAAAGCGGCACATTTATTATATTAATGTCCATTAATATTTTATGGACATCAAAATGGGATTTATTTGGGGTTCAATTAAATACATGGCTTTTCAAATAATTACTTATTCTGCTGGTTGTGCACAAGTGACATTCTTTCCGAAGCATAACTTTGCGGATTCGTAGGTGCAGTTCAGTAGTGCAGTGCACGAGCACCCTAAAGAGTAAACATACGTCACGACACAGGATGTTACATTAATATACATTTTATATGCTTGAGTTCTATAAATTTCCAATGACTAAAAGATATTATTTAACCAGTGTACTTTGATTTCCGGAATTTCAGGAAGGACATAGTTGTTGATATCCTACTTTTATTTATTTATTTAATCCGTCAGCACTTAACAAATTTCCACAGTTGCCACTGTGGAAATTTGCTTCCGTCAATGATATGGAAAGCCTTCCAGAATATAGGCCAAATTGATTGTCTGACGCAAGTCAGATGCATTCCAAAATATGGAATATAACAATTTGGCTAGTTGTTGTGTTCGGTAACAAAATAATTCTGTTTTATCATCTATCACCCGTTATCTGTACGATAATGGAACTTGCTCTGAAAGCTTTGGCGGGTATCTACCTCGACTCACGCTTTTATATGTGGCCTTTATCTATACTAACATCATAAAGAGAGAGAGCGAAGTTTGTGAGTTTGTGTATATGTGGAGGGTAATCTCCGGAAACATAGCTAGCATTTTTTATTTCAACATTTGAAAGGTACATTATTCCAGACGGACATAGGCTATATATTATGTAAATATATACAAAAAAAAGTACTTAATAAGCCTATACTATTAAAGGAGCAATATTTGAATATATACATATATACATGTATATATTTGTGATCACGTTCTCGAAAATGGTTCTAACGATTTCGATGAAAGTTGCAATATAGGGGTTTATGGGGCCAAAAAATTGATCTAGCTAGGACTCATATCTGGGAAAATTCGTTTTCTCCGTATTTTCACCCGAGCAGAGCTCGGTCGCCCAAAGTTTAGTACAAGATGGCTACCTCAGAATAATGACATGGCAGCATGAAATTAGTAAGTACTGACTATCATGGCAGCGTGGAATTAGTAAGTACCTACTATCATGGCAGCGTGGAGTTAGTAAGTACTTACTATCATGGGAGCGTGGAGTTAGTAAGTACCTACTATCATGGCAGCATGGGATTAGTAAGTACCTACTATCAATGCAGCATGGAATTAGTATGAACTTTCCTATACTATTCGATGAGCATTCTCTATCTACACCAGAGCAGAGCTCGGTCACCCAGATATGACACACATTTATGCAAGCCTAGTACTTTTTATTAGGATTCTGCTCAGAGCGTCTTCACAATTGTGTGTGTCATATCTGTATCTATTTTACTGTGTGTACATAAATCTATGTAATAAAAATTAATTGCTGTTCGTTAGTCTCGCTAAAACTCGAGAACGGCTGGACCGATTTGGCTAATTTTGGTTTTGAAATATTTGTGGAAGTCCAGGGTAGGTTTAAACGTTGAGCTAATATGGAAAAATTGCGAGGAAAATAGTAAAAACAATAATTTTATTTTCTCATACAAACTGTTCTTAGCTGTGCCATAAATCCTAACTAACAAAAAGTACTAGGCTTGCATGAATTCACGAAAGTACCTTTTTACCAATAGGTAGGTAGTTATGTAGGTAGGTAGGTATATAGGTAGGTAGATGTAGGTACGGTAGGTATAGGTAAGTAGGTAGCTATGTAGGTATGTATATAGGTAGGTAAGTATGTAGGTAGGTAGGGTATGTAGGTAGGTAGTGTAGGTAGGTAGGTAAGGTAGGTAGGTAGGGTTGGGTAGGTAGGTAGATAGGGTCGGTAGTTAGGTGCGCCGTACTTAGTGTTACCCATGCGAAGCCGGGCCGGTTAAAGCTAGTTTAAAATAAATAAATTGCACCCGTGCGGAGCCGGGGCGGGTCGTAGTATGTAGATGAAATTATGGCGTATGCGGGTACTAAAATCATTTGAAGCAGGCACTTTAACGTTACTACTTCTCTCATTCTTGTATTGGCACGAACTAAAAATACCTAGAGCTAAAAATAAGAAACGATGAAAACGAAATCGTACTGAACGCTATTGGCATTTCAGAACTGCAAAGATCGAATAACTGTACGCAATGTGCATTAAAGTGCGCTTTTAATTTCTAACGGGACGATATATTATCGTGGACGTCTACGTCCACGTCACGGCATCACGATAACACAGGGAAGTAAAATGTTTGGATATACATGAAGACGCTTTTAAATTTCCGTCCTTGGTAATGTTATAAACGTGCACATATTTCCATACATTTTATGGACGTGAACAATATCGCCACGTTAGAAATCATAAAAGCGCACAATAGTTACCAGCCTAGTTATAGTAACTTTAAGTATTCTAGGGTTGCGTTGGATAAAGGGTCCTCTAACAGGCGCGATCCGACTCTAATAAAACAATTTCTAAGAAAACTTCACGATTGAACAATCACCGATGTCGCGTCGGCCCTTAAAGAATTAAATAACGATTAATGAGTTTTTAGGGGTATGAGGAACAGGGTGTAAAGTTCACTCATCCACCATAGAAAAGGGAGGATCCTCCGACCAGACGGGTGTCGTGTCTGGTGGGCCCAGAGGTTAAAATGGAGACACCGCGACGCCCCCGCCCCTCGCCCGCGGAAGCATTACAGTGACCCGCTAATACGGGCCCCTTGCTCTGAGGTTGAAGTCGGGAGCTTGTATATATGTCCATCCGCGGTAAACTCTAATTGCGCGATGCAGGATTTGTGTGACATCAGGATGTCGTGTGACATCAGGATGTCGTGTGACGTCAGGTCTTTGATGCGTAGTTCGCATGTGGCGATTGTAGATGCCGCCACAAGGTCATGTATGTGTAAATGCGTGAAATCCATTTTATTGTTTATTTTTGTTTAACTTATTATTTTTAAATCGTGTTTTTTCTATAGATCATGTGGTCTGCAATAGAGATTTTTATTTATTACTTATTTACAGCTTAGATAAGCCAGTAATAAAGTCTTCACATAACTCTATCAACTTCCCTACAACCCTTACGATACTTGCATGAGCAAGCAAGCCGTTCGTAACAAAGTTATCTCCCACGTCTAACTCGATAGGAAGCGGAACCCACCACGATTTGGCTTGTTAACTGAACGGAAGAACTACGTCTACATGTGGCTAGATACAGGTAAAACGATTTTCTTTGGCTTCCTTTTTCTGAAAACCGTTTCACGTAAATTGTGTTTTCTTTACTTGTCCCATTTTAAAAACCAATATGGCGTACCTACTGAATTTTCATTTTGAAAAAAGACCAAACGTGACACATTTTTTTTAAGCCGATGCAGCTTCATTTATTCTGGCGTCGCTGTCTCGTCAGATAGTTTTAATGTTCCTTCGAGGTCACATATTATGTTCTGCCTCTTGTATATGGCGACAATGCCTTGCTTAATAATTATAGGCCCATCTCACTTCTCAGCCATGTTTTAAAGAGTCATCGCAATCTCTCTCGCGCGCATGTTTGATGACTTCCAGCCTCCGGAACAAACCGGATTCCGTAAAGGCTTTAGCACCGTAGACCACATTCATACTCTGCGGCAGGTTATGCAGAAGACCGAAGAGTATACAACCTACCTATCTACCTATCTGCTTAGCGTTTCTGGAGACTCTGGCTGTACTGTGGTCTGAGGTATTAGGAAACAGTTCAGCGGAATTTTTCCGATTCGATCGAAAACGCTACAATGTCAGTCAATGCCAGGACCAGATTTCGAAACCTGAAGGTTAGGTTTGGTTAAGTTCTGGAGTGGCGACCGTGTACCAGAAGACGTAGCGTGGAAAGGCCCCCCACAAGGTGAACCGATGACCTGGTGAAGACCGCAGAAATCCACTGGATGCGAGAAGCACGGAACCGGCGAACTGCTTGGAGGAGGCACATGTCCAGCAGTGGACGTCTTTCGACTCAATACTCAATACTTTATTTGCATTCCACAGTGTGTACTTAGGTGGGAAATTAAAATTATATGTGCTCATTATGGACCCCGTCGGGCATAGCAAAATAGTAGGAGAGAGGAAGCTTTGAAAAAATCAACTTAACTTATCAGTCTTCTGAACAAAATTCAATATTATTATATTTACATAAATAGTTTACTGTACTAATTAATACTTATTAGATTATTAGCATATATATTTTATCGTTTAAACTATAATAGCATTTAGTTATAAAAAATTGCTTTAGTCTTTTTATAAATATATTCAATTTATCTTCTTTTTATACTAATTCTGGTAGCTTGTTATATATTTTTATGGACATTACATAGAGGCTTGTAGAATGTATTTTAAGCCGAGAAGTTGGAATGTTTAATCTTAATTTATGTCGGAGTGTGTAACGTTATTGTATATCTTCGCGTTTTGTATAAAATTCTTGATACTTACGAACAAATTTGCAAGTCTCTATTATGTATACACTGGGGAGGGTAAAAATATTATAATTTTGGAAGTGAGGTTTACAACTGTCAGTTTGGTCGATATTTACTAGGATTCTAACTAATTTCTTTTGAAGGGTGAAGAGTGTTGGTGCATCCGTACTATTATTAATAGACTGAAATGATGATGATGACCTTCTTGAAATGGTCATATAATTATATTTGCCGTTATCTTGACGACAGATATTAATGGATGAATCATGAAATCAGATATTACCGAGCTCTTCATAGTAATATATTTATACTCGTTACCGTACACCTCTGCCCATAGATATAAGAAAGAAGGAGATATGCCCGGTAGTTGAAAATGTATCGAAACCCAATGTCTTCTATCTATCCCTACTCTCTAGCCTGCGATCACACATGCGATCAGTAAACCCAATAAATACGAGGCCCCGCTCACACTTGCAATTTACAAATCAGAACGTACTACATAATCAATTATAAACCTTATCCCATCATACACAGCGTGCATTTACCATGCACCGTACAACTCACCCACACGAAAACATCATTCGCTATCGTTGTGCTGTGCAAAAGCCATTTATTTTACATATACGCTAGTGATTGACTAAATCGGAAACTTATCGATTCTCCCATTTATTATTGTATTAAAATTTTTGGAAGTTGCTGAAAAAATTATAAATAATAAACGATATACATATAATAAGATGATATAAATAAACAATAAGTAAGTAAAAAAAATAAATATTAAGTAAACCAAAAAAATAACAACATTATGAGAAAATCTAAATGAGTATAAAACAAGATTTCACATCGGTCTTCCAATCGGGCTATAACTGTTGACAAATTGAAGAATAAACTTTAATAGTAATATAAATTCATACGACAATCGACATTATTGTCGATAGCCTACGTTAGTGGATCTGCACAACCACATCACTAACCCGTCACAAGACGCTGCGGCCGTACTAACGATGCAACCGCTTAAATATCGTTTTGTAATTTTTACATTGCTTGTCCAGTTACTTAGCGACATACTTTGGTAGTGGTAAAGAAGCAATGTATTTACTACAATAAAAGTACAGTCGCTGTGATATATGAAAACAAAAATAACGTAGTAAAGGCAAGAAATATTTTACGATTTGTTGTTTTTCATGATTTTCAACACAAATATAGCAAAATACTTGTGCTGATTTATGAAAAGTGGTTCTACGATTTATAAAGTTTATAGTTTAGCTTCGATTTTTACAAGAAACCACTGAACAACACGGTATTCTTAAATGTTATCACGATCGCGCTCGAAAGCGCACTAGTTAGCGGAGACGGCCATTTGCCTGAGGCATGAGCATTGTGATCAAGACGCGCGGACACAGACACGCCCCCATACCACTTCTCCTGTTATTTATATTTCTATGCCTCTGCCTAACGCTTCGGGGTGATGTTAAGTTATGTGTTATTAAAATAAAATCTGATGTGAAGTAACATTAAAATAATTTGAACTCTTAGCTATTTTATCAAAATCAAAAGATTTTATTTCACATAAACCTACAAGGGCACATATGAAACGTCAGAAGCTAGGTGCACGGTTCCAATTGGTCGTTTCTTATGGGGAAGAGCCGGCAAGAAACTCCACGGTTAAGTACTCTTTTAAAAAGAAATGATTTTTATAAGTTGCAGAAATACATTGTGTCTAAATAATTTTATATCAATCTAGATCATACGCAGCTGTATTATGTAGCCGTGTTAATCGACTTTTGTCCCTGACCGTAATTCATGACATAACATAAAATGATAGTTCTCATCGATGCCCACAATAGTCAATTACCTTACTTGTATAACATTGTAACGAAAAATATCAAACTATGTCTTGTACATTGTACTTATGACGAGGACACAATAGGTGATTACGGATAACTGAAGGTAGACTACGAGTAACGAGTCGTAGGTAATGACCGATGGATCAGACATGGCCATTTACAACATAGAAGAAAATTGGAACTGTTCACTTACTAACGAGGCAGGCAATTAGGCATTTTGTGACTGCGTCCATGGTCTGGCTGGTGGTCACAAGCGGTCATAGAGGTATGAGGAACAGGGTGTAAAGTTCTTCATCCTGCATTGAAAAAGAAGAACCGTGACGAAACGGGTGCTGTGTTTGATGGACTATTACTCGACTCTTGATATCGGGATGTTGTATAAATGCTAGTCGCGCGTTGAAATTTGCTTGCGTGATGCAGGATTTTGCGTGACGTCAGAGTGAGGCGTAGTTCTCAGATGGCCACCACATGCCTCCTTGGTCTGGCTGGTGGTCACAAGCTAACTTTCGGGCCCTAGCAGGAACGCGCGACGTAAAAGTAGCGTAGGTAAATACGAACAATCTGAAATACAACTATCCTATTCCTAATATCCTATTTTAATTCAATTTTTTGCGATAAATATTAATTTAGTATCGACCATGAATATGAATAGACTGTTAAAACTAAGAGAATACTCGTAAGATGTACGAACGGAGTATAAATTGTCAATTTAAAAAAAAATAGCTAGTTCTAATTTACGTTTCGTTTCGCGCGTTCGTGCTACCCAAGCATAGCTATTCACAATAATAGCAGTGATAGCCTAGTGGTGTGACCGTCGGACTGCCAAGTCATAGGTCTCGAGTTCGAACCCAACGCACGCACCTCTGACTTTTCAGATTTATGTGCGTATAATTATCACTCGCTTCAAAAACGGTGAAGGAAAACATCGTGAAAAAACCGGCATGCCTGAGAGATATTTCTTGACGGCATGTGAAGCCAAGTCAGAGGCCCATGGGCGGCTTTAAAACTCTGACACCAGGATTGTTACTAACCACACGAAAAGAAGAAGCTATTCACAATCATTCGACAGGTTCTCAAATCGAAAATGACACATTTTTAATTACTAACTTACCTTACCCCCGACATCGAATAGTTGTTGGAAGAATGGCAGTCGTCTATTTGATTTAAACAGACAAAATTTTCGGGTTTTGGATTTGTAAACAGCCTTTAAAGGACTCTTTGGATAAGTTTGATTGATGTTCGATTCGCCACGGAAGCGAATATATCTATGCTGGTTCGATTCCCAGCACTAAATTGCAAAACACAATCAATTCAACCACAGTCCGATATTTTTTTAGGTTATTTCTAATCCATTGCTTGATAGGTTTAATAAACTCGTCTACTCAGCAACCTAAATTACGCAATGAACGTGACTGAATTATCAAAATGAAAGAAAATGCGATCTGAATTGTCATTTTATGTCTGTTACGCAATTACTCCGCAGGTCAGGCAAAGTGATATTGAATTTCAGCATTGAAAAAGCTTTTTCGATCGCTTTAGTAGGGTACCGTTTTCAAGAAAAGTGCGACCGGGGGCTATCGTTCTCAATTATTAAGATTGAGAAATGAAAATGGTATTAATAGATGCGTTACTAAAAGGGCTACAATACCGCAATTTAGATTTTTGTAAAATAATAATATTGTTTATTTTATTTAAAAAATCCGCTTATTTTTAACCGTTTCATAACAAAGAATCTTTAACTTCTCAAAAACGAAAAGAGATATCGATTTATTTTTTATTTTTATAAATTTTTTATTTTATTTTTAAGTGCCTTAAGGCGACGATAACCGACTTTTAATGATTTTATACTGAAGATCATGTCTAAACGAGTAGTGTTAATGATTTACAAAAAATATATGTTAAAATAGAGCATTTTTTAAATAACTTTATATTTTAGATTATGTTTATCTTAGTGAAATAAATTTGTAATGCAATGTCGAACGCGGATAAAAAACTGTAAAAAAAAAAATGCTGCAGGGCAAACTCCAAGCATGGAGTCTGATTTCCAAGTTGAACAGTTTCCATTGTATTAAAAAAAAAAAATACATAACATACCACGCCTGTAATTCCCGAAGGTTTCGGCAGAGGTGTGCCTATAATTACACTCACATGTCACCATCAGTTATGTTTAAGTCCTATGTAATAGGGGGCGAGCCTATTGCCATCACCGGGCACAAATCCAGACTCCGGGCTGCTACTGAGAAATTCCTGATGGAAAAAACCCAATAGCACTTTGCCCAACGTGGGAATCGAACCCAGGACCTCATGCCCACTGAACCAACGAGGCTGTTCAAATTATTTGTTGGAAAAAACGGAATTCAGAGAAATGAATCGTATTTTTTATAAATAACTAAATCCATTTATCACAACTCAACCCTCAATTTGGATACCTTAAAAGTACCGAACTAACTTTTTTAACACAAAAGCGATCCAAAAACTTAGTTTGGAGTTGGGGGTCCCCAACACTTTTGACAATCAAAAAGTTTTTATTTCGGTCCCTCCGAGAAACCTGAATTATTTAAGTAGGTTTTAGGGTTTTATCCTTTGTCAGCATATTTTTGTCTCTTCTCAGGGTTCCGTACCCGAAGGGTGTCAAACGGAAACCTATTACTAAGCCTCCGCTGTCCGTCTGTCTGTAAGCGAGCTGTATCTCATGAACCGTAATAGGTAGATTGTTGAAAATTTCACAGATTATGTATTTCTATTGCCGCTATAACGACAAATAATAAAAAAATACTAAAGTTAACAATTAAAGGGTGCCGTGTCTCCATTCAAGAAACATGTTTATTCGGCGTTTTTTTATCGAGCCATATACGGTACGGAACCCTTCATGTGCGCTCTTGACTCGCACTTGGCAGTTCAGAAAAATCACGCGTGACTGAAAGTTTCCTCGTCGGTACGTGGAAACTTTCAGTTACGCGTGATTTTTACAAAAACCTACAGATTAGAAAATTATTATACTCATTATTGATCCCAAAAAGGCTTGAACTCTTTTTAATTTTTTTTTTTATTGGCGTTAAATTTTCATTCAATATATCTACTAGATTTTGCCCGTGGTTTCATCCGCGAGAAGGTCGGAATGAACGAAAAACCTATTTATAAATCTTCTCCATGAAAAAACACGTTTATCTACCGACTTTTACGGTGTTAGAACGTATCCATCTCATAACTACCAAAATCCATTTTATATGTAATTATATAAATTTCTAATGCCGTACTGATAATGATGATCGATCCATCAGGTTAAGCTACGCTTGCCGGGGTAGCTCCGTGGATCTTTACATACCGAGACTCCTCCGTGCCTCGGAAAGCACGTTAAGCCGTTAGTCGCGGCTCTCATTCGTGGATCTTTGACAGTCGTTACGGGTCGTCAGAAGCGCGAAAGTCGGACAACCAGTCTTACCAAGGGGTATCGTGTTACCTATTTACTGGGTTGTGGAGATCAGATAGGCAGTCGCTCCATGTAAAATACTGGTATTCAGCTGCATCCGGTTAGACTGGAAGCCGACCCCAACATAGTTGGGAAAAGGCTAGGCAGATTTTCTAATGCTGTATTGAAAATGTTCAGCTCAAAACAACCACATTTCTGGAAAAGGTAACCAATATGCTCCTTTTTTTCATTCATTCAAAAAAATTTACCAAAAAAAACGCATTGCTTATCTTACGCCAACATGAAAACACGCGTTATTTCACCAATAACAAATCAGATAAGCATTCGTACACACTGAAAAAATCTATACAAAACTTCTGTACTCACCTTTATATTAAATTCAATCCCTCAAGCACTTTTCAATCATTGTTTTTGAACAAACCACACACTGTAAAAAGTTTATTGTGAACGTATTTTCTGAGCGCGCAAATTACACACACACGCCAGCTCTCGTCCGATATCAAAGTGATACTGAAGATCTGTTGATGTTTTCACTGATAAGTGGGTTGTTAATTAATTGGCTTTCAGGAGATCGGTGTTTTCAATGGCTTTCATGGTAATTTGATATCTTAATGTTGTCACATTAAAATAAAAAGCCTCAATTTTTTTCTTTTATAGGTACTATGTTTAAGTGGGCTAATCCTAAAAGTTGGGAACGTTGCTAATAGCTGTCAAATATTTACCCGTTTTGATTAATTTGACAATAATACTGTATGGAAATATAATTGAATTTCATTATTAATATTCTAGTTCGCTAGTTAGCCACATTTCATATTTCTATTCAGTAATATTGCCAAATTATTCGAAACAGCAGAATAGTTGACATCTAAATGGGTCCCAATATTGAGGAATAATTCAACCTGACTGAAAAGAGTAAGGGATCTCGCCCACTAGACGGCCATGACTCCAGCCAGTCATGGTCCGTGGCCCAGTCTGAGGCTAATTGGCCGTTGCGACCAAGTGCACGATTCATATCGGATTCTATAGTTCACCTCGTGGCTGCGTCCACAAAATATGGTCGTGGCCACAAAATGTGTGTAATTATTATTTATTTATTTCAGAGAAAAACTTCATAAGTGGTTACATACATAATCATAATATCACAATTAGAACATAAAATCATACCATGTTAGTGTGTTACTAACAGAATTGTACCTAAAAGCAGCTAACAGTGATAGCCTAGTGGTGTGACCGTCGGACTGCCAAGTCATAGGTCTCGAGTTCGAACCCAAGGCACGCACCTCTGACTTTTCGGGTTCATGAGCGTATTGTATAATAATCACATGCTTCAAAAACGGTGAAGGAAAACATCGTGAGCAAACCGACATGCCTTTTTTTTTTTTGGGTGGGAATTCATCAAATGACTCCTCCCGCTCTGGGCGGAGCGAGAGGGAGTGTCAGACTTTTACTGACTAAAACCCACCCGTGTTCCTTCCGTTGCCTGTGTGCCGGGGCCGCGAT
Organism: Agrochola macilenta; assembly: GCA_916701695.1. Taxonomy (NCBI): domain Eukaryota; kingdom Metazoa; phylum Arthropoda; class Insecta; order Lepidoptera; family Noctuidae; genus Agrochola; species Agrochola macilenta. The sequence goes on along the minus strand of OU753554.1, from coordinate 5,441,228 downwards.
ATCCCTTTCGGACAAACTCGCAACCCTGGCAGGCTTTGGCCCTTACGGACCCCGTCAGTTGGTGCTGACATCTCTTTGAGGCGCGCGTGGAACACAACGCGCCGTCGACCCGGGCCTGGTCCTAATCGGACGGCGAGCTACCCATTGCCCACCGTCCGCAAGCCCGCGCCTACGGTGGCCGGAAGTCGGCTCGCGACTCCCGACGCCCGGGGCGTCTCCTGCGGTGACTAGGGGCGCGAGGGCGCGCATCTTGCATTTCCCTCGCGCGCTCCGCCTCCTCCTTCGCGAGCATTACTGCTTCGCGGAAGGAAGTGACGGCTTCCCATGCACTCTCGCTCCGGACCATGGCCTGAACCAGGGCCGGACGCGAGAGATCGCCGCTGCCGATCGCCTCCGTGAGGACACGGCGGTGCCCCGCCCAAGCCGGGCAGACCTCCACCGTATGCACCACCGTGTCCTCCGGGCGATCCACACAATGGTAACACCCGGGCGTTTCCTCCCGCTTTATCCTGAACAGGAACCTCCCGAAACAACCGTGTCCGGTGAGGACCTGCGTCAGGCGGAAGGTGAGGACGCCGTGGCGCCTCTCTAGCCACTCCTCAAAGAGGGGCCTTACCGCCGCAATTGTGGCGTGCCCAGCGCTGGGTTGCGACAATCGCACTCTCCATGCCGCCATGAGATCCCGCCGGAGCTCTGTCCGCTGTGCCGTGATTTCTCGCGGCAGTGGAGTTACACCCCGGCGTTTCGCCTCCTCGCGCAACTCCCACATGTGCGCGAGGACTTTTGCCTCCAGATCCCATGGCGGAAGTCCGGCAAGGAGGCTCGCCGCCTCACGGGAGACCGTGCGGTATCCTCTGACCAGCCTAATGGCCATGACCCTTTGGGATGCGTTCAATCGCTGGGCTGGTCGCAGCCTTAATGAACGCGCCCACACCGGAGCCCCGTAAAGGGCCATGGACCGCACGATCCCCGCGTAGAGCGTCCGGCAGGAGGCGTTTGGACCCCCTAGATTGGGCAGAAGCCGCTTCAAAGCAGCCCCAGCCCTCTGCAGTTTGGGAGCCAAACGTTGGAAGTGCTCCACGAAGTTCCACCGGCTGTAAACCGACATGCCTGAGAGATATTTCTCGCCGGCATGTGGTGCCAAGTCAGAGGCCCATGGGCGGCTTTAAAACTCTGACACCAGGTTAGTCACTTACCACATGAAAAGAAGAAGACCTAAAAATATGTTAGAATTGTATCTATACCTAACTGATGCCTATGGCTGTCCTTATGCACAGATTTTGGAAAGGACAGTCAAAACGAGCAGCAATAGTATTTATGATGCTGTTGCTGCTGCTTCGTAGACGGTGCAGCAAGGAGTTTGCTTCCTTGCGCATGATGGCTTGAAAGTCATCCTAATGTCCTTCACACAGGTTTGGAAATAATTACAATTACATAACATGACATCACGTATTCCCCGAAGGATTAGGCAGAGGAATACCTATAGTACACCCACATTTCGCAAATTATGTTTAAGTCCCATGTAATAGGGGGCGAGCCTATTGCCATCAACTGGGCACAAATCCAAACTCCGGGCAGCTATTAAGAATTTTAGATGGAAAACCCAATAACTCTTTACTCGACCCGGGAATTGAACCCAGGACCTGATGCTCAGTAGTGGTTTGCGATCACTATGACCAACGAGGAAATTGCTATGTCTTTTAGTAAATTTATGTTTTAACATCCGAAGCGTACACTAACTTAAACATTTTGTGAGTCAGATACCTGGCAGGTAATAATGACTTCAGGTATGCTAAATGGTTAGATATTCCTTCTAATGAAGAATTTTCTTGTCAGTTAACACGTTCAGTGCCGGGAGCCCATACGGAGGGTCTTTTTTAAATGTAGGTTTTTCTTATAAAATACAGCATTATAAACCGTGAAAATAAAATCTGAAGTATATTTTAACAAGATTTTTTATAATTATATGCGTTGGTTTTAAAACCTAAGCACAATTTTTTTTTTTTTTTCACGCTTACAAATATTCACATAAAATGAAAAACTTTGTAAACTACGAATAGCAACAAAACCCCCAAAAAATACTATTTTACTTCGTTTTACAGTGTTTTATAACACGGTTTTAAACCTAATGCCGTTGACCGTCCGCGATGGTTAACTTTAGCGCAAACGTAATGCCGGCAACCCTCCCGGAGGGTTTACTTCCAATATGTATGGTGTTAAGAGGTAGATATTAATGTGCCAGGCGAGAGGTAAATAGATTGGTAAGATAGATAATAATACAATAAGTACCAAAACTGAATGCGGATTGAGCAGTACATATCGCCTATCGGTCGTTATGTGAGGACCTAACCATGTCTCGCAATGGACGCCTTTTGTCTGAAAACAAAAAATATTTCAATCTCCACAAAAATTCGGCTTTACTCCGTGACTGTACTAAATGAAATTGGACGGTGGGTCCAGTCGACCTATTCAAAATGTGATTGGGTTGAGTGATCCCGCGAGACCATTTCGAGTGGGTCCAGTTGACCAAAGACTCCAATGTAACAAGTGCCACAGTGCCTTCTTTTTTGTTAATTAACGGAGAAGTGTACGCGTCACATCTTTCATCATTTTACCAAATATACTCCATTTATTATAACTGTTGTACACAACAGTTAGGTTAGGTTAGGGCTCAATTTAGATTGCTAGTAGTTGACTCAAGGAAACAAGTGTTTGTCTTTGATGGTGTTTATTGGCAACTAACTTAGATAAATATATTCATACATCATATTTAATGCGGTCGGCGGTTAGCTACTTACTACTATTATGAAACTTGGACTGTATGTTTATTTGTACATATGTATAACTTTAAAAGCTATTTAAATAAGCTTCAAAAATAGCATTCGACGAATAACGGATAAGTAACACAGTCACTTTTGTAATATTTTTGAAATTACTGCATTTTATTGTTTTTTTTTATGTATATGGTAAATAGATTACACTGCTTTGTATTTGTCGTATAATAAGGGAGTTTATTATACATTTAAGTAGCTACTTAGAATAACGGATAAATTTTCTATTTCGTTATGCAAAAACTTTTATTCTAAATTAAATACTTTTCACACAGCAGTTTTTTAAAGTCAGCGAATTTCAAAACCTGACAAGTATTGGTACGTTTACCTTATATCGAAAAAACTTAAGGGTGATAACCGTTATTTGTCCAATGTTAATAAATGGCGTATGTGGGGTTCGGCTTCTAGTCTAACCAGATGCAGCTGAATACCAGAATTTTATATGGAGCGAGCGTATCTTACCACAACCGAGATACTAAATTACTAACACGATACCCCTTCCGCAGAAAGGTGCTTTTATTATTAGAATGGTTGTAAAAATTAAGGGCTCTGACTACCCGTAACGATTGTCGAAAATAATAATATGATGAATTGATATTCTACACGCCACAACAAGAAGTATCACAGTTTACTATAAATCAACCTTTTTTTGATTAACAGAGATAGTGATTTCAAGACTGTGTTACAATACTCAAAATTACTTGTTTTTTTTATTTGGTATGTTGTGCATCTCGTAGCTGACCTCGGAGGTCATGACTACTTAACCGGGCTACCCTGTGGCTGCCTTAAGCTAATAACTTAAAGCCTCCAGCCGGACGTAAAATAACTTATAAATGCAAGGCCATTGCTCGCTAAGGGCAACCCCTGTGGGGTACGAACCTCGGCTTAGGGCGTCCCTGGAGGGAGACAGCAAGATGGGACAGGCTGGATCACAAGTGTGTAATTATTATTATCAGGGGGATTTAAAGCTACAGGCTCAGCTTCGAGGCGGGCTGGCGCATCATCGAGCAATGGTCGGGGGGGAGTTACAATATTAGATTACAGCAAACTATGTAGCAAGGACAACCTTTCGGGCTGCTAAAGGCAATTTAAATTCATTTTTTATTCTGTTAGTCTAGTTAAGATTAATTAGTAACGAAGTCTGGCACGGCCCTGTTTTATGTTTCAACATGTTTAATAAATTATGCCCCTAATTTGTCTTCTTTTTTATTAAATTGTATTTTTTCCGGTGACTTTTGGATATGGTTTGTATCTTCAGGAAAACCTGCATTCATCTTTATTTGCGTCACAAATGATTTAATTATAAAGCCTTCCTGTACAAAAACCTGGCCGCTGAAATTACAGGTCAACCTACAGTTTATTATTCCGTTTCACCGGAATCGGAGGTTTTAAATTTGATTGATCGGAATCGGAACCGGAACCGGAATCGGAGGCGAAAGTAGAAGAAAGATGTGTTAAGGGAAGGCTTATTGAAACAATAAAAATATTATCCAGTCTCTTTAATCAGTCAAATATTAGCGATAACATCCACAAACAAAACAATAAATTGAGACTTCGAGCGCGAGCGTGTATACAATCAAACATTACCCTGACGACGAGTTAAAACTCTAGTCACGTGCATCGCTGCGTTTCAAACTTTGGTAGGTATACCTCCGATTCAAAATTATCGGAACCGAAGTCGGAATCAGAGGTGTAAAATTAATCGGAAGTTCTGATCTTTCGGAATCAGAACCGAAGCTCCGTACATCCCTGGTCTGTTTCAAAAGTATCTGGAGAAACTGTAAGCAAACCCTGTTAAATTTAATTCTTACGCAATTAATCACTAAAGGAAATTAGTAACACGTTCATCTGTATTTATAAGGTTTTAACTTTATATTTTACTACTTTTTCCGACGTGTCATCATGATGTTTTTTCCAATGAAATAAAACGCGTTGATAAAAATTGTTTGAACAACTTTAATAAAATGGTGCCTAACTGAAAAATCATCGAAGAAAATTTAAAATTGAATTGGCAAATGCGAAATCTTTTTAAGGTGATTTAAAATTAAAATTATTCAAATGACTCAACTCGCACTCAATACTTATGTGGCACTACAAATTGGCATCTAAGCATATGTACATTTTCTGATCCACTTGTTTACATTTTCATCAGATACTTTTGGGATTATCGGGACAGTCCACCATTTGGCAGATTATTTCAACCACCATATAAAATAACCACATCTTCGGTTTTGTCGAACCGAAAGCATTTATGCGAACTACTAACGCCATCTATCCCTATTTGGATGCAACTCATTGCGTTTGTCACCCGGTCATAATTAATAACCCTTGCTAAACTGCACCAGAGAAAAATTCAACTAATATTAATATGGTATGCTGTAGGATAGATAGATAAAATAAGGATAGATAGCTAAAAACAGGATAGTTATAGATACAAACAGAATACAACCGGTCAAAATGTTACCTAAAGTTCTATTTTTATTCCCGATAGTAATTTGACATTTCAAATGATTGGTGTTTGTTTTGTTCAATCTGGAGTTTGAAATTTGCACCTGTCAAATTACTATCTGGGATTATTTAAATAACGAACTTTACACTTTTTTCGGTCTAGCTGTCACTCGCCAACTAATCTAATACGTGAAGTAATATTGTGGTTCCACTGCACTTTAAAACCCGCGCATGCGAATGTTCACAATTTTATAGCGTATTGTTGTGTTCATGTAAAATTTCTTCGCAAAATTTCACACTGCGCAAACAGTTAATGAAAAAAAAAATCCTTAAGTTTCAGAAAATTCAACTATCTTACATAAGGTAGTGTATAGAGTGCCACCTATCGGATAAAATGCCGCTAGCAGCATAATAGTGGCGCTGCCTCGACCCAGCTAAAGTAAGTAAGTAAGCATTTTATTTTATTTTTTTATTTGGAAACTCAACAGCTTATAATTAATATTACATGAGTTATGAATGTTCACCCCACTATCAATGAACAACTCAATGCAGTTGCGTCAAAGTTACAGCATCCTACAGTCTGCATACACTGCTCAGTGATAGCGAGATAATTACAATTATCACTTAAGCCAATAATAGAGTTTCACGTCATTGATAAAGCTAGGAAGTCGCGAAAGAAAACAAAAGAAAAAACTTAAACAAGTATAGCTATCAATATTAATAGCTATCAACAATATTAAATTCAAGTTAAAAGTATGTACCTAAATACAATGACTATATTAATTAACAAAGCAAAAGAAAAGGAAAACAACAGCCTTGTTTTTTATACAACCTTAGTTTTTGTTTATACTAAACCTCTTAAGGGGTCATTGTACTCATCATTATGAACAACTTTCACTATGGGAGCAACGCTGAAATCGCGAAAAAAAAATCAGCTGTTCCCTACATTTCGACGAGATATGCGAACATATATGTAGGGAACAGCTGATTTTTTTTTCGCGATTTCAGCGTTGTTCCCGTAGTGAAAGTTGTTCATAATGATGAGTACCTACAATGACCCCTTAAGTTTCAGTTGATAGGCTCAGGGTTGTTCCAAAGAATCTTGGTAGCTGTAGTGTTGTCAGTTTCCTCTTTTTTGTGAAGAGAATCAGTTCAGTTTTTGTAGGGTTCACTGAGAGTTGGTGCCTGTTGCACCATTCCTCTACTTATTTTAGAGCTTGACGCATGAGGTTGCATAGAGTGTTTTCGTGGGTGCCGTTTATTATAATGGTTATGTCATCGGCGTAACCTACCGTGTAGTAACCCGGTAAAGTGGATAGGAACGGCCTGCGCCTAGTGACGGGGACCATCACGGGCCACTGCTCGCTGAACAAACACTTTCACACAATAGGCATAACGGACAGTCCTCTGTGCAGGGCGTGCATGGAGGCTGAGGAAACCGTCGCGCACGTGCTTTTTGAATGCACAGGCGTCACCCAGATTAGAACACAGACCCTCGGGACACCCAGATATTTCACAGATGTTCTGAACAGACCAGGAGATTTAATTAACTTCTGGAGAGAGGTGGGCTGGTTGGAATAACCACCAATGGCCGCTATGGCCCACGCACAATGGTCCACTGAAGGACTAAGTGCGGAAACCAAACCCCATAACATAGAACATGACCCCTTAAGAGGTTTAGTATAAACAAAAACTAAGGTTGTATACAGGAGTTAATGAGTTATATTGCATTTTTATACATTGCATTTGCATTGTCATTGTGACTGTGACTGAGTCACTGTCACTTGTTATTTTACAATGCATTTGCTCGAAAAGAGCGTTTTCCAAGCAGTCAATTTGTGCGGAAAGTGTCAGTTTTTTTCACGAGTGCTTTTTACTTTTCTGTTTTTTTTTAATTTTTGAGGCCGTCGTCGTCAGCCCGTCTCAGAGCAATTATTATTTGAGAAAAGTTTTACAAATCAGATGATGATGATAACGATGACGATGGCGATGGCGATGGCGATGGAGATGATTCTGACGACGGTCAAAAGCAAAAAGTCAAATATAAAAATAAAAATAAAGTTTTTTTCCTCGCACAATGCATAGTAAAACGTTGTATGATACACATGCGTATGATGATTTCCGACTCGTGTCGACTTATACACTCGCTCGCTTCGGTCGCTCGTGAATAAAAAAGCCACTCGCCGGAAATCACATACCTTCCGCACTTGTAGCATAAATAACTATTGTTTGATTGTTGAGGTTAGTTCGCTGTAAAATACCAGATTCCCAAAACATTACATTCTCTTGTACCTTAACAAATCCAGTGCCAGGAGCCCTCCTGGAGGGCTCATTTTAAATGCTGGTTTTCCTTAGCGAATACAGCATTACAAACAGTGAAAATAAAATCTGATATAGGTATATTTTAATAAGATTGGAGGAGCTCGTGGCTAAGTAACAACAGCCGCACTGGTCGATCCATCAGGTTAAGCTACGCTTGCCGGGGTTGGTCAGTGGATGGGTGACCATCTTTACATGCCGAGAATCCTCCGTGCCTCGGAGAGCACGTTAAGCCGTTGGTCCCGGCTGTCATTCGTGGATCTTTGACAGTCGTTACGAGTCGTCAGAAGCCCGAAAGTCTGACACCAGTCTTACCAAGGGGTATCGTATTACCCAGTTACTGGGTTGTGGAGGTCAGATAGGCAGTCGCTCCATGGAAAATACTGGTATTCAGCTGCATCCGGTTAGACTGGAAGCCGACCCCAACGTAGTTGGGAAAAGGCTAGGCAGATTGATTGGAGGAGCTTGTGGCTAAGTAACAACAGCCGCACTGGTCGATCCATCAGGTTAAGCTACGCTTGCCGGGGTTGGTCAGTGAATGGGTGATGAAAGATCAAAGATGGCTTTACATACCGAGAATCATCCGTGCCTCGGAAAGCACGTTAAGCCGTTGGTCCCTGCTGTCATTCGTGGATCTTTGACAGTCGTTACGAGTCGTCAGAAGCCCGTAAGTGTGATACCAGTCTTACCAAGGGGTATCGTATTACCCAGTTACTGGGTTGTGGAGGTCAAATAGGCAGTCGCTCCATGTAAAATACTGGTATTCAGCTGCATCCGGTTAGACTGGAAGCCGACCCCAACATAGTTGGGAAAAGGCTAGGCAGATTGATAGATTGATTGATTGATTGTAATCCGCTGGTTTTAAAATGAAGCATGTACTTCTTTTTTGTTCACGTTTACAATTATTCACAAAAAAAAACAAAGTTTGAAAACTACTTGGGGGGTTGGAGGTACCCAACACCAACTACTGCTTACAAGACCCCCTTTTTTTGGGGGTGGGAAATTATCAAATAACTTCTCCCTCTCTGGGCGAAGCGGGAGGGCGTGTCAGACTCTTACTGACTAAAACCCACCCGTGTTCTTTCAGTTGCCTGTACGTTGCCAGGGGCCACGGTATCCCTTTCGGACTTTCCCACGACCCCGGCAGGCATCGGTCCTAGCGGACCCCTTCCGTTGTGCTGACATCTCTTTGAGGCGCGCGTGGAACACAACGCACCGTCGTCGCGGCGACCCGGTTACAAGACCCCCTGAAAATACAATTTTACTTCGTTTTACAGTGTTTTATAACACGGTTTCAAAACTAATGTCGTTGACAATCCGCGATGCTAACTTAAACGTAATGGCGGCAACCCTCCCGGAGGGTTCACTTCCAATATGTATGGCGACATGGCGTATAAGTTCTATGAAAAGTGGGTGGAGTCGAAAGTGTTAACGGACCCTGGCACTTGCCGGCCTCTGCCGCGATATCGCTCACTTCGCTCGCTCGGCTCGTGCGTTGTGTGGTCACAGTTCTACGAGTAATCTAACCTAACCTACCTTTTAGCCATTTTCATTTCCTACTTAATTTTTCGTAAATTCAGTCACTGTAGTAACTTTTGATATAATTATCTTAAACCAATTTCGACCAAGGAGGAGCGGTCCTTCCCCCGATATCACAAACAGCTCACACTAAGCCTCTTTGTTGCCCAACTTGACATGTACATGAGTGACACCTAAAACTTGCAAGGGTTCACGTGAATATGTCACTAATATCACATTGGTATTGGTGAGTTCCACAAGCGTCGATAAGTCGCTTCAGATATTATTGTCCAAGAGGCCCCTGAGTCAACCTCCACTATGACCCTGGCACCATTTATTGTTACATCTGCCTTAATTGGAGGTGAAAAGTTCTCTGAACATATATACCCGTCATATCTTCCATATTCTTTACGTTAACGTCTATGTCTTCTGTTTCGTCCGCCACCTTATGTTGCTTCTTAGTATATTTCCTACAAGCCGCTGTTATATGCCCCACACGTTTACAATAAAAACATCTAGCCTTAGCAAAAGGGCACAGTTCTCCTTCCCTGTGGCGTCGAGCACAATGTCGACAATCCAACCAATATCCATAGGTTCGGCAACATCCAAATGAGTTTGCTTCTTCTCCAGTTTTTTATCTGGGTACATCTCTTCCACAATTGCCTTATGTTTAAGACATAGTTGCACAGCCGTTTCATATGTTAGCTTTTCAGTCATCATACCCAACACTAATCGGTCCCGTAATTGAAGTTTTTAAGTCTATAAAATTTGCTTTTGCACCAAGTACACCAATGGCCGCCACAAAGTCTTGCACGCCTTCTTTGTCTGTATATACCTAGTATGAAACTTCCCGGCCTGAAGTATTTCATTCAATTCTGGTTCATAAAATTGGTCTAACACTGCAAGAATGTTTTTGAATGCGACTTTGTTGTTGGTTGCTGTGATACCAACAGGGAAACAATTGAGGAATATTTTCCTTTCCCACACTGCGATAAAAATATATAGCCACATCCAACGAAAACAACAATCGCTCCCTGTACTCGCTCCACTTATCACTTGCAGGGTCAAACCATCCGGCACCACGTTTGCTAAGTTTAACTCAATATTGTCAGAGATTTTTATTTAAATTAACTCAGACGCCATTAAAAGATACAACAGGGATTCCGGTTGGAAGCAAAACTATTTATTATTTCCCCGAAATGACAGTTCACTTAGTGACAGATGATGAACACATTGACACTTATTAATTAAACATAACACCTATTATTGAAAATTAAAAGTTATTACTATTTAAAATTCACGTTTTCAGTACCAAAATTATCCCAATTCCATTAAAATTTTGTAAATTTTCAACATGGGTCATAAGTTATGACGGCCTCCCGCGCCTTATGCAATAACGCTGTAAAATTCCCCATTGCAAAAAAATGCGGTGATTTTTTTTTCTTTTTCCTTTAAATTACCACATATACCTATAGACTCTCAGTACGATACTTAACAACACCCTAACGGATCGGACAAGATTTTTGTTACACGTTGTTTAATTATAAAACTTCGTAAATGTTTCCCATTTTTTTCTCATTAAGGATGATGACTAAATTATTTTTCCGTCATGGAGATTATTAAAAAATATTGGACACGTATTTTTTCTTTTTGCACGTAATCTAAATATTACGGCGATACATTGAGTAAAAATGTGCCATGACGTCACGAGTATGTAGATTTTATACTTACTTGTGACGTAGCGACCCCCGCTCCCCGACTTAAAATGCGTTTTATCTAAGTATTTTTTATTAATATGATAAAGCAAAAAATACGTGTCTAATATTCTTTTATCATCTGACTGACGGACTAATATTTTTTTCTTTTTTACCCAGGCATAATCCGTATTAAGTGCTTACTAAATAATTAACAAATAGGTATGACACCTGCGTTATGATATCGCAAACAGGAAAATAATTTAATAATGCACACAAAAATAGTTCGAACCGTTTATGTAATTTTATTGTGTAAATTACTCATCAGGATAATCCATTGCCATGCTTTGGTTTATATTGAGGACTAAATCAGTATAGTTCTGGCATCCAGACAGGATGCATGAGTTTAAAAACCCGTGCAATCTTTCTTTTCGAATACCTTTCGATTTTTTTCGTGACCGTGTTTCCGTGTTTTTAGTGTTGTGTCGAAGTTCTAGAATGTTGTAGAGAGAAGAATAGGAATTGTTTTGTTGTTTTTTATTGTACGAGTAAGTATATTTCTGAAGTTAATTCGATTAATAATAGCCGTCTTAAACATGTTGAAATCGCAATTAGGGTTACCTAGTATCTATCTAGCCTGCATTTTTCTATTGGAAGGCAAAAGCCTTCCTCTCCCGTTTCATACACTTCTGACCTCTGCTAATAAGTAATTGTTATTTTTGAGAAGACTGGTTAACATAAGAGAGTGGTGGCCCAGTAGAGAGCAGTGGTGGCCCAGTAGCGAGCAGTGGTGGACCAGTAGCGAGCAGTGGTGGCCCAGTAGCGAGCAGTGGTGGACCAGTAGCGAGCAGTGGTGGCCCAGTAGCGAGCAGTGGTGGCCCAGTAGCGAGCAGTGGTGGCCCAGTAGCGAGCAGTGGTGGCCCAGTAGCGAGCAGTGGTAGCCCAGTAGAGAGCAGTGGTGGCCCAGTAGAGAGCAGTGGTGGCCCAGTAGCGAGCAGTGGTGGACCAGTAGCGAGCAGTGGTGGCCCAGTAGCGAGCAGTGGTGGACCAGTAGCGAGCAGTGGTGGCCCAGTAGCGAGCAGTGGTGGCCCAGTAGCGAGCAGTGGTGGCCCAGTAGCGAGCAGTGGTGGCCCAGTAGCGAGCAGTGGTGGCCCAGTAGCGAGCAGTGGTGGCCCAGCAGCGAGCAGTGGTGGCCCAGTAGAGAGCAGTGGTGGCCCAGTAGAGAGCAGTGGTGGCCCCGTAGAGAGCAGTGGTGGCCCAGTAGAGAGCAGTGGTGGCCCAGTAGCGAGCAGTGGTGGACCAGTAGCGAGCAGTGGTGGCCCAGTAGCGAGCAGTGGTGGACCAGTAGCGAGCAGTGGTGGCCCAGTAGCGAGCAGTGGTGGCCCAGTAGCGAGCAGTGGTGGCCCAGTAGCGAGCAGTGGTGGCCCAGTAGCGAGTAGTGGTGGCCCAGTAGCGAGCAGTGGTGGCCCAGTAGCGAGCAGTGGTGGCCCAGTAGAGAGCAGTGGTGGCCCAGTAGAGAGCAGTGGTGGCCCAGTAGAGAGCAGTGGTGGCCCAGTAGAGAGCAGTGGTGGCCCAGTAGAGAGCAGTGGTGGCCCAGCAGACGGCATATATTGCCCCGCTTCCAAAAAAATCTAGATACCGGGCTGACCGTGCGAAATAAATGGGCACGTTCTTTTGGTGGGATTCAAGTTTGGTTTAGCCTTTAGATAATATGTAGATGCCAAAGGGCCTCAGAAATTTTACAACAGTAAGATTCTGTTGCATTAAATGCCTTGAATTTACACCGGTACGCTTATGAATTTTCGCAAAAGCCGAGACAAAAAGACAATGAAAAGGTGACACTCATTATCTAAATTTGAAGGCATTATTAGGCTATAATCGTAAATAGCCCGAAAACCATAAAAGTGGCTCTGAGTAACTCGTTCTAACTCAAACCGCGTTCATGATCTGTCAGTGTCAATACTTCCCAAAAATGACACTGACAGCTGTTGAGTGTTGAACACGGTTCAGATGTGCTGATCGCGTTCAGTTTCATAGGTGACATCAGTCTATAAACACAAGCTAATTTCAATGTATCAGAATTGTCCCGTCAATTCGTAACTGTAGTAAGTAGTACCTAATTATTGATTTTATAGTTGTAGTTTCACTACGTTTTTCTAAATGTTTTAAAACTACAGACTTAAATGTTAATATCAGTTTCGATTACTTTTTATAATAACCCCACGCGTGAGGCACATGAGGATAAATTATTATTAACATATGGTAATTAAAATTAATATTATTATTAATAGACTGTACATGTCTGTCGTATTATCCTATCCTACACTATTAAACGAGCAACATATAATATATATATGTCGGAGCGCCGGGCTCACAATCGTCGTCAGAAGGGTAATTATCGATTAAATAGTTCATTATTTAAATGTCTCTCTACTTCGTGGGCAAAGGAAACGCGCGAGGTAAATATAATCACTAGTTACTTAAACTTATAATCTACGCTTTTCTTAAATGAATTTAGAAGGGCGTAACGAGTCTGCAGGTCGTGCTCAATCGATCTCGTGGTCCGAATGGAACTGACAGCCTCATCCAGGCACCTCTGATGCTAAACTCTTATCGTCTTAAAACGTTCCCACGAGAAATACAAGCCGACCTCCGGCCACGTTCAACGTAATGAGATTTACGTCGTCACCTTTCATATCGGAAACAATTATTCATTATTTAATATCAATAACTCTAAGCGCTAACAAAGACCACCGTGTTCTCGAGATCTTCGTCTCACGCTGATAAGAACTAGACGAGGTGTGAGTTGACACCATCTTCGTCTCGCGCCGACACGGCGATCCTGACTCTCACACGTCCTCGTGTGCTGCAGAATTTTTGTTGTCACCTGCAATAATGACAACCTTTCATGTAGGAACCTTTCGGCTATCCTACCAACTACCTCAAACTCAGAAAGTCACGTCTCTACAGTTCACAGCATAACTTATGAACCAAACTCAACAAAGAACAGTCACTGTTACACACAAAACAAAGAACAGTAATTTTATAAATTCCAAATTAAAATTCAAACAGTATTAACGTGATGAATTTTTCAACAAGCACCATCATGACTTTCATAAGCGCTCAACTCTGCCATAAGTCACGACAACACCACAGTGACAATGACTAGGAACACAATCCATAAGTCACAGCACCAACAGAATACATCTGCACAAAACCAAGCTCACCACGGAGCACACCATCACATTCACGCACCCTCAACCCATTACCGCCGCCCAGTCTCCGACCAGCTAAACTGGGTTGGGAATACGACCTACGATCGGAAAACAGGAGTAGGTCGAAAACAAAATAAATCACGTTACTCATTACGATCATTTATTCCACTTGCGCCGTAAATCTGCACAAAGCCAAGCTCACTACGGAGCACATCATCACATTCACGCACCCTCAACCCATAACCGTCGCCCAGTCTCCGACCAGCTAAACTGGGTTAGGAATTTGACCTACGATCGGAAAACAGGAATAGGTCGTGAACAAAATAAATCACGTTACTCATAATCATCATTTCACTTGCGCCGACAATGGCTAAACCTGACTTTTCCTCGCTATAATCCTCATTATCTGAACTAATCTCAAATTCTGTAGGGACGTGACATTCCGGCTTCGCTCGTAAACATTCGAGATGGCTTTAAATGGACGTCGAAACTTTGGATCCAGTTTAGTTTGATCTCTTTCATGATTTTCTATCAAGTCAAAATCACCAACAACAAATCTTTTAAGATTTGCTTTAGTGTTATCAAATCTATGTTTGTCTTGTTCACCGTTTTTATTGATTGAAGTTACTACACGTTCTCTGATTTCGTTAACGTTTACTTCAATTTGGTCACCTAGGGCTAGTGGCTACTTTTCCAATTAATCATTCCAATGAACTTGCTTTGGTTACACGATAACCTGTCGAATGTCGAATCCAGGAACATAAGATCGTTATATCTGACATACTCTTAGTGACATACATAGTGTCAAATTTACAATCGCGGGCAATTACGATTTGGATGCGAGTAAACTAGAGAAATAGCGTCATTCTGACTTTGCTTATCTTAATTAAGAAAGACTCACAAACTTCTCTTATTACCAAAATTATCAGTCTAGCTAGGTCATTACATCGTTATGGTATGTCATCATCACTATCATGTTATTTGTTTACAGTATAAATCAGTCTGTTCAAGTTCAAAATTCTGACTTAAAATACCCAGGTAAGGACAGTACATTTGATCAAAAATTGCTTTGAATTAAATTAATCGAATCGGGGGCGCCGCCGCCGCGCCGGCCACAGGTGCCTCGACCTCTGAAGGCCTAAGCCACGGACCCAGGAAAGTGCCAGTACCCTTTAACCAGATTAAACAAACTCAAACGATGACAAGCTATCTCAGTAGCAACGTCTCATAATCAACTCAATCTAGCAATCTTGGTTAGTCTTACAGCCTCTGTGACCATCACGATAGTCATCCCTGTGACCATCTCACAACCATAGTCATCCCAGTGACCAGACCTCGAAACCATCCCTGTGGCTACAACAGCAGTCATCTCAGTGACCACCCACAACACAACCATAGTCATCCCAGTGACCAGGTCTCTTAACCATACCTGTGGCTACAACTGTATGGTCATCCCTGAAACCATACGCAGTCTAGTCATCCTTGTGACTACGACTCAGCGACCTCACCATTACTAGATTGATTTGAATCAGTTCTCAACATATTACATTCTGTTACGTCAAAGGTACTTGGCTTTCTGGCGTTCCTCTTACTCTGTCCTGAAAGTACAGAAAAAAATTCTGTTTAGCTTCTTCCCAACAATGTTGGGGTCAACTTCCAGTCCAACCGAACGCAGCCGAACACCAGCACTCCACCCGGAGCGACCGCTCAACCCAATGGATCGACACGCGCGGCCGCCATTACCCAGTCACGAGTTCCTCCGACGTCGGATATTACCTACGTTTTAAGTTTAAAGCCTTTCAATAAAAAGCAGTCCTCAATAACCTAAAACCAAAGAAACCTTTCAACTTTGGATCTAATTTCATATCGTTCTTCGTTCTTTTTCAAACAAAAGCACCGACTGAAAACTAACTGAGCTCTATGTCAAACTTTTACCTTTTATCAAATCTTTTAAAATCATACAAAGTTTATTTTGTATCCTGTTTTCTTTAATGTCTTCCAAATCGACTTTAGTTTCTACGTCATCAATCATCATCTCTCTCTCTTATGGCAGGTTTAACGTCACATAATTTATTTTGCCACTTCAGTATGACCAATAAATACACTTTATTTGCCCATTTTTCAATACACCACTTGCCTGAGGAGTATGAGCAAACTCTCGAAATTAATTATTGTCATAACCTCATAGAGCCTACGAACTCTGTAAATACTTTTAGAACAAGATCAATTTGTTTGAATTATCATAACTACTAGTAAGTATGTCGAGCACAATGTGTAGGTCTAAGCCTTGCTCTATCGATGCCAACAGCATCGCGGCGTTTTCGACTCTGAACCGGACCGTTAACAATGGCTCTCTGAAATGTGGTGATTACATTACACAACCCCGAATGTTATAATTTGGTACACGTGTTGCTTATGCGGTCTTATAAAAGCTAAGCGCAAACATCTCTACATAAGAAAGACTAAAAGCCGCTATAACAATCAAGCTTCGTAAAACTTTGTTAAGATTAAGTATCGAATTCTCAATGGTTCAGCTATTCACAATATCAATAAACAAAAATGTGTGGTTATTTTCATAACCAATCATGATATTATAACACATAATGACATAAATGACATCACATTAGTCAAACTCTCATATAATCTCACTAATCTCAGTTTTATGGATTTTACATTTTCTTATTCCATCATCAGTTATGTTATGGAAACAACGTCATAATAACGTTTTCTGTGAAAAGTACTTAACGAAACTTATCATATGTAATTACTACCCACTTAGGACCTGAGTCCGTGAAATTGATAAGACTCGCCCCAATGTAGGAGATGTAGCTTAAACTACAAACATATCGCCCTGTTACACGGATTGCATGTCGGAGCTCAACTCGTCACCGTAGATCTACAGCCATCCTGGAGGTACATTGGCTCGCCAATTAAAAACTCCACACTTGAAGCAACTCATGAAACGGTGTTGCTTGCTTGTTGCGATGCTGTAGCCTCTATACCAATGGTGTGGAAGTCTTCAGCCTGTAGTGCTTGTGTTGAAGTTAGCACTTAAATTCATGTTTCCTCACCACTAGCACTTTAATTTCATTAATGGTCTGGAAAACATTGATAACTTGCATCTCGGTTTTGAAATGGAAAAGCTCATAAAACAAAACACAACTCAACATCACGATTAAAATACCCAAAGGGACAGACAGGCAACATTCATGGTACCAAAGACCCTCATCATAATTGCACATCGTGCAAATCTATCTAATGGGAATCGAATCCAAATAGAATGAGCCAGCGGCTCGGACCAGTTGATTAACGCGCGAATAGGTATCAACGCAACCATGTTGCACCTCTGTTTTTCGAACAGTCGTCGCCATTGTCTATTCGCACTTCTTCACTATCAGGAGATTTGTAAACCCGCACGTATCCCACTTCTGATGTCGGAGCGCCGGGCTCACAATCGTCGTCAGAAGGGTAATTATCGATTAAATAGTTCATTATTTAAATGTCTCTCTACTTCGTGGGCAAAGGAAACGCGCGAGGTAAATAAAATCACTAGTTACTTAAACTTATAATCTACGCTTTTCTTAAATGAATTTAGAAGGGCGTAACGAGTCTGCAGGTCGTGCTCAATCGATCTCGTGGTCCGAATGGAACTGACAGCCTCATCCAGGCACCTCTGATGCTAAACTCTTATCGTCTTAAAACGTTCCCACGAGAAATACAGCCGACCTCTGGCCACGTTCAACGTAATGAGATTTACGTCGTCACCTTTCATATCGGAAACAATTATTCATTATTTAATATCAATAACTCTAAGCGCTAACAAAGACCACCGTGTTTTCGAGATCTTCGTGTCACGCTGATAAGAACTAGACGAGGTGTGAGTTGACACCATCTTCGTCTCGCGCCGACATATATATATTTGTAATGATGCAAGTTGAAATGTACGGGGGTGAAAAATCGATCTAGCTAGGTCTCATTTCAGGGAAAATTCATGTTCTCTATTTTCACTCGAGCAGAGGTCGGCTGACTAGGACTAATTATTATGTATCATCCATGTCATATAAATAAACTCCCATACTTATAAATAAGAGTCAAGTCAAAGTTGTTGGTTTACAAAATAATAATATAATATTCATTTATTCTACAGAGAACTAGATACAATTATGTTTAAAAAAGGCAAAAACAAAAAAAATACCATTCTAGATGTTATTAAACACTTTAACTTGTTTGTTATGTTAGTACTTATATTGTAATACCGACAGGGTGATTTTAACACACAAGTTTTGCCATCAGTCAAGGTGCAACCGGACAGCGGTCGAACGATTATCGACCAGTCGAAATTCATCGCCTGAAAACATTCTCGATCGATGGTGCGCCGACGCCAAATAAATTGGGTTATGGGAAAATGATGATAATGATGGTCGATCGACGAATGACCGTTTATCGATCGAGATGGAAGATCGTTAACAGCAAATTCCACATCATTCATCAAAGGACATCTAAAGAACATAGTTGATCACAGTCGACCGTAATCCGGCTGCCGTATACACCACACCAAAACAGCCTGAACGGTCAATAGACCACAGTCTGAAAGAGGTAAAAGGTCAAAAAACCTCAATAGACCACAGTCTGAAAGAGGTAAAAGGTCAAAAAACCTCAAAGATCCTCTACCGGAGATACTTAAGTTGAGCAGTGAGCTCAGTACGTACGTTACTGGCTGGCTAAACTGGTAAACAAATGTGTCGCTGCAGCTACAATAGCTACAAAATACATCTTGTAGCTATAAAGTTACAGCAACAATACTGTCCAGTCATATTAGAGGTTTTACCTCGGAATGTGTGATAAGAAGCTGGAAACGCGTATACATCTTCATATTGGCGTTCTAAAAGTTGGTTGGTTGGTACTGGGCCTTTTTGGCGCAGCCCTGAGGCACACTCCCCATAAAATTTCTGCTTACATCGCACTTTACACTTTTTATTTTATTATATTTTTTTTATCTGTTGTGTAATTTTATTGTGTGTGTTTTAGTCTGTGCTAAATAAATGTATTTCTTTCTTTCTTTACGGTGGTTAGTTGGTTGGTTGGTTGTTTTGGTGTTGGTGCATTATGTACACCATACGAACTACAGATATAAATGTAGAAATTTTACATAATTCTTAAACACAATAGGCGGTCTTATCGCTAAAAGTGATATTATAAAGACAACCTTTGGGTGGATTTAAATGGAAGGAGAGACAATACTGCAGGTAGTCTGTGGTGTGTGGTGTTTTGCGGCTTTTCATAGCTGAAATGTATTTCTGACATAGTTCGCTGGTGGCTCAACCTTGCGTTTGTGGCCGCAGTGCACTTGGTATCGTTATTGACCACATGTTAGCGACAGCCGGTGCGATTCAAACAATGCTGTGCTAGACCACAACAGTAACTGTGCCCCTGTGGGCCCCTGGTGTGGTTGTGGTACGCTTGAAAAGCCTCACATTCCGACTGACGTCAATGAGTCGTATATGTGAGTGAAACGACGCAATTCCATACTAATTTCCTACACGCCGAAGAATTTTTAAGCGTTCCGTATCCAAAGGGTGAAAACGGGCTCTATTACTGACCCAACGTTGTCTATCTCTCTGTTCCTTCCAACGGTCTGTCTATCACGAGGCAGATTTTTTATGAGTAACATCTTTCCTCTCCTGCAACCAAAATTTTACCTCGTACCGCTACGTGTTACACTACCACATCGGACAGCACACGTTGCTGCTTATTATAGACAAGCAGCAACGTGTAGCGAGCACAGAGTAACAAATAATGATTCCAGCGTGCCTTCAGCCCAAAGCACGAAGGTTGGCTGGGACATAGTCCGCATTATAGTGGAACATTTGTACCGAAATATACAGAATCTTTCGAAAAACAAATTGTTAATAACCACCCTCGCACATGTAGGACAAATATGCGTATACGCACTCCATTTACCACTCCGTGGTCGCATCCCTCCTTTTCGTATCGACGGTTCAACATATTTACAAATTACCTACAGCATATATCTAAATAATCAAATCTGTGGGAGTGATGTCGTGAAAAGGGACGGAAGTGTGTAACAGGAAGCCGGGGAAACGCGCGCTATTTGATTTGACCAATGACCGGGGAAGCGCGCGCGGTGCTTGAGTTGGCCGTCAGATGGTACCACCCGTACCACCAACCCATTTTCCGAGAGGTTGTAAATAGGATGATGATGATGTTGATGATGATGCGGATGACGGTGATGGTGACGGTGTTACACATCGTAACCGACTACTGTAATACTCGCTTGCTTATTCTATAAAATTCACAGAATAGGTTAATACCTATTCTGTGAATTTTATAGAATAAGCAAGCGAGTATTACAGTATTACCTATTTTACTTAAATTTTTACGAGATATGGATTACCATATCTCGTAAAAATTTAAGTAAAATAGTTTATGTAGTACGGAATTCTTAGTGCGCGAATCTGACTCGTAGGTAGGTATTTGGGCGGTTACTTGTGGTTTAAGTGGAAAGTAGTACTTACGTGGGGATTTTAAACCTTTGCTAGGTCATTTCATAAGAAAAGGTACGACAGAATTAAAATTATCAAATACAAAATATTTTATTTCACACAAACCTACATGGGCACTTATGAAACGACAGAAGCTAGGTGCACGGTTCCAATTGGTCGTTTCCTATGGAGAAGATCCGGCAAGAAACTCCACGGATACTCTTTTAAAAATAATTGGCTTTTACAATATTTTCAAATAACAGTGTCTTGTCGAAAGACCTACACTGTCCTCCCATACCTATTAATGGGAGGACAGGTAGGTCTTTCGACAAGTACCAGGTACTTATAAAATAGAAGATGGTCTACAAATCTACAGTCCACTAAGCGTTCTACATTCGACCCTACAGCGGCCTCACATTCACAAAATAGAAAATAAACAATAAATTAATAAAAATAAAACCTATTTTAAACGAAATGACATGATTACTATTATAACTGTAACAAATCTTTATAATTATCATGTCCACAAAAGCCACTAATAAAGATTTGAATTTAAATTGTAGGTAGATAATGTCAAGTATTAAGATGATTATGTCAAGGAAGAATGTAAAACAAATAAACATGGTAATTTGGGAGCAGTTAATTGACTCTTACATAGTCTTCCGCTAATGAGGTACCAGAGAAGCCACATGTGCAGAAGGAATTATTTTATTGGTATAAGAATGTCTATGAACAATTATGTTCTGATAACATGGAGCTTACTCCGACCTAGTCACGTAGGCATGTACCTACTCCCATGTTGTTTTGATGCCCTGTAAAGGGTAAGTCACTAGACTTTCCGTCGGTAGTGTTACGTAATAATGTTTAATTATTCTTGGAAAAATTAAGGTAACCAAATTGTAATAATTAATTCAAATAACCTGCCATTTAATGTGAATTAGATGACATTTTCTTTGAATTCATTGTTATTATTTTATTTTTTTCTTAAGAAAACTAACAGCTAGGATACAGATAGTTGACAATTAGTGAAAGAAGGTCAATTAAAAGTTTTCACTGACAATATTAGGGTAGCACAAGAAACAGCAGACAGGCAGGCGAAAGTAACAATAAGTATAAGCACTCGGAGAGAATTAAGAAAAGACTGAACAGGTTTTAGTGATGTACAACATAGTATTTTTTTAAGTTTCTTAAACTTAAAAAAATACTATGTTGTACATCACTACACTGGTGGAGAATAAATCAAGAATGATGAATGAACAAGACTTAAGTATGTAAATATATTCTTATTAGGTGTTCTTTTTCTTTTCGTGTGGTTAGTGACTAACCTGGTGTCAGAGTTTTAAAGCCGCCCATGGGCCTCTGACTAGGCTTCACATGCCGTCGAGAAATACCTCTCAGGCATGCCGGTTTCCTCACGATGTTTTCCTTCACCGTTTTTGAAGCAACTGATAATTATACTATATTATGATTATTGATTTATTATGATTAGGTGTTTAGTACCTGGGTGACTTAGCTCTGCTCGGATTAAAATAAAGAAAATGAATTTTCCCAGATATGAGACCTAGCTAGATCGATTTTTCGCCCAGGTAAATAAAATTTTCAACTTTTATCGAAATCGTTAGAGCCGTTTTCGAGAACGTGATTACAAATATATATATATATAAGTACATACAAATATTGCTCATTTAATAGTAGGTATAGGAATTTGTATTGTTCGTACGCGTTTTACGAGGAACGTAAGACAAGCAGACCAACAAAAATCGTTCAAAACATTAGGTATGCCCCAACGTATTGGCTTCAAAAGTTTGACGAAAATTGAAATAAACACTTTGACTTTGAAGCTCGCGTTCATTAGAGGCAGATTAGAGATAAATATTATAACCGTGTCATTTTTGTGTAGGTAACAGCTGAACACACAAGATGGAGTTTCTGACGCCCACCGAACTTGGAAATGACAATAACTCAATCAATCGAAATGTAAGTAAATCATTTTCTACCCACAACCACATTACTGCTAACATAAATATTTTACACAAAGAAATAATAAATGACAAAAGTAGGTATACAGCGTGCCGCAATGGTGACATTAATTTAACAAACGTATACGGTGTCGCGTTTTCATTTTAAGAAGATATTTTAATTTCATTAAACGTTATTTTTTTAATAGACTGCCTTGTTGGTCCGAAGTTCTACTGCTGAGCATGAGGGGTCCTGGGTTCGATTCCCGAGTCGGGCATAGTGTAATTGGATTATTGTAAAAAAAAAAATTGAAAAAATAATGTTATTTACTTATTATTATTATTCTAAGCTATAATTACTATTGACTTGCCATCGAGAAACGAAATGTAAAACACCTTCTTTTTCTTGTTACCCACTAAAAATGCTTTTTGTGCATCAACTACTTAGTAGATTATTTACGAATATCTACCGTTCTTCATAAGTTCATGTATTTAGTAATAATAACATTAACTTGTATTTCTCACGCTATGAGAACTGTATCCTTTTTTTTAATTAAATGTCTTAAACCGTAAACCGTAAATTACGAAAAACTTAACTTTATAACCTTTAACCGCTATATTAGGAGTAATTACATTGTTCTCATATACCTATATACGAGAACAATGTAATTACATAATATACACAGATGCTTTTCCTTGTAGTTCTTATTTTGGAATCATTACGAGTGGTACCTATTTATTTATATTTACTAACATAACATAACATCACACCTGTTTACCCCGAAGAGATGGGCAGAGGTGCGTACCACATTTCGCCAGTTATATTTAAGTCCCATGTAATAGGGGGCGAGCCTATTATCATCAACCGGGCACAAATCCAGACTCCGGGCTGCTACTGAGAAATCCAAACGGAAAAACCCAAAAAAACTTTGTGCGACTCGGTATCAAACCCATTACCTTATGCTCAGCAGTAGTGCTTGCGACCACTGGACCAAAGAAGCAGTCTTATTCTGCGGCAGTCATGTTAACTTACAACTAGCTGACCTGACAGTCTTTGGCCTGTCTCACGAGGGCTGTCCGGCCTGCCACCGGGCCTGCGCTGAGCAGGTCCCCCCACGTCTGCCACGTGTTGCTAAGGACGGTACCCTTCCTATACTTACTGTGATAGTACTCGGAACAGAACATGTGACTCAGTGACTTACCCGCGACCTAGCCGTGTTATACCTAGTTATAATAATTATATGTATGAACTTATCCTAGTGTTTCAATTACTACTACCTACCTACCTATCAGTTAGCGGCCTGCGCAGTCTGCCTGCAAAGCCCTAGCCGTTACAGTGGCTAACTTTGGCCTGTCCAAACTATAGTTCATACAAAATTTCCATAGAAAATGCAGTTTCAGTTTTTCCCGAAATTTCCAATTTTCCCGGCAACTTATCAAATTTTACTTTCCGTGAGAACCTGATTCGGACGATTACGAAAATTTTAAAATAAAAAATAGGCTAATCGGTCCAGCCCTTATCAAGTGAATTGCTTACAAACGCACAGCATTTCATTTTTAGGGTTCCGTAGTAAACAAGGAACCCTTATAGTTTCGCCATGTCCGTCTGTCTGTCTGTCTCAAAATTCAAAATTCAAAAGTCATTTATTCAAACTAGGCTGAGAAATCAGCACTTTTCAACCGTCAAAATTACATAAGACAGTCCCCCAAAAACGCCCACCCTTCACCACTTCCTAGTGCTTAAGCTGGGAAGAAGAAGTGGCGCAACAAACTCCCCAGCAGCACAGCTGTCTGTTCAGTTGGAAAAACTTGATTCTATAAAATAGTGCATATTATTATGCTAAAATAATTTACATCACCACAATTTGCAATATAACTCATAAAATAAAAACATTTTAAAGAGTAGATTATGACAACAATAAATGAAAACAAAATTAAAATAAATTGACTTACAGTCAAATAAAATAATCCAACAATTATATGCTCATAAAGTATCGTGTAGTCTAAAATAGTCTAAAATAATTGTTTGTTCCTTGGGGTACATTGGAGTAGCTTAATTAGTCCCAAGCCTTTTTGTCGTCTAAGTAATCTTTAACTTTATAGAAACCTTTTTGACATAGTTTCTGTTTAATAAATGATTTAAATTTATTGAGGCTCAGTTCTTTGACATGGCTTGGGAGTTTGTTGTAAAAACGTATACTTTGGCACTTAAATGAATTACTAATTTTTTGGAGCCTAGTCCTCGGCACAATAAATAAATCTTTGTTTCTAGTATTTAAGCTATGAATGTCGCTGTGTTTAGAATATAGATTTATATTCTTTTTTACATAAATCAGGTTCTCATAAACATATTGAGACGCGACTGTCATTATGTTTATTTCCTCATGTAACTTAGGTTATAAATTGTCTGTATTCTGTTTTTAGGGTACTTCCCCTACATGTAAAGTGGGGATCATGTTTTTTTTCTCTCATGTCTATCCCATAGTGTAGGTGTCGTTTGAGGTCGTTCAAAAATATTGAGGGTGTGTGAAAATCATTTTTCAATTCAGGGATCCGTTTGCGAAATATTAAGCTTTAAAGTGCTAATTTTTGTTGGGAGAAAATATTTTGTTTGTTCTTGGGATAAATTCATCCTAACTACGGAACCCTTCATTGTGCGTGGTCCGACACGTACTTGGCCGGTTTTTATTTAAATATAAATAGATAGATTTAAATATAGAAATATTCAGATTAATTTAGACAACATTAGGAGGACAATACAAATAAATCATTATTGGTATTTAGTTATTTTTTTGTTTCCTTTTTTTTTACTTGTTTTATAATTATGTTGTGTTGTGTACCTTTTAGTCTGTGCTAAATAAATGTATTTTATTTCCTAAAAAAAAAACACACTAGGTAGAAAACAAAATGACGTACATAGGTAAAGTTATACATTACAAAACAAATAGGTATTACAGTAAAACAATACAAAACAATTAATTTACGGGAATTATACAAATTAAATTGTGGTCAATAACAATTTACACTTTCTTATTAATGTGACACGTAATATGCACGCTTGTTTGTATACACTTTACTAAACATGGGTATATAACGGAAAAACAATAACAAAAATGTACACAATTATTATGAAATACTAAAGGGTACATGAGTAGGTAAATCCCCTGCATGTGTCGTTGATGACGCGCGTACAGGATAGAGTAAAAACAAATGACTCAAGGTCAAATTAAAGTATCTAGCAAAACTCCGCAGACGTGATTGGTATCGATATCTGAAACATGGTAAAACGAAAATAAAATGTATGGATTTTATTTGAATAAAATGTTGTTTTTGGAAGTATGAATTTTTTTTTTTTTTTTCTTTTTAATATATTATTCATTACGTATGAGAAATATACACAAAAAGAAACTGATTTTCCGAACTCATGCTTACATCAAGTCAATACAAAACTTGAGATCGTTGACCCGAAAAATAATCATCAAAACTTTTATTTTTATTTTCGTTTTTTCATGGTTGCGGATCAACCCGCACTGGGCCCGAGCCCACTCCTTCTCACAGAGAGGAGGCCTGTATCTCAGCAGTGGGAATATTACAGGCTGATTATGCTAAACTTGCGAATACCCATCATGTCTGCAGAGTTTCGCTAGGTAATTTAATTTCATCCTGCATATTTAATACTTAACGGGTGTAAACAGACGCTTAACGAAACCAGAGTCACTTTTTTTGTACTGGACCATGCCTGGAACCTTATGGTTACTGAGATATTGAAGGTCAAAGTTTCAATTAATTTTGACGTTATTTTACTTTCAATTTAATTTCATCCTGCATATTTAATACTTTATGGGTGTAAACAGATGCTTAACGAAACCAGAGTCACTTGTTCTAGTTCTTCCCATCATATATATTTTTTTGTTATGGACCATACCTGGAACCTTATGGTTACCGAGATATTGAAGGTCAAAGTTCCAATTATTTTTGACGTTATTTTACGAAAATGAGTTTTTAATGTTATAACCTTTAAATACCACCATGAGTCTTGTGCCGTTGCATACACCCTTAAGGCGAAAGCGTCAGGGCAGCCCGCAAAATTCAAATTATCTTATGGTTTTTGTAATTTGCAGGTCAGTATCAGGTTGAATGTTGATCTAAATATTATTACGATTTGTGGCCGTAACAAATATTTATTTATAGAATTATAATCAGAAAAATAATCAGTTCATATAATCCTATTGAATGACTATTCCATGAAATCATGACATTTAGGATTATTCTATTTTAAGGAGTTGTATTGGTGATTCTAATGATTATAATTCTGTAAAGCCATATTTGTTACGATCGCGAATCATATTTGAATCGACCTGCAAATTGCAAGAACGTAAGAAAATTTGAACTTCACGGGCCTTAGCACAATGTTTTGCACGCGTTACATTGCGCGCCGACGTAAACAGCGATTTTTCAGACCAAAAATAAAAATTGTTTCCCACCAATTATTTTTGTAGTGTTACTTAGTTTTATGAACGTGTAGATAACGGCTTTGTGATACGTCTTTTTACACCCTGTAGAATACATCGTTCAATATGGAATGGCGTGGAAACTACAAAATAATCACGTGTTTTACCAAATAGGTAATGTTAGTTTTATCCGGTAATGTGTTTAACTAAAATGAAAGTAGGTTAATGTCGTCATTGACGACATAAACCTACTTTGTGGCAGTTAAACATGCATGACGACTCGTCATGAATGTTTAACTGCCACACTCAGACCTAACTTAAAAATTAAAAATCATTAACTTTTCCCTTTGTATTAAGCATATCTTGGCTCATGTCAATAAAATTGCAATGCTCTAAATCTGTCATATTAAAGATAATCAATCTGCCTAACCTTTTCCCTACTATGTTGGGGTCGGCTTCCAGTCTAACCGGATGCAGCTGAATACCAGTATTTTACATGGAGCGACTGCCTATCTGACCTCCACAACCCAGTAACGGGGTAATACGATACCCCTTGGTAAGACTGGCTGTCAGACTTTCGGGCTTCTGACGACCCGTAACGACTGTCAAAGATCTACGAATGACAGCCGGGACCAACAGCTTAACGTGCTTTCCGAGGCACGGAGGAGTCTCGGTATGTAAAGATGGTCACCCACCCACGGACGAACCCCGGCAAGCGTAGCTTAACCTGATGGATCGACCCGTGCGGCTGTTATTACTTAGCCACGAGCTATTAAAGATAATGATTGATTAATTTTAAGTAACAACTCTGAGTACCAAGGTAAATGTTTGAATGATTAAACTTAATCATTGACTATTGACCTGCTGTGTGACTTATGTATACCTAAAATGACCTAATGCAACGCGATGCAAACTTGCGGGAGTGAGCATACATAACTCTAAAACCGCAGTGAAGAGGTGAACGATTCCTGATTCTATCTTTTTAACTCTTTTTTTACAGAATCGCATCTTGTCAAACAGCACAGACAGTATCCCTGAATTTGATGATGATGATGATTCCAGTAAGTAGTTTTTATACATAAAGTACCTGAGCTGAGCGCGGATTCCCTCTTCTTTTCCCACAATAAAAAAATCTGCCATTGAAAGTCCCGTCAATATCGATCCAGCCGTTTCGGAGATTAGCCGGAACAAACAGAGTTTTTTTTTTTGTTATAGGTACCGTATATACTATCATATGCATTTAGTAAAAAGCAGTTATTTTGACATTACAAACAAACACTGCAATTTTATATATTTGTATAGACATAGATATAGATTACGCGATTCAACCACTTTGATTAAAATGCACACTTATAGGTTTTTTATTTTAAACATTCTATTTGGTTGCTAAATCTAGGTAAATTGACAGATATTTATGCCTGTAAGCATAATTTCTTTATAGTACTGTACCTTAATTGCGACACATGATCGATCACAATCTGTTTCATTTTGACATTTCACCAACATTAATTGCGTTATTTACGATGTTGAACAGGCAAATTTTCCGACCATATGAAGGAACGTATTAGCAATATCCTTCAAAATGATTAATCCTGTGTTACGCAATTAGGGCGCTGGTAAGTTACAATGTAAAATCCCCATTTACACGGTGCAAGTTTCTGGAACGTTCAAGAGCAATAATCGCATGCCATAAAGCACGTTCAATTATTTCCATTCAAGAATTGCATGCAAGTGTTTATACGCGTGCGATTTCCATAACTGGCATACAATAGTTCAGTGTTCGGCAAACTCATTAGTTAATAGAACCAAATATCAATACTATAACTACTAAGATTTCTTAAGAGAGCCAATCCTTTCTGTATATCCAAACTGTCTCAATACACTTTTCCTAATCCTTAAAACTCCCATACTCTTTCACTCCACAATACTTCCTAAAGTTAACTTGCTAAGAAGTATACCTTCTTCATCATCATCATCATCATATCGACTGATAATAATATGATGAAGGCATCTTACTTATTAACAATTTAACCTTGGAAAACTTTAAAAGGTACAATAAATGATTAATTTCTGGTAAAAATACTTCGGAAATAAATCTTTGAAATATATGTAGTTTGAATTTTGAATAAAACTTGATATCTTGGATAATGACCAGACGATTGCCAAAACTAAATTCAATGTTAATCGCCTATATCTTAAAGTCTACGAGACTGCTACGCCGTAGCACTGCTACGACGAGATACGTTCACTTATTATATCTTGTGTTCATTTGCCGAATCGGACTATTAATGAATGGGTTGGTTCTTTTTCTTTTTACGGTATTACAAAATGTGTATTATTATTGTTTTCAGTGTATTCCGGCGAAATGCCTAGGCCACGGTATTACAAAGGAATATTCTGTCCAATCGTCAGCAATACTTTTACGGTGAGTTATTTAACGTTATCTTGAACATACCAAATTGCCCTTACTTTACTTCAACTGAAACTCTATTTTCAGACCCCAGGCATAGAACTATCATACCAAAGATACTCTCGGAGACAGCGACAAAAGTCCCTCATATTGGTGAATCTCGTCGATTTAGCACTGAAAGTAAGTAACCATGATAGAAAAGGCACCGCCTTGCTCGATGGCACGTGGTGTTGCTGTGTGTAAGCCTCGACCGATCTCAGCATATGCTGAGACGCAGGTGACGCAGCTCCATGCAGCGTAGGGCAGAGCAGTTTTTGTAATGAATGAATGTACTGGCAACTGCGTACGCTGCGGCGTAGGCACGTACGACGCAGTCATCTGTCTGTTTGGCTCTGCGTTTAGTTGGAGAGCCGGCACAGATATCTCCGCCACGCGTGCAGACCTTCATTTGTTTTTTTGCTGAGACGCAGGTAACGCAATATAGCCGTCTGTTGTTTGTACTAGCTAGGACGCGAATGGGTCTGTGTAGCTACGTCGCAGCATGCTGTCGCGGCCTATGTCTGCGTCGCCTGCCCTACCCAGCGAAATCTGTACTGTGCTATGCTGCATCACCTGGGGCTCAGCATACGCTTAGCCTTAGAGGGTTACATGATTATGAATTGCTTAACAACACACCACCACAGCAGGTAGCACTGCGCCGCTAAACGCTTACCTTGTTATAAACCGGCTTATTGGTGATTCACACGAATTAACTCGCCTGAAACGGGCGAATAGACACTTAAAAAAAAAAAAAAAATTCTCGAGGCGATTCACACGAAGTTAATTTATTTGTAGGCGAATCGACAACTCCAGAAATCGATAAACTTTTTTTTTGTTAAGTATCGTGCGCATCGCCAATAAAAGCCTATAAAGCTGGGTATCCACTATGTTCGCGTACAAATCATACTCCATGCATCTCTTTTATCATGGTAGCCCAAAGATACGCGGAGCTCAGGTTGTTGCGTGAATGTAGTGGATAGCCAGCTTAACATTTGAGGTGTGGCTGGCACAATAATAACAATAAGGCAACCAAGGGTTATCCGCGTCTATTAACAGCTGATTGACGTAATTAACACATGTTTTCATGTTCTAATTGCAGGTAGGATTGGTGATTATTTACGTACTCACTGACGGCAAAAGTAAGTCCTTTTCAATATTGAAATTATATCTAGTAGGGGAGAACAGGGTAATGGAAGCCTAGTAAGGAAAAATTTAGATAAAAAAAATCAAATTAACATTCTTATAATTATTAATTAGGAAATCTTACCTTGATTATTAAAGTAGGTATATAATCACAGTTACAATCAAATCAAATCTTTTTACTGTGGGCATAGGATAAACAGACAGATGTTAGGTAAATTACAGTTCCATTATGTCCTGCCTAAGTCAACATGCAGTATAAAATAATTCTTAGGTATCACTTATAACGGACGGTGAGCAATGGGTAGCTCGCCGTCCGATAAGGACCAGGCCCGGGTCGACGGCGCGTTATGTTCCACGCGCGCCTCAGAGAGATGTCAGCACCAACTGAAGGGGTCCGTAAGGGCCAATGCCTGCCAGGTTTGCGAGTTTGTCCGAAAGGGATATCGCGGCCCCGGCACACAGGCAACGGAAGGAACACGAGTGGGTTTTAGTCAGTAAAAGTCTGACACACCCTCCCGCTCCGCCCCAGAGCGGGAGAAGTTATTTGATAATTTACACCCACAAAAAAAAAAAAAAGTATCACTTACAAAGCAAATCTTACAAAATAACAATTATTAAGAAAATCTTGGAACGTGTCAATAAACTTTGTCAATAAAAAAATTACAGTCATGTAGTAAGATCACCATCAACATCAGTCTCCTGCTGTTCTCTCAATTTATTTGTGGTCGGCGAGAAGTATGGAAGATAAAGACATGTTGTCTTTATAATAATAATCTTTTACATAAGAAGTGGATACAAATTGCGTGAAGTCCCTGACACTTGTGCTAGGTGGTTTACCTGTGTTACAAGGGCCAGTGCCAGAGGGCCGGGAATAAATACTATTGAAAACTTATGCAATAAGAATAACAAAGGAGAAATAGAAAAAAAAGACTAAAATAATACAAAACAACAAAAAATTGTTCTAGAAATAGCCTGTATTGGTGATTGTGTGTGTGCGTTTAGTGTGAGTGTGTGTGTGTGCATGTGTATGTGTGTGTGTCTGTAAATTGAATTGAATGTTCAGGAAAGATTGATTGGGATCTCGAGTAATGGTAACTTGAATGCCTCTCATAGTGTAGAATTGGGGTTACGAAAGAGTTATTAGAATATGGTCTGTTTCTTGGTAACTGAGGGAAAGTAGCCATGGCTTAAGAATCTCCTTGACCTTATGCAGGGTAAGTTTTTAAATTGATAGGTCCTTGTTGATTTTATTATACTCGTATATTTTGGAGCTTTTGGCACGATAGTGTCGTCGAGCAAGTGCGGAACGACACTGAACGGATTCACCTTCCATGTATCGGATTCATCTTCCATACTTCTCTATTAGTCGTCATCTCGATAGCCACCCCCTCTCTAGCCATATCATCTTTCACTATTTTACAAAAAAAACCAGTCGCTCCCTTTACACGACACATGCGGGTAATGAGAGCCATTTAAGAGCGTTTATCCTAAAAGTTGGCAACGTCGCAAATAGCTGTCAAATATTTACCTGTTTTGATTAATTTGCCAATATTACTGTATGGAAATATGAAATGTGTCTAACTAGTGAACTAAAATATTGATTATGAAATGCAATAATTAATATCGCAACTAATATTTATTATAGTTTTAGATGTAAAAAAACTATTTGGAAACTTTCCAAATGCGTTTTTTACACCTAAAATGGGTACAACAACAAATTAAATGTTATAATTGTCGCAATTGTTCATGTATAAATTCCAGCCTCAAAGAGTAGAAATGTCTTACAGGTTCGTGGCCCGATATATCTATGACAAGCACGGTATGTACAGTCGCGTTCGCCTGTCTGAACTTGTGTATGTGCTTGCTGTGCTGGTGGCCATCCTTCGCTACCAACCACCTGCATTGGGGCGCAGCGGGCACCTGGGTGCTGCTTATCTTTCAAGGTATGTGGATTTATTATGTAGACATCACGTCGAACAGTGAAAGTGTCGAGATGTGAATCTGCTACAACAGGGATATTGACTGGAGAAAAAAAAACACGATTTAGTCCGTCACTCAGATATTAAAAAAATATTAGACACATATTTTTTGCTTTATCATATAAATAAAAAATGGTTTAGATAAAACGCATTAAAGTTAGGGAGTGGGGGCTCGCTACGTCACAAGTCAGTATTAAAACTACATGGGAGTGAGGTCTGCCACACTTTAACTCAATGTATTGTCGTAATCTTCTGATTACGTAAAAAACTAAAAAATACGTGTCCAATATTTTGTAATAATCTAACTGTCGGTAAATAAAAGTTTTTCGTCAAAATAAACTTTAAAAAGTTCATTTCTTATGTGCCTGTCACCAAAGTGCAGAGCCGTCGACGGCACGCGTCAACGCGTCGGCGGCTGCCGTTGACAATGTGCCGCTCCTGTAATTGAGTACGGTGTCCAAATATACCTACGAGCGGCATGTTGTCAAAGGCAGGCGACGCCGACGCTTCGACGGTTGCAGTTGCTTCTGCCGTTGAAGCGTGCCCCTCGTGTGTATGAGCACAAAGTGAGATTTGATGTCAACTCAAAATAGCACAGCTAAAGCCCTACCTGAGACTCGCCTGGGGTAGCTGCGCGGTGCGGGAAGGTGTGGAGAACTGGTGACGTGTCGCGAGAGCACGGGTTGGGCACCAACACCCCTCCCGCACCGCGCAGGTACCTCAGGCACGTTCTCAGTCAAACGGTAGGTCTATGGCCGACGATTAGCCGAGTATCTATCCAATTATCCAAACTCCATGCCGTCGGCGATTTCCGACCGGTAAGATAAATGTTCAAAAAGTAATTATGCTTTCAATAACAACTATGATAGAAACTGTGTTTAAATACGTAACATGGATTCATAGTCTTTTTTGCAGATGACATACATCAAGCAAAAAAAAAAAAAAAACTATTAAATTCGATGTATTTTAGAATAATTTAGTTTGGTATGTCAATGACTAACAATATTGTACCTACTTTAAACTTCAAAAATACCGTTAAGCTTCGTGCAAACTAGCGCGACGCGACACCGGTTATTGTTATACCGGAAAGTTTTCTTAGAAATTGTATTGTTCGTATCGCGTCGCGCTGGTCTGCACGAGCCTCTACGATACTCGTTCCGTAGAACGTTATGTTATTAGTATTCAAACAGCGTTCCTCATTCTAAGTGAATAAATTGTGTCCTGTTTTTGAGAAATAAATCTCTTAAACCAACCCATGCCTTTACCAATATTTATTTTATCCTCCCCAGGTCTATGCAAACAAGGCATCGGCTTTCACGAGTCGCAGAACCAAGTATGGTACATGCTGTTCATAGTGTTTGTACCGTACGCAATGTTCCCGCTGTCACTGTGCTGGTGCATCACTATTGGCATCGTCTCCAGTTTCGCTCAAATTGTGGCCAGTTTGGTAAACATACTGAGTGTCATGCAGACAACAACAACGGCTGCAAACTGTTTAGTTAATGTAAGTATATTTAAAGTTACGGTTTCACGATCACTGTCGCACTATTGTGAAACTACAAGAGCAAGATATGAGACCGCAACATTATCTAAGCCAAGGTACGTGCTATAAGTAACGTTTGCTAATCTGGACCAGAACTCGGACGACCCGAAACTTGGAATGCCCTAACCAGAACCTGTATTTTTTTAAAGTGGACTCTTTTACTTCCAGGATTACTCATGCGGCCTCCGTCGAATGGCCAGCAATTTATTGTTATACATAGCGGTGAACTTTGCCGGTATGTATGCCAAGTCTCTTGTTGACTGGGGACAGAGAAAGGTGTTTCTGGAGACGCGAAAGTCAATGATCACCTTGGAGAAAACCAAGAAGGAGAGCGAGAGGCAGTGGAGCCTGTTCCAGAGTGGTTAGTGTTCAAATAATGATGTCTTTGTCAGGGCATTACTGCCTAGATACACCATCAGTCACTACTGTCGGTTGCAGACGGAATTCGAGTCCGATAGTATGTTTCTTCCAATAATACAAATAAGATGTCTTAGATACTATTGCTTAAATCCCGCATTACTAACTCACACTTGGAGATCTCTTAGTGACCCTATCGTCTAAGACCATAACAAAACACAACGACTTTAAAATTTGCAGTGATACCAGACTTCTTGGCGACGAAGATCTACAGTCACGTGGAAATGACAGGTGGTGAGATTGAAGAGCAGCAGTTCAGCCAGCTGGTAGATGTGGTACATCACCACCAGGACGTGTCCATACTGTTTGCTGACATCAAGGGATTTACTGGTGAGTCAAACTTGTGGTGGAGTATACGAGTAGAGGTAGGACAGGGTGGAAAGTTCCTCAACCTTCATAGAAAAAGTAGGATCCTCCGACGACACGGGCGTTGTTTCTGGTGGGCTGTACGAGTATCCCGACGGTTTATGTCGGAATGCTGTATATTACATGCTAATCGCGCGGATAACTGTGCTTGCGCGATGCAGGATTTTGCGAGACGTCAGTGTGAGGCGTAATTTTGCATGTGGTGTTTTAGGTGTAAACCACAAACTTTCTGACAATACAGCAATGTTGATAGAAACGGTGACGTACACTGTGCAATCAAGGTAAAAAAAGGTTTAAAAGGAATAAAGATTATGTTATTGCACTTGAGTGGATGTGGCAATCCATACTCAAAATTATGGATGGTTGGTCCATATCCAACGAAAGCGGTGTGTTCAAACATAAAGCGGCAATCGTGCGCGGCTGCCGCGCTGTGATTGGACGACTGCCGCGCGAACATTCGTCGGTTTATTCCGAACTAGAGCACGGCAGAAATGTGTCCTGCAAACGCCGCGTGTTATTAATGTTAGGACACACCTTTAAGTTCAGTGCAGATTCTCAGATTCCCAAATTGTGTGGCATGGTTTTTGTGTGAAATTAACATTCCATATCTTTCAGAATTATCAAGCAAATGCAATGCACAAGACTTGGTTAAATTGCTGAATATGTTGTTCGCTGGCTTCGACCAACTGGCGACGGTAAGATTTTTATAATTCCCCTGATAACATTTTACCATTATGTGACCGCATGTTGAATCACCCTGAAACTGGAACCCAAAACAGTAAATCAAGGCAATCACATCCTCAAACCCATGCCGTGTCATGTTCTATGTAGCCATAGAAGATGACAGGATGACATGTGGATGGATTCCTCGGGAACAAGATTTTCTTGTTTCACTCCTATTAACAACGGGTTTAAAAAGACGCTTAACGAAGCCGAGAGTCTTATACTCTCCATCATTATAATCATTATTTTGTACTGGACCGTAGCTGGGAAACTTCCGGCTAAGGAGATATTCAAGGTCAAAGTTCCAACTTTTTTCACGAAAAGAAAGAATTTTATACTTTTATTTTAATATCCCTACAACTCCTGTACCGATGCGCCCCTGAAAACAATGTTTACTTCTCATCAAAAATAAAAGTCGTTTCCCAGCAATAGGGAAGTTGACTGGGAAAAAAAAAGACTATTTAGTCCGTCCGTCAGATGATAAAAAAAAATTGACACGAATTTTTTGGTTTATAAAATTTATAAATAATGGTTTAGATAAAACGCATTAAAGTTGGGGAGTGGGGGCTCGCTACGTCACAAGTCAGTATAAAATCTATCGGCCAGTGACGTCATGCTAACTTTTAACGTATTGCCTACTCAATGTATTTCCGTAATCTTTTGATTACGTAAAAAAAGGAAAAATACATGTCCAATATTTTTTTATAGTTTACTTGACGGACAAAAAAACATTTTTAGTGAACGTCCTTATAAATGTTTCTCAACGTTACTTAGTAAGTTATAGGTCTCGAGTTCGAACCCAAGGCACGCACCTCTGACTTTTCGGATTCATGTGCGTATTGTATAATTATCACTTGCTTCAAAAACGGTGAAAGAAAACATCGTGAGGAAACCGGCATGCCTGAGATATTTCTCGACGTCATGTAAAGCCATGTCAGAGGCCCATGGGCGGCTTTAAAACTCTGACACCAGGTTAGTCACTAACCACACGAAAAGAAGAAGAACGTTACTTAGTTTGATGTACAGAATACGTAGATAACGGCTAAGCAATGAGTCATTCTACACCTTGTACTAAAAGTGGTAGATTTCGGCACAACCAACTTATGCAAAAAAATCCTCCGCTTTTAACATATATGTTCGATTCTTCAGGAAAACAACTGTGTCCGCATCAAGTTACTGGGGGACTGCTACTACTGCGTGTGTGGACTGCCGGTGCGTCGTGAGGACCACGCTCAATGCTGCGTCATCATGGGGCTGAACATGATACGAAACATTCGCAGCGTGCGGAAAGCGATGGCGAAAGCTTTAAAACTGCCTGAGATTGAGGTGGGTAAATCCTACTAATACCACAAATATTATAAATGTTAAAGTTTGGATGCTTGTGTGTTTGTATGTTTGTTACTCAATGACGCAAAACGGCTGAACTGATTGGAATAAAATTTGGCACACAGATAGTCTATAATCCGGATTAATACACAGGATACTTTTTATCCCGATAGTATGTTCCCGTGGGATAATTTCCGACATCCACGCAGGAGCAGCCGTGGGCAAATGATAAATATTCATATTTTTTCTCGTCGTTTTGAGATAGAAAGAGATGACCTATGTTTAATTTTTTTAAGTTTTGAAGAGAATAGGTTCCGTTAACAAATCCATTGATACCCCATTTCCTTGATAGTACCTATGTCCTTGTTTTCCGCGGTAGCAAGCGTCTCTTCGACACGCGACGGTAACCACTGTTATTTATCTATTAACTTTAGCTTATTTGCTATTTGCATGACGTCACTGGCCGGTAGATTTTATACTGACTTGTGACGTAGCGAGCCCCCACTCCTTAACTTTAATGCGTTTTATCTAAACCATTTTTTATTAAAATGAAAAAAAAAATACCTACTTGTTTAATATTTTTTTATTAACTGACTGACGGACATTTTTTTTTCCCCAGTCCACATCCTTATTTCAGCCACCAAGAGAATGCGTTTGTGACACCTATCAGTTGGACAAGATTAACTAATAAATTACAAATTCGTAAAACACGTCATTCTTTTGTACTCAGCAGACAGGTGTCAGGAACGCGTTCTCTCATCGACCGGAGTGTAATTTTTGGTAAAACTGGCCTATTTAGTATCAACTTCAACTTATAACCAAATAATTGTTTCTGTGTTTAGGGGGAGCTGGACATGCGCATCGGTATCCACAGTGGTAAGGTGCTGTGCGGGGTACTGGGACTCCTGAAGTGGCAGTTCGACCTGTGGTCTCGTGACGTCACCCTTGCCAACCACATTGAGAGCGGCGGCTTACCTGGGTAAGCTATCATTATGATTTGAGGTTCTTTATGTCAAACATTCGACGTTTTTCCTTCATTGCTGACATGTTTTTTAAGGTTCCGTACCAGGGGGCCTAACGGAACCC
This sequence comes from Agrochola macilenta, assembly GCA_916701695.1. Classification (NCBI taxonomy): domain Eukaryota; kingdom Metazoa; phylum Arthropoda; class Insecta; order Lepidoptera; family Noctuidae; genus Agrochola; species Agrochola macilenta. Next base: position 5,403,259 of record OU753554.1, on the reverse strand, counting down.
TATTACTAAGCCTTCGCATTTTTCTTCTACAGCATCGTTTTTTCTATCGTTTCCATGACTACCTCTAGTTACAAGCTTTTATTCAACTTGCAATGTTTGGTTAGTTAGTTTCGGCCCAATCTTGCAAGCTGAATTAAAACCTCTTATCCTACGGAGTTAACAATTTACGTGTTCGTTCAGTTCCGAAGACAATACATTTTTATGATATAAGCATGACCCATGATCCTATACCCAGGATTGGCTCCAGATGAAGGAACTCCTCAACGGTCTGAATAGACGCGATTTTTTTTTGCCCTATTTTCGCAAGACCTAAGTCAAACCCGAAACCAGCCGCCTTTCTGTGGCAAGACATTTCTTAGTTATGTGAACTCACAGCTCATCAGTTGTACAACATACATACGTCCATCCTACTGTCAATCAATCTGCCTAGCCTTTTCCCAACTATGTTGGGGTCGGCTTACAGTCTAACCGGGTGCAGCTGAGTACCAGTATTTTACATAGAGCGACTGCCTATCTGACCTCCACAACCCAGTTACTGGGTAACACAACCGTTGGTAAGACTGGTTGTCAGACTTTCGGGCTTTTGATGACCCGTAACGAATGTCAAAGATCCACGAATGACAGCCGGGACCAACGGCTTAACGTGCTTTCCGAGGCACGGCGGAGTCTCGGTATGTAAAGATGGTCACCCATCCATGGATCAACCCTGGCAAGCGTAGCTTAACTTGATGGATCAACCCGTGCGGCTGTTATTACTTAGCTACAAGTTCCTCGGCGCCTCCACTTCCATCCTACTGTAATATAGATAAATTTTCCAGTCGAGTCCACATTTCATCTGCTACACTGGAATGCCTCAACGGAGCATTTGAGGTAGAACCTGGAGACGGTGGGTCGCGGGACCCGTACCTCCGAGAACACCACCCTGACACTTACTTTATTAAGTGTCCTGAAGAAATGGAACAGACCGATCAGCTACCCGACAGAAAAACGTCACACAGGAACAGGTGAAGCAAACCTTTTGATTTTGTCGATCACTACTAGCGATCAAAACTATCCTGATAGTCCCAACGCAAAATCAAAAGCGATTTTCTCATGAATTGACGCTTGCAGCTTTGAAAAAAGATTTATTTTATATTAGTACTCGTATGCCTTCTAAATTTCAATGAATAGGTACTTTAGAAGAAAATCGCATTTAACTTTTGCGTAAGTGTGTGATATTAAAGAAGCACAATAGACAACGTGCTGGGTAATGAACTAGTCTATATCTAATAACTGTTATTATGACCAACAGCATGCCGTCTGCGTCACAGCTGACATGGGATACCAACTCTCGCCGGCACAGCAGCATCTGCGAGGAATGGACCCCGAAGTTGCCCTTTGCAGACGTACTGTTTAACATTTTATTTACACTGGGGCCACCACTGTTCATAGCTTTGTATATCAGTCAACCCACGACCTTTAACACGTAAGTCGGGGTCGTTACCCAGTGGTAACGACTTACGTGTTAAAGGTCGTGTATTGGAACTCAGACAGGCGCTTTACTGTGTGTAAATAATTTCATCACCACTGCTCTAAAACGGTGAAGGAAAACATCGTGAGGAAACCGCCATGTCTTAGAACCAAAAAGTCGAAGACATGTGACATCTACCAACCCGCACTGGGCCCGCGTGGTGGATTACGGCCCACTCCCTCTCACGGAGAGGAGGCCTGTATCCCCAGCAGTAGGAACATTATAGAACGTTCCAGAAACCGAGTGTTAGTTAATTAAGGCCCACTTGCAACACAAATAACTTAATGCTTGCTTAAAACATGATCCTGTGTCTGTCTTCTTCAAACGATGGACATAAACAGAACGATGTTCTCTTCGTAAATTCATTTAATGTATACATCTTTATATTCATGTAATGGAGGAGCTCGTGGCTAAGTAACAACAGCCGCACTGGTCGATCCATCAGGTTAAGCTACGCTTGCCGGGGTTGGTCAGTGGATGGGTGACCATCTTTACCTATCGAGAATCCTCCGTGCCTCGGAAAGCACGTTAAGCCGTTGGTCCCGGCTGTCATTCGTGGATCTTTGACAGTCGTTACGAGTCGTCAGAAGCCCGAAATTCTGACACCAGTCTTACCAAGGGGTATCGTATTACCCAGTTACTGGGTTGTAGAGGTCAGAGAGGCAGTCGCTCCATGTAAAGTACTGGTATTCAGCTGCATCCGGTTAGACTGGAAGCCGACCCCAACATAGTTGGGAAAAGGCTAGGCAGATTGATAATGTATACATCTTTAGTTATTTATGCAAAGCTGCATAGAAAAAATCGCGTAGCACTTCGGGACTTCCATTGAAATGCAATAGACACGATCTTGGATCTATGACGTATTGAATAAAGTAAATTTACTTACCTTAAATTAATTATTAGAAATACGTACTTACATCTTTTTTTTTCAGTGTTACGATGGCGAGTGGGCCGATTCAAAGGAAGACCTGATCCACGACGTGCCACCGATGTTAGAGGTTGAGGTGAGACACATTTTGGTTTCATCATAGACCCAATGTAGCTGGCACGTGAGATAATCACGCTGACGACCAGGACCATGACAATACAAAGTGCTACAAGAATCTTGTGGCACCTGAATAGAATATATTTATTTCCGTAAAACATGGTATACACAGGTGGTATGCTTATTACATTAAGAGATCATGCATGTTTTGCTTAAAAATTAAAGCATTCAAACTTTTAGATGTTATAATGTATGTTCAAGAAACTCCTCAATGGAGTAGAAATTATTTTGAATGACGTCGACAGGGTTGGCGTTGTTGGTAAACACTTGTTGGGCGCTTGTTTTGTGAAAAAACAAGATGGCGGCGTTAGTTCCGATTTTCGCCACGTGCCAATAGATCTGTGTCTAGCTGTAGGCATGGCCCGTTCGAGGCTCCGTTCGAGTACTTCACAAGACTGACTGGTCTTGCCCGTCACTTCCCTCACCACGACTCTGCCCATATCGCTCCACTAGCGAGCGCGTCACGTGGTTTACCCTCACCTGCATTATTTAATCAATTGAGCGACTACTATCGTTCAACTTGTATAATCTACGACATATACAGGAAAAGTTTTTAACCAGTGCGCAAATTTTTTTTGGTGGTTCAAAATCAGTAATAGAACACATTTCCATTATTTATTCAATTTTTTTTTTTTTTTTATCCTACTTTAAATCAGCAAAATATGGACACAATCTATTCGTAATAATATCAACGGCCGCGCGCGGCGCGGCGGCCGGCCCAAGCAGCGGTGTTGAACCTCCCCTCCCTCCCCGGGCGGCAAGGCGACGCCCGCGCGCCGGGCGCTGTGACCGATAGTTCACTCATCGCACGCGCTGTCGTGTGACGTCGCGTCTTATCGCTTTCCCGCGCTGCACGTGTGTCGTACTTGTACAGACCTACCGGTCACGATCTCAGACTTCACTAACCGCGAGTTTTATGAGATGGAGCGAGTGTATGTACTAAGTGGTGAAAGGTTGCGAGCAGCTCACAGAGCATACCTCGAATGCGAGCCAATGGAATCCTTAACCCCGTGAAAGGAAAAGACCATTTTAGCGGCATAAGGTATTAAGTAATGTAAAAATTGATAATAATGCTTTATTTTCTGTATTTTGATAGTCCTAAGCCCATTAAAGTATGAAGGAAAAATTGGAATTACTCTTCAAATAACTTCAGGTCACGGCCTAAACATAAAAAGTCTAGTTCGAATCTAATAAAATTTGCGATCAATACATTGTAAGTATTGTAACCCACGTAAATACCTACGCCGGCGAATCGAGCTATCACACAGCTGATAGGTAGGTACTTTCGTGCGTTCCGCTTCGCCGCTCGCCGCCGGGTAGCCATGCAACCACTTTTAAAGTAAACATCTTTCGTTAACGATAACTTTCTTTTTTTGTACTATGACGTATCAAAATAAAAAAAGTATGTTCAATAAAACTCATTTAAGTTTAATTTGTCAAAATTTGCGCAGTGGATAAAAACTTTTCCTGTATATATAACACGGCGGGGCATTGGTCCTATGCCGTTTCTGACCAGTTTCCGGAGTAATTCTTCGATGATGGTAGATATAGGTAGTTGGTTTTTAATCACACACAACTCTTAACTCAAACTCAAAGCATTAATTTCAATTATAACATTTACAGGCACTTTTGAATTATCACTTATCAAGGAGCCAATCAGTTTGAGTTAGTTGGTGAAGCTAATCGCCCATTCCAAACAAGATAACCCATGGACACTCTTTTAAATCAAAACATTACGTTACAAAGGTTACATGTTCGACAATTACAATTTCAGTCCTATCTAATACAACTTTTCTTTTCATTTTTATTACCTGCACACGTTCCGTGGGGTACCGGACGTAAAGAATAGTACCAACCCATTTCTTCCCTTGGGTGTCGTAAAAGGCGACTAAGGGACTTAGGGAATGGGCAGCAGCGTTCTCTATGTATTTTAACACCATACTGCGATCGCCAACCCGCCTGCCAAGCGTGGCGATTATGGCAAACCCCCCCATTTGGAGGAGGCCTATGTCCAGCAGTGGACGTCTTTCGGCTGAAATTATGAATGATAATGACCCGCACACGCCATTGTGTGCGCGACCCTTTCTCAAAGTGGGCGGCCATACCGCGTATTCCAATACAAAATCTTATTACTTAGTTTGTTCAATGAAACTTACAAACAATGCTAAAATGCTTATCAGTTAATTCTTTTATAATTATACAATACTACCTAATATTCACAAACACAAAAGTTATTCAGAATTAAAGTTAAATTGGAAGCTTTATTACTTTCTATTTCTTCACTATTACTATTTTTGACAATACTTCCTGTGATTCAAGGATTTTAATCAAACAACAGGTATTCTTTTGTAAATTGTAGTGTAAAATAATCTTATTACTTTATAGTTTCCCTAGTTAGTTTCTCGTATTAAATGATTACATTCAGTTATTGATCATAATATTCGCAACCCGCGCCGTTTTCGTCACATGAGGAAGGCTTTAACATAAACCAATTTACTATGTCAAATTACCACTGGTTAATATGACAAAAATCATTAAATAAATGTTCTCTTTTAATTTTAGTTTTAGCTCCAACATCGAAATTAGTTTAATAGTTTCTCTTCCAGTCGAACTCACAGAGTGAGTTCGATTTCACAAACTGGGCAATAGATGGCGTTTGATCTTAAAGGAATCGGTATCATTCACAGATGCTTTCACAGTTGCATTTCACAGTAACCCTTAAAGGGCAGGATCAACGACTGTATGGTGAATAACAATTATTATAAATAGTTATGCATAAGAGTATGTTATAATCTTTACAGGTAGACGCTTTCGCGGCGACATTTATATTACAAACATCCGAATTGATAACTTCCTCCTTTAGAAGATGGTTAAAAATACTTTTTCACAGGAAAACGACCTAATAAATCACTTGATCGAAATGAAGTTAATGAACTCAAACCGACGGATGCGCCTGCTTTCTATGTACGGTTGGTCTCTGCGGTTCAACCGGTCCACAATCGAAGCCATGTTCGGAAGAATTAATGAGATGACCTTCAAGTCCAACATCATGTGCTGCCTGGTGCTCTGGCTGTTCGTTGTGGCTGTGCAAACTCTTGTTCACTACAAGTAAGTGTAGTAACGTATGGCATGTATTTAATGCGGCAACTAAGTAAAATGAATATAGGTTTTAAAAAAAAATAGAGTGGGTACCATATATAATGGGTTGGCAGCTAATAAGGAGTATCGTAATAAGTAATAGGTAGCATATTAATATATCAGTAATAAGCTCCGTTTTAATTTATACTAGCATAAAGTTTTTCTTTTGGGAACAGAATTAATATCTAAGCGGAAACTTAATGGCGAAAATAAAATAGAAAATGGGCATTCATAAATAATATATTATTATTGTATTATTAGGGCAGGTTTAGATTTTCTATATAATCTAGTCGTTTCTGGCACTCGCCGGCCGCTGCCGCGGCACCGCTCGCTTCGCTCGCTCGGCTCGTGCGTAGGAAGTCACAGTTTTGACCTAACCTAACCTAACCATTAAAAAACAAATGATAACCTACTCTAACTAGTATTATTACTAGTGACCGACCGAAGTTTTGTTTTCGTTTTCAACAAGAAATACGAGTAGGTACATGAAATTTTGTATCCTCTAATAGAATAATATTTTTTTTATTATTTTTAAAGCCCTGTTTCATTTAATTTGGTCTTTCTCTCCTTAGAAATATACAGCGGAAATAATATATTTTTTATGTCGAAATCTTTTGAGTTTTTTGCCGACCTTAAGGCTCCGCTCAAACGGGCCACTACAGCTTTCGTTTTCGGCTGAAAATCCATTTTCGGTCAGACACTAATTTTTACCTGTCTGGTTTTGTATGACGTTGTCTCTATCACACACACGTTTACGACAGTCTCTTTCTAAAACTTGACAGTACTGTAAAACGGAAATACTTTGCAGTTATTCTACATCTTCTTCTTCTCATCTTGTACAGTCACGAGCACCAATATGTATACACTTAGCAAGTTTGAAAAGTAATTCTCAATATTTTGGAACCCGTATTAATATGACCTTATCTCAAAGTTGCTGCCAATATTCCACGAGAAAATCGCTATTGAAGTTTGCTAAGTGGATGCATATTAGCGCTCGTGACTATAGATACTCTTAGAAGCAAACTACAAAAAACAGAGCTTTTAAGTCTCTTTCGGTTTCTACTACCTATAACTTTCAAATACATTCTTCATCTAAAAATGAAACTAAGCTTTGTGTGTCTTCAATTATTCTTCCTCCTTTACAGCTGCTCGAATCTCATAATAGTTCTGATGGTGATGACGGTTCCTCTAACCCTCTCCTTCGTGCTGGTGATGTTGGAGGAGTTTCCCAGCGTGCACACGTACCTGTACAGGCTCTCCAAACGTTTCAACAACATGCATCTGCTCAAGATCGTTCATATCTGCTGCTTTATCACTATCATGACTATCACAAGGTAAGAACCTAAATCTCTTTATTCCCTGACTTTCAATAGTCCATTGCAATGGTGGCAGTGAAGAAAAGCAATCAATCTGCCTAGCCTTTTCCCAACTATGTTGGGGTCGGCTTCCAGTCTAACCGGATGCAGCTGAATACCAGTATTTTACATGGAGCGACTGCCTATCTGACCTCCACAACCCAGTAACTGGGTAATACGATACCCCTTGGTAAGACTGGTGTCAGACTCTCGGGCTTCTGACGACTCGTAACGACTGTCAAAGATCCACGAATGACAGCCGGGACCAACGGCTTAACGTGCTTTCCGAGGCACGGAGGAGACTCGGTATGTAAAGATGGTCACCCATCCACTGACCAACCCCGGCAAGCGTAGCTTAACCAGCTGTCAGCTGTCAGCTGTTAGCTTTTGGCAGTGAAGAAAAGCGCAACTGATAAAGCCACGACATCTCTCATGAGAGACACTAACGTCCCAAACTGTCAAGCCCACTCCCATGAGAGTCACCTGACTCACATGAGAGTCAATGGGGCTTAACGATATGGGCGCGTGTCTCAGGTGACTTACGCGGCTCATTTTATGGCCTGACGGATATACTCGTCAACTAATCAACTAAATCATTCAAAATTTAGTAGGCAACATAGATTTTTAGTTTATGTCAAAAGTGACGTGAAGCCCGCGTGAATGTCAAACCGCGGGGCTTGACAGTTAAAACGATACAAAATGGGCGGAGTTTGAAAACTCAAACATAAAGCATTACAAATAAACCAATAGACAGGTATTTTTAAATTGTCAAGGGGTCGGTCAGTCAGAAAGATGAAGCTAGTGTCCATTCCAACGCGTAGTAGGTTCCTATGGAGAAGAACAGACAAGAAACTCCACGGACACTCTTTTAAATCAGATATTGTTGCAAAATATTGGATACATCATTCATGTTGCAATTATACATGTGAGAACAATGTAGAATTACGTGCACGTTAAAAGCGTCCGTAATAAAATATAAAAACAAAAACAATTCAAAAATTAAAATAAATTCAAATAAGCCGTGGTAGCTAAGAGGAGACAAGTCCCCACTGACGGCGGCGCCCGTTCACGAACATGACACATGGATAAGCACCATTTAGCTCAACCATTTTGAAGGGAACTTAATGATTCAACACACACGCCACCACCATCGAGACATTTGAGTGAGCATGACATACTCTCAGCCGCCAGGCCACATTCAAGACAATGAAAGACGTACCCAGTCAATGATAGCTTTAAAATAGGTACATAGTGCTCACACCTATGCTATGCAATTATATATTGAATTTATACAATTTAAAGATAGTTTTACAATCTTGAGTAGCTCCAACAGTATTTTCGAATGCTAATCAATTAGTTTATGCGCCCTTGTGGAGCTGGACCAACGTTGAGCCAAGCATTTTTGTCAGCGATGTAATCCCCCAACTTATAATATGCTTGGCAGCATAGTGTGCGTTTTATACAAGATTTAAATTTCGTTTTATTCAGTTGGAGTATGTGGGGAGGTATTTTATTGTAACATTTTAAACAATACCCCATGAAGGATGAGTCTACTTTCGTCAGTCTGAAACCTGGTTGAACTAATTGGTCCCTATTTCTAGTCCTATAATTATGTCTATCACCTCTTTTACTGAAAAGACTTAGATTTTTCCTAACGAACATGATGTTTTCATAGATATATATCTTTAAACAGTTCCCTTAGAGAATCGCGTCTGCAGAGGCCATAAACTGCTCTGATGGCTCTTTTCTGTAGAATAAAATTAGACTCGATATCTGCAGCCCATCCCCATAGTAAAATACCGTAAGACATGATACTATGAAAGTAACTGAAATAGACTAGCCTCGCAGTCAGTCTGTCTACATCAGTAAATTGACGGATTTTTCTCACAGCATATGCTGCTGAACTTAGCCGTCTTGCAAGAGATGTTAAATAAGGACCCCATTGTAGCCTTGAGTCGAGCGTGATCCCCAAGAAAACAGTTTTATCGACGAATTCTAATTTCTCCCTATTCAATAGTACGAGTATGTCACAAACACTACTTTTAACATTCGGTAAAGCAAATCTTAGGCATTTAGTTTTCTTCAAAAATTAAAAAAAAACAATATTCAACAGTCATTTATTCAAACTAGACTGAGAATCAGCACTTTTCGAACTTCAAAATTACATAAGACAGTCCCCCAAAAACGCCCACCCTTCACCACTTCCTAGTGCTTAAGCTGGGAAGAAGAAGTGGCGCAACAAACTCCCCAGCAGCACAGCTGTCTGTTCAGTTGGAAAAACTTGATTCTATATAATAGTACTTATGCAAAAATAATTTACATTATCACAAATTGCAATACAACTCATTTTTTTTTTTGGATTGGTATAAGCTCCCGAAAAGCCTATGTCGATATTTTTGAAAGTCGTTATAACCATACAAAAAGCTTTATTAGCGATTGCCACTTTTCTAGCCCCAAAGGTCTGTTTGCTTGAGTAATGCAAGAGACTTACAGTAGGCGCGCGAGTTGCATGCAGTCGGGGCCTGAGATGAAGGGCGGGAGCACCTTCCACCGCCGTCCACACGCCTCACATCTCACGCCCGCGTACGGTCGGTAGGTCACAGTCACAGCACTAGCACAGTCTTAACATCGGCGTTCAACTCGCGCCTACTGTACTTCATCCATCGTATCGGCACGAAACAAGTGGTGAATAATTGAGAATCCACTCATTCAAATTCAAATTCAAATTCAAATATTTATTGCTCAACACAGTACATAATCATACATTTCTAGATGTCAAGTGAATGCGCAGTCCACTGTGTTGCACCAATTCAGGCATGCAAAATTATTGTTAAAATTATACTATGTCATAAATTCCAATTAATACCTTATTACAAATTCATAAATTCCAATTAATACCATAAACAATGTCATTAATTCGGATAAATACCTTATAAAATGTCATAAATTAAATTTAGTACTCTATACAATGTCATAAAATCATTATTAATATCTTAACTATTATATATTATCTATTATTCTAAAACCGTCAACACATAATTAACAATACAATTAAAATAATTTTAATAGAATAATAAAATAAATCGGACTCAAATACTATTATTCTACACATAAATTTATATCTGACAGGTATTCATTAATTGTGTAGTATGTCTTACTTATCAGTAGATTATTGAGTTGCTTCTTAAATACATTGATTTCTTTAATACCTAACAAAGCATTGGGTAATTTATTATAAATATGTGGTGCCATTCCTAGGAAGTTTTTCCGGAATACTGCTTTTTTGTGTTGCCTACTGCTTATTTTATGTCTATGTCGCGAACTGTGCAGTTTTTCAAATAGGTGGATGTTTGCTTTGACAAATACAGCCACCTCACATATGTATAGGCAGGGTACTGTTAATATACGGAAATTCACAAAGAACGGTTTGCAGCTTTCTGTGCTTTGAATACCGCATATCGCCCTTACACACCTCTTTTGCGCTCTAAATACTGTCAAACTCAAACTCAAACTCAAAGCATTTATTTCAAATAAACCAATTACAGGCACTTTTGAATTGTCAAGGGGTCGGTCAGTCAGAAATATGAAGCTAGTTGCCCATTCCAACGCGTAGTAGGTTCCTATGGAGAAGAACGGGCAAGAAACCCCACGGACACTCTTTTAAATCAGAATATTGTTACAAAATATTGGTTACATCATTCATGTTGTAATTATACATGTGAGAACAATGTAGAGAGACGTGCACGTTAAAAGCGTCCGTAATAAAGAAAAAAACAATTCTAAAATTAAAATAAATTCAAAATAAGCCTTGGCAGCTAAGAGATGACCAGTCCCCACTGACGGCGCCCGTTCACGAACATGACGCATGGATCAGCACCATTTAGCTCAACCATTTTGAAGGGAACTTTATGATCCAACACACACGCCACCACCAGCGAGACATTTGAGTGAGCATGACATACTCTCAGCCGCAAGGGCACATTTAGGTCAATGAAAGACGTAGGTACCCAGTAAATGGTAGCTTTAAAGTAGGTACATAGTGCTCACACATGTGCTATGCAATTATATAATACTATGAAATTGAATTTATACAATCTAAAGATAGTCCTACAATCTTCAGCAGCTCCAACAATATTTTCGAATGCCAATCAATTAGTTTATGCGCCTTGTGGAGCTGGACCAGCGTTGAGCCAAGCATTTTTGTCAACGATGTAATCCCCCAACTTATAATATGCTTGGCAGCATAGTGTGCGTTTTATACAAGATTTAAAATTTCTTTCATTCAATTGGAGTATGTGGGGAGGTATTTTATTGTAACATTTTAAACAGTACCCCATGAAGGTTGAGTCAACTTTAGCCAGTCTGAAACCCGGTTGAACTAATTGTTCCCTATTTCTAGTGCTACAATTGTGTCTATCACCTCTTTTACTGAAAAGACTTAGATTTTTCCTAACGTACATGATGTTTTCATAGATATATTGACAAGGTACCGTCATGATGTTAATATCTTTAAACAGTTCCCTTAGAGAATCGCGTCTGCGGAGACCATATATTGCTCTGATGGCTCTTTTCTGCAGAATAAAAATAGACTCGATATCTGCAGCCCGTCCCCATAGTAGAATACCGTAAGACATGATACTATGAAAGTAACTGAAATAGACTAGCCTCGCGGTATCTACGTCAGTAAATTGACGGATTTTTCTCACAGCATATGCTGCTGAACTTAGGCGTCCTGCAAGAGATGTTAAATGAGGACCCCATTGCAGCCTTGAGTCGAGCGTAATCCCCAAGAAAACAGTTTTATCGACGAATTCTAATTTCTCCCTATTCAATACTATGTCACAATCACTACTTTTAACATTCGGTAAAGCAAATCTTATGCATTTAGTTTTTTTCCCATTTAATACTAAATTATTAGCAGTGAACCAATTTTGGACTTGTAGTAGGGCGTTATTTACGTTGTCAAGATTTGATGCACGTCTATTTATCTTAAAAATTAGAGAAGTATCGTCAGCAAATAACACCATTTGTGGTTGGTTTTTTAATAAATGGGGTAGATCATTAATATATACTAAAAAAAGGAAAGGACCCAATATCGAGCCTTGTGGAACACCCATTTTTACTTTTAAACCGAGTGAATTAATTCCATTAATTTAATTTGTACTTGCTGTTGTCTATCATTTAAATAAGATTTTACCAAACTAAGCGCAGTTTACCTAGTCCGTAATGCTTAAGTTTCAAGAGTAAGGTTTCATGATTTACGCAGTCAAATGCTTTGGACAGATCACAAAAAAACTGTATTCATGTTGGTGGAGTTACCCCAATATATGATCCCGTATCGTAATGCTGACGTAACATATGCATGATACGCCGTAACCAAAACTTTTTGATTTACCTCCTTTGCAAGATTACGTAAAGCATATGAGTGTTGACTCAGGCGTTTACATACACTGTCAGTATGAGTTTTCCACGACATGTCTCTATCCAGATCAAGCCCTAAAAATTTTGTAGTTGTCGTTTCTGAAATTGTCTTGTCTCCATATTTTATGTCAGGTCTTTTATGATTTGTCCTTTGCTCAAAAGTCATTATTTTGATTTTTAATTTTTTAATTATTCGCGCCCATCCATTCTACTAATACTTGGAGACAGTGGTTTATCTCTCCCTCAAGTGTCGTCATATCATTCTTACCACTAAAAACGACCGTGCTATCATCAGCAAACAAAACCATCGGATGATGTGTTTCTCTGGGCATGTCATTAATGTAAATAATAAATAATAAAGATCCTACAATACTTCCTTGGGGTACAACGTAGGTAGTTATTAGCTCTCTGACTCGATACATACGTACGCTCGGTTTTTGAAGTAATGCAGACCTTATCCATTTTAGTAACTTGTTTTCTGTCGGATAAGTATGATTTCAAAAGGTTTAAGGCATTACCCCTAACTCCATACCTTTGCAACTTCTTCAATAGCACTGTTCTATCCACAAAATCAAACGCCTTGCTCATGTCCATGAACAAAGCAGCTACCGGACTTCTGTTATCAATGCCAGTTATAATTTTTTCAAAGAGCTTGAAAATTGCCATATTGATATTCTTTTTTCTTCTAAAACCGTATTGTTCATCAGCAAAAAGATTATTACGCTCAAAAAATGTGTATAATGTATTGTATATCACTTTTTCTACTATTTTAGAGAATATGGGTAGCAAGGCAATAGGCCGGTAGTTGGCTGGATCGTGTTTGCTACCTTTCTTATATAGCGGTTTTATAACAGCCAATTTTAACCTATCCGGAAACATACCCGATTCTAAACATATATTTATTATATAACTAAGCACTGGTGCTATAATGGTTGACACAGATTTAATAACATTTGTTGTAACTTCATCATATCCAGAGCTATTAGTATTATTTAATGAATTTATTAGTCTTACAATGTCAGGGGGAACTGTGGGTATTAAAAATACTGAGTCAGGATGCATGTCAAATGTTAAATTTTGATTAATAATATTAATGTCAGTAACTAATTCAATTTCGTCAATAAAATAGTCATTAAAAGTTTGGGAGATGCTTTTCGGGTCAGTTATATCTATGTTATTTATTCTAAGTGTCGGTATTCCTTCGACCGGTTTATTATTTTTGCACTTATTTATTATTTGCCATGTAGCTTTACACTTATTAGACGCATTATTAATGTAGTTGTTATTTTGGGATTTCTTAGTTAGACGAATTATTGTTTTTAAGCGTCTCGTATATGTTTTGAAAACTGTTTTAGTATTGGTGTTGGGGTCTTTTCGAAACTGCCACAACATTTCGCGCTTGCGTTTACAGCATAATTTTATACCTTTACTAATCCACTTCGGTGATTTTACTGCATATCGTTTGAATTGCTTAAGCGGAAAGCACATATCATAAAATAGTTTAAATGTGTCGTGGAACTTATTAAATGCGTCATTAGGTTCTGTGGAGGAATAAATATCGCTAAATGTCAAATTTTGTAAGCAAGTTTTAAACTTTTGCATATTGTCTTTACAGAAGCTACGTCTAACTATGTACCAGTATGGAAGTACGCAAGTTTTTTTAACAGGACATTGTAGTAGTTGCGCTGTATGATCTGACAACGCCAATTCGACCGTTACGCATTTACTTCCCCTTATATTGTCGATAATGTTGTCAATGCATGTTCCGCTACAAAGACGTGTTTGAGTGAGCACACCTACTTTCAAATTAAAACTTTGCAATAGGTTTTTAAAGCTGCGAGAGGCGTAGTTATCCTTCAAAATATCTATATTAAAATCACAACTTATGATTATCTTTGTCTTACGTTTAAAACAGATTTCATTGAGAATCATATCTAAATATCTAAACCAACGAGGAATGTATTCACTGAGGTCTTATCCATATTAGGAGGCCTGTAGACACACACAACTATTACGGGGTGATTCTGCAATTCAACCGCGCAAACTTCAATAAGGTTTGGTTTACACCATTTTCCTACATCTAGTTTTTGTCCCAATAAAATCGATATCATTAAGCGGAGGGCTGGCTGCCCAAGTAGGTGCCACGGTGCCACGGTTAGCGGTAGATGCTAGCGGGGCTGAGTGCCCAAGCTGAGCCGACTCTGCATTTAAGTATCGCTACTATTGAATGTTATTAAACGACTGCTTTTAACTAAGTATCAAATGTATTTTTGTTGCAGCACAGTAAAACTTTACGTCTGCCCGCCTACAACCCTGCTTGATTCTCAAAATGGTACCATTCCTAACATAACATGCAACGTGACGGAAAATGCGACAGACAGAAGAAGTGAACAAGGTTTGTTAATATAATCAGTATCATCATTTCTGCCGAAGGAGGTCCACTGCTGGCCTATGTGTAAAATATATTCAATATTGGTAGTACCTGCGTTTAAATTTGAGACATGGCACCACAATTCATACGGACACCATAAATTCAGCAATATCTTCTTCAACAGCTGAGTGCCACCACCCGGAATACGTGGTGTTCACGTGGGTGCTATGCCTGGTCGCGCTCACCTCGGTGCTTAAGTTGTACTTCCTCATCAAGACGCTGGTGGCAACCGTCAACGTTGTGATATACTGCATCCTGATTGTTAGCTACTATAAACATTACCAAACCAAGAATGAGTGAGTATTTATAGAAAGACTAACTATGCCCCATGGTTTCGTGCGTATGGAGATTTCCACAGGAACCGAGCATTTTTACCTTACATTAATATCAAAGAATTTCTCATTTTCCAGGCTACTGCCCGCACAAATGCTGGTCCTCATGATAGGTTTCCTGATAGTGGTGATCATTCACGCGCGGCTTGTAGAAGTAATATCTCGACTGGACTTCCTTTGGAAGCTACAAGCGAAAACTGACCTTGATGAGATGGCGTACACTCAGCGTTTTAACAGACATTTGCTCACACATATACTGCCAGACCACACAGTCAATCATTTCTTGAGCAAACATTGGCATCCTGCTGTAAGTTTTATTTGAATTATTTTATGTTCCTTATTATCTCCGATTTTGGTATTAAGACCAGGCACTCTAAAGACAATTTCCATGCAAGCTCCGCCCCCATGCACCCCGCCACTCCACTATTTGCTAAACGCTAACACATCAGTAATAAAGTTGAATATTGCGTGCGCTCTTGGTTCGTGATTGAGCACTGAACTAAATCGCTTAAGTTTCAATTCTTAAATAATAATTATTGATCTAGAGAAGAAATATCTTGTGGTTGGATATATTTTGTTATTGTGAATACTTATTTTAGACATGCAAGCCGAGTAATCTTCATTTTATTTAAATAATCTTTGTAATTTTCGAATAAAAAATGAGTCGACCAAAAACGTTACAAACTGTCTTGTACAAACGGCTACAAATCAAGGTATACATTTCCAGTTTATGCTGACCTCTCATTGTACGGAAATCCTACACAATGCGAGATCAACTTATACAAAAAATAAGAAACAAAGATCATTCAGATCATCAGATCAATCAAATTTATTGGATCTTTTTCTTTCTACATACAAGTTTCAGTGTTTAAGTGTTTCAGAATATTAATGCGAATTAACATACAATTTAGGGAGAAAAGATTAAAAATTTAAAAAGAAAAAAATATTAGGGAGCCTTCTCTTAACACGATTTATTACTGTGGGCAATCAGCAACGCTACAATACCTATATTCAAACTAATCGGTAAGAATTATAGTCTACGCGCTATACTGCGCTAGCACTGGTAATTATAGTCTACGCGCTATACTGCGCTAGCACTGGTAATTATAGTCTACGCGCTATACTGCGCTAGCACTGGTAATTATAGTCTACGCGCTATACTGCGCTAGCACTGGTAATTCCCAAACCAAAAGAAGCCAGTGTTGTTACAAATAGGTAAACAAAGTCTGACTTATTACTTGCACGCGTAGCATGACCACTTCACTTCTCAACGAAAACAGTGACATTTATTTCCGTACTTTTTGAAATGGTGCCGTAGAAATCTTTCTTCAATCTATAATTTTGTCTTTCGTTTCTACTTGCCTTATGTGTCAGTTTAATTTTGAGCTCCTATTTCAGAACCTGTATTCGCAAGTACATGAAGAAGCGGGTGTGATGTTCGCATGTATAGCTAACTTCGACGAATTCTACTCTGATCAGAATGCAGTCAAGTGTATGCGTGTCCTCAACGAAATCATATGTAATGTATCATTCTTATGGTATCTATGTCGCAGGCAGATTGTATGATTCACATTGACAAACGGGGCCGTCCGTTTACACATGCTCGCAGTTATGCAAAATGCCGAAGGCAAAATGTAAATTGCATTGTCGCTATATAATATGCCACAACATTTGATGGACAATTCAAACGCCGCTGCAAAGCGCGTCGCTGCTAATTACACAAGAAAAATTGCGTCGTTTTGTGATCAACAAAAATATCGAAACCAGTGCAAATTCTACGTATGCAAAGGACTTTCGTATTATAATTAACTCTTATTTAAAGTCTTCATAAGTACCTGATTGTTGGAATAAAGTCTGATTTGTCCAGCCTGTGTTTTATGATGGTCACCCTACAATAACAAAAATGGTGCCGATTCTCTTGTACACCGAACTAAACTATCACTAAAATTCCTTACTTTTGGCTATGACAATCTTAGAGTTATTTGCAAATAAAATTCTCTAAATTTCCGTACCATGTGGCATCAAAATTTTACCCGGCAATTTCGAGAAAAATATACTTTTAGAATTTGACTTCAACCGTTGTAGCTACAGGAAAACGTTCTTGCTTTGCTCAGTCTCCTTTAAATAACATTGTCATATTACAGTTTCGTTCGACAAGTTGCTATTGCAGCCCCGATTCAAGTGTCTCGAGAAGATCAAGACGGTCGGCGCCACATACATGGTTGCTTCTGGACTGAATTCAGACAACACGGTAACATTATCTTTGATTTTAATTCGTTTTGTGTGTTATTTGTTTAGTTGTCATATTAGTTTTTTTTTACTTTCACTGGCTGATAGCTGATGTTATAAGGAGTAACTTGGGTTACATTTATTTTAGAAAAAGATTTAGGGACTACGCGAATCAAGCCGCGGGCAGCAGCTAGTTACAGATATAAATGTAGAAATTTTACATAGGGTGACTTCTTCTTTTTTTTTTCTTCTTCTTTTGAGTTTGGTGATTCTATTATATTCTATTCTATTCTTATATACCATAATGATTATATTAAATAATAATATTTTCCTATATTTATTATTTTGATTTAATTTAAATTTTTGGGTGAAGTTTGACTTTTTGATTTTAATTTTATTTTTGTTATTTTTAATTTGTGTGTCATTATTTTTTTATTTTATTTATCGTGTTTTTTTATGGATCATGTGCTCTGCATAGAGATTTTTATTTATTTATTTATTATTAAATAATATTTTCCTATAAAATAAAAAATAATTACTATAATTTTGTTGTAGTCGGGCTACCACCACTTGTGCTCACTGGTAGACTTGGCCATTGCTTTGAGGGATGAGGTCAAAAGCATCAACTACCACGAATTCCGGCTGAGAGTAGGTAAGAATTTTTAATTTTTAATTATTATTTTAATTATCACATATACAATAATATGTAAAAAAAGTCCTGTCCGATCCGAAAGGGGCACTTAATTAGGTACTGAAATAACATTACCAAAAAGTTATAAAAAATCTTATTATTTACCACCTCGAGCTGTAATTATTTAAATAATATTTTTTTTCATAAAATCGTTAATCGTTAATAAATACATGCATTTTTGACATTGACGACCATAGCAGGAATTAAATCAATTTCGAGTGCAATATCAAAATATTTTCTTTTTATTACAATTTCATGATTCCGGTTAGACTTTATTAAAAAATCGACCATTTTAAATGATAAATTGGTTACTATCTTTTAGGTATAATCCGATTAATAGACGGGCCCAAAAAAAACTATCTCGTTTGCTTTACAATTAATTCCCTGGATGTACCTTGTTCAATCTTGTTGACTAACTAATATTTTCACAACGGCATACGCTATTCTCATGTAAAAAGTTAGTTTCTGGGACGAGTTCTGAGTATCTTAATTATGTGTTTCAGGAATCAGTTGCGGTCCTCTCGTAGGTGGCGTAATCGGTGCTAGCAAGCCGGTGTACGACATCTGGGGCAACACTGTCAATGAGGCATCTCGCATGGAGACCACTGGAGTCATAGACCAGATCCAGATAACCAAATACACCAAGGAGGTAGTACCTATATCGAATTCAACATCATCATTCTTTGTGTGGAAATTGACATGGGAACCCCTGTCTGGAGAAGAACAGGGTTTGAGAAGACTAAAACCTGTCAGGTGGTCTCCTCAAACAACCCCATATTACAAGGCGACGCGGCCTAAATATAGCGGTGTTGGATTTTCAACTTCTGATGCTGAGCCGGGCGTTGACAATTCAACATCACGCTTTTATTTAGGCATTCATTTTAAGTGTCGCTTGGTGTTAGGGGCACGGGCGTAAGTCTCTTAGTAGCCGCCAGCAAGGCCAAAGGTTTTCTGTTACTTTAGCTTTCTGTTCCCTTCTCATTGGCTCCCTTATGCTTGAGAGCCTGCCATAGGCAATTCTGCTGCGCCATTTGCGCTCTCCAGAATGACGAATGCAGATTACTAAATCGCCACCCTGTATGCCTCTCCGCACAGTCCTTCTAGCAGCCACCTTCACAGTGTCGGCCAATCTCACTGGTCCGTCGCCAGTGCCGTTGACCAGTGATTATCAGGCTCTGTAATACCTCTGGGTCAGGCAAATTAGCTAGCAACGTCTTAAATTAACACCGAAATAGTTTATTGTCCAGGTAAAAGAGTAAGCAGGTTTACAGGTTAACACCAAGTTGAGACGACATGAGTATAGCTTGAAATATTACATAGAGCTAGGTTACAAAATATTATTTACCAGTGACCCCCAAAGTAGACAGTTAGTCTTTATCTTGGGGCTCAGGGTACGAATTCCAGAGTGGAGACCAGACAGGTGACTTCAGGTGTTATATGGTATATCTGGTGTGTTTGTGTACCTGTGTGTTGTGAGTGTGGTGTGTGTTGTGTGTGTGTGTGTGTGTGTATGTGTATGTGCGTAGTTGTTCTCATGTGTATCGTTTGATTCAGTGTCAGGTCAGGGTATTTATATTAATTGTTCCGAGTCATCATAACCAGAGCAACATGTTCTTGTTTTTCCACATTTTCGTTCTTAAATCTGCTTTCATGTCCATTTTTAAAGAAAAATCTTACTAATTATTTTGTCGTTTAGCTACTGGACGGTTTCTACGTTCTTAATTGTCGCGGCAAAGTAAATGTGAAAGGCAAGGGAATGATGGAGACATGGTGGGTGGTAAAGAAGTCGAGGAAGGACGCGATTCCGTCAACAGCGGACGAGAGGCCGACGGCGCCGCCGCGTTTGCTGGCAGCGCTCGTCTACTCAATGATGCAATCCCGAAAGCGCATCAATACGCATCCACTCGACGCTGCTTCTATGCGTGAGTACACAACATACCTGCGGGGTAATTGCGCAACACACTAACGGTAGTAATGGCTTTCATTTTGACATTTCAACAACATTCATTGCGTTATTTACGTTGTTGAGCAGACTAGTTTTTCGAACATATGAAGCAATAGATTAACAATATCCATCAAAAATCATTCAGATTGTGATTGAAAGTGTGTTACGCAATTAGAATGCAGCATATTAACGCGTATCAAGTTCGAGTCTGTGCCTTATCAAAATTTAATTCGGAAGTTCAGGCGTGGAAACTTAAAAAGTGCTACAATAATCTTTTGAGTTTGACGCTTGAATGACAGGGGCCCGTTGTTGGTAAACATTTGTGAAATTGTCTCGTAAAAAAAAGATGGTGGCGTTAGTTCCGATTTTGGCTAAAGCTTTGGTTTCCTATAAAAGTGGTTGCGTCATAGGTAACGGCCGTCATGAAAATCTGTAATTTTTATCAGTATTTTACAAACGTCAATGTCAAACCCACAGCCCAAAGATTTCAATCGCTAGATTTGCCTTCACCGTACTTGCAGTCACAAGAAAAAGTGTTCATACTGAGAAGAGTGAGCTCACACATGATTAAATAGCGTTTCCGTGACAATCAAGTGTAGTCACTGCGTCATTGTGTGTCAGAGGTGACAAAACGAAACAGAAATGCGACGCAGTACGACGAATCTAACGATTTAAATCTTTGTCTCTGACATCATTTTCATGACAGCCGTCACTGCGGCCGCTAGTGGCGACCACTGCTCTTCTAGGAAACCGTAGCTGCGCCAAAAGATTATTGTACAATAAACAAACTTGACAGACGTTTTTACATTTGTTGTATTAGTTTTTCTTTAGTAATGGTTTAATATTAGGGTGTGTGTATTATATTACAGCTAAACAGAACAGCGGTGTCCGAAAGAACCGCGCACTGACAGCTCCGTGCGGCTCAAATCAACAAGGCGATCACTTGTGGTGTCGTCCTAGGAATGCAAAAACGTGAGTATTTCAACATCTTATTCTATGCATATGTCTCAGTATTATAACAGTCCACTGCTCCCACAGTTCTCGTGGAGAAAAGCCCTTCAACAACATGGTTACGGAACTGACTAACCAGACTACATTTAAATTCTTATCGCCATTATTAAGACTATAATTCTTGCACATTTGAAAATGTTTAAGCCCCTAAAACTAAAATACAATTTATTTATTTTATTACTAGATGCACCGTGCGGGTTTACTCGCATATATCTCAATTCCGTGAGAATATAGGGATAAAAAATATCGTATATCCTAACCGAGATCATGGTCTACCCATGTGCGAAATTTAATCCAAATCCGTCCAGCCGTTTTAGCGTGAAAGCGTAACAAACAAACACCACTTTCGCATTTAAAATATACACACAGTAAAATAGATAAAAATACGATATTTATAAGTATTGAGTACAAAGTACCTACTGCTTATTTCTAAAGAAATTTCATCCGGGAGACCTGCGAAAGGAGAAATGAAAAAGAAATGTAGACTATAGTGAGTGAGAACAAGAAGAGGAGAATATGATCTTGTGACGTCTTTATCTAAAATATTAAATATACCTACACATTTATTCTCATCATTCATTCATTTCTACCTTTGAATTTTATTTACTGCTTCGTTGTAGAGCTAAAAACGAGCGCAGCTGCCCGTGACAAATAAAACAGATTTTTAAAGACTCTCACTACAAAGTAGGAACAACCATGTTACAAACAACGATAAAAGACTATACTAGCGCGTGGCCAAAATCGGAACTAAAGCCGCCATCTTGCTTTGTCAATACAATTTCTGTGACAAGTCCACAATAGCGGTGGGCAAAGTGTATCATTTTTGCTACTGGAACATTTGCATCTGGATCACTGAAATGATCCGAATAATTGATAATTATGTTTCATTTGGATCATTTAAATCATCGACTCAAAGGATATACAAATGGATAACGACATTGAAAAACTGTGAGAGTATGAATGATACACATCTCATTTGGTATCTCTTTCTGACTTAAATAGATTGTAATGTGTCACCCGCTCCCTCGCGACTCGCGAGTCAGTTCAGTAGTAGGGACTAAAGTACCGTAACTCAGCGTCCTCAGTCTTTCTCTCTCGCTCACTGCTGCTCAGTCGCCTCGCAAGCGACGGTCGCTCGGAAAGAGCACAGAGGCAAAGTAATGATTGCGATTCAAATGAAGCGTTTGAAACGTTGTTACTGAACCAATATTTTGGAACACTTCAAAGATCCGGATCAGTGAGTCGGTTCCGTAAAGAGTTACACACGCCTATTCCACACATATTTCCTAACCACGGCCCCCCTTTCAATGTCATTCAGGCGCCAAAAGATCCTTGTAACACTCTACGCATAAACGTGATCACCTTTTGACGCGGTAGGCCACCTTTCGATATAAATCTATGTATATACGTATATAGCATTATCAGCCTATAATATTCCCACTGCTGGGACACAGGCCTCCTCTCTGTGAGGAGTGGGCCGTAATCTACCATACGGGCCCAGTGCGGGTTGGTAGATATCACATGTCTTCGAATTTTTGGTTCTGGGACATGCTTATTTCCTCACGATGGTTTCCTTCACCGATTTGAGGTTCAAACTCGCGACTTACATTTCGTAAGTCGCGAGTCCACTGCACCTCATATAAATCTATGTTTTAGACAAAATAAAATTACTACCCCCAGTGAGGGTACACCTTGTGCTTTTCATGTCTCCTAAAGAAACACAACTGACTGAGATGCTGACATGATGACTCTCTATTTCAGGGTGGGGAACGCGACAGGATTTGATGAGAATATCTGCATACGGAGGCATGGCCCCGCTTCCGCGAGGCCTCCCGGGAGGCCTACCGCACCAAAACCCAATATAGGTATTGCACAAGATGAAAATATGCCTCCCGAGACCCAGCCTGAGGGTTCAGGTACGTTGTTAAATATAACAAGCTTCGCTTGACTGATAAAATTCAATATCAATTTATATGTTGGTCACTAAATTATGTTGCAAACATCTACTTTCAAAGATCAAGTACTTTGTTTTCAAATTAATTTTAAGTTTCATAAACAATATGTAAAAAAGCCTGTCCGATCCGAAAGCGACACATTATCTAAAACTAATAAAAAAATATTATTTTTATTGAAAATAATATATATGGTTATTGCTAGACATCGGATTATATGCCTTTGCATGTTTGCATATGCAAATGCATTAAACGCAATTTTTATAGCGTTATTGCATATTTTAGTAATTTTGCATTGATAGTGCTTATTCAAATTAAAATTAAATGCTGTTCTACTCGTATATAAAAATAAAGAAAGTTAACGCCTGAAAGAATAAATGCCTGCAGAGGTTTCTGCAGAAATGGCGCCAAATTTCAAGTTCTGTCCAGTATCGTCAGTTGACGTAGTGACGTAATTTTCACCCTACAAAATAATATTTTACTAAGTGACAAACGTCCCAAATTAAAAATTAAAATTTGGTCTTGATTCAAAATTTACAGTGTTTCCATTTTTTATTAGTTCACTCACTGATAACAAGTTTGTATTTAAACTTGGCACACATAGCACATCTTTAACTGTGATTTCGAAGTTACAATTCGTCGTTATCTGTACGTTTCCTGAACACAAAAATGGCACAACTGTATTATTTGCAACAGTAATACTTGATAAACTCGGCGAGTAATCTGCATTGTTTATCCAATCTTTTATCGCCGTCATATGTGCACTTGCGCCGGAATCGACGTACCACTCATGTTTACTATATTTTCTAGAAAATCTAGAAATATATTTTGATTGTATATAGTCACAAGAATTACATCTTTTATTAATATAAATATATTGCGAAAATAAACGTATATTCTATATATAAATAGTATTTTGATTGTGCATATTTCGCCCTTTTTTGTGCATTTTGATAGTGCATATAATCCGATGTCTAGTTCTTGCACACATTTTTAGCCCCATTGAAAAAAACTGTGACGAATTTTATTTTTTATTTTTCCTCTTAATTATCACGGATCGGACAGGTTTTTTGTTACATTTTGTATATAGGGTAGAGTACCGTAAAATGAGCTACTTATGTCTCGAGATTGATAAAATCTGGCCTGGCTGCCGATTTTAAGACATGTTGGTCCTCAATCTAACATTGGTATATTTATCTTCCAGGAGCGAGACTAAAGGCAGCAAGTTTCTCAACCACGTCTTCATTGAATGGCTCGGAAGGCTCCCTGCGCATGCGAACTATTACGAACGCCTTCCTCTTCAAAAACAGAATTAAACATAAAATTGACAAAGAAAAGTTGTGTATAGAAGAGAAAGAAAATGGAGAGGACAATGGCGACAATACTAGTCAATGAATTTCGCTAACTCTTACTTATAGGCTGAACTAGAAAGAGATAGAAGAGATTTTTAGATCGAAAGAATTTTGAAGTTAGTCTTCATGTTACTTCAGCATGCTTTTTTAGGTGACCAGTCATTCTAGAAGCATCCTATGTCCTAACCCAGGCCATGATTACTTCCACATTTATAATATTAGGGTACGGATGCTTTCAGTGCAATAATCGGTAACCAACAGTGTGACTGTTGATTTGGACTAATTTCCTGAAGTCAAACTTTTTATAAATTTTATAAGTTTTTATAAGCACAAATCGAGTTTTACAGTTATTCAAATTCAAAATTCAAAAGTCATTTATTCAAACTAGGCTGAGAATCAGCACTTTTCGAACGTCAAAATTACATAAGACAGTCCCCCAAAACGCCGACCCTTCACCACTTCCTAGTGCATTAGCTGGGAAGAAGTGGCGCAACAAACTCCCCAGCAGCACAGCTGTCGTTTCAGTTAGAAGAACAAAAAAAAAAGATTATATATAATAGTATTCAAAATAATTTACATAACGCAACACAAAACATAATTCAAATTATTAGCCATATGTTAGCTAGCACACGCCAATATACCAAACAAAATCATCGAGATCTATACTCAGGTCGAAATAAAAAAACTAAACGTAAACAGAACTTAATATCTAAATAAAAAAGCCTCCAGGCATAATGGGCGTGCCCGCTTACATATAGTTGTAACTGGAAGTTATAAATGATAAACTAGGACCATCGATGTAAAATAAATAAACAAAGAGTTAATTACTAATAACAATAAATAATATGATCAATTGTCGAGGTCACTAGCTAACCACATATTGCAATACAACTCATAAAAAAAACATTGTGATGAGTAGTTTTTGTCAACAATAAATTAAAGTTAAATTAAAATAACTTGACTTAATTAAAAAGTCAAATAAAATAAACAATTATATAAACTCATATAACTTGTCAGTACGTAAGCTGGAGAAAGAACATAAACATTGTCTTGAGTTAATCACAGCGACCAACTATTCTTATCATTTAAATAGTCGTTGATAGAATAGTATGCCTTTGAACAAAGATTGGATTTTACTTTCGTTTTAAACGCATTAAAAGGCAAATCTAGTAAAGAAGAGGGTAGCTTGTTATAAAAGGTTATACCAAGCCCAACAAATGAGTTTTGAACCTTATGAAGCCGGTGAAAGGGAGCTCGTAGTTTGTCCTTATTTCTAGTGTTAACATTGTGAAAATCACTGTTTTTAGTGTATATGTGTATATTTTGCCTAATATATAAGATATTGGCGAAGATGAATTGAGATGCCACCGTGAGGATACCAATATCTTTGAAAAAATCTCTCAGATAAACTCTGGCACCAAGCTGGTAAATAGCTAGAACAGCTCGTTTTTGAAGAACAAATATATTTTGAATATCAGCAGCTTTGCCCCACAGCAGAAGACCGTAGGACATAACGCTATGAAAATAACTAAAATAGACTAACCGAGCTGTATCGACGTCAGTGTGTTGTCTTACTTTCCTGACGGCGTAGGCGGCCGAACTGAGCCTTCCCGCTAGGCTCGATATATGTGGGCACCACTGAAGTTTGGCATCCACTGTTATGCCCAGAAAAACCGCCGAGTTTACAGATTCAAGCACCTCTTTATCTAAGACGATGTTGGGACCTAGATTTCTAACATTTGGTAGGGCAAACTTTACACATTTCGTTTTCTTAGCAGATTTCACTTTTAGCTTTAGGTTTAGCATAATGGAATATTTTTAATCCCATGTTGTGTTTTTTAATGTAGTAAGTACCTAATTATATAGATTTGTATAATTTTATTTGAACACGTTGTAAATTTTTATTTTTTTATGTGTACATGTATTATGATAGTAAAGTTTAAAGCGAACAATTTTTATATTTATCTGTATTATTATTTTTAAAGTGGATATTTTGTAACATTTTAATTCCAAGGTTATACAAAAAAAAATTAAATAAAAGAAAAAAAAATAAAAACTTTTAAGGCTTTAATTATTGATCCTATGATAAAATAAACTTATAATATGGTTTATAATATAATATTGTTTATTGTTTAACTAGGACTAGATTACATGGCAAGGGAATATAAAAAGCATAAGTATAAAGTTTCTTATATCTAGTTAGTGGATGCCGTACTGTTCACCTAGATAGGTTATAAAATAACCTTTATGTGTAGAGCGGGTGCGAGTGGATGTGACTTCTTGTCTCTATAATGGAGATGAAGAGGTTGGAAAATGGGTGCACCTCAGATGGTACCATCTCGGTCATGTTAGAACATGTATAATCAGTCATGGAAAACCGCCGCTTAAAAAAAAACATCCTCAACGACCAGTCTTTTTTCTCACGCCGCCGCCGCCGCGGACTTCCCAGGAACTGAAAAACAATTTGCCAAACACCATTACATTTAAAAAAATTGTTGTCGATTCTCTTGGTCACAGGCTAAACTTAATTAAGACTATTTCCATATTTTTCTCTCCAATAAAACAAAAAAGGACGGACATAAATAAGATCTGTTAATTTTAGATGAACCTATGGAATTAGTAAGTACCTACTAAATAGAATGTAACTATCGTCATCTTGGTTTTTGAATACCTTCCACAAAATGTTTACCAACAGCGCGCCCTCCTGTCATTATTTGACCGTCTCTGTCGACTCTGTCAGTAAAGCTTTGGTTTCCTAGGAAAGCGGTTCTGTCATATAACGGCCGCCATGAAAATCTGTAATTTTCAACAGTATTTGACATTAAGTCAAACCCCGCTACCCAGAGATTTAAATCGCTAGATTTGCCCTGTCCTGTGTTCATACTGACAATAGTGGAAGAGTGAGCTCACATATAGGACAATCAAGTAGTCACTGCGTCATTGTGTATGGCGAATCTAACGGTTTAAATATTTGCCACCGCCATCATTTTCATGACAGCCGTCACTACGGCCGTTAGTGGTGGACACCGCTCTTCTAGGAAACCGTAGCTTAAGAGATGCCCTATTAGAATACCAGCGCTGATGCTGAGAAAGGAGTATTTTGGCCTCGCACAGGACTTTCTGCTTTTTTTTTTTTTTTTTTTTTTTTGTTTTTTTTTCCATAAATTTTTCAATGAGTGTGTTTTAGCTTAATTTTAGATCTCCTGTGCTTGTCTCAAATACTTTTTCATTCTTTCTTTCTTTTAGATGGAAGGTTAAGTATAAAAAGATAGCTTGTGTAGGTATACCTCGTCAGGGCCAGTGGGGTCCGGTTGTCGTACGCGTAGATATCGTTTTCTGTCAAACCAGGAACTAATATGATAGTCATAGTCAAACGGCACAGGATGTAGACTTTCAGTCACCCACCACGTCTCCATGATTCCCTTCCCTTTCACTTCCACTTCGCCGCGATACTCTAGCACGAACTTGTCCTTCAGCATCTGTGCAACAATACCATTTCCACAGTATAAATAAGTAACAGTATTACATATTCATAGTAAAGGTCCGAAAAAACGCGCTTCTAAATCTCAGTGCAGTACGCAACAGTCTCGCCCGTGCGGCAGTTACGCACGGACGCGGAAGGTTTATCTACCGAGCGGCCGTAGGTTTAGAATTATTTCAAGGTCACTGCCGAGACATAATACTGTTATTATACTGTGCTATTTCCCCTCAAAAACAAAAAGGGAAGTATATGGCGCCATTCATAAAACGAATTGAAAATGGCAGCCAAACAAACGAGCTCATCGTGCTCTTTCATAGACACAGTATTCCCCGTGGTACCGCAGATTAGTAACGCTACACACGTATCCGAGTAGTCATTTAAAATTCGTTTCTTTAAGGCGAAAGCGCCAGAGTAGCCCGTGGGAGAGTTGTATTGATAAATACATATTTGTTATGGTCACGAATCATATATTTGATCAACATACAACCTGATAGGTACTGACCTACAAATAGCAAAATAAGTTTGAATCTCGCGGGCGATTCTACCTATTGATGATTTTAATGATTATATTATCTAAACCTACATATTAACTGTTGTGGGTGCGTCCAAATTGCAAATAGCTATCAACAATACTTACGAAAATTTTAATTTAGATTTTTTAAACGAAAAAGAGTACAAACGAGCTTGGAATATTCTCTACTCTGACGTCACAATGAGTCCCTTTCCACTCGGTGGATTAATGGAGTCAAAAATAAGCAACTAGGTTATTCTGAAATATTGTTTAAGTACACTGCTTCACTATTGCATTAGGATTTTTTTGTTTTTAAGATTTGAGAAAGAATATTGGTGTTCTATGATAATGGGACAATGGTTTCGTCACCTGTCGGGTGTACTTGGTGACTTGTATCTGGCCAATCTCTCCGGTGCTCTCCATGCGAGCCGCTTCGTTGACAGTGTTGCCCCAGATGTCGTACACCGGCTTGCGAGCGCCGATCACACCGCCCACGAGAGGACCGCAACTTATCCCTGATGCAAATAGTATGGATAAGAATTAAATTGAGGCCATCTGTCGTGCAGTAAATAGTCAATCTGCCTAGCGGTTTCCCAACTATGTTCGGGTCGGCTTCCAGTATAACCGGATGCAGCTGAATACCGTATTTTACATGGAGCGACTGCCAATCTGACCTACAACCCAGTGACTGGGTAATACGTATCGTATTGCTTACCCTTGGTAAGACTAGTTGTCAGACTTTTGGGCTTCTGACGACCCGTAACGACTGTCAAAGATGACAGCCGGGACCAACCGCTTAACGTGCTTTCTGAGGCACGGAGAAGTCTCGGTATGTTAAGTAGTCACCCATCCACAGACCAACACCAGCAAGCGTAGCTTAACCTGATAGATCTTACCGTAATACTTAGCCACGATCTCTTAGATAAAAAGTGTGATTTTTAAATAAATGTCACCTGCTCTTAGTTTAAATTTGTGGCCAGGAATACTTCTGAGTGCCTCCCTTAACGCGAGGGCGTAGTCACAGAGAGCGTACAGGTGGCCATGACTGTCATTCCCGAACTGTAGAGACAAATGGAGGAACGATTAGATAGTATGGAAGGTTGTGCAATAGGGGCAATAGGCTTGCCCCCCCATCTATTACAAGAGACATATTATATTTGAAGGATATTGCTATTCTGCCGGGGTCGCGGGAAAGTCCGAAAGGATACCGTGACCCCTGACAACGTACAGGCACAGACAGTAACAGTCTGATACGCCCTCCCGCTCCGCCCAGAGCGGGAGAAGTTATTTGATAAATTCCCACCCAAAAAAGAAAAAGAAAAAAAAAAGGATATTGCTTATCCATTGCTCCATAGGTTCAAAAAATTTGTCTGCTCAACAACGTTAATAACGCAATGAATGTTGTTGAACTGTCAAAATGAAAGCCATTGCTACTGGTGTGTTACGCAATTACCCCGCTGATGCCATGTTAAGTCAAATATATGTAAGGAACAATGTATCCTACCTTGTATTTAGGATCAAGTCCTGACGCAGCCATGTATGTTGCACCGATCGTCTTAATCTTTTCAATGCTTTTAAATTCTGACTGCAGTAGTACTTCATCGAAGCAAACTGTAAGTATTAACATTTTGAAATAATATTAAAGTACTAATTCTATTAAAGAGAGTAAATAACACGTGTAGTTTTAACCACTTTAGCGCATTACAGCTACTGAACAACACAAGACCATGAAATTGTCAATTTAAAGCTCAAAATTCTAAAGTCATTTATTCAAAATAGGCTGAGAATTAGCACTTTTCGAACGGCAAAATTACATAAGACAGTCCCCCAAAAACTCATACATAGTACTTGTAACGAAATCTACTCATTATGCTTCAATTTATAGAAACCACATTGTGAGGCAAACCACCGATGATTGATAATAGATGACACAACAAGCTCACTTACTTAGCACTTTGCAGAGTCCCTGTGTAATTATTTTAATTACAGCTTGTAAACAAAAGAGCGACATCTATACGTATGACAAATTACGAGAAACATAGTTGAGCAGTCGAGTGCCTTTGCGCTCTGTGCACAACAGATGGCGCCACAGACGCACTAAAGTTACAGAAATCTACATCACACAAGCTGAGTTTTGGCATCATTTACTTTAGCTGGAACGAAATTTCACTGAATTTCTTCCCCTTATAAATACAGAAGGAAGGAAAAAAATACCGATTTGTTTACCAAGTTTAGGTACTTACTTAATTTTCTACTCAAAGCACATAATTTAAAAAAGTCACCACCTCCTCTCATCCAGGTTTTACTACTCACAACTTAGCTACGAATTTAAATTTGGAAGCTGCTATCATACGTATAATTTTGTTGAGCACGTGCAAGCTGCTGATTGCGAACTCGTACGTCCACTCAGTACTATCCATCTTAAGGTTAGCAACGCACGCAAACAGCACGCCCACCTCGTCATGCTGCTGAGAATACAGATTCTGAAATTAAAAACAAATGATTAATTAAACGAAGATTACAAATTTTATAAAATAGGAGGCAGTTAAAAATTAAACTTACATCCGGGCGCCAATCTTTACTAAGGAAATGATTAACAACATGCTCGGGCAGTATATGTTCGAGTAGTTGTCTGTTCATGCCCTGAGCGGACTCCATGCGTGCAAGGTCAGTCTTCACTTGCCGTTTCCAAAGAAAATCCAGCCGAGATATGGCATCTACCAGCCGCGCATGTGTTACCACCACTACTAGGAAACAGCACATTAGAACCAGCATTTGTGCAGAGAACAGTAACCTGGAAGACCACGGAATATTTAAAATATACGATTTTAGTTGTATGTTATAGACTGCAAAAAAATGCAATGATAAACTCACATGTTCTTGGTTTGGTAATACATGTAGTAGTGAACGATCAGGATGCAGTATATCACGACGATGACGGTCGCCACCAGCGTCTTTATGAGGAAGTACAACTTGAGCATCGACGTGAGCGCGACCAGGCATAGCACCCACGTGAACACCACGTATTCCGGGTGATGGCATTGGTCTGATTAAGGAATAAAACATGTTGTTACTATCCACGTCAAACATTATAAATATTGTATCTTAAAGATACAATAATGAATAAGGTTGCCAAATTTTTCAACGTGGTCAAGGTTTCGGCTTCAAAGTTTGAAACCGAAACCTTGACCACGTTGAAAGGGATCCCTTCAGTTACCAGAACTAGGAGTGGTGACCCTATGATAAATTAATCATAAATGAACCGTACTGCTTTAGTATCAGCTTTTGACCGGTGATAAAAGTAAGTTTTACATCATATTCACCTGTATCATTGTCACTGTTTGACATTGTGTCCGTAAAGTTAGATATAACTGTGCACGTAGAGTTTGATATCAGCTGGTGCGGCGCCAGTGGACAGATATACAATTTCATGGTACTGCAACAACATAAAACTAATTTACGAGACATCGCAAGCCATCTGGGTCCAGTTAACTTTAAGAGGTGTCGTACACTGCATTAGTCTACGTTGTGGGAGTATAAATACCTGGATAGAGACATGATGAAAACGAAGAAGCAGACATGCATGACCCTGAGGATGCGAGTGTTGGTCACTTTGACGGAGAACTTAACGAGGTGACGCTGAACGTTGGGGAACTCTTGGAACATCACCAGCGCGAAGCAGAGGGTGAGGGGTATCGTCATCACCACCAGAACAATCATCAGATTTCCGCAACTGTGGAAAGAAACTACATAGTTAGTTTCAAAGAAATGTAAGCAATCACATTCCTTCGCGATGTCTGTATGTAATATGACATCAGGAATAGCACTAGGTACCAGAAGTTCGCAGAGCGGTAGCACGAAATAATACAGATGGGACACTGCGCAAAATCATTTAAATAAAATGCGACTCTTGCTACGACACAATAAAGTGCAATTCAGGTCGCACAGCGCTAATCACCTACAGTTATATTCACCTAGAAGTTGCCTCTCTTTCTATCGCGTGACTCTTAGATCTTCTGACTACGTTACACTCACTAACTTGGCCCAACAAGACGGGCCCGCCGCGTACTTGTAGTTCCATACGTAAACTGCGGAGTGTCCCATCTGTATTCATCTGTGGCGTGTCAAGCTCAAGTGAAAGAGCCAAGATGGTTTCCGACACACGACACCCTTTGTACGATAACACCCTCGTGCCACAAAGGCTGGAAGCCGCAACAGCTTGTTGAAGTCCACCTGCAAAAAATCTGCCACGTTGCCTTGGCTTACCTGGAAGTCTTTAAATAGACTTCTGACCCAGGTAGCTCGAAGCAAGCAAAACCTGCTCAGATGGCGGTTCACAGATGACTCCGCCCTGGAGTGTAAATGTGGTGCTGTCGCATAAACAATGGGGACTTAATATCGAGTCCAGCAGGTCCTATTGCCTGCACACTGCAGGAGCTGATGGAAGCTACTGAAGGTGCAAAACTCGTAGCCGAATTCGGGACTGACTCTATATAAATTGCCATCCACACGCCAAGGAGAAGAAGCATGAGATTGTCTAATCCATCTAAGTATCTGATTGGCTTATCGCAGGAGAAGATTTTCATTGAAAACTTGCCTACTAAAAACACTCACTCATAGTGCGCAAGACTCTGCACGGCTACAACAAACAGCCATTGCACCATGCAGCACATGACGTTAGACTTAAAAGTATCTCCATCGAGCTCTTCGTAGCAGGATTCGAGATCTTCTCGTCGAAACAACAATGAGAAGGGGTGCATGTGCTCTGCGCTTGCGTTGATCAGGCGGTGAATTTGGTCGACCTCCTTAAAAAAAGGTATATAGGCATTAACAAATCAACAAAATAGAGAAATATATAATATCCAAGGTCTGTTCGTTACCTCCACGACTGTCTTTTGTTGCTCTTCGTGAACATCCCCATAGTAGTACTGTAACACACGTTATAAACAAAGGTTAAAGATTTGAAATAATCAATAAAACTTTATTGATTGGTTAAGTAACCTCTGTGAGTTTCAATATCTAGGCCCTTTCGACGTTCACCTGTATCTAATTCACCCAACATAACCGCCGGCACGGCTTTGGCTAGGCGAGGTCTATGCAAGGATGGAACATAATCATTAAGTGTATGTACATTTTCAAAGGGCATCTCCGGCTTCCAGTTGCTTTCTTCTATCGTGAGGTTGTGACGGTGGCGGCGGCGTCGCAATTTCGATTTGATTAATGGAAGTGGACGCTGCGGTGATTCTGTAACCATGGAGACGTTGCACTGCTTTTCTGATCCATTTTCAACACTGAAATTAAAAAAATAAAGTTAATACATTAGCAAGGGTCTCTTGAAAAACCTGACGATCGATATTTTGTGGGT
Source organism: Agrochola macilenta (assembly GCA_916701695.1). NCBI lineage: Eukaryota > Metazoa > Arthropoda > Insecta > Lepidoptera > Noctuidae > Agrochola > Agrochola macilenta. The sequence continues at coordinate 5,369,490 of OU753554.1, read as the reverse complement.
GATCCGTGGTAATTAGCAAAGAAATTAAACAGCAGAACAAAATGGACAAATTAAATCAAATTAATGATTACTAAAAAATCTTTGAAATTTCAGGTCAATTAACCTCGTGGCCGATATATTTCTGATCTGTTTCGGCTGTTCCGTACTCTCAATGAAGTAGGTGACGGGATGGTATTCTTTAAGCAGCAGGTCTCGCGTCCCGCACTCCCTCGGCTCCACCTTAAATGCCCCGTTTAGGCACTCGAATGTGGAGGATGAAATGTGCACGCGACTGGAACATATAATGAAGTAGATGTAACTACCAAATGCGCAAGCTAAAAGTGGGCAACGTCGCAAATAGATGTCAAATATTTACGTGTTTTGATTAATTTGGCAATATTACTGTATGAAAATAAAAAATGTTTCTAACTAGTGAACTAAAATATTGATTATAAAATGCTATAATGAATATCGTGACACCGAATATTTAGTTTTAGATGTGAAAAACGTATTTGGAAACTTTCCAAATCCCTTTTTTACACAGAAAACGGTTACAAATTCAGTGTTATAATTGCAATTCATTGTTAATAAAAATAATAATAATAAAATAGTAATATTGCCAAATTAATCAAAACAGCGAAATATGTGAAATTTATTTGCGACGTATCCCACTTTCAGAATAAACGCTCTTAATTAAAAAATGAGCAAGTAAAGTAAAAATTGATTTGCATAGATTGCAGGTACAGTAAATATTATGACAGTTTGATGGTTGATCCTTGTGCCATCTACCTTTTAATAGGCATGCAACATTATTATAAAATTTGTAAATTAATAATTGAATTGCAGTGATGACATAGTTAAATTATTTTTGAGGTATTACAGTTCAACAATAGTCGGCATGGTACATTCATATAATAAAAAATATATTTAAATAATCTAGAATACAATAGGCATAAAATTAAATAAATTGAAACAATGTCTTAATTAGGTGTGTCAAATTAAATTACATAAAATTATTCAGTACATAAGTCAGTGTCATTTAAGCCGTGTCTCCTGCACGTGTTTTTTCGAAACAATAAGTCCAATAAGTCTCCTGCGCAAGTATATTTTATAATTTTTATTAATAACTCATTTTGTGTAGATGTAGTACTTAATGAGTTCCGACGAGGAAGACGTGCTTAAAAAGTAACGAATAGTATCTCTATTAAAATCCATCGTCAAATATCACAACTTGTTCACAGCTATTTACTGGACAAATATAACCTCAAAACCTGTGTTGACTGACAGTGACAGATGTGCGCGGTGCGCGCGGCAGTTGAAAATGTAACATACCCTTCCCCTCTTCACCCGCGCGAGGAATGTTTTCCATGCAGCTCGGAAAACAAAAACATTCTGTTTACATACACAAATGAGTATGGCCAAGCCTCTTTGTTTCGATGATGATTTTGATTTTTTGATTAGAATACATTATAGATTTATTTAGTTATTTAGTTTTATAATACCTACAAATATTGTTGCTGTAGAGTCTAAATGAATGTCTATAGTCTTAGTTTTTTGTATTGTTATTAAAGTTTATGTAGTAATAAGTTTAGTTTAGGTTTTTATGACCATGTACCTATATGTAAATATTCGTATGCCGCTTTTAGCGGCGGATGTGTCTTGAACATAATTTATTATACCTACCAACTTGTACGTACCATATCCGACGAATAAATGTCTTTGTCTTTGTCTTGATGTTAAATAAAAACTACACTCCCACAGATTTGATTATTTAGATTTAGATTTTGATAGCAGGAAAGCGAGAAGAAAGATGTTACACGTCAAAAATGTGAAAGTGGGGTCTTCGGAGTGAATGCGTCGAGAAGTATTATGCGCATTGTCGTTCTATAACGACTATGCGCATCATGAGGCCAACAGCACCTTGCCTAAAACGACGCTGTTTTGTGAACAGCTCAGGCGCACCGGCTTTCAACATACCCTGGCAGGCCGCTGCTCTCAATGTGGTTAGCGAGGGTGACGTCACGCGACCACAGGTCGAACTGCCACTTGAGCTGCCCCAGTACCCCGCACAACACCTTACCGCTGTGAATACCGATGCGTATGTCCAGATCCACCTGAACACAGAATGTGGAATGTGTGTTTTATTATACTTGACTGTGCTGCGTAGTTTTGTTACCAGCTTAACTAAAGTATTATGTTGTGTTTCACCGTTTTCATTAGGCACCGCACGTCGCGGACGACACGTATCATGTGCAGCCCCATATTGACGCAGCAGTACGCGTGATCTGCACGCTTCGGCATCAGTCCACTCACGCAGAAGTAGCAGTCGCCCAGCAACTTGATGCGGAGGCAATGGGTCTCCTGAGGAAAGCACACAGTTTTCAGTGTTCAATAAGGAGATAGCACGTCTCAGCCTGATTAGCATTAAGGAGAACTTCAACCTAACACAATACCCAGCCGGTGGGGTATATCCTCTGACTGACAGGAATTCAAGAAAACAATGCATACAACTTATCCTGACGGTATCGCTATCCTATTCGATTTGAGTGGTTTGCTTACATAATGTTCTCTACAAGAAAGATTTACTGGATCTGCTTGTCAATTTTGCAGGTTATTATATTTTGTTTTATGTCGGCTTTTTGGGGGCTTCATTAACACTTTCGACTCCACCCAGTTTTCATGTACCCTCTGGGAGGGTTCACTTCCAATATGCATGGCGGCATGGCGTATGAATTCCATAAAGAGTGGGTGGAGTCGAAAGTGATAAATACGTTACAAAGCACTCGCTTCATATTTGCATATATAGGTAATCTTAAATATTTAACTCGAATGACGATCAGTTCAGTTAGTAAATAGATTATGTAGGTAAAATTTGAGTTCCTTAAAATAAATGTTCGTTCGTATTGTACATTATACACAATCTTACCAATGCCAACTTATCGAAGCCAGCGAATAGTGAATTCAACAACACCACCAAGTCTTGCGCACTGCACTTGCTGGACAATTCTGTAAGTTAGCAGAGTACGTCCCATTAAATATCACCAGGCGGAGCAATACCTAATATTACAGCTCAACAAAAATAAGTAGAAATATTTTTTATAATTAAACTTTATTCAGGATTGGCAATTTTGTATGTAAGTAAGTAAGTAAGTAAGTAAGTAAGTCGTTTATTTTGCAAATATGGGTACAGTAAAAGGTGATAATTTTTAAACAGATAGGTTCAGCCATATCTTACCGACAGGCATGCAAAACTTAAATAAGAGTTTCACGCTAAAACAACAACAAAGGCAATTATATTATGATACATTGAAGAGCACTACTACAAAAATGTTTTTTTTTTTTTTTTTTGATAAAAAGCATATGACTTTTAAGATACGTGATACAAAATTACAGTTTTAGTGAATATGATGATTACAGCCTTACAAGTCTTGACATTGAGTACTTACATGTTTTGCCATTACGGCGTACAAAATTAGTCTCAGTAGACAAATAAATAATAAAAGAAAGAAATCACAATGTCAAAAATTTAAATTAATTTTAGTCAAGGCACAATTCAAAACAAATGTCAATATTTAAAAGTAGAGTAAACAAATATAAAAATAAAATAAAGCAAATCAATTTGGAGAACAAACAAATTCTTTCTCCGTAAGGAATTCGCTGATATTATAATATGCTTTATGCGTTAAAAAGCGTTTAAGCCTAGTTTTGAATATTGTTAATGGTAGTTCTTTCCATTGCTTAGGTAATTTATTATAAATAACCGGACCCATGCAATAGACACTCTTGCGCAGTAGTGCCGTTTTGGCGGGATGGGAGCATACTTGGTTATTGTCGCGTCTATTACGTGGGACTACGTCGGCTAGACGTTTAAAACGATTTGGGTTTGACTTCACAAACACAGCTACCTCCATTATGTACAAGCTAGGAAGTGTTAATATTTTGTGTTGTTTAAAGTATGGCATGCAACTATCAGTGGATTTAAGCTTAAACATAGCCCGTAAGCATCTTTTCTGGGCTTTAAAAACTGTTTCTCTTTCGGTTGAATTTCCCCAGAATATTACACCGTAACGTAAGTGCGATTCTACTATGCCATAATAAGCAATTAATAGTGCATCCATGTTAATTACTGGAGATAGTGAATGCAGAGCGTATGCGGACCTACTAATTCTCTTACATAAACTATCAGTGTGTGCTTTCCAATTTAGATTTTTATCTATTAAAAGTCCCAGAAATTTAGTATTTTCTACTTCTTCTACAAGTTCATTGTTGTTGTGTATATTAGGGCTAATGCTGGTAATCCGCTGATTGAAATTCACAACTTTTGTTTTTTTTAAGTTAATTTTTAAATTATTTTCTTCTAACCAATTTACAACATTTTGTAAACAATTGTTAATGTCCCATTCATATGTCTCCACATTTTTACATGGTATTGTCACGGTACTATCGTCCGCAAACAGTGTCATTGCTTGTTCAATGCATTTAGGTAGATCGTTTATGTACAGTATGAATATGAAAGGACCCAATACGCTCCCCTGGGGTACGCCAAAGATAACTTCACGCTCTGAGGATCTATATATCTCTTCACGCTTGGTAATTGGATTAATTTGACAAATTTCAGTTATTTGTTTTCGGCCTTTTAAGTAAGACTCAAGAAGACTAAGTAAATTGCCTCTAATGCCATAAGCTTCAAGTTTTCTTAATAGAATAGCATAATCAACGTAGTCAAAGGCCTGAGTCATGTCACAAAAAATGCTACATACTGGTATTCGTTTATCGACATTGTGTATCACATTATATATAAAGTCAAATATAGCCATATTAATAGTCCTATGTTGTCTAAACCCTTTTTGTTCGTCACAAAGAACGTTATTTTTGTCAATAAATTTGTATCAAAATCACAGGTATGAGTGCGATTGGCCGGTAATATTCCATTAATTCTCTATTTTCTTTCTTGAACATTGGCTTTATAATCGAAGTTTTTAAGGCATCTGGGAAGATGCCTGCGCTGATAGAGAGATTAATTATATGACTAAGGTGACCACTTATTTCCATAGATACGTGTTTCAATATTTTTGTACTGATACCATCATACCCTACGCTACTTGTATTATTCAATGTCATTATTATTTTATGTATTTCTAAAGGTACACCAGGCGACATGAACATTGATTGAGTGCTCGTGTTTATTTTAAAGCGTTTGGGTTCCCCGGTATCATTCTGTTTCGGCTGTATTTTATCGATAAAGTAGTTATTAAACGCTTCAGCAATACTATTGGGATTAGATAGAATACGGTTTCTGACCTTAATTTTATAAATGTTTCGTTTGGGTAAATTATGCTTTGCGCGATTAATAATTTGCCACGTAGTTTTAGATTTATTTTTAGATAAATAGATTCTTTGATTGTTTTGTGCTTTTTGTGTCAAGTGTATAATTTTTTTGTGCATTTTCGAATATTCTGTGAATTTAGTTTTATTTTCTGTATTTCGGTTTAGTCTCATCTGCCACAGAAGTTTTCTTTTTCTTTGGCTGCACAGTTTAATTCCTTTTGACAGCCACTTAAGTTTTTTAATAACATCAATTTTGATTAATTTAATCGGAAAGCACAGATCATACAAAAGCTTGAAAGTGTCGATAAAACTACTGTATGCTACATTCGGATCATCCGTGTCGTAAATGTCAGAAAAGGAAAGACTCTTGATGTAGCCTTTGAACTTAGTTATATTTTCCACACTATCATCCCTTTTAGTCGCATACCAACTATTTATGACACACTGTGTTTGAACAGGACAGTGTAGGAGCTGTGCTGTGTGATCGGACAACGCAAATTCCATGACGTCAGTTTTGCAAGATTTACTAAAGTTATGCGCAAAATTATCTATGCATGTCATGCTTGCCATGCGAGTAGGCTGTCTCAATGCCAATTTCAAATTAAACCTCATCAACAAATATTCAAATGCCCTTGTGTGATTATTTTCTTTAAGCATATCTATGTTAAAATCTCCAGCAATAACAATGTTTTTATAATGTGCCCGTGATATTTCTTGCAGTACAATTTCAAGTTTATCTAGGCAGCAGCTTAAATTATTGACATTTGGTACTCTATAAATGCAGATTACAGCAATCCTAAACTGCGTAAGCTCAATAGCACAGCATTCAAATATACCTGATAATGAGAGATTCGAAATTTTCGGTAATTCTTTCCATTGTATATTATTTTTAGCTAGGATACAAGCTCCTCCCCTTTTTTTTCCCTCTCTACAGAAACTAGCAGCTAAACAATAATTTGGGATGTATAACTGATTTTGATATCCTTCCATAATAAAGTGCTCTGTAATGCACAGAACATCCACATTTACATTTTTTCCAGCAAGTTCATCTAAACATACAGTGAGAGAGTTAGATTTTGTTATTATGCCTGCAATATTTTGATGCAAGATTTTAAGATATTTACTAGAGAAAAAACAGTTCAGTAACTTGATCACTATTGGATTTATGTTGGAGGCGGGATGTTTCACTGTGGTTTTCTTCAAGGAGATGGGTATCGTCGCTAACCTTATTATAATCATGATTGTAGTCAATTAATATGTTGGATTTGATCCTGTCAAAGATGTCTCTCCATCCGTATTTGTTAATTTTTCCTGTATTGTACGAAAACATGTCAAGCGTCAGAGTGTGATTACTGTCAAAAAAGTATGCATATTCTTGATTTATTATGTCTAAACTGAGTAGGTTGTTAAATATCTCGACTTTATAATTATGAATCAGAGCTCCTCTTATATAAGTCGGTGCGCATATAACAATATTTGTGTGTTTAATGTTTATTAACGAGTTTTTCAGGCTTTTGAGGATATCTAGATACTCGCAATTTCTTAAATCATTATTTCCTATGAAGATCAGGCAGTAGTCTTGCATTGTGAAGTTTTTTAAGTTGTCTCTGACGGTGCTTAACAACTCTTCTGTGGTGGCGTTTTGCAGCAAATAATGACAGTAATTAAATTGATTATTGAAGAGTTCGTCGATTAGCGGCAGTGTTCCTTTTGTACAACTGCTACTCATTATTGCTAGTCTATTTTTATGTTTTGGTTCAGATTCGCCTAGTGGTTTTTTTGTAGCAGCATTACGCAAGTGTGAAGGTGGTGTCTGGTTATTTTTTTGCGTTAAGGATGTTTGAGTGTCTTGGTTGAGAGTGTCAACTGTTATTTCCTTGCAAAAATTGATCGAGGTCTTGGGCTCATTTCTGCTAATTTTATTTCGTACACGAGATGGTGAAGCTGATGTCAGAGTTTTGTCCTGATCCAGTTTAGTTAAAGGTTCCGTTTGTGTCGATTTGTCTTTATTTAAGGATTTCTTTATAGGCGTAGACTTTGTGCGTTTTTTAACTGGGCTGCTAAATTTTGTGAATAGATCATTTTTCCGTTGCAAGTCCAAGTTTATTTGTTTTAGATTGCTATTTTCTAAAGAAAGAGACTCAATTTCTTGATGTGCGCTATTTAAATCTAACGCAAGTTTGTCAATTTGTTCCTTTAACTTTGTAATTTGTTGTTGTTTTGCTTCACTGATGTCATCATTGGATAAGTCGGGTAGGCTGGAAATAGTATCTTCGAATGTACTATTTATTGTTTCGTTGGTGACGGTGTTAGAATCCGATTTAGTACGAGTACGGCGCAAAGTTATGTTCTCGAAGAAATTCATTTTGGTTTTTTTCCTTGATGTTTTATCACACACTTCGGTGGAGGTGTATTAGAATAAAGAAATGTAAATTCTTAATTCACAAAAAGTACACACAATTTTCGGCGAGATTTGATCCAGCGCCACTGTGAGTAGCAGTGGATATGTTATTCCTCCACGCCACCAAAGCTATACGTAAATTGTCAAAATTGTCGATCACTAATGCACTGAGTCATACTTAGGCGATGACGGGGAGTAGGTGGTAGGTGCGGGGAGTATCGAGCGCGCTGCGGGTTGTCGTAGGTCAGGGTTCACAGACGTTAGATTTTTTCAAATTTTTGTCACACTTTATTATCACTATAACTTTGCTTTACTCAGACGTATCATATCAGAACTTTCACAGGTTGATGAGTTATTTCACTGGCTTTAGGGTAATAGTAGTTTAATGTGATAAAATCCACTTTATACGACTTGTTCTAATTAAAAAGTGAGGAGCAAAAAAATATCAACGTTCTCTCTTCAACTCGCGTAGACCTAAAAAACATGAATATGAAAAAAAATATGAAACATAACATCTGCCAAATCGCCAAATTGCCACTTTTTCACTAGGTATTTAGAAATGCGATCGCTGTTCATAGTGTTTGTCATAATTTTTTACATAGTTTATTAACCTATCCCACAGACAACAATATTCTGCTTTTAGTGTTCATGATTGACGACACGGCCTCTTAGAATAATCCCCCAGAAAAAAGTCGGGACCTGTTTCGAAATCCTCTGTGATCATATTGTATGATCGAATAAACATTGATCGATCATTGGTTCATCTTGTTGCTTAAGGGATGCCGGGAGACCTCGCGGAGGGCTCATTATAAATTAAGTTTTTCTTAACGAATACAGCATTATAAACCGTGAAAATAAAATCTGATGTATTTACATATGTAGATAGATGTATTAACAAAATTTATTAGTTTATGCCTTGGTTTTAAGATCCAAACAATTTTTTTAATATGTTTTCGCGTTTTCATATATTCACAAAAAAATAAAAGGTTGGAAACTACGTATAGCATTAAGACCCCTGAAAACACAATTCCCCGTTGGTTAACTTTAGCGCAAATGTAATGCCGGTTACCCTCCCGGTGGGTTCACTTCCAATGTGTATGGCGGCATGGCGTATGACTTCTATGAGAAGTGGGTGGAGTCGAGAGTGACAGGACATAAGGATAAAACTACTGTTAATGCGGTAGTCATGGTCCTCAACGAACTTGCCGCATTTTAACCAAATAATGGATACCAAATAACAGCATTTGGCGACAAATCAGAACGGTGATTAAAAAAGTTGTATACCTACTTTCGATTGACCATCCCGCGGGGTAATTGCGTAACCCAATTACTGTAGCTATTTCTTTCAGTTTGACAGTTCACATCATAAATTGCGTTATTTGCGTTAATTACGTTGTTGAGTAGACCAATTTTTCGAGCATATGAAGCAATGGATTGGCAATAACCTTCAAAATCATTCAGATTGAAAATGTTTTACGCAATTATAAAGGGTGGCACAAGTAACCCAGTTACATTGGCTACAATCTTAATGTGCACTGCAAGAAAATAAAAAGGTCCACGTGTGACGGTGGTCCTGTTTGGTTTTGTTATGTTGCTCACCGGTGAATCCTTTTATGTCAGCGAACAGTATAGATACGTCATGACTGTTAAATGCTACTATATCTACTATGCCTTGAAAGTCGCCAGCATTTTCGCACATACGATCGGATATAGCTTTTGCCAAGAAGTCTGGAATAACTGCAAGAGAATATATACAATAAGTGACATAAGTTGTGATGCTATAAGTACAAGAGGATGAGGATGTTGGTACTGAGCATCTCACCGCTTTGTATAAGATTCCATTGCTTATCGCTTTCTATCCTAGTTTTCTCGTATGCGCTCTTAGACTTTCGTGTTTCCAAGAACACCTTCCTCTGTTCGCAGTCCACAAATGATTTGGCATACAAGCCCGCGAAGTTCACCGCTGCGTGAAGTAAAACGTCACCTCCTAGAACACGCCAGGCGCATGTGTATCTCTGCAAGCATTTAAATTATTAAACCATCATAATTTATACATATAATACCGAGTACCAGAAGACGTTGCGTTGGAAAACCTCCCGCAAGGTGGAGTTATGACGTCTGCCCGGCTAGGGAAGAGCACCGCCGTGTCCTCACGGAGGCGATCGGCGGCGGCGATCTCTGGCGTCTGGCCCTGGTTCAGGCCATGGTTCGGAGCGAGAGTGCATGGGAGGCCGTCACTTCCTTCTGCGAAGCAGTAATGCTCGCGAAGGAGGAGGCGGAACGCGTGAGGGAGAGGCAAGATTCGCGCCCTTGCGCCTTAGTCGCCGCAGGAGACGCCCCGGGCGTCGGGAGTCGCAAGCCGATTTCCAGCCACCGTAGGCGCGGGTTTGCGAATGGTGAGCGATGGGTAGCTCGCCGTCCGATAAGGACCAGACCCGTGTCGACGGCGCGTTGTGTTCCACGCGCGCCTCAAAGAGATGTCAGCACCAACTGACGGGGTCCGTCAGGGCCAATGCCTGCCAGGGATGCAAGTTTGTCCGAAAGGGTTATCGTGGCCCCCGGCACACAGGCAACGGAGGGAACACGGGTGGGTTTTAGTCAGTAAAAGAGCGGGAGAAGTTATTTGATAATTTCACAACCAAAAAAAAAAGAAATAGGTGGACCTATGACCTAGTGAAGGCCGCAGGAATCCGTTAGATAAGAACCGCTCGAACTTACGGTGCTTGGGGGAGGCCTATGTCCAGCAGTGAACGTCTTTCGGCTGAAATGATGATAATTTTCAAGATTTCGAAGGCCAACGAAAAATATTATTAAGGATGGAAAAATAGGTAGGTAAAGAAGATTATTCACCAAAGGGATAAAACAGTGTCTTATAAAAAAAGCCCCCGTGATATTCACGGGCGCTTTTTTGAATTACGAGCGTAACGAAGGATTCTAGTAGTAACTCTCGTACGCAACGAGAGTTCAGTCGGAGATAAAAAACACGGGTGTTATTTTTTTATATAATTTCCATTAAGGATAAAGATCTATGATCTTGAAAATATAAAATGTTGTCAATAAATTATAAACAGTAGTTACCTGAGTAGGTATGAGTATAACTACTTACATGAATATGATAGTGGAGAACCGTCGGGCAAGTATCTGTTTGTATGTCAACTTTGGTAACCACTACATGAGCCAGGAAGGTCAGGGCCCCCAGGGTGATGCACCAGCACAGAGACAGCGGGAACATAGCGTACGGCACGAGCACTATGAACAGCATGTACCACACTTTGTTTTGAGATTCTTGGAAGCCGATACCTTGCTTGCTCAAACCTGAACATAACAGAATATTCTCATTATAATGGACAGTCCAGTTACGTGACGAGTTGGGTGCATTACAAAAGCCTCTGCAAGTGATGTATTATGTACTTCTAGGGGTTATTCCGATCATCCACCCCAAAAAATCCACCCTAAGGTGGATACTCGGAAACGTATGTCCGAACATCCACCCCAGACGGGGTAGATAATCGGAATTCGTGTGGTATTTTTCTTCCGTTTTTCTTCCTCGACTTGACAGTCATTTAGAGAAACATCACAGAAATCGTTTGTAATTACTAATTACCTATCCTTCATGTGATAATGACTGTATTTGTGGTAAAAAGTCGGAAGAACAAACAAAAGTGATTTCCGATTATTCACCCCGTCTAGGGTGGACAGATGAACACGCGTTTCGGAGTATCCACTCTAGGGTGGCTGTTTTCGGGTGGACAGACGAAATAACCGACGTCTAGCGCATCATGAGCAGTAGGCCCTGCAACCAACCCAGCAGCTTTTCTCGTGTAGTCTTACATCTCTATTCCTTTGGTGTTGCAGTTGCTGAATCACTAATCCCTTTTCATCAAATGGTTCATGGGGCCATGTGCCATATTACTAATATGACAGATATGATTAATTTTAGCACGGAAAAGAAATAAGTAGGTACATACCTTGAACGATAAGCAACACCCAGGTACCCAATGCGGCCCAATGCAGGTAGTTTTTAGCGAAAGATCGCCAGCAGCTCAGTAAGAACACACACACGTTCAGACACGCGAACGTAGCCGTCCATACGATTTGGTTGGTACTCAGTGTCTCCGCTGTAAATATGCCTTGATTTGAATGTATCATGTTTATCTCGTTTACTGACTAATCGTGGGTGATAATAATATTGAATTGGACGGATACGACTAGCCTTGGCTAGTGGCAAAATTAATGGACATTTGAATTGATTCTATGATGGATATTTGGAATGTCATTTCAAGATAAAAAAAATAGGATTATTCATGAAATTGAACATTAAACTTACCATCTACATGAGTAAGTGTACAAATAATGACCAGTCCCACCTGAAATTGAAACCACTGTTGAATACCAAGTATAATAATGATTTGGCTTCCATTTGAGCTGATGAAGGAGTCTATGCTACTACGCTTTAAGATTAGATTTGTTTTTTAGTAACAACGTCGATTGTACAATAAATTAGTACCTATTATTATGACTAACACCTGTATGAGTGCTATGCTCATATCAATACTTTATGAAATCTCTGTTACACACGCTTCGTGCCGTGCTAGACATGAGCTCTTGCCACCTAGAATCCTAGGTCCTAGACTCCGGGGGTTATTCACGATTAGGTTCCTTCTTTGACAACATAAAAAATGTGTTCAGTGCGATTTTTTTCTGAGCTGGCTTGTCACTATACTCTTTGTTTTAATTGTTTTTCGACTTACTTTAAGTGCTAAATCGATGAGGTTGACCGTCATGAGGGACTTCTGTCGCTGTCTCCGAGAATACCATTGGTATGATTGTTCAACGACTCCATCCTGGTAAACAGATATCCAATGGGAAGTAAGATAGTCTTATGTTTATTTCCGACTAAAACTTACTGATCTTCGGGACCGTTTAAGCCTGCTTTTTCGGAAGAGTCAATGTTTCATCAGTTTCATCAATTGTTTCGAATCACAAACCCAAATCCCAAGTTGTAATGTTCTGAATTAATTAAATCTGAGTGAAAATACAACTTACCTTAAAACTATTTGTGATGGCTGGACAGTATATCCCTTTGTAGTAGCGTGGCTCAGGCATGTCACTGCCAATAAAAAATACAACATATTTAAGAGCATACAGATCCTCCACCTTGAAAGAGAATTTCACCTTCTACGTATCATCGTGGCATGTTGCCAAAATGCGCACAGCAGCAACAGAGCAATGGTGGCGCAGTGGTAACGGCCGCGACTTACGAGTTGAAGGTCGTAGGTTCGAACCCTAACAGGCGCTTTACTTGTTGTCAATTATTTCATCACCACAGCTCTCAAAACTGTAAAGGAAAACATCGTGAGGAAACCGGCATGGCCTAGAACTAATTAGAAGACATGTGACATCTACTAACCCGCACTGGGCCCGCATGGTGGATTACGGCCCACTCCCTCTCACTGAGAGAAGGCCTGCATCCCAGCAGAAGGAACACGTGGCTGATTATGCACAGAGGCCCTACTGTGAGTTTCTTTTAACTATCTTGTCTTTACGCATCGACCGCGATCGTTGCTCCGATTGGCCCTTCACTGGTGAAGGCCAGCCGGCTGCCAATCAGAGCGCCGAACGCGGTCGATGCGTAAAAACGAAACAGTTAAAAGAAACTCACACTATGGCCCTGATTGATTATTTATTTACAAGTGCTAGTTGGTTTAGTATTGTCGGCCTCGTAATTACTTTATCACCCTAAGATTGAATGTCACTAGCACGTCATAAAACAACAAGGCATATTTGCGTATGCGACAGCCCGATAATTTCAACATTACTGAAGTTTCAATTTACTGGGAATTGTTGTCAAAAGTGATAACGAGGTCGACTATACATCTCTGCCTACCGCCTCAGCAAATATAGTTGTTGCTAGAATGTCATGCGAACAAAGCCGAGATGTGTGAAAATGCTCGAAGCGGAGATGAGAAAAGCTGTTTTTCAGCTAGGGTGTATCTACCGAAGCTGTACGGAGATGCGTACTGGCTAGACTGGAGTGGAGAGGTGTGCTGGCTAGGTCGAAATTGAGCTGCGTGCGGCAAGCGTGGTATGTTGAGATGATCGCACATCTCTTCTGCTCTCCGCTGCATGCCGTCGCCAGGTTGCAAGGCACAGCTCACATCTCCGTTTTTTACCGCCACCGCGCCGCGCAGCTCAATCTCGGCGAGGCACAGCTCACAACTCCGCTTCGATCGCGCCATACAAATATGATACATATCCGCTCAGTGGTATCCACTGAAGCTGAGTGGACACGAGATGTGTGAATAACGAATTTCTATTGGTTGTTTAAAACACATTTCCTCTCCTCTCGTCTCGTTTCCGCTTTGGTGGAGCCCGGGCCTTAGGCTTCTGACTACCCTTAGCGACTGTCAAAGATCTCCGAATGACAGCCGGGACCAACGCACAAACACGCACAACGCAATATCAAATGGATGGTTACCCATCCACGAACCGTCCGCAGCAAACGTAACTGAATCATCGATCGACCCGTGCGGCTGATATTATTTAGCCACGAGTGTACTTAAAAATAAAGGACAAGTTATTATTCTGCTACTGAACTTATCTTAGTACAATTCTATATTTAGAACACGATTGGAGTTAACTTTGAGGAAAACGATAAGCTTATGTTATTAACCGAATAATTGTTGATTTAAAATTAAAATTTACTTGAATTATGTGGTTCGTATGAAGGTTCGTTATGGTTGAAAAACGACGCCAATGTATTTATTATGATAATGTTAGCCTTAAGAGCGTTTATTCTGAAGGTGGGCAACGTCGCAAATAGATGTCAAATATTTCACTATTTTGATTAATTTAGCAATAATAATGTGTGGAAATAAAAAATGTGGCTAACTAGCAAACTAGAATATTGATTAAGCAATGCAATAATTAATATCGTAAAACCAAATGTTTAGTTTTAGATGCAAAAAAACTATTTGGAAAATTTCCAAATGCGTTTTGTACACCTGAAATGGGTACAACATCAAATTCAATGTTATAATTGCAATTCATTATTAATATTCTAGTTCGCTAGTTAGCCACATTTTTTATTTCCACACAGTAATATCAATCAATCACACGAATCGATAAAGTTATTTGCGACGTTGCCAACTTTTAGGATAAACCCTCTTAACTAGTAGTGATGCTTAGGGTAAAAGTGGTAAGAGGGCCCGCAAAATACAAAATTTTCTTACGTGTTTTACAGGCTACCTTATCGCATCCACCTTTCTGGCACTCCCTGGGCTTACTACACAAGCTAAACTTTTCCTGGGATGACGCATGAAGAATAAATAGCACTAAGTTGCCAGTGGCGTTGAATCGAACAATTGGTGATCAAGGAGGTAACAGTTACAAATATTTTCAACAATTTTATATTTAGTACCCTTCGATCAATAATGCACTAGATTACCGGTAAGCGCTTCAAAAACGGAACGAAAAATAAGAGCACAGATTCGGTTGTGGTCTTATTTCAAATTAGTATGGTCCAATCATAGCCAACGTTAAGACGTCAAAATGCCGCAGTACGCGTTCAAAAAATTTGTAAATACCACCGTAACACCAAGATTTTGGAAGGATTTTTTTTTTCGGTAAGTTTATTATCAGTAAGTGTTTTTCATAAAATAAAAACAGAATTAAATCGTAAATATAAATCAATTAGCAAATATTATGATTGTTTGACCAATGTTTGTGACAACTACCAACTATTGTAACAAACATCGACTGTTCTGGAACAGGGAATGCATGGTGTAGTATTGTTATTTTATATTTTATTTAATTATTTATAATTTAATTCGACAATTTGTTCGACTCATTTTAATAGATTGGACATAACTGGAAACACGCAAAGGGGTAGATTACTAAAAACAGTACAACAGTAACAATAAATATTTTTGAACTTATACAAAGTTGATACGACGGAGGGGCTTTTCTTTAAACTGAGTATACTAGGTACCATTTTCAAGCTCTGTACCAAAAATCAATTAAATAGGAGCAGTAGTTTAGTCGCAAATGATTTTTTAAGTTTTTGCCCCGTTTGAAATGATGTATCTTTCCTAACAGCTGATTATGTCTATACGCATAGGTCATGCACCTTAAAACGATAAATCTGAGTATAACCTATGCGTTGTTGCCGCTGTGACGCAAGTCACAAGTACAACCAAATATTCTCGCTAAAAAGATGACAATGCAAACAAGGAAGCAATAAATACACACACACTTGCATTTTCATTACGAGTGTGAAAATCATAGCAAACTCACCGTGGGTAAAAGAAATAGAAATAGGTCAGTGTGTTGCTATTGCATCCTAGCGACGAGGGGCAGGGGTTGCGATCGGTAAGTGAGTGGGGCTTCTAAAAACAGTTTTTTTCAGTGCGCCGATGCCATTCTTTCGGAACGTACTTATGTTACGTAACACGGAAGTACCTGCGCGGCCTCCGTATTGTCGAACTCGCGCGCTGACAATTGGGATTTAGTTTTATTATTGTGATAGGACACTAAACAAGTTTAAGACAGTATTTCTTTTTTTATTGTGACAGGACACGTAACTTGGGATTATTATTATTTAGTGTTAGTGTTTTTTTTTGTGATCGACTGCTTTTATTGTGATACGACACGTAATTAAACTTTGGTTTTGTGTGTGTGTGTGTGTAATTAAAGTGTTCAACAATGCCTCGTGTAACTTACACGGCGTTAGAATACACTGACATGATTTTTAATTAGAAAAATAAGTAACAATATTCTCCGTCGGTATAATTTGTGCATTCATGTGAATGACACATCGAGAATTTAATTTTTTGTGATTGTTGTACTTCAAAACCATACCTAATACAAAAGCTGCGAGCCGAGGAGCCGCCGCGAGCGGAGGCGCCGCCCGCGCCACCGCCGCCGCGCCGGCGCGGGCCGGCGCGCGGCGGGCGGCCGCCCGCTTTGACGAGATAACACACGCCGACGCGCGCGACGTTGCCGCTGTTACCTAGGTATCTGTAGGTCAGTTAAATTTATTTTCAAAGGGTGGTTGCGTTTTACTCTGATTTGTAAGCTATTTAGTTTGTTTGAAAAAAAAAAAAACTCATTTTAGGTGCTTTTTATTTTTATACCGTATCGAATTAATACTAAACACGTATAGTATACGTAGTGTTATTTAATGCCCCTCTGTCATATCAACTCTGTATATAATTGACTTTTTATTTTCAAGCGACATGACATTATATTTGTTTCTCCGAAGACAGAAAGATTTAATTTTGCCATTGTAATTAAATATTTGTTTCCCCGACGACAGAAAGATTTAATTTTGCCATTGTAATTAAATATTTGTTTCTCCGACGACAGAAAGATTTAATTTTGCCATTGTAATTAAATATTTGTATCTCCGACGACAGAAATATTTAATTTTGCCATTGTAATTAAACTTTATGTTTGAGTGTCAAGTCTTATAATAAACTGAATTTGTTAGTATAAATTATTTTTTTCTGTATTTCATAGAAAGAAATATAAACACATTTCGACTCCACTCATTCCTTGTCCAAGCGGCGAGCCTCTGTCATAAATTTTTATTGCTTTTATTAGCACTTTGTAATTCGAACTTTAAAACAAGCGCGTAAGGTTGAATTTGTTTTGATGTATGTTTGACTTTATTGTTTTTTGTACATAGCTTTGTTAATACAACTTTAAGCATTGCCTTTAAGGTTGAATTTACATTAATGTATATTTATTTAAAATAGAAGTACGTAAACACAATTGGCGACAGTTTTAAGATAACTTTTGTATGGGATAGTGTATCTAGTGCATTATTGATCGAAGTTAGTACCTAATACTTTGTGCCATTTTGTGTTTAAATTATACAGGCTGTTAGGCAGACGGTTGAACATACGTAAATGGGGGGATCCGTGGGGCCGTCTGCGTGTGTAGACCCATTATCAAGACCGATCGACAGACAGATTTTTTGTCGGTTATTATTTAAAATTTCAACGGACATGGTAACAGTTTTCGCACCGATGTCCCTGCCAGGGAGGCAGGGACATCGGTGCGAAAACTGTTACCATATAGCAATTTTTCCCACCAAAAAATTTCGTTTTCGATTATTTTTGTAAAATTTTAGTCACTTTGATGTCCGGAATGCGTAGATCTGTCTTTTTAGACCCTGTGTAGGTATAATTACCAAGTAAGGTTAAAGTACATTTTTAGAGATGGCAGTATTTAAGACAATTACCAAGGGGTAACATATTACCCAGTTACTGGGTTGTGGAGGTCAGATAGGCAGTCTTTCCATGTAAAATACTGGTATTAAGCTGCATCCGATTAGACTGAAAGCCGAAAAAAAAAAGACTAGACAGAACTACTGCTGTTGCGGCTGGGGAAATGCTGCAGAGATTGCTGTATTTAAGACAATCTAGGTTTTTGTTTGTGTAAAGAGAATGGGCAAAATTGTATGGAGCTTGTCGTATTCGCGGCCAACAATAAAATAATAAATAATGTTGCTATTTACTCATGTGGTTTAGTCCTACAATTACTGTGTAGAAGTTGTATTGCTGAGATTCTCTTATGAAGTGAGTAAAATGAATTTTTGTTTTAGAAGATTTGGCATCGTTTTACTAAGTATTCAGGCGTCTTTCAATGCAAAAATGAAAATGTAAAAAGAAACTGACTTTAAAATATATTTATTAAGTAATGTAGTGTTACTACATATCTGTAAAATATAATATTCATAACATAGCTATACTCATTGGGTCCATTCCGACTGTATGTAACATTTTGAAATTAAGTATAATACTTAAATAAAATCTGCTTTAATACGACATCGCTGCATACATTATTTACATTTAAAAAAACAAATGACTTACAGCGTCACGACCATAGTAAAAGTTATTCCTTAGTAATTGAATTTTCATTTGGCACATACTTCTTTACTGGCCGCCGAGAGAACAAAATGCCCATTCCCCTTTCCCTCCGGAAAGTGATGTAAGTATTATAAATAATTATCTGTTAACAATACCTTGATCTCCTGCGTTTCTAGCTGCAGATACACTCAGAGCGCGCTGCTTACCCAATGTGAGCAGCGGTAACGTGTAGCTCAACCGCTGTCGTTCGACTTACGTTGAACATAGCGAAAATCCTTGAAGTTTGTGATTAGTATTTAACTAACCGTCAACAATATCTAACAGCGTTATCAATTTTATTAAGTTATTTTCCTAGTATTAGCTTAACTGCCTTTGGTTTAGTGCTCGCGAGCGCGACTGCTGAGCGTAGGGTTCTCCTGGGCTCGATTCCCAGTTCGGGCACAGTGCTATTGAGTTTTTTTTGTCATTATGAATTTCTCATTGCCTCTCGGGAAGCTCGTGGTGCCGTTGGTCCCGCGCCTGTCATCACCCGTGTGTTGGCGGATTGCCGTTGCTGTCCCATCGGGCTATGAAACTGAGAGACTATAATATCTCCTGCGTAGTCGGAGCTCTACATTCAATCAAAGTCATAGTCATAACATTTATAAAAGAAATAGAATTGATTCTAGTTGCCCCTTGCAAAAGGTTTATCCCAAGAAACTCAAACGATTGACTACTGCTGCTCGCATTGCGTGAGCAGAGCGGACAGAGCGGCAGCTGAATTTACTTGCAGCTGGAAATGCAAGAGGTAACGGTATTGTACCAAACACAGATAATTATTTATTATAAAGCAAATTACGAAAAATCAACATAAAAGTACAATTTAATACGAAATTACAATGGTTATTGTATCTTATGAATGAAATAGGAGAGGCCTCGCCCACGGCGATTTTGCAGTGATGCTGTCGCGCATGTGCATGATACAGCCGCGATGCTGTCGCTGGCTGTGTACCTTCGCCCTTCGCCCAGATTCCGTATCGCTACTATCGCGATGCTTTCGCGCTTCAGGGCACATTCCCCAACACCCCTCCCTCCGTTCAATAGTCCGATACAATTTACGGGGATCTCCTTTTTAGTACCTACAATTTTCAACTGAAACGAACCTTGGTACAAAACACATAACAGGTACAAATAAATCATAACTATATACCAATAAGAATTATTTGGTTGAGCACTTATTAAGCTTATCGTTTTCCTCATAAAGTAAACTCCAATCGCGTTCTAAACATAGAAACGCACTATGATAATATTAACAGAATTACTAGTGGTCGAACAGTGGTCGAAATTCGACCATAATTCATTGAAATGTCATGATTCTAAGGTAGCCATCTTGTGTCAAACGCATGGTACCTAGTGTGTGTAATGTTTTTTTTATTAATTTCATATATTTCTAATGTATATTATAAAAAAATTTTTAGCTTTCTGCACTCCTTCTCCATATGTTTATATGGAGAAGGAGTGCAGAAAGCTATAACTAGCTATAAGCTATAACTGTGCCAGATTTCATACTCCTCCGTCCGCGTAATGTTCGTAAAAAGGGGTACAACATTATTGCTTCGCGTATTAATATAATAATAATAAAACTTCATTTGTTTTTCCGTCGCATAGGTACCAATATAACAACAACTGTATTCAATAAATGGATGAGCAGAGGTGTAGCAAGTTTTTTCTTAGTTGTGTTGTATTTTGACGTGTTAACGTCTTTTCGCTCGGAGTAGGTACTGGTAGTAAGTGAAATATATCATTTTTTTTTTCTTTACTTTCAATATTCTTTTTGTCTTATCTTCTAATGCTAGAGCAGGTAATGATTGAGTACGCAAAAGATAGGTCACATTTATAACAATTTTGAGGCAGGATATTTATACTTAATTTGCCTATGAAGTCATATCGCGAAGGCAGGCGCATGCGCGCGACCCTCAATTTCTTTTTCACTTTATGTCAAAATTACAATTAAATCTAAACTATAGTGCATATACGTGTTCAGCTGGAACGGTGATTCTGGTGTCGTTCCTAAGAGTTGACAATAGTCTAGTAGATCAGTAAGATACACTACACTACTCTCAACGTTTTAAATTCGTATTTACATAATAGGTCCCAATGTGTAGATGTCGATGGTGTGAAATCTTCTGGGCTACCAGTTCAGTTAGGTGTACCTTAAGGCTCAATACTGGGTCCATTCTTGTTCTTAGTGTATATCAATGACTTACCATTCTATTTAAAGGGTATCTGTGAAGTTGTACTGTTCGCAGATGATACCTCTCTTATTTTTAAAGTAGACAGGAATAGACAAGATTTTGACGATGTAAACAGTGCACTCTCAATGGTTACGGATTGGTTTACGACAAATAACCTAGTTCTAAATACTAAGAAAACGAAATGTGTAAAGTTTGCCCTACCAAATGTTAGAAATCTAGGTCCCAACATCGTCTTAGATAAAGAGGTGCTTGAATCTGTAAACTCGGCGGTTTTTCTGGGCATAACAGTAGATGCCAAACTTCAGTGGGGCCACATATATCGAGCCTAGCGGGAAGGCTCAGTTCAGCCGCCTACGCCGTCAGGAAAGTAAGACAATACACTGACGTCGATACAGCTTGGTTAGTCTATTTTAGTTATTTTCATAGCGTTATGTCCTACGGTCTTCTGCTGTGGGGCAAAGCTGCTGATATTCAAAATATATTTGTTCTTCAAAAACGAGCTGTTCGCGCTATTTACCAGCTTGGTGCCAGAGTTTCTCTGAGAGATTTTTTCAAATATATTGGTATCCTCACGGTGGCATCTCAATTCATCTTCGCCAATATCTTATATATTAGGCAAAATATACACTTATACACTAAAAACAGTGATTTTCACAATGTTAACACTAGAAATAAGGACAAACTACGAGCTCCCTTTCACCGGCTTCATAAGGTTCATAACTCATTTGTTGGGCTTGGTATAACCTTTTATAACAAGCTACCCTCTTCTTTGCTAGATTTGCCTTTTAATGCGTTTAAAACGAAAGTAAAATCCAATCTTTGTTCAAAGGCATACTATTCTATCAACGACTACTTAAATGATAAGAATAGTTGGTCGCTGTGATTAACTCAAGACAATGTTTATGTTCTTTCTCCAGCTTACGTACTGACAAGTTATATGAGTTTATATAATTGTTGTATTTTATTTGACTTTTTAACCCTTAATCAAATACTGGGAAATTATTTCCCACTTAGTCTGAAATAACAAAATATTGGGATTTATTTTCCCACTTGATAATATTTTGATATGCAGTAACAAATAACGGGAAATTATTTCCCACCATTATTTAAATTTTATCAAAATTTATGAAATTTACAGACAAAACTTACCTATTAACAAATCTCCGTTTTTATTTATCTCTTGAAAAGCTTTCCGTTTGATTAAGGGTTAAGTCAAGTTATTTTAATTTAACTTTAATTTATTTTTGACAAAATCTACTCATCACACTGTTTTTTTATGAGTTGTATTGCAATATGTGGTTAGCTAGTGACCTCGACAATTGCTCATATTATTTACTGTTATTAGTAATTAACTCTTTGTTTATTTATTTTACATCGATGGTCCTAGTTTATCATTTATAACTTCCAGTTACAACTATATGTAAGCGGGCACGCCCTTTATACCTGGAGGCTTTTTTATTTAGATATTAAATTCTGTTTACGTTTAGTTTTTTTATTTCGGCCCGAGTATCGATGATTGATTGGTTGAGTTCTCGATGATTTTGTTTGGTATATTGGCGTGTGCTAGCTAACATATGGCTAATAATTTGAATTATGTTTTGTGTTGCGTAATGTAAATTATTTTGAATACTATTATTATATAGAATCTTTGTTTTTGTTCTTCTAACTGAACAGACCGCTGTGCTGCTGGGGAGTTTGTTGCGCCACTTCTTCCCAGCTAATGCAATAGGAAGTGGTGAAGGGTGGGCGTTTTGGGGGACTGTCTTTTGTAATTTTGACGTTCGAAAAGTGCTGATTCTCAGCCTAGTTTGAATAAATGACTTTTGAATTTTGAATTTTGAATTTTGAATACAGTAGGAAATAAACATAAGACTATGTAACATCTCATCGGATATCTTGCTTATAGTGCGCGTCAAACTTCATGGCGGCTCTGAAGTGCGCTACTCGTTGCACAGTACCCCGCCCCACAGCCCCGCTGACACATGAATTTATTACCGCGCAGCGACTCGCCTCATGTTCCGAGCCGCCATAAAGTTTGAATCGAGCTGTACCAGGATGGAATCGTTGACTATGTAACTTCTCATCGGATATCTGCATATCTGTTTACCAGGATAGAGTCGTTGAACAATCACACCAGAGATATTCTCGAAGACAGCGACAGTAGTCCCTCATGACGGTCAACCTCGTTGATTTAGCACTTAAAAGTCGTGTTAGTAATGTTTATTCCTAGATCTCGGCCTAAGTTTGATAAATCACGTTTTTTCTTTAATAAAACACAAAAAATGTGTAATTATATAACCCAATGTCTCTAATTAATTACGGCTATAAACACAACTAGAAAAATACTAGGACTCACAAGATTGTAAATAAAACAACAGGTAAACTTTCCATATATAATCGATATAAACATTATAAATAGAAGCGTCTCACACTCACATACAGCATAACATCTTGCATACGAGGACCGACCACAGATTATAATAAAAGTATTCAATTACTTGACTTCATTTGATATTTTACGCACTCATTGTGCTGTTTCAGGTATATCCTAAATCTGGATACACCTTTCTGTGTTGTGTCGTGCCGTAACGCTTTCTGACGCAATATTATCCAATCAAAACTCGTTGTGAAACGATGATCTCTTAACAGATTCACGACACGACACGTCGGCCTAGTGTGAATCCGGCTTTACGAAAAGTGCGCGTTTTAACAGATTTTTTTACAATTTAATTAGTAGACATGTGTGTTTACTCAGGAAGTCAAGTCATTGAGTAGTATTTAATCTATGTGCACTAATACTACGATACTACTTGTGACACATTGATACAATGAAACAAGAAAGTTCTCATAACAGGTCGAAAAACAGTGGCGCGAATACATTGCTACTTTTTTATTATTAGTTATAATTTTAGAATACAGTTGAAACATCAATCAATGTATTACATAACTGCAACATTTTTCTTTACCAAAAATATTAGTGTTTTACTAAAATGTTGAATTGTACCAAAATATTTATTCTGATTTTAATATATTTCGAGTATGAAAACATCCATAAATAAATGATGTATTGTACCTTATTTACGAAGCGATAAGGTTGAAAATCTTATTATTTTTATTTACTATTATTTTATTTATTTACTAAACTAAACAATGCAACTTTTAGCGGATAACATGACATTGTGCGCATTCTCTTAACAATATCATTAGGTATAATTATGTTACATCTGGGCAAGTTAAAGCTCAAAGTGAACATAAAAATAGTTTGATCTAGACTCCTTTACAAAACTTCTGCAACTGTCGACAATTCTAAGGCTTAGCGTATGCTGAGACGCAGGTGACGCAGGTCCACGCGGCGCAGGGCAGAGCCGTTTTTGTAATGCATGAACATGTGACGCATACATGTGTCTGTTCTGCTCTGCGTCTCGTTGTAGAGCCGGCACAGATTTCTGCGCGACGCGTGCAGGTATTTACTTGTTTTTTTGCTGAGACGCAGGTAACGCAGCACAGCCGTTTGTTGTTTGTACTAGCTAGGATGCGAATGGGTGTCTGTGTAGCTACATCGCAGCATATGCTCGCGGCCTATGTCTGCGTCGCCTGCCCTACCCTGCAAAATCTGTACTGTGCTGTGCTGCGTCATCTGCGTCTCAGCATACGTTTGGCCTGAAGGTTCCAGACAGTGCGAGGCAGGTGCCGCGAATGCATTTATTTTTATGTAAGATGCCTTTATCTGACAGCATGCGTCACATGCGTGGCTTACCATTAGAAGCACACGCCCGCACTGTCTGGACGCACCTTTAAGTTAATAATATTTTTGTCACTCCAACATACCGATTTGCATAAAAAATTACATACATACATATCTGCAATTAATTTTATGTAAAAATGTATTTTCCATACGCTTATGTGACTAGGTATAAAATAAACAGCCAGATCCAGGACTTTAACACCCTTGCATCCGATCTCTAAACAAAAAAAAAATGCCTGTAGACTGTCAAAACCAAGTCAAGAGATTCGCTTGGCTGGTCTTATTCCAGATAGCCAATCACAGCTGTTAGAATGACCTGGACGGTCTGTCAGCAAAATTTTGTGTTGATTAGAATTTCAGAAAACGGGTGTCAATATTATAAACGTATATTATTTTATATTAAATTAGGACTCAAAAGCACCGATAGCAATATGTATTACGTAAAATATTCACAAGATATTTTTTGGGAATTTTACAGAGTTAGGAACAATAAAGTCCAAAATACAAGAAAAATCGTGAATATTTTTTCAAAGACAACGGTCAATAAAAATCTAATTTTATTACTCTATAAAAATACCCTTACAAAAACATTTTCCTTCTTAGGTTACATGAAACTTTAGTAATAATGACAGAAATTAATATATAACTTGGCATTATTATAATTATATATTTTTAATTATATAACGCATAGAATGAGCGAAAAACAGAAAAAAAAAAAAAAACATTAAGTTAAATATTATTGTAGAAGTGATAAAATGATAAAGACAGAAATATAATACTTAATGAAGAAAGATTACAATGGCGCACAAATAATAAACATAATAAATTATGAATTTCTTGAAAGAAGAGATAGTTGATTACTTGATTTTCGCTCAATTTGTGCGCCAATGTGAATGGAACTTAGCTAGAGGTTTATTTAATATTACAATTTCTGAACATATCTTGTAATAAATATAAGAACAATATTTACTTTGTATTTTACGGATGTTGGACGAAGTTTATTTAGATATAAGTTTTTAATTATAATATTCTACACTAAGATCGGTTACGTAATTCGTCAAAGTAGACCGTTAATATAAAGGTCGAAAGTTCCACAAATAAATAGACTTAAAGAAAATACCATTTTTTTTTCTCCTCATATTATTTTTGCCAACTGTACGCTTACACATTCTAGAAATTTCTACTGAACACGTTCATCAGGCGAGTTCTTAACACTTATAGCTTAATACGACACACTGACTTAATTATATAAAACTTGTAAAAAATTAACGAAGCTATTTCAGCTAGCTATTCGTTATAAAAATCATTTGGCTAGCAGACTTAAAATGTTGCATATTGGGAACGGACGCAAAACAGGCTATAACCATTCCATCATAAAAGTCGAGAAATATTTCAATAAAAAAAAAAAACTAGGTTTGTGTTATAACATTCACGAAAATGCTAGCAATTATAACAGAAACTAATTTTAAATTAGGTTCTTTAGTAAACCATCGATGGAATACAGTCGATTTACAAAACACCATTGACTTTTCTGACTGTTCTTTGACCGACTAACAGAAAATAGGCTCTTTCACTGACTAAAAGTCGCTACATTTGTAATGCAGTCATTTGAACTTTGGTTAGAATATTATATCAATAATATAACTTGATATTTGTATGCAGACAAATGCTCACTTTAAAATCGTTCGTGTAAAAGTAATATTTTTATAGTGATCCCACCGAGAATTGGAAATAAAGGGCAAAACATATTCAATCATATTTTTGCCACAAGTATTTTTTTGCGTTAAGCTGTATATAGCTGCTTAATGCCTCACCAAATTAAAATAAAATATTTTACACCAACAATATAAAATTGAGCTACTAAGCGTTTGTATTTCAAATACATATAAATATAAAAATGTAGATGTATATTATTATCTCTGTTACAAAATGAGATTCGGTTTTAGTCTTGAAATGTGCAAGATAACATATATAATAAATATGTATAAGCGCTTCTTAAATATATGTACAAATAAAATTAGTTTCCTGTATTAAAATGTTGCATTGTAGGATGCAAAAGAAGAATTGAATTGATAATACAAAGCTTTTTTAAATACGAATATTAACATTAACGCGCATATTAATAAAACATTTTATTTATAAAACATTTTTTTTTTATTAAATTGACCGGTAATTTTTAAACGTTGTTACTGTTTTAAAAAAATTTCGAAGCATAATTTTTTCTAGCTTTGCATTCAATTTTCCTCAGTGTCAATCTGTCAATACATCTCTTTCATAACCATCGCACATTTTACCATTATTATTTCTCTCTTAATGAAATGGATTCGTATTCTGATATGTGAACAAAATTTATTTTCGCTTAAGTACATTATGGATCGCAGATTCTTCGTGAAGACATCGTTATAAGAGGTTATACAGGATTTGAATATTTATAACATGTAATACATACTTATAGAAATACTTTGGTTGTCAATACAGCCCCCTTTTCACTTTTATTTTTAAATATACATAAAATTATCAAAAAGGATCACACAATAAAGTTTTAAAATTGTAAAACCCAATCTATTACTATTTTTAACTTCCTCTAATTAGTTTTAAAGATCCATGATTTAATCTCAAATAGAAGCAAACCGAAAAAACGCAGTTTACTAAAGAAATGGAGTACCAAATTCAGTTAATCGAATTCACTTGAATAGTTATGTGCATTCAGTTCGAATGATCATTCCATTCGTTGACACAAACACAACTGTTATTGCACAACTTTCTTCTTTTTCTATCACAAAACCAAAATAATCCACCTTTCACCGCCAGCATAATCAATTCCATATTTGATTGCACTCATGTAAGTACAAATTAAAAAACTAAAGGTTTCGCTAAATACAACGCGTACTTAGCACGCGCTAGAGCGCTAAGTACATCGCAGCACGCAACGCTAGAGTTGCGGCGTTGTTAACGTTCTTACGCGCGCTAAGTACGGTTCTATTTGGCAAAGCCTTAAGTGTTCATTTTTTACGTGGCGGTCGAATGTTTAAATCGCACCAATTTATCGTTATTTCTTAATGTATTAGTTAACCAGGCAAGTTAATCACTTAAAAGATTTTTAATTATAACTTTTAAAGGTTTTAAACCTTTATAAAGGCTCATTACTGAACAGCGTCATTATATCTTCCTTTTTATAAGGTTTTCTATTAATTGCTTTTTTAGATCTCACTACATAGGTACATTGGATCCTCATGAAAAAGGTTCTCGACAAAAATACTTTTTATTTTATTTTTAGGTTGTATTTTCACTTTGGGTGTTTATTTTATTTTCATAATAGTTTATAAAGCACAATTTATGTGCAAGTTCAACTTCTACACATACATATTACAATTTCTATGCACTTTACGTACACGCGCGCTGCGGCTTGAACGTAAAATGCGGTAGTGGGGCGCGTCATTTCAGACTGGACAAGCTATGCAGTGCCTATTGTCTCTGGTTTTTGGCTGCGCCTGTGAAAAGTCCTTCTACATTATTTAACACTTAAGTCGATAAAGTACTTTAAATGTAGGTTTTCTGGACAGCATATACAACAATATTATAAAATGATAAACTATAGGAGTACCATTGGTACTACTTAAAATGTTATTTAATAAATAATATGCTATAAAGGGATGGAGGAGTGTAAACTGAAATCTTTACATCATTTAGAAAACTGAACTGTATAAGCTGTATAAGCCGTTAAATACCTGCACAAACAGATAAATGTGATAAAATAAGAATGTTTCTTATTCATGTGACCGACACAAATTGTGCAATATGTTCTGCGACTTCCCAGTACGGACGACGACACACGCTGTATAATACTCTCAAAAAAGAAACACCCCATCCCTTTCAAATTTGTCTTCAAACTTACTCAAAACTTCAAACCTTTAAAACAATGCCTAAATCTGCCTCATTATAAATAAGGCACTATACGTGCGCCGGCGGCGGTTCTTCCACGACCTCGCCGACCACGTGCTTCCCAATGTCTCTGATGTCCTGGTGGTCTCCGTGAGCCGCTAGATCGAAGTCAGACCCTGACAGGGAAGCTATGTGGTTCCAGTTCGATTCGGCTGTGTCTCCTGCGGTTTTTGAAGATAGTCTTAATATTTTGTTTGGGAAAAACACCGTGAGATTTAAGTGGATAGAGAAACTTTCGAGATTGTATTTGATAAAAGGAAATAATTTAAAACTTTTGGAATTTTCCTCCTCACCGAATCGGGTAAAAATATAATTTAAATTTTTCAAAAGTAGCTAATCAAAATCTGTTTATTGTATCAAATACTAAAATCAAAACCGAAAAAAATTCTAGCCACTAAAAAGACACGGTGTAAAAAATGTTGGTAAAATGTTAATTCAACAAAATTGCAGCGGAAAAATAGATGTAGCGTTATGTTATAGTACAGTGGATTTGAAACAAGCATGTGTATTCTGTTCAGGGGTTAACCCTGTTTCACAATGTCCGGATAGGCACCAGCTACCAAATAAATTAAAATGTATTTATCTGAGAGTGATCTGATAGATTAAAACAGTACAAACATGAAAAAGTAAATTTTATAATTTTATTATACAACCTTATTTTTTGTGAAAAAAATATCTGCTGTTCCCTACATTTATGTTCGCATACCTCGTCGAAATGTAGGGAACAGCTGATTTTTTTTTCGCGATTTCGGTTTTGGTCCCATAGTGAAAGTTGTTCATAATGATGAGTACAATGACCCCATAAGAGGTTTAGGGTAAACAAAAACTAAGGTTATATTGTATATAAAATTATACAGGGTGTTCGGCAGAAGGTTGATCATACGAAAATGGCGGATCCGTGGGGCCGTCTACTACGTTTTTAGGCCCAATAACAAGACCCAGGCCACAAGGATTTTTTTTAATGATTTTTTAATTTATTTTTTCTGAATTTGGTGTTGCCAAAACTTCAAACGTCAATAATTTCATATAAAAACAACAAAACTGGCAACATTTTATTTTTATCTTCATCTAAAGTAACTGTAGAATCTTATAAAGTTCGTTAGTTTTTTTTTAACGCAGTTCAAAGTCGGCTTTCGGTATTTATTTTTTATTTGTTTGTAGTATAAGGGCTCGTATTTACATTTCTAGCAATCATCTGCGTCAAATACGAATTTTATAAGATTCTAAAGTTACTTTAGATGAAAATAAAAATAAAATGTTGCCAGTTTTGTTGTTTTTAAATGAAATTATTGACGTTTGAAGTTTTGGCAACGACAAATTCCGAAAAATATATTTTTTTAAAACATAAAAAAACCCTTGTGGCCTGGGTCTTGTTATTGGGCCTAAAAACGTAGTAGACGGCACCACTGATCCGCCATTTTCGTATGTTCAACCTTCTGCCGAACAGCCCTGTATAATAATTTTTTCTTGCTTAAAATTTATAAACATCCGTTTCTTCTAATGTTTTTCTTTGCATGCGGATAGTTGGCTTACTAAGAAAACAAAAATCACCTCTTCAGATATTTTTTTACAGTATTGATCTAGGTTTGTTCACTTGTGTTCAGTTGGTTCAGTGCTTTACCAAATTATAAACCGTGACATTTGCAGGATGATTTGTGTAAACTAAACGAAATATTTTATAAAGAAAATCAGTGAATGCTATATTTATCTCTCCAATGACGTGTAAATATGAAAATGTACCTAAATAAATCCATAAATTGTGTGAATTCAATTTTTTATTAATCAATCTCTACAAGCTAAAGCTGCCTAAATACAATGGCGGAATTAACTAAGCTTGGTTTTATGATTGTTTTTTAAAATGACGGCCAGTGTATGTTAATCTAACTACGTGATGTCGTTATGTAAGCCAATCTGTTATTTTTGCGTTTTTCGTAGGAAAATTAAAGTGCAATGGAATTTGTCCCATATTTTATTGCATACATAGATAGAGTACTCTTTATCATGTACGCCATAAATACGAATACGCATACAAAACGTCGCGTTGACGCGTCAGCGCGTCAACACGATGTATTTTCCATTCAATAGGGATGTTGACTACATTTTATTTTGTCCGTCAAAAAATTTTTTATAATATCGATTATAAAAAAATATTGGACACGTATTTTTTCTTTTTTTACGTAGTCATAAGATTACGCAAAACATTGAGTAGGCAACGCATTAAAATGTGACATGACGTCACTGGCCGGTAGATTTTATACTGACTTGTGACGTAGCGAGCCCCCACTCCCCAACTTTAATGCGTTTTATCTACACCATTTTCTTTTAATATGATAAAGAAAAAAATACCTATCTAATATTTTTTTATTATCTGACTGACGGACTTGTTTTTTTTTTCCCAGTCAACATCTCAACATCCTACATCTACGCGGCGTATGTATTTATGTAACGTCTGTGCGACGTCAACGACTACGAAGCTCTGCTCGGTGGAAAGAAACTGTTACGATTTTTTTTTCTTACACCCCATGAATAGTTACTCTAAGTAGCCATAATGTGATAGGACACCAGAAAAAGAAGACCACCATTCATTTGTTTAAAGACTAAGTTCCAATGCACTTCAACCTTCAATTAGTAACTTTGCTTAAACATAATATTTATCTCCATTCCACCCAGGCATGCTGTTATGTTTTACTGTAAAATATTCACTCACACAGCACCACACGGTATCGGCAGCGATCCTGCTTCGTTCAGTCAATGATGGTAGAACGATCGACTTACAAAAACCCAATACTAAGAGCGAATTTCACTAAAGAAACTGAACGCGATCAGCACATAAAAACCGCGTTCAAGAGCTGTCAGTCTCATCTTTGTTGTGGAATATTGACAATTGACACTAACAGCCAGGGACCGAAAACCTTTATAAATTACGGTACAGGTATCGATGAATTTTGGTTACTTCTACGACTAAGGTTTCCACTATCTGGGTAACCAAGAAGAAGAAACATATTACCTCTATTGGGTTACCGTTTTAATACCGGTTACACACACACAGGCGATGCGCGTCTTTCGAC
The DNA here is from genome assembly GCA_916701695.1 of Agrochola macilenta. NCBI lineage: Eukaryota > Metazoa > Arthropoda > Insecta > Lepidoptera > Noctuidae > Agrochola > Agrochola macilenta. Next base: position 5,337,919 of record OU753554.1, on the reverse strand, counting down.
TAATGCTGACGGCACGTAAGATAGCGGTAATTTTTATTTCGGTAACCGGTATTAATAATGGTTGTATTCAATTTAAGGTAACCTTTAAAAATACCTGTAAAAAATATAAATGTTGAAACCGAAAAAATACCCGAATGGATCATACCGGTTTCGGTCCCTGCTGGCAGCTCTTGAACGCGGTTTAAATTCCGATCGCGTTCAGTTTCATTGGTGAAATTCGCCCTTTGAACCTTGTCATATTATACGATACAAATGGCGACGTTAAAAATGTGACGCGTCGACGCACGAGTTTAACGTGACAAAGTCCAAAAGTGATAAACGTTTTCGTAAGGTACCGTTCAGTACCCAGGCGTAAATGACACATCGAGCTTGACACATCGAGCTTTAAGACCACTGGAGCGGAGAAGAGAGTAATATTAACGAATAGAATCTAAACTATCTTGGTTAATATTGGCACAGCTCCGCTCCTCTCCTCTCTACTCCAGTGGACAGGCAGCCTTTGAAAGCGACTGTCACACATGAGTGACAGAAACGGCGCTCTACAAAGCCGCACTTTTTCAAAAACGTGATGTGTCTTACACGGCCGGGCACTGCACTAATACTTTTTTTAATATAAATATTTAAAATTACTTAGTATTAAGCGAGCCTCAGTCTTAAATTAGTGGAAACCTGCTGTGGGGAACTTCAAGAGATTGTTGTAGTCTGTAATGTTTTTAAATCTCGTCGTCTTGTAGCATCATGTCACTTTTATTTCGGAAAACGTAAAAGCGCCCTCTGTCGGCACGACCACGCGTTCCGGTTCACCGAACAAAAAGTGACACATGACGGGACGATCGCTTTTAAATATGTCAAGGCGTTATTACTCTGAATATGTGTTCTACTACTAAAGTATAATATTCAATTAACCTAACCTAGTCGACAGACTCAGACAACACACACGTTCACACACCCATCCAACATCTCACCACACACATGCTAACCCTAAATGCAATTCAATAAATTTAAATGCAATGCAATTCTAAAACAGATTACCTATGTTTTAGAATTATTAAAATTTTGTATTTGTTAGTTATATATTTTAATTATTGAAAAAATTAAGTATAGATTGTATGTAGTCTAAGCCTACTCATGTTGATCAATGTAACTGCAGAAACCTCTACCCCTGTCATACAAAAACAAGATATCCTACTTCAGGGGTCGAGACCTCATTTATGTAACATGTACTCGTACAGAAGTTTGGACATAAATTACTATTACTATAATTATTTTAAGTAAATAGATACAATTATTTAAGTTACTATTTTAATTAATTTAAAAAATAAAAATTATATTCACCAACAATCCTAACAATCTCATACGTCAGGCAAAGTACACGCTTTGACTCAATGATATATTTTTCAATTGAAGTTCCCAACAGCACGAGCTAAGACTGCATTGAACGTGTATGATACATTATTTCCTTTTTGTAACACTCGGTTGAGCAGATGTAAGATATTGTTCCCCCAATAAAAATATTTTCAAAATTTTGTTGAAGTATCATCAAAACTGCTCAAAATGTTTATCTTGAAATTGAAGAATATCAATTTCATAAGCATTTACTTAGATGGCATTTTCAATAAATACCTACTTATAATTACTATTGAACAAAGTACAGTATTTTTTTTATATCAGCACTATACTAGTTTATTTGCAAACCTGAAATGTAAAAGTGTTGATTTTGGTGTTGTTATATTGTCTCGAACAAGTAATTTTATACTCGCGTCATTAAAGCTTAAAGCCAGGATATTTTCAAAGCAGGTATTGGATAGCTTCGACCATTACCAATTCGCACTACTCACTACTTGTAACCAAATGTTTATAATACAGGTCGGAGTTACTGAGTTGTATTTGTAAGCAAAACTCAATCACCAAACGCAGCGTGGTGATCATCAATAATCACCGAATGTAGCAATTATGATGGTGATTATGAATCCCCATACAACGCAAATAACCATCTCACACGATATTATTTGGCACACTTTACAGGGGGGGTTTAATTCTACTTAAAAGGGGATTACAGGGTTATGACGTTTACCTGTCATAGTGACGTCACATGGTAGGGTATCAAACACACAAAACACAGTCTTCATACGGACGCAGTTCACTGACTATTATCATAATATAAAATATAGTATCAAAATATTTTTATTGCAATCGTTTGTAAGTCAAAATATTTGAATTTGTTATCAAAAAAATATAGTTAGATTTTTAGCGTTTTTTTATGTTTCAAAATGACAGCGCTTTCTCTTAGCTGTGAATTGTAATTAACTCTTCCATAAAGATTTAACAATAACAGCAAGCAAAAACAATCAGATACCAAACTATCCGATTTCATCGATACAGACAACCATCTCATCCCACCCCTAAAACCAAACGATAGGGTTGAGACGAGATTAAAGTCAAACAAATATTGATCTTTATCTCACTTTAGGATGGGAAAAATCATCGACATTTTTCTAATTTTAAACTTAGCCCGTGAACAACCCCCGCGGTTAGTAACCAAAATAGATAGATAGCGAAGCGTTCCGCGTGCGTACCGTACAGCTATAGGGCGTGGAGTGAGCAGCACCTTGGTCGCGCACAGAGCGCGCGCGCGTCTCGTCCATGATGAAGGAGTTGATGACGTAGGCCTCGCGCCGGATGCGGTCGCGCAGCTCGCCCGACATGTCCGGGATGGCCCAGCGGATGATTATCATCACTAGGGCTACTACGTTCTGTTGGAACATGTTTTAAGTATTGATCATCATAATGGACCGTATTACAAAACAAAATTTATCTTGACCATTGAGCCATTTTAATTTCGAACTTTATTCCGACAGCGGTATAATGCCGATATAATCCCGAGTCAATAAATATATTTATACATAATAATATTCATTTTTTTAGGAAGTTAAATTCCTACTTTATTATTCATTATTGGTTGGGGCTATCAACTTCAACGATTTATTAAATAAATAAATAAATATTTATAAAAACATAAAAAAATATTAAATTTTATTTTTATAATAAATTATAATTTTTTACAACATAAATCATAAAAAATCAATTGAAATTTTATAAAATTTTATTTATTAATTTGTCAATTTTGTAGGTACTAAGGACTTCATCTTAGTCGGCATATTGTTCAAAATACAACAACTAGCTGAAAGGTTTAACCTTAGACCACAGATGAATACAGATGTTCACTACACAAAATCATTTAAATAAAAAGCGACTCTTGCTACGACACAATAAAGTGCAATTCCGGTCGCTCAGGTCTAATTACCTATAGTTATCGCTACCTAGAAGTTGCCTCTCTTTCTATCGTATAACTCTTATATCGACTGACTACGTTACACTCACTAAATTGGACCGACAAGACGGGCCCGCCGCGTACTTGTAGCTTCATACCTAAAATGCGGAGTGTAAGTACATCTGTATTCATCTGTGCTTAGACAAAAGTTAGAACTCCTTTTGTCGTTTTGTGCGACGGTATGCTTTTTATTCATAAACATCTAGCAAGGAAGTAAAAAGAGCTAACGATTTGGTATCCATCACAGGAGCCCCATGATCTTGTTTGTGTCAATTGTTTAAGTGTTTAGATAAGATAACACCTACTGAAAAAAATTTACAAAGAAACAAAACTTATGAATCTCTTTCAAATATATAAGTATAACACATGTATACTTGTCAGGAAAATACTAACTAGAGACATACACTCGCAGATAATATTTACAAAAAGAGTACAAACCTACAAAATTTTAACAAGACAGGCTAACGATATCTGCTTATCCCAGCCTAGGACTAAATATGGTAAAAGAAACATCATGTACGAAGGGGCCAACTTTTATAATAAACTGCCTAAGGACATAAAAGAAATCAAATCGTTTAACATCTACAAGAAAACTTTAAAAAACTACATACTAAAAGACCAAAACCGGCAAAACGAATAAAAAAAAAAAAAAAAATATATATATATATATATATATAATAACAATAATAATAAAATAAATATATATATATACTTGGACTTTCCTTAAGAGCAGTATTAAACTAAACAAATCAGCGATAAGAAATAAAATCATATTACAGTAAAATAAATATAAAGTCTAATCAAAATATACACAAATATACAAATCCTTTTAGATATCTACATAAAATCCCTGACTGCACGTTAATTTTTAAAAGCAAATGAGGGAACAGAATATTACTTAATTTTTCGTTTTCAAGTTTTTGTTCCGCACTATGGTGTAGGCCTTAGCAAACACGCTTCAACCGTCAAGATGCACCCTACCCGCACCGCTTAAAATTATGCTGTTTCTTGTGTAGAACTACCCACTCCTGATTTGTTTTATTTGTGACAAAATTATTAAATCAAAGTAAATGTAAATGCAATGTAATAATGTTAGTTTTAAGATTATTACGTACTATGTATAGCGATATATTTTATTTTAAGCTACGCTTTATGGCAAATCATTTTGTTTAAATCTAATATATATGTTTTCTCTATAAGTGAATTTGTAATTCTTTTGAGAAATAAATATCTTTAACCGTAAGATAAGATAAGATAAGATAAGATCATTTATTTGTCCAAAACATAAGTATACACACACATGGCATGCAAGATGTTACATTAAATTATATCACAGTCATGTTTTGCCTTAACGGCGTACAAATATAAAACAGGTAGGTTATTTTTATTAACTAGTAGGACATAAACATCAAATAATTATAAATTTGTCAATTAATTCATTAACATATTCAAAGCAATTAGCATGTCAAATAAAACTTAATCAATCAAATTATAATAAATTAATAGAATAGTGGAATAGTGTCACGAACTCGACATAGAAATGTATAATAAAATTAGCCAGTTTTAAGTCAAAGGAATAAAAATCTACATATTTCACACAAGTCAGATTAATTTATCAGTCAGAAATTCGTCAGTGCTGTAATAAACTTTTTCTAACAGAAGGCTTTTTAACCCACTTCTTAATTTTTCTGTTGTATATTCTCTCCAAAATTTTGGCAAAGTATTAAAAAGGATTGGTGCCATACAGATTATACTTTTACGCAATAGAGCTGTCCTGGATCTAGGAATGCAAAGTTTGCTATTGTCGCGTCTATTCCGAATTACTTTATCTGATAATAGGGGGAATAGGTGTGGGTTCGATTTGACAAATATAATGGTCTCTAAAATGTACATAGATGGAAGGGTTAATATTTTATATTTTTTGAAAAAGGGTTTGCAGCTCTCAGTAACATGAAGTCCAAACATAGTTCTAAGGCACCTCTTTTGGGTTTTAAAAATGACATCCTTATTTGTTGAATTGCCCCAAAAAATTACTCCGTATCTTAAGTTCGAGGATACTAAGCCGTGATAGGCAGTTAGAAGCGCATCAACATTTAACATCGGGGCTAATTTATATAGTGCATATGTGGACTTACTTATTTTTTTGCTTAAGGCTTCCGTATGTGCTTTCCAATCTAATTTTGTGTCTATCGTAACTCCAAGAAATTTGGTTGTGTCAACTTTATCTATTCTATGATCACAATAGTGCACATTAACATTTGGAATGGTGGCTCTTTGGGCAAAATGCATAATATTTGTTTTTCCAAGATTTAGCTTCAAATTGTTGTTTTCTAACCATTTTACCATGGATTCTATAGAATGGTTAATGTCAGATTCGTATGTGTCTCTATTTTTACAAGCGATTGTAATAGTACTATCATCGGCAAAAAGTGTCATTGGATGGTCGATACTTTTGGGTAGGTCATTAATGTATAGTATAAAAAACAGTGGGCCTACGACAGTACCTTGTGGTACGCCAAATTTAACTACACGCTCTTCTGATTTATGGACTACTTCATGTTTATTTATTTTATTTATTGCCGAAATTTCTGTAAATTGTCTTCTGTTGCTTAAATAAGATTGAATAAGGCTAGAGACATTACCTCTAATGCCATAGGCTTCTAATTTTTCAATCAGTATGTCGTGACGGACATGGTCGAAGGCCTGTGTCATGTCACAGAAGATGGTACATACAGGTATATTCCCATCTACTTTTGGCATGACATTATGTAAAAAATCATATATCGCCAAATTGATTGTTTTACCATTTCTGAATCCTTTTTGTTCATTGGCTAGTATATTTTCTTTTTCGAGGTAAGTATACAACTGTTTATATGAATATTTTTGAGATTATACTTATAAGGGATATGGGCCTATAGAATTGCATTAACTCTTTATTTTCCTTTTTAAATAATGGTTTAACAGTTGATATTTTGAGTGCATCCGGAAAAACACCAGTCTCTATGCAAAGATTAATTAAATGGCTGAGATGCGTTGATATTTCTCCAGCTACTGATTTTATAACTTTTGTAGATAGGCCATCGTATCCTACACTATTCGTATTTTTTAATGTTTTTATGATTTTAAACACCTCAATTGGCAGACATGGCGCCAGAAAAAAAGAATCTTTTCTTTTTTGAATCATTGACGTAGTCTTTTTCCCAGATCCTGCTATAGGGTTTATTTTGTCAACGAAATAAATATTAAATGCCTCAGCAATGTCATTTGGGTCAGTGATAATGTCATTGTTCACACGAATTTTGTCAATGCAGTATTTTTGAATGTTGAATTTTGAATTATTTATTATTTTCCAAGTAGCTTTTGATTTATTATCTGAGGTATTTATAGTGTAGTTATTTTGTGCCTTTTGAGTGAGTTTTACAATTCTTTTAAATATTTTAGAGTAATGAGTAAGTTTTCTTTTATTAGCTTGATTTGGTTTAAGCCTGTATTGTCATAAAAGTTGTCTTTTCTTTTTACTACATAGTTTAATACCACGTGACACCCATTTCGGTTTTCTAATAGTACTAATTCTAATATTCATTCTGGGAAAGCATAATTTATAAAATAATGAAAATATGTCAAAAAAGGATTTATACGCTACATTAGGATCATTGCTTTTGTAAATGTCAGAAAATGATAAATTATTTATGGAATCTTTAAATTTTGTCATATTTTCATTGCAGTAGTCACGTCTTGTAACCTGCCAGTATCGAATGTTACATTTTTTTTGTACTGGGAACGTCATTAACTGTGCTGTGTGGTCCGATAGAGCAAGTTCTAGAATTTCGACCTTACATGCTTTGCGAAAATTATGAGCAATATTATCAATACAAGTATTACTTTTTAGGCGTGTAGGTTGATTCACTGCTAACTTTAAATTATAGTTGAGTAAAATGCACTCAAACTGAATAGTTTGAAGGTTCCTTTTTAGAATGTCGATATTGAAATCCCCTGCAATGACAATATTTTGATAGCATTTCTTAGTTAGCTCTTTTAGGAGCATTTCTAATTTATCCATACATACATTTAGGTTAGTTAACCTGGGAACTCTATACACACAAGCTAGGACAGTGTCATAGTTAGGTAACTCTATCGCGCAACATTCAAATACTCCAGGTTCTGATAAGTTGGCTATCTTCTTTAATTCGATGAAGTGTTGTCCGTTCTTTACTAAGATGCATGCTCCACCTCTCTTGGTTTCTTTTCTGCAGTAAGACGCCGCTAGTTGATAATTTGGTATAGTTAAATAAGATTCATATCCCGCCATAATGAAGTGTTCGGTTACGCACAATATATCCACACTTAAACCTTTTCCTGATAATTCATTTAAACATACCGTTACCATGTCGGATTTGTTTAGTAACCCAGCAATATTCTGGTGCATAACACAGACATTATTAGACACGAAAAAAATTTGTTAACTTCTCTTTATTTCCGTCCATAGATTTTGCCGTGTCATAGTGCTCAATGTGCAAAAAGTTTTTTTTATCTTGGTCAACTAATTTTTGAGTTACGTTATCTTCATCCTTTTGTGTACATGTACAAGTCATCATGTTTCTTTCTATTGAGTCTGCGTTTGATTGATTGATGTCGAATAAAAGAGCATTTAGATCTTGCAAAATAGTTCGCATGCCAGTGTTATTGAGCTTACCGCTACGTCTATAGAACATTTTGTGATCATAGGACAGGTTCTTGTTAGAATCAAGAAAATAAGCGTGCTCATGAGTCAATATATCATGGTACATTAACCCATTGAAATATTCTACCCTCCCATTAAATATGTTCATATAATTGCCGCATTTGAAAGTCGGTGCGCAGATGATAATATTTGTATGTTTGATTTTATTTACAGATGCTCGTATACTAAATATCAAATTAGTGTAGTCATTTGAGTTGATGTCTTCTTCTCCTATGAATATGATACAGAAATCATTCATTGTAAATGATTCCACTTTAGTTTCTATATTCTGCATCAATTGGTCCATGGTACAGTGTGGCATGAGGTAGTGACATATCTCTGACTTGAGTTGCAGAGTAGTATCTGAGATTGAAAGTATTTTATTTATATTATTATTGCTGAGGATACATATCTTATTGATTTTTGCAGTATTCTGCCCGGGTCTAGGTCTAGGTCTAGGTCTTAGGGGTGGCATTTAAAGAGCCGTGTTAATAAATAAATAAAACTTATTTTTCCTCACCTCAAACACAACGACGAATGCCAGCCTGGCTCCCATGATGTGCCAATACCAGTTACTGTGTTCGTAGCTATCGCCTTCTTTGTAGTACCAGTAGCCGGGGAAGCTGACGTAAAAACACAATTATGGATTAAAACCGTATCCGTAGACAACAATAAACAATGCGCGGGTTAATAAACTTAAAACTAACAACTTTCTATAAAACAAAGTTACTCATACGGTGTGCAAGGACTATACAAAGTATGTAATCTGCGTTCACAATTAATTTGCCAAACAAGTAAACAAACACGAGTTCTAGGAAAAACAACTGTAATGCCTACTCATAAGGTTCACTTTGCGCTACAACTTCATATTTTTTATAACTTTTTCAACAGTACCAGTCAGTCCAAAATCAACTTATTTACACTTGCATAAAGTTGATGGTTGCCTAAGTGGAAAACTCATGTTTGGCAAATAAATTGCGAACGCAGATTAGATACACATCTTAGAATTTGTTCGCGTCGCAGAATCGATAGCCTTGCCTGTTCGTCGTATGTGCATCACCCCTTAAAGTTCATGCTGACACGTCAGTCACGTCAACGTCAAGTCGACTAGAGGACTGGCTTGAATAAAATGTACAAACACGAACTTTACACAGCAACAGCAATGAAAATAGAGTTGATATTTACCTGCACATACTCTCGTTATATGTCGACTTCATAGGTGGATGTTCTAATACGCTGATATTGAAATCCGCGAGCGTATGATTCACGTATTGGTTCATAGAACCCGTTGAAAATTGATATACAAGGCGCGGGATGAAGTCGGAAGTAAATGCTATAATGAAACCCTGGGAAAAGTAGAAAAAAATATTTAAATACATATAATGGTTACGTCAAATATGACTTTTTTTTTTATTTGGTATCAGCTTGTATTATGTATACATATACGAGACTAGCGCATGTCATGGTTAACAAACAGACCAAGTAGGTTACAGACTAAAAAGGTACATTTTTCTACTCGTAACAGATCCTCAAAAATATTTATTTAAAAATCACCTTATAGTGTTCGTAAACGTGGGCAGAAAGGCTAACAACCATATTTGCTAACTAACAAATTGCACTATACACTTTTGACTTTATACTTACGTTAGTAATAATGCTAAGTTTCCCAATAGAGTCCAGTATCCGATACCAGACACCGATATCATTGACCCGCTGTGGTACCGGTCTCCGGTAACATGTGAGGAACTTCTTGGCGTCCAGGCGCATCTCTAGCACGTTGTTGATGAGCGCAAACAGAGGTGCGAGCGGGAACGCCGCCACGAATATCGTTACGAACCCGTATTGAAGAACTGTTGAAGGAAAATACAAATTATGAATTATTTGTACATGGTGTATTTATGTTTGAATAACTCGACAAATGTAGGGAACAGCAGATTTTTTTCGCGATTTTAAGGTTGATCCCATCAGTTGTTCAGAATGATTAGTACAATCAATTACACCTTGTAGAAGTCATACTGGAAAAACCGAGGCTGCTTAATTATTATTTTTGAGTCACCTCGGGAAAGCTCTTGATTGAGCGCTTGGATTATCAAAGATTGCGGTAGTATAAAATAAAATCTATAGCAATGGCACATTTACTTACCCATTTCCAGGTACTCAGGAAACAGTCCCATGAGTCCGAAATCCACTAGTTTGAAATCTTTAACCCATTGCTTAGGACTTTTAATCCTGAAAACAAAAAGAAATGAAATAAAGAACAACTCTCGCTCTTTCTCTCTTTATTGTTATTAATCGATTTGAATACATTTCCCTAGTCAATTTCAAGTAATAAAAAATGGTTCTTTTGGTTCTCATTTCCGCTGTGTTGACAAGTTGACTAAGGACGCAATATTCGAAATTAATAAATGAAAATTACGAATAAGTCTCGACCCCGCGAGAATACCGGGACAAAAAGTATCCTATGTCCTAACCCAGGTCATGGTCTACCCATGTGCCAAATTTCATCCAAATCCGTTCAGCCGCTTTAGCACCAGCACCATGTATCTATCACATAATTAATTTATCCGTCGTCGCTTCATTTTAAATTATATTACCTATTGTGGTATAGTAATTTTATTATAGGTGCATCGTCTTCACATATAATTATATTACTAATGTACCCATACAAAATATTGTAAAACATTTTAAAAGAGTAGTGGTGGAGTTTTTCCCCATTCTTCTCCATACGAAAACTACCTTTTGGAAGGGGCGACCAGATTTTTTTTTGTTGTAAATTTTGACGTGCAAAAGTGCCTTACTGGGGCCTATTTGAAATAAATGCTTTGACTTTTTAGCGCTAAATCTTAACAAACTAACATACACAAAATAAAATATTTTCTCTTTATATTATTATTAGTTTAAATAAAAGTATTAAAGTCCTTACTGTCTTTTCCTCCCGATAGTCCTGATGATGTACCACCACTTGAGGAGGTACGGCATCATCATTTCGACGATGGTGTTGATAAACTGCTTGCCTATCATTATGATGGCTAGTTGGATGGACAGCTCTAGGAGACAGCCTCCGGGCGCACACTGAAGAAATGGGTATGTTATTGATGTAAAAGAATATTAAGTAGGTGCACAACACTTGAAAGAGCGCTCAAGTATAGTCAGAAAAAAAAATGTTTTCAGTTGAGCCATGTTTAAGAATTACTGAGGCTAAACAGAGCTGTATTTTAAGAACCAAACGTACGACAGTTACATAAAAATCTTATATATATTGTTTTTATTTCCGAACATGGTTAAATCATTCTTTGATTGGTTTGCAATTAGTATCAGTACAAAATTATTAAAGTGATAACATTTTTAAGCACGCTACTTTTCCACAAAACAAAATTCAGTTTTAATCCAATAACATTAGGGTTCAGTACACTTTGAAGAGGCACCTTCACCTGGCTACACTCGTTCTAGTTCAAGTTTTAATTTAAGCACACGAAAACCACAAATATTAATACTAAAGGTCTCTTACCTCTTCCTGCCTATGTCCAAACAGCCTTACATAATCTCCTGGTCGTCCAATCAGCTTGCCTTTAAAAAAGGCTATGTAGAATATAGAGGCGTAGTAGTTAACAAATTGTAGGAGGTATATTTTGAGTGTTAACGAGTCATCGAATTCCGTCTGTGTGCGGAGGAGTTCTTTTTCTGTCAGCCATTCTGCTAGGTATTGGTATACCTGTGGATATGAGATATAATTAGCATAAGTCTACGGCGAGGCCCTTGCTCAGCAGAGGGACAGTATCAGTATTAGAAGATTCGTTCGTTTTACAGTGGCATCCAACTGGGACCAAACACAATGAAATGGCGCCCAACTGGGACCTAACACAATTAAATGGCGCCCAACTGGGACCAAACACAATGAAATGGCGCCCAACTGGGGCCAAGCACAATTAAATGGCGCCCAACTGGAAACAAAATGGCGCCCATGTGGGACCATACACAGTGAAATGGCGCCCAATAGTATCAATACGAATCTATTATAGATTATACATAGAATACTCACATAATTAAACAAACAAATGAAACACAAGTTGATACACGCTGCCGTTGCTGTAGTAAACATGATCGGGTTGTAAGTAGTCAGCGCATTTCCGTTTCGTAGTATATTGGCGCCCAACAGGGACATCCGGTATAATACCACACCAAGTACCGTGGCTAGTGCCATTAGCACTAAAAGTGCCACGATGCTGAATGACATTAGGGTTGCGGGGAGACGCATTCGCCAGAATGGTACCATTGGCTCGCGTTCCCCTGTTACGACGTTCAGCTGTGAAATAAAAATACAATGTCAAAAAAACTTTATGTGATTGTGGATTTTTCAAAGCATATCAATTGAGTTTACTTATTATTTGAGAGCCTTAAGAAGTATCAAACATCCGAATTCTCAAACTTAACTAAATTTTAAGTCAACGTTAAGTCCCATGCTACCATTGACAGCTGGCATGAGATAGAAAACCATTCAAATAAAAAAAATATCTCTTTAAAATGGAACGTTAAATTTTAACGGTATTAAACCATACCATACCATACCTTTGTTCTTTTAACGTGTGCTAATCGTGCGAGGTATTGCGGTCGCGGATGTTCTTCGTAGACATCGAATCCAGTTAGATCCCAGCGATGCGTCATTTCTGCTGAGTATCGCTTCCATAGCTCCAGGAAACATGCGGCTGTGAAACAAAAATGTACCCTAGTTTAATCTTCGAATAATATATACTTCTCAGACAACATCAGAAAAATGTAGAAGAACAAAATACGCATAGTCGTAACACCACGAGTCGTATCTAACATTCTCAGAAAGTGCATATTTTTAGGTTGCATATATGAATGCCTTTTTAGGGTTCCGTATTAGTTTATGGATTTTGTATACATGCTTTTTAAAAACCCAATTAATTAATAATACTGACCCCAAAAGCTCATAAATATAGCGAAGAACACAGTAGTCGGGTTGTCGAAGAGGTATGTTATTCGTGATTGTAAACACGTCGCTTTAAGTTCCCAGTAGTCGCAGAAGTAGTCGCATTGTGGACACATTTTCACCGATGACTCGTATTTGCATACGTCTTCACTGAAAATATTCAAAATTAACAGTAATTTTATGATTACTTCAAACGGTTCTCAAGGAGTTTTTTTATCTTGGAAGTAGGTTTTCGCCGTAAACAAGTTATAAACCAAGGTACAAGACTCAAAAAAACTGTTAAGAAATGGATCTAAGTGATTGACTTGATAATTTGACAAGGGAAAATCTAAATTATATTAGATACTCAATTATTTAAATGTACAAAACACTTCAACATGCTTTTTGCAAGGCTTTTTTACTTTTTTTTAATAACTTACCTAGGTGTGTTGCTGTAAACAGTGGAGGCTGAGTATATGACGCATATTAAACCTACTATTGACGCAGGAATCAGCATATGTGTGTAGAAACCGAGCCAAGCGAAATATAAACCTGAAATTGAACGAAATAAATACTTTAATCAAACTTTCTACATTTCTACTACAAATATCTAAGGAGTAAAGTATAAGTAATACGAACCTATTTTAACACCAAAATAATCCTTGACGTAGTCTAGAGGTTGGTATTTGATACATTTGGAGACTGCCGCCCATTCTGTGTACAATAAATGCCTCATGGAGCCAGGAGTTTTGAGATCACCCTGTAACATAATAAAAATAAAATGTAATATACACATATAATATAATATATACTCGTAACTAGAGAATAGAATAGATAAGACTACTCTTTATTATGTACATCATATGAATATAAAAGTAGACATTTTACATAGACTGACACAATGGGCTGTCTTATCACTAAAAGTAGACTAGACACAAAGAGGGAGTAGTATAAAGTAAATCACAGAGTTAAATTTTAAAATAACATCGAATACTTATCCACAAGTTTATAAGGTAGGCCAGCACATAAGCCAGAACTAAACTATTTAAAAAAAGAAAAATTGTTTTATTGTCACAGAAACACGTGTGAAAAAGATAAAGTGGAGACCCTTCCTACATAAAAATGCTTACTTACATCGTGTAAAGGATAGGCAGCGCTATAAGTACAATTAGATATCAGTCTTGTGATGCCGAAGGCGAAGTCATCGTTCGACACCTCTGAGAACTTCTTCCTGTCGAGAATGAACTGAACGATACGGGAACGAATGGATGGCGTCCAGAAACATTCAGCTGTCGTGTCGAATCTGGAACCAACATTTGACCCATTAGTTCTTGCCCATTCTTCTCCAACGACACTTTGGAACGGGCAACTAGATTTAACTTTCTGAGTGCGGATATCACTAATGAAACAGAACGCAATCAGCACTTCTAAACCGCGTTCAGGAGCGGTCAGTGTCAATTATCCAAAACACTGACAACGCAGTTTAGAAGTGCTGAACGCGGCAAGATTCATTGGGGAAATCCCCCCCTTAGTAACTGACCGATTCTTTGTCAAAAGTTTCAATCAACGTAGCTGTGCATAAGTGCCCTTTGCTCGATACTACATTACTGTCCGGCCGTCGAGAGAATGCGTTCCTGACATCTGTCAGTTGGACAATTTGTAGTAGTAATAAGTATCAAATTCGCAAAACACATATTCGTTAGTATGCAACTGATAGTTGTCAAGAAAGCATTCACTCGACGGTCGGACAGCTGCAGTAAAGTAGAATGATTGCAGTCGTGGATGGTAAATTGGCAATAATGAGACCTAATAAGGAATAACACATGCCTACCAATAATAACGCCAATTGTGGGCGAGGCGCCGCGTCAAATGTATGCGAACACAGCTCAATTAGACAAGGCACATGGTGAAAGTCAAAAGACACCACACCTTTTTTTAAATTCTTTAGATACGAAATACAGGTTGAGCAGTATAAGGTATCTTTGGACAGGACAAAAAGCTTGTACAGTTTAGTCTCATAATTTACAGTCGCATCAAGTTCGGCACAAATTAAAAATAGCACATGTCGTGATAAATAAGAATAAACAAACAATCTGCCGAGCCTTTTCCCAACATTGTGGAGTCGGCTTCCAGTCTACCCGGATACAGAATATCTGTATTTTACATCTGCGACTAACTATCTGACCTCCACAACCCAGTAACTGGGTAATACGATACCCCTTGGTAAGACTGGTTGACAGACTTTCGGGCTTCTGACGACCCGTAAGGACTGTCAAAGATCCACAAATTAAAGCCGAGACCAACGGTTTGCGTGCTTTCCGAGGCACGGAGGAGTCTCGGTATGTAAAGATGGTCACCAATCCACAGACCAACCCCGGCAAGCGTAGCTTAACCTGATGATTCGAGCCGTGCGGCTGTTATTACTTACTAATTTGTCCTACGGGCCTGTGATAAAAAAGAGAAAAAATGGCTAGCAGTTTCAATTGTAGTTTCTGAGTTTATCTTGGACATTACTGACACCGGTGAAGGAAAACATCGTGATGTAACCTGGACTTATAGTTAATATAAGTCTGAAATCACCAACTCGTCTTGACCAAGCATGGTAATCAATGCTCGTGCCTTCTCTGTATGAGAAGAGGCCTTTGCCCTGCACGCTTAGCATGACCACAATAGAAACGGGTTTAGTCGACGGAAGAATAGACAAAATGACAGATCAAATGACAATGACAGATGAAACAATCACAATCTGTCATTTTGTCTATTCTACCGTCGACAACATCCGTAGAAAACCCGTTTCTATGGTTGTCATGCTACGCGTACTGCAGTGAGACTATAATAGGCTCGTATTAATATTGGCTAGCCCAGGGTATGTATTTAAGCAGGGCTAGTAGCCTGGCCACTCGTCAAAGCTACTCTAAAGTCAACAAATAACCTGTAATTGGCAACTGAGTAAGTCCCACGCTATTGTTACCTATAGCACTTAAGATATATTACATACACAGCAGCTGTTGGTGCATCTTATAAATAAATTAGCTGCGTCCCGTGGTTTCACCCGCATAAGCCTCGATCCCGTGGGAATATCGGGTTAAAAATTAAAAAATTAAATTAAATTAAAAACCCAAGTTATGGTCTACCCATGTGCTAATTTTCATCCCAATCCGTTCCCTCGTTATAGCGTGAAAGCGTAACAAAGAAACAAACATAAAAAAAACAATCTTTTCTCTTTTTAATATTAGTTTAGATAAATAAACAAATATGAATGAAAAAACGTTGTAACTTACAAATATTCCTTGTCCTTGGAGTAAATGGCGGTCAGTCGGTGTTTTCTCTCGGGGAACATGTCATTATCGACGCGAATCTTGGACATGAACCGGTCCCAACACGCGTCCATTTGTTCTATCAGGCTGTTCGTCTTCTCATGCACGTCTTTCAGAGCTGAGAACTGATTCACGAAGTATAGAAGTTATTGTTTATCTATTAGTATGGTTGTGTAGTTTCATATTGTCGAAATACATCATTCAGGGGATTTTCAGGCCATACCGCTTTATGGCGATGCAATAATAATAATAAAATGCCATATTTGAGGTCAATTCCAACTCTTTTCTTTTTTTTCCTTTATACAGGTACTTTTTACATAATATATTATGTATTTTAGTGTTAAATTGCATATTCTATTTAAGATTTGTCAAAATAAATTTAAAAATAATTCTAATCCCGCGTCCTATCGTCCATAAAGCGAACGTCGAGCAAAAACGCGATCGTCGCCTCTATATTTTTGTTCGGAAGACCAGAAGGCGCCCTCTGTCGGCGCGACCCCGCGTTCAAGTTCACCGAACAAAAAATGACATATGGACGCGACGATTGTGTATTCGCGCGATGATCGCTTTTAAATAGGACGCAGCCTAACTACGAGAGTTGTATTGATATTCTACCTTAGCGCATCCCTCTTAAGCAGTAGGTCTTTTATTTACCAAGTTGTGTTGACGAATTTTAAATATTTTATTTATACATGCATAAGCATAATCAACCTACAATGTTCCCACTGCTGCGACGCAGACCTCCTCTCAGTGAGAGGGGCCATAGGGCTCTCACACAAAACTGCGAATTCGCATTGCATTGCAAAAATCTGCGACCTCCTAAAACAAAGCTCCTCTAAAAACCTGCCATGCGGCGTCGTATCGCATCGCATCGCAGTTTTGTGTTGGAGCCCATACTCCACCACACGGGTTGGTGCTCCACACACCCAGTGTGGGTTGGTAGATGTTTATACATGAAATATTTTTAAAATATTTTTTTGTTTCTGTCAATTTAATTGTCATTATTGTGACATTGTGACGAATGTAAATGGATGATTTTTATTTATTTTTGGATGTAATTAGGATACTTATTATATTTTATAATTTTGAAGCAATGAATAGCGGCTGTAGCACGTTCATACGTTAAAATGTTCTTATTGAATGTTTATTAACAATTTTTAAATGAGTTGATATTTGTTATTGTGTCATGAACAATATTATCATAATACCCAATTAATGTACGTAGTGCTCTATCTCAGTACCGGGTGTATTTTAGCGTCATTTAATAATATAGATTGATTTGGTACACATGGCAAAATAATTACTTATGTCTGCAGATAGTGAAGTCAGAGAAAACACAAACGTCAAAGTGTTTACTTATCATTTTTGCCGACTATACATTCTAAAGGTGTAGCGTAGCTCTAGTGTAGTCTGTTATAGTTTGATCGAAACCGCAGTACCGCGCTTTAGGTATGTGCGCGGCGAGACGGGGGCAGGTACTGGCCGCTCATTCGTCAATGCTGCCTCGCTGCGCATTCCTAAGGCACGGGACAGTGGTCTGGGTCAAACTATATTACATATTTATTTTTAATGACATCACTTCCTACTTTATGAAACAATGATGTATGGTAACTGCCATAATTCAGTGTAGTGTAGAGTTACATACAATATTATTACGGTAGCACTTCACTTGGTATATTTGTACAGACTTTCATTTCGTTAATACAAAATAAACTTTAGATATATCGACATAAGGTATATTTTTCATTGGACAAATACGCTAAGTAAAGTGCCAGCATTACAAACACGAACAAAATATCAGTGACACTAAGTGCATAATTAGTTGGACCATGTTAATAACAGTGAGGCATCAAGTTATTTCCCCAAACACTAAGTTAGTCACAGTATTACATCATACAATGTTTCATGAAAGCCACTTTTAACAACAAATACTCAATGATTATATTTAGATGATTTTATTTATATTGGAAAACAGAGTGAAAAGCTTGAAGAACCTAAAGTTTTTAGAACACCTTCACAGACATATTTATTTATGTTGATATAATTTACATATTAGAAAATGAAAGTTTTTTTCCATTTATTTTGAAACAATTTTTTCCCCCCACCCAAATTCTATCACACCAGATTGACTAGCGAGCTCTAGCACCTCTTGACAAAATAGCATTATACCTAACAGCAATGATAGCCTAGTGGTGTGACCGTCGGACTGCCAAGCCATAGGTCTCGAGTTCGAATCTAATGCACCTCTGCCTTTTCGGATTCATGTGCGTATTGTATAATTATCTCTTGGTTAAAAAACGGTGAAGGAAAACATCGTGAATAAACAGGCATGTCTGAGACATATTTCTCGACGGCATGTGAAGCCAAGTCAGAGGCCCATTGGGCGGCATAAAAACTGACGCCGTATTAGTCACTAACCACACAAAAAAGAAGAAGAAGCATTATGCTTAACAAATGCCATTTGATAATGTTCTTTTAGTATATAAAACTTTTACTAGGAGAATGGGCGAGGTTTAAATCGTGCCAAAGGAAACACACAAAAAAAACCTGACGATGTCTGGCAAAACCGAATTATTTGAAGGAATAACATTCAAACTTAGCTTACGCTGAATACCACCTACAAAATATCTTAACCTATATAAATAAATAATTTTAATGGATAAGGGGCCCGTTTCATCATAATTGATATCAAATAAATAAGTACCATTCATAACCGATCTCCTTTGAAGATACTCTCAAACGGCCATTTTAAAAATGGCGGTTTGACAGATCGTGTTATGAAAAAAAGAGAGTCGCGTGATATATGAACGAGATGATACAGAATACAACCCCTTTCTAGCTAGATTTCATTAATGTTATAGATTTCACTGAATTATGACGTAGCGAGGCCCCACTCCCCAAGTTTAATGCGTTATCTAAACCATTTTATATTAATATGATAAAGCAAAAAATACGTGTTTTTTTTACTATTTGACTGACGGACTAAATAGTTTTATTTTCCCAGTCAACATCCCTGTTGACATCGAATAATACCTCTCTTTACCCGATTTCCTTTGAAGAAACTGTCAAACCGCCATTTTAAAAATGGCCGCTTGACAGTGCACCTTCCACAGAATGCTTGACAGATGATGGATAAACTAACCCTGCGAATAGTACCTTTTCACCACATCGAAAACAACATGACATTCAACACCAATGGAGCCCAGCCAAGCGCCAAGTTAGCAAAGCCATGCTTATACCTGATGCATACCTTAGACATATACAATGCTGCATTCAGTATCGCATTCGCCCGACCAGACTTCCTGATCTTACTGCATTCCTATAACACATGATGTGATGCAGTTATAACACTGTGCTGCAACACTGTACTTCAACACTGTGCTTTAGTACACAACATTTATGCGGAATGCGGGTGTTTACAGCCTATGGCTATATTAATTTGGAATGTATACCTTATTCCTCTAACATAAGGTTTAGTTGCTATTGTAACTGAAAAGTGGTGCAACGATTTTTTTTTAAATAGTCCTGTTTTGTTTCTAATTTTACTATGTTTGAGTTGATATTTGTGTGAATTGCAGCAAAGCATATTTTGTTTTTCAATTGTTTTTTTTCACTGACTTATTTTATAGATTTTCTCCTTTTGAAAGTTATAGTTAAAACCAAACGGAAGAAGCATTTTATTTATTCCTGTTCTATCCAATGAACATACTTGCATGCTGTATTAATAGTGCTGTGCCAACAACATCGACAAACATCTAATATATCGACATCAGATACAACACAACTAAGTAATGCATTTGTTAAAACTTTGAACTAGTGTTGCACTCTATACGTAACTAACACACACGATGAAAAAAACCATTGACTATAATATAATGGATTTATGACTGTATAAATAACATAATTTATCAATTTAAACCCATAACATCGAAAATATTATTATTTAGAGAGCTTACTGATAAATGCTGTCACTTTGCAAATATGCGCAATATTGTTCACTCTCGTACTTAATACTTAATAGAAATAATATTCTGAATAGTGATAAAAGCATATTTTATTATAGTTACCGATGCTTAAGGATTTGTAACTATTCGGCCGCAATTCATCGCGCGAATACGCGATCGGTCGCGTGTATATGTCACTTTTTGTTCGGTGAACCAGAAAGCGCCCTCTGGCGGCGCGACCACGCGTTCAGGTTCACCGAACAAAAAGTTTGAACGATCGTGTATTCGTGCGACGATCGCTTTTAAATAAGACGCGAAAAAAAAACATGTAACGACGTACTGGTTCCTAAATACTGCGCTATAAATATGATAACATAAGGGTCATGCGCTAAGGTAACCCGCGAAATTCAAATTTTCTTTAGTTTTTTGCATTTTGCAGGTCAGTGTCAGGTTTTATGTTGATTAAAATATGATTCGCGACCGTAACAAATATGGTTTTACATAATTATAATCAGTACAATCAGGAATACAACTCCATAAATAAATACAGTACAAGTATTTGTATGGTGTGCATAATAAAGAATATTCTATCTATCTAGCTATCTATCTACATTGTCAAATGTCATGATTTCATGAAATAGTCATTCAATGGAATTATATGAACTTAGGGAGTCGTATTGATCTTTTTTATGATTACAATTCCATAAACATACATTTGATACAGCCGCGAATCATATTTAGATCAACTTACAACATGATACTGACCTGCAAATTGCAAAAAACGAAACAAAATTTGAATTTCACGGGCTACCTTGACGCGCTTCTACTAACTGACAAGTAGTAGAAAACAGAGAAAACAGGTTTTAAACCAGCAGTGGGCCGAATTATAGAAAAAATAACGTGAACCACAGCAATCCTCGGATATTTTCTTTTTAAATTGATATTTTTAATTTAGAAACAATCCTTAAGCATCGATAAATCTGAACTAGACTATTCTTAGAAAAAAACTGAATTTTACTTTATTTACTAACCAACAACAACATTCATAAGTAAGTCAAGAAAACACTTCTACCTGAAGCGAAGCCCTTGTTCTAGAACCATATAAAGCCATAACACGAGTTCTGCGCCTAAGAGGGGTCATTAGTTGTTTAGTTTAGAAGAGGTAACGGGTCATAATTACCTTCATTGGCATCCTTAGTTTGAGGATCTCACTGTAGTCTTTTAGAACAGACACTGGTGCGTGGATCTGAAAAGAGAATACACCAAAATGTAAAATCACTATTTCCCAAATGACCGAAATGTCTCTGGTTTACTGACAGCAGACGTGTGAAGGTCCCTTGTCCCTTGTGAAGGTGGCAGACGTCTGCTGCAGGACATAGGCCTCCCCAAGCACCGCCACTTCGACCGGTTTTGTGCTTCCCGCATACATTTCTGCAACCTTCACAAGGTCATCGGTCCATCTTGTGATAGGCCTTCCAACGCTACGTCTTCCGGTAAATGGTCGACACTCTAGAACCTTTCGGCCCCATCGGCCATGGGGCCGGGTGTCCCACGATACCCTTCGGCTCTTTTTATTGTCTATCAGTATTTCGGCAGCAACAGCTTACAAAAAGTCTGATGAAAGACTTGAAAATACCCGGGTGACAGTATAGAGTACCTAAGTAAGAAATATTTTTAACTTAGATTTTCTGACATGACAAAAACACTTTAATCCTAGAAAAAACACATTACCCTCCTTTTCTTCGCGCAGTCGGGTAAAAAGGTTTTAATAAATTAAAAAAGCGTCGTTTTATCGTCTGTCAACGAACCATTAAAACGCCTCTTTTATTACTTCACCGGTAGCTATTACACAATTATGAATGAACCATCTGGCTTTATGTCATCGTAATAATAGTCGTTAAACGTCAAATGGAAAAGTAGCTCATAATAATCAGCCATAGGGTGCGCTGGATAGACTTCTAGGCCTATACATAGTTATTGGTAAAATGTCGACAATCCATTAAGGGGATGTAGGAGAGGTAATTTACAACAAATTACCTCTTCTGAGCCCTATGCAAATGTCAACCATTTTCGAGTAATTTGACATTTTACAATGAATGAAATGAAAATACAAAATGTCAAATTACTCGAAAATTTTACCAATAACCCTGTATAACCCCAGGGCAGTTGTCTGGTCTCACCTATGGTCTGAATGGATCAAAAAACGTATCACTGGATGTCAATTTGTAGTGCCACTAACCACTTACAAATTGAAGGCCGTGATTTGACTATTTGAGTCATTCAACAATTTAAGTCAATTTGTATAACTCCTGTTTTCGTTATGGGTGCTTGCGTAAGAATTTAGCCTGAACAGTTTGTTTACATTTTTATCTGATACTTTTAGAACAGACTATAGGAGGAGCTCGTGGCTAAGTAATAACAGCCGCACGGTTCGATCCATCAGATTAAGCTACGCTTGCCAGGGTTGGTCTGTGGATGGGTGACCATGTTAACATACCGAGACTCCTCCGTGCCTCGGAAACAACGTTAAGCCGTTGGTCCCGGCTGTCATTCGTGGATCTTTGACAGTAATTACGGGTCGTCAGAAGCCCGAAAATCTGACAACCAGTCCTACCAAGGAGTATCATAATACCCAGTTACTGGGTTGTGGAGCTCAGATAGGCAGTCGCTCCATGTAAAATACGGTTTTCAGCTGCATCCGCTTAGACTGGAAGCCGACTCCAACATAGTTGGGAAAAGGCTATGCAGATTGATTTGGACTTTTAGAACAGACTATAAGCAAGGGCGTGGGACGAGTTAAAGTCGAGGCCCTTGGTTTTCATTGGACAATTTGGAGTTCAATGTCCTGAGGGCACTCACCAGTGTGGTAGGGACCCGGTAGTAGATCAAAATGTCCTGTCAATCAGAGCTAATAATGAGATAAAAAAAGCAACTGAATCCATATTCCTTACCTTAACAAAATTCAGTCCATACATGTTCTCAGGCGCTTCCCTTTCCAAGTTCAGCCCTTCCGCTTCGAGGTTCCGCTCAAATACCTTCCGCTGCTCATAGGCTTCACTCGTGGCGGCATCTTCTTTAAACGCCTCCCAGACTAGCACATAGTCTATGGACCGGACGCCATCGTTGAATGTTAGGGAGGGGTTGTTGAGGATACCTCCCATCACTATCCTGTTTATTTGAAAAAAAGTTATAAGTACACTTTTCTTTGCTTAAATATGATTGGTTGATTTTTAGGCCCTAAGTCTTAGAGCATAGGGTCTAAAGTGCAGAAGTGCAGTAAATGAGTGTAATAGTGTGATTGTGAGGATTCGACGACCACGTACCTTGGTAGCGCTGGGAGCGACCCAGGCGCGTTAAATATGGCCGTTACAGTAGTCAGTAGTCTAAAGCAAAATGCTCGAATAAGGCCTCTTCAAAAAAGCTAGTGACCTTCATAGCTATGATAGCACTGACTGATATTTCCCAACAGAAATATCGTGTATAGACACTTCGTAATCAAAGAATCAAGAGACACTAATACTTGGGCTCCTATCCCCGTAGATTCTTCCATAATACGTGGGAAAATAATCAAGTTACTCATTGTTTTCCATGACCAATTAAATGACCATACTTCAATAGCTTTTGAGGCTTCGGGTCATTCTGATATAGGTACCCATGGCAATTTATTTCGCGGTTGATATTTAATAAGGCATTTACATACTGCATCACAATTATTAATATCCACTTACGTAGTTATTTTCTGGTCATGGATGAGTAACGTAATACATTATACATAGTAGGGGAATAAATTGATCGCGTTTCCTTCCTCAGTGTCAAGCAGTTGATTACTAATTCTAACCGTCGCATGATTAGAACAAAAAGGTGATACTGATGAGTTTCAATCACATTGTGTCAATCACATTACTATTTAAAACTCTAAAACCAAACTAAATCAATATTGATTCAATAAAATCTGAGTGAAGTAAAATAATACACCTTGAATAAAATTTACAACATGCCAAACGTTATTTGTTAGCCAAACCCATGCGCTATCCCACACCACAAGACAAGACAATGATAAACATATTAACTATAATAATGTGTGAAGTTTCGCCAATCGCAGGCCTAGTTCGGCAGACAAATCGTTTGATCAAATGTTTGGCCAAATTACTCACGAGCAATGGTTGGCTGGAGGTTTGCCATTGCCGTTTGGACCAAGGTTTGAGGCCGGTTCGCCACACACATAGTCTTCGGCAGCACGGGTCGACGCTTCACTACCATTGTCCCTGAAATTAGTCTACACTTGGGGACATATTTCTGAGCCAATGTGGCATTAGGTACCTATGTATTTTAATTAAAAATGTTAATACGCGGTTCAATATTATTAGTTGCGCTAAGAAGCGTCCACTGTATTGAAACCTTTCTTAGGTTTCCATTCAATAAAGTGAACACATCTATGTAAATTATTAGTAGAATCACAAATCAATTAGTCAATTGTCAGTAGAGAAACAAAGCCGGTTATGTGACGTCACTCAATTAGAATCTCATAATGGGTGCCAGGATATCTTAAGGAGATATTATGTACTGTGTCATCATTATTTACTTGTGCACTTTGCTACTATTTGCTATAGGCATAGAATAACTCATACTTCCTTAGTTGCCCGTATAGCAACTTGAACACATTTACGATTGTATTCTTTTGAATAATACATTTTATGTTGCTGTATAAAAGCCCTATTTATAACTAATCGGAAGTCCTAAGTGCAATATTATTGTATGTATATTTGTTTCTGTAATAACAAGATTAAAATATACGAGGGGTGTTCAATAAATAGTGAGAATGCGATACATTCCCCTTGGAAAGAAAAAAAAAAAATACTGGCAGGCATAGCCCAGACATTAGTTAAAATGATAATAAAAAAAACAATTAATTCTCTTTTGTTTTTTAAAAGTAGAAGTCTATTGTTTGCGTCGTTTCGGAACGTGTTCTTAAAAATGGATTAAATTGAAGTTCGCGCGGTAATAAAATATCTCTGCTTGAAAATTTTTACTACGGAGCAGGTAAATCAAGACTTGAGAGCAACATTATGGGTTCATGCTCCTCCTTATGCTACGGTTGCGCGTTGGTGTGCTGAGTTCAAGCGAGGAAGAACTTCCACTAACGACGACCCACGAACGGGACGCCCCATATCGGCAGTGACTGAACAAATGATAAAAAAAGTTGAAAATATTGTCTTGGCGGATCGTCGTGTTACTGTTCGTTTTATAGCTGAAGAAGTAAAGATTTCGATAGGAAGTGTCCATAATATTATAAACGACCATTTGGGTATGAAAAAAGTGTCAGCGCGCTGGGTGCCCAGAATGCTTTCTGAAGCGCAGAAACAAACTCGACTGAGAATTTCACAAAGCTGTTTGGATTTGTTCAGGGTTGATAAAAATCATGATTTTTATAAAAAAATCAAAATAATCGGATTTATTTGATTTAAATCGGATTTATTTGATTTAAATCGGATTAATTGGATTTAAATCGGATTTTTTTGATTATTTCTGTCACACATGTCTCTAAATGTTTTTTCATTCTCGCTACTAAGCCCATTAATTCCTTCTTACAACATTTACACACCGCTTTGTTAAACTTGCCGCAGGTGGACTTTTTTTCATCGAAATAAACCCATTCAGCATGTTTTTTCCTTCCAGACATCTTGTTGTATTCACTTTCATTAATCAATCCCGAATGACCGCGCCAAAGACTAAACGAATCTCCGAACGGTGTAGTTTTATGTCGGGAGAAGTCTCTTGACACATTTTGGCTGATTAGGTCTTAGTAAAAAAATATTGATTTAAATCATTGATTTTTATAAAAAAATCACTTGATTTTAATCGCGATTTAAATCACTGATTTTAATCGCGATTTAAATCACTGATTTAAATCAAGTGATTTAAATCATATCAACCCTGGATTTGTTACAACAAGATCCTGACCGATTTTTGGCTCGATTCATAACTATGGACGAAACATGGCTTCACCATTATGACCCGGAAACGAAACAACAGTCCATGACTTGGAAGCGACCGTCATCTCCAACTCCAAAGAAATTTAAGGCGATTCCATCCGCCGGAAAGATCATGGGATATCTTTTCTGGGACAGCCAAGGGGTGGTAATGATCGAATATCTTAATCATGGAGCCACTATTACGGGGACTATATACGCAGGACAAGTAACAAAGTTGCGTGAGGAAATACGCAAGAAACGGCGTGGCAAACTCGCTAAAGTTGTTTTGTTTCACCAAGATAACGCCCCTGCGCACAAGTCCAGAGTTGCGATGGCTGCCATTCAAGAAGCTGGCTTCGAATTGATGGAACATCCTCCATATTCACCGGACCTTGCTCCTAGTGATTTCTACCTATTTCCGCGTTTAGAGGAACATCTCAGGGGCCAGAAATTCGAAGATGATGACGGAGTAGTCGCCGCCGTAAATGATTTTTTAAGGGATCAGGAAGAAGATTTTTTTAGAAAGGGAATTTTAGGATTAGAGAAAAGATATACAAAGTGTATAAACCTGAAAGGTGACTACGTCGGTAAATAAAATAACATATAATAAAAGATAATTGCGTCTTACTCATTCTCACTATTTATTGAACACCCCTCGTACCATATCGTCGCTCAAATGAGTATACGAATATGGTTTATTATGGTTTTATTGGCTCACTGCCAAGGCTCAGTTTATTTGAAAGAAGAAGTACCTTGCCTTGAACCGTTGTGAAAAAAATCTACCTTCCAGATTAAACATGGCACCTACTCGTATGATATATAGAGTTGACTGAAAATCGATTCGAAATTCATAACATTTAAAACTGAAAATCCATTTCTCCCTTTTCATAACATCTAAGGGCTCATTATTTTAAGTGCCCTATTGCAGATAAGGGATATTCGCAATAGAGCACTCAAAATAATGAACATAAAAGATATAAAACAAAAGTCGGAAAACGATTACGACGGTATCAGTATCGATCACGTTTCTCTGAAATTACTTAAGGAACGAATGAACGATATCAAAGCTGTCGACTTCCCCGGAATCACGGTTTATTCAGTCTACGTGCCGCGATCGTAAATAACTGTGATCCTAAATATAAACTTTATGCCTTTGATATTCGTTGTAAGCACTTGAGGAAACGAAGAAATAAATAAACAGAAAAGTATGAAACTATATTTAACTGACAGATAAATACAGACATTTCCCAGTCACCGGTGATATTAAAACAATAATTCGGAGTCATAAAATTTAAAAAACATGCATCGATATTTTTACCCAAACAAAATAGAACATAATAAATTGAACTGGATAGACCTGATACATACAGGAAAGAAGGCAAACAGGAAGTTCAACGACACACAAGAACACAAATCACAGAACGGTGACGTAAGCATTTAGCACACATAGGCGAACCATACATATAATTACAAAATTCACACTCGCTGATGTTATTTTATACAGTCAACGTCAAGGTGAAAATAATAACTGGACTGTGAAACTGGAAAAAATTGTACCAAAAACTGTCAGAATATGTAACTACTATGCCTATCAAGTGATTGAATAAGTAGGTAATTATTAATATTATTAAAAAAATATATAGAATTTTTGGAACTTCTATACCTATACAAATAAATAAAATTGAAGTGTCTGTTTGTAATGTCAAAATAACAGCTTTTTAATAAAAGCATTTGAAAGTATACAGGGTGTCAGGGACATTCGGTTCGCGAAGCCGGTTACCATGGATTTAGTACAAATTAATAAGTAGGAATTGGGGCGTTGGAGAAGTTTAATCTGCACCCTGCTTCGTCCACTTTCGTAAATTTTCATGACAGTACAATAAAATCCGTTGCATCAGATGTTTGTGACGTTCGCGTTCAACCACTAAATTATTGCTGATTTCAATTTGCAATGTTTTGTTAAACATTGTCAATGAAAAATTATTGTTATAACTAATTACGAGATCTGTTTATATTATGTAAACCACTACACAATTAATTAAATTCTGCACAGCTTTCCGCTTACAGGTACACCAAATTTAATTTAATTAATAAGTTACAAACTGCGGTTAATAATAATTAACGTTATCAAAATTGTAGTTAGTGTATTGTGTATAAATTTTTGTGTACATGCTATTTTATTCACGTTGTTTACCTAACTTTCCTTAATAATATCACAGTCAACCGATTCGTTGCGCCATTTTGCATCAGAAGAGAATACCTATACATCTTCAAATAAAATTAGCTAGCGAAACGCATACACAGACGCGATGGGAATCGATATCTAAACATGATAAACCAAAAAAATAAATAAATTGAAGTTTATTTATTTATTATTTATTTAGTGTATTCACATAAAATAACAGTTTTTAACACACTTTTTTTTTTGTGTAAACTTCACGAAAGTGATTGGTATCGATATCTAAACACAGAACAAACAAGAAAACAGATTATCTCATGCTTTGCCTTAACAGGTCGGACACCGGTGACCAGACACACTAATATATATATATATATTATATATATATATATATATATATACATATACTTCAACTAACAACACTACCAGCGGTCATTGACTCCCCTTAAAAAACATCTGCTTTTTTTCGTGGTGCTTAGATATTATCGATACCCATCACGTCTGCGGAGTTTCGCTAGCTAATTTTATTATAACCCAAACCTAAATACTATGTCTTACCTTAATTTGCTTATTTTCTTATTCTAATTAAGAAAATAAAGCAAATTAAGGTGAGAAATGTGGTAGATCGTTGTGGAAACGAACCTTTTTATTAAAACAAATAAACTGAATAATTACAAAAATTACCACGAAATAAAAAAGTTGACAGGCAAAGTAACTAGGGAATTCCATTTTCCATTCCAAGTAGGTACCAATATTAATTAAGTTTGAGTACCAAGGCTAAATAATTCCCTAAAGAATAGTAACATTCAATGGCTAGTTGAAATAATTGGTAGAAACTTAGAAAGACACGTTGTATTCAATCCCCAAAAACAAAGACAATGATAAGAATCTTCAAAAAAAAGAAAGAGTATTCTTGACCTAGTAATAAAACCCACCTCTAAGCAGTTGTTACTGGTTAGCAAGTTCATAACTAACTGAGTTACATAACATAACAGAAGAGTGAACAATAAAATTCTACTTCCGAAAAACATTCAGTTCTTCAAAACACAAAAAGGCTATAACGAATCAGTTCGCAAGAGTTTATATTTGTTTTAGTCACAACAAATACGGGATACCTGCCAAAATTGACGGTGACTCATTAAACGTCAGCGCGTGGTTCATTTGCATTGCATTGTGACGAGACGTTCCACTCACCGGTCCGTGTTCATGTCCTGCGATAGATTGTCCTGGTACGTGCTGAGGACTGACATCGCCTGGAGCTCCCCGTTTTCCTCCTGGGCTTCCCTCTCCGTCTGGCCCAAACAGTAAGCGAATCAGTCACTTTTCTATGGCACGTTGATTCTCAAGCTAAATTGGAATCTTAATAGCTACATGTAAGACTCATTGTTGAATCAAAGATCATGTACCGTCACAGGTTCAACAACACTAAAGGATACAGCGTAGATAACGAAAATTAGTACAATTCTTGATAACACCCGCATACTTTGAATTTTTACACCTCTCATTGGAGTTGTTAATTTTGTACAATGCTACGTCGAACACTATTTAACACAGTTCTTAGTAAATCACCTCATTATCAGCGTATTGCCACAGAGGTATTGCTCACAAAAACTGCACAAACTCTTAAATTACACACACGAACCCACCTTGCTTCGTTCACTGTTCAACGCTGACTTGAGTTAGTCTGAATCATCTGTGTTTGATCAGCGATCTTAGAATTTTAGTAAGAGGTACGAGTTATCTATCAAGATTCATTGTTCAGGTAAACACTGATATTGCACATGAGAATGTTTTGTCTCTGTTCTCATTACTATGTACATAATTTGAATGTCATTGAATAAAAAAATGTATTGACTACTGTTTAGGACTGTTCGAAGCTTAATGTGAGTAAATGTCGGTAATCGACACGCAAACACATGAAGGTCTAGTGCACACACTGCGACGTCGCGTCGCGCCGACGACTTGTCTGAAAAATTCGCTGGCTATGCATTCTTTACATAACATTGGGATTGCAGCCAAATGTTTGGCGCAAGAAAACTTATACCCCATTTACATTCAGCTCACTCACGGCAGTGAGCAGGAAACTAGGCTGGGAAGTGGGCAGGACGAGTGTGTAAACACGATACTTCACATACTGCTGCCACTGCTACTCGCGCTGCCCGGCGGTCCCCAAATGAGCGGCTTTTTGTGCGGAAGTCAAAGGACGGGCAACGCGAGCGGTAAGGACAATGTCAAAACAGCAAAGGTTGCACTCCTTGCCACACTTATTAAAACTGTAGATTAGTATTTTTCACTCGGACAAGTTTTAATGCAGCTTTAGCATCATTGACCCTGATAACCGTGATACTCTTTTCACAAATGTTAGTTCCGGGATTGCCTAACTATTTCAGAACTCAAACAGAGCCTTCTTCAAGCGCTCATAACGCGGCGTGAGCGCAAGTCAAACTACATAGTCAGGCGATCCCGAAACAAACACGAGGGTAAAACTGTAAACAGTAATGTGTAGTAAGTATCTGACGGAAAGTCTAATAAATCATGGTTATCGAAATGCTACTACACACATATCTATCCGGTAGTCAGTGACCTCGCGGTTCTCGCCTGTACCCATCTCTTCCCACGCAAATCGAAGAACCAAATAAGTGAGTGTCACTATTTATAGCGACTCAGAATTACCATATTTTATCCTTTAACATCGTCAAAAATCGAAGTTAGAACAAAAGGAATTAGAGGAGCTTTTTGCTTATTGTATAATGGACCGTCAGTTCCTTATTAAAGCAATCAATAGCTCGGAAATGCGATAAAGAAAGTAGGCATTTCATATTATGTCACATTGATCATTGTGCTACTTATAT
Organism: Agrochola macilenta; assembly: GCA_916701695.1. Taxonomy (NCBI): domain Eukaryota; kingdom Metazoa; phylum Arthropoda; class Insecta; order Lepidoptera; family Noctuidae; genus Agrochola; species Agrochola macilenta. Next base: position 5,306,674 of record OU753554.1, on the reverse strand, counting down.
CGTATTAGATAATACTCTCAAGTGGATACAATTTAATATAAAGTCAAGTGGTTATGATTTACCATTGTGCTACATATCGTATTAGATAATACTCTCAAGTGGATACTGCTTCTTCTTATTAAATTACTTCATCCTTTACTCGTCTCCTACGACCCCCATGGGAAGCGAAAAGGTACGGCGAAAACGTTTCATGCGACAATTTAGACACTAAATAATCGCGTGCGCTCGTATGACAGTCTGCGTTAGTCCTTATAGTAAAGTAATGAGTGGTAACTAACGGCACTTATCTTTATTAGCTAAGCACCAGTGAGATTAGCGTGGCAAATGTAACGAACCTAAAAACGTAAGTATTTAAAAAATACTTATTTTACGCCACAAATGAGACACTTTTGTTGTAAAATTTATATTAGGAGATTCACTCCACACAGTGATAACAAGCTCAGGCACACGGTGCCAAACGCGTCAAAATGATTGCTATGGAAATATAAAAAATAAATTGATACTAGTTTTTGGCTTTGGTTCTGCCTAATAGAAAGCTAAATCGAGATTAATAATAATAATAATAATAATATCAGCCTGTTACTGTCCCACTGCAGGGCAAAGGCCTCTTCTCATACAGCGAGATTATTGCTTATTAATACAGGGCTTTACTAAGTGAACACCTGTTACGGTACACGCACAATCAACCCTTACCCTAATATGTGCGTCTTGTTTGTGCAGAATAAACAATTCTCTTTCTTTCTTTCTTTCTTATTCTTACCACTCCTTTGATCGAGCAATATCGCTGTATGGCGCGCTGTTCGACAGATGGCTATGTGAAAACCAAAACGCGCGTTAAACGCTTAAATCGCGCGGTGATCTGAACTTACCGTAAGATCAACCTACCGCGAGTATCAGTGAAGCGACTCTAAACGCGTTCCTGAACTTTTCAACACATTTTTGTTATGGAGCAGAACTTCTGGCGTTCCTATTGCCTACCTATCTATTTGTAGCATGATATTTATTTTTAACATTGACATAGGTACAAAGGAAACTGTAACAGGTCATCGCCTATTTAAATAGCAATGTAATAATATGGATTGAGGAAAATATTAAATTAATCTGCCTAGCCTTTTCCCAACTATGTTGGGGTCGGCTTCCAGTCTAACCGGATGCAGCTGATTACCAGTATTTTACATGGAGCGACTGCCTATCTGACCGTCACAACCTAGTTACTGCGTAACACAATACCCCTTGATAAACTGGTTATCAGACTTTCGGGCTTCTGACGGCCCGTAACGACAGTCAAAGATCCACGAATGACAGCCGGGACGAACGGCTTAACGTGCTTTCCGAGGCACGGAGGAGTCTCGGTATTTTATGATGGTCACCCATCCACAGAACAAACAAGGCAAGCGTAGCTTAACCTGAAGGATCGACCCGTGCGACTATTATTACTTAGCCACGAGCTCCTGAGGAAAATATTATGCACCTTTATTTCGAAAACATTATTTTGCAGAGAATGTAAACAATTTGGTGAGCCAAACCATTGAGTTAACAGATTATTTGTTTTTCATACAGCATGGTTGTTTTATTTATATGCTTTGTAACAATATTTTATATGTCCGTATTGTTACAGATGTGTTTAAGAGTGAACTAGTTTGATTATTTATATAATTATTATAATTACTGAACAAATAGTTAATCAAAGTAATTTTTGGTAATTCTTAAGTTCAACACATACTCATCCTAACTAATATTATAAATGCGAAAGTGAGTTTGTTTGTTACGCTTTCATCCTATAACGGCTGAACAGATTTGTATGTAATTAGGCACATGGGTAGACCATGACCTGGGTTAAAACATAGGATTCTTTTTATTCCGATATTTCTACAGAATAGAGAAGTATGTGGGTGAAACTGCAGAGTGTAGCTAGTAATAAATAATAACATTTATGTATGTACTCACATAATGATGTTTGTGTTTTGAATATTGTTTACCTAAATAACTTTACAATATTTATGGAAAACTATACTAATGACTTTGTTAATGAGTAGTAGTAGTATCAATAATAATGAGCTAATTATTTTAAATAATTAGCTGCATTTATGATTAGGTGTCGACTAAGCATTATTACAATAGGTACCTTATCTTAAACCACATTTAGTTTAACCACATGTAAAAATAGCTGTGTTTTCAGATATTTAGTAGAGGTAAAAGATAATAAAAATACAGTTTTTTTTTTTCTCTTTTGGCCTTGACTCAACATAGGCTGGGAAATTCCAGTCACCAAAATAGGTTTGCTGTTTTTTTAGTATATTATCATTAAAATAATTTTGCCTAGTCAGCTATTATATTTTTAATTTTGATAAGCAAGTTTTTTTTTTAAACCCATAGATATATTTACTTAAGACACAAACAAAGATTTGCTACTAATAAAATAAGTTAACAAGTGGCTCATCAGTAGATTTATTAAGTGCCTGGCACTTTATTTTGATAGACACCCTGTGGCTACAGTAGCTATTTCATCACAGCTGGATAGCATGTTGAAAAAGGTTTCAACTCTATTGAATACTACAATAGTATTTGTCATTAGATATTCTTTTAGGGAGGGAAATAATTTAATGAATACAATATTGAAATGTAAAGTATTTTAGAAAAAGTATTTTTTATTTTTTTTATTTTTAAATATTGTAGTTTTCTTTAACTAACACTACTGTATGAATTAATTGTGGTTTGATAATAAAGGTTAATTATTAAAAAGGTGTTACAAAATAGGCCAATGTAATAGTAGTATTATTGCAGGAAGCTTGAATAAGTACTATTATAATAATTATGATGTAATTTTATGGTCATTCTTATCTGCTACCTCCTATATTTCCTATTAATTATAATTCTTCATACATGAACTATTTCTCTTTAAGCCTGTTTGTAATCAGTAGCACCGTTTTTATCATCTAAATATTATTTTTGAAATAAATAACTTACTATTTAAAGTTAATTAACTTTGTCAAATATTTTTAAAACATTTTAAAAGTTTGCATAGATCTTAAAATATACTGTTGATATAGTTTATTAATATAATAGCCATGCAAAAGTAGACTTTGCACCTTTATTTAACTTGAAAGAGTAAAAACCCAACTTGATTTTAAAAGTTGCAACTTCAGTATGTAACTGAACTTGGTCCATAATATGCATGTTAACCTTTGCCTCTTTTCTCAATGGCTGCTCTTATTAGCTCCATTACAAAATATAAAACAAAATTTTTCACAACACAGGCACTTTAACTTATTACATTACCTTGAATCAGTTAATTGTTTATAGCCATGAAAGCAAAGTTATGGAAATAGACTTTTGAATTGCTATTAGAAGTATTTCAAGCAATAAAAACCCACTCATTAGTTAGAAAGAAAAAAATGATTCATTGCCTTAAGTTCTTCAATGCCTCAGACTACAACCTATACAGCCCAGAGATATAAAAAAAGAATTACCTCGTGAAATGCTCCATCTCCATTCTGGAATAATTGTTGGAATGCAAGCTCATTCCTTTGTGCGTCAGACAGGAAGGACTCCGTCTCCCCGGCGTCTGATCTCTTGTGGTGCAGCTTCACACCTCCCGCATAGATAGGAGTCGCTATCTTCGGCGTAAACACATTTTCCTCTACCCTCTCAAGCAGAGGTTTTGGCACGTCTTCTTCGAGAGATGGAGATCCGTCAGACATCACATAAAAATAACACGCCAAATACTTTCACACCACTAATAAATACTTTTCGCACGGTTCATAACCAAGACGTTCTTCCTTCCGAGGTATTAGTCATAGACGGAACTGTACTGTGAACAGATTTATCATAAAATCTCTCTAACTTTGAACTAGAACCGAATTAAAAATATAGGTGTTTGTAAATTTGTCGATTCTCACTTCAGGTATTTTCACTGTTAAAACGAAATTAAGTGGTTTCGGAAGGAACGGGTACCGACCGACCGAAACTATTTCAAGGGAATGACAAGAAAAGAAAGATTTTTTGTATCTGAAAGGAATGCCATTATTAAAACACCGAGGCAATCAAGTAGCTAATTTAGTCGTAAGGTAAGATAGCATTATACGATTATTTAAAAACGGAAAAGAGATAAAACATAAATAATGCTAAAGATATTATTTTTATCAGATTCATCTGAATGTTCTGTCATTAACTCTTCTATCTAGGGTTGCCAATACTTGAAAGCTTACAATATCGATATCGAGTCATGCTCAAGATCTATTAAGGTGAACGTCGTCGTCCACCTTGACTAAAATAGACATCGATCCCAAACCCAACTCGGCTGTAGCAAAGAGGATCTTCGCAGATTGGGGCTTATCGTTGACTCGCTCGGACCTCAAGGGTATGTGGCGTCTCTCCGCAGACAGTGACAAACTTTCCATGTTGCAACCTTTGCCCAGTCCTGCTGTACCCTTGAGGATCATATGATATGACTACGTCAGTGAACGGAGTTCGCGTGGTTGAATTTTGGGCCAAACATAATAATATTTGAATTTTTACACCAAATTTCTTATTTGTCATCTATATGTTAAGAAGAAAGCAGTAGTTACATATTATAAAACAAAGTCCCCCGACGCCGCGTCTATCTATCTGTCTGTCTGTCTGTCTGAACGCGATAAACTCAAAAACTACTGAACGGATTTTCAAACGGTTTTCACCGATAGACAGAGTGATTCATGAGAAGTTTTAAGTATTGTGTAAATTGGCTGAAATATAACGATTATTGTTGAAGATTTTGGAAAAAATCATGCCGATTGGGAGCTTTACTGGCGTGCGCCGCGTAAACCGTAAAAGATACATATAAGTTATGTTTTATAGAATGGTTCATATTAAAAAGTTCAACAAAAGAGTCCGCGAAAGCATGTGTCTATCTTCTAAGGATGACCCACAGTAACCATTATTATCTTTCAGATTTTTATAAAAATTTCATTGTTATTTCCTATTTCAACCGTTATTAAATTAATCCTTATCCAATAAAATATGTTATTTAAATTGGGCATTTAAACGTAGAATAAAATGTCATTTATAGTGAATAGTAATAAGACGGCTACGTGGCGCAGTGGTAGGAGTCGATGACCTTTTCTTCGGCTATTAGGTATAAAATTCCGGTAGTACGTTCCCGTGGGACTTTCCTACATCGACACGGGCGAAGCCACGAGCAAAAGCTAGTATGTTATAAAACATGAACATTCTTACATGAACATGACAAATCGATGTAGCAACATCCCTAGTCCCTACTATTGACAGCAATGACAAGACAAAGGCAAAGTTGAGTTCCGTGGTTGAGTGAGTTCCATTCGTTGATAATGAAAATATTTTGTTGTGTGTGTATCAGTGGTCTCGAACCTACCGATTTTTCGGTATTTCTACCGATATGGGCTCTGTCCTACCGAAATACCGAATTGCAACGATTTTTCCCCGATTTCAGAGAATACATGTAATAATCCCGATTTTTCTACCGATTTTACACTTCTACGTTGGCAATCCTTTTCATTTATGTTTTACGTTACGGACAGCCTATTGAGGGATTCCTCAATAGAAAGTAAGTACCTAGTTAGTTCCATATTTTTTGAGGAATACCCTTGAGTCCTCTGAAATCTTATGAATCTTATGAAAACAAAACAGCGAAATAGGCTGTCTACTTGAGTCAATCACTGTTCTATTACATGCAAAACGACTCTTTAATGACGCTAATTGTTATGACTTGGAAATTAATTCAAAGATGACCGCGGCTATGGCCAAAGAGTATTGGTATGATCCTAAAGATCGAAAAAAAACCATTATATTTAAGTGTGTTTGGTTTGATGTAAATTAGACTCTTAATTTATTTTTTGATAAATAAACGAATTTGATTGAACATTGTATTTTTTTTTTGTCATATACCGATTTTGGGTACTAATGTACCGAATTTTGTGGGCAGCTCTACCGATTTCGCACTCTGACATTCGAGACCACTGGTGTGTATGTTTCTTGGTTATCGCACACCGTTGAACTGTTTATAACGTTGTACATCAAATAAATATAACAATATTTTTAATTGCTTAAATAATTGCCCAAATTTAAATAATAATTTATCAATAAAAAAATGTAATGCACAAAAGCTTTATTTAATTTGGTTTTTACTATGGTAACAAATTATGCCACGCCGCATACGATCTGTCAATTCGCGTCGCCGAAAAACGAAAAGGGATAGGTTGCCGGCGAAACATTTCTACTAAATAAACTAATTAATCTATACCGCTATTTATGTGAATTAAAACAATCAAGAAAAATATCAAAACCCAAAATGACGGTGGAGGTGCAAGCCAAGACGAGGCTCCCGCAGCTATCGTCTGACAAACAACTAACATTTATAAAATTAGCTGTTTTATCAATGGCAGCAATATTATGTGAGTATTCTTTAAAGTTAATTAGCATTTACACTTGTATTAGAACGATATCATACCGTGTCCTTTCGATAAAATATGAATTAGATCGATTTTTGTTATGACTTACGTGGTCATATTGTGATAAGCAATGGCGATAAAATGTGCTGATTTTAGGAAAACATAAACCGTAACTTTGTATCTTTTTCCAAAAATATCTCTGTGCTCTGTTTATAACTGCAATGTACCACTAAGCATTGCTTTGGTTCTGTAAACATACCTGAAAATGTGGAAAACCGGCGCCCGGACGTATTTTACAGAGCAGTGCCATTCGGCTTCCGGCAATAGGTACTTACCGAATAAAGTATTTTCAAATTTTTCTATACTTTTGAATTTTTGCAATTATTCAAAATGCATTTTTTTTTTGTCATATTTTGTTCTTATAACTTTAAAGAATATAACTTGAATTTATTTATTTTTCAGCCTTTGGAACTCGTCTATTCTCTGTGTTGCGTTTTGAGAGCGTCATCCACGAGTTCGACCCTTACTTCAACTATAGAACCACCAGATACCTCACTGAGGAAGGGTTCTATAACTTCCACAACTGGTTTGACGACAGAGCATGGTATCCGCTGGGACGTATCATTGGTGGTAAGTTTTTAATTAATATTATACTTACTAAGAGGATACTCTTGCTGTCTAATAAGCAATTACTGCAGAAAACCAGTCTGCCAGTTGCCAAGCAGTGATTTTCCATTGAGCCCATAATGATTATGATGCTGGTGACATTGCTACACTAAATTGTCATTTTTGAATTGTCATTGCTGTCTTCATTTACACCTTTACGGTGTAAATGAAGACAGTTGAGCTGTTTGAAAGATGCCTATATCAAACACCAGACTGTGAGAGCACCTTGTCCAGAAAATCAGTTCAGTTCAGTTCATACTGTTGAGTTTTACTACTGCTGCTACTGGTGCTGTCCACTCAATCAAAGTTAAAAAGTGACCTGAGAAACAGATTGTTACCAAACATCAACTTACACAATGGTGATATCAATTCTGTTCTTATAATCTTTATATATATTATTATCTACCTGTAAATAGTGAATCCAGATATAGACTGACACAATGATGATTACCATAGAAGGGTCCGACATTAAGCCAACCTCTGAAAAGTGGAATACTACTTATAATTTTCTCAAAGAAATGAGAGCATCTGAGCGAGAGAACGCTAATAATAATAAAAGATTAACACTTCCGGATCTCACAGAGAGGAGGCCTGTGTCCCAGCAATGGGAACATTATAGACTGCTTATGAGTGACCACCTTGTGGGACACTAAACGCCCCCAGATGTAATAACAACAAAACTTCTATTGTGTCTTGTTCAGTGTCCTTCAACCAGTTAAAATAGATGTAGGACACTGAACAAGACACAAAGTAGCAAGAATGAGTGAGTGCTACAGCCTGCATGCTATCAGGGGCATAGCTACCGCCGTATCTACCGTATCAATTATACGGGGGCCCCCGGGCCACGGGGCCCCCAACATGCATAAGCAAAAATTAATAAAAACATTTATAGAGGCAGGAACTTTAGAAAAACTAGTCACCATCAGCTATAAATGATTTAATAAAAAGGCAAGGAGAGTGTATATTTAATTGGGATAGCTTGTAAATTTTTTGGAAAAAGTGACAGATAGATAATTATGATGAATAAATATTTCTTAAAATTTTATGCAAATTTTTTTTTTTCTTTTGTTGGAAGTCTTTACCCTTCATAAGGGCCATAAAGTTAGCAAGTGGGTGTCTAAAAAAAAATATGTAGAAACCGTATGCACCTGAGTAAATAAATAATATTAATAATACAGCCATGAAATGTAGACTTAAAAGTCTTTTTTTCTTAGCAGGGCAATGGAAAAATATTTTATATATGTTTTTTTAAGAAGTTTTGTTTGCCCAGTACTCAGCAACGCTAACACCAGTAGCGGACGCAGTCATTAGGTCCTCACATGTACTCTATAACTCTGCCTTTGTTTAGAGACCTGTAACACGTAGTTATTATTGTATCCAGGTACCATCTACCCTGGTTTGATGGTGACATCAGCCACCCTATACAATGTGATGCAGTTCCTGAACATTACCATAGACATCAGGAATGTGTGTGTCTTCCTCGCTCCGTTCTTCTCTTCACTCACTACTATTGTCACTTATCTGCTGACTAAGGAATTGAAGGTGAGTTACACTTGCAGAAATATCTTTTTTATGTGTTTTTTAACACTTAAGTGACAATGGACAGACAATAAAAGTTTTATTGTTGTGACGGCTAACGCCACCATATTGTTGTCACCTTCAGTGTCTTTAAAGAAGAATAAATAAATAATAAAAGATATTACTTTTTTACTAAGCTAAACAAATATAATTTTTCTAGTATCAGATTTAGTTACTGCATTAAAAAATTGTAGGTGTTGTTAACTCAAGTGACAGTCTAGGTGACATAATTACACATAGTTCAGATAAGAGAAGTAAAAGAAACCAATACAGCCGACCCCAAGTATCATGGGACAAGACCAGGAAGAACATAGTTTAGATCAGACATATATACTGATCTCTCTGATCTTATTATTTTCAAAAAATATATTTATTCTTGGAAAGATTATATATTTACAATCTAATAAATTCTAAATTCTAACTGAACAGATAGTTGTGCTGCTGCCACATCTTCCCAGCTAACGCACTAGGAAGTGTTGAAGGGTGGGCGTTTAGGAGGACTGTCTTATGTAATTTAGACGTTCGAAAAGTGCTGAATCTCAGCCAAGTTTGAATAAATGACTTTTGAATTTTAAATCTACATTACAAGTAATCTTGTTTCTTCTTGTAATCTTGTTTTAAAAGGAAAAAAACAAAATTAATCAACCTAGTAATCATTGCTCCTTATCTTACACAGGACGAGGGAGCAGGTCTCGTCGCAGCGGCCATGATAGCCATCGTGCCGGGCTACATCAGTCGTTCTGTCGCCGGCAGTTACGACAATGAAGGCATTGCCATCTTCTGCATGCTGCTCACTTACTACTTCTGGATTAAGGCAGTTAATACTGGCACTATCCTGTGGGCGACTATGACGGCCCTCGCTTATTTCTACATGGTGAGTATTTTTAATAAGAGACAATTCGACTTTGGGTTTTGGATAAAAATACACCTATGACGCTTCTGGTATTGAAGATGTCAATAGGCAGTGGTGGACAATTACCATCAGGGGGGTTGACAAATAAAAACAAAAAATCTTTTTACAAAAAAAAAAACAACCGACTTCCGAAAAAAAAACACTACAAAGTGAAAAATAACTTTAATTTCGGAAGTCGGTGTCTTTGGTTTTGAATTTTCGTTTTTTGCCACCGACTTCCGAAATTAAAGTAATTTTTCACTTTGTAGTGTTTTTTTTCGGAAGTCGGTTGTTTTTTTTTGTAAAAAGGTTTTATTTTTCACTTTTTAGTTGTGGTACGTACCCCACACAAATTCGAATACCACTACCTGCTATGTAAATAACAGTCACAGGAAGTTATCATCATATCATCCACATAATTATACTAAGTGGAAAAAATACGTAACGTACACGTACGTAATTCGGGAGCATACCCTTTCAAACAAAAAAAAAAATTTTTCTATCGGTCCACAATTGACGGAGAAATCGACAGACACGCATAAAAAAAAAAAAAACATACATACATACGCGTCGAACATATAACCTCCTCCTTTTTGGAAGTCGGTTAAAAAAGTGTGAGTCGAACTCGCACACGAAGGGTTCCGTACCGTATTAAGATCGAGAAAAAAACGCCGACAAAAACACGTTTCTTCCACGTTTCTGGACCTCCTTTAATGATTAACTTTTCTGTGAAAACTGTCTACCTATTACGGTTCATGAGATACAGCCCGCTGACAAACAGACGGACAACGGAGGTTAAGGCTGACTGTCCGCTGGCGCGGAGAGGAGAGGAGTGGTGCGAAGCTGTGCCAATTTTAACCAATGGTATTGCATAAAATGTCCGCTCCGTTTCAGTGACCAGGGATTTGCGAAATAGTTTAAAAATTCATACAAAACCGGGAAGCGGAGCGTGGAAGCGGAAAAACCCAGCCGCAGGGTATTGCAGCCCGCTCAAATTACTCGTCGCGAGAACTCGTTCTAGATCCGCACAGTCCGCAACTCCGCTCCGCACTACCCCGCTCCGCATCAATGGACAGACACAGACCGCAAACCCGCTGCACTAAACCGGTAGTGGAGCGCGTCATTTCAGAGTGGACAAGCTACATAATGATGATAACAAGTCAATTTTCCGTCACTGGAAGTGACTGGTTCTGCTACCAACAGCCTACTTGCCTATGCAGTAACTGCAAACTAAACTAGCAATATTAAAAACATTAAAAGTAGGTTATGATAAGAATTAATTCTGATTATGTAGTGTTATAAATCCGTTTGTATAGTAAACAAGATTATAGATAAAATATTGATTAGCTTTAGTCATTATTATTGTTTGATAAGTACTGATTGGCTTAGGCTACATGCTTATATAATAAAGATTTCTGAGTTATAATCAGAAATCTTGAAAGTCAATCACAGAATATATAGATGACAGTTTCACACCAATAAGTTTAAATTGAACTTTTTGGTTTTTGCTCTGTCGTACAGATACTCTTCCGATAAATTAGATCCTTACATCTTCATAATAAATTAATCTTCAATCTGATGTTGACTAGTTCAGATTTATGAATGACTAGCAGCCCCCGCGGTTTCACTCGCATAAGTCTCGATCCCGTGGGAATGTCGGGATAAAAAGTATCCTATGTGTTAATCCAGGCTATAAACTATCTGTGTGCCAAATTTCATCGAAATCCGTTCAGTCGTTTTTGCGTGAAAGAGTAACAAACATCCATACATCCATCCATACTCACAAACTTTCGCGTTTATAATATTAGTAGGATGTTAAAGGACCCGATCACACGTACACAACACACCACATCGCAGCAACAAAATATGGGCACGCTGTGGGTACATGTGAATAATGTCGCTGCAGCCTTTTACAGTTGCGTTGTGGTAACTACAAAATTTCGATGTGGTTGCGATGTGGTTACGTTGTGGCTATCACAACACAGAATGAATACGACGCAGTGTCGTCGCTTTACCGGCCGCATTGCGCGGTCTCGCTGGTGGTTGCGTTGTAGCTGCGACGAGGCGTTGATGAGGTCGGTATTGCCCACATGATTGATTTTAACAGCCAAGTGGCCCTTAAGTGTGATTTTCGCTCTGGCCAAATCGAATTACTTAATATCATTACGACACGACGTTCACTGTAAATGTTTTACTGTTATTATTCACGTAATTATATCGGGCTTTCCGGCCGAGTTTCGAATTCTAACAGTGCTCAACTCGCAGCACAGTATCAAGTCGTATAAATAAGTGAAAAATGAGAGTAATAACCGTAAAACATTAATAATAAACATATTTTGACTAGAATGACAAGGCCAGGTAGCATTAATAAACTTTTTCAACTTCAAGTTTAAAAAGGAATGTAAAAAATGCCAACTTGTTTTCTCTTTGTATTCTGATGATTTGTTTACTGTACAAAGTGCATTTGTAAGAAAACATGCTATTCGCGGTGGGTCTTTAGTTCTTGTTTCAAACAAGTTGAAATGTAAACAACGTCTAGATTTAGTTAATCTTTCTATTGAGCGCACTATTGAGTTGTCTTGTGTTGAACTAGAGCGATACGTTATAATTTGCGTTTATCGACCCCCATCTGGGGATTTTATTCGTTTCGAATCGGTAATGGAGGATTCACTCAATAGGCTAAAATCAAGTAATAAAAGCATAATTTTATGTGGCGATTTCAACATTAATATTTTAGAGGTTACACCATTGAGTATTAGACTTCTCAATCTGTTCAGGTCTTATAATTTAATTAACTTGTTTTTTGAACCTACTAGGATCACGGCATCTTCGTCGACTTGTCTCGATAATATTTTTAGTGATTATGATGCCAAAAATAAAATAGTTTTAAGTGACTTAACGTCTGACCACTGTGGTTTATTGGCTAGCTTCCCTATGCCATTAAATAAAAAGCCTCATAAAATAGAATGCAGGCCTTATACAGCTACTCGTTGCATCAAGTTTAAAAACAATATAGCTCATAGAATTACACCATCTATAGTAGAACACCAGAATCCTAATGAAATTTATCGAGCCCTTTTTGATGTTGTGCAAAAAGAGTACCAATCTATTTTTAAGACCAAAACCATTAACATTAATGGCACCTCCGTTGGCTTTAATCAATGGGCTACTCCAGGTATTTATAAAAGTAGAGCGACACTATACGAGTTATATGGTTTGAAAAAATACAGGTTTGATACTCCTTTCCTAGAGTATGTCAAAAAGTATTCAAAATTATTCAAAAATATTTGTGTTTTTGCTAAATCTAAATTTTTAAGCGATACAATTAAAAAATCTAATAATAAAGTAAAAACCACTTGGAAAATTATTAACAATGAAACGGGTAAGTCGGTTAGACATGAAAAACAACTTGAGATTATGGTAGACGATAAATTAGTTAATACAGCAGCCGACGTAGCCGAGGCTTTTAATGAGTTTTTTGCCAACATACCTATAACTACGACTCGCTCCTTGAATTCGTCCCCGTCTAAAGCTGAAAACATTTTGCATAGTAGTGTGCCTAAATGTAGTACCTTATTTAGCTTCGAACATGTAACGCCTCGTGATGTAGTTAATGTTTTTAACACACTCAAGTCAAAAAACACGGGTGATTACTGGGGCATCTCCATTAAACTTTTAAGTAATATAATAGACATCGTAGCCCCCTATCTAGCTGTTACTTTTAATAAATGTGTTGATTTAGGAACTTTTCCTGACCTCATGAAAAATAGTAAAATCATACCATTATTTAAATCAGGTAATAAAAATGACGTTGGCAATTTCAGGCCTATTTCTATTTTACCAGCATTTAGCAAAATATTTGAAAAGTTAATACTCAAGCAGTTGCTAAAACATTTTAATTTAAATAGCCTCCTTCATAATGAACAATATGGCTTTACAAAAGGTCGTTCGACTACAGATGCGGGTGTTGCTCTGCTGAAACACATATTTAACGCATGGGAGAACTCGCAAAATGCTATTGGGGTTTTCTGTGATCTCTCCAAAGCCTTTGATTGCGTGCACCATGACACGCTTTTGCGTAAACTGCGTCATTATGGTGTGCTAAACGAAGCTCTCAACGTTATAAATTCGTATTTACATAATAGGTCCCAATGTGTAGATGTTGATGGTGTGAAATCTTCCGGGCTACCAGTTCAGTTAGGTGTACCTCAAGGCTCAATACTGGGTCCATTCTTGTTCTTAGTGTATATCAATGACTTACCATTCTATTTAAAGGGTATCTGTGAAGTTGTACTGTTTGCAGATGATACCTCTCTTATTTTTAAAGTAGACAGGAATAGACAAGATTTTGACGATGTAAACAGTGCACTCTCAATGGTTACAGATTGGTTTACGACAAATAACCTAGTTCTCAATGCTAAGAAAACGAAATGTGTAAAGTTCGCCCTACCTAATGTTAGAAATCTAGGTCCCAACATCGTCTTAGATAAAGAGGTGCTTGAATCCGTAAATTCGGCAGTTTTTCTGGGCATAACAGTAGACGCCAAACTTCAGTGGGGCCCACATATATCGAGCCTAGCGGGAAGGCTCAGTTCCGCCGCCTACGCCGTCAGGAAAGTAAGACAATACACTGACGTCGATACAGCTCGTTTAGTCTATTTTAGTTATTTTCATAGCGTTATGTCCTACGGTCTTCTGCTGTGGGGCAAAGCTGCTGATATTCAAAATATATTTGTCCTTCAAAAACGAGCTGTTCGAGCTATTTACCAGCTAGGTGCCAGAGTTTCTCTAAGAGATTTTTTCAAAGATATTGGTATCCTCACGGTGGCATCTCAATTCATCTTCGCCAATATCTTATATATTAGGCAAAATATACACTTATACACTAAAAACAGTGATTTTCACAATGTTAACACTAGAAATAAGGACAAACTACGAGCTCCCTTTCACCGGCTTCATAAAGTTCATAACTCATTTGTTGGGCTTGGTATAACTTTTTATAACAAGCTACCCTCTTCTTTGGTAGATTTGCCTTTTAATGCGTTTAAAACGAAAGTAAAATCCAAGCTTTGTTCAAAGGCATACTATTCTATCAACGACTACTTAAATGATAAGAATAGTTGGTCGCTGTAGTTAACTCAAGACAATGTTTATGTTCTTTCTCCAGCTTACCCACTGACAAGTTATATGAGTTTATATAAGTAATTGTTTAATTTATTTGACTATAAAAGTCAAATTATTTAAATTTAATTATTGTTGACATTTTAAGTCAAGTTATTTTAATTTATTTTTGACAAAATCTACTCATCACACTGTTTTTTTATGAGTTGTATTGCAATATGTGGTTAGCTAGTGACCTCGACAATTGATCATATTATTTATTACTATTAGTAATTAACTGTTTGTTTATTTATTTTACCTCGATGGTCCTAGTTTATCATTTATAACTTCCAGTTACAACTATATGTAAGCGGGCACGCCCTTTATGCCTGGTGGCTTTTATTAAGATATTAAGTTCTGTTTACGTTTTGTTTTTTATTTCTGCCTGAGTATAGTTCTCGATGATTTTGTTTGGTATATTGGCGTGTGCTAGCTTATATATGGCTAATAATTTAAATTATGTTTTGTGTTGCTTAATGTAAATTGTTTTGAATACTATTATATAGAATCTTCTTTTTGTTCTTTTAACTGAACAGACAGCTGTGCAGCTGGGGAGTTTGTTGCGCCACTTCTTCTTCCCAGCTAACGCACTAGGAAGTGGTGAAGGGTGGGCGTTTTGGGGGACTGTCTTATGTAATTTTGACGTTCGAAAAGTGCTGATTCTCAGCCTAGTTTGAATAAATGACTTTTGATTTTGATTTTTTGATTTTCTAAATGGATGCAAAAACATAAAATATTTTATACACAAGCAACTGGTATATTTATAACCTTGTTTCCAATTGATTTTATTTACACTTAAACAAGTGTAAATAAAGTTGATTTGGGACTGACTAGTACTGTTGAAAAAGTAATTTAAAAAAATTAAGTTGTAGCGCAAACTGAACCTTATATGGTAGGCATTACGGTTGTTTTTCCTAAAACTCGTGTTCGGCAAATAAATTGCGAACGCAGATTAATTAAAAAGCTCTATCTTCCACAGGTCTCATCATGGGGTGGCTACGTGTTCCTCATCAACCTCATCCCTCTCCACGTGCTAGCCCTCATGTTACTGGGTCGCTTCTCAGCGCGCGTGTACGTGGCTTATAGCACCCTGTACTGCGTCGGCACTATACTGTCGATGCAGATCTCCTTCGTGGGCTTCCAGCCGGTGCAGAGCTCGGAACATATGCTGGTAAGTTTATATATTAAAACAATAGTTGTAAAAACCGTCACATCAGCGAAAAACGACTATCGCTCAGCATGTTGCTGTAATACATGTACAAAACAGCCGCAGCGCAAAGTGTTAAGTAGTGTGAATGCAAGCGGATAAACTTAAAGATGGTCATTTGTTACAAATAATGCGCCAGCATTGTTTGTGTCGTATTAATTCATCAATATTGGTGTGTGAGTGGAGTGGTTACAAACCACATAGCCAGCCGAGAATGTAAAAAGTAGGTATTTACAGTTTGTTGAAAAAGTCTGTAATAGGTACGTCAAATGTGTGCTAATATTATGTAAATATTCAGAATAAAACCCCTGCACATAACGTCACAAAAGATAAACAAACCTACCTTTAATTAAAAATACAGTAGGTGAATGCCTAAGTAGCAAGCTTCTGCACGCCAACAAATTTCTGTTAAAGCAATAATATTTAACATTTAAAACTTGAGAAAGTGCGGTGATAAATGCTCATGCCGTCTCTGTACGAGAAGAAACTTTTTTCCTGCAGTGGGACAATACTTTACTGGTTTTATAACTAAAACTTTTTTCTTCCACAGGCCTTAGGAGTATTTGGTCTCTGCCAGCTGTATGCCTTCACTCAATACTTACGCGAGCACCTATCCCCAGCCAACTTTGAGCTGCTGTTCAAAGCTCTGCTTACTACCCTGCTGGCTACGTTGGGAACTGCCTTAGTAGCTCTTACGCTTACCGGTAAGATATTTTAAAATATAGATTGTTTTTTTTTTCTGTTTTTTTACATAACCGGCGAAATCTGGTTGTTAGTGCAGCTCTGCCTACCGTTTTGAGCAAAAATTGTTTTAATTATTCAATGACTTTGTTTGTATAACATTTTATTTTTCGAACCTGAAGCACAGATTAGTATAGATGGGTCAGTCCGCAAAGTCATTTAAATAAAAATCGACTCTTGCTACGACACAATATAGTGCAATTCAGTTCGCACAGCGTCTAGAAGTTGCTTCTCTTTCTATAGTGTAACTCTTATATCTTCTGACTACGTAACGCTCACTAAATTCGACAAGTCGAGCCCGCCGCGTACCTACTTGTAGCTTCATACCTAGCTTGAACTATGGTGGCCATGCCAGACTGCTTTTAGTTCTAATAATCGCGTTTTTGTAAAATTTATCTGCATAATTTCTGTACTACTGATATCACTTTCAATCAATCTGCCTAGCCTTTTCCCAACTATGTTGGGGTCGGCTTCCAGTCTAACCGGTTGCAGCTGAATACTGTAT
Source organism: Agrochola macilenta (assembly GCA_916701695.1). NCBI lineage: Eukaryota > Metazoa > Arthropoda > Insecta > Lepidoptera > Noctuidae > Agrochola > Agrochola macilenta. The sequence continues at coordinate 5,289,521 of OU753554.1, read as the reverse complement.
TTTACATGGAACGACTGCCTATCTGACCTACAACCCAGTAACTGAGTAATACGATACCCCTTGGTAGGACTGGTTGTCAGACTTTGGAGCTTCTGACGACCCGTAACGACTACCAAAGATCCACGAATGACAGCCGGGACCAACGGCTTAACGTGCTTTCCGAGACACGGAGGAATCTCGGTATGTTAAGATGGTCACCCATCCACAGACCAACCCTGGCAAGCGTAGCTTAACCTGCTGGATCGAACCGTGCGGCTGTTATTACTTAGCCACGAGCTCCTCACTCCTCACTGATATCACTTTCATACTTCTTAAAATTGGTAATAATTATAATATATTTGTTGCAGGTAAAATCTCACCATGGACCGGACGTTTCTACTCTCTATTGGACCCCTCTTACGCTAAGAACCACATTCCTATCATTGGTAAGTGTTTGTTAAACAAACACCCTATAAAGTTACAGCTATTTCATCGTTTACGAAAAATCAGTATTAATCAAAATTAAACCTTATGACTACTATATAAGTCACATTTCCCCGCAGCATCCGTCTCTGAACATCAGCCGACATCCTGGTCATCATTCTACTTCGACCTGCAAGTCCTGGTGTTCCTGTTCCCGGCTGGATTGTATTTCTGCTTCAGCAAGTTGACTGACGCCAACATCTTCATTATCTTGTATGGAGTACTCAGCATTTACTTTGCGGTAAGTTAAAACTAAATAAATAAGGTAATAAGAGAGAGTAAGGATTAAAAGGGAAATATCGAACAGAAGTATATATTTAAGTTAATCAGGCTATCCAGGGTTTATTTAAAGGGTATGCTTATAACAGATTGAGATCACCAATCTCTTTGGCAACTGTTTATAAACTTAACTTATAGCCACTATCAATCAATGTAGAACTCTTCTAGACTTCTAATTTTGATGAATCTCGTATTACTATTTATCTATCACTAAGTTTTTAGCAATGGCTTGCCCCTTTCATAAATTCAATTAGACCCTATATACTTTTTAATAGTGTTACAAATATCTTAAGAGCCTATACTACCTCAGCTTAAATTCACTCTTTATCTCGCTTGCACTATACTGCTCGCGGACTGAGTTAGAACGAGACTGGTTGGTGAGCCCGCGGCTCCAAGGTGCCATAGTGATGCGATAGGCGAAAAAAAAGCTTTGTATCTGCTTTATAGTTAATCTCGCGATAATCTAAGAAGCCGGATTTGACGTTTCTCATTATACATGCCGCGATAACTTTGTATGAACGTCTTCGTAAGAAATCGAAAAATCTAATTCATAATCCTAATTAATTACTCTGTTATCCATACACTATAACAATGAGTATCATTCGTAAGTACCAAGTTTCACTATAAATTGAAAAAATGCACTCAAAAACACGAATTAATCGTTGATTAATATTCCGACAGGACGTTATTACAATGTCATGTCTTTGGGTTTGTTGCCGTAGCGTTGTGACTATTTTAAGACGTTTTTTGACCGAATAAAATCGATGTTCTGAAAATCGATATTGTAGGGGATGTGGACGTGTATAGTTAAAATGGCACTAGTTTGCGAAAGGGTGAAGGGCGGGGGAGACGCAATAAGAAATACGTCCGTACGCAAGCGTTCGTAAAGATCACTGACTGCATGTTTCTCAAATCGTAGCGCCGCCGCTAAGCGCGCGCCCCCCTCCCGCGTGCGTCTCTCGCGCCCTTACGAGCCCTGTATTTATTTCCAAGAAATTTAGGCACCTACTAACAAATTCAAAATTGTAAATATTAAATCGATAGGTACAAACAATCACGCGTCGCCTACAGATATTACATTTAGAAAAGAGCTGTATTATTAAATGTTTAAACATATAAAAACAAAATCGATCGAAAGAAAATTATAACGGAAGACTTTAGAAGAGACGTCCATTTTGACTATATAGTTGAAAATGAATTTATTATAAGGGTAATCGACGAAGACAGTTCAAATGCTGATATTTTTTTCTGGTTCATCCAATGACGAAAGTGAATAAAAATGTTTCAAATTTTGTGAATTTATTTATTGTACGTGTAATAAAAGGAAATGTCTCGAGAATCAGTTTCAAGCAATGTAGATAAATTGTCGATTAGATTAATTTTATAGGTGTCAAATCGGGCTTCTTAGATTGTCGCGAGATTAGTTCAGTTATTATGCAGTTTCATGATCTAATTTGAAGTATTTTTGTAATACCAGCGGGTTATTGTTGATTTTTTGACTTTAGTTATTTTTTCTGCCGAGATAATTTTATGGAATCCTGTTTTCGTCAAACATTAATCCTCAACTTTAAGATATATTTATTTCAAAATTAATGCTGCAGTATTTTCGATATAACGGATAATCGTGCTAAACAATCTGAGTTAGTATAGACCCTTAAGAGTCATTGCCTAAAAAATATTCGTCAACACTGGTTTCACGCAAACGCGGTATCTTTTTATCGGGTTTCGCGATGTAAACAAGATAGCGGCGGCACCAACACTTGTGATGACAAAAAAAAAGCTTGAGCGCGTCGAGTCAACGTTCGAGCAAACACTCCGTTGACTCCGCCCATGATCCATACACTTTGATCGCTGACACACCACCCCACCACCACTTACCACTAATATACCACCATCATATCTTCACCACCTGTCTCATTTCTAGGGTGTGATGGTCCGTCTCATGCTGGTACTGGCTCCAGTCATGTGTATCGTGTCAGGAGTAGCAGCCTCTAGCTTGCTGAGTCTACACGTGAAGGATATCGAGCCGAAGGTCGAGAAACATGAGAAGAAGAAGAAGCATGAAAATAATTTGGTGTTTAGGTCTGAGGTAAGTTAAACAACAGATTGACGCATTGTTACAACATCATAAAAAGTTACGAATTTTACAGCCATTGACCAAAGCTTTTACAGAGATCACTGTGACACCTCAGTGTGATTAAAGGATTTTACGTTATAAATCCATCTATAGTTTCTAAGCATATTAGAATATTTATGTGTGGCGGCATGTGCAACGCCACATGCAAACTACGCATCAAAGACGTCACACAAATCCTGCATCGCAAGCAGAGTTTACCGCGCGATCAACTTATATATAACTTCCCGACATCAATCGTCAGGCAGTTGCACGCCGGACACGACAACCGTCTGGTCGGAGGATCCTCCCTTTTCTATAGAGGATGAGTGAAATTCACATACTGTTCCTCATACATCTATATATTAATATGTAATTTTTTTTTTGGATTTTCATGAAAATCCGTGAAATCATATAAATCAGTGTTATGAAGTTACAGTTGTCAAGAAACAGTCAGTACATAAACGGAATGACGGCACCGCTTTCTTACAGATTTGTGGTCTGTCAGTGACATCATAGATCGTAAACAGAATGTTTTTTTTTTTTTTTTTTTTCTTCTTTATTTACATAGCTTTTTGTGTTTGTACATCCTCTTGAGTTCTTGGTCTCTGTACAGGTGGGAGCCCTATTCGTATGTGTCCTCGGCTGCCTACTGATCTCGTACGTGTTCCACTGTACGTGGGTGACATCAGAGGCCTACTCATCCCCGTCCATCGTGCTGTCGGCGCGCGCGCACGACGGAGCGCGCATCATCTTCGACGACTTCCGCGAGGCTTACACTTGGCTTAAGATGAATACTCCTGAGGTAAGAAGTTAAACTTATATTCTAAAAATGTGCATGTGTATTTTGTTTGTGAAACGACTTCAAAAAGGAGATGCAAGCATACCAATGGAATCTTCGAGATCAAAATTCTATTATAGTTAATTTCATACGATTTATAACTCGAAAACACGCCTGCGTTCCCCGAAAGATTGTGCAGAGGCGTCTAGTAACACTTCGAAATTGTCTATGGTAAACCAGCTGGTTCTCAATAAATAGTTCGACGAGATTTGTCCTACGATCTAGATTTATATATTTATTTTGGAGTATAAGTCAAATTGATATTTGGTCATGAAGAAATAATAAAAGTTTACAACAGTTACTATGAAATTAAATCAATCTGCCTAGCCTTTTCCCAACTATGTTGGGGTCGGCTTCCAGTCTAACCGGATGCAGCTAAATACCCGTATTTTACATGGAGCGACTGCCTATCTGACCTCCACAACCCAGTAACTGAGTAATACGATACCCCATGGTAAGACTGGTGTCAGACTTTCGGGCTTCTGACGACTCGTAACGACTGTCAAAGATCCACGAATGACAGCCGGGACCAACGGCTTAACGTGCTTTCCGAGGCACGGAGGATTCTCGGTATGTAAAGATGGTCACCCATCCACTGACCAACCCAGTTACTATGAAATTAAATAAGTAATAAAATAAAACAACAAGGTTATAACATTTTTTTCTTACATTATTATCAATAAAAAAAACTTACCTGTAATACTTGTTTTAGGATTCAAAAGTAATGTCATGGTGGGACTACGGCTATCAGATAACAGCGATGGCGAATCGAACGGTGATAGTGGACAACAATACTTGGAACAACACACATATTTCTCGCGTAGGACAGGCCATGGCATCCACTGAAGATAAGGCGTATGAGATCATGAGGGAACTTGATGTAGACTACGTATTGGTTATCTTTGGAGGACTTGTGGGGTATTCTTCTGATGGTAAGATATTACATAGTTATATTATTTATAAGAGAGATGCGTCTTTAACTGGGAAATGTAAAATATTGAAGTTTAAACTGGCTACAATCTAAGAAGTCTGATTTGACAGCTATAAAAATACTTTGTGTAGTGATGGAAAAAATCTGTCACTTTGTCTATGTCTTGAGGGCATATCGATTTATCATGATTTGTAATCGACGATTTATATACATTGCTTAGAACTGATTCTCGAAGTATATCGTTTTATTACACGTACGAGTACGAAACGTCAGATCTGACTTCTGAGATTGTCCCAAGTGTAGGCTGTTTTTAGTCAACTACCTCTTTTACTTGATATTTATGCAGCGAGCCTGACTATTTACAGGCTTCGGCATCTATATTAATAAGTGTATTTGTGCTATTCGGGAAACTCGATAACATTCTTCCTAAAACATGGAAGAACCTCACTATGTAAATACGGTCACCCATCATGAAATACAAGACACAATTCAATCATTTAATTTCTACTTCCCCAGACATAAACAAGTTCCTCTGGATGGTCCGTATCGGCGGCAGTACAGACCGCGGTGCGCACATCCGCGAGGCAGACTACTACACGCCGTCCGGAGAGTTCCGTGTCGACGCCGACGGCTCGCAGACCCTACTCAACTGCCTCATGTACAAGATGAGCTACTACAAGTTCGGGCTTGTTTACACAGAGGGTGGTAAGTGCTCATGCCATTTTTTTGTTTGTTTTTGATTGGCCCCTCATCGCCGCCTATGGTGTCAATATACAAGATAAGCACAGTTCGTGCTATTAGAGACGAAACAGACACCGACACGCATTCCGACCTCGCCGCCGAGGTCCGCGATCGCGCCCCTCCCGCGTAAATGATACTCCCCCCGACCCTTGCGACTTGACTTCTATTGCGTTGGCGGCATGACAAATGGCAGCTGCAGTAAACAGTTGGTATTGTAACCACTTTTTTGCTTTTATTGCCATCCTTATGCCTACGGTATAGAAGTCAGAATCGGTTGTTGTAAAAAAGGTTTGTGTGTATGTCTAATCATATTTCAAATGGAGTTTATCTACAATTTTATAACAACTCTCGTCTTCCCAGGTCGTCCACCAGGCTTCGACCGCGTCCGCGGCGCCGAGATCGGCAACAAAGACTTCAACTTGGACGTGCTAGAAGAGGCCTACACTACCGAACATTGGCTGGTGCGCATCTATAAAGTAAAGCCGCTACCAAACCGGGGCGTCTGAAATCCGGACGCCGCCGGCCTAGCCGGGAAATATCTCTCAAGTTTATATTGGTATAAGACAAGAAGTTGAAGTTGTATTACATGAAGATCGTGGACCATTTGGAACAGTGATTTGGCAATGATATTATTATGTACACTCTGGGAATAAAAAGGTTAGGCTATTTTTAATAGACCGTAAGTAACTAACTGTATTGTAGTATGTTCCCACGATGTGGGAAGTCACGCAATTAGCCCAGGTTAGCACGTGCGATATTTTTCCGCGGCGATTATTTTCACGCACAGGGTTTTTGAACGCTCTGCTTAGCGCCGAGAGTTGAAAATCCAACAGTGTGTTTTTTCGAAGTGCTTGTGCATCCCAGCTCTGTTGGATTCTCAATGCTGGGCTCAACACCGAGAGTTGAAAATCCAGTGCGCGATATTTATACGTCCGTGCGTACGTGGGCTTAGTGGTCAACCTTTTATTGCGAATGTACAGTTCATGTTCAAAACAAAATGTCAGTGAAATATTACTACAACCAACAGGGATGCTCAATCCAGCTTAGAACTAATTTATTAAATGCCTATAAAGACCGCTTAGCGGCTACGAGCATATGACATTATTATTGCAGACTTGTTATAGCAAGTCGTATAAGTTCCCTGGACTAGAAAATTTAACCAATTTCGTAGTAAAACACTGTAGCTTAGCGCCTGCACACAATATTTTTTTTTTGATATATGACTGCAAAATCCATAAACAAGATTTTGTTGAATCCACAATATAAACTTTTGTAATATTGACCGGTCAAGCCACACAAAAACGAATGTAAAATAAGAAAAAAGTGATAATTATTGGAAATATTTATGCTAAAAGACATGCGGTTCTTTTTACATTGACTTTGAGAGCACGTCGTACGTTGGAAATACAATTGTTGCAGAACATTTAACTAAAGTATACTAGATGTTAATTAATCCACCTTACGAATCTGCCCGTGACTTCGTCTACGTGAAATTTCTTGTTACCCCGACACACTTCGACGCATCGCATCGCATCGCCCGCCCGCGCTATTACTTCGTTTTCGCTTAGCGTTCTTTTTACTCCTAAGGGTCGTAGCGTGATGTTAAATAGCGTATAACCTACCTCGGGAATTGAGTTATCAAATGCAAAAATAATTCTAAAATAAATCTGGATGTTTGTTAAGACCAGGCACTCTAAAGACAATTTCCACGCAAGCTCCGCCTTCATACACCCCGCCACTCATTTACTAAACGCTAACACATCAGTAATAAAGTTGAATATCGCGTGCGTTCTTTAATCGTGTTCGAACACGAAACTAAATGGTGTTTGTCTCAATTCTTAGTTATGCGTGAACGCGATGGTGCACGGAAAGAAAAATATCCAATAAATCACATACTAAAGTACCATTTTGATTGTATGCGTGACTGTTTCAGGATATTAATGCAAATTAACATACAATTTAGGGAGAGCCTACTCTTAATTAATCACCTTTACGGCTGAACATATTTGGATGAAACTCCAAGAAGACCACATAGGATTCTTCTTCTTATCCACCGGCATAAAAAGTATCCTATGTCCTTAGCCAGGTCTAAAGGAAAGGACTACAAAGTACGTTCCAGTAATATTTATATTTAATTTTATATTTAATTATATTTTAAGTGATATCGTTTTCCGATATCCACGCGGGCGAAGCTGCGAGCAAAAGCTTGGAGAGCATAATTATTCTGTATACAATTGTGTCTTCAGCGTATCTTCATTAGATTTAGCAACGTTTTTATATATTATAATAAGCATGATGGGAATGCAAGTGAAAGATGAAAGTTGAGTGTGCTAGCTAGCCACACTGTCTACCTGTCAGAGTGCAATCTTGTATGGATGTAATGTCTTACTCATTAGTCTTTTGACTACTAATGAACGTAAAAAACATGGTTATTCAACCCCCATAATCATTAAAAAATAAATATATAAAACTACTATCTTGGTTTCATTAATACGTTTCATGACAAAAGGGGGAAATCACATCATGCTGGATTTGTACAGTCGATTCTACTATGAACTAATAAAATTGCTATTACAAATTCAAACTAATGCTTTTTATTTCCATTAGCATTATAGCAGCGCTGAAGTCGCCTGACTACCTTACTTTTAGTTTAAATTTTAACAATATTTCATTGGTTTTAATTTGTAATAGCACGAGCCGCTGCATTTAAGGATGAAAATGATTTGTATATAGCCTAATGTTATATATTTTATGCGTCTCTATGTTAAATACTACCATTTAAAATTGTAAGAAATACGGACCTTTCTAAAAACTCTTGATTCACATGTTTTAATTAATTGTAACCATTTCGGGAAATTTATTACGAAGTATGGAACATTATTATCTTAGATAAAAAATTTCAATAACCTTATATACGTTTCACATATTCGCAATAGATATCCTAGATCCCTAGTTTGTAAAACTACGATAATTTTAACATTTTGTCTCTAAGACTAAAGGTCTGTTTACACTTTGATTAGGATTATTAGGACATGCACTTGCTTGATTTTATATGCAATGCACTTTTAAATAATCAAAATGTAAACAGACTTATACAGACTGAATCCTATTCATCGCGTAGTTTCTTATAACGTATGTAAAAATTGTTACAAGAGTAGATGTATGTTAAGGGGGATGCGACAGGGTAGACCGCGAAATTCAAATTTTCTTACGTTTTTTGCAATTTGCAGTTTAGTGTCAGTGTGAATGTTGATTGAAATATGATTCGCGACCGTAACAAATATATATTTACAGAATTATAATTATTAGAATCAGCCACACAACTCCTTAATTTAGAATTGGCCTCAAATGTCATGATTTCATAAAATAACTATTCAATAAGGTAAGATAAATTTAGAGACTTGTATTGATGATTTTAATTATTAAACACATATTTTTTACGGACGCGAATGAATTATATTCAGATCAACATACAACTTGATACTGACCGGAATTTCGCAGGCTGCCCTGGCGGTTTCGCCTTAAATAGTGGTTAATTCACTTTGTATGTTTATCTATCTTATAAGAAAAGCTAAATTACGGAGATACGCACAAATAGTCATTGATCGCAATATTTGTAGAGACAGCTAACAACACTTGCCTTAGCTAGACTTGATTTGGTTACTAGGTGAAATGATGTAAAGGAAATGTTGTATAAATTCATTTTTTATTTTATTTTAATTAAAGTTTATTGATAAAAAAGTTTCGTTATTGTTAGTAGCTACCCCGCATACTCTTGCTGAATAATCATTTTATATGAGTGTCATGCTAAATGAGCTCAGTTTGTATGATTCTCAAAAACAGTACCCTTTTTTGGTCTCCGTCGCTGTCGGGAAAGAAATTATTTGAAGCGGGTTCTTTCGTTGATATTTAACCGTTATTAAAAAACAGAAGTATTTTTTTTAATCTAAAAACCAGACTGCAACTAAAAATTTCAAAACAAACATTTTCAGTTCTTGACAGTTATTAATAAAGGATTTGATGTCACCAAAATGCGATGAAAAGTCACCTGGTTTCAAATAGTTGCAGTCGGGTTTTTAGATTTTTTAATTTTAATTTTCAACCTTTTGATTTGTTATATTTTGGAATCATCTCAAACCTTTTATTTTGATACCTCACAATTCACATCATGGTAATGGCACTAATTTTTTTCAAGACTTATTGATTTTATAGCCTCATCTAGTTTAAAAAAATTGGATTGATGTGTAAAACTGTTTTGTACAAACCTACTTACAGAAATAAAATAATTTGTCATTATCATTTATAAAAACAAACGACCCGGACGAATCGATTCGACACTTCATGTAAGTATTAAAATCCATGCAGACGTTAGGATGCTTCGAGACTATAAAAAATCCCATCAACAAAGATACATAGGTATGAAAAACATTACTGTCTTTGCTGTCCCGCAGTCGGGTAAAAATAAATATTTACACACAAGATTGACACTGACTGTTCACAATACTGTTATCAACACGATCACTCGACATCTGCGTCGCTGTGCTCCGAGCAGTCTTCGGGAAGGAAAGTGTCGTCGTTGTTATAATCTCGTCTGTTCGGCCGGAACCGCCTGTTTTGACGGCGGGGCGGCTCTGCTGGACGGGTAACCACCTGAATGGATAGATAGATAGTATTAGAGGTGGTTAAATTCGTCAAATAAAATATTGTTTCGGTAAAACTCTTTTTTTTTATATGGTTGCCCATATAAAAAAAAAAAAAGGCCTTCCATCCCTTCCACTTCTCTCAGTGTTATGCTTCTTCCCGCCAATTCATTCGCCATATTAATTACTTAGCATTATACAAAGACTATATAACCACTTGACTGCGGATACAGTGCCCCGACGCTCGAAAACTATTAGTATTTTGTCGCCTATATTAGGCCACGGTACTAGTAACCATTTTAGTTGTGCCCAAGTGTTAGACCTGTGTGCACGCTAAATTATCACAACTTTTTATAACTGTTTATGCATAGAAATATAAATAACAGGAGAAGTGGTATGGGGGCGTGTCTGTGTCCGCGCGTCTTGATCACAATGCTCATGCCTCAGGCAAATGGCCGTCTCCGCTAACTAGTGCGCTTTCGAGCGCGATCGTGATAACATTTAAGAATACCGTGTTGTTCAGTGGTTTCTTGTAAAAATCGAAGCTAAACTATAAACTTTATAAATCGTAGAACCACTTTTCATAAATCAGCACAAGTATTTTGCTATATTTGTGTTGAAAATCATGAAAAACAACAAATCGTAAAATATTTCTTGCCTTTACTACGTTATTTTTGTTTTCATATATCACAGCGACTTTACTTTTATTGTAGTAAATACATTGCTTCTTTACCACTACCAAAGTATGTCGCTAAGTAACTGGACAAGCAATGTAAAAATTACAAAACGATATTTACTTTAAGCGGTTGCATCGTTAGTACGGCCGCAGCGTCTTGTGACGGATTAGTGATGTGGTTGTGCAGATCCACTAACGTAGGCTATCGACAATAATGTCGATTGTCGTATGAATTTATATTACTATTAAAGTTTATTCTTCAATTTGTCAACAGTTATAGCCTGATTGGAAGACCGATGTGAAATCTTGTTTTATACTCATTTAGATTTTCTCATAATGTTGTTATTTTTTTGGTTTACTTAATATTTCTTTTTTTTACTTACTTGTTGTTTATTTATATCATCTTATTATATGTATATCGTTTTTTATTTATAATTTTTTCAGCAACTTCCAAAAATTTTAATACAATAATAAATGGGAGAATCGATAAGTTTCCGATTTAGTCAATCACTAGCGTATATGTAAAATAAATGGCTTTTGCACAGCACAACGATAGCGAATGATGTTTTCGTGTGGGTGAGTTGTACGGTGCATGGTAAATGCACGCTGTGTTTGATGGGATAAGGTTTATAATTGATTATGTAGTACGTTCTGATTTGTAAATTGCAAGTGTGAGCGGGGCCTCGTATTTATTGGGTTTACTGATCGCATGTGTGATCGCAGGCTAGAGAGTAGGGATAGATAGAAGACATTGGGTTTCGATACATTTTCAACTACCGGGCATATCTCCTTCTTTCTTATATCTATGTGTTTATGCAATTATAACGCATCAAAATGCCTTCATGCGCGGTGAAGTGGTGTGGGAAACATTCAAAAACCTCAAGTTACAAAAAGGATGGCATAACTTTTCATCGGTAAGTAAACAGTACGAAAAATTATTTTTGCTTTAATCAGAATATCAGCCACCGCAGGGGTCTGTTTAAAATGGTCGCTGGGTAAACGAGCACACTGTTGAGGCGCGCGTTGATGTCTTTTGGAAAAGTCTCGTTCTTGTATTAGACAATTCTAATGCTTCTATCCTTTTTTTTCCTTTTGTATGTTTAACGTAAAAAATAGAGCTGTTACCTTTAATAGCAAGTTGATTCAATTGAAAGTTGATATCGAAAATAATAAAATTAAATTTTTTTTTTTTTTTTTCATTTCACATACTGTAATGAAATACCTACCTACCTATCTACTTATAACCGACTTCCAAAAAAAGGAGGAGGTTCTCAGTTGTTCGGTATTTCTTTAATGTATGTTCCGGGATTTTTTGTTCTCTCTGTCCCCGACCGACCAATTGGTCCAGGACCGCCGCGTCATTGCGGTCATGCGATTTTACACCCCAATTATTACAAAGCCACAGATAACAACAAATTAGTACAACTTTCACTTGGATTCGCTACAATTTCGTGGAAGACGGCCATAAAAACATACGTCATAGTGAATTTGATAATTTTCTATTTGTTGTTTTGTATAGTAATCACAAACTACTTAGAGATATGATAGTAATTATTTTCCACGTTTTTGAGGGCGATGGTCTTTGATGTAAAAAAGTTTTTTTCATTTGTGTTTGACATACATGTTTTCATTTTAGATTTCCAAAGATTCCGGAACTAAAAGAAAAGTGGATAGATAAGGTTAATAGGGAAAATTGGTTTCCAACAAAATACAGCGCTGTTTGTTCAAGACACTTTACCCCCGATTGTTTTGAATATTTAAAACAACGCCGCCGTCTATTTAGTTCAGCGATACCAACGATGTTTTTGCCTATTTTGGTAAGTTTTGTTTTTATTGATATAATGTTGCGTAAAGTGAAATCGTGATTATAAGAAACATTCAATCTTTACAGGCTTCACCAGATAGTATGACTGACTCTAATACTAATGTACCTGGGCCTTCGCATCACAATATCGTCCTTGTAACTTAATTTGTTTCGATGAAAATTCCATAGGTTAGATTTTATGTAACTGCCTTTATTGATACCCGACATGTTTAATTACAGAGATCATTATCAAATAAACAAGTGCATGCTGAAGCTAATACATCAACTGAAGACCAGACTCCTTTGCAGTGTTTTCCATTTGATGATAGTAAAAATTTTAGGCCTTCCCATGATTATGAAATTCCCGTAAGCTTAATTTTTACATTCTTCTCAACTAAATATTTCTGCAAAATTATTTAATAATATTTCTTATTCCCTCTTTATTTCTTATATAATTATTATTATTATTTTTCAGAGTTCAACACTAAGTAAAAAAGAAATGGTAGACCCAGCAGTTGTAGACATGACTCCACGTAAACGTAAAATGAAACGACATATAGACCATCTTATATATTCTCTTAGTAACAAAAAGAAAGACGTTAAGAGGCTTCAGGACAAAAATAGATTATTGGTAAAAAAAAATGCAAATCTAAAAGAAATATTAAATACTTTGACCAAAAAATCTTATATCACTCAAGAAAATGAAGACATTTTAAGTCACATAGGTGTACAAAACCAAGAAATTGTTAAACGCCAAATATTAAAATCAAAAAAAGGACATATACCGAAAATCAAATACTCACCGGAGTTACGAGCATTCTCCTTAACATTGCATTTTTATTCCCCGAAAGCGTATAATTTTGTTAGACAAACTTTCAGCACATGTTTACCTGCTACAAGTACGCTGAGAAGTTGGTATCAATCCATTGACGGTAAACCAGGATTTACAAAGGAAGCAATAGATAGTATCAAAATGAAAGCCAGAGAATCTAAAAACAAAATTTACGCTACTATCATATTCGACGAAATGGCAATCAGAAGCGGCGTCGAATATCATCCCCAAGGCAGAAGGTACTATGGCCACGTGAGTTTTGGCGCCAGTTTACAAACAGATTGTCAAGACGAAGCTAAAGAAGCCCTTGTTTTCTTGCTGGTGCCAATAAATGCATCGTGGAAAATTCCAATTGGATATTTTTTAATAAATGGCATTAATGCAGAACAAAAAGCCGCTCTTCTAACAGAGGCGATCCATTTGGTAGAAGAGGCTGGAGTAAACGTCAAAGCCATTACATTTGATGGCTGCCCAGCTAATATTACTATGGCTAAAAAGTTAGGCTGTTCGTTTGAAGTTGATCAAATAAACTCCACCTTTAAAAATCCCTGCAATAGTTCAAAAATAGCAGTATTTTTAGATCCGGCACACATGGTCAAGTTAGTGCGAAATGCATTTGAATTTTATAGGAATTTGAAAGACGAACGGGGCAATATTATATCGTGGGAATATCTCGTTAATTTACATAATTTACAAACAGCGGAAAAATTTCATCTAGCTAATCGACTAAGGGCTGCTCATATATTTTTTAAAACTAAAATTATGAAAGTAAGCTTGGCAACCCAAATTTTTAGTAAGAGTGTATCAGATGCACTCACCTTTTGCAAAGAAAAGCTTAATTTACGTGAGTTTCAAGAAGTCACACCCACAACACAGTTTCTGGATATGATGAATGATATTTTTGATATTCTGGACTCGCACACTCATGGATATGATTTAAAACGAGCAGTCAATGCAGAAAATGCTGCAAATGTTATATTTAAATTAAAGACAGCAAAAGATGCTATACTAAATATGTCCGCAGACGTAATAGTTAGAAAAGTAAAACAGGAAATTAAACTTGTTAAATCACCTCGATATACCGGATTCATAGGATTTTGTGTTTGTATAGAAAGTGCCATTGCTCTCATCCAAGACTTGGTCCTGAACTCAGAGTGCGACTTAAAATATCTTCCTCTACATAAAATAAGCCAGGATCACTTGGAACACCTGTTTGGAAGTATAAGATGCCACGGTGGATCAAACAATAATCCCAGTGCTAGGGTATTTGAAAGCATATACAAGAAGCTTCTGACCTATGCGCAAATAAAAAATAGTGGTAGTGGCAATTGCAGCGCTCTAGGTCAAATTTTAATTTTGCAATGCTCTTCTGCAGTTAACCGCATCAATATTACCACAAGGTACAAAGACCAAAACATAGATCTTGAGACTGAGAGCTTGGATTTTTCAGGGCTTGAAAGCCTTTTCCCTAATTCTGAATTCGGTGAAAAAGTAGTAGAATATATGGCCGGCTACATTGTCCATGCTTTGATAAAGCAAATAAAATGCCAAACATGCATTGGAGCGCTGATTGGTGTACCAAATGAAAACGCCTTACAATTTCAAAAGAACACAAAAAATAAGTTACTGTACGGATCTATCACAGTAATAGAAATTTGTCATCGTTGTGAAATTTATATTAAAAGGGCGATCAAAGAGAGTGGTTCGAAAGTGCTGTCTTCGAAATATAATACTGATTATTTTATAAGATCGGTTTTAAAATCTTTGATTGGGTATAATTTATTCCCGGATATTAATTTTCATCAATTTGAAATTGAATCAACGAATCATCTTATTGAATTAGCTAGATGCATAATTCAAAAATATGTAGACGCTCGTTTATCATTTTTTACAAAGAACAACCAGGACCCTAAAACTTTAATTCGAAAAACCTATACCAAATTAATTCATTTTAAAAATCAATAATAACAGGATACGTGTTTTTTTTTTTGTAATTGATTGATTTTGATTAAATGTTATTTCTATGATTTTAATTGAGTATTTTTCTATTTTATGTTATTACTATTTTTTTATATTTTTTATCGATATCGACTATTTTCCCTTAATGAAGTATTGCTACCCTAACGATAGGCATACCTATGCAACTTGACCTTGAACGGACCAATTACAGCCGCGCATTCTTCCTCGTCCCCCGGCCCGCGGTAGTGAGTCGTGTTCTTCGAAGAAATCGGCCTATACGCTCTCTAGTGGTTATATTCTCTTTGGCATTATAATTTATACTCAGACAGAAGAACAAAATATGATATTTAATCAAAAGTTTGCGTCCTAAGCATCCCCGACGAAGATGTTCTAACGGACTACTACTACTTGTGTAAAACTTTCATCTATTTTAGAATGACGATTAGAAACAATTAGGTATACAAAACTACCTGTTCTACAAGTTTGTAACGTCCAGCGCCATTAATGAAAGTGTCTCTGAAGGCTTTGTGCAATGGTTTCCTTTTGAACAATGTGCACTGTTCTCTAAGTACATCTGCTGCACCTTCAGGCAGATCTGAAAACACAGAAAAAAATAACAGGCTGTGAGATATTTGCTGAATGAAATTAATTTATTTGATTTTTTTTTTATTTATTGTCTAATGGCTGCAATAGTGTTTACTTAGAGTCGGAGGATGATGATTCAATCATTCAATTCAACCTAAGACCGCATAGGTTTATTTAGGTTCAATTCCCAGGTTATGTAACAATAAGCCTATACTACAACATGGGACTTTTAACGTTACTTGTGAAACGTGGGTGTACAGTGTATCGCTAGACCACTCTGAAATGGGGTGCGTCATTTCAGAGTGGACAATATTTAATATTCTACCACCCTTTAAATTGCAATAATCTAGACATATTTTCTAATTAGTTGATTAACCTTTTTCTTTAAAGGAGAACTGCTTGGGCCTAATGTCATAGACCCGGTAATCTAACATGAGCACCGTGTCAAATGGCTCTCCATCTTCGTCCATGTCGCTCTGAGCTACAAATGACACCTCCATGTGAGAACCGTCCAGGATCTTGAACAGCTGAGCTTCCATCTTCAACATTTTCTGTGAACAAATCAATATCTTGTTAGGCCAGTGGGTTTATTGCAGAGGCGATCCTATAGCTGTTACTTATGCAAAATGTTGCTTTGGTTGGCTCTGTGGGACATAATTATGACAAGACATGAATATAATAAAATATGAAGAATTTACATTGCTATGATGTCTTTTCAGTGCCTCGAAAGATTTTAGCCCCATGTGGTGCTTGTCAACTCAAGCTCAGAGCATCTATTGCAAAAGCCAATTGCAGGCACTTTTCAATTTTCAAGGGGTAGGTCAGTCAGAAAGATGAAGCCAGTTGCCCATTACAAATAGGTACCTAGGTACCTATGGAGAAGAACGCACAAGAAACTCCATGGACACTCTTTTAAATGAAAAATATGGTTAAAACGCTACTAACGTAAGTGAACTGCTCTTCTTAAACTTACTTTCAATGCTTCATACTGTTCCAGTCTGTTGTAATATGCCACAAGAGCTTTCCGGATAGCCCCTAGACATTGTGGCACCATAATGTTATCAAAGTCTTCCATCACTGCATCCAAGTTGAATCCCAGTGGAAGTGATGATTTGGACACTTCATTTACACCTGCAATGGTTATGAGAATGATGACTTACTAGTCTAGCTTCAGCAGCATGCCCACTGTTGGCTTCACACATTGAAATTTTCTTTTTTCAGCTGCTTAGCTTTTGGAGTAGTAAAAGAATTGTTATTGGCTGGCAAAAAAACAAAAAGAAACTGCAATAGCATCCACCAATTTTGAAGAAACAGAATTCCCAAGTTACAATGTGATTTTAATTAATAAAAAAACAGGCAACCGTTCTTCTTTGTTTTTACTTTATTTTGACAAAGACTTTTTAAGCAAGGTGCACCTGACATACATGTAAGTATTGCAACTAGATGAGGCTATTTCAACACACTCATGTTGGTAGATCAAGGCCCTTTAAACCTATAATATCAATTTTGCACATACCATTTTTCAGCTCAATCCTGAGCCCATGTTTGACCTCAAGCTCGGCGGCATGCTGCATGTGGTAGACGATGCAGCAGTGATCTTCCAACACATACGACTGCACCTCTATGCCTGACAGCACTGACATCAGCTCCAGATCCTTCTTCAAGCTGCCCACTGCATTTGTTAATACTATTTTCTGGAATTGTAACAATTTTATTTATGTGTTATCCTATTTTCTCAAATACAACATTCACAGGGTTTTGAATAGTCAAAGAGACATTTATTCAGAAAGTTGATGCTGGTAGCCAGTTCCAAAGTGTAGGTTCCTATGGAGAAGAACGCAAGCAAAACATATTACAAAACAAAATCTAGGTTACATCATTCAGTCATGTCAAGTATAAAAATAAATAATAATCTATCCCAATAATGTTTTGCTCAGTTAAATTAATTTTTTTGCTATTGTGAACATATCCATAAGCACAACAACAAAGAATGGGCACGGCACTATTTCCATGAAAGGAGAGAACAAACAAGATAAATAAAAAATTTAATATTAAGGTTACCTCTGGCCTAACAAAAGACTCTGCCCTTTTTTTGACTGGTGAAGCCTTGTGCCGGTAACTGTTTCTTTGCAACTGAAAAATCTCATCTTGCTTCTCTTTGAGCTGCAGCTCCAATCGCTGTACCTCTTCTAGCAGCTCATCACAGTCTTCTGGTAGCTTTGTCGCTAGAAATTATATAGATCAACAAAAGTTTTTGTTTTAAAGTAAAGAAGTCTCTTGCTTGTTTTTATAAATTATTATTAGTAGTAGTTTCTAAGAAACACCCTGTGATGTAACTTCTTTAGTATAATCATGTTTCTTTTTGGAGAGCTAATTAAACTTTATGTACACCTAATTAATTAGCTATAGACAATAAATAAACAATATGCATTCACTAATTAGGTAAAAATTAGGTAGGTGAAAGCATGAACCGACATTACCTCCTCTCCTAAACAGCTGTGTGATTTTTAACTGCTTGGTATTCGACATTATTTTAGTAAAACACCTTGACTTACTGAATAACAATAAATAAACAAGAGCAGAACCACAACGGAAGAAATTTCAAACTTTTTGACAGTTTGTTTCTTCATGTTGGCAAAGCGATTGAATCACAGCACAGACTAAACTGATTGAATCTTTAGTTATCTGAAGATTGAATGAATGAACGACAACTACTATGTTTGGATTCATAGCGGATATTTTAGGGGAACTTTATACGAACAATCTGGCATCAGATAACAAGGTTGATTGTGTAATGCTAGATTGATGCAAAACATGGTACATTTTGATTCGTATCAATCATTAAGAGAATAGATAATAATAATAAGAAAATAATCAAAGGTGCAACAAAAACAAGTACAAAAATAAATTAATCAAAACCATTATATCGCATGATTTTATTTCAATAAATCAAAAACACATCATTGTCTTTTATACACATGAATCTGGGGAACGGCGACCTCATAATTATTTTACTACCCTTTATTTATTTTTTTGAGGGTGGGAAATTATCAAATAATTTCTCCCGCTCTGGGTGGAGCGGGAGGGCGTGTCAGACTTATACTGACTAAAACCCACCCGTGTAAACAAATACAAAATAATTACTCAGCCCGGCACTCAGGCAACGGAAGGACCGTTGCCCGAGTGCCGGGTTAAGTAATTATTTTACTACCCTTAGGTTCAACTTGAACGTTATAAAACGTGAAAGTGTATTTTTGCAACAAGACCGATCTGACAATTTTAACCTTAGTGAAGTTTCAATCCTACTGGGAGTTTTTGTAAAAGTGGTAAAGAAAGCAATTATGAGGTCCACTATACATAGAGAGGTAGTATGATAAAAATGTGTCCTAAAACACTCGATCAGTAACTTAACTAGTATTTTTTCTTATTAATCCTCACAAGGCACATTCATTGATGAAACCTGGAGAAAACCCGACCCCTGTCATACAGGATGTCCTAGTACAGGGATCGAGACCTCATTTATGAAATGTGTACAGAAGTTTGGAAATAAATTACTATTACTATTATTTCAAATATAACGCCCAATTATTGGGCAAATATACAAGATTATGTTAAACATAATTCATAAAGAACTAAATTATTTACAATCTAGTTAATCCAATAGATTTCAAGTGTTCATGGGTTACACGCCCTTCGTTCCATTTCACAAGTAGTCTGAAATTTAAAAAAAAAACTTATTTTACAACACGATTTTTTTTAGCGTTTATAGTTTTATTATTAACCACTGCGACTTTACTATTAAAAATTAAATAATAAACATTTATGATAAAGGGTCTTACTTCTCCTCATTATGTTTGACAGACCACAAAGCAGGCATGTGACAAGGCTCCATAGAGTTCAGAAAATGTTCGCGCCACAACTCCTCAAGGCGCAATAGACCGCCGTGCTTAAAAAAATACTCTACGACTTTCACACCGTGAGACTCGTATTCTGTACTCTCAAACCTGGAACACACCAAAGAATTTCGCTTAGCGCTAAAAAGATAATAAATATCTCATGAAACTAGAAATAAAGGCCTTACTTAATAAAATATGGTGCATAATCATAACGCTAGGATATTGGTTAATTTCTCATTATCTTAAAAAGCTAGCTAGAGGGACGTGTCTAAACTTACACTAATTTAGTATGAGAAATTTTTTTCAACAGCTCCTCGGTGACCTCGTTTTGGTCTGGGAAGTGCTGCAGCAACACGACTTCCAGCTCTTTTCGCCTCGCTTCGGGAAGTTTGTTAGACTGGTAGAGAAGTGCTCGGGCTGCTGCCTTCATTTTTCTGTTTAGGGAGATTATTTATAAAATCATAAAAACATTGAAATGAAGTGAGAGGCATGCAAAATAAATCTAAGGGGTTCAGAGCAAATTCGGAATAACTGAAGTAATTTTTGATACAAGACTTGGAGTTACTTTTTTGTGTGATGGAAAACTCATTCTCAGTCGTTTTCTGAAACCATACTATTTATAAAGTTCATTAGTATCAATAAATTGCAAATATGAGCACAAATAAAACTGTGTTAAATGACACTAAAGGCACAGTACTCACTTGCCAGCGAATTCATTGTACTTCTTGCCGCGCTGGTTGGTCGCGAGCGGTGCGTCGCACATGTCAGCTAGACGTTCGCGCATCGCATGGTCACGCATGTTACTCAGTTGGTGACACTCGGCGCAGAGCAACACCACGTCGTGGGACGCGTGCTCTTTCATGATCTCTGTAATTATTCGCGACATCAGACACACTGACGAGGACATTTTTTTTCACGTCTTATTATTTGGTGAAAGAAGCCAATATTAAACTTTTACTGTAAAGTAAGCACCCCAATTACGTAACACACGCACACGAATTCGAAGAATTTTGAACGAAAATGCTAATCCATTGCTTCCTATGTTTGAAAAATTCGTCTACTCAATAACGGAATTAATGCAATGAATGTTGTTGAACTGCTAAAATGAAAAGCATTGGTATTGTAAGTGGATTACGCAATTACCCCGCTGAACACCAACCACCACCACCTAATCTTACCTGGAAACATTTTCCTATACTCTCTAGGCACGACATTCTTGCGGATGTAAGAGTTAGTGCCGCCACACACGACGCACTTATTTTCCTTCTCCAGCTGGTAGTAGCGTCCCACGTCCCCGACCGCTCGACCGGCAGGCTCGAAACGAAGTCGCACGGTGAAAGGATCTTCATTCACTACGTCTGCTAGTTCTTTATTCACAAACCTATGGAATTAAGATCCCTAATTACAATGACTTTTACACATGGCGACTATCTTCATGACACAGGGCGAGATTCATAATTCATAGATCGCATTTTAACTTTGCTTTGCTAAGAAATGGTAGCATTTCACACGAATATAAACCGTATTTGCTGAACTTTACTTGGTATTAAGTTATTAAGTCAATGGGGCGTAACCTGTATGAAGAATCGACAAGATTTCCTACAGCCAGAAATAAGGATAACATAACATCACGCCTGTATTCCCGGAAGGGTTCAGTAGAGGTGCACCTGTAGTGTAGTACACCCGCGTTTCGCCAGTTATATTTAAGTGCCATGTAATAGGGGGAGAGCTTATTGCCATCAAATAAGGATAATAATGGCATAACTACTTAGAAAGTAAGTGTATCTTACCACAAAGCCTTCTTATTGTCGCATCTACACAGTAGTTCACCATCAGGAGCTTCTAAGTAGCCGTTGTTGTATAAAGGCTTGGCGCGCATCGCGAGCTTATAACCCTTAGTTGGTACCAACGGCGGTTCCTTGGTCCTCCCATCTTTTTCTTTTGCACTGTTGAAATATGTAATAAAGTAATATTGCGGTAGCGTCGGGGGTCGAGTTGGCGCTCCTTCCCTCAAATATGGCAAGCGGGTAATGGCTGAGGTGCTGCTTGTGGTCGTCTTGCTGACCATGGTTTTGTAATTGTTTTGTAGGAGTCAATTATTTTGTATACTATTGTATAGAATCAAGTTTTTCAAACGTAACAGACATCTGTGCTGCTGGGGAGTTTGTTGCGCAACTTTTTCCCAGCTAAAGCACTAGAAAGTGGTGAAGGGAGACTTATCATAAGAAATATTAAGGTTCGAAAAGTGATGTTCCTCAGCCTAGTTTAAATAAATGACATTTGATTGTGATTTTTTTATGTGAGTATATTACATACTCACATAAAAATCGATATATCGATAATCGATATTGAGCAATAGATTTCTAGATGACTGACGCAAGTCCAAATTTATTATTTTAAATGCACTTTTTGTGTTTGCTAAACTACGTAACCGATTTCCATCAGATTTGTTTGGCAGAGCTTGAAAGGAACATACTTTTCCAACATAAAATCATTTTTTTTTGTTCATACTAATTTACCTTTGCGCTTGCACATGATGTGTTAGGGTAAATAAGGAAAAGATAAAATTTAATAAGTTGTTTTGTTATCTTTTCAACATTTCTTTATCTATTTGCCTTGCACTTGAAACCGGAATCGATTAATTGCAAAATGAGTAAACATTTATAATGTTTACTCATTTTACAATTTGTAATATTTGCTTTTGCCAAAACTATGTAAGGATCGTAGCAGATGACGTTCTGTAGTTTCTGCCTACCCCAATGGGATGATGGCGTGACTTTATATGATGTATGTATTATTCGCCAAATTTGCCTACTTTTATCTGCATAAAGTATAAATTATTAAGTACTGGAAATATTTTTATTGCAGAAAATGTCATAACATCACGCCTGCTGAAGAGTTGGGCAGAGGTGTGTTTATTGCACGTTTCTAAAGCTGGTAATAATTTACGGTCGTTCTTCTAAATATAATCTTGTCGGACAGAGTCAGAATAAAATGCATAAACAATTTACGATCATAATTAAAGAGACAGAATAAAAACTCACCCATCCTTCAATTTGACGTGTTTCATTTTATATTGTACATCAGCATATTTCGAGCAATACTCGTCTAAATGCGACCAAACGCTAGGACCGTTAGTGCCAAAGAGCCAAGATGACACCGCTTGTTTTTGTCCAAGCTGTTCCAATAATATAGCGAAGATTCTAATAGCGACGTGTGCATCTTTCGCCGCGTATTGCACTTGTTTCTCTGATAATTCTTCAGCTTCCCAATCACTGCATCGAATCTAGAGAAGAAATGCATTTTAGATTGTTTTCCGAGAGTGAATAGGTACTTTTAAGCAAGGTCCATCGTCGACCACATCATTTGTTACCATCATACCTAATTATATAGTGGTCAAACGCAAGCCTATCAATTATAAAAAATAACAATAATAATGCATCCGGTATAATATAATTATTATGTTATTACAGACGATTGCGAAAATTGAACCCCCCCAATTATTTTAGATTCGATTTGTATAGTGTGTTATTTTAGTCACCAAAATATTTATCTATCTTATCTTAAGCTAGGTGCAGCCCGCGGTTTCACCCGCGTGGGCCCTAATTATTTTTCTAAAATAAAAGTAGTGCAGCCCTTTCGTATATTAGCCGAATCAAATAGACAGACAAAAACTAAAAAATAAACTGGTATAAATACCGTATGTATACTTTCTTATGCATTTAGAAAAAAGCTGTTTTTTGACATTACATACAGACACTTCAATTTTATTTATTTATTTCTCTGTATGTTAACATAGATATGTATAAATTCTTAGTACCATGAGTTATCAACAAAATTGTTTTAATCTTATTGTTTGAAGCAGGCTTATCAGTGCCTTGTCTAGAGATTGGTTGCTACACGTCATTTTAAATTGCAACTGCTAATAGTAAATGAGTAAACAGTTATTTTTGTCAGCAACGCTACTTTGCATGCCTGATAAATATTTTCTTAAATCTTACCCTCCAACTTTTGTCCAGGACAATATCTAGCAGTTTAGAAGACAGTGTGGCTAAGCCACCAGCCTCAAAGCCATTCAGCTCAGCCAAGTGTCTAATGTCTAGTGTAGACTTTAACACCACGGAGTAATCTTGGCTTAAATAGTTCCCATCATCTGCTGCTGCTACGCCCACTTTGTAGATAGTTTCATCTTCTAATAGATCCTGAAACACCACATTGTTAGTACATTTTTTTCAATCCCTCAACAAATTAAGATTTCTCATGTACCATCGAAGAACTTCATATCTAAGCAGTTTGAAAACAAAATCCCGTGAACACGATGACCACATCTGTTACCGCCCCGGTTCTATAGCGGCCAAGCGCTGCAAGCAGAAATACTCCTTACGGTGTATAGATATGAACTTCTTCGATGGTACTTATTGTTTAAGCATAAAAAAATATCTTTCATCGTAATAGAAATACTTACTTTTAAAGATGCAGGCACTGCCTTCATGGTACTTAATCTAAACAGGCCACAGTACCCATCGAAAGAAGATAGCTGTACTAGGGCTACTGGTTGCCTCTTTCCATTATCAGTCACCCATTCACAGTCAAATCCTAAAGCTCTGTGTTTCTGACATCGCCTGAAAAATAATGCGATTTTTGTTTGGTAATGCATGAACATCAAATAATTCATAAAAAACTTAATTTACGGCATTCATCGTATTCAATAGAATTCTGGAAATACGTATAGAAATATTCCTATTTTATCATGTAAATAAAGTCTTCTTAAAATAACTCTAACAAAATAATTGTTAGAGTTATTATAAGAAGTAATCATTTATTTGTGATAATAATTAAGTAGGTACTTCAAAAACTCAGTTAAAAACTTAAAGATAAAAAAATATTATATTATAAATAATTAAAAAAAAAATAATTACCTCCTCAATTCTTCAATAACTTGGTCACAAGACTCTTCAGTAGTGACAGTTTTGATAATCAAGTAATCAAATAAATCCGCAACATTTCGGCGTCCTCGCGTCAGTTTATAAATTACATAGGAAACAGTACATCCCACAGCCAGAGCAGCCGAAGCTGCGCACAAATCATATGTCGCTGGACCTTGCATTGAACCTTTATTCAAAAATTTATAAGTACACGTTAACTACATACACGCTACACGCTTCACAATGTTTATTTACGACTGAAACATAAACTAATTTTGTGTTTACTATAAAGCTGTGACCACAGAGTACTATATAATACTGGCTGTGACGTTACACATAATTTGATATGATTTGTGTTACAATGATTGGTATTTACTTCGAATTCATAACATTGCATCATTGCAGCGAGATTGCACCAGCAATCCAGCAAGTCCACAATTTGTTTGTCAGTGTCACTGTCAATCAAATGTCAACGTCATCTGTCATCCCCTACGTCACTTATGATTGTGCTGGTACGTGTTCTGCGGTGTTCTGTATTTGTTTTTGTCACACAGAACTATTATTTTTTATGCTAAACAACTTTAGTGAACAACACAAACAAAGACAAATCAACAAATTTTAATAGACTGCAGATGCACAGCCATGCGTAAGAGTTAACAAGTTTTTGACAGTTTGTATGACTATGTTGGCAACCTTGATTGATTGTATGAATGAATGACAAAAATCATATTCGGATACATAATTTAGCAGTAGAAGAATAATAGTAGTACAGGCTTAGGGCACAAGCACACTGGGGCCCCCCTAGGCATTGTACCCGTGTGTACAGTGCCTAGGGGGGCCCCAGTGTTTTTCAGTAACCATCCACTAGGATAATAGTGTTCTGTGGAAAGCATCACAGAGCATGCTTTAGTTATTACTCTGAGTAACTTTGCAAGCCAAGCATTTCTAGAACGCCCTAGAACGCCAAAAGCACAGACTATACATTTTATTTAGGTATGCCAAAAGTATATTTGAAAAGTTTCAGCCTTTTATTATCTATTTCAGATAGAAGCCCTACCTCAGAGTAATAAAACCCTACGGGCAGGGGCCTGCTTTCAGATTAAAAAAAATGGACAAAAAATAACTGTATAATCAGCATTGTTTATTTTCATCTGATCGTACAGGGCGTTAATCAAAACTGCATAAACAGGCAAATCTGACGAAGATATTGTGAGCTTCTTTTTACTAAATCAGAATTGGATAAATTGCGTTTGAGATGCTGAATATCCTTAAAAATATCCAAATTATGAGCGTTTATTCTGAAAGTGTGCAACGTCACAAATAGCTGTCAAATATTTAGCTGTTTTGGCATTATTACTGTATGGAAATAATTGTGGCTAACTAGCGAACTTTAGTATTGATTATGAAATTAAATAATTAATATCCTAACACCGAATATTTAATTTTTGGACGTATAGTAAGTATTTGGAAACTTTCCAAATGCCTTTTTTTACACCTAAAACGGGTACAACATCAAATTCAATCTTAAAATATATAATATTGCCAAATTAATCAAAACAGCGAAATATTTGACAGATAATTACGCACGTTCAGTATAAACGCTCATAAATGTTTCGGAGTAGTCCGATTAAATGAAATCTGAACGCGGGCCCCCCTTATATACTTATTCTACTCTTTGAGCTGGCCTCTGCCTGTAAGGCTCCTATCTGAAGCTTCTTAAATATATTTTTGGCGTACTCTCATCACGCCCGACCTACTCAACTATCAAGTTTTTCTACTGTTAAGCTTGCTAAAAACCCTCTGGGCTCCCCTAACATAGGGATTGAGCTACTGATCAAATAGTCCACATTGGCTAATATTACTCTTCTTTCAGATGATTATGTAGATTTCAACCATATGAGGTAGAAAAAAACGGGGCAAAACGGCATACGAAATAAAACAATCATACAAACGTTTACTTTACCATTTAATATTTATTTTGTCATTTCAGTTCTCCTTCTTATGTTTACCATTTTTATTTGAAAATAAAACAAACTCAAAATAAAACAAATGTCTTTTATATTATTCACATAATTATAAATCCGGAACATTGTTCCTTTGAGCGGTGGGAAGGGTTAATTAGCATTAATTACACATTCTATAAGTATAAATTGTAGGTGCAATAATATTTCGGCTGCACAATACCTCATATTTTCAATAAATACATAGTTTATAAGAAATATATTGTTGAATTTGACTACGTTTAAGTGTACTCGCTCGGTCGTAAATGTACAATATAAAGCGATATAATAAATCGAAAATGATGATAATAATATCTTATTATCAATATAAAAATATATTTTATTAGAGAGTACAAGGGCATTATACCTACTCAAATCCGTCATTCAATTAAATCGAAATAATCGGGGGAGGCTGGATCGCTCCAACGCGAATGTATGCGTACATCCGTGGTGGGGTGACCCAGACTGCCAGGCACTTCTTCTCTTGCAACCGAGCGGGTGGGCAGGTTGCGGATAGCCCAACTCCGGCTGCGGGACCGACCACTGACGGTTACATTGACTGTTAGTGGGTGATCCCGCACTCAGAGCATCTCTTTAACGGATCCCGGACAAGAGAAGTTCCCAAAAGCCAAATCCCAGGCCTAGGGTAACCTATATACCCCTACCTATGCTCCCTCTTCACCAAACTAAACCATCCCTCACTATCCACATATATCCCGTCGATCCTAAATCCCTAGGCCAACTCCCAGGCCTAGGGTGACCCCCAAAGAACCCACACCTCCATCCAACAAATACCTTCCTTCCTATCACTTTATCCCGTCGGTCCAAGAGGAAGGGTAACCTCGATTCCAAAAAAGCCCACCCCTCACCAAAATGAATAAGCAGTCTGAAGAATTGTCTACCCAGGTGGGTCCCGGCCAAGCCGGGGAATCCCACACCGCTTCGGCGGTTAGCCCCCAACGTAATATGGGGGGGGCCTCAAACTGCTCTCTTATGGAGAAACTGTTGCCGCGCTTCTTAGCGCGGCCGGCTGCTGATCTAGCGCCCATAACACAGGCTGCGACTAACGCGCCCACAAACACGACCTCGGCTGCGACTAACGCGCCCTTACCTACCACTACGGCTGCGACCCACGCGCCAACACCCACGACACGGGTTATGCCTCCCACGAGCCTCTGGCAACAGAGCATCGTGCGGAATAGCAAGACGAACCCGGACAAAAACCAAGACCAGCACGGACAGACAGGGACGGGGAAAGATGACGGACCTGGCGGCTCTAATACTCTTCCGGCCAGTGGTGAAGTACGCCTGCTGACAAAGCGCGAAAAAATCCTGGCCCGGAAGAAGAGAATCAGCGACCGAAAGCGCAGTATCCGCGAAGGCACTAGCCAGCGCGAAGCGCGATCGGACGCCGAAGGGAAGGTGCGCGACCGACCTCGAGTCCGCGAAGGGGAAACCCGGCGCGAAAAAGGGTCGGAAGCACGCGACCGACCGCAAGAGTGCGAAGGGGAAACCCAGCGCGCAAAGCGACCGGACGCGGAACCGCACGAGCGGGGGCAAGCTTGCGTAGGGGCAACTCAGCGCGAGACGCCCCCACACGTGACGGAGCCCACCAGGACTGACATCCGACCCCATGACACAGACGACTCACACGACCGACCTCCTCCTAGGCACAAGAGGGGCAAGCGAGGTGGAAACCCACACCCGGCGTCGCCGGCAAAAAATACCCAGCCAGGCACCTCCAAGCCGCAGCCTGGACCGAGCGGTTCAGGGCCGGCGAAGAGGGAACGCCCGGACGACACGGCCTCGCCGAGTATGCTCCAGGGGGATGCCAAGCGGGTGAGGGTCCACTCCGCTCAAAGGGAGCAGAGGACCTACGCGCGGGCCACAAAGGATATTCCTGCGCGGCTGGCCGTAGCAATCTGCCTCCCTCCCCCCTCTAGGGACCTAACCAAGGAAGAGGCCGAATACATAAAGACGGACCTAGTAAATCGGGTTATGGAAGCCGACTCGCCAACGCCACTCCCTGCCTTCCGCGGATACCCACGGGTAGCGGAAGGTACCGTGCAGTTGTGGTGCGAGGACGACTATGCCCTGACCTGGTTGACTCAGAACGCACCCCTGATCAGACTCCCAACGACCGACCAAACACTCACGGTACTGCGACAGACTGACGTGCCCACGCGTGTCCGAGTCTCGCTTTTTGTCCCTCAGTACACAGGTGACATAGCCAGACTCCAGAGTATTCTGATTCGTCAGAATACTTGGTATGACATAGCAAAGTGGTCACTCTACAGGGCGACTACCGTCGGTGGCGACAACTACGGGACTTATTTGACCCTGGGTGTGCCACCGGAGGAAGCCGTAAAGGTCCGGGCCCGGGAGCGGCGTATATCATACCTACTTGGGTCGATATACGTACGCTTCTGGCCCACGACCCAACCCTCCGACGTCCAGACCGACAGCACAGACGGTAAGACCGAAGTACAACCGACGACTCTGACACAGACGACCGACTCCGACATTGACCGACTAGAGGAGGTAATGGCACGAGCGGCAATGGCTGACGACGAGGACGTTGTACCGCCCGAATCACCTGGCTGGAGCGAATGTCTGCTCGCCTCGTCGCCGGGCGAACATCACGACACATACAGAGAGGAGGTAGAGGAGAAGCTGTCCGATGGATCCATCTCCGACTAGCTCCTCTCCACCGCCTCGATCACCCCTAAACATCATCCAGACCAACCTCCAGCATAGCCAGACTGCCACGGCTAGCCTACGCAGGGCGCTGGAGGTGCAGCCCCGAACTATTGCACTGATCCAAGAGCCGTGGATCAGAAACAACAGAATATGCGGCCTCGGTAACATCGGAGGTAAGCTAATCCTTAACACACACAGCTCAGACAAGCCAAGAACCTGCGTCTACATACCCAAGGAAATTCCTATCACACCACTCACTCAATTCTGTTCCAGAGACCTGACAGCTGTCAGGCTCCAAACCGAAGGTAGTGTTCCAGATGTTGTACTGGCTTCGGCATACATGCCAGGCGAGGACACGGACTGCCCGCCAAAAGAGCTGGCCGACCTGGTACAGCACTGCGAACGCGCCAAACTAGACCTGATCATCGGCACCGACTCGAACGCCCACCACCCGCTGTGGGGCAGCGAGGCACCAAACCCCAGAGGAGAGGTACTATCCACCTATTTATTCTCTACTAATCTTAACATCGTAAACCGCGGCTCCGAACCCACTTGGGTCACAATCCGAGGACAGACGATTATAGATTTAACACTTGCTACAGAAAACGCGACAAACCTTATCACAAACTGGCACGTATCGGACGAGCCTTCCTGCTCAGACCACAGAAGGATCCGCTTTACACTAACTACCAACACTAGGAAACCCGAACCAAGGCGTAACCCGAGGCGCACCAATGTTCCCAGGTTCAAACGCCTCCTGGCTTCCCTATTAGCTAGGCACCTAACACAAGTAACCATAAGAGACCAAGCACAATTAGAATACACCGTAACAAAAATATCAGAATACCTTACTGAAGCATACCACGCATGCTGTAAACTAAGAGCGCCACAAACCAAGAAGGAGAGAAACCCCTGGTGGAATGCTGAACTTAGCAAACTCAGAGATGCGCTACGTAAGCAATTTAACAGAGCAAAAAACACGAGGCTCCCGGACGACTGGGAGATATACAAAGAGACACAATATACATACAAAAAGCAGATCAGAACCGCCAGGAGGACCGCCTGGCGTAAATTCTGTGAATCCATCGAAACTAATAATGAAGCCGCAAGGGTAAGGAAGATCCTATCAGCTGATCAGGACCGAACTCTTGGCGCGCTGAAAAAACCCGATAACTCATACACACTAACTGACTTTGAAACCAGTAAGGTCCTTCTCGAGACTCACTTCCCAGACTGTAAAATCCTGGAAGACAGGACGTGGGAGGCTGAACCAGAATGGACCCCAACGGCTCAAGACTGGTCAATTGCCCGCAATATAGTAACAGAAGACCGAATAAAGTGGGCTATCAACACCTTTCAGCCATACAAGTCAGCAGGGCTGGATGGTATTTTCCCAGCCCTGCTGCAGTGGGGGGTAGATTATCTAACACCATGGCTGGTGGAGATCTACCGAGCCTGCATAGCACTCAGACAGATACCTCTCGCATGGCGCGAGGTAAAAGTCATTTTCATACCCAAACCAGGAAAAACCGATTACACGCAACCCAAGGCTTATAGACCTATAAGCCTCACATCCTTTCTTCTGAAAACCCTCGAGAGGCTCTGTGATAGGCACATCCGAGACGGACCTCTTCGGGTAAAACCACTCCACAAATACCAGCATGCGTATTCCACAGGCAAATCAACAGAATCCGCGCTGCACAGCGTGGTTTCCAAAATTGAATGCGCAGTGGACCACAAATGCTCAGCACTGGCCGCCTTCATTGACATCGAGGGAGCCTTTGACAAAACCATGTTCAACAGCATTAACATGGCACTCAACAGTCACAACATTGACCCGACCTTGAGTGGCTGGATCACCAACATGCTCAAACTGAGAGCTGTTCAAGTCACAGTAAATGACACTACGAGGGCCATCGTTGCGAAGGGCTGCCCGCAAGGAGGAGTCCTCTCGCCGCTCCTATGGAACCTTGTAGTAGACAGCCTCATCAAAACACTCAATGACAAAGGTTACTTCACAGTAGGCTACGCCGATGACATAACCATTGTAATAAACGGCACCCACGAAAACACTCTATGCAACCTAATGCGTCAAGCCCTAAAAATAGTAGAGGAATGGTGCAGCAGGCACCAACTCTCAGTGAACCCTACAAAAACTGAACTGATTCTCTTCACAAAAAAGAGAAAACTGACAACACTACAGCTACCTCGATTCTTCGGAACAACCCTAAGCCTATCAACTGAAACTAAATACCTGGGCATCTTTTTGGACAAACAGCTGAACTGGGCAAAACACACCAACTATATTATCACAAAAGCCAGCATATCCCTGTGGCAGTGCAAGCGACTGCTTGGCAGGAACTGGGGAATTAGCCCCAAGGTCACCCACTGGCTATACACCACAGTCATCCGACCAATTATCACATACGGCTCACTGGTCTGGTGGCCCAGGACGGACCTGAGCACAGCCCAAAAGAATCTCGAAAAACTGCAGCGGTTTGCTTGTGTTGCAATCACTGGCAGTATGAGAACTACACCCACTGCCGCCCTACAGGCAATGCTTGGACTGCCTCCTCTGCACCTCATCGTGCGGGAGGAGGCGGCCCTAGCCGCCTTTAGGCTCCATGTATCCGGTACACTAAGCAAAGACTCTAGAGTTAAGCACACACGTATAAAGGAAGATGCGATCAAACGACGACCAATGATGGCATCACCCTGTGATAAATCCCCGAAAACATACCACTTTCATAGGCACTACAACATAATACTTACAGAAGAACAGTGTGACTACTCAGGCTCGAAAGAGATGAGAGTATACACCGACGGATCGAAGACCGACTCCGGGACTGGAGTTGGAGTCTTCTCACACGACTTCAACATAAAGATATCCAGCCCGCTGGGAATGTTCAACACCGTCTATCAGGCGGAGTGTGTGGGCATCATACGAGCGGTCCACGCCCTAAAAGCCAGGAGAGTTACGGACACACACATACGCATACTCTCCGACAGCGCCTCAGTGCTTCAATCCTTACAGAAAACACATATTACCTCAAAGCTGACACTAGAATGTCACAATGCACTCGAACAAATAACGGTATTTAGCCGCAACACGGTGACGCTGCAATGGATAAAAGGACACAGCGGTTCGCTAGGTAACGACGCTGCTGACGAACTTGCTAGACGAGGATCCAGCACGGCGGTCTGTGGACCCGAGCCTATCGTACCCATCCCCTTCAACCAGATACGCAGATGGCTGCAGGATTTCACCCATACTCAAGCGGAGCACTGGTGGTCCTCGACACCGGGCTGCAGGCAATCCAAGGAAGCCATGCCATCCTTGGATACCGGGCTAACCCGGCGTTTACTACGCCTGGATAGGAATGGCCTGCGCTTGGTGGCGGGGACCATCACGGGCCACTGCTCGCTGAACAAACACTTTCACACAATAGGCATAACGGACAGTCCTCTGTGCAGGGCGTGCATGGAGGCTGAGGAAACCGTCACGCACGTGCTTTTTGAATGCACAGGCGTCACCCAGATTAGAACACAGACCCTCGGGACACCCAGATCTTTCACAGATGTTCTGAACAGACCAGGAGATTTAATTAACTTCTGGAGGGAGGTGGGCTGGTTGGAATAACCACCAACGGCCGCTATGGCCCACGCACAATGGTCCACTGAAGGACTAAGTGCGGAAACCAAACCCCATAACATAGAACATAGAACATAAATCGAAATAATTTCTTAATACTTCACCCATTAAATGCTTTCAAGGCAACACTACTCCCAACATTACAAAAATAAACCAATTTATTGGGCAAAAATATAAAATAGGCTTCAGTATTTTATTTATACTTTCAATTTAAGCCCTTTTCAAAATATAGTCTTTTTTTATATCCATTAGATTTCCTATAATTATAGTATTTTTGGCTCACTCTTCTACTTAAGGGCCTATACTGCCTCAAATTCCTCAGCATGATCCTCCTTTATATTGAAAATACTGCAGCATTCATTATGAAAATATATGATAATGATGAGGATTAATGTTAAGCACTATGTTCGACGAAAACACGATTCCATATAAATTTCTAGATAGACAAAAAATTCAAGGTTACCTCGAAACCGAACAATAAACCGCTGGTATTAAAAAAATACTTTAAATCAGGTCATGAAACTTTGCATAATAACTGAACTAACTATAAAGCAGCGACAAAGATTTTTTTATTTTTTTATTGCCTTTATTTTCACCGTTCAAAGCAATCACCTAAACTATTGGCGCCTTGGAGCTGCCAGCACCCTACTCCGTGTTACTCTCACTCAGTCCGCGAGCAGTATGGTGCGAGCGAGACAAAAAGTGAATATGAGCTGAGGTAGTATGGGCTCATAACCAACGATTTATATCGAAGGATACGCCTTACTGCATCAAAAGATGACCGCATTTGTGCTTAAGTTGTCATCTGTCGCACAATGACGTAGATAATTGTCGCTGTACCGTCAGCATACTCGTTTTAAAAAGGGTACTTAATTTAAAAACGAGGTTGTTTAGAAATAATAAAATGTTTGCTTTTATAGTCTTTATCAATGATATTATAATTGAATTGAATTTGAAAGCATAAGCGGTAGAGTTTATTAAAAGGCTGATTAAAAAAATCAAGAAAAATATTTAATGGATCTTTGCCACACCCTCGCGACGTAGGAAAATGGTACGATAACAGTTCGGGTGATCCTGGCTTTAATGAGCAAGCGCTAGAGGTTTTAGAAAAAAAAAAAAATTGTGATCAGCGAATATTCTGCACGAACAACAATATGGCAACCCACCACGAGCGGAGAGAGATCAGGCAAAAGACCCCACGCTTTATGTGCTTTCGAAGCACGTCGCGTTTTATTAAATTGTTTATGTACCTATAATTTTGTATTCGAAAACTTAGTTGCAAAGAAAAGTTAATCTAAAAAAAATACATTATAAAAAATCCGGCTATAAAAATATTTTAAAATTATAATGTAACCTCCGTACTTCCTAAATTCTTTTAAACTTTTTTTGTCGACGCTACACTACCCTATCGTTCGTTGTCATGGGAACGAAATTTTTGTTATAATTATGTCATCATCCGTCATAATATTTATTTTTGAAATCGTAATAAATTTGAAAAAAAATTACTTAGGCATGAAAAGTAATACCTTTAGCTTTGTTTGTATTTTTGGAGTTGTTGGTACATTTCCTGAAGGCACAACAAGGCATCTTTGTACAGCTCTGTGTATTAAAAACGAAAAAGTTACTCCGATGTGTCGCGAACTATGACGAATGAAGAAATGATGTTCAAATGAGTGAATTCACTCAAATTTAGGAGTGACACTTTTCAAGTATGGTGTATTCTTTTTTTAAGTATGGTGAGGGCGTATCCTTGATTTACATCAATGCTCATAACATAATTCTTTTACACTCACACACATATATATTTTATAATGATGTTAATCCAACAGATTCCAAATCTTCTTGGGTGATACGCCCTTCCTTCATTCTCTCTCGTAACCTAAAACAGAATAAAAAGCACAATGATTAATTAATACAGATGGTTCACACCGCAAAATTATATAAATAAAAAGCGACTCTTGCCAAGACACAATAAAGTGCAATTCAGGTCGCACAGCGCTAATTACCTAGGTACAGTTAAATTCACCTAGAAGTTGCCTCTCTTTTTATCGCGTAACTCTTATATCTTCTGACTACGTTACCTCGTATGTTACTAAAGTTCGTTTTTTAATCCCAGAGAATAATTTGACATTTCAAGTGTTATGTGTCATTGTTGTTTGTTTTTTCAATTTGGAGTTTGACATTTGCACCTGTCAAATTACTATCTGGGATTAGAAAACGAACTTTATGGGTAGGCAAAATGTTTTCCTCTTCCATTCTCCCCGCTCAGCCGTCACGTTATTATTTCCTTTTCATTCATATCATCCCTCACACGATCTATCCTTCTTTTCTCAATTCATCAACATTTCATCCCTCCTAATCCAGTCATAAACAAAAAAAAAAAACAGAGAAAAGTTCCCTTACCTCTCCTCATTATGTTTGGTGGACCATAGAGCAGGGATGTATCGAGGCTGCATAGAGCTCAGAAAATGTTCGCGCCACAACTCTTCAAGGAGAAGCAGACCTCCGTGCTTTAAGTAATAGTCCACCACTTTCACTCCGTGAGATGCGTAATCTTCATTTTCAAATCTGGAAAATATAAAACAATAGACTTTATTACAACTGACATACATTTTTCGTAATAAGTCGGATTATTTTGGATGCCATGTCTTATACCTACTAAAAAAATTGGTAGAAACATTAAAAATACTGATAACTATTTAGGTAAACAAAATACTAAGTAAGGCTAAAAAGATGGGATATGTTATAAAAAAGATAGGAAGATGGATGAATGAATAAATAACTCAAAAGGCTAAAAGGTGATTTTCTCATATTTTTTTTAATTTGGATTACCGGTCTCAGAAGACAGTAACAGTGTTGAATATCTTAAAAAAGTTACAAAAAGATAAATATTTCAAAAAGTTGGAAACATTATATTTTATCCATTTGAATACTTACACCACTTGAATCTCGCAAGCTTCCTTCAACAACTCCTCGCTGATCTCATCCTGGTCGGGATAGTGCTGCAGTAAGGTGTCTTCTAACTCCTTCCGTCTCGAATCGGGCAGTTTGTTAGACGAATATAGGAGGGCTCGACCGCAAGACCGGATTTTTCTGTCGAATGAAAATGTTTTGTTCTAAAAGAATGTTGAAGGGGAGTAATGAGCAGTTAGATGTTTTTTTAGAAGTAAATCCGATGTCTCGTCTGATTAAAGTTTATAAAATAACATTCAGTTATGTTGTAGGAGGATTGTGCTGACGGAACCCTAACTTTATAAATCACCACATATTTTGGGCTATTTAAAAAAAACTAAGTGTAAAAGGGACTCAAGTTTTTTAGTGTTTTTTTTTCCTGATAAAAGGATGTCGCTGTACATGCTATAATATGTATATGAAAGAGATGGAGGAATATTATTCCTCCATCTCTTTCTCATTGGACAGGGGTGGGTGTCACACACCCTATAAGGCCTCTGATGGTATTACACTAGAAAATGACGACTCTGACACACCTATACGGTGTTTTTTTTTATATCCCATAACTCTAGGGTATGACTGAGACCATAATATTAAAGAATGAACTGGCATATGTTATTCATTTTTCTTTCAAAATAATTCGACAAAGTCACGATTATTTATGTGAAAACTATTTTTGTTCATAAAAAGCAATATGACAACGTCGCATTTTCTCAGCTTTAAATATGAATTATTGGTTTGAATGAAAATTATTTACTCGTACATAGAAATGAAACTTAGATACACACATCGAGAGTTTAGTGGTAGTTATAATAAAACATAAAAAATATGCTAATTGATTCTTTGACATGGTGTCGTTAATACCGAGTTATGGGATATCAAAATGAACACGTCTCTATCTAAATGTACTACAAAATGCATGTTAAGTTACTCACTTGCGAACTGGGTCCTCATACGTCTTCCTGCCTCGCTGCTCGGTAGGTAGTGGCGCGTCACACAACGTAACTAGCCGCTCGCGCACCGCATAGTCTTTGATATTGCTCTGTTGGTGACACGTCGCGCATAGCAGGACCACGTCGTGCGAAGAGTGGTCCTTCATGATCTCTGTAATAAGTTAGGATAGATGTTACCATTTTGAATCAGCTTCAGAGAGTTTGGAATGATGCAGACTATTTGATTTAGGCCACAATTAATTACACTATCATTATAATTATCATAAAAATATGATTTCATATCTGTCAAATTCTATTACAAATTTGATCATATGGGTTTGATGTATGCTATCAAATGGGATCCCTTAACTATGAAGATAGACCATATGAATCATATGTAGCTATTATACCGTCATAGGTTCTTCATAGAAAAATGACTCATACATGTCAATTATATCACGAAATAAATTACAGTTTTCTACTTAATTTTAGTAGCAAAATATTTTGTTTCAACTACTGCTTCTCTTAATTTAATTTTTAAAACCAATTAAATTCAGAACATTCGAGTAGTCGTATAAGTAAACTGCATAAGTTGGGAATAATTTGAAGTGAGTTGAAATAGCCTCCACGGGAGACCCGTACGGGTAACGCCCGCAGTGCTCTGAAACGAGAGAGTAGTACGATACTTGTACGGGCTCTACCCGGAGCGGGTCGCGTACGGACCAATCCGCGTCGCTGTGAAACAATGTTCTAGCTCCCCACGCGTATCTCCGTTCCGTACAAGTATCTCGGAAAACTGTGAAACCAGCTTATATATTTAATACGTATGGCGAACTTTGAACAATCAGCCCCAGTACAACTTTGCCACGACAAAAGCTAAAATTCTCGCATAGCTCATACACAAGAGAAGAACTGTAGAATAAAACTACACACACTACGCACACTACTACTACTGTGTGCTGTAGTCTATTGCTAACTGTGGAGGCTTGTAAATGGCTTGTCGTCAATTACCTCACTGTTACTTTTGTATTGATAGCTGCAAGCCACCCAAATACAATAAAATAAAATAAATAAATAAAACTGACCTGGGAAGTTTTTCCTGTACTCTCTAGGCACGATATTCTTGCGGATGTAAGAGTTAGAGTCGCCGCACACGACGCATCTGTTCTCCTTCTCCAGTGTGTAGTACCGTCCCGCGTCGCCGACCGCTCGGCCGGCGGGCTCGAATCGAAGGCGGACTGTGATAGGCTCTTCCTTTAGCAGGTCTGCTAGCCCTTTGTTTACGAACCTGTAGAGAAATTATCATGTATAACTGGGGTTGCCAACTGTTTTTATATCAATTATAGTATTTTTGAAGCCATTGCTTGGAAAAATATAGTAGACTAGCTCCTGCCCGCGAATTCGTTCGCGTAGAAGTCTATAAAATACTGCCCATGTTACTCGCTGATAATGTGCCTTTCTATGTGACAGATTTTTTTAAATCGGTTCAGTATTTTTTGAGTTTATCCATTACAAACATACAAAAAATCAAATCTTTTCTCTTTAATAGTTTACACGGAGATTTAAAAAAAAATATAGTATGTATGTTGCAAAACCTTTTTATTCCTTAAATGCATATTTATTTGTACTATGAAAATATTTTAAAAGTTTTTTATTTTTATTTCTCAAAACTATTTTTACACTCTAAATTAAGGTTACCAAACACCATTAATTCCTATTGCGATCATCTAGCCAATTAGTATTGAAATAAAAATTTAGTAGTTTCTCCTACAATTTTTTTTGGCGATAATTTGTGTGACTATGAATAGTATATTCACACGGACCACATTTGACCGTCAAAATCAACCATGTGGGCGAAACCGATCACATCAAGGACACGTCGCAGCCGCAGCCACAACGCAACCACCAGCAAGACCGCGCACTAGCGGCCGGCCACATCGCAAACAACGATCTGTTTGTCTGCAAACACTAGCCACAACGTAACCACATCGCAACTACTAGCGACAACGCAACCACAACGCAACTGCAAGCAGTTGCAGCGACACTATTCACACGTACTCACTGTTTGCCATCATTTTGTCGCTGCGATGTGGTGTGGTACGTGTGGACGGACCCTAAAGTGGCGAGACAAAGATGAGACAGTGTCAGGTGGTAGTTAGAAAGGTGTTGGTATACCTATCGAGCACTCGGCATTCAGGTACGTGTATCAAGCAATTACTATGTTGTAATACAAGCCGGTTTCGCTGAAGGAAGCACTCTACAAGGTAATCAGAAATCATCTGTTTTCAGTAATAAAGACTGTTTAGTGGTAGTAGTAGAGCTCTTTGTGAATTTGACGATCTGGAGAATGACTGCCACCACCTATTGCGGCTGCCAAGCAGCATTTCGGAATTCGTTTTAAGAGGTATCGGTGCTATAGTTTGACCGACACCGCTATTCCGCGCCTTTGGTATGTGCGCGGCGAGACGGGGGGGCAGTGTAGGCCATTAGTCAACGCTCGGGGCGCGCGGCATCCTACACTCCGCCGATTCATGAACGCTGCCCCGCGCCTCGCCAGGCATACGAGACATTCCAACTTTGTCTCTAAGATGACAATCTGGTATTACAGATGTCCATAAGGGGTGACCACCACTTACCATCAAGTGTTGGTTTGTTTGCCACTCACAAAAAGGTTGTAAAAAATAAATGTATCTCACCACATAGCTTTCTTTTTGTCGCACGTGCACAGTAGTTCACCATCAGGGGCATGTAAGTAGCCGTTGTTGTACAGAGGTTTAAGGCGCATCGGAGTCTGGTACCTCTTCGTCGGTACCATGGGTTCTCTGACACGACCATTTTTTTCTTTAGAACTGTTGAAAAATATCTTTATTAGGAAAATGGTTGTAGAAAACTTAAGAAATCCACATTATGTTTAAATACATAGAATACCTATAGGAAGTGTATGTCGCAGGATAATTAGAAAAATCTAATCTTTGCCAAAATTCTAGGATTTTTGCACAAGACCGGATAGTTGGAAATTACATGGTTATTGGTTTTATGTCAGCAATTCATTAAGGGGATGTAAGAGAGGTCACAACCAATGACATTTTATATTTTTATTTAATACATTTTAAAATATGACATATCAAATTACTCGAAAATGGTTGACATTGGCCAACCATGGGACCCAGGGGTCATGGGAGTAATTTGGTTGCAAATGACCTGTCCACATGGATGTCAATGTTAAGGGGTTAACGGATTGCCGACATAAAACCAATAACCTTGTATAAGAAAGATTTTCGTAATAACACGAGCAAAATTTAGCAACAAAAAAAAAAAACAGGCTATCCGAGCGCTGTCGGTTTTGTGACAATGCTGGTGTGGACGGTTGTGTGTGGATCCGACGATCGGGCAACCATATCGAGCGTGTGTTCAACTGAACTTAATCTAGCTAAAATGTGGATGGGCATTTGAGCGAGCGGCAGAATCGCGGATTTCCTAAGACAGATCGTGCGAAAAAATCTCCGATCCGCAATTGGTACTCGATGATCGTGGATCGTCGATTCAAATTTGGATCGCCCGGTGTGGACCCAGCTATTGGCTAAATCAAAGAGTCAATTGATAACATCTTTATTCAGGTTGGTTTGATAAGGCTCAAACCTAACATTCGTACTGACCGAAGCGCTGATTAGTTGACAGCTCTGTAGCTATTAATCAATCAGCGCATCCGTCGTCAGTGCAAAACGTTAATATCAGCCAATCAGCATTCATACTCATCCTCGATTCCTCGTGAACCCGCTTCACAAGCCACGTGTATTCGTGTTGTGTAAATAAATAATAAGGAAATAATACTCGTAACATTAAAAAGGTTACCATATCTTTATAATATATTAACCAACTTTCCTTTTACTTTAAGCCGAAATAGGTGAGTCACTGGTAAAGGAAGTAAAAAATATCATCATGCTTTGGTAATTAAAAACTACTACACGCTTACGGAGAAGGCCAGAACCGGTCGAAGTAGCAGTACTTGGGGAAGGCCTATGTCCGGCAGTGGACGAATTTCGGATGAAATTATGGTGATGAGGAAGATATGCGTACGCGGAATTACCCATAACAAATAAGTAGTCAGAAGTTAACTCTGATTCAGTGTTATTTCCTATAACCATAATGAATAGTCATAATGAAGTGGGTAGTTCAGCAAGTGGTGGAATTCAGTAGAATCTTGAGTGGGCAGGAATGTTTAGAATAATAAAGCCTCGTGCAGACTGGCGACTCTAACAAAACAATTTCTAAGAAAATGGTAGAACAATTACCGGAGTCGTGTCGCGCCTGTCTTGTTTTAAGACAGGTCGATATCGAAGTGCAAAGTTCTTCTCTAGCTCTTGGGCTGCTTATCCCTTATTTACTTGTGGACGAATGAACGACATCATAAGTTCGAACCCCAATGTAGAAAATATTGACGAAAATCGGATCCATATTTAGAGATCTCGTGCACTAGACGGCCACGACACCGCCGGCCAGTTGTGCTCCGTGGTCCGTGGACCGTTCTGCGGCTAGTTGGCCGTTGCGACAAATTGCGCGATTCGTATCGGTTTCTATAGTTTACCAGCACGCGTAGCATGAAAACCATAGAGGTTTCCTACGGGTTTTGTCGACGGAAGAATAGATAAAATGACAGATTGTGATTGTGTATCTGACATTTTGGCTATTCTTCCGTCGAAACCCCGTTTCTTTTGAGGTCACCATAAGCGTGTTGCGTGCTGCTCGCTGCAACCTCTGTTCGTGGTCGTGGCTGTGCAGTGCACCAAAACACAATTCACTAAATGGATTTTACGCTAAACGTATATAAAACATAATTCTGTCTCTGTCAAAAGAATGTCAGAAATAAAGCAATAAAAAAAAAATCTTTTAGTGATAGAAGTGGGCCGAATATTTAAAGCGTAGTTTAGTGGGGCTAACAGGACTTTGAAATTGGCATTGTACTTATGATGATTGATATGTAATCAACCAGTTACATAAGTACCTGATTAATCTTGTAACATTTTACTATGTTCTTGCACGATTCGAAGCAGGAAAACAGAACTATAATTTACTAGGCAGTTACGTAATAGATAAATAATATTCACAAAGCTGAAAGCATTATTGCATCATACAAACTTTTAAATATAGAATGAAAAAAAAATATCGATGAAGTGGGTGTTGCATCGCTCGGTGTGGGGCATCCTATTTAGACCATGAGCGCGATTAATGAGTGTGATTCTGTTTACTTTAATGGAGTCTGAATCAGATATTTAACATTCCTACATCTCATATCAAAAGCTGACGCGCGCCTTGAGATCCTTCTTTAGCTATGCAACCGTTCACAAAAAGCGCGCGCCACGCTGATTAATTAAACAAGATTATGTTCAGATAGCGTTCACAAGTAACGCGGGCTAGATTTTTGCCATAGATACCAGACCTTCTTGGAAAAAGGAGTTATAAACAAGGTTCCGTTTTTTGCTAGCGTACTTTTAGTCAAGCGCCTTCTCTCTGCTCCTTTTGTGACTAGATAACCCCCCAACCCTCGCCCCCTTTGGCTCCTTTTTAAAGAAAATAAGAATAAACTATAAATAAACTCACCCATCTTTCAGTTTGACATGTTTCATTTTAAAATTCTTATCAGCATATTTGGAGCAATGGTCGTCTAAATGCGCCCATACGCTGGGAGCGCCGGTGCCAAACACCCAAGACAAAACTGTTTCTTTTCTTCCAAGCTTCTCTAATAAAATTGCAAAAATTCTAATGGCGACGTGTGCATCAATTGCTGCATATTTCACTTGTCTCTGTGACAATTCTTCAGTTTCCCAATCACTGCATCGAACCTGGAGAAGAAATAAAGAGTTAATAGATCTGTTAAACTTTATTATGCGCTCGGGGATCAAAGTCCTTGTGCACAAAGACCTTTGCCTTTCAGCAAAACATTTACAACATCATACTGCAATGTTTGCCGGCAATTACTGCAATAACTGCCGCGTAAAGTGGCGCGAAAGAAAATATTCCCGCGTTACACTTTTAGACATTTCGAGTTGACCCGTATTTTTTGCAGGAGACTAATTCCGCTGCGAGAATTGCAGAAGATTTTTCGCTCATTGCGTTAGTTTGGACTTGGCAGAAATCGAAAAAGCTAAGTATTCCCGTATTATTTTTAGAATATGTTTCAGTTCATTGTGTTATTTATAGTAATATTGCGCAACATAATATGAGTCAAGGGAACAAGTCTTTATTGTTGTTGCAAGCTTATCAGTACCACCACAGATTACGTTCCATGTGCGTTTTTTAAATCATTTTAAATTGCGAATATTGGAAGTGGAACTCATTTACACAGACAAATAAAGAAGTTTTTTTTTGTGACCATATTGAATATTTTATAAATCCTTACCCTCCAACTTTTGTCCAGGACAGCTCCTAGGAGTGCGGAAGACAGCGTAGCCAAACCACCGGCCTCAAACCCATTTAATTTGGCCAAGTGTCTAATGTCCAGGGTAGACCTTAACGTCACGCCGTAATCATGACTCAGGTACTTGCCATCGCCTGCGGGCGCTACGCCCACTTTGTAGATCGTGTCATCTTCTAAGAGATCCTGAAAGAGAGAGTCTGGTGTAACACCGTGCTGGCTTTAGTAGTCAGGGAAAACCGAAACTTCAGTCAGACACTAGAGAAAATCTGTTTGTGCCAGAGTTTCTGCAAGGCGATCCCTTTTTATAGGGCAGAGGGTAGATCCGGGGATTTCTCCGCGGAAGAAACTCTAGGATAAAG
The DNA here is from genome assembly GCA_916701695.1 of Agrochola macilenta. NCBI lineage: Eukaryota > Metazoa > Arthropoda > Insecta > Lepidoptera > Noctuidae > Agrochola > Agrochola macilenta. The sequence goes on along the minus strand of OU753554.1, from coordinate 5,245,827 downwards.
ACCAGTGGGTCGAAATCTACCGCACACAGCGTTTAGTCGTAAATCGCGTCTAGATGGTCGCCATGCCAGTACGATGCCGCGGTCTCTTTGAAACACTCACTCCAGCCAAAATATACTCTGTGAAGTTTGTGCTCTCACCAATAGCGTTTCATAGGAGACTCCTGCCTTACTGTCTATATCATAGAAATAGTATACCGACTAATAAGCTAAATCCGTTGCGCAACTACTGCATGATTGAGCAACAACCTTCACATTCATTTATGTACAGGCCGTCGAGAGAATGCGTTTGTGGGTGTCTACACCCTAAGAGAAATTCGTAGTTTTAGCCGAAGTTACGGGCGCTTCGTACATCGTCTCACTTACGGACATACCGTGAGTGACAAGGAGTACCAAGTGTCCGTAACTTCAGCCGAAAATACGGATTTCGCTTATGGAATAGACCCCCTGACACATGTCGGCTGTCAGTTGGAACATTTCTAGTGCCGCTTTCCGACTTAAAACATAATCGCTCACAGCGCTGACATCAATAATTTGCGTTCTGATTTAGCACGATTATGACAGCTGAAGGCTGTCAAGAATTCGCAACGCTCGTGAACGCGCTCACAGTGCTCGCTCAACGTCAGAACTTGCATATCATACTTCTTTGTGTTTCAACCACACATTTCTTCTTTGGTTAGGTGGCGACGACCGACGCGACGGTAGCCAGAAGCACAATATCGAAAACGCCACGTTAGTTTTTCTAAATAATGCGACGTTATCGCAAGATGGCGCAACTCATGACGTCATCTATGACGATTCAAGGCACATCGTTATCACGCTCAAGCTAATTCGACACGGGTGTTAGCACGCTCAAATTGATTACAGCGCAGCGCAAGGCTTACTTAGCGCGCACTACGGTGCGTTTTGCTACCGCAAAATCTGTGAAGTACGAAACACAGTGTAAGCGCGCGCACTGCGGTGAAAAAAACGCAACGCAAGCCACCGCACCGCAGTGCGCGCTTACTCGGAAAGCAGCCAAGTTAAGGATCAAATTCGCAAAACACGTTCGTTAGTATGAAACTGACAGGTGTCAAAAACGCATTCTCACGACGGCTGGACTGTAGATACAGGGGATGTTACAAAAGATTGGCTCAGGCTAAGGCCAACAAAGAGGTTCATAACTAACCACCGTAAGGACTATTCTTGCTTGCAGCGCTCGGCGGCTATAGAACCGGGCCGGTAACAGATGTGGTGATCGTGTTCACGGGATTTTGTTGTCAAACTGGTTAATATATGAACTTCTTTGATGGTACACGTACAAGCTTTCACCACAGATTACTTCCTTAAGTGAAATGCAATAGAGAGCTTTCTGGAATGACATGCCATCGCTGATGTGCACTTCTGCAGTGGTACGTTCAACCGCACTTCAGTAGTACCTAACACTTGAACAACTGATGTCAATGCCCAAAATAATTGTTACCATAGACTTGCGGTTGACTGTACTTTATATTATTTATATTGCATATCTTTTAACTGATTTATTTAAACATATTACTATGCCAGATATAAATAACTTTCTAGTACATCTGTAATTAGATTTACACTTCACGCGAGTCACGTTACCAGTACTACCATAGATTAATACGGATGGGACACTCGCGACACAAGCGACTCTTGCTACGACACAATAAAGTGCAATTCAGGTCGCACAGCGCTAATTACCTAGTTATATTCACCTAGAAATTGCCTCTCTTTCCATCGCGTAACTCTTAGATCTTACTCTCTCTGTTAGACTAAGTTACACTCACTAACTTGGCCCAGCAAGACGGGCCCGCCGCGTACTTGTAGTTCCATGCCTAAACTGCGGAGTGTCCCATCTGTATTCATCTGTGGTACTACATACGTTGTGACTTCACATTTATTATGATGCTGATGCAACAAAAACAGAATGTTGTAGCACTAAATTATCCTGTTTGGCGCCATCTACCTACACGCGGTTTTACGCTGACTATGTATGACGTACTTACTATTGTATTGGCGCGGTTGCTGGGTAGGTAGGTACCTACTTAGGATACTATACGAGTTGCGCGCTCAGGTTTGTTTCCCGCGCGAATTTTTCTACGGGCGGCGTTGCCAGATTGGGTTTTTTTTTTTCGCGATTTTGAGGAAAAAATATTGACATTGGGGAAATTTGGGGTTGACTAGGAATGAAATATCCTATTAAATACCTAACAACATTACGGGGCCGCAGCGCCCGTGAGACCGCCAATGCGGCGAAATCTTTGCGGTGCGGCGCGGCGCAGCGACGCAACGCATCGAGTGCACAAGCACTAATACCCTAAGATTGAATGTTTCTTGCACGTCAAAAAAAGTCAAGGTATATTTTTGCTATATGACCAATGTGACAGATGTTTCAACTTTCAACCTTACTAAAGTTTTTACTTTTGTTAATAAATTACGAGGTTGACTGTATTACATGTGGTATAGATATTTGTTCTAGACGTATGCACAGGACACGCTTTGAAGGTTCTTATTGCAATCGTTTTAAATCACACATATGAAAGAAAAGTTATTAAACTTTAAAAAAAAAAAATAAACTCGAACATGTTGGTTTTGGTAAGAACGCGAAAGTTGGCGGCGAAAACGAGCTATAAGAAGCCCACGAAATTAAAATTTTCTTTTTTTTCGCAATTGTTGTTGATCAAAATATGTGTTGAAATGCATTTTGAGTTTAAAAAATGTGAAACATAACAAAATACATTGAATTTATAACTTTTAAATGTTATATTTTGGCATCATTAAAAGAACTTTTGAACAACAGAATAAAATTATATTCAAAGACACATTTAAATAGGTAGTTATTCTATTGTAGAGTTGCAATTTAAAAAAGTAAAACAGTATTTCTGACAGATTTAGGGCATATTAGAGTAACTTCAAATTAAATCACTTGGCAGTTAATGGTTTTCAAATTCATATATTTTTATATTGTGACAAAGGCCCTTAGTCTGCCAAACAATTAGCCAAACACACATGCAAAAAATTTTTGGAGGATGTTCTCTCATTACAAATGTAAGTACTTACTTTTAATGATGCAGGCAGTGCTTTCATGGTACTTAGCCTGAACAGGCCGCAGTACCCATCAAAAGAAGACAGCTGAACTAGAGCGACTGGCTGCCTCTTCCCATTATCAGTCACCCATTCACAGTCAAATCCTAATGCTCTGTGCTTCTGACATCGCCTAAATGCAAATATAAATTTTACATCAAACTCTTTTTATTACAAGATTAAAACAAATGACCATGATATTCAATTATATCATATTGCTTCCTTAAAATGGGTCTTAATTGTATGTCTATTCTGATTGTAACACAACAATTTATGTAGTTTTGCCAGAATCAAATAAAAGAAAATAATTTAACATTTTATTTAGGGTTGCTGGCTGTATTCTTGTTTTCTTAAACTCAGTGCAGAACACATGAAAAGTCATTGATATTTTTATGGTTTTTTTTCATTCATGAATATTTAGGTACCATAATAATTTATAACGCTTATAAGAAAAAATACTTAAAGATCATTCTTGCTATTATGTACATTTATTGTAAACAAAGCCTTTACAGACTCCATATATTTGTTTACAATAAATGCTAGAGTAACTAAGAAAGTATATTACCTTCTCAACTCGCCAACAACTTTATCACACAATTCCTCTGTGGTTACAGTGTTGATAGACAAGTAGTTAAACAAATCTGCAGCATCTCGACGTCCTTTCCTCAGCTTATAAAAAATATATGATACCGAACATCCAACAGCTAAAGCAGCTGTGGCTACACACAGTTTATTCCTCGTTGAAGTTTGCATTGTAACTTTGTAAAAAAATCACTTTTTCTAACACGATAAATTAATTAAAATAACCCTCTTTATCCTTTATAAATCACTTAAACTTTATGTTGCTACACAGTCATGAACATCACTTAACAACGTTTGAAAGTCTCTCCATGAATGATTAAATACCGTAGAAGTGTTTTGTTATATAGTAGGTACATCTTCGTTGTGTCTGTGTTGAGATGTTAATCTACTTTGATCTTGATTCTTATATTGGCTTGGTGGTTGGTGGTAGCTGGTGGTTTTGTTTCATGGTTTCACCCTACAGAAATTGAGAAATGTACTTTTCACTTTCTTCTTTGGTTTTTGACGTGTTTATGTTTACTGTACAGTGTTGCCAGCTGGGTCTTGCCAAAAGTTACCTGAAATGGATAAAAAAGTAACCTTTTAGTGTGAAAAATAACCTTTATTTCATATTTTTTTCCAGTAGTAAGATTAAAACTTGAAAGATAGTCGTTGGTTGTAATAACTTACAGAAATATGGATAATTTAATGTTTTCTATATAAGTTACATTTACCTTTTACTTTTTTATGTTAAAAATTAATCACATACCTATACTGTAATTTGCAAGTGAAATAAAAAGGATAGAAATTTACCTAAGCTACCGATTGAAAAAATCTTACAACAAAAATACAAATTTCAAGCGACAAGTACGAACGAACTCAAACAAGAACGAATCCATTCGATTGAACGTCAAGGAGCGAGCAACCGAGACGAGACGCTTTTCACTTTGGACATTTTTGATTTGGAATTTGGGAAAATCATTAGTGCGAGAAAGAAAGACTTGTTTTTAGGAGTTGCACTCACTGCCTTACGAACGAAGTCTTGCGTTATGTTTATCACCTAAAAGTAACCTTTCGAGTAGTGTAACCTAGAAGAAACCGCAAGGAGTTAAAAATCACCTAAAAGGTGACAAAAGTAACCTTCTGGCAACACTGTTTCTGTATTATCTTTATCTTGGTGTTTGTCAATCTCAGAACTTACTCAAAACATCCACGAGTTGTTAATACCACCACAGATTATGCAAGTGACAGTTTCACGAGTTGTCAAAAATGTACCTATTTTGATTAATTTGGCAATATATATGGTATGGAACTCTGGAAATAAGAAGTGTGGCGAACTAGTTACGAAGAAATAATGAATTGCAATTATAACAGTGAATTTAATGTTGTACTTGTTTTAGGTGTAAAAAGGCATTTGGAGTACTTTTTTTACATCGAAAACTAACTATTCGGTGTTAAGATATTAATTATTGCATTTCTTATTCAGTTCGCTAGTTAGCCACATTTCTTATTTCCATTTGTCAAATGAATTAAACAGCGAAATATTTGACATCTATTTGCGACGTTGCCCACTTTCAGAATGCACAGTCTTTACAAACACGTCATTGCCCTTGCAGCAGCAGCACAGAGTACTATAGAACATACTGAAAAGCAGCAGTGCGATGTGTTCACTGTTCAGAAGTGAGTTTTTTCAGAAACTATTTTCTCAACCAAAAAATTTTTAGGGTGGCAATTTTTTTCTTTAAATTGTGTGTTCTGCTAGACTACCCCCGCATTCCGAGTTAGGCTGTAATCGATTTGAGCGTGCTAACGGCCGTTCCGAATAAGCCTTAGCGCGATAACGATGAATTGTGAATCGTCATAGATGACGTCATGACATGCGCCATCTTGCAATAACGCCGACCATGCCTTTTACTAATATCACCGTGAGCGCTGTCAAAGATGACAGTTGTGCTGTTTTGTTTTGAGTCACATCATAACTTTAGACAAACGTGGCATCTTAGAAATTGTGCTTCTGACTACTCTGGCCACCTAACCAACGAAGAAGAAGAAATGTGTAGTATAAACACAAAGAAATATGATAAGCAAGTTTTGACGTTGAGCGAGCACCGTGAAAGCGTTCACGAGCGTTCCGAATTGATGACAGCACTCAGCTGTCATAATCGTGATATCTAAGGGTGCGTACCGAGTTACGCTGTAATCGATTTGAGCGTGCTAACATCCGTACCGAATTAGCATATACGCGATAACGCTGTCCCATGAATCGTCATAGATGACGTCATGACATGCGCCATCTTGCGATAACGCCGACCATGCTCTAAATTAATATCACCGTGAGCGCTGTCAAAAATGACAGTCACGGAACACTGATGACAGTTGTCTTGTGCTGGTTGTGCTTGTGTTTGTTTTTGTTATTTGTTTTGAGTTGAGTCGCATCATCATTGAAGAAGAAGAAATACTCATCTTTGAATCCAAAAATTAGTAAACAAGTAATTATTGCTGACGAGCCTAACGGGCGACAATTTTCGGTCATGCTCACATCAGAGCAATACGAGAGAGCTCAGAGAGGAAAGTTCTGGATTTCAGCCCCCTTGCAGTTCTATCGACTGATCAAATGATTGTGATGCAAATGTTTTACTCATCACAACTGCTTAGCTGTCTGGTTGAAAAAGCTACCTTAGAGTCTGTATAGTGCGTATAACCAGTGTATTGTCTTCTGTTTGAAATCAAAAATGTTTATTAAACTTGTTCGTACTGTTTACAGATAGTTATTATGTTCAGCAATTGGTGCATGATTTTGATAATACGCATACACAAGAAACAGAGGAGTCCCTGCCGAATGAACAACATCGTAAGTAAGTATTTTTTATCTGGTTATGTGCAGATACATAATAGCTGAATGTGCCTGTTCTGTTTGCATAACATATCATGTTGACAACAGTTTATGTGGTCACTCTTACTGCAATACATATATAACAAAAGTAAGATATAAGTGTTCTATGATTTTGTCATATTAGTATGTTGACAATAAATTATTTTGGTACATGAACTTGCTCGCAGATTCTATTACTTAATTTAAAGTTTTAAAAGCATTTTCTTTAGTACAAAATATAATAATATTTTGTATGATGTATGATTATTATCTATGTTTATCCAAGTTTCATTCAAATCCATTGAGCTATTATTGGTGAATTCAATAACAAAAATCCTCACAAACAATTATTATAGTGTTAGGAGGAAGTTACTTACTTATTTTTTTATTTTTTTCAGTAGATCAAGAGCCATCTCTATTTTTATGGAAAGAGGCATGCATTTTGGTGCTACTCACACTATACAGCGAGCTTAAAGACAATTTTGAAAGAATGCGTCGATTGTCTATGAGAACATAGCAAGAAAGATGTGCGATGCACAATACAATGTTACTGGTACCCAGTACCAGTCAAAAATCAACAGTTTGAAAAAACATTTTTAAAAGATAGTGGATCACAACGCCACATCTGGAAACGATAGAGCAACATGGCCTTATTTTGATGTAAGATTTTATTTTACTTCTAATATTTATTAATTATTATTAGCAACAATTTGTAGTACCTAATCAAAATACAAAAATTCAAAATTCAAAAAGTTATTGAAACTAGGCTGAGAATCAGCACTTTTCAAACATCAAAATTCATAAGACTGCCTCGTTTGTCTAGAGATCGCAAGCGCTACCTACTGCTGAGTATGAGATTTTTCCATCTGGAATTTCTCAGTAGCAACCCGGTGTCTGAATTTTTGCCCGGTTGATGGCAATAGGCTCGCTATTACATGGGACTCGTACATAACTGGCGAAATGTGGGTGTACACCTCTGCCTAACCCTTTGGGTAATACAGGCGTGATGTTATGTTATTTATGGATGCATATCTAATTTTGTTAAAACAATGAAATTATATTCAAATGCTTCAGGTGTTTGTAGCGTAATGCTAATAAACCATGCGTTAATGTTATTATTTTTTCAGCGAATGAATGAGTTATTTGGCTCAACTGGATGGGTTAATCCTGTAGCGCTGGCTTCAGAGCTAGGACCCACATCAATCGAATACTAGTCCAAATCAAACGGAAGCTAAAAAAAGAAAATTTGATTTTATATTAGAGGACTATAGAAAGGATATGAAAAAGTATAGGGAAGAAAGATCCCAGTACAGAGAAAAAATGCAAATTTTACAATGCAATCTTTACATCTATATAGATTTTAGATTTGATAAGCACCTGTTTTTATTATTAGTAGTTGTGATTTTTTATAAGTTTTTAAGATTTCATTAGTATTATACCTGTGAATTTTATTAGTGTTTAAATGTACTGCATGTCTGCGATTTTACATATAAATATATTAACTCCTTGTTACTTTTGTACTGATTGATATTTTTCTTCTATTAGCATAATTAATCATTAGGAGAAAAATGTGGCCTAGAGCGCGAGCGCACCTGAGGTTCAGTCTGATTAACTGTGATTGTAATTGTTAATAAAAATGTTTTATTACTATTATTGTTGAACATTATTTACCTACCCATCCCAATACATGGCGCAATGGTAACAAGATCCCTTCTCATATATTTTAAATAGGTACTTAAATGAATATGAATATTTAAAACAGCAAGAAATTTGCTACTTGGCATGTAAATTTTATAATCTTTTTGCCAAAAATGAATTGCACATTTACCTATCAGTTAAATGTATAATTTAAGTTTATTAAATATGACGAGGATGTTAAAAGTAAAGCTGTTTGTGGTTGTTATTCTTGGTATTTTTCGTCGGGGTAAATCTTTGCCGGGAGCATATAAATATGCTAGTACAAGTATTTCGTCATCCTCTTCATCACTGGACGAATCGTCGTTCTCAAACTCATAGTCAGAGTCGATAGAGTCAAACAACAAAACAGTGCGTTGAAGTTCCATTTTCAAAAAAAGATTCAATTATCCTTTCTTGTATGGTTTGAGGTTATGATTTATATTTTGACGTTGAGCGACGACTGTGATGACTGTGAGCGCGTTCACGAGCGTTCCGAATTGTTGACAGCTGTCAGCTGTCATAATCTTGATATCTTAATCGGAACACAAAGTATTGATGTGAGCGCTGTGAGCGATAAAGTTCTAATTCGGAAAGCGGCCTAACTCGGAACGCCAAATATTGATGTCAGCGCTGTGAGCGATTACGTTCTTATTCGGAAAGCGCCCTACTACTAGTACTTAGTCTGTGGTTCTGCTGCTGTCGAGTGAATGTCATAAAAAATCTAACTACAATGTTGCAGCGTTTTGTGTAATTTTGTTGTGCATCCATCAAGTTACTAAATTAAACTATCATAATACAACAATAATGGCACGGGACAGGAGTCCTGAGCGAAGACGTTCGCGCTCACGAGAACGCCGTGACAAGGACCGTCACGAAGAGCGCGAACGTGAATCTCATCGAGACAAAACAAAACGTCGTGAGAAGTCTCGAAGTCCTTCAAAAAAAGACAAAGATCGGTCTCGGAGCCCCGCGCGTAAAGATAAAGATAGATCCAGGAGCCCCGCAAGGAAAGAGCGTGAACGTGGTCGCTCTCGCAGCCCCAAGAAACGTGATGGTAAAGATAAGGAATCAGACAGCCGAAGAAAAATTGATGAAAGAGAAAAATCGAAGAGCAAGAAAGAGAATGATAGTAAAACCGAGGAGGAAGAGCCTCAAGACGGAAAACATGATGATTCAAAGCCTGTTAAGAAAGAGCCATTGTCTCTAGAGGAACTCCTTGCTAAGAAGAAAGCAGAAGAAGAAGCCCGCAGTAAACCTGTCTTCTTAACCAAAGAACAAAGAGCTGCTCTGGCTTTGGAAAGACGACAAAAACAAGTAGAAGCTATTAGAGCCAATGTCGACAGGCCATCTATAACCACAATTGATCTTACAGGACCCTCCAAAAGAGAAGAAGAAATGAAGAAATATAGAGATGAAAGAGAATTGATGAGAGAAAAGGAACGGGAGAGGAGAGATGAGAGGGAGAGGGAAAGAGAGAGAAAATATGAAGAAAGAAAGGCTATGAATGACCGCCGGGGAGGAGGAGGAGGAGGAGGAGGAGGAGGAGAGGACAAAAAAGAGAAAAATGAAGAAGGTTCCAAAACTAAAGACAAGGAGCGTGAAGAAGAAGCCATTAAGGCTCGCTATCTGGGCATTGTAAAGAAAAAACGCAGAGTAAGAAGATTAAATGACCGTAAATTTGTGTTTGATTGGGATGCATCAGAGGATACTTCTAATGATTACAATGCTTTGTATAAGGAAAGGCACCAAGTTCAGTTCTTTGGTCGAGGTCACATAGCTGGAATAGATATAAAGTCTCAGAAGAAAGATTACTGCAAGTTCTATGGCAATCTGTTAGAGAAACGTAGAACAGAATTAGAAAAGGAACAAGAGAAGTTGCGTCTTAAGAAAGTTAAGAAGAAGGAAGATAAGCAAAAGTGGGATGACCGTCACTGGTCAGAAAAGGAACAGGATGAGATGACTGAGAGGGATTGGCGAATCTTCAGAGAGGACTATAATATCACCATCAAAGGTGGTAGGATCCCAAATCCTGTCAGAAATTGGAAGGAAGCTGGCTTCCATCCAGACATCATGGAAATTATTAATAAAGTTGGCTACAAGAGTCCTACACCTATTCAGAGACAGGCTATTCCTATTGGTTTACAAAACAGGGACATCATTGGTGTTGCTGAAACTGGTTCTGGTAAAACATTGGCTTTCCTTATTCCTCTATTGACTTGGATCCAATCTCTCCCGAAAAACGAACGCTTGGAAGATGCTGATCAAGGACCATATGCCATTATTTTGGCGCCAACTCGCGAGTTGGCGCAACAGATTGAAGAAGAGACAAATAAATTTGGAAATGATTTGGACATTACATCTGTAGTTGTTGTGGGAGGTCTCTCAAGAGAGGACCAGGGTTTCAAACTGAGGTTGGGATGTGAAATAGTCATTGCGACTCCCGGTCGTCTTATTGACGTCTTGGAAAACAGATATTTGGTATTAAATCGTTGTACTTACGTGGTCCTCGACGAAGCTGATCGTATGATTGACATGGGTTTCGAACCCGATGTACAGAAGATTCTAGAATACATGCCAGTTTCAAACGTCAAACCAGATTCTGACGCCGCCGAAGATGCTTCTGTTTTGTTAGCTAACTACAACTCGAAAAAGAAATTCAGACAAACTGTGATGTTTACAGCGACTATGCCTCCCGCTGTGGAGCGTCTAGCTAGAAGCTATTTACGTAGACCCGCTATAGTATACATCGGATCTGTCGGAAAACCTGTAGACAGGACAGAACAAATGGTCTACATGATTGGCGAGAACGAGAAACGTAGAAAACTGACGGAGGTATTGCAGAGAGGAGTCGAACCTCCGATTATCATCTTCGTCAACCAGAAGAAAGGTGCGGACGTTCTTGCTAAAGGTCTGGAGAAGCTTGGCTTCAATGCGTGTACATTGCACGGTGGTAAAGGACAAGAGCAGCGAGACTTTGCGCTGGCCAGTCTTAAGAATGGGTCAAAAGATATTCTGGTGGCGACAGACGTCGCTGGTCGTGGTATCGATATCAAGGACGTTAGTATGGTCATCAACTACGACATGGCGAAAACTATTGAAGATTACACGCATCGTATTGGTCGTACCGGTCGTGCTGGTAAGACTGGTAAAGCTATGTCGTTTGTTACTAAAGAAGATTCGGCGTTGTTCTACGATCTGAAGCAAGTGTTACTGCAAAGCTCCGTGTCTACTTGTCCGCCAGAGCTGATGAACCACCCAGAGGCCCAACACAAGCCTGGCACTGTAGTCACCAAGAAAAGGCGGGAAGAAATGATATTTGCATAAGTGTAATTGAATGTAACATTTTCTCTACCTAACGTGTTATTATTGAATAAAACTTGTAGTAAAAATATAATTTGTTTATTTAATTACACGTCGATTGAATTACACTTTCACTAGCAATGAATAAATAAATAAATGTAATATTTCACTAAATCTGTTTAGGTTGTCGACATTTTGACTTCACGGCACCGGTACTGGAATGAAAAATCTTACATAAATTATAAATCACATTAGAACTGTAAATGTAAATCAAAATGATCATGCATTTTTATTGCAATTTTACGATCACAACACAAATTCCTAGGAAAAAAATTGCGACTCATTCAATACAGACACATTCACACAAAACACGATTGCGCAACAAATGAATGAATTGAATTTTTTATGCCCAATACATTGCGCGAAATAACATACAGTGATACACTGGAGTATTTATCATACATACGATGTAAATCTTACGCCCGGTTTCTGGAACGAAAATCAACACAAACATTAGCTTACAAATTGTTGGGACTGGCTAAATTATCAACAGCCAATCGTATCACTTGATTTTAGAAACGTTGATTTTTGTTCCAGAAACCGGGTGTTAGTGGACTGCCTGGATCGTCTAGTAGTCGGAAGCGCTACTACTGAGCATGAGGTCGTGGGTTCGATTCCCGGGTCGGGTAAAGTGTTATTGGGTTTTTCCATCTGGAATTTCATCGTAGCGGCCCAGACTCTGGAAATCGAGCCCGTTTGATGGTAATACATATACAAGGTGTACGGCAGAAGGTTGAACATACGAAAATGGCGGATCCGTGGAGCCGTCTACTACGTGTTTAGGTCCAATAACAAGACCCAGACCACAAGGATTTTTTTTAATAATTAAAAAAAAAAGGAAATTCGTGGTTGCTCAAATATCAAACGTCAATAATTTCATTTAAAATAACAAAACTGGCAATTTTTTTTGTTTCTCATTGTTGTGCTCAATGTGTTTTTCAATTGTAGAATCTAATAGGTAAACATTTTTTTTTTATTAATTTCACTTTTCGCAAATTTCCTTCGCAATCATTTCGGTGAAAAAAGTCCCAGGCAGTTAAAATTGGCGAATTGTTCTAGTTGTTTTAAAAGAAATTGTGCATATTGCATACCGTTAGATTGGGCATGAACCAAATATGTTTTCCTAAAATTAGAACTGCTATAACACTGTTATTTTTTTTTTAACGCAGTTCAAAGTCGGGCTTTCGGTATTTATTTTTGATTTGTTTGTAGTTTAAGGGCTCGTATTTACTTTTTTAGCAATCATCTGCGTCAAATACGAATTTTATAAGATTCTACAGTTACTTTAGATGAAAATAAAAATAAAATGTTACCAGTTTTGTTGTTTTTAAATGAAATTATTGACGTTTGAAGTTTTGGCAACGACAAATTCCGAAAAAAAAATTAAAAAATCTTTGTGACCTGGGTCTTGTTATTGGGCCTAAAAACGTAGTAGACGGCCTCACGGATCCGCCATTTTCGTATGTTCAACCTTCTGCCGAACACCCTGTATGTATAGGCTCGCCCCCTATTGCATGGGACTTAAATATAACTGGCGATATGTGGGTGTTCTATAGGTCCACCTCTGCCCAACCCTTTGGGGTAACAAGGCGTGATGTTATGCTATTCTACGCATTGCACTCGGATTGTACCTAACTAGTAAGATTGTTGTTACATAATATTTGCAGATAGGTCACATGATGCAATGCCCATATGACGTGATATTACATCACATCACATCACAATTACATACGAACACCTGAACTCCTGTTTACTGAAACTGTTGAGCAATATTGCGTATATTGCTCAACAGTTTCAGTAAACAGGAAATTAAATGAATATGATGAGGAAATATATAGCGGGACTTTTGTGAGTGACGAATGAACCTTTCGTAACTGTTATTGTAGCTATGAGAATTGGTTTCAAATAAAACTTGTGTATCGACATGATTTCGTATTTCTCTTACACAATGTTTAGAAATGCTACGGGACATAATTATTAGCATTTTTTATGGCTATCATCTGCGGTTATGATAAACTTCCTACATAATTATTAATATTGTCGGGACTACGGAATCGCACCTGCCATTAATATCGGCTAGTCATGAAAACTAAAGTGTGTCTAGGGAATTTTGGGAAATATAAAAGACTTATGTCCGTTTTCATCTTCATTAAGAGACACTTAAATTAATACCTAAATAAAAGTGCACTGTTGGATTTTCAACGCTAGGTTCAGCACTGAGAGTTGAAAATCCAACAAAAAATTTAATTATGGGTTAATTTATATGTAACATAGTTGTCTGTTAAAACGAGCATAAAACCCCTTAGTGTTCTACGAGTTGGGAGTGCGGGATCCGCATCAACAGCGGCTTGTCAAGCAACAGCATATTATTATATTATGCGTGTCTAGGGTAAATGATGTTTATCCTCAGTAGGGTTGCCAACTTTTTTTAATATCAAATTTAGTATTTTCGAAACCAATGCCTGTAAAAACATAGCAGATGGCGAAAAAATAAAAAAATAGCAGACCGGTATGTTACAATAACATTTTTATTTTTTAAATGTATATTTTTTGCAACTATGAACTTTATTAATAGGTTTTTTTTTCATGTCTCGTAAAATTATTATTACACTCTAAATTAAGGTTAAAATTCGGGTTAGGTTATTAATTCAGCTTTTATGAGATAAATACTGGTTCTATTCCGATTAACGCGCCATTTTGTATGGAAATAAAAGTATAGTAGTTTCGCATACTATATTTTTTCTTCAGAAATATAGTATTTAGACCTGTAATATAGCAAGATACCATATTATATAGTAGGGCTGGCAACCCTGATCCTCAGTGCCTCTCCCACTTTATGAAATCATTGGACTTTTTGGGCTCTTTAGTAAATTATACATATCTTAAAATGTGTACGATAATACCAACCGTGACCTTTCTTCTCTTCTTCTTCTTCATGTGGGAAAAAATATTCTGAAACCCAATTAAATGAGTAAATTCATCAATTCATTCATGGCAAAGATCCAGAATTTGGCGAACAAAACAAAAAATAATTTGAGTTATGTTTATTACATGTAAGCTATTGTAAAAGTAAACACAAAACAAAATCGGATTAAGCATTAGAATAAAGGTGCAATTTTGCATTTATTCCCAAGATTTTTTTTTTCTACCCGAAAATTTCTGTACCATGCTGTTACCACACTCAAACAAGATCACTGCAAAATTTTAGGCAGTCCACTTTGCCACACCAGGGTGGCGGGCTTGGTGGGGCAAAGTGGAATTACTCGATCAAGAAGGGTGCCAGAAATAAAAATCAACGAAAACGCCTTTCAAACCATGTGTGCAGATTTTCAGAGACCGTGCAGGATATAAATTAAAATCAAGCAAGCTAGGATGAGGTGATGTGATCCGGCAGAAACACAAAAAAAAAAAAGTTTTCTGCAGAAGCAAGCGTGTTAGAACTAGTGTTGCCATGTGTTCAATTTAGTAATAACGCCTCCTTGGTCTTCATTGATCTTTTTTAAAAGATATCTTGCAATTTTTGCTGCACATTACTCTTATATCTATTAACCCCTCCTACTGAATTTAGAAAACTGTGCAAGGAGTGGAGTGGGTTCATATCAACAGTGCATCGGTAGGGGATTGAAATCGTGACCTCTCGCTCACGACGTAGCACCTATTGTCGGGCTATTGACACCTGCTTGTCACTTGCCAGGGAATATACAACTTTAGATAAAGTCTAAAGGTGCAGATAAACGGCGCATGATAACGTGAGCCGAACCAGCGCGCCGTCTTAACAGCCTGACTCAGCCAACAGCCATCGCTTGTCGGTTTTTTGACACGGATCAAAAGCGCGCGCGCTTTCTTCGGCGCTGCTCGTGTTAACGTCTATTCATCAAATTTACGTTTATGTTCCTACAGAGTGGAGTGTAAATGATGTGACGAGCCACGCGCCGTGTGGACAAGCAGGATCGCCACCCGTGTGGGCACGAGCCGAGTCAACACGGACGTCGGGCGGCGCGGCTCGTGCCGCTTAAGCGCACCTTAAAGCGCAGGCTACACTGGAAACGAAGCTAAAGTCTGCATTCGCTGTGAGAATACAGACGAGTTGTCACTGGCATGCAATGCAATCTTCGATCAATAATGTGTGTGTTACGGTGGTTATTTACAACGTTGGCCATGATTGGACCATACTAATTTGAAATAAGACCACAACCGAATATGTGCTCTTATTTTTCGTTCCGTTTTTGAAGCGCTTACCGGGAATCTAGTGCATTATTGATCGAAGAATGCAATCGATACACTGAAGATGAACAAGAGAAGCATTCTCTTGATTTTAAAAGTGGAACACAATTACCGGCAACACTAGTCACAATCAAAAACAAAAGCACATCCACCATTCCATAACGACTCCGGTTTGAATACCTATTCCTTCTTTTCTTCTGGTTTTGTTTCATCTTTAGCTGGCGGAGGCATTATCGCCTGCCTGACGGAAGATGCCAAAGAGATCGTCATATCGGCGAACTCGGAAAAGTCTTTGGGGAAAGACAGCTCGGGGAACTTCACCTCCAGTTGAGGGTCACCAGGTTTCACTGATAATAGTTTTAGAATTTTGATTATTTTGTTTCATGCCTTGAAGTAGTTACCTAAAGTATAGTTCGTTCCACCCAGACAGTTTCTGGTTATTTAGTTTTGATATTTTCATCTGTTACTTAGATACTTAGTTTTCTTTTCTTAGTGCTATATATTTAAGAAAAATGATTATACATTACCTCCATAAAGGAAATTGTACGCGATGTTGACGTACTGCTTAGCTAGTGCTGAATTGTTCTTTAAAATGTCCTTCGTCTCTTCAGGGAAGCATACATAACCCATAGCAGTGGTGCCGGTACCCGCGTAAAATATTCGCTGAAAATGTAAAAAAAAACAGTTTGCTTAAGTTAAAGATAATGCATATCACGAGGGCAGGGCATGTGCGTTTTATATTATTGTAATCACTACTTATTATAAAACAAAGTCCCCGCTGCGTCTGTCTCGTCCATAGATATAAGAAAGAAGTGAACTGTTATTTATATTTCTATGGTCTCGTCCGTCCGAGCGCGATAAAAACTATGACTTTTCATACGATTTTCACGAATGAACGGAGTGATTCATGAGGAAGGTTTTGGTGTATAATTCATTAAGGTTTTGTGTGAATTGACTGAAATTATGACGACGATTGTTGAAGGTGTCGGAAAAAATCTTGCCGACTGGGAGCTTTGCTGGCGTGCGCCACGTAAGCCAATAATTTTAGAGTTATATGAAAACAATGTATTACGGAATTAGTACATTGTTTACCTGGATTAATACATAGGGTACTTTTAACTCCGGTAGTACGTTCCCGGGGGATACTTTCCGACAATCACGCGGGCGAAGCCGCGGGCATAAGCTAGTAAGGCAGGTATAAGAGTATATTGGAATCATATTGCGCTGAAATATACCTACATGCGTTCGTAAGATGCATCATCTGTAACTTATCTTACGTAAACCAAACTTATTCGTCTTGATTACCTACTGTACAATATCTTGGTTTCGTTTATTTATTTAAACTTGATGCACTGTAAATTTACCTACATGAAGGATGATGTCTAACAGCTTCATTTCGCCGCCGTCCTACACAGTATGCCGGCGGCTATTGTGTAGGACGGCGATGAAATGAAGGCGCAATACCCGGGTTTTGCGCCTTCATTTCCTTTCCATCCTTTGTGCGGCTTTGTGCGGCAGGGCCGGGCGCGCCGCGGTTTGCACGGCGGCCATGCCGCCGGCATAGTGTGTTGGAGCTATTAGGGCTTTCACCAAAATAACTGAACGATATCGACGACGCGTTCAAGAGCTGTCAGTGTCAATATTCCACTGCAATTTCCATGGTATAATATAATAGAACTTCGCCAGGTATAGCATTCCGAGACAGTGGTCACGTGGATGACACAAGGCTACGTCATCGCATCTGTGTTACCAGAAGTTTGTAATAATTACTCCCCAACCACCTTTATTACCTGTGCGAATCCGATAAAACAATGAAGTTTTAATTAGCAATTACGTTGGTTTATGTTTAAATTGAATTGTTTCGTTTCATTAGAAACACGAAACGACAATTTAAATGCTTTGTACATATTTTTTAACAGAATGGTGACTGAAATCTTCTCTTAATTCGTGTTTTGTTGCAATATAGTGGCAGCTGGATAGTGACGTAAGCATGTGTCACTCCCGGAATGCCAGACCTTGTTTTAATAGAGTTTAGACCATGCAATTTTATTAATCAAAATATTTTATTTCACGTACACCTACATGGGCACGAAACGTCAGAAGCATAGAGGAATGATCAGAAGCTAGATGCACGGTTCCAATTGGTCGTTTCATAAGGAGAAAACCCGGCATGAAACTCCACTACTCTTTTAAAAATTAACGGGTTTTGACACTGACAGCGCTTGAACGCGGTTTAAATGTGCTGAACGCGTTCAATTTGGTGAAATTCGTTCTAAATTCAAGGAGGGAGTAGTACATTGCAAGCGACCTACTATTGGCGAAATGAAGTAACCCTTTGAAAAACCTGTTTCCTTGTAGGTTATTAATACGTATAGAATGGAGTAGGGACGATTTGCTTTTCAGTGGACCAATACAAAAATAATACTTATTGATAAAATGATTTATAATATTGTTGTAAGAAAAAAATATTAAGCACCTGTAACTAAAATTTTCCATGTTCTGCCTTTAACCTTGTGTTAGTTAGAGGATGTTTTGATTTTTTATAAATCCTTCCAACTAGGTACTTGATCTGCTGCAGTAAAATAATCATAAGAGTCAGTAATAATATATGTATGGTACACTTAATCAATACTAATTAACCCAACCTTGATCTTTTCACTATCTAATTTACATAAGACAAGAAGATTTGACTCATTTTATTTTATTTATTTTGACTTTAACTTTAAATGGCTATCCCTATCCACTAATTACATTACATATTAGTAAAAGAAAATTAGACAAAATTCATACACTCATCTCACTGAACTCCAAACATACTGACATGATAGTCGAAAAGGCCTACTAAAAGATTAGGAGCAAATACAACAAGAATCAAAACTCATTGCTAACCAAAGATGTGACAATAATACAATTTAGTTTTCAACCAAAATAGATTTAGTCAAGGTTCTTTTGGTTTAGAATAGCGCATTTTGATGACACATTTTGGCGACTTTGTCATATTGTAATTAAAATTGAAATGAAACAGACAATTCACTAAATAATAATAATAATGAGCCCTATTTTATTAAACACGTCTAATAGCCTTCTGTGAGTTGGCTTTGGGCCCTCATACTCCCTCCAAAAGTCCGGGACCCCAGGGTCTCGTGAAATATCAAGAAAAATAATGAGACAAGGACACACTTATTAGGTCAAGAGTGTACTAGACAGAAACATATTCACAAAATGGCTGTCATGGAATGATTTCTTTGGAAAGTATTACCTGGCTACATTAGATAGTACCAGTTTACAATCTCTTAAGGTGCTGACAGCAAATCTATACAATTCTATATCTTTGGAGTGATAGCAAGTGTTGACATACCCTGATAATGCCTCCTCTCAGGCCGAAGATAAAACCAGTGAGACCACCCATTGCTACAGCACCATATCGGACCTGCTTGTTTTCTTCTTCTCGAAGATATGAAAAGATCCCTGCAAATTAAATTGATGTAGGATGAGCCTTTGTTAAGAGATTTAAACCAACTTTGTTTTTTAGTTATTTTTTTGTCTTTCTAGGAAGCATTCTGAACATATATGTTCAGAATGCTTCCATTTCAAATTCACTTAATACCTAACTTAAGCACCAAAATGTTACCATGATTCCCTTCTGGTTTAAAAAAACCTTTGTTTGACGTTTAAAACTTTAAACTAAACTCCATTTTAACTTATTTTGAAAGTACACCCAATGTTATGACAGTAAATCCAAAACATCAACTTACAACCAGTTTTATCTTGAAAATCATGATACTGATCTTGAACGGAGTGTTTCGCACGTTCCCCATGATCCACCACAACCTGTACCTGTTCACGTATTGCGCGTACAGGAGTTAAGAGCAATGACTTCACATATCCAACCTCGTTGTCAGGTTTAGCTTTCACCTTCCTGTTTAAAAAAGTTTATAATACAGTTGAAAAGTATTATCTGACCTTATCAGTAGGTAATCATTGACATAGAGATATTGTTTTTTATAGATATAAATATCCACCTCCATATTTATATTCTTGTATGAATAAAGACATGACCAACACACCCTTTTGGCATTCACTGCTTTATTACTCTTTCCTATCGAATAAATTTTAGGAAAAGGCATCACATGGAATGAACCAATTTCATGTGCAGCTTTTTGTTAATGTAGCATCAAAAAGGCTATTCTCAATTTGCATTACTGCATATTTTCATACAGTAATCAGTCACCTTCTTCAACAACAACAACACACCTTCACATTCATCATTATTATTCACATCGTCTATCAATCAATACACAACAGCTTCTAAATTTCTAAAAGATAAATGCATAAACACATACTCAGCATATTCTGCATGTGGAGCTTCGTATATCGGTAGTTCCGAGGGCTTCATGGGCTGGGGCTTCGAAGGGTCTGGAGGATCTTCCCGGAGAGGAGTCGCAGCACCCACCGCCGGTATCAAGGTAGCCACCCCGACCGAACCTAACACTAGTTTCCGAAGCATCTATTCAACAATTAAAACACAAACTTTAGTACAATTCGATGAACAAAGTAAAAATGATTGGAAATATAATATTTTAAGCAGTTTACCTCTAAAGAGATGTTTCCCAGCAAAAATTACATAAATGCTGTAACAAAATCGCGATCATCAGCTGGGCTGGTGACAGCTGAAAGTGGTGTTGCTATTGATTATAATTTACAAGAATTTACATCACGGATTGCCATGTATAAAAAGTTATAAGCCTGAAATTCCTTGTTGATTGAATCAAATTTACTCTACAGACGGCACAAGTTATTACTAGTCTGAGGCACAGGTGGACGGTGATCAAGAGCTGTCACTGGCTGGTGCACAAAACATTTTGTCAGCAAATTCCAAATTCAAAAGAAATATGGCCGACTTTTCAATCCTCCAAATCCTTCAAACTTTTTAGACGTCAAAGTGGTTATCGAGTAGTGTGTAGTAGTGAGAATCGAATAGAGTTTATTCCATAGATAGCAAGATTCTGGATATTTCAGTATCGGACGGTTAAAAGCCCATCTGAGAAATAAAGTTAATGTCCCTGCAAGCCTCAGATATTACGTTATTCTATGGAATAAATAAACTTTTGACTTTTGTTTTGTTTGGGGTTGGTATGGTTTCGGTCGGCACGGGTACGTTAACAGTACGTGACCGGTGTTTTTGTGCTCTTGTGATGATGAAAAAATTGATGTTTTTGATTCAGTTGACGATAGTTTTTTTTTTTAATATATTCAAATATCACTTTTCTTACGTTTTCGGGACGACATTATTTTAACAATTTAAAACCACTAGGCTCAACTTTTAGTACCAAGTCGAAAACACCGTTAAATACACAGAAAATTAAATTAAAAAAAAAAAAAAAAAAAAAAAAAAAAAAAAAAAAAAAAAAAAAATTAAAAAAAAATAAAGTTAAGAGTTAGAGTTAAGTTAAGGTTAAGTTAAGTTAAATTTGTTTGACTAACTGATCCTTTTTAGCCAAATACATACCCACTTCTTTGGATTTTATTGACTACGGAAGCTAATACGAAACAGTACTGCTTCGTATTTGCTAAACGTGGAAAATGCGACTTTATAATATTGACAGCGAGTTCAAAGTAGAGTACCTATGCTACCAACTTGGAATTTGGAATAGCTTACTGTCTGACGATTGGTTTTGGGACGTTGTATAGTTCGTCGCGCGGTAAACACTGCTTGCGCGATGCAGGATTTTGCGTGACGTCAGTATGATGTGTAGTTCGCATGTTAATCATTCTTGTCTATTTTTATTGAGATAATATTGTCAGTTTCATTGCATTGCAACTGGAGCCGAAACGGGGGATAGAAACTAAATGAGGTAATTTTAAATTAGGGTATCTGAAAAGGCGAAAAATTGTGTATCTCTAATATAAAAATGTTGGTAAAAATACCATTCTCCCCTTTTATCTCCGAAGTTCGCAACGCGAAAAATCTGAAATAAATCTAATTGATGGAAGTCTAAGTAAATATGTATTACAAGAAAAATAAAACTATTTTGCATGCTGTGCTTTTCTATAAGTAACGAGGCGCTTAGATTTAAGTTTGAAATGTACGAGTACTAATTATAATGTAACAGTGTACTCATTGTTGAAGAGCCTAATAGTAAATAAATATATTATATATTTTTCCTACCAAGGTACGGAACTCTTGTTGCGCGAATTCAATACGCTCTTTGCCGATTTCAGCCAGAAGTCAGTTATAAAATTGGCTTTTGTTACCAAAAGAGGGCGCTACCAAAAATGTTATTTCCAGTGGCAACTTTAGTTCTATTGTTTTGCGATTTCTTTTCTCTTTGCTGTCAAAGTTAGTTGTCATGTCAAATCTGTCATGGCCTCGACATGTCACAATTTTCTTTCGTCTTCCTTTTGTGTTTAAACTGTGATTTTAGTGCACGATAGAATACTGTAAAGAAAATTAGAAGCTATATGAAAATTGGATACATTAAATATTTATTTATTTATTCTGCGTTAAATGTATGATTTGGAATAGGCGTGTTCTCGAAATTCAGTGTCGGTCGGACAAATAAATTGAGGTGATTGTGAGTACGGTTTTCGAGTATCTGAATCAATAAATTTTTGTGTAACGTTAAAACTAAACTTTGTGGTTATTGTTGTTGAGTTAAAAATGTCGGAGGTCCTATCAGGTCGTGTGTCTAAGCATAGGAGGGACCGTCGCGTTAAGAATGGTACAGGTACGAAGAGGGTCGCATGCTGCGCTTGAACGACCACTTTGAACCGCTTGGAGATTTTCATTTTAAGTAGTGTTCTGCTTGTTTGAGACATTACGACTGACTAGTTCTTCATACGCCTATTCATGCCATCACTCTATTCGTTCAGGGCCACTTCATAGTGTTACCTAGCCATGAAAATTAATAATAGCAGTTCTCAACTGCCATAGAAACAATACTGCAGATAAATTATATTTTTTTATTATGTTTTTATAATCTCTTGCTTTGTTAGCATGACCCAGATGAGGATTTGAAATCTAAAATAGTGGGAAAATTTTATATCATGTTATCTTTTAACATAAATATTATTTTGCTACACTCTGTTTTATCAAAATAGCATTATAAAAAAGTGTTATGTGTTGATAAGATAGATCCTTACATTGCTCCTACTCATAGGATAGATGTGAACAAGTGTCCTTGCAAAATATAAAAGAAGCAATATTAAACAAATAATATAAATAACACATGAATGTAGTTCAGAGTAATTTGACATAATCCATTGACTATTCTTGTTTAACAATGTTGCTTCAAATACACAAAGGCAACTTAGCATACAGCCCTAAAAAATCGTAATTTTTTATGTAATAGGAGACTAACATTGCTATCAAATAGAAATTGGTTTGCCTTAACAGTAGTTACCTGATTATGCATACTAACAAAGAACTTGTATCAATCCAGGACTGTGAGGTGCATGATGTGTGTAGAGTGACAATCTCTTAGATCAACTTGGGACGCGTCTACTTAGCAGCCACCGAAGATTATTGGGATGAAATGGTACATAACTTGCATTTTATTTATGTATTTGTTTCTTTTTCCAAAAATCAATTATTGAATGAATTTTTGGGTTCCTGTAAACACTTTATCAAAAGTTTGGTCAATGCATGTTTATGGAGTTTTCCATTTCATAAATTTGGTTGCATGTTTGGTAGTTTTAAATTGTAGTTTATAGTTCGCACTGTTGCAGCATTATCTGATGTTACCACCACATTTTTTTTTTTTTACTTTATTTCAGCATATCTACTGTAATTTCGAAACAGAACTGAACAATCAGGCAATGCTGCACTTATATTTACATACAAGTATCTGCTTTTACCTTTCATATTATATGAAATTCTGATGAATTTGTCTGCCAACATAATTCAGAAAGATATAATACATGTCCCAATTATTGTAAAAATCTATAATCTCTGTTAGTAGTCATATTTTCAATACCTAACGAGTTTTTGTTAAAGTGTCGTCATAATAGAACTTAGATCATCATTCTTAAAGCTATTAAAGTTATAAAAACAAATTGCTTCTTAACAAACTCATTTAATGAGTTTTTGTGTGCCAAGGAGTGTACTATAGACTGGGTATCTAAATATAAAATGATAGGAGGTAGGTACAAAGTTGCGTCACTAGTCCATTCAGTTGTTGAAAGGACATATACTGCTTTGAAATCAGGTCTCACAATTAACATAACAATGATTCTTCTCTGAACAATTATGAAAGATATAACCATAGATAGTTGTAGTAAAAAAAAAACAACGTTTTATACAAGTAACTCTGTTGGTGTTTATTTTATTCACAATACATAGCATGATTGTAGATCTGCCACTAATGAAAATAATTTAATGCTCATTAAGAATTAATATTTTTTAAATTAGCGCGAATGTTCCAGTGACACTGAGATGTAATTGCAAAAAGTAAAACTATCACAGAGGAAATTATATTTTGTCTAGATTCAATCTTATAATCCAGTAAGATAGTTTTAATAATAGCAATGACCAACATTAAACACTGCACTATCTCATCCCTTAGATGTTTGCCTTCTGTCAATAATTTGTTAAACATATCTGTTAGCGTCTACATTGAAACACGAATATTACACATCCTTTATTTATATTTATTTTGATGTGTCAATCATGACGGAATTCCCCACAAACGGTTTTGTGTTACCAAAATGTAAACGCGTGATTATTGAAAATATTGTAGCAGAAATTCGACAAGTACTGATGAGACTTGGGAAAGCAAAATCATTCGTATATCCGTCTGCATTTGAGATTAATAGCCTATTTACGTCATTAGTCGGTAGTCCTAAAGTATTTTCCTCGTGCGTTGTCTTATCTAATTAGATAATAGGAATAGTATTACTCCACATATTGATAGCGTTTATAATATTTTCACCAACTAAAATAAATACAGTCTGTATCTTTCTGTTTCGCGTTTTATCCCTATATTGGCACTGCCACCTAATACGTTAATGCTCGCCGTAATCGGCCCTGACACCGAACGATAATTTAATTTTAATTACGTTCGACGGTATTAATAATCGATCTGACACGAATAGCCTGACTATCGAGAGACTCCGTATACATTTTTTACTACGCCACTGTTTCGAATCTTGGTAGGTAACTAGTCGAAAATCAAAACGCCATTTTCACACATACCGATCGCCGTTATACGGGACGGTATTGTTATTTATGTAAATATGATATACATACAAAGTCGTGTTGAAGTGAGGATACGCGTCGTGTCGCGTGGAACCTTTCTTATCAGTCATGTGTACTGTGACTTTGTAAAGTCTTTGAAACTTAACGTTAGAAATGCCTCTCAACATTCCAGGGTAAATCCAAACCATTTAAATGTTGAACAGCGTACCCCTAAAACTCGTAATTAAATTGCGAGCGATAAAATTTTCTATTTAAACATTTTCAGTACTGAGAATGATGGCAATAATGCAGGAAGGGAATAGTGAGGTACCGAAGGAATTTTTGGAGACGGGGCGAACGGGGCGTCGGAACGCGATGCCCGACATACTGCATCCTCAGAGCGCAGAGGCCAGCACGGCGGACCTGCCCTCCAGGTTGCAGCAACTCTCTGCCACTGGTAAGTTTTCTCTATCTATCTATCTATCTATCTATCGAATCTAATCTATCGATTCTTAGCAAAAGCCTTTTTCAATCTTTAGCTGGCGATGTGGTGAAAGTCGAAATTAAGTTTTCTCAGGTTCGAAGGACCAAATCCAGGTCTTGGCCATTTATATAAAACCCAATCACTTCTTTCGTTCTACGTTTGGATCGATAAACAAAGAGACGAAATATAAAATATTATTAGATGACCCAATTGGCGTGGTGATTTCTAATCCCGAATCTAAATAAACGTTTATATTTGACTAGGCTTGAGTCTGGGTCTTCTTTATACGGGTTTACTGACTTTTCTTCTTCAACTTCATCAGCCGCAGGATGCTAGTTTGTTGTTAATTCATGTCATATGTCTTTAGTTTTCGGGCTCCAATAATGGCCCTTTCTAAAGAACTTTGAAACTACAATAAATGGTGTA
The DNA here is from genome assembly GCA_916701695.1 of Agrochola macilenta. Lineage (NCBI taxonomy): Eukaryota > Metazoa > Arthropoda > Insecta > Lepidoptera > Noctuidae > Agrochola > Agrochola macilenta. The sequence goes on along the minus strand of OU753554.1, from coordinate 5,219,964 downwards.
AAACTATAGGATTAATTTGGTTCTTAGTTTGCAACTGCTGTAGTAAGATTATCACGGATAGTATCACCGTTTATTGCCACTTAAGCCTAAAATTACTATCACCGTATACGTAATTACGTACTATTTATCAAACGATAAAATTTATAGACGTCACGTGTCGTCATTATTGGATTGTCTCATTTTTGCGCCAGTAAGCCTTTAAATAGAACTTTAATCGAAACTTCTAGAAACGTGAACTTTTAGTTCCAAGTTTAGAAATCGACGGGATCTGTCTGTTGTAAAAATAAAGGGAAACGGAAATGTTAAAGCATTGTTTTAGTATAACATCCGTTTTACAGCTTTCCAATTCGCGCTCGTGAGTCGTGACGCGCTGTTGACGTCATACATTTTTGTTTAGCGGACATGTATTTTCCTGAAAGTTATTTGAACGTCTAGGTGGTAAAATACACAAATATATATACTTGTGTTACGTATGAAAGGCGTCAGCGGCCGCATGACTTCTAAATATCAAACTTAAACTAATACGATTTTCGGCAACTGGCCAAAAATCACAAACCACGTAATGTAATGTAATCGGGAAACATGCTTGTAAACTAAAAGCTGCCTAAGATCTTTTGGAGAAAACCCTATTTTATTTGTGAAAACCGGTTGAGTAGCTTCGTGAGAAACTGACGTAATCTGTTTACATACGTCAATAACTCATTAAGAAAAGCCGCTAAATTTGTAAACTATTCATCGTCGACTTGTTAATAGTGGTATGGCTACGTTTTCCTGTTGAAATCATTGTTTTCTATCTTAAATTTTTTGATGATTTTTATTTTCAAGACCCCTTGATTGAAAATTATTTGATAACGAATTGAATCGATTACAAAACATTGGAGTTGTATAACCTATACATATATTTGCAATACTTTGCAATTTTTACCATGGCAGTAATTTGCAATACTTTGTATTGTAAGATGTAGATTTAACATCAATAGTATTGCGCCAATGGATATCGATACGCCTATATTTGTATTCTAACATATTAAATCTTACAGTGTCTAAGCGAATTTTACGCCAAAGAAATTATCCCAAAGGTTCAAAATCGAATGGAAGGAAAATTCTAAATTCGGCTTCTATCTAAACAATTAGGAATCTGAAACTTTCGGATTCAATTTCGGAAGTTCCCATCCCAATCTTCAAACAAAACTACTGATCATTTATCATCATCATCCTCTTGCCCATATTCCTGTTTATTTGGTGTTGGAGCAACATGTCTTCAGCTTCCATACATCTCTTTTCGCCATCAACTTCCCCTTTCTATAGCCACATCATCCTTCGCACAATCCATCCAATCACCAAAAAATTGGATGTAAAAATCCAAAATGTTCAATTTCCAACTTGACTGCAACGCTATAGTTTCAGATATTGTTTATGATACGATTTGCTTATCACAATCCTCCTGTCACTGCAGTAATTGAGGGCTGGCGTGACGTATATCGGTCGTAATGCGCCGATAGGCGCGGGTTATCGCACTCTGACGTATTAGCCGTATTATATCTCGAATTATGATGAATTGATGACACACAAACATCAAATTATCGACACTATCATTAAATTATAATCAATCATTGTTTCTATGGGAATTTGTTCATCACGAGAATTAATAGTTATAATAGATTGTGGGAAAAATAGCCAGTGTTATCTGATTGTGAACATAAATTATTTACATGTTTAATGAGAACTGCTCGCTGCATACAGGAGTTATTTCAGAGACTATGTTCGATCGGGTTTCAAATATAGTTATCGTCTAAGATCTACCAAGTAGGCTAGACTCCTAATAGGGCACCTAAACTTGATCAGGTGAAAATAGAGGATAGCTTCCACGTGTGAGTTAACGTGGTATCACGCTGTGATAACTACACAGTCTAGCGACCTAGACTAGATGATTATGATTTATTATCTCTCCGGGATACTATTCAAGCGATCCGTGAAAGAAACTCAAAGACTATATTATTAAAAACGTTTGATTCTCTGAACAAAGTAATGAACACTTTATTACGAAACAGCCACTAAAGGACACGTTACTGATAGAAAAGGCATTTATACAATCGACCTTTGAAATGATGATAAATTACACCATCACATTATACTACGAGTAAGTATACTACTTTAGTCGCGTTGTACAACGTAAAGTGGTCGCCCATTGCAAGGTCAATATTACGTAAATAGAAAATGTGAGTGTGCATTTCTATAAACCCTATACATAAATAAAGCTATCGTTATTTTATTGGTATCATTAGTTGTTATCAAGCAGTATGCAGCAGCAATAGCCTGCAGTTCAGCTACAGGAAACGTAGACTTACCAATTTAGAGATAGATTCGTCGTATATAGGCTGTATTTGTTACACCCTGAAAGTGAACTATTCTGATTATAAGCCGTGTTCCCTGGTTTTCTTCCTTGGATATATTATTATATCAGATAATACCCACGCTCTGTATTTCTAAACTGCTAATATTTAAAATATTAGCAGTTGAGAATTTGGCAGGTATTCATATTTTTTATGGCAGTTTACATAGGATCGTGATATCTGAATTATTGTTTACAACGCGTGTGTGGTGATGTCGAAACTCGAGAAATCATGAAATGCAGCTGCGATTCCGATAAACATATTTTATTACAAGTCGATGATAATAAACTGTATGCATTGATCGTTCGTATACTCTGTACTGACCAAAATATTGAAACGATTCAATAATATAATAAATTGTTCTTCCACGATTCCAATACCATCGTCACGTTGAAGATAAAATCGCTTGTTAGATAATCATAGTACCAATCTAACAAATCGTCCTTTCGTTAACTTCCCTCTGAAAGATTGGTAATGGACACCTACTTCTCATTTTCCTTTCCAATTATGGAACTTCTCTTGAAAATAAACTTTTATCTGGGTAGATACTAGATAGGTATAGCTGATGTTCATCATGATTCATACTAATTAGAGATACCTCGCTTTGTTGTGCTATCTTGGGAAAATTATTGCTTATTATTATAATTTTTGGATAAGATTCTCAATGTTTGTTTCATCCTGGATGAAGCAGACATTGAGCATCTCTAGGTACATAACGGATGGATAATCCATCCGATGTACCTCGATATTTTACAGAATTCTATCTTCAAACTGAATTGAAATTTTAAAAACCAGCCTCACAATTTCTTTGTTGCTGACCATACAGAGTACCTAACATTACCTATACTGTGTCTTTGGGTTCCTGGACTACGAACAAATGCGCAGTTCATCCCAAAAATAAAAACTTCATGACCTACATTCTCCTAATTGACTTTTCAGCAAAAAATCTTAAACGGTGTCAGCTTTTGCGCAGAATTTTCCCTGATGATTCAATAAGGGAATTTGCCACCCCTCAGAATCTAATTTGTTGCCCCTCTAAAATATACAGCCCTACATCCCGGGCTTATATTCTTGGAACTCATGGCAAATCTGTAACCGGGATACACAAACAGGATTCGATAATTGTCATAGAAATACAAGCGAATCGTAACGTTCGATTGAGACTTTGAGCCCTTACAGACAAATATATGTTTTGTACGTAGAACAATATTGGCTTTGGCACAATTTAGTTCCATTTTGTAATAAAACTTGCATTACAATCACGTCCATAATATTATGCGGGTTGAGGTCGAAGTTATAACGCTCTCGTATTATATTATTGCATACTTCAATGACGATAGTCGGGTTTTTACTTGACTTTGGTTTAAATGAAAGGTACCCTAGGTGAATTGCGTAACAGAGGATCGACGTCGCCATATCACTTTCAGTTTCGTAACTGGGAACGTGAATAGCTAGATCTTTTATCTGTAATTGATAACATTACCTACATAAAAATATTTATCTTAGATTGGCGAAAAGCTAATACCTCCTACACACTATGCCGGCGGCATGGCCGCCGGCTTTTGCCGCGCGGCACGTACCCCCGGCTTTTGCGCCTTCATTTCCTTTGCGATCCTTTGTGCGGCAAGGCCGGGCGCGCCGCGGCTTGCCCGGCGGCCATGCCGCCGGCATAGTGTGTAGGCGCTATAACAATTATCCTAGTAGTAACTTGGCGTTTGATTAGAATTCCGCTGTCGCTGTTTCGGAAAAACGAATTAAATATTTACTTGCTAATCAAAAAAAGTTACACCAGCCCATGGTGTAACTTTTTTTGGAAATAAACTGTGTGACATCATAATTGATTTACGCTCCCAATTCCGAAAAACTATTTTCTCTTACGCTCCCATTCGTATTACACACAGGGCAAGGGAGTAAACCAATAGTTATATTTCACAAGAGTTACTTCACTGGAGTAAACCTTTAACTGATGCAAGGTAACCCTTAAACGTTCGCGTCGCCCGAATTCGGAGCACCGTTATACACGCTACGTAAATCTTGCGTAATTTGCTCTACTCATTTGTGGTTATTTCAGATGTAACTACTTTGAAACATGCAACGTGCATATAAATTCGACTATCAACAGAATGTAGCATTGATTTATGTAAAGAATGAAGTGAATTTAATGCATACACAAGCCATGTGACTCTTGGTTTGCATACTTCCCCAATGACAGAATTCAAGACCCCCTGAGCGGACCGCAACATCAGGCTTATCTCCTATCATCTATGCTTATGTTCGGATAATCTTGAAGTCTTTAGCACAGAGTCAGTGGCAAAATCCACTCCCAATTTATAAACCAAGGACTTAATTTTATTTTTTTCTAACAGATAGCTCCGTTCCGCTTAAAATTTGTCCCATGAACTCAAAATGCTCGCCTCTGTGTGGTGACAATAAACAAAAGAAGCGGTCGGTTTGGTCTAAGGGTATGTAATGTAGCTGTAGACATTAAGTTGATATCGTAGGGTAGCTGAAGGACAGTCCTTGCAAACTAATGTTGTTTCGTAATAGATGCTACGTCAGTACCAGACGCGTTGGTTTGGTAACTAAATAATTCAGCCTTAGTGTTTGTTACATAACGCCATGGTAGGTGGTCTGCTTCCTTTGTTGTGAACAATGGTAACGGCTATGAATAGGGATATGTTTTTAACAGGACACTTCATGTAAGATGGTTATTCGTTTAAATAGGAAGAACGCTTTCCGAACCCACCAACCAACTATTTACTGTCTGAAGACCAAGCCAAAATGTATTTAGGGATAAAAAATTAATCATTTCTTTTAAAAGCGTCGGTCATTTATTTTACAGATGCAGAGGTGCCACAGGCAGGGTCGTCAAACAGTGATCAATCGGTTGACGTAGATCCCAAAACAAATACTAAGAAAGATGATACGCCCAGTTGAACTGCCTACCATACTCGCAGTCCCAAAGGACTACACTGGACTTGCCCAAAGCTAAAGTAATCTCAATCAGGTAAATAGTATTACTAAGCACTGAGTAATGTAGCCCCACCGTATAGGGATGGTATGGTGTACAAATGTAGTTAAAATCTAGTTGGACAAGATAGAATTTGAATAATTTTAAGTACCTTAATAAGATATGTGTACACAGGCGCTTTGTCGAATTTAAATTGTTTGAAATTATTAGAATTTTCATTAAGTTTCTGAATGGGCGTTAAACGTCGGATATAAATATTATTTGTTCGTTATTATATGTTAAAACAAATGCAGCTGATGGTGAATGTTAATTTTGTTTGTTCAATATTATGTATTGAATGTTGTATGTAAACAGAGCCTGCATATGTTATAGATTAATGGGAACGTTTTGTATAAAAGTGATTGATATTTAAGAGTGTCGATGTAAAGATTGGAATTAGACAATACTGATATATGAATAGAAACTGAATTAGGTGAATGTTAATAGACGGTAATTCGTGGGATTGGGTAGGAAGGGCAGCTTTTGCACGCCTACCAAAAAATCACAAAGAAAAATTGTTTTACAGTAATCGCTTAGTTTCAAAAGCGAAATTTTGCAATGCGTACATGTTTTAAGAGGACGCACAATCACAGGGGTACTGTTGAACGATATGTTTTTATGTTCAGTGTCCTAAAGTGGCCCGGTAGTAGTAAGTGAACATTAGTTGTGAATGAATGACATTCTGAACAGATAGCTTTAACAGTACTTAGCATTTACTTGGCACAGTCAACGTAAAAGATTTGGTATCTAGTGAAAAAATATATTCATATCATCAATGCTTAGTGCAAAGAATAAAAACGTAGTACTACTATAATGTAGACTACACCCTCGAATTATATCAATCGACAACTTCGATCAATACGAAAATTGAAAATATCGACGAAATTATGTGATTTACAATCAATCACCATAGTTTATATAATACCGATTGATGTGCAGAGTTCCCCGTTTCATTGATTGACAGAATGATTTTATCTAACGAACACATTAAAATGCTTCAATCGGGTTTATCGATCTTTTTGATTTCCACATTGACTTTGATCTACTTATTGCGGGACAAGTGATAAAATCCTCAGAGGCTTTTGTCACGACTTACCTATGTGTTGGCAGCTTATTGAACTGGCCATGCACTTGATGCACTTAACTTATGTGGTTTTATATGAGTATTAGTGTGCATACAAAGTGACTATTAAAATGATTGATTTGTGTCTTGATAAGACCGTTGACTACCAGGAACTGTCTGTCTTCTCGGTCACAAATCAATATATTTTAATTGCATATTGTAACCTAAGCTAAATTGTCTGTCTGCAGCACATAATGTACTGTCTTTACAAACACGTATGCATGTTTGTATATACGTACGTACATGTTTTATTGTTCTGAATGTTTTATTATAAATCGTGCAGCTGTTTCGTAGATATAGGTTCCTAAGTACGCTTAAATTCAGCTAATTTATTTTTAATTAAGACACGTAATTATTCGAGGAGTACAATTTTTGTTTTATCGATTCTAGAAATAATGGGTACTGTTTAAGGTGCTGTATCGCTTACATTTATTTATTGTGTATATGATATACGTACATTTTATTGTTTAGCTAATATACATTATTTTAATGTTAATTCTATGTTCATTTTTGTTTGTATCGAACAAAAGTATGTTTTATCTCAGTTATGACACAATATCAAAGTCTATGTATTTTCTACGATGGGGGATTTTAAGATCCTTTTTTTAAATGAAATTTCACATGAAGTCTGTTGGCTTTGTTCGAAACATGCATATCACTACTCATTGATGAGAAAATTTATACACTTATCAACTAGTTCAGATGAAAAAAAGACCGTCACGAAATTAAAATGGCATTCATTACACTTGAGCATACACATTATTCTTAATTAATTTTAATTCAAATTACGTATGTTTCGGACTGAGCTGCGTCAGAGCAAACAAAATGATCAGTGAGTTCAAACTAGCGTAATGTGTGGTTTGTGAAGGATGCTTGATGTTCATAATGAACTATACCTACTTGAATTCAGAATCTTAGATAATTTACATTCATTGCCACTTACTCAAATATATACTTTGGCGGTATGTATTCTAAGCTGATTTTTGAATGACCTTGTGTAATCATTTGATTGCAGTGGACTTTGAACTTTGTCAAGTGTGACATTGAGTTTGTGGTTCCAAAACATGATGATAATCTAAGATTCTGAATTCAAGTTTTTTATTAGTACACTACACTCGCTATGCCAAAGTCATCAAGTCAATTACTGACTACACTATATCGAGGCTGTTCAACTTAATGGTAGCTATCTCTAATATTCTATGTAAATCAGTAGCCTACTTTATAGCTAGATACTAGTTGGTGTTATATTTGCTATTTTCAACAGTTTCATGATTATCGTAATAGTCTCTTTTAATTATTTTAACTTATTTCCCTGACTAGGCAAACCCCTTTTTATTACATAATATTCAAGCTCTTACAAATAATTTTATTATATAAATTATTGTATCATATCATATTTATTCACGCACAATTAATTTTGTATTAAATACGTAATATTTTTAAGTAATTTTAGAATTTGACTTGCCGAATTAACTTATTTATTCAAATAATTTCGACTTTTACTTAAACGTAAAAGTGAATCTCACAGAAGTATTTTAAAAAACGTTGTTTTGGTATTTAGTATAAGAGGAATATAGTTTTACCTGGATTTCTTCTTCCTTTCTTACATGTCCATAAGCATTTTACGAACGCTAAATTAAACACTTTGCTGTGACCTCTATGCCTTTATATAAAGCTCATTAGTGTAAAACATGTGCTAAATGGATCAGTGGTACTCAAACTTTGTTTTACGATGAGTCTAATAATATTAAAACTCAAAATAAAATGCTACCAGCAAAACTTATAGCGGAAATCGCTATTAAAATGCTTGTTACGAGCTGATCGCTTATTTTCAAGGTTTAACATGATTAAAATAATGTTCTAGCTTTCATGAATTCGTTTCAACAATAGTTGAGCACCACTGTATTAGACGGTAGTATTATATTATATCGTTCTTTCGTCTTATTTAAGCAAGGTGTGTGAAGCTTCCGCTAATTCTGTAACAAAATTAAATCGTTCTGTTTTCATTCAATAGGACAACTAAACTTGCAGAAATTACTGAACTGTTTAGAGTAAAAGTTTGGTTTCCTAGGAAGGCGGTACCGTCATATTACAACGGACGTCATGAAAATCTGTAATTTTCACCAGTATACACGCTGAAATTTTAATGGTTGTTTTCCCGCGGCAGAACGATTTGCCCTAAGTAGTACTATTGAATCATAGCGCTAAACTTAAAAAAAAAAAGTTTTTATTTTCAAATAATTAAAAAGATTGTAGGTAAAAAAGTATTTATGACGGTTCTAAGCCCGTAAAAGTTTGAAGGGAAAATTGGAATATCTTTTAGGTAGGTAAGTAGTCGCAGTCGGCCGTTTGCGCTGTATCACTCTTGGTCGAGACCGCTTTCGAGTTTTGTTTATCACAATTCTAAATCTGCCATTTTTCAATTAAAAAACTATAAATCTATTGTACGACCAAGACAAAACCATTTCGCTGCGGGAAAACAACCACTAAAATTTCAGCTTGTATGAAACCAGTGTACTCCGTGATAATATAGCATTTTACTGGTGAAAGAATTTTTTAAATCAGTCCAGTCGTTTTTGACTTTATTCATTACTAGCTTCCGCCGGCGGCTTCGCCCGCGTGTTATCTTTATAAATGACTAGTTGCGCTTTACGGTTTCACCCGCGTAAGCCTCGATCCCGTGGAAATATCGGGATCAAAAGTATCCTATGTCCTAACCTAGGTCATGGTCTACCCATGTGCCACATTTCATCCAAATCTGCAGCTGTTTTTAGTGTGAAAGCGTAACAAACAAACAAACTCACTTTCGCATTTATAATATTAGATAGGATAGCCTATGTTACTCCGTGATAATATAGCATTTTACTGGTGAAAGAAATGTTTAAATCGGTCCAGTAGTTTATGAGTCATTAAAAACAAAAAAAAAAACTATAAATGTTGCATTAAGGTGTCAAGAAATGCTGTCTTTGGAAAACCGTTATTGTGAGACCTTTCACTGCTTTCTTAGGAAAACAAAGCTTGAATATTACACGATATTTTACTCCAAGTGAAGTTACGTGGGATTTTTCTTCTCAACAAATAAGTCGTGACTATCGGTCATTGACTGATTAGTACACATTAAGTGCTGTCTCAATATTTACACCATACTATTATCACGTTAATCTTATAACGGAGTCAATATTGCGCACAATCACACAACACCTACTTGAGATTTTGTATGAAGATAGAATAGAAAACATTAACCTTCTTTTGAGCTCCATTACAGTCAGTTACAGGTTCTTTTAACTAGTTTCAGTTTCTGCGGCAGTCTCCTCACCTTGTATTCTTTAGTATTTCTAAAGCGCAAACAACGCAACTTTTTACTAAACTGCCTTATGATAATCTTCCTCGTCTTAACACATCGAAATTCAACTTTTTGGAGGCCTATTCGGTGTTTCGGTGTTAAAAATTCTAAAAAATATATGTCAGCTATGTGTAGTAATACGATGTGTGTAAGTTGTAGGTATCTATCAATTTTATTTCCCAAAAATATCCTGTTTACTAGTCGTTTTCGTTTCGCTTCCACTTTGTCACTTTTTAGTAGTCATTTTTTAAAGCGACAAAATCCTTGTTTAATAATAAATAATAAAAAATACGTAGAAAATGTGTAGCATGTCTTAAAATGTTTGTTTTTGTCAATACATGTTCTAACTATACAGTAAGTACTTACTTGTTTATTTAGATTATCAATAAAGGTTCTATAGTGTGTTGCTACATAAACATCAGTGTTGACTTGGCTAGAATTTTAATGTTCGCCTAGAAAATGTTTAAGTAATTAATTTGTACGATTTTTTTTTATTCTCTAGGGTACAATTTTTGTTTAATTCGTACTAAATACGTAAGTTATGATTCACATTACGTAACCATGCTCCCAAAATGTTTTTCCGAAAAAATTGCGGGTACTTTTTAACTCTTATTATTTTTTACGTAAAAATAACGACAACTTAATACGAAAACCAAACAACGCAATTTCCGTGAATTTTAAAAACTACCCTCCTATTGTCTGTAAGGTTTTATATGTCAATTATTCCAGTAGGGTATGTATTTTTATCTATACGAGTCTTATTGAAAGTAATAATGTCTTACATAATTTATTTATACATTAGTATGTATAAATGGTTATGCTTATAGTACGTTAACTAGCGGACTTTTAATAATATCCAAATACGTATTTTTATTTACAAAAGCCGATTTATCAGCTCTATTATTTTATAAATTTATTCAATTCCATATAATGTGTTCCAAGCATAATAGCAGCTTTCACTTCTGCAAATCGTCATCAATATAAAACTAAATTATTTTATTGTAGAAATATCATATTGGTTTTAGATATGAACCGTTAAAACAATGCGAAAAATATTGTTTGCGAATAAGAAATAGGTCTTGTAAAGTGACCTAGTCTAAGACTATGTATCTTATAACCTAATCCCTATGACCTATGTAAAAGGAATAAGGTCTAAAGTATTTCTTAATTTATTTCTTTTAGATCTCTGATTGATATCGTAACATTGTGATCGTCAACGTAGGTTTAGCTTTGTTTATATATTACAAGCTGTAGATATACATGTTTACTGTAGTATTGATTTACGTATTTATAGTACAATTCATTTAATATTCAATCGATACGTAGAATTCACACGCCATCGAATACTATAACTCGTATTGTCATTGAAATTCTTATATCAACTTGTGCTATTTTATGACAAATTCGAGTCAGATATACTAATTAAGTTTTATTATGTACCCAAACTTTTCTAAAGCACGTGTTATGCAGTTTTATATATTATACCTCTAAAACTATATAAAGTTATTCTTTTCACTACTCTATGAATTATGTTAAATCTAGTGATGTGCTAATTCGATTGTACTTGATATTATGCCAAGACATAAATAATTAGCTCAGTACTCGTTTTAGATGGAGATGCAAAATATTGTGTGTGTTTGAAACTCTTATAATGTAAAAGACAGTAATGGACATGGTTGTATTGGAATTGGGCCAAGATACTAACAGGAAAGCAACGTACCTATCTGAAAGGTATTGCTTTCTGCACTCTTTAGTATATGGCAGCAAATCATTTACGCCATCAAAGATGTCCCAAAAATTGCTTAAGATATTTAAAAAAAATTGTCAAGCGTAAACCCTTTCGTATGAAGAAGGCTGAAACTGTTGGTTTTGTTGGCCCAAAAAAAATAACCATGGTCGTTATATACCAAACATATAGTTTGTACACGTATACATACCTACATTATTGTATAATAAATATAACTGGATGTTTAAATCACTGTAATATTGTAATGGTGCAATTTGAAACCGTAAGATCAACATAGTAAGTTATTGGGAAAATAGAATTAATGAATTTGTATCGTTTTGTATCTAGTTTGCTGTTTAGCAAACGAAGATAAAAATAAAAATGTAAAAAGCTGACGTCAATTTTATTTAACTCCTCGGTATCCTATGGTAACGCGGGTTATTTTCCGCAAGTCTTTGACTAAGCGTCGGGTCACACCGGAATGGCAGCGACCGGCAGCGACGCGGCGAGCACTTTCAGTGTGAAATAATTTTAAACAAGACCAGTATCGCTTGAAAAGCTTGAAAGGTCTCGAGACCGCCCGCGGTGCCCCGAGCGGCCGCGCGCCACGCGCATCTTGTCGGTGGTTCTGCCTGCGACGACGCGAGGCCGCTCGCGGCACCACGGACGGCCGCGTGTATGTAATGTAGAAACAAAACTAGTCAAGAGGAGACTAGGCACGTGGGATCTGGAGGTCGCGCGAGGCTGCCAGCGGCGACGCCGGAGGCCGCTGGCGGACGCTGGCAGCTGCTGCCATTCCGGTGTGACTCGGCCCTAAGGGCAAGGCAACGCTAGGCAAGCTACAAGGTTATTTTGGTGCGTGGCCAAAATCGGACTAATACCGCCACCTTGCTTTGTCAATAGGTACACAATGACAATTTCACAAATGTAAGGACAAAATGTCTATTAGTCTATCAACGATCCCTGTCCATGTTATTCAGGCGCTCGCCGTAAGGTGAGTAAATGTTCCTTGTTCAAAAGACAAAAGACGAGGGTCTTTAGCACTTTTACTTCGAATTAATAGATGCAAAAGCAAAAACTCTCCTTCTTTTTTTGTGACTGTCGATGTCGTTTAAAGGATTCTTGATAAGAGAAAAGCACAACAAGCGCTAACACCCTGCCCCATAGACTAATATATCCCTGCCCAACCGACACATACACATCGGTAAGCCATCTTTGTAGAGTTCGACTAAACAAGCACCCAAGTTCCAAGTTACACATCTCATCAGCTGTCAGCAAACCATTTACAATGGAAGGGCGAGCAATTTTATTTTAGACATCTAAACCAATCCTCCCTGATCTATCTAAACTCGTTGTATTTAGATTTACTAATAATATCTACAAGTTCTTACTAGCCTTTCGGTATGTAGGTTTCGTCATTGGTATGCCAAACTAACTTATAGCTGCTACACACTATGCCGGCGGCCCTGCCGCGGGGCAAGCCGCGGCGCGCCCGGCCTTGCCGCACAAAAGATCGCCAAGAAAAATGAAGGCGCAAAAGCCGGGGGTACGTGCCGCGCGGCAAAAGCTGGCGGCCATGCCGCCGGCATAGTGTGTAGGTAGTATTAGAATGGAGCAACTTACCCAAAGAGTACCTACTATATTTTATCTTACCTCCCTTCGAATCACATGGTCGCTGCATGCTAAACAAAATCATTGATGATGATTTGTAGTTTCTCAGTCTTCGTATGCATATTTAAAGTTGCGCGCGTTTTCACATGAGAGCGTCATCGCTTTGCTTGTAGTTTGAGTCATTCAGGTTTATTCTGCTATTCACATTCATTCTTGGACAAGATCGTGAAAATTTGAAAAAAAAAAAAATATGTCGTTGTAATAAATTACCCTATACAACTGCCTTAAAGTTTAATTTTGATTGATTTCATACATTAAAATGAGAATTACTTCTACAATTGACAGATTGCATTGACAATCAAAAGAGATGTTGCCAATGATTAAAAATATAACAACAAGAAAAGCATTTTTGGACTCTGATTAGATAAATTATAGTAAAAATTTAAAATATACAATTCGCTCACGCACGGCTCCTACATTATCTTCAGTCAAATCAATGAAATATGGATTTCTCATGGGCGTGACGGATTAAAAAACCCAAAAATTAAATTTGATCCTGTGGTTATTTGACAAGAATAAATCTATTTATTGGGGGGAGTTGCCAAAAGGCTGGCAACTTTAGAAAAAGTCAGATTTTATTCACATATTGATACTGATGTCGACAGAGAAAGTGATTAAGGTTTTTTCAAGTTTATTATGTTTAAACAGTGAAATGAGTATTTCTTTATTGTGAGAAATGCTCTTATTTTCGTCAACGGATTATTGTGTGTGCCAAATAACTGGTTGTTATTTGGCTTTAAAATGTTGGAAAGTCGGGGCTATTGACACATCGTTCCTCGCATGTTTAAAGTAATTTTTAGGTGTGTTTTGTTGAATTAGTGTACAGGATGCCGAGGGGAGAGAACAGAACGAGCATCCTGTTATCTCGGGAAGAGAATGACCAGGTGTTCAGTTTGATTGGACCAAAATGCCAGGTGAGTAAGCTATGAATTCTCATTAGCAATCCGCGTGATTCAGAATGCCCTTAGATTACGTATCTCTGTCCATATCGGCGGATTATCTGTCGATATCGCCGCGATATTTTTTGAAGGCTCCGAATGTTCTCCTTGAATGACAACAATTTATTTGCTAAGAACTGTATCAAGAAGGAAACTGATCTATTGTGGTACCTGTTAGATTAAATTATTTACAAATCCTCACAACATTCTTATTTAAAATTCTATGATATAATCAAAATCATGATACATCTTCATGATTCGTCTTCAGTCATTATATTTCTCACGTAAACAACTATAAACAAAAACAAATTGCTTATAAAACCTTGTATCAGATAAAAGTAATAATTAATTGGGTGTCTGGGCTAGTACGTAAGTCTGAGGCCTGCAAGGTTGTTCCTTAACAATAGTGTATTTTTTACAACTTGTGAAGTACTCATTATTGTTATCTTCAGATTACGGCATAAAGCACTCATAAATTCATTGTTTTAACCTGTACTGTTGTAACAATTAAATTATTTGACTTCCGCAAAAATGTGTGTTGAAAGTATTTTATTTAGTATAGTTGTTTTTTTACTGAACTGCTTAGACGACAGACATTTTAAATATAAAATGTTGGAATCCCATTGCATAACCAAAGACAACAATACACAATTGCAATAAACAATAACAATTTACAATAGTGGGTTAGGAATACGACCATCCGTTCCATCACAAAGATAACTGATGTCACTTGGAAAGCTGCCATGCTAAAATGGAATTGGGCTAGATATATCTCCCGCATGTCAGACAACCAATGGGCCAAACTTACGACCCAATGGGTCCCTCTTGATGGCAAGTGATATTGTGGCAGGCCCAGACAGACATGGCGGGATGAGCTGGACTCCGTTAACAAGAACTGGTCCCTAGCAGCTTTAAATAGAGAGAAGTGGAAAGAGAAGGGAGGCCTTTGCCGTGCAGTGAGATGTCACAGGCTTTTAATAATAATATATATTACTTATCAGCTATAATTTAAACTGTTAAACCATATTCAAACAATGATTTTTATTCTTGTAAAAACCTTGAGCAATCTATGGTGTCAAGTTATAATCAAATTCTTAATTTTATTGCAATGTCAATTCATTAATTTCAAGCTTCAATAATTTTATCATAAAACAATTTTTTCACATAATTGTTCAATGTCTGCATAAATAATTAATCTTCATTAACAAATATTGATGTAAATAGTGAATAACACCTGTTGAAACACTAAATTGTTTATAGTGTAGGCTGTAGGTTTATTTGCAAAAGTTTATATTCCAAATAGGTCTGAAATAATTCTGTAAAATGAAATTAAAATATGCAGTTTAAAAAAGAAATATTGTTGAGTTAGTTGCCGTAAGCAATTGGTTATTTTCCTCATTGGATAAAAATTGCTAATTTCGTATTATATGTGGCACCTAAAGTTGGAAATAATGGTATATATTATTCTATTCTGTTCCATAAGTACCCATGTGGTATGTGGCAAACAATTTGTGTAGTTAAATATCAAAACCCGGTAAGTCACACCCCTACTCGAAATTAAACTGTGAATGGGGTCAATAAAAAAATGTATGTAGTGTTTTTAGTGTCTTACCTTGATTCGGAAAACTTGTGTTTTCCGAATCAAGGTAAAAACACTAAAAATGGTTAAAAACGATAATTTCTTTCATATCTCGTTACGTCCATTGCCAAGAGTTTATCAAAGTCAAGCATGTCGGCGACGGCCAAAAAGCGTAAAGTATGAGGTCTAAGGGCCGGGTCACACCGGAATGGCAGCGGCCGCTAGCGGCCTCTCGCGACCTCCAGATCCCACGTGCCTAGTCTCTTCTTGACTAGTTTAGTTTCTATATTACATACGCGCGGCCGCCCGCGGTGCCGCGAGCGGCCTCGCGTCTCCACTGGCAGCCGCGGGCGGAACCACCGAGAAGATGCGCGTGGCGCGCGGCCGGTCGCGACTGCCGGCGGCCTCGCGACCTTTTCAAGCTTTTCAAGCGATACTGGTCTTTTAAGTATGTAAGATAAAGTTTAAAATTATTTCACACTGAAAGTGCTCGCCGCGTCGCTGCCGGCCGCTGTCATTCCGGTGTGACTCGACGCTTAGATGGCTGCCATTTCCTTGAGTTATCGAGAGTGAAATCGGCAAGTTCAAAGTGATTTTTTTCAAACTTCGGTACGTTACTTTAGTTTGAAATATCAAATAACGGTATCTCCATCCTTACATCTGTTTTTTTTACCTTATCCGTTATTTACATTTTATTTTTATTAAACACAATCTCCTACACAAGTGATTGTTTTATCACAAACCTCAATTATAACTTTACTAGCTGCGCCCCGCGGTTTCACTCGCATATGTCTCGATCCCGTGGGAATATCGGGATAAAAATATTCTATGTGTTAATCCAGGTTATAAACTATCTGTTTGCCAAATTTCATCCAAATCCATGTAGTAGTTTTTGCGTGAAAGAGTAACAATCATACATCCATCCATACTCACAAACTTTCGCGTTTATATTATTAGTAGGATAGTGGGATAATCTATAGTTAAAACAATATTTCTTTCATTTTCCAGTTTTCACTTAGAGTGGATATACCGGTTTTAATATTTAACTACACATTTATCGGGCATTCCAACCACAGTATTATATTAAACATTTAATTTCTGAAAAATCCTTTCTGTATTTTGTATGATAACGCCACAATAATTAGGTATAATAAAAGCTGTACAAATACCATATTTTTTCCTTCTCATTCCACCTAAGTTAGTTACCCATCAAATAGTTTTTTCCAAACTATACTAATGCAATCACTAGCATTTGATAGTGAAGTATAAAAAATACTGGGCTGCCTCGTTGGTCGCAGGTCCGTGTCCTTGTGGAGGCGATCGGCGGCAGTGATCTCTCGCGTCCGGCCCTGGGGGCCTACTCCCTAAGCGAAATCCGTTCGTTCGGCCGTCGTTACGTGCACTTCGTTCTCCGTCTCGCTTACGGACATACCGTGAGTTAGACAGAGAACGAAGCGCCCGTAACGACGGCCGAACGGATTTCGCTTAGGGAGTAGGCCCCCAGGTCCAGGCCATGGTACGGAGCGAGAGGGCGTGGGAAGCCGTCACCTCCTTCTGGAAGCAGTAATGTTCGCGAAGGAGGAGGCGGAACGCGTGAGGGAGAGGCAAATTTCGCGCCCTCACGCCCCTAGCCGCCGCAGGAGGCGCCCTGGGCATCGGGAATCGCAGGCCGTTTCCCGGCCACCGTAG
The DNA here is from genome assembly GCA_916701695.1 of Agrochola macilenta. Classification (NCBI taxonomy): domain Eukaryota; kingdom Metazoa; phylum Arthropoda; class Insecta; order Lepidoptera; family Noctuidae; genus Agrochola; species Agrochola macilenta. The sequence goes on along the minus strand of OU753554.1, from coordinate 5,202,492 downwards.
GCGCGGGTTTGCGGACGGTGAGCAATGGGTAGCTCACCGTCCGATAAGGACCAGGCCCGACGGCGCGTTGTGTTCCACGCGCGCCTCAAAGAGATGTGAGCACAATAGAAGGGGTCTGATAGGACCGATGTCTGCCGGGGACGCGGGAAAGTCCGAAAGGGATACCGTGGCCCGTGGCAACGTACAGACAACACTGAAGGAACACGGGTGGTTTTTAGTCAGTAAGAGTCTGACACGCCCTCCCGAAGTTATTTGATAATTTCCCACCCAAAAAAAGGTCCGGCAAAGTGTTTTTGGGCTTTTTCTATCAGGAATTTCACAGTAGCAGTCCGAAGTTTGGATTTGTGCCCGGTTGATGGCAATAGGCTCGCCTTTACATGGACCTTTATCATAACTGGCGAAATGTGGGTGTACTAATAAGGTACACGTCTGCCTAACCCTTCGGGGATTACAGCTTAGGCGTGATGTTATGTTTATTATGGTATGTGAAAAGGAAAATCATTTTAATACACCCGAGTGGTATTCGCGCAATTAAGACAAATCTAACGACATAACATTCATCAAAATCGTTTCAGCCTTTTAGTCGTTATGAGGGACATAGACACGGACATACACACACTCATACATACAGGTCAAACACATAACCCTCCTTTCGCTTCGCCGCATTCGTTTAGCCGATTAGCCGATTTAGTTGTATTAGCGATAATAATATAATCATAATATAACTAAGTAATACCTACCTAGGCAGGTGATAATTTAACATGCGGCAATTGAATAAACTTAATTTAAATCAAATCCAGTGACTCTAAACGTGGCAAATTGTACCTACTTTCGGTTTCGACCTTCGGAATTATCGGAACCGAAGTCGAAGTCGGATGTATAAAATTAATCGGAAGTTCCGAACTTTCAGAGTCGGAACCGAAGCTCCGTAACATCGATCGATCGATGTCTATAGTATGGGTAAAAAAAGTACAGTCTGTTGCTTCTAGAAAGTTACGCAATAGTCTGGAAAGCGCCAGTAACTAGCTATATAATTTCACTCTATAAAGCGTTTAAAGGGCGAAAGTTAATCTAGGCGTCGCGTCGTATAAATGGTTCTGCCGGCCTGTAATAGAAAGCATGTCGGTTTAGCATTTGTTTTATATCTTCGTTAGGATTTATCGTTGTCTATCGAAAGTAGGAGTTTCGATCGCGTAGAAATTAAACCGCTGCTGATAATCGGATCGCATCTCGAGACTATAAAGGGCAGAAGTTTAAAGCGTCTTGAAAATCTATTTCCTACCACCTGTCCTTTAAGGAATTATCTATCATCCTGGGTTTATCAAGAAATTATCCATCTTTGTGTATTAGCCTACCTAAAAAGGCACTGGCCATGTGCCATTTATCATGAATTTGTTACAACCGATATTGTAGTTATCAAATTTAATTTCCTTCCTATGGAGTTATCGCAAAACTTCCAGGGTATTACCTAATTTATACTATTGTATTTTAACTGAGACTGACCTCGAAACACACGAATGTGAACATAACTCGTACGCTGTTCTTGAATGGCTTCTCAGTGTCGCAAATGGCCGAAGACTGTCAGCACCAGCACCAATAATTAGGAAATAGATAATGATGGATTGATTAGGATATAGGTATAAGGGGCTCGTGGCTAGCTAGTCGCGGTCGGTTCGTGGATGGGCCATCCATTACATATCGAGACCCCTCCCCATGCCTCGGAATGAACGTTCAGCCCAACGGCTTACAACCCGGCTGTCATTCGTGACGGGTAGTCAGAAACTCAAAAGTCTGACAGCCAGTCTTACCAAGGGCTATCGTGGTAGGCCGCTAAGAGCCGTCGCCGTCGCCGTCGCCGATAAGAGCCGAAAAGTTCCTATCTGATTAGTCGGTGCCGGTTCGCGCTGATTCCGCAAAAAGTATGAAAACTGCCTGCGCCGACCAGCGTTGACAACCAGCGCTTGTCGGTGCCGACAACCGCTAGCATATCGTCGACGGTTACCAGCGTTCTACATAAATACGCCCTTACCCAGTAATTGGGTTGTGGAAGTTAGATAGGCAGTCGCTCCATATAAAATACTGGTATGCATCCGGTTAGACTAGAACCCGACCCCAACAGTTGGGAAAAGGCTAGGCAAATTGATTGACTTTGGATTATGATAAGTGAACGAGATACTGCAATTTAAATAATATTCTAGATCTAATTCGCATGTTTAATTTCCCAGAATCGCGGAAATTCCCTGCTGTAGGAAAATTATGTAATTATAAAATATTTTTTTTTTTTTTTTTTTATTATTAATTCGTATTTCTACGCATATAATTATGACGACCATGCACATATCAGCGTTAGGGGATACTAAACGCCCCCAAACGTAACAATAAAACTTCTATTAAGGCTCATTCAGCGCCCTTCAACCGATACAACTATTATTAACTTTTGTCTGCCTATAAAATACGCATAGGTCCTATTGGTCTGAACGAAGGAAGAAAAGTGTTTTACCTTTATCGACCATACGGCTACACGTTGTGGAACTAAGAGACAAACTACACCTCTTATCCTTTGTGTTCTACCCAACACCTGCAATCTAAGGGTCCTCTGCGCATTGCGCTGCCACTGAAAACGCTGTAGAAGTAGCATGTTCTTTGGCGGCCTGTAAAGTTTCTTTAAACTTCGCCATACTTAACATCGAAACAAAAAGGAAGAAAAGTAAAACCGGCCAAGTACGTGTCGGATCACGCACAATGAATGGTTCCGTAGTTGGGATGAATTTATCCCAAGAACAAACTTAACATTGTAGTTGAAAAACATTTTCTCCCATACGGAATGTATAGGAGATCATGTTAACCTGTAAAGCCTACTTAGCTGTGATAGTTTTCCTTTTAACTTCGTTATTACTACTGCTGTGATTTTTTTCCCAAATCCAAGTAAAACCATTTAGCTGGCAGGGGGGGGGGCACACTTGACTCTTACAAAAATTGGCACTTTAAAGCTTAATATTTCGCAAACGGATCCCTAAATTGAAAAATGATTTTGTCTCTGAGCTAAGCTGCGGACAGACAGATGGACATGGCGAAACTATAAGGGTTCCTTGTTTACTACGGAACCCTAAAAATGTGGCAGAAGCATTCAAAATGCTTTCTACATTGCACGACGATAGAGGTCTCTGATAGATGCTTTCTAAAATTACAAACGTATGAAGCTAGCTGGTCTATGCATAGCAAGTGTTTTGTCGAGACATATTAATATGTGCTGTCAACACTTCCGTTCTAAACTGTCCATACTAAATAAACAGTAATGTCTAGATAGTTGAGTGTACGTGCCTCTTGACTAGCATTAATTAAATTGATTCCGTAATTACTTTGTCAGCTTTGCGTTGGTTATCATTATTTAAAATTAATTGTGAAGTGATTTATTGGTTTTTGCCGATACAAGATACCTATTGTCTTCAGAAAGTACCTGAGCACTGTGTCTCATTCCAAACCAAGACAATATATAGACCTAAAATAACGCCCGTGGCCATATATGGGAATAAAATTCATTGTGGAATCCAAAATTACAACCCAAATTTGGATCAGATCATCGGACGAACTGTGATAGATAGTACAGTCAGTACTCTGCATAACCCGACCCGTCTTCCCTTCTTCATTTTTGTAAAAGGCTGCACATTCACTGCATCCTAATTGCGTAACACACGATCAATCAATCTGAATCATTTTGACGGGTATTGCTATTCCATTGGCTTCTTAAGTTCGCAAAAACAGCAACGTAATTATCGCATTTAATGTTGTTGAACTGTCAAAATTACACGGATTCTGATTTATCGATGACGACGACTTATGATTTATGGTGCAGGTAAGGTAATGTACGAGTACTGATCGTACCTACCATACTACTGATACAGCTACTTAAGAAGTTCATGCCTACGTTTTTCATACATATCCCAGTCAAGACATGTGCTAAAATAATAGCAAGCCATTAGCTAGGTCATTGCTACATGTACCTAACCCAATTCGCTCAGTTGACCCCAACAACTCGCGGGGCTCACAGCAGACACAATACTAAGCACCTTCAAATATTGGTTAGTTTTCTCATAGTATACAAAGGAAATAATGTCAAGTCTTGATTAATTATTATACATAAAAAAATGTTGGCGACAAATTCATTGAAAACAACGCTTGGCAGTTGAAGTAAAGCAAGATATAGGCCAACCGCTATACTCGATGTTGTTTTAAAAAGCTCAAGAGCATAAGAAGTAGTTACCTAGTGTCCTGTAGGGCTGTAGATACCTATTTAACAAAACATTGCGATTATCACAGTATTACGCCTGACGATTAATGTTTGAATATTTCCCTCTACTTTCAATGTAGCGTTCTAGGAGGAGGCCCATTGTTCAGTCGTGTATGACTACATTGACTATCTGTTATTATAACTATTAACTACATAACGTCACATACTTTGAGCCTCATATGTAATAGATCCCAATGATTGGGGGCGACACTCCATTAACCGGGCACAAATTTGGACCTTGGTCTACGACTCAGAATTTCCGTTACAGAATCCCAACAACATCAACCCAGGACCCCACACTCAACAGTTGAGTTTGCGACCACTAGAATACTAACGAAGTTATTCCAAAGTAGGTATCTCCCTCATCGGCCTCCAGACTCACCGAGAAGGCCCGAGCATACCCGAGAAACGTTAATAAGAATAGTTTCTCGCCATCTCCTTGTCATTGAATTTGTCTTCTCGCGAAATTTCTCTACATGCAACTTGAGGCTACTTAATATATTCTTAAAATTGTCAAGTAGCAATAACAGATGGCCTACGTTTCTTTATACATGTTTCTGCAGGGTTACGTCAACTTACGTGTTTCGAAATCGCAGTGAGAATGAGAACATTAAGATCAGTATGATGGACGAGGAGAGAATATTAAGTTGATGGCTTATGTAATGAGTTGAGGCTTCTTTTAGAAAATGTCGCATGTTGTCAAGATGGATCGTGTTTCGGTTGATAACACTGGTGTGTTTGAGTAGCTCGTAATAAAGTCTGATATAACTTAACCTTTTATTGCGCTTTCTCATTCGTCCTTATATGGAAAGTAGAAAAATATCCTTACATAATTATTATAAAACGCGTTGTCGCTGTGGCGATGCTTGGCGGAAGCCTAGTGGTTGTCACGCTACGCGTGCAGCAATGGATGTCTGGTTACCTGATAAATGATTATGATGAATACTTGGGCTAGGTTTTAGTCCACACGTGCGGACTCTTAGGCACGGCTTCGTCTAATAATATCAGATTAATTTACCATAAAATCAATGCGATTTTCTAGGAGAGCGATCACTTGGCTTATCACAGTTGACTACACTACATGTGTCATCCTCTCTTAAAGGTCAGCTATAAGCAGATTGCATCCGAGCGTCCTGTAATTGCGCTTACGCATAATTACACGCGTGTATGCGTCATGAAGGGTTCTGATAATAAATTAATCGTCAACGTTAGTTATTGAATCATTTTAGATAGACTAAACAATGAAAGTAGACTAAAGCAAAGACTAATCTTAACACTTTTATCATCCGTCTACTGCAGGCGGAAGTAATCTTTTATCATCAATGAATAATGCCACAAGCTGATACTGGCCACCTGATAAAATTCCTTGAGAACATACTAGGCTGAAAAAAAAACAAAACTGAGCGAACCTTGTCCTCTCTCTCATCGATAAGAACTATGTAGCTCATGGAAGTAAAAATATTAGTCAGCTATGAAGGATAGGAGCGGTGTGTACTGCCTCACACCGTAACTTACATATTTAAATCTTTTTTAACCGACTTCCAAAAGGAGGAAGTTATCAATTCGATTGTTTATATATATAATTTTTTTTAAATTTATGTTCCGATTAGACTTTCTTTAATGTAATACCTCCGTCATTTATAGACGGATTTGCAAAATTCTTTTTTTGTTTGAAAGGGTATATTTCCGAGATGGTCCCATTGTTATTAGGTCAGGATCTGATGATGAGATCCCGGAGAAATCGAGGGAACTCTTCAAATATTATAGGCACACCGATAGTGATTTGGGTATTTCCTATAATAACACGTGCAGTTGCTCTTGGAAAAAGCACCATATGATAATATGAATACCAAGCAATTTATGCTCGTCGCAATGTATATGGACAAGTGGAGCTGATGGTGAAGAACCAGGAGAACTCCTCAACGATTAACGTCCCTGCTTCGAGAAAAGCAATATTTTGTAAAAGGTGATGAGTAGTCAACATTAGGCAATATTGTAACTTAGATAAATTACAAACTGACCCACTAAAAAGCGAAAAATAAAAACTTTTTTACAAAAAAAAAAACAACTGACTTCCAAAAAAACACTGCATAGTGAAAAATAACTTAAATTTCGGAAGTCGGTGGCAAATAACGAAATTTTTTTGGAAGTCGGTTTTTAATACATAGATAAATCTGCAACAGGTTACCTTCTTGCAACTTTTCTAACAAAATCAATATTCCTTCAGAGTCTGGCAACGGCCGTGGTCCAGCTATTCACGACAGAAGATCCTTCGCATTCAAAATGGAAGAAAAAGGACACAGGCGTACTATGCCTGATCAAAGACAATGGGAAGAGGTCGTACTTCTTCAGGATATACTGCCTCTATCGCAAGGCTATGATATGGGAGCAAGAGGTCTACCTCCAGATCGAGTACAAGAACCCAAGGCCGTACTTGCATACTTTCGAGGCAGAGGTGAGTGTCGTTTTGTTTATTATGTTTTCGTGAAAATTTTGAAGCCTCGGGCATAATCGCGATACATGTTTCGCACTTTTTGCTACATCTATCTGATATTAGTTTTGTCACTGCTGATACCGTATTATAAAGTTTTGTGTAGCGAAAAGGGGACGGAAGATAATAGATGCTACATGGTCCAAGATACTCCATCTTCCTAATCAATCAACCTAACCTTTTCCCAACTATGTGGGGGCCGGCTTCCAGTCTAACCGGATGCATCTGAATACCAGTATTTTACATGGAGCGACTGCCGATCTGACCTCCACAACCCAGTAACTGGGTAATACGATACGCTTTGGTAAGACTAGTTGTCAGTCTTTCGGGCTTCTAACGACCCGTAAAGACTGTCAAAGATCCACGAATGACAGCCGGGACCAATAGCTTTTAACTTGCTTTCCGAGGCACGGAGGAGTCTCGGTATTTAAAGATGGTCACCGATCCACGGACCAATCCCGACAAGCATAGCTTAACCTGTTGGATCAACCCATGCGGCTGTTATTACTTAGCCACGAGCTTCTCTCATAGTTCCATCTCCCTTTTACTGGAAAATTATTATGGCTTTAACAGGCCTTCCACCCCTGGTATTTGTGGACGCCTAAAGAAATGTGGTCAAGGCGAGACGTGGCACAAGAAATCAATAATTTGATATATTCAGTCTGTCCCAGTTATTACACAATTAATTCCTCCACTATTCAATTGCGCTTCAAAACTTCGTATCCATTTTTGGCAGTCAAGCCATACTGTCTGTGTATCGAAGGCTTCTTTAATCTTGTTAATATTTGGACAGCTGCCTTTGTAAAATTTTGCGAAACAATGTTTCTCCTATGAGCCGATGTAAAATCCACATTAGCCTTGCAAAGGTTGATTGAAAGTCTTACTGGCTACTTAGCTTATCTTGAAAAAATATAGAAATGAATCGTACCCAATATATTATGTTTTCACATTTTGGTATGAAAACATTAGGGATTATTGATAGTCGAATCATCGCCGACTGGCTCATTCATCGTACAGGATAATTGTATCAAGTTATCAAACAAAAACATCGATATCCATGTAGCGTTATTAATTTATCGTGTACTTAATAAGTACATTTGGTGTAGATTGTGTTTTTAATTAGCAGGAAAACGTTACCTGTTGCTAGTTGTCGATAAAATCTGTATTATGATGTTTATCCTTCCAGAAATAGAATATAATGTATCGGAGCAACGCGTGAAACAATTTATTTAGTTGAAATGAAACAGAACACTGGTATTCGTTTGAACCAGATGGTATAACTGGGAACCGAGGCTAACATACTAAGCTGATGACTTAATATGTTAGAAAATAACACGATCAATTACATAGTTTATGGTTTTCCTTGTCCTTAGTGCATTTTAGAAGATGTAAACTACTCATTCACAGTTCTTCTTGTTTATTTTAATACACATAATAATATTTTCCTCGAACGTTTTGTATAAGGGAATCTGAAGTGTTTCCCAAGAGACAAAGTGTCGTCTATCAATACTCTGATAATTTTTCCGAAATTTTTTGTCAAAATGTCAACGTCATTGATCGTATGAGTCATCAACGAACCAAACGAGTGGTAAAACTATAACAATATTTCACCCGCACACGTATTTTAACGCACACATAAGTTATGACATTGGACAGTAAATGATGTTACCGCAATGTTTATTTTAAATCGAGATAAGTTTATCCCAGATTTATTCTAATTTTACCTATTTATTGAGGATAACTGAACATATTGGGGATAATACATTGCACCGCGGCACGGGCAAACACATTAAAACAATATGAACGATGGCATAACCTATATGACGAGTATTGACGTAATTTTCAGAGAAATAAATTATTATGGGTACAAGTTAGTAGAAAAAAAACCATATTTGGTGTTGTTGACAGCGATCAAATATTCCCTGACCACAGCTGATCCCTAGTTGCCTATTGCCTGTATATTGCCAGGGGCCACGGTATCCCTTTCGGACTTTCCCGCGACCCCGGCAGGCATCGGTCCTAGCGGATCCCTTCCGTTGTGCTGACATCTCTTTGAGGCGCGCGTGGAACACAACGCGCCGACGACCCGGGCCTGGTCCTTATTGGACGGCGAGCTACCCATTGCTCACCGTCCGCAAGCCCACGCCTACGGTGGCTGGGAATCGGCCTGCGATACCCGACGCCCAGGGCGTCTCCTGCGTCGGCTAGGGGCATGAGGGCCCGACATTTGCCTCTCCCTCACGTGCTCAGTCTCTTCCTTCGCGAACATTACTGCTTCGCAGAAGGTGACGGCTCCCCACGCCCTCTCTCTCCGTACCATGCACTGGACCAGGGCCGGACGCGAGAGATCACTGTCGCCGATCGCCTCCACAAGGACACGGCGGTGCCCCGCCCAAGCCGGGCAGACCTCCACCCTATGCTCTACCGTGTACTCCGGGCGATTCGCACAGTGGTGACACCCGGCGCTTCCTCCCGCCTTATGCGGAACAGGAACCTCCCGAAACAACCGTGTCCGGTGTGGACCTGCGTCAGGAGGAAGGTTAGGACGCCGTGGTGCCTCTCTAGCCACTCTTCAAAGAGGGTACTTATCGCCGCAATTGTGGCGTGCCTAGTAGCCTACCTAACGTTATAACCCATTCATAATGCTCGAACCCAAAAACAGATATTCTTATATTTTAAGAAGAAAACATTTCTATTAGTGCCTCAAAAAGGTATAGTCTATTGACATACATATGTAGGAAATTAGAAACGGTACACAGACCTATAAAAAAACAATAAAGGAATTGAATAACTTCATCACAAAGTTTAGTTGTCTTTCTTATTTGTACAAAATATATTTTTGCACTTTAAATTGGCACTGTTTCAAACTGACTTCGCTCTTTTGTTCCTAAGATCAATTTAGGTAACAAATAAAACCGGCCAAGTGCGTGTCGAACCACGTACAATGAAGGGTTCCGTAGTTGGGATGAATTTATCACAAGAACAAACTTAACATTGTAGTTGAAAAACATGTTCTCCCATACGGAATATATGGGAGATCATGTTTTTCAAACCGCAAATATAAGTTGGTTGATTATTACTCGTTAACCTGTACAGCCTACTTAGCTCTGATAGTTTTCCTTTTAATTTCATATACGTAGTCTGGTCATAAGTTTTGTCACATATGGAAAGTTAAATAAATGACACAATGAGTTACGCACTACAACCATTTATATATCAAATAAAAGGGTATAAAATACAGATTTAAACCACATTAAAATTATTCGAAATGTCCTCCTCTTGCTTCGATACAAGCCTTCAATCTGCAAGGCCAGTCATCAATCGAAGCACGCACGACATTCATGTCAATATCGGCGAAGTGACTCCAAGTTGCGATGGGGTTTAGCGCAGACCTTCTCCTCTAAGTGCTGCCATATTTTGTAATCCAAGGGATTCAAGTCTGGACTGGATGAGGGCCAATCCTCATGCCAGATAAAGTCGATTCCACGGGTCGTGAGCCAGTTTTGGTTACTTTTCGCCTTATGAGCCGGCGCAGACTCCTGCTGGAATACCCAGTGCCTGTTTTCGAACATTGTTTGTGAAAGAGGTTCCACAATGTTTGTTAGGACTGTTTTTTCACAAAAAAACACCTTCGTTGGACCCAAATAGGACACCCCAAGCCAAACCATGAATGCCGACGGGTGATGACAACGCTGAACACGTGGTACACGTTTATTCGCTTCTTCACTAGAGTGTGCATACACTTTATCATTTTGTTTATTGAAACTCTCCTCAACATAAAAAAAAAAATCGTCCGAAAAAAGTATTTCGCGGTTTTTTTTTCCCGCGTACCGCCTTAACAAAACCCGGCTTCTTTCGAGTCTGATTTTCTTCAGCCGTGCGTTAAGAAGATGTGCTGTTTTTTTTCTAATAGCACGCAGTCCTAGGTCTACATTTAACACCCTTTTAACAGTAGTTCTGCTTAGTCCCACCTGCAGAGCCAACATTTTTTGCTTGCGGACAGGATTTCGTTGGATTCGCGCCTTCATTGCTTTGATGACCGCTGTAGTCCGAACAGTACGAGGTCGACCGCTCCTTTGTTTATCTTCTAATCTTGAATCTTCCCTGAATCGTTTGATAGTACGATAAATAAATCTCAGTGGAATTTTCAAATTTTTCAGCAGTTTGAAAATCTCAGTTGGCGCGTGACTGCAACGATGCAATGCAATTACTGCGACTCTGTCTTCTTTGCGCGTCTACTCCATTTTAGAAAATGAACAAAGTTCCAGAAACCCTTTGTTTTTATTTTCTTTAAATATTCAAATTTCTAATGCCCATAATATTTTCCTCGGCTTGCATTCTAAATTCGAAATTTTACCTATGTGACAGAACTTATGGCCCGACTACGTATATACTACTGCTGTGAATTTTTTCACAAGTCCAAGTACAACCATTTAGCTAGAGAGGGGGGGGGGGGGGGGGGGGGGGGCACGCGACCCTTACAAAAATTTTCAGTTAAAAGCTTAATATTTCGCAAACGGATCCCTGAATCCAAAAATGCTCTTGAAAAACACAATATTTTTGAAAGAACTTTCTAACGATACCCCACAACATGGGGTAGATGAGGAAAAAAAAAACATCCCCACTTTACGTGTAGGGGAGATACCCTAAAAAAAATGTTTTTCTTGATTTTATTTTACCACTTCGTCGGCATGATTAATATGTATACATATGCCAAATTACAGCTTTTTAGTACTAACCGTCTCTGAGCTAAGCCGCGGACAGACAGACGGACATGGCGAAACTATAAAGGTTCCTTGTTTACTACGGAACCCTAAAAAAGACAAGTGTTTACTTAGTTTTGGTGCCAAAAATAAACGATAAGCATACAAATGTAAACTCGGCGAAAATTTACTCTAAGATTCAAATTTGTTTGCATGTAATTTTTTTTCATGTGGTGCAATTTTTTATTTAAATTGTAAGCCTTAGCGATATTTTCTTTTGCTGGTATATTTTGTTCAAACGGATAGAAAACTTTTTTAGCTGACCGTATTCCCAAGAGTATTTATTTTGAATACTGCCTGCTACATCACATACATTTCACATGTTCAAAGAATTGGTCCGTAAAGAGCATTTCGTCTGATCTACATGAAATTAAAGGTTTATACAATTATAACACTTGCAATTAATTGGCTACGTGAGAAAAACAATTCAAAAAAAATACGAGCGAAGATGTTTAACCGTAAGTTTCTTTATTTAAAAGGTTGATCTGCACACCCTCATTTTTGCTAATAAAAACATACTGCAATCTCCAGTCACCGAACCTGGCAATGCCCGCTGATGTTCACTATCAGTCAGTAGGTGACCTACAATTTTGCGGCATCATTACAACAGAAGCTTTATCTTTAGACCCAGGTTTAAATCATCTACCTATTTTTAAATTTCGAACTCTATACCAACAAAGTCAAAGTTCTAGTTACAAAAATTGACATCAAAACCGAGCCTAACTTGTCAATTAAGAACTTTGCCGTGCTCTGAATAAAGTTCAAAATGCAACTACTGGCTCGCAGAATTGGGCTTGGACTAATGTTCGAACTTGTTTTGTCATAAAACGGTAAAATGTATACTAAAATGAATATTTATTTGATTACAGGAATACATGGCCGCTTTCAACTTCGCAAATGAAAATGAAGCGAACATCCTTAGAAAAATACTCATTGAGAAAATCGAACTCAGGAAAAGTAGACGAGAGGGTTGGTATACTGTCCTTTAAACATTTTAAATTAGCGAACGGTTTTAGCACAGAAACTCCATTACGAGTATACTTTTATTTCTAAGAATTATTTGCGCTTAGTATTTAAGTATGTTCAGGTAACAGGTAGGTTTAGGTTAGGTTAGTTGAGGAGGCTAGCGTTTCCCAGTAGTAGAAACATTAAATGATGAATAAGTTATGTGGGCTGATCAAATGGACAGCTATATTTAAGTAATGCTAGATTGGCACGTTTCCTCGTGGAATGTTGTTTACCGCCATCAACAATGACATTTCTCCACAATACCTTAGCTCTAATATACTTCCCATAGACCATTCTCATGAGGAACCGATGAAGCAATAATGCGTCGAATGACGTCACACTCCACAGCATGTTTATATTGGTTAACGCGCTGTTTACAAACGCGCAGTTGATAAACATTCATTGTGGTTCTGGATGTGGATAATTCCTAGACTATGTCATTGTTAAATGTTGCTCTTCCGTTTCTTGATCTTTAAGAATACTTGGCTTAGTGTTTTCAACTAAACCGAGGCCGAACTAAACGAGGCTTAGTAAGAATCAGTTTGAGCATTTTTTGCTCAGACTAATTCTTATTAAGGCGACGATAACTGACTTTTATTGTTTTTTTTTATATTTTTGTCTTAACGAGTAGAGTTAATGATTTGGCAAAAATATATGTTAAATAAGAGCATTTTCTTAATAATTTAATATATGAATATTTTAGATTATGTTTATATTACATAGTGAAATTTATTTGTAAAGTTATGTCTAACGCGGATAAAAAACTGAGAAACACGGAAAATCTATCAAGCGTATGTTTCTGAAACCTTCACCATTTTAAAGATAATATTACTATTGATCTTTTAGTATACCTTTTTTTTATGTATAATAAATTAATAATGCGTCGTTGGGACATCGCTCTTTGATGGGCGAGTCTTATTACTGGCTGGACGTACGACGCGTTCCGTGAGCTCAGTACAGAACACGCAAGCGAACCACTCAAGGTCACTGGTATATATCTGCGTCTTAAGCCTCGTTGCGGTGAGAATGTGGAAGCAATTGGAGTTTTGTTAAATTAAAGTATGAAATAAATACCTGCATTGCCATTTTTCCAAGGTTATCAGTTAGGTTCTGAAGAGAAACATCTAACGGGCTGTCAAGAGATAAAGTTATTGAAAAACTTTGTCGTCAAAGATTTGATGAATTACTATACTCCATTTGAAATAAGATTAAGACTTTTAAATAAACCTTTTTTTACAGTTTTTCAATCGATTATGACTTCTACCGTAGTAATAAGGATGGCATTAAAAGCAAAAAAGTTGTTACAATACCAAGTGTTTCCTGCATCTGCCATTTGTCATGCCACCAACGCAATAGAAGTCAAAATCGGTTGAACGGACTGTAAAAACGGTTTATTTGAAGGAGTATAGTTACGTTAGATTAATATACTTCAGTTACTTACAAGTTTCATCTGCATTTCACTCCTTCTCTGCTAGTGGAAGGTGTAAAAGGCACTTTAGATATGAAAGACAAGAAGATTAGCGGCAATATCTGCTTATGCTAACAACAAATGTAGTTCAGCAGCTACTCAGAATCTTACGAATAGTAGTAGTAGGTATGATGCTATCTCGTTTTATAGAACAGCGACTAGGCCTAACAACTATTTTGACTGAACATTAATTTGGATGTAGCCATGTAAGGTCTATTAAAATTCTTGTTTCCAATTGATTTATTTTCACATAAACAAACATCAACTTTATGTAAGTGTAAATAAAGTTGATTTTAGACTGACTAGTACTGTTGAAAGTCATACAAATATGAAGTTGTAGCGCAAACTGAACCTTATGTGTAGGAATTACAGTTGTTTTTCCTAAAACTGGTGTTTGTTTATATGTTTGGCAAATAAATTGCGAACGCAGTTTAGTTAGCTTTGGCCATGTAGTTAGAGGGCTGATCCGGACGTATATTTAACCGGTTGTAGCCCCAAAAAAAGAAAATTTATTCAAGCCCCGCGGTTTGACATTGACGTGCGCTTTACGTTACTTTCGACATTTTTCAGAATTTTTTGGTGTTACCTGTAATTTTTTGATTATTTTAGGTCTAGTTGACGAGAATATCCGTCAGGCCATAGAGTGAAACTTCCCACAGACCATATTAGCCCTTATTTTTATAGTAAAAATAGAGATTTAAGCCGTGTGTAACGCCGTTTACCTTAAGGACACAGTGGGGTTTGAAGGAGATTACTTATTGGTTTACCTCAAGGATTCACTGGGCGCCTAAAGGAGTAGCCCTTAAAAACAAGGATTCTTCTAATGAACTTAATTTTCTATCCACAGAGCGACGCACACGGTCAATGGTATCAAGTCGCAGCAGCGGGTCCAGTTTCGTGCCCTCTCGACAGAATGGCACTTTACCGCCGCCGCCCCCGCAGCCCGAGCCGGCGCCGGCTCCGCCCGTGACGCCGGCGCCCATGCCAGTCATGCAGCTGCAGCCCGTGCAGCCCGTGCAGCAGCTGCAGCCGATACCAGCCAAGACCAACCATAGTTTAGGAAGTTAGTATCTCGCCTCCATAATGGAATGTTGTGACACTTAGGCTCACTTGCACCTAAAATCACTAAATGCGATAAGCGCTAAACGTATTTAAAACATCGTTTTGTTTCGGTCAATCGTTTGAAAATGACAGAGACAGAATTATGTTTTAAATATGGTGATGTTTATAATATGTGGTACAAGTTGTCCTTAAAGCTGTTTGTCACATAGTGTACATAAAAAAAGTATGTTGTTTTCAGTTCTTCATGTTTTGCCTTAATTTTCTTTTAATAGTTTATCCTATACTATTAACAGAGCAATATGTTGTCTACTCGAATTTATCGATATTTTTTTTGTTTATTTCTGGGAAAATCGGTTATCTCTATGTTCACCCGAGCTGAGCTCGGTGGACCAGGTACTGGGATATTGGGACACTTACATTTTTGAATTTATTTTCGTTCGATTAAATATAAGTATGAATTTCAAGTTTTAATAAAATTCCTGTTGTCGTCAGGCTACACACTGAAGAGTAATAAGAAAAAACCAAAGGGGCGAACAATTACGAAAGCAGACATCGGCATGCCGCAGGGCTTCATACACATATCACACGTCGGCTGGAATCCTAACAAAGGTATTATTATTTATTCATTTTGTGATAATATTTTTCTAACTCGGGCCAAAATTATTCATCCGTTAGGATGTGATACGATTAATAATTTTAACACATCCGTTAGGATATGATATAATGAATAATTTTAATAATTTTATCTCCTTAATATCCTTTGAATACTTATAAATAACATTTTTAAATATTAGTATATAAAGAAATATAAAAATATATATATAATAATAAGAATATATTATTTTTATAACTAATACTAGCTTTAGCCGGCCCGGCTTCGCACAAGTAGCACTAAGCATTTATTTATTGAATACTTTAAGCACACAAATCTTCAAAGGCGGACTTAAGGCATTGCCATAAGCATTTTTTACCGGTCAACCTTTGGGGATGCAAAGACAAACAGTGGTAGGCTTATCTACGGCGCACCTCCCTACCTACCCTACCCTACCTACCTACATACGTACCTACACATCTACCCTACCTACATTACATACCTACCTACCTTCCTACCTACCTTACCTACACCTTCATATCCCAAAAAGTTAATGACAGTCTCCTAAGACCGTTTTCTTGTAGCGACAACGGTTAAGGTACCTGTCCTTACTGCCCCATCTCTAAAATGCGCCCTGTTTATATTATTCTAACTAATATTATAAATGCGAAAGTGAGTGTGTTTTTTTCGCTGAAACGGCTGAACGGATTTGAATGAAATTTGGTACATGGGTACACCATGACCTGGAGAAGGACATAGGATACCTTTTATCCCGATAAAATTAAAATCAAAAGTCATTTATTCAAACTAGGCTGAGAATCAGCACTTTTCGAACGTCAAAATTACATAAGACAGTCCCCCAAAACGCCCACCCTTCACCACTTCCTAGTGCGTTAGCTGGGAAGAATAAGTGGCGCTACAAACTCCCCAGCTGCACAGCTGTCTGTTCAGTTAGAAGAACAACAATATATTTATGATATTTCCACGGGATAGAAACTTATGCGGGTGAAACCACGGGGCGCAGCTAGTACATAGATAAATTCACGCCTTTTTGTCATGGGGATGGGAATGTGGGCAGAAACTTCACCACGCCGTCTGAAACTTCTCGTCATCTCTCCTTTTCTCTCCCTCTCTCTCTCCGCCGTTTTTATACCTTTTTGCCATGGGGATGGGCCGGTGGGCAGAAACTTTACGACGCCACTTGAAACTGCTCATCTCTCTCCCTCCCTCTGTCTCTCTCTCTCTCCCTCCCTCTGTCTCTCTCTCTCTCCCTCCCTCCCTCTGTCTCTCTCTCTCCCTCTCCCTCTCTCTGTCTCTCTCTCCCTCCCCCCTCTCTCTCTCTCTCTCTCTCCCCCTCCCTCTGTCTCTCTCTCTCCCTCTCCCTCCCTCCCTCTGTCTCTCTCTCTCCCTCTCTCTCCCTCCCTCCCTCTCCCTCTCTCTCTCTCTCTCCCTTTCTCTCGCTCTCCCTCCCTCTCCCTTTTTCTCTCTCTCCCTCCCACCCCCGCTCTCTCTCTCTCTCTCCCTCTCTCATGATCAAAGCCGTAGAATAATATCGAAAATTTTGCTTCATTGGTCTATTGGTCGCGCTTACGACCACTGAGAGTTGTTCCTGGATCCCCAAGAGATATCTATTAGTTTTTTTTTTGCCAGAATATTCTTACTACTAGCACGGCTTTTGGAACTATGCCCGGTTTAATGGAAAAAGGCTCGACCCCTACAACATGGGACTTAAACATAACTTGCGAAATGTGGGTACAGTACGAGGGCGACACTGAAAGTTTTTAGAACTGGCCACTTGTAAACGATATAGTAAAAAAATAAGTTCAAATTTTGAAAATGTAATTCTTTGCCAATGTTATTGTGTATGTATTTTATTCATTTGTTATTTGTCACGTCAGCATGAATTTAACGCGAGAAAATTTTCGTACAATGATTTTTTATGACTTTCGATGTCATTTAAGTAAACAAGAAAGTTATCATAGACTTCTATTGGCCTTTCACGATGAAGCCCCATATTGTGCCACTGTTTACAAATGGTTTAATGAGTTTAAACGTGGTCGCACTAATCTCACCGATGATCTGCGTGAGAGCGGCCTTCTACGGCGACAACTGAAGATAACATCAGTGTTGTGGGGCGTATGATAGAGACTGACAAAAGAGTGACTTATCAGCAGATTCGGACAAGCTTAGGCATCGGTATGAGTCAAGTGCACAAAATCCTCCATGAACATTTAGCGGTCAGGAAGCTTTGTGCCCGGTGGATACCTCATAATTTGACAGAGGCCCAATAACTCAGTCGTGTTGATAAGTGTCGTGAAATGGTTCAAAGATTTAACAGAGGAGACTCAAATGCTGTGTTCGACATAATTACGGGTGACGAAAGCTGGATTTATTGTTATGATCCTGAAACTAAAAGTCAGTCTGCTGTCTGGGTGCTTCCTTCCGAGGAGTTGCTAACTGAAAAGAGGTCGAAGCGTGGGAAAAAATATGGTGGCTTCGTTCTTCGGAAGGACAGGTCATTACGCAACAATTGTTTTAGAGGATCGAAAAACAGTTACTGCAGAGTGGTACACTAAGAATTGGTTGTCACTTGTCTTGGAAAAAGTTCGGGAGAAACGACCTCGCAGTAGGATCCTCCTTCACCACGTCAACGCCTCGTCGCACATCGCCAAGCAAACAATCGACTACCTGGCGATGTCAGACGTGGAATTACTGGGTCACCCGCCCTATAGCCCCGACCTCGCACCTTGCGATTT
Organism: Agrochola macilenta; assembly: GCA_916701695.1. NCBI lineage: Eukaryota > Metazoa > Arthropoda > Insecta > Lepidoptera > Noctuidae > Agrochola > Agrochola macilenta. The sequence continues at coordinate 5,184,064 of OU753554.1, read as the reverse complement.
TTATTTATTTCCGAAAATAAAAGAAAAACTTCGAGGAAAACGTTTTATGGACGCCGAGGAAGCAGTGGCTGCGTTTCAAAATGCCGTCGAAGAGACCCCTAAGGACGAGTGGGCAAAGTGCTTTTCTCAGTGGTTCCATTGGATCAGCGATGTATTGATGTAAATGGACACTATTTTGAAAATATATAATAAAACTAATAACGTGCTAGTTTGTTCAGTTTTTGATTTTCTAAGAACTTTCAGTGTCACCCTCGTACTACCTGAATTTGAGAGAATGGAGTTTCTTACCCGTTCTTCTCCATAGGAACCTACTACGTTTTGGAGTGGGTAACTAGCTTCATCTTTCTGACTGAGATTTACAGGCACTTTTGAATTGACAACGGGTCGGCCCTTGTCAATTCAAAAGTTCCTGTAAATGGTTTAATTGAAATAAATGTTTTGAGTTTGAGTTTGACCTACCTCTAGAGTAATAAAGACGCGATCATATTATTTAATTATGATATTTTCAGGTTTCGATCTCGACAATGCGCCAGAAGCCGACGAACTCCGTTTGTTCTTCACGAAAGCCGGAGTTTCAGAGACGCAACTACAGGACCAAGAGACCAGAGAGTTCATATACGATTTCATAGAGACGCGCGGAGGACTGCCCGCTGTCAAACAGGACCTGGACAAGGGTGAGTTTTGTCATAGTTATAAAAAAATAAGTACTGCGAAGAAACAACATCTATTGCTACGAAAAGATGATGGAGTACAATGGAGCTCTTTGTGAAGATTTCTTTATATCATTACTATTTTTGCTGTTTAAGAATAGAGCTAGGTTTTGTAGTAAAGCGTATGTATACAGTCAGCCCCAAAAAGATGTATACACGGACAAGGAACCATTTTATTGTCTACAACCATTGTTTCATAAAATTGTATTCGCCGTACAGGTACAAAACATAGTATACAATTTATTTTACCAAAACAATGTAAACATTTTGTCCCAAAACATCTATACACCCTATAACCAAAACAAGGTAATCTACATAAGTCTTACAAATATGTGTACAGTAATCATTCAATTCAAAGGTCCAACCTCGAGAGATGTTAGAAATAAATATTTCGTTGAATATACGCTGTCATAAAAAAAATGGCATTTACTCTATTTCGTCAGACTGACATAATATGATTGTCATGACAACGATCACTTTTTAAGGTAGTCACTAACCGGGAGCATTTGCGTGTAATGTAACAGTTTAGATTTGAGTATTTTATCAGTGAATGCGTCCAGGCGAGCATTACAGTGCGTACCAGTGCAGGAAGTTTTAAATATAATCAATAAAAAGAATTATGCAGTAGGAATTTTATTGGATATCAGCAAAGCCTACGACAGAGTCTCATACGAAATTTTACTTAAGAAATTATATGCAATAGGTGTTAGAAGTACAGCACACAAGTGGCTCGTACCTAGAAAATAGGGAACAATTCGTAGAGGTAGAACATAGCGCCCCACACACTGGCCAAATAACACGCGTAAGATCTAATAAAACAAAAATAACAATGTCAATACCACAAGGCAGCGTTTTGGATTGCTTGTTATTTCTAGTTTATATTAATGACCTGCCTAAAGAAATTGACGCTCAAAGTATTTTATTTGCTGACGATATTTCTATAATTTTTCTTTACACCAATGAAGTAAACCTTAACTAAAGTCTAGACGATAAGCTATCCAAAATAATAGAATGGTTAAAAGATCATAACTTGGAGCAAAATGTTAACAAAACAAAGCTAATGCAATATAGACCATACCAAAAACGCAAATTGGATATGGATTACTCATACGACAACATAAAGCTGCAATGCATAAACGAGTTTAAATTGCTAGATTTAACTATAGATACCAATATAAACTGGAAAGCCCAGATAGATGCATTGGCAAACAAACTAGCCAGTTTTAAAACTGCTCTATCAGCATACTATGCCTACGCATACTCCAGGCAAAATTATGGAATCGTGGTGTGGGGAAATGGTGTAGATAAAGAAAGACTTATTATTCTACAAAAGAAATGTATACGAAATCTTGCCAATATAGATACCACAAGTACAAAGTCCTTACACTAGCTGGTATCTACATTTTAGAAGTTGGCAAATTTGTAAGAAAGCACCAGTCACTGTTCCCACTCACTAAGGACCTTCGCCCGCAACATCGCAGTGCTAGACGCCAAAACAAATAGTTCGGGGAGTTTACGCCGAATTTTAGGCTAACTTTGCATTAATTTAAAACAGCGATTTTTTTTTATTTAACGTGTAGGGTATGGACAAGGAAGTATGTTAAAATGTATACCGCGAAAAGTTCACCCCCGAGTGTACGTTTTTTTAAGAAAACATGTTATTTCAATTTTACTTGGTAGAAAAAAATATTAACAGATATGTTTGTATGGAGTATTTGTCGAACAGATGAGGTATTACAAGTAGGTTAGAAAATTAAACAAATTAGTCGACGGAAATTTTAATTTAATTTTAATACGCTATCCAACAAAATTAAACATATTGTACCTACTAGCGCAAGATATTAATCAAACAATTTTGATTAATATCTTGCGGTTTAGGCAAAAATGTAACAGAGTTAAATTTTGTTTAACTTTTATTTATAGGGTCTATCTCACTTAATTACAAGAAAATTAAACACATTAAAGCAAACCGTAACATTTTTTTAAATTATATTTCAATATTGCATACGTTATAGTCCGTCTTCATTGTACTGCACGGCCGCACTGATCAAAGATTTAAAAAAAAAACTCAGTCTCATAATAGAGTAGTTTTTGCAGAGCTGTTTAATAGGTAAACATCTGCAACATCAATGTATTTTAAACCAGCTATCGCCCGCGTCTTCGCCCGCGTGGAGGTTGGAAATTATCCCACGGGACCACACCGGGATAAAAAGTATTCTATGCGTTAATCTAGGTTATAAACTATCTGTGTCCCAAATTTCATCCAAATCCATTCAGCTGTTTTTGCGTGATTGAGTAACAAACACAAACATACAAACTTTCACATTTAACCGGTCACGTACTGTTATTAATATTAGTATTTTTGTTTAAGCACAGTGGTCTTTTTTTAAATATTGTGACACTGTAGTATTTTAAGCTATTTATATTGCTGTGCCCCAGCAGGGTTCATGTATGAAACCTATATACTTGTAACAACTTGTAAACTACATGAATGCAATAAATGATGATTACGATTACCTGTAATGATGTAATTCGTTACATTGCAGCAGTGAGTGCGGAAAACCGAGCATTACAACTAACTCGATGTTACACGTAAAAATACTCCCAGTTCGAGAGGTTACAAAAGCGAATGCTCCTTAGTCAGTGCGTCGAGCTAGCGCAGAATTGTAACGCAATGCTCAACATCAAATCATGGAATGTTTATTACATGCGAATACCCGGTGAATGACCAACTCATAAAGCCTAAGCAACATTCCTGATTTACCTATTTGTATATCAAATCAAAAACAAATTACACGCCAGTGACGTCATGCATGAAATGAAAAGAAAATTCTTGAAACGAAAATAAAAATCTTGTTTACCTTGTTCTGGAACTATTACTTTTAACATTGTTTTGGTCATAGGGTGTATAGATAAGTTTGGTAAAATAAATTGTATACTATGTGTATACTATACGGTGGATACGATGTTGTGGAACAAAGGTTGTGACTATAAAATGGTTTGTATATATCTTTTTGGGGCTACCTGTACATACGAGTGAAATTACAGGCACAAATAGGACATTATAACGTTAGAAGTAATAATGAATTCGTATGTTATCCAAAGCGTTGAGTGTCGGCGCCCTGCCGCCCGCGCCCAGCACGGCCGCGCCCGCGCCGCCCGTGCCCACCAGGAGCCCCGCGCCGCCGCACCCGCCGCACCCGCGTGAGTATACTACGAGTATTATGTAACATATTGCATCAAAAAATGTTTTACTACAATTTATGTTGTTCAAAAAAAATGAGAATTGGACTTCATTGAACACAGTTTCAGCTTAATTAAAATAATTATGAATAAACAATGTAATCTGAGTTCGCAATTTATTTGCCAAACATGTAAACAAACACGAGTTTTGGGATAAACAACTGTAATGCCTACACATAAGGATCAGTTTGCGCTACAACTTCAAATTATTTATGACTTTTAACAGTACTAGTCAGTCTAAAATCAACTTTATTTACACTTGTATAAAGTTGATGTTTGTTTAAGTGGTAATGACATCAATTGGAAACAAGGATTTAAATAGACCTTAGATATCATTTGCATGTTAATAATTCCACAGCATCCCGCGCGCCGCCCCCGCCGCCCGCGCGCGCCGTCCCTCCGCCGCCCGCGCACCGCACTGCGCCGCCCCGTCCTGCGCAACGTGAGTGTATTACTGTTGTTACAACTTCAACTTGCTAATACTACACTAGTAAATAAAAGTCAGACATCATAAAACACAGGAAACAGAAAAAAAAATGGCGTCCTACTCGCATGTTCTGTGAACATGATTCTTATACTAGGGTCACAACAAATGCAAAGTTAGATTTATAAATCATTAAGTCGATAAGAATGCATTATGAGCGCTAGATGTTTGTCGATAATTAGCTAATGCGCACACACAGGTAGTAAACTTTCGATAAGTCTCTCACCGCAATTACGCATAACACTAGCACTGCTCCTTATGGTTCATAAGTGCGAGAGGTTGGATAAAAAATATTTGAGACTAACTTTGCGTTGAGTATAGCGTTTAGTACAACATGTTGCAGCTATTTGCAGTCTATTAATATTGTTATACTAATTGAACCGTTCTCATATAACTTACAGCCGTATCGTCCGGGCCACCCTCAGTCCCCCCTCCCCCGCCCCCGAGCACGGCCCCGCCGCCCCCCCCGCCCCCGCCAGTGTCCGCGGCCCCCCCGCTGGCCCCGCCCCCCCCGCCGCCCATGGCTCCGCCGTCGCCCCCGATGCCGTCCGAAGCACCTTCGGCAGAAGCAGACCCGAGGGCCGCGCTTATGGAGAGTATTCGACTCGGATCCAAGGGCCTGAAGGTATATAGTGTTAATCGTCGTTTTTGTATTTTAAGTTTTTTAATTTCTTAAATTATAAATAAAATTATATTTATTCCGTTTATTTCAAGAATAACGTATTCACTTCTACGTGCCTATATATCACCGTTGTTTTTCAAAACAAAAACCTATTATTTTATTTTGAAAGCTAATTGAGTTTTCGATTGCAACCAGAGTTATTTTTTCTACCGGCCTGAGCGACATAAGTTCGCCTTTTGCAGACAACCTTTACAGTACTGTAGGATAAAACGAAAGAGTTGATACATTTATTATGTTGCAGCGCGTCGAGGCCGTGGCTAAGCCGGTCGTGGTCGAAGACAGCCGAAGTAACCTGCTCAGCGAGATCAGACAAGGCGTGGAGCTCAAAGCCGTAAGTACTACTTTCCCATCCTTCCTCCTGCCCTTATTCCAACTTCATCTTCTTCCAAACATCTTTATAACCCGTCATCTCAGTCCCAAATGACCAAGGTTATTCAAATTCAAAAGTCATTTATTCAAACTAGGCTGAGAATCAGCACTTTTCGAACGTCAAAATTACATAAGACAGTCCCCCAAAACGCCCACCCTTCACCACTTCCTAGTGCATAAGCTGGGAAGAAGAAGTGGCGCAACAAACTCCCCAGCAGCACAGCTGTCTGTTCAGTTAGAAGAACAAAAAAAAAAGATTCTATATAATAGTATTCAAAATAATTTACATTACGCAACACAAAACATAATTCAAATTATTAGCCATATGTTAGCTAGCACACGCCAATATACCAAACAAAATCATCGAGAACTCAACCAATCAATCATCGATACTCAGGCCGAAATAAAAAAAACTAAACGTAAACAGAATTAATATCTAAATAAAAAAGCCTCCAGGCATAAAGGGCGTGCCCGCCTACATATAGTTGTAACTGGAAGTTATAAATGATAAACTAGGACCATCGATGTAAAATAAATAAACAAAGAGTTAATTACTAATAACAGTAAATAATATGATCAATTGTCGAGGTCACTAGCTAACCACATATTGCAATACAACTCATAAAAAAACAGTGTGATGAGTAGATATTGTCAAAATTACTTTATTGAGCCAAAGTCATAATGTTATATCCGGCACTGTAATGTTCAGGAACTGCAAACTTAAACACGTGGTACACATAATTGTCTGCCTGTAATTTGCTCAAAATTATGCAAGTATAGCTGTACTGAAACAGTATTTTGGTGTGAGGCCAAAATCGGCAGTCGGAACGCCGCCATATTGTTTTTGCAGTGCATTTATTTATTTAGATTTACTAAAGTATGTACACTACAGAAATAGACATAATGCGTGGGTAGACAAAAAGTAATTCTATTTAGTCCGGCAGTCAGATAATAAAAAAAATATTAGACTGCTATATCATATAAATAAAAAATAACTTAGATAAAATGCATTTAGTTGGGGAGTGGGGGTCGCTACGTCACAAGTAAGTATAAAATCTACATACTCGTGACGTCATGGCACATTGCCCCTGCCTGGAAGCTTTGAGTGTAGAAGCTTAAGACAGCCACAGGAAAGTCCGGTTAAGTAGTCATGACCTCAGTGGTCAGCTACGAGACGCCTTAGTTAAAAATAAAAGACGTCATGGCACATTTTAACTCAATGTATCGCCGTAATCTTTTGATTAATTAAAAAAAGAAAAAATACGTGTCCAATATTTTATAATAATCTACCTGATGGACAGTCATCATCACTATTACAGGAAGCAACAGAAAATAATGAACTAAATGTAACAAACAATTGTAGGTAAATCACAAAACAATCTTAAAGTAGAACAGTTAAAACATTTCAAAAAGCAATTGCACAAATGTCTGCCAACTGATTGGTGAATTTCACAGTGGTATATACTAAGTACTACTCGTAGTAGTTATTTTCATACTTACAGGTATTTGTTCTTACTGCTTTACATGCTCCACCACTCATACCCAACGCTTGTTCCCAGGTGTCCCGCTCGGGCAGCAACAGCGGCAGTGAGCGTAAAGCGGGCGCTGCATGCGGGCTCGCAGAAGCCCTACAGAGGGCTCTAGAAGAACGTTCCCGCGCCATACACTCAGACTCGGACGATGATATGTCTGACGCTACCACCAGCGATGGAGAGTGGGACGACTGAGATGTCCCAATAACTGAACAAGATAGAACAAGTACTGTGTCTGAAAAAAGCAAAAACAAGCAAAAAAATATTATGGTCGAAAGTCGTGAGTATTTCATTGCTCTGAAAGAATTCAGTTAATTTACTGTGGTCTTCATAAGAACATATAAAAAAGCTCATAAATACATCGCGTGATTTCACCAAAACTCGGACTCTAAAAATTCCATCAGTAAAGGATTTTTTTTTATACATAATAGTCCCGAACAGCATAAAAACAAGACCTCGCCTACAAGGGGTTTATTTTAAATTACTTCTTCAGTGTCAAAAACGTATACAAACTAACTGCCATTAAAAAAAAAAGGGAAACTGAACGAAATTCTTGTGAATGGATACTACCCTCTAACAACTACACGAAAACTGTATTTGCACGCATCTCTTCAATACTTTTTCCTCTTGATATGTCCACCAATTTGTTCGAAGTGTTTCAGCTTATAGACAAATCAGGTTACACCCCTATCGACGGAGAAAGGCCCACACTATTCACGCAAAAGAAAAGGACAATTTGTGCCACCTTAGGTATAGTCTCTCCTTTTCGTTCTTACTTTTAGTCTCTCAATTATTCTTTCTATTTGTAGATCATATCTTAAAAATCCCTCCAAGAAAACGCATGCCTAGTAAACCATGTCTTTACTGTTCTGTTCACTGGAAAATGAGAAAACTAGAAGGGCCACCCCACGTGCCTTTAGTCTTTATTTCGTAGCAGTAAGGGTGGTTTTCTTAGTTCAAGTGTTATTTCTCCTACATATCGGCGAAATTAGAAAATAGTTCACGGCGTTTTAGCATGTCGCCTTTACCCAGCTATAGCAGGCTAATGATGAACGTCTGTGATTCCTTAGGCCCTTTGTTCACGGCACGGTTTTTTTACGAACGGCGTATAAACCCGCGCCGTAGAAAAAACGTGTCCGTCAACAAGCTTCCATAGTGATCCATGCAACACTGACGACCCTGCATACACACGGCGAATAAACCGTAGTTTTTCACGGCAAGAAAAACGTGTGTGTACAAAGGGCTTTAGTATAGACTATTCATCTGGTAGTGTAACGTCAATTAATTTTACTTGGTTATACGAGCGTCAAAGTTTAATCCTAGTCAAGGAATGTGTTGACAGAATTTTAAATTGCTTAAACTTTTATAAATAGTAGACGTCTTAAGGACATGGCTCATTATAACAGCACCACTCCGACACGGCAAATAACTTGTCGTTCAAGTTAGGATTTTAAATCAAAAGCATTAAAGTCTATTTTACGTGTGACGGCTCGCGGGCAGTGAGCGGCTGGCGAGCAGTCCACTATTCTGTACAGCTATCGTAAAATAGATTTTTATGCATTTGATTTAAAATCCTAACTTGAATGACAAGTTATTTGACGTGTCGGAGCGGTGCTGTTAAAATGAGCGCTGACCTTAATCCTGTGAATTTTTGAATGATAGTTTTTCCATACAAAATCTGTCGGTCGTCAATTTTATTCCAAGGATATTAGATAAATAACTTTGGTAAAATCAGCGGGGTACTAACAGTAGCAATGGCTTTCATTTTGACAGTTCAACAACATTCATTTCGTTATTTACGTTGTTGAACAGACATATTTTTCGAACCTATGAAGCAATGGATTAGCAATATCATTCAAAATTATTCAGATTGTGATTGATAGTGAGTTACGCAATTAGGTTGCTTCCCATATACTTGGACATTTTCAACCGTCGTTGCCGCGTCGTCGACTATTCGACAAGTTTCGCAAGATAGTTTTAAACTTTTAACACAATAATACCTTTTTAGTCTTTAGCTAACAATAAACAAATATCAGTATATAAGGTTTGTTTTAAAACTATTTAATGTTCACTTAAACTTACTTGGTATATTTAATTTCTTTTTATTAAAAGTTCTAATTCTACGGAATCAATTAAGATAATGTTGTTTAATAACTTTATATTATAATATAATTTTGAATACTTACATCAGTCATAAGAATATTTTATTCTTTTAAAAGTATTATTTTTAAATAGACAGAAAGGTGGTTGCGTTGCATAAGCAAAGTGTCTTAATGTGTGCGTCATAATATGTATAACAATTAAATTAAGTTCTTTGTTCTTGTTAACTTTTTAATTAAAAATAATTTAGTATTAATTAGGCTTTAGAAATATCTTTTTTCTTTAAAAAAAAATGTGTGCCAGAGTAGCTAGGAGCAAAGTGATTACTGATCCTTCGTCAGTTTTACTTTGAACTAGTGTATGAATTAACTTCAGTTCAAATGTGATATTGGAATAACTGTGCTCAGCAATTTTTTCTCTTGTATTGAGTCAAGCATTTAATTCTACGTGTTCGTGCTTTGAAAATTTAAAACGTATTTCTTAATTCGAGGCAGTATGATTTTACTGAGAATGCATTCTAATTTATTTGTCACTTTGCAAGTAAAAAGAATCAGTTTCAAAGCCAAGTAGATGAGGGTAGTTTGGATCACAAGCTCAAGCTAGTTCAAACGCCATATAGAGTAGATATTTATGCTCAAAGTATGCCTTGCACTTGGTAAACTACAGTGCGCAACCGCTGCCTCGAGTTAAACGTCTTTAAAATGTATATTTTTATTAGTGTCATGTGAATATATTTTGTAATTTAACTAATTAATTACTTTTGATAATAATTGCTACAAATCATTAATATTTTTATTGAGACAGTAATGTTTAAAATGTTACGTTTGTGAAGCCGTAGAAAGAATACGTTTGGTGTAAGTATATTGCTTTAAAACTATTAAAACAAACGCTAATTAATTATTTATCTATCGACAAATATTAAAGCATAATGCCTTATTACATTAACAATTTATAATCAAAGGCTGACGTACTCTTTCGACGAGATCACTTATATATTTTATATAATTGATGTAAAATGTGTATATAATTGTAGTAGGTAAATTCTAATAGACTAAAGTGCTGTAAATGACTGAAAGAAAATCGACGGTGATTCTAAAATTACAAAGGTGTGTACTGAGAAACGTTGAACTTATCGTAAGAAATTCTTGTAAGAAAGCAGTTTTATGGAAAATGGTTTAGTTGAAAACATTACTCTCCTTCTGAGGCAGGACTAGAGAAATGATTAGCGGGGCGCCGGCACGTCGATGTGATATGCAACGTTTCAAAGCACATACTTCAATGTAGCTAGTTAATAGAAATAATAGGTATACATAGTTGGACATTAAATCGATGGATTCGAAGTTAGTATCGATAGTTTTACTCAATGCTTTAATTACTGCTCGTCGATCTATCGATATTAGAGATGTGCTCTTACTTTTTGAATCAACATTCGGAGTTAATTTTTATGTTTTGATACAAGCAATAACTTTCATAAATACTGTGTTATTTTTTTTTCAATTTATAAGTAAAATAATTATTTTATTATAAAAAAAGATTAAAGTTTATTTTCATGCAGGTCGTACTTGTATCTTTTATTTTTTTTATGACTAATAGATAATAAGTTAGATAGAAAATCGAACAGATTAACTTAATTCGCATAGTTGGGTTTTCAGCGGTAATACGATAGATGGCCATTTGCACAATCAAGTTGTAACATGCCTGGGGCATGCTTTCAACAGTCTGTGAGGCATTATCAGCCAGAGGGTTTAAAACAATTTTTCTCACCATTTGTATTTTTGATGTTGTACACATGTTAATCAGCATAATCAGGTTCATAATATAAACTTAATACCCATGTTACATTACAGCCGACTCCGACATACGCGTAATATTATTCCATCCCACGCAAATCCAAGTTAAATTGTACTAGCATTGTATAAAATGAAGTTAAAACTAGTATAAGCAGGGTTATGACTATATGTATCTTAATAAAATAACGATAGATATTTTTATAACTATCAACGTTTACGATGTATGTAATGTACCTGTAACACTTGAAAATTTGTGGGTGGCTGGTTAGCTGAAGTTAGTTGATATGCTGCATAAGACTAGTTTGAAATTTTAATGTTCTGTAGTCTTGTAGGTACTGTCTTTGGTTTGATACCACGGATAAATACAGATGGTTTACTCCGCATCTTAGGTATGAAGCTACAACTAGGTACCGGGCTCGAACTAATTGGGCGTAACGTAGTCAGAAGATATAAATGTTACGCGATAGAAAGCCCCGCAACTTCTAGGTGAATATAACTGTAGGTAATTAGCGCTGTGCGACCTGAATTGCACTTTATTGTGTCGTAGCAAGAGTCGCTTTTTATTTAAATGATTTTGACGAGTGTCCCATCTGTATTAATCAGTAATAATACTGCCATTTGACTTCAACCGTGAATCTGTGATTGCTATGCAAGGTTTTCTAAAGCTGCGTGTGATGCTAAGTAGCTTCATTATAAGCAGGTATCAACTATGCAGTTGAGATGTATCACAGAACTTAGGCCGTATTCGGCGGCAGAATTGCGGATGGAACTGTTCTCGATGGCAGCGGTGCGGGGAGCGAGGACAGTTCATATAAAGCTATGCATTTGAACGCGCCGGTGCCGCCGCTGACCAGTCACCCGCCGCCGCCGAAAATACGGCCTTACGAATGTAATACTAACTCACGAAACGAAAACGATCAGTAGCTTGGTTAATCAGCTATTCATAAATGAGTATGTTGACTAAATAAACATTAATAAAATTTAAATGATCATTTTATTTTGCCCATCATCAACAATCTACGTTTTACAAAGAAAATAACGGAGTGTAACTACTTGACACTTAAAAAAAAGGATAAAAAAATTAACCTCAAATAAAAGTAACTTCTTTACTTATAACATAATTTGGAATAAACACTTTATCTTATAATTAGACGATCAAAGACGCTGACTGAACTTAATATTATCCTTAATCTAACCTTGGTACACACGAAGACACTTCCTACCTATAAATTCCAGTATAAACTTTCCGCACAGTGTTAGATCACCTTATCCTGGAAATGTACAGCTTGATGTGTGGTCGAGCGTACCAGAGACGTTACTTAAATTAATCAATCATTTTATTTGATTGACAAGTATAAATTGGAACGACGCCATCAGTCAAAAATATGACAGATTGAGACCACCAATATTGCTGACAGTGCTAAGATAACATCACGCATGTGTTCCCCGAAGGGTTAGGCAGAGGTGCACCTATAGACATAGTATACCCGTACTTCGTCAGTTATGTTTAAGTCGCATGTGATAGGTGGCGAGCCTATTGCCACCAACCGGGCACAAATCCAGACTCCGGGCTGCTACTGAGAATCTCCACATGGAAACACCCAATAACTCTACCCGACACGGGAATCATACCAGGACGTCATTCTCAGCAGTAGCCACCACCTGCGACCACTGGACCAACGACGCAGTGCTAAGATATGCTGGTCAATCAAAGTTAATGTTCGATTACTTAAGTGACGTCTCCGAATGCGGCAGTAAGAGAGTTGTAATCTAGTATACAATACATCCACTCCCTTTGGCTAATACAAAGACTTGTAAAATGTTAATAATTAGACTATTTTCACCTATGGTTGAATTTTATGGGAAACTGTTTACATTTTGGGGTTAATTCATAAACGTTGCTTAAAGTTTTGCAATGATTGACGTCTGCTTAATCATATTTTTAATGACGTTTAAACGTCTCTTAACTTTAAGTAACGTTTTTATATGAAATAAACTAACCGTTATTGCTTTAGTTATAAATTTTTTACTTTCTGCCACTTTAATTTCCACACTATTTAGTACAATTCCGTAGCCGACTGCAAGCGGCAGTAGCAGGCGACGTGTCGCCGCGACACAACTGGTTTCTATTAAATTCCCAGGCTACGGTACCTTTATGGAATTAAATTTAAAAAAGAGGACTATCTCTTAGCTGCTAATATCTCTGGGCAAGTTATAAAATCACTGTCACAGTTCAGATTCGAGCTAGCTACCTATCTTACTCTACAGCACTATCAAACTCAAATCTTTGTCGATCCGAACAAATCAAGAAATTTTTCGTTGCGTTTCCCCTGAAGCAGAGAATAACAAGAATCAACCAATCACAGATGAGACAAGTGAAAGATGTCGATTTTAAATCAATTTGATCAGTCGATCCCTGCACACCTCCGTTCCGCTCGCCTTCACTTCAGTGGAAATGCACTCTCTTAGTGAAAAAAGAAAAGAAAAAAACTAAAATACATACTTAGAACATTTTGTACAGAAATCGTAACTCTATCAACTAAATTACATCGAGTTACAGAACCAGAGACGCTATTATTAAAAAGTGAGACTCATTTAACCTTTTTATAATGTACATAAAGCTGCGCTTACTCTAGGCGAGCTGAGCATGAATTCGCATACCGCAGACGGACTTAAGAGCTTCGAATGAGCACGTCTTGTTATGCGAATTCGAGCTCGGCTCGCCTAGTGTAGTCGCACCTTTACAGTTCCCATCTATTTACATATACAAAAGAACATACGATACACAATTTTGAACAAAATACAATCTTTGATGGCATAGCATAGCATAATCAGCTTATAATGTTCCCACTCCTCGGACACCGGCCTCCTCTCTGAGAGAGGGAGTGGGCCATAATCCACCACGCGGGCCCAGTGCGAGTTGGCGGATGTCACATGTCTTCGAACTTTTGGTTCTAGGATATGCCGGTTTCCTCACGATGTTTTCCTTCACCGTTTTGAGAGCAGTGGTGATGAAATAATTTACACAAAGTAAAGTGACTGCTTGGGTTGGAACCCTTAGCTCCTACAACTCGTAAGACGCGGCCGTTACCACTGGCCACCACTGCTCTTTTTGATGGCACAATTTTAAAATAGTATGTAATCATCAACATACAATTTACCAATTAGTATATAATTGCCTATTACAATTTTCGTATAGATTGTTTAGTGCCTATTTATTATTTTATTAACTTATATTGGTCGGAAACAAAAATAGTCACCATAGTCGAAATCGGCATGGGATCAAAGATTTCAATCTTTGCATGGGATGTATTGATAATTTTATTACAGTTAATTCTTTTTCCCCACCATACCTATAATAGTTATCTACTAGAACGTCCCGATTCACTATCATGAAAAGCACAGATTTACCTGTTTAGGCGATATGACACCTATTTTAACACAAACATTTTATTAGATCTAGATTATTTGTAATTGTGCAAAAGTAATAAAAAAAATTGAACCAAACCATTTACCATCTCAAGGTAATTAAATCACTCATAAAATAACTCTTTAACTTTTGATAATCAAACTATACTTAATCACAATGTTGACAACGTGGAAATTTCACCACAGCCACAGCCTCACATTTTCCCTCAGAATGGGCAATTACAGAAAATAAATGCGCGGCGAATATACACGCAAACGCAATCCTGTTCGACGTATTCGGTCATCATCATACCGAAAATTAAGCGTCGTAATTCCCATCTATTCTTTAATAGGAGGACGTAATAAAATCGTAGCGAAGTCAAAACAGTACACTGAATATTAAAAAAGAAAGTAATTGCTGGAAACCATTCTAATTTCGAAAATATCGTTTTTAGAATTTTTGTCCACTTATCTGAATGTTCCAAACGCAAATACTACCGGATACGATTCTGCTCAAATGCATAGATATTCCTACAGAACTTTTCTGTTCTGTGAGTATTCCCTATAAGTCTGGTCAGTCTGTAGGCTATAAATTATCACACTATTTGCTATGGGGGATGAGCAATATTGTATTATGTTCGTATTCTATATTTAAAAACTTTTCCTTTATGGAGCTAAGCAGTCAATCATGACAAATATAAGTTCTCTTTCAACGTTGCTACTACCCTAGCGGTTCGACGACTAGTTTGCAAACCTGTGATTATAAATTCGATTCCCAACATTTGATATTTTCTGTTTTTTTGTTTTCATTTCGTTATACTATTATTATGATAGTTCGTAGACCGTACACAGATAAACATGAAGTAAATCTATGGTTATAATAAAAATAAATATCTTTGATTAGGTGGCTGTTAATGAGAAATCCCGTGGGTTTACAATCTACTGTTATATTATTTTAGTGATAGCAGTTCGTCAGGAATAATCTGTAAGAATGTATCAGTCAGTGTATCCGTGTGTTGTGCCATTAGGTAGTATATGCAGGAACGCAGGCGTTCATTTGACATAAAACTAAAAACTTCGCATGCAATGGGAAATTGCTACTGAAAGCTACGGTTGTCGACGTCAGGATGAGCTGGTTCTCACACTCACAATTGTACGTCGCTTGCTCTCGCATCACCAGCCCTGACTCTGTATATTTGACTGCTGAGACCAAGACTACAAACATAATAATATACACTATACATGGAAATTTATAAAAATACGGCTATTATTTTAGTATATTGTGGTGTCTTACGACTTCTAGTACGCATAAGCTAGTACAAAATGAAATGAAGACTAAAGTTACATCCAACAAAATTTTAGAGCTGCCGCCGAAATTACGGCGCGTAATTTTGGCTGGTGTGTCGCTACACTTAGGAAAGACATTTTGCTTTGACATTAGGCAAAATATCGTATTCTAGTGTTTGTAGTTACATAATTAATCTATTTGCATGTTTATTATTAAACTATGCATCATTCATGCGACACAAGGTTCAGTCTAAAAAAAATGAAAATAATCCGACATTTAAGTATTTAAAAAATGCCTAGTTGATAATACAAATATCGTAATAATGAATTAAATACAGTGCTTATTAAACTAGGCTTAAATTAGGTATATCCTGCGTTTTTCTTGTCTTAGCGATAGTACCAAAATAATTGCAGTGTAACCTGGATAAGTGGGATCTCAAGGGACCTCCTATGATTTATCACTTAAAGCGGTTTTTCATATACCCAGGTTCGCAAATAGTCAGGTTTAAAATGACAGTTGTTTAGTTTACAGAGGCCCCCGCTATAACAGGTCGAAATGTACCGTTAGAAACGTTGTATGAGGTGAAGAATGTTAATTTAAAATGTCCAGACCAATATACAAAATGATAAATTATTATTAGTTGTCTTACTTATACAGGATACTAACTACAAAGCCCCAATTATAGAGATAAAAATAAAAAATCTAACAAATGCATTTTTATAGGGTTTAATTATTCCCAGTAACAAAGGTATTTCAATCTAAAAGTATCAGGGCCTCATGGTACTTATCAGTAGTAGAGGTTTCTCACATATCCAGGGCCTACTTAACCAGGTTACAATTTACAACCTAATTACTTTATAAGTATCATTCACTTCACTTCTGTCCTAATAACTTATTATAATCAAGTATTACTTAATTCTACCATCATCTATAATGTCGAATCGAAATGCGATTTCACTACGTACATTTAAGAGACAATTTTTTTTAGAGGAGAATATACTCTTTACGCATCGTCAGTTGGCTACTCTTGTCGGACTCGGGTTAAAGGTTGGTGTAGATTTTAGCCTTACCTTTTGACATTGACAGGGCAAGCAGCAAGCTGATGCGACACTGATCATAAAGAATCGAGAATTGAATCTTATATGGTTTTCAGGTAGTACAACAAAGCTATCAGTAAAGCTTGGCATATGCGCTGGGCGTAAAACCATTGGTATAGAAAATCCCGGAAACTTTAATACATGGCTATTGTCTAATCGTCATCTATAACGACAACAATTGGCATGACGGAATCGTCGACATCCACCGAATCATCATCAGTTATATTGACCACTTCATCCATGTTATCCACCACGCCATCCACGTCACCCATCCCATTCATCTCCGTCTTGAACAGCGACAGAACATCTGATATGATCGGCGACTGGAGCATCGGTATGTCTTTACTCTCCTGACTCTCGTCTTCGCCAAACACTAGTGGCTCAACATCTTCTTCCTCGTCGTCCGTGTGGCCGTAATACTTCTCATCGTCCTTCTCGTCCCTAGGAACGTATGTGTTTATCAGCTCGTTCAAGTTAGCGTCACTTGTGAATACCTTCGACGGGTCAGAGTCCTCTTTGGCGCACTCGTGCGCAGAAATCGCTTTGTACGAAGTAAAGTATTTAAGACAATTCTGACACTGGTTTAGCAGATGAGCGCGGTAGTGGTTGTGAAGATTCGGAAATTCATCTCCACAAACAACACATTTCTCAGGCTTCACAACCGCTCTGTAGTGAATCTTTTTCGTAGATTTGTGAACTAACTTCATATGCTTTATAAATGGTCCGTATTTAACGAACTTTTCGCCGCATTTCCGACATTTTATCGGCTTCTTGTTGTATTTTCTACTTCGATGAGAGAATGCGTGTATGTTAAAAGCATCCATAGTTTTAAATTTAAGTGAGCAGAACCTACAGGATATAGAGCCGGAGCCCTTGTGTATCTGGTTGTGTAGCCGCTTGGTGCTCTTCTTGGTGATAGGTTTGAAGCAGAACGCGCACTCCTCGTACTGGAACGCGTCCTCGTTGCCCACGTATCCCGTGCCTTCGTCGTCACTTTCAATGGCGCAGAGATGACTATCGAAGTCCGCCCGAGAGTAGAAATATTCGCTGCATTTCTTGCACTTGTTTTGTTCGTGGTAAGTCAAATGCTTGTGAAGGTTGTAGAATCGTTTGTTGCAGATGGGGCACGTCTCCTCGATGGACTCCTTGGGCTCTGTGAACCATTCCTTGTCATCTCCGTGTACGTCCCTCATGTGGTATATCATTTCCCTGAAAGCGACAAACGTCTCGTCACAATGTTCGCATTTCGTCGGGTTATCTACATTGAGCTGCGCCATATGGTGATTCTTGTGTTTTCGATACACAGTCAACGTGTTAAACTTCTTTTTGCAGTACATACACCCGTAGAAGCCAATCGTGCGATGGTAAATCTTGTGAGTACTTAGGGCATACTCGTTTTCGAAAACTCTAAAGCAATAATCGCAGACAATTTCTTGCTTGCCTGCTCTTTGTTCCTTGTCTACAATGACGCCGTGCTGCGTGCGCAAGTGGCAGTCCAGTTTCACTTGAACATGGAAGGCTTTATAACAAATGTTGCATTTTACTTTCTTAGGGTAAACTTCGGTATCGCCTAGGAGCTTTTTCTTCTCGCACGAGAACGCTAGATGCCCTTCTAGGAACCTGAGAGAGCTGAAGTAATCGAAGCAGTAGTTACATCTCAAGGAGTTATGGTAGTCAATGTGTCGCTCGTAGTTCCCTTTGCTGGCGAGGACCTTCATACAGATGGAGCACTGCAGGTCTTTCAGTGGGCCGGTGAGCGGCTGCTCCGTACGCTCCGCGATCCAGTTCTCGAGCACGTTGTGCGCGTCGCGCAGGTGGTGGTGCAGGCCGTAGCCCTTCACGAACTTCTCATCGCAGTGCGGACATTTCAGCGGGTTGTCGTAGTGTTTCTGCGCCAAGTGACCCTTTATGTGGGCCTGGTGATTCTTTAACGAAATGTATTTCTTTCCACAGAACTTACATTTAAAGAACTCTGGCTTCCTTAAATGAGCTTCCTCGTGGGACTGCAGTCTCCGCTCGTCTAGAAATACTTTGGCGCACAACTTACAGGAGTAGTAGAGAGGTGGCGGCGCGTCGGGGTCGGACTTGATCATCTTACTCTCGGGGTGCGTGCGCCGCAAGTGACGGATCAGCTTCACCAAGTCAGGGTAGTACCGCGTACATATTGGACATTTAACTTTATCCTTTCTGATTTTGTCGATCCTCTTTTTGTGGGACTGATGGTCGAAGTTGTGTCCCTTCACATGTCTTTGGTAGTAGCCCTCGTCGGTGTACCCTTTGCCGCAAATGGTGCACTTGTAGGGACCGTTATCGTCTTCGTAGTGAGCTCGGGTGTGAAGCTCTAGTCTTCGTTTGTTCGTGAACTTCACTTTGCAGATCGTGCACTCGTGGCGGGCGCCATACAGGAAAGTTTTGGAGGTGTGCCACGAGAGATGACATTTGAGGGAGTTTTCTGAATCGCATATCTTGCCGCAGAGGTGGCAGGTGTGCGTGCCGTCGAAGACGCTTCTGTCGGCGTTGCTGGGCATGGCGTCGCCTACGATGGTGTTGATGACGCTGTCGCCTTTCTTGTAGTGTATGGCCATGTGCGAGAGGTAGACCTTGCGGTATTGGAAGACTCTCGCGCAGATGGAGCACTGGTAGTCTTTGTTCTGGAAGCGCATCTGCTTGTGGTAGGTCATGTGCGCCTGCGCGGCGCGGAGGTGCTTGCTGCGGCGCCCGCAGATGGCGCACGTGAGGTGCTTGGGGTCGAGGTTGGGGTCGCGGTAGTGCTCGCGCATGTGGATCTTGTAGTGGCACTGGAACTTGAAGGACTGAAATAGAAATATTACATTTGAAAAAGTTTTCATGGAGATTTTAATAGTAGATTATTCACTAAGGGGATAAAGTGTATTTTGTCATGGACGCTATATTAGCTCTACAATAAATCTAAATCCCGAACGTAACGAAGGATTCGTTACGTTCGGGATTTAGATTTATTCTAGAGCTCCCGGGTGCACTGAGGGAGCTCTGAGTTAACTCCTGAGCGAAGTGACGGAGTTACGACTAGAATCTTGAGTGCAACTAGGGATTCAAGCTCGCCCAAGACGAAGACACCTTTATCCCCAGGGAGAATACTCTAGTTTTCGCACCTGCGAGATAATAAATTACAATTCGATTTTCGAATTTGTAGTCTACTGTTAAATAACCGGGAGCGCTTAGTTCCTTCTCACGTATGATTTAAAACATATACAAAATGATCGCAGCCGCCATCTCGGATTTACATATTGACCTCATGATCTGCTTTAGCACCCTCGAAAACTATGAAATCGAAACTCACGACGAAAAATTTTAATTTTTCGCAGCCGCCATCTTGGATTTTCATTTTGACTTCAACGTCACTTTAGCATCCTCAAAAACCATGGAAACGATACCGAAAATAAGAAAAAGAAATTTTCGCAGAAAGTTTTTTTTTATCTTGTATTTAAATTTCGACCTCATTATCGAGTTTAACTCGTCAATTTCTGCCAGTGCACTCCTACCGCAAGCCGCGTTAAAGTACTTCGTTAAAAAAAACCATCTGCTACAAGTCGCCATTTTATGTGCTCTTCCAACGATACCTCATTTGTCAAAATACGACGAGTAGTTTAGGAGTTTTGAGGGAACAGATGAACATACATACATACAAAGCCTGTTACCATCATAGCCTTCCTTAGGGTTTGCCGTAGTCGGTCAAAAGAGCGCTACATATACTAAGAAAGTCCTTACCTCCTTACAGACGGCACACTCGTGCTTCTTCTCAATATTATTGCCTACATTGGAGTGCCAGTTGACGTGTCTCTTCAAAGATATGAGAGTCGGCATCTTCTTGTTACAGATGGGACAATTGAAGCCGCTAAGATCTACTAAAGGCTTGCTCTCGCCCGGAACCTCACCAAAGTCGTTGTGACTCTGGATACAGTCCAGAGGTTCCGCTTTTGCCACAACGACTTCACAAAAATCCGACGGGTTCACGGTATCTTCGATCCGTTTCTGTTTTAATCTGTGAATCAGCTTTATATGGTTTGCGAGAGCAGAACAGCTCTTGAAGGTATCCTCGCACTCGGCACAGGTGTACAGGTTCCTAGGCCTCATGTTTTTTGAGATATGCGTCTGGTTGTGTTCGTTGATCGCGCCGACCTTCATGTCGAGGTCGCAGATGAGGCAGCGCACGGAACAGTCTTTGAGGTAAATTTTGGCGCGCTTATGTCCCGAGCTCATGTTGTGCTTGGTCCGTTTGTGGTGGAGGAGGAGCCGGCGGTACGAGAACTGTTTCTCACAGATATCACACGTGTTGTCGTCCTCTTCTTGACTAGATTCCGACTCAGTCTGCTTATAGGCCGTCTCGCTCAAGAGGCTCGTCGATGCCTTATCAGGTGGCTCTATCTTCACTTGCACAGGTACTTCTGAATGACACCTAGCCTCGTGCGTTTGAAGAGCTTTCTTGTATTTGAACTCTTTGTCACATGTTGGACAGTTAAATTGACCAGTGGGAGTGCGAGATTGGCTATGTACTGATTGGATAGATGCAGTGTCGTCTATGGTGCTTGCTCTGAAAAGATAAGAAGCATCAAACTAAAGAGTGTTCATTTAAAAAATCGACTTTTATTTAAACAATAAAGTGTTTGATCTAGGAAAGGGCAATATGTACCTAGATTCGTTGTCGGCTCCACCATCATTGTCATCGATATTCGACATGTGCGCTGCCAGATGCGTGATCAGCAACTCTTGCGAGGGAAGCTTCTTGAAGCACATCCTACACTCGTGGTACTCCTGTGACTCAGGCTCCACCGAACTCTTCAGCGACATCCGAGGCTCAAAGTGCATGTTCTTCAGATGTAAGAAATAAGAGTTCTTTCGTAACACCACCTTCTTGCAAATGGGACACTCATACGACACAGAGTCGTCCCTTTTCGGACACTTGTTGAAATGCGCACTGTGAACATAGTAATCATCGAACTGCTTCTTGCAGTACATACACGGTACAGTCACCTTTCCATTTTCCCTTTTAAGTAGGTCTTCTTTTTTCAAGACTGCAGCATGAACCACCTTCATATGCTTTGCTAAATTTTCAATAGTCTTGAACTTAGCCGAGCACATTTCGCACACGATGTTCCGGTTCTTCATGCCGTCGATCGGTTCTAAAGAGACGAGCAACTCTTTCTGTGGAGTCTTGACGGGACTTGTAGTCTTCCCGCATATTTCGTGGTGACGTTTCAGCATGATCTTTAACTTGAATGTCTTGCCACATTTGTCACAGTTCAATTTGTCTTCTACGTCAGTCGCGTCCTCTGTCTTCTGTGGTATATCAACGACGGCATTTTCCCCAAGACCTTCTTTTTTGTCATGTACCCTCTTGTGGACACCGAGGCTTCTTTGGGATAGAAAATTTTTGGGGCATTGATCACAATTGAAGCTATTTTTAAGTAATGGCTCGTCGGAGTCGGTATCGGGTAAGTACGAGGCGCTATTATCTTCGTAATCAGAGTCTAATTGCGAGATGTGTCCTGACAGTCTTCTGGGCCGCTTTTGGCTGCGTCTGAGTTCCTCAACGCGTTTGGAGCCGCTGGGTCTGTAGTCGCTGGACGCGCCACCAGTGGATGCATTATCGACGCTGTCCGCGCTACGTTTCCGGGTTCTGGTGGCAGGGGTTACTTTCTCTTCGATGGAAGACGGGGGTTTGGTTATGTTGGAGGTGTCCGTATGATTTGAAAAGGCGGAATCGCTGCTCTGTCTGTTGGGTGGCGGCGGACTGATGCTGAATCCTGGAAATTTGCTTACTGTCATTACTTTGTCATATTATGCATATTGAAGTAAACATGAACTACGAAGAAATGTGCGTCTTACCGGGAGGAGGCACATAGTTACGGCGTAGCTCCTGGTCAGCTCGCTCACACTGCTGTTTGAAGATGTGCGCGCTGCTGAGCTTCTGTATGCACTCCGCGCACACCTTGTCAGGTAGCCCATCGCCTTCGTATATCTATAACAATGCACATTCAGTTATCAGCAGATTTTGTGCTGAGTGGATAATGATAACATAGATAATGGTGCTTAATCATTCCCTTGTTGGCCAACTAAACTAAAATTAGAGTTTTGATAACTTTTGCAAACAGAAAGGACGTTTAAAACTGTAGAAAAAGTTTTGAGTCTTGCACTACAACACAGGTAAGTACTCTCTAAGAGCTAGCGCCAGTAACACCGAGGCATTGCTGGCCTTTCTGGAGGAGTTGGAGTGATCGTCATTATACATACATACGGCGCAGTCCGTTTACGAACGCTCGCGGTTATGCAATATTCCGCAGGAGTCCTCCGAGCACCAGATTCGATGGACACCTTAGCGTTTTTCACATGCCTGATAACTAAACACTTCAATTTGCTGCGGCATTTTCTAAACGGTGTTTGGATTGTCCATCAAATGTTGTGGTATATTATAAAGTGACAAGGCAATTTACATTTTGCCTTCGGCATATTTCATAACTACAAGCATTTGTAAACGGACCACGCCGTTTTTTAAAAGCGGAATCATACAAATTGCCTGCGACGTATACTGCAGCCCAATATATGTATACAAAAAAATTAAGAAATTCAATATATTTTTAATCAGCACATTCCAGCATGTCATCTTTTGTGAGTGTATTACTCAGTTCTCTAATCTCTCTATGGTTTTATCAGAGATCTGAGAGAGGAAAGATAGCAAGTCTAATTAAGTTTAGTTGGTTAATCAGAAACGGGACAAACTCTGTAGCTTGTGCTAGGTTTTTCAATAACAAAACCAAATAAAAGGCAAAAAATTAACCTTATAATAGTCAATTACCAATAAGCAGTTAACATTTTACCATCTTTCTATACCATGTTTTTAACCAAATAAATACTATTCTATTGTATTCATTTATTACCTACAGTATTGTACTACTTTTGGGCTTGACAAAAAGTATTCTGAAACAGTGCTAGCTTTCAAATCTTGGTAGTAAACTTAGTTTTTAAACCTGTCATGTAGGAGACATGTTTTTGTGCCCAGTGCACGTCTTGTACAAAAACTTTAAAAGAAAACCCTTTTTAGCATGAATTTATGAAATGTAATGCAAACAATTAAAAGATTATTCCTTCACTGTATAACAAATGCCTGATGTCCTGCAGTGGGACGTAAAAGGTTGGTATTAGAATTATTATAACAATACAGGTGAGATGCAATGCAACAGGTTTTACAGGAAATGACTACAAGATGCTATTAAAGAAAATGAATATGGTTTTTACTTTAGCAGCAGTAAACTAACAAAGGAGAATGGAATAAGTTACAATATTCATAAACAGAATGAAAGACACATGATACTGGAGATTGTTTTAAATGATAACCAGACCAACATTCTTGTTTAAAATATAGGTATAATTTTTTTTTCAGGATCCTAGCAAGCACGTAAAAGTCATTTTTAATTAATTACAAAGAACCATCAACAGTTTTGATTAAATCAGCAATATTTTCATTCATTTTCTACAGGGAGGGGAAAACATGTATTTTGGTATTGGTAAGGAAAGTAAGCATGCATAAAAGTCTACCTTATCTACTTTTCTAACTTTATGAACTTTTGTTAAGAACAGACTTTTTTAGCAATAATATAAAGAAACTGTGTAATAAGAGAAGTAAGTACTTAGTTAACATTCTGGTAAGTAATAAAAATGAAAATAGCAATCATTGAGAGAAACCTACTTATCTATACGAAAACTCAACAGGATTTAAGCTTCAGTAAATAAATGGTAACGTAATACTTGGTCTTCAAACTACTAGTTCGAAATCAGATACGTGATTCTTCCGAGTTTTTCATCGAATCGAGCCGAATGAATAAATCAACTTTTTGGACTTACTTTCACCCGGGCGCATTCCATTGCCATCTCCGCGAGCTGCAAAGCATTGTCGACGGTGAAGATGGAGTAAAAGTCGCCAAGCTTGAGGCAGAGCCTGCATTTTCCAAGCTTGAGGGCCATATTGATTTGCTCTCAAGAAACTTCATGTCATTAGAACATCACATCTGTGGAATGAGCTGCGGAACAAATGATTTCTCTGTGAAAGTATGATACAATTTTGATATCAAAGACCATGCTAAAACTAAACACTCTCACACCCAAATAATTCGGTAAAAATAATAAATGTACCTTTCCCAACCGGCACCCTCCACACACGTAAAATTAAATTTAACACACATACAAAGACAGACACAGACAACACTCTTTTGCAATACTCCATCAACATTACCAACTTCTAGAATTTAACTGTCAAAAATACAAGCACAGACTCACAGACTCACAGTCATGGAAAGTCATGGATGTAGTATGCCCACAGAAAAGACCGGCTATTGCCGGATAAACTGCGATGTTTTCCGATTTTCAGCATACTGCTGACAACACTGAACATTTGTCTCTGTCACTATCAACGTCGTTGTCAGAATTTTGACAGGTCTTCGTTGATCCAACGAAGACCTGAAGATCTGTCAAAATTCTGAAAATTCTGCAGCCTTGTCTGTGTCTGCGATGGTGGTGAACTGCTAAAACAATAACATAATTTTGTTCTATTAAAAAAGTCAAATTAAAACTACAGTACGCTTCATGAACTAGAATGGTGTATTACATAGCCGGGTCTAATGTATTTGGACAGTGGCTTTGTGACAATGCAATTGTAAGTGAATTTCGTAACTTTACAGCTAATATACATGATTTAGGAATAGGTTTAAGACGGGCAAACCTTGTGCAGATAAACTGGTCGTATAATATATTTGAGACAGACAGCATATTCTATATAACAGGTGCTTGGAATGGGAAAGAACAAGAACTTGTTAAAATACCACTACCAGACGAGTGCACTCGTTCTAATGTTGAACTAAGCGTTCTTGGTAACGATTATAAAATATTATTGGTTGGCAAGACAGTGAATGCAATGTGGGTGATAGATTTGAAAACAAATAAGAATAAAAAAATACAGTTTCATGTTGAAGAGTCTCTTGAGGGTATTCTGAAGAAACCCAAGATAGATAATAGTGTAACAAAAGCTGTGATAACTAATGATTCGTATATATTTTTGACATCAAATGGTGATGTATACACTGGAATTTTACCAAGCTACGTAGACACAAGGCACTGTAAAGGAAAAGTAATTGATATAAAGTGCGGCTATGAACATTTTGTATTATTAACTGAAGAGGGCAGAGTTTACACTTGGGGCAATGGAAGGTGGGTAGAAAATTAAGAACTTAACACATTAGACTGTGAAGTTAAAGAACCAGTATGCACCCTGCTACATACTTTGTTTTATAATTGTAAGTAATATTTTTCAGGAGGTTACAGCTGGGCCATGGTGATATAGACAGTCAAGAGCTACCCACAGAAATAGAAGCACTAGGTGGTATAAAAATCATTCAAATTAGTGCTGGAGGTTGGCACACTCTAGCACTCAGCACGTTTGGTGATGTGTACGCTTGGGGTTGGAATGATACTGGCCAGCTCGGAATCAAAAATATAAGTAAAGAAGGCAAAGAAAGTTACTCCATCCCAACTCTAATTGATCTCGTTGATGAGCAGGATACAGTAGTGGAAAAAAATATTAAAGATATTGCCTGTGGCTCCAGGCATTCAGCTATACTCCTAAGTGATAATACAGTTTGGACTACAGGCTGTAACAAATATGGACAGTTGGGGCTTTCGGAAAAACAGTATCCTTCTCTGAATTATTTTAGGAAAGTTTTTAGATGTGATAATGACTGTTCACTGATTTGTGGACCATGGAATACTGTGATAAACTCTAGCTAGCTAGATACTTAGCAATACAGTTAATTGTAGATAAATAAATGTTATAACAAAATAACAAACCTCTTTTTTCTTGCACACAATAATGCCAATAATCTCTCATTACCACAGGGTAACGAGTGTAATTTCATTCTGAACAATCACAAGGGATTGTTACAACAGGCATCAGATGTTTTAAATGCATACATTGTACGATTTGTTCGATATTCTATCGTATGCAAAACTGCATATATTACATCATAAATACCGTGTCAAAACTTGCTAGCGAAACCACAAGCGATAAAACGAATGACTTGATGATTTTTTCGGGGTCAACGACCGTATTTTTATAGTTAGAATGCTTTTTTAAGCTTAGAAAATCAGTTTTTTTACTGTAAACATAACATAAGTACGAGTAACTACTCAACCTCGTCATTGAATTGAACCCAAAAAAAACATCAATTCATTTTTTGTTTTGTTTTATCGTGTTTACATTATTATATTGACTGTGTGCGCCGACCCCAGAAAAATAGGTTACCGGCAAGAGAATGATGATGTTTAGATATCGATACCCATCACGTTTGCGGAGTTTCGCTGGCTAATTTAAATTCACAGATACATTTGCATGCGATAAGGAGACCCGCGAAATTCAAATTTTCTTTAGTTTTTTGCATGTCAGTGTCAGGTTTTATGTTGATCGAAATATGATTCGCGACAGTAACAAATATGGTTTTACATAATTATAATCATTACAATCAGGAATACAACTCCATAAATAAGCACAATGGCCAAATGTCATGATTTCATGAAATAGTCATTCAATGGAATTATATGAACTTAGAGAGTTGTATTGATCATTTTTATGATTACAATTCTATAAATATACATTTGATACGGCCGCGAATCATATTTAAATCAACTTACAACATGATACTGACCTGCAATTTGCAAAAAACGTAACAAAATTTAAGTGGGTCCGAGGGGAAATACCCTAAATATTAATCAATTGATGTGACCAATTTTTTATCAAACATCATGTTTCATAGTAACGTAAAGGTTGTACTATGCGTTTGCACCACAGAACAATATACTCTACGAGCATAGATTAATAAGCTATATCTACGAGGTTTGCACTGACAGATCAACAACAACAAAACCTCAGAGTAATAAGAACAATAAGAGAGTAATAAGTTCCTGTCAAATATTGTATGGAATATTGACAGAAAATTGAGATTTCAATATGTTTTGTTGTGAATGTTTCGCCAGTGCAAACGAACAGTAACACTATAAAAAATATTCATTAGTGTCTGACCAAAACATGATTTTCGGCCGAAACCGAAACTTACGACGTCGAAAAAAAAAGTAATTTCTGAGATTAGTCATTTTTAGGGTTCCGTAGTAAACAAAAACCTCTTATAGTTTTGCCTAGTCCGTCTGTCTGCCTGTCTGTCTGTCCGCGGCTTAGTTCAGAGATGGTAAGTACTAGAAAGCTATAATTTGACATGGGTATACATATTAATCACGCCGATAAAGTAAAAATAAAAACAAAAAGTATTTTTTTTAGGTTACCTCCCCTACACTTAAAGTAGGGATTTTTTTCTTTCCTTCGTCTATCTCATGGCGTGGGGTGTCGTTGGAAAGGTCGTTCAAAAATATTGTGGGTGTGTGAAAACCATTTTTTTATTCAGGAATCCGTTTGCAAAATATTAGTAGTGTCCCCCCCCCCTGCCAGCTAAATGGTTGTAGGTACTTGGATTTGTGAAAAAATCACAGCAGTAGTATATATAACGAAGTTAAAAGGAAAACTATCACAGCTAAGTAGGCTTTACAGGTTAACGAGTAATAATCGACCAAATCATCGGTTATAGAACCATGGCGAGATCCTTACATTAATTTGTACTAAATTAAAATTGAGTACAATTACAATACAATTTGAAAAACATTTCTACCGTACATATGTTTCCGAGCATGCCATTTCCGTTTTTTCGTATTCTAACAAAACCGACTGTTACGAACGCCCGGTTTCGGCCGAAACCGAAACTGCGGCTAAAATCTGATTATGTGTCCGAAATCGTAACTGAAACTGAATCTTGGTTAACCTGTCAAACAAAATGTTTGAACCATACAGGTTAAAACCATGAAGATATAGTATTTTCATGGTTAAAACCAAGGTTCAGTTTTAGTTATCGAACATTGACAGAAAATAGAGATTTGAATATGTTTTTAATATGAATGTTTGCTGCCTGTGCCTATGCCTGTGCAAACGCATAGTAATGCCCGCAGACTGGCGGACGGGACGGCAGAGGATTTAAATTTATCAATTGAATTGAATACTTAGCCAATCGAAATAAGGTATATATTTTAATGCTCGGTGATCAACCTTGGAGCACCGCAGCGCAGTTTTCTCTGGAGCATTGAAGAGCACGCTGGAGAATACCACGGCGGTATGAAGTTTTTATTAGTTGTTATAAAGTTTTTGAAAGAGTGTGGCATATTGGCGCTCGACTGCGTAGTCGCTAGTGAAATAATCAAATCCCCGCGAGCTGTGGCTACTCGGCGGTTGCCACGCGGCTGGCGGACGCTCGCAGACGCAGACGCAGACGACTTTTCTTGTCAGTTTGCTTTAAATGCGGTTACAAAGGTGTTAAATAAGTATGCTTGTGCGATGACACATTTCGCCATATTTTGGCATGCAAATATTAATAGTAAGGCTTATTTAAATAAGCAATTATCTATAACTCAAGTTGAAAATATTTACTAAACCAAGTAGTAAGTAGGTATAGTCTACAATGCATTCCTGAAATGATAGGACCGACAAGAACTTTTTTTTATAAATTCACCTATTGAATAATAACTATGTGAAATGAGCCATTTTTTTAGTACTACGCAGAATTTTCTGTAAGGAAGATCAGTTATAAAATTTGGAATTGAATTATAAATAAGTGGCGCCATATACCTACACGCAACTGCTTCGATCAATTATTGATCGAAGCGCAACTGCGTCGGAATAGTTCGATCCTAGGTACAGGCATTTTTAATAAATATTGTGTGACTTTTCGTTCATTTGTATTATTATTAAGTTCAAAAAGTGAATAATTTGTTTTAACAAACTTAGCGATTTCATATATATAAATGCAAGGAACTGTGAGAAGGTTAGTAAGTAAGATAAGTGACAGGCATAATTTTAACACTAGAAATGGGAACAAATTAGATCAACCACGTTTCTGATTGTCTAAAGTGCACACTACTTTTATGGGGTACTGCGTAAAATGTTATAATAAAATACCACTCGATATTCTTCAACTGAATGAGAAGAAATTTAAAACATGCATTAAACGCACACTATGTAGACAAGCATATTATAAGTTGGATGATTATATCATAGATAAAAATGCTTGGCTTAATGCTGGTCCTGCTCCACAGCCACTTGGGCACATTGGTTAAAAAGAAAAAAATGTTTGGAAGAGTTGCTTCCCCTTTTTATTTTTCTGACATTACAAACTTAATGTTTATTTTTTATTTAAAACAAGTTTTAATTGTTGAATACTCCAATGGATAATGATTTTCTTTCTTTTTGGTAGTAACATTCTATTCATCTCTCAAATACATTGCAAATTAGTTTTGTATAATTTAGAAGCATTTTTTTAATTTTTGTAAATGTGAGTACCATGGAGCCGTTTTAATGTTATTAAGATGTATGTTGACTTGAAAGAGCATGGCAGTTGAGAGTATGTCATGCTCACTTAAATGTCTCGCTGATGGTGGCGAGTGTGTTAGATCATTCGGTTCCCTACAAAATGGTTGAGCTGGATGGTGCTGATCCACGCGTCATGTTCGTGAACGGGCGCCGTCAGTTGTGACTGGTCATCTCTTAACTGCCATGGCTTATTTTTAATCTTACATTTTGAATTGTTTTGATTATTTTTTGTACATTGTTCTCACATATAGAAGCAACAAGAATAATGTACCCAGGCTTTTGTAATTTTCTATATTTAAAAGAGTGTCCTTGGAGTTTCTTGCCCGTTCTTCTCCATAAAGATCTACCTTTTGGAATGGGCAACTAGCTTCAACTTTCTGACTAACTGACTCGACTATTTGACAATTCAAAAGTGCCTGTAAATGGTTTAATTGAAATAAATGGTTTGAGTTTGGTTATGTGATTTATACACTGGCCTGCAGGAATCAGTCCAGTCCATATTGAAAATTGCTCGTATGCATTTTTTTTGTGCTAACATAACTCTAGAAACGGAAGAGTTTCCCCAGACAATTATACCATACCGGATGACGGAGCAAACATAGGCGGGATCTTAGATTAAGACAAGTATATAATCTAAGGGCGTGATACACCATTTAACGCAGTTTCTCTGGATGTCTCATTTTTAA
The DNA here is from genome assembly GCA_916701695.1 of Agrochola macilenta. NCBI lineage: Eukaryota > Metazoa > Arthropoda > Insecta > Lepidoptera > Noctuidae > Agrochola > Agrochola macilenta. The sequence goes on along the minus strand of OU753554.1, from coordinate 5,153,189 downwards.
CTTGCAAAAACAAACCTATTGATTTTCATACATATTTCATCGATATATATGCTTCCAGGTGAAATGTTCATCAAGTGTTATACCAAGATTTTATTTTTTTAGTACCTAATTGTTCTACTATTTGATCTCTATGCGATATTTTAAAGTGTGTATTTTTACTTTTCTGCGTCTTGAAATTGATTATTTTAGTTTTTTCTACGTTAACTTTTAGAGCGTTTTTATCTAACCAAGTAATAATTTTATTCAAGGTGTTATTTATATCAGATTCGTATGATTCCTCATTTTTACAATCTTTACAATGGCCAATAATATATCTGGCCACACTGTAAAATAAAATATAAATATCATAGACATTACATCTGTGACTGTGATCCTTACTCTACTATTTCCCCCGGTGTTTTTATTTTCATTCACCAAATCAAATGCGCATGTCCTTTTGGTCTGTCTTTTACTAGCAAACGGTAAATGGTGAGGTGTGCACGTAGACAGAGTATTCTATGTGCAAGAGCTAGCGATAACAACAGACTGTTTTCCGCCACATTTGACGTGATGTCACTGTCAAACAATAAAATTTTGCAAAACGCAAAACGCTTCTTGTGTTTGTTTGTTTGGCTGTCAGTCAATGTAAAATAAAACCAGTTAAAATAGGGGCTTATTTATCATGTTTTGTTCACCCGGTTTAAAAGGAATTTTACTACAGTAAAAGGACGGCAACGGACCGTAAGTTGAAATAAAGTTTTACCCAGTACAATCCATAATTTGAAGGATATACCTAATCTAAAAGAATGGATGAACTAGCCCGTGAATATATTACTGTTGCTAGACAGTTGTCGACAAATGGGTGCTACAGTAAAGCCTTCGATTTTTATATCATGGCTTTTGAAAAAAGTATTGAAATGAGACCCATACATGAACCTGAATTTCGTGTAGTGATGAGTAGATTGAACGATGTTCTAACTTCGGCTAATAAAATGGAAGATATGTATATAAACTACTCACGTGCTCTCATGTCGTTCCCCAACAATATCTACATTTTAAATGACATGGGAAAGTTTCTCTTTAAATGTGGATTTTATGAAAAAGCATGGGACCACTTTGAGGATGCAATTAAATTAGATTGTACTTATGTTAACGCAGAGAAAAATTTAAATTCCCTTAAAAACTTGCTTGTTGAACGCTGGCACTTCAGAATGTTAAATGATAAAATCCGCAATGAGGCATATCGCAAGGCAATACGTGACACTCTCAGCCCTCATAGAGATACTGTGTTGGATCTTGGAACAGGCACTGGATTGTTATCAATGTATGCTAATGAATGTGCACCTAGGATTATAACTGCATGTGATGGCTCCAAAGTAATGAGTGAAATGGCCCATGTGATTACACTGGAAAATAGGGTTGAACACTTTGTTCTTATTAATAAACTATCCACAGAAATTCAGCTAAAGGAAATTGGTGGGAAGCGATCTCTGCTCCTCACAGAGATGTTTGATGCAGGACTATTTGGGGAACATGTCCTCCAATCTTTAATTCATGCTTGGGAGAACATGATAAGTGATGTTGGTAGAGTAATTCCCAACAAGGCAGAGTTCTTTATCATAGGTGCCAAATGTGATTTCCTGAATGGAAGGTATCAGCTGTGTCCATCTATTAAATCACTTTTAAAGATTCCAACTCTTAATGTGCATGTGTTGACTTTTGATGAGACATATGATTGTGAAGATGTTCACCTCTATGGTGATGATATAAAATACATGACAGAGCCACAGTCCCTAATACAAGTTGATTTCAACAGTTACCTAGAGCTGAAGGAACTTATTGAAAAGGACCATTATAAAGTTGAAACAATAGCTCTAGAAAGTGGCGAGATTAACACTGTTATTGGCTTTTTCAATCTGTATTTGACAGACAATGTTACTATTACGACTGACCCAAGATCTGAGCAGAGAGCCAATGCATGGCAACAGGCCATCTTCTTTGATAAGGTTCCTATACAGGTGGAAGAGAATGACATCATCCCCATGTATTTCTCACTGAATGGTGGCAAATTAACAATGTACAGAGATGATGCCATCACCAGAATTTCCCCAGAAACTCTCAGATTCCTGAATGATACAGAGTATTTGAATACAATATTTGGATGTATTGGCACGGCTTGTGTGTATCTGGGGCAGATAGTCGAAATGTCTCAAATAAATATTATTGATTTGTGCCCATTCCCTATGTTTGGCCTACACCTTTTGAAAAGGGGTGCAAAATCACTTACATGCTGTGCTAAAACTGACAGTGACAAACGTTTCTTCAAAAAAGTTTTCAAAGCAAATGATATAGATTTATCAAGTATCACTATTATGGTTGGAGATGATTGGTCACAGGAAGGGTTTGGAGATGAAAAGTATCATGCAGTTCTCTGTAATATTTTTGAAATTTGCGGCGAAATCGACTTGCGCTTAAAAGAGATAGCTCAGCACCTAAAACAACACCATCTTATTCAAGGAGGACTCTTTTTGCCTGCCAATATCAAGATTATGGGCCAGATTGTCAAAAGCAACTGGCTGGACATAAATAACAGACTGTTTGACGAGAATGTCAGCAATTATAAGATATCAAAGCACTTGAATCCATACCAGGTGTCTCAGAACTTCTGCATAGACTTCAGCCATTTGGAGTATACCCCATTATCAGAACCGTTAGAATTGGGTACAAGTGAAAATCCTGTGGGAGCTGAAGTAGTGGATGTGCCAATAATAAAAGAGGGACACTCCACGGCTATTTTGTGTTGGTATGCAATAGAATTGATGAAGGATGTGAACGAAATATCAACAAACAGGAAAAACTGTTTTATGGATGGCATAGTATTTATGACTAACCCGAGAATACGCCTAGTTCGTGGTCGAACAGCTCAAATACTGCGTTGTGTCGACACTGATGGAGCATTTAAGTTCACGATGCATGTAGAAGCAACTTAAAATGAGTTGTATAATGCGAAATTATTTTCATGATCTCAATAATATCATACTGTTAAAAGAGTTTTATCTTTGTTAGATAGAAGAATGTTGAGTTCTCGTCTATATTGACGAACACTCGTCTATTTTACGAGTTATTTGTAATATTGAATTTTACTTGAGAACTAAACAAGTGATAAGTAGAGAAGAAATGTTTGGAGCTTAATCTTTTGATAGCTACTATGTAAGGATATTTTTATAGTGGCGGTTGTAGTCTCATCTATTACACTTAGTTATTTAACTACATCAATAGGACGCTTTTGTCCATCCTCTGAAATCTTTAAATTTACTACACATACGGGAGTAAGGGCGCGGGCGGCCTAATCTTTGCTGGAGGCCTCGGATCTCTTCGTAAAAACGAATACTTACCAATTTAATAAATATTATGATAAATAATTTCTTTGCGTCCCAAGTTTATCATCGCTTCTCAGGGCTGCTACCTAGGCTAAATGTTATAACTGTGATTAAAATATAGAATACCTTGAAAGGATGGGCGCAGACCTGGTGAAGCGCAGTGCAATTAAGAAGGTATATATCCTAAAAGTTGGCAACGTCGCAAATAGCTGTCAAATATTTACCCGTTTTGAAAAAAACAATATCTAACTATACAAACTACCACACTCTACTCTCTCTCTCTACTATACTCTATCTATCTATCTATCTATCTATTTGTATCTTGGAATATTACTGTATGGAAATAAGAAATGTGGCTAACTAGCGAACTAGAATACTAATAATGAATTGCAATTATAACATTAAATTTGATGTTGTACCCGTTTTAGGTGTAAAAAAGGCATTTGGAAAGTTTCTAAATACTTTTTTTACATCTAAAACTAAATATTCGGTGTTACGATATCAATTATTCTATTCTTATTCAATATTCTAGTTCGCTAGTTAGCCACATTTCTTATTACCATATAGTAATATTGCCAAATTAATCAAAACAGCGAAATATTTGACATCTATTTGCGACGTTGCCAACCTTCGATCAAGCCAACTTTCAGACTAAACGCTCTTAATATGGCTCCTACACACTATGCCGGCACGTACTCCCGGCTTTTGCGTCTTCATTTTCTTTTGCGATAGTGTGTAGCAGCTATTACTGCTAAAATATCAATGTCCGCGAGAGCTTTCAAAGTCAACAGATCTACGCGGATAAGTTTATTCATGTTTTACTTTATTTTAACGGACATAATGTTGATATTTGTTATGCAGTGAAAACCGAGCTGCGCTGTGCTACGTCTGGTCAGTGGTCGGCCCCTTAGTTTTAGGATTGTTTTTCAATGGTCCCTGAAACGATCAATTGCAAAAGTAAATTTTTACGTGACACATTGTTGCGAAAACGTTGCAAATTCATCGTCTACCTACCAAATGCATTGACAACATTATTACAATTACAATGAATCATTTCGAGGACCCTTAGAATAATAACGTTATTATTCTAAGCGGGGACCATTTCAAACTTTCGACTATCACTGTAATCCTTTGCATTTGCTAAGCGATTTTGTCAAGAATTTATTCAAATTTGTTTATCGAATATTAATAGGTACCCTATACACCATAGAATTCAAAAATATATTAGGTACTTAAGGGGAATCTTTTACGTATCAAAATCTGTGGTAGATCTACATTATCAAACAGTTAAAACACATTAAAATAATTATCAATGTTATGTAAGTACACCTACTTTTTAATAGACTCTAAGCCGAGATTATTAATGATAGTTACTAATTAGTAAAGTATGTAATGAAAACTTGTGCCACGTTTTAGTGCATCTAATTTCTGAGCAACATTTATAAATTATCGTTGATACTCATGAACTTTCTCAGATAAAAAAAAATTGTTAGGATGCCTTCGCATCTGGCATTGGTTGACGTCACGTAGACGTTCTTGTATCAAATCTAATGGTAGCCTTAAACGTTACGATATACTTGCGCAAGTGTAGACTTGCACAGTCTGCGTAACACCAAATCGCTCCGTCAAATTTTGCGCAAGTAGGGAGGTGTGGCCTGCATAACGTATACCTAAGCTGGGATGGGTGGTGCCTTATGGCCATTGAGCATGGCTCTTACGCGGGTCTAGTTTCCAAATTATAAGCAGGAGCAACAGCTGGACAATTATTTTTACATCACGGCCGGGCCATGAATAGCTCACAAGTTTCATCTTTAGCTATTTCTTTTACCTTACAACAGACTACATGGGATTTGTCTATAGTGGTTAAAATACCTCTGCCGTCCCCTTTGTGGTATCCTGTATACCACAAACGGGACGGCAGAGGTATTTTATTATTTCCGATCGTTTACAAAATAATGTCGAGCTCAAAATTAACATGGTTAGGTACTAATATTGTAAAAGGATCGAATTTGAAAATGTGCTGTGAGCTGAAGAATCGGACATGTCTACTGTTGCTCAAGGCAAGGCTGTCGACGGTTCAGTATTTTATATCATTATGTAGTCAATGTTTGTAGATGTTACATGTAACCAGTATATGAATATACTTACAACTATGTATTTTTTATTCGTTTATATAAATGGTTATTTATTGAATGTAATAGTAGGTATTTTAATAAAGTACATAAAATGTGCATTTGTTTTGTTTTTAACTATCACAGACATGTTTACATAGTATAAAATGAAGTCGCTTCCGCTGTCTATTCGCTTAGATCTTTTAAACTACTCAACGGATTTTAATGCAGTTTTTAGCAATCGATACGAGTGATTCAAGAGGAAGATTTATATGTACATACTCGCGGGTATTATACATATAAACCTTCCTGCCATACAGTGTCATTGACTCTGGCAGGGCCACCATCAGGGATTTTAATTTTGATAAAGTACACAAAAAAATTGTCGCTAATTAGTCGAAATTTGTCGCCAAATATCAGAATTTGTCGGTCACTGGTTCAAAAGATATAAGGGTTTATAGGTGGCCGATCTGGAGAGTCTCCCCAGCAGGGCCACATTTATATCTCAAAAACTAGGACACCTAGCGAAGATGTGTTTTCTCCCATATTTTGTCGCCAATTAGTCGCAATTTGTCGCCAAGTCACAGATTTAATCGGGTCTTAGTTTAGGAGATATAATGAGTTCAATTAGTTAGGTATATATAGCAGTTGGCAGTTTGGGTTCAGACCTGGTCTCTCCACTGAAAGTGCCATACTGTCTCTCAAGCATACTGTTCAGTATTATACGTCAAGGAAAACGCCTGTTAATGCGTGTTTCCTAGACCTTTCCAAAGCGTTTGATCTGGTGTCGTACGAGTTACTGTGGCAGAAACTATTGACTGATACTTCAGTGGATAGAGAAGTTATATCAATTCTACGGTTTTGGTATAACAATCAGACTAATTGTGTAAGGTGGGCAGGCTCATTATCGGATGTGTATGGGCTGGAGTGCGGGGTGAGGCAGGGCGGACTGACCTCCCCTCGCCTCTTCAATCTGTACATAAACCGGTTGATCGTCGAGCTCAGCAACACCTATCAGGGTTGTTATGTAGACGGAGTATGCGTCAACAACATTAGTTATGCTGATGATATGGTGTTGCTGAGCCCTTCGATTAATGCAATGATGAGCCTGCTTACAATATGTGAGAGGTACGCGGAGACTCATGGGCTCAGATACAATGTTAAGAAGAGTGAGGTACTAGTTTTCAAGGCGGGCACTAAAACTTACCCTTTTGAACCTCACTTGAAACTTTGCGGAAATTCCTTAAAGCAAGTCACTTCTTTCAAGTATCTGGGCCACTGGGTTTCCGAAGACCTAAAAGACAGTCTGGATATTGAGCGTGAGCGCAGGGCGTTGGCTGACCGCTGCAATATGTTGGCACGCAGATTTGCGGATTGCACGACTGAAGTAAAGGCTACACTATTTACAGCGTACTGTCAGTCGTTCTATACATGCAGTCTGTGGGTCAACTACACGCAGAGGGCATACAGCGCCCTGCGCGTTCAATACAATAATGCGTTCAGGGTGTTGATGGGGTTGCCGCGTTGCTGCAGTGCTTCCGGCATGTTTGCAGAGGCGAGAATTGATGGCTTTCACGCCATCATGCGCAAGCGTTGCGCTTCCATTATGCGCAGGGTACGCGCCAGCCCCAACAGCATCCTGAAAACTATATCCGATAGGTGGGACAGCCCCATACTGGGACATTGGATACGCCTACATGCCACTGTGGCGTATTAATTAAGTTTGTGTTGTTTTGCTGGTAGATGTAAGTACTAACACTAGTTTTTAAGTCGAGTGTATACTAACCAAATGGACTAGTTATGGGTCTGAAATAAAAGATTATATTATTATTATTATTATATATAGTCCAAGAGCTATAGTCGAAGATTTCACGAAAAATTGCCACGAAAAAATAAACCCTTATATCTTTTGAACCAGTGACCGACAAATTTCAACTAATTAACGACAAAATATGGGAGAAAACGAGATCTTCGCTAGGTGCCTTAGTTTTTGAGATATAAATGTGGCCCTGCTGGGGAGACTCTTCACGTCGGCCACCTATAAACCCTTATATCTTTTGGTGTCATTGACTCTGGCAGGGCCACCATCAGGGATTTTAATTTTGATTACACAAAAAATTGTCGGTAATTAGTCGGTCACTGGTTCAAAAGATATAAAGGGTTTATAGGTGGCCGATCTGAAGAGAGTCTCCCCAGGGCCACAATTATATCTCAAAAACTAAGGCACCTAGCGAAGATCTGTTTTCTCCCATATTTTGTCGTTAATTAGTCGAAATTTGTCGCCAAATATCAGAATTTGTCGGTCACTGGTTCAAAAGATATAAAGGTTTATTTTTTCTTGGCAATTTTTCGTGAACTCTTCGACTATAGCTCTTGGACTATACCTTACTAATTGAACTCATTTTATCTCCTAAACTAAGACCCGACCGGCGACAAATTTCGACTAATTAACGACAAAATTTGGGAGAAAACAGATCTTCGCTAGGTGCCTTAGTTTTTGAGATATACATGTGGCCCTGCTGGGGAGACTCTCCAGATCGGCCACACATATAATCCCTTATATCTTTTGAACCAGTGACCGACAAATTCTGATATTTGGTGACAAATTTCGACAAATTATTTGTGAAATCAAATCAAATTAAAATCGTGTCATTGACTCTGGCAGGGCCACCAACAGGGATTTTAATTTTGAGTACACAAAAAATTAGTCGCTAATTTGTCGCCAAATATCAGAATTTGTCAGTCACTGGTTCAAAAGATATAAGGGTTTATAGGTGGCCGATCTGGAGAGAGTCTCCCCAGCAGGGCCACATTTAAATCACAAAAACTAAGGCACCTAGCGAAGATCTGTTTTCTCCCATATTTTGTCGTTAATTTGTCGCCAAATATCAGAATTTGTCGGTCACTGGTTCAAAAGATATAAGGGTTTATAGGTGGCCGATCTGGAGAGAGTCTTCCCAGCAGGGCCACATTTATATCTCAAAAACTAAGGCACCTAGCGAAGATCTGTTTTCTCCCATATTTTGTCGTTAATTTGTCGAAATTTGACGCCAAATATCAGAATTTGTTGGGTCTTAGTTTAGGAGATATAATGAGTTCAATTAGTAAGGTATAGTCCAAGAGCTAGATCGAAGAGTTCACGAAAAATTGGCAAGAAAAAATATTTCTATTAATATGTGTAATATACTTCTAGTTTTATCGGTCTACAGTCCTTAGAAATGTCCGAGAGACATAAATTCTCAATTAAATACATGTTTTATGTTTTAAATACTAGGTTAGAGTGGCTTAAACTTGTTTGAAAACATTAAACCTTGCTCTTGGTCTATTTGGTGTCAAGATGTACAGTCGCATGCAACTGTTTTATGAGTATTTTTTTTTTTTGTGTGGTGTTATGTTATGTACTTACCTATGTTAATTTCACTACATAGGTACACAAACTTAAAATTTCAGATATAATCTTAAAATTCAATAGATACCTATTAATAAGGCACCTACTAAATGGTTCGTCCTAAATGAGCATATCCTCGCGAGGCATATACAACATGTAACTGGAATAATGCACACCCTGCCCGATACACCTACAATTAGAAAATTAGGTTACAGTCATAATTTATGCACTGAAGTACCTAAGTAGTGGTTTTTAACGTTCCGTACCCAAAGGGTAAAACGGGACCCTATTACTAAGACTCCGCTGTCTGTCTGTCTGTCACAAGGCTATATCTCATGAACCGTGATAGTTAGACAGTTGAACTTTTCACAGATGATGTATTTATGTTGCCGCTGTAACAACAAATACAAAAAAAACAGAATAAAATAAATATTTAAGGGGGCTCCCATACAACAAACGTGATTTTTTTTCTCGATATTGATAACGGCAACAGGTAGGCGCTTGAAATATTAACAGAATATTTAGTTATATATTGACTTTAAAAATAAATAATTAAAATAAAACAAATTTTTAAGGGGGGCTGCCATACAACAAACGGTTTTTTTTTTTGCCGTTTTTATAGATAATGGTACGGAACACTTCGTGCGCGAGTCAGACTCGCACTTTAAAAAAAAAATTGCGATCCTAATTGTAGCCAAATAATGTATGGACATCGACGGACTACATTGGTAGGTAGCGCCTCGGTATTTGTATCTAAAAGCACACATAAACACGCTATTGACGTGAAAAATCAAGGGGGTACATATTAATCTGCAATCATACGGCGCGGCGGCGTCCTCTTTTCAAAACACTCAAATGGTCCACCACCTTGTTCAATGCACTTAAATGCATTCGTAATTGTTCTTTCAATTTTGTACACAAACAAACCTCGCTGTACTCCCGGTGGAGGAATAAAGAAAAAATCCTTTAGAGCAAGTTTGTTTATTTACCTATTCTTTTTTAAGTACTTTGAGCGGCGCGAACGCCGAAGCGCCGCGCCGGTGACGTGCAGCAGGGGAAACCCTCGTTCTATCTCGTACTTTTCCCCGTTTTTGTATTTGCGGAATACCTATAATAGAGATAACAACACTCGAGTTCGTAACTATTCATAATAAGTTCCATTTTAATTAAACTGGCTGACTTTAACTTACGTGACGGGCAACTCGTTATAAGTAGCTCGTCTGTACACGCGCATCTATCTCTTTCTTACTTACCGTAAATGAAACGGAGCGCAGCGATCTATCTGCCAGCGACTAAGTGGTAAATGCAGTGTTAGATAAATAATTACATATATATTTATTGTAGATTTGTTTATAGGTTATGAATACAGCTTTCCTTTGGTGTTATAGAATAAGTTAATATTTATTTAATTCGAAACAAACATTCCTCAATATGACGTCATAAATACTGTCTAGAAACTACATAAAGTATTTTGTACTTGCTTGAATTTATGTCTCTCGGACATTTCTAAGGACTGTAGACCGATAAAACTAGAAGTATATTACACATATTAATAGAAATATTTTTTCTTGCCAATTTTTCGTGAACTCTTCGATCTAGCTCTTGGACTATACCTTACTAATTGAACTCATTATATCTCCTAAACTAAGACCCAACAAATTCTGATATTTGGCGACAAATTTCGACAAATTGGCGACAAAATATTGGAGAAAACAGATCTTCGCTAGATGCTCTAGTTTTTGAGATATAAATGTGGCCCTGCTGGGGAGACTCTCTCCAGATCGGCCACCTATAAACCCTTAATATCTTTTGAACCAGTGACCGACAAATTCTGATATTTGGCGACAAATTAACGACAAAATATGGGAGAAAACAGATCTTCGCTAGGTGCCTTAGTTTTTGAGATATAAATGTGGCCCTGCTGGGGAGACTCTCTCCAGATCGGCCACCTATAAACCCTTATATCTTTTGAACCAGTCACCGACAAATTCTGATATTTGTATTTGGCGACAAATTTCGACAAATTAGCGACTAAATTTTTGTGTAATCAAAATTAAAATCCCTGTTGGTGGCCCTGCAAGAGTCAATGACACAGTTAGACGGGTTAGTTTGGAAACAAATTGTAGACGACGACGTGTGGGTCTATCTGGCAGGCCCCAACAAGATATATCAACATGTGATAGGTGTACATTATTTTGTACCTATAGAAAATAAATAAGATATATTTTGCACCTCAACAGTTTTTGATTAAATGACGTTTCTATGAAGTGTCTTGCTAGCGGGCCCCTTATGACTATTTTTATTGTTATTATACTTTCAGATCGCCCAGTAGTGCTCGGAGTTAGAAACTATTATGTACCTTACAAATTCAAAATTTCGACTTTCTGTGAGCTATACTTTAGACGATATTCGTTACTTAGACAAACGTCCAGCCAGTGGGCCCCTTTTTTAAATACTACTCTTTTATATCATACAATAGCATTAGGAGCTTGATACTATTATGTACCTTACAAATCCACAATTTCGACTTCCTGTGAGCTATACTTTAGAAGATATTCGTTACTTAGACAAACGTCCAGCCAGCGGGCCCCTTTTTTAAATACTACTCTTTTATATCATACAATAGCATTAGGAGCTTGCCACTATTATGTACCTTACAAATCACAATTTCGACTTCCTGTGAACTATACTTTAGAAGATATTCGTTACTTAGACAAACGTCCAGCCAGCGGGCCCCTTTTTTAAATACTACTCTTTTATATCATACAATAGCATTAGGAGCTTGATACTATTATGTACCTTACAAATCCACAATTTCGACTTCCTGTGAGCTATACTTTAGAAGATATTCGTTACTTAGACAAACGTCCAGCCAGCGGGCCCCTTTTTTAAATACTACTCTTTTATATCATACAATAGCATTATGAGCTTGATACTATTATGTAACTTACAAATCCACAATTTCGACTTCCTGTGAGTTATACTTTAGAAGATAATCGTTACTTAGACAAACGTCCAGCCAGCGGGCCCCTTTTTTAAATACTACTCTTTTATATCATACAATAGCATTAGGAGCTTGCCACTATTATGTACCTTACAAATCACAATTTCGACTTCCTGTGAACTATACTTTAGAAGATATTCGTTACTTAGACAAACGTCCAGCCAGCGGGCCCCTTTTTCAAATACTACTCTTTTATATCATACAATAGCATTAGGAGCTTGATACTATTATGTACCTTACAAATCCACAATTTCGACTTCCTGTGAGCTATACTTTAGAAGATATTCGTTACTTAGACAAACGTCCAGCCAGCGGGCCCCTTTTTTAAATACTACTCTTTTATATCATACAATAGCATTATGAGCTTGATACTATTATGTAACTTACAAATCCACAATTTCGACTTCCTGTGAGCTATACTTTAGAAGATATTCGTTACTTAGACAAACGTCCAGCCAGCGGGCCCCTTTTTTAAATACTACTCTTTTATATCATACAATAGCATTATGAGCTTGATACTATTATGTAACTTACATATCCAAAATTTCAACTTCCTATGAACTTCATAAGGTATTCATTAATAAAATAAGTGCCTAGCTAGCAAACCCGTTTTCAAACATTACCTACTTTCATAATCACTCAATAGTGCTACAAAAATAACAACAAAACTGGGATTAAGAAAAAGTGTAGTTCTTTTAAGTAGGAGGCTATGTAAATTATTAAAAGAGAAAATGTAATAGTAATTATAATCTTTAATACGTAAACGATAGCGTGAACATTGACATGGAAGAATGGAAAAAAAAAAGTGTAGTGCAGTCTTTAAATAACATGGGACAGGAAGATGATGATCTTTAATCTGTTTAAAGATATAAATTATTTAGTAATGCAATGGGCATAACGAGCAAAGGTTTATTTGTATTTGGCAAACGCAAATTTAACTAGGTCCGTTGGTTCAATACTTATTTAGATAACGTAGTCGAAATTTTCGATTTGTAAGGTACATAATAGTATCAAGCTCCTAATGCTATTGTTTGATATAAAATAGAAGTATTTAAAAAAGGGGCCCGCTGGCTGGACGTTTGTCTAAGTAACGAATATCTTCTAAAGTATAGCTCATAGGAAGTCGAAATTTTGGATTTGTAAGGTACATAATAGTATCAAGCTCCTAATGCTATTGTTTGATATAAAATAGAAGTATTTAAAAAAGGGGCCCGCTGGCTGGATGTTTGTCTAAGTAACGAATATCGTCTAAAGTATAGCTCACAGAAAGTCGAAATTTTGAATTTGTAAGGTACATAATAGTTTCTAACTCCGAGCACTACTGGGCGATCTGAAACTATAATAACAATAAAAATAGTCATAAGGGGCCCGCTAGCAAGACACTGTGTCATTGACTCTGGCAGGGCCACCAACAGGGATTTTAATTTTGATTACACAAAAATTTAGTCGCTAATTTGTCGAAATTTGTCGCCAAATATCAGAATTTGTCGGTCACTGGTTCAAAAGATATAAGGGTTTATAGGTGGCCGATCTGGAGAGAGTCTCCCCAGCAGGGCCACATTTATATCTCAAAAACTAGGGCACCTAGCGAAGATCTGTTTTCTCCAATATTTTGTCGCCAATTTGTCGAAATTTGTCGCCAAGTTACAGATTTTGTCGGTGTGTAATTAAAAAGATATAAGAATTCAATTTCCAAGTGGTACAAGCAAGTACAAAATACTTTGTGTAGTTTCTAGACAGTATCTATGACGTCATATTGAGGAATGTTTGTTTCGAACTAAATAAATATAAACTTATTCTATAATTTCAACCACCAAAGGAAAGCTGTATTCATTCCCTATAAATAAATCTACAATAAATATATGTAATTATTTATCTAACACAATGTGCATTTACCACTTAGTCGCTGGCAAATAGATCGCTGCGCTCCGTTTCATTTACGGTAAGTAAGAAAGAGATAGATGCGCGTGTACAGACGAGCTACTTATAACGAGTTGCCCGTCACGTAAGTTAAAGTCAGTTTAATTAAAGTGGAACTTATTATGAATAGTTACGAACTCGAGTGTTGTTATCTCTATTATGGGTATTCCGCAATTACAAAAACGGGGAAAAGTGCGAGATAGAACGAGGGTTTCCCCTGCTGCACGTCACCGGCGCGGCGCATCGGCGTTCGCGCCGCTCAAAGTACTTAAAAAAGAATAGGTAAATAAACAAACTTGCTCTAAAGGATTTTTTCTTTATTCCTCCACCGGGAGTACAGCGAGGTTTGTTTGTGTAAAAAATTTAAAGAACAATTACGAATGCGGGCATTTAGGTGCATTGAATAAGGTGGTGGACAATTTGAGTGTTTTGAAAAGAGGACGCCGCCGCACCGTATGATTGCAGATTAATATCTAAGTTACATTGATTTTTCACGTCAATAGCGTGTTTGTGTGTGTCTTTAGATACAAATACCGAGGCGCTACCTACCAATGTAGTCCGTCGATGTCCATATATTATTTGGCTACAATAAGGATAGCTAATTTTTTTAAACCGGCCTAGTGCGAGTCTGACTCGCGCACGAAGGGTTCCGTACCATTATCTATAAAAACGGCAAAAAAAAGTCAAAAATCACGTTTGTTGTATGGCAGCCCCCCTTAAAAATTTGTTTTATTTTAATTATTTATTTTTAAAGTGAATATATAACTAAATATTCTGTGGATATTTCAAGCGTCTACCTGTTGCCGTTATCAATATCGAGCAAAAAAATCACGTTTGTTGTATGGGAGCCCCCTTAAATATTAATTTTATTGTTTTTTTAGTATTAGTTGTTACAGCGGCAACAGAAATACATCATCTGTGAAAATTTCAACTGTCTAACTATCACGGTTCATGAGATATAGCCTGGTGACAGACAGACAGACAGCGGAGTCTTAGTAATAGGGTCCCGTTTTACCCTTTGGGTACGGAACCCTAAAAAACACTACTTACGTGCTTCAATGCATAAATTATGACTAACCTCATTTTCTAATTGGGGTGTATCGGGCAGGGTGTGCATTATTCCAGTTACATGTTGTATATGCCTCGCGAGGATATGCTCATTTAGGACGAACCATTTAGTAGGTACCTTATCAAAATAGGTATCTATTGAATTTTAAGATTATATCTGAAATTTTAAGTTTGTGTACCTATGTAGTGAAATTAACATAGGTACATAGCATAACACCACACAAAAAAAAATAACTCATAAAACAGTTGCATGCGACTGTACATCTTGACACCAAATAGACCAAGAGCAAGGTTTAATGTTTTCAAACAAGTTTAAGCCACTTTAAACTATTATTTAAAACATAAAAACGTGTATTTAATTCAGAATTTATGTCTCTCGGACATTTCTAAGGACTGTAGACCGATAAAACTAGAAGTATATTACACATATTAATAGAAATATTTTTTCTTGCCAATTTTTCGTGAACTCTTCGATCTAGCTCTTGGACTATACCTTACTAATAGAACTCATTATATCTCCTAAACGGCTTATTCCACTTTTCCCCGTTGGATGATCCCCATTGATGGGGATTAGTGAACTTTTTGTTCACTATTCCCCGTTGACCCAAAATTTTTATTTAATGGGGATAAGTGAACTAAAAAGTTCAATAATCCCCATTAGGTAGGTACGTTAAAAAAATAAAATATATGAATCATGTTACATTTATTAATTAAAAATATAACTTTCTTATACCTAATAAAATCACAGATTGTACAATTATTAATTTAAAATAAAAAATATAACTTTCTTATACCTAGTAAAATCACAGATTGTACAATTATTAATTTAAAATAAAAAATATAACTTTCTTATACCTAATAAAGTCACAGATTGTACAATTATTAATTTAAAATAAAAAAATATAACTTTCTTATACCTAGTAAAATCACAGATTGTACAATTATTAATTTAAAATAAAAAATATAACTTTCTTATACCTAATAAAGTCACAGATTGTTACAATCATTAATTTAAAATTGTAGCATGAAAATATTTATTTCTTATACCTTGTAAAATCAAAGATTACACTCACTTAAGTTTTTCTAAACAGTGCCCAATCGTAATTTCATTATTAATGAGTTCCATTTGGACCTCCTGTATATAATTATCGCGATTGATGCTTTTTTTTTGTTTTTTCCGCTATACCTTTATTTTCAGAAACCCCCAATGCAAGAACTTCGTAATACGATGCATCTTCAGCCAACGCTGTGAGGAGCTTCATAATGTTGGGTTTCTTTATTTTCACACGCTTTTTTATTTTATTATTCCATGCTTCGACCTAAATTCGTAGTGCGATGAGTCTGTCCAAATACACACCACGTTTTAATAAAATCATCTTGTAGCCATTGTCTGAGCATGTAATTTCTAAACTCCTTGCTATTATCATCATCAGGGCTTTGAGAGGCAACATAAAACCAACCCGCAATGATTTTATCTGATGGTAACAAAGCCAAAGCAGTGCTAAGTGCAACTTGTCTTCTGGTTAATTTATCTTTTGTTAGTTTGAGTTGTTTTCCTTTCTTCCATATTGCCTGGGTGAAATGGAAATAACAGCCGCTAATAGATATATTTACAAAAACATTTCGCATTGCGTTCATCGGAGCCACTTCATAGTCACATTTAAATATTTCTGGATTCCAATCAGGTAATGCAGATTTTAGCATACTAAATAAAATTTCATATGTTTGTTGATTTTTATGGCTCATGAGGGCATAAACAAGTGGCACAATGTTTATGTGTTTTTCTGTACTGCCCAAATCCCCATGAATGGTGTAGAGTTGGTAAAAGGGAGATGGACAGATCCAAAACGTTCCATCACCCAAGAATATCTTCAAATTTTTCATTTGATGTCGGGCAAATTCAGAGCAAAAAGCTATTACACGGATACCACTGTCATTGTAGTCTGCTAAAATAAATTCCTGATGAGCTGGAGGTACTTTAACTTCTTCAACATTTTTGAACTCAATTTTACTTACTTCAAATGCTGCATTTCTGTGTTTATATAATGTTGTTTTGATAGACTTCAGGGCAGGGAATTCTTTTATTTTGTCAATTCCGGTATCTTTTAGTGAGCTCACAGCCGCGTTGTAAGCAGTGGGAATAGCAGGTGCTTCTGGATCCGCAAGTGTAGTTTTTAGTTTGAATAACCTCAAGGTAACTTCATTCCGCGCAAAATCAGGTTCACAAACATTGTGTCGTTTCTCAGCTACAACTTGATTGTCCTGTAAAATTAAGTAATAATAATTAATTACTTTACATTATTTTTTAAGTAAACAATATTGCACTTACATAGAATACAAAATTAAATAGGCTATTTAACAACCTTTAAAACTTATAACAAATTGTTGTTATCCTATCAGAATAGTTCAACAAAACATATTTCACTTTATGCTTAACTAAAATATGTAATAATAATTAAATATATACAATTCACTTCAGCTACACTCTTTTACTACACTAGGTGTAATAGACTTGTTTGACAAAAGAATGACGTCACACGTGCCGCCATGACAGAAACAGTGTTTAAACTTTAACGTTGATTTTTAAATTTTGATATTGATAAACGTGATATTGATAACACACATAACCTGAGTTATTATTGTCATTATTAATCACAAAATATAATAATTAACTTACCATGACAGTGATGGATCCGGCACATTTACTTTGTTTTCTTGTGGTACACTCCCACAAAACTCCACCATTTTTATATTTGCATTTTTTACTGTATTGATGTCCGGCCCGGAGAAGTATGGTAGCTTTACCTTTTTTAACGTACTCTAAACAAACGTCAGTTGAACTACCAGCCATTTCCTTTATTTATTCCTATATTAAACTAATAACTGCGAACTGATAAGAACTGCACGCTTGAACTACACTACACACTACTAACCCTTAACGACTACGAAACAAAAACAAAAGATGGGTCGACCAATCACATACGAGCTAACTCGCACCCCGCTCCGCCACCGCCTTGCGCGCGCGCCTCTAGAAAATGAGCATCTTTTACAGTATTGTGTATCTTATTAGATAGATAGATATAAGGTCTTATTCCCAAACATCGTTAGAACAATTTCGTTGGGGCAACAATCTGTTTTTCGTTCTAATAAAATCGTAAAGTAGGTAATTTAAAATTTTGTTCTTACCTTATAAAAATAAAAGTACATGACTCATATATTTTATTTTTATATTGTTTTTATTTAACGTACCTAATTAGAAAAACTTAAGTGATTGTAATCTTTGATTTTACAAGGTATAAGAAAGAAATATTTTCATGCTACAATTTTAAATTAATGATTGTAACAATCTGTGACTTTATTAGGTATAAGAAAGTTATATTTTTAATTAATAAATGTAACATGATTCATATATTTTATTTTTTTAACGTACCTACCTAATGGGGATTATTGAACTTTTTAGTTCACTTATCCCCATTAAATAAAAATTTTGGGTCAACGGGGAATAGTGAACAAAAAGTTCACTAATCCCCATCAATGGGGATCATCCAACGGGGAAAAGTGGAATAAGCCTCCTAAACTAAGACCCGACAAATTAACGACAAAATATGGGAGAAAACAGATCTTCGCCAGGTGCCTTAGTTTTTGAAATATAAATGTGGCCCTGCTGGGGAGACTCTCTCCAGATCGGCCACCTATAAACCCTTATATCTTTTGAACCGGTCCGACAAATTCTGATATTTGGCGACAAATTTCGACAAATTAGCGACTAAATTTTTGTGAAATCAAAATTAAAATCCCTGTTGGTGGCCCTGCCAGTCAATGACACCAAGACACTTCATAGAAACGTCATTTAATCAAAAACTGTTGAGGTACAAAATATATCTTATTTATTTTCTATAGGTACAAAATAATGGCCTTATGTAAACCTATCACATGTTGATAAATCTCGTTGGGGCCTGCCAGATAGACCCACACGACGACGACGCCACTGCGCTTGTTTGCATAAAAATACCGAATAGGGGGCACTCTTCTACCCGTTTTTTATATGCACGTGTTTCTGTGACAAATTAACTTATTTTTCTTTCTTTATTTTATGTACTCTTTGGTTCGAATGATGTTCGCACGTACTAACCAAATGATCCGTGTCGTGTTCACCATGTTTCGTTCGTTCGTGCGTACACGCTTTTAGGAAAGCAAAATAAAACTCAAAAATATTTCAGGTGGCATTTATTACAAGCACAAAATGTAAGACATGTCGGCCGCCATATGGGTGTCCAAACCCGGCGGCGTTGACCGTCCCCATACGTGGTTGCAGCCACGGGGCTCGACGGAGAGGCTTCGACGTCCCGAACTGTTCCTACACGCCTATCGGTCTCGTGCGGGTAGTCTCGGCCTCACGTGTGGGCTTAGTCGAAGAGACCGAAGCCCATGTCGTCGTCGCTCTCCGAATCTTCCTTCTCCTCCTTCTTTTCCTCAGCGGCAGCAGCAGCCGGAGCGGCGGCAGCGGCCGTTGGGGCGGCAACAGCGGCGAACTTGCTGGGGTCCTGAAATTCAAAGAAATTTCGTTAATGATTTTTGGAGATAATAATTTTTAATTCTATGAGCATATTGAAAAAGAAAATGTTTCTTCAAAATGCCAGTGCAATATTCTCTTATTGAACCATTACACTAGGATAAATTTGAAGACTTTAATGTTGTCTGAAAGCGAAGCCAGAGAACTAATATTACGTTCCATGGTATTAGGACAGACATAACAGCAAGACTATGTACTTGAAGCAGCCAGGTTTTTGCTGGCGACACAAAAACATCTCTATCGCTTGTGTGAGCGGAAGGACTGACGTTGAATTTGTGGACTTCCGTTCCATAAAGGAGCAGTATCTTTAGTCTTAGCAATCATAGACAATTTCTATTTACCTTGATGAACTCCTTGATGGTGGTGGCCTCCTTGAACTCAACCTCGGTGACGGCGGCGATGGCGAGCAGGTTCTTGAAACCGTTGGCGATGGAGTGTGGCGCGGAGGCCACAGTGGGGTAGCCGATGGCCAAAGACAGAGCGGCAACGTTGGCAACACCAGCCAAGAACTTCGCGCGAAGGTCCTCGGGTTTGATGTCCAAGATGGCTGGCGCGAAGATGGTGCCGGAATCGTAAACCTAGATAAAAATAAATTGATATAATTTCTCAAATAAATCCTGTATAATGTAAATGTAAAATTCTTATGCTAGGGCTACATTGTCGCGTTATCGCGAACTATACTTCGACCTCGCGCAGTGTGCCAGAGAGCGCGCTAAGTTTAGTTCGTCTTATCGCGACAATGTGGCCCCAGCATTAAGAGTACCATTTGGTGTTACAAGTGTCTGCCGTAAACTTTGGACTAAGTGAATAGACCAAATAGTCCTAAGATCAACACAGCAAATACTTTACCAAAGGTAAATTATCAGAATGCACAGGGAAATGCAGACTGTACTCAACACTTTGGATGATTTATTTATACATTACAGAAGGGGGAAAGACGTTTTATTATGCAATGGAAAACTTATTGACTTTTTACTGTATGGGGCCAAAATTAGGCTTTTGGCGACAAGTCCTTTCACAGCCTCAATTTCTCTTGAAAGAAGTACTGCACAAAAAAAAAAATTGGAATGAGAAGAGTGTAGTTACTAACCTGCTTGACGACAAGACCGTACGAGAAGGGAGAGATGTTCAACATGTTGAGGAGGGTGGCCTCTGAAGCACCGACCTTGTCGCCGGGCTTCAAGATGTGCACATCGTTGATGATTTCAATAGTACCTGTAAGGATAGATAGTTAAATTTAGCACTTGCATAGGTAAAGATAAAATTGTGGCTATTTTATGTGAAATGGATAAGCCACATCAATTCAATCAAACCTATTTTCAGAATAAATATCTTTTCTGAGATCTTTTGATATGAAAGAAGTTGATTACATTTAGTTTTTTTTACTTTCTTGAATATGGTATACTGTAGTGGATAAGGATAATTAAGAATGTTTCTTCAAAATGCCAGTGCAATATTCTCTTATTGAACCATCACACTAGGATAAATTTGAAGACTTTAATGTTGTCTGAAAGCGAAGCCAGAGAACTAATATTACGTTCCATGGTATTAGGACAGACAGTGGGTCATAGTAATTGGCAGTGATGAATATAAGGAGTTATGTACGCCTTAGTTGATGTTGAACAATATGTGTAAAAGTACTTACCCTTGGAAATCTTGGTAGGGATGGAGAGAGCCTGGAAGAAGGAAGTCTTCTCAGGACCCAGACCGGTGTTGTGGGCGGGGATGACGACGGACAGAGGGGCGATAGCACCAGGACGAGCTGGGGCACGCACTTTGTTCTCCAGAAGCTTGTCACGGACATCAACGAGGTCTCCGCGGGTGAACACGAAGCCAACGTTTCCCTTGATGTGCGCTAACAGTTTCTCAAGAGCTGGGTTGGTGTCCATGTGGTCCCTGATGGCCTTGCGCATCATGGTGTTCTTTCCCATAAGGATGATGCTGTGACCACGCAGCGCAATACGGATTTGCTGCATTTGGGTCGAGCCCACATTGTCTGCACCCACGATGAAACATTTTGGGTACTCATCTAAGAGTTGCTGTAAAAAGAAAATACAGTTGGTGAATACAATTGAGACAGATTTGAAACTATTTGTAGGATAATTGTAGGGTGATTTTAGAATGCCCACATGACATCATCTGAACTTTATAGTTAAACAAATAAAAGGTAACCGTATATTGAACGAGTTTCAATGGGTTTAGAAAGGCTGGCTTGCTACTTAAGCATATGTTCAGTATGGTATCTACATTGTTAAATTTGAGGTTAGACACGCTACAGCAATTTATTTTTGTTTACTTACAATGATCTTGGTGAAGTAGTTGGTCTTCCAAGTAGCCTTGTCCTCCCTACCCATCGTGGCGTGTGGTGTAGGGACTTCGTAGAAATTTAAGGACTGCAAACAAAATCAAACAAGTGTTAGGATGTTTCACTTATATCGCAATTTTCCGTAAAATAGCCACAGAATTAAAAATAATATATTATCACTCTTTAAAGTACACGACATCATGAAGATAGAACACATGATTGAACAAATAAATTAAGATTAAATTATTTTTAAAACTCACCAAAACCAAAACGCACTTTACTCAGTGCGGGACAAAATATGATAGAGATAGAGTTGGGACTTTCTGTACATTAAGTTCGCAGTGACATTAGTAACGACTCAAATAGTCTAATTGTAAAAGTAAAAATCGACTAAAAATGAATTGTCGTAACTGACAAAATACCTACTAAAATATTATTTGAGTTATACTTATAACTTCGTAATCTGATATTTGGTAAAATCAAGTATTAATTGAACTGAAAGAAAAAGGTGTATTTTACTAGTATTACGTGAGACTTGTGATTCAACACAAGGCTAAAAGAATTGATATCACTATGAGAACAAAGAAACTAAGTATTTTCGTAAAGTGACTCTTGGCTGTACCTACAAATTACAAATCATACTTACTTTTCCCATCCTCCATAATACATATTATATCAACTTGCCCCCCCTTAGGCCATCGGCTCGCGACGCCCTTGGCCGTACTTCAGCCGAAAAGTCTGACAACCAGTCTTATCAAGGGGTATCCCTATCCTGTTACTCAGTAGCTGGGTTATGGAGGTCAGATAGGCAATCGCTCCATGTAAAATACTGGTATTCAGCTGCATCCCGTTAAACTGGAAGCGGACCCAACATGTGTAGTTGCGAAAAGTCTAGGCACATTGATTGATTTTTGAGCCAATGGTATACTGACGGGCGAATGATATGAACATGAGCCAGCTTAGTAATGGTGTGACTGCGTTTGCACTGGCGAAACATTCTCAACAAAACATGTTGAGATCTCTATTTCTTGTCAATGTTCCATAAGTTTTGTTGTGAATATTTTGTCAGTGCAAACGCACAGTAACGTATACTGCCGCCTGTAGTATCACCTTAACGGGAACCAGTATGTTATAAAGTACTCTGTGGCGGGAACAGTGATTATTTAAAATTGAAAGGAGTACACTGGTGCCGATTCTCTTGTCAAAAATGCCTCTAAACTAGACAAAAATCACCAAAATGTTGTTAATTCCTGTCAAACGACGATTTCCCATTCTGAAATAGAGTAAAATGACACAAGTTATCTATATTTTAGTTTGACAGCACTAAGATGGCACTGAGGGTATGGTTTCGGTCGGCCACGGTACGTTAACCATGCTAGACCGGTTTAGTGAAAATGGCAATTGCTATTCTGAATTTGACGTTTTTTGTTTTGATTGTATGACTAAATCTGCCTATTTTTAATCGCGATTAAAAATGTGTGCAATACAATTAGTTGTCATGAAGTAAAATTCACACCAACACCTCGACTTCTAGTGCAAAAACAATAGGTACTGTATCTTTTTTTATTTTCTTTTGGTTATATCTTGAAAATGGTGTGTCCTATCGCAAAAATAATGAAAAATTCAATCCAAATGGGGTTGAATTTTTTATTATTTATAATACCCGTAAACCTATATAACTCAATATGTAGGTAAACATTTTTAATATTTTCCATACAAAAAGTGAAAAATTCCATACATAACACGTCGAGGCTGAGACACCTCACGAGCCTCCAGCTCTAAAAAAAATCCCGGGGTCGGATAAACAAGTACAGACGCCAGCAGGTCAAGCTACCCGAAACTGTAAAATTTTCGCAATCAACCTTGAACCTTATGCTGTAGTGCTAAAGTTGAAAATCTATTAAATAAATTTGACACATTGTAGTAGCTTGATGTGCTGGCGTCTGTACATACCACTTGGAGTCGCCATTGTCAAATTCGATTTTAGTTGAGCCAAATATATTTTTTAATTTAGAGAATTTTATTTGCAGAATAGCTCTTCTATCCAAAAGTAAGGAATTTTAGTGATAGTTTAGTTTGGTGTACAGAGGCCAGCAGGTCAAGCTACCCGAAACTGTCAAATTTTCGCAATCAACCTTGAACCTTATGCTGTAGTGCTAAAGTTGAAAATCTATTAAATAAATTTGACAGATTGTAGTAGCTTGATGTGCTGGCGTCTGTACAAGAGAATCGGCACCAATATGTCATAAGTGTAGTTTTTTTTTCTAAATTGGCAGTGCTTGTTTTTAGTAAAGTTACATGCTCTGTGGTTTTTAGGCCAACACTAAAATCAGCAAAAAAAAAAATACAAAATGACGTTTACTGGTAGAAAATGCTATTGAATTTTTAACCAAAAATTCAATAATATTACGATTATTTTTTGATAATTAATTATATCAGAATTTGTGTAAGTGTTGTGCGAACAAGATGTCGTTGTTTCGAAAGCCGAAGAAGATTCAGCGTCGGGTGTTTTGTGCTGATGATGACGAGGATGGGGGGGAACCCGAGGCTCCGCCGCCGCCAGTCATCAGCCAAGAAAAGGAGAAAAAGGAAAAGGAACCCAAGTCTTCGAAGAAAACTGCTCTGTTGAGTTTCGCTGACGAAGGTAACGAGGCGTACAAATTTTCAAGGCTGACCGTGATTGCCTCAACATTTATCGTCGTGTGTAGTCGTTTATTGGTTTTGTTTACTTCTACAGAATTTTTATCATTTGATTTGCTGGATCAATCCTACGCTGACCCTCTGACGTAGTCTTGACACATTGATTCTTGGACATTGGTAATTCAAGAACAAAGCTATTACACTGCAATACACAATAAGACATGTCACTATCACAGGGGAATTGTAAGAACATACAGTTCTTTGGTAGTTCTATTTTAACATACCCCATCCCTCAGAATTCCCACTTACCTAATTTTATACAACACTGATCTGGTTGCTTAGAATCCAGCAGCCATGATTGTTGAAGCAGCTCAGTGGGATCAAAATCAGCAAATGCCTCAACATAATAATACCATCTGACTTTAAAAGTCATTGATTTAAGCTTTAAATTTTGACTTTCAGAAGAAGAAGTGGAAGTGTTTAAAGTCAAGAAGTCTTCTCAAAGTAAGAGATTAGCGAAGAAACGTGAGAAAGAGAAGCAGAAGCGTGATGTGACAACCGATGGTGATAATAACAAATATGACACTATCATTATTGAGGTAAGGTGGACATGCACTAAGACTATTTTGGAGATGGTTTTTTAGTGCACTTGTATCACTTGCATTTTAAATCTTTGAAAAAGTCCTTAGTTTTACCAGCAAACAAAACAATTTTTTCAAATTACATTTTCATATATTTTTATTGGATTGGTTAAAAAAATTATTTGTAAAACACATAAAATATTAACATAAAACATTACAGCCCATTGGATACTATAGTACCAAAAGAAAGAAGCAAACAATATTTCTTATTTCTATGCTTCAAACAGGGCTTAGGTCAGTTAAGAGGGTTTATCCTGAAAGCTGGCAATGTCGCAAATAACTGTCCAATATTTACCTGCTTTGATTCCTAAAGCAATATTACTGAATAGAAATAAGAAATGTGGCTAACTAGCGAACTAGAATATTAATAATGAATTGCAATTATAACATTGAATTTGATGTTGTACCCATTTTAGGTGTAAAAAACGCATTTGGAAAGTTTCCAAATAGTTTTTTTACATCTAAAACTAAACTTTTTGCATTTCATAATCAATGTTCTAGTTCGCTAGTTAGCCACATTTTTTATTTCCACACAGTAATATTGCTAAATTAATCAAAACAGTGAAATATTTGACATCTATTTGCAATGTTGCCCACCTTCAGAATAAACACTCTTAAATAAATGTTTTATGAAAATTCTTTTATTTTTTTGTGACATCAAGTCTAATGATTATAAATTACAAGGGAATACACACATAACTAACATTCTGAAGAGAATGCCATAGAAAACAACACTATCTTGTGGAGTAAAGTGTCTCTGATTCAAACTGGATAAAAGGTCCCAAAATGTTAGTAAAACAGAATGGAATTGATCAAACCATTCAATCTGTTTCAAAATGTTTACTGATTTATGAACCAATCACAAATCAGTGCTCAACAATCTGTGGTTGAATGTTCATCAATCAACTGATCAATATCAATCCAACCATCTAGTTGCATCTTTATGCTTTTACATAACACCACTAAAATACTATAAAATAACTCTAAATCCAGGACAACCAAACTGAGCTCAACAACGACATACTCAAGCCAAAGAAGAAGGTGACATTAGAGGGGCTGATTCTGTCCGGTCGGGAGGCGCTGGCGGCAGACGGGGCGGGTGACGTGTCCGACGAGAGTGCGCCCGAGGAGGGTGACGCTGATGAGGACGACAGGGGGTTCCATCGGTACCGCGCCGACTCCGTGAGGGCGGCGCTCTTGGGCGCGCCGGGCCGCATTCCCGACGCCGCACTCATTCACGCCGCTCGCAAGACCAGACAGCAGGTATGAGAGGTGAGGGACTAGCGCTGGCTGCAGACTGCTGTTCCACAATGAGGAGGGATTGATGGGTTTCTGGTCTTGAAAATTGCAGCTGTATTCGGATATCTTTTTAAATGTAATGGTGGCGCTGTTTGTAAATGAGGGAAGCAAAAACCTATCAAATCAAGTTAGTTTTCTTTTTCGGCACATTCAATACGATCCGAGTCGCTCCTATCCAGTTTTGGGGCAAGAGGTGACAGCGAGTGCCCTGCTGCCAAGGGCTGGTACTGATGCTACAGTGTTGTCACTTATCGCGGCTATGTGATTGTGATTTAACTCAATCAGAAAAATAGAAGCATTTTTTTTAATATTCGAACGCGACGCCGCATTTTCTCGTAATGAAGCTATATAACAGAAAGGGTTTAAAAAAAAAACGCATTCATGGGAAGAAGCATGGTCTAAAAAAACAAGGTCTGGCATTCCGGGAGTGACACATGCATTATGTTACTATCCAGTTGCCACTTTATTGCAACAAAACACGAATTAAGGAAACATTTTCAGTCACGATTCTGTTAAAAAATATATACAAAGCATTTAAATTGTCGTTTCGTTTGTCTAATCAAACTAAAAAAATCAATTTAAGCTTATACCAACGTAATTGTTAAATAAAACCTCATTGTTTTATCGGATTCGCACAGGTAATAAAGGTGGTTGGGGAGTTATTATTACGCACTACTGGTAACACAGATGTGATGACTAGACTTGACACAAGTCTAAGTCAGACCCACGTGACCACTATGTCTCGGAATGTCATACCTGGCGAAGTATATTATTATACCATGGGAAGAAGGTAGTGTTTTTATAATTAGATAAACTTCTCTGTGGGGAAATAACATTGACAGTCTTCTGGCCTCGTAAAGTATATATGTTCTGTGCTTCTGCCTGATCAGTAAAGCTATACTACAACATGGTTTGTACTACCTACTTCCTTTTTCCTATACACTCTACACGCCACAAACCGTATCAGGTTTGTATATCAGTGAATTTGTAAGACAGACATTAAAAGTATATCACGGCGTATTTTTTTCACAGGAAATAAGAGCTTTTATTTGTACCTTTTTATTTTTTCCAATTTGCAGTGCTGTTGACAAGACACAATAAAACAAACAAATTTAGCTACAAAAAAATCCACTCTAAATTCTCTTGTTTTGATATTTATACTAATTTGGCCCGCTTTTATTAAACCCATTTGCAACCACTAGGTTTTAAGGCTTGTGCAGACCAGCGCGACTTGTCGCGCGACGCGACACCGGTTATTGTTATACTGTGAAGTTTTCTTAGAAATTGTATTGTTCGTGTCGCGTCGCGCGACAAGACGCGCTGGTCTGCACAAGCCTTTAGTTTTGACACACAAAATGACGCTTTTTTTAGGGTTCCGTAGTAAACAATGAACCCTTACAGTATCGCCATGTCCGTCTGTCTGTCCGCGGCTTAGCTCAGAGAAGGTTAGTACTAAAAAAAGTAGTAAAAATGGGTACCTCCCTCCCCTACACGTAAAGTGGGGATGTTTTTTTTAAATCTCATCTATCCCATGGTTAGAAAGGTCGTTCAAAAATATTGTGAGTTTGCGAAAACCATTTTTGGATTCAGGGATCCGTTTGCGAAATATTAAGCTTTTCTAACTGAATTTTTTTGTTAGAGTTAAGTGTCCCCCCCTCCTGCCAGCTAAATGGTTGTACTTGGATTTGTGAAAAAATTCACAGCAGTAGTATATATAACGAAATTAAAAGGAAAACTATCAGAGCTAAGTAGGCTGTACTGGTTAACGAGTAATAATCAACCAACTTAAATTTGCGGTTTGAAATACATGATTTCCCATACATTCCGTATGGGAGAATATGTTTTTCAACTACAATGTTAAGTTTGTTCTTGGAATAAATTCATCCCAACTACGGAATCCTTCATTGGGCGTGGTCCGACACGCACTTGGCCGGTTTTTTACGACCTAGATTTCTACTTTTTAGTACCTATTAATGAAATGAAAAACATTGGTACAAAAAGTCTCCTTTTTAACTCTTTCGCCTATTCAGTCTTGTCCCCAGTACTGCTCTTACCCTATAATCCAGCAGTTCCACTCATTGTAGGCTCGCGAGTTGGGTGGAGTCACCGCCGGCGCAGATTATATTCCCGTGAAGTCCGAGTCCGCCCCGGGATCCCGGTTAGTGCGGGATGACGGATCCGGCGACGATGAAGAGGAAGGCCGGATTCATGTCAGGGGACTGGACTTGCCCAGTGATAAGCCTAAACGTGAGTACATTTCAATACCGCAATAAATTAAAATGCAGGACCCATAAATTGTTAAATTTGAGTAAATGTTTTCATAAATTGCTTAATGGGCGTAGTTTATTTGTTGTTAAAAATAATATTCATTTTCATCATTCACAAGTTAACGAAATTCATAATTAAGCAAATAAAAGAAATCTATAAGATTTTTTACTATTTTGTTTCGATAGTATTCAAGAGATGTCTGCATCATAGAGAGGCACATAAGTGTGTCTCCTTTTCTGGTTATGCTTATGTACTTTGTATCTATAGATGTGTCCCAAACACAAGATCTAATCTAAGGAGACATTTTTGAAGCATGAAGATCCTGTAAAACTGTAAAGCTTATAATGTAATTCAAAATAGTTTGATCTAATGGGATATATGAACATAAACAAACCAAAAGGAGTATGTAAAGGAAAAGGCGTGACTTGTATGTATGTTAAAATAGAAATAAGATTAGACATTTATCTAAACATTTTTGACATTACGATACGATTTTGACTTCTATTGCGTTGGTGGCATGACAAATGGCAGATGCAGTAAACAGTTGGTATTGTAACCACTTTTTTGCTTTTAATGCCATTCTTATGCCTATGGTATAGAAGTCAGAATCGGTTGAACGGATTGTAAAAAAGGTTTGTTTAAATGTCTCATCTTATTTTAAATGAAGTACAGAAAGGTTAAACGGACCAGATGAAACAAGATCAATTTAAACTGATTGGATATATGTTTATACACATAACGGTTACTTCTTATTTCAAATGGAGTATAGCTTATCAACTTCTAACATTCCTAGGTGGCACAGCAGCAGCTTCGGAAGAAGAGCTGGACAGCGAGGCGGAGGAGTGGGTGGAACAACAGCTGCAGAAGGCACGACCCGTCCTCGTGGATCTGACTGGTCTGATGACATTGTATTCTATTCAAGACCCCACCCGACAAATGTACTGTCCCACACTAAACTACCTTCTTAAATGGGAGTCAGACGAATTGCGTGTGCTGATTGGCTGCTTCACAGAACATGCTATAGTTTTTGTCCGAGGATTGGCTAACGTGGTCTATCCCACATAAACTATGCATTTTCTGGAATAAAAAGTATCCTAAATCATTGTCGGAGTCAGTGGTGGATCCAGGATTGTCGTTTGGGATCCCTCTGAAGGTTGATTTAGCAAAGTAAACACTAAACAAAGCACAAAAAACGACACTTACAATAGGTATCCTGTAGGCGCGATTACGGCGACGCGCGGTCGGTAGGCTCGCGGGAGGCAGCGTGAGTGACACGCGGATTCACGTAAACAAAACATATTATAGCAATTTCAAACTTGAAAACATAATACTTATTATAATAATAATAAAAATTATGATACCAGCCTGTTACTGTCCCACTGCAGGGCAAAGGCCTCTTCTCACACAGAGAAGGCACGAGCATTGATCACCACGCTTGCTCAAGACGGGTTGGCGAATACTTATTATGTTAAGGATAATTGAGGACAATTGTAACTAAGCTAGTTTAATACTTGCTAAAAAGTTTAATTAGAATAATATCAAGTTGACTTTAGATTTGTCACTGTAGACCTCAGATGCTTTTGGGGGCCCCCGGCCTCCGGCCCCCCGGCTTGAGCTCCTGAGCCCCCCCGTCCTGGATCCGCCAGTGGTCGGAGTCATAACCTATCTCCATTAAAAAAATCACGTTCTTCCGTTGCTGCGTAAAAGAAGAACAAAACTAACACGCACTTTTGTAATAATACCGTTAGTAGCCAATCACTACGCGCCGTTCGGTCGACAGACGCCCGAGTAGTGAAGTATGTTTTTGGACTCCCATTTAAGATTCTACTTTAGCCCGGATGAAAAAATATGACAAATGAACTTACGATTTTCTGTTCGTCTTAAAAACTGACTTTCCACCTCTGACAAAAAATAAATGAATTTGAATGAACTATTTTTTGGTTTGCTCCTTGGTTTTTGAATAAAAGCCAGTTTTAATAATAATAAATCTGTTGTTAAATATCATCAGATTATAGGATTATTTTAGCGAACCACAAACGCTAACTTGAACAATCAATCTTTCAGAAAACCATAGTCCATTACAAAATAAAGAAAGAATCCATCTTATAATGACCATACATAAACACATTGTGAATATTTCCTACAGGTGAAGCAGCAATAGAAGTGAATCCGTTCTCGGTAGCCTTGCCGCCGCCTCAGATGTCTGCACCCGAACACTTGCGACCTCTCACGACGGGCTCACAATCGCCCGCGTCTGCCAACGAACTGGTGGAGGCGCTCAGGAAACGGTCAGTAACTTTATACATGTTCAAATATTGAAAACAGAAATGACAGAATATTTCCATGGCAAAAACTACTCTACACTCGCGACAATCTAAAAAGTCTGATTTGACGTTTCGTACTCACACGTGTAACGTTACGAAAACTAATGCCTCGAGAATGAGATTTAAGCAATGTAGATAAATCGTCGATTACAAACTCTCTAAGTATGATAAATCGATATGTCTCGAGAAACCGATTTTTTTTCCATCCCTACACAAAGTATTTCTGCAGCGGTCAATCGGACTTTTTAGTCGCGAGTATAGCAACGAAACCATTTTCGATCTTGTAGTCAAAAACAGAAAAGTTGTGTTCTTTTGCTGCAAAAGAGGTTATGAGCACTTGGAAGCTAGAATTGTTGCTTTCTCACATTACGGGCTTTTATTTATTTTAATTCACAGACAGTTTAAATCAAATATCTTATTTATTAAAAACGGCTATTGTTAAACATTTTATATTTATAATACAGTAAATATTAAAAAAAAAAAAATATTAACCTAAACTCCAATTAATTAATAAGGTTCCATATCTAGCACTAACTTGAATGATCCATCAGGGTCCACACACTTCAGCACATTGGCCTGATCACCACAAAACACTTTCACATTAGGACTGACCATAAACGCCATACTCTCCACAAAACTGTTGCTCCTATTCGTATAGATCTCGTTCCATTCGTCCAGCAACTGTACCTTGTACCAGCATAGGACTGCGTTACATGTCCCATCTTCGGCCACAGTGACATTAATGACCTCGGATTTCATGTCACTACAACAGCTGATTTCGAACTCTTCAGATAATGTCTCGTACTCCATGCGAGCCATGTCTAAGTAAACTGCTTGGGATACTTGGTACCTGTTGACATGTTTCGCCATCCTATAGTCAACATTTTCATCTAAAACGCGGTTGTTAATCTCCAACCATTTGCTATTAATCAACTGTCCCATAATAGTCACAGATACTGGAAGACATAAGCCCCCAGAGATTAGATGCACCTGCTTCAAATGTTCGAGTATCCTCTTCCTCCTTGCATCTATGTCACCGTTAAATTCTATAATGTTATTGAATATGACATGGAATTTCTTTTCTTTAAACACTTCGTGCGTCCAAGAATCTGCTACTAGAATTTTAACCTTTTCTTCCGGTATTTCGTTTGCTTGTAGTACTGCCAGTAGGAACGCTTTATCGTCGCCAGTTTTCACGTGACATATTAGTGAGTTAGCTCCCCTTATCATCAACAATACACCGAACATAGGAAATGGACTCAAATCGACCATGTCCACAAGAGAGACGTTCACAGTTTGTCCTAAATGGACACACACAGTTGCCATACTTTTTCTTATCATATCCATATATTCAAAATCGTTTAAAAAGGCCAATGTTTCTGGCGAAATCCTTGTTATAGTTGTGTTCATGTCTGGTAGTGTAGTTAATCTACCGCCATATGTAAGAAATGATACATTCGCTGTTTCATGTTTCCGAAGCGTTTTTGGTAGTACATCAAAAAATACGGCTTGTTGCCATGCGTTCGCTTTAGATTCGCATCTGGGGTCGCTACTGATCATTATATCCTCTGTCAAGTGCAAATTGAACCAACCAACCACCATGTTCATTTCGCCGTTGTCAAATGCAGTTAACTTTGCAATATATGGCTCCTGTCGATACAACTTTTCGCAAACATCTTGGTAGTTATTAAAGTCTATTTTTAACAAAGATTGTGGTTCCGACATGTACTTTAAACTGTCGTAAGAATTGACGTCTTCACTGTAATAAGTTTCACCGAAGTAAGTAGTTGTATGTACGTTCATATTTGCAATATTTAAAATTACTTTTGTTTCCCGACACAGTTTGTACTTTTTATTGAGTTCTTCGCAATTAATACCGGCGACAAAGAACTCGGCTCTCCCGGGTATTATTTTGCTCTTTTCTTGGAGTAAATTCTCCCACGCATGACATATAGACTGCAGGATATATTCCCCGAATAAACCAGAGTCAATCGTATCAGTTAGTAATACAGATCGGGTCCCATAAATGTCGTTATGGGTGAGAACGACAGAGGGTTTGTTGATGATAACTACTTCTTGCGCGTTGTTGTCTTGCATCACGCACTCGGCCAGTCTAGCCATTGTGCTGGAAGCTTCACATGCTGTAATAGCTACAGGGTTGCACTCATTAGCATATAAAGCTAAAAGTCCTGTTCCTGTATCAATATCTAAGACGCTGTCCACGGCAGGCGTCACACAGCTTCTAATAGCTTTTCTATAAGCCTCATTCCGAATCCTATCATTCAAATACCTGAACTGACATCTCGGGAACAGAAAACATTTAGAGTTGTTCAAATTCTTCTCAACGCTAACGAGGCTATTATCAATATTCAGCGCTTTTTCAAAATGGCAGAGAGCTTCAGAAAAATAGCCATAGCGGTATAAATACCTGCCTATATCGTTTAGCAATTCGACATTTCCCGGGAATATTTTGATGGCTTTTTCGAAGTTTGCGAATATGTCTGCTTTGTTGTCTACTTTGGCCAATTCTTCGTTCATTCGAGATAGTACTACTCGGAATTCGAACTCGAATCTCTTCTTGATGCGTGGTTGTTTGTCGAAGGCACACATATACATGTCGAAGGCTTTTTTGAAGCTGTTGTGAGAGGCGAGCTGGCGCGCCAGGATTATGAAGTTGTAGGATACGTCAGCCATTTTGGATTTAGGTTTTTTTGGCACTGGTTAAACTGTTTACGGGGTAGATAATGGTTGATTTTCCGTGTTGATAGTTAATTTTTCATTAAGTTCACTCCGCACTGTAATTTTGAAGACACTTTAAGTACACTTTGCACTCGTATTTCAAACACTAGACTGACACAAATTAACTAAGAAATCACGACTAAGATACAATTCAATGGGAACGTCTTACTCTCTTGAAGTTCAAACTTAAACTGAATATAAGTGTTAGTAGTCCAAATTCGTGAAGTACAAACAAGGTGAAAAATACGACTCAGGTAATAGTGGTATTGAGGTGGGGTTAGCTAATGATCATTTTGACAGTGGTCAATCCTAATCCTATTATAAATTAGCACATGAAGGGTTGTAAAAAAATACCAGTAAGTAATTAGTAATTTACATTATCCTAATTATGGTAAGCTGGTATTGTTTTCCTAAGACAATAGTATCGGATTATTTCTTGGTTTCAAAGGTGTTACTGAGTAACAGTTTAACGATTATTTATGTTGTTTCTTAGAATTTTGTTGTATAAATTCCTTTAAAGTTTTAAAGGAATGTTGAAATAAAAAATCTGGATCACCAAGATAAAGGCTGGGACCCGTTATTTACCCGCTGTTTAATCTAATTCTTCTGTTTGTGAGAATTTCATACCGTGCTACTTGTATATTTACATAAGAACTTTTGTTATTTCTATTAGTGACTGTTTTGTTAATAGAAATGGTATATTTTTGTGGTCACACACGTTTCATATTCTAATAGCAAGCAAATAGTAAATCTAGAAGCTCATTCGGAAACCATCGATCGTCAGTAAGACATGGCTACTCTTTTAGAATCGATTTGACTAAAGTCCCCATCTCGAGAAGCTATAAATTTTGTAAATAAAGAACTTATCCCAAGTTACGTAGACAATTCAATCAACAACAAATAATCCCAAATTCAATCAACTCAAAGAAACATACCTGTAATACGAAACTTACGAGCAATTTCACTTGGTCGAGTTATGTTTTAGCGATATAAAGCACTGTCGTCTAATGTTTTGTGGTACAGGAACGCGTCTGAGTTCCTGTCAGCAAAAACACACTGTCGAACGTAGACACGACATAGTGACTTAGGTAATTTCAGTATATTCCCCATCCACAGGTTAGGAGAGCTCCAAGTAGAACGTGAATCAACATCCGAAACACAAACAGATCTTCGCGAGAGGTTGCTCACTTCGGCCAGAATACGAGAGAGTCGAGCCTCGCGCTGTGGGGAATTAGACGCTGCGTATAGAAGGGCACAGGCCATACGCGGGTATCTGACGGACCTTATCGAGTGCCTTGATGAGAAAGTAAGTGGTATATCTTCTCATTTTATTGAACTAACAGTTAGGAAGTACCAACAAAATCTAACTTTAAGCACATTATTACAGATGGTGCACCCCGCGAAATCTTTTAAATAAGAAGCGACTCTTACTAATACAAAATAAAGTGCAATTCAGGTCGCACAGCGCTAATTACCTACAGTTATATTCACCTAGAAGTTGCCTCTCTTTCTATCGCGTAACTCTTATATCTTCTGACTACGTTACGCTCAGTGAATTGGTCCGACAAGACGAGCCCGCCGCGTACTTGTAGCTTCATATCTAAAATGCGGAGTGCGCCTACTGTACAATTCTGTGCTTTTAGACATATTTGAAGCCCGTTGAACGTCCTATGACCTGACGTCGGTCTATAAGTTCTTAAATTAAAATTCTTTTACTGTGATTGGTTGTAGCAATATTGACATCTGCAGCCCTTTTACAGTTATTTTACTCCTGACAGCAGCAACCCAACTGCGACCTTATTGTAAAGAAAATAAAGATCACTGTGATTTTGACAGACTTGTCAATGACAACAACCCAATAGCAACTTTATTGCACCGAGAATAAAGATCACATCAGTGATGCAAAATCACAGGTAAAATAACTGTGAAAGGATCATGGGGTCTACCTGGGAGTGTACCCAACATTATTATAATGTAAATTTTTGACCAATTCTAAAGCATGCTTAAGTTCTGAGCTAAGCTACACGATTACTGACAAATGCTTGCACTGATTGGACAGGAACACTCAAATCTGTGTGGTTCTTTCCTCAAAATATCATTTCAGACACTATTCTACATGGTCCTATGGCATATAGCAGGTCAAATGAGGACCAAGATTAGGTTAAAGTTTAGAAACGTGCCGCCTCGATAGGGGGTAGGAGAGGGGGGGAGGGTTAGTAAAACTCCCTGCCGGAGATACATAGTTTTTTAAACGATTTTTTAATATGATATAAATCTCATAAAAAGGTTGATAAATAAAATGAAGAGGGAGGTGGAAGGGAGGAGAGAGGAAGAGGGCAAGTCATCCCCCCACCCACCAGTTCACAGGAGACACATTTTCAGGGTCAATGTCAAACGTCTCGAAGATGAAATAAAAAAACAAGAATGTTATATGGTAAATATATAAAATATTTGAAGTAAGGCTTAGTTCTCGGAGCCCCGCTTCGCAGGGTCCTAGTTCTGTCTACAGGGTTCAATTCAATTCAATTTATTTATTCACAATCAATTCACATTGTGTTTGAAATCTTCTATAGGATACAAAAAATAAAAATAAATAACATTCATAATACAATTATTTTTATTTTTATTTATAGCCTGTGTTGTCCCACTGCAGGGCAAAGGCCTCCCTTTCTTCTTTCCACTCTTCTCTGTCTTGAGCTAGTGTGGACCAATCCTGTTTGTAGGCGTCAAGCTCGTCTCGCCATCTTCTCTTGGGTCTACCTCGATGTCGACGGACGTTTTTTGGGACCCACATCGTGGTAGTTTTGGCCCATGACTCATTCGACATGCGGCAGACGTGTCCGGCCCAGTCCCACTTAAGCTTGGCTGCTTTATAGGTGACGTCGGCGATTTGTGTTTTGGAGCGCAGCACTGTGTTCCTAACACGGTCCGTTAGTCTGACTCCAAGAATGCTGCGCTCCATTGCTCGCTGGCAAATCTCAAGCTTGGACCTCTGCTGAACCGTCAAAGACCAGGTTTGAGCGCCGTATGTGAGGATAGGGAGTATACACATGTCCATTAATTTGCGTTTGTGGCAAATTGGTAGGTCGCCTTTCATGAGGTTTTTCATCGACCAATAGCTCTTCCAGGCGTTTTCGGTGCGTCTAGCAACTTCTTTTTCTTGTCTCGCCTGGAATGAGACTATTTGGCCGAGGTAGATGTATTCTGGAACATATGCAACCTCCACACCTTCTACATACAGTTTATGTTGGACGCTGTTTGTCATGAGTTTGGTCTTTGACATGTTCATACGAAGTCCAATCTCGAGGCTCGCCTTATTTAGGTCACTTAGCATTTCGCTTAAATCTGCTGCCGAAGATGAAAAAAGAACGATATCGTCGGCGAAACGCAGGTTTGTCAACCTTTTTTCGCCGACGCCTATGCCTTTATCTGCCCAGGTGTTAGAAAGACTTTTAAAAACCTCTTCAAGGGTGGCAGTGAATAGCTTAGGGGACAGCGGGTCTCCTTGCTTGACACCTCTTTCAATAGAGAAGGATGGTCCTGTGGTGTTAATTTTTAAAGCTGCTGTACTATTGCGGTATATGGTTTTTATAAGATTTACATATGAGGTTTGTATATTTTGATTCAGAAGTGCCTTAAATAACGAATCATGGTGAATGCTGTCAAACGCTTTGGCGTAGTCAACGAATGCTAGATACAGAGGGATTTTGAATTCTGTGCACTTCTCTATTATTTGGTTGAGGGATTGTAAGTGGTCAGTAGTCGAGAGACCTCGTCGGAATCCTGCTTGTTCAGGTGGCTGTTGGGAATCAAGTTGATTTGATATACGGTTTTCAATAACTTTAATAAACGTTTTATACAAATGTGACACCAAACTAATGGGGCGATAGTTGCCAATTTCAGATTTAGAACCTTTTTTGTGTAGCAGTATTATTGTGGAATGGCAAAATTGAGAAGGAAATGAACCAGTTTGTAGAATTGAGTTGAATAAATTTGTGATGTGCGGAAGTAATACGGGCTCTCCGATTTTAAGAGCTTCAGTGGAAATACAATCTTCTCCAGGGCTTCTACAATATTTTAGGCTGCGCAAAGCGCAATGGACTTCATAACCTGAAACGTGAGGTATAATCTGAGGTGATTCTTGTAAAAGGGTAATGTCATTGTGTGGTTGGGGAGACGGAGGAACTGCTTCTTCAGAATATAGAGTTTTATAGAAATCTGTGCAGATACTTAGAACTTTGTCTTTTTCGGTATGTATGATACCTGCATGGTCTTTGACTTTGGTGATGGTGGATCGACCTTTCTCTGTACCTCTTAGAGCCAATTTCAAAGAGCTGTTGGTTTCTAGAGCAACTTGCACCAGTTTGTTGTTGAATTTTCGCACGTCTGTTCGAATGCTCCTTTTAACCTGTCTATCCATTTGTCTGAACTCTGGGGTACTAAAAACAAGATTTTGTCTGTCTTCTATTAATTTTAGTGTCTTTTCGCTTAGTTTGAGAAACTTTTTCTTTATAGGTTTAACTTTTGAACTTGCATTTTTGATACTTGTTTTGATATTTCTGTACTGCTGTTCAATGTCATCTACATTTGTTATTTTGAGTAAATTAAAGCTGTTTTTAAGTTCCAAATTGAATTTTTCACTGTTAATTATTAATGAGGTTTTATCTAGTTTTTTGATGCTATTTTTAATTGTTTGTATTCTATGAATTTTGTGATCAAAGTTTGCCACCACCCGTAGTGGACGGTGGTCAGAAGTATAACGAATTCTGTTCAAAATTTGGAATTTAGTTATAAATTGTTTATTGGAGGATAGACAAAAATCGATTTCATTCTTCGTTAACCTATCGGAAGAGAACCAGGTCCAGCGGCGCTGGGGTTTTTTGTAAAAGAAGCTATTACTAATGCTGAAATTTTGCCCGAAAGCAAATTGCAGTAGACGCTCGCCGCGTTTATTCCTTGTTCCCAAACCGTGAGGCCCTAAAATGCTTTTGTTATCGCTATAATCTCCACTACCCAGTTTGGCATTAAAGTCTCCGAGGATCATGGTCCAAGTTCCTCGATGGTCCTCACACGCTTTATTCAGGAGATCATAAAACTCTTCCACTTCCTCGTCTGGGTGGGCTGACGTAGGAGCATAAACTTGTACAATGGTCAGAGTTTTCTTGCCCACGATCCGGAACTTCAATAGGGCTATTCTATCGGAATATGCAACGAATTCTATGATATTATATTTCCAACGCTTGGCTACCAAAAATCCCACCCCCGACTGACCTCCACTACTACCGTTATAGTAAAAAATTTTATCATTACGTTCTAGGGTGTCTTCGCCTTCTCTTCTTACCTCTGATAGGCCCATGATATCCCAGTTAATATAGTTTAGGGCATTCTCGAGTTCGATTAACCGCTCCTCGGTTCTTAAAGTACGGACATTGTATGTTAATATATTTAGTTTATCGGAGTCATTTTGGCCAGCCTTGTTCGTTTGACAGTTAAAGGCACTCACCCGGAGATTATCACCCCTGACTCCAGGAGGTTCTGGCATACTGTCAATAGCTTCCCCCCGGGAGCCGCCGGGCACTTGGGGATCGTTTGTTGTGTAGTTCATGAAGAAAGGGGTTTAGACAAGAAAGCCCACCACGCTTGTCTAATGCGGGTTGGTGAGCGTGCAGTAAGCCTACTAACTTGGCTTGTGGGTGCCGCCGTTGATACATGAAGTACTCATCCGCCGCCATCCTGAGTCAACATCCTGCGCTGATGCCAACTAACCTACTAAAAACCTTCTATGAACGTCCACGTTCTTGAGCTTTCTAGTTTTGTTTATTAAATGGATATCCCGCCATTGGTCGGTCGTCAGAGCCTCGTTGGTAAACAGC
This sequence comes from Agrochola macilenta, assembly GCA_916701695.1. Lineage (NCBI taxonomy): Eukaryota > Metazoa > Arthropoda > Insecta > Lepidoptera > Noctuidae > Agrochola > Agrochola macilenta. The sequence goes on along the minus strand of OU753554.1, from coordinate 5,113,677 downwards.
AGGGTGCACCACGTGCAGGTGAGGTTGACGTTTGGGAGTCTGGTTGTTGTGCGCTCCCCCTTACACCCCCCTCATAATACAAGTACACATTAAAACATTAACAACATAACTCACATCATCATCAAAATTAACATCAACAACACAAAAAAATTACCTACAATAAAATTTTCAATGTCAACACATTAAGAATTTAAGATTAGGAAATAAAATTCAAAATTCAAAAGTCATTTATTCAAACTAGGCTGAGAATCAGCACTTTTCGAACATCAAAATTACATAAGACAGTCCCCCAAAACGCCCACCCTTCGAAAATCATTCAAAAATTATAATCAAATTAAATAGTTGAACGTCAACTCAAATAAATAATAGGAATAATAATACATTGGTAATTTAGAAATAATGACATATTTACATAAAATAATAATTTCAGTCGGCTCCAGTAACATTTATACCTATTTAAGTTGACAGGAGAAATCGCATGGTCATAATATTACATTTCGTTAACGGAGTAGAGACATTTATCTAGTAGGAATGCTTGAAGCTGTGTTTTAAATCAAGCTTTTTAAGTGGACTAAAACAAAGCTTCAAGCAATCCTACTAAGACTAGAACGAAGAGACTGGGTACTGTAAGGATGTTAAAATCTAAGAAATGTGGACGACAACTCTCTCTTTGTAAAATACGGACGTATAGCTCTTTTCTGAAGGACAAAAGCTCTTTCGCAGTATAGCTGTTCCCCCAAAATTGTATGAGCTTTTTATGACATGACCTTGTCTTTGTACTATTAATTTTAAACTTATTTACAGTAAACCATGAATACACATAACTTATAGCTGCATTAACATTTTCCGTAAGTACTTTTGAGTCATTCATTTTGTTTAAATGAACAATATAGGCCCTAGTATCGATCCTTGCGGAATACATAGAGCATTACTATTTAAAAAAGGTGATTTATGACTTATTCTATGTCTATCTTGCATCTCACTGATTTCTACAAATAATTTTCTGTTTTTTAGGTAGGATAACAAAAGTTGGGAGGCTTTGCCTCTCACTCCGTAATGATTTAGTTTAGCTATAAGTAGATCGTGATCAACAGTGTCAAATGCTGAGCTCAAATCTAAAAATACTTCAGCTACTTTCATTTTATTATTTATTTTATTAATTATATCAGAATATTAATAGCGTCCCGTGTGCCAATTTTTTTTTGATATCCAAATTGCCTACTTTGTAAGGCTTTATTTAAATTAATATGAAGTATAAGCCGAGATTTGGTAATTTTTTCGAATTACTTTGAAAGCGTTGGTAGTAAAGAAATTGGGCTGTAATTTTGAGGATCAGTCTTTGGGCCATTTTTTGTGAATCGGTATAAACTTGTCTATTTTTAGCCGTTCTGGAAATTTTCCTTCAGGTTTAAAGGAACCTAACAGGAAGGAGATGAACCCCTTCGAACCTAACCTGTCCGAGTCGGGGTGCCCCAAGTCCATCCTGAAGAGGGTTCAGGAGCCCCTCTAACACCCCCAAATAACCTCACATTCTTTCTAGAGAGGCGTCACGTTTCTAAACATAACCTCAAGATTATGTCTTGACTTTAAAAGAGCCTTTGACACTTGAGTTTGTTCGCCATTTCTTCTCAGGGATAGTCAGATTGGAAATGTCGACTCAATCCAGGTAATTTTTATATTTTGTTGTGTTGTGTAAAAGTTGATTCCGATATCCTATTTACAGAATAAACAATTTCATTTCGTCCAAACAAAAAATAAATAATCGACGAACATGCGTTCAATGGGCCAACATACAAAATATGTAACTGTATTGTTCAGATGCCACAACTGGAGGCGTTAGAAGCTCGAGCGTTGGCGTTACATAAGCGTCGCTGTGAGTTCCTCGTAGAAAGGCGACGAGCCGACCTGAGGGATCAAGCGCAAGATGTACTCGCACCACCTGGTAAGAATTTGTGTTTAAAGTCGCTATCATGTATCAAGATTTTTACCTATAGTTTGACCGAGACCGCTGTTTCGAGCCGGAATGTGCACGGCGAGACGGGGAGGCAGTGCAGGCCGCTCATACGTCAACGCTCGGAACGCGCGCTGTCACGCCCACCGCTCATTTGTCAACTCGGCCCCTCCCCCCCGCTTCGCCGCGCATTCCTAAGACGCGGAACTGCGGTCTCGGTCAAACTATACTCTAAATACCTAAAAATATGGATGTTTTAATAAAATTTTTGGCTGATTTTATTGTTATAAAGAAATGTCTTTTTAATAATAATAAATATTAAAAAAGACATTTCTAATTTATTATATTCTCTCAGTTTCGAGGTAAAAAATGTAGCAAAATGTGCCTAAACGTGAGGCGTCCTTGAAATTTCACTCTCAATTCTCGTCCAATTATCGAATCGCCTCCTTAGGCTGCGTCCTATTTATAAGCGATCTTCGCGCGAATACGCGATTGTTCGCGTACATCTCACTTTTTCTCCGGAAAACCCGAAAGTGCCCTGTATCGGCGCGAACACGCGTGCAGGTTCACCGAACAAAAAGTTGTGTTTTTGAAAAAAATAAAAAAAATTATCGTGTGTTTGCGCGACGATAGTTTTTAAATAGGACGCGGGGTAAAAAATTCACTTTAAAAATGTATAAAGTGAACTAGATTTCCCTAAGCAGAAAGAAACTGACGGTTTCAAATAGATATCCATGCTTGAGTATTTTTGGAGATGCTAAGGTCCACAAGTATTACTTATGGAGGAACCGCATAAGTAGCCCGCGAAATTCAAGCTTTCTTACGTTTTTTGCAATTTGCAGGTTTGTTTCAGGTTGTACCTTGTTCAAAGTATGATTCGCGATCATAAGAAATATGTATTTACAGAATTATAATCATTAGAATCTCTCTAAGTTCGATTTGTTCTCAAATGTTATGATTTCATGAAAAAGTCATTCAGTGGAACAAATCTAATATGACACTGACCTGTAAATTGCAAAAAACGTAAGAAACTTTGAATTTCGCGGGCGTTATTAGCCACCTCTTAAAGCCATTTGATTGGTTGTAACTAGTTTGAGTCTCGAGTTATACGGGCTTAATTTTGTTGTCAACCTAGGTCGAGCCTCAAAACCAGCTGATAACGAAGAGAAGACGCGTCGCGCGGCCGAGCGCGAGGGGCGCCGCCGAGCGCGCCGCCTCACGCGCGAGGCCGCCGCCGCCGCCGCCGGCGCCGCGCTGCCGCACAGGGACGGGGACTCGGACGACGACGAGCTGCCTCCGCATGAGATGCACCACTGCACTCAGGAGAGAGGTCAGTCGACTTACGACCTGTCATTCGTATATCTTTGACAGGACAGGTAGGCAGAGCCTACGACCTACAAACTCGTAAGTCGCGACCGTTACTACTGGGTCACCACTGCTCTAAAAGACGTCATTGTACTCATCAATATTAATGTAAATCTACAATCAACGGTTTATGACCTTTAGGGTTAAGAGAAACTAATATTGTATATTGTAAAACTTTCAATTGTTTCTTCAATAAAAGACACAACTTATTCCAAATTCTTTTCTAGACGCAATCCGTGTGCAGTCGGCGTCGTTGTTCAGCGACGCGCTGCCCGCGTGGCGCAGCGTGTCGGGCGTGTGCGCGCGCCTGGCGCGCTGGCGGGCGCGCGCCACGTCGCTGTACACCGACGCCTACGTCGCCGACTGCCTGCCCAAGCTACTGGCGCCCTATGTCAGGCATGAGGTAAATATTTCACTTTTTAAACTTCCAATTCAGCATTTTAAATAATCAATCGTATGGTTCTTCTTAGGGTTCCGTAGTCAACAAGTTCTGTCCGCGGCTTAGCTCAGAGACTCTTAGTACTAGAAAGCTGTAATTTAGCAAGGGTTTATTAATCACGCCGACAAAATGGTAAAAAATAAACGTGGAAAAAAAAAATGGTCCCTTACACGTAATACGAGGGCGGCACTGAAAATTTCGGGAATCAAGGAAGTGACACAACATTACTATTTAAAAATGTATTTATTGCTTTTCGAAGTATTCTCAGAAAACAACTTTTTTACACCTAATTGTTCATGCAAGATTATTTGTATTAGACTCATGCCAATTTCTAAAGTTGCCTGATTTTCGCGGTATGTCACATGTCTATCTTCCTCAATCAGCTTACGCACAGCATCAACGTTTTCTTGGGTGACTGCAGTTTTTGGACGACCTTGACGGGGATCATCACTGAGCTTGACACGTCCACGTTGAAATTCAGCAAACCAGCGATAAATTGTGGTTTTGGATGGGGCTTCATCACCAAATGCAGAAATCATCCGGTCAACACACTGTTTTTGTGTTAAACCACTTCGAAAGTCATAATAAATCATCGCTCTTGAATTTTCTCGAGTCAATTCCATTTTCTCAACGACTAAACAAGTTTGTCAAAACCTTGTGACAAGACCGAGAATCTTTTTTTAAATAAATAAATGGTATTCGATTTTTAAAACCAAGGAGTTTTCAATTAAAAAGATTTTAATATGACAGGAACAGTGGAAATATTCCATTCCCGATACTTTTAGTGCAGCCCTCGTATGAGGATGTTTTATTCTCGTCTCTTCGTTGTTCGTAATATGATACACACTTGGTCTGTTTTTATTATTAATATTGCAAAAACTCTCATGCATATTAGTGCAAGGGAGCGAAGCCATGGACATAGCATTAAACGATATCAATATGATTTTATTGTTTGTTGTTGTCCTCAGTTAATTCTCTGGAACCCGCTAGCAGATGAAGACAATGAAGACTACGAGAGAATGGATTGGTACAAGTGAGCATATAGCAACTAATTTATTTCTATTTGCATGTAATACTGATCTCTGTGGTATTTTTCATGGGTTCGATATTATTTTACTCGGAATGTGGCTTTAGATCAAACGAGCACAGAACCAGAATAAGAGCATTATTTCCTTGATGTTCTTGGGATTTTGGTATGGATAGACCAACCGAAGAATGCTCTATCCCTGTTTCATCATCATCAGGCTACAGCAGTCCACTGCTGCACATAGGCCTCGCTAATTGCACGCCATTCAACTCGATTCTCGCCAAGTCTCATCCAGCTGCTACTAGCTACTCTGCGAGGATCGTCGCTCCACCTAACCTTAGGGCGCCTTACCTTACCGCCGATTCGCGGTCTCTACCCCAACGGTCATCGGTTCTACGGAAAATATGGCCGGCCAATTGCCACTTCAGCTTGCTTATTCTGTGAGTTATGTCGATAACATTGGTTCTCTGCCGGATTACGTCATTCTGGATTCTATCCCTCAGAGATATTTCAAGCATAGCTCGTTCCATAGCTTGCTGAGCGACCTTGCTCGCTGTTTACACAAACAGAATTTGGTAGAGTGGGGATAGAATGTTCATTCGCTCGTTTGGTCTAACTGTGATACACAAATGTTAAGATCGCTCCTTTACATTTAGAATCACAGTAGAAAACATAGTACATATTGTCTTGTAGATGTTCTATTCTAAGTTCTAATTCCTCATCACCATTTCCACCAGATGTCTGATGATGTACGGCGTCCGTACTGAGCGTGGTGCTGACGACTCCTCAGAATCTGCGTCAGAAGGCGAAGTTGAGCCTGTTCCTGTGACGGACAGTACGGTGCGAGAGGACCCGGACCTGTTGCTGGTGCCCAGCATCATCAGCAGGGTGGTGCTGCCTTTTATGACAGGTAACTGTAATAAAATATCATTATTATGTCTCGAAGCAAAAGGAGTATGTCAAGATCGAAGCTGGTGGCGTGCTGTTACTTCTGCCTACATGCCTAATGGCGTGAGTTTATGTATGTATGTATTTATGTATGTATTACGCCTCAGAAACACTCACTGCTGGGTATATGTCTCTTCTCGTTTCTTCTGTGGTTTTGTACTCCCTACACATCAAACTAATTTCCAGTTTATGCTGATCTAGCATTGTATAGGATTTCCGTACAATGCGAGGTCAGCTTATACTGGAAATGTATAACTTGATGTGTAGCCGTGTGAACCTGGTTCAGATGTTCCCAGTAAAACAATGATCTAAAACAATAAAACCGGCCAAGTGCTAGTCGGACTCGCACACGAAGGGTTCCGTACCACCGTACAATATTATTTTAAAAGTTTTATAACAGAACACTTTTTTTTTATATCTTTAATTTTTTACTTTATTTTATTTTTCATTATTTGTTGTTATAGCGGCAATAGGCATACACAATCTTTTCAACCGTCTACCTATTGTGGTTCATGAGATACAGCCCACTGACAGACATACGGAAGGACGGACAGCGGAGGCTTAGTAATAGGGTTCCGTTTGGCATCTTTCGGGTACGGAACCTTAAAAAGTAATATGACTCACAACAACTATTTGAGGTATATTTGAGTTCAGAATCTCACATAATTATCATGTTTTGGGAACAGAAACTCTACAGGATAATGTTTAAATTCCATTCCATTCTTTATTATTACAAACGGTGAATCAAAAATCAACTTAGACTACATAACGCTAAAGTAGATAGTTGATTAGTATTAGTATAGCAGTTTGGTACCCCTTCAATGAATCTATTATAACCTGAGCCTGTTTGTTCCAGAGCTAGTATCAGTAGCGTGGGACCCAGTAAGCGTGCGCTCGTGCATACGTCTACGTTCGCTACTAATACGGGCCGCGGGTCTGCCCACGTGTTCCAATGCGTTACGTCGCCTGTCGGCGGCGTTACGAGCAAGGTTGGCTGTGGCCCTTGGAGCTGATGTGTTCCTGCCTGCGTTGCCTCCACAGTATGTCTTCTGTTTTATCTTTTATACGTTTAAATTAAAATTAAACTTTTTTCTTACCCATGTTTCTTGGGATCGGCATAGAATCCTGAACGCTTTTGCGGAACGTTTTGACTGTCAGTACGTGAACCACTGCTGCATGGTTCACGTATTGCCTAATGTTAAGATAATTATTATTCTAATGTATTTAAATTCAAAAGTATTTAAGTATAATTCACAATTTTAATGTAATTGTTTAATTTAATTTATAATTTTTTATTCATAATTTACAATAATTTTTAATTTAGTTCAATTGTATGATCCAAAGTTGATTGAAATAAATAAATAAATAATAATAATAGTATATTTTTCTTATTAATTTATCACAGCTGGAAGGGGATAGCCTCCGAGCTTTAAAACAAATTGTACTACTGTTACGACACTCCGATGTCATAAACAAGTTCTATGTAAAAAAAAAAGTTGTAAATATTCTACCGAAACGTGTGTTCTAAAATAGGTTCTTTTCTACAGAATAATGGAAGGTGTAGGCGGTGCGTTCTGGCGTCGTTGCCTAGGCGCAGGTGTGCGACTCCTACGTGCTACGCTCGCGCTCACTGGCCCGCCTGCACTGTTGTATGCTGACCCGCTCGTACTGTCGCTTATAGGTAAGTTTTGCTGTCGATGTATGAATACTATGATTATGTCAAGGAGCGAAAGTGTAAACCAACTTTCAAACACATTCCTTTTCAACATAAAGGTAGCATGTCACCTTTTCGGACAGTCTTTTTCATTTAAAATCCTGTCAACCCGTAGTCGGAAAATAATAAGTTGCAAGCAAAAATCAACCTTATGGTGGTAGTTTTTTTTTTTTTTCCTGTCAGGGTTGCGAGTTTGTCCGAAAGGGATATCGCGGCCCCTGCACACAGGCAATGGAAGGAACACGGGTGGGTTTTAGTCAGTAAAAGTCTGGCACTCCCTCTCGCTCCGCCCAGAGCGGGAGGAGTCATTTGATGATTTCCCACCCAAAAAAGAAAAAAAAAATGGTTGTACATTTTTATTGTTTGTCTGTATACGTATGAATAAGTGGGGAAATTCGCTAGGAACAGTGGCTAGTTACAGGACTTGGGTGGATGCTTGTCCATGACCGGTTCTTACTTGTGCCGTGCAAGGTAAGAACTGGTCATTTACTGGCCTTATCTTCGGTCACTTCGCAAAATCATTTAAATAAAAAGCGACTCTGGCTACGACACAATAAAGTGCAATTCAGGTCGCTTAGCGCTAATTAGTTACAGTTGTATTCAGTTAAAAGTTGCATCTTTTTCTATCGCGTAACTCTTATATCTTCTGACTACGTAACACTCACTAAATTCGACAAGTCAAGCCCGCCGCGTACCTACTTGTAGTTTCATTCTGCTTCATACCTAAAATACGGAGTGATCCATTTGTATTCATTTGTGGTTAAGAGGGTTTATCCTAAAAGTTGGCAACGTCGCAAATAACTGCGAAATATTTACCTGTTTCGATTCATAAAGCAATATTACTGAATAGAAATAAGAAATGTGGCTAATTAGCGAACTAGAATATTAATAATGGATTGCAATTATAACATTGAATTTGATGTTGTACCCATTTTAGGTGTAAAAAATGCATTTGGAAAGTTTCCAAATAGTTTTTTTACATCTAAAACTAAACATTCGGCGTTACGATATTTATTATTGCATTTCATAATAAATATTCTAGTTCGCTAGTTAGCCATATTTTTTATTTCCACACAGTAATATTGCCAAATTAATAAAAAAAGTGAAATATTTGACATCTATTTGTGACGTTGCCCACCTTTAGAATAAACGCTCTTAAAGGGTCTTCTTTGTGATTTACGTTCGCATACTTCCCAGACACGCTGTGCTGCGGCGCGGGCGCGGCGGGCGGCCCGCACGTGGCGCAGGCGGCGGCGGCGCTCGCGGCCACCCTGCCGCGCGCCGGCCCGCTGCGCCGGCGCGCGCTGGCGCGGCTGGCGGCGCTCGCCACGCTGGCACTGTCGCGGCTCGATAGTGACAACCCGCTGCATCTGTGAGTACACTCACTGCCTTTATTTGCCGCGCGCCGGCCCGCTGCGCCGGCGCGCGCTGGCGCGGCTGGCGGCGCTCGCCACGCTGGCACTGTCGCGGCTCGATAGTGACAACCCGCTGCATCTGTGAGTACACTCACTGCCTTTATTTGCCGCGCGCCGGCCCGCTGCGCCGGCGCGCGCTGGCGCGGCTGGCGGCGCTCGCCACGCTGGCACTGTCGCGGCTCGATAGTGACAACCCGCTGCATCTGTGAGTACACTCACTGCCTTTATTTGCCGCGCGCCGGCCCGCTGCGCCGGCGCGCGCTGGCGCGGCTGGCGGCGCTCGCCACGCTGGCACTGTCGCGGCTCGATAGTGACAACCCGCTGCATCTGTGAGTACACTCACTGCCTTTATTTGCCGCGCGCCGGCCCGCTGCGCCGGCGCGCGCTGGCGCGGCTGGCGGCGCTCGCCACGCTGGCACTGTCGCGGCTCGATAGTGACAACCCGCTGCATCTGTGAGTACACTCACTGCCTTTATTTGCCGCGCGCCGGCCCGCTGCGCCGGCGCGCGCTGGCGCGGCTGGCGGCGCTCGCCACGCTGGCACTGTCGCGGCTCGATAGTGACAACCCGCTGCATCTGTGAGTACACTCACTGCCTTTATTTGCCGCGCGCCGGCCCGCTGCGCCGGCGCGCGCTGGCGCGGCTGGCGGCGCTCGCCACGCTGGCACTGTCGCGGCTCGATAGTGACAACCCGCTGCATCTGTGAGTACACTCACTGCCTTTATTTGCCGCGCGCCGGCCCGCTGCGCCGGCGCGCGCTGGCGCGGCTGGCGGCGCTCGCCACGCTGGCACTGTCGCGGCTCGATAGTGACAACCCGCTGCATCTGTGAGTACACTCACTGCCTTTATTTGCCGCGCGCCGGCCCGCTGCGCCGGCGCGCGCTGGCGCGGCTGGCGGCGCTCGCCACGCTGGCACTGTCGCGGCTCGATAGTGACAACCCGCTGCATCTGTGAGTACACTCACTGCCTTTATTTGCCGCGCGCCGGCCCGCTGCGCCGGCGCGCGCTGGCGCGGCTGGCGGCGCTCGCCACGCTGGCACTGTCGCGGCTCGATAGTGACAACCCGCTGCATCTGTGAGTACACTCACTGCCTTTATTTGCCGCGCGCCGGCCCGCTGCGCCGGCGCGCGCTGGCGCGGCTGGCGGCGCTCGCCACGCTGGCACTGTCGCGGCTCGATAGTGACAACCCGCTGCATCTGTGAGTACACTCACTGCCTTTATTTGCCGCGCGCCGGCCCGCTGCGCCGGCGCGCGCTGGCGCGGCTGGCGGCGCTCGCCACGCTGGCACTGTCGCGGCTCGATAGTGACAACCCGCTGCATCTGTGAGTACACTCACTGCCTTTATTTGCCGCGCGCCGGCCCGCTGCGCCGGCGCGCGCTGGCGCGGCTGGCGGCGCTCGCCACGCTGGCACTGTCGCGGCTCGATAGTGACAACCCGCTGCATCTGTGAGTACACTCACTGCCTTTATTTGCCGCGCGCCGGCCCGCTGCGCCGGCGCGCGCTGGCGCGGCTGGCGGCGCTCGCCACGCTGGCACTGTCGCGGCTCGATAGTGACAACCCGCTGCATCTGTGAGTACACTCACTGCCTTTATTTGCCGCGCGCCGGCCCGCTGCGCCGGCGCGCGCTGGCGCGGCTGGCGGCGCTCGCCACGCTGGCACTGTCGCGGCTCGATAGTGACAACCCGCTGCATCTGTGAGTACACTCACTGCCTTTATTTGCCGCGCGCCGGCCCGCTGCGCCGGCGCGCGCTGGCGCGGCTGGCGGCGCTCGCCACGCTGGCACTGTCGCGGCTCGATAGTGACAACCCGCTGCATCTGTGAGTACACTCACTGCCTTTATTTGCCGCGCGCCGGCCCGCTGCGCCGGCGCGCGCTGGCGCGGCTGGCGGCGCTCGCCACGCTGGCACTGTCGCGGCTCGATAGTGACAACCCGCTGCATCTGTGAGTACACTCACTGCCTTTATTTGCCGCGCGCCGGCCCGCTGCGCCGGCGCGCGCTGGCGCGGCTGGCGGCGCTCGCCACGCTGGCACTGTCGCGGCTCGATAGTGACAACCCGCTGCATCTGTGAGTACACTCACTGCCTTTATTTGCCGCGCGCCGGCCCGCTGCGCCGGCGCGCGCTGGCGCGGCTGGCGGCGCTCGCCACGCTGGCACTGTCGCGGCTCGATAGTGACAACCCGCTGCATCTGTGAGTACACTCACTGCCTTTATTTGCCGCGCGCCGGCCCGCTGCGCCGGCGCGCGCTGGCGCGGCTGGCGGCGCTCGCCACGCTGGCACTGTCGCGGCTCGATAGTGACAACCCGCTGCATCTGTGAGTACACTCACTGCCTTTATTTGCCGCGCGCCGGCCCGCTGCGCCGGCGCGCGCTGGCGCGGCTGGCGGCGCTCGCCACGCTGGCACTGTCGCGGCTCGATAGTGACAACCCGCTGCATCTGTGAGTACACTCACTGCCTTTATTTGCCGCGCGCCGGCCCGCTGCGCCGGCGCGCGCTGGCGCGGCTGGCGGCGCTCGCCACGCTGGCACTGTCGCGGCTCGATAGTGACAACCCGCTGCATCTGTGAGTACACTCACTGCCTTTATTTGCCGCGCGCCGGCCCGCTGCGCCGGCGCGCGCTGGCGCGGCTGGCGGCGCTCGCCACGCTGGCACTGTCGCGGCTCGATAGTGACAACCCGCTGCATCTGTGAGTACACTCACTGCCTTTATTTGCCGCGCGCCGGCCCGCTGCGCCGGCGCGCGCTGGCGCGGCTGGCGGCGCTCGCCACGCTGGCACTGTCGCGGCTCGATAGTGACAACCCGCTGCATCTGTGAGTACACTCACTGCCTTTATTTGCCGCGCGCCGGCCCGCTGCGCCGGCGCGCGCTGGCGCGGCTGGCGGCGCTCGCCACGCTGGCACTGTCGCGGCTCGATAGTGACAACCCGCTGCATCTGTGAGTACACTCACTGCCTTTATTTGCCGCGCGCCGGCCCGCTGCGCCGGCGCGCGCTGGCGCGGCTGGCGGCGCTCGCCACGCTGGCACTGTCGCGGCTCGATAGTGACAACCCGCTGCATCTGTGAGTACACTCACTGCCTTTATTTGCCGCGCGCCGGCCCGCTGCGCCGGCGCGCGCTGGCGCGGCTGGCGGCGCTCGCCACGCTGGCACTGTCGCGGCTCGATAGTGACAACCCGCTGCATCTGTGAGTACACTCACTGCCTTTATTTGCCGCGCGCCGGCCCGCTGCGCCGGCGCGCGCTGGCGCGGCTGGCGGCGCTCGCCACGCTGGCACTGTCGCGGCTCGATAGTGACAACCCGCTGCATCTGTGAGTACACTCACTGCCTTTATTTGCCGCGCGCCGGCCCGCTGCGCCGGCGCGCGCTGGCGCGGCTGGCGGCGCTCGCCACGCTGGCACTGTCGCGGCTCGATAGTGACAACCCGCTGCATCTGTGAGTACACTCACTGCCTTTATTTGCCGCGCGCCGGCCCGCTGCGCCGGCGCGCGCTGGCGCGGCTGGCGGCGCTCGCCACGCTGGCACTGTCGCGGCTCGATAGTGACAACCCGCTGCATCTGTGAGTACACTCACTGCCTTTATTTGCCGCGCGCCGGCCCGCTGCGCCGGCGCGCGCTGGCGCGGCTGGCGGCGCTCGCCACGCTGGCACTGTCGCGGCTCGATAGTGACAACCCGCTGCATCTGTGAGTACACTCACTGCCTTTATTTGCCGCGCGCCGGCCCGCTGCGCCGGCGCGCGCTGGCGCGGCTGGCGGCGCTCGCCACGCTGGCACTGTCGCGGCTCGATAGTGACAACCCGCTGCATCTGTGAGTACACTCACTGCCTTTATTTGCCGCGCGCCGGCCCGCTGCGCCGGCGCGCGCTGGCGCGGCTGGCGGCGCTCGCCACGCTGGCACTGTCGCGGCTCGATAGTGACAACCCGCTGCATCTGTGAGTACACTCACTGCCTTTATTTGCCGCGCGCCGGCCCGCTGCGCCGGCGCGCGCTGGCGCGGCTGGCGGCGCTCGCCACGCTGGCACTGTCGCGGCTCGATAGTGACAACCCGCTGCATCTGTGAGTACACTCACTGCCTTTATTTGCCGCGCGCCGGCCCGCTGCGCCGGCGCGCGCTGGCGCGGCTGGCGGCGCTCGCCACGCTGGCACTGTCGCGGCTCGATAGTGACAACCCGCTGCATCTGTGAGTACACTCACTGCCTTTATTTGCCGCGCGCCGGCCCGCTGCGCCGGCGCGCGCTGGCGCGGCTGGCGGCGCTCGCCACGCTGGCACTGTCGCGGCTCGATAGTGACAACCCGCTGCATCTGTGAGTACACTCACTGCCTTTATTTGCCGCGCGCCGGCCCGCTGCGCCGGCGCGCGCTGGCGCGGCTGGCGGCGCTCGCCACGCTGGCACTGTCGCGGCTCGATAGTGACAACCCGCTGCATCTGTGAGTACACTCACTGCCTTTATTTGCCGCGCGCCGGCCCGCTGCGCCGGCGCGCGCTGGCGCGGCTGGCGGCGCTCGCCACGCTGGCACTGTCGCGGCTCGATAGTGACAACCCGCTGCATCTGTGAGTACACTCACTGCCTTTATTTGCCGCGCGCCGGCCCGCTGCGCCGGCGCGCGCTGGCGCGGCTGGCGGCGCTCGCCACGCTGGCACTGTCGCGGCTCGATAGTGACAACCCGCTGCATCTGTGAGTACACTCACTGCCTTTATTTGCCGCGCGCCGGCCCGCTGCGCCGGCGCGCGCTGGCGCGGCTGGCGGCGCTCGCCACGCTGGCACTGTCGCGGCTCGATAGTGACAACCCGCTGCATCTGTGAGTACACTCACTGCCTTTATTTGCCGCGCGCCGGCCCGCTGCGCCGGCGCGCGCTGGCGCGGCTGGCGGCGCTCGCCACGCTGGCACTGTCGCGGCTCGATAGTGACAACCCGCTGCATCTGTGAGTACACTCACTGCCTTTATTTGCCGCGCGCCGGCCCGCTGCGCCGGCGCGCGCTGGCGCGGCTGGCGGCGCTCGCCACGCTGGCACTGTCGCGGCTCGATAGTGACAACCCGCTGCATCTGTGAGTACACTCACTGCCTTTATTTGCCGCGCGCCGGCCCGCTGCGCCGGCGCGCGCTGGCGCGGCTGGCGGCGCTCGCCACGCTGGCACTGTCGCGGCTCGATAGTGACAACCCGCTGCATCTGTGAGTACACTCACTGCCTTTATTTGCCGCGCGCCGGCCCGCTGCGCCGGCGCGCGCTGGCGCGGCTGGCGGCGCTCGCCACGCTGGCACTGTCGCGGCTCGATAGTGACAACCCGCTGCATCTGTGAGTACACTCACTGCCTTTATTTGCCGCGCGCCGGCCCGCTGCGCCGGCGCGCGCTGGCGCGGCTGGCGGCGCTCGCCACGCTGGCACTGTCGCGGCTCGATAGTGACAACCCGCTGCATCTGTGAGTACACTCACTGCCTTTATTTGCCGCGCGCCGGCCCGCTGCGCCGGCGCGCGCTGGCGCGGCTGGCGGCGCTCGCCACGCTGGCACTGTCGCGGCTCGATAGTGACAACCCGCTGCATCTGTGAGTACACTCACTGCCTTTATTTGCCGCGCGCCGGCCCGCTGCGCCGGCGCGCGCTGGCGCGGCTGGCGGCGCTCGCCACGCTGGCACTGTCGCGGCTCGATAGTGACAACCCGCTGCATCTGTGAGTACACTCACTGCCTTTATTTGCCGCGCGCCGGCCCGCTGCGCCGGCGCGCGCTGGCGCGGCTGGCGGCGCTCGCCACGCTGGCACTGTCGCGGCTCGATAGTGACAACCCGCTGCATCTGTGAGTACACTCACTGCCTTTATTTGCCGCGCGCCGGCCCGCTGCGCCGGCGCGCGCTGGCGCGGCTGGCGGCGCTCGCCACGCTGGCACTGTCGCGGCTCGATAGTGACAACCCGCTGCATCTGTGAGTACACTCACTGCCTTTATTTGCCGCGCGCCGGCCCGCTGCGCCGGCGCGCGCTGGCGCGGCTGGCGGCGCTCGCCACGCTGGCACTGTCGCGGCTCGATAGTGACAACCCGCTGCATCTGTGAGTACACTCACTGCCTTTATTTGCCGCGCGCCGGCCCGCTGCGCCGGCGCGCGCTGGCGCGGCTGGCGGCGCTCGCCACGCTGGCACTGTCGCGGCTCGATAGTGACAACCCGCTGCATCTGTGAGTACACTCACTGCCTTTATTTGCCGCGCGCCGGCCCGCTGCGCCGGCGCGCGCTGGCGCGGCTGGCGGCGCTCGCCACGCTGGCACTGTCGCGGCTCGATAGTGACAACCCGCTGCATCTGTGAGTACACTCACTGCCTTTATTTACCGCGCGCCGGCCCGCTGCGCCGGCGCGCGCTGGCGCGGCTGGCGGCGCTCGCCACGCTGGCACTGTCGCGGCTCGATAGTGACAACCCGCTGCATCTGTGAGTACACTCACTGCCTTTATTTGCCGCGCGCCGGCCCGCTGCGCCGGCGCGCGCTGGCGCGGCTGGCGGCGCTCGCCACGCTGGCACTGTCGCGGCTCGATAGTGACAACCCGCTGCATCTGTGAGTACACTCACTGCCTTTATTTGCCGCGCGCCGGCCCGCTGCGCCGGCGCGCGCTGGCGCGGCTGGCGGCGCTCGCCACGCTGGCACTGTCGCGGCTCGATAGTGACAACCCGCTGCATCTGTGAGTACACTCACTGCCTTTATTTGCCGCGCGCCGGCCCGCTGCGCCGGCGCGCGCTGGCGCGGCTGGCGGCGCTCGCCACGCTGGCACTGTCGCGGCTCGATAGTGACAACCCGCTGCATCTGTGAGTACACTCACTGCCTTTATTTGCCGCGCGCCGGCCCGCTGCGCCGGCGCGCGCTGGCGCGGCTGGCGGCGCTCGCCACGCTGGCACTGTCGCGGCTCGATAGTGACAACCCGCTGCATCTGTGAGTACACTCACTGCCTTTATTTGCCGCGCGCCGGCCCGCTGCGCCGGCGCGCGCTGGCGCGGCTGGCGGCGCTCGCCACGCTGGCACTGTCGCGGCTCGATAGTGACAACCCGCTGCATCTGTGAGTACACTCACTGCCTTTATTTGCCGCGCGCCGGCCCGCTGCGCCGGCGCGCGCTGGCGCGGCTGGCGGCGCTCGCCACGCTGGCACTGTCGCGGCTCGATAGTGACAACCCGCTGCATCTGTGAGTACACTCACTGCCTTTATTTGCCGCGCGCCGGCCCGCTGCGCCGGCGCGCGCTGGCGCGGCTGGCGGCGCTCGCCACGCTGGCACTGTCGCGGCTCGATAGTGACAACCCGCTGCATCTGTGAGTACACTCACTGCCTTTATTTGCCGCGCGCCGGCCCGCTGCGCCGGCGCGCGCTGGCGCGGCTGGCGGCGCTCGCCACGCTGGCACTGTCGCGGCTCGATAGTGACAACCCGCTGCATCTGTGAGTACACTCACTGCCTTTATTTGCCGCGCGCTGGCGCGGCTGGCGGCGCTCGCCACGCTGGCACTGTCGCGGCTCGATAGTGACAACCCGCTGCATCTGTGAGTACACTCACTGCCTTTATTTGCCGCGCGCCGGCCCGCTGTGCCGGCGCGCGCTGGCGCGGCTGGCGGCGCTCGCCACGCTGGCACTGTCGCGGCTCGATAGTGACAACCCGCTGCATCTGTGAGTACACTCACTGCCTTTATTTGCCGCGCGCCGGCCCGCTGCGCCGGCGCGCGCTGGCGCGGCTGGCGGCGCTCGCCACGCTGGCACTGTCGCGGCTCGATAGTGACAACCCGCTGCATCTGTGAGTACACTCACTGCCTTTATTTGCCGCGCGCCGGCCCGCTGCGCCGGCGCGCGCTGGCGCGGCTGGCGGCGCTCGCCACGCTGGCACTGTCGCGGCTCGATAGTGACAACCCGCTGCATCTGTGAGTACACTCACTGCCTTTATTTGCCGCGCGCCGGCCCGCTGCGCCGGCGCGCGCTGGCGCGGCTGGCGGCGCTCGCCACGCTGGCACTGTCGCGGCTCGATAGTGACAACCCGCTGCATCTGTGAGTACACTCACTGCCTTTATTTGCCGCGCGCCGGCCCGCTGCGCCGGCGCGCGCTGGCGCGGCTGGCGGCGCTCGCCACGCTGGCACTGTCGCGGCTCGATAGTGACAACCCGCTGCATCTGTGAGTACACTCACTGCCTTTATTTGCCGCGCGCCGGCCCGCTGCGCCGGCGCGCGCTGGCGCGGCTGGCGGCGCTCGCCACGCTGGCACTGTCGCGGCTCGATAGTGACAACCCGCTGCATCTGTGAGTACACTCACTGCCTTTATTTGCCGCGCGCCGGCCCGCTGCGCCGGCGCGCGCTGGCGCGGCTGGCGGCGCTCGCCACGCTGGCACTGTCGCGGCTCGATAGTGACAACCCGCTGCATCTGTGAGTACACTCACTGCCTTTATTTGCCGCGCGCCGGCCCGCTGCGCCGGCGCGCGCTGGCGCGGCTGGCGGCGCTCGCCACGCTGGCACTGTCGCGGCTCGATAGTGACAACCCGCTGCATCTGTGAGTACACTCACTGCCTTTATTTGCCGCGCGCCGGCCCGCTGCGCCGGCGCGCGCTGGCGCGGCTGGCGGCGCTCGCCACGCTGGCACTGTCGCGGCTCGATAGTGACAACCCGCTGCATCTGTGAGTACACTCACTGCCTTTATTTGCCGCGCGCCGGCCCGCTGCGCCGGCGCGCGCTGGCGCGGCTGGCGGCGCTCGCCACGCTGGCACTGTCGCGGCTCGATAGTGACAACCCGCTGCATCTGTGAGTACACTCACTGCCTTTATTTGCCGCGCGCCGGCCCGCTGCGCCGGCGCGCGCTGGCGCGGCTGGCGGCGCTCGCCACGCTGGCACTGTCGCGGCTCGATAGTGACAACCCGCTGCATCTGTGAGTACACTCACTGCCTTTATTTGCCGCGCGCCGGCCCGCTGCGCCGGCGCGCGCTGGCGCGGCTGGCGGCGCTCGCCACGCTGGCACTGTCGCGGCTCGATAGTGACAACCCGCTGCATCTGTGAGTACACTCACTGCCTTTATTTGCCGCGCGCCGGCCCGCTGCGCCGGCGCGCGCTGGCGCGGCTGGCGGCGCTCGCCACGCTGGCACTGTCGCGGCTCGATAGTGACAACCCGCTGCATCTGTGAGTACACTCACTGCCTTTATTTGCCGCGCGCCGGCCCGCTGCGCCGGCGCGCGCTGGCGCGGCTGGCGGCGCTCGCCACGCTGGCACTGTCGCGGCTCGATAGTGACAACCCGCTGCATCTGTGAGTACACTCACTGCCTTTATTTGTTACTCATTTATTTATCTAAAATATAAAACTAGCTTACGAATACCTTCTGTATGAACACCAATATATAATAGCCGGCAAAAAATATTAATGAAATAAAAGAAATGAAATGAACATAAATGGCGACGACTACAAAGATCTTCTCTCCCTCTGACTCGTATAGAAACCCGGCCCCACCCCAAACGACACCGTATTATCTTTTTTCGCTCATGCTCAAGTTATTTGCCGGCTATCTACCTACCTCCTATTTTGTCTTTAATAACGATGTATAACATAAAAATCACCTTGCTTGTGCAGAAAAAAAAACTTTTATTTTTCACTCTAGCTCAAAATGGTGAGTAGCGTGTATCTAATACTTTCCTTATGCAAACAAAAACTTGGTACAGTTTTAGTACACAGCCATTAATATGGAATATCCAAATTTAGGAAAAGTTCGACATGTGTCACGAAATGTCTGACACTCCTACCAGTGTGACAATTTCTTTCTGAAACTCTATTGTATCTTATTAACGACCGGGCACTATACCTACCGGGCCTTATCACACTGGCGATTTGCGAGAGAGTTATCAGAGAGGCGATTATTCAACGCGCTCACTTCGTGTGCGCAACGTGTTCGCCGCGTTTGCGTAACGAGAGCGATTGACGAGCGTCCAATATTGTGGAAACGCAGAGAACACGTCGCGTAGTCGCGGTTAGCTCGCTTCTCACCTGCAGAGAGCACGTTCACAGATCGCCTCGCTAGAAACACGTTATTGTGATAACGCTCTTACTGTTAGCCTGCATCATCCCACTGCTGGGCATATGCCTCTCCCCATGACTCACAGCTCTTGCGATCCAGGGCTAAGGTGGACTACTGGTCCTTTATTTTCCCCAGCTCGTCCCGCCATGTTGTAGGGGGTCTGCCACTACGCCTTTTGGCAGGGCTCCACGTACACTGTACTTAAAAAAAAAACATATATTTTTTACAGAAAAGCCCTGGAACAAGCAAGGGCAGTGATCGCAGAAGCTCGAGCGGTTGAATGACACACAGAGCCTGGAGATGATAGCACTGTACCAGCCAGCTGCTAGCAGACTACCAGACAGCGACACGCGGCACATACCAGAGCAATTTTTCATATAAGTAGAAAAACCAATTGCCTTTAAGAAATTACGATTCTATTTTATGATTACAGCTTTAAGACAATCTTATAAGACGAGAGAACTATAGGATTTCATATTATAAATGTTCATTATACTCATATGTTCAACCCACTTGAGTGGCCCAGCTTATAAGAATGTATAACTGGATTTTTATAACTGTGCGCTTGGAGCTGCCAAAATCGTAGGTTTTTAGTATTTAATTCATCCGCCCGGTCACCTCCTCAGTGCCTCGACGCCTCTTAATACGGTCTACACAACTCGTGTCGTCTCCACAGTTGTCCTATTATTCGTTAATTTTTTATTGTCATTATTTAAACCACATACACTGTAAAATTTTAACGTTGACAGGCGCACAGTTATAAAAATCCGGTAATACGCACTACGGTACGAATTTGTTGACATCGACTTCATGCTGCCGTTATGCCTGGTTTATACGATGGCAGTGACTGGACCCAGTGACTCGGAATTTCGGACCCAGTCAGTGGGTTCATGTAGATGAGATCGGTAGTGAATTAGTAAGTCAGGCGGGGGAAGCTACTACTAGGCCCGAAAATACACAGGTTTCTCAACTGGTCTGACGCGGCGCGAAGTCAGCACTGGACTGTGCTCAAACTAGTGTCTACACGAGCTCAGTTGCAAGTCGGCGCTGGACTGACTTACTGTACTGTCACATTACTGGACTCGTTACACTGTCTTTCAATGTTGTATCCTTAATACTTCATATATTATTCATAGTCAATCTGTAATTGAACTTTATATATAGACGATATTATGAGTCAAATTATTGAGAGATAAAATCTAGTATTTTGACGTGTATCTTTGGTTTGTGATGAGATTTAGTGCCCGTCATTACAGAGTTGACAAGCTATAGCCTAGGATCTGGAGAAGGACATAGGCTACTTTTCAGCCTGGATATTTGTATAAAAAAATGATCAATTACAAACTACACGCAGATGAAGTCGCGGGCAACAGGTAGTATATTATATTTTCCTAGAATTAAGTATTATTTGTATGTCGTCTTGAATTTGTGTCGATAAGCTTTTATTCTCTTATATTTCTTGAGTAATATAAATATTTTTTATGACTCGAAATGGCCCAGTTTTGTATTCGAATGGTGTCGTTGCGTTGCGTTCACTATAACTTGTCCCTTACCGTCATGTTGGCCCAATTGCTTCTCAAGCTTAGTTTCAATACTAATAGAGTTCAAAATGGTGACTGACAGAACAGTACTACCAATCGCGTCACGGATCAAGTTATAATGAACGCACAGTAGGTGACAAAGTTAATATAGTTTCTTATAGTTTGACCGAGGTCACTGTTCCGCGTCTTAGTAATGCGCGGCGAGACGACGGGCAGCATTGATGAATGACCGGGGGGGACGCTGCGCGCCCCGAGCGTTGACGAATGAGCGGCCTGCACTGCCCCCCGTCTCCGCCGCGGCGCTACGGCCGCGCACATACCTAACGCGCGGAATAGCGGTCTCAGTCAAACTATAATACAGTCCTCACACAGTTATATTACCTGTGACAGCAGTAACCCAATATCAACCTTATCGTGAGGGGAATAAAGATCACTGTGATTTTGACAGACTTTTCAGTAGCATCTAATGCTGTTGAGTTGAAATCCCAGTGATCTATGACGACATAGATCATCGTGATTTAGACAGTGATGCAAAATCAGAGGTAATAATAACTGTGAGGACTGTAAAATACACCCCGGGCCTGAGAAGCAATTGCTTAACACACTGAAATGAACAATTACTAGCTTTAACTAGCGAAATTTTGCGGTTTATTTTTTTAGATTTTCATTTCATACTAGCTTCCGCCAGCGGTTTCGTCCGTGTGATATATTTGTAAATTATAGCCTATATTACTCAGTGATAAATTGATAATATAGCATTTTACTGGTGAAGATATTTTAAAATCCGTTCAGTAGTTTTGGAGTTTATTCATTACAAACAAACATACAAAAAATCTAATATTTTCTCTTTATAATATTAGTTAGATTCTTTATGGTACCTCTTTAGGTCATGAGCTATCCGAATATCAAAAACTGTTACAATGTATACTAAAATATTGCTCGCAATGGGTTTCATTTTGACAGTTCACCCACGATCATTGCGTTATTTACGTTGTTGAGCACACGAATTTTTCAAATCTATGAGGCTATGGATTAGTAATATCCTTCAAAACTCTCGGATTGTGATCGAAGGTGTGTTATGCAATTCGGGTGCTGATAAGCTGGGGGTCGCATGTCACCCAGTTGTCTTATTGTCTAATGTTCGATGTTGTAGCACGTAAAAATGGGCTTAACTTTTCAGTGTTATAAGTTTATTTTTAATATAACGGGAGCTAATTGAGACTTTCAGAGCAAAACTACTCTGCAATTAATTATACTGAGATTTTGAAAATAGATACATTATTCTGTGTTTGAAACAGGCTCGAGGTTAACGTCAATCTAATAATAGTTTCTCATCTGAAGATCTATTGAATTTAAATTATAGTGAACAATCTGCCTAGCCTTTTCCCAACTATGTTGGGGTCGGCTTCCAGTCTAACCGGATGCAGCTGAATACCAGTATTTGACATGGAGCGACTGCCTATCTGACCTCCACAACCCAGTAACTGGGTAATACGATACCCCTTGGTAAGACTGGTGTCAGATTTTCGGGCTTCTGACGACTCGTAACGACTGTCAAAGATCCACGAATGACAACCGGGACCAACGGCTTAACGTGCTTTCCGAGACACGGAGGAGTCTCGGTATGTAAAGATGGTCACCCATCCACTGACCAACCCCGGCAAGCGTAGCTTAACCTGATGGATCGACCAGTGCGGCTGTTGTTACTTAGCCACGAGCTCCTCTCAGCTCTGAGCTCTGAGCTTGTGTGTGTCTCTCCTTTATAGGGAACATAATAAATAAAAGATAATGAAAAAACTACCTTAAATACGATACAAAACGACTCCCAAAAAGTGTAATGTAACAGATAAGTTGGTCGATTTTAATACATATGGCTCTTTCTGTTACCTCGTAAGGTCTTAATTAATTTAATTTAATACTAATTTAGAAATAATTAAACGTAAGTTTGGACTTATTGTGATGGCTGTCTCAGATCATTCTGAATGATATAGCGTAGTTATTTGTGTATACTTTGTATATAAGTAACATGATCTAATTGTGTGCGGTTCTGAACGAGGAACACAAATAAATGATATGGGTTTACTACTTAATTTTTTTATTTATTTTTATTGCGTACTGCTTTAAGTATTGCCTATTGAACGAGAGTTCACACAAATGCATACAGATGGTTCACTCCGCAACATCATTGAAATAAAAAGCGACTCTTGCTACGACACAATAAAGTGCAATTCCGGTCGCACAGCGCTAATAAGCTACAGTTATATTCACCTAGAAGTGCCTCTCTTTCCATCGCGTAACTCTTATATCTTCTAACTAACTTACGCTTACTGAATTGGCCCGACAAGATGGGCCCGCCGCGTACTTGTAGCTTCGTACCTAAACTGCGGAGTGAACTATCTGTATTCATCTGTGGTGTTAACCCTTTGAACGCCAACGACGCTTACAAGCGACAAACGTAATCGGCCCCTAGAACGCCAACGACGAGTTTAGGCGACAAATAGATGTGCTACTTTTTAATCTAATATTATAGAAAATAGGTAAAATAATTGTTTTTTAAATTTTGTAGTCTTCTCCGTAAGTCTCTTAAATAAAATTGTACTAAAGTTAAGCTTGATCTTTTAGTATTCATTCCAAATTTGAACTTGTTTTAGGCGAAGAAAAGACCTCAAAATATACGTTCACCAGACGCCATTGTCGCTTTGAAGCGACACTAGTGATGGGGTAATTTAACTTTCTTAATTTTTTTCTAATTGAACTAAAACATTGATGAAAACTACAAAAAATGCGTTTTTTATGGAATTAATGTTACTTTATTATTAATACAATTAATATATATATCGTACAAATATAACAATCAAATTAATAATGTTAAAACCTACTTACATTTCAAACATCGATTTATCTATGGTCATCAAGTAGTCACGTCACTAATTTGGAACTGTCCATCATTTGTGCCCTCGCCATCGTCGCTTTTGGGCGTCAATAGTGACGTGGTGAATTTATTTTCCGGAAAACTATCTAATAATGAGTGAATATTATTCAAGAGATGAATTTCTACGAACTACAGACTACAATTACAGACAAACATCCGAATTCGAAATAGAAGTGAATGTCGATGCACTCCAACCTCCGAGATTTATCTGTGAAAGGCCTTCGGATATTAGAAACAAATATTTTGCTAGTTTGGTTGCATTTGAATTAGAAAAAATAAGGCCTGAAGAAAGATCATATGTCTATGGGCAGATCATAAATACGATCAGGAGTTGCCGTGGCGAAAATGAATTTCCGTAACTTTCCGTATTATAACAGATCCGTAATACAACAGTTTGCTATAAACGTGTTTATTATATTTTATATATTATTATTATTATGTGTTTAACCATTACCACATCCCTGAAATATCCGTATTTTCTTTGAAG
Source organism: Agrochola macilenta (assembly GCA_916701695.1). Lineage (NCBI taxonomy): Eukaryota > Metazoa > Arthropoda > Insecta > Lepidoptera > Noctuidae > Agrochola > Agrochola macilenta. The sequence continues at coordinate 5,089,861 of OU753554.1, read as the reverse complement.
CCATACGCCATTGTGGCTTTCAAGCGACACGTATTGACGTCAATCTCATTTTAGGGATTTTGGCGCTTTGTTCGATAAAAACTTCTTTCAGTGAAGTTTTAATTGTGAAAATAGTTTGTTAATTTGATTATTTCATGTATGTAAGTTAATTAATGCTACTATTGTAACATTTATTTTATAAATTTAACACTTTTAAATGGAAAATCGATTGTAGTAGCAGTGATAAAGGTTTATCGATATTTGTGAATACCCCATCACTAGCATTTTTAGGTATTTAATAGTAAATAAATGGCTCGGCGTAGAGAGCACACTTCCTATGAGCTGCGCTTGGCGTTCAAAGGGTAAAAACAAATAAAACAAACTTTAGAACGTTTTGACATTATTTGATCATAAACTATAGGTTGTAGATCGGTATAGGGCCTGACGTAGCACCACCCCTTTGGCGTCATAAGCTCGCAGACATTTAGCAGAAATCAATTGAATCTAAATAAATAAATAAGTATCTTTAGGGTAGTCCATTCCATTCAAATTGCATTCAAGAACTCTGCAATATTTTTTTAAAACCTCAATTCTCTTTATATCCCTTTTCATTATTCCTGTGCAATTTGTAATACAGTTCCCAGAAAGCCATTCTTCTGAAGAACGGCCGATGTTCAAGTGTGATTGGCTTGTTCAAGTTCAAATATGGCCTCCGCGACGCCTCTATTGCTTGCCATTTTACGCTGATGAGATCTGACAAAGATGGAGTTGGGTCTCTGCAATGAGAAAATTAAGTATTATAAATAATATTTAATCAATTTACTCATCACACTCATGCTCATTAGAGCATAAGAGTGACTGACCTTTCGGATTCATGTGCGTATTGTATAATTATTATCACTTGCTCAAAAACGGTGAAGGTAAACGTAGTGAGGAAACATGCCGAGAGATATTTCTCGACGGTATGTGAAGCCAAGTCAGAGGCCCATGAGCGACAAAAAACTTTGACACCGTTAATCACTAACACACGAAAAAGAAAGGGAAACAACTGTGTTGAACACATCTTCAGATGTGTCAAATTAATGAGCATGATAATAGGTTTTATCCGATTTAAATCTTTGGTTTTATCTGGAATTTCTCAATAGCAGCCGGGAGTCTGGATTTGTGCCCGATTGATGGCAATAGGCACACCCCCTGTTACATGGGACTTAAACATAACTGGCGAAATGTGGGTGTACTATATGTACACCTCTGCCCAGCGCTTCGAGTAATATAGGCGTGATGTTATGTTATATAGGTAATTCATTAAATCAGCGTGGGTCCACGATGTTAATATTTCGATCTAATGTCTACTCACCCATATTTAGCGAAATTAGTCCACATAGTCGTCATAGTATCAATCATCTTCTGGTCCACCTCATTTGGTACTTCATTCTGAAACATTGTCATGTCGAACAAATAGCCCAGGTCATCTCCGTGGCATGCCCCGGGTGAGGTGAAATTTGCCGAAATCTTGATCCTATTTCTATCACCTTCAAACGAAAACACGTATCTGTAAATTCTATTTGCCTTTGCTTTCAGATATCTATCGACAGTTCTTTCAGCAGGATAGCAGAATACAAAGTCAGTTCCGAAATCGAAAATATCACTTTGCAAATCTGCGCTTATAACCTGATCGCCGATGTAAAAATGTCTGATAGTATCTTCATCGTAAACTCCGTCAAAATCTTTCGCTAATTCGTCTCCAAAACTGTATTTCTCATAATACGCTTTGTCAGATTGTTTCGGGTATAGAAACATTACTTCTTTGTTTGTATGTCCGATCATGAGATCCATGCCTCTAACTTTGGGTTGTAGGTTGACTGGGAAGTCAGTTAAATGTGCATCGCCTCCGACAGTCTCAACACACGGCCTCGTCAGCGGATGTCCGCGTGTGCTCACTATACGTGCGTTATGTGTCGCTTTCATTACATCTAAAGGATCCTTATTGCTCAGGTATTCCAATGCTCCTTTTACATCTTCGCCAGTATATCCAAGATTTCCAGCTATATTAAGTGGTATACTATCATTTTGCGTTGCTATAACCCAAGTAGACAATGCAGAACCACTTTGCATAATCGCTCGTTGGACAAAATCTTTGTTAGTCAGCAGTTGGAGGTCTAGAGTCATGGCTCCGGCTGATTGTCCAAACGCTGTTACTTTTTTATTGTCTCCCCCAAATGCTCCAACGTTGTCTTTAATCCATTTCAGCGCTAAAACCTGGTCTTTTAAACCTTGGTTACTGAATCCAGGTTCGCTTACACATAAGAAGCCGTATGGTCCTAATCTGTAGTTTATCGAGACGATTACAACGTCATGTCTGATTAAGAATTTGGGTGATAATTCGGCCATGGCTTTTCTTCCTAGAACGAAGGCTCCTCCGTGGATGTAGACCATTACGGGTAATTTATTGATTGAGTTGTTGAGAGCAGTATTTGGTACGTATACGTTAAGTTGTAGGCATTGTATCGTGCCTACGGGTGCACCGCTTCTGCTGTACTGAGGACACGCGACACTGTCGTCGTTGGCTTCGTAAGGGCGGTTGAAACCGGGATGAGGTGTAGCTGCCTGAAACATGTTTCAGATTAATTCTTAAGTCACATTCCCGATGTTATTCACGAAGTTTCGTGGTAGTAAGCCTCTCAATGTACACGCCGCATTGATGCACAAATTGATGGTTTACCAATGCAATTGAAGCGATTGACAATATAGGTAATTGATTGTTTCGTCCTGTTACGTTTTTTAAATTTCAGCACAGTAACAGGAAAGGGGCACAAAAATATATGCGCCTGTAACGAATATTTATTATTAGTATTACCATGTAATACAACCTGCTATTGCCCTGCAAATTGCAAAAAAGAGAAACAAAATCGCGGGCCAGCCTAGCGCATCGTAAGTGCACGTACAGCGATAGGCATAGCTGGGAACAAACGTTGCAAATAAAGTATAATAAGGTGAGAAACGTAAGCGCTGGAAACTTCGCGATGGGAACGCAAGACGTGACGTGAGTAACTAAAATGGTGGAATCAATACTGGACACAAAGCTCTTTATGTGCTGAGCTCAGTCGTGTGGTTGTCTGCACTCTCTAAGTAAGTAATTTAATCTTTGCAAGGGTGGTTACCCAAATCATCCAACAGGATTCAGAGGCGGCCGGCCTGTTTTGTGTAGTAGGTTCTATTATAGGTACACCATAACAGCCTTCGTGTCTGAAAGTTAAGGCCATTATTGATTGGACTATGTCCAGCTGTGGACTGTGATAGGCTGAGTTTTTTTGTTGTATTAGATAGTAAGCTAACTAGCTGGGGTAACCGCCGCATAAAGTAATCCAGTGGAAAATCGCGGGAATGTACTGGATGTGGGAAGTGCAGGACCGCTCGTTGTAGCAATCCTTGGGCGAGGCTTATTTCCAGCAGTGGACGTCTTATGATATTCGTCAGTCTAAATACTAATGCTATGCAACGGTAATATATATATATAGGGCTGGGAACGGTGAAAAGTCCCTCTACTGAAAAGGGAGGATTCTCCGACCAGACAGACGGGTGTTGTGCCTGGTGGGCTACTGCCTAATGCTTTAAGTGTGATGATTAGCTTGATAAAGTTTGAGACCTTCGATTTATTTCCCATTAAATTACTTGGCAGCAGGGACCGAAAACCTTTATAAATTACGGTTCAGGTATCGAAGAATTTTGGATACTTCTACAACTAAGGGTACCACTGTCTGGGTAACTAAGCAGATGAAATATGATACCTCTATTTAGGTTACCGTTTTAATACCGGTTGCACACACACCGTCGATCTGCGCGCCCTTGCCCAATGCCGAAGGCATGTGTAAGATAGAGGTAATTTTTATTTCGGTAACCGGTATTAATAATGGTTGTAGTAAATTTTAGGTAACCTTTAAAAATACCTGTAAAAATTATAAATGTTATAACCGAAACTTGGTTTCGGTCCCTGCTTGGCAGATAATAATTTTGATTGATCCGATGAGTACCTACATACTCACTTTTCGATCATATTAAATAGTGTGACGAATTGACTAGCTGCCTTACAAATATCCGCATTCGCAATGGTATTTAAGTTATCCGTATGGCAACGGCTATTTCCAAGACACGGAGGTGCGCAAAGATGTTTACATACAGAACAAAGTAAATATTTAACGTTCTACGAATCATGTTTTTATTACACATTCAAAATCAGTGTACTGAAGCAAACAACTTAAAACAGCATTATTATTGTATTTTTCCTCGTTCAGTCAACCGCACATCCAATAGCCTGTTTACGTTTATGTCGTAGCAGTAAGAGCTATATTCGTAATGCAAGTGTTACCACTGATGTAGGTACGGTACTACTTATAAAATCATACATGCATATTATTATCAAAGGTGATAATTGCGTGTGAACAGTTTCTCATAATTTCGTCCTTTTTTTAGGGTTCCGTACCCAAAGGGTGCCAAACGGAACCCTTGTGGCGGCATCTACATCGCCACATGCGAACTACGCATCAAAGACCTGACGTCACACAAATCCTGCATCGCACAATTCAAGCTTACCATGGGGCAGTTGCCCGCCAGACCCAACATCCGTCTGGTCGGAGGATCCTCCCTTTTCTATAGAGGATGAGTGAACTTTACACCCTGTTCCTCATACCTAAACTAGTGACCAGACTTTCGGGCTTCTGGCTACCAGTAACGACACTCTAAAAATGACAGCCGGGACCATCGGCTTTACGTGCTTTCCGAGGCACGGAGGAGTCTCGGTATGTAATAGATAGTCACCCATCCACAGACCAACCTCGGCAAGCGTAGCTTAACCTGCGATCACCGGTGGGGTAGGACCGGTGCGGCTGTTATTATTTAGCCAGGAGCCCCTCCTCTACAAATTATGAGGTATTCCAATCTGCCTAGCCTTTTCCCAACTATATTGGGTTCGGCTGCCAGTCTAACCGGATGCAGCTGAATACCAGTATTTTACATGGAGCGACTGCCTATCTGACAGTAACTGGGTAATACGATAGATACCCCTTGGTAAGACTGGTTGCCAGACTTTCGGGCTTCTGACGACCCGACGACTGTCAAAGATCCACGAATGACAGCCGGGACCAACGGATTAACGTGCTTTCCGAGGCACGGAAGAGTCTCGGTATGTAAAGATGGTCACCCATCCCCAGAACAACGCCTACAAGCGTAGCTTAACCTTATGACCCGTGCGGCTGTTATTAATTAGCCACGAGCTCCTACTCACAAATAAAGATGTATTATTTATAATTATTTAGACTAGTTCCACAAAATCTCAATTACTATAAAACTATCCGTGTGCATACTTGTGTCAACGTTATGTTAAAAATAAAATAAAATACTTACCTTGAATGGATTTCTCTCATCCACCACAGCGTATGGCACCCCCAGAAACACTGCATAATCTCCTTCTCCTTTTAAACCTTTAATTGTCCCCTTCGCCGTAGTAACTACAGGTCCCTCCGATCCATCTCCATTGATGCATTTGATTATTAGCAAAATTAGCATCAACTTCTTCATTTTATTCTTAAAAAAAAATTAGTATAAACCTTGCTTGGCAGTTGGATAACAATTATATTATGAAGCAACCGTGTTTCCACTTACAGCCTAAAAAAACGACTGATGATCTATCTAACTATTGACATGTTTTTTCTTAACGTTTACACGAACTACATAACATTTGACTATCTCCAGACGAACATGTAGGTAAAGATAATTATTGTTTCATCTGTTGTTTATTTAATTACAACAACATTGTATGTTCAGTAGGTAAATAATTATTTGTATGTATATATGTCAATTTAAAATATCTGATTGTAGGATCAGAGGGTCAGTTGAGTGTATTATTAGACTTTGGATGCGTCTAAAAAATTCAAACCTTATCATAATTACTTTTAGATAAAACTATACCGGTGCGGCGTGAAAGGGTGCGTATCCACCAGAGATGAGCGAGGATGCGCAGCGAGGAATGTCCGTAAAACTAACCAATAACAACGCGAACTATGACAGTGAAGCAATGTTATTGGTTATCCTCGCTCATCTCTAGTAGAAACACAGCCTGCAGAACAATGGCTTTTCATACAGAGGAGGATAACCTAAAGAGAAGGTACTAGGGTGTTGATAAATAAAAATCGGTTCAATATTTCCTTTGGCTTTATTTCTAAACTTGCGAATCAGTTTCGCGGTCACTGACCACAAATTCAGCGTACATACACATCTTAAAACAAAATTCACTTCGCGACCGACCGTTCGTATTCATACAAATATATCACAAGTAAATAAAGCATTTATATAGCAGTTGTAAATAAAACCAACAAGCTACCCTTTAGTTAGAAATTCAATATTTGAAAAAATAAAATAAAAAAACGATGTCTGATAAATTTAGATGCTAAATATTTACAAACATAATATTTTTTGAGTCAAAGCATTAAAGTCTAAACATAATAAATCTACAAAAAAAATAGTTAAGTAACTAACAGCTTGGACATTTCTACAAATTCGGTTTAATACAATTCCGAAAATTAACTCATTTTGTCGATGGGGATAGCTTGTTTTTAACATAAAAATTTATAACGCTACATTGACGTGTCCAAATTATTAACGTGAAGAAGACACTTATTATTTTACACAATATTCAAACTGCTCGTCTATAGAGCTTTCAGACAATGCAAACAAACTTGGTCAAAAGTCTTAATGAGCTTGACGAGCGCAACCCAGAGTAATTTCCAGAAGATTCACACCGCAAAACCATTTATGAGCGTTTATTCTGAAAGTTGGAACGTCGCAAATAGATTCTAATCGTCGCGAATAGATCACAAATATTTCCATGTTTTGATTAATTTGGCAATATTAATGTATGGAAATAAGAAATGTGGCTAACTAGCGAACTAGAATATTGATTATGAAATGCAAAAATTAATAAAGTAACACCGAATATTTAGTTTTAGATGTAAAAAAAGTATTTGGAAACTTTCCAAATGCCTTTTTTTACACCTAACACGGGTACAACATCAAATTCGATGTTATAATTGCAATTCGTTATTATATTCATATATTCTGGTTCGCTAGTTAGCCACATTTCTTATTTCCATACAGTAATATTGCTAAATTAATCAAAACATGTAAAATTTTGACAGCTATTTGCGAATAGAGTTCTTACAACACTATACATCACCCTTGGTTTCAGAACCTTTTATAGAGGATTCATATCATATGGGCGTAGATAAAGTCTTGTATGCAACTGTACATAATTAGGTATTAACACACTCATGTGATACTAATACCCCTTATTATACAACAGTTGCATAAACAACTATTATTAGGTACATTACATCGCGGATACTGTGGTCACATTATTATAAAATAACTCATCATTTTTGTCTGCTTCGTCTCAAAGTCTAGCGAGTAGTTCCGTCAGCAAAGCATGGTTAAGTATTATCACATAAAAGTAAATCAAGTGTTAGTCGGTGTTTACTCACAGTATTATGGCGTTACCTACAGTCCAACTGATCCTATATACAGGTTGTTTTATTTATCTTTTATACAGATATAAGTGAGTTGCTCCTCAGAACTGAACTAAAATACAACGTTGTGATGCTGATAGTCGATATTTGCTATAGTCCATTAAAAAGTGAGGGTTAATAGGTGAAGTGATAGCGAGCAGGAAGTGGAAATGAGTAGGTCAAATTTATCGTAGAATGGACAGATGGAGCGACGATCTGACCAGAGGAACGGAAATATAGGATACGGAAAGCCCTAAGATCGTAGACAATCAAATTATGAAAGAATTGGATTGTAAACCTAAGCGCAGTGAGAGTAATGGACGTTGTTATTTTAGTTCAAGAGCAGAGGAGTATAATGTGTTATTAATAAACAAGTTATAATAAAAACATTCTAAATATAATCGTACTCACTAAAATTTTTACGTTAACTTACTAACAAAATGTATACCGTAATTATCTTATAATACATAATAATTTGATAACTATGTGGGATTGAGATGACGTGCAAGCGGCTTAACTCACAACTCATCTTGGAATTTTTAATTATTATTGTGAAACTGCGAAATGTTACTAGAAAATGGAGTAGTTAAAATGTTTAAGTGTTGAGGTTTAATGATTTTAAAATAGAAAATGATGACAAAATTTGTTACCATGTTAATGATTAAACCACTAGCTTTTGCCCGCGGAGGAGTTCGTGGCTAAGTAATAACAGCCGCACGGGTCGATCCATCAGGTTAAGCTACGATTGCCGGGGTTGGTCCGTGGATGGGTGACCATATTTACATACTGAGACTCCTCCATGTCTCGGAAAGCACGTTAAGCAGTTGGTCCCGGCTGTCATTCGTGGAGCTTTGACAGTCGTTACGGGTCATCAGACACACGAAAGTCTGACAACCCGTCTTACCAAGGGGTATCGTATCACCCAGTAACTGGGTTAAGGTCAGATAGACAATCACTCCATGTAAAATACTGGTATTCGGCTGCATCCGGTTAGACTGGAAGCCGCACCTAACATAGTTGGGAAAAGGCTAGGCAGATTGATTTTAGCTTTTACCAGCGGCTTCGCATAGATTTCGGAACATATCCTACGGGCACGTACTCCCAGGATTAAACGTGTCCTATGCGTGAATCCAAGTTATAATTTACCTGTGTGCCAAATTTCATCCTAAACCGCTCGGCCGTTTTTGCGTGATTGACATTCAAACATACAGCTTGGCAAAAGAGTTGAAAAACGAGGGCGCCATATCGCACTTGGGTCACTTCGAATATGTGCAACAAAAAATGCTGATTGTGGGTGACTCAAATCAAAACCTACTAGCACTAAACTTGTCGGCAAAGTAGTGCCATCATTATAGGTCTGCATTAAGAGCATTTATTCTGAAGGTGGGCAAACGTCGCAAATAGATGTCAAATTTTTCAGTTTTGATTAATTTGGCAATATTACTGTGTGGAAATAAAAAATGTGGCTAACTAGCGAACTAGAATATTGATTAAGAAATGCAATAATTAATATCGTAACACCGAATATTTAGTTTTAGATGTAAAAAAACTATTTGGAAACTTTCCAAATGCGTTTTTTTACACCTAAAATGGGTACAACATCAATTTTTATGTTATAATTGCAATTCATTATTAATATTCTAGTTCGATAATTAGCCACATTTCTTATTTCCATTCAGTAATATTGCTTTAACAATCAAAACAGGTAAATATTTGACAGTTATTTGCGACGTTGCCAACTTTTAGGAAAACCCTCTTAAGTAAAACATTTAGTTCTAAATGTCACCACGTCTCTTTTATTTCGACCTTACAAACTTTCACATTTTATTAGTAGGAATGTGAGAAATCTTTTTCACAAATCCCTTTTCTAGTAACAACTCGCAATATTAGATCGATAAAACAAAATCACTGAATTCAAAACAAGTATTAGCTACCATCTTGTTATTTAAATTACGGTCTAAAATTGTTAATTACTGACTTCAAATCTATCTACAATGATTTTCGTATAGTTTTATTATTTAGCATAGATAAATAGTAACATAATCTTTATTATTAAGACTAAATCCACATTAATAAGTCAGATATTTCTTCTATTAATAAAAATGATTTATTAATATGGATATAAAAAAAGAAATACTCATGTCGATATTGCACTTTTATAATTTATCCCCGATTCCGTTATTCGAAGTATTTCTATAAAATATAGTAATTTGCTCGACTCTTTTAATGCATGAGGCACTTTTATATTTGTAAAATTATCTTTAAGGGTGATTGCAGATGTGACGGAAGATGCTTCGGGCGTAACTTCGTTAGTTCCCCGACTCACTAACACATCGGTTGAGAGTGCAAGGTTGAATGTTTTATTATCTACTAGGTTCCGCCAGCGGCCCCCGTGATCTTTATAAATTATAGCCCACTTAGTGATAATATAGCATTCCACTGGTGGAATAATTTTTCAAATAATCAAGTAGTTTTTGATTTTATTCATTACTTGCTTCTGCCAGCGACTTCGTTCGTGTTGAAGTCGATAAAATACAACCAAAGTTACTCGCTGATAATATAGCTTCCTTTAAGTGAAAGAATTGTAAAATCGGTTCAGTATTTTTTGAGTTTATCTATTACAAAAAAACATACAAAAAAAAAAAAAAAATCTCTTTAATATAAGTATGAGATACGTTACACGACGCATCTTCCGTCAGATGTGAAACCAACTTTACAGTTTTCTTATGTAATTTTTGAGCTTTTGTTACACAGCAACTCAATCGTGGGAGTAACAACATCCTACTCATTGTGGGGAAACTACATTGAAAACGCTCTCGAGTCGTTTGCTGTGTTACAAAACCTCAAAAGTGAGTGTCGTAAGATCTTTAATAATTGTGAGTGAGAAAATATGGTGGGCTTCCCCAAATGATTTGTTATATTATTTAGCTATACTATAATCAACACCTAGGATATTATAGTCCGTGCGCGACTGCTAGTTACCGCCTGAGGTATGCGAGCGGTGAGACGTGGGCAGTTGTCGGGCGCCATTGACAGAATTGACAGACTGAGTTAGCTTAGCCTTTATCTACCTTCCCCGTCTCACCGCTCACGTACCTCAGGCGGTGACTAGCAGTCGCGCACGGACTATAGAAGTACACAGTTTGTGATATGGACTCCTTTGTCAGTCCGTGGGTAGTTAAAGAATCTAGAACAGGATTAGTCTTGGTTAAGTTAGTATTGATATTAATTTCCATATAGTTTTAAATGAAAACGTACAAGACAGGCGTATTGACCAATCTCGTACTTAGTCCTTTAGAAAAATGACTTTATTACATGCAACCACTTTACACCAGATTTTTTAAGATTCTTAATCTATCGAGTGACGAAGTAACCTGAAATATTATATTTGTCTATTTATTACGATAACAATGTTCTAACATAGTCACATTCGAGTGGATAGCACGAAAGCTTTGGGACACAAGTTGTGTTTAAGCATTTTTAACAGTACTTTAAATAAAAATAATCGAAATTCGAACATCTAATTGCTTGGATCGCACGCCCAGTCATCGCACGATCTGTAATCGATAACAATATCGATACCTTTATCGAAATGATCCTTCATGAAATACCGATATTATTATCATACTTTTAACGTCAATTTTATGCAATCAGAGCTATGAAAAGTCAATTAAAAATAGCACAGTCAAAAATGAATCGTATACAAAGGCATTAGAGCTCAATTTAACACAAGATAAAGGTGCTTACACACTGGGCGGGCGCCAGAGCCTCTGTAAGGGAGCGTGCTCACTCATCTCGTGCTAACAGTCAGTGAGTCAGACGTTCATAAGTCCATGTGGTGTGGCGTTGATGATGCTTGCTGCGCCGGTAATGCTGCTACGCCTGTGTAGGGAGAAATAAGTTTGTGAGGTATATAAGTTTATTTTTCAGCGCCGTAATATATATGGTTAGGCGAATTACTTAGCAGCAGGGCGTAACCTGGATGTGTGCCCGGTTGACGACAAGGGGTTCGCCCCATTAGAGAGTTAAGAGGGCGCATATTGAAAGTTGGCAATTACAAAACAATATCTGATGTATAGGCGACCTCGTAATTATTTTACCACTTTAAGGTTGAATGCTGTGGCGGTATATACAACGCCACATACGAATTACGCATTACACTGACGACACACAAAAACCGTATGCAGAGTTTACCACGTGACTAGACAACGTCCCTACATCAATCGTCGGGCAGTAGCCCATCAGACAGCACCTGTCTGGCCGGAGAATCCTCCCTTTTCTATGGAGGATGAGTGAATTTAACACCCAGTTCCTCATACCCCTATGTCACTTGCATTCATAAAATGTCGAGGTCTATTTTTGCTCTAAGATCAAAGTTACATAGTTTAAATCTGAGAAGTTTTAATTTACTGGAAATTTTTGTCAAAGTTGAAAGGCAATTTTACGTGGCCGGGCCGTACTAAGCTACACTCCTGTCAACACTTCGAAGAATACAAGCGTAATATTTGTATAATAATAGTCTCACCGATCTCCCCCTGCGTCTCAGTGTTGATGGAGTGCGAGTCGGATATCAGCAGCGGCGCCACGTCGTCAGCGTGCGCGGCGTGCGCGCTGGCCGAGCGCGTGCGCCGGGCGCGGCGAGTATAATATGAGTCTCACCGATCTCCCCCTGCGTCTCAGTGTTGATGGAGTGCGAGTCGGATATCAGCAGCGGCGCCACGTCGTCAGCGTGCGCGGCGTGCGCGCTGGCCGAGCGCGTGCGCCGGGCGCGGCGAGTATAATATGAGTCTCACCGATCTCCCCCTGCGTCTCAGTGTTGATGGAGTGCGAGTCTGATATCAGCAGCGGCGCCACGTCGTCAGCGTGCGCGGCGTGCGCGCTGGCCGAGCGCGTGCGCCGGGCGCGGCGTGCGCGGCGTGTGCGGCGCTCGGTGGCCACGCCCACGGTGGCCACGGTGGGCACGGCCGGCAGGAGGACTTCTCTGTCACCCGTCTCCACGCTGAAGAACAAATGGTTTTATAGAACACAAAAAAAAAATCGTTTTGCGTGGGTGTGACGCATATTTTCAGTTTTATATAAGAGTTAATTAGTATTAATTATACATTAAAGAACCTTACGTGTCGTCATTAACGTTACTCGTCTCTTCATTGTCTTCTGTAGGTGATGCTACCTGTAACAACACAATAATGATCATTTAATCACCTTACGCATGTTTGTACTAGAGCTGCTTTTAAACTGAAAACTGTCTTTTGTGGAACTGGATAGAGGACCATCCAGTTCCACAAAAAACTGTTTAGTAACGATCTATTAATCCAGACCTTACTGCCACACTCAGATATGTCATTTAATAACAATTAATAATAACAATCAATTTAATTAAATCAATTATATAATTATCACTTGCTTCAAAAACGGTGAAGGAAAACATCGTGAGGAAACGCATGCCTGAGATATTTCTCGACGGCATGTGAAGCCAAGTCAGAGGCCCATGGATGGCTTTAAAACTCTGACACCAGATTAGTCGCTAACTACACGAAAAGAAGATAACAACTTCAAGCACATGTTAACCAAATTGAAATGATTTCAATGTTTCATAATTTTGTCTGCCAGCGCTCCAATACATGCTGGTCAATGAACAAATTGAGATTGTTGACGCGATATGACGCATAGCATAATCAGCCAATAATGTTCTCACTGCTGAGACACCGGCCTCCTCTGTGAGAGGGAGTGGGCTGTAATCCACCACGCGGGCCCAGTGCGGGTTGGTAGATGTCACATGTCTTCGAATTTTTGGTTCTAGGACATACTGGTTTCTTCACGATGTTTCTCTTCACCGTTTTGAGAGCAGTGGTGATGAAATGATTGACTCGTAAGTCGCGGGCGTTACCAATAGGGAATATGCATGTATTTTTTTATTCGATACTTTACATCGCCAAATAATAGTAAAAAAAAATTCAACGCCAAAAAAGCAATTCAAAGTACTTTAAAAAAAGTTAAAAATAACCATCCGACCCGGGCTATTTAAACGCCATTTTGGCGCGCTTGGTGTGGTCACGTCACAGTCTATGACAACAAACAAACAAATGTCAAATGTTGAGGTTATGTTGAAGAAGTTTTGTGCTCTGCTGCAAATATACAGTGTTTTCTATTTTCGACTAATACATCATCATGGAACCAACTTCTCCCTCTATAGAACAATGCAAAAAACCGACATACAAATACTGCATTGTGCCTAAGTGCAGAAATACAATGAAATGCACCCGACCAAGTGTTTTTTTTGTCCTGAGAGTTTCGGACTTACGGAGAAAGTGGTGTAAAATTATGAAAAGAAACATGCTATCTCCATCAACTTGTTTTCAATATCCTAGTACGAGTATTATAACAACATTCTATACTTAATACAATCTAGATTTCGACATTTTGCGAAGCTATGTTATTTTATTTGTTTTAGGTTATGATGCTTTTTAAAACTAAATTATTCCGGAAAAGGTGTGGAAGATAAAATAAACATTATATGTTATACTTAATTACCTAGCTTTCACTCCTTTGATTTCAACAGACGTGAAATCGGTATTTGATGTAAAAATGTGGTCATCATGAACACATCAGCTTTCGGCAAACTATCCGATTGGGCTTTCACAAAACCGCTTTCAGTCATTTTCGAAAGAGTCTTTCGTGTATTAACAAATGTATTACTTCTAAATGTGTACTAAAATCACAATAAAACTGACTGAATCGCAAAAACTCCTACAAAACACATTGACATTACATTGTTGTCATAGATTGTTACGTCACATTCACTCTGACCAATAGCGTTGCTTTTCAAGTATTTGAATTTCCCACAGAATTTTTGCACTTTTTAAAAATTAATTTCTTGCTCATTATTAAATTATAATAAAAAATATTGATGGAGGCATAATTCTGAAGTAATATAGTTTATAAAAAAAAAAAATTTGACCCTTATTTGAATCTCATGCATATTCCCTATTGGTCACCAATGTCCAATAAAAAATCTGCCTAGCTTTTTTACAACAATTTTGGAGTCAGCTCCCAATCTAACCAGTGTATTTTACATGGAGCGACTTATTTTACTGGAGACCCTTGTATTAATTAATATAATAATAGTACATTAGAAACACCGGATTATTGGATTTCTTTAGGGAGTGTCAGCTACCTAGTAAGAAAACTTTTAAACAGATTTGCAAAGTTAACAAATCTTTATTAGTGCGGCATCTACAATCGCCACATGCGAACTACGCATCAAAGAGCTGACGTCACACAAATCCTGCATCGCGCAATTAGAGTTTACCGCGCGATGGACATATATACAATCTCCCAACTTCAACCTCTGGGCAGTTGCCCGCCAGACACAACACCCGTCTGGTCGGAGGATCCTCCCTTTTCTATGGGAGATGAGTGAACTTTACACCCTGTTCCTCATCCCCTAAAATAGTTAACGTAATACCTACTCGTAGAATCGGACCGCACTGCAGAACGACAACGATCAATGCGCACGCTCTGTAATCCGGCTTTTGTATTAAACCTTGATTACAGAGTAGGAGACGGATATCTGTGTTATGTATGAGAGCTAAGTTAAAAAACGCCGGACCATTGGACGTGTCGGATTGCCGAGCGCCTACTGTTCATTACCTCAGCGTTGTCGCCCTCCCTGTTCGCCCGCAGTCGCGACATGAACCGCGCCGCGCGCACGAACGGGTTCTCTCGCTGCTGCTCGAACGTGCCGCCCTGAAACAATACCAATTAGAATGAATATGGTGTCACAAAAGTCACTGTAGTATCACAAACGTCACTATGGTTTCACAATGAGTTACTCTAGTATTACAATTAGCAACTCAAAGAGCAACCTTATACTAACGAGAATAAAGATCATTGTGATTTTGACAGACTTTTCAGTGGCAACATCCTAACAGCAACCTTATTACAAGAAATAATAAAGATCACTGTGATGTTGACAGTGATGCAAAATCGTACGTGAAATAACTGTTAAAGGACTGTAGTCACTCTGGTGTCACAATTAGTCACTGGTGTCACCAAATGAGAGCCAAGCCGTGAGGCACAGACTATTATTGTTAAAACATTATTTTTATTTTGTTATTTGTATTTTGTGTTTCACGAACTGTGTTCAAATAAATTTTATCCTTTCTTTCTTTTCAAATATCACAAACTTTATTATGGTAAGTATCAAAAACAGTAATTCTATTGTCACAAATGTCACTGTGGTGTCAAAAGCTTCTATACAAAGATATCCGTAGTTTACCTGCGTAGCATTGTTCTCGTTGAGTAGCGGCTCCGTGTCGGTGGAGTCGGAGTCGGTGTGCACGCGCCTGCGCTCGCCGGCCGCGAACACGCGCCGCTTGCACACGGGACACACGCGCTTGTTCTGCGTCAGCCACGGGTCGATGCACACCGCGTGGTAGGCTGCGGGATACGTATGAACATACTTACATAAACATACATAAGAGGGTTTATTCTGAAGGTAGGCAACGTCGCAATAAAAAATGTGGCTAACTAGCGAACTAGAATATTGATTATAAAATGCAATAATTAATATCGTAACACCGAATGTTTAGTTTTAGATGTAAAAAAACTATTTGGAAACTTTCCAAATGCGTTTTTTACATCTAAAATGGGTGTAACATCAATCAAATTCGATGTTATAATTGCAATTCATTATTCATATTCTAGTTCGCTAGTTAGCCACATTTCTTAATTCTATTCAGTAATATTGCTCTATGAATCAAAACAGGTAAATATTTGACAGTTATTTGCGACATTGCCAACTTTTAGGATAAACCTTCTTATGGTGAAATGGTATCGTGGTAGCGTTCCGGGAGCGGCGGTATGACCCGGCCCGCGCGCAATTCTATTGCACTATGTTTACAAATATTGAATTTAAAAATTTTACTTACTTGTGTTGATATAGAAAAATAAGTCCATAATTCCTTAAAGTATTTAATAGTGAACACGTAGACAACATTTTAATACAATTGCTTTGATAACAATCGAATGGAATAGGTTTTTCTCTTAGTGGTTGTAAGAAAAAAAAGCAGATTTTAAGGTAACTTTGCCGTTTTTTTCTATCGAGAAAAGTTTTGTCAATCGTGTTTCGGGCCTCATACTTCACAAAGGACACTCCTCAATTTCGTAATCATAAAAAAAAAATGCAAATTCGTTGTTTTTTTTTTTTAAGAGAAACATAGATTTTGCGTAAAGTCGAAACATCTGCTTTGGAACCCATTTCACCTTAAACTCGCGTACACATGCTCCTTTTGTTTCGTTTATGTTCGTTCGTTTACGAAGTTAGTTATTGTTGGAATAATACACGGTGTAAGACGTCACGGAAACTATTTATCATGGATTCAGTACCAGATTGATTTTGGATTCCTCAATGTTTGTGGCTTACTTCTTCACAACTCACCGTGTGCACAGGGCAGTACCCTCAGCCGCTCTCCCTCCTGGTAGTCATCGAGGCAGATGGCGCAGGTGTCGTAAGGGTCGCCCTTGCTGAACTTGCACGTGGGTATCTTCTTCAGAGCTCGACTTGGGAGCCGGTGTCGACGAGCGCGGCGACGGTCTTTTATGCATTTCACTATCTGGAATTATAACGATAAAGTTATTAAATACTAATACATTATCTACATTGATCATGGGTTGTTACTTAACTTTACAAAACTGACTCAACGATAAATACACGGTGAAGAGCGATGGAGTACTTTAATGTAATTAATCCTTTGGAATGTATGCTTGAGTTTCGGTAAATGAAAAGTTTGAATTTATTATTAGTGATTTTGACATTATTATTGATTATTTTGATATTATTAGTCATTATTGCCAAAATTTACCGAATGTATACTAATCAGTGTTTAAGATGTGAGTGTAATTACAAAAAAAAAATGGATTTTATATTTTGGAAAATAAATTACTTGATTTTAGATCAAAATCAAAATCAAAATATTTTATTTCACATAAACCTACATGGGCACTTATGAAACGTCAGAAGCTAGGTGCACGGTTCCAATTGGTCGTTTCCTATGGAGAAGAGCCGGCAAGAAACTCCACGGTTACTCTTTTAAAAATAATTGTTTTTTACAATATTTTTAAATAACAGTAGGTATTAGTAGGTATGGGAGGACAGTGTAGGTCTTTCAACAAGTACCAGGTACTTAACAAGATAGAAGATGGAATCAAATTAACTTTTGTATCTTTAATTATTTACAACCACTCCTTTCATTCAACAGTGAACCTTATCACTCAGATCATACGTACCATAAATACAAGTATAACGAGCAGGCACAGCACCACGACAATCGCGAATGGCAGCAGCAGGTGCGTGTTGATGTTGAACGGGAGGTCGCCGTTCACCATTATATAGCAACTGAAACATTGAAGAAGAAAAATAGTAAGTTAAACACTGGAAAAACGGTAGTTTTCAAAATTTTATAAATCATTTCAGGCCAGGCTTTCCATATTTAAAATCTACGATCATTCATTTAATTTATATACATTACATTTGAGAATCAGAATCTATTGTGCTAGCTAACATATGGCTAATAATTTGAATTATGTTTTGTGTTGCGTTATGTAAATTATTTTGAATACTATTATATAGATTCTTTTTTTTTGTTCTTCTAACTGAAACGACAGCTGTGCTGCTGGGGAGTTTGTTGCGCCACTTCTTCTTCCCAGCTAACGCACTAGGAAGTGGTGAAGGGTGGGCGTTTGGACTGTCTTATGTAATTTTGACGTTCGAAAAGTGCTGATTCTCAGCTTAGTTTGAATAAATGACTTTTGAATTTTATTTAAATAAGATTTTAGTTTTACATAGTAATATAACGAATTATTTTTTAAATGAATGAAACCACAGTTATTTTTAAATGTCAAACTTTTATATTGTTACTTTTAACGTAATAAAAGAAAATAAATTCAAATTTTAAGTAATGACTATTGATGAAAATATCCTTATCTTTTAAAATTAGTAATTGCACAAGATAATTCGCTTACCAACACAACTTATTTGCATAAGCAACTCCACGCTCGCACGCCTAACAGACACATATTACACAAATTCGTTATCATCGTCAATCAATAACATTGTTTCATAACAAACAATTACGTCACCATTTGTCATTATTCATTAGGGTGGATCCGTAGTGGTAACTCGCGAGATACAAATTTTCTTAAGTTTTTTGCAATTTTCCGGTCACTATCAGATTGTATGTTGATCTAAATATGATTCGCGACCGTAAACAATATGTATTTACAGAATTATAACGATTAAAATTATTAATGTAATTCTCTAAGTTCAGATTATTCTATTGAATGCCTATTTCTTAAAATCTTGTAATTTTAGGTCAATTGTTGTGAAAATACGTTTATTTGCGGTACACATGACGCAAGGTAAGAACAAAACACGAAAGTAAACAATTTGGGGGAAAATATGCGTCACATCCACGCGAAACGGCCATCGCTCAGCATAATGCTGCGACCCTATGCGAGACAGAGCCCCAGCGCTGGTATTCAGCGACAGCCGGCGTTGACGTGATGACGTCAATCGGTGCAGCATACAGTGTAATAACAAAATAAGACAAAAATAAAATGAATAAATATAATACTTAGTCCTAAATGTTTATATAAAAACAAAATTAAAATGTTGAATTAATTTGTTTATTTAAAATGGTAACATGTCGTACCGTCGCCGGCGACTCACGCGCCGCAGACTTAATGCAGTCTGGGCGCGCAACTGAATGATAATATGATATATGATGAATTATTTTAATTCTTTAAATACACATTTGTTACGGTCGCGAATCATATTTAGGTCAACATACCTGACAGTGACCAACAAATTGCAAAAAACGTAAGAAAATTTTCATTTCAGCGCATCCCCCTTATCCTATACACGCAAAACCTTCCAGAATTTATTCTCTAAAAGATAGTAAAAACGCATCAAAATCCGTTGCGTAGTTTAAAAGAACGTCATAGTCACACAGACAGACACGAAAAGCAACAATATTTTGTAATATGTATAAATATAAATATAATTTAATATATTAAATAATCTATACATATTATAAAACAAAGTCGCTTTTCGCGTTTGTCTGTATGTCTGCGTAGTTCTTCTAAACCACGCAACAGATTTTGATAAGGTTTTCACCATCGTTTGGAGAATTTATTCCGAAAGATTTATGTGGATAATATTAAAGTTACGTTTACCTAAGAAATCTCGATGTTTTGTCAAGTCGTAAAAACCGTGCGAAACAGAAGCGGGCCGCTAGTTTAATATAATATGTATAATCTTTCGACTCACCCGCTTGTGTAGTCCTCTTCGGCTAGTCTGAGCCCCGCGAAGTCACTCACGAAAACTGACGGAATCTCTATCCCCTCAGCGTTTTTTGCCGACATAGTCTCTGCAAAAAAGGCGATAAACACGCATCAAAATAATGCTGCAGGATTACCACATAAATGTGCTGGTGGTGAAATAAGGAACTAATTTTATTGTATTGAGTTTGACAGCTCGGTGTGAAATGACCTTGGAGAGCAGCGCCACCATCAAACGTATTATTAGATTGGTATCCGATATCGTTACTTGCGATTTTTTTGTGTCGTCATCATTCATAGCCATAGCGTATTCGGGACTTTTTGTATCAATTCTCACAATTATCGAACTTTGAGAGACGGTACGGCAGATGTTTTTTTTTAATTATTGCATATCCAAACTTTGTTACCATCTGAATAAGGGTTAAATTCCAATGCACAGAGAGCGACCGGAGCATTGGGGCATCGCGGGGCTTACCCTCGAAATATGTACTTTATTTCGATCAGATAAGTGTTAATATACTTTGATAATTAGAAATCTATTGCCGTATCGTCTACCGGTATGCGCTGGTTAAACTTGAGCTGAGTGATGACCGTTTTGCGTATTGTGACGCATATTTTTATCGATGGTTTTTTTCTTTCGTTAACTTTTATTTCTACTTTTTTATGCGTCACATCTCGGCATTTTGCGTCCAGTGAAATGTATGAGCGACAGACAGTGGTAGAGGCTGGGATATTTATTTCGCAATGTACCAGCCACTACAATGTACCAGCTGCTACTATGTACCAGCCACTACAACGTACCAGCCACCACAATGTACCAGCTGCTACTATGTACTAGCCACTACAATGTACCAGCTGCTACTATGTACTAGCCACTACAACGTACCAGCCACCACAATGTACCAGCTGCTACTATGTACTAGCCACTACAATGTACCAGCTGCTACTATGTACTAGCCACTACAACGTACCAGCCACCACAATGTACCAGCTGCTACTATGTACTAGCCACTACAATGTACCAGCTGCTACTATGTACTAGCCACTACAATGTACCAGCCACTACAATGTACCAGCTGCTACTATGTACCAGCCACTACAACGTACCAGCCACCACAATGTACCAGCTGCTACTATGTACTAGCCACTACAATGTACCAGCTGCTACTATGTACTAGCCACTACAATGTACCAGCTGCTACTATGTACTAGCCACTACAACGTACCAGCCACCACAATGTACCAGCTGCTACTATGTACTAGCCACTACAATGTACCAGCTGCTACTATGTACTAGCCACTACAATGTACCAGCCACTACAATGTACCAGCTGCTACTATGTACTAGCCACTACAATGTACCAGCTGCTACTATGTACCAGCCACTACAACGTACCAGCCACCACAATGTACCAGCTGCTACTATGTACTAGCCACTACAATGTACCAGCTGCTACTATGTACCAGCCACTACAACGTACCAGCCACCACAATGTACCAGCTGCTACTATGTACTAGCCACTACAATGTACCAGCTGCTACTATGTACCAGCCACTACAACGTACCAGCCACCACAATGTACCAGCTGCTACTATGTACTAGCCACTACAATGTACCAGCTGCTACTATGTACCAGCCACTACAACGTACCAGCCACCACAATGTACCAGCTGCTACTATGTACTAGCCACTACAATGTACCAGCTGCTACTATGTACCAGCCACTACAACGTACCAGCCACCACAATGTACCAGCTGCTACTATGTACTAGCCACTACAATGTACCAGCCACTACAATGTACCAGTCACTACAATGTACCAGCTGCTACTATGTACTAGCCACTACAATGTACCAGCCACTACAATGTACCAGTCACTACAATGTACCAGCTGCTACTATGTACTAGCCACTACAATGTACCAGCCACTACAATGTACCAGTCACTACAATGTACCAGCTGCTACTATGTACTAGCCACTACAATGTACCAGCTGCTACTATGTACCAGCCACTACAACGTACCAGCCACAACAATGTACCAGCTGCTACTATGTACTAGCCACTACAATGTACCAGCTGCTACTATGTACCAGCCACTACAACGTACCAGCCACCACAATGTACCAGCTGCTACTATGTACTAGCCACTACAATGTACCAGCTGCTACTATGTACCAGCCACTACAACGTACCAGCCACCACAATGTACCAGCTGCTACTATGTACTAGCCACTACAATGTACCAGCTGCTACTATGTACCAGCCACTACAACGTACCAGCCACTACAATGTACCAGCCACTACAATGTACCAGCTGCTACTATGTACTAGCCACTACAATGTACCAGCTGCTACTATGTACCAGCCACTACAACGTACCAGCCACTACAATGTACCAGCCACTACAATGTACCAGCTGCTACTATGTACTAGCCACTACAATGTACCAGCCACTACAATGTACCAGTCACTACAATGTACCAGCTGCTACTATGTACTAGCCACTACAATGTACCAGCTGCTACTATGTACCAGCCACTACAACGTACCAGCCACCACAATGTACCAGCTGCTACTATGTACTAGCCACTACAATGTACCAGCTGCTACTATGTACCAGCCACTACAACGTACCAGCCACCACAATGTACCAGCTGCTACTATGTACTAGCCACTACAATGTACCAGCTGCTACTATGTACCAGCCACTACAACGTACCAGCCACTACAATGTACCAGCCACTACAATGTACCAGCTGCTACTATGTACTAGCCACTACAATGTACCAGCCACTACAATGTACCAGTCACTACAATGTACCAGCTGCTACTATGTACTAGCCACTACAATGTACCAGCTGCTACTATGTACCAGCCACTACAACGTACCAGCCACCACAATGTACCAGCTGCTACTATGTACTAGCCACTACAATGTACCAGCTGCTACTATGTACCAGCCACTACAACGTACCAGCCACTACAATGTACCAGCCACTACAATGTACCAGCTGCTACTATGTACTAGCCACTACAATGTACCAGCCACTACAATGTACCAGTCACTACAATGTACCAGCTGCTACTATGTACTAGCCACTACAATGTACCAGCTGCTACTATGTACCAGCCACTACAACGTACCAGCCACCACAATGTACCAGCTGCTACTATGTACTAGCCACTACAATGTACCAGCTGCTACTATGTACCAGCCACTACAACGTACCAGCCACCACAATGTACCAGCTGCTACTATGTACTAGCCACTACAATGTACCAGCCACTACAATGTACCAGTCACTACAATGTACCAGCTGCTACTATGTACTAGCCACTACAATGTACCAGCTGCTACTATGTACCAGCCACTACAACGTACCAGCCACCACAATGTACCAGCTGCTACTATGTACTAGCCACTACAATGTACCAGCTGCTACTATGTACCAGCCACTACAACGTACCAGCCACCACAATGTACCAGCTGCTACTATGTACTAGCCACTACAATGTACCAGCTGCTACTATGTACCAGTCACTACAACGTACCAGCCACCACAATGTACCAGCTGCTACTATGTACTAGCCACTACAATGTACCAGCTGCTACTATGTACCAGCCACTACAACGTACCAGCCACTACAATGTACCAGCCACTACAATGTACCAGCTGCTACTATGTACTAGCCACTACAATGTACCAGCCACTACAATGTACCAGTCACTACAATGTACCAGCTGCTACTATGTACTAGCCACTACAATGTACCAGCTGCTACTATGTACCAGCCACTACAACGTACCAGCCACCACAATGTACCAGCTGCTACTATGTACTAGCCACTACAATGTACCAGCTGCTACTATGTACCAGCCACTACAACGTACCAGCCACCACAATGTACCAGCTGCTACTATGTACTAGCCACTACAATGTACCAGCTGCTACTATGTACCAGCCACTACAACGTACCAGCCACCACAATGTACCAGTCACTACAATGGTCAATGCCTTGAAGGAAGAGGTGTAGAGCTCTAGAATGTTAAAATTAACAATATTTATTATCAGGGAGATGTCATCTTTGTTAGGTAAGTTGACACAGTTATACAATAATGCTCTTTTGAGAAGTTTTAAAGTAATTAAGGGCTACAAAATAATTAATTAAACTGTGGACCGTTATCGCTTTTTGTTTGAAATTTTCACAGATTGTGTATTTCTATTGCCGCTATAACAACGAATAATAAAAATAAAATAAAGTTAAAAATTAAAGGGACGTGTTTTTGTCGGCGTTATTTGCAAAATTTTACCAACTCCGACTCGCACTTGGCCGATTTTGCTGTATGATATAAAAAAACATAATTATTTACCTTTCAAAGAACGTATTTACCTTGTATTAAAGAAAGTTAACTTGATATTTATTTACATCACAAACAGGGCGATAAAATGATATTTTTTCGTTCTATTTATAAAATGACTAAGGAACTTATTTTTATCTTTACTGAGTGCAAGTGTACTAAATGTAAATATTTGCTGGGAGTATTTGAACTCTTTATTTACTTTACTTCCTAGGTGTCGATACGACTTCGTTTGGTCATCTCAGATGCAGTTGCCTGCTGTAACAAAAGCCCGATGTAGAAGGAAACACTTAGTGATGTGTGCGTGTTGACCTGTACCTACATTGTTGGCAAATAAATGAATCTGACTCTGAGATACGCCAGGGTTAAAAAAAAATCGCAAGAAAACATGAATTTAATGGTCAGAATATGGCAACACAGGAAGTGAACATTGAGGTAATTATGCTCTTTCTGCAGGAAAAGAAACCTTTGGGATTACATACTGATTTTAATGTCGAAAAAACATAGAAAAATTAGCCAGGGTGACAGTTCACTTGATGGAAAGTTCTTTTGCATTCATGTTTAGGTAAGCACATACAACACCCAAATGGATTGCTGATGCATTAGCTGATGATGCACTTTAAATACTAAATGAATAAGAATCACATCCTTGGGGTTTTCCATCACAACACAAAAAACTGCAATATCTTCCCCACAAAAGAAAAAACAGATTAATCACTTACTATGAACAAAAACAGTTCAGAGATTATTTCCATTGTGAATTAATTAATTAATTAAAAATAAAAATACAATGTGAGAAGTAAACGCCTCCTGCGGCCGCTCGAAAACAAGTTTATCACAGTAATGCTATTGTGCCGCAGATAATTCAGTTACTATGTGAGGAACCTTGTAGGGAGAAATGAAAGGAGGATGCGCTCAAGCGCTCTATAAAAATGGCGGGAATATGTTGTCTTTGGTAGGAATAATTTATGATGTATTTGATAAACACTAGATAATTTATAGTTTGTAGCTATTACCAAGAAAATATTGTTTTTTTTTTCGCCAAATGTCAACACATGCTGTTGCTATCAGTATTTAATGTGAAGCAATTAACATCTGTACTTTTGTTATCTAATTACCGCTAGTTGTGACCTAGTTAAATGGGTCCCCCAATTATAGTCCGGCCGTTGTGAGTATGCGTTTCTGACACCTGTCAGTTGGACAATTTCTAGTAGTAGTGGATCAAATTCGCAAAACACTTATTCGTTAGTATGAAACGGACAGATGTCAAAAACACATTCTCTCGACGACTGGACTGTAGTGGTTATGCCTCTCAATAGCACTGTAAAGTGTAAAGCTAAGGCAAACGTAGATAGCTTAAAATTTAAAGATGGATGCCCTTTTTCACCTTCACTAAATGACACTTACATGAATCCCTAAATAAAAGTGTACTGTTGGATTTTCAGCGCTAGGCTCAGCGCTGAGAGTTGAAAATGCAACAGTGCACTTTTATTTAGGGATTCATTTAACTGTCACTTAGTTATCGGTGAAATCAGACATTAGAGTTCCAGGTCATGACCCTATTCATTGAAGAACTAAAATGCAGAACTTTCGACTGACGTGTCAAACGATCGGACCTATATTACTTAGATAACTCACCTAGGTCACTGGAGTTGACATTGTGCACGATGGCGCAGTCGTAGCCAGCCGTCTGAGCATTGCGCACCTTCACCTCAAAGCTGCAGTTGAACCTGGTGAAGATAAAAACAGATCAATCAATCTGCCTAGCCTTTTCCCAACTATTTTGGGGTCGGCTTCCAGTCTAACCGGATGCAGCTGAATATGAATGGACTGCCTATCTGACCTCCACAACCCAGTTACTGGGTAACACGATACCCCTTGGTAAGACTGGTTGTCAGACTTTCGGGCTTCTGACTACCCGTAACGTCTGTCAAAGATCTACGAATGACAGCCGGGATCAGCGGCTTAACGTGCTTTCCGAGGCACGGAGCGGCGTTCATCATAGCGATAACAAGTGAACGTTGTCAAGTAAATTGGCAACAAAATAGCGAGACACCACGAACTGCAGGTGCTCGGAATCAGCGGCCAGCGGGAGTGGCAGGGAGCACTGCTGCGTGCAGCGGGGTTCGGAATCATACCTTGAGACTTAAGTTTGCACAAGACCGTCAAAGTCAAACAATTTATTTCAATTAGGCACTTATTAACGTCAATTTTACAAAAAATAGAATTGATTCTAGCCCCTTCCAAAAGGTAGTTTTCGTATAGAGAAGAATAGGCAAGAAACCCCACTTACTTTACGTTACTCTTTTAAAATGTTTTTACAATATTTTGTATACATTAATTATATAAATATATGCGAACACGATGCATCTAGAATAAGATTACTATACCATGATAGGTAATAAAAACTTTTTTACAAAAAAAACAACCGACTTCCAAAAAAACACTACATAGTGAAAAATAACTTTAATTTCGGAAGTCGGTGTCTTTGCTTTTGAATTTTTGTTTTTTGCCACCGTCTTCCGAAATTAAAGTTATTTTTCACTATGTAGTGTTTTTTTGGAAGTCAGTTGTTTTTTTTGTAAAAAAGTTTTTATTTTTCGCTTTTTAGTGGGTCAGTTTGTAATTTATCTAAGTTACAATAGCCTAATGTTGATTACTCATCACCTTTTACAAAGTATTGCTTTTCCCGAAGCAGGGACGTTAATCGTTGAGGAGTTCTCCTGGTACTTCACCATCAGCTCTCCACTTGTCCATATACATTGTGACGAGCATAAATTGATTGGTATTCATATTAATGTAATCGAATCGCAACCCGTGAAATATTTATTATTGAGTAGTTTCGGTGGCCATCTGTGGTCTTCATCATCAGTTCCACTTCACCAAATGGTGCTTTTCAAGAGCAACTGCACGTATTATTATAAAAAATACCCAAATCGCTATAGGTGTGCCTATAATATTTGAAGAGTTCCCTCGATTTCTCCAGGATTTCATCGTCAGATCCTGACCTAATGACAATGGGACCATCTCGGAAGTATACCCTTTCAAACAAAAAAATAATTTTGCAATTCCGTTTATAAATGACGGAGTTATGCCCGAAAATACATTTAAAAAAATATATATAAACAATCGAGTTGATAACCTCCTCCTTTTGGAAGTCGGTTAAAAATGAATGAAAAATGAAGCAATGACAGATAAATTAAATATGTGATAGATACATGGTGCTCACATATTTACAAACATTGTAAAATTATACAATATTCCTAACATTTTAACAAGTAATACTAATAAGTCAGTGTGTGAGTTCAAGAAATCACAGAATGTAAAATCAGAGTTATAAAAATTTACAAATTAAATTAGCAACCAGTTTGACTTGGTCTAGACTCTAAATTGCCCTATTGAGCAGGACCAGCGTGTTTCCAAGCATTCTTATCTTGGATATAATACTCTAATTTGTAATATGCTTGTTTGCATGTAAAGTATGGACAGTTCTTGTTTTAAAGAGAAAGAATCACTTTTGGAGATATTCACAAACGCAAATTTTTATTCAGCTAAGTAAACCAAGCGACTCTGTGTTATCCATGCTGTTTACATTACCTTGTGCAACATGGTAAGCCATTAAAGTAGATCAATGGAGCCCAATTTTATCACATTACCCGTGGGACATTTTCCGAGATCCACGCGGGCGAAGCCGCAGACAAAAGCTAGTATCTAATAAATATCGCGTTGTTTTGCTTTAAAGTTCCTAAAAGGTTGATAACTTCCTCAAGGTAGATGCCGGCGTAGTTACTTATATTTGACAGTTGATTCCTCAACTCACCACGACTGAGGAAACTGTTTGAGATAAGGAGTAAAATTGCAACTATGAATATCAAACCACCAAATGAGGTTGAGTTAAGTCGAGGAAATCATTTCACATCAATTTTGACTGGGTATGGGCTGAATATGGCTGTAAGTCTTGAGGACCAAGGTATATATTATGGTAGAAAATGTAATTTAATCATTTACCTGGCAAGAAGCACGATCCATTTCCCAGTGAAGTTGTCAGTTGTGGTAGGCACCTTCGGAAGGGGGGAGCAACCATCGAGGGGCTCGCCTGCCACGAGGAAGCCGCGCAGACCCTCAGGAGGCAGGTCGTTGCCGAAGCTGGCCGGCATGTCACGGAACTCCTCAATTATCTAATGAAAACAAAGAAGAATCTTTTATTTTTCGGCATTTATTTAATCCAACCCTAAAATATTTCCCATTTAGATTTCCTAAAAAATATTGAAGTACACTCTAAAGTGTCACAAGTGACATATAATAAAGTGCCTCTTTTTGTGACCCTTAAATAATACAAATTTTGCTGTCATAAAAATACTAAATAGCCAAGTAAAAACTGCAATCAACTTGGATGTAGCGTTGGCCGGCCACGCCGCGCCGCAGCTTCGGTCGCTCGGCTCGCGCGCGGTTTTAGCGCGACGATAGTTCTAACCTAACGTAACCCAATTGGTCCAGGTGCCCATCTTTGTTACTGCGACCAAACTTTGAGTAAAGGCAAAGAAGTTTAAAAGAGGCTAATTTATTAAACAAAGCGTACATCGTTAGAAGCCAGAAACAGTTTTTATAGGCTAAATAAAGCGTAGTATATTATTAGAAGGTCAATAAATTTAGAGGATCAATTAAATATTTCTCTTATTTTTGTCACATATCAAATATAAGTATGGTGTCGTGCATACAATATGTAAAAAAAACCCTGTCCAATCCGAAAGGGGCATACCTATATGTGTTGCAATAATATTACTAAAAAGCAATAAAAAATCTTATTATAAAAAATCTTATTAAAATAAAAAGTTATTGCTATTTAAAATTCACAATTTTAGTACCAAAATTACCCCAATTCCATAAAAAAAAAATAGAAAAAATTTCAACAGGGTTCATAAGTTATGACTTGTAGACACCCGCTAAACCAGTGTTCCGCAAACTTTTTGTGTTCAAGGTACATCTAGGAAAAATATTTTTTTTGTAGGTATACCACAAATTAAAAATCTGTTTTTAGTACCTAATATTAATCAACATTTATTATTAGTTAACGAAACAATGTTTATTATGAATCAACCTAAACTTTAAATAGCAGAAAAGGTATTTAATGCGAAACATAAGCCTGTTTAATTTTGCAAAGACGGTCGTTGACAGGGCTGCTCTCATCTATTCGTCGATCGTCCTGAGGCGTCTCCTTTTTTAGGTTTTTATTGTGGTAAGAGTCGAAAATCCAATTTCTCGCAAATAGGGCGATGCGAATGCCAAAAGCATTGCAATAGCATGCTTAGAAAGCAGAGGATATTCATTTTCACAGATAGCCAAAAATGTTCTAAATTTATTTCTGAAAATTGTAATTATAATTACAACTGAATTATATTTGCAAAACACACTAAAATATATAGGGCAGCAAGTTTGCTACTAGCAATGAATTTGATAAGCTAATGATGACATGAGTCAATCACAATGCAGAGCTTAAGGGCTGTTAACATAGTAATTACAATAACTAATTAGATTAAGCAAGTACTGGTAGTCGTTACCTAATGAATCATTAACACTTTTGTTATATTGCAACAAAAGCCGTTAAAGTCATTAAAGCACTCACAAATGCATCGGTTATTTAAGGAACTACTTAGTGATGACTAATTCTCAGCAATACGATCAGTTAATTAATGTACCTCCATTCCATCAGTTATACAATAACAAAAATAGTTACTATAGGCAAAATATCTCGGAAGGGGCACTCTAGGGGCAACATGTGTCCTTGAAGAAAATGTGGCGCAAATCGAAACAATGAGGGAATCATGAGATACATACATTTTTGTGTTCGTTTCCATAAAAAAATAACAGTTTTCATCGAATCTCTCCTAAATTGCTGGTCAAATAAAAAAAGCGTAGCAACAATTTTTGTTGTCCTTTAATAGAGGAATGCAACAATATTTTTTTTTTTAAATATAGCATACTTTTTAAATTTTTGATTCTATGTCAAACCTCTTGTATGGGGACGATCCACTGTGCAGCCGCGGAATGTGGCGTATTTTTTTTTTTTTTTTTTTCCTGTATATCATCAATTCATCATATAAATAAGACTCAGTAAGTCAGTAAAAAACCCTGCCGATGATGGTGTTGTCCAGTAGGGCTTTTTTCATGTTGTATACCTATTGGTATACAGTACTGCACCTGATCACCTGAAGCAGTCTATATTATCTCTATTTAGGTCGCTAGAGTTTGTGTGTGAACAGGAATACGTTATGTAATAAAATTACCATTCCAACTCCAAAGTAATTAATTTGCCAAAAACACGGTTCATAGAATGTTCATACATTTATGAATTAGATTTAAGATGTTATAAGGATTAAAATAGATGGATTAAAATTAATTGTAATAATCGATAATTAATCGGTAAATAATTAGCGGTTTAAAAAAATAAAGATTTTAACGTTATTGTTTAGAGAATAATATAAATTCCTATATTCAATTCTTTTTACTTTTAAAGACAAAAACAAGTGCTTTTGTTAAAATTAAAGAACATATAATACCTAGTCTTTGAAACCTCTTGATAATTAATTACCACGATTTCAGGTAACCTTTTTTTTTTTTTTTTGGGTGGGATATCATCAAATGACTCCTGCCGCTCTGGGCGGAGCGAGAGGGAGTGTCAGACTTTTACTGACTAAAACCCACCCGTGTTCCTTCCGTTGCCTGTGTGCCGGGGCCGCGATATCTCTTTCGGACAAACCCGCAACCCCAGCAGGCATTGGTCCTTACGGACCCCGTCAGTTGGTGCTGACATCTCTTTGAGGCGCGCGTGGAACATTCGACTCCAGATGCCCGGGGCGTCTCCTGCGGCGACTAGGGGCGCGAGGGCTTGCAGCTTGCATCTCCCTCGCGCGCTCGGCCTCCTCCTTCGCGAGGTATTTCAGGTAACCTAAGGCGCGAAGTCTATTCTCCAGATACAACTGACGATGAATAATATATTTTCTTTTGTATAATCTATAAGTACGCTACTAGTGCCGTGCTTTCCTATAATTTAGATACATGCAAGATCTATACAATATAATATAATAGTTTTTATTATGTACGACGTTGTACTTAATTATGACAAAGACTGTGGTTTAAGGCGACGATATCCGACTTTTAATGATTTTATACTGAAGATTACGAGTACTGAGTACTAAACGAATAGTGTTTATGATTTGGAAAATATATATGTTAAATTAGAGCATTTTTGTTAATAACTCTATCTGTGAATATTTTAGATTATGTTTATAATACATAGCGTAAAGTTGTACGCGGATAAAAAACTGAGAATCACGCAAAAACGATCAAGCATATTTTTCTGAAACCTTCACCATTTTAAAGATAATTTAAGTATTTATCTTTGAGTATACGTGTTTTATTAAAATACGTTTTGATTTATGTATAATAAATTAATAATGCGTCTAATTTGGGACAGTGATCCCTTATGGGCGAGTCCTATTACTGGCTGGATGTACGACGCGTTGCGTGAGTTTAGCATGGAACATGCACTCTAACTACTCAAGGGCACTGGCATATATCGGCGTCTTAATGCTGTGTCTGTGCTTAGTTGGTAAACCATTAAGGAATATGTTTAGTTGGTAAACCATTAAGGAATATGTTTAGTTGGTAAACCATTAAGTGAATAAATACAAAATCAAGGAGTATCTACGATAATAAATTATCCTGTAGTCTCGTTTAGTAATGAACTCCATCAACTATGCGGAGGTAATTTTTTTTCTTAAGTAGAATTAGAAATAAAAAACTAAAAACGACACCTAAAGCGAGAGTCTATCATGGGAACTGCGATATCTAATATCGTTAACGATAATATTAACATAACATATCTCTATAGCAGGGGTGGCTAACTTGATTAGACTCAAGATCTACTATTTACTGACAAAACCCTGTGCTATCTACCAATTATATCGTTACTTCTTGAAATTTTAAATGAAACATCATTGCCCAGTTTTTACGTATCATTACAATAGGATATTAAACTTTTGCTTTGCCACGAGCCACTGGGCTTATAGCCGCGACCGACCGGTTAGCCACCCCTGCTCTATAGTCTATAGTCTATAGTTTAGCAGATTAGGACCGACTGACCACAACAATGTAGCTATATTGATAACCATTGACAATTTGACAGATTACTTCTAAACGATAGCCTTGAATTGAATGCACGTCTTATCAGTAGCTATGACCCAGAGAAGTTGATATAAAGATAATGAAAAATACTAACGAAATACTGCATTCCAACAAGACACAGCACTTGCACTGCATTTATATTCAGATGCGGGGCGACTTCCATTTTAAATACACAGCCAAGGCCAAATAAACACTTGTTTGAATTTTCTTTACATTATATGGCAAAAAAAAGTCTTCCAGTAATAACATGTCACTTGATTTTGGCGCGAAACACTTCTTTTTTTTCTATTTACATTATCCAGCAGAGGAAATTCGGTTTTCAGCCAATACCACTTTTAGTTCTACGCGAAGCACATGCGTTGTCCATGTACGTTGGTTGTTTAGTCACTGATAAAAACTGGTATTAATAACTTGATTATTTGTTCCGTTTAGTTTAATTAGTGATACTGCGGGAGGGATAAAATGGCGGAGTTGTGATAAATAAAAATCTATTAAATAAATTAGAACTTGGTTTAGCAAAGTTTTATAAAAGGAAATATGGGTTGGGCAGATGGCAAAAAATTATTGTGGTTTAAAGAAAATTACGTAGAGATAGATGATTAAAATATTTCAAAGGTTTTTATACAATTTATCTGCAATATTTTTTTTATCCAATCCGCTTTATCAATTATGCCTTCCGCATGATATTTTGCGCTACGAACCGGACACAGTTATGAAACAATACTGGCACAAAACACTATGCTACACTCTGACGAGAGATACTGGCTCTGGCATGGACAAACACTTGACCACCATTATTTTAAAAAGAAGGAAGGAGCATACAATATGCAAGGAGGTTGGCAAGAAAATAGAACCATGTTCTAATGAAGACTGCTCTAAATTAATACTAGTGGCTGGTTAACTTAGTTATCGAATGGAAATATTCCCCACGTGAGATAAGATTAATAGTTGTTTACTATGTGTACAGTTTGCTGTGGTTTCTAACGCGTTAAATTATTGAGAACTGTAAGTTCGTTGACTTAAATATTTTGTACTTTATTCTGAATTTCTTCAGCGCGGACATGATCCATTTTATGTCAAATTTAGGTGCTTGTCCTTACCCATCTTAGATCCCGCCCTCTCAACTACCTCCTGCCTTTCTCATCTTCAACAGCTACCAGTTCTTAACGACGGTTCTTAGAAATCTAAGACATAGTTACGAAAAAAGAACTTATGCAAATAAGTGCTTTTTAAGCTAACTAAAATGGACAACACATGACATGATAATGGCTTGCTGAAAATTTAATATTTGTATGGATAAGAAAGGATCCAGCACGCTTCTTAGAATGACAACCGTTTTGCTGATACTGATACAGATAAGCTGTCATTTTGTCTATTCTTCCGTCGACAAAGTATTAAGAAGTCTGGTAACTGTTAAGGATGAGAAAGGCAGGAGGTAGTTTAGAGGGCGAGATCTAAGATGGGTAAGGACAAGGACCTCTGTTTGTAATTTCAAAATTACAGCTTTTTACTAAATGCATATGAAAGTATATACGGTACTTATAAAAAAAAACAATTAGATGTTTTTTTGTCTGTCTGTCTGTTTGTTCCGGCTAATCTCTGAAACGGCTAGACCGATTGTGACGGGACTTTTCACTGGGTAGTAGTAGTAACTAGTAGTAGTAGTAGGAGTAACTTTTATGTCAGAAACAGAAGCAATGAATTAGGTTCCACACAGGCCGCCGCCAAAGCCGCGGGCAGTGGATAGTTGTTTAATACAATTATCCAGGATGAAAAGTAGCCAATATTCTTCTCCAGGTCCTAGGTTACCTATCTGTCAAACATAACGATCGGTTGAAAACTGAAAAGTTAACAGACAAACAGAGTTACTTTAGTATTTATTAATATATAATATAAGTATACCTTCGCTACAGAAGTGCTAATATTTAATGTACAAACAATCTATAACAGACAATAATACTTAGATGCCATTTATTTATATTGTAGATTGTAGACTTGTACAACATTCTATCTCGAGATCGCGTAAGTTGGCAAGAACTGACTGTTCCATTTCAGGTGTATATTTATTTATAACGCGACGATGAGTATAATTATTTGTATAAGTTAGTATGCAAATACTTTTATAAACAAAATTAAGGTGGAACAGTGTAGGTACATCAGTGGTAGCTTATATGAGCAAGTACATATTTCAACGGTAGCCAACAAAAACAGAAGCTTTAGTGTCCCCCAAGGCAATATCTTGGGACCTTCATTATAATTTATCTAAAATAATATGAGTAGTCAAGAAAATCTATATATCGCCATATCTCTAACACAGTCTATATTAATATAGGAGACGAATAATACATTCTAATCATTGTGTAACTATAATTGGAAAAGCCACATATACTTAGGGCAAACCATAACCTAGCTAACTTATCTCAAGTTCTCGACACATCTTTTGCTATTTATTGTTGGCTAATCACATTTCTAAAGGAATGTCGGGGCATTTACATACATTCGTGGGCGCCGGGAGCAGGGTGCAAGAGGGTCCACTTGCACCTACCTGGCTTCAAAATAAAATATAGCTGTAAAAACATTTAGAACTAAAGAAATATTCGAAAATAGAACTAAATCAACAATAATAGAGAACTTAACCTATTCGAGGCGAGATCTATAGAGATATAAGAGATATTCGAGGCAGAATGCAAGAGCACAGCGAGCTCGAACATTTGAGATGTTTGAGCTCGCTGCGCTCTTGCATTCTGCAATCACTCACTCCTAAAGGCCCTAGGCGGCTAACATTATCGAGCTTGCTTCGCTCGCTCTTGCATTCTACTCTATCTTAATTCTTAAGTTTCTTTGTATAGATCGACACAGTTAGTCCTCTTTCTGTATGAAAGGACCAAATATAACCTATCCTCATCATCATCATTTCAGCCGAAAGACGTCCACAGCTGGATATAGGCCTCTCCAAATAGGGGAGTTTGCCATATTCGCCACGCTTGGCAGGCGGGTTGGCGATCGCAGTTTGGTGTTAAATTGCGTAGAGAACGCTGCTGCCCATTATTCTCTAGTACGGTGTCTTTGGTTTAGAATTTTCGTTTTTTGCCACCGACTTCCGAAATTAAAGTTATTTTTCTCTTTGTAGTGTTTTTTTTCGGAAGTCGGATGTTTTTTTTTTTGTAAAAAGTTTTTATTTTTCAGTTTTTAGTTGTGGTGCCTACCCCACACAAATTCGATTACCTGTACCTGCTATGTAAATAACAGTCACAGGAAGTTATAATCATATCATCCACATAAACTAAGTGGGGAAAAATACGTATTATTGAAGCTTACTCAAAAACTATCCGAGCAAAGTTAATAAAATTGATATGGGACCAATCCGGGAGTCCCTTTCAAACAAAAAAAAGAATTTTCAAAATCGGTCCACAATTCACGGAGAAATCGACGGACATACATAAAAAAAGAAGAGAAAAAAAAAAAAACATACATACGCGTCGAACATATAACCTCCTCCTTTTTGGAAGTCGGTTAAAAATGATCGAGCCCGCTTCGTTGAGATAAAAATGAACCCACATGAAAATAAACCTGCAGGCGCCCATGCATTTATACATAAACTCACGGTTTCTTCCCATGGGGGTCGGCAGAACCTACAGAACGGCACCTGCTACGATCCTTTCATACTACTTTTGCTTCGTTTACGTTAATACATCTGGTCATAGGCTTAAGCACTAAGAAGTGGTGAAGGGTGGGCGTTTTTGGGGGACTGTCTTATGTAATTTTGACGTTCGAAAAGTGCTGATTCTCAGCCTAGTTTGAATAAATGACTTTTCAATTTTAATTTGAACATACGTGACACGCACGCCGGTTGTGCTTGTGAGTAGGTACTACGCACCAGATCTTTCTGAAAAACATCACCAATAAGGTCACTAATGTCCTTCTAGGGCGTCCCCTCCCGGCGTTTCCACTCACATCTGCCTTGTAAATACCTTTTTGTACTCGCTTTTCATTCATCCTCTCAACATGACCAAACCATGAACACATGAACACATGAATGCAATAAAGAGTTTGAGTTTGAGTTTGAGTTCATAAGCATACTCTTTTAATTTTTTCTCACTACATCTTCTTTTATACCGCACCGTTGCCTTATCACGTCATTCCTCAATTAACATACATTATGCATTGTATTGCAATGTAGACTGCCATACCATACCTAACGCGCAAGAATTACAAGTACCTATGTAATAAGTTTCCTCTGGGGAAATAGGGATTAGGAATAGATTTAAAAAAAAAATTTGGTCCGTCGTAGCGATTATAAAAAAATATTGGACAAGTTTTTTTTTTTTTACGTAATATAAACATTCCAGCGATACAATGAGTTAAAATGTGACGTCACGAGTATGTAGATTTTATACTTACTTGTGACGTAGCGACCGGCTCCCAACTTAAAATGCGTTATAACTAATTTAATTTTTTTTATAAAGCAAAAAATACGTGTCTAATATTTTTTATTATTTGACTGACGGACTAATCAGAATTTCTTCTTTTTACCCAGACATCATCCCTATTATACATTTTCCAAGAAATGATAACAATGTGATGATACACTTTGACTTCGCGAAAAAGAAATTATCAGTACAATAACAACAATACCGAAATGGAATATCAAAGGACAACGCTACGCTAATGATTGAAAATCCAGCATTTATTTGAATTACTCAACACGGTCCAGTGGTAAGGGCCGCGACGACTGTGTTACGAGTTTTACGTCGTAGGTTAGAACCCAGACAGGCGTTTTACTTTTTTTAAATGATTTAATCACCACTGCTCTCAAAACGGTGAAGGAAAACACCGCGACGAAACCGGCATGTTTTAAAACTAAAAAATCTTGAACAATTTTTTTTAAACTAAGGTCCTCCTCACAGAGAGGGAACATTACAGGCTGCTTATGCTATACATATATGGGCATTTTTGTCTAGGAGGTGGTCAGACAGTTACAGCAAGGTTTGCCCGTTCCAAAGAGATAGATTTATATTTAGATGACAGCGCCATAAACTTAATACTTAGTAATTCTGTGCTTTATCCTTCTATAAACAAATAGAAGAAACGTGTCCTTGTTTTCAAACAATACCACGTATGTTCAATGAATTAATGAACATACGTGGTATTGTTTGAAAACAAAATAATCAGAATTATTTAGATTACAGATAAGATATGTTATGCCCAGTATAGTACAACCTATACTTATGTGGATAAGAGTACTACTATGTAGAATGGATTACTTTCATCATTAAAATGGGCTTTACAAAATACTATTTCTATGCTAGATTAGTTTATTGTTTTATTTTTTATCTTAATAATCCATTTTGATTGATGTTTGAATATCTTAGCAAAATAGTGTAATCTGTCTGCAAGCCGACCTTGCATATTATCTTAGCTAAGATTGGGTTTGAAATACTGGGCCACTATCGAAGATAACTGGTTGATTAATTGGGCCATTCAAATCATATTTATGATTATAATTATAGCATATTAATAGGTTTATTATTTCCCACTAATAGGACCGAAAACGCGCGATCTTATCGGGCAGGATCCGTATGTAAGGACCAATTATTGGCATTGCTATAATAATACCAGCCTTTTACTGTCCCACTGCAGGGCAAAGGCCTCTTCTCATACAGAGAAGGCACGAGCGTTGATCATCACGCTTGCTCAAGACGAGTTGGTGATTTCAGACTTACATTAACTATAAGTCCAGGTTTCCCCACGGTGTTGTCCTTCACCGATGTCAGTAACGTCCAAGATAAACTCAAAAAGTACATACGAATTGAAGTGAAATTGGTACTTGCCCGGATTTGAACCCACAACCTCGCACACAACATTGCTTTAATGCAGACTACAAACTATAGGCTGTATTGTAAGCGGTGTCATATTCCTAGGCGGATATATGCACAAGATTCTAACCGAAATCTCGATACAGAAATTTTCTTATAACGTTACAGAATTGTTCGTGAAAACTAAGTCCAAAATTTTCATTATACGTTTTAAACCGTTGTATTGAGGGTAGAGCATATGAAAGCCTTCACTCGTAAAATAGGTCATGAACACACAATATAAATAGTTAGTTCTGTGCTCTATTTACTTCAGACATGTTGAGCCTGAAATAAACTTACAGTAGGTAAGTTTAGAAGTAATATTAGTTTTCACACAGTTTCTATTTTATTTTATTCTTATACTATATATATATACCAGTAATGTTTAGGGGGCGAGCCTATTGCCATCAACCGGGCACAAATCCAGATACTGAGAAATTCCTGATGATTCTGAATCCTGCCTGATTTCCTATACTGAGTTAGGTACCTACCTACATTATTATATAGAAACAAATAGGCCGTATTATCAGGATGCATACAAGCGATCTACAAATCCGATAACTTTGTACTATAAGTTTCTCAGAGGTTTTCCTCTTGTTTATTCTTGCCGTCGAGAATGTATGTATAAATAACAAATCGGGAAAATATCATAGGCTCTATCCACGCTGTTCTAGGTCAGGGCCTTCCGGACTCCAGGCTGTCCAGGCTGTGTTTGTCTACGTCAGAGTATACCCAAATGATGCCGAACTTCACTGAAGGTCGGAAGGCCAGACTCTGATTGATGTGTGGATAGACCTTGAATCTAACTTCAACTAGATTTATTTTCTTCTGTTATTTCAGTGATATTTATTTTATTTAGAAGTACCTAATGTATTGTATGTAGAAAGTATATTTTTTTCATATTGTAAATGAGACCTCTTCGTGTGCCTCGAATAGAAGGATTGTGCAGGTATGCTGGAAGAGATTTCTTTAGAAATAAGCATCACTTTTGTCCTGCTAGGGTTGCGAGTTTGTCCGAAATATCGCGGCCGCCACACAGGCAACGGAAGGAACACGGGTGGGTTTTAGTCAGTAAAAGTCTGACACGCCCTCCCGCTCCGTCCAGAGCGGGAGAAGTTATTTGATAATTTCCCACCCAATATAAAAAAAAAACTTTTACGTATTTTTCTATTCCTTTCTTCTTGACTGTTTATAATTATGTGTGGACATAAGCATAATCAACCTATTATTGTTCCCACTGCTGGGACCCAGGCCTGTTGTCTGTGAGAGGAAGTGGGCTGTAATCCACCACGCCGGCCCAGTGCGGGTTGGTAGATGTCACATGTCTTCTAATTTTTGGTTCTAGGTTCTAGGACATGCCGGTTTCGTCACGATGTTTTCCTTCACCGTTTTGAGAGCAACAACGCCTTTTGATGAAATAATTTA
The DNA here is from genome assembly GCA_916701695.1 of Agrochola macilenta. NCBI lineage: Eukaryota > Metazoa > Arthropoda > Insecta > Lepidoptera > Noctuidae > Agrochola > Agrochola macilenta. The sequence continues at coordinate 5,050,160 of OU753554.1, read as the reverse complement.
CACAAAGTAAAGTGTCTGCTCGGGGTTCAAACCCACGACCTTCAAGTCTGTGCCGTTACCACTGGGCCACCGCTGCTCCTGTACGCCATAAACGGGTAAATAAATAAATAAACATGAGTCATTTCTAAAAGTATACCACTCATACATACAAATACCTAGTAGAATAGCATCATGTAAGTTTTTACGAAGGCATTAGGTAGGAGCCAATGGACTGACTATGATTATGCACAACTAATTTCTATTGCATACTAAACGAAGCATAGGTACTAGTATGATTAATTGATGTTTGTATAATATTATTAAGTTACTATGCTACTGCAGTATTGCCAAACGAATCTATATTTTATAGTCTTTATTTTAGGGTACAATGTTGTATAGAATCAAACGATTTCTGGCAAATATTATTAGCGGTTCGGGGTACCTGATATCGAGCAATGCACGTTCTTGACTTATGTTTTGATTGTCAATAGAGTTGATCCTTTGTATCATTATACTATCTTAGTGCAAGATAATATTTCTAATATTCTGTATATTAAACTGAATGCATAATTAAATGGGCTAATATCGTCAACAACAGGTGCCTAAAGGCGGAAGTCTTCGCCAAAGCAGCTCTAGGAAATGGAGCCGTGAGAATAAAATTTTCTATACAAAATGGTAACTGAAGACATTCGGCAACAAAGGAATGTAAGGCTATGGAAGAAATACGTAGTATTAAACAATTAAGACTGAAAATGGTCTTTCAAGGTAGTTTTGAATGCGCGTAGGTATCAAATGACCAAAAAGTGTCTTCCTCTTTCCTTAAGCCGTATTTGCCAATGCATTCTGTAGTCGTCTCTTGCAAGCGGAGCGGTAGCGGTATAAGTGTATGAGTCAACTACAGTCATCATTCAATGGGTTGGTTGGTAACCTGTTATTGCCGACGCATATCGATCTTTAACCTGCCACGTGACTGTAGCATGTGGTCGCGATTCACAGTAGATATTTATTTTTAAGGGGCATGCGCTAAGGTAGCCCGCGAAATTCAAGTTTTCTTTAGTTTTTTACATTTTGCAGGTCAGTGTGAGGTTTTATATTGATTAAAATATGATTCGCGACCGTCACCAATATGGCTTTACATAAATTATAATCATTACAATCAGCAATACAACTCCATAAGTAAGCACAATCGCCAAATGTCATGATTTCATGAAATAGTCATGTAATGCGATTATATGAACTTAAGAGAGTTGTATTGATCATTTTTATGATTATAATTCTATAAATAAACATTTGATACGGCCGCAAATCATATTTAGATCAACATACAACATGATACTGACCTGCAAATTGCAAAAAACGTAAGTACGTTTGAATTTCGCGGGCTACCTTGACTTGACAAAATAAGTTATTCAGTCATTTTTACACATAACATCACGCGTTGTTTCCCCGAAGGGTTGGGCAGAGCTGTATCCATAGTACACCCATATTTCGCCAGTAATGTTTAAGTCCCATGGAATAGGGGGCGAGTCTAGTGCTATCAACCGGGCACAAATACGAACTCGAGGCTGCTACTCAGTAATTCCAGATAGAAAAACCCAATGACACTTTGCCCGACTTAGGAATCGAACCCAAGACCTCCTCTTCAGCAGTAGCGCTTGTGACCATTAGACCAACGAGGTTGTCCATCAATATTTATTTATTTATTTATTTATTTAGCTACAACGGCTGTGCTACAGCCAATTACAATAACTAAAATTAAAAAAATTATGGAGACAATTATAACTCATTAAAATATACAAAATAAAAACATGAAAACATACATTTATAAAAAAAAAAAAAAAAGAAGGATGGCCACACTTTCATAAATTCCTCTCACAGTACTTCTGACATACCAATAAAATCTTCGTCCATCCATCCGCAAACAGGTCGCCTGTTGGGTTGGAATCCAAGAGATCATTAAGCGCGGCCAGGGTGCGAGGAATTGGCGACTTAGCACGTGCAACAGTACGACATGGAGGCACGGCAAACAGCCTGTGCCTTCTGCCCCGGCAGTAATTGTCTGGGACAAAAAGCGCGCCAGCACATCAAGCAGATCAGGAGCGTCAATAGCGCCACGGAGCGTCTTACAGGCTATTGTGAGCTGATCTCGAGCTCGCCTTACCTCTAGCGAGTTGTATCCGAGGCAACCCAATAAGAATTTTGTCGGATAGAGGTAAGGATAGTAACCATGTTTCTGCTTGTATAGGTACCTAAGGAAAGCTTTCTGAATTTTTTCTATTAAGAGTGCATAGGTACTCTCATGGGGAAAACAAATAACAATGCTTGTTAAGTTATTAGCACCAATTCTTGGTGACTCAGTTGGGTTGTTTACCAAAGTTTAAAAACATTGGAGCTAAAAGGACCAATTAGTTTTCATTTTGAACTGTGGCCAGTGTGTGGCTTTGATGTTGGTCCTTCAATATTCACTGAACATTTCGTACATTTTATGGGTATTCTTGTATGCGAATCGATTTCTGGATGATGCAGTATTGAAACATTGGTAAAGATAAACAGATGAGTGACGTCTGTTGTTCAGCAAACCAATTGGATGATGTGAATGAACTTATTTGGGGGCGAAACGTTTTTGCGCGACAAATATACAAGTTGATCAATCAAATACACATATAGAATTATACACCCATGCTCTGCAAGTGATTACAGGCTATTCTAGTCTTTTGAAGGTTAGGGCGAGATTAAGGCGGACTCTAGTCAAGCGATTGTAATTGATTAATAAGTAATAAGAACCACAGCACAGCTGGGACACAGGAGCAGTGGTGGGCCACCACTGCACCACGGCACCACCGCTCCCGCCATTAGAATAGAATTGAATATTCTTTATTATGTACTTGTACACCATAAAAATTACAGATATAAATGTAGACATTTTACATAGGGTGACACAATGGGCGGTCTTATGGCTAAAAGCGATCTTTTACAGACATGGAAGCCTTTGGGTGGATTAAAGTAAGAAGGAGAGACAATACTGCAGGTAGTCAGTGGTGTACCATTACCACTGGGACACCAGCCTGGTGGCCCGACACCAGTCGTGGCTTCGAACCGAGACGGGTGCTTTACTTCTTGTAAAGTATTTCATGACCACAACTCTCAAAACGGGTAAGGAAACCATTTTGGGGAAATCGGTAAGTCTCGTAAAATAAGAAGCAATTATGCATTTAATTTCGACTTAAAAGAAAGAGTTCACGAACTTCTTTTTTTTTTTAATATTCAAGACCCAAAAATAAATTCAAAGACTGTGCGTGAAGTGTGACATCCACGAATCCGCACTGGGCTCGCGTGGTGGGACGTTTCACTTCCTTCAGAGAAACAAAAAAGAGACCTGAGTCCCAGGAACGGGCACAATATAGGAGGTTGGTCCTATACACCGTTACGTATACGAACATACTCTACATAATATTTACATAACCGAAATACTTTTGTTTAGTAAGTAACTTGTGGCGTGATTCATGTGCTAAGTGATTCAGACACGCTCTGACCAAACCCTAGAACTCAGTCATACTCATAAAAGATAAACACATAATTATGTAGGCTAATGTGGTCTAGCACTGATTTAAGTTATGGTCTGACGGTACGACTCCTCACTCCATGTCATATTGAATTATGTCTAACCTGCGTTCGCAATTTGTTTTCCAAACATGTAAACAAAGATTTGTTTTTGATAAAATAACTTTAATACTCGCACATAAAGTTCAGTTTGCACTATTACTTTAGTTTGCATTATACTATTCTCAATTAATACTGGTATAAAGTTGATATTTGTTAAAAATGGAAATGAAGTCAATTTGGCAACAAGGATTTGATTATGGATTACCCAGACAACAATTTTCCTCGTCCGATATTCTGAAAGGGACGGAATAAAGACTACAAATAACACGTTCTTTAGCAAAGTATCTTGAATCTAAAGATTTCGGCAAACGCCTTGTGTCACCGTTTCTATTTTTTCATTCCCGCATTATGCAGTCGTTTCTATGCGAATGTATGTCAATAATATAGTCGCGCATCGCTGCACGAGGATAATCGACAAAATGGTTGTTACATTATTTTATTATAATCAATAGCGATAGCGACCCGCCCCTGCTTCGCACGGTCTTTACGGCGCGAGGTCGGGGCTATAGGGCGGGTAACCCAGTATTTCCACGTCTGACGTCGCCAAGTAGTCGATTGTTTGCTTGGCGGTGTGCGACGAGGCGTTGTCGTGGTGAAGGAAGATCCTACTGCGAGGTCGTTTCCAAAACAAGTGGCAAACAATTGTTAGTGAACCACTCTGCAGTAACTGTTTTTCGATCCTCTAAAACAATTGTTGCGTAATGACCTGTCCTTCCGAAAAACGAGGCCACCATCTTTTTTCCCACGCTTCGACCTCTCTTCACTTTAGTTGGCAACTCCTCGGAAGGAAACACCCAGACAGCAGACTGTCTCTTAATTTCAGGATAATAACAATAAATCCAGCTTTCTTCACCCGTAAGTATGTCGCATTTGAGTCACCTCCGTTAAATCTTTGAACTATTGCACGACACCAATCAACACGACGGAGTTTTTGGGCCACTGTCAAATTATGAGGTATCCACCGGGCACAAAGCTTCCTGACCGCTAAATGTTCATGGAGGATTTTGTGAGTTTTCTTTTGTCTTTTGTCAGTCTCTATCATACGCCGCACAACACCGATGTTATCTTCAGTCGTCGCCGTAGAAGGCTGTCCCTCACGCAGATCATCGGTGAGATTAGTGCGACCACGTTTAAACTCATTAAACCAGTTGTAAACAGTGGCACGAAATGGGGCTTCATCGTGAAAGGCCAATCGAAGTCTATCATAACTTTCTTGTTGACTTAAATGACATCGAAACTCATAAAAAATCATTGTACGAAAATTTTCTCGCGTTAAATTCATGCTGACGTTACACAGACAATTTTTAATTTGCCGCCAAATCGTAAACAAATGACAAATGAATATAATACATACACAATAATAATGGCAAAGAGTTCCATTTTCAAAATTTGAACTTATTTTTTTATTGTATCGTTTACAAGTGGCCAGTTCTAAAAACTTTCTGTGTCCCTGCCTACTGCAGTATTGACGTCATAAATTACAGTGCGATACTGTACTAACCTAACCATGAGCAAAATTTATGAATGAAGTGCCGGTCTGATAATGAATAAGTAGTGATTTGAAGTTCTAAAACTTCAAATCACTACTTATTAATTACCAGACCGGCACGGCGGCACTTCATGCATTATCTAAGATTTATGTGGACATATCAATCTTAGCATAACGCTATGGCTGTATACTTGCAGAATAAATGTTCCAGGACATATTTGGAGATAAATATTAGACAGACAAATAACGTTTTGGGTTCGTAACCTTCGTGTACTGAGAAAGTAGAAGGTGTGTTTCTATTAGATCAGGACAAAGAAAAACCTTTGAGGACAACTCGGCTAACCCCGCGGAAGAACTCTTTGAAGGGGTGTGGGGGGCGGGGGGGGGGGGGGGTAACTTTTTTGGTTCGGTCTATTAATTCCAGGTATAAGACGAAACAGAGATGACTATTCTGCATTTAAAATAACATTATACATACAGACATTTAAATACTTAATCCTTTTTTACAGTCCGTTCAACCGATTTTGACTTCTTCGTCTTAAGAAAGAACAAAGCTCTGTGAAGGATAGCACAGAGAAACCTTATTTACTAGGTAGTAAAACTGGAGGGGGCGCGACCCTTTTTTTGAAGGGGGCATTTGGCCCCTCTGCTACCCACTTCTGTTGTCACTGCAGCTAACCTTTACTAGTCGAAAGATTAAAGTAGTAAGTAAGAAGAAGACTAAAGTTATAAATCAAAATCTAGAATTGCGGAGAATCCAGTATTACTTACATATTATTCGTTTTAGAACATGATGCTGCTACCTGCTAGCTACTCGAGTCTCGACATTGTGTCTCATACAAACAAACAGTATCGATTGTGCAAACGTACTCGCTCGTGTCCGAAGATAAACAGATAACACCTGTCTGACCTTCGACACTTGAGATTCAACTCGACGATAACCCTGCAAGTGATGAAAATATTGGCCTTTTTTGTGGGGGCTTCGCTGATAGTGACTCGACTTTTGTTTACTCATGACGATAAGTTAATTAGATGGCACGGTTGGTGCTCGACAGTAAGGTTGGCACTTGACCTGATGGAGCGATTGGCTGCAGGCGCTGGGGCGTTATTTCTGTTCGTTTCTCGCATCATCATCATCATTAAGTATCTGCCTAGCCTTTTCCCAACTACCTTGGGGTCGGCTTCCGGTCTAACCGCATGCAGCTGAATACCAGTATTTTACATGGGGCGACTGCCTATCTGACCTCCACAATACAGTTACTAGGTAACATGCTATCCCTTGTTAAGACTGGTTGTCAGACTTTTGGCACAGATTATCTTTTGGGCTTTCCTACGACCCGTAATGACTGTCAAACACAAGTTTTTCCAAGTCTGGGTGTTGCATATGAGATTTGTGTTTGTAAACGTATCTACTATACAGGATAGAAAGTTGTCGAGGTCGCCGTAACTGGTAATATCAGGCTAATCCAATATTGGAGTAGATATAGGCATGTTTCTAGTTATTGAACTGAACATTGCACGTTTTACAAGCTTTAAAGGATCGGAAAACCACGCTTACGAAACAATCATCAAACCCTCAATCATCGATCAAGCAGGACGGTCAGAATATCTAATTGTCCTTGTTCATGAACTATCGACGCTAAATCAAGCACTTCCTGGGTCACATGATATCACAGTTCATATCAGGTTGATAGATTTCGGTGCACAATTGTTCCTAACAACTATTTGTATAACTCATTGCCCCCAGTTGACTTGTGTGTAAGATGTCACAACTGCTGCTGATTCACTCATTTATAACCCTGAACAAACAATATCATGTTGTTCTTTTTTCTGTTAGAATTATAAGTTTTTGAGGGGAAGACGGCTTATACCATACAGCGGTTTACCACTGTATGGTATAAGCTTCCTTCCCCAACTGCCTCACGACCGAGGTAGTGGGTGAGGGTGGATCTTGACGCTGGTCTTGGTCCTTTGGTTATCTTTCAGCCTTGATGATCAAAAGACCAGTTTTCTTTCTTACGCAATAAATGTTTAATTCAATCATTTGCGTTAAAACAATTACTTTGAGGATTACAGACGTGATGTAATGTTATTTTTATACATAACAGAAGGCGGATTAATGCATTTTCTATACATATTATAAATTAAAGTCGCTTTTCGTGTATGTCTGTAGGACCGCGTTGTTCTTCTAAACCACGAAACAGATTTTGATGTGGTTTTCACCATCGTTAAGATAATTTATTCCGGAAGGTTTATGTGTATAATACGTTAATATTAAAGTTACATATAACTAAGAAATCTCGATGTTCGACCAAACAACCATTTACCATTGAACAGGCGGATAGAGATAGAAAAGTTTATTGAAAGCACCTACTCTTGCAATATAGTTGCAGTCCATTCAACTGGGAATAGATAAATCTGTACAAACGACATGTGTGCTATTTGTTACAATGATAGTAACACTTCCTATGACTAACAACAACGTTAATTTGTTGTCACGATTTCACGAAACAACAAAATCATTATTAATTGTTTTCTTAGTAAATGCTTCTGATAACAAACTTATTTTCTAACCCAAACAAAGTTAGTCTCTCCTTCTCCCTTTAATACTTTCAGAGGTTGTCTTTAATATATCGCTTTTAGCGATGAGACCGCCCATTGTGTCACCCCATGTATAATTTCTACATTTATATTGTTCCGTGCCTCGGAAAGCACGTTAAGCCGTTGGTCCCGGCTGTCATTCGTGGATCTTTGACAGTCGTTACGAGTCGTCAGAAGCCCGACAGTCTGACACCAGTCTTACCAAGGGGTATCGTATTACCCAGTTACTGGGTTGTGGAGGTCAGATAGGCAGTCGCTCCATGTAAAATACTGGTATTCAGCTGCATCCGGTTAGACTGGAAGCCGACCCCAACATAGTTGGGAAAAGGCTAGGCACTAGGCAGATTGATATTGTTCTGTAATTCTTATGCTGTTACATAATAAAGAGTATTCTAAGTCTATGTATCTATCGTATATGTTTATTTTTTTGTTTACTCCTCAGATGAATGTGTGTATATTAACGTATAGTTTGCCGAGTATCAATGGACGTGACGACAACCATGTTTGCTGGGAAGTCAAGGCCAGAAATAGCATAATAAATGATGAATTAATGATAGAGAGTTTTGTGTGTTTTGGGATACACCCACAGGAGATGTTGTTTTGTTTTGAATTACTTTGACTTTGGATAAGTGGAAGGAGAAATGGAAAGGCCTTTTGTTCATTAGTAAGACACAAAATAGGTAAAGAAGTAATCCTCCCAGATACAAAGTAAAGTAGTACTAAGAAAAAAAAATACAATAAATATGATCAGTAATGATCACATCCGATAAAAAAATCTTTTAAATAAGCAAAATGTCACTTTTAAGTTTTATTTGCATTGCCAACGAAGGATTTACTAAAACAAATAGGTATTCAGTTCTCTCATGGCAGGGGTAACAAACCCAGGGTACTTGCTTACTGACCTCTTGTTATGTTAACGACACCGAGGCTACAAGCGTCAACACGCATGTTAACCCCGCTAACAAATAAATTAACACTTCCTGTAGGACTACAATTAAGATGCGAGTCATCAACATCATGATTTCGCTCATACATATTATGAACCATATACATGAATAAATAAAAATCGGGGATAACGCTCTAATCTTCATAAAGTTACCAAAAAAAAAAAAAAAATCGGAGGCCTGACCTATCAAAACTCCAGTTATTCAAACTCATAAAGAAAACAAAATTTACCATAAATAAATACCTGGTGGATTAGTAGGCAAAACGAGTCCTACTAATATAAATGTGACAGTTTGTATGTTTCTTACTCAATCACGCAGAAACGGCTAAACGGATTTGGATGAAATGTGGCACACAGATACTTTATAACCTGGATTAAAATATAGGATACTTTTTATCCCGGTAATCCCGTGGGATAATTACCGACATCACGCGGGCGAACGCTATTTATAAATAAATAAATATTTTTAAAACATATTACATCACAATATTATAATTTATATGAAATTGTTACAAGGAAAAGAATGCATACCTACATTTGTGTAGGTAATTAATTATTTCAAGTATCAGTATAATATTAAAACACTTGTATCAGCAATGATATTCATTTTTACTTAAATCAATTTGCAACTTTTTGAGTATTGAATAAGGATTATATGGGGTTCTATTACATAGTTTGGGCTGAAAACTTTTCACTTTGTAGCCAAAAATAATAAATTAATCTGCCTAGCCTTTTCCCGACTATATTAGGGTTGGCTTACAGTCTAACCGGATGCAGCTGAACAACAGTATTTGACATGGAGCGACTGCCTATCTGATCTTTAAAACCCAGTAACTGGGTAATACGATATAGCCAACAATAATAACTAAACTAAGATAATAAAAATATAATAATAATATTATTATTATAGTAGCAGTACCTACACAAATATGTAGTACAAAAGGTAAATGACATCATCATCCAATCTGCTAACCATAGCAAAATAACGATATTACCACAGATTCAGGGGTAAAATAGACCCTCTGTATCAAAACTTCCTAAAAGCAAATGGTCTTTTTAGGATGTTGGAATGTATGGGAGAACATCTCCGGAACCCCTCATTGTGCGTGGTCCGACACGCACTTGGCCGGTTATATAAAGTAAGTTTTAGTTTTTAATGTTTTTCCATTTTAAATTTTGTTGTCTCGAGAAGACGATACAAAATATGATTCCTTTAAAAATCTCATATTTATGTGTGGTATCACTGTACCATTGCCGTTCTTTTGTTTTCAGGACCATTTGCTCATAGGACGATTTGCTAATAGGACATTTTGCTAAAGAGTCGTTTTGATTATGGGTTGTTTTGCTAGTAGGACTATTTGCTTTTAGGATGTTTTGATACAGAGGGAAAATAGACAACCACTTTTACCAATGGTTAATGATTCAATAAACCTAAATAGATGTTATACCATAAGAAGTTAATTAAGTGCACTTAGCAACATGTATGTTACCGTACTTGTACACATAACCTTCCTTTTTAATTTGCCCTAATCCAGTAAAAATGTATATTACTCCCAAGAAATGAGATAGAGTAATTGATTATTTTTAAAACTAAGTTGGTCACGCAAGGGGAATCTGAGATACGGACTAATAAGAATAGAATTGATTATCTTTTGTTCCTAACACAAATTCTAGTCCTTGGTAGATCAAAGGTTAAAATGGAACAAATAATTTTAAAAAACTTCTTACCAAATGCGGTGTTTCCTGTGTATAAACAATGACCTCGCCAAAGGTCTCCGTCAGCAGCGCCAGATGCAGTGTGAGGACTATGCCCAACATGATGGATGCACGTTACATGCGCTGTACACTCACTCAAGTCTCATGCGCTCCTACACAGGTGGATGTAGGCTGATGAGGTGGTTGCATGATTTTGTACCTGCAACAAATATAGTATAAAAAAATTGATTTCCAAGATTTGATTACATTGGTTGTTGGTGACAAGTGAAAGTAATGAACGTATGTTAAAAATTGAGATGTAGTTCCCAGAGATTACAAATTTTGTGTTTGGTTGTGAATCTATTGTTCTGGTACGTGACACCCTATGTAAACAATGATAAGTGAAAGACTGAAATACTGTATTGATAATAATAATTGTACAATTTTAGATAGGCCACTTAATTTGTTAATGAAAAATGCTATATTTGTACCAACATTCATCCATATGGGAATGAGTTAATTGTAGAATAGAATATTGGAGTGCATTAATTGTAGAATAGAATATTGGAGTGCATTCATAATGTTAGTGATAGAATTTTAAAATTAATGTTTAAGCAATACTAACATGTTTTATAAGAGGGTGGGGGAGTATCAGAGTTTTAATTTTAAGAGGAACAACTGTTTATATTCAATAGCCGATAAAGAAAAAGAAAAATAGACAAACTACTTAATAGATCTGAAGTATCTATTTACTGATAGAGATGCTTGATTCATAACAAACAACAATGGAAGCTTGGGACTGGACATACATAATACAAAAACTAAAAACAAAACATACAATGCTACAATCTTGTTTTTTTTTTTATAATATAATTTTTTATTATTACAATGTCACACAAGGTGAAAAATTACTCATAACTGTCCAGGAATTTACTAGGGACAAATAAATTACACTATAAAGACATACAAAATATGGATTGGAGTGAAACATACACACTATCTAAGCTTTATCTTGACTTTTTAATTTGGTCACTATGTCAGGGGTGTCTTAGTCAATAACCTAATATATTTTTTTTGTAATGTATCAGGAACTGGTTTGACAAGTTCCTAGCCAACCAGTAACCGTTAATAACACAATGGACAAAGGAAATGTTTTGCGGATGATAAAGATTCGGTTTCGTAATCAAAACATTCTACAGAATAATAGTTTTACATAGCAAAATGTCATGGAGTACAGTAGAAACAAATAAGTTAATTCAATTATTAGTTGCGACGAGTGTTAGCCTTGGATCACGTGTTTATTGACAACAATAACTTCCTTAGATGTCCACACACAAAATAGAACACAATATCATGGAATACACGCATGAAGAGTTTAATTGTTTATTCGACACAATGCTACTTACGATCTAATAAACAATATTATCTCCCCCGATTTAGTCAGAATCCACTACGTTTGACAACAATACACTTTATTATAAGAATTTAGAGACAAAACTAAAAGGAAAAAATAGTAAATTACGACTAATTCATTCCTCTTAGACTGCAGGAAAATTAGCGAAACGTCAAACTGAAGTGCGTTCTAAAATGTTCTTACCACAGGCTCTTACTTGTCATATGAGGCATTTTGCAATTTTATGGATAAAAATAAAATAAACAATACCTTTCCAATATTTTTATAAAATCTTATTTTTGTAGTACATCCGAAAGAAAATTGTATTTGAATGGATACAAAATACGAAGTCATTATAAAAAATAATGAAAAATATTGAAAGAAACAATTTCCTTCTATTTGGGGCATGACATGTTAGGAACTTTGGTCCAAGTTTGGAACGCACTGTGAGGTAATCAGCATTCATGTCAAAATTGACAAAAGAGTATTTTTAATCTGTGTTGATATGGTGATGGGGTGATGGTGATTACTTCACTTCAATAGACTTCAATCGTAGACAGAGAATGATTGCAATTCAATGTTTGAAATATCCAACAGAAAAATGTTTTTGTATTTATTTGAATAAAGCATAGATATCTGTTCATTTAATTTAGTGTCAGATTGTATTAAAAATTAATTATATAAACATACTTTATTGTATGTACACCAGAATACAAAGCAAAAAAAAATACTTTAAATGATTTGTCATCTGTGGTTACATTATAACCTCAGAGTATTATCTGAGATTATAAGTTACTAGCTTTTGCCCGCGGCTTCGCCCGCGTGGATGTCGGAAAATATCCGACGGGAACGTACTACCTGGATTAAAAAATAACCTATAGGTTAATCCAGGTTATAAACTCTGTGTGCCAAATATCATCCAAATCCGTTCATCCTTTTTTGTGCAAACCGGAACATACTCGTACATTCAAACAAACAGACCAAAATTCTAAAAACTATGTTTTCGGCATCAGACTCGAATATTCAATGTAAGATTTGACTTCGTTACTATTTTATTTTACTTCGTCTGCGTAGAGTATAAATTCTTTTTTCTAGATATTTATGAATGATTATAACAATTACAATATAGAGCTTTGTTCATGGCTAATTGTCCTCCACTATCTGTGATATTTGAGGAATACTGTCAAGAAATACCTACTGTAAAAAGACTGTAAAGGACCGGTATCTACCTAAATCCTTTACAGTATTTCTCTATATACAATGTTTTTCACTAATTCGGAAGCGGGCACTAAAACAACCAGGCTAGTTGGAGAGCTAATACGTGAGTGAGCCACATAAAATTGGCCGACGAAGAAACAGTCTTGCCGCAAATCAACTCCAGCAAATTTCAGAGTTTGTCCCTGTGACTTATTAATAGTCAACTACAATCTTTTAAATTCAAACGGAAGGTCATTATTTGGTATCAATGGTATACGCGGCACGAAGACTGTTTCTCCTCTGGCAGATCCAGTTAGTACTTTGGCCTCAATAACATTGCAAAGGTGTTCCCTATATGTGTGGTCAGTCTGTAGGGTACAAATTATCACGCTATTTGCTATGAGGGATGAGCAGTATCGCATTCTGTTCGTATCCTATCCTAATTTATATCTATATCGATTCTCGCGGAGAAGGGGAAGGGGGGGGGTTCTCCGGGGGAGGGGCCCGTGGCTAAATAATAACAGCCGCACAGGTCAATCGATCAGGTTAAGCTACACTTGCCGCAGTTAGTCTGTAGATGGGTGACCATACAAAGACCCGTCCGTTGCTCGAAAAGCACGTTAAGCCGTTGATCCCGGCTGTCATTCGTGGATCTTTGACAGTCGTTGCGGGAAGTCAGAAACCCGAAAGTCTAACAACCATTCTTACCAAGGGGTATCGTATTACCCAGTAACTGCGTTGTGGAGGTTAGATAGGCAGTCGCTCTATGTAAAATACTGTAAAGTTAGAAGCAGTACACGTGCACTTATATTATTTTTACTTGAATACAAAATTCAGCGAATGAGCAACTTCAATACAAAACTTCATGGCCCTTTTCAGACCCTTTTTTTTTTTTTAGGGTTGTTAATGATCAAATAACTTCTCCCGTTCTGGGCGGACCGGGAGGGCGTGTCAGACTCTTACTGACTAAAACCCACCCGTGTGTCTTCAATTACCTGTACGTTGCCAGGGGCCACGGTATCCCTTTCGGACTTTCCCGCGACCCCGGCAGGCATGGGTCCTAGCGGACCCCTTCCGTTGTGCCGACATCTGCCTCTCCCTCACGCGCTCCGTCTTCTCCTTTGCGAGCATTACTGCTTCGCAGAAGGAGCTGACGGCTTGCCACGCCCTCTTCCTAAGTACCATGGCCTGGACCAGGGCCGGACGCGAGAGATCACTGTCACCGATCGCCTCCACAAGGACAAGGCGGTGCTCCGCCCAAGCCGGGCGGACCTTCACCGTATGCTCCACCATGTCCTCCGGGTGATTCACAAAGTGGTGACACCTGGGCGTTTCCTCCCGCCTTATGCGAAACAGGAACCTCCCGAAACAACCGTGTCCGGTGAGGACCTGCGTCAGGCGGAAGGTGAGGACGCCGTGGCGCCTTTCTAGTCACTCCTGAAAGAGAGGACTTATCGCCTCAAATGTGGCTAGCCCAGCAGTGGATTGCGAATATAATAGAATAATAAGCCGAAATATTAGTGATTTTAACTTAAAAAATAAAGAACTTTAATTACAAACAAAATTACGTCCCCCTTTTCACCCCCTTAAGGGTTGAAATTCTAACAACACCGTTGCGTTAGCTTCCAACCATAAGCCTAGATAGTAAATTTAGTGATTTTTCTTAGAAAATTAAGGACTTTTCAACTTTATCCCCTTTTTAACCCCTTGGGGTGGAATTATCAAAAACGCTGAGACACATATAAATTAATTTTCAATCGTCAGCCTAAACACAAAATTTGAAGATCCTAACTTCAAAACTGACGGACTTTCATATAAACTTCCATCCCCTATTTTACCCCTTTAGGGGTGGAATTCCCAAAAATCCTTTCTTAGTGGATATTTACTCTTTACAAAGAACACACCCTCCAAGTTTCATGTCTCTAGGACCAGCGGTTTGGGCTGTGCGTTGATATATCACCCAGTCAGTCAGTCAGTTTATCATTTTATATATATAGATATATATAGAAGATCACAACAGAAAAAAAATATTGATTTCTATTTTTTATAGCTCTGATAATTTACAGCATAATTGAGTTTCTTATTTATTGTTTAAGAGTATGAAGGTGGATGCGCAAAGATAGCCCGCTTAAATCAAATTTACTCTATATACCTAACCTTGTTTCCAATTGATGTTATTTCCACTTAAACAAACATCAATTTTATACCCGTGTAAATAAAGTTGATTTTAGACTGACTAGTACTGTTGAAAAAGTCACCAAAAATAAGAAGTTGTAGCGCAAGCTAAACCTTATGTGTAGGCATTACAGTTGTTTTTCCTAAAACTCGTGTTTATTTATATTTTTGGCAAATAAATTGCGAACGCAGTATAAGTTTTTTGCAATCTGCAGGTCAGTCCGTCAGTGTCAGGTTGTATGTTGATCAAATTATGATTCGCGAATATAACAAATAAATAATGTATTTACATAATTATATTCATATGAATCATCAATACATCTCTCTAAGTAAGAATTAGTCTGAAATGTCATGATTTTATCAAAGAGTTCATTCAATAGGTTCATAAAATTTTAACTTACTGATTATTTTAATAAATATTATTCTGTAAATACATTTGTGTTGCGGTAACAAATCATATTTTAATCAATATACAACCTGATACTGACCAGGGGCCATACTATGACGTGTTATTAAAGCTATCATTGTTCCATTGTGAAAAAGGGATACTGCTGTTCGTCCTGTATAGCTCCATCTCTCTCAGACACTGGAATAATTATGGCTTTAACACGTCATAGTACTGCCCCTGCAAATTGTAAAAAACGCAAGACAATTTGAATTTCGCGGGCTACCTTGGCGGATCTACCATATACAAACAATGATAATCAAAAATAATGTAATGACAAAGTCATCAGTCACACCAGGTACAGTATTTTACGTAAAACACGATCCTTTTCAATGCGCCTAAAGAAGTTTTCACTTAAAAAACAATCACAAAAAGAAAATACATCTGATAACTAACTAGTTTTATTGGTCATTAAAATAAATGTGATACGCTTTACTTTGTTTAAATTATTTCATCATCGCTGCTCTCAAAACGGTGAAGGAAAACATCGTGTGCAAAACGTCAACATGTCTTCGAATTTTTAATTCTAGGACACGCCCTAGAATTAAAAATTCGAAGACATGTGCTATTTACCACGCCGCACTGGGCCTGCGTGGTGAATTACGGGCCACTCGATTTCACCGAGAGGAGGCCTGTGTCCCAGGCTCCAAGCAGTGGGAATATTATAGGCTGATTGTGCTTACGTTCTTGGTGTAAGTACACACGACGACATATGTGTTTCCAGTCGTTTGTGGACACGTGTGATAATCATGAAGCTCATTTTATTTCACGAAAGCGCCTGATTGATTTCGAATAGCTTTTTGTATCTGTGCGTAAATTCACTGCGTTTTTTTTCGAAAGAGAAAAGAGTTTTTTCTAACTAAACAAGTTTTTTGTTGTTTATAAGTCCATTTGTAGCGGCATCTATATCCCTACATGCGAACTACGCATCAAAGACCTGACGTCACACAACATCCTGACGTCACACAAATCCTGCATCGCGCAATTATAGTTTACCGCGCGATAAACATATACGGGGTGTCAGGGACATCGACGCGAAGCCGGTTACCATGGATTCAGTACATGATTCTGAACCCCCCTGCGTTGAAATTTTTCGTCGGTTATTTAAAAAAAAAAAAAACAGTTGCTCCATACATTTTGACCGCGTAGGTATTGCACTTTTCTATGAAACAGCTGTTTTTTTCGACGTCACACAAATCCTGCATCGCGCAATTATAGTTTACCGCGCGATAAACATAAGTATATAGAATCTCCCAACTTCGAACCTCTAGGCAGTTGCCCGCCAGACACGACACCCGTCTGGTTGGAGGATCCTCCCTTTTCTATGGGAGATGAGTAAACTTTACACCCTGTTCCTCATACCCCTAAACATTCAATTTTATTTGCGCATTCCAACGTTTATTATTCAAGTTTTATTCCTGCTTACATAAGTAGGTCCTACTCGTACCTAGTAGCTACCTATCTTCAGTGGCGGATTTGCAGTCTTGGTCGCCCTGGGCCCCAGACCATGTAGTAAGTATCAGCCGCCCTTTTCTCAGCACCCATCAAGACTACATAATTAATTTACTGTATTGCCAACTTTTGACGAAATCAGTTCAGAAATTTAGTTAACTATGATGAGTCGGGTTGGGGCCACGAAATTCTATGACGCGTTTGAATTAGTTATTTGGACATATTGTTTAATGGTTTTAAGTTATTATTGTTATACGATGCGGTGCAGTGCACCTGCCATCATGAGCGCGAACGTTTAGAATATACAGGGTGGCAGGGACATCGACGCGAAGCCGGCTACCATGGATTCAGTACATGATTCTGAACCCTACTGCGTTGAAATTTTTCGTCGGTTATAAAAAAAAAACAGCTGTTTCATAGAAAAGTGCAATACCTACGCGGTCAAAATGTATGGAGCAGCTGGTTTTTTTTTAATAACCGACGAAAAATTTCAACGCAGAGAGGTTCAGAATCATGTACTGAATCCATGGTAACCGGCTTCGCGTCGATGTCCCTGACACCCCGTATAGGTACTTTGAGTAATTTCTTGTTATCATCAGTGATTTTTTTGTCACGATTGTCCGCCCCTAATATCTGGCTGCCCTAGGCCCGGGCCTACTGGGCCTTAGGGCAAATCCACCACTGCCTATCTTTGGTATCTACTACGAGTACCTATGTAGTTCGTCAATCGTTTTTGTTCTTCTAACTGAACAGACAGCTGTGCTGCTGGGGAGTTTGTTGCGCCACTTCTTCTTCCCAGCTAATTCACTAAGAAGTAGTGAAGGATGGGTGTTTTGGGGGACTGTCTTATGTAATTTTGACGTTCGAAAAGTGCCGATTCTCAGCCTAGTCTGAATAAATGACTTTTGAATTTTGAATCCGTACGTTCCTATCTACACATTTTATTTGTTGCGACAACCACATGGGCGTACCCAGGGGCGCCAGGGGAGGGCAGCTGCCCGCCCTGGATTTTGTATGCCAGAGTAACCTTCTGTTGTCGATAAAAGTTATGCTTATTTTGCAATTACAATTTATTTATTTATTTAAGGACAACCAACAAAGCATAACTTATATGTACAATATATGTATTATGCATTCATTTTAGCCAAAACACGCGCTGTGTGGCCGTTGTAAGTTTTATTATCAATGCCTTGTTCTACGGCTACAATTGAATGGTCATTCCGTGTACTCAGAGATTTGTTCCATTGAATGACTTTTTCATCAAATCATGACATTTCATAACAAATCTAACTAAGAGAGATGTATTTAACATTATAATTCTATAAATACATATTTGTTATGATGGCAAATCTTAAAATAATCAAGATACAATCTGACACTGACTTGCAAATTGCAAAAAACGTAAGAAAATTTGAATTCCGCGGGCTTCCTTTGCGGATCCAACTTAAAAAGTTTCTGATCCCCCCCCCCCGGCCAAAAGCTGGGTACAAACATGGCCACACGTGTTGTTTCAAAAATAAACATTTACAAATATAGGAATAAATGTTACCTCCCGTGAAACTTAAGTATTTATAAATAAACATACCTAAACAAATCAGTGCAAATAGCCGTAACTATTTACTGTGGGTAGCACCTTCTTGTCTAATTAAGTCATGACAACCGTGAGATGGTATTAATTGTTCTCCTAACTAATTAGTCACTTAATTAAGCGATCAGTCGTTAAGAAAAACAAAGCGTTGAAAATTAAGTTGGTTTGTCGCGAATTGTTAATTCCCAGCTAAGCGGATCTGCGTAAAAATAGAATCATTATCACGGTAAAAATAGGAAGCGTGAAATGGCAATTAATTAGGCTTTAGCACTGACGAGAAGAGACATTTAATATTATCACCCATACAAGATCATTTTCGTTGCTAAATAATAACAATCGTACGGGTCGATCTTCAAGGTTAAGCAACGCTTGCCGAGATCGGTCCGTGGATGGGTGAGGATCCATTACATACCGAGACCCCTCCGTGCCTTGGAAAGCACGTTAAAAGCCGTTAATCCCGGCTGTCATTTGTAGATCGTTGGCAGTTGCTAGGGGTAGTCAGAAGCCCGAATGTCTGAAAACCAGTCTTACCAAGAGGTATCGTGTTACCCAGTAACTGGGTTGTGGAGGTCAGAAGTATCTAACTGCGTAAACATTTTAAGTAAACTATTAAGACTAATCTCTTTCATTTTGACGGTTCAATAACATTTATTGCGCTATTTACGTTGTCGAGCAGATTTTATTTTTTAACTTTTGATGCAATGGATTACCAATCCCTTTCAAAATGATTCAGATTGTGATTTATCGTGTATTATGTTATTAGGGTGCTGGTCAGATTGGCAGTCGCTCCATGTAAAATACTGGTATTCAGCTGCATCTGGTTAGACTGGAAGCCGACCCAACATAGCTGGGGACAGGCTAGGTATATGGTGATGACAAGATAGAAGAAATCTAGGACCCAACAGTCTTAGATAAAGAGGTGCTTGAATCTGTAAACTCGGCAGTTTTTCTGGGCATAACAGTAGATCAAGATGCCACACTTCAGTGGGGCCCACATTTATCAAGCCTAGCGGGAAGGCTCAGTTCGGCCGCACACGCCGTCAGGAAAGTAAGACAATACACTGACGTCGATACAGCTCGGTTAATCTATTTTAGTTATTTTCATAGCGATATGTCCTACGGTCTTCTGCTGTGGGGCAAAGCTGCTGATATTCAAAATATATTTGTTCTGCAAAAACGAGCTGTTTGAGCAATTTACCAGCTAGGTGCCAGAGTTTCTCTGAGAGATTTTTTCGAAGATATTGGTATCCTCACAGTGGCATCTCAATTCATCTTCGCCAACATATTATACATTAGGCAAAATATAATAATATAATATATAAAAATACACTTATACACTAAAAACAGTGATTTTCAACGTTAACACTAAAAATAAGGACAAACTACGTAGGAGCTCCCTTTCACCAGCTACATATGTTTCATAACTCATTTGTTGGTATTACCTTTCATAACAAGCTACCCTCTTCTGTGCTAGATTTGCCTTTTAATGCGTTTAAAACGAAAGTAAAATCCAACCTTTGTTCAAAGGCATACTGAATAGTATGCCTTTGAACAAAGGTTGGATTTTCTTATCATTTATGTAGTCGTTGATAGAATTATCAACGACTACATAAATGATAAGAATAGTTGGTCGCTGTGATTAACTCAAGAGGTTGATTATGTTCTTTCTCCAGAATTAGCTTTCCTAATCACAAGTTATATGAGTTTATATATTCGTTTATTTTATTTGACTTTATAAGTCAAGTTATTTTAATTTAATTTTAATTTATTGTTGACATAATCTACTCATTACAATGTTTTTTTATGAGTTGTATTGCAATATAAGGTTAGCTCAAAAAAATAATATGATCAATTGTAGAGACAATTGATCATATTATTTTTTTGCCTGAGCAACCCGGCAGCAAGTTCGTCATGTTATGCTCCCTCAGATGTCACTGCGTGCGGTAGCGTCGGGGTGACTGGGCGTCTTGCTGATCATGGTTTTGTTATTAGTAATTAACTGTTTATTTATTTTACTTCGATGGTCTTAGTTTATCATTTATAACTTCCAGTTACAGCTATAAATAGCTATATGTAGACGGGCACGCCTGCCTTTATGCCTGGAGGCTTTTATTAAGACATTAAGTTCTGTTTACGTTTAGTTTTTATTTCTGCCTGTTCTCGATGATTTTGGTTGG
This sequence comes from Agrochola macilenta, assembly GCA_916701695.1. NCBI lineage: Eukaryota > Metazoa > Arthropoda > Insecta > Lepidoptera > Noctuidae > Agrochola > Agrochola macilenta. The sequence goes on along the minus strand of OU753554.1, from coordinate 5,029,360 downwards.
TATATTAGCGTGTGCTAGCTGACATATGGCTAATAATTTTAATTATGTTTTGTGTTACGTTATTGTTATGTTATTTATTTTGCATACTAATTTCTTGCGCCACTTCTTCTCAGCGATTAAGGGTGATTAAGGGTGGGCGTTTTGGGGGACTGTCTTATGTAATTTTGACGTTCGAAAAGAGCTGATTCTCATAGTTAGATTAAATGACTTTTGAATTTGAATAAAGGAAACAGTTGTTCCTGCTGCGTGTGTTTTGTGTATGTGGATTTCTGTATAAAAATACAGTCACGAAGTGAAATTCCTGGCTAAGTTAAATTGTGCTACTTCATACATTGAGGTTTACATAAGTTCAATGACTTCATAGGTCACTTCTGCCTAGGAAATCCACTAGTAGTACATTACGTAGGTGAATATGATGTCTGGGTAAAAAAAAAAGAAATTCTATTTAGTCCGTCAGTCAGATAATAAAAAAATATTAGACACGTATTTTTTGCTACAACTTTGAGATAAGACCTATTTCATATTAGTGTGGGTTCCAAAATACTGTGTTCGTAACAACATAAAATTACAATCAACACAGTAGGGGAAAATCACTTTTAAAAGTTGCTAAGTGTATATTAGTGCTCGTGACTGTACACGGGTAACACTGAAAGTTTTTAGAACTAACTGGTTAGAAACAAATCCAATGCCAAAATAATTAAAATTTCGAATTTAGAACTCTATGGTAACCTGATTGTACTCAGAGTAATAACGAGGTAATAACTAAAGCATTGTAATGAATTCATCTGTCATTAATTCCTTCAAATTGGCGGCAATATAAAAAGTGCGTGTAGCGCCTCAAAATGTATTTAACGCGCGAACATTTTCGGCGTTTGGTTTATTACGACTCTCGTTGTAGTCTTAGTCAACAACAAAGTTATGATAGACATCGATTAGCCTTTCATGATGAAGCCCCATCGCGTGCCACTGTTTACAACTGGTTCAATGAGTTTGAGCGTAGCCGTAGGAATCTCCTGATGACCTGAGTGAGGAACGTCCTGCAACGGCGACAACTGACGATAACATCAGTACTGTGCGGCGCATGAGAGAGGCTGATAAGAGAGTGACCTAACCACGAATCGGACAAGCTTAGGCATTGGTATGAGTCAGGTGAAAAAAATCTTACATGAGCATTCAAGCGTCACGAAGCTATGTACTAGATAGAATGTGTATGTACTATGTAGATGGATACCCCATAATTTGACCGAAGACCAAAAACGCTGTGAAACGGCGTGAACGTTTGGTCTGTGACTCAGTGGTTCCATCGAATTAGACGTTGCTTAGAAAGGAATGGAGAATATTTCGAAAAACAGTAAAGGTATTTAGGCAACAAACTTAATTCTTTATTCACTTTTTTATTTTCTAAGAACTTTCAATGTGTTCCACGTATAACTGCATTTCATCCGTCACCCATAAACAAATAGAAAACCTCTACGTATGTGCTTCAAATTTTTTCGACTTGGCTAGCAAATTCAAACTGGTTCAACAATTTTTAACCGATTAAAGAAGTACCTACTTCTAGCAAATTATTCCAACAACATTGAGTTTTTATCGGCTATTAGTCTGATACGTTCTCTAAGGCGTAGTCTTCAAAAACGGCGTAGCGTTATCTGCACGGGCGTAGCGTTGTCTACAATGGCGTAGCGTAGCATCTACCGTAGTAGCGTAGCGTCTGCTGTCGTAGCGTATTGCTACAGACGACGTAGCGCTATCTACACTGGCGTAGCATAGCGGCTACGTCGTAGCGTAGTTGCACAGGCGTAGCGTAATTTACACGTACCGTTATCTACACTGGCGTAGCATTGGGTAGGGTAGCTATGCAGCTGCGTAGCGTAGTTGCACAGGCGTAGCGTAATTTAAACATGTACCGTTATCTACACTGGCGTAGCATTGGGTAGGGTAGCTATGCAGCTGCGTAGCGTAGTTGCATAGGCGTAGCGTAATTTACACACGTACCGTTATCTACACTGGCGTAGCATTGGGTAGGGTAGCTATGCAGCTGCGTAGCGTAGTTGCACAGGCGTAGCGTAATTTACACATGTACCGTTATCTACACTGGCGTAGCGTTGGGTAGGGTAGCTATGCAGCTGCGTAGTGTAGTTGCACAGGCGTAGCGTAATTTACACATGTACCGTTATCTACACTGGCGTAGCGTTGGGTAGGGTAGCTATGCAGCTGCGTAGTGTAGTTGCACAGGCGTAGCGTAATTTACACATGTACCGTTATCTACACTGGCGTAGCGTTGGGTAGGGTAGCTATGCAGCTGCGTAGTGTAGTTGCACAGGCGTAGCGTAATTTACACATGTACCGTTATCTACGCTGGCGTAGCGTTGGGTAGGGTAGCTATGCAGCTGCGTAGTGTAGTTGCACAGGCGTAGCGTAATTTACACATGTACCGTTATCTACGCTGGCGTAGCGTTGGGTAGGGTAGCTATGCAGCTGCGTAGTGTAGTTGCACAGGCGTAGCGTAATTTACACATGTACCGTTATCTACGCTGGCGTAGCGTTGGGTAGGGTAGCTATGCAGCTGCGTAGTGTAGTTGCACAGGCGTAGCGAAATTTACACATGTACCGTTATCTACACTGGCGTAGCGTTGGGTAGGGTAGCTATGCAGCTGCGTAGTGTAGTTGCACAGGCGTAGCGTAATTTACACATGTACCGTTATCTACGCTGGCGTAGCGTTGGGTAGGGTAGCTATGCAGCTGCGTAGTGTAGTTGCACAGGCGTAGCGTAATTTACACATGTACCGTTATCTACGCTGGCGTAGCGTTGGGTAGGGTAGCTATGCAGCTGCGTAGTGTAGTTGCACAGGCGTAGCGTAATTTACACATGTACCGTTATCTACACTGGCGTAGCGTTGGGTAGGGTAGCTATGCAGCTGCGTAGTGTAGTTGCACAGGCGTAGCGTAATTTACACATGTACCGTTATCTACGCTGGCGTAGCGTTGGGTAGGGTAGCTATGCAGCTGCGTAGTGTAGTTGCACAGGCGTAGCGTAATTTACACATGTACCGTTATCTACGCTGGCGTAGCGTTGGGTAGGGTAGCGTCTACAGACGCAGCTGCGGAGGGTACTCTACATGGCGTACGTAGTCTTCAGAGTCGTACTCGTAGTGTCATAATCTCCTTAGAACGCAGCGTAGTTGTAAAAGACTTTAGCTTAGTTAGTAGACCAACCTATCCGGAATAGGGTGATGGGTTTCTAATGCTTGTTGCCGTATTTATTTTAAAAGGGACCTTTTTAGGGTTCCGTACCCAAAGGGTGCCAACGGGACCCTATGACTAAGACCCCGCTGTCCGTCCCTCCGTCCGTCTGTCACAGGCCTGTATATTTTGAACCGTGATAGGTAGACACTTGAAATTTCCACGGAGGGTGTACTATTATGGCCGCTATACAACAAATAAAGTAAAGTTAAAAATTAAAGAAACGTGTTAAAGAAATATGTAGTCTTAAATATTGAATAGTGGTATGGAACCCTTCGTGTGCGATTCCAACTCGCACTTAGCCGCTTTTTATTTATATCTCCGGGGACTTAATCAGCTTATCATATTTATTGCCAAATCGCTGAGCACAGACAAACAAATGATTATTTATTCAAGACTTTCAAGCTTATGGCAGTATTTCTGGCGATTTCTGGACCATTTATATATTGATAAGTACCTGGTACTTGTTCACAGGCTTACACTGCCCTCTCATACCAAAATTTGAAAAAAAAAATTGAAATCATTTACATACTTTTAATAGAGTAACCGTGGAAGTTCTTGCCGGCTCTTCTCCGTAGGAAACGACCAATTGGAATCGTGCAACTAGCTTCTGACGTTTCATAAGTGCCCTTGTAGGTTTATGTGAAATAAAATAATTTGAATTTGACGGTTTCATAACGATTACACTTCTCGGCTGCAGGCAAAATCCAAGCTGTTTAATTCCAGCGGTGAAGTGAAGCCGGGTCCTTAGTCCTGGAACTCCTGATAAAGGATAAAACAACGCCACCCACCGCCGCGCCGCCCGTCGGGGTCACGACAGTGGCCGAACTGAAGACGAAGCGGGTCACCATTCGTCGTACCGCCAACTTCAGTCGAAAATTGAAGACTGCTTCAACCCAGAGAATATGTTGGCGCATCACATATGCTCGTGATTGACTGCGGGGAAGGCGCGAGGTGCCGGGATACTGAACCAATGTACCAGTAAATGGGACAGAATTGGATCTTGTGGACACCACTGTGTTCTTAGGTATTACTTTGGATTCGAAGCTTCAGTGGGGCCCACATATAACCAAATTGTCGAAGCGGCTAAGCTCTGCAGCCTACGCGGTATATAAAATCCGTCATTTGACTGATGTAGAAACAGCTCGATTAGTATACTTTAGTTATTTCCATAGTGTAATGTCGTATGGCATTTTGTTGTGGGGAAATGCAGCCGACTTTCAGGCTATATTTGTGCTGCAGAAACGAGCCATTCGAGCAATTTATAACCTAAGTTGTAGGCATTCACTGAGGGATAAATTTAAGGAAATAAACATAATGACAGTCGCGTCTCAATATGTTTATGAGAACCTGATTTATGTGAAAAAGAATATAAATCTATATTCTAAACACAGCGACATTCAAAGCTTAAATACTAGAAACAAAGACTTATTTATTGTGCCGAGGACTAGGGTCCAAAAAAAATTTGTGCCAAAGTATACGTTTTTACAACAAACTCCCAAGCCATGTCAAAGAACTGAGCCTAAATAAATTTAAATCATTTATTAAACAGAAACCATGTCAAAAAGGTTTCTATAAAGTTAAAGATTACTTAGACGACAAAAAGGCTTGGGACTAATTAAGCTACTCCAATGTACCCCAAGCAACAAACAAGTATTTTAGACTGGACTATTTTGGATTATTTTATTTGACTGTAAGTCAATTTATTTTAATTTTGTTTTTATTTATTGTTGACATAATCTACTCATTAAAATGTTTTTATTTTATGAGTTGTATTGCAATTGGTGTTAAAGTAAATTATTTTAGCATAAGCACTATTATATAGAATCAAGTTTTTCCAACTGAACAGACAGCTGTGCTGCTGGGGAGTTTGTTGCGCCACTTCTTCTTCCCAGCATAAGCACTAGGAAGTGGTGAAGGGTGGGCGTTTTTGGGGGACTGTCTTATGTAATTTTGACGTTCGAAAAGTGCTGATTCTCAGCCTAGTTTGAATAAATGACTTTTGATTTTGTTATGCGACGGTCGTGCAACACGTCACCACACCACTGAGCTCACAGATGCGCTCCACTGCGGGCATTTCTACTATACGTATATGGTTTTCTAAATACGTTGATCAGTGTATATTACGTTATTACACCTATTTTAATACAGTCCACTACTTTTATATTACACTATACATATACACATTCAAGCTTTTTTTTTTTGAAGCCAAAACATGGAGTGAAAGTAAGCAAAGGAACATGGACTTTGATCCTACGCGTTTAATCGTTGCATAATGGGTGCTAACGCCAACGTGTTAGTGCGTCGGCCAGTACAATGAATATTTTAATTCTCAATCATTATAGCTTTCGAAACAAAGCCGGAAATGCGAAAATGTAGGTACGAAGAAGGTGAACAGTAGTAAAATTTTCACGCGCCCTTGACTCTTGATTCGTCGATAAAACTTGCCAGCTTTAACCTTATTGGCTAGCGTGTGCCGACAATGCGGCATTGCGCTGAACGTGAAACAGAACTTTCTTCTGTAACAAAAAAGACGTGTTTACCCGCACAGCTGTGTGTGGTACGGTAGTCCGTCTCGCTTATCAAATCATCGAATTTAAGCTCTAAAATTACGCGGTAGAGTAGACATTTCTTTGGCCAGCGATGTAAATACTACTGCAGTCATTCATGTGTTGTGCCATCTCACATCGGGCAGTACACATTTGTGATACCATGGAGCGGTCGCGCAAAACGGTTTAAAAAAATATTACGAACACGTTTACAACAAGTTTATTTTTTTTTACTCAAGTGACAGTGCAAGTGGCAAAGGATTTTTGGTTGTGATACATAATACTAATGCTGTAAATAGAACTTAAAATAACTGTGCTATTCTAAAATTAAAACAGTGTTATCATCAACATGGTAAGTTGGCACATATTCCAACATGTTCGTGTGTTTTTTAGTAGCTCTATCATTAAGGAAGCAGACTCGGGAATTATTTTTTTCAGCCTTGTGAAGGGAGGAAATATTCCCTGGTTTTAATTCAAGATAAACGTATCGGTATATTTAAGCATTTTCAGTTAATAAAATAATCGTGAACCCGCATTGAACATCAGTAGCTGTTAATTCTTTAATTACCATATTTATGTAACTTAGGGAAATATTCCCTGGTTTTAATTCAAGATAAACGTATCGGTATATTTAAGCATTTTCAGTTAATAAAATAATCGTGAACCCGCATTGAACATCAGTAGCTGTTAATTCTTTAATTACCATATTTATGTAACTTAGTAACTCTTATGTGTTACATAAAAAGTGTATTAATATGATTGATAGGTAAAACAGTTTTGCATGTTTTATCATTAAATATTATTAGGTAAGTACCTATTTATGCAAAAATACCAAAGGCGGATACTTACCTACCAACCATTTTTTCAAGATTATCCACAATAATTAGATACAAATTTTAAAATGACCTTACAAATAAAGATTAGGTTGTCTAAAACATATTATTTTCATTTTGCCATATTTTTATTTTTATTGACTAGGTAATTGGATAGGTATTTCATTGCCAGACATGCAAACTTTTCCGGTTTTTTTAAGTAAATTAATCAAACTTTAAAGTGTTGTATTTCGAACGTTGTCTATCTACAACATGCTTAGGAGTTATTCTAAAAATATCTACCTATGTTACCAAATTAGTTCATTAGAACAATAACCTTGGTTATTTATAAAAGTGTATAGGCACGCACTTACGCACTATTTACACCGATTTCATTCGTCTGAGTCATCGAGTCGTTGACTCGCCAAACATAAAACAATGCAAGTTGTTTTTTTTTATCAAGTCAACAATACAATGTGATGCATGCTAATCACACATCAACATTGTCTTCATCTAGGGGTGCCAACTTTTTTAAATTTCAAATATAGTATTTTCGAGGTCATTACCTGTAAAATGCATGTTCATTTTTTAGATGACGAAAAAAAGTAGAATGTTTCAACAACATGCATATTTTTTGCTACCATGAACTTTTATTAACAGCTTTTTTTTTAAATGTCTCATTACTGTTTTTATAAGTTTACAAAATACCATTAATTCAGCTTCTATGAGATTGATACTGGGCCTATTGTGATTATCTCGCTATTTTGTATTGAAATAAAAATACAGTAGTTTTGCCTAATATATTTTTTCTTTGGAAATATAGTACCTACATAATTATTATTATAGTAATAGCAGCAGGATATAGTAGGGTTGGCAACCCTAGTCTCTCATCATCATCATCATCATCTCTCATCATCATTCTCAATAAAGTGTCAATCTATATCGGAAATACGTCAGAAAACTGTAAAAATATGTCTTTAGTCCAAGCATTTGTTGGCCATTCACATTTAAACACCAGACATGAAATAAAACAATTGATATTTTTGCATACACTTAAACTACATGCAAAGGAAATAAATTCTCCCACCATTGTTACGAGTTTTACTTACAAAAGAAAAGAAAAAAACAAAAATGGGTTTTAATATAAATTACAAAAGATTAACCAGTTGAGCCGGAAAATGTATGAGTAAATAAACAAAATGAAATATTTATTACACAAATTGTTATTTTTTTTGTACCACTGCAAAAATAATTGCTGGCTTGCTGTTGTGATCGTATTTATTTTGTCGATCATGTTAAAATACAATAACTGGTATTGTTACTGCGGGTAAATAAATATTGTACCTATCGTGATTGTTTTCATAAAAATACTTTAGATTTCTACAATGGCTACAAATTATGTTCCACCCGCGGGAATCGGAAAGCTCGACTGGAAATAATACCTCCTAAAAGGGAGCAAGGTCAACGACCTCGCCTTTCAGTTGCCTTGAGCGCATCCTTCAGGAAAGGCCTCGCTTTCAGGAGATAGGAATACATAATGTAAAAGGACCGACAAAAAGTGCACTGCTCCCTGTAGAAAAACTTTTAATTGTAAATAACTTGAGATATTGTTGTAAATCTTTACCAACAATATAGGTGATGATATTTTTTCTATTACCGACTAATTGTTTGTGATTATTAATATTTTCGACTTTGCCTAACTAAGTAGTTTCGAACTCGAACAAAGCTCATTGTCAAGTCAAGGGTTGTCAAATCGCGAGTTGATTGATTTTTTATGGTTTATGCTAAACCAAAAATATGTTGATTTGTCTTTTATGGCAAAACATGTAGATCTAAGTACCTGTTATTTCAAGACCTCGCACATATTATTTTAAAATATATTCTATTCTATTGAACATCCAACCGTAAACGATTACTCGATTTCAATAACGAAAAACAGCGGAAGTACTTGGTAAGAACCATGATTTTTCAGGGTATGTGTTAATTATCATATACAGAAAAAGTCCAGTGTTAGTACAAACATTGATCCGTCTACCAAGCTCAGTAATTATGAAAATAATTGCTCTATTATACACACGCCCTTATTCAGCGGTAGACTCAACGGTAGTATTTTATGACGAAAACTAGGAATAATATTATGTATCTACATAGGTAGTTATGCTGCTTATATAACAGTACCTGGTCGATCGAGCTCTCCTCGGGTGAAAATAGAGGAAAAGAATTTTCCCAGAAATGAGACCTAGCTAGATCGATTTTTCGCCTCCGTAAACCACATTGCAACTGTCATCGAAATCGTGAGAGCCGTTTTCGAGAACGTGATTATAAATACCCCTATTGTTGAAATAAAATAAAAAATCTGCTGTTTCATACGTTTTGACCGCGTAGGTTGCACTTTTCTATGAAACAGCAGATTTTTTTTTAATCCGACGTTTAGCCGACGAAAAATTTCAACAATAGGGAGTATTTATAATCACGTTCTCGAAAACGGCTCTAACGATTTCGATGACAGTTGCAATGTGGTTTACGGGGGCGAAAAATCGATCTAGCTAGGTCTCATTTCTGGGAAAATTAAGATTAGTCATATACTTATGTATACAAACAACCCTAAAAATACCTACTATTTTAGTCATTCTCTTTTAACTCTACATTATTTCGCTCATGTGGGTAAAAGGTGCGTGCTGAGCTTGCACTAATCAGTTCTATTATTTTGTTATCAGATCGCTTGTCGGTCTACCTTCAAGCCTTCAAGGTGAAGGCTATGCTTTCTTTGAATAAACAACTTTGGCTTGATTTTCCCGGACGTTTCCGCAATCTATTTGTTGGACGGTGTTTAAGTTACTTTTCGAATGAATGATATTTTTTCGTATTTAAATAAACTCAAGTACTTAACTATTCCCGCAAAAAAACAGCCTCCCTCCTGAGCAGAATAAGACTCAGCGGCGGTAGCGCCACAGATACCTACTTCCTGCTATTGTTACTGCATAGTCTTCTCACAAATTGCCTTAGTATGGCAGAGGAAGTATGCAGATACTTCCTCTGCCATTCTAGTTTTTAACCGACTTCCAAAAAGGAGGTTTTAATGTTCGACGCGTATGTATGTTTTTTTCTTTTTTCATTTCTCGTTGTCTAGTTGATGGGCGGTCTTGTCATTAACACTTTCGACTCCACCCACTGTTCATAGAACTCATACGCCATGCCGCCATACATATTGGAAGAGAACCCTCCGGGAGGGTAACCGGCATTACGTTTGCGCTAAAGTTCACCATCACGGACGGTCAACGGCATCAGGTTTAAAACCGTGTTATAAATCAGTGTAAAACGAAGTAAAATTGGGTTTTCAAGAGGGGGTCTTGTCGCTATACCTAGTTTCCGACCTTTTATTTTTTTTGTTAATATTTGTAAACTACATACGTTTAAAATGAGCTCTCCACGAGGGTTCCCGGCTTCCCATATGCGACTAGGTCAACCTTCCAGGAGGGCTCCCGGCACTGAACGTGTTAATTAGTCTTTAGTTTAAATGACTAACAATAGTGTTTTAAGTGCAAACCTGTTAATAACAATTTATGGAATACTTAGTTGTCCGAATTATTTATTTATTAACTTAATTAAATCTACTAAATAGGATCCAAAGGTCTTGGTAGCATCCATGAATATATCTGTGAAATTAAACAAAAAACGGGAAGAAGATGAAACTCTAGCTTTTCATTTGTTTTTGAAGATCTGCAGAATAGGTATAGGATAAACACACATACATTGAAGATAATATCCTACTAATATTTCCTACTAATATTATAACGCGAAAGTTTGTGAGGATGGATGTATGGATGGATGGATGTGCTCTTTCACGCAAAAACTACTGAACAGATTTGGATGAAATTTGGCACACAGATAGTTTATAACCTGGATTAACACATAAGATACTTTTTATCCCGATATTCCCACGGGATTGAGACTTATGTGGGTCAAAACCGCGGGGCGCAGCTGGTTTATAATATAGTGCTTAAAATCCTTTAAGATAAAATATCTACATTGTGTGAGGTGGGCGTGGTGGCCCATTGAATTTCATATCGCTCACCGTGTATTAGCGATGTGGACTAAAAAAAATTTATCCGTCAGTCAGTTTATAAAAAAAATATTAGATAGGTAGGTATTTTTTGCTTTATCATATTAATAAAAATGGTTTAGATAAAAATAATTAAAGTTGGGGAGGGCTTGATACGTCACAAGTCAGTATAAAATCTACCGGGGAGTGACGTCATGCCACATTTTTTTATTTAATTTTAATAAAAAAAAAATTTGGTAACGTAAAAAAATAAAATATGTGTCCAATATTATTTTATAATCTACCTGACGGATATTTTTTTTTAAGTCCACATCGCTAATACACGAAGTCGAAGATAATAAATAAATATTTTATATTATCTACAAAGTGTGATGACCTTAAAGATGATATGAGATTACCTAACTCGCTTTAGAAGACATTAGCCTGAAGGCGAGGACACACTGATTTATTGTAATGTAAAATCTTGCTTCAAAACCTCGTTACAGACAAAGCAAAGCGAAACCAAATAATTTCACAGAAATATTCAGTTTTCACGTCCTTCATCTGTCGGGAGATAATGCAAGTATGTATAAGAGAACCAATTTCAACGATTATAGGTACACACGGTTACACATCAAGCTATACATTTCCAGTTTATGCAGATCTTGCATTATATAGAATTTCCGTACAATGCGAGGTCAGCTTATACTGGAAATGTGTAGCTTGATGTGTAGCCGTGTGTACTAAAGGCATGAATGGTTACAGTAATCTGTAGAGTAAATAACGTGAAGTTAATAAATGTCTTATCTAAACCCATATCTCTTTCTGAGCGTATGATGATACTTATCTGAATGACGTAGTAAAACAGGGTCAAGATCGCAAATACACATAGTTGTTTTATTTAAGTTTATACCTACCTATATACTTACCGAAATCGTAATACAAAAAAAACTTGTGCGGTCGGAGGCCCCCGTCAGGACCGTTTTTCGGCTTTAGCACCCACGAAAAATATGAAAACGACAACCACGAAAAATAAATTGAATATTTTCGAATTCGCCATCTTGGATTTTCATTTTGACCTCACTATCGGCTTTAGCGCTCTTGTAAACCATGAAAACGAAACCCATGACGAAAAATTTTCGCAGCCGCCATCTTGGATTTGCATTTTGATCAAATTCACACTTTTCTGTCTCTCCAGTATGCAGTGTACTCGGGCCGATGTGTATAATATTATCCCACGACACTGTAATCAATTCAATTTATTCTCGTCTCATGACTCATTAATCACTTTATCAGTATCACGTTACTTTTTTCTTTTGTTTTTTCTGCCAGCGTTCTCTTACTCTCTCTCTCTTTATTTCGCTTTGAATTAGAAGAAGACAGTCGCAAGTAGTATTAACACTTTTTAGCGTGACGGTTTCTGAAAGTTTACAAAGCCGCGTTATAGAACTTCATTCTAGAAATACAGTTAATGTAACTATAACTATTTATTGATGACCTGAAACATACAACAGAGTAAGTATTCTTCAACTCTTTTAAAAACTACGGTATGTGGTTACTGATTTATAGAATAGTTTCATTTCAACAATGTTGTCTAAATACCCACTTGTAGGTACACATTTATCATCGCAGAACATATTATTTAAATTGTGACATTGACATGTATGCATAACTAAATAAATATTTCAGACCCCTTACTTATAACGCTGAGATAAACTGTGGACAACATAACTGGCTATTCTACTTTATGACCGTCGCTATTTTCCTTATTTATTTATATATAATCACAACTATTATTACAGGTACAACCCAATGCAATAGTGAAGCAAACTTAATAATAACAAATTATGTTCTAAACAGTGGCGGATTTGCAGTTTTGGTCGCCCTGGGCCCCAGGCCATGTAGTAAGTATTACCCGCCCCTTTCTCAGCACCCATCATATACGTATACTACATATTATAATGAATTTACTTTATTGCCAACTTTTATCGAAGTCGGTTCATAAATTTAGTTGTCTATAATAAGGTGCTGGTTTATAATATTTATCGAGGTTTCAGGCATAATAATTGCACAATTAAATAAAACATTTAAAACGGTTTATTTCTTGTTATCATCAGTGCATTTTTGTCACGATTGGCCGCCACTAATATCTGGCCGCCTTAGGCCTGGGCCTACTGGTCCTTAGGGCAAATCCGCCACTGGTTCTAAAACTTAATACATACAACACAACACTACATAATTATATTACAATGATGGCAGTTATTTTATTTTATTGTACTCAATAAAATAAAATAACTGCCATCATTGTCTCATTGGTCTAGTGGTCGCAAGCGCTACTGCTGAGTATGAGGTTCTGGGTTCGATTCCCAGGTCGGGGAAATTGTTATTGCATTTTTCCATGTGTAATTGCTCAGTAGCAGCCCGGAGTCTGGATCTGTGGTGTGGCCTGTTGATGGCAATAGGCTCACCCCCTATTACATGGGACTTAAACTGGCGAAATGTGGGTGTACTATAGGTAGGTACAGCTCTGCCTGACCCTTCGGGGAATACAGGCGCGATGTTATGTGTATTATTTTATTTTAAGAATTATAAACTTCCGCTCAATCCAATGGCTTGCAAGTCTTGGAAATTGTTATTCAACGTGTTTGAAAACGTAATTCTGGTGCATCGTCCAAACTCAAGTTCAAGTTAACGGTTTAACTAATTTAGCAGAAATGCTTTTAGTTTTGCCTTTACTAATGACTTTGTAGAATAGGTATGTTAGATTGTAAATTACTTACTTATAATTTTATACTATAATTTATCTAGTGACTGTAGCAAACGAGTCTTGGAGTGGGAGACCTCGAGAGCGTGAGACGCCCGCCCCCCAGCGTCGACGACGATGATACGCTATGCTAGGCGACGTTAGGTGGACAGACGACCTTAAAAAGGTAGCTAGGACAGATAGGATACGGAACCCGAAGGACAGGGTGTTGTGGCAAATGGTACTATAGATTGCCCTGAGCTGTTAGGTAATTTTCGATTAGTTACACACTGCAAAATGTTTCGCAAATTTAGCTTGTTACATGTCCCTCAATCCAAGTCCCCGGTACAGGCAGAATTGATTTCTAATCCGTGCGAGCAGAAGCTTCTTTACGGAAAAGTATATTGTTAGCACAATATGATTCTTAGTTTGTTATTTATCGCGTACTATTTATGTTTAATAGGTATTTTGTACCGACCTTTTTTTAGTTTTTATGTTTAGTGTTTATCGGTAGAAACTTGTACTTAAATGGCCTTCAATTTTATATTGTTGTGTAAGTTTCCGGAATAGAATAAAATAAAATAAATAAATCTTTTGCTATATGTATACATATTTATTGTGCCTATGTCGAGCAGTGGACTGTGAAAGGCTGAGGAGTTGATTGATTTCTTGAAATGTACTGATACAGTGAACTGTTTAATTCCCTTGTCTTAGCTCAAGTGGCTTCCCATACGTCTTCGCCGGAATTCACATATCTTATTTCAGCTCTACAGTATTCTGTTTAATCCTGCAACCCCCTCCTATCTTAAAGAACGTTTCCAGTTCCTTCATGACACACATAATAGATATCTGAGGTCATCAGAAAACTTGAGACTAGAGATGCCGATGCATTCCACCAGCTTTTATGACAAATCTTTTACAGTTCAAGCAGTACGGTTATGGAATGCCTTGCCCGTGTCGATAAGGCGTGCTCAATCTTTGTCCATTTTTAAAACTCTGGTGAAAAAACACTTCCTCTTTCCTTAAACGTCATCATTACATATAGTTCCTTATTCTTGTTTCATGTTTATTATTTTATATATATCTATGTATATATATATGTATATATTTATGTGGTTAAGTTTATGCGTTACGTATTTATTGTGTATGTAAATGGTACACCACTGACTACCTGCAGTATTGTCTATCCTTCTCCCTTTATCCATCCAAAGATTGTCTGTAAAAGATCGCTTTTAGTGATAAGACCGCCCATTGTGTCACCCTATGTAACATTTCTAAATTTATTTCTGTAATTTGTATGGTGTGCATAATAAAGAATATTCTATCTATCTATCTATCTAATTGTCCTGAGAATGATGTTGGCTTATAGTCCTAATGCAGCTTACAACAGTTTTTCCCAGTCACTCAGCAGTATATGCGGTTCAATTACACTTAATCAACACAAGGGCCAGAGGATTAATTACACCATTTTCAGGACATTGACTTCACTGTTGTTTCTCAAAACTCACCAGAATATTGTAGTTAGACTTAGAGTCACGATTTGATCGATACTAATAAGTTACTGCAGTATTGAAGGTCAATAGAATAACAAGACTAGGGTATCCGTTGCCTCAGAGAGTAGGTAACAAAGAGTCTACATGCTATTTGGTATTTTGTGGTTGAATGGTCTCATTAGTAGTGAAAACCATTGCAGTACTTTCCAGAAGTCAAACACCTTTGGGGGAAATTAAGGATAACCTAAGGTGGCTTCGGGGTGCTGTAAATTTGTTTCACACACTAATGGTGGTTCGGTACTGTTATGTTGTGTAACTACTTATTTCCTACGGCGTTTATGTTGAATCTTTTTTTTACTTAATTTTTCCACGCTATCTTACTTGGCTAGGGTACTCAAACAGCAACTGTGCCATTGCAGAAGAGCGAAGTGCTTGTTGGGTTTTTTTTCCGAAATAACAGTTGATTGTGACAAATCGATGAATATACCAAATCTTGGCCACCTAGACTGGACAGTTTTTCGCGTAAGATTTATCTGCACGTGTTAGATTTCGTATGCAGGCTCCGCAGACAGGCGCGACGCGACTCTGGTGAAACAATTTACATGAAAACTTCACGGAAACTGTCCTACCGGTGTCGCGTCTTCCGGAGCCTTGCTTCGGATGTCGGACGAATGATAGCGAACCAATGTTTAGTCCATCTCGGGCATCACGAAAACGTGATGCCCGTGCTGGACTAAACATTGTTTAAACTATATTACTCTGTCTTCAGCTTTTGCTGTAATATAGTAAAATATCATACATACTATTATCAGCAGGTTTGACTAGAAACTCGGGTCATAAGGAAATGCATATAATTATACAGGAAGATGAAAATGACCATCGATTTAAGTAGTATTCAATGAGTAGTCGTTTTTGAGCAGAGGCTTCATTCAGTGTTTCCATGCTGAAATTATCTGATGACACGCCTACCACATCAGCTATCTACCAAAAAAACGAGCGAGCCTTACAGTAGTCTCATATGATGTGTAACATCTGACATCTTGGCTGACAGTAGCAACCTCTCGGAAAATTGGTTGGTACCATCTGATAGCCAACTTTAAAACCGCGCGCGCTCATTGGTCAAATCAAATAGCGCGCGCTTCCCCGACTTCCTGTTACATACTTCCGTCCCTTTTCACGAAATCTCTCCCACAGATTGCAGGAAAGCGAGATGAAAGATGTTACACATCAAAAATCTAAACAAAAAATTAAGTAAATCAGTTCTATAGGTAAGTTCCCACGTTTGAGATGATGTAAACCCAAATCATTATCCACGACAAACGATGAGAAAAATAAACAGCATTACCAGTCTACCGGAGTTACGTCACAGATGAATACAATACAGATAGTTCACTCCGCATTTTAGGTATGAAGCTAATTACCCACCCTCAAAAAAAAAAAAGGTATGAAGCTACAAGTACGCGGCGGGCTCGACTAGTCGGGCCAATTCTGTGAGTGTAACATAGTAACAGAAGATCTAATGCCTCATTTACATTCAGCCCCTGCCATTGCTCCTCGCGCTGCCGACAATAATTCCCTAAATACTGCCGTACAGTTTGCGTCAAATAACTTTGCCGCTCTGAAGTTAGGAGGTTCTGAAGTGAGGTTAGGTGTAGTCAATCTTTCTTATAAACAGTGGCGCGCATGTGTGAGCGGCAAAGTTATTTGACGCGATCTGTAGCAGCATCGAGAGAAGTATCGTGTTTTCATTCTTGTCCTGCCCACTTCCCTGCCTACTTCCCTGCTCACTGTTGTGGAAGTGAGTGTAAATGGGGTAAGTACGTGAGTTGCGCGATAGAAAGAGAGGAAGTTCTAGGTGAATATAACTAAAGGTAATTAGTGCTGTGCGACCCGAATTTCACTTTAATGTGTCGTAGCAAGAGTTGCTTTTTATTAAAATCATTTTGCAGAGTGAGCCATCTGTATTAATCTGTTGGTTATGTGTTCAAAATCACCAGATTTTCTGCAGATTGAGTCCAAGTCTTAACACGATTGTAATGTAAATATTTATTCATAACACTAACTAATTATTAAGAATGGTTGCTTTTTAGGGCTCCGTAGCCGAAGGGTGTCAAACGGAACGGCTAATCCCGCTCGATCATATTCGCTTGGTGTAAACAGCATCTGATAGTTCTATCATTGTTGGCGCAGATTTTTAGGATGGACAGTACTCAAAATGTCTCATTCATCATGTGCTCGTAGTTTTGCCGGGTCAGTGACAGCTCGGCCCGAGTTAGCTCAACCCGAATAATAACCGGCAGTCAAAAATACATGGTAAAAGTACAAGCAGTTACTACTTCTCTACTGTTGTCATAATTATAATCATCTTTAATAATTAAATCCTATACGTATATAGTCGTTTCTCATGAGACTATTATATACTTACATGGGCCAACAGAAGGGACAAGACAATAATTCAGGCCAGTTAGTTACTCGACCGTAACTATAAATAATTGCTCTCTAATGTAACGACACAGTAGTTTTCCAAAACGGGGCGTAAGTAGTAAGTGTGACCATTAGTCGTCCGTTAGTAACATAAAGTAAAATTAAAACATCTGTGTATGATGATGAGCTATCGGCATTCAGTAGTTGACAAACGTGTTTATTTATTCAGAAGCATACACATACAGGATAACATTGAGTAGACTTGTACATGACTTCATGTGCTACATAAATCGTAGCTCAGAGAGGTTTATTTATAGGTACCTATTCGAATATGATTAACTGAATATTTTTGTATTTTTTCTGGTGCTCGGTTCAAGGATGTAGGAGGACAAACACCCGTATAATAACTACAAGGTTGGGATTTGTGGGCAAAAAATATCGGTTTAATATTTTTGAGTTTTTTGTTCTGAATTTATGTTCTCGTAAGAACTACATACCTTGATGTTATTAAATACAACACTAGAATGACGGACATCTTCCCGTTGGAATATGTTTACGTTGACAAGAAAAAAGGGGCAGAATCAAGAAGCAAATACCGGTAAAACAATTTCCATAGTAGTAAATTTCCAGTTTTCATAGTAATTGTTCCACCAGAGCTAGTCGCGTCGCGTATGACGGCGAGAGCCTTTGACGTAAAGGAAATAGGTACCTACATGAGCAAACAGAAGATTTGATGATTGTCTACTTTTAAATCTGCTTTACCCGATTACTGTCATTACCAATCGAACATCTTATTGTAGAGCAACCTCTACAATGAACGGTCAAGAAGTCTCCTTTTTCTCATTTACATGAGAAAGAGGAGACACAAGTTCATATTCAAACAGATCAGCTATCTAATTACGCCACACATTTTCGTAAGCGATTACGACTAATCTGTTTCATTTTGACAGTTCAACAACATTCATTGCGTTATTTACGTTGTTGAGCAGAATTTTTGTTCGAACTTATGAAGCAATTGCTTAGCAATCTGTTTCAAAACAATTCAGATTCTGATTGTTCGTGTATTACGCAACTAAGGTACAGGTTGACGTGGTACCGGCGCCGGCAACGCCGCGCCGTCTGATTACGCACCGGTAGACACACCTAAGTGCTTAGGTATGATAATAATACACAAATTATGATGTCTATCGGAGTCAGGTATGCAGCATCTAACCATAACGTCCTGTAGGAACGCATACCTACTTGTACGCGCTACATTATCAGCGTGATATCTTTATATATAACATGAAATGCCTCACCTTCCGCCTGACGCAGGTCCTCACCGGACACGGTTGTTTCGGGAGGTTCCTGTTCAGGATAAAGCGGGAGGAAACGCCCGGGTGTTACCATTGTGTGGATCGCCCGGAGGACACGGTGGAGCATACGGTGGAGGTCTGCCCGGCTTGGGCGGGGCACCGCCGTGTCCTCACGGAGGCGATCGGCAGCGGCGATCTCTCGCGTCCGGCCCTGGTTCAGGCCATGGTCCGGAGCGAGAGTGCATGGGAAGCCGTCACTTCCTTCTGCGAAGCAGTAATGCTCGCGAAGGAGGAGGCGGAGCGCGCGAGGGAAATGCAAGATGCGCGCCCTCGCGCCCCTAGTCGCCGCAGGAGACGCCCCGGGCGTCGGGAGTCGCGAGCCGACTTCCGGCCACCGTAGGCGCGGGCTTGCGGACGGTGGGCAATGGGTAGCTCGCCGTCCGATTAGGACCAGGCCCGGGTCGACGGCGCGTTGTGTTCCACGCGCGCCTCAAAGAGATGTCAGCACCAACAGACGGGGTCCGTAAGGGCCAATGCCTGCCAGGGTTGCGAGTTTGTCCGAAAGGGATATCGCGGCCCCGGCACACAGGCAACGGAAGGAACACGGGTGGGTTTTAGTCAGTAAAAGTCTGACACTCCCTCTCGCTCCGCCCAGAGCGGGAGGAGTCATTTGATGATTTCCCACCCAAAGTCCTGTAGGAACGCATACCTACTTGTACGCGCTACATTATCAGCGTGATATCTTTAGATATAACATGAAATGCATAATATCGGAGTACCTTAGAACCTAAGTATAACAAACAGATCGAGATATTTCACATAAAAATCTTCTATAAATTATTTTCATTTATACATACGTCATATGTACTCGTATATATATACAGATACAAACACATAAAATTGAAGAGCCTTTTTGTAATGTTAAAATAACAGCTTTTTGCTAAAGTATAAATGGTACATACCTACTTATTACAAAAAAACAATTTTGAAATTTTTTGTGTTTTTTTTGTCTGTTTGTTCCGGCTCATTTCCGTAACAGCTGGACTGCCAGATAGCTGATGTTATATGAAGTAACTGTATGGCTAATTTAATTTTAGAAAAAGAATTAAGGTCCACACGAGCGAAGCTGCCGTCAACAGCTAGTCTTAAATATTATAGCTCAAGTGGTGTAGATTAGAGATGCCGCGAATACTAGCTATTATTCGGTATTTGGCATTAATCGATTTTTTTTTGTACAAATCATCAAAAATCGGTTATGTTGAAGTCAACATTAGTTAGGCTTTTTATTAATAATTTAATATCAATAAAGTCCAAAACGGGCAGTGCACGATTGGGATCAAGTCGGTTGCGCTTTTTTTCATAAATCAAACCTGCCTCAGAAAATAAATAAACTTTATAATATATTATTTGAGAACTTTTTTTTATACTTATTCCTTTTTTAATGACGAGTAATAATGGCGAGTTTGCGACTATTCGCCATAGAAAATGGCGATTAATCGGTATTCGACTATTCGCGGCATCTCTAGTGTAGGCCCAGGCACAGATTAAGGCCCAGGACGAGATGGTGGAATGAGCTAGAGAGATTTCAGTTGACCGGCAAAATGTCAAGGGGGAAATTAGACATTTGTTTTGCAGCCTACTGCCTAATTATGACGTCTAAATAAAACCGCGCGGTAAGGGAAAAATAAAATTTATCCAACAGCGTAGTTCGTTACAGAAAATCACTCAAAACTCAAGCATTACTTAAAACTCGTTTAAAGCCTTTTGATTGGTTGAAATTAGTTTTAAGTAATGCTTGAGTCTTGAGTGAGGTTCTGTAATACGGGCCTAAGAGTCTATAATACCTCACAGCATGATCCTCCGTTATATCGAAAATACTGCAGCATTAATTTTGAAATAAATATATAGTAAAGTTGAGGATTAATGTTAAGTACTATGTGATGAAAACACGATGCCATAAAATTTTCTCGATAGAAAAAAAATCTAAAGTTACCTCCAAACCGAACAATAAACCGCTGGTATTCAAAAAATACTTCAAATTTGATCATGAAACTTTGCATAATAACTGAACTAACTACACACATCAACACGGTCTAGGGATATTTCATACTCAATTAAATAACTCGAAAAGTACTAGCCGCATTGGAATCTTTTATACACCGATTTGTTTGTAATTTATCTCAGACTAATTCCAAATTCAAATTTTTGAAAATTCTTTTGTTTCGGTGGCATAAAAATGTCTTGATGTGTAGGAGAGGGTATTTTCATTTGTGCGAAATTTAGAAAACAATACGAATTACATTTAGTTACAGTTTTTTTTCATTTTTAAACGAAAGATAAAGTTAAAATTGAGGTATTGTAGCCATGCAACGCCAACATTTGACGAGGGCGGAGATGTTACGAGCTGTGGGAATGCTGGAAGCTGGGTCTGTTCAGCGTAATGTTGCTGAGGCCATAGGGACCCACCACAATGTAATTTCAAGATTGTGGACACGCTATCGTGCCACAGGTGAAGTAGCGGAGAGGCACCGGGGCCCAAGTCGCATCACTACCCCCAGACAAGACCGATTTTTGCAAATTACTGCGCGAGCTCAACCAAATGCAACGGCGACTCAATTGGTCCAAAGGCTGCGAGTGGAACACCAAGTGCTTGTGAGTGACCAAACTGTAAGAAGGCGACTGCATGAAAGCAATCTACGCTCTCGTAGACCACTCCGGGTCCCACCTTTGCGGAGAGGCAATCGTGGACGACGATTAGAATGGGTTCGGAACCACGTGGACTGGGGCCGTGAGCAATGGTCCAATGTGCTGTTCACGGATTAATCCAGGTTCGGCTTCCATCCAGATTCACGAAGGACGTGTGTTTGGTGAGTTCCTGGACGATGGAGCCGTCTTCATAACCCTCAGGAAGTTCACCCATACCAAGGAGGAACAATTATGGTTTGGGCAGGAATTCGTCTTGGAGGACGGACGGATCTCGTTTGGGTGCGGGGCAATATGATGGCAGAACGATACGTCCAACAGGTGCTGGGGCCCGTAATCTTGCCCCACAGAACACAAATGGGGCAAGATTTCCTGCTCATGCACGACAATGCCCGGGCACACACGGCGAGAACGGTAGCAGCTTGGTTACATACACACAATGTTAGGGCCTTAGACTGGCCTGCTCAATCGCCAGATCTAAATCCCATTGAGCATGCGTGGGATATGCTGCAAAGAAGAGCTCTGAAGGAAGTTCCTGAAAATCTGGCTACAGAAGATCAACTTTTTGCGCACCTCAGAAGGACATGGGACAATATTCCGCAGCAAGACATTGACAACCTTGTTCTGAGCATGCCGAATCGTTGCCGATGTGTTATGAACATCATGGGCGCTTTCTCAGACTACTAACTTCAAGTTTATAAACACAAATTAAATGATTTTTCTATTTTTTTCAGTTTTTACTCATAAATTAAAAGTTAATTCATATACGGTTTCCGTCTATGCTTCATTTTTTTTCCATAAAATCCTGAAATTTTAATCGAAGTACCTTAACCATTATTAAAAAATGGTAGAATATTAAATAACGTATCTTTTAAATATATACATGTCATATAAATAATTAACACATTGATAGTAATTCGCTTTTTTAAAAATATCCCTAGACCGTGTTGATGTGTATAAAGCAGATACTATGTGTTCTATTCTTTTGAAATTACCATTATTTTCGCCGTAAAAAGAAATTACCTAAACTATTGGCGCCTTGGAGCCTTCTCCCTGCCGCTCAGTCCCGCTCTCAGTCAGTCCGAGAGCAGTATCGTGCGAGCGAGATAAGGAGTGAATGTGTGAATTGAGCTGAGGTATTATGGACTCTTCAGGTTTCTGAAAATGGGCATATATGTAAGTAGTAACGGCAAGAGGACAGAGTATGGTCTATGTCGAAAGTTAATAATAATCCTGCATGTCTAATCATGTGTGTCGCCGCGTTTTTAATATTTGTTTATTAATTGCTATTAAATCAGATTTGCGTATTTTTACATGCATGATGCAGAAAATCATGCGGCCACTCCCTAGAATCGTTATATCGTGAGATGAAATCCCAATTCGTGAGATCTCACGATAAATCATGAATAACTCTTGCAACATTTCTGGACAGCAGATTATGTTCTTGTAAGATGTCTTGAAAATTCCTATTGAACATAAGAGCGTTTACCCTAAAAGTTGGCAACGTCGCAAATAGCTGTCAAATATTTACCTATTTTGATTATTTTGGCAATATTACTGTATGGAAATATGAAATGTAACTGAGACTGGGGAGCTAAAATATTGATAATTAAATGCAATAATTAATATCGTAACACCGAATATTTAGTTTTAGATGTAAAAAAAAATACTTGAAATCTTTCCAAATGCGTTTTTTACACCTAAAACGGTTACAACATCAAATTCAATGCTATAACTGCAATTCATTAATAAGATTCTAGCAACAAGTAATTTTGCCAAATTAATCAAAACAGCGAAATATTTGACACCTATTGCGACGTTGCGCACGTTCAGAATAAACGGACACAAGACCAATCAACAAACTGCCTTTCATTCATAGTACCGTGCAGTCCAGTGCAGTGCAGTTTCCGCACTTAAACTGTACTGAATTAGGATGGCATTTAATTTGCAGCGTCAAACACATTGGCAACAAGAGTTCAAGGCTCGCCTTAAGTGGCTGCATGCTAGTCTAGTCTTCTGAAGGTTAAGGCGAGATTGAGGCGGGCTCTCGTAAAGCGGTAGTAATTGATTAATAAGCAATAAGACCCACACTGCATTAAATAAACTGATTCTAGTTAAGCTGGACAGACGGACAGTTATAATAGATCACTCGTGTTTGTGTGTGTAGGACATTCTCCTTCAGTCATGGCTGTTCAGATCCATCAATGGGACTATAAATTATGTAGTAGGTACCTTTACCTACCTACTGATACAAGTGAATATACATACAGGGCCAAATTAAACTATGTAGTTAGCAAACTCCGCAAATGAGATGAGTATCTAAAAACATGTATGTATACAGGGTGGCAGCAGGGACATCGACGCGAAAACTCTTACCATGGATTCAGTACATTATTCTGAACCCCATGGCTGAAATGTTTTGTCGGTTATTAAAAAAAAATCTGTTGTTTCATAGAGAACCTACGCGGTCAAAATGTATGGAAACGCTATTTCTTTTTTAAATAACCGGGGAAAAATTTCAACGCAGCGGGGTTTGATATCGTGTATTTAACAGTTTTCGCGTCGATGTCCCTGCCAACCTGTATACAACAATATTCTGTGATTGCTTTACCTCACACACTGACATAAGTCAGTGTAAAGTAGAAAAAAAAATTCAATTAATAATAATTGTTTTTTTTAATACTTTTACAATATTTGTAAATACGTGAGCACCATCAGCATCATCAGCAGCATCTATTACATAATTTATTTATCTGTCATTGCTCCACTTTTTTTTTTAGCTACGTAGATGTAGTAATATTTTGTATTCTAGGTGCATCGTCTTCACATACAATTTTAATTAATGCATACAAAAAATATTGTAAAACGTTTTTAAAAGAGTAACGGTGGAGTTTCTTGCCCATTCTTCTTCACACGAAACTACTTTTCGGAACTGCCGACTAGAAACATTTTATTTTATTGTTATTTTTTGACGTTTTAAAGTGCCTATTTGGATAAACGATTTGACTTTGACTTTGACATGATAAAATAAAACATTTGATGACCTTTTTTTGGGGTTTTTGCTACGTCTGCGGAGTTTTGCTAGCTAATTTTATATAACCGTGTGGAATCTACATGTTGCTGCTAAAAATTACGTACGGATTGTGGCCTAGTTTTTATAGCCCTCCTTCTCTTGTCAACATAGACAGAGCGAGTGCAATGAGTGCAGAGTAATCGAGCACTCTCCGTAGTCGTAACACGCAATGATAGTGACGCTCGTGTGGTCATTGTAAACATGCTGCATTCAGTGAAGTCCAACCTTCAATTTAAGGCCGCATTTACACCAGCACGCGTAGCCTGACAACCATACAAACGGGCTTTCTACGGGTTTTGTCGACGGAAGAATAGACAAAATGACAGAGTGCGATTATTTTTCTGTCATTTTGTCTATTCTTCCGTCGACAAAACCCGTTTCTATTGGTTTTCATATATTACACCTACACTACGCTTGGTGTGAACGCTGCCTTAGGCCCTTTGACCACGGCACGGTACTGCGTATAAACCGCGCCGTAGAAACAACGTGTCTGTCAACAAGCTTCCATAGTGATCCATACAACACTGATGACCGCAGGGTCATCAGTGTTGTTGTTGTGTGTTGATCTACACACGGTGAATAACCGTAGCTTTTCATGGCAAGAAAAACGTGCGTTCTAAGGGCCTTACTCTCGCCCGACTAGAAACACGAGAACTGTATGTCGGTCACATAAAGCCTTTAAGTTCTACAATGCGATGGGTTAAAAGATGTCAATGGTGCATTATTGTTTACAAGTGTCTTCGCTTTCAATTGCCAAGATACGGGTCATAATATTCATAATGGAACTCTTACATTGTCAACAATTCATTTAATATTTCTGTAAGTAGGTAGCTAGGTTTCTGTATGTGTAAACCTAAATTGTTTTGAGTTATTTGTCGATTATGGAACTCTTTATGTGTCAACAATTCATTTAATATTTATGTAAGTACCTATGTTTCTGTATGTGTAAATTGTTTAAGAGTTATTTGTACCATGGAAACAGAACTGTTACGGGAAACCTTTGGTTCGAGGTGTAACAAACCCGCTATCTAATTACGACTAAAGGCTTGTGCAGACCAGCGCGACTTGTCGCGCGACGCGACACGAACAATACAATTTCTAAGAAAACTTCACAGTATAACAATAACCGGTGTCGCGTCGCGCGACAAGTCGCGCTGGTCTGCACAAGCCTTATTATGTAACATATTTTCGTAAACGATTTCGACTAATCTGTTTCATTTGGCAGTTCAACAACATTCATCGCGTCATTTACGTTGTTGAGCAGATTTTGTTTTTCGAACTTATCAAGCAATGGATTAGCAATCTGTTTCAAAACGATTCAGATTCTAATTGATCGTGTATTACGCAATTAGGGTACCGGTTATTCTCCGATTTTTTTTAACACAAACATCTATCGAAAACTATAGTGCTGATGGTACGAATTTTAATTCTTTTTGTGACCGCTTGGGGGGCTGTACAATATTTCATATAATTATATCATATATGAAGACGATAGCGAGTTTTGGGTGTGTAAACTCATCGCAGAGCTACTGGTTTCAACCGTATCAAACTTGCTTGCGACCGACGCGATGTAACGAACCTTGCACTAATACTAAATAACCTGCCTACCTTTTTTTTTTTTTTGGGTGTGAAATCATCAAATGACTCCTCCCGCTCTGGGCGGAGCGAGAGGGAGTGTCAGACTTTTTCTGACTAAAACCCACCCGTGTTCCTTCCGTTGCCTGTGTGCTGGGGCCGCGATATCCCTTTCAGACAAACCCGCAACCCCAGCAGGAAATAACCTGCCTAGCTGCGAGCAAGTTAGAAGTAGCGCTAGCTGGCTGCTGCCGCGGTTGGTCACAGTTCTAACCTAACCTAACCATTTTACCCAGTTCACAATCATACGATGAAAGTATTTTGGGCAAGACTTCACTGTGGAAAAGGAGCTAGTTTGTTTAAATTGTGTCAGGGTCTGTTAAATAACACACCTAAAATCACGCCTGTTTTACGCGAAAGGTTAGGTAGACGTACACAACATCTATATACTCGTTTATAAAAGAAAGTCATTTTAGTTACACTATTTATAACTCAAGAACGGCTGAACCGATTTAGCTGAAAATTGGTGGAGAGGTAGCTTAGAACCAGGAGTCTAACACAGAATACTTTTTATTCCGGAAACCACCCTCTAAAGGGGTGAAAAGGGGCCTGAAAGTTTGTATGGGAAAATAAAAACGGATGACTGGATTTGGATGAAAATTTAGTACTAGGCTTGCATGAATTCACGATAGTATTATTTTTTTTGGAAAGGTAAGGGTAGGTAGGTAGGGTAAGTAGGGTAGGTAGGGTAAGTACGGTATGTAGGTAGGGTAGGTAGGGTATGTAGGTAGGGTAAGTAGGCTAAGTAGGGTAGGTAGGGTAGGTAAGGTAGCCAGGGTAGCTAGGGTAGCTAGGGTAGGTAGGTAGGGTAGATAGGTAGGGTAGGTAGTGTGAATAGGTAGGGTAGGTAGGTGCACCGTAGATAAGTACTTAATGCTACGCGGGCAGCTAGTTACTTATAAAAAATCCTCCTTTTATTCTTCTCTTGCAACACGTTTTACCCCTTCTAGCAGACAGTAGCCATGGCTTTCAATTTGACAGTTCAACAACATTCATTGCGTTATTTACGTTGTTGAGACAACATTTTCGAACATATGAAGCAATGGATTAGCAACATCCTTCAAAATCAGTCAGATTGTGATTGAAAGTTTGTTAGGAAATAAGGGTGCTGATTGAAGTAGGTTAGCAGCGATTCTAAAGAATGTGTCGCTCGATATAATAAATGGGAATCGATAAAATCCGAGAATTGATAGCTCAGTTTAACTCAATTCATCAATTTAACTCGGTCACCTAGTTTGAAAGTATGAATAGACAATAAGTTCTCTAGGTGAGTAGGAAACTCTTCAACGGTCAAACCGAACCATTGAAGATTTGATCCGATTATTGACGGAAAGTATCTGCTAGTAATGTAATGGACTTTTGCAATTATAACATTTTGCCTATGTCACAGATGAACACAATAGTTAGTAGATATACTCTCAGTAGTAGTAATATATAGTTCACTCCGCAAAATAATCATTTAAATAAAAAGCGACTCTTGCTACCACAAAATAAACTGCAATTCAGGTCGCACAGCGCTAATTACCTACAGTTATATTCACCTAGAAGTTGCCTCTCTTTCTATCGCGTAACTCTTATATCTTCTGACTACGTTACACTCACTGAATTGGCCCGACAAGACGAGCTCGCCGCGTACTTGTAGCTTCATACCTAAAATGCGAAGTGAACCGTAAGTATTCTTCTGTGCCTATGTCCAATTGTGGACGTCTTTCGGCTGAAAAGATGATGATGATTATGACAACCTCTATGGTCCACTGTCGCAAGCGCTGTACTGAGTATGAGATCCTGGGTTTTTCCAACAGGAATTGCTCAGTAGCAGCCCTGTGACTAGATTTGTGCCCGGTTGATGGCAATAGGCTCGCCCCCTATTACATAGAACTTACACATAACTGGCGAAATGTGGGTGTACTAAGGGTACACCTCTGCCTAAACCTTCGGGGATTATAGGCGTAATGTTTTGTTATGATATGATGATGATGATTAGGTACGTTTTTTTTAAGTTAGATTTTTTCCATAAGAACAAATCTCTTATTGAAGAAATCTAACTTAGAGATGTATTATTATTGACGTGACAACGTCTAATAAATCGCTGCACGCACGAAAAGTGTCCCGTTACGCTCACTGTCCCGTTACGCTCATTGTAACGTTACGATCGGAGCGAGGGAAGGGAATGTTTTGTTATGACGTTGTCACGTTAAACTATATATCGTCCGTAAACCGACTTTACATACAAACATTTGTTTCTTCTTCTTTATTAAGGAACTTTGTCACAATACTGACTAAGTCGCTCCATCATAGCTAAATTTTGAATTTATTCAATTATTTTATATGATTGTAATATATATTGTAGAGAGTTCTAGCCTCATCCGACATAGGCTTAGCTAAAACACTATTTAATTAAAGTACCAATTCCAAACATATTTTGGAAATCAAACAGATTTCTTCTGAGGCGTTCGCCCCGCTCACATTCGATCAAGATACATATGATCTACGTCGTCGATTATTCCACATTTCTCGAAATTAGATGTATAATTGCGAGAAATGTGGAATAATCAAATTGAATTTTAATTATTTTAATGATTATAATTCTGTAAATACATATCTGTTAAAGTCGCGAAACATATTTTGATTAAGATACAACCTGATACCGAGCTGCAAATTGCAAAAAACGTAAGAAAAATAGAATTTCGTGGCTGCGGATTCACCTAACTTGTCTAAGTAAACCTCGATCTCTTATATAGTCTCGATGGCCTTAGCCTATGACCTGGCATACCAAATCTTTACAAATATGAAGAACCTTAATATTTTACGTAATCCTCTAATGTTATGAATATATTATTTATTATGACTGCTCAAAATATTCTTATTCATAATTTACTGTCCACTGAAGGTCAGTTTTTATACTGTAGTTGCAATTATGTAGGAATTTTGGAATTGATACTTATAATGTGCAGTGACAGGGCTATGTAAAATCATTTAAATAAAAAGCGACTCTTGAAACGACACAATAAAGTCCAATTCAGGTCGCACAGGGCTAATCACCTACAGTTATATTCAACTAGAAGTTGCCTCTCTTTCTATCGCGTGACTCTTAGATCTTCTGACTACGTTACACTCACTGAATTGGCCCAGCAAGACGGGCCCGCAGCGTACTTGTAGCTTCATACCTAAACTGCGGAGTGTCCCATCTGTATTGATCTGTGGTAGAGTCTAAAGCAGGCTGGCATGGCGTAGCGTAGACGCATAGTTAGGTACCTACTTAGCTATAACAAAAACTATAAGTCAAGTGGCCGTTTTGCGTTTGTGATGTATATGTTCCGCCAACTTGTGCTTTTTATTTTGTGTTCTTTCTTTGCGTTATGTTGCCAGCGAATAAGCGTATTTTCTTTCTTTCCTTTTCTTTAAGTTTTAAAATCAAATATTAGCGGACACCGGTGCTGGTAGCGGACAGAATTTACCTCAGACCACAGATTAATACAGATGGAACACTTCGCAAAATCATTTAATTAAAAAGCGACTCTTGCTACGACACAATAAAGTCCAATTCAGGTCGCACAGCGCTAATCACCTACAGTTATATTCAACTAGAAGTGCCCAGCAAGACGGGCCCACCGCGTACTTGTAGCTTCTTACCTAAACTTCGGAGTGTCCCATCTGTGCTCAGACATACACAAATTCACGACAAAAGTACCAATAAAGGTGCCATGTTTTACTACAGAACCTTATACTGTATAACCTACATTAACACATACAGTTTCTTGAGTACCCATCTCCGAGATAGGAATCCTGTAACTAGTGTAGATTATCTTGGCAACCTCAGCTGTTATACCTGTGTTGTTCATAGTACAATGACCCCGGTGGCATAGGGCAAGGCTCTAGTCTTACGTCACATGAGTTAGCTTGATGTGTGATGACATTTTGACTACTGGAATGTTTATGTTTGTGTAAATGGCATAAAATGTGTGTATTTATGTTTAAAATATTTCGTAATAATTTAAGTATTGGCCACCTAGTTCTGCAATATGTGTTAGTAGCAGGCAGAAGAACGTTGAATTTTCAAGTTTAAGGCGGATGCGTCAAGGTAGGCCGCGAAATTCAAATTTTGTTACGTTTTTTGCAATTTGCAGGTCAGTATCATGTTGTAAGTTGATTTAAATGTGATTCGCGGCCGTATCAAATGTACATTTACAGAATAGTCATCATAAAAATTATCAATACAGCTCTCTAAGTTCATATAATTCCATTGAATGACTATTTCATGATCTCAAATGACATTTGACGTTTGTGCTTACTTATGGAGTTGTATTCCTGATTGTAATGATTATAATTATGTAAAGCCATGTTTGTTACGGTCGCGAATCATATTTTATTTAATATACAACCTGACACTGACCTACAAATTGCAAAAAACTTAAGAAAATTTGAATTTCGCGGGCTACCTTAGCGCATCCCCCTTAACCCCTAACCATCTCGCACACTATTCGACATGTGACTGCGACAGCTCGTCACTATGACGCAGGTCCGTCGCGTCGCATGCTATTGTCGTCGGGTGTGAACCGTGTGTCTATCGCTGCGACAAGTAGCGAGAGCGTGCGACTGGTGTTTTTGTTACTCTGCAACTAGTCTAAACTCTAGTCTAACTCTAGTCTAACTCTAAGTCTTCATGTTTATTAAGATTATTGAGAACATTTAGCACATCAATCACAAATATTTAACTCGTTTGTTGGCATAATATGTTTGGCTTGTTCGTAATTTTTCATGGTTATATTTATAGGCATACAAACAAGGGCAGTTTGAAGATAAAGCAAATTTGTTTCTGAGGAGCCACGAGCCGTCTGGTCGGAGGATCCTCCCTTTTCTATGGGGGATGAGTGAACTTTACACCCTGTTCCTCATACCCCTAAAATACTACTGTCGTGAATTTTTCCACATATCCAATACCAACCATTTAGCTGGCAGGGGTAACACTTGACTAACAAAAATTTGCACCTTAAAGCTTAATATTACGCAAACGGATTCATGAATTGAAAAATGGTTTTCACATATGTAGGGGAGGTACCCCAAAAATAAAATCTTCTACCACTTTGTCGGTGTGATTAATATGTATACCCATGCCAAATTACAGCTTTCTAGTACTAGGACTCTCTGAGCTAAGCCGCGGACAGACAGACGGACAGACAGACAGACGGACATGGTGAAACTATACGGGTTCCTTGTTTACTACGGAACCCTAAAATAACTTAAGAAAATTTGAATTTTAGTGGGCTGCAACTGCGGATCCACCTTAATTGCCATTAAGCTTCTCAATATTTACTCAATCCATAAACTCATAATTACATATTAGGAACGTAGTGACCAGTTTACACAACAGCTTAGCACCGATTTTGACGGAATCTCTTCAAAGAAACGACCAATATATTTAGACATGCGTTAAAAATTGGAAACTTCATTGCTCCCATTTTCGTCGCTTATGTCTTTGAAAGTGGCGCTGCCATCAAATGTCAAGAGATAATGGGCATTGGTCGCCAGTTCGCCACTTGATGTAGAGAGCAAACATTCAGACACAAATTATTATGGTTCAAGAGGTGTTTGCTTGCAACCTACGCAGGTTGCTCGATGTTTGTCGTATGGCTAGGCTTTGTTAAAAAGTGGTTTTACCGCTCGTTAAAGGCAATTTTTTGTACTAATATTTCAAAAACGTTGAAGCAGACAAATCCTTTTGAAAGGTCAGGAGTTAATCAGGCTTCTAGCTTTTGTTTTTTCCATTGGGTCTTGAGATTCGAGACGGTTTGAAGTGAAACCAGCGAGGTCAGATGATATGGAACCAGCCAGTACCTACTCTAATTGCGTAATACACGATCAATCAGAATATCTAATAATCGTTTTGAAATAGATTGCTAATACATTGCTTCATAAGTTCGACAAATAATACTGCTCTACAACGTAAATAACGCAATTGATGTTGTTGAACTGTCAAAATGAAACAGGTTAGTCGTAATCGTTTACGAAAATATCTTACGTAATTTGATAGCTGGCGTGTAGCCAAAAAGGCAACAATTATGCCCAAAAGAAGACTGCGCTAAGTTGAGTCAATTGATTTATAATTATAGTTTTCACAGCAACTATACCTTCGTTGTCATTCCACATTAGTTGGCAGACTTCGGAAGCTATAACAGTGGCCTCAAATACTTACAGTTTTCCTCATATAACTCACTATTTGTTTTGGAACATTAAGAAGGTGGCCCATTGATATTCACATGTTAGCGCCACAAAGCACGCAGAAACACGTCATGTGGAGATAATTCATCCATTACAGAAAAAAAACACGTCGCACTATAAATAAATCCTGATTATGCCACCTAATCACGCGCAAGATGGGCGATTATATCAATTTACTACATTGTTAGAATGCACCTTTTATAAAATACTTTATTTATATGATTAATTATACCTCTTAGGTTTTTAATTAGCCCATCAATCTATTTTAATTGATTTATTTACTATGCTCTAGCTAGGCTACTTTGCCTACAGTGTTCTAAGGAGCTGTGTGATGCTTGTAATGACAGTCTAGCTGAACACTTTCGACTCCTACCATTTTTCATAGAACTCATTCGCCATGCCGCCATACATATTGCAAGTGAACCCTCCGGGAGGGTAGCCGGCATTACGTTTGCGCTAAAGTTAACCATCGCGGACGGTCAACGGCATTAGGTTTAAAACCATGTTATAAAACACTGTAAAACGAAGTAAAATACGGTTTTCACGGGGTCTTGTCGCTATACATAGTTTCCAACCTTTTATTTTTATTGTAAATATTTATAATCGTTAACAAAAAAAAAATGCTTGGATTTTAAAACCAACGCATATACTAATAAATATTGTCAAAATATAGGTACATCAGATATAAGATCTGATGTACCTATATTTTGACAATCTCAAAATCTTATTTTCATGATTTATAATTCTGTATTCGCTAAGAAAAACCTACATTTAAAATGAGCCCTCAGCGAGGGCTCCCGGCATCCCGTATGCTACGTGAACCCTCCAGAACAGCTCCCGGCTTTGAACGTGTTAAATTGTAAACGGTGGTTGCCTGCTATCTAATTACGTAGCACATTTTCGTAAACGATTACTACTAATCTGTTGCATGTTGACAGTTCAACAACATTCATTGCGTTATTTACGTTGAACAGATTTTTTATTCGAACTTATGAAGCAATAGATTAGCAATCTGTTCTAAACTATTCAGATTCTGATTGATCGTGTATTACGCCATTAGGGTACCGGTCTCAGAATTTTATAACACAAACATCTATCGAAATCTATAGTGCTCATGGTAGGAATTTTAATTCTTTTTGTGACCGCTTGTACCAAGATATGCTGCAAACACATTATTTTAAATTAATGTTTGTATGTTTTAGGCTTTTTGTGATTGAAACTGACATTGGTGCCGATTCTCTTGTACACCGGATAAAACTAACTAAACTATCACTAAAATTCCTTCTTTAATCTTAGAGCTATTCTGCAAATAAAATTCTCTAAATAAAAAAAAAAAATTGACACGACTAAAATCGAATTTGACAATCGCGAATCCACGTGGTACCCGTGGTTTGCCCTAACCCGTGATTTTTTTTAGAGCCGAAGGCGCGTTTGGCGTGCAGCCTCGACGTGTTTTATATGGAATTTTTCACTTTTTGTATGGAAAATATGAAAAATATTACCTACATGTTGAGTTAAGGGTTTATGCGTTTTATAAAGGGTGTCGAAATTTTCATTATTTTTGCGATAGGACGCACCATTTTCGAGAATACAGTACTGTTTTGCGCGTCAAGTCGAGATGTTGGTGTGAATGTCAGTAATGTTTTATTCCTGTCCTCGATAAGGCGGTTGCAAATAAATCGATAAACAGACAGAAAACGATTATCGATTCATACCAAGTAAATTAGCATAGATTTTATAGCAATTTGTATGTAATCGTCCGACCTGTGCGTGCAGGGTGGCTCTAAGGTCAACGGAGCAACAATGGCTAAGGGTGAGCCGTGAATATCATGTTACCATAATAATAACAGCCTATTGACGGCTTCACACTATAATTTTATATAATTATGTCAGGAAACACGAACAAATAGTTTCAGGTTCTGTGTGTGTTTTAAAGTTATTTTTGTGTAATGACTACGAGCTAAACACCGTGAAATGTTTATTATAATTTACAGCGCATGTTGCGAATTTGTTTGAATAGTCGAGATCGGGCGTAAAAAGTGTTTAAACTGAAGGCCAATTCTCGTACTTAAAAAACGTTCACATTCTAGTCGCAAATTGTCAAACTTGTCAAAAATGTTGGTAAATTGATTGTATTTTTGACAGATTGCGAATGAGATGCGAATGTGAATGTTCTTAAAAATTACGGGAATTGCCCCTCTGGTGTAGCAATAGCAGTCAAATTGTTGATAGTTAACATTTAAGTCACCCCCCCTCCTCCTGGCAGCCCTGTTGTTCGTCTTCCCGGGTCGGGCAGAGAAATAGGATTTTTCCATTAGGAATTTCTTAGTAACAGCTCGGAGTTCGGAAGCTGGCGGTGTGATACCCGCGTGCTCTGCGCCTGATCTCTCCCCGGTCGTGTCGGATTGTCGTCCCATCGGTCTATGAGATTGACGGAACAGAGAGTGCTCCTTCGGTCTGGAGAACTATTATTATTAATTAAATCATAACGCTTGGTACTTATAGGCCATGTTTTCGCAGATTTACACATCGTCATTAGAATAATAGGTCTATATATTTTTAGTACGTGCCTCCACATTTTGGTTGTCAAAATCAGTTCTTAATTTCGTTTCAACAGCAGTTCACTGCAGTTCACTGGATTGGCTCATTGGTGATACGATTGGTGACTGGTGTATGTTATAATACTCATACAATGGAGAATCCTGCTGCCACTCTTGACTTCAAAGCCTTTTTTGAGCATTCCCAAAATGCCTTAACATTGAAAACTTGTACTGAAGGCTTACAAGTTCCGAATTATTTCCAATACTCGTAAATTCCATTTCCGTCAGCTTTAGTTCTTTAAATTTTATTTTTAGCATCGAACTGACCAAGTAGGTCCACCAAGTATGGTGTCAACCTTCTTCTTGGCCAACATTCGCGGGCCGTCGCATAATTGAATATAGTATTTTATTAATACTATAGTTACATGCATGTGCCTTGTGGAACTACTCGTCGTTAACGGGGCCAAGGAAATGATAAACATTTTATAAAGTATGGACTACTATGTGTTTAAGTGTTTGTTGTATGTTCATTCATTCATTCATTTCGTCCACTGCTGGACAAAGGCCTCCCTCAAAGGGTGTTTGCCATAATCGCCACGCTTGGCAGACAGGTTGGCGATCACAGTATGGCGTTAAAATACATAGAGAACGCTGCTGCCCATTCTCTAGTGAGTCCCTTAGTCGGCTTTTACGACACCCACGGGAAGAAATGGGATGGTGCTATTCTTTACGTCCGGTACCACACGGTTGTATGTTATCATTGTATTATGTTCTAAACTTCCATGTTATTTTATGGGTGTTAGAAACGTCAAGTTGGATTGTTTTGTAGTCTAGTGGACCTTCATACCGGTCTGTGTCTACGTTTTGAAGTCCCGTGTGAGATGAGTGAGTGAGTGTCTTCTTCTTCACGCCAACCTGCAACATCGACAACTAGAGCCTAAAATATCCAGTACCTATCAATTTTATTCAATAGTTACAATTTCGGCATCTACATCGCCACAACGAATCGCGAACTACGCATCAAGACCTGACGTCACATAAATCCTGCATCGCTCAATTAGAGTTTACCGCGCGAACACAATATATTATAACTTCCCCGACATCAATCGTTGGGCAGTAGCCACCCGTCTGGTCGGAGGATCCTCCATTTTCTATAGAGGATGAGTGAACTTAACACCCTGTTCCTCATGCCTCTAAATGAATACACAATTATATAGTAAACTTCACAATATATGTTCAAAGTGTTTGTTGTTAGGTAGTTATACTTGTGAAGAAATACCTATTCACTATCATGTTTTGTTTAGATACATTATATTGTCGTAAAGATTTAATGGTGGCTATTGTTTAATTAACTTATGGATGATCTACGTGAGTGTGACTGATGCATCGAGGAGTAACTTAGTATTATTTATGGTCTTAGTTACCTATTTGAAAGCAAATTGAGTTGAATTGAGACAATGTGAGTTGAGTTGTTGACACTTAAGTCCTCATACCGAATTGTTGCCAGCCTACTTGTATTGTAGCATTTGTAGCTACTAGCTGTCTATAGTAATTGTTGTGCTTGTAAAACTTGTGAATGATTAATAACGTTCTTAAAGTACATAGTTAATGTAAACTCGTCATTATTGTAGTTCTGGGTATTAATACGAGTATCCGCAACAATGTGATTTATTTTTGTTTATCTTTAAATCTGGTTGAGATAGCCCAAAGACCTGTCTCATAAACTGTAACTACTACAATAACTTTGTTGTTGTAAAGACATAAAACCTTCCAGGCCAGAGTAATTTAAAAGGTTAATATAGTTACTTGTAATTCAGCCTGTTTAATAATATCGAGAAGTTTCTCGTCGAATTTCTATCCGAAAGGTAAATGGAATCCGAAACCCATTATGCATCAAATAATCAGGTAAAATTCACGACATGAGCCAACTCTGGTCTGTTGACGCGACAGACCACAGGACAAGCCAAGGCTTTTAACACCACCTAGGGGCACAACTATCTCATAGCTTTAAAAGATACACACTATTTGGGCAAGCACGACATAGTACCAAATTAGAAGAGGAAGCCTGAAAGTGGCCCCTCTTACTAAAAAGTTGTGGAAATCGGCTGTCATGTGATATGGAGGAAAGAGGAAAATGTCGTGCAGAACGTTTTGAGTATACATGTGGATTCTGAATGTAGCCCCGGTGACTTAAAAGTTGTGTTGTAAAAATCGGTTACCATGTGATGCAGAGAATGAGGAAACTTTTGAGCGGAATTTTGGGTACTTATGAATGTGCATGGGCGTACCCAGCTTTTGGCCAAGGGGGGGGGGGGGGGGGTTCAAGTCAGTTTTTTTTAAGCCGGGTCTTGTGAACATGTTTTAGCCTAAAC
Source organism: Agrochola macilenta (assembly GCA_916701695.1). Classification (NCBI taxonomy): domain Eukaryota; kingdom Metazoa; phylum Arthropoda; class Insecta; order Lepidoptera; family Noctuidae; genus Agrochola; species Agrochola macilenta. Next base: position 4,992,217 of record OU753554.1, on the reverse strand, counting down.
ACTACATGAAGTAGGTGTATGTAGTGGGTACAGGAAAAACCCGCAGGAGATCCTGCAATATAGGTAGTCAAAAAATAAACTTTGTGCTTGCTTGCTTGCTGCGTTCGTATATTTTGCATCTTAGAACAAGACCGGCCGCGCACCGCGGTTTTTTCTAAAATTAATGCATAATAAATATTGTATTGTAAAGTAAGTCTTAACGTGAATCTAAAATAACTTTTATCGACAACATTTGGTACGTAGGCAGACAAAATCTAGGGGGGGCAACTGCCCTTCCCTGCCCCCCCCCCCCCACCGGGTACGCCCATGTGAATGTGGATGCCTACCTATATGTATATCATAATCATAAATCATAAATCTTTATTGGAACAAAAACACATCTTACAGATTGATTGCGTACGTAAATAGCTATATTAGGTAGTTACAAGACTGTGTCGCAGCTATTAACGCCCACCTGCAAGAGGGAGACGACAACGTTCCACATTCCAGTTAATGAAAATACAGTCGGAATTAAAAAAGAACAATAAAGAAAATTAAAATAGTAAAAAATTAAAATATTAAAATAAGAAATAGTAAAAAATCAAATGGTAAAAAAAAAATGTTATAGTAGTAAATTACAGAAAAATATACAAATATTAAAAAATATTTACAATGCATTTGTTCGAAAAGAGCGTTTACAATGCATTTGCTCGAAAAGAGCCTTTTCCAAGCAGTAAATTAGTGCGGAAAGTGTCACTTTTTTTCACTAGTGCTTTTTACTTTTCTGTTTTTTTTTTAATTTTTGTGGCCGTCGTCAGCCCGTTGCAGAGTTTTTATTATTTGAGAAATGTTTTACAAATCAGATGATGATGATAACGATGACGATGGCTAAGGCGATGGCGATGGCGATGACGACATCGATGACGATGGGGATGGCAATGGCGGAGTCAAAGTCAAAGTCAAATTCAAAGTCGAAGTCGAAAGTCAAAGTCATGAATGTTGTTTTTATCATTTATATACGTCGTCATTATGTTAGATGTTACACATCATCGTAAGGCTCACTCGTCCTTTTTTTTTTTCTCTCACAATGCATAGTAAAACGTTGTATGATACACGTGCGTGAGATGATTTCAATTTGAAATCACCTACCTTCCGCACTTATAGCATAAATAACTATTTCCAAGCAGTCAATTTGTGCGGAAAGTGTCACTTATTTTCACTAGTGCTTTTTACTTTTCTGTTTGTTTTTAATTATTGAGGCCGTCGTCAGCCCGTCTCAGAGATTTTATTATTTGAGAAAAGTTTTACAAATCAGATGATGATGATGATGATAACGATGACGATGCCGATGGCGATAGAGATGATTCTGACGATGGTCAAAATCAAAAAGTCAAAGTCAAAGGCAAAGTCGAAGTCGTGAATATTGTTTTTATCATTTATATAAGTCGTCTTAGATGTTACACATCATAGGCGACTTATATTATATTATGTTAATCATATGGCTTTATGAGTACTGGGAGTAAGGGAAGAAGACCAAATAAACGATGGATGGAATCTGTCAAAGATATGGCTAAAAAGGGTGACTACTGAGATGAGGAGGGAAGTATGGAAGAAGAAGAAGACGAAGAGATGTTGCTCAGACCCCAAATAAATTGGGATATGATGGTAGTTCCCGGTTAACTATGTCGCAAGTGATAACTGAAACGTACACGAACTGAGTATTTTATCCGAGGTTGCATCATTCACCGTCCGTATGTTTATAAAACAACGCCATCAGTACCGAGATATTTACTACGATTTCACGGTGTCCTAGGACAATTTGTTCGACAACTTTATGCTTCTATACACTAGTGTATAGAAGCATAAAGTTGTCGAACAAATTGCGATGGATATATCAATGAATATAATATAAACATTTATTTAGAATCAGTTTTGCACTTGAAAGAAGAAAGAAAGAAAGAAAAATTGTTTATTCTGCACAAACAAAACGCACACAAAAAAAGCAAAAATCCAAAATACACACATACAAAAGCAGCCAAAGCCCCTGTATTCAACCATTAAATAAAATTTAAAAAACAAAATAATGTTGTTCATTGGTTGATGTCAAGGCCACGGACCAAAGACTAAAACGTACTCTTAGCACTCTTGTGACATTTGCAAAAGACAACATAAACATAACAAAAGCAAAATGCTAACAGAGATATCTACTTTTGTAACAAATAATAAGAAAAATAATGCTGTGCGTCGCATCTGTGCAAGAACAGGTCAATGCTCAGCGAATTGCTGAGAAATTCGGATGTGGGTTCATCCGAATTTCTCAGCAATTCGCTGTCAACAGCGCTGGTTTTCAGCAATTACCTATGGAATGACATATTGACGTCCCCCTGCGCGACCTATTAAATCGGGTTAGTATTATTTTTCACTGAAATAAGTGAGATTATACAAAAGTAATAAAAATATATATCTGTATTTGAGCATATCATAAATTTAAGAAATAATAATAATACATCAACTAAGACCATAATACAATGAGAATAAAACAAGTAAGTACCTAAGTAATTAAGTACTATAAATGTGTGCAGTTTCAGTGTGACGAATAAAGTATTCTGTGGTGTATAGTGTGGTGTGTTTTCTTTTTGTTATTTGAGTAATTATAATAATTTCGATAATACACAAATAATCCTTAATATATGTCTACATTGATACACCATAGTTTCCTAGATGCACCATGGGAATTGCGATTTGTTTGCGTCTCGATGGCGTGGCGACCATTTGCATAACGGTAGGCATCGAGGCATGGGGTTGGCAGAAAACAACCAAGCTTTTTCGGTCAAATTGGTAAATAAGCTAAAAGGTACAGTTTGATAGTGTTATTTATGGATACTTTGATCAAGATCACTTGTGTCAAGTCATGAAGGCCTTTCGGGGTTTGGTCTTCCGGGTTCCCGAAATTGGTCCTAGTAATCAGAGCGCACGAAGATTTGTCTGGTTAGAGAAGGTTCCATAGTAATATGGAAGGCTTAATGTTCATCAGTGGGTAATTTACGAGCCTTCATATATTGGATTTATCTCTTCATCATTTACCTAGCCTTTCCCAACTTTAATATTGAGGTCGGCTTCAAGTCTAACCGGATCCAGTTAAAAACTCACCAGTACTTTAAATGGAGTGACTGCCTATCTGCCCAAGGGGCTACCAGGTAATCGATTTACCTGAAGATAATAATTAGGTAGGAGAGGAGGGAGAGAGAGGGAGATAGATCGGAAATAGGCAACTATCGCCCAATAAGTCTCATGTCTAATATTTATAAGGTGTTCTAAAAAATAATACTAAAACGCATCACCAAAAAACTTGACGAACAACAATCAAGAGAACAGGCTGGATTTCGATCAGGATTCTCAACGATAGATCACATACATGTGGTAAAACAGCTTGTTGAAAAATGCCAAGAATATAACTATCCACTATACATGGGATTCGTGGATTATAATAAAGCATTCGACTCTTTGGAACATCAATACATCTGGGAAGCCCTGAAAAACCAAGGAATAGAAAATAAATATATAAGGCTAATAAAAAACGTATATTCCAACAACAAAGCACGAATAAAACTAGAAACGGAGGGAGAAACTTTCACAATACACCGGAGAGTCAGGCAGGGAGACCCACTCTCGCCAAAACTTTTTTCATCAGTGCTAGAGGAAGTCATCAGGAAGATGGAATGGGACAACATGGGAATTAACATCAATGGAACACGTTTAAATCACCTAAGGTTCGCAGATGACATAGTACTTATAACAGATAACCCGGAAAGCCTTCAAAACATGCTTCAAGATTTGTCACGTGAAAGCAAAAAGGTCGGCCTAACAATAAATAAAACAAAGACCAAAATAATAACAAACAGATCCGAAATAAGAATCTCTATAGGTAAGGACGAAATAGAATATGTAAATTCCTATATATACCTAGGCCAACTTATTGCCTTTAACAACCAAATGGGCTCAGAGATAGAGACACGGATAGCCAATGCATGGAAGAGATATTGGTCTCTCAAAGAAGTGCTAAAAGGTAAACAATATAATATTGCAATGAAAAGAAAAATATATAACACATGCATATTACCAATATTAACTTACGGGTGCCAGACCTGGGCAAACACAGAAAAACAAAACCAAAATCTGATAACATGTCAAAGAGATGGAAAGGAGTATTCTGGGTTACACAAAAAGAGACAGGAAAAGAGCCATAGATATAAGACGCATTACTAAAATTAAATAATACGAAATAATACGAATGTATGAAATTATGCACGGAAACACCACTCTGGGAAATTGTGCCACTGCTTGTTCTAAAGATTCTTGAGCATGTGTGACGGAGTAACGTTTAAAGTAGTCCATACACGATGTCCCAGAATTAACGCACAACACCAAACACCCTTTTAGAATATTATTTTATAATCATAATATATACACCGAATTTTTATTATTATACGTAAAAAAAAACAAAAAAATGTTTTACTGATTGTAGGTGAAAATTGTGGTCACATTACAAATCTACGCACGCACACTGTCGCACACGTATAGGGGTCTAGCGTAGTAGGTACTTCGACCATTTTGTTTTTTTTTACTGTACAGTGAAAGTGTGACTGTAATTTACGTATTGTAAGTATATTAAAAATGACAGAAATCAATTCAGTAAACTATTCTGAACAAACAACTGTCTTAATGTGCATTAGGTAATGCAGACGAATTGCATAGTATTAAGTCCACTTAATGGTTCTCTTTAAATAAACAAATATGTAACAATATGTAAAAAAAAACCTGTCCAATCCGAAAGGGGCATAGAGGTACTTATTTACTGCAATAAAATTACCAAAAAGTTTTTTTAAAACTATTATTGAAAATAAAAAAGTTATTGATGTTTAAAATTCACATTTTTTGTGCTTACCAAAATTACTCCAAATCCACAAAAAAATTGAGCTAGTTATGATTTTTTAGAGACCCGCTAGACGAATGGCCACCCGCGCCCAATATAATCCACTCGGTAAAATGCCTGACTGAAAAAAAAAATGCGTTTTGTTTTCAATGCAGTATTTTACTGAGTATAATTGCTCTTTAAAATTCTCATTTTTAGTACTTACCAAAATTACTCCAAATCCACAAAAAAAAATGAGCTAGTTATGACTTTTAGAGACCCGCTAAACGAAGGCCACCCGCCCAATATACCCCACTCGAAAAAATAACCATTGAAAAAAAAAAAAAAAAACTTTTTTCCTGAATTTTCCAATCTCAGTACGATACCTAACAACACCCTTACGAATCGGACATGGTATATTTAACTACAGTTTCGCTTACTGCACCTCCGGCAGTCAGGATTCGTAACCAAACTTTCTGACTGCCTAATAATTTTTCTTCGTCATGAATATACTCATACAAAAAATAATGCCTGACAGTGCATCAGGCTTTATTTTTTGTCGCGTTTTATATATTATAAGTTTACCCTAACAACGCACGAGGAAAATGATTACGAAATACAGATTAAAAGAACGTAGGTACCTACCAAATTGCAACATATTTCATAAAGGTACGATCAGATATAACATGCGATAAGGTGAATGAGGTGATAGGTAAATGCTCCGCTGGTAAATCATTTATCTTATCCGTGACAGGTATAACAAATACGTTTTGATGATTTTTGATTGCCTTTGATTTTCGAGATAGAGTCCGCGCCACCATTCAAGTCCGATAAACGTGGCTCTAGTATCTATGCCATTGCATTAAAAAATGGTTCCTATCCTGTTTTGTCTTTCCGATAGCCTTATTTACTCTTTCAAAAGGCGCCCGGCTGTCCTCCAGCCTTCGGGGATAAGACTTTGGGATTCTTACCTCACTAAAACCACGCCAGTGCTGTCACCACCAGAGCAGCACAAGCCTAGGATGGGAGCACCCGGCCCTCTAAACTGTATAGTTCGGATACGCCCCCGAAAGGACCCGAACAGTAACACACGAACCTACGCGCGCTCGGTAGCGGGTATCCAAGAGGACGACATCGACTTCGACATCGATATAATGATTATGTAAATATTTATTATGCTACCCACTAAATCATCTGAGTGTGCGTTAATCAAAAGAGTTGGTTAAAAAGCTCTTATGTTAACGCCATTAAATCTTTCATATTTATCTCGCAAGTTTATTCATTTACCTTTATAAAATCCAGGTGTGTGTAATCTCACCATTTTATGTAAAGTAGGTTGCCAAGACTTACGAGTACATAACGCTTTCACTGTTAATAAGTTATCAAATCTAATGTAGAGCCCAGCCCCTACTCTACAAGGCCTAACTCTAACAACCATACATCCATTACTCTCCGCTTATATCTTGGTCAAAATGTACGGCTTGGCCGTTTCGCGACCGTCGCGTCGTACAGACACTCGTAATGGCTTATGGTAAGAAACTGTTGTGTCATGCAATTGTTCAATAGAACGGCCAAGCCATATATTTTGACCAAGATGTAAGGTTCGTATAGCTAGGCCTTGTACAGTTAGGGGCTTGCTTGGCTCTACATTAAATGACTTGTCTTGACGAGGGCTGTCCCGTGCCCCCAGATAGTCGCTATTTTGATGACAGTGGTGATCGAGGAAAACATAAAAATTGAGGATTTCGAACACCCTAACTCCATTGAATAATACATATTTATAATTATTCTATTGTTCAAGTTAAATTAGTAGTGGTAATGAAGTTTTAGGATATCCAAAGTGGAAGTTTCGCGCCAATCGTACGTGTTTAAATTTTTCCTTTTCACAAATAAAATATCATACACACACGTATGTAGTATATACGATATATATAGTTATAGTATATACGATTTAAAATCCGACAAATTGGTTTTTGGATACATGTTATATTATATAATACTTATTTTACACATCTTTTATTGATATACAAGCCTCGATTATCCGAACGTCGCTCAACTGACGACCGCTTATCCGAACAGTAGTAACGCGCGGGTCAACGCCCGCCCGCCCCGCGCGTTCCTCGCTCGCGCCTACCGCGCTGTGGTTTTTGCGCACTTGTCGCGACTCGTTCACTTGTTATTGTACTCGTATCTCACTTCCAAGTAACCGCTAGTCGATAAACTAAATTTTGCCGCGTGGAAGTAAACTCTCGATTTAAAATGCCTAAACGTAAACGTGTTGTCCTTTCTATGAAAGATAAATACGAAATTAATAAACGGTTAGAGGAAGGCGAATCTGCAACCAAGTTATCCGATGAATACCAAGTTGGTAAGTCTACCATTACGGATATAAAAAAACAAAAGACGAGCATAAGTAACTTTATATCCCAGCTTGATTCTTCTGACGGATCCACGAGTCGTAAAACGATGAAACTTGCCTCAAACACGAATTTAGATGATGCTGTATATAAATGGTTTACTCAAAAAAGATCCCAGGGAGAACCTGTTTCTGGCCCTATTCTGTGTGAAAAAGCAATTCAATTTAACGAAAAACTTGGAGGGCCGTCAAATTTTCAAGCAAGCACTGGCTGGTTAAAACGATTTAAGTCAAGACATGGCATTCGTGAACTTCAAATACAAGGAGAAAAACTATCTGCTTCATTCAAAATCAAACTAAGGGATATACTGAACGAAGGAAATTACGCTCTCGAAAACGTTTATAATGCAGACGAAACCGGGCTCAATTGGAAAGCTTTGCCACGAAAAACTCTTGCTTCACGTCGTGAATTAGTAGCACCTGGTCCTAAAATAAGTAAGGATCGTATCACTGCATTAGCATGTGCTAATGCTACTGGTAGCCACCGATTGCCCACGCTTGTAATTGGTAAAAGTAAGAAACCACGTTGTTTCAAGCACGTTAATATGTCTGCTATGCCTATCGTCTACACTTCGCAAAAGAGTGCTTGGATGGATAGTGCAATTTTCGTGGAATGGTTTACAGACACTTTTATACCCTCTGTAAAAGCTCATCAATTAAAAAATGGTAAAAGAGAGAAAACATTATTGCTTCTTGATAACGCCCCAACTCATCCATCATGTGACATCTTAAATGAAAAAGACGAGTTTATAAAAGTCATGTTTCTTCCACCTAACGTAACTTCATTATTACAGCCCATGGATCAAGGCGTTATTCAGACTTTCAAACGGTATTATAGAAAAGAATTGTTACGTAAGTTACTTTTGGAAAAAGAAGAGGATGGAGAAGAAAGCCTGATAAGAAATCATAAAAAGATTGATTTAAAAGACGCGTCCTACATGATCGGAGCAGCGTGGGATAGTGTAAAAGAGCAGAACTTGAAAAAAGCGTGGAATAAGGTTTTGTCTATAGGAGAAAATCCTCAAAGTGAATGTGTAAATGAGAAACAGGAAGATATGTCTGAAATGATAGATATGCTAAAAGATCTCGATTACCAAGAATGTGATGAAGAAGAGGTTCAACAATGGATGGATATCGACGATGAAGATCCCGGGTATCAAATTATGCAAGATACCGAAATTTTAGACCTCATGACTAATAAGGCTGACGCCACCGCTAGCACCACATCAACTACAAGTTCAGATAATGAAGATGAAAACATAGTTAGTGCTTCTGAAGCGTTTACTTGCTTAGATATTGCCTTGCGTTGGCTTGAAACACAGGCTGAAAGCGACAAGTATCAAATAACTGTTCTTAAAAAAGTACGTGATCTAGCCGCTCGTAAGCGGGTAGGCTTGTTTCGGCAGACGAAGATTCAAGATTTTTTTAAGCGTTGATTGTATCTAGTACATATGTACATGTTTTACTGCAAGATTTTCTGCGCTTTTTTTTGTTTATTTCCTATTTGTCATTAAAGTTACATAAATGTAAATATAGTTTTCATTTACCTGTACGTACCTAAATATGTCATAGTTGAATCTACGTATATATACATATAAGTAGTTCGATTATCCGAAAACACCGGTTTTCCGAACACCCATGTCCCAATTAGTTCGGATAATCGACGCTCCACTGTACTTTAGCTAATATTGCGTGATGCGTCTGCGGATGAATAGCACCAAAATACGTGAATTTTTTAACGATTGTGCGTTTTATGCACAATCTTAAAATGGACTTATTTGCTGTACTTACAGCATAAAATAAAACATGTTATGTTACAAATATGTATTTAAATTGTTACTATTATTTTCTAGAGGACTAAGCCCAGGTATACACGGGCGTTTTTTTCCCGCACTAGATTTTCAAGACACCGCTTACTTAGCGCCGAGAGTTGAAAATCCAACAGTGTTTTTTTGACGCGCTGGAATGCGCTCTGTCACAGATGGATACAGATCTTATAGATGGGACACTCCGCAGATTAGGTATGAAGCTACAAGTACGCGGCGGGCCCGTCTTGCTGAGCCAATTCAGTGAGTGTAACGTAGTTAGAAGATCTCGGAGTTACACGATAGAAAGAGAGCCAACTTATAGGTGAATATAACTGTAGGTAATTAGCGATGTGCGAAATTGCACTTTATTGTGTCATTGCAAGCGTCGCTTTTTATTTTAATTATTTTGCGGAATGTCCTATATGTATTAATATGTGGCTCTGTTGGATTCTCAGCTTGACTAAATACCGAGAATTGAAAAAATTGTGCGCCAAAATTTTTTTTCGTGTTAACAAATCGCCTTACGAGCGAACCTGGGCTTAGGAAAGGTTACATTTTGAAATTGTATGTTACGGCGAGCAATGGGGTGAGCAAGTGGTTTAAATGCGTATTACTGAAGCTAACTCAAAAACTACCTAAGAAAAGTTAATTAAATTAATATCGGACTACCTCAGGTATTTCATCCAAAAAAATACGAGCGAGTCTTACAGTAGTCGCATATGATGTGAAGGGGCGGAAGGGGCGGCCCGCCCCGGGCCTCCGGCGGTCTTAGGGGGCCCCCAAATGCCTCCGCTTTTCCCTGATCATGGGGTCTCAACTCGAACAAATTATAATTAGTCTTGAAAAAAGTCCATAGATGGTAGCATAGGTAACAATTATGAAATTAACAATCATTAAAAGTGTTAAACGGTAGATTATGGCTGACATAAACATTTATTCAACAACAAACATGAACACTTATTTATATGTACATACAAATGTGAGCTGAATAAAAAGCTTGTAAAAATACTTTTTTTTTAAAGCTGGGGGCCTCATTCAGCTTTGCCGCCCCGAGCCTCTGTTTCTCTTTCTTTCTCTTTTTTTAAAAACGTTGCCCCACACTAAGAACCCCCGCCTCCCGCCACCGCCGCTCGCCGCTGTTGCCTCTGACGGGCGTAGTCAGCTTAGCTTAGTCCGCCACTGAATTGATGTGTGACATCTTGACTGACAGTACCAATCATCATCATCATCATCATCGTGATCGTCATCGTCATCATCATCATCCTGTTTACAACCTCTCGGAAAATGTGTTGGGACCATCTGACGGCCAACTCAAGCACCGCGCTCGCTTTTTGGTCAAATCAGATAGCGCGCGCTTCTCCAGCTTCCTGTTACATACTTCCGTCCCTTTTCACGAAATCACTCCCTCAGATTGCAGGGAAGCAAGAGGAAAGATGTTACACTTCAAAAATTATTTTCAAAATCTGTCCACAATTCATGAAATTATCGACAAACATACATAAAAAAAATACCGTGCTAAGTAATAACAGCCGCACGGGTCGATACATCAGGTTACGCTACGCTTGCCGGGGTTGGTCCGTGGCTGTGTGACCAATCTTTACATACCGGGACTCCTCCGTGCCTCGGAAAGCACATTCAACTGTTGGTCCCGGCTGTCATTCGTGGATCTTTGACAGTCGTTACGGGTCGTCAGAAGCCCGAAAGTCTGACAACCAGTCTTACCAAGGAGTATCGTATTACCCAATTACTGGGTTGTGGAGGTCAGATGCAGTCACTCCATTTAAAATACTGGTATTCTGCTGCATCCGGTTAGACTGAAAGCCGACCCCAACATATTTGCGAAAAGGATAGGAAGATTGATTGATACATTTAAAAAAATACATACAGACGAACATAGAACTACTTACCTCATTTTTTTAAGTCGGTTAAAAATAGCTGCGGTAATATATATTTTTTAAATAAATTCGAATGTTCAATAGATGTAAATTGCTGAATTTTATGACGTAATTCGCAACATCTCGTCGAGTCCGTTGATAAATGTCATATTACGAGTATTATGTCAAAATCTTATGTCGTAGAGTGGTTAAAAGACGACTCCTGAACCTGGGCATCCCTGGGGATACTATAAGAGCTACTTATTTTATATTATCAATTTTAATTTATTCTGTTAATTGATTAAAACGGCACATGCAATTCCCTGTGTGTTTATTATTCTAGAGTGCCATAGCACGTGTCCGTCTGGATTGAGGAGCCATGTCTCATATTTGAACGAGGGTACTACCAGTATTTAGTAGTAAATTAGCCGATTTTGTAGGCCGGATCCTGGAATTTGTAGTAAAACCCTTAAAAAGTTATACGACATTAAAGGTGGCTCCTCAATCCAGATGTCTGAACTGAGGAGCCACCTTAGAACTCGAAAACTAGCCAACGGATATTTTTGAAAATTTTGTAGGATTTAGTAGTACTTATGCGTAGCCTGTACAAAAAAAATGGGGCTGAATTTGAGATAGCTACAATGCTTCGATTTTTCATAAAAATCCATAAATTTCACCGCGCTGTTTCTCGGAAAGTAATCAACCAATTACAACAGATTTTTTGTATAATTTAGTAGCAAATGTGATTTAATTTGTACAGTAAAAATTAAATGGAAAAGCTATATAATTTCGCTGATACAACACATTTTATGTGGCTCCTCGTATATGTTCGTGGCTACTAAACTAGTTGATCAAATCGGACAGCAATAGCACCAATATTTAGTAGAAATTTCTACTAAATATTCGCATAATCCAACATCCTTCACATTCAGTATTTCCAAAGAAATTAATAAAATAACATTCCTTAACAATTTAGTGTGGTACGAGAGCCCGCGATCAAAACCATATCACATCGTTTTACGGCCAAAACTATATAAAATCGTTAGTTTAGATGATTCTCAACCCGACTCGGTGGGAACTACCGGTCGGAAACGTACCAGTTTTACGAGAGCCCATTTCTGCTCCCATTTCTGAATATTCATGACAAATTATAGAAAATTCACTTTAAAAGGATTCCCCTATGATTTTATGGACTCGTGGTCTCGTGTTTTTTAAATAAATACTGTTTTAGAAAAAAATGTCTTCACCTCCGTTTTTTTTCATAGTCGACAAATTTTTATTAAAAACTGTTAGTTAATCCGATAAAATAACTCATAAGCTTTTGGAAATAATAAACAGAATCCAAATCGAGACAATAACATAGGAGATATGGCAAACACTACTAAAAAAATTAAAAATTTAATAACATGAAAAATATTGAAGATAGAACCCCCTTGTATAGTTCAATTTCAATAATTTTTCATGAATATTCAGAAATATACGGGCGGCACATGCCCATGAGCGACATTGTATGAAAATGCGCTCAGGTCAAACGTGAAGCGAAAAATGTATGACTTGACAAGACATAAAGATTTCTGAAGTATTAAATAAAAAATCCTTCCGGAATAAATTTTACATAATTATCAAAAAAAAAACACCAAAACCGCATCAAAATCGGTCGGAATTTTAGAAGACTAACGCGGTCACACCGCCAAACACAAAAAGCGACTTTGTTTTATAATATTTAGAGATTAGAGAAGAGAAGATATTACAAATAGAGATTAGAGAATATATTGATAGACATAATATTTAGAGATTAGAGATTTTTTTAAATGCCACTATTTTGGGATAATGCACTTTTTTTTATTATTTTTTTTTAATATACAGGCTGTTAAAGAAATTGCGTGCCATAGCTTCAGGGTGAGTTCAGAGTCGATAAAGGAACCCGTAAAAAATTATAAATAAATACCTTTAAAAAAGTAAAAGGAATTGCTTGCCATAGCTTAGGGGTAGGTTCAGTATCGATAAAGGAACCCATGAAAAAAAAAAATATAAAAATAAATTGCTAATGTAGTACCTACTAATTAAATACAAATCGTTTAGAATTGATTAAAAAATTGCTTAAAATAAGTTTTTATTTTGTTTAAATGCTAATTAATAATTTCCTAGAGTTACCTACCTACTATCGAACGCAATGAAAGTAAGTAATTAAAGCATTTAAACAAATAAAATAATTATAATTCTAAACTATTGCTATTTTAAGTTAGTAGGTACTACATTAGGTTGATCTTGCAATTTTTTTTTTTTTTTTTTATTCATGGGTTCCTATATCGATACTGAACCTACCCCTAGGCTATGGCAAGCAATTTCTTTAACACCCTGTATAGTGCTCATTACTTAAGTGCTGATTGATGAAGAATTATTCATGTGTAAATAAAACTCTGTTTATGATCATAGTTACTCACACTCACACTCTCACTCTTATAGTCACTTATTCAGCCGATTATAGATTATGCCGACGCCTGCTACCTGGATGCTACTGAAGAGCTATTAAACAAGCTTGAGCGCTTGCAAAACTTGTGCATTCGCTTTGTTTTCGGTCTCCGAAAGTATGACCATGTTTCTCATCTTCGCAAGGAACTCAAGTGGCTCCCAATCCGCCTTCGCAGGAACACTCGTATTTTATGTCTCCTCTTCAACGTCTTACTCAACCCGTCTTATCCTACTTACCTACGTGAGCGTTTTACCTACGCTCGCCCTAGCGACGCACCGTGTAGATCACACCTTAGATCACTCCTTAAATCTCATCCTCATAAAACAAGCTACTATTCCTATTCATTCTCTGTCCATGCAGTAAGATTGTGGAACTCACTTCCGCCTAGAATCCGTGATTTAAAAACTGTTTCTCAATTTAAATATAGAGTAAAAGAGCATTACCTTTCCTCTCAACTGTGAGTATTTATATACCTGTAATATGTATGTTTATATATATTTAAGCTTTATGTATTTATTTAAGTATATGTCAATTTATTACGTTATACGTGTAGGTATATTTTGATATTTTAGTTTAAGACTTCGCATATTTGTATTTTACTCTCCTTGTTCTCACACACTATTGTCTACATTTCTTTCTCATTTCTCCTTTCGCAGGTCTGCTGGAAGAAATTTCTTAAGAAATAAGCAGTACCTTTGTACTCATAATTATGTTTATGTCGTATTTGTATCAATTTTACTGTGTGTACATAAATAATAAAATAAATAAATAAATAGTTTGAATTATTTATGGTCGCCGCATACACTATACTGTTAACGCTCAGTCCACGTGTGACACGCAAAATGTCTGAAAACAAACTTTTTCAAACCTAATAAAATTACGAAACCTATGTACATTTTTTATATTCAGACATATTGTGATAAAACCATCTGCCCATTCTTTTGACTTAGTAGAAATGGGCTCCCGTAAAACTGGTACGTTTCTGACCGGTACTGCCCATCGAGTCAGGTTGAGAATCATCTAAACTAACGATTTTATATGGTTTTGGCCGTAAAACGATGTGATATGGTTTTGATCGCGGGCTCTCGTACCACACTAAATTGTTAAGGAATGTTTTTTTTAATAATATCTTTGGAAATACTGAATGTGAAGGATGTTGGATTATGCCAATATCTAGTAGAAATTTCTACTAAATATTGGTGCTATTGTTATCCGATTTGATCAACTAGTTTAGTAGCTACGTACATATACGAGGAGCCACATTAAATGTGTTGTACCAGCGAAATTATATAGTTTTTCCATTTAATTTTTACTGTACAAATTAAATCACATTTGCTACTAAATTATACAAAAAATCTGTTGTAATTGGTTGATTGTTTTACGAGAAACAGCGCGGTGAAATTTATGCATTTTTATGAAAGATCAAAACATTGTAGCTATCTCAAATTCAGCCCTACAAAACCCATTTTTTTTGTACAGGCTACGCATAAGTACTACTAAATCCTACAAAATTTTCAAAAATATCCGTTGGCTAGTTTTCGAGTTCTAAGGTGGCTCCTCAATTCAGACATCTGGATTGAGGAGCCACCTTTAATGTCGTATAACTTTTTGAGGGTTTTACTACAAATTCCAGGATCCGGCCTACAAAATCGGCTACTTTACTACTAAATATTGGTAGTACCCTCGTTCAAATATGAGACATGGCTCCTCAATCCATACGGACACCATAGCACTCGTGGGCTGCAGCTGAAAATCAGCGTCAGGTGGCACTTTGTGTTGTCATCTGAAATCATGCTGAGCGAGGCCCTTTTGGCATTAAAAGCATTGTTTTCTGTTGTTTAAATAGTTTTAAGGATTTTTTTTTGTTGCTGTAATGCTAATTAACGATTTTTAAGAGCGTGTATCCTAAAGTTAGGCAACGTCGCAAATAGCTGTCAAATATTTACCTGTTTGGCTTAATTCGGTAATTTCTGTATGGAAATATGAAATGCGGCTAACTAGCGATCTAAAATATTGATTATGAAATGGAATAATTATTATCATATTTAGTTTTATATTTAGTTTTATATGTAAAAAAAGTATTTGGAAACTTTCCATATGCCTTTTTTACACCTAAAACGGTTACAACATCAAATTCAATGTTATAATTGCAATTCATTATTAATATTCTAGTTCGCTAGTTAGCCACATTTCTTATTTCTATACAGTAATATTGCCAAATTAATGAAAACAGCGAAATATTTGACATCTATTTGCGACGTGAATTTTCAGGAAAACCCTCATTGGAGAGGCCTATGTCCAGGAGAGGAGTGCCGTAGGCTGATGATGGATGTAGTTTTTGGGGACATGTGCTTTTCTACTGTTGCAATGTTTAGGTAGATGTAGGTATTTATCTTTAAATGGTCTAAGTAGACACTTCTACTTCTCCTGAATCGAATTGGAAGCCTTCTTGTCACAGTCATGACGTGCAGCTGCCGACTATTTCTGTTATGTTTATTAATATTTATGTTATTGATCTATTTTGTTTTCTGCTTACCTACTCTTGTCTTTTTGTATGCACGTGTTTCTGTGACAAATAAACCAACTTTTATTTCTTTCATTATTATTGTTATAAAAAAACTCTAAGCACTTAGAGTTTTATTCTGTTTGGGAAAAACATCACCTTTTATAGTTACTTTTCTACTAGGTACGCGGAAAAAATGTGACCCAATTATTATAAGGAGTTTATTTTCAGTCGGCTTATAGGTGACTGGCCCGAATTTACTTGGCCGAAAAGGGCGAAACTTTTAAATAATATTCCTTTTTCTTGAGGCAATTCGTACGTGAATCTACAGAATTGCAAAAAAAATAAACAATTTTGGGGAATCATTACATCGTGTTCAGTTTATTACTCTTTAATAAGTTTTTATAATGTTTATAGTTTAATTGAGAGCAGAGCCGGGTTGAAGGCGGGCGTGACCCCGGATCTCCACAAAATAGGGGCCTCCACAATTTGTTTTTTTTTATTTTATTAAAAAAGAAAGTTTTGTTGGTGCAATACGCAAAATTTACCGTTTTGTAAAAAAACGATAATCAATGTAAGGAAATCTTCTATTAGCTCGAAAATTCAGAGCTACATTTCCAAATGTTGAAATTAAGTTGAGAATGTAGGTACTTGGTGTTGATGGCGTCGAACTGCACTGGAGAATGCTCATTATAGAAGATGAAATTATAAAAAATGGACTTCGGACTACAATAACACAGAACTGTCTATGAAAGTTATCCCTACTTAGTATTGAAAGTGATTTACTCCGAGAACTGGATTTCACCGAAATTATCAATGATTTTTCTAAGAAAAAAGCTCGCAAGGTTCCATTCGCCTAACATTTATTTTATTTTCTTTTGTATATTTTTAGTACCTATTATGTATAAATGATTGAAAACTATGTTTTTTTTTTCGTCTGGTTCAATAACAAAATCGGTGCCTCCACTTCTTGGTTACCCCAAGGCCTCCACACCTTTAAATCCGGCCCTGGCCGAGAGCAAACAAATTAAACCTGTTTGGAACACATATTAAGCATCGTTTCCAATTAAATTTGACAAGAAAAATATTAAAAAAGGTTGAATATGACAAAAAAGGTACTACATAATTTAAAAACTGCGCTACGCAGTAAGCTGCATGTAAATTAAAATGAACCGGTTCGCTGTTGTTCATATTATTAATAACTAGTAACTAAATGGGATAAGTATTAATAAAACTACACCAATTAATAAAATGTCATGTTATTATTGTAATAATGGATTTTTAATTATTTTTTGTAAACCTTTGTATTAAACCGTTACATGACCGTGTTTTTAATCGATTATAATGAACAGTATGACCGTGACATTGATTTCTGACACAATTTTCATTGCCCCGTTGATCTAGTGGTCATAAGCGGCACTGCTGAGCATGAGGTTCTGGTTCGACTCTCAGGTCGGGCAAAGTGTTATTGGGCTTTTTTCCTCAGGATTTTCTTAGTAGTTGCATTCGTAGCTAGGGTGTTGCGTTGAAAATTCAAAACTAGGCTCACATTAAAGCCGCGTCCGCCTATATTATACTGGAACACACTTTATTTTTATGGTGGGAAATTATCAAATAACTTCTCCCGCTCTGGGCGGAACGGGAGGGCGTGTCAGACTCTTACTGACTAAAACCCACCCGTGTTCCTTCAGTTGCCTGTACGTTGCCAGGGACCACGGTATATCCCTTTCGGACTTTCCCGCGACCCCGGCAGGCATCGGTCCTAGCAGACCCCTTCTGTTGTGCTGACATATCTTTGAGGCGCGCGTGGAACACAACGCGTCTTCGACCCGGGCCAAGGACCAGGCCCTGGTCGAAGACGCGTTGTGTCGGACGGTGAACACTACCTATTGCTCACCGTCCGCAAACCCGCGCCTGCGGTGGCCGGCAATCGGCCTGCAATTCCCGACGCCCAGGGCATACTGCAACACCCTGGTGGTGCAACCATGGTCGCACTGTCAGGTCAATGTATAATACAACTTTATGGTGACATCTTTAGTACCTACCTCACTAAGACACTTGGACAAAATCATACTGGTTGCTAATTTAATTATATTTCTATTTATCATTGATTTTACATTCTGTGATTAGAACTCACACACTAATTTATTAGTATTACTTGTTAAAATTTTAGGAATATCGTAGATATACTTTATTTTTATATACTTTACAATGCGTGTGTGAGCACCATGATAGATACATGGTGCTCACATATTTACAACAAATAATTAATTTATCTGTCATTGCTACATTTTTAATTATTTTTGTCGATTGTGGTATAGTAATCTTATTCCAGGTGCATCGTCACCACATATAATTATAAATAATTAATGTAGGTATACAAAATATTGTAAGACATTTTAAAAGATTAAGGCTGCGTATTTACCAGAGATGAGCGAGGATGCGTAGCGACGGATGTGTGTGAAACTAACCAATAACATCGCTTCACTGTCATAGCTTGAGCTAAGCTAGCTTGTTATTGGTTAGTTTCACACACATTCCTCGGTACGCATCCTCGCTCATCTCGGGTGGAAACGCAGCCTTACGGTGGAGTTTCACCGAGACATGTTCAGAAATAAATTATGGCAGGAACCATAGAAATAATGGCATGCAATAAAACTGTAAATTTTATTACACGCGCAAACTTACTTCCAATACGCCAAAACCTTGCCAAGTTACGTGCGACTGTAGCAGTATTCACATTTAACTTTATCATTCGGTTTATTCGTATTTTTTTTTTCTTGGTGCAGGTATGTACCTAATACTAATTCCTATTGACACGAAAATAGCATCTAAAATCGCTATTTTATTCGATTTTGTTAGAACTATAAGGCAATCTAAAATTATTATGAGTCTATGAAAAGGCCATAGGTCAGGATTCAGGACATATAATTTTGATTTTATTAGGTTTAAATATACATACCTACCTAAATACTAAAATAAAACTGTCCAGACTTCCTAGTATCATCAATGTAATTATTTTTTTATGACTTTAGGTAACAACTTGGTCGAAACTACTTGTTTATGTAATCAAAATAAGAATATTTTAGCAAATTCTTGTACTATCAAGCTTTTTATAGAGGTAGGTGTTATGTAAGATATATGAAATGTTAGTAATTCTATGTTCTATGTTTATTATTGTATTATTGGTAATTTATGCATAAAATGTTCAAGTTTTACCCAACCATTGGCGTTAGGTATAGGCACTCAGCTAGGGTTGCCAGATGTCCGGCTTTAGCCAGACTTGTCCGGCTTTAGTCAGACTTGTCCGGCTTTTTCAAATCATGTCCGACCTAATATATCATATATTAGGCCGGACACGATTGTCCGGCCTGTCCAGCTTTTGTTAGGCAACCCCGCCCCGCCAAAAGATGCCAAACTAAAGCGCGCGAGCAACTCACGCGGACACGCTCGCGATAGTAAGAACCAAATATCCATACTAATATTATAAATTCGAAAGTAACTCTGTCCATGTCAGTGTGTCTGTCTGTCTGTATGTTACCTTTTCACTGCTTGGCAAGAAGGTAGATGGCATCGTGGAGAAGGACATAGGGTACTTTTTTCTCAAAAGTAACCCTTAAGGGGGTGAATAAGGGATTTAAGTTTGTATGGAAAACCCAGCATTTCTTAAGTTATATGAAAATTCAAATTTATGCTTTTGGTAAGAAATAAGGACTCTTATAGAGTTTTTGTAAAATCATCCCCCAAGGGGGTAAAATAGGGGATGATTTTAAAATTTACATGCTTTTGTATACTTCATTTAAAGAGATTTAAGGGATGAGAAATATAGTCACAGTCGGTATCGTTTTTTTTTTTTTGTGTGGGAAATTATCAAATAACGTCTCCCGCTCTGGGCGGAGCGGGAGGGCGTGTCAGACTTTTCCTGACTAAAACCCACCCGTGTTCCTTCCGTTGCCTGTGTGCTGGGGCCGCGATATCCTGTGCCGGGCCGCGATATCCACAGTCCATATCTTGAGATAACATTTAATCTTTTTTGCATTAAAATCGGTCCACTGGGTCAAAAGTTTACAATTTATTATCTGTCTATCTGTTACGTTTTAAGTCCTTAACGCCTGAACGGATTTGGATGAAAGGCATACGGATAGGCCATGATTTAGGTTTGGACATAGGATACTTTTATGCCGGTAGTACGTTCCCGTGGGACGATATCCGAAATCTCGAAATCTCAAAGTAATATAAGTCTCAAATGAATAACAGTAATAAATAAACAAATAAAAGTGTAGCGGCATCTACATCGCTACATGCGAACTACGCATCAAAGACCTGACGTCACATAACATCCTGACGTCACACAAAATCCTGCATCGCGCAATTAGAGTTTACCGCGCGATAAACATATATAGAGTCTCCCAACTTCAAACCTCTGGGCAGTTGCCCGCCAGACATCACACCCGTCTGGTCGGAAGATCCTCCCTTTTCTATGAGTGAACTTTACACCCTGTTCCTCATCCCCTGAAAAAGTACCAACTTTTTTTTTCTTTAAAAGCCTGTGTCAGACTTTCAGGGCAAAATGTCTGGCTAAATATGAATCTATGTCCGGCTTTTATATTTTTGGGCGTGGCAACCCTACACTCAGAACTACCTATTTATGAAGATCTTGTTCCAAAATTACCTAGATCTTTAGAAATGACTTAATTTTGTATGAACTAGGTACCTAAAACCTAATCCACGTTTTCACAGAACGGGATTAGTCACAAAAGATGAAAACGTGCCTAAAATATCTGACACCCCTTGTAATTTTCCAGCTAGCTAAGCGCGTCTTATCTTAGTAGGAAGGTATGTAATTTTCCTAAAATATCCACATATAATTTCGTGAGAAATTCGTTCGTTAGAGATCCAATTTCGCTCCTTTGTACCTAACTTTTTTTGGAGTCTGAATATGGCGTGATCTCTATGGAGCACTTGAAAGGGATACTATGTTCAGAATTTCTGTTAACAATTTCGACTCCACCCAATCATGATAGAAGTCATACGCCATGCTGCCATACATATTGGAAGTGAACCCTCCGGGAGGGTTGCCGGCATTACGTTTGCGCTCATCGCGGACGGTCAACGGCAATAGAACACTGAAAAACGAAGTAAAATAGTGTTTTCAGAGGGTCTTCTCGTTATACGTAGTTTCCAACCTTTTAAATAAATAAATAACAAAATAAAAAAAATAAAGAAGATGATTGGATTTTAAAACCAACGCATGTACCTACTAATAAATCTTGTTAAGATACCTATACATCAGATTTTATTTTCACGGTTTATGATGAAAGAAAAAATCCTAAGAAAAACCTTCATCTGAAATGAAACCTCCGCGAGGGCTTCCGGAATCCATATACGACTAGGTGAACCCTCTAGGAGGGCTCCCAGCACTGAACGTATTAAGGCATGGCAGTATTCACCAAGCCAACCTGAAGTCTTAAGGAGTGAGTGAAACTAATAAGTATGGCCTTTCTTAGGATTTCGTAAAATATGATGCATAGTATGCTTTCAGATATTAAGTAGGTAACTACTTCGTAGGTTTTTATTACCTAATAGTTACTAGGTAGATAATTATATAATTATTTTACCGCCTTTAATCATTATTAGTAGATACTAGGTAATTTATATTTGAAGAAGAAAAATTAAAAAAAGACTTAGTTTGTTTTAATTTAATTAATTAATCAAGTATGTATAGGCTTCACGTGACGAGATGACGTAATGTTTTATTTTTGTTTTATTTGTATTATTTTTGACATTATTTTGACATGATTTTATTTTTTGTGAATTTACCCGAGCATGCTACAATACTAACATTGTTTTTAAGACCTTTGTTACTAACATTATATGGACAATTTTAATTATGTCTGAAATAAATGTATTATTATTTTTATTATAAGTTTTCATTTATGAAGGTACCTACACATTAAAAGTACATTTAATTTTAATTCTGAATATACAATATTAAAGAACATATGCAAAAAAAAAAACAAAAAAAATCGTACGTTTTGTTGTTGTTTTAAAAGCTCATTATACGTATATAATGAGCTTTTAAAACAACAATAACTCGCACTTGACTATAATTTTATCGATAAATTTGTAATGTGTCTACGAGTATTGTAAGATGACTTTTATTCTAGCACCTCCTGGATGTATCGCTGTGCATTCAGATTGCCTATACGAGGTCCGGATACGAACTGAAGGTTCGTTTTTCCTTCCAAAGAAATTCCGCCCCAAACAGTCCACGAACCTCCTCCAAAAGCCACTCGTTCTTCAATACATGCCTGTGCAAATCGTTCTCCCTCTCTTCGGTAAACTTTCCTGCGCCCATCATTTCCATGAAGACTAATTTTACACTCGTCCGAGAACAGCACGACCTTCCATTGTTCGAGTGTCCAATCGACGTGAGCACGAGCAAATCGAAGCCGCGCTTGGCGATGCGCGGGGGTTAATTTTGGACCATTAGCGGGTTTGTGAGGATGCAATCCGCTTTCTGCAAGTCTTCGTCGTACAGTCCATTCACTTATAGCTACACCGCGTACATTACGAAGTTGCTGTTGCACCTGAACACCAGTCAAATGTCGATTTCTTAAACTTGTAGACACCATATAACGATCATCTCGTTCTGAAGTAGCCCGATTTCTGCCCGAACCTGATCGTCTATTGAAGCTCCCAGTCTCTAAGAACCTTCGATACACTCGTCTTACTGCTGATCGACTTAGGTGTAGACGTCTGGCCACGACGCGCTGACTCAATCCAGCCTGGATCAGTGCTACAACTTGAGCGCACTCAGACGGAGTAGTATCCATTTTCACAGAGAGTAAAAACAATTAAACTCAAGGTAAATGGTCACTAAATCAGTAAAATAACCAATTATTGAATAAACAATAAATTGATTAACTTCTAACACAATGCAATGTCACTGAGATTGCGTTATTAAAAATGAGAAATGAGGGTGTCCGAATAAACGAGTCAATATCATCAACAACATCCCGTTTATTGAAATATAGGGTATGTACAAATAAAGTTTATGAAACATACCTTCAAATTACATTATTAGTTTTTGTTTGTTTGATTTTTTTTTTAATATATTGTGTTCCGAATCGAAACTTACAGGGTGGGTCGTTTTTTTTGCACGTAAGAGTAGAAATAATCACACTTTCGAAAACAATATTATGAATTAAAACTATAAATAATTACGAGATTTTTTTTCTAGCTATCGCAATTTCATATCTAATGTGTTCTACTTATATTCGATTTTTTTTGAACAACTGCAGAGAGAGCGTATTTTTTTTAAATTTGACTCATGTCCCTCGATGACGCAGGGCAGGACTCTAAGCGCGAGCTGATTTAGCCCGATTTAGTATTTTTGGGTTTATAAAAAAAAAAAACTATTATACTCAAAAATCCAACCAATTTTAAATTCCCTCTAAAATACGATTACCCCATCGTACATGCAATTTTCATATTATTTTGTGCTGTAATTAGGAAATGAGACGAAAAATGGTTTTGAAATCGACCCAGTTTCGGATTTTTTTTACAATTAGAAAATTACTATTTATCGTGTTTTGATCCTTTCCCTCAAACAAGGATGTATCTATGACATTTTTTTTTTTCAGGACTTAAATACACTAGGTAGGTATTGAAAATTGATTCTATAACAGGCAAATTCGGATAACCCCCCGCGTGAAATATCCAGCGATAACGAGATTGGTCACAGACGTTTAATTTCGTCAAATGCCGATTAATTTGTTAATTACATTCATTTCCTTTTTATTGTCTTTGGCTGGCGATGGGTGACGACATTTTGAATTATCATCGTGTAAAAAATATTTCTAGAAATCTTAGATGATAGGAAGAATTTTGTTGATTTATTAGAAATTTAGAATATCCGACTCCTTGCAACACAGCGGGGCAATATTATAATTTGCATAAAATGGAGAAGTCTGTATATTTTATGTTTTAAATAAATTACCAATAAAATCGATATTTTAAATGATAGAACCGATTCAGTGTGAATCGGTTCTATCTATGAATCTAAAATAAACATCTTCTCTTCTTGTAGGTATCTTTTTTTTTTTTTACGTTTGGAAATTATATAATAACTTCTCCCGCTCTGGGCGCAGCGGGAGGGCGTGTCAGACTCTTACTGACTAAAACCCACCTGTGTTCCTTCAGTTGCCTGTACGTTGCCAGGGGCAAATCGGCCTGCGATTCCCGACACCCAGGGCGTCGCCTGCGGCGGCTAGGTGTGTCAGGGCGCGAAATTTGCCTAGGAGGTAGATATCTGGTAGTGCAACCACATTTCACCAATTAAGTTTAAGCTCCTTATATGTATAATATATGTTAAGGGGTCACTGGCAACTAACACTGATGTATAGCTGTAGGTAAAATTTTGTTTAATATCCGTATGCAATTAATAAACCATTTTTTATTATTGAAAAAAATAGCTTTTGGACCAAAAATATCCAGTCTCAGCGACTTCTGATGTCAGTTAGCAGCAGTAGACTGCAGTACCTAGTTACCTGCTTAGAAAGGTAGGTACCTACTACATAACTCATATATAAGACTAGGTATCTATTATCCTACTTAATATTATAAACGCTAAAGTGTGTTTGTTTGTTTGTTAAGCTTTCACGCTAAAACTGCTGAACAGATTTGGATAAAATTTGGCACATGGGTAGACCATGACCTGTATTAGGACATAGGAGTTTTTATCCCAATATTCTGACGGGATCGAGACTTACGCGGGACAAATAAACTCAGTTTCGCATATACAGGGTGGCAGGGACATCGCTGCTGTTTCATAGAAAAGTGCAATACCTACGCGGTCAAAATGTATGGAGCAGCTGTTTTTTTTTTTTAATAACCGACGAAAAATTTCAACGCAGGGGTGTTCAGAATCATGTACTGAATCTATGGTAACCGGCTTCGCGTCGATGTCCCTGACACCCCGTATAATATTAAAGTTAGGATAGTTAGGATGCATAATTAGACAGTCACGATGATTAGTTAGACTATCTCTAAAGCCCTAAAGGCTTACTCATGACAGGTATTTTGGGTAGACCTACATATTTCGAACGATGATAGACGAGACAGCTATCTCATAATATTAATTAACCTAGCAACAGACCCTTTGGTTTGATGTGGGAAGCGTTGAACGATTTTTAGTAAGGGATAAACTTATACCTAGGTATATTCGCGTC
This sequence comes from Agrochola macilenta, assembly GCA_916701695.1. Lineage (NCBI taxonomy): Eukaryota > Metazoa > Arthropoda > Insecta > Lepidoptera > Noctuidae > Agrochola > Agrochola macilenta. The sequence continues at coordinate 4,967,019 of OU753554.1, read as the reverse complement.
ACCGACATGCTCGCGCCGTATTGCTGTTCTATAGCATTGTAGATGCCGCATATACTACTTTTAACATAAATCAATGTTACGACAATTCGTTCGTTTTCACTCCTTTGCATTGGAACACAATCCATGCATGGATGGAAGTTGAGATGATGGAAGATCTATCACAAGGAGAGTGTGCTATTTGGCTTTCCTGCAGAAATATTACTGTAAAACATATTTCAGCGTTTGAAAACTACGCTGTAGACTACTTAGGCTAGGTAGGCTACAACGTAGCCTATTTTCTGCTTTTCAATACTCAATATCTTTATTGCTTTACTATAATGTGTACTTAGATGGTAACTTTATAATTTCGATCATTATGGACCCTGTAGAGCACAGGGTAGGAGAGAGGAAGCCCTGTTCTAGGAGACCATTTAGTTGTTTCATTGGTATTCAAATCTAACTACCCTTTAATTACTTCTCACTTTTATTTGACACTTTTCAATGGAAGTTGAGATGATGGAAGATCTATCACAAGGAGAGTGTGCTATTTGGCTTTCCTGCAGAAATATTGCTGTAAAACATATTTCAGCGTTTGAAAACTACGCTGTAGACTACTTAGGCTAGGTAGGCTACAACGTAGCCTATTTTCTGCTTTTCATTACTCAATATCTTTATTGCTTTACTATAATGTGTACTTAGATGGTAACTATATAATTTCGATCATTATGGACCCTGTAGAGCACAGGGTAGGAGAGAGGAAGCCCTGTTCTAGGAGACCATTTAGTTGTTTCATTGGTATTCAAATCTAACTACCCTTTAATTACTTCTCACTTTTATTTGACACTTTTCAATGGAAGTTGAGATGATGGAAGATCTATCACAAGGAGAGTGTGCTATTTGGCTTTCCTGCAGAAATATTACTGTAAAACATATTTCAGCGTTTGAAAACTACGCTGTAGACTACTTAGGCTAGGTAGGCTACAACGTAGCCTATTTTCTGCTTTTCAATACTCAATATCTTTATTGCTTTACTATAATGTGTACTTAGATGGTAACTATATAATTTCGATCATTATGTATCCTGTAGAGCACAGGGTAGGAGAGAGGAAGCCCTGTTCTAGGAGACCATTTAGTTGTTTCATTGGTATTCAAATCTAACTACCATTTAATTACTTCTCACTTTTATTTGACACTTTTCAGCATTTTTCAGTTCACAATTTACGTACTAGGTTGAAACATGAATTTACCTTAAGAAGATACTGAGACTCTGTGATGTAATACTCGTAATATCGGTGTAATATGTACCTATGTCAGCTCTCCTGGCTCATTATGATCCCCTACTAGAGCGGATTTGATGACCAATCTCTGATAAAAAATCTCAGTACGTAAATCCGATAACATATTTTTACCTACAATTTTAATCGGATCCATAATAACCACAACCAATCATACCATTAATTAGCTGATAAATAGATTAAAATTAAATAGTACGGTGATGTTATTGGGCTTCCAAAAACATAATAGTTATCTAACAATCATCATTTCCAAACTTCAGGTTTAACCTTGAAAATTGGTGTCTATCAGAAAGTTATCAACATTTGAAGTACAATAGATTACAGGAGAATGATTCGGCCGTTTTTGATAATTTCTCGTAAATACATGATCAGGCGCCGAATCTTATCACTCAGTGTCCGGACTCCGAAAGGGAGAGACGCGTGTTCTATATTTAAAAGTGGTGATGGTGATAGGCAGGCGCGATGGCTACAGTGCATGAAATGAAAATTATTTCCGGAGAGGAGATGGTTAGTGTTGATTTTGTCATTGATTTGCTTTAAAAAAAACCGGCCAAATGCGTGTCGGACCTCGCACAATGAAGGATTCCTTAGTTGGGATGAATTTATCCCAAAAACAAGCTTAACTTTGTACCTAGTTGAAAAACATGTTTTCCCATACATCGATATATGTACGTGACGGTGAATTCTCCAACTGCAAATGTAAGTTTGTAATTGCAGATTTATTTTTATAAAACTACAAATTAACGGTTTTCGGACTTTTTCCTTTACTTGTGCTGTGAGACCTTGCTTCCTGCCAAATTTTATGATTCTGTACCCTGTTGGTTTTGATTTATTTGCGAGTATCAAAATATGTCACATTAAATGGCCGTATTTTTTATTGCGTTGACTTAAAAGCTTGATTTTTTTAGAGCTCCAAGGGACCATAGACTACGTATTTGATATTAATTTCAACTTGATACCTCCACGCGTTCCTGAGCAAAAGGGTTCTGACAGAATGACGGACGGACAACGAAGTGATCCTATAAGGGTTCCGTATTTTCCTTTAGAGGTACGGAACCCTAAAAAAACTTGAAGTTAATCCGAGGGCAAGAAAAACACAATAATGAACGTTTTTATCGTGTATCTTCCTAGAAAATTCCTGAAACCATCGAGGGGGGAGATACAGGGGCAGTGGACTGAAAATGTGCCAAGTAGTGGAAAGTGCGAAGTTGCCTATGCAAAGTGCAATTATATGAACTTACCTGCAGAACTTTCTATACGTATTGTTATTTGTTTGACTTTAGTTTTGAGGTTTCGTAAAAGTTACTTTATGTTTCTGTATTATAAATTATACGCTACTCTTTATGGTATTTACAACTTTTTTGCTACTGTTTTACTGTAGTACTTTTTTCGTTTGAAGTCTTAGTATCGAAGGACCAGATCCAGGTCCACGGATTTAGGCTAGATTTGATTAGTTCTACCTAATTACTAAAGTTAAGTATCATTTAAACTAAGAATAACATCGGTAACAACTCAGGGAAGCTTTTAAAATTATTGGTCCTTTGAATATTCTGAACAATGGATAGGTATAACAACTTAACAGTTATATAATAAGTATTTTAATAACCCATTGTGTTAAAATTTACACATTGTTACAAGACTATTAACCCCGTATGAAATATTCAGATTATGAGAATTTCCCGTTTGTTACGTACGAAGTCTGATATACCTATTACTTTTTAGGGTTCCGTACCCAAATGGTGCCAACAAGACCCTATTACTAAGGCTCCTCTGTTCGTCCATTTAGCACAGGGCTGTATTTTTTTAACCCTAATAGAACGGTGAAGGGGAACATAGTGTGGAAACCGGCATGCCTGACAGATATTTCTCGACGGCATGTGAAGCCAAGTCAGAGGCCCTTGGGCGGCTTTAAACCTCCGACACCAGGTTAGTCACTAACTACACGAAAAGAAGAAGACACTAATAGACGTGTTTTTTTTATAAAGTATTTTTTATAGGTATTATGTAGTGTACGGAACCGTTCGTCTGAGAGTCCGACGTTTTTTTAGTTGTAGGTTTGTTTTGAAACAAATACCTACTTAAATAGGTACCTACCTACTTACTATGTATTTTTTTTACTATATTAAGAGTATTGTCGTTTCATCTGTAATATTTAGCTAAAGTACGCAACAATGCCTGGTATGATATTATGAAGCAACATATGTTTCTAATCAATACGTTATCAGAGATTACTTCATGCAATACAACACGTTTGATATCGGACGAATACGTTTTATGGGTGTGTACTACTTATATACTTACCGAAACAAAATATTCAGAAAAATAGACAGATTTTTTATTTTTATATCTAAGTCAATCAATCTGCCTAGCCTTTTCCCAACTATGTTGGGGTCGGCTTCCAGTCTAACCAGATGCAGCTGAATACCAGTATTTTACATGGAGCGACTGCCTATCTGACCTCCACAACCCAGTAACTGGGTAATACGATACCCCATGGTAAGACTGGTGTCAGACTTTCGGGCTTCTGACGACTCGTAACGACTGTCAAAGATCCACGAATGACAGCCGGGACCAACGGCTTAACGTGCTTTCCGGGGCACGGAGGATTCTCGGTATGTAAAGATGGTCACCCATCCACTGACCAACCCCGGCAAGCGTAGCTTAACCTGATGGATCGACCAGTGCGGCTGTTGTTACTTAGCCACGAGCTCCTCTTTATATCTAAGTACATAATACAATATGTAAAAAACCCTGTCCAATCCGAAAGGGGCACATAGTTACTGAATAACTTAGCTAAAAGTAATAAAAAACCTTATTATTATCTTGTATATAAAAATCAATTGCTGTTCGTGTGTCTCGCTAAAACTCGAGAACGGCTGGGCCGATTTAGCTGATTTTGGTTTTCATGAAATGTTTGTCGTAGTCCAGGGAAGGTTTAAACGGTGACGGTAGGTAGAGTAGTTAGGGTAGGTAGGGTAGGTAGTGTAGGTAGGGTAGGTAGGGTAGGTAGGGTAGGTAGGGTAGGTAGGGTAGGTAGGGTAGGTAGGGCAGGTAGGGTAGGTAGGGTAGGTAGGGTAGGTAGGGTAGGTAGGGTAGGTAGGGTAGGTAGGGTAGGTAGGGTAGGTAGGGTTTAGTACTACCCGTGCGAAGTCGGGCCGGGTGCCAGTTGAAAATAAAAAGTTATTGCTATTTAAAATACACATTTTAGTACTTACCAAAATTACCCCAAATCCATTAAAAAAACAGTAAATTTTCAACAGATCAAATGTAGTTGTGAAGGTCAGGTAGGCAGTTCATGTTAAGTATTCAGCTGCATCCGGTTAGACTAGAAGCCGACCCCAATGTGGTAGGGAAAAAGCAGGCAGATGATTGATTGATTTTAAGTACATGTTCATGAAATAAATTGTTGTGTTGTGTTGTGTTTATCTATGACTTTAAAAAAAAACTTAATCTAGGGTCATTGACCCATTTATACGATAAACGTAATTTATTAGTCGTTGTTTACAAATATGTTTTGGTCTTTTCGTAAAGTAGAACAAACGATAAAAACAAAAGGAGCACTCGCCTTAAATAGGTTGGAGCACCACTCCTGGTTTAATCTATGGGTATAAATTTACCCCTAGCCCTGCGTCCTAAACAAAAGCGAAAATCGCGCGAATTCGCAATCGTTTGTATGAATTTTGATGTACATACGGCTACATATCAAGCTATACATTTCATCGGACCACGGACCGTGTTTTTGATATTTGTATGAGTTGGACATCAGTCCACCGGCATCCGGTGCATGTACAGTCAGCATCAAAAGTTGATGACCACATTTAGATTTTCAAAATCGCTGTATAGTGAAGTGCTAATAGTGAATAAAGTGTACAGCGATTTTGAAAATCTAAATGTGGTCATCAACTTTTGATGCTGACTGTACATCACATCACACACAACCATACGCCACCGCGAATCCAGCGAAAAAAACGGTCCGTTGTCCAGTGAAAAAACGGACGTAAACAAGCGGCCTAAAGCTTGATAACGAAGCCGAGTGTATAAAGTTACAAATTAAATAAGTACGACGTGATTGATAGAAGGAAAGAAAGAAAATAAATTTATTTGGCTCAGGTTAAGGCACACAATCTATATCTATAAAAATCAATGCCACTTTTCGTTGTAATTTTATAACTCAAGAACGGCTGGGCCGATTTAGCTGATTTTGGTTTTGAAATGTTTGTTATAGTCCAGGGAAGGTTTAAACGGTGAGAAAATTAGGGTAGGTAGAGTTTAGTGCTACCCTGCGAAGTCGGGGCGGGTAAAGCTATATTCACATAAAAACAAAAAAACAGAAAAAATAATATTGTGTGCCTCACGGCTGCGCCAAATGAGTCCGTAACTTAACTTCGAGAGTCATATGTTCGATTAATGGAAAGTCGACTGAACGATTGTTCGAATGGAATTTATTGCGAAACAACCTTTTATCGCCAAACGCTACTTCGACTGAACGATTCATCTAATATTTATTAATTGATGGACTGCTCTTTCGAATAAATGTTTTAATTAATGATATACTTAGTTTAAACACTTTTAAGATATCGTACGTTTTTCCCGTAGATTAAGAAACATGAAATTTGGTGAAAAGGAAGATAATAAAGCACAAATGAAGGGAAAATTATTTATTATAAAAAGAAACCATGTACGTTACAATTTTCGCACAAAATTAAGGTAATCAAAAACCTTTTCGGTAGATTAGGGTTCTTTATCACCCTGAGAACTCCACTAATAATCCAAATATAAAATAATAATCACTAATCATCAAATTTTAAAATTTAACGTAGTTTTATTTTTTATTAAAGTGGCAAATTTTCGGTTTCACCAAACATTTTTCTAATCTAAATCTACGGGAAGAACTTACGATATCTTAAAAGTCTTTGATTTCCTCGATTATGTATGAAATAATAGGTGACGAAAAATCTTTTTTTAACTATTTTATTTCAATTATTTAAACTATATAATAATTAAAACTTATTCGAAAGAGCAGTCCATCGATTAATAAATATTCGATGAATCGTTCAGTTGAAGTAGCGTTTGGCGATAAAAGATTGTTTCGCAATAAATTCCATTCGAACAATCGTTCAGTGTTGTGTTGTGTGTTGTGTATTTATTTTATAATTTTTTTTATTATTATTTACTGTTTGTATTTCCTGTGCGTGTCCCAAATAAAATATTTTTCTTTCAGTCGACTTTCATTAAATAAAAATAAAAAAAACATAAAAAAAAGGGGACGATCGCGTACTCGCTCGACTGTCGCCCACGGTTAGGACGCAGTATAAGCCTGCAAAAAAAAACAGCCAAGTGCGAGCCGGACTCGCACACTTAGGGTTCCATAGGTACCGTATTAAGATCGACCAAAAAATGCCGAACACGTTTCTGGTACAGTACTTTAATTATAAACTTTATAGCGGCAATAGAAATACACAATCTGTGAAAATTTCAACTGTCTACCTATTACGGTTCATGAGATACAGCCCGCTGACAAACGGATGGACGGACAGCAGAGGCTTAGTAATATAGGCATAGGGTTAGGAACGGATACGGCACCCTAAAATATATTTTTTTCTCAATAATAGTAATCGCAATTAATAATAGAAAATGGCGTCCTTGACCCGGCGAAATACTTATTTACATAAGTACATACACTCGTTCCTTATTTGCCGGGTTATAATAGTTATATAGACTGGTTGTGTATAAACAACTCGTTTTATCGGTATTTTAATTTATTTATGACAATTTAAGTGGTTTTGTATGCGGTCACCGGTTTCTGGTAAAAAAAAAATCACCCACGTGGATGTCGGAAATTATCACATGGGAACGTACTACCGCAATACTATTTCTTATTTCCATACAGTAATATTGCCAAATTAATCAAAACAACGAAATATTTGACATCTATTTGCGACGTTGCCCAATTTCAGAATAAACGCTCTCAACGGCATTAAATGAGTAGACCATGACCTGGGTTAGGACTCCTAACTCAACTTAGTTAAGAGCGTTTATTCTGAAAGTGGGCAACGTCGCAAATAGATGTCAAATATTTCGTTGTTTTGATTAATTTACGTACTACCGAGATAAAAAGTTCTATGTCCTAACTTAGGACATAGGACTTTTTATCTCGTACGTTGTCGGGTCCGAGGGTGTTGTTAGGTACCGTACTGAGAATAAGTATATTTATAAAGGAGAATGGGCAAAACCTACTCAACCATAGAAATATAAATAACAAGAGAAGTGGCATGGGGGCGTGTCTGTGTCCGCGCGTCCTGATCTCAATGCTCATGCTTGAGGCAAATGGCCGTCACCGCTAACTAGTGCGCTTTCGAACGCGATCGTGATAACATTTAAGAATACCGTGTTGTTCAGTAATTTCTTGTAAAAATCGAAGCTCAACTAGAAACTTTATAAATCGTAGAACCACTTTTCATAAATCAGCACAAGTATTTTACTATAATTGTGTTGAAAATCATGAAAAACAACAAATCGTAAAATATTTCTTGCATTTACTACGTTATTTTTGTTTTCATATATCACAGCGACTGTACTATTATTGTAGTAAATACATTGCTTCTTTACCACTGGCTGCCATGGCTTGTTGGTGTTGAGTAGGTAGACCAACTTGCCCATTCTCCTTTTCAGCAAAAAAAAAGTTTTGTAAGTGGGGAATTTTACGGAACATTGGGCGCGATAACTTATAATAATAATAATTTCATTTATTGCAGATCATACACAAAAATTACATATAATCCATATAGTATTAGTAACAAAGACTTAGAAACTATGTTAGTAAAACTTACAAACTATCCTAACACAACTAATACCTACGTGGCTCAACACATGTTGGCACGTGCCTCCGCATCCAGTGCCTAATAAAGGGGCTGTCCACCTTGTCGGCCAATGTTTTTACTTATGACCCGTCTGTTGATTTATGGATTTGAGGTAATTTTGGCACAAAAAATGTGAATTTTAAACAGTAATTAGTTATTTATTTTCAATAATATTAAAAAAACTTTTAGGTCATGTTATTGCATTCCCTATATTCCCCTTTCGGATCAGACAGGTGTTTTTACATATTGTAGATAGGTGGGTATATCTATACCTACAGTATGTGTACGAGCTATTTAAAAAATATCGAAGCCATTGGCCTTTTTAAAAGTTTGATTAAAACAGATATCTACCTAACACGTAGCACGAGGAAAGATTTAATTAAATTGTATACTAATTAGGTAGGTACATACACAAGTAAATTCACGTCTTCTTCCCATGGGGAGTAGGCAGAAACTGCAGAATGTCACCTGCTACGATCTTTAATACTCTCTTTTACCTAGGTACTTTTGCATAAAAATAGGGCTTTATTGGTGATTCGCACGAATTTACTCGACTGACACTTTTAAATAATATATTTTATTTCTTGAGGCGATTTACATAAAGAAGGCGAATCGACAACTCCGGAAATCGATTCGCTTACAAATAAATTAAATCAAACTCAACTCAAACTCAAAGCATTTATTTCAATTAAACCATTTACAGGCACTTTTGAATTGTCAAGGAATCGGTCAGTCAGAAATATGAAGCTAGTTGCCCATTCGAAAGCGTAGTAGGTACCTATGGAGAAGAACGGGTAAGAAACTCCAAGGACACTACTTTAAATTAAAAAAATGTTACAAAATATTGCGTGCGAATCGCCTCAAGAAAAACTAATATTATTTAAAAGTGTCAAGTCGCCCGTTTCGGGTGAGTCAATTCGTGCGAATCACCAATAAGCCAAAAATAGAATTGTCCAATCTGCTTCCTAAAAGTTCAGAGCATTAGCAAGGCATCGTTTCTTTATCTCCATACTAATGTAAGAATAAACACACGCAGAACGAAAGAGTTTTTTAATAAAGGGTAATAATATTCACACACGAGCCATATGATTTTTTTCGTTTACTATTTATTACTACTAAGTGTTTACAAGCAATTCTAGTCTGAAAATAAATATTTCAAGAGTAAAAAACGCGATTGTTTTTTTTTTTGTACTTTATTGTGGTGCAAGGCACTGAAGGCGCGTGCACCACATATCACTAAATAATTTCAGTGGTAAACGAAATTTAAACAATAGTATTAAACAAAGTCTCGTCCCCTCCGCCTCGTCTGTCTGTCTGAACGCGATAAACTAAAAAATTTAAAGAAAGCTCAAATATATTCATACGGTCTTCACCAATGAATGAAGTGATTCATAAAGAAGGTTTACGACTCAAAATCATTTACTGTACGGGGTTACACCCCTTCAGTTTTTAACTTTATTTAATTTTTATTATTGGCTGTTATAGCGACAATAGAAATACACAATCTGTGAAAATTTCAACTGTCTACCTATTACGGTTCGGTGACAGACAGACGGACGGACGGTCAGCGGAGGTTTAGGAATAGAGTTCCGTTTGGCACCCTTCGGGTACCGAACTCTAGTTAGTAGTTTATTTGCCAGTTACAATAGACTGAATAAACTAAATACCTTCCCACGCCAAACATTTCAAATAAAGGTTCAACTTCAAAGTTCAGAAGACGTTGCTATTGTTAGGAAAGTTCATGGGTTCATTACCAAGGCTAAAACTATTATACTTACAGTAAAATACAAAATAGTAAAACAAAAATTACACCATTCTTCAATGGTGACCGTAAATCAAGAATGTTACACCTGTTTGCTTACAAACAATTAAAATTACAAAGAGAAATGCGTTACTTGCGCAGTGAGTAGGTACCTTACTGAATTCCAGAAGATCGTTGAACTTATTGGACCCTGTTTTTTTTTTACCTTTGGATATTATCAAATAACTTGTCCCGCTCTGGGCGGAGCGGGAGGTTGTGTCAGACTCTTACTGACTAAAACCCACCCGTGTTCCTTCATTGTTGCCTGTCATTGACCCTTGAGATGACCTTTAACAGTTCTTTCAACGCATTTAAAGTTTTTTTTTTCTCACAAAGTCTTTTTCCATGAATAATGCGTAGGTATCTAGCAAGATGCTGCAGTATCAGAATTTGAGATGGAGTGATTTACTAGTCTCTAGTAGGCTGAAATCTCTTTAATCAACATATAAGGTCATATATTATAGGTGCCATAACCTGTCTCCAGGGAGGTTCCTTACCGGAAGGACCAATGCCTGCTGGGGTTGCGGGTTTGTTTGAAAGGGATATCGCGGCCCCGGCACACAGGCAACGGAAGCAATACGGGTGGGTTTTAGTCAGTAAAAGTCTGACACTCCCTCTCACACGGCCCAGAGCGGGAGGAGTCATTTGATGATTTCCCACCCAAAAAAAAAAGGGAGGTCCATTTACTAAATGAATAAAAGAAAGAAAGAAAGAAAAATAAGTTTATTTCTCACAGAAACACGTGCATAAAAAAAAAGATAATAAACTCGAGTAGAACCAAAAAAATAAAACACTATAGATTTAAATACAATAACAAGCACAAAACTGAAATAGTCGGCAGCTGCTGGCACGTCATGACTGTGACAAGAAGGCTACCACTCAGCAGGATGCTATGCTATGGGGGACCCACAGCACAGCATTGATTTTCAGTGGTCACCCGAAAAAGACGTACGGAAACCAAAAGCGCCTGATCTTTGTTGCTTACAGGTAACCTGCCTATATAGGCCCGCAACTACCTTCTGTCACGAAAGCTCTGAATAAAATACATAATACCTACCACAGTTTTACAGGTCTTGAGCCTCTCAGGAATATTAAAGAATCTTTTTTTAAACGTTGTTAGCAACCTGTAGGTCACACAGTGGGTGCCTGTTGACGGACGTCGCCACCGGGGCAGGCCTAAAAAGCGCTGGCGCGACGATTTGGACTCATTCCTGACCAATTGGCCGGAGAAGGCACAACACAAAGAAGTTTGGAAAAATATGGGGGAGACCTTTGCCCAGCAGTGGGACAATATAGGTTAGCAAAAAAAAAAAAAAAGTTAGCAACCTACTGTTGTATTGTAGTCAGAGGTTGTAGTATTTATACATGCAATGTAAAGAAAAGTTGGCTTTGCCAACTTATCCACGGATCACGTCTTCACGGCATAACGATTGTTTACATCCTTGCACATATTTATTTACATGTGAAATTCTGAACTATGTTTAATCCGGCCACCGAGAGTATGCGTCTCTGACAGCTGTCAGTTGGACAAGATTAGGAGCAAATAAAGTTTTAAAGGACAATGACCAAGTGACTAAGGAACCTAGTATCGGTATGAAACATGCAGTGACTCAAAGATTTATAGTTTAATTAAAAGGATAATTTTAGGGCTTTCAGATGTAATTTACCATTTTACCATAATTCTCGGCATTACACGGTAATTAGGTCTCAAAAATCTAGGTTTAGAATCGAATCTCTCGATTTTTTGTCACAATTTATGCTGTTTAATTCAAAATACGAATTAGTCAAAATAACGTTTAAGAATTTTCAATGCTCGTCAATTCCAACATTCATTTCCGACAATGTTTATATAATCATAAAACATTCACGTTAATGGGACCTATACGTTACACCATGGTTAAAACCATAAGATCAAAGTGCTGAACATTTTTCAGTAATCTATGTGACATAAACTTGTAAACATAGCTAATTAAATTAAATCCAAATTGCAAAATAATAATGGCCTAGTAGTAGAGATTAAAACAAAACATATAAATGAAATAATTCATTTAATTATACAATAATAATAATAAACAGTTTTAAAAGTAAATACCTATCGGTCGAAACTGTACTTAAAACTAAACGAATGGGACGTGCATATAAGCTAGAAAGAGTAAGCCCGCCGTTCTGTCACCAGCATATTCTGCTCAGGATGCGCGCGCATAGAATCTTAGCACATGTTTGTTCTGTTTTCAAAGAGTTTCTTTTGATGAATGAAACAGGCAAAGGTCTCTAAAACCTTCTGCCTTTCGCATAACCAAAAGATTTGCTTATGTACTTTTAACATCTTAACAGATTATTATTACAATGTAATAATAATAATTAGTTGTTATTAATATCTGTTGTTATTAATTGTTCAACTATAATTTTAATAATTGGATGCGTAAATTAATTATTTTGCGTAAGTCAAGAAGGTTTTATTGTTTACATACTCTTTGAAGCCAATAATGACATGTGACATTACGTGGGTGAAAAAAACAATTTAGAGGTAAAATAGGAAATCGAAATAAAAACTGATGCTTTTATGGAGTTTTTTAAACGGAGAATTTAAGGAATCGCATTACTAGATAAAATTATTATATTTAAAAATATGATTTATCAACATTATAAACTTAAGTCACCACAGAACAAATAGCGATACCAGAAATGGTCAATCTCTTTTTAGCTTTGTGCAGACTAGCGCGACGCGACACTGGTCAATGTTTTAACGTGAAGTTTTCTTAGAAATTGTATTGTTCGAGTCGCGTCGCGCTGTTCTGCATGAGCCTTTAAACACCTATTCTTTTTTACTCAGCTGACCGGTGTCAGGAACGCATTCTCTCATCGGCGGTAGTGTAACTAGGTAGGTCCTGGTATAACGTTCTGACAGATATTTAGCAAGATAAGGAATGTTTAAATACCTACTAGTTAGGTTCCGTACCTCAAAAGGAAAAAACAGAACCCTTATAGTGTCGTGTGTCTGTCTGTACGTCTGTCACAGCCAATTTGCTCCGAATCTAATGGACCGATTTAGTTGAAATTTGGTACACATATGTATTTATGTGACCCAAACGTAACGTAAATAAATGAATTTTGAATTTTTTAATTTTGAATTTTGAGGTTACTTTTGGGGGGCAAATAAAAATAAAAAGTTTTGCAAACTGAACCGTGTGACATATCAAATGAAAGGACTTGTTGCGAAGATCTCATTTTGTTTTTTAATAATTTTAAACTAAATACTTTTAAAGATATTTAAGAAAATTGATGAAAATTGACCATTCTCCCCCTTATCTCTGAAACTATTAACCCAAAAAATTTGAAAAAAATGCAGAGAATGGTTTTTTACATATAGATTACAGGAAAACCTATAAGAAGTCTACAGTCTTAAAATAGGTTCACTAATTTTTTTCACCAAAACTCCATTGACAATGTATAATTTACAACCAACGTTTCGTATACTATTTATTTTACAAACAACTTATTTCGCTAATATTTTATTTTATAAACACTCGTTTTACAAACATTTATTTAGCAAATGCTTCTCTTTACAAATGTTTCGCATGATATTTAATCATTTATACATTTTTCATTTAATATTGTGATTCTTTGGGAAAAATCACGTTTATACTAAATATAATTGTATAATAAATTTTCTAAACCAGTCACAAAGGGATCATGGTTGAAATTTCCATTTGGGTCTGAAGTTCTTTAAACCTACAAAAATTTTTTTTTCTACATATTCTAGTCGTTTTTGGAACTCGCCGGCCGCTACCGCGGCACCGCTCGCTACGCTCGCTCGGCTCGTGCGTAGGGGTCACAGTTTTAACCTAACCTAACCTAACCTTTTTCGAGAATAACAATATTTAACCTAATCTAACTAGTTCGGTTCCGCGTAGCATACTATTTTTTTTTTTTTTTTTCTGTTAGCATAAGTCGTTTCTGGCATTTTTTTATTTTTATGGTTTATTATATATTCAAATTACCCTTTTGCTTATTTAATGAGTTTCATTTTTAGGAAATTGCGTAATTCAATATGTAAAACGTTTTTATTCCAAATATTGTTTTATGAGATAACATGAATAAAAAATGAATAATTTGTCAAATAATACGTTATTAAAAAAAAGTTTATCGGATAATGATTTTCTTAATGGAATTATTTGGCAAAGTTGTTATTGTGTAATGATGAAATAACAAATCATATTTTTGTCAATCGTTACTTGTCAAATGAAAATTTGTAAATTAAGTTTTGGTGAAATGACTGGTCACCCTTAAAATAACATAGTAAATCTCTCTATATTATTGTTGTAATGTTAAGTTTGTTCTTGGGATTAATTCATTACTCAACTACGGAACCCTTCATTGTGCGTGGTCCGACACGCACTTGGCCAGTTTTTAATAGTTTAAGCACGCTCGAGAGAGCTACGTTACTATCTTGACACAGTATCCTGTCGTGTTTCCATATGAATACCTAAGCAATAAGATATTTCCCCCAAGGGCCGTCAACCGTCACCACATGCTTACTTTGAAACAAGCGACATTTATTAACGCCTTGAAGCGGAACAAAAATACAGTCATTGTATAAAAGGTGAAAATCGTTAAGTGTATCGCCAAAAACGACGACAACATTCAATTTAAATTCATACAATTTTCGTAATTTCTCCCAAGATAAATATTTTTATCAAGGTGAACGAGCTCGCGAATGATGCTACTTACCTTGGTATATATCCTTATAATATTCGATTGTGGTATCGAACTAATAATATTGATATCCTGTTATCGGAAAACTATTAAACATTTATTTATTTATTTATTTATTTATTCACTCCAAACATACAAATATCCTTACAGGCTAGACCCAATGCGATATTGTAGTACCCTTAAAATTAACAAATTCCACTGCTTATACCATACCAACATGTTTTTACAATACCTAGTAGTCCTAGAATTGCTCGTTTCGCCATGGTCTTTCTAGGTATTTCGGTTTGGTACTTCATCTTGAAAAGGGTCTTTCCATTTATGGGTTGGTCCTTTGTCCCAACTTCGCATTTATTTCGTCTTTCCCTAATAACTTCCCTTGTTAAACATTTTAATTTAAATTTTCTGCCTTTAAACGTGTCTCGCTTCTCCGCTCAATATTTTTTTTTACCGAATACCAAAAAAGCTATTTCGAAGATCTTCCTTCGTTTACGTCGTACTGTCCTAAAAATACAGTAATATAAGACTAACTCTCACGACACAACCAACCGCCTCATTTACTCAACCAAAACAAAATTCTTCAACAGGATGCGAAAGAGGAGCTCAACAAAAAGTCGAATAATGACGCCGACGCGTTGGAGGCTGTCCTCAGCCACGTGGGGGACATGGGGCGGTACCAGAAGTTCCTGTTCTTCTTCATGATGCCCTTTGGCATATTCTTTGCGTTCATCTACTTCGTGCAGATGTTCATAGCCGCGACGCCACAGAGACATTGGTGTAGCGTGCCGGAATTGGCGCATTTGGATATGGAACTCAGGTTTGTGGAAAGATTTAAGATTTGGGGGTGTAAATAATGGTGTTATGTTGTAGTTATTAAAAATAAAATTAAGGCGACGATAACCGACCTTTTAATAATTTTATACAGTAGATCACGTCTAAACGAGTACCTAGAGATTTGGAAAAAATATATGTTAAATTAGAGCATTTTCTCAATAACTTAATTTATGAATATTTAAGATTATGTTTATATTAAATGATTAAAAACGGAAAATGACGCAAAATCTACAAGCGTATTTTTCTGAAACCTTCAACATTTTAAAGATAATTTAATTATTGATCTTTGATCTACAAATATTCACAAAAAAAAAATAAAGCTAGGAAACTACGCATAGCGACAAGATCCCCTGAAAACACAATTTTACTTCGTTTTACAGCGTTTTATAGCACGGTTTTAGACCCAATGCCGTTGACCGTCAGCGATGGTTAACTTTAGCGCAAACGTAATGTCGGCAACCACCTCAGAGGGTTCACTTCCAATATTTTTGGCTGCATGGCGTAAGAGTTCTATGAAAATGAGTGGAGTCGAAAGTGTTAAGTACCCGGTCTAACGATGTAGAAATCTACTGCCCAAGTCGCAGTGCATTATTACCCGAGATGTGTTGTATTTCAAAAAACGTTTAACTTTATAACGTGTGAACTAACATAACATATAACATCACGCCTTGTTCTCCCGAAGGGTTGGGCAGAGAACCTAGATATATTTGTCTACATTTCTTTCTCATTTCTCCTTTCACAGGTCTGCTGGAAGAAATTTCTTAAGAAATAAGCAGTACCTTTGTACTCAAATTATAATTATGTCATATCTCTATGTATTTTACTGAGTGTACATAAATTAAAAAAAAAAAAAAAAAAAAAAAAAAAAATTGTACACCTACATTTCATTTTCCGTGTAAACATAAATATATGTTAAAATACACACATACTTATTATTTAGGTACTGCTCTACTAAACTCGTGGTACGTTATTTACATTTACTATAGCAGGTCTTTCGGTAACGACAAATACGGTAGAAATAAATCAATGTGCCGAGCCTTTTCCCAACTATGTTTTGGTCGGCTTCCAGTCTAACTGGATGCAGCTGAATACCGTATTTTACACGGCCTATCTGACCTCCACAACCCAGTACCTGGGTAATACAATACCCCTTGGTAAGACTGGTTGTCAGACTTTCGGGTTCTGACGACCCGTAACGACTGTCAAAGATTCACGAATGACAGCCGGGACCAACGGCTTAACGTTGTTTCCGAGGCACAGAGGAGTCTCGGTATGTTAACATGGTCACCCATCCACGTACCAACCCCAGCAACCGTAGCTTAACCTGATAGATCGAACCGTGCGGCTGTTATTACTTAGCCACGAAACTCCTCGGTAAACGGAAACGGTAGAAATAAATCCCAGAGAGAAAAGTCGCTAAATAAGTGTGACTTAGTAGAACACAACGCAACCGCGGCGGAAGGTTACCTACAAAATGTCCTGAGAAGAGTCCTGTGGACGCAGGGGGAGGGGTCTAGTCCGGATACATAATAAACGTGTAGGCCTAGTCATTCAGGTTGAACGCAGGTTCCTTTGTTTGTTTCTAGCTCATTTTCTATTGTGACAATCCGTGGTGGTCCCATATATACAATTATAATAGTCTCTACGTTAAGGTGGTACACTACACCTTGACATACAATATTTATATATAAAAACGTTATTATGTTACGCTTAATTGATTAACTTTGGCCGAAAGTCGCAGAAACGAAGCCGAATACGAAAGGCCAAAGTATGAAATTGCCGAATTGCTAAACTATAAAGGGACACGAACATCGACGCGTTGAAATTTTTCGTCGGTTATTTAAAAACAATCTGCTGTTCCATACATTTTGAACGCGTAGGTATTGCACTTTTCTATGAAACAGCAGATTTTGATTTATAACCGACGAAAAATTTCAACTGGCGGGCGTTCAGAGTCATTCAGTACTGAATCCAACTAGTAACAAGCTTCGCGTCGATGTCCCTGCCAACATGTATTATATTCTTATTCATAGTAGGTATCGATTTCATAGTGATGATCTTCTCTGAATAAAAATTAACTGACCGGCTGCGAAAGCGATGAATAATATGAAAATAAATAATCAATCCACGTGTAGGTAGATTATTTTTAGCCAAAACGTTTCGTAATACCTTTAGCAATGCAAAATACCCATATAAACACTTGAAATAGATTGTGATAATGACAGATTGATAGATAGATAGATAAAACATTTATTCAGTGCATACAAAAGACACACAAAAGCACAATTAAAAGATAACAAATTACATGAATATACATAAAAACATGATGCCAATATACAAAAAATAAAAACATAAGTTTACCTAGTACTTAAAGAAATAGAGTGACATTATGACATAGGTACTTTGTTTAAATGAAAAAAGGATAAACAAGGTGCGGTGTGCGTCTCAAGGTTGCACCAAATGGGAGTCCAGCTCAGCATGTGTCAGGCAAATATACCTAACGCTGATATTCTGCTAGATCCCTGCAGTGACATACGGACGTCTAGCAGACGAGATAAATTGGTGTTGTGACAAAGTGTTATGCGCGTGAAAAAAGGAAGTATACCCGCAACTTAAATTATGGAGTATTCTACAGTAAAGTTTTGCCTTGGGAAACGTTCTTGTACATTAATATGTTGATTGTATTGTTGTTGTTGATGTTAGTTCTGATTTCGTGTATGGATGAGAAATGTGTTGCAAATATTATGAAACGATCCGACTGCTTAAAAAAAATACTCACGTTATCAATGATTTGAACTTTATTGTCTACTCTAGTGGGATGGCAAAAAAAACGATTGTGCAACCATTTATGAAATAACGTAACAATACGTTTAGATGAATCACGTCGCTACCTTGAGTAGGATAGGAAGTAGTTTTTTATTTCTGGGGCAATAGCTCGAAGAGAATATATATTTAGTTTAGACTCTTTTTATGGGATCAAGTGAATCATTAAAGATCGTAGAAGACTCGTTTCCACGCACAACGGCACAATTAAACAAACTCACTTTCGCATCCTAACTAATATTATAAATGCGAGTGTGAGTTCGTTACGCTTTCACGCTAAAACGGCTGAATGGATTTGGATGAAATTTGGCACATGGGTAGACCATGACCTGGGTTAGGACATAGGATACTTTTTATCCCGATATTCCCACGGGATCGAGACTTATACGTGTGAAACCGCGGGGTGCAACTAGTTTATATAAGTAAGCATATTAGTTAGGATTTAGGTACATGCGTTTTCCATTTACAAACTATAATATTTGTCGGCGCCAGGCTAGGGCGCCAACCACCGACGCCTGAACAACGCCTGCATTTTCTAACCATGATTATTACTCACATGCTAGGTAGGTACTTTGTAAAATTCACCAATATTAGATTTGAAGTAAACCAGACATCAAAAATTTCATAATGTTATCTTGGTTTAGTTTTGTCAATTAGTTAAAATTGTGAAACGATCATTTCTACCTTTCCCTCAGCACTTCATAGCCATAAAACTAACATCTATATTACCTCTCTGTAAATATTAGGCAATATGCATATTTTGCCGCTGAACGTGGTCATGGAGCGAGGAGAGGAGTTGGGAAATGAGACATTCCATGTTTGGGAAGCGAACGATAAAGTACAGTTGCAAGATATTCTATTTTTGGCACGTGAACCATACGGTCGCGAGACGCAGTATTAGCTGACACGGGTGAGACTCCCGAATGCCCGAGCCACGTGAACTCGTTAACGACTCTTGACCTGTTCTCACATTAACGTAACTAAAAATAAGTGTGGTAATTCATGTAAGACTTTAAGACCTGTAAATTAAAATTTCCCATCTTACTGATGCGTGTTACTTTCTCCTACACAAGTGTTTTTCCTGACAACCTGACAATGAAAACTCGTAGAAAACCGCTCAAGCCATCTCCCATTACGAGATCTTCTTCTTTTCGTGTCGAGTCACTAGTACCTGTCCGTCCCAATACCTACCTATAGCTAAGTGGACTCAAACTCTACAAACTCGGCATCGATAGTAAATAAAAAAGCTTGGCCCATTTAGCAATGTGAACTCCGTTTATTTACACAATTATTGGTCGTTAGTGTGTGACCGAGGGCTCTCTGATTCAAAGTCAATCAGTCAACTTTAACTCGCAAGGACGAGTTAAAGTTAGTGCTGAAATATCGAAGTAAATAAATAACTTATGTAGTAAGAAAATGGCAAAATAGGAACCGTAATTTTATTTTGAGTAAATAGGTACATCCAGTAGCTTTTTCATAATAAGGTGGAGTCTTGTAATTGCAATTATACATTTTGGAGTCGTTACTTCATGGCTTGATAATTCTATATTTATAAGCACAATGAATTTTTTGAATGATCAATCAATTTAATGTAGATGTATAACACCGTTATAAATAAAGGATAGCTGTAAATAATAAAAACTTATTTCATAAATTTCTGACACAGGCAGCAATAGTTGCAATTACCCGTCTTTTTATTCTATGGGAGCTGCTACTGTAAAATTTCAAAAAAATGCCTTGAATAATAGTTCATAGGATTCTAATACCTATGCCTATAAAATACAGTCAAATTTTGCACAAAATAACTTTTTAATTGTCGGACGGGTAATTGCTACTATTTACCCACAAATAGTGATGGGAACCTTATCGTGATTTTATCGACTCGAATGGTAACAAACATTAAAAGTCAGATACAGTTTTATAGATTTTTATTATACGTAATCACAGCACAACATCGTTCATTATTTAAATGAAGGAATTATTACTCTTTACTTAGTAATCAAGCCATTTTTCTCTCATCTTTAAGCTCTTTACTATGCTGGTGAATAATAGTTGACCTCGGGATTTCGTATTTTACGGAGGCTTCGTATATATATATATTTTGCCGTACGTTTTCGACTGCTTCCATTAGATCAGTTAAAGAACATTTCGTTTTTTTTTAAGTATGTATTTTGGCATCAACAAAATAAAATACTTAAAAAACTAGACAACAGGTCACAAAGGACTAGCTAGATATACCCTTTCAATAAAGTATTATTTATCGACATAGTCATTTTCACTGTCACATCACTAGCACTTTCATACTTCATACAAATACGGTCAGATAATTGCAACTAACCTAAAAATTGAAAAATAGTTGCAATAACCAAGCTTTTGATTTTTAGTCTGGTAAGTGTAACTGCATCCATAACTCGGAGTAGATTTATCGTAGAATTAAAAAAAATACGTGAAAAGCAACATATCGTGGTTAATAATCACTCTCCTTGTGAACAAATTTCCGAAAATCCACAAAATACTGAATTTTACATCATTGAATGCTCCAAGTGTACTCGGCGTCACTACGAAAAAAATAGCGGTTTGACAAAAAGGACTGTTATTCACACAGTTTTTGACATAACAGTGCCATAAATTTTTTTAAATTGAGACTTTTAGTTGAAGATCATTATCTGCTCTATCGTTGTTCAGAACGACAATCCTAGAGGGAGGGATTTATGTTAGTTGCAATAACCAGATAGTTGCAATTACAAGACTCCACCTTATCTATACGCCCAAAGGTCTGTTCATGAAATTTTACGCGCTCGTTTTCGTTATAAATCATCGTCTATTTCACTAAATAAATAAATAAAATACTAAATAAATAAAACTAAATATTTAGACTATTTAGCATGCATATTAGTCACGCTCACCAACGAGTTCTAGCCGTCGTCGGCTAGGGTACCCTTAACGGGTCATTGTACTCACCATTATGAACAATATTCACTATTGGACCAATCCTGAAACCGCGAAAAAGCAATCAGGTGTTCCCTACATTTTGACGAGTTATGCGAACTCGTAGCTGCTCTTTTTTCGCAATGAAGTTGCTCATATTGGTGAGTACAATGACCTCTGAAGAGGTTGTTAGTGTTTTACCA
Organism: Agrochola macilenta; assembly: GCA_916701695.1. Lineage (NCBI taxonomy): Eukaryota > Metazoa > Arthropoda > Insecta > Lepidoptera > Noctuidae > Agrochola > Agrochola macilenta. The sequence continues at coordinate 4,945,583 of OU753554.1, read as the reverse complement.
ATAACCCTGTACTCGTATATTTAGTCTTAGCCACTTCTTTTTCTTGTTCATAAAAAAATGTGTCTCATTGCGTTATATAAGAAATTAGGTACAATAAATACGCGAACATTTTTAGACGTTTGTTGATAAGCAGGCAAATGAAAAGCTTCGAAATAGTAGGTGTGACTTGTGTAATACTGATAACATGATAACGTTATCGCCGAACGTTCTGTGACTCAATAATTACGAAATAATAAACAGTTTAGATGTAATTAGCGTGTTTATCTGCTAAATCACAGTTCAATTAATCGTAACATCGGTCATTGATATCTACAGCAGTGTCTGGTACCTACTGTAGTTTGATAAAAGCAGGTAGGTAGCATTGGTACCTACTACCTACCTACCTTCTGTACGTAATATTAGTACCGTATCAATAGTAGGTACGGTTAGTCGACAAAAGTCGATGAAGTCGATGAAAGACGAAGTTTTTTTAATCATTATATTTAAGCTAATAATTTAATTAAAATCGGAACAGTAAGTAATATTAAAATAATGTAACTCTTATGGTGCTCTCTCACCGTGAGCATTCGCCTGTAATGTAACAGTGCAGATTCGAGATTACATTTCGTAACCTGTCGATGTAATTCGAGCATTACATCAGTGAGGGAGGTGAACGTAGCATTACAGTTCGCAACCTGTAATTATACAATTCGAGCATTTCATCAGTGAGGGAGGAGAACCGAGTATGACAGTGCGCTATGTCTGTAATACATAATTATTTTGATACAATGTAATGCTCAAATCGAATCTGAAATGTTACATTTCAAGCGAATGCTTGTCAGTCAGGGAGGCAATATTATTGTAACGTAATGCTCCAAATCGAATCCGAAATGATACATACATTACAATCGAATGCTCTTCAGTCAGGGAGTCAGTTTTGTAACGTAATGCTCAAAATCGAATCTGAAATGTTACATTACAAGCGAATGCTAGGTGAAAGGCTCCCCTTTCAACCTTTAGATATTATATGAAATACAGAAATACAAGGCATATAATAATTTTGTCTCAATAGATGATAATGTAAAAGTAGCGTTAGGCTGTCCGTCGCTGACGTACGCGTCACCGAGTCGGTCGCGTACCGATTTGTATGGACTCGCGCTCGCTGACCGTCAATGCCTCACTATAGTGTAGCGTGTACGTACTATATGCTATAGTATACGTACGTCCATTTATTGTCAGCGTCTTGGTACGCGACCGGCGCGGCTCGGCAACGACGTCAGCGCACTATTTCCAGCATTCCACCCTTAAAGTAGTATTGGTCGACTTTTGTCGCTGACCGTACTTGCATACTTGTCTTTCCCAAATACTAGGTTTACTACCATTAGTTTAAATAAAACATTCACGATGACACATATATCGTCAATCTTATCGCCTGTTGTTTGTGAAAAGCCCGAATGCCTATGATAAATAAGTACTTATCTTTTTATCAAGATACAATCAAGACAAATCTATTGCCACAGCCTACAGTTTTATCGGATAAATCAAAAATCTTCGAACGTATGTATACAGGGTGTCAGGGACATCGGTGCGAAAACTGTTACCATGGAATTAGTACATGATTCTGAACGCCGCGCGCCGCGCCCCTGCGTAGAAATTTTTCATCGTTTTTTTTTTTATCTGCTGTTTCATAGAAAAGTGCAATACTTACGCCGTCAAAATGTATGGAACAGCAGTTATATTTTTTAATAACCGACGAAAAATTTCAACCGCCCCCTGCGTTGAAATTTTTCGTCGGTTATTGGTTCGGAATCATGTACTGAATCCATGGTAACAGTTTTCGCGTCGATGTCCCTGCCACCCTGTATATCGATCTTACATTAATATGTTTAAAGGCAAGATCATTTCACTTTCATCATTTGACTTTAGTCGTTTCTATATCACGTGTAAAACAAATACAGTAAAATGTTTTACACCCATACTCCTCATAGTTGACCACGTTAATTAAGCTGTCGGTCCCGGATCATCTACACCTGCCTAGCCTTTTCGGTTTGCCCCGGATATTAACGAATATCTATGACTCTTGTTACGGGTGTCGGCAGCCGGAAATTCTGACGGTCAAACCGTATTTTGGAAATGGGTTTTGGGGTCAAATGTCTGTTTTGCCAGCTAGTCTATTACTGACAACTGCCAATTAATTATTTTACCTTACGCAATAGCAATAATCGCACCAGCGAGGTAACTGCGAAACGGACTTACAGTAGTAATGGCTTTCATTTTGACAGTTCCACAGCAGTCATTGTGTTGTTTACGTTACTGAGCAGACAAATTTTTCGAACATAGGAAGCAATGAAATCAGCAAAATCGTTCAGATTGTGATTGATAGTGTATTACGGTTACGCAATTAGGGTGAGAGTTATGTTTTGAGTAAGAACGTGGATGGGGTTTCGGAGTAGAGTAGAAGAAGACCAAAGAAACCATGGATAGATTGTCTGAAAGATGAGATAGGTAGAAGGGGTTGGATATTGAGAGAACGGTTGTCATGATGACACGCCGACCTCAAATTAATTGGGATACGGGCTGGAAGGTAATGGGTAATCGAGTAACCACAAATTCACCCGATGTAAGTGAACATACGTTATTGCAGTCGACAATGCCACACGCTTGCCAAGAAGTAACCTTTCGCTCTCTCACTAACCCTAGCAATAGTTATAAAAAGGTAATAATTCTCTCCAGACGCAACCTATCAGCGCCAGGTGCCGCCACCGGCGAGTGGGACAAGTGCGCAACCTTCGACGTGAACTGGACGCAGGTCCTCGAGACCATGTCTCCACCACCGCCGGGCACGCCCACAATACCCTGCCGGAATGGATGGGATTTCGAGCTGATAGATATTCCTTATGCTACTGTTGTTAGCGAGGTAAGGAGATTGGCATTCGTCGATATATTTTTACGACTGACGGGATTAATCCTGTTCTAATTAACTACAGGATGGCAGGGGCATCGACGCGAAGCCTGTTACAATGGATTCAGTACATGATCCTGAACCACCTGCGTATAAATTTTTGTCTGTTATTGAAGAAAAAAAAGCTGTTCAACATACATTTTGATCGCGTAGGTATTGCACTTTTCTATGAAACAGCAGATTTTTTTTTTATTTCAACGCACTGGCGTTCAGAATCATGTACCAGGTAACCGTTTTCGCGTCGATGACCCTGATACCCTGTTTGGTTTTAACATCTCTGGACAACAACAATCATAAATGAAGCTGTAGAAACCCCGAATTCTCTTTATTGCTAGCAGAAATCACCAGACGTCAGAAGACGGCGTTCAAACCAAACTGCACCCTAATTGCCTAACACACGATCAATCATAATCTGAATAATTTTGAAAGATATTGTTTATCCACTGCTTCATATGTTCGAAAAATTTGTCAGCTCAACAACATAAATAACGCAATGACTGTTGTTGAATTGTCAAATGAAACAGCGGTTAACATATTTTATAGAGCATAAAAATTGAGATAGAATATATTACTGTGATCTCTTTTCTTACGGAGGTCCAGTTGAATTCGACAGATAAAAGGATCCTCAATAATTTACTCGTCCTTTTACAGAGAGGATGGGTATGTGAGAACGCTGGTAACGTGCCGATGGCTCAGGCTGTGTTCTTCGCGGGAGCCTTCATGGGCGGTTTGATCCTGGGCTGGCTAGCTGACCACTTCGGCAGAGTACCCGCTGTCATAGGTAAGATACATAAGGATCCTATTTTTTGCTAGAATAGAATTGAATATTTTAGTAAAAATTCTAAAAGTATCTCTACATTTTATCAGGAAATCATCAAATAATAATATATATAATAATAATCCATTTAATTATTTCTTCGGATTTCGGTCGTACTACTTACCTATATTATACAAGTAACTCATGCCAGAATAATATTTGCCACGCAGCAAGTGAGCTCATTAAACAATGCAGCCCCCGGGCATGTAACCGCCCGTATTTTTCTGAATATTCATTCAAAAGCTTACCATATGGTTTTAGAATTAATAAACAGAATCCAAATCGAGCCAAGCCAAAAAAAGTCAAGCTAGGTCACAAAATTTTAATTGAATAACATGAAAAATATTAATATCTTTAATATTTTGCATGTTGTTTTAATGCTTTACATTTATTGCCATATCTCTGATGTTGTTGGCTCGATTTGGACCCTCCTTTTAAAGTTAATTTTCAATAATTTTTCATGAATATTCAGAAAAATACGGGGGTGTCACATATGCCCATGGGCGGCATTGTATTAGCCTCCACGGGTGGCTCAAGTTACAATATTTGACAAACCCTAGACAGGAAGCCCCGGTGCCAAAGTGCTGATTAGCCAATATTTTTACCACATTTGTATAGTATTATTGAATACCAGATCACGAGAGTGCTCTGGTCAATAATCCTTATAATTATTAGTATGCTTGAAAGACGCAAAATTAAAGATAATAATTTCCGTAAGTATCCACAACGCAGTTTCATATTATAACACGATATTATTGTGTCTCATCCGCGACAGATGTTTGATATTAAACATCACTGTCCACATTTGTTTAATTATGTATTATGGGAATCAACGCGACACTTGTGTTTGTCTCATTTTTATAAACATTAGTTAGTTATTCAGACATTAACGAGTCGGTAAACTATTGTTGACGCCATTTGGAGTAACGTGACATAGTTTATCTGAAGCATCTGCTGACTTAAATGGCTGATAATGTTGAGAATTTATTTAGTTTGTTTCTCAATTTTATTGCAGTGTTTTTGTTTATTCGCGACACATAGTTAGGTATAGGTACAGTTGTGGCACATCAGCGCATGGTGATAAACTTAAATGAAAAATATCGTCTCACTATGTCCTGCCTTGCATGGCTTACTATATTACTCACATAGTAATAGGAGTACAGGTTATTTATAGCATAATATAAAATATTAAAAACTACAGCCGTTCTAAATCTCATCAATCAGAGTGAAGCGTATCCGTAGAAGTATTCATAAGAACTGCAGTTTTAGATTTTGATAAAAACTAAAACAGCAGCATTCGAATTTTTTAATAATCAGTCTTCCTTGTCAGGTATCAAACCGGGTATGCCAAGCATTTAGGCTATATAGCTTTTTTGTGATTTCCAGGTGCTAATGTGATCGGTGGTATCGGTGGCATAGCGACCATCTTCACCACAGGAGTGTGGGATTTCGCGCTCTGCCGATTCTTAGTCGGCATGGCATTCGATAATGCATTCATGATGACTTATATTTTGGGTAAGGCTGTCTTGAACCAAATAGGTCGTTGCTAAATATTTATTGGTTGGGTGTCAGAGATCCGAGTGCACTTAAATTCATCTCGATACATATCCTTCGGCTTTCGAAATGTACGAGATGGACGCAAGAACCTAAGTACCAATGTGCTTATTGAAAATTAACTTTTACATAAAATCTGCAAAAAGACTGTTCTAGCCTGGAAATCCAGTCATAATGGACAATTTGGGTGCGTATTCTATAGAACACCCAATAGATATGCCCTAAATTCCTGGGCATAAAACTACACGGTGACCACAACCATAAAACAATTGACTATAGCTTACCTTGCCTTACTCTTCGCAGTTTTGGAGTACGTGGGTCCTCGCCACCGCACATGGGTTGCCAACATGTCCATCGCTTTATACTTCGGTATGGGTTGTCTGTGCTTGCCGTGGTTGGCGTTGTGGATCAGCGACTGGAGGAAGCTGCTGTGGTACACGTCAACGCCAATGCTGCTTGTCGTGTTCGCGCCTTTAGTTCTGCCGGAGAGCGCAAGGTGAGTGTGACCCCGAAAGATGTAAGCTTTTAGTAGTGTCCTGGGGTATATAAAAAGGGTGAATAATGTTCAACTGAGTTGCTTGCAACACTCAACTATGCGGTAACCAGTCTTATTCCAACTACCAAGTTTAAGGGACATCTTCAGGTCAGCTCCTAATTAGCTGAAGTTTCAGTAGTGAGGCGACTTGTTACTACTGATCTGATCCACAAGATTTAGTGGTTGGTAATTATGGTAAGGTGACTTTTGAAAACCTCGCCTTTCTTAACTTCCCCGTTTAGTACTCTTACTTCCTTTTGCATATAGAGGTATGAGGAACAGGGTGTAAAGTTCACTGATCCTCTATAGAAAAGGGAGGTTCCAACGACCAGACGGGTGTCGTGTCTGGTGGGCAACTGCCCGACGATTGATGTCGGGAAGTTTTATGTCAGCTGATCGCGCGGTAAACTCTGCTTGCGCGATGCAGGATTTCGCGTGCCGTCAGTGTGATGCGTAGTTCTCGTGTCGATGTAGATGCCGCCACAGGCAGTTGGTACAGCTATGATTGTCTATTAGGTGGACGTAATGATCCTGTATATTGCAGGTGGTACGTGAGTCGTGGTCGCATTAACCAGGCTGTGCAGGTGCTCAGGAAGTTCGAGAAAGTCAACGGCACCAAAATACCGGACGATGTTATGGATGAATTTATTGTAAGTTCTTGTATACTTACTTACTGTATATGTCTGGTTTCGCGGCTTTGCTCTCATAATCTACCGCGTATCTACAATACAGGATCAAAATAAATTATCTAGCGAAACTCCGCATGATAAAACAAAAAATAAATTAATTCGATGATGTTTTTTTGTGGGGTCATCGAACGCAGTTAAAAAAAAATGTTTTCTTTTTGTGTAAACTTCAGTGACGTGATGGGTATCGATATCTAAATACGATAAAACATAAAACTTATTCACTCAATTCATACTTCAAGTAACAACACAACAAGGGGTCATAGACCACAAGAAAAAAAAAAGATTTTATTTTATCATGTTTAAATAACGATCGATACCCGTCATGTCTGCAGAGTTTCGCTAGCTAATTTAATTTGACCCTGTACCTATAGACAATTTCCTCATACACACCTTTATATCATAATATTGGGTACAGATTGGAGCTCGTGGCAAAGTAATAACAGCCGAACGGGTTGAACCACCAGGTTAAGCTACGCTTGCCAGGGTTGGTCTGTGGGTGGGTGACCATCTTTACATATCGAGACTCCTCCGTGCCTCGGAAAGCACGTTAAGCCGTTGGTCCCGGCTGTCATTTGTGGAGCTTTGACAGTCGTTACGGGTCGTCAGAAGTCCGAAAGACTGACAATCAGTCTTACTTTGGTATCGTATTACCTAGTTACTGGGTTGTGGAGGTCAGATAGGCAGTCCCTCCAAGTAAAATGTATTCAGCTGCATCCGGTTAGACTGGAAGCCGACCCCAACATAGTTGGGAAAAGGCTAGGCAGATTGATTGTGTACAGATTGGTGAAACGTAACATGAAATTAATGTAACACAAAGTAGATGTGCAAATTTATGCAATGTAACATGAAATGCAATACAACAACTAGGCGAATTTTTTTGAACGTATGTTACATTTCCTGTTACGTTTCGCCAATCGGTACCCCATTTATGACCTCTCTGAAAACTTTTAAACCAACCCTTAACCGCCCAATATGCTTCCTTACAGGTAACGTCAAACCAGACCAAACAAAGCAACGAGTCTCTGTTAGCGCTCATGAAGAGTGCGCCCCTCCGTCTGACTATGATCCTCATGCTGATAGTATACATGGCCTGCTCCGTGATCTTCGACGGCCTCGTCCGAATGTCGGATGCGTTCGGGCTCGACTTCTTCATCAGCTTCACGTTGACTTCAGCGACGGAGATACCCTCGGTTACACTGCTGGCTTGTGTTCTTGACAGGTGAGGAGTCTTTTGTTTTTGGAAGCCGTTGGGTAAAAGATGAACTCTAACGTATCATGAACATGAAATAGGTACCTTCTGGAGAACTTGACTTATTTTTTATTAATTCACCGGTTTGCAGATGGGGTCGCAGGAATCTCACGGCTGGCCCGTTGTGTATAGCGGGCATTCTCATCGGTATCGCCTTGTTTGTGCCTAAAGGTTGGTATCCATTACATTTATTAGATGTAATTAAAGTAACTTAAAACCTGAAAAGGGGTCAGACCGTTTCCTACATTTTATCGAATTTCGTTAAGACGAATCCGCAGTCAGCCCGTGAAATTCATATTTTCTTAAGTTTTCTGAACAAATAGTTGATAATGATGAGTACAAAGTCGCCTTTTCTCAAAAATACTTGGGAAAAAGCATTATTTTGACAACCTCCTTCGAGATAAATCGAAAATGCTTTACTGGTCAAATATATTATAATTACGCTACTAAGGCGGCTGGCGGCTGGCAATGTTACTGTGAAAATCCATATCTGTCGTGTTTAGCGGCCGAATAAATTACTATGAAAACTCATATCTGTCCTGGTATTTAAAAATGGAACGAACTTTTTACCTCAACACATGGCAACCAAGGAGGCAACATATCAAAGATTTTATTTAAATTTCGATTTGCATCTTCGTCCATCAATGCCCGTGTTGCAGGCCGCGACAGTAATGTACTATTTCAGCTCAGGCTTTCAACTATTTCAATTCCACCATTGTTGCTCACAATCTTATTCCCAGGCATCGCACAAGCATCGATGGCGATAATGGCTCGGTTCTGCATAAACATGTCATACAACGCAGTCATCCAGTGGTCCACGGAGCTGCTGCCGACGGCGGTGCGGGCGTCAGGGTCGGCCACCTTGCACATGAGCGGCTATGTCGCGTCTGTGCTGTCGCCTTACATTGTATACTCTGTAAGTTGTTACAAAGAAAGAAATAAAGTTTTTTGGAAAAGAACACATTGAACAAATTAAAATAGTTTGGTAAATCCACACACACAAAAACAGAAAAAAAATGAGATCAAGATGTTATTAGTAGGTCCAGTCACTTCTGTCCTGCGTGGATCCAGTATTGTAAAGAGTAAACGAGATGAAAATAATTATATTTTCTCTATCTTGAAACGCTAGAAGCTAAATGCACGGTTCCAATTGGCCGTTTCCTATGGAGAAGAGCCGGCAAGAAACTCCATAAAATTAAACAAAAAAAGCTAAATACTGGGTCCTATTTGAAATATTGAATTCGGACAATACGGACATCAACGTGGTCAATTTCATCGAGGATAGTAATAACATCAAATCAGGGCTATTTATTCACAAAAGACCAATCCTTATGTCTCCCAAAACTGGTCTCGTGCAATAAGGACTTATGTCCTAAATAGGTCCTAATCCTAATATGCGTGTGCACTTTAAAACTCCTTGAGTGGCTTTAGATTTGCCTAACCAGAGGAAGTCAGATAAAATGGCCGCCGAATAGATTACGTAGACAAGGTATCGCATGAAGTAAACAAGATCTGCTTATAGTCTTTTCCCAACATCACTGACTCGACTGGCTGACTGGGACTTGTTGGGCTCGACTTCCAGTCTAATCAAGAAGATCCTAATTTTAAATATTTTTTGTGATTCACAGGAGCGAATGTGGAGTTCCCTACCTCTGCTTATCTTGGCAGTAGTATCATTACTAGGGTCTGGCATCAGCCTGGTGTTGCCGGAGACCAAGGGCCGGCCCATGCCGCAGACCATGGCGGACGGCGAGAGGATCGTACAAGAACAGGCGCTATGCGGGTAAGTGTTCAATAGGAAGGTTACTTACGAGAGAAACAAGGTAGAAGAGGGGCGAAATTGGGCGAGAAGGGTAATTGCATGGACTGATACAAGCTTGAAATTGGGTAAGATGGCCAATCGTTTAGTCCGAGACTAGGGTAATTGTTAGCAGGGATACAAGGGTAAAAATCAGCATGAAGAAAAAGGGCAATAAAGGGCGTGTTGAGCAATCGCTAGGACCCAAGCAAGGCGTAAAATGTGCATGATAGGCTACTTATCGCAAAGGGGAAAACAATGGTAAAATGGGCATTTTGGGTAATTACTAAACTAAGTGTGTGAATTTGTGTTTTTGTATTTTGTGAATTGTGTCGGCCGCATAGCGACAAGGTAAGATTTTTTAACATCTTTTTGTCGCTTCAGTAACTTTAATATATTATGTCATTATTTCTAGACGCTGTTTGCTAAAGTATCTGACCGCGTAATGAATAATTCCTTATAAAAAAAAAACATAAATACCTACTGTTCGCTCACGGGTTCATTAGTAGGTACCACAATTTTGTTTTATTCACTCACACTAATAAGGCTGTAATTTTACATGAATAAAATTTCAACATTTCACCTCAGGCCTTCTCGGTCTTCTTTAATAATGACCTCACGCGCGTAATGTAGGTAAGTACATGTGTGCTAAAAATACCGTATTTTTTGTTTTAGATGCTTCAACAGTATATATAAAAGAAAAACAAAACAGCAGATACCTAGCTAATGAAGTTAGGAGCAAAACATTATCAATGGGGAAAGAATCCGTTGATCCGCCGATGTTACTTCAGAGCCTAAACCAACAATCGTTAGAAGCGTTACATCTATAAAAATTGGGGCACAGACCAGATGGGCAACATCGTCAGCGGAACCGTCGGAACTCGGAACTGAACATTGATTTTAAATGTATTTAATTTTCGTCAGTTCGTATACTACCTCATTTATTTTTATTATTTACTCGTACACTACCTACTTATTTAAAAAAAAATTGTGGACAATGGTAGTATCTCATCATTTTGGTGTTTTGTAATATTTTAGAATAATTAGACTGAAAGCCGACCCTAACATAGTTGAGAAAAGGCTAGGTAGATGATATCAAGGCGCTCCCTAGCAAAGTAAATAAAAAGATTCGATAAGATTCGCATTCATGATTATTATGTTTCAGGCTAACTCACTACTGTTATATTACAGGCGAATGGTCCCGCTCCCGGTGAATGTAATGTTACAAATTGTATAATTACAGGTTGCGCACTGTAATGCTCAGTTCTCGTCACTCATGGATGTAATGCTCGAATCTGAACTGGTTCCTACATTACAGTTGAATGCTCCTGGTGAGGGAGCGCCTTTATATTTTAGAATTGAACATTTTAAAGGTTTAAATTACTTTGGTTATGCAAGTATGGCATCAACAACTCAGAAAAATGTTCCTACTAGATAAGCAATAAAACTTTTTTACGTTTTAAAATTTTCGTTTTATTTCGATTTTTGTAAGTTGTGACCGTAATTCCCCTACGATCGTGGGATTAGAGACAGATTGTATAAATATTTTTTTTCTTTCCCAGAAAAGCAGAAGAAGACATTGAAGAAGCGGAATGGAAGAACGAGAAAGAAAAGGCTCTAATTACATAACGTTATAGTTTCTATTCACGGTTCACATGGGATCTGCCGATGGTAGACTTTGCTCCAAGTATTCTCAAGGGCTGCCTACAGATGTACTTAAAGGTGCTTTCTTTTAGCATACGTAATTAAATTAACGTCGGATGATTTCAGAATATTTTTGGAATTTTGAAGTCGTTCAGGAGTTTCGGATCGTTAATTTGCCTTGGACTGTCGATTATAGTTGTATTGTTAGTGTTAAAAAGCGAGGCATTTGTGTACACACAGCTAAAGAGTTAAGTTTGCAGGCATTTTGCGTGTGTGTGATGCTTACAAAACTTTCCCACTGTATGCGCAAAATTCTGACGTAGTTGCCAGCACTCTTATCTTATTTGCCGTCTGTACCTAAGTCTAAGCAGAAATAAATATTAAGTAATTGTGCTAATTTAAACATCTAGGTTGTATAATGTAAATAATGATTTAAAAACGCTTGTAATAAGGAGTGCCTCATTGTTCCAAGGTGCCTAAATAATTTTTCACGGTTTTGAATTGTATTTTAACAATTAAAACAGTGCTAATGCGTTGCACGCGGATAGCGTTCATAGCTTACACGCAGCAGAATTTCCAAGTGAAAGTTAAAATAGCTGGGCATTTTTTGTTGCACGGTTATCCCCATCATCGAAATTCTATTCAAGTCTCCGATTTGCTGTCAAAATTTCATGTGAGCTGCTGTGATTGGCGAATCAAAATAACAGTAACCTATCATAGAAACTGACATGTGAATAGTATAAAGCATAGACTTACCCTACGGAGCTAAGTTCCAATGTACACTACGTGGGTAAGTTAGACTTACCCTAAGTAGCTAAGTTCCGACTTACCCTACGTGGGTAAGTACAGACTTACTCTACGTAGCTAAGTTCCGACGTACCCTACGTGGGTAAGTATAGACTTACCCTACGTAGCTATGTTCTGACGTACCCTACGTGAGTAAGTACAGACTTACCCTACGTAGCTAAGGGCCAACTTACCCTAGTAAGTCTAAAAAAAAATTAAGAATAAACATACAAGTGATAATTTTAACACTTTGTTGCATTGATAACGCTTTGTGATATTGACAAAATAATGTTAAAAAAGGTGACCAGCCTTAGCTGTTAAGATTGTCTAGAATGTTAATTCTAGATTATAGATGAAGCTTCCAATATTTTTAAGGTTGTTAAATAACATAATTATTGTTCGATGCTAGACTACGAAAGCCCAAGGTAGAAGTAGTCAGAAGCCCGAAAGTGTGACAACCAATCTAACCAAGGGGTATCGTATTACCCAGTAATAGGTAAGATAGGCAGTCGTTTCATGTAAAATACTGGTATTCAGCTGAATCGGGTTAGACTGGAAACCGACCCCAACGCAGTTGGGAAAAAAATGGGCAGATCTGCTAGACTTGGTACCCAAGCCTAGGCTAGGTAGAAACAGTTGTATATTCAAATCTCTCAATAATTTAGAAATGGGTAGTCAGAATATTTTGCTCAGAAATCTTTGGTCAATTCGTAGTTCTATTAATAGGAATAAAAAGATAATCATAAAAAACTGTTTTTGTTAAGCTGCATCTACATGCATGTCAAACAAACGTGTATAGAGCAACGAAGCAATCATAGACAACCATCATATCACCAAAGTGTGCCAGCATTGTGTAGAGCCAGCAGAACAAAAAGTGAGTAAGTATATTTCGAATTTTTCATGCCTCACGCTTTTTTTTATTGAAGTAGATAGGTAGTTATTAAGTCAATGTAGATAGTATATTTTACGACAATTACAAGTCTGAAAAGTAATTTTCGCGACACTTCTTGACTTTCTAAGGGTACAGATTAAGTGACATGTCTAAAACTTTTGTTATATAACACTTTCACATTATTTGATATTGCTAATCTCTCTAAACATATTAAAGCACCTTAACAGATATTATAAAGTGTGGACTCACCCTAAAGGCGCGTCCTCACCAGAGCACGCGCACGATCCGAGCACGCTAGGCGCCTCGAATGGCTATGGACGCGCGCATCACATTCTACGCGCGCACACATGTTACGAACGGTTCAAGGATCCACACCTCTGCAATTAAAGCTCACGCGCACGAACCGTGATGCGAAGGTATTCATACTTTGTTCCTAAGATGCATGCGAACCACACTATTCGTGCGCGCGAGAGAACATTTAACTTACACGCGAACTGATCGCTAACCGCTCGCGAACAAGTCCAAAGGTGTCCTTAGTATGTTTCTAAGATGCACGCGAACGTCACTGTTTAGGTGTGGACCCGCCTTAAGACTCTTGTGAAAAATAAGTAGTGGTAGGCAGAATTTCATGAATTAAACCAGTCTATAAAAGCGCAAAACAAAAATAACTGACGTGGCTCAAAAGGCTGCCCAACTTAAATGAGACTGGACAGGACATGTCTGTCGCATGCCGGACAAACTGTGGGCCCAAATAGCACAAAACTGGTGCCCTGAGACAGTGAGGCGGGGTCGGGACGAGCTGGATAGGTTCCGTCAAAACTGGAAGGAGGACGCGCGGGCTCGCGAACGATGGAAGGAGTGGAGGGAGGCCTTTGCCCAGGAGTGGGACAGAGTAGGCAAGTAAAAAAAAAAAGCGCGCTGTATTACCATAACTAATTATAAACTTTTGTTTTATTAATTTGGTATTCACATTATGTGCCTACAATGAGCTTTCGCTCGTTTAATAACTTGGCTGTAATCCAGACCCGATAATAATTTTATTACTAGATAGATGTAGTAATAGGTACGTTGTGTTGGTTACACAGCTAAGTAGAACAAACAGTACTGTGATATTATTGAATTCAATTATATGTTATATTGAATTAAAAATAATACGGTACCCACGAGAATTTGTACAAAATGTGAGAGGTCATTGTTTTTTGGTCCAGTGACTAGCCATAATAAGGCTCGTGCAGGCAGGCACGACTTGTCGCGCGACGCGATTCTGCGATTTAATTAAAGCCGTCTCTACACAGGAGCGACCTGTCAAGCCGTGATACAGAAAATACTTTCTTGTGTCGCATTGCAACGCGACGCGTCGTGCGACAAGTCTGAATGAGCCTAATTTAAGAATACATATCGAAAGGAATTAGATGGTATTTTTTTTTGAAAACGCCTTTCCTACAAGGCCTAATAAACACAAAAATTACATACATAAATAGGTGCTCGTGTCGGACTATCAAACTCATTTTAGCTGCATTGTTTGGCTGACGGAGTTAACAAAAGCTGATCAGTTAACTACTTAATATACTCGTAGTCCTTTCCAGGTATTTTACCTCTAACAGCAACCTTATTGCAACGAAAATACAGATCACTGCGATTTCGTCAGTGATGTCGAATCAGAGGTACCTACAATAGTTATTACTCTGAGGCTCAGAGTAATAACTATAATATTACTCTGAGCTCTGAGGGTACAATCATTGTGAATGGCCAGCAACATGAGTTTGACAGTTCCTTCCAGAAATCGGGTGGACTCACTCCCGTTTCATGATCATGAATATGAATATTTTCTTGAAGAAAACATTCGAGACATAAATTATGTTAATAACAATAATATTGTAAGTGAAATAAATATAATTTAGCATAAGTCTGAGTAATTGTATAAAAATAATAAGTTAATTAAACATGTTGTACAATACTTTTAATAAAAGTATAAGTTATGATTTTTTTATTTTGTTTTATTTTATCTTACAAACTGTGCCTACGATCAGCTGAACCTGAATGTGTTGAAAGCCGCCATTTAATCTTGATTTAGATCATTTGATCCGTGGCGGGCGTCGTGTCTTCGGATTCAGTTTCAAATCGGATTAATGTTTGAGCATCGCATTAGAATAAGATGATGGTAGATTACATAATACCATAGAAATATAAAAAAAACAGGAGAAGTGGCATGGGGCGTCTGTGTCCGCGCGTCGTGATCACGATGCTCATGTTATAGGCAAATGGCTGTCTCCGCTAACTATTCTAGCTGTTCTAGTCTGTTTCAATAGAAAATGATATTGAAACAGACCATACAATTAAAACAACAACATACAAAATAAACAATTTATTTAACTAAATCAAGTATTTTTTATGCTTAGATACATTTTCCCGTTGATATTCTGTTTGACGGGGTTGATTCGCTTCAGTATTTGCGTCATGGTCTCGACTAGGCGTTCGCTACTAACGCCGGTGCGCTTGGATTTGAACTTCGTCAGTAGTTCGGTGGTCGTCATCGGCTTGCGCGCGAGGTAGCGACGCACCGCTTCTTCTGTTACGCCGCATTCGCTGTGAGGATGGTAAGGACGTTTAGTGGTGGATTCTCATACCAAAAAATTACCTATTACATTTGACCGCGTAGGTATTGCACTTTTCTATGAAACAGCTTTAAAAAAAAAAAAAACGAAAATTTTCATCGGTATTCAGGGGTGTTCAGAATCATGTACTGAATCCATGGTATCAGTTTTCGCGTCGATGTTCCTGCTACTTTGTATAGTTGTTCGATTTTACGGAGGAGTACGGACATTTCAATAACGAATTTTGACTGTACCTATAGCTAATAAATATCAAAATCGAAGTTTCGTGGCGGTTGCGGTTTAAAGACTCACATCATGCTATTTTGATCTTTATGTTGTTAGAAATCCAGTATAAATTCAATTGTTCAAGGAATCACGCACTCGGAAGCCTGCATGATCCCACAATGAAAACAGAACAACGTCTACGAGGAGAGTCAACTCTAATCGCAAACACGCAAAGTTGATTTTACAATATCATATTAAACAATTTAAGTTGCAATAGAAACTCAACCTTACACAATAGACTTACGGTAGCGAATCCCTTAACAACAAAATTATCTATAGCCCTATACTTACACGTAAGAAGCATCAAGCTTAGGTCTCTTAGCGGGCGGCAGGTTGCTGTTGGCGGCGTTGGCGGCGGCCACGGCGGCCTGCGCCGCGGACGGCGGCGTGCCCGCGCGGGGCGTGCCCGCGCGGGGCGTGCCCGCACGGGGCGTGCCCGCGCGGGACGTGCTGGCGCTGCCCGCCGCTGGGGGGGGAGCGATAAGTTTATGACCATTTAAATTATGATTGGCGTGGCGGATACGAATAGTGAGAGTAAAAAGGTTTTTTTTTTTTCCAAGTAGTTTCCCAGCGATAATTTTTGCTCAATGTTACTTATAGTGGAGTGCCAGGAGCGTTAAAAACATGAAAACCTCGGATTTCAAATATTATTTCATTTAAACAATTTACATCGTTGTCTATATCAAGTATTTTCTTCGACTTCATTTATCTGAATGATAGGTGGAAAGTTATTAAGATAGAGAAATAAAAATGATATCAAAAGATGCGTTACTGAAAGGGCTACAATACCACAATATGTTTTATTGTACATTTTAAATTTTATTTTAATACAACGGCATTTTTTACCGTTTCTTTTGAGACTTTTTCAAAGAATCTTAAACTTCTCAAAAACGAAAAGAAATATCGAAACAATTATAACAATGATACTGGAGAATTTAAATTGCTTCAAAATGATACCATTCTAGTTTCGATAGGATAAGCATTCAATATGCTTTTTCGATCGCTTTAGTACCAGGTACCAGTTTTGAAAAAAGTGTGACCGGGGCTAGTGTCCTCAATAGAGAAATGAACATAATATCAAAAGATGCGTTACTGAAAGGGCCACACCGTACTTTTATGTCACTATAATGCGAATATGGACCTTATTTCAGTGCAATACAACACATATTAGGTTTAATAGTCATCTACATACCGGATGAGCTAGCAGCGGGTGCATTCTTGTCTCCTCCCTTACTCTTCTTGGATTTCTTCGCCGGGGCCGGGGCATTGTTCTCTGGGTCTGTATCCGAGTCTGAACTTAACTCGCTGCTCGAGTCTGGAATAGATATACTTAGCTGTGTAATAGGCAGTTTTTACGACATTTGGTGTGTTGGTTTTTAAGACATTTGGTTGTTTGGGCATTTGGTTGAGGAGCTCGTGGCTATGTAACAACAGCCGCACTGGTCGATCCATCAGGTTAAGCTACGCTTGCCGAGGTTGGTCAGTGGATGGGTGACGATCTTTACATACCGAGTCTCCTCCGTGCCTCGGAAAGCACGTTAAGCCGTTGGTCCCGGCTGTCATTCGTGGATCTTTGACAGTCGTTACGAGTCGTCAGAAGCCCGAAAGTCTGACAACAGTCTTACCAAGGGGTATCGTATTACCCAGTTACTGGGTTGTGGAGGTCAGATAGGCAGTCGGTCCATGTAAAATACTGGTATTCAGCTGCATCCGGTTAGACTGAAAGCCGACCCCAACATAGTTGGGAAAAGGCTAGGCAGATTGATTGGTTGTTTGGGCATTTGAAGCGATCGAATCATTTGAGTGACTAGCTTTTGCCCGCGACTTCGTCCGCGTAGAAGTCGAAAATGACACTAATAGGATTTTTTATTGGTTTTTACGGTATTAATTTTGTTATAACATATAAATTATTATGTTAACATTTTGAATAATTATATAATATAACAATCTTTATTATAGTGTATAAAGGATGAATAAACCTGAAAAAATCTAAAAATCTGGCGAAAGTTACACGGGTGTATTATCTTTTTACAACGAAATCGAAACACTACACCTACCGCAGTATTTCTTTGTAAACAATATTTTTTGAACGAAGTTCCTTATCGCGAGTTGCGAAAGGGGGCTAGACGGAAAAAATTAGGACCAAAAGTTGTAACGACACTTTTTGCTATAGTTGTAAGCCGAGCGGCGTGCGCGTGTTTCTCTGTCTGTCTCTCTCTCAAAGTCAAAGTCAAAGTCGAAGTCGGAGTCGAAGTCAAAGTCGAAGTCGAAGTCGAAGTTGGAGTCGAAGTCGGAGTCGAAGTCGGAGTCGGAGTCGGAGTCGAAGTCGGAGTCGGAGTCGAAGTCGGAGTCGAAGTCGGACTCGGAGTTGAAGTCGGAGTCGAAGTCAGAGTCGCAGTCGAAGTCGAAGTTGGAGTCGGAGTCGGAGTCGAAGTCAAAGTCGGAGGTCGAAGTCGAAGTCGAAGTCGAAGTCGAAGTCGGAGTCGAAGTCGGAGTCGAAGTCGAAGTCAGAGTCGAAGTCGGAGTCGAAGTCGAAGTCAAAGTTGAAGTCGAGCGAGTGTATAAGTCGACACGAGTCAAGAGACTTATACTTATACTTCGAGACCAAAAGTTGTAACGACACTTTTTGCTATAGTTGTAAGCCGTGCGGCGTGCGCGTGTTTCTCTGTCTGTCTGTCTCTCTCTCTCTCTCTCTCTCTCTCATAGAAAGAGGAACTTCGTGCCATCCGGGTGTCCCTTGACTAAATGGTGGGTGCTAAAATCACCAGGCTACTCTGTGCGCTTACTCTGGAGCATGCCACATACAACTGGCCGTGGGAGAAGCAGCTTTCCCTCAAGTCTACTCCCGCTACCTTAAGAGTTTGACCTTGAGCTTTGTTTATGGTCATTGCGAAGCATACTATGGGAAACTGCACTCTCTTGAATTCGAAGGGGTAATTTGAGGGTGTTAGGGGAATCCTAAGAATAAATACAGACCTCTGTAAAGCTTAGAAACCTTCAAATGCGGTACTAATACTCGTATACGGGGTGTCAGGGACATCGACGGTGTAGGGACGGTGTCGAGGGACAGTACGGTGACTTTCGAGACATTCCAATTTTAAAGAATATTTGCATTGCAAGCACCAAGCCTTTATGTGAGTTCAACCTTTTTTGAATAAAATCGGATTGACTTTTCAAACATGTGATAAGTAAAATTTAATTTAAATCAAAAGCACTGAGGAGTATTGATATCAACTTCGAAGCAAATCACTCCCAAAATAACTTTCTACCCCTATTAAACCCCGTTAGGGGATGAATTTCAACAAAAGACGAAACATGTCTTCCATTAATTCTGTTAAAGAATGTTTATGCAAAATTTGAAGTAGATTGGACCAAGGAATCACGTTGTCCCATACAAACTTTGCCCCCCTTTTTCACCCCCTTAGGGGTAGAATTTAGAAAAATCCTTTCTTATCGGATGCCTACGTCATACAAAGAACTCACCCTCCAAGTTTCAGATCTCTACGATCAGCGGTTTAGGCTGTGCGTTGATCCGTCAGTCAGTCATTCAGGACAAAGCATTTTATATGTATAGATTGGGTAGTTTGATAAATTGGCGACAATTTATGACTATGTAATAACGGCCGTACACACTGCCTTGAACAATATTGGACTATAGTTTGACCGAAACCGTTGTACCGCGCTTTATGTATGTGAGCGGCGAGACGTGGAGGTAGTGCAGGCCGCTCATTCGTCAACGCTCACGGCGTCCCACCCCCCGCATCACCGCGCATTCCTAAAGCGCGGTGCAGCGGTGAGGTCAAACTACGAGAACAACGATCGATAACAACTCCGTCACAGTTTTAGTAGTAATAAACTTTGTGAAGAAGGTCGTCCGTGGAATAACTACTACTTTCACAGCTGCCATATCCATTGGTGTGTTCTGGTTTGAAGGCACATGAGATATTTAACCTTTGACGCTGGGTGCATTGTCATTCCAGGGTCAGTTGATGCCTCTGGTGCTTCAGATGTCCATAGGCGGTAGTGACCACTTAGGCCGCTTTCCGAATAAGAACGTAATCGCTCACAGCGCTGACATCAATAATTGGCGTTCCGAGTTAGATATCACGATTATGACAGCTGAGGACTGTCAACAATTCGGAACGCTCGTGAACGCTCTCACGGTGCTCGCTCAATGTCAAAACTTGCATGTAATATTTCTTTAAAGTGTTTAAGCTACACATTTCTTCTTTTTCGTTGGTTAGGTGGCCGCGGTAGCCAGAAGCACAATTTCGAAGATTCGAAGATGCCACGTTTGTCTAAAGTTATGATGCGACTCAAAACAAAACAGCACAACTGTCATCTTTGACAGCGCTCACGGTGACATTAGTAAAAAGGCATGGTCGGCGTTATCGCAATATGGCGCATGTCATGACGTCATCTATGACGATTCACAATATATCGTTATCGCGCTCAGGCTTATTCGGTACGGCCGTTAGCACGCTCAAATCGATTACAGCGTAACTCGGAATGCAGGGTTACTATCAGGTGGTCAGCCTGCTTGCATAATCAGCCTATAATGTTCCCACTGCTGGACCACAGGCCTCCTCTCTTCGAGAGTGAGGGCTGTAATCCACCACGCGGGCCCGGTGCGGGTTGGTAGATGTCACATATCTTCGAATTTTTGGTTCTAGGACATGCCTGTTTCCTCACAATGTTTTCCTTCACTGTTTTGAGAGCAGTGATGATGAAATTATTTACACAATGTAAAGCGCCTGTCAGGGTTCGAACCCGAGACCTACAACTCGTAAGTCGGGGCCATCACTGCTCTCAGCCTGTTAGATTATCACTCAATGACATAAAGCAAACAGTTCTCCAATGTTGGTCCAGTGTATTCAGGCCTATAGTTTGACCGAGACCGTAGTACCGCGATAAGTTTAGTACGCGCCTTAGATAAGTGCGCGGCGAGACGGGCAATGTAGGCCGCTCATTCGTCAACGCTCACGGCATGCCGCTGCTCATTCGTCAACGCTCCCCCGCCTCGCCACGCGGTACAGCGGTGAGATCAAACTATATCACTCACCTTTCTTAGTATCGTCTGGTTTACTCTTCTTCTTCTTAGTAAGTTTGCTGGCGCGTTCTTCTCCTTCTTTTGTAGGCTCGTCTTCTTGTTCATCTTCTTCCTTCTCTTTGTTCTCTTGTTCTTCTTCTGAGTCCTCGTCTGAGGCCAGGAGTTTCCTGTTTAATAAGAGGATGCTTTGATTCAAAGTCGTTAACTTTAGGTAAGTCTCAAATGAAAGTTGTTTTACTAGAACCCATTTATTTGTTAATGAACCAGAACACCCGCGAAATTTCGCGGATTTATGAGTATTTTTTTGACTTTTAATTAATTTTTTTTTATGGCACCTCTTTCGGTCATCAGCCGACTATCAAAACAATTGACACGTGACACGACGTGACAATTGATTTGCTTTTACAATTTATAGTAGATATTAATTGTAATATAAAATAATATTGTGAGATGTTACCTGAGCGCGTCTTCCTCTGAAACTCCTTTGAGCTCCTTATTAGTCTTGCCTTCGTGGTCAGATTCACTGTAACAACATTGCATTGTATGTATCAGCTGAGCCTGAACACTGTTTAACAGTTAAACCGCGAAAGCTAAAAGCAAAATATTCTCTTGACACCAAAAAGGTTGAAGACCCTTGGCTTAATAACTCAATTTGTGATCAGAATAGTCACAAAACAGAACATGTGCTTTAACATAGACATGTTCCCGTCCCTATCTTGCTCTTGTAGCTTGACAGGGACAGGAATAATGCTTAGTCAAAGTACGTGCCAAGTAAAGTTTATAAATCTCGGCCTTAGTCATAGAATATAATTGTAAAATTCTACTGTTGGTAATTTCGATTTTGAATACCCTTTGCTCTCGGGATTCGGTCTAACAAGGCTGTTATTTAAACATAACTGCCTCGTTCGTCTAGTGGTCGCAAGCGCTAGTGCTGAGCATGAGGTAATGGGTTCGTTTCCTAGGTCGGGTAAAGTGTTATTGGATTTTCCATCTTTCTCAGTAACAGCCCAGAGTCTGGATTTTTGGCCGGTGGATAACAATAGTCTCGCCCCCTATTACATGGGACTCAACATAACTGTGGGTGTATTATAGGTACACCTCTGCCCAAACCTTCGGGGAACACAGGCGTGATCTTATGCTATAAACAGACTTTTCAGAATGTAGCTACATATACTAAAGGCTCCCGTTACCTCTCCGAGGAGTCAGATATGTAGTCCTTCTCCCTTCCCTCCTCGTCTCCGTCGTCACTCTCCTCGAACGCCTCGTCCTCCACTTTCTTCTTCTTTTTGTTTGCGGCGGCCGCTGTAATTAATTAATATGAACATTTGTTTGTTTCTCGAAGCGAATTTGGATGAATGCAAAGCATATTATTTATTTTCACACGAAACAAAATACTGGAATGACTACAGATTGTGAGATTTGTGATTTATGCCCACTACTTTCTGTATAAAAGGTATTGACAAGGCAGATAGGTGTGAGTAGAAACTCCGGGACGGGACGCCATAAGAGGAGTTGTAGTGACCTCATTAGTTATAGTGACCTCATTAGTTATAGTGACCTCATTAGTTATAGTGACCTCATTAGTTATAGTGACCTCATTAGTTATAGTGACCTCATTAGTTATAGTGACCTCATTAGTTATAGTGACCTCATTAGTTATAGTGACCTCATTAGTTATAGTGACCTCATTAGTTATAGTGACCTCATTAGTTATAGTGACCTCATTAGTTATAGTGACCTCATTAGTTATAGTGACCTCATTAGTTATAGTGACCTCATTAGTTATAGTGACCTCATTAGTTATAGTGACCTCATTAGTTATAGTGACCTCATTAGTTATAGTGACCTCATTAGTTATAGTGACCTCATTAGTTATAGTGACCTCATTAGTTATAGTGACCTCATTAGTTATAGTGACCTCATTAGTTATAGTGACCTCATTAGTTATAGTGACCTCATTAGTTATAGTGACCTCATTAGTTATAGTGACCTCATTAGTTATAGTGACCTCATTAGTTATGTTCTTCAGAAAGGTCAGGAGCGTAGTACTCAACCGGCGTGCGTGTATGATCAGATGTATTGACGTAAACGAGGCAACAGGAGTATGTAAGGATCGTAGCCGGTGGCGTTCTGTAGTTTCTGCCTACTCCCCATGGGAAGAAGGCGTCAGTTATGTATGTGTGTACTCTCTGTATCCGCACAAACAGCACCTCCTACCTTTCTTTTTATTCTTCTTCTTCTTATCGCCGGCGTCACTATCGTTGTCCTTTTCCTTGTCATTCTCAGAGTTGGACGAGTCGTCGTCAGAGTCTATCCACTCGTCCATCTCAGAAAGCTTTAAATCTGAAACAAGAGTTTGGAGAATAGATAATAGGGATGATGCCTGGGTAAAAAAAAAATGTAATTAGTCCGTCAGACAGATAATAAAAAAATATTAGACACGTATTTTAGACACTTATTTAAGCAAAGCAAAGAGCTGAATAGAGTAAGTAAATATTATGGCAATTGAACCAAATATAAAGGACATTTCAAATGATCATACCTTTCTTAGCCTTGGAGCCTTTGAGCTTCTTGTCGTCGGGATCGTCGGCGTCATCAGCGGCGTCGTCACCGCGCATGCGCTTACGGAACATGAGAGAGAAGTAGTTCAAAACTTTGTTGCGTCTGGAAATCGGTAAAAGTTATCATTATTAATAGTAATAGGTAAAGTATGAATTAAATAAAGTGTAATGAAATACGCAAATAGTGATCTGGTCCACGCCCTAAACAAGAAATCTGTTGTTTCGGCCGAAGGTACGGACCGGTCCTACTCCGCATCCCCTACGTACGGACGGATTAGTTTGGGGGCCGACCTAAGAATGAATGACACTATTAAAGAGTTGTCCCTATTCCTGATGTGTTTTTGTCCGTCCTAAAAAGTTAATTAATCGGGTGTAGGGTTCACTCCGAAGTTTCGAACAATTTTCTGACGGGTCCGTACGCAAATATCTCGAGAGACATAGGGACCCGTAGTAAAGAAAACATTTAGTAACTCATGTTTGATCATAAAGAAATGTTTACCTTCCGAATTCTTCATCAGCCTCCTCAGCAGATAAAGCTTTGTACCGCTGTATGGGCTGGAAATTATACCTGGAACAAACATGTCATTAAGTTCACGTAGTTATTTTACTAATTCATGAGATGTAATTGTCTTTTCGATATTTCGCTAGCTTGTCTTAGCTTGTGTCGTTTTATGCTGTCTTGCTTCTTGCGTCTTTTGGATAGCTAAGCCAGCAATGCCTAGCATTTGCACTGAACTGTTATGTATATAAAGATATAATTTATTTATTTATTTATTTATTTAGGCAAACCAACTAAATACACACAAGGACATTCAAAGTACATGTCATTAACAAATACAATAGAATTGCATGCAACTAAATTATAGGTAAGCACAGCATTTTAATTAGATCTCATTATACAATAATAATTAATACAAAGATGGATAACAATTTAATTAGAACCAGAATATCATTTATCTACTTAAAATTAACTTCAAATTAAATTTAAATGAATTGAATGGAATGAAATTGAATTGAATTGAATTGAATTGAATGAAATAAAATTGAATTGAATTGAATTAAATTAAATAAGATTGAATTAAATTGAATTAACTAACAAACTAAAAACATAACTAACTAAAATTATTATAATCAAAGCACACACACAAAATAAAATAATCAGACACAAATTTAAATAAAATAACATAACAGAAAAAACAGAAACATAAAAAGAGAAACATTATTGAGCAAGAATTACATATTATTGAGCAAAGCTCTTTTAAACTTTGTGATGCTGCCTGAAAATATGTCGAGGTCACAATCGTGAAAAATGTCGTTACACCTTCTGAGAATATAGGAAAGGGGGGCATTTCTACCGTACTTGGTTTTGCGGCTACCAGGAGCAAAAGGCTTATAATTATGAAGTCTAGCTGACGACCGAGGCGTATTAATATTAATTGAAGACAGAAGCTGTGAGCAATCCACGCCTTGATTTAATATCTTAAATAAGAAAATTTGACCCGCAAAATCTCGACGCCAGTGCAAAGATTGCATTTTAAAGTGATTCAGTCTATCTTCATAGTTTTCAACTGTATACCTTATACCTGCTTTATAAGAGAGTCTTTTTATAAATTTTATTTGAACTCTTTCGATGCGTTGGATATGGATATTATGTACTGGGTACCAGACGATAGAGCAATATTCTATATGACTACGAACTAATGCAGAAAACAGAACTTTCAGTGCAGTCAAATTACTGAATTGTCTTGTGTTACGGTTTAAAAATGCTAACATTCTTTTGCTTTTATTTATTACGGTTTCCGTGTGTGTTTGAAATTTCATTTCAGAATCGATAATGATGCCCAGATCTCTAACTTCAGACACTTTACTTAATATTTGGTTCCTCATTATGTACGTAGAGTTAAATTTAAGTTTTTTACGAGAAAATTTCATATGGTAACATTTGGCAACATTAACTTGCATGCTGTTCTTCTCACACCACACACAGAGCCTATCAATATCCTTTTGCAAAAGAGCTTCATCGTTCTCTGTCATTACAACCCTATAAAATTTTAAGTCGTCGGCATACATTTCAAAATGAGAGTTTTGTATGGAATATTTAATGTCATCAACAAACATTGTGAACAATACTGGGCCCAAGTGTGTCCCCTGTGGTACACCAGATGTGGGCGTGAAGTTGTTGGATGAGTGTCCATTTACTACTACTCTAGCTATTCGGCCAATTAAGTAAGACTGGAACCATTTCAGAAGTGACCCATGAACACCGAATGTGATTTCGAGCTTTTGTAGCAAAATGCTATGGTCAACTTTGTCAAAAGCTTTGCTGAAATCGCTATAGATGGCGTCGACTTCGTTACCGTTACTCATGTAAGCAAGAGTTCGTTCGACAAAGTTGGCCAAGTTTGTGGCAGTTGATCTATTTCTAAAGAAGCCATGTTGATGTTCCGTAATAGAGCCTTTGATATGCCGATTCATGATGGGACACAAAAGTGATTCGAGAACCTTTGCCAAAGTGGGTAATATACTAATAGGCCTGTAATTGCACACATCAGTCTTATCCCCTGATTTTGGAATTGGTATTATTATGGCTTCCTTCCATATCTCCGGAAAAACTCCATCAGATAACGATCGGTTGTAAATTATACACAATGGCTTAGATAAAACATTAGCACACTCCCTAATAAACAGTGGGGGTATACCGTCAGAGCCGGGCCCTTTAGCAACATCTAAGTTCTTTAGTTTTCTCTGTATGCTAAGTTCAGATAGTGTTACTTGATGTAAGCTGTTACTGTTGCTGGATTTATAATGTGCAGGGTCTGGGCCACTGCCAGAAATAGGGTTGTATACCGATGCAAAGCTCTCCGCAAATAAATTAGCTATGCTTATGCCGTCGGTCGCAGTGCTATCGTTGAGCCTTATGTACCTTGGTATAACGCTTTTGTTATTGCGTTTGTTTTTTATGTATGACCAGAAGTATTTAGGATTTTTAATCACATTACTTTGTACATTTTGTAAATACTTCTGATACAACTCTTTTATTTTCCGGTTAGATCGGTCCCTAAGTAATACAAATTCAAATTCATCTCGTTTATTTTTATATTTTTTCATCCTCTGCCGACATTTTTCTTTTTCTTTTAACATTTTTATTAAACTGTTATTATACCAGACTGGGTATGATTTTTTACCAGCATTCTGCCGTGGCAATTCAGCAATAATCTCCCGCAATACAGAATAAAAATCAGCAACTGACAGATCAACGGTATCCGATTTTAAAACAGTGTCCCAATTTGTTTTCTCAAGACGATTTCTAATTTCACGATAGTCGGCTTTATGGAATTTATAAATCTTGGTAATTTTATTCGTAAGTGTCTTAGGAAGGTTGAGATGAATGGTGATCTGTAAAGGTGGGTGAAAATCATCGACTCTTGATATGGAATCACAAGACCGAGTTACCTCAATAGGATAAGTTAAGTTGGATATAACTAAATCTAGAATCCTATTCTGTTTATTTTGGATTGAGTTATACTGGTATAGATCGTTAGAGGATAAGAATTCTATAAAAATTTTACTTATATTATTGGTGCCGATATTTGGTACCGCATGTTGATGTTGTGATGTTTTTGTCCATTCGACGTTACTTATGTTGAAGTCACCTATTATAATTATGGGTTCATCATTAATTACACTACTAACTCTATTCGTAAAGTACGTTATAAGATTAATGTTTACCGGAGGAGCCAAATAAGTGGCGCACAAGTGGATTTTTTTAGATGTTTTAAGAGCACGATTAGTTGATAAGTCTAGTGTCACCCATAAGTCCTCACAACTAGACTCGAATGATGAATTTCTATAAGCATTTATAGATTTATGAATTGCGATAAGCACACCACCTCCCTCCTTGCCCCCAGAAAAAGTTCCCGACTGCCTATCTCTTCTAAAAATCTGATAACGGCTATCAAGAATTTCTGAATCTAACACATTTTCATTCAGCCAGGTCTCAGTGAGCACAATCACATGAACATTCATAGTCAACACATTTAAAAAAACTATAATAATATCTGTCTGTAATAATATTATAATATTATATCCATATAAAAAGGTTTTATTATCAAGGTTGATTATCATCACGCTTTGAATCTTAGGAGTGGAGCAAAAAGTAAAAAGTTAGAAAGAACGCAAAGTGAAAACGAAGTAACAGCGCATTGTCCCGTTACGCTCATTGTAACGTTACGATTGGAGCGAGGGAAGGGAATGTTTTTGTTATGACGTTGTCACGTTAAACTATCGTCCGTAAACCGACTTTATAGATAACCATATTTTTTTTTTATCTTCATTTAAGAAGCTTGGTCAACAAGACTAAGTCGCTCCGTAAGGCATTCTTATAATTTAATACACCATTTTATAAATATAATACAGTTCTTTTATATGAGTAATCTTCTACGCATACCGATCCGCACAAGTTTATATAATAGTCTCGCTGTTTCTGACAAGGGGAATACGCTACGACCCTTAGGAGCCGAGCAAAATGAAAAAAGTCAGAAAGAACGCTAAGCGAAAACGAAGTAATAGCGCAGACGGGCGATGCGATGTGACGCGGTGGGTCGGAGGCCGAAATTTCACGGTTTCAAAAAGATAAATAAATAGTCACCATTCTTGCAGCGGATACGCATCGATGGCTCCGTCAGCCGCGTGCGTGAACACATAATACGCCGTATGCTCTGACACGCCGCCCTCACGGATGCCTTTGAATCTGTCAATAACAAGAAATAATTTAGAATAAGACATACTTAACCCTTGTTGACTAACGGCAACTAAAAGTATAATTAAAGATTATTTTCATTTTGTTTAATTTATCTTACAAACTGTGCCTATGATCAGCTGAACCTGAACGTGTTGAAAGCCGCCATCTTAATCTTGATTTAGATTATTTGATCCGTGGCGGACGTCGAGTCTTCGAATTCAGTTTCAAATCCGATTAACGTTTGAGCATCTTATTAATATGATGATGGAGGTTGACATAATACCATAGAAATATAAACAAACCGGCCAAGTGCGTGTCGGACCACGCACAATGAAGGGTTCCGTAGTTGGGATGAATTTATCCCAAGAACAAACTTAACATCACACATTCCGTATGGGAGAACATGTTTTCCAAACTGCAAATTTAAGTTGGTTGATTATTACTCGTTAACCTGTAAAGCCTACTAAGCTGTGATAGTTTTCCTTTTAACTTCGTTATACTACAGCTGTGAATTTTTTCATAAATCCAAGTACAACCATTTAGCTGGCAGGGGGGGGACTATACTCTAACAAAAATTAAGCTCGCAAACGGATTCCTAAATTGCACACAATAAAGTGAAATTCAGGTTGCATAGTGCTTATTACGTACAGCTAAATTCACCTAGAAGTTGCCTCTATTTCTATAGCATAACTTATATTTTCTGACTACGGTACACTCACAACAAGACAAGCCCGCCGCATTCTTGTAGCTTCATACCTAAAATATGGAGTAAACCATCTATTATATTATATATACAAAGTTGATACGACAGAGGGGCTTTTCTTTAAACTGAGTATACTAGGTACCATTTTCAAGCTCTGTACCAAAAATCAATTAAATAGGAGCAGTAGTTTAGTCGCAAATGATTTTTTAAGTTTTTGCCCCGTTTGAACACGATGTATCTTTCCTAACAGCTGATTATGTCTATACGCATAGGTCATGCACCTTAAAACGATAAATCTGAGTATAACCTATGCGTTGTTGCCGCTGTGACGCAAGTCACAAGTACAACCAAATATTTTCGCTAAAAAGATGACAATGCAAACAAGGAAGCAATAAATACACACACACTTGCATTTTCATTACGAGAGGGACAATCATCTGCAAAACACCACGCGTAAAAGAAATAGAAATAGGTCAGTGTGTTGCTATTGCATCCTAGCGATCGAGGGGCAGGGGTTGCGATCGGTAAGTGGGGCAGTGGGGCTTCTAAAAACTGGTTTTTTCAGTGCGCCGACGCTAGTCTTTCGGAACGTACAAGATGTTACGTAACACGGTAGCACCTGCTCCGCTTCCGTTTTGTCGAACTCGCGCGCTGACAATTGGGATTTTGTTTTGTTATTGTGATAGGACACTAAATAAGTTTAAGACAGTATTTCTTTTTTTATTGTGACAGGACACGTAACTTGGGATTATTATTATTTAGTGTTAGTGTTTTTTTTTGTGATCGACTGCTTTTATTGTGATACGACACGTAATTAAACTTTGGGTTTGTGTGTGTGTGTGTGTGTGTGTAATTAAAGTGTTCAACAATGCCTCGTGTAACTTACACGGCGTTAGAATACACTGACATGATTTTTAATTAGAAAAACAAATAACATTATTCTCTGTCGGTATAATTTGTGCATTCATGTGAATGACACATCGAGAATTTAATTTTTTTGTGATTGTTGTACTTCAAAACCATCCCTAAAACAAAAGCCGCGAGCCGAGGAGCCGCCGCGAGCGGAGGCGCCGCCCGCGCCACCGCCGCCGCGCCGGCGCGGGCCGGCGCGCGGCGGGCGGCCGCCCGCTTTGACGAGATAACACACGCTGATGCGCGCGACGTTGCCGCTGTTACCTAGGTATCTGTAGGTCAGTTAAATTTATTTTCAAAGGGTGGTTGCGTTTTACTCTGATTTGTAAGCTATTTAGTTTGTTTGAAAAAAAAAAAACTCATTTTAGGTGCTTTTTATTTTTATACCGTATCGAATTAATACTAAACACGTATAGTATACGTAGTGTTATTTAATGCCCCTTTGTCATATCAACTCTGTATAGTATTCATCTGTGGCTAAGCTAAGTAGGCAACCGGTGACAACCACATCATTACACATTAAAAATAACTATGTTTTGTTATGGTTGATTATTTGCAATTCAAGCAAAAATCATGAAAATAAACAGTGTTATTTGCAAGTTTTGCAATAAGTTTTTAGGTCAGTTCGAGTTCAGACCTAGTATAACATGAGTGATTGACAAATAATACTCACTTCTTGCCCGTCTTTCCACCAACTTTCAGTATCCAGGGCTGGTCATCAGGCTTGTACTTGCGCGAGATGATACCGAACTTCTTACGACGAGCCTCCTCGCGCACGTCGCGGCCGTATTCTGATCCAGCGCCAAATCTTATTGGGATTTGATAAATGTCTCAATGATAAATAAAATTTATTATTCAAGAAATTACTTTGATAATTGGTGTATTTGTAATTTTATTAGACTGATAGGTTAGAGCTTCTTCTCTCCTACCGCTTCACTGTTTTCTAGATATCTCTCTGTTGATTTAAAGAGTGTCAGTGGAGTTTCTTGCCCGTTCTTCTCTATAGGAACCTACTACGCTTTAGAATGGGCAACTAGCTTCATTTTTCTGACTGACCAACTCCTTGACAATTCAAAAGTGCTTGTAATTGGTTTATTTGAATTAAATGTTTTGTGTACAATAAGGAGTATTCTATCTACCTATAATATGAGTATATAAACAATTGTTGAGGGGAGTATGGGCCAATCTAAGATGCATTGTAACTCACTTGGGCATATCTTCATCTATTCCCTTGAACTCCTTGATATTATTCTCTCGTTCCATCTTGACGTGTGTCCATTTTGCAAAGTCTACATTCAGTGTAGCATTGAACCGCATAACATGGTGTTTCTTTTTTACACCCTTTGGAACTCTGATTTTAAACTCTTGAACAGATGCGGCCGATGACTGTTGAAATGAATTCTGAAATAGATTGTTTTTGTTACTTGTGCTAAAGTAATAAGGTTATGTGTATGTTGTGCAATACATTAAGTGGTTTAAAAGGTATAATGTTGTATTTTGATTCAGAGTTGAAATATGTACAGACTGAATGTCAACTCAAAATAAATGGGTAGGTACATTCTATTTATTCGTTTCTCATACATTGCATGTGGTGTAGCATATGGTGAGCATTGTTTATAAACTTTTGATTATCAGACCTTTTAGAAAAAAAGAAATGAGTTCACAACAAACCATTTCGATAAAAGAAATGAATTCTAGAAGTTTCATACATTTCTCGTTTAGTTTAGAAGTTTTACAGCTATAAGGACAATAGAAATTTTAACACAATCATCATGCTACAGGTTGCATGACATTTACAGATGAGTTAAAAGGTAATTAGCAAAAGGCTGTAAATAGTGGTTTTATTGTAAAAATAAACAGATACGCACCGATGGCCCAGGAGACGTCATTTTTCGATATGATTTTCACTTTTTACTTCACTTCAGGCTGGAAATAAGACCAAATACTAAATGATGCACAGGTTTTCTTATTTTCTACTTAACTATGTTTTAATTATGATCAATACGAACAGAAACTAGAAGACAGAAATCGAGAAGAAAAGAAAATAAAGTTACATCCTACAGTGACATTACTGATCTGCTGCTGACCTGACAGTGACTGACTGAAATTGACTGAATGACTGAACTGACTGTGACATTTTGCATGACAAAATACGTTATGTTTTTTTTTGGTTCTGTTGTTTTATGTAAAATAATTGATAATTTTCTAGATTTCGTTACCAATAATGAACATTATTTAACAAATCATTATCTACAGTACATAATTAATTATTTAAATGTTATGTGTATTATTTTCAACGGTATTTAACACTGGATCAAGATTAGGAAATTAAAAGAAAACGAATTAACAAAACGTAAAAATATTGTATGAGACAAGAACAAGAGTGCGTTTAGAAGTCTTTATTAAAAAAAAAGTTTACTGAAAATAATATAATTTATCTGCCATAATTATAAAACAAAACCTCAAAGTTTTAAATATTTTGTAACTTAAACTGAAAATGATGGTTAATTTATTTGTAAAATTATGAAAAATAATTGTAAAATATTAAAAGAAGTCCAACTCCATGTGTCAATCTTTTCTCTTAACATTTTCGAACGGCCTAACCTATTCGCACATCTCGTTTTTATTGTTTTGAAACATTACCATCTTGTTTTACTGAGAAGCCGTGTAAGTGCATATAATCAATAAATATGGGCAAAAAGAAGAATAAAAATAAGGTTAGCGGTGCTGTGAAGACCGCCGCTAAAACTGAGAAAAAACTTGCAACTAAATTGAAAAAGGAACTTGCCAATCTGGGAGAGGTTAGTTAGCTTTATGTACTTTAAGACAGTATAGAACAGTAGTGAGTAAGCTATCTTGTAATGTAAATAAACTGTATGCACCTAAAATATTCGTTTATATCAATATATTCGTGTATAAAATGGGCCCCATTTTGATCGTCTTAGCTCTTGAAACACTAAAGTAGGTAACTAGAATACCTACAATGTCTCATCGGCCCGCATGCTATGGAAGCACGCCAGTAGGCGTGTGTAACTCTTTACGGAACCGATTCACTGATCCGGATCATTGAAGTGTTCCAAAAGATTGGTTCAGTAACAATGTTTCAAACGCATCATTTGAATCTGAATCATTACTTTGCCTCTGTGCTCTTTCCGCGCGACCGTCGCTTGCGAGGCGACTGCAGCGAGGCGACGCAGCAGTGAGCGAGAGAGAAAGACTGAGACACTGAGTCACGTTACTTTAGTCAGTACTACTGAACTGAGTTGCAGGTGACACATTACAATCTATTTAAGTCAGAAAGAGATACCAAATGAGATGTGTATCACTCATACTCTCACAGTTTTTCGTTGACGTCATCCATTTTTATATCCTTTGAGTCGATGATTCAAATGATCCAAATGAAACATGTCAATGATTCGGATCATTTCAGTGATCCAGATGCAAATGTTCCAATCGTAAAAATGATACTCTTTTCCCACCTCTACTCGCCAATGACTTGATGATGAAGGCAAATTATTAGATAAATTTAATTATTAATTAATATTAATAAATTTAATTTTCAATTAGAACTAATAAATTTACTTATTTTAAAAATGCGTAAATACTATAAACTTAAATTAATTATATTAAATGGCTAATTAAATCTCATTTCAATAATAAAGACTTACACTAATAATTTGAATATTTTTATAATTTTAGTATAACCATGCAATAAATTAAACCCAAAAATTAAGACTCATACAAATAGGATTATAATTACACAATTAAATATAATTATGATACAAAATATAAATACCAAAGAAGCTACCTATCATTTTAATGTAATATGTTTTCATTTAATTCTTCTAAACAAAAAGCGCCTTCATCCTCTCTCCTATTATCATTTAATTAACTTTGCTGTGCCCGACAGGGTCCATGATTGATACAATGTCTAACATACCAACTTTTTTATCTCACATTATGGAATGCAATAAAGTATTGAGTATTGAGTAAATTATTCTAAAATTGTAGACTTTGCATAGGTACTATCGAAGAACTTCATATCTAAGCAGTTTGAAAACAAAATCCCGTGAACACCATTACCACATCTGTTGCCGTCCCGATTCTATAGCGGCCGAGTGCTGCAAGCAAAAATAGTCCTTACGGTGTATAGATATGAACTTCTTCGATAGTACATGCCAGTTACAGACAACACCTAGTTCTACTGTATTACTACTAGGATAAAAGGTTCCAAAAAACATTAATTATATTATTTGAAATGGTTGTGGGCTAATTAATAACAGCTGCGGGTAGATCCATCAGGTTAAGCTATGTTTTCTGAGGTCGGTCTGTGGATGAACAAATTACAATAATTAAGATCACAGTTAATATTTATTAACATTAACTTTATCCGTAGAAAAGAGAAAATAGAATCCGTAAGGTAAATCATGTTTGTTTTCAGGAAGACATAGCTAATGTGTTAGCAGAGATTGAGAAAGAGGAAGCGAAGCGCTCTGCAGCTTCAGAAAAGACGCTGCCAGGTCCTCCGTCTCCAAGGGCATATGCCACACTAACACCACATCCTACTAACAATGAACTCATTGTGTTTGGTGGAGAATACCATGATGGACAGAAGGTATGGTAACTGCATACTTTGCTTTTGGTAGATTTTGCGGAAAAAAAAAATTGAGAATCTAATTAAACTAGCTAATAAATAAAGTTTGCAATGTAGTAGTAAACTCTCTTGTATTTAATTTATTTAGAAATAATTGGTGTACATTACATCCACAATGTAATGTGTTATGAAAGTATGAATGAGAAAGTTTGATATATATTATGATAAAGTATTTTGTTGCAAGACCACTAAATAATCTGAAGGCCAATTCTCGTACTTAAAAAACGTTCACATTCAAGTCGCAATCTGTCAAACTTGTCAAAAATGTTCAAAATTCAAGTCATTTATTCAAACTAGGCTGAGAATCAGCACTTTTCGAACGTCAAAATTACATAAGACAGTCCCCCAAAACGCCCACCCTCCACCACTTTCTAGTGCGTTAGCTGGGAAGAAGAAGTGGCGCAACAAACTCCCCAGCAGCACAGCTGTCTGTTTAGTTAGAAGAAATAAAAAACTTGGTAAATTGATTGTATTTTGACAGACTCCTAAAAATTACGGGAATTGTCCTTCTGATATCTCTATGCTAAGGTTTTAATTAAAATTAAAATTGCATGATAGAAAATATAATTATTTTAATTCCAACCAATGCCAATGAAAATAGGTATGATGTTATGTATTTTTTATAGACAGTGGTGTACAACGAGCTGCTATTCTTCAACCCGGTAAACAACTCCTGGAAAATGCTGAAGGCTCTCGGGGCGCCTCCTCCACGAAGCGCACATCAAGCTATTGCTACACCTGCTAACAAGTATGATATTATATTCAAGCATTGTAATTTAAACCATATCAACTAAATAAAAGTATCAACAAAATGGTGTACTGTATATTTGGGTTAGAGTATGTTTTTTTTTCTTGGTTTTAAACTGAGATTACTGACTTTGTTTCAGTGTAAATTATGCGAATTCACTCTCACAAACAGTCTAATTGAAGTATTTTATGTGATTTTAATGTTTATTGTGATATTTCCCCAGAGGTGAACTGTGGGTGTTTGGTGGAGAGTTCACAAGTCCATCAGAAACACAGTTCCACCATTATAAGGATCTATGGTGCTTCTCACTTGCCGAAAAGAAATGGGAAAAGGTAATATACAGTGAAATTATTGAATTTGGTGATTGAAAAAAGTGTTCTAAGTTCTATTCAAACCCTTGTTTCCAATTGACGTTATTTCCACTTAAACAAACATCAACTTAATGCAATTGTAAATAAAGTTGCTTTTAGATTGACTAGTACTGTTGAAAAAGTCATAAAAGATATGAAGTTGTAGCGCAAACTGAACCTTATTTGTAGGCGTTACAGTTGTTTACCCTAAAACTCGTGTTTGTTTACATGTTTGGCAAATAAATTGCGAACGCAGATTACAATGTTATTTGCTGAACTTACATTAGCAATGTGTAATGTTCATACATTACAACTTTGTTTTTTGCTTACTGCCTTAATAAATAAATTGTATTATTATTTACAATATTTATTTGTTTGTTGTTGAAGAGCTCGTGGCTAAGTAACAATAGCCGCACTGGTTAAGCTACGCTTGCCGGGGTTGGTCAGTGGATGGGTGACCATCTTTACATACCGAGAATCCTCCGTGCCTCGGAGAGCACGTTAAGCCGTTGGTCCCGGCTGTCATTCGTGGATCTTTGACAGTCGTTACGGGTCGTCAGAAGCCCGAAAGTCTGACACCAATCTTACCAAGGGGTATCGTATTACCCAGTTACTGGGTTGTGGAGGTCAGATAGGCAGTCGCTCCATGTAAAATACTGGTATTCAGCTGCATCCGGTTAGACTGGAAGCTGACCCCAACATAGTTGGGAAAAGGCTAGGCAGATTGATTTACAATATTTATTTGTTTCTGTTTTTAGGTCGTAGCCCCAAACGGCCCCTCCCCGCGCTCTGGACACCGCATGTCCCTACTCGGGCGCAATATCATCGTGTTTGGCGGCTACGCAGACGACGGCCGCGAATGTCGCTACTTCGATGACGTATATACATTCTGTTTGGACACTAGGACATGGACCAAATTGGCGCCGAGTGGTAGGGGGCCGAGTGCGAGGTCCGCTTGCGTTATGTTACCCGCTGGTAGTGATTCGGTGAGCACTAAATCCAATTATGTAGAAATTCTACAGGTATCTCTAAACAGTAGTAGCTGAGCAGTGGTTGCTCAGTGGTGACAGCCGGACGACCCCGACTCACGAGATGCAGATTCGAACCAAAGCAGGCGCTTTACTTTGTGTAAATAATTTCATCACCACTGCTCGAAAAAAGGTGAATGAAAACATCTTGAGTAAGACATGTGACATCTACCCTCCCGCACTGGGCCCGCGTGGTAGATTACGGCCCACAGCGCACTCCCTATGGAAGAAAAATGGCCGCTCTTATGGTGTCGGCCAACTTTAGTTTTGTTTACATATATTTTACGTTTATTTCATTAGACTTTAAAAAAGATTTTTTTTAAAGTAAACCTTTGCGTGTCAATTCTCAATTTCTATTACGATATTTTTATTAAGCTATCGTTTTATTTCCCAGCTCTTAATCTACGGCGGATTCTCTCGCGTCCGTGAAGGCCGTACAGAACGCACCTACACTCACACAGACCTCTTCCGTCTAGCCTCTAAGACTGGCGGGGGCTGGTCGTGGCGCTCCTTAGCGGGCGGCGCGCTGGCCCCGCCTGCGAGGGCCGGCCAGGCTGCAGCTGTGAACGTGCATAGTAACAGGGGATATGTTTTTGGTGGAGTCAGTGTAAGTGTCTTAATCTATACATATTATAAATTAAAGTCGCTTTTCGTGACTGTCTGTGTGTGATCTACTAAACTCCATAATGGATTTTGATGCGATTTGCATCATCATTTGGAGCATTCATTCCGAAAGGTTTATGTGTATAATACATTAATTACTTAACTTAGATATAGACTTTTGGTAGATTATTAAAAAATATTAGACACGTATTTTTTCGTTTTGACTTAAAAGATTACGGCGATATATTGAGTTAAAATGTGGCATGACGTCACACCTTGGTAGATTTTATACTGAGTTGTAACATAGCGATCCCCACTCTCCAACTTTAATGCGTTTTATCTAAGTAATTTTTTTATTAATACGAGTATGATAAACTAAAAAATACGTGTCTAATATTTTTTTATTAAGTAGGTATCTGACTGACGAACTTAATAGAATTTCTTATTTTTTACCCAGGCATCATCCCTATTATTGTCTACAGAAAAAACGACTAAAAATGAGATGCGAAAACGATTTTATAATGGGAATCTCCTAGCTTTAGTTGAAAAAAAAACAAGTGCCTCCAATATTGTTTGGTTAAAAAAATATTGGCACCTTAGAGTATGTTACATATTCCGTCCAATGAAAGAGGTTTTTGTCTTAACGTATAACTCCTGTATTTATTTTAAATCCTCATTACAGGATGTAGAAGAAACCGACGAAGAGTTGCGCGGTGAGATGAGCGATAATCTTCAAATGTTAGACTTGGAAACTGGCAGGTGGCATAACGTGACGCTGAAGTCAGAAACACAGCATTTGCCAGCGGTGGCGGAGGAAACCATGGACGTGAAGGAGGAAGAAGCTGTCACAGGTATTGAATAGGAATATGTATTGACTGTAATCTCGACCAAATAAGAAAAAATTGGTTCGTTTAAAAAAATGGCTCAAAATCAGCCAAATGCAAACGTTCGAATCCTAAAAAACATTCCAAAAAAATAATAATTAGAAGTTTCAATGCAAGTTCAGACTTGATGTACGGACAACAAAAGAGATACCTCTCTGGTCTGGATACCAACTAGACCAGCCAAGTAATTAAAATGTTGGCACTACACTAGCACTACGTACCTATTACAACACTGATTATTATTGCGTGCGTATTTTTAAACATAAGGACACTACTCGTATCAAAATCAAGAGTAGAAACATAAAATGCTTTAAAAATTTGTTGTATACAGCCTCCTTTTGCTGACAGTCCTGATTAAAATGACTAATACCTGAAAAATACAAATTAATGTCCCTATCAGACCCACTACAAATAAAATAACCGTACCTCCCCGCAGTGGTAACCGACGATGTATTCACAATGAAACTGGGCGGCGCTTCGGCGCCGGCCCCCGGTGGCGCGGCCCCCGCGCCCCTGGCCCCGCGCTCCGGCCCGGGGGCCCGCATGTCTGCCATGATGGCGGTGCAACGCTCCGTACTGTATGTGTACGGCGGAGTGCTTGAGAAGGAGGATAAGCAGTTCTATCTGTCGGATATGTATAGTTTAGGTAAGTGAAGTTATGTTTTCGCTTTACTCAGTTTTGATATGTGTTTGTTTCGGGTTTCCGGATTAGTTAAGATGATATACAATGTCGCCCATGGGCATGTATGCCCGTATTTTTCTGAATATTCATGACAAATTATCGAAAATTAACTTAAAAAGAGGGGGTCTATCTTTATTTTTTTCATATTTTCTTCTTTTTTTTCTGTATTTCGCTATGATTGTATAGACTTACACTTGTGTTTTTTTAAAAATAAATACTGTATTTTTTTAGAAAAAAATGTCTTCATGATTCCTTTTTTTTTTTATAGTCGACAAATTTTATTAAAAATATTAGTTAATCCCATAAAATAACTCATAAGCTTTTAGAAATAATAAACAGAATCCAAATCGAGCCAATAACATAGGAGATATGGCAAACGCTACTAAAAAAATAAAAATATATTAAAGATAGACAGACCCCCCTTTTGAAATTCATTTTCGATAATTTTTCATGAATATTCAGAAAAATACGGGCGGGGAACATGGGTGACATTGTATAAGCAGTGGTGGTCCAGTGGTAACGGCCGCGACTTACGAGTTGTAGCTCGTGACCTCGAACCCTGACAGTCACTTTACTTTGTGTCAATTATTTCATCACCACTGCTCTCAAAACGGTGAAGGAAAACATCGTGAGGAAACCGGCATGTCCCAGAACCAGTCACATGACTTCGAAGTTTTAGTTCTATGACATGCCTGACCATGATTTCCTCACGATGTTTTCCTTCACTGTTTTAATGTGTATAATACAAGAATATTAAACTTACATAAGATAAAGAAATCTTGATGTTTAATATCAAGTTGTAAAAACTGTGCGGAACAGAGGCAAGTCGCTAGTAATCTTATAAATTACTCTGTTGCAGAACTACACAAACTAAACCTATGGAAAACGATAATAGAGCAGCCCTCACTCCCAGACTGGCTCGGTTCCGACTCTGAAGACTACGAGACTGGTTCAGACAGCGGCTCCGATGACAGTGACTCCGAAAGTGACGGTTAACGTGAAGTGGACCTTGTGGTGTGTGCTGGAACGTTGGGTGTTGAATGTGCTGTGATTTTCGGTAGTGTAAGGATACTAGGTATTTTTTACATATTCTGTGTCACTGTTGGTATATCTGAGAGATAAATGAAAGTCGAACGTTCCGAACTAATTGACGGACTAGATAGCACCACGCAATAAATATTTTAAGTACCTAGGCGACCGAGCTCTGCTCAGGGTAAAATAGAGAAAACGAATTTTCCCAGATATGAGACTTAGTTAGACCGATTTTTGCCCCCGCAAACCCTGCAACTTTCATCGAAATCATTAGAGCAGTTTTCGAGATCATGAATACAAATATATAAAAATATTGCTCATTTAATAGTATATGATATACTTAATATTGAGGCCAATCAGCATTGACAATGGCACCCATTTTTCTTTATGTGAGTGAGGCTTTACCCATGCACTTGAAAATGGAACTTTATAGGCTAGAAATAATAAGAATAAATGTATACTTAACTTAAAATAACGATCGATACTGATTTTTAAATCGTCATGATACTGTATATTATGTGTTGGATACGTCTTAAGATATAAACTCTCATATTTGTAAATATTATAAGTTTGTAAGAATACAATATTAATTTTAATACACATGACAGTTTTTCATTTTAGTCCTCTAAAAACTTTAATCTTTGCATTTATTTTTGGAATTCATATGGGAAAACAAAAATGAAATAAAACAGCCTCTTTACACTTGTTATCATTTTTATTGTATGTACAAGTTATAAATCTACATAATAATATATCTTTATAAAAATCATTAGTCTACACACTCGTCCTAGCTCACATTTCACTAATATTCACTCAATAAGCGCGCCAGATAGGTATTATTTAAATTCTTTAACAATCAATCTGCCTAGCCTTTTCCTAACTATGTTGGGGTCGGCTTCCAGTCTAACCGGATGCAGCTGAATACCAGTATTTTACATGGAGCGACTGCCTATCTGACCTCCACAACCCAGTAACTGGGTAATACGATACCCCTTGGTAAGACTGGTGTCAGACTTTCGGACTTCTGACGACTCGTAACGATGTCAAAGATCCACGAATGACAGCCGGGACCAACGGCTTAACGTGCTTTCCGAGGCACGGAGGATTCTCGGTATGTAAAGATGGTCACCCATCCACTGACCAACCCCGGCAAGCGTAGCTTAACCTGATGGATCGACCAGTGCGGCTGTTGTTACTTAGCCACGAGCTCCTCATTTAAATTCTTTAACAAAATCTAAAATAGTCGGTCAAATTTCTCTAACCAGCCTCTGTATTCTTTGTGTCGATTGCGACATTCAAAAATGATACCTGTTTCGTACGGGATAGTGTTCAATATGCAAGAAAGGTTCGTTAAAATTGACGCCGAAATTGAAACTACTATTAGAAATGCGAAACTTGAGATGTAGTCACGCGAAAATGGTTTTACGAATTGGAATATTTGACACAAAGATAAATTATGTCTTGAAAAACATATTGAGTAAAATATTCCACAGATATCCTAAAGTTAACAATGTCAAAGGTAGACAGGCGAAAGGTACTAAAGGAAACTGATTATTCCAATGCGAGAAAGAGATGGAGCTATACAAGTCGAATAGCGCCATCCCTTTTTCCCTAAACAGCCCTTATAATGTATTGATGGTAATTCCAAATTCAATTAATACCCAACATGGCACGCTCACAAATTACGTATATTTGTAGGTATAGTCACACATCCAATGGGAAAAAGCCGCAGTAGGTATATCTAGCTATTTCACGAACACAGCACCGTTTCAAATAAAAGGACCTGACTAGATTTTTCCCATTTGAGGTGTGACTTGTTAACGGTTTACAAACCAATGAGAATGAATTGCGATCAGATATTATTGTTCTTGTAAAGTAGAATAATAATAATAGAAAATTGGAAAATTAATGATGAAAAACTTCTTCTATCATCGGTATGAGAGAATATATATGTTACCAAATCAATCAAGTTTACAAAAGGATATGC
The DNA here is from genome assembly GCA_916701695.1 of Agrochola macilenta. NCBI lineage: Eukaryota > Metazoa > Arthropoda > Insecta > Lepidoptera > Noctuidae > Agrochola > Agrochola macilenta. The sequence goes on along the minus strand of OU753554.1, from coordinate 4,903,864 downwards.
AGAAATATAATGAAAATTTTATTTCCAATTTTAACTTTTACTATTCATGAAACGATTGTAGCTAGAGGATCGCAAATTATTCCCACTGATTTGAAAACGCAGATGTAACGTTCATTACATTAAGTCCGATATGGTTGAGAAAGTATACAGAACAGAAAAAAGTTTCCTTTCAATAAATAAACCAAAGAAAATATCAAAATATGCACTCTTCATTCATATGAATGAAGTCAGTCAAAGAAAATGCTCGTCCTTTTTAGGACAAAAGATTTATTGGTACTTTCCGCAGTTTATTAATTCAAATTAATTCATTACTTTATTGCTCGCAGACATGCATGACACCTGTATGTCGTAGTCAAAACAGACAAATAGTATCGTCGTTAACTGTCTAGTTTACTGCGCCAATTAAAAATGAACATAGAATGATAGATGCAAGTAAATGATATTGCCAATAAAAATAGAATTTAATAAACGCATTCCTCGTTCCAGCAATTAAGTTTGATACCAAACAATATGCTCCGCAAACAGTTACTTTTACTTTTACCGTAACATACTGGTATCGTTCCATTTTCATGACGTTTTTTTTTTTACAAATTGTATCCGTTGACTGCGTTAATTAAATTCGTTGTTTTTATTATTCATGTTTTTCTTGACATTCGTTTTCACGCATGGTCAATCATGTCCGCGGAAATCATCTTTCATGATGTCGCGATTAATAAATCGTATTTGTAAATGAGTTTGTTATACGTACAATAGATACATGCAATTATTCATATCGGTACCCTGTTACACAATAATTCATGACACTGTATAAAAAAACTACAACTTTCTAGCAACACTTAGTACGGTCTGCTTCACCGGTGGTTCATACAAGCGAAAGTGTACTTTTTCACGTTGGCATAAAGCAATTTTTTGATACAACAGTTTTATTTATACTTCATGCATGTAAATGGCTACTTATGCAAATGTTAACTTAACTCTTTTCTTAGCATGTGATCGTAATCAACCACCAGCGAGGCAGACGCGACAATTAATTAAGATCTTTATATCTCCACTAACTAATGTTAAACATGATTATTTACATTACATAGAATAGCAGTTCAATATTTTACATAGAGTTATTTGCAACAGATGTCTGCCAATTTACTCTAAATTATAATGATCTATTATGTCATAACATAATCTGCATATCTTCATTAAATTAGTAACACAATGGAATTCAAAGCATTGAATAATATTATTGGAATAGAAAATCTTACTGCGTCTCTTGAAGTTATTGTTTAACTTCATGTCATTAATTATGGAATATCCTATCTTCACTAAAGTTCGAAGATTATGCAAGTCAAAACTCAAACAGAGAAGGTTGTTCATTTTCTCTGTTTGAGTTTTGACTTGCATAATCTTCGAACTTTAGTGAAGATAGGATCCAATTGGACTGTTTATGTCCGTTTTCGTTAACAAATCCACCAAGCGTTGAAAACCCAACAGGGCGGTCTTATTTAGGCATTAATTACGGTGTCGCCTAGTTTGAGTGAAAACGGGCATTTATCAATCATCTTTATAAATAGTAATTGTTCATTAGTTTATTAGAATATAGTTACATAGTTATAAAAGTAGTTTTTTTTTGTATAGTATTTCTTACTCTATGTAAAATATTCAAACTGCCAGTACCTACAAGTCACTTGACACACGTACGTACAAATTGAAATAAAACACGGACCGTGAAGCGTCGCAGTACATTTGTGCGCTAAATTATTCTTAAATAGATGGCACATAGCGATACAGTTTGGTCCCCGTACTTTCTTGTTTTAATCTCGGTATACGTTTTTATTGATGTACTTTATTTTTGTAGGGCTATAATTTTTAATTGAATTATTAAAAAAAAAAAGTAGGATATTACTGTGAGTTTACGATCTCTTATGATTTGTCTAAGCCTAGAGAGGGAAATGTTAACCTACCCTTTTATTTTTCTTATGCAATATAAATTTTATAAACCCGTAAATGCATAACTATTCCTTCATTGACTATTGCTTTTAAATCTAATGATCTATGCTTTACCTACGGGTTGAAGTCATACTTCATTAAAAAGCACAAAGGAAGGTGTAGGTCAAGATCACAAAATTAAAAACAAGACTACTTTTAAAAATATCTTTTATTATTTCAAATTAGTTGAAAACGTGTAAAATTTTACACTTTATATTTATTACACAAGACCTTCCTCTGCTTGTTAAAATATAAAAAAAACCATTGTGCGTTACTGTCGCAGCCGTCTCAGTTACTTAAATGTAAACCGAACTGATTTTAAGTATATAAAATGACTTAGATTTTTGCCACAAGTCGAAATTCAAAACATTTCTCTTTCGTTTATGAACACAAGCTAAAACACATGACCCATTCATGGGTATTTTACTCAAAAAATGTATTTCTTTTTTCAGCTGCGACTTTTATGACATATCTACATATAATATACGACGCCACATTACGTATAAAAAGAAATAACACTTAGAATATTATACACTGGTGTGACTTTTCTAACGCGTAAAAAATATTCAATTTGCAATCTATCGGTCGTTTAACAATTTGCCTAATTTATAACACTGCCTGCGACATTAAATTGCAAACTAAACTCTATACTTAGCAAAGTAAAGCTGAAGCCAAAATCGAAGATAAATATTTTAACAAAAAAATATTATTATTATATATAAAAAATGTAAAATTCAAATTATCATTACATCAGTCGGTTAAATGATTAGTCGTTATCTTAGTCCGAATGAAATAATAATATTATAATTTGCATGTAAAAAATATAAATCGAAGCAAATCAGTCTATAAACTTACTTTTAGAATTATGACTAAGTTTTATGTACATTTTTAGACATGTTTTTTTAAGTTCATGTTAGTCTGTGGTTTGGTACCAAAACCTAGAATCTCTGAGCTCTTGAAGACTTTTTCGAAGCTATGCACCTCTTGTTGTTTAACACTTTGATAAGTAGACAGATTAAGATACCTATAGTTTTCGATTTTAATAATCAACCAAAGAGGAAATAAGGCATTCAGTTCCAAGGTCTAAGTTCAAAGATCACGCAATAAAAACCGCCATTGAAATAAATATTTTTGGCGCCAACCCACAGACTAATACAGCATCGTACAAACATTACAACTTACTCGTAAAGTAAAACATACATTCACTATCTACCTCATTATAATTTACAAATTATTTACACAAAAAAAGATCATTTAATAAATACATAATTTGGCTGATTTTGATTTTGCTAAATTAAAAAATATAATGCCATATTTAATTGCCAGGATAAAAAAATACTCCCCATTTATTGTCGTTCACTTCGAATAAGGGTGTAACTGAATATTTTTATTTGAAAAATAATAATAAATTAATTCACTACACAATGCACTGTGTATAAATTTGTTAAGAGTTAATTGTCTGTTCTTTCCGTACTTTCCGTAACATCCCAAGTATAACCTGTCCACAGTATATCACAGTAGCGCGTTTGCGCTGTAACACATTCTTCGTCGCTCACTGACTAGGCTATATACAAACCAAACGATTTCTATACACTTGTATCAACGTCCGTTGAACCCTCAGGTTTAGAAAAAAAAAATAACGTTCGCTTTTTAAAACAGATCCGTGACTATTGTGCCGAACCATGCGCAGACGACGGGAAGGGCGTAGGTCAACAGTGCTTTTTGTAGCGACGGTCTGTCGGCTGAGCCTGCAACGGGTTTTTCCCTAGTAGGTATGTCTTGTGGTCTAGGGGTGTCCTGTTCGGTGTCGTCGGAGTTGACGATGACGTCACCGGGTGTGTTGTCGCCGGTGCGGCTGCGCACGTTGACGTTGTTGGTGCCGGGCGTGTCCACGATGCTGGGCACGAAGGGCGCCTCGGTCACGACGGCTGGGCGCTGTGGCACCACGTCGGGCTCGCGTTCGGTCGGTTCCTCGTCTACGTCTGGTGGACTGTCGCCTGAGCCTGGAAATGGAGAAGAAAATTATAAAGTTGTTGATAAAAATGGTGATGGTTCTCTCTCCCAATCCGCATGAGGGTTCTGTCATCAATCATTCATTTGTTTAAATTAACTTAATTTTGTAATAAATTTCTAACTGGAAATTAACTCCAAACATAAAGCTGAAATTCACCCCTATTACTTCAAAATTATGTTAAAAGTAAAGATCTAAATCTAACAAATCAAATCTGATCATTTATTACTTTGTAAACATATATTTTTTAAATAATAAAGTCCTCCATATCTACCGTCACATGGGCATGAAAACCATATTTAATATAAATTAGGAAATTATTATAATACACACATACAAATTAATGTCAAATCGTTTGAATGTAAATCTAAAACGGTTAACACGATCATCATTCTCCTGCTCATAACCCAATTTATTTGTCAGCGCAACATGTCCCTCTCCTCCACACTTCTCATCTTCCACACAGTCCATCCATCGTTTCTTTGGTCTTCCCCTACTCTTATAACCATCGACATTCATACTCAAAACTTTCCTCACGACATTTTCCTCATTCCTCCGCATCACATGCCCACACCATGACAACCGATTTCCGCACAACTTTTCGGTCACTGGTGCCACTTTCAGACTTCCTCTTATGTACTCAAAAACGGTAAACATGACATTTACCTGTATCATAACCATTGAGCCTGTCCTCATCGTCATCGGGCAGTCCGTCCGTGCCCCAGTCTCCAGACCCTGACCCTGACTCCACATCCTCTATGGTTTCGCGCGCGAACGAATTGGACACTTGTAAATCTGCAAAGGAAAGATAAAAGATTTATTTAGTATTATTTTTCCTCTCGTCAAAATTAACTTTAGCCTCATTGAAAAGATTACGGTGTAGACGTCGCAGTTAACATGGAAATAGTGGACGAGCATTATGCCATTAAACTCGTATAAAACCGGTGAGCCGTGTAACCATATTTTGTATATTAATTCGAGATATTCGAATGGTTGATTCATTATTATTTGCTAGCTACTTTCTAATCAGAAACAACGGTATAACTAAAATGTTATTTGGCCCCAAAAAGGACCGTTGGTCACGGCTCTGAACAGAGCCGATTGGCCACCTCTGGGCTCAGCTCATTTAACACAATCTGTATATTTGTGCAGAAGACTGGAACATTTCAAACAGAAGTAAACCTATCAGGTTACTCACCCTTCCCTTCAGTATCAAGCCACTGCACTTCAACTCCATTGTAAGCGTCTTTCAGCCTCGCAGTGAGTGTCCGCAGCGAGTCGGCCTGCGTGGCCACGCTGGCGGCCGCGCTGGGGCTGGCCGCGCCCCGCACCTCGGGGTTGCTGGCGAGCCCAGCTGTACCTTCACTGGCCGCGTTTAGTGTGTAGCTAGAGATTTATAATTGTGAGATTAGTTTAATAGACTAATATTTTTGTCCCATGTTGGGCGCCAAATTGAAAAGTAAACTAAAAAAACAAAACAACGGCTTTTAGAAATAAACTGTCACATAATTATGTGAGAGGGACGACGCTATAAGAAGCAGACCTTTTTATGAATCTTGATTGTGTCATATTTACAGCCGCGTAATGCACAATTTTTGTCCAACGTTGGGCGCCAAGTTGAGGAGTAAACTCGGAAGCAGAAAAAAATAATAACCGTTTTGAACGTTGCTGGGGATTTTGACAAATAATATTACTAACATAATCATTGAAATACAGCTTGATCTTACAATATTCTTTGTCCAATGTTAAGCCCCAAATAGAAAGGTTTAACTGTGTGTGTATACTTGGGGGCTGTTATGTTTTAATCCGGACTCTTGATAAGTATAAGGCCGCCTCTCTGTAGTAGGTGCTTCCAACAAATATAAAAGGAAGCTTTCTCCTTACCTGGCAACATCAGTTCCATTGAAACAGGGCGAGCTGGTGACGCTAGTAGAAGTACACAATAGCGCAGGCAAGTGGTTCCAGTAGCGCCGCGTGTTGCGCATGCGTACTCGTGTCTCACGGACTAACTTCTCTAGCGCGGGTCCACCCCAATCTGATCCTGTAAGACATTATAAATAAGTATATGCTTATTAGGATAGGTCCATTGATGGTGCCTGTCAGTTCGTTAGATCATAGTAATAGATCGTAAGCAGTAAACAGCCGTGTGAGGTAACTTGAATTTTATATGTTTAAAACTTGTGGACAAACTTACCGCGACTCTCTTCACTTTTCACTGAAGGCTTCTTCTTCTTCGGCCCCTTTTTCTCATCAAAGTCGTACGACTTGAAGTCGATATCCATCGCGCCGGCGGCCGCGGGCTCCGGGTCCGCATCTCGGCGCTTCCTCTCGTGCTCCTCATACTCTTGAAGGTCTATATTCCCTCGCATGTATTGCAAGAACCTATCTCTCAACTTCGCCTGTTCGGCCATGTCTTCTGTAGCCTTACGGATGCCTTCAGGTGTCCGTAAACTTACTAAAGAAGGATCCTCGTTTACTAGGCTTTCGAATGAAGCTTCGATCTCGAAATCGTCTACATCATCGACTTTCTGAGGCCAGTCGAAGTCTGGGATGGCTCGGACGGAGCGGCGCGACTTGCCGGGCGCGAAGAACGGTCCCGCCCCGCCCCCACCACCCAGCACTGGCTTGCCGCACCCCGTGAATATCTTCTGCGAGATCTCCCGGTTGTGCTCTTGGAAGCTCATTATGGCTTCGGAAATTTTGATGTCTATAGGTTCGACCACCATAGCTATGTTGAATGGACCGAGCAATCTGTCGGCCACTTTGTCTACGGCGTCTGAAAATTGAACAAAATTATTTTAGAACGCTATTTTATTGGCAATGAATCCCGCAAAAATACATAAAAAGAACCATAAAATCTCCGTTGTAATGTCCTCAGTTTACTCACCGACATAGGCATCCCACTGGTCGCCGAGGTCGGCGTGCGCGGGTAGACAGCCGCGGATGACGTTGTGGCAGTAGCGCGTGCACGCTGGCGGCTGGTAACCTGCGCAGTTGCCGCAGTACCGCAGGCGAGCCCAAGCTGTCACGCATTCTGAAGTTACTGCCACCTAGGAGAGAAGGAATTGGTTCTTAATTTACTTTTTAACAATTTCAAAAAATTCATTTCATGATGACTAGATATCGATAATAGCTTCTAGCTACGTCAGATATTGTGGGCGTTGAGAATAAGTGATTCTCGCTTCAAACGAGGCCCGCGTTATCTATCAAGTTCATTGATCTAATAAAGGAGGAGCAAACACATGAATAAAACCCAATCATTGTTACATTGCGCCAATTAAATAACATTGCTAGGGTAACAAGTGGAACGAATAAAAATAAATCAAACGAAGACCGAGATAACAATTACAATTAATAATGCCAAGGTCTTGAGCTGTGTCACTGAGGCGCCAGGATCAACGCACGACAAATGATTCGCGGATAATGAGTCATTTTCTAAAATGATACCCTGTACTGCCTCAGACGTTCGCAAGTTGAAGGCCAAGCGGCCAACAGAATATATATTCGCATTGATTAGCGTATATTTGCATTCTAATAGCATGCTTAACATTGGATAAATTAAAACGTGCGCGCAATTTGGCAATGTTGGTCAGTAAAGCCAAGAATGTCACGAAAAATGATCACCGATGATATAATATGAGTGTCCAATTATCAGTTCTGAAGACTGAGTACCTTTTTGGACCTAAGAGAATAGAAACTGAGGGCCATATGTGTTGAATAGATGTTAGATAATAATTGATTTATGTCTGGTTCTGTCACTGTTTCCGGGTATCTGTCGGGTGAATCACAAATTCAGAAACACATTATCATGAGAGCTCGTAAGTGTCTAATCGTATACAAAGAGCTGTTAAGGGAGTTTTGCTACCATTATTCATGCTTGGTTGGTAGGCGGAATTGTTATTAGTTCGCATTCATATTTATTCATAGGCTGGAACTCGAGAACTCTTGCGGTTTATTTACACTTGCTCAAGGATGCAGTTTTGCAGTACCTACTGGAGCTAGGGTCTTATTACAAAACAAGATGTACCTTTAATCCATCCTTTGAGCCAGATTTTGTATTTCGAACTTATACTTTTGAATACAAAAACTGACTTTGGTATCGGGACTAAGGTAACTGACTTCAGAAAGAACTTTGCGTCCTAACTCTTTTCAAACTTTCTTATTTTCTTTCAGAAGCCTATCTTGTTACCGTGATGGTCTTTCTTACCTGCATCATACTCCTCACGACGTCAGCACCGGCTCTTAACGCCTTGTGGAAGGTGCGTGTAGCCACCACAGCTCGGCGCAGCTGCACCGATAGCTTGTTGGGCACATCCTCAAACGGCTGAATGTCGCGCATGTGTTCGTTCACGCATTTTAAGTACCTGGGAAAGAAAATTAGGTTAGACATAACATAATATCACGGCCGTTATCCCGAAGGGTTAGGCAGAGGTGTACCTTAAGCACCTGTGGTACACCCACATTTCGCCAGTTATGTTTAAGTCCCATGTTAAAGGGGGTTACCCGCTTGCCATCAACCGGGTATAAATCCTGACTTCGGGCTGCTACTTAAAAATTCCAGATGGAAAAACCCAATAAAACTTTGCCTGACGTAGGCTTAGCAGTAGCGCTTGCAACCACTGGATGACTAGACCAACGAGGAAAATAAGACGAAACGATCCCTAGATTTATGAGATCGCTCAGATCAGACCTTGGATTTGAAGTATTATTTTGAAACGTCGGGCGAAATCCCTAAATCCCTCAAGTGTTCCGTGGAAGGTTAGACATTAGATGAGTAGGGATTGCTCATGCTGTCATTAACAAGATACGGGTGAGATCATAAATACTGTGGTTGTCAGACACAATAAAAGTGATGACAAGCACTACGCGTTAAATTCTCGAAAATAATTTGTTACAACAATCAATCGAGGGGCCTGAACACCAGTTGACATTTATAACCTCAGCTAAATGAGATGTGTACCTATATTAAAATATTGTGACCACAATATCTCGGAACCCATTCGGTTAGGTTAGGCGTGAAACATTAAAATGATTGTCGCGTTACGTCATTCTTCGCAACAGGCGGGTTTAGGACAAAAGATATTTTTCACAATTATTTGCGACTACTTTATCTTGTCAAAATGATATAATCGTTGATTGTATTTTTTTTTTACGTTTAATTTGCTGTTTGTCAGCTTATGACAATGAATAAATAAGATGTTTTTGAGCCGACAGACGACAAAAAAGATATTACGTAATTATACAGCATGGTGAAATATTTTGAAATCAGTATGTTCTGCTAGTATCTAACCTCCTACCTACGTAAAGTATATATCTCTGAAGCTTGGCTGTAGAATCATGTTGATCTGTATTTAAGTTGATTATATCTTACCTACTGCATACTGGCTAATCACCACACCAAGCCTTTCGTAAGCACTTCACTTTTAACCCTTTCCCGCCATTCTTGGTGATTGACAGTTGACATTAGTGACAGCTACCTCACTACTGATGTGTCAAAGATGTAACACTACATTAGATACTAGTTAGAGAGTGTAATTTCGCATTTTACACAGTGGTTTCCTAAACAGTTCATTTTTATTCCTATTTCACACGTCTTAAAGTGTAAACTCCATACAATGTAACGCCGCCATTTTAGCTCTAATTTCAGGACATAAAGTAGGTAAGTACTGGGTCAGGCTAACTTTAGTACAGTCTACTGTAAAACGTTTCCGACAGGATTCGAGCTAATCTGGGGAATGGTGTGGGATTACAGCACTGATTTTAGAAGGAAATGAGTAATTGCATCTTATTAGGAACATAACAAGTGGGAATTTGCTAAATGAGTTTAAATGTACAGAAAGGAGCTGTAAATTGGTGATGCTGGTAACAGAAGTAACAGTATGAAAATATTGTTACTGCTATAACCTATAGTAAAATTGCGGTAAGCAGTTACCTAATTATCTTAACACTGTTTAAACTAGAATACATTTTCTAGTAATTCCAAAATATATATTTACACACAATTACGAAAACCTTTACCTGTGAATCACTGGTTAGTAGTGGGTAGGTATAGCGTCCATGCATGCGACATCGAAATCTTAACCAATTTAAACCTTATTAACCTACAAAGAAGTACCCCCATATTCAACTAACCCGTCGCCACTCAGCTAAAAACACACTTCATACGCAATAACATTAATAACTTGATTGTGTACAACTCATAAACTATCCGGTAGCCCTTCATAACGTTATCATGATTCGTTTCACGCCACTTTATGCCCTATTATCAGGACTTTATGCCCTATTATCGGGCCTAATAGTTTGTTTACGTGTCCATAACACTAAAGCTGTCTGCTAAAGTGTTTTATTGACGCGTCTTTATAAACAAAGAGGGCGTTTTCCAACTGAGCGACACTGTGCCTGGTGTTAGAGCTTTCTTTATTGCGAAGTGCAGTGTTTGGAGTCGTGTAAACATGTTATATGTGTTAGTGTATCTTTAATAGACGCTGTGCAACTTTGTTTGGCTCCTGGATTAGAATGAACAGGACTATATAAAATGAATGTGCCTATACCGTCTCTAATTAGAATCGGTAGAGCAGTGATAGCCTAGTGGTGTGACCGTCGGACTGCCAAGTCCGTCTCGAGTTCGAACCCAAGGCCCGCAGCGCTGACTATTCGAATTAATGTGCCTATTATATAATTATCACTTGCTTAAAAAACGGTGAAGGAAAAAATCGTGAGGAAACCGGCATGCCTGAGAGATATTTCTCGACGGCATGTGAAGCCAAGTCAGAGGCCCATGGGCGGCTTTAAAACTCTGACACCATGTTAGTCATTAACCACACGGAAAGAAGAGTTAGAAACGGTTCAGGCCTGTCTAACATCAAAACTTGAAGATTTTTGGAGATCAGATAACCAGGATCTTGGAAACTTCATAATGATGCTAGAGAGCAGTGTTAATATATCTGGTTTTCACCCTGCACGAAGGGTCCTGAACTACATGTGGGTACATGTAGATCAGGACCCTTCGTGCAGGGCATACATACGATGCGGGTGATGTGTGAGTAAGTCTTACAACATTATCTAATGCAAATACCTACAAAAGGCAAGCACGACGTCGGAAAACTACAACATTTAAATGACAAACTACCAACTTTTCCTCATACTCATTCATATAACACGAACCATACAAAATTCCAATCTCATCAAACACAGCCCACCAATTCAGCTGATACAACAGCAGCCGCATAACATATAACTAACAAACGATATTTGGAACAGACATTTCCATTTTACGATCAGCATTGTGAACAGACGATTCATATCGAGTCTAGACTAAACAGTACTGACTACTGTGATCCCCCTGTGTTAGGTTTCGGCAAACCAAATACGACTCGGCGCCTATCATTGTAATGAATGATATGATACTGAATGAATGAGGATATTTATTATAATTGCGGTCTTCAATATTAATTGCAATTTGCGTCACTAACCGCAAGGACAGTTCATGTGAGGTGGACATGTTACAGGCTGAGATAATATTATAAGGAAGAAGGAATTAACGTACACTAAGATTGTCCAGTAACTGGGTTCTGGATAGGCAGTCACTCCATGTAAAATACTGGTATTCACTTGCATTCGGTTAGTCTGGAAGTCAACCCTAACATAAAAGTTGAAAAAAGGCTGGGCAGATAATTAAGTTTGACCAGTAAAATGATTCATTTATACCTTGATAGGTAAAGCTACAAGTGTAGACGCTTTGGCAGCAGATTGCTAAGATTTTTGAACGCAAATTTCACCTTTAATACAACCCACGTGAACTAGAGAACCTTATCATACAAAGACTAAAAAAATGCCATTGAGTCTTCTAACCGATTGTTATTCCTCGCCATAAATCCATAATGCATATGGCGGAGTAATCATTATTCATAATAACTGCAATGTACCAGCCCAAACGTAGACAGTTCAATGCACTTAAGATGACCTCATCAATAAGATTTATAATCAAAACGCAAAACGTCCTCTACTAAACTGGGACTCCCAATGCCCGCCTAATAAACGGTCACAAGAAATTATGCAGCTTGACAACACTGAATTAGTGCGAAGACTAAAAAGGGTAAATAGTTTAGTGCAGCGTAAGTGAACTTCACCTGCAGTGCAACGGCTGACTATCCCCATAACATAAACATGATTCTGAAAGACGTCATTGGCCGATTTCGTAATTTTATAGTTACTTAGCAGTTTAAGTTAATAGGCTAGATTGTAATATGAATAAAGTATCACCAACTATGATAGGTAGGTACTGTATAAAGTTAAAACAAAATTGTTCTTTTAGTGGAAGAAATTAAGGATTTCAAGGATTAAAACTTACTTCTCGTCAAACTCGTACTGCGAGTTGAGTACGGTGAACATCTTGTTGTACAGTATGCTGAAGAACCCGTCCATCATCACGTCGAAGTTGGTGTCGCCGCGCGTGTAGTACCTGGAGAGTAAGAGGGGTTTAATAGGAGTCTAGAACTTAAGGAGGAAGATGGGGTCCGATATGGTCAAGGAACGGAAAAAATTATAAAGTAGAAGCTATTGACCATACAAATGAAATATGTCTTGGTACACGACCGATTGATAAAGATAATGAAGCAGAAACAACGCCAGAATCTGCAAGATTTGACGAAATCCATAATGGAGATTCCATTGATATGAATAAACTTCATAGTGTGAGGGTTGAAGTAGATGATATAAACAAGGACGTTTTATGTATTTATTCCGTACCAAAATATACAGGAGTCATTAAACAACCCAGCTTCATCTTATTACCAAAACGTTACCAGTAATAAGCCGCTGCTGATACATATTTTTTTAATAATAAAAGGCAAAGATCACGCTCAGATCTGCCAGGCGTTCCGTCTCGTCGGGGATTTGCATAAATTTCTTTAGACTTCAACATCGTAATACTGAGATTTAGACTTATAATACTTTGTGCGATCCATCCATTTTTTCGTTCATCTTGTTTGGGACATGACTTTCATACACCTTTATCAAGAAGGGTTTTACTTTTATCGTGAATCATTTTCTGAACCGTTATTTACTGTCGCTCAAGCAATCTTTGGTTTAAATTAGTACCTACCTTGACCAATCGGAATAATATGTTACCAAGAAGCGTTATTTCAGTATAAATGTAGTGCGGCTTTGCTCCCGTGGAATTCATTGGTTTAATGTTTACAATATGCCGAGCAAAATATGAGACCGCCTGGTTTCAGTTGAATTTATTATGAGAGAAATAGCACAAACAATCCATCTTGCTATAATTCTCTTGTCGTGTTTTCCACGGATAACACGTAACGGCGTGACAAGACATAAATTGTGAATTATGTTCCAGTGAATTTCATTCAAGATTTAATAGTGCGGGTTGACCATGCTCGCTTCTGTTGATGTCAGAATCTCGTTTAAACTTTAATGCTCATGGTGATGTCATAATCATAAAGGGTGGGGTGTTCACTGTTTATTAATATACTCGTGACCAGCTCCGACTTCGAGCCATTAAAATTAATGTAAACGATTCCACGTTAAATGGCCTGAATAATGATGAAAACCGCATCAATATCCATCAAGCTGATCCCAAACACCTACATAGACAGAGGCGGCCGGTGTCCTAATTTTATACTATTTAGATATACATATAGATATCATCCAGGCACTTTATAATAGACAAACCCAAAATGTAACTGATCTAGGATAGATTAATAATCAAGAGACTCTATAAATAGGTACCTTTCTAGTTGTTCAAAAAGCTGCTCGAAGACATAGGAGTGCTGTTCGTAGATCATGCCATATGTTCTCTTGAACATCATGTGGAACTCCTCGCGAGATTGCTTCAGTAACCTCCTGAAGAACTCTGGAACAGAAAACAAAAGAATTTGAATTTGACGGTCAAAACAAAAGAGTTTGAAAATTGTTTGGAACGTTTCGGGAGCCTTGTGATTCTTTCCTCTCGACAAATTTCTGGCTGAGCTGTAGCTGTGTTGTATCTCAAATCACTTAGTTTAGTGATTTGATTTCTTACTGCAACCTGCAACGCGTTTGCGAGAGATTTCTTTATCTAAACTCATAACCGATCGTCGAATCTTTCTACCTTCTTATTGAAGGTTGAATGACATTAGCAAAAACCACCTTCAAAGAGAGATCTTGCCCGTCAGAATATCTATTAAAATATAAGAAGGCATTGGAGCATATTAATAAAGTGCCGTTTATACGCGCATTAAATATTAATAGCAGATGTTCCGATGTTCGTAATGCCGATCGTAAAACTATTATTACAAAGATACGTTTACACGACTTTATTGAGTCACGGATCACGGATCCTAATACCGTCATCTGATGATTTGATACCATAGAATTAAAAATTGAAAATACCAACATGGCGGATGGTGAATAAGCAAACAAAAAACTTATATTTATAAGGCAAACTCGTTGGGAGTTAAAGAGATGATAGTGACGATGTTAAAACCTACAATACCAAAGGAAACAGAATGAGAAACAGAAATCAAAGCCTTGAATATCAAAGACTTTTGGGATATGTCTTCTACATACCGAAGGCTGGCTGTGATAGACTAAAAGTTAATTACATTCAAAATAGTAAACACGGCTACAAATCACACTATACATTTCCAGTGTAAGCTAAACTCGCGTTGTATAAGATTTCCGTAGAATGAGAAGTCAGCTTATACTGGGAATATATACCTTGATATGTACCTAACCGTGTGTACAACTGTTGATGGATGAAAAGAGAGAGAAACACCAAGAAGATGATGATGATGAGATGGATAGATGTGGTGTTAGGCACTGAAAGGTGGAGAATAGAAGAGAACATGGAAACAGAGCAGGCCGAAGAAGAAGGTTCTAAAGCCGTTGAGACTAATCAAACCAAAAAGTCATCGTATAATCTAAGAAAATTCTGCTCAACATTTTAACTCCTTACGGCTTACTATCATAGTAAAAACTACATAGGTACTACTACACCATCAAAACATAGTTATAGAAATAAAACATCTGTAGTAGACCACGTCAATGTGTTGAATTGTAAACTATTTCTGGCAATGACACTGGAACCGAATGGGCTAAAGCTTTGTTTACAGGCTGCCTTCTGAGAAACCGAATCATTCACCCAGACTTCAGGGAATTTATTAAAGTAACCGTAAGTAACGGTTCTTGTGAAAAATCCAGCTTTATTTCTCGGAGCTTGGCTGTGAAGGAGACTGATTGGTCGCGAGAACTGACCAAGATTCCCGTGATTACCTTTCAACAATTTTCTAGTTGTACAGACGGCACGGTTGGTTTCTAGAATCGCTTATTTAGTGCTTATGAAATAAACAATTGAATTTTGATTGAATACCCGCGAAATTCCATGTTTTTTATTTATTATTCATATTTTTTAGGGCACCTCTTTAGGTCAAGCATGAGCTATCCGACTATCAAAAAATATTTGGCCTCGGTCTAAACACTTTCTACTCCAGCCATTTTCATAGTACCTACTCTTACGCCATGCCTTATATACATATTGGAAGTGAACCCTCCGGGAGGGTTACCGGCATTACGTTTGCGCTAAAGTTAACCATCGCGGACGGTCAGCGGCATTAGGTTTAAAACCGTGTTATAAAACACTGTAAAACGAAGTAAGATAGTGTTTTCAGGAGGTCCTGACGCAAGAGAACAAAAAAAAATGCTTGGATTTTAAAACCAACGCTTATACTAATAAATCTTGTTAAATAATACTTCAGATTTTATTTTCACGGTTTATAATGCTGTATTCGCTAAGAAAAACCTACATTTAAAATGAACCCTCCGCGACGGCTCGCGGTATCCCATATGTGACTAGGTGAACCCTCCAGGAGGGCTCCCGGCACTGAACGTGGGGGAGGCGTTAAAATTATTTCGCTTTTATAGTGTATAGTACATTATTAAAGGTTATTTGAATATTCCTGCTGGCTAGGTATAAAACATTAGCACACTGCACAACTGTGCGAAAATTACACCAACAGTGATAAATATAGACCAATTGATTACCTGCAAGCTACCATATTTTTTATCGATTTTTTTTGCGGATATCGAGAAAAACGTAAGTAGTCATTACAACAACCTTTTCAATCACCAATCATTAATGGTTCAATGAATAAACACGACATTTTTTGTAAAAAAGCATTAACATTAATTTATACTAGATTACTATGTGTTACGAGTATAATTGCATAAATAACACATTTTAATTACTAGTACCTACCTGGTCGATCGAGCCATGCTCTGGTGAAAATGGAGAAAACGAATTTTGCCAGGTACGAGACCTCGCTAGATCGATTATTCGCCCCCGTAAACCCCTATATTGCAATTTTCATCGAAATCTTCGAGCCGTTTTCGAGAACGTGATTACAAATAATATACAAATATTGCTCATAATACGAGTAGTATAGGATATAGGAATTACAGATAGTATTTAATAACACTAGTAATGTGTGCTATGGATTATACACGAGATCAAGTTCATTGACTCTCTACTTTTTTTCATGACCGCGGTATTTTTGTCCCGTGCAAAAAGTATCGTGGACAAAAAATAAATACCTATACAGCTCGCTGAAAACGCAAACAAATTGTAGATATAAGTGGTGTATGAATAAATGTTAATTGTAAATGATGTGTTAATTAACTGTTTGAGTTTATGTAACCAATGATTTTCCATCCGTTTCAACTCGGACTTCCAAAAAGGAGGAGGTTCTACGTTCGAATTTGTTTTTTTTTTATGTATGTTCATCGATATTTTCGACAATATTGTGGACCGATTTTGAAAATTCTTTTTTCATTTGAGATAGAATAAGCTTGCGCGGTGGAGCCATAAAATTTTTATTTATTTTGCTTCGGCTGTTTTTGAGTAAGCTCCAAATACTTGTTTTTCCCACTTAGTCTATGTGAATGATATTATAATAAGATCCTGTCACTGTTACGATTATTTACATAGCAGGTAGTGGTATTCGAATTTGTGTGGGGTAAATAAGTACCACAATTAAAAAGTAATTTAAAAAAAACTTTTACAAAAAATAAACAACAGACTTCCAAATAAAACACAAAAAGTGTAAAATCAGATTTACCGACGAAAAAATTACCGATGAAAAGACCAACTTCCGAAATTAAAGTTTTTTGTGTTTTTTTTGGTAGTCGCGGGTTTTTTTTTTTGTAAAACGTTTTGTATTTGAATTCTGAAGGCAGATGTTTGGCCGCGCCACTTATTTTGAGATTTTAACAAAAAATCATAGAAATTAAGAAAAATATAGAATGTGAAGATTCGAGCGATCAAAAGGCTGCTAAACAAAAGGTGTAAAATTTAGTGAATCGAAAGGAAATCAATTTGTATTTTTGTGACCATCGGTGATGAGCTGATTGATTACCTGTCAGTTTTTCCGTAAAACGATAATTAATTGATTGAATAAATCTACACGTAGTTATCATATTTTAATATCGTATCAGTTTTGCGGTGCTATCAAACCAGAGAAAACATTCGGCTACTAGATCGCTTTAGGAAAATTAGAGTAAATCGTTTATTGTCAGTACCTAGAATATATTATAAGATCGGTATTGTTTTAAGGAGCCTATCGGACGCCTCAATAGGCTAAGAAACAATTTCATCTAGACTACAACATCATAGTATGTCAAAATAGCTGCACTCATTCAATGTTGATCGTGCCGACGCTTATCATTGCATGGCCAAAGTAAGTACGTACCTTTTTTTTTTTTTTTTTTTTTTTTTGGGTGGGAAATCATCAAATGACTCCTCCCGCTCTGGGCGGAGCGAGAGGGAGTGTCAGACTTTTACTGACTAAAACCCACCCGTGTTCCTTCCGTTGCCTGTGTGCCGGGGCCGCGATATCCCTTTCGGACAAACTCGCAACCCTGGCAGGCATTGGCCCTTACGGACCCCGTCAGTTGGTGCTGACATCTCTTTGAGGCGCGCGTGGAACACAACGCGCCGTCGACCCGGGCCTGGTCCTAATCGGACGGCGAGCTACCCATTGCCCACCGTCCGCCAGCCCGCGCCTACGGTGGCCGGAAGTCGGCTCGCGACTCCCGACGCCCGGGGCGTCTCCTGCGGCGGCTAGGGGCGCGAGGGCGCGCATCTTGCATTTCCCTCGCGCGCTCCGCCTCCTCCTTCGCGAGCATTACTGCTTCGCAGAAGGAAGTGACGGCTTCCCATGCACTCTCGCTCCGGACCATGGCCTGAACCAGGGCCGGACGCGAGAGATCGCCGCTGCCGATCGCCTCCGTGAGGACACGGCGGTGCCCCGCCCAAGCCGGGCAGACCTCCACCGTATGCTCCACCGTGTCCTCCGGGCGATCCACACAATGGTAACACCCGGGCGTTTCCTCCCGCTTTATCCTGAACAGGAACCTCCCGAAACAACCGTGTCCGGTGAGGACCTGCGTCAGGCGGAAGGTGAGGACGCCGTGGCGCCTCTCTAGCCACTCCTCAAAGAGGGGCCTTACCGCCGCAATTGTGGCGTGCCCAAAGTAAGTACGTACCTCAGAATGTAACAGGGAAAGCGCCACGTTTGTAATAGCCAAAGAACTCCTAACACTGCAAAAACGGTAGTAATCATCACGAAATTGAGGAAGAGGAAACATTCACCATTTGTTTGATGAATAACGATCTACGATGGATCGAATACCAATTTACAAGTATATTAACGATTCTCTCGACCACTTGGTGTCATATTTTCCGCGCCATTTTTTTACGGAACGCGGTCATTTTTATTTGTCGAACCGAGTTTCCCTTCGCGTTTTTGAAGTTAATAAAAATGTGATTTAATATTATTGTACCTAGTACCTTTTAATATTAATTGCTGGGACCTGCAAACGGCGTCTCGTTAATTTTCCTGTTTGAAATTAATCGGTTTGTACATGAACTACACGGACAGATTTATTATTTTGTTAAATTAAATGTGCGTTATCGTGACCACAGTAAAGTTAATAAACTTTATTGAATTAATTGTGTATTTGTATTATTTTAATTATAACACGGAAATTCCGCGCTCATCAATCGTTTGGCAACGTCTTGCTAATAAAATAAATTAACAAAAACACACAACATCCGTACATGGCTATTAAGCTATTAACGGAGTTAAGATCCGTTCAGACACAAAAACCGCACAGTTTTTGCATCCTCTCCTCGATGTAAACATATCCAGATCATAAGGCATCGTAAAACGCATAAACCAGACGCTAGTGCAACGCAAGTCGAGGGCACACCGCATCTGTGTATGCTGATAAATCAACAAGCAAAAAGCAACAGAAGGATAAGAGAATAAATTATGATTTTCTATCCCTACAGGGTGAAATTTAAATCTGGCATCCTGCAGACGAAAGTAGTTTAGAGCGTTAAAAAGTTGCTAAAACACATCACGTGATTAATGGACAGCCCCTTATCCCACACAGCAATATTATTTTATTACAGAATGCTGCTTTTTAAATTATTTATTTTATCAACAAAACCAAAAACGAAATCGTTTGTACACGTTACAATTATTTTCAGCAGTGCATCATAGTAGGTCTTCTAACCCTTCTTATAAAGTGGCGCAGTTAAATCAGTTCTGTACGGTCTTCCGCGCACGTGCGCCGGCGCATCCAGCTGCTTGACACCGTGCGTTTGACGTCTCGTGACGTGAAATACGACACATTGCATACGAAGGTTAGAGTAGGGTTCCGTGTTTATTTAGATGTATGTGGAGGTGAGAGGTGCCGATAAAAGTCACATTAACAGTCTTAAAGAAAGGTTTAAGAAATCAGTAAAGTATAGGGAAAATGGAACATAATTTCTGAGGATACATTTTAGGGTTGGCCTTTTTATTGAATTTTCTGTATCGATTTACAATAAGTACGGTATCCGAGTAGTAGCGAGGGTTTCAGGATTCTAACAATTTAACCATCATTTTATCCCATATCGAAATATGATCTTTTCCAACCGTTTTAACCATAACATAGGCTTTATATGCAGAAGGATATGCTATAGTTATATGAAGAAAGGCTCCATTGAATTTTGAAGGCGTTTGTGGCAAACAAGCCATTAGTCACCCTTTGAAATCCAAATCCTATAACAAAATACATATTTTTATATTTTACCCTTTATCTACCACCCTTTGGATCGGTTTACAAAAAGGAATAAGTATCTATGTTTGTTTGCGTCATGAAAAGAGGGAACTAAAAATAAAATATCAGTTGACTTTGGATTTTCCAAAATGGTTTTCAAATCAGATATCTATTCCAGTTATTTAAGACAAGATACCAAGAGGCTAAGGCCGCGCGCACTTTGGAAGCGTTTTCGTTCGAATTTCACTCGTGCGAACACGCACGAAAGATTCCGAGTAGACTGAGTGCGAGTTAGTCGTACGTTAACGTACGTATAGTTCCGACGTCCGAAAACATTGTGAATTTGTTGGTATTTTTCGTGCGTTCAATGCGATATTATCGGAACACTACTTTTGACGGAGAAAAACGTATTCCGTGTGCACACTCAATTCGTACGACCACAATCGTACGTTTAGGTACGATACAAATTCGTGTCCAAAGTGCGCGCGGCCTTAAGTTAAGTTTCCACTTTCAAACCAAACACTCGCACTGCACTTTGCTGCCCGGAAGCATCTTCTAGTCTCAGGGAGCTACCCAGACTTGTAAACTTCAAGACAAACTTGATGAACGCATGATATTTTGGTCAAGCTTGTTTTTCTTCTCAATCTTTATGGATCGCGAAAAACCGAAGTAATTTTTCGTCAAAACACATGCAGTAGCATTTTCATAGATATCCATTTAAAACCTACCTAGATTCTCTCTCCGAACTATCGTAGTAATAGCCACTACCGATTCCAATGTCCTTACCGCCACCCTAACTGCACCACGTACAGGGTGAAATTGAATTCATGGGCATCTTCTCCCTACATTTTGAAGAGCTATGTGAACATAAATGTAGGGGACAGCTGTTTTTTTACGCTGTTCCCTACATTTATTTAATATGTATTTACAGAATTATGACCATAAAAATGAATACAACTCTCTTAAGTTCTAATTACACTATTGAATGACTATTTCATGAAATTGTGACATTTTAGGTCATTCCAACTTACAGAGCTGTATTGATGGTTTTAATTCTGTAAATACATAATATATAAACCATATTTTGATCAACATATAACTTGACACTGATCTGTAAATTGCAAAAAACGTAAGAAAATTAAATTTTCGCGGGCTACCTTAGCGCACCCCCCTTAATCTCCACTCTTGTCATGACAAGGTTACGGCCGTAAGTCTGACGAGTAACGACAGTTTACGACACTCATCGGCGCCTTTGATGTTTGTAGTTCATTATGCAAGTATAGATGTGGAGGAATGGGGTCAGTGGGTTAGCTTGTTAGGGAATGTCCGAGGTATATGTTGTTGCGCGGAAATTAGCATAGAGCACGTCATGTTATACGTGTGTACTACGAGTATATTTTCAGTAAGATATCGCAAAAATATTTAGCTATATAGTCTGGATCCTGAGTTCCTTATCTCACGTCAAATTTATCATTTGAAAAAAAAAAAATAGTTTTTTTGACCTCCTCCCTTTCTGAGATGTCGTGAGATTAGGTTCGAACCCTCCCTAATCTCCCGCGAGATTTTTCAAAATGCGTATTTTTTATGTAAATACGTTAATCTGTGCTCGATTGCGTTGGGTTAAAAAAACATAATTTGGTTCTTTATATTTAAGACTGGTTAACCTCTAGTTTTTGTGTAGGATTTAGCCATATTTTACTGGAGAAACATGTTTTACTTAAGTTTACTCAGTTTTCTCTCAATGCACGGTTCGTTAGTCTGTATCTTGGGGCTCGGGGTACGAATTCCAGAGTGGAGACTAGACTAGTATGGTAAAGTATATATGTGTAATTGAACAACTAGAATAATTCGTTTGAAGAGAGAATACTTAAAGACTCTAGCTATGCAGTTATGGTTTAAAGAACTTTTGTTATAACACCTCATTTATTACCCGTATTCAAGCAAATAAATGACATGAATATGAAGTTCTTGAAAAGAATGAAAGGCTATCTTATCCTTTAAAGCATCATCAGATGTACGATTGTTAGTTTATAAGACGGACATCAGGTTTTTGTGAATATTCTAAACTAACCTTTAAGACCCAGATTCTCTTTGAATATATTACAACTCCGTTTATCAATCAAACAAAATAGCAGTATGTTACATGCAAGCGATTGCACAACCCAGTTACTTGTTAACACGATATCCCTTGGTAATACTGACCATATCAGACTTTCGGGCTTCTGACGACCCGTAACGAGTGTCAAAAAGCAATTGCAAATTCTCCTATGTTCTAAGTCCAATTAAAACTTATCTTCAATATTAAATTTTCCGATCAATAACGAAAGCTTTATCATAATTCCCTCCATTAAAATTCATTCTCATACACTCTGTATTAATTTAGGTGAAACTGTGTACTTTACCAAAGGATATTTATGCAGGAGCACGTATCGGAAACAACTGGTGCGCGGCCATTGTCGTAAAGTCGATAAATGTGAATGAACCTTCATTATTCTTGGTATATATTCTAGTAGTTTCTAGTACCGCTCTAGTTTCAATACGACCTTATATTAAATGTAGGTACTGTTAGTTATTTTTGTGTAATCTTTTTTTATTCTCAGCTTCGTTTGTAGTCTTTTCTTTCGATCCTCAAGATTCAGGGAACCGGTTATATTATTTCATTTCTTAAGAAAACTTACAGTTAGGATACAGATAGTTGACAGTTAGTGAAAGAAGGCCAATTAAAACTTTTCACTGAATTGTCAATGAAAACTTTTAATTGGCCTTCTTAATATTGATTAGGATAGCGCAAGAAACAACAGACAGGCAAGCGAAAGTAAGAATAAGTACTGGACTTGGCGAGAATTAGGAAAGACTGAACAGGTTTTAGTGATCTTCAAAGAAGTTTAGTTAGTAGTTTATACCTACACAGTATTTTTTTAAGTTTAGAAACACTGGTGGAGAATAAATCAAGATCATCAACACTCTGACACATCGATTAATACGAGGATCATCGCAAAAATACAATACTACAAAGGCTTCCAAATTCAAATGAAAATAACTCATAGTTATATATCTTTGATTACCTTTATTGATACTTTATAGCAATAGAAATCGTATTTAACTTGGTATCAATCAAATCAATAGCCATATACCTAAAAAAGGAGACAGGTAGCGCCATCGTTCATTTTGATACTCGCCTCCGCAGCTCCTCCATTGGCAGCATGAATTACCTACAATTATAGCTGCCATTATGGTGTTCCTATTTATACTGGAAGATCGATATTACGCCCGCCCCTGTACGGATGATGTATGGATACCATGGCATGATATGGACAATATATGAAACACAAATTGACTAATGCTCGGTTCCTACAAAAACGAGTCGTTTTTTTATTAATGGTAACATTTTTTATTGATGGACTTTAGGCCTGGTATTAAGTCTATTTTATTTTCTAAAAGAATCTGAAAAGACGTTCACCATGCGATGTCTGAATAAAAGTCTTGTTCTTTTTGAAAACTAGCGGCGGCGGCGGCCGTAACAGAATGTAATAGGCTAGGGCTAAGCTTTAATAATTCATAAAATATTTGTAGAGCAGCACGCAAGCAAATACGCTTAATTGAATGTCCTATTGTATCTCAATCAATCTTGTTGGGGTCGGCTTCCAGTCTAACCAGATGCAGATGCAGTATTTAACACGGAGCGACTGCCTATCTGACCTCCACAACCCCGTCGCTGGGTAACACGATACCCCTTAGTAAGACTGGTTCAATGCCTGTATCTATCGGTGAGTATGTAGGTACCTAAGACAAACACCATACAATGGGTTCCAGAATAGGGATGATGACATTTTTTTTTGTCCGTCTTTGAGATTATAGTTTTTTTTTTTTTTTTACGCAATCTAAAGAATACGGCGATACATTGAGGTAAAATGTGCCATGACGTCACGAGTATGTAGATTTTATACATACTAGTGACGTAGCGACCCCCACTCCCCAACTTAAAATGCGTTTTATCTAAGTAGGTATTTTTTATTTATATGCCGGTTTCCTCACGATGTTTTCCTTCACCGTTTTAGAGAAGTGGTGATGATATTATTTACACAAAGTAAAGCGCCTGCCTGGGTTCGAATTATCTGTTCTGTGGTTCGAACCCACGACCGTAAATCGGGGCCGTTACCACTGCGCCACCACTGCTCTCAATACTTATTTGATGGATAAACGAATTTACACTAATAAAAAAAAATACAACTAAATTGAGAACCTCCTCCTTTTTGGGACGTCGGTTAAAAATGATCAATAACTAAGCTGCAGCTTTCCATATTTCTCCGACAGCAAAATTTCCCAGAATCCCAACAAAACATGGGTTTTCCCCAAATTCCTCGCAAAAACATGAACCAGTTTCTTTTCTCCCACGTGTTATATATCATGTATATATGCAATTATTCAGTGTATGTTTCGTAAGAACACTTTGTTCTATCATCGTTCGGCTAAGAGCTTCGACAGACGCCGAGTGCGGTAGGTATAAATAGAACGAACAGTGCGGGTTATCGCGAGAAAATACTTACTCACACTTCTGAACTCCTACTATAGGTGTCTTCGAGAGTTGGTGGGGTTTTGCCGGGTGTAGAAAGAACTCTATGATCCCTTTACCCTCGACGGCCCGAAATATTATGAAGTTTGATTTCGAATAAGACGAAAATTTACAGGAGCTGAAGTCGAAATCTTCGGGAAGCTTTTTTGTCCTCGTCACTTCATATGTGACTTGTGATTCCATTCTATGTTTTTTCTTCTCTATTTAGAAACTAGTCTTTCGGAAACGATCATTGTTGTTTCCAGGATAGTTCATGGTGTATAGAACGAGCTAGCTAAAGAAACATATTGATCAATGAACTGCCCCTTGCCTATACCTACTATAAGCATAAAGCATTAAATCATCTATTGCCGTTCTCTTCGAATGTATAGTCACGAGTTTAAATTCACTCCACTACGTGAGACCTTAGACCATTCACGTTAGTCCATCACGAAGTGTTCCTGGCATATATGACCTAACAATACCACAACCCAAAATATTTAAAAAATGAAACAGTAGTTTGAAAATCGAATTCTCTAATATTCGTGTTCCGGTAGTAATAACACCAAGCTCGGAGTGATTCATCTGCGTCCCGGCTCTTCGATTGTCGACTTATTACTCATTGTAGGGGCAATGTTTAGTCTTGCCATTTGCTATTACGATAACACTCAAGTATTGCGGCCGTGCAGAAGCTTATAACATCTTTTGTTCTCACAAACCCATTTAATTATGTTATTATAAACTTTTTATAGCTTTCTTTCATGAAATTTTGGCGGGTATCATTTTTGTTTATATAATAGCAAGCGTATTACGACATTCAGCCTAGTTTATCTTGCATACTATTCGGATTGACAAGGCTGAATATTCCGTATTCTCTATTTATATTGCAACCGCGCGTAAACGTAAGCTCAACGTAAACTCCGCTGGTTTTCCACACTGACCGGAAAATAAAAGGAAAATAGATTGTGTAAGCCGCTTATCGGCCCGCACACGGCTTTAGAAATAACCTGAGGGAATAAGGTCAGTTTGGTGAAAGCATTTTCACACTGTAAGCAGTGATACAAACAGACCTTTCTCACCTGAAATGGAAAAAGGATTTTTCTGGACAAAGACCGCGTGGATTTTTTGCTCTAATAACTCTATTACCAAGAGTAGGCAATCTTTTTTAATACCCAGCGGCATATTCTTAAGATGTTTTAACATAAAACCTCCGAAATGAAATAAACATCTCAATTTACTCGTTTGAACATTCAATTATACATAACACAGTATTATAAGTCGTGACTCGATCTTCAAAATCTGCGTCAACGACATTCTTTTTTTTATGACTAATTTAAAAGCGCTGTTCATGTTATGTACAAATTATCAATAATCAACAGTTTCTCGTGTGATTGAAACACAAGTCGCTTGAATGAATGTTGGAAAGTGGCTGTGTCAATATTGATCTGGCCGGTTGCTGGTCGCCGACCGGACACCGTAATTACGAATGTACTTTGTTGGACTCACTGTGTGATGGACAAATGTATAGTCAACGTTTTCATATTGCCGAGCAAATAAACAAAAGAACTTGGTCATGTTAGATTCATTTTATTGTTTATGAACATTGCTTTAGTACTCTTTACCAAATTATCTTTTTAGTAATTCTAGTTCTTTTCTTAAATTAATAACATTCTATGGTTGAAGCTATTGCAACTTTTAAAAGCGTTGTTTAGATTGCACTGTGTGCTGGCAACATTTTGTAGGAATATCCCTGCGACGCATTCACTAAGCTTACACTTCCAGCATAAATTAACCTGTGTAATAAACAGGCAGGTTGGTTTTTGGTGTCCGAGCCATATTTGTTTTTGCACGTTCTGTGTGCTTTCAATTTGTGAAATATTCCGACGCATTGGGATTGAGAAATGGAAAGGTCAGCAGATTGGCGTACAACGTTAATGGTAATTCGATTGTGATTGGTTTGTCAGATAGATATGCAAATTAAATGATATGTCCTCATGTCATTATACTTTTATCAGATTTTCTGTCGAAATGAAACACAGTTGGTATCTAATTTTGATATTTGGAACATGAAACTAGCAGAGCCGATTGTCAAACTAACAAAGTCGTATTTTCTTCTGAGTTTAATTTACTTTAGTTAATTTCAAGAACGTCTGAATTCTAAAACATGACTGAATTGAAGCCACAACAAAACTTTCTTCAAACAGCGTGGGTTCACTCCGCAATTCACTTTGTTAAAAGCCCTTTTGTTTGCTTCTACAACTTGTACTACATTATGGTTGTAGGTAGGTACTTTAAATTACAAGTTTGCTAACAACTGAAGTTTTTCGAAATGAATATTATGTACTCCATCCATTTTTTCTGTGCTCTTCTGTCATATTCTTGAGAACTTCTTTCTCGAGAGAGAGAGAGAGATTTTGGACGACATCTTTCTTAATTAAATTGTTCCAATTCCAACATGTTGCTCGATTAATTCGCGACCATTTATCCGACACTGTGTACCCTTTGTTCGACAGTGAACCCATTCATACAAATGTCAACGCACCGTTGCTACCATGTTTTATTTTTACTTTTTTAACCGCTTTAGCTTCATTGCAACCTTTTATTAAAACCTTCATGTTATCGTTCGTTCTGCCTTTCTACTTCTTCCAAATCCAAAATAATTTTCGATTTTTGAATAACGAACGGTACTCCTTCCTCAACATTCTGCGATAATCAAAATCAGAATGAAACCTCTTTCACTTCGAATTTTAAAATTCGAATCTTTCTCCTCTCAACAACTACCTCTTATATAAGGTTGTATCTGCGATCATTTGTCCGGCACTCTGTCGTGCACTTTGTTCGTGGCGAGTCCACTTTCAAGTGTCACCGCCATGTTTGGACAAGCAGGCTGCAGTCCCGTTCTGATGCAACTGCGCCGGCGCCGGACGCGGCGGTAAAGGTCGGGGCACATGAGCGAAGTGCAGTGGCCAGTGAAGCAGTCATTGTCATGTGCAAGTGAATATGAGCGGTTATTTAAGAAACGCCTATCACACATTCGCGCTGTGATGTGAGGCATATAAATTAATTGTGATGCCTTACTTAGGTACAATATTTGAAACAACAATCATTATGAATACTTACTTACTTCGTGCAGCAACCAACAACACAAAAACATTTTATGAAATGGACCGTGCACTTTGTTTGCGGTTGCTGTGGTTGTAAGTACATTTAGTACATTGCCGTTTTCGCGTTCATTGTAACCCAGCCTTTATACCCGTCTGCAATGCGAGGTGTTTGTGGAATTTTAATTAAAAAGTGTACTTTATTTTACTTAGTTATTTCCTTATTTGTTGCCGTTCTACGCTCAGAAAAGGTACGGTACATAATAAACTTTGTTCTTCGATTTTCAGTCCCTAATCGGTTTTTACCTTAACTGTATGTAATAGTGTCGCATTATCTTTACGATCAAACGGTATTAAAAGTCTATTTATGATTATTTTTAAAATAAAAGGTAATTATTGTGTCCATTTTGAGTATCGAATCGTTTATAAAACAGCACTGTACTGATTGCTGTGATGACAGTAATCGGCACTTATGTAATAAAAAACATCGACTTTTGTCAATTAAACTGACATCATGCTGAGTAAGTACATGCAGGTAAGTGGCAGAAGAATGGCTTTCTACAGTAACCCTGCTATGACTTGCGACATGGGCAAAGATATAAATGTCTAGATAGTCAGCCAAAGCTGAGAAGTCGTCGAAAAAAATTGCGTCCGACTGTTGGCCGCTAAATGCACGCATACTTGAAAAGCTGAAGGACGTGGCGCGAGTGTAAGACGTAGCTGTCACGTACACCAGCATAAAGATGGCTTGTTTTTTTTAGTTTCTTTTGCAGTCTAGACATATAAATAATCAAAAGACTGTTGTGCTTTATAGTACTACTACTACATCCAATACTACATTGATACTACATAAATACTGGATCGATTGTGCGTTAATTTGTACGAAGTTTTCCCTCTGTCGGGTTACTTACTCCGGTCGCTAATCGTCACCTGTCATTCAAAAGTTTAGAAACGTATTTTGGAATTGCATAGAGTTGTTAATCTATAATTTTGTAATCAAATGGTCAAGTTGGTACTCTCATGGTTTTAACAGCTCTAAGTATACTAGATCTTAAAATCGCGTTTTCGTGTTTCCGAAAATAGACGATGCTTTCCGAAGCTCACACTTTTCTTGAGATGTATGATGTGGTTCACTTACCGTCAAACTTGATGGCTCTGTTGTTGAGCGTGTCAGCCAGCTTGCTGAGCTCGCTCCACAGCGCGGACTCGAGCTGCGTGCGCGCGGCCTGCGTGAGCCGCGTCCGCGCGCCCGCGCCGCAGCAGCCGCGATTTGCGCATAGTTGATCTGCGTCTGTGGGCAAAAGAGGTCATGGTTAATTTATGTCTGTATACTTATATGGTAGGTATTAATCGATTTAGTTACAAAAGGAATTGTAATGGCGATCAATTATTAGCCGAATTTAGAAGACTCCATATTCAAGAAGCAATATTATGTACCTAGGTATTAACATGAAATCATTGCCAAACTCTTCGGATGACAAATTTAAGAGTGGAGAACTTAAATGACTACTGAAAAACAATGTCGCTCATGGGCATGTGACCATAGCCACGCATGTGGCGTATTTTTCTGAATATTCATGTTTTTTTTTCGAAAATTCGATCTTTAATATTTTTCATATTGTTAAAAAAAAAAATTGTCTTATGCGGATTTTATGGACTTACAGTAGTTTTTTTAAATAAATACTTACGGTACTAACAGTTTTTTTTTTATAAATCTATCTCCGTTTTTTTTTTCGATAAGATTTCAAAAATATTCAGAAAAATAGGGGCGGTCACATGCCCATGGTAGAAAATCTTATCGCTATTTACTTCAGTTCCGCCTATGACTTCAAAATCAATCATACTTTCATAATGTAAATTTAATCATTTCAGCCTTAATTATCTGCAATACCTCTATGACGTAGAGCTGACAGTGTTACTGTCGTGCTTTCACGGTGCAACATTTTCATTTAATCTCACAAGCAGCTTTCCCCCGGCTATTAAATTGTCTTAACACTAGTTACCACTAATACCTCGGCCATAAACATTACAGTTTCGAAGTCATTAAAACGGATGGCCTAAAAAGTCAAGACCAGAAAGTTCAGGTTGTCACGATGCCAGAAACAAGGTAAGTACGCTACGACATGATAACGTAACTGCCAATGCATTTAGGTTAATCATGAAAGAAAAACTTCGGTAATAAGCTGAAATATGCTATTACTAGCTTCTGCCCAGTGCCCACGACTTCGTTCGCGTGAAATTTGTTCTTCGAGTTGCGGTTACGTTTGCGCTAAAGGTAACTATTGCGGATTGTCAGCGGCATTAGGTTTAAAACCGTGTTATAAAACGAAGTAATTTTTCAGGGGGTCTTGTATACGTAGTTTCCGAGTGAACAAGTGAACAAAAAATATAATAATATAAATATGAATAATAATATTATGGAATATTGTACACTGACAGCTTTTGAACGCGTTTAGATGTGCTCAACGCTTTCAATTTCATTGGTGTAATCCGAACTATGGAGCCATTTTTGAATAACAAATTTTATTGACAACCAATGAAATTGAACATTTCATCGGTGAAATCCGCTCTAATTAAGTAGTATAGATTATTTAAGCCTATCCCAGTCCATAGAAGCTGGCCGTAGAAGCATCACCCATTGCGCCACAACACTGTACGATCAATCAGAATCTGAATCGTTTTGAAACAGATAGCTAATCCATTGCTTCATAAGTTCGAAAAAAAGATCTGCTCCACAACGTAAATAACGCAATGAATGTTGTTGAACTGTCAAAATGAAACGGATTAGTCGTAATCGTTTAAGAAAATGTGTTACGTAATTAGGTAGCTGGGCAACATTCCGCATCCAATCTGCCTACGATATCTTCTTCAGGTCACTATTATAAATTTTGATGAAGCTAAATATCGTTCCAAGGTTTACCGAGCTCATCACCTACTTGTTAAGACTGGCATTCAATGAAGTTCTAATTACTCCTACCGGTACCTTGGACGGTATCATCGCCTACAAGTTATTAGTGAGTGGTGAGGTGACCCGTTTGCTAGCTGATGCTTGCGTGGGCTGAGAAGCAGCTGTTTTGCTTTCTCTCCTAAATGGACATTTTAAAATGCATTTTATAGACTTTTTGACACTGTAATTCTTTGTGACTTATGATATTCATTATGTAATACTGATTACCTATGTATGGTTAACCAAGTTTTATTTAACAAGACGTTTAACTCTAAATTCTGTGTTTTTTCTGGCTAATAAACTCTTAGCTGCACTGAACCAAGGAGTATCGATCAAAAGAAATTAGTTTTCCGACTTTGAATGAATTTCGTCTCGTCTAGCACGAGAGCCAATGACATCCCGTAGTTTCGATCAGGAAAAGTTAATAATTGTCAACTAGACGGGTCGAATGGGGCGCTCCGTGCTTCCATAGGGGGGCGAAGTGAGGGGTGCAAATAAATTTAAACATCCGTCGAGTACAGACGTTATTGCATTACTGAGGCAACGAGGGTGCGAGCCTGTTTTCTTTGATTCTTACAAAAATCGATAAATTTTGGGAAATACTCGCGCCGGGATTAACGAACTGAAATGGCTTCTTTGGGTTTGTTGTGTTTGCTTAACTTTGAAGATAAGAGGGAGAAACAAGAATCCAGAATTTATATTTTTACAGACTCATTTATAGGGGAGAAAAATTGCAGATTTCATCATCCTGGTTCAACACATCAAAATTGGTCCAAAAATATGATTTTTACCACACCTTTTATTGCCTTTCTCAGTGACAGTGGCATCAAACTCGATTCGTACTCAACTCAAGCCATAGTAATACCACTTAACGGCAATATCTCGACTCAGAATCCACTTATTAGGTATTCCACTCAGGCAGTTCGTTGGTTCAACGCCAACGAATTACATCCATCGCTCCATTAGTTTCTACTTTGTTAGACCGCCTTTAAATCAGTGAGGCGATGGATGAAGTTCCAAGACGTTTTCTCCAATCGGGAGTCGGTACGTGAGAGTGAAGGAAAATGGCTTGCTTGAGCAGCCAGACAGCAACCTGTTACTTTGGCAATGCTCTTAGACGTATCTCGTGCGAAATTTTATCACCTCGTAAAGGGAACTGGCGTGAAAATTTAAGTATTTTCGCAGCTCACCTTTAGCCTCGATTTGGTTAACATTTATGTCTGCGTCTTTACTGACTTTGTTGATGCATGTTGTAATTTGCGGCGTTTCGTGTTTCGAAAACTTGATGTCTATTGCAAGTTTCAGACATTAGTGTTTCGAGTGCAGATTGGCCTTTAGCCTTTATCAAGTACCTAACTAAAAGCATCATTGCAAAATTTATTCAAAGTGAACAAAACATTCTGTTCTGTCCAAATAAAAATTCGAATGGTTGTCCAGTTAGGATAGACAACTTAGCATCTTACATACTCGTAGTTTGGACAAGCTTTCCGTTTTTCTTCTGGAAATGCACTGAAGATAGGGAGCCAAGGACCAAAAACAAAAGACAGTCTCTAAAATGCAAGATGGCGCATTTTTGACAGCTCAGTTGTCATTTGAAACTCACGTGTGATGACAAGTAATTGCATAAGCAATCACATCTCAGTGTGAACAACGGCTCACTTAACATAATGCCCATTGAATAACTAAATCAATGTTAATACCTCATTTCGATCGTGCTTTCTATGGCTGAGACGGGATAAGCCGAAATTACTGATTTACATAGTTTGTAGACAATGGAATCTAAACCTTGTAGTGAGGTGTTACGTTCCGATATTGAATATTTGATGACAGATTGAGTGCTTTGAAGGCTGGTGTGCAATTCATCGAATAACGCGGAAATCTAAATGTTTCATTAAATTTAAATGTAGTTCCGATTACACTTAAATACTTAGCGAATAGGTAATTGAAATTCATCACCATTCTCATGCTTTTATCCCAATTTACTTGAAATTGAAATAATTTCTGTTATAGTTCTAATACCGAGGTAATTCTGAATATGAAAAATTGTATAGCGTAGTGCAAGTTTCTGTCAAATATTAGGATCAAAGGATCGTAGCCAACCATCTACATATAATTTAAATTGTATTACAAAACTTTAGATTGCTTTAGACTCAGAATTACGTTCAACTTCCAACTTCCACGCAAATCAGTCTCAAAGAGAAAAGGTGCGCAGAAACTGTCATTAATTCGATCGGTCGTAATACTCGTAATGGGTAATGTAATATTACCCATTACGAGTACCGAGTACCGAGACCGATCATAAACTACTGAATCTACTGAATCTAAACTCAATTTTGCAAGGCCAGAATGAACTAGATTATATTTATTTAAACATCTGAATCTAAATGAACACATAAATTAACTATTTAATGTGAAGCCAGAAGGTAGATCAATAGAAATTTGATTAGGTTTCCAATGATTTTGGTTGGCATTCAAAATCAACAGATAGTTACTATCAACCTTCTAGATTTTCTTGACCAACGTGATATCTGCAGGATGCCTATATTTGTATTGTAAAAATGTCCTTTTAAATTATAAATGAATTTATTTCTATAAGTAGTTTTGTACAAACACTTCAATCATATTTTATATATACTCGTACTAGATTAGGACGGTTCACCAAAATCAAAATCGGACCATATATTTTTCTGAAAACGATTTTGAAATTCCCATACCTATTCTTAAGTCGTTTTCTGTATCTATAATTAAAGCCTTTTTTTATCGATGGTAAACGCTATTTGCCAAATTCCAACTGAACGACAAAACATGGTTTGCAAAAACTATATTTTCTACGAGTGTTTTTTAAACAATTTTAATCTCGCTTCTCTCTCTCACCTTGGGCCACTCATCAAGATGAACAGCCCTAAACTAGGGGGCGACGTTTCTATCGACAATAATATGACTCACCGCAGCTTTGATACTAATATTTACTGTGATCACCACGGAAATGTTATGAGTTTTTTCGGTTTTGGGGACGCCATTGTGGTTGTATGAATTAGATACAGCGGCTTTGGGAATGTTAAGAGATCATTCATTTGTTTCACCGAATTATTCGTTTAATGATTTGTTCTTGGCACTATTTGGAACGGCTTTTAATTTTTATGAATCCTTTTAATCGACGAGATTTTTTAACAGTCCTGCTTCTAATAGATGTTTGACTTATGAATCTTTATAGCTGACGAGGTTTATGAACTGTGCTGCTATTGTTGCTGTCTTGTTATTCTTTCCACCGTTATACTTCAAAGCTGCAATAGCCATAAGTTGGATAATCTATTCTTCCAATAATTATTCGTGATTGCCAAAGATATCTCGCCTTCACTTCTTGCAATTAATTGTTCTGTCTGGCCTTATTATTTAATACCCTATTAGGTATACAATCATCATAATGCATGTATTCATCTTTTACGACATAAGTAGATGCATTATTAACAGTTTATACAACGTTCGAATTTCAAAAACTTGCTTAAATGTCATGGTTATCTTACTCGATAGGTATTGTTACAAATTCAATATTCAAGATGTTGGTCTAATCGATATCTTTCTTCGAACTAATACTCCATCAGCCACATCAATCATTGTCTGGACATTCTTCAACGTCAGTCGCTCCATTATCATACACGACTTCCATTAAATTAGGATGTTTGGGTGTGTTCATATGCCAAAATCCAATATCTTAGAAAAAATAGAGCTTAGCTAATGTATTTATTTTTATACTGATGCACGATTTGGTTCGAAATTCGAAACAAAAAGTGACATTTTGACAGCAATGACAAGCCAACTGACGTCATCAAACTGTTTTGCTACTTCCATCTAAAACTTGGTACGCGTATTTTGAATGAATCTTGAAGTTTGATCGTGCACAGCGCCCCCTCGCGACCGGGGGCGATGCAACGCAAACAAACATCTCCCCCGGATAGACTGTTTGAACAAGCTGCGCATGATTTGATTTTGAAATCCGTCTTATGAATATATTTTCGAATATTGTTATAACTACGCCGTATGGAGTGACGACCTTTGCTTGCCTGTTTATTTTTTTCTCCTTTTTTAAGTGCCCGTAATGTGGAAAAGTAGCTCTACTTTCTTGGACAAGACTGGGTCATCATTATTCTCAATATTTGAAATACCATAGCGGAAATGTTATTTGCCAGACCTAAGAATCCCAAACCGTGGAAATTGTGAAACTAAACATGAAACACTTTAGAAATACATAAACTTGCTAAGTCACCTCGACACATTGTAAACTTAACCGAAAATTTATTGATCTTCGATACCACAGACTATATAGACGATACACGTTGAACAAAACAAATGAACAGCTAATAACAACCTGTCACCACTGTCGGCCCATGATCATGATAAATTCAACAGGCTTCTGTTAGGAGACCCGTTATGTGCAACGGAATATCGATACATCTCGCGTATTATTGCTCGGTTATAATGTCCATGGAAGACAGTACAGCTCAATATGGACTGATAGACGGCGGGATATCGAGCTAGTCTAAATACCTCGAAGACAAGCAAGAATCAGGCCATCTTTGTAATCCTTGAACGTTTACCGCGGTTAGCATAAACCTAATCAGCCTGTAATGTGCAACCACTGGGAGAAAGGCCTCCTCTCCGTGAGAGGGAGTGGGACATAATCCACCACGCAGGCCCAGTGCGGGTTGGTAGATGTCACATGTCTTCGAATTTTTGTTTCTAGTACTTGCCGGCTTCCTCACGCGTTTTTTACCTGGGTTATTGAAGCCAAATTGAGGTTAAAGTACCGCAGGAGACTGATGCTGGTAAAACATGGGCTACTGACGGACAGATCGACAGAGACGAATTGATATTGCGGGTATCGATTGTTCTAAGTCTGAAGACTGATGGAGGGTCAGTGCCTCAGTGCAGTCTGGTAGTAACCGCTTTATATTGTCTGAGATATTGTAATGTCATGATGAGTGCGAAGTAATCCGTACGCGACAGATGTTTTCTTTTCACTATTTCAGAGTTGATTCCATAGTTTTAATAAACTCTCTAGTGAACATGATTTGTAAATTTTCAGAACCAGTGTTTCTCTGCTTGAGCATTTGTTGGTGAAAGCTTCTTCGCGGAAAAGTAATTATTTGCGTGTAGACGATTACTAAGTAGTTGATTACTATTGTGTACAATTAATTTTCTAATTTATGTTAAGTATAGGTATTTTGCGCCAACCTTTTTCGTTTTTATTTTAGTGTTTATAAGCGGACATTTGTAATTGGCCTTCAATATTTCATAAGAATACTGTAGGTTAGCTGTAAGTTTCAACAACCAAATAAAATAAAACAATAAAAGTTATACCTACATATTTAAGAGAAATTTCACCCCCTGAAAGATTGTCAATTAATTCAAAGTCAGTCTGTATTTAAGATAAGCGTTTAATTTAGAAACAGCGGTAATGACAACTACGCCGATCTGGCTCGTTAGAGATTCAGGTGCAAACGGTATCTTAGCGTAATAAGATAAGCACTGTTTACAGTTTGTCGACCTAAATACTGTTACGAAATGGGAGCAGTTTTACAAAACGTGTTATCTTTTGTTAATTTTATGATTTATTATATTTACATTGCGTGTTTTATCGTCATTGTAAAATTTTTGTTCGTGCAACAGTGCTTTGTGGATGCAAAGTTTGGATACGTTTGCCAAGAATGATGGATGTTAAGAAGAAAGAAAATTTTATTGTCTATGGTGCATTTCTTTTTCTTTGAGTTTTTATGCTTGTATATATATAGAATGTAGGACTGTCTGCAAGAATGCAACTTCGGCTGAATATCTTTATTAGTTTAATTATTTTGACGAATGTAAATAAAGACAATGGCAACGCGGCATAGTTACTTTAGTTACGTGGTTCGTTCTAGAAGTGGCATTAGTTATGTAAACGTCAACGAAGCTATAAAGTTGGACTCCTGACGAGTTTGAATTTCGAGTTTTAGTAATCTATGGTGCGGTGCAAGGTGCGACCCGACCAACCGTTTCAAATCAGTTTCATGCTCCATTTAATATAACGAATATACTTGTTAATAGCTATTAAGTTTAGTTAATGATATGGAAATATTTAAAGCCTCCATTACGTCTGCTACTAACTTAAATATCCCGCCGTCAATTAGTGAGACATTTCGGTAATAGACGCCACTTAGCATTTAGTTCTTCATTAGCATTGACGTAAGTCCCATTTAAGTTTCTAAATCAGCTTTTAATTAAGTTATTTTCGTCATGAAATTCTAGTACTTTGAAGAATTAATATACCTTTAAAAACCATGTATCGGTTCCTGAAAATATGAATAGAAATACTCTTTATTAGGTAGGTACTAGCGCTTTTGCCAGCAGCTTCGCTCGCGTGGATGTTGCAAATTATCCCACGGGAACTTACTACCGGTATAAAAAGTATCCTATCCTATCCAGGTCATGTTCATCAAATCCGTTCAGCCGTTTTAGCGTGAAACCGTAACAAAAAAACACACATACTTTCGCATTTAGGTATAATATTATATTATTTGTTAGGATTCAAGATATACTTAAATGTAGAATTTTTACAAGGGGTGACACAATGACCGGTCTATTTCATTCAATTTATTCAGTAACAATCTACATTGCGTTCGAAGTAATCCAACGTGAAACATAAGTATACACAAATTATGACAAAATGACGATGTACAAATTATATTTTTTTTAAACATGCAATTCACTTTAAATTACGAAATATTATTTTGATATAAAAATTGTAAAACACCATGCAAACATAAATTATAAAACCACAACAACAAAAAAATGTTCTATAGCTCTTTTAAAGACAACCTTTGGATGGTTCCTATCTTAATTCTCTACTAAAACATTGTGCACACCTTGTACTTTAACCCTAAACTGCAGCGGTCTACAATTCGGCGCGTTCGTGCGATTATATCTAACACTAAGAATGCATATATCACTAGCCGTGATAGACTAAAATATTATAGTACCACGCTAGTTTAACCCTTCGTATGCTGTTGCTTGTTTTTGTAATTACGACATGCGAAGGGTTAGACCTAAGTCTTAAAGTAAAACTGTGAGAATTGAGATTCCATCCAAAAACTGTGCACACGTTGGACTTTAACCCTAAACTGCAACGGTCTACATTTCGGCCCATTCGTGCGATTATATCTAACACTATTAGCTTAGGAATGCGTCTGCAAGCAACACACTGAGTTATCTCAACATTGCCACGCATGATTACGCTTACAAATAGCCGTGATATACTAAAATATTCCAGTAACACGCTAGTTTAAGCTAAGTCTTTTCTAAAAGTGTCAGATTTGATATTGCATTACAAACCGCTACTGGCGTAAAAAAAGAGGGCGTGTGCTTATGACCACAGGAGAGTAGTCAAAATTCACGATTGGAGCCGAGTAACGCGATTCAGCATCAACAAACGACTGCAGCCGAGTATACCCGATCCGTCCAATAGTATAGTTGCTCTGTCAAATTAGAACGGACAAAAAAACAATTGGGATTAGAGACAACTGTTAAATCGTGTTGTAATTAATTATTAGTTCGGGCCCCAAACTAATGTTATGTCCGTAAGTGATATGATGAAGAAAATGGCCCGTAACTTCGGCCGAAATTACAGATTTCGTGTTTAGAGCCCGTTCGTTCACTGTTTAGACAGAGTTCGTTCACTGTTTAGAAAGAGCGCAAAGTCCGTCTAAAGAAGTTTTCACTTCAAAAATTATAAGTAAAGTAATGTTATAAGAAGAGCAAGTATTCCGGAATGCGTACCGTCTACGCATAAATATAAGGCCGTCACTCGTAAGGGAATTCGTGTGGCCCTACGTTACGTGCGTGGACAAATGCGGTGCTTCGTCTTGAGTACAATCTGTACAATAAAAAGTAACGAAGGCCCACTCATACTCGAGACCTACGCTTATATAACGTATACGGTAGAAAACTCATAAAATGGAATAGAGACTTCTCTACGTAGACACCGTACGAAGTTTAGCTGTTTGGTTTAGGTTTATGTATGACCTATTTCTCTGGCTTCAATCATTGCCTGAACCTTTCCAATACAAGATCTTTTTTTTGGCAAATACAGGGCAAGCAATTTTGCCAAACCAATTTTCCTGCACACGTGTAGGTTTCCTTTGTTTTAGATTCAGCTATTTCAGTTTATAGTCTCTTGATTAACAGGACGTTCAATACATATGCTGCTGCCGCGTATGTTTGCGACAATACTGTATTTTCTGCTCCAAAAGCAACAGTATCGAATTCCTCAATGGTTTAGAAGCAGTATAGAAGTACTGTGTAGGTACTTCGTGTAGGAGAACGGCATTTGGAGAGAATATACACGCTTTCTGTTGCTATGCGCGACTTCTTCAAAAATAGAGTAGACCTTCTCCACCTATTTGCTTGGTCTACAGCCTGTCCTAATGCTGTTCTTCACACTACAGATACGGCCATCGGTGTTTTTGGGAGCTCTAAGATTTTATCTCGGCGTTTTTATTGTCACGACACGCGTAGTCGCGTACCCTACGCGGTCGACAGACTGATAACTTTGTATTGTGTTCGGTGTTTATAAAGAGAAACATGTTGTTTATTTGTGTACTGTAAGTTGGAATTGTAAAGTTGAAGTACTTACTAATACTTATAGAGAAGATCTCTACAATATCTGGATCTGGAAGCAACAGCTACTAAACCATTTCTTTCACTAATCCGGAATTCAGTTTTATGGAGGTCAAGTTAAAGCCTCGTGCAGTCTGGCGCAACGCACAGCGCGACGCGACTCTAACAAAATAATTTCTAACAAAACTTCACGGTAGAACAATTACAGGTGTCGTGTCGCGTCGCGCCAGTCTGCACGAGGTTTAAATCAAAGAGCTTTGTAGGTAACTGAAGAAATATCAGACCAATTTATTCAACACGTTGCTCGCTGAACACAAAGAGGGTGGATATATTCGTATTTTACATCTATAACACCAAAACTTATAATCCCACCGGATCTCTACCAAAACAGTAATTATGACACAACAATATTCCGTCGAAAATTTTACAAAATTAAAGGCTTTTAGCGCAAAAAGTAACAGAACAACAACTCCAGCGCACTGAATGTATAATTAAACCTTTCAAACTTTAGTTTCACGATAATCAATCTTTGTTTCGCGCCAAAGTTAACCCTTTCCCCGCCAGATATGGGCAATTTTGACCTCCTGACTGGATTGTCTAATTATAAAAGAATTCGCTTATGCGTCATCCTTTATTTATCTGGAGAGAATCTCGAATCTCTCACACTGGCAAGCAAAAAGAAACGGGTTAGGTTATTATTAAAGGCGTTACGAGTGCATTCCAAGTTTGCAGTTTACCAAATAGGCTATCGTTTTATGGGTATCATGTAAAATGAGGAAGTTTGTATGGAGCGAATGAATAGCGATTGTAGAAGAAAGGATAGAATAGAATCGTAATTTGAATCCTATTTTATACTCAAGATTGTGCCTAAGTAATAAACAATAAAACTTAGTTACATCGAGTATTTCATGAGTAAATGTGACTCCGCAACACTGGCCATCGGGCATATCCCCTTTTTTGGTTTTAATTGACTCTCCGAATGTTGAACCTGCTTTACGTCGAGGAAAAGTTGCCTTTAAAGTTTTAAACAGACTTGGGCGTTAAAATGAACGTTCTTTTACAGTGACACATCACACATCTGTCGATTTTATTGTCTCCATTGATAGGTTCAGTGGTTTTAAAGGCTTAACCAATTCAAAATACACGGCCTATCACATTCACGACGATATTAACCCACATTACAAGCAAACCATTCACCTGCAAGCCACCAGATGACCACAAAGTTTTACGCCCGCGTTGCACACTTTAACACGGCCATACTCATAAAGAACCACTTCCATCGCTGTTCTTACATTATAAGAGCTTCAATTAACTTGTTACTAAGAGAGCAATGTACTTAAATCCTCGCCGTTGGTCGGTCAACGTGTGAAGGCAGGGCTATAAATGCAACTTAATCTTCGACATATTTATTGTGCACTAAATATAAAGTGGGAAATCTAAGATGGCTGCTGAGGCGCCGGTCTGCAATAATATGATTTCTTTAAGGCAAACCTCCACTTTGAGTTGGGTGATAATAGCGCTTGCTTTAACTTCAAACAAATTAAATAAAGCCAAGTATGTACCAGTAATATGAATGTCTTTCCGCAAAATACATTGACAGTTGCTAATTTGTACGTCATAAGGTACAAGTAAAATAAATGTAGTGAATTGAGACATAATAACCTGCTTCCTTATCATTAAGCACGAGGCACAGACACCTCGACACGTTCGACTTTTGAGTTTAATGGGTATGTAGGACCATAAAGTCATTAAGATAAAATGTAACTCATACGCCCAGTTATACTCATTAGGAGCTTGGAAATAACCTGCTATGCTTTTGCTTTAGCTTTGTATATAATAAGCACTTAATACTAAGTAAATTAGTTGACCCATAAATCTGTATCGTTGTCAAGTCGGCGCGCAGAGGAGCCGCCAACGCAACGCCTTGCCGTTGACTCGGGATTATTTTATGAAGTCCGAATCCATGACTCACCGAGTCACGCGGCAGAAGGGTTAAGAAGACTGTTCGAAATTTGTTTTGATTTTATTTTTATTAATCGCGTTTACAATATAATGGGATTTAAATTATAATATTGAAACTTATGGGTTTAATAAGATGCTTTGAGTTCCTCATACGAGTAATATAATTAAATGATTATGAAGTTTTGACATCAATATGAAATAGACGAGAAAATACTAACATTTACTAAATTCAATTTAATTAAGCCTCTCGTTACATTAGGTACGTAAAGTGCCCTTGGGAGATTTGTAACTTTATCTCCAGTTTCTAATAAAATCAGTCTGGCTTACAAAGTGCGTACTCGTATATCAACTCCTTTTGATATTCCCAGACGAAATACTTCTAGATGGAACCATAAAGTACTGCGTACAGTGTGGTCTATAAAAGCAAAAGTATTATACCATTCAGCCTTACTTAGTTCATTATTTCTCCAGTATGCTGCCCATAATGTCTTTATAATATAATACCACCATAAACAAGATATGTATACAGGGTCAGTGTTGTGCTTGCCGGAAAGAGGAATCGTCCGGAACGGTAGCCGCTCGCTCAGTCACAGGCGGTCGATTCTTCCGCCCGCGGAAACATACTTGCTCCTACTTTGATGGTTTATTCAAAGGCTAATTGTAGGTTCAATTATGGGAATCGATTTTTACAATCGATTATTAATATGTAGATTCAATTGTAACTGGCTGGTCATTATCGATGCGTGGTTTACTTTTTATTGGAGTGGATTCGGTTTTTGAACTGTTATTTGATTAGACTTTAACTAAAAGAGGTTATTTAGCGCTGCTTTTGTTAAAAGATTTTGATTTATCTATGTAAAGCACAGTCGTAGAATTTCGCGGCTCAATATTTTTGAACAAGAATTGAGAATGTCGTAAATAATACGGAAAAACTTTGTTCTTTCAATTCAAAATTTTAATATTTTTTAAGGTTAAGTTTTTTAAGTTTATGAAATTTTATCTAAAATTATTATAGGTACATACCGCAATACCACAAATCGCAATCTAGGCTCTGTATTTAGTAAATATCTACTTGTATTAAGTTAACGTTTACGTCACCGGACAATAAAAATAATAAGTTATAATATTATTTGAAATGAGTCTATACAACAGCATAAGACGAAAATATTATAATTTATAAATTATTTACTAATTAAATAGAAAATCATTTATGAAGTAAATATAGCATTGTTTACTGCGGTTAGGCACACTACAATAAGCAATAACAGCAGACATATTAACAAACCATTGTTTTTATTTACTTATCCGTTACTTTGTTTGTCAGCTGACCAATGACCATGCTCTACCTACTTAAAATGCCAGTAAATAAAATACACAAAGGGTGACGTTGAACAAAATCAAATCAAAAGTAATTAATTCAAACTAGGC
This sequence comes from Agrochola macilenta, assembly GCA_916701695.1. Lineage (NCBI taxonomy): Eukaryota > Metazoa > Arthropoda > Insecta > Lepidoptera > Noctuidae > Agrochola > Agrochola macilenta. The sequence continues at coordinate 4,861,133 of OU753554.1, read as the reverse complement.
TAAGAATCAGTAGTAGGCAGTTTTCGAACGTCAAAATTACATAAGACAGTCTCCCAAAACGGCCGCCCTCCACACAGGCTGAGGACATCGATCGCAATAACTTTACAAGAGGTATCTACATCACAGTAAATAGTAATCCATCAGCAAGCGCCCGTGTTTCCGACGTATGCATTTGGCATTAGATATACAGTTGTCACGCAAATAACAAAACTAAATAACGTCTACAAACTAAAGGAAAACTTACAAAAATAGCAATTAAACAAAATAAATCCAAGAGTACAATTGTCTAGTGTCACGATATCTCGAATTACCACTGGCAACACTGGCCGTTAATTCAAAGTAGCACTACGTTACCTCAACTTTTATTACCCTGTTTCACGCACCGAAGTCCGAAAAGAGGTGAACTAGGCCCGGGGGGACAATAACATCACTATGAGACCGTACTCGATTAGTGGGGCGAACTCGATTACTCGAGTCCGTTTGATGACTTCATTGTGTCGATTATTATTTTCTTACAAAAAGCATTCTGTAATAGTCGCTGCGAGATCGCGCGGGTGGTCCATGTAATTACAACCAAGTTTCTATATGCCCTTTCTCTTTCACACCTACGATGATAGCGCACTAAATGTGCGTGTACTATTTTAACTCACACGGTAATCGCTCTAATCCGTCTCTCGTGAGATATGCAAACAATGGTGGCCGATACATTATTGTGTCAACTTATATTTATTACATGAGAAAGTTAGCCGATGTAGAAAATAATTTTATTCTTTCACTTTCAAGTTGATATAAAAATATCGACGTTCTTTGTTTATTCCTATTACTTAACTAGAATACGCGGAGAAAGTTCAATCAAAAAGCTTTGATAGTGTCCTACACGTTGATACGATACACATATTGAATGACCATACATCCAAAAAGTTATTGAGCCATCGACACTTCTCCTTAAAAAATTACTTTCGAATATAAACTCCGCGGAGTTCAAACTCTTACGGACTCGCAGTATACCAATAGTACCTGCGTGGTCATTTGACATTTCTTCAAGTGTGTCCCCCGCCCTGCGGTTCGGGTTCTGTGGGTAATTTTCGACCTAATGTACCCTACGCAGGTGGTCGACCAGCATCGTGTCTCTAATTATGTAGTTTTCACAAATAAACAGCGTCCAAACTACCTATTTGGAAATTATATCATTCCATTATAGATAATCGGTTTGGGGCACTATCGATTACAGATAATCGATACTTCGACAGTGCGATGACCGAAGATGGCGAACAGTGGTGTTGAAAAGTCGATGAACAATGGAGTCTGTGATGGACTTTAGGATGAGAAATCTATGTATTTCATTGTTCTTTGGATCAAGTTGAGTGAGTTTAAGCCATTACATTACATCTGATGCTTACTATGATAATGTTACATGTCACTTTATTTTAAATTCTACGGAGTTTTGTTTAAATATGCCAGTTTTATGACTGACAGGACAGAGATAGATAGATAGATAGATAGAGATGAACAACTATCGACTCATAATTATTATAACACAACCATTAGTACTTATTTAAATCAGTATTTTGTAAAAAGGGCATATCCCAGTTTCCGTTTCAGAATTTTCCGGGTTATCTACACAATCAAATTGAAAATGTAATTTTATTGAGCATTGGAGCATAATCAAAGGCTTCTTGTTTGCTTGAAAGCTATTTAACTAAGCACGCCTTCCTTTTGAATGCGATCTGTTCAATTGAACTTAGTATGTACAGCGTTGATTTTGATAGGGTTGGCAATTTTGAATGTTCGTTTGCGTAAATCGATATTATTTCGAATAATTTTATAATATATGCAAACTGATGTGGCAGTAGGCTGGCCTAATTTGTTGAAGGACTGATGGCCGGTGGAGCAGACGAGTGCTTTTTTTTTTTTCTTGTAAATAGGATATCGGAATCACTTTTACACGTCATATAAAAAATATTAAAAATAAGCTAGGTGAGGTCGGTGTTTGCTATCGAGAGAAAGGCCGAAACAAACTCAGAGGTCGCAGTCTCTTTTAAAGTCCAGACATAATCTTGGTCAAGCCATGTGAGGAACATGTAGATTAGTTTCTGAAATGGTCTTTTGAGGAAAGAACCACACAGATTTGAGTGGACCTGTCCAGTCAGTGCAAGCATTTGTCAGTAATCGCTGGAGTGGAGATCGGCAAGCGTGGTGTGGGAGTGTGGGACGACCCCCAGCTAGATGACGACCTTAAAAAGGGGGTTGGGACAAACTGGATGCGGAAAGCGGAGGACAGGGTGTTGTGGCGCAGCCTGGGAGAGGCATATGTCCAGCAGTGGACTACAATAGGCTGCGTTGATTAATTGTGATTTATCCTCTACCTCCACTGTTTAACTTGTTTACTGCATTTTCTGTTCTAACAGAACTAGGTACATTTCAGTTATCATCAGGGAAAACGCAGTTACCGACCGAGATAAGGTTTACGTCAAAGTTCTATCGAAATATTATAGATGATATTGTTATCTAACTCTTAATGAAATTAAGGAGTATTATTTGTAGTAATTATCGATTTTATGAATTGGGTATTCCTAATTAAAAATGCAACATAAGCAGATAACGTGATGTAATTTAGGAGGAATGTTGTTAATTTCCTCAAGCAAAATGTAAAAATATGTGGCAGCCCTGAGTTTGAGGGGTTGCTGCGAAAATATTAACGCTTAGAGAGGCTGAGTGGCATGAAATGAAATGATTACCCCACTTAGCGGAGGCGATAAGAGTGCCCTCTACCGCTGCCCGACATTTTATTTAGAAGTCTGCTTATTTTTGCTCTGCGGTTTTTTTTCTTTTAGGCTGTGGGATTTATCTCCAGCCTTGTAATTTTTTAAGTTCATTTTTTTATGTTGCCATATAGAAAAAGGAAAGAGTTGATGTACTTTTTAATTAAATGTGACGTAAGTGTCTTAATCACATTCTGCTAACTGAGTGTAAATATATGTCAAGAAACTAGCTGTTTGCTGGTAAATAAACGCTAAATATGTATTACGCTTGTGATAAAACAGTTGACAGGGGTTGGTCAGTGGATGGGTGACCATCTTTACATACCGAGAATCCTCCGTGCCTCGGAAAGCACGTTAAGCCGTTGGTCCCGGCTGTCATTCATGGATCTTTGACAGTCGTTACGAGTCGTCAGAAGCCCGAAAGTCTGACACCAGTCTTACCAAGGGGTATCGTATTACCCAGTTACTGGGTTGTGGAGGTCAGATAGGCAGTCGCTCCGTGTAAAATACTGGTATTCAGCTGCATCCGGTTAGACTGGAAGCCGACCACAACATAGTTGGGAAAAGGCTAGGCAGATTGATTGCTTGTAATAAGACAAGGCATAATACGACTAATTACAACATTTTTCACTTCAACTGCTCTTCTCAAGATTTTAAATAAATTATCTGTTTTTTTCAATGTATTCGTACGAATTGCGATTTCGGTGGCATGGAACTTAAAAGGTACCATCGCGTGCAACAACCGCTTTAATTTTAAACTTGTCTCAAAGATTAGCTGGAAAAATGTTACCAGAACAAAAACAAGAAGTAAGTAATAATAAAAAGATTATGGTAAGTAAAGTAAAAGTAAATGAAAGCGTTTGTTTTTTAAATTGTGGATTTTATAGTGAATTTTATGCGGTTTTCACTCGTTGTGTGCGGGATAGATGATAGAAACGCGGAATAGATGAGCATAAATATTTAAGTGAAGTATTAATAATACCTCAGTATGCACAAATTACGAGTAGCAAACAAACAACTTCAGAGGTTTATTTTAATTTTACGATCGTATCCGGATAATGTGTTTATTTTAACAAAAATCGTTTCGTGGTATAGGGTGTTATCAAGAGTTGCGGTTGCCATATTTAAAAAAAATATGTTTTCTGCCTTTTTGGTTGTTCTGTCGCCAACGCCACATGTTTAAATGTTTATATTTTCGGAGTCACTTTGTAAGTGCCGCTTGTGAAATAATAAAAATGTCGTAAAATCTGGGAGCACCCGAGATTGTTATCGGTCGTTGGACGGATCGGGAATATTAACGAGACGGAATGTTGCCAGTTCACATTACAAGCAAATTGAATTGTTTTATTGGCCTGATCAATAAATTTTATGTTATTGCCTTTGTACAATTATTATGTTGTCAAATTACCTAAGTACTTGTTGTTGAGTTTGCTTCCGTGTTGAGGCAAATTGGTTTGCGTCTTCTCGGTTTATTTTAGTTTTGAGATAATCAATATCTAGGTATAGTAGGTATCTAGACCTATTTAGGCAAGCGAAGTTGTTGTTATTACCTGTAATTGCTATTCTGTAAAAAATATCACCGTGAAAAGTTATGTGAAATGAGCTTATAGTGAGCTGTCAAACGCACTTTTGACTCAAAAGTGTCAATTCCTTTCATCAGTTGTAATGCAGTAGGGCACTTCAAGGTTCAAGCTCAGTTCACCTAAGCTTTCACAGTGAGATTTTTACAGAATAGACTGGCAGATATTGTAATAACAAGTGCAACGTGCGTTGTAATATTTAACACGCTTTGCTTTACTAATAAGTAGATAGTAATTATAATTACGAAATACTTAAAAAAATAAAATATTTATTTAATTAAAGGCCTGAATCAACGGTGTTCACAAAATAAAATAATACAATTAAGTAGGTAGCCTGTATCAAAGGTTAAGTTCACTATAATAGTTTATATTACCAACTAGCTGCCCCGCTCCGGGTTCGCTCGGGTAGCACTATGTAGGTACTTATCTACTGCTTACCTACCTACCTACCCTACCTACTTACCCTACCTACCCTACCTGCTTACTCTACCTACCCTACCTACCTACGTATCTACATACCTACATACCCTACCTACACCTACCTACTTACACCTAATGTAAAAAATTGGATCCCAGTTTCTTAGAAATAGCTTTAGCCTACATATCGATGTTCTCACCAATATCCATATCGACTTTAAGTTTAAATGTGTTAATCCCAAATACAGTTTTCTTTTTACATAACCTGTTATAATGTTTATGCAAAGAGATGCCATTTTGCAATAAGTATGAATATACATTTCATTCATGTATGATCTTCACATTTAAGTATCCTTCACGTTATTGGCTAACATTATCATTTGTATTTAATTATATTTATGTCACGCCATCCACTTAGTTTGAATAACGTCTGATTTATGAAATAGGCATTATGTTCATTATTATCAAAAACTTAACCTTAAGTTGGTCGACTCACTGCCAGGGTTGCGAGTTTGTCAAATTCAAATTCAAATTCAAATTCATTTATTCACGTATAAATAGAGTAAATACAATCGGTGGTTTCCATGTTACATTATTTGGTCTTATAATTCTATTTAGCCTGTGGTATGGCATGTGAATCGTTTTCTTAAAAGTAAAAGGGATGTCCGAAAGGGATATCGTGGCCCCGGCACACAGGCAACGGAAGGAACACGGGTGGGTTTTAGTCAGTAAAAGTCTGACACGCCCGCCCGCTCCGCGCAGAGCGGGAGAAGTTATATGATCATTTCCCAAAAAAAAAAAAAAAAAAAAGTTGGTCTACTCTTCGGCCAAAGAATCAGCACTGCCATACAACGTGGCAATGCTGCCAGCCTTTTGGGCACATTTCCTGTTGACAGTGATGCGGACGAATTTTTTGATGCCCTATGATTGTTCCCCCACCCCCTTTTTTATATACTTGTACATAAGTATTACTCGTGTTATTATGTATTATTTTAAGTCAGTTAGTTTTTAAATCGTATAAATAAGTGTGTGTAAATAAAAACAACACCTTAAGTTTACAATGCTATAATACATAGAATTAGGTAAATTTTATAATAATTATATTCGTCTCTGCTTCAGCTTCTTTAATTAACTACGTGATTCTGAGCATATTCATTTTGGACCTGCTAAACTCAGACCAAATTCTTTCATCCATTGGTACATATTGTATTATCGTTTTAACAAAAAAAAGGAAGAAGTTTCAAACTTATGAGTACGCACGGCTACACATCAAGCTATACATTTCCAGTATAAGCTGACCTCACATTGTACCGAAATCCTATACAATGCGAGATCAGCATAAACTGGAAATGTATAGCTTGATGTGTAGCCGTGTGTACATAAATCATTGTTAGCTTAAATAATTAGGTACTTACAGGTAAAGTTTTACGAGAAAGCATGGTAATAATAGTTACCATAATAAGTACCATTGGTACTTGGTACCGGGAACAGACAAAATTACCCATAGATCAGCGCTGATTTGACATTTCTTCTCTCCGTGGTTCGATGGGACCCAGCATGGCGCAATAATTTATTCGAAGATTCCTAATGTGCATAATTTTATACTTTTGTAAAATACGAATAGCGTATTGTTTGAGGTATTCCTCGGTCAGTCAGACGTCAGTACAATGTTAGTGCATGTCTGCAAATTATTATTCATAAAGGCGCAAAAATGTACGCGCTTACTTCGATTTTCGCAAGTGAGGGTGCTTACCTACCAGGGTTCCGTAGTTTTGAAGAGAGGAGAATGATGACATAGTATAGGTAATATAATTATTATGAAGTTAGGTACTAGCTTTTGCCCATGGCCTTACTCCAATGCTGGGGATTTTTCCGGGATGAAAGGCCTATGTCAGTCTCCGGGCCATAAACAATTTATTATGCCAAAAATCACGTCCATCTGTTGGGGCGTGAAAGAAGACAATTCAACGAATCCAAAAAGCAGAGCAACCGATTAGGACTACCCAATGTAGTCCAAATTATTGTCGTACATACATACAACATACAGTTAAAAAAACCTATTGCTGTTCTGTATTTCCAAAGCTGGATGTGAAATGCGAATTCACTGAATCCTAACTTAAGAAATTGCGGATCCGTCCACGTTACTAGACTTACTAGCATAGTATAGAATACATTTTATTATCCATTGTTCTACAACTACTGTTCGCCGACGGCGACGCAGAAATGCAAAAGCTGAGCCGTAATTTACATTTTATGCTTGAAAACATAATGCGCTCGCTAGCGGGAATACGTATACGCATTGGTCTACAATTGTGTAAAAACATTGAACATAATTAAAACGCACAATTCAGAGGCTGTAAACCTGGGCATAGACAATCGAAAATAAAATGACAGCAAAGTATTTTGACAGGCCGCGAAAATAAAAAATTTCGAATCATTTGAGTCAAATAAAAATACAGAACTACAAAATAAAACCAGTATTGCCATTTTATTTTTGTAGAAATAAATGGAAAGATTTTTAAATCAGCGCCTTATTTTCCAGCGCGCGCGTATTAAATGTTGTCCGAGGGAAAATGGTTACATGGAGGTCGTAAAGTGGCTGGCAACCCGTCATTACTTGATGCATTATTGCAAACTTAAAATTACGACGCGACGCACGCCTTGCTTGAACTTCAATGTTTTTTCGCTAACAAACTTGAAGGCAGATGGTGAGATGAGAGAGACCTACATTTTTAAAACACGAATAAGTAAACAATATAATGAATAATGCCAATTCATTATATGAGAACAAAGGTACTCGTAGATGTCGTTAATTAAATGTTATCGAAAAAATCGGTATACTAGTTTTTGATCATTAAAAATAATGATTTGTTTTTTTTTTAAGTACGTAGGTATGTCTGGCTTATCGTAGTTTTTTGATAAAATAATTTTAATATAGGCTATGATTTTTTTTTACTAATGAAAGTATGATTAGATTTATATTTTTAATTAAGTTGAGATTAGATAGATATTTTTAATAAATAGGGCTATGGTCATTAATAGTAAAAATTCGCAAAAAATACTAAGTATTAATGACCTACAAAGTGGTAATTAATACCTAACTATTCTATGCCATTAATTTAGGTCCACTAATTACCATAAGATTAGATTATTTTTATAAAATCATCTAGGCACTAATCACCAATTATTATTCGGATTAATCATTAAAAAAACACTACTTTAACAATATTAAAACGAAAGCAGAATTTGCATGACTAAAAGTTGTTATGTAGTTCGTTATGCTATTCACAAATATGGTAATAACTAGTTGTGTGTGCCCGCATCCGGCCGTAAACCGAGTTATAACTATTGTCGCCCTTCCATTGAATAAAATGTTGAATAAATGTCATACAATACAACACACAAATAAACAACAATAAACATAACAGCGTGGGACTTGAGATTAAGATCTAAGTTCAGAATTAATTTTGAAAGAGTAATTAATTATCACTCACTACTTGTGGTTAATAATCACCGAACCCGAACAATAATTGACAGAATACATAACATATCATCACGGCTGTAATCTCCGAAGGGATAAGCAGAGCTGCACCTACCTATAGTACATCCACATTTCTTCAGTTATTTTTAAGTCTCATGTAATCGGGGGCGAGCCTATTGCCATCAGCTGGACACAAATCCACACTCAGCGTTGATAGTGAAAAATTACCTGATGGGAAATACCCAACAACACTTTGCCAGAACTGAGGACCGAACTCAGGGCCTCATACTCAGCAGTAGCGCTTGCAACCACGACCAACGAGGTAGTCATCAAGGCAGTTGATAGAAAAGTATTTAAAAAAAACATTCATCAAACGCACCATAACCTCCCAACCATTGTTTACAAATTTAAAAAAAACAATAACAAACTTTTTATAAAGCATAGACATAGACAAACGTCAGACAGTCGTCGCATTTAATTTACGAGTTAATCACAACGGTTACGAGGTCATTAGACGATATTTTAACTTCTAACTCACGAACACGTTAGTCAGAAAAGGGATATGTCTTTTGACGAGCTCGTTATCGTAGCTAAATGTGTAACAAACTGTCCCTTTAGGCACAGTCACACGTTGCCTCTAAACTGGTCGTTAAGTTGAAACTGCACTTAACATAGATAAATTCCCTTGTTAATCTGTGAATGAAAAAGTTCAAGTTTGACAGGTGCTGATTTTGCCGCGTAAAGTTGAACTTTGAAGAGGTTATAATCTATTAAAACAGTGAAGGGTATTGGAACGTTTAAAGTATTTATAAGTTCCGTTTGTCGTCATGAATGATAAAAAACAACAGTCTTTCAAAGGTACCTAAACCATAACTCGTTGAGAGACTTTAAGATGCAGATATACCTTGATTTATTAGTTTGCGTGTTCTATACTGAGCTCACCCAACGCGAATCTAGGGTGATAGGACTCGCCTATCAAGGACCGCTGTCCCAAATTAGTCGCTTTATTAATTATAATTTATTATACATAAAATAAAAGGTATTTTAATAAAACCCGTACCTACCTATACTAAAAGATCAATAATTAAATTATCTTTAAAATGGTAAAGGTTTCAGAAAAATACGCTTGATAAATTTTGCGTGATTCTCAGTTTTTCATCCGCGTTAGACATAACTTTACAAATTAATTTCACTATGAACAATCTAAAATATTCCTAAATTAAGTTATTAAGAAAATGCTCTAATTTACTTAACTTTTATATTTTTCCAAAGCATCAACACTGGGTATTCGTTTAGACGTGATCTTCAGTATAGAATCATTAAAAGTCGGTTATCCAAGACTAAGCTCAACACAGGCAAGAGAGACGGCGGCGGCGGCGACGGGCGGGGTTGTGTTGAGTTTACCCACCACCTCTTAACAATAAATACTTAACAGAATATACAGTACCTACAAATACTCTGCAAAATACATTTACGTAAAATCGATAAACTTACAAATAAAATAATTATTCAAAATGTCTACTTGAAAGTCATAGATCTTATGTCAATATCATTGACTGTCAGATGTTTGCTCGAACAATCCCGAACATGCAAATTGGAATAGTTCATAAGAAGTTCGACGTTCGGTATTTGAAATCGAGTCGAACGTTTCTGGAATATCAACGACATTGTGAAGGGAATGAATGAAAGTTAATAAATTAACATTGCATTGAGGGAAGGTTATAGAAAATATTCTTGGCTAAGTACCAACAAGACAAAGAAGAATCCGGGAGCAGAGAAACAATGGGCTTTTCGTATAGTGACTGACAGGCAAGCACACTAATATTATTTTAGTAAAACCAATTTAAAAATAGTGAAAAAACCAGTGTTTTTTTTTTTAATTTATATTTGGCTACGAATTCACGACTAAGCAGAGTCTACATTTATGTATAGACAAGACCTATACCTGCTGCCTATCACGAAGCTAAAGTTCAAGAAACAGAAATATTGATATTGTTGAAAACTGTTCTAAGTACCAATCTGCCAATACCAAACTTCACAAACATTCAACGTACCGTGTTATCTAATTTTACACCTCACAGATGGCTAGACTTCCCTAAGCTCTTAGTAACCAAACTATAAAATATAAAAATCTCTCGCAATTTGAAGTATGTCTGGTTTCCTACACTTTCCATCTGCTGTCAGTCAGATATTAGAAATGTTATTCTTACTTCTAGATAATACAGCTATTCTAAATGAACTCATTGAACTTTTAGTATAAACTATATGTTTGAAAAAAAAAATATCCAGATTGAACGCAAGGTAAGGAAATTCCTTATGAGAGCTGTCTTCTGATCTTGGAGTTAAAGAAAAACAGTTTCATTTTGCTGCTTATTATGAAAGGTCGTTATATTCCAAAGGAAATTATGTTTTAAAAGATAAACTAGAATGAACTGAGCTATTAAAACCATCAAAGGAATAACTGGATATACAGATGCAGAAGCTGAATTCTCAAAACACAGTTTGAATAAAGACTTCCAAGAAACCTCAAACTACGAGTATAAGAGGATGAATGAAGACATGCATTTTTTCCGATATTTCCGAAAGAATCAGCGAAGTGAAGCACAAATACTAGACATTAAGAAGCATAAAAAAATTTAGAGAAGATTTCTAGGACAAACCAGCAAACCCATTAGGCAAACAAGTGTGCATTATGTAGCCACACCTACAATCATACTTATACACTATAAGATCGTGTTTAACTAATTAATTTGCAATTATGCCGATGATAAGAACTCGTTAATATGCACTTGCTCATCTAAAACGCGAAATGAAAATCGATCCGACGCTGAAGGGGTCTCAGACTTAATAACTCAATTTCATGCAATATTCAATATAGCTACACTAGATACAACACCTACAGCAGCTTTGAGTTCAATAAAATCAGCGGTTTTTAGTACGGATACTCCTTTTACGAAAACTTTTTGGTTTGAAAGAAGAACATAGACAACATGAGTTTATTTTTCCCGTGAGTCTCGATGGGTGGAAAAGGTAATAATGAATTTACGAAAATTTTACTCCAGTAAAGCTTACCTAATCTAACTTAGTCTATCGCAAATTCATGTTGGACGGTTTTCTTAGTGAAACATTCTAGCCTTCCATAGTCTGTTCCTCTATTTAGAACTCAGTGTTTTTCAACTTCCATTATATTTTCCTAATGCTCACATCGTATTGTATAAAGTATCTCAAATCAACTTCAGTGCACTACAAAATTGATTATATCTACTTGAATATAGTAACGCCATTTTACTTCCCAGACATAGTACTACAAACTACGTTCAACCTACGCAAACTCTCTGTACTATCATAGGCAGGTAGAGAGAGTTCGATGCTATCTCGTCTATCTGGGTGAAGAGGCACTCCTGAAGCCATTGTCCCACCTGGACCACAAAGGTATATAGGTCGGCCACGTAGGAAGCTTTATAATGTATTATACTTTTCATAATATTTGTTGAAGGATTGTATGCTGATGGAGCGCGTATGGTGCGAAAATGGTTTCTATATCTGTAACTGACATATGTGAACAGTGAAAGTGTACTTTGAGAAAATTATATTTTCTTCTTTAAGAAAAAAAAATGAAGTACTCAGAAATTCTAATGATAGTGAGAAGAGAATAATGTCTACTTGTAAAATAGTTATGTCATTTTATGATTATATACGGGGTGTCAGGGACATCGACGCGAAGCCGGTTACCATGGATTCAGTACATGATTCTGAACCATCCTGCGTTGAAATTTTCCGTCAGTTATAAAAAAAAACAGCTGCTCCATACATTTTGACCGCGTAGGTATTGCACTTTTCTATGAAACAGCAGATAAAAAAAAAATAACCGATGATAAATTTCAACGCAGGGGGGTTCAGAATCATGTACTGAATCCATGGTAGGCGGGTTCGCGTCGATGTCCCTGCCACCCTGTATACAATATCCTATAATGAAACAATTCCATAGACGGTGACCATAGATATAAGAAGTAGTTATATTTCTATGACGGTGACTTTCCGTTCAAGAATACATATTTGGTAGTTCGGGTTGAATTTTCTTCTGCAGAAATTTTTGTTGTGTCCCACTTTTCGTTTATCGGTGTTTGCTATTGTTTTTATATCAGCAAACCAACTTCTCTGGCTTCCTAAGAATATCGAGTACCTCATATACGTACAAAAGCTCCTTTCCCGAGCCCAAATAGTTGGAACATGTCCATTACCACGTGCTGTTTACTTTAGGGCCCCTGCGTTCGTTTTCTAGCGATATGTGAGCAGACGCTTACAGCGGCCAAGGAAAATATTATATTATTATCTGTTAACCATGAACGTGAATATTCGGAAAGTGAATAATGTTACATAATATTTAGATTGGTTTAGCAAGATTGTAAGCGTGTATTTCACGGCAAAAGTGCTTGCAATGGCAAATTCTAAGATAAGTTATGGAATCATGCGTTACTTTGCGGAAATCCGTGACAGTAAAATGTTTCAATTCCGCAATAACTAAATCCAGGCCGCCCGCGACAATATGCACATGCAGAAGTAGCGGTTATTATGATGCAACATGCAACCCAAACCTATACTCGACACGTGTTTCACCCTTCCACAAATGGCAAATTCAATCCGAAAAGGGATTGCCCGAATCGATTTTACGAATGTTAGCGCGAACAACTTCAGCCTGAAAATGAGTATAACAGCTAAAATTTCGTCTCAACATTTATTACATAATGTCCTAAGTTACCTGGTTTCGGTTTGCCACCTGCCAAATGATAATAGTCACTGCGGTTGAAGCACTGAATGCATATGCATAGAGCAAAGTTCACGCCTAACTTTGAAATTGAGTTCGATGAATGGAGCAAGTTTCACTCCCTAACCTGGACCTAACCTACCACTGGACGTCTGAAATATGCGTATGTTCATTTATTCTCATTTAGGAATATGACAAATATCAAATTCATCAACATTCTCCTATCCTATCGGCGCAACGTGTCTTTTTCGTCCAAATATCTCCATTAGTCGTCATCTTATTATCAAATTATTCTTTCTTAATCCATCAATAGATTCTCCAAATATTCGTCATTGTGTACACGATCCATTACCACTAACAGAATGATAAGTAAGAGAATCCTAAACATACTCGACACACTCTACTTTATGTGTGTAGATGGTAGTCGAGTAGTCGTAACAGTTGGCGCCATCCATCATGGTTTGCACGCCTTTACACACATTTAACATTACTCCTCAGTCCTCAGCCGTCACGTGTGGGCTTCACACTGTTTCTTACGGATTGAGGTTGAGTGAAGAATTTGAGGAATATTCCCTTGGTTATGTAACAAGAAAAGAGTTGGTACCTAGATAAAATACGACGTAAGTCAATCCAGGCCAGTCTAGGTCTGAGGTAGGATACCTGTCATTAGTAGAAATCGGTGACTTAGTCAGCTAGATACTTTTAGCAAGTCAATCTTAATTGCAGTTTGAAATAACGAAAGATTTCAGACAGATTTCCATCAGAATCTACCTTTTGTTCTTGAGTGATCATCAAATAAATTACTTGAACGATCAGTGAAAATTCTACCAGATGTTTTTTTCTCATCCCAAGATTACCTTACCACCTGGCACAGCACATTCAGCCTAAGCGCTCCATAAACAACTCACGATGTTTTTACCTGAAAATAAAGAAAAGATTCTTTCGTAAGTACACATTGTTGATATTATCGTACGCTCGTAAAGACATGAAATCATGGCTCGAGGATTAAGGGTACGATGGGTATTAACTTGTGTTATAAAATGAATGGACGACTCAATAAAACATTGTGCGTCGAAGCGGAAAATTGTGACAAGTAAAGAACGCTCTTTGGACGTTTTGTAGTACCGGAGCATAGACAATATTGGACAGTTGAGTACAGTCTATTCTGTGAAGTGAGCTGCCATTTCACCTGAGGCCAGGGATTTACACTATTGATATTGACAGTTCACTTCACCTAAGTTCTCACGTTGAGATATTTACAGAATAGATCAGCAGAAGTAAGTACGGTTTTATGATGTTTTATGTTTTCATAAAAAAAATTGCACGGTGTCTAAAAATAACAGGAAAACATTAAAAGAATCCATATACAAACGAAAAACTAATTTTCTATGTAACTATAACTCATAAAACAAGAATAACCTTCTCATAAGTATAAAGCCGCACGATTTTCTTACAATTATTATTAAGATACCACTTAATAACAAGCGATATTACTTGATAACAATAAATATGTCTGTGTAAGCGGATCTTGAGATGAGTTCGATATTTTATGGTGCTATAAAATTTGAATTAATTCGTATTAATGTAGAACGATGTTGTAATCTTGATGCGTGGGCGTGGCTGATAATTAAACAAGTAATTGATACTCGTTGATTTAGTTGGAATTTGATGATTTATATTTGAGACAACTATTTCGATTGATCATTTTTGGCTAAATAATAACAGCCGCACGGGTCGATCGGAGGTTAAGCTACTCTTGCCGCGGTCGGTTCGTGGATGGGTAACCATCCATTACATATCAAGATCCCCTCCGTGCCTCGGAAAGCACGTTAAGCCGTTGGTCCCGGCTGTCATTCGTGGATCTTTGACAGTCGTTACGGGTAGTCTAAAGCCCAAATAGTCTGACAACCAGTCTTACCAAAGGGGTTGCGGAAGTCAGATGGGCAGTCGCTCTATGTAAAATACTGGTATTGCATCCGGTTAAACTGGACGCCAACCCCAAGGCTAGGCAGATATATTAGATGTAGGCAGATATATCCTTGAATCTTCTACTCACAATGAAACCGTGGAATTTTCATTAATTTATCGAGAATGTTAACTAAATAAACGTAGGGCACAAGCTACCTAAAACAAAACGCTTAATTACTTCAAGCGTTGGGTTCGTTTAGCAAGAATGCGGAACAGATAAAATAAATAAAACATATTCATTTACAATTCGTGAGCACTGCTGTCGGTGACTGCACACCGTTTTATTGCAAACCTTAAAGATAAGGATTAGTGGGAACTAATCCTTATCTTTAAATCAGAGTAACGATGGAGCTAACTTTGAAGTTCAAGAATGCACAACCTTTTTTCTGTTTAGTTTTTTTTTCGGCGACAAAGGAATGGCAAGGCGAGAAGCTACAAAATATTTGTTCAAACAGGAAGATAGTGACGTTCTTGGAACAAAAAAATACTTCAGTTAAATATTAATGTTCATTTTGGCCAGATCAGCCTGAAGAAGCTGAATCAAAGTAGCTAATCGCAACACTGTTTAAGTGTCTAGTAATAGGTACTGCCGACACTAATATTGCAGGTATTTTCTACATTAACCTAAAGAAAGCTTTTTCTTTCACTGTATTTAAAAAATGCCAAAATATCCTGTTCATGTTCACGAGCAAAAAACGAATAGCAGAACATTTATTTAGTAGAGTTCCGAGATTAGTAACATTTCCCTGTCCATCCCTACAGGAAGGATCGCCATAATCCGCGGTCCGCACACGAATGGTGATGAATGGACTTCAACAGGCGTTTATTACCTCGTCGCTAAGTAATTCGAGTATTTGCCGAGTGACACAAAGGCCGTTTTAAAACCGTGTCATTTGAGCGAACTTATTGTTGCTATGTTTGGTAAAGTTTTGAGGTAACGTTACAGTGTGAATAGAGTATTTTTTTGGATTTTAAGGGATGGCGTGAGATCTTTGCTCATGATATCGATTGTATAAGAAAAATATGGTAAAGTATTGTAATATGCCATTTAAATATTTTATTATTTGTATCATTGAAGATGGAAGCATGGACACTAAGAGGCATGTCGAAAACGTTGCGAATACCAGTAAGCAGCTCGGAGCAGGACTGCAACCTACTTTGCAAAATCTGTCAACCCACCACACAATACAGAAGACAATAATACAAATATACAATACACTACGTTTGCCAACTGAAAAAAAAAAAACAATTGCTCTCATGCTTCAGGATAGCTGGAAATAAATGACTCACGTCCCCAAATCCGTGTGTGGAGTACGGAGCAATCTTTTTCGCAGTGAGATTATGTAGCAGCTGCATTCAACATTAAATAATTACTCAAACATGTGCTTGTACCGACTCATGACATTACATACTCGTACGATCTCGAAATAGCAGAGTGTCAGTAAGTTAGATTTTTAATGATAACGTTAATTTCACGTCCGGAGCGACGCGCGCGCATCTTGTAGGGTTGCCAGTGTTAAACTTTTGACACCTGTCAATGTCAATTACAGGGCAACTAGTCTCTTTTGGCGATGGAATGCCGTTGACAGGGAGGCGCTGTTGGTTAACATTTGTGAAATGTATCGAAAAAAGAGAAGGGCAGTGTTAATTCCGGCCATTTTGGCCACACGTCATATGAACCTTGTACAGCAATTCCTGTAAAAGTAGGTAATGTCACTGTTACAGACAATAGGAATCCATTTAAGCGTAACTAACCCAAAAATGGTAGGTCTATATTTAGTAAACAAAGAGTTTTACCGCCTTTTTTGGAGATTCCAATACCTAATACGTTGAATAGATGAACGCAGACGTAAAGCAATCTGTTTTTTTTTGCGGTCAGGTAATTTTAGAGGTTTTCCATTTTCCTGTTCATCAAATAAAGGTTATTTTAGTTTTTTTTTAATAATCCTAATATGCCTACACATCGGTATTCATAGGGCATAGACGGACTGACGGAGAGAATACATGAGGTGACAGGTCAATGGTACATTTAAGGGTCAGTATGGTCAAGACCTTTAAAAGTTCATGAAATTTCGATAGGTATGTTGTTTTGTTAAGGTCGTCGCTTAGTAAGTGATCTCCTTTCTAAACAAGGGTATGTGACTTTATTATACGCGATTGCAGTGGCTTTTAAGCTTTTAAGGCATCTTGAAGTGGACTAATGTCACCGGTTGGGTCATATTATTATAATGGGGTGATTCGATCAAGTCACTCGCAACTGCTTACATTTGGCATTCAACAATATGTTAATTGCGTTGATGAAATGATCATTGTACTGCTAGCTGTCAAAATAAAAACTACTACGATTGGAGAGTGTTACCTAATTTACCTCGACGATACTCTTTGTGTATATAGAAATTACTACGATTGAAGAGTGTTACCCAATTTACCACGATGATATTCTTTGAGTATATAGAAATTACTACGATTAGAGAGTGTCACCCAATTTACCTCGACGACACTCTTTGTGTACTTATATAAAAATAACTACGATTGGAGAGTGTTACCCAATTTACCTCGAAGATACTTTTTGTATATATCTCTGACACTATAATACCATTAAACCAGCAATAGTATTATTGCTGGTTCATCAATTCCTTTATCTTATTTTACAGTATCTTATCTTGATTGTAAACACTGATACATTTGTCTAATCGCTAAATGAAAGTGACCCTTCCTTTTTGTATCTTTATCAGTACCTATTGATAAGAAGACATCACTACAATGTCAACTGAAAGTGTTCAGACAAGACTGTAGAGGCAGGATGTTGTGAAAGCCGATATGATTATCAAAGCGTCACAGATGCACAACAACGATTAAAGTGACCTAGTCTGTAAACAAACTCTAGGGATACAATGACATCAGCCGATCTATTCCGTAAAAATCTCAGAGTGATAATTTGGGAAGTGAGCTGTCAATAGTGGCAATCCCTAGCATCGGGTGTAATGACAGTTCAGTTGACTTAAGTTTTCACGGAGAGATTTTTTAAGAATAGACCGGCAGGCCTTAGAATAGTAGTGCCAAATACTGTGATAGTTACATAAAACGGACTTGCAATGCCATAAAACCATGAAAAAATCCATACAGACGTCATACTCCTTTAAAAACACTCCCAGATTGAAAATTTATGGCTATTCATTAACTATTCTTAGCCACAGACCACACACCAAACTTATGAAGATTAAGCCGTCAATACATTTCATATTTCGAACACAACCAACCCTAACGTGCCGTGTGCTATCTTTAGCCGTTTCCCGGTGCGATCTCGATGTGTTAAGTAAACAAAGGTGGTGTATGAGCGCTCGGTCGATATACCACCGGCCACCGCAAATAGACGCCGTGTGTCATGCGTTGCAGCGGAAGGGTTACCTATACTCGGTGTAGTGATGTGCTTGCGTTCTGTGAACTGTCATTACATACATTATTTAGCTTATTGGCTTGAGGATAATTATTTTATATATCTCTCTTATCTAATCTTTTAAGGTAACTGAAAGACCAAATAAAAGCAGTTTTTTGACAATCTGCTAGATTGCTTTCATTCGGCAGTTTCATTAGAACTTGGAAACGGATGAATGATTTCCTTATGTCGAAACTAAAGTCCATTTCTCCATCTTGGCTGCACCGAATAAAAAATAGTTTCCTAGTTTCGACACCAACATATTTTACAAAAAATTCGTAACACTTAAACGAAAAGCAAACATTCAAATGACAGAATAGTCAACAATTAAAGACATTTCATAACTGTCGGGTTATCTTCACAAAGCTGAGAACAATGCATATACATGATGCAGATTAGATAATGCAGTATCTAAGCGCATAGATGCCGCATTTTGTCCAAAACCTTAAGTAAATTTGCCCACAGTGTGTACGGAAGCCGATACCGTGGGCGGTACTACTAAAACGCTTTTTTAAACCGTTAAGAAACATTCTGTAACCTCCTTAGTCGATTTTTGGTTAATCGTTATGGCGGGCGTTGTGATAATGTTGCCATAACTCTTCATTAAGTTGCCATAGTTGGATAAAGAATTTAGAACTTTACGCTTTAGTTTTAAAGTATTTTTAATTAAAATAATTGATACGGATTTGTGGTCATATATTTTATTGCTTTTATGGCATGGTTAATTTACTATCTAAAGGTATGGTCGATAGCTTCATCAGAGTACTCATAATTCTACAAAGGACAATTAAAACCATTTACAACAGCCATTACAAACTACGAGTATTAAAAAGCATCCTTGGCTGAAATTAAAAACTTGATATGTAATCCCAGTTAAACCAGAAAAGGAATGAATGGCCCTAAAGTATGCACATTTATTACACCCGATGTCATTTATACCCGACGACATGTAAACGCCGCGACGAATTGTTAAACGACACATAAAACACTTATTTAATTAATAGCTGAGCTATAAATAAGTAAAGTAGGTCGTGATGGTTCGGAGGTTCGAAGGAACCTGGGGGTCTAATCCCTAAAAGAAATCCAAAGTTACGGCTGAAGTTACGGGCGCTTCGCCCTCCATCTCACTTATAGACATATCGTAATTGAGATGGAGTACGAAGCGTCCGTAACTTCGGATACCTGGTTTTCGCCTAGGGTGTAGACCCCCTGAAAAGACATCTGAAAAGTAGCAACCAATGCGGGAATTCGCAAGATTCCGGCAACGCAAAACCGCTTGAGAATTTTGGCTGAATTATGACAATGCTCAAGCAACTTTTCAATATCCAATGTAATTTAATTTGAGATAGCACTGAGTGATGATGGAAGAAAACATCATGAGGAAACAAGGACATTAAATTGGTCTAAAAACGCCAACGCTCTCTGATCATGTGAGGTGCAGACACCAGTCATTATCAGCACTGCGCTGCAGGACAAACGCTCTTCTGATACAGTTATCAGAAGAGCCTTTGCCGTGCAATGGGACAATCACAGGCCCATACAGTATGTAGTGGAAGAGCAATAATTTCGTCATTCAGAGTTTACAACTGGGAGAAATCCGGATTCACAATTGTGCCAAATGACCTAGAAACGTAATACCTACGCAAGTAAAAGTAAATACTACTGAAGTTATTTATCTTTGCATGTGTATCGTTCTAAATTTACACTGGTATAATTATTTTGAGTACTATTGTGTAACAGTCTTATTAAAGTTATTAAGTAGGACACAGGAAACAGATTTTGCAGAAAAACTAGTACCTTCCTAGGTACTAGTTTTTCTGCAAAATCTGTTTTTCTAAAACCTAAAATATGTCAATGATGATGATATTGTTGAGACAAAGCAATTATTTCAAATGTCAATGAAATATTCAATTTTATTAATGCAGATAACTCTTGATTTAAACAGATGAAAAATAAATACTATAGGAAAATAAAAATAGTAAGAGCTGATATCGTTGATCAACCGCTACCACTGAAAATTTCAGATAATCAAAAGAAGTGTTCAACTTTCGAGATCAAAATCAAACCGTACATGTTTCAAACATAATCCTACAACGTTAGATTCCATTCAAACATTCCAGGAAACAAATGTATAATTAAAACACGTTCAAACAGCTACGAAACAAAACATGGTATAATGTGGAATGTACAATAGTCAATGTACTACATAAATAAATATCTGTATGCACCTTACTTGGGCCAACTGCGTACAGCACTTGTGTCTACAAATTATATGGTTATTCAATGATCATAAAGAACTTTTGAGTGTTTATTGAGGTTCTTGGATTGAGGGTATTCATTTGAGGTAGACCGAAGAAGTATCCGACCGAATCTTGGTGTTTTAAGAGCGATTTATTTGAGGCAGATATTATAAGTATTTAGATATTCTACAAACGATGCTGCCTTTTGACCTGACATTGGTCATTCCCTTTAGTACTTAACTTTTCCGTTGTGGCCCTGTTTTCATATACTTAGTTCTTTTAACTTTCAACTTTTGCTTCAGGATTTACTGCTTTCTCAACCGGACCAAGCCAAAAGATTTTCCCTTTGCCTTCTCTCCTTACCATAATGCAAATGCGCTTTAGCAAAATACCCGTGTTCAATACTATGTTCATAATCGCTTTTGCAAAGCTCTTCTTGGCATGTGTACCTATATCAACTACCACAGTGCTCTATCAATAACACTCAACAAATCGTTACAAGTTACTATTACCATCAACGATTCGTAAGCCGTTACTAACAGTAGCAGCAATCCATTCGGAGAAACGTATCGAATACTGAGATTAGATACATGGTATAACAATTCGTTCTAGGCGTTATGTCACTTGTTACCGCATGATAACACTAGTAGCTTGCGGTCGAACCTGATAGCTTGATACTGTATCAAAAGAGCCTTTTTGTAAGGTGTGCCAGAAGCATGTCTTTTTGATAAAAAGGAGGTAAATAAATAACACTATTTCGGTTTGCTTTGATAAGAGTTCTAAGACTCCTAATATTTTCTTGCAATCCGGTTTCAAAACAAACTGTAGTCATATCAGCCGAAAAACTAGTTTTTATTGCACACTGATTTAATCCATTAGATAAGGTACGATTCCTAAGGATTACTTAGTTCCATTTATGACTTCATCACAGTTTCTTTTGAAAGCTCTTTTGTTATCGGCAGGTAAATTTATATAATATTTAGGTTTTGATAGAGGTTTTCCTAAACTAGAATTTCTTTCAATTCTTCAAAAAGATTCACCTAAGCTAAGAAACTTTATCCGGCACATATTGCACATAGCTCCTGAATATTTTAAAGAATGTTAGCACTCCTTTCACAGATAAAGTTGAAGGAGTCTAGTTCATGAATAATTTTACACTCTACTTGAATGTGGCGGCAGGTGCATTTCATACCGGTTCAGTCTTTATACTATTTTTATTTAACTGTGCGAACGTGAGGATTTTCGCAAACAAGTTAATAGCTAAGAAAATGTGCAATTTAAGGCTTTAAGGCTTTCTTGGCTATATTAAAAATGAACATGCCAAAAATTCATACAAATACATGGATGACTTTCATCTAATATACATTTGATGAAATCCCGACACCATATCTATTCAAATTCAATTTACAACAATTAGTCGCCACCTCTAAACCCGCCGTTAGACCGCATAAATTCCGCACACAACAACAAATAAACAAAGAGCTAAGAAATAAAACGGTTAATTTGAAGATTGTAATAAGAATTAAGAGAGTCGGCGCCACCAGGCGGCAGGCGCTTCATAAATCACACCGTCTGACTTAAGGGACTGCCGACTAGCAAGCAACCAATATAATGCAGCTAAAGGTTTGGTCAGACGGGCTACTTTTAAGCGAATATTTGTGGTACTTTTCGAATTCTCACTATATTTACTTTCTTACTACTAGTATTTTCGATGTTTGTCGAAGTGTTAATGATAAAAAGTATTAAAGGGATTTTAAATAACTTGATCCGAGATAGGTAAACGAGCAAAGGTTACTGAATATGTAAACAAGGTATACAAGCCGCAAACTTTTCCAATTTCATTATGCATTGCCACATAAACAACAATCCTTAAAGCAGCTGTCCAAGACAAGATGCAATGGAATGAACATTAAGTGTTATGTCAATGAGTCACCGACAAGGGTGAATCACCCTACCTGCGCGCACGCCGAGGCCCGAAACTGTTATTAGAAAGAGATAGAAGACCCACCGCATACCTTTTGTGGACCCCTATGGTAAAAAGGAGAGAAGTGACAATTTATTTTAGATATTTTTGACACCGTAGTGGTGAGCCTCTAAAAAGATGTTCAAACTTTTGAATCGTTCGTTAGTTAACCGTCTTTTACTAAAATATGTGGCTTTATAACCTAGCTTAAAGTTCAAGATTTATTAATAATAACGTGGTCTAAGCTAAGCTTTTACTAGCACTAACCTAACCGTAGTAAAATGTTATTTAATGTTAAGAACAATGCGTCTTGGGAGGTCTAAGAAGCACCGCTTGATAATTTGAAAATGTCGGGCTTCAAATTGTTACCGACAAAGTCGTACTGGGATATTTACGAGTATTAGGATATTGAATTGAAATACTAGACGTAACATGGATAGAGGAAGTGATAACGTTGGTAAATGAACATTAAAAATATCAAGTTTAGTACTCTAACAACTTAAAAAAGTAATTAAACTTAGGTCCGTATTTCAAAACGATGCAAAAGCAATTGAATCGCCGAGAAAATAAGAATAAGAAACGTTTTGAACCTAGATTCAAGCTGAATTAAATTTAATTGAAATCGGCTTTTGACTCTATAAGGGTTATCGAAAATCATAATTAAAATGTTAACCGTTTTCTAAAACGTCGGCTTATTCAAGTTAACGATGAAGTAAACGTTGAAAAGGTTCCTATACGAATTCTACACGCTTCACCTTTTGAACAACTATGAATTCATTGGGCCAATAAATTGTAACACAAAGGGATCCGACAAATAGCTAATTAGCATATCAAATAAATAACGATATCTATGCAACAGATCGAATCTATATTAGACTTCGACGCCAAGTACGATATAAAGGTGTCTGTATTACAAGTGTTTCATATCTCAGCCACTTCACACATCAGTCTCTTCAAATTCGAAGAGAATCGATAATCGGTAAATATAAAATGAAATTCACAGAATATCGGAAGAAATTTCATCCGAATTTTAGCAATTCAAAAACTTATTCTTTGAGAATAACTTCCCGATAAACGGTGTTATATTGAGCGTTAAAGATCGAAGTTTGCGAAATCGCAGAATTCTTCGGAATATTCTAATAAAATTTTGCATTTAGAAGCTTTAGGGACAGTTTAAGCTGCGACGATTTATGGAGACGAAGTTCATATAGAACATGGCGCAAAATATCAGCTAGTAGACGTATACCTATTGGTGAAGTGGAAGATGGACTCTCTTTAGAAATATTAGACATAAAAAAACGTACGGCTATCCTCTTGGCCCATAATGTTCGTGAGAAGTATAAAAGTTAAGTACCA
The DNA here is from genome assembly GCA_916701695.1 of Agrochola macilenta. NCBI lineage: Eukaryota > Metazoa > Arthropoda > Insecta > Lepidoptera > Noctuidae > Agrochola > Agrochola macilenta. Next base: position 4,837,165 of record OU753554.1, on the reverse strand, counting down.
AAGTAATAAAGAATTTTGACAATTCTCCCCAGCCTCATTTAGCAATAACACCGCAATCTTTCAAATACATTTCACTACATTACCGATTACTTGGTTCGCTTATATTTAAGTTAAGCCGAGCTGGTGGCGAGAAGCCAACTATTTCTGCCATTAACTTGCTGAATCGTTATATCTTTAATGTTTGAGCAAAAAAGAGGATCTTATCGTCAGCATTTACACTACGGTTTGCGAACGAAACAATAAATTGGAGTGGTTTAAGTTCAGAAATAACAGCGAGAAATATTAAGTTTATTTCAGCGTTGTATGTTTTGGAGCAGAGTGCGAAAAACGGAAATTATTAATTATTTTCTTAAAAAGTTCTGTTTAAAAAACCAGAGATAGAACAGAAACTAAAGAAACACTATCCGTAGACGGTGATAAATTGTGCACTGCTTCAGAAAAGAAAGATGTAAGTTTTCCAGAACATAGTTTGGATCGAGGTGGCCCAGGAAAAGGATGCTTGGAAGGGTTTGAGGGAAGCCTTTGCATAGCAGTGGGACACGTAGGCGCACATAAAAAAAAACAAGGTTTTTAAAACAATTGCTTTTGATTTAGTTTTAAAAGCCATTTACAAAATCTTTGCACGCGCAAACATAACTTCCTTGAAGAACTTATTTTTATATCCTCTGTTAACATGTGTAGGCCCAAAACTACAATAATTTATAACCAAAAGAGTTTTTTTACGCATAATAATAAAATGCAAAACAGATATTAAGTATTCCGTGAATGTTAGTGCTACCTGTTTCCGGTTACGCATTGATGAATCAAGCTTTTAAAATGGCGACTAAGATATTGTTCATATGACCTAAGCATGACAATCGACAATGCTTGATCAGATTCAGAATAATTTTAGCACTGTTGTCGCCTTCCGGCCCTGGATGAAATTTAAATTATAAATGGTGGCCAGGATTTATAATTATGCTGGTACGTGTAAAGGATGGAGGAAACTGACGAATCTTCAACGGTTTTTAAACTACGTGTTTGCATGGAAATCTGGGTGGATATTAATCATAAGGAGCCACGTCTTCTCTTAATTTGACTTTTCCCACAATCCTTCATTTTTTACAGCTCCCTGGCTTTTCAACGCATCTTCTGCTATATGTAGCATATACTGCTACGTCTCCATGAGCACTGATAAATACAGATGAAGCTACAAGTACGCGGCGGGCCCGTCTTGTTGGGCCAATTCAGTGAGTGTAACGTAGTCAGAAGATCTAAGAGTCATGTGATAGAAAGAGAAGCGACTTCTAGGTATAACTGTAAGTAATTAGCGCTGTGCGACCTTTTTTTTTTTTTTTTGAAGTTTGGAAATTATAAAATAACTTCTCCCGCTCTGGGCGGAGGGCGTGACAGGAACCTCCCGAAACAACCGTGTCCGGCGAGGACCTGCGTCAGGCGGAAGGTGAGGACGCCGTGGCGCCTCTCTAGCCACTCCTCAAAGAGTAGTGCCCAGCGCTGGGTTGCGACAATCAAACTCTGCATGCCGCCATGAGATCCCGCCGGAGCTCTGTCCGCTGTGCCGTGATAACTTGCAGCAGCGGAGTTACGCCCCGGCGTTTCGCCTCCTCGCTCTGTGCGACCTGAATTGCATTTTATTGTATCGTAACAAGAGTTGCTTTTTATTATATGATTTTGAGGAGTGAACCATCTGTATTAATCTGTGCTATGAGTTTTAGCAAAAGCTTTGGCATGATTAAGCATAATACGCCAAAGCCCTGGTATCCCTATTCATTTTCTTATTTCTCGAGTATTAACTATATTTTGGTATGCACGTGTTTCTGTAACAAATAAATCGAATTTTCTATCTTTCCTTCCATAAATGTCTACCAATCCACAGAATGAAACTACGATAGTTAATAATCTGTTTTATTAAACGTCAGCCGCTACCCACCAGCTAATCATAAGTCATAGAGATTCTATTATTGGAAAGCACATTAATTGGCGGGTCTATTATAAAATAATTACGTATGGACTGGTCGACATGAAGACAATTGCAGTCAATTATCCATGGGAAGCAAAACTTGAGTATTGATTGAATAGAAAGGAACACGTGATGGTTAAAACATGATTTAGTTCTGACAAACATGATTTCATTATGATTGATTGCAAAGTCAAAGCAAAATGAAAAGTAGGTATGTTTTGAATTAAGATACTTACTGTACGGTGCAACCGCATTAGTACATTTCACATAATTCTTTTACAATATTGAACACAACTATTTACACTAGGTACAAAATTAAATGACTAACTAACTATACAAATAAATACAAAAACAAAAGGACACGAGGATCACTGTTTATTAAAAGGCAGCAGAAAATCGCAAGGTTTCACGAAGCTACTTTCATGGAGTTTCTTCTACCTTTATTATCAAGGAAGACTGTTTGCTTTGCCTGAATGAGGAATTATATCTCACTCATTACTTTTATTATATTTTTGATAGTTCAGGAGCTTCATTGATTTACCAGGCGCCATCTTGGATTGAGTACCTACCAATCTCTAGTCTTCTTCGTTAACCAAATTCTCAATGCTTTTATGACTAACTTGTCATTCGTGAAAGTAGCAAATCATGTCCCAAAAGTAGGCCGAAACGATTGACGCATATCTTTTTACTAAGATAAGCTATGAATGGCTTACAAAAACGAGATTATTACACCTATCATTATCAATGCTAGTACTACTGAATTTACGTTGAAACACACAATCGGATCCACCAATGTATCTAATCTTCAAGAGGCTTACATTCAAAGAAATATCAACCTTATCTTATGTGTTCGAAGTATATTTTTGATTGCAGCGTTTCTCGAGTGTTTTTGATTACATAGGCATATTAGATTCAATAATTCAGTACTTAAAAATGACCTAGAACATCGTTTAGCGTTATCTGTACGAACTAAATCGATTCATCATTGCTTTGATCTTCTTTGAAAGGTTTCATATTTATTTTTGTCAGACTTTTAGAGGAAGTGTTGTTTATATTTCGGTGCTCTTAAAGTAAATTTGCACGTTCTTCGAGCGTTTCTAGCTGCTATTAGAACTATGGCTAATAATTGATGTATGAAAGTAACTAAGTAGTAGAGGTAATGTCTGTTTCACTTGTCCTAAGAAACACATAAATAATTATTGCACTTGGTTGGATTTTCAACTCTCTGAGTTGAGTCGAGCGTTGAAAATCCAACAGTGTGCTTTTGTTTAGACATTCATAGAAGTATCACCTAGTGTTAGTGAAAAAGGGCATTAGTATCGTTCAATTAGAGAGGCCTACGTCTATAAGTGGACTTATAGGCAGACGATGATCATGAACAATTAAAAAAAAAACAAGATGAATCCAAGAAGGAATCCAAGACGTCAGAAGAGCTGAAACGAAGATTCGGCTTCAATGTGCAACTCAAAGAGCTCCAACCAGAGTGCGCCACAGAAGTGCAGTGAAGTGGTGTTAAGCGTTTTTCAAACATGGAATACTTCATTCTCCTTGTGAGTTAATCCAATCTGATTCCCATATTGGACTATGAGTAGGCTTGCCACCCGTACTATATTATACGAGGGCTGCACTAAAAGTATCGGGAATGGAATATATCCACTGTTCCTGTCATATTAAAATCTTTTTAATTGAAAACTCCTTGGTTTTAAAAATCGAATACCATTTATTTATTTAAAAAAAGATTCTCGGTCTTGTCACAAGGTTTTGTCAAACTTGTTTTGTCGTTGATCTCCGACTAGTATATAGTTATCTGTGGTCGTTGAGAAAATGGAATTGACTCGAGAAAATTCAAGAGCGATGATTTATTATGACTTTCGAAGTGGTTTAACACAAAAACAGTGTGTTGACCGGATGATTTCTGCATATGGTGATGAAGCCCCATCCAAAACCACAATTTATCGCTGGTTTGCTGAATTTCAACGTGGACGTGTCAAGCTCAGTGATGATCCCCGTCAAGGTCGTCCAAAAACTGCAGTCACCCAAGAAAACGTTGATGCTGTGCGTAAGCTGGTTGAGGAAGATCGACATGTGACATACCGCGAAATTCAGGCAACTTTAGACATTGGCATGAGTCAAATACAAATAATCTTGCATAAACAATTAGTTGTAAAAAAGTTGTTTTCCCGATGGATACTGCGGTATCCATCGGGAAAACAACTTTTTTCGCTCTGTGAAGAGAAAAAAGCTGCTCGCGTTACTTGGTGCGTCAGAACTCTCGAAAGATTCCACGCAGGATCCTCAAATGCTGTATACAACATCGTATCAGGTGACGAATCCTGGATATACGTGTACGAACCCGAAACAAAAAACCAGTCATGAGTTTGGGTGTTCGAAAATGAGTTAAAGCCAACAAAAATTGTTCGTTTACGGAGTGTTGCAAAAAAAATGGTGGCCACGTTTGTCTCCAAAACCGGCCATGTTACGACTATTCCTCTTGAGGGACAAAGAACGGTTAATGCAGAATGGTATGCTAGCATTTGTTTGCCACAGGTCGTTTCTGAACTCCGTAAAGAGAACTGCAACCGCCGCATCATCCTCCATCACGACAATGCGAGTTCTCACACCGCGCACAGAACAAAAGAGTTTTTAGAGCAAGAAAACATATAATTATTAGACCATCCGCCGTACAGCCCCGACCTAAGCCCTAATGATTTCTATACTTTCCCTATAATAAAGAATAAATTGCGTGGACAGAGATTTTCATCACCTGAAGAAGCTGTGGACGCCTACAAAACGGCCATTTTGGAGACCCCAACTTCCGAATGGAATGGTTGCTTCAATGATTGGTTCCATCGTATGGAAAAATGTGTCAAATTTCGCGGAGAATACTTCGAAAAGCAATAAATACATTTTTAAATAGTAATGTTGTGTCACTTCCTTGATTCCCGAAATTTTCAGTGCCGCCCTCGTACATATAAGTAGTATCGTACTATATTTTAATCAATTGTACTATAATATTATAGAAAAATAATATAGTGCGAAAAATAAAATATTTTCATCGCTCATTCAATTGTCGCTTTTTTATATTAAATGTGACTGGAATGGAATGCACCCGTAGCGCAGCATGGCGAATTTCCGTAAAAACGTCAACTTTCTGGCTGTCATTGCCGGTTTATCGATAAACGCCGCCCATCTTTCCATTCCTATATCTTCCGCTTAAATGGAAAAAAAAGCCCGGCATGAATATAAAATGGAGAGAAGAACGAAATCAGAACGGAATCAGAGCATCTATTAATCTAATTAAAAATGAATTGTTAATTTATTTTAATATGGATCTAAATTGCTTAGATTCCTTTAAATATTTAAAAAAAAAAAACTTGATGGCCAAAGTTTGGAGTAATAACAAATACAAATGGAAAAATAAATAATGATTAAAAATAAATGTGCAAGCATAAATTTTACTAAAGTACTATATTTATGCAAGTTTTTTGTGAAAAATACTATTTTTTTTTTCAAAAAAAAGGTGGCAAGCCTAACTATGAGTCCGTGTCATCAGATTACATCATAACCACTCCTACTTGACTTACTCCATATTGGTCACTTATTTTTATCCACTGGATATGATTATGAATAATTTACTCCGACCGACGAATGGAATGATAGATGGATAAACAGTTTCTTCGAACAAATAGCACAGGACCCCATTAATATACTTCCTCCAGTTCGGTTTCCGCGCTAAATCTGAACTGTTTGCTTTGATAAATGACGACGTAACTCATCCAGTACAAATTAGCAATGCAGTATTAATAACAGCACACATTATACCTACTTACAGTCAATCTGCCTAGCCTTTTCCCAACTATGTTTGCGTCGGCTTCCAGTCTAACCGGATGCAGCTGAATACTAGTATTTTAAATGGAGCGACTGCCTATCTGACATCCCTAACCCAGTTACTGGGTATCACGACAGCTCTTGGTAAGACTGGTTGTTAGACTTTTGGGCCTACCTGACCTACAGTAACCGGCTGTAAAAAATTCAGTATTTTTTTGAAAATTGTATCTTTGTAGAGCGTCATGTCTGTTACTCATATAAGGGTGAAAGTCTCTTTTTTTAGAGTTCGATTGGCATAAAAGTCCGGGTACTTTAAGTCCGTAATACACATGCCTGTAACTGGCACAAAAATAAGCAAGTAGCTTACATCCCTTCGTGACATTCGCCAATCAGAAGTTGTTGTGGCTCAATGGCATGCAAGCTACTCGCCATTTTTCTGTGCAAGTCTGTACATGTGTATTACGGGCTTTATTTGCTGTAACATTTCATAGTACCTACTCCAATAAAGATTAGCCTTTTACGATTTAACCTTTAAAAAATATTTTCGTTATCTATGGTCAGATTGTATCATTCCATTCATGTAAAGGAAATTAAAACTACTTCGGCTCCATTAAAAGACATAACATCGTATATTAGTCATAATTAAAAGCTTATCAAAATGCAAATATGTTGATTATTTTGAGGATAAAAATCTTAATCGAATCACTCTGTGTTTAGTACGTGCTCAGCCAAAATAACTTGACAGATGGGGCTGGCGCTAGATGTACAGACAAATGTCAACAGTGTCGCATTTAGAACATTTAAAATTAGTTCTATATTTTGCCGCAGGTCAAGATATAGTGGTAGACTTCTGAATCTTGTATGAATCGTTTATTAATAGCTGTTTCGGGAAATACTGTCTTATAAACAACCGCCAGTATTCATTGAAAGCTTATACAGTACTAAGAACGTGTTATTCATAACAAATATGACACATCCGACTAGGTATGACACAGGCTCCCTGCCCTATCTATATACGTAAACAATAGGTATGCTTAACTATTTCTTGTGACAGGTGACATATTTTCATAGGACCTATCTTTCAAAATGAATGCAAAAGAAATCAATTATGGCGATAATGTACCCTAATTGCGTAATATACGATCAATCAGAATCTGAATCAATTTGAAACGATTGCTAATACATTGCTACATAAGTTCGAAAAAAAATCTGCTCAACAACGTAAATAACGCAATGAATGTTGTTGAACTGTCAAAATGAAACAGATTAGTCGTAATCGTTAACGGAAATATGATACGTAAAGATAGCTGAGTAGCAAAGAGTTCGACCAAAAGCGCGAGACATCCAACTAGTGGAAACTAATTGTAGCAGAGGACAACCAAACATTGAATCCTGTCTATTCTGAAAGAAGGGAAGAGGAACCTCTACATCAAATACTTTCCTAAGGAACCAAAACACAGAACGGAACTTTGTAGTGACAGTCATCTGGCTGTGGAGACGGGTTGATAACTGTAGTACCTTATTACTAGATTGACACCTACATTAACATGTAGGTACTTAGTACTACTCTCACGTTCTTTGTCATTTACTAAGCACACAGTAAGTACTTCTACCGCCAAGACACTCTCGAAGACGCATGTAAAAGTACAAAGTTCAGTTGCGTAATGTAAATGAAGATACTTGTGTAAAAGTAATGACTACTTGCACAGCACATCCCATAAGCACGATAATTTATATAAATACAATGATATTACAAGGTGTTTTTTAAGTTTTCGGAGGAACTTGAATTTTTATCTGGTAACATTGAACCCAACTGTCACACAGCACACCATAATGCCATAATGCAGAGACGCAGAGTTAGCTTGCGTGAATCCCGACCGTTTCTATTTCTGAAATTATTGCCGCCAATTTTGGTTAAGTTGTCTAACAGCTGGCCCATCCGAATAAAGAGCTATCATAAAAATATTTTAATAACAGCTTTTATGTTCCCATGTTTTATGTTCCTGTTCCCTATATCTACTCGGGGTATTAATTACCTAGTTCTATTTCATGCATGAGTATGACGTCCTGCGGGTTACCCCGCTTATCATACATAAAATGCCAATTTGATCGCACTAGGTTTCATCTTGACAGTTCACCCACGTTCATTGTGTTATTTACGTTGTTGAGCAGACGTATTTTTTTTTCATGGCTATGACGTAATTGATTAGCAATATCCTTCAAAACTTGAGATTGTAAAGGGGGCTGGGTGCGATTTCCAGGTCGGACAAAGTGTTATTCGGTTTTTCTATTAATAGTCTCAGTAGCAGCTCGGAGTCTGGATTTGTACCCATTTGATGGCAATAGGCTCGCCCCTATCACATGGAACTTAAACAATACTGGCGAAATGTGGGGTGTTAGAGATACACCTGTACCTAAGTATTCGAGGAATAAAGACGTGATATTATGTTCTGATCTGTTCTATTTTTGTTTAAATGAAAATGAGGGTTTTTATTAAATGGCGTGCGGTGTTCTGGCGTCAATAAATCACGTCCACAATTTTTATATGTCAAAACCATGAAATAAAACGGCGATCGTAACATATTTAATGTTACAATAACAACATAAATTCTGAGCTATCTGTTGGCCCGTCAAACAGTCTGTTCTTTGTCAACATCGAGATACAATTTTAAAAAGTAACCAGTTGCTTGCCTACTTCAAAGAATCGTCGCTGTTTCGTTTCACGTAACTGACCATCCTAAAATAATACAGCTATGTAGGTCATGCAGTCTAGGCGATATGAGATATTGGCGTTAGAGGGAACTCGAAAGGACGTAAGTTAAGTCTAAAATAAGTCGTGTGTTATTGTGAGCTGTCAAAGTGCTGGTATTTCTTGGCATTTAGAAATGCACACTGCTCTGAAAGCTCGTTTCTGTAAACTGGAATTTCGATTTGGAATGATTTGATGTAAATTACCTACCTAGACTATTTCTGACTTGATTGAAATGGAACGTTCGGGGATTCGGACCTACATTCCAAAGTAAGTTTGGTAGTCCAGGAATACCTAAAAATAAAAATGAAAAAGAATACAAAAATATACTTAAAACAGTAATACAATTAACTTTCCTGTAATAAATCTGTTCTGAATTTTATATTATTAACCTGTATAATTTTCCGTGAATTTTCCTCATCGGAGAATTTACCTCCATTTACCCAATACCTACGATGTTCAATGAATTTCATGAATGAAGATGAATTCACAGGAAAATGAACGGTAATTAAGTGACATCATTTAATAGGTGTATGAATCAATCTTTTTTGGGTAACCGCGAATTATTTCGGTTTTAGCTTAATTAATGTGCTGGGCCTAAATATAGGTACACATTCTCCCATAAAACGGGGTAACTATGCAACATGCCAGGATCAAAATCCCAGGCTAATGGGACCGACCTGATTGGCAAAGCATTGAGAATGGCGTCGAATCGTTTTTGGCATGGCTTTATCTCTGGCATTGGACTGCAATATACTGCTTATCTTGTCTTATGCCGACTCGAACTATACGAGAATATCTTAGGCCATGCTGATAAACCAGTCAGCAAGGTTTTAAGTGGGACTCCGGAGGGTGAGACAGACATAATCACGCATTGCCACTGTTGGAGGCTCCTTTTGTGCAATTTTGTTACAAGGGCCTCCACAAGTACTACGGTTAAGCATGTTGGTTTTAATAATAATACCAACCTATAAGTGTCTTACTTACAGCAGGGCACTGGCCTCTTCTCATACAGAGAAGGCTCGAGCATGGATGACCACACATGTGGCGTGGTGCCACGACAAATTGGCGATTTCAGACTTATATCTTATATCCTTAACTAATATTATAATGCGAAAGTGAGTTTGTTTGTTACACTTTCACTCTAAAATGGCTGAACAGATTTGGATAGAATTTTTATCCCGATAGCATGTTCCCGTTGGATAACTATCAACCTCCACGCGGGCGAAGCTGCGGGCAAAAGCTAGTTAACTATAAGTCCAGGTTTCCTCTCGACATTTTCCTTCTGCGATGTCAGTAGGTAATGTGAACTACGATTTGAAATTGATTGATGCTGATTCAACATAAGCCCATGAAAGGCCCACAAAGCCCACAGCTGAGACCTGTCAACACAGATAACATCCAACAATGCAAGATGGCCATTGAAATAGAACTATAGCTTACACCTGCCTCATTTATTATAACGGCTACAGTTTTAAGCATTTATTAATGAGCCATTTGTCAGTGCTAATGAAACTGTGGGTTAAAATTAGTTCAGGGATATCAATTGCAATATTCAACCTTTTAAACTTAAGATAGAGTTGGAATTTGCGTGTGTTGCAAGCTTGATTTTACATCGGCTTTTCATATTTATATTATGTTAACATTCCAATGGCACGATAGATTATCTAGTAGAAATTCTTGAGCAGTCTATATTTGCAATAATAATGATCGAGAGAATTCTACACTCTATAATAACATGGTTAAGTTGGCACAATTTACATTTTCATTCGCCATGTTGGTTTTACAGGCTTGCGTTTTCACATCCGGCACAGATAACGTCAGCTTATTTTTCCCAAGATTGTTTTATGAATGAAATCAACCTATCAGCGATTTTCCCGTTCTAATTCAATATAAAATGTATCGATTAGGTTCACAAAAAGATAAAAAGGAATAAGTATACAACCTTCTTTAATTCTAAATAAAAACATAAACCCATATCCCTTAAACTCTTGAAACTGGCCAGTTACAAATAACATTAAACAGACGGTAAGAGAACGCATTCGAAAATTAACACTGCTATTAAAAAGGCAATTGAATATCGTTCAGGAACTAATGCGCGCGCCGCCTCTAATGTAATTATCTCACCAAACATTTCTTTTAATCCTAAATGCAGCTGTATAGTTTATTTATACTGGCCACAACCCGTTTCGTTTATCTGTGCGTTTGGGTTGCCAGATAGGGATTTAAAAACACCTGACTTTTGCCTGTGTTGATGTCTTAATCAAACTGGAAGAACAGCATAAAGTACGGAATGTGTACGAGCGAACAGATAATCCCAAAATATTTATTTATAAAAGATCAGCTAAAGATCAACGTACGAAACTATTTAATACAAGTATTTTGACTCAATTAAGTTAATTATAATGACCGGTATTTCGATAGATGTTTTCGGAATTCCGGCTTCAAAGAAAACCGCAATGGTGACTGTAATTATTAAATCATTACTGCGACATTAAGGTCGTTGTCCCTTTGTTCAAGATTCCTTGAGTACATAGTTCGATCTATTTAAGTATAATACGTAAATGGTTCTTATTATGTCGTCTGCTAATGATAAGGCCGGGCCCGCTATTACATTTATTTACTAATTTCCGAACACGTTTGCCTCAAGTTGTCTATGGTTCGATTTTTTGCATCCCCACATTCGGGAGGTCCTTGCACCTGGCAACCCTGTCTGACTAACATCTACTTTAATTGATACACAGCCCGCATTCCGTAAGCTTTATTGGACTCATTCGAAGGATAAAGGCAATTCAGAAAGAATTTTTATAACTAACAACATTTTGTACATGTTAAAAGCTTGTTTTTATGTATGACAGTTGTCTTTGCTTTGAGATATTGAGGATTCACGCAAGATTTCTACTTTTCCTGTCACTACTTGGTGGATCACCCGACCAAGACCCGACCTATTCTGTAAAAATCTCACCGGTAAAACTTAAGTGATTTGAGCTGTGAGTAGTGTCAATCCCGTCCATCAGATGGAATGACAACTCAGTTCAAACTCCCTTCAATAGACCGTTCACTATATCTTGTCCCTTTCCGTCATGTTAGCAATATTGCTTGGCAAGCTTAGTTTCAATTTAATACTAATAGAGTTCAAAATGGCGACTGAACAAAATAGTCCTACCCGCACGTAAGTTTTCATGGTGAGATTTTTACAGTATAGACTAGCTGGTGTGTTATGTTAAGCACTTACTTTTATGTAGAGAAAACAATATACCTAGCAAGCTTACTCTAGCGAGGAAAGGCTTAGGACCAAAGATCTACCGAGTAGGTCGGTATTCTCGAGGACAGACAACAACCAGTTGGTTGGTTAGTCACAGGTTTACCAAAAATCTAATTATTAGTGGTCGCCCAATAATAACACATCGATAGTTATCAGGGTTAATTAGAACCAGGGTTATCAATAAGAAGTCAGAAGTTTTCCAAGTTTCTGCGATTGTAAAAATAATGAATAGCCCACATATTTTTAATTAATTACGTGTGATAAAAAGATACTTAACGCGTTATCTTTTAATAACAACATTTTTCTGAGAATATCTACGTCAATATGGCACAAGCAAAACGACAAAATGCGGAGCTAACATGACAAATTTAGCAAAAAACTCAAGACTAACAACGCGATTTTTATTAGTGAGAAAGAGAAAGAAGATTCTAAGTATCGTATTGTCTTCAAAAGCTCATTTTACAACAAAATGTTGGGAATCACATTTCGAATGACTTTAGAATTCGATCGATACAGATATCGATGACTTTCCAGTGACGTCAATTACGATGACATCATCACTGCACCAGCAGTTTCAGGCTAATGTTTATACATAAACAATGACAAAAGCTTACAATCTGACAAAGTGTTGTAATTCCACACCATTACATATTTTTACTGACCCGTAACTCCTTCAAAAAACAACTTTATCCTAAGTAACTTAAGGTTTAGTCTTAAATGGGTGACGTTGGGAATTGGAGTCGCCGGCGCCTTTGACCGACCAGATAATATCTACGTGGAGCAGGTAAGCTTTATTGCTGCCCCCGCGCCCCTTGTTCACAGTGCCGCGCCAACAATCCTCCGTGTTGTTTTTCACACGAGAAACAAACAAACTGTGGATATACAAGAGAAAGACGACTCAAAATTCAGAACAGCGAGTGACCGAAGAAATTTTTAGCTTTCTACAGTTCTTGATATTTCAAGATTGCATATCGGGACGATCATGAAATAACTTTTCCTGGTTATAAAATACGTACCAGGTGACTCGGAAGCAGCGCGTGGCACACACAATCCGGATAAAGAAGATTAAAAGTGACAGATGTCAGATGTCAATACTAGTCCTCCATGCAATAGGTACGAATCGTTGCAGCGGCGCTGGAGTGCCATAAACTGACGAAAGGATCTCGAAACATGTTTCATTTCATTCTATGTTTTTTTATGCAAAACTAGAGAAATCATTACAGAGATCGCGAGACATAACGGTTCAGCGCTGAAACGGGTTATGTATCGAGATGACTTGCTGGACTTTTGTTTGGGTTTAGCTGACCTTACCGGAAGATTATCACTTAGAATAAGTTGTTTAGTTACTTTTTTGACGCGACAATTCATTCAGTAACAAAATTATTGTTGGAAAAAATATAAAAATTCTGCGACACCATGAATGTGTCCCGAACCGGATTGTCGCTAGTGTGAACTAGTCCTTACTATCAAATATGAACATCTCTCTAAAGCGCACTTTAAACTAAAATGGCCGAGATATTCATCCAAGTTGAACTTTAACGACTTTGTAATGTAATAAACTTCATACTTAAGAAAACTTTATAATGTTATCATCTATATATATAAAATTATAAACTGACTGACTGACTGACTGACTGGGTGATATATCAACGCACAGCCCAAACCGCTGGTCCTAGAGACATGAAACTTGGAGGGTGTGTTCTTTGTAAAGAGTAAGTATCCACTAAGAAAGGATTTTTGGGAATTCCACCCCTAAAGGGGTAAAATAGGGGATGGAAGTTTATATGAAAGTCCGTCAGTTTTGAAGTTAGGATCTTCAAATTTTGTGTTTAGGCTGACGATTGAAAATTAATTTATACGTGTCTCAGCGTTTTTGATAATTCCACCCCGAGGGGTTAAAAAGGGGATAAAGATGAAAAGTCCTTAATTTTCTAAGAAAAATCACTAAATTTACTATCTAGGCTTATGGTTGGAAGCTAACGCAACGGTGTTGTTAGAATTTCAACCCTTAAGGGGGTGAAAAGGGGGATGTAATTTTGTTTGTAATTAAAGTTCTTTATTTTTTAAGTTAAAATCACTAATATTTCGGCTTATTATTCTATTATATTCGCAATCCACTGCTGGGCTCGCCACATTTGAGGCGATAAGTCCTCTCTTTGAGGAGTGACTAGAAAGGCGCCACGGCGTCCTCACCTTCCGCCTGACGCAGGTCCTCACCGGACACGGTTGTTTCGGGAGGTTCCTGTTTCGCATAAGGCGGGAGGAAACGCCCAGGTGTCACCACTTTGTGGATCACCCGGAGGACATGGTGGAGCATACGGTGAAGGTCCGCCCGGCTTGGGCGGGGCACCGCCTTGTCCTTGTGGAGGCGATCGGTGACAGTGATCTCTCGCGTCCGGCCCTGGTCCAGGCCATGGTACTGAGGGAGAGGGCGTGGCAAGCCGTCAGCTCCTTCTGCGAAGCAGTAATGCTCGCAAAGGAGAAGACGGAGCGCGTGAGGGAGAGGCAGATGTCGGCACAACGGAAGGGGTCCGCTAGGACCCATGCCTGCCGGGGTCGCGGGAAAGTCCGAAAGGGATACCGTGGCCCCTGGCAACGTACAGGTAATTGAAGACACACGGGTGGGTTTTAGTCAGTAAGAGTCTGACACGCCCTCCCGGTCCGCCCAGAACGGGAGAAGTTATTTGATCATTTACCACCCTAAAAAAAAAAGGGTCTGAAAAGGGCCATGAAGTTTTGTATTGAAGTTGCTCATTCGCTGAATTTTGTATTCAAGTAAAAATAATATAAGTGCACGTGTACTGCTTCTAACTTTACAGTATTTTACATAGAGCGACTGCCTATCTAACCTCCACAACGTAGTTACTGGGTAATACGATACCCCTTGGTAAGAATGGTTGTTAGACTTTCGGGTTTCTGACTTCCCGCAACGACTGTCAAAGATCCACGAATGACAGCCGGGACCAACGGCTTAACGTGCTTTTCGAGCAACGGACGGGTCTTTGTATGGTCACCCATCTACAGACTAACTGCGGCAAGTGTAGCTTAACCTGATCGATTGACCTGTGCGGCTGTTATTATTTAGCCACGGGCCCCTCCCCCGGAGATCCCCCCCCTTCCCCTTCTCCGGGAGAATCGATATAGATATAGATTAGGATAGTTAGGATACGAACAGAATGCGATACTGCTCATCCCTCATAGCAAATAGCGTGATAATTTGTACCCTACAGACTGACCACACATATAGGGAACACCTATGCAATGTTATTGAGGCCAAAGTACTAACTGGATCTGCCAGAGGAGAAACAGTCTTCGTGCCGCGTATACCATTGATACCAAATAATGACCTTCCGTTTGAATTTAAAAGATTGTAGTTGACTATTAATAAGTCACAGGGACAAACTCTGAAATTTGCTGGAGTTGATTTGCGGCAAGACTGTTTCTTCGTCGGCCAATTTTATGTGGCTCACTCACATATTAGCTCTCCAACTAGCCTGGTTGTTTTAGTGCCCGCTTCCGAATTAGTGAAAAACATTGTATATAGAGAAATACTGTAAAGGATTTAGGTAGATACCGGTCCTTTACATTCTTTTTACAGTAGGTATTTCTTGACAGTATTCCTCAAATATCACAGATAGTGGAGGACAATTAGCCATGAACAAAGCTCTATATTGTAATTGTTATAATCATTCATAAATATCTAGAAAAAATAATTTATACTCTACGCAGACGAAGTAAAATAAAATAGTAACGAAGTCAAATCTTACATTGAATATTCGAGTCTGATGCCGAAAACATAGTTTTTAGAATTTTGGTCTGTTTGTTTGAATGTACGAGTATGTTCCGGTTTGCACAAAAACGGATGAACGGATTTGGATGATATTTGGCACACAGAGTTTATAACCTGGATTAACCTATAGGTTATTTTTTAATCCAGGTAGTACGTTCCCGTCGGATATTTTCCGACATCCACGCGGGCGAAGCCGCGGGCAAAAGCTAGTTCATTATATAGGTAATTTTCACAAAAGAGGTTTTCTGTAACTGTCAGCGTTCACCATCGACATTTTCAGATTTTTTTGTTCTGTTGAAACCAGGCAAAGGTATCACCTTAGTCATTCTGTCATTCAACATAGTTTGTTACTATTATCCACTATCGTTAAAGGATACTTCCGTAAACTTGAACCGAATACGGCTGCCTGCCAGCCAGTAGCAAATGTAGCAAGTAGCAAGTCATCTAACACACTTCTTTTGTGTAGGTAGCGCATTCATTACGGATATTGTCCCACGTGTTTAATCAGGCTTGATTCAGAGCCTGACAGACACAAAGCAGGCTTTACACATTTAATTATGTAAATATTACAGGTATTACGTTGATTAATGTGCTTGTATTAGGACAAATGAAGAAGAATCTAAGAACCACTGACAAATTTCATGATGAAGCCTTGTGAGAGGTGCAATGGGAAACGATCCTCAGGAGTTTTCATTCCAAGTTCTCTCATTTAACACTGATTTTATGATTCGAAATTCAAAATGTCCGTTATAAACGAACAGATTATTCCACAGCCTCATTCCTACATGACATTAACACTCAATTCTCGATTCCTGCGATTAGGAACACCTTATCGCCAAGTTAAGTGCATCTCAAATAGTTGCATTACTTAAGGATGGTTAGTAAGCGATCCACCGCTGCCCTACGTGACACGCCACCAGATCGAATGGAAAACTAGAGTTTTCAATCGCGACTCAGGCGCCGGTGAGATGAACCGCATTCCTCAGCCAGTCTTTGTCATGTTAACCAAACAGAAGTCTCATTATTCTGTTATTTTAACTAGCCGTGGAGCGTCGCCTTATACGTATACTGGCCGCCGGTATACATCACTACATAACCCCTCGGAGTTTTTTTTTAAATGCATTTCTTAAACATGCACAGGGCATTCTCAAACAGCCGGGCTCATATTGAATGTTACACGGAAGTATTGGCTTCCATGTATTTGTATGTCAACTCTTTATGAGCCTATTACGTTACGAATGTGACATGTCAGAAGCGATTTGAATAAAATTATGTCTACAGTAGAAATATTTACAACATCGAGATATCGTAGGACATAAATATTGTGAGTTTTGTGTGGTATTCTTGAAACAGACGCAGGTCGACACGACGGCGACCCCTCGCGCTATTGTGTCGGATCGACTAGTTTTTTATGTGCAAGCGCATCGGCATCGCCCACTCGAGTTTTTGGAATTCCAATAGCGGTCTCCCCGCGGCCGGGCCGGTTCATTCATAACCCGCCGTGATGCCGATACCCTCTCACTAGCTTTTCAAACGATCACATGTGTCTCTCAAACCGGAAACGTAAACGAAAACAAACCTATAATTGTTTTAGTTTACAATATGTTTGATTTATTGTAGGCCAAGAAAAATAAACCACCAACGTCGCTGACTAGCCTGTCTAAATTCTGAAATGGACTATATTACTCTTATTGTTTTAGAGTAAACATTAAGTGATTCATGAAGACATGATTTGTTCAGAGGACTTTATTTATGTAAAACAATAGATGCTCATAATACCTAATAGGAATGATGACTAAAAATATTTTTTTGTCCGTCTTTGAGATTATAAAAAAATATTGGAAACGTATTTTTTCGTTTTTTACGTAATCTAAAGATTACGGCGATACATTGAGGTAAAATGTGCCATGACGTCACGAGTACGTAGATTTTATACATACTAGTGACGTAGGGACCCCATTTCATTTCATTTTTTTTACCCAGGCATTCCTATTCCTATATTATTCCTGTCATCCCTATTAAAAATACGATTATATGGGACGCATGCTTAATTTTTGCTAAAGTCAAAATTCTTTAGTTGGTTAGGGAAAATAGACGCAGATACCTACCTCTATTCGTAGCCCTGAACATTAAGATGTCGTCAACATACATTTTCTCGCTGTGACAGCATAATACCTGTATTTTTAATGCTCCTAAAGTTGCGGAATAGCATGTTCTTCCGACGGTTTTTGTAATCCATAACAAACTTTATAGAGCAGTAATGCATTAAAAGTAAAGGCCGTAAAGCTAAGTCTGTGGGCTATTGTGGGCGTTTATCGCAGGTTTTTATGTAGGTCACAGATTATAAAGCCGTTTACAACTATTAGGAAACTCTATGCTTGTTCGTGAAGAAACTATAATAATATTAAAAATATGCATAGTCAATATTTTCTACGCATAAAGAATTGACTCGATGACTCAAATAGATCGATCATGGTATTTGCGTCCAAGCCCATATAAATATAAATAAAAAAACACGAGTTCTAAAAATACATCTGAACTGGAATCTAATGAAGTAGGTAATGATACTAATCATATCCGTTTCAGTTAAAAGTTTCAACTACCCACCAAAAAAATATGCCCACTTATCTTCGAAAAAAGAACAATATGTGCTTGCGCAAAAAAGTTCTCAACCAAGTAGGTACTCGTACAAGGCATATAGTTTATAAATCATGCATGTAACGTCGAATCCGATTTTTCAAGAGTTTGTGTTCTCGTTATTATAATACCAATGTTTTAAATGTCAACGCATGATCAAAGCGTTTAATGCTGGCTGGGCACAAATGCGGCCATTATTATGCTAGTCAAGTAATGACCATAAATATTTCTGTACCCACTTCTGTTCACAACAAAAGTGTCTTTGACCGCAGAAATAATACAGCGCTTAGTTATGTGTTTTAATTACCTTTATTCTTTTTTCATCTCATTGGTATGCCCTGAAGATACAGCTGCGATATATTGTTGTTCATCTACATTCCAAAGAAGGTAGAATTCAGGCAGTGAGGTTATATTTTACAAGGCCTTAGCTAGAACTCCCCCGACTAGATTGAGAATTCCAGAAAGTTTTGACAGTTTATCCTGATCCAAAATTGCGGTTTCGGTAGAAGGACTTGCAACTCCTGTCCACTAGACCAAACAGCCTGTTTAATGATTTAATCTCTCAAAACACCAACACCAAAGTTCGCATCAACGATCAACAGTGTGCAGTGGCGTTGTGGTGCAGCAGGGGTGATCGTCCAAGCACTCTCACGGCATAATAATTACGGGGCGCGTGAAGCACTCGTCGCAGTTTATAGGCCGGCTCGGCTGCGCAGCCTGCCCCCCGCCTCCTCCCCTTGAACCCCGCCCGCCGGACCGCATTCCGCTCCCATGCGACTGCGTCCTGCATCCTCCTGACTCCAGGACGTCTCCAAAATGTCATGTTTTTATTAATTTTAATTTCGCTGATAGTAACTGAGTTCGCGATTCTCGATCTTTGGAGCTCATTAGTAGTGTTGCGTTGTCGGATTTTCTAGTTCATTTGGATAGTATCCGCTGTCGTAAGGATGATTTTAGGCAAGATGTCCGTCCGTGAACCCGTTACTTTCGAAATTAAATTCAACAATCTTGCAGTAAATATCTAAAGCTGAATAAATATTGCATTTAACCGTTTCAGAGAATGTATTGTATTTAACCAAAATGTTATCTCTCAAGGCTTTCGATTTGAAAAAACCAGTCTTGCTTTCTCTAAATTGAAACATAGGTGGATACTATCTGTAATTTAATTAGACAGACAATTGAAAATCGTCACAGAGGACGACTTTTTCACCGAAGCTCGGAGGTGTCTATTATCAACACCTATTACAAAATCGGGTGTCCATCACAATGTAAAGTCATCTCGGTCGTTTCACACGCTTATTGCCTATTCCATTAACTAAATCAGACGATGACGAATCGACCACTAAATCGAGATTATAATCATTATACGATCTCGCGGGCTCACATTCTTAACGAAGAATCCGTGAAGCGTCGGAATGCACGGAATCGATTGTAACTCGTTTTGTTTTCGCCACGTCATAACTCGATGTTCGATCTCGACCTGCACGAACCCGTTCGTGCTCGAATATTGAATCGATTTAGTTTTCCAATTTGGTTTAACGGGAGACAATGTAACGCTGTTGATATAACACAATGCAATGTGCATTGGCTTTTCGCGCTATTTTCGAATTGGCGTGCGATTGTGCGAATCGAATTAACGTCAACGTTTACTCTATTCATTGGCTAATACTGGTTCAGTCAGCCTGTTTCAATTTCGTATTTAGGGGAATAAAAAATAGGAGAAAAGCAATTTTTTCTGATGCTTTTTGTTTGAACATTACCCTATTCGCCTTGTTTGTTTTATTTCTCGCCTTTACAAACGACACCGTTTAACCAAGCAAACAAACCGAGCTTTCATCAAAATTAAAAGCCAATTTCATTTTTATTTGCGGTACTTGTGTGTACCGCAGCGGCAAATATTTGTATATTTAGACTAACCACTGAGGAGAAAATTGGGTAGGTATTTTTTTTTTTTTTTTTTTAATTGGGTAAACAAAATATTATCATCTAAATAAATTACAGCATGCAAGAACTTACTACATTATTAGCAAAATTAAACAATTTGATCAAATAAGAGACCCCGCTGATGCAGCAAAAAAGAGGATCAACCGGAAAGTTACTGCAAAACAGAAATACCAGTATGCAATCTTCTCAATAAACCCAATATTTTATATTATGCATAGTATTTATTCAATGAAAACTGAAACTTGTACCGAAACATAATATCGGAGGATAAATACTGATGTCAACATGGCAGAGTGTAAATTGATCTTGTGCTTTGCACATAAATGGGCATTGAGTGACGTCCAGCGTACATCCATGTGGTGTTGATGGTCAATGTGGCGCGAAAGATGTTATGCTTGTTTAGACTTTTTTATTTGTTTTTTTTTTACGTTTGCTATTGCAATGTTTTAGAATACAGTTTTGCAGTAGGTAGGTACTCGTACCATATTGTGGCAAAATAACCGGTATCCGTCTACAGGTTCTGGTTGTAGTGATTGACAAATCGCAACAGCTTACATATCGATAAATGAGAGTTAATAATTATTATCATTATTTAGTAAAAAGGCAAACATCATCAGAAGCAAAGTAATTCCAAATTTAATTCACGAGGTCTTAATTAAAATACCTCGAGAATTTTATGAATATTTTACGAACAGGTAGTTATTATGTATTTTAAGTGATTTTGATTAATAAGAATTTTTTATTACTAATTAATATTAAGAATTTTTTATTACTAATTAATATTAAGAATTTTTTATTACTAATTATTATTAAGAATTTTTTATTACTAATTAATATTAAGAATTTTATTATATTTTTAAGGCGGAATTACTGGTATTTGAATTGCTGGAACCGACCTTTGCAAAGAAGGTGTTAAACATTATAACAATCTATGAAGATTAAAGTAAGTATGATCTTGAAATAATTTATTATTCTTTTAGGTACTTTAAAAAAAAAAAAGAACAAAATACAGTTTTGACTTCACTTTGATTTTATTAGAGATAAGTATAGATTGAGGAGGCCTTTGCCCAGGAGTGGGACAGAGTAGGCTAGTAAAAAAAAAAAAAAAAGTATAGATTAATTTAAGTAGTAAAATAAAATTGTATGCTAGTTTTCGAGCTTAGCTTACAAACAACTAAGTTTTCAACCAACACAATTTCACACTGATAGATAGAACTTTACCATAAAACTGCTAGTGGTTGTTATTTTAAAACACTCATGCAATTGAGAAATACCGACAAAGAGTATTTTACGTAATCTACGTTTATCGCGAAATGCCTCGATAGTGCAATTAAGATAAAATCTCTATAATTTATTCGGCAAATCGGTTTGTGCGTATGTTATCTGTGGTTGCTGGTAGCAACGGAATAAAATGCAACCTTTATGGTCGCGGAAATGTGTAAAATAAAATAATATGTAGTTTAATAGGAACTGTGTAGGTATAAATAATTGTAGCTAATAAATGAGTTTAAATAATAGCTTCCTAGTGCAAACAACTGACCACGCGGCTTCATGGGCATGTTTCCGTTTCAAATCAAAAATTCAGTCAAATAATTTATGGACTGTAAACAGATTTCGCGACAGTCTTGAAGTTCATCACTTCAAAACAGTTAATTATCCAGTTATTGAGTATTGTGTTATTCTAACTTTCAAGAAAACTGATTTTCAAGTGTAAACTGTACAGCAGATAATATAAAATTAAAGAAACTATTTTGGTTTGGAGTTAGTGAGCTTGTTACGAAATTAGGAAGAAAAACAAAAAATATTCC
Organism: Agrochola macilenta; assembly: GCA_916701695.1. Classification (NCBI taxonomy): domain Eukaryota; kingdom Metazoa; phylum Arthropoda; class Insecta; order Lepidoptera; family Noctuidae; genus Agrochola; species Agrochola macilenta. The sequence goes on along the minus strand of OU753554.1, from coordinate 4,815,184 downwards.
TGCGTCATGAAAGGTATGTCAGGGTCGTATAAAATCAAACAAGAGCAATTTGCAATCCAATAAAAATTAAATATAATTTTAAATATTTAAACAACATTCCTAAAATAAACCGCTCTTGAACATAATTCTTTCCGAATCTTCATTATTTAATTAAATTTAAATAAACGATTGGTAACAGTGGTTTTAAATATCGAATGCACATTTTTTGCGCGCGCTTGGCAGGCCAGTGCCACGACTGGCGCGCCGCGGACCGGTCCGGTGGACCGGCGACAGGTCGGCACCTGCCTCGCACGTGGAATGTCCGGTCGCGAATTAAAAACCTTTGAGATAGTCTTATTTACTCGCGGACAATGACGATTTTCCGGATTACAGCTAATTACCGAGAGTTTTTATCTTTTCCATTAAACGAGTATCGCATTTTAATGAGCTCGGTAGCCAATTAAAGAAATGAAACCTTCCTTTACTTTGTCGTTGTTAATAGGGTGATTAATTCACATCTTCAATAAAACCGCTTCTTACCTACCTACACTACCCACTAGAAGCTTTTCTTTACCGTCCCAGTCGTTGCAAGTCTTATTCTGAATTCTGATAAATCGTTCAAGAATACTTGAGAGTATTCTTGAACGATTTATCAGACACAAACTCTCAACCCTGCTATAAAAATTCCTTCTATTTAGCCAAACACTGAATCAAACCCCTGCAGTAATAAGCAATGATGAGATTTCAATTGAATAAAATTTAGTTCAATGACATGGAATTCAATAACTAATTAACTGTTGTTGTTGTGTTTATACTCGAAAATAACTCTCGGAACGCAAATTGCTTACCAAGGTCAAATTAGACAGCAAATACTCAACTTAGTCACGATTAAAATGTTATCAATGGAGTCTAACGCTTCCTATTTACAAATACAGGTTGTTGATTTAATTAATTTCAAAAAGTAGATAAACTACAACAAAAGTTGTATTTTTTTTTACGAGTCGTATATGGGCCTTCATTGGGAAAGTTTTTCAATATTAAAGGTAGAATCACCCCATAACAGATGTATATTATGTACCTGCCTGTTTCTTGCACCGGCCGCATCGTACCTATTAATATTTTCGTAGACCTAGCAACAATTTACATATTACGGAATGATGACGAAATTATGTGACTAACCATGTATATTTTTGCACAACAAAGCAATACATATCCGAATGTACGGAGATACATCGAAAAATAATGTGGTATTTTATCTTACTGACACTCGACCTCTTACTCACTCCCTTGCAAAGTTGAATGCAATTGTATTTTTAGTCAACTTGACCGATTTGAGAGTTGTCATGTCCAATAGCAGCAAAGCCCGTGACAAAAAAACATGCAGCTGTTAAACATCACAGCAGATGAAAATAAAAGTAGAGCACGAACGGATTCGCGAGCAAATACTATAAAATAAATAAAATACCACGTGGTCACGATGTTCCAACTTCAAACATGCACAGCGCTTACGTCATATTCGACCTCCATAACTCCATAGTTTCGGCATGCTTTGGTCATACGTATTTAACGATCTTTAATCTGCTATTTATGTCTTTCCGATTTTCTGTGATGCTTCGGAACATCCAGAACATGTGCGTTGTTCAAAATATCATTATTTGGTAGCATTTCACATCATTGAACCTCAGCTGGAAGATCAGATTACATTACACTGGTATAAAAGGATTTCATACCTGCGCAAGCCGCGACCATTACCAAACAAAATAGACGACTAGTCATGGATCCCAAGAGAAATCCACGAGATCACTCAACAATCTTATATCATTAGAGGTATAAAATATCTCAAATTTCAACAATCGAACATATAGAAATAATAAAAAGCTGCAAAAACTTAATACGCGGCATCCTGTTTCCCCTATCCGAGCCTAATTACAGAATAAGAGGTTATGGAACGCGACATAAAAGGTCTGACGTTCCCTGTGACTGATGGAGCACCATTCAACCAGCTTGATTGAAAGGGTACACTGTGAAAGCCCGAATAATGTCGGCATAATAGGATTTCTTCTTCAGGTATGTGCTAATTCGCCAACGGGGTAGGATTTTTATGTTTGTTTTTACGTTTTTAACCCGGCAATTTGTACTTGCGCATTGGATTTTTTACAAGCACATTGCATTAATGTATTTTAAAACAAATATTTAGGAAAAATTCTAAGTTTTTTTAGTCATTTTATTAAAATTTTGCTGTAACGGCTTGGCGGTAATAAACATTTCTTCATAATTTTTAACTTTTCCAAACAAAAGTTTCGTAACGTATTTGACAAGTTATCTTTTCACCATATTTTAGTAGCCGAAGTTTCCCGGTGAGGTAACTGATAAATTAGTAAACACTTGAACTTTAATCAATGAGGCTGAAGCCATGCCGTGGGTTGTCGACCTTATACCCGTATTTACTCAATGCTCAGTCGGCTTGTCAACCAGTCCTCCCACTGAACGCATTTTGTATGTCATTCCAAACATTCAGAATAGGTGAGAGTTCCTCGGCCTCGGTAGCTTTCCAACTACTTTAGTTAGAATTTAATGCGTTAGATTGCTGGAGTTGTTTCGATTCCTTCCGCTAATTTCTTTTCAGTCTTCAATTAATTTTCTTGCTTGTCAAGTAAAAATTGCTCATTTTTATTGTAAAAACTTTCACGGATTCCGCCAGTATGAAATATAATAATTTAAGCGGTTAAAAAATAACATTATTAAATGTTTCTATATTTTATTTATTTATTATCTGTTTCCGTAAAACACACAAAGACTTTCTTGATAACTTAAACATAATGTTTTAATTCGCTCATAAATATTAAAGATTTATATCATCCTACTTAATTGGTCATAAATTATCAGACCTTTAAAGAAATTATGTTTTAAAGGTAAATATTAGTTTTATTATAGTTTATAAATACTTAAGATGCAGCTTTAAGTTATGATTTGTTTGATGGATCAATTGAATTCTAAGTAACTTCAGTTCGTAGGACTTTCCCGCAGTCGATGCTCGTTATCTTCTACTCTTATGACAGTTTTGATAGATAGGTTAGTTTAGAAAATAAGTACCTATCCAAACAGGATACCCCAACCCATGATAACGATGTCCATCCTTATGACATTCTACAGTGCGGCGAAGGTAAATTTATTTAAGGAAATCTGAGGGTACTGACCTTAATCTTACCGAGATTCCCGTGTACCCAGAATATTTTATGCGTTTTTTTATTCATTATGGGATGAAGTAACATTCCCTGACGTCAATAATGCAGTTTATTATTTTCAACTCGTTGGTTTATGATCCGGTGTTCAATATCATACAGAATTTATTTGGCGTTTACTCGTATGTGCGCAAACTATGAGGTTGAAGCTTGAAGCTATGTTTTGTGGAAAGCGGACGGTTAGATGCCAAAAACTCATTGTTATGTCCAATAAATCATTGATTCTTCTCAGATATTCAAATTGCCAGCGTTCAAAGTTCGTTTGGATCTTAAATATATCTTTATTCAAACGTTTCTCATGTACAGATGCCGGTAGTTGTCGCGACAAGTCTCCGTTAGAAGTCCCGGCGATCGAGTATTGCATGCATGCTAAACAACCGGCGAGCTATGCAAAATGCTTTGTATAACCTGATAGTGCGGCGATGCCGGGCGATCTATCAGACAGTAAGCCTTATTGGGAAACGTGGCGTCAACCTGCGCTCTTAAAACGTAGTCTATCTTAATAGCAAGAACTCGTATCGCCTGATCTTGCCGCTTCCATTGAATTAACATTGGCGACGAATAAAATTTGCTTATAAATTATTATGCTGTGGCGAATTAAGATTATGTTTAATAAGTTTGTACAGGCCAGAGTTGTTAAGACCTAGTCCTGTATCAATTATGAGTGCACAAACACCAATTAGCGTTATTAGGTCGATATAAGGCTTTAATAGTTTCACGGGTAATGCGTTGGGTGTGGCGCAGTGGTTCATTAATAATGTATCAGTTTACAGTAACGAATGGGATGGGTCCAACATCAAAGGCTTTGGCACAAAATGCCGGTAATAAGAGGTGTGCGTGGTGGCAACTCATTAAATTAAACAATGTCTTATTATTTGCGCTGAAAATTTACTGTTTTGAATTGTTACAATAATTATAATTATTTGGATGTTCAAATCGGTAGCTTTTCGTGTTAACGACATTCGTGGGAAGGCACCAGAGAAATGCTCGTGCCAAATACCGTGTCCGTGACTAAATTTTCACGGAATAATTTCGTCGGCGATTATTCCAAAAAGTGCGGGCGATGAGCATGCTTTCGAATGCCAAAAAAGGAGGATGTAATGACTGAATGGTGCCGTCGAGCCGGACCAAGCATAAAACATTTTTGGAATGGAAATGTAATCGATGTCTCGATATCTTGCGCCCTCGTCTTACATTTTGTTTCTTAAATTCGAAGCCATATTTCCTCAATCTCGCCAATCAAGTTGTCCCCCAAATTAATTTGATTAAGGCGGCTTCTTCACAGGTTTGACGAGGTTCATTAAAATACAGTAAGTCTATACACATCTCAATCAATTGACAACACAAATCAGCAAAAAAAAACAAGCGATATCTTCAAAGAAGCTTTGTGTAAGTATGTCGGTTATAAAGCTTTCGTAAATCCGAATAAACGTCTGAAAACCATGTCAAATCGCGTTTGAACCTTCCGCAGCGGAGTCGCCCACGCTTATTCCGCGTGCCATTACCTGCCTACTTGCAGCTTGGCTTTTAACTTAAATGTTTTCTGCCATTGACATCGTTGTTCGTTCGAATTTGAACTCTATAAAGTCAGTTTAGATGCGATTTTATGGACAAGATCTTGATATTTTAAGCTGAAGTTTGCTTCGCAGAAATGTTCATTTTATATCATTATGTTGCAATGTAGGCATTTCACAACTCCGCCTACTGTATCAACTACACCTACACGTTACAAATTGTTCTGGGAGATGTTTACTCCGCTGGACATTACGATTTGTTCAAGGTGATTTCACGTTAATGTAGAATTAAAATTAATCGATGAAGTCTTCATTATTGTTAACAAGAACAACGTAATATCCACTTACAGTCACGATTTTAATGTGCGATGATTCTGATGATTATGCATTTGCACTAACTGTGTTACGAAATGTGAAGTCAGGCATTACAATTACGCCTTGAGCCTTTGACGATGTTGCTAATTACACGATAGGCGTTCCTATTCTTCAGCTTTTTCTGCAAGTAAAATGTATTTGTTTGCCTTTTATGTCCATGTGGCTTCATTAAAAAGGCAATGAACACGAAGTTAAATTAGTCGTCGGCAGAAATTTCTTGGATTATTGCCTTGTAATAAAACTTGTCTTGACTTGTTTCTGATCAGGTAAAAATGAGTTCAACGCAAAGGATTTTAAGTCTTTATTCTTTAAACAAAATAACAATAGCTTCTGTTCCTTTTTCCTTTCATTATGGCGCGTTTACAAAAAGCTTAGGCTGGGTTATGCACCCAAATTCGTGTTAAAATTTGCGTATTCTTGCCTCTAATCTCTTCAAAGGTTCGTGGTCATTATCAGATCTAAAAACATTGTTTCAGGTAGATTAGGATGTTAAATGATGTTCTAACTACTCTTCAGTATTTTTATTTTAGTACCTACTTAAATAGTATGGTGGGCGAATCTTACCTGTGGCTTTGTCGGCATTTCAATGTAGCGTAGGAAGGTAGGTAGGTATAATTTTGTTTATCAGTTAGTTGTTATGATAACGCACTGATAGATTACACATGTTTTGCTTTGTCAGTTTATTTCTGATTTGTAAGGACTTTTGAGAAATGTGAATAATAATATGATTAAAGCAATTAGCCTACACAGTTAATTATTTTTCTAAGAAATTATCAATTCTACATACCTACAAAGCCGTCTTTTTTACTTTTCTAATAGACTAGGAAGTAGAATGGAGCGATAAAAATACATACCTACGTACTTAAGGTGTTAGCATAACTACCACAATACCGCTTCACGGAGGTAGACAGTACTGTGCATTCTAGTTTGTTATGACTTAAAGCAATGTATCGTATCATGCATTATCGGATATCATTATCACATTCAGCTGTGGAACAGCGCGTGATTCTCACCTGAGTTTGGTTGTGCTTGTAGGTCTACCGCCGTCAACATTCCATTCTTTTCGAAAATGGTTTTCACATTTGCACAAGTTCCTTCAGAGTCAGCGGCAGTAGCCACGGCTAAGAAACAAGAAGCCAACAGTAAATAGAGAATTTGACTCCGCATTCTCAATCCGAAAATCGATTTTTTGTTAGGCGACAGTTTATCACAACAACACTCTTTCACAGCCATGTTCGCGACGATTGAATTTACAAGTGTGAAACGAGATACACTTTTATAAACGGTTCATAAATAAAAGTACAAGTAAATGATTTTTAATTTAAACTTAAATTGCGGTACTGTACACGCCATACGCACGACTCGCGACAATTCAACTGCGAACCATGATGGTCGCAGCTCGACTGCTGGCCGACTGAAGTGCGCCGAAAGCGACGGACTGGCAGCGCGGTGGCGGCATTGCCATTCTATCTTGTTATTTCTGATGAAAACATAAATGTGAAGCCAAAAAAGTGTTTGTAAAATCAAGCTTTTAATTTTTCAGTTGTGATTCTTTTGTCCGCATTTCACAGGCCATCTTCAAGCTTTCTTTATAATTGAAATATTATTACGGAGCAACACATACAAATCCTATCGCGTTTATTTTTCTGTAGCAATATTTTAAGTCTACTCAATTATTGGTTCACAGATGGATACTATAACGTTATTGACCAGTGGAAGAACAATATCACATGACGTCTTTGCTATGATTGGATAACATTTGCATTAATATTGACAAATTTGACGGACACTATTGTCAAAAAAACTAGTGTCAAATGTCAAACGTCACTCAAACAAAATAGACGAAATGTTATTCAATCAATGAACGCACGTTGTGTGTTTTTATAGTGTTTAGGAAATAAAGTCATCTCGAAAATAAGTGAAACTTGGATAAATTTGTGTACAATAGTGTTTATTTATAAGGGATATAAATATCAGTGTATATTCAGTTTATTATTGTAAATAATTTTACATAACCGGTCACCATGAGGATATATTTGTTAAAAAGTGTGTCGCGGGTGATAGGCGCGAGATGTTACTCTACACCGAATTATAAGAAAGTTACGCACTGTCTTTTCGACTTGGATGGCCTTTTGCTTGGTGAGTTAACAGTGCGACCTTCGCAGATATTGTCAATGTTATTGGATCGCAAGGTTATATATGCGGTCATGCTTTTACATAATTAATAACAAACATAATATGCATGTATTCTTATTGCAGACCTTCCCTAATTTGGTTGAAAAGGTTTCGCAATACTCAACCTCCAAACGAGTTTTAAAAAAAGTTTCAAGCTGCAAAAAGATAAAGTTTCGAAACTTAACATGTTGGCTAATTTATTCATAAATAATTAAATACACACACATACCTACTATCAATTTTAAAAACTTGATATTTTATTAACGATTATTTTAATTTAAGAAATTTATGCAAAACTTGGCTATTGTTTAATATACTTGTATGGCTTAATTAGTAATCCACTGACACACATATTTTTTATTGCTTAGCATTGTCTACCCTAATCTGGCTTTTGCCCTGGTGTTATAAATTGATGTAATTTGTACAAAGAGGACTATAAATCAAATTCAAATGTCTTGCATCTGCTGTTTCAATGTTTTTGTAAATAATCTTCTTGATTTACAAACAGCTTAAACTCAAGGAAAACAGTTTTGATCACATTTTTTTAATTGAGTTATTCAAATTACACACACATAACATCACGCCTGTATTACCTGAAGGGTTAGGCAGAGGTTCACCTATAGTGCACCCACATTTCACCAGTTATGTTGAAATCCCATGTAATAGGGGGCAAGCCTATCGCCATCAGCCCAGCACAAATTCAGACTCCGGGTTGCTACTGAGAAATTCCAGACGCAATAGCCCAATTAGTAATTCAAATTGTAATTGGAAAATAAATTCCTCACTATAATACAATTTGTCATGAAGAAGAGTATCAACGAGTTTGTAACAAATTGAAACTTTTTTTTCCAGATACGGAACTAGTTTACAAGAAAATGATAACAAAGTTATGTGCGAATTATGGCCACGAATACACAGATGAGTTGATGATGAAAATTCTTGGTGGAACCGAGCAACGCCTATCTGAGATCTTATGCAAAGAACTGAAGTTACCGTGTACACCAACGGAGTTTAGAGATCAGTTGCTAGTGCTTGGAGATACTATGTTAGCTGGAGCACCTATATTAGATGGTATGTAATTAAATTAATTTATTACCCTATTATATTCTCAAACAGAATATGTTTTAGAATTTAATATATTATTATTATTTATATTTTATGTAATTACCTTTTTTTTGTTCATTAAGTTTTTGTATTTTATTTCAATGTTGTTCTTTTAATTATTTTAATTATCACTGTAAATTGTATTTAGTCTTAGCCTTCTCATGCTGATGTTTGTAACTGGAGAAACCCTGACCCCTGTCATACAGGTGTCCTAGGTCAGGGGTTGAGACCTGATTGGTGTAACATGTACTGAAGTTTTGGAAATAAATTACTATTGCTCATCATGTTACCAGCCGATAGACATTTACTATTGGACATAGTCCTCCCCCAATAGGGATGTTGATTAAAATGTTTTTTTTTGGCCATAAAGAATATTGGACACGTATTTTTTATTTTTTTACCTAATCAAAAGATGAGAGAGCAATACATTGAGTTAAAATTTGGCATGACCTCACTCCCACTCACTCGTAGATTTTATACTGACTTGTGACGTAGCGATCCCCGACTCCCCAACTGTAACGCGTTTTATCTAAACCATTTTTTATTAATATGAAAAAGGAAACAATACGTGTCTAATATTTAATTACTATCTTACTGACTGACTAAATCGTTATTTTTTTCCCATTTAACATCCCTATTTTGCCACATTGACCGGTGTTGTCTACACTATAATAGCTACTCATGCAAATAACAAAAACTATCATTAAATGCATGTCTTCAGACTAGAACTAAGTAAATAGGTAATTACAATATTAAAAAAATTGCATGAAGAGTTATGGTTTGTTTACCATGTTCACTCATTCTCCTATTTAATAATGAATAGGCTAGTTGACTGTTGTTTCTTAAACTTGTGGTCTTTGACTTGTGGCTTAGTAATGACAGCCGCACGGATCGATCGTTCAGGTTAAGGTACGCTTGCCGCGGTTGGTCCGTGGATGGGTGACCATTTTTACATACCAAGACCCCTCCATGCCTCGGAAAGCACGTTAATAATAACCGTTGGTCCCGGCCATCATTCGTGGATTTTTGACACTCACTACAGGTCGTCAGAAGCCCGAAAGTCTGACAACCAGTCTTACTAAGGTGTATATCCAGTTACTGGTTTTGGAGGTCAGATAGGCAGTCGCTCCATGTAAAATACTCATATTCAGCTAACAGTCTAACCGGATGGTTAGACTAGAAGCCAACCCCTACATAATTCGGAAAAGGCTACCTAGGCAGATCATGATGAAGTTAGTTGACTGTGTTTGATGAAGCGATAAATAATGTTCCATGTGGTCTATTTAACAAAATATAAATAAAATTAAGTTAGTTTTTGATACTTTTACGAGTAGCTTACAACCATTCTAAAAGACAAAATTCATAAGGTATTTTTCTTACTGACAACTAACCTATTAACTATTATATCTAATCTCAACTCTTCTCTCAACGATTATCTATTCAGAATAACCAAGATACCGTGAATGCAATGAATTTGTAATTGCAGTTATTTTAATAGTATTTTTCGAAAAAACTATGAAAAACAAAGTTATTACTTACAAACCCTTCTCTACAAAGACAAGACAGCACAACGCTTAAAGTCCTAGAATTGGTGTTTTTGTATAAAATTTAAAAATATGCATAGTAACAGCATGCAAATTGATCAGTACAAAACAATGCATTTCGCAATTTACGATGCTTGGCATAAATCCATGTTCGTTGAGGCGGATAGTTCATGTCCAGGGTTAGGTTATGCTAAATTAGAACTTGTTTCAATGGCTTACATACATAATTCTTTTTATAGTCTTTCTGTTTATCCTTTTTTCCTAAAATTACATAATTAATAAGTCAGTGTGTGTGGAAGTAAGCACAGAATGTAAAATAGATATCACAAAAATATTAAATTATACAATTAAATTAGCAACCAGTTTGATTTTCTCTAGATTCTAGATTATCTTATGGAGCAGGACCAGCATGTTTCCAAACATTCTTATCTTAGATGTAATTCTCTAATTTGTAATAAGCTTCTTTACAAAGTGTACTTTTAATATGAGTTTTAAATTTTCCTTCCTTTAATTGCAATATACCACAAGGTATTTTGTTGTAACATTTAACACAGTATGGTGTGAGATGTTTGTACTTTAGATAATCTGAAAAATGGTTGATCATGTCTATCACTTCTTTTATTAAAAAGATGTAGATTTTTTCTTACATACATAATATTTTCATAAATGAATTGGCAAACCCATAATGTTAATCCTTAAACAGTTCCCTGAGAGATTCGCGGCGACGTAGATTATAAATGGCTTTGACAGCTCTCTTTTGCAAAATAAAGATGGGTTCAATGTCAGCAGCTCTACCCCTCAGTAAAATGCCATACGACATAAAGCTGTGGAAGTAGCTAAAATAGACCAAAAGCGTGGTTTCTACATCTGTTAACTGTTTTATCTTTCTAACAGCATAAGCGGCCGAGCTTAGCCGCCCCGCAAGAGATGTTATATGAGGTATTGTAATTTCTCGTCTAGCGTGATTCCTAGGAAAACCGTTTTATTAATAAATTCCAGTTTTTCTCCACTCAATATGATGTCACATTCGCTATTTCTAGCATTAGGTAATTTAAATCTAATGCATTTGTTTTTTTTTTTTTTAATTTATTACCAAATTATTTACCGTTAACCAATCTTGAACCTGAAGAATAGAGCTATTCACGTCGTCAAGATTTTGTGACCGTCGGTTGATTTTGAAGTAATTGGGGTAAATCATTAATGTAAACTAAAAAGAGGAATGGACCCAATATCGAACCTTGAGGAATGCCCATTGCCATTTCAGACCCTAATGAGTTTATGCCGTTTACTTGAAATTTAACCTTTCTATCTTCCAGGTATGATCTTAGTAAAACAAGAGCTGTATTCCTATCCCATAGTGCTCTAGTTTCAGCAGAAGTGTCTCATGGTCTATGCAATCGAACGCCTTTTAGACGTCGCAAAAGATTCCAATGGCATCTTGTGCTTCTTCCCAGGTATTAAAAATGTTCTTTATTAGTGTGACACCGGTGTCAGTGATACAACGCCCTGTGGTGAAACCGTACTGTTGTGCATGAAAGATGGAATTTTTATAAGTGACGTAACATTTGATTGAGCATCAACTTTTCAAACAGCTTACTGAGAACTGGCAGAATTGACACAGGCCTATAATTTTTGGGTTCTTTACTATCACCGGATTTGAACAATGGAATTACTTTACTGTGTTTCATGAGAGCCGGAAAAACTGCTTGGTCTACACTGGTGTTAAATATGAAAGCTAAATAGAGCGCAATGGTTTCGATAATAGATCTACAGACTTTTACCACAGATTAGGTACTTTTACAGTCATTCCCCAGAGATCTTCTATTGATTTAATTTTAAGATCTTTAAAAGCTTTTATAACAGCCTGGGGGTTTGTATGCTTAAACCTAAACTCCAAAGGGCACGCCTTCACATTCTGTGTAATTAAGGCAGCAGAAAGCGCGGGTGAGGAATTGAAAGCTTCAGTAGTTTTAAGGAGAATATTAGTAAAAAAGTTTTCAAATTCCGGAGCTATTTCTACATCTGAGGTGATGGGGCCATGTGCAGTCTCCAAATTAATTTCAGTATTTTGCTGTTTTTTTCCTCCCTGTTTCATTATTTTTTATTTTATTTTTATTTTATCATCAGCTGATTTTATTATTAGTTATTGTATTGCTAATATAAAGAGCTTTGGCTATTTTGCACACACTTTTAAACGTTTTAGAATATTTTGCAACATACCTATGAAGGCTTGTATTATTCATAATTATGTTGCTTTAGGCCATAACGTTCAAATAGATTTTTCCTGCTTTTGGGAATACCTGGAGTCGCCCAATCACTAAATAAGAACTTTGTGTAAATACTTTTAGTCTTTAGTGGAAAGTGTCATTAACTTGCGTGTTTAATAGTAAAAAGAACTCGGCCTAGAACTCAGCTATTACACACACAGCTTTAGCTATAAGTTCTTTAACCAGCGAGTCTCCCGTTTCTTCGAGGCCATTGCATCTAAGACACTCACGGGAGTTATAAACTACTTTTTTCTAAGACAGTGGGATTGGGCATTGAACCTAGGCAATTCAGCTATTCCATTTTAAGTATTGTGTAGAAACTTACTAAGATAAGAAAGTAAATAATCACAAGACATTTGTTACTTATCTGCTGACAACAGTGGATGGGTGATATAATATCTTTTGATTATTTATATTGCATTCAACAGGAGCAAGATAATGCTTTAAGTACCTCCCGTTGAATGCACTTTTGATCAATATGTATACCTATCTTTTCTGAATTATTTAATGCTTATCTATGTACATATTATGTTGTGCATCAAAACATCATTGTATTTTGAAACAAATTAACGTGACCTATAAAATACGTAGGCAATGTGTTACTCGTATCAACTCCAGTTTATCATCAGATGTGTAAAAAATCGCTCACTACTTATACACCATTTTAAAAGTCCACTACATTCTGGCCTTTTATTCTAGGGTGTTTAAGCTTTACCGGTATCCATTCTGCGCATTGGTTCCATTACAATCTAAGGATATGTACCTATGGGCACGCCACAATTGTGGCGATAAGTCCCCTCTTTGAGGAGGGGCTAGAGAGGCGCCACGGCGTCCTCACCTTCCGCCTGACGCAGGTCCTCACCGGACACGGCTGTTTCGGGAGGTTCCTGTTCCGAATAAGGCGGGAGGAAACGCCCGGGTGTCACCACTGTGTGGATCGCCCGGAGGACACGGTGGAGCATACGGTGGAGGTCTGCCCTGCTTGGGCGGAGCACCGCCGTGTCTTCACGGAGGCGATCGGCGGTGGCGATCTCTCGCGTCCGGCCCTGGTTCAGGCCATGGTCCGGAGCGAGAGTGCATGGGAAGCCGTCACTTCCTTCTGCGAAGCAGTAATGCTCGCGAAGGAGGAGGCGGAGCGCGCGAGGGAAATGCAAGATGCGCGCCCTCGTGCCCCTGCTCGACGCGCCGGGCGTCGGGACTCGCGAGCCGACTTCCGGCCACCGTAGGCGCGGGCTTGCGGACGGTGAGCAATGGGTAGCTCGCCGTCCGATTAGGACCAGGCCCGGGTCGACGGCGCGTTGTGTTCCACGCGTGCCTCAAAGAGATCCGTAACTGACGGGGTCCGTAAGGGCCAATGCCTGCCTGGGTTGCGAGTTTATCCGAAAGGGATATCGCGGCCCCGGCACACAGGCAACGGAAGGAACACGGATGGGTTTTAGTCAGTAAAAGTCTGACACGCCCTCTCGCTCCGCCCAGAGCGGGAGAAGTCATTTGATGATCTCCCATCCTCAAAAAAAAAAAAAAAAGGATAGGTACCTATTGATTGTCATCAATTCATAATTTAGTATTTTTTTTAAGAATAGGCCTGGCCTAGGCGTTACACTGAACCTGACGTGATATCCGTACGTCTTTTTCGGGTGACCACTGAAAATCAGTCCCCCATAGCACAGCATCATGCTGAGTGAAAGCCTTCTTGTCACAGTCATATCATGCAGCTGCACGCGTAGCATGACCTCAATAGAAACGGGTTTTGTCGACGGAAGAATAGACAAAATTTCACAGTCGCAATCTGTCATTTTGTCTATTTTTCCGTCGACAAAACCGGTGCTGCCGACTATTTCTGTTTTATGCTCGCGCTTAATTATGTACTTAGATCTATTTTGTTTTCTGATTACTCTTGTCTTTTTGTATGCACGTGTTTCTGTGACAAATAAACCTATTTTTCTTTCTTCTTACAAATATTTTAGGTAGGTAGCCATAATCAGACTAATCTGCCCAGAATGAGCCCAATAAAGGCGCTTCTAAATACGTATACAGTTCCTAAGACCATTAATCCTCCCAATTTTCCATTACAGGTGCAGAAAGGTTAATACGTCACCTACATAAAACGAAGGTCCCCTTCGCGCTAGCAACATCTTCCAGTGCTCGATCAGTAGACACGAAAATAGCACAATACAAGGAACTGTTTTCATACTTCCATCATATGGTTATGGGCAGTACCGACAAGGATGTCAAATTTGGAAAGCCACATCCTGATATATTCTTGGTGACGGCTGCAAGGTTTCCTGATAAACCGGATCCTTCTAAGGTATGGCTGCATTGGGTTATTAAATGCTCATTCTATCCCCACTCTGCGAAATATTTTTTCCGTAAATACGGCCAAAGAATTCTTTTGTTGGTTTATATATGTCGCAATAAGATGATTGAAGCCGTGATATAGTTATATCTCTATTGATATAGCTATATACCGTAATATAGTTATATGAAAGCGATTCATACCTGTCAGAGTGCCCTAATTTTGTTACTGCGACCAATTTCGACGTCGTTGGTCGCGGTTCTAACCTAACAACCAGCTATTTGGTTGGAGAGCCCTGACAGTAATATTACTAGATCGTGCTCGTATCATAGTTATATTTCTAGTAAGACAGTTATGACCCGCTTTCATATTACTAACTTTGTTCCTTCATGCGAGTCAGAGGGGAGTTCAAGATGATCTCTTGGACTCCACTCGCGGTGAAGGAACACGAGCATTAGGATGCTAGTTGCGAGAAGAAGCCTATGCCATGCAGTGTGATATTTCCAGGCTGTTATAAAAACATGGCCAATTAATTGGCGTTATTAAAGTATGAGCTGGTACTGTCCAATTCTCATATTCGACCCTAATTGAGAGACTGAATGACGTAAACTGACCAATTAAATGACGTTAAGACGCAGATATATGCCAGTGACCTTGAGTGATTAGCTTGCGTATTCTGTACTGAGCTCACGCAACAGGTCGCGCGTCGTACGTCCAGCTAGGGACTCGCCCATCCAGGAGCGCTGTCCCAAATAAGACGCATTATTAATTTATTATACATAAAACAAAACGTATTGTAATAAAACACGTATACTAAAAGATCAATCATTAAATAATCTTTATAATGGTGAAGGTTTCAGAAAAATACGCTTGATAGATTTTACGTGATTCTGTTTTTTATCCCCGTATGGCTTATAAACATGTCAATAAAAATATTCATATATTAAGTTATAATATATTAATATTTTAGATTATTTTAAGAAAATACTCTAATTTAACGTATATTTTTCGTTTAGACGTGATCTTCAGTACAAAATTATTATAAATCGGTTATCGTCGCCTTAATCCGAGTTAATCATAACCTGTTTGGGTTCTCGATGTAGGTAGTCAGAATAAAATGTCATTACGTAATAATGTTCGCAACTGTTTCGTTTGATGTCTGTAATTGCCGTGGTTTCATAAAAGTAAGCCCTCGTACCCACGGGCGATTTTTTATTGCACACTAGTTTTTCAACGCACTGGTAAGCGTCCGAGAGTTCAAAATCCAACTGCCTGTTTTTTTGAAGCGCAGGAATGCTCTCTGTTGGATTCTCAATGCTCGGCTCAACACCGAGAATTGAAAATCCAGTGCGCGATAGAAAAACCGTGCGTGCGTACCTGGGCTAACTGTTTACCTAAGCTATCGCCCACAAATACCAAAATATCCCATATCCTCAATTGAACTAATTTTAGCGTGTGAATTGCTATCAGCGTGTGTGGTACGCGGTTAGTCTACTGTATAATTTTTTAGAGGAGTCGGCATTGAAAACTATATTTTAAACCTCGATTGAACAAATAAAATAAATCAGATTACATCAAATCCTAATCTTAGCAATGTTACTCTGTTAGCGTCGCATCGTGCGTTGCGAATTAGTACCATTAATCACTCCCGACTCTTTTGAGTTCAAGGCAAAATTGCAACATGAAATTTGGAAGTAGTAGCTAATATTTTTAGTTAGCTTTCTGTTCTTTACACTAGGCATTCATTTTCGCCTTTATTTTAACGAGTGTAATGTTGACATTTGTTTGGTAGTCAAAATCGCGTTGCTTTTCACCAGTTTGCGTTCAGCGCTGGCCCTATTAGTGCCAGTGAAATTACAGGAGATTTTACCTGTCTCTAGTTTATAGGACGTGGTAAATCCGTGTTATTTAAATAATCTTACCATACGTTTATTACCTTTCCAGTGCCTAGTGTTCGAAGACTCCCCGCACGGTGTGACGGCAGGCTTGAAGGCAGGCATGCAAACAGTCATGGTGCCCGACCCACACACGGACAAGAAGCTGACCACACATGCGACCATTGTCCTACCGACCTTAGCCAAGTTCAAGCCGGAACTGTTCGGACTACCCGCGTTCTAGTGACGGTAGTTTGAAGTTGTGTTGATCAACCAGTGTGCTGTAATTTTTTTGTGGTTGTACTTTGAGGTGACTTGAAAAGTCTTATGAACCATTTACACAATGCAAGTTTCTTGCCTATGGCAAACAATAAAATAAAATGACTTGCTTCGTCTAAACACTGTTTAACGAAATCAACTTTGAAGTCATGCTCTGTCACAAGCAATTAAATCGCACCGTGTAAATCGGGCTTTGTTTTGAAGCAAACTTTTAATTGGTCAAGTGTATCAATACACTTGACCAATTAAAAATTTTGCGTTTGCCCTCAAAAATATTGTTTGTCAAGATCAGCACCATAATCGCGTACCACACTTTCAATCAGTATCTGAATGATTTTGAAGGATATTGATAATCCATTGCTTCATATGTTCGAATTATTTATCTGCTCAACAACTTAAATAACGCAATGAATGTTATTGAACTGTCAAAATGAAAGCCCAAGCTAGTGTTAGTGTGTTACGCAATTATCCCGCAGTGTTTTTATCAGGAACTTGGAACTTTATCACACTACTATTAAAGCTCATGTGCCTTTTACCACAAGGGGTTTAACTCTTTTAAAATACTCGAATGTTGGGCTTCTAACCAGTCATAGAGCCTTATGAGCTTATCATACATTTTGCAACTCAGCTATTCTGTTTTTTTTCGCCACTAAAGTAAAAATTTATTCGACAAACCAACATTTGTAATAAATGCATATTTTTATATAAATTTATTAACGTTGATATCATGTCTGTACTAGATGTTTAGAAAATGTGTATTAGGTACGGTAAGTTTTTATAAAAATAATAAAAGTACAAAAATAAAACCCAAGCAAAATGAAAATAAGAACTCTTGTAAATAATATCAGCATGCGTAGTATGAAAGCCATTTAAGGTTTTGTCGACTGAAGAATAGTCAAAATGACAGATTGCGTTTGTTTATCTGTCATTTTGTCTATTCTTCCGTCGACATAACACGATTCTATTGTGGTCATGCTAAGCTTACCGAATCAATTTACAGAATCACGATGTTAGTAGTACTTATTAATTGTTAAGAGAAAATAATTGTATGTTTATAATACATGTGGTTTGTTATGAGAAGTGTTACCAAACATGTTACAATTCTTCCCAGACAGATATTTTTAAGTTAGAATCAGAAAAGACAAAGAAGTAATCTACGTTCGAAATTTATTTGCCAAACAACAAACTAGAGTTTTAAGAAAAACAACCGTAAAGCTTACACATAAAGTTCAGTTTGCGCTACAACTTCAGATTTTTTATGCCATTTCCAACAGTACTAGTCAGTCTAAAATCAACTTTATTTACACATGCATAAAGTTGATATTTGTTTAATTGGAAATAACATCCATTGGAAACAAGTTTATAAATAAACCTTAGTATAGCTTGTCCACTCTGAAATGACGCGCCGCTCTACCGCACGGTAATGCGGTAGTGGGGCGCGTCATTTCAGAGTGGATAAGCTTTATAATCAAAACTATATGCTCATTTCTTTAATGTAGACAGTGCTGTCATCATCATGTGCCTAGCCCAACTATGTTGGGGTCGGCCTCCAGTCTAACTGGATGCAGGTACTTCGAGTGACTGTCTATCTGACCTCCACAACCCAGATACTGGGTAATACAATACCCCTTGGTAAGACAGCACTAAGCACAGGATTCTTATTTTAATATAGTTGTCATAGCCACAAACACTATCTCATCATAATAATAATTAAATCAGGGTGAAAATATTTCATAAATATAAACTTAATACCTTTAATATTGTTATTATTTAAAAAGTCTGGTAGTTGTAGATGATTTTAAACAATAAATTATTTGTTTAAGAATTATTTTATTTGTTTGCAGAAGAAAAACAAAGAGCATGCAGGTCTTTTTTTTTTTTTTTTTGTGGGTGGGAAATTATCAAATAACTTCTCCCGCTCTGAGTGGAGCGGGAGGGCGTGTCAGACTTTTACTGACTAAAACCCACCCGTGTTCCTTCCGTTGCCTGAGTGCCGGGGCCGCGATATCCCTTTCGGACAAACTCGCAACCCTGGCAGAAGCATGCAGGTCTCCCTAGCAATAACTTTTTCGGTGTTTATTTCAGAAATTCACGCCTGTGAAAAACATGGAGGTAGGCAGAAACTACAGAACGCCATCTGTTACAATCATAACGTACTCCTTGTACTTCGTCTCCGTTCAAACACAGATCATACACGCACGCTGGTAGCGATTACCACGCACCTGACCTTTCTTTCGATATATTTTTTTTTGTAAAAATTCGTCTTGGAATACAAAAAATAAGACTGCATCTGCTATTGACTAATTATTTTTTAATTTATAACATAAACAAAGAAATATAATAACAGAGTTCACTTTACTAGTTGTTTGAGTGCTGAAAGAACATTGTTGGCAGATTGGTCGGTAAGTGACACGCTGCGTTCTGCACCCTTTTCTGAAAATATACAGATGAAATTATTGCAAACGGAAACAACATTTTAATTTGAATGATAACTTAACTTTACTTTACTTTACTCATACACATAATTTTTTTATGATTACTAGAACTTTAAGGTACACTTTTGAACGTGCGAAACAAACCGTAGCGGCAACCGCAAACCACAGCGGCAACTGCATTCCAAAATCCAATCGCAATAGCAGAGTGCAGCGAACGACTGGTTCCTTTAGAACGGTGACAGGCGACGATGTCGCCATCTTCAGAAGCGTTTTCATAGAGTTACATAGAAACCAGTTGTGTCGCTGCGGTCTGCAATAGCGATTGGGCGGCGGGCATTGCCGCTGCGGTTTGCGGTTGCGGTCACCTTCGGAAGAGTACCTATAAGGTAGTCACTTCATTAATGACAACAGAGTAACTATAAGCAGCTCAATTTTGTTTTTTTACAGTCTTCTAAATCAAAATAAAGCTAATTCTAATTAAAATTATGAAACAAATAGTAAGTAATTGTTTTATTTAGGTAACTCTTCTTATATCATACATAATACTCAAATCTACCTAAGAAAGTTCAAATCCAGATGATATTTTTACAAGATATCTATAAAACATTTAGAACTACACTCCCGGACACCTGAATCAATCCGATTGAGATGTGCACTTACATTTCGCTGACTTAGTCCAGACTGAAGAAGTACCACAGCTTCCGTGGCTACTTCAGGTGCGGTAACCATAATTGGAATGTGAGAATGGATAAAAAAATAAGGAAAATCAATTTCGATACTCTTTTGCAAAACAAAACAAATAATTAAATTACTATTAATCAAAGCTACTTGAATGACCAAACTTTCGTCTTTTTTCGAATTTGGAACAATTAAATGTGTGGTAGGTGATATTGATATAATGGCCAGTATGTCTGCTTCAAAACTGCATAAAAAGATTTTTCAGATTTATCATTATTTTGATGTTTTAGGAGTATAAACATAAAAATGTATGTTGGCTCGCTTTAGGAATCCGGGAATGTATTAATTTAGGGGTGCTACACACGTGTCTGGGTCACGATCAGGTACAGGCTGGGCGACAAAATGGAATGAGTTTTTTGCTACCCGGCTGTGCCTAATCATTATGAAGCATAAACATGTGTATAGCACTCTTTACTGTCCTACTAGTCTAACTAGCCATATAAGTGTTCTAGTACTTTATCGTGACAAGCCCTGGATCACTCTCAGCACTTGGTCACTAGACAAATTTTCGAGTGGTGAACATGATTCACATCCTTTCGCTAGAATAATTACTTCACATTAGTAGGGTCAACTGCTTGTCAGTAAGCAGTAAGTAACGAAATTGTGAGGTACATTCGGTTGACTGTACCTTTTAACTATCAGTATTCATCATAAATCATGAAATTGAATGTCTCATTAAATTACTGATCTTTAAATTGACTGTCTCATGTTAGCTGTGTGATGAAAACTATTTTAGAAAATTATTTTGTTTCGGCACAATAACTTTACTTTTGTAAGTCCAACATTAAGAAAGATAGGGGGTTGTACTCTGCAGAAACAGCAAATTGTCACTGGGCAACCAAATCCCTATCTACAGGACTATTCTAAAGCCTATCTAGGCTCAAGGCACAGAGCTGTGAATTTCCAACTTACAACTCTAACTAACAATATTAATATTAACAATATTATCCAAAGAGAAGAAAACTCTAAGGAATGGACTGGCGAAGTGGCGACCAAATGTCTGGCAGTGGGATACATTATCGGATACGTACCATAGCGAGCCCATATACGCGGTTGTACGCCAGCGCACTCACGTATCAATATCGGGAATCCAGGGTTCTCCTTCTTAATTGATACATAGTGTTCTTGAATGAACTTCCTGAAAAACGATGATTTTCACTAACAAGATTGAGGTTATTAAACTGTTTATGTAATCAAAATTCTTACCTCACGCCCTCAGATTGTTTGCTCGTCTGGCACAAATGAATCCTCAATTCCCTAAGGGTACCACCTAAGCGCACAGCCATTTTTATTAATAACTTTAAATTGAAAACTACGATTTACACAAAATTCGACTTTTTTATAAACGTCAAAGTGACAAGCTGACAGCTGATGGGTAAATAAGATTGTCATTTTTGACAATGCCCGAGCAACATTCCGTAGTAGGTATACCTGCAAAAAGGTCAAAACAGATTGATTAAATTAGTTGTTTGTTTGTTTGTTAGTTTACTACATATCCCGCTCTTGGTATCGAGTGTGTACAAAAAAAATTCAAGGTATTAAAATTGTATTTGGATAATGTGACAAAGATCGTAGCCTAAAGTATACGTAGGTAAGGTAGTAGCATTTCCGTGTGCGTAGTCGCAGCGGAAAAATGTCGGATTTATTCATTTCAGTTTAGCAGATACAGTGTATGACGTCGTGTAATTGTGTATGGTAAGTACAAAGTGCATCCAACCATTGGGGAGATATTCAACTAAAACTGTTTCTGCTGGAACTACGACCCGTCATCCCAGCGGAACTTCTTTTTTCATATCGACGTACAAGAAAAAAAATACATTCAATAATTAGTGTGTACAGAGAGGTAAATGTGTATGTGCAAATGAAATTTGTGCGTCCTTTATTTACCAAGTTATTCAAGTTTCCGCTGCGCTGACGTTTGGCTATTTGATGAAAATCGGTGGGGCATACCGGTAAAAAAACGGTTTAGTAGGTACAGAGTTGTAATTTTTTACGCACGTTGCTTTGCAATTGTGTGTAATGTGTGTGAAAACTAAAAAGATTATTTGTACTTATTTTGTTGTAAGGGTCTACAATGTCCTGCCAAGTTTCATAAAAGTGCTCTTAGTAATTAATGAGCAATGGCATAATTTACTACGATTGGACCACTATATTGTATGACATCCGATTGTAGCACTTTTTAATGGAAAAGCAAAATAAAACACGTTCCGATATTTAGTGTACGAGTATTAATGTAACTATTCACATGTAAAATTTCAGCTCATTACACGAAATAATTAAACAGATAATATAAAAATACTAAAACAACCGCAATACATGGATAAACCGACCAAGTTTGAATGGCTACAAAAAAGCGGCCGTGCAGTTTAGTGAAGGTAGTTTGTAGTGTAGTGCAGTCTCGTAGAGTACCCTATATAATTATGTTCTGTGAGTGCAGTAGGTACCTACCTACCTACCTACGTTCTAGCGCATAATCATATAAATGGCAACATGCACTGGAATTACGGAGATCACTCATAGTAAATATTATAAGTTACAAAATAAAGACTTTCTCAAAGCCAAAGCACAGTCGACTATAATTATAATGTACCTACAGCTACACCCAATTATTAAATTGCACCTACTTAAAAAATAAAATTGTTTAAAACATATTTAAGTTTTTAAATTCGACATTTGAAATGAGTAGGTAGGCACCTATGTAATCAATCTTAAAAGGCAAGTTTAGACCCAAATAGAAATACCTAGTTCATCATATTGAAGGAAAGAAAGAAAGAAAAAGTAGGTACCTATTTATTGAGACTCGCACAGGAAATCACAAATTAAACTAAAAACACACTACCTAATCATAAATAAAAAATACAAAACAATAAAAAAATAAAGCAGCATCACGGTATATGTCCAGCAGTAGACGTATTTCGACTGAAATGATGATTCAGCATCACTCTAGCAGTTGAGAAACAGGACGCTGCTACCGAAAATATTTCTTGAAGATCTTTTGGCTGAACTTGGGAGCGCGAGCGTGCAATGCAACATAACTTGTGATGTATGTCGACTTTGTAATTTCTTTACACCCCAAGCCAAGGTTGAATGTTACTTGAGTTGCATGTCGTGAAACGACAAGGTCACTTTGCTTTCAAGACCAATGTTACAGTAGTTAATTATGTAGTTTCAACTTTCTATTTTAGGTTCAATTTACGTACTGGAATCGTTGTCAAAAGTGGTAAAGTACGAGGTCGACTATAGACAATGTGTAGGTACACTGCTTTATGGTCCAGCTGCAGGTATCTTTGCTAACTGTAGCGTCGATCAGAAAAAGTAGCGGGTTGCCCGTCTGGAAGCAGAGCGCGCAGAGGAGCTCGACGTGGGACACGACTTCCGTCTCATCATCAGTTTTTGATTTTTGAAATTTATTTCCGACTCGCATTAGAGTTCTTTAATCATAAACCGACTTTAGATCAGAGTCAAGGACTGCTTGGACTAAAGTTAGAATTAGTTTTTTTAGGTACGTACCTATATAAATAGAGTGGGTTGAATGAGGCCGTGGCTAAGTAATTAATAACAGCCGCACGGGTCGATCGATCGACACTTGCCACGGTTGATTCGTGGATGGGTGACCATCTTTACATACCGAGACCCCTCCGTGCCTCGGGCTGTCAATCTTGGATCTTTGAATCTTACCAGTTCGTCAGAAACCCAAGTCTGACAACTAGTCTCGCCCAGTAACAGGGTTGTGGAGGTCAGATAGGCAGTCACTCCATGTAAAATACTGGTATTCAGCTGCATCCGGTTAGACTGGAAGCTGACCCCAACATAGTTGGGAAAAGGCCAGGCAACAGATGAGTAGATTGAATGATGAAAAGAATTTCAGGATTAGGACAGCTGATACAGGGTTCAATAAAATGAAGAAAAATTAACATCATCAATAACTCCTAAAAGAAAACATAAATTATTTATTTAACAATTTAATGTAATACTCAATACATCAATTTTATCTTTTGTACAGTAAAAACTAAGTACCAAACACTTTAATTATGATTTTTTATATTGTAATGTTAGGCTAGAAGCAACAGCACTTTTCTAGTATCATCAGAGAATTAATTGAAAATAATGAATGAATAATAAATTATCTAATAAACTGACGAAGTTATTAAAGGCGTACAAATCATGTTAATTGTTTTTTTTAAATAATTATTCGATGAAGTAGGGTAGTTGTCTAGTTTCGAGGCGAGGAGTTTTTTCATTTATCCTCAAGAGAACGAAGACTTAGGTAAAAAATGGAGATGTTTTGTCTCATTCTAAATAAAAGACGAAAAGTTATTACGAGTTAATACGTTAAACGTAGTAGAACGAAGTATTGAGATATGCTTTTTTAGGTAGATACTTATCCAAAGCTTCCTCTGTCAAAAGTAAGAACTTATGACTGCTTAGAGAAGCCGACTTTTGACTCTTAGGAATTCATGTGAGATCTTTTTTTTCTATAAAAATATCTATAAGAATCATTAATAAATACAAAACACAATTTTCAACTACCCTACAACACGATCTTAAATTGTTCAGGTATATTGAAACTTTTTGTTCGATAACAATAGTAAAAAACTGCATTTATGTAGGTATGTATTTAAATTCGTTTTAACAGCATTACAGTAAAAAAAGTACCTGAAATTCAATAATCACAGATCACGCTTATAGTGTCATATTATTAAGTTTCTACGCACATCAAATTGTACCTTAACGAAGCAGATATAAAGTTTAAAATCCTTTGTGAAAAGTTTAGGGCTCACTCACACCAAATTATGCAGTTTGAAATTGTGGGCTTGTACTGTACTTAGTAGCGTTTGAAATGAGTATTTTATGCGAGTTTTAGATTTCGATGGTAGAATTTATTTGACAGTTTAAAATACTCCTATGCACTATTATTATAGTCTCTACATTATACAAGGCCGTGTTCAAATATAAGCGACCGTCGCGCGAATACGCCACCATTTGTTCGGAAAACCGGAAGACGTCCTCTGTCAATACGATGCATTCGGGTTCGCAGAAAAAAATGAACGCGAGGATCGCGCGTTCACGGGGGTTTCGCTTATATTTAGGACACGCACGCGGTATGGCGTTGCTACAATTAATGTGACCGAATGTTGACCAAATGAAATTAGGGTAATTACCCACTATGACATAATACAGACCAAATTTTGTAGTGTTGACTCGAACATGTATTTGTTCATAATACGCTATACGCATATACTTCATAATACGTTTTGAGTAGTATACGTACAACATGACTGCCACAAGACAAACTCCTTGAGTGCTTTGGCGATTTTCCCTTTTTTATTGACATTACGTCAATTAATTACGTCAAATTCTTGCGATCATGCAGTCTAGCATACCTGTGGTATATTAATGTGGCTGCTTCTAATGTGGGACTACACTAAGCGTATTTGCGCAAACAGTCGCGTTACTATGTTAATATAAAATTAATTTTATTTCAATAATTCTAGAGTATATTTTACATTACTCAAGTAACGCGAACATTTAGGGAAATAAGCAAAGTGAAGTGCTATCATAAGCTTACCGCAGAACACATCACCGCTTGTTCGGCCATGTAGAACTATTTCCCACTATAACTCATGCGCACTGCGAGGAACCGGTAGATCGTTGCCAGCCTAGTCAGCTGCAGATTTTTGTATTTTCCTTCAATGACGTCACACATTATATGCGTCATCTTTCGTCATATTCCCCTTCAGTGGGTCAATTCCTTAAGGGTGTGGATACACAGGTGATGTGCACGATTCTAAGTCATTAATTTTAAAGTGAACTAGATCTTAATTACCATCTCTAGACGTGACAACTTTGTATCTACAATCATTCAACTTTGATACAATGTTCTTCAAGTGAATTATGATTTTTTTAATGTTACTTCGCGACTAACACAGAACATTCCAGAACTGAAACGATGACATCAAAACACGGAACATTTATTGCACATTTATTCATGTCAAAATTGCACTTACTCCCAAAATAAATAAAAAATAAAATCGCTTTTAGGTATAAAAAATAGTGGCAATTCTAACATTAAATAAATGAGCAAAATTGAATTAGTTAAATTAAAATTATGCCGATTTCATTACTCCAGCGTTAATCGCTTTGTCAAAGCTGGAAAGCTAAAAAAACTAAAACAGAAAAAACTAAGCTTGTTATAATTAAAAAAAATGTAATATCATTAATGTGTATTATATACATATTTACATCTTAAATTTTAAACGGCATACTATTCTATAACGTAAGAGAACCATGTTGAGAAATTTAAAGAGACAATTTTAGAACAATTCTTATGATAAATATCATTCAATTATTGGAAAAAAAACTCATCCTATTGTTCCATGATAGGAGTCAGGTCAACAAGAATTTTATCTAACGGACGAATAGTACGAGAGCTATATACAGTTGAGTGAAGATTCAATTACACATGGAAATTTCAATTGGCAAGAACAAAGTAATTTTCTATATTGGCAACACTTCTGTCCACTCTTGATTAACAAGTCTATTAGAACTATAAACTATTGAAACTAAATAAAATATGTAATCCCTGCGAACCTTCCAGACTAGAGTCACGATACTCACGATGCCAAATGAAATTCCCAGCAGCGTCATCACTCTTACGTCACGTCACGATTTAGTCAGCTACACAACTCGAAAACTATAAGGATAGCGAGCCACTCGACTGTACACAGCTCGAGCCCGTAAAGCACGAAGCGAGAGAGTAGCAACACTGCGTACGTGCAACACGCCGCAAGCTTGTTGCGGCGGCCATGTTTTTGTCCAACGTACTGGTCGCGCGTCGCCTCGCGCTTTTTCAAGGTCAGCTAGCCGGACGCCGGTTCGAGTGCTTTGACCGCGTCTGCGGTGAGGCCCTGCTTCTGGCACCACTCTACGAAGTCGTCGATGAGGACGGGCCACGCGCCCTCTGCGTCGTAGTTGCTCATGCCGTCGTCTATCTGCGTCGCGAAGTCTAGGAGGAGGTTCCATGTGTCCTTTGGTATAGATCTCTTGTGATGCTCCTGGAATTGTTTATGGTTTTATGTTAGTTTGGTTGTCTTACTTGTTGCTTATGGAGGGGATTCTATAAAAATCTTTTATTAAACACACTTACAATACGGCTGATATAACTTGGCAGTTCCGAACTTCGCGCAGAGGGCTGCGTAGTAACATTTTTTAGGAACCAAATGGTGACATGAGGCTAGTGTGAGTAAGAGAACATGCGCGAACGTTCGAGTGCCTAGGTTCGGATCTGCCAAGTTATATCGCCCGTATAGTACACAGTTTGTGACATTATCTTCATGACATATCTAATGGTGTTAAAAATGTCATGTCATGCTGAGGCCGTATCTGCGTCTATCGTGACGAAGCTTCACACAGTGATACGACACACGCAGATGTTACCAACCATTATCGGTTATCGTCGCGATAGTTCGGGCTGCGTAGCACTTATCACCCGTGTGGCGGTACATAATAAGCGTGGCGCGTGGTTGATAAAGCGTAGGTAATTTCGACTGTTCTTTCCGGACTGCGTAAACGCTCTGTCGAAATAATGGAGAGCCATCTTGGATTATTGCACGATAATTCGTTAAAATGTGACCACCGCATTAGCGCGATAACTTACTACCGAGAAAAAGCTTCGGCACGCATTGCTCTGTCACGATAAACGTAGATGCGGCCGGGGCTAATTAGGGTAATAATTTTTTTGTTTTTGTTTTGTCATTGACTGGATTCTTATAAGTTCTTGATAAACGCACATCTGTCAGTTTATCATCCAGATGTCATGGTAATTTAAATTACATTATGAGCAAATAGTTTAATGTTATTTTAATTACCATATAGTCTAATAAGAAAAATATCATGTCCTTAATTTAAATGGGATTGTTGAACATGAGAACAAGTATGAGTTAAGATAAGATGAGCTAAATATTTTACACAAAAACTGACCCCAATTTACTTTTGATAGGCTAGGATTCATGCCAGAAGTATTAGTATTTAAAATACTCTGACCCAAAAACATTAGGAATGATGAGTAGCAGTTTATTGAAACTTAATATTTCTATGAGGGCCTTATTATTTACTGTGTTCTACTTCTATTGGGCATAGACAAATATGCACTGAATAAATATAGTTTGAAGTCAGCTAAACCATAATCAGTCATAAGTTCCAATTTAGAACTACATTTAGAGGTCACTGGGTCACTTGTAGAACTCCGGAATGCATTATAATTTTAAATGTTACATTCAAAACTATTTTTAATTATGTTATCCAGTTGTAACTATGATATCTTCCACTTTACTTTTAAATCACATAAACATAAAATCAAGCTTTTATTTGCCATAGAGGTAGGTGATATACAATAATAACATAGAAAAAAATAAAGAAGCTCTTTTGTCACAAACAGATCTCTACTAAATCGCTCTCTCTACAAAATTTTAATTTTCTATGTAAGTATTTGAATTAAATGATGAGATGATTTTATTCTTTTTAAATTATTATTGTTAATGTTAAGTATCAATCGGTTTTTTTATTATTATTTAGAATGAAATTTTTGTTATTATTATTCATGAATTACCAACAAAGATTGAATAACTTTAATCGTAAATATCCTTTTTGGCTTTGTAATATTATGTAAAACCATAAATGGTGCATGTTGTGTTATCCTATAAGGAATTGCTGCACTTATAAGCATACTATTAAGGAAACCATTTTAAGTATTGTTGGTTAACCTAAATAAATAAATAGAGGTGTATAGTCACCCATAACTTCAGTCTCATGTAATTGTGGGCTATTCTATACCTCATTTTATCAGTAACTAAATCTCTCTTATGAATGTGAAACTCACTCTTGCATTGATAGCGTTATACTTCCTTTTAATAAGTACAGAGATAATAACACCAAGTATCTTTCATATCAAGATAAAAACGTTTGTACATTTATATTATGATATAACTTTTATGATCTGGGAAAATAGACTATTATTTATTTACTTTAGAATTCTAATGCCTAGGTATTTTCTAGGTTTAGACAATGGGGTATGCTATATCTGAGTATGCAGAAATTATACTTATGATGTCATATTGTGATTTTATATAGATGCCAACTTGGCATGTTTATGAGATTGTCAGGCCAAGTACAGTAATGACTATGGGATCATTTTATCATGCTTTTGTCATATTTTCTTTATATGATTTAGCATATACAGCGTATGATCATATCAGAATCTTACAAAACTTTTGCACAGCTTAAGTTAATAATTCTTACTAATATTATAAATGCGAAAGTGAGATTGTTTGTTTGTTACGTTTTCAGGCTAAAACAACTGAATGGATTTGGATGAAATTTGGCACTTGGGTAGGCCATGACCTGGAGAAGGACATAGCATATTTTTTATCCTGATATTCCCACGGGATCGAGACTTATGCGGGTGAAACCGCAGAGCCTAGCTTGTATGAAATCATTTTATTTATTTTCACATATATCTAAGGATGCATTATATTCGGTCTGCAGTCTGTAGGACTGCCATTTCTAATGTTTACCTTACCTTGATTGTGTAAATGATGACAAACTCATACATACCGTAAGAAATTTGCACCATGCATCTAGGAACTTAAATCTCCCACGGAGCACTATATTCCAATAGGCTATCGCCATATCCAATTCTAGTCCTTTCTGACCAGGATTCTTTGCATAATTAAATGTGAAATGATAAAAATCCTTAAACTTATTTTGATCTTTTATCTCTGTTTCCAGTGTTGGTAATTTTGCTTTTAATTTCTCTATGCTATCTGCTCCAAGCTCCATGAGACCAGTTGTGAACTCTTCTTTAGAAAACTCACACTGCACAGCAGCTTTACATTTCCAAGCTATAATAAGAACTAAAATTGACTCAGGACTTAAATTAAGGTCTTCTAAAAACTTCATAACACCATCTACAGTGATTTTATCGTTCTCCTGTTGATCTTTGTACTTAGTAAACAGTTGGTCGAGCTTTTTTCTATCCACAGACGCCTTTACGGGGTCCTTGTAGTAAGCTTCAGGGTTCTGAAAGTAGTTGTCACTCGCGAGGTCCAGTTTCCAGTCATTTTGAGACAAACAATATATCGCCGTGCTCTCACTCGTCTGCGTAAACGCGACGAACTTTTTAACTTTGTCTCTCTGTGACGATTTTAATTTATTCTGTAAGAGAATCGTACGAACGTCATATTTATAACCTTATTAGTGCTTACCTGTCATCTAATTTACGTATCAAAAAACAATTTGGGCATTTTATGTGATGTTGTGTTTGTTAATTTGGTTGGATTTGATGCATATTTTAACACGATTACTCACCATTTTCGTGAATTTTTTATTGTTTCTAATGACTTTCACTGTTATTTCGACATCGGAACCAAAGTGAAATAACAATCATAGACAACTTTCTAATGTTGCTATGGCATTAACTTTAATTTCCCATTTTGCATTTTTCTCTTTTTATTAGACTTGAGTCTTATTAGTTAACATAACAATAAAAAATCAAATGAAGTGATTTAGTCAATTATATACTTCAGTCTGATAGTATCACTATATTTAAAAAAACTGAGTCGTTTTGAGAGACCTCGTTTATTTACCATATTTTTTTATAATGAAATTGTATTATTTTTGAACCGTTTTCAAAACTGTTTACCATTAACCTCTAAATCAGGGAAGGTCTTGCAAATACAGTAGCAACACCGTTTTAGAAAATAATCATAGACAATTATTTTTTCGTTCCAAAATTACATTGAAATTCAATATATAAAATAATAATTAATTTCATGAAGTAATACGGCTTGTTTTCGATAAAACAACGAAAGAAATAGGAAAATAAGAAAATACGAAAAATGCTGAATGTTTAATTTGAAATGTATTTCAGAACGAAGTTGTCAATAATTCTAAACAGCTGATCGCAAAACATAACTAACCTAGCTTGCGAAAATAATTAAGCGTAATTTATGTGTAAATAATTATGTTACATAATAAAACCTTATAAAAATGCGGTCTTTATTGGTTAAGCGGTTATATTATACTCCAAATCGATATTTATTTAAGTCAATCAGTACGCAAAGTACAAGAGTGCGATTTGCGCCCAGTCCAACCGGATATTTACATTTAGGGGGTTTACGAACTGCTCTGTACAATTATTTATTCGCTAAATCCCGAGGAGGTTCATTAATATTGCGAATTGAAGATACGGATCAAACGAGGAAAGTAGAAGGTTCTGTGGATGCGCTAGTAAACGACTTGCAATGGGCAGGGATTGAATGTAACGAGGGACCAGGAATGAAGGGTGATTATGGACCCTATGTGCAGAGCGAAAGGTTGAGTTTCTATCAGTAAGTATTGTTTCTTATGTATTTTCCTATTTGAAATTGTAAATACATGTCTAAATATATTGATTTTTAAATAGACTTCAATAGAGTCCAACAAGCAACAAGTTTCTTTATTTTCTGAACTACTGAGCTTAACCAGCCACTTTTTTATTTTTCTACTTTTCAGGGAACACATATCAACACTTCTTGAGAATGGTTCAGCATACAAATGTTTTTGTACAGAGAGAAGACTGAACATATTACGTAGAGATGCAGTGAAGTCGCAACGCATACCCAAGTATGACAACCGATGTAGGAGTCTGACGCATGAAGAGATTAAGGAGAAGATGGATGCTGGTGTGCCACATTGTATTAGATTTAAGGTAAACAAGACATTTGTCATGAAGTTGGTTATTATTGGGCTGGGATTTTATGAAATAAAATTGTAGATCAGGGCTGTTGATCATGGTCTAGCTTAGTGGTTAGTACCGCCTGTCTCAGACCCAGAGATACCAGGTCCAATTCCAAAATTTTCTGCTCGGATTGTTCATTGATAGGTCTTATTCTAATGAAGCCTGACTAGCTACCACCATTTTATCTAAGTCAACGATGTTAACAAGATTATTGTGTTCTTCTGTGGTTGAGGATTCCCGGTGAAGCTCGCTTCCGCCTTCGGCCTGATCATCACTGATGCAAATGATTTGATGAATTGCTAAATGATACAATTGACTGTTCTGCACAGCAGGGCAGTGAAGTATACTTTAATTGTTGAGGACTATCAGTTTCCTTATAAACTTCATAATATCATAGACAAAACCTTTGTTTTAGAATAAGAAAGAAACACTTTAGTTAAACTAGGTTGATCTAAAAATCACTTTTATGTACCTAACTTATTAACAAAACAAACATCTAAGATTCCATCTTATTCTCTGCAGCTAACATCAGACTCCCAATTCTTCGAAGACATGATCTTCGGCGGCATAGCATACGACGTATCTCTGAACGAAGGTGACCCGGTACTGATGAAGAGTGATGGCTATCCAACTTACCACTTTGCTAATGTGGTGGATGACCATCTGATGAAGATTAGCCATGTGCTAAGGGGCGTGGAATGGCAGATCTCGACTACAAAACATTTGTTGATTTATAGGTAAGCATAAACAAGGACATGTTACAAAAAAAAAAAAGAGCAAGCATATATGGTGTGTAACATCTGACATCTTGGCTGACAGTACCAACCATTCGGAAAATGGCTTGGTACCATCTGATGGCCAACTCTAGCACCGCGCGCGCTTCCCCGGTTTCCTGTTACACACTTCGGTCCCTTTTCACGAAATCACTCCCACAGATTGCAGGAAAGCTCACATCACTCCACAGGCTCAGTGCAGATCAAACATGTGTAGAAGACAGGATTTTATTTAACATTGAGTAATGAACCTTATCTTACATGTTTGAAAGTTCAAATCAGGATGCGCGAGCGCGCTCGAAGATGCTCGAGGTCGAGGAGCCGATTGATGTCGCCATCGAAGTTCATACAGCTTTGTACTTTATGGTACACATGAACATACAACATATAACATGAAATAGTTCTCTGCTCTGCACTTCTTTCTACTCTGTTCTACATGGCCAATTAATTGACCATGCTGATTATACTATTTATTATGAGGGATGTGTTTTTGGTTTACAGGGCCTTTGGCTGGCCACCACCTCAATTTGGTCACATGCCGTTGATTGTAAATGCTGATGGTACGAAGTTAAGCAAGAGACAAAGTGATGTGAAAGTTGAAGACTATAAGAAAAACGGTAATATATTCTTTGGTATTAGTATTTTCGGCTTGGCCTAGTAATCCAAGTTTAGGGGAAAAAACCCTTATCGTTTCCTAATTGATATTATTTTCACTTAAAAAAATATAAACTTTATGTTAGTGTGAATTAAGTTGACTTCAGAATGACTATTGAGAAAGTCATCAAAATGTTTGAAGATGTAGCGCGATAGGTTATAATATTACTTTTCAAAAAACACTTGCTTATAAACCAAAGGTTCATGCACACACGTCAGTCACGTCAACGTCAAGTCACCGATCAGTGACGTGAATTTCAGGGACGTGTGTGGACAGATAGTCAGCCAGTCAGTCTTATAGTAACATCTCTGTTATAAATTGTCTTTGTAACAATGCAAAACAAATGACTTGCCGCCGGTAACGCGAACGTCCTACAACTTCTACGTAACTATATTTTTTGACGTGACTGATCGACGACTTGACGTTGACGTGACTGATGTGTGTGCATGAACCCTAAATCATTTATTCATGGTCTAGAGCTCAGATTTAAATAATAATAATGCATTTGTTCTTCTTTGCTTTTCCAGGAATATACCCTTTGGCCCTGGTGAATTACATAACGTTGTCTGGTGGAGGGTTTGATCACGTCCCCGGCGAAGGAGTCAGACTTAAGACTATGGACGATTTGTCTGAAGAGGTAATTATTTAGGCACCATTCATTTTTATTATAGAACTGAAGATCTTATCTTTTCTCTATAGTCATCAAATGAGAGGGTATAGGCATTTATTTAAATTATGAAAACAGGGATAGCAAGGCAGATTTTATCTAATCTGCGTTCGCAATTTATTTGCCAAATATGTAAACAAACACGAGTTTTAGGAAAACCAACCGTAAAGCCTACATATAAGGTTCAGTTTGCGCTACAACTTTTTTATTATACGTATTTTTTATGACTTTTTCAACAGTACTAGTCAGTCTAAAATCAGCTTTATTAACCCTTTCATAAAGTTGATGTTTGTTTAAGTGGAATTATCATCAATAGGAAACAAGGCTGTAAATATACCTTAGAATCCTTAGATAAAGCACATATTTGGGCGGACCGCGCCGCTTTGTAAAAATCCTCCTATAACACTTTCGTTAAGTATGACCCTGCGTCTTATCACAGATTAATACAGATGGGATACGGCGGGCCCGTCTTGCTGGGCCAATCCAGTGAGTGTAACGTAGTCAGAAGATCTAAGACTCACGTGATAGAAAGAGAGGCAACTTCTAGATGAATATAACTGTAGGTGATTAGCGCTGTGCGACTTGAATTGCTCTTTATTGTGTCGTAGCAAGTCGCTTTTTATTTAAATGATTTTGCGGAGTGTCCCATCTGTATTAATCTGTGGTCCTATTTAAAAGCGATCATAGTACGAAGACGCGATCGACGCGTGCAAATATCAGCTTTACATAATTTTTTTCAAAAGTAGTTTTTTTTCTAAAAACACATTTCATTTCACATGAAATGTTTTTACAGTTTACGGACTCAATTGTCAGGCGATTCCTTTCTTTACTCCACGGTGCATTTAATTAGGGAAAACATTTGCTCCACATTTGCATTGTGTGCGAATATAGAAAATACAAACTGACCGATTTTAATAAATTCTGTGATGTCACCATTCCCATGGTCTAATACAACAAAGTCTGGCATTCCGGGAGTGACACATGCTTACGTCACTATCCAGTTGCCACTTTATTGTAACAAAACACGAATTAAGGAAAGATTTTCAGTCACCATTCTGTTAAAAAATATGTACAAAGCATTTAAATTGTCATTTCGTTTGTCTAATCAAACGAAACAATTCAATTTAAACATAAACCAACGTAATTGGAATTAAAACCTCATTGTTTTATCGGGCTCGCACAGATAATAAAGGTGGTTGGGGAGTTATTTTTACAAACTTCTGGTAACACAGACGTGATGACGTAGACTTGTGTTACCCACGTGACCACTGTGTCTCGGAATGCTATACCTGGCGAAGTATACTATTATACCATGACCATTCCCTACTTTAGTTTAACTTTCAGAAAACTGGGTGTTGTCTAAGCTTCTGGAATATTCTTTCAGCACTATAGGATCCTAGTCAGTTTCATGCGGGCGGGCTAGCTTGTTACCGCGAAATTAAATAATGCCTGTCTCAGTTTAGCGCCAGCAAATGCCTGTCAGATAGTAACCCTAGCTGCACCGTGCTTTTTTGTATTGAAATGCGATGCCCTGCGACCCGATGCGGCTGTAATGTACGCTTGGCTTTAAGGCCGGGGTCCGTGGCCTTGACGTCAACCAATGAACATTGTTTTTATTAAATTTATTTTTTTATTGGTTGAATACGAGGCCTTTGGCTACTTTTGTATGTGTGTATTTTATGTCTTTTTGTCTTAATATGTGCGTTTTGTTTGTGCAGAATAAACTATTTTTTATTTTTTTATTCCCTTTTGTCGTTCATCTCTTTCGGCACAAACTGCAGTATCTGTCAGTACGCAATTTCTGTCAGTTGGAACACTTATTACCTTAAAAAAGTGAATAAAAATATAGAAAGTGCTGACTTGTTTATCACCATTAGTTATTTCACGATAGCTTCATAAAACAAAACATTCCTAACGAATTTTAATAACAGTTTCAGCTAGAAAAAATATCATCACACCCGAGTCGCCTGAACTCCGACCTACTACAGGAATGCAACCGTCTCGAACTCAAACGAACACTAAAAGACAATGACCTCTCTAAAGCCTTAGTAACCACACTTCAAGACTTAATCACCAAAACATACCCAGATCACAAACTGAACTTGACAGATGAACACGTAAAAAGCGTTCTAAATTGGTCTGTATCTCGAATATCAAGAATAGAAGAACTAACATCGAAAAAATACGGATTTCTTTGGATTCTACCGACAAATAAAGCGAAAATTGATCAGGGACTGCTAAAAAAGCTGATCCAAAACTTGGAAGGGCTAGAAAAGTTCGACCAAGATTCTCTAAAGGAGAATTTAAGGAGTTTCTCAGTAAATAATAAAGTGAAGTTTCCAGCGTTGATGAAGATGCTTCGGTCCGTCATCAGCGGTTTGGATGAGGGTCCAGGAGTCGCAGAAATGATGAATTTGTTAGGCAAGAGTCAGTCGTTAGAAAGAATTAAAGCTGTTGTACGTTATGTTGATGTTTTATTTGACAATAGATTTACAGCTACAGTAGTTTTCCTAAGATAAGATATATATTCTGGACAATTGATAATTCGAGACACCGGTTGCGTGAAATCACCACGCTTTTGTAGCACGGTATTTTTGTTCACTAGTTAGCCATATTTCTTATTTTCATACATTAATATTGCCAAATTAATCAAAACAGCGAAATATTTGACAGCTATTTGCGACGTTGCCCACTTTCAGTATAAACGCTCTTAACACGATAACTGTCCAGTGTACCGAATACAGTAAACGCCGCGTGGGTCCTTCATGTTCGTGTTCTGTAAACGGTACACGCGCCCCTGTCTTATTCTATGAGCTCTAACTTCATGAGTTAAAAAAACAACAAAATAATTGGACATATAGGGTTATCGAAAAATGTTGTATGGGGACAGAACGTGTTAATAGGTACCCATGTGAGGATAGTGTAGGACAGTGGACGACAAAAAAAAAAGAAAATGGTAACTATAAACTAACCTTTTGTTTTTACAAACAGTGTAGTTTACAGTTGGCTACAGATTAATGGATGACCTTCAATTGACCTTGATCTTGACTTATGACTGACTATCGTTGGATTTAATTCCCTTTAAAGTTTTTCGCAAATATCTCAAAAACTAGACGTCCTTGGGCAAAAATAGTGGAACCTCTTGAATAACACCCTCTGGGTTATTTTAATTGACCTTGACCGTGACCTAATTTATTAAAATTTTGCGTTCTTAACTCAAAAGGCCAATAAAAATCATTGGTCAATGCTCTCATAAAAGAAAGGCAATTAAACCGTAATCTCATAATTTACTTTCTTTCTGAAGAGTGAACATTTTATAGTCCACTATAAGACTTAATCCAGTAATAAAATTGGCTCAACAATAACTCCATGGTTTAGGACATAAGACGTGGCATTGAATGATGGCTCTCATCTTTATGAGGACACTAGCTTTTGCCCGCGGGTTCGCCTGCGTGGATATAGAAAAATACCTACTATGTAAATTATTTTGAATACTATTATATAGAATCTTTTTTTTGTTCTTCTAACTGAACAGACAGCTGTGCTGCTGGGGAGTTTGTTGCGCCACTTCTTCTTCCCAGCTAATGCACTAGGAAGTGGTGAAGGGTGGGCGTTTTGGGGGACTGTCTTATGTAATTTTGACGTTCGAAAAGTGCTGATTCTCAGCCTAGTTTGAATAAATGACTTTTGAATTTTGAATTTTACCCCACGGAGACTTGGGATTTATAATTTTGTATTATAATTTTGTAGGTGTTCCTGGCACCCTCATGGTATACTGCCATTCTGTGTATTACTGCTCTATAGGTAAGTAAGCCGGTACGCCCTCATACTTACTTAGGTGCTCATACACTTTAGCCACTG
This sequence comes from Agrochola macilenta, assembly GCA_916701695.1. NCBI lineage: Eukaryota > Metazoa > Arthropoda > Insecta > Lepidoptera > Noctuidae > Agrochola > Agrochola macilenta. The sequence continues at coordinate 4,777,630 of OU753554.1, read as the reverse complement.
ATAGCCGGAACCACTGGTAGACTTTGGGGCAGGTTCGGTTCGCCCCGGGCCCCCAGTGCGAGGGGGTGGGGAACTCGGAAATACTTTTAAATCAAATCCCAAACAAGGCCAAAATATGTACCTATATTAAGTAAAATGTAGTATGTAGTTGGGGGGCCCCTTACGCATGTTTAATATATACGCAGGATTCAAAAAAAATCTAGCTGGTTTCGCTCGCTCTTGCAACCTACATTCTCTTTTTTCCTAGAATTCTCTGCTTAAGTCCACAAAGTAACTGCTATAATAGTCAAAAACAAACTTACCTATACGGGTTGGGGTGCAAACATTTTCGACATCGCTTTTCTCACTTTTGCATCCTACAGTTTCACACTTTACTGTACCTAAGTATACGTTGACAAAATAATTACAATTTCTGTATAAATTTTCAAAATAAAGTTTATATGCGGGATGCAAAAATGTTAAATAAACGAACGTCGAACGTTCATTCCTGGGCAGGGGGGCCCCATTTTGTTTTGCCGCCCCGGGCCCCCCGACAGGCTTAGTCCGCCACTGGCCGGAACGTCTGATAATTGATAGCCTTTTTCGTCCACTGCTGGCTAAAGCATGGCAGCCTTTGGTGCCGTATTGCCCTGGTCTGAGTTAGTCTCATAACTTTAAACATTCTTCATAGGGTCACAAAAGATAGCATAATTAGCCTAAATGTGGCAGTGGTAACACTGCTGAGACACAGGCCTCCTCTCTGTGAGGGGGAGCGGGTCGTAATCCACCACGCGGGCCCCGAAGTACGGGTTGGCGGATATTACATGTCTTTGCCTTATTGCTTCTAGGACATGCCGGTTTCGTCGCGATGTTTTCCTTCACCGTTTTGAAAACTGCGGTGATGAAATAACATACAAAGTAAAGCACATGTCAGGGTTCGAACCCACGACCTACAACTCGTAAGTCGCGGCCGTTATCACTGCCGAGTCACACTGGAATGGCAGCGGCCGGCAGCGACGCGGCGAGCACTTTCAGTGTGAAATAATTTTAAACTTTATCTACATACTTAAAAGACCAGTATCGCTTGAAAAGCTTGAAAAGGTCGCGAGGCCGCCCGGGTGACTCGAGCGGCCACGCGCCACGCGCATTATGTCGGTGGTTCTGCCCGCGGCTGCCAGCGGCGACACGAGGCCGCTCGCGGCCGGGGCACCGCGGGCGGTCGCGCGTATGTAATGTAGAAACTAAATTAGTCAAGACGAGACTAGGCGCGTGGGATCTGGAGGTCGCGCGAGGCCGCCCCTGGCGACGCCGGGGGCCGCTGGCAGCCGCTGCCGGCCGCTGCCATTCCGGTGTGACTCGCCCTTAGGGTTATTCTGAACGTAGGTATAATTATGTTTACCGAGTAGAATAAAACCAACACATTATGAGTAACAGTATAATTTATTGAATTCCCAAATATAAATATTGAGAGAAAATATCGACGTCGATTCTGAGTTACAATAATGTCACAAACGGGTTTCAGACCCACACAAAATTCAGAAAAGTAGGTTGCACATCGAATAACAATGCAATACGTAGATGTGTGTAAAACTTGATTAGTTATTGAATAAGTCCAAGGGCTGATGTAGGATTTATTTCTGGGAGGGGCGGCTCATGGGGCAGACTGATAAGAACTGACATATCTTGTATTGCACTAAGATGTTCTTGGGATATTTTTTTTTTTCAGTGAAGATATGGTAACCTACTTCTTCAGCGTTCATCATCGTTTGGAGGGGCACGTGCCTCTGTGCCCCCCCCCCCCCCTGGATCCACCCTTGTCGGTAAGGTACACTATTTTGTTATTTAGTTTGTTGGAAAAATAATGCAGTAAAAGCCGACCAAGGAGAGAGATTAGACAACTGGGAGGAAAGCGGCTCACATTCAATACGGCCGATGAACATAGGCTCTCCGAACTCTCGCGCATGTTCACTCACTCACACTCGCCTCTTGATTCCTAAAAAATGTTATTGCGCAGCCTTCTGTGCAAACTTCGGAGCGGCCATGATTCATCGGCTGTATTGTACCCGCTTAGCGCTTCAGAAGAGTTGCCATTCTATTATGTTAACCTTTCTGAAGCGAGTAAATGGTCTTTAAAGCAGATTTTGCTTTTTTTCCAATATTTGACAAAAAGTCAGGTGTCATGTGAACTGTCAAGCGATTTTGACCCATGTTCGGTGCAGGTATAACTGTCAGCCTGACCTGGGCTGTCGTCGTCTTGCAAACGGTTAAATAATTATGGTACCGTTCATGTCTTTGAAATATTTGCGGATGACGTCACTACTAAGACGTCGTGTAATTAATTGTCGGTGGTCGGCTAATAATGCGCATTTTGATTCTAACATTAATTAAACAAGTTTTAACTTTTGATTACATTTAATTAATGAAGATTCAGTAACCTAGCAGAAGGCTGAGTCAACAGTGTGAGAAAAATAAAGATAATAATTATCATTAAAGAACTTAAGGTTTTAAAACTTTATAGGGATGTGCAACCTTTTTATAAAACAAACAAACCACAACAATTTTGATCAATGACTGTTTAATAAATTAACTTAAAATACATTGAGCAAAATTTTATAAAACTAAATTTAAATTCGAAAATAAGCAAACGTCACACTAAGGCTCTATTCACATTGCCGCGGAACGGAATGGAGGAGTATTTTTGGAACTAAATTATACACAGCATAATGAAAATAGTGTAACGTACAAATTTACAGATAGGTACGAGCTGCCAGCTGCGGGAATTCCCGAGAATGCGCGAGACTTCTTCGAAAGACACGCAATCTGTAATTTGACTCATATCTAGTTTGTACTTTACACAATTGACATAAAAGTCCATTATGCTTTACACAATTTCGTTACAAAAATTCGCTTCTATTCCATTCCGCGGCAAAGTAAATGGAGCGTTAAAACGCAAAGCAGAGTTACTGCAAGATGTCAAAATAGCGATTATAGTTAGGGGCCAGCTTTTAATCACGTGAGGTTGTTTAGGCCTCTTTTATACAAAAGAGTATCAAGTATCACCAAGGGGGTCCTCCCCCTTGATGACACGTATGACATATGACGTCACGTATGTTTGTTTTTAATCGCTGGCTTGGATATTTCCGTGGACAATAAAATTCACTATTGTTAAAAAAAAATCACGTCCCACATTAAATTACATTTATTCGTCCCACGAACAAATACACGTGATTGTCACTGTCCTAACATATCCCATCCCCCATCGTGATTAATCGTGATTTATTTCAGACACCCTCCTCCATTTTCGGAAGCTTAACATTTAATTTCATCATTTGAGTATTTTCTTTCACTCTTGGCATCTGCAATAACTTCTGTTACAAACATAATCTATTGAACACAGTCTTAATTAAAACAATTAGAACAACATAAATTAAAACAATTGTACTTAAATACAAAAAATTTGGTCTTGCTTCACCAGCCTTCACCTAATTGATGCCGATCGTATACAATCCATTATTATGAAAATAATATCTAAATGAGTATTAGAACGATTTAATGATAAACTTTATAATTATGTATTAAGTAGGTACTTTGGCACTAATTAGTGACAGGAAATATTAATTTGTGCAGGGATTTTTATGCTTTAAATAGTGTTTTAGGGCTTCGGATCATAGGACCACGTTTTTTTTCAATTCATGACAGTAATAAACTTAAAATTTTGTACGCTGACTTCTATAAAATTTATCATCAAATAGTTGGTAAGTATAGCACAAACAAATCACACTTTAGCAATAACATTTGAAAAAATGTATACAACTAATATTTAGACAGCACTGTGTACTTTTTTTTTCTCACAACTTGCGTCAGGAACATACCGATATTACAGTGACTAGATAACTTAAACATAAATTATTGTTTTAATTTTGGCTAGCAACCCTTTTAAATTTAATAAAAAAAAACTCATAAAAGCAATAAATTCTCGAATTAAATCATTACCCCATTTAATTTTTGTCCGATTAAGTACATAATGCATAATTATATCTTACAATTTACAATAATTGAAGCTATTGCCTTTTCAATTGGAAGCCCCGAGTCGTAAGACATGGCCAACCGTCGTACGATAAGACAAATATATATAAAAAAACAGACTGAACGCAAGATCGGGTAAGATTGCGCAGTTACGGCCAAATACCGCCGGGTAAATGCGCGTAGTTAAGGAATGAAACCTATTACCTACTTGTCTTTTTATGGCACTGCCTCCGATTTTCCCAACTTTAATCATTGCTGCCAAAATCAAAACAAAAGAATTACAACATCTAAGTAGAAAAATCGAAGCGAAAAATCGATGCTTATTGCTTAATTGAAATCGTAAAATAGTTTACAAAGAATTATTATAATATAACGACAGCATTATTAAAACTGACTTAAACGTATTGATATGATTACATTTATAAGGAAAACTTTTAGAATTTATCGCTTTGTCGTTTTCTGGGACAGAAAGTAATCAAGGGGTGGAAGTGAATTGACTTAGGTACCTAATAAAGAAACATGCGATCAATTTGTGGTCTTCGAAAACCAGATTTATAAAAAATCATTTGCAATATTAAGTACATTGTTTACGGATCAATTTGAGGCACAATACTGTTTTAAGCTTTTTCTGTTTTTGTGTGTATATTGTGTGCCTTAACCTGGGTCAAATAAATTTTCTTTCCATCAGTGCATACGTATTGTTAACAATTCACCAAAATAAATTTTTGGCTACAAACTTAACTAAGTAAGTATGTAGAGAAACTGGTCCTTATACCCCAGAAAACGACAACTTTGAAAAAACTTTACATAAATATTGAAATGTACCAACTATAATTATTTAAAAATTCACAGCAATTGAAACATGTAATGTAAAAATTAAATATCATCAAACATCAATTCTCACACCAGATGTACAGCTCCACATTTTTTTACTTGAAATATAAAAACACTTACAAATAATGAAAGTACAACGATTATTTTTAAATTACATTTTATTAATAACTTCGAATAATATCAATTCGTTAAAATTTACAGAATAGTTACGATTTGGGATTTCATTGAAGAAAATATTGTGAACATAGGTTTTATGTAGAATCATTGATACAACAATAGGTATAATATCTACATTTTGGATAATTATTACGAATAATATGGACGTATTTTTATGCGATGCTTAGCTCAACCAGTTCTCATAAAGCGACATTCAGTCAAGTATGTAACAGGTTCTATGCCCAATGTGCCATATAGGATGTTTTCCGCTCTTTCAGGTCTCAAACTTCGCATAAAAACGCATCATCTATTTTTTAAAGTAGGTATATTTATAATTTCGAATAATCCTAAATCATCTAAGGCATTAAACGATCCGTTTAGTCCACGGCGGAAATATTTACTAGTTTAGTATTAAGTTCGAGTTTACAAAACCTATTATAAATATTCAATATAAATACAAGTATGTATAGACGACACACGTTCATGTACACTAGTACATGGACTGGATACTCTGTAGAGATACATTTTATAAAAAACATTTATAAGGCAGATCATATAAGGAGAGGCGATCGCGTGTAACGAATAATTACTGAAATAAAACTAAGTTTAATTTTAGGCCTCATTACTCACAAATAAAAACAATACCAGAAGCTGTTTAAAAAAAAAATTGTTTTTGAAAAATGTATTTTGGCGACTTAATCACTGATCTTAATAATCATATAATATACGACCTATTCAACAAGTGTGTAAGCGGCCATCTTTTGCTTTCCCGATCTATCTGTTGTTGTCAATTAACGGAAAAAAATACATTCATCCCACGCGATCGTAGCATTTATCTAAGAGATATAAATAAAATTATAAGAGATCACATTTTATAGATAGTCTTATAACAGTTTTATAAAATTAGATTGTCTGTCATAGTTCACACAGACGTTATGAGATTGCTTCGTATTATTTAGAATTTTGAATTAAGAATAAGACACCTACAATTTAGCGACTGCCTACTCTATTCGACCACCGTTGGTGCGCTAACTTACCCACCCCATAGTCTAATTGTACGCACCTACTCTAAACAGTCACGTTATAGTGGCTTCTTTTATATTCTATACAGCTATTAACCGTCTAATCGTCGAAATTGAACGTATCTATGATAACATCTGGGTCTATTCAGTGTTATTGCTAAGAATTGTCCTAAAAATGAAGTTGGAATCGTATTATTGGTTAGTGCGCGTCAGATTCAGATTTACTCTGATTGTTTGTATACACTTTCTTCAAGGCTTGTACTTATACGACGCACCGATAAATTATTCTATGCTATTTTTTACGTCTAATTGCTACGCGAACACTTACTATTTTGTGCATACGGGTATTTTTGGTGCTGTATAAATGCTGAAAATTGGACTTGCAGTGTTTAATATTGGCTTAGAAATTATATTTTGGAAAATAACTGCGATATCGATCTGTAAGTGAAGGAAACCATGCAAGTATCTGACTTTAAAGTCTGAAATAAATATATCCTGTGTAAAAACTAAGTATTTCATAAGAAAATGCAATGTAGACGATATGTCAAAATTTTAAAAACAGATACCTCATTACTGCAAGTCCTCTATTACGATTAGGTATATTATTAACGGTTTTCATAAATTACTTTGCTACTATTATTATATTTATGGTAAATATTGACTGGGTATTCTATTAATATTTTTATTTAAGGAATAAAAGTCTCGGCTGACTGTCCTTGTTTTTAGAAGATAAGACTGCAACGCGCGGTGGTAGTATATTTTTATTTATTTGTGACTAGCTTCCGCCAGCACGACCCTATGTTACTCAATGTTAATAAAGCATTCTAATGGTGATTTTTTTTTAAATCGGTCCAGTAATTTTTGATTTTATTAATTACAAACAAAAATGAGCGAGTCTTACATTAGACGTAAATGATGTGTAACATCTGACATCTTGGCTGACAGTACCAACTTCTCGGAAAATGGGTTGGTAGCATATGATGTCGAATTCTAGCGCCGCGTGTGCTCATTGGTCAAATTAAATAGCGCGCGCTTCCCCGGCTTCCTGTTACACACTTCCGTCCCTTTTTACGAAATCACTCCCACAGCTTGCAGGAAAGCGAGGGGAAAGTCGTTACACATCAAAAATACAAATCGTTTCTCTTTATAATATAAGTGTAGATGTAACTTGTTACTGACAGTCAGTATAGAGCTTTTATTATTTTCTGTAGATTTATATAAAAATAAAATGGGGTGTAGCTTTGTGGTCAGGACGTAACTGCCTAAATGCCATTGCCAAACAGATACTATTCTAATTTTTTATTTATTTATTTGACAGTGATATCTACCAGTCTTTTCCCGATATACACGGGTAAAGTATTTTAGCCAAATAATGTAACAATTCGTTGTTCCAATAAAATATCGTAAACAATTTCAACAACAATTTAAAAAAACCTTTTAGTCTTGGAAGGCAATTTTGGCAGCTTTTAGAGGTAAACTATGTTTAGGGACCAATGATATACTAATAAATATCATAAATAATATTTAATATAATATCATTGTTAGGGACTAAATATTTATATGGGACGAAATTATGTTTTATAAATTGTATGTTCAACAATGGATTAGAAAATAATTTTGTCGTAAATATTCAATAGGAATTTTTTTAAATCGGATAATTCGTAAATATATTGACCATTTGCTAATAAATTCGCAGTCTGTTCCCAATTCATAGTATTCGTTTCTTTTCGTGTAAATTGATCTGTAAAGAGCAATATTTTTTATACTTATATTTGTTCCACATAATGCCCATTTTCATTCATTTCCAATGCTGGTCCTACAATTTTTTGCTCGTACCACATATTTTTGCCTAATTTTAAACGACTTTAAATTAGTCATAACCATAATATACGGTATGACATAAATATCAATAGTATTGATTGAAATGGTTCAATTTTTATTCATTATATAAGTAAGTATTTATTAAATTACAATATTCCATAAATCCATTAAATACCTATATCAACCAGAGCCTCGTCGAGTGGCATTTAGTAAAAGGAATTTGACAGAAAGTGCTTAGAAAATATTCGTTCATACCTTACAATAACTGCAATGATATAAGAAGGAAAATATGAAGTAGACTGAGGTAGAAACATTCGATGATCTACTCGTAGCTTGAAATGTTGAAGAAAATATATTAAAGGTACCTACTTATAAAGTTATAGTAAGTGATAATTAGAGGAGCTTAATGCTTTATAATGGTTTAAGCCAGTGGTCGGCAAACCGCGGCTCGCGAGTCGCATCGCTCTTTGGCCGAGTGCAGCTCTGTAAAAATTTCAATGAGTGCGAGCGTAGATACCCGCCGGTGTCGGGGTTTCGGTCATAAAGCAAGATATCAAGTTTGATTCAAAATTCAAAATATATTAAGTACAAAGATTTATTTCCGAAGTATTTTCACCAAAAATTACGAGGACATCGAAAATTAATCAATTACTGTCCCTTTCAAAGTTTTCCAAGGTTAATTAACTTGTTAATACATAATATGATATTACCAATATTATGATGATGATGAAGGCATCCTACTACTTAGCAAGTTGGTTTTAGGAAGCGTTGTGGAGTGAAAGAGGAAGGGAGTTTTAAAGGATTAAGAAAAGTGTATTGAGACAGTTTGGATACACAGAAAGCATTGGCTCTCATAAGAAAACTTAGTCGTTACAGTAGTGATATTTGGCTCTATTGACTAATGAGTTTGCCGACCACTGGTTTTAGCAATCAATTAGTTAATTTAGCCTTTTTGTCAGACATTAATTTGGCGAGTATAAATATTTAAATAAAAAACCAATAAAAATAATGAAATTACTAAGTAGTAGTAGTAGTAAAAACATACCGTCAAATTATATTTTCACAATATGTTTTAGCATGCCACTCTTAGTTTTCCCTACGTTTTAAAAGAAGTCGATTCCAATGTTATAATCGATTCATTAATCGCATTCGGTAAGTATTCTTAATAACAAATACGTATGTTGAACAATGCTCAGTTCCTCTTGACAGCTGTCACATGCATCGGGACTGATTCGATTTCGATTGCGTATCGAGGTGTTCGAGTTAATTGCAGCGTCTACTAAAGTGACGTTTAAGCTTTAGTTTCCTAGGAAAGCGGTTCCGTCATATTATAACAGTCGCCATGAATATTTTAATTTTCGCCAGTCTTTGATAGTAAGGGGGATGCGCTAAAGTAGCCTGCAAAATTCAAATTTTCTTTCGTTATTGGCAATTTGTAGGTCAGTGTCAGGTTGTATGTTGATTAAAATATGATTCGTGACCGTAAAAAATATGGCTTTACAGAATTATAATCATTAGAATCAGCAATACATCTCCTTAAGTTAGCATAATCCTCAAGTGTCATGATTTCATGAAATAGTCATTCGATAGAATTAAATGACTTTTATGATTATAATTCTATAAATAAACATTTGATACGGCCGCGAATCATATTTAGATCAACATACAACCTGATACTGACCTGCAAATTGCAAAAAACGTAAGAAAATTTGAATTTCGCGGGCTACACTGACGCTTTCGCCTTAAGGTGTCAAAAAACGCTTTTATTTGGACAGCTGTTATTGTGTGATTGATTACTGCTTTCTTATGAAACCATCAATCGAATACCTAGTGATCTTATAAAGGGGTCAACAATGCTCCACCTTCAAAATCGATGTTCTGATTTTTCTTTCATTTTCAGTAAGTCAAAGTTTTTATATAATATCATCTTTCTATACCTAAGTGGGATCACATGTAATATATTTTGGGACATTGAATACATATATTATAATATTATAGAAATATTTTCTTATTATTATTGATTATTTTACTATAGACGAAAAAAATATGTTTATGAGTAAAATTCTGTTACATTCATATAGCTATTTAGAATGAGAGTTCTATAACTAGAAAAAAAGGTTTTATGGAAGAAAAATCAGATTCAATTTTCGTATAGTTAAGCAAGGCCATCCCCTTCGGAGCGGCCTCGCCGTCGTCACTGGAGTTCTTTTACAGCTTGCAGGATCCTCTTGACGTGTCCTACCTTCGTGACTCCAAGGTCCTTGAGATCCCTCCTAGCTAAAGACAGGAGCTCTCGTCCTGTGACGTCATGTTTCGCAAACGCCTCGGAGTACTCGTTAAGCTGGAGTGACTCTAACCAGGTCTGGACCTCCTTGACTCCCCAGCTGCGGACTTGAGCAGCGGTGAAGGTGGGAGTTGGTCCTTCGGATACGCTTCGACGCCCCCTCAGCCAACGACTGCCTTTCTTTTGGACCTAAGGACCAGGAAGGGGCTAATGAAATGACTGGGGTTACAGTTGTGTTGTGTGTATGTGAGGTACTAGTAGTGGCGGTTACAGTTTACGGATGGCATGCGTTATTGGTGCTATGAGGCAGAGCGATGGGTCATATTTTAGGCTCAGCTAAATGTTTGAAAGATAGCACTTTCAAGATCAACAGAACTATTGATATAAGATGAGTTTAATATCAATACTAGGTATATAATTTAAGTTTGGTCTTCGTCGATTTATTTTGACGACACGGTTGGCGCAGTGGCTGAGCGATCGACTGCTGCGCAACGTGTCGCGGGTTCGATCCCCGCACGGAACAAATATTTGTATGATCTGCAAGTAGTTGTTCCGGGTCTGGGTGTTAGTGTATGTGAGTTTCTATGTTTGTAAACGCACCCATGATACAGGAAGAAATTCTTAGTGTGGGGCAATGATTAAAAAAAGAAAAAAAAACCCTTTAAGTACGTCTTGAGCTTATGTTTATTGGTAAAGGGATGAAAAAACTTTATTCTACTGTCGTAGGTCTTGATACTACAAACTAGAAATAAGAATACAATCGGATCCCATCTAATGAAAGTCTACGATAAGGTTTAGGGATTCTGACGGGCGATTCGAACTGGGGTAGTGGGTGAAATAAAGCACCGTTAGTTAATACGGCAAAATTAAATTTATATTTAAAGCTATGTGCAGTAATTTCATAATTTTATTCATGCTGCATAATGTAGATAACCATTAACGAGAGGATTATTAATATGGTAGCTAAAAATAAAATAGAATTAGAGCTGTCACAAGCTCTAATTCACGATGTCCAATACGCAAGCGTGCAATGCGCAGGCTTACAACGAGCAAATATTCACAGAAAGTGGAAAAGCCATGACGGGTATAAAATCTGCCAGTGGAGATCTTGCGTAAGAAGGCTTCTTCATTAGCACTTCTTTAGTAGATAAGTAACAAAGCTCATGTAGTGAAAGAAGTTTTCAAAATATACCTCGTCGGTGTGCAAGAACGCATATCCGTCCTGCAGTGTGGCTCTTGAGAGATGCGCACGCAGTGACGCGGCGGCACCTGCGCCTGCACCGGTAATACCACCGCTTTCTACTAGCTCATGACAGCTCTCCACCTAAAAATTGTGATATGTTGGCTATAGCTTCCAAATTGTTCCAGACAGGTAAAGCTGACTGGTATTGCTGATTTGAAAAAGAATTTTGTAATCATCAATAATTTGCCAAAAATCAACTAAAATGTAATACAGTCCCTAATAAGTGCGGCTCGTAACCACTTCCAAGTGTTTTATCTGGTAAGAAAGAGCGGTGCAACAGACGTAGTATCATGATGCTACATCTGTTGTACCGCTCTTTGTTGAACACAGCGCTGTCCCCATCCTGCCGGGGTTGCGACCTGCCGGGGTTGCGAGTTTGTCCGAAAGGGATATCGCGGCCCCGGCACACAGGCAACGGAAAGAACACGGGTGGGTTTTAGTCAGTAAAAGTCTGACACGCCCTCTCGCTCCGCCCAGAGCAGGAGAAGTTATTTGATAATTTCCCACCAAAAAAAAAAAACGCTGTCCCCATGAAACATGTTTCATGATGCTTCAAGTTAGTGAACTTGAAATACTCTTAGTTGTAATGGCGTTTAGCAGGAATTATAGAAACTTATACGGTCTTATTACAAAATAAGGTATTTTTTCAGACATCGAAAGTTCGAAAATAAAAACTGGTTCGAAGGCTCAAGCTCAGAAGACGCATATAAATTTACCAGTGTAGCCAGAAATCTTCGCAGCTGTGGCGCTGGCAGCAGCTTGCCGTCAGCGTCTTGAAGCGCATCAGCATGTGCAGCGACACGACGCGCCAACGACACGCCTTGAGAAACGCCACCACAAGCTGACGTCTCGCTTATACATGACAGTTTCACCTATGATAGAGGAATTTTATTGGTAGAGGTTCTAATTAAACATGTGCTTAAAGTGTGACAAATAATTTCAGCCAGTAGGTATTTCTTTAAAGGGTTCCGTACGAAAGGACCCAGTTATCTCTTTCAAAGAGATATTTTAGTCCATTGATTCAAATTGAGTGCGAAGTAAATTATAACACCTTTGCGGGCCATAAACATAAAGGTGATAGGAGAAGGGGACTTACATGTTTAACAAGCGTGTTAACATCATCCAACAATGCTAGTAGTTGGGAGCTCTCAGTTGGTGACATTGCGACACGAGGGCTGCCGGGACCGCCACCTGCGCCGGATCCGGCGAGAGCACTCGCTTTGAGTTGCTGTTTCTCGTCCCAAGATCTGAATGATGCAATGGTTAATACAATGCTCGAGATTTTGAACTAGTTTCTTTGGAAAGAAAGTAAGTTTCTAAGAGCAATAAGTGCAACAAGCTTTCTCGAAGACTGAAGACCGACTGCATGATGTTTTAACTATGATTGAGTCGCCTCATATTTAAATTTCATCTAATTTAGGACACCATTTCAATACCACTTCAGTTAGTATAAAACCGATTCTTAATCATCTTTAGTGCGAATTACTCACTACTTTGCACTACTGAATATCAAAAATAAAAACATTCACCACTGACCTAAACTTCACTAACCTAAGACTTGTTTCAAGAGCTCTGGACCGGCACAGCATCTGGGCTCTGTTCTTGTGTATGATCCTGACGCATCCGGGGGGTTGCAGCCAAGCTTCTCCATCCACTTGCACTGGTACACACTCTTCGCCCAGGATGTTGATCTGGACTGCACGGCATTGGGCGATCCGGTGCTTTTGGAGGTTGATGAGCCGGGAAGCCGCCATTTGGGCTGAGCCGAATACGGCTACGACCTGTTTGGAAGATTGGGTTATTGGTCCTTCGGTCCTGAATTTGGTCTTTGTGGTTATTAAGTTGGAAATGTTGCATCGTAGTGCATACCTTTTTATTTATTTTGATATTATGGTCACGTTGTTCGACCTTTTTTATAAAAGGTACCACAATTATTGATGTAACTAGTTGTTTTTCTCACCTATTTAATACCTAATAACATTTATAATTGCGTATCTAATTCCAGTTTAAAATATTTAATTAGAGTAAGAGTTCCTTTGACTTGCGGTAAGTAGAAGGCTTCCATAATTAATAGCGTTCAAATCTAAGACGTGTTATGTCTGGAAGCGGTAGGTAATATCCCATCATGTAAACTATACAAAGGCAAGGCAAGCGAGAGACTCAGAAGGATTTTCCGGAACGCTTTGACGGCGTCGCACAAAGAAGATCTCGTATTACTTATGACGTAACTTTCAAAATTAACAAACATCACGCCGGTATTCTGCCGAGTGTTAGGCAGGTACCTACACCCAAATTTCGCCAGTGATGTTTAAGTCTCATGGAACATGGGGCGAGCCTATTGCCACCAACCAGGCACAAATCCTGACTCAGGGCTGCTACTGAGAAATTCCAGATTTAAAAACTCAATAAAACTATGACTGACCTGGGAATCGAACCTTATGCTCAGCAGTATAGTGCTCATATTCATTTATTCATATAATATAATATATAATATGCTTGATGCCACTAGAGCAGTAATGAGGCAGAGGCTCACAAATTTAATATACAAAGTGTTTTTTTTTATATACCATAACTCCCATATCAAATTATCAACTGCATGTTTTTTATTTTTTTCTGTTTTCGTTCATAAAAAGAAAATATGACAACGTCGCATTTTCTTAGCTTTAAATATGAATGATTGGTTTGCATGAAAATGATTGACTCGTACTTATCAATGAAACTTAGATACACAATCGAGAGTCTGGTGGTTACCTTAAAAAATAAATAAATAAATATACAATTCAACGATAAGCTGGCACCAGACGGTGGACCTGGTCATCACTACCCGAGAAAAATTTATGAAAAAAAAAAAACAATTAATTTTTGGAAATTACAAAACATAGATTGAAATTGACACCCCCGACCACGATTTTTCTAATATTTCTGTTTTTTTTAAATATATTTTTTATATAAAAATTGTGGTCATGGTATTTAAAAATATCTGAAGGGGTGTAAATTTCCGAAGGATTTCAATGTATTTCTTGTAACTTCCAAAAAAAAAAAAAAATTCATTTCACACATTTCAACATTTTTCTAGGGTAGTGATGAACAGGTCCACCGTCTGGTGCCTGTTTATCGTTGAATTTAGTAGTTGTGAAGGTCAGATAGGCAATCGCTCTATGTAAAATACTGGTATTCAGCTGCATTCGGTTAGACCGGAAGCCGACCCCAATATAGTTGGGAAAAGACTAGGCAGATTGAAGAATAACTTTTCCAGTATAATAAAGTTAGTAGGTATTTATTTTCCTTCACACTGACCTCAAGTATCCGATCATCGAAGGAGGGAGCGAGGAACAGGTCGTCTCCTCGCGTACCTCCCCAGAAGTTGGTTCCTCCCATGAATGACGGAATGTTCAGCACGACAATGCCCTGCAACTCTGGTAGGGGAATCCTCTGGCCGTCACATTCAAGTTGTACCCTTTGACCGAGATGCCTGGAAAAGGGCTCTTTTTTTAAAAGTAGCCTATAATAAAAGCCACCACAGTAACATTAACAATGAGCCGCTATAAAAAACTAGGCTGCAGTTCTAAGTACTACAATAGAAATTATGTATGTAGCAGTCGCAAGATATTGTTTGGTTTATGGACGCATACAATAAGTTAAGTTGGTTTTTCCATTAGAGTGAAAATTCTGTATCATAACTCCAATGTGGAATCAAGTCAAGATGGCGTCGTACGAGTATTAAGAAAAAAATAATATAAAGTAATTTGACCCAGGATAATCCTGGGTCAAATTACTTTATATTATTTTTATAATCGAGTCGACTGTGCTAAAATTCAAAGTGGACTGTCAGGTCCTATCATTGGATCAAACTTTTGTGGCGATTAACAAAAAAATAAATGCGAATGACTTACCTGTAAGTCCTGTTAACCCACTCCTTAGACCCAAGAACTCCATACCACATATAGTTCCTCGCCCTCGACCTACACTTCTCTGGATGTTCCTCCCTCTTATTATGAAAGTCCAAGGTAATCTTCGCATCAATCCCAATCCCAAAGTAATTATTCATCACAGCCCTTTCATAGAACCCTTCTAGAAGAGTCTCGTCAGGGTCCATTAGAGGACTGACTGCAGCGCAGAGAGCATCAGCGTTAGCTAAAAGACATTGGCTGATAAAGCCTTGGGTAACGTGAGGCCAGGCTGGCAATTGGACTAAAGGGTTGATAATTGGCAGTTTCTTGGCCTTCTCATTCGCCTCTTTAGATCCAAGACCGCTAGACGCGCCACCCTCTCCCCATATTGATGACACAGATGTTGATAGTCTAGAAAAGGAACAATATCTGTAATGGTTGTTGGAATTTTCTTTGGTTAATATTCGAACAGAGAATTGCGAAGTTGCAGTTCTAATAAAATTTTATATAAAAAAACTGAGATATTATTTGCGAGGATTTTATAGATATTCTCTGCATTGAACATGCAAATGAAAGCATGAATGTCATAGAATTTTCAATACACGAGGGAATTTTTAAAATATACCTAGTTATTATATTAAACAAAAGGAAAGAAACCGAAGCTAGATAAATGTATTTATGCGTCAACATAGCATTTCTTGTTGCTCAAGAAATGTTGTGAAAACTTCGTAGTACATTATTAGGAAAACAGTGTTTTCTTTCGAAAGAGTCTTGGCTCGTGCCTCGGGGCTTTGCATACATTTTCTAGTTGAGTATACAACAAAACTAACGCTTGTCCCTGAGAATATTCCGTACAATATTCAGATTCGTTTGAAAAACCCAGAAAATACGATAGCAGACCTTTTTGTATAAATAGAGACGATAAAATGGTAGGTACGCCGTACGATCAATGTTTTATTTAAATGACTTGGCTGTAAAAAACGTCCTTTCAAGATATTTGAAGATTCAATATTCATATTTGTACAAGCATATCTGAGACATGAAAAAACAATTTTTACGTCTATCGTTTGCAAGCCCGAACCGCTCATTGACGTATAAAATTATTTTATCAAATTGGGTATTTCGATTCACATTGCGTTAACATTACTTTAACCTATAAATCCTTGCGAAAGGCGGCAGTCGAAAATAAACATTTGCGCATACTAAGCACAAAACAGATGTTAATTATGCGGAAGCTAGTGAAAGAATATACAAAATTAAACTTTAATGCACTTACTTATCAGGTTCTCCAGGCTTGTAGAGGCTCCCACATGATATCCTCCTGGTAGCAGCAGGAGAACAGCTTAGGAACTTCCCATATTCAGGATCTGTCTGTCCTAAAAGCCTTGGATTATCCGACGATCTCCTTTCCCTGGTGCTACCTATAGTTGGCTCCGGAGAATTCACGCTAAGAGTATCTGTACCCTGATCAAAGATATCACTAAGAACTGAAGCCATGCGGCTTGGGCAAGTCTTCAAACTCTTTTTGTCCTCACTATGAGAAGGGGATGGTGGTTCCACTACAACGCTTACTTGTGGAAAACCGCCTATATCTGGAACAGTCATCTGGTCGTCACAAATCAGTCTTGGAGGTGCCATATAGTTAGGAGTTTCAGCACTTTTGACACTGAGCGTTTCTTCAGTCGTTTTTGGAAGCAGATGTATTAAGCTCACGTCTGTATCCACTCGTTTCTTTAAACTTTTTCTCAGTTGCTTTTTAAACGACTTTCTCGCGATATCGTTCCCTTCTTCAAAATGTGCGAGACTGCAGTACTTGATCTGTTCCTCTACTTTCGTTGCATTTTCGATGTAGAATACTCTGTTCTCGAATCCAAACTTTTCTGCTTCGGTATCTTTAGGTTTCTTAATTTTCGTCATGTATTTCAGTTTCGCCTCGTTATTCTTCTCAAGGCTCGGGTTCCGACTGTCCATTGCGATGTCTGATACAGTATCAGATGTGAACAGTGTTGTGTCATCAGTGTACGTTTCGTTTTCACCGTTCTTCCCCATCATTGCTAACAATACTTCCTGTCCAAGCATTGAGCTGATATCGTCCATGATAGACTCCCCGTGTAAAGTTTCCGAGTTGACGTACGTCGTTTCTGACACTTCAGGAGAGTCGATGTGTCCGATACCCATACTGCCAGCTTCTTCCATTTCCTCTGGCTTAGAATCGTTTACTTCCGATATTAAACTAAAATCCTCGCTAATGTTGGACCCTTCTGAACTACTGGCTTCGATCTCCAGGTCTACGCTGGAGAGCCGTCGGTCTGGTGTGCACTCGCCGCTGGCCGGGGTCACTCTCGCACTTACCTCGTAGTGTTCGTCATCTGTATACGGTTTGTCGGTGTCTATAATAGTCAATTGGTCCGATTCATAAGTATCTCCCTGTAATATCGATTTCTTATCGCTATCGTCAGAGACAACTAGGTTAGGTATAGTAAGACTACTGCTATTATATGTTTGCTCTAGTTCTGGCCTCAGGAGGTTCTTGCAGGAGCTAGTATCACAGGAGGAGAGGTTTGACAGTGAGAGCCGGTCCTGAGGCGAGGCGGAGCTTGTCTTGCTGCGTTCCGGCTTGTTGTCCACGTCTAAGTTGAAGTTACCCGTTGGGTTAGAACTTATTAATTTAACTATATCTTCATCTACATCTGGAATGCTGCGAATAAACGGGCTAAGATGTAAAGATCATCTTTAACGTCTATGCTATTGTATTCTGTATTTAATCTCAGGAATAACACGGGTTTTTCGTTCCGGGAGGTATCACTTACTTGTCTGGTTGCAGTGAGGCGGCAGAGATGGCGCTGGCAGCAGAGGAGCGGCGGCTGTCAGCGAACGCCCGGGGCACGGGTAGGGCTGCCATGTCAGGCGCGGCGGGCGCAGCGGGCGCCTCTCCCCCTGCCCCTTCCACTGCCTGCCCCCCACCACTGCTGGAACCCTCGCATGTATCACAAGAGTCCCCTTCCTGTGATACACCCTGCGTGGAACACGGTAACATTGAGGTTTATTTGTCTAGCGTCTCGATGGTCTTTTGAGTTCGGATTTGGTATTTTTTGGATAACGGTATTTTTTTTGGTCCCTACCTGTAGTTCAGGAATTGTATGGTGATTATTTTTTATTATTGTGTATCTAAGAGTTTCAAAGCGATATAATACTGCAGTAAGAAGAAAATTCTGTGAAGTTTGCTACGATGCCAAATACCCAAAACTAAAAACAAATAAAGTTCCAATTTGTTTTCTTTCCAGGCTTTCAAGGTTTTAAGCTTAAATAAACTATTACGTATAATATCTTTGGTTTTCAGTGGTATACAAAGATTTTATCGGATTGCAGCTTGGATACACGCCACGGACCATGAAACTACTCGTATGTCACGGGTTTTCCAAAAAAGATAAGATCAGGAACAAGATTAAACGTGGAAAAGAACTGAAGTAGATATAACATCTTGCAACCTCAGAAATATGTAAAATAAAAGTTGTTTGACGTAAACATGTTTTTAACGCTGCAGAGCATAAGGCAAAAAAGCTAACTGAATTATATTAACACTGCACAAAACCTTGGGGCACTCAATAATTTACTTTACGATAGATGGGACACTCCGCAGTTTAGGTAAGAAGCTACAAGTACGCGGCGGGCCCGTCTTGCCGGGCCAATTCAGTGAGTGTAACGTAGTCAGAAGATCTAAGAGTTATGTAAAGAGAGGCAACTTCTAGGTGGATTTATCTGTAGGTGATTAGCGCTGTGCGACTTGAATTGCACTTTACGAGTATTGTCTCGTAGCAAGAGTCGCTTTTTATATCAATGATTTTGCGGTGTGCCATCTATATTAATCTGTGGTAAAGGTGAATTCAGATTTTTTTTATTGTGGTCCTCTACAGGGTCAAATTAAATTAGCTAGCCAAACTCCGCCCGCTGACGTTTTGGATATTGATACCGTGTTTGTACTGTTGACCGTTGAAGAGTTTCCTCGTCTGGAGCCAATCCTGGGTGGCCAATCAGGTCACGCTTATCATAAAAATGCATTGTCTTTGTAACTGAACCAACATGTAAAATGTCAACTCCTTAGGATAGGAGGAAGTGGTTATGCAAGCTTGCAAGATTAGCCCTAAACAAATAGAACAAAAATTGCAAGTTGAACAAAAGCTTTTAAAAAACAAAAAAAAAACCGAGGCTTTAGTGAGGTCATCGACGTATTTAAAGTAATTTGAAATATCAGTTTAGAAAATAATTTTTGTTTTTGAGTATACTTCGCAGATTTGGTTGGTATCGGTTTATCTAAACGTCTTTCGGCTGAAATGATAATGATGATGGGTTGTGGAGGTCAGATAGGCAGATCGCTCCATGTAAAATACTGCCGACCCCAACATAGTTGGGTAAAGGCTGGGCAGATTGATGGGTGTTTACATATCGATACTCATCACATATGGGTAGTTTCACTAGGTAGTGTAATATGACCCTGTATAATTCCTCATTGTCTTGACCTTACCCCCATTTATATGGAGTCAGCACAGCATGTCGTCATCTTCCATACTTATATAGAAGTCGTCACACCCTTTCTATCCATATCACCTTCCATACAGACCATTCATCGTTTCTCTGGTCTTCCCCTACTTTTATAACCAAACACATTCATACTCAAAAAAATTGGTCCTTTATACTAGCAATTAAATTAAAGTAGATCCCGACTACCCATTGAGTGTAACCTGTGATACTTTTAAATAAGCTATTGGCACATACCTGTGGGTATACCTGAGTTAGCGTGCGTAGCAGAGAGCGGAGCGCGCGTCTCACGCTATCAGCGCGCCCGGCCAGCGCGCAACCGCGCACTGCCCAGTTGAGTTGCTCCTGCACACGTAACAAAATCACTAAAGTATTTACTCATCTATTTTTATTATTATTATTATTTATTTATTCACAAAGAGTTTACAGTAGTCTTGTACTTAAAACTATGCCCCACAAAACTGTTTTCAGGGTTAATCTGTGGGAACGGATCATACAAATTTTATGTAACTACTCTGAGATAAGTTACACATTTATCCTTTATGCACACAACAGTACTGATGCGCACTTTATGCATAATACCTACCTACAGTAGGAGTCAATTACTGAATTAGAACCAAAGAAACATTTTTGGTCCTTTGAGGCGCTAGTTCATTAACTCGGGTCAAAGGACCTATGAATTTCCATAATGTTATGCAATAGAAAGCGTACCTTTTCAGTCTTTTCGATGCTGCCTTTCTCGGCAACTGGTGGTGCTTCTGGCTCACTATCACTAGTGGTCTCCACTGGCTCCCATGACCTACAGAAAGATATTTTGAATACATCACATATTGCTCAGATGTACGCCACTAATAAGTAGTACGTAAGTACAACTCAAATCTTTTGCGGCCTTCTAAGAAAACGAGTTCTAACTTTATTAAATTTCGAACTTAATTCCGACAAAATTAAAGTTCTTATTACAACCAAAAAAAAGGTGGTAATTTGGTAATGAGGACTTTACCTGAGTTGGAATAAAGTTAAAACTCGTTTTGTAATGAGAAGGTTAGATTCTGTCAAACCATTTAGGGGAAAAGCGCAGAAAATTTTACTAGCCAGTAGGTATACTCACTTGCACCTCGCCCGCCACCACTAGGCGCGAGCAGATGTGTGAGCTACACAACTTACTTGCATCTCGCATGGTCGTGCGCTAGATGCGCCCTCGCATGCAGCAACAGCGACACGGCGCGCCGCAGCCGGTGAGCTGCGCGCGCCGCGCCGCCGCCCGCGCGCTCGCCTGCCGCCGCCAGGCGCGAGCAGCCCGCGCGAAGAGATGTGTGAGCTACACAACTCACTTCACCTGCCTGTGTGGAGAGAACAAAAGGTTTTATAATAAGGCTATAGGAACAGCCGGTCTATTATGTAAAAATCTCACCACGAAATCTTAGGTGAATCACAGATTAATACAGATGGTTATGAAGCTACAAGTAAGCGGCGGGCTCGACTTGTTGGGCCAATTTGGTGAGTGTAGCGTACTCAAAACATCTAAGAGTTACGCGATAGAAAGAAAGAAAGGTAAGTTGAAAGAGAATATAACTGTAGGTAATTAGCGCTGTGCGACCTGAATTGCACTTTATTTTATCGTAGCAAGAGTGGCTTTTTATTTAAATGATTTTGCGAAGTGAACCCTTCTTTATTAATCTGTGGGTGAAGTGAGCTTGAACTGATCTGTCAATAGTGTCAATCTCTAGCATTAGGTAGAAGTTTTCACATTGAGATTTTTCAGAATAGATCGGCAGGTTGTTGGGAGAGAGAAGAAAGCGATCGATCAGCTATTCCAGTGCAAAGGTATCTTGGTTTGAAACGTGCGAAACCTTTTTGAGTCAGCCTAGACATTGCATTAAATGGAAGACCTTCAAGGTTCATAAACACTAAGCTGGATGTGCTTCTTCTCATCTACCGAGTATCTTTTGATAGTCTTTGTTCCTTAAACAAAGATACAACCACATCTACGAGTAAAAAGAAAGAAGTGAAAGTAAACAAGTTGATGCCTTACCTGCATGATATCCTGCAAGTTTCTAAGCAGCGAGTTCTCCTCCATTAAATCGGGCGGTACGGGAGGGGGTGGCGGAGCGGTCAGAGAGCGTTCGAACGTCATTATTGACCACCTGGTAACCAAAAAAAACAAAATATTATATGGATCATATTCATAACATTGGATAGGAAGTACATTCGATCTCGTAATTGCTTTACCAACTTTGACTACAATTCTCAGTGAATTGGAACTTCATACTAAGTGCGGATGTCACTGAACGCTATCAGCTTCAACGGCTGTCAGTGTCAATATTCCGCAACAATTTCAATACTGACAGCTTTTGAACGCGGTGTTTAAGTGCTGAACGCGTTAACTTTCATTGGTAAAATTCGTCTTATGGATACAAGTATCTAACTGTCAAACAAACCTTGTAGTTTGGTGACGTGCAACTGACTTTCAACCTCAGGGTGCTAAAGCAATTACAAGGTTGACTATACACGGTCCAACCTACCGCCAACTGTGAATCTCTTGTTGGCTCTTGTGATTGACTTATCAAAATAACAAAAACCAAATACGAGGTCATATTTGGCATCTCAACATGAGATAGGTTATATCCCACCAAAACCATTTTCATGTAAAATGTTGCCAAGACCATATGGCTCGCATTGTCAAAAAGTTATCAGATCTCATGTAGTCAAGCTTCTAACTCTACACGTCCTAACTCTACAAGCCCTAACTTCACAAACTCTACACCTTAGTCAAAATATGTGGCTTGGCCAGTTCCGGCCCGATCACCGTCGATTTATTGGTGGGGCGTGTAAAGTTAGAAGCTTGGCTTGACATGAAAAATAATTAACAAAATGAATGAATAATTAACTATTGTATAACAGAAAAGTAATGAACAGTGAATAAATTTTCACTTTACGCCCATGTGACGGTAGCGAAACGGCCAAGCCACATATTTTGTCTAAGGTGTAGAGTTTGTGAAGTTAAAATAGAAAACAGGGCTTAAAATAAAGCTGGCAAAAAGGTCAAAAAGTTTCATAGTAGGTATTAGGAAAAGCCCAATTTATTCAATTATTGGCATGTGATCGGAAATGTGGCTGGAGATTTGGCGCGAAGCTAGGATGACTCAAAAATTGGCTCATTAAATATTATTGTGAAGAGAAATCGACATCCAGTTTATTGGCATATTATTTTTTGGGTTCGGGCCCCTATTGCTAAGGCTCCGCTGTCCGTCCGTACGTCCGTCTGTCACAGGGCTGTATCTTTTGAACTGTAATAGGTAGAAACTTGACATTTTCCCAGAGTGCGTATTACTATGGCCGCTCTATCAAAAAATAATAAAAATAAAATCATTTAAAAAAGTAAAGGGGTCCCCATACAAGTAACGAAAAGGTATGCAGAGTTAAATATTGTACACACGGCTACACATCAAGCTATACATTTCCAGTATAAGCTGACCTCGCATTGTATGGAAATCCTATACAATGCGAGATGAGCATAAACTGGAAATGTATAGCTTGATGTGTAGCCGTGTGTACCACCATACACACGAAGGGTTCCGTACCACCGTACGGAACTCTTCGTGTGTGAGTCCGACTCGCACTTGGCCGCTTTTCCGCTTTTCGCTTTTTGATTCCTTATTCAATAGCAATATTATTCTAATTAAAATTGGAATTCTAGAGTTCTAATCGCTTTAGAGTAGGAATTCACTGAAGTGAAAAGAAATTGTTTATTATGCTAGTAAATGAAAGTGCGTTATTATTTGTTATAAGTTCTTACTCAATGCAACTGCTTTCTGATTTATTGAATAAATAATCATACGAAAGCTCTGTTTGAACTTTTTTTTTTTTTTTGTATAAAGTTCTTTAACGCGGCTTGCGGTAGGATTACACTGGCAGAAATCGTCACGCGAAAAAGCGTTCATACTCGTGATTGTCTTCTTTTATTTTGATAGAGAGAGAGAGAAAGGGAGTATTTGGTCAAAATGAAAATCCATGATGGCGAGTGCGGAAATTTTGTCAATTTTCGTCATGGATGTCGCTGTGATAGTTTTCGAGGGTGCTAAAGCCGGTCGTGAGGTCAAATGTAAATCCAAGATGGCGGCTGAGAAAATATTGTTTTTGTATTAAATCATACGTGAGAAGGAACTTCGGTCTTGACGGCCCCTGACCGCAAACGTTTTTTTTTCAGGATAGTTTATTGACTTGACCCGAGACAACTATACCAATATTCTTACCTGTCCAGCATCTTAGTGGAAGCCCTCTCGTATCGTTCGATGAGCACCTGAAGGTTGGCTGCGTCATCGCAGGAGGCTCCCCAACCCAACACTCGAGCCAGGTCATTACCGGTGCCCAGAGGAAGCACTGCAGTCTGAACTTGACGCTGCAAGGAGATACGGTGTTAGTTTTGGGAGAAGGTTTGGTCCATTCGTCGGGACAAAAATTTTACTCGGTGGTAATAAATGTCAAAGTCTAATGAGCCAATCATATTTATTTTCCACTTGTTGTTTGCCGCGGCTTCGCCCGTGTGTACCCTAACTCTTTTCTAAAATAAAAGCAGCCTAAGTTATAACATCTCCTTATAATATCAGCTATATCTGAAAGGGAAAGTCCCGTCAAAATCAGTCCAGCAGTTTCGGAGATTAGCCGGAACAAACAGACAGACAGTGAAAATAAAAAATTAATGTTTATTCTATTATAATAATAATAATAATAATAAATCATTTTATTTCGGATAACACAAAAAGATCCATAAATTGTTAGTAACATTTGCACTTAAATCATTATTGTTAGTACCTAATCTAAACTAAAGACGAATTTGTGGGAAGACCACCCAATATCTAGACACACCGAGAAATGGTAGTGGTCTAACTATGGTATCAGTCTTCGCACAAATTGTCTCATTATGGCGGAGGAAGTATCGGCCGCCACAGCCATCAGGATACTATTATGACTGCCTCTTATTCTGCTCAGGAGTGAGGCTGTTTTTTTGCGGATGATGGCATGAAATCCGTCGGTATGATTTACCGCGAACATTTCTGAAGCACTGCAAAAACGAGGCAGTCGCAATAGCATCCTAAACACATTATTGTATTGAACGCGTAGAACATCCAGCGACCTTTTCGAGTAGTTGACCCAAAGATTACCGGTGTAAAAACTCTGACAATAAGCCACCGAGAAAATCTTCGTGCCAACATCACATCACCCCTGACCGCCAGAGCCCTACGCTCCCTCTCAATGTCACTATGGTCACTGAGGTCACTGGTAAGAAAATGCCCAAGATATTTTAACTTTGAGACTTTACGAACTGGCGTTCCGTTTATGGCAAGTTCGAGGGCATCTTCCCGACACTTACCAGCGACCCCAAAGACCATGTATTCACATTTTTTGCCATTATAGACTAGTCCATGTGCAGCAGCGTAGGTCTCACATACTTTGAGCATCTCTGCGATCGACCCCGGCGACGGGCCCTACAGCACCATGTCATCCGCATAACGGATGTTGTTACAACTAACACCATTTACCCTGCATCCGACACGCATGCTGCTAAGCTCGGCAATGAGGTCGTTTACATAATGATTGAAGAGCCGGGGAGACGACAAACCACCCTGCCTCACACCGCACTCCAACCCATATGATTCCGAGAGCGCATCAGACCATCTGACACGGTTTGTCTGGTTTGAATACCAAAACTGCAACACTCTGAGCAGCTCCTCCGGTATACCCCTACTCCTTAATTTACTCCTTTTTTTACTTTTATTATGTTATACTATTATGTTTATTCATATGTACGAGGATTTAGTAAAAAACTGTTATTTTGACATTACAAACGACATTTCAATTTTATTAATTTGTTGATAGATTACTACATTTTACGTAATTTTATTTGTTTTGAGAAATTGTGCCATTGAGTGACATTCATAATTTTTCAGTTTGAGTCAGGACCTGTCTTTGTTTGTATTGTGTCTTTGTTATACAGTTAATCTTATTTTAACTCATTTTTGACGCTGCTTGACTAATTTAAGGCGTGAAATAAGTATTCTTCCAAAACACCAAGTCCTTGGATAGCTATACCGAGAATATTTTTGGGACGACTGACAAACCTTAAAGACCAAATTCCAGATTTGCTTCATTATCTTAAAATTTTACTGTATCCTTAGTTTTGCTAGGTCTTCCCGAAGAACCATATTCAATAAAAAAAAATAACACACCGGGGAAGCTCTTGGCCTTCATCTCATCTGATGGTAAGTGATGATCAGGCCGAAGGTGGAGGCGAGCTTCACCTGGAATCCTCAACCACAGAGGAACCCTCTAACTGCCAAAACAACAATGATGTTAACATTGTTGTTATGGCGACAGACTTAGATAAGGTAGTGGCAGCTAGCCAGGTGGTCTAAGCCGAGCTAAACAGTTCGACTTAAATATTTCATACTCACATGCATGTCCAGTTTATCGACCTCCTGCAGGACCCACCCGACCGACCCATCCCCTGAACACACGAGCACCCTCAGGGGGGCGAAGTGCCTGAACAGACGGAGCCCTAGCCGAGGCCCTGCCCCGCTCAGCTCGAACACTTGTGCTGGGTTCAGAAGTTGCTTGAAGCGACGGAGGAACTTCACGCCTTGGTTATCACCTGGTGAAATGGAGATGGTATTAATTTGAGAAAATGTACAAGGTGGGGCAACAGTAATGACACAATGTGAATGCGTCATAATTTTTGCAAATGGCGTCAAATGTCATTGTGCTTTGATAATTCGATGATGATTACAGATGGAGAATTAGTTGACAATGCAATGGAGCCATACACACAGCTCAGGAGCCTCAGTCAATGACGGAGATTTTGAAAAACTAATTTCTGGGCCGTATAATCTCTCATTTTGGCGATTTGATCTGGCTGGCCAAATTGCCAGTTCTGACGGTGCCAGACTTCTTCCTTTGGGACTTTTTGAAATCTCGCGTTAACCAACATAAACCACAACCTTGCAAGTCTTGAAAGCCAACATTGAACAAGAATTCACCAAAATCGAGCCAGATTAATTCAAATTGCCGAAATGTGCATCAACTCAGAAGGTCGTAATTTGACCGATATAACTTTTTTGACTTAATGTCATCAATTTTACACCTGTAAATCTTTCCGTTAAAACAGGCACTTTTTTTATTTTCAATAAAATGGTAGCCAATTCACAATATGACATTACTTTTGTCCCACCTTGTTATATGGAGATTGAATAAGCTTGCCAAATATTACACAACTTTTCAAGGCCGATAGGTTATTATCATAGCTAGCATAGTTACACAAGTATCTGCACTGCTGATATTTTCAGTTACAACTAGAATAGCGACCACTTAGCTTGTAATTAACCTTTTAGTTCCCGTACCGGTGCTGCCAAAGTGCCAACCACTGTCTGTATGATAGTATGTATGTGAGATAGGTATGATACTTAGGTATTTTTTTTTTTATTCAGAGCAACGAAACACTAAACAGTATCGGCAAAACATGGACAAGGCACGAATAGAGATGTAAAGATCAATATTGATCAATGTGCTCTCTCAGGCCGAGGTCTATAAACGTTACATACCAAGTAGGTACTTGGACTAAGCATTAGTTCTGTCACTGTCGCACAACTGTCAAACTAAAAGTGCAAGATAGAGACAGGAACATGTCTTAATCAAATCACGAGGTGAGCTGGTAAATCTCGGCCTCAGCCGTTTTACCAGAATCTCCTCAATTTATATCACTCACCAGATCTAGAGTTAACGAACACAATAAGTGGACTAGCATTGGGGGGCCTATCCGGGACCCACGCGTCGTCGGGGCCCACGGAGTGGAGGCGTGTGGGGGGCACGACGGAGGCGCGTGCCGGTCCCAGTGAGCACGACGCGCACCACGTCGGCTTGCACGCAGCGTGCACGCAGCGACGACACCACACGCATCTGAAGTCTTGTAGTCTGGGGACAAAGGGAAGTTGTCAAAATATATGTGTATATATTTTTTGCGCATTATTACTTCGTAAAGGCAGGTTTTAAGGCATTATTATAATCTTATAGAGACTAAGATATAGGAAAGCGTCTAAAGTTTTAGTACCTGTAGTCGTAGGTGATACCTTCAGTCGTGCGGATACAAAAAAAAACGAGCGAGCCTTACATTAGTCACATTATGATGTGTAACATCTGACATCTTGGCTGACAGTAGCAACCTCTCGGAAAATGGGTTGGTACCATATGACAGCCAACTCTAGCATCGCGCGCGCTCATTGGTCAAATCAGAAAGCGCGCGCTTCCCCGGCTTCCTGTTACACATTTCCGTCCCTTTTCACGAAATCACTCCCACAGATTGCAGGAAAGCGAGAGGAAACATGTTACACATCAAAAACCTAGTTTATTTTTATTTTCATGAAGACCATTAGATTACAATTCTGAAAGTTCCAATTCTATAGTATGGCTACAATTTGTTCTTATCGATTGAAACAGGAAAATAACTTTTTTATCATAATAATATCAGGATTTTCTAAAGGCGCTCCCATCGGAGCGTTCGCCTGTAATCTAAATAAAAAAATCAAAGACTCGATTTTGAGCATTACGTTACAATACTGTCTCACTGACTGACGGGCATTCGCCTGTAATGTATCAATCCAAGATTCGATAAGATTCGCATTCATGTTACAAATTGTATCACGGGTGCTCCTACTCACTACTGTTGCAGGCGAATGGTCCCGGAGAATGTAATTTGTTACAAATTGTATCATTACAGGTTGCGCACTGTAATGCTAGGTTCTCCTCACTTACTGATGTAATGCTCGAACCTGAACTGTAACATTACAAGCGCCTTAATCTTTTGTTTTCAAAAGAATATTAATTTTACGTTTCACCCTACATATGGACAATATAATATCATCCATTGCCCAAGTTTCACTACATTCTTCCATAGTAAATCACGTGTGTAAGGGACGAATCACTACCAGTTTTCGTCACCAAGTTACATAAATCGGTCCTTTGCAAACCCTTTCGAACATTGACATTTAATGCCAAAAGCCGATTATAGGAACTAATGGCACGCCTTGTATTGTGACGACTTCCATGCAGATGTGACTTGCAAAGGAGCTTGGTATTTTTCCGCAAAAGTTGTTTGACTATGGGAATTTGTAAGGCTTTCACAGCTCATGAATGTTTTGTATTCAATGTGGATATTAATCCCTTCATTGTTCTTAGGGATATAAAAAGAAAATGATTAAAAAAACCAAAATACCCGCCTGCAAACCTTACAAAAAACAAAGTTTAATGCTTGTTTTACTTTTTTTATTTGTGTTTTTGCAGTTGGGTTTCATGTTTTTATTAAATAATTTGCTTTATTTCAAGGTTTTTAGTTTTATTAATATACATATATACATATATATATGAAATTGACTCTTTCATTTATTCATTGAGCTTCAGTTTGATACCAATATTTTGTAATTTATTTTATAAAAAACTTCCCCTGTCTTTTTTTATTAACAGGTGTAATTTATAAATATTATATAGTCATTCCCACAATTAATACGAATCTAACGACATCTCATATGTTAAAATCCATCAAGCCATTTGGGCTATAGAGTGTTCCAAAGAAATAGACATACATACTTACATACATACTCTCGAAAAACATTATCCGCGTTCTGGGACGGCCGCGGCCTGGTAAACATATTTCCCTCCTTTTGGGACAGTCGGCTAAACACATTACCCTCCTTCTGGGATAGTCGGGTAAACACATTACCCTCCTTCTGGGACAGTCGGGTAAAAAAGGAAGGTTCATAATATGTCATCTATTTACTTCTACTGGTCGGTATCATTATCTTCCTGTCGCGCACTATGCCTTGCAGTTTCCCATGTTACTTGGGGTCCGATCAACACGCTTTCTCCTTCCATTCACCCCTATCAACCTTCACATTATCATTCACTCCTTTTTCTTTCATATCATTCCTCCCATAATCCATCCATATCTACATTCACATACGTTTTAATCCCTCTGCAGACCGATATGAGAATTAAAAAAACGAGCGAGCTTTACAGTAGTCGCTTATGATGTGTAACATCTGACCTTGGTAATAAGCAACATTAAAGGGGCCTCTTCAAGGTCTTTTCTGCCGGCCAACTCTAGCACCGCGCGCGCTCATTGGTCAAATCAATTAGCGCGCGCTACCCCGAGTTACTGTGACACATTTCCGTCCCTTTTTACGTAATCACTACCACAGAATTGCTTTTTTTTTAAATTCAGATTTTGATTGCAGGAAACCGAGAGGAGAGATGTTACCCATCAAAAAAACAGTCCTGAAAATGATATTTTAAGAAGCACAGCAACAGTTTCTTTCTAAAATAAAAGTCAAATTGACGTCTACACTATGGATGTGCTGTAACTAAGTTTAGAAAAGCTGTTTGGAATTCTGTGACAGTCATCTAGGGAAAACGAGTTAGACTAGACTCAATTTTCTACACATTCTACCTGCTATCAATATCAATTCAATTTCAAAATAGATTTGAATAAAATGCACGAGTGCATAGAAAATATCATTAGTTTGTGCAATGATGGGTTAAATGTGTTAAGAAAATGTCTGTCATTACAATGCAAAGTGAAAACTCTTCGTCTACAGCTACACCTTATATAATAATATATTATAATATACAATATCGCCCATGGGCATGTGAACGTCCGTTTTTTTTTCTTCAGAATATTCATGAAAAATTATCAAAAATGATCTTTAATATTTTTCATGTTATTCTATTTTTTATTTTTTTGTGTAACGTTTGCCTTATCTCCGATGTTATTGGCTCGATTTGGATTGTTTATTATTTCTAAAAGCTTGAGTTATTTTATCGGATTAACTAAAATTTTTTGTAAAAAATTTGATCCAAGGTTGACGGCTGGAACCAAAGGCGTAACGTCCTTTCCGAGGCACGGAGGGGTCTCGGTATGTTAAGATGGTCACCAATCCACGGACTGACCGCAGCAAGCGTAGTTTAACCTGATCGATCGACCCGTGGGGCTGTTATTACTTAGCCAGTGTTTCTTTCCCGTTCTTCTCCATAGGAACTTACTACGCTTTGGAATGAGCATTTCTTCATACGAGTATTTCTGTGTGACCGACCCCTTGACAATTCAAAAGTGCCTGTAATTGGTTTATTTGAAATAAATGCTTTGTGTTTGAGTTTGCCAGGAGTCCCTCCTCCAAGCATTTTAAGAATGGTCAGAGATAAATAGCTGCCCTATTTAAGCCGAACTTCCAAAGAAATGTGTTATACCATTCTAAAACTTTTGCAAACTACAACAAAAGTTAAACTAGTTCATACATAAGTTACATTTATTAGATAGCCCTATTTCCCTTGTTTGGACCCATCAAAACTTAGGGATCGCTAGAATGATTCGGGTCCATTGGCTAAAACTTGTTCTTCATAAAGACCTTTAAGGCTGGTCGAGGGCGTTCCAGTTAACCTGCAATAGTATAGCGTACAAACAAAAATACTAACTTTTTTTTTGTCTGTTTCAGAAAAGTGCGCGTGTACAGAGTGTTCGTTTTACGTATGGATTTAATATATACATAATTTTTTCGATCTTAATATTTTTTTAGTACTATTGCGGGTTAACGAGAACGCCATCGGTTAATTAATATACTGTTTATGCTAGTCTCGCGTCTAACTTTGCTTGCGCGATGCAGGATTTTACGTGACATTATTGTGATGCGTAGTTCGCATGTAGCGTTGTAGATAGCGTCACAAGTTATTGTTAACCGACTACTATTGATTGCTGCGGTTTTAAAATATAACCATATACTCGTAGTTATAGAGATATGAGGGACAGGATGTAAAGTTCTCTTTAGAAAAGGGGGGATTCTGCGACCAGACGGGTGTTGTGTCTGGTGGGTTACTGCCTGACGATTAGTGTCGGGACGTTGTATATATTCTAGTCACGCGGTAAACCCTGCTTGCGCGATGCAGGATTTTGCGTGACGGACTTCATTGTGATACGTAGTACTCATGTGGTCACATGTCAACAGACAGATTTAAGGATACGATTGATAATTATAATGCATTTGAAATATTATTAAAATGGTCTTCAATTTATTTTATTTTATACCCTTTTTTCTTGTGATGGTCTTAATTCCAACATTGCCTTATTTTCCGAAATTTTCTTTTGTCTAAAGTACCGACAGTTTCACGGAAAGTGCTGGTGTGAGTGACGTCATTAGGCGCGCTCAGGTGCGAGGGTCCTCGGAGCTGAGAGCGTGAAATGGCTTCACATTTGCAAAAATATTATATGAATGACGCACCATCTTACCAACATAGATGCTATTTTGTTAACCCCCGACGGAAAAAGAGGAGTGTTAATAAGTTTAACGTGTGTATCTGTGTATCTATGTGTCTGTCTGCGCCTTCGTAGCTCCCAAACGGCTGAACCGATTGTGCTTTTGTTTTGAATTTGCAGGATACCCAACTTCCTTACCAACTAACAGCACAGGTATCGTGCTTGGGCTCAATGAATAGGTTATAGATAGATGATGCACAGGGTCTGGTGATGGAGTAAGAAAGAGTATGTCGCGGCTGTATTTTTTTATTGCGTTGACCTAAAAGCTTGATTTTTTTGAGATCCAAGGGACCGTAGACCTACGTATTTGATATTAATTTCAACTTGATACCTCCACGCGTTCCTGAGAAAAAAGGTCTTGACAGACTGACAGACGGACAACGCGGTGATCCTATAAGAGTTCCGTTTTTTCCTTTTCAGGTACGGAACCCTAAAAACGATGGATGGACTGTGTGAAAGATGATATGGATTAAAAGGGGGTGGCTACCGAGATTACGGCTGCTAGAGAAGTATGGAGGAAAGGGACATGTTGCTCCGACAGCAAATAACTTGGGATAAGCGCAAGAGAATGCTGATGAGTCATTATCCAGGAGTATTCTGTTTCTCTATTTCCACGTAGATTCCACCTGTGTACTGACAAACACTGACAAATGCTTGCACTGACTCGACAGGTCCGCTCAAATCTGTGTGGTCCTTTCCTCAAAAGACCATTTCAGACACTAATAATCTACATGGTCCTCATATGTCTGGTCTTTAAAAGAGAATGCAGCCTCTGAGTTTGTTTCGGCCTTTCTTCTCAGAGTAGTCAGATAGGAAACGCCGAACTCATCTAGCTTATTTTTAATATACAGGGTGGCAGGGACATCGAGGCGAAAATATGATACCATGGATTCAGTACATGATTCTGAACCCCCTGCATTGAAATTTGGGTCGGTTATTATAAAAAAAATCTGCTGGTTCATAGAAAAGTGCAATACCCACGCGGTCAAAATGTATGGAACAGTTGTTTTTTTTTTAAAAGCAGTTTTCGCGTCGATGTCCGTGGCAACCTGTATTTTAATATGGCGTGTAAAAGTGATTCCGATTCACAGAATAAACAATTTCATTTAATTTACTGTTTCATCAAACTATGTAATACGCGGTGCACGAATCAATCTAGCTAATCGCTAAAAACAGGTTTTGCTTGGATAGTTCTTGTTGATCTCGTTTTTTTTTTGTCATTTATGTAATTCGTTTATTTGTTTACTAATTTATTTATTTATTTAGAAGTATTAAAATTATGTATTCGGTATGTTGAAACTGTTTGTACTCCCCGTCACTTGTCTATAAGGGTTCATTAGAAAACCAGCGTCAGGCATCATTTGTCTGGCATTAATGCTGAAATTAACATTTTTGGCGCAGCCGTGAGGATTACTTCTACTTTTAGTTTGTTTTTATTTTGTGTTTCACGAACTGTGTCCAAATAAAAGTTTTCTTTCTTTCTTTCTTTCTAATAAAGAGAAAGCAAAGATCTAGCCACAATGTTCCAAATAAAGCTTTTGAACGGAACCAACCGAAATGGTTTCAGGGAACTATCCCGCGAAGTCTTTTCGTTCAACGGATGAGTAGTGGCTCAAATAGTGTTGTTTCAATTTCCCGGGGCTCTGCCCGAGATAATGGCCGAGTGTTGCTTATTTCCTGACAATCCCCGGGATTTAGCCTCCAGGGAACACTCTGAGGCTTAGTTATTGGTACTCGGCAGCCATTATTTTGTCTATACAAGTTTTTTGATGTGTAACATTTTTCCTCTCGTTTCCCTGCAATCTGTGGGAGTGATTTCGTGAAAAGGGACGGAAGTGTGTAACAGGAAGTCGGGGAAGCACGCGCTATTTGACTTGAACAATGATCACGCGCCATGGTAGAGTTGGCTGTGTCAGATAGTAACAACACATTTTTCGAGAGGTTAGTACTGTCAGCCAAGATGTCAGATGTTACACATCATATGCGACTACTGATATGCTGCGGCCGCATCTGCGTCTGTCGTGACAAAGCAATGCGTGCCGATGCTTCGTATGTTTTGCTCGCTAAAAGTAATCGCGCTATTTCGGTGGTCACATTAGCGGCTTTGGCCACGTTTGTTATGTACCGCCACCCGGGCGATAAGTGCTGCGCAGCCCGAACTATCGTGACGATAACCGATAATGGTCGGTCACATCTGCATGTATCGTATCATTGTGCGAAGCTTCGTCACGATAGACGAACGTTTTAATCCCTCTGCAGACCGATATGAGAATTAAAAAAACGAGCGAGCTTTACAGTAGTCGCTTATGATGTGTAAAATCTGACCTTGGTAATAAGCAACATTAAAGGGGCCTCTTCAAGGTCTTTTCTGCCGGCCAACTCTAGCACCGCGCGCGCTCATTGGTCAAATCAATTAGCGCGCGCTACCCCGAGTTACTGTGACATATTTCCGTCCCTTTTTACGTAATCACTACCACAGAATTGCTTTTTTTTTAAATTCAGATTTTGATTGCAGGAAACCGAGAGGAGAGATGTTACCCATCAAAAAAACAGTCCTGAAAATGATATTTTAAGAAGCACAGCAACAGTTTCTTTCTAAAATAAAAGTCAAATTGACGTCTACACTATGGATGTGCTGTAACTAAGTTTAGAAAAGCTGTTTGGAATTCTGTGACAGTCATCTAGGGAAAACGAGTTAGACTAGACTCAATTTTCTACACATTCTACCTGCTATCAATATCAATTCAATTTCAAAATAGATTTGAATAAAATGCACGAGTGCATAGAAAATATCATTAGTTTGTGCAATTATGGGTTAAATGTGTTAAGAAAATGTCTGTCATTACAATGCAAAGTGAAAACTCTTCGTCTACAGCTACACCTTATATAATAATATATTATAATATACAATATCGCCCATGGGCATGTGAACGTCCGTTTTTTTTTCTTCAGAATATTCATGAAAAATTATCAAAAATGATCTTTAATATTTTTCATGTTATTCAATTTTATATTTTTTTGTGTAACGTTTGCCTTATCTCCGATGTTATTGGCTAGATTTGGATTGTTTATTATTTCTAAAAGCTTGAGTTATTTTATCGGATTAACTAAAATTTTTTGTAAAAAATTTGATCCAAGGTTGACGGCTGGAACCAAAGGCGTAACGTCCTTTCCGAGGCACGGAGGGGTCTCGGTATGTTAAGATGGTCACCAATCCACGGACTGACCGCAGCAAGCGTAGTTTAACCTGATCGATCGACCCGTGGGGCTGTTATTACTTAGCCAGTGTTTCTTTCCCGTTCTTCTCCATAGGAACTTACTACGCTTTGGAATGAGCATTTCTTCATACGAGTATTTCTGTGTGACCGACCCCTTGACAATTCAAAAGTGCCTGTAATTGGTTTATTTGAAATAAATGCTTTGAGTTTGAGTTTGCCAGGAGTCCCTTCTCCAAGCATTTTAAGAATGGTCAGAGATAAATAGCTGCCCTATTTAAGCTGAACTTCCAAAGAAATGTGTTATACCATTCTAAAACTTTTGCAAACTACAACAAAAGTTAAACTAGTTCATACATAAATTACATTTATTAGATAGCCCTATTTCCCTTGTTTGGACCCATCAAAACTTAGGGATCGCTAGAATGATTCGGGTCCATTGGCTAAAACTTGTTCTTCATAAAGACCTTTAAGGCTGGTCGAGGGCGTTCCAGTTAACCTGCAATAGTATAGCGTACAAACAAAAATACTAACTTTTTTTTTTGTCTGTTTCAGAAAAGTGCGCGTGTACAGAGTGTTCGTTTTACGTATGGATTTAATATATACATAATTTTTTCGATCTTAATATTTTTTTAGTACTATTGCGGGTTAACGAGAACGCCATCGGTTAATTAATATACTGTTTATGCTAGTCTCGCGTCTAACTTTGCTTGCGCGATGCAGGATTTTACGTGACATTATTGTGATGCGTAGTTCGCATGTAGCGTTGTAGATAGCGTCACAAGTTATTGTTAACCGACTACTATTGATTGCTGCGGTTTTAAAATATAACCATATACTCGTAGTTATAGAGATATGAGGGACAGGATGTAAAGTTCTCTTTAGAAAAGGGGGGATTCTGCGACCAGACGGGTGTTGTGTCTGGTGGGTTACTGCCTGACGATTAGTGTCGGGACGTTGTATATATTCTAGTCACGCGGTAAACCCTGCTTGCGCGATGCAGGATTTTGCGTGACGGACTTCATTGTGATACGTAGTACTCATGTGGTCACATGTCAACAGACAGATTTAAGGATACGATTGATAATTATAATGCATTTGAAATATTATTAAAATGGTCTTCAATTTATTTTATTTTATACCCTTTTTTCTTGTGATGGTCTTAATTCCAACATTGCCTTATTTTCCGAAATTTTCTTTTGTCTAAAGTACCGACAGTTTCACGGAAAGTGCTGGTGTGAGTGACGTCATTAGGCGCGCTCAGGTGCGAGGGTCCTCGGAGCTGAGAGCGTGAAATGGCTTCACATTTGCAAAAATATTATATGAATGACGCACCATCTTACCAACATAGATGCTATTTTGTTAACCCCCGACGGAAAAAGAGGAGTGTTAATAAGTTTAACGTGTGTATCTGTGTATCTATGTGTCTGTCTGCGCCTTCGTAGCTCCCAAACGGCTGAACCGATTGTGCTTTTGTTTTGAATTTGCAGGATACCCAACTTC
Organism: Agrochola macilenta; assembly: GCA_916701695.1. NCBI lineage: Eukaryota > Metazoa > Arthropoda > Insecta > Lepidoptera > Noctuidae > Agrochola > Agrochola macilenta. Next base: position 4,740,772 of record OU753554.1, on the reverse strand, counting down.
CTTACCAACTAACAGCACAGGTATCGTGATTGGGCTCAATGAATAGGTTATAGATAGATGATGCACAGGGTCTGGTGATGGAGTAAGAAAGAGTATGTCGCGGCTGTATTTTTTTATTGCGTTGACCTAAAAGCTTGATTTTTTTGAGATGCAAGGGACCGTAGACCTATGTATTTGATATTAATTTCAACTTGATACCTTCACGCGTTCCTGAGAAAAAGGGTCTTGGCAGACTGACAGACGGACAACGCGGTGATCCTATAAGAGTTCAGTTTTTTTCCTTTTCAGGTACGGAACCCTAAAAACGATGGATGGACTGTGTGAAAGATGATATGGATTAAAAGGGGGTGGCTACCGAGATTACGGCTGATAGAGAAGTATGGAGGAAAGGGACATGTTGCTCCGACAGCAAATAACTTGGGATAAGCCCAAGAGAATGCTGATGAGTCATTATCCAGGAGTATTCTGTTTCTCTATTTCCACGTAGATTCCACCTGTGTACTGACAAACACTGACAAATGCTTGCACTGACTCGGCAGGTCCGCTCAAATCTGTGTGGTCCTTTCCCCAAAAGACCATTTCAGACACTAATAATCTACATGGTCCTCATATGTCTGGACTTTAAAAGAGACTGCAACCTCTGAGTTTGTTTCGGCCTTTCTTCTCAGAGTAGTCAGATAGGAAACGCCGAACTCATCTAGCTTATTTTTAATATACAGGGTGGCAGGGACATCGAGGCGAAAATATGATACCATGGATTCAGTACATGATTCTGAACCCCCTGCATTGAAATTTAGGTCGGTTATTATAAAAAAAATCTGCTGGTTCATAGAAAAGTGCAATACCCACGCGGTCAAAATGTATGGAACAGTTGTTTTTTTTTTAAAAGCAGTTTTCGCGTCGATGTCCGTGCCAACCTGTATTTTAATATGGCGTGTAAAAGTGATTCCGATTCACAGAATAAACAATTTCATTAAATTTACTGTTTCATCAAACTATGTAATACGCGGTGCACGAATCAATCTAGCTAATCGCTAAAAACAGGTTTTGCTTGGATAGTTCTTGTTGATCTCGTTTTTTTTTTGTCATTTATGTAATTCGTTTATTTGTTTACTAATTTATTTATTTATTTAGAAGTATTAAAATTATGTATTCGGTATGTTGAAACTGTTTGTACTCCCCGTCACTTGTCTATAAGGGTTCATTAGAAAACCAGCGTCAGGCATCATTTGTCTGGCATTAATGCTGAAATTAACATTTTTGGCGCAGCCGTGAGGATTACTTCTACTTTTAGTTTGTTTTTATTTTGTGTTTCACGAACTGTGTCCAAATAAAAGTTTTCTTTCTTTCTTTCTTTCTAATAAAGAGAAAGCAAAGATCTAGCCACAATGTTCCAAATAAAGCTTTTGAACGGAACCAACCGAAATGGTTTCAGGGAACTATCCCGCGAAGTCTTTTCGTTCAACGGATGAGTAGTGGCTCAAATAGTGTTGTTTCAATTTCCCGGGGCTCTGCCCGAGATAATGGCCGAGTGTTGCTCATTTCCTGACAATCCCCGGGATTTAGCCTCCAGGGAACACTCTGAGGCTTAGTTATTGGTACTCGGCAGCCATTATTTTGTCTATACAAGTTTTTTGATGTGTAACATCTTTCCTCTCGTTTCCCTGCAATCTGTGGGAGTGATTTCGTGAAAGGGACGGAAGTGTGTAACAGGAAGTCGGGGAAGCACGCGCTATTTGACTTGAACAATGATCACGCGCGATGGTAGAGTTGGCTGTGTCAGATAGTAACAACAAATTTTTCGAGAGGTTAGTACTGTCAGCCAAGATGTCCGATGTTACACATCATATGCGACTACTGATATGCTGCGGCCGCATCTGCGTCTGTCGTGACAAAGCAATGCGTGCCGATGCTTCGTATGTTTTGCTCGCTAAAAGTAATCGCGCTATTTCGGTGGTCACATTAGCGGCTTTGGCCACGTTTGTTATGTACCGCCACCCGGGCGATAAGTGCTGCGCAGCCCGAACTATCGTGACGATAACCGATAATGGTCGGTCACATCTACATGTATCGTATCATTGTGCGAAGCTTCGTCACGATAGACGCAGATGCGGTTACGTCCGCAGGCTTAGGCTCGCTTAAGGCTCGCAGGTTTTTTTTAAGGTTAACAATACAATCTTTCTTAGCAAGGAATATTGTTTTGGGTGGCCAAAAGGTATTAGAAAGAAAGAAAGAAAGAAAAGAAAGAAACTTAACTTCACAGGAAATACAAACAGTAAATAATAAAAAATTATAAAAACTAATATTTAAAAAAATCATAAATGGAGCATTTAAAAACGAACAGAATAATAACGACTTGTGCGAGGCCAAAAAGGCTCCTATCTCAGCATAATGCGGCGATATTTAAAAAAAAAATTACCACAGCGCTGGTATTCTGATAGGACCACTGTGATGCCACGGACATATCTACGGACTTAGATAAATCCCACTAGGGGATTACAGAATAAATAATTAAAAAAAAAAAACGAATATCAATAAAAACTGAAGTAATGTACAATAAATAACCATCAACATAAGTTAGGACAGAATCTAACTGAGAGAAAAAGGCGAGTGGTGGCATACAACATCAACAGAATAGCAAATAGAATTAAAAACATTGTTAATATATAAGGTATGTACGTAAGGTGGTGCATTGTTATGTAAAAGAGCGCCTCTCGCCATCAAACGTAAAAGTTTGGCGAGTTTAGAATTAAGTAACACCTCTGTATTAAAATACTCGTATCATCAAATAAAAATAAAATAAAAAAAACAGTGGATAGATGGATAATTGTATTCTATAGTTTTATGAAATCGTCCATGTATGTAATGAGCACTTTGCTTCATCCCTATGTGCTTGACTAAACTGTTTTTATCATGGTCGGAAATTTTATGGCTATTCGTTTTCACAATTCCAGCCATTGGGAGACTCTTTCATTTTGCGTGTATTTATTAAGAGTTTATACAGAAAGTGGGCAACGTGACGTCGCAAATAGCTGTCAACTATTTCGCTGTTTTGATTAATTTGGCAATATTATTGTATGGAAATAAGAAATATGGCTACCTAGTGAACTAAAATATTGAGAAATGCAATAATTAATATTGTAACACCGAATATTTAGTTTAGATGTAAAAAAATATTTTGAAACTTCCCAAATGCCTTTTTTACACCTAAAACAGTTACAACATCAAATTCAGTGTTATAATTGCAGTCTAACCGGATTCAGCTGAATACCAGTATTTTACATGGAGCGACTGCCTATCTGACCTCCCAGTAAGTGGGTAATACGATACCCCTTGGCAAGACTGGTTGTCAGACTTTCGGGCTCCTGAGGACCTGTAAAGACTGTCAAAGATCCATGAATGATGACGGGACCGGGACGGGACCAACGGCTTAACGTGCTTTCTGAGGCAGGGAGGAGTTTCGGTATGTAAAGATGATCACCCATCCACAGACCAACCCCGGCAAGCGTAGCTTAACCTGACGGATCGACCCGTGCAGCAGTTATTACTTAGCCACGAGCTTCTTATTTCAATACAGTAATATTGCCAAATTAATTAAAACCAGTACCTAAATATTTGACAGCTATTTGCGACGTTGCCAACTTTTCGGATAAACCCACTTAAAGTAGGCATATTATTCTGAAACACTGGATTACAAATAGTAAAATTCAACGAAACAATATTGTTTTAACAAATAAAGTATTATTTTCTTTGCCTAGAGCGGCAGGAGCATTACGTACATACGTTAAGTAACGTACAAATGATTGATCGACCTGCTAAGTACGGCTAAGTAACGATAGATCAACCGGCACGATATCACTCACGTTAACGGTTCATTCATCAATTTCCAGCAATTAACTCCTAAAAGGGAATGGTTATAGATAGATACACTAGATTAAGACCTGTCACTTCATTATATTATTAATAGAAAATAAATACATATCTCTAATCAAGTTTTCACCTACTGAATCTTTGCAAAAGATTTTAGAATACACATCCAGTTCTCAGAACGCGGAGGTGCATCTCAGGGTCTTTGGAAATGGCGTTTTATTTACCTAGGTGTAATTGAAATGATTGAAAACGTCTGGGGTCATTGTACTCATCTTTATGAACAAGTTGTACTAAGGGACCAACACTGAAATCGAAAAAAATCTGCTGCTCCATACATTTATATATTATGTTCACAAAAAATTGATTAAATGTACGAAACAAGCAATTCTTTTTAGCGACGATTGTAACTTACAAGAATTAATTTAAAATGGTAATCGCACTCTACGAGTGAATTTCACACCTAAACCGCGTTCAAGAGCTGTCAGTTTCAATATTCTACAACAATGATGACATTGACAGCTCTTGAACACGGTTTTAATGTGCTGATCGCGTTAAGTTTCATCGGTGAAATTGGCCCTAAATTATCGTGCACGACAGTGAAGTTTGTGAACTCCATTACTTAATTACAACCAATGACTAATAAATCGTATGGACTTGGCATACCTACAAGAAAAACGTGTATACCTACACTTTACTGAGCGGATAAAATGGCGGTTAATAGGGCAGCCCTTATCGATATTTCTATAAAATAACATCGATAAAAGATTGTGAGAATGTTTTCATAATGTCACGGTACAATATCTGCACAATTCCAACGCAATATCACAGCAAATTACTCCAAAATTCACAAATTTTAACCACAGCTCAAGAGCATTTGACAGTTGATGTACTCAACTTTGGTACCAAACAGCGAGAGGATAAAATGGCGACCCGGCCGCAAATAGGTATTTCAATGACTCTACAAGTGTAGAGTTGCCAGTATAGTAACTATCAAAAACACTATTATCCTTTTTTACTTACGCAAAATTATGAAAGTTAAAAAGAGATGGCAGTATTTTTATGATTTTGGCGTCGATATGCCTCATATTTGTATAACTGTTTTTTCTATAGTCAAACATTTCAAGTCCATATGATTTATTAGTCATTGATTACAACACACGATTTTTTTTAAACATCAATCTATGTTGTCACGCTACACATCCGGGCCTCAGTAAACTGGCGTGATTAGTGATATATGATGATTTACAATACACTAACGCTTCATTGAATTACTCGTACGTGTCACAAATGGAGGATCGATCGATTGTACAAATTAATATCGCATTGCATATGCGGTCCACGCGGAACCTTGTATTGAGTATGAAACAGTATGTTTCGAGAGAACACAATGTTGAAACAATACCTACGATCCTGCTCTTCAACATGACAAGGTAGGTGCTTTGTCGTGGTACCACAAAAGAGATGCGCAGAGTACGGTTGTTGCGCGAACAAAGTGGATATGCAGCACAAACCTCTGGTAAAACTGATACCGCGCGGGATGTGGCTCAAATTTGGCTTGCACTGATTGTGGGAGCTAAAGCTCTGGGCAAACAGGGCCGAATCCCGCACGGGGTACGGGACGAACTTTGCTCACACCGATTGTTTGCATGAAGTATAGAGGTGTTCAAACTGGGGCGAATAGTCGCGTGATTTCCTAATCATTAATACAATCGACGCGCCTGCGGGGGACAGTCCTGAACAGTGCTGAGGCCAACGATAACTTTATAATACGCTTCGCAGGTGTGCAAGAAATACGCCAAGTTATCCGCGCGTCGGTAATACGCGACAACAGCGCGGATCAGCCGGCGGATTTTGCGGATAGAGCTAGCGGTAATACGGCTTGCTTTGAAAGACTTAATTAAAATTATATTTAGAATGCTGTTGGATGTTTCATTTTAAAGGATTTTGATGGATATAACGTAATTTTACGGGACTAGAGATTCAGACAGCTTTGTGGATGAGAAGCGTCCTCGTTTCAAGCTTTTTGTTATAATCACTTGTTGGTAGTATGTTAAGATGGATTCTTATAAACTTATCTTGAACCACGTATTGGTCTACAAGTCTAAAGTTTGTATAGATGGAAAAAGAAGTAAGCAAAATATTGTTTATTCTGCACAAACTAAACGAACATTCCAAAAAAAAGACATATAATACTCCTTTACGAATTAGCCAAAAGCCTCGTATTCAATATTCGAAACATAGAAAAGTTTGACAGATTTTGTCTATTGCTTGCTGTCAGGGCCTGAGACCAAAGATAATTTACAATAATGCGTAATGTGTTGCGACATTAACAAATTATAACAAACAATCAAAACAAAATGCCGATTGCAAAGAGGTATTTTTTTTTTTGTGACAAGTTAACAACAATAACAAGAACAATTAAGCTGTGCGTCGCATCTGTGCAAGAATAGGTAATTGCTCAGCTAAATGCCTATAGCAATATAAGTATACTCCCGCCGATCCTATAACAATACATTTATTTGGTATAGATGACCTGACGCTGCAGCCAGGATCGTCTCCGTATGAAGAGAAGATTTGAAATCACTACGTCGAAAATTTTGTTCACATGGTCGAAAAATTCAAGTGAAAATGTTTTTTTTTTGAAAATGATTAATTTTTTTGAACTGTTGGGAATATCCCAACTTTTAAATTTTTAAATGATAGCTGGCCACCTCTATTTTACCCCATTTGCCTTTGGACCCCTACGTTTGAGACACCCTGTACGATTCAGGCACTTATAGGACACAATCATATTGTACAAGCGGTCGACTCGCCGCATTGCGGGCAACCGCCAAGTCCAGTAAATGTACACTAAGGGCACATACGCACTGTTTGAATTGGTTGAAACTGCGGGTGGCCCACTGCCCACTGGTTAGCCACAATATCTGTCTCCTTTACAAATATAATGTACAGTACAATCATACGTTCCTGTCTACACATGTTACATAGTGGCAGCCAGTTATAAAGATACAATCAATCTGCTTAGCTTTTCCCAACTATGTTGGGGTCGACTTCAAGTCTAACCGGATGCAGCTGAATACCAGTATTTTACATGGAGCAACTGCCTATCTGACCTCCACAACCCAGTAACTGGGTAATACGATACCCCTTGGTACTACTGGTTGACAGACTTTCGGGCTGCTGACGACCCGTAACGACGTATTACCAGGGGAGAGGGAGGGTTAAAAAGTTGCTAAAAAACATGACGTGAATAATGGTCGACCGAATCGACCGAATACGTTATAACTAATTAATGTTTCTCACCTGAGCACCGAACCGCACGTCTTGTCACACACGTCACACTTCGCCGCGACGGGAAGGTTGCCCTCCAACCACTGGTGAGGCATTATTATGTTCTGAAACAAAATATTTACAAATAAGTCGTTTAAAATTAATTTGTTTAAAATTAATTTGTTTAAAATTAATTTGTTCAAAATTAATTTGTTTAAAATTTAATCATTTAAAATTAATTTGTTTAAAATTTAATCGTTTTAAATTAATTTGTTTAAAATTTAATCGTTTTAAATTAATTTGTTTAAAATTAATTTGTAAATATTTACAAATTAATTCATTCTTTATTTAAAAACACCCAGTCTCTGATGCCTATTCTAGTCTCCGACCGAATTAATAACCACCAATCCAATATCTATAACTGAATACAATAGTAACCTCCAAAAGGACAAGCAGAGACAACAGAAACATAAAGTACAACTATTTTCTTAATGTCCCTCGGCAAACTTCGTGTTTCGTCAGTCGTCGGATTTCTATCAGTCGCCCTTTGCACTTGGTGCCTGAACGTATTGACTTCTATCGCTGCGCCCGTGTTGCTGTCAACCATAATTACCAAGTTCAAAGGGCAACTGATAGAAATCCAACGACTGACGAAACACGAACTTTTCCGAGGGACAGTAAGAAAATAGTTGTACTGTACGTATACATAGAAAATCAACAAATAAAATCACCCTATGATGTACCCACTGCTACGAACCGTGCATCCTCTCTATGATAGAGAGTGTAGCCCACCTCGCGGGCTCAGTGCGGGTTGGTGGACACACAGAAAAAGGGGTTCCTGAAAATGTTGAAATCACGCAACAAACCCATATTTCTATAAGAAAAATCTACACCAACTTTTCTTCTCATTCTAAAATTATACTTCACCCGAGAAGCATCTTAGAATTCTCAGTAATATTAAATCTATTTTCTTGAAGGAATATGGCCACGATAACGAAATATATAATCGTGATTCCAGCTTAGCTAGTAAGGCGAGCTTAAACTAACAGCGGCGGTGACGACTTCTCGTGAGATAAAGTATATAAAATTGAAGTATTTTAACGCTATTTCTTGAGATTTTTTTAAGTTTTAAGAATTTGTTTTTGATACTGTGTGCTTTGAAGTTTTCGCATTTTTGCTAAAATAGATACGGTTCGTAATTTTATTTCAGCGCTGGTAGGTATTTTAAGAGATAACGCTAATGGCTGACTTAAATGATAGTAAAAGAAAACCTAGCCTGATTTTAAAACTTGGCAACTCGAAAATCAAAAAATATTTCCCCAAAATTTAAAACAGAATTCAACTTTTCCTTTACGAATAAAATTAGGATTCGTTAAGACTTCAAAAGAACCATGTCGCACAGAACCCTATTAAAAAAGTTTGAAATGTCCAGGATGGGCTGAAGCAACGGAAATTCTTGAATAGCTGAAAATTAGTGGAATCCTCCTTATAAAACGGAGACCGGTAAAAATAAATTCTTGGAAAAAACTAAATACTTTTGCAGGACTTAGTCCTTGGCATTTAAACATTCTTAGGAATGTTTTGATGCTTAAAGATCTATCTACATATATCAGGGCCGTGCCCGGGACGTGACAGGGCCGTGGCATACATAAGGGAGACACTGAAACTCCGTCACCGACGCGGACACGGACGTGTGTGAACAAGTACCGATATTTTATTGACCCCCTGACGGACCACGGTCCGTTCACGTCCCGGGCACGGCCCTGGGAATCTACTCTCTAATTCCGTCAACGAAGACACGGGCCCGTTCGCAAGTTATTGATCCGTCAAACAAGCGACAATTTTTTTTTTTATGAAAGTTTTTTATGAAAGCACATCGGAATTAGGACAATTTTCAAATCATGTTGGCATTCATTCTTAGTTTGGGCCCCGGACTAACTTAAACATGTAAGTGTTTCGGAGTAGGAAATTCCCGTAACTTCGGGCGAATCTACGGATTTTGTGCATAGGGAATAGAGAGTACTATTGTATAGAATCTAGTTTTTCTAACTGAACAGACAGGTGTGCTGCTGGGGAGTTTGTTGCACCACTTCTTCTTCCCAGCTAAGCACTAGGAAATGATGAAGGGCGGGCGTTTTTGGGGGACTGTCTTATGTAATTTTGACGTTCGAAAAGTGCTGATTCTCAGCCTATTTTGAATAAATTATTTGAATTTGAATTTAAATAAATAAATAAATAATAAATAAAAAAGTTTATTGATTCATAAACAAAGGTTACAATATTAAGGTTATTTAGACCCTGATATGTGTGAATACACATTAGGTTCTAGTAACGAGCATGTTTGTTCGAACCTCGCGATTTCTCCAGTAACCTTTGATTTCGCCCCACTAATGTCAACAATTCGTACCTGATTTGGCAAAAATCATCAAAATCAATTCAGTAGTTTCGCTGATCAAAAGTCCCATACAAATAGACGATCTCACATCCACATTTAGATTACTAAAGCAAATCAAGTTCCAACTTCTTAGCTCCGTCTACAATTCAACTCAGAAAAACAAACTATATGAAATTCAAACATAGCCTCTGGTCAAAATCCTTCAACAAAAGCTTCAACTTTAATTAACTGGAATAATTATGAAAACTCAATGCTTATTGTTTTAAATGAAGTCTGTTTGTCGAGGGAAAGTTACAAAGACAACAAAGTATTGGAAGTTTAGACTGGCTGTTTGGCTGCACGGTATATTTAGCTTGTAAAATCAAGTAAAATGGTGGATGTCTAATTAAGTTTAGCAACAAAACAATAGTGTTTTGATTAAATTTTGCAGTAATTAGGAGGAATAAATGAAGTCACTGCACTCTGCTGTGCAAATGGTATTGAGTTAAAGTTGTTCTAGTGGGAGCTGTAAAATAATAATTGTTTTATATTTTCAAGAAGTCTCAACTGCTTTCTTGAAGCAGTTGAGACGAGAGTTCTGTGATCGCTAACGCAAATGCTGAGCGTGGGGGTCCTAGGTTCAATTAAAATTCGCTTTAGTATCCCGCCGGAGTCTATAGGTTAGGCTCGTCCTTCTATATTATCAGGCCTTTATCAACTCTTATTTCTGTCTTCCTCTACAAATACAACCGTGATTTCTTGACTATGTTTTAAGATAACCATAGCCATGAGTAAGCCCAACCGCCTATGTGGTCTAGTGGTAAGACCACCGGCTTTAGACCCAGAGGTTCCGGGTTCGATACCCAGCGGGGGCAACATTTTCTGCTCGGTTTGGTTGGTGGTAGAGCTTTTTCTAAGACCACCTGGCTACCATCATCTTATCTAAGTCTGTCGCCATAGAATAGAATAGATGTTTATTTCATTGGTTCTTTAAGTTACATGTCTCTTATAAATTATAATTTTACAAGAGCAATCAATATGCCTAGCCTTTTCCCAACTATGTTGGGGTCGGCTTCCAGTCTAACCGGATGTAGCTGAATACCAGTATTTTACATGGAGCGACTGCCTATCTGACCTTCACAACCCAGTAACTGGGTAATACGATACCCCTTGGTAAGACTGGTGTCTGACTTTCGGGCTTCTGACGACTCTTAACGACTGTCAAAGATCCACGAATGACAGCCGGGACTGACGGCTTAATGTGCTTTCCGAGGCACGGAGGAGTCTCGGTATGTAAAGATGGTCACCCATCCACGGACCAACCCCGGCAAGCGTAGCTTAACCTGATGGATCGACCGATGCGGCCGTTATTACTTAGCCACGAGCTCCTCCCAGTTCATAATTTTACACGAGCGTTAGGTGTATTTTATATTGGCGCACTTTGTCCGGGAAGGGATCTTTTGCAATCTATAGATAGTGCGATCCACGAAGACGCGCCCCACTCCGCTCCGCTCCGTAATAAAATACAGCTTACAGTACAGTAATCGCGGAGTGGGGCGCGTCTTCGTGGATCGCACTATCTGTATTGTTGAATTATTTTCGCACCCTATTGAATTATATAAAACAAGTGTGAGAAATGTTGGATTTGGGATCCCATCAGGTCTAGGCCTGAAATTACTTATAATCTAGAGTGACTTTACGAGTCAAAGTCTATGCTGAAAAGGGGGGCGTTCTCTTGTGGAGCGGTTTGCCCCTCTCCGATTTGTTTATATATTCAATTTCGCTTATTCTATTTGAGAAAACGGATGGATTGAATTGTCCATATCTCGTATATGTGGGACCGTGATCGTCGAGGCCGCTGATCGTCAGTGAGGTCAGTTTTTCGATCATACCGTGTGGAGATCGTGTGTTCTGAGATGCCAGGGGTCTTGTCCAAGCATTTCCTAGAGCGTTTTTGTTTCAGTGCGACGTGGGACGGCACCTACAGCTTTCAGTGCCATTCTGTATTGCCTTTCTAGTTTTGTCAGATTGCTCTTGCTGTATCTTGGTAGGAGTTGGATGACTCCATAGTAAAGTACTGGCTAGAGGCACGCCTGTATGATGAGGAGTTTTGTTTCAATGTTCACCTTCGATCGGTACCCTATGATCGAGTTTAGGGTACCTCTTACTCGTTTTGACTTCTCCACGGTTTCATTCAAAATTCAAAAGTCATTTATTCAAACTAGGCTGAGAATCAGCACTTTTAGAACGTCAAAATTACATAACACAGTCATCCAAAACGCCCACCCTTCACCACTTCCTAGTGCGTTAGCTGGAAAGAAGAAGTGGCGCAACAAACTCCCCAGCAGCACAGCTGTCTGGATTGGTGCATTGGTGGTTTATTCATTGATAGTCTCTTGTCCAAAACGACACCCAGGTATTTTACTTCGGTCCTATCGTTCGTTTTTCATTGTGATGTAATTTCTGTATCCACTGTTTGGATTTCCCGGCCTAGGTTATTTGTGATAGAACATGGTGCACTTCATTTTATCCACGTTGCATTAGAGGTCCCATCTCTTGTAGTAGTCTTTATAACAGCAGTTAGAGGTAAGATAGCCAGTTCCTCTGAGGTTGAGGATTTTGGACGAAACTCGCTTCCACCTTCGGCCTGATCATCACTTAATATCAGGTGAGATGAAGGCCAAGAGCTTCCCCGTTGAGGCTCTTTTTTGTACCATGCTCTCCTGATCTATGCAAGTTATCCAGTAATATCCACACGACCGTTCAAATCGTTGCTCCCCGTGTTTTGTGTCAAACACAACGTCGCCATACAATATTCACGAGACACAAACAACCATTAGGGCGGAACATTGCAAGTGGTTTGCACACAATACATCGGTACAAACTGGGTAACAAATTGAATTGTAGAGATATTCAGTTATAAATAGTTATGCTTGTTAAATCTTACCTTATATTTTGTTACTAGATTTTGGCCGCAGCTTCGCCCGCGGGGATGTCGGAAATTATCTCACGGGAACGTACTACCGAGTTAAAAGGTTTCTTAAGTACTTACCGTTCACCTAGGTAAGGACTTAAGATACTACCTATATGCCAAATTTCATCCAAATCCGTTCCGCCATTTTAGCGTGAAAGCGTAACAAACAACCTCACTTTCGCATTTATAATATTAGTTAGGATAGGATGGAGATAGTGGTGATCACCCTTTGTTGCTTTTTCGCACATGAAGTATTCGAGAAAAATGTTTTTACAAAAAAGAAAACAACCAACTTCCAAAAAAACACCACCAAGTGAAAAATAATTTAAATTTCGGAACTATCTCCATCTTATCCTAAAAAAAACAACCGACTTTCAAAAAAACACAACGTTCTTTTGAGTCGGTTCTTTTTTTTTGTAAAAATGTTTTATTTTTCGCTTTTCAGTGGGTTAGTTTGTAATTTAACTATGTTACAATAGCCTAATGTCAACTACTCATCACCTTTTACAAAAAAATGTAAACTAACCATATTTTAATGTAGCATTAATTTTTGCAATCAACCCGAGAAGTCAACAATCCCATACGTCTATGTAAACTGCAAGGAACATATTTACTCTAGGGAGCGTCTGTGTCTCCTCACTCATCTGTCACATCTCTTGTCTGTGTGCACCGCATGATGCTGCGACATTTCAAATAAATGTCGCAGCATCCTGCTGAGATAAGAGCCTTTTGGCCTCGTACAGGAGTTTCTGTTTTTTATTTTCATTTTACTTTTGTTTTTAATATTTTTATGGCTATGATAAACACAGTCATAAAATAGTAGTAGTTTAATTTGTTATCTTCATGTGCGAGTACAAAAAATACTTTTTCTTTCTACTTCCAATCAAAAATTGACTACAATACTTGATAATGTAACACATAAAGAAGATACTTTGCAGAGATGCAAATTGAAGAAAACCTGTGTCGGGGCAGCCATTGATTCCCCATTTAATCAAAGATGGGGCTCCGTATCAATCTTTTAATGCTGGTATTGGGGTCAGATTGCTAAGGATAAACGTGTACTTAGGATCGCGGCTTTTATTAGGATCTTTTCAATTTTCTACAATTGTTTAGTAATAGATGATTGCTGTTGAAGAAAATTTATGTTCAGAACCATTTGAGGAATGAAAGAAAATAGAATCTTTATTGAATAAGTAGGTTTTGTGTGTATATAATTTTTTGGTTATGTATTTTAGATTCGAATAAATCGTTGTCTCTGTTAGTCTAGAGGTTGCAAGCGTGAGTTGAGCATGAGGTCCTGGGTTCGATCTCCAGGTCGGGAAAGAGTTATGGGGTTTTTTCATCAGCAGTAGCAGTAGCAGCTCGGAGACTAGATTCGTGGCTGGTTGGTGGCAATAGGCTCGCCCCCTATGACATGGGACTTAAACATAACTGAAGAAATATTGGTGTACTACAGGTACACCTCTGTCATCTCCGCAGAGATTACACGCGTGATGTTATGTTATGCTATTGTTTTTAAAATTAAGTAAAATGCTTTGTCTAACCGCTTCTCTATACAAAATGTTTATCTCCTTATAAACAAAGAAACTATTCAATGTAAAATGTTCGCTGGTATGAAAGGGAATACAAACTAATAATAATACCAGCCTGTTACTGTCCCACTGCAGGGCAAAGGCCTCTTCTCACACAGAGAAGGCACGAGCATTGATCACCACGCTTGCGCAAGACGGGTTGGCGATTTCAGATTTATATTAACTACAAGTCTAGATTTCCTCACGATGTTTTCCTTCACCGATGTCAGTAATGTCCAAGATAAACTCAGAAAGTACATATGAATTGAAAAAGTCACATTGGTACTTGCCCGGATTTGAACCCACAACCTTGTGCATGAGAGGCGAGGCTTCAACCACTGGGCCATCACGACATAACACAACAAACAATACAAACTAAGACAAGATGCAAAACTTTTGCTACGTTAGCAAAGAATAGCGACCACAATAGAACCACTGACGTGGAAATATGTAGTTAACATTTTATTAAGGCGACGATAACCGACTTTTAATGATTTTATACTGAAGATCACGAAACGAAAAAAAACGAGTAGTGTTCATGATTTGGAAAAAATAAATGTTAAATATATTTTTTTAATAACTATATGAATATTTTGGATTATGTTTATATTACATAGTGAAATTAATTTGTAAAGTTATGTCTAACGCGGATACAAAATATTGAGAATCACGCAAAATCTATCAAGCATATTTTTCTAAAACCTTCACCATTTTAACGATTAATTAGTGATATTTTAATATACGTGTTTTATTAAAATACCTTTTGTTTTATGTGTAATAAATTAATATTGTGTTACATTTGGGACAGCGGTCCTTCATGGGCGAGTCCTATTACTGGCGTACGACGCGTTGCGTGAGCTCAGTACAGAACACACAAGCGAACCACTCAAGGCCCTTGGCATATATCTGCGTCTAGTTTTTACGCGGTATTTTAAAACCGTATTTTTATTAATAAAAGGCTCTCTGCCTTTTAGTATTTCATATAAAGTTTGTTATTATTTTATGCTACAAAGTATAGCCCACAACAGCAGCAACAGCAAAGTAGATGTAATAACATTGACATCGACTTTTGTATTCTTGTGAGTGAAAGAAAATATTTTTTTCACCTCGCCGCAAACAATGTGAGTTCCGTTTTCGTTTCAAAGACTACTGCGCACTCTACAGGATGTAAAAAAGACCCATCACAAACCGTCATCTACGTATTCTGCACATGAAACTAAGTAACTTTTTTCAAAAATAATTGCTGGGTAACTAACAACTTATTTTTTTTTATGAATATTCGCTGTTTAGGGTAGTGCGCAAAGTAACTCACGCAAAACTTTGTGCTTAAGGGTCCATGCAACGGTACAGGAATCATGGGAGTATATAATTAAGTTATAAGATTTAAAAGTTATTTTCGTAAAAAACGTGAAATATTGTTGGAACGTTGACATTCAATATCTCCGTAACCTGAAGGTTCCAAGAAAAGGTCCAGTAAAAAAAAAATATAATAACGGGAAGAACAAGTGACTCTCAGCTTCGTTAAGGGTATTTTTACCTTGGGTTGAAAACTAACTGATGTCCACGGTTTCGCCTACGGGAACTCTAATTATTTTTCTATAATAAAAGTAAACAAAGTACTCCTTATAAAATCAGCTATCCGCCAGTGAAAGTCCCGTCAAAATCGGTTCAGCCGTTTTGGAGATTGGCCGGAACAAACAGACAAATTCTTTTATGTTTTAAGAACCGTAACTATATACTTTCATATGCATTTAATAAAAACCTTTTATTTTGACATTACAAAAATACATTTCAATTTTTTTTTATATGTATTGTATAAACGTAGATCAAATCTCAACCGTATTTTTTCCAAATTACAAAAATATTGTAAAGCTCCCGTCATACAATCTTCAATCTTCTCACAAACGCCACCAGCCCTTTGTATATCGAAGGTATTGTTAGTAAAATGGCCCGCAAAGGTGTGGGAAATACAAACCTCGTATAATTTGTTCGGAACAAAAGGACAATTATTAATCGTGATGTTATTCGGGGTTTCGTTATGAATTTCATTGTGATTGCGGCTAAAAGGCATTTCGGTCGTTCTGGTCTGTTGAAATTGATCAAGCAAAAGTTAAGTACAATTTCCTTAATGTCCCTCGGCAAACTTCGTCAGTCGTCGGATTTCTATCAGTTGCCCTTTGCACTTGGTATTTATGGTTGACAACAACGCGGGTCCAGCGGTAGGAGTCAATACGTACAAGCACCAAGTGCAAAGGGCAACTGATAGAAATCCGACGACTGACGAAACACGGAAGTTTGCCGAGGGACATTAAGAAAATAGTTGTATCATGTATATAGCCGATCTATTCTGTAAAAATACCACTGTGAACTGAGGTAAAGTGAAACTGTCAATATTCTCCCTAGCAGTGGAATGACAGACACTTCAAGTTCACTTCACCCTTTTCACAGTGAGATTGGTAGGTATCCACCAAAATAATTAACCTTCAAATTATGACAATAATCGAATAAATCTGCCTGCAAGCTTCACCCTATATTAATAAACGAACAATATCTGTATATGTATATATATTTGTAATCATATTCTCGAAAACGGCTCTAACGATTTCGATGAAAGTTGCATATATATAGAGTTTTACGGGGGCAAAAAAACGATCTAGCTAGGTCTCATATCTGGGAAAATTCGTGTTCTCCGTATTTTCACCCGAGGAGAGCTCGGTCGCTCGAAGTTTAGAACAAGATGGCTACCTTAGAATAATGACATGGCAGCATGGAATTAGTTAGTACCTACTATCATGGGAACATGGAATTAGTAAGTCACTACTATCATGGCAGCATATAATTAGTAAGTACCCTACTATCACGGCTACTATATTATTAAATGAGTATTCTCTATTTTACCCGAGCAGAGCTCGGTCGCCCAGGTACTGATAATAATAATCCATATAATTGGCTGTTGTAGGATAACCTTGTTTACAATGAGAGCATAGAGCGTAAACTTACATCATTATAATATCCACTGGGGCTCGGAAATGTATTCATAAGTAGATTATTATTTATTCTAGTTTGCAAGTACTTCAACTTATTTAAGGATGAGAGAGAGCAGTAGTGGCCTAGTGGTAGTTGCAGATCGTAGGTTCGAACGCTTAGCTTTGTGTAAATTATTTCATCACCACTGCTCTCAAAACGGTGAAGGAAAACATCGTGAGGAAACCGGCATGTACTAGAATCAAAAATTCAAAAAACATGTGGGCATACGGCCCACTCCCTCTCACTGAGAGGAGGCCTGAGTCCTAGCAATGGGAATTTTATAGACTGATTAAGCATGGATGATAGAATAACTATACTTACTAACTGTTGGTACGTATATGGGTTTTTAGTAGACCGTCAGTTGGCATTTTGACACATGAACATTGGAAACATAGCATCATGGCGGTAATCCCCGGTCATTTCGCCAGTTATGTTTAAGTTCCATGTAATAGGGGGCGAGCCTATTCCCATCAACCGGGCATAAATCCTGCCATGAACATTGGAAATTGGAAAGACGTAGGCTGGCTCATTAACACACCTGTACCTATTTCTCGAAGGAGCTCAAAATCAAAAGTAAATTTTTCAAACTAGGCTGAGAATCAGCATTTTTCGAACATCAAAATTACACAAGACAGTCCCCCAAAACGCCAGCTCTTCACCACTTCTTAGTGCTTTAGCTAGGAAGAAGTGCCGCAACAACCTCCCCAGAGTTAGCAGAGGTGTTTAGTAAGTACAGCATAGATAAATAGATAACAGATTTTCTATAGAGCACCCCGTGTTTAAAGAATACTAAACAAAAAATTTGTTGCAGGATGTTTTAACTTCTTCCATTAGCCAGTTATTTCACTTTTATGATGTAATTCAGGGTCGGTTTACCCTTCACTATTTTAATTCCATCTCTTCCCCTACCATTAAAATAGTAAATTATTCTTATGTGATTATGTTGCCGTGCGATGGTCAAGTCATTCTATTTATTAAAGAAATAGAGTCTAATATTGATACGGTCACTTTAAAATATTTTTAGTTAACTAATTAGTTAACAATTTATGACAAAGTTGTTGAATAGATGCTCCGGTAGATAGATACTGAGTAAATTAACAGACTAATGCCCATTTTCACCAAAACTAAGTGACACTTAAATTATTACCTAAATAAAAGTGCACTGTTGGATTTTCAACGCTAGACTGAGCGCTGAAAGTTGAAAATCCAACAGTGCATTTTTATTTAGGGATTCATTTAAGTGTCACTTAGTTTTCGATGAAAACAGGCATTCGTTTAACATTAGATCTCACAACGATAGCGGTAGTCGAACTGCGTTGCGAGCATTTTTTACATGTTGTGTTTTTGATGGGAAATCACTTTCATGATGTGATTCTTTTTCGGCTTACCCTTCACTCTTCATTCCATCTTTCTCCCTATCATTAGATTGTCATCATTATAAATATAGGGACCTAAGTCTACTAAACAAACGTTGCAATGGTCTCGCCATTAAGAGTTTTTGACAGATTTTGTATGGTAAATCTGTCAAAAATTCCGAACCGAATTTTTAGTTTTGAAATTATCGAATTTTGTTGGGTAAGGTTGCCCGCCTAGTCCCTATTCACCATCCTAACTATCCTTATTAATATTATAAAAGCTAAAGTGAGTTTGTTTGTTACACTTTCACGCTAAAACGGCTAAACAGATTTGGATAAAATTTGGCACATGGGTAGGGACCATGATCTGGGTTAGGTTACTTTTTATCCCGATATTTATGTGATCGAGACTTATGCGGGGCTTCCTCGGAGCGCAGCTAATAACGTAGTAACACCATAAATCCCATTGTCAACAGCTTTCTCATTTCAGTACGCTACAATTTTCTCATACTACAGTTTCCAATGTTTACAAAACCGTTCAAAAAACTATAAAGATGTTAATCTCCTGCCCCCACTATACACACAATCACTGTTAAAAGGTTTACGTCTCTTTAACGGTATGGGCTGTAAAACGGGTGTGTACATACGTCCGTACGTACATTGACACACATAACGTTGTGTTTACGTTTTGCTAAGTCGATTTTGAACGCTGTTTATCGAGACTAGTGGAATGGTGTTTGTGTGACCAACTAAGACATTAAGTGACTAGAGTAACGGTGTTTGTGTGACCAACTAAGATATTAAGTTGCTTTTTCTAGTTGTTTTAGAATTT
Source organism: Agrochola macilenta (assembly GCA_916701695.1). Taxonomy (NCBI): domain Eukaryota; kingdom Metazoa; phylum Arthropoda; class Insecta; order Lepidoptera; family Noctuidae; genus Agrochola; species Agrochola macilenta. The sequence continues at coordinate 4,721,499 of OU753554.1, read as the reverse complement.
TACTATTTTAAAATACGTGGTTAAAAGTCAAGCGTGGCAAAAAATGCATTTTCTCAAAATCCAATATTTGGTCAAAATAACGAAAAACCACCAACTAAGATATTAAGTGAGTAGTGGACTGTTGTTTGTGTGACCAACTAAGATATTATGTTGCTTTTTCTAGTTGTTTTAGAATTTTACTATTTTAAAATACCTACGTGGTTAAAAGTCAAGGGTGGCAAAAAATGTATTTTCTCAAAATCCAATATTTGGATAAAATAACGAAAAACCACAGCACCAACGTTAATATTGTAAGACCTGGACTCCACCAAAGCGGAAACGAGAGACGAGTGTTTTAAAAAAACAAAAGAATTATTTATTCACACATTTCGTCTCCACTCAGCTTCAGTGGATACCACTGAGCGGAGGCGGAGATGTATCATATTTGTATGGCGCGATCGAAGCGGAGATGTGAGCTGTGTCTCGCCGAGATTGAGCTGGAAGGTGGTACAAAGGGGAAATGCGAGCTGTGCTTCGCAACCTGGCGAGGGCGCGCAGCGGAGACGAGAAGAGATGTGAGCGGTCAACATCCAACGCTCGTTGCACGCAGCTCAGTTCCGGTCTAGCCAGCACACATCTCCCCTCTAGCCAGAACACATCTCCGCTCCAGTCTAGCCAGCACAGTGCCGGTGGATACACCCTAGCCGAAAAATATATCTTCTCGTCTCCGCTTCGGACATCTCCGAACATCTCCGCTTTGGTGGAGTCCGGGACTTAGGGCTGATATACACGGCGACTTTTAGCAGCGATATACTTAGTCGCTAATAGTCTACATTTACCTTACTCGCTATATCGTTAGTGTCACGATACAGTCGCGCGTTTGTATCGTTGCTTAAAATCGCTGCGTGTCACCCACTCTAAAGAGCAACGCACGGTAAATTCCCAATCGATTGAATTTCGAGGCCTTTGTCCTACAATGACTGGTCGTGGAGCTCAGATAGGTCGTCGCTGCATGTAAAATACTGGCATTCAGCTGCATTCGGTTAGACTGGATCCGATCCCAATATATGTGTCGAGGATATAATGTCACCCAGTTGCTCGCAGAATTGTTTTTCACCATTTTCTAACTATCCGTGTTTTCACAAAATCCCTAGGGTTATAAAAATTCGAATTATCAAATCATCCTACGACAATTGCAAATGATTATGCCCTGCAGTTACTAAATACTAGACTGTAAAATGTATATGGGCAAACTTACCCCTTCAGCGTCCTCCACGACATGCGGTCCAAGCGAGGCAAGCGTGCTCCACTTACAAGATGGCGGCGCTCGCGAGGCACATCGCTTGTGCGCCTTGAACTTGCACAGTTCGCAGGCGAGCGCATGTGCAGTGCCAAGCGCGCCCAGTGGCTCTCTGCAGACGTTGCAGAACGTGGGGCGAGCATGTGTTGCTGCGTACCTGGGAAGACGAATAGGTTTAAAGTATTGATTTAAAAAAAATATTGTTGCGTTGCTTTGCGGAAATCCATGACTGTAATACGTATTTCGTTTTCATTGTGCAATAACTTGCTTTAGCTAGCTTTTTTCATAAGAAGTAAAGAGGACCAAATAGGCAATGCACATGAGCGTATTTAAAAACAAGTCAGAAAAAAAAAGAAGAGAACTTTGTCCAGCAAATTTTTTCATGTGACTTGCAGTTGAACTGTGACATAGTTACAGGTTAAAGGAAGGGAAAGACACAAGTTCGGTTTTACCACTAATAATAAAGCTGAAGAGTTTGTTTTTTTTTGTTTGAAAGCCTAATCTCTGGAACTACTAGTCGCATTTGAAAAAATCTTAGTCTGGTCAATGGTCAATTTAAAACTATTTTCTAAAATATCTTAAAAATTATTTATGATAAAATTATAAAAAAATATTTTGGTCCTCACAACTAGCCCTGTCATTTGATATGTCACACAGTACATTTTGCAAATAATTTTTATTATTTTTCAATTTGCCCCCGAAAATTTACCCCCATATTAAAAGTTCATTTATTTTCGTTACACATCAGTGTTTGTGTCACAGATAATATGTGTACCAGACAACTTAATCGGTCCATTAGATTCCGAGCAAATTGGATGTGACAGACGGAAGATGACACACGAGTAGTCCTATAACGGTTCCGTTTTTTTCTTTTATAGTACGGGACCACAAAAAGGCATGAGCTTATGTATAAATGTTTGTCAAAGTGCTCAATTAGGGTGCAGTCGTATGCATAATACAAAGGAAAACCTATCGAGTGAGTGTTTATTTACTGAGTTGAGAAATAAGTTCAGTGTCACACGCTCAAAGGATTGAATATTCCGCCCCAGCCCCAGTGGCAACTTTTTAGTTCGTTTTTCAGTTTTCAACTTGGATAATTCGTGACGGATGCTTTGTTAACATTCCGTACCAATATTGTGACATCATGGAACGTATTTTTTTCTTTTTTGGTAACTTTTATGCAAAGAACTTTCTGGTTCATCTAAGCTAATAAAATATTTGTATTTTTGTGTGTAGTGAATATACTCCCACACTACTGGACCGATTTTAAAAAATCCTTCACCGGTAGATTGCTGTATTATCACTGAGTAACAGCACTCTAACTAACTCCACTCTCTCTTCTCTCTAACTGCACTGCTGTTAGTTATTTTAACCGCTTCCTCAAGAACAAATTTTTGATTTGGCGGCATTTCCTTTATCGCTTTTCGCGTTTTTTCAGATGTTGCATTACTTGTTCCATTGGGTCCAAGTTTAATTTTTTTACACGTAGGAGCAGTATCACGAAACAAAAGAAAAGCGCCTAGTTGAAGTCCATTATATCCTGCATAGACACGTGAATAAGCAAATGCCGCCAAATATAAAATTAGTTCTTGAGGAAGCTGGGCTCCGTAAAGCCTCTGTCTGGCTCAAGAACTAATTTTAAATATGGCGGCATTTTTTTCGCGGACGACATTTTAAGTAACACTGCTCAAAATGATGGTGAAAACGGTATCACAATCCGTTGTGTGGTTTAGAAGCAAAACGCAGTCAGACAGACACGAAAAGCGATTTAAATGTATAATATGTATTCGTCGAATTCTACCGTGGCTCGTGGTTAGCCTAGGATTGTCGCGGTGCGGTGCAGGGAATAATTGCGTTTCCGAATGCCGCACTGCCGCCGCCACTCGGCTAACGAACATAATTGTGTCGGAACCATCAAGTATGTAATATGTTACGACACTATGTTTCGAGGGATTTCTGTTAACTGTCTGATTCTGAAACTGTTGATGCATTTCGTGGAACTTTAGGATTGGTCGTGTGTTTCTGCATAATTATTTAACGATGTTTTGTTCTACGCTATTTGGTTTTGCTGCATCATGGATGCGAATGTCACGTGCACTGTAATCCGCAAGCCATATTTTTTTTTGTCTCGTGTAGAAAGGGTCTTGAAGAACAGAAGACAATCGATCAGCTTCACTGTAGCAAGAAAACAACATTGGTACCGGCCAATCCTCGACATCATCAGAGCTCTTCTTCTAAATCTTATGGTTTCGCATCACCGACATGCTAAAGTTAACAGTGCATATCTGTAGCTACGATTATGACGTGTTGCGCTTGGGCAGCACACTGCTGTGGATATATACTTTTTATTTGTTTGTAGTTTAAGGGCTCGTATTTACTTTTGTAGCAATCATCTGCGTCAAACACGAATTTTATAGGATTCTACAGTTACTTTAGATGAAAATAAAAATAAAATGTTGCCAGTTTTGTTATTTTTAAATGAAATTATTGACGTTTGAAGTTTTGGCAACAACAAATTCCGTAAAAAAAAAAAAAAAAAATCCTTGTGGCCTGGGTCTTGTTATTGGACCTAAACACGTAGTAGACGGCCCCACAGATCCGCCATTTTCGTATGTTCAACCTTCTGCCGAACACCCTGTATATATATGTACAATTACAATTACATTATATATAATAAAGTACAATTGATTTGAAAAATAATACATTGTTATTTCTACTTACTGCCAATTTTTAATTTATATGTACTGTATAAACTGTAGCAGTAGCAATGTTTTACGTTTTACAATACCGTTGACGTTAACGTTACATCAGAGCAGTTCCAAAGGACTGAAGCAAGCAAAGATATTTAATCAAAAGTCTGCCATATAAGTAAAACTCCTTCGTGGTGTTACATTGTGTGTATCATTGTAATAGTATTTACAGTATTACTTACAGTTCTATTACAAGTTTTAGCTTTCGGTTTCGTAAAGAAAGTACCGAGAAATGTTCTCGTTCGTCCATTGAAGTCTGTGACTACAGTTTACAAGTATTTGTAATACCGACCTCTCGATATTAAGTTTCTTTGTCTTTGGTAAGGAGTTTGTCCGGAGAAGTAGTTTGAAGGGTATCGGTGCCAGCTCTTGGTGAGCAGTGGTGGTCCAGTGGTATCGGCCGCGAATTACGAGTTGTAGGTCGTGGTGTCGAACCCAGCCAGATGCTCTACTTTGTGAAAGTAAGTAATTTCATCACCAATGCTCTCAAAACGGTGAAGGAAAACATCGTGAGGAAACCGGCATGTCCTAGAACCAAAAACTTCGAAGACATGTGACATCTACCAACCCGCACTGGGGCCGCGTGGTAGATTACGGCCCACTCCCTCTCACAGAGAGGAGGCTTGAGTCCTAGCAGTGGCAACATTAGACCTTAAGGCGAAAGCGTCAAGGTAGCCCGCGAAATTAAAATGTTATTACTGTTTTTGCAATTTGCAGGTCAGTATCATGTTGGAGGAGCTCATGGCTAAGTAACAACAGCCGCACTGGTCGATCCATCAGGTTAAGCTACGCTTGTTGGGGTTGGTCAGTGGATGGGTGGCCATCTTTACATACCGAGAATCCTCCGTGCTTCGGAAAGCACGTTAAGCCGTTGGTCCCGGCTGTCATTCGTGGATCTTTGACAGTCGTTACGAGTCGTCAGAAGCCCGAAAGTCTTACCAAGGGGTATCGTATTACCCAGTTACTGGGTTGTGGAGGTCAGATAGGTAGTCGCTCCATTTAAAATACTGGTATTCAGCTGCATCCGGTTAGACTGGAAGCCGACCCCAACATAGTTGGGAAAACGTTAGGCAGATAGATAGGTCAGTATCATGTTGTATGTTGATCTAAATATAATTCGCGGCCGTATCAAATGTTTATTTATAGAATTATAATCATTAAAATGATCAATACAACTCTCTAAGTTCATATAATCGCATTGAATGAGTATTTCATGAAATCATGACATTTGACGATTGTGCTTACATATGGAGTTATTTATATTGCTGATTGTAATGATTATAATTATGTAAAGCCATATTTGTTACGGTCGCAAATCACATTTTACCTCACATTGACCTGCAAAATGTAAAAAACTAAAGAAAATTTGAATTTCGCGGGCTACCTTAGCGCATGCCCCTTAAACGTTTATTATATTCTATTATTGTGTAATTCCGCTTTGTGTCTGGGATGGCAGCGCACTTACATGCCTGTGGAACCTGCATTGCAGGTATTTGTCCAGGCGGCCGTGACCTGGACATTAGGTGAGGTCAGGTTTTCTTCAGTTTACGTCATTAACATGCTGTACCGAACCAACAGACCTTACATCAACATTTAGTTGTGTACTACCGTGATCCTGATGGATACGGATTTATTCGGTACCAATTTTTGGTTATCCACTATTTATTCGGTACCAATTTTTGGTTATCCACTATTTACATATTTTCTTTATATTCAGCCACTACTAGAACACAGGCGGACTAAGGCCTCCCTTCGATAAGAGGGAGTGGGCCGTAATCCACCACGCGGGACCAGTGCGGGTTGGTTTGGTATATGTCACATGTCTTCGATTTTTTGGTTCTAAGGCATGCCGGTTTCCACACAATGTTTTCCTTCACAGTTTTGAGAGCAGTGGTGATGAAATAATTTACAAAATTCAAATGTCATATAGTCAAACTAGGCTGAGAATCAGCACTTTTCGAACGTCAAAATTACATAAGACAGTCCCCCAAAACGTCTATCCTTCACCACTTCCTAGTGCATTAGCTGGGAAGAAGAAGTGGCGCAACAAACTCAAAACAAAAAAAAATAATTATCCTGTCATTAGACATTACTGACGTCGGAAAACATCGTGAGGAAAACTGGAATTATATAAGTCTGAAATCGCCAATCTGCCTTGAGCAAGCGTGATGATCAATGCTCGTGCTTTTTCTGTATGAGAAGCCTTTGCCCTGCAGTGTGATAGTAACTGGCTGGTATAGGACATCATGTTTTGGCTTAGAGTATATAACACTGGAGAAGCCTTACGAACACTTCCCCTCTGTAAAAGTACAAGAACAAATGTTCTAGTACGTTCATAAAAACTACTTTCAAATCGATTCTAACGCACTTCGTGAATCGTTTTATAGGCGCGCGGAGCTCCGTGAAAATGCCTATTTGTACTGTTAAATGGTGTAAAAAGCGTTCAAATACGTAAAATTTACCTAAAGAACTGAATAACTTTCCATAAGCAGTTTTTTTTTTCTAAGATTTAGACATGTTTTTATTGAAATTTAAAATCCTAACCTCAAAATACAATTCGATTTTTCATTCGATTCAACCATGATTCAATATAAAACGTAGCATGAATCGAGTATTTTCCTCACGTTGCTTCTGTGACGTCACCGAGTCTCGCTACATCTCGTTTTTATGTTCGTAAAGATCAAAATACTTTTCTTTTGCATTACGAAAATATACGTCAAATCAGCAAAACTTACACGCACTTGACATGCGATTATGTCCTCTAGTAAAAATGTTAACGAGACTACCGTAGTGTTGAGGTCATGTTTGAAACCAAAATTGACCTGTCGATGATTTCCTAGTAAAAATTACTTAGTAATTATTTTTTTTATTTTTTATTTTTATTGTTCGATGTTTTATAATTTGTTTATGTCCATTGAAGTGTTTGCAAATAAAAAATAAAAAAAATAACTTGATCTAATTTTTTATTGAGATTACTTAATTATTACAAATTTAGTTACTTTTATTTAATTGAAGTTATTTTCTCTTCTTATTAAAATGTAACTATTTTATGCAACAGCTGTTTTATTTCTGGGTTCAAGCAAAATTCCGAATGAATATCGATATCGATTAAAATAAAAAATATGGTACGGACTTCTCTATCCGGGCGAGCAGCTATTGTTGTTTTTGACAGTAGCTACCCCGTCCCCCGCAAAAAGTGACAGACTTTTTTGTTCGGAATATTGCGCATAAGGCTTCTCCAGTGATATATACTCTAAGTGTTTTGGTAATTACTGAATCCTTTACTATTAAACGAGCGATATATACATATATTTGTAATTACGTTCTCGAAAACGGCTGTAACGATTTCGATGAAGGTTGCAATATAGGGGTTTACAGGGGCGAAAAATCGATCTAGCTAGGTCTCATATATGGGAAAATTCGTTTTATCCGTATTTTCACCCGAGTAGAGCTCGATCGCCCAAAGTTTAGAACAAGATGGCTACCTTAGAATAATGACATGGCAGCATGGAACTAGTAAGTACCTACTATCATGGCAGCATGGAATTAGTATGTACTATACATGGAATTAGTATGAACTATCCTATATTGACCGAGCAGAGCTCAGTCGCCCAGGTACTGTTTAAATACGTCTACACATTAAATGGTACCTTGATCACATAACACAGATCCCCGACAGCTAAAAGCAAAATTTTCCATCTTACAAGGTAATTAGTACTGTTAATTGAATTCATTCCCACTCTTAAGCTTAAAAGCCCTTTGTCACAGTCAGTAGTGAAGTTAGAAAGAAAGAACAAAGAATGAAAATACATTTATTTAGCACAGATTAAAAAGGCACACAACACAACATATTGTACTACAAATAAAAACCAAATTAAAAAAGAAAGAAAACAAATAAAAAGTGTGAAGTGCGTTCTAAGATATTAGCAGGAAAGTGTGCCTTGCGGCTGTGCCAAATAGGCCTAGTTCAGCAAAAATGCCAGTCAACTAGTGCCTGACGCTGGTTTTCAACTAGACCTGCTAGAAGAAGGTGCTAGAAGTTGTAATACATGCTAATGAAAATAAGGAAAATGCCTGAGGCGATTATGTAACTGAGAACGGGAAGCAAATACAAAGACAATAGTGGCAGTAAAAAGATAAAAGATATGTAAAAGATACAAAAGAAATGAAGCCAAAACGTAATTACTATAATGTTTATTTTTATTTTTTATGGCTTCATTTCTTTGTGATGTGTATGTGATGAAAACGTTACGAAATTAATTGTGATTTCCTGTCAATAAAGGAAATTAGAATTTTCATTTTACGACGTCCATTAAACGGGCGATCAATCAAAATAAAATAACCGTATAATTTAATGGATGGGTGGATCAATCAAACGCATTATTATGGACAGTCCATCAAATATTTAACGCGATATAGATCGACCTTGATGAGGGACTGGTATACCACTATCAAGATGATATTTTTGATTCGGCCATTTCAAACCGTTATTCATTGTTCCTTCCTACAAAACGCTACTGCTGAGTATGAGGTGCTCGGTTCTCATCCTAGGTCGGGCAGAGTGTTATTGGGTTCTTCCACTTTACACTTTTTATTTGTTTTCTTTATTTTTTTTAACTTGTAGTAGTATATGTTGTGTTGTGTGCCTTTTAGTCTGTGCTAAATAAATGTTTCTTTTTAATTTTTTTCTTTTCATATTAAACTCAATACTCAATTTATTTATTGCTTCCACATGTGAACTTAGGTGGTAGGTTTAACAAAATAATATGATCATTGTGAACCCTGTCGGGCACAGCAAAAGTAGGAGAGAGGAAGAGGGCTTTTCATTTTGTTTACGTAGATAATATACCTATTTATTGTAATTATTTTTATAAAACTTGTAAATAAAAATTTGAAATTTAAATAATCATTGATATCATAATAGCATTTAGATAATAGGAATAGTTTTAATTTGTTTATAAATGTATTAAATTTTTGTTAATTTTTGATTAATTCTGGTAATTTATTATATATTTTAATTGACATGACTAGTGTACTTGTTGAGTGCATTTTTAACTTAGAACCTGGTAAGTTTAGCCTATTTATATGGCGTAATGTATATTTAGACTGTATGTTTTCTCTTGTCGTGTAAAAGTGCTGGTAATTTCGAACGAATTTGCATATTTCTAGAATGTATAGGCAAGGGAACCCTCCCTAACCTAAGTATTTTATGTTATTTTATGTTGTCACTCCACATAATTATGCTCGTCTACTTGTTACTAATGGTATATCCAGTCTTACCAGTGATGGTCTCCAGAAGACAGCCTAGCCACCAGGTCAGCCACGTCAGCCCCGCGATGCAGGGCACCGCGTAGTGCGCCTGCCCACGACTCCATCTCGTTACGGCTGTCGGCGCAGAGAACCAGGCACCGACTTGCTGTTATGACCTGGAACAATCGGAATATTTTAGTACAGTTATTTTAATAATGAAGCCCATTTAGGTAACACAACATAACGGCTGTAATCCTGAAGGTTTAGACAGAGGGAGGTGGTTTAATATTGAGTATAAGGGTCTTATTCGAAGAGGCTTCACGGAGAGGAAGTATTAATACAGAGCCATCTAGTATAGACTCATGTTTGTAGTGTCTTGTTTGACAAAAACTTTTGACACTTGAAATTGACTTTTGCGGGCATAATGCTTTTTCGCTACGTGACGATTTCTACCAGTTTGCTCCGCAAGCCATGTTAAAGAACTTCGTTCTAAAACTGTAAATAAAGAAAAAAATGCAATATTTCGAATCAGTATTATTTATGACTAACAGTCTTGTATTGTTAAAAGTAATTACTAAAAATTAAATTTAGTAAATGCAAAATATTACACAGGTTAATGTTTACTGAAAATGAAATCACAGTAAATGATGTTAAAGTGATTGCAGTTATATTCTGCAAAACATACTTAGTTTTCCTGAGAATTTTATTTGAATTTCCAAGTTTTTAATTTAGAAAATGCAAAATATTACACAGTTTAATGTTTATTATTTATTATAAAAAAATTAAGCTATTGCAAGTACCTACTAAGGCTTTACTAGATATTACAAATTCTACCAATTACATTTACAAAAATCAATTTGTAGTTATCCCACACCATTGCTGTCCTCGGATTAAGTAAAGTTTTAGTAAAAATTACCATATTTTTGTAAATTTTTCTCTCCAAGTTAACACCATGGTGTCTGAGGACAGACGGCAGAAAAAGTCACCAAAAAGAGATTACTACATCATTTATAGTGAAGGGTACACATGTAGCAGAGTTAAAGGAGCATGCTGACCTCGCTGCCACCCCCATTTACATATTATTCACGAATAGTACACACGTAGTCGTAAACTATGGTCATAAATTCAAGAAGTCGAACACGAGCCTTTAAAAATGTAGTGATCCTATCGATTGCTCGAAAGGGAGGGCATTCTACCACCACCACCTCTACCATCAGCGCTGCGACATGTTTTCTTTTAAATGTCGCAGCATCAAGCTGAGATAGGAGCCTTTTGGCCTCGTACATGACTTCCTTCTTTAAATTTTAATGTTACTTTGTTTTTTAATGTTTTTTCCTTTTTAATTTCCGTTTAGTGTGTTTTTAGTTTAATTTGTGATTTCCTGTGCGAGTCTCAATAAATACTTTTTCTTTCTTTCCTTTCATTCAAGCAATCAGTTAAAGAGCAATCAATTATAAAAATGGCACTTGTGTAAGGGTGATCCCTCGACTCGACTTGTTTAAACGGTAACTGATACGCCTGGACAGGAACGGCCTGCGCCTGGTGACGGGGACTATCACGGGACACTGCTCGCTAAACAAACACTTCCACATAAATGGCATAACGGACAGTACTCTGAGCAGGTCGTACATGGAGGCTGAGGAAACCGTCGCGCACGTGTTCTTTGAATGCACAAGCGTCTCCCAGATTAGAACAGAAGCTCTTGGGTCACCCAGATCTTTCACAGATGTTATGAACAGGCCAGGAGATTAACTTCTAGAGGGAGGTGGGCTGGTTGGAATAACCACCAAACGGCCGCCATGGCCCACACACAATGGTCCACCGGACGGACTAAGTGCGGAAACCAAACCCTATAACATAGAACATAGAAGGGGTAACTGGTGTTAATTTGCATGATAGTGGAGTCAAAATCAAAATATTTTATTTCACATAAACCTACACTATATAAACCTACATATTTTATGAAACGTCAGAAGCTAGGTGCACGGTTCCAATTAGTCGTTTCCTATGAAGAAGAGCCGGCAAGAAACTCTTTTAAAAATAATTGGCTTTTACAATATTTTCGAATTACAGTGTTAATAGTGCTTAGCAACTTCGAAAAGTGCTCATTTGTTATTAATTTTGTTATGCTTGAATTGAAGCTTTGGAACACCTACAAACATCTTCTATATCTAGTTCTAAATATACTTATCACTAATATTCGTGTCTGTCTGTGTGACCACGTAGATCTTCTAAACTACACAATGAATTTTGATGAAGTTTTCATCAGCATTAAGAAAATCTATGCGCATACTACATTAATATTAATTTAACTAAGATTATAAGCACAGAAAATTAAAATGTTTTGACATGTCGCCATTACACCCGCACCAAGCAGGGGTGGGTCGCTAGACCGAAGATAAAAGGGAAAAAAAAATTGGCTCTTACTTTTTGCAAAATAAAAATTGGCTCTGACTTTTTGCAAAATAAAAATTGGCTCTGACTTTTCAGTAATAGTGTGTCAATGATCATCCAAATTGATTGGTAAGAGACTCGACGACCTTAAGAAGGTGGCTGGATGCGAAAGGCGGAGGACAGGGTGTTGTGGCGCAGCCCGGGAGAGGCCTATGTCTAGCAGTGCACTGCGATAGGCTGAATTGTTGAAGAGACTCGACATCAACACATATGTTTATACGGGTGTTTGGAAGTTGGTCACAAAGCTTTAGGGGTTAAAAAATGCTCAAAATGCTCAAAATGCTGTCAATTAGACAGCATTTTGTGCATTTTGAGCCTTATGTCGGAGGGGTGGTTTCCTTGGAAGGCTTATCCTGCGAATAAATTTTCAAGTTTTAACAGTATTTGAAAACCAAAACTGTCAGACGTCCATTTTATTCCAAGAATAAAAGAAATATGACTTTGGTAAAATCATCCGTTAGACGAAGTAGGTTTTTATTTTCAACAGCTATTTTTAGATTTTCTATATAACCCAATTTCTGACAGTTAATTGCCAAAAGTGCCCCAGTTCGTATGTTTTTTTTCGTTTATGTGATTTGACTGATGTGTACCTAATCGAATAAATCAAGTTCCAAGCATTTGCGTGATTGAAAAAAAAATCTAGACACTTTTGAGCTCGCAGAAAAACTTTTAAATTCTGAAATAAATTGAAAAAAACAGAGATATGATTATTTAATAATAAAAAGTTTGTTACTAAAAATAAAAATAAACATACTTCGTCTAAGACATTTGACATTTGTATGGCTCAAAATGCTCTAAATAGTGTCAACTATCAATCCCTTAAGGCTTTGCACCTAGCTTCCAAACATCCAATAAAACATAATTTTTGACATCAAAATGGTCAAACGATTTGACATAAAGTTTGAGAGTCGGGGTGTAATTGTTGGTTCATCCAGTCACGTCAAGCTCACCCTCGCTTACCTCCCCTAGCCATTAAACAAAACGGTCCCCTGTCTATAATAAGACAGATCGATAACCAGGACAGGCCTTACTACTAAAACTATTTGAATGGAAAACTACAAGTTCGTAAGTCCCAAAGTTTGATAATGACGGAATCTGTTGTTGTACAACTATTTAATAATGGTTAGTTTATTCCGTCATTTCGCGTTTAACTTCATCTCAAGGTTGAATAGTTCAAAAGTCATTTATTCAAACTAGGCTGAGAATCAGCACTTTTCGAACGTCCAAATTGCATAAGACAGTCCCCCAAAACGCCCACCCTTCACCACTTCCTAGTGCTTTAGGAGATATTTTTTTTTTTTACCTAATGAAAATACGGATATTTGAAAAAAAAAACACAAAATAAAATAGTCTGTTCATACAAAACAAAACATGAAAATATCTTAAGTAGTTTGAAAGTAATATCGTTTTTATGTTTTGGGTAGACATTACTTCCTGACTTTGGTTCATAAACTATTTTACTACAATACTTAAATATTTACATACTAGAATTAGTGTACGCGTTCTACTATAACATATATTTTTTAATATAATGTACTTGCATTATTTGAAGGCGTAATATCGGATTTAAAAGTCTACTACTAAAATCATATATCTGCGTCCAATTTGTTAACAAACAGATTAAGAGGAAATGCGGTCCGTGGTCGTTGTCGTTAATTACATACAAACGTATTCCTCTGTTTTCTCCGTGGTTAATGATACGAAAACAAAAAAAAAACGATACAATGTGTGTCTCGTAAGCTTAGTAGACTGTATATTTGTTGACCATTTTCTATTTTGTTCCTGGTATATGTTGAAAGGCCTACACTGTCCCCCCATACCTAATATCACGGTTATTTAAAAATATTGTGAATGGCAATTATTAAAAAAAAAGTAACTGAGGAGTTTCTTGCCGGCTCTTCTCCAAAGGAAACGACCAACTGGAACCGTGCACCTAGCTTCTGACGTTTAATAAGTGCCCTTGTAGGTTTATGTGAAATAAAATATTTTTATATAAGACCCTTTTGAAATAACATTAGAGATGGTCGTGGAGACTGTGAGACTGAGGTATACGTATTTCGCAAGTATACTGCATACACACGTTATATTATAAAACTGATTTACATCCGTCACCATCACACTCTCCGGTCCAGTTGAAAACCAGCGCCAGGCACTTATAGTTGTCTGGCATTTTTGCTGAACTGGGCCTTTTTGGCGCAGCCCTGAGGCACACTCCCCATCAAATTTCTGCTTACATCGCACTTTACACTTTTTTATTTGATTTGATTTTTTTATCTGCTGTGTGTGTTTTAGTCTGTGCTAAATAAATGTATTTTCTTTCTTAATACACACCTTTCGGAATAAATTCTCAAAATGATGGTGAAAACTGCATCAAAATCCGTTTATAAGCAACGCGGTGACACAGACGGAAACAAAAAGCGACTTTAGGGTTCCCACTGTCATGCGCGACGCCACACCGCTAGAACTTGTTCCACCAGAGTCGCGTCACACCGTCGTCATCGTCGCGTCGGTCGCGTCGCTTATGCCTGAAACTCAAACCGCATGCAGCTACTGTATCAAAGTGTTTACGATGAATCAAATGTACCTACAACCCGTGCGAGCTAGGGCCCGGTCACGCGTACCACAACCACTAACCACATCACAACGACAAAACGTGGACAGGTGTTAATTTGTATGAAAATGAATATTTTATTCACACGGACCACATTTGGCTGTCAAAATCAACTGTGTGGGTGATACCGACACACCACACCACACACCACAACCAATCACCAGCGAGACCGCTCACTAGCTGCCGGTCACAACGTTGCAAGAAACTGCAGCGACACTAATGATACGAAATCACTGCTTGCCCACATTTTATCGCTGCAATGTGGTGTGGTTGAAGTACGTGAGAACGGGCCCTTAACTAGGCAGCTAGCGCTGGGACTCTAACAAAAAAAATATCTAAGAGAACTTCACGGTAGAACAATTACCGGAGTCGCCTCGCGCCACTCTTCACGAAGTTTTACTTGTACAATACTGCTCAGTACAGTACAGCAGTGGTTGCTCAGAGGTTACGGTTAATCTGATGGATCGACCAGTGCGGCTGTTGTTACTTAGCCACGAGCTCCTCATACTAGTGCTACAGTATGCCTAGTTAATTCAAATGAGTTGTAGGATTAATATTACCGCATCGGCAGTTACTGATTGTAGTTTGAGATATTCAATCTCCTTATTGCAATATTAAGTGGCAATATGGCTGTTACTAATATTTGCTAAAGTGATTCTGTTTGATTTGAGCCGACTTTTAAAATGGAGGTGGTTGTGTTGTTAGGTTGAGTTTTGGATTAAAATGTTTATTTAGCCATGCAAGAAAGAGTTCCTTGTTCTTTATGTTATTTTTTGATACGGCGAAAGATTTTTAAGTTAATATTGGTACGGAATTTTAAATGTTTGCGTTCTTTTTAAACCAGTACCTCTGCGACCGAGCTCTACTCTGGAGAAAATAGAGAATGCTTAAGGATAGTTCATACTACGAGATACTAATTCCTTGTTGCTATGATAGTACTTACTATCTTGTTCTTAACTTTGGGCAACTCTGCTCGGTTGAAAATACGGAGAAAACAAATTTTCCCAGATATGAGACCTAGCTAAATCGTTTTTTTGCCCCCGTAAACCCCTATAACTTTCATCGAAATCGTTAGGGCCGTTTTCGAGAACGTGATTAAAAATTTGTTGAACAGTAAACCCCTTTTTTTCCGAGACCTGCACGCGTGCCATGACAACCATAGAAACGGGTTTTCTACGGGTTTTGTCGACGGTAGAATAGACAAAATGCCAAATAAACAATCACAATCTGTCATTTTGTCTATTCTTCGTGTCTAATTTTTTTACTCTACGCGTGCTGTTGATATTGGCATCTATCAATCATCATTACCTATTCAACAGTGAACCAGTGAATATTCAAACAAAAACGATGATTTAATTCAGGTAACCATTTGAATTTTAATGAATACAAAACATATTTGCTAAAGGTACAAAAATAAACAAAGTTTTTCAAAGTATTAACAATATTTATTTATGTTCTCATCAGTAATACGAAAATCAACTCTATTATATCAGTTCTGAGCTTTAAATATTTTAAGCAAAACAAAAATATAGGTACTTACAACATAATAAAATAAAATAAAAATGTAATAATATAATAATAAGCCATGGTTCACTGTGTACTGATTCACTGTTAAACAAGGTACGCTCGAAGCATTATCTAGAGAAATTAATTTAAAAAAGGTAGCTATATTTCTTCATTATTTCTATAATAAAATACCAAACTATGCTAGAAAACACACACGTAATTAATTTAGAGCTATCTGGTACAAAAACAAAATAATATAAAAATCAATAACTTATTTGAAAAAATCGCGGTTTTTTACCCGACTACGGAGTAGCGAAAAGGAATGTTATGATTTTGACCGGTATGTGTGTATGTTTGTATGTATGTATGTTCCCTCATAACTTCTAAGCTGCTCTGTGACGTCAAATTAAATTGAATATGGCGCCCTCTAGAGGACATAGAGTCATGAACTAAAAAATATATAATAATAATGATGCCATTTCAAAAATACTAGTGGTCGCCCATAATTCATTTAAATGTCATGATTCTAAGGTATCCATCTTGTGTCAAACGCATGGTAGTGTGTGTAATGTTTTTTTTATTAATTTAATTTATTTCTAATATTTATTATATAAAAATATTAGCTTTCTGCACTCCTTTTCCATATAAACTTTAACTGTGCCAAATTTCATACTCCTACATCCGCGTAATTTTCGTAAAAAGGGGTACAAAGTTTTTGCTTCACGTATTATACGAGTATTATAATCCCAAAATATTTTTTATAAAAATAAAAGTTATAAAAACTAAAACCCAACTACGACAAAAAAATCAACTACGAAGGTCTAAACAAGCAAATAACATCACAGACAGACAAATTAAAAATCCGGAGACACACGTAATCTGTTCGATTTATGTCCTGGAACGTGTGACTCCGGGTTTTTAATTTGTATGACTAACTGTCACGGCAATAATGCTCGCTGAAAATTCAAATTAATGATCTTAATTATACATTACAATTTCGAAATATTTTCTGTGTGACCGTTATTATTACGTACCTTTTTAATCCTAACTAATATTATAAATGCGAAAGTGAGTTTGTTTGTTTGTTACGCTTTGACGCTAAAACGTCTGAACGGATTTAGATGAAATTTGGCACATGATGGGTAGACCATAACCTGGGTTAGGACATAAGGATACTTTTCATCTCAGTAGTACGTTCTCGTGGGATAATTTTCGATCCCACGCGAGCGAAGCCGCGGGAAAAAGATAGTTTAATATACAAAACAAAACAATCAACAAAATGAACATAAAACACGATCTGTTTTCCCCAAATTAAATAATTAACAGCAAGAAAAACACACAACATACATGAAACATCATAAATTATGTCAGTGTTAGTGGTTTTATTTTAAAACCGCAACACGTGTTGTTCGTAACGAAGGACCAAAACAATAATATTATCGTACGCCAAACGAATTTCGTCCGGTACCGCGCGTATGGTAAACTTACATGACGCATGCACGGTGTGTTAAATGGTATGCACTGAATAGAAATATAGAAAAAAATATATTCAGTGCACACAAAAACACAAATAAATGATAACAAACTACATGAATATATATAAAAACAAGATGCCAATATACAAAAAAATAAAAAATAAATTTGAAGGAAAGGAGTGTGATTATGACATACTTTAATCCAATAACGAATCAATGTACACTCAGCATGTGTCAGGCTAATATACCTGAAGCTGATATTCTGCTGGATCCCTGCAGTGACATACGGATGTCGATCAGACGAGATGA
This sequence comes from Agrochola macilenta, assembly GCA_916701695.1. Classification (NCBI taxonomy): domain Eukaryota; kingdom Metazoa; phylum Arthropoda; class Insecta; order Lepidoptera; family Noctuidae; genus Agrochola; species Agrochola macilenta. The sequence continues at coordinate 4,703,865 of OU753554.1, read as the reverse complement.
ATCGATCTTTAAGCCGTATTTTTTAATTTTTATATTATCATTTTACTAGTAGGTACTAAAAGCCCTCTAATCCGAATTTCGGCCACGGCGACCAATCTCAACGGAGACCAGTCTTCGGTGCGGGGGATATTACGTATAGTGCACAAGTGTGTGCGCAGACACATATGCACTCTCTCTTCCCTCGCTCTCAGAGTCCGATGGGTCGGCAATGCGACACGACCGGAGAGAGATCATCATACATTTAAAATGACAGAAATCGATTCAGTAAATGATTCTGAACAAACTACTTTCAACGTGTATTCTTCTTTGTCTTTTCGTGTGGACTAACCTGGTGTCAGAGTTTTAAAGCCGCCCATGGGCCTCGGACTTGGCTTCACATGGCGTCGAGAAGTATCTTTCAGGCATTCAGTTACACATTGTATACTGTCCTAATAAACTCGGCAATAGTGTAGCTTCCAATCAGTGAAATATTTTTTGTAATCGGATCAATAACTCCAGAAATTACCTCTTACAACCAAGCAAACAATTGTATTTCATAATTATACCTACATATGAAAGTTAAAGCTACAGATTTAGACATTTTGAATTTAATGCGGGCACAGGGATTGTAACTGTCACACGCTATGACGATACGGGCCCCGGAGCGGCGCTATCTGTTTATGAAACTGCAATAGACTGTGAACTGAATGAATACTGAATCTATTGGACAACTGGCTTTGAATATTACATTTTGAATGTTATTTTTGTATTCTATATGCTTTTGGGAATTGCATTCGTTCGATCACAATATTTGTTGTAGTGGTGACGTAACAAAGAAAGGTAACGAAATTAGTTATGGATAGGTATTTTTTGAGTTCGGATTCGAATAAATCGTTAACTGGGTTGTGGATGTTACATAGGCAGTCGCTGCATATAAAATACTGGTATTGAGCTGCATCCGGTTAGATTGGAAGCCGACCCCAATATAGTTGGGAAAAAGCTCGGCAGATGATGAGATTCGAATAAATCGTTGTTGTTGTCAATGTCGTTGGTCTAGTTATCGCTAGCGCTGCTGAGAATGACGTCCTGGGTTCGATGCCCAGGTCGGGCAAAGTGTTATTGGGTTTTCCATCAGGAATTTCTCAGTAGCCTGGAGTCTGGATTTGTGTCCGGTTGATGACATAACATAACTGGCGAAATGTGGGTGTACATGGGTACACCTCTGTCTAACCCTTCAGGCGCCTAATTACAGGCGCGATGTTATGTATAAACAAAAAACAATTGAAAATGATCTAAAACAGTATGTTTTGTAAAACAACGGATATTTCTACATTTTCTGATGTTATTTACTTGTTTCAAGTCCATAAACCAGCTTAGTACGGCAATCAAACATGCAAATAAACGAAGGAAAATTCCCTTGTGGACTTTACTCGTACAAGGAAAAAGGACCACTAAATTCTATTGGTCCTTTGAGAAGACCGATGTTCTGCTAACTGGCGGTCTTATCGCTCGTTTTGTATGTAAAAGCAATTTGTTTCACAGTACTGAGCAGGCAATGGACAGTGAATGAGTGTAAGTGCCGGTGCTTAAAGACTTTGTGAAAGCGCGTGCTAATGGTAAGGAAGTTTTAGTTGATAGTGGCACGCTATGGAACGTTTAAAGTGTGTAGTTTCAGCTTAAAGTGATGGATGATCGTCTTTGAGGCTTTGTAGTCGAAATTGCGGCAGTATTTTATGTGGTGCCGTCTTGAACTATATAGACGATAAACAAAGGAGTAACGAAATTTAATAGTCTACAAAGGGATAGTGCGTTGTTTACAGACACAAATCTCAAATGCAGCACGAACTACTATAGTAGGTCATTAATAGTACATTACTGCAGCGGTCGGTAAAAGAGGCGTTGATGGACGAACGTGAAAATATAGGTTGAGCCGAAGACAAGACACACATACGTGAGTACATCAATGCCTGGTTGCGACCAAGGCTTGTATTGTACTTTTCTCAAATAATGCGCAAAAATTCATAATATCATAAATTCCGGAATCAATGACGAACAACAATAATTTTTCACGCGCCATGTTCATTTGTTTAACAGTTCTATTTGCAAGCCAGTTCGATAAGTTTGTTGGTTGCCATGTTTCGATGTTAAATATTCGTTCCATTTTTAAATGACACGATAGAAATGAGTTTTCATAGTAATTTATTCACCCGCTAAACACGACCGATCATGGATTTTCATACAAACATTGCCGGCCAAGTGCTCGCATGTATTTGGCCAGTACTGCATTTTCGATTTATCTCGAAGAAGGTTGTCAAAATAATGCTCGAATATCCAAGCATTTCATCAAGTCCTTACGAAAATCAAACCCAGAAGCCTCAGCGAGACTAGGAACAGTCGTGGAAATTGTCTTTTATGGAAAAGAATGAAACAAAGATATTAGAGCAATTATTTTGTTAATTAATCTCATGTAACTGTATTTCTATCTCCAATCCGTATTTTCCTTTCATTTAAGAAGTAACAACGGCTGAGGTTAACAAGTAACAGATAGATTAATAATATCTGGTTAATTTCTTCTATGTATTGTATAATTGTATCTGTCGTTCAATAACGTTTGTGTTAAGATATTCTTTGATTCTTATTTAGGAATCCAACGGAAACTAGTGTTTTGGCTGGTTATTGTTAAAAATTCAATTTAAAATAGGAGGATGTTATTTTGTTTGAAATGCATTTTCTTATCTAGATTTATATGTGTGAAGGCGAGACGCGACAGTGTGACGCGATTCTGGTAGAACTATTTCCATGAAAATTTCATAGAAATTGTTGCCTTTTTTTTTTTTTGAGTGTGGGAAATTATCATATAACTTCTCCCGCTCTGGCCGGAGCGGGAGGGCGTGTCAGACTTTTACTGACTAAATCCACCCGTGTTCCTTCCGTTGCCTGTGTGCCGGGGCCGCGATATCTCTTTCGGACAAACTCGCGACCCTGGCAGGCATTGGCCCTAACGGACCCCGTCAAGAAGTTGTTGCCTTGAGTCGGATTATTCAAATTATTATAGATTTTCGCGATATTTTAAGAAGTACGATTATCAATTATTCTTCTAACTGCTTCTAGGTGCAATTGTGTGCACGATAAAACAAAAATGTTTGGGTTTGAACTCATAGCAATATACTAAACGATGATATTTAAAAAAAAAATACTCAGAGAAGTAGTCAAAACTAGAACTTGTATGTTGGCAACAGTTAAGGTTTCGTTTTCAAACCCCGCATTCCGAGTTAGGCTGTAATCGATTTGAGCGTTCTAACGGCCGTTCCGAATAAGCCTTAGCGCGATATCGATGTATTGTTAATCGTCATAGATGACGTCATGCCATGCGCCATCTTGCGATAACGCCGACCATGCCTTTTACTAATATCACCGTGAGCGCTGTCAAACATGACAGTTGTGCTATTTTGTTTTGAGTCGCATCATAACTTTAGACAAACGTGGCATCTTCGAAATTGTGCTTCTGGCTACCGTGACCACCTAACCAACGAAGAAGAAGAAATGTGTAGCATAAACACAAATAAATATGATATGCAAGTTTTGACTTTGAGCGAGCACCGTGAGAGCGTTCACGAGCGTTCCGAATTGATGACAGCCCTCAGCTGTCATAATCGTGATAACTAAAAAACTAACTCGGAACGCCAAATAATGATGTCAGCGCTGTGAGCGATTACGTTTTTATTCGGAAAGCGGCCAAAGACAGCGGTTCTATCATATTATAACGGCTGTCATGAAAATCTGTAATTTTCTCCCGTATTTGACATTAAGGTGTCAAAAACGCCCTGTGTTTGGACAGCCTATATTATGTCACCGTTCAACGCTTTCATATGAAACTAAAATATTACCTACTATTTATGTAATGTTTCTCTCACAATTTTAAAAGTTACTTTTACTTGAAACCTTCTTTTGAAAAATGCATTTCTATACATTTAATACAAGTACTGGTACACCATAAAAGCGCACAAAGTGGTACATTCCCACTATTTAAAGCTCTATTTAGCCGCTCTACATTCCGACGATGGAAAGCGCTCTTGAGAAAACAGCTCGCTAACGAGAACTCTACGAGACTCGCTCTTAGAGTCATTTGTTTCAGTCTAGCTCTCGCGTAGAGCTTGACACCGGCGTAGTACATAATTGTAGAGAACCTAGAACCTCCACTAATAGGTAAATGATAACACTCACACTTAGTCGAGTTTCATTAAATATTTGTGTAAATTACATCCAGTTTTACGCAGCGCATTCTGTATACCTCTCAGAAAACTAAATAATTTACTCAATAACTGCGTTTGCTATTCATTTACCAAACATATAAACAAACAGGAATTTTATTTAGGAATAACAACTGTAATGCTTACGCATTAGGTTCAGTTTACGCTACAACTTCATATTTTTTATGACTTTTTCAACAGTACAAGTCGGTCTCAAATCAACTTTATTTACACTAACATAAAGTTGATGTTTGTCTAAGTGGCCTCGTGTTTGTTTACATGTTTGGCAAATAAATTGCGAACGCAGATTAGTTTTCTGTGGTCTACCTTCTCAACTTTATTATTTATATGAAACAAGACGAATGAAACAAAAAGCGAGTGATTATCGAACTACTACTAGTAATTATTAAAAATAACAATCGAACCGCAGGTGAGATTCGAACCCTCGCCTCGCCATAATCGCACCTACCAAAGCTACCGACGTTAACCACTGCGCTAGCAGGCCATTATGCTGTTAGAAATTATAAACTACTATGAGTTGCAGACAAAGTGAGTGTGTGTGCGTGTCTATAGTATTGTAACAACTTATAGAAGAAGGTCGTAAGTCAAACCGAAGCGTCAGTCTATTGCTTTGTGAGATTGCTAAACGACTTATAAACGCTACTGTAATACTAGTAATAATTCTTAAAGGTTTCATTAGAGTGATAAAGTGATTTCTCAAAACCAATTAATGCTTCTAATGTATTTCTATAATTAAGTTTTCTTTTATAATAATAGTAATACTAGCGAGTTGTCCCTGCTTCGCACGAGTGCAATGTACTGATGTGACCATAGATATAAGAAAGAAGTTATTGTACTGTTATTTATATTTCTATGGATGTGACACATGTCAAAACATCGAGATTAGGTACTGCGCTATAATTAATACAATATGCAAAAAAAAAACCTTGTTCGATCCGAAAGGGGCACATAGCTACTGCAATTAGCACACATAACCAAACAGACAACATTACCAAAAAGTAATAAAAAATATTATTATTGTTGAAAAAAAAAAAAAAAATGGCTATTTAAAAATCACATTTTTGGTACCTAATTTCAACAGGGGTCATAAGTTATGACTTGTAGTCACAACGGCCGCCAGCACCCCATGTAATAACCCGGTAAAATTCCCCATTGAAAATAAAAGTGAGAAATTTATTTTTTTATTTTTTCCTCAAAATTACCACATATATAGTCTCAGTACGATACCTGACAACACCCTCACGGACCGGTCAGGGTTTTTTTTACATGTTGTTTACAAGTTATTGTTGTGCTAAATATTAATATTTTAAAGAAATCCAAATCCTAACTTATATAAATACGATATCCTAACTAATAAGATAAATGCGAAAGTAAGTTTGATAGATAGATAGATAGATAGAATATTCTTTATTATGCACACCATACAAATTACAGAAATAAATTGTTTGATTGATTTGATTTGATTGATTGATTGTTGATTTGTAATTTAAATTGTTTGTTTGTTTGTTACGCTTTCACGGTAAAGCGGCTGTACGGATTTGGATGAAATTTGGCACACGGGTAGACCATGACCTGGAATAGGTCATGGGATTCTTTTTATCTCGATATTCCAATAGGATCGAGACGTACGCGGGCGAAACCGCGGAGCGCAGCTAGTAATATTATAAATGCGAAACTGAGTTTGTTAGTTACGCTTTCACACTAAAACGGCTTAACGGATTTAAATGATATTTGGATAGGTAGACCATGACTTAGGACATAGGATACTTTTTATCCCGATATTTATTTATTTATTTATACTTTATTGTACACCAGATTATAAAGATAAACGAATACACTATACAATGGGCGGCCTTATCGCTATTCGCTTATTGATATTTCTACGGGATCGAAACTTATGCGGGTGAAACTACGGGATGCAGATAGAATCTTTTTTTTTTTTTTTTTTTTTATCGTTGCCCCACACTAAGAATTTCTGCACCCAGACCCGGAACAACTACTTGCAGATCATACAAATATTTGTTCCGTGCGGGGATCGAACCCGCGACACGTTGCGCAGCAGTCGATCACTCAGCCACTGCCCCAACCGTGTCGTCGAATCTATCGTCGATCTTTATAATTTATAGCCTATGTTATTCAGTGATTATAAAACATTTTAGTGGTGAAAGAGTTTTTAAAAGCGGTCTCGTAGAAGCTAGTATTTCTATAAAAGGTGATAATGATAATGCAGGCGGCATTAATGGGTTCCGTACTATCAAAGGACCGAATCAAACACTCAAAGGACCAATTTCCATAGCGATGCTTTACAGGCGGGTTGCTGGTCGCCGCTACTGGCTAACTTTTTTAAATATGCAATGTAGGTTAGCTATTGCCTTGTAAAGTCAGGGATATTAATTACTAAGCAAATTCACTACCAACTTAAATTGTCCGTATATTCAAATCATATCGGTCATTCTGCGGCAGTTGTATGAAACGTCAATTTGATTCAAAATAAAAAACTCATTTATTCAAAATAGGCTGAATATCAGCGCTTTTTGAACGTCAAATTTACATAAGATAGTCCCCGCCCTGAAGGGAAGAGGTGAACCTCTTCCTAGTGGTTTAGCTCGGAAAAATAAGTGGCGCAACAAACACGCCAGCTGTCTGTTCAGTGCGCAACACAAAACATTAAATAAGATAAGAATAACAATGAATTTCTCAAAAGCCACAGAGAGGGAAATGCTTTTTGATAATTTTCCGTTAGGTACAGAAACCAAAAAAATATTCCTTTGTTAAAATAACAACATGATGTTACATTATTATACGAGTAAAACATTTTAATGCCGAGGTTAATTATCTTTTCCGACATCAAAGAAAGAAAAATAACACGAAAAGGTAAAAAATACCACCCCTTAATTATTTCACAACAATAAGAAATATTAAGAAAAACGAGCATTGTACTCGTAAGACTTAGTTTAGATACTTAATTATATGATCGTGCTATAACTTATAATTTAAAAAGTATCTACATAAAGTTTCCGGGGCACGTTTCCGAATGACAGCGATGAGGACGAGTACTTAGATGCCTAATTATCTTTTTGTTTTTTCATTTATTAGTATCTAGTGTTAATAGTTAGTGGTGTAATAAATGTATACCTACACGGTGTCAGGGACATCGACGCGAAGCCGGCTACCATGGAATCAGTATATGATTCAGAACCAGAAAAACAAAACAGCTGCTCCATACATTTTGACCGCGTAGGTATTGCACTTTTCTATGAAACAGCAGTTTTTTTTTTTTATAAGCGACGAAAAATTTCAACGCAGGGGGGTTCTGAATCATGTACTGAATCCATGGTAGCTGGCTTCGCGTCGATGTCCCTGCAACCCTGTATAGATATTTTATTCTTTATCGAATTAAAAATCAAACAGCAGAGGAGCTCGTGGCTAAGTAACAACAGCCACACTGGTCGGTCCATCAGGTTAAGCTACGCTTGCCGGGGTTGGTCAGTGGATGGGTGACCATCTTTACATACCGAGAATCCTCCGTGCCTCGGAAAGCACGTTAAGCCGTTGGTCCCGGCTGTCATTCGTGGATCTTTGACAGTCGTTACGAGTCGTCAGAAGCCCGAAAGTCTGACACCAGTCTTACCATGGGGTATCGTATTACCCAGTTACTGGGTTGTGGAGGTCAGATAGGCAGTCGCTCCATGTAAAATACTGGTATTCAGCTGCATCTGGTTAGACTGGAAGCCGACCCCAACATAGTTGGGAAAAGGCTAGGCAGATTGATCGAATTAAAAATAAAACATTCGAAATGTAGGGAACAGCTGATTTTTTTTTCGCGATTTCAGCGTTGGTCCCATAGTGGAAGTTGTTCATAATGATGAGTACAATGACCCCTTAAGAGAATGCTTGACGACATCGTGACAGATCAAGTTGAAGATGGAGAGAATAACTTGACTCCTACTGAAAAGTATAATCAGCCTATAAAGTTCCCACTGTTGGGATTCAGGCCTTCTGTCCATGAGAAGGAATGGGCCGTAATCCACCACGCGGGTCCAGTGCAGGTTGGTGGATGTCACATGTCTTTGATTTTTTGGTTCTAGAACATGCCGGTTTCCTCACGATGTTTTCCTTTACCGTTTTGAGAGCAGAGGTGATGGAATAGTTTGCATAAAGTAAAGGGCCTGTCAGTGTTTGAATCTACGATCAACAACTCATAAGTCGCAGCCGTAACCACTAGGCCACCACTGTTCTCATTACGGGCTTAAGACGCCGATATATGCCAGTGACCTTGAGTGGTTAGCTTGCGTATTCTGTGCTGAGTTCACACAATGCGTCGTACGTCCAGCCAGTAATAGGACTCGCCATCAAGGAGCACTGTCCCAAATTAGGCGCATTATTAATTTATTATACATAAAACAAAAGGTACGAGTATTTTAATAAAACACGTATACTAAAAGATTAATATTAAATTATTTTTTAAATTATAAAGGTTTCAGAAAAATACGCTTGATAGATTTTGCGTAATTCTCAGCATTTTATCCGCGTTAGACATAATTTTACAAATTAATTGCACTATGATTTTATGATGATAAACTCTAAAATATTCACAGATTAAGTTATTAAGAACATTTTCTAATTTAACATATATTTTTCCAAATAATTATCAGTACTTGTTTAGACGTGATCTTCAGTATAAAATCATTAAAAGTCGGTTATCGTCGTCTTAATAGATAGATAATAATAATTAAAATCATTGAGAAGTATAAGAGTCTTAATAGGTACTTAATACCGCGTTTCACAGTACGCAAGGGGTGCGCAACGCGGTCAGTCAGAAATCGTAAACCTTTCTTAGACAGTACATTAATTCTCTTTCACTGTAAAAATATTATGTCTTGAGTTATAGGGGAGTATAATAGGGATGATGCCTGGGTAAAGAAAGAAATTCTATTTACTCCGTGAGTCAGATAATAAAAAATATTAGCCATTTATTTTTTGCTTTATCATACAGTGTAACGTTCCCTGTATTATTATTATTATTTTTTTTTTTTTTTTTTTTTTTTTTACTGTTGTATGTATTAAATATAACAATTCCAAGGTCACCTTTATTGCGTTTGTTCGCAGCCCCTTATCGTGCTGATAACGCTCCTAGCCGAGGTGAGCGGGGCAGTAATCCTATATAAGTGGGGTTGGCGGGTGAATTGACTCAGTCGCTTTTAAAGTCCGGTTAAGCAGCTACGACCTCCTCAGAGGTTAACTGCGAGATGCCCTATATAAAAAAAATGAATTGACTCACACTGCTCTCGACGCTTGACGTGTTGACACGTCGGGTGCGAGTTCGCAACAAGTCAATAGCCATCCTGAGGATGCCTCGTTGAGAGGTGAAACACGTGTCTATTTCTTACAGGGTTCTTTATGAACTCCTTAAGAACGGTTAAGCGGATTAGGTTACGAAATATACGTCGTCTATTGTATTTTATAATGGATTTCCGCAAAGTCACGCCTGAATCAATTAACTGTCTTTTATGTGAAAAGTTTAAGAAAAAAAATTGTAAATTTTTTTTTTAATGGGGAATTTTACCCGTTTAGTACATGGGTGCGGGCGGCCGTTGTTTAGCGGGTGTCTACAAGTCATAACTTATGACCTCTGTTGAAAATTTGCAAATTTTTCATGGATTTGGGGTAATTTTGCTACAAAAAAGTGAATTTGAAATAGCAATAACTTTGTATTTTCAATAATAACATATTTTTTAATTCGTTTTTGGTAATGTTATTGCAGTACCGATGTGCCCGTTTCGGATCGGACAGGTTTTTTTTAAACATATTATGTAACTTAGATAAAATGCATTAAAGTTCCGAGTCGGGTTCGCTACGGCACACTAAGTATAAAATCTACATACATCGCTGTAATCATTTGAGAACGTAAAAAAAGAAAAAAATACGTCTCCAATAATCCTAAACTTTTTAATATCCTACCAGAAGGAAAAAAAATGTCATCAACACTATTCTAACAGGCAGTCTACTGCCTGTGAGAATAGATTTTTGATTTTGATTTTTTAAATTTGTATTTTTTTCGTTTCCTTATGTACTTAAAAAAATAATAAATACTATTATATATAAAAAAATACCTTAAATGTGCATTCATTTTCCCCAAGAATGTTGATACTCGTTTCAAACCAAGAGGCTCTTGACACTTCAGTATCAATTTGATCACAAGGACCACTAAAAAAGGCGCCATAATTTTATTATTCCCTTAATTTTTGGGGTCGAAATAATTTAATTTTTATGAGGCATTAAAATTAAAAGGAGACTGTAATTGATTGGATGGCCCTGATTGATCCTTCTACCTATGTTTACTTTAAAATACGTATCTGGGTTAAATATAACTGGATATTATTATTTGGGAACGAAAGTAAATACTTGGCTACATGTTTATTTAAGTTATTTGAAATAAAGTTTTGTTTATTTGAAATTCTTTCATAGGTGTCTGAAAAAATAAGATATAACCAAGGTGTAATTACGGCAGTTTAATCTGAAACGCAAACAACTTTACTTTAAGTTCACAAATGCATTGACTGTGTGCAATTCTGTTGAGCAGCGATACTGTTAATATAAGCTCTTTTAATACAAAAACGGTTTGTTTACATCCTATACTATTAATGAGCAATATTTGTATTATATATATGACACGACGGGGTATCTACTCTGTGCCGTGTCTGACTAGTCTCCGGTGTAATTCTTCGTTGATGGTAGATATAGGTAGTTGGTTTTCAATCACACACAATTCTTAACTCAAACTCAAAGCATTTATTTCAATAATAACGTTTACACTTTTGAGTTATCACTTTGTCACTTAATAGTTAGTTTAAGTTGAGTTTAAGTTAGTTGGTGAAGCTAGTCGCCCATTCTAAAACGAAACTGTAGGTACTGAAGGAGAAGAACGGGCAAGAAACTCCTTAGACACTCTTTTTTATCAAAGCAATATGTTACAGAGGTTGAACACGCGCCATTGTTGTGTCTGTCCTTTTTTTTTGTCAGCGGATATATCGCGTATTCCAATACAAAATCTTATTACTTAGTTAGTTCAGTAAAACTTATAAATAATGCTAAAATGCTTATCAGTTAATTATTTTATAATTAAATAATGCTAATATTCACAAATACAAAGGTCATTCAGAATTAAGGTTAAATTAGAACCTTCATTTCTTTTTACACCTTCATTCTTTTCTACTTTTGACAACACTTCGTGTGATTCAAGGATTTTAATCAAACAACAGGTATTCATTAGTAAAATGCAGTGTAAAATAATCTTATTACTTTATAGTTGGTTTTTATTATTGAAACTGATTTAGTTCTTGTATTAAATTATTAAATTCAGTTATTGATCATAATATTCGCAAATCGCGCCATCTTCGTGACATTAGGTAGCGCTTTGCCATAAACAAAATTTACTATCAAATGACCACTTGTCAATATGACTAAAAACCCAAAAATCATTAATTAAATGTTCCCTTTTAATTCCAACTATAGTTTTGGCTCTAACATCGAAATTAGATTAATAATTTCACTATCAGTGATATCGCCTACCCACAGGACTGAGTTCACAAGTTTGGCAATAGATGGCGTCTGATCTCAAAAGAACTGATACCTTGATTAATGCTTGTGACAACAATAGGATTATGTTATAATCTTTACAGGTTGATGGCTTCGCGGCGACATATATATTTATTAGGAGGAGCTCGTGGCTAAGTAACAACAGCCGCACTGCTCGATCCATCAGGTTAAGCTACGCTTGCCGGGGTTGGTCAGTGGATGGGTGACCATCTTTTCATACCGAGACTCCTCCGTGCCTCGGAAAGCACGTTAAGCCGTTGGTCCCGACTGTCACTCGTGGATCTTTGACAGTCATTACGAGTAGTCAGAAGCCCGAATGACACCAGCACGCGTAGCATGAGTTTTGTCGACGGAAGAGTAGACAAAAGTGACGTTCCGTGTAGACAGTACGACGGCACCAAAGTAGAAAGACTCAACTGCACTTTTCACGAAATTCACTCTTTTACATAAATCGACTCGATCTTCGATTCTCTCTCTTCTTTTCGAGATCTTCGATCGATTCTTTAGATTTTTTTTCTGTTTGATTGACAAATTTTACTGATATTTAGTCACGTATAAAAAGAAAAAGACAACTACGTACAACCATTTTTCTCAAAGTGGCGAAGTAAAATATTTTGGAACAAAAAAATATTACAGTAATATTGGCCTTAACCATTTCCTTGGTAATATTAATGTAAAATAGAAGATGATAGCTTTGTTCTTCTATTAATTGTCACCATAGAAATATAAATAACAGGAGAAGTGGTATGGGGGCGTGTCTGTGTCCGCGCGTCTTGATCACAATGCTCATGCCTCAGGCAAATGGCCGTCTCCGCTAACTAGTGCGCTTTCGAGCGCGATCGTGATAACATTTAAGAATACCGTGTTGTTCAGTGGTTTCTTGTAAAAATCGAAGCTAAACTATAAACTTTATAAATCGTAGAACCACTTTTCATAAATCAGCACAAGTATTTTGCTATATTTGTGTTGAAAATCATGAAAAACAACAAATCGTAAAATATTTCTTGCCTTTACTACGTTATTTTTGTTTTCATATATCACAGCGACTGTACTTTTATTGTAGTAAATACATTGCTTCTTTACCACTACCAAAGTATGTCGCTAAGTAACTGGACAAGCAATGTAAAAATTACAAAACGATATTTACTTTAAGCGGTTGCATCGTTAGTACGGCCGCAGCGTCTTGTGACGGATTAGTGATGTGGTTGTGCAGATCCACTAACGTAGGCTATCGACAATAATGTCGATTGTCGTATGAATTTATATTACTATTAAAGTTTATTCTTCAATTTGTCAACAGTTATAGCCTGATTGGAAGACCGATGTGAAATCTTGTTTTATACTCATTTAGATTTTCTCATAATGTTGTTATTTTTTTGGTTTACTTAATTTTTTTTTTTTTACTTACTTATTGTTTATTTATATCATCTTATTATATGTATATCGTTTTTTATTTATAAATTTTTCAGCAACTTCCAAAAATTTTAATACAAATATAAATGGGAGAATCGATAAGTTTCCGATTTAGTCAATCACTAGCGTATATGTAAAATAAATGGCTTTTGCACAGCACAACGATAGCGAACGATGTTTTCGTGTGGGTGAGTTGTACGGTGCATGGTAAATGCACGCTGTGTTTGATGGGATAAGGTTTATAATTGATTATGTAGTACGTTCTGATTTGTAAATTGCAAGTGTGAGCGGGGCCTCGTATTTATTGGGTTTAATGATCGCATGTGTGATCGCAGGCTAGAGAGTAGGGATAGATAGAAGACATTGGGTTTCGATACATTTTCAACTACCGGGCATATCTCCTTCTTTCTTATATCTATGATTGTCACAGTTCTGCGTTCAAAACGCTCTCCTGTAAAATCATGATTTTGTAGATAACCGTTTATACTTTGTGGCCGTCGAGTAGAAAGTTTTCTACTGTCTTTAGCATGGCGATTACAAAATCAAATTGTCTTCACTACCTTAGACAATTGTCAGTTGTCAGTGTGATTTTGACAGTTTGGGGTAGAAAAGTTTCTTCTGCAATAGTCTACATAGAAAAGGACCTAGACAAAGATCGATAAAAACGAACGAGAAAATGACAGATTGCAGAAAGATTTCTACGGTGCGATGTCAAAAATGAAGAAACGAAATGTCACTTTGTATAGAAAGAGCTGTGTCTATTCTTCGTAGAAACAGAAAGCATCATGCTACGCGTGCTGTCTTACCAAGGGGTATCGTATTACCCAGTTACTGGGTTGTGGAGGTCAGATAGGCAGTCGCTCCATGTAAAATACTGGTATTCAGCTGCATCCGGTTAGACTGGAAGCCGACCCCAACATAGTTGGGAAAAGGCTAGGCAGATTAATTTTGATATATTTATTATCGCGTTCTCAAAAACGATGAAAGTTGCAATAAAGGGTTTACGGGGGCGAAAAATCGATCTAGCTAGGTCTCTTATCTGGGAAAATACGTTTTCTTCTTATTTTCACCCGAGCTCGGTCGCCCAAAGTTTAGAACAAGATGGCTACCTTAGAATAATGGCATGGCGGCATGGAATTAGTAAGTACCTACTATCATGGCAGCATGGAAGCAAAACTCAAAACTCAAAGCATTTATTTCAAATAAACCAACTACAGGTACTTTTGAATTGTCAAGAGGTCGGTCAGTCAGAAATATGAAGCTAGTTGCCCATTCCAACGCGTAGTAGGTTCCTATGGAGAAGAACGGGCAAGAAACTCCACGGACACTCTTTTAAATCAGAATATTTTTACAAAAAATTGGTTACATCATTCATATTGTAATTATACATGTGAGAACAATGTAGAAAGACGTGCACATTAATAGCGTCCGTAATAAAAATTAAATTCAAAAATTTAAATAAGCCGTAGCAGCTAAGAGATGACCAGTCCCCACTGACGGCGCCCGTTCACGAACATGACGCATGGATCAGCACCATTTAGCTCAACCATTTTGAAGGGAACTTAATGATCCAACACATACGCCACCACCAGCGAGACATTTGAGTGAGCATGACATACTCTCAGCCGCCAGGGCACATTCAAGTCAATCAAAGACGTACCCAGTAAATGGTAGCTGTAAAGTATGTACATATTGCTCACACATGTGCTATGCAATTATATAATACTAAAAGACTGAATTTATACAATCTAATGATAGTTTTACAATCTTCAGCAGCTCCAACAATATTTTTGAATGCTAATCAATTAGTTTATGCGCCCTTGTGGAGCTGGACCAGCGTTGAGCCAAGCATTTTTGTCATCGATGTAATCCCCCAACTTGTAATATGCTTGGCTGCATAGTGTGCGTTTTATATAAGATTTAAATTTTGTTTCATTCAGTTGGAGTATGTGGGGAGGTATTTTATTGTAACATTTCAAACAGTACCCCATG
This sequence comes from Agrochola macilenta, assembly GCA_916701695.1. Taxonomy (NCBI): domain Eukaryota; kingdom Metazoa; phylum Arthropoda; class Insecta; order Lepidoptera; family Noctuidae; genus Agrochola; species Agrochola macilenta. Next base: position 4,688,611 of record OU753554.1, on the reverse strand, counting down.
AAGGATGAGTCTAGTCTGAAACCCGGTTGAATTAATTGGTCCCTATTTCTAGTCCTATAATTATGTCTATCACCTCTTTTATTGAAAAGACTTAGATTTTTCCTAACGTACATGATGTTTTCATAGACATATTGACAAGGTACCGTCATGATGTTAATATCTTTAAACAGAATAAAATAAAATAAATAAAATAAATAAAATTTTATGAATTAGTAAGTACCTACTATCATGGCAGTATGGAATTAGTATGAACTATCCTATACTATAAAATGAGCATTCTCTATTTTCACCCGAGCAGAGCTCGGTCGACCAGGTACTCGTACTAAGGTTTAATATGCTTACTTCTATCAATATCCTAATATCATGTTTGTTACGTTGCACGTTGGTTCTCTCTATAGCCTCGTATCCATAAAAAAATATAATCCTGCAACAATGTTGCGTGACTCCTGGACATGTACGCGACGATTAAGTAGAGTAGACCGTCCTAAGGGGAGCCTGCCGTTTTACCGAAAAAAATTTGCCCAAATTTCACTACCCAAACAAATTTTCGCAACCTTTTTTTATACCAATGCAATGTTTGGAATGATTTTAGTACGCACATTTTCATTTGGTCAAATTTTTACTTGGCAGAATATTATCAAGGATAATGTCATTTAGCCATTTGGTCTTTAATCAAATGATTTATTACAGCAAACAATCTTTGGACAATAAACGTTTGGTCAGTTAGAGCGGGGGCACACGATGCGTTGCGGCGGCGGTGCGGCGCCGGAGCGGTGTCGCTGCGTCGTCTTACATAGAAATATCTGTGGCATGTCACACGATGCGCTCCGGCGCCGCACCGGACTTGCAACCACCAAGACGAGGCGGGGAGGGGTGAATGCGTTGCGACGTCGGAGCGGCACCGCTCAGTTGTTTTGCGTCACAAGGAAGGACACACGCTCGCTCGTTTCGATTTTTTTTCTAAGTATTTTTGTTTATTGTGATTGAGGTTTTAAAAAATGAGTGCCAACCTAGATGTTATTGATATAGACTACCTAATTACATTAGTCCAAGAACGGGAAAACCTTTGGGATAAGTCCAATGAAGACTTTAAAAATAAAACAATGAAAATAAAAGCATGGGAGCAAATTGCCAAAATTTTATTTCCAGACTATGATAATTTTGCTCCTGATATAAAGAACCAGAAAGGTAAGTAATTATTTAATGTTTTTATGATGATCAAATCTTCTGTAACTGCCATTGTAGAGACCCTCTGTTGCTCATAAAATATCTTGCAAATTCATCTCTAATGACATTTGCTGCTGTCATCTCTTCATCTTGAGGTTGTAATGAGTGAAATTCATCATCAGTTATTGCCAATTTATCCTTTTGCCGAAAACCATCCCGATCTGCGACAAAATTGTGTAGGACACAACATGCCTTCACAATGTCAGTAGCAAAATTATAGGACACGTCTATCGGTCTGTGAAAAATGCGCCATTTATTCGCCATAATCCCAAAAGCGCATTCGACATATCTTCTGGCTCTGCTGAGACGATAATTGTAAATCTTTTGTTTAACATTGAGATTGTTACCTCCATATGAACGCATAATGTGGTTGCTCAATCCAAAAGCTTCGTCACCCACAAATACATACGGGGTTCGTCTATTGGAACCACACAGTGGCTGGGGATCAGGCAATGGTAGGTCATTGTTAATGAGTTTCTCATATAGTTTTGAATTTTGAAAAACAGTTGAATCGCATTCTTTACCGTATGCGCCAATGTCAATAAAAATAAATTTGTAGTTTGAGTCCACAACAGCTAAAAGGACTATAGAGAAAAAGGCTTTGTAATTAAAAAAAAGCGAGCCACTATTAGCAGGATTACGCATGCGAATATGCTTCCCATCGAGGGCACCGATGCAGTGAGGAAAATTCGCCCTTAAATCGAAACTAGATGCAATATTTTTGAGTCTTTCTGTTGTTAGTTCGGGAATGTTGTCTTGAAGAAGATTTTTCCATATAGCACAACAAACTCTCCTAATCATATATCTAATCGTAGATTTTCCCCGTTTGAATTTGTACTCCAAATCTTGTAGTGAATTTCCAGTTCCTAGATACCTGTAACAAAAACGTTTATTTAAATAATAAAATCTCATGTAATCTTAATGTTAATATTTAATTTTTAGGTAATGATATAGCGAAGAAATGGAGAAGTGTCAAAGATAACTTCTATAAATATTTAAAAAAGTTAAAAGAAGCTTCTAAATCTGGCTCAGCCGCTAAAAAACAGAAAAAATATCATTTTTACAATCAACTTTTATTTTTAACAAAAGTGGAACAAAATGAGACAGACAGTAGCTTAGACGTAGCTGGAGAAACCAACACCGATTCTACAAGTGATATTGCACCGGAGTCTTCACGTTATGTTCCTATCACCCGCAAAAGAACAATGCAAGCTGATGATTTCGAAAAGGAAGCATTAAAAGCCCTTAAGGAGCCCGAAGATTGGGCACGCCACAATTGCGGCGGTAAGTCCCCTCTTTGAGGAGTGGCTGGAGAGGCGCCACGGCGACCTCACCTTCCGCCTGACGCAGGTCCTCACCGGACACGGTTGCTTCGGGAGGTTCCTGTTCAGGATCAAGCGGGAGGAAACGCCCGGGTGTCACCATTGTGTGGATCGCCCGAAGGACACGGTGGAGCATACGGTGGAGGTCTGCCCGGCTTGGGCGGAGCACCGCCGTGTCCTCACGGAGGTGATTGGCGGCGGCGATCTCTCGCGTCCGGCCCTGGTTCAGGCCATGGTCCGGAGCGAGAGTGCATGGGAGGCCGTCACCTCCTTTTGCGAAGCAGTTATGCTCGCGAAGGAGGAGGCGGAGCGCGCGAGGGAGATTGAAGCTGCACGCCCTCGCGCCCCTAGTCGCCGCAGGAGACGCCCCGGGCGTCGGGAGTCACAAGCTGACTTCCGGCCACCGTAGGCGCGGGCCTGCGGACGGTGAGCGATGGGCAGCTCGCCGTCCGATAAGGACCAGGCCCGGGTCGACGGCGCGTTGTGTTCCACGCGCGCCTCAAAGGGATGTCAGCACCAACTGACGGGGTCCGGAAGGACCAATGCCTGCTGGGGTTGCGGGTCTGTCCGAAAGGGATATCGCGGCCCCAGCACATAGGCAACGGAAGGAACACGGGTGGGTTTTAGTCAGTAAAAGTCTGACACTCCCTCTCGCTCTGCCCAGAGCGGGAGGAGTCATTTGATGATTTCCCACCCAAAAAAAAAAAAAAAAAAAAGGAGCCCGAAGATCGCCACTTGTCATTTTTTAAGGGTATTTTGCCATCAATTCAAGATTTCACAGACCTTCAAACTCTCACCTTCCAAAGCAAGGTGTTACAAATTATCACTGAAATGCGGTATGGCTCAATGTCCCAACAATCATCATCATTTAGGTTTGAACAAACGTCTCAACAGCCTTCATCACACGGGTATCATACAAGAACTTACAGAAGTACATACACTCCAACAGACTTGAGCTCAGATTATAATTTATTGACATCTCCAGGTGAAACATCTCAAGACAGCGTAGAGTACGATTTTGCAAATTTGTAATTAAGATTTATCAAGAAGATTAATAAGATTGATTATGATTATTAACATTTCCTTTTTTGATCGTTTTGAAAATTAAAAAGTATTATTATTCAAAAAAAAAAATTTTCGTTACATACCTCAAAGTGATGCCCAGCATTTCTATTGGCTCCACTGGATTCCTCATGTTAGTGTACTGTTTCCGTATATGTGGTTCTAAAGATTTCAATAAACATTCGAAACTTAACACACTCATTCGAAAGAAATTGTAAAACTTCTTTTCGTCTAACAGCAACTCTTTATATTCTTGGAGAAAAAACTGTCCATCACTGTTCCTTAGTGCAATAAAAGGACAGATCCAGTATCGTCGTACGCTTCTACGTCGATTTCGGCGGTGGCGTAATAGTAGGGCCAACAATAGACGTCTTTTACGATCCATTTTCATTAACAGACTGTCCAACGGTGCTACGGCGCCGCTGCGACATAACAACGTTGCGGCGCCGCACCGCTCGTGTGCCCACTGACACGGTGAAATCTTTGCGGTGCGGCGCCGCAACGCATCGTGTGCCCCCGCTCTTAGTTATGGAACTAGTTAGAGAAGGTTAATTATTAAAAAAAAATTGTTAGGTTAGGTTAGGTTAAAACTGTGACCTCCTATGCACGAGCCGAGCGAGCGAAGCGAGCGGTACCCCGGCAGCGGCCGGCGAGTGTCAGAAACGACTAGATTATATAGAAAAAAAATATGGAAAAAAGCAGGCTACCCGAAACTGAACTAGTTAGATGAGATTAATTATTTAAAAAAATGCTACTGACTAAATAAAAATAATACTACCATTATAGTTAATTTAGAATTTGTCCCAAGTGGAAAAAACACCCTTTTAATAAAACGTCTTTATTTTGCGTAAAATGAGTTATTCCAACTGAAATATTTGACTAAATAAAAATTGGTAAAAGTACTAGTTGGTAAACAAGTTATTGTTTAAACGTTCACTTGCAAAATATTAGGTTTGCGTTACAATTATTTGGGAAGAGATTTTTTGCTAAGTAATAATTTGGCAAATGAAATTATGCGGAAAATTGTTTGGGAAGTGATAATTTGGCAATTTCTTTTCGGTGAAACAGGTGAGACCCCGTCCTAAGCAACATAACTTCAACACATAATGTGAGACGAAGGCACATAATTCAGACCTACCTTACCAACGAGCTGTGAAATATTCTGTGTATTACGTCTAGATACCAGCGCACCTTCAAAATACCGCAAAATATTTCAATACCTGGCGGACGCGGTAGCAATTCATAAATCTTCATCTGTGGAATCTTCGCTCTTTGAGAGCGTTAGGACTTGGGAGAGTGGTCTAGGACAGTGAAATAGCTGAAATACGAACTCAAATTCAAACTCAAAGCATTTATTTCAAATAAACTAATTACAGGCACTTTTCAAATCACAAGAAATCAAAAGCCATTGAGTCAAATTAGGCTGAGCATCAGCACAGCAAAAAAAAATAAAAAAAAATAATTGATAACCTCTTCCTTTTGCAAGTTGGAAGTCGGTTAAAAATAAAGCTTCTAAAACTCAGGAGTTCAGGAGGCAAGTCCACTTGCCTCTGATGTAAACGCAACTTACTGTAAGCTAGCATTGGACGAGTTAGTCTCAAGAGAATTGCTATACATTCGTTCAAAGTTCCCAGGTAATAGTCTAGAGAGTAATTCATTTATTAAAAAGGCCATTATATTACTATCTGTCTTAGGTCCCGATCACACGGACCACAACCACACCACGTGGACGGGCGCTAATATGAAAATGAATAGTATATACACACTGACCACATTTGGCTGTCAATATCAACCGTGTGGGCGTTACCGACCACATTTAGGCGACGTCGCAGCCACAACGCTACCACAACGATTAGTCTGTCTGCAGACATTAGCCACATCGTAAAAACATCGCAACTACTAGCGACAAAGCAATCACAACCCAACTGCAAATTGTTGCAGCAACACTATTCACACGTAACCACTGCTTGCCTACATTTTGTAGCGGCGATGTGGTATGGTTGTGGTACATGTGTATGGGTCCTTATATTTAGTGCTAAGATTTTCTTCTGCGAAGCTATTTCTGAATTTTAAGGATTCCAAGCGTCTAAAGTTGTTTCTGAAATTTCGTGAATTTACTGAGAAAATGTGTTTAAATTGTACCCTAGCATTTTTGTCATGCACTATTGCGCCGTCCGCGTCCAGTTCAATAGCGTCGCGTTCAGGGTGAAGGTGGGGCTGCCCCGCCACTGCAGCGCCTCGGGCATGTTTGCGGAGGCGCGCACCGACTGCTTTCACGCGACGATGCGCAAGCGGTGCGCGTCTTCGCGCGGGGCAGCGCCAACACCGTCCTGGCGATGATCGCCAACAGACTGGATTGCCCTTATAACCGGCAATGCTGCAGCAGACATATTGTTACATTGTGATTGTTCGTTTGTATCTGTGCTTGTTATCCTGTCTGTATCCTACTATGAATGTTTGTATATGAGTTTTTTGTTTTTATTCTGTCTGCCGTATGGCTGCAATGAAACAATAAAAAAATATTCCTGAAACTGATATCTTATTAACCGTATCTTTCTCTCGCTGACAGTGACGCCATACATTTCATTTCTAATTAAACGAAAGAAACTAGAAAGGTAAGATACCTATATTTTTTGTTCAATGTATTGTATTTTGTAGTGAGGAGCTCGTGGCTAAGTAATAACAGCCGCACGGTTCGATCCATCGGGTTAAGCTACGCTTACCGGGGTTGGTCTGTGGATGGGTGACCATCTTAACATACCGAGACTCCTCCGTGCCTCGGAAAGCACGTTAAGCCGTTGGTCCCGGCTGTCATTCGTGGATCTTTGACAGTCGTTACGGGGCGCTAGAAGCCCGAAAGTCTGACAACCAGTCTTACCAAGGGGTATCGTAGTACCCAGTTACTGGCTTGTGGAGGTCAGATAGGCAGTCGCTCCATGTAAAATACAGTATTCAGCTGCATCCGGTTAGACTGGAAGCCGACCCCAACATAGTTGGGGAAAGGTTAGGCAGATTGATTGATTTTTGTATTGTATTTTGTAGTGAATGTAAGCGTTAATTTACATTGCATTATACTCGTAAGTAGTGAGTTAAGTACCAAGAGGAAGTTGATGATAAGGTAGAAAAAATTTAAACACGTTCTATTTTTTCGGCGAGTCAAGTGTATGCAGCCCGCCCGGCGCTCGCGCGTCTTCACAAAGGCTCCCGCGAACAGGCGCGACGTGACGTCGCGTTATTCTACCGCAGTAACGTCGCGCCATCGCGTGGCACCTGTCTGTTTAAGCCTTAATGCCCCAGATACACGAGGATAGTTTCCCAAGTCAGGATAATATGCTAGCAAGCTAGTAACTTCGTGTATACAGAACAAGCTTAATATCTAGATTAGTGGGCTAGTGACAAAGCTAGCATCTCAAGCTAAGATAGTTTAATAGGTTGCGGTTCTATTTTTGAGCTATTATCATCCCCACCACTGATTTTATTATCCTTGCTTGTGTACTAGCTTTATTTTACGTCACGGACGTATTGTTACCATATAATAAAAAAATAAGTTTTTATTGTTTCTCATACATTTGTTCTACAGCACAAAATTGAGGCAGCCCCGGTAAGTTATAAGGATACTTGTGATGGGGTTACCTCGCAACTTCCCATGGGTTAGTGTTGAGATATAATAAAAAAAGAAAAGAAAAAGTTGCGGTTCTAGGGTGTTGTGCAATGGTATTGGCTTAAAATTATCTGCGATCATGTAAACAGCATTAGCATGTGTCAAGCCAGGATAGTAGAAAGAGGTTCTAGCTTGCTATCCTAGCTTTCAAAAACTAGCCTCGTGTATCTCGGGCATAATCCTGATAGAAGTTTGACGTCTTAATGTGACACTTTTTTTTCTTTCACTTTACCGCGCCGAACATGACCGAGCACAGTGCGAGAATGCATTTTCGGTTTCGGTAAACAAAACCGAAACTAAACCGAAACCTGTTTTTTTGCCGAATCTGGTCCGAAACCGAAACCGAAACCGAACTTTCGGTCGGACACTAATAGGAACCGAACATTAACTAATGCAAATGTAAATAACCCATAAAGGAGCGTGAGAATTTTAATTTCCTTCAAAATACTTTACCAGACAGGTGATTAGTTATTTCAATACCAATAATTTTACCCCTCACCATACATTATATCATACGTTTTTAATAATACATCTAAGCCGCTCACAATTATAATAATATATAATACTTTGACATTTTCCATCCCGATTTCTAAACTAAAAGCACATTTCAATAACATCACGTTATTTATTTATTTAAACTTTTCACACTCAAAAAAGTACAAAGGCGGACTTAATGCCTTAGGCATTCTCTACCAGTCAACCAAGGGTGGTGAAGAGATTAGATGGCTGGTGCTCTATTTGAGAGGAACAAAGAAGAAATTTAAAAATATATTCTAATGCATTATAACTAAAAAACTTTTTACAAAAAAAAAACAACCGACTTCCGTTTTTTGCCACCGACTTCCGAAATTAAAGTTATTTTTCACTTTGTAGTGATTTTTTTCGGAAGTCGGTTGTTTTTTTTTTGTAAAAAGTTTTTATTTTTCACTTTTTAGTTGTGGTAACCTACCCCACCCCACACAAATTCAAATACCAGTTCCTGCTATGTAAATAACAGTCACAGGAAGTTATCATCATATCATCCACATATACTAAGTGGGAAAAATACGTAATAATGAAGCTTACACCAAAAAGTATTCCAGCAAAGTTAATAAAATTTATATGGGACCAATCCGGGAGCATACCCTTTCAAACAAAAAAATAATTTTCAAAATCGGTCCACAATTGACGGAGAAATCGACGGACATACATAAAAAAAAAAAAGCATACCTACGCGTCGAACATATAACCTCCTCCTTTTTGGAAGTCGGTTAAAAATAGGTACAACAGGACATAAATAGGTTACAAACTACATACACATACATACATAATTACACACATTTGTCATGAACTCACATTACATTTTAACAAACACACACAGTTAACCCTGCGACGGCAACGCGTTCGTGGAAACGTAATTCAGTTTTCGCATTCACATTCGTCAAGCGAACCGGCTAATGTGCGGAAACGCGCGTCGCTTTCAACGTGTTTCGTTTAGCGTGACCCAGTAAAGCGAAGGCGTGTTTGCTAGGTGGCAGCGGACAAATATATATGGCTGTAGCATGTGTGAGAGGATGTTCGGACTAGTTTGTTTTTAGGGTAGACTTTGATAGTTTGTTCTTGGTTGCTGTATTTTTGTGGAACTGCAAATGTATTTTTCAACTCTATTTTAATGGTTTCTTATTTTATTTAAAAATACTTAGCATTCAAATGAGCCTTGGTAATTGAAATAAATAATTTCATGTTGACTTTGCAAAATATAAGAAACGATTTAGGTATATTTTTGATTTAGTGTGCAAAAGAAATAAATTGAAAGAATTCCAAAATTTACGATTGTGAACTGTTACAGAAATAGATTTCAATAATAATAATACCAGCCTGTTACTGTCTCACTGCAGGGCAAAGGCCTCTTCTCATACAGAGAAGGTACGAGCATTGATCACCACGCTTGCTCAAGACGGGTTGGTGATTTCAGACATATATTAACTATATGTCCAGGTTTCCTCACGATGTTTTCCTTCACCGATGTCAGTAATGTCCAAGATAAACTCAGAAAGTACATATGAATTGAAAAAGTCACATTGGTACTTGCCCGGATTTGAACCCACAACCTCGTGCATGAGAGGCGAGGCCTTAACCACTGGGCCATCACGACAAGAGATTTCAATATTCAGTATAATCTACATTACGACTAGTATGTTACTACCTACGTTCATACCTACTCATACATCAAACAACCCAATTATACAGAAATAAACGAAGGATAAAACGTTTTTAGTTTTTCATCACGCTGTAAAGGGGCGGGATGAAACTCATTCAACCCCTCAGCTGCGGGTCAGCGTGTTTGCTACAGAGCGCCCGACGAATCCGTATACTTTCGAGCACATATTTGTTTTGAAAGTTCTGGACGTCGGTGGCGGTCCGGAGGAATTTGGTTTCCTCGTTGTTATGTTTTAAACAGGTTTCGACGGGTTTGTGACGTACCTAACGGTACTGATTGGAGGAAGTTTAAAGAGTTTATTTTAAACAATAACGAGTTTTAAAGTAAATACTATTTTATTTAAGATTTGTTTTTCCTAATAGATTTGGTGACAATCGAAACTTGGAGTTTAGATTTGTTCTGCCTTTTGTACATTATATACTCGTTAATTCTTATAGCGTGAGGTTTTAGCGGCTTCAAAGGTCAAATGCTTAAGATTGGTCGCCTATCTATCTATACATATGCATGGTTACAGTGACCCGTCAAAGGCACCTACCATCATCACTAACTTGGCTGAAGAATTGGAAATGGCAGTATGTTGTTATGAGGGTTGCCAATTTTTTATACAAATATAGTGTTTTCGAACCCATTGCCTGTAAAAATATAGTAGATGACGAAAGACATATTACAAGACGATGATGATATATTAGGGTTGTTTCAAAAATATTTTTATTCTATAGTTGTAAATTTTTTGCTACTATCGACCTTTATTTTATTTTAATTTTTTTATGTCTGAAAACAATTTTTACACTCTAAGTTAAGGTTACAAAATACAATTAATTCAGCATTTCTATGATTAATACTGGTCCTATTGCGATCATCTCGCCACTTTGTATTCAAATTTTTTAAACAATTTTTAATTATACACAATGTTTTCTTTAGATTTTAGGCGTCTAATATAAAAAATATAAATAAAAGCAGTGATAGCCTAGTGGTGTGACCGTCGGACTGCCAAGTCATAGGTCTCGAGTTCGAACCCAAGGCACGCACTTCTGTCTTTTCGGATTCATGTGCGTATAATTATTGTATAATAATCACTTGCTTAAAAAACGGTGAACGAAATCATCGTGAGGAAACTGGCATGCCTGAGCCATATTTCTCGACGGCATGTGAAGCCAAATCACAGGCCCATAAGCGGCTTTAAAACTCTGACACCAGTGACTAACCTCACTAACCACACGCAAAGAAGAAGAAGAATATAAAAATATATAGATATAAAAAATATATTTAAATTGTATAAGTAGTATGGTTGGCAACCCTTGTTGTTATTAGCAAACAAAAAGACGCTGTTGCTTACTTTCTTGTCACATACCATAAGCACTGTTCACGATAGCTTTAGAGCTAGGGTAGGTTTTTCTTTACTAAAACTTTACAGCCTACATTATGAAAGCAGGCATTGTGGCTGTCATACTGCAGTAAATCTAACACTCCTTTTACGCCATACCTCCCGCGTGTTAATAGCCGATTACTTTCCCCCACAATTCTTTTATTAAGACTTCATTGTACACCTTATAAGGGGGACGTAGTGACGTGTTACGCCGTGACCCATTTAAAGGAGTGTCACGCTGAGTTTTATGTGCGTGACACGAATAAGCAGGGGTTGAAATAGGCAAGCAATGGAGGGTTATAGTGTTGTTTTATTGCTGTTAAGACGATGTTAAGTAATCATGAAAGATTTTGATGACTTGGTTGTGTTTTCTTCCTGTATTCGTTTTCAAGTTTTGGATTAAGTGGTTGATAACAATTTTTGTTTTTGGGTGGTGAACTAAATGAGTAGATATTTAAGAGTGTAAGTACGGGCGATCTCTGGGCAATCAGTGTTGCAAAAAAACCGGCCAAGTGCGTGTCGGACCACGCACAATTAAGTAGTTGGGTTTAATTTAACCCAAGAACAAACTTAACATTGTAGATGTTCTACATTCCAACTGCAAATGTAAGTTTTTACGCACAATATTAAGAGATTTACCATGTTATTTTAAGACCATAGACTTCTTATAGGTTTTCCTGAAATCTATGAGTAAAGAAATAATTCTCTGTATTTTTTACAAAATTTTAGGCTCAGTAGTTTCGGATATAAGGGGGCAATGGACAATTTTGATCTATTTTCTTATAAAGTATTCATTAGAAAATTATAAAAAAAACATTTGGAATCCCCACAGCTAGTCCTTTCATTTGATATGTCACACGGTATAGTTTCCAAAACTTTTTTTCGTTTTCCGATTTGACCCCGAGAAGTGACTGACTGATATTCAAAATTCATTTATTTACGTTACTCGTCCGTGTTTGGGTCACAGAAATTCATATGTATACCAAATTGCAACTAAATTGGTCTAGTAGATACGGAGCAAATTGGTTGTGACAGACGGACAGCCAGCCAGCTAAGACAGATAGACACACGAGTGATCCTATAAGTGGTGTCTGTGGTAGTCGGTGGTTGCTATAAGTGAAAGCTTACGACTGGAGCCGAGTATACGTGAGTCAGCGTCACCGACCGACTGGAGCCGAGTATACCCGACTCAGCGTCACTGACCCGTTTCGGTCACTGTTCAAAAAGAGCGCAGTACGCCTTAAGAAGTATTTACTTCAAAAATTGCTAACTGGGTAATCTATTCCACGACATGACTAGAGTAAAAAACTCGAGTGTGTTGAGTGCTATTCTGTAAAAAACTCACCGTGAGAACTTAGGTGTAGTAAGCTGTCAACAGTGTCAATCATTGCATCAGGTGGAATTACAGCACCGTGCAAACTTAGGTAAAATGAGTTTAAAGAGAGCTGTCATTCCACCTGTCGATCTATTCTGTAAAATACTCACCGTGAAGAGTGAGGTCACATCACTTCAAGCTCACTTCACCCAAGTTTTCACGGTGAGATGTTTACAGAATAGCAAGGCTGTCCTCGTAAAATATTCACGAGGAGAGAATAAAATCTGATAGGTTATTGACTTCACAAAGGCATATGTAGCAATGTTTAGCTTTCCTCCGTAATGGATAGTGAACCTATCCGTTACAATTGAGATAGTTGAAGAGCTATGTAAACGATACTAGGCTAGCTGGGTATGCTTAAAGACTATAGGGGATGGAAAGGGTGTTGACCGCTTTTGGAAAGTCTGAGTTACATACGCTATCCATTTAACTATAGTTTGACCGAGAGCACTGTACCGCACCTTAGGAATGCGCGGAGAGGCAGGGGGCAGCGTTGAAGAATGAGCAGCGGAACGCCGTGAGCGTTGACGAATGAGCGGCTTGTACTGCCCCCCGTCGTACATACATAAGGCAGGGTACAGCGGTTTCGGTCATAGTATAAAGGAGATCAGAGTCAACTAAAAGAAATACTACTTATAGGATAAGTCCGGATAAGCAGCCCACAATCTCAGGAACGTTGACCTGAGATCCCCAAAAAAGAAAAAAAAAACTAAAAATAAATCCTTTAAAAACTTAAAATATGAGAAATCATAGCCAGTCAGCCAGATGAACAGGATCAACTTAAGGGTGATTTCATGGAGGTTCCGATTCCTTTTGAGTAAGTTCAGTGAATCCATACAAAAACATATTATTAATGCGAAAGTAACTTTGTCCGTTTGTTACCTTTTTACGTCTAAACCACTGAACCGATCGTTATGAAATTTTACAGATACGTAGCCTGGGACCTGGAGAGGACATAGCCTACTTTAAAATCCTGGATATTTGTAGTAAAAATTATGAAATACAAAAGATATGCAGATGAAGTCGGAGGCAATCTTTTAAGGCTTCAACACGGAAGCTTCTTTCGGTTTTTAGTTTTTGAGTAAGAAAACCCTTAACATTATTTCCAGCGGCAATATTTTTCATAGAAATGGTGTAGGTACCTGAAAGCTGTTGTTGGCGTTGTTGATGCTGCACTCTGCGAAGGTAGCGTCTTCGAGTTCGTATTCGTCCCACAGCTGGCTCTGTAACAATGACCATAGACACATTATTATGACGTCACAATAGCAATAGACTTATTTTAAAATAGAAAGGATTATGAACAGATTTTTGTATGGGGTTTGTCTCTGCCCTTGTAGCAATATATGAAAATCATCATTTCAGCCGAAAAAAATCCACTGCTGGACATAGGCCTCCCAAAAAAACTATGACTCAAGTAATTGTTTTTTTTTCGCAAGCTACAATGTTTTCAGGTTTCATACTTGATTGACGGAAAAATGTTTAAACTATTTTGATGTATTTTTCGTTCTGCTGCATTAAATACATTTTTGAAGTACAGAATTAATCTCCATTAAATTGTCTATGCAATGGTATATAAATTAAGTAGGTTCTGTATATTTACAGGAATGTAACAATAAAAACAGTTGCAGTAAGGAGGCAAAACATTTTTTTCGATCGCAAAGCACTCTCTAATGCTTCGCATTATGAGTCGTACAAAAGAAAAGATTACAAAACACATTAAAATAATGGAAATTAAGATTATAATATAACAGAATTATGAAAGGATCTCCAAGCGGATATGAGATCCTATCAGCTACCTTAGCGTCATAAAGTAATCATAACATAAATAATTTAAAAGTAAAATATCGAGACCGAGAGAACAGAAATATTTCTTCATTGAAGATTATGTCACTGATTTTGCGTTTTCATCTAAAGGTTATTCAAATAACAAGATAACCAGACCTTTCCGTAATATCAAAACGACCTCCAATTATTTACAAGATTACCTACCTTATTTACACCACAGATCATCAAAGTTAAAGAATTATATATATCTTTTCCTCTTGCTTTCTTTTGCACGAAAACGAAAGAATTTTAATAAGAGTTTGTTTGACAATGTCAGGTCTCGTTTGTTTCAATCCCGAAAATTAAATACATTTAGGGAGCAATAGAGTTTTCAAATTCTTTTCAAGTAAGTTTGTTTGTTTAAGGAATGCTTTTGAAATGTCAAGGTTTTTTCTCAAAGGGGCTACATAATTTCTGTTCCACTGTAGCCTTTTTTATTTTAAAGAATGTTGATTTTGTAACCTCGTTTTTAGAGTTCCGTACCCGAAGGGTGCCAAAGGAACCCTATTCTAAAAGTAGGTACTGTTCGCAACAAATTCAAGGCACAAAACAATACCAAACAAATCGATTCGTATGATAGGTACGCATAAAATAGCGTAACACGGTTGACACACAACTCCGCTGACACAATCAATTGATACGCCAACGTATTGCGCACGGAAAGTGAAGAGGAAGGGAAGTATAGAAAATTCATGCAGGCTCGGATCAGCACCCCAATTGCGTAACACACGTTGATTTTGAAGGAAATTTCATATGTTTGAAAAATTTGTCTGGTCAACAACGTAAAGAGTGCAATGAATGTTGTTGAACTGTCGAAATGGAAGGCATTGCCATTGTAAGTGTGTTACTCAATTACTTCACTGGTTTCTAATAGCCCTTGATCTGATAGAGTATATGTACTTAAGCATCTACGTCCGCGGCAACCGCCACCAGTACATGCCTAGATAAGGCGTTCTCCGCGCGGTATACGCATATCGATACGCGCGTACACTGGACGCGAGAACGCACCCGATTTTAGATACCTAAGCGGAACACGATTTAACCATATTTTTTTGGTTCTCATCTTCCCGCGTGTCACGCCGCCTAAATTGCAAGCCTTGCTGACTAGTATTTTTACCAAACCACAAACTATTTCCGAGTAAACTAATTACGATGTGCGAGATCCACAGAACATGATCTTCTGTTGTTTACCTTCTGCCTCCAATTCTGTAGTTGTACCAATAATACGCTGCCGACGCAGTCGTTTGATTGTGCGGCCCGCGTATCGGTCCCGCGTGTGTTGTGATTGTGATACGCGTAGTACTGTACGAATCTGACACTTCTGAGAGTAATCTCCGGCGATGCGAAGGTTTAAAAGTTAGTGAAGCTCAAAGGGTAATTAACAAATTATTCAGAAACTCGTACTTACTTACTTACATAATTTTGGTTAATCTTTCTCTCCTGCTTACTTGGTTACGCAACTAGAACTAGTAATCTCTGTTCCACCCTGAGAAAAGACGACTTAGGGATTAGATACGCCTCTTGTTTGCAAATATCACGCAAAAATACACTTAATCACGGCTGTATTAGGTACTATATCCCAAAGGGGTATCCCATACGACTTGCAATCAGCAATCCACCTGCAAAGCGTGTTGGCAATTTCCGACTGTTCATTGCTGCGACCATTAGGAAGTCCAGCGTGTACCATTGCAGTAGGTAGATGTTTATAACTTGTCATATTCGGATGAGCAGTATCTACATTTAGAGTTTAATTCATGTTTATAATGTTTTATTTTTTATTTATGTAGGTGTAATAAAATATCGTAATTATTGGCTTAATTAAAATAAAATTCTCAATCATACCAGCACAAATTGTATATGAAAATTTCAGTACCGTACATTTTCAGGCTCACGTGTTAAATATGAAATATTTTTTTATCGGTATTATGGAAATCATATGAAGAGGCATTTGGGCATGCAAATAGTAAAAACACATGATTTTCAGCTTTGAATTCAATTTTCGATGATCGGTATTTTATTTCAATGGAAATTTGACTGTGCATGATAGAGGTGAAAAGAGCTGTCCAAATTGCACTCGTTTGTTTAAAAAGGTACTTCCTTTGTAATGCAAGCACTTGTAATTAATGAAAGAATGTATTGGTTAAAGTTGTAGCTTGATAACGTGCAATCGAGTGTGCGTTTCGTGTATATTCAAACTCAAAGCATTTATTTCAAATAAACCAATTACAGGCACTTTGGGATTGTCAAGGGGTCGGTCAGTCAGAAATATGAAGCTAGTTGCCCATTCCAAAGCGTATTTGGTTCCTATGGAGAAGAACGGGCAAGAAACTCTACGGAAAAATATATTTATAAATTAATATAGTGTAGCTACTAACTTTTTCCCGCGACTTCGTTCGCGTGAAAGAAACATATTCTATGACGCTCAGCAATAGGATGTAAATTTATAACGGTGAATTTTTCGAACGAAGTTCTTTAACGCGGCTTATAGACTTTTAGAAATCGTCACGCTAAAAAGTGTTAATACTTGCGACTGTCTTCTTCTATTTCAAGGAGAAAGAAAGAGAGAGAGAGAGAGAGCGCCGGCAGAAAAAAACAAAAGAAAAGAGTAAAGTGATTACAGTGTTTTTACATATTGTGGTAGTAATGTTACTCTACGTGCATCGTCTTCACATTATAATGATATAATTATTACCAGTGGAGCTTTTTTCCCCATTCTTCTCCATACGAAACTATATACCTTCTGGGCAACTAGAATCAATTATATTTTCGAAAAGTTCAAAAGTTCCTTTTATGTGCCTACTTATTTGAAATAAACGATTTGAATTTGACTTTGCAAACAAATAAACAATTTTATTTCTTTCTGGTAACCTAAAAGCGGGTGTGCAATTCGTGCATATTGAGTTTATTTGATTGCTCAACTGGTACAGAGGCAGGGCGATTGATTGCCTTCTGCGCAATCAATCTATATACGAGACTTGGGTGACTGGGCACGGGACTAATATCTGAACGCCCTACTGACAAGGAATTGTTCAGGGTTCGGGTAATCGCACGATACTAGTGGCGGGTATACGGTATTCGCTGCATAGTTACTTTGAGGTCATGTTGTACTGATACTTTTGTATACTTTTACATCATAGGCAGTGGCGTAGCGTAGTGAGGGCGGCAGGGGCGGCAATTTTTAGGGGGCGGCAAAATTTCACAATAAATAATAAAAATATTTGAACCATTTCATATTTTTATCGCAATTACAAATTCGGATCGATTGAAAAGAGCACGGAATTTTTCATTACTTATTCTGTGACGAATTCGGGGAATCCCCTTTCTTTGAATGATATTTTGTAGCGACTGCTGGCAACACCGTCTATTCTGGTTGAAGTAAAATATTTTTTAAATTAAAATAAACGTTTTTTGTTTAAAATCTAACCTGTATAATACAAAATAACGATGACTGTTCTTGCCGAAAGTTCTCTAGAATTAATGTATGTAATGTATAGTATATATTAAATTGAAATAACTAATTAAGAGGGCGGTAAAATTGTCTTCCGCCCGGGGGGCCGACACCTACGCTATGCCGCTGATCATAGATATATACAGTTACGTTACTAACCATCGAAGCATAAACTAACAAACACTAATCGAAGTGCAAAATATCCTCCACAACATGGTGTAAAACCACGGGCTTTGACCTTTACTATCATATGAGATGCCAGCATCTCAATATTGCGTATCACACTTTCAATCAATCATAACCCAAAGGATTTTAAAGTAAATTTTTAATCCATCGCTTCATATGTTTGAAAAAAAATCCTGCTCTACAACGTAAATAACGCAATGAACGTTGATGAACTGTCAAAATGAATGACAAAGGATTGCAATTTGTAAGGGTGAATTTCACTAACGAAACTGAACGCGATCAGCACCTACGCCGCGTTCAAGGCCTGTGAGTGTCATATTCCCCAGCAATGATGACACTGATAGCTCTTGAACGCTGTTTAGATGTGCTGAACGAGAAATTCTTAAACCATTGCTACATATGATTGAAATATTTCCTGTTCAACAACGTAAATAACGCACTGAACATTGATGAAGAACGCGATCACCACCTAAGCCGTGTTCAAGAGCTGTCAGTGTCAATATTCCCCGCCAATGATCACTCTGACAGCTCTTGAACGCGGTTTAGAAGTGCTGATCACGTCCAGTTTCGTTGGTGAAATTCTCCCTAAACGTGTAACGCAATTACTCCGCAGGTCTTCGTAACATTTATGAATACTTATGCATGCTGTTGCCCAGAACAAAATTCTAAATGAAACAACACAGTAACTACGCCGCCATTCCAAAAATATTATTATCTCACGTATTCCCTTTCGTGTCGTTATACGCAAAATATGTCTGCTTTTATAATGTGCCTCTTTTATGTGACTTCAGAATTTTCTGTTAAAATTTGAGTAGATATAATACATTATGAAACAGAGTGAAGTTAGATTTATGATAATGGACACAAAATCACAGTCATTAGAAACTTTGTAATTGGTAAGGTGAAGGACCTAGAATTTAAAATTTTATTTGAGTATGTAAAACAACAAGGCACAGAGGTCACCTTCAGAGAAATCGGATTTAAGGGGAAATGGTATCGTGGTAGCGTTCCGGGAGCGGCGCGGCGGCGGTATGACCCGGCCCGCGCGCAATTCTATTGCACTATGTTTACATATATTGAATTTAAACATTTTACTTGTGTTGATATAGAAAAATAAGTCTATAATTCCTTAAAGTATTTAATAGTGAACAAGTAGACAACATTTTAATACAATTGCTTTGATAACAATCGAATGGAATAGGTTTTTCTCTTAGTGGGTGTAACAAAAAAAGCAGATTTTAAGGTAACTTTGCCGTTTTTTTCTATCGAGGAAAGTTTTGTCAATCGTGTTTCGGGCTTCATACTTCACTAAGGACATTCTTCAATTTTCGTAATCATAAAAATGATAATATATAATAATTCGTTGTTTTTTTAAGAGAAACATTGATTTAGCGTGAAGTCGAAACATTTGCTTTGGAACCCATTTCACCTTAAACAAAAGTGACGATAAAATTGAAGATATGCATCCAACGCGATGACTGACGAAAAAAACCAGGCCTCACTAATAGGCGTTCGATTGTATTGACATTATCACCACGCTTGATAAACGAATTGGAGATTAAATCCCAACTAACGAAGAAATCGAAAATTGCATCGAAAATTAAGAAAAAAAAGCCAGTCTCGATGGTATTCATTATAAGTAATGTACTTTTAATGAAAACCATCGAGACTGGCTTTTTTGGTGTCGTAGACGAGTAACCAAGTTAATAGTAACTTGGGTACTTACTCGTCCATTTTGTACTACTGCTATAAATAATGAAGAAAGATCTACTCAATTTTCCACAGATCATAAACTAATAGCTCTGACCTTCATGTTGCAGTAATTAAAGCAATTACAAACAATCTTCCTCTATTTTGAAAGCTTATACATCCCGTGTTCAGTAACCAATTACGTATTATTATAAATATAAGTTATTAATAGAAAACTAAGCGCTGGTGAAGTTTCTTTAGCTTCGGAATTTAATTATGGCTGGCATACACAATAGCCAGTATCCTGCAGATAAATATGCAAGTAACTTCCATGCCATAACAACTTCTGATTGGTAATAACTAGGAAGGCAATCTCGAATGGAGACTGGCAATTCGAAATCGAGATATCGTTCGATCGTAATTTCGAGATCTTGAACGAGTTTGTCTTGCCACGAGATTGTATCTCGAAAACAAAAGGATCGAGATTGCATTCCTTAGTAATAACATGCGTATGTTACAATGGCATACAAGCTTATTGCATACTTTTGTGCCAGTTACTGCTCATGTGTTACTACTGCTCAAAAAGGAGGAGGTTCTATGTGTAATGTTTTTCTCTAATACATGGGTGTGTTTACTATGAAATTCTCAGCCGCTGCAGCGCTGTGCTACATCACCCCTCTAGCGACTATTCAGCGCAAAATCCAAAGCAAATTTAATTTGCACATTTCTCACTGCACACATGCACCCTAATACAGTCAGTCTTGCGTCCAAGTTCTGATTAACTTCAGAGGAAGGTAGTGCCATCAAACTTGTAGTTTCCAAAGTTTGACCACTATTAGTCTTAGCTTACTAGTTCGCGCGGTTAGCGGGCAGAGACCGGGCATCCATCCGGCCCACTCACAAGTTTGCCCGGGTCATCGGAATAAACAGGGTGGTTTTGATCTCTAGTTTATTGGGAAGTTTCAGGGACATCACAACTAAGTCATTTTGGTCAACCCGTACAATAATAAATAAATAAAAATAAAAATCATTTATTTTCAGGCGTCGATGGCCCATAGCGTGTTAGTAATCAGTACAAACTTAAAAACTATGTTAGTAGTAACACTTAAACACACATGAGTACAACAATAAAAAAACACAAATACACAATAAAAACACAAATACACACTAAAAATACAGCCAAGAAGAGAGAGAGAGGAGGAAGATTTATCAAGTCCCATGTCTGACATGCAGTTTGATAAATCTATCCATTGTAGGCCCTTCTAGCATGTCTGCAAACACCTTCAGAATGCTATTGCTGCTTCCCCTCAATCTACGTATCACTGATGCCACTTTTTTTAGCCTCAACAGCGCCCTGAAGGCGTTATTATATTGAATAAATGAGGCTTTGGTTACTTTGGATTTTATTCTTAGCGTGTCGGCAAGTATTAGTTAAATATCCTGTTTGGCCCAGAACTCAGCACTGCGAACACCATTCGCTAACCTCTACAACAGTATTATTTTAATCTTACTTCAGTGGGGGAACGAGATGGAGCTATACGTCCTGTAGAGCTTCATTTCTTTCCCACACTAAAATAATACTAAAATAACACTGCTTTAGAGGTGGTGGTAGGCCCCCTGTAGTCGCGAGCGCTAGCGTATCCACTTAGCAAAATTCAAACGCGATTTTCTCATGGAATAACGACTACAACTTTGAGATAAACCTATTTCATATTAGTGTGGGTTCCAAAATACTATGTTCGTAACAACATAAAATTACAATCACCACAGTAGGAGAAAATCAGTTTTAAAATTAAGTGTATACATATTAATGCTCATGACTGTACTCGTTAGGACGTAATATCTCCTGCCAGGGTTGTGGATATCGCGGCCCCGGCCGGCACACAGGCAACGGAAGGAACACGGGTGGGTTTTAGTCAGTAAAAGTCTGACGTTAGAAGTTGTTTGATAATTTACCAACCAAAAAAAAAAACCTAACGTCTGATTTGGTCCTCACGGTCGGCGTAAGATCAAAGATGGGCCACGGTCTGCGGGGAGACGTCGCATATACATTGAGAATCGGAACCACCCGAGAAACCCCACACCGGTATGCAAATAAATGATTTTCAATGTGAATTCAAGTTATAATTTTTTAACATTCAATTGTTTTATTAAAGGCGAATAGTCCCCGACGGCAATAGATTGAGATAACTGGAATAAGGGAACAGAGGCCTTCGCCCTTCACTGTGGAACTAAGGACCAATAAAAAAAGGTGAACCTTTCTGCCCTTAGCAAATGTCGTTAGAAATAACAGAACAATATTAACGTTGATGAGACAAAATAAATAGAATTTTAAAGCACCGTCATAATGGAATATGAGAAAACGAGACCCAATTTTACAGCAATTTTATAAAATAACATCATTTGTGGGCACGGCTGTGGGACGACCAAATTCAAGATTTTAATGAAATAATTTGTATGAAAGATGCGTTTATCTTTTTTGTAACTTTTTATGATATTCGATTTGTATATAACAGATATCATTGAATACCTCGTTGATCTAGTGGTCGCAAACGCTACTGCTGAGCATGATGTCCTGGATTCGATTCCTAGGTCGGGCAGTGATTGGGTTATTCTATCAGGAATTCCTCAGTCGCAGCCTGGAGTCTGGATACGTGCTCGGTTGATGGCAATAGACTTGCCCATATTATATGGGAATTAAACATAACTGGTGAAATGTGGGTGTAATTCTGCCTAGGCCTTCTGGGATAACGGGTGATATTGTATTGTATATTTGTCGAAAATACGTCAATGATTGAATATTGATAGACGAATCGGAGCGCCAGCGCTGCCTAGCGGCGCTCGACAGAGTCTACAACATACCGCTCGGACCGGCCGGAGCTAAGCAGAGGTTCGTTGGTGGCAGTGAGCACGTTTAGAAACTTTCGTACGTTCCGTATAGTTGTGTCGTGTACCTACAGTGTGATTAATTTGATCGTAAATTATAATTTGATTCTGAACTGCAAACGGTTTTTCTAATGAGCAATGACCAACACTACCCATAATACGCCCACAGTAGTTAAAATATGACTGATAATAACCAGATACACACAAACACATACAGCCTTACTAATAAACTTTTACGCACGACGTATACCAGGGATATAGCGTCAACGTTACCAATAAACGATATTTGACGTTTCAGTTGTATACATCTGGTTTAGTAGATGTCTTTAAACAATGAGAATTTGTACAACCGTTATTCAGCCCTCGGACCTTGTATAGCGATCGTATAACCTTAAATAACTAGTTGCCTTTGTCGTATTGAATTTGAAAACCATGGATAATTTACAATATTTCGATATTTTTGATGAAACTGGCAATGAAGAACAAGATATTGTTAAAAAAATCGTAATCCTTTCTGTTAGCAAGAAAATTAGTTTCGTTTGAAATATAGGTTCAGCAAAGTATGTGCAAGAAAAATTTTTGAATTAGTTAAATATCATTCGTTTCAGTCATTTAAAATTGAAAAAAAAGAAAGTATTTTCATTATTTTATCATTTCAATCGTACTGAATTGGCTTTGCGATATTTTGACGTTCAAGATTGACTATAACAGCTTTTACGGTTGCGTTCTTAACCTAATGAATGCTTCATTAGTGAATTAAAAATAAAAATAAAATTTATTCGTAAAAGAACACAAAATCAGTAGTTTTGGAAATAAAATGAACGTAATTTTTTAAATTTACATTTTTCAAACTTATAAACAAAACACAAACTTACAAAGTTATTAATGTTTTCCCAAATTAAAAAATGTCACTGATATTACGCAGTACCAATTTCAGAACGCACCTTCTAATGTTGCCAGTGGTTTTTGTCATAAGCAGTGGGAACTACTCATTGATTGTATAAACACTGATTATTACGCCTATTCACAGCTTATACATTGTATAACAATACAACTGTTAAACAGATGTTTAACTTATTTTTATTAGTAAGGCTGATACCCTTCTCCGTCATAATTATTGGCATGACAGATTACATTACTTTAGGTGGTTCTTTTTGGTTGTGTTTTCAAACTATGAGGTTTAATGTAAGTATATCAATTGATACTTCTGGTTTTCCCGAATCTCTAAAAACTTCAACACTTTTCGGAAAACATGTTTGTCACGGACAGTTTTAACCACTATTTCATTCAATTTCGACGTTATACTTACGCAGCTTAGAATTACAATTCCAATACAAACTACGCAGTAGATAATCATAACAGAAATTAATCCGTATTCGGTTTCATGACGTTATTGAGGATAGGACGGTTCTTATTGAATTTTGTCAGAATCAGGCGGAACAAACTTAATTAAAACTGGGAAGTAATTGAACGCGATACTGCACTGCAGTTTGCTTTTAATAAAATTATGAAATAACTAATTATCAAAGTAAAACAAAAAAATCTCCAATAATTCTATTAATTGCTCGCTCTGCTAAACCTTGTAGTAAAACCATGAAACTTGAAATTAGAATTATTTCGTAAAATCTAAAATCATTAAAATATACCAGTTTTAGGTAATGATGATCTGGCAGTTTGAGTAGTTTATGCGGCCTACCCAAATGTCCTTTCTTTGGCATTGTTCGTCGAGTTGAGCTCCTTATGTTCTGAGTTGAGCTCCATGCTTACTGACAAATGCTTGCACTGACTGGACAGGTCCACTCAAATCTGTGTGGTTCTTTCCTCAAAATACCTTTTCAGACATTAATCTACATGGTCCTCATAAATGGCTTGACCAAGATTATTTCTGGACTTTAAAAGAGACTGTAACCTCTGAGTTTGTTTCGGCCTTTCTTCTCAGAGTAGTCGGATAGGAAACGCCGAACTCATCTAGCAAAATTTAATCTTTTTTTAATATGACGTGTAAAAGTGATTCCTTTATCCTATTTACAGAATAAACAATTTCATTTCATTTCTAATAAAGTCGAGGTACTGTTAGTAGGCACTTACAGTACCTAGACAATAAACTTCCAGTGACCATTTAGTCCATAGAAATATATTTTCTTAAGAGGGCTTATCCTAAAAGTTGGCAACATCGCAAATAGATGTCAAGTATTTACCTGTTTTGATTCATTTGGCAATAATACTGTATGGAAATATGAAATGTTGCTAACTAGTGAACTACAATATTGATTATGAAATGCAATAATTAATATCGTGACACTGAATATTTAGTTTTAGATGTAAAAAAAGTATTTGGAAACTTTCCAACTTACACTTAAAACGGTTACAATATCAAATTCAGTGTTATAATTGCAATTCGTTATTAATATTCTAGTTAGCTACATTTCATATTTCCATACAGTAATATTGTCAAATTAATCAAAACAGCGAAATATTTGACATCTATTTGCGACGTTGCCCACTTTTAGAAGTATCTAAAGACTAGCCCGGCCCAGCGCGGCGGCACAGCCCGGTCAAGCCATTTAAAACAAAACATTTTCGGGCTCATTTTAAACAAAAGTTGTCCGACTTGCAACTTTCTGAAGCCACCGGGGTGGGCTTTGGTGTGTTGACGCCTTTCTATTTATGATTTAGTCACTGGAATTTTGTATAATATTTGCTGAAACCCACAACTATACAGGGTCAAATAAAATTACCTAGCGAAACTCCACGGAGGTGATAAAAAAAAAAAAATTGACCGCAATGTATATCTAAACACGATAAAACAAAAAAACCGCAGATTTCTCTACTCATACTTCAAGTAAAAACTCTACCAGAGCGGCCGTAGAAAACCCTAAAAAAAATATCATCATATCATTTTTATTTTTATTTTGTCGTGTTTAGGTATCAATACCCATCTACCTACTATCAGCTACGTTAATTTAACCTTGTATATAAAACCTTGATGAAACAAATGTCAAAAGTACATACAAAAACACAAGCAGTTATTATTGTGTCAAAATTTTCAATGACTAAAACAATATCTATACACAACCCTTAGCTTTGAACCACTTTATATCATCTGCGACCTCGAACACATCTCCTGAGTATAAAAGTTCAACGAAAACTAGATCGTAACTTCGGAAGGTGAGGGATGTCGAAACTGCAAGTGGGTCGCTGTAAATCATCCAGGGCAAATTGTGCGGAAATTGGAGTTGGAACAGCGCCAGACCGCAGACAAAGTGACGAAAAGTGCAAGCTTTAATTGTAAAGGTTTTCGTGTTCAAGCAACAACTGAATAAGTAATAATATGTAGTGCCGAGTGTAGTAACGAGTTGCCGTGTCTGGCCACACCACAGTTAAACACGCGATGGTTTGTGTGGTGTGTTTAACCAAATGTCTGTTCTTTTTTTGTTTTTGTTTTGATTAATAAAAAATAAAAATCGTTGGGGTAGTGGTTGCAAGAGCAACTGTTTGGCATTTGTTTGAGCATTGGGGTCCTGTTGGGTGGTGGGGCAAACTGTAAATAACTGAGTTTTTTTGTAAGAAAATTCTTATTAGAAGCCTTCTGGAATTATGCCCAGTTTTTGTTAATACGATCGCTCAATACATGAGGCTCATCACTGGCAATAATAACATGTGGATATCCTATACATATCTGCTTACCTAATCAAGAAACTCAGGCGTAGTGTTATGGAGACGATGTAGCATAAAAACGTAATTTTGATGGATGAGCTTGAAACAAAAATGCCGAGGAAAGTTTTACAGAATAATAACTTCGGTTCGCTATAACACTCCGCGTGTAATTATGACCTAGTTTTTTTTTGCTTTATATGATGGCCATGTTTGCAATGGAAAAATTAAACATCGTTTCATTTTCACATTACTAATCCTTTTTTTTTGAAAAAAATACACATTGAGCACTATGGTGGCTCCGTGGTAACGGCCGCGACTTACGATTTATAGGCGCTTGACTTTGTGTAAATTATTTCATCACCACTGCTCTCCGAACGGTGAAGGAAACATCGTGAGGAAACCGGCATGTTCTAGAACCAAAAATTCGAAGACATGTGACATCTACCAACCCGCACTGGGCCCGCGTGGTGGATTACGGCCCACTCCCTCTGATCGAGAGGAGGCCTTTGTCACAGCAGTGGCAATATTATAGGTTGATTATGCTCATGCTTATGCTATGTTAGGTATCTTAAATTATTGTGTATTTTAATTAAATTATTGCTATCCAAGAACTAATACAAAAAGTTACTTCAAACATACGAGTAAGTGTTGCACATCTATATATATAAAAAATCAATTGCTGTTCGTTAGTCTCGCTAAAACTCGAGAACGGCTGGGCCGATTTAGCTGATTTTGGTTTTAAAATGTTTGTAATAGTCCAGGGAAGGTTTAAACGGTGGAGAAAATTAGGGTAGGTATGGTAGGTAGGGTAGGTAGGGTAGGGTAGGTAGGGTAGGAAGGGTAGGTAGGTTAGGTAGGGTAGGTAGGGTAGGTAGGGTAGGTAGAGTTTAGTGCTACCCGTGCGAAGTCGGGGCCGGTAAAGCTAGTCACGTATAATATTATTTCAATTTCTCACTAGTCCAAGAAAAATATTGCACAAGTTTACAACTACTAAAAGAAAACCCTCGAGTCGTCGGCGAAATCCGAAGGTATTACATTTTTATACATTTTGAAGGAATATGGCATCTGTTATACGATGTCGTAAGTATTAAAACTTTTATTTGCCCAACGTATGTCAACACGTGTCCACGACTGCACGGCCAAGCTACATAGGAATAATTTCAAAAACAAGAAAGAATTAATACGTAAAGACGTTAGAGCTTTAGAAGTATTACAAAAGGCATGTGCTGACTACAAATATCGTACAAGTAACTACGAGTCTAACAAAACCACTTATAGGATTAGTAGCGACCCGCCCGTAAATATAAAGGCGGATGCAACACAGACAGTAGCTGTTCTGTAACGCAGTCGCGTGTCCGTATAAACACGATTACACTACAGACATTTGAAAACTGTGCGCAATGTGATCTGCTCCGCAAGACATTGTTTTAACAAAAACGACTGGAATACAGCTTATATGTACTTGCTTTGTCTACAGTGCAGGTATCAAACTTGCTTTCGATGTGACGCACCTTGCGATAATACTAAAACCTCGTAACTAACTAACTAGTGCCTGACGCTGGTTTTCAACTGGACCTTACCAGTTGAAAACCAGCGTCAGGCACTAGTTATCTGGCATTTATGCTGAACTGGGCCTATTTGGCGCAGCCGTGAGGCACACAATATTATTTTAAGATATCTTTATTTTTCTGTTTTTTTTTTGTTTTTGTGTGAATATTGTATGCCTTAACCTGAGTTAAATAAATTTATTTTCTTTCTTTTCTTTTCTATCTAAATAGCCTGCCTAGCTGCGAGCAACTTAAGTAGCGCTCGCTCGGCTCGCTCGCGGTTTGTCACCTGATCTAACCCATTTCACCCAGTTCCCAATTTTTCGACAGTTTATAATCTATAGGAAATAATGCTTTCGGTGGCTGTGTTGCATCCGCCTTTGTAGGGCGACTCGCCCTGCTTTGCATGGTTTTTAGGATTTCACAAAACATCGAGTTTCATGTATAATATGTACTTAAGTTTAATATTAATGTAATTTTCATATCCTACATCTTTCGTAATAAATTCTCTAAATGATGGTGGAAACCGCATCAAAATCCGTTGCGTTGTTTAGAAGAACAACGCGGTTACACAGCGGACA
Organism: Agrochola macilenta; assembly: GCA_916701695.1. Lineage (NCBI taxonomy): Eukaryota > Metazoa > Arthropoda > Insecta > Lepidoptera > Noctuidae > Agrochola > Agrochola macilenta. Next base: position 4,660,580 of record OU753554.1, on the reverse strand, counting down.
CGAAAAGCGATTTTAATTTATAATATGTATAGATGTAGATATATCGATGTACATGATTGGGATGAATATGTAGTATAGACCCTCAGAATTGACTAACTAAAGAAGTAGAAGAGTAAAATAAAAACTGTTTCACAAAAATCAACCGTTTTCCACTCTAAAGTGAAAAATAACAAAAATTTCGGAAGTCGGTGGCAAAAAACGAAAATACAACACGGATATTCGTTATTTGCCACCAACTTCCGAAATTTTAGCTACCAACTGGGAAGGGTACATCCCTTACAATCAAAAAATTATTTTCGAAATTGTTCCAGCCGTCTTCGAGTAAACGGGGAACATTAAAAAAAAAAAAAAATCGGTCGAGCTGAGAACCTCCTCTTTTTTTTTACCGGTTAAAAATTCCAGCTCTTGTATCACCAACCCAGTGTTAGTATCTCTATTTGCTCCACGGAATATTAAATGAACTTTTCGGTAACGACATTAGTTTTAGGTCACCCGACGCCAGTAAGGTGAAACCATCCATCATTGTTACGACTACCTGACGCCAACAAACTGGAGCACAGGAAACTGCATTTAGGTCATACATTACTCACAATTTGGTCCTTAAATTAAGGTCGAAATACAAACAAGGTTCTGTCTCGTGTGACGTCACTAGCTCGATTTGTGACGGGACGACGTAAATACATGTAAGTGCCACTTACGATCTCTGACGTACTCGTATTTATGATACTTCCATAATACGAAACTTTTTTTCCCAAATCGCCGTTATTTTATGCTATCGTGATTTACTTAATTTCTAAGGGCGAATTTTACCAATGAAACTGAACGCTTTCAGAACATCTAAATCGCGTTCAACAGCTGTCAGTGTCAAAATTGTTGTGGAATATTGACAATGACAGCTCTTGAACGCGGTTTAGAAGTGCTGATCGCGTTCAGTTTCATTGGTGAAATCCGCACTTAGACTGTTTTCATAATAATGTTTCAATTATGTTTTTTGTTTTAATAATCATATTAGGCAACAAAAGGCAAACTCAATAGTCTATCAAACTATTGTTTAAAACTTTCTATTAAATGATTAGTATTAGACATGACATATTGTGTTGTATTGTAGTGGGATTCGGTCGTGGTCCAGCTGCTTAGTTCACCTGGGTGGACCACGGGCACTTTTTCTTGCAGGTAGATCACCTAACTGATGGGGAATATGCAAATTAAAAAAAAAAAAAAAAAAAAAATAATTGTAGCTGTCATTTGTAGATCTTTGACAGTCGTTACGGGTAGTCAGAAGCCCAAAAGTGTCACAACCAGTCTTAGCAACCAAGGGGTTTCACGGTACCCAGTAACTGGGATTTGGAAGTCAGATAGGCAGTCGCATCATGTAACATACTGGGAAATTAGCTGCATTCAGTTAGACTGGAAGCCAACCCCAACATAGGAAAACGCTAGGCAGATAAATATTGTATTAACCTTTTTCCGCAATGACTTGATGTTACCTACCAACTCACACAACACACAAGCACAGTATTAATAAGTAACAGTATTATGTCTCGGCAGTGACCTTGAAATAATTACTACGGCCACTCGGTAGATAAACATTCCGCGTTCGTGCGTAACCGCTGCACACTCGATACTGTTGCGTTCTGACTGATATACACAGAGATTTCGAAGCGCGTCGTTTCGGCCGTTTTCTATGAAGATATAATACTGTTACTTATTTATACTGTGACACAGGTTACTTCATTTAGTAGTTATCAAACCTAAATTAGTCAAAACTCTGCAAAACTTTACGCATCATCAATCTTTTGTATTCCTCTATTAATCACGCTGGTTCTTCCAACTCTATGAATACTGGCGAGAGGCGTGACACATTTTAGAGATGTATTCCATATTTCACCACATATCGCATCTAGTTTGAAAGGATAATATGAAACTGTCGTATACGTTTAATGTAGATTTGAACTCCATGTGTGGCGTGGTAGAATGTGCTACATACATGTGTAATTTCAGATGGTCGTGATATAAAGAGATGTAGGTAGTAAGAAAAGCTTGGTTTAGACATCTCTGAAGAGTGAAAACATTTCTCGTTTTTAATTGTATGTTTTTGCCTTTTGGGTATAAGACGACTACGGCGGGCGAGACGGTATGACAGTTTTATTTGAAAGTGGAAAAATCGAAATTCGAGTTCAGAATTATTCAAACAGAATCCTCTTAATAAGCCTCCGTTGTCTGTCAGCGGGCTATATCTAATCACCGTGATAGGTAGACAGTTGAAATTTTCAAAGATTGTGTATCTTCTATTGTCGATATAATAAAAAATTATAAAAATGAAAAAAGTTAAAAATTTAAGGGAAACCCATACGCAAAAAGTTTTTTTTTTTTTTGCGTTTTTTGCTAAATATTTATTTATTTAAACTTGCACACAATAAGGTACAAAGGCGGACTTAATGCCTTAGGTATTCTCTACCCGTCAACCAAGGGTGGTGAAGAGATAAGATGGCTGGTGCTCCGAATTAGAGGAGATAATAATAATAAAAAATATTAAAAAGACAACAATGAATTATACGTAAAATAAAATAGGTATACACGTACACGTACGTTGCTAAATATTGTACGGTGGTACGGAATAACCCTTCGTGAGTCTGTCTCGCACTTGATCGGTTTTGCAATATTATATCTGTAAATCCAACCTAATCTCTGCGCTAGGTAAATATAACTTACTTTTTCTTTGAAATGGTGCAATGTTACCTACAGCACGAAATGAGATTTCCGGTACAATTAACTTTCGGCGCTTCCGGCGAACATGAGCCTTCACTCAGCTATTCCTTTAATGTAATTTCATTGCCTTAAGGAATCTAAGATGCCTACGCTGTGATTACCAATACGAGTCGAAAAGTAGAAAATTTAGAAATTGAGCATATTTATTAGCCTTCCACATCAATCTGCGTAGCCTTTTCCCAACTATGTTGGGGTCAGCTTCCAGTCTAACCAGACGCAGCTGAATACCAGTATTTTACATGGAGCGACTGCCTATCTGACCTCCACAATCCAGTAACTGGGTAACACGATACCCCTTGGTTAGACTGGTTGTCAGACTTTCGGGCTTGCCCGCATCGACTGTCAACGCTCCACGAATTACAGCCGGGACCAACGGCTTAATGTGCTTTTTGAGGCACGGAGGAGGCTCGGTATGTAAAAATGGTCACCGATCAAGCGTAGCTTAACCTGATGGATCGAACCGTGCGGCTGTTATGGCTTAACCACGAACTCCTCACATTTGCCTTCCACATCCGAGCATTAATAGTTTCTCCTATATCGAAGAGGTAATTAATTAAGTGGGGTCATCGTTTGGCGTTATCTTCTCCGTCACTTTGCCGTCACCCGCATTTACTAACTTTCTACTGTTCGTTTCGAATTTTTCAACGAGATACTGTTGTAAATCAAGTAATAATATACAACAAGTAACAGAATAAACGCAAGAACTGAAAGAAGTTTGTTCAGAATCGGCTTCTAAATCGATTTCCGTCATGACTATATTAATATATTTTTTTCCTGAAAAATCTTTTATACTGGTGGATTTTTGAGATGTGACAGTAAGGGCCATAACCTTTGTAGCTTCAGATAAACGGTCTTAGGAGACTATCCTTAACTTCTTGAGACATTTTGATCGGTATAGATTTTGAAAAAAAAAAACTGTCAGCATGAAAATGGGCAGTTTTCACAAAAACCTTTTTCTAATGCCAATCGATCCTGTTTATTATAAGGATAAAAAAGTCTACTGAACTAACTGAGGTTTCGGTGCTAGAAAAGTCAAAAGTCCCAAAAAAAACATGCGAGGTTAGGTAACATAAATTAGAATTAGATCTTAAGATGTTGCCTATACATTCTAGAAATATGCAAATTCGTTCGAAATTACCAGCACTTTTACACGACAAGAGAAAACATACAGTCTAAATATACATAACGCCATAAAAATAGGTTAAACTTACCAGGTTCTAAGTTAAAAATGCACTCAACAAGTACACTAGTCATGTCAATTAAAATATTTAATAAATTACCAGAATTAATAAAAAATGATCAAAAATTGAATACATTTATAAACAAATTAAAACTATTCCTATTAACTAAATGCTATTATGATATCAATGATTATTTAAATGACAAATTTTAATTTACAAGATTTATAAAATAATTACAATAAATAGGTACTAACTAAGTAAACAAAATTAAAAGCCCTCTTCCTCTCTCCTACTTTTGCTGTGCCCGACAGGGTCCACAATGATCATATTATTTTGTTAAACCTACCACCTAAGTTCACATGTGGAAGCAATAAATATATTGAGTACTGAGTATGTTAATAAAATAAAATTTAAGCCTTATCTCAGAGCAATAAAGTATGTTTTTTTTACCGTTTTAAGTTTAGTCAGGACAACTACATAGTTTGGTTTAACTTAACTAAAAATACAGATGTTTTATTAGTCGTTTAATTTAATATTCTAATTGGGGTGTCTGAGGTCTTGCGTTTCTTCTGTAAGCCGTTGTTGTATACAATATCTAACCCGCTTCTCGCCTCCACCACAACCGCACCCGACTCGCTACGCTTGCTTCAACCTGTCACTGCGCTCAGTTACCCATTGTAATAGCTTTTCAGTGCGGCTGGGCCACGTCAAACGGGTTACTTCATTTTACTTGTTATTATTCTTAATCCTTTTATGTCAAAGTGGGTCGGCGAAGGGTTAAATTTATGCCATAAATCTTTAGGCGTCTTGGAATTTGCATGAGTAATAGTTGTGATTTCGGCTTAGACAATATTTGTGATTGTTAAGCCGTTTATTTTAGCGGGTTTTAGTATAAACGTGCTTTACTTTTGTTTGCTTCATTTATTTCAAATTTTATTATTTATCTAATTTGAATATACGTCTAGATAGGTATATGTATCAAAACCAATTCCATTATATATATCTAAACTAATCCTAAGAGAAAATATTAGATTTTTTGTATGTTTGTTTGTTACGCTTTTACGCTAAAACGGCTGAACGGATTTGGTTGAAATTTTGCACATAGATAGACCATAACCTGGGTTAGGACATAGAATACTTTTCATCCCAATATTCTAACGCGATCGATACTTATACGGGTGAAACCGTGTGGCGCAGCTAGTTCTCTTATAATTAAATAGTAACACTCCTCGCAGATCTTAGTACCTACATATATGTAGGTATCCCTATGGATTCACACTTCAATATCAGAGTGGCAATGCCAGTATTATTAAGAACGTTCGCATTCTAATCTCAGTCTCAATCTGTCAAAACTACCTCTAGTTTTACTACATTATTGTTTTTTTTGTTGACATTGATTGCTCACTGCGATGTTGTGGAGGTATCTACATCACCACATGCGAACTATGCATTAAAGACCTGACGTCACACAAATCCTGCATCGCGTAATTACTTTACCGTGCGAACAGCATATATATAACTTCCCTGACATCAATCGTTGGGCAGTTGCCCGCCAGACATGACTCCCGTCTGGTCGGAGGATACTCCCTTTTCTATAGAGGATGAGTGAACGTGAACACCCTGTTCCTCATGCCTCTAAAATTTCATTGCGACTAGATTATGAATATTTTTAACCAATCTATCAACACAACAATAATAATCTATATCTATATATATAAAAATCAATTGCCGTGCGTTAGTCTCGCAAAAACTCGAAAATGGCTCGACTTATTGTGATGAAACTTTTGTAAGTTATTGTGTGCGCACTGGAGAAGGTTCCTGATAAAAAATTCAAAAGGCATTGCAACGCGCGGCATTAACTAGTCACTTTTAAAAGTTATCTCGAACAGTAAGTAATCCGCAACTACTCAGCGTATAAAAGATGCCCTTTAAACAATTTCTATTGGTCCAACTTTGCCCGGGCACTAGTTGCTCACTGCTATTCATGAGAGAAAAACTAATTTACAACATTTATTGCAACTTGAACTAATAAGCGTAGAAGGAAGCTTTACTGCAAATAGTCGCTTTTGTTCAAGTTGTAGGCAAACTGGATAGACATATAGATTATATTATCATTTAAAAAACGTGCGAGCCTTACAGTAGTCGCATATGATGTGTATCATCTTGGCTGACAGTACCAATCATAATCATCATCATCATCAACATCATCATCATCCTGTTTACAACCTCTCAGAAAATGGGTTGATACCATCTGACGGCCAACTCTAGCACCACGCGCGCTCATTGTCAAATTAAATAGCGCGCGCTTCCCCGGCTTCCTGTTACACACTTCCGTCCCTTTTCACGAAATCACTCCCGCGATTGCAGGAATGCGAGGGGAAAGATGTTACATATCAAGAATAATCAGTTGTCCCATACAAATCTTCCATACCTACTCGACCCAAATTTATGGGACAGCTGATAATCTTTTCGCGGTTACGATGTTGGTACCCTGGAGGAAGTTGATCAGTTCGATGGTTCGTACCACACCCTTCATTTAGACCACACCTTTCTGAAGCATTGTATAATTGCATAGCACATGTATGAGTCCTATGTAGCGACTATAAAGCTACTATTTAGGTACTGGGTATGTCTTTCATTGTCTTGAATGTGCCCTGGCGACTGAGAGTATGTCATGCTCACTCTAATGTCTCACTAACGGTGACGCGTGTGTTGGATCATTTAGCTCCCTTCAAAATGGTTGAGCTGAATGGTGCTAATCCATGCGTCACGTTCGTGAGCAGGCCAGTAGGTCAGTAGGGACTGGTCATCATATTCTAATTTAATTTAATTTTTGAATTGATTATTTTTTTATTCCTATTACGGACGCTTTTAACGTTTTGCCTCGTTCTCACATGTATAACTTCAACATGAAGGATGTACCGATATTTTATAACCATATCATGATGTAAAAGAGTGTCCGTGGAATTTCTTGCTCGTTCTTCTCCATAGGTACCTACTACGCTTTGGAATGGGCATCTAGCTTCATCTCTCTGACTGACCGACCCCTTGACAATTCAAAAGTGCCTGTAATTGGTTTATTTGAAATAAATGCTTTGAGTTTGAGTTTGTTAAACCCTGTATTATTTTTCTACATAATGTAATCCCGAGTCCGTAATATTTTAGTTACCTACCGAAAACATGTCCACCAAATCGTGAATATGTTAGAAATTCTGGGGCCCGGGTTCCCAAGTTTGTCAAAAGTTACTCACCTGAAAGGGGCCTGATAAGGCCTAAAAGCTTTGAAATAGTTTCATGCTGAATTTTTGAAAGATATCGTGAATTTTGCGGACTGTGTTAAAAGTTTTTATCGGGCATAATAGCAGTGAGGGGTTGTTAAGTGACCGTTTTAGATACATTAGTGTTAACGGCGTGAGTGAAAATTAAGGTCAAACGGAGCTATAGAAAATTGGAGCAGAATTCTGGAATTGAAATAAAAAAAGTCGGGAGTTGTCGTGAGACACCCGGTTGGAACGAAATTCCTTTCACAGTATATTATGTATTAATACACAGCCATATAGTATGGTCTCAAGTTTTCTAAGTGGCTCAGTATAAAAAAAAAAGAAGACGTGTGGCACTCGGAGACTGCCGCGGTAAAGCTATTGCATAGCATTTTTTATCAATTTATGCAATTTGTGTCACAGTGATGCGCGCGCATCTTAAAATTTCACTCTATGGGGGTGTTAGGTTATTTTCGTTACGGAATTTCTGGATTCGGTCTCCACGCTCAAGGCCCGCGATAGAAACTATGCAATAGCTTAAAAACTTAGAAGTTACTTTTTCGAGCATAACGCTTTTGCGTTACGTGACGATTTCTGCCAGTTTACTCTTACCGCGGCTTTAAAGAACTTCGTTCCAAAAATATTTTACCAAAATCTGACGATACGTTTACAGTTTGGATTCTACCTACTACCTAAATATTTCTAAGATTTCTAGTGCACGTGCATGTTGAGTAGTCAATCTCAATCTGACTAACCTTATCCCAACTATGTTGGGGTCGGCTTACAGTCTAACCGGATGCAGATGAATACCAGTATTTTATATGGAGCGACTGCATATCTGACCTCCACAACCCAGTCTGGGTAACACGATAAATTGAGTAGTACCATCCTAAATAATATTACAAATGAAAAAGTGAGTTTGTTTATTTGTTGGTTGCACTTTCACGCTAAAACGGCTGAACGGATTTGGATGAAATTTAGCACATGGGTAGACCATGACCTGGGTTATGACATAGGATACTTTTATACTGATATTCCCACGGAATCGAGACTTATGCGGGAGAAACCGCGGGGCGCAGTTAGTTATTATTGAATATTTAGTAAAGGTATTGCACAACAGGCCGCACGGCAGTTGTACCTAACAATACCTACGCTAGGCCAGCTCAAGCTCAAAGTATAACCAGCGAAGTCCGTTCCGGTCGACTGTACACGGTTGCATCCCTCGAGGCGTGCAAATGGCGTAGCACAGGGTTTACATAGGTGCGTTTTACCAGCGCTCGCAAATCCCGATTGTGTTCTGTAAGGGATTATCTTTCGTACGAGCACAAACTGCGCCACATTTCTGTGGCTGGCTGGAGGAAGACCTACGTGACTTGATTTAACTATCCGTTGGGTGGATTACTAAAAGAGGTCAGTGCTTAAATTGAGGCCGTTTGGTTTCAGTAAGTTGAAGTCTGACGGTCTTCATACGATGAAATGAATAAGTCTAAGATCTACAAATACTGGTACTTAGTTATGATATATAAAATGATGTGTTCCAGATAACCATATTAACTATTACATAACAGTAGGGTAATTTTATGAAGCGCCTTTGGTAATTATTTTACGAATATAATAATAAATAATAATAATAATAATAATAAAACCCTACAGAAAGCTGCTATCCTGAACACTTGCAGAATTGTTCGAAAATTCCTGCAGAACGACAATGACGCACAAATATCACACGCACAGACACCATTCGCCACTGTAACACAAAGTCAAAACATATTATCAGCACGCCATATATTATCACCAATTATCACTTAGTTTAAGTAGAACTCAACGGGGTTGCACTTGGCTTTGGCCCGTGTTACCCTAAAAAACCGGCACAGTGTCGAGATACAAAAATGTATACCAACAAATAATAATAATAATGAAAAATCTTTATGGCAGACCACATGATCCATAAAAACATGATATTTTTTTTTTTAATAATAACACATACCAAATTAAAAATAACAAAAATTTAAATCAAAATTCAAACTTCAACCAAAATTAAAATTAAAAACAAAATCAAAATTTTAATTAAAATCAAAATTAGAATTAAAATCAAAACTTACGTGGCTATTTGTAGCCACATAATGTTTTGTACCGAAATGAAATCCACCCATAGAATCCATTCAAACCAAGGAAGGGTTAATATCAAAAGGCGGTAACATCGATTTACACGCTGATAAAATTATATTCCGACAATCTGGTAACTACTATGAGGGGTTGGGTCGGACCGTAACCAAACCTTCTTAGCTAATCACTTTGCGGATTAAATAATTACACTGACGAGCATAATCCGTTACTAAGAAACAAGATTATGTTTGATATCAAACGTTAAACGTCCGTCTTTGAACATAGGTATGATATAAACCGGTTTAAATTAAGGGTATCATACCAACATTAACTTTATCATGACATTTGATAAATAGCTTGGTTATTCCAAAGTTGGTTTGAAATCGAAGATGGCGTTATTAAAACAGAGAAAGTACAGCTCTCCGTAGTATTAAGACAAAGCACTTTTTTTTTCCTTAAATTTTCTGTTGTCTAATCTGTGATGTTTTAAAATAAAATTACGCCTATTGTCCCCAAAGGGATAGGCAGAGGTGTACCTATAGTACACCCACATATCGCCAGTTATGTGTGTCCTATGAAATAGGGGTCGAGCCTATTGCCATCAATCGGGCAGGGATCCGGACTTCGAGCTGCTACTGAGAAATTATTAAAAACCCAATATTAACACTTTTGCCCAACCTGGGAATTGAACCAGGATCTCGTGCTCAACAGTAGCGCTTGCGACTACTGCCAACGATGCACTCGAATACACGGTGATCAAATATCCATTCTGAAAATAAATAAAGAACCCTATGCCTTTTATACCCTTTGCCTTTTCGCTTGACGCAATTTTCTAGTAGCCTTCTAACGACACAAACAGTTTGATATTTTATCTAAATAATAGTTATTCTTTTTTCATCGGAATGGAACATGTCCCGGAATTATAACGCACACCACCAAACACCCTACTTAGAATCTCTTCCTCTTCAATCGGTCCCTCATTACTGAGGATCGTGGTCACTGGACCCTTTAAACGGACAATCTGCCTCCATCGGTTCCGGTCCAAAGTTGCCATCACCACCTGCTGAAGTATGCTGGCGGACATAGCTTCTTTTACTTGGTCGGACCACCATGTTGGCAACCGGACTCGTGCTCTCTTTCCTTCGATATTGCCAGAAATGAATAGCTTTTCAAGGCTGCTATCTCCTCTTCGCATTTTGTGCTACTTAGAATATTATGTTATAATCATAATACATAAGCTTAGAATGCCTACGCATTCCACAATTTTCTTCGACAAATCCTTCACTGTCCAGGCTGCTCGTTTATGGAATGCATTGCCTGTTGAAATAAAGCGCGCGCAATCGTTACCTGTGTTTAAGAGACTCGTGAAGGAACATTACTTGTCGTTGTGATCTTGTTCTCATAACTGTAATTATATTTAGTGTTCATTTATTTTCGCTGCTTATATATTTAATATGTATGTATTTATGTATCTATTATTTAGGATATGTATTTATCTGTGTATCTATTCCAGTATATTGTATACTTATAATTTGCACCAACGACCGCCCCATTTTATGTCCAGGTAAATCACTGTCCATTCTAAGGTTGCCTGGAAGAGATCGCGGAAAGCGATAAGGCCGCCTATTGTATAGTTTGATTATTATTTATTTGTTATGTTTTTTTGTGGTGTACAATAAAGTATATATAAATAAATAAATAAATACATACTTACACATTTTTTTTACCATTATTGTATAAAACATTGTATAAACAATGTTTTATACAATAATGGTAAAAAAAATGTGTTACTAAATTATTTATACTGATTGTAGGAGAAATTTGTGGTCTCATTACAAATCTACGCACGCATACAGTCGCACACGTATTGGGTCTAGCATAGTAGATACTGCGTCCATTTTGTTTTGTTTTGACTGTACAATAGAAATGTGACTATAATTTACCTAGTTTTAATGATTTTTGGGATAAATAAAAAACCAATATGAAAAATTATAGAAATCGATTCAATAACGATTCTGAACAAACTTCTTTCATAATGTGCATTAATTCAGTTACACATCTTTTAAGCAACCTCAATATCTTCAAAACTCACTCCAATGCACACACTTTCGTGTCCCTAGTATTCTTACAAATCCCCGTCTCGATGCAGTTAAGGCGGCAAGATTACTTCACGCTCACGGCAGCTGTCGACTGGATTATCGTCAACGTTGAACAGCTAAAGACGAGAGCTATTGTTGGGCTTTGGATCCTGATAGTTACGAGTTTCAGAGCACACGAGTTAAATGTTGTGGGACCGTGGTTTCTTATTTTACGAGAGAGGTTTTCTACTCCGAAATGGTGAAGCCATAAGTGTGTCTAACACTTATCGCGGAACTAATCATGGAATTTACTGCCTCGTTGGTCCAGTGGTAGGTAGCAAGCGCTACTGCTGAGCTTGAGATCCCTGGTTCGATTCCCAGGTCGGGCAAAGTGTTATTGGGTTTTCCATCAAGAATTTCTCAGAAGCAGCTTGGAGTCTGGATTTGTGTCCGGTTGATGGCAATAGTATCACCCCGTATTACATGGGACTTATTTACATAACTGGCGAAATGTGTGTACTTATAGCACAAGTACACCTCTGCCTGGCCCTTCTAGGATTACAAGCGTTATGTTATGTTATTATGTAATATAATTCAATTTGAATTATTTCACACCAGGGACCGGGTGTAATACTTAGCTGTCTTATTACGAGATAATTCACTTATGACTTGGAACATTATCATTTACGACGCAGACCTTCAAACGTCCCCAGGCAATATTGTTGACCTTAGAATTAGGCATGTTTAAGGATAATGAGAGAAAATTAAATACTGTGGCCGTAAATATGGCACATTTAAAAAAAAAATTGTTTTCTTTTTCTGCCTCTCTGTCACTCATGCCTAAATGTACAAGTTTTTCTAAAGTTAAATATTTCATACTTATTGCTGCCCGCGGGCTCGCCCGCGAGGGCCCTAATTTTTTTCCATAAATAAAAATAAGCCTAAGCTTATAACATCATCTATCTGCCAGTGGAAGTCCCGTAAAAATTGGTCCAGCCGTTTGGGAGATTAGCCGGAACAAACAAAAAGACAAAAAAATAAAATAAGTACCATGTACATGTATCCTACTTTCCTATGCATTTAGTACAAATAGACACTTTAATTTTATTTATTTGTATGGATGTAGGTATGTATGTATGTATTTATATATTCGTATTTTAATTATGTATACTTTTAGATTATTTTGCTACTTCTGGAAACTGTGCAGTAAATGCCCACTATAAAGGACCAAATAATATACGAATGTTGGAAGCCACGATCTAAAAGTGAAGGAAAACATCTTAAAAATTGAGTTAAGATACACTGAAGAATATTTTAACGTGCATCCGAGCCACGGAGAGGTGTCAATATGGAATAAATCCACAAAGCGACCGTGGCCAGCGCAGCTTAACTTTGCAGATAGATCAAACCTCGCCGTTGTTATTGAGCCTTGAGCCCCTTACTTTATCACGTTCCTAACTGATCCAGCGAAAGTTCCTTTATCCCTTGCTTCTGCGTTTGCCTTTGTTAAGACATAAAGTATTTCCAAAATTGTTTTTAACGGCATTGTCACGAATTCTCTCGAAATATACTCTGGTGGAAGTAAGTGAGTACACTAAAACCTTCCTTTTCTGGCGAACATTTAGTTTAATAATACACTGTTCATAGGATTATCAGTCTATAATGTTCCCAGTGCTGGGACTCAGGCCTCCTCTCGGTGAGAGGGAGAGGGCCGTCATCACCACGTGGGCCCAGTGCGAGTTTGTGGATTTCACGTCTTCGAATTTTTGGCGGACATGCCGGTTTCCTCGATGTTTTCCTTCACCGTTATGAGAGCAGTGGTGATGAAATAATTTACACAAAGTAAAGCGCATGTCTGGGTTCAAACCTATGACCTACAAACTCGTAAGTCGTGGCCGTTACCACTGGCCTACCACTGCTCTGTTCATAGTTCATAAAATAAAGCCTAGCAATTTATTTTAAACACTAGTATAATAATGACTATTATAGTTTTGGTCCTTAGGTACGTGGCACAGAAAACACAATCCTATAAATATCTTGTCTTAAAAATTCTAGAAGATAATAATATAGGTACTTGTAGTATACCACTCAGAGAGACATAATTAATATTACTTATTCTGACGTAAAAACAATACCTCAAAACAAGAAAAATGTTTTCGAAATACCGAACTCCGCAATATTAAAAAGGTGTCTATTACAATCAGTCCATCGTTTGGATGCCCCGAACTATTAATTGAACATTTCGTATATTAAAAAAAATAAACATGTTATATTAAAACGGCCTTGTTCTACCTACTGGTAATGAGCTGACTTTTTTCCTGCCTACCCATTAGGTAGGGTAGCTACTTCCCAACTCGTTAACTATGATGAAAATTATAAGCTTTTCATTTCAATTCAATCAATTATATCAATAATTCTTTATTGCAATCCATAATGTACACATACAGGTGGTAAATAAACAGAAACATGTCGGGCACAGCAAAATTTTCAATAAATAGGAGAGAATAAAGAAAAGAAAGAAAGAAAAACTCGCACAGGAAAAACTAAAAACACACTAAACATCAATAAAAAACAAAGTAACATTAAAATTTAAAGAAGGAAGTCCTGTACGAGGCCAAAAGGCTCCTATCTCAGCATGATGCCGCGACAATTAAATTAAAAATGTCGCAACCCTGGTAAAGAAGAGCGCTTTAATAATTTTCCTTATTAATATTTAAAAAAAATCTTACCCATCTGTTTCTTACAACAGTATTAGCTATTATATAACTATTTTCCAGTTGGGGAATTGTTCTAATGAGTTATTTTGAAGGAAATAAATACAGGCTAAAGAACAGTTACAACTATGACCCTTACAGATAAAAATATTATGTGAATGTTTACTGAAACAGTTAGAATTAGAAGCCTACCCCAAATAAATTGACATAAGGGCAAGAGAAACATGATGATTTAGAATTTGAAGCCTTTAATGTTCTTTTCTTCAACTATAACTTATTTTTTTTACATAAACAAATAATAGAAACGCTTCTGCATAATATTTTATACAGTTTTCCATAGATAGATAGATAGATAGATAGATAGATAAATCGTTTATTTAGTGCACACAAAAGACAGCACAATATACAAAAGCACGATTAAATAGTAACTAATTAGGTACTAGGAAATAGCTGCAAGGTGCCAATATACAAACAAACAAAAAGAGGAAGCAAACAAGACATTGTGATGACACTATTGGCTATGAAATAATGTATTAACGAACATAAAAAATGCGGTGTGCATCTCAAGGTTGCACCAAATGGGAGTCCAGCTCAGCATGTGCCAGGCAAATATACCTGACACTGATATTCTGCTGAATCCCTGCAGTGACATACGGTCGTTGAGCAGATGAGAACATTAATGAAACATAGTAAAGTAGTACCAATTTTCAAATCAGGTAGTAAGAGTGACCCAACTAATTATAGACCTATATCTGTGCTACCAGCATTGAGTAAAATTTATGAAAAAATCATGCTAGACCAGATGTTGTCACATTTTAATTCTAATAGGATTTTACATAGTCACCAGTTTGGTTTCACGAAAGGTAGGTCGACGACTGACGCAGGAGTAAAACTCATCAGTCACATTTTGGAATCCTGGGAGAAGTCCCAGGATGCAATTGGCATTTTCTGTGACCTCTCAAAAGCTTTTGACTGCGTTGACCACAGTACACTGATCTGTAAATTACACCACTACGGAATTCGTGGACAAGCTGCTGATCTTGTTCTTTCCTATCTATCAAACAGGCAGCAAAAAGTAAACGTTAATGGGGCGATGTCCTCGGGGTCCCTAGTTAAAATGGGCGTGCCTCAAGGTTCAATTCTTGGCCCTTTCTTATTTCTTGTTTATATAAATGATCTTCCTTATATGATGGCTAACTTATCGGATATAATTCTATTTGCTGACGACACTTCTCTTATTTTTAAAATAGATAGAAAAGATACAGATGTCTTTCATGTCAACGACAGTCTGGCTGTTCTTTCGTAATGGTTCGCAGCTAATAATCTTTTACTTAATGCGAACAAAACTAAATGTATTAGGTTCTCATTACCAAATGTACCTCAAGTAGGTCTAAATCTAAAACTTGATGGCAAAAAACTAGATGCAATAACGGAAACTATATTTTTAGGAATTACTTTAGATTCGAAATTGCAATGGGGCACCCACATTAGAACTCTTTCAGGTAGATTAAGCTCAGCTGCATATGCAGTAAGAAAAATAAGGCAGTTGACTGATATAGCCACAGCTAGGTTAGTATACTTTGCTTATTTCCACAGTATTATGTCTTATGGCGTTCTGCTGTGGGGATCGGCAGCCGACGTAGATTCAATTTTCATTTTACAAAAGAGGGCAATCCGCGCTATCTATAAAATGGGTCCTCGTGAGTCGCTTAGAAACAAATTCAAAGAAATTGATATACTGACTCTGCCTTCTCTTTATATCTTAGAAAGTATTATGTATGTCCGCAAAAACTTAGGACTTTTCAAAATAAGAAGCGATTTGCATAATAAAAATACACGTAGTAGACATGAAATTGTGATACCCAAATTTAGATTAACTAAAACAAGCAAGTCATTTCTTATAAACAGTATCCGCTTTTATAACAAGTTGCCAAAGTCGGTTACAGAACTTAGCGATGGGAAGTTCAAAACCCACATCAAACGTGTCCTTATCAAGAAAGCATATTATAAAATTAAAGACTACGTTGAAGACAAGGAAGTTTGGCAATCATTCCTTCTGCACATGTGGCTTCCCTGGTACATCATTAACGGCACATAATGTAAGAGTCTATTAACTGCTCCCAAATTAACATCTTTTTTTTTTTTTACATTCTTCCTTGATATACCTACAATTTAATTTCAACACTTTATTAGTGGCTTTTGTGTACATGATAATTATTCAGATTTGTTACAGTTGTAATACCAATCATGTCATTTCGTTTAAAATAGGTTTTTATTTTTATTAATTTATTCATAATTAATATTTTATATACTTAGATTATTTTTTTCTATTTTGTGAATGTGAGAACACTGTAGGTTTAGTGGACTGTAGATTTATTGACCATCTTCTATCTTGTTAAGTACCTGGTACTTGTTGAAAGACCTACACTGTCCTCCCATACCTACTAATACCTACTGTTATTTAAAAATATTGTAAAAAACAATTATTTTTAAAAGAGTAACCGTGGAGTTTCTTTCCGGCTCTTCTCCATAGGAAACGACCAATTGGAACCGTGCACCTAGCTTCACACGCCGCGGCCGGCGAGTTTGCGCTCGGGTCGTGGTGGGGGCGTCGGCTTTTATCTGCGGCGGGGTATGAGTGCACGTACTTGGACTGGTGCGATCGATCCAAGGTTCGAATCGGTCGAACAAATGTGGTTAACGATCTCATTGAACGGCAAAAGAATTGCTATAGGTACAGCCTATAGACCACCATGGCAAGACCTAGTCCTTTTCCTAGATGCCATAACGGATTCTATTAGTTCATTAGGGAATTGCGACCACTACATACTACTTGGCGACTTCAATGTTAATTTGCTAGACACGAACGGGAGAAAAACTAAAAATATTAACGAGTTCTTGAATTGCCTCAGTCTTTCACAGTTGGTCACAACTCCTACCCACTTTACAGCATCCAGTGAAACTCTCATCGATCTACTATGTACTGACCTGAGAGCAAGAAATACTGCGGTAGAACCTTTCGGTTCAATCAACGGTCATTCTATTGTGGTTGGTGAATTTCACATTAAGCGGGACAAGTTCAAACCATACTTGGTGAAATTTCGGCCTCTCATAAATGTGTGCACGGAAAGCTTTAATTTAGACTTATCACTTTTAAACTTTGGAACTATTTCGTGGCTTGACAACGTTAATGATATGGTGCATGTCTTTAACACCCATATAATCTCCCTGTTTGATGTCCACGCACCGATCAAGACGTGTACTGTAAAGGAAAACTCATATCCGTGGATTACAGATACAATAAAAGTTATGATGCGTTTACGTGACGACGCACTTAGTAGATATAGGAAAACGAAAGATGATTCAAAAAAAAAATATTACAAGGAGCTAAAACACTTAGTGATTAGCTCATTGTATAATGAAAAAGTTGCGTATTTTAAGCACAACATAAATAATAAAATTAAAAACCCAAAATTATTATGGAGAAATCTAAAATCAACCTTATCGCCCTACAAGCCCAGACAAGACCTACCGTCGCACTTTACAGATCCTGACCTAATTAATAATAACTTTTTAATTGTTCCCGGTAACCCCGTGGCAAGCATATCACTTATGAAATATTATGAAAATCATAGACATGGTGAAGAAATTTTTGCAATTACTCCAGTGGAAGAGAACGACATTTCTCGCGTTATCTCTAACCTTAAAAGTAACGCTGAAGGTTACGACAGAATTACCCTGGATATGATTAACATGACTCTGCCACACACGTTAAATGTTGTAACGGACATAATAAACCGCTCCATAGTGACGTCTACGTTCCCCGACCTATGGAAAATTGCCTCCGTGAGACCCTTGCCAAAAAATTCAAATCTACTTTAAAAGACCTACGCCCTATAAGTATATTACCATGTCTATCCAAAGTATTGGAAAAGGTCGTTAGCCGCCAATTAACGTTTTTTTTGGAACAAAATAACGTTCTACCTGATTTACAATCTGGTTTCAGAAAACAGCGCAGTACATCTAGTGCTTTACTGGATGTTACGGATAATATATTATCTGCCCAAGATAGGGGAATGTGCACATTACTGGTTTTACTTGATTTTTCACGGGCATTTGACGCAATAAATATCCCGCTATTACTATCGAAGTTAAACTATTATGGTTTCGACCCCAGCGCTACGCAATGGTTTCGTAGTTATCTTAGTAATAGGGAGCAACTTGTTGACTTGCGTTTGGGTGACGGCACTACCCTTAGATCGACGCTTACATCTGTCGAGAGAGGAGTCCCGCAGGGCTCTATATTGGGCCCAATACTCTTTATTTTGTACTGTGCGGATGTTATAAAATGTCTCCAGAGATGCAAGTACCATATATACGCCGACGATGTCCAAGTTTATATATCCTTTAGGCCAGATGAGTACGATAGTGCCATTAAGGATCTTAACGATGATCTTCAAAGAATCGCCGCCTGGTCAGAGGAGAACTGCCTGTCATTAAATCCAACAAAAACAAAATATATGGTATTTGGCACAAGACAGCAGTTGGCTCGACTACCTGTTATATTTGACTTAAAACTTATGGGAGAGCCAATTGACCGAGTGTATGAAGCGCGGAATCTAGGTGTTATTATGGACAAAGATCTTCGTTTTGAGAAACATGTAGCGGACTCGGTCAAAAACTGTTTTTATCGCCTAAAGGTTCTATATAATATGAGGCCTTATTTATCCGAAAGACTACGAGAACAACTAGTGGAAACGCTGATTCTATCTAGGTTGAACTACGCTGACACGGTTTACGGCCCGCGATTATTAGCGCGCACAGACCGCCTCATCCAAAGGGTACAAAACGCTTGTGCTCGGTTCTGTTACAACATTCCTCGCAGAAGCCATGTTACACCTTTCCTTAACAAGCACTTTTCTTTGAAAATGAAGTCCAGACGCAAATTACACTTGGCTTGCCTTCTGTTCGGTGTAGTTAAATATCAGAAACCGGACTACCTATTCAACAAGCTAAGTTGGGTTACGAGTAGACGGGAATGCGGGAGACGGCAATGCTCGCAGCAGCTTTCGACTCAGTCTCAGGGAACAGCCGCTTTTAGAGGCAGCTTTCGTTATGCGGCTTCAAAAGTATGGAATAACCTGCCACCACCGATTAGGGTAATTAACACTATAGACGCTTTTAAACGACGCTTACGGCAGTACCTCATAGAAGCGCAACGGAAGCTGGATATGGTCACACTAAATGTCTCAATTATATGATGTATGTACCTACCCACTTGGGTATGTGTCAGTGTCTCTGTCGGTGAATGTTGCACGTAAATTTAAATAGGTGCTGTTATACTATACAGTTTTACTGCTGGGAATTACATATTCTTTATATTTATGTTTTTTTATTTTTATTTTTTTTGTCTGACACAAATTTATTTTATTTCAGTATATTGCATACACGTTACAATTATAAAACTG
Organism: Agrochola macilenta; assembly: GCA_916701695.1. NCBI lineage: Eukaryota > Metazoa > Arthropoda > Insecta > Lepidoptera > Noctuidae > Agrochola > Agrochola macilenta. The sequence continues at coordinate 4,641,004 of OU753554.1, read as the reverse complement.
ATTTACATCCGTCACATCACACTCTCAGGTCCAGTTGAAAACCAGCGTCAGGCACTTATAGTTGTCTGGCATTTTTGCTGAACTGGGCCTTTTTGGCGCAGCCCTGAGGCACACTCCCCATAAAATTTCCTGCTTATATCGCACTTTACAATTTTATTTGATTTTAATTTTTTTTTATTTTTTTTATATTTTTATCTGCTTTGTATTATATTGTGTGCTTTAGTCTGTGCTAAATAAATGTATTTTCTTTCTTCTTTCTTTTCTTTCTAAATAAAATATTTTGATTTTGATTTTTGAGATAAATATGCGAGTTATTGGTGTTGTTAAAAGTGGAATGTGCGGAGTGAAGATGTGTAAGTATACCCGTAATTTAAATAATGTATTCTACGGTAAAGTTTAGCATTTGGAAAAAAACAAACGCACTAAACGCGGCAATAAACTCGGCAATAAACTCACACCTTCTTCCCATGGCGGTAGGCAGAAAGTATAGACAGAACGCCACCTGCTACGGTCCTTACATACTTTTTTTGCTTCTTTTACGGCTTTGGGTTACATTAACAAATAAAATAAAATAATATTTATCCAACAGGTTGCCGAGTTGGGAATTGGCCGGCCATTTTCCACGTTTCTACCTCAGCGGTGACATTTTGTTTTATTTATTTATAATTTCAGAGGTGAGTTTCATTCGTAATTCCTACAGTTTTTCTCGTTATTACAAGATATTGTGAAATTACGCTTATTTTAATGGTTTTCGTGCGGTAGATTTTTAGTATAAGCGAACAGTTTGAATTATTCATGATTGAAATAGGTATTAGGTGTTCTTTTAAGTCTTTAATAGAAATACATGCTTTGAGGTTTGAGAATAGAATAGAATACTCTTAGTTCGCTTAGTTTTCTTTTCTTTTTTTTAAATTAAGGCAGAATTCTCAAGAAAATTCATGGTTGATTCACCAATCCTAGGCTAAAAAAAAATCGAGATTAAAGGCTTTGCGTTTTCATAGTTTAAATTGATAAAATTCGAAACATTTTAAACTACTTTTTTAATCCACTAATCTAACACACTAACTCTATCTCCAAAACGAATATACTTTAACATTTCATACACAATTAATGTTGGCCGCGGGCAGTATGGTTTCCAGCAAATGTGGGTTAAATACGAACACTTCTGTTCGCGACAGTACCACAGCACAATTATAATAATAGGTATAATGTACGTAAAGTAATAAGCCCCGGGCTTGTATGTTTGTTTGTAGTGATTTTCAGATTATAATAACATGTTATACTGTATGTTTTAATGAGGCTTTGTAAATTATAAACCAACATTTTGCGTAGGCCTCCACTATCATTCTACACGTCATGTTATTATCGTGGAAGTTCACGTCATTTCACGGTTTCACGATAAGACAGAGAAGCAAAATGTATGGAAATATAGTATAAATGAAAATGTTTTTGTCTAAATATTTAAAAATTAAAATTATAATGTCTTTAAATTAAATAAAGGAAATAATAAGAATCCTAACTAATATTTTAAATGCGAAAGTGAGTTTGTTTGTTTGTTACGTTTTCACGCTAAAACGGCTGATCGGATTTGGATGACATTTGGCACACGGATAGACCATGACCTGGAATAGGACATAGGATACTTTTTATCCTGGGAGTACGTTCCCGTGGGATAATTTCCGACATGCACGCGGGCAAAGCCGCGGGCAAAAGCTAGTTAATTAATAATTCCTCAATTACAATACTCATTCACTCAAACCACTAATGAACCTATTGTTACCGCTGACCGCTTATTACAAATCCAGTCTAACCCTCCAGCATTTCAGGAATAATTGTTGATCAACAACACCACACTATTATCCACACAACTGAGCTCCGGTTTCATCACGTTAAACCACAGTTTATAATAGTTTACCTTGTTTAGATTACTTTTCTTAGAAACGGTTGTACGGATTCGGAACACGAACGTGACTTGGCTTAAATGATATTTCTATGCTTGGACGTTTTATTACAGCGGCGTATTATGGCTTTGGTTGTATTTCGTTCAAATATTTTGGAATCTATCCGAGATGGTCGTGGCTAAATAAAATTATAATAAACATCCGTAAGGATCGAGCGAAGTTTAAGCTACGCTTGCCGAGGTCAGTCCGTGGATGGGTGATCATCCGTTACATATCCAGACCCCTCCGTGCCTTGGAAAGCACGTTAAGACGTCGCGTTGGTCCCGACAGTCGGCTGTATAAATCTTGTACAGTAATTACGGGTAAGAAGCCCGAAAGTCGGACAAGCAGTCAAGTTAGATTGGCAGTCGCTCCATGTAAAATACTGGTATTCAGCTGCATCCGGTTAGACTGGAAGCCGACCAGGTTTTTAGTAGGTAGATTTGTCAAGAATTGTGACTTTTTTCAGGGTTGGATTGCAAAATTTTGTAATTGTCAATACGAAACGAATCCTTGCCAAAAAGAAAAATATTACCCACAAGTTCTATTTTCTACAATATTTTTGTTTTCTAGGAACTCGTTGGACACGGGCTTGCCTTGGCTGATATTATAAATTATATTTCTAAACTTAGACGTTTCGTACCAGTTGCTGCGAAGTTAAATTACATTTTAAATAGTAATATACGACTTCTGAATTTGTTCGTTTCTTGTTGGTGCAAAACAAGAACTTTGAGATTTATTAACTCAATAATATATTAGTACCAGGGTCCAAGTGGCGACTTGGTTTTTCGAGACATCACCAAGCGGTTGGTTGACACTTCATGTGACCTGAGGGCTGGCCTATTTTTTGGCCAAAAAGCTGCCACCCTTTTGAGCACTTTTCCTGTTCACAGTGATGCGGACGAATTTTTAGATGCCCTATGATTATTTCCCCTCCTTTTGTTATATATCATGTACATATTATTCTTTTAAATGAGTGCCATGATCGTAACTGCTGGAAAAGCGTTCTTATTACTGCCAATCACAAACCCATATTAAACAGAAGACGTTCATGGTCTTTTCCAAAATTGACGTGGTCCTTTATCATTCAAAAGCTGGTCCTTTGGTACGAACCTTGACTACAGAAAATCTTTCATTTAACTAAACCTGAGCCTGACGTCACTTTGAAGGTTAAACATTAGATAAGGGCGAGCGCACACCGACCTGTCCCGACTACGCTTAAAAGCCAACTGTCAGAATAATTAAGGATTATTCGACTTCACAAAGTTTCGTCTGAAGTTTGGTACGCTATGTCTACGGCGTAGAGTTTCAAACTTGAGATAATACGCATATTCATAATTATTTTGGTAAGTGTGAGAAATATAACAAGCAGTTAAATTACGTGGGACGGTGCTAAGATGTAGGTACATAATTTCAGCATAATCAGTCTATAATGTTCCCTGCTGGGACTGCTGCCTCCTCTCTGTGAGAGGGCTGTAATCTACCACGCGGGCCCAGTGCCATATAATATAATTTCACCATTAAAGCAGAATTATCTTATTTTTTTATTAACTATCCACAATGTTTCTTTATTACTTACAGCATTTTGTATGGATATCTCCCGTACCGTGGATTATAGATATAGTTCTTGACATGCGTTAACGCCTAGACTAGGAACAATGTTCATGTAAACATCTACGTTGAACCTTCCCGATGTCGTACACGTAGGTACGTAACCAACAAACACGCATTCAGTTACGTCGCCATGGTAGTCAAATGCTGTTAATTTATTTCGTTGTAGAAATTCAAACTAATACGCGTATCTACAACAATATCTTGTACATCGAGTAAAATTAATTCAATCAACCGACTTTTGACCAAAAGATGAAACCTACCCTCATAACTTTGTCATATCCGAGAGTGCTGTAATGGACAGACCATTATAGCACTCTCCGTGGGCTGACAGGCCAATTACATGCACAGTAACCCTTCCTTCATCTTGTTCATGTCTCACCCCAGTAACGATCACAAAGCCAACTATGACTGATGTATTACCTTTTGTCTCTAAACCTTCGTCATCTTTTGTTGGTCCTTCTGTTATTCAGTTAGTCATGATTTGATTCATATTCACTTCCTTTGTCGGTCCTAACTCGGTCATTTCTCGCTTCAATGGAAAACAACAAACCGTACATTGTTTGTGTCGTGATAACGACTTATTTACACTCGTCCACGTGACAAAAGGTAACTGCCGTGTTGTGATACGTATATATTCTTGGTCCTTTGACGCGAATATTTAAAGTTTGTTCATAAGTACTGTGTAAGGTAGGTAAAGTGGAGTAGACTAGTAGTAGTTTAATGGAAAATAATATGTGTTGCATCGTGGGATTTTTGATTTTCTTAACAGTATTTTAGTTAATTGTGTACAGTCTTACACTGTACATGTTTTGCTGACGCGGTGGTTTGCATCAGACGTGCGTCATTTCTATTACTATAAATATACATACATTACAATAACATTAGAGAAAGGAATCGTCAACAGTATTACTTGTAGACACTATTTATACGTAATAAACCTAACGGGAACTAAGTGATATTTTCTCTACGCGCTTCAACCTAAACTACAACCTTAACAACAATAAGTATGCAAGTGTACGAACCGTACAAATTGACGCAGGCGTGACTTTGCGGAAATCCCATGATAAAATACAATAGACGACGTATATTTAGTAACCTAATCCGCTTTACTGTTCTTAAAGAGTCATAAAGAACCCTGTAAGAAATCGACACGTGTTTCACCTCTCAACGAGGCATCCTCAGGATGACGTTTTACTTGTTGCGAACTTGTTGACAATCTTCAATAGATCAAAGCAATAATAATTAGTATCTACATGATAAGGCACCTTTTTGAGCGATTTTGATTTAGTGTTTGAGGAAACCAATTTTCGTACAGCTTCTTTTATGTGATACCCAAACACTGTTTAAAACATAAACTCCATTTTGACCATAGTTATTTACTGAAAGAAAGCTGGTGTACATAGGACCACTTTTTGACCTAGCTAGCTTATTTCCCGCTTGACAAGTTTTGCAGGCTGACGTGGTTCCACAATTGTGTGCTCTCTGATACGTATGCAAACAAGGTACATGGCAACACGGTGCAAAATGTTTTGTACATAAACGATACATTGTAACGTCGGCTTTGAAAAACACATGATGCGTTCAGGAACACTGGTATGTATCCGAGTCCGGCGTGAGTTTATTTTGCATGTTATATTTATTGGACTGTTTTTTGGTCTTTGTTGGGAAATAAATATAAATATACTGAAAGGACCGCGGGATAGCTATGTAAGGTTTTGTAGTGGAATTATTTATTGTGATATTTTTTAAATTATTTATTAATTAGGCTACCGATGTTTGAAAGATATTTTCAGGCATGATTATGGAAACTTGTGGTATCACACATGAAGCTTATGGCTGAGAATAGAACATACTTTTGAAAACTTTTTAAATACAACGTTTTTTATACTGATCTTATATTTTAAAGGGCTTTCTTACAGTCATTATGTAGAAAGGTTAGGTTTAAAATTTCAGTCTAACCTTCGATCAATAATGCACTAGATACACTATCCCATACAAAAGTTCTCTTAAAACTGTCGCCAATTGTGTTTACGTACTTCTAGTTTAAATAAATATACATTAATGTAAATTCAACCTTAAATGCAATGCTTAAAGTTGTATTCACAAAAATATGTACAGAAAACAAAAAAGTCAAACATACATCAAAACAAATTCAACCTTACACGCTTGTTTTAAAGTTCGAATTACAAAGTGCTAATAAAAGCAATAAAAATTTATGACAGAGGCTCGCCGCTTGGACATGGAATGAGTGGAGTCGAAATGTGTTAATATTTATTTCTATTAAATATAGAAAAAAAAAAATTATACTAACAAATTCAGTTTAGCCTTGACACTCAAACATAAAGTTTAAGGCATACAATGGCAAAATTAAATCTTTCTGTCGTTGGAGATACAAATATTTAATTACAATGGCAAAATTAAATCTTTCTGTCGTCGGAGAAACAAATATTTAATTACAAAGGTAAAATTAAATCTTTCTGTCGTCGGAGAAACAAATAATTATAATGTCATGTTGCTTGAAAATAAAAAGTCAATTTTATATAAGTTCAAAAATACTTATTGTTACTGTTTTTAGTAATCTACGCCTTTGCGTGTTTCCAGTTATGTCCAATCTACTCGTATTAAAATGAATCGAACAAATTGACGAATTTTTATAAGGCTTATACCTTTCTTTCCCTCTTTCTTTCGCGACAGTCCCATTCTACACAGCGAAATGGGTCGCTAGGAAATCTACAAACAGAAATAAAATATAAAATAACAATACTACACCATGCATTCCCTGTTCCAGAACAGTCGATGTTTGTTACAATATTTGGTAGTTGTCACAAACATTGGTCAAACAATCATAATATTTGCTAATTGATTTATATTTACTATTTAATTCTGTTTTTATTTTATGAAAAACACTTACTGATAATAAACTTACCGAAAAAATTAATATTCCTTCCAAAATCTTGGTGTTACGGTGGTTATTTACAAATTTTTTTAACGCGTACTGCGGCATTTTGACGTCTTAACGTTGGCTATGATTGGACCATACTAATTTGAAATAAGACCACAACCGAATCTGTGCTCTTATTTTTCGGTCCGTTTTTTAAGCGCTTACCGGGAATCTAGTGCATTATTGATCGAAGAGTCTAACTGATAAAAATAATATCTGAAACACTTTTGAAGTCAGCAAGTAAACAATCGTAAATAAAAAAGTAAACTCCAGCAAAAACCCGTAACAAACTAAATCAAAACAAATTACCATCAAACGCCAAACAAAAAACTCCTTTCTCGGTCAAATACCGACACGTAACAAAAAAAAGTCCCTCAATAGGCCACGAAGTCAATGAATCAAGTACAACACACTACGCAATAGTAGTAAGTGTTCATTATTCCAAGCATGCCACAAGGCCAGGAGTTGTGACCTTGGCAATGGGGGCGGCGTGACCTTGGCGCGTACCCAAGCGCCAAGAAAGGTGGCGCGAGTTGTAAGGGGATGACGGGGAAAAAGGAGCGGGAGTTTGGTGTAAGTTGTGTGGTTTAAATTATTTATCGTTCATTCGTGATCATTTATGAAGCTCGATAAAAGTGTCTTACCGGCCCGTCTAAATGTATAATACGGCTTAGTTGTAATGTAAAATCAAAAGTGTGCGTGGGTTAAGAGTATACACATAATTGTTCAAAGGCGTAAACTAAAACAATAATAAATTATAACTTTAGCATTGTATGAGGTGGACGTGGCCCTGATATCCGCAAAACGGAAATTTAATTATGTATCTATTAACCGGAATTAAATTGGGATAATCATGATGGCGGGTAAGTAAATTTATCTAGTTACGCACAGGTTCCACTGAAGCGCAGCCGCCGCGCCGACGATTAATAGTTGATCGTTTCTTGAGCGAGGAAATAGTCGATAGGAGTCGCTTCCTCATCGGCGCGGCGGCGATAGGATAGGTGCCTTTGGCTTAGCCCAGAAAAATAACAGGAGAATCTAAATAAAAACCCCTACGCTATAAAACACGCCAGATATTTATTTATATAACCCTATTTTTATAACTGTGCGCCTGTCAACGTCAAAATATTACTGTGTATGTGGTTTAAATAAAAACTATAACAAATAAACGAATAATAAGACAACACTGTGGAGACGAGAGGCGTCGAGAGCACTGAGGAGGTAACCGGGCGGGTGAATTCAATACCTACAACCTACGATTTTGACAGCTCCAAGCGCACAATTATAAAAATCGAGTTATACACTCACATACTCCTAAATCGAGCCACCGTCTCAGGTCATTTTCTAAAACATCAAAATAACGAGTCAGAGAAAAAGATTTTACGCCGTTTTGAAGGTGGTTTACTGGCCATCATTTCAGTATCAGCATTGTTCTAAATTTGAATTCACGAATTTGAAATTTGACCGATTCATTCGTCAATGCCTAGAGGCTCATGTTGTGGGCCAGGATTTCATTTATTTGCATGATAATGCAAGGGCACATACTCTGCAAGAATTGTTTGAGAATACCTGCATGACGTTAGTATCGCAGTAATGGAATGGCCAACAAGAAGCCCTGATATGAATCCAATAGAGCACGGGATGAACTGAAGAGCGTGTTCGAAGTAACCAACCAACTCTAGAAATACCAGCAACTGCTACCGTTTTGGAAGCATGGGAAAACTTTCCACAGCACTTCATAGTGGCATTAATTAATTTCATGCCAAATCGCATGACGTCGTCGTAAATGTTCTTAAATTCAAATACAGTGTAGATACATCATTCTAATACCAAGTTTATTCATATATTTACTCTTCGCTACAGCTCATAATTTGCTCCAATTGTATTCACTTTGGCAAACAGAAGTCCTGGTTTCATTTCTACTCCAATAAAGTCGAAGCCTCATGAGAATATGGCCCTAAATAAATGATATTAAATATGTGTTGTGTTTGTTCTTTTTTATTTACCTTTGTTGCTGCTAAATCCCTGAAGTAGGCTATCTTGGAAGGTTAACGGTGTGGGCGACTTGAGGGTTGCGAACAGAAGGTAAAATATTATAAGGGGCTGCAGTATCATAATCGTCTTGGTCCTTTTAGCCGACTGTGGTAAAGCTAAAAGGAATGGTTATGATTTCCACAGGATATCTATCTATATTAATTATAGATAAAGTGAGTTTGTTTGTTATGCTGCGACCGCATTTGCGTCTATCGTGGCAAAGCAATGCGGGCCGAAGATTCGTACGGTTTGCCCGCTAAAAAGTTATGGCGTTAATGCGGTGGTCACATTAACGGCTACGCCACGTTTAATATGTACCGCTACCCGGGCGATAAGTGCTACGCAGCCCGAACTGTCGCGACGATAACCAATAACGGTTGGTCACATCTGCGTGTATCGTATCACTGTGCGAAGCTTCGTCACGATAGACGCAGATGCTGCCATAACATTACGCTTTTACATTACGCACGCTAAAACGGCTGAACGTATTTAGATGAAAATTGACACATGGGTAGACCATAACCTGGGTTAGGACATAGGATTCCTTTTATCCCCATAGCAACTTTCCAAGGATAATTTCCGACTGCTATGCAGGCGAAGCCACGGACAAGAGCTGGCGTAAAGTAGTTTATGACATCATGCAGCCTTAACTACTCAACCAACTTTTACAAATACAATTACGTTACCTTTTTATATGCTTCTTCGGTAATAAGAAACAGTTCAGGCTTTTGAACCTCTGTTTAGGTCACAATCAGGTCTCTAGGTTGATTAAAATGAGGCCAGTTTAGCAAGAGGTTATCGACACGGTTCTTCTGTCAGAACGATCGACCTTGTTTTGTTTTTGTTACTTACTTTTCTAAAGTAAAAGCAGGCTATAGAGTTTATTACGTACCCTAGTTCATAACAAAAGTATTTTATTGAAAGCGCTGCGAATTTAAATTGCCCATGTCATTTTATAGTTAACTAGCTTCTGCGCGCGACTTCGTCTGCGTTAAATTTCTTGTTACCCGTCCCACCCCGTTGCATCGCATCGTCCGCGCTATTACTTCGTTTTCGCTTAGCGTTATTTCAGACGTTTTTTCTTTTTGCACTGCTCCTAAGTGTCGTAGCATGATGGTAAATAGCCTATAGCCTTCCGAAAAAATAGGGCTATTTAATGCAAACATATTTTTTCAAATCCGACTGGTAGTTTCAGAGATTAGCGCGTTCAAACAACCAAACTCTTCAGCTTTATTATTAGTAAGTATAGATTGTGTTTAGTGTAATTTTAGTGAAGGTTCTGTATAATACAAGGCAGGACTTGAAATACCGGTATTTTTGGAAACCGGTACCATTGACCTTAGTGTGATACCGGTACCAGAGCAGTAGCTTAACTACGGGTACCGGTACCAGACGTAATACCTGTACAATTTTTATTTCTAGTCAGTATCGCTACTGTGCCGGTACCAAATAAATATTTCCGTAAGTAAGAGTGAGAAAACAGATATAATAAGTAAAAAGGATAGTTAATAGGCTTTAGAAAAATAACTTAAATGTATAAATACGAGATTTGTGGTACGCGGCGGTTACCTTTAATTTGGTACTGGTACTTAGGTACCGAAATAGCAGGAACCGCTAAGTCCGGCACAGAACCTGTACTTTTGGTACCGGTACCAAGCCCTGGTATAAGGTACTGTATAATACAAGGATTGTGGCTAATAGTTTTAACTTTAGTCTTATACTCGTATTCCTTTAGACCAAGGAATCTCTTAAAAGTGCATTGAATCTGAACTCATTGTTTGGAATTCTATTGTCTACAATTAACTTTCTATTTTTTTTCTACAGGAGACAGTTTTTTCCGCATCAGTAAAGTAGGGCTCACTACATCTATAAAATTGGAACGGCTACATCTCTCTACGAAATGGAAAGAGAATGTACATATTTAGACAAAACAAGTTGAACTCTATTTTGTCAACATTGAGGTCGAACATGTGACAAACAAAACATAACATTTTGTCACATGATTGACAAAAACAAACTTTAGTCTTGATTACAAATGTGAGTTGCGTCACAATACCCGTTTAAATCGATCGTCAATGCTAAAATTATACAAGTCTTTAAATAAATTCAAAGACACGAGTACATTTAGAACGATTGGCCGCCCTAGAGAATTAAATATAGTTTATATTAGGCTGTGCTATATAATACTAAAGACTACTAATCGATGTCAAAGACGTCGAAACACTACAGAAAAATCTGTTTTGCTAAAAGGCAATACTGAGGCCAAATAGAAATCTGTCAAAGACATAATTTCTCCAGTGCAACAGAGATGAGACAGAGATACAGGAAGCGTAGCGCCATCTCCTTTTCACCTTGTTAAAATTCTGTCTACGGCAGATGAAATTGTTTTGACTCTGATGTGCGCACTGTCTTACTATGTCAAGTCAAGTCATTCTGAATTCAAATATTCAAAGCGAAATAGTCTCAGAAATATTGAAATATTTCCCAAGAGACATAACGTTATTTAAATACGTAAAATTTCAATTTCTACAGAATATTTTACATAATACTTTTGGCTGCCTGGTGATTATACTTTTTAATTATTTATCCCATTATTCAGCTTCATTACATAGCTGAAATAAATATACATTTCTGTTATAATTATACCTGTTCAATTAGGGTACACGTTGTTAATGTTTTTATACAGAGTTGATATGACAGAGGGGCATTAAATTACACTACGTATACTATACGTGTTTAGTATTAATTCGATACGGTATAAAAATAAAAAGCATCAAAAATGAGTTTTTTTTTTTTTCAAACAAACTAAATAGCTTATGAATCAGAGTAAAACGCAACCACCCTTTGTAAATAAATTTAACTGACCTTAGAAGATACCTAGGTAACAGTGGCAACGTCGCGCCCGCGCCGCGCGGCGTGTTTTATCTCATTTCAAAGCGGGCGGCCGGCGGCGGTGGCGCGGGCGGCGGCTTAGGCCTTCACTCGCGGCTTTTAGGTATGGTTTTGAAGTACGCGCGCAACAACAAAAACACTAAAATTTTAAATTCTCGATGTGTCCTTCATTCACATGAATGCACAAATTATACCGACGGAGAATATTGTTACTTATTTTTCTAATTAAAAATCATGTCAGTGTATTCTAACGCCGTGTAAGTTACACGAGGCATTGTTGAACACTTTAATTACACACACACAAAACCAAAGTTTAATTACGTGTCGTATCACAATAAAAGCAGTCGATCACAAAAAAAAACACTAACACTAAATAATAATAATCCCAAGTTACGTGTCCTGTCACAATAAAAAAAGAAATACTGTCTTAAACTTGTTTAGTGTCCTATCACAATAATAAAACTAAATCCCAATTGTCAGCGCGCGAGTTCGACAATACGGAGGCAGCGCAGGTACTTCCGTTCCGAAAGAATAGCGTCGGCGCACTGAAAAAAACAGTTTTTAGAAGCCCCACTCACTTACCGATCGCAACCCCTGCCCCTCGTCGCTAGGATGCAATAGCAACACACTGACCTATTTCTATTTCTTTTACCCACGGGGAGTTTGCTATGATTTTCACACTCGTAATGAAAATGCAAGTGTGTGTGTATTTATTGCTTCCTTGTTTGCATTGTCATCTTTTTAGCGAGAATATTTGGTTGTACTTGTGATTTGCGTCACAGCGGCAACCACGCATAGGTTATACTCAGATTTATCGTTTTAAGGTGCATGACCTATGCGTATAGACATAATCAGCTGTTAGGAAAGATACATCGTGTTCAAACGGGGCAAAAACTTAAAAAATCATTTGCGACTAAACTACTGCTCCTATTTAATTGATTTTTGGTACAGAGCTTGAAAATGGTACCTAGTATAGGCAGTTTAAAGGAAAGCCCCTCTGTCGTATCAACTTTGTATATATATTTGAGAAACAGATATAGTACCTATTTTCGTACAACATTTTCCGTTACCTGCCAGTACCTACGTAAATATAATTTTTCTACCTTCCACTTTTTGAATTTTTTTATCTGATATGCTTGCGATACTTTTATTAACAAAAATCTTTTATTACACAAAAAATATCCAACCGACTTCCAAAAAAAAATACTATAAAGTGAAAAATTACTTTAATTTCGGAAGTCGGAGGAAAAATATTCTTTTTTTTTCACTTTTTAGTTATGTTACCTACCTGACGCCAATTTGTATACCACTACTTGCTATGTAAACTACAGTGACAAGAAGTATTATAACATCATCAAGATACACAAAGTGGATTATTGAAGCTAACTCAAACCACTATTGACAAGAATATCGACAAACAAAACATACATTTAAAAAAAACATACAGACGAACATTTATGATCTACTCCTTTTTTGAAGTCGGTTAAAAATACTAAATGTAAATACAAGTATCCGATTTTTGTAATATTTGTTTCCGAAATATTGATGGAAAATAATATTAAGAACATTAATTTCCATCAATATTTTTATTTTCTGTAGAAATCAGACAAAATACTATGTTGTTAACAGCCAATCAATAAGAATAAGAAACCCAATCAAGAGGCAGTATTTACTCAATTTGATTATAGTTTCACTTTTAGTATTGCTCAGCAAAAAACAACAAGTAAAATGCTAGGGTTGGACAACAATTTCTTTGATATTGGAACAATAACAGCAGGTCATTTCGCTACGATTTTATTATGGACAGTATTTTTAATTTTATGTTATAGAATAGATTCTAAATATATATATTTGTCTTTTGAATAAATAAATGTATATTATGTACTTGTAAGCCGACTGAAATAATACTAGTTTCATACGCAGCCAAACCTGTTTATGTACTGTGTATTGTATAATATTAAAATTTCTCAATTTATTCATCTTTACGTAATAAGACGTGTATTCTCGGCATATGAGAACAATCACAAAGTAAAAGTTCAACATAAATCACGAAAAATAAACACAAACACAAAAATCATAACAATCCCTTTACACTGAAATCCGCAAATACCATTATCATAATGTTTTATACATTTCTCTAATACAACAACCGAGAGAAATCACAAAGGTGGGATTGTAACAAGAATTATTCTTCAGTTTACAGAATAAATGAATATATAGATCAAATGTTGGAGAGTCCTGGAGTTACTCGTTTAAAGGCACGTGTCTTTGGAGAAAGAAAAGGAAGAATATTTTTTGGTATACCTAAATATTTATTTACGGTTTCCCCAGATGTTGCAGTTGGTAGAGGCAAATAAAGTTCGTCGGGGTAAAATTTGAGTGTTTTTTTATTGACAGTGTACGAGTATTTTACCAAAAATTCAAAACAGCTGTATCTCGGTTTGACTTTTGACGATCAAATATTAGCAAACCCTGAGGCTACTTGTTTGAAGGCACGTGTCTTTGTAAAAAGGTAGATAAACAAAATGATATATTAACTTTGAAACTGTTTGTTACACATCCAACATATGTTCTTAAAGGTTCATTAGAAAACTAGTGTCAGACAGCATGTGTGGCATTACTGATGAAATGGACCATTTTGGAGCAGCTGTAAGACAAACTCTATACTTTTAAAGTATATCACTTAATTATTTTTTTGTTATACGTGAACTGTGCCCAATAAATATTATTCTTTCTTTCTTAAGGAATCTCGCGGATTAGACAGGTACGACCACGACCAGTGGTCGCAAGGACCAGGAAAGCTATAGAAACCGATACGATTCGCACACTTGGTCGCAACGGCCAAGTAGCCGCAGACCACGGACCACGCCTGGCCGGAGTCATAGCCGTCTAGTGCGCGAGATCCCTTAAGAAAGAAAGAAGAATATGGTTTTAGCCACAGTTCATGTATAATAAAAACAACCGAATTCCGAAAAAAAACACTACAAAGTGAAAAATAACTTTAAAAAATATTTTCAAAATCGGTCCACAATTGACGGAGATATCGACGGACAAACATAAAAAAAAACATACATACGCGTTTACATTTAACCTCCTCCTTTTTGGAAGTCGATTAAAAAGTGATATGCTTCAAAAGCATTCCTTCTTTAATGAAGAATATTATATTCTTTGGTATAAGTATTTGTTTGCGGGATCACTAGGTAGCTTCAGACAAGATGCGGATAAACGTGTAATATCAGGGAAAAAGTTGAAAGATTCCTCTCATTGACGGTGTGTTTGACGAGACTCTCAAAAGCTGTTTGACTTTTGACGACGTTTATATCTACATTTGTCTGATGAGGAACCTCATGTGATTGAAATAAGTCTGCAGCGTGTAAACTCGAGCATCACCAAAGAGTTTTGGACGTTAAATGTGCCTTTTTTTGTTTTTTTGGGTGGGAAATCATCAAATGACTCCTCCCGCTGAGCGAGAGGGAGTGTCAGACTTTTACTGACTAAAACCCACCCGTGTTCCTTCCGTTGCCTGTGTGCCGGGGCCGCGATATCCCTTTCGGACAAACTCGCAACCCTGGCAGGTATTGGCCCTTACGGACCCCGTCAGTTGGTGCCGACATCTCTTTGAGGCGCGCGTGGAACACAACGCGCCGTCGACCCAGGCCTGGTCCTAATCGGACGGCGAGCTACCCATTACCCACCGTCCGCAAGCCCGCGCCTACGGTGGCCGGAAGTCGACTCGCGACTCCCGACGCCCGGGGCGTCTCCTGCGGCGACTAGGGGCGCGAGGGCGCGCATCTTGCATTTCCCTCGCGCGCTCCGCCTCCTCCTTCGCGAGCATTACTGCTTCGCAGAAGGAAGTGACGGCTTCCCATGCACTCTCGCTCCGGACCATGGCCTGAACCAGGGCCGGACGCGAGAGATCGCCGCTGCCGATCGCCTCCGTGAGGACACGGCGGTGCCCCGCCCAAGCCGGGCAGACCTCCACCGTATGCTCCACCGTGTCCTCCGGGCGTTCCACACAATGGTAACACCCGGGCGTTTCCTCCCGCTTTATCCTGAACAGGAACTTCCCGAAACAACCGTGTCCGGTGAGGACCTGCGTCAGGTGGAAGGTGAGGACGCCGTGGCGCCTCTCTAGCCACTCCTCAAAGAGGGGACTTATCGCCGCAATTGTGGCGTGCCCAACGTTACATGTGCCTATAATGTAATACGGAGAAACCCCTTCATAAAGATCTTTAATACTAGACAACATTAAATTAGGCATAAATATTATATTATTTTGTATAATCATAGCAATCAGCCTATAATGTTCCCACTTCTGGCACTTAGGATTCCTCTCGGTGAGAGGGAGCAGGCCGTAATTATTTATTATTATTTTATTTGTATTGTATTGTTTTATATGTAATTATTATTTTAGATTTAATTTTAATTCTGTGACCATTATAATTTGTCGTGTGTTTGTTGTGACTCACTTGATTATTTTAATTGCTTTGACATTTTATTCTGTCCTGGTGACGTATTCCGTTGCAGTATTGTGAAATTATATTTTATTTTAAGTAATATGGGTTTTGCATGGAATTAACTTTTACTTTATTTATTTATTAATAAGCTAACATAGGCTCAAAGGACCAATTTTCATCTGCAACGTGGAACCTAGGACCAATTTTCCTTTAAGGAATAATACACCCATTTAAGCAGAAACCTCTCCTGTGTTTGCGGTTTTTTTTTGCTACATATATCACATGAGTACGTATTTATTATACTAATAAGTAATTAATTTGGTGTATTACGTTCGCTTCATATGGTTATAACATGTTAGGATAGCGAAGAGAATTACTTTCTTCAATTTGTTTTTTTCTGACACTGGGCGTAATAAAGTAATGAATAGTTCTCGTATATTCTGAGGCGAGTACTTCTTATGGATCTAGTTACTATGTCCACGCAAATCAAATATGTACATATGAATTATTATTTTCATTCTTCAATCCAAACGAAGGTCAGAAATAGTTTGATTAATTATATATAACGTATTGATATTCTATACTATTAAATGAGTAATATTTGTATATAAATATATTTGTAATTACGTTCTCGAAAACGGCTCTAACGATTTCGACCAAAGTTTCAATAGGGGTTTACGGGCAAAAAAATGGATCTAGCTAGTTCTCTTAACAGGAAAAAAATCGTTTTCTCCGAATTTTCACCCGAGCAGAGCTCGGTCGCCCAAAGTTTAGAACAAGATCCCGACCTACCTTAGAATAATGACATGGCAGCATGGAATTAGTGTGTACTATACATGGAATTAGTATAAACTATACTATACTATTAAATGAGCATTCTCCATTTTCATCAGAGCTGAGCTCGGTCGCCCAGGCACATATTAGTAAACCGAATATTTGCTGGAACAAAATAGCTTATTCACAATTCAACACCTTGGTTAAAACAGATTATTAAGTTCCATTTAACAGAGGGTGAGCCTATTGCCATCAACCGGGCACAAATCCAAACTCCGGTCTGTTATTGAAAAATTCTTGATGAAAAAAGCCCAATATCACCTTGCCCAACCTGGGAATTAAACCTAGGACCTCATGCTCAGCAGTAGCGCTTGCGACCACTAGACCAACAAAGCAGTCAGTGATTTAAATACATTAGAATAGAATAGAATAGAATATTCTTTATTATGTACACCATAAAAAAATACAAATAAAAATGTAGTCATTTTACATAGGGTGACACAATGGGCGGTCTTATCGCTAAAAGCGATCTTTTACAGACAACCTTTGGATGGATTAAAGGGAGAAGGAGAGACAAATACTGCAGGTAGTCAGTGGTGTACCATTTACATACACAATAAATACATACATTCATAAATCATACACTTATCTCTACAATACACATCTCACACACACACACATCACACACACACACACACATCACACACACAACACACATCTCACATCACATCTCATCTCATCTCTCTCATTTCACATCTCTCTACATTATTTATTAAGTAACTAGCGACCCACCCCTGCATCGCTCGACTTGACAAAACATCATACACATACTTTAATATTAAAGTATTATACACGAGGAGCTCGTGGCTAAGTAATCACAACCGCACGGGTCGATCCATCAGGTTAAGCTACGCTTGCCGGGGTTGGTCCGTGGATGGGTGACCATCTTTACATACAGAGACTCCTCCATGCTTCGGAAAGCACGTTAAGCCGTTGGTCCCGGCTGTCATTCGTGGATCTTTGACAGTCGTTACGGGGCGTCAGAAGCCAGAAAGTCTGACAACCAGTCTTACCAAGGGGTATCGTATTAACCAATTAGTGGGTTGTGAAGGTCGGGTAGGCAGTCGCTCCATTAAAATAATGGCATTCAGCTGCATCCGGTTACACTAGACGTCGATCCCAACATAGTTGGGAAAAGGCTAGGGTAGATTCATAAAAGTATTATACACATAAATCTTCCGAAATAAATTCTCTAAATGGTGGTGAAAACTGCTTCAAAATCCTTTGCAAAGTTTAGAAAAAAAATGCGGTCACACACACAGACAAGAAAAGCAACTTTGTTTCATACTACAAGACAAGAATTTATATATAGATAGAGGTTGATGGCAATAGGCTCGCCCCCTATTACGTGGGACTTAAACATAACTGGCGAAATGTGGATGTCCTATAAGTACACCTCTGCCCAACCCTTCGGAGAAATACAGGCGTGATGTTAAGTTATTTAAAGATATGAAGAAATATACATATCTAAAATCTGTTAAGTAACCGTGTTAAAGTAAAACTTCGCAAGCAATATGTCAAGGAAATATGAGCGGAAATTGAACGGCTGCTGACGCCCCGAGCGACCGGCCGTGAACGTAGTCATTTATCAACCGCGTCAAAACCACACCGGTTTGGCTTGAGGCCGCTAAGTAAGCGGATGTTATGACAGCATGTTGAGACAGACGATAATGAGTAAGGCAGATTTAACGAACGAAAAACGCCGAAAAAACGTTTCTTGTATGGTGACCCCCTAAAATTATTAACTTTATTTAATTTTTATTATTTGTTGTTATAGCGGCAATACAAATACACAATCTGTGAAAATTTAAAATGTCTACCTATTACGGTTTAGGAGATACAGCCCGCTGACAGACAGACGAACGGACAGTGGAGGCTTAGTAATAGGGTTCCGTTTGGCACCCGTCGGGTACGGAACCGTAAAAAAAGGTTGAAGGAGATTCACGGCCGTATTCTCAAACGCCACTCAAGTGAATTGCAGCAACAGTAAAGAGTTTTTAAAACGCCTTAAAGTTAAATGTCGTTTGCGGGTTGAATAAGTATTTTCTCTGTAGTGAGGCTATTCCAAGCTTCTTTTTGGGTTCCGTACCCGAAGGCTGCCAAACGGAATCTCTATTACTAAGCCTCCGCTGTCCGTCTGTCTGTCAGCGGACTGTATGTCATGAACCGTAATAGGTAGACAGTTGACATTTTCACAGATTGTGTATTTCTATTACCGCTATACCAAAAAAATATTACAAATTAAATAAAGTTAATAATCAAAGGGCGTCCCCATACAAGAAACGTGATTTTTTTCTGCGTTTTTTGGTCTATCTTAATACAGTGCGGAACCCTTCATGTGCGAGTCCGACTCGCACTTGTCCAGTTCTTTTTATTTTTGAATTGAATGAGCAGCTTTAAAAAAAAAAAACTAAACTCATTGATGGCGCTTGTTTTGCTTTAAATAATACAACACAATATAAAAGTTGTCGCCATAATGGCTCCGTGTGGTAGTCCTTTGTCTCTAAGTAGTGGTGCCTGTCAATTTTGCGGCGCAGCTGCCATAAATCACTCTGACGGCCATTACTCGCTGCTGCTTAGCCAGACTTTTATCACTTTTTATTGCTTTTAAGTAACCAATGACTTGCTTAATAATACCAGCCTGTTACTGTCCCACTGCAGGGCAAAGGCCTCTTCTCACACAGAGAAGGCACGAGCATTGATCACCACGCTTGCTCAAGACGGGTTGGTGATTTCAGACTTATATTAACTACAAGTCCAGGTTTCCTCACGATGTTTTCCTTCACCGATGTCAGTAATGTCCAAGATAAACTCAGAAAGTACATATGAATTGAAAAAGTCACATTGGTACTTGCCCGGATTTGAACCCACAACCTCGTGCATGAGAGGCGAGGCCTTAACCACTGGGCCATCACGACACTTGCTTACTTACTTGACTTGCTTGCTTAGTTACAAACAAAATTATTTACCAATTTTGATGAATCAGAGTTTCATGTGCTATGAACTATATCTAGTGCTTATGTGATTACGAATAAGTTCTCGAAAATGATAACATTGAGTTTAAATACAACTGATAACATTGAGTTAAAATACAACTGATAACATTAAGTTAAAAGAAATAGAACATTAAAGAATAAGTGTTCTATTTTTTTTCATCAGCACACAAAAATTTATATAAATGCGATTTGTTGAAGCAAGATTCAGTTGATAGATATCAAGTCTTCATCATCATTATTTCAGCCAATTTTTTTTTTAGGACGTCTTCCGGTACGCGGTCGCCACTCAAGAACCTTTCGGCCCCATCTGCCATCTTTTCTGCAAGCAATGTGCTTTGCCCACTGCCACTTAAGTTTGGCAATTCTTCAGGCTATGTCGGTTATCTTGGTTCTCCTACGGATTTTAGAAAATCATAATGCGTCGAATTGAAAAACGATCTCCATCATTATTTTGGAAACCCCTCCCTCCCTTTTTATTTTTTTACCTTCCAATACTTGTACTTAATATAAATATTTTAGTGTAGATTGTATGTTGTATTTAAATATATTATAAATCTAGAATTGATCCTCACCCTCACCAACTCCAAAATCTACCAATAAAAGAAACTACTTATTTATACAAATTCTCTACAATCTTCTGATAACAATCCCTCGCATACAACAAACGTCTCAAAGCGATACAATAAAATACCGATCAAACTAACCGCCAAAGGAGAGATAATCCCCTTTGAATAACCAACAGTATAAAGAAGGTATTCCCGTTCCATTGACGGCGATATAAGCGGCTTAGCAGCTGCACTTGGCTTCAACCACGCGACGGATAGGAAAGCCACTGATAAAGTCGCTTCTTTACGCGATTTCAATTTCGAACGCCGCAGTCACTTGAGTTTTGACAGTTCAATTCGAAATGTGAAAAATGGGTAAATGGATTTTTTCTGGCGATTACAGGATTATATTGCTGTCTGTCTCAGCTTTCTAAAGCCGCGTTTTCACTACCCAGTCGAGTGAACATTTGGTTCAGAGTAAATATTTGCTGTTCTGCCGATGTTCGCTCAAAATAGAAAACATCTGTTATCACTACAACGAGAAAACAAGTGTGTTCGTCGTTTTAATGAAAGATTGAGCGAGCGAGCTTTCGCTCGCCGAGTCCATCCGATCATCGCTGAACAAAATCATGAAAACCTAATAACCTTTTGTTCTTTGGCTAAAGAATTAGCATTGCCATTCAAAGTGGCAATGCTGACAGTCATCTGGGAACGTTTCCGGATGACAGCGATGCGAACGAATACTTCGTCGTCGAGTGTCGTCTTGTTTTTTTTGGTATTTATTTGTATAGTTAGTTAATCATTTAATTTATTACTTGTGTAAATATGCAGTTAATGTTATATAACCTTTACCCTGACCTGAGAATTAAAGTACCTAATTATCAAGTAGGCAATAAACCGTTTCATAATTTATTAGTGGCCGACTGACCTCTGCTCGGGTGAAAAAAGAGAATGCTCATTTAATAGTATATGATAGTTTACACTAATTTCATGTATAGTACATACTAATTCCATGCTGCCGTATATGTCATTATTATAAGGTAGGTAGACACCTTGTTCTAAACCTTGGGCGACTAACCTCTGCGCGGGTGAAAATACGGTGAAAACGAATTTTCCCAGGTAAAAGACCTAGCTAGATCGATTTTTCGCCCCCGTAAACCACTATATTGCAACTTTCATCAAAATCGTTAGAGCCGTTTTCGAGAACGTGATTACAAATACATATATACAAATATTGCTCATTTAATTGTATAGGATTTACTTATGTGTGTTTAGAATTCTATATCAAAAGACCAAAAAACAAAATATATAAATAATCCAAATATAACCATTCCAAAAATAATCACAATTCACTGACCGTACAGAAGCTTCAAAATAAAGTAATTTAGAGTCCATGATCCTCCCACTGGCTTTGTAAACCGGTTACGGAAACAGATAATACTAAAACTATTACGTGCTAACATGTAGGCACGTGGGTAGAATCGAAGGAAAGGTTTGAAAACTTTCACGAAGCGACTTTTACTGACGATTTTGGAGGAGAAGCCTGTTGAATACCGAATTGTAAAGTAGTATTTTTGCCGACAGTTTTTATGCTCTGAGTCATGTAAGTGCTCGTAAAGTCGAGGCAGAAGCACAAAGTTAGAAGTTACGATATATATTTTGTGACTGTATGTGAAACATTTATGTTTTATTTCTCAGAAAATCGAATTTTGTTTTTTTGTGCTGAAACTATGCGTTCAAACAAATATGCTGTATATTTGTTTGAACGCATAGTTTCAGCACAAATAGGTTCCTGCACTTAAAGACTAACCAATAATGTGATATTATATTTCTAACCTTTCTAACGTCTTTTATGTGCTGTTCGTTAAGTACTTACGTCACATGATAATTATTTAGTACGTATTTAAGCACTAATCACTCACCAACAATTACTAACACTGATATTGTTATTTAGGTTGTAGTATTCGATTCACACTGGCCCCCGTACTAGTCGAAACTGTATCACGGTAGGACAGTCTACCTCTTACACAATTTACCAGTACTAAATACAAATTGTATTCCACTATTAATTCACAGTATAATAATTATGTATCTATGATATCCAATGTAAACAGGTAGGTATCAGAACATCTTGCACTATCTACGAAAAGAAGTGATCACAATGGAGGTAGTGTTAAAATAAATTTAGTATAAGCAAAGTTTACAGACAATTCTCTTATAAGACTTAATTGTTATTTTAGTGGGAACTAACATAAGCATAGTTAATAGCTGCAGGCACAAATAATAAGTTTAGAATTTTAAATGATAATCAAAGTAAATAATGTTTATGCAAGAGATATGAGTGTGTGTGTGTGAGCGTGATATTTTGAATATGGGTATAGAAGTTTGTAAGGTGTGGTGTGAGCGTTATGTGCTGTTAGTTTGTGTGTGTATGTGTTTGTTTAAGTCAAGCTCTTCAATAGTTTCTCCATTTTGTCATAGTTAAGTTGTAAATATATGTGAATATTGTTTAAGTAATTAATAAATGGCGACCTCATCAAGCAAACATAAAGTACTCAGAGCTATGTCTCGTAGAGCGCCTACGATTCTCGTAGCGCACTGCTAACTGCTACGTCGCTCGTAGCAAATTGCGCCGGATATCGTAGCATCGAGCCGCTATTATCGCTACGAGGGATCTACGCGATTTCCTACGAGTTTGTACCTTTATTGCCGATTATGATGGTAGTCAAATTAGTTTTAGACCTCATTTGAGATTGCATTTATTTGGTTAATTCTTGAGTCTAGGAGAGAAGTAATAAATTATGATCACTTAATAGGCGTATTCGACAACTATTTCTAAACATTGATCTACATGTTATTTAAAAGATGAACTAAATGGAAGCACTGTTGTCTTAGTGAACAACATTATTTTTCTGAATTTGACTTAGACTTAAATTAAAATTTTAATTGCCAAAGCTATTTGTTGGACCATCCATAGGACCTAATATCGAGCCACGCGAAAACTGTTACCATGGTTTCAGTATATGATTCTGACCTATTAAAAAAATTTAATTTAAAAAAAAAAGTACAATGCCTACGCGGTCAAAATGTATATAACAGCTGTTTTTTTTATTATAAATAACCGACGAAAAATCTCAACGCATGGGGGTTTAGTATCATGCACCGAATCCATGGTAACAGTTTTCGCGTCGATGTCCCTGCCACCCTTTACAGTCGAAACAAAATCACATCATTTCGACGATATCGAAATATAATACAATCGTCCTATTTCCACAGCAATTTGGGCCAAACCAATTGTTTGCAATGCCCTGCAGACCACAGACGAAACCCACTTTTGGCACAAATTGCCAATTCTCATGTGTATGGGTACTTCGGATATTGTCGGGTGGTGTTCGCTCTTCATCGAATCTTTGCAACGCTGATAAGTTATTTAGAAAATAACTTTTGAGATTTTTAGGATAGTTTTAGTGAAAAAGTATAATAATAAATAATAATAATTTATTTATTTATTTATTCTCTCTTCTCAAAGCTGACTTAAAGTTATTCTGTACAAAATAAATGTCTCAGCTGTATTCCACCTTTGTGAGAGACAAAGTGAATGTGAATGTGTGTGTGTGTGGTGTGCCTTTGTGTGTGTATGTTTAATATTAGCCCGTAATTGTTCCACTACAGAGCAAAAGCTACTTTTTTCGTTCTACAATGAAAGACCGATTCCTTTTCACTCAGTGGACTACTAAAAACAAGTAACAAAAATAAATTGACTTTTTATTTAAAATTTTTGCTTTTCTTCAGTCAGTTAGTTTCAGTCTTCAGTCTATTCTGTTTAATTAAAAGTAAAGATTTAACTAGATCTGAGGCCATAAATATCCTATACCCTTCATTCAATAAATCTATATTATAAAAATTTAATACTGTTCGTTGGTAAGCGCACCACTTGAGAGCTGGACCATTAAGGCAGTTTTGCACGTCTCATATTGCGAAGCATTAGAGAGTGATTTGACCTCCTTTCTGCAACTGTTTTTATTGTTACACTCCTGCTAGTATACAGAATTTAATTTATATACCATTGTGTAGATAATTTAATGTAGATTAATTCTGTACTTTTCAAAAATTGATTTAATGTAGCAGAAACGAAAAAAACATCAAAATTGTTAAAAAAAAAACCCGTCAATCAAGTGTGAAACCTAAAAACATAGTAGCTTGCAAAAAGAAAATTATATGAGTCAATTTTCTTTTTGTTAATAGAAGGAACCCTATTGAAAATGGCCCCTTTATTCAAAGTAGTTTTTTTTTTATACGATCAAGTGAGCATTATGAGTCGTGAACTTTTGGAATTTTCCAATTTTTGTTTTAAAATGTTCGAAACAGTCCGAAACAGGTTCTTACGGTAAGAAAAATTTGAAAAGTTGCCGGAAAAATTGGAAAATTAAACACAACTGAAAGTGCTTTTTTCTATAGATTATAATGTTGTCAGGACGTCTGTCAGGTCAGCTAGTCTAAACAAATATTAAGATCTTGTATGTTTGAAAGTTTGTTTGTTGCGCTTTCACTCTAAAACGGCTGAACGGATTTGGATGAAATTTGTCACACGGGTAGACCATGACCTAGGTTCAAATGAAAATTCAAATTTTTATTGCATATCACAAGGTCTTAAATGGTAAAGTTCACCCTGTCGGGCACAATTTTTTTATAAAATATGAGGCCCTATTATCCCGATATTTCCACGGGATCGAAACTTATTCGGATAAAACCGCGAGGCGCAGCTAGTAATAAATAAAACTCAAAAGACACGGGGTCATTGACAACCATTGTGTAATGACCCATCGGCACTCACGACCATCATAAATATATTTTATAGCCAGTAAATCCCGCTATAAAACTATGACAATAATATTAAAGTCCTTCTTTATATGAGATTTAATAAAGCTGGCGATAAACGCTATGATTTTATGGGGAACTAGCTGTGCTCGCGGTTTCACTCGCCGTTCTGACTTTTTTCTTTTTGCTGGACTCCTAATGAATAGCCTATCCTCCTGATGTTGAATAACCTATATATAACCTTCCTCACGAATTGAGCTCTCAAATGCAAAAAGACTTTCTTCAAATCCGACTGGAATTTCCAGAGATTAGCGCGTTTTAACAAACAAACTCTTCAGTCTTCTTCTTTTCGTGTGACTAACCTGGCGTCAGAGTTTTAAAGCCGCCCATGGGCCTCTGAATTGGCTTCGCATACCGGTTTCCTCACGATGTGGAAAACATCGTTCACTGTTTTTTAAGCAAGTGATAATTATACAATACGCACATAAATCTGAAAAGTCAGAGTTGCGTGCCTTGGGTTCGAACTCGAGAACTATAACTTGGCAGTCCGATGGTCTGTTCAATATTGTTATATAGTAAAATGTTACCCCTTTATAATATTAGTATAGACACGTTGCTGCCCGCGGCTTCACCCGCGTGGACCATAATTCTTTTGTAAAATAAAAGTAAGCTTTAGTTACTCCTTATAACATCAGCTATCTGCCAGTGAAAGTCCCATCAAAATCGGTCCAGCCGTTTCGGAGATTAGCCGGAACAGACACAGTCAAAAATGTAAAAATTTGTTATAAGTACCGAGTATACTTTCATACCATCATCATCAGCATCATTTCAGCCGAAAGATGTCCACTGCTGGACATAGGCCTCCCCCAAGCACCGCCACTTCGACACGTAACAAGCTGTTAATTTGACATTACAAACAGACAGTTCAACTTTATTTATTTGTATAGACAGAAGAATTAATGAAGCTGGCGATAAACGCTACGATTTTATGGGCAATAAGTCACCGCGATTGATTTGAAACGCTTTCCCTCGAGCTGTGACCTCTCGATATTTATCACGTTATTATTTTATCGATGAAGTGGAGTTAACTGCTTCATTCATCCCAAGTTCAGACGTGTTCTGAAGGCGATTTAAAAACTTGGTTATTTTATTTGTTTTGGTTTGAATTCATATGCCTTTTCACGCCACCGACTATCCGGGGCATTGACGCTATCATCCGCCGGTACGTATGAACTTCTACTGCTTGAATACGAGGCTTTTGGCTACTTTGAATGTGTGTATTTTAAGTCATTTTGTTGTAATGTGCGTTTTGTTTGTGTAGAATACACAATTATTATTTATTTTCTTTTAACATGCCCATAAACTTAGCCACCGGCTACCCGGCAACCGTGACATGTGTAAAGGCACTTACAGAGCACGGAACCGTTACACCGGCAGTGTCTAAGGCCGTGATAAAATTTGTGGCGCTAAAAGACCCGCGTGGCCGGCACAACTTCTGTCACGGACCGCCTTAAAAACCGTCAATTTCTATACGTCACTGGCTTCTACCCGCAATTTCTTCCGCGTGCTTTCTTGTCCCCCCGACCCACCACCACACGTCGCATCACGTCACCGCGCCCGCGCATTACTACCTTTTCGCTTAGCAATCTTTCTGACTTTTTTCCTTTTACTCGGCTCCTAAGGGTCTTAGTGTGATGTTAAATAGCCACAGCTTTCCTCAATAATTGGGCTATCAAATGCAAAGAGATTTTTTTAAATCCAACTGGTAGTTCTGGAGATTAGCGCTTTCAAACAAACTAAGAAATAAACTCTTCAGCTATATTCAGAAAACATACAGTCTAAATATACATTACGCCATAAAAATAGGTTAAACTTACCAGGTTCTAAGTAAAAAATGCACTCAACAAGTACACTAGTCATGTCAATTAAAATATATAATAAATTACCAGAATTAATAAAAAATGAACAAAAATTGAATACATTTATAAACAAATTAAAACTATTCCTATTATCTAAATGCTATTATGATATCAATGATTATTTAAATGACAAATTTTAATTTACAAGTTTTATAAGTAAACAAAATTAAAAGCCCTCTTCCTCTCTCCTACTTTTGCTGTGCCCGACAGGGTTCACAATGATCATATTATTTTGTTAAACCTACCAACTAAGTTCACATGTGCAAGCAATAAATATATTGAGTATTGAGTATTATAAGTATAGATTTTGTCAAAGTTCGATTAAACGGCGACACGGTTGGTTTGTAAAGTGTTGACAATGATTAGAAAACAAGTTAAGTTATATAAAAAACCCGACACAAACATGTCCTCATTTCTCTATCATACTCCATCACCCTGTTCATCATCTATCTATAACCTATTCATTGAGACCATCCCGATGAGACCAAACACGATATCTGTGCTGTAAGTTGGTAAGGGAGTTGGGTATCTTGCGAATTCCAGATGATGCTGCAGCTTCAGTTCAAGGTTACTATGTTCTTCTAATATCATTAAAGTAACCGAATACCTAATTTGAAATCAATCAGACCTGTGGAAGACGCTCTCATACATTTATCAACTATAAAAGAGCTGATAATCTTCAAACGGCTCAACCGATTTTGATAAAATATGTCTAAGAACCATCGCTAGAAAGCCTGCTTTCAAATAAAAAACCGCATTCAAATCAGCCCGTTAAAGAGCTACGATGCTACAGACAGACAACGAACACACGCACATAGCGGTCAAACTTATAACACCCCTCTTTTTGCGTCGGGGGTTAAAAATTGAAATGATGTCTTTTTGATAAAGGTATTTCAAGGATTACAACATGTAATAGGGGGGGCAAGCCTCGATATTAACTGGGCACAATGCCACTGAAAATGTTCTATGAAAAAACGCAATAATACTATACAGTTCGCGTCAAATAGCTTTGCCGCTCTGAAGTTGGCTACAAATGACTGCGCAATAGTCAATTTTACTCATCAATCGAGAGCGCGCATGACAGCGCGCGTGCGCAGTTAACTTCAGAGCGGCAAAGTTCTTTGATGCGAACTGTACCTAACACGAAATAGAACCCAAAGGCCTAGCCGTCGCGCATTCCACGCGCGTCACAGGACTTATTAATTACCTTACATGGATTTTGACCATTCTATTTAGACCACTATCCATTATTTTGATAGAAGCATTGTCACCACAAAGACCACCAGCTCAATACACATAGAATCAAATAGCCCTCAAACAATAGCAGCATCACTAACGCACTCATTGTCACCCTACAAAGCTGATACCTACTCTAATATTCAATTCCATGTAAAGCTTGGCCATCATATTGGTCACTGATAGCCAACGTATGGGTTACGGCTGGCCAACGTAATGGAGATCAAAGCCAAAGTGTTTGTGTGTATTGTTGGCCAATGTATTGGTACGTGGTGGCCAATGTATTGGTTATTGGGGGCCAATGTGTTGGTTATTGGTGGGTATCGCACACATATTTGCCGGACGGTTGGGCGCCAATCAATTTCGTAGTTACACTTGGGAATTATTCGCCCGTGAAAGTTACATTTGTGAGCTGTTGTATAGGATTGTTGTATGATGATAAGAAGTTAAGGCGTCTGTGTTTTTTTATTAAGGTCATTTCGTACATTAAAAAATGTAGTGGAAGAATTAAAAGTGCTACAGATTGTAGCATAATGAAAATATCATAAATACATATAATATACCGGCAGAATTTTTTTACCGTCTCGAGAATAATATGGTGTGTTATGTAAGTGGAACGGAAGCCATACCCGGGAATATTTGATTAGTAGCATTGACCACGTGGGCGGGCGGGAGATGCGCGAGCGGCTTGTGCGCCCGCGATAGGACATCAAAGAGGCCGACGGCAAGTGCGGCGACTGCCTATCGGCCGCTAAGGAAAGCTACGAATTCATTGATAAATTCCGCGCATTTTGTCGCATCGTTTAAAAAAAAAGCTTTGCCATAGTCTTCTACTCCGTTCGCCTAGTATACCCTATTTTTGTCGAGAAGGTAAATAAATCATGCGGTAGAGGTATGTGGAACAGGGTGTAAAGTTCACTTATCCTCTATAGAAAATGGAGGATCCTCCGTCCAGACGTGTCGTTTCTGGTGGGCAACTGCCTGACGATTGTTGTCGGGACATTGTATATATGCTAGTCGCGCGGTAAACTACGCTTCCGCGATGCAGGATTTTGCGTGACGTCAGTATGATGTGTAGTTCGCATGTAGCGACGTAGATACACTTTCGTTGTTAACTTTTATTGACAAAGACGAATAATTTATGATCTATTCTTAGAGTTTCGATGGCAAATATTATTTATAAGAAATTATGTTTTTTTTTTAATGATTTAAACAGATTTTCTAAGAGAGTGTTCTATAAAAGTAAGAAAACACTGAAAAAAAAACTTTGTCTAATAAATAAACCATTAATTATCTAGCTAGATTATAATCATGTGCTCTTGTCAGCAATTAGAGCCTAACGCTAGCAAATAACCCGTTCGCCAACGATAAACTTCATGGCAAGCAACTACTCGTATTTACATACAAGCAGAATAATTTTAAACAGGACTGGCGAAATGTAAGTGTATTATTACATGTCTGCCTACCCCACAAATATCTGCTCCTTCGGGGAATACAAGCGTGAAGATGGTTTATTATTACTCCGGCAGTGTCTGATCGAATCCTCTCACCAAAACTTAACCCGATCCGACCTGCCCTACATTGTTTCGAAAGTAATTTACCTCGCCTGGCTCGAACACCTGAATTTTGTACTCTACTCATACAGCATGAATCAAAAAGGTTTAGACATATTTAAGGGTCCACACACCCTTATTACATCAAACTGATCAAAATTCAAAAGTCATTTATTCAAACTAGGCTGAGAATCAGCACTTTTCGAACGTCAAAATTACATAAGACAGTCCCCCAAAACGCCCACCCTTCACCACTTCCTAGTGCATTAGCTGGGAAGAAGAAGTGGCGCAACAAACTCCCCAGCAGCACAGCTGTCTGTTCAGTTAGAAGAACAACTTTATCTATGGGATCAACATCGCATCGTAAAAAATAATCAGTCGTCCCATATATCGTCGGCGTAGGTGGAGAACTAAATAACTGCGATTTTGGTCAAACTGACTTTTCGCTATTTTCGTAACACCCAAATCATGCCGCATACAAAATCGCAATTTTCTCTAAATAAGATTTTTTTTGTTGTTTACTCGTAATTCTCCACCCACGCCAACGTATGCTCTTATGTTATGGGGTTTGGTTTGCGCACTTATTCTTTCACGTTGACCATTGTGCGTGGTCAGCCGTCCCATTCATTTGGGTCGAGTAGGTATTGAAGTTTTGTACGGTACAACTGATAATGATTACGATATGATTTGAACGAAGTTCTTTAACGCGGCGTGCGGTAGGATTAAACTGGTAGATTAGAAAGTCAGTTTAAACTGTCAAAAGATACTCACACAAACATCGAAACTTGAGAAGATACTAATTGGCTCTGTATTTTAATAAGTACGGTAGTTCGTTCCAACCGGATGTCCCACGACACCCGCAACTTTTTTCACGATTGCGATATTAGTCCAATGGAGAAAATTGTTCTGTTTGATGGTCACACCCTTAAATTTGACCACACCTTTCTGATACATCCTGTATAAGCTCAGGTGTCCCCAGGCGATCAAAACCGTTGCTCAATCTTTTGCTGCTAATTGAGTTTCAGAAGAAAGGTTGATATAGGCACGTGCTGTTTAAAACTGAGTGCTGCTGGTTGAATCTTTTTCTATAAAAGTGCAATTATGCGAGTTCCTTTCCAGAACACCATTTTTCCTGAAAATGTTATACGATATACACTCTGATTTTTACTTCACTATTTAACTTTTACGGCGTGAAAGTAATATCAGCTGTTTCATACAAAAATGTAATATTTACTCGATGAAAATGAATGAAACTGATGTATTTTTTTCGATATTTCAGAGTTGGCCTCTTAGTGAAAGTTGCGAATAATCGATTACTACGATTTTCGAACTTTTTCCTTGACTTGTGCTGTGAGAGCTTGCTTCTTGCCAAATTTCATGACTCTAGCTAGGTCAACGGGAAGTACCTTAGTTTAATTCCTAGGTTTTGATATATTTGCGAGTATCAAAATTTATGTCGCATAAATGGCCGTTTTTTTTATTACGTTGACTTGAAGCTTGATTTTTTTAGATCTCCAAGGTACCGTAGACCTACATATTTGATATTAATTTCAACTTGATACCTCCTCGCGTTCCTGAGAAAAAGGGTCTTAACAGACAGATAGGCGGACGGACGGACAAATCGAGGTGATCCTATGAATAAGGGTTCCATTTTTCCTTTGGAGGTACGGAACCCTAAAAACTGGTCCATATTACATTTTCATATCTACATACTCGTATTATGCGTAGGTCTGACACAATAACAATGGACTATTGAAAATCAAAACTAAGTACAGAAAATGACAACAAAAAAGTGCATGCTGATACAAATATAAACATCCCTTATCATTCCGAAACTAAAAACAAAAAACCAGACACAGGCAGCACAAACACAGTGGCCAAAAAGTACACAATCAAAAACAAATGCGGCAAAGACCAAACAGAATATCACACTGTATTCATTCCACAACAAAAAAAATACTATTTAGAAAAAATAGGCACAGGCAACATTTTTGTTACACGGCCTGAAGTAAATCTCGCGGTGGGAACAGCTGTATCGATCGAACCAGCGCAAACCAGGTCACCTGGGCAGCTGCAGCTATCGACTAATAAATAGTCTGAAACCTAATTGGGCACAATTGTTTATTCAATTACGTCGAGGTTTGTAAAGCTATTTCGATAATTGAATATTCTGAGTTTGAATCTAAAGTTGTAAGTAAAGTTGATTGAGAAAGCTTTATATTTTTGTAGAAAATTAAGTTGAATAATAAAAATAAAAAAAAATTTAATACTAATAATTTAAACGAAAAAAAAGTAGTAGGTATGTAAGGATCGTAGCAGGTAGCGTTATGTTGTTTGTGCTTACTCCCATGGAAAGACGGCGTGAGTTTATGTATTTGTGTGTCTGTGTGTGTATGTATGTACCTAATAATTTAATTTAACTAATCAATGACAATTTTAATGTTGTATTTTCTTCGTAATACGGGTTATAATCACCCGCAATAAATGTTTTATTTTTCAGTGTTCTCAAAGTGATTGCTGATAGAGTGGACTGTCATTTAGTGCTGTCAGTTACATGTGCCATTATATCGTGTTGTTTACTTACACTAATCTTAACCTATAAATGAATCTTCGCTCGAAATTAATAAGTTGAATTTGAATTAAAGCAAGACTATAGATAGTAACAGCCTCGAAGACACGCCCCACTCTTTCCCTAAACGCTTACAATACAGCTTTCAGTACAGTAATCGCAAGAGTGGGGCGCGTCTTCGTGAATGAAACTATCTATACTCCTGAACCTGCCATTGTTATTATTATCACGCTCAGGTTTGAAATGCGAATGCTCACAAACAAATCATTCACATCCTTTTGGTTAAGTATTAACACTTTCAAAAGGGTTCAAAACATTTAGCCATTCTCTTTATCAGCAAAAGAAATAGTCTACGTAAGCGAGCCACCAAAATGGCAGTCTGAAACGACGGTCCAGTATGTACTTCAAACCTGATTATACCTCGACCACTGTTCGCCTTATCGTATCGTATCGTCACATTTTGCACAATTCCGTCCGATCTCGCCCGAATTACGTGGTAATTTGCACCTATAACTGATTAGTTGCTACCAGTGGAACTTGAGTCGTCACGTGTCGCCCGATTCCATCCGATCTCGTCCGAATTCCGTGTTAATTTGGACGTCTAACTGATGAGTTGCTACCGGTGGAACTTGAGTCATTAGGCCGCTATTATCTCGTGTATCGGTCAATTAAGGCCGATGCTGACAGGGGAATAATCTCGAATGATTATGTAATGTTACTTTCGGGAATAGGGATGCTTGAATTATTTTATCTTGTTTTGATGTGAACATAAATCACGCAGAGATGCCTGTTATGTTTTGAGCGATAAGAACGATTGATGATGATTTAAGAATAATCTTAACTAAGTCCCTGCTTAGCTTAGGGGCTTATATATATGGTAATGTATGTTTATTACGTTATCTATGGGTGTTTTTTTGTGGAAAGTTGCTTCTAGATTTTTACCTTGACAATAAAAGATTTCATTTCATTTCCATTTAGCACGTTTTACATTTCACACGGATCACAATACAATGAGGGTTTTCATGAAAATTCATGCCACCAGTTGGCGCCACTTTAACAAGAGACCTTCCGTTTCGACAATAAATATAAATGAAATGATGTTCATCATTCGTTTCATTCATTCGTTCATCATTCATTCACGACTAAAGAAAATATAAGCGCTTTGACACTTTTGACAGATGCCCGGACCTGACATCTCAGTGTGCTGCCACCTAGTTTAGGAAACCCTCATTAGTGTCAAATAAATATACCCATTTTAAGGTAGTCGAGAAAAACAATACAGCGGCTATAAATGTTCATAAAAACAAACAAGGCACAAATATACTACATGTACATCATGAAACGTGCTTATTCTTTGGGCACTACTCGCGAATCTCAACGTAAACGCGCGGTTATATCTCAAAACAAACAATTCTAATAATACTGTGAACGAAGGTCTATGCCCTGTCGGAAATAGCCACTGTGCGCCAATGTGTGCGGTCCGATGGGCCACGGCTTCCAATGTAAACATGACTGACAACTGTTGAATACAGGATTAGGTTCGTACTGGTTTATTTATGAGGTGAATAAAATAGACGACGAGCGACTGAATTTTCGGCAACGCAATGTAGCGGTAATTGAAGCCCTATGTTCAGCAATGGTGTAAAATATTATGAAGCATAATCAGCCTATAAAGTTCCCACTACTGGGACAAAGGCCTCCTCTCTGTGAGAGGGAGTGGGCCGTAATCCACCACGCGGGCCCAGTGCGGGTTAGTAGATGTCACATGTTTTAGAATTTTTGGTTCTAGGACATGCCGGTTTCCTCACAATGTTTTCGTTCCCCGGTTTGAGAGCAGCAAATATTAGTAATCTCTTTAAAATGATTACCTATTGGTTTATTTTCATTTCAGCAAACTGCAGACAGCAGTGATAGCCTAGTGGTGTGACCGTCGGACTGCCAAGTCATAGGCCTCGAGTTCGAACCCAAGGCACGCACCTCTCGGTGGAGGTCTGCCCTGCTTGGGCGGAGCACCGCCGTGTCCTCACGGAGGCGATCGGCGGCGGCAATCTCTCGCGTCCGGCCCTGGTTCAGGCCATGGTCCGGAGCGAGAGTGCATGGGAGGCCGTCACTTCCTTCTGCGAAGCAGTAATGCTCGCGAAGGAGGAGGCAGAGCGCGCGAGGGAGAGGTAAGATTCGCGCCCTCGCGCCCCTAGTCGCCGCAGGAGACGCCCCGGGCGTCGGGAGTCGCGAGCCGACTTCCGGTCACTGTAGGCGCGAGCTTGCGGACGGTGAGCAATGGGTAGCTCGCCGTCCGATTAGAACCAGGCCCGGGTCGACAGCGCGTTGTGTTCCACGCGCGCCTCAAAGAGATGTCAGCACCAACTGACGGGATCCGTAAGGGCTGCCAGAGTTGCGAGTTTGTCCGAAAGGGATATCGCGGCCCCGGCGCACAGGCAACGGAAGGAACACGGGTGGGTTTTAGTCAGTAAAAGTCTGACACACCCTCCCGCTCCGCCCAGAGCGGGAGAAGTTATTTGATAATTTCCCATCCTCAAAAAAAAAAAGGCACGCACCTCTGACTTTACGGATTCATGTGCGTATTGTATAATTATCACTTGTTTCAAAAACGGTGAAGGAAAACATCGTGAGGAAACCGGCATTCCTGAGAGATATTTCTCGACGGCATGTGAAGCCAAGTCAGAGGCCTATGGGCGGCTTTAAAACACTGACACCAGGTTAGTCACTAACCACATGAAAAGAAGGCTTCAGCAAACTAAAAACTTAGTTTTTAATGAGAGAGTATTTTAATGTTGGAAGACTACATTCAAATCGAGGTAGAAGCCACGGTATTTCAATTGTATTTCAGAATTTAACAAAATATTTCCAGAAATTCGATACCTAGATCCAACTTGTCAAGGCCACCCGCGCAACTAAGCAACACGGATTACGCGACACCGCCTCTAGATAATGAACCACCTGGGAACACCCTAATCCCTTCTCCGTTCGTCTGCACGACCCTTTTAATGGTTACTGACATAATTAAATTGGTGATTTACGTAAAATAGTGATTTAACGCCCTTAGCATATACAATATGTCCCGGAATTAACGCACACCACCAATTAGAATACTATGTTATAACCATAATACATACACTGAATTTTTATTTATTTATTAAATTAGTTAATTATAGGAGAAAATTGTGGTCATATTACAAATCTACACAGCAGTGATAGCCTAGTGGTGTGACCATCGGACTGCTAAGTCATAGTTCTCGAGTTCGAACACAAGGCACGCACCTCTGACTTTTCGGATTCATATACGTATATGTGTATACCATGGTGAGCAAATGCCTGAGAGAAATTTGGGCATGTGAAGCCAAGTCACAGGCCCTTATAGATACAGATACTTGGTCCATTTTGGTTTGTGTTGACTGTAGTACATACAGTGGAAGTGTGACTGTAATTTACGTAGGTAGTTTTATTTCTGGGATAAAAAATTACGTACCTATAATAAAAATGGCAAACATCGATCTTTCATAATAATATGTGTCATTCAGTTGTAAAGAAACAAGTAAGCGTAACCTGATGCTTAAAGTGAGTAGCCGAAAACACGTTGCTGTCAGTGCTAGGGCGAATTTCGCTGATCGAGTTTAGTTTCAAAGAGGAAATTCGCCCTCAAAGAATACTGCACCACATACGCAAAATTCGTCATCATCATCATCATAATTTCGGCCGAAAGACGTCCACTGCCGGACAAAGGCCTCCTCCAAGCACCGCCACTTCGACCGATTCTGTGCTTCACGCACCCAGCGAATTACTGCGGCCTTTAAAAGGTCATCGGTCCATCTTGTGGGACGTACGTACGCAAAATTTGTCTTCACGAACTGAGCAAAAATTCCTCAACTCAGCGAAGAAAATTATTGCGCTCATCTAGCCCTACCATTATTGTTGGTCTGTTTCTGTTCAAAGTCGATGAACCTGTAACTCTATAACGCTTTTAACGACTAATGTGTTTCGTCTACAAATGCTGGAGATCGTGTCCGTGCCGAATTAAAAAATAAGAAAAATGTTAAAGTGTATTTTGTTAGTGTTTTCTTGAAACGAAAATGACTTCGTTGGAAGTTGCAAAACTGGGGTAATATTACGTACAGAGTCGACAACAATGCAGTGCAATAGCAGAATATTTAAGTTAGCATACATTAGATCGAATATTCCGATAACTATTATACATTGTAACAGCGAATCAATTTTCACGACTTCCCTTTAAGACCTTGGCCAAATATTTTTTGATATTCTGATAGCTCATGACCTAAAGAGGTGCCATAGAGAGAGAATAAAAAATATTTAAAAAAAGACTCGAAGTTTGGCGGGTAATTTTCACGCGCCAATACATTCATTTGTTTCTTTTTTACTTTAAACAGCTCTATTTGCTAAACCAGTTCGAAATTTAAATAAAATCTTTGATATGTTACCTCCTTGGTTGCCATGTGTTGAAGTAAAAAGTTAGTTCCATTTTTAAATAACACGACCGGTATGAGTTTTCATAGTAATTTATTTGGCTGCTAAACACGACAGATATGGATTTTCATATTAAAATTGCCGGCGCCGGGCCGGCAATTTCCTGCTCGCTTGTTTTTGACCAGTACAGCAATTTCGATTTATCTCGAAGAAGATTTTCAAAATAACGTTAGAATTTCCTAGCATGTTTGAGAAAATATACTTATCCGCCTAGCCCTTTCAAGAATAGCTTCCAGTTTAACCAGTTGCTAATTAATGAATTGACGCAACTTTTTGGAAGGCATATGTCCAGCACTTGACTAAATTTATTAACATGCATCCCACGTCCACACTATGATTTGTAGGGAATACAAATTTCCTAAGTTTAGACCGGTATCAGAACTTTTTAGTATTTAAGCGTCCGAAGCGTCCGCAAGGGCTTTATAACTAGTAAGGCACAAAGTCTTGGAAGTTATTGTATAACTTCCAAGACTTTGTGCCTTGGAAATTATTGTAACTAGTACTTTTTTTTTATTTTTTTATTCATATCTTTTTGTACTCTAGAGGGCGCCATATTCAATTTAATGTGACGTCACATAGCCTATAACTAGCGGTCGATCAAGACGCTTCCAACGATATCTGAAATTGTCAAATTATGATAAGTAGTTTAGGCAAAATATACATAACGGCCAAAATCATAACCCTCCTTTTTGCTTCTCCGTAGTCGGGTAAAAACTAGCCCCCATCTCACACTCACCTATATAGATTAAAGGTACAATAAGCACACTTTATTTATTTATATATACTTTAATGTTCACCACAAAAATAAATAACAATAAATAATTTAAACACATATGTTTTGTAAAACATACAATGATGGTCTCTTCCAGGCAACCTTGGAATGGACATTGATTGCCTGGACATAAAAAGTATAAAGACTACTTCTCACTATAACATGACCAAAACCGTCAAGTTGACAACTAATAACGTGCTAAAGCTCCCACCGTGAAGGGTGGAGATCCGGCACGTCCCGTTCTCTCCAGCAGGCTTACAACCGATCAGAAACCAATTTATTTCCTCCATTAACATCTAGATGCCAATGATACAGACAGCGGAAATTATAAACTTGAACTGCGTTATGAAGAGCCTCTCCAATACTCTCAATGTGTTTCTTGGAGCGTAGTGGAGAGTTCTTCTGTTAGATTTTATTACTGGGTTTTTCCAGTGCTTAAGTAAATGTTTCATGTTTACCTAATTAATTTCTCACTATCTCTATCTATATTTTTCTATCTAGAATTTCTCAGTAGCAGTCTGGAGTCTGAATTTGTGCCCCGTTGATGGCAATAGGCTGGCCCCCTATTACATGGGACTTAAACATAAATGGCGAAATGTGGGTGTACTTAATGTACACCTCTGCCCAACCCCTCGGGGAAACAAGGCGTGATGTTATGTGTTTCTCACTGGACTAAAATTGTTTACTGTTATATGATACCGACTTCCATTTATATTCTGTAACATGCTAATTTGCACGAGGCGAACTTTAGCTATGAAATTCCTGAATTTGGATCTATTTACAGTTAGTTATTTTATGTTAAGCAAATTAACCATGGCTCGCCACTTCCCTGACAACATTTTTGGACTCGAAGTGTCAGTAGGCAGTAGGCACAGCGTGGGCGCACGGGATTGGTTAATGTAGTTTGGTAACTCGTGTGAGATTGGCTCGAATACATCTGGGAGTTTTTAGGATTCACGTTTCATAAGTGCCCATGTAGGTTTATATGAAATAAAATATTTTAAATTGTTTTAATGGACTCGAAGTGTCAGTAGGCAGTAGGCACTGCGTGGGCGCACGAGATTGGTTAATGCAGTTTGGTAACTCGTGTGAGATTGGCTCGAATACATCTGGGAGTTTTAGGATTCACGTTTCATAAGTGCCCATGTACGAGTAGGTTTATATGAAATAAAATATTTTGAATTGTTTTAAGTGTTCATTTGGTTCAATACGGTAAGGTTGAAAATCGGATATTATCATGGTTTGGTTTAACAGTTTCTATCTTAATTTGTTAAGAGCTTAATATTATTGTGTATGCTCCGATACAAATGATAAAATCCTCCGCCAATAATAATAAAGGAACTCGACACTGGCGCCTGAAAGCAAAATCTCAACAAAAACTGCCAAAATGTAAATAACATCCATCTTACTCCCATTACCTTTTAAGATAAATTGATCCTTTTTGCCAAAGAGTAATTATTTGCGAAGAGAGATTATGTTTGAGAGAGAACACTCAAATTACTTACAGGAACCTAAGTATTGATCTCAAACACAAGAACGAGTTATTATTGGTCGCTTTCAGAGCAGCAAAATCGGATTATCAGGCTATAATTTTCCCGCTGCCGGACCACAGGCCTCATCTCTGTGAGAGGGAGTGGGCCGTAATCCACCACGCAGGCTTAGTGCGGGTTGGTGGATGTCACATGTTTTTGAATTTTTGGTTCTAGAAAATACTAGGGATGGGCCGAAATTCGGTTCACATTCGGTTCAACCGAAATTCGGCAGCTTGAACCGAACTTCGGCATTCGGCCGAAATTCGGTTCAGATGCCGAACATTCGGCACAAGAAAAATAATACCTACTTGCACTATTTTGACTGAAATTCAATAGAATTAGAATAGCATTAATGTAAAATAAAATTGTCTTTTACTCAGTCATTGTCATTTATTTTACATCCGTGTTGCCAGTTTTAAGCAAGGTGTTTGAAAAGGTAATGCTTAATCAAATGCTCAATCATTTTAACACGAATAAAATCTTACACGATCAACAGTATGGTTTCACCAAGGGACGTTGTACGACCGACGCCGGTGTCACCTTATTAAAGCACATATTTACGGCGTGGGAAGAGGCCCAAGACGCCATAGGAATTTTTTGTGACCTCTCGAAGGCATTTGACTGCGTCGACCACGAAACCTTAATCTTGAAACTTGAGCATTACGGGCTTGGAAAACTTGCGCTCAGTTTAGTAAAATCATATTTAAATGATAGAGAACAGCAAGTTCAAATAAATGGTGTCAATTCAATCGGTTTAAAAGTAAAAATGGGTGTACCACAAGGATCAATATTAGGTCCTTTCCTTTTTTTAGTTTATATTAATGATCTACCCCATTTGTTAAAAACTCAACCACAAATGGTGTTATTTGCTGACGATACTTCCTTAATTTTTAAAATTAATAGACGTGCATCAAATCTTGACGACGTAAATAACGCCCTACAGCAGGTTCAAAATTGGTTCACTGCTAATAATTTAGTATTAAATGGGGAAAAAACGAAGTGCATAAGATTTTCTTTACCAAATGTAAAAAGTAGTAGTTGTGAGATAACATTGAATCAAGAGAAACTAGAATTCGTCGATAAAACAGTTTTCCTAGGGATCACGCTCGACTCAAGGCTTCAATGGGGTCCTCATTTAACATCCCTTTCAGGACGGTTAAGTTCAGCAGCATATGCTGTGAGAAAAATCCGTCAATTTACTGACGTAGGTACCGCGAGACTAGTCTATTTTAGTTACTTTCATAGTATTATGTCGTACGGTATTCTACTATGGGGACGGGCTGCAGATATCGAGTCTATTTTTATTCTGCAGAAAAGAGCCATAAGAGCCATATATGGCCTCCGCAGGCGCGACTCTCTAAGGGAACTGTTTAAAGATATTAACATCATGACGGTACCTTGTCAATATATCTATGAAAACATTATGTACGTAAGGAAAAATCTACATCTTTTTAGTAAAAGAGGTGCAAAACACAATTACATCACTAGGAATAGGGACCAATTAGTGCAACCGGGTTTCAGGCTGGCTAAAGTGGACTCGTCTTTCATGGGGTACTGTTTAAAATGCTACAATAAAATACCTCCCAACATACTTCAACTGAATGAAACAAAATTTAAATCTTATATTAAACGCACACTATGCAGCCAAGCATATTATAAGTTGGGAGATTATATCGCTGATAAAAATGCTTGGCTCAACACTGGTCTTGCTCCACAAGGGCGCTTAAACTAATTGATTAGCATTTGAAAATACTGTTGGAGCTGCTGAAGATTTTAAAAACTATCTTTGCATTGTATAAATTCAATCTCTTAACATTATATAATTGCATAGCACATGTTGAGTACTATGTACCGACTATAAAGCTACCATTTAGGTACTGGGTATGTCTTTCATTGACTTGAATGTGCCTTGGCGGCTGAGAGTATGTCATGCTCACTCTAATGTCTCGCTGACGGTGGCGCGTGTGTTGGATCATTTAGCTCCCTTCAAAATGGTTGAGCTGAATGGTGCTAATCCATGCGTCATGTTCGTGAACGGGCGCCGTCAGTAGGGACTGGTCATCTCTTTGCTACCACGGCTTATTTTAATTTAATTTCATTTCATTTTAAATTTTTATTTTTATTACGGACGCTTTTAACGTTTTGCATCGTTCTCACATGTATAACTTCAACATGAATGATGTAACCAATATTTTGTAACCATAATTATGATTTAAAAGAGTGTCCGTGGAGTTTCTTGCCCGTTCTTCTCCATAGGTACCTACTACGCTTTGGAATGGGCATCTAGCTTCATCTTTCTGACTGACCGACCCCTTGACAATTCAAAAGTGCCTGTAATTGGTTTATTTGAAATAAATGCTTTGAGTTTGAGTTTGAGTTTACATATGAAGATTATAAATGTAAACCTTAAATTAAATTACAGTTTTTCTTATTAGTTTTGAAAATCTTTTCGGCGTGACACGCCGATGACTTATTTGCTAATGACCAGCCGGCTCCGGGCCACGCGGTGGGGGCGGGGTACATCTAACAATAATATTGAAGTAAATGCGTAAACAAGTCTCGACGTGTCGCTCTCGAGAAAGCGCTTGAAATTGAACCGAAGTTCGACCGAAGTTCGGCCGAACTTTTCATTTTAACCGAATGTTCGGCCGAAGTTCGGATTCGGTTCAAACCACATTCGGCCCATCTCTAGAAAATACTGGTTTCCTGATGATGTTTTCCTTCACCGTTTTTAGAACGATGGTGATAAAATAAATTAGACAAAAGAAAGTGCCTGCATGGGTTCAAATCCACGACCTACGCACGTAAGTCGGGGCCGTGACCACTGGGCCACCATTGCTCTCGGAAAATCGGACCAAACCCGCATAATAATAACGCCATAAATAAACAAGCCGAGAACAAGCTCTTAATTATAAACAAGATAGTCTATTTAACTAGAAACTGGAGTGCAGAAGTTACACGAATTAATTAGTGTGTGGCGAGTGCCCTCATGAAAAAGCACTTGTTTATTGCATGTGCTAAGGGCTCTGATGCATTGGGCGGACGTTCAAGCCCGTTATGTAATGTATGGGATGTTATGAGCTACAATATACTTGACCTCTTCTATTTCCACTTAGTTTCTCGTGTTCAAACGAGAATAATTTCAGTTATAAATGTCTAGCCTATCCTATGTGTTAATCCAGGTTATAAACCATCTCCTCATCTAGTTTAAGAAAAATATGATTGACGTGTAAAAGTGTTTTGTCCAAACCCACTTACAGAAATAAAATCATTTATCTAAGTGTCAAATTTCATCCAAATCCGTTCAGCTGTTTTAGAGTGAAAGCGTAACAAACGAACAGACTTACTTTCGCATTTATAATATTAAGTTAGGATTATTAATAAACTAGCTGCGCCTCGTGGTTTTACCCACATTAGTCTCGATCCCGTGGGAATATCGGGATTGAAGGGAAGTATTGTATGTTCCCACCCAGGTACATTTTTTTTTTTTGGGTGGGAAATTATCAAATAACTTCTTCCGCTCTGGGCGGAGCGGGAGGGTCTTTCAGACTTTTACTGACTAAAACCCACCCGTGTTCCTTCCGTTGCCTGTGTGCCGGGGCCGCGATATCCCTTTCGGACAAATTCGCAACCCTGGCAGGCATTGGCCCTAACGGACCCCGTCAGTTGGTGCTGACATCTCTTTGAGGTCCTAAACCAGGTCCTGGTCTACCAATGTGCCAAATTTAATCCAAATCTGTTCAGCCATTTTAGCGTGAAAGCGTAACAAACAAACTCACTTTCGCATTTATAATATATGTTAGAATTCATCATCATCATCATTTCAACCGTAAGACGTCCACTGCTGGACCTAGGCCTCCCCTAAATGGGGGGATTTGCCGTAATCGCCACGCTCGGCAGGCGGGTTGGCGATCGCAGTATGGTGTTAAAATGCATAGAGAACGCTGCTGCCCATTCTCTAGTGAGTTCCTTAGTCGACTTTTACGACACCCACGGGAAGAAATGGGATGGTACTATTCTTTATGTCCAGCACCACACTATCAGAGAGAGAGTTAGAATTATTATAAATAAACTGCCTCATCTCATTATCTGCCAAGTTTTTTCCAAACTGGAGTGTAGGGGTCGGCTTCTGCCTCAACCTCTGCCTCACCTATTATTTTTTAACCGACTTCCAAAAAGGAGGAGGTTATATGTTCGACGCGTATGTTTATTATTTGATTTTTTTATGTATGTCCATCGATTTCTCCGTCAATTGTGGACCGATTTTGAAAATTCTTTTTTTGTTTGAAAGGGTATGCTCCCGGATTGGTCCCTTTTAAATTTTATTAACTATGATTGGAAAGTTTTTGAGTAAGCTTCAATAATACGTATTTTTCCCACTTAGTGTATGTGGATGATATGATGATAACTTCCTGTGACTGTTATTTACATAGCAGGTACTGGTATTAGAATTTGTGTGGGGTAGGTATCACAACTAAAAAGAGAAAAATAAAAACTTTTTACATAAAAAAACAACCGAATTCCGAAAAAAAACACTACAAAGTGATAAATTACTTTAATTTCGGAAGTCGGTGTCTTTGGTTTTGAATTTTCGTTTTTTGCCACCGACTTCTGAAATTAAAGTAATTTTTCACTCCTTCTTCTTCGACTTCTTCGGAAGTCGGTTGTTTTTTTTGTAAAAAGTTTTTATATTATCAGTTCTTCACTAGTGTATTTACAGACAAACACCTCAACTCAAAACCCAACAGGGGAAAAAACCTTAGGGGTTCTGATATGTACTATCAGACACCAGTCACATAATTACCAATGACATGCACACATCCACAAAATAACATTATTTACACCATTCATTCTGAATACATGCTGATGAAACAGATCAAAATTGCCAAGCCAAGTTAAACCACAGAGTACTTTATCAAACGAGGAACATTGACATCGCCTGCGCAATATTGTAGCCTCTAATCAATTCGCTTCGGGTCACGACGAGGCCATCAAATTGACGTCCATTTATAGCCTTTGTAAGGCTGAAAAAGTGAGGCGAATTTGATAGGCTGTGTACATTTTAATTAGGAATTTGTTGTTTGTTGTAATATTGTAATGTTGATTGATGTAATAGTCGTAATATGTCGTGTCGTAGTAGTTTTTATTTCTGTGGCCCTTATAATTTATGATAGTCATTCGTTTATTTTAATTGTATCTGACATTTTATTTTAATTTTAATTCTGTGACCATTATTATAATTTGTACCTATTTTAATTGCATTGACATTTTATGTATGTTATTCTAATGTGATTTATTCTATTGCAGTATTGTGAAATTTTGTTTTATGTAATATGGGTTTTGCCTGAATATTTTTTTTTTTTTTTATGCTGAGTACGGAAAAGCGAGTGATGAACCTTGTAAGTCGTTTGGAAGTTACAAAATTAAAGTGTGAAAATTATTTGGAAGAATTGACAGTACTTGTTGTTGATGTTATTTTCAAATTCATGGAATCTAGTTTAGTTTTTCGTAATGCTGACATTACGAAAAAATAAAACACGGCCTTATAATAATGGCTCCAAAAATGTAACGTAA
This sequence comes from Agrochola macilenta, assembly GCA_916701695.1. Taxonomy (NCBI): domain Eukaryota; kingdom Metazoa; phylum Arthropoda; class Insecta; order Lepidoptera; family Noctuidae; genus Agrochola; species Agrochola macilenta. Next base: position 4,596,278 of record OU753554.1, on the reverse strand, counting down.
ATAAAAATTGCGTAAATAAAAACTCAAGTATGTGTGAGAAAAAATCACAGACTCAAGTTTCTTTGCAGACACTATCTTATTCATATAATCATTACCATCGAACCCTTTAAAATGACCATCCAAGGAATGGCTTCCAAACTACATTTGGAGTGGACCCCTCATAGAAACTGTTATTTGATCTTGTATTTATGCAGGGTCCTCGAATCCAAGGCCTTGTGTATTTTTTATATTGTCATTGAATAGTGTTTATATAATGGAATTTATCTTTTAAGTATATTTTTCACTAATATTCGATGAAATGATTAGGTACTGACATGAAGCAATAGACAAAATTGTCAAACTTATATTGCTTGAATAAGGCTTTTGGCTACTACCTATGTACGTACGTGTGAATGTGAATTTTGTCTTTTTTTTAATAACTAGCGTTTTGTTTATGCAGAATAAACATTTTCTTTATTTCTTTCTCTCTACTTCAGTAATAAAAATTAGCCAGCGAAACTCCACAGACGTGACGGGTATCTACCGATATCAAAACTAAACAAACGAAAAAAAAAAAGGGTTTTTTTTGTTGTAGTTACTGTAAGTAAGTATGAGTTTTGTATTGTAGTTACTTGAAGTATGAGTTTTGAAAAACATCGTTTCCAAATATCAATCTAAAACAAAAAAACAAAAAGAAAAACATTTTTTTTTTATCGTTACTTCATAATAATCACGTAACTCATAATCTCTTAAAATAGTACCTGCCTCAAAATAAGGTTGAATAATAAACCTCACAAACGGTTATTTTAAACTTTATAGGACTTAATATGCGGTCTGTTCTGTATCTAACCTAAATGAAACAACAATAAAGCCTCCTATAATATTGATGGCGGTCCCAAATGCGAAGATACGAGTTATAAATATTCCGTTTTATATAGCCGGGACCACCGCTACTAAATGTTAGGACCGAAGGACCATTGAACCATCGTTTTGTTGGGAGAGTGAGATGGAGTTATCTAAATGTCATGCTGTCTTTTTTTCTTTCGGAAATGAGGAACCTGAATTCAGGGTGTGAAAAGGCTCGGTTTTAGATGAAATATTCGAAGAGTTTTTAGAGCACATCGTTTACTATGTATTCCTCAATATACCAATAGGTAGTAGGTTTCTACATAACATCACGTCTGTAATCCTCGAAGGCTTATTCAGAGGTGTACCCATAGTACACCCACATTTCGCCAGTTATGTTTAAGTCCCATGTAATAGGGGGCGAGCCTATTGCCGGGCACAAATCCAGACACCGGGCTGCTACTGAAAAATTCCTGAAGGAAAAACCCAATGATATTTTGCCCGACCTGGGGATCGAATCCGAACCCCATACTCAACAATTGCACGTGCGACTACTCGTACTAGACCAATGAACCAGTTTTTTTTTTTTTTAATTCTCTTCATCAAACGTAATAAATATTACTTTCATTAACCACAGAATCAAAATGTTCGCAAACACACCTACTGTTTGACTACCGAAAGTTGAAATTAAGTCTCGCATTTTCTACCGTCCCCTTGAGAAGAACTGAAATAGGCCCGCTTTCATTATACTTTAATTCAAAAGAAAAATGAGTTTTGAATATTTGAAACTGAAACCATAATTAAGTTTGGAAAAGAAACTGGTTTGGAGTGGAGCAATTTTTTAATTTAATGAGGATCTTGTTCTTGCAAGTTAAATGGTCTTGTTCCCTCAATGTCACAAAAGTTACCGGTTATTCAGTTTTTTTTTTTTTTACTTATTTATTTCAGACATAATTCAAGTCCTAGGTTTTACACTCTTAAATTTCAAATATAAAGTATTTATTATAAACTATTTTAAATTCTAAACAGATAAAAACCCAATATAAAATTTTGATTAATTACATTTTAAAATTTAACAACTCATTAAAAAAAAAATTGTCAAGAAATTATGAAAATGTCAGAATCGTATAAACAATAAAATGTCAAATTCATCATCTAAATCATTTTGCTTGCATCGTAGTAATTCAGCTAAATAATAACAGCCCCGGGTCAATCGAAGGTTAAGTTACGCTTGCCGCGATTGGTTCGTAGATGGGTGACCATTCATTACATATCGACCACTGCGTGCTTCGGAAAGCACGTTAACCCGTTGGTCTCGGCTGTCATTCGTAGATTTTTGACAGTTGTTACAGGTCAGATAAGGCCAAGTCAGACAACCTGTCCTACCAAGGGGTATCATGTTACCCAGTAACTGGGTTGTGGAGGTCAGATAGGGAGTCGCTCCATATTAAATACTAGTATTTAGCTGCATCCAGTTAGACTGGAAGCCAACAGAGTTGGAAAAAGGCAAGGCAGATTGATTGGTAGTAATTCGCGATGACGTAGCTTTGAAGCTTGTATATTTATTTAGAAGACTATTTTTGATGGTTAGTTTAAAAACAACTATATAAAATACACAAACAACCAAATCCGGAACAAATATTTGTAGAGAATCTGGATACTGTAAGTATAAACAATGACACAGCGCACAGGACAATCACTTAGCAACAGTCGTAATCAAGCCATCAAATTAATCCAGCGAAATTCTAAGTTAAATTCCCCAATTTACGACATCATGTCTCCAAGGACCAAAATAGTTAACCTCGACCTTCAAAAGACTAACGAACAATAGATACGACAATAACTTTGGAGAATTTTATACCCACGGAATATGCATTAAAAGATTAACAATGCACATTAATTACATTATCAAAGACTAAGCTAATAGCCAACAGATGTGCCGTTGTGGTTATAGCGTCGGCTACAGCGTCAGGTTATAAAGAATTTTATAGACTGTTTGCAGGAGCAATATTAGAGGCCGGCCGTAATTGTTTACACCTACATACGTAGTGTTTTCAGTATGGTCGGATCGATAATGGTGTTTGGATAGGTGTTTTAAAAAAGGTTGATTGCGAAACATAAATTCCAGTTTATTCAATGGTTGTCAGGAAGAGTTAGTCGTGAGCGATGGTCTTAGCGCAAATAATTATTATTTTCAAACTTTTTTTACTAGCATTAATAAAAAATTTTGTCCATTGTTTTAGGGTTCCGTACGTCCGAATGAAAAAACTGAACCCTTATAGGATCACTCGTGTGTCTGTCTGTCCGTCTGTCACATCAAATTTGGTACATAAATGAATTTCTGAGACCCAAACACAGACGTGTAACGAAAATAAATGAATTTAGAATACGGGGATCACATTTCATGGAAAATTTAAAAAATAAAAATAAAAGTTTTGCAAACTGTACCGTGTGGCATATCAAATCTCTCTATCTCTCTATCTTTTTTTTCTGTTTTCTTTCAAATGGGCTTGTTGGTGACAGGGAGATGAGGATCTCTTTTTTTTTTATTACTTTTAAAGATATTTAAGAAAAATTATGAAAATGTACTATTTTCGGGGAGGGAATAGTAAATTTTAATTCCTGACCTCCCCTTATATCCGAAACTACACAACCTAAAACTTTGAAAAAAAGAAACAGAAAATAGTTCTATACTTTTTTACTTTTTAACAGGATAACAGAGCTAACCTATGTAAGAAATCTATGGTCTTAAAAGAAAAAATATTAAAAGGGAGTAAATCTCCCAATATTGTGCGTACAAACTTACATTTGCAGTTGGAATGTATGGGAGAACAGGTTTATAAACTACAATGTTAAGTTTGTCCTTGGAATACATTCATCCCAACTACAGAACCCTTCATTGTGCGTGGTCCGATTCGCTCTTGTCTTTAGTTAGTCTACCCTGTCCCACTACTGAGTTAAGGCCTCCCCCAAATCTTTCCAGTACACCATAAAAAGTAAGTGGTAATAAAAAAATTAAAGCAAGTAAATTTTATTCTACACGTACATCAAAAAGACAGTACCTTTTATTCTAACTATCCAACAATTTTAATTGTGCCATTTCATGCTTTGAAATACCTACATCGAAGTAGTGAATACTGTTGTAGTGACATTTGGTTTACGATCGAAGTGCTACCTAGAGAATTTTTATAAGGCTATCATATTTTATAGCTTACGTCCAAAGTGCCAAAGCCGCGTTGTCAGAAAACTCGCGTGTTGACTATGAATCACACGACAAAATTGTTAATTCACGAAACAAATCAAGTCCGCCTTTGTACAGTATTTTTTTACTTGTGCATAAAGTTTTAATAAATAAATAATATTAGACGTAACTGCACTTTTAAAAGTTGAAGGACCGATGGTCGTAAGAGCGTGGTGTTCTTGGTGGAAACCGTAAATCAGTAAGTATAATTTATAAAATAGACAGAATATAATAGACGAAACCGGACAACAAGGACCATCATCATCTTCTTCCTACCCTTGTTACATGTCACTTGGGGCGTTACTAGAAAGACCAACCATTTTTCAAAGGCGGCTGGCATGGACTGGATGTGAAAGGCTAATAACCGGGTTGACGGCACTTAAGAGAGGCCTATTCCCAGCAGTGGGCTACAATAAATAAAATATCGCCCGTATTCCGACTCGTCTAGGGCTCGCAAGCGCTACTGCTGAGCATGAGGTCCTGGTTTCGATTCTCGAGTCGGGAAAAGTGTAATTCGGTTTTTCCAAATGGAACTTCTCAGTAAGCTCGCCCCCCTATGACATGGAACTTAAACGTTATGTTTAGTTAGTTCCATGTCAGCGACATGTGGGTTTACTGTACACCTCTGCCTTCAGCCTTCGGCGAATAAGTACCGGCGTGATTTTATTAGTTATATTATAAAACAAATAAGCCTTTATAATTCCTTCAGAAAACACTAATTAGTTATTGAAAGACCCCTCGACGGGTAAAGGGCCTCCTCCATTAATTTTCTGGACGACTGAGCTGAGTTAATTTCATTGCCACGGTGTCAGACGACAAAAAATGATTTTACAAAAACACAAAACCAGGCAACGAAAACCCATTACACAATTCGTTTACTTATCAAATGAACACGCTAAATCCGAAATAAAAGCTACAAAACTATACAAACAGTGTATTGTTTGATCTACAAACGAGATTGTAGGGCATTGAAGTCAATACTCGTGCGTATGGTGAACATTGACAATACAATAACATGGCTAACAAGAAGCAGACGTTGAATAAAAACTGAGAATTACAATAGACATGGAATTAAAGATTTAAAACTGATGTATATTATGAGCTAGTGAGGTGTAGCTGCTGTTCTCATGTCGGTACGAGTTGTAGGAGCCCATGCTGTGGTGAAACCGTAAAATCATTGACCAGTTGGTAATGTGTTGGTTTGAAAGGGTGTCCGTAGATGTTCTTGCCCGTTCATTTCCTTATGAACCTACTACGCCTTGGAATGGGCAACTGGCTTCATATTTGTGAATGACCGATCCCTTGACAGTTCAAAAGTGCATGTTATTTACAGGCCGGCCGTTGTGAGTATGCGTTCCTGACACCTGTCAGTTGGACAATTTCTAGTTGTATTAAGGATCAAATTCCGGGCAAAATCAATCAGCGCAGACTGCCAAATCTTAACCACGACATTTGCTGTAGGTGATGACTTCAGCGATATCAAAACCTCGCATATACGTCATAACCTAAAGCTAACAGAAAAAAAAAGTGGAATAAATCTTTCACGATCATAAAAGAGCGTAAAGGAAAAGAGAAAGTTAATGAGTGTTGATGAGAACCGTGCATATAAAGTCGCTAAGCGGAAAATATCGGCAAAATGTTAGATAGAATACTCTTTATTATGTACATCATAATATGTATCTTCTTTAAAAATAATAATCAATTGCAATGCGTTAGTCTCGCAAAAACTTGAAAAAGGACCGATTAGATTTTTTTTGAATAACCCAAAGCAACAGCCGAAATATCGAAATTATAATATTTATAATTTGATTTTGTTAGGGCACCTGAATGGTGCGTTTCGATGAATACTTTTGGTGCGCTTCATTTGATGCGTTTCAAGGTTGGTGCGCTGCGAGGAATACCCCAAAATTTTGTATGGAAATTGCTCACGTGGCACGAAGTTTACCGGGTCATCTAGTTACAAATATAGAACTAGCAGAAGTAGTAGTATGTTAGCCGTGACAGAAGCTTAGATTGTCACCTCGTTGGCTCTATGCCACATAGTAAGACTGATCAATGAGGGCTACTTACGATAGTTAGACATTCCATTTCCGGAACATGTCGGAGCAGAATTCAAAACATAGCGACGGTAATATCTTTTATTTCTTAACTTCTTAATTTCTTTATTTCTTAATTTCTTAATTTCTTAGTTTCTTTATTTATCGAAGTTTTATTCTGCATCATATACATACATATACATAAACTCACGCCTGCTTACTATAGAACACCACCTGCCTCGATCCTTACACACTTCTTTTGCTTTGTTTACGTCCATACATCTGGTCATACACGCACGCCAGTTGCGAGTACTACGCACCTGACCTTTCTGAAGAATGGACACTATATGTCATCCTAGGGTGTTTCCACTCACATGTGCCTTGTAAATACCTTTTACAATGCATTTGCTCGAAAAGAGCGTTTTCTAAGCAGTCAATTTGTGCGGAAAGTGTCACTTTTTTCACTCGGTGGTGCTTTTTACTTTTCTGTTTTTTTTTAATTTTTGAGGCCGTCGTCAGCCCGTCTCGTCTCAGAGATTTTATTATTTGAGAAAAGCTTTACAAATCAGATGATGATGTTAACGATGACGATGGCGATGGAGATGACGATGGCGATGACGATCACGATGATTATGACGATGGTCAAAATCAAAAAGTCGAAGTCGAAGTCGAAGTCGAAGTCAAAGTAAAAATCAAAGTCAAAGTCATGAATGTTGTTTTTATCATTTATATACGTCGTCATAATTATGTTAGATGTTACACATTATAGGCGACTGCCGTAAGGCTCGCTCGTTTTTTTTTTTTCCTAGCACAGTGCATAGTAAAACGATATATGATACACGTGCGTAAGATGATCAGCTACCTTCCGCACTTGTAGCATATATAACTATTGTTTGTTGCCTTTCATCCTCTCAACATGACCAAACCATCTAAGCATCTCTACTATAAAAACACGATCTGTCATCACTATTATAAAAACGCAATAGGTTTAAAAACTAACGACATTTAACAAACATATCAGTGCGTCACTATCCCGGACACATAAACGCAGTTCCAACATACCGACCAGACGAACAACTATCACTGTCGGATTGATTGACAGCGGATACTTTTCGAGAAACAATCGTAAATGCGGTACTACGATATTATGTGCGTTGTATATTTGCAATAGGACTATCCTCATTGTATGAAGATAACATAGAAACATTTGTTTGTCCTTGAGATACAGCCCGGTCTGTTTGACGTCAATATTTATGACTTTAAAATTAGATTCTACAGACAGAATTAAGTTGTATTTTTTCAGTTTGTTATTTTGTATGTCTGGGTCTAATGCTGAAGATATAATCGGTACTGTTACAAAAGAGATTTGTCGTAATTACAGTTTAGGATGTCGCTAGCCGATTTCCGGCCACCGTAGGCGCGGGCTTGTGGACTGTGAGCGATAGGTAGCTCGCCGTACGATAAGGACCAGGCCCGGGTCGACGGCGCGTTGAGTTCCACGCGCGCCTCAAAGAGATGTCAGCACCAACTGACGGGGTCCGTTAGGGCCAATGCCTGCCAGGGCTGCAAGTTTGTCCGAAAGGGATATCGTGGCCCCAGCACACAGGCAACGGAAGGAACACGGGTGGGTTTTAGTCAGTAAAAGTCTGACACCGCTCCGGCCAGAGCGGGAGAAGTTATTTGATAATTTCCCACTTAAAAATTAAATGTGTGTTTTGATAAAGTGTTCATTTACAGGCCTGTGTCGCCTGAAATAAATGGTACCTATTATTATTATAGCGTTCTTTTTCCCCTAGAAAGAGGATATCCAGAAGAGTTTCTCCACGCAAAATAAGGGCCGGCGCGCACTGGCGGATGGCAGGGGCTCTCCTGCCGTTCGCCAATGAGCGTAGGCCCTTACTTTATCCAGAAGAATCCTCCTCGATGAGACCATCGAGATGGATTCTTCTATCCGCCAGCGCTCTCTGACAAGAAAAAATGTCTGCAATACCGCGAGCGTGCAGATTGCATCCGCCGGTATGCCACGGCATCCGCCGAGTAGCCACCGCTCGCCGGGATTTGATTATTCCATTAGCGACTACGCAGTCGTAAAGTTGCTTTTGAGAGAGTGACACTGGCAGACTCCAGCGCATACCGGCGCATAACGGCGCCTCTCGCCAAGGTATTCTCCAGTGTGCTTCGATGCTCCAGAGAAAACTGCGCTGCGAGGGTCCGAGGTCCATCACCGTGCATTGAAATATCTTATACTTTTCGATTGGATAAGTATTAAAAACAATTGATAAATTTAAAATCTTCTGCCGTTCCGTCCGTCGCCCGATAATACGCACGATAATTTTCAAAGAGTTTGCATTAGAACATTTTTTTTTAAACATTTTATTGTCACTGGATATCTTATCAATGACTATGGATGAATACTATGACAAGACCTAACATAGTCATACGCGAAAAAGTAGTTTTTAGTAGATATTACACAACACTGCCTGTCCCTTCCGGTATTCAGGCTATTACGGGAATGACAGGTACGGAATTAAAAACAAAATGGCGGCGGGTTCGTTCGTGTTTGATGCTCATGCATTATTTATTGTGTTTGCTTTGAAAATGCATGCCACGGCTTTGAATGATAGTGGGTAAAATTACAGTCGCATGTTGTGGACAATGGAAAATCAGCTATGTTGTAAAAAATAGAAATCTACAAACTTTACATAACAGGTTTCGTTGTCTGACCTAATTTGATAGAATTGATTTAAAAATATGTCTCTGCTGAAGAATTAAGTCAATTTCCCTACAAAAATATATTTAGATAATGTAAGAATCGAAGTGAAATAAAAAAAACATTAATCGGTAAAATATATGGTCAAAACCTAAAGGTACACAAAAAATCATGACTTGTAAAAATATTAAAATATTATTTACAACTTTTAAATAAATCCGGAATTAAGCTTTATCGTTGACGTGGTTATAGTTTAGGTAGTTATTTTAGCCCAAAAAGAGGGTAATGTTTTTGGTAGGTAGGATATATTGTACCTATGTATGTTTGTCTGTTTTAGAGGCAAAAATAACGGATTTTAACAAGTCGTTAAATTTGTATTAATGTCTCTCGGGAGTGACACTGAGTGTATGGATTTGGAAAAACCTACATGGCGGATTATAGCCGTTATTAACAGAAGCCGTGTTTTTTTTCTGACATGCGCATCAGGTTTATCAAATAAAATGCTAGAGAAGATGATTCCAATAATACCCAATCCGGAAGGTTGAAAATAAATAGTTTTTTTTAGACCTTTCCTTGCCTCGAGAGGAAGGTATCAATTAATGTGATTGACCGCTAATAGCGCATAAAGCACGAGTTTATTTGAATGCATCAACCGCACCGAGCCGCAGTGAGTTTGTAGGTGTTTATACTCAGTATTTATTATTACAGCTGTTAGTTCCATGCATTTATGGCTTAGGAAATAGAGTTCCTGGGATATCACGTCGATGTATTACGTACGGAAATATATTTTTTTCTATTATACTTAGGGCTGATTCTTCAATAGTCAGATAAGTTTTATTTATATATTTTATATCATGCACACTTGTTTTTCGAACTCACTTTAGACATTGGCTGAATAGTCGACATCGGCTTTACTTGCCATTTATTTAAAAAGAGAATAGAATGTCAAACTGTCCTATATCGTCTTCAGATAAAAGTTACCTGCCGCACGTTTTCTCCACACATTGACATTGGCAGAATTGTCGACATCGGCACCATTGCCATATGGAAAAATAGAATAGAATAGAAAAGTTACCTGACTATTTAAAAATCATCCCCAGGATTTTAGAATGACTGAATCACATCTCTGTGTGAGTTTAATAAAACAATGGCAGAGAGTGCTATCCAGAGTGTTATGCTTGAAGCCCAAAAATTTCCAAGTTTCGCAAGATCTGATATTACACATAAAGTTTTAGTGTTACGCCATAAACAAAACCACAACGTAAACATTTGGCTTGCTATCTCTTTCGGCCCAGAAAAAGGACAAAGACCATTTTCTACAATAATAAAAAGCTCTTAAATGAAAAATAATCACTTATAAATGTTCTCTGAGAGTGAAATAGGCTCGATGGCTACATTGAGACGTGATAAAGGAGCTCCATTGAGAACAATAGTTAAACATTAGTCACGGAGAGCGAAATGTACGAGTAGCTAAGTGTAATTTCAAACTGAGAGAAATGGATCAGTAACCTTAAAATGTTCTGGAGAAAGGACATTATTTTAAAGACAGGCCAATGTAGTTTTAAAGTGTACTTTGTAAAGTACATTCAGAGTTTGCAATGGTAATAAGAAGGGTGACATCCGCCAACCTGCACTGGGCCCTCGTGGTGGATTATGGCCCACTCCCTTTCACAGAGAGCAGGCCTGTGGACTGCTGGACTGCACTGCTGGGAGCAGTGGGAACATTAAAGGCTGGTTATACAAAGAGAAGAGTTCTCAGAGCGGCCACAATTACTTAATTCAGAGAGATAATTGTCATATGGTATCATATAAAAATATTTATGAAAAATTATACAGCCTCATTACACTCGCAATCGGAGTCTATTTCATTTTGACAGTACAAACGTATTCATTACTTTGATCTAGTTATCCAGAGTCGAAAATTTAAAACAAACCACGCCTTTTTTTTATTTATTTTTCTTCATGATCTTAATAGTAACAATTGAAGTTTTTTTGTTTAAAATTTTATTATAAGGTATTTTTTGCATGCTGAAATAGTAAATAAGCAAAATATGTGGAACTTCTTATATTTAAGTTAAGACCTATTTAAGTACCATATTTTATGCAACATAAAGAAATTTTAATTCTAAACATGATTGCACTGTCAAAATAAAACCTATTACGGTCATAAAATAAATGTGTCAAGAAATAAAGCTGCGCGCAACCACGTGCAAGCCAAAGGCTTAATAAATTAACCCTTCAATTTAAATTAAGCCCAAATAAGTCTCAAAAATTTACCGCTATAATGAGAAGCAATTCCGGTAATCCCTCTTTAAGTCAAGGATGGCTAAATAATCCCATGTTTTTGAAGACAACGCCCTCATTTACGCTTCGGGGAGTTTCGGAAATGTGGGTAGGTGTGCATCCGCCCATACAATGTGCTAATATTGTCATGAAAGTTCACGTACCTATGGTTGAGATAAGGAACCTGTCCCACGGCCGGCGATTTTACTGAAAAATGCGTGCACTGACTGGACACGTCCACTCAATCTGTGTGGTTCTTTCCTCAAAAGACCATTTCAGACACCAATCTACATTGTCTTCACATGATTTGACCAAGATTATGTCTGGACTTTAAAATAAACTTCTTTTTTTTTCGGCCTTCCTTCTCAGAGTAACGCCGACCTCATCTAGTTTTTATTAAATATTAGCTTTTGCCCGCGGCTTCGCCCGCGTGGATATAATAAGATATCCCACGGGTACGTACTACCGGGATTAGTTAGATCATACCTAATACAATATCCGAGGAAAAGTCGTTGATTCCTCCCGCTACACCCGCGTTGTCGGCAACCATAATTATTTTGTCACGCGTAATTTTGAATCTGTGATATCTTTTAAAATATTCATTTGAATGATATGATGTCAAGGCATATTTTAATCTAAATTAAATGCCCAATTTAAATAATATATTTTATTGGATAAGAATAAATAAAATACCGGTCAAAATAGCTTCGGAAATAACAATGAAATTTTTATCAAATTCTGAAAGATAAAAAAGGTTACTGTAGGTCATCCTTAGAAGATAGACATATGCTAGCGCGGACTTTATTTTTGAACTTTTTAAGATATACAATTCTGTAAAACATAAATTTTATGTATCTCTTACGGCTTACGCGGCGCACGCCAGTAAAGCTCCCAGTCGGCATGATTTTTTCCGACATCTTCAACAATAATCATCATATTTCAGCCAATTGACACAAAACCTTAATGTATTATAAACAAAACCTTCCTCTTGAATCACTCTATATATTAAAAAAAACCGCATCAAAATCCGTTGCCTAGTTTTAAAGATCTAAGCATACATAGGGACAGACAGCGCGAAGCGACTTTGTTTTATACTTCGTAAAGAAGAAGAAGATAAAGATAAAGAAGAAGATAAAGATGATGGACGTGTAAAACTGTTTGTACAAACCTATTTACAGAAATAAAATCATTTAACGTGAAGCGAGTAGAGCTAGCAACTAAGAACTAGTTGGCGAGCAAGCAGCGAGTGCGCGACGGAGACGAGCGATTACTCACTGGTATGCGTATGTAGCAAGCGTAAGTCTCTCAGCGATCTGCCCGCCTAGCGAGCTTCGCTGAGCAAGTACTCTGTTTGATAGCCCTTGTTGCGACAAACGAGTACTCGCCGGGCGGTGTGACCATTCAGTAATCAATTATTAATATTTGTATCTCTTTTACTTACACGGGAACTACAATCTTTTGTACGTTTCTTAATTTGATCGCTAAGGTGGCCCGCGAAATTCTTTCATTTTTGCAATTTGCAGGTCTGTGTCAGGTTGTATGTTGATTAAAATATGATTCGTGACCGTAACAAATATGGCTTAACAGAATTATAAATCATTAAAATCAGCAATACCACTCCTTAAGTTAGCATAATCCTCAAATGTCATGCATTCATGAAATAGTCAGATTACATAAACTTAGAGAGTTGTATTGATGACTTTTATGATTATAATTTTATAAATATACATTTGATACGGCCGCGAATCATATTTAGTATAACATACAACCTGATACTGACCTTCAAATTGCTAAAAACGTAAGAAAATTTTAATTTCGCGGGCAACCCTGACCCTTTCGCCTTAAGCAAGAAAATCGTTGATAGCTTATCGCTTCCTCGTCGACAGTAGGACAGCTGCTTAAGGCGGGAGACGACACGTCAAAGTTAAGTCGTGTGGATGTAACGTGTCGTCTGAGAAAATTTGCGTATAATCATGAATTATATAGGCAGGGCAATCTGGACAATATCGTGGTCTTATGTGAATTATTCATTCTCATGGACGAGAACTGGTAAAACATTTAAGTTTAACGATTTTTTGGTTAGTATCTATTACTGAATAAATAATAGAAAAGAAACACGGTTTGATGTCGTCAATGCTAAACGTTGACAAATAGATACTTAAAACATATCTAACCATTTCGTACATTAAATCAAATAAAATTCAATTCTTAACCAAACAAGTAACAAAATAAAATTGTAACTAAAAGAAGACTTTTGAAAGATTTAACAGCGGGTCCCAAACTAGGCACAACCTGAATCCAGGTGACCCAAATACTACACTAAGTTAATAATCTAACGTGTTCTGCTAGCGCAATATTACAATTCATTCGTTCATTACATAAATTAACAAACTTTACAAAAATATGAGTAGGTACAACGAAACCAATAGATTGCACATACAAAACAGTTAAGTCCTCGTTAACGTTACCGTTTAGGTTTTACCAAGAGGTTTCGTATCACCCAGTAACTGGGTTATGGAGATCAGATAGGCAGTCGCTGTATATAAAAAAACAGTACTCTAATTGCGTAACACGCTTTTAATCACACTCCAAGGGTGTAGAAGGAGCACGCCACAATTGCGGCGATAAGTCCCCTCTTTGAGGAGTGGCCAGAGAGGCGCCACGGCGTCCTCACCTTCCGCCTGACGCAGGTCCTCACCGGACACGGTTGTTTCGGGAGGTTCCTGTTCAAGATAAAGCGGGAGGAAACGCCCGGGTGTTACCATTGTGTGGATCGCCCGGAGGACACGGTGGAGCATACGGTGGAGGTCTGCCCGGCTTGGGCGGGGCACCGCCGTGTCCTCACGGAGGCGATCGGCAGCGGCGATCTCTCGCGTCCGGCCCTGGTTCAGGCCATGGTCCGGAGCGAGAGTGCATGGGAAGCCGTCACTTCCTTCTGCGAAGCAGTAATGCTCGCGAAGGAGGAGGCGGAGCGCGCGAGGGAAATGCAAGATGCGCGCCCTCGCGCCCCTAGTCGCCGCAGGAGACGCCCCGAGCGTCGGGAGTCGCGAGCCGACTTCCGGCCACCGTAGGCGCGGGCTCGCCGTCCGATTAGGACCAGGCCCGGGTCGACGGCGCGTTGTGTTCCACGCGCGCCTCAAAGAGATGTCAGCACCAACTGACGGGGTCCGTAAGGGCCAATGCCTGCCAGGGTTGCGAGTTTGTCCGAAAGGGATATCGCGGCCCCGGCACACAGGCAACGGAAGGAACACGGGTGGGTTTTAGTCAGTAAAAGTCTGACACTCCCTCTCGCTCCGCCCAGAGCGGGAGGAGTCATTAAATGAATTCCCACCCAAAAAAAAAAAAAAAAAAGGGTGTAGAAGGTAATTCCTAATCCATCCTCCTAATATTATAAACGCGAAAGTTTGTGACGCAAAATATACTGAATGGATTTGAATGAAATTTGGCACACAGATAGTTTATAGCCTGGATTAAAACAGAGGATCATTTTTATCCCGATATTTCCACGGGATCGACATATATACGGGTGAAACCGCGAGGTGCTACTCGTTGCTTCATAGGTTTGAAAAATTTGTCTGCTCAGCAATAAACTACTAATATTATAAACGCGAAAGTTTGTGAGGATGTATTGGATGGATGTGTGTTACTCTTTCACGCACAAACTACTGAATGGATTTGAATGAAAATTGGCACATAGATAGTTTATAACCTGGATTAACACATAGGATACTTTTTATCCCGAATTTCTTACGGAATCGAGACCTATGCGGCTGAAACCACGGGGCTCTGCAAATTTCATACGTTTGAAAAATTCGTCTGCTCGCCAATGTAAATAACTGCCAAAATGAAAGGAATTGCGACCGATTGTCGTTTTATGTGTATTACGCGATAACCCACAGGTATTCAGCTGCATCTGGTGAGACTGCAAACGGACCTCAACACATACTAGGGAAAAGGCTAGACAGATGATGATATCGTTTATGTTTTGTACGTAAATCAACAAAGAAAAACAAATTGACTTTTGACAATTGAATTGAGGAAAACATTTTGATGGAGAAAGCTATCAAGATTGTACCCATTGAAAAGTCAGCCTTCGAATGAGTTGCAGAATCTCTTACCCCTCTCGTTCGGCTCAATCAATCTTGTTTTCCATTTCTTCAGCGCAGCAAACTACGTAAACAAAACCCAACACCAACAGAAACTTAAACCGAATGTCAGCAATAAAATATAAAACAACAAATCGATTTGCTATCGGGCTCTAACCTTCGATAAAAATAAGGGTTAGGGCACTCGTCCCTTTGGCTCGACTCCAAGTTTAGGTCGCAAACCTGACCAGGGTTACGACAGGTGATCCGATTTAAGGGGTGTACCTTTTGGAGTTCTTTGGGACTGATATGAGCCTTATATCTTCTGTGATAGAAAAATATCTTACGAGTACCTTTCTAATGTACCTATCCAGGATTGAGTTGTGGAATAAAGGCTCATAGATAGGGACGACGCGACCGTGCGACGCGATTTTGATAGAGAACAATGTCCATGAAGTTTTCATAGAAATTGTTCTACTAGAGACGCGTCGCGCCTTAAAAAGGACAGGCTCTCTTTGAAAAGGTAACAGCCGTTTTTAAAGCACTTTTTGTAATTTATGAACACCGTACTTTACAATGAACGATTTGTTTGATGCGAGAGGGTTTAACCTTTACTCAAAAATGGTTGTACTGTGGTCATTAATTTAACAACCTGTTTGTGCAAAGTCGACCTTTCCGCGCTACTTAAACAGACGCCAGCAAAGTTGTATGGAATTTAATTGCTGGTGAGTTATAGCCACCAGCAATTTCCTTTCAAAATCCATTAATGTCGGGGTTTGTTTAAAAAATAGGCAGGTGCAAAAAGATTTTATTCAGAATTCGGCTGTAGGTATGGGTACAGGCAGTAGAATCATTATAGCCTAAATAATAAAAAATCAAAAGTGCGAGAAAAAAACAAAAGCGCGGCGCGGTGAAATTTTTTGCAAATCTCTATACAGTTTTCCATAAATTTTCGTGATATTTTTCTGGTTTTATTTAAATTACTAGCATTGTCTGAGTATATCACTATGCAAGTCTTGGTCTGCAATGACTGCGTTGCTAGCCACGCTATGGTGGCCTTGAGCTTAGCTTAGCTACGCTCTCGGCCTTCAAGCTTGGTCATCATTGCAGCCCTTTCTGCCCACGCTACAATTCTGTCTCGGCCTCTATTCCAGCTTGTCCACCAAGGGCTGAAATGCTCACCGCGTCGTTGGCCTGGAGCTACGGTACGCTACGCTTTCGGCCATCATCAGTGCTGCCAACAACGCAGTAATTACAGAACGCAGTAATCCTATACTATTAAACGAATTTTGCTAATGCTACATCTAAGTTGTGTCGTACTGTACCTACTATCATGGCAGCATGGAATTAGTATGAACTATCCTATACTATTAAATGAGCATTCTTTATTTTTACCCGAGCAGAGCTTGGTCGCCCAGGTACTGTACCTACTATCATGGCAGCATGTAATTAGTATGAACTATCCTATACTATTAAATGAGCATTCTTTATTTTTACCCGAGTAGAGCTCGGTCGCCCAGGTACTGTACCTACTATCCATGGGAGAATGGAATTAGTATGAACTATCCTATACTATTAAATG
The DNA here is from genome assembly GCA_916701695.1 of Agrochola macilenta. Lineage (NCBI taxonomy): Eukaryota > Metazoa > Arthropoda > Insecta > Lepidoptera > Noctuidae > Agrochola > Agrochola macilenta. Next base: position 4,579,516 of record OU753554.1, on the reverse strand, counting down.
AGCATTCTCTATTTTCACCCGAGCAGAGCTCGGTCGCCCAGGTACTGTACCTACTATCATGGCAGCATGGAATTAGTATGAACTATCCTATACTATTAAATGAGCATTCTTTATTTTTACCCGAGCAGAGCTTGGTCGCCCAGGTACTGTACCTACTATCATGGCAGCATGGAATTAGTATGAACTATCCTATACTATTAAATGAGCATTCTCTATTTTCACCCGAGCAGAGCTCGGTCGCCCAGGTACTGTACCTACTATCCATGGGAGAATGGAATTAGTATGAACTATCCTATACTATTAAATGAGCATTCTCTATTTTCACCCGAGCAGAGCTCGGTCGCCCAGGTACTGTACCTACTATCATGGCAGCATGGAATTAGTATGAACTATCCTATACTATTAAATGAGCATTCTCTATTTTCACCCAAGCAGAGCTCGGTCGCCCAGGTACTGTACCTACTATCATGGCAGCATGGAATTAGTATGAACTATCCTATACTATTAAATGAGCATTCTCTATTTTCACCCGAGCAGAGCTCGGTCGCCCAGGTACTGTACCTACTATCCATGGGAGAATGGAATTAGTATGAACTATCCTATACTATTAAATGAGCATTCTCTATTTTCACCCGAGCAGAGCTCGGTCGCCCAGGTACTGTACCTACTATCATGGCAGCATGGAATTAGTATGAACTATCCTATACTATTAAATGAGCATTCTCTATTTTCACCCAAGCAGAGCTCGGTCGCCCAGGTACTGTACCTACTATCATGGCAGCATGGAATTAGTATGAACTATCCTATACTATTAAATGAGCATTCTTTATTTTTACCCGAGCAGAGCTTGGTCGCCCAGGTACTGTACCTACTATCATGGCAGCATGGAATTAGTATGAACTATCCTATACTATTAAATGAGCATTCTCTATTTTCACCCAAGCAGAGCTCGGTCGCCCAGGTACTGTACCTACTATCCATGGGAGAATGGAATTAGTATGAACTATCCTATACTATTAAATGAGCATTCTTTATTTTTACCCGAGCAGAGCTTGGTCGCCCAGGTACTGTACCTACTATCATGGCAGGATGGAATTAGTATGAACTATCCTATACTATTAAATGAGCATTCTCTATTTTCACCCGAGCAGAGCTCGGTCGCCCAGGTACTGTACCTATATCCATGGGAGAATGGAATTAGTATGAACTATCCTATACTATTAAATGAGCATTCTCTATTTTCACCCGAGCAGAGCTCGGTCGCCCAGGTACTGTACCTACTATCATGGCAGCATGGAATTAGTATGAACTATCCTATACTATTAAATGAGCATTCTCTATTTTCACCCGAGCAGAGCTCGGTCGCCCAGGTACTGTACTATTAAATAGTACATATCGATTTCAATATAAAGCAAAGTGTAAATTTGGCTTAAAGCTAAGATAAGGTTTGCTAACACACACTCAACAAAAAATATAAATATTTAAACATCACATAACAATTACCATATTTTATTCCGCTTGGCATCCCAACACAAGTACCTTTTGACGTACATATAAATAAAAACTGCGAAGGCCCGACCATTAATAAAGCCCTGAATACATTATATCTTCAGTAATTTATTCATTCAATTATTCATATCTTTATTGCCGAGTTAATCGCGTTGGATTAGTACCAGCCCTTTGCTTATTACTTTTTATTCTGATGATGTTTTATTTTATAGATTTTATGATCAATTATATTGTTTTACGGTTTTTTAACGGCAGTTATTTTAATTGAGTACTTTTAAAATACCAGTAGGTTATTTCAACACAGTACTATATTAAGTTAGAGTATTTTTTTTTTTAACAAAATATATGGCCCCCCTTAAATTGTCCTTTTATAGGGTTATTGGTAATATGTCGGCAATTCATTAAGCGGATGTAGGAGAAGTCATTTACAACCAAATTACTCCATACGACCCTATGGAAATGCCAAACATTTTCGAGTAATGTGACTTTTTTTTATTTTTACTAAAAATATAAAATGTCAAATTACTCGAAAATGGTTGACACTATATACAAATCACAACTGTCATTCTATGACAGTTGTTTGAAGTGGCTTTAACACGACAAATTGAAGTAGTGTGTAAATTTGATAAACAATTTATTACCGTTAATGTACCTACTTTATACATGAATAGATATTCATTAATTAATGGAGATTGTAATAGTTTCAGGTAAAGCCATTAGTGATTAGTGCTTTGATCTAAGTATAGTCGATAATTAATTTAAGCTCGATGTTGCTAACACTAATGCCTATTGTAATAACGTAAAATCAATTCTAAAGCAATATAAATCGAGTACAATAACATAATAATTGAAAGCTAAAATTAAACTTTTGCCTCCATGGTCTAGGTTAGTGATCGCAAGCGCGACTAATGTGCAATGCCCTGGGTTGGTTCGACCCATAGAAATATAAATCTTATATCTATGGTTCGACCCGTGACCCACAGAACATGAAATCGTCGCAGTGGCGGCGGCTGTGCAGCTTTAAGACGTTCGCATTCATAAAATCCTCGCTGGAAATGCGTTAAGCGAAAATGAAAAAAAGATGATGTAATTTTTTAGAGTCAACGATCTCTGGACAGTGGTCAACGACCAGACGGGTGTTACGATTGTGGATAAGTATTATCAGAAGCTCGGGTCGATCGATCAGGTTAATCTACGCTTGCCGCGGTTGGTCCTTGCATGGGTGACCAGCTTCACATACCAAAACCCCTCTGTGCCTCGGAAAGCACGTTAAGCCGTTAGTCCCGGCTGTCATTTATATAGCTTTGACAGTCGTTACGGGTCGTCAGAAGCCTGAAAGTCTGACAATCAGTCTTACCAAGGGGTATCGTGTTATCCAGTAACTGGGTTGTGGAGGTCAGGCAGTCGCTTCATGTTAAATACTGGTATGCAGCTGCATTCGGTTAGACTGGAAGCTGATCCCAACATAGCAGCGAAAAGGCTAGACAGATGATAACAACGAAAGTGAGCACTAAAGCAGGATTTTTGAAATTTCACCCCCTGAAGGGCGTAAATAGGGGATGAAAGTTTGTGAAGAACGTCGTAATTTTTGCCGATGGGCAATGACATTGGGTGCACGGCTTGTTTATCTATAAAATATTAAGAAGCGGTACAAAAAAAAATTCCAGTCCCTTGCATGTCATTAGCCTTACATTGCGACGGTCGAGGCCAAGGCCTTCGCGAACATTTTTGCATATTTTATCCCTGCACAGTCCTCACATGAGGTCAATAAATGCTAAGACAAATATCATTCAGGCTCGCGTCATATTCATTTATATTGTGAATGCAGAATATTTAACTTGATTTAAGTTTACATGTGTAGTCTTTGGCGCCAAGACTTGGTAAATGCTCCCCATGCAAGCCATGTCTTAGAAATGTCTAAAAAAAAGCGATACGAACCAGAAATGCGATATAAACATTAGATTTACTGGTTGTTTGTCTAATTTTGAATCTACAATCAATGTTCATAATAACTAAATCCTATACTATTAAACGAGCAATATTTGTATATAAATATGTATTTGTAATCAATTTCTATATAACGGCTCTAAGGATTTCGATGAAAGTAGCAATATAGGGGTTTACAGGGTCAAAAAATCGATCTAGCTAGGTATCATATCTCGGAAAATTCGTTTTCACATTTTCACGCGAGCAGAGCTCGGACGCCCAAAGTTTGACGTGGCAGCGTCGCAGCGAAAGATGACATGGCAGCATGGAATTAGTAAGGACCCTACTATCATGGCAGAATGTGTTATACATGGAATGAGTATGAACTATTCTATATTATTAAATGAGCATTCTCTATTTTTACCCGAGCAGAGCTCGGTCGACCAGGTACTGGCAATACTACGAGTAAAGAAAGTTATTGCCTTTCCAGGCCAACTTCAATTATGAAAGGCCTTGCAATATGATCGTATCCAGGAGCTTCACTAAGATTCTAGAAGTGTATGGCGTTAGTCTCAAATTTTATTACCTACTGCGATGATATAATTAAAAGCGAATTTATATAATAATAATTTGCATTTACACGTGCGACAATCTAAGAAGCCCGATTTGACACCTATCAAAATATTTTGTGTAGAGACGGGAAAAAAATATCGGTTGCTTTAATAACCGATTCTTGAGACATATCGATTTATCATACTTAGAGTTTGTAATCGATAATTTACTTAAATTGCTTAAAACTGATTCTCGAGGCATATCTTTTTATTACACCATCATCATCATGATCACGACGGCGACGTGTAAATAAATAAATACACTTTTGTAAAAAAAATATTCACTTTCGTCACTTCGGATGATCCAGAAAAATTATATATCATCAGTTGAACTGTCTTCGTCGGTTACCATAATAATAAATTAATTTTCCATCACATTGTCAGAATGTGCATCTCTTCTAAAGTCTTCAGTTATAATTTTCTTTCGATCGATTCTGTTTTTATATGTTTTAACATTTAATAATACAGTAATAATACGATTTTCTCTTTTCATAATGTAATGTTTGTAAAAGTACCTATCGATTTTTCAGTATATCGATTTTATTCGGTCAAAAAACGACTTAAAACGGTCACAACACTACAGCAACGAACCCAAAGACATGACATTGTAATAACGTTCTGTCGGAATATGAATCAACGAATAATTCGTGTTTTTAAGTGCGTTTTTCCAACATAAAGTAAAACTTGGTGCTTACGAATGATATTCATTGTTATAGTGTATGGATAACATAGTGATTCATTAGGATAATGAATTAGATATTTCGATTTCTTACGTAGACGTTCATACAAAGTTATCGCAGCATGTATAATGAGAAACGTCAAACCGGGCTTCTTAGATTGTCGTCGGCATAGTCCTATGAATGCTACATAATTTACATCATGAGGCTGTCTGTCAGCTCTCTCTATGATTTTCTATTTTCAAAATAAGAAAATAGTGTATATCTCATACTATTATGTCATGAACTTTTATGAAGTATTCGTGAAGGTCGGATAACAAAAGCAACCGGATAAAACCTCTACAGTACCTACACCGTATATCTTGGCACTTTAATTATCTACACTAATATCTTAAAGAGAACAGAGTTGTTTTTTTGTTTGTAATGAATCAACTCAAAAACTAATAGACCGATTTAAAAAATCTTTCACCAGTAGAATGCTATAATATCACTGAGTAACATCCTAACTGAAAAGGAAAGCGAAAGTGAGTTTGTTTATTTATTTGTAACGCTTTCACGCTATTACGGCTAACAAATTTGGATGAAATTTGGCACATGGGTACCTGGGTTAAGACATAGGATACTTTTATCCCAATAATACGTTTCCGTGTGATAATTTCCAACCTACACGCGGGTGAAGTCGCGGGCAAAAGCTAGTAGGCTATGATTTTTAAAGATCTTATGAGCCAAATAGAACGCTTACACGTACAGCGCAGCACGCAACGCTAGTTACGCGGCGTTGCTAGCGCCGGCGGTCTGTTGGAGGGGCAAACCGGGGCATGTGCCCTAGGCGCCGCCCTCCGGGGGGCCAAATTCAAGCGTAACAGACAAGTGCACCACCCAGCTCACCGCAACTTTGCAATAAATGAAACGCGCATCACATTTATAATCTTTGTTTCACAGCAACAGTTTTGGCGCCCCTGTTTTGATTGGGGCATTATCGATTGATAAAATGTGATTAATTTGTTGCTGCATATTTTTTTATGTTTTTACTCGCGAAATTCTCACGGAGAGGATTCTCAAGGATTGGCGGGGGGTGGCAGACTGCAGTTTTTGCCCCGCTTCCAAAATTTTAGATCCGGGGCTGGTAAACGTACATCATATTGCAACACAAATCGGCGCTATAGCGCGGCGTCAGGCTACCGTTCTAACGCGCGCTAAGTACGCGTTCTATTTGGCGAAACCTTGAGGAACATCCCGGAATGAAACAAAAACAGTTGCTTGTTACATCGTTGAGTGAAAGATTAAGGGATTATAGCAGGATTAAGGAGTATAGGTTTGTCTTCATGGCATGATGTGAGGATTTATCTTTACGCTTAGCGTTCTACGAGTATGTGTTGCTATGGAAACATATATAATATCACGCCTGTTTTCCCCCCAGAATTAAAAAGAAGGAAAAGAAAAAAGGAAGATAACGTTTATTTGGACACAGTTCGTGAAACATAAAATACAAACAAAATAAAAAAAGATAAAATAATCTTTTGACAATAATATGTGTGCCTACTGGCAGCGCCAAAAAGGTTCATTTCAGCATTAAGAGGGGGTAGTAAGCAAATTTGCTTATCTTCAATTTGATTTTTCTGGAAGTTGTTAAGACTTAGGTTTAAAATAAAAATATTACGAGTAACTACATGATATTTCCAAACTTTTTGTGTAACAGAAACACAAACTATAAAAAAATTCTCGATAAAAAGACATCACGAAGTTACCTCTAATTTTCCCGTATTTTCAATTTGTACTTAATATGGTAATGATTAATTGGATAAAAATTAGATGATTATTTGTGGAAGAAGTCATCTTCCGTCACACGTTGCGGGAACTTCAAGCATATTCTTGTTTCACAAATCAGTCGCCGTCGCTCTGTTGAGACGAGAGGATTGCGCTCAAATTTTTGGCCGCGCTGTGATATAATTTATTTGCGTAAATAATATTTTCGTAATTTATCACATTCTAGAAAAGAAACTGTGAAATAGAAAACACTAAAACCACTTCCAAAACGATTATTAAAAGCTTTAAGAATTGATATACTAAATAAATACCGAGGCTAAATAAAAATATAAAATTCAATGTTAATATTTGAAAACTCAAGATGACATACATTTTATTTGACATATTTATGACTGTTAAAGTACAACTAGCGCCATTGTCCTGTATTGTAGAAGTTTGCGCTGGAAATTTTAAATCTTATTGCGATTTACTCAAAATCCAAATTCGTTTACCCCACTTTTGTTGACAAACTTCTTATAAGGTAACGCTTAGACGAACCATTTCGAGCGACTTTTGACCATCCCCTAAACCAGGTTGAAACCCGAAAATCATAATAGGTTATTGGTATATTATTATATCCTTTATGGGAGCAGGGTCCAAGCAACCGGTGGTCAGGGCTCGTGTATTATCTATGCTCCTGAGAGAGGAACCTCCTAACGATACGCGTCGTGTCCAGAAGCACTTGAAGCCCTTTCTGGATCAAGCCCTTGATCTAACAGCCTAACGAGAGCCTCCTCAGGTGTTGGTCGAGGCCCTTAGCAATTATGTCATTGGCCGTCACGACTATCGGATTATTTTTCAAAAACACAAACCGCTTAAAAACTCTAAACAAACATTTTACAGAAAAAGAGATAAGCTTGACAAGATGTCTATAGTAACAAATGGCATTTTCTCAAACATGCTTGGAAATTCGAACATTCATTCGAGCGCAATTTATTTAGCCGCTAAACACGCCAGATAGCAATATCTGGCGTGTTTAGCGGCTAAATAAATTACTATGAAAACTCATAATATCTCGAAACCAGCAATGAATACAACTCTAACTTGAAAAAGTCGATTTTACACCAGAGGCATTTCAAAGAAAAAATGTGATAGCTTTTTTATTAATAAAGATAATTTATAAAAAAAAATTGTGTTGACAGTTCTCTTGACAATACAAAGAATGTCGTTATTTAATTTCTTTATTAATTGTTAGTTTTGAAATGAACCCGAGTTAGCCGTGTATACACTAAAAACCCGATAAATGAATGTGCAATAAATTACACCAACTCATAGTTAGCGTAGCGTACATTTAAATGGAATGTCAAAAGGTGAGAATGCTAAAACATTACATTAAATTCATATTAATTGTCAAACTGCACCTAAAATAAAAAACATAAATTCTTTACAATAATAATAACTACAAAAAATCAATACTAATAGCTTAAACCGCCATGTAACAGTACTGGTAAGAGTGTGCTTACTCTCAGCTAAGTCTTGCCTTTTTTGTTACGAATATTCACGAACGGAATACACTAGGCTAACTAGAGATAGCGTAATTTATGTCGCGCGATTGCAAAAATTACATTCACTTAGCGTTATATAAAATTTGTATTTGTTCGTTATTTGTGGAATTTCTATATAATTGTTTTGGTACTAATTGAAAGTCCATACTATAAATAATTTAGCATTCAAAACGGAAATTGTCCAAAATTCAAGTTAGCGTAGTGTAAATTGCTGGTGTCGAATCTGTCATATTATTTTAAAATGGAACGAACTTTTGTTGGTTGGTTGCTCCATGGCAACCAAGGAGGAAACTTATCAAAGATTTTATTAAAATTTCGATTTGGCTTGCAAATAGAGGTGTTTAAAGTAAAGAAGAAATAAATGAACATAATTGGCGCGTGTAAAATTATCGTTGTTCGTCATTGATTCTGGAATTTATAATTAATTCACTTAGTTTTCATTTCTGCGTATTGTTTGAGCAAAGTACTATACTGATGGACTCATGTTTGTGTGCCTTGGTTTCGCCTCGGCCCACCTTTTCATTTAGAATCGCCATAGTTCACTTTATACGTAGTCGGGTTTTTGGTTTTTTTTATTTACTTTTTTTGTTCATAAAGTTTTCGGTGGGGATTGTTTCTACTCTCGCTTCGCGCAAGAAGGATTTTCGTGACACATGCTATGTGTCTTTGCACAGTACAGTGCTAAATCCACTATACCAATATTATTTTTTACTTGGGTAACACTGTTGCTAAGGACTTTGCATTATATTTTTTTACTTGGGTATCACAGTTTTCCACGAAGACGTCGTGAGGTACAAATTGTACAAGATCCTAAATAAAATTTGGTTACATTTTAATTTGAACCTTGTCACGTCAACATAGAGTTTCTAGTTCCAAAACTTGCATTTGATCTAAGATTCTGAATTTAAGCTTAGCGTATAGTATATGCAAAATAAACAGATGTTTTTAGTTTTTACCTATTGACGAATTGCGTTGAAAATAAAGGGAATGGGATCATATTTCGTTTAAATATTGTAATTGAAAAACCATTTTGAGGAATAGGGTTGCTGATCACTGCGGTCCAACAAATATTCTAAGTTTATTGATATGTTTGTTCAATCATGTTCGTCCTTAATAATTATGACCTTTATGATGTTATCATTCTAAAAAGGCTTGTTTTCCTCAAAGTAAAAAAGGGAAGGTAAGTGATACAATTAGTTAGATAGTATTTGCTTCCATATCGTCAAAAAAGCAAGTTTATTCAGTCTATTTTCATCATGACTGATAATGTAGTATAATACTTTGATGATGATCCGCTCGCATTTGTGCGGTTTTCTAATCAATGCCTATAACTGACTAAGAAACATCGGATAAATACTCGTATATGATAACAATTATGTTCAGAGGCAAATAAAAACATTTAAAATAGAAACATTTTAAACAGATTCACGGACATACAATAATGTGATATAAATGGAATAATATACCTACTTGTATACGACGATCATACTTAGGTAAATTATATAGAGCCGTTTCATCTGATTATTTTGCGTATACTTACTACAGAAAATTCAAATTCGAATTCTATACCTAGCTAGATAAACGCCGGGTGAAAAGTTTCTGCCGGCGGGAATGGATTGTGTTTTGTTTTCGTCGTGTTTGATGAGAGGGGTAGGTAAGGGTTGCGCGGGTGAAATTTGATTTTTTGCTGGCTCTATGCGCCCTCTTAATTTTATTTTATTTATTTTTATTTATTTATTTGGTTCACCAACAATTGTTTACACTAACATCTTGATATAAATAACAACTTAAAAACTTTGAACAGTGTAACAATTACTTAAAGGTAAACACCACATGAACAAAAATTATGCTAATTTGTAAGCACTAGGTACACGTACAGTTCACAAGCCAACTTAAAACTAAGAAAAATAACAAGATGTAGCATAAATAAAGACTTAGTTTAAAATGAGAAATGAGATTGCTAAAGTTATGTAAGTAACAAAATAATGAATGCTTTACAACAACTCTGACAAACAACTCAAGATTTTAGATTTCTGCTTAGTCAGAGAATCAAAGTGAAAATCGATTATCGCTGCAACTATTCAAAACCCTACAGAACCTAGCGCATGGAGAGTTAGATCCCAACACCGTTCTTCTCTGTGGAGGACGAAGTGGAGTTATGGGTTTACGTGGAATTCTAGAAGGAGCACGAAAGTTTATAAGTGCGAGCAGCGGTGGTGAGTCAATATTTCCTTTCAAGATTTTGCTGGGAAACATTGCGTCGTTTAAACGCCTTCGCTCTTCCAAGGTGTGTATGTTGAAGATTTTTAATCTATCTTTGTAGGAAGGCGTTTTTTTAGCTATACCGACAGAAAAAGCTAAATGCCAAGCAAAGCGTTTTTGGACGCGTTCTAGACGCAAACTGTGAGTAGCATAGTGCGGCCGCCACACCACACTACAGTATTCTAATATGCTACGAACCAAACTATAATAAAGTAAAATTTTTGTTTTACTTTGTCGAAAACCTTTACACTGTCTTATGACAAACCCCAAAATTTTTGACGCTTTTTTAACAACATGATCTAAGTGTGGCACAAAGGCTAATTTTTGGTCAAACAAAACTCCAAGGTAACGTATAGTTTCTACTTCATTAACCCTGTCCTCATTAATGTAATATACTGTCTCTATAAGATAATTTTTTCTTGTATACTTAACATGGTAACATTTCTTTGTGTTCAAATGCTCTTAATGCCAGACAAATGCTGTCTGACGCTGATTTTCTAATGAATCTTTAAGAACAAGTCGGGGGAGTATAAATATGCAGCTAGGCAGGGTGACAGAGATGTACTTACGGTAAAAGAACAAATAAATTAAAATAACTGTGATAATGAATTGCTAAGACGATCTCATTATTTTGTAATTTTTTCATAAAAAGAATACATACAGTTAGTTTTTATGGTTCCGTACCCAAAGGGTGGATCTGGACTCTATTACTAAGGCTTCGTTGTCCGTCCATCTGTCACAGGGCTGTATCTTTTAACCGTACTATGGCCGCTAACAACAAATATGAAAAAAAAAAAAAAAAAAAAAAAAAATGCCCCATAAGAAGGGTGTTTCGTACCAGCCTGTTACTGTCCCACTGCAGGGCAAAGGGCTCTTCTCATACAGAGAAGGCACGAGCATTGATCACCACGTTGCTCAAGACGAGTTGGGGTTGACGGGTTGGGTTTGCTTATTATAGTAGGTAAAAAAAATAAAAATAGTTAAAAAAAAAGGTAACTACTTGTAAACCAGCATACCAAAAAATAAATACAGTCATACACATAAATCAAATCAGCGCTGTTGCCGATAGGTTTGTTCGAAGTCACAGCATTTTGCTGAGCGACCTGTTTATTTGTTACAAAAGTAGTTATTTGTCCACTTTGCAATTGATATTTTGTTTTAACGCTGTGTATTTGGTCCCTTTTTTTTTTGAGGGGGGGAAATTATCAAATAACTTCTCCCACTCTGGGCGGATCGGAAGGGTGTGTCAGACTTTTACTGACTAAAACCCACCAGTGTTCCTTCCGTTGCCTGTGTGCCGGGGTCGCGATATCCCTTTCGGACAAACTCGCAACCCTGGCAGGTGTGTTTGGTCCCTGGCCCTGACATCAAGCTACAGATAATATTGAATACGTGGCTATTTTGTACGTGTGTATTTTACGAGTATGTACACACTTTTTATATTTTTCTACGTTTTCCATTCGAAGTAAAATCCAACTTATAGACTGTGTTCTTTTTAAAGTACAATAATAGAAAACCCCACTAAAATAATTGCATAACGATATAAAAAATCACCCATCTTAACATTTTGCCCACATTAAAGAATAACAGCGATAAAAATAAAGAGAATGCTAATCCCAATGATTGATTCAGCTTAATCCTCTTTTTTATCGCATTTCGATTACATTCTTTTCTTTCGGCACACCCCTATTGTTGTGTTTTCGGAATCAATTGAAAGGCTTCCCTCCAGGGTTGGCACGATTATTTATTTACAATCTGGAAGAGGTTCTGAAGTGTTTGTGAGTTTCGCAGTTATTTCGGGAATTTTCTTACTATTGTTTAATAAAATATTCCATTTTCTTGATCCAGATTAGAGTTGATTTGAAAATGGATTTGCATGATGCTGCAGGTACTGAGCCGGTAATACTTGGCTCTAAATAATAGTAGTATGCAGGTACGTAGGTAGATTGGTAAATGTTACTTTAGATATTCCGAAAAAAATATGGGCCTTTTAAAATTGATATAATATTTATTAACATAATAACTGGCTGTGGCTACGTATTCTAGTTAAATGTAAATATAAAAACATAAAAAACTGTCTATAATGTTTCCACTGCTAGGAGGCTAGGACACAAGCCTCCTCTCTGTGAGAGGGAGTGGCCTGTAATTACCACGCGAGCCCAGTGCAGGTTGGTAGATGTCACACATCTTTGAATCTTTGGTTCTAGAACAGTATCCTCACGATGTTTTCCTTCACCGTTTTGAGAGCAGTGGTGATGAAATTATTTACACAAAATAAAGCGTCTGCTTAGGTTTGAACCCCCGACCTACAACTCGTAATTGGGGCCGTTACCATTGACAGAAATATGTGTAACAACCTTTGAGATAGCATAATAAGTTCACCAACGAGCCTTCTGTTTATTTTTCGCTTCTATAACTACGATTAAAAACGCCTTTAAACGTTTTCCTTTTAGTATAAATGCGGTGACATTTAAATTCTATTGAAAACCGTATGCCACACTTTTTAAGCCCTTTCACAGCGCGAATTGAATCTATTCACCATCATTTCAAAAGAAATACGACTGTATGACTCAAATAAAATTATGAAGCATATTTAAAGCTATCCTTTGTGATCGGATCAAAATGTTTCATCAGAAACATTATTGTGATTGTGGTGTTTATGAGGCCGTTTAATGATTTATATTTGCGAGCAAAGCTAGCAACTAAAAACGTATTTTGAGCGAGAAATCGTTCATAGCCAGTCGCTTCCTCACCGGCGCCGGCGGTGAGAGAGGCGCCTTAAGCTGCCTGTCGATTGACACAAAGTGCAGCGGAGCGGAGCGAGGGACTAATAAATAAAAATCTTTATTGGAGACCACATGATCCATAAACAACAAATAACAAAAAATCTAAATTCAAACTTCAACCAAAATTAAAATTAAGTTGATTTGCGGACTGTGTCTGTCCATTGATGCGGTGCGACGTAGTGCGGAGCGGAGTTGCGAACTGTGCGGAGATAGGCCAAGTTCACGCGATGAGTAGTTTGAGCGGGCTGCAATACCCCGTGGACAGTTTTTTACCGCTCCCCGCTCCGCTTCCTCGCTCCGCTTCTCGGTTTTGTATGAATTTTTAAACTAGTTCGTAAATCCACTGAAGCGGAGCGGATATTTTATGCAATTTCATAGGTTAATATTAGCACAACTCCGCTCTGCTCCAGTGGACAGTCAGCTTTACGAAGGAAAAATTAAATACAGTCAAAACAAGTCAATAAAGTCAATCAACTCGATTTAGAAAATAAACTCTCGACCTAAATCGAATTGTTAAAACGCTACAAAGCAATGCAGAAATAAACTTGAAGAATAAGAAACTCCAACAGTGCTACAATGTGGGGTTAGCGTGATTATGGAATGAACTTTTCCTTCTTGATTTTATCCAGAACTAGCTTTCAGCCGCGGCTTCACTCGCGTTTATACAGTAATTTTTTTCTGGATGTAAGGTAGCATATGTCCTTTTCTGTACCACTGACAACGTGTATGCAAAATTTCAAGGTGATCGGTAGAATAGTTAACGAAGCCACTTTCGCACTTATAATATTACTAGTTGTTAGGTTGTTACCCGCGAATTCGTCTGCGATCTAGGATGAAAAGAAGCCTATATCTTTCTCTAGGGCTCATCCCAGGCTATCTATCTGTTAAATTTCATCCAAATCCGTTCAGCCGTTTTAGCGTGAAAGCGTAACAAACAAACTCACTTTCGCATTTATAATATTAGTTAGGATATATATTTAATTTTATCCAGAATTCTAACAAAATTCAAAAGTTTGGTGTGACGTAAGTCACAAAACAATGTGTGTTTTTTTCAGTTTTTCTCTTTAGAATTATAAGCCATTAACTGATTATATAAAATGTAACCTTTAACTAACCTTTTCAGACTGAAGAAGAGGTTAGAGAGCACTTTTAATGTCAGAATTTAGAACTAGACCCTATTCTATATTTAGCTGTGAAGAGGGTTAATAAAAACCTGGCTATGACGTCAACCCCAAGTTATACACAAAAAACAATACTACAATCATACTCATTACACGCATTGTTACAATAAAATAATGAAGAAAGAATGAAGCAAGCATGGCCTGATTCTCTTTTAATTTTAAACTAGGTCACACGAAGCGGTTTGCGGTGTTTCAAATCGGAATCGCGCCTCTTATGGGCCGTTTGGGGCTTGTTATGTGGACTATTGTACGATGAAACGTGGACGGAGACTGTAAAATGTGGATTAAGGGAAATTGGGGCGACATTTTATTTTTGTAAACACTCTAAAGTAATCCGCTTCCTTCCATTAAAGTGTATAGGTTGAATTCACATTAGGTGTTCCACTGTTGATGTAGAATATGATACGTACAAAATGTAGTTAATCCAACATATTTTGTATATGGCTGTCCCTAGGTAGGTACTTAAATAAGTTAACACCGCATTGGTTGAAAAATGGTGTCTGCACATGGTGATGTTCATTAGGTCAAAAAACCATAAATAAATAGTTACTTGTCCTGTCTTTCGTGATTACAAAGAAGAAAATACGTCAATATGACATTCAGTAAAAAAATATAATTTAATAAAAATATCGCAAATAAATTACTTAACATCAGTCAATCAAATATTTTGCGGCAAATAGTTATTAAAGTCATACGTATTATTTAAAACATGATAACAATAAGCATTATTACGCTAACAAGTATCAACGTTGATTGCCAAAAAACTTTCACAGTCGACATTTGAATCTGGCACACGAAAAGACGTCGACAAAACTTTTTCCATTTTCAAGTTGACTGACAAAAAGTTTGAGTTGAACAAACCCGAAGTAGTGAAACTCGCACACACAAACACACACACATACACTGTATAACAACATCAATTGTCCCACTCACACAGCAGCGAAGTATGCACACTCTCGCAAATCTATTGAAGGTCTACTAACTGTACACACACAAAAACATAACATTTCAGTTTCTACAAGTTATATCAGAAGTTTATCAGATGCTGGTACCTTTGATTGCCCTTTATTGATGTTAGAGTCCTGTCATTAGATAAGGACTCCGAGTCTTCGATATTGTTAATAGTAAATACAAACTTGGGAGAGAAAACAAGAAAAGGGTAGATGAAAATATATACTTTTACACTCAAGTACATAATACTGTGTCTATAGGTATTTAGTTCGTGAACAGACTGTTTAATAATGTAGTGTCAAACTGAATGGTAGGTGTTGACATCTTTACTTTTTTTGCAGTGAGCTATCTCTTCTTCAATCGGCCCTTCATTACTGAGGATCGTGATAGTCCCTTTATGCGGACAATCTGCCTCCATCGACTCCGGACCTAAGTTGCCATCATCACCTGTTGAAATTTGCTCTTTTAGTTGGTCGGACGATCGTGTTGCCGACTGTCCTCGTGCTCTCGTTTCTTCGGTACTGTAAACAATAGGTAGCAATAATAGGTTGCAGTAGGTATACTTACAACTTGAACAGGTTACTTTTTCAGATTACTGTTTTATTCGACGGCGCAATATCGGTAATTCGGTACTACAACCTAACCGAGCGTTTACTTTTCAAAACTTATGACTGATGAAAACATTTCAATAAAGCGCTACAAGGTTCTTTTGGCGCGTGGCCCAAAGCGGAACTAACGCTGCGCCGCCATGTTGTTTTTAGGGTTCCGTACCCGAAGGGTGCCAAACGGAACCCTATTACTAAGCCTCCGCTTTCCGTCTGTTTGTCAGCGGGCGGGGAGGTATCTCATGAACCGTAATAGGTAGCCAGTTGAAATTTTCAGATTGTGTATGTCTACTTCTATTTTTTTAATAAAATAAAGTTATTTACTTAAATGAAAGAAACACAACATACAAGAAACGTGTTATTTTTCGGCCTTTTTGCTAAATATTGTACGGCAGTAGGTACGGAAACCTTCGTGTGCGAGTTCGACTCGCACTTGTACAAGAATTGCCCAAAAATCAGCAGAAAAATGAACTAGCCAGGTAAACAAACAGTAGGTCTCATGATTACGTATGTATAGAAATACTCATACTTCGTAAGCAGTGTAACATTTTTCCGACGGGGGAGATATCTCTAACGGTACCAACAGATTGTTTTGACACCTGTCAAAGCCACATCACTAGCAGTGACAAGAGTATCGGGAACAGGGATCGTTATGAAATTGCGTTAGATTTTATTTTAATGTTTATGCTTAATTTTTTCTAAATCATAGGCGGATATGCGATACGTTTCGAAGCCTTTAAGGATCTCCAAATTTACCAGCTGGTTAAAAATCGAACTTTCTAGGAGTTCTGTACAATATATACAATCTCTGATCTCTATCTAAACCTCTGATAGGGTGCATATTATCATTATTATGATCAAAGCTTAGTTATTTTAATTTATTTTATTTAAAGTACCTGGGCGACCAATTTTATTTAAAGTACTTACTAATTCCATGCGGCCATGATAGTAGGTACTTACCAATTCCATGCTGCCATGTCCTTATTCTAAGGTAGCCATCTTTGTCTAAACTTTGAGCGACCGAGCTCTGGTCGGGTGAAAATAATGTAATATTACAGCTGACGTTGGACGCCCGCAACCGCTACGGTTGACAACTGACAACTTCTTAGTAAAGGGGACTTAACATGTAAGTGTCAGTGGTGTGACAGGACTGGCATGAAATTATGTGAAAGCCATAGATATAGAAGAGAATAGGATCGAATTCGTTGAGAATATCAAGACAAGAGTTTATTCCTAGGATCCGAAAATAGAAAGACCAAACTATATCCGGCTATACTGTCATCCAAAAAGTATCTCGTTATTCACTGGCTTCCAGTCTAATCGGGCCGGTATTTTACATGGAGCAACTGCCTATTTCACCTCCACAACCCAGTAACTGGGTAACACGATACCCCTTGGTAAGACTGGTTATCAGACTTTCGGCTCCTGACGTGCTTTACGGGGCACGGAGGTATCTCGGTAGGTGATGGATGGTCCATTCAGGAACCGACCTCGGAAATAGCTAGCTTAATCTTGAAGATCGACCCGTGCCACTAGACACTAGCCCCTCTCCACTTGCAGAAGATGATGTTTCTAAATGAAACCTAACTAATGTAAATTCATTCGCTCAACCCGGATAGCTATTCAGATTAAAAGTAAACCAGAATCGTCTTCAAAGTTTACCCATTTCAATGTCAATTGGACTTGTAGAATATATCATGTAAAACTACTAGTGTGAATTCTACTTACGTTTCAAAGTTATGATAAGTTTAACCAAGTTGTGACTGCGACTTGTGCACACAGATTATGAGCTTGAAACTTTGTGTACTAAGCAAAAGATTAAGTTGAATGCGGGGTGAATATCAAAATGATGAGTTGCAAGTCGTTACTTAGTTGCATCGTAGTTAAACTATCCATGGACGGGAGATAGTGTTGGGTTTTTTGGATTAAGTATACTATCGTACGGGCTATTCCCGTAATTTTTAAGAACGTTCGCATTCTAATCGCATTAGCAATCTGTCAAATATACAATCAATTTACCAAATTTTTTGACAGGTTTGACAGAATACTGCGACTTGAATGTGAATGTTTATTCTGAAAGTGGGCAACGTCGCAAATAGATGTCAAATATTTCACTGTTATATTATGATGATTATGAATATTCTAGTTTGCTAGTTAGCCATATTTCTTAATTTTATTCAGTAATATTGCTTTATGAATCAAAACAGGTAAATATTTGACAGTTATTTGCGACGTTGCCAACTTTGAGGATAAAATTGGCCTTCAGGGCCCTATTTAATATAACTGACAATGAGAAATATTTATCTAAAACGGAGAAAATTCACACATTTTAAAGACAGGTGCTGTTTAATAAAACAGAAAACTATGAAAGAAACTTACAAAATTGTCAGATTGTCGCCTGTCACCTGTAGGTTTTACTAAAATGACCCAGGAAACGTTCAGGTATAATCCGCGCGCGACTGCTAGTCACCGCCTGAGTGAGTGAGCTTGGCCTTTGTCTACCTCCCCCGTCTCACGGCTCGCATATCTCAGGCAGTGACTAGCAGCCGCGCGCCGATTATAGTAATTTGGCGATTTATTCAGTCATTTCTGGAGATGAAAAACTATAGAAAAAACGACAAGTAAAAATGTGTCTTAGGTATTTACAAATTATCAAATGAACTTTCTATCAATCAGTGAACCAAAATATAAGTCCATGTCAAAAAATGTCCTCATTACGTTCAAAAGCATTTCCTTTTTCCGGTCAAAGAGAACAACAGTCTTTTTACAGATCGAAAGCACTTCAAATATCATGGGTAGCGAGAGCTAAGCGAAGCAAAAAATCAGTTCGCTCCGTGGTCCTTTGACTTCGAAAGGACCAAACCGTGCCGTTTGAGATGACCACAATATTAAGCCTGCTTTGTTAAGACTTGTGGTCATAGTATTTTACAGGCTTTAACTTGGTAGGTAGTACATTAAGCGGGGGTCTTTACGAAGTTATCTGTACCGTGCTTGCTTGGACAATGGACAAAGAAGGGTCATGCACACACGTCAGTCACGTCAACGTCAAGTCGCCGACCAGTCACGTCAAAAAATATTATTACGTAGAAGTTGTAGGACGTTGGCTACATACATCAGTCACGTCACTACCGGCGTGTCTCAGTCAACGTCGCGTCACTTCATCAAAAATTGTATTGTTACGAACGAACCATAGATATAGATATAGAGAAATTTATTGAGTGACTATGAGTCTATGACTATCTGTTCACTCACATCCCTGAAATTGACGTGACTGATCAATGACTGGACGTTAACGTGACTGACGTGTGTGCATGAACATTTCATTTCAAATGGGTGAGGAAAATGTAGTGAGGAAAGTTTTGAGTAGGTATGAATGTGGATGGCAGTAAGAGTAGGGGACGAGTTAATAAACGATGGATGAACTGAGTGAAAGATGATATGGCTAGAAAGGTGGTGACTACGAGGTGACGACTAATAGAGAAGTATGGAGGAGAGGCTTTTTCGCCGTCATGATGCTATTAACAAAGTGGAGAAAGAGGAGCTCGTGACTAAGTAATAACTGCTGCACGGGTCGATCCGTCAGGTTAAGCTATGCTTGCCGGGGTTAGTCTGTGGATGGGTGACCATCTTTACATACTGAGACTCCTCCGTGCCTCGGAAAGCACGTTAAGCCGTTGGTCCCGGCTGTCATTCATGGATCTTTGACAGTCGTTACGGGTCGTCAGAAGCCCGAAAGTCTGACAACCGGTCTTACCAAGGGGTATCGTATTACCCAATTACTGGGTTGTGGAGGTCAGATAGGCAGTCGCTCCATGTAAAATACTGGTATTCAGCTGAATCCGGTTAGACTGGAAGCCGACCTTCAATAAAGTTGGGAAAAGGCTAGGTAGATTGATTGATGCTATTAACAAAAAGGGTGTCACCCGAACCCTGAGATAAAAAAAGTAAAAAGCCCATATTGTGTGAAACTGGAGTAATAAAGAGCAACGCTTTTCCTGAGAGATACTTAATAATTAGAACAACACTTCTTTTTACGTTACGGAATTAGACGAATTATCACATATTTTCTTCTTTTTATTTTGCAAACTTATGAAAATATCAATACATATAAAATACAAAATGTAAAAAACAGGGAATTTAATTCGACTTAACAATTAACAGACGCTTCTCAACTTTGAAGAACTCAGTGAGAATGTAAAGAAAGTAAATCTCTACCTAATCAACACAAACTTTCAAAGAGTAGTAATTAAATTAATTAAATATAATTAGTTTTGTAACTTTCCGAATTTAGGCAAACTTACAAACAAAGACGCGTGGAAAGAAGCGTAGGCGACCAATTAACTGATCAAACAAACTCTAAAAGTAAAACTAGTGAAGACGTCATCAAGAAATGTGAACAATTTAAAGTTTGAACTATTTACACTCTCATCGTTAATTAGTCTATTGTTTTAGTGAATTTATAAAGAAAATCTTTATTTGCTCAACTTCCAAGGAAATTCAAATCCGTCAAAACAAGTGTAATTTTTTTTTTTCTAACGGACAAAAACACATCGCGAATAGAGACAACTGTCAAATAGTTTTGTCAATCATTCTTAGTTTGGGCTCCAAACTAATCCTTTGTCCGTAGGTTATACGAAGTAGGATGCGACCGTAACTCGGGCCGAAACTACGGAAGTCGTGCATACGGATTAGACCCCTGATACGAGGTTAATTTAGTAATGCCAGCTAAGGTCAGTGACATCTCTATCTTGCATTCAACCGCCATACAACTCTACCCTATTATACTATAAAAAAAAAATTTTGGTGCGTCATTAATAAAACTGCAAACTTTAGCAAGTGTCACAAGACATATCTCACAATTTTATGACACATGCCGTGGGGGAGTAAACAGCACTGTTGACAATAGCTTCGTCCAAAGTCACAGCATTTTTGCTGAGCCTGACCTGACCTGTTCTTGCACAGATGTAACGCACAGCTTAATTTGTCTTCATATTTGTTACAAAAGTAGTTAACTCTGCACTCGGCATTTTGTTTCTGTTAAATTTATTTGTTGTCATTTGCCAATGTCGCAACAGTAAAAAACGCATTATTGTCTTTGCTCCCTGGCCTTGCCATCAAGTAATGAACAACATTGTCAAATTTTTATTGGTTGAATACGAGGCTTTTGGCTACTTTTGTATGATTGTGTGTATTTTGTCTTTTTTCAATGTGCGTTTTGTTTCTGCAAAATAAACAATTTCTCTGTCTTTTTCTTTTAATCTAGTAATGAACGCGGAACATTTCTGAGTAAGAGCAACATAATTTTCCTGGAAATGATACATTTTTATTTTCCCTTTATACTCAACACCCATATCGTATAACTTTTAATGTGTCCCGGAATCGCTTTTGCGTGACATTTGAGAATATAGGACAGCCGTCAAAAGTAATGGCGTCTGATTGTTCCCGCGCTTTTTCTTGTCAGCTAGCTAAGCGATGAAAGCACGTGTCGAAATTAAATAGGTAATCGTCTTCATATATCCTATACTATTAAATAAGCAATATTTGTACTTATACATACATATATTTGTAAGCACGTACTCGAAAACGGTTTCTACTATTTCGATGACGGTTGCAATATACTCGTAAGTAGGGGATTACGGGGGTGAAAAATCGTTCTAACTATGGAAAAATTCATGTTTTCTATGTTCCTCAGGAATGTGATACTACGTTGGTATACCTGGACGATATGTTTATCTATTTTCACCCGAGCAGAGCTCGGTCGACCAGGTGCTAATTATAATTAATGTATAGAATATATTGTAAAACATTTTAAAAGAGTTTCTTGCCCATTCTTCTCCATACGAATCTACCTTTTGGAAGAGGCGCCTAGAATCAATTCTACTTTCATGTAAATTTTGACATTCAAAAGTGCCTTTATATGACCTACTTGAAATAAATGATTTAATTTTGACTTCCAATGTCTACTAACACGATTAAATCAATGGGTTGTAGTGATGGAAAAGCAGTACAAGTAAACTGAGTTTTAATGCTTTGAAAACAAAATAACCATCAATCCCAAATGTAAGACTAAATCCTACCTGCCTGTAGTACTGCGTAGGCAGAAGCTCATGCCTGTAGTACTGCGTACTCATAAGCTCAAAGTCTAGGAATCGTCTAGAAACTGTGTTGCATTGCGGTGTTCCATGTAATTAACTGATATTAATAATCTCATCTTGTTAGATTTGGAAACAACCAACTAAGTTTAGAAAACCGAGAGGATTATAAACTTAGGTTTCAAACCGTGTCATCCCTCAGACTTCGATGTAAGACCTCGAAGTATTAAACATATTCATGTTATGTTAGCTAAGGCTCGTGTCACGTCGATAAAACACGTGTAAAAATAATCTACTTAATAAAAATAAAAAAAATCATTAAACATAAACCTCTTGAATAATAAAATATTGCACAAGGGTTCCATAGAGAAGATACATTTTTGTTTTATCTGTTTATAATTAATTACGTCTGCGAAGTTTCGCTAGCCAATTTGTCTTGACCCTGTATAACGAAACTGAGCACTACGGAAGGTTTTTTGAATGGCCATCACTTAAAGGGGAATGAAAGCTTGTCATTTTCGTCGATGAAAAATCCCATCGGGCACGGTTTGTTACAACACATAACATAACGCCTTGTGTTCCCAAAGGGTGGACAGAGATGTACCATCGAAGAAGTTCATATCTAACCACCGTAAGGACTGTTCTTGCTTGCAGCGCTCGGCAGCTATTGCACCGGGCCGGTAACAGATGTGGTCATCGTGTTCACAGGATTTTGTTTTGAAACTGGTTAGATATGAACTTCTTTGATGGTACCTGTCGTCCACCTACATTTCGCCAGTTAAGTTTTAAGTCCATGCAATAGGGGCGAGCCTATTGCCATCAACCGGGCACAATTCCGGCTCCGGGCGGCTACTGAGAAATTCCTGTTGGAAAAACCCCTTTAATACTTTTTCCGACCTGGGCATCGAACTCAGGACCTCATGCTCAGCGACTACTAGACCAACGAGACAATCTGGGCGGCGGCTTGTTAAAAATAAAACACTATCTAATTACCCACGTGCAGTCTATTTGCAACCAGCACTAGAGCCTTAATGGCGACACCGAGGCTTCATTAGACGTGTAATGCGAAACCAAATCAGGTTAGTACAGACCTTCATAAATGGCTACAGGACTGATGATGCCTATTAGAGTGGCTTTAAATGTCACGAGGTTTAACTTTACTTCCAGCATGTGCGCATTTACACGCCCCCGGACTGATGGTAGTAGTGCAATTATGGGGTTTTTATTGCATCTGTAACTAAAGTGTACAACACAAGTTTCGTTTGTTTAAGGTCTGTTGTGCATTCCGCACTTCACTATTGATGTTAAGAAAATAAATTCCTGTTTGTTGCAAGCTAGTGTATCATTAAATAATTCTAACTAGGAGTCTGACTTATTAATTATATAAAAATTGTATTTTCATGAGGATTCAACTAAGACAAAAAGCTACAACATCACTTTAAGATGGTTAATACAATTTCTAAATATTTATTTTATAGCTGGTATGCCCTATATATTGAATGTTGGTTATTCGCCAAAAAAAACACCATTTATTCCGCTGGTCGTATTTATATACGGCCAAAACAATATTTACTGATGATGCGATTCAAAGTACAAACAGGACCATGTTCCTATTATTACGTACTATCAATAAATTACGGATTAAGTTGTAAGCACTTATGTAAAACAATTTTATTTTATAATTACATCGAAATCAAAATGCGTCGTATTTATCGAGTGCAGTTTACCTACTGTATGTACTTATAATTAATTTATCATGTGTATAAAAAAATATCGAAATACTGCATTATCTACAAAACAATACCTTGCTGAAAGTAGTCCCCTACTATTAAGAGGGGGTAGTAAGCAAAATTGCCTATCTTCAATTTGATTTTTCTGGAAGTTGATAAGACTTAGGTATAAAATAAAAATAATACGAGTAACTACATGATATTTCAAAACTTTTTGTGTAACAGAAACACAAACTATTAAAATTTTCTCGATAAAAAGGCATCACGAAGTTACTTCTAATTTTCCCGTATTTTCGATTTGTACTTAATATGGTAATGATTAATTGGATAAAAATTAGATGATTATTTGTATTAATAAAAGGCAAAAATAATTGTGTAGGCTTTTTTTTTTATTCCTTTTAGTTTTGGTTTTATTACGAATACAAGCTTTTAGCACTTACGACGTTCTTAGTTCGTGGAAAAAGTCATCTTCCGTCGCACGTTGCGGGAACTTCAAGCATATTTTTGTTTCACAAATCAGTCGCCGTCGCTCTGTTGAGACGAGAGGACTGCGCTCACATTTTTGGCCGCACTGTAATTTATTTGCGTAAATAATATTTTCGTAATTTATCACATTCTAGAAAAGAAACTGTGAAATAGAAAACATGGAAAAAACACTAAAACCACTTCCAAAACGATTATTAAAAGCTTTAAGAATTGATATACTAAATAAATACCGAGACTAAATAAAAATATAAAATTCAATATTGATATTTGAAAACTCAAGATGACATACATTTTATTTGACAGATTTTTGATTGTTAAAGTACAACTAGCGCCATTGTCCTGTATTTTGGTCAATTTTCTTGCGGAGAAAATTTACAACATAGCCAACTAGGCAATTCCACGTTTATTTGAAAGTTTGCGCTGGAAATTTTAAATCTTATTGCGATTAGCTCAAGATCGAAATTCGTTTAACCCACTTTTGTTGACAAACGTCTTATAAGGTAACGCTTAGACGAACCATTTCGAGCGACTTTTGACCATCCCCTAAATCAGGTTGAAACCCGAAAAGCATGGTTATTGGTATATTATTATATCCTTTACGGGAGCAGTGTCCAAGCAATCGGTAGTCAGGGCTCGTGTATTATCTATGCTCCTGAGAGAAGAACCTCCTAACGATACGTGTCGTGTCCAGAAGCACTTGAAGCCCTTTCTGGATCAAGCCCTTGATCTAACAGCCTAACGAGAGCCTCCTCAGGTGTTGGTTGGTTGGTTGAGGCTCTTAGCAATTATGCCATTGGCCGTCTCGACTATCGGATTATTTTTCAAAAACACAAACAAAAAAGTCGGGTTTTTGTTTTTTTTATTTACTTTTTTTGTTCACAAAGGTTTTCGGTGGGGATTGTTTCTACTCGCGCTTCGCGCAGGAAAGATTTTCGTGACACATGCTATGTGTCTTTGCACAGTACAGTGCTAAATCCACTATACCAATATTATTTTTTACTTGGGTAACACTGTTGCTAAGTGACTTTGCATTATATTTTTTTACTTGGGTATCACAGTTTTCCACGAAGACGTCGTGAGGTATAAATTGTACAAGATCCTAAATAAAATTTGGTTACATTTGAATTTGAACCTTGTCACGTTAACATAGAGTTTCTAGTTCCAAAACTTGCATTTGATCTAAGATTCTGAATTCAAGCTTAGCGTATAGTATATGCAAAATAAACAGATGTTTTTAGTTTTTACCTATTGAAGAATTGCGTTGAAAATAAAGGGAATAGATGATCATATTTCGTTTAAATATTGTAATTGAAAAACCATTTCGACGAATAGGGTTGCTGATCACTGCGGTCCAACAAATATTCTAAGTTTATTGATGTGTTTGTTCAATCATGTTCGTCCTTAATAATTATGACCTTTATGATGTTATCATTCTAAAAAGGCTGGTTTTCCTCAAAGTAAAAAAGGGAAGGTAAGTGATACAATTAGTTAGATAGTATTTGCTTCCATATCGTCAAAAAAGCAAGTTTATTGAGTTTATTTTCATCATGACTGATAATGTAGTATGTAGTATAATACTTTGATGATGATCCGCTCGCATTTGTGCAGTTTTCTAATCAATGCCTATAACTGACCAAATAACATCGAATAAATACTCGTATAAGATAACAATTATGTTCAGAGGCAAATAAAAACGTTTAAAATAGTAGCCCACCAGCATCGGTAACAGATTCTCGGACATACAATAATGTAATATAAATGGGATAATATACCTACTTGTATACGACGATCATACTTAGGTAAATTATATAGAGCCGTTTCATCTGATTATTTTGCGTATACTTACTACAGAAAATTCAAATTCGAATTCTATACCTAGCTAGATAAACGCCGGGTGAAAAGTTTCTGCCGGCGGGAATGGATTGTGTTTTGTTTTCGTCGTGTTTGATGAGAGGGGTAGGTAAGGGTTGCGCGGGTGAAATTTGTTTTTTTGCTGGCTTTATGCGCCCTCTTAAGTACAAGTTTCTAATTAAAATATAAAATAGCGATATCTGCTAAAATAAACAACCATTAGAGCGTTCGCAAACGGCATACAATCCGTGGCCGATTTTTTGTAGGAGCTAATTGAAACAGTAGAGATCAAACGTATCAACGTAGGTCATACAAAAAAAAACTGATCAAATGTAGGATCTACAAAAACTATGCCGTGTGCGAGCGCCCTCACTGCCATACTACCCAACAAAATGGGGAGGGTAGGTAGGAAATACTACGCTAGTCTTAAAAACTTTTTAGAAAAAAAAAACAACTGACTTCCGAAAAAAATGGTTTTGAATTTTCGTTTTTTGCCACCGACTTCCGAAATTAAAGTTATT
The DNA here is from genome assembly GCA_916701695.1 of Agrochola macilenta. NCBI lineage: Eukaryota > Metazoa > Arthropoda > Insecta > Lepidoptera > Noctuidae > Agrochola > Agrochola macilenta. The sequence continues at coordinate 4,553,017 of OU753554.1, read as the reverse complement.
TTTCACTTTGTAGTGTTTTTTTTCGGGAAGTCGGTTGTTTTTTTTTTGTAAAAATTTTTTATTTTTCACTTTTTAGTTGTGGTACCTACCCCACACAAATTCAAATACCAGTTCCTGCTATGTAAATAACAGTCACAGGAAGTTATCATCATATCATTCACATATCCTAAGTGGGAAAAATACGTATTATTGAAGCTTACTCAAAAACAATCCCAGCAAAGTTAATAAAATTTATATGGGACCAATCCGGGAGCATACCCTTTCAAACAAAAAAATAATTTTCAGAATCGGTTCAAAATTGACGGAGAAATCGACGGACATACATAAAAAAGAAACTTGAGAGGTGTCAAGGGACACCCGGATGGAACGAAGTTCAGAGAGAGAGAGAGACAGACAGAGAAACACGCGCACGCCGCACGGCTTACAGCTATAGCAAAAAGTGTCGTTACAACTTTTGGTCTTAATTTTTTCCGTGTAGCCCCCTTTCGTAACGCGCCATAAGGAACTTCGTTCCAAAAAAAAAAAAAACATACATACGCGTCGAACATATAACCGCCTCCTTTTTGAAAGTCGGTTAAAAACAGCTAGCCACTTTGTACACCGCGAGTGAACATCATGTCACAGCACTTAACTTTACCTGACTCCCGCACTATAGTTCCACAGACTATATCTAGACTTCGAAGTTATCTATGTGACAGCTATCTATTTTCTAAGTGACAGCAAAGATGCGACATACCTTGTCATCTTATACACACTCGCTTTCAAAGTCATGTTGATTATGTGATCTTAACTTGAAGTATGAAATGACAGGGTATCGACGGTAATGTGATATTGGTCCTTTGAGTCTGAGCACAATTGAAATAACTTTTGCAGGTAACAACTTTATAGTTAAAGCTGTATTTTCTACACACAACATAATATTCATAACATTCGCCTGTTTTCCCCAAAAGTCAGAGGTTTACCTATAGTAGGTACACCCACAATAGGGATGATGCCTGGTAAAAAAAATGAAATTCTAATTAGTCTGTCAGTCAGATAATTAAAAAATATTAGACACGTCATTTTTGCTTTACCATATTAACAAAAAATTACTTAGATAAAACGCATTTTAAGTTGGGGAGTGCGGGGCGCCACGTCACTAGTATGTATAAAATCTACATACTCGTGAAGTCATGGCACATTCATTCATCTTTAGATAACGTAAAAAAAGAAAAAATATGTGTCCAATATTTTTTTATAACCTCAAAGACGTACTAAAAAAAATTTTTTGTCATCATCCCTATTCGCCAGTTATGTTTAAGTCTCAATTAATCCAGACTCCGGGCTGCTACTGAGAAATTCTAGATGGAAAAAACAAATAACTGTATTTTCTATGAAGAACAAAAATATAGCATGGATTCAACATTCAAAATGACTTGCATTTCAGACGGAGTTTCACATCGGCAAACAACTTTTCGAAACAAGATACTACGTCTATTTTTGAGCTATGCTTATTTGCATCGAGATTTTCTCTTGCAAAATACCTTTTGCTATCAGAAACGTACCTTTATTTCCGTGAAATATTTGAGATTGAGCAATATCCTTAACAACTTCATTCGACTCAGCCAAGCGTTTCTTTCCAATTTTATTAAAAACGTGTTGGTGAGAAAACCGTTCTTTACACTTTATATTTTGTTGAAAATTTTATATTTATACTAAACATGGAAATCGTCTCTTGTGAATCATAGATATATTATATTTTGACAACCCTTTTCCCAACTATGTTGAGGTCGGCTTCCAGTCTAACCGGATGCAGCTGAATACCAGTATTCCACGTGTAGCGACTGCCTACATGACCTCCACAACCCAGTAACTGGGTAATACGATACACCTTGGTTGTCAGACTTTCGGACTTCTGACGACCCGTAACGACTGTCAAAGATCCACGAATGACAGCCGGGACCAACGGCTTAACGTGCTTTCCGAGGAACGGAGGAGACTAGATATGTAAAAATGGTTACCCATCCACGGACCAAACCCGGCAAACGTAGCTTAACGTGATGGATCTACCCGTGCGGTTTTGTGAAACATAGATAATAAATAAAAAATATTTTTGTAAATTGCTTTAAAAAAACTATATTTTAAAACGAAATGAGATCGGTGTTTCCTATCCGAATACTCTGAGTAGTAACACCCAAACAAACTCAGAGGTCACAGTCTCTTTTAAAGTCTAGCCGTAATCTTGGTCAGGTCATATTTGAAGAATGGAAATAAATAAGGAGCTCAGTAAAGGCTACTTTGGGACCTTTGGGACCAACAGCAACACAATTCAATGTCTAAGAAAAACCGGCCACACAGGTCCGGTAACTGGTCTTTTCATACTTGGCTTCATAGTTCGCGGTGTGAACCAAAGTATACAAACACGCGGTAACTACATGAAGCTAAACGAACTTAGCGCAATGTGTCCCACGCTTTATAAATAACTCAACGATGGATGAATACGTCGACAGTTTGATTACACTTCGTAAACTTTGTATAAACTTTGTTACAACACAATAGAACATCACTGAAACATCTCTGAAACTCGTTACCGATACAACGAAAGTACGATGTTACAGCGCGTATACAGGGTGAGTCGGTAACTTGCAGTGTTGACGTCATAACAAGGTTACTGCGATAATACATAATACAGGGGGGTTGCGTTTACAACTGTTTAGCTAATTAGGGTAGTAAAAACAGGAATGAAAGGAGGTGACAAATGGAGTTATTTTATGGGATCTGTACGGCTCATGAAAGTATATTACAAAATATATTTTACTAGCTACCGCTACCGCGGGGCGATTGCACCATCAATAGTCGATCCCGTGGAAATATCGGGATAAAAAGTATCCTATGGGCTAACCCAGCTCATGGTCTATGCATGTGCCAAATTTTATCGAAATCCGTTCTGCCGTTTTAGCGTGAAAGCGTAACAAACAAACATACAAAAAATCAAATCTTTTCTCTTAATAACACTCGTATTAGTTTAGATAAAAGTTTTCAGGTTGTAAACGTTATTAGTAATTAACTGTTTGTTTATTTATTTAACATCGATGGTCCTAGTTTATCATTTATAACTTCCAGTTACAGTAAGCGGGCACGCCCTTTATGTCTGGAGGCTTTTTATTTAGATATATAGTTCTGTATACGTTTAGTTTTTTATTTCGGCCTGAGTATAGTTCTCGATGATTTTGTTTGGTTAATTGGCGTGTGCTAGCTAACATATGGCTAATAATTTAAATTATGTTTTGTGTTGCGTAATGTAAATTATTTTGAATAGTATAACAAAGTTTTTTTTTTTTTTTTTTGTTCTTCTGACTGAACAGACAGCTGTGCTGCTGGGGAGTTTGTTGCGCCTCTTCTTCTTCCCAGCTAACGCACTAGGAAGTGATGAAGGGTGGGCGTTTCGGGGGACTGTCTTATGTAATTTTGGCGTTCGAAAAGTGCTGATTCTCAGCCTAGTTTGAATAAATGACTTTTGAATTTTATTCCACAAATGCTTTGCCAATTTAAAAAAATTGGATCTAAATAAAGCACAAGAACTTTGCACATAAACTCACACCTTCTTCCCATGGGGGGTAGCTAGAAACTACAAAACGCCTCCTGCTACGATCGTTACATACTTCTTTTGCTTTGTTACGTTCATACATCAGCAGGCCAATTCTCGTACTTAAAAAACGTTCACATTCTAGTCGCAATCTGTCAAACTTGTCAAAAATGTTGGTAAATTGATTGTATTTTTGACAGATTGCGAATGAGATGCGAATGCGAAAGTCCTTAAAAATTACGGGAATTGCCCCTCAGGTCATACACGCACGCTGGTTGCAAGTACTACGCACCTGACCTTTCTGAAGAACATCACCCATAAGGTCGTGTCATATCCAGATAAAGTGCAAAGTTGAGAACAAAAATGCAATTACAGAATGAACAGCTACATGAATACGTGATCCTGATTGTTAACACAATCAATTATGACGTCATATCAATTTTGCTGATACCACGAAGTTATTAGTATGGAAACTATATGTCAATGGCAATTACAGCCCAATATACAATGTGTAACTGAATTAATGCACACTGAATCAATTTTCTAGATTTTTTTTAAAAGGTAATTTTTTATCCCAAAAATAATTAAATTACGTAAATTACAGTCAAACTTCCGCTATACAGTAAAAAAAAACAAAATGGACGAAGTTATTACTACCCTAGACCCATAAACGTGTGAGACTGTGTTTGCGTAGATTTGTAATGTGACTACAATTTTTTCCCAAAACCAGTGTAACTTATTTAATAAATAAACAATATTTTATACATAATAGCAAAAATTCTGAGTATGTATTATGATTATAACATAATATTTATCGGTGGTGTGCATTAATTCCGAGACATGTTGTAGAAATCAGTAAAAGCATCAACCAAAACCTTTATAAAATGCAAAGAGACCCTGTAAAACACAATAATAATTCTTCCAATACAAACGTTCCTCCAAATTAAAACTACAACAAAAGTGAAGTTTAAACAACGCTGTTTCAAGAACTTTCTAGTCCCAGTACGTGATTCCAACACGATCCAACCACCTTCAACACGATCCAACCACCTTCATTTCTTGAAAGTTAGTCCCTCCTCTAGTTACTTAGTTAACGACTGCTCTCCACTAATTGTTACAATTATACCTGACTCCTTGTTCAACAGCCGCCTTTCTCTAATGAGGCATAGCTTAGGTAACGTACAGTCGCGGACTACAAATGTTTACCGCCACTGTCTAAGTATTTGATTGCACATTTCAGTTTTGTAAGGTCGCTTGATTAAATGAACTAGGCTTATGAAAAGTTTCATGCAAAGATGTGATATAAAGAGTTTACAGTCATCAATACGCGGTTAACTGGTTTGATCTCGGAGTGCTTTACAATTTAAAAAAGTAATATGGATGTTGTATGGCGATCTCGCTAAACTAGAGGAGGGATAAACTTCAAGAGACGTCTCTTGAAGTTTGTCCCTCCTCTAATTACTTAAGTAACGACTGCTCTCCACTAATTGTCACAATTATGTGCAACGTTAGATCGCGGTACAAAATTTACGTCCGGCGTATTCCAGACAGCCAGCTTTTTTTACTTGGTAGATACAGCAGTTATTCAGTAGTAGTAGTAATATAGTTCACTTCAGATCCAAAATTAGCTGAGGCCCTTGAACACAGACTTCACTGACATGCGGACGTCGAGACAATTCAGCTGTTAGACAACACAAATATAGTGCAAACGAACAAAACCCTCCGAGTTAGTGTAGTGTAAAAAGTGTAGAAATAATAGTGACATTGACACACATTACTCATGATCAAGGTGTTTATATTATTACTAGCTGTTGCCTGCTACTTTGTCTGCGATCCAGGATGAAAAGTAGCCTATGTCCATCTCCAGGTTATGGTCTACCCATGTGCCAAATTTCATCCAAATCCGTTAAGCAGTTTTAGTTAGGTTATCAGACTCTAAGAAAGTAGAACGGACTTCTTCTTTTCGTGTGGTTAGTGACTAACCTAGTGTCAGAGTTTTAAAGCCGCCCATGGGCCTCTGACTTGGGTTCACATGCCGTCGAGAAATATCTCTCAGGCATGGTGACCGGTTTCCTCACGATGTTTTCCTTCACCGTTTTTTAAGCAAGTGATAATTATACAATACGCACATGAATATTCGAAAAGTCAGAGGTGTGTGCCTTGGGTTCGAACTAGAGACCTATGACTTGGCAGTCTGACGGTCACACCACTAGGCTATCATTGCTCATCTGCACCAGAACGGACCTGTGCAAAGTACAACAACACTGTTCTTAGTTTTAAAATAGTTATCACGTAAAAATTTAAATTAGATTAAAGATGTTTAATAAGTACATCACAAATTCACATTAACATTCCCAAAATGACATCTTTATCTCACCTAAAACTCTTTACACCCAACTCAAAACGTTTACACCAACATCTAAGTAACCTTCGCTTCCTAAACTAGGTATCTTAGTCTACAGATCTAAGCCACCAATTCTTTGTGGCCGGCCTTATGTTCTTGACACCCGCTCCTAGCTCCGTGTAGCGTGAAATTAATTTCATCAAAAGGAATCTCGGTTAAATGTGATGTGAGTTTTAGTAGAGACTGAAGTGCTTGTGAGAATCAGCTGGCAATGAAGTCTGTGTCTTAGGAAACATTTAGTTAATGCTTTATTTTAACACAATATTTCATTTAATACAAAAAATTATAACTAACTGTAAAATTATCATAAATCCGAGCAGCCCTTCACTTTCTTTGTTTTGTGGTGACATCTACAACGCCACATGCGAACTACGCATCAAATACCTGATGTCATACAAATCTTGCATCGCGCAAGCAGAGTTTACCACGCGACGACCTCCCGACATCAATCGCTTGGCAGTTGCCCGCCAAACACGACACTCGTCCGGTCGGAGGATCGTCCCTTTTCTATAGAGGATGAGTGAACTTTACACCCTGATCTTCATGCCTCTAAAAGTTTGATACCCGTAAGCCTGATTTACATGATGCAAGTTTATTGCCTGTGGCATACCATAAGTTGAGGTAAAACTAAAAGTTGGACCGTCCAAACAGTGTATAGACGATGCAAGACATTTGTTGCTTCAATTTTATTATATGCCACAGGCAAAAAACTTGCATCGCGTAAATATAACTTGCCATATAAGGCTAGGAACAAATACAAACGGGCTTAAATTCGCTGAACGTGGCAACTACGCATACACCCGTTCTTTTGCCTATAAGCGAAATTACGCTTTCGGAGTCCCGACGCGTTTTTGTACTTGGTTTTTTTCCCAGTCTTAGTCCATTATTTTGACATAATTCCCTCATCACAATTTCATTAAATCGTGTTGTATTATATTATTACAATGCTATCGCAAATACTACGGCATTTTAAAAATAGTACCTGGTCGACCGAGCTCTGCTCTGATGAAAAAAGAGAATGCTCATTTAACTGTATAGGAAAGTTCATACTAATTCCATGTATAGTAAATATTAATTCCATGCTGCCATGTCATTATTCTAAGGTAGCCATCTTGTTCTAAACTTTGGGCGACTGAGCTCTGCTCGGGTGAAAGCACGGAAAAACAAATTTTCCCAGATGAGACCTAGCTATATCGATTATGCGCCGATCGAAATTGTTGGAGCCGTTATCGAGAACGTGATTACAAATACATATATTGCTCATTTAATAGTATAGGACTCATGTTCCTATTGTTCTCAAGAACAACTCTGCAAAGCTATTAGACGCAGCGAACTCAACAGGTGACGCTAACAACAGTAGAATTAGAGGAAGACCAGGGGACTGCTTACGTTAATTACACGACATTAACTTCCGTAGGATTGTGTTACGTTGAGGGGTAGACTACGGATCACGGACCCGGATCGAACAGGGTTTTTTTAGGTACATTCTGTATATATAGGTAGAAGATAGGTTATCTTAGGAATTATTTATGTAATAAGATAATTATTACACACCTGACCTGATATCTGAAGTACAGGTTTATCCAAGATCAGGTTGGATCTTATTATTTATATACCATTTTAGGGTAATACGAAACAAATGCTATTATTACAATAAATAATTGTTTTTGTAATATTGTCTGTCAATTATGCATTGCGTACTTAATACAGAATTTTTAATTATGGCGCATTCCTAGAACATACATCCCCACTTATCCTGGTAACGTCATACATTATCCCAGTGACATCATACATTATTGTTATTGGAAAATTAAAAGAAAACCACGTAGCGCTATCATGACGGGCTTTATTTAATAATACAGCAAATTGGCCCATCCATTTACAGTTAATTATAAAAGCTAATTAATGAACACGCTTATCGCCGGCAGCATAATGGATGATTTTAATTTGATTATTATCTTCGATGAAAACATATTATTATTGGTGTTTTCATCGACATATCTTACATAATAACCATTCCAGATGTATACCTATACTTTATTATTATTGAAACTAATATTCATGTAGACAAATTAACGTAATACGAGGACATTGACCTTATAGCTGATGTTCTTCAGAAAAATCTGGTGTAGTACTCGCAATCGGCGTGCTTGTATGACCTAGACCTTAAATATATGAAAGTAAACGAAGCAAAAGCAGTAGGTGTGTAAAGATCGAAGCAGGTGGCGTTATGTAGTTTCTGCTTACCCGCTTGAGAACAAAACGTAAGTTGTATTATGTATGTAAATTAACGTGAACTTCACCTTCCCTTCATCATGGGTTCTGTTTCCTCGAACGAACTCTTTTCCTCGTTCGTTCGAGGAATCACAACTCACGATGAAGTTAGGCCAATAAGGATGATGACTAAACATTTTTTTTAGTCCGTCTTTGAGATTATAAAAAAATATTGGACACGTATTTTTTCTTTTTTTACGTAATCTAAAGATTACGGCGCTACAGTGTGCCATCACGTCACGAGTATGTAGATTTTATACATACTAGTGACGTAGCGACCCCCACTCCCCAACTTAAAATGCGTTTTATCTAAGTAATGTTTTGTTAATATGGTAAAGCAAAAAATACTTGTCTAATATTTTTTAATTATCTGATTGACGGACTAATTAGTATTTTATTTTTTTACCCAGTCATCATCCCTGTTGTCCACGACGCTACTAAGTACCAACCAGCTACAAACGCAAATCACCAATGAGTAGCCAGAATATCACAGCACTTTTAATGGCGGTCCGTACACGACGCGGCTTACTAACGCGTTATTTGCTATAGTCGGCGCACGACTGCTAGTCACGGCCTGAAAAATGTGAGCGGTGAGACGGGGAGGTAGACAAAGGCCAAGCTAACTCAGTCTGCCAATATTGTCAATGGCGCCCTCACTTCTCACCGCTCACATACCTCAGGCGGTGACTACCAGTCGCGCGCGGACTAACTATAGTTTGTGATTGGTTGCGTCGTGTACGGACCGCCAATAAAATACTAGTTCTATGACATTCTGGCGACTCGTTGGTGATTTGAGTTCGTCACTGGTTACTTTGAGTAGCGTCGGGGACGATGGGCCTAACAAACACATATTAATAATCGGTAATTTTGCGTGGAACCTTAGTTCCACTCAAAGGTAAGTCATTCACATGGTCGGTCGGTTAGGTAAGGCAATTATATGAACTTAGTAAAACAGTCATAATTTACCTACATCATTTTCCTGCCTTTATTCCAATTTATTTGGGATTAGCGTAATATCTTTTTGTTCTTCCATACTTCTCTATTAGTCGTCATATCAGTAGTCACCCCCTTCCTAGCCTCATCCTTCACTCAGTCCGCGTAGATTTTCCACTCATTATGAGATATTCTTTTCTAGGGTTCCGTACCTCAAAAAGAAAAAAATGGAAACCTTATAGGATCATTCGTGTGTCTGGCTGGCTGTCTGTCTGTCTGCCCGCCTGTCACAGTCAATTTGCGCTGAATCTACTGGATCAATTTAGTTGAAATTTGGTACACACAGATGTATTTCTGTGACCCAAACATGGACGTGTAACGTAAATAAATGAATTTTGAATATGGGGGTCACTTTTGGGGGGCAAACGAGAAAAAAGAAGATTGGCAAACTGTACCATGTGTATATCAAAAGAAAGAGCTTACTGCGAGGATCTGAAATATTTTTTTATAATTTTAAATACTTGTATATTAACCATTCCCCCCTTTGAAACTACTGAGCCAAAAAATTTAAAAAAATAAAGAGAATATTTCTTTACTCATACATTACAAGAAAACCTATAAGAAGTCTATGCTCAAACGACAATTGAATATTTGTACACCATATACTATGTGGTAGAATGTATAGAACTAACAAAAATACTAACACCATACTATGTAAAACAACATTCTCACAAATAAATAAATTCTGATTCTGATGCTCATAAAAGAACATGGTAAATCTCTCAATATTGTGCGTACAAACTTACATTTGCAGTTGGAAGAACATGTTTTTCAAGTACAAAGCTTAGTTTAGTCTTGGCATAAATTCATACCAACTACGGAACCCTTCATTGTGCGTAGTCCGACACGCACTTGGCCGGTTTTTTCTTTTTTCCATCTTGCGGTCCGGCGCCGCCAGTGCGGCTCCGGCATCATGAAATCAGAAAGCCTTATAGCCGTCCACATCCATACTCTAAACTTCCCTCGCGACATTTTCCTCACTCCTCCACATCACATGCCCAGACCATGAAAACCGATTTCCGCACAACTTTTCAGTCATCGGTGCCGCTTTCAGACTTCCTGTTACATACTCATTTTCTATTCTATCCATTCGTAATATACCAGCGACTACGAGTATTTAATTACTTTGCGGAGTTGACTGTCCAAGGTGCTTTGGAGTTGGAGGTATAGCCGACCTCGTGATTACATAACCACTTTAGACAACAAAATCCCAGTAAATTTAAACTTTACTAAGGTTGAAACTATCTAACTGTGACATAGATAAATAAACCTTGTAGTTTTATGACGTGCAAGTGATATTCAAGCTTAGGGTGGCAAAACTAACGAGGTCGACTATACCTATGTAAATAACATAACATTACATCATGCCTGTATTTCACCGAAGGGTTAGGCAGAGGTGCACCCACATTTCGCCAGTTATGTTTAAGTCCCATGTAATAGGGGGCGAGCCTATTGGCAACCGGGCAGAAATCCAGACTCAGTGGTGCTACTGATAGCATACGGTGGAGGTCTGCCCTGCTTGGGCGGAGCACCGCCGTGTCCTTACGGAGGCGATCGGCGGCGGCGATCTCGCGTCCGGCCCTGGTTCAGGGCATGGTCCGGAGCGAGAGTGCATGGGAAGCTGTCACTTCCTTCTGCGAAGCAGTAATGCTCGCAAAGGAGGAGGCGGAGCGCGCGAGGGAGAGGCAAGATTCGCGCCCTCGCGCCCCTAGTCGACGCAGGAGACGCCCCGGGCGTCGGGAGTCGCGAGCCGACTTCCGCCCACCGTAGGCGCGGGCTTGCGAACGGAGAGCAATGGGTAGCTCGCCGTCCGATTAGGACCAGGCCCGGGTCGACGGCGCGTTGTGTTCCACGCGCGCCTCAAAGAGATATCAGCACCAACTGACGGGGTCTGTAAGGGCCAATGCGTGCCGGGGTCGCGGGAAAGTCCTAAAGGGATACCGTGACCCCTGGCAACGTTCAGACACCTGAAGGAACACGGGTGGGTTTTAGTCAGTAAGAGTCTGACACGCCCTCCCACTCCGCCCCGAGCGGGAGAATTTATTTGATAATTTCCCACCCAAAAAAAACCAATGAAAAACACAAGAACACTGCTTGACCTACGACTACTGAACCATTGGAGCAGTACCTACGTAAATATCGCCTAACATATAGCGACAAAATACGATGTGACTACTTATCTGTATTCAACCCCGACACTATTAAAGTGAAGTAAAACGCGTCATTTCAATTAAAAGCGGTTCTAAAGGTCGCTATCAAATATGTACACACGATGTGACGTCATATGACCGCCATTTAATTTTGCAGCCGAAGGAATCTGCGCGCGAATGATATTGCTTTGTGAATATTATATTTTGCCTTTTGGGGTTACTGTTACACGTTGTGCTGAATTTGGAAAAAGGAAAATGCTTATTAAAATATCAGGTAGCGTTCACTTAATAAGAACTCAGCTTGCTGATTACAGCAATCTAAGATGTAGTAAGCATAGGTAGGAACCAAACATAGGGACGAAAATAAAAAATGTCGGGAGGTGTCGTGGGACACCCGGTTGGACCCATGTTCCTTTCGCTGTATAATATGTATTAATACAAAGCCATCTAGTATAGTTAAAAAAGCTATAAGTTTCAAGTGTCAAAAGTTTAATTAAAACTTATACTAGATGGCTCTGTTTTAAAAAACTAAAACTTTTGAAAACACTTGAAACTAGCTTTTTCGTAACGTGACGATGTCTGCCGGTATACTCCTACCACAACCCGCGTTAAGGTCGTTACAAAACAAAAAAAATTGGTGGTAAAAGGACCAATTGTTGAACAATGACTTTTAGATAGCTCCGCGATTAAGTCTTCTACAGAATTGGGCCGTTGTCACAACCACGCTTGGCATATTTTCAAGCTTGTTGCTATCAGAAAATGTATAATAATACGTTCCAACCCTTATTTCCTTTCGGTTCACTCTCGTGAGATCGTTGATACATTAATTATAAACTCACGCTTTTTTCCCATGGGGATAAGCAGAAAATACAGTTAGGTCTACCTAATGGTGGACAGCGGTCAATGGACAGACGCATCGCCGACCACTGTTGAACGTGCAGAAACTGCTTATCATTACATTACAGTGTACTGTTGCGCACAGCATTGTGTGATCCCAATTAAATTAGTCGCTACAGCCTGTCCTAGTAATATGTAAATTGAATCGTGATTAATTAACGGCTGACCTGAACGTCATCAGTAACATTAGTTAGGTACAGGTGTAGAATTTAAATAGATATAGATAAATCCTTTATTTGGTGCACTCAAAAGATAAAGCAAGATATACAAAAGCACGATTAAATCGTGGGCAGTCCCCACGATATTATCGTGCTTTTGTTATTTTTTATTGGAACGAAGTTCTTAACGCAAGTTGCGGTAGGAGTAAACTGGTAGAAATCGTCACGTAACGCAAGAGCGTTATACCTGAAAAAAAAAATGTTTACTTGCTGAAAACTTATACTAGATGGCTCTGTATTAAAAAACAAAAACTTTTGACACTTGAAACTTGAGACCATACTGGATGGTTTTGATACATAATATACAGTGAAAGGAACTCCGTTCCAACCAGGTATCCTGCAACACCGATTGGACTGGACTGTTTTTATTCACTTGCGACCCGCCCCTGCTTTGCACGAGTGCAATGGCGACATGTCAAAACTACAAGTTCTCTCTGCTATATTAAAGTTCAAATTTTAATGTATTATATACATAAACTTTCCGGAATAAAGTGTCAAAACCGCGGTGAAAACAACATCAATATCCGTTTTGTAGTTTAGAAGATCTAAGCGGTCCACAGACAGACGCAAAAACTAACTTTTTACGACTTTATTAATGCTCTAGCTTCTGCCCGCGACTTCGCTAGCGTGGAAGTCGTAAGATACACAATATACTAAAATGACAGCCACATTTTTATAAAAACAACTTCGTTTTCGCTTAGCGTTCTTTCTGAGTTTGTTTCTTTTTGCACGGCTCCTGAGGGTCGTAGCGGCTATCAAATGAAATAAAAAAATAAAAAAACAAATCCGACTAGTAGTTCCAGAGATCAGTGCGTTCAAACAAACAAATAAAAACAAACAAACTCTATACGCTTGATTATATTTATAGATTATTCATACACCTTCCGGAATAAATTCTCCAAATGATGGTGAAAACCCCATCAAATTCCGTTGCGTGGTTTAGAAGAACAACTCGGTCACACAGCAGACGCGAAAACTTTAATTTAATCTGTGTATAGATCACATACATATAGAAGGTGTTTTGAAATAGCCTCGATCGAATCGAGCGATTTTTCGGGTTCCGTAGCCAAATGGCAAAAAACGGAACCCTTATGGACGTCATGTCTGTCTGTCCGTCCGTATGTCACAGCCACTTTTTTCCGAAACTTTAAGAACTATACTGTTGAAACTTGGTAAGTAGATGTATTCTGTGAACCGCATTAAGAATTTAGAAAAAAAACAATACATTTTGGGGGTTCCCCATACTTAGAAATGAAACTCAAAAAAAAAAAGCTTGAAGGTTTTTTTTTTTATATAATTTTTATTTAATTTTTGAAGACATAGGTCTTCAAAAATTAAATTGATGTTTCTAATATAATTTTTTTCTAAACTGAATAGTTTGCGCGAGAGAGACTTCCAAAGTGTTAAAATGTGTGTGTGTCCTGTAACTTCTAAAATAAGAGAATGATAAAACTAAAGAAAATATAGGATGTACATTACCATGTAAACTTCCACCGAAAATTGGTTTGAACGAGATCTAGTAAGTAGTTTTTTTTTAATACGTCAGAAATCGTAAATCGCAATTTACCTTTCATTCAATAAACTCAAATATAAAAATAAAATAAAACATTTCATTTCATACGGAACGATACAAAGTCAAAAAGATGCTACCACACTCGTTTTACCACATAATAAAGTCTTATCTCAGCAAGAGATGTTTTGAAGTGAAGTTTGATGATGAACTTTCCGATTTGCATCAGATCAAATCAGGAGTACCACAGGGAAGTGTACTAGGACCGGTTCTCTACACCATATATACTGCTGACCTACCAATAACTGGCAAGACTACGGTTGCGACATATGCAGATGATACAGCTTTACTATCTACACACACGAATCCAGCAATCGCATCAGAACACCTACAAAAACACATTGACAAAATTGAAGAATGGCTTAAAATCTGGCGAATTCACGCAAATCAAAGTAAATCAACACATGTGACCTTTACTCTCAAGAGAGACACGTGTCCGCCTGTTATGCTTAACAATGTAGAAATCCCGCAAGATGACAATGCAAAGTACCTGGGCATGCACTTGGATCGAAGGCTGACATGGCAAAAACATATATGGACAAATCACAAAAATGAACTTGCCCACAGACTGGGTGGAGATCAGGGCCTTCAACATAGAAGATTAAAGAGACATAGTGTCTCAACCCTACAAAATAGATTCATCAAAAAGGAATGAGACACCTACCTGAGAAGTGTCTCACCAAGCTAAAAAGCCTAAACAGATACAAGTATCAGACAGAGCAGTGGCTTATTGTTGTGTCCAACAGATTGCCGTAGTGCAGAAAAAAAAAACATACGGAACCCTTCATGGGCGAGTCAGACTCGCACTTGGCCGCTTTTTTAATGTAGGAACAGTAAAACTTAGAAATACGTAGAGTGCTACAAGGATACTTTGGCGCCTGATTGACATTGGCAGGGGGAGTTGTTGGTAAACATTTGATCAATTCTAACAGAAAATGTATTGACAAAACAATATGGCGGCGTTAGTTCCAATTTTGGCCACGCGCCAAAAGGACCATGTCATTGTAGTGTTGCAACTTGTAAAAACTACCTTTTAAAATGTTGTGACTTTGTGAGTAACCAAAGTTTACACAGGGTGATTTTACAGAATAGCAGGAAGAGAACGCTGTTCATTATTTGTTTAAAGATTGAATGTAATGGGAACTTTTAATTGCTAACGCTGGTTTTCGCTATCAGTTTAAAAACACACAGGGAGGGACCAAGCTGGAATACGAAACCACAATTACGACTTTTTCACAGCATCTGCTCGTTATATACTCGTATCATCCAAATCTAACCTAAAGTAATTCATTATAGCCCTGGGGTTTAGCTAGGTAATGATATTGTAATGAATTTGATTATAACCCGCTGGTCAATAATAAGATTTGAATTTGGAACATCAACAAAAAAAAAACTTATTTGAAAATAGAATTGCTTTCTATTATCTCGCAAAAGTTGTGAAAAGTAGAGTATTCTCGTCGGGGATAAAGGTGTTTCCGTTTTGGTTGAGCTTGACTTTCAAACCCTCGCTGCACTCAGGATTCTTGTCTTAACTCCCTCGCTTCGCACAGGAGTTAACTATTGAATCCGTCGCTGCACTCGGGTTAGTAGCGAGTAGTCGAGTTAGTTAGCCCTTGAATCGTTCGTTCCTTTCGATATTCAATATAGCGCCCGTAACATATGAACTGCTTTATCCCTTGGTGAATGATCTTGTATTTCGAAATGTTAACCCTGGTTGGTGCGGTGTGTAGTAGCGAACCCATCCCCGGGAACACCTTCACATGCTATAATTCAAATACTATTTGAACCTGATCCTATACCCGAATCCGTAGATAAGCCGTTTCAAATATCCGGCTTGTAGTATATGTTGTTATCAAATAAGAATACTTTTTGCTAAGCATTTAAATAAAATTTGTTTGGTGTTTAACAGATAGTTGACAGTTGATTACGAGTATTATTACAAGTGAGGGTACCCAGTATAATTTCAGGCAACCAATCAATTCCCGAAGAAAACAATATGATCGCCTTATAAGTGCATAATAATATGTTTTATTAATCGTTCGTTATACAAGTTAATTATTTCGCCATTCACAAGATAATAGTGGATCCTCCCAAGCGCTAGTTGTACGGAAATAGCAAATAATAATTATAAAAATAAATACAAAAAATTCTTTGATACTCTTTGAAAATGCATCATCCTGTTTAAATTTCATTCAATAAGTAATTAGCAGCGACGGGCTAACTGACCCGCGCCGTCTTCGTTTTTGTGCTTTTTTAGATATTATTACAATCTACCTCACAATGTCTTATAAACTATGTTTAACCACAACTACGTTAGTATTAAGATTGCTTAAAAGTGTTTTAACATCCGGACAAACCTATTGAGGTTTTTGTGATGTTTCTGTTTATATTTTATTTTATTCCTTAATTAATAAACAATAAAAAAAAAAAAAAAAAAAAAAGGTATCCGTCTTCCGGTAGGGTACGGAAACTAGGTTAGTACCTGAAGCGCAGGCCATACTGGGTGCGAAGCGAGTTCGTTTATACGTATAGCTGCTGCGACTTTTCATACTTCGGTCTAAAGTTCTTGGTGTGAACCGAAGTATGAAAAGACGCGGTAGCTACATGAGCGAAGCTATACGAACTTACCTTCGTTCCCAGTGTGGCCTTCGCTTTACACGGCTCAAAGTTGCAACATTGCCGACGCTACGACGAATAGTTTCGGAACTTCCTAAAGCCGAATATCGGACTAGTTTCGGCTACTTATCTTTTAGGACGATATTCATAGACCGAGCTTAGACTTTACTTTGCTAAGCAAAGTTAGCGTTTCATACGAAAATATAACTGATTCTTAAGCTTAACTATATGTTCATAAATGAGAGCAAGTTTTTTAAACGAATATGAACCTTAACCGAAATTATATCTGTGAATCTTGCTCTAAAACCGAATTTTAGTTGTGTAATACTTTTGTACTTGGGATGATTTTATGAAAATAGATAGTGTAAAATGATGATATTCAAGAACAGTATTTGCAGCGAATAACAATACAAATTCAAATTCAAAATCATTTATTTGCTAATATGGGTAATTACATAAAGTTGTTAAAAAAAAGGGGATAGTTCAACCATATTACGCCTTGAGGCATGCAAATCTCAAGCGTTGACTGCATCACAACATTATTATACAGTTACTTGCAACAATAATTTATAATTAATAACACAATTATGGGTAATTTCACATGGCAAATAATAATGAAACATAAGTGAATAATAATGTCACTAGAAATTTAAATTTAAATGTCATGTATTAAATGAGAATGTCAAGATATATTTGTAAATAAATGTTAAAGTAATAATAATAGATAATTAATTAGTGCTTAATCACATGTCATATCAACAACAATATTTCTGAGTACAATATGTCCTTAAATCCTCTATCAAATAATCCTGAATACTATAATAACATTTAAATTCATCGATGGATGGCGTTTCTAGTATAGACTTTAGTAAGTGATTGTACATACGCGGCGCCATACTGAAAATGCTTTTGGTATATAAGGCTGTCTTGCTAGATTTGCAACAGATTTTATCACTATGCCGCTTACTTCTGTACTTATCAAAAAGATGTTTGTTCGTTCTTGCAAAGCTAGGAATCTCATAAATGTAGACACACGGCAATGTCAATAAATTATATTTGATAAAATGTGGCCTACAGCTATCAGTCTGGTTGATATTAAACATACCCCTAATACACCGCTTTTGCGCCTTGAATGCAATGTCCTTATTTGTGGAATTACCCCAGAATATAATACCATACTTTATCAAGGATCCCACGTAGCCATGGTATGCTGCAAGTACAGCAGAAGTGTCTACCGTTTTTGCGAGCATATGTAGGGCATATGATTGCTTATTTAATTTTTGATTTAAAGTATCAACATGTGTCTTCCAATTCAGATTATAATCAATTGACAAAATACGTGTATAAAAATACAGCGAAAGAACCTTATGAATTGTATCATGTTTTACCTGCCATCGTTTTGTTTTATTTTTATGTTTAAAGTTACAAAGGAAACTGAAGTCTTGCCATGACGTCGGCGTCTTACAAAAAGTCTGCCAGTCGGTAAAGCTGATTTCAGACGTTTCACTCCCATGAATCTTCATTTTTGTTTCATTCCACTTTTACATGACAGTGACTAAATTACATAGGCATTCTGAATGTTCATGTGCTCATTTCATTTATTTAATTTTTCGACTATCCGGTAAGCGAGTGAAAGATATGAAGAATAGATTCACTAATGAATTTATTTTTACTCAAACTCAAAGCATTTATTTCAATTAAACCATTTACAGGCACTTTTGAATGGTCAAGGAGTCGGTCAGTGAAGCTAGTTGCCAATTCCAAAGCGTAGTAGGTACCAATGGAGAAGAACGGGCAAGAACCTCCACGGACACTCTTTTAAATCATAATATGGTTACAAAAAATTCGTTACATCATTCATGTTGAAATTATACTATACATGTGAGAACAATGTAGAAAGACGTTCACGTTAGAAGCGTCCGTAATAAAAAGATAAAACAAAAACAATTCAAAATCAATTAAAATAAGCCATGGCAGCTAAGAGTTGACCAGTTCCAACTGCGGCGCCCGTTCACGAACGCATGGATCAGCATTCAGCTCAACTTAAATTGATTCATTTTATGTCCAGACATTTCACTTCGAGTGAAAGATGCTAAGTGAAAAATAAAAATGAACAAAAGTGAAGCGTCCGATATCTGCGTAATCTTTCCTTAGATATGTATTCGAAGATTTCCTGTACCCGGGCTAAGCAGCACCTCACCCAACTCGCTAATCTTTCAGCTTAGTTTAAGCTTCCTCGCTAACTTTTACCTTTACGTCAAGGTTGAAATGAGATAAAAATTTAATAAAAAATACTCGTAACTGATCGCTCATTACGCGCGTGTGCAGAAGATTGAATAAAAACACTTTGAAGAGACTTTTATATACTTATTCCCTGTAAATTGAGAGGTCTGGCTCTTGTGATACAGGAACTCTTAGTACAAGAGACAGAGCTGCACAAATGTTTTATAAATCAGCCTATAATATTCCTATTGCTGGGACAGAGGCCTTCTCTCTTCGAGAGGGAGTGGGCTGAAATCTACCACGCGGGCCCAATGCGGGTTGGTAGATGTGATTAATAAAATCCTTGTTAAGTTACCTCCTTGGTTGTCATAATATGTTGAAGTAAAAAGTTCGTTCCATTTTTAAATAATACAATAGATAGGAGTTTTCATAGTAATTTATTTGGCCGCTAAACACGACAGATATGGATTTTCATACAAACATTGCTGGCCGGGCGCTCGCTTGTATTCGACCAGTACCGCAATTTCGATTTATCTCTAAGAAGGTTGTCAAAATAATGTTCGAATTTCCAAACACGTTTGAGAAAAGGTAATTTTATTTCTTCCTTTATTATGAGACACAAAGGTAATAATCGCAGTACTGGTCGGAATTAAAGTTCCAAAGAAAGTTTGAAAACCAAGTTTACAATGAAAAACCTTGGACTAGGAAACAGCTTTTCTATGAAAAAGGTTTTTATTTTCTACTTTTTAGGGGTCCGTATCCAAAGGGTTCCAACAAGACCCTATTACTAAGGCTCCGCTGTCCGTCGGTCCGTCTATCATAGGGCTGTATCTTTTGAAAGGTAATAAATAGGTAGACAGTTGAAATTTTCAAATAGTGCGTGTAGTACTATATGGCCGCTATAACAAAAACCAATACAAATTTAAAAAAAACCTGACTGCAAAATCACATAACTGAAAAGACAAAAACAAGCATTATAATCTAGGCGGGGGACAAACCAAAAACCTGAAAAAATGGTGTTACTTTTGTTCAAAGACCTATCTAAAAACAGTTGGGTTTTTAAGACGAATATAACGATACCTTAACTGTCGAAATCCATCCAGCCGTTTGGAAGATACGAGGTAATAAAGAAATTTACAAACAAACATACATATAAGATACGCGTGAAAAACATAACCCTTCCTTGGCAGTCGGGTAAAATAATAATAATAATACCAGCCTATTACTGTCCTGCAGGGCAAAGACCTCCTGTCATACAGAGAAGACACGAGCATGAATCACCACGCTTGCTCAAGACGGGTTGGCGATTTCAGACTTATATTAACTATAAATCCGGGTTTCCTCACGATGTTTTCCTTCACGGATGTCAGTAATGTCCAAGATAAACTCAGAAAGTACATATGCATTGAAAAAGTAACATTGGTACTTGCCCGGATTTGATCCCACAACCTCGTGCATGAGAGGAGAGGCCTTAGCCACTGGGCAATCACGACATGTCGATAGTCGGGTAATAAAGTCCCCCATTAATTTTAACTTATTTCATTTGTATTGTTTTTTGTTACCAGACCATACCAGAAACGTGTTTTTTTTAAGTATTAAAAGAAAATATGTTTTGGTAATTAATATTGTACGGTGGTACGGAACCCTTCGTGTGCGAGGCCGACTCGCACTTGGCCGCCTTTTCCGAGGAATTAACAAAGAGCAAAGTGGTAGAAGTTAAAGGATTTGTTCCAACCTGGATCCGTCCCGAACTTCCCTAGTAGTTCACTTTAATCTGGTCTGAAATTCTCTCCGGACAACGGGAAAATTGTAAGTAAGTAAGATTATTTGTTAAAGTTTACGAAGACGGACCTATTTTGAGAAAGGTTTTATGTTACAAAGTAATTAAAGCTAATGCTTTGGTGTCTCTTTACGGTTTAATGGTTGAAATATTTTTACACGTGAAATTGTTTATGTCGGAAATTATCCCACGGGAAACTGCTACCGAGATAAAAAGTATCATATATGTTAATCCAGGTTATAAACTATCTGGGTGGCAAATTTCATCCAAATCCGTTAAGCCGTTTTTACGTGATTGAGTAACAAACATCCAAATATAAAAAACTTTCACATTTATAATATTATATAATACGAGTATATGTATAGTATAATTTAACATGTATTATAGTAGGAAGTAGGATAGTAGGATATAAAAAACCCCCGACACAAACATTTCCTCATTTCTCTATCCTACTCAATCACCAGACCCTGTTCATCATCTATCTATAACCTATTCATTGAGACCATTCCAGTGAGTCCAAACACGATAAGTTGGTAAGGGAGTTGGGTATCCTGCAAATTCCAGGTGATGCTGCAGCATCAGTTCAGGGTTACTATGTTCTTCTAATATCATTGAAGTAACAGAATACCAAATTTCAAATCGATCAGACCTGTGGAAGACGCTCACATCCATTCATCAACTAGAAAAGAGCTAGATAATCTTCAAACGGCTCAACCGATTTTGATAAAACATGTCTAAGAACCATCGCTAGAAAACTTGCTTTCAAATAAAAAAAACTGCATTCAAATCAGTTCACCCGTTTAAGAGCTACAGTGCCACAGACAGACACACACACACACATAGCGATCCAACTTATAACACCTCTCTTTTTGCGTCGGAGGTTATAAATAATACTTAGTAGGTACACACAGCAAAATAAATAAGTAATTAGGCAAATAATTATCTACTTAATCCAACAGTAGAGTAAAGTTAACCGTCAAAAATATAAATGGATTATCAACTCATTACAAGCAAACAAACTCACTTTTGCATTCCTCTTCTTCCTCTATCGTGTGGTTAATTACTACAGAGTTTTTATCCCGCCCATGGGCCTCTGACTTGGCTTCACATGCCGTCGAGAAATATCTCTCAGGCATTTCCTCACGATGTTTTCCTTCACCGTTTTTGAAGCAAGTGATAATTATACAACACTTAAGGTACCATTCCGTACCCGAGCGCAGGAGGCAACTGCAAGTGACGTGTCGCGGCGACATGTCGCGGCGGCATGTCGCTGCAGTCATGATTCCTAACCCGACCGCAGGCGGCAGCAGCCCGTATGCCAGTCAGTAGATAGAAGATAAAAAAACGTTTTATCACTCGACGCGGCACTACTGGTCTGCGGTCGGGCTGCACGTGTCACCTGTCACTCGCCCGTAGTTGCCAACGACGTATCGCTAGCTACGGAAGGTATTTCATAGAAATTCATAGAAACCAGTCGTGTCACGGCAACACGTCGCCTGCAGTTGCCTCCTGCGGTCGGGTGCGGAATGGTACCTTTACGGTTTTTAAATATTAGTTAGGATTAGAATAGTTAGGATTAGGATAGTTAGGGTTAGGATAGTTAGGATTGGGATAGTTAGGATTAGGATAGTTAGGATTAGGATAGCCAGGATTAGGATAGTTAGGATTAGGATAGTTAGGATTAGGATAGTTAGGATTAGGATAGTTAGAATTAGGATAGTTAGGATTAGGATAGTTAGGATAAGAATAGTTAGGATTATATCGTGTGAAATAGCTGCACTAAATAAACATTTTCCTATTTTTTTTTCTGTAGACGCACTTATACTAACAATGATACTATTTTACTCAGTACTTGCACAACTCGGTCAAATGGCAGTTGTAATAAGCTACCTACCACACTACATTGAAAAAATAAAAACCAGCCAAGTCCATGTCGGACCACGCACAATGAAGGGTTCCGTAGTTGAGATGAATAATTTATCCCAAGAACAAACTTAACATTGTAGTTGAAAAACATGTTCTCCCATACGGAATGTATGGCAGATCATGTTTTTCAAACCGCAAATTTAAGTTGGTTGATTATTACTCGTTAACCTGTACAGCCTACTTAGCTCTGATAGTTTTCCTTTTAATTTCGTTATATATACTACTGCTATACATTTTTTCACAAATCCAAGTACAATAGTGCATAGTACAACAGTAGCTGGCAGGGGGGGGACACTTGACTCTAACAATAAATTTCAGTTAAAGGCTTAATGTTTCGCAAACTAATTCCTGAATCCAAAAATGGTTTTCACAAACTTACAATATTTTTGAACGACCTTTCCAACGATACCCCACAACATGGGGAAGACGTGAAAAAAAAAACATCTCCACTTTACGTGTAGGGGAGATACCCTAAAAAAAAATATTTTTCCTGATTTTATTTTACCACTTTGTTGGCATGATTAATATGTATACATATGTCAAATTACAGCTTTCTAGTACTAACCGTCTCTGAGCTAAGCCGCGGACAGACAGACGGACAAACAGACAGACAGACGGATATGGCGAAACTATAAGGGTTCCTTATTTACTACGGAACCCCAAAAAAACTGTGACTGTTACAAAATCTTGAGAGATAACTGCTAATTAAAAAATATGGATAGAGAAATGGAGAAAATTCTACCTCCACACAATTTCCAATTCATTTTTAATCTAAGGCTTGCTTCATACTGATTACATAATATATAAATCTCTAAGATTAATCCCTGGTTTATTCCACGTTATCTCTGCTAGCAATTATAAATTAATCCGGGCATCCTGCTTACTGAACAGAATATAATTATAATATTAAAGCAGGCAAAAGGTATTTTAGATATTTACATAGATTTTGGTCAAAATAATTACAGGAAAACATTGTTGCCTGGCGCCCTTTTCCATTACATGTTTTCGTACTTAATTTAGGTAGGTACACGTTTTTGGTAAGTAATTGGCAAAAAATTTTTTGAGGAGCTCGTGGCTAAGTAACAACAGCCGCACTGGTCGATCCATCAGGATAAGCTACGCTTGCCGGGGTTGGTCAGTGGATGGGTGACCATCTTTACATACCGAGTCTCCTCCGTGCCTCGGAAAGCACGTTAAGCCGTTGGTCCCGGCTGTCATTCGTGGATCTTTGACAGTCGTTACGAGTCGTCAGAAGCCCGAAAGTCTGACACCAGTCTTACCAAGGGGTATCGTATTACCCAGTTACTGGGTTGTGGAGGTCAGATAGGCAGTCGCTTCATGTAAAATACTGGTATTCAGCTGCATCCGGTTAGACTGGAAGCCGACCCCAACATAGTTGGGAAAAGGCTAGGCAGATTGATTGAATTGGCAAACATTTTATAAATAGTAATTCATACTTGTCATGTTAAGGCTTTAAATAGAAAAGCCTAAAAAATGCAAATAATTGTCAGAAGCGGCTAAGTACTGATTGTACAGACTTATACTTACTTTACTTAAATCTGATCTACGACTAGTAATTCTGTAGCTTAAGGTGGTCACTCATACCGCATACGTACGCAAGTAATAACTGCAACGAGGGTTATGATGATCCATTTTGAGTATGGACGTGGATGGCAGGGATACGAGTATCGAGTAACGATGGATGGACTGTGTGAAAGATGATATGACTACAAAAGGAGTGACTGCCGAGATGAATACTAATAGAGAAGTATGGACGTAAAAGACATGTTGAGTCGACCACAAATAAGTTGTGATAACGGCAAGAGAATGATGATAATGATGACTTGTAACACTCATGAGAGTTTATAAAAACCTTTTTACAAAAAAAAAACAACCGGCTTCCAAAAAAATAACAATACTTTCTAAGTGAAAAATAACTTTATTTCGGAAGTCGGTGGCAAAAAAAGAAAATCTAAAACTAAAAATGACTTCCGAAATAAAGTTATTTTTCAATTTGTAGTTAGTGTTTTTTTTTGGAAGTCGGTTGTTTTTTTTGGATATTTTTTTTTTAAATATGTTTCACTTTTTTGTTGTGTTACTTATCCCACACAAATTGGGAATAGCACTACCTGCTATGTAAATAACAGTGACAGGAAGTTATTATAACGTCATACATATAGACTAAGTGGGAAAAAATGCGTATTATTGAAGCTAACTCAAAAAGTACCCAAGCAAAGTTAATAATAAAATTTATATGGGACCACTTCGAGAGCATACCCTATCAAACAAAAAAAGAATTTTGTAAATCCGACTATATATAACTATGGTGGAGTTATGCCTGAACATACATTAAAAATAAACATATAATTAATATAAACATCCGAATTGATCTACTCCTTTTTTAGAAGTCGGTAAAAAAATACCTCTAATTTTACCGATATTACTTGCGTACGTATGAGTGACCACCTTAAGCTACAGAATTTCTAGTCGTAGATCAGATTTAAGTAAAGTAAGTATAACTCAGTACAATCAGTACTTAGCCGCTTCTGACAATTATTTTATTTTCTTTGGCTTTTCTATTCAAAGCCTTAACATAACAAGCAAATAATTATAATCTTAGCGAAGTAGAATATAATATATTATTACAGGAATATTCCTTGTTGTAACCAGATTGTGTTACAAACTTCCCTGAGGCAGTAGGTACACGGATTTTAGCAGTACAAAAGGATTTTTGGAATAATAAATACATTATTCGGCCTATTTAGGATAACCTTGAAGTTCACGAGTTAAGTACTCGTGAACTAAGATTAAGATGTATTATCACAAGATTCTGGAAGAAAAATTATTTTCAGTTTTCTCGTTTTTCGCGTTACGATACGATTATGGTACGTAGTTAAACTAAATAACATGACATCATAAGTGGAAAAAATAATAATAATATTATGGTAAGCCATTAAATTGATGCCTTTGCCCAGCAGTGGGTCATAACGGGCTAAATAGATATACAGGGTCAAATTAAATTAGCTTGAAAAACTCCGCAGACGTGATGGGTATTTTTTTTTCAGTATTTTTTTACAAGTTTAATAAAAAATACTGCTTTTTAAGTGACTGCACTACCGGCGGTTGACGACCCCAAAAAAAAATATCATCAAATTAATTTCTTTTTGGTTTTAACATGTTTAGATATCGATACCCATCACATCTGCGGAGTTTTGCTAGCTAGTTCAATTTGACCTTGTATAAATTATATTAATGACCGCCTCGCTGGTCTAGTGGTCGTCAGTGCTACTGCTGAGCATGAGGTCCTGGGTTCGATTCCAAGGTCGGGCAAAGGGTTATTGGGTTTTTCCATCAGGAATTTCTCAGTAGCAGCCCGGAGTCAGGATTAGTGCCCGATGATGGCAATATGCTCGCCCCCTATTACATGGGACTTAAACATAACTGGCGAAATGTGGGTGTACTATAGGTACATCTCTCCCTAACCCTCCGGGGATTATAGGATTGATGATGACGCAGATACGGTCCCACCTTTAGAGACAAAGTTCTCTACGATATCGTATCGTTTCCGTGTCGTATCGAATAAAAACGGATATCAAAGGAGCCATTAGCAAAAGTTTCGTACAACACGACACATACATAACATATTAGCTTTGTAAATAAATGTAAAGGTAATTAGGAAATGTTTTCCTTTCTAAGTATTTTAGCGTTTTCTTGAGCCTGGAGTTTTTTTTTTTACAATAACATTCATTATTTAAAACGGATCTCAGAAAGGACCTATTAAAAAAAAATACAAAAATACTCGAAATAAAGGATGTACCTTTTGTTCCCTTTGCATGAATGAGGCCTGGAGATTATTTTTTTTCTTAATATAGCATTCATTATTTAAAACGGATCCCAGAAAGGAACTATATTTTTTTTAAACTAAAATAGTCGAAATGAAGGTGAAATCTTTTGTTACCTTAGTATCCGAAAGCCAACTGAAGACGAAGTCACGCGAAAAACTAGTCATAAAAGTAGAATGTAATATATTACTACACAGTAATTTCACATTTTCCGTCAAACATTTTCATATACGTATAGACAATAATTCCGATTCTGAAAAATATGGAATGTGTGTTCAGAAACATTGAACATTCCTCAAAATAACTTATGCAAAAATTCAAATAATCCATTTCATCTTCAGCATTCAATAATACATACATCACAATATTCTGAGGGAACTCGATAGACTGACATAATAGCCTCCGGATCGCTCATGCCATTACGTCGGTCAATTTACTTCGAAGTTCGAAACGGCCATTATGTGGCCTCTGAGGGTAATGGATAGCCAGACTAACAGATTCTGTTCCACAGAAGCCTTGTAGATTCTAGTGCTCTAATATCGTTTTTACCTGTTCAATAGTTTGTGTGTACACGAAGAATTGCATGTCAAAGGCCTGAAAGGCCAGAAAAAACATTTTTTTATTAAAAAAAATCCTTTAGTAACTTAAACTTGAGGACCGTTTATTTTTAGTTAAAAACTTGTGGCGGCATCTACATCGCCACATGCAAACTACGCATCAAAGACCTGACGACACACAAAAATCCTGATGTCACACAAATCCTGCATCGCGCAATTAGAGTTTACTGCGCCAACACCATATATATAACTTCCCCAACATCAATTATTGAGCAGTTGCCCGCCAGACACGACACCCGTCTCGTCGGAGAATCCTCCCTTTTCTATAGAGGATGAGTGAACTTTACACCCTGTTCCTCATACCACTAAAAACTCTTAGGGCTTTATCGAACTGGCAATTTGCGACCGTGTTTCCAGCCAGGCGATTTTTGGTTGCGTGTGCGTACCGAGCACGCCCCGTGTTTGCAACGTGTTCGCCGCGTTAGCGTAACGAGAGATATTGACGTGAGTTTACAAGAGAGAGCGAGACAAGGGTGAAAACGCGGAGAACACGCCGCTTAGTCGTGGCTAGCTCGCTTTACACCGGAAGAGCACGTTTACAAATCGCCTCTCTAGAAACACGCTGGCAAATCTTTACTGTGATAACGCTCTTACAATATTATCTATACATCTATTTCAAGAATCACAAAGGCTCTCGTGCATTAAATAAATCAACTTCTATTACATGAAAGAAAATATTCACATTCTACATTAGTTATCTATTCTTAGGTTTCTATTAGCACAGCTTGATTCATGAAAACGCTAACTATTCAAGCTTTGTTACAACGTTACTCGTCGACTAACACGTCTGTCCATGAACAAATAGGACCGTTTTAGCTCAACAATTAAAATGCAATTAGTACTTTTGCACTGATGAAACACGTGCTTCAAATTATTGGAAAAGTGTAAATTACTCGTATATTAATAAAATATACAGGATAATTCTTTACACGAGTTTACAAGCTGAAGAGTTGTTTGAACATGCAAATCTCTGGAACTACCTACCAGTCGGACAATTGTTATTTTTTTGCTTTTTTAGCGCAATTTCACATTACGCTACAATCCTTAGAAGCCGAGCAAAAAGAAAAAAGTTAGAAAGAACGCTAATGTAGATATTGAGGAGCGTAGGGCATTGGCGGTCCGAGGTAATATGGTGGCACGTAGATACCCCGCTGTACCGACCAGGTCAAGATAGCACTATTCAAGGCATTTTGTCAGTTTGACCGGTTCTGTGCGCCCCGCATCCTGGCTTTCACAAGCTCATCAGTCCATCTTGTGGGAGGCCTTCCAACGCTACGTCCGGTACGCGGTCGCCACTCCAGAACCTTTCGGCTCCTTCGGCCATCTGAACATCCGAACCTTACGAATAGGTACCATGAATACATTCAAGGAAAAGTAAGGCAGCCCTCAGTATTTCCCCCATCAATCAATCTGCCTAGCCTTTTCCCAACTATGTTGGGGTCAACTTCCAGTCTAACCAGATGCAGCTGAATACCAGTATTTTACATGGAGCGACTGCCTATCTGACCTCCACAACCCAGTAACTGGGTAATACGATACCCCTTGGTAAGACTGATGTCAGACTTTCGGGCTTCTGATGACTCGTAACGACTGTCAAAGATGCATGAATGACAGCCGGGACCAACGGCTTAGCGAGCACGGAGCAGTCTCGGTATGTAAAGATCCCATCCACGGACCAACCCCGGCAAGCGTAGCTTAACCTGATGGATCGACCCGTGCGGCTGTTGTTACTTAGCCACGAGCTCCTAAGTATTTCCCCCATCATTCAACAGAATACAAAACCTTTAACATGCATCAAAATTCCATATCAAAGCATAATATCCCCTTAACTATGACAGTTTAGCTTCACAAGCAATTTAATCACCATTTAGATGTCATTGCCTACATTTCGGCCCTCTCTTCCCAGAGACCAAGCTTACACTCCCCAAACTGGTATCCATTCGAATTTGAACCTTATCTTCAAGGTTTTAGAGGTGTCTGGATTATTTTTGAGGTACTAACTAAAGATGTCATTTGGGCGTCGTGGAAGAGATTTCAGATGGATTATGGCTCTATGCTTTTAGTAACTTTTAGTACCTATATGATTAGCTAAGGCTTTTTAGCACCGTGTGAGATCAAAAAATCTCTACCGTGTAAAATCTTCGTGATATGCCAGAAAATGGAAGAAATAAGTGGGCGATATTGGGCACACCTGTCAGGATGCAAGTCATCGCATATATAGGCTAAACGTCTGCACCGATTTGGGTCAATGAGGTGTCGTTCGAATCGTTTGGTTCCGGAGGGAATGCTCGTCAAGCGACAGGTGACATCACCTGAGTGGTCCGTGGTTGGTTTTGTATTGTTCAAATTTAAACGTTATGGTTCTATACATTACACATATATTCTCTATACATACATTATGTAAATTAATTTCGTTTTCATTATTTTCTAAAGGCGAAAACTAAACTGTATTTATGACAAAATTAAAAAAAACCTTTTTTCTGCAAATAACTAAGGCAGACAGTAAATAATTTGAAACAGGTTTCAACCTATTTACCAACCTATAAAATAAAAAAACCAAAATTCAGAACTTTGTCCAAGAAAGGTTTTTTTAAGAACCCACCAAAAAATATGTAGACTCCTAACTTTGCCCAGATAACAGCATATTTCTGAAGAATAAATCTAATCAAAACAGCCTTCATTAATAATTCAGTATCCATCAAAATATTCGTAGTAGTCACACTAGGGAAACAAAGGACTGCAATCAAAACTACCCTGACCCACATAGAAGAGATAACTCACCGGAATTTGTTTAAGTCAACACAGGTTGGAGTTCCTAGGAAAATAGCCACAGGCAACTTATGTCAAGATTCACAAATGGCACGTTGACTTTGCTAAGTCAAGTAAGCGTCTCATTCGAATACAAACTTTATTCGTAAACGTTTAGTGTGCATATTTGTATGAAACGGTTGGTCACATTCGCTTAAACGAATTTGAATATTAAAAGCTAAAGTATAAGGTTCACATTCGTAAGCCATTATCAGCCTTTTAACGAGCTGGTCTATGGACCATAGATGAAGGTATCTAGGAGAAATATTAATTGCATGGTTATTATTATACAGAGTTGATATGACAGAGGGGCATTAAATTACACTACGTATCTATACGTGTTTAGTATTAATTCGATACGGTATAAAAATAAAAAGCATCAAAAATGAGTTTTTTTTTTTTTCAAACAAACTAAATAGCTTATGAATCAGAGTAAAACGCAAACACCCTTTGTAAATAAATTTAACTGACCTTAGAAGATACTTAGGTAACAGTGGCAACGTCGCGCCCGCGCCGCGCGGCGTGTTTTATCTCATTTCAAAGCGGGCGGCCGGCGGCGGTGGCGCGGGCGGCGGCTTAGGCCTTCACTCGCGGCTTTTAGGTATGGTTTTGAAGTACGCGCGCAACAACAAAAACACTAAAATTTTAAATTCTCGATGTGTCCTTCATTCACATGAATGCACAAATTATACCGACGGAGAATATTGTTACTTATTTTTCTAATTAAAAATCATGTCAGTGTATTCTAACGCCGTGTAAGTTACACGAGGCATTGTTGAACACTTTAATTACACACACACACACACAAAAAAAAAGTTTAATTACGTGTCGTATCACAATAAAAGCAGTCGATCACAAAAAAAAACACTAACACTAAATAATAATAATCCCAAGTTACGTGTCCTGTCACAATAAAAAAAGAAATACTGTCTTAAACTTGTTTAGTGTCCTATCACAATAATAAAACTAAATCCCAATTGTCAGCGCGCGAGTTCGACAATACGGAGGCGGCGCAGGTACTTCCGTTCCGAAAGAATAGCGTCGACGCACTGAAAAAAACAGTTTTTAGAAGCCCCACTCACTTACCGATCGCAACCCCTGCCCCTCGTCGCTAGGATGCAATAGCAACACACTGACCTATTTCTATTTCTTTTACCCACGGGGAGTTTGCTATGATTTTCACACTCGTAATGAAAATGCAAGTGTGTGTGTATTTATTGCTTCCTTGTTTGCATTGTCATCTTTTTAGCGAGAATATTTGGTTGTACTTGTGATTTGCGTCACAGCGGCAACCACGCATAGGTTATACTCAGATTTATCGTTTTAAGGTGCATGACCTATGCGTATAGACATAATCAGCTGTTAGGAAAGATACATCGTGTTCAAACGGGGCAAAAACTTAAAAAATCATTTGCGACTAAACTACTACTCCTATTTAATTGATTTTTGGTACAGAGCTTGAAAATGGTACCTAGTATAGGCAGTTTAAAGGAAAGCCCCTCTGTCGTATCAACTTTGTATATACTTCTGTAAACCCATCCCAGCTTAGCAAATTGACTGTAATGTAGATAAATTGTCCGTAAAATGAAATAAAAACTGTAATTTTTAACCGACTTCTTAAAATGAAAAGCAAAAAAACCTTTAAAAAAATATTTTATTTAAATGCTCTAAACAGAAGAAAATAAAATTTTCTTTTAAAATTGTAACTATTAACTTAAAACCTCAATATAGACCATTTATATGATCATAAAAGCTTGTCGCGAGGTTTGCAAAAAAAAAAAACAGCAGATTAAGGTACTCAATTAAATAGGTACTAGGTATACTAGTTTATTTACACAAGTAAATCGCGCGAGAAGCTTTTATGATCATATAAATTGTGTATATGAGATTTTTATGTATATAGATTATAAGATAGATGTAGATTGTGTATGTGTAGAGGAGCTCGTGGCTAAGTAACAACAGCCGCACTGGTCGATCCATCAGGTTAAGCTATGCTTGCCGGGGTTGGTCAGTGGATGGGTGACCATCTTTACATACCGAGAATCCTCCATGCCTCGGAAAGCACGTTAAGCCGTTGGTCCCGGCTGTCATTCGTGGATCTTTGACAGTCGTTACGAGTCGTCAGAAAGTCTGACACCAGTCTTACCAAGGGGTATCGTATTACCCAGTTACTGGGTTGTGGAGGTCAGATAGGCAGTCGCTCCATGTAAAATACTGGTATTCAGCTGCATCCGGTTAGACTGGAAGCCGACCCCAACATAGTTGGGAAAAGGCTAGGCAGATTGATAAATTGTGTATATAAAATGGGTCAAAAAGTACTTGTGAATGTTCTTATACTTTTCTGTTTAGATACTACTCTAGCGGAACTTAAGCCAGACTTGGAAAGTCCATAAGACACGGTGCTATGTAGCTTAGCGCGGTTGTTGTGATTTTTTTTTCTCGTGCCTTTGATTTTGCACATATTTTGCATCATCCGCATCCATTCTTTAACCCCGTGTGTCAAGTTCTAAAATAACTTTAGGATCAAATCCGTATAGATAGAATATACTTTATTGTACAACAAAATTGTTGTTGTTCGTTGTTGTTATTGGCCTCATCAAGGTCGAGTTCCTGATATAGTCATTGCATTTTACAAGTCCTTTATTATAATTTGTAACCACTATAAATGTTGGCCCATTCAATTGTGCCGAAAACTTAAGGCGATTAAGACCTTCAAACAGCTGCCAGAATTACAGGCAATATTTCTTCTTTCGTTCTTTTATTTCTATTTCTTTTTAGGGTTCCGTACCTTAAAAGGAAAAACGCTACTTAGTACATCTGACCACGCGTCCTAACCAAAAGCGATCGTTGCGCGAGCACGCGATCGATGCAACGATGCAACCCTCGTGTTAGGACGGCCTGTGAATTCAGGCCATGGTACAGTCGAACTCGTTACTGTATCACCTCAAGGTCGCATGTCACCTACACGTCATAAAACAAAAAGGTCCAGAAGTTTACATTTTCTTGGAATTGTTGTTAAATGGTCTTGTCTCCCACAAGGGGGCCCGAAGACCTGGTGAATGCCGCAGGAATCCGCTGGATGCGAAAAGTATAGAACCGTTCGAAGTGGTGGTGCTTTGGGGAGGCCTATGTCCAGAAGTGGACGTCTTTCGGTTGAAATGATGATGATGTTGTCAAAATTATAAGTAAAGCAATTACGAAATTGACTAAACTAAACACCTACAAAAAAAAGCGGCCAAGTGCGAGTCGGACTCGCCCATGAAGGGTTCCGTATATTTTTTTTTTAAATATTTGAGTTGATTGAATGAAAGGTAAATTGCGGTTTACGATTTATTACATATTAAAAAAAAACTACTTACTAGATCTTGTTCAAACTAATTTTCGGTGGAAGTTTACATGGTAATGTATTTTTACTAATTTTTATTAATTCATATATTTTTTTTAGTTTTATCATTCTCTTATTTTAGAAGTTACAGGGGGACGACACACATTTTACCGCTTTGGAAGTGTCTCTCGCGCAAACTATTCAGTTTAGAAAAAAGTTATATTAGAAACCTCAATATCATTTTTAAAGACCCACGTATGGGTTTGATGAAAAAAAAATGTTTGAGTTTCAGTTCTAAGTATGGGGAATCCCCAAAATTTACTGTTTTTTTTTAAATTTTTGTGTGAAAATCATAATGCGGTTCACAGAATACATCTACTTACCAAGTTTCAACAGTACTGTTCTTATAGTTTCGGAAAAAAGTGGCTGTGACATACGGTCGGACAGACAGACAGACATGACGAATCCATAAGGGTTCCGTTTTTTTGCCATTTGGCTACGGAACCCTAAAAACATCCGTATTTTATTTACATTTTCTGCTTATAGGTGCATGTCATTGTTATGGCACCTGTCTTTATTATTCTCGACTAAGTGTTTCCGTTCCAGAAAGTGTGATGTTTACATTGTAAACGATGTGCGAGCTCAGCACGTAAACTCACTCACACTTGATGGTGAGATAATAAACACTGTAAGTATTTATACACACCTGAACAAATTCATAATATTGTTGTCCTTTTTTGCTGATAAAAATGTGAATTAGAGTACCCGATTTAGGATGATTCCCACCGATGACATTTGACGGAATACGTATACAGGTAAAAATGGAGAATATTAATTGTTCTTCTAAAAACTCTTTTAAGGATCAACCTTTTTTTTCCATTTTTAGGGTTCCGTACCCGAAGGGTGCCAAACGGAACCCTATTACTAAGCCTCCGCTATCCGTCCGTCCGTCTATCAGCGGGCTGTATTGTATCTCATAAACCATAATAGGTAAACAGTTAACATTTTCACAGATTGTATATTTCTATTGCTGCTATAAAAACAAATAATAAAAATTGAATAAAATAAAAAATTA
The DNA here is from genome assembly GCA_916701695.1 of Agrochola macilenta. NCBI lineage: Eukaryota > Metazoa > Arthropoda > Insecta > Lepidoptera > Noctuidae > Agrochola > Agrochola macilenta. The sequence continues at coordinate 4,518,734 of OU753554.1, read as the reverse complement.
ACGGGGGTCCATGTATTTTATTTAAATATGGGCAATTTTCTGCAACTGCAAAAAATTACTTTGTAATTAACAGTATCAGTGTGCGTATTTTTTGTGCACATAAACAAAAAATCTTTGTTCTTTTCTTTCTTTCTATAATTATGAAATACAAATTTATCTTTGCGAAGATGAAAAATATTTTAATTTATTTGCCAAATATTGTTCGGTGGTATGTAAACCTTCGTGTGCGAGTCCTACTCGCACTTGGCCGGTTTTTACTCAATATTCTTCTTTTAACTTTCTAGTATTTTTTTAAACTATCGGTATAGTTACAGATAGTTGGTCGCCAAACGTCGGTAACCAAACTAGGGCACCCCGACCAAATGGGTAAGTTTAGAACTGTGAAGAAAAATGCTTACATTTCAACTACTTTAACTTTAAATCTGTAATCTCTTTCTTGTTTTGCCAGTAAGTAGTTGTTATGTAAAATATCTTTTAACTCCGTTTTGTATCCGATATATCGTTTCTATTTTGATTAAGTTTTATATTCGATGGCTTTGCCGACGTCAAAAAATATTGTAGGCCCCTAATTTGTTTCGTACCTGCTTTTGATTTGGGTTTGTTGGTTAATTTCGTGTATATATAAATATTATTTCATAATTTAGAGTTAATTTCTCTAGAAATCGTTTTTTTTTTTTTAATTACTTGTTTATTATTTTTCTTAGTTTTGTTGCCAATTTTCAAACTTTAACGTCGTCTCAATACAAAACTACGTGAAACAACCAATTTGATAATATCCCAATCTATACAAAACCGTCTAAATTAAATTAATTTACTGTACTAATTCATGTGCCGATCTGTTTCACATCCAAGTCTTGGCGTGCTGTCTCCAGCACCAAATGGGTCAAGGTACGACGTAATCCAGCATGAGCGATCGAAAATAAATGTAAGCGAATAATAAACGGATCTGTCTGATCCGTTTATTATGGGCTTACATTTGTTTTATTCAATTTGATGGTTTTATTTATCCTGGCTTATTTTGTAAGCTGGGGGTTACGTCTTGGCTTTTGAGTCTTGATGCATCAGCTTTGATTAGGGTTGCCAGACGGTTTAATTCAATATGGTCCACTCGAGTCAGTCCAGATTATTCATGTTTTTTGGGATGGAATTTATAATTATTAAAGAGCTGAAGATTTCATTTCTCAAAAACTGATTTTAAAATAATCATTTGAGAGGCATTTGAGAGTTTTTGATTAAAACTGGTGTGATAAATCTAGCATTAATATATTTATAGGTTACTAGCTTTTGTCCGCGGCTTCGCCCGCGTGGAAGTTGGGAATTATCCCACGGAAAGACGTAGAGTACTAACTACCGTAAAGCGCACGCCAGTAAAGCTCTCAGTCGGCAAGATTTTTTCCGACGTCTTCAATAATCATCGTCATATTTCAGCAAATTTACATCTTTTGAATGATGATTCATCTTTATGAATTATACACATAAACCTTTCTCGTGAATCACGCCGTCCATCAGTGATAACCGTATGAAAATCCGTTCGGCGGTTTTTGAGTTTATCGCGTTCAGACAGTTAGACAGACGCAGCGGGGGGACTTTGTTTTATAATATGTAGTGACCAAACCAGACATACGCAAAAACAAATAAAGTTTCTAGATACTGATTATGGTTTCTCTGAGATTTGTCAACGATACATTCTTAACTTGATTTTCTGAAAGGAAACTAGGAATAACTGTAACTAATTTATTAGTGTATTATAGTATATAAATATATTTTAGTGATATTTATTTTAGAAGTATGTATGTAAGTTTATTCTCATATTGTATGTTTATAGTTAAATTTGTGAATAACTAAGTGTTTTTATTTTATGTATATTATTTTCTCTTCTAATCTTACACACGTTGTCTACATCTCTTTAACTACTTTCCTATCGCAGGTATGCTAGAAGAGATTTCTTTAGAAATAAGCATCACCTTTGTACGTATTTTTCTTTTCCTTTCTTCTTGTCTATTTATATGTGTGTACATAAACTGTTAAATGAATTAATTAATTACTTCAGAGCAATACGCCGGTTACGTTTGTCAAAGGGCAGATAGTGCTTGAAGTTCGCAGCATACATGAAGCCACAAATTGACAAAGCTTGCATAGTAGATTAGCTAGCTAGTAGATAGCCAGCAAACCTACTATGCAAGCTTAGCTTTTTCTAGCTAGGAACTCCTAGCTAGATAAAATGACAACCTCAAGTTGATGACAAGGTCGTTCGACTACAGATGCGGGTGTTGCTTTGCTGAAACACATATTTAACGCATGGGAGAACTCGCAAAATGCCATTGGGGTTTTCTGTGATCTCTCCAAAGCCTTTGATTGCGTGCAGCATGACACGCTTTTGCGTAAACTACGTCATAACGGTGTGCAAAACGAAGCTCTCAACGTTTTAAATTCGTATTTACATAGTAGGTCCCAATGTGTAGATGTTGATGGTGTGAAATCTTCTGGGCTACCAGTTCAGTTAGGTGTACCTCAAGGCTCAATACTGGGTCCATTCTTGTTCTTAGTGTATATCAATGACTTACCATTCTATTTAAAGGGTATCTGTGAAGTTGTACTGTTCGCAGATGATACCTCTCTTATTTTTAAAGTAGACAGGAATAGACAAGATTTTGACGATGTAAACAGTGCACTCTCAATGGTTACGGATTGGTTAACGACAAATAACCTAGTTCTAAATACTAAGAAAACGAAATGTGTAAAGTTTGCCCTACCAAATGTTAGAAATCTAGGTCCCAACATCGTCTTAGATAATGAGGTGCTTGAATCTGTAAACTCGGCGGTTTTTCTGGGCATAACAGTAGATGCCAAACTTCAGTGGGGCCCACATATATCGAGCCTAGCGGGAAGGCTCAGTTCAGCCGCCTACGCCGTCAGGAAAGTAAGACAATACACTGACGTCGATACAGCTCGGTTAGTCTATTTTAGTTATTTTCATAGCGTTATGTCCTACGGTCTTCTGCTGTGGGGCAAAGCTGCTGATATTCAAAATATATTTGTTCTTCAAAAACGAGCTGTTCGCGCTATTTACCAGCTTGGTGCCAGAGTTTCTCTGAGAGATTTTTTCAAAGATATTGGTATCCTCACGGTGGCATCTCAATTCATCTTCGCCAATATCTTATATATTAGGCAAAATATACACTTATACTCTAAAAACAGTGATTTTCACAATGTTAACACTAGAAATAAGGACAAACTACGAGCTCCCTTTCACCGGCTTCATAAGGTTCATAACTCATTTGTTGGGCTTGGTATAACCTTTTATAATAAGCTACCCTCTTCTTTGCTAGATTTGCCTTTTAATGCGTTTAAAACGAAAGTAAAATCCAATCTTTGTTCAAAGGCATACTATTCTATCAACGACTACTTAAATGATAAGAATAGTTGGTCGCTGTGATTAACTCAAGACAATGTTTATGTTCTTTCTCCAGCTTACGTACTGACAAGTTATATGAGTTTATATAATTGTTTATTTTATTTGACATTTTAAGTCAAGTTATTTTAATTTAACTTCAATTTATTTTTGACAATATCTACTCATCACACTGTTTTTTTATGAGTTGTATTGCAATATGTGGTTAGCTAGTGACCTCGACAATTGATCATATTATTTACTGTTATTAGTAATTAACTCTTTGTTTATTTATTTTACATCGATGGTCCTAGTTTATCATTTATAACTTCCAGTTACAACTATATGTAAGCGGGCACGCCCTTTATGCCTGGAGGCTTTTTTATTTAGATATTAATTCTGTTTACGTTTAGTTTTTTTTATTTCGGCCTGAGTATCGATGATTGATTGGTTGAGTTCTCGATGATTTTGTTTGGTATATTGGCGTGTGCTAGCTAACATATGGCTAATAATTTGAATTATGTTTTGTGTTGCGTAATGTAAATTATTTTGAATACTATTATATAGAATCTTTTTTTTTGTTCTTCTAACTGAACAGACAGCTGTGCTGCTGGGGAGTTTGTTGCGCCACTTCTTCTTCCCAGCTAATGCACTAGGAAGTGGTGAAGGGTGGGCGTTTTGGGGGACTGTCTTATTTAATTTTGACGTTCGAAAAGTGCTGATTCTCAGCCTAGTTTGAATAAATGACTTTTGAATTTTGAATTTTGAATTTTCAAGTAGTTAATGCCAATGTGTTTCCTCAACAGAAAATTCCAAGTGAATTCATATGTTTATTAAATTATATAGTACAGCAATTATTCCAAGTTGTTATCAGTCTGTTAAAATAATAAAATAATCAATTTTACAAAAAATTGAAAACGGAATTTTTCAATCAAAACAAAATAGGTAGCGTAAAAATGGGCACGAAATAAACCACCCTTTTTAATGTATTAAATCATTAAAAAAAACAAAACCCGACTGCAAAATCCCATAACTGAAAAGAGAAAAACAAGCATTATAATCTATGGAATTTTATGGTATTGCAGGTGGGGGACAGACAAAAGTTACAACATACTTTCAGGTTATTGGTTGCACACTCTTATGAACAAAAACTGGTCCGACACAAACATGGCCGCTAAACGCTGTCAAAAACTTTTTAAACCAATTTATTATTCCTACATAAATTTAAACATATAACTTATTCATATTTTTGTAATCCCCTTTTAATTTCCTTTTCATGATACCCTACTAGATATGTTTGGTATTTTATTTAAATTAACGTATTACTATTTCGCGCCACAAATCCGCCATTTTGCTTTTTTTTTCTAACACCTATATAAGGACACTTGGGGTTTAAGACGAATATAACGATACCTTAACTGTTGAAATCCGTCCAGCCGTTTGGAAGGTGCGAGTTATTAAAGAAATTTACAAATACCCTAGGTTTTCATAACGTAGCTAGGGGAGCAGTGTTCACCCACACGATTGTAGATAAGTACAGTATTTATTTTGAAAACTGTACTATAACCGTGTTATAATCCTTTGTTTGAGTAAATAAATATTATATTATTAGGTATACCGTAATAAAATAGAAATAGATGTGGAAAGTACCAGATTTTTATTCACTTAGCCAAAAAAAAATTGCTATTCCATAACCACCCACGGCCAGTAACAAATGGAAATGTCAAAAACTGAGCAATCGCTCCGTGAGTGATGACACGACCGTTACAAACAGATTCAAAAATCGAACACCAAGTTGAAACTCAATTTCCACCGTGTACTGTCCACAGAAACACGTTCTAAATTCGAATATTCGGGACTAACAACGTAACAACATAACCCTCCAAACTCTAGTGCATGGAATATTGAACGAACGTTCTATTGAGCCGAAATATCTTCTATTTTTGGTGTTTACCACAACAATGCATTATTCTGTCAAAGACTTTCTATATTTATAAAAACGATTTTTGAAAAGAAACATCGGAATTTCCGGAATAAACGCCTTTCATCTTCATAGCTTGCCTTTGATATATTAGCAGTTAGCAGGTTATTTGATTGATATCGACAGCAAAAGAGAAATGAAGTCAATAGATGGCCTGAAAGGGATTTAATTTACAAGTTCTAGGAATGCCTCGTTTGCGTAAGTAATGGCCACAAGCGCAACAGTTTAGTATCGTCCGTTCGTTGGTAGGATCGGCGCGGTAATACGCAATTACCGCACACACTGACAGTATTACACTTCATTTTGACAGTTCAACAACATTCATTGCGTTATTTACGTTGTTGAGCAAACAAATTTTTCGAACATATGAAGCAATGGATTAGCAATATCCTTGAGGAGCTCGTGGCTAAGTAACAACAGCCGCACTGGTCAATCCATCAGGTTAAGCTACGCTTGCCGGGGTTGGTCAGTGGATGGGTGACCATCTTTACATACCGAGAATCCTCCGTGCTTCAGAAAGCACGTAAAGCCGTTGGTCCCGGCTGTCATTCGTGGATCTTTGACAGTCGTTACGAGTCGTCAGAAGCCCGAAAGTCTAACACCAGTCTTACCAAGGGGTATCGTATTACCCAGTTACTCGGTTGTGGAGGTCAGATAGGCAGTCGCTCCATGTAAAATACTGGTATTCAGCTGCATCCGGTTAGACTGGAAGCCGACCCCAACATAGTTGGGAAAAGCCTAGGCAGATTGATTGATTGGATTAGCAATATCCTACAAGTACATTCAGATTGAAAGTGTGTAATGCAATTAAGGCACTGGTTTGCAGTTCCACGTGTCTTCTTCGGGGAATACACTGTACATGTTTCCGTATTTACATAACTAAAATCCACTACCAATTTAACTACTGCCCGATGTTAAGGGAAGCGTAAAGCCAAACAACAAAAGCCGGTGTTGAGCACCTATTCAGTCTGTTTACGAGCGGTAGGTATACAACCTTAGCGCATGCTTGGAGAGGGGCCAGTTCCCACTTCGTTGGAAGACGGGGAAACTGGTCCTCATCAAGAAACCGGGGCGCCCGGCGGACTCTCCGTCCGCTTACCGGCCCATCGTGCTGCTCGACGAGGTGGGCAAGCTCTTTGAAAGAGTAATTGCAGACCGCCTTGTCGGGCAGCTGGTGCGAGTGGGGCCGGATTTGGCGGACAGCCAGTTTGGTTTCCGCAAGGGGCGCTCTACGGTGGATGCCGTCATGCGCGTTCGAGCCCTCACGACGGGGGATGCTGTTGCCCGGGGTGGGGTGGTCTTGGCGGTGTCTCTTGACATCGCCAATGCGTTCAATACCCTGCCCTGGAGTTGCATTAGGGAGGCACTCCGGTATCACCGGATGCCGACCTACCTCTGTCGAGTGGTCGAGGCCTATTTGACGGACAGGGCCGTCATCTACCCCGGTCACCACGGAGAGTGGAACCGGCGAGAGATGTCGTGCGGTGTCCCGCAGGGATCGGTCCTGGGGCCGCATCTGTGGGACATCGGCTACGACTGGGTGCTGCGCGCCGACCTCCCTAGCGGCGTCAGCGTAGTCTGCTACGCTGACGACACGCTGGTCCTGGTGCAGGGGAGGTCGCATGAGGCGGCGGCCGAACTAGCGACACGTTGGGTTGCGACAATCGTCGATAGGATCCGGCAACTGGGACTCGAGGTGGCCTTGCACAAGTCCGAGGCCATGTGTTTCTATGGTCCTCGGAACGCGCCGCTGTCGGGTTCCCAGATAACGGCGGGAGGGGTTCACATCGGTGTCGAGTCGACGATGAAGTACCTGGGACTCGTCCTCGACAGCCGGTGGAACTTCGTGGAGCACTTCCGACGTTTGGCTCCCAAACTGCAGAGGGCTGGGGCTGCTTTGAAGCGGCTTCTGCCCAATCTAGGGGGTCCAAACGCCTCCGGCCGGAGGCTCTACGCGGGGATCGTGCGGTCCATGGCCCTTTACGGGGCACCGGTGTGGGCGCGTTCATTAAGGCTGCGACCAGCCCAGCGATTGAACGCGTCCCAAAGGGTCATGGCCATTAGGCTGGTCAGAGGATACCGCACGGTCTCCCGTGAGGCGGCGAGCCTCCTTGCCGGACTACCGCCATGGGATCTGGAGGCAAAAGTCCTCGCGCACATGTGGGAGTTGCGCGAGGAGGCGAAACGCCGGGGTGTAACTCCGCTGCCGCGAGAAATCACGGCACAGCGGACAGAGCTCCGGCGGGATCTCATGGCGGCATGGAGAGTGCGATTGTCGCAACCCAGCGCTGGGCACGCCACAATTGCGGCGGTAAGGCCCCTCTTTGAGGAGTGGCTAGAGAGGCGCCACGGCGTCCTCACCTTCCGCCTGACGCAGGTCCTCACCGGACACGGTTGTTTCGGGAGGTTCCTGTTCAAGATAAAGCGGGAGGAAACGCCCGGGTGTTACCATTGTGTGGATCGCCCGGAGGACACGGTGGAGCATACGGTGGAGGTCTGCCCGGCTTGGGCGGGGCACCGCCGTGTCCTCACGGAGGCGATCGGCAGCGGCGATCTCTCGCGTCCGGCCCTGGTTCAGGCCATGGTCCGGAGCGAGAGTGCATGGGAAGCCGTCACTTCCTTCTGCGAAGCAGTAATGCTCGCGAAGGAGGAGGCGGAGCGCGCGAGGGAAATGCAAGATGCGCGCCCTCGCGCCCCTAGTCGCCGCAGGAGACGCCCCGGGCGTCGGGAGTCGCGAGCCGACTTCCGGCCACCGTAGGCGTGGGCTTGCGGACGGTGGGCAATGGGTAGCTCGCCGTCCGATTAGGACCAGGCCCGGGTCGACGGCGCGTTGTGTTCCACGCGCGCCTCAAAGAGATGTCAGCACCAACTGACGGGGTCCGTAAGGGCCAATGCCTGCCAGGGTTGCGAGTTGGTCCGAAAGGGATATCGCGGCCCCGGCACACAGGCAACGGAAGGAACACGGGTGGGTTTTAGTCAGTAAAAGTCTGACACTCCCTCTCGCTCCGCCCAGAGCGGGAGGAGTCATTTGATGATTTCCCACCCAAAAAAAAAAAAAAAAAAAAAAAAAAAAAAAAAAGGTATACAACCTTAGATACCGCGTATATTATACGATTATTGCACTATAAACTGCCCATACTTCACTTGTTATGTTATAAAGATTACGTGTATGTAATGAAAAGCGATGAAAACTTTCCATGGTGTTATCAGTATGACATTTTCAATGTCCAGTAAACTCTAGTGCATTATTTATAATGCACGGCGATTGTTTATAAACTATTGATACTGATACTACTGATATTGCTAATAATTGTTCTTGTGAACTTTAAGATTTAAGGAAAAAAAAAAAAATATCTGTCCTTCGCGGACAGAAGGATCCAAATCTTTTGCTTCGATTTAACTTTTTACCACATGTTCCAAATTAATCATCATCATTATAATTCCCTTTATTACACTTACATACATATTACTTTTTTTTTAAATATTTTATTTTAAAAAAAACTTTTAAAAATTAAACTTTTAAGAATATAAAAAATTGTGGCCCATCGGCATCAGGAACAGGTTCCAAGCTGCCAGTGGTCAGGGCTCTAAACAAAGGAACCCGTTCAGTATGCATGCCGTGTTCAGGAGTACTGCTTTGAGAATCAAGCCCTTGTACCAGCCGCGCAATGTAACCTCTTGAGGTGTTGGTCGTATATTATGTTTATTATCAACACAACTTTTTCACGCGTCAAACGTTTCAATTAATAATTTATTTCTAAATAATCCTAGATTGATTTCCAAGAAGAAATCTTTCGTAACATTCCTAAAGAGCCATGTTTAAAATTCTTTGTTGTAGAAAAAACTTTAATAACGTTTTAAAAGAAAAGACTATCCCGAAGAAGAAATACTTTTACTGGATAATCCACAAATACACTTAGCTTAATTATTTAATTCTTCAAAGCCCCCAGACGACAGCGGCTCTCGTTAAGGTAACGTTTCAGATGTTTACTAACAACCCGTGCTGCTTGCAAGGATATTATATAATTACTACGTTTACACATGGCGCGCGTGTACATGGCGATTAGTTATTTATACATACGCTTTTAGTGAAATACTAACATCTTCCCACGACTTTGTCCGCGTAAAATTTCTTTTGTTTGTAATTATTTGTTCATAACGTTCTCGAAAATTCGGAGGAGCTCCTGGCTAAGTAACAACAGCCACACTGTTCGATCCATCAGGTTAAGCTACGCTTGCCGGGGTTGGTCAGTGGATGGGTGACCATCTTTACATACCGAGAATCCTCCGTGCCTCGGAAAGCACGTTAAGCCGTTGGTCCCGGCTGTCATTCGTGGATCTTTGACAGTCGTTACGAGTCGTCAGAACCTCGAAAGTCTGACACCAGTCTTACCAAGGGGTATCGTATTACCTAGTTACTGGGTTGTGGAGGTCAGATAGGCAGTCGCTCCACGTAAAATACTGGTATTCAGCTGCATCCGGTTAGACTGGAAGCCAACCCCAACATAGTTGGAAAAAGGCTAGGCAGATTGATTGAACGTTCTCGAAAACGGCTCTAACGATTTCGATTAAAGTTGCAACATAGAGGTTTACGGAGACGAACCATCGATTTACCTAAGTCTTTATTAAATTGGGGAAATTCGTTTTCTCGATTTTCACCCGAGCACAGCTCGGTCGCCAAACGTTTATAACAAGATGGCTACCTTAGAATAATGACATGGCAGCATGGAATCAAACTTTTAAATTTAAACTAAACAATGACATGAAGGATGCAGAGAAAATAAGGCAGGAGTTAATAGGAACGTGACTCTTAGGGTAACATTCACAGAGCGCACGTTGACTTTACTTTGTCCAAAGATTTCAATCGTAGATTTGCCCTGCCGCGTTAAAAGATGGTCGCGTTTCTGTTTCGTTTTGACACCTCTGACACACAATATCGCAGACACTTGACTTGATTGTCATGGAAACGCCATTATTATTGTGCGAAGTCACACTTCTCAGTGTGGGCACTTTTTCGCACGACGTAGTAAGTGTGGAGGAGGCGGAGCGCGCGAGGGAGATTGAAGCTGCACGCCCTCGCGCCCCTAGTCGCCGCAGGAGACGCCCCGGGCGTCGGGAGTCACAAGCTGATTTCCGGCCACCGTAGGCGCGGGCCTGCGGACGGTGAGCGATGGGCAGCTCGCCGTCCGATAAGGACCAGGCCCGGGTCGACGGCGCGTTGTGTTCCACGCGCGCCTCAAAGGGATGTCAGCACCAACTGACGGGGTCCGGAAGGACCAATGCCTGCTGGGGTTGCGGGTCTGTCCGAAAGGGATATCGCGGCCCCAGCACATAGGCAACGGAAGGAACACGGGTGGGTTTTAGTCAGTAAAAGTCTGACACTCCCTCTCGCTCTGCCCAGAGCGGGAGGAGTAATTTGATGATTTCCGACCCAAAAAAAAAAAAAAAAAACGTAGTAAGTGTGAGAGGTGAGGTGAGGTGAGGGCACATGTATGATTTAAATGTTTGACTTTGTCAAGTAAAGTAAGCGTTGTATAAGAATGTGAAGCTTATTCTCATTCTCATAATCTATACTTAATATAATAAAGCTGAAGACTTTGTTTATTTGTTTGAACGTGCTAATCTCTGGAACTACCATTCGGTTTTGATAAAAATATTTTAGCATTTGATAGCCCAATTCTTGAGAAAGGTTATAGGCTGTTTAACAGCACGCTATAATAACCCTTAGGAGCCGAGCAAAAAGAAAAAAAGACAAAAGTAACGCTCAGCGAAAACGAAGTAATACCGCGGGCGGGGGGAAATCTGGCTGTTATTTTAGTATATTGTGGTGTCTTACGACTTCCACGCGAACGAAGTCGCGAACAGAAGCCAGTAACACATAACGTAAAACCGCACCCCTGAACACTTCATCAATCGGCTTACTTTACCCGGCAAAGTAATGTCAAACTGCAATCTGTGAATCATGCTCTAAGGTACAGCTGGAAAAGTCACGCGGACTCGGAAAATTGCTAATTTTCTTGAGCAGAAATTCTCAATTTCCGAAATTATTGCGGGTTGTGGGTTTCAGAAGTGGCACGCTCCCTGACTTCTTTAATGAGGTAATTACGCTGAGATTAGAAAACCTGGATTTAATCGTCAACACGCAGGATGAAAGTGAACCCCATTTTTATTCTTCATATTTTTTTTTTTGTGTATGGCAGCAGGTCAACTTAGGAGATTGCCGGCTGTTTAATCTGACTATTCTGTGGATGCCTTAATAAATTAAGGCCTCCAGCCCGGGAATCTTTATCTTCTTTATCTTTACATACTCGTAGTATAAAACAAAGTCGCTTCGCACTGTCTGTCCCTATGTATGCTTAGATTTTTAAAACTACGCAACGGATTTTGATGCGGTTTTTTTAAATAGATAGAGTGATTTAAGAGAAAGGTTTTTGTGGTTATTATATTACATTATTATAATACATTAAGGTTTTTTGTAAATTGGCTGAAATATGACGATTATTGTCGAAGATGTCGGAAAAAATCATGCCAACTGGGAGCTTTACTGGCGTGCGCCGTGTAAGCCGTAAGAGATACATCAAATTTATGTTTTACAGAATTGTATATCTTAAAAAGTTTAAAAATAAAGTCCGCGATAGCATATGTCTATCTTCTAAGGATGGCCTACAGTAACCATTTTTATCTTTTAGAATTTGATAAAAATTTCATTGTTATTTCCGAAGCTATTTTGACCGGTATTATATTTATCCTTATCCAATAAAATATATTATTTAAATTGGGCATTTAATTTAAATTAAAATATACCTTGACATCATTCAAATTAATACTTTAAAAGATATCACAGATTCAAAATTACGCGTGACTAAATAATTATGTTCGCCGACAACGCGGGCGCAGCGGTAGGAATCAACGACTTTTCCTCGGATATTAGGTATGATCTAACTAATCCCGGTAGTACTTTTCTTACATCCACGCGGGCGAAGCCGCGGGCAATAGCTAGTAACTTATAAACTAAGTGACTACATGGTAAGGGCACCGCTTGTCATCAGACCTTGGCTTAGGGCGTCGCTGGAGGAGGGCAGCAAGGGACAGGCTGGATCGGATCGTAAAGTGAAATTCAATTCTCGCTCCTTATTTGTATAGATGCCGTTCGTATGTACGTATAGTCCGATAATATCAAGCTTAATTATTAAAAACTAGATGACCCGATGAACTTCGTGACAGAAAAAAATGTTTTATTTTATTTTGCGGTCGTTTCTGTGGGTTTTTCCTTATTTTCTTTTTACTTAAACCACCCCAATAAAGAGGTGAGGAAAACGGAAAAAAAAATCAAATATCTATCGAGCCATTTTTGAGTTTTTGAGAGACTGATGCACGGCAATTGATTTTTAAATATATATACAGAATGGCAGGGTCATCCACGCGAAGCCTGTTGCCATGGAATCAGTACATGATTCTGAAACCCCTGCGTTGAAAATTTTCGTCGGTTATAAAAAATCCATGGTAACAGAAAAAGAATCCATGGTAACAGTTTTCGCGTCGATGGGGAACATCCTGTATAGATTGATATAATAATGCGTATTTTTTATCTTTGTGGTAATTCATGAAATCCTACAATCCCTACATTGCAGTTTCTTGTTTTTAGTAAAGAAAGAATAACATTTATTTGGATACAGTTCGTAAAACACATAATACCATTTTTTTTTTAAACGTGTGCGGTCGAGGGACCCCCGTCAACAACGAAGTTCCTTACGGATACTAGCAAGCACACACTCACTCGTAGGTAGAAGAAGCAATAGAAAGAGAGAGAGAGAGAACGTCGCATGGAGGGGCATAACGCTTTTTCGTTACGTGACGATTTCTACCAGTCAACTCCTACTGTAAGCCGGATTAAAGAACTTCGTTCCAAAAAGTGAAAATCATGTTTTAACAGCAATAGTGTATGCCTCACAGCTGCGCCAAAAGGGTGCATTTAAGCATTTCAATGCCATACATATGCTGTCTGACGCTGGTTTTGTAATGAACCCTTATGGTCAAGTGACGGATAAGTGACAATCAGTTTCAATATACCTATATACATAATACATAAGCCATGCGTGTGGTGAACGAGGTTCACGAGAGGGTTGATATATTGTGGTGCAACTTGAGTGAATTCGCAAAAGTTACATTATTTATAATATGTTATTTAGATGTAGGTTAGGATTAAGGATATAGTATGTAATTTTATAGGATGTTGATTAAGGATTTAGCATGTACTTAATGCCACTCTATCGCATTGGATCGCAGATCTGTAATGGTAGTTGTAGGTAAGATTTCCGTAAATAAATAAATAAATATTTTTTATATAGTAGTGGACAGGATGACGTCGTATGGGTTACGACGTCATCAGGTTATCACCTCATAACGTTTTGATTGAAATAACTTACCGTACCTACATCACACGCATACCGCACAAAGCACTCTCTTAATTGCATTCATTTGTCGCTTATGCAGCAGTTCAATCAAATGCAAATTATCTTTTACTGGCACGTGTATTAGTATTCCCCGAACACAAGGACCAAGGTCCGAATCATTTATTCAATGAAAAACCGGCCAAGTGCGTGTCGCACCACTCACAAAAAAGTGTTCCGTAGATGTGATGAATTTATCCCAAAAATAAACTTTACTTTTTAGTTGAAAAACATGTTCTCCCATACATCGTTCTCGTCACGGTCAATTTTCCATCTGTAAATGTAAGATTGTAATCGCAATATATATATATTTATATATGTGTTTAACAATTTTCGGAAATTTTTCCCTTACTTGTGCTCTGAAACCTTGCTTCTTGCAAAATTTTATGATTCTAGGTCAACGGGAAGTACCCTGTAGGTTTTGATTTATTTACGAGTATCAAAATATGTTACTTAGGTATATGGCCGTATTTTTTTATTGCGTTGACTTAACTAAGCTTGAATTTTTTTGAGCTCCAAAGGACCGTAGACGCGTTTGATATTAATTTCAACTTGATACCTCCACGCGGTGCTGGAAATAATGGTCTTGACAGACTGACAGACAGACAGACGGACAGGCAGACAGACAGATGGACAACGAAGTGATCCTATACGGGTTCCGTTTTTTCCTTTTGAGGTACGGAACCCTAAAAAGATAGAATATACCATAAAATAATCCCCGGAAGGTTAGGCAGAAATGTACGTATAATACACCCACATTTCGCCAGATATGTTTAGGTCCCATGTACAAGAGGGCGAGCCTATTGCCAGTAACCGGGCTAAAATCCAAACTTCGGGCTGCTACTGAGAAGTTCCTGATGGAAAAATCCAATAACACTTTGCTTGACCTAGGAATCGAAACTAGGACCTCAAGCTCAGCAGTAGCGCTTGTCAACACTAGACCAACGAGGCGGTCATATGATAGGATATCTGTGTAATATTCAAATGTAATTGGACTTTTATTACAAACTGGATATTATTTGGTTTTCTGTATGAAAAGGTACCTTTTCTTTTTTAAATATTGTATGATTTTTTTCCCGTTAAGGGTTAACCGATATTCAGCCGGGCAAAATAAGATAATAATGTACCCTTACCAGCACCAATTCAGAAAAAAAAAATTGTAATGAGATCTAAAATTATTGGTAACGTTAAAAATACATACATATTTTTTTCCCAATTCCCTTTGGTTTGCCGTGGCAAATGTTATTTTAACCTTATGTACGTATTGAAATATAATAACTCGTATTATTTTTTCTTTATGATATCGGCCCATGAAGCTTTCTAATGCCCGCTATGATCACTTCTTGTTTGTAATAGACAGGATGACGTAGATTCCCGCCTTATAACGTTCTTATCCCGATAAACTTTTATGACTTACGATTAGGTAAGAACTCAGATAATAATTATATACTTTTATAAGTTTTTATCAAGACAGATACGAGTGGTAAACAAGAACAAATTGCCCACAAAGGACCAACTTTTAATAAAAATGAGGCTCGCTTTGAAGATTAATGATAAAAAGCGGCCAAGTGCGAGTCGGATACAAACACGATTGGTTCCGTACCACCGCACAATATTTAACACTAAATTGAATTTCAAGTGTCTACCTATTACGGTTAAAAAGATACAGCCCTGGTATGGACGGACCGACAGCACAGCCTTAGTAATAGGGTCCCGTTGGCACCCGTTGGGTACGGAACCCTAAAAACAACCTTGACGTAGTTATAATAAGCCCCAACGTGATAATGATTAATTACTACAACATTTATAACAGACTTTTATTAGAAAACTTTTAGTTTTTAATCGTTTTTAGCTTAATAAGGAAAATAATTGGGTTTTTAATAAGATTTATATGCTAATTTTCTTTGGAAAGATAATGTGTTGTGCAGACAGTTATTAATGGCAAGGTATTTTGAAATAAAAAGTTAATTAAAATGAAATAATATACACATTTTTTTAAATTAATCAGCCTATGGTGTTCTCACTGCTGGGACACCGGCCTTCTCTCTGTGAGAGGGAGTGGGCCGTAATCCACCACGCGGGCCCCCTGCGGGTTAGTAGATGTCTTCGAATTAAAATAAACAATTATAATTATTTAGATTTTAATCAAAAAGACAAGAATAGCTCACAAAAGTTGATGCTGTACTATACAGCCTATAATTATATTATATTTGTATACATTTTTTTTAAATCACGTTCTCTTGAAAACGGCTTTAACGATTTCGATGAAAGTTGTTACATTATATAGGGATTTTCGGGGGTAAAAAATCGATCTAGCTAGGTCTCATATCAGGGAAAATTCATTTTCTCTGTATTTTCACCCGAGCAGAGCTCGGTCACCCAAAGGTTAGAACAAGATGGCTGTCTTAGAGTAATGACATGGCAGCATGGAATTAGTAAGTAACTACCATCATGGAAGCATGGAATTAATGTTTACTATACATGGAATTAGTATGAACTGTCCTATACTATGTATTAAATGAGCATTATCTTTTTTCACCAGAGCAGAGCTCGGTCCAGGTACTATTAGTAAAATGCCGCAGTATTTGCGATAGCATTGTAATAATATAATATGGTCGACCAGGTACTTAAATAATAAAAGAGGAAAATGTATAAACTACGGCAATATGCTTACGGTTAAAAGGCTTACTTTTCGACAAAAATACTTACATAATTACATAATACCTTTCGATATAAAACATAAATTTCCCGCTATCTTAGTAAAATAGGTCGTACAAATATTTGTCCCGACGCACTTCAACCCACGCCGCAGCTCGAAGGACCAAAAGCAAATTCTCTACTGTTCGTCGCAGAGATCGTCAACAGACCGTAATGGCAGGATACCGGCTCATTACCAAGCTGCCTCGTTAAGTAACCCATTTCCCTTGCAGATAACACGCTGGAAACTAGGAGAGAAGTTATCTAACTTAGAAAATGGAAATCACTTGATAAGCTACTGCTGTCATTACAGCTTGAATGTTGGATGAGTTTTAATAAAAGGACCAAAAAAGTTGTTGTCATTTCGTAGAAAAGAGCCGAATTAAATATTCGATACAATATTTTTGTTGAATTTGGGATATTTGGAATTTGGGTTGAGATATAAAAATAATTGCTAAAACCTGTATGGACCTACAGTATTCAGCTGTGGGGCTGCACCAGACAAAGCTCGTCAAACCATACAACGATTCCAAAACAAAGTACTAAGGGACACAGTCAAAGCGCACTGGTACATTAGAAACAGCGACCTCAACCGGGACCTCAAGAAGGATTTTATAAACACAGCAATTCAAAAATATGCAGAAGCGCATGAACACAGACGTCATCATCACATGAATGTCGAGGCAATCCAACTCCTTGACAACACTGATCTAATGCGAAGACAAAAAACCTTAACTCAGTGTGAGGGAGATAAACTGCAGTGATGGCTAATAAAAAAAACTTAACAATGTGAATAAGATAGACGTTAAGGAATGATTTCTTAATTTTATCATTTGTTAGCAGTTTAAGTTATATTTAAATTATTACTTACTAGCTGCGCCCCGCGGTTTCACCCGCATAAGTCTCGGTCCCGTGGGAATATCGGGATAAAAAGTATCCTATGTCCTAACCTAGGTCATGGTCTATCCAGGCGTTAAATTTCATCCAAATCCGTTCAGCCGTTTTAACGTGAAAGCGTAACAAATAAACAAACAAACTCACTTTCGCATTTATAATATTATAGTTAGGTTTAGATAATAGTGTAGGTTAAATTGTGAATAAAGTATCACCGACTGTAATATATTATTATCATATCTAGCAGGGTTCAAAATTCAAAATTCAAAAGTCATTTATTCAAACTAGGCTGAGAATCAGCACTTTTCGAACGTCAAAATTACATAAGACAGTCCCCCAAAACGCCCCCCCTTCACCACTTCCTAGTGCATTAGCTGAGAAGAAGAAGTGGCGCAACAAATTCCCCAGCAGCACAGCTGTCTGTTCAGTTAGAAGAAAAAAAAAAGATTCTATATAATAGTATTCAAAATAATTTACATTACGCAACACAAAACATAATTTAAATTATTAGCCATATGTTAGCTAGCACACGCCAATATACTAAACAAAATCATCGTTCATGTATGAAACCTATACACTTGTAACAACTTGTAAACTACATGAATGCAATAAATGATGATTATGATTATGATACTCTAAAGACCAAAAAATAACGTAGAATAGTGTTGTTTGTTATTTAAATTTTTGTGGTTGATGTTTGAACCAAACAAACTTTCGATTCTCTATACAGTTTGTTAAAAGTAAAATCCTATTAAAAGTTGTTTCAATATTGTCATTGTAACATTTTACCTAAATATTTCAAAGAGTTCGTTCAATGCTTACTTTATTACTTTATAATACACTAGCAGTCTTCCCGCGACTTCGTCTGCGTGGACTTGAGAATTTAGAGAAATGAAAAATGCAGATAGACTTATAGCGTTGCTACAGTTTTAGATCAAACTCCCTCGGCTCCCGACCTACTGCGTTGCATCCCATCGCCCACCAGCGCTATTATTTCTATTACACTTAGCGTTCTTTTTGAGTTTTTTCTTCTTGCTCGTTGCTCGGCTCCTAAGGATCGTAGCGTGATGTTTAATAGCCTATAACCTTCCTCAAAAATTGGGCTATCAAATGCAAAAAGAATTTTTCACATCTGACTAGGAGTTCCAAAGATGCTTGTGCATTCAAACAAATAAACAAACTCACTTTTAGCTTAATTATAATTATCTATATATATAAAAATCAATTGCTGTTCGTTAGTCTCGCTAAAACTCGAGAACGGCTGGACCGATTTAGCTGATTTTGATTTTAAAATGTTTAGAATAGTCCAGGGAAGGTTTAAACGGTGAAACAGAAAATTAGGGTAGGTAGAGTAGGTAGGGTAGGTAGGGTAGGTGGGTAGGTAGGGTAGGTAGGGTAGGTAGGGTAGGTAGGGTAGGTAGGGTAGGTAGGGTAGGTAGGTAGGGTAGGTAGGGTTTAGTGCTACCCGTGCGAAGTCGGGGCGGGTAAAGCTAGTTAGTACATAAAATCCAGAATATATGTAACTTTACATTAATGGTAACGCGTTTCGAAGAGATAGATTCGTCCGTAATTCAACCCTTCTCAACTTGAGTAGATTGAAAACCCTTTTTTAAGCTCTCGCTTCCAATTTGTAGTAAACAGAGTTAATGTATTGTTGAGAGCCCGGAGAGCACTTTTATATTATGTAGTATGGTTGCTAATTGCAAAGGTCACTTGATAGTAATACGTCACATTCAAAACATAAAAAATAACACCAAAGAGGCATCGTCACTGCGACTGTTCGTGACTGTATTATTAACATAACTAGCTGCACCCCGCGGTTTCACGCGCATAAGTCTCGATCCTGTGAGAATATTGCGATAAAAAGTACATTTAAAAAATAAATGTCGCAGCGCTGGTATTCTGATAGGGCCCGCAGTGATGCCACGGAAAGATAGATAGAGTATTAAATAAAATAAAAAATAAAGAAATTGGAGTGTGAAATACAATAAAAAGTAAAATATATGTAGTCCGCGTGTCTGTATCCGACGTAGCATCAGTTACTTGTCTATGCCTACCACATAAGGATATATTTCAATTACCTTTAACGCGACCAAAAGTTCAGTTATTTAATTTAAAGTTCCAAACACAACTCGTTACGTTTCGTTTTTTGATGAAATGAAACGTTAACGTAGAAATAACTTTGGTTTACATTTTTTTTGTCATATTCCTAATTCAAAATTACAAGTAAACACAGCTACCGCCGGAAGGCTATGGGTTATTTAATCAAAACATTAAAGGGTTAAGATCAAAGGAGTTTTTAGTAACCGTGCGCAGCCGCTTTCGTTTGATATTATTCTGCGTTTGGGTTAATTTCGTAAGTAAATAAGTTTCGGTAGGTATATGAGATGGGTTAAACTAAATTACTGTGTTTCATTTGGTAATTAATGTAGGCGTAAATAACATTTATACAGGTAGAAATATCTATACTGATAATAAAAAGGTAATGTACCAGTTGGCCCAGTGGTAACGGCTCCGACTTACGAGTTGCAGGTCGTAGGTTCAAACCCAGGCAGAAGCTTTACCTTGTGTAAATAATTTCATCACCACTGCTCTCAAAACGGTGAAGGAAAACATCGTAAGGAAACCGCCATGCCCTAGAACCACAAATTCGAAGACATTCTACCAACTCGCACTAGGCTCGCGTAGTAGATTAGGTACAGCCCACTCCCTCACGAAAAGAGGAGGCCTGTGTCCAATAGTGGGAACATTATTAGGCTGATTATATACCACTTATAAATTACACTCCTTTTCAATCCACAAAAAAGGACGTAGAAAAAATTAAACATATCCCACATGATAGTCGACTGTCGGTCCTTTGGGACAAACTACACTAAGAAACAATAAAATATGTTTAACTTAAGAGCGTTTATTCTGAAAGTGGGCAACGTCGCAAATAGGTGTCAATTATTTCGTTGTTTTGATTAATTTTACAATATATCTGTATGGAAATAAGAAATGTAGCTAACTAGCGAACTAGAATATTGATTATGAAATGCAATAATTAATATCGTAACACCGAATATTTAGTTTTAGATGTAAAAAAAGGATTTGGAAACTTTCCAAATGCCTTTTTTACACCTAAAACGGGTAAAACATCAAATTCAATGTTATAATTTCAATTCATTATTAATATTCTAGTTCCCTAGTTAGCCACATTTCTTATTTCCATACAGTAATATTGGCAAATTATTCAAAACAGGTAAATTATTGATAGCTATTTGCGACGTTGCCAACTTTCAGAATAAACGCTCTTAACAAAACATAACATCACGCCTGTATTCCCCGAAAGGTTAGGCAGAGGTGTAACTATAGTACACCCACAATTAGCCAGTTACGTTTGAAGGTCTATTCAGATATAAGTAAGCAATAATAATAATAATAACAGTCAGAAAGTTCATGCAAATTGAGGAAAATGTAATCACTCCTCATAACATTAATTCCACATAAAACTTCATCATCACCACACACACACACGCTACATTGACTTGGCTTGGCCCGTTAATGTAGCTTAAACTAGCCAAAGAGCTAAGAAACAAAATTTCTATACCTAAATAATAATATTTATTCCAAAATAATTACAAGGCATAAAAATTAGTACAGTTTTGCTTAAATGTAAATATATCAATATCGCTGTCGCGTTCGGTAGCGATTACTAGTGTGCCTTCTGGTTAGTCACTTAGGACCAGTACCACTACCGAGCGCGACAGCTATATCACTTATATCTTGAATAGGCCCTAAGTCCCATGTTATAGGGGGCGAGCCTATTACTGTCAATTGGGCACAGATCCTGACTCCGGTCTGCTACTGAGAAATGTATACGTTTAATTTATTTAAAAAAAGCGACGCGACCTGTGACGGCGCGCGCGTGCTTTTAGCGTTAAGGCCACCCAATGTATGTTTTGTAGTGTTAAACGATTTTTTTTGTTACGAATTTTCTGTTGTACAATAAAGTATGTGTAAATAACTACAAACCTAATATTATATGTACCTAGTGATATCTCTTTTATAATATATGTAATGACAAAAACTCTCATGAAAAAGTTTTGAAGCTCAAGGATGGTCCTTGATCCTTAGCAAACAAACGAACTCTTGGATCAATATGCCAATAAACCTACGTCAAAACTTTGAAGGATTTGATACGTCTAGAACCTATCGGAAGATGAATCGGAAAGTAAACATTGAGGACCGAAATTACATTTAGAAAACATCGTAGTTTACATTTCTATGTAACGCACCTCATTTATTTTCGAAGATGAGTCGAAAAGTTAAAATGGAGGACCATTTAGAAAACATCGTAATTTATTAACGCACCTCATTTAAACCCACTTCAACACTTCGTTCGTTTTATGATTTTTATGGATTTTTTTGATACTAAATAATTTTGATGACTTTAATGGATTTCTTGATTTTAAATATTTTTATGAATTTGAATGATTTTAAAGATTTTAATGAATATAAAGATGTCTGTGATTTTATTTATGTGAGTAATGTACTTCTGTTATTTAATTTAGTTATAATAGTATTATAAATATTTGGTTACTAACATAATTCTTAAGTATACTAACAAAAATTTGGATCACTGTGTTTGAAGTAAATAAATAATAATAATAAAAATTCGGAAGGTTTTTAATTTGATAAAGGAAGCACGCGCAGTGGTAACTTAATATTTTACAAAAAAAACTTGATGCTTACGGTGTAAGAGGAAATGTCCTTGAGCTTTTAAAATCATACTTACAGGATAGAAAACAAATAACGGAAATAAGCAGAATGAATATAAGCACCAAAAGAGAAGAAATCTTTCTATCGGAGGAACGTAAAGTTATCTACGGAGTTCCACAAGGAAGTATACTAGGACCACCGCTTTTTACAATTTACATTAATGACTTTCCAATGGCAATCAAACACCCTATGACATTGTTCGCGGATGACAGTACAATAACTATACCGAGTAATCAAAGGATTTTTTATAAAGAGGACATAAATAATACATTAAAAGAAACTATACAATGGTTAGACAAAAATAATTTAAAAATAAATTTAAATAAGACTGTAATTATGCATTTTAGCCAGCGCGCATTGACTCTTTCCAATCGTGACATAACATACAATGACATTAGAATTGACACAGTTAATACAACGAAGTTTCTAGGACTAACAATAGATCGCAATTTAAATTGGAAGGCGCATGTAGAGACCCTGACTAAAAGAATAAGCAGTAGTGCGTACGCCTTGTACATTTTGTCACGCACTGTTAATATAGATGCGTTACTAACTGCTTACTACGGTCTAACGGAATCTGTTCTCAGATACGGTGTTATTTTTTGGGGTAACTCAACTAACAAAGAAGTTGCATTTAAAGCACAAAAGAGATGCCTCAGGGCCATGTTTAAGTTAAAAACGACCGATAGTTGTAAGCCCTATTTCATTCGTTATAACATTTTGACATTGGTATCTCTTTATATTCTGGAATCAGTAAAGTTTGTTAGAAATAATAGTAATTTATTTTCGCGAATGGCAGATACATTTCCCAGAAACAGGCGTGATCGAAGTCAGCTCTGTCTGCATAGTAGTAGGACTGCACTTATGCGCAAGAGTGTTTTTTGCATGGCTCCCATTATTTATAATAAGTTATCGAAAAGTTGGAGGGAGCTTAATAATGTACAATTGAAGAAACAACTAAAGTCATTTCTAACTGACAAAGCTTATTATAATATTAAGGAATTTCTGACAGAACCATTTATTTTGACATAGATTTTTAGGAATAATTTTTTGTTTACTGTTGACATTTATAATTTATTAATTTTTGCTAAATTCAAGGTGATTTAATGTCAATGACTTGACTACCTAAATTATTAACAATCATAATTATTAATATTTGCACGCCATAACATGTGGCAAACATGTCTGAACCTGTATTTTTTTATGTTATCCTGCATGCACGTTTTTATTTCTGTATGTGTACACATGTTTGAGCAAATAAATATATCTTATCTTATCTTATCTTATCTGGTCCTATATCAATTTTATTAACTTTGATTGGGATTTTTATGAGTTAGGTTTAATAATACTTATATAAAGAAAGAAAGAAAATACGTTTATTTAAATATATTAAACGGTCTTCTTCTTCTTTTCGTGTGGTTAGTGACTTACCTGGTGTCAGAGTTTTAAAGCCGCCCATGAGCCTCTGATTTGACTTCACATGCCGTCGAGAAATGTCTCTCAGGCATGTCGGTTTCCTCAGAATGTTTACCTTCACCGTTTTTGAAGCGAAAGTATACAATACACACATGAATCCGAAAAGTCAGAGGTGCAAGGCCTCGGGTTCGAACTCGAGACCTATGACTTGGCAGTCTGACGGTCAAGCCACTAGGCTATCACTGCTATCTATAATATACTATAATAATATATATCTATCTAATATACGGTAGTATTATAAGATTACCTGTGATATACGTAACAAATGGATTAAACTTGGTGTATGTTGATGATGTCATAAAACTTCCTGTCACTGTTCTTCCCAGCTAATGCACTAGGAAGTGGTGAAGGCTGGGCGTTTTGGGGGACTGTCTTATGTAATTTTGACGTTCGAAAAGAGCAGATTCTCAGCATAGTTAAATAAATGACTTGTGAATTTTGGATTTTTGTAGTAGCGCAGACATAGCAAGCCACTTAATAAACGAATTTGTGTGAGGTAGCATAAGTAAAAGTGACGTTTTTCGTGTTTAATTCCGTATTCTTCTTCTTTTCGTGTGGTTAGTGACTAACCTGGTGTCAGAGTTTTAAAGCCGCCCATGGGCCTCTGACTTGGCCTCACATACCGTCGAGAAATATCTCTCAGGCATGCCGGTTTCCTCACGATGTTTTCCTTCACCGTTTTTTAAGCAAGTGATAATTATACAATACGCACATGATCCGAATTCCGCATTGAACCTTCATAATCACCCATTGTTCCTATTGCTGACTTTGAACTTTTGGTTCTAGGACAGGGGCTGCAGTCTCGACGTCGATAGCGATCGCTACACGACCGAATTCAGTCGTAAAGTCGTAAAGGCACCCATAGACGCGCCCAACGTCCTTGACAAGCACGTGATTTTTATGTACTTGTCAAGCAATTTTGACCGTCTAGGGACGCCATTAGGTCTTTGCGACCGAATTCGGTCGTACAGCGATCTATGTTGAGACTGCCGCCCAAGCTCGCAGTTTGGGTTTAACCTTAAAACTCTATGGATTTTTAAAATCAACTTGTTGAAGAAGGTTTGCATAAAGTGGATAACAGCTTTCAGATACTTGCCTTCCGTTCACAACGAAGCAAATATTTGTGGAGATGGTGTATTGACAGCGTTGTACCCGAAAAGGGAGTACACATATTATGAGGCATATTTTTCAAACTGGTCAGTAACGGCTTTCATTTTGAAAATTTCAAATTGCTTCTATTGAGCAATGCTGTGACATGTTAAATAATTCAGACAATAATTTGGTATCAAAAATTGACATTGATAATAATTTAAATTAGAAATTAAGACAATAGAGGCCACCTCTTGCAATAGTGTACAGAATGAGAATTGTAAAATAAAATCAAATAAAAGTTTAAAATCAGTAAATAGTATTAACCTGGTGCATCAAAATATTCAAGGATTTATGAATAAAGATTTAGAAGTAGAATTATTTATGAATTTTAACAGTATTGATATTCTTTGTATAACTGAGCATTGGCTTAAAAACCACCAGTTATTGTTCAATTTTAATAATCACCAGGTTGGTAGTTCGTTCAGCAGAGTTAATGCTATACATGGTGGCTCATTAATTTTAGTTAGTAGACAGCTTAAATTTAAAGACCGTAAAGATATAGTGAGCCTATCTGTTGAGCGGACAGTTGAAATAGCCTGTATAGAATTGGAGCAGTTTATTGTATTAAGTATATACAGACCACCTTCAGGATTGTATGACTGCTTTGAAAAGGTAATGGATGAGGTGTTACACAAGATTTGTAATTCGAACAAGTCCATTATCACTTGTGGTGATTTTAATGTTAATTTATTGGAAAACTCAGGTTCTTGTACTAAAATAATAAGTCTGTTTCAGTCCTACAATCTTGTAAACCTATTTTTGGAGCCTACAAGAATAACCCCTACTAGTGCCACATGCCTAGATAATATTTATACAGATGTTATACCAAGCCACAAAGAAATTATAAATTTACTAGATTCTGATCATTGCGGGCAGAAGATTACTATCCCAAAACAAAACAATAAAGTGGCTAAAAAGGATATCACTGTTAACCCCAAAACTGCAAGCCGCTTGGAAGCTTTTAAAGATAAACTAGTTAATAAATTACCACTTTTGTCAATTCATGCTGATCCTAATCATCTATATGATGATTTTTTTAATATTTACTGTAAACAATTTAATTCCACCTTTATTCCCAAGATTATCTCGGTTAATAGTAATGCATCTTTCAGTGATTGGGCTACCATAGGTATTCATAAAAGTAGAACACGGCTTTATGAGCTGTACAATGAAAGGACTTATGTAAACACGGCTGAATTTAATTTATATGTTAGAAATTATTCAAAATTATTTAAAAAAGTTTGTTGTATAGCCAAGTCGCGTTATTTGAGTTCGAAGATTAAAAACAGTAGTAATGTAATTAAAACGACTTGGAATATTATAAATAGTGAAACGGGAAGGTCTGGTAACCGAAATATTGATTACAGCCTATCTATTAATGATAACATCATAAAATCAGATTCACAAGTCGCAGTGGCCTTTGAAAATTTATTTTCGGATATTCCCATTTCAACTACAAAATCTCTAAACTCATCACCTTCTGTTGCTGAGTCTTTGCTAAAGGAAAATGTTAATGTTTGCGATTCGGAATTTCTTTTTGAACATATTACCTGTAGAGACATCATTAAAACCTTTCACACTTTAAATGTAAAAAAGACTGCAGATCTGTGGGGTAATTCTGTAGAAGTTGCGAAGTCTATTATTGACATTGTAGCACCTAGCTTAGCTCTTATCTTTAATAATTGTATCGACTGTGGGGAGTTTCCTGACCTTATGAAAAATAGTAAAATAATACCTTTGTTCAAATCAGGTAGTACATCAGACCCCACAAATTATAGACCCATTTCAGTACTACCTACCTTTAGTAAAATATTTGAGAAATTAATTTTAGAGCAATTGCAAAGATTTTTTAATAAACATAAATTATTACATAGCAAACAGTTCGGTTTTACAAGGGGTCGTTCTACTACTGATTTCATTGATTGCGTTCTTCATGAAACGTTAATCAGGAAACTCCGCCACTACGGGGTCCGGAACACCGCTCTGGATCTTCTTTCTTCATACTTGAGTAATAGGATTCAGAGCGTTGACGTAAATGGACAAAGATCTCCTGGATCTATAGTAATAATGGGAGTCCCACAGGGCTCGATTCTTGGTCCTTTTTTGTTTCTTATTTATATTAATGACTTGCCTTACCTCATAAAGGATAACCATGATATAGTGTTGTTTGCGGATGATACTTCACTTTTGTTTAAACTTAAACGTCAGCAGTTGGTTACTGACGACGTAAATAGCGCGATCTCAAAAGTAGTTCACTGGTTCAATGTTAACAATTTACTTCTTAATGAAAAAAAAACCAAATGTATTAAGTTTACCCTACCACACGTTAGGCAGGTGAAAACTAGGGTGTTGATAAGGGGCGAAGAATTGAATCCTGAAGATAGCACAGTATTCTTAGGCTTAACTTTGGATGCTAAGCTTCAGTGGGGCCCACATATAGATAAATTGTCAAAAAAGCTAAGCTCCGCAGCTTATGCTGTTAGAAAAATTCGTAATTTAACTGACATAGAGACAGCCCGTTTAGTGTACTTTAGCTATTTTCATAGTGTAATGTCGTACGGTATTTTGTTGTGGGGAAATGCCGCCGACATTCAAACTATCTTTGTTTTGCAGAAAAGAGCCGTTCGATCAATTTATAAATTAAGCCCGAGACACTCTCTCAGAGAGAAATTTAAGGAAATTAATGTAATGACTGTGCCTTCTCAGTATATTTTTGAAAATCTTTTATATACCCATAAAAATATAAGATTGTATAAAAAATACAGTGATATCCATAAGATAAACACTAGGAACAAACACAAATTTGTAGTACCTACAACAAGGCTCAAGAAAATAGGTAGCTCGTTCAGATGTCAATGTATACGCTTTTACAATAAACTCCCAAGCCACGTACAAGATCTAAGCCTTAATAAATTCAAATCATTCATTAAACGTAAGTTGTGCCAGAAAGCGTTTTATACTATTAAAGATTACGTTGAGGACAAAAAGGCCTGGGATTAAGCTGCTCCAATTTTTATTTTTTATTTTTTTTACAGTCAGAAATTTGGTTTTTAATATTTTTTTTTTTTTTTCTCATTCATTTGTACCACTATATGAATATTTACTTTTTGAAGTATAATATATACATATTTTTTTAAATATATTATTGTGAACGTGAGGACTATGTGGATAGGACCAGGCCCGGGTCGACGGCGCGTTGTGTTCCACGCGCGCCTCAAAGAGATGTCAGCACCAACTGACGGGGTCCGTAAGGGCCAATGCCTGCCAGGGTTGCGAGTTGGTCCGAAAGGGATATCGCGGCCCCGGCACACAGGCAACGGAAGGAACACGGGTGGGTTTTAGTCAGTAAAAGTCTGACACTCCCTCTCGCTCCGCCCAGAGCGGGAGGAGTCATTTGATGATTTCCCACCCAAAAAAAAAAAAAAAAAAAAAAAAAGGACTATGTGGATCATATATTTTTTATTTTTTTTTCTCAGTAATTATTAATGATAATCTGGCAATTTGAGTACTTTATGTGGCCTACCCAAATGTCCTTTCTTTGGTATTGTTCGTCGAGTCGTTGAACTCCTTAAGTTCTGAGTTGAGCTACACGATTACTGACAAATGCGTGCACTGACTGGACAGGTCCACTCAAATCTGTATAATACTTTCCTCAAAAGACCATTCGAGACACAAATCTACATGGTCCTTCAATGATCTGACCAAGACTATTTCTGGGTTTTATATACACATTGACATTAATGAATTTTATATATACAATGACATGAGTATTTACTTTTTAAAGTATTATATTGTTTTAATAATTGTGAATGTGAAGACTATGTGGGTCATTCCTTTTATTTTATTATTTAGTTTTTATCACGGTCTGGCAGCTTGAGTAATTTATGCGGCCTACCCAAACGTCCTTTCTTTGGTATTGTTCGTCGAATCGTTGAGCTCCTTAAACCCTGAGTTGAGCTGCACGGTCACTGACAAATGCGTGCACTGACTGGACAGGTCCTCTCAATCTGTGTAGTTCTTTCCTCAAAAGACCATCTCAGACACCAATCTACATGATCTTCACATGATCTGACCAAGATTATGTCTGGACTTTAAAAGAGACTGTGACCTCTGAGTTTGTTTCGGCCTTTCTTCTCGGAGTAGTCAGATAGGAAACGCCGACCTCATCTAGTTTAAAAAATATGATTGACGTGTAAAAGTGTTTTGTCCAAACCCACTTACAGAAATAAAATCATTTATCATTTATCATTTATTTGACTACCTGATTATTTGATTCACTTCGATTGGAACGACCTCAATCTATTTATACCAATACTAGTTGACCTGACAGACCCGGTCCAAATTTAAACATCCTATAGAAAAAAGGACGTTCAGCTTTTCGAATTTTTAAACTTTCTGGAATCTTTTCCAGTTTATTTTCCATTATAAACAAAAAAAATCCAAATCAGTCCAACTGCTCTCAAGTGAGGCGCTTTTTCTACGAAAAGCATTTCAGTACCAGTTATATATTTAATATAAAATTAAAATATCTTCGAAGACTCAGTGGTGAAAATCGCACAACCACTTATGTAAATCTTTCAGAATTTTCGCATAAATTCAAAATTTCGCGAAAGACGAAGTCAAATAGGTACTTTACGTTTTGTTTTTCAATAATTCAACATCGCCTACCGTATTCCAATGCTGCTGAAAGGCTTCAAACAAATTTAGGAACAAACTGGCCAAAGTTTCAAACACCAGAGTTAGTTCAATAATAATTCGCATTAATAATTCCCGAATACCAATTCCAAATTGAATTCTCCAAATTGAATTGTCATTCGTCGAACCATACGCTACGCGAACATGTTTACGTTCCATTTTCAAATTAATTTGACGCACTGTTTGTATTTTATGATTTCTAATTTCAAATATATCATAAAGACTGATTCTATTTGTGTAATTATAATATAAATAGATATTGCCCGAGACTTCGTCTGCGATCCAGGATGAAAAAGCTACTTTTCATTCCTACTATATCCATCTCCAGGTCATGGTCTACCCATGTGTTTACCCAAATTTCATCAAAATCCGTTCAGCCGTTTTAACGTGAAGCGTAACAAATAAACAAACTCACTTTCGCATTTATAATATTAATAATTAATAAGGATATTAAATTAAATACGTATTAATCACATTATTATTTTTTCTAGTCTGCGCTGTCCCACTCCTGGGCAAAGGCCTCCCTCTACTCCTTCCATCATTCGCGAGCCCGCGCGTCCTCCTTCCAGTTTTGTCCATTAAAACGTTATTTATTTAAATTGTTCGACAATTACTTTGAAGAACTTTGATTTTATAATTAATTACAAATTTTCTTTTGAAAGTTATAATTTACATTTAAGAGATAAAAATAGGGAAAAGCTTTAGGTACCTATTTCCATATTAAAGTCTCTTTTTGGTTACCGAGTGGTCCTTTTCACCGCATCCTAGATTTCTAGTGAAACCACGTTCTCTTTTCCGAGAACCAACTTAAATCCTTAAGTTAGTACGCGCCTATATTTTACTATACGTAACTTTTTTTGCCTGTAATGAAATTCGCAGAGCCGAAAACCAGCCTGTTTAATTTTGGACAAAAAAGTTCAGTATTTTGTTTACAGACTTTGTATGCCTAGGACAGGTATTTTTCATTATACTTTTTTGTTTATTTAGGAACCCGATAGACCGTTGTCCTAATTTAAAATACGAAAATAATAAATAATGATTTCGAGTGTAATCCTTGCAGGTCCCAAGTATTTTACCTTTTGTATTTTTCAGTTGTCGCAGTGTGGGCACTGATATAAATTTCGAGGAAAGAGAACTCTTGGATTTATTTCGTAGTGTAGTGTTAACCTTAAACATTAACATTATTTTTCATTAACTTCACAAACTTTCTACTTAAGTCCGTAACATTGAGTTGGGTCGGGATGGCAGATAATGATTTTATTGCGTAAAGTTACTCTACTAGTAGGTAATTTGAAATATTTTGAAAATCAATATTAAATAGAATATTTTTTACAGAAGTTAGTAATAGATTGAGTTGATCAAATTCTTTGTAAATGTTCAATTTTACTTGTATTTTATTGTTAAGTACTGTCAGCTCTAAAGTAGTGCTGGTAGAGCAATATTATGTGGGGAGTAAATAATAAATAAAATTATATTTATTCTGTTTATTTAAAGAAAAAAGGATTCACTTCCACACGCCTAATATAGCACTATTGTTTAAAAAAAATAAAACCGAATGTTTAATTTTTAAAGCTAATTCCAAATAAGCTTGAGTTTTCGAATGCAACCAGAATTATTTTTCAACTGGCCTGAGCAACGTCAGGTCGCTTTTGCAGACAACCTTTACAGTACCTACATAGATGTCCATGTTAAGTCAAAAAACTATTAAATTAAAAGATATAAAGAATTACTAATAGTTATTTTGACACAAAAAGTACAATAAATCAACCAAGAAATGGTATAATTTATTTTGTTCGATATTATAAATCTTTGATGTGGCAATCGCGATGTTTGGTCCTTCGTGACAAACGCCGAATACATCGCAAACCTGAATGAAACACACTAAAACAATATGTCCCCTGTTGTCAACGAAAGCACAGATTAGTACGAAAGTCAATATAATTTCAAAAGTACTTACATCGAAAATTCAGCTGATCAGCACAGCACAGGAAAAATTGTGCAAGAGTTATCAAAATAAAAACCAGGTCAATTTAAGAAGAAACACTCACACACCTCACAAAATATTTTAAAAAGTTATAGTACACACGAAGGTCACTTTTAAGGCAAAACTTATTGCGAAATAGAAAGTTTAAGATAGATTTTCATTAATGATTTATAGGCTTTTATATCGCACTGTTTTTCGTTGCGACCGACATAGAGTGAACGTGTGTCTGTCGCAGCGCCGAAAGCGCGACTAACGATGTCTAGGCAAGCGAGGCGCCGAGCAGTCTCGGGAAAGCAGGTGTACGCCACTGACATACACAAGCGTGGATGAGGCAAGGAAAATAGGGATGACACTTTACTGCTATCTCTTTTACGCTCACTTTTTCACCGAACCCGCATCTTCGTTGTCAGAAAGGGATGGTGCGCGTCGGCATAGCCGTAGTACGCTAGCGTATCTAGTAAACGGCAGGCTTTTGTCTCTGCCTCGCTTGGCGGCTTTAAATATTTAAGTTCAAAGTGTATTTAAGTACACTGAAAGGGCATTATTTAGGCACGAGGGTCAACATTATCACTTATTCAACTGATGTGAACGATTATAGACTACTGCTGTTTAAACAAGAGCCAGAAATTGTCTCATATTTAAATGACAACGTATCTTCAAACTTTACAGTATTTAAGTTGATAAAAGGTTTAAAGGCGCCGTTGTTAATTGAAATCAATCCAATGTCCATCTTAAACAATGGCTGGTATATTCATCACAATTTTAAACTATTCAATGGCAATGAACGATAGAGTAGAATAGAATACTCTAGAATACGATCGTAGTATAACAAATCCGTAGAGAGCTGAAACGGCTGAAAACTTTCTTAAACCTGTTCTGGATGAAAATTCAAAGACCAAAAAAAAATGGGCTAAAGTTATTTTGTTAAGGTGCTCCCTCACCGGGAGCGTTCGCCTGGAATGTAACGTTACAGATTCGATTTTGAGCATTACGTTACGATACTACCTCCCTGACTGACGAACATTCGCTCGTAATGCCAAACATTGAGCGGCAAACGTGCGCGAATACCGCGCGCGGTATGCCGTTTGGACGACTGCCGCGCGCAAACGCTTCTGTCTACCTGTCGCGCAACAAACATTTTTAGGAAACATTCATCACTAATTGTATCTGGACGTATTTCTGCGGACGTATTAAAGGCTAGGCAGATTGATATTTCCAACTGAAGTGAGCGGCGTGCCGCGCAAACATCCGTCAGTTTGTTCCTAATCGGATCGCGGCAGAAATGTGTCCTGCAAACGCCGCGTGTTGCTGCCACGCTCTTGTCGCTCAATGTTTGAACATACCTTAACATTTCAGATTTGATTTTAAGCATGACGTTACAATACTGCCTTCCCTGACTGAAGAGCATTCGCCTGCAATGTAACATTAGAGACATTGCTCACTGTAATGCTCGGTTCTCCTCCCTCACTGATCTAATGCTCGACTCTGAACGTTACATTACAAGCGAATGCTCCCGGTGAGTGTGAGTGTGAGAGCACCTTTATAGGAGCAGACTGCATAAATGTGCAGCAGTAAACGAAATTAAAGGATTTGCAAAGTTATATTTTGGAGAGGCATTTCTGGCTTGTCTTTATTCAAAACATGCAAAAAGCAAGCCTTGAAAATAAAACTACAAACATTTTATGACGTAAATAGGTTCAGCACACAGTTTCGTTGCCAAATGAAAGCGGAAATAACGCCGAAGTGGGTCAAATAAGGTCATATTGATGTAGATGTTTCATTAATTATCTTTAGCCGGCTTTAATCTAGATGGGGGTAAATAGGCCACGCTGGTATTTAGCATTTAAGGGGAGGCATTAAATTTGGAAGGTTTATTTTAGGACAGTAAGTAGGTAACCTTCATTAAATTATAATATTGAAAATTTTCGGATGATGATAAGTAGGGGTTTAAATTCACACTAATGAGGATAAGATTACTATTCTTGTGTAATGAAAGGCACGTTTAATCAAAGAATCGTTCGCACCTCGTTTTAGATTTGATGATCCATTCGTTATGGAGCATAAGATTTTGTTATCGTTTTTTGCAAAAAGCATTTTCTGATATTAAAGAACCAGTTGTTAATGTTGTTTTGAGACCTATGAATGAGTGTTATGGTAATTGGACTATGGAAGTGTGTGGTGGAATGATTTTTTGCCTACTATTGGTTTGAAAGGTAGGCAGTTGTATTGGGTCCCCACCTAAGAAATTGGCGGTTTTTTTTCCCACAAATAGAGAACGTCGTCACTTCTATGATTTAAAATATTCATCAATTGCTTGGTATTATATCGAATAATGACCATCATAGACAACTACCAATAGTAAAAAAACCTTATTCCTTATAGTTTTATAAACATAAAAAATACCTTAAACATTACTCCTCATTTTGTTAGCAGAAATGACCACTATTTGTTTAAACTTAGC
This sequence comes from Agrochola macilenta, assembly GCA_916701695.1. NCBI lineage: Eukaryota > Metazoa > Arthropoda > Insecta > Lepidoptera > Noctuidae > Agrochola > Agrochola macilenta. The sequence goes on along the minus strand of OU753554.1, from coordinate 4,484,792 downwards.
CAAAACTTATTTTTGTCGCTTAATCTAAGTGGCATATTCATTAACTTACTTTTGAAACATTAGTGCATAAAAGTTCATTCGTGTTCATGGTTGTTATATAAAATAAGAAAATGTTAGTATGAAAAATGAAACTTCTTTAAAATTCTCCATACAAAACGCTGATTGCATAGGTGGGGACCTATTATTTGTATGGACCCAGTTGACTGAACAACTTAAGCTGTGCTTGCCAACGTTAGTCCGTGGATGGGTAACTATGTTTACCTTTCAAGGAGATACAAGTACTTCGCACAAAGAGCATTCTCACTCAAAATAATAATATTTAATTATCTAGCCTATATTATCCCACTGCTGGGCAAAATGCCTCCCTCTCCCGTTTCCAGACACGGAATCGGTTCATACGGTTTCATCCTAACTTTAATTATTATTATTTAATATTATAAATGAGTTTGTTTGCTTGTTACGCTTTCACGGCTAAACGGCTAAACCGATATTGATGAAATTTGGTATGAGGATACATTGAACCCTTGAAAAAGACATAGACAACTTTTTATTGACATACCACGCGGGCAAAGCTGCGGGCGGAAACTAGTAATTATTGAAATTATCACCAATCAATTTAATAAGGAGAAGGCTCTCGTTGGGCAGCTGGATGGCTTGATTCAGAAAGCGGTACTCCTGGACACGGCTCGCATTGTCAGGAGGTTCCGCTCTCTGGAGCCCTGACCGCCGGTAGCTTGGACCCTGTTCCCGATACCGGTGGGCTAAAATTTTTAAATCTTTTTAAATTATTTTTATAAAAATATTTATAATGTATTCAATAAGTATAAAGATGAATAAACGAAATTTATTAATAGATAAACAAAGTCAGGGTTATGCCTTCAAACATTATGCGATAAGATTAATTATTGAATTAAGATTGATCGGGGCGGTGACAACCCTTACAAACGAATAATTCCCTAGCCAATGAGATTGAATAATGGCAAAATAATTATTGGTATCAAAAAATATTTTTACAATTTGGAAGAAGTAAGAAACGATGGATGGCCTGTGTAAAGGTGATATGGCTATAAAAAGGGTGACTATAGAGAGGACGACTAATAAGAATTCAATCTGCCTAGACTTTTCCCAACTATGTTGGGGTCGGCTCCAGTCTAATCGAATGCAGCTGAAAACTGTATTTTACATGGAGCGACTGCCACGTGACAACTAACGCCGCCATCTTTTTTTTAGGGTTCCGTACCCGAAGGGCGCCAAACGGAACCCTATTACTAAGCCTCCGCTGTCCGTCTGTCTGTCAGCGGGCGGGGAGGTATCTCATAAACCGTAATAGGTAGCCAGTTGAAATTTTCACAGATTATGTATTTCTATTTCTATCAACCTGCCTAGCCTTTTCCCAGCTATGTTGGCGCCGGCTTCAGTCTAATCGAATGCAGCTGAATACTGTATTTTACATAGAGCGACTGCCTATCTGACCTCTATAATCCAGTAACTGGATAATACGATACCCCTTGGTAAGGCTGGTTGTCAGACTTTCTGGTGCCGGTACCAACGGCTTAACGTGCTTTCCGAGGCACGGAGGAGTCTCGGTATGTTAAGATGGTCACCCATCCACAGACCAATCCCGGCAAGCGTAGCTTAACCTGATGGATCGTACAGTGCGGGTGATATTACTTAGCTACGAGCTCCTATGAAAGAATACCCCAAATAAATTGGGACAAGGCCAAGCGAATGTTGACTCTGAGTGTTATAGATATCACGGTGTCTACATTTATTTTTATCCTCTGTCGCAGGTATGCTGGAAGAGATATCTTTAGAAATAAGCACCACCTTGGTCTTTATTTTTCTGTTCCTTTCTTCTTGTATGTATATTTGTGTGTAGATAAATGGTTAAATAAATATATACATATTGTCCGCAGTTACGTAGAGGCAAAAAATAAAATAATAATTGTATCAGATTTTTTATTACATTACATTTGATGTCCTAAAATGTTACAAATTATTACTTAAATGTATACTACTTAGCACCATTTATACACAATGATATTTAAAGAAAAAAACCCAAAGGTGCACGCTCATTATATTGTAAAAAAAAAAAAAAAATTTTTTATTAATATTAATTTAATAATAATAATAATAATAACACCCTGTTACTGTCCCATTGCAGGTCAAAGGCCTCTTCTCATACAGAAGGCACGCAACTCCAAAAGTACATATGAATTGAAAAAGTCACATTGGTGCTTGCCCAGATTTCAACCCACAACCTCGTTCATGAGAGGCGAGGCCTTAACCACCGGGCCATCACGACACTATCAATTAAACGACATTGAATTAACAGCTATTTTCAACACGAAATCAGGGGAAGCAAGTCCAAGGTGAGTAAAAAATGATGATCTCGATACGTGGAATATTTCAGACTTTATCGTTACCACACACGGGATCCATACGTACAGACACATAGACGTCCATAGAATTTTGTTTTCTATAAAAAAAATCTTTATATAATACGCAATAAATGTTAATTTGTTATTATTGACACTTCACGCGACCAGAGAATTTCAAATCTTTGGCCAAAGAATTAGCATTGCCATTCAACGTGGCAATGCTGCCAGTCTTCTGGGCACGTTTCCGGATGACAGCGATGCGGACCAATACTTCGACGCCTAAGTGTCCTTTTGTATCTATTTGTGTAGTTAGTTATTGTATTTAGTACCTAGTGTAAATAGTTAGTAAGTTATAGTATTAATTAATTTAATTTTAATAGTTCTTGAAATAAAGAATTTCATAATAAATAAAAATAAATAAATTTTTGTTTAAATTATCATTGTATTAAAAGGATAGTTTTTCTACATATCAGTGGACTCATATTAAAGTATAAGTGCGATATGCATATATAGGAGGCAATCAAAGTTCATGCAATTACATCCGTTATTACCCGATATCCGTGTTAGTTAGAATTTCAACCATCAACCGCAAATGAGTTCCACCGAAATCTATTAGGCGTTGGAAAACAAATCAAATCAGAGCGAGACATTAGCCTAGACTAATATTCAGTTATTAATAAAGGTGTACAATAAATACATCAATTTACCTATCATATTATTTATTCATATTAGACCTTGAATGAACTGCCGCGTAGGCCTATTGGTCGTCCTGCCGGGGTTGCGGGTTTGTCCGAAAGGGATATCGTGGCCCCGGCACACAGGCAACGGAAGGAACACGGGTGGGTTTTAGTCAGTAAAAGTCTGACACGCCCGCTCCGCCCAGAGCAGGAGAAGTTATTTGATCATTTCCCAAACTCAAAAAAAAAAGTAGTGGTCGTAAGCGCTACTGTTGAGCATGAGGTCCTGGGTTCGATTCCCGAGTTGGGCAAACCGTTATTGGGTTTTTCCATTAGGAATTTCTCAGTAGCAGCCCGGAGGGTGGAGTTGTGCCCGGTTCCAATACATGGACTTAAACATAACTTGACATAAAACAATAGTTTATGTCAATAAACAATTTTTGTATTTTGTAACTGGCAAAATGTGGATGTACTACATGTACACCTCTGCCTAACCCTTTGGGAACAGAAAGAAAGAAAGAAAATAAATTTATTTGACTCAGGTTAACGCAGACAATATTTAAAAAAAAAAGTGTTAAGGGAAAGACCTTGATTTTAGTGAACATAAAAAAACATAATGTATTTTGAAACAAACAATAGACAGAAACAGAACAAAGAAAATTATCAACATTAAACATTCATAAACTACGACTGTCGTAGACCTCGTAGCCCGTAGCGCGTAGCACGTAGACTTAAGCCTACGCAGACAAGCCTACGTGCTACGATTTAGTTGTTTTGAGCTCAGCTGGTTTACTGAACGATAATAAACCGTGTTTAAAAAAATTCAGTACTTTAATATTAACCTCGACAATATTTCTTATTTAAAAGTGACTTTAGTACTAAAATATAGTTTAACTTAGCAAGCAAGTATGACGAGTGCTACGATTAGCGTTCGGGTCCGGGACGTGTCGTGTTTCGAAGTCCCGGGACTTTTTGTAAATTTAGTTGTCTCGGGTCCCGAGAAACTCGAGACACTGTTGTTGAAATTGTATTGTAATCATTTAATTTTCAAGAGGTCATAATAAACTTTATTAGCTTCCCGCAGTCTGTCATTAAAAGCGCCATCTATTAGCTTAACGAATAATAACTTGATATTCAAAGTCAAATGGAACAGGCAATAAAAAAAGCTATACTTGCCGCGGTCGGTTCGTGGATGGGTGACCATTTATTACGAAAGCTCGATAAGCCGTTGGTCCCGGCTGTCATTCGTAGATCTTTGGCAGTCCTTACTGGTTGTGAGAAGTCTATAATACGGGGTATCGTGTTACCCAGTTACTGAGTTGTAGAGGTCAGATAGGCAGTCGCTCCATGTATAATTCTGATATTCAGCTGCATCCAGTTAGACTGGAAGCTGACCCCAAAATAGTTGTGAAAAGGCTAGGCAGATTGATTGGCAGAAGCTAATATAACACGTATGTATTACATCGGCTATCTAACGGTCAAAGGTACTGGCTTGTCACATACAGACGATACTAATAAGGTAGTCTTTGGGATAGAAAACCCCAAAAGACCCGCATCACTGTTTCCGACCTCTTTTATCATCGCCATTTAAGATGCAGATATATGCCAGTGACCTTGAGTGGTTAGTTTGCGTGTTCCGTACTGAGCTCACGCAACGCGTCGTACGTCCGGCCAGTAATAGGACTCGCCCATGAAGGAGCGCTGACCCAAATTAGACGCATTATTAATTTATTATACGTAAAACAAAAGGTATTTTAATAAAACACGTATACTATAAGATCAATAATTAAATTATTTTTTAAATGGTGAAGATTTTGCGGGATTCTCAGTTTTTTATCTACGTTAGGTATAACTTTATAAATTAATTTCACTATGTAATATAAACATAATTTAAGAAATTCCTCCTAATTTAACATAATTATATTTTTTCCAAATCATTAATACTACTCGTTTAGACGTGATCTTCAGTATAAAATCATTAAAAGTCAGTTATTGTCGCCTTAAGTGGTCTTGTGCTCATTTTTCACAGTACGAATAATCGCACCAGTACAATTTCCACGTGCGTGAAGCAAAAATCTAATAACAATTATAGAATAACTTGCCTTTGTTCTCCATTAAAATGGTACGCACGACCGGTTTTTCAACATCTATAAAATAAATGTTGAAAAACCGCTCGTGCGTACATCACCTAAGTGTGTGTTCTTCTGTAGTTATTGAGGTGTAGATAAAAATCTGTTTGTCTCTGCAAGGCATAGGGTTAAAATAAAACGGGTTGGTTTACGGTCTGTTGGTTTAAAGGTGTAGTCCGTCGTATTTTATGTTTAGTTGTCTATGTTTAGTAAAGTTGTTGCTAGAATATTAAAGTTGTTTCGCAAAGCTTTTTTTAATACATAAAGGATTTTTTTTATACGTGCCGATTTGTTTTTAAGGTTTTTTCAATGTAAAATAATAATCACCAAATAATAATTTTAATCAATTTGCAGGTCATTGTCAGGTAGTATATTGATGAAAATATGATTCGCGACTGCAACAAATATGTATTTACAGAATTATAACAAACAGAATCATCAATACATCTTTCTAAGTTAGAATTGGTCTCAAATGTCATGGTTTCATGAAATAGTCATTCAATAGGGTATTTTGAGTATTGATGATTTGCATGATAATAATTGTGTAAATACATTATAGAGGTCTTTGCTACGGTCGCGAACAATTTTACCAACCTTTTTTTTTAGAACCTAACACTGACCTGCAAATTGCAAAAAAATGTAAGAAAATTTGAATATCGCTGGCTGCCTTAGCGCATCCCCCTTATGGGCGTTTTTTCTGAAAGTGGGCAACGTCGCAAATAGATGTCAAATATTTAGCTGTTTTAATTAATTTGGCAATATTATTGTACGAAAATGAAATGTGGCTAACTAGCGAACTAGAATACTGATTATGAAATATAATAATTAATATCGTAACACCGAATATTTAGTTTTAGATGTAAAAAAATATTTGGAAACTTTCCAAATGCCTTTTTTAAACCTAAAACGGGTACAACATCAAATTCAATGTAATATTTGCTATTTATTATTAATATTCTAGTTCGCTAGTTAGCCACATTTCTTATTTTCATACAGTAATATTGCCAATCATAACAGGTAAATTTTTGACAGCTATTTGCGACGTAGCCAACTTTTAGGATAAACGCTCTTAAGATTTTTTTTTTTTCTATCATACTAGTCGAAAACGTCAAAATACCAATTTCATTACAACGCGTACAGAAACTCCAACTCTCATTCGATACTTGTGTATGTATTTTAATATCATAATTTAACTCCATAAGTATCAGAACGTGTATATAAAAAGCCCCTCAGGGTCTTCAGTATCGGGGATGCCCCACTTACGTCATTCTCGGAAATTACGCTGTCAGCCATCTGTAATACTTTCTAATACAATATTTTGTCATTCAATATCAATATAACGTGTACCTGTACCAGTATGGAAAGTTAATCCATCATAATATGGTAATCATATGTTCTGCATTAAACCTATGAAGAATCCAAGGTTGCCTGGAAGAGATCGCAGAAAGCGATAAGGCCGCCCATTGTATGTTTTGTAGTGTTAAATTTATGATTAACTATGTATTTTCTGGTGTACAATAAAGTATATATAAATAAATATATAAATAAATAAATATTGGTAATTTAAAAGAATATCGCCGTAGATGCATATCAAAAGCATTCTTCTAATTTAAATTGATTTCTGTATTATGAAATAAGAATATTTTTTTACGTTACGCCATTTATAAGTTACGCCAACATATTTTAGCACCCTTGCAAAGACAGATGTAAGCGCTGACTGGCCAAACGTTATAAACTGCACCTACGTTAAGGCGAAGCTAGACGAGCAAACCGGGATGGCGGTGGCGTTTTGGGCCGAATTTTGGAGCATAGTAACCTCATAGAAAAACCATTTTGCATGTTTTGACGAGACAACGTCTAATAAATCGATGAATGCCGGCTGCACGCACCAAAAAAAATGACTCATTGTCCCGTTACGCTCATTGTCTCGTTACGCTTATTGTAACATTACGATCGGAGCAAGGGAAGGGAATGTTTTGTTATGACGTTGTCACGTTAAACTATCGTCCGTAAACCGACTTTACAGACAACCAATTTTTTTATCGAGGTCACGTTTAAAGGTATTTTAGCACAAAAAAAAAATCGGAGACAGCACAGAGTAGCTATATCTTGACCTACAACAAATTTATATGTTTCCGTATTCTAAAATTGAAAATCGCCTTAAGTTTATTATAAATATTTTTCATAAAAATACACAGATAAATATAATTCCTGAAAACACAACATCCGGAAAACTACGATAAACATATTCAAAGTATCGTCAGTCATAATACTATAATTATCAAACTTATTGCTCTACTACTCACGTCTTTCTCCTTGGCATAGTATAGTGTGCGCCCGCGCAGCCTGAAGTACCGGCGTTGCCATCGCTGGAAGCTGCGCGTCTGCTTCATCAGGTAACCCTCCTTGACCACGGGCTGGAGACAAAAGAAAAATAAACGATTAGATCGAAACGAGACGATGGTGGCCGATGTACAAACATAGAGTGACAAGAATAAGCGCCTTGGGGTCCATTTTTAACCGATTTCCAAAAAGGAGGAGGTTATATGTTCGACGCGTATGTACCTGTTTTTTTTGTTATGTATGTCCGCCGATTTCTCCGTCAATTGTGGACCGATTTTGAAAATTCTTTTTTTGTATGAAAGGGAATTGGTCCCATATAAATTGTATTAACTTTGCTTGGATAGTTTTTGAGTAAGCGTCAATAATACGTATTTTTTTCCCACTTAGTATATGTGAATGATATGATGATAACTTCCTGTGACTCTTATTTACATAGTAGATACTGGTATTCGAATTTGTGTGGGGTAGGTACCACAACAAAAAAGTGAAAAATAAAAACTTTTTACAAAAAAAAAACAACCGACTTCCTAAAAATTCAAAGTGAAAAATAACTTTAATTTCGGAAGTCACCGCGTCGTGTTTTTGCCACCGACTTCCGAAATTAAAGTTATTTTTCACTTTGTAGTGTTTTTTTTTTTTGTAAAGTTTTTTTAGTTGCACTGTGCATGAAATTTGTTATTCTTCCGACTAAATGCATCTGTGGTCTAGTAGTTCGACCACCTGTCTCAGACCCAGAGGTCCCAGAGCGGCAAAATTTTCTACTCAGTTTGGTTGGTGGTAGGGCTTGTTATGAGTCCGCCTGGCTAGCTACCACCATCTTAACTAAGTCTGTCGCCATAATAACAATGTTAACAGCATTGTTGTGTTTCGGCAGTTAGAGGTAAGATAGCCAGTTCCTCTGTGCTTGAGGATTCCGGGTGAAGCTCGCTTTCACTTTCGGCCTGATCATCACTTATACCATCAGGTGAGATGCAAGCCAAGAGCTACACCGTTGCGGACAAAAAAAAACAAAAAATAGAACGAAAATGGTAGTTAAAGAAGGTGACAAGTTCCCGTCGTGCGCAAAATAGCTTAAAGTTTACATTCTGCATCTGTACATTTATCTGAGTAAAACGCATGGGAATGTAAAGTCATAAACCATAGCCGGACGCGCCATAAAGATAGACTACGGTTGCCACTAATAAAATTAAAATTGTTTAAGAGAAATGTCTACTGTATGTCTATTTTAATATATAACCATTTGCCGAATTCCCTTCAGGATTTGCCATTGACAATGTTCAAAAGAAGTCTCCTTAAACTTTTACTATATAAAAAATACTATACCATTAAGGAATATTTGGAGGATAAGTCGATGGAACCTATACCTGATGTAAATTAGTAATAATCATATAATAATAATAATCATAATGACTGTAATTGTAATAATTTTAATTGACATGAAAATGTATTTGCACGCCATAACATGGCAGGATATACTGAAACTAAAATGACTGTAACATCTATTGTACCATTTTCTAGCAAATAAATATTTTTGATTTGATTTGATTTGATAATAATCTTAAATAATATTAAAAAGAGAAAAGTTTTATTATCTTTATTTTTTAAATTTGTAATGAATAAACTCAAAAATCGATTTAACCGATTTAAAAAATTATTTCACTCATAGAAAGCTATACTATCAGCAAGTAACATGGGCTGTACTCGTATTTTATCCACATCCGCCCGAAAAACGTCGCGAGCAGAAGCTAGTAATTAATAAAATAATACAATTTATAAATATCTTCTAAGCAGCATCTCATGAGGTAGCACTTAAGAGAGAATTATAAGATAGTTCGTACGTGTATAATACCGTACAGAATAACGAAAGCTAAAGAAAGCAAATAAAAGCACTCACTCGTAGGTATTGGCACCAAACCGCTTAAGAGTCTATAACACCTCAAATTGCTTAGCATGGTCCTCTGTTATATCGAAAATACTGCAGTATTAATTTCTAAATAAATATATACATATTATAGTTGAGGATTATTGTTAAGTACAATTTTTGACGAAAATACAATTCCAAAAAGCCAAAGTTACCTCGAAACCAAACAATAAACCGCTGGTATTATTTATTTTTATTTTAAACTAGCTTTACCCACCCCGACTTCGCACGGGTGGCTTTAAACCCTACCCTACCTACCCTACCCTAATTTTCTCACCGTTTAAACCTTTCCTGGACTATGACAAACATTTCAAAACCAAAATCAGCTAAATCGGTCCAGCCGTTCTTGAGTTATAAAATTACAACGAAAAGTGGCATTGATTTTTATAGATATAGTAGATCATGAAACTTTGCATAGTAACCGAACTAAATATAACGTAGCAACTATGTTTTTTTTTCATCATCATCATCAGCCTATAGCAGTCCACTGCTGGACATAGGCCTCTCCAATTGCACGCCATTCAGCTCGATTCTCGGCAACTCTCATCCAGCAGCTACCTGCCACCTTGCGAAGATCGTCACTCCACCTAGCCTGAGGGCGTCCCACTTTACGTGTGCCGATTCGCGATCTCACTATTTTTTTTTGTAACCATTATTTTCACCGTAAAAAGAAATTACCTAAATTATCGGTGCCTACCTAAATTATCGTGAAATTACCTAAATTATCGGTGAGAGCGAGTAGTATGGTGCGAGCGAGATAAAAAGTGAATTTGAGCTGAGGTAGTATGGGCTCTTAACTGACGAGTACCAATTAAAGATATTGACACATTCACTAGACCGTTATTCTACAACCGGCTTTACTTGAAAATATCGTAGGTTTGAGTCAATGTATTGTGCACCGAACTTTTACAATATTTTTTCACACATAAATACTAAGCTTTTCTTCACGTCTAAAGCCGTAACAGGAGCTTATCTTGTTGCCACGCTTGGCGTATTGCGTCTATTGTTTATAAAATACCAGCTGCGCCGCGCGGTTTCACCCGCATAAGTCTCCATCCCGTGAGAATATAGTGAGATAAAAATCCCGAACCCGATCCTGTCGTAAACCAGAGATGTCATTCTCTAAACATCACTTCGAAATTCGAATGTTGTCTCGTGAATCCGCGCCGATTTACTTTAAAACAAATGAGTTCGCTATCGAATTGTGTGCGCTCACTTGATTGAGGTTCCAAGTGAACTTTACAGATTAGCACCACAGCCACAAAGAGATGTCAGCACCAACTGACGGGGTCCGTTAGAGCCAATGCCTGCCAGGGTTGCGAGTTTGTCCGAAAAGGATATCGTGGCCCCGGCACACAGGCAACGGAAGGAACACGGGTGGGTTTTAGCCAGTAAAAGTCTGACACGCCCTCCCGCTCCGGGCAGACCGGGAGAAGTTATTTTCTAATTCCCCACATTAAAAATTAAAAAATAAAATGTCTTTGGCTACCCATGTGCCAAATTTCATCCAAATCCGTTTAGCTGTTTTAGCGTGAAAGCGTAATAAACAAACTCACTTTCGCATTTATAATATTAGTTAGGATAGGACTAGCAACCCGCCCCTGCTCTGCACGTTTTGTCTTAGGGCCGAGTCACACCGGAATGGCAGCGGCCGGCAGCGGCCGGCAGCGGCTGCCAGCGTCCGCCAGCGGCTGCCACCGTCCACCAGCGACCTCCGGCGTCGCCGCTGGCGGCCTCGCGTGACCTGCAGATCACACTTGCCTAGTCTCCTCTTGACTAGTTTAGTTTCTACATTACATACACGCGGCCGCGAGCGGCCTCGCGTCGCCGCTGGCAGCCGCAGGCAGAACCACCGACAAGAAGCGCGTGGCGCGCGGCCGCTCGCGGCACCGCGGGCGGCCTCGAGACCTTTCAAGCTTTTCAAGCGATACTGGTCTTTTATGTATGTAGATAAAGTTTAAAATTATTTCACACTGAAAGTGCTCGCCGCGTCGCTGCCGGCCGCTGCCATTCCGGTGTGACCCGACGCTTACCATCGTAATTTCTTTATTTTGTATTCGTTTAATATTGGATAGCCCTATTATTGAGGAAGGCTAGTCTATTATACACACAAGCCATCCGGAATAAATTCTCTAAATGATGGAAAACACCGCATCAAAATCCATGTAGTTTAGAAGAACAACGGGGAAACAAACAGAAACGAAAAGTGACTTTAATTTATGGTCATCTAATCATCCTATAATGTTCTCACCGCTGGGACACAGGCCTCCTCTCTGTGAGAGGGAGTGGGCTGTAATCCAGCACGCGGGCCCAGTGCGGGTTGGTAGATGTCACATGTCTTCGAACTTTCGGTTCTAGGACATGCCGGTTTCCTCACGATGTATTCCTTCACCGTTTTAAGAGCAGTGGTGATGAAATTATTTACCCAAAGTAAAGCGCCTGCTTAGGTCCGAACCCACGACCTACAAGTCTTAAGTCGGGGCCGTTACCACTGGGTTACCACTGCTCTACTCTGCAATTTATAGTATGCGTTCTTAATTTTTAATTTATAGTATGCGTTCTTAATTTTTAATTTATAGTATGCGTTCTTAATTTTTAATTTACTACGTTATCTTTGTGTTATTATAATGTAAACGAATTTTCCCAGATATGAGACCTAGCTTAATCGATTTTTCGCCCCCGTAAACCTTTATATCGCAACTTTAATCGAAATCGTTAGAGCCGTTTTCGAGAACATGATTCCAAATATTGTACAAATATTGCTCATTTAATAGTCAATCTGCCTAGCCTTTTCCCTACTATGTTGGGGTCGGCTTCCTGTCTAACCGGATGCAGCTGAATACCAGTATTTTATATGGAGCGACTGCCTATCTGACCTCCACAACCCAGTAACTGGGTAATACGATACCCCTTGGTAAGACTGGTGTCAGACTTTCGGGCTTCTGACGACTCGTAACGACCGCGACTGTCAAAGATCCACGAATGGCAGCCGGGACCACGAATGGCAGCTTAACGTGCTTTCCGAGGCACGGAAGAGTCTCGGTATGTAAAGATGGTCACCCATCCACTGACCAACCCCGGCAAGCGTAGCTTAACCTAATGGATCAACCAGTGCGGCTGTTGTTACTTAGCCCTCATGGCTAAGTAACAACAGCCGCACTGGTTCTGACACCCTTCCTCATTTAATAGTATAGGATTTATTATAAGTTGTATGTATATCATGTCACCGCAAAAGCGAATCTCCTACCTGTGTGGCTCCGGCCTAAGCCTTTCTTTATCCCTAATACTTCTTTTATTCATTTTAAAAATAGAACATCTTCCTTGTTGACTGTTCCAGACGTCTGAGACGGCACGTGAACGAAACCGTGCGGATAATTACGAAGACATGCGGAAATAAAAATAAAGATGGCGGACACTGTTCGGGACGTGAGATATTAGATGCGAAGCTGGTGAAGCGATGGGCTCTGAATATTGTTGTGACATGAAATGCAAGAATGGAAGAGTTGCCAGAATGTTCGTAACATGGAACTCCTGTTGTCAACTTCAGTTGTCTGACAATGAAGGTACAGACCTGGATATACTCAAGAAAAAATTTGCGTTATACATAAAATTAAAGATGGCGAGAAAACTGTCAAAAATACCAACGTACTAATACCCAAAAATACGAGTATATAGGTTATCAAACCAGACACAGTCGTAATTGCCATGAAAAATTACCTGCTAAACGATGTTATATCCAAAACAAAATTATTTAATAAATAATAAATTTTCCTCTTTAAAATAATAAAAGGCAAGTGAAATATGCTGAAATGCGTAAAATATCGTTGCGGTTACATGGGCCATTAAAAGCATATAAAAGGTTACATACGTGCGTACATAAGTTTATGCAGTTTCAGTGACGTAATAGATAGAATTTTCCGTATCATGGATTTCATTAATACACCACAAAAATCGATTGGAACCTCGCTTGAGAATTGGTTTTTTGGTTCAGTATACTTTTTTTAATGTATTTTTTGTAAAAAGTTATTTTTATCGATTTCCAAGCTGGTATTAATTCATAATTCTATTATCTTCTTAAAGGACTGTGCCAATTACACCGTACAATACCATGGTCGTGCTATGAACGTGTCAGGCAAAAAAACATTATTTGTATTGAAAGTATGACACTGCCCGCTAGACCGTTCAGTCACGGGTAATAACCGTCGCGTGCCACGCACGGAGCGTCAATAATGGACGGTGAGAACTTATTTTTCCGATGCTGCTGATACGCTCCGGGCTCGCGACTGTGCGCGCTGGAGAATAACCGTTTTAAACCCGTTATAAACGGGTTATAACAGGTCAATTTTCTAATAGCCATCGTATAGATATAGCAAATAATTATTAAACACATGTGATCTACTACAACCGAGAGGACAGGAACCGTACGGATATGACACGCAGATGATACGTGGACGCTACGGTCTCTAAAACCGTTATGCACCGGTATGATACGCTGTCGATACGTTGTAGTGGTGTAGTGGGCATAGAGGTTCGTGTCATATTTTCTGCCGTGCCTGATACGTTCATGGTATGGTCAAGTGGACAGAGAGCTTAAAGCTCAAACAGATTGTCAGCAGCTAAAAATAAATAGACTCAGTAAAATTATTATAAAATTGGATTGCAAGAAATTAAGTTTAGGGCCCCCTTGCACCACAAATCACTGAATGCGTTTAGCACTAAACATATTTAAAGCACCATTCTGTCTCTGTCATCTTCAAACGATTGAAAACAGAACGATGTTTGAAACGTGTTTAGCACTAAACTTAAATCTATTCTAGTCTATTAGTCTATTTCTTACAATATGGGTGTACTTATAAGTACACCTCTGCCTTAGGCTGCCTGTCCATTGATGCGGAGCGAGGTAGCGAAGCGGAGTTACGGACTGTGCCGAGCGAGGTAGCGGAGCGATGTTGCGGACTGTGCGGAGCTAGACCGAGTTCACGCGACGAGTAATAATTCCCCGCTCCACTTCTCCGCTCCGTTTCCCCGCTCCGCTTCCCTTCTCCGCTTCTCCGCTCAGTTTCCCCGCTCCGCTTCCTGGTTTTGTATGAATTTTTAAACTAGTTCGCAAATCCCTGTCCACTGAAACGGAGCGCAGGTTTTATGCAATTCCATAGGTTAATATATAGGCACATCGCTACTCCGCTCCTCTCCTCTCCACTCCAGTGGACAGGCAGCCTAACACTTCGGGGAATAATACAAGCGTTATGTGATGTTATGTTATTTAGCCCAATTAAATAAAACTCACGTTCAAAACGTTAAAGAAAGACATCTTCGCGAAGGTCAACGTCGTCCCATTTTTAATCTTAACACAAAGGATAAGAATACATAATTAGTTCAGCAAACTCAACAAAGTCTTGACGAAAGGAAAGGGAATCACGTCACAACATTACTTTGACAACGTCGACAGCAACAGCGTTTGTAAACTGAGAAATTTACGACGACGCCTATAATTTATTTTAGAGCAATTTTGCCGGAGCTAAAAAGCTTTTACACAAAGAAGATTGCCAATGTAGATTGACACCTCTAAGTTGTCCACGATTAGGAACAAATACAGTATACATTTTCGCGGTTCAGTTTGGCATACCACCAACTCCGCGTTTATTAATAATGGTACAAGTAGGTAGGTGCCTATTTAAAACTGCCAAAAATTTATCAAAACAACAGCTTTACGACCTTTGTCCTTTTAGGAATTCAAACATTAATTTAATTATTTATAAATACTTTGTTGTAGACCACAAAATTACATAAACAAAAAAAAAACACTACAAAATATACAATGGGCGGCCTTATCGCTTTCTGCGATCTCTACCAAGCAACCTTGGAATGGACAGTGCTTTTCCTGGACATAAAATGCGGTTGGTGCAAATAATAAATATACAATTTACTATACTAGATAATTATACTATGAGAGAACAGTGGTGGACCAGTGGTAACGGCTCCGACTTACGAGTTTGTAGATTGTGGATTCGAACCCAGGCAGCCCCTGCCTGGGTTCTTACTTTGTGTAAATAATTTCATCACCACTGCTCTCAAAACGGTGAAGGAAAACATCGTGAGGAAACCGGCATGTCCTAGAACCAAAAATTCGAAGAAATGTGACATCTACTATTTGTACTTACTACTATTTGTTGTAACTTTATTTGTAGTGTTAAATTTATTATTTATCTACTATGTATTTTCGGGTGTACAATAAAGTATATATAAATAAATAATAAAAATATAAATAAATATATTATTATACATATGCTAAATAAAAGATACCTACTAATATTAACACATTCCTACCTAATAACAATATTTTTGTTTACTTCGTTGACTCGTTCCTTCGTTGTTCGTTGCTGTTGTTTGTTGTTCATTGTTGTTGGTTTCCATTTGAAGAAACAGTGAGGAAAACAGTGTTTTCTTTAAATTTATATTTTAAAATACATCACGTTTTTAAATTTAACAACGGGAAAGTACAAAGAGCGCTACGCTACGCCCCGACTATAATTTAAATTCTAGTATAATTAATTAAATTGAAAGCTTAGAATTTTTTGCCGCTTTCGCTTGATTAATAAATGATAAACAAGACTGCTTATTGTTTGTATTTAATTTAATTTTTGTACCAATAAGGAAAGGAAAGGGAAGAAAAGGAAGGGAGGCCATTACCCTGCAGGCTGCAGTAGGACAACATAGGCTGATTTATTTATTTATTAACTTATTTATTTATTTAGTTACTTATTTATTTATTTACTTATTTATTTATTAATTCATTTATTACTTATTTATTTATTAACTTATTAATATATTTATTATCTTATTTATTTATTTATTAACTTATTAATTTGTTAATGTATTTATTCCTACGAACATGTATATAATATTCGTACGACTGTTTTGTTTTAATTTTTCTCATCAACCTAGTTTCACCTTACCAATTTTCAGGATTTAAACATCCTCTTTGGGAAATGATTGCAAATCCGGCTATCTGTAGATAAAGTCTTGAATTTATTGCCAGAGAATTCAAACAGAGATTCACAAACTAATATTGGAGTTACTGATAACCCGGAAAATACAAATGGCTTGATCTACTCTGTATCTATGACATAGACATTCAAGTTGTGTTTTTTAGTAATCTTCGTAAGCGGGCCATCTGCCTGGCACTTTTGGAAGTAAATAATGCCATAGGTAGGTATAGTACCGCACCTAAGAATCGTAATCGTCGTCATTAAGTTTACCTATCTATGATACTCGTAACTTGTAATTGGCCATTATTAACAAATGCGCTATTGTACACGGACATGCAGCTGTAAGTTTTCCAAAAAATATAAAATAAAATAAATAATAAAATAAAGTTAATACTTACTAGTCGTGTCTTTTCTACACCTACACAAAAGTTCCTCCATGGATAACACACTATTACATCATTTAACATTCTCTGTTAAAATAAATTGATTAAATTAAGTATATTCATACACTCACGCCAGCTTACCAGATATACCTTATATACTATTAAACGAGCAATATATAAAATATATATATATATATATATATATATCTGTAATCACGTTCTCGAAAACGGCTCTAAGGATTTCGATGAAAGTTGCAATATAGGGTAGGGGTTTACGGGGGTGAAATATCGATCTAGCTAGGTCTCATATCTTTAGAACAAGATGGCTACCTTAGATTAATGGCATGGCAGCATAGAATTATGAAGTACCTACTATCATGGCAGCATGGAATTAGTATGTACTATACATGGAATTAGTACCTTCTCATTCTCTATTTTCACCAGAGCAGAGCTCAGTCGCCCAAGTACTGAACGTAAACGAAGCAAAAGTTTAGGATCGTAGCAGGTGGTATTCTGTAGTTTCTGCTTACCCCCATGGGAAGAAGGGGTGAGTTTATGTATGTATGTATGTATGTATATGCATCTACCTCACCTCCGCCATTTTGTTCACCGTCGACCTACTCTAGAACATCTCGCAGTACGATGTTCGTTTCAGCAAGTGCACTTGTTCCCACAAGAGCAGCCGGTAATAGGCTCCACGAAGCGAGCTGGCGGTTGTTAGGACTGGCTTATAACCGGCACGATGTTGTGGCTAGATCTCCAGTGTTGTTGTGCGCCTAACTAGAGTGTAATAAGGTAGATGATGAAATCAAATATTTGAATGAAACGTAATAAATGCAGCACTTTTGAAACTGGTAAGTAGGTAGGTAGTTCCGGCTCGTAAATGCCTGATATGTGTTATTGACATGTAAAAGTGTTTTTAGAGATGTAGGTGATAGCTAGAATTTGCTAGAAGCCGTGTAAAAAAAACAGACGACGCGCACCTTTTATTGACAAGTTTAGTCTGTCATCCGTCAGCTGAGCAGCGCACCAGGAAATAATTTACTAAACCTTTTCTTCGCCTCGAAACCCTATTGTCTTAATATATTATATTGTGATATATGTATGTTAAATACTTAATTTTATCCTCAAAGAATGCAAATAATGTCGAAATAATAAGTTAGGATAACAGTTAAATAAGTACCTACACTATCGCATTGTGTAGAAAAAATCCTGCTATGATAGGCGTTAGATGGATAAATAAATAAATTTACAATGATTTCTAAATTTGCTGACGAATATTATGATAGCTGCTGTTGGATTCATTTGATATAGGCGATAGGTAAGCACATCAAATCTCAGTTTCATGTCCGCTTATACCCAAACCCAAATGTTCTACCTCATAAGAATGAAAATATAAGAAAATACAACGGCAAATAAAGCATAAAAAGATATGAATGTATTCAGGTATCACGGGTAGGTATGCGCTAATATCCCGCTAGGCGGCGCCACGGGCCACGACCGCAAAATATTTAATTACAGCCACCGAGGCACGCTGCGACGATTAAAACCACTTCTTTTGTTTATATACGTATACTCTAAGTTTTTAATATTTTAGGTGTTTTTTTCGAAAAAGCTTTCACGCTCAAATATTACAGTAAGGTACCAATATTTTTATGGTATGGTGGGACCAAGCATGGAAGGATTTGAAGGCTTTTGCTCAGGAGTGGGACAGTGTAGGCTAACTTTAAAAAAAGGACCAAAGTCTATCAAACACTTTTATTTCAATGAGCTTGAAACTGACACACTTTGACCACTTCGTGTTTGATAGAAATTGTGAACCTTAAAATCCATCAATCCAGGTTTTCTCGCGATGTTATCCTTCAATTTGAGTTAGTGGTCTTAGAAAAACTGACAAGGAGCATTAAAAAAATCATAATAGTGAGTTTGAATAACTCCCGGCTGCAAAGACGAAACATCATCAACAGAGACTGCGTTCTTGATCTTGACAGCTGTCAGTTTCGTACTAGAACGTGATTTTTGTGAATTTTATCCTTATTTTAACTAGAAATTGTCCAACTGACAGGTGTCACGAACGCATTCTCTTGACGACCGGACTGTAGGCAAGCAGTTTTTCAGTTACCTACCTCCCTTTGATTGAATTGACAATCCATAATTGACTACCACGATAGGTCAGGTAGAACGGGGAACTACTATTACCTCATAATAGATAAAAGTAGGTACCTAGAGGACCTACTACACTTCTATTACCTACATAATATCAAGTATCGCTTCACATAATAATAACATCATTCAAGTAGATACCTACGTCCTTATCTAATATTGCCTAATGGAGATAAGCCTCAAGCTTTTCATTACAAGCTCCTCTGTGACGTCACGTAATCACATTCTGATCTACCGTCAACTATTTGAACAATATTGTGTGCCTGGAACGCTGTTTCATAATCATAAATCTTTATTTATCTCAACATCATTTCACAGACACTATCCAAATAAAATGGAGAATCGTAAATAGAGATGATGATAAGATGTCTGAGGTCGGAGGATCCTGAGTTACAGATCACCCCAGTCTCTTAGATAGGACATGTAAATTTACAAAATAGTTAGAGTCAAGATGTTATATATTCATTTCTTTCCCTACGTGTACCCTACCAACTTTCTTTTAGGGATGTTGGGCTTTAATTCGTTGGAGGTGAGAAGAGGCCTTGATCACGGTAGCCTGTAAACCCTTACGGGGACGTATAGACTGCCCAGACCTCCATGGCCTTTTCTGCCGACTATTTGTGCCCGACAAATACATCGGACACCGTCCCAGCCGCCGGCGCAATCTATTTGCGCAACCGTCATCCAAAACTGTTGCCAGAGCGGAATCTCCAGTGTGTCGTACTTTGAAGATGCTCAACGCCCTTCTGACCGCCAACCCTGAATGCGATGTGTTTGCGGATGAATGGAATAAAATTATGCTCATATGTCTGATGTTCTGTAAGAGAAAGTATGCAAGGGAGTCCACTGTTCCATGTTAGTTTAATTAAATTATATACAAAGAATTGTCAATATTAATCTTTTTATATTTCTATGTTAATTAATGTAATTGGTGTTGTACCGTTTTCATTAACTATAAATAAATAAATAATATATAATACTCGCGGAACTGACAAACGCTGTCCTGTCCGAACGTTGGTTTGTCTGCTATTAGTGGCGCCACCTACCGGGTCCATTTGTGAAACTAGACCATTGTGGGACACACTCAAATACATACTCAAAATTTCATAAAAATCGATCTAGCTGTTTAAGAGGAGTAGTGACATAACCACGTACAGAAGAATTAAAGATAAGTCTGAAATCGCAATTAGGCAAAGCCAGAACCTACAAATTTACCATTGATATACTAAATATATCAATTAATTTTACATATTGTTTTTTGTTAATCGTGAAACTGGGGAAATTTTTAAATTAAAGTTTGTTGAGAGAGAGACAGAGAGAGAAAGAGACAGATCATATTCCTGAAAACGATTTCAGCCGTTACAGGAAAATGTTGGAAACTATTAATAATATGAATGTAAATAGATGCCCGATTATGACATATTTTCCAGATTAACACTTGTGCGCGGTATAATAACGGCTACACCAGTATAAATTTTAGTTTATAAATTATCATTGCCTGTACGGCTACGGCTATTGAAGCCAAGTCAGGGCCCTTGGTTGGCTTTAAAACTTTTGAGACCAGGTTAGTCACTAACCACACTCAAAAGGAAGGGACGCTATTCTGGAACGTTTCCTACTGGAGAAGTATCTAGTACAGTCATATCCAAAATATGTTCGCTAACTCTGCTCATTGCACGATAGAATCTGCTTTACCGGCTCAGCATTATACAGGGTCTAATTAAAATTAGCTAGCGAAACTCCACAGACTTGGTGAGTGTCGAATATCTAAACATGATAAAACCAAAAAAAAACTGTTTTGATTCCTACGACCGCTGGTCGTGTAGATCGCTTGAAATATCAGTAAAAAAAAACAGTTTTGAAAAAGGAAAAAAAATCTGACGTAGATATAAAAAGGGTCTGTGTTGAAGCCGCAGTAACAGCCACATCGGTATCGTAAAGAAAAGTTCCCGAACACCTTCATACAAAAAACGCCAAATCTATATGTATTGGTATCCTTTAAAAGTACGACGGCAACGTGAACTCATTTGATTTAATTCCAAAATATAAAAACCTTGTTCAGATGAGCAGAAACGATATAGTAAATCAATTAGTGTCACTACGCACTACATCTTGGAGTTTTGGACGAGAGCCAGCGAGTAAACAGGGCTACACCGCGGCCCACGATGGCTCACGACGGCCCACGATACAACTGGCTATACAAAGTATGTCTAAATGTGTATACTACTAAACGGTCATTGAACTCCTGAATCGTAAAGTAAGCCCGTAAGAGAAGATTTTATTTGAGAATCTTGTAATATTTTGTTTTGATTAGGTACATTACTTGTGTTGATTTTGATGAGCAGTTGGTGTAGGTAATTTGGCTTGATTATTATGATTTTAATTTGGTGATTTAACTGAACGTTAAAATATATTTCAAGTTATTGTGTCACTGATCTAGTCTTTTGCTTCTACGTGTCGCTGGCACGACAGTTATCAAATTTTGTTGGCCCATAACTTCGCCACTTTCACGGTGTTATCGGTGGCAACGCAAAGATTACTTTGGCTGCATGTTTTTTGGGCACAGAGGGCAGTATAGGAGGTGGAACATACATAGTTTGTGGCACAGCTTCTCGACACAATTACAGACGACCGCCAAGAATATTGAAAGCCTCCACGAGAGTACTAACCAGCAAGGTTTATCTTTTGCTACTGCATTAGCTATCTTAGTATAGCTATCCTAGTACCTATAGCACATTCCAATACGACAGAAGAAGTGCCGTCTGGCCTGTTTCTAGTTTCTGTCATGTCATTTTAGGTAACAATATACTAAATGCATGCCGTCTGTCGGCACAAGTCAACTCAAAGCTGCAATGGCTCTTTCTACAAAATGCCCTTCCTGACATGGACCTGCATTGTTAGTCTTACATAAAATCTTAATAATATAATGTTTTGGACTTTGACAGAGACCATGACCTCTGAGTTTGTTTCGGTATTTCTTCTCATCAGCTAGGAATGCCGGTGCCATCTGGTTTTTAAAATATTGACCAAAAAATTTCCCTCAAAAAGTGCCTCAAAAGATCTACTTACAGATATAATCATCATTTCATTTCATTTCATTTCAACGTTTTAACAAAACAAACCCAATATCAAATTGCAATCCATCAAATTGCATTGCAAAATATAATCCAGCCGAGAGTAGTCCGTATCTCAGGTATAATTTGATTGCTCCGGATAAAACGCATACTGCGGAAATACGCCTCTCGAGTTTCCCCCTATCATACACTCGTTCTTATAATTCCCATTCTATCTCGGACCATATAGGGTTGGAATTGCAATAAATGGTTGTTTTCAATGTCCTTGCTTCTGATTGAAGATGGATAGTTTCTTTTTTATTCGTAATTAGAACCTGCTGCGATATGAATGCGTTAGTTTTATTTATTGGACGTGGGTTTATTAGATATTCTGTAATTGGATTTGATGAAGTGTTTATCTATGAAGTGGATAAAGACATCGTAATGATTTGCAGAATCAAGTCTTAATGAGAAAGCGGAACAACGATCTTCGCTTGTAGTAGCTGAACTATACAGTGACTGCACGATTAAATGGTGTTTGACTGGAGGGGTTTAGGTATCCAGCGGTAAACTGAATAGTATGACGATGATAAATGACAGATTTATTCAAAAAGAGATGTCTAGTCTAAAAAACAGCCAAGTGCGAGTCGGACTTGCACACGAAGAGTTCCGTACCACCGTACAATATTTAACAAAGACAGCCGAATAAAACACGTTTCTTGTATGGGGACCCTCTTAAATTTTGACTTTATTTTATTGACCCAGCGAGTGAAGCGAGTCAAGCACCTTGCTTCAAGTATGGCTAAATTTGCTTTCGAGTGTCAGTTTTTTGTAACGATACAGTACGAGGAGTAACGTACCAACAAACTGAAACTGATCTGGACAAAACTTGATATACAGGTTTTACGTCTTTATAGATTTTGTTGTCGTCGAGGATTTTTATTGGAAGGGTACTTCCTCCAAAATAGGGCTACTGGATATCTCCTTCTTATGAGATCCGATCACGATGGTTCTTTTTGTTTAAGGTATAAACTCTCGTCTCATAAAAAATTGGTGAAGATCTGATAAGGATCTTCGGCGTGATGAGCAGAATAGCTCCTCAGAATTCAGTAAATTGCTATCTTTTAGATTTCTACCAGTGGAAGCGGCCCATTAGCTACTAGGTAAGGATTGATAGAGCACCTGGGACCACCTTCTCATCACAAAACTAGAGAATTCTGAAATAATTTTCTGAATTATCTAAAACGAGGTTTTTAAAACAAATATACAGATATAAAATATATACATAATATATATATATTTAGTTTTACAATAACGTCACTAGATGGCGCTATACAAAAAAATATCAATATCCCGTTTGAAATAACTTTAGTGGTATATTAATTGTTGCAAAAAAGTCGGTTCAAATAGGGTTCAGTTTGGCACCCTTCGGGGACCTACGAAACCCCAAAAAGTAGCATCCATATTCATACTAGCCATACCAATATTATAAATATGCGAAAGTTATGGTATCCGTATGTCGGTCTGTCTGGCTGTTACCTTTTGACGCCGTAACGGTTGAACGGATTTGCATGAAATTTGGCACACGGATAGACCACGACCTGGGTTAGAATATTAGACACTTTTTTATCGCGGTAGTACCTATGTTTCTGTAGCATAATATCACTAAGGTCGAATCCAAGTAGTAAAATAAATACGCTGTTTTTAGGGACAGTATTATTTTAATATTACTTCAGTGTGGGAAAGAGATGAAGCTATACGTCCGCTCCATCTCTTTTGCCCACTGAAGTGCTATAAGAGCTGGTGCTAGGCTGCCAGATCTACTAAGAATCTATGGCGCGACGTTTTCTCATTGGTGGCTTTGTCTGCAGACTCTAAAGTATTATTTAGATGCTATCCGACGACCTGAATACTGTCTTACAATTTAATCAAAGTCATAGGTACCTACCTACCTTCTATAATTCACAACGAGCAATTGAACAGCTACGTGCATTAACTGCACTTGTAGTACTCATTTACGAACACTGTAGTTATGATTGTTTTATTAAGGGGAATGCGCTAAGGTAACCCGGGGTTACCTTGACGCTTTCGCCTTGGAAAAAAATTTAAATTGCAATTCACCAGTTCTCTTCCGTTAGAAAGCAGTGAAAGCAATTAAATTCCTAAATTTCAAAGGTTTAAAATTTAAAAAAAAATCAGAAGGAACATTTGTTTCATAATAAAACTGACCATTTCCTAGAATGATATTATAAGAAAAAGAGGTATATAGTTTATACTCGCTTTGTGGCACGTCAAAACTTGGCTAGTTAGCAAACCTGAACTCTCTTTTTCGCCCCCGCGTCATCTATAGAGTTCTAATCTAAAATTATAATATTAAGTTAATTTATGTGTGTGACAAAGGTGTGACAGTGTGCCGTTTTAGAAGATCTAATGCTACATAGGTAACCTATCTACCTCGTTTTACCCGACTGCATCAAAAAGAGGGTAATGTTTTTCGAGAGTATGCATGTATGTCTAGTTCTTTGGCACGCGCTGTAGCCTAAACAGCTTGATTGATTTTAACATATGAGGTGTGGTTAGATTCGTCCTATTTGTGGGAGTGACATAAGCTATATAATAATTATATATTGCATCTGCAAGTACAAAAAAAGGGAGGAGAAGGTATAAAAAAAAATTACAGCCATATTGGTATCAAATAAAAACTTGTAATGAGTTGATTCCCAAAATATACAATTAATTAAACTAAAAAGCTGGTAATAAAGAAAATATTTAAATAATAATAAAAAACCCGACTTCAAAAACACAACGGAAAAGAGAAAAAAACAAAAAATAAAATTGAACGCAACGCACGAACTGAATTTTTTGGTAAAGTATCGCAGACAAACAAAAGTTACACCATATTTCAGGTCATTGTTT
This sequence comes from Agrochola macilenta, assembly GCA_916701695.1. NCBI lineage: Eukaryota > Metazoa > Arthropoda > Insecta > Lepidoptera > Noctuidae > Agrochola > Agrochola macilenta. The sequence continues at coordinate 4,459,837 of OU753554.1, read as the reverse complement.
CAGTCAGGTTTTTTTTTTAAATAATTCACTTTTTACTTTTAATATAACAAGCCATGATCCCGAGGGGATTTCCCATCGACAAAAATTACGAACTTCCATACAAAATTTCATTCCCTATTTAATCCCTTTAGGGGATGAATTTTCAAAAACCCCTGCGCTCACTTTCGCTAAAATAATGAAATCTTGTGCAAAATTTCATGCTTCTCACCCAGCGGTTTAGGTTGTGCGTGTCTGTCAATGACTGAATGAAATTAAGATTATTAGGTAGGTTTTCTTCTAGGTAATATTAATTACCTGTAACCTCAATATTGTGGCTTAGCAATACCTACTCACATGTAGACCTCTTCACAAAGGGGATCGAACCACACATATCTATACGAACCATAGGAGGCGCAAACAGTATAGGTACGAAGCTGGAACAGTCAAAAGATTGACAGCTACCGGACATCCGTGGTCGGACGCGGCATAACGTAGGGCGTCCATAATGTTGGCGTTTGAGAGACAGTGTAACAATGTGATAGACGATAAGACAGTTAGTGATATGGGTGTGAATACCGTTAAGAGATGGGGTAACGCCTTACAAATTGTGACCAGAAATTCTGTGATCCGGGAAGGATCTTAGAGATTGCGAAGGATACCATTTTACCTCAAGAAGATTTCTAGTGACGAACGTGATGGTATTGAATCCTAGAAGAGCTTTAAAAAAAAAAACATTTATCTAAGAAATGACATGTCTCGTATACGGTCTAACTTTTTGCGAAGCACACAGCATTTCGAATAAAAATAAGCTTAAACTGCTGACCACAATAAAATTAATAACGAAATAATCTATCTAATAGGTAACAACAAACTAATTTATGGTAATAGATTCGTGATAAATCGGCCCTTTAGCTACATAAATTTTTCGAACGAAACGCAATCCATTAGTAGAAAAGTAGTTAGTTAGGGAAAACCGCGTTTTTATGCAAATATTGGCAACAGAAGCGGGTCGATAACATCGAATAGGGCTCCCGCCAATTTGTTAACTTATCAAGGTTGATAATAAAACCATTTTTTGCGAACATTCATGACAAATAAAACATTCTTAATGCTTTAATTATTATTTTACATTATTGTATCACATGTAAAAGCGAAATCCTTAATTAAATCTACAAAAGAAAAGCTGTTACTCAAGAAACTCCCAGTAATCAGTCTTCCTAAATGAACAATATTTTACCGCCAAAATCCATGGCGCTCTTATTGCCCCAAGCCATTTATCATCGTGTCGAAAACTAAGGCGGACAAACAAAAATAGAACGCCTACTCAAACTGATTAAGATCTTTAAACGAAATATTAAATAAACTGGAGCTTTTCTATTTCATGTATTGTATTTAACAACAATTGCATTGTTCCCGCACCGCTCAGGACGTTGAACCACCTGTCGGAGCGAGGAGATCAATAAATATGAAGGATCAACTTTATCCTGGAGAAATCATGGTCACCGTACAACCCCCTCTACGCCACTCTTCGCCTCCCCAAATAGGTCAAACTCCACATCTCATTACTTGAGCACACAAAATTTAATACCGACGCTAAACAAACATTATAACTTGAAAAATTGATCTTCGAAAATTGGGTCCGGGCACATGGAGCCCCCCGCTCCCCCGCGCTTTGACAATTGGCACGCCCAAACTTACAACAACATATCCTTTTCTATTCTCTCATTAGGATGCTACTCACGAGTCTCCCGACGCACTTGCTTGTTGATACCCTCCGAAGGAGTCTCTTCCTCTCCGTGTCATTGTCGCTGTCCGTGCTGTCCTCACAATAACCTGGTTTTTTCTCTTCCGCGGGCGCATTCCCACCGGCCACTGACATCACTCCACAGGCGTTCGCACACCACACACACGGCACTCATCAAACACAACTACATCATACAGGATAAGCTAATAATTTACATTGTATAAACGATTCGCTACCTCGGTGACATTTCACGCGAGCGCCATGACAATAGTGACAGTACGCCGCCGCTGAAAACAAAACAACCCTGAAAGATGGACAGCGACATCTGGCGGAAGATGGTGGAACTTTCAGGTTCGTACGTGCCAAGCGCGTAATTTTCGCAGGAATATCTACTTGCCTGAAAATTATGTTTCAGTGATTCTTTTTAATACGTGTAAACTTGGCTAGATGTCGCCCTAAATGTTTTATTTTGGAATATAGCGAAAATATTGGCGTTTAGTAGGTAAGCAGATCTGTAATATTAGCAAATGTATTTATGAATGATTCAGTAAAATTAGCACGCAACTTTTTTTCCCAATCAAGAAATATGTTTTCTAAATTAAAAATTAACACTGGTTGAAAACTTTCTTCTCAAAAAAACTATAAAATATTCTAGAATTTCATTTAAAAATTCTTGGACGCCATAATACCCATTTCTAACTTCACTTTTCTGAAAACCGACGCACATGGTGTAATTGTTGCGTATCGATTTTTTAATATTTTTTTTATTAGTTTTTAAGCTAATGTTAAGCATCAATTTTGAGAACAATTTAGGATACTTTTTTACGAGAAATTAACAAGTATTTGTATCTACACTTATATATTTGATAAATTACCAAGATGAGGGAGATCATTAACCTTCAGGCTGGTTCGTGCGGGAACCAGATTGGCGGAAAGGTGAGTAATATATGTTTCTTAAATTTGCGACCCCTCTTTCAGACTACACTGCACCTTCTGTACCTCCCTACCTTGATTACCGACGACAAATCTTTCATCCCTCCCGTGTCATCTTATCGCACGAAATTAATATCCTATGCCATTAGCATTAAATTAAATTATTTGTATAATTGTCCACAGTTCTGGGAGGTGATATCTGACGAGCACGGGATCGACCCGTGCGGTTGCTACCACGGCGACTCTGATCTCCAACTAGAGCGCATCAACGTGTACTACAATGAGGCGTCCGGCGGCAAGTACGTTCCGCGCACCATCCTCGTGGACCTCAAGCCAGCCACCATGGACGCCGTGCGCTCTGGACCCTTCGGCTGCCTCTACAGACCCGACAACTTTGTCTACGGACAAAACAGTGGTGCAAACAACTGGGCACGTGGACATTACACCGAAGGAGTGGAGATCATCGAGTCCTGCCTCGACGTCGTCCGAAGAGAAGCAGAGGGTTGCGACTGTCTGCAAGGTTTCCAAGTGACGCATTCGCTCGGAGGCGGCACCGGCTCCGGTCTCGGCACACTCCTTATCAACAGAATACGTGAAGAGTATCCCGACCGAATCATCCTTTCATTTTCTGTATTCCCGAGCCCCAGGGTCTCGGACTGCGTAGTGGAGCCGTACAACACGACACTGGCGGTGAACCAGCTTGTTGAGAACACCGACCACACGTTCTGTCTCGACAATGAAGCTCTGTATGACATCTGCTTCAGGACGCTGAAGCTCACGACCCCCACGTACGGCGACTTGAACCACCTTATCTGCGCCACCATGTCCGGCATCACGACTTGCTTGCGCTTCCCTGGACAGCTTAACGCGGACCTGAGAAAGCTAGCCGTGAACATGGTGCCGTTCCCACGGTTACACTTCTACACCCCCGGCTTCGCACCGCTGACGTCACGGGGCGCACAACAGTACAGAGCGCTCACGGTTCCCGAATTAACACTTCAAATGTTCGACGCTAAGAACATGATGGTCGCCTGCGACCCGAGACACGGCAGATACCTGACCGTGGCCACGATATTCAGAGGACGAATGTCCATGAAGGAAGTGGATGAACAGCTTGTGAACATCCAAAACAAGAACAGCACATATTTTGTGGAGTGGATACCACATAACGTGAAGATTGCGGTGTGTGATATTCCGCCACGAGGGCTGAAGATGGCGTCCACTTTCATTGGAAACACTACAGCTATCCAGAGTATATTCAAGAGGGTAGCGGAACAGTTCGTGGCCATGTTCAGGAGGAAAGCTTTCCTACACTGGTACACTGGTGAAGGTATGGACGAGATGGAGTTCACCGAGGCAGAGAGCAACATGAACGACCTGGTGTCCGAATACCAGCAGTACCAGGATGCGACGGCAGATGACGAAGGGGAATTTGACGAAGAAGCGGAAGGAGAGGGTATGGAATAGCAATTACTATTCGTTTTTTGTGTTTGTCCTTGTGAATGTCCGAATAAAACATAAAACCAGAATCATATTTATTCGTTTTCTTTGAATAATAGTTCCAACACAACAAGTTTCATACATAAAGCGCAGGCCACACTGGGAAAGAAGCTAATGGGGGGGCCATACACGCTAGGGTTTGCATGATGGTTATAACCTTCCAGGCATAGCAGAGTTTCATAAAATACCTACAATATAATTAGGGTTTGCACACGTTTCCGATAAACACTGAATACTGCATGATGGTTACAACCTTACACCGCTTAGTAGCAAGTCACCAGATTCTCAACTAACCAGATTCACAACTCACCAGATTCGCAACTCACCAAATGTACAATGAAACACAAAATCACATAAAATAACAGAATAGGTACTTTATTGACCAAAAAAAAAAAAATTAAGTAGGTAATCCGAAACAAAACCGAAATAATACGGAATTCTTAATATATGTAGTTTACTTCTTTCACCTAGGTGCATTAACAATACTTTTCGTAAATATTATTCACCTAGGTGCATTAAGTACCTATACTAAAAGTAAACCTGGATTAATGCACTAAGTTATTTTTAACCCAGGTGAAATAAGTTAACTACACTGAATTCTTCTGCCACAAAATGCCAGAAACAGAGCTGCCAGAAATAAAAGAATACTTTATTCACAAAAAAAAAACGAAACAAAACCAAAATAATACGGACATTCTATTATATTCGCGACGTCAATTGGATACCTTTAGTTCGACCACCAACATGAAGGGTCTCGGATTTTATAACTATAATAATAATGATTCAGAAGGTATGGTAACTCAAAGTAGCTATATGCGTCATACAATCACTTACACTAATTTTACTATTTAAGCAATCCGAAATAATGTTCTTAATTCTTTCATCTTTTTGTAAAAATTTAATACTTCTTTGGTTTTCCTTAAAATGCAAAGCGGTTTTTTTAATTTTGATATCTTGGACATTTGCTTCTTTTTTCAAAATTAAAATACATTTAAACAATGATGGTTTAGTTGTTATTTTTGTGTTTAAGCGTCTATGCCACCCTTCGATGGCGTTAGTGGTCCTATTATTTTCTCCATAACAACTAAAAACTTCACTGGTTACTTTTATGATCCATTGATTATCAAAATAGTTCTTGTAATGTAATTTCATAAAAGATTCAGTTTGTGGTGCTATTTCACAAATGCCTAAATATGCTTCAGGAATTATTATTGGTGGTAGTAAAGGTAATAAAGTGCAAAGATGCGTAATTTTTTTACCTTCGCGAGTATCGCTCAAACCAATTTTTTTGATCATTCTCCAATTGGCATTCTGAAAATGATAATAGCATCCCTTTACTAATGCATCAGAAAACACTTCTTTCACCGCTTGCATCGCTGCAATTTCATAATCACATTTGTATGTTTTTATGTTCATGCCAAATTGTTCCTTTAGTACCCGAAAAAAACGATAGTATGTATTTTGGCATTTGTCAGGAAGAAATGCGTAAACTAGAGGCACAAAACCAACAGCATTTGCATTGTGTGATAAGTCCGCATGTACTGTATAAATTTCATAGAACGGCTTAGGTGCCGCTCGGAAAGTGCCATCCCCGTAGCATGTAGTAACAGTTTTCAACTTTTGTTTTGCCAATTGAGTACTAAAAATAATTATTTTATTTTCATCGCCGTCGTCAAATAAAAAGAAATCTTTAACAATGTGCTCCGGTAATTTTACATCCTTAGTATTAGGTATCACACCACGACCTACTTTCAAATATTTTGCTCGTGCCCTATATAAAGTATCCTTCTTAGAAAGAAACGGAGGAATCTCATGCACAGCCATTTCATTATTAGCCACATTGTTATAAAAATGTTCTTCGAATATTTTTGGCACAGTATTTAAATTGCACATACTGCATTCTTGCATTCGTCCATTGTAGCATCAACTAAATTTCGGATATGGTCTGGGGTACACAAATGTCTTCCTTCTCTTACAATGGTATTATTAGCGTTCAAGGTAATTGAGGTATTGCATTCTTTTTGATTGCAACATCTCCAATTAGTGGTTCCCGATTTGTTTTTTACATTGAAATTATACTTATAGCCCTCATACAATAAAACCATGTTACCTCTTTGACTCTTTATAAATTTTACACCGATCTCAGCCATGTTAATTTTGAATCGCAAATATCGATAACTATTTAAGCAAAGATCGCAAACCACTCGCAAACTAAACTTTTAGAAAATATAATATGTCAGTGTCACAATACTTCTTAATAAATCTACAGGAAGAAAATAAACATGTTTATGAAATGAGGTTGTCTATCAGCAATGTAACCCGACCTCTTGTGCATTTGAATGGATTTTTCAAATTTATGTAATTAGGTTGTCTATCAGTAAAATAGTCGTATAGACCGGGGAAATTAGGTTTGAACCCTGCACTAAATCGTAACAGCGATTATTTTCATGAATCGTGTTTTTGAACTTAGCTCTTCAAATAATATTAAAAAAAATAACATTTTCCAGCACCGCATCAAGGTAAAAAAAACAAAAACGCATTTTTGTGAATGAAAATTGAGGCAAAATAGTTTACAGGAAAATTTTGGTTATATTATGTAAACAATTCGTAAAATTAATATATTATTTCAGAATTTAACATTTACCTCCACGGAAATTTAAATAAAAATAAAATTACGATTTTATTTGATTGTACTTCAAGCAAAAATATTAACAGCAGATAGAGCCTTTATATAAAAGTTAGACCAAATTTAACTCTGTTACATTTTTGCCTGAAGATGCAAGATATTAATAAAAGTTTTTTTGTAATAACGGTATTACAAAAAAACTTTTATTAATATCTTGCGCTAGTACAATATGTTTAATTTTGTTAAATAGCGTATTAAAATATTTAATTAAGTAATTTAATGCAAAAAAACTGCTGTTAATATTTTTACTTGAAGTACAAAAAAAAAAAAACTTTATTTTATTTTTACGTTAATATCTGTGGATGAAAATGTATTTTTTTTACCTACTTGTGATACCTAATCTCTTCGACAAACACTCCATACAAACATGTCTGTTAATATTTTTACCTACCACGTAAAATTGAAGTTAGATGTTTTCTTAAAAAAAAAACGTACACGCGGGTGTAAACTTTTCGCGGTATACAGTTTAACATACTCCCTTGTCCATACCCTACACGTTAAATGAAAAAAATCGCTAATGCAAAGTTAGCCTAAAATTCGGCGTAACTTCCCCGGGCTATTATATTAATTTGAAAGTTATATAATTTCTTTGTTCGATAGTACATTATCTGATGAGTTGCGAATCTGGTGAGTTGCGAATCTGGTTAGTTGAGAATCTGGTGAGTTGAGAATCTGGTGACTTGCTACTAAGCGCCTTACACGCATAACCCAAAGGCGTAACCGAGATTCATAAACATACACGTTAGGGTTTGCATGCACGCTTTTCCGATAAACTCTCAGAACTACGCGAAGGTGTTTCGTAGAACATATTTGTCGCTGCCGTGCACGTTATCATCGCCAACAATGGACGACGACGATGTGATAGTTGTACTTGGATTGCAATAAAAAAAAGTAAAAGAAGGCATCGCACTGAGTGGTGTAAATCATGGCTTTTAAAAAGAAACCAGTTCTCTCACATAAAGCTGAATGAATTGAGATTTTCACCAAAAGATTACAAAAATTATTTACGTATGAATGAAAAACTTTTCTTTGATCACTCCGTCCTCCGTTAATTCCCCTGCCACAGAATATAGAAAACAGAACTGTTCATGCAAGCACACGCTCGGTTATGCATGCGTGCAAACATAACCGAGCGGCAAAAAATATTTATTTTGATATTTATATGCACCGATAAGGGCCGAGTCACACCGAAATGCCAGCGGCCGGCAACGACGCGGCGAGTGTGAAATAATTTTAAACTTTAATCGCTTGAAAAGCTTGAAAAGGTCGCGAGGTCGCCGGCGGTGACGCGAGCGGCCGCGTGCCACGCGCATCTTGTCGGTGGTTCTGCCCGCGGCACCGCGGCGCGCGGGCGGCCGCGCGCTCCTCGCCCCCCCTAAAAAATAAATTAAAAGAAAAAAAACCTTTTTAAAAAAAGCTTTTATTTAAATGCTCTAAAAAGAAGAAAATAAAATGTTCTTTTAAAATTTTAACTATCAACTTATAACCTCATTATACACAATTTATATGATCATAAAAGCTTGTCGCGCGTTTATTTATTTTTTGCAACCTCGCGACAAGCTTTTATGATCATATAAATTGTGTATAATGAGGTTATAAGTTGATAACGATGCACTCTCTAAAGTTGTGCATTGGTTTAATGTAAATAATCTTCTCTTGAACGAAAAAAAGACTAAACTCATTAAATTTTCAACGCCAAATGTCAGGCAGCTAACTACCAATGTTCAAGTTAATGGAATAGAGTTGGACCCTGTTGAGTCAACAGTTTTTCTTGGAATAACTATTGACGGTAAATTACAATGGGGCCCACACATAGAAAAATTGTCAGGAAGGCTTAGTTCGGCCGCCTATGCTGTTAAAAAAATTAGACAGATAACTGACGTAGATACAGCCAGAATTGTTTATTTTAGTTACTTTCATAGTCTTATGTCATATGGAATTCTTCTTTGGGGAACCGGTGCCGACATTAATACTATCTTTGTTCTACAGAAAAGGGCTGTTCGAGCCATTTACAACCTAGGTCCAAGAGATTCCCTTCGAGAGAAATTCAGAGAGATAAATATTCTGACTGTAGCCTCACAATATATTTTTGAAAACCTATTGTATGTACACAAAAATATATCAAATTTTAAGAAAATGTCCGATATTCATAGTTTAAATACCAGGAATAAACACAACCTTGCTGTACATCGCACACGTCTCCACAGAGTAAGCAACTCGTTCATGGGTCAATGTATACGCTTTTACAACAAACTTCCCATTGACATTCGAAACTTACCCATTAAACGATTTAAAAACTGTATTAAAACCAAACTTTGTAAAAAAGGGTACTATAAAATTTCAGATTATTTAGAAGATAAAAAAGCTTGGGATTGAGCTGCTCGCTCTGCTAAGCCTTGTGAAAACCATAAAACTTGACATTTTAATTATTCATCACAATAAACCAGTTTTATATACACATTGACATTGTTGAAAATTATGTTCAAAATGACACGATTACTTTGTAAAGTATTATATTATTTTAATTATTGTGAATGTGAGGACTATGTGGATATTTTTATTTTCCCTTTTCATTTCTTTGTTTCTTTCTCAGTTTTAATGATGGTCTGGCAGTTTGAGTAGTTGATGCGGCCTACCCAAATATCCTTTCCTTGGTATTGTTCGTCGAGTTGAGCTCCTTAAGTTCTGAGTTGAGCTCCACGATTACTGACAAATGCTTGCACTGACTGGACAGGTCCACTCAAATCTGTGTGGTTCTTTCCTCAAAAGACCATTTCAGACACTAATCTACATGGTCCTCACATGACTTGACCAAGATTATGTCTGGACTTTAAAAGAGACTGTGACCTCTGAGTTTGTTTCGGCCTTTCTTCTCAGAGTAGTCAGATAGGAAACACCGACCTCACCAAGCTTATTTTTAATATTTTTTTATATGACGTGTAAAAGTGATTCCGATATCCTATTTACAGAATAAACAATTTCATTTCATTTCATTTCATTTCATAGTTAAAATTTTAAAAGAAAATTTTATTTTCTTCTTTTTAGAGCATTTAAATAGGGTTTGCACACGTTTCCGATAAACTCTTAATACTGCATGATGGTTACAACCTTACACGCATAACCCACAGGCGTAACCGAGATTCATAAACATACACGTTACCCTTTTTTTTAAAGGTTTTTTTGCTTTTAATTAATTTTTTACTTTTTAGTTATTTCTAATTATTCTCGGCAAGCCCTTTCATTTGACACCCATATTGCAGAAGTGCATAAAAAATAACTAGTCCGCCATCTTGGATGTTCCGCCATATTAGATTTAGAATGACGTCACATTATTTTTCGAGTTACTCTCAACAAGCCCTTTCATTTGATACCTATATTGCAGAAGTGCATAAAAAATAACTATTTCGCCATCTTGGATGTTCCGCCATATTGGATTTAGAATGACGTCACACTATTTTTTCAAATTACTCTCAACAAGCCCTTACATTTGATACCCATATTGCAGAAGTGCATAAAAAATAACTATTCCGCCATCTTGGATGTTCCGCCATATTGGATTTAGAATGATGTCACCTTATTTTTCGAATTACTCTCAACAAGCCCTTTCATTTGATACCCATATTGTAGAAATGCATTAAAAATAACTATTCCGCCATCTTGGATGGTCCGCCATATTGGATTTAGAATGACGTCACACAGCTTATCGTGTATTGTCATCCAAACTTAACGTATATACAAAATTTCAGCTCAATTGGTTGAAGATATCTGCTTCAAAATTGAGTAGCAAGATTTCACGCGAACAAACATAATACATACATTGCAAGCTAAATAAAAGCTTTTAAAATAAGCCATGGCAGTTATGAGATAACCAGTCACAACTGACGGCGCCCGTTCACGAACATGACGCGTGGATCAGCACCATCCAGCTCAACCATTTTGTAGGGAACCGAATGATCCAACCCACTCGCCACCATCAGCAAGACATTTAAGTGAGCATGACATACTCTCAACTGCCATGCTCTTTCAAGTCAACATACATTTTAATAACATAAAAAAACGGCTCCATGATACTCACATTTACAAAAATTTAAAAAAAAATGCTTCTAAATTATACAAAACTAATGTGCAATGTATTTGAGAGATTAATAGAATGTTACTACCAAAAAGAAACAAAATCATTATCCATTGGAGTATTCAACAATTTAAACTTGTTTAAATAAAAAATAAACATTAAATTTGTAATGTCAGAAAAAATAAAAAGGGGAAGCAACTCTTCCAAACATTAAAAAAAATTAACTAGTGAGCCCAAGTGGCTGTGGAGCAGGACCAGCATTAAGCCAAGCATTTTTATCTATGATATAATCATCCAACTTATAATAATTATGCTTGTCTACATAGTGTGCGAATAATGCATGTTTTAAATTTCTTCTCATTCAGTTGAAGAATATCGAGTGGTATTTTATTATAACATTTTACGCAGTACCCCATAAAAGTAGTGTGCACTTTAGATAATCTGAAACGTGGTTGATCTAATTTGTTCCTATTTCTAGTGTTAAAATGATGCCAGTCATTTACTAGTATCTTACTAAAAAGATGTAGATTTTTCCGAACATACATAATGTTTTCATATATACTCGTATATACTGACAAGGTACCGTCATGATGTTAATTTTCTTAAACAGTTCCCTTAGAGATTCGCGTCTGCGGAGGTTATATATGGCTCTGACAGTCCTCTTTTGCAGAATAAAGATAGAATTAATATCTGCAGCCCGTCCCCACAGCAAAATACTGTAAGACATGATGCTATGAAAGTAACTAAAATAGACCAGCCTCGCGGTATCCACGTCTGTTAGTTGGCGGATTTTCCAAACAGCGTAAGCGGCTGAACTTAGCCACCCTGCAAGTGATGTTAAGTGAGGAACTGCAGGCTTAGCCAAGTTGACAATCTACAATCGACAACGCTAGTAGAAAACTAATCAAATGTATAGGAATGACATCATCACTACGCTAAGTCACGTGGTCAGAACAAACGAATAGAAAATTCGTAGCCAAGTTTACAATCGTTCAAAATGTTAGAATGAAATGTAATCGTTTCTACAACGTAGATCGCTACACCCATAGAAATGGTAGCCAAGTTACAGTTTTGACAAGCGCTAACGAAACGATGTCGAAGTTTTTGAACGATAGCTAAGCGATCGCCGAGACCCAAGAGTAAACGATAAAAAAATGGCGTCTTTATGATACAGCTGTGTTTAGACCGAGAAGTGTTTTGTTTATTTACCATATTTTTTGACTATATTGTCGATTTAGCATTTAAAATGCATACTTTAAATATGTTGTGGTGCGCTCATAATGAAGAAGTGTTGCTCAGGCGCCGAAAAAGAGACATAAATCGTCAATGCCGGAAACTTTATTTGTGCAGCAATTTCGGCTAAACAAAAGGACTTTCCAAGCCCTTTGTCAAGAACTCCGACAAAAACTTCTCTAAAAGGAACCAACGAGATTCCTCTAAAAGTTAAGGTAAGTGTTTAAGCTGACTGACCTAATATAGTACTTAATAGCAATTTTTTTATTACTTAGCTATCATTTAACTTCCTCAATGTTTGTGTTTTTGTAGGTGTTGTGCGCTCTTAGTTTCCTAGCCACAGGATCCTATCAGCGAATTGTTGGGGTCACTCAGCATCTTGCCCAACGCACAGCTAGTAGGTGCATCAGACAAGTTGTTGATGTTTTGAACCATCCTGCTGTCATGGCAAAATGGATTGTGTTTCCAAAAACACGACAAGACAGAGCATTTATAAAACAAGAGTGAGTACTTAACAAACGATTAAACAATGTTAAATTAATAAGTGCATGTAATGTAATTTAAATTAACAATTATTGTTTCAGGTTCCAAAGAAGATTTGGCCTGCCTGGTGTAATTGGGTGCATAGATTGTACCCACATAGCTTTGGTAAAGCCCAATGATGAAGAGCATCTTTTTTATAATAGAAAAGGGTATCATTCATTAAATGTTCAAATGGTTGATATGGCATAGGCATAGGCATAGGCATGTTAAAGCTAAATAAATCACTTCTTAATAATAGTTTTGTTTCAGATTTGTGATAGTAATCTTCAAATTTTAAATGTGAATGCAAAGTTTGGTGGAGCTACACATGATTCACATATATGGTCTTCTAGTAGAGTTGAATCATATATGTGTGAAGTTCATCAAAATAATGAACAAGTATGGCTATTAGGTAGGTATTTATAATAGTAAAAAGATCTAATCTATAGTTTTCCTGTGTTTTGTCTAAAGAAACTAATTTTTCAGGTGACTCTGGATATCCACGACGCCCTTGGCTTATGATACCTATCCTCAATGCAGTTCAAGGTTCTAATGAAGAACGATACACTCAAAAGCATTTTATTTGCATTTCCTTATTATAAATTAAACTTTATAAGTCCTCTTTATTTAATGTATCATATAAATATGAATAATAAGTTATTGATAGTATTTTGAAGTTGTCTAGTTAATTTTATGTTCAATGTTCCTAATGTACTTAGATATTAAATTATTATTAAAACAACTTTATTATTACAAATAAGTTTATTATTTGTCTTTGTTGAAACACTGACATTCATAATAATTTGGTGGTGGCTTGCATGATAGGTAAGAAGGAAGGATATTTCAGTTATCCAATACTTTGTATTTACAATTGACTCAATACCTACATTATAGGTACCTATTTCTCGTATTGTTATCAAATACTTTACATAAAAATCAATTACCTACAGTTACTGTACATAAATATTGGTTTCATTCTTACATTTCAAGTCTAAATAAAAAAATATTTTGTTTAATACTGTAAAAAGATCAATTAAAATATTAAATAAAAGAAATAAAAATGATACATAGGTACAATTTGTACATATAAAATTTAGAGAAGGGAAAAGTAAACTGGATTATAATATTAAACAATTGAGATAAAAATTAATTGATAATCTGATATTGTAGGCAATTTGAAATGTTCATAGCTATCAGCTGAGACCACTATCACTACATTGGAAATTTTAAGGGATAATATCTGTCGAAGGTAGTGATGATGGTCTCAACTGTGGTAAAATTTCTATCAAATTGTCTACAGTACCAGCCAAACGACTTAAAATTAGATTTTGGTTTTCTTCCATTTCAATTCTTCTCGATTCCAATCTCAACCTTTCCATCTCCCTCCCTCTCGTGATATTTTTTTCCCGGTCTGCCTCAAATTGTAGCCGGCGATGCTCGGCACCCACGAACTCGCTCGTGGCTCGATCGAAGGGTGTTTGTATCCGACGTGTGTGCGCTCGAAACAGCCCGCGGCGCCGCGGCGTCGATGTGGTGGGCGATGCCGCCGCCGCCGCTGCGGAACCCCCCATGACGTCGCTGGCGGCATCGGCGTGGACGCAGTGCCGGGCGGCGGAGTTAGCACTGGCGGTGGAGGATGGCGTGGAAGTTCACCAGAGGGAGGTGGTAGTGAAGGACGGGCGGTAGATGCTGTTGTTGCTGAGAATAAATAATTACAATCATATATTAAAATGTGCCCAAATGAATTATTTAGCCAAAACATTGCATCTTAAAAAAAAGGTACCTTGTATGGAATCAGAAGAAATAAAATCAAACATAATTTCATCTGCGGCAGAAATTTGGGATGGACAGACAGTGTGCACAGAATCTCTGGTTGGTGGTGGTAGACAGTTTCTCTCTGATGGTGGCTCCTGAAAAAAATGAAGAATTTAAATTAGAAAAATTCCAGTTTTTTATAAAAGAAAATATAGTAGGTAATAAGCGAAGAAAAAAAAACTAACGTCAAAGCCTCTCTCCTCAATTCCAGCTTGACCAATGACAGCAGTCAAACCCATTATGCTCAACACTCTCTCTTCTGGAGCAGTGAGAGTTTGTCTGCTGCTTGGACCACCACCAGTACCAGAAGCCTCACAACGTATTGTCAAGGCTTTTTTCTTTGTTTTTGTTTTCCAGTCTGCCCACACCTGAACATATTTGTCTGTTAATTTTTGTTATGCATGTTTTCATCAATAATTTTCTAGTCTATGAAATAAGCTGATTGCTTTATGTATGTAAATGTACTTCAACTTGTAAATTATTAAATGTTAATAAACCATAAAATAAAAAAAATACAGTGGTTTTTGTGAAAATCTTACTTTTTTCCATTTGTCCAATGGCTTTATTACTCCTCCACCAAGGGAGTTAAGTAACTCTCCCAGTTCCTGCCACAGTCGGTCAGCTTTTATTCGGCCTTGAGGACCTTGCTGGGGCCTCGTTATATCGCCATGGCTAGAACATAAGTTAAAACGATTTCAGAGAAACAAAGGGACTATTGATTACGTATTAGTTCGTCGCGTATCACGTCATTGTTTATGTTTCAATATTTCAAGTGCCCGAGTATGATAGATTTTCAAACAACAAAGGAAGACGAAATACGAAAGATTTACGAAATAACTAATAATTTACGTACCTTTCCATGAATTCCAATAAAGCTGCGAACTATTATGGGCTTGCTCGAGATCTAGATTCCATCCTATAAAAGTTATCACTTCATTTAAGGTATCTTTCATTCATATTATGCAGGATCATAATCATAACATTTCGAGACACAGTTAAAATAACATTCCGCACTGTGATATTATATTACACCAATTATAAGAAGAACTTTACCTTATTTCGCTTACTTTTTTAACACTTTGAAACAAATATCTGCCCGCGCACAAAGTAAACAACTGTGAATTTGACGTTTGTAGGAACGCTCACCATAGACTAAAGTATAGGTTTTTTCTAAAGACGTTGTAGAACGAGCGATCGACTCAGTCGTGTCAACTTGGCTACCAACTTATCGTTTTCTACAAACGCTTACGCTAAGGCGTTAACGATTGTAGAAAGAGATTCGATACGAAACGTTTGTAACTTGGCTAGGCCTGCTGTAGTTTTGAGTCAAGCGTGATCCCCAAGGAAACCGTTTTTTCGACGAATTCTAGTGTCTCCCTATTCAGTACAACATGACATTCACTACTTCAAACATTTGGTAACGCGAATCTTATGCATTTATGCATCCACGGACCAACCCCGGCAAGCATAGCTTAACCCGTTGGATCGAACCGAGCGGCTGTTATTACTAAGCTACAAGAAATTAAATTGTTTAATCTGTAAATAGGATATAGGAATCTCTATTACACGTCATATAAAAAAAAAAATATAATTAAAATTTGCTAGATGAGTTCGGCGTTTCCTATCCGACTACTCTGAGAAGAAAGGCCGAAACAAACTCAGAGGTCACAGTCTCTTAAGTCCAGACATAATCTTGGTCAAGCCATATGAGCAAGCTCCTCACATCTATAATTTAATATTATCACTTTAATAAACATGAACCAAATTTCTGAGAGCAACTTGGAAGTAGATATCACTAAACGTTTTTAGTGAGAATAAACAAGAATATTCGACATCCACCGTGATTTCGTGGTATCCCTAGGGATTTCGTGAAATCCACTCAGGGAATGGATTACGGATTACGTGATACGAAGGGATTTCGTGAAATCCCTGGTATCCTCATTTCCCTGCGACATATCGACAGTTCAGGGTGTTCTTCACAATTTTATCGATATAATATTACAGCCTATCCTCATGCTGCGGCCGCATCTGCGTCTATCGTGATAAAACAATACGTCCCGAAGCTTCATATATTTTGGTCGCTGTAAAGTTATCGCGCTAATGCGGTGGTCACATTCGTAGTTTCGCCACGTTTATTATGTACCGCCTACCGGCCACCCGGGCGATAAGTACTACGCAGCCCGAATTATCGCGACAGTAACCGATAATGGTTGGTCACATCTGCGTATAGCACTGTGCGAAGTGCTATACGCGTACTGTGTTCAAACTTTGAAGCTTATGTGTCTGCTAGAAGTGGTTTAGAATTTTTATGATCCGTGGGTGTGTGAGTGAGTGTGTCAGTTACAAAATTAAGAAACTTTGACTTGCAGTAGTTCTTAAACAACAGGTTCAACTTGAATGTAATTCGGGAATATACCTAGTTATATTATCCCTCTTGATCACCGAAAATTCAAGCTTAGCTTTAACCACAACGAAGTTACAGGAGGGTCGAAAAGTCCTTGCATGGTTTCGAGAAAAGGATGGTACGGCGTACGGCTGTGCTTTTGTTTGTTTGTTAGTTTTTGCACGACTTGGCACTCTTGGCAGGGTCACTGCCGCGCCCAATAGTTCCTAAACTACAGGTTCCAATTGCATGTAATTCGGGAATATATCTAGTTATATTATGCCCTCTTGGTCACTGAAAATTCAGGCTTATCTTTATAATAATAATAATAATAATAATAATAATAAGCCCCTTAAACAACCACACGTCCTGATTGACCATCTAATCACGTGGGGGGCGGACACACGAATGAGAAATTACTGGCGTGGCTAACGTGGCTCTGGAAACCCACTCAAAATGGAGACTCGTTCAAAAAGAAAACGTATAGGACCGCTGCCCGGGGGCGATCGCCGGGGCGCACCTGGAGCTGACGCTGGGTGTCTCAGCATGCGAACCGTCAGCGGTGAGGAGTTGAACAGGCGGGCTCCCACCGACAAAGTTGCTACAGCCGAAGCCGACGATAGTGATAGACTGACAAACAGGACAGACACCCCTGTAGAGCCTTATAGTCCAAGTACAGTATCGTACGCACCCTCAAGAACATCATCACCATCAATACCATCTTCACCCATACCATCGTCACCTCACATATCTAGTTTTAATACAGTTACACCCACTCCGGCCTTGAATGTTGCGCGGGAGGTATCTACCTTCTTACCCGCGTCCACCAAGGCTGGGAAAGCAAGAGTTCGCATGAGATGGAGCAAAGAAGTTAACCTATTTATCATGCGAACTTATCTATACATAACTAAATTAGAGACCGACATGACCACCTACAGACAACAACTGCATGAACTTTTTACACGTCAATACCCAGAGATTACAGTTACAGAACAAAGAATTTCTGATCAAAGAAGAACAATAATAAGAAATAAGCTACTGTCTCGAGAAATAATAGATCAGTTAAAAGACGAAGTACGTACACAACTACTAGACGAATCAGAAAATATTGAAGGCGCCAACATCATCACATTAACACAAAACGCAACTGAACATAACCCACAAGAACAACCACAGACATACACTCAATCACAACCAATCACACAATCCCAACCATACTTTCAATCACACGCAAATTCACAAACCACGCATACATCCACGCAAACCGAAACTATAACAATAATGTTAGAAAATGAAATAGAAACCCTAGTCGATACCAATCAAAATCAGTTCACAGAAACGCGTATCCAAGAAATACACGATAAATTAAAAACAGCTCTCACTCAATATTCCGGCATGGACCCGGCAGCTCGACCAAAACTACCCAAACTCAGGTACACACCAAAACTTTTTCACCTCGTTAATTTATTTAATTTAAATATTCTTAACCAATATATTAGCGAAGAAACTCAACTTTTAGACGTACATACCTTGATATATTGCACAGCATTAGTTATTTCCGAAGAACTTAATTTTAAAATCACAGAATACACAGGCAACACAAGACAAGGAAATGTTAACAAACCAGCATGGCAGCAAAGACTTGAAAAAGATATAGAAAAACTTAGAGCAGACTGTAGTAGACTAACTCATTACATTAACAACAATAGATCAAATAAAGTAGTAAAGAGAGTAGAAACAATTTTTAAAAACATGGCTACCCACACTAGACATGAAAATGACAATAGAAAACCAGAAGAGTTTTTAGATACATTGAAACAGAAATTAGCCCTAAAAGCACACAGGTTGAGAAGATACAAGAAAGCACAAGAACGTAAAAACGATAACTCCTTGTTTGCTACGAACGAAAAGAACTTCTACAGAAAATTACAGAAACCACAAACTGATACCGAAACACTGACAGACGAAAATAACATAGAACTACCAACAGCGGAACAACTAGAAACATTTTGGTCTAGCATATGGGAAGAGCAAGTGCAACATAACGCACAATCTGATTGGATAACAGACGAAGAAACTAAATGGAGCTCACTAGAAGAAATGGAATTCGTTGAATTAACTGAGTCTGATATAGGTAGTATTACAGCGAGACTACACAATTGGAAATCCCCTGGTATTGATAAAATACATAATTACTGGTATAAAAAATTAGACTCATTACACAAAGTTTTAGCTAAAAATTTAACAGAAATCATATTAGGGAAACAAAACATTCCTGAATTTATTGCTACAGGAATAACGTATATGTTGCCAAAAAATCAATACTCACCACAACCTTCTCAATACAGACCAATCACATGCCTGCCCACAATATACAAGATCCTAACGTCAGCAATAACTACAAAAATCAATAAACACATAGAACATCATAACATAATAGCAGAGGAACAAAAGGGATGCAGAAGGGGCCACATGGGATGTAAAGAGCAACTTGTTATAGATTCAATAATCCACAAACATGCCTCCACAAAAAATAGAAACCTACATTGCACATACATAGATTATAAAAAAGCATTCGATAGTATTCCACACTCCTGGCTCATTCAAATATTACAAATATATAAAATAAATTCAAAAATAATAGACTTCTTACAGAACATCATGTCCCGTTGGAAAACTACACTCCAGTTAAATCATCGACACAACACTATCACTACTCAACAAATATCCATAAAAAAGGGTATTTATCAAGGAGATTCACTAAGTCCCTTATGGTTTTGTCTCGCTCTGAATCCTCTGTCCCACCTACTACATCGCTGCGAAGCCGGATATTCCTTTAAAAATACCAGAGAAGAAACAGTAATCTCACATCTTATTTATATGGACGACATAAAACTATACGCAAAGTCTGAAAAAGAGATGAAAAAATTAATAGATATCACGACAGAATTCAGTAAAGACATAAACATGCAATTCGGATTAGATAAATGTAAAACAGTTCATATAATAAAAGGCAAAATAAAACCGGGTGACTATCCTGTTAATAATACAGACACAATCACAGCTATGGAACAAACGGATTTATATAAATATCTAGGGTACAATCAACTCAAAGGAATAGACCACACAGCAATAAAACACACCTTAAACACCGAATACAAAAGAAGAGTGACCGCAGTATGTAAAACTCAACTCTCCGGAAAACATTTAATAAAGGCATTGAACACCTATGCGATCCCTATATTAACATACTCGTTTGGAGTGATTAAGTGGTCAAAGACTGACATCCAGCAGATAGAGAGATCAACACGCACCACACTCACTAAACACAATAACCTGCACCCTAAATCTGCAATAGAAAGACTGACCATCAAACGGCAATACGGAGGGAGAGGCCTTATAGACGTCCATAACCTCTGGCAGAAACAGATAGCCAAACTAAGAACATTCTTTCATTCTAAATCACACATAAGCAACATTCATAAAGCCGTAATTATGAACGATATTAGATATACCCCACTTAACCTACACGAACAGATAGATACACAAGACACTAGCAATAACGACCCACATAAACAAAAGTTAGAAGACTGGAAAAAAAAAGTGTTGCATGGACGGCACCCCCATGATCTAGAACAATCTCATATAGATACAATAGCGTCAAATAAATGGCTTAAAATCGGTAACTTATTTCCGGAAACCGAGGGATTTATTATTGCAATACAGGATCAGATCATAAATACTAAAAACTACAGAAAATTCATTATTAAAGACCCCACAATAACAAACGATAAATGCCGCAAATGTCACAGCCAACCAGAGACCATACAACACATAACAGGGGCATGCACAACACTCACACAAACAGACTATACACACAGACACAATCAGGTAGCAAACGTCATCCATCAGAAACTAGCACTTAAATATAAACTTATACAAGATACAAACACTCCTTATTACAAGTACATACCACAAATAATCCTAGAAAATACCACACACAAACTTTATTACGATCGCGCCATACTAACCGACCGGACCGTTCACTATAATAGACCAGATATAACCCTTCAAGATAAAATTAATAAAGTCACATACCTTATCGATATTGCAGTCCCTAATACACATAATTTACAAAAAACAATAGGTGAGAAAATTAGTAAATATGCTGAACTGAAAGAGGAAGTGACCAGAATTTGGAGACAAGAAAAAGTCTACGTAGTACCCATTGTTGTCTCAACAACGGGTGTTATACCCAATCATCTCCACCACAGCCTTAAATTAATAGACCTGAAAGACTCAATTTACATAACACTCCAAAAAGCCGCAATTTTAAACACCTGCAGAATAGTCAGAAAGTTCATGCAAATTGAGGAAAATGAAATCACTCCTCATAACATTAATTCCACATAAAACTTCATCATCACCACACACACACACGCTACATTGACTTGGCTTGGCCCGTTAATGTAGCTTAAACTAGCCAAAGAGCTAAGAAACAAAATTTCTATACCTAAATAATAATAAATTTTATTCAAGTATAAAGTAAAATTATGATTTAGATTAATTACAATCGAGGAAAATTAAATTCTAACTGTAATGTAGACCTGCCTGATCTAGGTTTATGAAAAACCTGTGTTTCAGGCCACCTTTACCCACATATGGTTACAGGAGGGTCGAAGATGTCCTGAATAGCTTCGAGAAGAAGATGGTACGGCTGTGCCTTTGTTTGTTTTTGCTCTTCTTGGCGGGCCACTACCGTGCCTCCAGATACGCCTTAAGGAAATAAACGACTGCGCTGCGAATTGCGATGAAAAAGTAGGCTCAGTGCGTTAAGGTGAGTCAGTCCTTCATCAAATTCAGTCAGAATTCGGTGCGGGGGAGTGCAGCTCGTGTGAATTCACCTTTTGATTCAAAGAACGAAGAATGATTGTTTAAAACATTATAAAAAGTTTTTAATAAAATCATCTTGATAAAAAGCCTGGCCAACGTGATTGATTGTCAATATGTCACAAATTTTCAAAAACACTTTCAAATTTTCAAATCGAATGACAAAAGAATTCACAGGTCTCATTATACAAGTAAATTTTGTGCAATGCACATGCAGTAATAAGTAACAACTTTTTTTAATTTTTTTAATTTAATTTTTTCTGTTTGATGACAAATTAAACTAAAGTGATTTTTTAATACCAGAGGTTAGGCGCTAAATTATTTGTGAATTTATAATCATGAGGGAAATCGTTCACATCCAGGCCGGGCAATGCGGCAATCAGATCGGAGCTAAGGTAAGGCACTGCTGAAGATACTACAAAACATAGAGAGCTCATTATACCTCCTGTCCCGCAGCGCCCGACACGATTCTGATGTGCTTATTGCCTAGTTCATACGAAGTTCATACTGCCATCGTATAGACCCAGTGACTCGAAATTTCGAACCCAGTCAGTGGTTTCATGTAGACGAGATCGGCAGTAAGTCAGGCGGGAGAAGCTACTGGGCCCGAAAATACAGGTTAGCTAACTGCACTGACTTGGGGCTCGAAGTTGCACTGAACTAGGTTAAAACTGGTGTCTATACGAGCTCAGTTGCAAGTCAGCGCTGGACTGACTGTACTGTCACATTACTGCGCTCGTATAAACCTGACGTAACAGATCGATCGCTTGGGTTGGGTAGGGTTGCTGCTCACACACAACGCTATTCATGTCGTCATTGACGGGTTCTGCAAATAGTTATCTTCACACCATCTTTCCACATTCAAACTTCGTAAAATTCGACAAACAGGAACACAGGTTTAGGTTTTTCAAATTTTCACCTGTGCGATTTTTTGAATTTTGGTGACTATATCCCTTCAAAGGTTGTTGAGCTTACCGAACGGCGAACAAACTGTACATAACAATTTTCTTTTTCAGTTCTGGGAAGTGATCTCCGACGAGCACGGCATCGATGCCACGGGTGCCTACAATGGAGACTCCGATCTTCAACTGGAGCGTATCAACGTGTACTACAACGAAGCCTCGGGCGGCAAGTACGTGCCGCGCGCTGTGCTCGTCGACCTCGAGCCCGGCACCATGGACTCCGTGCGCTCCGGCCCCTTCGGCCAAATCTTCCGCCCCGACAACTTCGTATTTGGACAATCTGGAGCTGGAAACAACTGGGCCAAAGGGCACTATACCGAGGGCGCTGAGCTCGTCGACTCTGTCCTCGATGTCGTCAGGAAGGAGGCTGAAGGATGCGACTGCCTGCAAGGCTTCCAGCTCACGCACTCACTCGGAGGTGGCACCGGATCCGGAATGGGGACTTTGCTAATTTCCAAAATCAGGGAAGAGTACCCTGACAGGATTATGAACACCTTCTCCGTAGTCCCCAGTCCGAAAGTATCGGACACTGTAGTAGAGCCTTACAACGCGACCTTGTCGGTCCATCAACTGGTTGAAAATACCGATGAAACATACTGCATCGACAACGAGGCGCTGTACGACATCTGTTTCCGGACGCTGAAGCTTACGACTCCAACGTACGGTGATTTAAACCACTTGGTGTCTGCGACCATGTCGGGTGTGACGACGTGTCTCCGGTTCCCGGGACAGCTGAACGCGGACCTGAGGAAGCTCGCCGTCAACATGGTGCCGTTCCCGAGGCTGCACTTCTTCATGCCCGGCTTCGCGCCGCTGACGTCACGTGGCAGCCAGCAGTACCGTGCGCTCACTGTGCCGGAGCTCACGCAGCAGATGTTCGACGCGAAGAACATGATGGCGGCGTGTGACCCGCGCCATGGGCGATACCTCACCGTCGCCGCTGTTTTCCGCGGTCGCATGTCCATGAAGGAAGTGGACGAGCAGATGCTCAATATCCAGAACAAGAACAGCAGTTACTTCGTCGAATGGATCCCGAACAACGTCAAGACTGCCGTCTGCGATATACCTCCCCGCGGTTTGAAGATGTCTGCTACCTTTATCGGCAACACCACAGCCATACAGGAACTGTTCAAGAGGATTTCTGAGCAATTCACTGCCATGTTTAGAAGAAAGGCTTTCTTGCATTGGTACACTGGAGAAGGTATGGACGAGATGGAGTTCACCGAGGCAGAGAGTAACATGAACGACCTGGTGTCCGAATACCAGCAGTACCAGGACGCGACGGCAGATGACGAAGGGGAATTCGATGAGGAAGTGGAAGAAGAGTAAATGTTGTTTGTAACCGTCCAATGTTTTGTATTGTCCATGTCCATGTTTAGTGTTAGGTGTAACTATTCGTTTTGATGTTTTTAATTTGTTACAATATAATAAAAATTGACGTAACAATATTGATTTTAATTTGTCACACCACCTGACCACACCACCTAAGAGCATTAAGGGCCGAGTCACACCGGAATGGTAGCGGCCGGCAGCGACTCGGCGAGCACTTTCAGTGTGAAATAATGTTTAAAAGACCAGTTATATCGCTTGAAAAGGTCGCGAGGCCGCCCTCGGGGACGCGAGCGGGGCCGCCACGCGCATCTTGTCGGTGGTTCTGCCTGCGGGTGCCAGCGGCGACGCGAGACCGCTCGTAGTTCCGCGGGCGGCCGCGCGCTTCTCACCCCCGCCACAACACTGAGCGCACCATTTAACCCATTCATTGCCACTTAAATTTTAAAAACATCACCTGGGTGCCACTTAATATTTTTGATGATTTCAATAGAAAATACGAAATTATTTATGATTTTTATTTGAAAATAAACCCTAAATAAAAAAAAACCACTCAAAAATGGTAAACGCAACAAATGCGTTGGTGGCACTGGTAAAAGAATTTAAAACGTAAGTGCCATTCAACACACCGTTTGCGTTGACGTTTGGATAGTATTATGCAACATGTTCTTTATTCATATAGTCTGTTTATTTATAATTTAGTATTAATATTTCCTACTACCTACTCTTACTAATACATATTATAAATGCGAAACATTGTGTGTGTTTGTTACCGTACGTTTGCACTGCCGAAACATTTACAGGAAAACGTGTTGTGAACGCATAATGCTGACGCTGACAGAATACAATTATTTGATAGATATGATTATAGATTATTTGATATTATTATGTTATATGTCTGTTTGCCAAATTTCATCCAAATTCGTCCAGCCGTTTATGCATGAAGAACGTCTAGACGAATTTGAAAAAGTCATGCAGAATCGACGATTTTAATGGATTGCAGGTAAGTAAACAATATTTTAGTGAATAAATAGGTTGAAATTATGACAAAACAAAAAGAATTTAAATGAAGATAAATTTATTATAAAAAAAAAAATATGATCGAGAGGTTTGAAAAGAGAAAGGGGAGGCCTTTGCCCAGCAGTGGGACACGAAACCAAACTAATAAAAAAAAAACAATAAAATACGTGCATATATTTTTGGCGTGATTTGTTATGAATAAAACCATCCAAAAAAGATTTTTACTGCTATGCCAATGAACGCACCGTATCCGTTCATGTGATTTCATTTTAAAAATACACAATGAAACAGCGGAAAAAATTATAAATTAAAGAATATTGCTTACCTTTATCTCCCAATTCACAAATATACAATAAACACTCAATAAAACTTCAGTTATTCCCAAATTAAAATAGACCTTCATAGCACCAACCGTTTTTTCCTTACCAAAACAAGAATAACAGTCCGAAGCAAAAACCAACAGTGTTTCCAGATTTAAAAAATGTTTCTAGCCGTGAATGTTGCCAAATATTTAAATACATTTCTATAATTTTTATGTAATGCCAAATAACGTCCTACAGCACACTCAACGCATATGGTGCGTTGGTGGCATGACGTTGCACTCTCGATCAACGCAAATGGTACGTTGGTAGCAACGAATGGGTTAAACTAGTCAAGGGGAGACTAGGCGCGTGGGGTCGGGAGGTCACGCGAGGCCGCTGGCGTCGCCGCCGGCCGCTGCCGACCGGTGTGACTCGGCCCTAAAACTAGATTCCAAATGTTGATGCTGCTGCAGCGCGCGACGCCACCATCTAGGTGTATCTAGGTCTCAGAGTAATATAGTTATTACTCTGAGATCTAGGTGCTTGATACAATGACAATATGCAACCGTGCAACCATAGATAATACACGCGTGCAATGGCACGACGACAAGCGTCAGCAACTTACTTTTTGTCCACGTGACGTGCCGTGGTGCTACGATTAATAAGGAAAAGAAGCAGGCAAGATTCTAATCAAGATATCCTAAATATGCTTGCTGTTTCTTCGGATCCTTTTCTAAGTGCACAAGGGCCTAAGTTAGATGCCAAGAGAAAGAAGAGCTTTTTTCTGAAACTCTCGACTTAATTATGTAGGTACCAGTCGTATAATTCCACGTACTTTTCTGCTGTTTTGTGTGCTAAATCTTTCAAGGATCTTCTCACCAGATGTTTATAAACGTTTATGTTGGTATAAAAATGTGTATATTTGTTTGGAAGCCCTAACAGATTATTTCACCACAACTCCCTCATCAGTCCCTTTCAATCCGGTTTCAGGCCTGGGCACAGCACCGTTTCAGCTCTTCTTAAAGTGACTGACGATAGAAGGCGGGGAATGGAAGACACTAAAGTTACTGTCTTAGTGTTAATTGACTTCTCTAATGCTTTTAATGCCGTCAGTCACGAAATCTTTTTATCCATCCTTTCCTATCTTATGGTCTCCCCGGAGGTACTGGAATGGTTTTCTTCTTATCTTCGGAAGCGTCAGCAGTCTGTTCATGCTGGAGACTCTTCGTCGAGTTGGTGTGATCTTGCAGCTGGCGTCCCTCAAGGCGGTATATTATCTCCTCTTTTGTTCTCCATTTTTATTAATCTCATTACCACCGTGCTTCGGACTGCGTATCATCTCTATGCTGACGATTTACAGCTTTACTGTCAGGCAAGTGTTGATAACATTTCTGATGCGATTACGGAGCTAAATCGGGATTTAGGTGTAGTCAAAAACTGGTCTGATCGATTTGGGGTGGTGGTTAACCCTACCAAGTGTCAGGCTATCATAATAGGGAGCCCACACAGCATAAGGAAGCTGAATGGTTTAACTGTGCCATTAATCTTTGACAACTCAGTCATTCCGTTTGGCTCCGATGTTAAGGATCTTGGCCTGCATGTCGACACTTGTCTTGACTGGCGAAGGCAGGTAACAACCGTCAGTAAAAAAGTTACCGGAACTTTGCGGTCGCTCTATCGGTTAAAAAATCTTCTCCCATCACACATAAAGGCAATGCTTGTACAGTCCCTAATATTTCCCATAATTGACTATGGTGATGTGTGTTACTATGACCTGAATGCAGATCTCCTCAATAAACTTGACCGCCTTCTCAATAATTGCATTCGATTCGTTTTCAATCTTCGTAAGTATGACCATGTATCCGCGCACCGATTGCTTTTAAAGTGGTTACCCATTCGACAGCGCAGAGAGGTGAGGGCTCTGTCTATGTTGTTCTCTATTCTCGACAAACCCACCTCTCCTTCTTACCTGACTTCCCATATTCAATACTTATGCTCTGCCCATAGCAAAAATCTTCGTTCAACCAACAATCGTCTTCTACGATGTCCTTCTCACCGCTCTGGTTTCATTCACTCTTCTTTCTTTGTCCAGGCGGTCTTTCTTTGGAATTCGCTACCTCTGAATATCAGGACGGCAACCAGTCGGTTGTCATTTAAAGTGAAGGTACGTGAGCATATACGCAAGAAGTTGGCTGAAACATCCCTGCGGTGATTTGCTGGATTCGTTTTCTCCTCTACTGATCGTTATTTCTCCTCTACCGATCGTTATTTCTCCTGACAAAGATTTTTGTGTTGATGATTTTCTGTTTATACTATGTATATGTATGTATTTATGTATGTATTTATTCTTGTATTTTATAGTTAATTTCGTGTTATCAATCCCTTTTGTTGCACCTGCCATGTTTTGTCTCTGCACCACCCTAAGGTTGACTGGTAGAAAATGCCTCAGGCATTAAGTCCGCCTTTGTACGGTATATTTTTACTTGTGCATGAAGTTTTAATAAATAAATAAATAAATTATTATCATACGAGTAATTATGTGAATATATTGCAGTTCCATTAATATTACAAACTATTAGATCTGTACCCTACACGATCGATCAGAATTTTCGAGTTTTGAAACAGATTGCTAATTCAATGCTTCAGAAGCTAAAAAAAAAAAAAACTGCTCAACGACGTAAATAACGTAATGAATGTTGTTGAACTGTCAAAATGAAACAGATTTGTCGTTATCGTTTACGAAAATGTGTTGCGTAGGTAATTAGTGTCCGCTGTTTCTAGTGCTACCCCATTTTACATACAGGGTGGCAGGGACATCGACGCGAAAACTGTTACCATTGATTCAGTACACGATTCTGAACCCCTGCGTTGAAATGTATGTCAGTTATTTTAAAGAAAACAGCTGTTTCATAGAAAACTGCAATACCTACGCGGTCAAAATGTATGGAGTAGCTGTTTATTTTTTAAATAACCGACGAAAAATTTCTTTGACTGAAACAATGACCTGAAATATGGTATATCAGGTCATTGTTTCAGTCAGGTTTTTTTTTTTAATAATTTGCTTTTTACTTTTAATATACAAGCCATGAGCCCGAGGGGATTTCCCAACGACAAAAATTACGAACTTCCATACAAACTTTCATTCCCTATTTAACCCCTTTAGGGGATGCATTTTCAAAAACCCTTGCGCTCACTTTCGCTATAATAATGAACTCTTGTGCAAAATTTCATGCTTCTCACCCAGCGGTTTAGGCTGTGCGTGTCTGTCAATGACAGAATGAAATTAAGATTATTAGGTAGGTTTTCTTCTAGGTAATATTAATTACCTGTAACCTCAATATTGTGGCTTAGCAGATTTTTTTTGAACCGACGAAAAATTTCAAAGCAGGAGTTTTCAGAATCATGTACTTACATCTGTAGCTTCAAATGTGACTTATTGTGACATTTCTGAGAGATGCGCACTCTTGACCTACGTGCGCAAACTTGCTCATCTGGATGCGCACTCATATCCTCATACGTTGTTCAAAAGTGCGCATTAAGGAAGCTGCAATTTTTTTGAATCTTTAAGTAGTTTTTTATACGTTTACTTTCGTTTTTGTTTTTCCTATGTAAAATTTCGTCAAAGTCGTGGGAAACACCTGGATGAGAGACGCACGGAACCGGGAAGTATGGCGGAAAAAGGGGGAGGCCTATACCCAGCAGTGGGTGATTCCGGGCTGAAATGATGATGATGATTTGTAAAATTTCTAGATTTATTTATGTAATTTTTATGGTGTGCATAATAAAGAATATTCTATCTAAGTATCTACTCGTATCTTACTAGGCAGATAGCCTAGGTAAATGAATAAAGACCGGTGTTGATTCTAAACCACTTTATCTTTTTGTTTTTGAGAACATAGTAGTAAAAGACCGCAATACTACACACCCCTACCCTATAATTTGACCGAGACCGCGCGGCGTCCTGCCCGCCGCTCATTTGTCAACACTACCGCCCGCCTCATCAGCGACAGACAGCGGTCTCTCCTACTTGTTTTTTCACAGATTTCACAAAAAAACAATGAATACACAAATGTTTATCAACAGCACCCGCTTGTTAACGTCATTCGAGCGGCAAAAAATCCTTGAAGCAGTGTAGGTGGGCGCCTAGCACCTACCTGGTCCAGGAGTATTGATAACTTTTTTAGGTTTGAAGATATTCCATGGAGCCACCACCAGACTTCCATAATACCAAGAGTCTACCACCACGGTAGGTACCAGTATGATGACAAGAGAGATGAGGGACCATTTGTTAAAGTCCAAGATTTGTCTCTTTATCAATATCATGTCGATTGCGATTGGTATGCCCAACAGTGCTGTGAACTTAGAGTGTTATACTCTAAGGCTGTGAAGGGCCAGCCTGTTGAGAAAAAAGGACGTTGGAAAATTTTGTTTTTAAGGTTCCGTAGCCGAGGGTGCCAAACGCAGTCCTATTATTAAGCCTCCGCTACCTGTCCATCCGTCTGTCTGTCAGTGGGTATAGCCCGCTCATGAACCGTAATACGAGTAGGTAGACAGTTGCAATTTTCACAGATTGTGTATTTCTATTGCCGCTAAAACAAAAATATTAAAAAATAAAAAAGACAAACATTTATTTTTTTCGGGAACCCTTCATGTGAGTCCAACTCGCAATAAGCCGGTTTTTTATTTCCTACTTACTTTCCAAACTGTTCAACTCGGAACAGTCCTAGTGTAATGTACAGGTGTACCTACGAGGCTGACGGCGACAACAAAATGGGGCGTTGCCGTTCTTTCTATTTCTACAGGCACAGCTACAGGCCTTAACAAAATAACTAAGTAAGAAATAGTCTCACACAAATAATTTATTAAATAAACGATAAAAACAGCCTATTCATCACTTTCATTGGCCTCATCTCCTTCCTCGTCCTCAAAGTCCTGGTCCTCAGGCGTCGCGTCCTGGTACTGTTGGTACTCCGATATCAGATCACTCATGTTGTTTTCAGCATCCGTGAAGTCCGTCTCATCCATTCCTTCACATATGTACCAATGGAGGAACGCTTTCCTCCTGAACATGGACGTGAACTGCTCAGCAATTCGCTTGAACAGCTCCTGAATAGCTGTTGTGTTCCCTATGAAGGTCGCAGACATTTTTAAACCTCTTGGAGGAATGTCACAAACTGCTGTTTTCACGTTGTTGGGGATCCATTCCACGAAGAAGTCTTTGTTCCTGTTTTGGATGTTGACCATCTGCTCGTCTACTTCCTTCATTGACATACGACCACGGAAAATAGCTGCCACTGTCAGGTATCTTCCATGGCGAGGATCGCAAGCCGCCATCATATTTTTCGCATCGAACATTTGATGCGTGAGTTCTGGCACGGTCAGAGCTCGAAACTTTTGACTTCCCCGTGACGTCAGCGGCGCGAAGCCGGGCATGAAGAAGTGCAGCCTCGGGAACGGCACCATGTTGACGGCGAGCTTCCTCAGGTCCGCGTTCAGCTGTCCCGGGAACCGGAGACACGTCGTCACGCCTGACATAGTCCCAGACACCAGGTGGTTCAAGTCCCCGTATGTCGGAGTTTTCAGCTTTAGGGTCCGGAAGCAAATATCATACAACGCCTCATTGTCGATGCAATAAGATTGCGTGGAAGTTTCTATCAGTCGGTTAACTGCTAGCGTCGCGTTATAAGGCTCTACTACAGTATCAGAAACTTTAGGACTAGGTACAACTGAGTATGTGACAGAAATTCTATCAGGATACTCTTCGGCCAAATTCGCCAAAAGCAGCGTTCCTAATCCTGACCCAGTACCGCCTCCAAGAGAATGCACAAGTTGAAATCCTTGCAAACAATCGCATCCTTCCGCCTCTTTTCGCACAACATCGAGGACTGATTCAAGCAAATCTGCGCCTTCGGTGTAGTGTCCTTTAGCCCAGTTATTGCCGGCGCCAGAGACGCCGAATACGATGTTATCTGGTCTAAATATCCGTCCGTAGACGCCACCTCTTATAGCGTCCATGGTGCCAGGTTCCAGGTCGACCAGAACTGCTCTGGGGACGTATTTTGAGGATAATCCTTCGTTGTAGTAGACTTGGATTCGTTCTAGTTGTAGGTCGGAGTCACCGTGGTACTCGCCGAATGGGTCGATCCCGTGTTCATCAGAGATTACCTCCCAGAACTGAAATTAAATAAAGGCTTTGCTGACTTATTGAACGTACCAATTAAAACACAACCTTAGAAACTCTAACGTACGGCTCATATCGGCATAACAAAATTATATCACACAGCGAAACTCTCTTGTATCAAGGCAATGCTGAGTAAAAGAGATTGCTGTTTTTATTTTAGTTATGTCTCCCAACTTCAAACATTTACAAAGCAAATGTATAGACCATGTTCTACTTACTTTTGACCCAATTTGATTGCCGCACCTCCCGACCTGAATGTGGACTATTTCTCTCATTATAGCACAGTGAATTTACCAAAAATAAACAAATAAAAACGAAATTATTTCTTAAAAAATTAACTAAAATAACAAAACTTGTTAGACACGCCTACATCTAATTAAAATGGAAAATAAACTTAATTATCTAATTATGCAAGTAAAGGCGTTTTGTTTCATGGCCAAGTAGCTTTAAAAGGGATGGTTATGGCATACCAACTAGAATACTAGATTATCTGCATAAGGAATCTTTGACATTTATCTCGGTACCCCAGGGTCCCGGACCTTTGGGAAGCATACGAGGGGCCGAAGCCAACTCGCAGGCCCTTTAAGCAATTTTAAAAGGAATGATTATTACGGACTCGAATGCGGAAATCAGTCGAGATGTAAAGCAATGTTCCAAATCACAAGCTCACGTCATATGACTTTAATTTCATTGATATAAGGTTTAAATTGCAATGAAGGGACTATAACGACTTTGGAAGCTCCGTATTGTTAGTTGTTGCTTGTCAGTTCAGTGTGTTATAGCTTGACTGGGACCTCTGTTCCACGCCTTAGCAATGCCCGGCGAGGCGGGGGCAGCGTTAACGAATGATCGGCGGACGGGACGCCGCGCGCCCTGAGCTTTGACGAATAAGCAGCCCGTCATACCGCGCACATACTAAGGTTGTCTGCCCATTGAAGCGGAGCGAGGCAGCGGAGAAGAGAATGGCAGCGGAGTGGAGTTGCGGACAGTGTCTGTCCGTTGATGCGGAGCGAGGCAGCGGAGCGGAGTTACGGACTGTGCGGGGCGGTGTTGCGGACTGTGCGAAGCTAGACCGAGTTCACGTATTTTTCCGCATCGCCTCTCCGCTTCCCCGCTTCCCGGTTTTGTATGAATTTTTAAACTGGTTCGCAAATCCCTGTCCACTGAAGCGGAACGGAGGTTTTATGCAATTCCATTGGTTAATATTGGCACACCGCTACTCCGATCCTCTCCTCTCCGCTCCAGTGGCAGGCAGCCTAAGGCGCGGAACAGAAGTCTCAGTCCCAGTCCCAGATGATTGAAAAACGGCAAGCTTGATTGATTGAATTACTCCTGAGATGAGTAGTAAATGACAAGCATAGCATTACTTTTAATATCGAATATTATGCTTGCTGCATTAATAATTATTTTAGAAAAGAGAAGAGAAAAACGCATATTCAGAAATAACTTTAATAATAAAAAATATAGATCACAAAACAATAGTTACATCAAAATTGCGTTGTGCTTATAAAAATGCAAAATACAAATTAACGATCCAGCTGAATATATTAATTATTAAGTAAAATCTCCCTTCGTGCTAAATCTTCAATGTTGCAAGGTCAGCGTGGCAAATTAATCATTTAATTTACTTAATTCTTATTTTATCGATACAATACGTAAAATGAAGTCCGCAACCTAACATTATATTGATTCATACGTTTAAAAACTTGCGATTAATATTGATACCAATGCTACTCATCAATTTTATTATCATTTATACTTGGAAGGCCAACAAGCCAAGTTCGACTCTCAATACACATTTCAAACCTTGATGACTGCTACAGCCCGGCCGCCGAGAGAATACGTTCTTGACACCTGTCAGTTTCATACTAACGAATATGTGTTTTGCGAATTTGATCCTTATTACTACTATCCCGGTTTTGTATGAATTTTTAAACTGGTTCGCAAATCCCTGTCCACTGAAGCGGAACGGAGGTTTTATGCAATTCCATTGGTTAATATTGGCACACCGCTACTCCGGTCCTCTCCTCTCCGCTCCAGTGGCAGGCAGCCTAAGGCGCGGAACAGAAGTCTCAGTCCCAGTCCCAGATGATTGAAAAACGGCAAACTTGATTGATTGAATTACTCCTGAGTTGAGTAGTAAATGACAAGCATAGCATTACTTTTAATATCGAATATTATGCTTGCTGCATTAATGATTATTTTATAAAAGAGAAGAGAAAAATGCATATTCAGAAATAACTTTAATAATAAAAAATATAGATCACAAAACAATAGTTACATCGAAATTGCGTTGTGCTTATAAAAATGCAAAATACAAATTAACGATCCAGCTGAATATATTAATTATTAAGTAAAATCTCCCTTCGTGCTAAATCTTCAATGTTGCAAGGTCAGCGTGGCAAATTAATCATTTAATTTACTTAATTCTTATTTTATCGATACAATACGTAAAATGAAGTCCGCAACCTAACATTATATTGATTCATACGTTTAAAAACTTGCGATTAATATTGATACCAATGCTACTCATCAATTTTATTATAATTTATACTTGGAAGGCCAACAAGCCAAGTTCGACTCTCAATACACATTTCAAACCTTGATGACTGCTACAGCCCGGCCGCCGAGAGAATACGTTCTTGACACCTGTCAGTTTCATACTAACGAATATGTGTTTTGCGAATTTGATCCTTATTACTACTAGAAACTGTTCAACTGACAGGTGACAGAGACGCATTCTCTCGACGGCCGGACTGTAGGCCTGCTTGCACCACAAATCACTAAGGGCGTTTAGCGTTAAGAGCGTTTATTCTGAAGGTGGGGAACGTCGCAAATAGATGTCCAATATTTCACTGTTTTGATTAATTTAGCAATATTACTGTGTGGAAATAAAAACTGTGGCGAACTAGCGAACTAGAACATTGATTATGAAATGCAATAATTAATATCGTAACACCGAATGTTTAGTTTTAGATGTTTTTTCGGTTTGAACGGTTTTTTACACCTAAAATGGGTACAACAACAAAATCAATGTTATAATTGCAAATAACGACACGGTTGGCGCAGTGGCTGAGCGATCAACTGCTGCGCAACGTGTCGCGGGTTCGATCCCCGCATGGAACAAATATTTGTATGATCTGCAAGTAGTTGTTCCGGGTCTGGGTGTTAGTGTATGTGAGTTTCTATGTTTGTAAACGCACCCACGATACAAGAAGAAATTCTTAGTGAGGGGCAACGATTTAAAAAAAAAAAAAAAACATTATTAATATTCTAGTTCTCTAGTTAGCCACATTTCTTATTTCTATTCAGTAATATTGGTATAAGAATCAAGACAGGTAAATATGTGATAGTTATACGTTGCCAACTTTTAGGATAAACCCTCTTAAAGGTACTTAAAACATCGTGCTGTTTCTGTCAATCGTTTGAAGATGACAGAGACAGAATAATATTTTAAATACGTTTAGCGTTTCCTTAGAAAGCGGTGAGCGCATAATCAGCCTATAATGTTCCCATTGCTGGGACTCAGGCCTCCTCTCTGTGAGTGGGAGTGGGCCGTAATCCACCACGCGGGCCCAGTGCGGGTTGGTAGATAAGATCTTTGAATTTTTGGTTCTAGGACATGCCGGTTTTTTCACGATGTTTTCGTTCACCGTTTTGAGAGCAGTGGTGATGAAATGATTTACACAAAGTAAAGCGCCTGCCTGGGTTTGAAAATACAGAGTGAAATGACAGATTATAGTAGCATTTGCGAATGCTTTTACAAGTAATATGCTCTACAAAGTCTCTTCATACGAAAGGGTATGCAGGGTAAAACTTCACATCAACGTTTGAAATATCGATTAAAAAGCCCGAGATTTATTGGTTTCATATGCAATTGGAATTTATCCAAGCAATATACAGGACATAACGAGACCCTTCACGAAGCCGTCATCTACGCATTCTGTACATCCAACTAAGTAACTTTGTGCGAAAATTATTGCTGGGAAACTACTTTTATCTTTGGTATGAACATTCGCTATTAACGGTATTGCGCAATGTAAAACACGCAAAACATATTGATTATGGGTGAATGTAATAGTACAGGGACCGTGGGAGTATTTAAATTATATACAGTGTTATTGGATATGTCGGAAATCCGTTGAGGGGATGTAGGAGAGGTCATTTTGCAACCAAATGACCCCTAAGCCAATGTCAACCATTTTCGAGTAATTTGACATTTTATATTTTAAATGACCTCTCCTACATCCCCTTAATGGATAGCCGACATATAACCAATAACCATGTACAACATTTTAAACTTGTTTTCTTAAAAAAACATTTGCATAAAAAAGAACTTTGAGATTCAATATTAAGAACAAGTGTCTATCGGCTTCGTCAAGGGTGCTTTTACACCCGTTAAAAACGCAGGATTATCGCACTTTAATGAGTTTAAATATTGACGTAAAAGTCCCGACTTCAACGCAACGTAACCAACCATTTAACATTTAAAAACACTTATAGATAGAGAACTGTCATAATATTATTATTGCACTAGAAACTTATAACTAATTATTATTAGGACATAATTTAAGCATAATATCTGTTAAATTATGACTAGCTCCGTTTGCAGGATGGTTCTATCGCTAATTCAGTGCTGTGAGAAAAACATACTTGATATGCTCTATTATTGTATGACTGTATGCTGAGATTTCGTCTAGTTATAGAACAACTCCTAAATGTACTAAATTTAAACTGCGTTCAAGAGCTGTAAGTGTCAATATTCCACAACAATGATAACACTGATAGCTCTTGAACGTGCTTTAGATGAGCTGATCGCGTTCAGCTTCATTGGAGAATTCTGCCCTAAGTTGATTTCAATTCAATTCTGCAAGTATTCTTGCCAAGTTGCATATTACTTTTACAAGCTTTTTCTGGTATTATCACTTTCGTGAGACATCATTCAACTCTCGAAGTTCGGCTCTCGGCTTTTCTGGTTTCTGCCTGATTAGTTTCTTGATAATAACATCCCTCGAGTTCGAAACTAGTCGGGCAGTCCCGAAACAGTTCGTTAACATTTTTATAATACCCTAGGTGAATTCCAACATAATTATCTAAAACGCGTAATTGAGCTGTCAGTGTCATCATTGTTGCCAAATATTGACACTGACAGCTCTTGTACATGGTTTAGATGTGCTGATCGCGTTCAGTTTCTTTGGTGAAATTCGCCCTTATGGTAGGTGTATGTCAAGCTTTCGGTACTGATATTAAAATATGGGATGGCAGTGTATGTATGCAAGATTATTTTGTACTGACAACTAAGCTTAACTAGACTAACCTCAGTGTTTTTGGTAACATTATACCGAGTTGTAAGTATTTCAACATTTTTAGCGCAAACATATTGTCTCCTGTTGGTGAGGTTCTTATCAATAGATCTCCAATATAAACGATAAAAATCCTATGCCCATACATTTTTGTAAGTAGTCATAAAACTTACGCCATGTACGATATTTTATTGTATTATGGGCCTGCTCTTGACCTCGATCTCGATGGCAAGCGATGGATGAAGTTAATGATGGAGCGAGCGTGCCTGAAGGCTGACTTATACGTCGAAGAGAACACGCTGGCAGGGTCCCTCAATTTTCGCTTTATCATAAAGACCGAGTGATCAGGATCCCCAAATTGATCAACAAAAAGGAACTTCGCGAAGAGTTCAATACCTCCAATAGTTTCTAACTACTATGTACCTATAAATCTATACATTTTCGAGCCCAAATTATGACGATTAGCTTCCGGCCTTCTTCTCTTGTATCGGTACCAACTAATACCTCAAATTAATACAGAAGGGACCCTCCGCAAAATCATTTAAATAAAAGGCGACTCTTTCTATGACACAATAAAGTGCAATTCAGGTCGCACTGCGCTAAAAACCTACATATTGTTATATTTACCTAGAATTTGCCTCTCTTTCTATCACATGACTCTTAGATCTTCTGACTACGTTACACTCACTGAATTGGCCCAGCAAGACGGGCCCACCGCTTACTTGTAGCTTCATATCTAAACTGCGGAGTGACCCATCTTATCTGTATTCATCTGTGCTAATACATAAGAATGGCTTGTGCCAAACTAAAATAGATATCAGCCAGTGAACAAGATGCGGCGCTGATTGTTCACGTGGGCCGACATAATAATCGGTGACTTTATCGCGCAAAAAATTCTCAAAATTACTAAAAATGTTCAAACACTTACAAAACCTTATCTTAAACAAGCACCTTATTCTTCAACAAATACAAATTAGCGTAAACATTTTTTCTACTTGACAACACCGGTACATAAAATGCTCTGAAGACTTGGTGGGACTTCTGGGCGTCGAGTATGGCAACACTGGATATGACTTCCCATGAGGAGTCTTTGTGGTAGGCCGGTTCTAGGGTTGAAGGGCGTCCGATGTTGGAGTCTAGTAAGTAGTGGCATTCTTTGGGTGAGATGTAGGTTCTATTGTCGCCTTTGTTGAGATCGTTGAAGTGTGGGTTGATGAGGCGGGTTGCTGGAAAGAGACAGAGATATTAAGAAACTAGTAGACGTTTTTTAGGTTCCGAACAAGTGAAAGTCGGAACGTTAATAACCTATAAAAAATGTTGTTTCAGGCGCAGATAGCCCGCGCCGCAGTTTCGTGAAAACGCGTGGTGAAATAATAACAAATTTCTATTGATATTATTTAATATTTCCAATCCGAGGCTGTTTATGTCTTTCTAATAGGGTGACCAAACATTCCTCAAAAAACAGGCAAGTTCGTTTTGAAATCATTTGTGTCCGGTTGATACTAAGTGATTTCAAATTATTATTAAATCACAAACATATTGAAATTAAGTTACTTAGACTATTGAATTTGTGAACTTAAAAAAAAAACAACAAAATGCTATGGCACCATTGATATCAGATTTCAGTGTTACCAGAGTAATTTTATGATAGCTACCAAACAATCATATTATTTTGATACAGATTGTAAAATTTTATAAAAAATTATTTATAACTAATCTCAAAGCCTAAAATATTTATAATATCTAATTTTACTTGTAGTTGGTGAAATATTTTCTACCCACGTTTCTACCATCTTTAATATTTTTATCTTTTGGCAATTGAGAAACAGGGACAAACAGCCTCGGCTCGGCTATCTCTCTCGGCTCCTTTTGCTTCGGCTAACATAAACTAAATTCTAAAGTAAAATCTTAGAAAAAGAGTAAAATTTCCTCACCATTATGACTCTCCGCATAAGGCGCTGGCAGCTGTCCAGTAAACTCGCTGGGTATGAACCTCACAGAGTAGCCGGGTGGCAGGTGGAAGCTGGACGGTGAGCGATGCCACTCCTTACCGAAGCAGACGGTAAGGTCGGTGTTATCGGGCGCTTGTGGCAGGTCACGGAGAATCGTCATAGGACCGTGGTAGTTGGTGTAAAGGGCTACGGTGCGGGATACGCCTGGAAGAGTGTTGGAGGTTAGGTAGATATATTTTCACTGCTGCGAAAACATGTGTAAAATGAAATATTGTTTGCTGATTAGGTATTTTGAAACATTGAATCTCCAATATTAGTTTTATTTGCTGTAATATATTAAGAAGTACACCTTCTTAATAATATTAGTTTCAGGATAGAGAGATATTATGGCGTGACAAAAAATGGAATAGAAAACATTATAAAAATTTAGTTTTAAATTATTTCTTCGTTATATTATTAACTAGCTGCCGCACGCGGCTTCGCCTGCGCGGACCCTTATTCTTTTTATAAAATAAAATAAAGTCGAGTTACTCCTTATAACATCAGCTATCTGCCAGTGAAAGTCCCGTCCAAATCGGCCCAGCCGTTTCGGCGGTTAGCCGGACCAAACAGACAAAAAAATGTTTTTTTGTTATAAGTACCGTTTAAACTTTCATATGCATTTAGTAAGTAGTTGTTGTTTCGGGTCTGGGTGTTAGTGTATGTGAGTTTCTATGTGTGTAAACGCACCCACGATACAAGAAGAATTTCTTAGTGTGGGATAATGTTTAAAAAAAAAAAAAAAAAAAAAAAAAGTAAAAAACTGTTATTTTTAAATGACACAACAGACACTTCAATTTTACTTATTTGTATTGTATAGATAGATTAATTTACCTGCAAGTCCCGCTATAAGCACACACATGACCATCAGCGGCCCGGTGTAAGCGAGATAGTGTCGCCTCTCTCGCTCCCTCCTCCAGCGGAACAGTTCTGTACCGACTGTAAACGTCATCTTCTGTAGGCAGTCGAGAGCTATGGCGCCTGCGAGGATGATCATACTGTATGCTGGGTACAGAAATCTGGAAAAATTACAAAACATTCTTATTTTAAAGGGAAACATGGTGAGAAAACTCAGACAGAATGGTCTAACATTCTTGCCAATTTAGTTCTCTGCATAATTATGAAGAAACATTAATTGTCTTGCAGAGGTCAGGCTGATATATTGTTTTAAAATATGTTTCAAATGTATGATTGACACTAATTATTTATTTACTAGCAGTGCCCGCGACTTCGTCCGCGTGGAATAGTGACTTTGGGGGGTATAGTGACTTTCAGGATTTATTTATTTATTTTAAAGTACTGTACAATAATAAAATGTACAAAGGCTTTTTGCCTTAGGCATTCTCTGCCAGTCAACCTTTGTGTGATGCTGAGATAAAATGGTAGATGTACAGTTTTAGGTTATTCTCAAAAAACTCATAACCAATGATATATTAAAGTACTCCTGCGTAAACTATATTTTTAGTTTTGTCTTCCGGCAGAAGTAGAAATTGATTTTCACCCGAACCAGATCTCGACAGAGCAACATATAGTTGCCCGTGCGAAAAACACTCTTGGCGTAAATCTATTCCTACGTACTTATATGTTTGTCCCTGGGCCTTATTAATTGTTACCGCAAACAATATCTTCACCGGAAATTGAATTCGCTTATAGTGAAAAGGCAAATCCGTTGGTATCATAGGTATGCGAGGTATCAGCACTGTTTGCCCTACTGCTGGAACAGTCAATACTGTAGCACCAATCACGTTATCGCGAAGGAATTTTACTTGGAGTCTGGTTCCGTTGCATAAATTTCAAAAAATAAAAAACAATACACTAAAGATAATTAAATACTACAAATTCTAATTAAAGTATTATACGATGATGGGATATCGCCTAATACTCCAAAATCAAACCCTAAAGATAATTAAATACTACAAAATCTAATTAGATACTGAAATTGACAAAAGTAACCAAACAAAAAAAAAATCGTATATAAAGTATTAAAAAAAATATAGTTCGCTGAGCACAACCGTTCCGTAAGGAGCCGGCCTACCGCCCCCTCGCCCCTCATGACCGCCCACCACATCATACATGCGCGCGCAATACTTAATACTTATTTGGCTACAACAAATATCGCGATATCTTTTGAATGAAACGTCCGAATTTAATTATTCAAAAAGGTATTGAATTCGTCTTGAATATGAAGTAATTTATTTTGATAAGGAGTTTTTGAAGCGACGGCATTTTAATTATTAAAAAAAATAAAAGAAAACACTTATTGTGAGATAACTACAATAGTTAGACATATGGTGAAGCGATATTTTTTTGTAGACAATTATATGTTCTGCAAAGTGGTAGTACATTGTTTTGTTCTATAATCAATAGTTTTCGCAGCGCACGCGGTGTTAGGATTTTTTCGGGTAATTTTTTTACACTTTCGGTTACATTATTGGACTTTTAGTAAGGATCTCATTTTTTTTTGAAAATATAACATAGCCTAGCCTTCCTCGATAAATGCACTATCCAACACTGAAAGAATTTTTCAAATCGGACCAGCAGTTCCTGAGATTAGCGCGTTCAAACAAACAAACTCTTCAGCTTTATAATATTATTATTAGTATAGATTTTCTTTGGAAGACTGACAGCTAAACAAAACAACGAAAGTAGTTTATAGAAATACTAATGTGTACAAAGAGTATATAATGTATACGTAAATGAAAATACCTCTCTTCCTTATGCGGCTGTAACATAAACACGGCTAGCCACAGTGCCAGCGGCATCAGATCCAGCCAATAAGGTGCGCAGAAAGGCGCGCGCGCAGTCGAACTTGACTTCATCGCCGTGCATGCCAGTAGGAATAATGGGCAGGATAGGGCTAGCACCTGGAATTCGAGGTTTAAAAACCGTTTTATAAATTCTCATCAGATCTACACCACCAAATTTTTCCAAATTTGTATGAGACCAACTTAAAGTTACTACCTTTCAAAAATAACCATCGAAATCGGATGTCATAAGGCGTAGATATCCAGTAGCCCCCTTACTGCTCCTTTTTGGAGGAAGTACCCCTCCAATCAAAAATCTTCGACGACAAAAAAAACTATAAAGTCGTAAAACCTGTATACCAAGTTTCGTCCAGATCGGTTGTAAAATATGACCTGTAGAGGAGTAGGCAACAAACTGACAGACGAAAGAATTTTTGCCAGACTTGAAGCAGAGACGCTTTGATCGCTCGGTCAATAATTTCTAAATTCAAATTGGTTACTTAAATGAGAAATTACTTCCGAGAGCTAACATTACGCCACAAACCCTTCCCTAAAAATACTGTTTGCCTCTGTACTAAGTTCACTTAAATAATGACAGGGTTGATATGATTTAAATCACTTGATTTAAATCAGTGATTAAAATCGCGATTAAAATCAAGTGATTTTTTTATAAAAATCAATGATTTAAATCAATATATTTTTACGTCGACCAAATCAGCCATTTAAATGTGTCTAGGGACTTCCCGCGACATAAACTACGGCGCGCACACACGTGTCCAATGCTATTTAACTAAGTACACCGTTCGGGGAGGTTCTCCGAAATTTAAACTCATGACTGAATCCGTCCGTTTAGTCTTTGGCGCGGTCATTCGTGATTGATTAATGAAAGTGAATACAACAAGATGTCTGGATCTGGAAGGAAAAAAGATGCTGAATGGGTTTATTTCGATGAAAAAAAGTCCACCTGCGGCAAGTTTAACAAAGCGGTGTGTAAATGTTGTAAGAAGGAACTAATGGGCTTGGTAGCGAGAATGAAAGAACATTTAGAGACATGTTTGACAGAAAAAATAAAAATAAATCCGATTTAAATCCAATTAATCCGATTTAAATCAAATCAATCCGATTTAAATCAAATAAATCCGATTATTTTGATTTTTTTATAAAAATCATGA
Organism: Agrochola macilenta; assembly: GCA_916701695.1. Taxonomy (NCBI): domain Eukaryota; kingdom Metazoa; phylum Arthropoda; class Insecta; order Lepidoptera; family Noctuidae; genus Agrochola; species Agrochola macilenta. The sequence goes on along the minus strand of OU753554.1, from coordinate 4,417,076 downwards.
TTTTATCAACCCTGAATAATGACCTTGGTATCACATTAGTGACCTTGGTAATACATTTTCCGACCGCTGCGTCTATCGTGACAAAGCAATGAGTGCCGAAGCTTCGTATGTATTGCTCGCTAAAAAGTTATCGCTCTAATGCGGTGGTCTCATTAGCGGCTTCCCCACATTTAATATGAACCGCCTCCCTGGGGATCAGTGTTACGCAGCCCGAACTATCGCGACGGTAACCGATAATGGTTGGTCACATCAGCGTCTATCGTATCACTGTACGAAGCTTCGCCACGATAGACGCAGATGCGGCCGCAGCATGAAACACTTCAATAAAAACAAAAGAAAAACTCACCCACACAATATTAAAATTCAAGAATGCATTCACGAAGTAATACGTCCAGGGTTCAACTCCATACAAATCAGGTCCATGTTCAGTGAAGATATTATACGCGACGATATTCCATGGAGCCACCACCAGTCTTCCATAATGCCAAGAGTCGACCACCACGGTAGGTACCAGTAGGATGACGAGAGAGATAACAGACCATTTGATAAAGTCCAGGATTTGTCTCTTCATCAATATCATGTCGATTGCGATTGGTATGCCCAGGAGTGCTGTGAAGGGCCAGCCTGTTGACAAAAAAAGAGGTTCGATTATTTGCCGTTTTTTAAATTGCATTTTAGAGGCATGAGGGAGTTAAGTTCACTCATCCTCATTAGAAAAGGGAGGAACCTCCGACCCTCCTCCGGGTGTCTTGTCTGGCGGGCAACTGCCCAACGATTGATGACAGATAGTCATATATAATTATGTTGTTCGCGCGGTAAACTCTAATTGCAAGATGTAGGATTTGTGTGACGTGTAGTTCGCATGTGGCAATGTAGATGCCGCCACAGCAACATGTCTAAAAGGTGGGCACTGAGGTAGCCTTTTGTAACATTTGACGTTCAAATTGTGTTTATTCTCAGTCTAAACATGAATTCATCATGTTTTCCTGTTTTATTTTCAAGAATGTCTTTTTAGCTTTACAGTATACAATATTATACAGATAAGACAGATCAAAATATGTTTTCCACCAATTTTCCATCGGGCAGATTTTTTCATTAGTGCACTTATTTGTTATTAGTGCATTTATTTCATAAGTGGCTTGTTTTATATTACAGTTTAAATAAACATAAATATTATTTACACAGTGTTCTTTGACACTTAATTTACACTGCACTGTTGACTTAAACAGACCTACCATAATATTTTTTTATTTGACAGACAGACTTTTATGAACGTAATTTAGGACTACTTACTAAGTAAAGTAGAAGCTGCCGTCAAAAATATAGCAGGTGGGTATCTCCGCCGCCACCAACAAGCGAGCGCTCCGCTGGCTAAAGCGCTGCTCCACGCTGACGGGAGCATTGCAGCGCTGCAAGCGAACATGCCTGCTGCAGGTAGCGTCATGGCCAACCATACTCTGCCGACGTGGACGCCGAACTCGTGGCATACAGCTCTGAAAGGAAAGCAAGGTAACATTTTAATCTATTTAGTATTCTACACAGATTCTGAATTCAAGCCCCTGTATTTCCAATATTACTTTATAGATCACCAGCGACCCATCCCGGCTTCGCACGGGCATGTTTTATTCATATAAATCTTCCTCTTGAATCTTTCTATCTATTGCTGAAAACTGCATTAACATCCGTTGAAAAGTTTAAAAGATCTAAGCAAACAGACAGCGGAAGCAATCCTATATTTTTAAGACTGATGCAAGAAACCCAGCCAATGTTGATATTAGAGACTTCTTCATTACACGAAATGATGCGACAATCGATCATTTGACGTGCGTACGTTGCATCTCTGATTAGTCGAAAGTAAGCAGGTGATGGGTTTGATTTTTAATTTTGAGATTAATATCTCAAACTAAATATCCACAAAAATACTTAAATGACCTTACATAAATACATATTATTAAACAAAGTAGCTCCGCCGCACCGCGTCTTTCTGTCTGAACGCGATAAACTCAAAAACTACCAAACGGATTTTCAAAAGGTTTTCATCAATGGACGGCGTGATTCATGAGGAAGGTTTAAATGTGTAATTCAATAAGATTTTGTGTAATTGGCTGAAATATGACGATTACTGTTGAAGATGTCGGGCATGCCGACTGGGAACTCTACTGGAGTGCGCGTAAACCGTAAGAGGTACATAAAATTAATGTTCTACAATTGAACCTTAAAAAGTTCAACAACAAAAGTCTGCAATTACATAATAATATGTCTATCTTCTAAAGATGACCCACAGTAAACATTTTTATGTTTCAGTTTGATAAAAAATTTATTGTTATTTCCGAAGTAAAAAAAAATAAGTTATTTAATTTGGGCATTTAATTGAGATTAAAATATGCCTCGACATCATATCATTTAAAATTTAAATGAATACTTTAAAAGATATCACAGATTGAAAATTACGCTTAACAAAATAATTTAAAAAAAAATCTGCACTCAGTAACACAACACTACAATCTTTTATAGGTAGATATTATTATGAAGGTGAACTCACTTGTAAAACATAAGCTCAGCGCAGGCCGAGAGTATGGCTAGCAACATCTTTAAAGCGTAAAATACTGAGACAGGAGTCATAAACCAAGACAACATCTTGGCTGGCACCGCAAACAGCCATAGTGGCATGTAAGAGCGTATCGCATAGACTGGGCTGTACTCCCATGTTTGAAGTCCACTGCCGTATACTGAAAATAATAATATAAAGATCTTGACTGAATATTCAAGAAGAAATATTGATTTGAAAAAGAGTTAGTCCTGAAAAGAGATATTTTGTTCTTTTTTATGTTTGGTTGGACTGTATAAAAAGGGTTTATTCATAATTAACATAGCAGAAGAAACATAACAAAGCTTTTTTTTTTTTGTCAGACGAAAAAGTTAAAACGTAGATTATTTATTTAAATAAATTGAGGTTGCCTGGAAGAGATCGCAGAAAGCGATAAGGCCGCCCATTGTATGTTTTGTAGTGTTAAATTTATTATTTACTATCTATTTACTGGTGTACAATAAAGTATATATAAATAAATAAATTTACTGCTTACCTAAATAATGCAACGGCTCCCAATAGTTATAAGTTTCATCACAATCAGCTACATGTCCCCAGTATGCAGCCACAATGCGGACAGCTATTAGTAAGCCTAGTGCCACGGCGCCACCCGGGTATGCTATACTGCGCAGGTCAGATGGGGCATTTGTCACAAGAAACTCCCTGGAAAATATATTTATGTATATGTATGCACTGCCTAATATGTATGACATGTTGTGATGTCGCTGAGTTATGACATGTCACTGACTTTTGCATGGCGTACTTCCCATATGTTTGCATATGAGCTGATGTATTTGTGCGAGCTGTGCTGCTGTCATATTCAAGTGTAAAGTATGAAATATTGACAGTCAAGTTTTTTTATGACATGAATCAAAACTGTCCTAATTATTGTGACTCAATGGTTCAGACAGGGGATATAAGCATCTCGGTATTATAACCATGGAATGAATGTTACACACAAAACATTAGGACACTTTATAATTTAAGAAGTAGCTCCAAAACTGAAAGTTATTTATACTTCCCCTAAAACAGTAAACAGATTCACTTTTTAGTTTTTATTAATAAACAATTACTGATTGATATTGATAGCATAAGGAACCCCTTTCTTAGTAGAGTATGCTGTACAATAAGACAGAAAGTTTATCATGGAATTTTAAAGTCTTACATGACAAAGATTTTCAAGTTGTTTTGTTTTATATTCATACTAGATTCTAATAAGATTTCGTAATATTATGTTTGACACAATAGTTATATATCAACAATAGTATATCGCCATCATTTGAGCAATAACAAGAAGACCGACAGAATATTAGTGGCACTATATCAGATTGACACTAACTGATGTAGCATTTACGAAAAAAAAAGTTAGCACTACTCGAAAATAGTTTTTGTTAGTATAGCATCATGCTTAATTAACGTCAGCGGACTGTTTTTACCTTTGTTGAGTACGGAAACGTCTGGATAAGCGCCAAACTGAAGTACCAGCAACAAATTAGAGCATTGATGAGCCAAAATATAAATTATTATAACCTATAAATAATGCCAAGTGTTTTTATGCCACAAAACAGTAAGCAAGTTTAGAATTTAATAATAGACATTAATAAAAGCGTTTATATTATAGAAAATTGGCTTTAATTACATACCCTTCGTTCGCTTTCCGCTTCCCTTTGCTGAAGCTTGTGGCCCTTTTAGCTCCGTTCTTATTGTGTATGCTCCGTTGTCTTGCCGTGAGCGGCATTGTAATGTTTGTTGTTTCGTCTAAATCATTTAATTCCCTTTATTATGCTTAGAAAATTCGCGTGTATGTGGATTTATTTTCAGAATTAACACAAAGCGATAAAACGCTGCGCAAGCCAAAAGTGACACTGACAATGACAGCAGACAGACAGAAGTGACAGCCGGTTGACAGTAAAAGCGCGTTTATGAGCATAGCTTTCACTTCATCAGATTACTTTGTAATATCCTACTGAAGAGCGGGGGATTGGACCGCTTCGACCTTCCGGGGATAATTTTGATATAATTTCAGGGCTATTATTATTTTAAATGTCTTTGACATATCTAAAATTATTACATATATTATCATATTATTATTATTTCCTTTATTAACATTTTTTTTTTTTATTGTTTGGTTATTATTTATTATTTATTTTGGATCGTGACTGTATACAATTTATTTTACAACTAACTATTATATATATTATGTACAAGAATGTAAAGAAAAAAATTAAATAAAATAAAGGGAAGAGCTCATTGGGCATCAAAAAATTCGTCCGCATCGCTGTCAGCGGGAAAAGTGCCCAAAAGGCTGGCAGCATTGCCACGTTGGATGGCAATGCTGATTCTTTGGCCTAAGAATTGGCCAGCCCTCTGGTCACGTGAAGAGTCGACCAACCGCTTAGCGATGTCCCGAAATATTCGATGAGCACTCGGACCCCACGGCCCTAGTGTTTCAACCCCAAACGGCTCAAAAATATAGCTACCAATAAGGTTGTTATATTTGCGCCGTTTGAGGTTTTCTGCACCTGCAGCAGCCGCCCCGGCACAGCCCGCCGTGCTAGGAAGATGGGATGGCGCAAGGGTGTCGACACAGGTTGCATCCCACACCAAAGGCCTACCCAACTTCCAAGGCATAATGGTCATTCCATCTGGCCTCTTCCCATCGTCGCGTGCCAAGCCATTGGGTTCTAAAACAGCTGGCACCCCGGCGGTGACAAGAGCCCGACGGATGATGTCATTAATGCTTGCGTGCCGTGCCAACCGACCAGCGCTCTTGCTGCAGGAAAGGCCATGGTGTGCGAGGCGGTCGACTGCTTCACCGCATTGACAGCGATGCGGAGCCCCGCAAGGAGCGCCCAGACGCAGACTTGTAGCGAGCCGAAAAGTGGTGTCACCCAGCATAGTGCCTATGTTGGGTGACGGTAGCGCCTGAAGCCAGAGGCCCGACTCCCATTCTCCCACAGCCAGCAGGCGGGCACGCTCAGCAGTATTGGTGGACGTATTAAAGAGGTTATTCCGTACCAACCTGCAGAGCGGCTCATCCCACTGTCTCTGGGAAGACGGGTTTTCGGGCTTCTCCGTATCCGGACAAGCCACTTTCCAGGCGTTCATCGCATCAGTCAAACACGGCACTTCAGAGTCAACCTGAGAAGCGGCTAAGATCTTTCTGGTTAACTTTTCGGTGCTGTGGACCGAGGACAGGAACGCCGGTAAGCTTACACTAGAAATTTTGCGGACGCCGAGCCCACCATAGCGAATGGGTAGTGTAGCTTGCAGCCACGCGCGGTCGTCCAATGCCACATTTATAATTGATGTCAGAGTACTTCGAATAATTTGATCAATTTTGTCTAAAAGGTGTGGCTTTTTCCATAGAGAGGAAGAGCGGAGAAAATACATAAAATTTGGACCGAAACAGCAGTATCTGATAAGGGTGAATGCCGAATGTAAGTTAATTTTAGAAAGTCTATCCGAAATATCGTTAAAATGTTCAATTTTTCCGTCAATGAAAGGTGAAAAACTGTCTTCTAAAATTGGGGAACCTAGGAGGTGCAGTGAACTTTTTTCCAAAATTTTGATATCTGGGGTAATTGAATTAAATTTCTGAATGGTCAATTGTCTGTCAGTATTGTCACAAAGGTAAATTTCGCATTTTGAGAAGTTGAGGTCGAGGCCGATAGATTGGAACTGCTGCTTTAGAAATTGGAGATCTTTTAGAACACTATCTACGTCGCCTCCTAGAGTCCCATCATCTAAATACCACACATTAAATTTTGAATTTAGTTGTTGTATTATGGGGTGAATAGCTAAGCTGAAAATGACTGGCCCGAGAGGATCACCTTGTTGGCATCCAACTGCAGATTCCAAAACGTTGTCTTTATATAGTAATTTTGAAGGGTGCCTGTAGCACTGCCACAAAAAACCATAAATTTCCGGTAGCTCTTTTTTAGCTTCAGCCAACAAAGTGTCCCTGTTGATGGAGTTGAAGGCATTTTTAACGTCAACCTTGAGGATGACCTCACCTTTACCGGAGTTTAAAAAACTGGAAAGGGCATGTACGGCAGCCTCGCAGCCCCCTTTGGATCCGAAGCCAAGCTGTAGGGGCTGGAACTTGTTTTTTAAAGTTTCTCCATATAATTTGCAGCATATTTTAGCTGCCGTACGCCTGTAGGTACACCCAACGGCAATGGGACGAATGCCGCCGTCCCTCTTACGCAGGGCACATAAATTGGCCCCGTACAAGACATCGACGACGGCATCATTCACACCGCCGTTGAGCATCAGATTAATTAGAGCCGCAAGCTCCTTCAAAAGTGACTCACCAGCTTCCCCGGCGCCTGAACTCAATAAGTCTTTTAAGTGCTGAGGAGTCAGGCCGTCGAGGCCGCCGGCGGAACCACTTCGGAAAGAGCTCACGGCAGCAATCAGCTGGGGGGCAGTAACGCTTAGAGGTATTGAATCCGGATCAGGAGGGTGGGGGGGGTCGGGGAAGGTGAGACCATCGGCAGGCGCTGGATGTTTACTCTCCAGGGCAGTAAGGGTTTCTGGAGAGTAGGGCGCCACCACATCGCTACTGAACAGTAGCCTGGCCGCTCCCCTGATGTCACCTTCACTTAATTTGGATTCTACATGTGAACATAAGCCTCTTCGTGAAGGGTTATTAGAAACAGGTAATTTTGGATCTAAAATGAGGGTCGAATTGTTGCAATTATCTTTAATTTGATTTGTCAAAGTATTTTTTGTTGCCAAATTTCTTTGGACATGTAGAATCCTATAAGGGAAGGTAAGTAATTGTTCCCAGGCACTTTTTGAGTTCTCCTGGGTCGCAAGGCGGAGACATTGCGCTAAACTCAGTGCAACGGACCGCCTCGCGCCCCGGGGAACTCTCTTTAATACTGGAGTAGAATTTTTGAATTTTGCCAGCGTATTCCACAAACTTTTATCTGAAGTTGTTGATGTTGGAGATGGGGTTGGGGGGCACAAAGGTACACTATGTGGTTTGTGAACCTTGCCATAGTGTATCCGTAGCCCCCGTTCGCCTTTGAAGAAGCGCGGCTGGGAGCAGTGGGGACATCTCACCTGGACATCGAGCGATGTGGCAGGTTGACTAGCACTATTTCCGGCATCGCTACAGCCGGCATTTAACATATGTATTTAAAAACTTACCTAAATGAACAAAAAACACTTAAACAATAATATATAAAGAAATTCACAAAAATAAAACGATAACAGTCATTAAATGACACTTGTTTTGATGGAGGTGGCGCACTGACGCAGACGCGCGGGCCTAGGGCGCCGCAGCGCCGCGCGTGCACGGCGCGGCGCAGCCTTCTTTTTCTTCTTTCTTCACAAAAAGGTGTTATTATAATTAAACAGCGCTTTATCGGGAATACCCGTAACTAATATGTTACGGGTGCGTCGCTACTCAATAATATTTTTTAGTAGTTGGTCGATTTTCTCACTGTGATTTTATTTATTATTGTAAACTTTCCAGATTTTCAAAAGCTTGAATTTAATTTTCAAAAGTAGAGGTTATTAGAACATCCGCCATTCAATTTCAAAATTATTGTTATTCTGGCTTAAATGATAATATCAATACCGTACATAATATCAAGTAAGTCTTATAAGTTGTGCAATTATTGTACATTATTTAAGAGACACCCGAGAGGATAAATGAATAACAAACACAATTACTTTGGTATCTTGAATTAAATTTTTATAACCGGTAGCCTACGTGCTTCCATAGATAATCCATTCCATTAACATTTTAACATATAAAATACATTTTTAAATATTTCTTAAAAACTATATAAAAAACATTTAAAAATATAAATAATAGTATTCCGCCGGTGTCGGGAGCAAGGTCCAAGCTACCGGTGGTTAGGGCTGCAGAGACAGGAACCTCCTCACAATGCGAGCCGTATCCAGGAGTACTGCCTTCTGAATCAGGCGCTTGATCCAACCGCCTAACGAGAGCCTCGAAAGATGTTGGTCGAGGCTTTCGGCCATCAGGCCATTGGCCGTTACGACAATCGGTACAATGATAGCCGAGCTCACATTCCACATGTCAACAACCTCGTGTGCTAAGTCGAGATATTTTATTTGTTTCTCTTTCTCAGCTTTCACGAGGTTCCCGTCATGTGGGATGGTAACATCGACTATCATTGCGCGGCGCGCTAATCGGTCTATCACCACTATATCAGGCTTATTGGCAACAATAGTCCTGTCAGTAATGATAGACCGATCCCAGTACAACGTGACATGGTCATTTTCGAGAACTGGGTCGGGCACATACTTGTAGTACGGTACCTCAGAGTCAACAAGTTTATATTTCAACGCAAGTTGCTGGTGAATAATCCTGGCCACTTGGTTATGCCTGTGTAAGTACTCGCCGTTAGCCAGACGCGAACAACCAGTTATAATATGTCTGATGGACTCACCCGGACGATGGCATGCCCGACACACGTCAACCGTCCCGTCCTTCATAATATGTCTCCGGTAGTTATTCGTCAAGATAACTTCATCCATAATTGCACAGACAAAACCTTCAGTTTCCCCGAAAAGGTCACCGAAACGTAACCAGGATACGGACGCTAAGAAATCTACACCAGGCTCATGAAGAGCCCGATCATAGCGCCCGTGAAGCTCCTTGCTCTGCCATACCTCCTTGCGGTCATCTGTAGTAAGTATTACAGGTTTGCGCCAGTTCTCATTAGCCATGGAGAGCGGGGTGAGTCCCTTGTCCACTGCGACCACATCCCGGTGCATACCCACTTCGGCTTTAAAAAAATAATCCCTGAGGCTGCACACCTCGCGGTTGTGGAGGGTCTTAGCGTTTAAAAAGCCTCGACCCCCGCACTTCCGCGGGATGTACAGTCTCATCACCGATGAACGTGGGTGATGCATCCTATTTGCGGTCAGGAGTGTACGGACCCTTCTGTCCAGGGCGTCGAGTTCGGTCTGAGTCCATTTGAGTATGCCGAAAGAGTACATCAAAACCGGCATGACCCAACCGTTGTAGGCGCGCACCTTGTTTCCGCCCGAAAGAAGACTAATTAAAACCTTCTTCAGGTGACCAAAGAAGCGCTCCTTCAACGATTGCTTCATGTCAGCAACGTTGATGCCTAACGCTTCCGACATACCCAAGTACTTATAGCTTTCGGCTGAGGAGAGGGATCTAAGGTGTATGGAGTCCGAGAGTTGAGTTCCCTCGGATTCCATAATCTCCCCTCGCTTTACATGCATGACTGCACATTTGTCCACACCAAATTCCATCCTGATGGCGCTACTGAATGTTTCAGTTACCTTCAGTAGCTCCATCAGTCGCGATTTGTTGGGGGCAAAGAGTTTCAAGTCATCCATGTAGAGGAGGTGAGATATGACCTGACCACCTCTCCTCAACCGATAGCCCAGACCTGAATCCTCCAGCAGTGTGCGTACACGACATCAGGAAGGTGCGCAGAGTTGCATCTATCTTGTACAACTCCAGCACCCTCATGAGCCATGTATGTGGCACCGAGTCGTAGGCCTTCTTATAGTCTATCCAGCATATCGACAGATCCTTGCGGGATCGACGAACCTGTTGGCTTATGGCCATGTCAATGAGGAGTAGCTCCTTAGTTCCGCGGGACCCATTCCTACATCCATTTTGAGAGGCAGACATAACCGAGTTATTGTCAATGTGTGTGTTAATTTTCGCTCTCAAAATGGATGTAAGAAGTTTATAAACCGTCGACAAACATGTGACCGGTCTATAATTCTTGGGTTCCGCGGGACTACCTGACTTATGGAGCAGGTGGGTAACGCCTAAGGATGACTGGAATTGAGATGCCAGGCAAGTGTGTGAACTAATTAGCCATTTTAGCCAAAAGTTGTGCAGTCCGTCCGGTCCCGGTGATTTCCAGTTCGGTAACGGACGGGCTGCACTGGCTATATCTAATGGCGTGATTTCCACCTTATCCATTTCTGGTATAGTTTCACACACTCGCTCGACATCCTGCATCCAGCCAGCCTCAGCGTGACAGACGGGTACCGACCATATGCTGCGCCAGAATGCACTCGTGGCGGCATCATCTGGGCGGCACACGTCTGTCACATTTTTATTATTATCTCCTTTATTTCATTTAAATACATATAATTTACATTTTTAAATATTTTTATAAAAAACAAAAGGCAAAACAAAAACATTTAAAAATATAAAAAATAGTAGCCCACCGGTATCGGGAACAGGGTCCAAGCTACCGGTGGTCAGGGCTCCTGAGAGAGGAATCTCCTAACGATACGCGCCGTGTCTAGAAGTACCGCTTTCTGGATCAAGCCCTTGATCCAGTTGCCTAACGAGAGCCTCCTTAGGTGTTGGTCGAGGCTCTTGGCTATTATGCCATTGGCCGTCACGACTATCGGCACAATGACTGCTGTATCCACTTCCCACATGTCGACAACCTCGCGAGCCAGGTCGAGATACTTGATCTGTTTATCTTTTTCGGCTTTCACGAGGTTCTCGTCATGCGGGACCGCTATATCAATAATCATTGTGCGACGCTCTAATCGATCTATCACCACTATGTCTGGCTTATTGGCAACAATAGTCCTGTCAGTGATGATAGATCGATCCCAATACAACGTGATATTGTCATTTTCGAGAACTGGGTCGGGCACATACCTATAGTATGGTACTTCCGATTCCACAAGACTGTATTTCAGAGCAAGTTGCTGGTGGATAATCCTGGCCACAAGGTTGTGCCTATGCAAGTAGTCTCCGTTAGCCAGACGAGAACAGCCAGAAATAATGTGTCGGATTGATTCCCCCGGACGGTGGCATGCCCGACAGATGTCAACCGTGCCGTCCTTCACAATATATTTTCGGTAGTTGTTCGTCATCATAACTTCATCCATAATCGCAAAGACAAAACCTTCGGTTTCCCCAAAGAGATCACCGAATCGCAGCCAGGATACAGACGCTAGTAGGTCTACATCGGGCCCATGTAAGGCCCGGTAAAAGCGCCCGTGAAGCTCTTTGTTCTGCCATACTTCCCTGCGGTCATTAGTATCTAATACTATAGGTTTGCGCCAGTTCTCGTTAGCCAAGGATAGCGGGGTAAGGCCCTTGTCCACTGAGGCCACATCTCGGTGCATCCCCACGTCGGCTTCTAGGAAGTATTCCCTGAGACTGCATACCTCACGGTTGTGCAGGGTCTTAGCATTTAAGAAGCCTCGACCTCCACACTTCCGCGGGATATACAGTCTCATCACCGATGAACGTGGGTGATGCATCCGATTTATGGTCAGCAGTGTGCGGATCCTCCTATCCAGGACGTCAAGTTCCGTCTGGGTCCATTTGAGTATGCCGAAAGAGTACATCAAAACCGGCATGACCCAACCGTTGAAGGCGCGCACCTTGTTTCCGCCTGATAAAAGACTATTTAATACTTTATTCAGGCGGCAAAAGAAGCGCTCCTTCAGCGATTGCTTCATGTCAGCAGCGTTGATACCTAACGCTTCCGACATACCCAAATACTTATAGGTTTCGATTGAGGAGAGGGATCTTAGGTGTATGGAGTCCGAGAGTTGGGTTCCCCCGGATTCCACAATCCCTCCTCGCTTTACATGCATGACTGCACATTTGTCCACACCAAATTCCATCCTGATGGCGCTACTGAAAGTTTCGGTTACCTTTAGTAGCTCCATCAGTTGCAAATCGTTGGGGGCAAAGAGTTTCAAGTCATCCATGTAAAGGAGGTGAGATATAACCTGACCACCTCTCCTTAATCGATAGCCTAGTCCTGAGTCCTCCAGCAGTGTGCTAAGAGGATTCAAGGCTAGGCAGAACCAAAGTGGACTCAAACTGTCGCCCTGAAATATACCTCGCTCGATCCGTATCGGCTCGCTATTCCTCTGGATATGTCGACATCCTGGATAGCGAAGAACCGTCCTCCATTGCCCCATACATGACATCAGGAAGGTGCGTAGAGTTGCATCTACTTTATACAACTCCAGCACCCTCATGAGCCATGTATGAGGCACCGAGTCATAGGCCTTCTTATAATCTATCCAACATGTCGACAGATCCTTTCGGGAACGACGAACCTGTTGGCTAATGGCCATATCAATGAGGAGCAGCTCCTTAGTACCGCGGGACCCGTTCCTACATCCATTTTGAGAGGCAGACATGATGCAGTTGTTGTCTATATGTTTGTTAATTTTAGCTCTCAAAATGGATGTAAAAACTTTATAGACCGTCGGTAAACAAGTGATCGGCCTATAATTTTTGGGTTCCGCAGCACTACCTGATTTATGGAGCAGGTGGGTTATACCTGTCGTTAGGAACTGGGGCAGCGACCCTGATTCTAAGGCTAACTGGAACTGGGATGCCAATCGGGCGTGCGACCTTTGGAACCACTTTATCCAAAAGTTGTGCAGCCCGTCCGGCCCTGGAGATTTCCAGTTAGGCAACGGACGGACTGCACAAGCCACATCTTGAGGGCTGATGTTCAGTGCCCCCATTTCTGGTATTCCCTCGCACGCCCGCTCGATCTTCCTAGTCCAATCTCCTTCGGTGTGATTGACAGGCGCCGACCAGATGCTTCGCCAGAACGAACACATGGCGTCATCATCTGGCAGGCGCGTGTCAATCACACCTTGATCCAGTCGCTCCCAAGCCCTGTAAACCCACCTTTCATCGCTCTGGAATGTGCGATTCTGAGTATACCGCTCAACTCTCCGTCTGTACCGTCGAATACGGTTTGCCCATGCACAGATCTTCTGCTTCAGGAAGTCGATACGCTCTGTGACGCGGGTCAAATAATCTCGAGAGCTAATATCAGTCCCCGAGAACGCCCGCCTCACAAAGCGCATCACTCTAGGGCGAGTATTGCCCTCCCTGAAGCAGATTAGCTTGCCGATGAGTACCCTAGCCTCACCGATACGGCGTTCAATCCTGCACTGCCAAGCTGGAACAGCTGGTTTTGGTCGTGGAGCTCTGTCACTGTTGGGAAATTTAACATGAGCTACACGACATGCCGCTACAGCTGCACAGTACAAGATCGAGTGGGTATCGGCAAGGTCTTTGCTGCCGTCAAAACAATTTGACAGCAGCGAGTCTAGAGTACACACTAGTGCCTTATTTTTCTTGTGCATGGGCAAACGAGGTAAACGTGGTCTAAGTTCAGGTGGAGTGGAGCGGTACTCCCGGAAAGCATCCTCCAAAGCGCTCCTCAATCGTGCATTGCATTGGGAACTCACAGATATAACCCCGTCATCATCCTCTTCACCAACGTGGTCGGGTCGCGGTGTGGCACTGGGTAAATTTTGTAGTTGCACCGCGACCAGTGGCGAAGCAGGCGTTACACGGTTATTCCGTGATTCGAGGCGTAGTCGATCAAGTACGGCGTCGTCCAGCATATGGTTACGCTGGATGACCCGCACCTGATCCGACAGTCGTTGGGCCGTCACGTTGACAGCTGGCTCAAGCACCTGAAACAGAGAGAGCATCCGACCACGGTACGCAGTCAAGTTACTTCCTCCCTCTGTAGCCCCAAAGTATGCGCGCATGACATTTTCATTGACAGTTTGTGTCCATCTCATGCGCCGCACACTTCCACCGGGAGCGGGGACCCTATCAGAGGCCGGTGGGCCTCGGAGTCCTAAGCTGGCCGGTGGTCGGCCTCTTCCGCGACGTGCTGGTGGTGGTGTCGTCGGCGGCGAGAAGTATTCGTCGCTCGAGCTCGACGCAACTGCAGCGGCCGGTATCACTGGACTCTCGTCTGGAGCAGGATCCGGCAACTGTGAGGCGGAGCTGAGCGACGAACCCGAAGATGTTGGGTGTGTGTCTTGTAGTAGTTGCCGTGCCCGACTTCGCGTCAGCATTGCACTGTTCTCCGTCTATAGTTTTTATTCTTACATCTTGGTATGTGTTTCGGTTTTGCTGCCAATTTTGGTTTCTTTAGGAATGAGATGGTAGGAACACATACTCGAAGCACAACATTGTGTCATATTTAATGTTTAAAAATCAAAGAAATCGGTAAAAATACTAAAAATATATGACGGAGAAAAAAAATTCATGACAGTCGCCTTGACAGTCGGGCCACAGATTATTATTATTATTATTATTATTATCTTTATTAACATTTTAACATATAAAATACATTTTTAAATATTTCTTAAAAACTATATAAAAAACATTTAAAAATATAAAAAATAGTATTCCGCCGGTGTCGGGAGCAAGGTCCAAGCTACCGGTGGTTAGGGCTGCAGAGACAGGAACCTCCTCACAATGCGAGCCGTATCGAGGAGTACTGCCTTCTGAATCAGGCGCTTGATCCAACCGCCTAACGAGAGCCTCGAAAGATGTTGGTCGAGGCTTTCGGCCATCAGGCCATTGGCCGTTACGACAATCGGTACAATGATAGCCGAGCTCACATTCCACATGTCAACAACCTCGTGTGCTAAGTCGAGATATTTTATTTGTTTCTCTTTCTCAGCTTTCACGAGGTTCCCGTCATGTGGGATGGTAACATCGACTATCATTGCGCGGCGCGCTAATCGGTCCATCACCACTATATCAGGCTTATTGGCAACAATAGTCCTGTCAGTAATGATAGACCGATCCCAGTACAACGTGATATGGTCATTTTCGAGAACTGGGTCGGGCACATACTTGTAATACGGTACCTCAGAGTCAACAAGTTTATATTTCAAAGCAAGTTGCTGGTGAATAATCCTGGCCACTTGATTATGCCTGTGTAAGTACTCGCCGTTAGCCAGACGCGAACAACCAGAGATAATATGTCTGATGGACTCACCCGGACGATGGCATGCCCGACACACGTCAACCGTCCCGTCCTTCATAATATGTCTCCGGTAGTTATTCGTCAAGATAACTTCATCCATAATTGCACAGACAAAACCTTCAGTTTCCCCGAAAAGGTCACCGAAACGTAGCCAGGATACGGACGCTAAGAAATCTACACCAGGCTCATGAAGAGCCCGATAGTAGCGCCCGTGAAGCTCCTTGCTCTGCCATACCTCCTTGCGGTCATCTGTAGTAAGTATTACAGGTTTGCGCCAGTTCTCATTAGCCATGGAGAGCGGGGTGAGTCCCTTGTCTACTGCGACCACATCCCGGTGCATACCCACTTCGGCTTTAAAAAAATAATCCCTGAGGCTGTACACCTCGCGGTTGTGGAGGGTCTTAGCGTTTAAAAACCCTCGACCCCCGCACTTCCGCGGGATGTACAGTCTCATCACCGATGAACGTGGGTGATGCATCCGGTTTGCGGTCAAGAGTGTACGGACCCTTCGGTCCAGGGCGTCGAGTTCGGTCTGAGTCCATTTGAGTATGCCGAAAGAGTACATCAAAACCGGCATGACCCAACCGTTGCAGGCGCGCACCTTGTTTCCGCCCGAAAGAAGACTAATTAAAACCTTCTTCAGGCGACCAAAGAAGAGCTCCTTCAACGATTGCTTCATGTCAGCAACGTTGATGCCTAACGCTTCCGACATACCCAAGTACTTATAGCTTTCGGCTGAGGAGAGGGATCTAAGGTGTATGGAGTCCGAGAGTTGAGTTCCCTCGGATTCCATAATCTCCCCTCGCTTTACATGCATGACTGCACATTTGTCCACACCAAATTCCATCCTGATGGCGCTACTGAATGTTTCAGTTACCTTCAGTAGCTCCATCAGTCGCGATTTGTTGGGGGCAAAGAGTTTCAAGTCATCCATGTAGAGGAGGTGAGATATGACCTGACCACCTCTCCTCAACCGATAGCCCAGACCTGAATCCTCCAGCAGTGTGCTTAGAGGATTCAGGGCTAAGCAGAACCAAAGTGGACTCAAACTGTCGCCCTGAAATATTCCCCGTTTAATCCATACAGGCTCATCATTCCCCTGGATCTGTTGACATCCTGGGTAGCGAAGGACCGTCCTCCATTGCCCCATACACGACATCAGGAAGGTGCGCAGAGTTGCATCTATCTTGTACAACTCCAGCACCCTCATGAGCCATGTATGTGGCACCGAGTCGTAGGCCTTCTTATAGTCTATCCAGCATATCGACAGATCCTTGCGGGATCGACGAACCTGTTGGCTTATGGCCATGTCAATGAGGAGTAGCTCCTTAGTTCCGCGGGACCCATTCCTACATCCATTTTGAGAGGCAGACATAACCGAGTTATTGTCAATGTGTGTGTTAATTTTCGCTCTCAAAATGGATGTAAGAAGTTTATAAACCGTCGACAAACATGTGATCGGTCTATAATTCTTGGGTTCCGCGGGACTACCTGACTTATGGAGCAGGTGGGTAACGCCTGTTGTAAGGAACTGTGGTAGCGACCCAGTCTCTAAGGATGACTGGAATTGAGATGCCAGGCAAGTGCGTGAACTAATTAGCCATTTTAGCCAAAAGTTGTGCAGTCCGTCCGGTCCCGGTGATTTCCAGTTCGGTAACGGACGGGCTGCACTGGCTATATCTAATGGCGTGATTTCCACCTTATCCATTTCTGGTATAGTTTCACACACTCGCTCGACATCCTGCATCCAGCCAGCCTCAGCGTGACAGACGGGTACCGACCATATGCTGCGCCAGAATGCACTCGTGGCGGCATCATCTGGGCGGCACACGTCTGTCACGTTTTGTTCAGGCCGCTCCCAAGCTCTATATACCCACCTCTCATCGCTCTGGAACATGCGATTTTGCGTGCATCGGTCAACCCGCCGCTTATACCGCCGAATTCGGCTCGCCCATGCACAAACTTTCTGCTTCAGGAAGTCGATGCGCTCTGTAACATGGGACATGTATTCTTGAGGACTGATTCCAGTCCCCGAGAATGCCTGCCTTACAAAGCGCATCACTCGTGGTCGTGTATTGCCCTCCCTGAAGCAGTATAGTTTGCCGATGAGTACCCTGGTCCCATCAATACGTCGCTCGATCCTGCACTGCCAGGCTGGTACGGCTGGTTTTGGTCGAGTAGCTCCGTCACAGTTTGGGAACTTGACGTTAGCTAAACGACATGCCGCAACAGCCGCACAATACAGGATCGAGCGTGTATCAATGAGATCCTCGCTGCTCTCGAAGAAATTCTTAAGCTGCGAGTCCAAGGCACACACCAGCGCCCTATTTTTTCTGTGCATGGGTAAGCGTGGAAGTCGGGGTCTAAGTTCGGTCGGAGTGTGCCTATACTCGCGAAACGCATCCTCCAGTGCGCTCCTCAGTCGGTTATTATTATTATTATTATTATTAAAGGTCTTTAGTAAGAAAACAGTTGTAGATCTCACAACGATTAAGTGGCAATAAATGATATTTTTCAGAGTGATATGGTACTCTTTGATGGTAGCATAACTCAGCATAAGCACTTTATAAATATTATAATAAGCGATTAATTTATTTATGGTAACACGGATTCTATATTTC
Source organism: Agrochola macilenta (assembly GCA_916701695.1). NCBI lineage: Eukaryota > Metazoa > Arthropoda > Insecta > Lepidoptera > Noctuidae > Agrochola > Agrochola macilenta. The sequence goes on along the minus strand of OU753554.1, from coordinate 4,399,086 downwards.
AGACGCATACCTACTCCAAGTGGCTTCTGACAAAAGTACAGTATAGAATTTAAAAAAAAGTAATGGGCCGAACAATGAACCCTGAGCTACTTCACTTGGGACAGGAACCCAACTGGATATAATTATTTAATACTACGGATTGGTACCTGTTCTTTAGATAAGAACAAAACCGTCTGAGTAACTTCCCGCGTATTCCCAGGACATATAGCTTCGATAATAAAATGCAATGGTCAATTCGATCAAAAGGTTTGCTATAGTTACACTACTTACAATTAGCGATGGCATCAGTAATAAATTCATTGAGAAGTATCAGGTACAAGACGGTTGACCTACCTTTCAAAAACCCATGTTAAGATGAACTAAATGATTTTTTTAGAGGAGCATATACCTGATTATGTGATTATGCTTTCGAAGACCTTGGCTATAATGCAGTGTTGTTGAATTCCTAAGGTTTTGGCATGACCTGGGTCACACTGTTGACAAGTGACAATATTTTATACTATTAACCGTCATAGAATATAATAAAACAAACAGATTAACATTTATATACATATTTATTAGTTAAAATGTTTATAAATACAGTGTTGGTACAACACACCAGTCATACATTCTACCTACAAAGGTATTCCCAAGTTATGTAGCATATTAGTATTGTACTACTTTACAGTAGTTACAGTCAACTGCATATCAGTATTAACAATTTGACATTGATAGCACCTTTATGGCGATGCAGTAAGGGCGATTTTCATAGTGCAAGTGTTACCACTTGTGTGCGGTTGTCTGTATACCACAGAGTAGACAGCTAATGGAGTAATCAAAATCATTCTCACCTTATTAGCGAGACGCGCGGGGAAAAAAGAGTCTCAATACGCCTTACAGTGTACGATGCGACTGATTGTCGACCAATAGCCGGGTTCGGACCGGTCCAGCCGTTTGCCCCGGTTCGACCGGTGTGGACCCGGCTGTTTTCTAACTACATACTTGTTGTAGATTATTATTTTGCAAATACTAGAGTAGTATTATCAACTATAACATTGTAATTAAATACGTTTATACCTAAGTCAAAGGAAATATTTATCAGTCCCCAAATCACTTTCGTTACAAGAACAGGTAGTCGGCGAAAAAGTTAGAATAAAAATTTCCTTTGCCTTACGAAAAAACAGTACAGCTACTGGAGTTATCCTAATTACCTAGTTTAGTAACATGATTGATGATACATTCAAACAACAGGGCCCTATGTTTAGGGTTGTTCGATTTCAACAAGTATCTTTACTGGTACTTATAACAGCACGCAAAACAAAACGATATAAATAATTTATATACTGATATTTTTCATTCAATGCTACAGTTAGTAATCGAAATATATTTTGGATAAAATACAATTATACTTATATCAAATAAAAAATATCAAATAATCATAATAATATCTTGAATCGAATCAACCCGCCTATGATTTAAAACATTAAAATCATTCTATGACTATTCAATTCATATTTGAGCTGCTCATAATTCTTTTGTGCTTTTAAGTGCACTTTCTAAATATTGGCATGACTAATCATTCAACAATGGAGATGGTTACTAGTGAGCAATCTGCAGAGCATTTAATGGGTATAGGCTATGAGTGACTATAATCAATACTATGTTTACTTAAATTTTAAGGGTCGGCGCAAATCAAAGGGAAGCCGTTAATTTTATCACTGTTCAAATTCAACTTTATTTCTGTTAAAATAAAGCTGATAGATGTAAAGTAAAATTAAAAGACTGTAACCCATTGGTTTGTGTAGACGAATAAACTAGCGAGACTAAAGAGCTAACAGATATGTTAATAACAATTCGAGCAGCTCAAACTTGATTAAAATTTGACTATAAATTAATATTATTGTTTTAATTCCTTCGCCTTGACCGCACAACTGTCCACCCAGGGTCTCCGTCTTCATCCATTGGTTCTGGCTGTTGATTTCTGTTTGATGAAGATGTTGCTGCTCCATTCATGTTGTTATCCGGGCCTTCATCTTCTCCACTACTGTCTGTTGAGTCGTCATCTGGGTTACCGTGGCACTGGAAAAAGAATAAGTGTAATTTGTTATATTTATGCGGAATAAACTGCTTAGACACTGTAAGAATACAGCTGCAATATTTTTTCTTAATAGTTAACAGCTAGTGTCGTCGTGTTGTAACGTGATCATTCAATGACAGTTTTTCCTAGGTGTGTGAACACTCCATATATATTATGCTCTGTGGGAAATGTATATTTTTATGAATGTATTTGGCTAGTGGTTGACAAAACTTACTTGTGGTGGTACAGATTCATGTATAGGCTGGCTGAGCCATTTCTGACACTTTGGCATTGCATCAAGTCTAGCCCGCAGCTCGTCATGTAGCCCATCTTTTAGAAGACTCAGAAACTGGAGCAATAAAACTGCTACTTCTGAAAACAATAAATATATTATTCTGAGTGGGAAGTCTTAGATAAAATGTGAATAAAAATATAATATATATTGTAAGATTCTCTTTATAGAACAAGCCACCAGAAGTGTGCAGCAGTTTCCTACTAAGTACTTATATCAAAAATTCAAAAGCAATAAGTTTATTGATAAGTTCATGTTTGATATTTATGCTCATCCAGACATGTTGTGAAAGATAAGTAAGACAATAATTCTGTTCTAAAGCGGTACAAAAGAGGCTGTAAATAACATGCTAATAGGACACTGTTTGTCCTTGGTATTACACAAGAAACCCCAGTTACTTACACCCTAGAAGAGGAGGGGACACCCTAGGAGGACATAATATAGTGACCTAATTGGTGATGTTCTTCAGAGAGGTCAGGTGCGTAGTACTCACAACCGGCGTGCGTGTATAACCAGATGTATGAACGTAAATTAAGCTAAAGGAGTATGTGGGGAGCATAGCAGGTGGCATTCTATAGTTTCTGCATACCCCATGGGAAGAAGGCATGATTTTATGTATGTATTTATTTACCTTTAGGAGAGTCATCATGACAAACAGTTTCAAACTCCTCATCCATCAGATCTTCTATCACCTCAACTAGTTCATCTCTGTCCACCACATTCTCAACACAGTATCTTGCTATGTAGACTGACATTAGTTGGGCTGTCTGTAATGTGAAGAAAAAGCTTGTTAAAGTAACCATTTCTATTAAGGCGAAAATGCCAGTGTAGCATTACTATCTACTATACCTATATATCTACTAATGATTAGCGATTAACCATATTTTTTTTTTCATTTGACTTTAAGTAACATTTATAAATAAAACCCCTAGTGTTTCGATTAAAACTTTTTCAATCAAACTCAAACTCAAACTCAAAGCATTTATTTCAAATAAACCAATTACAGGCACTATTGAATTGTCAAGGGGTCGGTCAGTCAGAAAGATGAAGCTAGATGCCCATTCCAAAGCGTAGTAGGTACCTATGGAGAAGAACGGGCAAGAAACTCCACGGACACTCTTTTAAATCATAATTATGGTTACAAAATATTGGTTACATCATTCATGTTGAAGTTATACATGTGAGAACGATTCAAAACGTTAAAAGCGTCCGTAATAAAAATAAAAATTCAAAAATTAAATTAAATTAAAATAACCCATGGTAGCTAAGAGATGACCAGTCCCTACTGACGGCGCCCGTTCACGAACATGACGCATGGATTAGCACCATTCAGCTCAACCATTTTGAAGGGAGCTAAATGATCCAACACACGCGCCACCGTCAGCGAGACATTAGAGTGAGCATGACATACTCTCAGCCGCCAAGGCACATTCAAGTCAATGAAAGACATACCCAGTACCTAAATACAAGACACACAATAGTCATACAATACAAGAGTCATACCCCACTCTATGCAAGGCTGAACAAAAATGTGGTATAGGTATCATGTTCAACAGATAGACAGCACTGTTGTCTCCTATCTGCTGAAAAACACTGTGATAAGTACCAAGAATAATAATAATAACTTTTGATATATATATATTAATTAAATAGTGTGGAAAATTTGTTCAAAAGTGGTGCATGCATTTGTTACAATAAATTGTAGATATTGTTGACCTCAGAAGTATGCACAGACAATTTTTTATTATTTCCTTACGTTTTCTATATTATAAAGCGTTACATTAGATTGATTATACATAATAACTTCGAAGATATTTACCTTTTCGCCCCCGGGCGCTCCCATTCCATGTTCGACAGCGAGCTGCAGCGCTGTCCAGTTGTTGAGCACTAAGTCTACAATCGGTTTAAAGTCGTCGTACAACATTATCACGTTTTTTTATTCACTTTAACTTAATAAACATAGAAAAATTGGTACATCTCACATTTTTATAACCTCTTACGGAGTAATTTTTTTTTTATCGATTAGACATGGAATGACAGCTGTCCGTGATAAGACAAAAGTTTTGTTCGGAAACTAGCTAAATAAAATATGAATAAAATAAATCACATCCATAATTAAAAAAATTGGCATTTAATTTGGAACAAAGTGTTCACGCTTCTAATTCGAGTCACCCGAATTTGCAGAAAAGGACACAAAGAGATAAAGCTACATTATTTTTATTTTTTTATTTTTAGTGGAAACACCAAAAGATGGCGGCAAATTCTTGTTTCAACCGTCATCTGTCTCAAACTCATTCATTCATTCAATCAAAAATTTTGTAAACAAATCACGACGTTGAGGTTAAAAATTGATAATTTTAGGAAAACGATGTAATTCACATAAAAATTGTAATATTCGTATGATAATAGTGTTTTTGACTGTTGAGGAATCCTGACAAAATGACCGAGGACATAAGTGTTACGTTCATAATACCGAAAGACTGCCGATCTGAAAATGAATGTTCGGAGGACATGCAACTTGCCTTTGTCGTAAGAAACTAGAAATTGTTATAAATCTGGGTCTAAAATGTTTTCCATAACATCTTAAAAGCTATGGCAACGATATAGATGAACAAAAAAGTGGCAATAGATTTCGTTATGCTAAAGAAATGGACCCCCTGATGGTAGCTAATAACATGTAACATAACATGTTAAAGACCAGCAACAATGATAATAATTATCTTAACTTTTCATAAACCTGTAAAAACCAATCAATTGATGTTTGCTTTATTACCTCCTGCAGTCTCAGCATTTTGTGTTAAATTTGAAAAACCTGTGTAAAAGTGCCCAGCAAAATTATTTTTTTAATACCTTGGGAAGTATGCTTGTTATCAACAATCTGTTTATAAACGCTTGCAGACTTGTGAACAGCATTGCGGTGGAGGTCTCCAAGCGCGATGGGTGCATGAGAGCCAGTGGACTAAGTTTGATGGGCTCACAAAAAGAGATGTCTTTGTACTGACTGAGTTTGAAGGAGCACTCTATGAAAAGCTACAGGCTACTAAGTGTTTGTAAGTTTTACACTGTTATATACAATTTTTATTTTGGTTTTAATACATATTTAGTAGTTGCCTTAGTCCTGCTCACTGGCCTCTACAAAACTGGCCACTCTACACTGGCCACTACAACACTGGCCATCTAGGCTTGGTACTATTTAAAAGCTGCCACATAAATTAGTATTGTGTGTCATTTGAGTCTCACTGAATTCTTATAAACCTCCTCCTTCCTCCTTCTCCCTTTAATCCATCCAAAGGTTGTCTGTAAAAGATCGCTTTTAGCGATAAGACCGCCTATTGTGTCACCCTATGTTCATTTCTAAATTTATTTCTGTAATTTGTATGGTGTGCATAATAAAGAATATTCTATCTATCTATAAAATGTGTGAATTGCTTGCTAATAATGACTCATTTACTTCTTAGATTGGTGGGTCCTCGCTGCCTATCATGTTGCCTGACAGAAGGGACTCCCATACCATCAGGTCCACAGCCTGTGTTTACAATAGCCATGAGAGGCCTGGTGGTGACTGCAAGTGGATTGTCAAAGTTACAGAAGGTAAAATTAATTCTACATCATTCATGTCTCCTTTATTTATCTACACTTTTAGCCTTAGGCATTCTCTATTAGTCAACGAGGGGTGTTGAAGAGATTAGATGGTAGGAGGTCTGTTAAGAGAAGAATAAATAATATTACATAAAAATATATTATAATGAAATATAAATAAAATAGATTCAAAAGTACATATTGTAAACTTATAATACACATACATACCTTTCTTTCAGTCCATCCAAAGGTTGTCTGTAAGAGATTTCCTTGTGGGCAAAACCACCGATTGTACACTAGTTTTAAATATGTTTGCCCTTTTTGATTTATGTGGTGTACAATAAAGTGTTTAATAATTAAATAATAGCATTTTAAGGTTACATGCTTAGTTTTTAACCAACTATAAAAAAAGGAGGAGGTTGTATGTTCGTCTGTATGTATTTTTTTAAATAAACATTATCATCTATAGATAATAGTACTATCCACAACGACGCGCCCCACTCTTAAACGCCCCTTACAGTACAGTAACCGCATTTAGGAACAAGAGTGGGGAGCGTCTTCGTGGATGGCACTATCTATATACTTTAATTTCACCTTGTTTGCAGGAAGAAATAAAGAGGAAAGTACATTGGATGGGTGGCATTTACAGCACAGTTCTAACAGATGACACCACACATTTAATATCAGACACTGTGCTTTCTGATAAATATGTTGTAAGTACTTATTTTCTAAACCTTTTTCGCCCAAGCTATAACTTAAAAACTTGACATCCCAGTGAAAATATCATTCAGTCAACTCAGGGTGCTGATTGCCTGGAGATCACTGGCTGTTATTATGTGTCTTATGGATTATTTTTAATGGAATCCAATTTGTAATTTTCTGTATTTACTGTGAAGGGAGCAATAAGAGCTTGCCCCCATCACCCCCTGGCAAATCAAATGACTTCTCCCGCTCTGGGCAGAGCGAGAGGGCGTGCCAAACTTTTACTGACTAAAACCCACCCGTGTTCCTTCAGTTGCCTGTGTGCCGGGGCCGCGATATCCCTTTCGGACAAACCCGCAGCCCCAGCCGGCATTGGTCCTTACGGACCCCGTCAGTTGCTGCCCCTATCACCCCCTAAATAAAATAAGCATGTAAGCTCTTGGCGTGACTGCTTGATATAAATCAGCTATCAAGCCAAGCAGCAGCTTATGAAGAATCGAAAGGTTTTTTGATCAATTTTCTATAAATTAGCACCTACTTAATTTTTTTCCAGAAATCTATAGAAAAAGGCATTCCCGTGATGGCTATAACCTGGATCGAGGCAGTCTGGGAGGCGTCCCTACGTCTCAACGTCAGTGGTGCGTCATCAGACTTCTTGGTCCACCGCCTGCCTCCCTTCACCAACCTTCAAGTGACCACGTCTGGGATTCCTAAGAAGGAGAAACAGTTGATTATGAAGCTTGTTCATGAACAAGGAGGGATTTTCTCTGGAGCCTTCCAGAGTGAAACCACTGATGTTGTGGTGTTGACCAAGTTAGTAGTAAAAACTAGAACTAGGTACATAAAAGAAGCTCGAAATCATAATGACAGTGAGCACTAACAATTTAAAAAAAAAAACATCCCCTAAAGGGGTTAAATAGGGGATGTAAGTTTGTATGGAAGTTTTTTGCCGATAGGACATCCCTTCGGGCACACGACCTGTAGATTTATAACATTATCGCATTCATACCTGCCATAGAGTACCCTCATTAAAAAAAGTCAACCTGTATGTCCATTACAACTTCGTTAGCTTTCATTCCAGTTTGATGACATCCAATAATGTCTTTGGATGTTGGCCAGTCGGCGTCGCTATTTGTTAGCACTTTGAATGCTTGAAGTTGATAACTACCTTCCTGCTCTTTGTAAGATTTTGAACTTTTTGACAAAAGCATTCGACTTCGTTTATGTCCATTGGCATCCACTTAACAGCTATGGCTGAACAGCAGACGTTTCGACTCCTTGTCGTTTGAGGTGTGATTTTAGATTGTTTGAATGTAAATAACTTAAACTTTTAGGGAAGGCATCGGCAGCGAGAAATACAAAGCTGCCTTAGAGTACGGAAAAGCGGTAGTTTTACCTTCATGGGTAAAGGATTCAGCGGCTAAGGGAGTGGCACTACCACTTGCTAAATACAGAGTCGCAGGCGCATCAACGTCGTCACCCCTCGCTGAATCAAGGTTGCCTGATATGAGTGAGTAAAAAAAAAAAGAAGTGGTTTTGAGATGTTTGTTCTGCTATTAAATTGTATGTCTTGCTTCGTAGTTCTATGTCCTGTTATTCAGTAGTATAGTAGTTGCTAATTTGTGGTATGTAAAGCTACTTAATTGTGAGTCCTGCTATTTAATTGTATGTCTTGCTATTAAGGTTGAACCAGTCGCATGCTCGAACTCACTTGTGGGCGTAGCCAAAAAGCACACTGTATCACCTGGCATCGTGTCCGATAGAGATAATATCAGTGCTGAGCAGTAAGATGCTAGTCTACACGCACAACGTCTAGTTCGCACACACACAAACACCGTTCCGAACTATTCTAGTACAACGAGTTTCATAAAAAAGCCAATGCATAAATCAATTACAAATAAATTTTATTGAACTCTTCTATAATTGAGCTGTATCGATGCCGAATTTGTTTTGGAGATTTTGCACTTCTTTTATTACTTATTTACGCCCAAAGTTGAGTTGCGAGAATAACGAATCTTTGTTGGCTCATAACCTTTTAATGACTTTTTATTTTACTATTCTGTGTCCGCACAGACAAAATTAACAATGAGACAAAACGATATCATGTTTAACTTCGGATGTACAATGTGAATGTGAAGTAAAACCCCCCCAAAATTTGTGTAGAAAATATATCAACTAGTTCCACCTTAAGTTGAATAACCTGCTATTTAGTTGTATGTTCTGCTATTTAGTTGTATGTTGTGCTGTTTAATTAGTTTTAGATTATATGTCCTGGAATGAAGTGGAGTGAAATAATATGATAATTTTTCGTTCTTCAGGTTTAAACTTTTCCCGTATCACAAACTTAAGGCCGCCGAGCAATTTTGTAGACGAAACCAGATCAGCAGACGCAACCATGGTATCCGGTAAAATAAAGGTGTGGTACTAAAATACAAAATCAAAAATATATTTTAGCGGTATCGTTTGAATAAGATCTCTAGCCGAGAAATTGATTTTCCATTTGTTTTGGTTAAAGCTACAGAATAGTAGTAGCGCACTCCGCATTTTAGGTAGGAAGCTAGATATAAGAGTTAGAGAGAGGCAACTTCTAGCTGAATACAACTGTAGGTAATAAGCGCTGTGCGACCTGAGTTGCACTTTATTTTGTCGTATCAAGTCGCTTTTTATTTTTAAGGGGCATGCGCTAAAGTAGCCCGCGAAATTCAAATTTTCTTTAGTTTTTTACATTTTGCAGGTCAGTGTGAGGTTTTATGTTGATTAAAATATGATTTGCGACCGTAACAAATATGGCTTTACATAATTATACTCATTACAATCAGCAATACAACTCCATAAGTAAACACAATCGTCAAATGTCATGATTTCATGAAATAGTCATTCAATGCGATATATGAACTTAGAGAGTTGTATTGATCATTTTTATGATTATAATTCTATAAATAAACATTTGATACGGCCGCAAATCATATTTAGATCAACTTACAACATGATACTGACCTGAAAATTGCAAAAAACGTAAGAAAATTTGAATTTCGCGGGCTATTTTGACGCTTTCGCCTTAAATGATTTTGCGGAGTGAACCAACATCTGTGTTAATCTGTTTCTAAGCATTCAATTTTTATGTGATAATCTGAGTATTTATTTCAGTTCACGCAAGATATGAAGAAAACTGATGTGTCCATTGACAAAGAAATTCTGACGGCATTTGAAAACCTAGACATGACTCTCATCAAGAAGGCTGGATCTATATTTGATGGATTTTGTGTAAGTAAGAGCAAATAATCATACATTTCTAGAATAATTAAGAAAATATTTGCCCGGCTTACATTGTTGAGAGATTTGGATTTTCATTTGATAGGGTGTCTGGCAGTTTTCGTTTTGTGCAAAAAAAATTATTGCGATGTGCTACGTGTTTTATAATACATTGTCGACTTCTTTTTATGGTTGCCTTTAAAAACATACATATATATGGTTCGATTTCTCTATGAAATCGAGCTAATGACTCCTTGTTGAACACGTTGTATTTCACTTGTTACATTTTGCGATTTCGCCCTGAAGTTACTCATAACCGATCGTTTTTGTCAACCAGATCTGGGTATCGGGCCTCGAAGGCATCTCCCGCGAGCGTGCCGCAGCCTGCGTGTCACGCTGCGGCGGCGTGCGGTACGACGCCGCGCACCCGCGCGTCACGCACGCCGTGGCCGCGAGTACTGGCGCCGCGCACGCGGTGCTGAGAGAGCTGCCCGCTGTGCCGGTACTGTCGCCGCTGTGGCTCGTGAAGAGTGTGCAGGCGGGGCGAGCGCTAGACGAGGCTCAGGTATGTGTGCTCGGGAACATAGGATACCCAGACACGGATATGTTATAGCTTGACCGAGATCGCTGTACCGCGCCTTAGGAATGCGCGGCGTGGCTGGGGGCAGCGTTGACGAATGAGTGGCGGAACGCCGTGAGCGTTGACGAATGAGCGGCCTGCACTGTCCCCTCGTCTTGACATTTCAGAGTGGACAAGCTATACTGTTGTTGGTGTACCAAATAAAAAAAGGATATAACAGCACTTTCTCCCTCTCATTATCTATGTGTAATCTCATGCAGATTTGTTAAGTTCGAGGAGGTTATAGGGACAGATATTAATATGTCACATTATACAGTTCCTAATAGACACAAAGCCGGGCACTCCGGCCAAGTCGAGCGCCCGCAAGCCGCGGCTGGAGCCCGCTTCACCGATGAGCAAGCGGAACTTGGCGCTACTGCGGCGAGGGCCGCTCGACCTGCCGCCGCCTACTCCTGAAGTTGAAGAGCCTCAAGATGAGCTTGTCAATCATTATCTAAGCCGTAAGTATTACATTTTAGATGTATTCTTGGCTCTTTCTCGCATAGTGTCACAGCATTATGCTGAGCGATGGCTGGTTTAGTGCAATTATATATATATTTATATTTTTACTTTCTTTTATTTTCTTTCGTACTTTTCTTGACCTAACAGTTTTCTTTTGAAATTTGGTTACGCCCTCTATAATATCATTCTCAACTAGTGGATCTCATTCAAGTAAACAAATATCTTGTAGGGCTAAACAGATTTACATTTGGTTATCTCATAACTATTTAGTGAGCATACTCGTAAACTTTTTTGGTTTAAATTGACTCTTGGCCAAATGTGTTTTTTTGCTAAAAGTCATTGTGATATTTTTTTTTTGTAGTGGATCATTATCTGGAAACCTGGTTACGGTCCCAACCTTTTTTTAAATTTTTGTGACGATAACGAGTTTTCTATGATTAAACTTACCTTTACAACTCCTGTACCGTTGAATGTACCCAAAAGCACAATGTTTTGCGTGCGTTATACGTTACGTTACGTTACGCGCTGCCGTGAACAGCGATTTTAACACCAAAAAAAATTTCGTTTCCCAGCAATAATTTTTGCTCAATGTTACCTAGTTTGATGTACTGAATGCGTAGGTAACGGCTATGTGATGGGTCTTTTTACACCGTGTATTTTTCCACCCATCAGAGCACGTAGAACCAGAGCGAGAGAAGACTCCCGAGCCAGCTCGTAATGTGACGGTGCACGTGGATGCTCAGCCTGACATCACGGAGGACGCCGCAGAGGATCCCACTGAGGAGATCGAACAGATATTTAGAGGTAAGTGCTGATTAAGTGAATTTCAAATCTTCGCCAGTCACTTTCGAAAATGTTTGAGCTATGATGATTATTATTGGGGAATAAAAAGAATTGACTGAGACTGCGGTCTATCTGACCACACGCTGACAGCGACCGACGACGTGTAGCCGTCCGTCACCGACGACGGCCGAATGCTATGTTCGTAAACACACGAACGCGGTCTCGCTCACACGCTGCCCGCAAAGGACAATTGCGACGGCGGCATTAACGTTTTGCCAATCAACAGCGTCTGACGTTTTAAATAGCTTTAAGTACCCTGAGGACTAAGGCCTTATCTCATTCACATTCAAACAATACGAAATCTGAGTGCTATATATTCATGTAGCTGTTAAATTTGATCTAACTTTCTGACAGTATAAAATCTCGTAATACTAAGAACTATATGTAATAATTAACTGGCTAGTCCGAAACTCTGGCTATTTTAAGGTATTTACAGTACCTACATACTAAGAAACAGTCCAGACTGATTGTCTTGAACAAAACGATTCAATCGATTGAAAAAACTTATTTTTTTCTATTTTATAGCGTTACCAAGAAATTTAAAAAAACACTAATTAATCTTCAGCTATCATTTAAGTCTTAATTTTATTTTATGAAAATACAATATCGTTAATAAGTAAATCAAAGGCTAAATGAACCATATTTTAGAGAGCGAAAAAGTAATGAAACTTTTAACAGGTGATGTGACTGAATAAGAATAATTTTGTGGTCAAACAGACTTATATTTCAATTTTTTTTGCATTCTACCAATTAGATTAAAACTTGACAAAAGGGGTATTTTTCGTGCATGAAACTCACTTAAACAGTTCTTTAATCATTTTCTCACTATACCTGCTCCCTCAATGTTCATGCGTTATGTTTACTGTGAAGAATTTTCATGAATTTTTATCAAATAATTGCAGGTATAAAAATCGAAGTGCAAGGCCTAGACGAGGACGCTATCTGCGAGATAGGCGCCGAGGTGTCGGGCGCGGGCGGCGCGCTGGCGGGCGCGGGCGCGGGCGGCTCGCACGTGCTGGTGCCGCTGGACTTCGACGAGGACGACGTGATGACTAAGGGCGCTGAAGCTGTTACTGTGTTTTGGGTGGTAAGTTGTTTTAACAGAATTTACTTTCATATTCAAATGACTCAATACTCAATTATTTATTGCATTCCATATGTATTTCATAGATGGTATAACAAAGTAAAAGACCAATATGGACCCTGTCGGGCACAGTAAAATTAGGAGAGAGGAAGAGGGCAAACATATCAATTTAAGCAATTTAATATTATAAATTATTAGATTTGTTTAATTGGGTGTATAATTATGTATATATATATATTATTAGGTTTATGCATATATGTATAGTATATTAGTTATTTTAATAAAACGTTGTCGTCGTTGTTGTTGTCGTGTTGTTGTTGTCGTGTTGTTGTTTTTTTTGCTTTTTAATTTGGTCTTTTAATTAATAATTTTGCTAAATTAAAGTTTAATTCGTAAACTTTAATTTAGCATGTTAACATTATTTAATGATATTTTTGATTTAAGTATGTGCATGCTACGCACATGTCGTATTTGGGTAGCAGAATTAATGGCTTATAAACGTGAAAACTTCTTTTCGGTCAGTGTACTGGTGTTTAGTTTTTTCTGACCAACAAAATCATGTAAGATTTCAACTGCTAATAAATACGAGACTTTAAATGCTAAATATTTATTTAATATTATAGTAATTTATATTAACAATTTATTTGACGACACGGTTGGCGCAGTGGCTGAGTGATCGACTGCTGCGCAACGTGTCGCGGGTTCGATCCCCGCACGGAACAAATATTTGTATGATCTGCAAGTAGTTGTTCCGGGTCTGGGTGTTAGTGTATGTGGGTTTCTATGTTTGTAAACGCACCCACGATACAGGAAGAAATACTTAGTGCGGGGCAACGTTTAAAAAAAAAAAAAAAAGAATGAATTCCGATAACCCTTCCAGTCAGTAAAATATGCTTGAAATAGTAGTGGATTATCACGTCAAAAGTGTTTCTTGTGGGATTCGAGATTACATCTTCTCTATCACTTGTCACTGACTTGCAGTTTTGGTAAATTTTTTGTATATTTTTTGCCTTAAAAAATAGCTACTTCTTTTGTTACAGAAAGACTGCCTCTCCCAGCAAGAGCTAGTCCCAATCCAATACTACCACCGTCCGGTGCGAGTAACATGCACGGCTCCAGGGCCTCTAACCGGTGTAGTAGCCAGCCTCAGTACCTACAGCGGCGTCGAGCGGGCCTTCCTAGACGAACTGGCGAAGCTACTAGGAGCCACGTGAGTACTTGCAGTACGTACAGATCTCCCAGCAAAAGTATGCGCTTCGGTAATCATCATCTGTCTTCGGAAATACGAACAAGCGATTAAGAGATCCAACATAGAACTCTTATAACTTTGAAAGTACTTACAAATTTTTGCATCACTATGGTTACTACATTTCAGATTAATAACTCTGCAATATCAAAAACTTTTCAAGGTTTTTGAGTGACATATGACAATGTGCGACCCTACAGAGGAAAGGTTCATACAAACGCGCAATTATAGTTCTGTTGCGTTACGATAAAGCGCTGCAGTACAAAACTTAGAAGCTTTTTCTCGGTGGGAGTTTACTCTCTGGCGCAATATTCGTACTAATTCGGAAACACGAACCTTACCGAAGCGCATACCTTTTTTGGTTTACCTATGCACATGGTGCGAACATGGTAAAATTTTATGGAGACCATTTTATTTGCTTAAATACATAACCAGTTTCTGTGGCAAGGAGTTGGTTGTAAAGTCGTAATACACCAACCCGCATTTGGCTTTGCACGCTAGCCCAGTGCGGGTTGGTGAAAGTCACATCAAATGTCTTAGAATTAACAGTTACATCATCAACTTCTTGAAAATTAATTGGGTAAAATTAAAAAGTCTGCAGAGCTCTGCTTTTCATTTCTATTTTAAACAAGTAAAAAGAAACGAGCGAGCCTTACAGTAGTCACATATGATGTGTAACATCTGACATTTTGGCTGACAGTAGCAACCTCTCGGAAAATGGGTTGGTACCATCTGACGGCCAACTTTAGCACCGCGCGCGCTCATTGGTCAAATCAAATAGCGCGCGCTTCCCCGGCTTCCTGTTACACACTTCCGTCCCTTTTCATGAAATCACTCACACAGATTGCAGGAAAGCGAGACGAAAGATGTTACACATTAAAAAAAACAGAATTGTTAAAAAAAAAACCTATATAATTACAGTTGTTAAATTTAGTTAGACCAAAAAATTTACTAAACAAACATATTTTCTGGCTTTTCCACAGTACCCAACTCCGGTTCTGCAGAAGAAACACAGCGAATGCTCTCGCCTCCACCCACCTAATATGTCCCACAGCCACCGGGGACAAATACTTAGGAGCCCTCAAGTGGGGCCTACCCGCTGTACAAGCGTCGTGGTTACTGGCCTGTGTGAAGGAAGGCAGGAGAGTGAGCGAGAAAGCACATCTTGTAGGAGATACAAAAGGTATGTAAAAATCGTCATCGATTTTTTTAAGGCTGTCAAAAATATTCATGACCCTTCAGAAATGAAAATTTTCAGCAAAAACTTAAGGACACTTTTTCTTTAGAGTCGATCAGTTACTATGTTAGTTAACTCTAAACACAGATTAATACGATACAGATAGTTCACTCCGCATTTAGGAATGAAGCTTCATGTGTCGGGCCAATTCAGTGAGTGCAACATAGTCAGAAGATATGAGAGTTACGTGATAGAAAGAGAGGCAACTTCTAGGGGAATATAACTGTAGGTAATTACCGCTAAACCACGCGGACGCTCACCCATGAGATGGAATGACCAAATTAAATCCGCAGTGGGCGAACCCGTGTGCACTAAAAACTCAAAAAATCGGAGGAGATGGCGAGAAATCGTGAGGCAAAGTCAAATCATTTATTTCAAATAGGCCCTTGCAAGGCACTTTTGAACGTCAAAAATTACAAAAAACTTAATTGATTCTAGTCGCCCCTTCCAAAAAGTAGTTTTCGTATGGAGAAGAATGGGCAAGAATCTCAACCGTTACTCTTTTAAAATGTTTTACAATATTTTGTATATGTAGGTACATTATTTATATAATTATAAGTGAAGACGATGCATCTAAAAACAAAAAAATAGATTACTATACCACAGGTAAAAAGAATTTAAAAAAGAAATCAACAACAGATAAATTAATTACTTATGTGATAGAGATATGGTTCTCACATATTTACAAATATTGTAAAAGTAGAGTGAGGCGAATGTCATCAGCCCCCGGACAAGAAACTCCAAGACCGCGACCGCTCTGACAAGAGTGCTATGACGAAGAAGAAGAAGAATTAGCGCTGTGCGATTTGAATTGCACTTTATTGTGTCGGAACAAGAGTAGCTTTTTATTTAAATGATTTAGCGGAGTGATCTGTATTCATCTGTGTCCTAAACAAACTTTTAAAATGTTGTAAACTATCAATAATAGATTGTGCTGGTCAAGTATGCCTGCAGAAATAACATACACAATTTAAAAGTGTTGTAAACTATCAATAATAAAATATAATAATATAAATAATAAATTATAAATAATAATAATATTATATTTATTATCAATAATAAATTGCTTATATAAATATTCTTATATATTTATTATGTATCTATTATTTAGCATATATTGTATATATCTATCTATGTATCTATTATAATATATTGTATCTATATAATTATTATTTTGCACCAATGTCTACCCCATTTTTATGTCCACGCAATCACTGTCCATTCCAAGGTTGCCTGGAAGAGATCGCAGAAAGCGATAAGTCCGCCCATTGTATGTTTTGTAGTGTTAAATTTATGATTAACTATATTTTCTGGTGTAAAATAAAGTATATATAAATAAATAAATAATATATTGTGCTGGTCAAGCCTGCAGAAATAACATACACAATTAAAAAATGTCGTAAACTATCAATAATATACTGTGCTGGTCAAGTATGCCTGCAGAAATAACATACACAATTTATTTATCCACATAGTAATATGTTGGACATTATTTACTGTCACAAATGACGTTGATGCTGATTATTATGACAGCGTTCTGTAATTTCATTTAATACTGCATGTTTTCGTAGAAAAAATTCAATATAATTTCTTTTTAGCACCGCAACCTCAAATAGAAGAACTACCAGAACCTATGGAGGTTCCCGAACCCGAACTTGAACCTCAACCCGAGCCTGACGCAGACATACAACCTAACATGACAGCGGATATAACTACAGATAAGGACAAAGAGAACGCCATGCTGCCTCCTGTGGCAACTGCAATACCGAGGAGAGGGTCCGTGCCGAGCAGTAGGGAGCAGACGCCTAAAGGGAAAGGCGGTAAGTATTATTTTGGCTTGTGTTTAAACGAACCTCAATTATTTCCTATTTTCCTTTCTTAACCGGTAGTAGCCGAACAAAAAGAAAGGTTTTTTTTTTTTCTTCTCTTTGGTAACCGAGCCGATGTCGACTATGTGCAATTTCAACATCAAAAATTACAAAAGTTACAGTAATTAAAAAGAAATGTAAAGAAAAAGGAATTCGAGCTGAAGATTTAGGATCAAATCCACATTCAAAGTGGGAACATTTTTCTCGAATATAAAGTATTCAATTTGTTTTATTTGATTTATTTTTGATAAGAATAATATTTTTTTTTTTATAATTTATTTATAATAAAATAAATTAAATACTCAAGCCCCGCGGTTTGATATTGACGTGCGTTTTACGTCACTTTCGACATTTGTTACCATGTGTTACCTGTAATTTTATTATTATTTTAGATCTATTTGACGAGAATATCAATACTCAATACTCAATATCTTTATTGCTTTACCATAATGTGTACTTAGGTGGTAACTATATATTTAGATCATTATGGACCCTGTAGGGCACAGCAAAAGGGTAGGAGAGAGGAAGCCCTGTTTAAGGAGATCATGCAAGTTTTAAGTTACATTTATTCAAAGTCAGGAGATCGCAAATAGGATCTATCATTTCGTTTATCTATTGTTTATGTATTGTTTTATCTGTAAAAGTGTACTTAAATATTTTTGATTATTTCTATATACCTATGTATGTACATATCTATTATAATTCTGTTTATTAATTTATATAAATTGTTTATCTTCGAATAATTATTATTGCTATATTGTTTAATTTATTATAATTGCTAATTTATTTAATTATTATTTTTGTTATATATTTATTTATTAAAAAAGTTCCGTATCATTAATATATAATTATTTTTATTTTTTCCTATTTTGTGTATCATTTAAATATTCATCTAAGAAGTAATAGCATTTGTTTATCAGTGATTTTTTAAGTTTATTAATAAATATATTCAACTTTTCTTCTTTCTTTAATATGTCAGGTAGTTTGTTATATATTTTTATCCGTCAAGCCATAGAGTGAAACTTCCCATAGACCATATTAGCCCTTATTTTTATAGTAAAAATAGAGATTTAATCCGCGTGTACCGCCGTTTATCTTAAGGATACACTGGGGCTTGAAGGAAAATGGTGTTTGGTTTACCTCAAGGATACTAGCATAATCAGCCTATAAAGTTCTCACTGCTGGGACACAGGCCTCCTCTCTGTGAGAGGGAGTGGGCCGTAATCCACCACGCGGGGCCAGTGCGGGTTGGTAGATGTCACAAGACTTCGAATTTTTGATTCTAGGACATGCCGGTTTCCTCACGATGTTTTCCTTCACCGTTTTGTTTCAGAGCAGTGGTGATGAAATAAATTATACAAAGTAAAGCGCCTGCTTGGGTTCGAACTCCCGACCGTTACCACTGGGCCACCACTGCTCTACACAGTTTTTTCAGTTTTTTTATTAATGTAATGTTTTATTCAGATGTGGACGAGATGTCTCCAGCATCGCGGTACATAGCGATGGCGCGACAAGGACTGCTCGGGTGCGACTCGCAGGAGACTCCCAAACGTGTAGGCGACCTCAAAGATGATGCCAGACAAGGTCGGATATTGAACATTTCAATCGGAATATTGTTATTATGACGTATGTTTTAATCATTTGTAGTGGTTGTAGTCAAAAGTAATACAAATCCATTGCTAAAATATTTATTTTTATGTAAATTCGATAGGGAAAGTTTGGCTCTTCTCTGTATTTTTACAGCAAATCTTTGAAAAGACGGTTATTTATTTATTTATTAAAACTTTATGCACAAGTAAAACAATACTGTACAAAGGCGGACTTAATGCTTGCGGCATTTTCTACCAGTCAACCTTAGGGTGATGCAGAGAAAAAACATGGTGCAACATAATTGATAAATCAATCTGCCTAGCCTTTTCCCAACTATCGGGTCGGCTTCCAGTCTAACTGTATGCAGCTGAAGTGAATACCAGCATTTTACATGGAGCGACTGCCCATCTGACCTCCACAACCCAGTAACTGGGTAATACGATACCCCTTGGTAAGACTGGTGTCAAACTTTCGGGCTTCTGATGACTCATAACGAGTGTCAAAGATCCACGAATGACAGCCGGGACCAACGGCTCAACGTGCTCTCCGAGCCGCGGAGGATTCTCGGTATGTAAAGATGGTCACCCATTCACTGACCAACCCCGGCAAGCGTAGCTTAACCTGATGGATCGACCAGTGCGGCTGTCGTTACTTAGCCACGAGCTCCTCGGTAAGACATAATTGATAGATAACTCGAAAAGCCATAAATACAAATACATATAAACAAAATAAACTTAGTCAGGAGAAATAACGATAGGTAGAGGAGAAAACTAATCCAGCAAATCAGCGCTGGGATGATTCTGCCAACTTCTTGCGAATAGGTTCACGTACCTTCACTTTAAAAGACAACCGACTGGTAGCCGTTCTGATGTTCAGATGGAGCCCATTCCAAAGAAAGACAGCCTGGACGAAGAAAGAAGAGTGAATGAAACCAGAGCGGTGAGAAGAAAATCGTAGAAGACGATTGTTGACGTTTCTGTCTATTGGATTGGTTCCTGGCATGATCTTGGAGAAGGATATCTGATCCTTTTTTGTCCTGCCACAATCCTAATTCATAGTTCTCATGTACAGGTGGAGAAAACGCAGTAAGAACCCCAACACTAGAAGACGCGCTGTCCAGCCCTAACCTGGCCGCCCTCAGCCCCACCACGCGGCGCCGCCTGCGGGCCGTGCGGCGCGGGGAGATGCCGTCCGACCCCGTGCGCACGCCCAGCGACCCTTGTGAGTTACCTTTTATTCATTGACATTTCGTATTTTCAAGATGTTTATATTATTATCTTCAATTAAATTACTTTAAAAAATAAGACGCGTTTTTAATTTTATTGTGTTGAACAAATGTACAGTCACAGTCAGTCGCTCTGTTTAAAAATACTAGTATTCAGATGCATCCGGTTAGACTGGAAGCCGATCCCAACATAGTTGGAAAAGGCTAGACTTATTAATCTAGGGTAGGCTAGATTAACTGTGTGGAAAAAAACAGGAACGAAGTTCCGCACACACACAAACACTCGTATATCTTTCTATATTGATATAGAAAGAGACAGAGAGAGAGCGAGAGAAAGAGAGAGGGAGACAGAGGGAGAGAGATGGAGATAGAGAGGGAAGGAAAGAGAGAGACGGAGATAGAAAGAGAGGGAGATAGAGAGGGAAGGAGAGAGAGAGAGAGAGGGAGGAGATAGAGATAGAGGGAGATATAGATAGAGAGGGAGAGAGATAGAGAGAGAGGGAAGGAGAGAGAGAGAGGGAGATAAAGATAGAGAGGGAGAGGGAGGGAGATTTATTTATTTATTTTATATAGAGATATTTTTTATTCGTGAAATAAAACTTACATTTGACAGTTATCTTTACGGAAAGTCACCCCTTTGGGCATTATTATGTGGACCAGCAGTTGAATAATGTTATTGCCCTTCACTCATTCGCAGTCGACAAGAACCCATTGACGCCGGACAGTGCATTCGGCGCAGCATTACGACCCGGTTCCGGCAGGATGTCGCCGGACGCCCGGAAGAGACTGTGGAAGTTCGTGGACGGTCTGCCCAGCAAACAGCCCGAGCCGGTTATACGGGATAAGCATACGGTGAGTGAGATTTCAAGCCTATAGAAATAATTTTCCTAGATCCAACGATATTTTCCATAGGTTTGCCCCTAATTACATGGGACTTAAACAAAGCAGGTGAAATACACCTGACAATTCCACAAAAGGGTAATTGGGCGCCTTTGGGGAATTGTCAGGAATTGCAAAGTTGAACGTGACATGTGTGACATTTCTATTCTTTCGGAGTTTTAAGGCGTAGGAGTGCGTACTTAGTATTCAAGTCTCAATTGTATTTAAAAGTTATAAGAACGAGTATTTTGATATAATATCTAATACTAGCTTTAGTCAGCGGCTTCACTCGTGTTTGTGTCGGAAATTATCCCACGGGAACGTGAGGAAAAGTATCCAGGTCTACCTAACTAACTGTGTGTAACTGTGCGTGTGGTTAAGTATCTGTGTGCCAAATTTCATCAAAATCCGTTCAGCCGTTTTTGCGTGATTGTGCGTGTAACCAAACATCTAAACATCCAAAATTTCAAATTTATTTATTAATATTATATCTATCTAATATGTAAATACAACGTTTTATTTACATAGCAGACAAAGTTGAAGAGATGCGTAGTAAATTGTTTGAATACCTAATTATAAATTATCTTCTGTATAAAATACGTTGTTCCTGCACAAGTATTAAACTTGTATTTCTTACAGCCATTATCAGAGATCCGCAACAGATTCCTCGCCCAATTCAACGGTGATGCAGCGACGCCACCTTCTGAACACAGTGTTGCACCCAGAAAACTACAACTACAGGTAAAGATAATTCAATTTACGAACGCGTGTCTTGTGACTCTTATATCATTGTGATAAGGCATAAATTGGAATGATTGAAGTTCGAGAAAAACAGATATACTACATGGGCAGTGGGCACTTGAATGGTCAGAAGCTAGGTGCATGATTCCAATAGGTCGTTTCCTATGGAGAAGAGCCGGCAAGAAACTCCTCAAGCAACTTCTTATTAAATTTATCATGTATATGCGTATTTATAATATACTACGTGTAACGTTAAATGCGCAAAACCTCAGACACCCCAACTTATTTTTAATTCAATTGACCTATTTCAGAGTGAAAAAAAATCATTAAAAAAAATTGTAAAGGTTTTATGTGCTGCTTTAGTTTCACTGGCAATTCTGATCGTTTCTTGCGTCTGCGACGACGCTCTACTCGAGGGAAGGGACGTCACCGGGCCGTTTTAGCGGGTTTGCGCATGTGATGGCTTGACCTATTATTAAATAGAAACGGTAACGTTTTTAATGTAGATTTTTTGAAAAATGTGACCTATATTAAAAAGTGGTTCATTTGATTCTGCTCGTTATTCTGATCAAACTATTTTCAGGTTTTGCGCATTTAATGTTACACGTTGTAGGTATATATCAATATTATATAATCATTTGCGTTACTTGTAGTAAGCATACCCTATGCTATGCTATGATATATTTGACTTTAAGAGGGACTGACGTCTGAGTTTGTATCGGTCTTTCTTCTCAGAGTAGTCAGATAGGAAACGCCGTCCTCATCTAGTTTTTAAAATATGATTGACGTGTAAAAGTGTTTGGACAAACCTACTTACAGAAATAAAATCATTTATCATTTATTTTTCATTCCGCGCGCGCATCCTTCCGTGACGGTTGCGTTTTTGTTCGACAGCGCTGATTTTACGTGTCGTAGTAAAAAATGACGAACATTCTAAAGTGTGATAAATGTAACATAGTTATTGATGAGATGTTATCTTACATCCAAAATAAAGTGTCGGTTATCGATGAAGAAACACTAGTGCGGATTTGTGTTTCATCATTTACCAGTGATGAAATCAAAAGGTCAAAGTCACTTCTTTTCGATTCCATTACGTCGAATATGCGAAAAATCATGAGAAAAAACAAAGGGAAAGAACAGAGAGATTTAGCAGATATCATAAATCTGTTCAAATCTGCCGATCCAGATGATATACCAGTGTTTGTGGCAAGGCAACTTGAAAAACTGCCACCTATTACGTTTGACCATTTAGACTGTACCAAACTGCTGAAGGATCTTGTTCGCATGCAAGCAACAATTGATGAAGTGAAAACTACATATGCTACGTTAGATAGATTGAAGGAATTGAGAACGGAATTCCTACAAATCAAAAATGATTCGCTACCACCTACGTCTGCGTGTAAAGTAAATGCAAAACGAGGCGGATGGTTACTTGATAGTGGCCCTATGGGGCTTTCGCACCTGCTTAATTCTTCTCTGAACGAGTTGTGCAACAATAACGAAAGTGATAGTGATTTAAATAAATTATCACCACAATATAGAGAAATTATGCGGGTAGAAGAAAATCAAAATAATCGCAAGTCATGTACGCAGCAACGGTTATCAGCGAACAGTGCCGGAGCCGCGATGACTCACGCGCAGGTAACGAGTGTATGTTCGACCGGTGGTGTTGTGGCTAGTGTAGCGGTGACGCCGCCGTCGTCATCGACGACGACTGAGCGCTCGAGAAACACCACTGTGTTTGGAACGCGAGCGAGTCAGCTGATTTTGCCTGTAACAATCGCAGGTGCTGTTACCGACAACGATGTAAAGGACCAGTGTGATGCGCCGTGCAATGTAAACAATAACGGTGACGGGTGGAAAAAAGTGTCATATAAGAAGAAGCCGTCTAAATACCGTTATGTGGGCAAAACGGGCGTAGCGAGAGATGTGGAGTGCCAATTTAGAGCAGCAGATAGGAAAGTTCCCATATTTATCACTAATATTCATAGTGAAACGCCCGAAATCGAGATAGTGAATTACATCCGCTCCAAGACACAGGACTCGGTTTCTCTGGAGAAAATACTGATGAAGAAAATAAGGGATCATATTGCCTACAAGTTTTTAGTTTCCGAATCCAAATTACCATTGTATTTGGATGAAAATTTGTGGCCACAGGGCATCATATTCAGACGATTTGTCCATTTTAATCGCCAAAAATCGAACAGATCTCTATTTGTTGACGACTTAAGTACAAATAAATAATGGATAAGTTACGGCCCACTTCTAATAAAATTGTGAATCACGAAACTTATACTTTGACAAGTTTTAATTGCAAGAGTGTTAAACGTACTGTTGACAGTGTCAGAGAATTATGTCGGACATCGGATATAATAGCACTGCAGGAGACGTGGCTAATGCCGGATGAATTACCCTTTCTGGGCACTATAGACCCCGAGTTTAGCACTACTGGTACATCTGCAGTGGACACGTCGATGGGGATGCTGCGCGGTCGACCGTACGGCGGCGTAGCTCTGATGTGGAGACACAGCGTATGCCAGAATGTGAGTGTCGTTTCGTGCGATAATCCGCGTGTGTGTGCAGTTAAAATAGTGACGGCCGATAGGCCGATTATCGTGCTAAGTGTATACATGCCTACGGACGCGCTTAGTAATTTGCCTGAGTTTACGGATTGCCTTGGCAGGGTGAGTGCAATTATAGATGAATATGGGATAGATTCTGTTTACTTATTAGGTGACTTTAATGCACATCCTAGTGAATTATTTTATAATGAACTTACTAACTTCTGTCATGATCAAGACTGGGTGTGTGTTGATGTTAATATGTTAGGTGTTCAGTCGGGCACTTATACCTTTGTTAGTGAGGCTCATGGCTCGAAAAGGTGGCTTGACCACTGTGTGGTGACGCGATCCGCACTGTGTTCCGTTTTCAGTGTTTATGTTAATTATAATATTACGTGGTCTGACCATTACCCTCTCGTACTTGAATGTAAACTTAATTTATTAACGCCAAAAGTAAATGTCATAAATAATATTAATACGGGTGTGTTATGGGGAGAAAGAACTCGTGAACAGATTAAATTGTACCAAATAGAATGCAACAGTAAATTAAAATTAATTGATTTTCCATCAGAATTTATTCATTGTGCAGATAATTATTGTAATGAGCCTAATCATAGATCGGTTATAGAGAAATTGTATGGAGATATTGTGACCGCACTCAGTGAGTCTGCGGCTGTAGGTCGTGGAAGTGCGCGACGCAGGGGTAATTCGCGATGCATTGTGGGGTGGAATAGGCACGTAAGTGAGGCGTACGGGGTGGCCAGGTTGCAGTTTCGTGTTTGGCAACGATGCGGGGGGCCTTCAACTGGGCCTGCTTACAATGAGATGTGTCAGAGCAGAAGGATTTTTAAGTCCAGGCTTAAATGGTGCCAAGACCATCAGCACCAGATTAAAATGGATATCCTTGCTTCACATCATTTAAAAAAGGATTTCCGTAACTTTTGGAAAGGCACGAATAAAATGGCACATCGGCCTGGCCTCCCCGTAGGCGTCAATGGGTTGAGTGACCCCAAGGACATTGCCAATCTCTTTAGAGAACATTTTCATGTGAAATCGCCTCTCGGGCCGCCTTCGCTGGGGATGTTTAATGTTGAGACATGTTGTGGTCAGGTGGGTACGAGAATTAGCTCTAAAAATGTAGCGTGTGCTGTTAATTCAATGTCCAGAGGCAAGTCCCCTGGCCATGACGGCCTCAGTGTTGAACATCTTCAGCAGGGTGGACATCACCTACCTAGAGTGTTGGCAATGCTTTTTAGTTTTTGTATTAGTCATGCATACTTACCCTCTGAACTCATTAAGACAATCGTAGTGCCTATAGTGAAAAATAAAACAGGGGACCTGTCAGATAAGGGTAATTACAGGCCTATTTCATTGGCGACTATTATTGCGAGAGTGCTTGACGGCTTGCTTGACACACAGTTAAATGAATATTTGCATCTGCACGATAATCAGTTTGGTTTTCGCCCAGGATTGTCCACAGAGACTGCTATACTGTGTCTTAAGCATGCCGTCAGGTATTATACGGACAGACATACTCCAGTGTACGCGTGCTTTCTCGACTTATCCAGGGCTTTTGATCTGGTCTCTTATGACATTCTATGGAAGAAGTTGGAGAACATAGATTTCCCCACAGAACTGATTAACTTGTTTAAATGTTGGTATGGAGGCCAGATCAATAGCGTGAAATGGGCGGGTTCTCTGTCGGAACCATATGGGTTGGAGTGTGGGGTGAGGCAGGGAGGGTTGAGCTCCCCCGCACTCTTTAACTTATATGTTGATGCACTGATTGTTGCTCTCAGCAGTCATCATGTCGGTTGTCATATTGATGGAGTGTGCCTGAATAATATCAGCTATGCGGACGACATGGTGCTGCTGAGCGCATCGGTTTGTGGCATAAGAACATTGTTGGAGATATGTGAGGCATATGCTGAAGAACACGGTCTGAAATACAATGTCACGAAAAGTCAGTTTATGGTGTTTGAGGCCGGCTCAAAATGTCCTATAACAGTACCGCCCATCAAACTGTACGGGGTTCCCTTGCTAAAAGTGAACCTCTTCAAATACCTAGGGCATTTGGTTACTGTCGGTCTCAGAGACGATACTGATATCGAGAGGGAGCGGAGGGCATTGTCAATTAGAGCTAATATGATAGCCCGCAGGTTTGCACGTTGTTCCAAGTCGGTCAAGCAAACACTTTTTAGAGCTTATTGTACCTCATTTTACACGTGCAGCCTGTGGGTGAATC
Source organism: Agrochola macilenta (assembly GCA_916701695.1). Lineage (NCBI taxonomy): Eukaryota > Metazoa > Arthropoda > Insecta > Lepidoptera > Noctuidae > Agrochola > Agrochola macilenta. The sequence continues at coordinate 4,372,605 of OU753554.1, read as the reverse complement.
ACACCCAAAAAGCATACGAAGCCCTCCGCGTCCAATATAACAACGCTTTCAGAGCGCTGATGGGGCTGCCGCGACACTGTAGTGCCTCAGGCATGTTTGCCGAAGCTAGCGTCGACTGCTTCTATGCAACGATGCGTAAGAGGTGCGCGTCTCTGGTGCGCAGGGTGCGCGGCAGCCCCAACAGCGTGCTGATGATGATAGCTGACAGGCTCGACTGTCCTTACTTACGACGCTGCAGTGACTTGCACGTCACCTACAGTCGTCGGCCATTAATGTGTTAGTGTACTGTGTTTTTGTTTTTGTATTGTATTGTAACGTATTGTTTGGTGTATGTGTGTTGTATTAAATATTGTATGAGTCATTGTAACTCGAATTAATAAATGAATAATAATAATAATAATAATAATTTATGGTAATTGGAATAAAGTTGATTTTGTGTTAGCAAAATAAGGTGAATATTTGCACCGATACGCCAAGTGCAGTGCCAGTATAACATTTTTTATATTTAATTTGAAGGAGCAGTGTGAGACCCCACCAGCTAAAGTGGCCAAGTTTACACCAGATCAGGTAAGAATTATACAATTTTTTTTTGTAATTTTTGCCCAACTTAAATGGGATGATAACCTCTTGACAACCCCTGGGGTCGTACCCACAGTTTGTCAGGCAGTGCAGACAGTAACAGACGTATGAGACAGTAAGCCGGGGTTGCCACAGGCCACGTAGGAGATGGCGGGACGAACTAGATAGGTTTCGTCCCAACTGGAAGGCGGACGCGCGGGCTCGCGAAAGATGGAAGGAGTGGAGGGAGGGAGATCTTTGCTCAGGAGTGGGATAGGGTAGGCTAGAAAAAAAAAAGATTATTGAACAAAAGGATATTGTTCGAACTCTGGATCCCTATAGCCTCGGTCACACATAGCGAATACTCGCTGCGAGTGAATTCGCTGCAAATTATACTCTCAGCGAGTATTCGCTGCCTGCCTGTCACACACAGCGATTTCTACACGCGAATTTCGACAGCGGCGCGCTGAGCGGAATGGCTACTCGTAACGAGTATCCTGTCACACACAGTGAATGCTCGCGAGTTGAATTCGTCGCGAGTAATATTGAACATGCTCAATTCTAATCGCGGCGAATTCAACTGGCGGCGAATGAATCTAGTCGCAGCGAATACCCTGTCACACACAGCGAGTTCTCGCTGCGAATGCCTAATCTCAGCAAGTATTCGCTGCGTGTGACCGAGGTTTTACATGGAGCATAGCATATATAGCAAACTTTTGGTTACAACAGACTGCTGAGCGTCCTGGAATTCGATTCCCAGGTTTTTAAATCAATATCTCAGTAGCAGCTGTCTTTTTGTTTTTTTTTTTGGGTGGGAAATCATCAAATGACTCCTCCCGCTCTGGGCGGAGCGAGTGAGTGTCAGACTTTTACTGACTAAAACCCACCCGTGTTCCTTCCGTTGCCTGTGTGCTGGGGCCGCGATATCCCTTTCGGATAAACCCGCAACCCCAGCAGGAGCAGCTCAGAGTCTGGATATGTGTTCGACGGCAATAGGCTCGCCCCCTATTACATGGGACTTAAACATAACTGGCGAAATGTGAGTGTACTGTTCACCTCTGCCTAACCCTTTGGGAATACGAGCGTGATATTATTTTATGTAAAGTGAATGATAAGTCTTCCGCGTTTTTTGAAACGACACTTATTTTTTATTAATATTTTTTTTTCTTGTAGAGTCCAGGAGGCATCAGCACCCCAGGACCAGAAGACACTCCTAAAAGCGTATCTTCAGCATCCATACCTGCAGCCGTGGACGCGCAACTACAGCGGCTGAATGCAGCGCTGACAGGACGACTTAGCTCACAGCGCGCTCGACGGAACAGGGACTCGGTACCTTCTGTTCCTGTGCCTCGTAAGTGTATAATGTTTCAAGGTAAAAACCTTGTTGAGAAATAGTCTGTAATTATATGTTACTAGCTTTTGCCCGCGGCTTAGCCCGCGTGGAGGTCGGAAATTATGCCACGGGAATGTACTATCGGGATAAAAAGTATCCTATGTCTTTACCCAGGTCATGGTCTACCCATGTGCCGAATTTCATTCAAATCCGTTCAGCCGTTTTAGCGTGAAAGCGTAACAAACAACTCACTTTCGCATTTATAATATTAGTTAGGATTATAAAAATGTCATGAATTACATTGATATATTGTAAAAGTAAGTTCTTGAATGTAGTTGGGATTCCCTGAATTGTTTCCCCGGTCTTCTTCTTTTCGTGTGGTTAGTGACTAACCTGTTGTTAGAGTTTTAAAGCCGCCTGGATCTCTGACTTGGCTTCACATGCCGTAGAGAAATATCTCTCAGGCGTGCCGGTTTCCTCACGATGTTTTCCGTCAGCGTTTTAGAAGCAAGTCATAATTATACAATACGCACATGAATCCGAAAAGTCAGACGTGCGTGCAAATTGCATCTTCAGTTGCTCATTTAGTATTAGAATAGCTTTTTGATAATTATTGTGTCATGTGCTCTTTATATATATTTTTTTACCCGACTACGCCAAAGCCAAAATGAAGGGTTATGATTTTAACAGTCTATGTATGTCTGTTTGTATTTACGTGTGTTCCACCGTAGCGCCTTAACTTGAAACGAATTTGATGAATGCGGTATCAATAGATTCGTAATAATGGTCCGGGAGACAGGCTGCTAACGCCCGTACCGAATAAGCGTGATCGCGATAACGATGTATCGTTAATCGTCATGACATACGCCATCTTGCGATAACGCCAACCATTCCTTTTACTAATATCACCGTGAGCGCTGTCAATAATGACAGTTGTGCTGTTTTGTTTTGAGTCGCATCATAACTTTAGACTAACGTGGCAATTTCGAAATTGTGCTTCTGGCTACCGTGGCCACCTAACCAACGAAAAAGCAGAAATTTATAGTTTAAATACAAAGAAATATGATATGCAAATTTTGACGTTGAGCAAGCACCATGAGAGCGTTCACGAGCGTTCCGAATTGTTGACAGCCCTCAACTGTCATAATCGTGCTATCTAAATCGGAACGCCAATTATTGATGTCAGCGCTGTGAGCGATTACGTTCTAATTCGGAAAGCGGCCATAGGCATATAAATTCTCCCTTTTATCTGACCTCGAAAAAAATTACAAAGTAAACCCGTCGTCGCTTGCCATTATAATTTTGTAGGTATTCCTGACACCCACGTGGTATACAGGCATGCCACCACGGCTTTACCTTGACCAGTTTTGTACCTATGTCTTGATTACTGCCTGAAATATTTTCTTGTTTCGTACTTTTTAGATCACTTTTATATTTCCGTAGTCGGGTTACAGTTTTTTAAACAAATTTATTTTATTTTTATTCGTTTTTCTAGCCCCAGATTCAGAACCCGCGCCAGAATCCCAGCCAAACACAGTAGGTTGGGACGACACGACGCCCGCGCAACAACCCGCCGAGCCCGAACCTGAGATGTCCATGGAAATACAAGTCAAGAGGTTCATGCTGTCTTCTAATGTTGATGTGAGTCTTTTTTTTGTATGTTTGTTACGCGCGGTTACTCCGCTAATTATGAATTGATTTGGATGATTCTTTTATTTTTTTTAAACCACCGACTTCCAAAATAAACAATACAAAACGAAAAATAACTAACTTCTAAAGTCGTTGGCAAAAAACAAAATTCAAAACCAAAGAGAGAAAACTTTTTACAAAAAAAAAAAAACCACCGATTTCCAAAATTTAAGTAATTTTTCACTTTGTAGTATTTATTTTGGAAGTCGGTGGATTTTTTTTGTAAAAAGTTTTCTCTTATATTACTTATTCACTTAATACTTATTCAGTGCTCACGGATAAAAACAATTCCCGTAGTCTTGGCGTTTGTAACAACGTCGAGTCAAGTATTGAGAGCTCAATTTATCAAAAAAAATACGGAAACATCCCGAAATTTGCCTGATTTATTTGGGAATTTATTATTGTTTTATTTATTTTCGTATTTTAAATAGTAGATTGTCTGTATTTAATTGCAAAGATAGACGGTGCGCCTTTTTAAGGCGGCTTCAGACAGTGTAAGATATGCATCGCCAATACATCACTTAAGAGGGCGCCCGAGGGTCCACTAGAACAAGTCCTTTAAAAAAAAATATCATATGACTGACAAGGAATTATGAATAACGGCTAGTAAGTGTGTCTAGAATTTTCTATTACCTTTTATAAAGATTCATTGTGCCACGAAGCAACAAAATACCATCTAGAGGAATGTTTCTAGACACACTTACCGAGGGTCTTTACTAGCCGTTATTCATAATTCCTTCTCAGTAACAAGATAATATTTTTAAAAGGAGTGGATCTAGCGGACCGTTGGGCGCCCTCTTAAAAGGGTTTATCCTAAAAGTTGGGAATGTTGCAAATAACTGTCAAATATTTACCTGTTTTGATTCTTAAAGCAATATTACTAATAATAATATTATTATTATAAATAAGAAATGTGGCTAACTAGAGAACTACAATATTAATAATGAATTGCAATTATAACATTGAATTTGATGTTGTACCCATTTTAGGTGTAAAAAACGCATTTGGAAAGTTTCCAAATAGTTTTTTTACATCTATAACTAAACATTCGGTGTTACGATATTATTGCATTTCAAGTCTTTGTCAGTTCAGCCCTTGGCTATCTTTTAACGAGGAAATAAAAACTGCAGCGAATGAACACTTGTTGTAAATTTGTTCATTCGAATTATTCATACCTATTTTAATTTGTCTTCACAGAATCGCGACGAGATAATCTCAATGATATCCCACCTCGGCGGCGAAGTATTTGAAGGGGCGGAGTTGGACCCCGAGGTTACCCATCTACTATGCGCGGCGCCCGGGCGCAGTGAGAAGATGTTGGGTTCTATAGCGGCTGGTAGATGGGTTCTTCATCCCGTTTATGTCGCTAAGAGTCGAGCTGCGGGGAGTTTTCTACCGGTAAGTAGCATAATTGGTTTATAATGTTCCTGCTTCTGGGATACCGACCTCCTCTCCGCCAGTAGGGAAACCAACATGTTTTATGTCATTGAAATTTTTTTTACTTGAGATTTATGATGACGTAACATAGCGGATATTGGCGCCTGATCACTTTTCGACCTCATTACTTAGACGATAAGGTCGGAAAGTGGTGATTTATTGTATTGTGTAATTTTAAGATAGAAATGACGTCAACTTACAGACTTGACAGGTATTTACTATTAAGGTATAAATAGACAAAGTTTACAATTCACACATTTATGGTGACTTATCAAACTCAAGTTATATTTCGTTGTGCTGGTGCTGTAGTATTTATTTTATTCGTTTCTCATAGATTATAACTGTTTCTGAGGTTTAGTAGTTGGACCATCTGTCTCAGATCTAGAGGTCCTGGGTTCGAATCCAAATTTTTTTGCTTGGTTTGGTTGGTGGTAGGGCTTGTCCTAGGTCCGCCTGGTTACCTATCACTGTCTTATCTAAGTCTGTCGTTATGTTTGTGTGTTTCGGCAGTTAGAGGTAAGATAGCCAGTTCTTCTGTGGTTGAGGATTCTGAGTGAAGTTTGCTTCTATCTTTAGTCTGATCATCACTTACTATCAGGTGCCATGCAGGCCAAGAGTTATCCCGTTGTGTATAAAAAAAACATATATATTGAGTTAAAGTTTTGTTTAAAACACTGCAAGGGTCACGGGATAGATGCTTTCTTTCTTCATCGCGTGCCAACGCTCTGGTTATTTTTTATCTTACTCGCTCATATCACACCGACGCGATACGTGCTAATTCGTAGCACACCTCGCGCAGCATAGCTTGATGTTGTTACTCACCCCATATTTTGCCCATTACAGGAAGAAGAGTACGAGTGGGGCAACCCCCTAGCCACTGGCCTGCCGGGCCTGGCGGGCGCCGAGCGCGTGCTGGCGCGCGCGGCGCACCGCTGGCGGGCGGCGCGCGCGCGCGGGGCGGCGGGCCCGTTCGCCGGCGTGGCGGCGCTGCTGCACGTGCCGGCGCCGCGCAGGCGGCTGCTGGCGCGGCTCGTGACTGCAGGGGATGGGGAGGCGCCGGAAGATGAGTGAGTACTAAATTCATTTATTCTTAAAATCCCACAGCTTGTCTTGAACATCGACGATTATAAAGTACAGTTCCCTAAATCCAAACCGTTCACGACTGGATTTGCATGGACACTTTGGAACCTACATGCTGGAATTAATCATATTTTCTTATAATAACCATATACAGTCAAAACCGTTTATACGACCGACGTACCGGTTATAACGTCAAAATTTTGAGATCCCAACATTTCTGTGTATTTAACATAGTTTTTGGTTATAACAACTATCTGCTATAACAACCGTAATCCATCAGTCCCTTCGAGATCGTTATAAACCACTTTGACTGTTTATACAGAAGGTGACAGGGACATCGACGCGAAAACTGATACCATAGATTCAGTACATGATTCTGAAGAACCCTACGTCGAAATTTTTCGTCGGTTATAAAAAAAAATCTGCTGTTCCATACATTTTAACCGCGTTTCACTTTCCTTTCCTATAAAACAGCTGTTTTTTTTAAATAACCGACGAATAATTTCAACACAGTGAGGTCCAGAATCATGTACTAAATCTATGTCCTATGATCCAGTGTCAGACCTTAATATTGTAACCTTTGTTTATGAATCAATAAACTTTTTATTTATTTATTTTATGGTATTAATTTTCGCATTGATGTACACGAAAAATAATGTTCATCAATTTGTAACCACTTGACAAAATTGTGTCAATATAAGTTTTTACCCGATTACGTGACAACAAAGACTGGGTTGTTATACTTATGAACACTCAAAATTTTATGATCACGGCAACAAACCCATATTTTGATAATAGCATAAATCCTTGACATCCTTTTTAATTCACTAGAAAAGCGCTAGATGAATTTCTAACACCATAATAATCTTTCGGTCTCCTATGGTTGTCGTTACTGCCATTTAATAGCCTAATGGTGTGACCTTCAGACTGCCAAATCATATTCGAACCCAAGGCACACACGCACCTCTGACTTTTCGGATTCATGTGCGTATTGTATAATTATCACTTGCTTCAAAAACGGTGAAGGAAAATATCGTGAGAAAACGGCATGCCTGAGACATATTTCTCGACGGCATATGAAGCCAAGTCAGAGGCCCGTGGGTGGCTTTAAAACTCTGACACCAGGTTAGTCACCGACCACACGAAAAGAAGAAGAAGATTACTGCCATTATGATGCCTTATTTGTATATTTTTATTGTTTTTCAGGCCGCCCTACTCGAACGAAAACATAACAGTATGTTTCGCGGACAAACGCTACCCGTTATCAGACAGAGATAGCGCTTGGCTCATATCTAAGAGAATACCAGTATGCGCGCCCGTCTTACTTAGTTCATACCTCACTGATGACCCTCCACCGAAGCCCGAGGAACATTGCTTGCCGGATTTCAGACCTTAAGTTTAAGAAAATAAAGTTTAAATTCGTTGCGTAACGATGTTAAAAAAAATCCAGTCTGCTAGACAAATTTAGAGGAACACTGCTTGTTCGATTTTAGACCTTAAATGTATGTCGTCAGAGTCTAAAATCTTTATACAAGACAGAGACGGAGCATGAATATACTTAACGAAATTCCAGCCTGTCCGCCGAAATCAGAGACTTGCCCCAATAAAGACATTAAATGTAACTGCTTTTGAGTTTAAAATCGAGTCAAAATATACAAAGCAGAGTCGACAAAAAATGCGGAAAAAAACGCCTCGGGAATACTTACTTATTTTCAACTTTTACATAAAAATTAAGCCAAAGTTATCTCGGTACATCACAAATGCAGTATTTTATTAATAGGAAGTTCAACATGGACAATTATTATATAGTGAGTAAAAAAAACCCTGGCCAATACGAAAAGGGCACATAAGTGCAGTACATATATATATACATATACGGTATAACATTACCAAAGGTAATAAAAAATCTTATTATTATTGAAAATTAAAAAATGTATTGCTATTTAAAATTCACGTTTTTAGTACCAAAATTATCCCAATTACATAAAAAAAATTGCAAATTATCAATTGGGGTCTTAAGTTATGACTTGTGGACACCCGCTAAATGACGGCCGCCTGGGCCCCATGTATTATTACGGTAAAATCTCCCTTTGAAAACAAATGAGGGTTTTTTTATTTTTTCGCGCTAAACCTGAAAATTGTTTGATCAGAATAACGAGCAGAATCAATTGAACCACTCTTTAAATACACATATTTCAAAAAATCTACATTAAAAACGTTACCGTTTCTATTTAATAATAGGTCAAGCCATCACATGTGCAAACCCGCTAAATTGGCCCGAGCCCTCCCTCGAGTAGAGCGTCGTCGCAGACGCAAGAAACGATCAGAATTGCCAGTGAAACTAAAGCAGCACATAAAACCTTTACAATTATTTTAATGATTTTTATTCTCTCTGAAATAGGTCAATTGAATTAAAAATCTGTTGGGGTGTCTGAGGTTTTGCGCATTTAACGTTACACGTTGTATAGACTCTCAGTACGATACTTAACACCCCTCACGGATCAGAAAGGGTTTTTTTTACACACTGTTTAAGAAAACAAAAATGCATATCTGATGAATATTCGATTCTTTATTCGATTTAATTGTTTAATATTATCGATTATAATATGACCGAGACCGCTGTACCGTGCCTTAGGTATGTGCGCACTCACGGGGACGCAGTGCAGTCCGCTGATTCGTCAACGCTCACGGCGCCCTGCTACCCGCCTCGCCGCGCATTCCTAAAGCACGGTACAGTGGTCTCGGTCAAACTATAATTTGTATAGATGAATAATAATTGCGTTATGTTTAAAGTTTCAACTGAATTAAGAAGAATTAATTATTTATGTTAATGTTGACTGAAGTGTGTTATTGTATATTATTAGTTATAGCTGCATTATTTTGTGACAATAATTATTAAAGAATATTATAAATATTATGTATTTGTTTTTATTTTAGCTTTTTCAAATAATCAATAGCTTTAATATGATAAGTTAAAAAAGGGGGAATACCGGACAAGATTTTACTAGAAACTAAGGTTAATAAAAATCATTAATTAAAAAATATTTTTATTAACTATAATAAAACGATCAAACAACAACAAACATTTTTTTACTTTAATTACAGCACCAATCGTATACCATGTTTCTTTAAAGTAAATATTACTAAAAAGTTAAGCTATAAATATTACAAAAAATCCATAAGTAAGATTAAAACTAATAATTTATTATTAGAATTTAATGACGAATCGAAACAGTTGCGAGGTAACTCATATCAACCATCGTTAAAAGAACAGAATAAAAAGAACTGACTTATAATAAATTTCTAACTACTTATAATCACAATGCTATGTTTTTCCATAGTAAAAAATAACACGTATATTAAAATATTAATTATTATATTTATACTTTTCAACTTAGCGTCATCCCGGTATTGCTGCGTTATGTATTTACATCATTATATTCATCATCATGTGCCAAGCCTTTTCCCAACTATGTTGGGGTCGGCTTCCAATCCAACCGGATGCAGCTGAATACCAATTTGACATGGAGCGATTGCCTATGTGACCTCCACAGCCCAGTAACTGGGTAATACGATACCACTTGGTAACACTGCTTGTCAGACATTCGGGCTTCTGACGACCAGTAACGACTGTCATAGATCCACGAATGACAGCCGGGACCAACGGCCTATCGTGCTTTCTGAGGTACGGAGGAGTCTCAGTATGTAAACATGGTCACCCATCCACAGACCGGGGCAAGTGTAGCTTAACCTGATGGATCGACCCGAGCGGCTGTTATTATTTCGCCACGAGCTCCTCCTTATTTACATAATTATATTATTAACTATTAAAACTAAAAATAAATTCTTGCTTGAAAATTCTAAGTGCCAAAAGTAGAGATGTTCTCAAATTATAAACAAAATTTAAACTGGTTTTAAGGTTTTACATAATATCCACATTTCGGTTGTAAAAGATGTTTCTATACATAAGTTGAGATTTTTAGATAGAATATTAGTAGATTTTGAATTGCTTCTACTATACAGTTGTTCATATGCATTGACTGGTTTCTAACCGCCTAAAATAATACATTCACCGTTCTCTTAACTAAACAAATAAATAAAATTGCATGCATAATGAAAGTATATACGGTACTTATAAATAATAATAAAAAATTATATGCCTGTTTGTTCCGGCTAATCTCCGAAACGGCTGGACTGATTTTGACGGGACTTTCACTGGAAAATAGCTGATGTTATAAGGAGTAGAGTTTTATTTTAGAAAAAGAATTAGGGTACGCGGGCGCAGCCGCAGGCAGCAACTAGTTCTTTATATGGTAACACCATCAGTCACCTTTGTTCTTCATCTGCCATTATTCAAATTTCTTCACCATAACTTTTAGGGCCCTAGTCTCATCTTCAGGATAGTTTAGGCCGGATTCAGCCAGTTCCTTCAAGGTAATAGTAGCGATGGTCGTGAAGCCGGCTCGGGCTGCACTGATCTGCGAAGCGGGGCCGGTGAACACTGTGGAGGTGGCTTTAATGCCGTGGTGGAGGCTGAGGGGTTTCCTGTAAATAGAGGTTGGTGGATCAGTTATTTTGAAAATGATTTTGATTGGCACACAATTCATGGAAAATAATAGAGGTTGGTTTTGGTTGGCGTGTTATTTTTGAAAATAATAAGTAATTTTTGTCACTAATATGGGACCGACGCTGATCTATGGGAAATCGCGAAAAAAAAAATCAGCTGTTCCCTACATTTCGGCGAGGCATGCGAACATAAATGTAAGGAACAGCTGATTTTTTGTCCCATAGTGAAAGTTGTTCATAATGATGAGTACAATGACCCATTAAGAGGTTTAGTGTAAACAAAAACTAAGGTTGTATATATTTACAATACAATTGTAATAAAATAATCTATGGGGTTATCATTTTTTTTCAATACAGCTTTAATAAACAATCTCACAAATGGTTAGCGACAATGCCCCCCTGTCAATGTTGTTAAAGCTCCAAAAGATCCTTGTATTTGTACCACATTCTCAAAACTATTTACTACGCATTTATTACAAAATAAGAAAAAAAAAAAAATACAGGTACTTTTGAATTGCCAAGGGGTCGGTCAGTCAGAAAGATGAAGCTAGCTGCCCATTCCAAAGCGTAGTAGGTACCTTTGGAAAAGAACAGGCAAGAAACTCCACGGACACTTACGCTTTCTTCGAGAGTTCTAGAGTCAAAGATATGAAGCCGCCATATAGCCTAATATTGAACAAATTAAAACCTGAATATTTTACAGGTCAGTGAACTGTAATATTATCAAGGCTGATTTATTTCGTGGCAATTTTACTGCTACCAACCTATTTATATTGTGTGTATATGCTGCTTTGTTTACAAAAAGTTATGACAGTAGGTACCTGGGCGACCGCGCTCTGCTCGGACGAAAATAGAGAAAACGAATTTTCCCAGACCTAGCTAGATCGATTTTTCGCCCCCGTAAACACGATTTCGGTGAAAATTGCAATAAAGGGGTTATTGCAATTTTCACCGAAATCGTTAGTCCTTTTCGAGAATGCGATTACAAATATACTTATACAAATATTGCTTATTTAATAATATGGGATATTTCTTAATAAATAACAACTTATATTAAAGGCTGTAGGTAGAGGAACCTGTTGTACGTTGGACAGTGTTGTACCTAGAACAATCGTAATTTTTAGAAAATTCCCGCACTTTAAAATAATATTGTCTATGGCAATCGAAGCACTCTTTGTCAACTCTAACGTGAAGTTAGTTGTGATTCGCCGGCTCCGCATCAATGCAGATAAAAAAGGTAATTTATGATTTCTTGCTCAAAAAGTACGTTTTTCGGACTTTACTTATTGCCTATTTATTTAGCACGATGTTCATTTATAAAAATCTTTTTATTTACACTTAAATCTCAGTATACGAGTATGTAGGTAATAGATGGTATATAGGTTTTCGAAACTATCCTCAATTTTAAGTGTGTTTATGAAGCTTGTTAGAAGAAATTGTTGCGATGTTGTACCTTGGTCCCCAACTAACTATGTACCTTGGTCACTGGCCAAGGTACATCATATTGGTTGTACCTTGGACACCAAATTGTTTACGCTTTCCTTGACTTTTATTTTTTAAGTTATTACATTTATCAATGTTGCAGGAAAAATGCCGCGAAGCAGGCAAAACATAAAAAGAGCCTCATTCGACAGGGATAAAATTGAGACTGCAGTAAAATTATTGAACGAAAATAAGTTTTCACTTCATGGTGCTTCCAAACATTTTCTAATACCCAGAACTAGCTTGAGACGCTACTACAACTGTGTCATGAATGAAGGGATCTCGGTAAAGGACATACGTAAAAATCTTGCAGTCAAAAAAGTTTAGTATTCGATGACGGCCAAGAAATAATGCTTGTGAACTATATCAAAGACGGAAGAAGAATACTTCGTAGGGCAGATAAACTCTCTAAACGATGTTGGGTGTTTTCATAAAGTCGATGCAAAAATCTCAAAAAAATGGGAAATGGCCTGCTATGGATGATTAAAATTTATACTCATACAGAGATGTCAAAGAAAAGATTAACATACCAAAGAGAGTTAATTCCAAAAGAGAGAAGTCTATTATGTGCCAGAAATGGCAAAGTATTGGGATTTTTGTTAATCTAAAATTCCTACACGTGATCTCATAATAATAATTAAGTCTGAGGGAAAAAAATATTGTTTAGGTATTAACTATTTTATAATTTTGTTAATTTAAAATTCCTACACGTGATGTCAAAGTTATAATTAAGAAGTCTGAGGAAAAAAATTAAGTCTATTGATTATTTTTAAGTTGTTTTTATTTGATATTAAACCTTGTTTAAGTAAGTAAAAACTTAATAGATTTAACATGTGATCTGATCTGATAATTTATATTATCAGCCATTTAAGACAGTTATTTGTTCAAATAAAATAAACTCGCTTTATAAAACAACTGCAAGTCTATAACTTCGTTTTATTCTAGTATGTCCCAAGTACAACTGGGACGGTCTAAGGTACATCAGGTCTGTTGTGCCTTGGACAGTTTTCCCTTTTTTTTTTAAACGGCTTTTGTTCTCAGCTTTATACTAAACCCACAGATTTTATTAATTTATTATATAGTTGAATAGCTGACATTTCCATATACGCATATTTTACAGGACTTATTCCTACCATTTATTTGTTAAAAATGAAAATGAAAAAAACTGGTCTACGTACAATAGGTTCCCCTACTATTTAATATGATAACATTATCGCTGAATTGAAATTGTGTTATTAGGGTGCAGAGGTCAAATCTAATCATCTCAATAGCTGAACCCAAACAGGAAACAAGCGATTTATTTTATTGAATGGGTTTATTAACGACAGTTATAGGTACCTTGTTAAGATGTGACAACTAGAATAAGTACGTCGTTCCATTGGTAGCGTAGTAGGTACATGGTGTAAAGCAAGATAAAACTTGTCTTGACAGTTCGTTGAACAAAGAAAGCTGTACGTACCTATTGGGTTAGTATAGTACTTACTCGTGGAAGTACTTTAGTATGTTTCACCTTAGATCGCAGACGAGGCCGTGAGCAACAGCTAGTAATTATATAAATAAATATTTTATTGACCCGCGAATAGGGTTACCGTCTATGTAAGGGAGGCTGCCTGTCTAGGATGTACAATATGCCTGATTTTTGAGAAAATTGCATGTCCGTAAAAAAACCGTTAAAAAAAACTGTAAGTGTTAAATAAAATAAATAATGCGCTACAGATAGTTTTAAAGACTGGCATTTATTTAAAATGAAAAATATGAACAATTTACGACCACTAAACTAATGAAAAACGAACTTACTAGGTACACTAAGTGATATATTTTTTTTCCGAAGACTTTTTTTTTTCTAAATTATAATTAAAAAAATCATCACACGAAACGTTTTTAAAAATTTATTGGGTTACTAATAACACTTTTACCGACTCTATGGCCAGGCGATTCCTTTCTTTACTCAACTGTGCATTTATTAGGGAAATCCAAAAATGCCTGTCTCAGTTTAGCGCCGGCCGCACGCCTGTCTTAACCGTAAAATGCCTGTCAAATGCGGCAAATGCCTGTCAGATGGTAACCCTACCCGCGAATCATATTACTTAGATCAACTGGTTCAACATACAACCTGACCCTTTTTTTTTAATAATATAATATATATACAGTAATATTGCCAAATTAAACAAAACAGCGAAATATTATGTCAAATATTTCGCTGTTTTGTTTAAATTTGGCAATATTAATGTATGGAAATAAGAAATGTGGCTAACTAGCGAACTAGAATATTGATTATGAAATGAAATTATTAATATCGTAACACCGAATTTTTAGTTTTAGACATAATAAAAGTATATGGAAACTTTACAAATGCTTTTTTACAACATCAAATTCAATGTTATAATACTTTGTATACTTACATTGAATTTGATGTTGTAAAAAGACATTTGTAAAGTTTAAAACAAAAAATTCGGTGTTACGATATTAATAATTTCATTTCATAATCACTATTCTAGTTCGATAGTTAGCCACATTTCTTATTTCCATACTTCCATATTGCCGAATTAATCAAAACAGGTAAGTTTTTGACAGCAATTTGCGACGTTGCCAACTTTTAGTATAAACGCTCTTAATATTTAAACGTTGTGATGTGCACGGTTTATCAACTGCAGGCAGGAGATAATGAAAATGACGCGAATGCATGTGACTTTGTTATCTCTTTGTTTTCTGTCATCGACCGGTTTATTTTTGGTTTTAATCGTGAACTCGGTAATCGTAAAGATTATTTTGCTCATATGGTGGATAACCCCGTGACCTATTAAAAAGCGATCGCCGCGCGAATACGCGATCGCGTCGTGTGCATAATGTCACTTTATGTTTGGAAAACCGGAAAACGGCCTCTGTCGGCACGACCACGCGATAAGGTTCACCGAATTAAAAGTGACATATTGAGCGCGATGATCGTGTATTCGCGCGACGATCGCTTTTAAATAGGATATTATAATCTAAATTTTTTCAAAAAGTTCAAAAATCTAATTTTTTAAACTAAATAAAGTTTAAACTGTAGGTATTGTACTTGGTCAGCGAAAAAGGGCATTTTTGTTTTTCTTATAAAAATATAATATTATGGTAGTTTATCTGACAATGGTCTCCATTATCAGATAAAGCAACCATAATATTATATGAGATTGTACGAAAATAGATTCAGTGGAAGTTTAGTACAAAGCCATAAACTGCGATAGGCTACGCCTGAGAAAACATAACAGAATGCATTATATTATTTGAATAGGTAAAACTGCACTTAGCGACTTCGCCAATTCTAACTCACATGTAATAGAAGGCGACCAGTGACTGATCAGAAGCCCAGACTCCGCACAGTTACATAAATACTGCAAATTCACTGCTGATAAAACGCTTTGCCGGATCATGGGGACGAACCCAGGATTTGAACTCTGCAATAATGCTACCGGTCACTTGACCAACGAGGCAGTCGCCTGTGATAATTCCAAAAATAAAAATAGGTACACCCCAATTCATCTGCCTAGCCTTTTCCCAACTATGTTGGGGTCAGCTTCCAGTCTAACCGGATGCAGCTGAATACCAGTATTTTACATGGAGCGACTGCCTATCTGACCTCCACAACCCAGTAACTGGGTAATACGATACCCCTTGGTAAAACTGGTGTCAGACTTTCGGGCTTCTGACGACCCGTAACGACTGTCAAAGATCCACGAATGACAGCCGGGACCAACGGCTTAACGTGCTCTCCGAGACACGGAGGATTCTCGGTATGTAAAGAAAGTCACCCATCCACTGACCAACCCCGGCAAGCGTAGCTTAACCTGATGGATCGACCAGTGCGGCTGTTGTTACTTAGCCACGAGCTCCTCAAAAATAGGTTCACCCCAATTCAAACTTAATGGCGGCTCGGAACTTGAGGCGAGTGGCTGCGCAGTAACCAATTCATGGGTCAGCGGGGGTGAGGAGCGGGGGTACTGCGCAGCGCACTTCTGAGCCGCCATTAACTTTGAATCGTACTGTAATACAAAGCTTACCTCGCTGCCAGTATCCGTGACCCAAGTTTCGCTCCCCGATAGTCTCTTGTCACCACCAGACCAAGAGCATACAGGATCTTCTCCATTCCCAAGTATTTGAAGGCGTCCACTTTCTCTTCTGCCACTTTTAAAGCTCCGTACACGTTCTTCCAACTTTCGCCTTCGATCTGAAAGAGTATAAATGAGTGAAGTTCTTACTGATACTTAAGTATATTATTTTAGCACCATTCACGAGTCGTGAATGTAAACGACACTCCGTTAAAATTAATGCTTGAGTCACACTTATTCAAGGGCTCTTTGCTCTTTCAATTGAAGGAGCCTTTACATTGTTTGTCCACCGCACAGAGAACGGGAAACGAGATTACGCGGCCTTAGTAAATGTACTGTCACTACCTTCGGCGTCGTCATAGAATCTCGATCTCGTTGATGTCCCGTTTTAATGTTCGATGAATATTGCCAATGTTTTTTCTGAGTTGCCGTCCCGTCAGCCTACCAGCCTGCCAGCGTTCAGCCTTCAAAGCAAGGATGAACAGGCATCTTCTGGACACGCTTGTTCCATCATAGTCCTCATCCATCGCTTTCCATCAGGCGAGATTAAGGTCAAAAGCAATCCCATATCGTAATAAAAAAGATAAAAAAACGAGCGAGCCTTACAGTAGTCACATATGATGTGTAACATCTGACATCTTGGCTTACAGTACCAACCTCTCAGAAAATGGGTTGGTACCATCTGACGGCCAACCATACCATCGCGCGCGCTCATTTGTCAAATTAAATAGCGCGCTTCCCCGGCTTCCTGTTACACACTTCCGTCCCTTTTCACGAAATCACTCAGATTGCAGGAAAGCGAGGGAAGATGTTACACATCAAAAAAAAATGTGAAAAACTTAAAAAGTTGACTGAACGCGTATTTGCATACGCAGGGTCCGCCCCAAAAAAGGCTAAAATAATTAAAATAAATATGTGAAACGCTTACCACATCATTAGCCTTTTCTCCCTCACATATCACCAAACACACGTTCAACGCTACCAGTTTACTCTTGCCGTCCTTCTCTGCGTAACAGGCCAGTGACATCCTCTGTGACAGGTAGCCTCTCCAGAAGTCTACCATACTATGCACGCTTAAAGGGTCGGCAACGAGGTCTGGAAGATATTAATTGGTTAGTGGAGTCTAGTGATAAATCAAGATATCATGATCAAGTTATTATCTAGCAAAACTCCGTTTACATAGGGTGACACAATGGGCGGTCTTATCGCTAAAAGCGATCTTTTATAGACAACCTTTGGATGGATTAATGGGAGAAGGAGAGACAATACTGCAGGTAGTCAGTGGCAGGAGTATCGTGTTACCCAGTAACTGGGTTGTAAAATACTGGTATTCAGCTGCATCCGGTTAGACTGGAGCCGACCCCAACACAGATGATGAGTCCATAGTCTATTATAGCCAACTTTTTCAGAAAGAGTATGAATTAATATAAGAAAAAACTAAGTATGAGGAAACAGAAAATCTATTCGGCAGCGTAACATGATACCCAGTCAAATTCACCATGACACACCATACACGCACACCTCACACACACTATTACACATCTCACTCACATTCACACTCACTGTCCACAAAACGCAGCGTTAAACAAAAAAAAAATCTCTTTTATATTTGTAAACCTTCCTGTAAATGCATGCCATAACTGTAATAATTTCATTTTTGTCTATAGCGCTTCTGTACCATACGTATTCCCTGTAAATTGAGAGGTCTGGCGCTTGTGATACAGGAACTCTTAGTACAAGAGCCAGAGCTACACAGATGTTTGTGACTTTGATTGTTGTTTCATCGTGATTTTCCATACCTACAAACAGGCAATCTTTTAACGAAAAACCTCATTAGAATAACAAAGAATATGCCACTTAATGACAACGTTTTAAAATAGTAAGAGCTAATTATTACACGGTAGTTGATCACGGTAATAATTTACTTAACAAAGTAACTAGTCATGTAAATGATTTAAGTAAATAGGTAGGTAGGTACCCACATTTTTGCTGTTACTTACTACATTGTTGCTAGCTATTACCGTCTGTCTGAAAAGTGAGTTAAAAATCGTGATTTTAAAGAAAATTTAGGTAAATGTTGTGTAGATGAGTATTTAAAAAAACTTAACATGAATATTGTACCAATGTGGTGGTTTGTATGGAGGATTCCACCATTTACACCTAAGCAGATTACTAAGAAATTAGTTAAGGTGACGATAACCGACTGTTAATGATTTTATACTGAAGATCACGTCTAAACGAGTAGTGATAATGATTTGGAAAAAAAAAAAAGTTAAATTAGATAATTTTCTTAATAACTTAATCTGTGAATATTTTTGAATATGTTTATAATACATAGGGTAACTAATTAGCAAAGTTATGTTTAACGCGGATGAGAAACTGAGAATCACGCAAAATATATCAAGCGTATTTTACTGAATCCTTCACCATTTTAAAGAAAATTTAATTATTAACTTTTAGTATACGTGTTTTATTAAAATACCTTTTGTTTTATGTATAATAAATTAATAATGAGTCTAATTTGGGACAGCGCTCCTCGATGGGCGAGTCCTATTACTGGCTGGACGTACGATGCGTTGTATGAGCTCAGCATAGAACACGGAAGCTAACTACTCAAGGCCACTGGCATATATCGGCGTCTTAAGAGCAACAGGATCCATCTGCCTGCCAATCGCTGACAGCAAACTCAAACTGCGGTCTCATAAATCCATCTCCAGACGGAACAGTACGTACAGGACAATATTGTACTGGGTTGAAGCAGCTGTTCCCATCTCCATGTTGAACACTACTTACTACTAAGACCACACAGAGCTTCATCAGGACAAAGGTTCTCCACCAGTATCTTGATCGCCTCTTCATCATCTTCCGGTGGAAGATCGCGGATCACCCACGTAGTTCCATTGTCTTCCCACTGGTCCCAAACTCGGGGGCAGGATGAGTCCCAAACTCTTTTGAAACCCATAGTTATCCTGAAGAGCAAACATTTTCATGAAAGGCTTTGCTAAGTCTTATTTACGGGAATGCCCGAATAATTTTAGATTCGAACCCTCCTTTGAACTGTTCGTTACCTGTGATGATTTTTTTGGAATACTTAGGTACCTACCAAATTGATTTAGTTAAATAATAAAGAATATTGAGATAAATATAAATCCTAACTATGCTAATTAATTAATTAATATTATAAATGCGAAAGTGCGTTTGTTTGTTTGATCCGGTTTCACGCTATAAGGGCTGAACGGATTTGGATGAAATTTAGCACATGGGTAGATCATGACCTGGATTAGGATATAGGACACTTTTTTATGTCGTAGAACGTTCCGGTGGTAGAATTTCAGACCTGCGCTGCCGCGAGCAAAGCTAGTAAATAAATAAAATTAATTTGTTACCAGAAGGCACATATAGAATATACCTATAAGCACATATGTATACTCATTTCAAGTAACCTACCTATCGTATATACGTCATAATGTTAATTATGCTATTTATAATTCGCGGATGCACTATAATATGGACTGCATTTTAAACACTTCCTTTAAATAATTGTCAACAAAAACAAAACAATATTTTAATCTTACAATCCTCTAGATTGACTAAACCACTTACCAATCTCGTATTAACGAATGCGTAACTATCGTTACACTTTTTTAAAATTAGTTTTTACGTCTAGGCGCACAGACAAGACGTTATTGTCAAGATATTACTCAACAAAGACTACTTCTAGATGCCTATAGCGTATAGCGTATTCTACGTGTATACAATTTGACCTTAAAGGCCTGTTCCCACTGATCAACATAATAGTTGACTAATGAAAACAGACGACTATAATGTATCAAAATCAAATCAAAATCGGGTATTTGCATAAAATGTAGGTAGGTACAAATGTGTTACACATAAATTAGTTATTTTAGGTATTAAATTCGATTTATAGCGTAATTAATTCTATTAACGCATTCTATAGTTAACAAATAAACTTAACAAACATTAAAATTTACCTTATTTAAAACGAAGCTGCACTTTATTCACTACTTCAACAAACCAGACGTTAGCACTGTACAGCTGATACACGACTGTGTGATAATGTTTGCTTCCTGACGGGAGGTTTGCCTAGACCTAGATCGAGTAAGTGCACTCCTTAGTGCCTGTGTCTACGGTTCAACATGTACGATAAGATTAATGAGATTTTTAGCGTAAGCGCGCGTTTCCAATGTTCTCATTTGAGAAAATACATTTCTAACTACATAATTTGTGATGTTGTTTAAACTTTTCTCAACTAGTTTGATCCATTTTGAATTGAAACTTTCACTTGAAAACATAAATAAAAAAAAACCCTGAAGTTTTTGGTCTGTTGTGTCTTGGACCCTGCAAGCACAAGACAAGACAAGCACTCTTACTATGGATACTCGGGAATTCGGGACTTCGTAGGAATACCTAAATACTACGACTTGAAATTAAAAACTTGTTCTTTTGCTAAAAGTAAGTCATGATCATGGCCCTTATAATTATGCGGCAAATTAAAAATGTTTGATAAAGTTTATCGCAATTTTGGTGCATAAGACAGTGTTTGATTAATATAAAAAGATATTATCTTATTTATCTTTTTAGGGTTCTGTTTGCACTCTTTGTCTGTTGTCTGACACCCTTTGGGTACGGAACCCTAAAAAGATAAATTGCTAAGCCTCCGCTGTCCATCCGTCTGTCCGTCTCATGAACTGAATAGGTAGATAGTTGAAATTTTCGTAGATTGTGTATTTCTGTTCTCGCTTTATCAACAAATAATAAAAATAAAATTAAGTTAAAATTAAAGATACCTACAACTATACCAGAAACGTGTTTTTTCGGCGTTTTTTGCTAAATATTGTATAGTGGTACGATCCCTTCGTATGCGAGTCCAACTCACACTTGGCCGGTTTTTATGATTCGGAAATTAATTCGTTTATCGTGAACAAAAATAGAATTTGATAAATAAAGTAACATTGTTTCATTTTGCATGCGAAAGAATCGTGGCCGGTTATTATCTCAATAAGTTAGCTTTAAAGATATAGCTTAGTAGGACACAATAATACTTTAAGAAGTAACTATAAAATGTACCTAATTATGAGTAAGTAAGTATCCAATTTCAATATTAAACAACAACAGTATTCTAAAACGCGTATTGCATAATTTTTTTATTGTCAAATCTTACTACACGATCCAAGATTTTCTTAATAATTAGTTCTATTACAATCTGTCAACATACACTTAATTGTTATTTTGTAAGAATTGCTTTATAAGTGATACCTAAGAATTGTTTTAAACTGCATGTTGACATAATTATTGTATTCCTATTATGCAGGACATAATGGAACTGTAATTTACCTAACATCTGTCTGTATAACCTATAAACGATTTGATTCGAACAACAGTAAACGTGTATGTTGGTTTGTGGACCTCGGCCTTTACTGCAGCGTGTTACTCTCTTGACCTTGGTTACAAACACATATTTTAAGACGAATTATAAAAGGTATTGGTATAAGCAGGTTTCTATTCACTTTTTTTAGATTTAGATAATTTAGTTTTTTGTTTATTAACAAGTTGTTTACTGTTGGTAAGCCGTTTTAAGTTGCTGTACCTAAATAGATTTTCCGTTTCGTAATGACGTGCCAAGTGTAACGTCTTGCTAAAAAATAATATTTAAATCATCTCAGATTTAGTTAATTTAAAAGTGGGTACAAAATAAATAATTTTATTCCAAATCCAATAAAATAATAAAAAGGTCTATAAATTTGATATAATATCAGCCTGTTACTGTCCACTCAAACTCAAACTCAAAGCATTTATTTCAAATAAACCAATTACAGGCACTTTTGAATTGTCAAGGGGTCCGTCAGTCAGAAAGATGAAGCTAGATGCCCATTCCAAAACGTAGTAGGTACCTATGGAGAAGAACGGGCAAGAAACTCCACGGACACTCTTTTAAATCATAATATGGTTACAAAAAATTGGTTAAATCATTCATGTTGAAGTTATACATGTGAGAACGATGCAAAACGTTAAAAACATCCGTAACAAAAATAAAAATTCAAAAATTAAATTAAATTAAAACCACCATTCAGGTCAACCATTTTGAAGGGAGCTAAATGATCCAACACACGCGCCACCGTTGGCGAGACATTAGAGTGAGCATGACATACTCTCAGCCGCCAAGGCACATTCAACTCAATGAAAGACATATCCAGTACCTAAATGGTAGCTTTATAGTTGGTACTTAGTAGTCAACATGTGCTATGCAATTATACAATGTTATGAGATTGAATTTATACAATGCAAAGATAGTTTTTTAAATCTTCAGCAGCTCCAACAGTATTTTCAAATGCTAATCTATTCGTTTATGCGCCCTTGTGGAGCAAGACCAGCGTTGAGCCAAGCATTTTTATCAGCGATATAATCTCCCAACTTATAATATGCACCTACCACTGTTTATCTCTGCATCACCCAAAGGTTGACTGGTAGAAAATGCCTATGGCATTAAGTCCGCCTCTGTACATTTATGTGCTTAAAGTATTAAATAAATAAATAAATAAATAAATATGCTTGGCTACATAGTGTGCGTTTAATATAAGATTTAAATTTCGTTTCATTTAGTTGAAGTATGTTGGGAGGTATTTTATTGTAACATTTTAAACAGTACCCCATGAAAGATGGGTCCACTTTAGCCAGCCTGAAACCCGGTTGAACTAATTGGTCCCTATTCCTAGTGATGTAATTGTGTCTTGCACCTCTTTTACTAAAAAGATGCAGATTTTTCCTTACGTACATAATGTTTTCATAGATATATTGACAAGGTACCGTCATGATGTTAAACAGTTCCCTTAGAGAGTCGCGCCTGCGGAGGCCATATATGGCTCTGATGGCTCTTTTCTGCAGAATAAAAATAGACTCGATAGTAGAATACCGCACTGCAGGGCAAAGGCCTCTTCTCATACAGAGAAGGCACGAGCATTGATCACCACGCTTGCTCAAGACGGGTTGGCGATTTCAGACTTATATTAACTCACGATGTTTTCCTTCACCGATGTCAGTAATGTCCAAGATAAACTCAGAAAGTACATATGAATTGAAAAAGTCACATTGGTACTTGCCCGGATTTGAACCCACAACTCGTGCATGAGAGGCCAGGCCTTAACCACTGGGCCATCACACTTCTCAAAATGGTCTACTTATAGAATATTATTCCCAAACATTTTCAAGTTTAAAACTTGAAAATGTTTAGTAAAGTACTTAGATACTTGTCTGTACTGTAATTGATCTAGTTTTTTAAGGAAAGCCGATTTCATCAATCTTTGATTGCTAAGCTAGAGTCGAATCATACCTTGAATCAGGACATAATATGTCCTATCTCTCAACTACTCTTAAATGTCTATCACGTCCACTTTGGCCAAATCCTTGATGTAATTGCACAATCTCTCTGCCGATCACAGTACTGTAGGCCGCTCGGCAGTAGTAACAATGTCGGAAGGGCGGGATGGCAGGTGCGGTGTTCCCCGGGCCCCTGGTCCTGGGGGCTCCCCAATACTTTAAAAATACTTTTAAACCAAATCCCAAACAAGCCCAAAAATTAAAGGCAGTCTTTGTTGGGGACCCTGATGTATGCTAAATATAAATGTAGATTGCAAAAATTTTGAATCCTACTTTTTCTTTTACTCAGACTTGCTGTGAAACTCGACCAAGTAACTCCTATTTATGTATGAATAGTCAAAAGAAAACCTTGGACACGTGTTTTTTCTTTTTTTACAAAATGTAATGATTACGGCGATACATTGAGTTAAAATGTGCCATGATGTCACGCGTATGTAGATTTTATACTTACTTGGACCTAGCAACCCGCGCTCCCAAACTTAAAATGCGTTTTATCTAAGTATTTTTTTATTAATATGATAAAGCAAAACATACGTGTCTAATTTTTTTTTATTATCTGACTGACTGACTAATTAGTATTCCTTTTTTTAACCCAGGCATCGTCCCTATTACTTTGCTGCACAAATATTAGCCTGCCACCAGTTGAACCCGACACGTACCTATCATGTGATCATGTCTATAATTGTCTTTAGTGCTGTGCACTTCTGTAAGTGACGAATTCACAATACCTAAAACTCTATGTGATTTTTGTATGTGTATGTTTTAGTGAGTAAGTGAGTAAGGTGCCTTACCAATAAATAAAAAATAAATAAATAAAAATAAGTACATATAATTTTAACCAAAATTAACATCGTGTCGTAATTTAGTATACTTAATTGCTTATTACTTAATGGATCACTTATCTTTACATGTTGTTTTATTAGATAGTGTAGTTGCGTGATTCGAATAAGGCTCGCCGTACACTAGCAGGCGGGGGAGAGTATCAAAGAAAGAAAAGAAAGAAAAACGTTTATTTGGACACAGTTCGTGAAACACAAAATACAAAAAAAAAAAAAAAAAAAGTGAGAATAATAGTATCAAGTGAGAAGTGTGAGTATCAAGGTGGAGCCTTTGCTCGTCTGCGAATACTTACGAGGAAAAGCCAATGACATATCGCTAGACTTCTCCAGCTACCTTACTTTCATTCGATTCGGTATCTTCCAACGGCTGCCACATACTCTCGAGATCGTTTTTCGAGCATTGGAGCATATAGCTTAAACATTGACTTAAAAATCTTCGCCGGCCGTAAACTGTACCTCCGTTTGCGGATGTCTGCGCACATTTGCAAACAGAGGTACCGTTTACGCTTTTAAACCATTGCAGATTTTTTTTTTGTATACCTCCCCTACATGTAAAGTGGGGATGTTCTTTTTTTTCTCGTCTATCCCATAGTGTGGGGTATTGTTGGAAAGGTCGTTCAAAAATATTGAGGGTGTGTGAAAATCATGTTTCAATGCAGGGATCTGTTTGCCAAATATTAAGAATTTTTATTAGAGTCAAGTGTCCCCCCCCTGCCAGCTAAATGGTTGTACTTGGATTTATGAAAAAAATCACTGCAGTAGTATATAATAATGAAGTTAAAAGGAAAACTATCACTAGCTAAGTAGGCTTTACAGGTTAACGAGTAATAATCGACCAACTTAAATTTGCAGTTTGAAAAACATTATCTCCCAAACATTCCGTATGGGAGAAAACGTTTTTCAACTACAATGTTAAGTTTGTTCTTGGGATAGATTCATCCCAACTACGGAACCCTTCATTGTGCGTAGTCCGACATGCACTTGGCCGGTTTTTAAGGTTCCGTACCCGAAGGGTGCCAAACGGAACCCTATTATTAAGCCTGCGCTGTCCGTCCGTCCGTCGACAGACAGACGGCTGTCAGCGGGCTGTATCTCATGAACCGTAATAGGTATGTAGATGGTTGAAATTTTCACAGATTGTGTATTTTTTTTGCACACTATTGTTGTTAAAACATTATTTTGTTATTTGTATTTTGTGTTTCACGAACTATGCCCAAATAAACTTTATTCTTTCTTTCTTTCTTATTGCCGCAACAAAAACTATAAATTACAAAAGTAAAGGCCCTTAAAAGAAACGTGTTTTTTTACTAAAGTAAAAAACGTGTTAAATATAATACGGTGGTACAGAACCCTTCGTGAGCGAGTCCGACTCGCGCTTGGCCAATTTTCGTATTTACTTGTATAATTATGTTATCATTCACAAAATATTTGATTGCAAGACAGTCGGAGGTCACAGTAAAGATTTGGCAAAAAATTATACCATTTAGATAAAAAAAAAGTCGCCATAAAACATATAATTAAGTACCTAATGCAAGTTATGTACGTAAAAAGATGATACAGACGGCTTTAAAAACACGAATCTCAGTAGATTCTCACTCAGTCGCGTCTTGAACTTGAACTAGAAGCTATCTTCAAAAATGCTAACAGTGATGCTAATTGGCGTCATTATTGTGTTGGCCATCGGTTATTTGAAAGGCAAATATAATCAGAATTATTGGAAGAAACGTGGTGTAGCTTTCTATGACAAATATAGCTTCGGTGGACCTTTGTGGCAGTTCATGACAGAAGATAAATCATTTTTCCAAATTTTGAATGACATCTACTGGAGCTATGAAAAGGAGCCTGCTGTCGGTCTGGGCTCGTTCTGCGATCTAGGACTGTACGTGAAGGATCCCACCAACATCCAACACATCGCACAGGGTGACTTTCAAGCTTTTAATCAAAGAGGAATTGCGTTTACCGAAGAGGATATCTTGTCACAAAATGTTCTTATGTTGCACGGTCCGAAATGGAAGCTCATCAGGCAGAAAATGTCTCCTCTTTTCACTACAGCCAAATTAAGAAATATGTTCTACATTATTGACAAGAGCGCCCAGGATTTCGTGGATTTTTTAAGAATTAAACCAGAAAGATTGACTGGAGATACCCTCGAATACTTGTGTCAGTTCTGCTCAGCTGCTATTTCGGCCGCTGTGTTTGGGATCGGAACTGAATCAGTCTTCGATTCTCCATTTCGTGAGATAGCTCGAGAGGCCTTAGTGCCTACATTCTGGACAAACATAAAGTTTACACTAAGTGGCGTCAGTGAAACACTTTTTAAAACGTTAAAATTGAAGTTGTTTCAAACTCAGCAAGAGGACTTTTTTATTGGAGCCATCAAACAAGTAATCAGACAACGTGAAAAAGAAAACGTAAAAAGACACGACTTCGTAGATATGTGTGTTGAGCTTCAAAAGAATGGAACGATGGTTGATCATGAAACTGGACTGAGGTTAGAACCAACGGATGAAGTATTAGCTGCTCAGGCGTTCTTCTTCTTCCTAGCCGGTATTGATCCCACTGCCGCCGGAATCTTTGGTCCTTTAATGGAATTGGGAAGAAACCCTGATATGTTGAAAAGAGTACATGAAGATGTAGATGCACTTTTCGAGAAATACAATGGTCAGCTTACCTATGATTCTATCTATGAAATGAAGTATTTGGACAACGTTTTGAGCGAGAGTCTTCGGCTGTACCCTCCTATTGCTTTAGTAACGAGACAGTGTGTTCGGGATTCTGTGCTACCCGTAGGTAACGTGCCTGTTGAAAAAGGGGTGAAGATATTCACACCTATTTGGGAGTTGCATCATGACCCCAAATACTTCCCTGACCCGGAAAAATTTGATCCTGAACGGTTTACAAGGGAAGGAGAGGTGAGTGATATGACCTACATGCCCTTTGGAAAAGGCAATAGATATTGCATCGGAACCAGATATGTTCGCGTTCAGATCTTAACCACGATTGTTCATCTTCTAAAACACTTTACAGTGCGCACACACGTTCAGGAAGGAGGCATTCAATTTAAAAAGGAGCAATTACAACTAAGATTAAAAAACGTTAACGTTGAATTTATTCCTAGGTGCCAGTGATATTCACAATAGAATTGGTTTTTTTAAATGAAAGAAACTATTTTGTGTGGTGGGATATTAAAAATTTTGCAAGACTAGATTAAAGATTGAATTTTTTATACTTGAAACTAGTACCTATATATCAAATTAATAATTACACATTTAACTTACTATATACAAGAAAATAAATTTATTTGAATTGACGTATTTTATTTTCTGCTGTGAGAATATGACAGTGGTAGAGTTACTGTAGGTAACTAAAATAAACGTTTAGTAATGCCTTCAGCAAACTCAAACTCAATCAGGTCAGGTCATTTTAGATTTACCTTCAGATGCTTGTGGTTTGATCAGGACAAAATCCGTCGCATGTCAGCGTGCTGTTGATTCGCTATGATTAATCGCTTACGATGGTCGAAACGATTACTACTTATTTGAAGGAAAACGTTGAAACTAAACAGTCAGGGGGGCTTTATTTTTTTAATATAACAAACTTGACACATTTTCACAATAGTTGTTGTAAAATTAATAAAGTAATTGTAAAATTATTTGATTGACACCTGTCACCTGTCAGTTTTTATTAGATACGCCGTATTTAGTAACCTCAATAAAGAGTAGTCCATGGCAGCTCTGGATAAGGAGAGCAGGCTTTTGCGCATTAGCTAAATTCGCCCGGTTTACCCATGCCACCGCTATCCGGGCTATCCGGGACTCGTGAGAAATAGTCCTAAGTCTGTACGTAATCGTCAGTCAGATTGGAGTCACTACTGTTAAAAGATTCCGATTTTAACATTCAAAAACTGTTGTTCGGCAAAATAACTTTATTACACACAGACTGAATCCTGACATCAGTGTAAATCAATTTGTTTCGTAGCTCTAAGACGACTCGCTCTGCACTACAGTTTACAATTTAAAATGACTTATGCCACACCATCCGGTCTTTTAGTGCTGTGTCATTGTTGTTTGACCAGACTCCTTCGCGATTTTAGGCTCAGGCATTTACAGTTTTGAGTTGTAAACGTAATTAAGGCTCTTAAGGCGACGATAACCGACTTCTAATGATTTTATACTGAAGATCACGTCTTAACGAGTAGTGTTATTGATTTGGAAAAAATATATGTTAAATTAGCGCTTTTCTTAATAACTCAACCTTAAATATTTTAGGTTATGTTTACATTAATTTGCATAGTGTAATTAATTTGTAAAGTTATGTCTAACGCGGATAAAAAACTGAGAATCACGCAAAAAATAAGCGTATCAAGCGTATTTATAAAAAACCTTCACCATTTTAAAGATAATTTAATTATTTAACTTTTATTAAACGTGTTTTACTAAAATACCTTTTGATGTATGTTTAATAAATGAATAATGCGTTTAATTTGGAGCAGTGCTCCTTGATGGGCGAGTCCTATTACTGGCTGGATTTCATTACGACGCTTTGCGTGAGCTCAGCATAACACGCAAGTTAACCACTCAAGGCCACTGGCATATATCGGCGTCTTAATCGTACGGCAGTAAGTTTTTTCGTGTCAGCTAGCAACGGTGTTAGGTGAAAGTCGAGGGGACATTGCTTGAAAGCAAGTCTGAATTTGTCGCTACAATTTTTATTTGACACATGAAGAACGCGAGGTCTGGATGGAAAACTTGGAAACTTTATTGTGTTAAATAATTTACGTCGCAATCAAGAATGTTCGGTCATTACAGTATGCAAGTTTTTCGTTTTTTAGATAATATGTAGTTATTCCTCCGGATGGATTGTCACCAATATAAAGGACCATGTAGGTAAACGTTAGATCCAACATTTCTGAAATAGGTACTGTTTTAATCATCACAACTTATCCATTTAGTATTTAGCATATTAAGAACAAATCGAAAATACGGGAAAATTAAAGGTAAATTCGTGAAGTTTGTTATCGAGTTAATATTTTGTATTTCTGTTCCACAAAAAGTTCGGAAATATCATGTAGTTACTCGTATTATTTTAATTTTATACCTAATCTTATAAACTTCCTGAAAAATCGAATTGAAGAGAGGTCATTTTGGTTGCTACCCCCTCTTAAGGGGTGGCGCTGAGCATTTTTACAAATCTTAAATTCTCTGACACAGCCCATTTGGGTAGAAGCATGAAATTTTGAACAAGAGTTCCATAAATAATTTCTTATTCTTTCTTATTTAACTAAGGGAGCATTTATTTAAACATTTATTGTATAAAGGGGATAAATAGGGGATGAAATTTTATATGGAATATCGTCATTTTTGAAGTTAGTAAAGTGGTATAGCTTGTCCACTCTGAAATGACGTGCCCCACTGCCACTTTACCGCATTACCGTGTGAGTCAAATGCGGTAGTGGGGCGCGTCATTTCGTAGTGGCCAAGCTATAGTTGGTACATAGACAAAAATGTATAAACAAAAATTTGTTGTATCATAGTTTTTTGGAAAGTCATCCCCTAAGGCTCCTGAGAATTTGTCGATGGGAAATCCCGCGGGCACACGGCATGTATTATTATGATTCTTTTTACAAATTTCAACGTTCATCTTGACAATATCTTCACAACAACAACAGGGAACTACGCATTGAACTGAAAGCATTATTATTTATTGACATTTACAAGTTTGCGAAACATTATTACAGCAGTTCTTTCATTTGAAACAAGACACTGTTGTTTGTTGATGCTAAACCGATGTAATCTGAACCAAGAGTAATCACAGATATAGTGTATACGTTAGTTAGTGTGACAGGAAAGTCTGTTGGTGGAA
The DNA here is from genome assembly GCA_916701695.1 of Agrochola macilenta. NCBI lineage: Eukaryota > Metazoa > Arthropoda > Insecta > Lepidoptera > Noctuidae > Agrochola > Agrochola macilenta. Next base: position 4,342,279 of record OU753554.1, on the reverse strand, counting down.
GATCAGAGGGAAATGAGGAAGACGCTTCTTATAGTGGTTGTGTTTGGACTTGTCAAATGTGAGTTTGTTTTTGTTTTGTTGATGTCATCGAACTCGATTTTTAGTTCATGAAAATTGGACCTATAATGAAATTGTACCTTTGTTATTATCTAGTAAAAAAAATGGATTTTTGACAGTCATTATGGGTCTTCAGAAGCCCGAAAGTCTGACAACTAGTCTTACCAAGGGGTATCGTATTGCCCAGTTACTGAGTTGTGGAGGTCAGATAGGCAGTCGCTCTATGTAAAGTATATATTCTGCTGTATCCGGTTAGACTGGAAGCCGACCCCAACATAGTTGGGAAACGGCTCGCGGGGTTGGATTTGGAGGCAACTCATCAAACTATAATTAAATATTATGCAATAATTAATGCGACGAAGACCACCACGTATCTTGCGACTGTTAATGTTGAGAGTGCGTGCTAATTCTTGTGCTGAAAAATTTACAATGATTTTTAAGACGAAAGATTTTTATGTAGACGAAAATAAAAAACAACAAAAAAAAACTGGAGCTTCGAGTAGAAAAGATTTGCAATAACAGTAAAGTACATTCTTCCATTTAATAAAATAAAATAAAATAAAATATTTTGACAGAAGCCAGACGATAGAAAGACACGACCAAAATAGAAACAAAATTCGGTCAACTAACTGACCGTACCAAATAAAGTTGAACGCAAAATAAGACATAGTATTACAAGTAAATTACGAGGGGCAAACCCAAGCCAAGTTCTTTGTTTTGCCATTAAATATAGCCTAAAGAAATGTGACCAGATTCGTGCCAACTAGCAGCAGTGTTTTTTTCCTTTTTGGCATGTTAAGCACAGTTTGAAATATATGCCACAATATGTTTGAGATTTTTATTTTCTTTGTTTGAAAATATTACTCGTAAATTAATTATTATTGTTATATTAAGTTGGTAGTAGAGAGTCGTGTGAAAGAGCCTGTCGGAGGATTATTGCTGTATCAGTTTTTGCTGCCAAGCAGTATTGTTTTGGTTGAAACGGTCTCCATGCAATTTCACTTAGGGTAGGTACATAAAACTTTTCATCTTTATCTTCAACAGCAGTGATAGCCTTGTGGTGTGACCGTCGGACTGTCAAGTCATAGGTCTCGAGTACGAACCCAAAGGCACGCACCTCTGAGTTTTCAAATTCATGTGCGTATTTTAGGCAGTGTTGGGCAAAATGTAATCTAAAACTACTGATTACTAACTACAACTACATTTTGTAATCATAATAATAGATTACATGAAATAATCGTAGTTAAAAATTTTGATTACTAACTACAAATTGTAGTTGCAATCACAGTCACGAGATTACTTTTTGTAACTACTTACGTTTTTTGTGTTTTACATGCAAACAATAATTGTAGGTACCTACAACATAGTATGATTATTTTCTATTGACAAATTTTAAATTAAATATTTTATTTTCTGTTAGTAATTTGTTTAGATTGATATTTTAAAATTCGTTATTTCTTTTGAATAGAATGTCCGATGTGAATAATTAAAAAAAAAAACTATAATCTATAAATATAGTCTATGTTACTTCAAAATTCAAAATTCAAAAGTCATTTATTCAAACTAGGCTGAGAATCAGCACTTTTCGAACGTCAAAATTACATAAGACAGTCCCCCAAAACGCCCACCCTTCACCACTTCCTAGTGCATTAGCTGGGAAGAAGAAGTGGCGTAACAAACTCCCCAGCAGCACAGCTGTCGTTTCAGTTAGAAGAACAAAAAAAAAAGATTCTATATAATAGTATTCAAAATAATTTACATTACGCAACACAAAACATAATTCAAATTATTAGCCATATGTTAGCTAGCACACGCCAATATACCAAACAAAATCATCGAGAACTATACTCAGGCCGAAATAAAAAACTAAACGTAAACAGAATTTAATATCTAAATAAAAAAGCCTCCAGGCATACTGGGCGTGCCCGCTTACATATAGTTGTAACTGGGATAATGCAGCTTGGGATACTCAGGGATAATGCAGCATTCTATCCTATGGGGAAATAATTTTTGAAATCGGTACAGTAGGTTTTGAGTTGGTTCGTTACTAGCCCGCGACTTCGTCCGCGTAAATTTTTTTTTGTTCACCCGACCCACCCCGTCGCATCGCATCGCCTGCCTACGCTATTACTTCGTTTTCGCTTAGTGAAAACTTCTGACTTTTTTTCTTTTTGTTCAACTCCTAAGGGTCCTGGCGTGATGTTTAATAGCCTGTAGCCTTCCTCAAGAATTGGGCTGTCAAATGCAAAAAGATATTTATAAATCCGACCGATACTTCCAGAGATTAGAGCTTTCAAACAAACAAACTCTTTAGCTTTGTTATTAGTATTATTTTAAAACTATGATTTCTCCTAAGATATTCATTGAAATCGATAATAAAAAACTTTTAACATATTTTTTTCATACCGGCCCAGGTTTACAAATAATTTTGTGGTTATATAAAATTACTTCAATTTGCTATTGATTAATTAACGAATACTAGTAAATATTAACTTTTAAACATATTTACTTACAATACAAGATATTCTTAGAACTAAAGTAATCAGTAGTTAGAACTACTCGATTACAGTAATCAGATTAACGATTACTTTATGTAACTTTTACTACATGATGTAATTTTTTACTACATGTAGTTACTTGTGTGTACTTGATTACTGTAGTTAGATTACATGTAGTCATAACTACTTGTAGTTAACTACTTTTAGTCGTAATTAGTAGTTAGATTACAAAATAGTAGTTAACTACGCGCCACACTGATTGTAGGTATAATTATCACTTGCTTCAAAAATGGTGAAGGAAAATATTGTGAGGAAACCGGCATGCCTGAGAGATATTTCTCGATGGCATGTGAAGCCAAGCCAGAAGCCCATGGGCGGCTTTAAAACTCAGACACGAGGTTAGTCACTAACCACACGAAAAATAAAAGATCTTTTGGTGATAGAAGCAATGCTAATAATCGAATAAAAATTACGTTTCATGTTGTCTCGTTAATTCTTCTTCTGTACTGCTTTGTTTCAGATGCCAACAGTCAAGCCCTCACAATTGGATCGAGTCGCAGAACAGCGAAAACGGCATGCGAAACATCAGCCAAGTCATCACTGGTAGAACATTTCTTCAACATAATCTTTACAGAGTTTCACAACTCGCCGCCAGTCTGTGTATGCGTTCAAATGTGCCTCGATCAACCAACATACTGCTATCCCAATGGATGCTTAAAAAGAGCGGAGAAGAATAAACAGGCAGCAGTTACACTTCCCGTGGCTACGATGAGTGACAGCACTAAACCAATCTTCTTTATTGACGAGAAGAATGATTTCATGAATGATTTTCTTACGAAGAATTACATTGATGATAATATACCAATTGTTGCTCCAAGTAAGTTTTCTGTAAACTAGTTTTTGCCTGTTTCCTACGATGCTGTTTAATGCATAAAATATGTATTTTTATTATTTTCGACACTTGAAAGTTGATACTGCATAATTGCCTAGGTTTTCACACTATTTATTATACATCCCGAGTATTCAATCATATGTATGATTAAAAAGTAGTCAACTGTGTACTTTTTTTTTTTAAAGTACTGTTTTTTTTAAGTAGTCAAATGTGCATAAATTCATTATGTTTTTAGTGCCTACACAATCTGAAAATTCCATGACAACAAATATGCGCCCTGATCCATTTAAAGATAGATACAAGTTTCTCTTCAAATACAAGAAAATGCCAAAAGTGGAATTGAAGTACAACCTTGGTGAACAGGTTAAGAACATGAAGTCAGAAGTGTTGAAAACTGAAAACGTAGATGTGTCTAACTCAAGATGGCCGATGAATAAGTTCGACCGTCGATTAAGTGTTAGCCAAAGATCTGGTCAAAATAAATCTCTAAAAAGTACAAATAACCCCAGTTACTTTATGTCCTTGTTCCCAGAAAAAGACACGAATTTCCCACCCAAATACTACAAAAGAGAATTATCAAATAATACGAATAGTGATAGTGAAGTCGACATCAAAGCGATTTATGTAGTAGGAGATTCTGAAACAGAAAACAGTGCTTTCTCATTAGATAAACTGATAGATAGTTTAATTGACAGCAGTTTTGATAAGAATACGACCTCACCCAATACTGGTACAGAGGCTAAAACCCTAGTCAACCAAACAAATGTTACAATTGAAGATCTGAATGATGTACCTAAAGACAATACAACTAAACGTCAGTTGAAGACGGAGACCACAAATATCATATCAATGAATTTAACAAATGAAAATGTCGACAAGAATAAATACTCAGACGATATAACGAATAAGTCGAATAATGTTGGAGACATGATCGCTACTCTATCTAAAAGGATAGAAAGACAGAATAATGCCAGTTTAGAAATTATGAAGCGATTAACAGGGGTCTTCGAATTTGAGCCGTTTAATACCACTTCGGAGAAACCCATAGGTTCGTCGCTCTATACGGAAAAAGAAACTTTAACAACAGAATATGACACTTCACCTGTTGTCTATGAAACTAGAACGACGAGAAAGACCAGAAAAAGAGTAATGAGAAGACTTCAAAATAGCAAAAATAATTAGCAGTCGTAATTTTTTAGCTTTATAGAATAAGAATTTTATATTTTGTAAGTTATTCTGGTATTATATATTGAAACATTTTATTTTTTCGGCCTATTCGTTGGAAGTCTGACAATCCCAACTCAAAAATAGTAATTGCCAATTATTGTTACTCCAAAGAAATTCACGATTTATTATATTTTTGTAATAAAATGCTTGAGTCATAGACAATTGGTGTCTTCGTTATTTACACTTTCTTTGACGTAAAGAAGAAGCAAAGATGAAATAGTGGCTGTTTTTAGTAGTACTTCAGCAATTTTTCTTTAAATATTATTATTTTTAGCCAGAATGTAATATCGGTAACTTTGCATGTGTAATATGTTTTCCAATTACAAGGCAGACTCAGCATAACAGGCACAAAGAGAATACGTGATGTGTTAAGCATTTCAATACCTTTGCCTACACTGCAACATATTACAGAAGTTACTAGGTACATGTCTACTTATAGTACATAGCTGTATTGAAATTGGCCAGGACTTTTCTGTAATATGTTGGGCTGGGTAGTTACATTTTTTTAGCATTTTTTTTGGTAGATATATTGTTCTTCCTTTTGAATCCATGGATCTTTTCGAATACTTAAGCCCAGTTGAGCATCAGTGTATCTTAGTAGGTCCCTGGTACCTGGTTATATGAATTGATTTCAGTCAAGACTCTTCTCAACGTTGGGGACCGGCCGGAGTTTTCGATCTTTACTAGCTTCCCGCGTGGCCTGCGTGGAGGTCAGAAATTAGCCCACGGGAACGTACTACCGGCATAAAAAGTATCCTATGTGTTAATCCTGGTTATGACCTATAAAAGCTTGTGCAGACCAGCGCGACTTGTCGCGCGACGCGACACCGGTTATTGTTATACTGTGAAGTTTTCATAGAAATTGTATTGTTCGTGTCGCGTCGCGCGACAAGTCGCGCTGGTCTGCACAAGCCTTAATGTGTGCCAAATTTAATCAAAATTCGTCCAGCCGTTTTTGCGTGATTGAGTAACAAACATTCAAACATAAAAAAAATAAAACAAAACATTCTTCAACATACAAACATAATAACTTTAACATTTATAATATTAGTGGGATTTTGACAGTAAATTGCTGTGTGAGTAGCTGCTTTTGCCTAATTAATTATCTTGAGCAACGAACAATACTCTTCATAAAAGAGTAATAAGGTTTGACAAAACCACAGAGCAGTAAAATTCGCGAAATGTCTACCATTGTGTGTTGAGAAATAAATGATGACCGCCAATTTACCCGCGAATCCTTTCAAATGTCACAGCTCAAAGAACTTCAGTATAACAAGCGACATTGACCAGAATTAATTCACCTCCACCAGCGTAAATTATACGCAATGAAAACTGTAATTTTGTAGGACGATACAATGGAATTGAGCTCAGAAAGGGTTGGATGTAATGGTGGAAAGCATCTGGGTCCGTTCCGCGAAATGTGTCGAACACAGCTTGTGTAATGCGGCTGTTTCTCAACCTTTTACTGTCTGTCAAGACGAAAAATCCAATATACAGTGCATTCATTATAACTTGTCCCATGACGCAGTTGGTACCTCTGAATTTTGCAGTCCTGTGATTGATAGTACTGTTCTGTCAGTCGCCATTTTGAACTCTGTTAGTATTGAAACTAAGACTGGAAAATTCAGTGCTACCAATCGCTTCACGGGCCAAGTTATTCTTTTTGGGGTCGACTTCCAGTCTAACCGGATGCAGCTGAATACCAGTATTTTACATGGAGCGACTGCCTATCTGACCTCCACAACCCAGTAACTGGGTAATACGATACCCCTTGGTAAGACTGGTGTCAGACTTTCGGGCTTCTGACGACTCTTAACGACTGCCAAAGATCCACGAATGACAGCCGGGACCAATGGCTTAACGTGCTTTCCGAGGTACGGAGGAGTCTCGGTATGTAAAGATGGTCACCCATCCACGCACCAACCCCGGAAAGCGTAGCTTAACCTGATGGATCGACCCATGCAGCTGTTACTACTTGGCCACGAGCTCCTCCTGTACTGTAGATACCTACCTTGTCAACATATTGCTACAAGAATATTTGGCGCTCGAATGACGTTGACAGGGGGGCGCTGTTGATAAACTTTTGTGTAATGTCACTTCAAATATATTTAAAAAACAAAATGGCGGCGTTAGTTCCGATTTTGGCCACGCGCCAAAAGATTCTTATACAGCTATAGGTATGTAGGTTTTGTTGTGGTGTTGAAAAATAAAATACCATATTCATTTGTGCTGCTTCTTCTCTCAACAACAATGTGAGAATAGTCTATGCCGTGATGAAATTAGTCACAAACCGGAGAGATGGTATGGTATCCGGGCTGACTTCCTGGGTGCGTACTGCGTATCGCCACTTATTTAGTTATATTGGGGAATATTGTATGCCAATTTTTGACACCCTTCTTTTAATACCCGACTGCCCCAGAAGGAGGGTAATGTTTTTCGAGAGTATGTATGTCCTATGTCTATTTCTTTGGCACGCTCTGTAGCCTAAACAGCTTGATGGATTTTAACATTATGAGTTGTCTTTAGATTCGTCTTAGGGGGAGTGACATAGGCTATAGCAAAAATTATACAATATGTTTAAAAAACCTATCCTATCCGAAAGGGGCACATAGGTACTGCAATAATATTACCAAAAAGAAATAAAAAATCTTATTATTATTGAAAATAAAATAGTTACTAATTCACATTTTGGTACCAAAATTAGCCCAGCCGATTTTCAACAGGGGTCATATGTTACGAGTATGAAGAGTAAACACCCGCTAAACAACGGCCGCCCGCGCCCCATGTACTAACCCGGTAAAATTCCCCATTGAAAAATAAAATGGCGATTTTTTTTTTCTTTTTCCTGAATATTTCCACATCAATTCTCTCAATACGATACTTAATAAAACCCTCAAGGATCAGACAGGGTTTTTTAACATGTTGTATATATTATAAAATCTTTTAACCAACCAAACAAACAACCCAACCTCACAACAACAACACACTGTCACACTGTCTTTTAACCAATAAAAACATTGTTTTTATTTATTGGTTGAACACGAGGCTTTTGGCTACTTTTGTATGTGTGTATTTTATGTGTTTTTATCTTTATATGTGCGTTTTGTTTGTGCAGAATATTTTTTTTTTCAGTTATATGTTTTAGCAGTAGGGTTTATTTCATAAGAGGACCGTGAATACGTGACGAATCCAAACCCAGTCAAAATATAGTTAATAAAATACTCTTTATCATTCAATGCCTCAATTAATCCATCGGCAAACATAAGAATCCCTTTGAATCCAACTTCGCAACTCAAATTCGCTTTCAACATTGAGACCCGCAGCAAATGGCCTCGATTAGCGCTATTATAGCTATATAAAAGTAGGCTATTAACTGTAATAAGCTTTCATTGGCCTGTATAAGATTATTAGCTTGATATACCTTGGTGTGTATTACTAACAGTGTACGCACGTCTTTGTATCATAATTGCATTTTGGATTAAGGGTTTTGCGAGCTTGTAATGTTATGAGAGGATCCGAAGTCATTTCGGTGTTAATATGATTGTACGCCGATTGTTTTTCATGATTTCAGACTGAGGTTTCAGAGTCGAGAGACTTTGAACCTTTCCGTGTATGGAGTAGGTTCCATAGACGGAAAGATCCAGTGTCTCTTATGAAATGTATTATCTTCTTTTTCGTCGTGTTGATGATCTAAACCAATATTTTAAAGATTATTTGTTTGTTAGAGGTAATCTCTGGAAGTACTGATCCGAGTATACAACCTTTCACTGATGGACAGCTAGATTATGGCCGAGTGTCACAGGATATTTTATCTCGATTTATATAACTGTGTACTTGGAGCTGTCAAAATCGTAGGTTGATCTGTGTCCCGACGCCTCTTAGTACGGTCTACATAACTCGTGTCGTGTCCACAGTTCTGTCTTATTATTCGTTAAGTTGTTATTATTTAAACCACTTACACTGTAATATTTCGGAGGAGCTCGTGGCTAAGTAACAACAGCCGCACTGGTCGATCCATCAGGTTAAGCTACGCTTGCCAGGGTTGGTCAGTGGATGGGTGACCATCTTTACATACCGAGAATCCTCCGTGCCTCGGAGAGCACGTTAAGCCGTTGGTCCCGGCTGTCATTCGTGGATCTTTGACAGTCGTTAGGGGTCGTCAGAAGCCCGAAAGTCTGACTCCAGTCTTACCAAGGGGTTTCGTATTACCCAGTTACTGGGTTGTGGAGGTCAGATAGGCAGTCGCTCCATGTAAAATACTGGTATTCAGCTGCATCCAGTTAGACTGGAAGCTGACCCCAACATAGTTGGGAAAAGGCTAGGCAGTTTGATTGACACTGTAATATTTTGACGTTGACAGGTGCAGAGTTATAAAAATCGGGTTATATTTATCATATACGCGGTGGAAGTCGCGGATAGAAACAAGCATTTTCTATATAAGTTTCAACGTGAATTCAACCACTTTAGAAAATTAGTTGGAAAATGCCTTTCTCAAGCCTCAAGGTTTGAGAAACGACTGAAGGCTTTTAACCACCGTAGTATAGCTACAGCGTAATGCAGTAACCCATTTACCTGGAGCACAACCTACATTCCAAAATGGAACCTTGTTCAATACAAAACCCCATTATTAAATCAAATAAAACCCGGTTCATTAAACAAATTAATAAGATTAAACCATCAATAATGTCATTTGGAAACAACTGCTAGAAAATAGAACAATTTTTCTTGGAGTAAAGCAAGTGCCCAGGAACAAGTCGGTAAGTGGGGCGTAATGCAGTGATAAGCGGTAGCGGGCGATGAAGCGGAAAGCGTTTGAGCCTTTGAGGTGCATATTATGCTCCACACCATCCATGCATTGCTTCTTAGGCTTGCTCCTTGTCTTTCGGTCAGCCACTTTCACATCGAAAACATCCCGGGGATGCATGTCCAGTGCTGAACTAATTTGTCCACTACGATTCTACTTACTTGATCAGTCACTATACCGACGACAATCTAAAGCCTGGAACCGACGGTGCGCAATATCGCGCACGCACGCGCACCAGCCCGCACGACGCACCGTGGGAAGGGTAACGTGCGTGGTAGCGCAGACGCGTGCGTGGCGGTGCGTCCGAGTTTGGGTACATTCCCTTTGAAGTTACCGACTCGCCGCGGATAAGCCCGCACGGACACGCACCATGGGAATGGTAGCGTGCGTGGTAGCGCAGACGCGTGCGTGGCGGTGCGCCCGATCCGCGGACAGTCGGTAACTTCAAAGGTGCCCGACGTATGCTCGGTTCCTATAAACGAAAATGAATCGTTTAGCTTACCAATGGTAGCTTTTATATTGCTCAACTTGGCGCATAACTACTTAAATAGATTTGTAAGCAAATTTTTAAACATGGGCGTTTTTGGATTTCTATGCAAACGGTTAAATATTCGATTTCAGATAGTGAAATCGTTTTTATCATCCGTTTTTAGAAATCGAATTCTGGAGCGGCTCTGGCGCTTCCGGCTCGCAGTTTCGATCGTCTCTAGTAATATTACGAGTATAATTCGATTGTAAATGCATCGATCAAAACTATCCAAACATAAACAAATACTTGCTTACGCAAATCTACTCTTGCTGTGGTTTTGTGAAATCGGTTTGTCTAGTTCGGATTATCGATACGATACGATTTGTGACTGAAATCGGATTTTAGATACGTTTTGATATATCTGACGCATATCTACTAATTTTACCTGTGATAGCTACTTCCATATGGGAGGGTCTACTATGCAAAGATATGGTCTTTGCTTCATTATTGGTAAAGAAACAAAAAAGTCTTAAATTTTAAATAAATAACGGTCCGTAAATTATAGGAATCGGCTTTCATTTGACTAACGCCGCATGTGCGTCGAAGGAGACGGCTCCGCTCGCTTAATAGCTCTAGATATGAAAATTCTGAACCTACGTTGCACGCAGCGACATGCATGTCATTTCGTCAAAACAACCGAAAAAGTAATAAGTACTAAGTACTGTTTGTTTTTATTATGACTTTACGAAACAACAATCAAAATAAAACAATGCATTTCCTTTTGATAATGTGCAAAAGTATTTTCTACTTTAACTTACTAACAATAAAGGCGTATGTCGTATGATAAGTTTACAATGACGTATTGAGTCGGAGAGCTATTCGGACAGCCGAATAACTCTCCGGCACAATACGTCATACGACTTAAAACAAAATTTTGGAACAACCTCATTGACAAAATTCTAGTAACTTTAAAGGGTATGTAAATAAAACAATGATTAATTGAATACAAAAGTTTATTAATTCATAAAAACTGGCCAAGTGCGTGTCGGACCACGCACAATGAAGGTTTCCGTAGTTGGAATGAATTTATACCAAGAATAAATATATCATTGTAGTTGAAAAACATGTTCTCCCATACGGAATGTATAGGAGATCATGTTTTTCAAACTGCAAATTTAAGTTGGTCCATTATTACTCGGTAACCTGTAAAGCCTATTTAGCTGTGATAGTTTTCCTTTTAAATTCGTAATAAATACTACTGCTGTGATTTTTTTTACAAATCTAAGTACAATCATTTAGCTGGCAGGGAGGGGCGGGGGTCTATACTTGACTCTAACAAAAATTGGCACTTTAAAGCTTAATATTTCGCAAAAAGATTCCTGAATCGAAAAATTATTTTCATACACTCGCAATATTTTTGAACGACCTTTCCAACGATACCCCACACTAAAGGATAGGCGAGAAAAAAAAAACATCCCCACTTTATGTGTTGGAGAGGTACCTACCCTAAAAAAAAATATAGTTGTTTATTTTATTTTACCACTTTGTCGGCGTTATTAATATGTATACCCATACCAAATTACAGCTTTCTAGTACTAACTATCTCTGAGCTAAGTGTGCTGACCATAAATATAAGAAAGAAGTATTTATATTTCTATGGTGCTGACGAACCTGAATGGTCCTTTTATAACTTAATGTCTACTTTTTTGGACGATGTTTATAACCAAAAACAACGAAGAGTTCTAAAGTATTTTAGATATTTATTTTAATTCAACCATTACATTATCCATACGCCATAAAATAACCATAAATTATCACATTATAATTTGTTTGTAAAACAAATTTGCCAGTAACAATTTTTTTTTTTACATTTATCAAAATAAGGATTGGGGGATTAAGTAAAATAAAACATAAAGCCTTGGACAGACTGGTGCGACGTGACGGTGCGACGTGACTCCGATAATTATTGTTCCACCGTAAACTTTGCTTAGAAATTGTTTTGTTAGCGTCGCGTCGCGCCTGTCTGCACGGGGCTTGATCAATGCTTAAGGGCTCATGTAGAAGGCACTGCAGCCGCGCCGATACCGCTTCGCGTAACCATGTAGACTGAACGGTGAAGCGCTGCTACCGCATCGCCGCACCAAAACCAGCGTCAGACAGCATTTGTCTGGCATTAATGCTGAAATGAACCTTTTTGGCGCAGCCGTGAGGCACACACTTATTGTCAAAAGATTACTGTCAATTTTAGTTAGTTTGTATTTTGTGTTTCACGGACTGTGTCCAAATAAACGTTTTCTTTCTTTTCTTTACACCGTCGCGCGTCGCCGCGCCGTCTCCGCTTGATTTTGACATATCACTATATAATACTACTACTAATTGCTTCTTGTATTTAAGGCACCTAAGCAGCAGCCGCGCAGTGTTCCGCCCATAAGTCTCAACGGAGTAGCACTGAAAATTGTTAATAGTTTTAGGTACCTTGGCCACATTGTTACGAGCGACCTAAGAGATGACGTAGATATAGAGAGGGAGCGCAGGGCGTTGTCTGTGAGGAGCAATATGCTTGCCCGTAGGTTCGCTCGTTGTACTACAGACGTCAAAGTAACCCTGTTTAAGGCGTTCTGTCAGTCCTTTTACGCGAGTGGCCTGTGGGTATCATACACGCGCCGAGCATACAACGTCTTGCGTGTTCAATTTAATAATGCTTTTAGGATGCTGTTGGGACTGCCATGGCGTTGTAGCGCCTCGGGAATGTTCGCGGAGGCTCGCACAGATGGTTTCCATGCCATCATGCGAAAGAAAGCGGCCTCCTTACTACAGCGCCTGCATGGTAGTGACAACAGCATTCTAAAAATGATCGCTGCCAGACCGGACTGTCCCTTTCAGGGACACTGGGTGGGGACAGTCATAGGTCTATATAAATGAATTTAGTTCGTGTAAACTAACAATACTAACCTACTTTAAGCACCATTGTTACTAAAACCAAAATACTAACAAAAATATGGACCTTAGTCTGAAATAAAGTTTTTATTATTATCTCCTTTATTTCATTTAAATACATATAATTTACATTTTTAAATATTTTTATAAAAAACAAAAGGCAAAACAAAAACATTTAAAAATATAAAAAATAGTAGCCCACCGGTATCGGGAACAGGGTCCAAGCTACCGGTGGTCAGGGCTCCTGAGAGAGGAATCTCCTAACGATACGCGCCGTGTCTAGAAGTACCGCTTTCTGGATCAAGCCCTTGATCCAGTTGCCTAACGAGAGCCTCCTTAGGTGTTGGTCGAGGCTCTTGGCTATTATGCCATTGGCCGTCACGACTATCGGCACAATGACTGCTGTATCCACTTCCCACATGTCGACAACCTCGCGAGCCAGGTCGAGATACTTGATCTGTTTATCTTTTTCGGCTTTCACGAGGTTCTCGTCATGCGGGACCGCTATATCAATAATCATTGTGCGACGCTCTAATCGATCTATCACCACTATGTCTGGCTTATTGGCAACAATAGTCCTGTCAGTGATGATAGATCGATCCCAATACAACGTGATATTGTCATTTTCGAGAACTGGGTCGGGCACATACCTATAGTATGGTACTTCCGATTCCACAAGACTGTATTTCAGAGCAAGTTGCTGGTGGATAATCCTGGCCACAAGGTTGTGCCTATGCAAGTAGTCTCCGTTAGCCAGACGAGAACAGCCAGAAATAATGTGTCGGATTGATTCCCCCGGACGGTGGCATGCCCGACAGATGTCAACCGTGCTGTCCTTCACAATATATTTTCGGTAGTTGTTCGTCATCATAACTTCATCCATAATCGCAAAGACAAAACCTTCGGTTTCCCCAAAGAGATCACCGAATCGCAGCCAGGATACAGACGCTAGTAGGTCTACATCGGGCCCATGTAAGGCCCGGTAAAAGCGCCCGTGAAGCTCTTTGTTCTGCCATACTTCCCTGCGGTCATTAGTATCTAATACTATAGGTTTGCGCCAGTTCTCGTTAGCCAAGGATAGCGGGGTAAGGCCCTTGTCCACTGAGGCCACATCTCGGTGCATCCCCACGTCGGCTTCTAGGAAGTATTCCCTGAGACTGCATACCTCACGGTTGTGCAGGGTCTTAGCATTTAAGAAGCCTCGACCTCCACACTTCCGCGGGATATACAGTCTCATCACCGATGAACGTGGGTGATGCATCCGATTTATGGTCAGCAGTGTGCGGATCCTCCTATCCAGGGCGTCAAGTTCCGTCTGGGTCCATTTGAGTATGCCGAAAGAGTACATCAAAACCGGCATGACCCAACCGTTGAAGGCGCGCACCTTGTTTCCGCCTGATAAAAGACTATTTAATACTTTATTCAGGCGGCAAAAGAAGCGCTCCTTCAGCGATTGCTTCATGTCAGCAGCGTTGATACCTAACGCTTCCGACATACCCAAATACTTATAGGTTTCGATTGAGGAGAGGGATCTTAGGTGTATGGAGTCCGAGAGTTGGGTTCCCCCGGATTCCACAATCCCTCCTCGCTTTACATGCATGACTGCACATTTGTCCACACCAAATTCCATCCTGATGGCGCTACTGAAAGTTTCGGTTACCTTTAGTAGCTCCATCAGTTGCAAATCGTTGGGGGCAAAGAGTTTCAAGTCATCCATGTAAAGGAGGTGAGATATAACCTGACCACCTCTCCTTAATCGATAGCCTAGTCCTGAGTCCTCCAGCAGTGTGCTAAGAGGATTCAAGGCTAGGCAGAACCAAAGTGGACTCAAACTGTCGCCCTGAAATATACCTCGCTCGATCCGTATCGGCTCGCTATTCCTCTGGATATGTCGACATCCTGGATAGCGAAGAACCGTCCTCCATTGCCCCATACATGACATCAGGAAGGTGCGTAGAGTTGCATCTACTTTATACAACTCCAGCACCCTCATGAGCCATGTATGGGGCACCGAGTCATAGGCCTTCTTATAATCTATCCAACATGTCGACAGATCCTTTCGGGAACGACGAACCTGTTGGCTAATGGCCATATCAATGAGGAGCAGCTCCTTAGTACCGCGGGACCCGTTCCTACATCCATTTTGAGAGGCAGACATGATGCAGTTGTTGTCTATATGTTTGTTAATTTTAGCTCTCAAAATGGATGTAAAAACTTTATAGACCGTCGGTAAACAAGTGATCGGCCTATAATTTTTGGGTTCCGCAGCACTACCTGATTTATGGAGCAGGTGGGTTATACCTGTCGTTAGGAACTGGGGCAGCGACCCTGATTCTAAGGCTAACTGGAACTGGGATGCCAATCGGGCGTGCGACCTTTGGAACCACTTTATCCAAAAGTTGTGCAGCCCGTCCGGCCCTGGAGATTTCCAGTTAGGCAACGGACGGACTGCACAAGCCACATCTTGAGGGCTGATGTTCAGTGCCCCCATTTCTGGTATTCCCTCGCACGCCCGCTCGATCTTCCTAGTCCAATCTCCTTCGGTGTGATTGACAGGCGCCGACCAGATGCTTCGCCAGAACGAACACATGGCGTCATCATCTGGCAGGCGCGTGTCAATCACACCTTGATCCAGTCGCTCCCAAGCCCTGTAAACCCACCTTTCATCGCTCTGGAATGTGCGATTCTGAGTATACCGCTCAACTCTCCGTCTGTACCGTCGAATACGGTTTGCCCATGCACAGATCTTCTGCTTCAGGAAGTCGATACGCTCTGTGACGCGGGTCAAATAATCTCGAGAGCTAATATCAGTCCCCGAGAACGCCCGCCTCACAAAGCGCATCACTCTAGGGCGAGTATTGCCCTCCCTGAAGCAGATTAGCTTGCCGATGAGTACCCTAGCCTCACCGATACGGCGTTCAATCCTGCACTGCCAAGCTGGAACAGCTGGTTTTGGTCGTGGAGCTCTGTCACTGTTGGGAAATTTAACATGAGCTACACGACATGCCGCTACAGCTGCACAGTACAAGATCGAGTGGGTATCGGCAAGGTCTTTGCTGCCGTCAAAACAATTTGACAGCAGCGAGTCTAGAGTACATACTAGTGCCTTATTTTTCTTGTGCATGGGCAAACGAGGTAAACGTGGTCTAAGTTCAGGTGGAGTGGAGCGGTACTCCCGGAAAGCATCCTCCAAAGCGCTCCTCAATCGTGCATTGCATTGGGAACTCACAGATATAACCCCGTCATCATCCTCTTCACCAACGTGGTCGGGTCGCGGTGTGGCACTGGGTAAATTTTGTAGTTGCACCGCGACCAGTGGCGAAGCAGGCGTTACACGGTTATTCCGTGATTCGAGGCGTAGTCGATCAAGTACGGCGTCGTCCAGCATATGGTTACGCTGGATGACCCGCACCTGATCCGACAGTCGTTGGGCCGTCACGTTGACAGCTGGCTCAAGCACCTGAAACAGAGAGAGCATCCGACCACGGTACGCAGTCAAGTTACTTCCTCCCTCTGTAGCCCCAAAGTATGCGCGCATGACATTTTCATTGACAGTTTGTGTCCATCTCATGCGCCGCACACTTCCACCGGGAGCGGGGACCCTATCAGAGGCCGGTGGGCCTCGGAGTCCTAAGCTGGCCGGTGGTCGGCCTCTTCCGCGACGTGCTGGTGGTGGTGTCGTCGGCGGCGAGAAGTATTCGTCGCTCGAGCTCGACGCAACTGCAGCGGCCGGTATCACTGGACTCTCGTCTGGAGCAGGATCCGGCAACTGTGAGGCGGAGCTGAGCGACGAACCCGAAGATGTTGGGTGTGTGTCTTGTAGTAGTTGCCGTGCCCGACTTCGCGTCAGCATTGCACTGTTCTCCGTCTATAGTTTTTATTCTTACATCTTGGTATGTGTTTCGGTTTTGCTGCCAATTTTGGTTTCTTTAGGAATGAGATGGTAGGAACACATACTCGAAGCACAACATTGTGTCATATTTAATGTTTAAAAATCAAAGAAATCGGTAAAAATACTAAAAATATATGACGGAGAAAAAAAAATTCATGACAGTCGCCTTGACAGTCGGGCCACAGATTATTATTATTATTATAATCTGCGGCGGCGGTGCGGCGCAGTAGCGGCACGGCACCGGTGTGGCAGCGGCACTGCACCGGTGCGGCAGCGGCGCGGCATTGGTGCGGCAGCGGGCTGGCAACGTTGCATATACACAGCTCAAAGGCGCGGCGACCGACGCACAGCGTTGTCGCCCAGAGCGTGTGCGCCCCTCACATTTAATAATGTAAACAAACTACGAGTATATTCCATTAGTTTAGGTAATTAACTAAAGGTACAAATCGTAAAAAGGGCTTTTATAGACGACTGATGATGATGATGACTTGTTTAAAAATACAATAAACTTAACCAAATGACGTATTATTTTTTTTGATTTTTACCATTATTTCCTTTTTTATTAAGGTTCCGTGGTAAACAAGGAACACTTATAGTTTCGCCATGTCCGTCTGTCTGTCTGTCTGTCTGTCTGTCCGCGGCTTAGCTCAGAGACGGTTAGTACTAGAAAACTGTAATTTGGCATATGTATACATATTAATTATGCCGACAAATTGGTAAAATAAAATCAAGAAAAAACATTTATTTAGGGTGACGTTTTCCGTGGGGGTTCGTTTCGTTTTTCGTTTTTTTAGGGGGTGGGGTTCCCTACACGTAAAGTTGGGATGATTTTTTTTTTCTCATTTGCTCCATGTTGTGGGGTATCGTTAGAAAGGTCGTTCAAAAATATTGCGAGTATGTGAAAACCATTTTTGGATTCAGGGATCCGCTTCGAATTATTAAGCTTTTAACTGTTTTTTTTTGTTAGAGTCAAGTGTCCTTCCCCCCTGTCAGCTCAATGGTTGTACTTGGATTTGTGAAAAAAATCACAGCAGTAGTATATTATATAACGAAATTAAAAGGAAAACTATTAGAGCTACGTAAGCTGTACAGGTTAACGAGTAATAATCAACCAACTTAAATTTGCAGTTTGAAAAACATGATCTCCCATATATTCCGTATTGGAGAACATGTTTTTCAACTAAAATGATATATTTGTTCTTGGGATACATTCATTCCATCTACGGAACCCTTCATTGTGCGTGGTCCGACATGCACTTGGCCAGTTTTTATGAATTAATAAACTTTTGTATTCAATTAATCATTATTTTATTTACATACCCTTTAAAGTTACTAGAATTTAGTCAATGAGGTTGTTCCAAAATTTCGTTTTAAGTCGTATGACGTATTGTGCCGGAGAATCATTCGGCTGTCCGAATAGCTCTCCGGCTCAATACGTCATTGTACACTTATCATACGACATACGCCTTTATTGTTAGTAGGTTAAAGTAGAAAATACTTTGGAACATTATCAAAAGGAAATGCATTTGTTTAATTTTGATTGTTGTTTCGTAAAGTCATAATAAAAACAAACAGTACTTAGTACTTTTTACTTTTTCGGTTGTTTTGACGAAATGACATGCATGTCGCTGCGTGCAACGCAGGTACCTACCTATAGTTTTTCAACTACAATGTTAAGTTTTTTCTTGGAATAAATTCAACCCAACTACGGAACCCTTCATTGTGCGTGCTCCGACACGCACTTGGCCGGTTTTTAATGTATGTTAAACTTTATCATTCATTCATAAACTATTCATCGTAGCGTAGATGTAACTGCTTGAGCATTATTTTTTTTGTTAGGTTTAGGTATAATAAAAATATACTGTCTATTGTAAAGAGCCCAAAAATACTGATTCTATAAAAAAACCTCAACGTTAACGTTGTTGAAAAGTACAACTGTGATGTGGCATGACAACTGAAGTGACAGGTATTACGTTTAGTCGGTTAACCAGACGCCTTTGACAGCTCTCTCGTCACATGCTTTTTAGGGTTTCATACCCGAAGGTTGCCAAACGGAACCCTATTACTAAGACTCCGCTGTCCGTCCATCCATCTCTCTGTCAGTGGGCTGTATCTTATGAACCATAATAGTTAGACAGTTGAAATTCTCACAGATTGTGTATTTCTATTCCCGTTATAACAGCAAATAATAAAACCGGCCAAGTGCGTGTCGGACCACTAACAATGAAGGGTTCAGTAGTTGGGTTTAATTTATCTAAAAAACAAACTTGTAGTTGAAAAACATGTACTCCATACATCGATATACCTACGCCACGATCAATTCTCCAACTGCAAATGTAAGTTTGTAATCGAAAAACAAAAGTGATATACTACAAATTAACACTTTTCGGACTTTTTTATTTGTTGAGCTCAAATCAAATTTCATGATTCTAGGTCAACGGGAAGTACCCTATAGGTTTTGATTTATTTGGAGTATCAAAATATGTCGCATAAGTGGCCGTATTTTTTTATTGCGTAGAGTAAAAAAGAAGCTTGATTTTTTTTTAGAGCTCCATGGTAGATCTGCGTATTTGATATAGATTTCAACTTAATTAATACTTCCATGCGTTCGTGAGAAGAAGGGTCTTGACAAACGGACGGATGGACAACGAAGTGATCCTTTATGGGTTCCGTTTTTTACTGTTGAGGTACGGAACCGAAATGAAAGGGCCATTCAACAAACATTCGATATTTTTTTTTTAATCATGCCCTGGAATGTGAGGTGTTATTGTCTAGAAATCCTCGAATAGAGTACAAATATAAATATAATTTAATAGAATAGAGCAGTGATAGCCTAGTGGTGTGACAGTCGGACTGCGAAGTCATAAGTCTCGAGTTCGAGCCCAAGGCACGCACCTCTGACTTTTCGGATTCATGTGCGTATTGTATAATTATCACTTGCTTCAAAAACGGTGAAGGAAAACATCGTGAGGAAACCGGCATGCCTGAGAAATATTTCTCAACGGCATGTGAAGCCAAATCAGAGGCCCATGGGCGGCTTTAAAACTCTGACACCAGGTTAGTCACTAGCCACACGAAAAGAAGAAGAATATAAATATAAGTAATTTTTTTCTTCAAAAATTATGAAAAAGAAGCCGCTATAGTTGTCAGTTTTAGACCATTTTTGTACGAGTTCTATCGCAACAACTAAATAAGTTAGGAATTTGAAACTTCTGTATATGTATCACTATATTATCACATAATATTATTATTTTTATACAAGCTTAGTTTTTGTTTACCCTAAACCACTTAAGGGGTCATTGTACTCATCATTATGAACAACTTTCACTATGGGCCCACCGCAGAAATCGCAAAAAATAATAAACTGTTCCCTACATTTATGTTCGCATAGTTCGTCGAAATGTAGGGAAAAACTGATTTTTTTTTCGAGATTTCAGCGTTGCTCCCATAGTGAAAGTTGTTCATAATGATGAGTACAATGACCCCTAAAGAGATAAGCAAAAACTAAGGTTGTATATGTACTGTATTTTATCAACAAATAAAAAAACCCCGATTTTTATGGTATTTTATTCCAATAAGGGCGATTTTCCGCAACTGCAAAAAAACTTTATAATTCACTGTATCATTATGATTAACAATTTATGCTTGCGATTTTTTAAATCTTAAGATTAAAAAAAACATCGTTTAGAATTTTCATCAGGCTAGGTGTGGGATGTGTAGCTGTCCGTGGTCGTCGGCCGTGTGGGCTGATGCGCGTGCGTCCGCAATATCGAAACCGTGGAAAGATGTCGTGCGTGGTCGTGCGCCATTCGGGCTGGTGCGCGTGCGTGCGCAATATAGCGCACCGTGGGAAGACCTCGGTGCGCGGTGCGTGGTCGTGCGCCGTGTGGGCTGGTGCGCGTGCGTGCGCAATATCGCGCACCGTGGGAACCCGCCTTAAGAAGCCCGATTTAACGTTTCTCATTATACATGCCGCGATAACTTTGTATGAACGTCTACGTAAGAAATCGAAATATCAAATTAATTATCCTAATGAATCACTATATTATCCATACACTATAACAATGAGTATCATTCGTAATCACCAAATTTCACTTTATATTGGAAAAACGCAGTCAAAAACACGAATTATTCGTTGATTCATATTACCACAGGACGTTATGACAATGTCATGTCTTCTGGTTCGTTGCCGTAGTGTTGTAACCGTTTTAAATCATTTTTTGACCGAATATAATCGATGTTCTGAAAAACATTATATTTAGAAAAGAGAGAAATGTATAATTACTGTATTATATAATCTATAAACATCTAAAAACAAAATCTGATCTCATATATTTTTAGCTTATGGTTTTAATTAATAAGGTAGGTGTGTGCAAGAGCCACACAATAGAATACTCGAAGAAGACTTTAAAAAGAAGAATGAAAAACGTTTACCTAAGAAGAGTAAGACTGATAAACCATGACCCTTGCTAATTTTGTTGTAATTAAAAAAGTTTGTATTTCATCAAATAAAAAAGTTGTCTTGGGTGGAGATTTTAATGTTGATGTTTTAAAAAGAAACAAGGCCACATTAGACTTGGAATATTTTCTTATGAAGTACAATCTAAAATTAGCTCTTTATACTCCCACAAGGTTAAGTAGTCACACCTGTATTGATAATTTTGCACACAACTTTAGGAAAGACTGCGAGGCTGAAGTTGTAGATCTGGTTCTTTCGGATCATACATCTCAAATAATTAAAATACCTATTAAAAAAACATGTAAACTACAGCATTGGAAAACTAAAAAACAGGACATAAGCATGAATAATTTAATAACTTTTAAAACACATCTTAGCTGTTTGTCTTTTGCTCAAGTTTTTGATGCACAAGACGCAAATAAAGCTTTTGATAATTTCATGGATGATTTTTCTCTTTTTTATAGATTATGTTTTCCGGAAAAAATGATAACCATTAAAACCAACAAAGAAACGAAATGGATATCTCGAGGAATAAAAATATGTAGCAATAAGCAAAGGCAGTTGCTTTGGGCATATAGGTTACATGCGGACTCACTGAATAAAAAAGTTCTTAAAAACTATTCAAAACTTTATAGGAAAATTATCAAGCTAACACAAAGGGCACAAAATAATCATTTTATAAGCACCGCTGAAAACAAATCGAAGGCTACCTGGCAAATAATAAATAAAACCAAATTGTGTTTGCCACAGGAATCAATCATGTGCGTAAATAGAGGTAATCTATCGTTTACACACCCCACAGACATTGCAAATGAATTTAACAATTATTTTATTGACGAAATTGAAAATAATACTAAAACTGACATCACTTTAAATAATATTAATTTAAACAATCAGACATTGAATTCCCTTTTCATGCAACCTGCTGCAACTGATGACATTATAAAAATAATTAATAGCCTAAAAAACACAAACACTGTTGGATATGATCGCGTTTCTACAAAAGTCATAAAATTCAGTAAAGAAGTGATAGCACCTCCATTAGCGCATATAATTAACTTGTGTATTTCTAATGGCATATTCCCAAACAGGCTCAAAATAGTTATAATAAAACCCTTACACAAAAAAGATGACAAAACAGAGTTAAAAAGCTGTCTATAGCTTTTTAACTCTGTTTTGTCATCTTTTTTGTATCTATAGCGAAAATTCCAATTTTTTCCAAAATTTTTGAGAAAGTTATCTACAACTCCCTTTACACTTATTTCGAAAAATTTAAATTATTTTGTCACGAACAAAAGGGATTCCGTAAGAGTACTACCGCTAATATGGCACTCTTCGACCTATTAACAAACATCATGTCATCTGTAGATAGGAGAAATCCAGTCTGTGCTATTTATACTGACATGACCAAGGCCTTTGACTATGTGGACCATAACATTCTGCTACACAAGCTACATAATTACGGAATAAGAGGAAACATCCTTCAGTTACTAGAATCGTACTTAAGCAATAGACTACAATATACGGAAATTTCTAGAATTTGTCCGAAAAGTAAAATAGAAACCATATATACATCTAAACCAAGGCATGTAAAATATGGTGTTCCACAGGGTAGCGTATTGGGGCCACCACTCTTTTTAATATACATTAACGATCTCCCGAAAGTAACATCAAACAGAATGGTTCTCTTTGCGGATGACAGTACAGCTGTAATTGAGTGTACAAATCATAATAATTACGAGCAGGACATAAATACTTGTTTGCATGACATAATTAACTGGTTAAGTAACAATAATTTAGTAATAAACCTAAGTAAGACAAAAATAATGCAATTTCATCAACGCACTGAAAACCCAAATGTTAGTATTGCTTACCAAGGCTGTAATATTGAGGAAGAGAGTCAGGTGAAGTTTTTAGGTATAGTCATTGACAGCAAACTCACTTGGAAACCTCATGTTGAAGTTGTGTGCAAAAAACTTAGCAAATCCGCGTATGCTCTCCATCAACTTTCTAAGAAAGTCAACCGTCAGGCTCTTTTATCAGCGTACCATGGACTGGTTGCCTCGGTTTTGCGCTATGGCATTATTTTCTGGGGACAGTCTACCGATAAGGAACAGGTATTTAGAATGCAAAAGCGATGTATAAGATCAATGTGCGGTCTTAAAACAACAGATAGCTGTCTTTCCTATTTTCAGTCTTTAAACATTTTAACGTTTCCTTCTTTATACATTTTAGAAACAGCTCTATTTGTAAAAAACAATCCACAATTATTTGAAAAACTGTCAGCAGTTCGAAAAAATCCGATACGGACTCAATATGTAAACAAACTATGCCAAGTGAAATGTAAAACCGCACTTATGCAGAAAAGCTTTTTTGGTAGTGCCCCACGTATTTATAATAAAGTACCCAATGTGATAAAACATATGACTGTAATAAAATTTAAAAGGGCATTAATCCAAATATTAATTGAGAAAAGCTATTACACAATTGACGACTTCCTTACTGATAAATCTCTGCACTGATTGTTACCTAATATTATGATTGACATACATGTTCCTATTCTGACACTTTTTATTCTGATAGACACTTTGACATACTTATTTTTTTTGACATTACTGTAAAAATGTCACTACTTACTGTTAATAGTCTGTTTTTTGTTTTTGGTAATTCTAATGATTTGACATTTATATTTATTCGGTATCAATAGAATTTCTGTTTGTTTTTAGAATTAAATATTATATGCATGCCCATGAGACGGTAGAATATGGAGGACTACTTTTTTAAGAAAACATCTATGTACCAATTTACCCATGTTTGCAATAATAAATGATTTGATTTGATTTGATTAATAATTCCGGACTTTGATTACGCACACGTCACAAAAGATGATTGGATAAATGTAGTAGAAAGGACAAAGAAAATTATAACGGATGACTTTAGAAGAGACGTACATTTTGACAATATGCTTGAAAATGAATTTATTATAAGGGTAACCAACGAAGATAGTTCAACTGATGATAATTTTTCTGGATCATCCAGTGACGAAAGTGAATATTTTTTTTACAAATTTAGTGAATTTATTTATTTACCTGACCCAACCATGTCATGTTGTGGACTGCTGTAGGCTAATGATCATGATGATGACGTTTAATAAAAAGATATGCCTCGATAATCAGTTTAAAGCAATGTAAATAATTGTCGATTACAAACTCTAAGTATGAAAAATCGATATGTCTCAAGAATCGGTTATTAAAGCAACCGATTTTTCTTTCCCGTCACTACACAAAATATTTTGATAGGTGTCAAATCGGGCTTCTTAGGTTGTCGCACGTATAATGCTTATCTTTTGTTTTGCTAACAGATGTAGAATTTGATCAAAAAACTGACACGGGTCCACGCACACGGCGCTTTTTATATGCGCGTTCCATGTAACGTTTGTCAACAGCACGTTTTCTGAAATGAAATTGTTTATTCTGTAAACAGGATATCGGAATCACTTTTACACGTCATATTAAAAATAAGCTAGATGAGGTTGGCCTTTCCTATCTGACTACTCTGAAAAGAAAGGCCGAAACAAACTTAGAGGTCGCAGTCTCTTTTAAAGTCCAGACATACATAATCTTGGTCAGGCCATATGAGGACCATGTAGATTAGTGTCTGAAATGGTCTTTTGAGGAAAGAACCACACAGATTTGAGTGGACCTGTCCAGTCAGTGCAAGCATTTGTCAGTAATTGTGGAGCTCAACTCAGAACTTAAGGAGCTCAACTCGACGAACAATACCAAAGAAAGGATTTTGGGTAGGCCGCATCAACTACTCAAACTGCCAGACCATCGTTAAAACTAACTGAGAAAGAAAAAATAAATGAAAGAGAAAAAAAAAACCACGTAGTCCTCACATTCACAATAATTGACGACACGTTTGGCGCAGTGGCTGAATGATCGACTGCTGCGCAACGTGTCGCAGGTTCGATCCCCGCACGGACCAATATTTGTATGATCTGCAAGTAGTTGTTCCGGGTCTGGGTGTTAGTGTATGTGAGTTTCTATGTTTGTAAACGCACCCACGATACAGGAAGAAATTATTAGTGTGGGGCAACGTTAAAAAAAAATATATATATAAAACTTTACAAAGTAATCATGTCATTTTGTATATAATTTTCAACTATGTCAATGTGAATATAAATCTGGTATATTTTGATTATTTTAAAATAAAATAGACACAATACCTTCTAAGCCCTAATGCTCGGGATACACGAGGCTAGTTTTTTAAGGTGGATCGTCATCATCATCATCATCATCATCATTTCAGCCGAATGTCCACTGTTGGACATAGGCCTCCTCCAATCAACCTGTTCTGTGCTTCCCGCATCCAGCGGATTTATTTATTTATTTATTTATTTTAACTTCTCGCACACAATAAGGTACAAAGGCGGACTTAATGCCTTAGGCATTCTCTACCAGTCAACCAAGGGTGGATTCCCGCGGCCTTCACAAGGTCATCGGTCCACCTTGTGAGAGGTCTTTCAAAGCTGCGCCTTCCAGTACGCGATAAGCGTTAGCAGGAAAATTATATTCTGGCATACTATCCTGACTTTTCACATAAAAAAATGAGAATAGTCCTAAATACACGAGGCTAGTGTGACTAGCTTGCTAGCTTACTAGCACTATTTTGCTATCCTATGTTTAAAAAAACCGGTCAGGTGCATGTCGGACCACGCACAATGAAGGGTTCCGTAGTTGGGACGAATTTATCCCAAGAAAAAACTTAACATTGTAGTTGAAAAACATGTATGACGTTCTCCCATACATTCCGTATGGGAGAACATGTTTTTGCAACTGCAAATGTAAGTTTTTCGATTATTACTCGTTAACTTGTAGACCCTACTTAGCTGTGATAGTTTTCCTTTTAATTTCGTTATATATAGGTACTACTGCGGTGTTTTTTTTACAAAACCATTTTTTTGGCAGGGTGGGGGACACCTGACTCTAACAAAAATAGCACTTTAAAGCTGCTTAATATTTCAAACGGATCCCTGAAACCTAAAATGGTTTTCACACACTCACGACACCCTTTCCAACGACACATGGGATACACATGGGATAGACGAGAAAAAAAAAACATCCCCACTTTACGTGTAAGGGAGGTAGCCTAAAAATATTTTTTTTTCATGATTTTATTTCACCACTTTGTCGGCGTGATTAATATGTACCCATGCCAAATTACAGCTTTCTAGTGCTAAGAGTCTCTGAGCTAAGCCGCGGACAGACAGACGGACAGACAGATAGACAGACAGACATGGTGAAACTATAAGGGTTCCTTGTTGACTACGGAACCCTAAAAACCACCAACCCGCTGTTCCTGCCACAAGGCAACACCCTTAATTCATTCAAATAAAAGATTTAAAAAAAAACAATTTGTACAGGAAACAAAGCAGAGCCATTCAAAAGAGTGTTTTTCTATTAAGTTGTCGAAGAAAAAGTTTTTTTTTCTGACCTATTAAGCCGGCGGTAACACACTTCGGTTTACCGTATATTCTAATAATGTTCGAGGTAATACAATTTATCTAGGTACTAATAACATTACCACTTGAGTTATGTTACACTATATAGGTAGGACTGTGTACCAAGGTTTAAGAGGTTAGTAGTATTGCGTTTCTTTGTAATGTTTTGTTAGATATAACGGCGCAGGATAACCTTTTCCAGAAGCCTCACTCTACGTATCTTTATTAATAATTGGTCATTTACCAAGAGTGTTTATTTTTTTCTTAAATTTATTCTTCAAATTGGAGCGGTTGGATACTCCTTATATAAGCCTTAATCCATTTCTAAGTAAAACAGCCCAGTAGCCTTCCTTTACTCTCATTTACTTGTAAACTTTAACTGTAACTTGTT
This sequence comes from Agrochola macilenta, assembly GCA_916701695.1. NCBI lineage: Eukaryota > Metazoa > Arthropoda > Insecta > Lepidoptera > Noctuidae > Agrochola > Agrochola macilenta. The sequence goes on along the minus strand of OU753554.1, from coordinate 4,315,150 downwards.
GTTTACTTTTGTTTGTAAGCAGTTGGAGCTGCTAGCCGTTTGTTTTACGTGAGTATCTCGTCAACTACGGACGCGATATTTTTACACACTGGATAGGTTACGGACACACCTCATTTCAGGGTGTTCTGTTAGATTACCAGGTACATGAACGAGTGATGTGATGGATAAAGAGGACTAATGAAAGGGGTTGTATTACCTATGGAAGCAAGTGTAAAGTAAGAGGATTTTTACAGAGGTACTAACCCTAACCTAAGCGGGGGTTTAGGGTAGGGTAGGGGGGGTATTGTAACGTTGTATACTTTCTTAATTATACTCAAACTCAAACTCAAAGCATTTATTTCAATTAAACCATTTACAGGCACTTTTGAATTGTCAAGGAATCGGTCAGTCAGAAATATGAAGCTAGTTGCCCATTCCAAAGCGTAGTAGGTAGGTACCTATGGAGAAGAACGGGCAAGAAACTCCACGGACACTCTTTTAAATAAATTGTTACAAAGTATTTGTTACATCATTCATGTTGAAATTAAACATGTGATAACAATGTAGAAAGACGTGCACGTTACAAGCGTCCGTAATAAAAATATAAAACAAAGAACAATTCAAAAATTTAAATCAGCCAAGGCAGCTAAGAGTTGACCTGTCCCAACTGACGGCGCCCATTCAGCTCAACCATTTTGAAGGGAGCTAAATGATCCAACACACGCGCCACCATCAGCGAGACATCTGAGTGAGCATGACATACTCACAGCCGCCAGGGCACATTCAAGTCAATAAAATACGTATTACCCGGTAAATGTTAGCTCTTTAGTACATAGTACTCACACCTGTGCTCTGAAATTATATAATACAAAGGAAATTGATTTTATACAATGCAAAAATAGTCTTAAACTCTTCAGCAGCTCCAACAGTGTTTTCAAATGTTAATCAAATAGTTGTGGTTGTGGAGCAGGACCAGCATTGAGCCAAGCATATAACATAATGTAATAACGTTATGTCTAACCACAGACGTAATAATATTAGGGACGTCCTAAGTTACTAAACGTAATTAGTTGGCTGTAACGATACAACTTTACATTCTTTGTAATGTTTTGTTAGATAAAATGACGCAGGATAGCCTTGTCCAGAAGTGGTCATTAGTGGTTCAGCAGCTTCAATATCATCAGGATCGTCTCGAAATATAGCAGTTCGTTCTGGACGTTGTTCGACAGCGGCTTAGACACAGGGCTGACAGCGGTTCCCCTGACTTCTTCTGTCATCGGAAGACAACCGCCATCTGCCACGCAACAATCGATGTGACGCTCTGCTAGAGTGTCTAATCAGACAGTGTTATCCGACCTCTTCGGTGGTTCTTAGTAACTTCGAAACAAAAAAGACGGCGCTTGCTGCGCCATGAGGTAAGTAAACTGGTCGAAACAAAAAAATGCGCCGTTACTACGATTTCCACTAGGTTTAGGTTTGTTATATGCATTATATCTTCGACCATATTCTGGGATAAAACGTAGTACGTTCAGGTCAGGTGCATAGTACTCGCTAGCGGGCGTGCGTGTATGACCAGGACCTCTACCATGAGCTGCCATCGAAAACTTACTCGCTAGCGCTAGCGTATTAACACATTTAGTGCCGGAAGCTCTCCTGGAGGGTTCACCTAGTCGCATTATATGATGACGGGATGACGGGAGTCCCCGCGGAGGGCTCATTTAAATGTAAGTATTTCTTAGCTAATACAGCATTTTAAACCTTGAAAATAAAATTTGATGAATATTTTAACAAAATTTATTAGTACTCGTAAATGCGTTGGTTTTAAAATCCAAGCACATTTATTTTTTTAATTTTTTGTTCGCGGTATCAAATATACAAAAAAAAATTCAAAGGTTGGAAACTACGTATACCAACAAAACCTCCTGACAACACTATTTTATTTCGTTTTACAGTGTTTTATAACACGGTTTTAAACCTTTAAACTTAATACCGTTGACCGTCCGCATTGGTTAACTTTAGCGCAAACGTAATACCGGTAACCCTCCCGGAGGGTTCACATCCAATATGTATGGCGGCATGACGTATGAGTTCTATTAAAAGTGGGTGGAGTCGAAAGTGAAGATCTGTGGGAGTAATTTCGTGGAAAGGGACGGAAGTGTGTAACAGGAAGTCGGGGAAGTGCGCGCTATTTGATTTGACCAATGAACGTGCTAGAGTTGGCTGTCAGATGGTACCAACCCATTTTCCGAGAGGTTGGTACTGTCAGCCAAAATGTCAGATGTTACACATCTTAACTATGTGACTTACAGTAGTCACATAATTAAGATGTGTAACATCTCACAGGCTCACTTGTTTTTTTTTTTTTTTTTTTCATATTCTTTATGTCACCTCTTTAGATCATGAACTCATGAGCTATCCGAATATAAAAATAAAAACCTAGGTCTTACGGGCGAGTCGTGCAAAATGATTTGCTGTTACAATGTAAAGTAGGTAATGTTATATTCCTTAACATTCAGTAAAAAATTCAGCTCAAATATTCCGAAAAGACACTTAAAAGAGGGCAAGAAACTTTTACTCGCTCTTTCAATCACATTTTATTCATCCTCCCTTTTATGATACAAAATCTTCCACTAATGACTTTGAAAATTATTAATTGAATTTTCCTTTCTTCTAATACCGAAACCAACGTAATAATATAAAACCAAGTCTCAGTATCTACACTTGTAAAACCCATTAAGTTGGTCCCTAAATTGTGGCAGAACTTTTTTGCGGGGACCGAATTTTTGGCCAAACATCTTGATAACTCTTTTGGCGACCCAAAATGATTTAAGGTTGTTCCTTACTTCTTGTTCGGAGATAAAAACGAATGTCGCGTTTCAAATGTTTCTTAGAACCCGGATTTGGCTGGTTTGTTGTAGTTCTTTTGTTTTAGAGTGGTAAATACAGAGTGGCAGGGACATCGACGCGAAAACTGTTACCATGGATTCAGTACATGATTCTGAACCCTGCGTTGAATTTCTCGTCGGTTATTTAAAAAAAAACAGGTGTTCCATAGAAAAGTGCAATACCTACGCGGTCAGAATGTATGGAACAACAGATTTAAAAAAAAATTACCGACGAAAAATCATGCACTGAATCCATGGTATCAGTTTTCGCGTTGATGTCCCTGCAACCCTGTATAGGATATCGTTTGGAAGAAACAAATGAAGAACGTTTTGATTATTTTTTAAGTATGAGGTATAGCTTCATCATTTGAGTTTTACAGTGCTTTCAATACAACTTGTCCTGTGACGCAATTGGTAGCACTGAATTTTGCGGTCTATTAGACTTCAAAATGGCGATTGACAGAACAATACTACCAATCACATGACTGCAAAATTCAGTGGGACCCATCGCGTCACGGGTCAACTTATAATGAACGTACGGTAAGAATGTCTAGGTATGTACTTATAGCTTCAGCAGTTCAGCTCTAGAAACTTTACACTAATGACTTAAACATTATTTCTGTCAATAGAAAGGGGTGTGTCAGTAGTCCCGAGGCGTTTTGCCTCTGAAAAATATACTCATCAAAAATACCTTAGCGAAGAAAGCTATTGTTTAGCAAATTTACTATTAACTTAAATTGTACGTAAAATCACGACAGTCTTTCTTTGCCAGTCACATTAAATGGTTTTAACAACGTAAATTCACACATTGTGTTAATCTGCTAAACTGTAGGTATTAGTCCACCAAATGAAAGTCCTAAGTTCCCAAAGAACGGATATAAATATAAATTTTATTACAGTTACATAAGATAATACTACTAGACGCCTACTGTCGCTCACAATTGGCCTTATCAGAAGGCTTAAAGTCACCCAAAGGGCTATGGAGAAAGCTATGCTTGGAGTTTCTCTACGTGATCGAATCAGAAATGAAGAGGTCCGCAGGAGAACGAATGTAACCGATATAGCCCGAAGAATTGCCAAACTGAAGTGGCAGTGGGCAGGGCACATTGCTCGTAGAACAGATGGCCGATGGGTCCGAGAGCTTCTGGATTGACGACCGCGTACCGGATGACCTTCCACAAGATGGACCGATAACCTTGTGAAGGCCGCAGGATACCGCTGGATGTGGGAAGCACAGAACCGGTTGAAGTGGCGGTGCTTGGGGGAAGCCTATGTCCAGCAGTGGACGTCTTTCGGCTGAAATGATGATGATGACACAAAACTAGGAAGCACGTTAACACTTTTGACAGTAGATAAGAAGGCGAAAGAACACTAACGGCCGCATCCAATTACCTATCTATAACCAGTTTTGACATACTGGAGATCGAAAAATCTATCTATCTATGGTTTTAACTTCCCAATAATCTGTCAGAGAATGAGGACCTTACAGAATTGTGGGACGACATTCTATGACAGATAGAATTATACTGTCTACCATCAATTGCGATCTGTCTTATACTGAAAATAGGTTATTGGGTTCGGTCGTAAACAAGATAAAAGAAAAAATAAAATAGACGACGTATATTTAGTAACCTAATCCGCCTATCGGATTATCGTATTCGTCTATTGTATTTTATAGTGGATTTCCGCAATCAATTAACTAAGATAAAAGAAAGCACTAACAGCTTTAGCATTAGCAGCTAAGCAGATAGAATTTAAGAAGTAATAGCTAGATTAGATTTCACGTGGGCGCGGCGTTAACCTGATTTTAGGCAACTGCGTGAGTGCCTTGGGCAGCGGCGGACAATGGCTCGCGCGTGAGCATGCGACGAACCCGATCTTTCACGAACGGAGCGCGCGACGCGGCGGCGGAGGCAACCGATGATGTGCGATGCATTTACTCGGATCGCTTCGTGTGGCGGACTCATCATCATCATCATTCTTCTACTCCTATCCTAATTTATCTGAGGTCGCAACATGTCTTTTTCTTTCATACCATCTTTCCTTTCTTGCCATATCATCTTTCCCAATTAACCTGACTGTACATACGATAATAAGTTTATTCCTAACGTCAAGTAATCTCTCACAAATATCAGCACAATTTACCTGATACGGATATCCCTGATCCCGATCGAATGAGACATCTTAGCCGTTCGGCAGTTTAATTGAATATTTAATGGATACAGCCGTCCTGTAATTTCACGGGCTGGATCAATCAATTAACCCCTCAATGGTAAATGGACCGCGAGGATCGATTGAGATTACGGTTTTTGTGTTAGTTAATGATTGATATAGTAAGTGGAAAAGTTAGAAGATTATTACTAAGTGGAAGAAAGAGCTCGTGGGTAAATAATAACAGCTGCTTGGTGTCGATCGAAGGTTAAGCTACACTTGTCGCGGTCGGTTCGTGGATGGGTGACCACCCATTACATATCAGGGCTCGGTACCTTCCCGTCCCGGCTGTCATTAGTAGATCTTTGACAGTCGTTACGGGTAGTCAGAAGCCCCAAAGTCTGACAACTAGTCTTGCCAAGGGGTATCGTGTTATTCTAGTAACTGGGTTGTGGAGGTCAGATAGGCAGTCACTCCATGTTAAATACTGGTATTTAGCTGCATCCGGTTAGACTGGAAGCCGACTCCAACATAGTTGGGAAAAGGCTAGGCAGATTGGTTAAGGAAAAGCTTAAGTCCATAAGTTGACTGTGATAGGCAGAGAACAATATAATGAAAGAGTCTTATATGTCAACGAAGTCTGTGTCTATGCTTTTGTTTTTCAAATGGTAATTGGAACCAGAGTCTACCGATCAAAATAATACGTGCTGTAGTATCAAGATTTACGCTGCAGAGACGTGGACGCTCCGTGACATCAAGAAGAAGAAGAGAGACTTTCTGGAAATGTGGTGCTGGAGAAGAATGCTTGGGGTATCGTGGATGGAGTTTCGCACCAACACCTCTACAAGCCAAGAACTCGGCATCAACAAGAGTCTTTCTGTTCTGGTCGAAACGCGCATCCTCAAATACTTCGGACACGTCTCGAGGCGTGAGGGAGATAGAGCGCCTTGTCGTGCAGGGTAGAGTGGAGAGCACTAGACCACGCGGACGCTCACCCATGAGATGAACTGACCAAATCAAATCCGCAGTGGGTGAACCCATGTATGAGTGCACTAAAAACACCAAAAATTGGAGTAGATGGCGAGAAATCGTGAGGCGAATCACATCAGCCCCTGGACAAGAAACTGCATGACTCAAACTCAAACTCAAACTCAAAGCATTTATTTCAAATAAACCAATTACAGGCACTTTTGAATTGTCAAGGGGTCCGTCAGTCAGAAAGATGAAGCTAGATGCCCATTCCAAAGCGTAGTAGGTACCTATGGAGAAGAACGGGCAAGAAACTCCACGGCCACTCTTTTAAATCATAATTATGGTTACATCATTCATGTTGAAGTTATACATGTGAGAACGATGCAAAACGTTAAAAGCGTCCGTAACAAAAATAAAAATTCTAAATTAAATTAAATTAAAATAAGCCGTGGTAGCTAAGAGATGACCAGTCCCTACTGACGGCGCCCTTTCACTAACATGACGCATGGATTAGCACCATTCTGCTCAACCATTTTGAAGGGAGCTAAATGATCCAACACACGCGCCACCGTCAGCGAGACATTAGAGTGAGCATGACATACTCTCAGCCGCCAAGGCACATTCAAGTCAATGAAAGACATACCCAGTACCTAAATGGTAGCTTTATAGTCGGTACGCACGGCTACACATCAAGCTATACATTTCCAGTATAAGCTGACTTCACATTGTACCTAAATCCTATTTAATGTGAGATCAGCATAAACTGGAAATGTATAGCTTGATGTGTAGCCGTGTGTACATAGTATTCAACATGTGCTATGCAATTATACAATGTTTAGGGATTGAATTTATACAATGCAAAGATAGTTTTTAAAATCTTCAGCAGCTCCAACAGTATTTTCAAATGCTAATCAATTAGTTTAAGCGCCCTTGAAGACCACGACCGCTCTGTCAAGAGTGCTACGCAGAAGAAGAAGTAACAAGATTTATGTATTTTTCCTAACAATCTATCAGCTTTATAATATTATCGCTTCTTCGTACTCAAGTTAAATTGAAACGGTAACATAAGCCCTGCTATAAGGCTAATCCTGCCAAAATAAGCGAGAAAAATCTATAACGTTTTATTTAAAAACACAATATCCATAAAATATTATTATTCTAAGAATCCCCTCGTGTTGCTTGAAACGTGAAAAATATTTATTACCTACTTTCAGAGGTAAAAAATATCAATAAAATTGGTGGAGGAATAAAATAAAATTGTATTGTATTGAAGAATTTAATGTTTGTATATAGTTTGATTAGTATATACGTCCCGTTGACATCCATGGGTATTACATATACCTGTGTCTTTCTACATCGTTCTCCATATATATTTTGTGTATAATTTCATCATGAATGATGCCCCCTATTTTGTAGCAATATTTCGATTTTAAAGAGTGTCCATAGAGTTTCTTGAACGTTCTTCTCCATAGGAATCTAATATGCTTTGGAATGGGGAACTCTCTGGAAATCTTTGTGATTATCTGACTCCTTGACAATTCAAAAGTGCCTTGAAATAAATGCTTTGAGTTGAGGATCATCATTATCATTTCAGGCGAAACACGTCCAGTGCTGGACAAAGGCCTCCCACAAGCGTCGCCAATATTATATTTGTATTTAGCGCCAAATTGAGTGAAGGTTAAAATTATATATACTTTTTTGTTTTATCATTGTCAGATTTTGATACCCATCATGTCAGCGGATTTTCGCTAGATCATTTAATTTGACCTTGTGAGGGGCTTGTGGCTACGTAATAACAGCCGCACGGTTGGATTGATCAGCTTAAGCTATGCTTGCCGCGGTTGGTCTGTGGATGGGTGACCATCTTTATATACCAAGACCCCTCCGTGCCTCGGAAAGAACGTTATGCTGTTGATCCGGCTGTCATTCGTGGATCTTTGACAGTCGTTACGGGTCGTCAGAAGCTTGAAAGTCTGACAACCAGTCTTACCTAGGGGTATAGTATTACCCAGTTACTGGGATGTGGAGGTCAGATAGGCAGTTGCTCCATGTAAATGCAGCTGCATCTGGTAAGATTGGAAGCAGACCCCAATACAGTTGGGAAAAGGCTAGGCAAATGATGATTTAATTTGACCTTGTATTACACATGTTCTTAAGATGTTACTCATATTTTTCAGAAAAGTCTTCAATATTAAACCGTAAAGCTTCCAACTTGGTGCCATAAAGCGTTCTTTACCAGCCAGGACTCTTGTAGTTCATCTCCCTACACAATCTACTTTTACAACATCCGGGCATTCCTATGAAGAAAAGAGTAATTATGTGCAGTTATAGTAAATAATAAATTAATAGATTATATATAGATTACCAAAAGAAGATTTTTCAATAGCAGCCCAGAGTCTGGAGTTGTTCCCGATTGATGGCAATAGGCTCGCCCCCACGGGACTAAAAAATAACTCGCGAACAGCGGATACGCCTCTGCCTAAGCCTGAAAAGCAGGAAAAACAGGTGCGACGTTATGTGGCGTAGAAATTAAAATAGTCTGTAATATCACAATTTTTTATCCACTCCAAGAACCTTTTGAATAAAAAAAAAATTCTAGACGAACAAATCCACAGGATTAACAAAAACTGTTTACGATCCGCCGAAGTATTTTATATGAAATATTACGTGAAAACGATAAAAAATCGGCTTAACTTTTCAGCTATACCTTTTGGGATACCTTCTTACTCCTACCTAGATACGATAATAAAATTAAATGGGTTACCCCATTTAATTTTATTTTCTGATAAAAGTCTGTGATAATTTATTTTGTACGCCAATGGTGGCAAAACATGTTGCAACTCACAGACAACCCACTTTACTTCCACATTTGCATTTTTATGTATAATGTTACACATGCTTACAAATAAATATATCTTTATCTTTATAAAAACTATAGGTATTCTAAAAATTTTTCTTTTTCAGTTTTTTTTTTGCTATAGGGTAAAGGCCTTCTCTTTTTACTTTCCTAACCTCTCTATTTTGAGCGATCTCTGGCCATGTTGGCCCTGCAAACATGATTAGATCGTCACACCTCGACGGTGATGTTCTCCCTGACGCGTCTAGTTAGTGACGATCTTTGCCCATCTCTCCGAGTGTAGTCGTGCGACGTGACCAGGACAATTCCACTTCAGCCTGACTGTTTTTTCTCCAACATTTAAATATGGAGCGCAGGGTGGTGATTCTAACGCGATCTGTTTGCTTCTTCGATCAGTATGTAGTTACAAATGTCTTTGTGTAATTCTGGAGGTATGAGACGCCAACAAACATTGCTGTGTTCCGGCTTTAAGGAGAGTGTGTCAGTGACATTATAGGCAAAATAGTGCCCGGCATTATTTTGCAGGTCTAGGTTATCATTTTCCAAAGTACAACATAAAAAGAACTTCTAAGTATCATTTTATTAAAGGTGACACAAGGGCAAGTTCATTGCCTCTGAATCCCTAAAAAACCTTTGGATTTAAACTAAATCTTTTAATTTAACAAAACGAAAACGTCTCGAATTTCCGGCGGAAAGTTTGACAAAAAGAAAACTCAATTTCTTTCCTAATTTAAGGATAATAAACAGATTGAAGCTTCGGCTCTTTTTCGGGATACTTCGGGAAAGATCGGCATAAAGTAGAGGAAGAAAGTCGGAAAGTGATTGCTTTCAGGAAAGTTATAGGGTAATAAAATAGGTAATGGTAGTTTTATGGTTTCTAGCAGATTCTGTGTCCATTGTCAAGGTTTTCTGTGCTTAAATTATAGTCAATGAAAAAAACTTCGCTTCCGTTAATAAATTCGACGCGAAAATATCCCATAGTTTTCCGATTCCGCCTTAATTTACATTTCAACAACGTTACCGCGAATCGAATATGAAAACTTTTTTGTAACATTGCCGCACCCCATACAGCGTCGTTAACAAGGAAGCAGAAAGCGCTTAAAAGCGGTGCGCCCATTAAACCCGATTCCGCTGTTGATGTTTGGAATTATTTTTTTCATCTTATTTGGAGCGATTTTCTTTCTGTTGGCGTAGATGCTTTTCGGCTTATTCTGAAAAATATAGGATGTATTTATTCTGTCGCAAGCGCTTGTTTCAAAATGTACCTGAACTTTAGTGAATTTTATTTGAATGCAAAACAATAGTGGAAGAATTAAATTCAATCTTAATTTTTAGGGCTCCGTGCCAGAAGGGTGCCAAACGGAACCTTATTACTAAGCTTCCCCGCTGTCCGTCAGTCTGTCTGTCAGCGGGCTGTATCTCATGAACTGTAATAGGTAGACAAATTAAATTTGTTGACACAGGTTGTGTATTTTTCCTGCCAGGGTTGCGAGTCTGTCCGAAAGGGATATCGCGGCCCCGACACACAGGCAACGGAAGGAACACGGGTGGGTTTTAGTCAGTAAAAGTCTGACATACCCTCTTGCTCCGTCCAGAGCGGGAGAAGTTATTTGATAATTTCCCACACAAAAAAAAAAAAAACAAAAAAAAAAGTTTGTGTATTTGTATTGCCGCTACTACTAATATATTTCAACAACAAATAATACAAATTAAATATTAATAATTTAATATCCTCCATCATACAAGACATGTTTTTTTGGCGTTTTTTGCTCGATCTTAATACAACTTGGCCGGTTTTTAAAGTTTCTGACTAAGAAGACAACCCGCTGTTTACACGTGTTAAATCTTAATCCATTCAAGCTAGGTTTATGTTGCTAAGCGTTAATTACACCTAACACTTAGACACACCACACATATGCTTTAATAATTCAGTGTCTATAATAACATACCACTGAATACCTAATCACACCATTTGAAACATTTATCTATTCCAGTGTACAATAATTTCCACAGAGTAATAAAAACACAGAGGGAGTCAATCATAAAAAGGAAGCGCTGCCTATATATCCATCTCTTTCTTTCCTATGAAACATCGAATGAGTTAGTAAGAGCACTCAATAATTTTCCCTCTCTTCTTTTTTCAGTCGATTACCGTGACGACGAGAAAATTTTCTTAATTTTGGCCGGCCTCAGAACTGTAAGCTGGTGACCTAAGTACGCTTGATATTATCCTCAAGCCAGATTCTTATTACTGTGTGGTGTCGTGTCGTGACGCTTTCTGACGCAGTGTAAGCCAATCAAAACTCGTTGTGATTAGGAATAGTCCTGAACAAATTCGTTTGATTGGTGCATCCCGCGTCACGACACAATAATGTGTCGGTGGCTTAATTCGATCTCTTTATTATAGTTATTACTCTATAGTAATTTCTAACATCATAGTGTTTCGAAAGTGCCAATTAACATCGTACACTCAAGTGGCGTTGAATAATGACACCTCGATAACAAGGAGATTGTTACAGTTGAATTATTAGAGATATTGAAGCTTTAGATTTGGTATGAACTGTGTAATTTGAAGATGGTTAGTGGGTTTGGGAGAACTTCGTATTATATACTACTATATGGACCTTTTTGCGCTTGTGAGGTTATTCATATTTATCGGAGAATATCTAATTGTATTGATCACTTTAATAGATTGTTTACAACAATAAATCACAGTATGAACGTCATCTGTCAGAATGATAGATGACATTGACGTATGGAAACGTTCCATTTCAACAATATTTTAATAAACGTAATTAATGTTTAGTGAATAATATAAAGGTAGTAATATTTGATTTGCATTTCTATAATTGATATTTCATAAACAGATGTATTATATGTATAAATAGTTTTAATGTGACTCAAAAGTCACTGCTCAACAGGCTGTTTCATAAACAACGATTATAGAGTTTTCGAACAAAATATAAATGTTTAATAACTTATCAGTACAATAAATAATTAATATTTGTTATAGTTAGAGCTCGCAGAGTAAAATAATACGCAGTGGTTGGAAGGAACGCAAAGGAATTTTATTTCTTTATTAAAACACACACACACAGTTTGTAGCACGCAATCTCTACAGGAGCAGCTTCCATAGATTAAACTAGACAACCACAGACTAAGTCATCTTAAATAGTGATGCCACAATGTAATCTCCAATACCCTTTCTCAATGTGAACATCACTCACAAACATAAAACTTAACTTTCACAATAGTTCAACACAAATAACTTTATTACTTCACAACACAACTGATCTATATTACCAACTTGACTCTACATAACACTCTTTGTATTTGGAAACCAAATTCTATAACCTTTGCTATGTTCTCCATAACCAACAAAAACACCTCGCTTGCTTTTAGGGTCCCATTTTGTTCTTCTTTCTTTGGGTGTATGAACATAAACTTCAGTACCAAAGATTCTCAAAGCATGCAAGTCGAAACTCTTTTTGTATAGAAGTTCATAAGGGGTCATTCTATTTACCTTACTGGCGCCTGTTCTATTTAAAGTGAAGACAGCAGTGTTAACTGCCTCTGCCCACAGTTCCTTACTTTGTTTTGCTTCTATGATCATTGTTCTTGCTGATTCCACGATTGTTCTCATCTCTCTTTCAATTCTTCCATTTTGCTCTGGGGTGTAGCTGACTGTTGTCTCATGTATGATACCTTTTGATTTGAAAATTCTCTCTACATCTTGATTTACAAATTCTTTTCCATTATCTGACCGCACCTTCTTGATTTTGCAACTGAACTCATTTTCGAATTGTTCTATAAACTCTGCAATTTTATGTTTAGTTTCATATTTATGCTGCAAGAAATAAACATATCTATAACTGCTATAATCATCTTTTATTAAAAGAAAATACAAAGAACCACCCAATGAAGCAGGAGTCATTGCACCACAAAGATCCATGTGCACCAAAACACCTGGACAATCTGCATGACTCTCACTGGCATTAAAAGGATTCCTTTGCTGTTTCCCCTGAACACACGGTTGACATTGCTCAGTCTGTCCCATATATTTTACATTATTTGAATCTAAGCATTCCTTAACATATCTAACATTTTGATGGGCCATACGGCGATGCCATTCAGATAATGTAGTTAATGCTAAGTCACACATTTTAAATTTCATAACATACATTTTATCAACACGATCAGCTACAGCTGCAACCCTTCCTTCTTTTAACAATTTGGACCCCGTAGCTGTAGAAGTCATTACATAACCTCTATCTAATGCACATGTTAAAGAGAATAAATTAACTTTTAAATCTGGCACAAATAAAACATTGTTAAGAGATGTGGGTAAATATTCACTGTCATTAAAAGCCAAAAGGTCAATATTTCCCACTCCTTTTACTTCCAATTTCTGACCGTCTCCCACAGCTACATATTTGCCTGATAAAACTCGAAAACATGACAAATACTCTCTACAATAAGTCATATGCTCACTAGCACCAGAGTCTAATATAAAGTTTATACCTAGATCTCTCATCGGCGACACAACAAAAGCATTTTTATTTTCAGTACCTACATCCTCATTTTGTTTTTGCTTTAACAAAATTTTACAATCTTTAATCAAATGTCCTGCCTTATGACAAAAGTAACACTTTCTCTCTTTACAATTGTTTCTAAGATGATCTGTTTTACCACACTCAAAACACTTATAAACACCGTCACTCTTCTTGCCATCAGATTTTCTTTGAAAGTTACGACGCTGTGATGCCATGAAAGCTGAAGGTTCTGGTTCCATGTTACCATATCTCTCCTCTTCAATTAGTAGCCGCGAAACCAATCCTTGGAAACTCTGACTACTATCCGGGACCGACTCCCATGCTGATACAAAGTGCCTGTACTTATCCGGTAGTGACATTAATACTTTGGTCATTAACATATTTTCTGACATCTTCTCTCCAAGGCCGTCCAGTTGATGTCGCAAATCTTCCAATTTGGAAATAAAAAGAGTCACAGGTTCCTCGAACTTCAGATTAAAAAACTTTTGTTGAATAAGATGAACACTCACTTGAGACTTTGGTTCATAAATTGATCAAAATTTTTCCCATATATCATTACTAATTTTACAAGTAAGTAAGTGTGTTATGACTTTGTCTTGCACTCTAGTTACTATTATTTCTTGCGCTTTGGCGTCATCCTCCTCCCATTTCGTAACTTCAACTTGAGATTTGCCATCATCGTTTTGGCTCAATCCAGGCTTTTTACGGCTGCCGTCTACAATTGTAAACAACCCTCTCGATCGCAATATTACTCCAAGCTGATATTTCCATACCGGATAATTGTTGTCGCCCAATTTTATGTTGAGTACGTTCTGAGAACAACCGGCATCCATCTTGTACGCTCAAGACAACTTCGACTTTTTGAAATTCTCACAACACGCCTGTTCCTTCTATTTGCAGTGCTCTGGGCCGATAACCTGTTATAGTTAGAGCTCGCAGAGTAAAATAATACGCAGTGGTTGGAAGGAACGCAAAGGAATTTTATTTCTTTATTAAAACACACACACACACAGTTTGTAGCACGCAATCTCTACAGGAGCAGCTTCCATAGATTAAACTAGACAACCACAGACTAAGTCATCTTAAATAGTGATGCCACAATGTAATCTCCAATAATATTGAATAAGTAATAATTAATATGATACTTATCACGATTGTATAATGCAGTTTTAAAGTAATCATATATAATAATTTAAAGTAAGATTTTCGGAACATCCAGTTGATGTTATTATATTATGACATTTTATATAAAGATTACAAATAAATACATAGTATATTGCTAAATAATGTTATTAAGTTTTAAGATAGTTCCACCACATAAGATTTGTTAATTATTACTTTGGTTAGAAGATATTTAACATTTATGTATGACCATCTATGATTCGTCTAAAATGGCGGGAGAATGGGCGGCAATATTTGAGGGACCTGTAAGGTTGATAGGCTGGTAAGATGGTGTGACCGCCAATCTTGAAAAGGAACTTGAGTTAAACGGTTGGACGTTATAGGACCTCCGACTTTTACAGGACAGACCCTGAGTGGTGTCCATGTCCGTAATATAAAGTTGCTAAAAGCCAATGTAAGAATAAATCATGTTGCATAGCGGAAGCTCTGCCATTATTGTAAAAAGGATTGATGATCAGATCACTTCTTGTGAAAGATCGACAGACTACCTACAATGTTCATGTAAGTTAATTGATAATTATTATATCTTGATTATTGCTGATAACTATGTTGTTCTGTATGTGTTTTAATATGCCTAATAATGCTAGCTTGGAGAAATGGTCCAAGAGATTAATGTGATAATAGAATGATTTATCCCAATGTAACAATGTGTTGATCCAATAATATAAAAGAAGCTGCCACGGAGTTTCTTGTCCTTCTTCTCCGTGATGACCTAGATTAGGAACGGACAACTAGCTTTCTCATTAACGGTACCTAAGTACCTATGTATTGACAAGCCTAATTGTTAATAAATGCCTAGTCTTGTCTTTCTGTGCTTTTCTTCATAAAATCCTTTCCCTACACCATATTCATAGAAAGTACCTACATACAAAGTAAATAACTAGTAGGTACTAAACCTTCCTGACACTCAAAACTTGATAATTAAGTGGATACCTATAATACCTATAAATGTAGTTTTAATCCACTTTCTAACACGCCCGAATGACGTTAACCGGGGGGCGCTGTTGGTGAACATTTGTGCAATTTTTTCGCGAAATGTATTGAAAAAACAAGATGGCGGCGTTAGTTCCGATTTTGACCACGCGCCAAAAGAACCGTCTAGCGCTACACTTTTGTGACTATAGCTTAAAGGCACGTATCGATGTCTTGAAAATCAAGAAATTAAAATACTAAAATTTTTGACAACCAAGTGAGAAAACAACTGTGGGCCTTGTTTATGTCAAACATAAGTGTGTGGTAAGATCACAAGACATAATGCGTTATTATAATATTAATTTGGTAATTTTTTGTTAATACATATTTCATTAGGTACCTATAGGTACTTTGTACATTACGTCACTGTTGCAATATGCACAAAAAAAACAATTTAGAACAATACAATACCACTGCACAAATAAAAATTAAAACAAAACATAAGAACAAACAACATCTTTCTTAAACTAATTCCAACTTTTTAAAACACGTACAAACAGAAAATGCGACAGGAATTCGCAATTTAAACTGCGTCCGAACTCATTTACAAATGGTCACCCTAGCTGGGACGTAAACTACATTCTTTAGCGCCAAGGAACAGCTTGTTCCAGCTCCGGACACCATGATTTACATAAAAAGCGGACAGTCCACGTCCCGCTCGTTCGTAATTGGACAATTTTGTTACTCCACTTTTTAATACTATGCGCTTTTGCAGTATTTGCTTGGTGGTACAGAATAGAAAAGATCAGAATTATCACTTTTGCGCTCTTCCAACAGTTACCCAATCACTCAAAAGTCAAGAATTGCAATAATTTTATGGCTGCTGGCGTAGTCAACTTTTACGCGTCATTTTATCACTGACGAAACCATTTGTTTACTGTTTATTAATTTTAAAAAGGAGTGTGTAGTTAGTGGAAGTTCTTCCTCGCTTGAACTCAGCACACCAACGCGCAACCGTAGAATATGGAGGAGCATGAACCCCTAATGTTGCTCTCATTCGTTGCCGTTAGTCATTTCTGGGAAATCCTAACGGGCTCACGGATTGTTTTTAATATTTTTATTGAATAATGAAACAATTAGGCGAAAGTCAGGTTGATATTTGGATTAAAACAATCGCCAAAGCCCTCATATTTTGCAAATATTTGATCCAGTCCAGATTATCCTCATAAAACTTTCTAAGTGGCCCTTTTGCTTATACCTTGTACAGTATTTGCCTGTTAGAGCCCAGTTGTTTATGCAACTATCAGTGTTGTTTTAGCCAATCATTACTGAGACCGGGAGTCCATGTTGTTTTTAGGCTGCGGCCTAAAAACAACATTAAATTGGGATCACAAATTGGATATTTCAGTAGCGATAAAAGTGATTAATATTGCGACATTTGGCGATGTTATTAGGGCTGATTTTGAAGTTAATTATGAGAAAGCAGGTGTCATTGTATCAATTATCTTGAAAGAGAAAAGTAATGTTTTCCTTTTACTTGTCCGGTACCCTTTATTGTCATTATAGTAAGTCATAAAGTGAATTGAATTGAAGTGATTTCCTGTCCGTCGCTGCTAAGCCGTTTTTATTTCGACATTTAGTTAACTACAAACATTTTCTTATACTAAGGATCGATTTTGAAACCGTCAGATAACTTTTATCTGAAGAATGAATACGGCGGTTTAACATATATTTTCGATACAACAGCTGTCAAACCTACTTTCTTAATCGTCTGATAAATGTTATTTGACAATTGGAAATCACCCTTTTGCATGAGTTGTTTGCCAGTAATTGTGCTTTATCTATGGCCCGCCATAGATAAAGCACAATACGTCAAAGTCAAATAACTTTTATCAGACGAATAAGAAAGTAGGTTTATCTCAATACACACTTGCTTTTCCAACTCACTTTAGACATTGGCAGAATAGTCGACATCGGCTTTGCTTGCCATAATAAAGAATAGAATAGAAGAAAGTAGGTTTGACAGCTGTTGTTTGTCTGTATGCGTCAAGCTCGTGCCGATGAGCTTGACGCATACAGACAGGATAAGTTCATACTAGTTCAAGACAGAGAGGAGTGGAAAGGGCAAAGGGAGGCCTGTGCCCTGCATTGGGACAAAATAGGCTAAAAATCCTAAATATAAGTAAGTAAGCCTAACTATATACCTATATATTATATATATATATATCCTAACTAATATTATAAATGTGAAAGTGGGTTTGTTTTTTTGTTTGTTACGCTTTCTCGTTAAAACGGCTTTTTATTCCAGTAGTACGTACCCGGGGTATTATTTTCCGACCTCCACGCGGGCAAAAGTTAGTAAATAAATAAAGTAAAATATATGTTAGAAATATAAGCAAATCGAAGTCTACAGAAGTTCTATAAATGATCGTTAGTCTAATGAGCCGGTGCTTACTTTCTTCACTTTTTAACAATTTGTGCCCTATACTATATATAACGTGTTTCAATTTTCGCCACAACTTCTGCCAATCACCGCCTTCAGAACTTAAATCGAATGAAATTGATTGATCATACTTTTCTACGTTTTTTCACATTTAAAGTTCGACAACTTTCAACCGTGGCTCAACTCAATGAATAAAAGAATTTCTTTTGAAAAACTTTACGTTGCTTTAGTTTTTCTTTCACTTGTATTTTTATTAAAAGGAATGTTCAGTGATTTTTTTATTATTATTTTCTCTTCTGTGTAATAAATGTTACGTGAAAGAGCAAAACTTCTATTGAATGGTTCTGTGTAATTGGCTTAACATCAAATCTTACCGAAAAAAGAGTCTAGGTATTATTTTTGGAAGAGCCAATGATTAATTTGAAAGAAAAACCTTTCTCAACTTGAAGGGTACTAGTACGATGACCTTTAGAAATAAAACTTCTTCTATATCTATACATTATATGTACTCGTACATCTAACGAAGAAGGGTAGGTGTCTCTTCGTTATTACCAGCCATATTTTAAGTACTGTGGGCGTTCTATGGGTAGTGTTTTTTATTGCGCAATAGAAAAACCGTTTACAGTTCAGATCACATTATAATTTTTACCATCAAAGTTATCACACTATCAATTCACACATTGTAGGTACACAATACAGTTTCTAAACGTGTTCATTGTTTCACCGCCAACGACCTACTCTGCTTAGCTCCGGCCGGTCTGAGCGTTATGTTACTCTGTCGAACGCCACTAGGCGGCGCTGGCACTCCGATTAGTCAAATCATTGTCATATTTTCAACACATCTCGTTTAAGGTGAATGCCTAGACAGGCCTCGCCATACATTTTTCAGTTGTTCTAATCTCCGTAAATAAACGGTTTCTGCAGAATAAAAGCAAGTATAATGAGACTTTATAATGTATTATTTTCGCCTAACGCCAAATTTTATAAAAAAAAACAGTATTTCTAGGAGAATTAGACCCAATAAAAATCGAAAAATCTTTACATGTGTGAGTGACCTGAATCGCGCCATCTAACAGAAATTTAAAGAACCACCGAGAAAGAGTTATTTGCTGTTGTGTTACGAGTTTACGTTCGGTAAACATTTATAATAGATGGCGCTGTTCGAACTCGACGTGTATGTAACTTTGGCGCTTGCCAAGGTTGTAACCTTGGTCGAGTGACGCGGCGATGCGACGATGCCATTCAAGACGCACAAATGGCAACAACGCGGGGTGTAGCGGGGCTAGTCCATGCGTGATTGTCTTGACAAAGTTTGCGAATCGTTTCCAAAATTGTGTTATAAATTGTGTATTAAAAATTTCTATGTTAGGTGTAAAAATTTAAAATGTTCGAAATTGTGGATGTGTCACCATCTAGCGACAAAATGTCAGTGAAATCATCTAGGCATTCACCTTAAATAAATTACGTAAAGTTGGTTTTCGTGCCTCTTTGTGTGACTGCGTTGTTCTTCTAAACTATGCAACATATTTTGATGTCGTTTTCATCATCATTTAGAGAATTTATTCCGGAAGGTTTATCTGTATAAAATATTTATATTAAACTAACATACGTAATAATAAAGAAACCTCCATGTTTTGTTCAGGCGTAACAAACGTGCGAAGGGGTTACTAGTAAAAAATAAAACATTCGAAATTTCATATAAAAAACCGGTACCTACCATTTCAGTTATATAACCTCTCTAAAACATTTAAACCGTTCTAGAACGTTCTCAAAGTATAGGAACGTCGCGTCGCCAACCGGCGCTCATTACGACGGAGGCACGTAGCACGCAGATTGCCTTAATGTCTCTATCGGAACAGTTGACTAGACCTTAACCTCAGGTGACGGGTTACAAAGATAGTTTATGGCGCAACTTTGGTTTGGGTACGTGTACACAATGGCTGGAGTTGGCTGCAATGTGGAAGTCACACTACAGCCAATTCCAGCCATTGCGTACACCTCTTGTGTTAAAGTAAGGCAGCTATGCGTCAAAAATGTTAAAACCTGAAACTAAACTACGAAATTTACTACGAGAAGATTTGACAATGCTAGTTTATATAGTTTATATCTATTTATACAAAAATAAGTGGCAGTGATAGCCTAGTGGTGTGGCCATCGGACTGCTAAGTCATAGTTCTTGAGTTCGAACCCAAGGCACGCACCTCTGACTTTTCGGATTCATGTGCGTATTGTATAATTATCACTTGCTTCAAAAACGGTGAAGGAAAACACCGTGAGGAAACGGGCATGCCTGAAAGATATTTCTCGACGGCATGTGAAGCCAAGTCAGAAGCCCATGGGCGGCTTTAAAACTCTGACACCACGTTAGTCACTAACCACGCGCAAAGAAGAAGATCCAAAAATGGTTAGTTTGACGTTAAGATACGTCGATTAATTCCTTTTATACTAAATGACACATTTTTCTTTATTTGACTCCCGTCTCTGAACTCGTCATCAAAATTGAAATGTTCTAAATATGTGGTTATAATAATAGAATAGAATATCATTTATTCAAGTTTAAGTATACAGTAAAATTATGATTTAGATTAATTACAATCGAGGAAAATTAAATTCTAACTGTAATGTAGACCTGCCTGATCTCGGTTTATGAAAAACCTGTGTCAGGCCATCAATTTACATCAAACATTAAAAAATAAGACAACAATAGGTTTATTACTAAAATAAATTAAAAAGAAGACATGATATTTTCAATGACTTAAAGAGTAACTATTTATTTGAGTATATTATTTTAAAACTAGATTTTATAAGAAAATATTATGTTTAAATAAATTAACAAATAATATTAAAGTAGATAAAGTGGACACTGTTATTAATTAGGTAAAGGAAGAGACTTAATATACTTGTAGAGTAGATAGATAGAGATATTATTTTAAAATTTCTAGTAGTTTTTCCGTTTTAGTTATCAGTTAAAGTTAATTTATTCATAATTATTAAATAATATCTCCAAGTGCAAGAGTATGATTTTTTGTTATGTATTGTAGTAGCATAAGAACGCTTAGCCCTGCGTTGTCTCACTGGGTGGGTGAATTTGGGCTACTTGTTACTACTCGTATTAATTTTTTTTGTGTTACCTAGTTTTGTTACTACTCGTATTTAATTTTTTTTGTGTTACCTAGTTTTGTTACTACTCGTATTTAATTCTTTTTGTGTTACCTAGTTTTGTTACTACTTGTATTTTTTTTTGTGTTACCTAGTTTTGTTACTACTCGTATTTTTTTTTGTGTTACCTAGTTTTGTTACTACTCGTATTTAATTTTTTTTGTGTTACCTAGTTTTGTTACTACTCGTATTTAATTCTTTTTGTGTTACCTAGTTTTGTTACTACTCGTATTTAATTCTTTTTGTGTTACCTAGTTTTGTTACTACTCGTATTTTTTTTTTTTTGTGTTACCTAGTTTTGTTACTACTCGTATTTTTTTTTTTTTGTGTTACCTAGTTTTGTTACTACTCGTATTTAATTCTTTTTGTGTTACCTAGTTTTGTTACTACTCGTAATTTTTTTTTTTTTGTGTTACCTAGTTTTGTTACTACTCGTATTTTTTTTTTTTTGTGTTACCTAGTTTTGTTACTACTCGTATTTTTTTTTTTTTGTGTTACCTAGTTTTGTTACTACTCGTATTTAATTCTTTTTGTGTTACCTAGTTTTGTTACTACTCGTATTTTTTTTTTTTTGTGTTACCTAGTTTTGTTACTACTCGTATTTAATTCTTTTTGTGTTACCTAGTTTTGTTACTACTCGTAATTTTTTTTTTTGTGTTATCTAGTTTTGTCTACTTTAGTTTGTTTTGTTCATAATTTGTCTGTTTTGCTTTTGTTTTAATTTAGCTTAATAAAATTAATTTATTAAGTTCTTTTCAGTGCAACTGTAGATAATAGGATTTTATTTTATTTTTTTTGTAAGTTACAACAACGTTTTGTGTGCATGCAGAGTTTACCTATAAGTTATTGTTACACTTTATTCTGATTTGTTGCTTCTGTTTAATTTGCTTCTACCAGTGTATGCAATTGTTGGTGAACCAAAAATAAATCAATCAATCTGCCTAGCCTTTTCCCAACTATGTTGGGGTCGGCTTCCAGTCTAACCGGATGCAGCTGAATACCAGTATTTTACATGGAGCGACTGCCTATCTGACCTCCACAACCCAGTAACTGGGTAATACGATACCCCTTGGTAAGACTGGTGTCAGACTTTCGGGCTTCTGACGACTCGTAACGACTGTCAAAGATCCACGAATGACAGCCGGGACCAATGGCTTAACGTGCTTTCCGAGGCACGGAGGATTCTCGGTATGTAAAGATGGTCACCCATCCACTGACCAACCCCGGCAAGCGTAGCTTAACGTGTTGGATCGACCCGTGTGGCTCTTATTACTTAGCCACGAGCTCCTCAGGTATATTTAGGGTAGTAACAAGGTATGTTAAGTCGAATGAACGAGTAGTTTTCTACATAAATTTGAAAAATATCACTATCTACTGAATATATTTTTATTTGCATTTAACGGTAAGGTAAACCAACCATCAGAGCTAGCACCACACAGCAATGCGATTATCTAAATCTCTTATGATGGATCAACCAGTGCGGCTGTTGTTACTTAGCCACGAGCTCCTCCACACGGTGAACCAAAAATAAATAAATAAATAAAAATAAATAAGAATAGCATAATCAGTCTATAATATTCGCACTGCTGGGAATGGCCTGGCACGGGCCCTCACTCAGTGAGTTCCCTGAGCCGTCATCACCACGCGGGCCCAGTGCGGGTTGGTAGATGTCACAAATGTTTTCGAATTATTGGTTCTAGGTCACACCGATTTCTTCATGATGTTTTCCTTCATTAGTGGTGATTTGAGATCAGTGGTGATTTACACAAAGTAAAACGCCTCTCAGGGTTGGAAACTACCCGGGACACAGGCAATGGAAGGAACACGGGTGGGTTTTAGTCAGTAAAAGTCTGACACGCCCTCTCGCTCCGCCCAGAGCGGGAGAAGTCATTTTATGATTTCCCATATTCAAAAAAAAAAAAAAAGTGTTCGAAACTAGTAAGTCGCGGCCATTACCACGGCCACCTCCATCACTGCTTCCACAGGCCACTACTCCGTATTGTAGTTTACAAACACATATCTCAGGTACATGCATACATTCGACACGGGGGAACAAATTACTAGCTGCGAGCTACACAAACATTTGTACCATGCGATATCACACTGGTCCGCAATTCTCGCAGAAGGCATTTGCACAGCTATTGCGCAAACCATACCACGATTTCTGACCCCGTGTTCTAACCAAAGCGATTGGTCTCGTGATTACGCAAACGTCGCGTTCGTATGTCACTAAATTGTTGGAAAATCAAAAGGCGCCCTCTGTGAGCGCGACGACGCGCACGGGTTCGCCAAATGAAATGAGCGCGACGGTCGTGTGTTCGCGCGATTATCGCAGGCCTGAGTAACAATTTCAATAATGTCACTGTATATCCTCAAAATCATCTATCACTAACCAAGTTCGGTTTAGTACTTCAATACTTAGTGCAAAAAGGTTGTATTCATTAGCAAGCAGCCTGTACCCAGCACAGCTTGGTTTAATGTTCCTTGCCGTACAACTATCTTGCTCCAATTTATCGCCCCTTCGCTTGCCAGCCTTGAATAAAACTTTGAATTTTATTTTTTTAGTCTTGCAATTTTTGCCCGTTTTTTTTTAATTCGGCGTCGCGTAATTGTTGGACGTGTGCTGGTAAAAGTTTTTAGTTTAGAAGGTAAGAAAACTGTTGGCATTTTTGTTGCACAGTCACAAACATAAGTACGTTACATTCACGCTAGATGCGCTTAAAAGCAATTTTCTCCTTAAGTATTGATTTGTATTATATTATTTATTTATTTAATACTTTAAGCACACAAATGTACAGAGGCGGACTTAATGCCATAAGCATTTTCTACCAGTCAACCTTTGGGTGATGCAGAGATAAACAGTGGCAGGTGCAATATGAAAATTTTGAAATAAATATTTATTTAAATATAAGGATATACATATACCTATTAACCTATATATATAATAAAATATAAATGATAAAATGATAAATGATAAATGATTTTATTTCTGTAAGTGGGTTTGGACAAAACACTTTTACACGTCAATCATATTTTTTAAACTAGATGAGGTCGGCGTTTCCTATCTGACTACTCCGAGAAGAAAGGCCGAAACAAACTCAGAGGTCACAGTCTCTTTTAAAGTCCAGACATAATCTTGGTCAGATCATGTGAAGATCATGTAGATCGGTGTCTGAGATGGTCTTTTGAGGAAAGAACCACACAGATTGAGAGGACCTGTCCAGTCAGTGCACGCATTTGTCAGTGACCGTGCAGCTCAACTCAGGGTTTAAGGAGCTCAACGATTCGACGAACAATACCAAAGAAAGGACGTTTGGGTAGGCCGCATAAATTACTCAAGCTGCCAGACCGTGATAAAAACTAAATAATAAAATAAAAGGAATGACCCACATAGTCTTCACATTCACAATTATTAAAACAATATAATACTTTAAAAAGTAAATACTCATGTCATTGTATATATAAAATTCATTAATGTCAATGTGTATATAAAACCCAGAAATAGTCTTGGTCAGATCATTGAAGGACCATGTAGATTTGTGTCTCGAATGGTCTTTTGAGGAAAGTATTATACAGATTTGAGTGGACCTGTCCAGTCAGTGCACGCATTTGTCAGTAATCGTGTAGCTCAACTCAGAACTTAAGGAGTTCAACGACTCGACGAACAATACCAAAGAAAGGACATTTGGGTAGGCCACATAAAGTACTCAAATTGCCAGATTATCATTAATAATTACTGAGAAAAAAAAAAAAAAATATATATGATCCACATAGTCCTCACGTTCACAATAATATATTTAAAAAAATATGTATATATTATACTTCACAAAGTAAATATTCATATAGTGGTACAAATGAATGAGAAAAAAGAATATATATTAAAAACCAAATTTCTGACTGTAAAAAAAATAAAAAATAAAAATTGGAGCAGCTTAATCCCAGGCCTTTTTGTCCTCAACGTAATCTTTAATGGTATAAAACGCTTTCTGGCACAACTTACGTTTAATGAATGATTTGAATTTATTAAGGCTTAGATCTTGTACGTGGCTTGGGAGTTTATTGTAAAAGCGTATACATTGACATCTGAACGAGCTACCTATTTTCTTGAGCCTTGTTGTAGGTACTACAAATTTGTGTTTGTTCCTAGTGTTTATCTTATGGATATCACTGTATTTTTTATACAATCTTATATTTTTATGGGTATATAAAAGATTTTCAAAAATATACTGAGAAGGCACAGTCATTACATTAATTTCCTTAAATTTCTCTCTGAGAGAGTGTCTCGGGCTTAATTTATAAATTGATCGAACGGCTCTTTTCTGCAAAACAAAGATAGTTTGAATGTCGGCGGCATTTCCCCACAACAAAATACCGTACGACATTACACTATGAAAATAGCTAAAGTACACTAAACGGGCTGTCTCTATGTCAGTTAAATTACGAATTTTTCTAACAGCATAAGCTGCGGAGCTTAGCTTTTTTGACAATTTATCTATGTGTGGGCCCCACTGAAGCTTAGCATCCAAAGTTAAGCCTAAGAATACTGTGCTATCTTCAGGATTCAATTCTTCGCCCCTTATCAACACCTTAGTTTTCACCTGCCTAACGTGTGGTAGGGTAAACTTAATACATTTGGTTTTTTTTTCATTAAGAAGTAAATTGTTAACATTGAACCAGTGAACTACTTTTGAGATCGCGCTATTTACGTCGTCAGTAACCAACTGCTGACGTTTAAGTTTAAACAAAAGTGAAGTATCATCCGCAAACAACACTATATCATGGTTATCCTTTATGAGGTAAGGCGAGTCATTAATATAAATAAGAAACAAAAAAGGACCAAGAATCGAGCCCTGTGGGACTCCCATTATTACTATAGATCCAGGAGATCTTTGTCCATTTACGTCAACGCTCTGAATCCTATTACTCAAGTATGAAGAAAGAAGATCCAGAGCGGTGTTCCGGACCCCGTAGTGGCGGAGTTTCCTGATTAACGTTTCATGAAGAACGCAATCAAATGCCTTGGACAAATCACAAAAGATGCCCAAGGCATCGCATTTATCTTCCCATGCATTATAAATATGTCCTAAAAGTTCAACACCGGTAGTAGAACGACCCCTTGTAAAACCGAACTGTTTGCTATGTAATAATTTATGTTTATAAGTAAATACAAGAACAGATAAATACACATAAATACACGAATATACTAAAACAAATAAGACAAACAATGGGAAAACATTACCGTTGTTATGATACTGCCAGCTTCTTACGAATGTGCTCGCGAACTTTAACTTTAAAAAAATTCAAAATTAAAAAGTCATTTATTCAAACTAGGCTGAGAATCAGCACTTTTCGAACGTCAAAATTACATAAGACAGTCCCCCAAAACGCCCACCCTTCACCACTTCCTAGTGCATTAGCTGGGAAGAAGAAGTGGCGCAACAAACTCCCCAGCAGCACAGCTGTCTGTTCAGTTAGAAGAACAAAAAAAAAGATTCTATATAAAGGATAATCGGTTGGTTGCCATCCTGATTTCTTGGGGGAGCGCATTCCACAAGGAGATAGATTGAACGATGAAGGAAGAGTGAATGAAGTCAGTGCGGTGAGTGGGATATTGAAGAAGACGATTGTGTGATGAACGTAGAGTTCTATTGTGGTTTGCGCAAATGTACTGAAAGTGGGGGGCTAGATAACTAGGGGAAGAGGGAAAGTCAAATTATATGGTGTTACGAACATAGTATTTTCAAAACCATACATACTCGTACATAAAGCAATTAAGAAATGGGTATTTTCTCAAAGTTGATTTTTTTTATTTCATGAGAAAAACGATTGTATTTTGTGTAACAGTAAGACGCGGGACATAGAGAAGTGACAAGGGGCGCGGGCATGGCGGCGCACTGTGGATCGAAAATAGGCTATTGAAGAAAAAGGAGCTTAAATTTTAAAGTGTCAGTTTATTGCTTAAAATGGCTTTTAATTATTAGAAACCATTTTACATTAGCCCTTCTGTATTAGAATCTTATAGCCAATATTATGCATAAATATATCATAGGATACAATCAGGTAGGCAAATTAGCAACTTATATTTTTGTTTTGCAAAAAAAATTATGGAGCTAATGCTTACATCTCCAGAACGGAGAGAATAACCGTTATATCCTTGCACATGGTGACGTAACTATTTATTTATGATTTTTTGACATACGTCATATAACGAGCTTAAGTATGGGTTCTTTTTTTAAAACGGCACCTAACTTGACAAAATCAAGTACGTCAAAAAATCAGTCTAATTAAAATAAAATGCTTCTTGCATGCAAAATTTATGTAGGATACTACAGCCGGTAAAACAATAATAATTTTATTTAACAGTGGCAAATAATATTTGTTTTTTAACTGTAATCTCCAATCCGCATTGCAAGTGTCAAATATTTTTTTTATTTTTTATTATTTTGTTTAAATGTTCAATCCAATTCGAATTGCAAAACAAACTAAAATAAAATAAACAGCCTTATTTTATTTTATTCCGCTCTTAATAAATACACGCTTATAACCATTAAAAAGCGCCGAGTACGACGCGGGAGTTATTTATTCAGCTCCAAATGGATTGAAAGTGATTGATGCGCGCCATCGCGCTGTTGGTATAAAAGTTCCTATAAATCACTTTATTGGCCATTGATGTACTGCAGTGTCGGTTAAAGGAGGTTTTGTGTTTTGTTGGTCTTATTGGTTTAGGCGCAAAATGCCCAATTCTCAAAATGGCAACTGAGTCTTAAATGAACTAATTCTCATAATGAATATTGTATGTGTTATTTGTCGAGCTGCCATTTTAGTTATATTTAGTTAAATTGTAGGATAACAATTGCAATAAAAACCGTAGTCTTTAAAAAATTTGTACTGTATTATCATTATTATTAATTTATTCAAAGACAACTTTTTGGCCCATAGTAGGTGTTAGTACGAGTAGTACAAGTAAGTATATATTTAAAAACTGTTCATACATAACATTGAAAATACTATAAAATCAACAAAAGTCAAAATAATCATCAAATTGCTCGACGGCATGTGAAGACAAGTCAGAGGCCCATGGGTGGCTTTAAAACTCTGACCTGGTGTAGAGTTAGTCACTAACCACACGAAAAGAAGAATCAACAACTCTCATAAAATTCAATACAATGTCACATTTTCAATACGTTAAACAAAAAAAAAACATGTTACAGTCATAAAAATAAATAAAAACACAATAACTATAATTTTACTAAGACAACACCCGGATAAAAAGTAGCCTATAATATAAACCAGAAGATACCTGAGTGCTTAATTTCATCAAAATCTAGAGTAACATGCATACAATCTCAGCAACTTCCACATGAAATAATATTTGTAAGATTCCTGTTGTCCCAATTCTGTATCTCAAACTCCCAGTACTAAAATTCATTGATCCAAAACCGGAGTAGTTACGTACCCGTTATGATAAGCACAAGTTTCGAACTATGCACGTGTCGAGCTAAGTTTCGGTCTAGTCAGCTCCAAGTCGGGTAGCTTTAGTTATTGTAGTTCGATGTTCGAGTTCAACTATAAAGATGTTGTGTTGGAGATGCAGATAGGGGAGTGGTGGTGTATTATGATTGAGTAATTTAATATGCGCTTCTGATGCTGGGAGTTTCTTTGGAACATAATAAACGCTACGGGCTTCCTACGCAGGTACGTATATGTATTGCTTTGGTATAAGTGCTGAGCAGACCCGTATGTAAGTGGCAAGCTCACCTTAATTTAAAAATTCCAAAATTTGTTCCTCTACGTGTGCAATTAATAAGTCGTTGGAGAGTTATTCTAACTATAAATATTACATTATAAATGCGAAAGTGAGTTAGTTTGTTTGTTATGCTTTCACGCTAAAACGGCTGAACAGATTTGGATGAAATTGGGCATATGGGTAGACCATAACCTGGGTTAGGACATGGGATACTTTTATCTCGATATTTTACGTGATCGAGACATAGGCTGCCTGGCCATTGAAGCGGAGTGAGGCAGTGGAACGGAGCGAGGCAGTGGCGCGGAGCGGAGTTCCGGGCAGTGTCTGTCCATTGATGCGGAGCGAGTCAGTGGAGCGGAGTTACAGACTGTGCGGACACGAGGTAGTGGAGTGGAGTTGCGGACTGTGCGGCCGAGTTCACGCGACGAGTAATTTGTGTGTCAAAGTACAAAGTGTTACTTTTGTACCCGGTCTCCCCGATGTCGAAACAAATAGGCCACATATATACTAGCCCAGCCGGGGCACGCAGACACTAACCGAACATCGGTGGCACACTACTCCCCCTCCCTCTGGCCCCACGGCTGCAATACTTCGCGGCCGGTTTTTTTCCGCATCCCCGCGCCGCTTCCCCGCTTCGCTTCTCCGCTCTGCTTCCCCGTTCCGCTGCTCCACTCCACTTCTTCACTCCGCTTCCCCGCCCAGGTTCCCCGCTCCGCTTCTCCGCCCCGCTTCCCCGCTCCGCTTCCCAGTTTTGTATGAATTTTTAAACTAGTTCGCAAATCCCTGTCCACTGAAGCGGAGCGGATATTTTATGCAATTCCATTGGTTAATATTGGCACAGCTCCGCACCGCTCCTCTCCTCTCCGCTTCAGTGGACAGGCAGCCTTATGCGGGTGAAACCACGGGGCGCAGCTAGTAATTTAGTAATTAAATAAATATGATACTTGCGCACAAGGACCTCTCCGGTGGACCTTAGTGTGTATGGCTTACGATGACATAACTTACGAAATGAAATAATAACCCGGAGTTAAGCTGAAGTAGTAGTGAGTTAATCTTGCCTCCCGATGGTCCAATGTGCGCTGGAGTAACCGAAACTTTTGGTAAAGATCACGAATAGCCTCGAACAGTCCTCGGCTCGAAGGACCAATGTGAAAAGACAGAGAACTAGGTAAACACAGGCAATGGAAGGAACACGGGTGGGTTTTTAATTTCCCACCCTCAAAAAAAAAAAAAAGGTAAACATTTCAGCAAGGAAAACTATCTAGTATATTTCACCATGAAATATAAGGACTACATGGGTTTCCTAGATTACATTGTTTGCCTTTTACGATATCTTTGGGGGTGTAAGAAGGCTGGCAAAATAAGGTCTCATAAAGAGAGACAGAAGGAGAGAAAATGATGAGTTGGTTCAAATTCTTTTTTTTTTCGAACCAATAGAAATATTATACAGATAACGAAACAGTTATCAGTTTTATAAGAGGTTCATAGTAAAATAGCGTGTAAGTGGTCCGAAAAGGGCTTCGTCAAGGTCGGATCTGACGGCCAACTCTAGCAGCGCGCACGCTCATTGGTCAAATCAAATAGCGTGCGCTTCCTGTTACACACTTCCGTCCCTTTTCATGAAATCACTCACACAGCAGGAATGCGAGAGAAAAGATGTTACACATCAAAAATCTAGATGTTTCTTTCACATCGTTCATTAAAATTACTCCATTGAATTGTGTACTTCAAACTTAACATATTCATACATAAACTTATCAACTCGTAATTAAGACAATATGTTCGTAAGACGAAACTGTTTATTCAGTACGGTTATCTTCAATTTTTTCCTAATGAGAGCGTTCCTTTGTGTCACTGTTAGGCATTGTAGGATGGTAAATAAAGACTTTTGAAGTAATAGGATTTTGAAGAATATTTTCGTGTTTGAGTTGTATTTTCGTTAGGTAAAGGGATATATTTATCAAGTATAATTAAGGAGTAATTTTGTTTTTCTACGTTGATAAGTAAGATCTTTTCCTCAAGTCGAGAATTTTGCAGAAGTTGGATTTATTTTGAAAAGTATTTTATCTATTCTTTATTAACAGTTCAATTGTATTGTTCAATATCAATTCTTAGAAAAGAAATACTTTGTAACGACGACCATGTTTAGTTCTAAACACGCTACTTTCTTGAGTTTTTAAAACACGTGCAAACGCCAGCGCAACGTGGAACTGCATCACTGAACATAGTCGAAGTGTCTGCGTAACCACCGCCCGTACCGTTCGTAGCTCGTAGCAATGTGCTACGGCGTAGCACGTCGTAGCTCGCAAGACGCTACGAACGATTTAGAAAGTTATCTTTCGGTGATAGTGAAATAGTTGTATAGTTTAAACAACCTATTGTTCGAGTTGTTTTTAAAATTAACTACTTTTCGTGCAGCGAAAAGACGCCTCAATTTTCACAACATTTTCCACAATCTTCAAGCTATAATAGATAAAAAAATCTCATGAAAATTCCCAAGTAAAACATAAATAAAGCTGAAAATATGATACAGTGCTATGTACAGCTACATTGTAGCTCGAGTAAGCCTCTTTGGCGCAAAGTTTTTCAATTAAAAAGGTTTTACTGCGACCACGGCGGGCGATGTATGATACTGTGAACAGTTTTTGTTGTATAATAGTGTTATGGTTGATGGTAGAAGTTTTGTTGTGACGATTGCATTATAAGGTGTATGTCTGGCTTTATTTTATAGCCCCCAAAATTCCCCAAATTACCACGAAATAGTTTTATTCATAAAGATAATGCTTCAAGTTTTTTTTATGACCTTTAATTGCGTTTTTTGACATTCACGAGAAAAAAGAAGATAACAATACAGGGTCAAATTAAATTAGCTAGCGAAACTCCGCAGACGTGGTGGGTATCGATAGTACTCGACAAAGAAAAAAACAAAAGGATTTGATGATTTTTTTTTGGGGCCATCGTGCACCGGTAGTTTTTTTTGAAGTATACATATAAAACAAAAGAAAAAAAACAGTTTTTTTTTGTTTTATAGTGTTTAGATATCGATACCCATGAAGTTTACAAACAACAGATTTTTTTTTAACCTGCGGTTGATGACCCCAAAACGAAAACTAATCCGATTAACTTCTTTTTAATTTTATCACGTTTCACCCATTACGTCTGCGGAGTTTGGCTAGGTAATTTAATTTGATACTGCATATTCTTTTTTTTTTCTTGGAGCAGCGGTGGCCCAGTGGTAACGGCTCCGATTTACAAGTGGTAGGTCGTGAGTTCGAACCCAGGCAGGCGCTTTACTTCGTGTAATTTATTTCATTACCACTGCTCTCAAAACGGTGAAGGAAACTGGCAAGTCCTAGAACCAACTATTTTAAGATATGTGACATCTACCAACCCGCACTGGGTCCACGTGGTAGATTACAGCCCACTCCCTCTCGAAGAGAGGAGGCCTCCGTCCCAGCGGTGGGAATATTATAGACTGATTATGTTTTATGCTGTATATTCTTTCTCGGAACATAAAACCTAAAACTACGAAGATAAGAGATTAAAGTTCGTCATGACAAGCATTTGTCTAGCTCATATAACTTAGCGTCCAAGAAGTTGTAGAAAACTCTTTCAAGCCACCACTATTGAAATTCAAAGTTTTAGAAAGAGCAATAAAGAATAAATTGAAACATAACTTCTGTGCTTAAACCTCTTCAAAAATGTCGCAAGAATAAAACTAAATAGTCTTCGGCAATTTTCGCGAAACATCGTCAGCGTTCGGCCTCCATCGCTCACCGTCGACTCTCACCGTCCCGAACGCATTCCATTTTGAATTGAGAACGTCCATGAATTGCCGTTTTTGTTGCTGCTTGGTTGAACAGGCATGTACTGGCACCAAAAAGGGTAGATTGAAAAATTTTCACGCGTTCTACGAAATATGGAGAGGGATTCTGAACCCTTAACATGTAGAGATGGAACGTACTTGTTTCATTTTGGGAATTGAAGTAAGAATGTATTAGAAAA
The DNA here is from genome assembly GCA_916701695.1 of Agrochola macilenta. Taxonomy (NCBI): domain Eukaryota; kingdom Metazoa; phylum Arthropoda; class Insecta; order Lepidoptera; family Noctuidae; genus Agrochola; species Agrochola macilenta. Next base: position 4,282,305 of record OU753554.1, on the reverse strand, counting down.
TAGCTTTTTTGTACTAAGACATTTTTAGCCCATATTTCTAGGGCACGCCACAATTGTGGCGATAAGTCCCCTCTTTGAGGAGTGGCTAGAGAGGCGCCACGGCGTCCTCACCTTCCGCCTGACGCAGGTCCTCACCGGACACGGTTGTTTCAGGAGGTTCCTGTTCCGAATAAGGCGGGAGGAAACGCCCAGGTGTCACCACCCGATCAGTGTGGATCGCCCGAAGGACACGGTGGAGCATACGGTGGAGGTCTGCCCTGCTTGGGCGGAGTACCGCCGTGTCCTCACGGAGGCGATCGGCAGCGGCGATCTCTCGCGTCCGGCCCTGGTTCAGGCCATGGTCCGGAGCGAGAGTGCATGGGAAGCCACTTCCTTCTGCGAAGCAGTAATGCTCGCGAAGGAGGAGGCGGAGCGCACGAGAGAAATGCAACACGGGTGGGTTTTAGTCAGTAAAAGTCTGACACGCCCTCTTGCTCCGCCCAGAGCGGGAGAAGTCATTTGATGATGTCCCATCCTCAAAAAAAAAAAAAAACATATTTCTAGATACATAAAGAAGTGTCTTTCTTTTTAACGTTTGCTTGTTTCGGGCTCAAAATACGACTGGATTTCGATACAGAACTTACACACAGACATAAACTCACGCCTCGTTCTCATGGGGTTAAACAGAAACTACAGATCACCACCTACTCTGATTCTTAGGGCCGAGTCACACCGGAATGGCAGCGGCCGGCAGCGGCCGGCAGCGGCTGCCAGCGGCCTCGCGCGACTTCCAGATCCCACGCGCTTAGTATACATATTGTCAAACACGCACCGCGCCGTTGCGAGTACTACGCACCTGGGGGCCTATCACCACCTCTAAAACAGTAATATTTTAATATTACTTTAGTGTGGACAAGAGATGAAGATCTACAGGACGTATAGCACCATCTCTTTCCACCACTGAAGTAAGATTAAAATAATACTGTTTGAGGTGGTGGTAGGCCCGCTGACCTTTCTGAAGAAACTCACAAATATTGTCCCTAAGAATACAGAACCTACATCCGTCAAACTATAATTTCAAATTCAAATTATTTTATTTCAGATAAACCTACAAGGGCACTAATGAGACGTCAGAAGCTAGTTGCACATATTTACTTAGATACTTATCCCCACACTATGGACCCTATCTAAACCAAAATCACCATCTTATCAAATGCCAAAATTAAATTAGACCGATCCAACGAATAATTATAACACCTAGTTCTACAAAACTTCGCCCACTAACATTTCAAGACACTTAGAGTTTCAAATTGCTTTAAAAAAAAATCTCAGCTTCGCCCACAAGAATTTCAATATAAACCCAACGCCGGACGGAAACTATTTGAATAAAATCCCTTTTGTTGCGCGTAACGACACTGTCTCGGCCATTACATAGAATAGATAGGTGCAGAAGTTCGGAGCGTACAACGATCTAAAACGCACGCACACAGACACGTACAAAGGTATGAGGAACAGAGTGTAAGGTTCACTCGTCCTCTATAAAAAAGGGAGGATCCTCCGACCAGACGGGTGGGCTACTCCCTGACGACTGATGTCGGCACGTTGTAAATATGCTAGTCGCGCGGTAAAACCTGCTTGCGCGATTTAGGATTTTGCGTGACGTCAGTGTGATGCGTAGTTCGCATGTGGCGGTATAGATGCCGCTACACATGTTTCACGCACAGTGAGTGCAATTGCGCTCGCGATGCGCACGGCATTTTCTTAAAGCAGTAGCAGCAGGAGGGGGGAGTGGTAAATTAGCGGAGATTATGTCCCAAACTGCTATATTGTTCACAAACTTGTATGTGTGTTACTTAAGTGGGACATCAGTAGATATAATGTATTCAGGCAACGGTCGGCAACAGGCGGATCGCGAAAGGTCCGAACTTGGACCGCCAAATATAGCTGAATACCTAACTAATCATCTTTTTCAAAAATGTTTTTTTTTATCATACCATTCGAGATTAACGGACCCCACCTTGAAGACACTCTTCGCATTAGATGTTCCCTTTTGTGTTTTATAATAATTATCTTACATAAAAAATTACTTGCCGACCCCTGTACTAAGGTAATTGAGAAATGTCAAAAATGTTGTCCTGTCAAATGTATTGGAGATGAATAACTGTTAGCTCTTAGGTGTTACACTGTATGTACTGTGTGGTTTAAGACCACTGTACGTAGGTGTATATGTGTGCGTGTACCAGTATTCAGAAGAAGTTTGAGGCAAACCTTCTGTATCTATTTATTCAGTGGCGTCTCTGTCTCGGCAGTTACATGAAACTAGCTCGGTAGCGCGTGGAAATACTAGAGAATTACCTTTATTACGCAAACGTGCGGTGTATGGGTATTTATTAGGTATTATTTACATTACTGTTTATGTTCAGTGGCAGTGCAATGGTCGGGAATATTAGTGGTAATGGATTTCGAAGTTTAGTTTAGAACTGTAGACACTGGTTTTGAATTGAGACTGGTGGAGATTTTTAAGTGGGTGTGAGGCTATGTTTAGTAATCTGGCGTAGGCTTAAACATTAAACTTTAACAGGTTCTAGAATGAATGCCGTCTAGCTTGCGTATTTTACTTAACGTTGAGTTTTGAGAGAAAGATTATAAAGGCAATTACCATGATTTTCTCAATTGTAATATTATCCTCAGCTTTTTGTAGTCTTCTGCTGAAAATACTCGTTTACCCAAAAAGTAACAAAGACTCATTAACAAGGCAAATTGCGTGGTTTGAAATAGCTAAGCCTTGCACCTGTGACTCTAAATGAAACAAATGATTTATCCTAAAATCTAGTTCCTGTGTTATTAAATAATAAATAACTAAAAATCATTTTTGCAGACCACATGATTCATGAAAAAAAAAAACACAGCACAATATATATTACACATACACACAACTCACGCTCCTTGCACATTGATTCAAACATTTACACAGCAATTTGACCGAGCAGTAATCCTATAGAAGTGGTGTTGTCGGGCGGTGTGGCTCACTCTGCATTCAGCGCTTGGCGTGGCAACACGTCGTGTCCGGGTTCGCAACAAGTCAATCGTCATCCTGAGAATGCTTCGTTGAGAGGTGAAACACGTTTTGATTTCTTACGGGGTCGTTATGACTCTTTAGCGGATTAAGGTTACTAAATAATTGTATTTTATATGTATTGTATTTTATAATGGATTTCCGCAAAGTCACGCCTGAGTCAATTAACAATACTGTTTCTTGTAACGTACTCGGTCTTTCATAGGTCTTATTACGAAATATATGGACGATCTTCAGGGTGGCTGGTAGCAGCTGTTTGACCGAAAAACGGCGCGTGATTGGAAACGCCTACATAATGCGCCAGCATTGGACTGCAATAGGTTGACCCTGATGATGATGACGAGATGCATTACCGAACCATTAATAAAAATAAATAAATAAAATACAAAATACAATTTTAATGTCGGTTTGTCGTAAATATTCATACCGGGCATCCGCAAAATGAATTCTGATTTATTCAGCATATTATATTATTACGAGCAACTGAAATACACAGTTATATTTCAGTTTCTGGCTTCTTTTTAAAGAGGTCAGTTGCTGCTGTGCTTAAATCCAGCAATGGGACATTATTATTATGAATGGAATAATTGGAGCATACATTTTGAATTGCTTGTAGCGAAATGTTCTTATTTGTTAGCATGGTTTTCGAGCGTGAGAAATTAATTGCGTTCAATTTTCAACTAAGAAAGCAATTCAAGCAAACAAGCTTCAAATGTATTGGAACAAAAGCTTAACTAACTGCTGTCCGCGGTTTTACCCGCGTGACCCTAATTATTTTCCAAAAATAATTGTTATTCAGTTTATATTCAGAATGGCTCTAGGTAAATAGTACCTACAGCCGTTAGTATAAGTTGATATATAATATAAGTATATTGTCTGTTAAAAAAACAAAACAGCATTGAGATATTTAATTGAATCAGGCGTGACTTTGCGGAAATCTATTATAAAATACAATAGACGACGTATATTTAGTAACCTAATCCGCTTAACTGTTCTTAAAGAGTCATAAAGAACCTTGTAAGAAATCGACACGTGTTTCATCTCTCAACGAGGCATACTCAGGATGACGATTGACTTGTTGCGAACCCGGACCCGACGTGTTGACACGTCGGGCGGTTTCACTCTGCTCTCAACGCTTGTCGTGTCAACACGTCGGGTACGGGTACCTATTTCAAAATAACTGGCCAACCGTCCTCTGCTTACAGGAAACCTCTCTGCCTCCACAATGGCATTAAAGCCACATCTACAGTGTTACCTTGCAGGAACTGGCTGAATCCGGCCTAAACTATCCTGAAGATGAGACTAGAGGCATAAAGGTTATGGTGAAGTTTGAATGATGGCAGATGAAGAATAAAGGTGACTGATGCTGTTACCATGTAAAGAACTAGTTACTGCCCGTGGCTTCTTTCGCGTAGACCCTAATTATTTTTCTAAAATAAAAGTCTACTCCTTATAATATCAGCTATCTGCCAGTGAAAGTCCCGTCAAAATCGGTCCAGCCGTTTCGGAGATTAGCCAGAACAAACAGACAGACAACAGAAAATTTGAAAATTAAGTTTTTGTTATAAGTACCGTTATACTTTCATATGCATTCAGTAAAAAGCTGTTGTTTTGACTTTACAAACAGATAATCCATTTGTATGTATGTATGTATAGATAGTCGCAGAACACCTTACTGCCTGCACTATGAAGTTTTGTCCAAACAATCTTCCAGCGAATTCAAATAAGGCCAGATATGGCGGAACATCGCAAAAGGCATTGCATTTTCGTGAAAAGGTTGGTAGCATATCCTGTCCTGTATTGTTCCTTTAATAATACAGAAGCAAACACATTTTAGATATCTACTTACGAAAGAGGATACCCCGCATGCAAATTACCCTATAATTACAGAGGAAAGTAGGTAGGTAGATTCTCATTAGCAGCTCCTAATGTAGACATTTGTCCGATAAATTGTTCGCCGATAACATAGTCCTAAATTATTCAGTTATTAAGCATTATCATGTTTAGATATCGATATCTGTCATGCCATTTGGGCTCGTATAGGACTTTGTTTTTATGTACTGTTGTTTGATTTATTTTTTATTTTTTCTGTTTTAATATTTAGTCTGTGTTCTTCCAGTGCGAGTTGCAATTCGAGTGCGGCAGAATGTAAATACTATCATGTCAGCCCAGAGGGGTTATCTGGCCGCCGTCTGATGGCGGTCGCGCAAGCTCCAGTTAGTTTTCATTGTTAGTTTGTTAAGTGAGCTACCCGCTAGCGTGCAAATGTGCGTCGCTTTAAGTCAAAAGTTCTGTTAGAATGTTGTTTGTGTGATCTCTGTGAATATAGTGTAATTCCTAAGCACCTGCGTTTCTCTTCCCCGGCTATACTTTATCTTACTTTTTTTTTGTGCTCCCTGAAGTTTCACTAGCTAATTTGATATTTTTTTTTTTTTTTTGTTTGGGAAATCATCAAATGACTCTTCCCGCTCTGGGCAGAGCGAGAGGGAGTGTCAGACTTTTACTGACAAAAAAAACCCATCCGTGTTCCTTCCGTTGCCTATGTGCTGGGGCCGCGATATCTCTTTCAGACAAACCCGCAACCCCAGCAGGCATTGAGCTAATTTGATCCGGTATTATACAGTCTTCTCAGTAATACCTACAAGATCTAATTAACTCTGCTGACCCTTTTTGCGGAAAACAGTACATCTCGAAATGTCTTCCCATTCTGAGAATGAAAGCTAAAAACGTTCTCTGCAACAGCTGTTTATACCTACAAACTACTAAATTGCAAGAAACTGAGGAAGCGTGTGTAGTATTGCTATCTTTTTACTGAACTCCGATATTGCAGTACGTGACTTCATACTGTGTAGCCACTTTTAAAGGAAGCTTGTGTAATGTGTGGTACGTCACTGGAAATGGTTGGAACTGGTCTTTATGTACCGTTCTTCTTTTTTTTTCATGTGGTTAGTGACTAACCCGCCTTTTCAACCAGTGTGTCCTGCCTATAATGACCTACGGTGCCGAGACATGGACGCTCACAAAGGAAACTGTCCACCGCATACGAGTAGCACAAAGGGCCATGGAGTGAGCCATGCTTGGCATAACCATACTAGACGGAGTGCGTAACACCGAAATCCGTCGCCGGTCGAAAGTCTACGACGTCGGAGACAGGGCGATGCGCCTCAAGTGGAGTTGGGCAGGACATCTAGTCAGACGCGGAGATGGCCGATGGAGTAAAGCTGTGACCGAATGGTGGCCAAGGTTAGGCAAAAGAAACCAGGGTCGTACAAAAGCGCGTTAGGTCGATGGTATCGTCAAAGTCGTGGGAAACACCTGGATGTGGGACGCACGGAGCCGGGAAGTATGGTAGTGGAAAGGGGGAGGCCTATACCCAGCAGTGGGTGATTCCGGGTTGAAATGATGATGATGATGAGTGACACGTTTTCAAAGCTTTCTGCACCTCCCTATACACGTGCAGCCTATGGGCATCATACTCACAAGTTGCTTACAAGCAAGTGCCCTTCGTGTTCAATACAACAACGCGTTCAGGGCAGTGTTGGGGCTGCCCCACTTCTGCAGCGCCTCGGGCATGTTTGCGGAAGCGCGCACCACCTGTTTCCACGCCACCATGCGCAAGCGGTGCGCGTCCTTGGTGCGCAGGGTGCGGGCTAGCTCCAACACTGTCCTGGCGATGATTGCTCAGCGACTGGATTGCCCCTACGTTGGGCATTGTTGTAGCCGGCATATTACTGGTGCTTGATTTGTAATATTATGTAAGTGATAACTATGTGTGTATTGTTTGTACTTAATATGGGCCAAGGACCTGAAATAAATGATTCTTTTAATTTTAATTTTTTTATTACGATTAATCTGTTTCATTTTGACAGTTCAACAACATTCATTGCGTTATTTATGTTGTTGAGCAGATATATTTTTTGAGGTTTTGAAGCAATGTATAAGGAATCTGTTTCAAAACGATTCAGATCCTGATTGATCGTTTATTACTCAATTAGGGTACTGGTGTCAAATTTTGAGATTTTGTGCCTCCCATGGACCTTTGACTTGGGTTCATATGCATGACGTCGTTGGTATGTATTATGTACCGTTTAAGTGTCGGTATTTAATATTAAAGCCGACTGATTCTCGGTAAAGACACCTTTTAAAAAGCTGTCACCGTTAGCAATGGTTTCAGTAAAATAACAGCCCAAATTATGCGGGGCGGATCGGTGACGTTCAAAGAGTACCGTACCTAAATCTTTAAGTGACTTTTCACGAAACTCAACGATGGGAACAAGTACCATTACTGCGAATTTGAACGTTTGGTACAGTCAGCCTCAAAACGATAGGATATTGAATCAATTTGTGGCTACCATGAAGTACATCATGTATAAAGTGTGTGCGCATGAATGAACAAAACATGATGAACACGAACATCGGACACGAAACATTTGTATCGTACGTGTGGACGTAAATTAGAAAAGTGAACACGAACATTATACGAACACAGTTCGATATGTTCTTTCGAGGATTCTTTGTTCGTGTTAGGAATGGTGGGTTTAGACACACTCAAATTCAGGCGAGAATCCACACTTATAATTAGTTATTGTTTAATATTAGTAGGTAAGATGGATAGTCCCGTTCTACGAGAGTCAATAAATTTTTATGTTCCTGACCAGTATATGCGTGGTGTTGTAAGACGACAACATAGATTCCTCTGCTACCCGCCTACATGGCGAGCTCCCCGAACCAACACCATTAACTTAATTGCTCTAGCAGTGGGAGCTGCTAGAGCAATTAAGTTAATCAATGAGTTTCTAAAATATATTCCTGAAGGAGATTTATTTTTTGACTCTCGAGAGACAATCGCTAAACATGTGTATTTTTTAAATATGAAGAAATTATTGTTGAATTGTTTAGTTTAAGAAGTGTTTAAAATTTTAATATAATTTTGTAGAATTAGCATAGATATAAGCGATTTTGTGTAAACTGTTAGCTTATATTTGATGAATAATAAATGAATTTGAATGTGTTTGCACGTCACGAACATTTTTGACGAACACAGTGTTTAATGTTCGTGAGTGGTATGCACATGAGAACAAAGTGTTCGATATTCGCCTTCACATGTTCTTGTACGTTCGTGCGTACACGCCTTTTTAAGTGTTTTTGCTTTATATTGATACAATAATGTAACCAAGATTGTAGACAATTAAGTGAATTTATGTCTGTGTATCCATATTTTTGGGGCGGACTGTAATTGCTTCTTTCAATATGCCTTAAATAATATGTAAAGGTAGGAGTCGAATCACAATTACGAACTATTACTAAAGGTAACAGAATATTGGAAGAATCATCATATGTACAGAATCATTGGTACAGAATCATCGATGTAACAAGATTACTGCCTTGCAAAAAGAATCACTTGGGTGCCGTGCATTTGTCGCTTCATTTCCCAGTTTTACTTATGCAAATAAGTTTCGACAGCGGATGAAAACCTGCTGAAATGAAAGCGTTTGTTTCGCCCACATAGGTGACGTGGAGTTGTTGTTGACATCAAGATTTTTTGGAATTAAGTTTTTACTTTATAGTCGTTCTAACTTTAAGCACCAATTATTCAGTGCAAATGCGTTGGTGATTAGTTTTATAATATTTAAGGCTTTGGTGTATTCAATACCAAAACCATAATTACCTAAAAGAATTATTATGGTTTTGGTTAGGTTTTCTTAGGACAAACTCAAACTCAAAGCATTTATTTCAATTAAACCATTTACAGGCACTTCTGAATTGAAGGCACAATTATATTTGTTAAGGTATACGAGGATATTATCACAACTGTTATAGCAGTTAGCTTTTATCATTATTATCAAAAGTGGTTTTAATGAACTACGAATACTTTTTTCCCAGAAACGACTGCTGTCTTTAAGCAAAGTTCGATTATCGAATTATTTAAAGATTTTTATTTTCTTACATAGCTTAAAAATAATGATTACTTCTTTTTTTTTGTGAGATCGTAGAGCCATTTTATTTCAATTCGACTAATTACAAAATATGTAAAGTGAGTAGAAAATTAATTTTTTTTCACTCCTAGGGAAAGGCCTCCTCCCATTCCGTCCTCTTCTCTTGATGTTATGCTTCCGCTCGCCAGTTCATGAGGAAGCCATCCAACATCCAAGGTATCTCGACCTCTTCTCCGCCAGGTAAAACTGTGAAATTAAATTAAAAAAGGAAACGTGATATAAAAATTACTGCTCAAAAAAATATAAACCAACACGACTCCACTTCCTCCACTGTTTTATAAAGGAAAACTTTTTGCAGATGCGAGAGCGCTGAGCTCTAATGACGACGGGTCACCGGCCGCTCCGAATATCCCATAATGGACCATTGTGTGTACCGCTGTTCAATGATGGATGGCCAGAAATATTTTCAAAAGGAGAATACTTTTATTCTAGAAAGAATTCTGGAAGGAACGCTCATGTGTTGGGAGAACTTTGGAGTTCCCTTGTTGGGCATGAACTGTGATACCCTGATGTCGTATTTTTGTTCTTATAACATAACATCACACCTGTAATCCCTGAAGGGTTAGGCAGAGGTGTACCTATAGTACACCCACATTTCGCCAGTTATGTTTAAGTCCCATGTAATAGGGGGCGAGCCTATTGCCATCAACCGGGCACAAATCCAGACTCCGGGCTGCTACTGAGAATTTTTTTATGGAAAAACCCAATAACACTTTACCCGACCTAGGAATCGAAGTCTGAACTACAAACTGTCTCATTGGTTTTACGAGAAACCCATTGGGGTAGACTTTTAAATAAACATAGTTTGCTCACGAATAATCTTAGGATTTCATAGGTCTCGAGTTCGAACCCACGGCACGCACCTCTGACTTTTCGGATTCAATGTATAATTATCACTTGCTTCAAAAAAAGTTGAAGGAAAGCATCGTGAGGAAACCGGCATGCCTGAGAGATATTTCTCGACGGCATGTGAAGCCAAGTCAGAGGCTCTTGGGCGGCTTTAAAACTCTGACACCAGGTTAGTCACTAACCACACGAAAAGAAGAAGACCTATTTAAACTGATATGAGCTTGAGTTGATATGTTTTAGAGGCGGGTTTATAGCAAAACGTCGAAATACGCTATTTCGGTAAGCACATAGCAGAAGACAGACTATTGTTAATTAGATTTCATGAATCGTACACATAAATAATGAAATACCTGTGAATACAATTGGTAACAGAACTAAAACAAATACTTAAAAACTGCATCAAATTAAGTCCAAGCTCAATCCGGAGGTGTGATGGTCACATACGAATAAGCCCGAGCGTCAAACTCATGAAATTTATTTTTTGCGTCGAGGTTACTGAGAAATGAGTAAAACCTGATGTTTTTCACATAAAAATATCATATTCTGGAAAATCTAGCAACAAGTTTTCCCGTCCATGAAAATTGTGCAACGAGGTTCTCTTTTAAAGCCTTTTAAAATGTGGCGTACTTTCATAACGGAGGGGAATATTTTAAAATATATCAACACTATAGGTATTTGCATGTCTTTATTTGTTTAACAGTTATGCAATTCATTGATTTCTGGTGATTTTTATGTGTTGGTTTTTACCTTATGTGTGTGTTTCTCCTAGAGTAAATGAGCAATATCTGTATATATATATTTGTAATCACGTTCAGGAGCTCGTGGAAAAGTAATAACAGCCGCACGGGTCGATCCATCAGGTTAAGCTACGTTTGCCGGAGTTGTTCCGTGGATGGGTGACCATCTTTACATACCGAGACTCCTTCGTGACTCGGAAAGCACGTTGAGCCGTTGGTCCCGGCTGTCATTCGTGAATCTTTGACAGTCGTTACAGGTCGTCAGAAGCCCGAAAGTCTGACAAGCAGTCTTACCAAGGAGTATCGTGTTACCCAGAAACTGGATTGTGGATGTCATATAGGCAGTCGCGCCATGTCAAATTCTGGTATTCAGCTGCATCCGGTTAGATTGGAAGCCGACCCCAACATAGTTGGGAAAAGGCTAGGTAGATTGATTGTGTATTTCTCCTAGACGTTAGCAATTCACATTTGCAAGAGATCTTAGAATTATCACGTGATAACAGAATTGCAGTATATTAAATGAGCTTGCTTTGCGATTATTATCAACAAGTCACAGGGGCAGACACTGAAGGCTACGGGTGTCGACTTCAGGACAAACTGTTTTTCACACGGACAACTGTACGTCGCTTGCTCCCGCGTCAGCAGTCCTGACTCTCTGTATATTTTGGCTGTTGAGAACAAAACTAGAAACATGCGTAGTCTAGGTACAGGGAAGTTTGATAAAAATGTGGCTGTTATTGTAGTATATTATGGTGTCTTACTATTTCCACGTGAACGAAGTCGCGGGCAGAAGCTAGTATTAAATAAATAACGAATTCAAGGGGATAGCCACGTGAAAAAGTAATGACAACTTCCTGAATTTGTAACTTCAATCGTAAATTTGTACCTTATTACTGGCTGGCTATTTAAAAGCCTAAATTACCACACAATGAGTAGAAGGCTATATTTGCAAATGATTATTTTGTTCCGGATGCTGCTGCGTAGGTCATGAGTTCGAACCCAGTCAGCTCTTTATTTAATATTTTCATCACCATTGCTCTCAAAACGGTGAAGGAAAATATCGTGAGGAAATTAACATGTCCTAGAACCAAAAATTTGAAGACGGGTAACTTCTACCAACGCGCAATGGGCCCGCGTGGTAGAGATATACGACTGTATATCTCTTCAAAGTTCTCCGAAAGCGGGCTCTCTTTCCTCTAAAAAAAATGAGAACTTTGTCAAGCAGTAGGAACATTATTGGCTAATTATGCTGCTGCGTATACCTCTGATACATTAACCATCAAACATAAAGACCACACATACTCAGAAGGCTCTAAATATATCCAAAGTTGAACCATACCTACCCCCCAAACAGAAAAGCAAGCAAAAAGATAGGCTCAGTCTAAAAATAAGCTAGCACGTATCAGTAATTCGTCTTCGTGAGTAGGTCGATTAGATTGAGGAGAGCAGGCTAATGTGCCCAACCAATGTTCTGAACCAATGGGAAAGCAATTTGTCTCTTTAAAACACTTGAAATTTTAAAGCCTGTACGTGCTTTTGCTTTGTGTAGCTTTAGTGGATTTTAGATTATCCTCTTCTTTGTTTTGTTAGTGTTTAAATATACAGCAGGGGTGGTGGCCTAACTCCTTTTTTTTATTTCCCTTGACCTGCTTGCAGATATTGTGAGTGTGATGATGATGATGTCCTTCAAGGTATGCCAAGAGGCATTATCAATGTTGGCATAGTAAACGATAATAAAATCAAGGTCAAATTATAATCACGACAAAAAAAACACCCATTTTTTTATTAACTTTTTTGCTTTTTTGTCTATTTTAGTTTACTATCTATACATAATTATAAAACAAAGTCGTTTTTCGCGTTTGTCCACGTTGTTCTTCTAAAATACGCAACTGATTTTGATGAGGTTTTTAACACAATTTAGAGAATGTATTCCGGAAGGTTTATTTGTTTATTACATTAATATTAAACTTATAGCCAATTAGGAAATCTCGATGTTTTGTCAAGTTGTAAAAAGTTAAAAACCTTGCAAATTAGGGGCGGGTCGCTAGTATTAAATAAATTGCAAGGCAGCAAGAAAGGAGAATCGGCAAAAATGTATGGAAGCTGGTCCAAGCACCAATAACAATCACATATATGTTATTTTAATATAATACAATAACTACTATGGCGGGTCATTTCAAATCGCTGTGTGAAAAAAGTTGTGGCGATGTTTCGCAGGCAGGACTGACCTGGACGAGTTCCGTTATCTAGCGTCCAGCTCAGTCATCAGGTCCTCATCATCAAGTAAAATGAACAGGACTCGTTGAGACACATCTAATGAGCCCACACTCGATGGGTTTACAAGAAGCTGTTCAAGAGTTCCGTAATCTATCGTCTAGGTCCACCATTAGATCAGCTCGAAGGTACCACGAAATGCATACATTTGAAAATATTCAAACTAGACCACTAGAAGTGTTTAACATTCAAGTGTTCTGTTATCTAGCAGTTCAGTACTGCGAAACATCGCCACAACTTTTTTTTTTTTTTTTTTAAATGTGCCGCCATAGTAGTTATATCAAAATGCCTATCTAATGACATATGTATGGTTGTTATTGGTCGTGGGGACCATTTTGTCCGGTTCTCCTTTGTAATCAATCCTATGTACGCCGTAATTGTAATGTATATTAGTGCTTAGTTATTAAGATTATCTCTGGCTTAATCCAAAGCCACAACCACATCACCATCACACAAATGCACAACCTCATCATCATGTGGTTGTACAGGCAGGTACACCCACATTTCGCCAGTAATGTTTAAGTCCCATGTAATAGGGAGCGAGTCTATTGCCATAAACTGGGCGCGAATCCAGACTCCGGGCTGCTACTGTTAAATTCCAGATGGAAAATCCCAATAATACTTTGCCCGACCCGGGAATCGAACCCAGGACCTCATGCTTAGGAGCAGCGCTTGCGACTACCAGACCAACAAGGTTTTAAAAAAAGATATATATAATACGAAATCACGGAGACTTTGTCGACAGATCGATGCAGTGTGAATATTAATTATACCTATGATGATACCTCCACGTCTTTTGAATCGATATCAAAGTTTGTTTGACGACAAGACAGGTATACTCTTGTGAATGACAGACGTAAACTTCCGGGCTTCACTGCCTTACGGGGAACAGACATACGCTCAGTTAGGTTATTATTCTATTATATATTATGAACATTCATTAAAATATGAGCACATATTTTTTATTTTATTGATTAGTGGTGGCCCAGTCGTTACGGCCGCGACTAACGAGTTGTAGATCGTAGGTTCGAACCCAGACAGGCGCTTTGCTTTGTGTAAATTATTTCATCACCACTGCTCTCAAAACGGTGAAGGAAAACATAACAACACAACCAAAAAATTCGAAGACGTGTCATCTACCAACCCGCACTGGGCCCGCGTGGTGGATTTCGGCCCTCTCCCTCTCACAGAGAGGAGGCCTATGTCCCAGCCGTGGGAACAATAAAGGCTTATTATGTATTTAGTTAAAAGTCTTCACAAGTTATGGTTATCGAGTACCTCTGGTAAATCTTAGACAATCAGCCTCGCTACTAACCTGACTGCTTGTACTTTAAGTACCCTCAATATGATGAACTTTTGTAATAGGCGAATAGTTCTTTAATTTATCACCACGAGCAATGTCAATTCTAAGAGTCACACCGGAATGGCAGCGGCCGGCAGCGGCCGACAGCGGCCGACAGCGGCCGACAGCGGCCGACAGCGGCCTCGCGCGACCTCCAGATCCCACGTGCCTAGTCTTCTCTTGATGAGTTTAGTTTCTACATTACGGCCTCGCGTCGTCGCTGGCAGCCGCAGGCAGAACCGCCGACAAGATGCGTGTGGCGCGCGGCCGTTCGCGTCACCACGGGCGGCCTCGAGACCTTTCAAGCTTTTCAAGCGATACTGGTCTTTTAAGTATGTAGATAAAGTTTAAAATTATTTCACACTGAAAGTGCTCGCCGCTACACTGCCAGCCGCTGCCATTCCGGTGTGACCCGACGCTTAGAGTACAATTTATTTAACAAGTATCCGGAAATGTCAGGTATTCCTTTCATAAAATAACCCGTGAATCCTGCATGTCATTGCGCACTGACAAACGTCGATCACAACTTCAGCAACCGGATTTTCATATAAATTGTATTGCCACAGCTTCCGGCGATCCGGAACGGCAGAACAACAAGCAAATAATGGAGACAAAGCCTCCAGTTATAGGATTATAGATAGGGAACAGATGCACTAACCACGAGGATGAACTATGCAAGTTTTATCTGTCCGACTCGTAGTCGGAACACACATCTGTGTGCAACTCAATCAATGATTTAGTAGTTCTATGGGCATGAAATGAGTATAAACGAACGACAAAAAAAACATTTAACACAAACAGACACCATACACAGTCGTTTAAATAGATAAATATTATAATATGACATTATGTTGAATTTTATTGACCTTATCAAATAATTCTTATGTACAACCCTAAATTAATCTTTAGGACTTATGAAAAAATTGTTGATTGTTACTAAATTTTTTTTGTTTTGTTTTTTATGTATTAATTTTATACTTTTTGCTGTGGCCTGTGTCAGGGTCCGTAATTGCACCTTAGCTTTAAGCCATTATAACACCTTTACGCCTACATGATGGAATGCAATAAAAATATGAATATGATATAAGTCCGGTCAAGGGAACACTGACGGCCTAGTCGACATTTTACTGGCTCACTGTCGCACTGTGGTCACATCAACATTATCTGTTAAATCTATCACGACGATCTATCACGTCTAATGTGTTATCAGTTTGTGATTTTTGCAGTACATCCTGGTATATTTACTTCATACAAATACATATGTATATCCCACTGCCATTATTTGTTCTCAGTGACATTGGGTAGGCACGTTTATTTGTACGTAGCCCACATCCAGAATTACTAAGCTATTGTACTCAATCGTGTTGCGTATTTTTCATGCCGTTAAAACTGTGCCTCCAAATTAAGATTCCAAGCAGTTTCGAATTAAATTACCTAGTGTTTCGGCGCTAACTTGATCAAAATCTCTTACAATCCATTGGACGACAGAATTTAAGAAAAATGGCGTTTACATGGAATCAAATGCCGAAGATCAGACAGACACTATCAGGCGGAAATTCTTTTTTTCCAACTTGTCCCTTATTTGTTTTATCGAACGGGAAGAAAATTTCCATCTGTTCAAATGGACGCCTCCGTTTGGAATTATTTTTCTGATTTCTGTTATTTCATCGTACGCCACTTGGGTTACAAAAAGTTTTTGGCGCGGAGCAATTTTGTTAAACAGTTTTTTGGAAGGATTGCAAAAAGTTGCCTTTTCATATTTTGTTCGAGTTTCGTGGAATATTTTTATGAGATTTGGGAAATTGAAATGATTTGTGATGGCTGAGAGATTGTTTTGATTTTGAGAGGAGTGGTAAAAGAGGAACCGTTCTAATGGAATATTTAGGTATTTCAGTTCCTTTACAAATACTTTCCTTTTTTCCTTTATAAACTTGTATATTTTATATGTAATCGAGGAGGGTAGGTGTCTCTCTCGTTATTATCACGCATATTTTAACTACGTTTGCAGTTCAGATCAAATTATAATTTATTATCAAATTAATCACAATAGCAATTCACACACTGTAGGTACACGACACAACTGTTCGGAATGCGCGATAGTTTCAAATCGTGTTCACTGCTTGACCGCCACTCCTGCTTAGCTCCGGCCGGTCCGAGCGTTATGTTGTACACGGCGGCGGCAGCGCTGGCGTTCCGATTAGTCAACTCAGTAATGTATTTCCGACAAATGTATATTTTTGTGTTAGATTGTATATTTTATTTAAGATTTGTTAAGTATAAATACCTAACAAAAAATATCTACATTGTAATATCAAAAATTGATTATAAATAATCTTTTTTTTGTGTTTTAAAGGCAACTGTCTGGTGGATTGTTTAAAAAATAATACTTGACGAAGTACTTCTAACAAAGCTTTCTTTCTCGACTTTCTCATAAAACGCCTCATTATAATCTTGCAAAACCCAAAACCCTAAAGACCCCACTATTACTCTAACTAAGGCACCGAGCCCCACATATAGATGTAACAGGATATTACCCTAAATCCTCGCAGGGCCCATTAGACTGGACAAACGGGATTAATTAGGGATCCCACTTGGCAACTACCGACCTACTTAAACATAAGGCCGCCTCACAAATTGGTGGAGGTATCGATATCGGGAAATGTAAGTGCTGGGCGGCTCTAAACAGAATGTGTGATGTAGTTTAGATTTGGTTGATATTTGGTGATACTTCAAATTGGTCGTGTTGGTAATTAGAATACAATTTTGATTACTGTTACAAGAGGACCTTACAACTATCACATAATTATTTTATCTCGAACTATCTTGACAATCAGTTTGTTTGCACGGTGCCCCAAACTAGTTAGGTCGGTACCTGTTTTTTGGGGATTAATATTAAGAGCTTTGTATCTTACCGATCCAGTAGTTAATCGATGAAGGAAAACATCGTGAGGAAACCGGCATTCCTGAGAGATATTTCTCGAAGGCATGTGAAGCCAGGTCAGAGGCCCATGGGCGGCTTTAAAACTCTGACACCAGAGGGCCAATTCCCGTAATTTTTAAGAACGTTCGCATTCGCATCTCATTCGCATTCTGTCAAAAATACAATCAATTTACCAACATTTTTGACAAGTTTGACAGATTGCGACTTGAATGTGAACGTTTTTTGAGTACGAGAATTGGTCTTCAGGTTGGTCTCAATGTTCACTAACCACACGAAAAGAAGTAGTTTTAATAGGTTTTGCTTTATTTTTTCTTTTATGAAATTCACAGTAGCAGCTTGGAGTTCGTATTTGTGGCCAGGTAAATGGACATAATGGACTTATTTGTCGAAATATGGGAGAACCATAAAGAATAGGTTATTTTATTATGTTAGTCGTTGGTAAAATTAGCAATTTAGATCCTAAGTGATGACATAAAAATAAGAAACTTTGAAAACTTTTCTTGGACAAAGCAAGCAGGCATTAAAGGTGCAGGAAAACAAAGTTTTCAGCCGTAGTTCTAACTGAAATCTAGAATTTAAATGCAAAGTTTGCACAAGATAGTGTAAATTTTTGGATGCAAACGTTTTTATTCTGTTTAATGTTTTTAAATTTGTTTGTATGTACCTATCCTTGTATAATTTGGGTTATTTTCAATATCATAATTATCATTTTAACTTGGAAAGTGTTAGCCTAGTGGTGTGACCGTTAGACTGCCAAGTCATAGTTCTCGAGTTCGAACCCAAAGCACGCACCTCTGACTTTTCGGATTCATATGCGTATTGTATAATTATTACTTGCTTAAAAAACGGTGAAGAAAAACATCGTAAGGAAACTGGCATGCCTGAGAGATATTTCTCGACGGCACGTGAAGCCAAGTCAGAGGCCATGACATGACCATGAGCGGCTTTTAAACTCTGACACCAGGTTAGTCACTAACTAGACGAAAAGAAGCAGAAGACTTAGAAAATGTCTTGAGCTATTGTGGCTGTTACAAATATGATATCTAGATTACACTGAACGTGCAGCGGCTCCTAACCTCATGAAAACTGTCCTACACTCGCCAAGCGACCGATACACTACATCTTCCCCATTTCGTTTCAGTAAGGAAATGATTTTATAAATAATCGCCCGAGGGTGTAATTGAAAAGCGAATGGAAATACATCAGCGGTAAGAAATATAAATAACCTCAGATCTGGGGAAGTGTAGACAGGAATACGGAATTTCAAAACTGCATGCATGGATGGTGAAGGTCTGTTTGACGCGCTAGTTTACTTGCATGATTAGAATTTGACTGGGAGTGCTGTTGCTATCTCACTCATTTTTTTATGTTACCTTGTTTGTTGCAAGAAATTTTGTTTATGATGTTTACAAGTTGTGTATTTGACACCAAAAACTATTTTCCTGGATATTACATTTATAACGTGTTTTTTTTTACCACACCGTGGGTCTTGGCCTTCATCTTACCTGATAGTGAGTGATGATTAGGCTGAAACTGGGAGCGAGTTTCACCCAGACTCCTCAACCACAGAGGAACTGGCTATCTTACCTTCTGTCGAAACACAACAATGCTGTTAACATTGTTGGTATGGCGACATACTTAGATAAGATAGTGGTAGCTAGCCAGGCAGACTCAGAACAAGCCCTACCACCAACCAAACCGAGCAGACAATATTGCCCCCTCTGGAGAGACAGCTGGTGGTCTTACCACTTACACAGAGGCGGTTTAAGGGTTGTTTTGGTTTGATTTCTATGTTGACCTTAGGGCCTATAATCATCTTGCTGGGGTTGCGGGTTTGTCCGAAACGGATATCGCGGCCCCGGCACACGGGCAACGAAAGGAACACGGGTGGGTTTTAGTCAGTAAAAGTCTTACACGCCCTCTCGCTCCGCCCAGAGCGGGAGAAGTCATTTGATGATTTCCAACCAAAAAAAAAAAAGAGCGCCCCAAATAAAAAATACTTATTACTTGGGGCGCAACACTTTCCAAACATAATAACATAATACTCAGGAATTTATTGTGTCAGAACTTCTTAGAGCCGACAGTTCAATCAATGGCCGACTGAAACGAATCGTTTTTGCGTTTTTGAGAAAAGAGTCTATTTTATCACTTTTCTGTTATAATCACGACATACAAGTAGTTAAAAAAGTTTAAATTCAAGACAATGCATAAACATCTTACTCGACTAAACATCCCAGATAAATTCAAACGCAGCACCGTCTCGAACCGCGGCGAACCCACGGGAAATGTGGTTTTATGCGGACTCTACACAAATAAACTGGTTTTAAGAAACCACCAAGTCTTGGCGAAACTTGTCGGGTACGTAAAATGGTTCGGAATTCTGTTGAACTGAGTTGCATTCTCTGAACTTGGACAAAACGTTCATATTGATCTTTTGTACGGATGAGGAATAATTAATTTTCGGTTACGTGATCTTTGAGTTAGTTGGGGAGAATGGAGGAATGTGGGAGAAGTTCGTTGTTGTGTGGGATTCTATTTCGTGTTGGGAAAAAAATCCAATAGAACTTACCGGACGTTAAAATGAGAAATCGAGCTTTAGAAAAGATTGTCACACATGTATGAGTGTCACAGCGATGAGCTACGAAACCGAAGTTTTTAATAAGAAAAAAAAAGAAAAATCAAAGTGTCGGACCACAATTGAAGGTTCCATAGTTGGGATGAATTTACCTCAAGAACAAACTTAATATTGTAGTTGAGAAACATGCTCTCCAATACATTCCAACTGCAAATATTAGTTTGTACGCACAATATTGGGAGAATTGCCATGTTATTTTAAGACCATAGAATTCTTATAAGTTTTCCTGTATCTATAGAACTATTTCCTGTATTAAAAAAAAATATTTGCTCATTAGTTCCGGAGAAAAGGGGGAGTGTCCAAAAAAAAAAAACGTCTGTCCGTGTTTGGGTCATAGAAATTGATATTTGTACCAAATTTAAACTTTGGAGCAAATTGGCTGTGATAGACGGACAGACAGACACACGAGTGATCCTTTATGGGTTCCGTTTTGACATTCGGGCATACGAAACTCTAAAAAGAACCACTACAACTTTTTAGCTATTGATTTTTCTTTCGAACACTGAGTTTTTGGCTTTGTTTTTACAGTGTATAATTGTGCGCTTAATTTGTGCTGGATCAACTGTTTTTTTTCTATTTTGCAGTTGAATTAACCCATACTTATAACCGCAGCGCCGTACCGCGGTAGTAATGTGTTCGCATGCTGATGAGGCACGCAATCGGTCGAATGATTGAAACAGATTCAACCGCGTTTGTTAGGTATTTCACTATCCTATATGGACAAGCCATTCGGAAGCCGATCATTGTCGAACGTGGGCACGAGTGATAGAGTACCAGCGCATAAATAAGGTATTCGCACTTTGTTTCTGCGATTGTGAGACTGAACCGATTCAATACGAATGATGTCTGATAAAAATCTCACCTTGAACATGGGAAAGGTGTGAATCGATTGTGTCAAGAGGGTTCTATGTTTGTAACTTTACGGGAAATAGTGCAGAGTTCGTTTAGGTTGGTTTTAGTAACAGAGCTTGTGAGAGAACTTGCCTGTTAAGTACTGTAGGCCGTGCGTCAGTGGTAACTCTTCAACCTTGAGCTGGTCTAGCGTAATACGGAGTTTCAATAGAATACGAAGCCATTATACTGGTTTTGTTAACATTAACCTACTGTACTAACCACCTTACCTTTTGGAATGAACTTTTCTAATATGGCTTGTGAAAGGAGTAAACTGGTAGAAATCGTCGCGTAACGAAAAAGTCAGTTTCAAGTGTCAAGCGTTTTTTGTTTTGGTTTTTGAAGTGACAACTTCTTTAGGCGCGTTGAGCAATTTTTGATATAAACAACAATAAACTTATGAATTCACTTAGTGCTGGGCTATAGACTATAGATGGCGCTAATACCAGTTTTAGGTTCGCACTTCTGTCGGCAGTCCCCATGACTGCCAATTTTTTTTAATACAGAGCCAACTAGTATAAATTTTTTAGCTTGCTAAAAAACTGAAACAAAAACTATTAACACTTGCAACTTGAGGCCATACTAGATGGCTCTGTATTAATATGTAGGAACTTCATTCCGACCCCACGACACCTCCCAAGGTTTTTTTACTGTAAAAAAAAGGTGTGGGTGTGATATACGAGACTCTTCAGTTTTGACTCTGGGACGGTAACGCATCTATGATGCTTTTGGTATTGCAGAATATGTCCATACGCATCGGTGAGTACTTACCAACGTAAATACGGTAAACGGATTGTTTACCAGCAAATAACTTAAAAAAGTAATGGTGGAACAAAGAAACTCACTAACATAAATACATACATGAAACTAAAAACATTACTTACACTCCTTTTTGGGCAGTCGAGTAATAAGCAACAGCAAGCAAGCGTTCTCCAATCAATGAATCAACTCAGCCTATTGCAGTCCACTGACATAGGACTCTCCCAGGCTGCATCACAACACCCTGTCTTCCGCCTTCCTCATCCATTCTGTCCCAGCCCCCTTTTTAAGGTCATCGCTCCATCTAGCTGTTTCGTTCTTAGTTTTTCTTATTTTGTTACTGGTGAATAAATAACAATAATAATTATGTATGTACAAAGTTCGTGAACTTTGAAACCGATGTCAGCTGCATACTTGGAAATCTGCGAATGTTTGCTGATTAACTTCAGGAGAATTTTGAATTATTAATTTTGTTTACGTTTTGGTGTCAGCGAAGTATGATGGGTAATTATTAATTTTGTTTACGTTTTGATGTCAGCGAAGTATGATGAGAGTATGATTGAGAATTCTTGGGAGATAACTTTACTTTATTGTGTTTATATTTTGAAGAACAATATGGCGGCAGAGGAGATGGTGTAGTCCTTGTTATTTTGTTTCCTTTGTTGTACCATCGTCTTTGTATCTCATCTAATCTTCTATGTCTATATATCGCAACAAGATGGTTATAGCCGTGGTTAAACCGGTTCATTACAGTCGTAGTGTCGTAATTTTGTTACTGCGATCAATTTCGACGTAGAGCTCGCCGGCCGCTACCGCGGCACCGCTCGCTCCGCTCGCTCGGCTCGCACGTAGTTGGTCACAGTTCGAGTTCTATTTGTTCGGAGTGCCCTAATACTTATATTACTAGATCGTGCTCGTATCATAGTTATATTCATATAAAGACAATTATGAACGGCATTCATATATAACTATATTACGGTATACAGGGTGGATTTTTGAGATGGGGCAGTAAGGACAGCTACCTTAAACGTTGTAGCTACAGGAAAACGGTCTTAAAAGACTGTCCTTAACTTTTTGAAAGATTTCGATCTGCATTCACAGATTTTGAAAAAATTTACAGTCAGCAAGAAAATGGGCAGTTTTCACAAAAACTTTTTTTGATGCCAATCGATCCTGTTTAAAGATACTCGTAAGTGATAGATAAATGTATGGGAAAAGTTTTTTGCGATTTCTGACTATTCTAGTACTCAAACCTCAGTTGGTATAGAACAGTTTTTTGATCCTTATAAGAAACAGGATCGATTGGCATCAAAAAAAGTTTTTGTGAAAACTGTCCATTATCTTGCTGACTGTACAATTTTTTCAAAATCTGTGAATGCAGATCAAAATGTCTTAAAAAGTTAAGGACAGTCTCCTAAGACCGTTTTCTTCTAGCGACAACGGTTAAGGTAGCTGTCCTTACTGCCCCATCTCAAAAACCCACCCTGTATAGCTATATCACGGCTATAACATCTTACTGCGAAATACATATTATAAAATTAAAGTCACGTTTTCATGTCTGTCTGTGAGACCGCATTGTCCTTTTAATTTCACCATCATTTATAGAATTTATTTAGAGATTTTTGTGTATAATACATTATTATTAAACTTACATCAATATTATATTAGAGAACCCTCGATGTTTTGTGAAGTGATAAAAATCGTGCGAAGCAGGAGCGGG
This sequence comes from Agrochola macilenta, assembly GCA_916701695.1. Lineage (NCBI taxonomy): Eukaryota > Metazoa > Arthropoda > Insecta > Lepidoptera > Noctuidae > Agrochola > Agrochola macilenta. Next base: position 4,259,106 of record OU753554.1, on the reverse strand, counting down.
ACGCTAGTCTATGTATATAAAAAATTCAGTGGAACTAAACTTTTTATTCATATATTGCGTCAAGTGTTGACCTCAGAAATATGAGAATAATCTCTCTACCTCTAATGCTGTTATGACGATCATTTCCTAGTTTTTTTATTTTATTTCGTGCTGTTGGATTCTTATCTGTATCTACCCGTACCAAATTATTTAAAATTCGGAATTCTAGCTGTTATTTTCCAATATTGCAATTGCAAGAGCTACCGTTTTTCTTAACTAGCATAAGTCAAGTGAACAAATGATACCATTGTTATTTTATTGGATTAAAAAAAAACAAGATTTTAATAAATAATAAAAAAATAAAAAATTAATTAAAAATATGTATATTCAGTCAAATAACTAGATTTTACTACCTTAGTTATTTCCATATTTTTTTTATATAAAAAGAAAATTTTCTGATTCTTTTTTAAAATAAAAGAAATGGAAAGTCAATTAAATAACTAGGTCTTACTACCTTCGCCCTAAGATTGGAACAAACAACAAAAATGCCCTTTCTCAAATATATTTCAATACGTCCCTTTCAATTCAAACTGATCTCAAGGAAGGATATCCGTTCCGTTGGCAACATGTTCTTTATCTGTCTAATTTATTGGAAAGGATAACCATTAGTGTGTGGTATTGGCAGCCGTGTATTCAAGGGGGATTGACTTGAAAGGTTACGATTATATTGCCAGTTTATCGGAGTCGAAATCTGTGCTTCTAGCTACGATTTCTACAGTATAGTGGGTGTGTTTGGGTTATATGGATTCGTACTTCAGAATTATAGACACAAATCTGGGATGTGGAAGGCAAAATAGGTAGGTACTACGTTTTTATACGCCAATAATAAAGTTAATTCAATCAATTACATCAATCATGACTTAATTGTTTTTCTAGCACGTCGAGTTAATAACTCCCAAGTCCTCCAAACAAAACCAAACCTCAAAAGTTTTCTTGGGGAAACACTATTATTGTTAATTTTTCAGTCGTTATGAAATGACTTATTCAAATAGTATGCCACCTCCCGTGCTATAGTGACGCTTTTGTCCGTCACCGGATGGATTATTTAGTCAAAAATAGGTGAAATTAGGAATGTGACTTGCACATTACTAATTATAGTTTGTAAAAATCTTCAACTAAGCTAAACCTGCTTTTGACAGAACATTTACATAACGGGGACATGGCCTCTCATATTCTAATAACTTATTGGTTTTTGAAACGAAATTCTTTAACGCGGCTTGCAGTACGAGTTGACTGGTAGAAATCGTCACGTAAGGAAAAAGCGTTATGCCCCATGTGACTCTGTGAGAGAGAGAGAGAGACAAAGTGTGAATTTAATACGCGTTTTAATACAGTCACACTCAACTGTGTGATAACTTAAAGGGAAGAGAGCTTACGGTGTGAGAGCTTCTAAAAACTTATAGTACTAGGCTCTGTATTAAAAACATGTCTGTGGGTGGGTAAAACAGTCTATGAGACTTAAAAGACACTTAGAAAAACATATGTCAGTTTCAGGATCTCAAGTGTCAAAAAATTTTGTATTTGTTTTAGGAGCGTTTCAAATATATGTCCAAAATTTCGCTGTTTTGATTAATTTAGCAATATAGAATATTAATAATGAATTGCAATTATAACACTGAACTTGATGTTGTAACCGTTTTAGGTGTAAAAAAGGCATTTGGACAGTTTCCAAATAGTTTTTTACATCTAAAACTAAATATTCGGTGTTATGATATTAATTATTGCGTTTCATAATCAATATTTAAGTTCACTAGTGAGCCACATTTCATATTTCCATGCAGTAATATTGCCAAATTAATAAAAACAGGTAAATATTTGACAGCTGTTTGCGACGTTGCCAACTTTTAGGATAAACGCTCTTAAATCATACGTGAGAAGGAACTCCGTTCTTGACGGGGGTCGCCCGACCGCACATGTTTTTATATTTGCTATTTTCTCTTTCCCATTATTTACTTATAATTGAATTTCTTTCATTCCAAAAACACTAATACAACGTCAACTTCAAAATATCCTCCTCACACAACGCCACATCAAGAACCTGAAAGCCTGAAATTCGCGGTAATTATTCAACGTACGAAATAGCTATGGCTCCTGAATTTCAATAAGGCGTCGTGAGATTTCCCTTAAGAAAATAATGGTGGTTATAATAAACACATTAATAGCAACCATGGTAAGCCTTGGGGGCTGTGTGCTTGGAATGTAGGTATCTTGTTTGTTTGTTTGTTTTACTTTGTTTTCATGTGTTTTGTTGTTACTCTGGGAAATGATCAGAGTTGGTAATGGTTGTCATTACGAAGTTTTGGATTTCCTTATTAGTTTTTAGGGTTTCGTACATCCGAATTAAAAACGGAACCCATATAGGATCACTCGTGTGTCTGTCTGTCCGTCTGTCACAGCCATTTTGCTCTGAATATAATGCATCGATTATGTTGAAAAGTACACATATGAATTTTGAATACGGTGTTCACTATTGGGATGCAAATAAGTTTTTTTTTAAGTTATGCTTATTGTACCATGTGACATAACAAATGAAAGGGATTGTGGCAATTTAAAAAAAATATATTTTACTACAAATTGTTTTAAAGCAACTTAAAAGAATTGATGAAAATTTACCATTATCTCCAAAACTACCGAACCAAACATTTTGAAAAATATACAGAAAATAGTTCTGTACCTAAAGATTACGGGAAATCTATAACAAGTCTATGGTCTTAGAATAACATGGTAAATCTCTCATTATTGTGCGAACAAACTAACATTTGCAGTTGGAATGAATGAGAGAATACGATTTTAAACTACATTGTTAGGTTTGTTCTTGGGATAAATTCATCCCAACTACGGAACCCTTCATTGTTGTCGTCCATCACAACCTAGACCAGGGCCAATTCCCACGTTTTCGTGTTCTGCAAATAAAATACTTACCTCAGTGACTGTTTACTTTAACAACAGAGTTTCCTAACAAAATCAACTTTCAATATTTATGACAAGCACGAACCCTTGTAAAGCGTCACTAGTCATTATAAGTACAACAGATTTGCGTACTGAAGGAAATCTTCGTCAACACCGCACCGCTGACAAAACTGAAATTAAAACCGCCCCGAAGATAATTTCATCAACCACTGCTCGTTTTTTTCGAACGATGAAGATGCTCTCGGTTGAAAACCAGCAACGAATGTCGTGTTAATCGAATTTGAAGTTTAGAAAATGTAGGTTTGTGCTATCGTGGTGGAATGTGAGAAGTGTTTGCAAAGCAAGCTAAGCTGTCTGAGGAATTAGGAGCCTCTAAGTATTCACGGACGCTGAATAAGTGCGCGCTTTGATGTCTCATAAACTGCTGTTTTTGAAGTAAGGAGTACAGGTACTCAGGTAATGGCGTAAGCATAATAATGTAGGTGCTTGTGTGAAAGAGGTGATTTTAAAGTATGATAGCGCTGGAATACCCTCGGTTTCGAATTTGTACTCATAGTTTTCCGATTGAGTTCAGTGATAGCCAAGTGCTGTGACCGTCAGACTGAAAAGTATATATCTGGTCTCGAGTTCGATCCCAAGGCACGATTCACCTCTGATTTTTCGGATAATTATCATAGATATAATTATCACTGTCTTGCTTTAAAAACGGTGAAGGAAAACATCGTGAGGAAATCGGCATGCTTGAGAGATATTTCCCGACGGCATGTGAAGCCAAGTCAGAGGCCCATGGGCGGCTTTAAAACTCTGACGCCAGGTTAGTCACTAACCACACGAAAAGAAGAAGTTCATCTAGGGAAGCACCATATTGTGATCACTAGCTGTTTCAGCTGCATACACGAGTACTTGCTGTTGCATTTGATACAGTTGCTATGGCAGCAACAGCAGTGTGCAGCTTAACCCTTACTTTGCCAACAAAGACGTATGCTGCTTGATGGCAACAATCGGTGCGAGTGTAGGTAGTACTTCCATATGCGAACTGTTTCAAAGTAACCTGTGTTTTTTGTACATTTAGAAGATGTAAAAGCCAAGCTTTTTTAACTAGGCTACTTTACTATACTCTTTATAATGTGCACCATATGGATTACAGATATAAATGTAGAATGTATTTGTATTTATTTGTTTTGTTTTAGCATAGCATAATCAGCCTATCCTAATGTTCCCATTGCTGGGACAACGGCCTCCTCTCTGTGAGAGGGAGAGGGCCGTAATCTACCACGCGGGCCATAAAACATTTCTTACAGAATAACAATTATGTGTATGGTGACAGATTGTAGTAGGTATTAATTATTAAGAAATTCTTTGATCGTGTAGTAAGCTTTGTCAATTAAAAAGTAACGCAATTTACGCAAAGTAAAGAGCCATCAGGGTTCAAACTTACGACCTACAACTCGTTAGTGGTGGCTGTTACCATTGGGCCTCCACGGTGTTGTTTTACTTTATCATCTTCTTCTTTTCGTGTGGTTAGTGACTAACCTGGTGGCAGAGTTTTAAAGCCGTCCATGGGCCTCTGACTTGGCTTCACATGCCGTCAAGAAATATCTCTCAGGCATGCCGGTTTCATCACGATGTTTTCCTTCACCGTTTTTTAAGCAAATGATAACATTATCATAAAACGTCTAAAAGCCAATTAAATTATCTACTATTATAAAACTCCTCAAACGATTACAGAAGGCTATACAAACCACAAACAGTGATGGTCTGACAAAGCAAGACCGTAATTCGTTAATTGAGCGCAGTTAAATGTGCAACTAATTTGAATAAGCCTTATGCGGTCGCTGTTACGTGTGGCCATAGAAACTAATGGTGATCGAGAGTGTACTAACACTGATATTGGTAACATCATTTGCCTTTTCCCAACTATGTTTTGGTCGGCTTCCAGTCTAACTGGATGCAGCTGAATACCAGTATTTTACATGGAGCGACTGCCTACGTGACCTCCAAAACCCAGTTAATGGGTAACACGATATCCCTTGGTAAGACTGGTTGTCAGACTTTCGGGATTCTGACGACCCGTAACAACTGTCAAAGATCTGCAAATGTCAGTCGGGACCAACGGCTTTCCGTGCTCTCCGAGGCACGGAGGGATTTTGGTTTGTAAAGATGGTCACCCATCCACGGACCAACCGCGGCAAACGTACCTTTGCCTGATCGATCGACCCGTGCAGCTGTCACGAGCCCCTCCGGTAACATTTGCTAGAGTAGTTTTCTGGCATTGATATGTTTATTTCGGGTGTTTCAAAGTTGAACAATGGATTCTGAAATATAGAAGGACAAATGTGATGGATTGAAAGTAGCAGTCACCTATGTAATGATAATCGAGTGACAAACATTCCGATTACTGTATGTAGTAATTCTATTAGTATTATTAATCCTAACTTTATAATATTATAAATGCGAAAATGAGTTTGTTTGTTACGCTTTTACGCTAAAACAGCTGAACAGATTTGAATGAAATTTGACACATGGGTAGTCCATGATCTGGATTACGACATAGGATACTTTTTATCTCGATATTCTCACGGAATCTATACGGGATATTTATGCGGGTGAAACCGCGAGGTGCAGTTAGTATTTAATGTACCTTTTTTTTTTTTTTTTTTTTGGGTGGGAAATCATCAAATGACTCCTCCCGCTCTGGGCAGAGCGAGAGGGAGTGTCAGACTTTTACTGACTAAAACCCACCCGTGTTCCTTCCGTTGCCTGTGTGCCGGGGCCGCGATATCCCTTTCGGACAAACTCGCAACCCTGGCAGGCATTGGCCCTTACGGACCCCGTCAGTTGGTGCTGACATCTCTTTGAGGCGCGCGTGGAACACAACGCGCCGTCGACCCGGGCCTGGTCCTAATCGGACGGCAAGCTACCCATTGCCCACCGTCCGCAAGCCCGCGCCTACGGTGGCCGGAAGTCGGCTCGCGACTCCCGACGCCCGGGGCGTCTCCTGCGGCGACTAGGGGCGCGAGGGCGCGCATCTTGCATTTCCCTCGCGCGCTCCGCCTCCTCCTTCGCGAGCATTACTGCTTCGCAGAAGGAAGTGACGGCTTCCCATGCACTCTCGCTCCGGACCATGGCCTGAACCAGGGCCGGACGCGAGAGATCGCCGCCGCCGATTGCCTCCGTGAGGACACGGCGGTGCTCCGCCCAAGCCGGGCAGACCTCCACCGTATGCTCCACCGTGTCCTCCGGGCGTTCCACACAATGGTGACACCCGGGCGTTTCCTCCCGCTTGATCCTGAACAGGAACCTCCCGAAGCAACCGTGTCCGGTGAGGACCTGCGTCAGGCGGAAGGTGAGGACGCCGTGGCGCCTCTCCAGCCACTCCTCAAAGAGGGGACTTACCGCCGCAATTGTGGCGTGCCCAGCGCTGGGTTGCGACAATCGCACACTCCATGCCGCCATGAGATCCCGCCGGAGCTCTGTCCGCTGTGCCGCGATTTGTTGCGGCAGCGGAGTTATACCCCGGCGTTTCGCCTCCTCGCGCAACTCCCACATGTGCGCGAGGACCTTCGCCTCCAGATCCCATGGCGGTAGTCCGGCAAGGAGGCTCGCCGCCTCGCGGGAGACCGTGCGGTATCCCCGGACCAGCCTGATGGCCATGACCCTTTGGGACGCGTTCAACCGCTGGGCCGGTCGCAGCCTCAGTGAACGCGCCCACACCGGTGCCCCGTAAAGGGCCATGGACCGCACGATCCCCGCGTAGAGCCTCCGGCAGGAGGCGTTTGGACCCCCTAGGTTGGGCAGAAGCCGCTTCAAAGCAGCCCCAGCCCTATCCAGTTTGGGAGCCAAACGTCGGAAGTGCTCCACGAAGTTCCACCGGGTGTCGAGGACGAGTCCCAGGTACTTCATCGTCGACTCGACACCGATGTGAACCCCTCCCGCCGTTATCTGGGAACCCGACAGCGGCGATATCCCTTGGTAAGACTGGTTGTCAGACTTTCGGGATTCTGACGACCCGTAACAACTGTCAAAGATCTGCAAATGTCAGTCGGGACCAACGGCTTTCCGTGCTCTCCGAGGCACGGAGGGATTTTGGTTTGTAAAGATGGTCACCCATCCACGGACCAACCGCGGCAAACGTACCTTTGCCTGATCGATCGACCCGTGCAGCTGTCACGAGCCCCTCCGGTAACATTTGCTAGAGTAGTTTTCTGGCATTGATATGTTTATTTCGGGTGTTTCAAAGTTGAACAATGGATTCTGAAATATAGAAGGACAAATGTGATGGATTGAAAGTAGCAGTCACCTATGTAATGATAATCGAGTGACAAACATTCCGATTACTGTATGTAGTAATTCTATTAGTATTATTAATCCTAACTTTATAATATTATAAATGCGAAAATGAGTTTGTTTGTTACGCTTTTACGCTAAAACAGCTGAACAGATTTGAATGAAATTTGACACATGGGTAGTCCATGATCTGGATTACGACATAGGATACTTTTTATCTCGATATTCTCACGGAATCTATACGGGATATTTATGCGGGTGAAACCGCGAGGTGCAGTTAGTATTTAATGTACCTTAATTGTATTTTAATCTAATATCCATGTTCAGTAGTAGATGTTCTTGTGAATACAATTCTTTATAAAACTTTTTAATCCTACATAATGCATTAATTAAGTTTAAAAAAAGACGTCTTATCGAATCCATTTACCATTAATAGTTGGAACTTAAAAAAATCGGCTATTTCCCATCTATAAAATGCCTGCTGCATTTATCTGGAGGTAAAAATGGCGTCACTAATTATAATAATAATAATAATAAATTTTATTGAAACCAAAAAACACAATTTACACACACTGTTCTAATTACATGCAACATACATGTTGCAACTGCAGAAATTCTGCCAGGAATTCTGTCCAACACTTAAGGGGGGGAACAGCGTACAGATAAAAGTAAATTATCGTGCATATTTCCCAGAGGAATGGCCGCCGTCATTGCGCGAAAGTAAAAGTCTAGTCGGAAAGGATATTGCGGTGCTTGCAAACTCTCTGCAGACTTCTCATTAGTATTACAGTTATATTTCTTTAAGGTGTTATTATAGTGCCTTTGTTTCGCAAAGCATGTGTACAAGCTCCAGAAACGCAAGGAGAGAGTATCAAAAACATCCAATGGTTGACAAAATAATTGACCAAAAAAAAAGTAAAACGCAACTACGACAAAAAAGTCTACTAAAAAGTTACAAACAAGACATCACAGACATGCCAAGACGAACAGATTACATATGGTGTGACTCCAGATTTTTTTTTATTTTTTTTATGTCTTTTACGTCATAGTTGGGTTTTCATTTAGACGTTGTAACTATTTTTATTTAAATTATTTTGGGGTTATATTTTTTTAATGTCCTAATGACCTTTCATTGGATACAAAACGTGGCACAAAAAAAAAAAAAATTGATATAAATATGTGTAATTTTTGGGTGAACAAAAAGCGTGAAACTCGCGTCATCGTCGCCGCACGCTTCCCATGAGCTATATGTATACTATGTATATAATATGTACATATATATACAATTCACACGTTACTTAGTTTTCACTTCTATCGGCAGTCCCCAAAGACATTTTTTTTTAATGTCGCAGATATATCATGCTGAGATCTAGGAGCCTTTTTGCCTCGTACAGGAAGGACTTCCTTATTTATGTTTAGTGTTTTTTTTAGTTTAACTTGTGATATCCTGAGCGTGTCTTAATAAATACTTTTTCTTCCTTTCAAATGATGATCAAGGACACAAATTTTGTGGGGCCAATTTTTTTTTTTTTTTAAGTCGTCCTTATTACAATACACTCGGAACTACTTGCATACCCACGCGTACTGCTAATAAACTGGCTGGCGGCTAGGCATTACAAAATATGATAGGATAGCAATAATAATAATAATCTTCATCGAATGCCAGCTCTTCCAGCTGTAGACGCGCAGCTATTCCTTAATAGCTATGTTTTAATGTGCAGCTGATTTGAATAAGCTTACGTCATATTACGTGTGCTGATAGGAAAGGAATATAGTCTTGCTTTGGCAAACATTTATTTAATTCAGATGTTTCGTTAGTGACTAGAGATCTAAGAAGGACAATGGAATTGTCTTCGAAATGGAAGGACCAATTATATAACTTATTAGTCTATAACTTGCTGGGGACTTCCACAGACTAAGATATTGAGAAATTTCACACGAAAACAGAGATTATCATCTTAGTTGCAAAGGGCATGGTTTAAAAATTCAATTGTCTATATAAAAGTAACCCAAAAATAGAAATATTTTTGAAACTGACCTCTAAAAGCATTATTTAAATAAAATGCAACTGCATTGCCTCTGCTTCCATCATCATTTCAGCCAAACGACGTCGACTGGTGGCCTCCCCTGAGCACCGCCACTACGACCGATTCTATGTTTCCCCTATCCAGCGGATTTGCTTGACTTTGAAATTATCAATAGCCTCCAGTCTCTATTCCCGTCCCAACACGTAATAACACTACACGTGCATTTATATTAAGAGCAATGCAAACGTCACCCGTTGACTTAGCGCGATTGGTCTAATTGCTCCGTATGTATGCACCCAACGCACCCGTCGCTTCATTGCTCCCATTGCTTCGATGCTCCCTTGCTCAGCTCAGCTAATACAATTTAAAGCGATTGCTCCTTAATCTGCTGTTTGCGGTTCGTGTTTGATGAGATGGAGTATGTATGTATCTGTGATGCGAAGAAAACACAACGTATCCGTTTATTCAAATCCGAACACCCAATCTAAGTTTTTCTTCGTTTTTCCTTTAGATTGGACATCCTAACTACTCGTAATATTTTTTTTTTTTGTTTAGTATTATATAATTGCATAGCACATGTGTGAGCACTATGTACATACTTTACAGCTACCATTTACTGGGTACGTCTTTGATTGACTTGAATGTGCCCTGGTGGCTGAGAGTATGTCATGCTCACTCAAAGGTCTCGCTGGTGGTGGCGTGTGTGTTGGATCATTAAGTTCCCTTCAAAATGGTTGAGCTAAATGGTGCTGATCCATGCGTCATGTTCGTGAACGGGCGCCGTCAGTGGGGACTGGTCATCTCTTAGCTGCGACGGCTTATTTAAAATTTTGAATTATTTTTGTTTTTTATTACGGACGCTTTTAATGTGCACGTCTTTCTACATTGTTCTCACATGTATAATTACAACATGAATGATGTAACCAATTTTTTTTGTAAAAATATTCTGATTTAAAAGAGTGTCCGTGGAGTTTCTTGCCCGTTCTTCTCCATAGGAACCTACTACGCGTTGGAATGGGCAACTAGCTTCATATTTCTGACTGACCGACCTCTTGACAATTCAAAAGTACCTGTAATTGGTTTATTTGAAATAAATGCGCTAAAACTGCTGATCGTATTTAGATGATTTTTGGCACATGGGTAGACCATGACCTGGAGAAGGACAATGGATACTTTTTGACCCGGTAATCCCATGGGATAGAGACTTATATGGGTGAAGCCGCGGGGCGCAGCAAGTATAGTGTGTAGTGTAGTGTATAATAGTGTTTTTAAAACGCGGGTCCTTCGAGCCATCACTAAAACTGTACGTAAAGTCCAATAATCATCATTATACATTTCAGCCATTATACGTACACTGCTGGACACGGGCCACCCCCAAGCATCGCAGCTTTTCTTTTTAACCGTTTGTCGCGGTTCAAACCAAATCAAATCTTTTTATTGTGGGCATAGGTTATACAGACAGATGTTAGGTAAATTACAGTTCTATTATGTCCTGCCTAATATGCATACAATAATTATGTCAACATGCAGTATATAACAATTCTTAGGTATCACATATAAAACATTTCTCACAGAATAACAATTAGGTGTATGGTGACAGATTGTAGTAGGTACAAATTATTAAGAAAATCTTGGATCGTGTAATAAGCTTTGTCAATTAAAAAGTTACGCAATTTATATTTGAATAGTGGTAGTTCCTTGGTGGTTAAAATGTCCATATTGTAAACACAATCGGTCGGTCGGTTGGTCGGTCAGTTCGGTTTTTAACACATCGGCTTTAAATGTCAAAGCCTGTCAGTGTTACTGTGAATACACACAATTTTATCCCATAAACAAATATAACGGCAGGTGTGTACTTTTTCTGTGTATGTTGTGTACAAAGGTTTAAGCTTGGCTTAAAGGTTTGGAAGAATTGGTGGGTTGTGTATCAAAACAAATCCTGTGAATCGTTGTCTGCATTTGTTATTGGAAACATTTTCAGCACTGTTGCTGAAAATTCTATTATACTCGTACAGGTTGGATTTTTTTAGAGAACAATGGAAAATTGGGCAAACATCAATATGTAAAATTATGATTCCGGAAAGAAAAAATGTTGGTAACCGTTTGCAAAATATAAAGTGTTATGTATATTTTATAGAAAAAATATTCAGAAATGGTTGTTACTAATTTCTATTGTGGCATGTGATTAAAATATATGAATGTTAGAAATTAGTTTACTATTCCAAAAAATATCGTATTTTTGATGACGCGACCTTTAGCAGTTGACGCATTTTCAATATATATATATATGACAGAAATACGTTACTGAGTTGACTAATCGGGACGCCAGCGCCGCCTAGCAGCGGCGCTCGACGGAGTCTACAAAATAACGCTCGGACCAGCTGGAGCTGAGCAGACTTCATGGGTGGCGGGCAAGCGGTGAAGACGTTTACAAACTATCGCGTGTTTCGAATAGTTGTGTCGTGTACCTTCAGTGTGTGAAATGCTAGTGTGATTAATGTTATCGTAAATGATAACTTGATCTGAACTGTAAACGGTTTTCCTGCGTAATAACCAACACTACCATTAGTACGCTCACAGTAGTTAAAACATGCCTGATAATAATGAACAGACACTACCCCCCCACACTTTTTTTTTTTTTTAAAGAATGTCTTAATTTTGTTAGTTTTAAAAATTCTCCTTTTGTTAACGGTTTGTATTTCCTGTGGGTTCCCAAATAAAATATTATTCTTTCTTCTTTATTTCAATAAATGGCAATAAATATTGTTCTAGTATAAATCAGTACACACCACAACATTTCACTCTGAGATTCACAAATGAACTGCGTGACGTCATCCCCCCCGTACAATAGCCACAAAATTGCCTCGTATGATTAAACGTAAGGATTTACAAGACGAATGCTTGCCGAGCCTTGAAGACGAATCACCAGTGCGTTTGTTACGGATATTATGTTTACCTTATTAGCATTTTGAGGGTTAATTCTGAGTTTATTGGTCCTTTGAGCCTCATTTAAAAAGTTTTGACCTACTCCGTTAATTGTGGCGATAAATTGTGGTATTTTTTACTTTTGGTTGGAATATGACCTAATGTTGTGGCCTGGTGGGCTATTAGAACCTAATTTGTAGAGTTTTATCGGAATAATAATTTTAGGTCGATCTAGTTCTTTCCTTTCAATATAAAGAGATCTGTCCAACTACTCATATCTTTAATATTTTAATTAACGTACTGGATCTACGCTTTCCATCAACCGAGATCGGGGTCAAGGGCAGGCCCATTCTGTAATAAAAAAGCTGGAACTTTCAGATCCCTAGAGCATTGCTAACAACATATTGCTATATTTAAACATGAAGCGATGACGTTAATTTGGCCGTTTATATAGTGATGTGATTGAACAATATTTCCAGGGGACAGTACATAGCACATAAAATCTTACAAAATTTAAATGTTTCGTCACTGCCTCTGCCAAACACTCATGCCATTTTGCCATGGGGGTTTAGGCAGAGGCTACAGAACGCCACTTGCTACGGACCTAACATAATCCTTGTACTTCGTTGATTTTCATACATCAGGTCATACACGCACGTCGCGGTTGCGAGTACTACGCACCTGATCTTTCTGAAGAACATCACCAATAAGGTCACTAATGTCCTTCTAAGGCGCCCCCTCACATCTGCCTTGTAGATATCTTTTGTTAGTCGACTTTTATTCATCTACTTCTCTTCTTCTTTTCGTGTGGTTAGTGACTAACCTGGTGTCAGAGCTTTAAAGCCGCCCATGGCCCTCTGACTTGCCTTCACATGCCGTCGAGAAATATCTCTCAGGCATGCCGGTTTCCTCACGATGTTTTCCTTCACCGTTTTTTAAGCAAGTGATAATTATACAATACGCACATGAATCCGAAAAGTCAGAGGTGCGTTGCTTGGGTTCGAACTCGAGACCTATGACTTGGCAGTCCGACGGTCACACCACTAGGCTATCACTGCTCTCATCATTCATCACAACTCACCAACTCATTCTCATTCATCTTCTCAACATGACCAATCCATCTAAGCATTCTCTTTTTAATTTTTGTTACTACATCTTTTAAACCGCAAAGTTGCGTTATTACATAATTCATCATCATCATTATCATCAGCCTACAGCAGTCCACTGCAGGACATAGGCCTCTCCAATTGCACGCCATTCAGCTCGATTCTCGGCAACTCTCATCCAGCTGCAACCAGCCACCCTGCGTAGATCGTCACTCCACCGAGCCTGAGGGCGTCCTACCTTACGTTTCACGGTCTCCACTCAACAACACGTCTACCCCAACGGTCATCGGTTCTACGGCTAATATTGCCGGCTCATTGCCACTTCAGCTTGCTTCACATGATTACTGACAATTCATAACGGTATAGGCAAGTACCTATAATTACCTACCTTACATCTGCATACGAGGTAACGAGGTAACCCACCTCTTCCGTGTACTTCTGGACGCACTACTGCAGAAGTTATTATTAAGGAAAATTTAATGCACCTCCTTGGGGCTCGGATGTGCCGCTGGCAATTAAACATTAGTTATGACGTCGCGAGGAAACCTCACAGGAGTTACGGGTTCATATTTTGAACGTGAATATTATATATTTTATGGCAAAGTAAGGTTAAGACAACAGTCTGTTCGTTCCTATCTCCTTTCATAAATAACAGGTGAGTGAAAGTGTAAACTGCATTAAAATTTTAATGAGCCCTCATCTGCCTAGGTTTTTCTCAACTATTTTTACTTCGAGCCACGAAGGGGTCTTGGTATGTAAAAATGGTCCCCCATCCACGGACCGACCGCAGCATGCGTAGCTCAACCTGATCGGTCGGCCCGTAAGGCAGTTATTACTTAACCACGAGCCCATCTAAAATATTTTTAATTTTTTTACCTTGGTCCTTCAGTCGATACCATTATTCCGACTCAAAATAAAGTTCCGAAAGTGACAATAAGTACTGAGCATCGTTCGATGATTGACTTACAGCTTGAGGAAGTGATGGTGGAGGCATTACCATAGTTATGTATTTGATTTAGGTATCCTTGCCCAAAACATGATTAAGATCTCAATCTTTAAATATTTACATCACGTACCTTCCGTTTAAGACAGTTTCGTTTAAAATTCCATCCCGTATATCGCGCCGGTCACCGACACGTCGTAAATCGCGCTGTATTTTCAACTACCTCCCACTTTATTAAGGTGGGGAACGACTACAACCTTCATTTTACTTTATTAAGAGATCACTTGTGACATAAAACCATTATGTGGTTTATTGGAAGACATACATAACATAAAACCACGCCCACTATCTCCGGAGGGTTAGGCAGAGGTGTACCTGTCGCCAGTTATGTTTAAGTCCCATGTAATAGGGAGCGAGCCTTTTACCATCATCGGGGCTCAAATCCAGACTCCGGGCTGCTACTGAGAAATTCCTGATGAAAAAACCCAATAACACTGCCCGAAGTAGTAGCGCTTGCGACCACTAGACGAACGAGTCAGTCAGAAATAAAAAGAGAAGATTCAGTAATCATAATTTGTTATGTAAAATGACAGTGAAAATCGATTGAGTTGTATGAAGTACTTCGTTTACTTATTTTTGTATGGACTAGATTTCTGCCGGATCTGAGTTTGTACGTGCGTGGTTTGTTAACATAGTATTTACACGCAACTACAGTACTGGGAAAAATAACTGAGGAACCATTTTTCTTGAAATATAAACTGTCTTGTATTTTTCATTTTATTTTATTGTGTGTTGGGTGGCTTAACAGCTATCAATGCAGAAGTAATGGTGAGGTAATTAACGACCAGCCATTTGTAAGCAGTTAGTAATTAGTAATAGAGTATTGTTTTACAAAGGAGAAGTCTTATCTCCCATAGAAAATTACCGTAAGTCTGACAGCAAAGAGAAGTATCTAAAAAATTAATAAAAAAAAACACATTCTTCCAGTTTTTATTTATTTATTTATTTGGTTCACCAACAATTGTTTACACTAACATCTTGATAAAAATAACGACTTAAAAACTTTGAACAGTGTAATAATTACTTAAAGATAAACACCATATGAACTAAAATTATGCTAATTTGTAAGCACTAGGTACATGTGCAGTTCACAAGCCAACTTAAAACTAAGAAAAATAATAATATGTAGCCTAAATAAAGACTTCGTTGAAGACTTAGTTTAGAATGAGATTGCTAAAGTTATGTAAGTAACAACAGTTTTAATCCTTACTGGCTTACATAAGAAAAAAATGCTCTGAATTATGTTCAGGGGTAGTACATAATTTAGTAAAAATCTGCAGATTTTAGTTTTAGAACGACTCCCAACTCCCACAGATGCGGCCGCAGGACAGATCCCTGTGAGATACCGCACGACATCTCTCGCCGGTTCCATTCTCCCTGGTGACCGGGGAAGATGAAGTACCTGCATAGGCTAAAATGAATGCGCAACCGCTATTAGAATGCATCAGAAACAATATTATAGTTTTAAGAAAAAAACAGTAGTAATGAATGCTAAGCTACTTGCAAACAAATCGATTGGGGTGGCTTTTGCTGGCCGTGCCTTGTGATTCATTATTGTAAAAGCAAATAAAGATTTAGATTTAATTTCAACCGCGTCCTAGTTATTTATCTTAAAGTAATGGGTTCGAAACTTCGTTGCAAAGATCAGATTTCAGGTGTTTCATATACACTTGAATGTGCCCTGGCGGCTGTGAGTATGTCATGCTTACTCAGATGTCTCGCTGATGGTGGCGCGTGTGTTGGATCATTTAGCTCCCTTCAAAATGGTTGAGCTGAATGGTGCTAATCCATGCGTCATGTTCGTGAACGGGCGCCGTCAGTTGGGACAGGTCAACTCTTAGCTGCCTTGGCTGATTAAAATTTTTGAATTGTTCTTTGTTTTATATTTTTATTACGGACGCTTCTAACGTGCACGTCTTTCTACATTGTTCTCACATGTTTAATTTCAACATGAATGATGTAACAAATACTTTGTAACAATTTATTTAAAAGAGTGTCCGTGGAGTTTCTTGCCCGTTCTTTTCCATAGGTACCTACTACGCTTTGGAATGGGCAACTAACTTCATATTTCTGACTGACCGATTCCTTGACAATTCAAAAGTGCCTGTAAATGGTTTAATTGAAATAAATGCTTTGAGTTTGAGTTTGAGTTTGACACCCTGATTTAAAATATCATCTGATTAGATTTTTACCCAACTTAAGGACACACTACTAAACTTAACATATAGGTTCATCGCCGAAAATGTTGAAAAGCAACGTAATATCTCATTGGTTAACAAAGCACGGTCGACAAAATGGCGCCAATATTCAGAGGTACGCGATTTGCATATCAACGGGCCAAACATCACTTTAATAGCGAATTAACTGTTTCCTCGTGGGTTTGCGTTGAGTTGAAAATATATAATTATTTTATAATGAAACCAAGGGTGGGAATTGGTATAAGAGATTTAGATAATCGCATTGCTGTGTGCTGCTAGCTCTGATGGTTGGTTTACCTTACCGTTAAATGCAAATAAGAGATAGATAGTGATATTTTTCAAATTTATGTAGAAAACTACTCGTTCATTCGACTTAACATACCTTGTTACTACTCTAAATATACCTGAGGAGCTCTTAGCTAAGCAATAAGAGCCACACGGGTCGATCCAACACGTTAAGCTACGCTTGCCGGGGTTGGTCCGTGGATGGGTGACCATCTTTACATATCAAGAACCCTCCGTAACTCAGAAAATACGTTAAGCCGTTGGTCCCGTCTGTCATTCGTGGATCTTTGACAGTCGCGGGTCGTCAGAAGTCGGAAACTCTGACAACCAGTCTTCCCAAGGGGTATCGTATTACCCAGTAACTGAGTTGTGGAGGTCAGTAAGGCAGTCGCTCCATGTAAAATACTGTTATTCAGCTGCATCAGTCGATCCATTCTGTAAACATCTCACCGTGAAGAGTGAGGTGAAGTGAGCATGAAGTGAGCTGCCATAGTGTCAATCCCTAGCTTTAGGTGCAATGACAGCTCACACCAAGCACACTTCACTCAAGTTTTCGCGGTGAGATGTTTACAGAATAGCACGGCTGGTTAGACTGGAACCCGCCCCCAACATAGTTGGGAAAAGGCTAGGCAGATTGATTCCTCTTAATATACCTATCTTCTTTACTGTCTAGATCACAGCGGTAACAATGCTTTAATTTTGTCACTCCCTACGTTCTACTAACAATTTTGTGGTGTGTGATTCTGTAGTACTTAAGTTCAGATGAGCTCCTCAAGTACTTTACACTAGTCTACGATATTGGTCCTTTGAGCCGAACTATTTTGCGTAATAAACATTCTATTTGGGATCGCTTTTTACAGCGTGGCTTGAGTCCTTTTGAAGACATGAATAATTTATTTTTACAGAACCAAATTACCTACATCTTTTATGAACAAACAAGATTTCATAAAATGATTTTTATTTTTAGTCCTTCGTATATTGGATTCTTTTTCCCCTATCGACTATTAGAGAACAAAATGGAAGTCTGAGCTGCTTGCATCGCCCCGTAAGCAGCTTATAAGCTTTGTTTCTTCCAGTTTGAAAACGTTATTTTCTGTGGATTGTATAATACAGGCTGCTGTTGTAAAGTGTAATACGTAGCCTTTTATTACTCTCAGAAGCCTTGCTTTTTATGCCTTTGAGAAAATCAACCTGTATTTTTCTCACAGCAGGGTAAAGCTCTGGCCAAACTGAAACGAATTCTGCCCGTGATGCTAGACCGAAATTCGCTCGCACCGATTATGTCGACTAACTTGTCTATGTTCTATGTTATGGGGTTTGGTTTCCGCACTTAGTCCTTCAGTGGACCATTGTGCGTGGGCCATAGCGGCCGTTGGTGGTTATTCCAACCAGCCCACCTCCCTCCAGAAGTTAATTAAATCTCCTGGTCTGTTCAGAACATCTGTGAAAGATCTGGGTGTCCCGAGGGTCTGTGTTCTAATCTGGGTGACGCCTGTGCATTCAAAAAGCACGTGCGTGACGGTTTCCTCAGCCTCCATGCACGCCCTGCACAGAGGACTGTCCGTTATGCCTATTGTGTGAAAGTGTTTGTTCAGCGAGCAGTGGCCCGTGATGGTCCCCGCCACCAAGCGCAGGCCATTCCTATCCAGGCGTAGTAAACGCCGGGTTAGCCCGGTATCCAAGGATGGCATGGCTTCCTTGGATTGCCTGCAGCCCGGTGTCGAGGACCACCAGTGCTCCGCTTGAGTATGGGTGAAATCCTGCAGCCATCTGCGTATCTGGTTGAAGGGGATGGGTACGATAGGCTCGGGTCCACAGACCGCCGTGCTGGATCCTCGTCTAGCAAGTTCGTCAGCAGCGTCGTTACCTAGCGAACCGCTGTGTCCTTTTATCCATTGCAGCGTCACCGTGTTGCGGCTAAATACCGTTATTTGTTCGAGTGCATTGTGACATTCTAGTGTCAGCTTTGAGGTAATATGTGTTTTCTGTAAGGATTGAAGCACTGAGGCGCTGTCGGAGAGTATGCGTATGTGTGTGTCCGTAACTCTCCTGGCTTTTAGGGCGTGGACCGCTCGTATGATGCCCACACACTCCGCCTGATAGACGGTGTTGAACATTCCCAGCGGGCTGGATATCTTTATGTTGAAGTCGTGTGAGAAGACTCCAACTCCAGTCCCGGAGTCGGTCTTCGATCCGTCGGTGTATACTCTCATCTCTTTCGAGCCTGAGTAGTCACACTGTTCTTCTGTAAGTATTATGTTGTAGTGCCTATGAAAGTGGTATGTTTTCGGGGATTTATCACAGGGTGATGCCATCATTGGTCGTCGTTTGATCGCATCTTCCTTTATACGTGTGTGCTTAACTCTAGAGTCTTTGCTTAGTGTACCGGATACATGGAGCCTAAAGGCGGCTAGGGCCGCCTCCTCCCGCACGATGAGGTGCAGAGGAGGCAGTCCAAGCATTGCCTGTAGGGCGGCAGTGGGTGTAGTTCTCATACTGCCAGTGATTGCAACACAAGCAAACCGCTGCAGTTTTTCGAGATTCTTTTGGGCTGTGCTCAGGTCCGTCCTGGGCCACCAGACCAGTGAGCCGTATGTGATAATTGGTCGGATGACTGTGGTGTATAGCCAGTGGGTGACCTTGGGGCTAATTCCCCAGTTCCTGCCAAGCAGTCGCTTGCACTGCCACAGGGATATGCTGGCTTTTGTGATAATATAGTTGGTGTGTTTTGCCCAGTTCAGCTGTTTGTCCAAAAAGATGCCCAGGTATTTAGTTTCAGTTGATAGGCTTAGGGTTGTTCCGAAGAATCGAGGTAGCTGTAGTGTTGTCAGTTTTCTCTTTTTTGTGAAGAGAATCAGTTCAGTTTTTGTAGGGTTCACTGAGAGTTGGTGCCTGCTGCACCATTCCTCTACTATTTTTAGGGCTTGACGCATTAGGTTGCATAGAGTGTTTTCGTGGGTGCCGTTTATTACAATGGTTATGTCATCGGCGTAGCCTACTGTGAAGTAACCTTTGTCATTGAGTAATTTGATGAGGCTGTCTACTACAAGGTTCCATAGGAGCGGCGAGAGGACTCCTCCTTGCGGGCAGCCCTTCGCAACGATGGCCCTCGTAGTGTCATTTACTGTGACTTGAACAGCTCTCAGTTTAAGCATGTTGGTGATCCAGCCACTCAAGGTCGGGTCAATGTTGTGACTGTTGAGTGCCATGTTAATGCTGTTGAACATGGTTTTGTCAAAGGCTCCCTCGATGTCAATGAAGGCGGCCAGTGCTGAGCATTTGTGGTCCACTGCGCATTCAATTTTGGAAACCACGCTGTGCAGCGCGGATTCTGTTGATTTGCCTGTGGAATACGCATGCTGGTATTTGTGGAGTGGTTTTACCCGAAGAGGTCCGTCTCGGATGTGCCTATCACAGAGCCTCTCGAGGGTTTTCAGAAGAAAGGATGTGAGGCTTATAGGTCTATAAGCCTTGGGTTGCGTGTAATCGGTTTTTCCTGGTTTGGGTATGAAAATGACTTTTACCTCGCGCCATGCGAGAGGTATCTGTCTGAGTGCTATGCAGGCTCGGTAGATCTCCACCAGCCATGGTGTTAGATAATCTACCCCCCACTGCAGCAGGGCTGGGAAAATACCATCCAGCCCTGCTGACTTGTATGGCTGAAAGGTGTCGATAGCCCACTTTATTCGGTCTTCTGTTACTATATTTCGGGCAATTGACCAGTCTTGAGCCGTTGGGGTCCATTCTGGTTCAGCCTCCCACGTCCTGTCTTCCAGGATTTTACAGTCTGGGAAGTGAGTCTCGAGAAGGACCTTACTGGTTTCAAAGTCAGTTAGTGTGTATGAGTTATCGGGTTTTTTCAGCGCGCCAAGAGTTCGGTCCTGATCAGCTGATAGGATCTTCCTTACCCTTGCGGCTTCATTATTAGTTTCGATGGATTCACAGAATTTACGCCAGGCGGTCCTCCTGGCGGTTCTGATCTGCTTTTTGTATGTATATTGTGTCTCTTTGTAAATCTCCCAGTCGTCCGGGAGCCTCGTGTTTTTTGCTCTGTTAAATTGCTTACGTAGCGCATCTCTGAGTTTGCTAAGTTCAGCATTCCACCAGGGGTTTCTCTCCTTCTTGGTTTGTGGCTCTCTTAGTTTACAGCATGCGTGGTATGCTTCAGTAAGGTATTCTGATATTTTTGTTACGGTGTATTCTAATTGTGCTTGGTCTCTTATGGTTACTTGTGTTAGGTGCCTAGCTAATAGGGAAGCCAGGAGGCGTTTGAACCTGGGAACATTGGTGCGCCTCGGGTTACGCCTTGGTTCGGGTTTCCTAGTGTTGGTAGTTAGTGTAAAGCGGATCCTTCTGTGGTCTGAGCAGGAAGGCTCGTCCGATACGTGCCAGTTTGTGATAAGGTTTGTCGCGTTTTCTGTAGCAAGTGTTAAATCTATAATCGTCTGTCCTCGGATTGTGACCCAAGTGGGTTCGGAGCCGCGGTTTACGATGTTAAGATTAGTAGAGAATAAATAGGTGGATAGTACCTCTCCTCTGGGGTTTGGTGCCTCGCTGCCCCACAGCGGGTGGTGGGCGTTCGAGTCGGTGCCGATGATCAGGTCTAGTTTGGCGCGTTCGCAGTGCTGTACCAGGTCGGCCAGCTCTTTTGGCGGGCAGTCCGTGTCCTCGCCTGGCATGTATGCCGAAGCCAGTACAACATCTGGAACACTACCTTCGGTTTGGAGCCTGACAGCTGTCAGGTCTCTGGAACAGAATTGAGTGAGTGGTGTGATAGGAATTTCCTTGGGTATGTAGACGCAGGTTCTTGGCTTGTCTGAGCTGTGTGTGTTAAGGATTAGCTTACCTCCGATGTTACCGAGGCCGCATATTCTGTTGTTTCTGATCCACGGCTCTTGGATCAGTGCGATAGTTCGGGGCTGCACCTCCAGCGCCCTGCGTAGGCTAGCCGTGGCAGTCTACTTCGTCGTCAGACTAACTTGTCTATAGGTGTTCAAATTGACACGCTGAGTCGCGTGTCTTCCTAATCATTAAACGATCGACACGCGCAATCGAGTGAAGACGCGTCAGTGTGGTCAGTGCTTAAAGCCGCGTCTTTGAAAGAGATGAAACGAACAATTGTCACCATTCTTGTTCATCGATTTTGCGATTTATTGCGATAGATTTTTTCCAACGAAAAGTTGATTGATCTTAAGTTTTTTCTTCTTTTGAACTTCTATTTATGTTTTTTAGAACATCGTTTAACTACATTGTAATGTCATTTCGACTGTTTAATTTTAAGCAGACGTACCTTTACCCAGGAGTAGGACAGCGTAGGCAAAAAAAAAAAAAGAAGAAAATTAAGAAAATAATGGAAATGGTACCTTTTTTATTATGTATTTGTCTACACTAATATTATAGAGAGAAAAGATTTGTCTTTTAGATTGTAATTAATAAACTCAGAAACTATTAAACTGATTTAAAAAAAAACACCATTATATTGGTACATTATGACTGATTAACATAGGCTTTAATTCATAAAGATATCACGCGGGCAAAGTCTCTGGCGGAAGCTAGTTCGGAATGCAGACAAACATTTTACGACAATTGGAATAATATAGATATTATAGCGCGACCCCTATTAGAGTCAACTCCCCGCACTTCTAGAGTTCGTCGTGTGCCGGCGAGGTTACGTGACTAGTAGCCGGCACAACACTATCCATGTCGCCCGCGGCCCCGCGCTGCTAGGCCAGTCAGTTGCAAGCACCCAATAATCGCGCACGCGCTCGGCGACCGTACTCTTGCGCCTCGCGAGCGGTCCATTTATGTTTTTACTTTAAGTTCTGAGTTATTTCATGTCTATTTCATTTCGTTGCATATATACCAATATACACAGTTTACACGCACAATAGTTGGAGTTTTCTTTGTGTAAAGTACCCCGACTATAACTGGCGTCCCAACGTGCGGCCGTGTTTCGAAAAAACGGTTGTAAAACATTATTTCGTGTAAGATTGTTATTGTGTATAACAACGTATGTGTAAAGACTCGAAAAACAGTGTGTGAAGTGTCGAAAACAGTGACTTTCTCGGGTTTTCTTCGTGCGGCGTTATATACCTACTCGTTATATACTTCGCCCGCGCCGCCCGCAGTTTCGTTACGTTTTGTGCACACAACATTATTTTTAAAGAACTTTTAGCATATTTTGGTGTAATATAGTGACTATACAGTGGATTTAGTGTTACGAACTAGTTATTTCACGTTTTAGTCGTTCTAGTGTCTTCTTATTTACTTCCTAGAACAGTCGTGTAGGTACCTACCTAGTTCGAAATCCATGGAACATTCTTGAACATTGTTTCGTTTACTGTGCTTAAATTTTACGAACTTGATGTTAGTATTTACGTTTAGTCATCCTAGGTTATAGTACTTTAGTTTAGGTTACCTAGGTCGTATTCTTACAATTCGTAACCTAATCCTGTGAACATTTTGTGTACAGAGTATTGTTTATAGTGACGCTTCGTGCGAGTTGAGACTTTATAGTGTAGGTATTTAGGTTATTTAGAATACCTAGAACACTGACTTGCGTCGAACATTAGTGTAAACAATAACTTTGATTATTAAAACAGTTTCTTGTGTGATAGTTACCTAATTTTATTAGTTGTATTGTTGTGTATTATTAGGGTAAGAACATTCGCGTAAGCTTTTATGAACGTTGTTTACGAAGTTACGCGTTGTGTACGAACAGTTGTCGAACTTTAGTGACGAGCTAGGTTACCTAGGTACACCGTTACCTATTTGTTGTGTCGGAACGTTGTTTACAGTGCTTATAAGACATGGTGCTAACACGGTCTCGTACGAATAGTGCTTCGCGTGCTACGCAGCAGCCTGTAGATACGGATACTACGGCGGGTGAGCAGTTAGACGGTACGATGCCGTCTACTTCAGATGGCCGCGCATTTTTCGTTGACGTGCGATCGTCGACGCCGCCGCTGGCTGGACCCCCGTCCGCCAGCGCCTCGGCTCCATCACCACCGCCGCTGTATGGGCGTGAGCTGCCTGGGTACTCGCAGATGCCGCAGCACGGGCATGCTCCGCCCGTCACCACACCGCAGCCACCGATGTCCGCACCTATCGTGATGACGGACCAACAACTGGTATTCCTCTTGCAAGCCTTACGGTCACAGCCGCCTACACAGGGCGCGCCACTACCGCTGACGACGTCTGTGAGTACAAACTTGGCTAATTGTACTGCGAGATTTAATGGTGCTGGCGATGTTATGGTATTCGTGGATGCTGTGCAGATATATAAAGACTGTGTTGGCGTTCACGACGATATGGCTCTAAGAGGCCTGCCAATGCTGCTTACTGACTTTGCGGCTACCTGGTGGCAAGGCGTCAAACATTCTGTCACAAATTGGCAGGAGGCCACCCATCTACTTCGTCAAACATTCGGTCCACGCCTCCCACCTCATAGATTATATAGAGAAATGTTTAGTCGAGAGCAGGGTGACGAACGGACAGATGTCTTCGTGTGTAGGATAAGAGCTATAATAGCCCAGCTACCGCTGCACACGCTACCTGAAAATCCAGTGCAGCTGGATATGGTGTACGGATTGCTCCATAGGAGAATCCGGGAGAGGGTAACACGGAGTGCCTTCACTTCGTTCGCCGAGCTGCTACAACAGGCTCGAGTAGTGGAGGATGTGCTCGAAGAAGTTTGCGCCGCTGCGCCGACAAAAAGGCACACTCCTGCATCTGCTGCCCCGCCGCCTCCGCTACCGCATGCCTCTGGACATGCATCGACGTCTTCACCTAGTGCTGCGGTTAATAAAGAAGAAAAAGCACCACCAAGCAAGGCTAGACCTAGGTGCGCATTTTGCAAGATGTTTGGACATGTCAAAGATGACTGCAGGAAACTAGAAAATCGGAATAAGACGACTGCTGAACCGGTCAAGAGCGAACCAGTTACGACCCGATCGGAGCTGCGCCCGTCCGTAGCGTGCTTCGGATGTGGTGCGCCCGGGGTGATACGTTCAAACTGCACAGTGTGTAAAGGGAAACGCACTGTATCGCCGATCAAGACCACCGCATTCCAATCAGTGACAGTAAAAGGAAATGTGTTAAACCCGCGTGTGCGCCCTATTTTTAATGTGCAGGTGTTCGGTGCAGTAGGTACCGCGTTACTAGACACGGGCGCGAAACAATGCGTTGCTAGCGATAGTTTAACAAGACATTTGCGGGCTAATGGTCAAATATTTAAGAGTTGCGAAATAGAGCTAAGATTTGCGGACGGAACCCAACGTTCTCAAACCGTAGAAACTGCGTTAGTAAATGTAAAGGTGCAGGGAGTTACAATAAGCACTCTTTTTATGGTCTTGCCTGGCGCAACCGATTCTTTACTAGGTATGAACTTCATAGAAGACGCTGGCATGATACTCGATTTCGAAAGGAATTGTTTCTCGTTACGCGATACAGGCTTCTATAAGCTACAGTACGAACGCGAGGACCAAGTTGCGGTCAGTTCGACGATTGGCCTCCGCGAATGCGAGGGCATACTCCTATCACCATCTGATAGGGACAAGTTGGCTGCACTGTTGGAAAATAACGCTGATATCTTCAGTGCAGGGGGAGGGCCTACGCCCTTCGCCTTGCACAGGATAGACACGGGTAACGCCACGCCTATCGCAACACCCCCTTATCGACTGACTCCTGCTAAGAAGGAGAAGATAAGAGCTGAGATTGATAAGATGTTGGAACTGGAAGTAATAGAAGAAGCTGAGTCAGAATGGGCTTTCCCAGTCGTATTAGTCCCCAAAAAGAATGGTGAGACCAGATTTTGCGTCGATTATAGAAAATTAAACGCTGTGACGCGTACGGACAAATATCCGCTGCCATTAATCGATGACATAATATCTTCCACAAAGAGTAATTGTGTGATGTCCACCATCGATCTAAAATCTGGGTACTGGCAAGTGGAAGTAGCTCCAGAGGACAGACCAAAGACTGCATTCGTTTCACCGTGCGGAACGTTTCAATTTAGGCGCATGCCATTTGGCTTAAAGAATTCGCCGTCGACATTTCAACGGTTGATGGATCGTTTTCGGTCTGGACTAAAAGACGTAACAGTTGTGGCGTATTTAGATGACATCCTCGTAATTTCTGATAACCTGGATGTGCACCTACAGGATCTGCATCAGGTATTTGATCGCCTTCGTCAATTCAACCTCAAAGCAAACCGCGAAAAGTGCGTATTTGCCAGGGAAAGAGTTACTTATTTAGGGCACGTTATTACGGTCCAAGGTATCGAACCTGATCCAACCAAGGTCCAAGCAGTCGTGGAAATGACACCTCCTAACAATGTAAAGGAACTAAAAAGTTTTTTACAAACCTGTTCCTGGTTTAGAAAATTTATTACACAGTTCTCGGAAGTAGCCCAGCCGTTGACTGACCTAACCAGGAAAACAAAAGCCTGGAAATGGGGTGAGAAAGAGTTCGCCGCCTTCAACGAGCTCAAACGGAGACTCACAACGAGTCCGATCCTGCGCCAACCAGACTTCGACCAGCCTTTTATTCTACGCACAGACGCCAGTGGGTATGCCCTAGGTGCAGTGCTCGTGCAAGGTCCTGATCCGAAGTCTGAGAAACCTATCGAGTATGCAAGTAGGTTATTGACGGCAGCAGAACGCAATTATTCCACGACGGAGCGGGAAGCGTTGGCTGTGGTGTGGGCCCTTGATAAGTTTCGTGGTTATCTCGAAGGCGCCCAAGTCCGTGTTGCAACCGACCATCAACCGCTGAAGTGGCTATTGTCTGTAAAGACACCCAGTGGCCGCCTAGCACGGTGGGCCCTAAAAATTCAAGCTTATAATCTTGATGTGGATTATACACTTAGTCGTCCCGTATGCCAGCCATCGATGGACGAAAATCCCGACTCTACCTGCGATCTGTGCCCAGTCTCAGTAGACCTACCTCACCGTAGTTCCAAGGAGTTGCGAGCAGTTCAGCTCGAAGATCCTGAACTTAGGAAGATACTCACGGACTTTGAAGAGGGTGATGCTGCCGCTCGATGGACAGATCGAGGCTATTACCTTTCAAACGGAGTCCTTTTCCGTTTTGATCCGGATGGCGAATCCGAGGAGCCTCAGCTGGTAGTACCAGACTCTATGCGCACCGAGATCTTGAAAGAACTCCATGATGCACCCACCGCCGGTCATTTGGGCCTGGAACGCACTCTTACAAAGATCAAAGAACGATTCTATTTCTCAAATATGCGTCAATACGTGGCGAAGTATCTCAAGGCATGCGATCTCTGCCAGAAGTTTAAGCCATCTAATCTTAAACCTGCTGGTCTACTGCAAACCCCTGTCCCGCAGCAACGCTTCGAAGTCCTCGCCATGGATTTATTTGGTCCTTTGCCTGAGGGTAGCAAGCGTGAGAAGTGGATCTTCCTAGTTGAAGATACTGCGAGCAGATGGGTAGAGTTGTTCCCGCTGACCGAGGCCAACGCAGAAAGTTGCGCTAGAGTATTGATAGAGGAGGTTTTCTTGAGATATGGGTTTCCCCGTAGAGTACTCTCAGATAATGGAACCCAATTCGTTTCTGCGGTTATGCAAAAAGCAATGCACGTTCTCGGTGTACATCAAAATTTGACTCCTGTCTATCATCCCGAGGCCAACCCAGCGGAACGGAAAAACCGCGAGATGAAGCAGATGTTGGCGATCCTGATAGATCCACAACACCGTCGTTGGCCGGAAGTGTTACCTGCTGTGCGATTTGCTTTAAATACGGCTCCTAACCGAGGTACGGGACACTCTGCCGCTTTTTTAACGTTTGCGCGCGAGTTCCGGTCCCCGGTGGACGTTGCCCACGACTTGCGAGCGGTCGTAGAGCAAGAAAACTACGTACCCCAAATCACGCCATATTTACGGGACTTTGTATGCCGCCTGCAAGAGGTGAAGTGGCATGTCGAGCGCCAGCAGGATATTCGTAA
The DNA here is from genome assembly GCA_916701695.1 of Agrochola macilenta. Classification (NCBI taxonomy): domain Eukaryota; kingdom Metazoa; phylum Arthropoda; class Insecta; order Lepidoptera; family Noctuidae; genus Agrochola; species Agrochola macilenta. The sequence goes on along the minus strand of OU753554.1, from coordinate 4,231,360 downwards.
AGATGCAGCCGACAAAAACCGCCGTACAGGACCCAAGTTTCAGGAGGGTGACCTTGTATTCGTAGATAGCCATCGACTTAGTCAAGCCGAAAAAGGCTTCACCAGTAAGTTTGCCCCGAGACGAGAGGGTCCATATCGCATTAGTAAAGTTGTTTCCGCAACTACTTACGAGGTTGTAGATAAAGAGAGCGAGCCTCGGGGGAAGTATCATGCCAGCCTCCTAACACCGTATGTAGGTGACTCAGACGTTGTCGTCCATGGTAGGAAGAAAGGCCGACCTTGTAAACTTTCGGTTGCCAAGCCAGCTCCAGAGCCTTCAGCTGACTTGGAGGGGGAGGATATAGCGCGACCCCTATTAGAGTCAACTCCCCGCACTTCTAGAGTTCGTCGTGTGCCGGCGAGGTTACGTGACTAGTAGCCGGCACAACACTATCCATGTCGCCCGCGGCCCCGCGCTGCTAGGCCAGTCAGTTGCAAGCACCCAATAATCGCGCACGCGCTCGGCGACCGTACTCTTGCGCCTCGCGAGCGGTCCATTTATGTTTTTACTTTAAGTTCTGAGTTATTTCATGTCTATTTCATTTCGTTGCATATATACCAATATACACAGTTTACACGCACAATAGTTGGAGTTTTCTTTGTGTAAAGTACCCCGACTATAATATTCCTTTTATATGTAAGTTCAATATTAAAGTATTAAACACAAAACCATCCCGAATAAATTCTCTAAATTATGCTGAAAACCGCATCCAAATACGTGGCGTAGTTTAGAAGAATAACGCGCTCACACAGAAAGACACGAAAAACGACTTTAATGTATAATAGTACTAGCTGTTGTCCGCGATTTCGTTTGCAATCCAGGATGAAAAGTAGCCTATGTCCTTCTCCAGGTTATAGTCTACCCATGTGCTAAATTCCATACCAAACCATTGAGCCGTTTTAGCGTGAAAGCGTAACAAACAAACAAACTCAGTTTCGCATTTATAATATTAGTAGGATGTATAAAAACTGACATTATTATTGCAGATTTCATTTTCCCATCGAATCGACGATTGCTTAATATTAAATTAAAACTTTAATATAACTCATTTTCAAAAGCAAATATCATTTGTTTGGTCATTTTAATGTGATCTGATAATCATTTAAAATACTTATTTAATAACGAGCTTTAACTTTTGTTCGATTAATCGGAAATTGCTCGGATGAAGCGGAATGTGAAATATTGGAATTTTATGAAATAACTGAGGTGAATAAAGTTTAATGTGTAATTAATTGCTCGATTGGACACAACTTTAGGTAAAATGGTAATAGAACAACGAAAAAAAAGAGTGGACTGGCGAGCAAGAGTCTAAGTTCGATAGCGAAATAAGCCAACGGTAAAGGAGTAGGCGAGAGGTCATAAGTTCGACGCCTATTCGGTGCAATAATTACGTGTACCTGGAACAAACGTATTTAGCTTAGTCAGTAATTCAATATTTATTTATTTATTTATTTATTGTTAGGAGAACCAACAGCTATAATAAATGGATAACAGTTGTATATGAAACATACAGCCAATTACAGGTTCTCACGGGTAAAAACGGAATAAGTATTAGAAATCTTAGGATCACTAACAAGCACGAAAAAAAAAACAATGTATATAATTATATATATGTATAAGGTACAATAAGCACTATGTACTTTTAAAGAAGTCAGCGTTCAGCCGAGCGCGTGCAGAATAGGTATTGATGGTAAATGGGTCAAATGAAAACTCTTTACAAAGAATATTAAAGTCCTTACTCGCTCGCACCATGTATGAGTTTTGCCTGTAGTTAGAAGAGGAAAAGGGAATGGAGATAGGCGGATTAAATCTAACTGATCTCTGAGGAACATTGAAACGTAGTTTATGTAGGAGATCAGGACAGTCAATTTTGTTTGACATAATTTTTAAAAGGAAAGTGCAATCTGCTAGTCGACGACGATTTCTGAGTGGCTGTAAATGAAATTTCTTGCAAAGATTTATGTAATTATCAGAATGGTATGGTATACGTAGCCGAAAACATAGAAAACGAATAAATCTTTTTTGTATATTCTCAATACGATCAATATACTTGCCATAACACGGGTTCCAGATTTGTGACGCATATTCAAGATGACTTCTCACAAAAGAGCAATAAAGAATCTTAAGGGTCTTGGCTTTTTTGAAACACCCTGCGAGTCTCATAACAAAACCCAGTGACTTCGAAGCTTTGGCCACTATTTGCTCAATGTGTACGTTAAATAAGAGTTTGGAGTCATGAAAAACGCCCAGGTCGCGCACACCGTCGCATCTGTTTAATAGCTGCCCTTTAAGTTTATAAGTTGTAGGGAGAGGGAAGCGTTTTCTGCTAAAGGAGATTAATGAACATTTAACAGGGTTCAAGTCTAATTTATTAGTTAAACAATAATCATCCAATCGCGCCAGGTCAGATTGGAGAGCATCCATGTCATCATCTGATGATATTGCAGAAAATATCTTCATGTCATCAGCAAAACAGAGCAAATTTGAGTTATGGAAACACGAGTCGATGTCGCCCACATAAATGATAAAAAGTAACGGACCCATCAAGGAACCCTGAGGCACACCACTTGGAGCTGAAACCCAGCTCGACATATAGTTACTGACAACGACAGCTTGAGATCTGTTTTCAAGATATGAAGTAAACCAACGAAGTAGATCACCTCTGATACCATTGTTAAAAAGCTTTGTTTTAAGGATATTGTGGTCAATTCTATCAAAAGCCTTACTGTAATCCGTGTAAACGACATCGACCTGTGCCCCATTATCCATTCCGTCCGTTAGGAAGTCATTGAGCAAAGCCAGGTTAGATACAGTTGAACGACCCTTAAGAAATCCGTGCTGAGAAGGGCTGAAAGACTGACTCAGTGCTGCGTAAACTTGGTCGTAGACAACCCTCTCAAAGACTTTAGCTAATATGCACAGTTTGGAAATAGGTCTGTAATTAACTATTTCATTTTTGTGCCCTTTTTTATGCACCGGAGTTATAAAGGCGGACTTCCAGATTTGGGGAACAGAACGAGAAGAGAGTGATTTTGTAAACAATAGAGATACTGGTAATGCTATGGTTTTAGCACTCCCAATCAGCAATTTAGGTGATAAGTGGTCCGGACCAGCAGATTTAATTGGATCAATTTGACTAATTAGTTTAACTATAACATGTGGGTCTATCTCAATTGAGTGAATATCTGAGGGTAAATTATAATTTGCAGCTTGATGAGGACAGTAACTAGTAGTCACAACATTGGTAGGATCAAGATAAGTAGAGTAGAAGTGGGAAGAAAATGCATTACAAATAGACTCAGGAGAAGAAACCGTCATATCACCATACTTGAGGAAACTGGGTATTGCATTGGACTTAGATCTCTGCTTCACAAAGGTCCAAAAGCGTTTAGGATTCCTTTCGATGGAGGCCTCTGTATCCGCTAAGTAGTTGGTGTAACAATCCGCCTCAAGTTTATTAACCCGCTCACGTAAATGTTTAAAGGTCGCCTCATCTGAAAGTCTGCCATACGTCTTAAATTTACGGAGATATTTAGCCTTCTCCCTAATCAAGCGTTTAAGTGCCGGGGAGTACCAAATAGGATATGAGCTGTGAGAATATGGAACTCAAGTCGCAGAAAAGGCATAACGATCACTCAAAGAAAACGATTAGTAAGTAGGTACCTAATTTTAGATTTAATTGCTTTCCGTATGTACGATTTATACCTAAAATCCCACTAGTATTTTGTTTAAATAATTCTCTACCATATTATACGTATTCTCACATGTATCATTTCAACATGAATGATGTTACCAATATTTTGTAACAATTTTTTATGTATTTAAAAGAGTGTCCGTGGAGTGTCTTACCCGTTCTTCTCCATAGGTACCTACTACGCTTTGGAATGGGCAACTAGCTTCATATAGACCTGTTTTCTTGTACACTGAACGACTTTACTCGGGCGACCGCTTGGGTTTTATGTTACAATTAAGTAAATTTTATGTGTTATGTTTGTTTTATTGGAAAATTGAATAATTGTATTATTTTTTTTGGTACTTATCTATCGCATTAAACCTGTAAAGATAGATTTAAGGGTTGTGTGTAAATAAATAAATAAATAATATTTCTGACTGACCGATTCCTTGACAATTCAAAAGTGCCTGTAAATGGTTTAATTGAAATAAATGCTTTGAGTTTGAGTTTAAGTTTGATATCTCAGTCTGTTGTATTGGACATAGGTTTAAGCCTTGTACTTGGCCATCGCAAACACAAGTAACGTAATCATTTTCTACCGTCTGCTACACAGAATGCATTAGGCACTGCAATCTTTAAGCCTAGTGCACACGTACTTGGCTTTAAGGCAGTATCAACAACGCTTGTTGACGCTGTTCTGTACCAAGCCTTGTTTACGAAAACGTAGTGCTTGTTTACGACTGTACAATGTATGTGTTCACTTGTCTACGCGAATGTACGTAATTATGTGTGCATTTTCAGGTATGTCTATGTCAGCAGGTTTGTAGCTTTGTAGTAACAAGGTATCGTGTGCTTTGGTAATTGAAATTGTGTTGTGTTGTGTTAAAATGCTTTTTTAAATGGTGTTATCATCATTTTGAGTTGTAAATACTGAGATATTAATAATAAGGAGTGCAACCAATGTACAAGTACCTCTCGGGCCTCCGACTTCAAATTCAAAAAAAAACAATAGCCCCCGGCTCATGGTACTAGAAGGAACGGTGGGGTCTTAGTTCTCTCTCGTTGGAACTGGTCAGTCTCGATCAGAATCGATCACATTCGTCTTTTCAGATTGAAAGCCTTTGTGATTTAGACGGTGATACCTATTTTTCATCAGGCGGGCCACCTGTTCTCAAACTTATAACATTAAAAAGTCTTCTAAGATAATCTAAAAACAAAAACAGTCCGCAAACGTAATAGCATAAATATTTATCTTTTTTTTTTGTATCCTGAAAGTAACTTTTATAAGTTTGGGCTTTAAGTAAGTGGAATGTTACTCGATTCGCACATTGTTTATTCAAAAACTTTTATGATTAAGTCTCGGAATTGAATTTACCGAGAGCGGTAGGACGCGCTCAAGTGTTTTGGGACATACTGCTCGGAAAAATTACGGAGGATTTTTTTTAGTGTGATAAAGTACGAGTCTCTTTTACTTGCTTTAATTGCACGACTCGGGGAATTACGATTGAAATCAAAATGAATGGTTATTAAAAAAGAAAACAGTTGTTCCATACATTTTCACTGCGTAAGTATTGCACTTTTCTATGAAACAGCAGTTTTTTAAATAACCGACGAAAATTTTCAACGCAGGGGCGTTTCATGTACGGAATCATGTACTGAATCCATGTTAATCGGCTTCGCGTCCGATGTCCCTGCCATCCTGTATGTATTATATCATATCGGTTCTTTGTAATAATGATTGGGAATTCAGTATCAGGTCAATTATTTACATCGAATCGGAAGTGAGATATTATTATAATTTTAATATCATTTGCATTAATATATTATCATCTTTTGTCATATCATCATGATTTAATTTTATATCAAAATGTCATATAAATCTGAAGGCAGTTATTTCTATAGATATTTGGTTACTGAATTTAAAACTGTCTAAAAGGCGCGCGACTATTGGCATCGCCAATCAGCAGTACCACTAGACGTACGAGGAAGTCATTAAACATTTAATATGATAATGTCAAGTATGTAGCCGTGGCACAGGCAACAAGAGAGGCTTTATTTAATTTTTTTGAGGGTGAGAAATTATCAAATAACTTCTGGGCGTGTCAGACTTTTACTGACTAAAACCCACCCGTGTTCCTTCCGTTGCCTGTGTGCCGGGGCCGCGATATCCCTTTCGGACAAATTATTATCAAATAACATCTCCCGCTCTGGGCAGAGCGGGAGGGCATGTCAGACTTTTACTGACTAAAACCCACCCATGTTCCTTCCGTTGCTTGTGTGCCGGGGCCGCGATATCCCTTTCGGACAAATTCGCAACCCTGGCAGGAACAAGAGAGGCTGTGTGTATTCAGTAGTGGACAAAACGAATACTCTACGTCAGTTAATGAATAACATTTGATCACGTTTATTGCAGTCGTCTTATCCGTCTCATTTTTATTAAAATATTATTATTAATTAATTAAGTAAATCTGATGTTGTAATTTCTTTTAATAGTGGTCGCATAGAGGTTCAAATTCGACCATAATTCATTTAAATGTCGTGATTCTAAGGTAGCCATCTTGTGTCAAACGCATGGTAGTGTGTGTAATGTTTTTTTTTATTAATTTTTTATTAATTTCTAATGTATATTTTATAAAAATATTAGCTTTCTGCACTCCTTCTCCATATAAACTTTAACTGTGCCAAATTTATTAATCCTCCGTCCGCGTAATTTTCGTAAAAAGGGGTACAAAGTTTTTGCTTCACGTATTAATATAATAATAATAATAATATTGTCTTCCTATGGTAAAGCAGCTCTTATTTATCTTCATTGTAAGAAAAAATAAGTTAATTCACTTTAAATTAATATGATTTTTTTATCTATGTATAAGCTGTGTACTTCTTAAAGTGACAAATTCATCATATTAATAGATGTATAAGTTCTTTTATGTATTATGTTATTAGTGAATAAATCGTTGTAGTACCTATACAAAAATAAATAAATAAATTAATAATTTCAGTCAAGCACAAAGCACATTCCCGTCAGCCATCCTTCACGTCCATATGTCCACGTCCACGCACAGCGCAGTAACTTGTTTATTGGTCCGTATTTGTCAATCCAATCGGTCCATGTGTGTCAATAAAAAATATTTTCGTAATCTCGTGCCGATGCCAATGTTGTCCTAGGGATATAAAAAATAAATGTTTAAGGAAACGGAGGATAAATATAGGTAAGTGTGCTAAGCTATGAAAGTTTTGTAGTGGTATCTATAAGATTATATAGGTCAATACTAATCAATTGATGTTTCTAGTCCTTTAGCCTTACTAGGATCTTATTTTTAGCGTATCGATGACAAATAAGAAATATGTTGTGATCAGTGAAGAGCAGCGATAGCCTTTTTTTTTAATTATTATTTATTATTGAACTTACACACACTATCCTTACAGGATGACCCCAATACAATAGTGGTTTGCAAACACACACCAAATAAATGGAAAAATCGGCTTACGGCTAATACTTATGTATATATTCTTGTATTTTATAGTTAATTTCGTGTTATCAATCCCTTTTGTTGCACCTGCCATGTTTTGTTTCTGCATCACCCTAAGGTTGACTGGTAGAAAATGCCTCAGGTATTAAGTCCGCCTTTGTACGGTATTTTATTTTTACTTGTGCATAAAGTTTTAATAAATAAATAATGCTTAAAAATCTGGACCTTAAAAATATAAAGCATCACTAAACTCTATTAAAAACACAATCTGAAGTCAGACTACAGAATTATATGTACCTACATATATAATAATTATCAAACATGCTATAAAATCTTAACATAAAATATAAAATCAGATTCACATTCACATCAAATAGCTTCTCCCACTCTGGGCGGAGCGGGAGGGCGTGTCAGACTTTTACTGACTAAAACCCATCCTTGAGTTGCCTTTTCGTTGCCAGGAGCCACAGTATATCGGACATTCCCGCGACCCCGGCAGGCATCGGTCCTAAGGACGGCGGAAGGTGAGGACGCCGTGGCGCCTCTCTAGCCACTCCTCAAAGAGGGGACTTATCGCTGCAATTATGGCGTGCCCAGCAGTGAGGGCCTAGTGGTGTAACCGTCGGACTGCCAAGTCATAGGTCTCGAGTTCGAAACCTAGGCACCTCTGAATTTTCGGTTTCATGTGTGTATTGTATAATTATCACTTGCTTCAAAAACGGTGAAGAAAACATCTTGAAGAAACCGGCATGCCTGAGAGACATTTCTCAACGGCATGTGAAGCCAAGCCCATGGGCGGCTTTAAAACTCTGACACCAGGTTAGTCACTAACCGCACGAAAAAGAAGATGTTCTGATGATAATTATGCACAATATTTAAACTAGTGGTTTGTAACTGCGCTTAACGTCAACCATCACTATAATGAACGAACGCCAAAGAACGCTCAAAATTACCTTCTAGGCTCTAGCGGAAATCATATCACTCCAGCACATCCGTCCCTTCTAACAGACGAAATTAATAGTAAATAACACACGAGTCAAATAACCCACTTTAAATAAGCGCTGAACAAACGAAAACTTTCACATAATAAAATTACCATCGCGTCGCACAACTTATTACGCATCAAATTGAACAATTCAGTGTTATTCAAACTTCTTCCAATTTAGACCCCCGCGGGCTGACACAGCGGATACATAGAATTTTCCACTCAGAATACATGTCAAATGTCTTTGTGATTCTCAAAGTTCTCCTCGCAGTGACGGGGCGCAGAAATGATAAATGACAGCGGCTAATGAGAGCCCATCAGAAGTTACTGAATTATTTCAATGATGAAGCTGAATGTTGCGAGCTTGTGTACTGACTTTGAGTTGTGTTGTTATTTTCTTTTGTGTGTTACGGTTGAGAGAGGGTTGAGAGGGTTGAATGTTTTCGATCTTTTTATTCAGTCATATATACGCCTACACATATTTTCTTCTAAACTTTAATTACTGAGCCCTCTTATACGACATGCAAGTAAGGCAGAGCTTAATGATTAACAACCGATATTTGAGCACGACATAGACTATTCAATGATGTTTTTATAGCTAATAATTAAGATGTCTCATACTTGTTACCTTCATAAACCAACTAACCGATGATAATCTTGAATATTTAGAATTATACGGAAGCAGCATTTTATTTATAATGCCTTTAAATTTGATACTGAGCCAAAATTATTCAAATGACTTATATCTAGGACGTCCATTTTCAACGAGGCTCGGAATTATCCTTTTACTTGCAAACGAGAATAAAAATAGGCTTAAGCCAAGATCACTTAGGGACATAAAGTAGGAGCTGAATGCGACCTTAATGTTACGAGACATAGATAAGTGTCTATTATCTAGTTTTTTGAATTTATCCATTTCCGTTTCCTTAAATAACGAGCAGCAATTACTTGTGGACTTTTTAAGCACTGTTTTGTTCTTGTTGACTGCTTAATTGTTATTGAACTTTGTTTAAGCTCAATTGGAAAGGATTGTACAAGGCTGACGTACGGTAGATCACAAATTTTGTTTTGTGAATTTGACTTCAATTTAATTACTTGAATGAATTTTGTTTCACAAAATTTGTGATCTGCCGTACGTCAGCCTTGTACAAACTTACCCTTACAAGTGTACGGGTGAGGCAGGCCCTAAACGATCAATTATATTACGCGATGTCACGAATCAAGCAATATCAATTGGTATTGACCTTTGTTTGAGCTCAATTGCAAAGGATTGTACAAGGCTGACGTACGGTAGATCACAAACTCCCCCTTACAAGTGTACGGGTGAGGCGGGCCCTAAACGATCAATTATATTACACAATATCACGAATCGCAAAAATGTTTTTGACCGTTTAGGGTTAATCTTGAATATTGCGCAATTATTGAACAAATGTTTGAGCGAGTTAAATTTTTATCGCACCATATTTTTATTTTACCGTAGGTATAGGATGAATATTGCGCAGGTCTTCACCACGCGAAAACATTGAAGTATAAGGGCCGTCAATGTTATTGCGTGAAAATAATGGATCGTTTGAGTGCAAGGGACGATTCTACCAAAACTAAAAACGATTGTAGGTGTAGGGGCCACGGATGAAGACTATTCAGTGAGGGACCCAAACATCACCGGACCGAAACACTGGAACAGAGACGATCTACAGTTTTTAATCATAACCACAACCCGATAACTATTAATTTAAAAATAAAACATCCTAAAACAATCACACCATCTTTTACTTTAAAAAAAACAAAACATAACCTAATAAACAGAACGTAAACTTCATCCATTATTTAAATCCAGTAATAATTCGAGAAAACCAATGTAACGCCATAATGGAATCACTCACGATTCGTTCGAGAGCCTTCGTCCCAAATAATTATGCTTGAAAGTACTACGTCACAAGTTGTCCCAACTTTCGGGCTCGACCGAGAAGTTTTTTATTTGGAAATCGCCAATCCGAAAGAAATTAACATTTTTTCAGACATCCAACAAGGATTGCGTTCTTTTATTTCCGCAGTCTATTGTTTACCGAAAATTAGGATTTGGTGTTAGTTTTTTTTAATAATAAGAATGTTTTTCAAAGTTGGTTGTAAGGAACAGGAAGGTTTTCGCGTTTAACAATTCAAGGAAATTCTTTGACCAAAAGTCCTTTTTTCTTTTTCTGGTACTGTTTATTCGTGAACGGTTTTCGAGTAGATTAAAATCGGATCCTTGAAGGAAACTCAGCTTCGCAATGCGTACCTACGAGGTTACGCGTAATGATATGATAAGATGAGATCGATTTTCGAACTTTTACCTTTTTACCTTGATTTTTTTTTCTTTTTATAAGTCGGAGTCTAAGATTTAGTTAGGTTAGGTTACCTACTCTTTGAGACGTATCATTTTCGATAAGTATATAGAAAATAGGTTTCGATCCACGCTACTGCTATTTGTATACTTAAGAGACTCTGAAATAGTTGTCTACTTAATACAAATCTTAAATTTATTCATTCATTTACCCGCAGAGCCAAAACCACTGGGTCTAAAAACATGAAATTTTGCACAAGAAATTCATAAATAGCGAAAGTGTGAACTTAGGAAGGATTTTTGAAAATTCACCCCCAAATTATATATTATTATTATATTATATATTATATTATATTATTATTATATATATTAAATTATTATTATAAAGGTTAATTAGGGGATGAAAGTTTATATGGACGCTCGTCTTTGGCCGACGAGAAATCCTATCGAGCACATGGTTTGTTGTCTACATAAAATATATTATCCTTATGTGCATTATTGATCGAAGTTACAAACACTATTATTTAAAAGTAAAACAAAAATTAAATAAACACATTAAAAACTTATAAAAAAATCATGAATTCACACTAACCAGTGCTGTTATTGCATAAATCCTATTTATACTTTTCATATAAAAAAAGTTTGAGAATTTATGTTCTATTTTTGTGTCGGCAACACTAAAGAGTCATTTGTTATACAATTACAAAGTTTGTAGTGAAACTGACAAGTTTGTTTGGTAGAATTGGATTGTTAAGCGAATGTTACTTTGAAGTATATTTTTTATTTATTTCAGCGCTTTACAGTTAGTCTTTATTAACTGTAATTTCATTAAAGTGTTTTAATGCATTAATTGTAAAATAATATTGTGTAGGTATTGTGCCGAAATTGTGTCATGTTGAACATTCTTATGAAGGAAAGCTTTGTTGACGAAAATTTATGTTTTTGATTAAATAAACACTGTGAATGGTTCAGACTCCGAGTACTAAATAAAGACTGTTCATTCATTAAAATCTTAGATCGCAATGACAGAATATGATTAGGTATTGTTTTTTGAAGTGAAAACTTCTTTAGGCGCGTTGAGCAATTTTTGGTAGAGGGTAAACTTATGGATTTGCGTCACTGCGCACCGTAGTGCTCAACTTTAGTATATAGATGGCACTAATACCAGTTTTTAGTTTTCTGAATTCTGCCGGCAGTTTCCATGACTGCCTTTTTTTTTTTCACTGTTCGTAATCCTCCAATATGTTTAACAATTTAAAGTCAGTTTTCAATTCAGAAGTATAACTTTCAAAACGACTTTATTCCATTCAAGAGTAGGGTATAACAAAATGGATGCAAAAAAATATAACATTACAAAACTGTGAAAATGGTTCCAGCGTCCTACTAGGTTTTCAGCCAAGCGGAGCGTCGACTTCCGATCCCACCGACGTTACATCCGCACTCCCCCTCGCGGGCGAGCCTTTGTTGACTGAAAATTGTAAAATGCATGTAAATAATAAATCCTTTTAGAAAAATGAATTGTTTTTCCATGCTTCTCCCCATCATTTTTGCTTGTAGATATTATGTGTGAGGAGTTGTGATGTTATTTATTTACGTTCTGAAATTGGAATTTCGAATTATTGATATCTAGCGACGCGCTTCGTTCGGTTTTACGCTTAGAATAATAACGCATAGAAACCTAGTACGAGTGCAAAAAGTGAGGCAACTAAAACTTAGCCATAGTGGCTAACTTTTCTCGGCGAGCCGCCAGTTCTCAAGGTCACGTTCCGTCGAACACAGCTCGCGAGTAAATAATTTAAAATAATTGAAAATGACAGTTTGTAGCGTGAAGGGATGTCATAGCACTTCAGGAAAACAAAAAAAAAATTGATCAAATTACATTTCAGAAGTTACTACTTACATTTTATACATATTTTTTACATAAATCGGCCATTAAACAAACATTCTAATAACCTACCTTATCACAATACAGTGTTGCTATTTGTGAGGAAAAAATACCCACGTTGCTTTCAATTTTGTTCTTATTTTTGTTTAGCAAAAAAAATTGTTTTTGATGTACCTACTACCTACGCTATTGAATACGATATAAAATTTTGTCAGTTTCAAGAAATTTACTTTATAATAGGTATTATATATTAGTCTTTGTAAATAGGATACTGGTGGCGATTCTGTGTACGTCAAACTAAACTATATTTATTTACAGCCTCTAAATTATAGTCGTTATCCGCCGACGTCCGTCGTTGTCGTTATACTGCTGCCTACAATGTTTTTAAACTAAAAGTTAATTAGTAATTTACTGTAGTGAAATAAAACCGGACCAAATGACTAAGTTTGTTTGTGATTATTTTGCTATAATTGTTTGATTAGGTACATAAACCAAGTGCTGTATTAATTACCTGGTGTACCTATAAAATAAAGATTACAATATTATTGATTAACATGTTTTCATTTTTGTAATTTTCTCAATCATACTTTCTTAATATACAACACTTACTATTAATTGATATCAAACCCGATTTTTTACATGTCTGCAATTAAACATGCCTATAATATTATTATAACACATCACACATCAAACATTCATTGTACGATATGCTATTCTTCATTTGATTATTGGTTCATTTATTTCCTTTTATTTTGAAATAAATTGAATTTTACCTTCCGTAAAAATAATGTCATAGTACATGAAAAATCATCTTCATCATAGCCAGTTCCTGATAACATAAAATACTTGTCGTGATTTGATCCAGCAACATAGTAGTCCGTTTTCCCATATTTTGTGGGTAACGGCCTGGTAATGGTATCACTGAAAGCTTTGTTTGTGTGCGTTTGAGGAACGTAGACACATTGGGCTCACGCAAAGAAAATGAAGTGGACACACGATATCGCTCGTGTTTTGTTCTAGACGCGGCTTCTATGCGTTATTATTCTAAGGTTTTACGATTTCAAAGTCAAGATCTTTTATTTCAAATAGGCACTTAAAAGGCACTTTTGAACGTCAAAATTCACAAGAAAATAGAATTGATTCCAGTCACCCCTTCCTAAAAGTAGTTTCGTATGGAGACGAATTAGGTACTCATTATTTTTTTTTACAATATTTTTACGAGTATATTACTGAAACAAGTTTATAAAACAATACTGATGCAAGCATTTTCTGATGCATTATTGTCATATTTTGCACGTGACTAAAGATAGAAAAGTCTTTGAATTAGTTACTGAAACAAATATTATTGCATCATCAATTAGTTCTATTATTGCTAGTCATTTGCTGGCTGATAAAACATAATACCATAAACAATACAAATTTTTCCATACCTTACCTTTTTATTATTTCAATACCAACATCAAAACCTCAACACTTTCCGTAACAACCGACCCACCAACAAGGCAAACCGTATATCCTTAAAATTGCAAAGAAATGAAAACGCCTTTCTTTCGCAGGTAACCAGAAACCTTCCAAGAACGTATGGTCATAACGTCCAATAAACTTTATCGCGGCTTCGAATGGGCCGACAATGAAAGCCGTGGCTGGACCGTGGTTCGTACCGTGGCGGACCGTGCGCCATAAAAACTAGCCGTAACCCTCGTCCGTCCGCTTTACTTCACAAACGTGGCTAAATAATGGAAGGTTGTTGCGGTAAGGGTTGGCACGTGAAATGACGTTAAGTGACGAATGAAATTATTTAACTTAAAAAAGAAGTTATCTTTTTGAGATCGTTATAGTCTAACATCTTCCTTCAGTCATAGGTGTTTTACAAATTATGTTATCTATTCTTGAAAACCTAACTTCCTAACTAATATTATAAATGCGAAGCTGAGTTTGTTTGTTACGCTTTCACGCACATGGCACATGGGTAGACCATGACCTAGGTTGGGACATGGAATACTTTTATCCCGATATTTACACGGGATTGAGACTTATGCGGGTAGAACCGCGGGACGCAGCTAGTATATCTGCCATTGCTTCATTTTTCATTATTTTTACCTTTCGTGATAAAGTAATCTTATTCTAGATGCATCGTCTTCACTTATAATTATATCATTGAAATATACAAAATATTGTTAAAACATTTTAAAAGAAAGGTGGAGTTTCTTGCCCATTCTTCTCCATACGAAAACTACCTTTTGGAAGGGGCGATCATTATAATTTTTTTTTTTTTTTTTTTTTGTGAAATTGACGGTTAATGCCTTGCCTTTTATGTGCATAATTGAAATAAATTGGTTGACTTTGATAAATAATCTTTCATTATCATCACCATATAGCAGTCCACTGATTGACGCGGCCTTTCTAACAGCACGCCATTTCAAAGAAAATACATTTATTTACTGTGGTAAATAAATGTATTTTCTTTGAAATGGCGAACTAAAATAAAAAGCACAATAATTATACATCCAGCAGAAAAAAAAAAATGTTTATTGCATTTAAATAAATTCTTAACACACATGAGTTGGAGATCACCTGGTAAGGCAAGGAAATAAAAATCAAATAAAAAGTGTAAAGTGTGCCTCACGGCTGCGCCAAAAAGGCCCAGTTCAGCAAAAATGCCAGACTTGACAGCCAGGCTTGACTTAACGTTCAGTCTTTCTCACCTATCTACCAGATGATCATCAAAAATTGTCACTCTACCTAGCTCGAGTTTTGAAGGCCTAGACAAATTGGCATTCTATCAGCGATAACGATGATAGAAACCTCATAACTATATTCGACTGACATTTCTACATGATTTGTTCCTAAAAAGTGAGTATCAATTACAAACACTGGCTGAAGAATACAATTGCCACCATTTATAACCTTCGAATCTTAAGAAAAATCTAATGAATTTTGAAGCAGTTCTCACACTGGCAAATTGTACTATATTCGTAAAAATATAATTGAACATCAAAATTTAAAAACACTCGCTGGAGAAAACAATTGCCTCAACTTTTAACCGTCAAATCCTATTTCAGCCACACTTTGTTTTGTTTACAACCCTACAGTCATAACGCTTGCTAGAACAACAATAGAGCATAGAGAATAGAGCCTCAGTGTGGGCAACTCTATGACATTGTCGAGTATTTTATGTGTTGACTGTAACCTGGTTACGACTCTGTGACATTTCCTTATGGGTAAGCAGAGATGGCTATCTTCCTTTATCTTTTAAAAACACATTTTCGCGAATTTTATATAAATTTTTTAGATTACCAATACGCTGAATTGGTGAAAAATGTGTCGATAGGGATGCGATTATGATGACTACACCCACGGGCTTTCTTCTACATAGGATTTTTTTTGGGATAGGCAATTTAAGAGCGTTTATTCTGAAAGTGGGCAACGTCGCAAATAGATGTCAAACATTTCGCTGTTTTGATTAATTTGGCAATATTACTGTATGGAAATAAGAAATATGGCTAACTAGCGAACTAGAATAAAATGCAATAATTAATATCGTAACACCGGATATTTAGTTTTACGTAGATGTAACAAAAGTATTTGGAAACGTTCCAAATTACTTTTTTACACCTAAAACGGTTACAACATCAAATTCAGTGTTGGAATAGTAATATAAATAATAGAAATAATATTTATTTGCATAAATAAAACATGGCGTGTTAGCCATGTTTCATATTTCCATACAGTAATATTACCAAATTAATAAAAACAGGTAAATATTTGACAGCTATTTGCGACGTTGCCAACTTTTAGAATAAACGCTCATGACACAATTTTCTTGTTTGACTTTCAAAAGTGCCTACTAAATAAATATCTAGTAGGCACTTTCAATTATTTAGGACTATAAATTGGTCTTAATGAAATAAATTATTTAACTTAAACTGATGAGTTTGCTTGATGATAAAATGCTAGGCGTACTGAGATAGAGAGGAGTGGTGGCTCCGACTTACGAGTTGCAGGTCGTGGGTCCAAACCCAGGTAGGCGCTTTACTTTGTGTAAATAATTTACCACTGCTCTCAAACCGGTGAAGGAAAAACGTCGTGAGGAAACCGGTATGTCCTAGAACCAAAAAATCGATGACATGTGACAGTTTCCAACCCGCACTGGGCCCGCGTGGTTGTTTAGAGCCCACCCTCTCAAAGAGAGGAGGCCTATGTCCCAGCAGTGGGAATATTATAGGGAATATTATTATATTATGTACTGAGATAGTGTTATGGCGTACTATGGGCGTTTAAGTGACGTCGACAGGGGGGCGCTGTTGGTTAGTATATCAATGGCTGTTGGTAATGTTTTGTTTGAAATGTATGCAAAAAACCAAATGGCGGCATTAGTTCCAATTTTCGCCACGCGCCAATAAACATGTAGAGCTATACCTTTAAATCTTATGTCAACTTATGTGATTCCTTTGTATTAAATCTTCACCATGATACTTTGGATGAGAGATTTTTATGTTCGTAACAGATCCTTCAGTAAATGAAAAACCCAGAAAATATCGTCTATTGACAATAAAATCTAATCCCGAAAATGGGTCAACAATTTCGAGATTTTGATATAGGTATCTAATCTCCTAAGTTGTTTCTTTCTTAGAATTATAATGAAAAGTCTTGTGATCTTAAAGATTTATTCCAGATAAAGTTTACCCAGCTTATGCGATGCGCGTACAAAGAAAATTAACATACAGATAGTTTGAGAGACGTGGCGTTGGATCGGGGTCTTTAGATTTACGTTTTTATAGGATCTAGATAATATGAAGGACGTGGGGCTGATTAGAAACAAACAAGTGTTTAAGTTAATTTCAAGTTTACACGGTGGTACGGACATTGACGCGTTAATTAATACTGTTATTTGAAAATATTGTAAAAAACAATTATTTTTAAAAAGAAAAAGAGTAACCGTAGAGTTTCTTGCCAGCTCTTCTCCATAGGAAACGACCAATTGGAACCGTGCGCCTAGCTTCTGACGTTTCATATGTGCCCATGTAGGTTTATGTGAAATAAAATATTTTGAATTTTGTTTTTATTTTTATTTTGAACTGTAACTACGAATTCGACACTTGATTTTAGACCCCCAGCGAAGGAATTTTAGGTGAGTAAGAAAAAAAGATCTGCTGTTCCGTACAAAGGTGTAATACGGCTGTCAAAATGTTTGAAACAGCTTTTTTTTCTTCAGTAAAAAGCTTCTTCTTCAAGGTAATCCACAAGGTCTATAGGTTGCAAGCACGACTGCTCAACGTGGAGTTCCGTTTCGAGACAAACGGGTAAAATTATATTGTGATACTCGTATTGTCATTAGCAGTCCGGAGTTTGGATTAATTTGTGCCTGGTTATTGATCATGGATCACAACAGAACAACAGGACAGAATGGAAATAGATGGAAGAGGCCTACGTGTCATAGGTCACGCTAATCACTAAATCGGGAAATCCGATGTATATCTAGTCAATCAATCTGCCTTGCCTTTTCCCAACTATGTTGGGGTCGGTTTCCAGTCTACCAGTATTAATAGTACCAGTATTTTACATACTACTGCTTATTTGACCTCCACAACCCAGTAACTGGGTAATACGATACCTCTTGGTAAGACTGGTTGTCAGACTTTCGGGCTTCTGACTACCCGTAACAACTATCAAAGATCCACGAATTACAGCCGGGACCAACGGCTTAACGTGCTTTCCGAGGCACGGAGGAGTCTCGGTATGTAAAAATGGTCACCCATCCACGGACCAACCCCGGCAAGCATAGCTTAACCTGATAGATCTATATTATAAGACTATATTTTAAGTATAGTCTAGTATATGTTTTAAACTATCATTTGTTAATCATGTTTAGTATCAGTAATATTAGGCTTATAATGTTTTATGTGTAACAGCTTTCCACTCACTTTCCTGCAATCTGTGGGAGTGATTTCGTGAAAAGGGACAGAAGTATGTAACAGGAAGCCGGGGAAGCGGGCGCTGTTTCATTTGACCAATGAGCGCGCGCGGTGCTAGAGTTGGCCCTCAGGTGGTACCAACCTATCTTCCGAGAGGTTGGTACTGTCACCCAAGATGTCAGATGTTACACATTATATGTGACTACTGTAAGGCTCGATCGTTTTTATTAATGATCATGGGTTTGCTCCCTAGTATATTATAAGTAATTATGTATATACATATATTACCTACATGTTTTTTTTTTTATATTTGACTGACGGGGTGTACTGTGCGCCGTAGATATACTTAACAATCTGCTTACCCTTCCGGAAAAAACAGGCGTTAAGACAACAATTATGAAGGTAAGTATGTTTAACGATATAATATTATTGATTGAATCCGTAATTAACATCACATAACATTATACAACGTGTAACGTTAAATGCGCAAAACCTCAGACACCCCAACTGATTTTTAATTCAATTGACCTATTTCAGAGAGAAAAAAAAACATTAAAAAAAAAGGAAAGGTTTTATGTGCTGTTTTAGTTTCACTGGCAATTCTGATCGTTTCTTGCGTCTGCGACGACGCTCTACTCGAGGGAGGGGTCGTCACAGGGCGTTTTAGCGGGTTTGCGCATGTGATGGTTTGACGTATTAATAAATAGACACGGCAACGTTTTTAATGAAGATTTTTTTAAAAATGTCAATCTGCCTAGCCTTTTCCTAACTATGTTGGGGTCGGTTTCCAGTCTAACCGGATGCAGCTGAATACCAGTATTTTACATGGAACGACTGCCTATCTGACCTGCACAACCCAGTAACTGGGTAATACGATACCCCTGGGTAAGACTAGTGTCAGACTTTCGGGCTTCTGACGACTCGTAACGACTGCCAAAGATCCACGAATGACAGCCGGGACCAACGGCTTAACGTGCTTTCCGAGGCATGGAGGATTCTCGGTATGTAAAGATGGTCACCCATCCACTGACCAACCCTGGCAAGCGTAGCTTAACCTGATGAATCGACCAGTGCGGCTGTTGTTACTTAGCCACGAGCTCCTCTTTTTGATAATGTGACCTATATTAAAAAGTGGTTCAATTGATTCTGCTCGTTATTCTGATCAAACTACGAGTATTTTCAGGTTTTGCGCATTTAACGTTACACGTTGTATATGACTGTTTCCCTGGAGAGTTAGGCAGAGAGTGTACCTACCTATTAATAGTACACCCACATTTGATCAGTTATGTTTAAGTCCCATGTCATAGGGGGCGAGATTACTGACATCACAGGGCACACATCTAGACTCCGGCTGCTACTGAGAATACTATAATACTAGTTTTTTTTTTAATACTAGGAATTGTAAAATAATTATGTCCTGGGCACGGCCCGCATAGTGAGGAGGTTCCTCTCTCTAGAGCCCTGACCATCAGCAACTTGGACTCTGTTCCTGATGCCAATGGGCTATTTTTAACCGACTTCCAAAAAGGAGGAGGTTATATGTTCGACGCGTACGTATGCTTTTTATTTTTTTATGTCCGCAGATGACAACCAAAGTTAATAAGATTTGTATGGGACCAATCCGGGAGCATACCCTTTCATACAAAAGAAGAATTTTCACTTTGTAGTGTTTTTTTTCGGAAGTCGGTTGTTTTTGTTTTGTAAAATGTTTTTATTTTTTTATGGTTTTTTACAAAAATATATTTGTGAATTAATTTTAATTTATTTTTTAATGTTAATAATGTTATGTATTTAAAATGGAATACCGACTTGGGAATAAAAAAATTAATAATTGGTAATTGAAAAAAATATGTATTACCCAGACGATTTCTGGCAAAAATGCACTATCTACTTTAGATTTCTGATTGAAATAATGTAAAATAATATTGTTATTCAGTACTAGCACAGACATCTGCCCTGATCACAGGTCTGTCTGTGGTGTGATCGCGACTCGATCCATCCCAATTCCATTTGGAGATCAAATACTATCTCCAGTTTTCGTTGTAAAGCTATAGGGTGTAACATTTCTGAGGTCTTATTTTACTTTTTGCATTTATTTTTACAAGGAGTGTTTGTAGAATTTAAAAGTATGTTTATATTTTATGTACTAAGATACTTAATAACGACAAGCTACGCAATGGAACACGGTAATAGCTGTTTGTAACAAAAGTAAGTATTTTACTGAAGTTGATATTTTTCTTGTGCCTGTAATTCCATCGACTACTCTCATCTTAAACAGGAGCATAGAATCGTTGGTACTTTATGTCTTTAACTTTAACGTGTTATTTAATTGTTATTGAAGTCCATGAGAATAGAAAATTCACACATTAACATTTCTATTTTGTTAAGCGTATGTTTTAGGGTACCGTACCCTATTACTAATACTTCGCTGACAGTTTGTCTATCAGCGGGCTGTATCTCATAAAATTTTCAATTTTTTGAAAAAGTTTTCATAGAAAATTTAAAAATAAAATAAAGTACATCAACAAACATGTTTTTCCCCATACAAGAACCGTGTTTTTTTCAGCGTTTTTTGCTTAATATTTTACGGTGGTATGAAACCTTTCCTGTGCGAATTCAACTCGCACTTGGCCGGTTTTTTCTTATTTTACTTAGCACATACAGTTCAAGTAGCTGTTATGATAACACCTATGTTGTTACCTTATTACATATTCAATTTATTATAGGTCAGATCAACCAATACAGATAATAATGTTAACATATCGTTTTATCGAATTATGAATCAATTTACAAAACGATAAGCATGCTCTACCTTTTCAATTTATACTAACAAAAAACACTATTCAATAATCAATACCCGAAATCTATAACCCCAATTTAGTACCCGATATAAAAATTACGACCCACCCTGTATACGAAGCACCTGCGCCCGGATCACGTTCTTATTAATTCCACAGAATAGAAATTGGATTCCCTTATTGGAGCAACGATTATTCCAATGGTTTTCATTTCGATTCGCGAGTCGTCGCATAATTTATTCCAAGTATAATTGAAGAGGGATCCACTGCGTTTTCGTCAATACCTTTGATTATAATCTTTTGGAAATTAGCTTTTGATAGCAAGCGCGTCCAGTTCAATAATGCGTTCAGGGCGGTGGTGGGGCTGCCCCGCAAATGCAGCGCCTCGGGCATTTTCGCGGAGGCGCGCACCGAATGTTTTCACGAAACGATGCGCAAGCGGTACGCGTCTCGTGAGCAGAGTGTGGGGCAGCGCCAACACCGTCCTGGCGATGATCGCCAACAGACTGGATTGCCCTTATATCCGGCAATGCTGCAGCAGACATATTGTTACATTGTGAGTGTTCGTTTTTGTCTGTGCTTGTTATTCTGTCTGTATCCTTCTATGAATGTTTTGTATATGAGTTTAGTTATTTGAATTGAACAAATTTTATTTATTTAATAAAATAGTCCGCGAAATCGTTTACTATAGATTAATATTCTTTTTGTTTGTTCAAAGATTAATCTGCCTCGATAGTCTTGTGGTCGCAAGCGCTACTGCTGAGCATGAGGTCCTGGGTTCGATTCCCAGGTCGGGCAAAGTGTGATTGGGTTGTTTCAACAATAATTTTTCAGTTGTATCCCGGAACCTGGATTTGTGCCCGGTTGATGGCAATAGGTTCGCCCCCTATTTCATGGGACTTAAACATAACTGGCGAAATGTGGGTTTACTACAGGTACACCTCTGCCTATCCCTTTGGGGATTACAGGCGTGATGTTATGTTTAATCTCAAACTCAAACCCAAAGCATTTATTTCAAATAAATCAATTACAGGCATTTTTGAATTGTCAAGGGGTCGTTCAGTCAGAAAGCGTAGGTTCCAATGAAGAAGAACGGGCACGAAACTCCACGGACACTCTTTTAAATCAAAATATTGTTACAATCCTTAAGGAAAACCTCCAAGGTCATTTCGTCCTATTAACAAAGGAAGTCCTCCAACAAATGAGGATTCAGTCCCGAATTATTTAGGTACCTACACGCATTAATTAAGCCTCATACCTAAATACATTGGAGCATATATATTTAACACTTATATTTTAAAGGTTAAAGCAATTACCAAAGATCCAAACAAACATAAAAATAAACCTCTTTTTTCCAAAAGCACGTTTTAGGTTCCATTCATCACCAACACTTTTTAAATATTATAAAAGCTATATCTACGCACGTGTATTCCTGTTAGAATCAAGAAATACCTTTCAGAAGGTCCAAATTGCACAACATTAATTTCAATAGGTACTTAAAGAAATATTATAAATACGTCAAAAGATGTTCTAGTGGACATTTTGGACAGAGGTCAGAAATTTCACTATTGGTTATAATTATCGTCTTCGATTTTCAAGAAAAGTATTTTTCTTCAACTACGCCTTATCTATACCAACGATACCGTAACGGTTACGAGGCGTATAGTTTTTAAATGTTAAAACAGACACCCCACACATAACAGTTACTGCAATACCTCGTAAATAACGTCATCCTAAAACATTTTCTACGTGCTATAACATCGTGCCCGTCACTCAAAGATATTTTTTTTAATTCTCATACATTCAGTCGGCTACGTTAGTGGCTGACAACTTTTCAACCTTAATTCTTAGGGCATTAAGTGTAAAATCAACCATCAACGTTGTCGAGTGTACCTTCAAACCGTCGTTTTAAGATTTAAATCCTTAGCTTACGAAGAAATTCTTAAGGCTGGTTTCACAGGGTCTCTCGGACAGCCGACAGACCCAGGCTGTCGGTCCCAGAACAAAGACACACGTGAGGAGCTAGAACATTGTTTCACACCGACGCGGATTGGTCCGTACGCGACCCGCTCCGGGTAAAACCCGTACAATGTATCGTACTTCTTCCTCGTTTCAGAGCACTACGGGCACTACGTCATCCGTACACGGGAGACCCGTACGGGGCTCCTGGACAACTGTGAAACCAGCCATAAGAGCGTTTATTCTGAAAGTGGGCAACGTTGCTAATAGATTAATTTGGCAATATTACCGGTGGAAATAAAAATTGTGGCTAACTAGCGAACTAGAATATTGATTATGAAATGCAATAATTAATATCGTAACACCGAATGTTTAGTTTTAGATGTAAAAAATCTATTTGGAAAGTTTCCAAATGCGTTTTTTACACCTAAAATGGGTACAACATCAAATTCAATGTTATAATTGCAATTCATTATTAATATTCTAGTTCGCTTGTTAACCACATTTCTTATTTCTATTCAGTAATATTGCTATATGAATCAAAACAGGTCAATATTTTACAGTTATTTGCGACGTTGCAAACTTTTCGGATAAACTCTCTTAAGGCCTTGTTAGACCTTCTGACTATACTGCACTTTGGTTAAAGTTCTCAGATTTCATCTCAGTTCAGTACTAATGAGGTCGCGTTGGCACCTTGATGCGGTACAAAGGTATGGTGTAGGTGTCGAGCGGGGTATGAGAAACCATTTCTATCGGGATTTCTGATAGAATATGCCTTCAAAAGGTATGTAGGTACTGCCTGTAGGTGTGTATTTGTTAGGGGAAATACCTAGTTATTCGCAGTTAGTTGCACCTGCGTACATAATATGATCAGTAGATTTTAGTGTTAATTGGGTTGTGGAGGTCAGATAGGTAGTCGCTCCATGTCAAGTACTGGTATTCAGCTGCATTCGGTTAGACTGGAAGACAACCCCAATTGTTGGGAAAAGGCTAGGCAGATTGATTGATATGGATGTATAGTCGACTACGAAATGACTAAAACTCTAAGGTCGAATGTCACTTGCACCTTCTATAACGGTAAGGTTTTCTTATCTCTGTGACAGTTAGATAGTTTGAACCTTAGGGAAATTTAAATTTAGAATTGTTGTCAATAATAGTAAAGTAATTAAGAGATAGAAAGAAAGAAAAATTGTATATTCTGCACAAACAAAACGCAAATATAAAGACAAAAAGACATAAAATACACACATACAAAAGTAGCCAAAGGCCTCGTATTCAACCAAAAAATAAAATTAAAAAAATAAAGCAATGTTGTTCATTGGTTGATGTCAAGGCCACGGCCAAAGACAATAAATATTGCGTAATTACTTTTGCGACATTGACAAATGACAACAAAAACTATACCGTAACACATACATAATTTTTTGACAGTTGTATGTTATGGCTTTAACATGGAAAATTGACGTAGGGTGTCAATTTGCAATAAATTTATTAGACTGTACTCATCATTATGAACAACTTTTACTATGGGGCGAAGCCAGAAATCGCGAAACACTACTACATTTTGTCGAGTTACGCGAACATTTTATGCAGCCGCTGATATTATTTAGCGATTTCAGGTTGCCGCCCATAGTAAAAGGTTCATAATGATGAGTACAATTACCACCTAATAGGATTACAGTTATTTCAATTACACCTCTTAGATGTTGTTGAAGAGAATTCACACATTCTTCATTATCAAAATTATTTAAACTTCAAAGCCCAATACTAAATTACAAAACTCTTTGAAATTTAAAAATATCCATTCCACTGGCTAATACACGCTTGATTAATCTACGAATGTACTGAGGCGTGATAATTCTCAATTTAAAAATACATTTGTTCAAATTAATAACGCTTGAGCGATGAGAGTTCAAAGGAGAACAGACTTTAATGCATATGTGAAATAATTGAGCAGGCTTCTTTTAGCACCAGACGTAAATTTGAACGGACGGATGGGCAATTCGAACTCTTTTACATGTCTAGCGTCGCCATTCGCCCGAAGTCCATCTGTCGCTCGATTTGACTGCGTCTAGCCCTTAACTATTCTGACAGATCTAATATTTACGCTGTCCATACTGAAAGGTGACGAGCCGATGTGAGATAGAAATAGTTTATTCGGATACCTCTCGTAACGTGTTGTTCTCATTTTAGTTCCTGCTTGTCGTAGTACAAAAATAGAAGATGGTTCGCATTGTTGATCCATTTGCAGAAGTTAAAAATGATGCTCGAATTAAATTATTAGTCTCCACTGCTGGCTAAAAGAAACAAAATAAGTTGCTAATATGCTACATTAAATTCATTTAATGAACGTCATCATACCCAATTTTTATTAAAACAGGGTTCAAATTAAATTTAATATCTTATTAGGTACAATATGTTGTAAAGAGCGACTGTCATCAACTTCCACCAGAATAAACCCAGGAGTAGACTCGTTATCTCAAAATAAAAATGTTTATACTAAACTAGATAGAGCATGAAGATCAAATCCCCATAAAATACAACAAAATAACATCATAACTCATTATTAACAATATCTAAACAGTTTAAACACACAAGATTATCGTGTTGACCACTAATATATCTTTAAGTAGACAGAATGGAAGCAAAGAAAACAATTTATATGTTGTGTGAGGTGAATAAAACATCAGTTACCGAGAAATATTACACATATAGCCAGATTAATGGTGCTAAGAGAAGACGGCCATTTTGGACTGGGAGCGTGGAACAAATATAATTGCATAATGTACCACTAATGAGGTAATAGGGCTAATGTCTTTTGTATAAGCATGAATAGCAACAGAACTTAGGGCGATATAATATGACCTTGTCATTATTATAGAAAGAGAAGGCGTTGTTTAAACTGTGGGTATATAGTAAGTTTAAACTATAGTAAGGTACGCAAAAGTGTAGATAAGAAAACTAAAAAAACCACCAATCCAATGCACGACAGAAAGTATTGCAAATCTTCACAGTCATCTGGACATGATGTCAATTAAAGTTGTCTATAAATTAAAATATTAATGCAGTGACATTAATATTTTAATTATTTTTGGTGTCCCGGAAATGAAACCAAAATCTAAAAGAACAGTACGCACAAGTCAATAGACGAAAAAATTTCGCCAACAGCAAGTCATTTCTATATGAAACAAGTTCATCAACGAAATCCAGACTCCCGGTCTAAAACTTATGCAGTCGCGACACGTGGTGTGTACCAACCGATTTAGAACATGGCAGGCGATAGGAATTATTATCAAGTATTATTTTTTATCCGCCATGACAGACGACGCTTTATGGCGGGGCCGTTATGGGGTGCCTTTGCGCAATAAATTGTAGAATATTAGAAAGGAGAAACTGACGTCATGAGGAAGTGATGTTTGCAGATCATGTTTTTGGAAGAAAGCAGGAAGAAATTTGGTTCGTTTTCTTGTAAGAAACTTAAAATTTTGCGAAACGCAACGAGAAATGTACATTATAAAACAGTTACAATTTACAAATTTTGTAGGAAATCAATTTGTAAGATCTATGGCGGCATCTACATCGCCACAGGCGAACTACGCATCCATGACCTGACGTCATACAAATCCTATATGCACGAGTAAAGTTTACAGCGCGATCAGCATAAATATTTAACTTTCCGACGTCAATCATTGGGCAGTTGCCCGCCAGACACGACACCCGTCTGTCGGAGGATCCTCCCTTTTCTATAGAGGATGAGTGAACTTTACTCCCTGTTCCTCATGCCTCTATGGATCTGACATCAGTATTTTTTACACAGTCATACAAACTGTAACGGGACATTCCAATCGTATAAGAAGAAAGCTTTACATCCTTTTTTTTGTTGAAAATTCCAACCAAACTGGAACACTGTGTTATGTCACAAAATTAAAATATAAAAAAGAGCTAAAAATATACATAAGAACACCCCATAGCCACCACCACAAAGAAAATTATTATGATGTATTATTTTTTATCCTCCATGATGAACGGGGTATTATAGCGCATGGCAATATAGGCCAACAGTCGCTTAGTGATTTTTTACTTTCATGGGAGTATTTTGTAGGCTGCCATGTTGTATGTATGGGGTTTTTGACTGTTAGAGCACCGGCTATTTGTTGTTGAGCGCCTGTAAACGGCTTAAATGTTCCGTTATATTTTGCGCTATTGAAGCAGGATTTTGGTTGGAGCCGCGTGTATGAATAATACATAAATATTTAGTTGTTTGTACAATGTTTTGTGTTCTGTGGATAAAGCTGAATGTGGATTGCAGACGTGTTGTTTTTAAAGTACCTACGATTTTTATTCATTTAATTATTTGGCGTAATGTTGGTCAGGGTACTAGTCACTAGTATTAATAAGTGAACTTGTGTACTTGTCTTACTTCAGGGGAAATGCCACAAAATCTGTTATGATTTTTGTACAATAACAAAGATGTACAGCCCACCTTATAGTAATTAAGAGATGCTGGTTCACTTAGGTAGGATAAGACTCTTTCTATAATTAGATACCTAACCAACATTTTACGAACCCTAATAAAGTAAATACCCTTTTGCAATTAATCATGAATAAAACCTCGTATTAATAAAGAACAAACCCACTCACAAGTTAAAAGCCGACAAAACTTCGTCTAAACCACGCTCAAAATATCTGAACTCAAACCGAAAACTCATCAAATCTTGACGTATTTAAGGCTGATATAAAAATTTTCGACAAAAGCGGAGTCGCCGGTAAACTTTCACAATTAGGCCGTCGTGGTATCGTATCGTTCGACTTTTGTGAGCGAATTTATTAAAACCTTGCTGGCGATACTTTGTTACAGCTTTTGGGATCCTTTGGGTAGGGACTATTTGACTTTTGAAGACCTTGGTAACAATGGTTATACATGTATAGAGAAGAGTCATTATTATGGATATATGCTGTACGTTTATCAAATACCTTCATTGTACAAATGAAACTTTGTAGTCGATAACTCCTGGTAGTAGGGTTCTTTTGTTTTATTTTATTTCTAGTAGTTTTAGAATAAACCTTTGAGTCACATAATGACAGGAACCATGACTTTCTTTTAATTAGTGACCTGATTAAACCTCATTATCAAACATTTTTGGCTACCCCATAAACATATTCAGCCCTTTTATCGTCTTTGAAAATATAATCATAAACAGAACCGTAAACATAGCATGAGGGGTACCCCAAGGCTCCATCTTTGTTCCCCGACGAACTTTGACGGTAAACAATGAGCTTCTAATTAATTTCGTCTTTGAAGGTGTGTACGACTAACAACTTTACTAAATATTATATAAATTTCTCGAATTTTACTTTAACACGGGAAATTTAATTTACGAAAATACGTTAGTATTATCAGTTAGTAAGAATGTATTTTCTGTTTCTTGTGAGTTGTATGAATGGAACTGAAAAAAAAAGTGACGGGAAGGAGCGTGTATTTAGTCATTATATGTATCAGAAACAATGTTCTTATATACGTACGTACATACGTTGTTTTAAGGCTCCGTTCACGAAAAAAACCCTTTTTCGTCAAAAACTTAACTAATTGTAAGAAAGTTTGAAATAATTGAAATACTCGTAAGTACTAGTAAGTATAAAGGTACAGTTTTCTTGGTGCTAAACTATTCGTGTCAGTGACAGTTAATAGTTGAATCACTTTTGCGCTCTCGAAAATATGGTTTATTTCGCCTTTGATTTACTTAATGAACATATTGTATAATAATAAAATAAAATTTTGATTTTATTTGAAGGATAGCTGAAGACTAATGTGTGATTTTTTAATGTCTTGATATGGTTTGCAAAATAATAGGAAAAAAAACATTACAGACAGGGTAAAAAAATGGCTATAATTTTTCTGCTATATTTGGTATGGAAGTTGAAAAAAGTGGTTCAGCCAAATGCAAGTTGACCAACGATGTTGATGATATTTTCAAATGTTCAAAATAAAAAAAAGTGTCTTGTAAAAAAATTGATCAAACGTCGCGTAATTTTTCGGAAAACTTGTTGCGTATTTTTGTGATTTTCCATGAATACGTAACTCATTTGAAAAATCCCTTTCAGGCAAATGCAAAACAAAAACTCGACTTTTCAAACAACAAATAGGTTTGTTTAAATTCTTTTTCCCTTTCTCACAACTAATGAACAAAATTGATCAAAATTAATTGATTTCGAGCACGGCCTCTTAACGTTCAAAATATTTTTTCGATCGGTTATGTAGGGACCCCATTTCCAACGAAACTATCTATCTATCTATCTGTGATAGAAGTAATAAAACTATAGGTTCTAAAACTAAGTTTATGAAATGGTAGAATTTGATGCTCTACAAATTATAAAAAATAAATAATAAAAAAATCTTTTGAAATTATCCAAAAATACACACAAAACCTGGAATTTTTTGGGTTGTTTTTTATGAAAACTTAGATAATTATAAAACGAAAAGAGATATTTATTTATTTATTTATTTATTTATTTAGGCAAACCAACTAAATACACACAAGGACATTCAAAGTACATGTCATTAACAAATACAATAGAATTGCATGCATCTAAATTATAGGTAAGCACAGCATTTTAATTAGATCTCAATCAATATAAATGGAAAAACCCTCTTGCTCTATAGAATTAAATTACGCAACTCTTGATATCAAAATCATAAGTAATGAAATGAACAATGTTTTGAAAACTTATGTCTTGATTATTTCACAATTATTTCACGTGACGATCAAATTTTGAGTGAAGTAAAGTTCTCGGCTTGTGCTTTCAAAATTGACTTTGACGCTGAACGGTTTGTGGTAAACTGTATTTTTGCGTGTAGTTTTCTCAAGTAATGCGTGGAAATTCAAACTAAGTAAATTATTTATAAATTCCAGAATCAATGACGAACAAAGATAATGTTTCACACGCCATTATGTTCATTTGTTTCTTCTTTACTTTAAACATCTCTATTTGCAAACCAAATCGAAATTTAAATAAAATCTTCGCTAACTTACCTCCTTGGTTGCCATATTATGTTGTAGTAAAAAGTTCATTCCATATTTAAATAACACAACAGATATGAGTTTCATACAAATATTGCCATGTATTCGACCATATCAATAGTTTTGATTTATCTCGAAGAAGGTTGTCAAAATAATGCTCTTATTTCAAACATGTTTGAGAAATAGTAGATTATTAACCAAGGGGATAAAGCAGTGTCTTCTGTTGTGGGTGACGATTTAAATCGCGAGCGTAACGAAGGACTCGAGGTTTACTCCCGAGCGTAGCGAGGGTGTTAAAAACTTAAATCACGAGCGAAGCGAGGGATTTAAGACGAGTCCTGAGTGTAGCGAGGGATTTAAGTTCACCCAAGACTAAGACAGCTTTATCACCGAGGAAAATACTCTACTTTTCGTACCATTTGCGAAAAAATTAACACAATAATAATATGAGATAAGAACATTAACTTATTTATAAAAATAAATTAAAATAAACTTAAAGTTTATGTATTTGAAGAAAACAAATACGCGGCAAATTCCTAGACTAATATTTTTTTGTCGGATAAGCAAAGGCATCAAGCTCATACAGCCTCATCAGTTTTCGTAATTTTATTTAATAATCATAGCTGCATAATAAATGCGTATTCCTTTTTCAAAAAGATGTATATGTATATGCTTTTTATACAAACTCAATGGTGTAAACACAGATGTAGTTCAGTATAAATTTCGGTAAGTATTCCAAATTTAAATCACATTCTCCCCCTAGAGGATGAATGAAATTCAGTACAATTTTCTTTCCCTGTTTTTACAGATTAAAAATGACTATTGTTATGTTCGCTTTTTGTGGCATAGAATGTCAGTTTTTTGAGCAAGTGGTACGAAAATGGTATTTGTTACTTTAGATATGTCAATTTTAGACATTTATTTTTATTTGACTTTTATTGATTCTGTAATACTATTATATTAATCTGTGACATTTTTTTTTTTTTCGCTTTTTGTGGCATAGAATGTCAGTTTTTTGAGCAAGTGGTACGAAAATGGTATTTGTTACTTTAGATATGTCAGTTTTAGACATTTATTTTTATTTGACTTTTATTGATTCTGTAATAATATAAATCTGTGACATTTTTTTTTATTTTTTTTTATGTATTGTTTATTTTTTTATTACATTTTTATTAGACTTTTTGATTTGACTGTTTATATTACCTAATTTAATCTGTGACATTAATTTTAATCTAATGAATTAATCGTTGAATAATTTAATTTGTGTGATTTTATTTGAAATTAATTAATTATATTTCATGACTTCTAGAGCTAGTGAGAATTTGCAAAGACGTATAT
This sequence comes from Agrochola macilenta, assembly GCA_916701695.1. Lineage (NCBI taxonomy): Eukaryota > Metazoa > Arthropoda > Insecta > Lepidoptera > Noctuidae > Agrochola > Agrochola macilenta. Next base: position 4,199,955 of record OU753554.1, on the reverse strand, counting down.
CACGTATTTAAATGATATAATAAAATTGTATTATATTTTTTGAAGGATAATGTTACTACTCATATTTTTATGAAATTGTTGTGCCCGACAGGGTCCATGTGAACTTTATTATAATTATTAAGACCTTGTAAACACATGTGTTATGCAATAAAGATTTGAATTGAATTGAATTGAATTAAGTATAGTATCTCTTTTTCTGGCAAAATTTTTGTTGAAAATTTTGACTTACCTGTTTGTGTTTTTGAGAAATAATGTATAAATGTAATGCGTTTTCTATTTTGTTGAGTTGATTTTCAATGTACCTCGAAGGTCGTGTAATGTACGAGATCTGTGATTTTTTGCGATAGTGATCAATCTGGTCAGTCATGTGTTGTGATTGAAATAACGTTGTTATTACTAAAAATATTATTGTTGAAAACTCCAACTCCATAATATTAATCACATCTAACAGTAAAAATAAGAAGTCTCTTGAAAATAAGTCTCCAATTTTAGTCGGAAACTCAACTTATCTTGAAAAAGAAAGGAATACTTTAGACTTTATCTAAGTATCGCCCTGCAAACGATACCGTAGACCTAACTTAGACAGTTTTATGAAGAAAATTGCTGTAATTTGAGGGTACGTAATAATTTTAAGTTGATTAAGAAAAAAAAGAAAAGGGTTAAGAATTAATGGCTCAAGGACGATGGTTAAACAATTTGTAACAAAAATATGATAATATACTTAGTAAAATTTTAGGGACTAGTAACAAACCAAACAGATGATTGTTTTAATGTAAGATAATATTGTAATCTAGCTAGCTTAATTCTTAATTTAATCTAAATAATTTTACTCTTACTGAATTTGACCTTTTATTGTAACATCATGACGACTATTTGTAATGGATTGACTATCAGTGTATAATTTATATTTTTTTAAAGATATGATCTAATTGTTTAAATATTATGACACTATATTATAATTTGCATGCTAACATAAGCTGAATATGGTGAAACCGTACCTGTATAACATCCTTGTAAACCCATATTATGCGAATAAACTTGATTGATTGATTAATATATTGTAGAGTTTAGAGAATATAGAAATTAGAAGCAACGTAAAGCTGACGTTGACAAAATTATCTTTGTGTACAATGTCGCCCATGGGCATGCCCGTATTTTTCTGAATATTCATGAAAAATTATAGAAAATTAACTTTAAAGGGGATCTTTAATATTTTTCATGTTATTAAATTTTTTATGTTTTGAGTAGCGTTTGCTATCTCCGATGTTATTGGCTCGATTTGGATTCTGTTTAATATTTCTAAGAGTAATTTTATCGGATTGACTAACATTTTTTATTAAAATTTGTTGACGTTGACATAAAAAAAAAAAAAATCGGCCTTTATTTAAAAAAACACACATGAAAGTCCATAAAATCACAGAATTTGAAAAAAAAAATAGACAAAGATACCCTTTTAAAGTTAATTTTCGATAGCATGGCATAGTATTATTATCGAAAGTGTAAACCAGAATGAAGTTACAAAAAAAATCTAGAACACTAACTGAAAGCAAAATATCTCAACCCTACCAAGATCTCAAATCTCTCCAAAAAACAAGAGATCACTTTCCTAAAATAAACTCCATTCACAGAAATAACAAGTCACAGTCGTCATTATAATATTAATTTATAAAAATAATCTTTTTTTTTTGCAATTCCGGATGGTTTCTGCGGATAATACGCAATCAGCGAAACAATTAAAGCCTGGCCGAAAAGGTCGGGTTTTTTTTTTCCAACCCTTTTACCTGATCCCCGGCTAATAAATCCGTTGAGGAAAATTTGGGTACAAGTGATGAGAGGCGGTCTAGTGTTTCATCTAATGGTGGTCTGATTTTTCCTGAGTAGTGTTATTGACTATAACTGAATTTATTTATTTTCTCACCACAATATCCTTATAAAATAGTAAAAACTAATCTTATTGTCCGGTCATACGCTCAAAGAAAAATATTGTGGGAGACTGGTGCCTAAGCTAAGCTGAAGCTTGTATTTCAGGCCACCAGGTCACCTCAAGTCCAACAAGTATGGTCTACAATTATGGCATGCCCATAAACTAAAACTAGACAATAATTAATAAATTTGACTAATAGGAAAGAGTGGTTGTGGGGAATGAGTTGGTGTGTGAGTGTGTGTGTGGGAGTGGGAGTGTGTGTGTGTCATTCCACCGTATGAGATAACCATGACTATGACAACCGATTTCCACACCACTTCTCAGTCACCAGCCCCACTTTTGAACTTCTTAAGGGACCTCTTACATCCTGTGCAGTAATAACTCTCAATAAGGAGTAAATAAGAGCAATGGTAGCCCAGTGGTACGTCTTGGGTTTCAACCCAGTCAGGCGCTTTAATTTTTGTAAATATTTTCATCACCACTACTCTCAAAACGGTGAAGAAACATCGTGTGGAGACCGACATGTCCTAGAACCAAAAAATCGAAGATGTGACATCTACCAACCGCACTCGGCCTGCGTGTTGATTACAGCTCATTCCCTCTCGAAGAGAGGACGCCTGTATACCAGCAGTGGAAACACTATAGCCTGATTGTGCTGAGTTAATACAAACTAGGTTTTGTCAACGAGGTTTGATTTTCAAGATACTTTTCCCGTAAAATTAGATTGTACACAAACCAATATTACATCTAACTTTGACAGGTAATATCAAAATTCTCTCGAAATAGTCACTATTTTGTCACCATGTTTTGATACGTCGTGCATGTGGTTCTCCATAAATTTGATCTAAGTTAGAAATTGCCTTTGTTGCTTGTTTAATTAACTTTACAAATATGTAGATATTGAAATTGTTAGGGAAAGTTCACGGAAGCAAATTGTTTAGAATATTGCAATTAACTATTGGGTAGTTGAATTTACAATGTAACTTCATGAACACTCTTGATCGAGATTTGCGTTCCGAAAGACCAGTTTATCAGTTTGAGTGGATAGTCCCAATATTACAATTACTGGGACTTTAACGTTATAAAATATAGGTTGGCATCGACCCGCAAACTGTAATCATAAATTCAGCATAATATGATCCTATACCCTAGCGTAAACAAATTTCATACAAAAGTGCAATACCAAAGTGCAAGTGCGGTCAAAATGTATGGTCAAGCTTTCTTTTTTAATAACCGACGAAAAATTTCAACACAAGAGTCCAGAATCATGTACTGAATCCATGGTAACAGGTTTGCGCGTCGATGGGAAGCCACCCTGATGACATCTAGTACCTAAGTTGAGTTTTAATAAAATGAGCATCATGATCATTACCTTTAATACAGCCTCGTAACATCAATAACCTTTGTATCGATGTTACGTGGCAAACATTGCTGTTTGTCCCGTAACATCGATCTTTTGATCTGATAAGGGTTGAAATATATATGAAAGCCCAGTTACAGATAAATAATAGAATAATAGAAAGATAAAGACATATACAAACAGATGAACATCAAACCGCTAATCGCACAAAATTGAACCACAAAAGCATCATGGAAGGAAACGCCGACAAAGCGATATAAATGTTTTATTGTACTTTTGTAACTGAATTGCATATCAGGTTTCGTGTTTTATTAATAACAACGAGCCCAGTGCTGGGCGTGGGCTTATGCGGGCGCGGATTTGTGTGTGTATCGGTATTAATACCTGTGGAATAATTAAAATGCGAGGTGGACTTGTAAGTATTGTTCTCGCTTTGTGCTGCAAATTGAAGGGATGTTTTTGCTTTGTCAGTTTAGACAGCTGTTGTTATATGATTTTAATTTGATATTTTTTTATCAAAGGTATTACTGTTGTGGAATTCAACTGTGCAGGTAGAAATCTATAGGCAGCAAAAGCAAATACAGAAGCTAATTACATTTTTAGATCTTTTGCTACCTCTTATAATTTATTATGTTTATATAGTTGATTTTCAAGGATTTGCTTTTAACGTAAACATTCGTATTTTGCTTTACACTTTGTGAACGCTACATTAATTTCGCCATTAAATGTTTTCACAATTAAGGTCTTTTCTCTTCCTTCACTTCCAAACAAATTCTCGATGTTTAAACCAACTCCTTATAAACACGTCACGAAAACCTCAGAGATTCTAACATCGTCGTAATGTTAGAGATTTTCCGCAGCTTTATCATGCAGCCCAGACTTAAGTGTAAGACGGCGTATATATAAATTTTGTTTATCACTAATAGGCGACTCTGGTACGTCCACGGAATATAAATATGGCCACTCTATTGTCGCTAAAGCTGGTAAGAAGTATGGCGACTTGTGGCTTTGTGAATGTGGTTCTGTTGTTATTTTCAGTAATGTGTGTATATGAGACTTCTTTTGCGAAAGTATTTTTTCGCATTAAATAATATTGTTTACCTACTAATATTTCCCACTCAGAAGGTGAATAAGTTGATAACCGTTGGTGAGCAAGTTGATAACTCGTTGGTGAACAACTTAACAAGTCTATTATGATGCACACTATGGAGAATTTCGTTGATTGGTTGTCATCATTTAAAAGATGGCATAAAACAACCTATAAAACAAACTAATTTACCGATTTACCAGAAGAGGTCAAAACTTTAAAATGGCCACTCTGACTAATTGCAATTTTAGGCAATATGTCAACATATTCACGCCAGCCACGGATATATAATAGTAAAAATCGTCGAGTGCTTTCATGCAAAAGGCATAACTAAACTGCAAAGGCGAACACTTCAATATGCTTGGGACTTATTTTTTGGCAATTAACAGTCAAGAGAATTTGTGGATCGAAAGATTTTATGTCAAAGGCTGGATTTTCTGTCTCTGAGAATGATAACATGTTAGTTTATACAACTTCGGTTGGTGCTTCGGGTTTGGCATGGTTTTAAGTATGTCTAATACCGCGACCAATTTTAGAGAAGGCACAGTTGGAAAGCAGCCTTGTGAATTGGGATATCCCAGATTTTAACTTAACATAATGAGGCATTAAGAAAACGGACGATAGGACCAAATTGTCTAGCTAGACTAAAACCGATCGTAAACCCAAGCTGTGTACGTGAGTCTTTAAATATAGAACCCAGAGAGTAAAAGCCTGCCAAAAAACCTACTTTGCCCTTAACACTAAAATAAAACAGACCTTTGCCAAAAAAAAACTGCCTACATTAAGGCCTTAAGTTGTACTTAAAAGGTCATTAACTAATTTAAAGGTAGTCTTTAAAGTTATAAACTTTTTAGTACCTTTGACGTAATTTTTTCATGACGTCTTTTTACGACGTCATTCGAGAAAATGGTGCCCTCCCTTTATAGGTTTATTTAATTATTTTTTATTTATTTTAGCAATTACCTAATTACGGGGGCTGTTAGCTTCATGGGGAGTTATTTGCCATAATGTTTTAGTTGGTGTCTTGGGAGTTGGTTAAAAAAACCGTTAATTATCTTTAGCATAGAAGTGACGATGAAACTCGGTTGTCCATGTCTGGATGTATTTTGGAAAGCCATGAGAAGCCAATGTTCTCTATCAAATATCTTCAACCATTTGAATTTTTTTTGGGAAACATCTCAAACAAAATGCCAAACTTTCCATGGCTCTTATTTATACTCGTATAAAGTACCCTATAATTTCATGGACAATCTCTTCAGAAGATACCCTTGAACTCGATCCCGGAGAACATAAACGATTATCAAATCCCTTTCATCTTTATGCGGACACAAGGACCAGAGGTGTGCCTAACAAGAGAAAAAGGACCAAACTTCACAACGAAGGACTCATTAAAAGTTTTTCGAGAGAATTAAATAACGTCTCCGAAACGAATGCGTTTACTAGGAAAAGTTTTAACAAAGTTTCGTATAAAAGTAATTTTGAAATGAGGTTTTAGTTCTTAACCCCTTTGTTTATGTTTATACTGTATAATATGTATTATAGTTGGGTCGATATGTAGAGGTGTTGCTTTTAATTTCGGTTTTTAAACTTTGCATGTGGTCATGTTTGCGTGGCGATTATGGCAAACCCCCCCTATTTGTGGGAGGCGTATGTCCAGCAGTGGACGTCTTTCGGCAGAAATGATGATGATGTGATCGGAGCTTGATGAATCTTTAATGTTTTAAATAACAAAATAATGTTTCTTTGTTTTAGCATCTGTGACCGCTAATGACACATGACTAGAGATCGGATATTCGGATGCATATTTACCAAAAGTTGAGGTGTTGGCTATTATTGAAAGCACTTTTTAACCGACTTCCAAAAATAAGGAGGTTATATGTTCGTCGCGTATGTATGTTTTTTTATGTATGTCCGCCGATTTCTCCGTCAATTGTGGACCGACTTTGAAATATATTTTTTTGTATGAAATTGTATGCTCCCAAGTTGGTCCCATATAATTTGTATTAACTTTTCTTGGACAGTTTTTGAGTAAGCTTCAATAATACGTTATTTTCCCACTTAGTATATGTGGATGATATGATGATAACTTCCTGTCACTGATATTTACATAGCAGGTAGTGGAATTTGTGAGGTACCACAACTAAAAAGTGAAAAATTAAACATTTTACAAAAAAAAAAAATAACCTACTTCCAAAAAAACACTACAAAGTGAAAAAAGTTTTTTTTGTAAAATGTTTTTGTAATCATTCAATCGAAAATACCCCGGCATTCCGGGATCGACCAATTTTGAGTTCTGATTATAGAATCGAATGTATTATTTAATTACGTTCAGGTGTTGGCTAATATGGAATACACTTTTGTATCGATAGTTAAAATCTCGCGATTCCATAATTGTTAAATTATGTAAGTACTTTTTGACTATAGAAATCCTAGCTAATGTTGTACAGTAGGTTGCCAAATTCACATAGCACATAGCGACAAACAACTTGGTGCTTTGACTTTCGTTTAAAAATGTTTACAGTAGGTATATAAATTTTTATATTAACACCGCAGAAGTAACCCTCATAAAAGGGCTGATAAGTCGTTTCCAAACCATGTACTCGATTAGTTGTGCATTCCCGGATTTGATTTAATTCCACTTCCATCATTTCTTAGCCAAAAATTATCTTTAGGTAAATATGCATCTGAATATCCGATCTCTGTACATGATACATGTATCATATAACACATGTTGTTTTTTCTCCGACTGCGTGTAGGCAGCAGTTGGTATGCCATCTTAGATTTAATTAAAACAGCTGCCACGATCTGCATCAGACCTTGAAAAATGACCTTGTTTTGGAAAAGATTATGTAACTACTAAATTCTCGTCCGTTCTGACTCTATAGCGAAAACTTTACATTCAATACCAAACTTAACCATCAAAACTTATACTCATTTTACCATTTCCAAGACTCGAATTGTATTTGAAAGCCAACCCGCATTGCAGTTGGACATAACACGTCGAAATTAAATCAGGTCGTAATTAAATGTGTACCATTGGTGGCTTCGCCGATAATTATTATCAGTGAGGCGCCATCGCGCTATCGCGCTGTGTAAACCACTTGTGACAAGTGTAAATTGACGGGTCGGAATTATTTGTGTCCGTTCTTTTAGGCCAAACCCGGTGCATCAGTTAACCAAATATTTGCATTCACTAAACGTTATAGAAACGCTCGCTAGCCATTTCTGTTTAATCGATCTCGTAATTGATTTAGTATTCTAAGGTTGTATGTCACTTGCAGGTTTTAAAACAACAAGGTCTATTTGTCTATATTTATGGAAGTTAACCCACGTTCGCACGGACGTTAAAATATCGCGCTGTTTTATCAATTATATCACGTACTGGATTTTCAACTCTCGGTGTTGAGCCGAGCGTTGGGAATCCAACGCGCTGGGACGCACTCTCGTCCCAGAGCGTTGATAAAATACACTGTTGGATGTTCAACTCTCGGCGCTAAGCAGAGCGTAAAACTTCTAGTTCTAAAAAAAAAATCGCCGCGGTAAAACATCGCCCGTGCGAACCTGGGCTTAGATAGCTTCAATCTTAGTGAAGTATCGAGTTACTGGGAATTGTTTTCAAAAGTGGTTGAGCAAATCCGAGGTCGACTATATCTGCATTTCCAATGGTATTCCTTTACTTCCAAATATGGTAACTGTTTTGTGCAATATTCGCGTTTACTTTTTAGGGTGGGTAATGTGGGTATTTAGGGCTTTTTCAGGCATAGGTTTCTCACAATATTTTGAAACAACGCGATAACTTCTTCAGTCGCAGCGCCAAAAGTCTCATCTGTGTCGCGTGAGAAAAAATGTATCTAACTGGTTTTCTTCCGAAGTCCACTATAATTACTTTATAACTAAGTAAATTAATAGTGCTATACTACATCCTTATTTCACCTCTCAAAACCAGATAATCGTTAACAAAATAATCACCACACTGTAATTGGGAAATAAAGCTAAGCGCACATTACAGCCGCATGAGACCGCAGCGCATCACATTTCAATACGAAAAAAAAGTTTGTTGTAGCCCGCCTGTGATGGTTCACGCCGTGGGATGGTTCATACAAAATGTATGAAAGTGATGATAAAGTATTTGTGCTCCAATATGCGTCAGACTTTTATAATTAATTTGTACTTGTCATTGACCTGTTCGACATTATCGTTGTGTGTAACCTTTGGTGTTGGTCGTAACGCATTATTGGAAACATAAATGGTTATCATACTGATTTCATTATGTAATAAACGTTTTACCACAAAAAATATAGGTACAGAAGGCTTGCTCCATAAAACAGACGGAAACGTACGCACACATAGACAAGGCACTCGTACAGTGAGTGCAGGGCTTTTATACCTTGATGACACGCACTGAGTAGATGGGCGAGACCGTGCTCGGTACGTGTAAACACATCACCGAGTGCTCGGCCGAGCGCCCGGCTAAGTTAAAGGGCGAGACAAGTCACTCGGATCCTGTTCTATTTACTAGAACTAGTGCCCACGCACGCTCTTCCCCGCACTGACGCTTGCCCACTCCGCAGGTGCCAAATACGCACCTGCGGAGTGGGCAGGACTATTTCCCGCGATTTTAGTGAAACGACTGACTGACTAGGTGCCAAGTAAAAAAATACATGTACATACCTGAGTAGGTATGTACACGTATTTTTTGTGGACGAGTGTCCACCTAACTCCTCGGCCTAGTTTCATATTGCTGTCTCGCCCACTCGGTACGTGTGACCAAGGTTTACCGCATCTATGTGTGCGTGCGCCAGATTTCGCTCGTTGTATGGAGCCTTCTGTGGGTTTACTCCAGCAAAGTACGCTAATTGAAATCCATTAGCTGACCACGCGGTTTGTTTAAAATTGTGAGGTGATTTATAAAACGGCAGCACAGATCTGTTCGTGTCGTGATAAGTAATCAGTAAGGTTACTGTGGTCATTATTGTTTATTAAATGTAAAAAAAAAAAAAAAATACGTTGTGTGTTTCTGTTACTGGCTGGCAAGCCAGTGGGTGTCCCATAATTTCAGCCGAAAGACGTCCACTGCTGGGCAAAGGCCTCCCACAAGCACCGCCAGTTCGACCGGTTCTTCATTCATTCAGCGGATTCCTGCGACCAGGTTATCGGCCCACCTTGTTGAGGCCTTCCAACGCTACGTCTTCCAGTACGCGGTCGCCACTCCGAATCCTTTGCACCCCATCTGTTCTGCGAGCAATGTGCTCAGTGTCACCTGATATTAAATGATCAGTGCCAATTCCGGACATTTGGAATGTAAAAGCAGCATAAATCTATAGAGGTATAAGGAACTGTGTGTGAAGTTCACTCATCCTCTATAGAAAAGGGAGGATCCTCCGACCAGACAGGCGTTATGTCTGGTCGGCAACTGCCCGATGATTGATGTAGGGACGTTCTATATATTCGTCCCGCGGTAAACCCTGCTTGTGCGATGCGTAGTTCGCATGTGGCGTTGTAAGTGCCGCCACATAATTGTCTACATCATGTTGCCTTCATACAGGCAGAACTGTTATGAATTTTGTATCTACCTGTAATAAGATCTGCACGTAGTCTCTTCAAACTAGAACGCAGGAACGTTGCTTGTTGGTAGTATTAGGTAAATTGGTAGTACTTCCCGAGAAGCTGCTTCATGAACACCTCATTTATTTTTCACCCGTCATATAACGATCAATGAAAGTCGGTACAGGTAGCTAGAAGATTATAAAAGGTTAATGTACAGAAAATGTTTATAGATACCCTATAAACGGGCAGGTTAACGTTAACACAAGTAATTGACCCGGTTATCCGGGTCGTTACGTTTTTCCATGGAAACTTATCCGGAGTTTTTCCGCATCTTAATTATTATTATGGCAAAGACAATGTAGAATTAAGGTAGTTCAGTGTTCAGAAACTTTGCGGGTCATTCCACGTTTGGTTTGATTTTTTGAGGTAAATTTTTGTATTTTGTTTTTCTTGAAGTGAAGTGTGTGCAGTTTTCCTGTACGTTGACCAACAAATTGAATTAAACTGATGAATCAAGAATACTGGCTACCACTGGAAACTGTTTAACGAAACTCACGTCCGCAAAACTGACCATTTAGCGAAACTGACTAATCAACGAAACTGACTAATCAACGAAACTGGCGAATTAAATAAACTGACGGGTGCGGGAAATTGACCAGTAATACGCGGACTCGTTTTTGTATAATAGCAGCTACAAAGTTATAGAAACTGCTAAAAGTTACGAGAAAACTTAAAAAAAAACAATGTTCTAATAGTGTTTGCAAAGATATAAAATTATCTAGAACCTACATGTTTTTGTTTACTAGATCCGATACAATATCCCTAAGGACTGTCTGTAAGAAATGGGTTACCTACTACATAATTGAACGAGGTATTGGAAGTTTTTCTAAGAAATGTAATACATGGTCAGTATTCCTTGAATAATATTTGTTATACATAGGTTTATTTTGTTTAAATGGCGTAGTGGGCTGATATAATGGGGTTAATTTATACGTTGAAAGTTAATAACCTTATGGATTAAGAGTGTTTATTCTGAAATTGGGCAACGTCGCAAATAGCTGTCAAATATTTCGCTGTTATTTTAATTTGGCAATAAGAAATGTGGCTAACTAGCGAACTAGAATTTTAAATATTCGGTGTTACGATATCAATTATTGCATTTCATAATCAATATTTTAGTTCACTAGTTAGCCACATTTCATATTTCCATACAGTAATATTGCCAAATTAATCAAAACAGCAAAATATTTGACAGCTATTTGCGACGTTGCCAACTTTTAGGATGAACGCTCTTAACCACACACGCTCTTACATATTGACGTTTAAACTTCTCTTCGGAAACTCAAACTCAAAGCATTTATTTCAATTAAACCATTTACAGGCACTTTTGGATTGTCAAGGAGTTGAGCGGTCAGTTAGAAATATGAAGCTATTGCCCATTCCTAAGCGTAGTAACCTTTGGAGATGAACGGGCAAGAAATTCCACGGACACTCTTTTAAATTATATCGTTACAAAAATATTAGTTCCATTATTAATTAATATTCTTTTCTCTCTCTATGAATCGTTTATAAATAAACTTATATTATGTTTAAGGACTTCCTTTTGACGCAACATTTTGTGGTAAAAAATCATGCAATAATCTATTTCTTTAAAATTTTAATATTTGTGTTTCTTAAGATCTGGCAAAGACCTTTTTCATATTTACGGATAAATATTATGAAAAATCTAGAATAAATAATCTGATGTCGAAATAAAATAATGAGTCACAGAATAAACGTAGTGGTCAATGATGGTATTGTTAGCGCTGGCCGCTCGATACTCGACCTGGTACTGTACCGGGTCGAATAAATGAAAGAGGTATTTACGTTAATCTCGTAATTATTTAAATCAAAAAAAAATATGACATTTTACATGATGACGCGCTCTGTCAGCTTTCCAAACTGTCTCTCTTATGTTCTACTCTTTTAAATATGAAGTAGTGTTTATCTCATAATATTATGCCATCAACTTAATGCCCGCGGAGGTTGCATGGAAACGCTATAGAGGCCGCGAACCTGCGAATAAGCAATTTGAAAGTTACTGACTGAACTTAGAAGGGTGCAAACCTGACACAACTGCGAGCTAATCTCCATAAATATCTAATCCGAAATCGATGTTCCAAATTCAAATATCAAACACACGATTTCAATTGCCGAAGCCAACATAATTCATTATTCAGTTCCTTAATGCTTTGCTAATACTCGAACTGTAAAAGCGAAACACGACTTATCCACCATTTTGCCCCACTTTAGGAGTGCCAAAAAGAATAAAATGGAACGATGCGACGAAACAGGGAGGTTTAGAAGGTTCGATTTATATCTAGACTTGCTTTTGCCCGCGGGTTCGCCCCCGTGCAGGTCGGAAATTATACCACGGGAACGTACTGCCGAGATAACCTATGTCCGAACACGTGTGCTAAGATCAAAATCGGTTTAGACGTTAAGCGTGAAAAGGTAACAGACAGAGGTACTTTCACATTTATAGTATTAGTAAGTAGGTAAGAAAGGCTTAAAATGTCGCCACACAACATTTAATGTACAAGTCTGTAGCCGACTGTATTTCTATTAAATACTTTCCGTAGCTAGCGACACGGTATTTCATAGAAATAGGTACTAGAAACCAGTAGTGTCGAGGTGACACGGCGCCTGCTGCTGCTTCCTGCAGTCGGCTACAGACTTGTACCTTTACATCTTCAGCTGCAAGTATCAGCAGAATTGCAAAGGAGTGGGTGCAGCCAGTGCAGTGCAGTTTTCCATTTACCCAGCCCAGTATTATCATGAAAAGACATGAGCAGGATTTTTTGGAATGTTACAATATCTGATCAAAAATTAGGCTGTTAACTTCCACTGCTGAACGCGTGTCTACAAATGGCTTACCATTACTATTACTACTAACATACGAGTAGTCTAAGCCTTATTTATTCGTTTATTCCAGTTGTCCCCGTATGCCGTGTCCCCGTCCTACGGGGAGAGCGGTACTTCAATTAAATATTTAAAAATACTTCCCGTTGTCCCCGTGGTTTGGTTTTACATTCAAAAATATGTTTCTGGCGTTGTGTGGTCACAGTTCTTACCTAACCTAACCTAGCTGTTTCGATTTAAAAAAGGTTTACTTCCCGTTGTCCCCGTTAGCCGAATGTACGTTATGGGGACAACGGGAAATAAATTTAATCACGTCCCGCTGTCCCCGTAACGGGGATATGGCATACGGGGACAACGGGAATAAACTTATTTACAAGTTAGTAGTACAAGTTAGTAGTACTTATTTCACAAGTTTTGTTTATATTAGAATATGTATGTTTAGGTTAAGGTATTTTTCTATGGGCCTGTGTCGCCTGAAATAAATGGTATTATCATTATTACCTCATTTAATTCATCTACATATATATCATTTACATTTCTAAATATTTTTTATAAAATCGAAAAATAAACATTAATAAATAGTAGCCCACCGGTATCGGGAGCAGGGTCCAAGCTACTGGTGTTCAGGGGTTCTGAGAGAGGAACCTCCTAACGATACGCGCCGTGTCCAGAAGTACCGCTTTCTGGATCAAGCCCTTGATCCAAAAAATCAAAGATCGCTTTTAGCGATAAGACCGCCCATTGTGTCACCCTATGTAAAATGACTACATTTTTATCTGTATTTTTTTTATGGTGTACATAATAAAGAATATTCTATTCTATTCTATTCTATCCAGCTGCCTAACGAGAAACTCCTCTCAGGTGTTGGTTGAGGCTCTTGGCTATTATGCCATTGGCTGTCACGACTATCGGTACAATGACGGCTGTATTCACATGCCACTTGTCAACAACCTCGCGAGCCAGGTCAAGATACTTAATCTGCTTATCTTTTTCAGCTTTCACGAAGTTCTCGTTATGCGGAATCGGTATATCAATAATCATTATTAAATATCCGTTCAAAGAACATAACACTCATCATGCTTGTTGATTTGGTGACTGAAGTCGGTTTCACCCAAAAGACTCAGTCCACCAAGCCTTCTGCTCCTTCCTGCATCACCTCAATACGGTGAAAGCGTGTTCGGTTCCGTGTTATCCATTCATGAATTGCTTAGCCTATCTAGCACTAATGGACTAGCCGTTTTACCAGTAGTGTCCTCTATGTGCTTCTGAAGGATTGAGTTTTTTACATTGACTGTAATAAGTGGAATTACGGAGAATATGTCTTGCCGTTCTAATATTTCGTAGTGCAACTTTTTCACCGTTAGCGAATGGTACAGTTTTTTCACAGTATCAATCAATCTGCCTAGCCTTTTCCCAACTATGTTGGGGTCGTTTTCCAGTCTAACCGGATGCAGCTGAATACCAGTATTTTACATGAAGCGACTGCCTATCTGACCTCCACAACCCAGTAACTGGGTAATACGGTACGCCTTGGTAAGAGTGGTGTCAGACTTTCGGCCTTCTGACGACTCTTAACGACTGTCGAAGATCCACGAATGACAGCCGGGACCAACGGCTTAACGTGCTTTCCGAAGCACGGAGGAGTCTCGGTATGTAAAGATGGTCACCCATCCACGGACCAACCTCGGCAAGCGTAGCCTAACCCAATGGATCGACCCGTGCGGCTGTTATTACTTAGCCACAAGCTCCTCCCGTCCCCTTTCAGGAACAAAGTTGCACTTATGTATCCAGGCCTAAATGTTTTACCATGCAATATCCAGGTAGCTTGCCCAGCAAATAATTTGTTAATATAGTACCCACTTTATTTCCACCACCTACCTGCTGGAAAATAAAACCGGCAAAGATACGGCCATATACAAGACCTCTTTGTTGTAAAAATACGTGATGCGGGCTCGGCCAATGAACGGGCTTACTTTCAAGCTAGATACGTTAGGGGTCTCCGAGGTACCCTAAAGCTAAAATACTGGAGATAGAAGATCCGACCATGATGTTAGGTAAACAGTATATAACGCCGCTCCAAAATTTTCTGGATCTTTCTTATAGTGTAAAGGTCCGACTATTTTTGGTTGTTGGTTTAGAAAATTAAACTGTAGGCGCTTTCGTTGACTTCCTTTTATGTAGTGGTCGGTTTGATAACGTTAAACCGTTAATTAAAATTATTGGATAGTTAAAATTGCCTCTCTTTTGTGGATTTTGAAATATTATTATTATGGAGATGAATTCTTGAGAGTAGGGAATGTATCTTTTGTTACTATTTTTACTTTAGTTGTTGTTTTTTTAATAGACATCGTAATTTTTTTTTTGTATGTGCGTTTAGTTTGTGCAGAATAAACAATTTTTATTAATCTTTTTTTATTTAGTGTTTTTTGCAATGTAAATAGTTTTAATAATTTGCTCGTCGTGCGATGACGCTACTATGAATAAAATAAAGTTTCGTAAGTCACCTCTTTTAAACAATGTTATTTTTCATATAGTTTACAAACGCGATCCGTCCCACATAAATATATAAAAAACCGGTACCTCCCGTATCAACATTTTTCACCCGGGTTCACATACCCGGGTAACTACAAAAAATAAATAGTGCTCGTTTGCGCAGTAATTAGGTTAGACGGATAAATTGGCGCCCCGGGTGTTATGTGCCTCGCTAACGAACAGACCAACCGGGTATATACAAGAGGTAATCAGTATGCCCAAGAACTGGGTAACATTGACCTTGTGTTCGAGGGGCAAATTGACTTTTTTTGCCATTACTGTTTGCTTTTATTCGATAAGGTAAGTACTACCTGGGTAATTGTCGCTTAGTGTTATTGGGTCGTTATTCGGTTTGCTGCTGGAGAACGATTCTTGGTTTAATTTTCTTTTACTCCCTGGATACAGGTGTTTTTGTTCCTTTCCAAAATGATAGTTACTACACTAACGACCAATATAAAAAGCCACTTTCAAAGTGCCAAAATATCTAAATATCTCCTAAACTACACAAGTTAGCTACATGAAGTAAAACATGACACACAAAAAAATTTCAATTCAGTTTATAGGTTTTTTATGCGCTATTAAATACACTTGAATGTTGTTTTTTACCAAAAGCTACCTTGCGTGGCTTCGGAAATGTTTCATGATAAGTTAGTGGCTTTTTTATATTGCTCGTCAGTGTATCTTTGGTTACGTTATACCAAAGAGAGAGGCTATATAGTAATTGCGTTATACAGTTCATTTTAAAATATTCCTCGAGAACGTAAGTCAAACAAAAAAATTATTTTGAATGAAGTAGCAGTCTGCACCATAACTTTATTAAGTGCAACACATCTTATAGTCGAAACAACGTCTTGTTCATTAGCGCACAGCAAAACGTTGAAGACAAAATGTATTCATATGCATATTTTCTAGAAACTGCTCCAGACACTTACTTCTCATTAATATGCACTCTTAAACTCAACCAACCCAGGCCCGCGCAAGTCAAGTGCAGTCACCATCAAATACACCTGAAGAACTCCAAGAAAAACATATCAAAGCAATAAAACTCCTCCAAGTCGCGATAGATTCCCCGCAAGCGTTCGACTCTGTGAAGCATGGCCCCTGCGACACCCAGATAAACATACAGCCGTCTATCATTCCGTTTGTGGCTACCAGCCAAAAAGTATCGCGCACAAACTCGGTTCGTTGCCCAACTACCAACCAGTGTTTTTCTGGGAATTTACAATTTCACACACGGTGGAACACAGTAACCTAATCTGTGGAGACTTGGGCCTTAGAGATACGACGATCTTGATTAATTTGTGGAACGCCCACTGTTTGCTTTGAACAGTTAATTACGACATTAATACTCTATTTTGTGATCTGTTTATGTTATATAAGGCCAATTACTTAGATGGCTAACCATCTACGCTATCTACTACCTAGTTAGTAGTAGTATTCGTAATTGCTACCCCAACTCTCCCAGAGTTGGGACAGGAATTACGAATAGAGTTGTAAAAGATTTATGTTTGTATAGTAGGTACATATAAAATATATTTTTATTTATTCGCTACGGGTTAGCGCTTGGCCTGCATCTTACCTGATGGTAAAAAACATAATCTCTAAGGATGGTGATGTTTTGAAGCAGCAGTGCCGGTAAAATCTTTGGTCGATGGAGAGAATCATAAAACCAATCTGCCGATTCTGTCACTGACTAAAATTATGAGTATAAGCCATCTTAATTCTACCCCAATCATAAGTTTAGATAGCTATTTTCATCAAGACCTAAAGCAATTTTAATTAATCTACATAAACACATTTAGCGAGCTTGGTAATCTCGCAGAGTTTATATTTGGATATACAGACATATTAAATTGTATGCAAATTACGATTTCATTAAAGCATTTTGAGCAATTCTGTTTTTTGGAAGAGTCGACACAATCGATAGCTTATTGGCTATTAGCGGTATAATAATGTGGTTGGTGACGCAAGTCGTAGTCGCTTTGGTTGTGTGTGGTTTGCGTTTACGTTTTGTTTATGTTTGAGTACATAATATAGTTTTGAGGTTAACAAATTTTGTGTTACGTTTTGCAAGGTTATAATAATTATTCTAGTAGTGTAAAATATTTGTGTTTAGTAAGCTTTGTTAACGCAATCATTTTGGATATTATTAGCAGTAAATATTGTCGGTTGCTGTTTCGCTTTGGCAATTTTCACAATATTTTGAGAATGAAGATTGACTGTATTGATATCATACCAAACTTGTTCCAGATAATCTACTTAATACAATTCCTAAATTCTCTGGTAGACAACGCACAGCCTAAACCGTCTAGAAGCATACAATTTTACACAAGAGTCCCTTTTGTAACGAAGGTGCGCACTAAGGAAGAATTAATCTCCAAAAGGGGTTAAATAGGGAATGAAACTTTGTCTGGAAGTTGGATATTTTGCCCCTGAGAAGTCTCTACTATATATATATCTATCGGGCGCACAGCTTTCTTCATATGAGGCCCTTTGTGCTTGTGCACGGTTTCTATACGTTACGGCGTAAAAACCGCGCCATAGAAAAAACTTGTCCGTGAACAAGCTTCCATAGTGATCGATACAATACTGACGACCGTGCCTACATACGGCGTATAAACCGCGAAGTAGAAAAAACGTGTCTGTCAACAAGCTTCCATAGTGATCCATACAACACTGACGACCGTGCATACACGGCGAATAAACCGTCGTTTTACATGGCAAGAAAAACGTGTGCGTACACACGACCACACATCAAGCTATACATTTCTAGTTTATGCTGATCTCACATTGAATAGAATTTGCGTACAATGAGAGGTCAGCTTATACTGGAGATGTATCACTTGATGTCCGTATGTACAAAGGGCCTAAAGGTACTTCTCCTTCCTTCACAATTTTTGACCACTTATCTATCATCATCATATCATCCATCTTAATGAACACCTATCTGTCAGTCAACTTTAGACTTCCCAACGCACTATGCTAAAAAAAACCCCTCGCGATGGACACGACGATCCTCCCCCAGTAATCTCATCACTCCACTTGTAATCCTATATTCGCTGCGTTCGGGGGTAATCCTTTGAACCGGCGACACGGTGCATACCCAGATAATGAAGATCCAACTGACGAACTGACGTATTGATCCGGTTGTGACGTTTTTAATGCAGTAAAAAATGAGGGTGTAAAATGGGTTGGTTAGGTATCTTAGTAAAGATATAATATGGTGTGCATAGTACTAGCGACTGCTTTGTTTTAACATGGCGCCGAGCTACTCTGACTTAAACAGAAAACAAATGTTTTGAAATGTTTTGGAACTATCTATCACCTTATCTAATGTAGGCCACACACGCTACGATCTACCGTACCGTTTACCTGTGCAGGTGTGCCTGCGCAGGTCGACCAGTGTCCAACTGCACAGGTCTATTCCAATTCATGCTCCGGAAAACCTGTGCAGAAGGAAAATGAATAAGTGCACAGCTAAACCTCTTCCGTAAACCGTAGTGTCTACCGCCGCCATTATTCTGCTGTCAAGCGGCGTTGTTGTAAGACAAGGAAGGGTATGAGTGCCGCAGTTATTACAGGTTCAATAAAGAAAAGAAAAGAAAGAAAGAATAATGTTTATTTGGACACAGGTCTTGAACGACAAAAAAATAAATTTAAAAAAGTGCAAATAATATTTTAACAATAATAGTGACTGTGTGCCTCACGGCTGCTCCAAAATGTTTAATTTCAGCATTCAACAAGAGACGTTTCAGCTTTGTACCTAGGATGGCAAAGTATCTTCTATGCCTCTAGTTTTGCAGGTGTCCATAGGAGAGTGGTGAGTTGGTGACCACTTACATCAGGTGGACTAAATGCTTGATTGCCACCCAATAACTTGAAAAACCGTTACCGTGTGGTGCCGGACGTAAAGAATAGTACCATCCCATTTTTTCCCGTGGGTGTCATAAAAGGCGACTAAGGGACTCACTAGAGAATGGGCAGCAGCGTTCTCTATGCATTTTTAACACCATACTGTGATCGCCAACCCACCAAGCTTGGCGATTATGGCAAACCCCTCCATTTGGGGGAGGCCTATGTCCAGCTGCCTTTCACTAAGTAACTAACTACTAAAACTACCCCCTTTCTTTTTGCCTTCTTCAAGTTATTGATTAAAACTTTAAAAAGGTTTTATTGGATAAAACACAGTTTTGAACTGAGTGAAAACACGTAATCTTGTTACAAGACGCCATATTTCAGAAGTCACGACAAAATTAATGTTTGAAAGACTTCAAGATTTGAAGTAATGAGCTTTGGTTATGGCTTCAGAAGTATTGGATTCAATGTAGATAAATACATATAATTATTACCTAAATGTTATTTCAGTTTGTGGTTTCCTTGTTACTGAGTTTACTAAGTGCGTTTAATTTGGCATGCTTTTTCTTTTACAACCGTTCATGAATTATGGGTCTGTTGAAACGCCTTTTCAGCAAAATATATAATGAAAGTCATTTTAAATTCATTGCACCTGTATTTTAGACAATTTCAGAATTGAAGCCGATATTAAAGATACATAACAATAAAAGTACTGATGACGATTGACGATTTCCGAACCTTCTTCTTTTTTTATCGGCTAAAAAGAGGAAGGGATCTATTCAAATTCGGTAATCTCTAAAAGGGTTAGATAAAAGGGGATCGATTTAGTTGAGAAAATTCTATAGTGAAAATAGCATAATAGGTATATTCTCAAATACTGTCACGAACATACTTTTCAATCAATCAATCAATTTATTTTATTTCAGATCATACAATCCAACTTGTTATTAATTACACACATTATCTTAAATACTATTATCACTTAGTACTTAATAATATTTGGCAAATGTTGGTCCTAATTACTAGTAATGTCAAAATAATCATCATTAATAATGTCAAAATCATAACTATAATGTCAAAATGACCATTAATAATTTCAAAATCATAACTGCAATGTCAAAAAGACCACTAATAATGTCAAAATCATAACAATAATGTCAAAATGACCATTAATAATTTCAAAATCATAACTATAATGTCAAAATGATCATTAATCATGTCAATGTCATAACTATAATGTCAAAATGACCATTAATCATGTCAAAATCATAACTATAATGTCAAAATTCAAATGAAAGGGTTCAAGATGCTAGGATTTGTCTTGCGTAATAGCAACGAGTTTTCTAAAGCCTCAACTAGAATTCTTCTATATAATACATTAGTTCGCCCACTCCTTGAATACAACAGCACCGTATGGAATCCTCACTATGACATTTACATTAAACGCCTGGACAGTGTACAAAGACGCTTTCTATACCATTTCTGCTATAAAGACCGTCTCGCAAAAACAATCAGGAGCTACGAATTGAGACTACAACATTATAAAATGTCCTCGTTGTTGGATAGAAGAAAGGTTCTAAATCTCACATTTTTTCACAAACTGTTCAATGGGGTTGTTGACTGTATCGAGCTTCTTGGAAAGCTGCAGATAAGTGCACCATCTCGCTTGCCGCGTACATGTAATTATAACCTTTTCTATGTGCCGGGTTGCAAAACAAACCTCGGACACTTCGCTGTTTTGCCGAGGCTCTGTAGGCAGTATAACGAAACATCGAAGCGTGATGAATTGGACATTACATGCAAAATGTCAAAGTTTAAAAAAGGTTTAAAAGCCATAAATATCCAAGCCATAATTCAATAATTTTGTCTGTTGTCTTTTATGATTATTATTTTATTATTATTATTTTATTTTTATTCTTAATGTTTTTATTATTAATTTGTTTTGTATCTCATTTTAATTCGATTTCTGATATCATGTTGTATGTTGTGATTTATTCATTGTTATATTTTCGCTTTGGCAAACTTAATGTTTTACCTAGATTATAAGAGAATGATGTGGTCTCCTATAATTGGAAGCGCACACTGTATTTGTCCCTATTCCTAAATTGTAAACTTGCATGTAATTGTGTAGCCTCTGTTGGAGATCCAATAAAATAAATAAATAAATAAAATCACCATCAATAACTAACGAAGAACTAGCTTCTGCCCGCGACTTCACCTGCGTGTTTTGACATAAAAGGTGTCGTATGGCACTATGCAATAACGAAGCTTTCTATAAATTAAAGATATTTTTTAATCGGTTCATTACTTCCAGATATCCTTTAAGAAACATATAAACAAACAATTTATTTTAAGCCTTTATGATATTAGTTTTGAGGTTTCGATGGAATATAAGCAACGTTCAATCTTGCAAATCAAGATGACTGCTTGTTTTTCTAGAATGTCTCAACAGGTTGTGACAAGTTTTATATCTACACGACAAGAACATAAAGATTCCCGACACTGTCATTTACTCATTCATTACCACCCATATTTAAGGTGAGTATAGACTAGAGCATTTACTTGGAACAGAACATCGAGCACTCACCGATTTTAAATTTGATCGAACCGCACTTCGAATACGACACTCAATGTTTTGTTACAACCTGATTTTAAAAACTAACGAACGTATTTCTGTAACATTTTATCGAGTAAAGGCATGAGCGCAGGCGACACGAAGTGAGGTGCGCGGGCCGAGGGCAGGTCTTTACAAAAAACGCAAGGTAGAAAGTAATGTTACAGGTAACTCACTCACTCGCCGTGAGCATTACGTAGAACGCAGCGTCGAGTATTCGCAGGAACGTTACATTACATGGAAATGCTTTTTTAAATTGAACTTTTGCTTGTATTGTACCATTCGTAAAAAGGTTACATTACATGGACAAAATGCACGTAGGTATACACTTACCTTTACGGATAGTAGGTAAACAAAAGAATAGCCATGTTTTTATTATTCATGTTATTATTAGTCTCGTCACGATGATTTGCTTTGGTAGAGTTCATTGATATAACGCGGTTCCACAATAATTTACGTATCAATACTTATAGTGGTGTAAACAAGAGTACGGACCTATTTATTAACTTGCAGTCATAATAATTATCATTTTTAATTAGGTGTATGTTGAGCAATTTGGGAGATGCTTTTAAGATAAACAGAGAGACTTATAACATGATAAGGACTGACTAATTTCTCTTGACACTTTCAGGGTTTTATTTATTTACTAGATGTGCCCACGGTTTCACCCGCATAAGCCTTGACCCCGTAAGAATAAAAAGTATCCTTTGTCCCAATCCAGGTCATGGTCTACCCATGTGCCAAATTTCATCCAAATCTGTTAAGCCGTTTTAGCGTGAAAGCATAACAAACAAACTCACTTTCGCATTTATAATATTATACAGGATGGATTTTTGAGATGGGGCAGTAAGGACAGCTACCTTCAGCGTTGTAGCTACAGGTTGTAGATACAAGCTAAGCGATCGTATGAGACTGTCCTTAACTTTTTGAAAGATTTCGATCTGCATTCATAAATTTTGAAAAAAAAGAACAGTCAGCAAGAAAATTGGCAGTTTTCACAAAAACTTTTTTTGATGCCAATCCATCCTGTTTCTTATAAGGATCAAAAAACTCTATAGGTCCAACTGAGGTTTGAGTACTAGAAAAGTCATAAAACGCAAAAAACTTTTCCCATACATTTCGTAAGAAAGAAACTCCAACACAAAACATTTGAACTTCGAACGAATACTCATTGTCATTGTTAACTCATGTCTTCGATGTAGCGATAACAATGTAACGATGAGAGGTAACGATGTAAATTATTTGTAATGTGGACATGATTTGTCCACATTACAAATAATATACATCGTTTTATATGAACAGGAAGGGTTACCTTGCCAGGGCCCTTTCTTCTCCGAAAATTGTTTGTCCGAAAATCATTATCCATAACACGTTTGCTATAAACTACAGTAACCATAATGTTCAAAAATTCTAAATTTCGTTTTACATAATTATCTTTACTTCTAAAACTATTCTGTCATAATATCAAGTACTATACTATATAACTAATACTAATACTATAACTATAATAATTGAATCTCCTAATTTTGTATGAAATAAAGTCATATGTCCTAAGTATTGAATTACATAATGTGTATTATTCCGAATTTTCATTTAGGTATAATAAAATTGTTAGTCCTAAAACATTTGCAAAAAATTTGGTTTTAGTGACAGAAACGAATCGCTGTAAATCCGACTCCACGCAGTCTTGTCTGCCCTACCCCGTAGAGTGTATTTTTTTTATTATTTTTTTAAACATATACAACTATCATCACAGGCTTACCTAATACAATAGTGTTCTTATAGTTATAATAGCTTACAGTTACACTTAAAATTATATTATTAATAGCTTTCAGAAAAGCAAAATGTGGCCCGTGTGAATTCACTCAGAGTACAATTGAAGCAATCAATCTGTTGTGACACCATATTGAGTGTATGCAGGGCACGCGTCAGCGGCGCGTGCTGCAGCAGGTTGGTGCGAGCAGGCGGCACCGATAGCAGCAGCGGTCGCCTCCGTCACCCCACGTACCCATAAGGTACACACAACCCAACCGTGCGTAGAACGCCTGGGTTATGAATTTTACCACGCATAATCTTAAATAAGTAAGTGGCGAGAGCTACTTCCCGTCTTACTTCCAGTTTCCTATAGCCTACCATGCCCAGCACAAATAGAGTAGGATACAACAGTGGATACCCTGGATACACACCATACTGCTTTAGGTACAGGAATCTCACAAATTTGTTTTGGATCCATTCTAGCATCAGTTTGTACTTGGCTTCATGTGGCGACCAGACGACAGCATTGTATTCCAAATGACTTTTTACAAGCGCTTCGTACAATGATCTCAGAGCACTGATGTTGGTGAACTGATTTCCTAGTCGTAAGACCAACCCTAAATTGCGGTATGCTTTTTTACAAACATCGGTGGTATGCTTACGGAAATATAAATCAGTTGTAAAGCGCACGCCTAAGTCTTTAACCTCTGAGACACGTTGCAGTCGGATTCCATCCATGCAATAATGATAATGACTTGGGTCGCGCGCACGGGTAAATGATAACACCGAACATTTGGCCACATTAAAGTACATCCTATTGCTACGACTCCACTCTACTACCCCATTAATATGCTGCTGCAGTATGTCATGATCTGTTTCCTGTTGTATTTGAAGAACTAATTTCAAGTCGTCAGCAAATAACAATGGTATGGATTTATTCACTACTCTCGGCAGGTCATTAACTGTTAAAATGAAGAGTAAAGGCTCTAAATTACTGCCCTGACTGACTCCTGATCTCGTAAAATAGGGCTCAGAGAGCTGCCCACTACAGTCGACGTACTGACAACGGTCTCGTAAATAGCAGGCGAAAAACGACAAAGTGTGAGGTGTACAGCCTACACCAGCCAATTTAGCTAAAAGGACGTCGTTATCTACTGTGTCAAAAGCCTTCCTGAAATCGAAGTAGGCAACATCTACCTGTTGACCCGCGTCAACCGTCGGTCCTATTTGTATCATAAGATCCAGTAAGTTCCCCGTTGTCCCCCACCCAGGACGGAAACCATGCTGCGCGTCGGACAACAGAGCGCTAATCTGTGGATACAGGCTACCGTGAACGGTCGACTCAAATACTGTAGCTGGAGTGCATAATACCGCTATAGGTGTATAATCGCAGGGTGCTGAACCTCTACTACCTTTGGGCACGCGTACAACTCGGGTAAGTTTCCAGCGCTCAGGAAAAGTTGCGGTCGTGATACAGACGTTGAATAAGTGTAGCAACGGGTCAACCAACGCCGCACGGCAGTCCCTAAAAATGTACGCCGGAATACCATCCGGCCCAGCTGAGCGCTTAGGCAGCAAGCGGGCGAGTGCGCGCTGTACGTCAGCGGGGCCCACGCTCGCTAGGTCCACCCGCGCGCCCGGCGACGCGCTCGCCGCCTTAATTAAAATCGCGTAGGCGTGGAGGGGCTAGGCGGCCCGCGAGTTGAGGAGCAGGTGGTTGTAACGCTCGCCGCCGCGGCTGAGGCTAGACGGCAAAGCCGGCCAGCAAGTCGAAGCTGACAAACAAATTTAGGGCATATTGTATTTAGACAAAAAAGTTATCGTATAACTGGGTTGTGGAGGTCATATAGGCGGTCGCTCCGTGTAAAATACTGGTATTCAGCTGCATCCGGTTAGACTGGAAGCCGACTCCAACATAGTTAGGAAAAGGTGTTTTGATTTTGATTGAGATATCCCGATGATAAGAGGTGACGGTCACGGAGTTTGGATTCTACATAGTTGGCATACGGTTCAGTTTAGTTTTATCAACGGTATTGTCTTGTTTTCCATAAAATTATTTGTACTATAATTGTTTTCCATAAAATTATTTGTACTATAATTGTTTTCCATAATCGTTCCCCCTCATAATATTTATTTGCACTATTATCATTTATACTATTAACGCTTGTCATATCAACTTATTAATTATAACTTTTATTTGCCATAAAATAAGTTTCCATAATAACATGTGTTATAATCATTAGTTTCTATAAGTAACACATTAAATAATTGATACTTGACATACTCGTAAGCAACATTTAATATAATTTAGAAACGTTTATTGCCTGTAATCAAATGATTTATTACAGCAAACAATCTTTAGATAATAAACAGTTTGTCAAATTCGAAACGGTTAGGTTAGGTTAGGTTAGAACTGTGACGAAACAACGCGCGAAGGCGAGCGAGCGTAGCGAGCGTGCCGCGGCAGCGGCCGCCGAGTGCTAGATTTCCTCTTTTGCAAAGCAAGCATGCATGGTAGATTAGGTTTATTTTTAGGTTTCCTTGTTAATAAAAAAAATTGTATCATATAATCATATATTAATCAACTGAACTAGCATTGTTGTGCTAGTATGGGCAATTTAATAATATGGTGAATAAATGTAATGGAAAACGAAATGATTGAAAATGAAAAATATAGCAAATAAATTTATGGATTAAAATTATTATGACACTTGATCGATTATGACCAATGAAATTAGTGAAAATGATTTTATGTAATTTCACGATTATGGCAACTGAAGCGTTATTTCTAATGAAATTATGGCAAATACAAGTATGGTATATAAAATTATTGCATTTTAAATTATGGCAAACATGAGTAAACCTTTATCAACATGACAACTAAGAATGAAATCAAAAGAGGGGTGAATTAAAAAAACGAAAACAAAATGTTATACATAGTTTATTCCTAAAAAATATCAATAAAAAAAACTTTAAAGATCATTTTCTGAATCTTGACATAAATCGAAATACCAACAACAAAAATGGTGCAGTCCAAATAAAAAGTAAAAAATATATTTCATACGTAATTACAAAACCACACTCCAGAGGTACTCAAATTCCCTCGTTGATTCTTAACTTAAATCTAATAACCTAAATTGAATTCGAGAATAGGTATAAAGTCATACACGGAAAGAAATAACTAAAACAATGGTTTAATAAACGAAACAACGCTACTTCTCAAAGGGAATGTTTTATAGGTTGCCTTAAATAAATATCTAATGACTTAAATCGAAAGAGATACAATGACAACAAAATATTTAAATCAAATCAAATCAAATCAAAAGTCATTTATTCAAACTAGGCTGAGAATCAGCACTTTTCGAACGTCAAAATTACATAAGACAGTCCCCCAAAACGCCCACCCTTCACCACTTCCTAGTGCGTTAGCTGGGAAGAAGAAGTGGCGCAACAAACTCCCCAGCTGCACAGCTGTCTGTTCAGTTAGAAGAACAAAAAAAAGATTCTATATAATAGTATTCAAAATAATTTACATTAAGCAACACAAAACATAATTTAAATTATTAGCCATATATAAGCTAGCACACGCCAATATACCAAACAAAATCATCGAGAACTATACTCAGGCAGAAATAAAAAACAAAACGTAAACAGAACTTAATATCTTAATAAAAGCCACCAGGCATAAAGGGCGTGCCCGCTTACATATAGTTGTAACTGGAAGTTATAAATGATAAACTAGGACCATCGAGGTAAAATAAATAAACAAACAGTTAATTACTAATAGTAATAAATAATATGATCAATTGTCGAGGTCACTAGCTAACCACATATTGCAATACAACTCATAAAAAAAACATTGTGATGAGTAGATTATGTCAACAATAATTAAATTTAAATAATTTGACTTTTATAGTCAAATAAATTAAACAATTACTTATATAAACTCATATAACTTGTCAGTGGGTAAGCTGGAGAAAGAACATAAACATTGTCTTGAGTTAACTACAGCGACCAACTATTCTTATCATTTAAGTAGTCGTTGATAGAATAGTATGCCTTTGAACAAAGCTTGGATTTTACTTTCGTCTTAAACGCATTAAAAGGCAAATCTACCAAAGAAGAGGGTAGCTTGTTATAAAAAATTATACCAAGCCCAACAAATGAGTTATGAACTTTATGAAGCCGGTGAAAGGGAGCTCGTAGTTTGTCCTCATTTCTAGTGTTAACATTGTGAAAATCACTGTTTTTAGTGTATAAGTGTATATTTTGCCTAATATATAAGATATTGGCGAAGATGAATTGAGATGCCACCGTGAGGATACCAATATCTTTGAAAAAATCTCTTAGAGAAACTCTGGCACCTAGCTGGTAAATAGCTCGAACAGCTCGTTTTTGAAGGACAAATATATTTTGAATATCAGCAGCTTTGCCCCACAGCAGAAGACCGTAGGACATAACGCTATGAAAATAACTAAAATAGACTAAACGAGCTGTATCAACGTCAGTGTATTGTCTTACTTTCCTGACGGCGTAGGCGGCGGAACTGAGCCTTCCCGCTAGGCTCGATATATGTGGGCCCCACTGAAGTTTGGCGTCTACTGTTATGCCCAGAAAAACTGCCGAATTTACGGATTCAAGCACCTCTTTATCTAAGACGATGTTGGGACCTAGATTTCTAACATTAGGTAGGGCGAACTTTACACATTTCGTTTTCTTAGCATTGAGAACTAGGTTATTTGTCGTAAACCAATCTGTAACCATTGAGAGTGCACTGTTTACATCGTCAAAATCTTGTCTATTCCTTTAGGCTTCCATTTAGGGTTCTCTATTGTGTTCCCTAACTTTTTTGTCCATAATCTAAAGTGCCATAATTTTTTTTCTCCTAATTATCATTTGTCCAAATGATAACTTGCCAGAACTTAATGTCACATAATATCGCATGCCATAAAATTTAAATCCCTAAATACAATATGCCCTAAATTTGTTTGTCATAAATATTACAATCAATAATATACAAAAGACATAAAACCGTTTACAATAAAAGTTTAAAGTTCTAAATTCAAATTATTTAATGTTTATTCCTAATAATATTTTTTAAACAAATTTGTAGTACATTAAACAATATTAACATTAATATTTTTTATTTCCCTGTAAGCATGCAAATAAGCATACACCATGCATGCAGCAAACATGCAGCTTGCAACGAGCAAGCAACCATGCATGCAGCATGCAAGCGAGCATGCAAGCGAGCATGCAAGCAAGCAGCAAACAAGCATGCAGCATGCAAGCGAGCATGCAAGCAAGCATGCAGCATGCTTGTTTGCAGCTTCTGTCATGGCTCCGGCCGCGGCGGTCCCACGCAAGCTTATCGTCGCAGATGGTTTGACGTCGCACCTGCTCCTCAACTAGCGGGCCGCCTAGCCCCTCCGCGCCTACGCGATTCTAAATTACACTCTAGGGGTAGGGCAGACAAGTGCGTGGAGTCGGATTTACAGCGATTCGTTTCTGTCACTAAAACCATTTTTTTTTTTTTTTCGGAGTAACAATTTTATTATAAATGAACATTCGGATACACATTATACACATCACATTATATAATACAATACTTAGGACATATGACTTTATTTCATGCAAAATTAGGAGATTCAATTATTATAGTACTCGATAGTTTTAGAAGTAAAGATAATTATGTAAAACAAAATATCAGATTTTTGAACATTATGGTTACTGAAGTTTATAGCCAACGTGTTATGGATAATGATTTACGGACAAACAGTTTTAGGAGAAGAAAGGGAGTACCAATATTTAGGTTCATAAATCACAAAGTAAAACTACACTTAACAGAAAAATACTACTAAGCACTAAATATTCAAATTTGATTATGAAAATCCAACTAGAAATAAAAACGCGGCTGTATGGATATTTCTGGTTGTGTTAGTTTGGTTATTTGTCAATTTATGCAATTGTTACGGCTAAATTGATTCAAATGAACTGACACACAAAACAGCACACATACATAGATCATGTCCTCGATGAATATATAAGATATTTTTACACGGGCACATACATACCCTTACGATGCTAGTGAAATCACAAGCGATAACTAGTAAAATTACAATGAAGAATCTTGATCTAAATATCTCTTAACTTCAATTCATAGCGAGCAGTAGGGCTTCGCAGACCAAATGGACTTTGTTCAAAGGTTGGAGTACAATTCTGTTCACCTAAAGTGAAGCGACGCAACAGCCTAGCTAGCCCGACCTTCACTTGGAGGCGAGCGAACCGATAACCTAAAAAATATATATAAATAATTATTAGCAATTAATATAAATGGGATAAGTTTAGGCCGAGACAAAGAAAGAGAAATCATAAAATATAATTTCTGAAATCTCCGAATGATTAGGCAGAGATATATCTATGGTAACAAACATATTTCACCAATTATTCTTAAGTCCCATGTAATAAGAGCGAGCTTATTACGATTTGCCGGGCACAACAAATTCAGACTACCCATAATAAGAGAGAAAAGAAGAGTAAAGTGTAAAATACGATGATAATATATAGTCTCCATTATCTGATGTATATGCCTGCCTGTTTGCCTGTGCAACCTATACGTATAGTGACATTAATTTCCTAGACGAAACACAAAGACCGAGAGTGCTGTTCTAAAATTAGATGGTATTCAGACAAAATATATCTAATTTTTTAATAAGAATCATGTGATTTACATCATTATCATATTCAAGAATATTTGTTTCAAGACCGTTTTGATATTAAGCAATTTTATCTAACTACCGTATAGACGACGGTACTAAATTGGAAACACACGATGTTTTTGAATAATGACACTAACAATCATGAGTCAATCATGGGAGACACTGATAAACCAAAAGTAATTTAGATTACTTACCAATGCAAATACGATTTCCTTCACCAAATGGTAAATAAACATAGTTATTTATTTTAGAATAGTTTTCTGATGAAAACCTCTCCGGATCAAATACATCTGGGTTAGGGAAATATTTTTCATCCCTGTGAAGAGCAAAAACTGGTAACAATATAATATTATCTTTTGTTATGGCTACTCCAGACGGTAGATATGTATCTTTTGTGCATATTCTTTGTATGACACCTATTGGGGGATACTTTCTCATTGCTTCGTTAAGCACTTTGTCCAAGTACTGCATTTTCTCGATGTCATTGTAAGTGAGTTCTTCAGTACCACCTTCCAAGGCCTTGTCTATTTCATCGTGCAATTTCGTTAACATTTTTGGATTGTTCGACAGTTCCAGTAGAGTGTAATGCATTGTGCTAGCTGAGGTGTCGGCGCCAGCAATGAAGAAGAAGAATGCTTGTGCGGCCAGGATCTCATCTGTAGGGTCCAATTTATACCCTGTAGTAAAATCCTGCATCACTCCATGTTTTTGAAGCTCCAAACAAATATCTATAAAATCGTGTCTTTTCGCAGTCTCGTGTCTTCTATTTTCTAGAACAGTTTTCACAGCGCCCACAAAGAATTCCTCAAACTCGCCGAATATTTTCAGTTTTAGGAGTTTGTGCAGAGAAGGGAAAACATTTACAATAAAAAATACGATATTTTGATACGTTGATGGTTTTAGAGCTTTCCATGCCATATCTAAGAACGGCGAATCCATAGTATTCTTAGTCTGAGTATCTATGCCGAACACTGCTGCGCCTATGGATGATGTAGTGTATGTGTACAGAGCGTTGAATGGTTTTTGCCGCATATGAAGATTATCTTCAAGAAAATCTACAAAATCTCGGGAACACTTGTCCAAGATATAGAACATATTCTTAAGTTTTAAGCTCGTGAAAACTGGACTTAGTTTCTGCCTTAAGATTTTCCATCTTTGAAAATCATTGATGAATAAAAGATTATCAGCCAGAAGGTCGTTTGGGTTTGCTATTATACCACGGCTGTGGAAGCTTTGGAAGTCTCCAGCAAGCACTGCTTGGATATCTGCAGGACACTTCACCATCAGCGTAGGAATTGTTCCCGTAGTCATTCCAACATACGGTTCTTCGTGCTCATTGTATATAGTTTTCGCAATTTCTGGCATCGACTGGTTACCGAACATAAACTTTATCATTAAGTCACTGATTTGTACTACATTTTGCTTCTTCCAGTAATTTCTGTTCGTAGTCTGGAAAAAGAACACCACTGTGCACAAAACTATCGTTATCAATAATATTATTAACAACATTGTGACTGCAATGCGCGCTCGCAAAGTTCACAATACCGACTGACAGATGCAGAACTCAGTTCCTATATTTAATCACACTTACGAGTATGCACAAATGAAAAGAGTTGTTTTTTCTTGTTAATTTATGCATTCCGGTGGTTCTCGTTTAATTTATTAATGACTGGTTCTATTGATTGCTTCTTATCTGTAAGTATAGCGAAGGGTAACCGTACTTATGTTTTTAGCTTATTCTACCCATTGAGCAGTATCACATGTTTATTTTTGTAAGTATGTTTGTGTGTTATTTGTTGGTTGAATGTCACGGACATTCAACCGAAAAAATATAACATTCCGGCATCAAGGGTAAGTAACCCACAAGACACAGCACCCGTCTTGTCAGAGGAACCTCCCTTTCCTATGGAAGATGAATAACTTTCTACCCTTGTTGTTGGAATCGAACCCAACAAACACCATGCGCGCGGTCTGCACGGGCAAGCAACGTGATCAACGCGTCATCGGCAAGCGGAGGCGCGGCGCGGCGGCGAGACGGCTCGCCGCGACGAGGACGACCACTTTTGCTTCTTACAAACTGGTTTGCAGTCTGTCATTAACATCATTACTGTTGAAAAATTCATTAAAAATGCAGATTTATAAAATCGAACCTTACAATTATTACCAACTACCTCCAGCTTATAAGTTGCTACGAACTTAGAAGTTTTTAACTTCTTACTTTATGTAGAAACCAGATATAATATATTTGATAGGTTATACCTATGTGGACTTCGACAAATTACAGTGTTACATCGAGGTGTTGCTAAACAAACCTGATGACGAGAGCGAGGAGCGTGAGCAGTTCCAGAACCAGTATTATTAGCTGGGTGCGACGTCGCAGAGTCGGCTCGGTGCTCGTCCCCACAGTCTTACTGTCTTCGAGATGGTTCCGTAACGAGTATTGAGGATGTACAGGCAGGTGACTTTAAGGGCGCACCGAGCTTCTGCCGCGAATGAATGGGATGGGCGGAATAAAGAATGGGTGGTTCGCGCGGTAATTTAGGTATTTCCTTTGTATTATTAAAACAAATAGGTACATATACTGAAAATGTAAAATGTATACGTTATAGAAAACATGTAGTTTGGTTATTATTATAAAACTGATGATCTTCCGTGAAGTATTTACGTCGAAATAAGGGTTTGGTTTTTAGAGATTATTTTTTTTTTTTTTTTCTATCGGGTATCGGGGACACTACAAGTAATCGTGTTTCTAAAGTATACAATTAATGGAGTAAATCTTTAAATACATACATACACATATTAATACACAACATTTTTTACACACATTTTTTTTTACATATTAATTGCATAAACAAAGGTTAAGAGGCCGTGCACGAAATCGTCTGATTTTGATCAATTTTGTTCATTAGTTGTGAGAAAGGGAAAAATAATCCATTCACCATTGGAAAGTCGAGTTTTTTGTTTTGCATGTGGCTGAAAGGAATTTTACAAACAAGTTAAATATTCATGGAAAATCACAAATATTCGCAACAAGATTTCCGAAAAATGACGCGAGATTGACGTTTGATCACTTTTTTACAAGAAACTACTTTTTAATTTGAACATTTAAAAATATCATCAACGTCGTTATAAGATCTACTTGTATGTGGCTGAACACTTTTTTTAATTTTCATACAAAATATAGAAAAAAACGTATGTTGAAAAAATCCTTTTTTTTAACTCAGTCAGTAATGTATTATTGCCTATATTATTTATTAAACATATGGTTTAGCAAGAAATTTTAAAATCACATATTAGTCTTCACCTATTATTATTATTTATTATTATTTTTATTTTTAGTCTGTGTTGTCCCACTGCAGGGCAAAGGCCTCCCTTTCTTCTTTCCACTCTTCTCTGTCTTGAGCTAGTGTGGACCAATCTTGTTTGTAGGCGTCAAGCTCGTCTCGCCATCTTCTTCTGGGTCTACCTCGATGTCGACGGACGTTTTTTGGGACACACATCGTGGTAGTTTTCGCCCATGACTCATTCGACATGCGGCATGACATGTCTTCATCTATCGTTGAAAAAATTCAACATTTGTAGAGCATACAATCAATCTGCCTAGCCTTTTTCCTTCTCTTCTCTCTTCTCTCTCTTTTCTATTTTTCTATGTTGGGGTCGGCTTCCAGTCTAACCGGATGCAGCTGAATACCAGTATTTTAGATGGAGCGACTGCCTATCTGACCTCCACAACCCAGTAACTGGGTAATACGATACCCCTTGGTAAGACTGGTGTCAGACTTTCGGGCTTCTGACGACTCGTAACGACTGTCAAAGATCCACGAATGACAGGGACCAACGGTTTAACGTGCTTTCCGAGGCACGGAGGAGTCTCGGTATGTAAAGATGGTCACCTATCCATGGACCAACCCGGGCAAGCGTAGCTTAACCTGATGGATCGACCCATGCGACTGTTATACTTAGTCACGAGGAACTAACTATTCGTAACTATCCGTTATTATGTCATTTGTTGTTTCTTAATGTCTTGCACTTAATAATATATAATATCATCAAAGAAAATAAAGAAAAGAAAGAAAGATATGTTTATTTGCGATAAACATGACGCAAAGAAAGAGAATGTCAACGCACCCGATTCCTCATATCACTCACATCTGTAATCGTGCTAGTATCTCTGCTGTGTTTTCTGATGCTTTAAAAAAAGCTATCGTGCTCCCTATTTACAAGAGTGGGGACAGAAAATGCATCAACAATTATAGGCCCACATCAGTCTTATCAGCGTTGTCAAAAATCCTGGAGAAGATACTATCCGACCCTTAAAAAAAATCATAAAACGCTTTAAAGTAATAGCCGACAATCAATACGAATTTAGGTCAGGTGATTTAACTGAGGACGCTGTGTTGGACTTGACGAATCTGATAGTGAAAAATTAGATAACAAAAATAGATTTCTATGCATATTTCTGGACCTCGCTATACCGTTTGACGCGTTTGAAAGGATAGGCGTACGAGGTATTAAGCATAACATATTTAAAGACTATCTTGCCCAGCGACGGCAACGTGTCAGAATAGGTATCTCAGTGATGAACGCTCAATCTTCTTTGGACTCCCACAAGGGAGTAGTTTGGGCCCTCCTTTATTCCAGGTTTAAAAAGGTTTAAAAAGGTCCCTACCAAACACTAAAATTTTCACCTATGCAGATGATACTGCTATCCTTCTATAGGCACCAAACCTGCAAGCGGTCAAGGAGAGTGCAGAATTTTCTCTTTCCAAGATAATGACCTGGCTAAGACCAAGTATGCTCAAACCTTGACAAAGCCAGTTTTCTTCCCTTCGCTGTTAGACCTAACACTAAACTACTAACTAAACGAAACTATTGATTTCTCTATAAAAGCACATATTTTCGATTGCCACGATTGATGAAATTGCCAGGTAATTTCTCGGGTGGTAAGTGTTAAGAACTTGGGAGAGCAGATGGATGATGAACTGAGATGGGACAAGCAGATTGGTACAATTACTACTTACATTAAGTACTTGAGAGAGCAGATGGATGATGGACTGAGATGGGACAAGCAGATTGGTACAATAAATTACTACTTACGAGTACATTAAGTGCAATAAATGCTTGATTGTCACCCCGTAACTTGAAAAACTACCCCATGCCTTCTTCAAGTTAATGATTAAAACTTTAAGAAGATTTCTTTGGATAAAACACAGTTTTGAACTAATTGAAAACACCTTATCTACATAGTTACAAGACGCCATATTCCAGAAGTTACGACGAGTTAAACAAAATTAATGTTTGAAAGAGTAATGTGCTAAGGTTTTGCTTCAGAATGTTTGCATTCTATGGAGATAAATAGATATCATTATTACGTAAGTGTTATATCTGTTTCTGGTTTCTTCGTTACTGAGTTTACAAAGTACGCTCATTTTTTTTTTCCTTCCAACCGTTTCATGAAAGGCTCTTTTAAAAGGCAAAATTCAAAATTTTCAGCAAAATATATAATAGAAATCATTTTAAATTCATTGCACTTGTACTTTAGACAATTTCAGAATTGAAGCCACTATTAAATATGGCTAGATACTTATCAAAACAATGAATGATGACGATTGACGATTGCCAAACATCCTCGTCGGCTAAAAAGAAGAGTGAATCTATTCAAAATAGGTAATCACTAAAAGGGTTAGATAAAAAGGCCTCGATTTAAGCCTCTGCAGACTGGCGTGACGCGACTCTATCAAAACAATTTCTAAAAAAACTTCACGGAATAACAATTACCGGTGTCGCGTCGCGTTGTCGTGTGGCGCCAGTCTGCACGACGGACGCTTTAGTTGGGAGAATTCCATAGTAAATACTTTTATAGGTATATTCCCAAATACCATCTCGAATAGATTTTTATTTAAAACTTGCTTCTGCCCGCGACTTCATCCACGTGTTTAGACATAAAAAATGTCCTGTGGCCATTGATATATAAATTAGTATATCAATGCATTAATGGTAGCTTTCTATCAGTGAAAGATTTTTTTTAAATCGGATCTTTACTTCCAGAGATCCTTTTATAAACATATAAACAAACAATTATTTTATCTCTTTATGATATAGTAATTTAACTTTAGATGAAATATAAGCAACGTTCAATCTTGCAAATCAAGATGACTGCTTGTTTTTCTAGAATGTCTCAACAGGTTGTGACAAGTTTCATATTTACACGACAAGATCATAAATATTCCCGACACTATCATTTACGCATTCATTACCACCCATATTTAAGGTGAGTATAGACACATACACACATACATAGCATGTATGCATGTATGTATGTTAGCATTTACTTGGAACAGAACATCGAGCATTCACCGATTTTAAATTTGATCAAACCGCACTTCGAACACGACACTCAATGTTTTGTTACAACCTCATTTAAAAAACCAACGACCGTATTGCTGTAACATTTTATCCAGCAAAGACATGAGCGCGGGTGACGCGGAGTGAGGTGCGCAGGCCGTGGGCAGGTCGTTACAATGAACGCAAGGTAGAAAGTAATGTAACAGGTGAATGCTCACTCACCGTGTGCATTATTACGTCGAACGCAGCGTCGAGCATTCGCAGGAACGTTACATTACATGGAAATGCTTTTTTAAATTGAACTTTTGCTTGTATTGTACCATTCGTAAGAACGTTACATTACATGGACAAAATCACAGATATCTGTATTTATATATGTATCTGTGGACAAAATGGTCTAGTATTTACTTACCTTTACGGATTGTAGATATAATCAAAAGAATAGCCATGTTTTTGCCGAATTTAAAAAAAGGAAGGTTATCAACTCGACATGTACGTATGTACGAGTACCTATGTTATTTTATTGGTACTGCAATATATTATGATAATCTGTTAGGGCTTCCAACCAAATATACACATGTTTATACATGTATGCATGTTGTTACATGGATAAATTGCTCTGGTATATACTTACTTTTACGGATAGTAGGTATAAAGAAAAGAATAGCTATGTCTTTACTATTCATGTTATTATTAGTCTGGACACGATGTTTTGCTTTGGAAGAGTTCATTGAGATAACGCGGTTCCATAATCATTTACTTATCAATACTTTATTTATTTATTAACTTACACAGTCATAATGATTTTAATGTTTATCTAGGTGTATGTTTGTTAATGTTGAGCAATTTGGGAGCTTTTAAGATAAACGGAGTGACTTATAACATGATAAGGATTGACTAATTTCTCTTGATACTTTCAGGGTTTTAATTATTTATTAACTAAGGCACTAAGTCCCAATATACAAATCACAAATACATAAAAATCATTACTTTCATTATAGGCACAGTATACATAAGTAACAGTATTATGTATGTCTTCATAGAAAACGACGCGCTTCTTAATATCAGTGTATCTAGTTGTATATCAGTATGCAACAGTTTCGAGTGCGTGGCAGTTACGCACGGACGCGGAAGGTTTATCTACCGAGCGACCGTAGGTAATTATTTCAAGGTTACTGCCGAGGCCTAATACTTTTACTTTATTATACTGTGGTACAATACCGCGTGATACAGCGTGTAAATGAGGAAAATTGCGTGGGGAAAGTTTTGAGTATGAATGAAAGTTTTGAGTGTGGATGATAATTACTATCAGAGTAGGGGAAAACCAAAGAATCACCACCAATACTGGTGAAATGCAGTTAGGCAGAGGTGTAACTATCGTACTGGGTGTACTAACACCCAGTACGATAGTTACACCTCTGCCTAACCCTCCGGGGAATACAGGCGTGATGGTGTGTTATGTGAAACCAAAGAAACGATGAATTGACTACGATAAAGGTGATATGATTGGAAAGACGGTGACTACTGAGATGAGTACTAATAGAGAAACTATGGAAGAAGGACATGTGCGCCGAAACCAACTAAATTAGGATAAGGCATTCAGTCCGCCTCTATACATTTGTGTGTTTAAAGTATTAAATAAATAAATCATAAGGGTAATAGAATGATGAAGTAATTTTTTTCTAAATCAGTGAATGCAGATCAAGATGTCTCAAAAAGTTAAGTCTCAGATCGCTTGTCTGTCGCTGGAACGGTTAAGGTACCTGTCCTTACTGCCCCATCTCAAAACATCACCCAGTATAGTGTGTCAAAAAAGTGGATTCAAAAATTGTTAATTTTTTTTTTTTATTTACACTAGATTAAGATAGAAACAATGTTCTAAATCTATTTATTAGGTACAATAATCGTTGACAAAGATGTTGTTGATATAAATAGATACATTATTATTTTTATCATTTCGACATTTATTATCTACTTTATTGATTTTATCACGATTGCCATCATGATTTTTTTTAATATTTTATATCGTTTTCTTTTCGATATCTTTTAAATTGTAATAATAATACACCAGATTAAATAGTAGTATCTACTCGTATCCATTTCGCCAGTGTTGCGGTAGGAAGCGAGCCAACTGTCATTAAAAAACCTTCTACGGGTTTGGGTTGCTAGTTGCTACTGCGAAATCCTGATGAAAGAACTCACCCAGGGTCCTAGGTTCAACTCACGCCTCACGGTTAGCAGTCGCGCCTGTGACAACTACACCAACTAGGCTTCTAGGCTGGCCAAGGACGGATGATAATAGAGAAAACGATTTCTTGAATGGATACCGTGAATTGGCGCCTCCCAGTTACGAGTATCTTCGTCTCGTCAGCTATCGTCCCTGCCAGCAGGTTCATCTAGACGCGGTGGCAGGTACGGATCATGTGAAGAAGTAAATGGCGCATCCTGAAAGAGCTATCTTTATTAACGGTGGACTGCTTTAGGCTGAATTTATTGATTGAGAGTGAAGTGGGAGCCTATAAATGTAAATCCGTACAACAGATTGTATGTAATACCTGAACAGACATGTCGTCATGTGATGTCATGTGACATGTGTGACATGTCGTCAGACATGGGACTTGTTTATTGTTTGCGGATGACCTGAAATTGCTGCTCGAGGTTCGGGATCACTCGGATTGTGAACGCCTACAGGCAGACATTGACAGAGTGGTCGAATGGAGCAATGACAACAAACTGCACTTTAATGTTGATAAATGTTCGGTGATGTCGTTCACTCGCGCGCGAACTCCCTTGAGTTATCAGTACAAGGTTGAGGATGTGCCGGTGCAACGAGTGTCTCAGGTACGAGACTTAGGGGTAGTCTTCTCTCAGGAACTAACTTTCCGTGAGCATATCAACAAGATATGTAAGAAGGCATACAGAAACCTAGGTTTCGTACTCAGGCAGTCCCAAGGATTCACCAACATCACGACACTAAGGGTACTATATGACGCATTAGTCAGAAGTCACCTCGAACATAGCGCATTCATTTGGGCTCCTCATGAGGCGAAATATAGTGTTATGTTGGAACGTATCCAAAATAAGTTCACGCGACACTTGTATTACAAGTTGTATGGGGTATATCCATTATACCCATTGATGTACCCTACACTATTTGTTCTGGGTATGGTAGGGTATAACACTCTAAGAGTACGACGGGAGTTTTCGCTCGTAGCGTGTGTAGTGAAACTACTACGTGGCGTGGCGCATAACCCGGGAGTGCTGCGACACCTACAGCTGTACGTGCCCGACCGGTACGTGTGGAGGCGGCAACGCCCGCCCCTGCTCGCTGTACCTGCAGCCAGGACCAACCTACTGGCGAGAACTCCTCTCACTAGAGCCATACGCGTGGTGAATGAGGTTCACGGGAGGGTTGATGTATTGTGGTGCAACTTGAGTGAATTCGCAAAAGTTACACTATATGTAATAAGTTATGTAGATTAAGATATTTTTTTAACTAGGTATAAGGTGTATATTTAGGATTTAGTTAGTAAGACCACTCTGTCGCATTGGATCATAGATCTGTAACGATAGTGTAGGTAAGATTGTTATAAATAAATAAATAAATAAATAAATAAAACAGGAGAGAAAAAAAATGATAATAATAAGGATAACTCGTTTTTATTATAATTTTGCATTAATGATTTGTCCACATTACAAAATAATATACATAGTTTTATATTAAGAGGAAAACATTGTTTCTTTTATTGACATACTGCGCCCGAGGTCATACTGTAGATGATAATGATGTATATAAAGGTGCTGATAGACTTAGGCATTCACTTGAAAAAGAACATCGAGCATTCGCCGTTTTGAAATTTGTCGAAGTGAACAACGAACAGAGCCAAGCATAGAGCCACGCTACGAACATGTTCACGATCATTCTAGCGAACGCTCTAATCAATGCTCGTCAAAAAATATAATACACGAAGAAGGAAACGCAACAATCACAGAATGGCCCGGCTCGGCAGAAGCTCGAATCAAAACTGTCCTTTCGCTAGAATGCTCGCTAGAACGCTCCTGTTTATTTTTCTGTAATGTAACATTCGCTAGAATGCTCATTACAAGTGAATGCTTAAGTTCATCAGCCCCTGTACGTACATGACATGCATTCAATGCATGTCTATTTTATTTATTCCTACTGCCTAAAGATCAACTTGACATTCGTACCATGAACTTATGAATCGAATCCAACTAAATAGTTTCATAAGTTTCTAATCTGGATTAACACGTTAGGATTTACTACTGATATGTAATCCCGGTAGTACTTTCCCGTGGAATATTTTCTAACGCGGGCGAAGCCGCGGGCAAAAGCTAGTATTATATAAAAACCTCTTAAAGATCTTTGACAGTCGTTACGGGTACACAGAAGCCCAAAAAGTCTGACAACCATTCTTACCGAGGGGTATCGTATAACTGGGTTGTGGAGGTCAGATGGGCAGTCGCTCCGTGTAAAATACTGGTATTCAGCTGAATCCGGTAAGACTGGAAGCTGAACCCAAAATAGTTAGGAAAAGGCTAGTCTGATTGATTTTGATTGATATATCCCGATGATAAGTGGCGGTCACCTGTTATCATCGAGTGGACCATCTGCCAATAACTAAACAATGACATGGAAATTACCACGTCATCGTTTAGTTCAAACACACACGGAGTATAGACTTTATGTTTTTGAAAGACGGTTCAGTTCAGTTTAGTCTTATCAACATTGAAATTAAAAGAGGGGTGAGCTAAAAAAATACGAAAACCAAATGGTATATTAGTATAATCACAAAAAAAATATCAAATTAAAAAAATATATACTAAAACTCACTTTCTGAATTTTTACCTAAACCTAAATACTTTCATGAAAAAAGGTGCAGTCAAAATAAAAAGTAAAACATGTATTTTTTTACTAATTACAAAAGAACACTCGAGAGGGATTTAAGATCACTCGATGATTCTTATCTTAAATCTAATAACCTAAATTGAATCCGAGAGTACATAGGCATAGTACATATTTGACGGACAGGGCCGTCATTTACCCCGGTCACCACGGAGAGTGGAACCGGCGAGAGATGTCGTGCGGTGTCCCGCAGGGATCGGTCCTGGGGCCGCATCTGTGGGACATCGGCTACGACTGGGTGCTGCGCGCCGACCTCCCTAGCGGCGTCAGCGTAGTCTGCTACGCTGACGACACGCTGGTCCTTGTGCAGGGGAGGTCGCATGAGGCGGCGGCCGAACTAGCGACACGTTGGGTTGCGACAATCGTCGATAGGATCCGGCAACTGGGACTCGAGGTGGCCTTGCACAAGTCCGAGGCCATGTGTTTCTATGGTCCTCGGAACGCGCCGCTGTCGGGTTCCCAGATAACGGCGGGAGGGGTTCACATCGGTGTCGAGTCGACGATGAAGTACCTGGGACTCGTCCTCGACAGCCGGTGGAACTTCGTGGAGCACTTCCGACGTTTGGCTCCCAAACTGCAGAGGGCTGGGGCTGCTTTGAAGCGGCTTCTGCCCAATCTAGGGGGTCCAAACGCCTCCTGCCGGAGGCTCTACGCGGGGATCGTGCGGTCCATGGCCCTTTACGGGGCACCGGTGTGGGCGCGTTCATTAAGGCTGCGACCAGCCCAGCGATTGAACGCGTCCCAAAGGGTCATGGCCATTAGGCTGGTCAGAGGATACCGCACGGTCTCCCGTGAGGCGGCGAGCCTCCTTGCCGGACTACCGCCATGGGATCTGGAGGCAAAAGTCCTCGCGCACATGTGGGAGTTGCGCGAGGAGGCGAAACGCCGGGGTGTAACTCCGCTACCGCGAGAAATCACGGCACAGCGGACAGAGCTCCGGCGGGATCTCATGGCGGCATGGAGAGTGCGATTGTCGCAACCCAGCGCTGGGCACGCCACAATTGCGGCGGTAAGGCCCCTCTTTGAGGAGTGGCTAGAGAGGCGCCACGGCGTCCTCACCTTCCGCCTGACGCAGGTCCTCACCGGACATGGTTGTTTCGGGAGGTTCCTGTTCAGGATAAAGCGGGAGGAAACGCCCGGGTGTTACCATTGTGTGGATCGCCCGGAGGACACGGTGGAGCATACGGTGGAGGTCTGCCCGGCTTGGGCGGGGCACCGCCGTGTCCTCACGGAGGCGATCGGCAGCGGCGATCTCTCGCGTCCGGCCCTGGTTCTGGCCATGGTCCGGAGCGAGAGTGCATGGGAAGCCGTCACTTCCTTCTGCGAAGCAGTAATGCTCGCGAAGGAGGAGGCGGAGCGCGCGAGGGAAATGCAAGATGCGCGCCCTCGCGCCCCTAGTCGCCGCAGGAGACGCCCCGGGCGTCGGGAGTCGCGAGCCGACTTCCGGCCACCGTAGGCGCGGGCTTGCGGACGGTGGGCAATGGGTAGCTCGCCGTCCGATTAGGACCAGGCCCGGGTCGACGGCGCGTTGTGTTCCACGCGCGCCTCAAAGAGATGTCAGCACCAACTGACGGGGTCCGTAAGGGCCAATGCCTGCCAGGGTTGCGAGTTGGTCCGAAAGGGATATCGCGGCCCCGGCACACAGGCAACGGAAGGAACACGGGTGGGTTTTAGTCAGTAAAAGTCTGACACTCCCTCTCGCTCCGCCCAGAGCGGGAGGAGTCATTTGATGATTTCCCACCCAAAAAAAAAATAAAAAAAAAGAGTACATAGGCATAAAGTCATACACAGCCAGAAATAACTACATCAATGGTTTATTAAACGAAACAACGCTACTTCTTAAAGGGAATGTTTTATAGGTTGACTTAAATAAATATCTAATGACTTAAATCGAAAGAGATATCATCATCATCATTTCAGCCAAAAGACGACCACTGCTGAGCATAGGCGATTCTATGCTTTCCGCATCCAGCGGATTCCTGCGGTCCATCTTGTGCTTCGTCTTCCGGTACGCGGTCGCCACTCCAAAAAAAAGAGGTATGAGTATACGAGAAAAAAATATTTCGATTTATAAATCACAAATCAAAACACTCTAAGCACTAAATATTCATCTTGGATTATGAAAATCCAACAAATAATAAAAATGCGACTGTTTGAATATTTCTGGTTGTGTAAGTTTGGATTTTTTACAGTTAAAGCTATTTTTACGGCTAAATTGATTAGAATGAAGTGGCAAACAAAATAGCACACATACGAGTACATGAGTACATAGATCATCTTCTCGATAAACACACAAGATATTTTTACATGGGCACACGGGCGATATCTAGTAAAATTACAATGATGAATCTTGACCTAAATATCTCGTAACTTCAATTCATAGCGAGCAGTAGGGCTTCGCAGACCAAATGGGCTTCGTTCAAAGGTTGCAGTACAGTTCTGTTCACCTAAAGTGAAGTGACGCAACAGCCGAGCAAGCCCGACCTTCACTTGGAGGCGAGCGAACCTATTACCTGAAAAATTAATAGCAATTAATATTAATGCGATAGGGGTAGGTAGGGACAGAGAGAGAGACATCAAAACATAATATCACGCCTCAAATCCCTGAAGGGTTAGGCAGAGGTGTATCTATGTTAACACCCACATTTCGCCAAATACGTTTAAATCCCATGTAATAGGGGCGACCTTATGGCTATCTACCGGGTAGAAACCAGACTACCCAGAATAAAAGAGAGAGAGAGAGAGAGGGGTTACTGGGTAAAGTGTAAAAGATGATGAATATAAAACAGTCTCCATTATCTGATGTATAGAGCCTCTGTCCTTTAAACAGGGGCACATGTATGCTGAAACAGCAACCTATACAAATAGTGACAATAATTCCTTTGACCTAGACTAAACACAAGGACCGAGAGTACTGTTCTAAAATTAGATGGTATTATGGTATACAAAATATATCTAAATGAGATTAATGTGATTTACATTATTATCATAATCATGAATATTTGTTTCAAGACCATTTTGATATTAAGTAATTTTATATAACTACCGATA
This sequence comes from Agrochola macilenta, assembly GCA_916701695.1. Classification (NCBI taxonomy): domain Eukaryota; kingdom Metazoa; phylum Arthropoda; class Insecta; order Lepidoptera; family Noctuidae; genus Agrochola; species Agrochola macilenta. Next base: position 4,155,341 of record OU753554.1, on the reverse strand, counting down.
AGGATGACAGTAAATATGTTTATTGGTTTCAATTGTTTTCAATCAGTAAACACGCTAATGTTTTTGAACAATGACACTAACAATCTAAGTGACACTGATAAACCAAAAGTATTACTTACCAATGCAAATACGGTTTCCTTCACCAAAAGGTAAGTAAACATAGTTATTTATTTTAGAATAGTTATCAAAAAAATCAAATACATCTGGGTTAGGGAAATATTTTTCATCCCTATGAAGAGCAAAAACAGGTAACAATATAATATTATTTTTTGTTATCGCTACTTCTGGAATAGCGATAACAAAAAATAATATTAAGCGCCTGTCAGGGTTCGAAACTACGACCTAAAACTCGTAAGTCGTAACTGTTACCACTGGGCCAACACTGCTTCAGTTATGGTTAAGTCCCATGTAATAGGGAGCGAGCCTATTGCCATCAACCGGGCAGTAATCCAGACTCCCGGTTACCACTGAGAAATTCCAGATGTAAAAACCCTTCGGCCGACCGGGGAATCGAATCCAGTAACCTCATGCTAAGCAGTAGCGTTTCCTAACTTCTTTATTTTCCTATTCATACTTTATCATTGCTTGCTAGTAATGTGAAATGGCTAACTGCCTCACTCAAATAGAAGCTGGTTTAAACTCCCATCCTCATATTCCTCTTCCCTCAGAATCCCTCAACTTTTCCAGTCGTCCTCCTTCTGTTTTCATTGGACGGCCACTTAATTCTATTCTTATCGACAGGTCTCTGATGGCAATATAAAACACCTGCAGCTACGATCCTTATTTGGAACAGTCTTGATCTTTAAGCTGAAGAGTGGCCAGTGACGGGAGTCACTGGGGTGAAACCAACGAGGCGCATTATTTAGGGGGCACGCACTCATATTGCCCCCTTCCAGATTTTTGAAGTCCATCATCAAGTAAGCTTCAACACGGGCAGCATGTTGGGAATCGAACCCAACACAACACCTTGCGCGTGGTACGCGCAAACAGCTCGCCACGGCTCAGCACGATGACCCTCGCTTCTTCGGACTCCAGCGTGATGGACGACTTTAATTTAAACCTTTATTTGTTTGTCCAGGATAGTTTATAATTAGTAATATGCACGGCAATAAACCATTGCCTAAAATACAGTCTCCTCGTTTACTGCTCCCGAGCTAACACTGGTCCTCATATCTATAGAGGTATGACGACCAGAAAATTTGTATAGATTAGCTATCAAGCAGTGAAATTTAATACAAAACGGCATGATAGACCAGACTGAGGATCAACATCAGTATGAAAAATATTAGATGTACGTATAAATACAATCAAGTTTGATTCCCGAACGAAACAAATAATTGATTGGTCTACAGACAGTACTTGTTCCGGGACTGGGTGTTTGTGAGTGCGCAAACAGGAGCTATAACAATTTTGTTTGTTGTTTTGTCTTGCCAAAACAAAACAATTCTGCCGCAATGCAATGTAACTGTGTTCCAGATTGAAGGGTAGGTATGAGTGCCGATGTAATTACAGGCTTATGAGACATTTCATTTGTTTCTGGCATGGCAACGCACTAGCGATGCCTAGTATTGCAGATATTCATATAAGTTGTTATCACCTTTTTTTTTAGGTTGACAAATTATCAAATAACTTCTGCCAGTCTGGGCGGAGCGGGAGGGCGTGTCAGACTCTTACTGACTAAAACCCACCCGTGTTCCTTCAGTTGCCTTTACGTTGCCAGGGGCCACGGTATCCCTTTTGGACTTTCCCGCGACCAAGCTGTAACCACCTGTTATAGTTATTTACTTCGTGGTAACCACCAACTATTAACTTTTGAGGTTTACTCGTATCACAGTGTGGTTTTTTCTGTCAAGCACACACGGAGTACAGAGTTGGCGTTGTTGACATAAGGTTCAATTTGGTTTAGTATTATCAACATGATATTTGCTGTGCTCTCCTACTATTTTGCTGTGCCCTACAGGGTCCATAATGATAACACATAATTTAAACTTTCCACCTAAGTACATATTGTGGAATGCAAATAAAGTATTGAGTATTGATTTTGGGTTTAAACAAAATCGACAGAAGGCGAATAAAAAAAAAACGAATAAAATTAAAAAATTAAAAAGTTTTATCAATAAAAAATATAAATAAAAAAAATACAAAAATCTTTAAAGATCACTTTCTGACTCTTGACTTAAATCTAAATACTAAAATCAAAAAAGGTACTGTCAACATAAAAATAAATAAATGAATATTTAAAAAAAACAACACTTCAGCCTCGCTCAAGAGCACTCGATGAATCTTTACTTGAATCTTATACTTCAACCTAAATTAAAATGGGCAGTATAAAATTCATACACAGGCAGAAATAAAAATAACAATCAATCTGCTTAACCTTTTCCCAACTATGGCTTCCAATCTAACCGGATGCAGCTGAATATTTTAATAAGTTTTAAAAAGGTAAAAGTATGGATGTTTCTGAATTTGTGGGTTTTTTGTTTGTTACACGCAACCCCACTTTTTGAAATATCATAATCCTGTATGATATTATCACACATTTTTATAATCGATATTTTTACACAGGGACGTACATAGTTCCCCTAGGATGCGAGTGAAACCACAGGCTATACTTAAATTATAATGATAAATCTTGACCTAAATATCTCTTAACTTCAATTCATAGTGAGCAGTAGGGCTTCGCAGACCAAATGCGCTTCGTTCAAAGGTTGGAGTACAATTATTCTGTTCACCTAAAGTGAAGCGACGCAACAGCCGAGCTAGCCCGACCTTCACTTGGAGGCGAGCGAAACGATTACCTGAAAAAGAAATAGAAATAATTATTAGCAAGTCATATAAATGGGGTAAGGGTACCCATCAACAGAGAGAGACAATATAACATCACGACTGTTATCCCCGTAGGGAAAGGCAGAGGTGTACATATAGAAAATCCACATTTCGCTTAGTTATGTTTAAGTTCCATGTAATAGGGGCGAGCTTATTGTCATTAACTGGGCATACACTCAGGTTTCGGGCTGCTACTGAGAAATAAGAGAGAGAGGAGGGTAAATGGATAATGGGCTAGAAAACAATGATAATAAATATAGCCTTCAATATCTGATAGTTTTAGACATAAAGATAAAATGTCTACCTGTCTCCTTCAAACTGAGGCACATATGAGTATAATGTTGAAACAGCACCCTGGTATAGTGACAGTAATTCCCTAGACGAAACATAAGGACCGAGTACTGTTCTAAAATTAGATGGTATTCGGACAAAATATATCTAATCTCATAATGAGAATCATGTGATTTATGTACATTATTATCTTATTCATGAACATTTGTTTCAAAACCGTTTTGATATTAATTAAATAATCTTATATAACTACCAATATAGATTACGACGCGACGATTCTAAATAAATATTGATGGGTTGCAATTGTTTACAATCTTTAAACACGCTGTTTTTGAACAAAGACACTAACAATCATGATTAACCAAAAGTAATTTATATTACTTACCAATACAAATACGGTTTCCTTCACCAAAAGGTAAATAAACATAGTTATTTATTTTAGAATAGTTTTCTAATGAAAACCTCTCCGGATCAAATACATCTGGGTTAGGGAAATATTTTTCATCCCTATGAAGAGCAAAAACTGGTAACAATATTATATTATCTTTTGCTATAGCTATTCCAGACGGTAGATATGTATCTTTTGTACATAATCTTTGTATGACACCTATTGGGGGATACTTCCTCATTGCTTCGTTAAGCACTTTATCCAAGTACTGCATTTTCTCGATGTCATTGTAAGTGAGTTCTTCAGTACTGCCTTCAAAGGCCTTGTCTATTTCATCGTGCAATTTTGTTAAAATTTTTGGATTGTTCGACAGTTCCAGTAGAGTGTAATGCATTGTGCTAGCTGAGGTGTCGGCGCCAGCAATGAAGAAGAAGAATGCTTGTGCAGCCAGGATTTCATCTGTAGGGTCCAATTCATACCCTGTAGTAAAATCCTGCATTACTCCATGTTTTTGAAGCTCCAAACAAATATCTATAAAATCGTGTCTTTTCGCAGTCTCGTGTCTTCTATTTTCTAAAACAGTTTTCACAGCGCCAACAAAGAATTCCTCAAACTCGCCGAAAATTTTCAGTTGTAGGAGTTTGTACAGAGACGGGAAAACATTTGCAATTAAAAGTACGATATTTTGATACGTTGATGGTTTTAGAGATTTCCATGCCATATCTAAGAACGGTGATTCCATTGTATTCTTAGTCTGAGTATCTATGCCGAACACTGCTGCGCCTATGGATGATGTAGTGTATGTGTACAGAGCGTTGAATGGTTTTTGCCGCATAAGAAGATTATCTTCAAGAAAATCCACAAAATCTCGGGAACATTTGTCTAAGATATAGAACATATTCTTAAGTTTTGAGCTCGTGAAAACTGGACTGAGTTTCTGCCTTAAGATTTTCCATCTTTGAAAATCGTTGATGAATAAAAGATTATCAGCTAGAAGGTCATTCGGGTTTGCTATTATACCACGGCTGTGGAAGCTTTGGAAGTCTCCAGCTACCACTGCTTGGATATCTTTAGGACACTTGAGCATCAGCGTAGGAATTGTTCCTGAAGTCATACCAACATACGGTTCGTCGTGCTCATTGTATATAGTCTTCACAATTTCTGGCATCGACTGGTTACTGAACATAAACTTTATCATTAAGTCACTGATTTGCACTACATTTTGCTTCTTCCAGTAATTTCTGTTCGTAGACTTGAAATAATACACCACTATGCACAAAATTATCGTTATCAACAATATTATGAACAACATTGTGACCGCGATGCGCGCTCGGGAGGTCACAATACCGACTGATAGTTAGCAGTACTCGTACAGTTCCTATATATAATCACATTTATGTACAAATTAAATGAGTTGTTTGTTCTTGTAAATCTTCGCATTCCAATGGCTTTCGTTTAATGTATTAATGACTTTGGTTCTATTTACGGTGTTAATGATTGCTTCTTATCTGTAAGTATAGCGAACGGTAACCATAATTATGTATTTAGCTTGAAGTGTATTACATTTTCTTAAATGAACCTTTTACGTCTGAGCGAATATTCATTTTATATCTTTACTTTCGTAAGTATGTTTGTGTGTGTTATGTTATTTGTTAAAATTCAAAATTCAAAAGTCATTTATTCAAACTAGGCTGAGAATCAGCACTTTTCGAACGTCAAAATTACATAAGACAGTCCCCCAAAACGCCCACCCTTCACCACTTCCTAGTGCATTAGCTGGGAAGAAGAAGTGGCGCAACAAACTCCCCAGCAGGAAGTTAGCTGAATGTCACGTATACGAGTATTCAACCGACAAAATGTAACATCCCAACTTAGAATAATAACGCATAGAAGCCGCGTCTAGAACAAAACACGAGCGATATCGTGTGTCCACTTCATTTTCTTTGTGTGCGTGAGCCGAATGTGTCTACGTTCCTCAAACGCACACAAATATAGCTTTCAGTGATACCATTACTAGGCCGTTACCCACAAAATATGGGAAAACGGACTACTAAGTTGCTGGATCAAATCAAGACAAGTATTTTATGTTATCAGGAACTGGATAAGATGAAGATGATTTTTCATGTACCTACTATGACATATTTTTACGGAAGGTAAAATTCTATTTGTTTAAAAATAAAAGGAAATAAATGAACCATTAATCGCATGAAGAATACTCGTAGCATATCTTACAATGCGCTATGAATGTTTGATGTGTGATGTGTTTTAATAATATTATAAGCATGTTTAATTGCTGACATGTAAAAAAATCGGGTTTGATATCAACTAATAGTAAGTGTTGTATACTCGTATTAAATAAGAAAATATGAAAGAGAAAATTACAAAAATGAAAGACATGTTAATCAATAATATTGTAATCTTTATTTTATGTTAATACAGCACTTGGTTTATGTACCTAATCAAACAATTACAGCAAAATAATAACAAACAAACTTAGTTATTTGGTCCGGTTTTATTGAACTACAGTAAATTACTAATTAACTTTTAGTTTTAAAAACATTGTAGGCAGCAGTGTAACGACAACGACGGACGTCGGCGGATAATGACTATAATTTAGAGGCTGTAAATAAATATAGTTTAGTTTGACGTACACAGAATCGCCACCAGTATCCTATTTACAAAGACTAAATATATCTACGTATATAATACCTATTATCAAGTTAATTTCTCGAAACTGGATTTTTTTAATATCGTATTCATTAGCGTAGGTACATCAAAAACTGAAAGCAATGTGGCATTTTTTCCTTACCAATAGCAACACTGGATTGTGATAAGTTAGGTTATTAGTTTTTTTTTTAATAATGACCGATTTACGTAAAAAATTTGTATAAAATGTAAGTACCTACTTATTTGTGAAATGTAATAATAATAATAATAAATAAACATTTATTTCAGACCAGGTCCATATTCTTGTTAGTAACAATATACTTAAAAACTAATGTTAGTACTCATCACAACACAAATTAAAATGAGACATGAAGCCGCATCCATCTCTGCAGCATGGGGGACTCCCCCCGATCTGCAAATACACACAGTATAGAGTTGGAACTACCACGAACGCGAGTGAGTAGGGAGGCACATCTTTTCCTTATGACGGCGGCAAATGATTATTAAATGGTAATTTGATCACATTATTTTTTGTTTTCCTGAAATGCTATGACATCCCTTCACGCTACAAACTGTCATTTTCAATTATTTTAAATTTTTACTCGTGAGATGTGTTCGAAGGAACGTGACCTTGAGTACTGACAGCTCGCCGAGAAAAGTTAGCCACTATGGCTAAGTTTCAGTTGCGTCACTTTTTGCACTCGTACTAGGTTTCTATGCGTTATTATTCTAAGCATCCCAATATCAAGGGCAGTAAACCCACCAGACACAACACCTGTCTTGACGGAGGATCCTCCCTTTTCTATGGAGGATGAAGGACTTTCTACCCTGCATGGTTCTTGGTAATCGAATCCAACACAACACCTGGTGCGTGGTCTGCACGCGCAAGCAGCGTAATCAACGCGTCATCGGCAAGTTGAGGTGCGGCGCGGCGCGACACGGCACATACATAACCTTACACTTCTCCAAAATCACTTTTGTGCTGACAAAGCCAACATGTAACTTTTATTTTACCTATCCTCCTTTTAGTTTACGCAAATCCTTCGCTTCTTATCTAAATATAACGACTGATCGTTCGGCGATGTACTTGTTACCTTTGCATCAGATATTCTTTTGTTCGCACCGTCGTCATTCATAACGTTAAGTACATATTTTTATTGGTTTTTATAAACTGGTTTGTAATCTCTCATTAGTTCATTTGCGAGTTTGCTAATGGTGTTTTGATCGCTATGGCTGACAAAAAGGTTGAAAAACTCGTTAACAAAAGCAGATGTATGATATTGAAGCTTACAATCACACAGTCAATACATACAAATGAGTGAATTAATAAATAAAATTAAATTAAAAAACTGCATTACTTATATATATTAACATAAATAAAATACACACAATATATAGATTAACTATACGTACGAGTATACATATACCTCTAAATTAAAAATATACATTAGTAATAACTTAAATTAAACAAAAACAAAAAACATCCAATTCTCAAAATGCTTTAGAAACCATGTATGTACCCAAAATATATAAATAGAATAATAAACTAAAGATATAATAGTCAAAGAATAAACTTGCTAATAACAGACTATGCCATCAATGCCACATCTAGTAAGAATCTAATTCATACATCCATGTTGTGCATGTCCGTGAATTTGGCAGATCATTTCCCAGCAGAGCACAAAAAAAAAATGAGTTCTATTGGCATGCGGGTGAGTTCTAGAGTTCCTTATACTTAAAAAGAATAGTTCTGGCTTTATTGCCTGAAAAAAGTCGAATGAAAATATGCTCTGCTAACTTCCGCTAGCAGATCATTTCTTCCAAAATTTATATTTAAAAATTGATTTAGGTGCACAGTGGTGAGTTCTATAGTTCCTTAAACTTTTCAGAAAAAGTTCTGCTCACCTAAATCTAAAAAAAATAAAACAAAAATATTGACGTGTTACCAGAAAAAGACAAACATTATGGGAATATAGCCATAAAAGACGTAATTTATGGATTTTCGAATATTCTTCGGGCAATGATTAATAACTAAAGTTCGAGTAATAAAAAAAAAACTAAATGAAAGCAGAAGTCTCAAAAAATTAGCAGCAGAGCCTTACGAAAAAGATAAGTTAGGAGAAATCGAGATTTCATTCAGTGTTTAAGTTAGTAGGATCAAAAAAGAATTTGAGTAGGACTGAGAAACCGGAACTCTTTATTTCCTGCTGCACCTGTAAAAGAACTATCCGGAGGCATAAAACAGAAACCCAGAACTCTCACTCAAGTATCAGCAGAGCATGGGTAAAGATTTCAGTAAGTTGAAATCGAGATTTATTTTAGCGTTTCAGTAAAAAATATCAAAAAAATATTAAACTGGCACTGAGGAGCCGGAACTCCTCGTTTCCTAATGCACCTGTAAAAGAACTATCCGGAGGCATGAATCAGTAACCCAGAACTTTCACTCAAGTATCAGCAGAGCATGGGTAAAGATTTCAGTAAGTTGAAATCAAGATTTATTTCAGTGTATCAGTAAAAAATATCAAAAAAATAATAAACTAGCACTGAGGAGCCGGAACTCCGCGATTTCTGATGCATAGGTAATAAGACAAAAGGAAAACATGATTTCGTAATCAAGAACTCTCACTCAAGTATCAGCAGAGCATGGGTAAAGATTTCATAAAATTAAAATCAAGATTTATTACACTGTTTCAGAAAAATATATAAAAAAATATTAAACTAGCACTGAGGAGCCGGAACTCCTCGTTTCCTGATGCACCTGTAAGAGAACTGTCCGGTGGCATGAAAGAGAAACCCAGAACTTTCACTCAAGTATCAGCAGAGCATGGGTAAAGATTTTAGTAAGTTGAAATCAAGATTTATTTTAGTGTTTCAGTAAAAAAATATCAAAAAAATATTAAACTAGCACTGAGTAGCCGGAACTCCTCGTTTCCTGATGCAACTGTAAAAGAACTATCCGGAGGCATGAAAAAAAACCCAGAAATTTAACTCAAGTATCAGCAGAGCATGGGTAAAGATTTCAGTAAGTTAAAATCAAGATTTATTTCAGTGTATCAGTAAAAAATAAAAATAAAATATTTAACTAGCACTGAGGAGCTGGAACTCCTCGTTTCCTGATGCATCGTTAATAAGACAATAGGAAAACATGATGTCGTAATCCAGATCTCTCACTCAAGTATCAGCAGAGCATGGGTAAAGATTTCAGTAAGTTGAAATCAAGATTTATTTTAGTGTTTCAGTAAAAAATATCAAAAAAATATTAAACTGGCACTGAGTAGCCGGAACTCCTCGTTTCCTGATGCACCTGTAAGAGAACTATCCGGAGGCGTGAAAGAGAAACCCAGAACTTTCGCGATCTGCTGATACTTGAGTGTATCTTGCATCAGGAAACGAGGAGTTCCGGCTACTCTCTAAGAAATGATCTGCTAGCGGAAGTTAGCAGAGCATATTTTCATTCGACTTTTTTCAGGCAATAAAGCCAGAACTATTCTTTTTAAGTATAAGGAACTGTAGAACTCACCCGCATGCCAATAGAACTCACATTTTTTTGTGCTCTGCTGGGAAATGATCTGCCAAGTTCACCCACATATGTTGTGCTTGGTTAACTTACGATCGAGTTTATTTTATATTATTTTCTTTTTTTTTTCTTTTTTGTTTTGTTATTTTATATACGTACATCTGTGCGCTCTAATTATTAATTTTAGTTTTAGATATTGTTTCTCAGTAAGTGAATTATGTATGCAATTCTTTATGAGAAATAAAGTTATTCTTAAACCTAAACCTAACAATTTTTACTACCACTTACAAAATGTCACTTAATTCTGTATCTACAGGTCTCTGATGGCAATGTAAAAGACCTGCAGCTGCGATCCTTATTTGGAAGACACGAGGCGCATCATGTAGAGGGCACGCACTCATATTGCCCCATTCAAGATTTTTGAAGTCTACGCTTCAACCCGGGCAGCATACTTGGTATCGAACCCAATACAACAACTTGCCCGCGGTCTGCACGTGCAAGCAGCGTGGTTAACGTGACATCGGCAAGCTGAGACGCAGCGCGGCGGCGACATGACTCGGCCCGACGACCAGTCGCTTCCTTGGACTCCACCGTGACGGACGATTCTCCTCTCTAATTTAAACCTTTAATTCTTTGTTCAGGACAGTTTATAATTTGTTATAAGCACGGCAATAAGCCATTGCCTAAAATACAATCCACTCTTTTACTGCTCCCCGAGCTAACACTGGTCCTCATATCTATAGAGGCATGACGACAAGAAAGTTTGTATAGACAAGCTATCAAGCAGTGACACTGTCTACAAAACGGCATAATCGACCCAACTGAGGATCAACATCAGTAGTCATCAGTATGAAAAGTATTAGATGTATAAATACAATCAAGTATTGCCTGTTTGATTCACGAACGAAACAAATATTGATTGGTCTACAGACAGTACTCGTTCCGGCACTGGGTATTTATGAGTGCGCAAATAGGAACTAAAACAATTTTGCCTGTTGGACGCTAACTGTTTTTTCCTTGCCAAAACAAAACAGTTCTGCCGCAATGCAACGTTGCTGTAATCCAGATTGAAGGGTTGGTATGGGTGCCGATGTAATTACAGGCTTATGAGACATTTCATTTGTTTCCGGCATGGCAACGCACTAGCAATGTCTGGTATTGCAGATATTCATAAGTTGTAACCACTTGGTATATTTACTTCGAAGTAACCACCACCTAATAACTTTTTAGGTTTATCATCACAATTGGGTTATTTCTATCAAGCTCACAAGGAGTATAGACTCTGCGTTGTTGACATAAGGTTCAGTTTAGTTTAGTCTTATCAACATGATATACGCTGTGCTCTTCTACTATTTTGCTTTTGCAATACCCAATACTTTATTTGCATTCCACAATGTATACTTAGGTGGTAAGTTAAAATTTTAAACTGTGATCATTATGGACCCTGTCAAGCACTGCAAAATAGTAGGAGAGAGGAAACTTTGAAAAAAATCTGAGCTTATCAGTCTTCTGAACTATGTAAATCTAATATTATTACATTAAGTTCTTTTTTACATAAATAGTTTACTGTAATAAAACTTATTAGGATTATATTAGCACTTATATTTTAGCGTATAAAGATTAGTTTATACTTTAATAGCATTTACTTATTAAAAAATGATTTAGTACACATTATGGAATGGAAATAAAGTATTGAGCATTGATGGCTATAAACAAAATCGATAGAGAGAATAAAAAAATCCGAAAATAAAAAATAAAAAATTGGTATAGTTTAATAATAAAATAGTATCAATATAAAAAAAAATACAAAATATCTTTAAACATCACTCTCTGAATTTTGACTTAAATCTAAATACCTACATCAAAAAAGGATGTGCTGTGAAAATAATTAGAAATAAAATAATACTTAACACCTTATTACAAAACAACTCTTCAGCCTCACTCAAGAGCACTGGAGGAATCTTGACTTAAATCTTATAACCTAAATTGAAATGGACAGTATATAATTCATTCATTGGCAGAAATAACAATAACAATCAATCGCTAAGCAGATTTCCCAGCTATGTTGGGATCGGCTTCCACTCTAACCGGACGCACCTGAATATTTTATATGGAGCGGCAAGTTATCTGCCTTGTGTATCTACCTCTACAACCCAGTTACTGGGTAACACGATACCCCTTGCTAATACTGGTTGTCAGACTTTTGAGTTTCTGACTGCGTAGTCAGAAGCTCAAAAGTCTGACAACCATTCTCACGACAGTCGGCAGTCAATACAGGTGTAACGACTGTCATAGATATACGAATGACAGCCGGGACGTGCTTTCCGAGGCACGGAGGGGTCTCGATATGTAATGGATGGTCACCCATCCACAAACTGACCGCAGCAAAAGAAGTTTAACGACCCGTGCGGCTGTTATTATTTAACCTCGAGCCAATAACAATGGTTTAATAAACAAAACCACGCTACTTCTCAAAAGGAATATTTTCATAAGTTATCAATCTTGACATAATGAAATATTGACTTAAATCTATAGAGACATACTCGTAAATAAAACATACCTAAACAACTAACTATTTTGGTTTTATAATCACTATCACAAGACAAAACAACTCAACAGAAAAGTCTTAGTTCACTTGTCGATGATATTCCTATTAAGTTAAAGAAAAAAAAAGTATGGATGTTTCTGAATTTGTGAGTTTGTTACAACTCCATTTTATGAAATGATTTAGATGAAATGGCAGACATTGATATATATCCTGAATGTTATTATCATTTTTACATCAGATAATTTTACATGGGGACATTTATATAATAGTTATAAATAAATCTTGATAAATCTTGATCTAAATATCTCGTAATTTCAATTCATAGCGAGCAGTAGGGCTTCGCAGACCAAATGGGCTTCGTTCAAAGGTTGGAGTACATTTCTGTTCACTTAAAGTGAAGCGACGCAACAGCCGAGCTAGCCCAACCTTCACTTGGAGACGAGCGAACCGATTGCCTGAAAAATAAATATAAATAATTATTAGCAAGTCATTTATATGGGATACCACCCAGATTCAGAGAGAGACAATATAACATCACGCCTGTTATCCCCGTAGGGTTAGACAGAGGTGTACCTATAGCAACACCTACATAACGCTAGTTATCTTTAAGTCCTGCCATCAACCGGGCACAAATTCAGATTCCAGGCTGCTATAGAGAAATAAGAGAGAGAAAGAAGGGTAAATGGATAATGAGCAAGAAGACAATGATAATAAATATAGTCTTCATTAGCTGATAGTTGTAGAGAAAATGTCTACCTGTGTCCTTCAACTGAGGCACATATATGTTAAAACAGCAACCTGTATAGTGAGAGTAATTCCCTATACGAAATACAAGCACCGGAACAGTACTGTTCCAAAATAAGATGGTATTTGGACAAAATATATTATCTAATCTCTTATTGAGAATCATGATTTAAGGACTTATTATCATACTCATGAATATTTATTCTCTACCTTCATCTTCTTATCTAACTACCGATATAGACGACGATACTAAATAATTATTTTGATTGGTTTCAATCTGTAAATACGCTGTTTTTGAACAAAGACACTAACAATCATGATTAACCAAAAGTAATTTATATTACTTACCAATACAAATACGATTTCCTTCACCAAAAGGTAAATAAACGTAATTATTTATTTTAGAATAATTTTCTGATGAAAACCTTTCCGGATCAAATACATCTGGGTTAGGGAAATATTTTTCATCCCTATGAAGGGCAAAAATTGGTACCAATATAATATTATCTTTTGATATCGCTACTCCAGACGGTAGATATGTGTCTTTTGTACATAATCTTTGTATGACACCAACTGGGGGATACTTTCTCATTGCTTCGTTAAGGACTTTATCTAAGTACTGCATTTTCTCGATATCATTATATGTGAGTTCTTCGGTACCGCTTGCAAACGCCTTGTCTATTTCTTCGTGTAATTTCGTTAAGATTTTTGGATTGTTTGACAACTCCAGTAGACTGTAATGCATTGCGTTTGCTGAGGTGTCGGCGCCAGCAATAAAGAAGAAAAATGCTTGTGCAGCTAGGATCTCATCAGTAGGATCCAATTCATACCCTGTGGTAAAGTCCAGCATCACTCCATGTTTTTGAAGCTCCAAACAAATATCTATAAAATCGTGTCTTTTCGCTGTCTCGTGTCTTCTATTTTCTAAAACAGTTTTCACAGCACCCACAAAGAATTCTTCAAACTCTCCGAAAATTTTAAGTTTCAATAGTCTATACAGAGAAGGGAATACATTTGCTATTAAAATTACGATATTTTGGTGCATTGATGGTTCAAGAGTTTTCCATGCCATGTCTAAGAACGGCGATTCCATTGTATTTTTAGTCTGAGTATCTATGCCGAACACTGCCGCGCCGATAGTTGATGTAGTGTATGTGTACAGAGCGTTGAATGGTTTTTGCCGCATATGAAGATTATCTTCAAGAAAATCCACAAAATCTCGGGAACATTTATCTAAGATATAGAACATATTCTTAAGTTTTGAGCTCGTGAAAACTGGACTGAGTTTTTGCCTTAAGATTTTCCATCTTGGAAAATCGTTGATGAATATAAGATTATCAGCTAGAAGGTCGTTCGGGTTTGCTATTATACCACGGCTGTGGAAGCTTTGGAAGTCTCCAGCTAGCACTGCTTGGATATCTTCAGGACACTTCACCATCAGCGTAGGAACTGTTCCTGTAGTCGTTCCAACATACGGTTCGTCGTGCTCATTGTATATAGTTTTCACAATTTCTGGCATCGATTGGTTACCGAACACAAACTTTATCATTAAATCACTGATTTGCACTACATTTTGCTTCTGCCAGTAATTCCTGTTCGTAGACTTGAAATAGAACACCGCAATGCACAAAATTATCGTTATCAACAATATTATGAACAACATTGTTACCGCGATGCGCGCTCGCGAAGGTCACAAAACCGACTGACAGATACAGTACTGGGTTCCTATATTTAATCACACTTATGCACAAATGAAAAGAGTCGTTTGTTCTTGTTAATCTTCGCATTCCAATGGTTTTCGTTAAATTTATTAATTTCTTTGGGTCTAGTTATGGTGTAAATATTGCTTATTAATATATGCAAGTATATCGAAGAGTAGCCGTAATAAAGTATTTAGCTTATTCCATTTTCTTAAATGAACCGTTTACGTCTGACCGAATATTCAATTTAATGTTTACATTCGAAAGTGTTGGTTTGTGTTATATAATTTGTTGGTTGAATGTCACATACATTCAAATGATATGACATAATAAGTTCTCAATGTCAGCTGTTAAGTGGTAATTTTCTGGCCCCTCAATTACTACTACAATGAGATTCGTCTGGCGGATGACTTTGACCGCTGTCAGAGTCATATTATTAATTACGTCATCGTAAAAATATATTAATGGGTTTAACAAAAAGATAATAAAAAAACGTAAACACCGCTCTAGATTGCGTGAATTCTGTAGATAATATTTTTTGCATTTTGTTTTTTTATTTTTTTATAAAACCGTGTTATGTATGTTTAGAACTATGCTTAAGCATGAATATATAATTTAAATTATAAAAACAGTTTTTTTTTACTGCTTATATTTGCTCATTTGTTCAGTTGGTAATCACTCTGACAGTAGGACCAAGTTTTTGGATCAATATATATTTTTTTCCACATTAGTTTAGAGAAGAATTTTATCGTTGACAGTGATTATGTTTTCTAAGCGCATCTAAACTAGTCCAGTAGTGAGACTTCCAAATTGGATGGAATTGGTTTCAAGGCAAGTGATACCGTCTACTGAAATAGACGATATCGTGGTACAGGAGAACATACAATAGTAATACTCTAGTGAAAGCCGATCAATATTGCTGTGATAAGAGAGATAAATAAAGAACTCAAGTATATTACTGACTTAGCTCACGAGGTTGTCGACATGTGGTACGATATGGGAAATTATTTTTATATCAAAGTCACACTACGTCAATTACCTTGATATAACGATTACATTCAACTGTCAAATAATAACATTTGTGATTTGATTAAAGGTATGTATGAAAAAACAACGTTAGGCCGGGCTGTTCACTGTAATTCAGGTCTAGTTGAAAACCAGCGTCAGGCACTAGTTGTCTGGCATTTTTTCTGATCTAGGCCTATTTGGCGCAGCCGCAAGGCACAGTTTGCTGCTAATATCTCAGAACGCACTTTACACTTTTGATTTGTTTTCTTTCTTTTTAATTTGGTTTTTATTTGTAGTACAATATGTTGTGTTGTGTGCCTTTTAGTCTGTGCTTTCTTCTTTCTAATTTATACAGTTTGAACTACACGCTCGTGCTCACAATCGGCAGCTGAGTTTACGTTTCGTGTAACCGTGACCTTAATTTAAAGTATCATTTCTTGCATCAGTACTTCTCATGTACCCATGCAGGTATTACTTACTCAAGACCGATGAAATATAAAATCTGAAACTGCAATAATATTTTATCAAGTTAATGTACCTTATAATAACGATCATCATTAGTACATTGACGTACATTGTAATTGCTGCTACAATTAGCTAAATATTAACTAATTAGCTTTTGTCAATTGTTTATCAGTATTTGACTGAGGAGGACTTGAGGAGTTAGTGGCTAAGTAACAACAGCCGCACTGGTCGATCCATTAGGTTAAGCTACGCTTGCCGGGGTTGGTCAGTGGATGGGTGACCATCTTTACATACCGAGAATCCTCCGTGCCTCGGAAAGCACGTTAAGCCGTTGGTCTCAGCTGTCATTCGTAGATCTTTGACAGTCGTTACGGGTCGTCAGAAGCCCGAAAGTCTGACACCAGTCTTACCAAGGGGTATCGTATTACCCAGTTACTGGGTTGTGGAGGTCAGATAGGCAGTCGCTCCATGTAAAATACTGGTATTTCAGCTGCATCTGGTTAGACTGGAAGCCGACTCCAACATAGTTGGGAAAAGGCTAGGCAGATTGATTGACTAGTATTAGCACTTCGGAGTCATTGTTTTAGAATTCTGTGAAGACTTGAATACATGTCTTGTCATGTTATGTGAACCCAATTTACTTCCTTACCACTGCTCTCAAAACGGTGAAGGAAAACATGGAGTGGAAACGGCATGCATGCGGTTGGCATGTCTTAGAATAAAAAAATTTAAGACATTCTCCAACACGCACTGGGCCGGTGTGGTGAAATATGGCCCAGTCCCGCTTACAAATAGGAAGCCTGAGTTCTAGCAGTGGGAACTTTATAGGCTGCTTATGCTTATGCTTATATCTAATAGACATAGTTAATTGACCCAGGCGCGACTTTGCGGAAATCCATTATAAAATACAATAGATGACGTATATTTTGCCCCTTATCGCGCTGATAACGATCCTAGCCGAGGTGGGCGGGGCAGTAATCCTATATAAGTGTGGTTGTCGGCCGAAGTTGCTCACTCTGCTCTCGACGCTTGACGTGTCAACACATCGGGTCCGGGTTCGCAACAAGTCAATCGTCATCCTGAGGATGCCTCGTTGAGAGGTGAAACACGTGTCGATTTCTTACAGGGTTCTTTATGACTCTTTAAGAACAGTTAAGCGGTTTAGGTTACTAAATATACGTCGTCTATTTTATCTATAGGCATACTTAGTAAGGATTCCTAACATGTTATAAAACGCATCGTCTCTCTGTCTGTAAAAGTGGTTTTAACTAGAGAACTTATACCTAATCTGCATTCGCAATGTATTTGCCAAACATGTAAATAAAGACGAGTTTTCCACTTAGACAAACATCAACTTTATGCAATTGCATATAAAGTTGATTTTAGACTGACTAGTACTGGTGAAAAAGTCATAAAAAAACATGAAGTTGTAGCGCAAACTGAACCTTATGTGGAGGCGTTACAGTTGATTTTCCTAAAACTCGTGTTTATTTACATGTTAGGCAAATTAAATACGAACGCAGATTACGCAAGCATGTTCTTTGCCCATGTATGTTTGAGTATATTGGTGTGCGTTCAGAGTCAAAGGTGAAGCTAGTTAATTTCTTGATGGAAGATAAGAAACAATTCGGAGTCATTGTTTATCCCTTTCTTCATTAAGTTTACGATAATATCAGTGACCCTGATAATCACCCGGATACAAAGTGTTGTTGGAGGCGTAATCACCGTCGTCTGGCCAATGATTTAAGAATCTTAGTGACGGTTAATAGTACAATCAATTTGAAACAGATCATTGGGAATTATGTGTGCTCTAGGTGTTCTATCGGTGCGCAAGCTCTACATGAGTCGGGTACTCCACAGATTCCACCGTACCACAATTCCACAGCTGCTACCAACCACCAAGAGACGCTTCATATGTCCTTCAGTGAAATCCACTTTAGCAAAACGACACTACAACTCCACCGCACCACGTATATACAACAAACTTACTATTAAAAATACACAGTATTTGAATAATCACAATTTCGGAAAGAATTTACTAATTTAGCTCAGCAAATTGGACTACGAGCAAACAGAAAATTTTGTCACCACTAACCCAAACAAATAAAACGATTGCACTATCAACATATACACTTATACACCCACATCGTTATTCTTATTATAGACAAAAACACACCACTATTGCAATAATATTCAAACTAATTTGGTTTTTTTTTAATCACACGTTTCATAAATTACCATATTGTTTTTTTTTATTAATGTAAAGGCAATACGTCCTCTTTATCAGAAGAGGTTTTATTGTCAGTTATGCGTGAGTTTGCGGGCTAGGAGATGTAATTAAATGAAACACAATAATATTCAGAATAATAACATAACTCTGATTACATTAGGGAATGAACAATAATGTAAACGACATTCCCCCGAGTACATACGATGCGAGCGCACATCAATCAACTCACTGCACTGCAAGGGTAGTCTAGTCACCAATCACCATAATCACCATTATCCCAGTCGCCATATCACAGTCAATATTAATTAATCAATGCCGACTTCGATCCACCTTTGCGATCCTTCCTTTTGACAGGGGGCGCCTTCCTAATACACGGGGTTACGTCAAGTTGACGGCTGTCATATTCGTTCTAAAATCAAGTCAAACCTTTAGACGCGCCGTCAAATGTAACAATTAGCATTGTACTTAGCATGTAAACAAACTGAATTATGTATTAAGGAAGGGAACTGTCTCCTGAGATACAGGTTAACTACCTAGTTTGGGAGGCAGAGCTTTTATGTAACAGTGAGAATTAGGTATGCAAAAAAAAAAAAAATGTATGTGATGTTACTAGGAGCAGGCAGGAGGACATTGCTATTAATGTACAAGACTTAGTAAGCGATACTTAAATGTTAGTTCGGCATATCCTGGACAGTCAGCGCTTTGCTGACTGGCTAATATTTCAATTGCCACGGAATTCTTATATAGTAAAATAAAATAAGTAGGTAGGTATATTCCTTTGGTTACCTATTAAGAAACTCCCAGTCGAGAAAAACAACGCTGTTGGAAAACTCCTTGCCTGGAACCCTTTTAAAGATAGCGCCAAAATAACAAGAGCCAATATAACAAGCTCCAATTAAGTTTTTTCTAAAAATAATACACGAAGTCCAACAAAAAATATACGTACGGAAACCAATTTGATTGGAGTGTAAAAGTTCTTTTTAGGGTTCCGTATCTAAAAAGGTAAAAAAACGGAACCCTTATAGGATTATTTGTTGTCCATTCGTCAGTTAAGACCCTTTTTCTCAGGAACGCGTGGAGGTACACACGGCTACACATCAAGCTATACATTTCCAGTTTATGCTGATCTCGCATTGTATAGGATTTCCGTACAAATGTGAGGACAGCTTATACTGGAAATGTATAGCTTGATGTGTAGCCGTGCGTACCAAGTTGAAATTAATATCAAATTCGTAGGTCCCTAGGAGTTCTAAAAATAATCAAGTTTCTAAGTCCACGCAATAATAAAATATGGCAACAAGTAAAGGACTAAGTCCGAAAATCTTTAATTTGTAGTTTTATCACATAAAAAATATAAAAAAATATTATTATTTTATTATTATTATTATTTCTATTAAAGTAAACTTACATTTACAGTTGGAGAATTAGCCGTGTATGGGAAGTATTAAAATGTATGGGAAAACATTTATCAACTACAAAGTTAAGTATGTTTTTGGGATAAATTCATCCCAACTACGGAGCCCTTAATTGTGCGTGGTCCAACACGCACTTGGCCAGTTTTTTGTTGAACAACTTAGCTTGGCTTCGTTCCAGCCAAGTTTCATGTAACATTTTTATCTCCATACAACTTTCATTTAATCTGTTTCGGCTTAAAACTTCAACGTTCAGATATAAGTGCCTTATGTAATGTATTTTCATGCATATAAGACGCAGGATAAAAAGCATAACGCGGAATATGTTGCAGGATAACAGAATACGGACTAGGAAAGCAGGGCACAGAAGGGAAGAGCCTATACTCCATTTGAAATAAGATTAGATATTTAACTAAATCTTTTTTACAGTCTGTACAACCGATTTTGACTTCTATTGCGTTGGTTACGTGACAAATGGCACCTGCAGTAAACAGTTGGTAATGTACCCACTTTTTTGCTTTTAATACCGTCCTTATGCCTACGGTATAGAAGACAAAATCGGTTGAACGGACTGTAGAAAAGGTTTAGTTAAATGTCTATAAGATCAAATGGAGTACGGTATAATAAACGGGGTGAATTATTTACTCTAAAATGTTGCCCTTGGTTCCTTCCAGCGTTTTACATTAGTTCACAATCTACCCACCCTGGTTTGAAAACAAATTCAGCTCTACAGAGCTCCTAGAGTAAGAGGAAGCACAACTGCCATACCAATTACTGTCACAAAGTAGTATTGTTGTGTTCTAGTGGTTGAATGCCGGTGATATCACTGGCACATAAGACATTTCAACTTAGTCGAAAACTTTGTTGGAAATCTTTAATATGTAAACGTTCTCAGATTACACATAGGAAAACACTGGAGCAGAAGTCTATAGGCGGTACTAACCACATTCCCATCAGGTGTGTCGCCAGCTTTCTAAAATTTTAAAAAAATTACAAAAGATTGAATTGATATTGAACTGGTTTTTCTCATTGTTTTTTTTTAATTATCCCACTTTGCCCCACCCATCTGCCAAAGTCGGCAAAATGGAATGCCTAAAATCTTGCAGTGGAATCTGCCTCACTAGTTCGATTTGGAAGAGTAGATTCCACTAATCTATAATCTTGCTGGATTCTGCCCCACCAGGGTTGGCACCTTAGAATTTGTGTTATTAGGTATGCTCGTATTTTATATTTGTTTGGAAAATAAAGAAATGTGAAATGAAATGAGGAGCTTGTGGCTAAGTAACAACAGCCGCACTGGTCGATCCATCAGGTTAAGCTACGCTTGCCGGGGTTGGTCAGTGGATGGGTGACCATCTTTACATACCGAGAATACTCCGTGCCTCGGAAAGCACGTTAAGCCGTTGGTCCCGGCTGTCATTCGTGGATCTTTGAAAGTCGTTACGAGTCGTCAGAAGCCCGAAAGTCTGACACCAGTCTTACCAAGGGGTATCGTACTTCCCAGTTACTGGGTTGTGGAGGTCAGATAGGCAGTCGCTCCATGTAAAATACTGGTATTCAGCTGCATCCGGTTAGACTGGAAGCCGACCTCAACATAGTTGGGAAAAGGCTAGACAGGTTGGTTCGGAAAAGAAAGAAATGTACTAAGTTATTTTTCACAACGCAATGACTCAAATGCACAAACAATAAAAGCCATTCGTAATAGTGACCGCAGAATCTCAGGGAATAACGCCTGAAAGTAATATGTGTCGCTCGTGAAGAGGGTTGGGCTACACTTTTGTTGGCAGCTGATTTTCATTACTGTCGGCTTGAACACCTGTCTGGCTTAGATGTAGCTTTGTCGTGATACTTTTGGCTTTAGGGTGCGTGTACATGTACATGATATACAGATGTCAAAATAAAAGTTATAAAACTAAAGCACAACTACGACAAAAAGTCATCAGAAAAGGTATAACAAGACTTCACAGACAAACAAATAAAAAATCCGGAGTCAAATTACGTGTTAGGGCATAATTCGAACAAATTACGTGTGACTCAAATATAACTTAATTTTTTTTTAATTTTTGAAATATTCTTTTTAAGCCCTTTCATTTGATACCCAACATGGCATCTTTTTTTTATAGTTCCTCCCTTTATGTCCTCTAGAGGGCGCCATCTTATATATTTATTGTTTCGTCACAGCCTATAACTAGCGGACGATCAAGACGCTTTCAACGATACCTCTTTTGTCAAATTATGATGAGTAGTTTAGAAGTTATGAAGGAACAGATGAATATACAAACATACATACATACCGGTCAAAATCATAACCCCCCCAGTTTTTGCTTTGCCGTAGTCGGCCCATTACGCAGCCGTTTACTACGCATTCTGTACATCAAATCCATCTAAAATGAGAAAATGAGCTAAAAGTCGTGTCGTGGGACAACCGATTGGAACGAAGTTCCGTTCGCTGTTTATATGTATTAATACACAGCCATCTAGTATGGTCTAAAGTTTTAAGTGTCAAAAGTTGACACTTGAAATTCACTTATTCGGGCATAACGCTTTTTCATTACGTGACGATTTCTATCAGTTTACTCCTACCGCAAGCCACGCTATAGAACTTCTTTACAAAATTATTACTGCGAAACGACATTTCCTTGGTGTGAAACATCGCTGTTTACGGTTTATATAAAAAATAAAATTATGTTTATTTATCTCCACAAATTACATTCTTATACTAGGTATACATACATAATAAGTTCACAGATATTTTGACAAAATTTTGTCATTTGTGGGATCAGTCTAAATTAATATACCTATACTATACCTATATCTAACATTCAAAGGATGAATTTCAAAGTCTACACTATGAAGAGCCTAAATAGGTACACTACAATAATTATTTTCTGAAGCTGTTGAGCCCAGATACTCGTACCAAGTATTTCGGGAAGAATAAAGATTTTATAAAAAAAATAAGAATTTTCCTCGAAATTTAAGATTAATAAACGATTATTGTAGTAGTTAATTCCCTATTCTAGAGGAGGGCTATTAACTCGGGTTACAAGGCCTCCTCTAAAATAGGGATCCACGTGTATCTAATAATAACGGCTCAGATTCGAGCATTACTTCAGTAAATAATACGGTCAATATGATATCCTTGTATTCACTCAAATAATAGAATCGACGTCAGGCCAAATCATGAAACGCCAATCAAATAATAACCCATATCAAAATAGCATTATCTTATTCAAAGTTTCCTGGTGTCAAAGATAACGTAACATCATGACTGCATTTATCAAAGGAGTTACGCAGAGGTGTACTGTATCAGTGACTTATCAGCCTTTAATGGTCCTAGGCACCAGCGGCGATATCGAGAAGGGAATACAGCTAGCAACTAAAAACGAGTTGGAGAGCAACGAGCAGAAAGTATGCGACGCTTGCGAGATTGGCAGTCGCTGCGAAATACGATCATATACGGATCGATAATAATTTAGCTGCATCCGGTTAGACTGGAAGCCGACCCTAACATATTTAGGAATAGGCTAGGCCATGCCAGTGGTCGATAAATCGCGGCTCGCGAGCCGCATGCGGCTCTTTGGCTTATAGAGTGCGGCTCTGTAAAAAAAAAACGATGAGTACGAGCGTAGATACGCGTGGGTCGATTTTTCGGTCATTGAGCAAAATATCAAGTTTTATTCAAAGTATATTTCAAAGATTTATTTCCGAAGTATTTGCGCAAAAAATTTACAGAACATCGAAAATTAATCATTTACAGTACCTTTAAAAGTTTTCCAAGGTTAACTTGTTAATAAGTAAGATATTATTTTCAACCAAGATGATGATAATGATGATGATGAAGGCATACTACTTCTTAGCAAGTTAATTTTAGGAAGCTTTGTGGAGTGAAAGAGGATGGGAGTTTTAGGGATCAAGAAAAGTGTATCGAGACAGTTTAAACACACTAAAAGGATAGGCTCCCGTATGAAATCTTAGTGGCTATAGTGTTGATATTTGGCTCTATTGACTAATGAGTTTGCCGACCACTGGGCTAGGTAGATGATGGTCCTAGAACATGCCAGTTTTTTAACGAGGTTTTTTTGTACACTTCGAGAACAGTGAGATAAAAAGTTCTAGAACTGAACCAATCTAGTCTGTGCCTTACAAGATATTTCTAGTGTTTGCCCCTCGGTGCCAAAGTTACACAATATTCGTTGTTTGTCTGGCTTGGGTGTTTTTGTTCTTTTTGTAGCCAATAAAAATACGGGGTGACGTAGCGACTTGAGTCTGGGAATGTACCCCACCTTAGTATTAAAATGACTGTAGGGTAAATAGGTGTAGTTTTTTGGGTTTAAGTTTTCTTTTTAAGAGTGATGCTGTTGTTTTTGCGCTAGACATGTACCTATTTTGTGAGCTGTATCTTTTTAAAATCAAAAATTTATACTCTTTTTTGGCAAAGACAAATTATAAAAAAAACTATTATACTTTGAAAAGGCACAATAGAAAGTCGTTTACAAGAATGAAATTAATCTTGTTCTGAGTAAGATTTAATTTTTCCATCAATTGGTTTTTACGAGACGAAGTTTAGTTCTGTTGGCTTTTGATTTTAATCTAAAATTCTACATAAAAACTAGATCTTATTGGAATTCAATATTAATAATTTCCTAAAAAAATATTGAATGAAAAAAAAAAACTCTTCAGAAAAATGATTACAGTTGCCTCAATACTGTAATAATATAATTTTCCACGAAATTCTAATAACATGAGAAATAAAAATCACAAAAAACGGGTATCTACATACCCTCCTTACAAACGGCCGTATTGAATATGAAATGATAATTTTCTATTTTCTAGTCTCGTCCCGTACGAACTCCTGGGAATTAAATGTGTCAATATTTATACGGGCGAGTTTTTTCTTCAGAAGATTTCTCTTCGGCGGGGTAAAAAAGTATACATAAGACCAGGTATAGAGGAAAAGGAGTCCATGAAATTAATTATCTATTGTTACTCTTGCCTTACTGTAGGTGCGGGCTTGCGGACGGTGAGCAATGGGTAGCTCGCCGTCCGATAAGGACCAGGCCCGGGTTGACGGCGCGTTGTGTTCCACACGCGCCTCAAAGGGATGTCAGCACCAACTGACGGGGTCCGTAAGGACCAATGTCTGCTGGGGTTGCGGGTTTGTCCGAAAAGGATATCGCGGCCCCAGCATACAGGCAACGGAAGGAACACGGGTGGGTTTTAGTCAGTAAAAGTCTGACACACCCTCTCCCCAGAGCGGGAGGAGTCATTTGATGATTTCCCATCTAAAAAGAAAAAACAAACTCTTGCCTTAACATTTACGTCTTCGCTGACGTGGTGTCAGCTTACTTATGAAACAACTAATTGACATATAATATGTAATAATAGCACCTTATAATCTGAGTTTTAAGCCTGATTTATAACGAGCGATTTAATTTCCTGTAGCACATCATAAGGTGAAGCAACTATAAAAGTTGCATCGTCTAAACAGTGTGCATATTATTTGTTGCTTACAATTTACTGTGTGCCTCAGGCAAGTCACAAGTTTGAATCGTGTAAATGAGGCTTTAGTGAGAAACGGGTTTTGTCGACGGGAGAATAGACAAAATGACAGATAAACAATCACAATCTGTCATTTTGTCTATTCTTCCGTCGACAAAACCCGTAGAGTACACTTTTCTATGGTTGTGATGCTACCTACATGTGCAGGTTCTGAAAGTAAGTTTTGATTCGATCCAATTTGCCAGTTATTTAGTAACCTGCGTGTTCCTTCCAACCTGTTGTCCTGCTTGTTAGGTCTGCGAATAAGAATTAGCCATACCTTAGTTGGTGCACAACAGAATAAGTAAGTACATATTATACCTACTACTATATAAAATAGTGACCATCATTTAGTTCTTTAGCATGTCTCATTCATACCCCAAGGTATTTCCAGAATCTCCGAAGCACACATAAATATTTGTACCCCGGGACAATGTATGTTTTTAGTTTGTTTTCTCATGTTTTGCAAGCTTTGAATAATTATTTATGAAGTCCTCTGTTTCTGCGGGGGTTGGTCTTTTGTTTTATGGCTTGTAAAGAATAGTTTTTTTTTTTTTTTGCTTTGTTTCCATCATAATAAAAATCCGGGGTACTGTAGAGATCTTAACTTATTAAGTAAATATACAACCTTTTCCAGTTATAATAATAACTGGCGTACAATTATAAGAAGTTGATAAAAAAAAAGAAAAGATGTAAAGTTGTGACAGTCTCGTTGACGTTGACTGTCTAAACTTTTTTTTCCCTTTTTTTTGTAAAGACAAACGGATAGAAAAAAACAAACCGGCTAAGTGCGTGTCAAACCACACAGAATGAAGGATTCCGTAGTTGGGATGAATTTATCCCAAGAATAAAACTTAATTTCAACAGCATATTATGAAAGTTTGTTCGCACAATATTGAGAAACTTACTATGTTATTTTAAGACTATTAAGCTTCATAAAGGTTTTTCTGTAATGTAGGAGTAAAGAACCATTGTCTGTATTTTTTCAGAATTTTAGGCTCAGTAGTTTCGGAGATAAGGGCGGAGGAACGGTAAATTTTCATAAATTTCCTAAATATGTTTAAAAGTCATTTTAAAATAAAAAAATAATGATAATTAAGATCTTCAACAAGCCCTTTCAATTGATATGTCACATGGTACAGTTAGCAAAACTTTAATTTTTAATTTTCTTATTTGCTCCCCAAAAGTGACCCCCATATTCAAAATTCATTTAATTTACGTTGCACGTCCGTGTGTGGATCACAGAAATACATATACGTACCAAATTTCAACTTAATCGGTCCATTAGGATCGGAGCAAATTGGCTGTGTAAGACGGACAGACAGACAGAAACACGAGTGATCCTATGGGGGTTCCCTTTTTTCTTTTGAGGTACGGAACCCTAAAAATTATAATAATATAAAAACGAAAACATTCTAAATAAGTATTCGAGTTATGTCGCAAATAATTGTTTATTTATTCTGGCACCGTCAGCGCATGCCCCGAGTGTTGACAGTAGATACTTTACTTCTTCGTTTGGCAGTTGTTATTTTAGCATTAAGGCTGTTTACAGACCGGAGTTGAGACTCTGTTTTGACAGACATGGCTCGCAGTGATTGCGCGCACACTTGCAACAAAATGTAGGTATGGTCTGTGTAGGGGAGGTAACGAAGAAACCAATAGTAAAGATAGTTTTGAAATATGTCGCGGACGAGGAATTTGTACGTGTGCGCTGCTTTAACCACATCAACGACTGGGCTTGTGTAGTACATGTACTATGTACTCTTAAGAATTCATTCGCGACACTGTACTAGAATGAACTATTCCGTAAGCTTAATAGTACTTCGGTCATTTTGTACTTCGTTTCGATCACGTTCCGTCCGATCGGTCGCTCGGACTTGGATCCGCAGAGATCACGCATTTCTCGATTCATGGATCGCGCCGGAAACAGACCGGTTGCGAGGGAGCGAGGATCTAGACGCACTCTTGACTCCTGTTTCACTCTGACTTCTCAAACTTAAAACTTCATAACTCCGATTTGCCAAGGTGTTGAGATCTTTATTACGAAAATAGTTTAAGTATTTTGCTTTATTTCTTTCGAAACTTATAGGCATGCGAGGTTACCGATTTAAAAAATATATTTTCTGTTTTCTTAGAATAATAAGTACCTACGTTCTAGTTAGTTTCCATTTTAAATTTAGTTTAGATACGATTTAATTGTTAAAGTTCGATGTAAACACATAAGAGCCTGCGATACCATCCAAGCACTCGTAATACTCTTCATTCAGTTAGTGTACAATAGTACTAGAAGACCGAACTAGTACGTTTCACAGATTGTACTAGATCGGAGCGATCCGTTCAATGACCGCGCAAGAACAAGTCTAATCTCCGATAGGCTAGCGACGCGCGCCCGCGCTTCCCTGCCCCGCGCCCACGTTCTTCAGCCGCACCCTAACAAGCTCCTCGAACGTACATTAGAAGTTTATTCGTAAAAAGGTACAAATGTATATAAAAATAGGTAGCCATTGCACCGTTAACAGTCTGTTCCAAAAGTATCTGACGAACGTGTAAACAAAGTCTGTTCAGGTTAAATTCTTACGCAATCACTCACTAAATTGAATTAGTATCACATTCATCTTTAGAAGGTTTCACCTTTAATCTCACCACTTTTTCCAACAGTTATTGTTTGAATAACATTATTTAAATGGAATTGAAAAATCATCGGCAGAAATTGAGTTTTTAAAATTAACCTCAACTGTCACAGGAAAAACATCTTTATGATGATTTAAAATTAAATTTTCGGGTTTAAACCTCAAATCAATTAATTTGTAAGTGACACTACAAATTGGCATCCACAGGTAGGAACGAGTCCGCGTATCACTGGTCAGTTTCCCTCAGTTGTCAGTTTATTTAATTCGCCAGTTTCGTTGATTCGTCAGTTTCACTGATTCATCAGTTTTATCGATTAGACAGTTTCGTTAACTCGACAGTTTCCACTGTTTGCCAGTTTTCGTCAATTCGTCAGTTTTATTCAATTCGTTAGTCAAAGTACAGTCGGTAGAAAACTGCACACATGTCTGCTAATTTAAATATAGAGTGTGTATATTGAGTATGCAGTGGAAACTGTCGAGTTAACGAAACTGTCTAATCGATAAAACTGACGAATCAGTGAAACTGACGAATCAACGAAACTGGCGAATTAAATAAACTGACGACTGAGGGAAACTGACCAGTGATACGCGGACTCGTAGGAACTTTTCATTTGTTTAAATTTTCATCAGATGCTTTTGAAACAGACTCAAGTCAGAAAAAGCGACAGAATCAGGTCTAAAAGGTACTTTCAGCAATTCCGCTACACCTGCTACTTCATTCTGATACGAAGATTGCTATTGTGATTGAGATAAAATAAGACGCCTGATGATATTGTCTAGCAAATACATTACATCGAGCAATCATGTGCTCTTTAACGAGGGCTTTCACGGATTCAATATTATGTAGAAATCGCAATAATTATTATATACCTAACTAGCTTCCGTCAGCGGATTCGCTCGCATGATACCTTTATTAATTATAGCTTATGTTCATTCATCATTTCAGCCGACAGACGTCCACTGCTGGACATAGGCCTTCCCCAAATGTGGGTTTGCCATAATCGCCACGCTCGGCAGACAGGTTGTTGATCGCAGTCTGGTGTTAAAATGCGTAGAGAACGCTGCAGCCCATTCTCTAGTAAGTTCCTTAGTCGCCTTTTACGACACCCACGGGAAGAAATGGGATGGTACTATTCTTTACGTACGGCACCACACGGAACATAAACATAGCCTATGTTCTCTCAGTGATAAGATAGCTTTCTATTAGTGAAAGACTTTTTTAAATCTGTCCAGTAGTTCATTCATTACAAAATACAAATCTTTTCTTTTGTAGTTAGGTACTATTATATATTACTAGCTGCACTCCGCGGTTTGACCCGCATAAGTCCCGATCTCGTAAAAAC
This sequence comes from Agrochola macilenta, assembly GCA_916701695.1. NCBI lineage: Eukaryota > Metazoa > Arthropoda > Insecta > Lepidoptera > Noctuidae > Agrochola > Agrochola macilenta. The sequence goes on along the minus strand of OU753554.1, from coordinate 4,126,034 downwards.
ATCGGGATAAAAGTATACTATGTCCTAACCCCGGTCATGGTCTACCCATGTGCCAAATTTCATTCAAATCCGTTCAGCCGTTTTAGCGTGACAGCGTAACAATAAAAAAATACAAACTCAAACTCAAACTCAAAGCATTTATTTCAATTAAACCATTTACAGGCACTTTTGAATTGTCAAGGAATCGGTCAGTCAGAAATATGAAGCTAGTTGCCCATTCCAAAGCGTAGTAGGTAGGTACCTATGGAGAAGAACGGGCAAGAAACTCCACGGACAATCTTTTAAATAAATTGTTACAAAGTATGTTACATCATTCATGTTGAAATTAAACATGTGAGAACAATGTAGAAAGACGTGCACGTTAGAAGCGTCCGTAATAAAAATATAAAACAAAGAACAATTCAAAAATTTAAATCAGCCAAGGCAGCTAAGAGTTGACCTTTTTTTTTTTTTTTTTTTCCGGGGTGGAAAATCCTCATGGATGTCCTCCGCCCTGGGGCGGGCGGAGGGGTCTGTCAGACTCTTACTGACTAAAAACCACCCCGGGTGGCCCGGGTTTGGGTGGCCCTGAGAAGGGCCGTTGGGGTGGCCCTGAGAAGGGCCGTTGGGTTGGCCCTGAGAAGGGCCGTTGGGTTGGCCCTGAGAAGGGCCGTTGGGTTGGCCCTGAGAAGGGCCGTTTGAATCGCCCTGGGAGGGGCGACTCCGGATAAAACGGCCAGACGCATTACGCGCTGGCTTGCACGACTTGTTAAAATTAAAATCCGACATGTTGTTAAAATTCGACTTGTTCGTAGACGACTGCGTGATGCCTACGAGTCACAGCGCACTTTAGCCACCGGTCTGCCACTCCGTTACGGTGGTCAGACACGGCGTTGCCCAGGGGATACTACGTGGAAGTATGCGCTGTGGGGGATCCCCCAACCTAACCTAACCTAACCTTTTTTTTTTTTTTTTTTTTCCGGGGTGGAAAATCCTCATGGATGTCCTCCGCCCTGGGGCGGGCGGAGGGGTCTGTCAGACTCTTACTGACTAAAAACCACCCCGGTGTTCCAACTCACACCTACGCCGGGGGTCGCGGGAACTTGAAATCTTCCGCAACCCCCGGCTGGTGCCGGCCCGCCACTGCGGGCCTCCTCGCGGGTCAGGGGGGGGAGTGAGGTGTTTGACTCCCCCCGCGACGTCTCAGAGGGGCGCGCATGGAACACTACGCGCCGCCACCTCGGGTCCTGATGTGTGGGGGGCGACGGACGTCCCCGAGTCCGTCACCCCTGGACCCATTTAGGGGGGCTGGAAGAGGGCGTTATCCGCCCTCCGCCGACGCCCGGTGCGCCTGCTGCGGGCCGGGTGAGTGGACGAGATCTCCCTCTCCCTTTCCGCAGCCTCCTTCTGCGAGACGACTGTCTCGCAGTAGGAAACCACCGCGTCCCAGGACTCGCCGCCACCGACCATCGCATTCACTACGGCCGGCAGCGACAAGTCACTGCCTACTTCTGAGATGAGGGCACGGCGCGGCTCCTCCCAAGCGGCACACTATGCGTATGCCGCGCCGTGTCCTCCCGGCAGTCGACGCAGTGGTGACACCGGGCGTCCGGCTCCCTGTTTATGCGACACAGGTACTTCCCGAAGCAACCATGCCCCGAGAGCACCTGCGTCACCCGAAACGACAGGGAGCCGTGCCTCCTCCCGAGCCAGCGGTCGAGCACCGGCCGGACCGCCTCGACGATGTCGAGGCCGGCGGTAGGGCGTGAAAGCCTGTCCCGCCATTCCGCCACCAGGACCTCGCGAAGCTGAGACCGATGCAGCTCCATGTGTCGCTGCATCGGTCGCTCGCCCCGCGCCCTCGCTTCCTCGCGCCACCGATACGATGACGCGAGTACTTTCGCCTCTAGGTCCCAGGGCGGGGATCCGGCCAGTGCACAAGCCGCCTCGTAGGAGATCGTGCGATACCCTCTGATGACTCTGACGGCCATCGCCCTCTGCGGCTTGCGCATTAAGCTAAGAGTTGACCTGTCCCAACTGACGGCGCCCGTTCACGAACATGACGCATGGATTAGCACCATTCAGCTCAACCATTTTGAAGGGAGCTAAATGATCCAACACACGCGCCACCATCAGCGAGACATCTGAGTGAGCATGACATACTCACAGCCGCCAGGGCACATTCAAGTCAATAAAATACGTATTACCCGGTAAATGTTAGCTCTTTAGTACATAGTACTCACACCTGTGCTCTGAAATTATATAATACAAAGGAAATTGATTTTATACAATGCAAAAATAGTCTTAAACTCTTCAGCAGCTCCAACAGTGTTTTCAAATGTTAATCAAATAGTTGTGGTTGTGGAGCAGGACCAGCATTGAGCCAAGCATTTTTATCAGCGATGTAATCCCCCAACTTATAATATGCCTGCCTGCATAGTGTGCGTTTTATACAAGATTTGAATTTCGTCTCATTCAGTTGAAGTATGTGGGGAGGAATTTTGTTATAACATTTTAAACAGTATCCCATGAAAGATGAGTCCACTTTAGCCAGTCTGAAACCTGGTTGAACTAATAAGTCCCTATTTCTTGTACTATAATTATGTCTATCACCTCTTTTACTAAAAAGATGTACATTTTTTCTTACGTGCATGATGTTTTCATAGATATATTGACAAGGTACCGTCATGATGTTAATATCCTTAAACAGTTCCCTTAGAGAGTCACGCCTGCGGAGATAATATATGGCTCTAATCGCTCTTTTCTGCAGAATAAAAATAGACTCGATGTCTGCAGCCCGTCCCCATAGTAAAATACCGTAAGACATGATACTATGAAAGTAACTAAAATAGACCAGCCTCGCGGTATCCACATCAGTAAATTGACGGATTTTTCTGACAGCATATGCTGCTGAACTTAGCCGTCCTGCAAGAGATGTTAAATGAGGACCCCATTGTAACCTTGAGTCGAGCGTGATCCCCAGGAAAACAGTTTTATCGACGAATTCTAGTTTCTCTTGATTCAATACTATCTCACAATCAGTACTTTTGACATTTGGTAAAGAAAATTTTATGCACTTCGTTTTTTTTCCATTTAATACTAAATTATTAGCAGTGAACCAACTTTGGACCTGCATTAGGGCGTTATTTACGTCGTCAAAATTTGTGGCACGTCTATCTACCTTAAAAATTAAGGAAGTATCGTCAGCAAATAACACCATTTGTGTTTGATTTTTTAATAAATGGAGTAGATCATTGACATAAACTAAAAAGAGGAATGGACCCAATATCGAGCCTTGTGGCACGCCCATTTTTACTTTTAAACCTATTGAATTGACACCGTTTATTTGGACTTTCTGTTGTCTATCATTTAAATAAGATTTTACTAAATTGAGCGCAAGTTTTCCAAGTCCGTAATGCTCAAGTTTCAAGAGCAAGGTTTCGTGATCGACGCAATCAAATGCCTTGGAGAGGTCACAAAAGATTCCTATGGCGTCTTGGGCCTCTTCCCACGCGCTAAAAATGTGTCTTAATAAGGTTACACCGGCGTCGGTCGTACAACGTCCTTTGGTGAAACCATACTGTTGATCATGAAGGATTTTATTTGTGTTAAAATGATTGAGCATTTGATTAAGCATTACCTTTTCAAACACCCTGCTGAAAACCGGCAACACAGACACGGGTCTATAATTATTAGTGTCTTTACTGTCCCCGGATTTGAAAAGTGGTATTACCTTACTGTATTTCATTAAATCCGGGAAGACTCCTTGGTCCACACACAAATTAAATATTAATGCTAAGTAAGGCGCTATGGTCTCAATTATGGAAGTACATACTTTAATGGACATTCCCCAAAGATCTTCGGTTAATTTGATCTTAATTTGCTTAAAAGCTTTTATTACTGTTAAAGGGTTAATTATGCTTAAAGTTAAATTCAATCGGGCAAGCTGAAACATTCGCCCTTACTAAATCAAAAGAGAGCGAGGGCGAGGAATTTAAGGTTTCAGTAGTTTTAAGTGGGATACTGGTGAAGAAATTTACAAATTCTTGAGCAACTTCTTTGCTATCGCAAACGAGACCACCACATGACGTCTTCAGTGTGTAGTCAGAATTATGCTTTTTGTTCCGGTTCGTTTCATTATTGATAATTTTCCAAACCGTCTGTATTTTATTGTCTGCTGACTTAACCTTGTTGCTAATGTATAAGGCTTTAGCTGTCTTACAAGTGTTCTTAAAAGTTCTAGAGTAAGTAGCAACATACTTATTAAAAGTTTCCGTGTTAATATAAGGCTTAAGGCCATACAGCTCGAACAGTCTATCCCTACTTTTCCTGAGTCCTTTAGTTGCCCAGTCACTAAATAAAAACTTAGGGCTGATAGTTTTTGTGTTCTTCTTAAAAGAATTATTGAACTCTGTCTGGACTAACGAAAACAAAAATCAAATCTTTTCTCTTTATAATATTAGTGTAGATTAATTAGTTCAAAGGAGAAACTGCTGGCAGTCAGCTTAAATAACACCCATGGAAATAAGGGTCTAGACAAGTGACAATTGTTTTCAAAGCGTTTCGTATTTCCACAACGACTTCAACAGGATTGACAAAAGCATTTCGGTAGCTTGTCAGTCCTATACATTTTTGACATTTCTATCGTTCCATCATCGATATTGCTGATAGTACCTATGTCACTTTGTCTATGCCCTCAGGACATGGTATACTCTTCGACAGGATAAATGTGTTCAACAATACCAGATTCTAATTAAAATTCGTTATTTTTCTTCTTCATTTTCATTGAATATAAAACGAATAGTACCTACAATATATCTTAATTAAAAACTAATATTGGTAGTGCAGCAAACGTTCTATGAACGATACGTATCGACACACTAAACGCTGTATAATGTTAATGAAAATCGGTCCAATTTAAAGCACCCTGTTGTTGATGTTTAGTTTATAGATTTGTTTAGATTTTGATATTTTGGCTTTAAATTATGTTGGGCAGTTTAGAATAATTGGTTTTAACGTGTTATTGTTTTTGGATAGGTTTCATTTATAAATACACGTGATAGTATTTTATTCCAGTAAAATTGTAAATCGTATTTGAAATAGAGTGTAATCTGCGTGCATCTTTCTTTACGACTAGTATACGGCGGTTCTTTGATTTGCAAGACATAAAGGCAATTCTGTGTGTAATTGTTGCTACAGTTCCAGTAAAATTCAGTTTTGGTTCTTTTTAAAACCCAGATCAACTACCTAATAAACCCATAGGTGATGAAGAAAACGCCTAGTTTTTCAATAAAAAAAACTTTCAGACCATAAACATCATGAGGAAACCGGATGCCTGAGCTATTTCTCGACGGCATGTGAAGCCAAGTTAGAGGCCCATTTTAGTTAGTTCACGTTAGTCACTAACCACACGGAAAGAAGAAGATAAACATATTCAGTCTATAATGTTCCCACTTCTGGGACACCTGCCTCCTCTCTGTGAGAGGGAGTGGGCCGTAATCCACCACGCGGGCCCAGTGCAGGTTGGTAGATGTCACATGTCTTCGAATTGTTGGTTCTAGGACATGCCGGTGTCCTCACGATGTTTTCCTTCACTGTTTTGAAAGCAGTGGTGATGAAAATAATTTACACAAAGTAAATCGCCTGTCAGGGTTTGAACCTGCATCACGGTTCGAACTTGCAGATCTATTTGTCGGTAAAAAATGTCTAAAAGAACTATAATGAGAAGACAAAGAAGAAAATGAAAATACTAACCATTTTTCGATTTCCGATTCATTTTAAAGTAGCTTTAGAAATAAAACATTAAACCAACCAACAGAAACCGCTAAAACAATGCACTAGCAATATTAGCTTTTAATAAAGAGTTAGGAAGCGGACGATTACAGCACTGTTACAGTACTGTTATTGGGAAAATTCAGTGTGCTAACTACTAACGTGTATAACAGCTGGAAACTAAATAAGAATGGTTTTTTTTATTAGTTTATTGTTTCTATTCGATGGTACTGTTTGATGCCTATTATTAGTTTATTGTTTCTATTCGATGGTACTGTTTGATGGCTATTATTAGTTTATTGTTTCTATTCGATGGTACTGTTTGATGGCTATTATTAGTTTATTGTTTCTATTCGATGGTACTGTTTGATGGCTATTATTAGTTTATTGTTTCTATTCGATGGTACTGTTTGATGGCTATTATTAGTTTATTGTTTCTATTCGATGGTACTGTTTGATGGCTATTATTAGTTTATTGTTTCTATTCGATGGTTCTGTTTGATGGCTATTATTAGTTTATTGTTTCTATTCGATGGTACTGTTTGATGGCTATTATTAGTTTATTGTTTCTATTCGATGGTACTGTTTGATGGCTATTATTAGTTTATTGTTTCTATTCGATGGTACTGTTTGATGGCTATTATTAGTTTATTGTTTCTATTCGATGGTACTGGTTGATGGCTATTATTCATGGCCAATAATAAGAAGTTGGGGCCATTTTTAACCGTAAAAAAAAAGTAGGTTATCAATTCTATACGTATGTATTATTGGAATTGCAATATATTTACATATGATAATCTATTAGGGTTCCAAACAAATATACAAAATATTATAGGTGAATGTATGTTTGTATGTACGCTTGCCGGGGTTGGTCCGTGGATGGGTGACCGTCTTTAAATATCGAGGTTCCTCCGTGCTTCGGAAAGCACGTTAAGCCGTCCGAAAGTCAGACAACCTATCTTACCAAGGGGTATCATCGTATTACCCAGTTATTGGGTTGTGGAGGTCAGATGTGTTGTGGATGTCATGTCATGTAAAATACTGGTATTCAGCTGCATCCGGTAGGACTGGAAGCCGACGCCAAAATAGTTGTGAAAAGGCTAGGCAGATTGATTTTGATGTTTGTATGTATATATTTTGTCCACGCATTTCTCTGAAACTATTAATCGGATCGTGACAATATTTTATTGGCTTTCATTTACTTCAACTTAGGGAACAGAGCAAGTTTCATCAAAATCGGTTCAGTAGTTTTCAAGATATGGACTAATACGTATAAGTTTGACGGCCTGGCTTATTAATACGAGCTACAGGTGTGGTGAAAGGCAAAATATATCAAAACTTTGGTCAATCCCATCTAAAAAATGAAAAATAAAAACCTTTTTTACAAACAAGAAAACAAACGATTTCAAAAAAAAAAACACGAAAAATAACTTAAGTTAAAGTCGTTGGCAAAAAACGAAAATAGTACAGAACCAATGACACACAGTTATGTTAAATATATTAAAAAAATACTACAATAAACTACGATCTCCACGCGATCTTCTTACTGTTTGACAATTTTTATGCTAAAAGTAATACTTCTCACCATTGCATTGTTCGGGGCAACTGAATTGAAAGAAGATGATCTCATATTTATAAACAAAGATAACCTTCTTGTGCCGTAATCAGGTAAAAACAACGCGATCCGACGCTACAATGTTATCGTAGGTGCATTTACAGCAAGCACATATAAGCACTTTGAAAACATTAAAAGACATAGCCAAATGAGACACAAATTCTAAACAGTAGTACAAGATTTTGCAGATAACCGACACAAAGTTACAATGTTAATAAAATTCAGAACACTTTCCTAATTAAACTCTCAAACTAATAAACTAAAAAACGCTAAGTACTTTATACAAATTACAATAACTTAAAGTTGAACGTTTGGCCGAGTACCAGGAAGACAGAAACTATCGGCACACTTGCGCTAAGTGTGGCCCGCACTTAGACGCGGTACAATTTATGTGTTACTTAGCAAACTGGATGGCCAAGTTGGAGTTCGGCCCTGAAACTAGCGGGGAAGATGCAAGTTGGGCGGGATATATACGAGATGCAATTTTCTTGAGCTTTTTTGTAATCTAATGGTCTTCATGAAAATAAAACTAGGTGTTTGATGTGTAAAATTTTTCATCTCGCTTTCCTGCAATCTGTGGGAGTAATTTCGTGAAAAGGGATGGAAGTGTGTAACAGGAAGCCGGGGAAGCACGCGCTTTTTGATTTGACCAATGAACGCGCGCGATGCTAGAGTTGGCCGTCAGATGGTACCAAAATTTTCCGAGAGGTTAGTACTGTCAGCCAAAAGTCGGATGTTACACTTCATTCGCGACTACTGTAAGGCTCGCTCGTATTTGAAGTGAAAGCTTCTTTAGGCACGATGAGCACTTTTTGGGTGAACAAAAATCATGGAACTCGCGTCATCGTCACCGAACACTTTCCATGAGCTATATGTGTATACTGTGTAGATATGTGTACTTTTTGGGTGAACAAAAAGCGTGAAACTCGCGTCATCGGCACCACAAGCTTCCCATGCGCTATAAGTATACTTTATATACAGTATACTTATAGCTTAAAGGTACAGTATTCTTATACTGTATATATGTAAATAGATATACAATTCACAAGTTACTTAGTTTTCACTTCTATCGGCAGTCCCCAAAGACTGCCCCGCATGTTTTGCTTTTGAAGGTATTGCTAATGGTGACTATATTATCAGGCAAATGAAGTTGTTTTTACCTATTGGTTGATTTGTTAAGATCCATGTCCAAAAAAATCGCTAGTATCTATAGTCTAAAAATACTCATTGATAGTGTATATAAAAACTTGCAAAACAATCGTTGGGATAATTGTTTAGTTATTATTTTCTCTCTTTGCCTATTCCAATACTCAAAAAAATATATTTCAAAAACAAATTGACGGGTATTTTAAGGCAAGATCCACAGACAGTATCACATTGTTTTCCAATCACCTAAACTAACTAAAGATAAAACACATAAACCACATAACCCAACCAAAAACAAAAACTTTTAATTCTTTTTTACGCTCTCTTCGGGGCTCTTACCCAAGTGTTATCAGATGGAAAAATAACATCGAAACTTTTAGCGACCAGCCGTTTAAGTGCTTGGTTTGCGACCAGCAACTTGGTCGCTGTTGAATAGCAGTAGGGACAGCCCGCCACGGGTCACATACTTGAGAGGCACAGGAAATAGTGCTGATAAAAACTTTAGGACTTGCTTTAGTATTGGGTTTTATTAGTTATCTGTTTCGGGGTTAGTGATCCAGGGATTAAGGCCTCGCCTCTCAAGCACGAGGTTGTCAAACCCGGGCAAGTACCAGTGTGACGTTAACGTTAACGTTTTCAATGAATAGGTACTTTCTGAGTTTGCTTTCACATCAGTGAAGGAAAAACATCGTAAGGAAACCTGGACTTAAAGTTTAATATAAGTCTGAAATCACCAACCCGTCTTGTGCAAGCGTAGTGATCAATGCTCGTGCCTTCTCTATATGAGAAGAGGCCTATTCCCTGCAGTGAGACAATAATAGGTTGGTATTATTATATTATTCTGTTTGGGGGGGTAGCAACCACTTTTGTTGAAGAGAGAAGTAGCGATTTTCTGCAATTGAGGTGATTAATTATTCCTCTAAAGGAAGTACCTACTTGTACAGTCACGAGCACCAATATGTATACACTTAGCAACTTTTAAAAGTGATTTTCTCCTACTGTGGTGATCGTAATTTTATGTTGTTACGAACATAGTATTTTGGAACCCACACTAATATGAAATAGGTCTTATATCAAAGTTGCAGTCTTTATTCCATGCGAAAATCGCTTTTGAATTTTGCTAAGTGGATACATATTGGTGCTCGTGACTGTACTACTTAAAATGTGATAAAAATACTCCTATGCAAGGAAAATAATCCTTGTTCAACAGGTTAAAATAACAATTGTTTTTTTTTTTTATAAACCCCCGACGCATACATTTCCTCATTTCTCTTTCCTACTCCATCACCAGACCCTGTTCATCTATCTATAACCTATTCATTGCGACCATTCCAATGAGCCCAAACACGATACATGTGCTATAAGTTGGTAAGGGAGTTGGGTATCCTGTAAATTCCAAGTGATGCTGCAGCATCAGTTCAAGGTTACTATGTTCTTTTAATATCATTGAAGTAATAGAATACCAAATTTAAAATCGATCAGAGCTGTGGAAGACGCTCACATCCATTCATCAATTAGAAAAGAGCTGTTAATCTTCAAACGGCTGAACCGATTTTGATAAAACATGTCTAAAAACCATCGCTAGAAAACCTGCTTTCAAATAAAAAAAACCGCATTCAAATCGATTCACGAACCGTTAAAAAGAGTGTTACAGACAGACACACACACATAGCGGTCAAACTTATAACACCCCTCTTTTTGCATCGGGGCCGCGGGGGTTTAAAAAAACTCTGCAATAGGTGGCCCAATACATCCAGATAAATGCTAGTATGCTATGTTCCTTCAACTTAATTTATTTATATTTACAGAACAAATACGTCGTGAACCTCAGTCTGTTTCAGTTTAAAGGTACCAGGCAATGATACACTGAAAGAGCTCCTAAGTAATGACAAACTTCTTAAAACGAGAACCTAAATTACTCATTACCCTAAGGACGCTCTAGAAATGATTAACTCATGTGTGAACTAGGGACTTTGGTCATACAATGTCCCGGGTGACTGACTGAAGCGATGTGACGCGATATAAGGTTCAAAATCGAAATATTTTATTTCACATAAACCAACATAGACATATTATGAAACGACAGAAGCTAGGGTCATGGTCCCATTTGGTCGTTTCCTATGGAGAAGAGCCGGAAGAAACTCCACGGTTACGGTTTTTACAATATTTTCAAATGAAATTGAGGGCAGTGTAGGCCTTTCAACAAGTGCCAGATATTTAACAAAATAGAAACAAATATTGTTTACTTATATCATTTATATGTCAGCCAAGATGTCAGAGACATCATATTTAGATTTCCAGTCTTTGCTTTTTGTAGTCTCGGCGTCTAGTTTTAGGTTCACTATTATTCCTTTATGATCATAAGCGACCACTGTAAGGCTCACTCATTTTTTTTATTTCCTCACATAATGCATAGTAAAACATTGTATGATATACGTGCGTAAGATGATTTGCGACTCGTGTCGACATAAACAACAAATCTACAGTCTACTAGGCCAACAACGTTCTCCCATTTACAAAATAGAAAAGTATCTATATAAAAGATAAATAAAATAATAAAAACATATTTAAACCAAATGACATGATTGCTATTACAACTGTAAGAAATCTGAATAATTATCATGTCCAGAAAAGCCACTAATAAAGAGTCGAAATTAAATTGTTGGTATAAAGGGTGGCAGGAACATCGACGCGAAGCCTGTTACCATGGATTCAGTACATGATTCTGAACCCCGCTGCGTTGATATTTTTTATCGGTTATTTAAAAAAAAATAGCTGTTCCATACATTTTGTCCGCGTAGGTATTTTTTATGAAACAGCAGATTTTTTTTTTAATAACCGACTAAAAATTTCGATGCAGGCGCTTCAGAAACATTTACTGAATCCATGGTAACAGGCTTCGGTTTGGTCTCAAATAATGAGATGATTATGTCAAGGAAGAATGTAAAATTGAAACATCGTAATTTAAGAGCAGTTGTTGTAAAATGAGACATGCAAAAAGGTCGACACACCAAAAAACATTGCGTTGGAAATAGTTTAATGCACAGTGACTTTTAATGACATCGTCGAAAACTTTAATCAGATTCGAACGGATAATTATTGCAATACTTTGCATCGTATTTTTGAGTGTCTGATTTAAATAAAGTAGGATAAAAACAAGCCAAACGAAGGCCAGCAATTGGTTAAGCCATTATTTTGAAAGTTGGATTATGATTCGGTGACCACTACTAGCAATCATCAAAATGTAATAAGAAAATGATGTTTGGTACCAGAAATAGAAATACCACTTGTACATGAAGTTAAATAAATCTATTTAATTATCTATCTAGATCTAAAAATCGTCATGGTTTTTGTACGTTCTTGAAATAATTTTAAGACAAAGAACTTTAAGCAAAGTAAGGAACCTCCTATTAAGCGGAACTTGGTCCAATTCCGAACATAAGTTGATATTCGTTTGTTTTTTTAGGGTTCTGTTTCTCAAAACAAAAAAAAACCCTTATAGAATCACTTCGTTGTCCATCCGTCTGTCTGTCTGTCAAAACCCTTTTTCTCAGGAACGTGTAGAGGTAGGTATCAAGTTGTAATTGATATCAAATACGTATATGGTTCCTTAGAGGTCTAAAAAAATCAAGCTTCTAAGTCAACGCAATAAAAAAATACAGCCATTTATGCGACATATTTTGATACTCGCAAATAAATCAAAACCAATAGAGGGTACTTCAGTAAGATCTCACAGCACAAGTAAAGGAAAATTTCCGAAAATCGTTAATTTGTAGTTTTATCACAATCTAACATTTGTTGAAGAATTGACCGTGACGTATATCGATGTATGGGAGAACATTTTGTCAGGTACAAAGTTAAGTTTGTTCTTGGGATAAATTCATTTTAAATACGGAACAGTTCATTGTGCGTGGTCCGACATGCACTTGGCCAGTTTTAATACGTTTGTTTAATTTTCTACGTCGAACTCAAACTAAAGGCTATAATGTCGCCGTCATCACTCACGTGGGACACAGGCCTGGCTCAGAGCCTACGTTGGCTTTGTTTGTCTTCCCTTTGATGTCGGCGGTGCGTGCGATTTGCTTCTCCTACTTAATTAGATGTGTCTTTGAGTTGGGCCTTTTTGTTCTACTAATGGTTATTGGGCTGCTTGAAGAAATTGTAAGGGTGGCCTTTTGTTGTGAGTCTGTGCGTCTTTTGGTTAGCCCTTTTGGTTTGGGAGTTTGAAGTTGAGATAAGTTCTTAGTCAAATATGGAGTGTGTAAGAAATGGTCCATGAAAATTACACGTATTGTGTTATCTGGAATCGGAAGTTTAACCGATTAGGTTCTTATGTCTTGATCTTTTTAATAATACTTTTGTAATTTTGTATGTATACAGTGCGAAATCGAATTAATGGGCATCCTCGTAAGGGGTTATTGTACTCATAATTATGAACAAGTTTCAATAAGGGAAAAAAATAATATCATGAAAAAAAATACTGCTTTTCCCAACATTTATGTTCACATAGCTCGTCAAAATGTAGCGAACACCTGTTTTTTCGCGATTTCAGTGTTGCCCCATAGTGAAAGTTGTTCATAATGATGAGTACAATGACCCCTTAAGAGGATTCCCATGAATTCGATTTCACCCTGTTTAGCTAAGTAAGAGTTACAGAGATCAGTCTGTTTTGTTTTTAACCAATGTTACCATGCTTATAAACATATTTGGAGAGTTTTTTTTTCGTCAATTCAAAACTGTACGTGACAACACAAGACTTACATTTTCCATAGTGAAGAATTGAAAATGTTCCAGGAATTAGTAAAGTTTACATTCCCTAACGTACTACGCTCCTAGCTCTCTAGAATTCCCAATATCCTGAGTGCCATTACATCGTAAATCACTTGCACAAACATTCAGAATTTGAACAAACATCTGTAGATCACACGGATATTCCCATTTAACTGAACCGGAAATAGAAGCCGAGACTTTATGTGTAGAAAACTAAACTTGTTCAGTAATTTTTATAGTAACTGACATTTAAAATCTGCTCATACATGAATCTAAACGTATTCAATATCTACTCACGGTCATATTAAATTACCTAGGGAAACCCCGTGGACACGACAAAATAACAATAAAAAAGATTTGATTTTCATATCGTATCGTATCGTATCACCCAGTTACTGGGTTGTGGAGGTCAGATAGGCAGTCGCTCCATGTAAAATACTGGTACTCAGCTGCATCCAGTTAGACTAGAAGCCGACCCCAACATATTTGGGAAAATACTGAACTTCACAGATCATTTCCCAGCCGAGCATAACAAGTCAAAGAATTCAAATCACCTCAAATTAATAATGATACCATAAATTTACTCAACATTGAAAAGCATTCTCGTGAAATAACGGTTGCATCTTGGAGAAAAGACCACTATTTTATAATAGTTTCGAGAACACTATGTTCGATAACACCATAAAGTTTATATAAATACTCCAGGAGAAAATAGCTTTTGAATCTTGCATAAGTTGAAGGTTTCTTGCATAAGTTTAAGGTTATTTTATACTCGTGAATTTAGCTTATAACGTTGTTTGAACTTGTGTGTAACATATCCCTTAAGAGGCGACTTTTTCATTATTTATTTATTTAATCGTTCTCCTGATACATGTTTTGGCAAAAACTCATGTAGAGCTCATTTGAGAGCTCTAATTTGCGGATTCTGTTGAATATAATTCATCAAAACAATTTTTCTCATATTAAAAATATCCGATACTTTTATAATAATAGAATACACATTTTTGTTATAATGACTTTTATTTACAGAAAAAATGACTGGACCTAATTCAATTTTCTACTAACAAGGTTTGGAAACAAGTCTGAATATCTCCGAAGTTCTACATAATTTTCGTACGTAGTACGAGTATTTATACTAAAATAATCTCCAACATTTGCTTATTATCAACCAATTTTTTTTATTGCTTTTCTATTTTTTATGAATAAAATAAAAGTAAAAAATATTTCACTGCGCCGGCGATGTGCGCTCAGTATCACAAGAATGCTTTAGCGCAGCGCCAAAATGTAAGATGGGTCGTAATTAAGTGTGTAGCTGTTGTAGTTATAAATTTAAGACCTTTCTTCTTTATCAATGGTTACATCACTACCAGAGAATATTACTAAACGTACTTTACAAGTATAAAATATATAATAAATATATATATATTTATATAGTCTATTATAAACTCAGTACGTCTGTGATAATCTGTCAAATAAATGAACGTTGCAAATTATTTTCACTTGCTTGCTTGTTTATTAAATACTAGCTTTCGCCGCAGCTTCGTTCGCGTGGAGGTAGGAAATTATCTCACGAGAACGTACCATCGGGATAAAAAGTATCCTATATGTTAATCCAAGTTATAAACTATCTGTGTGCCACATTTTAACCAAATCCGTTAAGCCGTTTTTGAGTGATTGAGTAACAAACATACAAACTTTCTCATTTATGATATTAGTTAGGTTTAGGTTCTCAGTAGTTAAATATATCAGTAGCAAAATAAAAGCTTTTGGTACAGTCGGCATCAAAAGTTGATTACCACATTTAGATTTTCAAAATCGCTGTATAGTGAAGTGCTAGTAGTGAATACGGTGTACAGCGATTTTGAAAATCTAAATGTGGTCATCAACTTTTGATGCTGACTGTACCTACGGCAGTCGCTACCTCGATTGCTGAGCGTGGGGTTCTGGGCAAAATGTTATTGGGTTTTTCCATTAGGTATTTCTTAGTAACAGCCCGTAGTTTGAAGTTAGCGGTGTGATACCCCCGTGCGTTGGTCCTTCGCCTGATCTCTCTCCGGTTATGACGGATTGCCGTCCGGACTATGAGAGTGAGGGGAGACAGAAAAGAAAAGAAAGAAAATACAAATGTATTTTCTTTTCTTTTATTTGCGGTACACATGACGCAAAGAAAGAACAAAACACGAAAATAAACAATTTGGGGGAAAATATGCGTCACATCCACGCGAAACGGCCATCGCTCAGCATAATGCTGCGACCCTATGCGAGACAGAGCCCCAACGCTGATTTTCAGCGACAGCCGGCGTTGACGTGATGACGTCAACCGGTGCAGCATACAGTGAAATAACAAAATAAGACAAAAATAAAATGAATAAATACAATACTTGGTTTAAATACAATATAATATTTAAAATGGTAACATTTCGTACCGTCGGTGACTCACGCGCCGCAGACTTAATGCAGTCTGTGCGCGCAGCTGTCATAAAAACTATTTGTTTGACATTTTGACATATTGGCTAGTATGTACTGGTTACGTAAGATAGTGAACCTGTGCCTACGCACACATTTTTGTACTATAATATCTCCCGCGCTTATGCCAAACTTAAGTGGTAATGGGCAGGGCACATTGCTCGTAGAACAAATGGCCGATGGGGCCGAAAGGTTTTGGAGTGGCGACCGCGTACCGGAAGACGAAGCGTTGGAAGGCATTCCACACGATGGACGAACCGTGTGACGAAGCCGCAGGAATCCGCTGGATGCAGAAGCACAGAATCGGTCGAAGTGGCGGTGCTTGGGGGAGGCCTACGTTCAGCAGTGGACGTCTTTTGGCTGGAGTGATCTCCCGCGCTGAAGACTGGTCTCTGCTGAGATTGGTCGCCATGGCCGAAATTCGGTTTGGGGTATTATTTTTATCATCTTACAACTTAGGCCCACTCAATAAGTAATTCGATAGGTAACGTGAGTTTAAAATGAAATCTTTGATTACCTCTTCGCACCATGTGCGTTACTTTAATCCGTTAATTCCAACAATTGAAGGCGTATAGAATCTCGAATCTCTTTTGTTTTGCATCGAAAAGTGTTTCTTTGAAAATTTTCAGCGCTCAAAGCTCTGAATCCTTATGAGCTTGGCAAATTAGATTGTGCTGCCTCGAGGGGCTTAGAGATAGATCGTTTGATTAAAACAGCTGAGCTCCTAATGTTTGTGCTATCATTAATTAGGTACTGTGTTACGTATTTTAGATTGAAGGACGCCTTTGGCGGGAGACTATGTGAGCAGACTTTTGAATTTAGCGATGGAAAGATGTAGTTGTATTTTGCTGTTCTTGGAGACGTGCAAAGAAATTGGTTATAGTTTTTAACCGACTTAAAAAAGGAGGAGGTTCGTCAGAATCTTTTTTTATGAATGGTCCCCGATTACTCGAAGACGGTTGAACCAATTTGGAAAAGATTTTTTTTTGTTTCAGAGGGTACTTCATACTGATCCCATATAAATTTTAGTAACTTTGCTTGGGTATTTTTTGAGTTAGCTTATAATTATAGTACGTATTTTTCCCACTTAGACTTTGTGGATGATGATTTTATAACTTCCTTTCACTGTAATTCGAATTTGTGTGGGGAAGGTACCACATCAAAAAAGTAAAAGAAAAAACATATAAAAACACTCTAATTTCGGAATTAGGTGTCTTTGGTTCTTTATTTTCGTGTTTTGCCATCGACTTCCGATTTTTTTTTATTGGAAGTTTTTTTTTTGTGTCAGTATCTGTTGGTACGTTGAATTACAATCGTCTCAATCGTCTTAAAAATAAGTCTATTATTCTATCAAGATCTGTTGTTGTTAGGAATACCCGTGGAATTACAAGCCTTAGCAGTTTTAACGGGAATAGTTTATCTGCTTAAAATTAGGTGAACTATTATCACAGATCTACATAGAGCATATTCTAACATTGCATAATATTCAAATATAAATAAGTATATTAGAGCTTAATTTCCTCAAAAGTGTGACGGAAGTAGAGGAAACAAAACAACAAAACAGAGGAAACAGAGGTCTCTGAAAACAAAACAATTATTTGAAAGAGGACTCGAGAACTTCGCTAGAGTACACCAATACAGACAGTTGACCAATAGTTGAAGTGGCCCTTGTATTTCATGAATCAGAATTCGGTATAAACAGTCACCGTTTGAAGTATTTGAATTTCGAATGAAATATGGAACATTGTTTCTAGGAAATCCAACCAACATGAGTTTACATTCAGAAATTCTAAACTGCGGTGGCATTTGAAATCAGAATTAACAGCATAGTACAGTTCATTCCCTTATTTTAGAAAGCTTAAGTATTCCATTCGCAATTTTTTCCAGACAGAATAAAATTCATCGATCATAGTTATGTGCAAAACGAATTAAACACACGCCGATTCTTTGATTTCCAATCGAGAGCAGAAAAACAAAAATCGGCCAATCTCTAATTGCTTCAAAGCGGGTTATTTTATTTATTTAAATACACTCTGCCTTCTCTCTGCTTGCGTATTGATGGTCCTCTCTTGAGAACAATGCAAACTTAAAAATACATAGCAACCAACCCTTATTTCCAAAGACCCAACGTTCATTTCCCCGTGTTGCATTGTTACTGGTAAGTTGGCACACGTCTCTTGAATAGATTTATATTCAATTTAACTTTTCGCTGTTAGGTTTCCATTGGTTACAATAAATAAGCCGGTGATAGGTCGGCTCGTTGTTACGGATGTTAAAAGGTGTTAGTTTGCGTCTGTATATGCGTATATACGGCCCAGGCATTACTTTATGGGCACTTACATCCTGTTTTGGGTAGCTTACATATTTATGTTCACTGAAATACCTATTTTAGGGTTCCGTACTCAAAGGGTGCAAGCGGGACCCTATTACTAAGGCTCCGCAGTCCGACCATCCATCCGTCTATCACAAAGCTGTATCTTTTGAACCGTAATAGGTAGACACTTAAAATTTTCACAGAGTGTGTACTACTATGGCCGCCATAACAACAAATAAAAAATAAAATAATGTGATGTCCATCTTTATTTCATTACTAGCTGCGCCCCGCGGTTTTTCACCCACATAGGTCGCGATAACATGGGAACATCGGGATGAAAGTATTCTATGTCTTAACCGAGCTTATGGTCTACCATGTGCCGAATTTAATCTAAATCTGTTCAGCCGTTTTAGCGTGAAAGCGTAACAAACAAACAAATATACAAAAAATCTAATCATTTTTCTTTATTACTTAAGATTGAAAAAGAAAAGAAAGAAAATGCGTTTATTGGCATTACATTAGCAGAAAAATACACCTTATAACTAAAAAAAAAACAGAAAACAATGATTGATAATAATTGATTGATGATTGTTACATTGAATTCAATTTACTGTTTCTAACTGGGCACTTTTCCCACTGATAGCGTTGCAGACGATATTTTTTATGTCCAATGTGCTCTTCCCTTTATTTTTATATTTTCCTTTACATACTTGTACATATTATAAAATAAAGTTGATAATTAAACACCGAAAAAATCACGTTTTTCACGTGGGGACTCCAACATACGAAAAGTGGTTTTTACAATAAACATGTAGGTAGTGTTAAATATTTTAAGGTGGTACGGAACCCTTCGTATTTCGACGCTTTTTTTTGTAGTCTATACTTGATATAATGTACCTAAAGTAGGCCATCTTACCTTTTTATGGTACTTAGGTACCGAACGTAGGCGACGAAAGGTTTATATCGGGTGAATGTATCCATTACTGTAGGTAAACATTAGGACATGATACTAAAATAAAAAGGATCATGTCTGGAATAAAACGCGAGGCATTTATTTCAATGCGAAAAAGAAATATGATCATTTAAGTAATAAGTTCAACGAGTCTTTAGGAAGCTTTCAGTGAGCCGAACGCGTCGAACTCGAATTCTTTATATGAACTTCGAATTCTTTATATGAAACCTCGCACACTTGCCCGCGTCGAATCGTCCGAATCTGGAAGACCGTTCCTAATTGTCTCGTTGTGTGCATTCACCTTTATGCACCCTGTCCCACTGCTCGGCGAGGAAGCGACTATCAACGATTTTCTCGGTCATGAAAAGTACAAAAGATTGTAGGTCCCGTGTAAGTAAAAGATATACATTTATTAATAGTTGATCGCTGACTGTTCATACCGCGAGTACTCGTTTATCGCAGTGACAAGAGATAAAAAAGAAAGAAAGAAAGATTGTTTATTCTGCACATAAAAAACAACAAAAAATAATAATATACGCACATACAAAAGTAGCCAAAAGTCTCGTTTTCAACCAATAAAAGTTTACCAATTTTGTTTATTGGTTAATGTCAAACATGTCAAGGCCAGAGACCAAAGACATTATTGCTTAATTATTATTGTTGCGACATTGGCAAATGACAACAAAACAAAATGTCGATTGCAGAGTTAACTATTTTTGTAACAAAAACATGAAAAATTAAGCTATGCGTCGCATGCAAGAAAAGGTAATTGCTCAGGTAATGCTGTGACTTCGGACGAAACTATCGTCAACAGCGCTGGTTATCAGCAATTACCTCTCAAATCTTAATCAAAGAGAGTACTCGCTCAGTGACGCTCGATTTCCGGGCAGAACACTCGCTGAGAGACTCTCGGTTGATAAATACGTATAGACGAACGATAAATGCGTACCAGCGAGTAATCGCTCGTCGCCGTCGCGCAATTGTTGCTCGTTGTTCGCCAAATCGTTTTTACTCGACGGCTTGATGTATTTAAACATATTTATGAAGTGTCGTTAGATTCTTCTTAATTGTAGGAGTGACATAGGCTATAATAATATTTATATATTATATTGGTAAGTACCAAATAAAAGGTAGTAATGAGTCAATTCCCAATATATTATGTACTAGCTGCGCCCGCGGTTTCACCCGCATAAGTCTCGATCCCGTGAGAGTATCGGGATAAAAAGTATTCTATGTCCTAATTCAGGTCATTTTCTACCCATGTGCCAAATTTTATCCAAATATATTTAGCCGTTTTAGCATGAAAGTGTAACAAACAAACTCAATTTCGCATTTATTATAATTAGTAGGAGAAATACTATACAATTTACACATAAGTAAAGTAAGGATTATAAAAAAAAAGGTATAATTTCGACACAAATAAAAACTAAAAAGCTTGATAACGAAAATTATTTAAATTGTTAGTTAATTTGTTAGTTGCTAGCTCTACTCGCGTCTCGTTAATCGCCGGGGGGCAGTGGGACATGTACCTTAGAAAGATCATATCATTTAAGGGGCATGCGCTAAGATAGTCCGCGAAATTCAAATTTTCTTTAGTTTTTTACATTTTGCAGGTCAGTGTGAGATTTTATGTTGATTAAAATATGATTTACGACCGTAACAAATATGGCTTTACAAAATTATAATCATTACAATCAGCAATAAGTAAGCACAACCGTCAAATGTCATGATTTCATGAAATCGTCATTCAATGCGATTATATGAACTTAAGGAGTCGTATTGATCATTTTTATGATTATAATTATATAAATAAACATTTGATACGGCCGCAAATCATATTTAGATCAACATACAACATGATAATGTCCTGCAAATTGCAAAAAACGTAAGAAAATTTGAATTTCGCGGGCTACCTTGACACTTTCGCCTTAAGATGATGATGATGATAATGTAAGGTCTTTTACAAACGTAGATAACCTCCTAGCACCGAATTCTGATAGAGCGAATTTTGAGGAAAATTATACAAAAATATAAATAAAATAATATCTGAACCAATACAATGCTTGAGCTATCTGTACAATGTAAAGCTAATAACCCGAACAAAACGAGAAACAATTTTGAATTGAACTCTAAACAATGCCATATGTTTTTCAAAGGGAATCAATCGAAAACATTCAAATAAATGTTCGTGTGTTTGTTGGGTGGGAATGTTACTACAATTTGATTGCTGAAACTAAGCATTGAGTTTTGAATAAAGACCACAAGACCACGAATCGATTTTTGTGTATTTGAAAAGGCTCTGTAGTGATACTCGAATGTAAAGTAAGTTTGGGCCTATTATAATACCGACTAGCGACAGGTGGCAGGCGATAGTTTTTAAATTTTGTTTCATAATTTTAGCGTTTTTATAACCCCGACACAAAAAGAGGGGTGTTATTCGTTTGACCGCTATGTGTCTGTCTGTGGCACCGGAGCTCTTAAACGGGTGAAACGATTTGATTGCGGTTTTTTTTATTTGAAAGCAGGTTTGTTAGCAATGGTTCTTAGACATGTCTTATCAAAATCGGTTGAGCCTTTTGAAGATCAGCTCTTTTCTAGTTGATGAATGGATGTGAGCGTCTTCCACAGGTCTGATCGATTAGAAATTTGGTATTCTGTTACTTCAATTATATTAGAAGAACATAGTAACCTTGAACTGATGCTGCAGCATCACCTGGAATTTGCAGGCTACCCTACCAACCCTACCCTACCCTGCCCTACCCTTACCAACTTACAGCACACATATCGTATTTGGGCATATTGAGATGGTTTCAATGAATAGGTTATATATAGAAAAACGCGCAGGAAAGATTTGCCTAATTATTTGCAGCCAAAATTAAATGTTGTCAAACATAGCTCTAAAGTACAGTCTGTACAAATTTTCAATAAATTGCCATTACAACTAAACATGATTAATAGTCCAAGAATATTTAAATTCAAATTACACTCATTCCTACTGACGAAGTGCTACTATAGTATGGAAGAGTTTTTTAGAGACAAAAATAATGCCACAGTGTAACTTGTTTATTGTTTAAGTCTAATTCTTGACATGTTATTTTTTTTTTATTAGGTTGATTTCTTATTTTATTTTTGACATTTTATCTATTTATTGATTGTAACTTTTATTGATTATATATATTAATCCTGTATTCGACACAAATGTATTTTTGTTCAGAATAAATGACTAATTAATTGACTAATTATAGATGATGAACAGGGTCTGGTGATGGAGTAGGAAAGAGAAATGAGGAAATGTTTGTGTCGAAGTTTTTTTAAATTTTAATAAAATTTCATTTGTAAATAGCAGCAGCTGTCTCGAAAATGTGTCAAATTTTGTTTTTTTTTTTTCAAATATCTCTCATTGTCAGTTTTAAATAGACCCTAGGTAGTCACTCCCACCAGCATCATTGGTGACTTAATTAATATTCTTACATTAACAGGAGAAGGTTGAACATTGAGAAATACTGTAAGTCGATTTCGGCGATTTCAGAATATAATGTTTCGTTACTCAATCATAATCATCGTTTGAATCACAAGACGTCCACTGCTGGGGATACGCTTCCACTTCCAAGCACCGCCAGAACAACGGGTCCAACGCTCTCCGTAATCTAGTAGATTCCCACGATTTACCTGTTCGTCGTTCTACCTTGTGTGAGTTACATTATGTCTGGCAACAATAATCACCATCTCGTAATTATAATTCAATAAGTTTGACTGAATTACATTTATCGTTAGGTAATCCAATTCATATAAATAATTTCGTTTGAATTAAATTCAAATAATTTATGGATAATAAATATCTCACTCGTATTCGTATTTTACTCGTATTTTACATACTCACCTCAAAATATGAAAGATTGTAAAATCCATTTAGAATTTATTTGCTAGGAATTGGTACATGTGTGTATTTCATTACTATACGTCTATAAATTTATTATATACTATTGTTATTGCGAAAAACTTGTTTAAAATATTTTTGACGAATCAATGGGGATTTAGACTGGAAAAAAAAAACTATTTAGTCCGTCAGTCAGATAATAAAAAATTGAGGAAAGTGTATGGAGTGTCGCTATTTGCGGTATTATAGTGGACCTGCCTCGGCCCTGCTTAAGTGCCGTTAGCATTGCATTGTCATTGTCACTGTCACTAGTTGTATTCTATTTAATTTTTAATAAAAAGCAAGCAAAGCCGATGTCGACTATTCTGCCAATGTCTAAAGCGCATGATTAAACTATCACTAGTTATTTTGTTTGATTGTTGAGGTTAGTTCGTTGCCCATTGTATTGATTGATCGTATTTGTTTTTGATAATTATATCAAAAGATAAGTTTATTTATGAGGAGAGGCTAATGTTAATTTCTTTCATCTATAGCCGGCTAAACTTAAATGTAGCCATAACCCCTTGGCTTAGCAAATGAAAATGGCTGAAAGGTAACAGGTTAGGTTAGGTTAGAACTGTGACCACAGAACGGCCATGGTCCGTTTAGGCACAAGAGAATGTAATGTTTTGGGAATGTGGTGTTTTAAATGGTAGATACCTACAATATACTGCACTCATCCATGATATTGCCTATAGTTTTCAAAAATAGCTATTTAATGGGCTGTGTGATGAGCTATTTGATCTATATTTCAAGCTAAACGTTCTAGGAGCAGCTAATTGCCACCGTCAGGTAATCACAACGTTTACATCCATTATACTGAATAATAATAATTACTAAAACTGTAGGATCTGTTAGAGCGTGTGAACCAATTATATTGATAGCGCTTTATTAAATTGTCATGCAATTGGTAACGTAAGGTAGGATAACGTAAGATAGGATGAACGTAACGTATGGTAGGTGGAGCGACGATCTTCGCAGGGTGCCTGGTAGCAGCTGAATGAGAGTTGCTGAGAATCCAGCTGAACGGCGTGCGATTGGAAAGGCCTATGCCCAGCAGTGGACTGCTGTAGGTTGAGAAGATGAAATTTATGTAACTAGTGTTGAAGTTATCAGGTTGTTACTTAGTTATTATTGTAAAATACATTTATTTTTGGGAACCAAAAAGTTTCCAGGTGGTTTCTTTTGATAGAAATAAACATTGATTTATCTAACACTTACCTAATAAAAGGGCCGTTGGCCATGGCTCTGAAGAAACCACGATGGTAAAACCAAACTAGGATGGGTGAAGAAAATTTGGATGCTTGCTTTTACATTATGATTTGAGGCAAATCATATGTAGTTACCGAGAAAAAACGAACATATTTATGTAAAAAAATACTTACTCGTAATTTCAGCCAATTGAGTTTGTTAGGAGCGTTTATACAGAAAGTGAGCAACGTCGCAAATAGCTGTCAAATATTTCACAGTTTTATAAATACTCTACTTCACTAGTTAGGCATATTTCTTATTTAAATACAGTAATATTGCCAAATTAATCAAATCAGCGAAATATTTGACAGCTATTTGCGACGTTGTAAGGCCTGTGTCTCTTACACATGGGACAACAGAAAAAACAAGGATTCAACCAAGAAGGCTAAATCCCGTTCTCAGAATACGAGAATGTCTACAATATCTACAAGCTAATCCTCCATATTCAAACCACAAATTCTCAACCAATTCTACTCTACCTAAAATATTCAACGCAATTTGAATAAGATCTTTGTTTCAAAATTATCTACAATACGTATTGTTATAGAACGCTAATTTCTCGTGTGGTATACAACTCCAGAGTCAAACTTCGGAAGCCACAGCTGCTGCACCAAGATTCCGATGCTAATGAACTGAAGTTATACCATAAAAGCATATCAAGATATTTGCATTTTGAGTAGGTTTCTTCCGCGAGGTATGAGGAAGGCTCGCATTGGAAGTTATTCTTTGAAGTATGTCGTAAAATGTGACGGTAATATTATATCTATTTAATGGTAAAATAATTGACTGTCGACAAGAAGGTACTTAGATCCGTTCCATAAGCGTTTGCACACAAGGCCAAAATCGCTTGACACTTCACCTGAACTTGCACTTTCTTTTAAAAAAATTATTCATATTGCCCTGCTATAAGGGTGGGTGCATGGTTATCCCCCTGGGCTGAAATGAATGCGAAAAGACGAGTTCTGCTGCTGTCCAATTCGGAAGAGGCCGTGGTCCTGCAGTGGATCGCGATAAGCTAAGTTTTTTGATCAAAAGTTTGAAAAGGGACAGCGCTTTGGAAACTTAACGCTTTCATTTGTTTTTGACTTATTGGAGAAATCACCGTTTTTTGTTATCGAGGTTCCCTTCCGTATCTGTAAGGGCAAGTTGAATTGTACTTGTATTTTTTTTTTGTTGAATTAGTTTGATTTAATAAAACTATTAACAAACTAAAATACTTGTTGATTTTTTTTGAACTTGTGTTATGGATTTCAGACAGCAGTTGTTCTGTTATTGGTTTGACTGGAATCTAACCTCAACATGCATCATGCTAGGTACTGGAACTGCATACACCGCATTGTATGCTATTAAACA
The DNA here is from genome assembly GCA_916701695.1 of Agrochola macilenta. Taxonomy (NCBI): domain Eukaryota; kingdom Metazoa; phylum Arthropoda; class Insecta; order Lepidoptera; family Noctuidae; genus Agrochola; species Agrochola macilenta. The sequence continues at coordinate 4,100,500 of OU753554.1, read as the reverse complement.
TACTGCTAGCTTTTAGTTTAACAAGGTCCGGATAAACTGAATCTATTTACGTTAGAGCTGAGTTTTTGCTCGAGTTTCCTTAAAACTTTACTTCTTTGCCTCAGGGATAACAAAACAGGGAGAAGAATAGCCTTGCAAAAATACTTGGTATTTATCTTGTTGGTCGCGGCAATTTGTGGGAATTAAAGCAGCATTTAAAGTAGAAGAGACTGAGTCAATAACGGTTTGATTTGTGCAGAGGATGAGCTGGCTACAAAAAGATTTTAATTTAATGCAAAGACATTAAATTAAAATCTTTGCTGGCTAAATATTTGTGTGGCTTACATAACAGATAGGTAGTTAATGGATATAATAGTGTATATTCATGCCTGAATGGCTTAAGTTTCCTTTAACGTTACAATGAACAGTCATTTGAGTGAAAATGCTGTTATTGCAGAACAGATACCACAATTAGTATAAACTAGTACCTGGGCGACCTAGCTCTGCTCTGGTGAAAATAGAGAATGCTCATTGAATAGTAAAGGATGTTCATACTAATTTCAAGCTGCCATGATAGTAAGTATTTACTAATTGCTGCCATGTCATTATTCTAAGGTAGCCATCTTAAACTTAGAGCGACCGACCTCTGCTCGGGTGAAAATACGGAGAAAACGAATTTTCCCAGATATGACACCTAGCTAGATCGATTTTATTACCCCGTAAACCCCTATAAACGGCTCTAACGAGAGACTTGCAAGTCTCATCGAAACTCGTTATAACCGTTTTCGAGAACGTGATTTAAAAAAAACATATATATATATATATATATATATACAAATATTACTCGTTTAATAATATAGGATCGTTTAATAGGATATTCAGACTAAAGTAAATGAAAAGACGCGTTTTTGACAATCGAACTGTTGACAACTGATGGACCTATTGAATAACTGACATTCAACTAAATTAGCTATTGCATTTCCAAACATATTCCCCCTAAACCGTTTTACCCTATCAAAATTATTCTAAAGTTACATTCGTGTTTCACTTTAAAAAACAAGCACATACATCTCGCACGACTGCAAAAGATCGTACAAACATTCCCGATCCGTTCGCGACTCAGCAAAAACATAGCGCCTTAAACTCTCAAGTTAATTGGAAGCTGTTTACGCAGAACTAATTAATACATTATCATTAGAGGACAGCTTCTATCTGCTTTAAGAAGGGGAACAATGATTGAGGACTTTCTGATTGGATGGTGTTTTGGTGAGGGAGACTTTTCTCAGAATACTTGAGGGTATAAGCTGTTTTTAAGTCAAGAGGGCTTAGGAGAGGCATTGACGTAGTTGAGTGAGTTATTAAAAAAAACATGAATAGGTCTTAATTTTAAGAAGGTTATAAAATGAAACAGTGTTTTAATGTTTTTGTGTTACTGTTTTATCTTGGATGATATCTCTCAATTGTATAAGTTGACTAACTATACCACGCGGTTTCACCCGCATAAGTCTCGATACCGTGGGAATATTGGGATAAAAATCCTATATCCTAACCTTGTTCATGGTCTACCCATGTACAGTCAGCATCAAAAGTTGTTGACCACATTTAGATTTTCAAAATCGCTGTATAGTGAAGTGCTAATAGTGAATACGGTGTACCTACAGTGATTTTGAAAATCTAAATGTGGTTATCAACTTTTGATGCTGACTGTACCAAATCTATTCAGCCGTTTTAGCGTGAAAGCTTAAAAAACCAAATTAAACTCACTTTTGCATTTATAATAACCTATAAAGTTAGGATAACGTGGTTTGACTGATAAAAAAAAAAAACTTTTTGGTTTTTCATTCAAAGGACTCAAGCGTAACAATAGGCTTTATTTTTAAGACTGAGAATTCACATACTGAAAAGACACCCCAATACCGTATATAAAAGAAAATGAGAAGAAAATCAATTCCTCCTAACAGTCCTTAGTAACACATAAAGGAAAAGCTTCATTTAGGCCCGAAACGACAAATTCCTATTTACTTTGCGAAGGAAACGCCAGCTACATACTCCTTCATATAGCCTATTGTTATTAAAGGCGGCGTACCTAAAGACCTATTAAGAGTTGGTCGTTAAAACGAAGCAGATAACTGCTTAATTGCTACGAAACCAAATTCTTATCGCGTTGGATCTTTGTAAAAAAGTTTTTAGAGATAATGGTTTGAATGGCTTTGTAAAAGGTTTGAGACAGGGCCTTGATAAGACGTGAAGTTTCCTGTATCTTTTCATCAGTTTCAGCATAAGTTTTTGAGGGGATTTTGACTGATGAATTAGAAGATAATTTTGGCCTGAAACTTGAATGGCGCTCTTTTTAATTGACAAAATGAATGTCCTTTAACTTGTCATTTGAACAGACGTTTTAGCATCCTAATTTATAAGGCAATTATACAGAGTGTTAATGAAATTTCGTGCCATAGCTACAGGTGAATTCAGAGTTGATAAAGGAACCCGTAAAAATAAAAAATAAATACCTTTATATAAAGTTTAAAACAAAAACGAAAATTATCATAAGATGAACCTAATGTAGTACCTACTAATTAAATAGCAATCGTTTAGAATTGATTAAAATATGTTTTTATTTTGTTTAAATGCTAATTAATAATTTCCTAGAGTTACCTACCTACTATCGAACGCAGTTAAATACCTACGCCCGAACACTTCGATAACGTAATTAAAGCATTTAAACAAATAAAATAATTTTAATTCTAAACGATTGCCATTTTAAGTTAGTAGGTACTAAATTAGGTAGATCTTGCAATTTTTTTTTTCCTGGGTTCCTTTTTCGACCCAAAGCTGGCACCAAGTTTCTTTAACACCCTGTATAGTAGGTACGGAGTAGCAGCCCACTCCCTCTTAGGTCCAGTTGAAAACCAGCGTCAGACACTAGTTGTCTGGCATTTATGTTGAACTGGGCCTATTTGGCGCAGCCGTGAGGCACACAATATTATTTTAAGTAATTTTTTTTTTTGTTTTTTTTTTTTGTTTTTGTGTGAATATTGTGTGCCTTAACCTGAGTCAAATAAATTTATTTTCTTTCTTCTTTCTTTCTTTCTTTTCTTACAGAGAGGAGGCCTGAGACCCAGCAGTTGGAACATTATTGGCTTATAAAGCAGTTGCTTATACTGCTTTATAAGCCCGGAGTTTAGATTTGTGCCCGGTTGATGGCAATAGGCTCGCGCCCTATGACATGGGACTTTAATAATAATACCATTTATTTCAGGCGACACAGGCCCATAGAAAAATACCTTAACCTAAACATACATATCTTATTTTAATCAAAATTTGTGTTAATAAAATAAGGCTTAAGACTATGTTAGTAGGACTTCACTTTGCACTAGCTTAAGGCTGCCTGTCCACTGGAGCTGAGAGGAGAGGAGCGGAGTAGCGGTGTTCCAATATTAACCAATGGATAAAACGCATAAAACCTCCACTCCGCTTCAGTGGACAGGGATTTGCGAACTAGTTTAAAAATTCATACAAAACCGGGAAGCTGAGCGGGGAAACGGAGCGGAGAAGCGGAGAGGGGAAGCGGAGCGGAGAACCGGAGCGGAGAAGTGGAGCGGGCAACCGGAGCGGGGAAGCGGAGAGGCGATGCGGAAAAATATGTTAACTCGGTCCGCACCACCGCTCCGCTACCTCGCTTCGCACAGTCCGTAACTCCGCTCCGCTACCTCACTCCGCATCAATGGACAGGCAGCCTAACTTTGTGCTGTCCTGTGGAATTTGCCCGCTGAAGCGACTGAACACCACGTTCTGCGGCCAAAAGTCTTCTTCCATGACGAGGGGTAGAAAACAGTTCGGTACACGCACCACGAACGCCTTAAAGTTAACGTTCCGGTGCAATTCTAGAAACTGCACCCTCGCTCACCCACATAACTGGTGAAATGTGGGTGTACTATATCCATTGGCACCCTGTCTAACCCTTGGAGAACAGGCGTGATGTTATGTTGTTTATGTAAATACTTAATAAAGAGAAGTAATAAAATTACATCTCAGCAAGGACACTTAAGTGCGTTGAGCATTATGGATGCATTTGCCCATAAACTATTGCTCTAGTATTCCCCCTCCCTCTCCCTTTTCTTCTCTTCTTGTTTTTTTTGCATTGTCTTCTTATCCCTTTTAATCCATTTAAAGGTTGTCTTTAAAAGATCGCTTTGAGCGATAAGACACTGACTCCCCGCAATCGGATATAACAAATAATAATTATAAAATGATATACAAAAAATTATTTCGAAAATGCATCAACCTGTTTAAATTTCATTCAATTAGTAATTAGCATCGACGGGCTGTCTGACCCGCGCCGTCGTCGTTTTTGTACTTTTTTTTAGTTATTATTCATAAACAACCTCACAATGTTTTATAGACTATGTTTTAATTTAACCTTATATTATATTTCGTTAGTATTAAAATTACAAGTCTTTCAACTGCCTGACAAACCTATTGAAGTTTTTGGAATGTTTCTGTTTATATTTTGTTTTGTTCCTTAATTAATAAACAATAAAAATAAATTTTACATTTATATCTGTAATTCCTATGGTATACATAACAAAGAGTATAATATTCTATTGCACGAGCCAACCTGGAAAATAAAGAAATAAATATTTAAACAAAATCTACAGTAAACTTCACACATATCTTTTTACTTGTCAGGATAAAATAGTACCCTGTAGTATCTTAGAATATTTTGGCTCAACAAATATATTCGTACGCGCCCTAGAATATTTTCTACCTAACTTAGACTCCCGCAAAGTAAGCCTACAGATCACCTCATTGTGCCCTAGTCTAGAGAGTTATGAAGCCATGTATAAACTACGAAAGATCACATATTTCTGTGGCACGCTGAAAATATACGAACACATATTTCTGGCGTGGCTGAGCATAAATTTAAAGAACTTAGAAGGTGTGTAACATGAAATAAATAAGCGTGATATATTATATAGGTTTTGGCTTGGAGGTAACGTGTTGTGTGCGGTTTAAAAACTTGACAAAATGAAAAATAGATTGTAGTGTAGTAACATCATGAAATTACACCAGTAATAATAGGGAGCGAGCCTATTACCATTAACCGGGCACAAATCCAGACTGCGGGCTGCTACTGAAAAAATCCTGTTGGAAAAACCAACTACAGACTAGTACAAAAAATAAATTGAAAATTATATTTTTAAACGATAGAATTAAAAAAAAAAAAACATTTAAAACTAGGTATAAAAAATAGTAGCTCACTGGTATCGGGAACAGGGTCCAAGCTACCAGCGGTCAGGGCTACGGAGAGAGGAACCTCCTAACAATGCGAGCCGTGTCCAGGAGTACCGCTCTCTGAATCAAGCCCTTAATTAACTTAACTACCGCTGGCCGTTTTTACGCAGGGCGCGCGTATATTTTTTTGTTTTGGCTTGTTGCGTGTTAAAGTTTGTGTGAAAGTGTTATCATAATCGTAAACAATTTGAGTGCATCACAATAGACATGGAAAGACGTAAATTATTGTGAATTGGGCAAAACGAGACGACAATGCGCTATTATGAACCGAGAATAACTATTAAAACTTATTGATAACAACCGTGACACTGGTTCTGGTACGTATGTTTTATTATAATAGTATAATGTTATTGTTATTTTGAAGTTAAGTTATGTTTAGTTGTTGTAATTATGAATAGGTTATCATTGGCCAAAGACCATCTGCCATAAATGGCTTTTTCTATATGTACTCGTAGATGTCTCAAACGTTAAGACGTAAAAAAAGACATCTGCGCAATTATGTTCTGAACTTGGTGTATTTAGGATTTAACACTGTCATTAAATAATTATAATAATAGGAAATGTTGCACTTTTTTTATTTACTGATATATTAAACATACTTTATTAATTTCAGATTTTGAATTCCCGTAAAATAAACATTATTAGAAGAAATCAAAATATAAGTGTGGATGCCTTATTAAATATTCAACAAATCTGGTTTAAAATTAACAAAATAGGAGCACTTTTTCCTATTATGCGTTCTCCTGAAAAATTGCTGTTTTGTATAAAACTCTTTTTACTTTGCACCCGTCGAATAATATAAAAATAGTGATTTACTGTGATTGTTATCTGTTGTAGTTGCCTTGTGAATAAATAAATATATTGGAAAAAGTTTCAGTTGACATTTCTGTTCTATGCAATGTCTTTGTTCAGAGCCACATGATAACATACCCAATAAACTGCCTTACAAAACAGTTTACATTTTACACCAATCTTTCCTTTACATAAAATTTCCACAGTATCCCGGTACAGTAAGCCAGTTATTTCGGTTTCACCGGCTCGTGACCGGAGCGGTAATGCGCACAATATCCTACTGTTTATGTGAGCCGGCGATCAGTCATGGTGTCAAGACTATCCTTTGGGGGATGTTGCGACTAGTACTTTTGAAGAGGAGTTTCAAATGAGTGAAGACGTCTGTTATTTTGTTTAACGAAACGTAGTTTTGGGGGTGTCGAAACTATTTTCGGTGATTGATGGTCGAAACTATTTTTTGGAACGAAGTTCTTTAACGTGGCTTGCGGTAGGAGTAAACTGGTGTATACATCGTCACGTAACGAAAACGCGTTATTCCCACTCCATGCGACTTTCTCTCTTAGAAAAAGAAAAAAAAAGAGATGTAGAAAAATTTAATGAAGACAAAAGTGTGAATTTGGTCAAAATGAAAATTCAAGATGGCGGCTGCGAGAATTTTAGGCGAGGACAAAGTCAAAGTCAAACAATTTATTTCAATTAGGCACATAAAAGGCACTTATGAACGTCGAGAACCAAAAAGAGTATGTAAGAATCGTAGCAGGTGGTGTTCTGTAGTTTCTGCCTACCCCCCATGGCAAGAAGGCGTGAGGTTATATACATATGCTTAAGGCCATTTCATACAACTGTCAAAGAATGACAGTTGTGATTTGAATAAACGGGCAATTTAAGTTGGTAGTCAATTAAGTTTGCTAACTTTACTTTGCATGTCTAATTTTGTTCATATTATTTTATTATTTTTCGTTACGCATCCAATCTTTTTTTGTATGTCGTGATGGCTTAAACGAGGCTGTGGGTTCAAATCCGGGCCAGTACCAATGTGACTTTTTCAATTCATATGTACTTTTTGAGTTTATCTTGGACATTACTGACATAGGTGAAGAAAAACATCGTGAGGAAACCTTGACTTATACGTATAGTTAATATAAGTCTGAAATCGCCAACCCGTCTTGAGCAAGCGTGGTGATCAATGCTCGTGCCTTCTCTGTATGAGAAAGAGGCCTTTGCCCTGCAGTGGGACAGTAACAGGCTGGTAATATTATTAATAAACAATCTTTTGAATATTTTAAATAGTCCTCACACTCCACAATCTTCGCGAATAGGTATTTACTAGCACTAAGAATAACATTCACAATATGAGTAAATATTTCTCTGTATATTTACTCGTGAACGTCTACTAAGTGCCTATTACTGATGGAAACGTCAATACAATTCCCTTTACGTTTTGATTGGGCTATGTATCAAGTGTACCAAAGTGCCTAATACCGTCTTCGAGAGAGCCTAAGCCTAATACCGTGTTCTTGTACACGTCATTCAATGTCGATATGAACAGTAGGTAACTAAGTAACAGGCAGGTAACATATCTTTTGTGAATTGTAAGATATTATACCTATGTAGAGGTAAGTTTTATAAAAGGTGTTTTTTTATATTATAAGATATAAAAAAAACACCTTTTATAAAACTTATACTCAGGGTATTAATGAGACCATGTCAAAGAATCAACTAGCATATTAGGTAATTATTTTTATATTTTTTTAAAATAACTATCTAAGTTTCATTGATAAGTGCGAGTAAATCATTTTCATTGATAAGTACGAGTAAATAATTTTCATTCAAACAATCATTCATATTTAAACCTAAGAAATTACGAGGTTGTCATATTTTCATTTTATGCACAAAAATAGTCTGAATTAAATGTTTTTTTTATATTTCACCAAAAGGTTTTTCATATGAATAATCGTGACTTTGTCGAATTATTATGAAAGATTTAAAAAAAAAAACTTGTGCCAACTGCTTCATTGAGGTATCCCTTTATATTGCTTTGTACAGTTTTACAATGACATCACAATTTGACTGTATAAATCTCTAATATAGCTCTTTGAGCTGTAGTATAAAGTTATGTTCCTCCGTTATAGATATACCTTCAAAGTCTTATTTATGTTAAATACAATTTCATAACCAACATATCAATATAATTTTTGCATTAAAAACTGAATATTTTGATATTATATATATTATATTTACAGCAAACTGGTACTCGCACTCATATTTCACGTACACAAATAAATAATTATTTAAAGTTATTTTGATAATCCAATCCGTATTAAATCTTTCCTTACTTATCACTAGTGTACTTGGAATCATTTTAATAAAATATATTTAGTTTACACCACATTCAACCTACTATATTACTAACTTGAAGCGTTGACATTTTTTATAACGATACAGGAGCGCCGAAATAAGATGAAGATGGTACAATGGCGCTGCAAGAGCTTTACAAAATCTCATAGCACTAACCATCGCTTTTAAACCACCGCTGTAGAGCCTTTATAACTTTCATCTACGACCACTGAAGACCTATACTGTAGAGCTATAAGCAGGATAATATGGGCCTATTTGGCGCTACAAGAGATATTTAGTCGCTTATAGAACCACTATATTTCTTTCTAATGGAGCCGAGGCCGTTATGAAAATCCTTTATCCGGCTACTGTGCAGCTTGTTATAGCGCTTGTGTGCTAGCTTAAATTGCAGTACGATAATATATAGGATGATTTTTATAAAGAAAAGAAAAAAAAGTTTATTTGCTGTAAACATGCACACAACCACCGTACAATCAAAGAAAAAACACAAACACAAAAAAACTTTGTCAAAAACGGCGTCTTTGGTTTTGAATGCATGCTATATAAATAACAGTGACAGGAACTTATTTTATCATCATCCATAATAGAGTAAGTGTGTGGCATAGTGTGGTCGCCAGATCACGCTACAATATTCTAACGTGCTTCGGATTAAGCAATTGTAAAGCATAATTTTACTTTTACAACACCTAAGCTGTTTGGAATTTCTTATAACAAATCCCAGCATTTTTGAGGATTTTTTTATTATATTATCTATCTGTGGAATAAAAGTTAATTTCCGATCAAAGGTAACACCAAGGGCTCTTATAGTATTCAGTTCAGCAATTTTTTCTCCTTCGATATAATAGTCTTGACCTATCAGATAATGTTTTCGCGTGAATCTAACATGGTAACATTTACTTGAGTTTAGATGCATTTTATTGGTTTGACACCATCGCACAAGCCTTTCTAGATTTTTCTGTAGTGCAGAGGCATCATCTTTGGATTTAACGATTTTAACAAATATTAAGTCGTCTGCATACATAAAGATAACAGAGTGATGAAAACAATTGGGTATATCGTTAATGAAGAAATTAAATAGCACGGGCCCCAAATGAGATCCCTGTGGCACGCCAGACGAGATGAATCGTAGGGCAGATTGAAAACCGTTGATGACCACATAGAAAGATCTATCCACGAGATACGAACTCAACCATGAGAGTAACGGTCCAGTGATGCTATATGCTCGTAATTTGTTTATCAAAATTCCATGTGAAACCTTATCGAAAGCTTTACTGAAATCAGTATATATGACGTTAGCTTGGTAACCTGCGTCTATTGCCTTCGTTAATAATTCAGTGAACAGTATCAAGTTGGTAGTTGTGGATCTAGACTCCACGAAGCCATGTTGCTCCTCGCTTAGGTACAGCTTTAAGTGATTCTGAATGTGGGGGCAGATCAGAGACTCAATTTTTTTTGCAAAGGTAGATAATATTGATATGGGTCTATAGTTAGAAACCATGTCGTCATTATTTGACTTGTGGATGGGAACAACCTTCGCTACTTTCCATTTTGAAGGAAAAACTCCAGAAGTCAAAGACTTATTGAAAATAAGTGACAATGGTATAATCAACTCGGTGGCACACTCGTGAATAAAAATAGGTGGTATTTCTTATTGCAGTCCAGGGTTTATAACTTCTTGTGTAAAGCATCACAGTCAATAAACAGATTTGATAAACATAAACTATAATTTTGAAGATTATGTAACAATGGGTTGTTTTGGAAATTGCCATCATCCTGAGCAAGGCTATACACAGAAGAAAAGTAAGTTGAAAATAACTCGCATATTTCTGTTCCGTCAGATGACGTAGTGTTACCATCTGTCATCGACCTAGGATACATGCTAGACCCCCCACGTTTAGCTTTTATATAAGTCCAAAACAATCTGGGGTTGTGCGTGAGTTCGTCTTCCAAGTTCTTTATGTAGCTATTGTAGCAGAAAGTTTCAAGGTCATCACAGCGTTTACTGATTATTTTTAATTCTATTTTATCTAATGGGTTGTTGTAAATATTGTAACGTTTTCTGATCTTATTTTTAGAATTTAGCATTTTAATAAGGATTCGGTTAAACCATGCTGGGAATTTGCTATTTTTGGGTACTTTAGTGGAAATAAACATTTGTATAGTTGTATTAATAATATCGTAAAATACCTGTACCATCCCATTGACTTCGCGCTGTCCCTCAAATAATTCCTCCCAGTTGAGTTCTTTTAAGTATTTACGAATGGGTACGTAATTTGATTTACGAAAGTTAGGCATTCTACTGACAATATTGTATGGAAGTTTGGCTACCTTATTTAAAGAAATGATAATATCTAGGGGTGGATGGTGCTGATCAATATTACATAATTAACCAATACTTTGGCTTACTTTACACAATGGATGATTGCACAATACAAGGTCGAGTATCCGCCCTGAGGTATTATTTATGGTGTTAAATTGATTGAGCTTGTTTACATGCGTAAAATCCAACAAGGCTTCGCAAGCATTAGTCAGCTTGAGGCTGTTATTGGAATTACAGACTAACTTCCATTCGATACTACCCAAATTGAAATCGCCTATGATACATACGCACGAGTCGTTAAGCTGTTCAAACGCCGCATTACATTTATCCAAGAAATTTTCTAAGTGGGATATGCGCACAGGTGGTGGCAGGTATACTGCACAGAGAGCCATTCGACGAAAAGACTTAGCCACAGGAAAATCCAGGGTAACCCAAAGGTCTTCACAACTACTCTCGAAATGTACAGCGCGTTTAGAATGTATTTTTTTTTACAGCTATCAATACTCCCCCACCCTCTTTACCACTATATACACAACAACTTTCTCTATCTCTCCTGTAAACCACGTATCTGTCGTCGAATAGCTCACTGCTACGGACGGAACTGTTAAGCCAAGTCTCTGAAAGAATGACAACATCGTAGTTATTACAACATACATTGCGATAAACCTTATGCGTTTTTGTTCACAAACCTCTACAGTTCTGATATAATATTTGCAGACTATCGAATTTTGAGAAATAGCATTTTAAGAATAACATGTACTTTTAGTTTAGTAGAACAAGAACAACAAATAAAGCGTGTAAAATTAAATCAACTTATTTAAACAGTCCAGGTTCTTTATCAAAATATGGTCGGCTTCGGCGGTCTTTCTAACAAAAATTCTACCGTTTCTTACCCAGACAAATTTGTACTCCTTATCCTTTGCCCTTAGTCTAGCGGCAGCATGGAGTGCTTTATTAAACGGAGATAAATGTTCGAGCACATATACCGGCTTTTTGTCGCCAGCTATTCCAAGATCTGCACTATTGAGTTTCTCGGTATTATTTTTCTTTTCCTTATTGTAATCGATAGTCGAAGCCAGGAGGTGGTCGCGAATTCTTGGAGAGGCCAGCTGGACAACGACGGAACGCGAGCGGGTATTAGTAGCTTGGATTTTGGCTACGCGGGTGCAGTGAAGAATGTCGTTGTCCCTTAGCTCACATCCGACCACTGTCCCCAACTGCTTAACTACAGTATAAAGATTCTCCCGTGTATTTTCGGGTAGGCATTGAAGTTCAAGGTTGTTTGAACGAGTTTGTTGTTCCAGGTAATTGATGCGGAGGCTAAGATGCGCCATTGAGTTTTTCAGATCATTATTTTCTTCTGTTAAGTTTTTCATGGCGTTTTTTAATCCGTTTTGTTCGGATTGGTACTCTTTCTAAATCCTTAGTGTGAAAATTCAATGAAGTTGACAGGTCCCTAATATCATGCTTTATAGGTTCGAGTTCCTTGTTGACGACGTTGAGTATGGTGCTATTGATTTGCTGAAGCATGGAAGCGAATTCCGTCTTCATAACTTCTTGAACAATGGCACGCACTTCCTCAGTGGTTACTGGTGTCGCTTGAGGGGGAGAGTTCAAAGCCGGTCTCTTATTTACTCTTGTAGTGGAGACGTTCCGATTTGGTGTACCCTCTTTTTTCGAGGCACTCGACATGAGATTTACACAACCCGAACATTTCCATTTACGATAAGTCTCAGAATCAGCAGGGATCCCCGGAATAGACAGGCACGCGAAATAGAATGACTTATTGCATCTTATACAATTAATGAGTACTTTGTTATCATCAGGATAATTATTGTCGGCGCAGCAACCCCACGACCGTGGTGTCGAAGTCATGTTGTTTTTATATAATTTTATTGAAATGCCTCTTAAACAGTGATAAATAAGTGATAAATAATATTTCCTTTATTTCTTAAGCACCGTCAAAATATTTGCACACTAATAAATGCCCTCCCAGTTATGGCTCGGTTCTTGTAGCAAAAGCGCACACTAAGAAAGGCCCGCGGTGGATGAGTCGACGACGCGCGACGGCTGGACGCAGCGAGTTCGCGAGAAGAACGTCGTAAGCGCCGTGCAATACGGTGAGCTTACGCGTTTTATCGCGACGCTCAGTTAGATTGCGACTGACGGTAGATAAGATTCTTTTTCGATTTAATTCTGTCTAGATTGTATAAAGTACGCACTAGAACACCAAATTATTGTAGCAAGTCTATAGTTCAATATATATCCATGCGAGTTACACTTTTAACGGCACTTCCAAACACTTTTTGCACAGTACGTTTTATATGGGATCACCTCTGAAGTGTGACATACCAAACAAAACAAAATATCATCAACATCAATTCATAATTGGTGGAGTAATCGCGTAAGAAATAAAAAAATAACAAAACATACAGTCTAATAGAGAACCTCTTTCTTTTTGAATTCGGTTAAAAAGAACAAGATTAATTGGGGAAAATATGCGTCACATTTACTCCAAACGGCCATCACTCAGCGTAATGCTGTGACCCTATGTGAGACAGAGCCACAGGCGTTTAATTTATCTCCAAAACTGTAGCGGTTACACCGCCACATATGAACTACGGATCAAAGACATGATGTCACACAAATCCTGCATATATAAGACTATTCGACATCAATCGTCGGGCAATAGCCCGCCAGACACAACACCCGTCTGGTCGGAGGATCCTCCCTTTTCTATAGGGGATGAGTGAACTTTACACCCTGTTCCACATACCTCTAAAAAACCAAGTTATTTTTGCTTCATACTTTAAGAATCTGGATCCTAAAGTAATATATACTATGTAAATAATTAATAACTTTATTACAAAACATCCATATTTGATGGACTATGGAACTATGGATGTTCACGGCATTAATATGGATGCTCTGTAATAAATTAATACTCTGAAATAAAGTTATTAATTATGTAGGTACATAGTATATATTTGTGTTAGTTGTTGACTTTCCGCAACAGTAAGTTGTTGCGGTAAGCCAACAACTAACAAAAACACAGGTTTCAAGTAACATGACTATTAATGATATTCCTAGAAATAGGTTGTTTGTATATTGGTGGAGTTAGTTTGACGAATTGTTTGTTATTTGTGGATGTTTAGCAATAGTTAATACAAAATAAAGGCATATATTTAATCGAAACTAAAATGTTGCTATCCAAAAAAATATTATTATACACTCTAACATAATGATTACGCCTCTTGTTGTGATACTCAAATACCTAATTCCTATTTTGGGGTCCTAAAAATACTTAATGGCCAAGTAACTGCGACCAACTTGGATGTATTGCTGCCGCAGCACCGCTCGCTTCGCTCGCTCGGTTCGCGGGGTGTTGGTCACTAATAATGCACGCTTCCCTAGAGGTAACCTATTTACTCGAGATTTAAAATCTTCCAGGTCATAGCTAACCGAAAGCAAAGACAAATGCTGGTTTCCACACCATAGACTAAAACTGAACCCTAAAGTTGTAAAAAGGAGAGGATGCACTTACACAGTTGATTAAGGACAACTGAACACTGGTCGAGTGCTACAGAAGACATTTTAGCTTTAAGTTAAATCTAAATTGAATTTCAAAATTGAACCAACAAGCGTCGTTGTAAAAAAAAACAACTTTTTTATTCGTATTGCGACTCGAGGTTGTGGAATCAACGTGGAAGAATAAAGATTTTCTCGGAGGCGGTATTATATCTGGTGAGCCTTTTCCCAACTATGTTGGGGTCGGTTGACAAGGATTTTATATGGAGAGATAGGCTATCTGACCTCCACAACCCAGTTACTAGGTAACACGATACCCCTTGGCAAGACTGATTGTCTGACTTTCGGGCTTCTGACTACCCGTAACGAGTATCAAAGATTCACGAATGACAGCCGGGCACAACTGCTTAACGTGCAGCTTTCCGAGGCACGGAGAGGTCTCGGTATGATATGGATGGTCACCCATCCACGGGTCAACCTCGGCAAGCGTTGCGGCTGTTATTACCACGAGCCCTTCAGAAACAGGCGACTTCCGGTTTTCCAAACAAATAGTGACATATATTCGCGCGATGATCGCTTTTAATTAGGACGTAGGGTAAGAGTTTCCTAAGAAGAGAAACCCCAGTGGAGCATTCAGGAAACAGAGTTGAACTCATGTTAAACACCCTTCAAAGCGAACACGTCATCATGAAGAAACTACATTTTAAACAACTTCTAATTGCATGACTAGTGTCTCGATATTATTTTGAAAAGCAAACTCATTCAAGGCGACGATATCCGACTTTTAATGATTTTATACTGAAGACCACGTCTAAACGGGTAAAAAAATATGTTAAATTAGAGCATTTTCTTAATAACTTCAATTATTAATAATAATAATAATAACCCCACCGCCGTATCTCTACGTTGAAGTCGTGGTGGGGCTTGCGCGCTCTGAACTCTGGGTCTGTGCCGGTATAGTTTACTTTGCCGGAACAGGTCTAGGAAGAGGAGCCAGACCAAGAGAGATACAGAAACCCGCAGGGCAGCATGTGGCGAGCTGTTGGGCAGTAGCGACCCCACGGACCCTATGTCTCGGGAGAAATCTTGTTCCTCATCTCTGGCTTGCCTTTATTGGCCGGCTGGAGTGAACACTGACGAGGAACAGAGCTCCCACCTCATTCTTGCCTTAATTGGCCGGCTTGAGTGGAGATTCGCAAGAGCAAACGTGCTCGGAGGAAGGAAGTATTCCAGTAAGTGCTCGTAGGGATCTTGACCATCTTCCGGGCTCTGGGATTGTTCTGAAAGCCGTGGAATACCTCTCCACTCCTCAAGCACCTCAGGACATGTTGCCCCCTTGTCGCTACGTCACTACGTGCTAGCGACAGTTTTCGGGGGCCCATTATTGAGTGTGCAAGTCACCCCCTGCCATTTTATCCGTGTACATATAAAACATTGATCAGGCAGGGGCCATAGTCCTTCCATAGTTCCAGGTCACCAGTCAACTTAAGCTACCCAAACCCATAGTCCAATATCTTTGTTTCCATATCCTGTAATAGTCCTACACCAACCGGGGGTTGTCCTTGGGTGTACTTAGCTTATTGAGATTATTTAGATCTAATCCATCAATCAAAAATGCCTCTCGCAATTCAGAAAACGCAATTCCAATACATGCTTGTGGCGGCACCTACATTGCCACATGCGCATCACACTGACGTCACGCAAACTTCTTGTATCGCACAAGCTGCATTTACCGCACGACACCGTGTCATTTTAGTCCAATGACTACGACAATTTTTTTGATTATTTTCCCCGTGACATTTCAGGCGTCTTACAAGGGGCCACTCAATGTACCCGACATAAAAAACCTCTAGAAGCAAATATATTTTTTACATATTATTTTTTTTTATGAATGTTTAGTAGTATACATGAAGTGGGATGCTTTTGTAAGACAACTATAATGTCACGGTGTATTAGGGCTTTCAGTCTCGCTGCATTTTTGAGTCCCGGGAAAAAAAAAACGAGACTCGATGCGGTCTCGAAATTCCCGGGAAAAACGAGACTTTCGAGACTATTTCAAAAGTAACTCTCAAAATTATAGGCTAGGCATTTATGTAGTCAAAACAAGATTTTTCAATCAAATACTTTAATAAACATACAACAACATACTCAAATTATAGAATAAAAATTATTTAAGAGAGTTTTTTTCATTTTTATAGTGGGCACGTAAAAAACAAAGGGCGTTTAATGTAGTTTCAGATAGAGAGGACCTGATTTTATTACAAAAGTAACCCGCGTTAGAAAAAGCTCTCTCTGCTTCTACGCTAGTGGGGGGGATAGATATTAAGTAATTGTAGCAATGGTTTAGGTACTTTCCCCTGTCGCCTCCATTTTCAAAGAGAGCTTTTTCCACGTGCAGGGTTGTTTGCAAGTCAGGGATAGACATGGAAGTTATATTCTGAACTTTGTCTTCTTGGGGGTTAAGCAAATTATTAAGCTCACATTCCAACTGTTCTCCTGTCGTTAGACTTGTGAGCTCCGCAATCGTCGCATCATTTGAATCACTGGTATTTCCGGGATAATTGTCAGTTGCTTCTTCAGTTGTGGTTGTGGATTTATTTAGCCTTTCGTACAATTCTTTCAACGACACTGTCATTTCATCGTTGCTTAACGTTTGGAATGCTCTTGCATCTAACTTCTTTTCAAAAAACTGAGAAGGACTGCGCAAGTATTGTAAGATACTTGCCTCAATCAGTCTATTTTCTTTAATACGGATACGCAGTGAATTGGCGAGACTAATGTTCAAAGAATTTCGTTGTACGTCTAATTTCTTTAGACAGAAATTGAGGGCAGTATCCGCTGTTAAAAGAGTAGCGTCTCGCCTACACAGTGCTTCTAAGGTCACTTTCATAATACCAAGTGAATTTGAGATTGTTTCCAGTGTAGTATACTCTGATTCAGTGAACTCTATTCCGGATCCTACATCAATTAGAGCTTTTCGAACGCATATCTTTATTTTTAGAAATCGTTCAAGCATTTCCGCTAAACTGGACCATCTCGTCTTGCAATCAATTATTAATTTTAGTTCTCTGTGGAACTCTTCCTCTACGTATTTCCTTAATACTGTTTGTTTCGTTGGTGATTTTCTGAACAACTTTGCAACTTTTCGGACTTTATTAATCACATGTTCATAAATTATTTCTTCATTTTTTCGCGGCTTGCTGCTCTCAATTATTTCAAAACTTTCACTTTCGTCTTTTTCATCATCATCCTCATTTTCATCGTCGTCATCCTTTATATTCTGTGGTAAGTCATTCTGTATTTCACCGACTTTTGTTTTTTTATACAATACATCTAGTATCGCCAACTGCATACCACGTGCCAGACACTTTTGTTGATAAGCATTGACTGACTTTCCCATTTTTTTCATTACACTACAACCATCTGTAGTCAGATTAATAACGTCAGTGTCTAAATGAATATCAAACTCCGACAAACGTTCTTTTAACAAATCTACACAAACAGCAGCAGGCATGGTACCAGATATCTTAACGAGACCTAAGTTTTTGTATTTATCACCTTCAAAAAATGGTGAGTGTATGTTTACATTCATGTACCTCTTGTTTTGAGTTGAGGTCCGCTCGTCTAAGGTACAGCTAAATCTAACTCCGCTCTCTTTCAATTTTTTTATCTCATTTACTATCAGAGACTTGACATAGTCGGCCTGTTTTTTGACCATGCTTGATATGGTAGAATTAGAATTAGAATTAGAATTAGAATTTCATTTATTTGTGAGACTGTAGTTTTACATAGTATGGTGTTAGTATTTTTGTTAGTTCTATACATTCTACCACAAAGTATATGGTGTACAAATATTCAGTTGTCGTTCTTAAACTAAGTACAATATTAATTTTAAGATTTGTGATTTACAATAAGTCCAATGAATTAGTATTTTTATAATTAGGTAATCGTTACAATAAAATGTCAAAATGAAGTCCATGTCATCTTGGATTTTTAAAATATTCCATATATTCGTCAATGTCATAAAAGCAATTATCCAATAGCCAGCTTGTCAGCTTTTTCTTGAACATGGGGATAGGAAGTTCTTTAAGTGAATTTGGTAACTTGTTATACACCTGAATGGCATTTACATACACATTCCTCCTAAAAATTTGTAATCTACATTGAGGTACATTCAATTCGTGTTTATACCTATTTCTAGCAGCAGCCTTTTTGTGACTGACTTCTGATTGCATGCGAAAATAGTGCGGATATTGTTTTACTAGCATACATAGTGCTTTGATGTACATGCAGGGTAAAGGCAATATGTGAAGTCTTTTAAATAACGGTTTACAGCTGTCCAAAAACCAGACGCCAGATATTGCCCTAACACACTTTTTTTGTACCCGAAATGCCATTAAAACTTCAACTGAGTTGCCCCATAGTATCAGACCATATGATAGTACAGACGATACGTATCCGTGATATGCAGTGACTGCTGCGTCTACGGACACTGTTGATCGTAGGCGTTTTATTGCGTATACGAATTTGTCTAGCTTATCGCATACGTAATTGATGTGCGATTTCCAGTTACAGTTTTGGTCCACTATTATCCCCAAGAATTTTGTCTTTACTACTTGTTCTAGGATACTGTCTTCATATTTTATGCAAAGAGTCTGAAAGTTTGATTTATAAGTTTGAAATTGAATTATTTTTGTTTTATTTATATTGATTTTTAAATTGTTGTTATTAAGCCAAATTATTATGTCTTTGATTGCTTCATTAATTTCTAGTTTCAATTTATTTTTGTCATTACCTTTTATTATAAGTGTCGTATCGTCAGCAAATAAGATAGTTTCGTGGCGTGTTGCATTGGGAAGGTCATTAATATATAGTAAAAATAAAAACGATCCCACTACGCTGCCCTGGGGTACTCCTACTGCATTCGTTTTAAAATTAGATTTATATTCTACTTTGTTTCCATCAATGACTTTTGATATTTGGACACATTGCCGCCTATCACTTAGGTAAGATTTAAGCCAGTCATTTGTTTTGCCCCTTATTCCATATTTATCCAATTTGCTTAGTAATAGCTTATGATCAACGAAATCAAAGGCTTTACTCATGTCCAGAAAAATAGCAACTACAGGTATGTTGTCATTCATTGCCTCAGTTATTATTTTTATTAAATTAAAACAAGCTAAAGAGGTGGTGCTATTTTTCCTGAATCCAAATTGTTCCCGCCTCAGCAAATTATACTTGTCCACAAAGTCATATAGTCTTTTTAATATTGTCTTCTCAAATATTTTCGATATTATAGGAATTAATGTTATCGGTCTGTAGTTCGTCATGTCAGATTTATCACCATTCTTAAATATCGGTTTGACTATTGAGTTCTTTAATGCGCTTGGAAACATGCCTTCTGAAAACGATATGTTAATTAAGTAGCTCAACGGTTTGCATAAGTGGTTAGCACAAACTTTTATAATTTTGGTACTTATTTCGTCAAACCCGACTGACGCAGTATTTTTTAGGTTTTGGATTACCCTGAACACTTCTATATGATCGGTAGGATTTAGGAATATTGTATTATTGTGATTGATGTCCAGAGTTCTATTGATAGCGTCAATTTTGTACGTAAATTTATTATTATTTGTCAATTGTATGTAGTATTCGTTAAACATATCGATGTCTTACGGCCGAAAAGGGATAACCGACATTTTTTGAGAAATTCAGTTATATACATACTTAGAATCGCCTTTTTTTTCTGCGTCGATTGGTCTAGGTAACGTTTGCCTACGTGAAACTTTTTGTCGGTTACGCGGTAGGAAAAATATAGACTTCTGTCAATTTATTTCGTTGTAAACGACTTCAATTTTTGTAAAATTATTATTTTGGTGTTTGATCTACGAATTATTTAAGAATAAAGAAGTTACACCTTTTGGACTTTTTGTAATATTTTAATGATTGTACGTTAAACTATTTTGGCTGGAAGTAAAAATTCAGAAATATGTATTTAGTTTGTTATGCCTGTTCGTGTTTAAAACATAATTAGTCGTTTATTCCGTTTTGGCCGCATTTTGCAGACTCTGTTTGGTCTGTAGTCTTTTTTTCCTCGTTAAAAATAAATGAAAAAATGGAGGTTACTACATATTTACCCGCACACAAATATGTAATAAAAGTTAGCTTATCCTTTTTTTCCCTCCCGATATTTATACAATTTTGGCGGTTAGATAAAAAGCTAGACCAAAATCTTATCCTTATCCCAATTCATACTCTACGCGTTATGGCGCTTATCGAATTAAAAATAATTTAAATTGGCGGTTGTCGGTATCGTTTTCTGAAAACTACGAGCGCAAGCGGCAGCGGAACAAATTTTAGTCACCAGGTGACCACGGGGCAAGCACCACGTGCGCACGCGAGCCGTTTCGGCGCGATAAATGTAGTATTACTTATTATAAGGTAAGTTAAATTTCATGCTGAAAAAGGACATAGATTTATTTATTTCTTGTTTACAAATAGATTACATAACTAAAATTTCAAAGATATTGATTAATTGTGACTTATATTTCAGATTAACAACATGACTGCAAGAAAACGGGCGATGAATATAATTGACAAAGCACTGCACAGTTCTGACATAACATTTCCGACACCAAGAGTGATAAATTTTGATATACCAGAACCTGCTCAGGTAAGATACTTCTCAAAATTATCGTAATTATGTATGTTTAGGTATAAAAGTAGTAGTAGGTAGGTAACTTATCTATTCTATAGGTATAGGCACTAATATTATAAACTAGTTCCATTTTGCATAGTGCAATATTTGAATCTACTGATCCAATTTAAAGTGTTGCACCGCAAAATAGTTACGTACCATAATTTTGTGTGATTAGGTAGGTACTTAGAATAGCGCGGGCTGAGCCGCGTGCGATGTTAGGTATTATTTTATTGTGATAGTGTTTATACGCGAGCGTGTAGGTATAAGTTATTGACATGTTCATTACAAGTAGATTATGTACCTACTTACTATTTGATGTTGTTGGTCTAGTGTTCACAAGCGTGACTTCTGCACGTGAGGTCCAGGGTTCAATCCCGGGTCGGGCAAAGTGTTATTATGTTTTTCCACTAGTAATTTCTTAGTAGCAGCAGAGCCTGGAACTGTGCCTGGTAGGTGGCAATAGGCTCGCTTCCTAATATCTACTTGGGACGTAATTGGTGAAACGTTAGTGAACTGCACACCTTTGTCTAACCTTTCAGTGATTAAGGCGTGACATTATGTTTTGTACAAGATTATTATGTACCTACTTACTACGTACCGTAGGTATAGGAGATTACTCAGTTCCGAAAGAATGTACCTACACATTAAGTAGGACAGTTTAGGTAGATACCGTCGGGTCTAATGTTGGTCCCTCTTACTGCTTCTAAATAAGGATCAGCAACGTATGATTTTATTGGTAACAGTAACCACCAATAAGCGTACCTACTATTTGTTTGTCTATGTTTATTAATGAAATTATTTTATTTGTAGGCCAATGTAAGACCACTCGATTATGTTCGGGTTAAAAACGTTGAGCCTGTTAATCAGTTGCTTATGGAGTCTGAAGCCTTGAAAGATCAAACAGTCGCTCAGTTGTTGCCAGAACCGTGTATTGCTGAAATTGAAAGATCAATATCACCAATCCCTATATTTTCTGTGACGGCCAATGATTTACCATCAACGAGTTCTGGGCCGGACCCAAAAGTAAATAACAGTGGCATATCGAATCCTAAAAAGAAACGTAAAGCCAAATTAAACAAGCAATATTTTGATTATTATTTATCTGATGAAGAAGATTTTACAACTATTTTTGGAGGTGAAACTGATTCTGATACATACAAGCCTACTTCAGATTCATCAGACTTATCCGATTCTAATAATTCGCACAAAACAAGTAAAGGAAAAAGAAAGAAAAATAATGAAAAAGATGCTGGGAATACGGTATCGTCAACAGATGCACCAGGGCCTAATATAGTAGGAGAGAATGCAACAAAGCAGCAGCGCAAGAATATTAAGAAAGAGAGACAGAAACTAAAGCAATCTGGACAAGCATATGTGAAGCATGATGGATCTGAGGTATCTTCTAAAGAAATCCAACCAAACCCATGCATAGGTAAAAAGTGCGGTAATGATTGTGGTTCTGTGTCAGATGAGAAACGAAAAAGTATACACACCTATTTTTGGAATTTATCCGTGCAACGCCGTAAAGATTGGCTTGTATCTATGACCCAGAAAACAGTTGTGAAACGAAAGAGAGTTCAAAATTCTGATAAACGAAGCTTTACTTACAAATATACAATAACTGAAGGTGAAGGACAGCGAGCAGTTTGTCTGCAATTTTTAGCAGCTACATTGGATGTTGGCCATAAATTCATCCAATACACCGTTCAAAATTCTACTCTCGGACTAGCTAAAGAAGATAAGCGTGGTAAGTGTGACCCGCCTAACAAAACTAAGGATTCAACCATTCTGTCTGTTACTAACTTTATAAAAGGCTTACCTGCTGTGCCATCCCATTATTGTCGCAAGGACACTAGCCGTGTTTACCTTCCAACTAAAATGAAAAATTTGGCAAATATATACAAAATTTACAAGAACAGTTATACAGAGAGAGGAATTGACATAGTAAGCGAAAGAGTGTTTCGCTCCATATTCAATGAAAAATTCAATATTGGTTTCCATGTCCCTAAAAAAGACAAATGTTTGAAATGCCTGAAATTTGAAAGAAATAAAGATAATCCTGAATTAGAAGAAGAAAAGAAGCAACATGAATTACAAAAAACAGAAAGTTACAACAGATTTAAAGCTCATCAGAATATACATAAAAGTGATCCTTCTACTTTATGTGCTAGTTTCGACCTTCAAAAGGTATTAAATACCCCATATGGAGATAGTATGCTCTTATTTTATTCTCGTAAATTAGCTGTGTATAATTTTTGCGTGTATGAAAATGGGACTCGCAACGTCTTTTGTTATTATTGGGATGAATGTAATGGAAAAAGAGGAGCCAACGAAATAGCAACAATACTCAATAAGTACATTCAGACGGTTGATGAACGTGGCACAATTAAAAATTTGTTGCTGTATGCCGATTGCTGCCCGGGTCAGAACCGAAACAGAATTATTATGGCAATGCTGCATACAACACTGCAAACATGTGTTTATATCCAGACTATACAGCTTAACTTTCTACTAACTGGCCATACTTACATGCCGGTTGATTCCGTTCATGCCGTGATAGAAAAAAATCTAAAAAATACAATCATTTATGCACCTTCACAATGGTATACAGTATTCACAACTGCAAGACAAGATCCAGAACCGTACAATGTCGAGCGTTTGCAGTTTTCAGACTTTAATAAATGGGATATAGTCAGCGATAAATACTTTAAAGGAAATTTAACAGGAAAAATAAGTAAGATGCGTATTGTAACTTTTCGGAATAAGAAGGATAATTTGATTTTTGTTAAAAACTCGATGAGTGACGATGCTGAATCTTATAGTATTGAAGTGCAACCAAAAACCAAAATTAGTCCACCAGCATGCTATAAATCTTTAATTCCTTTATCTAAAGCCAAACATGATGACTTACTTAAATTGTGTAGAGATAAGGTAATTCCTAATTTTCTCCATAGTGAATACAACAGCCTGATTAGTTCCATTAATGTTAAGGATACACTCCCTGAGTCTGATATCGAGGATGACAGCGTAGAATAAGAAGCTCTGCTTGTTTAAATTTTTTATGTGTATTTGTAAGTCAAAGACTGATGCAAGCAAATTGTGATACGTACAGTACATTGTCTATCATAAGAATATTTGTTACTTTATTAAAGTTGAACTTTTTTATAGTTTTTAGATTAGGTACCTATATTGCAATTATTTGAATTGTTCTTAGTAAAAAATATATTGAGACAAGTGATTATGATGTTGAAAGGGCCACTAATTTTAAGAATTTGTTTTCATTATTTTGATAAATTTGATTTTAAACATTGATCTCAATGTGATACAAGTAGCTGTTGCTTTAATTGCAATAGTTCTAAGTCTATTTGATCACGGTGATTTTTTGATACGAGGGTTTATTACAAACAATTGTTATTTAGTATGTTTTTAATTTGATAAGTGCGATGTGCCATTTTTATGTTAATTAAAGACTGAGCTGATTACCTAATTAAATGGTTTTTTATTGTATACGTATATCTCTTGGGTGAACTTGAAATGTTAAATGCAGAGATAACAGTTTTTTAAAGTAAAATAATCAAAATACATCCACTAAATAATTGACATCTTTTCAAAAAAAGTGCTTGATACAATTTTCCTTTCAGTCAACTATTGTTACATTGTTGGTTAGATTATATTATCACATTTTTTTCTCTAAAAACCAAGACTTGACCTTTTTTTCCTTAATTTAAATAAAACATGGGTTGAATTTAGGTCATTTTTACTCGCATCAGATAATTTGATAGTTCAATTTACGACATTTTGGGTGATTTTAAAATAAAGACCATTTGGGGATAACCGACAGTAACTGCTTCTTGCAGGCTGAATTACGTAAAAATAAAAACACCATCTTATAGATAGCATGCTAAATATTATAAAAACTCATTTCCAGGCTTTCGGGAGCTATACTTAATTTTTTATGATTTTTTTTCGTTTATTTTGAACTTTAAATCACTCCCCTGTAAAATTTGAAAAGAGGCGGTTATCCTTTTTCGCCCGTAAGGCATCGATATCACAAATGGTTTGAGGGTCAGTGATGTTGTTGGTATTTAACACTATTTGTTTTATGTCATTACTTTTTTGTGTCTCACCAACTTTTTTATTGATAATATCCCATGTAGCCTTGCACTTGTTTTTCATATTCTGAATATATTTTTTGTTGTGTATTTGTTGAGATTTGTTAATACAACGTTTAAGTATGTCGCTATATTTTTTATACTTTTTTGTTAATCTATTTTTGCTTGTTTTATTATGAATACTTTTTAAATGTAAATAACGTTTCCTTACACATGACTTTTTTAAACCTTTAGTCAACCACAGAGTATTATTTTTTCCGTATGACCTTTTTAACTTTCGTATGGGAAAACATAGTTTATAGAACAGTTGTAATGTCTCATGAAATACCTGAAATGCATCTTCCAAATTATCCACATGATACATGTCTGAGAATGAAAGGGCAGAAATACAGTCACAAAACTTTTTTATGTTTTCTTCATGATAGTCCCTTTTGTACTCAAACCAACTTATTACAGATTTAGGTTTATTAGTTGTCACTGTCAGGGTCTGCCCTGTCTCATGATCAGATAGCGCCAGGTGATGAACTTCACCTTTCGCTTGTTTGATATTACTAGCAAATAAATCCAAACAGGATTGTTTCCGTGTTGGTGTTGTTATATGCAATTCAATATTGAAATTTTTTAATAACCCTAAGAGTTCTTGGCAACTTTTATTTGGTTTTATTGTGTCTAAGTTCCAATCACCACAAATAATTACCTTCTTTGATTTCTTTGTGACTCTAATTAGTAATTTTTCCAATTTTTCTAGAAAAACTTTTGGATTGCTGTTTGGTGTCCTATAAATACAAATAATGATAATTTTATTAATTGTTAATTCTATTCCGGTACATTCAAAATTAAAATTACATGCAATGTCATTTATAAACTTATCTAATTTAACGCATGTCATCTCATTCCTAATGAGAATGCATGTCCCACCTCGTTTAGTATCTCGACAGTATGAAGCGACGAGTTTGTAACCTGGAATCTTTAGAAGTGATTCTGATTTGCTTTTAATAAATGACTCACTTAAACAAATGATGTCAATTTCCTTAGAATTCAGAGAGAATTCATTAAGTGCCACCGTTATTTCGTCTATCTTATTAAAAATACCTGCAATGTTTTGATGAAACAGTATCAGACTGGACTTACTGTGAGGTACGAAAAAATGGTGTCTTTGATTGAAGGAAAGGTTCTTTTATGTTTGCCTGACTAGTAATTTTCATTTTATTGAATAAAAATGGGATAGTACCTTTCTTAAATAGTATTTGTGGATTGTCAATACGTTGCATTAAGTTTTTAGGTTTGAAATAGTAAAGAATGCAACCCTTCTTATTTTTTTCTGGCATTTGGGTTATGGACGGCTTATTTTCAATGCAAACACCTGGCTGTAGTAGGTATTTAGTTTTATTGGAGAAAGTCAAGAATTGTTTATTATACGTCATAGAATCTATTTCTAAATTAAGCCTATAACTTAGCATAGTCGTAAATAGGTAGCTACAGATGATGGTAGTGTATATTGAGATTTTTTGAACAGCTCGCGTAAATCTTTAGATTCGATAAAGGTTCGAAATGGTATTCCATCCAGAGCAGCCATTCTCGAAACTTTAACTTCAATTCCGTCAACTCTCTGAAAGAAATCCGTCATCTTAGCTTTTTTTTCGGGTGGTTTATAAGTTTCATCTTGACTCTTGCATTTGCTTGTTGAAGTTGTGCAAGCGATATTATCAGATGATGAAGCAAGTCGTACTTCTTGCTTTGACAATATCATGTTATGCGTACTCTTAAGATGTTTATGAAGACCACTTGTATTTCCTCCTAAAGTCTTTAATATTTTGTGGCATGTTTTGCATTTGGCAGAAGCATTATCATTGGCTCGCAAAAAATAGCACCATACCGAAGACTTATCATGCATTTTAGCAGGTACATCGCAATAAAGCATGCTGTTGTCTAAAACAATGAAAAAAAAAGCCCATGACCACACACAAAAACGATTGTATAAAATACCAGAATACCGCCCTATTCAGAATACGACTACAATATAACCTCAAACAATAAGTAAAATAGCATGTTAAATCGATAGTTAATAAATTAAGAATTAAGAAATATAGTAAAGCATAATATTCTGCGTTGTCATGCAATCGAGTAACAAACTTAAGTAGGTAAAACATAAAATGCATGTAAAATATCACAAGTCAATAATGACTATAATTTAGGTGAAAACTTAAGCTTCTAACGTAACTATGATACATACCTTTTAATTTATCTGCTAATGAACACATCGTAGCTAATAACTTCGCAATTTCACAAAGAAATATCAAAATCTGTGTCGTTTTTCAACAAGGTTATTCAATCTCCACCACAGAACACTAATACAGTGTTGCCATTTAAGCAAAGTAAAAAAATAATGTTGGTTTAGTAGTTTATTTTATTTTTTATAGGTACTTTTTATTTTGTGACTTAGTCTCAAAAGTCTCGTTATTCCCGAGACCGAAAACATCAGTATCGAGTCTCGAAAATATCAAAAAATCGTCGAGACTCTCGAAATTTTCGAGACCGAGATTCCCGGGATGAAAGCCCTACGGTGTATACGTATGCAGTTCATTTTTTTTAAACATCTGTTCCGTATATTTAGAACAGTAGGTATTACTTTACTATCGAACAGCATATTTCTTTTCCGCGATTTCAAAGTTGGTCCCATAGTAAAAGTTATTCAGTTCGATGGCACCTCAAAAACCACCTCTTAAACTAAAGTAAATTTTTTAAACACCTTATATACAACGTCCCGACATCAATCGTTGGGCAGTAGCCCACCAGACACAACACCCGTCTGGTCGGAGGATCCTCCCTTTTTTATGGAAAATGAGTGAACTTTACACCCTGTTCCTCATACTTCTAAATGGTCTTTGAACCTAAACCTGCATTCTTTAAGATGCCGTATCCACAGCAATACAGCATCCAGTGTTAGATTGCGCCCGCGAGCGGCGAGTTGCTTCACATAATTAGATTGCACTCCGCCACACCGCGGAAGGAAGGTGTAAAGAAAATTACATAATTTATTTTATTTCAACGCAGTTTTATAAATATAGTGCAATGATTTAATAACGAGGACGGCAAAAGTTAAAGTTTTATGACTATTGTTGAAGAAGTCATTATAGTAAAGGAGAAATACTGACACTCTTTGAAAATTGTGAATTTAGCTCGATGTTTTTTCACATACCTATTACATTTATTTTCTTTGAAAAGTAAGTCGCTGTAAGGATCGTATCGTGATTTTAAATAGCATTTACCTTACCTCAAGAATTTGGCTTTCAAATGCAAATAGCATTTACAAATCCAAATGGTAGTTTCTCGTACTCGTATTAGCGCGAACAAACAAACAAAAACTCTTCAGCTTTAATATAATAATATTATAATAAACCGACCAGACGGCATAGAAAATTACAAAATATTTAATTTCCCTAAGAGTCCTCAAGAAATCCTTCACCAATTTACAGACAAGCGTTCGGAAAACCAGTAATTCTTTTCATTTCGTTAAAAGTGTTCCGTCATTTCGGTGCTATGAGCTTACTGGACGAAATTTAATAAATTCCCCTTCGTTGACGAAGAAGAAATAAATGACATTTAATGACATTAATAATGTATATTGAAAAATAAGGAGAGTGATGACATTGAGATTTTTTTAAGGTCTGTAATGAGTTTTTGAGCCGAGGTGGGCGAAATTGAGGTGCTTTATTTTAGTTCACTAGTTAGCCACATTTCATATTTCCATAAAGTATTATTGCCCAATTAATCAAAACAGGTAAATATTTAACAGCTATTTTCGACGTTGCCAACTTTTAGGTTAAGTCCTCTTAAGGAAGTTGTCACTTAAAAAAACATCTTATTTAAATAAGTTACTTCAGGAAAATAGGAATCTGTCGTACCTATGTACCACGCAACACAACGCAGCCAGAAACGTGTAACTTACTATGTCATGCATCAGTGTCAGGCGTCAATAAGGCTGCCTGTCCACTGGAGCGTTGAGCAGAGGAGTGGAGTAGCGGTGTGCCAATATTAACCAATAGAGTTGCATAAAACCTCCGTTCCGCTTCAGTGGACAGGGATTTGCGGACTAGTTTAAAAATTTATAAAAAACCGGGAAGCGGAGCGGGGAAACGGAGCGGAGAAGCGGAGAGGGGAAATGGAGCGGGGAAACGGAGTGGAGAAGTGGAGTGGGGAACCTGAGCGGGGAAGCGGAGAGGCGATGCGGAAAAATACGTGAACTCGGTCTAGCTCCGCACAGTCCGTAACACCGCTCCGCTATCTCGCTCCACACGGTCCGTAACTCCGCTCCGCTACCTCGCTCCACATCAATGGACAAACACTGTCCGCAACTCCGCTCCACTCCGCTGCCATTCTCCTCTCCACTGCCTCGCTCCACTTCAATGGACAGGCAGCCTAATTCTATTGCTAACTTTTAAGGCATTATAAACGTACCTAGTGTCATAGTGTTACAATTGGTAAATATAATCATCCCCTATAACAAAAAAAAACTATTCTATCTAGGGCTTTTCCAACTATGTTGGGTTCTACTTCCAGTCTAACCGGATGCATCTGAATATCAGTATTTTACATGAAGCGACTGCCTATCTAACCTCCACAACCCAGTTACTGGTAAGACTGGTTGTCTGACTTGGACTTCGGCTACTCGTGACGACTGTCAAAGATCTACGAATGAAAGCCGGGATCAACTGATTAGCGTGCTTTATGAAGCTCGATATGTGATGGATGGTGACCCATACACGAACCGACCGCGGCAAGCTTAGTTTAATCTTCAATCGATCAATGGGGCTGTAATCGTGAAACCACGACCCCGCCGTGTTTCCCCAATTACGAAACCTTCAAAAACAAAACACTAAACTTCTTTAACAATAAATAATGACTTTAATTTCCAACAAAAAGTCCGAACATTGTGTTTATTCTAACTGAACAAATTATATTTTCATTAAATTTGTGGAAGCATTTTTCTCAATGTTTAGGCCCGGACTCCACCAAAGCGGAGACAAGAAGAGATGTTTTTCAACTAGGGAGTTTCCACAGAAGCTGTGCCGAGATGCGTACTGGCTTTATTGGAGTTGCGGCTACTAGCGGAAGTAGGAAGAACTAGCGGCACCGCTCACTGCACGCCGCTCACATCGCTTATCGTCTCTGCTGCGCGCCGTCGCAACCTTGCGAGGCACAACTCACATCATCGCTTTGTACCGTCGTCGCCCAGCTAATTCTCGGCGAGGCACATTTCACATCTCCGCTTCGATCGCGTCATAAAAATATGATACATCTCCGCTCAGTGGTATCCACTGAAGCTGAGTGGAGACGAGATGTGTGAATAACGAAATTCTATTGTTTTTTTAAAACACATCTCCTCTCGTCTTTTCTCCGCTTTGGTGGAGTCCGAGCTTTAGGAGTAAAATAAGATTTACCTTGGTCTCTATGCATTTTTGTGGCGATATTTTTGGCCTCGTTAGTCCAATATGCGAGGTTTTGTGGAAAACCTTCGTGCTGTTAGCTTTCAGAGTTCGTTAGAAGATTTTTGTGTGAAATTTTATTTTGTACTACATGAAAATTTTACAGCGGGAATTATGTTAAACTGGTGCTACCGTAGTTTCTGCTTTGATGTTAGCTATAATAATAATGTGTTAATTGGATTTATTTAAATTTAAAGTCATGTTGCTTTGTTCACCAATTTCATTACAAGAACTCGCAGGTTTTCAGGTAAACAATATTAATCACTTGTTTTTACTTCACTATTTTCGACACATAAGCTAAAAAGCATATATTTTGGAATTTCAGAGCATCATGCATTTAATAAACATAATTTGTGCAACTTACAATGTAAATATTTAAAATATTCAATGAAAGTACGAGAAAAATATTTAAATTCCATGAAAGTTATTACGAAAAAGTAGTGTTATTTATTTGAATTCTAAAACCTCTTAATTACCAGACATTCATGCACCTTTAACCAATCTGAAATAGGAATGGAACTCCATTCAAGAAACCCAACCCAAGTGAATCACGGTGTCGAAGTTATACCAAACTCTAACCAAGAAGAACGTGCCTAAACATAACTAGACGACTTAACTAAGTGAACGCTAACAGCTGTCAAGTTCAGACGTGTTCCTAGCGTGGTCATAAAATAGATAGATACAGAAGGCCGGCCATACAACGAGTGAAAACGCACACATACAAACGTAGCGTACGTACGTGTCTGTGAAAGTGTGAAGTTAGCTGCGGGTACTATTGCGTTTATTTTTTCAGAACTTGAAGAAATTTCCAGAAATCTCGGGAATTCGGTGTCCGGTATAAAAAGACGCATTTTCTTGTAGATTCTCTTATGCTCATTCTTTTTTAAAGTTCGTAATAATAAGAAAAAGCGATCTGCAACTAACTTCACAAACACAAAGATTCGTGGCGCAGCTGTGGGTTCGAAGATCTTAACTGTCTCAAGCCTATTCCACACTATACAATCGATTGACTATTTCTTGGTAGGTAAATTGAATTGAACCGATGACATTTAATAAAAGATTTATCGCTAATTCATAATAATTAATTTTTATAATCCATCCTAACATTAAATGAATACTAAGAAAGTTGATATAAATTCACACACACAATTTGATTAAATACTAAACATAAAAATCCAATCAAAA
This sequence comes from Agrochola macilenta, assembly GCA_916701695.1. NCBI lineage: Eukaryota > Metazoa > Arthropoda > Insecta > Lepidoptera > Noctuidae > Agrochola > Agrochola macilenta. The sequence goes on along the minus strand of OU753554.1, from coordinate 4,068,745 downwards.
CAAATTTAAATAATGTTCTGAATTTAAATGAAATTAATTGTAGGTATGGTGTGGAATTTGCTTTAAGTAGTATAACAGTCTACTAAATACACTTACATATATTTAACTGATGCGGGCCTATGTGTAAGCGCACGCGCGAGTTCATTATGACTTGTCCCGTGACGCGATTGGTAGCGCTGTTCTGTCAGTCGCCATTTTGAACTTTATTGAAACTTAGCTTGACAAGCAGCGGCAAGAGACAAGTCATAGTGAACGGTCTGTACCGGTTATTAAGTGAGTGTATTTAACTGAAGCATGTCTATGTTGAATGCGAGCGTCACTCGTATGGAGCCGACCTTCTGTACCCACGTATCTATTCTGTGGTCATGTTGTGTACTCAGAGTAGCGAGCATCCCTGATTGGTGGTAATCTTAGGTATAATGTCACGCGGGTGGTGTCTAAGAAATTGTAGAAGTAGGTCATTGGTGTGTTATTATTAACATTTTCTGTTTGTGTGAATGATGGTACAATTTCCGATTTTGATGAAGATTTTTGCTATCGGTACGTGATGGCACGGTATAAATAAGTAACAGTATTATATCTTTATAGAAAACGGCCGAAACGACGCGCTTCGAAATCTCAGTGTGTATCAGTACGTAACAGTATCGAATGCGCGGCAGTTATGTACGGACGCGAAAGGTTTATCTACGGAGCGGCCGTAGGTAATTATTTTAAGGTCACTGCCAAGGAATACGGTTACTTATTTATACTGTGACGATGGAGTGGAGACTGCATATTATTATTCGTTTGGGTTCTAGTTGTGAGTTTTTTTAAATGTGAAATTCGGAATTAATGGTACTTATTCTATTTTCAAATATACTTACTAATAAATATTTAAATGGATTTTGTACATAGTTTCGCTGTGAATGAAGTTTATATAAAAAGTCAACAGAGAAAACGTATGTATTTTCAAGTTTCTGTTTGTCTTGTTTACAAAGAGTAGAAAATATGGGTTTATAACCTGTCCCAGCTTAGTGCTATTGTTAACCATTTTTAATCCGCTGTAAGTATGTCAAACGTGTTATTAAGTAAAGCTCCAGCATTAACTGTACTTAACTTGTTAAATATTTTGAGCGTGATTTTGCACTACATGTTTGCTTACTTAATTATTTGCATATTAATGGTCGTAAATATATGAGGAAATACTGAGTGAGTCTACCAAAGAAGTGCTTTAAAATTCATGCGTTAAGGTGGAGTGGAACAATGATTAGTTATTTTCAAAGTACCATTTGGTTTAGTTTTTATTGGTTGAACGAAAGATCTTTAAAAGTGTGAGGAACAGGGTGTAAAGTTCACTCATCCACCATAGAAAAGGGAGGATCCTACGAGCACATGGGTGTTGTGTCTGGTGGGCAACTGCCTGACGATTGTTGTCGGGACGTTGTATATATATTCAGTAAAACTCTTGCGTGATGCAGGATTTTGCATGATCCACCTCCGTAACTATGCATCATACTGACGTATGATGCATAGATCGCATGTCGCGTTGTAGATCATTACAAATCAATCAATCTGCCTAGCTTTTTCCCAACAATATTGAGTTTGACTTTCAGCCTAACCGGATGCAGCTGAATACCAGTATTTTACATGGAGCGACTGCCTATCTGACCTCCACAACCCAGTAACTGGGTAATACGATACCCCTTGGTAAGACTGGTTGTCAGACTTTTGGGCTTCTAACAACCCGTAACGTTGGACAGTCGGGACCAACGGCTTAACGTGCTTTCCGAACCACGGAGGGGTCTCGATATGTCATGGAAGATCACCCATCCACGATCCGACCGCAGCAAGCGTAGCTTAACCTTCGATCGACCCTTACGGCTGTTATTATTTAGCCACGAGCCCCTCAGACACACCTTTTAACCAATGTGGTTAAAAGAAAGAATAAACTTTTTTCTTTTGCCAAATTTTTACGAATAATTTAAAACTAGTGACCCGCTCCTACTTCGCACGGTGTTTAAGACTTGACAAAACATCGAGATTTCTTATTTATATTGTTACTTTAATATTAACGTATTATACACATAAACCTTCCGGAATAAATTCTCTAAACGACGGCGAAGACCTCATCAAAATCAGTAGCGTGTTTTAGAAGAACAACGCGGTCATACAGACAAACACGAAAAGCGACTTTAATTTATAATAAGTATAGAAGAGAAAATAAACTAAAATATCTTACACGTCACATGGCCAAAGTTAAGGTTAAGTGGTTCACCGAATCAATTAATTTAATGCTGTCTGGCTTTTTTTTTTTCCCACTCTACATTTTCAGTTTTCAGTCGCTTTTATGTCTATTAGTCATTAAAGTGATTTTCGAGGTCAATACGTAGCCGCTAAATATGCCTTCGAGCAAAATCCATACATTAGCCTTATTAAGTACTGCCTTAATTCTTGCTCATTTCGCAGTCTTCTAATTTCATATATCGAAAAAACATGAATTAATAGTGTTGTGGTAAAATTTTTATTAATTTTAAAATTTGTTAATTTATTAATTAAAAAAAAAAACAATTACCACTTTTAGGTATAATGATGTTGACTACAAAGAGTTGAAATGAAATGAAATTTATTTATTTGCCAGAATATATGTAGGTACTAACATAATAACATAGTAAAATAATTTTAGTCTCAATATATTCGACTTATCAGCCGTGCAAATATTGACTAGTAGGTAGGTACATGCTTTAAGATAATTATTTTATGAGTTTTATAGTATACACTAAAAATGTGTACGGTGTTTAAGCCAATGAAACAAAATAACCGGCCAAGTGTGAGTCGGACTCGAACGGAACAACACGGAACCCCCATACCACCGTACAATATTTAGCAAAAAACGCCGAAAAAAACACGTTTCTTGTATCATCATCATAATCATTTCAGCCGAAAAGACGTCCACTGCTGGACATAGGCCTCCCCCAAATGGGGGGTTTGGCAGAATCGCCACGCTTGGCAGGCGGGTTGGCGATCGCAGTATGGTGTTAAAATGCATAGAGAACGCTGCTGCTCAGTCTCTAGTGAGTCCCTTAGTCGACTTTTACGACACCCACGAGAAGAAATGGGATGGTACTATTCTTTACGTCCGGCACCACACGGACCCACACGTTTCTTGAATGACCTTCTTTAATTTTTAACTCAGCGGCAATAGAAATACACAATCTGTGAAAAAATCAACTGTCTAGCTATTACGGTTCAATAGATACATGATGCTGACAGACAGGCGGGCGGACGGACGGATAGCGGAGGCTTAGTAATAGGGTTCCGTTTGGATCCCTTCAGGTACGGAACCCTAAAAATGAGGTATTGTTAAGTCATTAGTTGTCAGGGGACTGATTAGAATGGATGTCAATCTCAGTATAGATGGAAAAACCTAGATAGGAAAAGAGGAAAAAGTTAATATCACTAATTGTTAGGGATTGTCCAATAATCACGTGATGCTCAAAACGGGCGGACTACGGAAAAAATCACGAAATATCACAAGGGGTGAAGGGGGGTGTAGTAAGATTTCATGAGTATTCATTTTTTTGTTGAACGCGCGTTTCTAAACCGAAAACCGGCGCATGACCTTGACTCGCCCTTGCCTGATTATACCTGTGTTTAAACCTACCTATTGTGGTATTATAGTGGTATAGTTTTTTTTTTAGGTGGATCGTCATCACTATTGCACCTACATAAACAAAGTATTGTAAAACACTTTAAAATAGTGGAGTTCCCCATTCTTCTCCATACGAAAACTACGTTTTGGGGGGGGCGACTAGAATCAATGCAATTTTTTGTAAATTTTGACGTTCAAAAGTGCCTTACAAGGTCCTATTTGAATTAAATGATTTGACTTGGACTTAAAGATAAATGATGCTGATTTTTTTAAGATACATTGTACCAAAACAATACACGTAATTTTGGGTAGGGGGGGTTAGTCTAGAACCTCACCACGAATCACCAGCGGGGAGGGGGGTTAAAAAGTAGCAAAAAGATTACGTGATTTATGGACGACCACTTAGGAGTCAATCGGTCAAACATAAGCAACGGTTGCTGAGGTCAGTCCAGGATGGGTGATCTCTTTCATACCGAGACGCCTCCTTGCCTCGAAAAGCACGCTAAGTCGTTGATCCGGGCTGTCATTTGTAGATATTTGACCTTTGTTACGGCTAGTTAGAAGCCCGAAAGTCTTACAATCAGTCTCACCAATGCATTGGTATTATCCAGTATTTGGTATGTGGAGGTCAGATAGGCAGTCGCTCCATGTAAAATACTGCTATTCAGCTGCATTCGGTTACACTGGAAGTTGACCCCAATATAGTTGGGAAAATACTATCCACCCCCTTTATTGAGAGTTTTTTTTGTAATGTTTCATGTGCGTCATAATTGTACAGATTAAGTATTTTTTGGAGTTGACTCCTTAAGAATCGATTTTCATATAAGGCCCCCGGTGAACTTATACAAGCTTTAACTTGTTTTATTCGTCACTTACAAACATATTATTACATATTAATTTCATACTTCGATCTAGATATTTCGACTGTTTAAAAAAAAAAAAACTTGTATTTACCCTCTTGGCCTATTGTATATTCAAAGACAATCGTAATTAAGGAGTAAACTCCAGTTTTACGTCGGAGCTGACCCACACTTTTTTCTTTATTTTAAACGTAGTAGACTGTACATAAATTGAACTACAACAAAATTTCGACAGGCACATATCCAGTGAAATTGGTCGCGTAAAACAGGCCGCGTCCACACTCATCTATCATTGCTGGCTCGTAATGTACGATGCTCATTAATAAGGCCAATCGGGTGTGTTTTCCGCCTTCGCTGGACACGTCACTGGATGTGACAGTTGACGGCCAATTGGCGAATGTTTTGGGCTAGTGTGTGTGGCGTATCTAGTTTATTAGATTTTTTTGGGGAAGTTTTATGGATGTCTGTATTTTGTCTTTTAGTTCATGGGTTGTACTCGACAAAAAATAAATAATTGTAAGTTAATTAAAAGTCTTGTGGCCGATCGGACTTTCTGTCGGCGGCTATTAAAATGACGAACTTCCATACAAACTTTCATCCACCATTTCACCCCTTTAGGGGATGAATTTTCAAAAATCCTTTTTCTCACGTTCGTCGTATAAGGAGCTCTTTTGAAAAACGTTTCACGCTTTCTAACGTTTTTCGCGTGGTCTGTCAGTGAATTAATTAATTTACACCAACTTTGTTAAGTGCATGCTGTGGTCTCCTGTAATTGAACGAACACACAAAAAAAAAGTTTTTATCACATCTATTCAAAAAGAGCTAGTTTATTCTTCGTAAACAGGGACCAAAATAGCTCTTTAATCCCTAGGGTCTAAAAGTGATTTGAATTTGGAATTTGGACATTGTTAGTAAAACCGAGCGTGACCCAAATTATAAAAAAGTTTGTAAAAATAAAAACGTGCAAAATGCATTCCACCTTCGTTCGTAATTGTTAACTCAAATTTGGATTTTACGTTTTATTAAAAATTTGTATGTCTTACGTAGTGCCCATGAAATAAATAAACGTAGATACTATTCTTATTCATAAGTTGCACTTAATTATTTTCTCATAGAGGGTGATAAAAAGTAGAGTGCCCAACTCGGGAGTAACACTATTTTAAGCTCGAGTGACGTACTTTGAATCCCTCGCTGCGCTCAGGATTCTACTTTAGAATTCCTCGCTATGCTCGGGATTCTACTCTAGAATCCTTCATTCCGCTCTGGATTCAAAGAAACAATCTCGCCTTTAAAATAGTTGTTTCCTCCGTATGCAAACAATATATATTATTATTTGTTTATCCTTTGTTGGAGATTTGGGATCTCCAACAAAGGATTAACAGTCCAGAAAGGATAAATAAATTTATGGTTTTTATCAAGTAGGTTTTCTGAAAATCGGTTATGTAGATATTTTGCAGTAACACCGATGTTGTTTATCAAACAATGTACTGATAATGGTATTAAAATGTAATCTTCTTTTTTGTTTTATTAGAATATACTATGTATATTTTTTACCATAAAGGCTTGTGCAGACCAGCGCGACGTTAACAGTATTTTTCAATGTGCTGCATGGTAATAGATTACCCAGACAGCGAAGTTGATAACAGGGCTGGTACTGGAAGTTCAAAGTATAGTGGAGGGTCAGATCATCCGAGTTCTGTAAAAATGTCACCGTGAAGTGAAGTGACAAGGTGAAGTGAGCTGTCAATCCCTAGTGTCAGTCGATCCATTCTTTAAACATCTCACCGTGAAGAGTGAGGTGAAGTGAGCATGAAATGAGCTGTCAATAGTGTCAATTCCTAGCTTTAGGTGCAATCTCAGCTCACATCAAGCTCACTTCACCCAATGCTCTCCAAAAAACCCAAAAAAACCCAAAAAAGTTTTCACGGTGAGATGTTTACAGAACAGCACGGCAGGTGGAATTACAGCTCACTTCACCGTAGTTTAGTTCAGTGTGATTTTTACAGAATTGACCGGCAGGCTAAATACACTATAATATTTAAACAACATCATAATAATGACCCCTATTGTGTAGAGTCCATTTAATGAGTGCCAAATTATGTATTAAAACCACATTTGGCACAGCAGCAGTGGATTAAAAGGTGATAAAACCGCACTATGTACCGACAGCTTGCCAACCGAAACCTATCTACGAATAATCGTTCGTCGCGGTAAATATACGGTTACGGAGAGGAAGTTATATCAGAAGCATTATTAATATATAGAATCAAGTTTTACTAACCGAACTAACAGCTGTGCTGCTGGGGAGTTTGTTGCGCCACTTTTTCTTCCTAGCTAAAGCACTAGGAAGTGGTAAAGTGCGGCCGTTGTAGGGGACTGTCTTGTGTAATTTTGACGTTTGAAAAGCGCCGATTTTTAGTCTTGTTTGAATAAATGACTTTTGCTTTTGAGTCAGGGTTGTTCTTATTTGTTTATTAGTGACAAAAAAATTGTTACATGTTAAAGGTGATAAAATAAGATTCTTAAGATAAATAGTTAAACGTGGGTTATATAACCCACACTATTGTCCACGGATTAATCAATTATGTGAAAAACGAAAAGTTATTTGAATCAAGAGCTAATTTAAAGTTTTGATGTTAATGAAGATAAAGCGAGAGTTTTGAATTTTTTATTAGAGAAAAAGAAAATGTCTATGTCCATGAAGTGTGCGTTATAAGTTTCCACAAGGCGTCGAAGAGCTACTCGGGCCACGGCGTTGGTCTTGCATGAAATCACGTGGAAGAGGTGGGGCACGCGAGTCCCACGTCTGATTACATTTCTGGGTACCGTGTAACATATTTTATTTGTAACTTCAGTGCAGTCAAATCTATTGTTTGTAAATATATCTTTCCGACTACGCGCCAGCAAAGACAGGGTATCTACATCGCCACATGCGAACTACACATCAAAGACCTGACGTCACACAAATCCTGCATCGCGCAATTAAAGTTTACCGCGCGAACAGCATATATATAACTTCCCTGACATCAATCGTTGGGCATTAATCCGATCCAGCCTGTCCCTTGCTGTCCTCCCCCAGCAACGCCCTAAGCCGAGGTCAATACCCTACAGCCCCGGAGTGCCCTTAGCTTAGTTTCTAAGTTTTATACCCTGACTAGAGGCCTTAATTTATTGAGGCAGCCACAGGAAAGTCCGGTAATCGGCCAACAACCTCCTAGGTTGACATCGAAAAAAATAAAAGAAAAAAAAATGGAGTGTCCTCCCTTTTCTATAGAGGGTGAGTGAACTTTACACCCTGTTTCTCATGCGTCTAAAGGGTTATGATTTTTGTATTTTGTTTTGTTTTTTGTTTATTTTTTTGTGAGGGATTTTTATATCTTCGGAGCATCTCAACGGCTGGATGGATTTTAATACCTACATGAGGTGTGCATTGACTCGTCTAGGTCGTGTAATGGTTATAGATTTTGTTTAAAAAAAATCAAAATGGCGGATTTTAGACATGTCGTTCAGTTAATGTGACAGTAGGTACATTAATTTGGAAAATCTGATATTAATATAACAATTTTGTTACTATTTCCTAAATTTGAGTGGTGATATTAATTAGAACCTCTACACAGAACTATGTAAAATCATAACATAACTAATCTAACGACCTCATATCATGTACACTTAGAAACTACTAACAATTCTCAACAATCAAGTCAAACGCAAACCAGGCAAGTCAACACAGTAATATTCAACAAACAGACGTTAGCGCGTTAGTGGGAATTATAACACGTGTACTGAGAATATGGAGACGTAAAACGGATTTAAGTGCACAATTATTATGTTTAGTATACATTGAATGTTTTGAATAAGTAACTTATATTTTATTTTTAACAAATCTTAAATACAATATACAAGCTAACTTTAAAGTAAATATTATCTACAAGTCAATCTGCCTAGCTTTTTCCAAACTATGTTGGGGTCGGCTTCTAGTCTAACCGGATGCAGCTGAATACCAGTATTTTGCATGGAGCGACTGAATATCTGACCTCCACAACCCAGTAACTGGGTAATACGATACCTCTTGGTAAGAATGGTTGTCAGACTTTCTGGCTTCTGACGACCCGTAACGACTGTCAAAGATCCACGAATGACAGCGGGACCAACGGCTTAACGTGCTTTTCGAGGCACGGAGGAGTCTTGGTATGTAAAGATGGTCACCCATCCACGGACCAACCCCTGCAGGCATAGCTTAACCTGATGGATCGACCTTTTGCGGCTGTAATTATTTAGCCATGACACGAGCTCCTCCTAAATATTATCTACAAGTATAATATTTTTTTTGATGTAATTTTTTTTTATCTTTGTTCCTCTAAATTGAGCACCTGCCATCTTATCTCTTCACCACCCTTGGTTGACTGGTAGAGAATGCATAAGGTTAAGTCCGCCTTTGTATCTTTTTGTGTGCGAAAAGTTAAAATAAATAAATATAAAAAAGGAAGAGCTCATTGGCATCAAAAAATTTGTCCGCAGTATGTAAGGTTAAGTAGGTGGTGTTCTGCCTAGTACCATGCCCCATGGAAGTAAGGTGTGAGTTTATGTAAATAAAATAATAAATAAATAATAAGTTTATTGCACAAAGAGAAACACATAAAGATAGTCATACAGTCTAAACATGATTGTAGAAGTGGAGGTCAAAATCAGGTAGAACAGCTGGCTCCTGAACTATGTAAAAAAATACTTGTTCAAACTCAAACTCAAAGCATTTATTTCAATTAAACCATTTACACGCACTTTTGAATTGTCAAATAGTCGGTCATGTAGTCAGAAATATGAAACTAGTTGCCCATTCCAAAACGTAGATCTTTATGGAGAAGAACGGGCAAGAAACTCCAAAGACACTCTTTTAAATATAGAAAATTACAAAATCCTGGGTACATTATTCTTGTTGCTTCTGTATGTGAGAACACTGTACAAAAATAATCAAAACAATTCAAAATACTCGTATATGATTAAAAATAACCCCTGGCAGATAAGAGATGACCAGTCACAACTGACGGCGCCCGTTCACGAACATGACGCGTGGATCAGCACCATCTAGCTCAATCATTTTGTAGGAAACCGAATGATCCAACACACTCGCTACCATCAGCGAGACATTTAAGTGAGCATGACATACTCTCATATACATCTTAATAACATAAAAAACAGCTCAATGGTACTCACATTTACAAACATTTAAAAAATGCTTCTAAATTATACAAAACTAATTTTCAATGTATTTGAAAGATTAATCGAATGTTACTACTCGTACCAAACAGAAAGAAAATCATTATCCATTGGAGTATTCAACAATTAAAACTTGTTTAAATAAAAAATAAACATTAAGTTCGTAATGTCAGAAAAAATAAAAAGGGGAAGCAACTCTTCCACCTCAGGAGCCAAAGTTCCTCACAAACATTGACTATTAGAACTTAAATGCAATCAGGTTAAAGTGACACGGTAATTACAGATATCAATATTGAGAAAGGTATTCCTGAGGTAATAGTTAGAACATCTTCTGTATCGTCGTAAGACAAATTCTGCAACTACTTAGTTAGCTTTGCTTTCAGCGCAATGTTTGTGTATGTGCGTCAAATTTTTCTCTTAGAAAGAAAGAAAGAAAGAAAAAGTATTTATTGAGACTCGCACAGGAAATCACAAATTAAACCAAAAACACACTAAACATAAATAAAAAATTCAAAACAATAAGAAACAAAGTAAAATTAAAAAATTATGCAGTCCTGTACAAAAAACAAAAAAAACAAAAAAAACCTAAAAACATTTATCTTCATTTATTAATGAGAGAATTAAATAAGGTACAACGTACATAAACGTGTAATTGTTCGAAATGACACGTGTCACGCGGCTGTTAGTTGCACAGCCATAAGACCTTCTCAAGTTAGTGCAATGCTCAAAGACTCTTGAATGTTTGGTGCAAGTTGTAAGAAATAAGCGATTCCAGAATTTTTCTTATATTGACTTTGTCTTATAACTCGGTCAATCAATCTGCCTAGCCTTTTCCCAACAATGTTGGGGTCGGCTTCCAGTCTAACCGGATGCAGCTGAATACCAGTATTTTACATGGAGCGACTGCCTATCTGACCTCCACAACCCAGTAACTGGGTAATACGATACCTCTTGGTAAGACTGGTGTGAGACTTTCGGGCTTCTGACGACTCGTAACGACTGTCAAAGATCCACGAATGACAGCCGGGACCAACGGATTAACGTGCTTTCCGAGGCACGGAGGATTCTCGATATGTAAAGATGGTCACCCATCCACTGACCAACCCCGGCAAGCGTAGCTTAATGGATATAGCCTGATGGATCGACCAGTGCGGCTGTGGTTACTTAGCCACGAGCTTCTCAGACTTTGTCTTATAACTCGGTATATACTGTTTATTTTAATAATTTTTTCTTCAATAGATTTATGGTGTATAGTAATACGAGAAAAGACTGTATGCTGTAGACAAAGTTTTCTTTGCCATCATAACCAGCTTAAAACGTTCCCATTGCTGGGACTCAGGCCTCCTCTCTGTGAGAGGGAGTGGGCCGTAATCTATCACGCGGGCCCAGTGCGAGTTGGTAGATGTCACATGTCTTAGAATTTTTGGTCCGCAGGCCATGTCGGTTTCCGTTTTCCTTCACGGTTTTGAGAGCAGTGGTGATGAAATGATTAACACAAAGTAAAATATATATCTAGCTATCTTTCAGTGAAAATCCCGTCAAAATTGGTCCAGCCGTTTTGGAGATTAGTCGGAACTAACAGACAAAAATTTTGATAATTGTGTTTTTGTTGTATGTACCGTGTATACGGTACATACAGTTTCATATGCATTTAGTAATAAGCTTTTATTTTGACATTACAGACAGACACTTCAATTTTAGTTATTTGTATGTACGTATACAGTATGTATGTATACAGGGTGGTAGGGACATCGACGCGAAAACTGATACCACGGTTTCGGTACATGATTAATTGATGATTAATTTTTCCGTGTTTTTTTCTGCTTTTCCATACTTTTTGGCAGCGTAGGTAGTAGGATGGAACAGCAGGGTTTTTTATATCCGGCGAAAAATTTCAACACAGCGGGGTTCAGAATCATGTAGCGAATCCATGGTATCAGTTGTCCCTGCCAGCCTGTATAATTATATATAGATATGCTAGAACTTTCTGTATAAGTTATGAACTGTCTAACCTGTGAGCTCGATTGATCGTTGCATATTACTCGGAAGACAAACTGAAACTTAGCAGTACCTATGTGTGGTACATGTTACGAAAAGATAGCGTGTTATAACCGATGGTGTCTAAACATAACATAGCATCACTCACCTTCGCAGCGCTGCGACATTTATTTTTTAAATGTCGTAGCATTATGCTGAGATAGGAGCCTTTTGGCCTCGTACAGGACTACATACATTTTTTTTTTATTGTTATGTGTTTTTTATTTATGCTTAGTGTGCTTTTAGTTCAATTTGTGATTTCCTGTGCGAGTCTCAATAAATACTCTTTCTTTCTTTCTTTCTTTCTTTCCTTCTTTCTTCGAGCTGAAAATCTTCCATCTCGACGTCAGCTGCTTGGCTTACCTGGAAGTCTTTAAATAGACTCCGGTCCCAGGTTGGCCGAAGCAAGGAAAACCTGCTCAGATGGAGATTCACAGATGACTCCGACCTAGAGTGTAAATGTGGTGCTGTTCCACAAGCGAAGTCACACAGCCACAGCGTGTCCTGTTGTCTGCACGTTACAGAACTGATGAACATTACTGAAGGTGCAAAACTCATGGCCAAATTCTGGGCCGATTCTATTTATATTGCACACACAGACTCTTCCGTGCCTCAAAAAGCACGCTAATTCATTGTTCCCGGCTGTCATTAGTGGATCTTTGCCAGTAGTTACGGGTCGTCAGAAGCCTGAAAGTCTGACAACCAGTCTTACCAAGGGTTATAGTATTACCCAGTTACTGGGTTGTGGATTCAGTCGCTACATGTAAAATACTGGTATTCCTATTCAGCTGGATCCGATTAGACTGGAACTCGACCCCAACATAGTTGGGAAAAGGCTACGCAGACGGTAAGAAGATAGCATCGCGCTTATAATAACCTGCCCATACTTCACCAGTTATGTAAGTTTTAAGTAATATCTTGACGTTTTAAAGGAAGATCACTTAACCAGTATTTACTGGATTATTTATTTAAATTTGTATCAGTGTATGGCAAAATGCTTTAATTACTGCATATCTATAACTGGGACATGAGTTCATTGAGTGTAGGGAATGCTACCTACTACCGTATTAATTTGTTTTTTTGTAATCATTGCAAGTTCAAAGAGTAAGGAATGTTATGTTTTTGTTTGCAACAAGCTTTTTAATTCAAATAACGATGCATTTACAATTTTTTTAAATTTTTTTTTAAACCCACTTATTTCATCACTTGTACCACAACCAAACAAAGGTACCAGATACATACAAACTGTCACAGCAGAACAGAATCTGCATCTCCCTGCTCATTACTACATTTCATAATGAGGTTTGTATACCGTGTAGCCCGACCTTTGCGAAATATTCACATCGCTCACGTTCTAAAATGAATCTAATTACCAACTCAAAGGGTTCACAATCGTTTGTGTATAACATGTGCAAATGCGAGGCGGGCTCATTGAACATAAGCTGCTTTAGTTAATTGTACCTACAGACAGTATAAAGGTTTAGTGTTGTATGAAATTTTATTACCCGTGTGTGTAAATAAAGCTTTATGGCTCCTATTAATTGTTTGTTAACTAAGAGGAATTGAGCAGGTAGTTTGGGTTCTGACGGTACTTAATTGGACGGTATTAATGTCAATAGTAAGAACTCATGTTATTATGAAAATGTCATTTCTGTTCTGATGGTGGTTTGACTTGAAAATCGTAGAAAAAATTACGTTGGTGGAGATAAAAAATGGGATAAGTGGATCTATATTTTGGGCCTTATTAGAAGGCTAAAAGTCACCGAAAGGGCAGTGAAGAGGGCTATGCTTGGAGTTTCCCTTTTTTTTTTTGGGTGGGAAATTATCAAATAACTTGAGGGCGTGTCGAACTCTTACAGACTAAAACCCACCCGTGTTCCTTCAGTTGCCTGTACATTGCCAGGTATCCCTTTCGGACTTTCCCGCAACCCTAGCAGGCATTGGTCCTAGCGGACCCCGTCAGTTGTGCTGACATCTCTTTGAGGCGCGCGTGCAACACAATGCGCCGTCAACCCGGGCATGGGTCCTTATCGGCCGGCGAGCTACCCATTAGCTCCTGCGGTGGCAAGGGGCGCGAGGGCGCGAAATTTGCCTCTCACTCATGCGCTCCGCCTCCTCCTTCGCGAGCATTACTGCTTCGCAGAAGGAGGTCACCTCCACAAGGACACGGTAGTGCCCCGTATGCTTGGAGTTTCCCTTCGTGATCGAATCAGACATGAAGAGATCCGCAGGAGAACCAAGTAAACCGACATAGCCCGAAGAATTGCATTGGGCGGGGCACATTGCTCGCAGAATATTATGGGGCCCGGAGCCGAAAGGTTAGAAGCGGTCGAAGTGGCGATGCTTGGGGGAGCCTCATGTCCAGCAGTGGACGTCTTTCGGTTGAAATGATGATGATGGACCTGTATTTTTATAAGTATGACGTAAAAATTATAATAAACATCGAATTGATTCGATCGATCACGACTTATATTTATTTATTTAAATAACAATTGCTTGCTACACTTACAGTACACACCAAAGCGCGCAGCAAGCCAACAACAACATTTAAGTCAAAAACTTCATGCAAACATTTAAGATACATTTACTGCTATACATAAATATGTCAACATCAGGCTACTGAGCAATCAGGGCGTTCAGCAGATTGATCGCCTGGGTTGTGGGAGCATATCGAGCAGCATGGGTACGCACTGGCGGAGCCGCGAACAGGCACCGCGAGGCACAGGCGCGCGAGCTAGAGTAGTCGCGTCATCGATCTTATTATTGAGCAATAAGTATTAGTGCATCAAAAGCGCACACTTGCATCTCAGCTCCAACGTGTTGATACCTACCATTCCCGCAACAAATAGAGACGGATACAAATAGGGGTAATACCCATTTTTTTTTTTATATACGTAGCGAGCAAATTTTCGTACATATATTTTGTATTTTCGTATAATTATACTGAAATCACTCTTGACGTAGACGGCTTACTCAGAGAGATTAGTGGTGACCCAGTGGCCGCGACTTCTGTGTTGTAGGTCGTACGTTCGAACTCCGGCAGGTGCTTTACCTTGTGTAAATAATTTCATCACCACTGCTCTCAAAACGGTGAAGTCCTAGAACCTAAAAAGACATGTGACCTCTACCAACCCGTAGTAGGACCGCGTGGTGGTCTGGTTCCCAGCAGTGGGAACGTTTTACTCTGATTATGCTAAGCTGGTCTTCTAAGGCTGTCAAACACCAATGAGTAGCCAGTATGTGATTTTGAACTCCATTGAAATACATGATGTGACATTCTGACTAATGGGTAATTTGAGTTTTTAACACGTTAATTTTGAGTGGTGTCTTGAACGATCAGCCTTACGAACCTCTGCTCGCGACTTCGTTGGCATAAAATTTCTTTTTGTAAGGTGGAGCTGCAAAGGTAGCCTGCAAAATTTGTTTTTTTGCAATTTGCAGGTAAGTGTCAGGTTATATCTTGATTAAAATATGATTCGCGACCGTAACAAATTCCATTGAATGACTTTTTCATGAAATCATGACATTTGATAACAAATCTAACTTTGAGAGATGTACTAATGATTCTAATGATTATAATTCTGTAAATACATTTATTTGTTATGTTTGAGAATCATATTTTGATCAAGATACTAACCTGACACTGACCTGCCAATTGTAAGAAAATTTTAATTTCGCGGGCTACCTTTACGGATAGAACTTAACATAAAATTATGTCCTGTGACTGCCTTGCTGATCTAGTGGTTGCAAGCAATCCTGGAAACGAACCTAAGACCTCATGCTCAACAGCATGAGGTCTTAGGTTCGTTTCCAGGATCGGGCAAAGTGTTATTATGTTTTTCCATCTGGAATTTTCCGAGTAGCAGCCTGAACTCTGGATTTGTGCCCGGTTGATGGCAATAACCGACCAACCCGCACTGGGCCCGTGTGGTAGATTATAGCCCACTTCCACTCACAAAGAGGAGGCCTGAGTCTCAGCAGTGGGAACATTATAGGCTGTTTATGATGGCAACAGGCTCGCCTCCTATTACATGGAACTTAAACGTAACTGGCGATATATGTGGGTGTACTATAGGTGCACCTCTGCCTAACCAGTTGGGGAATACAGGCGTGATGTTATGTTATATATATCCTATGACACTCGGCAATACTGTAGCTTTCCATCAGTGAAATAATTTTCGAAATCAGGTCAGTAGTACCGAAGATGACCACAAAATACAAAGGACATTGTTAAAAATGGCCTATGAATCAACACGTATGAAACCTTTACAATAATTACTAGTTTTTTTTATTATTTAAATTACTATTATTACAATATAACGGGCACTTCATAATTTCGAAAACATTTTAAAAAGTAATTCACTTCGGTCTTATTCCCCAGCGCCATTATTTTTTGTTTCAATTTGACAAATTTTGAATATGCTCTTTCAGCGCTTGATCTATGAATAAGGTTTTTAGTTACAAACAAAATAAAGCGATTGAAAGCGCTGTGTGAAACGGGCAACATCAACACTGACAATCGATGAATTGACAGATGACACTATGACGTTTGATAGTAATAACATTGTAATTTTTTCACTACATTTTTATATTGGTCCTAACTAAAAAATAAATTAAAGTTTGAAGATATAAATCCAATGTGTTTTTACTAATAAACGCTAAGTTAATATGTTTCTATTGGCCTAATTATAACCCGAAAATCTGAAAGTGTTTCAGATTTTTTAGAATTCTCAACAGTGTCCGTGATTTTAATTTAGATTCAATCAAATATATGCATTATGTAGAACACAGAAAGTAAATTCACGTCTCTGTTGGAGCTTAGGCGAACAATGTATGGACGCCGAACAATGTCCTTTACCTATTTATATGTGGATCGTGCAAGAAATAATGTGCCAACACGAAATTAGGTGTTAAGCAAATGTGATCTAGATAACAATAGCAAATGCCTCACAGTTACTGTTGTGAAACTTGCTTTATTACAGCAGCGGTCATAACCTGCTAACTGCATGCGGTAACACGGTATAGCTTTTCCACTCTGAAATGACGCGCTCAAACTGAAACTACCGCATTATCCATAGAAATCCGCATTACTTAAGGGCCACACATCACCGCTTGTGCGACCTGCGTCTTGCGTCTGCGATCGTGTCGACAACAAATGTCAGAAGTTATTTAGAGCGTGTCATGAGTCGCCGCGGTGCGACTTGCGGAGAGGAGAGCGGTGCGGGAATATTCGAGCGCCGCTTCACGCCGCAAGACGAACCGCCCCATGTCGTGGCGCTGGTCTTACCGCGTACGTAAATGTGGAAGTGGGGCGCGTCATTTCAGAGTGGCCTTGCTATACACTGGCTTCACCTGTGGGAAAACTTCCTTATAGTATGTAGGAAATAAGTAAGCAACTTTTCTATTTGATTTTATCATTATTAGTTCGGTAGTTACTTTGTGGGAATGATCTAAGCGCAGAGTAACTCGCGGTTTTTAAAAGACTTAAAGGTTCCTCCCACAAGATGGACCGATTACCTTGTGAAGGCTGCAGGAATCCGCTGGATGTGGGAAGCACAGAATCGGTCGAAGTGGTGGTGCTTGGGGGAGGCCTATGTCCAGCGGTGGACGTCTTTGGGCTGAAATTATGATGATGATGATGATGATTAAAATTCTGACGATCACGAATGTTATTAATGATTAACATCTAGACCAAAATTAAAGCACAAGAAAAATCATACATACATCATAACATCATGCCTGTAGGTATTCTCCTAAGGTTTGGGCAGAGGTGTACCTTAGTACACCCACATTTTGCCAGTTACATCCCAGGCCATAAATCGGGCACAAATCCAAACACAATACTGAAATAAAAACCGGTCATTCGGATTCCGTATTAAGATCGAGCAAAAAAACGCCGATAAAAACACGTTTCTTGTATGGGGGACCTCCTTTAATTATTAACTTATTTTTTTTTTTTTTTTTTTTGTTATAGCGGCAATAGAAATACACAATCTATGAAAATTTCAACTGTCTTCCTATTACGGTTCATGAGGCCCGCAGACAGACGGATTGCGGACGCTTAGTAATAGGGTTCCGTTTGGCACCATTCTGGTACGGAACCCTAAAAACTAAAACTTTAAACTGAAAACATTTCAAGCAAATGCACTACCCACAACCTTAGATTAGCTTGTAGTTAGGCACCTACTTGAAATCAAAAGATAAGATATTTTTTGTTTTATCATAATTGGGTAGGTACACCAATACCTCAGACTTTTCGGATTCATGTGCGTATTGTATAATTATCTCTTGCTCTGCAAAAAACTGTGAAGGAAAACATCGTGAGGAAACCGGCATGCCTGAGAGATATTTCTCGACGGCATGTGAAGCCAAGTCAGAGGCTCATGGGCGGCTTTAAAACTCTGACACCAGGTTAGTTACTAAACACACGAAAAGAAGAAGATGATAAAGATTATTAGGTATTCTTATAGTCTTCCAGAGCATATTTCGGCAATGGTGGCCAATCTGAACGGACACTTGCCTTCAGCGAGAGAGATATTATAGTTCACAAGTGTGTGCGCAGACTCAGGTGCACTCTCTTTTCCTTCACTCTCATAGTCCGATGGGACGGCAAACCGACACTACTAGAGAGAGAAACCAGGCGTTGGACCAACGGCTTAACGCACGGGGGGGTATCACACCACCAACTTCCAAACTCCGGGCTGTTACTAAGAGACTCCTAATGGAAAAACTCAATAAAATTTTGCCCGACCCGAGAATCGAACCCAGGACCCCACGCTCAGCAGTCGCGCTTGCGACCACGAGACCAACGGGGCGGGTGATAATTAGGTATAATTAAGTATTGACCCACAATATCTGTAAAGTATCGCCACATAATTTAGTTTAACTTTGCATACTGAAAACACTTTCAGAATGCACTATCGCATTTAAAATTATGGCATAGACAAGCGATACACCTACACATACAACATAGTTTCAGTCATGCGGGCTATTGCCAATTTATCTGATCGTATGGATCAAAGCCGCATAGCTATTAAAAATAAATACCGATTCTTGGAATCTCAACTGGGATTTGAAAACGATTTTATAAGTATTGATGAAGAATTCACGAAAGACTGGAGTTTCTTGCCTTTTCTTCTCCATACGAAACTACCTTTTTTCTAGTCGCCCTTACTGGGCGACTAGAATCAATTCTATATATCTTCTTTTTTTTTTTTTGAGGTTAAGAACTTATCAAATAACTTCTCCCGCTCTGGGCGGAGCGGGAGGGCGTGTCAGACTTTTACTGCCTATATTATGCCCTTCTAGGGCGTCCTCTCCCGGCGTTTCTATCTACGAGTACCCTTCTACTGCCTGGTACCTTGTACCTTTATTTTGTAAGTCGTTTCTCATTCATCCTCTCAACCTATCCAATTCATATCATCCCTCTTTTCAATAGGGATGATGCCTGGGTAAAAAAAAAGGAAATTCTAATTAGTCCATCAGCCAGATAATAAAAAAAATTGGCTCGTATTTTTTGCTTTATCATATTAATAAAAAAATACTTAGATAAAACGCATTTTAAGTTGGGGAGTGGGGGTCGTTACGTCACTAGTATGTACAAAATCTACATACTCGTGACGTCATGGCACATTTTACCTCAATGTATCGCCGTAATCTTTGGATAACGTAAAAAAAAAAAAACCTGTCAAATATTTTTTTTATAATCTCAAACATGGACTAAAAAAAACATTTTGTCATCATCCCTATTCGGTAATACGAGTAAATCTTCTTACTAAGAATTATTCCAAATCAAATACAAATATTGATTCCGATAATTTGAATTACGTATTTATCTCTTTTGTTTTCAGAATTTGTCCTAGTTTCGGTTGCTCAAAGGCTGAAAGGCTTTCTTCAAAGATTATTTACCGTTTGACCCGCGTCCGTTAATTGGACTCTAACTGTACCGAAACCGCGATCGTTATTAGAACTGTTTCGAAGTCTAAAACAAACATTAGTTAAGTAAAAGCCGCGGGAAATTGGATTCATTGCAAATTAGTAATGTAATATAAATTGGTTTTTGATCTGCGCGCTAAGGATTCTGTGTTTGGAAATTAAATATTTACTGATTAACCGAAATAACTATAGTAGAAACAGACCTGTACATTAGGCTAAAAATAGATGGTCTATTTAAATAAAAACTAAATGCTGTTTGATGGTAAGTGCATCAATTGAGAACGGCTGAACCAATTTGGTTGATTTTCTATTTAAATTTTCGTAATAGTTGCAATAAAGTTTTATGGGAAATAAATATTTGAAAGTTTCCCGCAAAATTCAAAAATTCGGGAAATACTGAAAATGGGATTTTCGTATGAATTACATAACAGGACAACGTCTGTCGGGTCAGCTAGTCTAAATCAAAACTAATATTATAAATAGAAAATATTCGACTTTTGCATGTTTGTTAGTAATGGATAAACTAACCAGTCTTACCAAGGGTATTACCCAGTTACTGGGTTGTGGAGGTCAGATAGGCAGTCGCTCCATGTAAAATACTGGTATTCAGCTGTATCCGGTTAGACTGGAAGCCGACCCCACCATAGTTGGGAAAAGGCTAGGTTATAGATTGATTGTTTGTAATGGATAAACTCAAAATATACTAAACCCATTTAAAAAAAAAACATGTGTGTGCAATTCACACGTGGTAGAAGTGAAACCTTAAAAAATTTCACCACGGTTGTTGTGATGCCTTTTCTCAAGCTTTGTACTACGCATGCGCGCACAAACACGTATTAACAAACGTACAACGCTGAGGCCCAAGCAAACTCCCACTATGCCTTGGTAAACACGAGTGGAGGGGGTACGAAGCAGAGCACAAAGAGAACCACGAATATAAGAAACACTTTAAAATGCTTCCTATCTCATTTTCTCTCACGTTAAATCTTATGAATTTATGTCTGTCTCTTTTTATTGTCGCTTTTTTGTTTCATCGACTTTCAAATCATAATGATGTTAAAGAAGTTTACACTTCAAAAATCGTTCAACTGTAGAAAGCAACATTATCAGCAACTTATATGGGGCTGTATTTTATAGACTTCTACAGGCACGAAGTTGTGAGCAGAAGTTATTGTTGAATAAAAGAAGAACTCAGTTCGTATTATTAAATTCTATTCAATGGTCCAAAATTCAGTTGCATTAGGGTCCAAAATGCTTTGGACCATGATCATTATTAACAGTACTAATGAAATTGTTATGAAGCAAGCTGATCCCTCTGGGAGATAGAAGATATAGACAAATACAATATTATTATGCTTTATTGTTGTAAAGCTGGGTCAGCTGCAATTTTACAAACACGTTAATAAAACATGTTAAGTAAACAGCCAGTCCGCTGCGACAAAATGTTATGTTATATGTTTATTATTTATTATTTAGGCCACGCCCCCAAAACGCTCTTTTCAATAATTAGGTCCGACGAGGAAGACGTGTCTGCAGTAATTCTAGAAATAGTAGATTTTGTGCTACAAAAAAAATAATGATTCCATGTCCGACCGGACCTTTTTTTTTTCGGGTGGCAAATTATCAATTTACTTCTCCGCTTCTTCTTCGAGCGGGAGGGTGTGTCAGACTTTTACTGACTAAAACCCACCTGTGTTCCTTCCGTTGCCTGTGTGCTGGGGTCGCGATATCCCTTTCGGACAAACACGCAACCCTGGCAGGCATTGGCCATCCGACCGTACCTGCGACCACGTTCATTCAATATTTATCAAGAACTGAAAATTGATTTTTCATATTAATATTTTATTCTCGAACCAATTGTATAAAAAACAAAGTGTTTTCTTAATTCCACTCCATCGTTGCACTTATTAAAACTTTAAAAAATGTCTCGAAAACTTCCATTTTGATGTCACAGTACTCGTGGCTCCGTAATTTTAAAGTCCAAATGCATCTTTGTCCCACCCACTTCTAAAACAATCACTTCTACTCACATTGCGATCCAAATCGAAGTCCAAATTATCAACAGTTAATGATCCAAACTTCCTACAAAGCGATGAAAAACCAGTGCCTTAATAAGCTTCGTTTATTTTTATCTACGCTAACGCAGAGGCCAGGTAGATTCGAATCTTTCGTGATTAAATCTAACATAACAACAGATTATGATACTAATATGTAGTATGATCGAAGAAAGATATATAAATAATATAAATTAAATTATTTAATTTAATTTATATTATTTATGTTTATATGTTTACAAAGAGATTATACATTAGTAGTAATAATAATGAATGTTGTGATATTGATATTTAGTAGATATGCAATATAATGTTAACTTCCAAATATGTATCTAACCTAGATGTAAGTTAAATGTAATAATACTTGCTGCGCCCTAACAGGGTCATGTACTCATAAGTTTTAGCCTAGCCTGTAACTGAGTGTACATTATGCAATAATAATAAATAAATAAAAGAAAAAAGGAAATTCGTTAATTCGACCCAAACGCAGTCTGGCGCAGCCCAGATTTGGGATATCCCATTTTGATGACCTACCCTTCTTTCTGCTCATTCAAAAGTCTAATAATAAGGTTCCAATAAATTTCCTTTGTATTATATAATTTCAGAGCACAGGTGTGAGTACTATGTACTAAAGAGCTAACATTTACCGGGTAATACGTCTTTTATTGACTTGAATGTGCCCTGGCGGCTGTGAGTATGTCATGCTCACTCAGATGTCTCGCTGCTGGTGGCGCGTGTGTTGGATCATTTAGCTCCCTTCAAAATGGTTGAGCTGAATGGTGCTAATCCATGCGTCATGTTCGTGAACGGGCGCCGTCAGTTGGGACTGGTCAACTCTTAGCTGCCTTGGCTGATTTAAATTTGTGAATTGTTCTTTGTTTTATATTTTTATTACGGACGCTTCTAACGTGCACGTCTTTCTACATTGTTCTCGCATGTTTAATTTCAACATGAATGATGTAACAAATACTTTGTAAAAATTTATTTAAAAGAGTGTCCGTGGAGTTTCTTGCCCGTTCTTCTCCATAGGTACCTACCTACTACGCTTTGGAACGGGCAACTAGCTTCATATTTCTGACTGACCGATTCCTTGACAATTCAAAAGTGCCTTTAAATGGTTTAATTGAAATAAATGCTTTGAGTTTGAGTTTGAGTATGAATCATTTTTATAGCAATCATTTCAGCTCCCAGATTTCGAAGTCCAATCCAATCAACAGTGTTGGAATTTAAAATTCCAACGCGATGGAACAGGGATGCCTTAATAAACTTGGACATCCACCACGAGTCCAAAATGCTTGGAAGACCTATTGGGCCCTTAAACAACACATTAAAGGAAATCTCTCTTTATTATTAAAAAGAAAACTCATTGTCAAATGCATCCTGCCCGTCCTAATCTATGGTGCACAAAGTTGGTCACTTACTGAACAACAGAAATCCAAACTCAAGATTTGCCAACGGGCAATGGAGCGCAGCATAATTAATAGGTGTCATGTCAAGTGAATAGATTAGAAATGCGTTAGAAACACCACTCTGCCTTCCATAACTCAAGTAGCGGAAGTTGATGATGTCAAGCACTTGGAGAGATGGGCAAAGATCGTCACTCACCCGACGCCTGTAGGAGGATATCGCCGTCGAGGTAGACTGCGGTGAAGGCGGTGTGACGATCTAATCATGTTTGCGGGGCCAATATGGCCTGAAATTGCACAAAAGATTTGGAAGGAAAAAGGGGAGGCTTTTGGCCAGCAGGCAACACAATATACAATATAGGCTAACAAAATATAAAAATAAAAACCACCTCGAAGAGTCCAGCTCAATTAAAATAACAGTTTAGGCTAAGATGATGAGCGATAATAAAACGTTGCTACATGGCTCAGATTTAGGATCAATCCTTTTCATTATCTCCCTATTTCATAAATTGAAACGCATCAGTATTGAAAACTCACATACTGTACCTACTTACTTCTAAACCAATCACTATCAGTCCTACATTTTGGGCCAAATCGAAGTCCAAATTATCAATAGTCTTAATGATCCAAAATCCCTTCAAAGCGGTGGAACAGCGGTGGCCTAATAAACCTCGATCATTATTAGCTGCGCTAACGAAGTGGCCAGCTAGCTCATCCAATTATACGCTGATCCCGGCGGGTATAACTAACATAATTGGTGTTATGCTGAGCTTGCTAACTTTTCATTTGTGTTACTTTGTTGGTATGGGGAGTTTTGATGATGTCGTTGCGTTTTGATGTTCCCGGTTCCCATTACGGTTCCGATGAGTTTTTGTGTGTGGATAGGTTTCTTTAGGTATTCTATCTATCTTTAGGTTTTGTGTTTTTTTTGTATTAAGTGTGCGATTTTTTTGTGTCTACATTTAATCTTTTTTTATGATGAAGCTGTATGCATCTATCAGTCGGATAAGAGTTTAAGAGCGTTTATCCCAAAAGTTAGCAACGTCGCAAATAGCTGTGAAATATGTTATAATTGCAATTAATTAATATTTAATATTCTAGTTCGCTAATTAGCCACATTTCTTATTTCCGTACAGTAATATTAAAAAAAAAAAACAAAACAGCGAAATATTTGACATCTATTTGCGACGTTGTCCACTTTCAGAATAAACGCTCTTAACGTTGAACATCTACAAAATAAAAGGAAGACCATGAATTTTAACATTTTTAATACAAAATTAATCAATTTATCAAATGCTCAAAATGAGTCCCTTCCTGTTGAATGCAAAGTCGCACTCTATTGATTATTTCTCTCCCTGTCGATTTTTAAAATTCATGGTCTTCCTTTTATTTGTGACACTATGTTATTCAGCAAAAAATAATCCTTATGATGAAGCCTTTCGATCGGTACGATAAAGCTATATATGAATGCAGTTTAAATTGTTTTTTAAATTCAAATAATGTATTATTTCAGTAAAATGTTCCATCTACAATATTCAAGGTACTTTCCTTCCATGTGGCATATCCGTGGGACGCCCTGTATAGAAAAACTCGGGTATCCCAAAACCAAATAAATGTTAATACAGATTGTTGCCAAAATCTCCATGCTTGGTAGCTCCAAGTACCTACATGGATTATCAACCCAAATATAAATTCGTGTTTATCCTTAATCGTCTTCTAAGAACACAAGTCACCAAGATAACTATTTTATTCCCAGCACGTATCCCGGACATATCTTGATATCCCTTACAAACTACTAACCTCCATTATGATAATCATGTCACCATAAATACAATAAGGTAAACATAAAAAATAATTCAGTACGTCGTTATGCCGCTAGATGGCGTTATAAATAAAAGAATATCGACACTATTTTTCAAGGGAAAGGTCCCGTTAAAATATTTAGCGGCCATTATTTGGTTCTGAAAAATGCGTGTCCCTTCCGTGTCCGTACTTTGTATGCAAATATGAAGACTGGGTTAGGTTGAAAATATACGGGTGGGTTGTTTGTGCGCATACGCAGAAGAAATGTGTCGACACTTTTCCACACTTTTCCCAACTATGTTGGGGTCGGCTTACAGTCTAACCGGATGCAGCTGAAAACCAGTATTTTACCTGGAGCGACTGCCTATCTGACCTCCACAATCCAGTTATTGGGTAATACGATACCCATGGTAAGACTGATTGCCAGACTTTTGGGCTTCTGACCACTGCCAAAGATCTATGAATGACAGCCGGGCCCAACGGCCTAACTACTAGTTTCTGCCCGCGACTGTGTCCTCGTGAAATTTCACCCCCAACCCACCGTGTCCTATCGCATCGCCCATGCCCCGGCATCGCAGTGATACGATACAGACCAACCATTATGGGTTATCGTCGCGATAGTTCGGGCTGCGTAGCAATTATCAGCCGGGGTGGTGGTACATTAAAAAAAAATATTATTGCTTCCAATGATACTTAATATTACCTAATGTTAAAGTTATTCAAAAATAAATAGAATACAGTAACCTTCTCAGTAATTTATTCTTTTGAAAACCAACTATTATTTTTATTAGTAAAATAGTCTAGGTGTATAAAAATAAAACTTGAATGTCATAATACAATTTAGCAGGCAGGTGTATTTTAATATATATAGCAGATGATTAAAATTTATATATTAATATTTCGAGACGATATTTAATTTTATTAAATACTCAAAGAGTTATTAGTTTAATCCTTTGATAATACATCAAAGGCATTCTCAAGATTATCACAACTATTCACGAGCCCTTTAAATTATTATTAAATAAATCATAATTGAATAAGAAAATTCGCCTAATTTGACTGTAACGTTCCATGAAATAAATATTTTAACAGAATATATTAATTTTCGATTTTCATAGATGTCACGGCTAAGAATGGATGAGAAAATATATTTAAAATTAGCTAGCTAAACTTAAGCTTATTTTCGAGGAGAGGCTAATGTTAATTTCTTTCATCTTTGGCCGGCTAAACTTCTTAAGTGTTTTGCAATATTTAAAACTCATATAAAAAGTAAATAAGCATATTACAAATTAGAGGATTATATCCAAGATAAGAATGTTTGGAAACATGCTGGTTCTGCTCCATAGGATAATCTAGAATCTAGAAAAAAACAAACTGGTTGCTAATTGAATTGTATAAATTATATATTTTTTAAATTATACATTTATAATTTGACATTGATTTTACATTCTATGATTACTTCCGCACACACTGACTTATTAATTGTAAAATTTTAGGAAACCGTTTACTTTTACAATGTTTATAAATATGTGAGCACCAATATCAATATCAATAGCAATATCTATCACATAATTAATTTATTTGTCGTTGCTTCATTTTTAATTCTTTTTACCTATTGTGTTATAGTAATTTAATCTAGGTGCGTCATCTTCAAATATAACTAAGTACCTATACAAAATATAGTAAAACATTTTAAAAGAGTAACGGTGGAGTTTCTTTCCTATTCTTCTCCATACGAAAACTATCTTTTAGAAGGGGCGACTAGATTTTTTTTTTTTTTTGGAAATTTTTGCGTTCTAAAGTGCCTTAGCTGTGTATCCGTAGTAACCCTTTGTCTAAAAATTAAGTAGCAAATGAAAATGGCTGAGAGGTTAGAACTGTGAATACACAACACACGAGCTGAGCGAGTGAAGCGAGTGGTGCCGCGGCAGCGACCGAATGTGATGTTATGAGAATGTGATGTTTTGTGAATGTGATGATTTGCGATTATAGTGTTTTTTTTTTTTTTTGCAAATTCGTGTTTTGAGAAAATGTTACTCTGCGACGAAGGAGTCGCCTGCTCATGCGCTCTCCACCCGCTAATCGCGTATAGATTGAATATTCATTAATCGTTGACGTTGCGTTTAGGTTAATGTTAGGCTAGGTCAAAACTGTAGGTACATTCAATATTTTGGGAAAAAAGTAATTGCTAGAAGGTGTGGAAGTACGAGTCTGATGCTGAAAATATAGTTTTTAGAAATTTTGTCCGTTTGTCTGAATGTACGTACTTGATTAGCACAAAAACGGTTGAAGGGATTTGGATAAAATTTTGCACACACATAGTTCATAACCGGAACACAGAGTACTTATAACACGTTCCCGTGGGATATTTTCCACCATACACGCAGGCGAAGCCACGGGAATATGTGAAACCTAATAGATGTTGTCATGTTTACTTAATTGAAAAATAAAAAATAAAAACATACTATAGCTAAAAATAATAGTTGACACCATACGATTAAGGAAAGATTTTCAGGCACCATTCTGTTAAAAAATATGCACAAAGCATTTAATTGTCATTTCGTGTGTCTAATCAAACGAAACAATTCAATTTAAACATAAACTAACATAATTGTTAATTAAAACCTCATTGTTTTATCGGAGTCGCACAGGTAATAAAGGTGGTTGGGGAGTCATTATTACAAACTTCTGGTAACACAGATGTGCTGACGTAGCCTTGTGTTACCCATGGTCTAATAAAACAAGGTCTGGCATTCCGGGACTAACACATGCTTACGTCACTATCCAGTTGCCACTCTATTGCAACAAAACACGATTTAGGAAAGATTTTCAGAAACCAAAGCTTTTAAATTGCCGTTTCGTATGTCTAATCAAACGAAACAATTCAATTTAAACATAAACCAACGTAATTGTTAATTAAAACCTCATTGTTTTATCGGATTCGCACAGGTAATAAAGGTGGTTGGGGAGTCATTATTACAAACTTCTGGTAACACAGATGTGCTGACGTAGACTTGTGCCGCCCACGTGACCACTGTTTCTCGGAATATAGCATTCCGAGTCTGGCGAAGTATATTATTATACGAGTACCATGGTTGACACTAGTTCTGTCTGAAACAACTATTAAGAACTATACAGTGCATGGAACATTACTTCTCTGTACAACTAATATGGCGGAGAATGTTCAAATGGTGACACAAGTGGTGTTTGTGTACTTCTAAGTGAGTCAGTCTTTAAATAAAATGAGAAATTGAGCAATTCGGTACATTATTTTTGGTGTTTGTTGTTTTAATGAAATTGCTCCCAAAATGCGGTTTTATCTCAAAAAGGTTTTGCGGTATTATTCTTACTCTTTTATTATTATTTGAATCAGGTTTGTTTCTAACTAATTGGATTGTAAACTGTACCTACTTGTGAAACGAGTGGGTTCACGTCAAATAATAATGAGGATGGTATGAACGACCTTTTCTATCCTCTTAGGCTGCCTGTCCACTGGAGCGGAGAGGAGAGGAGCGCAGTAGCGGTGTGCCAATATTAACCAATGGAATTGCATAAAACCGCCGCTCCGCTTCAGTGGACAGGGATTTGCGGATTAGTTTAAAAATTCATTGAAACGGAGCGGGGAAACGGAGCGGGGAACCGGAGCGGGGCAACAGAGTGGTGAAGCGGAGAGGCGATGCGGAAAAATATGTGAACTCGGTCTAGCTCCGCACAGTCCGCAACACCGCTCCGCTACCTTGCTCCGCACAGTCCGTAACTCCGCTCCGCTACCTCACTCCGCATCAATGGACAGACACTTTCCGCAACTCCGCTCCTCTCCGATGCCTTTCTCGTCGCCACTGCCTCGCTCCGCTTCAATGGACAGGCATCCTTAAATCCGGCTTCTGAATTAAAAATTTGATGTTTAGAACTCCCCAAACTTTACTTAAGCATTACCTACGTTTTTTGCAAAGAAAATTTGTATTTCGAGGGCTACATTGAAGGAATACCGGACTACCATCTGCACTTGGTCGATACCCCGTCCAGTCGTACTTAGCTCTTTCCTTCCACATTTATTATGCGCACAGTCAATGTGTGGAACTCTCTGACAGCAACTGTGTGCCTTTCCACTTATAACCCATCTGCTCTCAAAACAAGAGTGAACTGTCATCTTCTAAGCACGCTCGTTTCATCATAGAACTCATCCATCGCTTTCAATGAGGCGAGATCGAGGTCAAGAGCAGGCCCATACTGCAATAAAAAAAATGTAAATACGTCACTGATTTGACTAATTGGGGCGCCAGCGCCGCCTAGCGGCGCTTGACAGAGTCTACAGACGAAGATAAGCAGAGTTTGTCGGTGGCGGTCAAGCAGTGAACACGTTTGGAAATTGTCACGCGTTCTGTATATTTGTGTCGTGTACCTAAAGTGTGTGAATTGCTAGTGGTATTAATTTGATCTGAACTGCAAACGGTTTTTCTATTTTGCAATAACCAACACTACCCATAGTATGCCAACAGTAGCTGATGTTAACGAAGAACGTACCTTCTGCGTCGAATAAGTAATGCTAAAGTAGAGTTTCACAAGTTCACAATTTAGAAACTGGGTTTAGTACCAGCCTCTTATCGTCCCACTACAGGGCGAAGGCCTCTTCTCATACAGAGAAGGCACGAGCGTTGGTCACCACGTTTGCTCAAGACGTGTTGGCGATTTCAATATTTTTTTATTGAGGATAGTTCAGGTTTCCTCACGATATTTGTCTTCACCGATGTCGGTAATGTCACAGTATAAATATAGACAGTACAGAACTACGTAGTAAACGTTCGAAACGGCACTCACACAGACGCGCTCATTGACGAGACCTCAAGCGAGTGCCGCGGTGCGTGGTACTGTCAGTTGCGGATGCCGTGTCGAGACGAATGGTCGCCATGATCTTTTTAATGGAGCGTTAGTAATTATTTTTGCAAATAGTCCTAATTTCCATGTTGTCCATATTTATATATTGTGGTAATATCGAAGATAAACTCAGACAGTACATCATCACCAGCCTAGCCTTTCCTTAACTATTTTGGTGAAACTCAGAAAGTACATACTATATGAATAGAAATAGTGACATTGGTACTTACTTTTGAACCCAAAACCTCGTGCATGAGAGGTAAGGCCCTAACCATTGGGCCATGAAGACATTAACTGGGTGTAATTTTCAAAAAAAGTGACAGTCTCGAGTATGTATCTAGTACATTACTGTAGCGGCCTGCAACAAGGACATTGATGGACTATGGTGAAAACGTGGTCCGAGGCAAAGCCGAGGCACACGTACGTGAGTCTATCTATGCCTGGTTGCGGCCAAGACTTGTATAGTACTTTTCTCAAATAATACGCGGAAATTCAAACTAAGTAAATTGATTATAAATTCCAGAATCAATGTTCGAACAACGATAATTTTTCACGTGCCAATGTGTTCATTTGTGTCTTATTTACTTTACACAGCTCTATTTGCAAGCGAAATCGAAATTCAAATAAAATCTTTGATAAGTTACCTTCTTAGTTGCCATGGGTTGAAGGTTGTCAAAATAATGTTCGAATTTCCAATCATGTTTGCGAAAAAAACATTCCCGCCCACGATACTCCACCGTATGTTTACCGCGGTGGAACTATTGTCATGCGGTTTACGTAACACGTCAAGAAAGGATTACAATAGTGTGCGTGATAGATAATACTTTGATCTTTTAAGGTGTTTGCAAAATATACGTTAGGGCTTTTTTTCTCTAAACATATCTTCCTAGTCCTTTTTCTCCGATTCTATAAAAAATCATGACTGAGTCGACTCTTTTGACATTCAAGAATTTTCTAGCACTGTTATAACACAACGAATCTTTTTTGTAATCATGAATCAGGCAGTATTAACTTTTTGTTTGTTCTTTTGCTATTAACTAAAAAAAAAAAGAAAAAAAAGAGATTTTTTAAAATCGGTCCACAATTTTACTGACGGAAAATCGATGAACATAATACTTATAAAAAAAAAACTACAGACGAAAAAAACGAATTGAGAACCTGCTCCTTTTTTTAAGAAGTCGGTTGAAAATAAAAAGTACCTAGTCTATTTAAAAAAAAAAAAAACTATGTTTAACAGGTCTCAAAATCAGATCAGGTCAGATCTGCAAAATGGTGCATGGCCAAAGGCCGACGTCTCATCTTCTGGTAAAGGAAAAATGTAACTTTTTACCTATTACAATAACGTCCTCGAAGACGTAACGATGATTCTGATGCACAGAAGGAGTTACTGTTGTGGAATATTTTGCCCATTCTTCTCCATACGAAAACTACCTTTTGGCAGGGGCGCCTAGAATCAATAATTTATTTTTTTGTAAATTTTGACTTTCAAAAGTGCCTTGCCTATTTGAAGTAAATGATTTGACTTGACTTGACTTCAGGCATCCTTACATTAAGATCATCATCCACAACTACGTATAGTAAGAGTAGGTACCGGAAAAAATATAGATTTGTGATGACATGTCTATGTATATTTTTCCGGTACTCATACCATTCAAAGCGGAATTCCGCTCTGTGATTTTTAGAACGAAAAATGCATTTAATTATATAATTTTAAAATCCGACATTTTTAAGATTCTTCCATCTTTTTCTTCGATTTTATGTAGTGCGAGTCGGGCTCGCACACGAAGGGTTCTGTACCACCGTACAATATTTAACAAAAAAACGCAAAAACGTTTCTTGTGTCAACCCCGTTTAATTTTTAACTTTAGTTTATTTTTAATGTTTGTTGTCCTTCATCAAGCCGCTATCGGCTATAGAAATACCTACACAATTTGTTAAAATTTCAACTGTTTACCCGTTACGGTATGGTGAAATGAAATGAAATATCCACATAGTCCTCACATTCACAATAATTAAAATAATATAATACTTTACAAAGTAATCGTGTCATTTTGAACATAATTTTCAACAATGTCAATGTGTATATAAAACTGGTTTATTGTGATGAATAATTAAAATGTCAAGTTTTATGGTTTTCACAAGGCTTAGCAGAGCGAGCAGCTCAATCCCAAGCTTTTTTATCTTCTAAATAATCTGAAATTTTATAGTACCCTTTTTTACAAAGTTTGGTTTTAATACAGCTTTTAAATCGTTTAATGGGTAAGTTTCGAATGTCAATGGGAAGTTTGTTGTAAAAGCGTATACATTGACCCATGAACGAGTTGCTTACTCTGTGGAGACGTGTACGATGTACAGCAAGGTTGTGTTTATTCCTGGTATTTAAACTATGAATATCGGACATTTTCTTAAAATTTGATATATTTTTGTGTACATACAATAGGTTTTCAAAAATATATTGTGAGGCTACAGTCAGAATATTTATTTCTCTGAATTTCTCTCGAAGGGAATCTCTTGGACCTAGGTTGTAAATGGCTCGAACAGCCCTTTTCTGTAGAACAAAGATAGTATTAATGTCCGCACCGGTTCCCCAAAGAAGAATTCCATATGACATAAGACTATGAAAGTAACTAAAATAAACAATTCTGGCTGTATCTACGTCAGTTATCTGTCTAATTTTTTTAACAGCATAGGCGGCCGAACTAAGCCTTCCTGACAATTTTTCTATGTGTGGGCCCCATTGTAATTTACCGTCAATAGTTATTCCAAGAAAAACTGTTGACTCAACAGGGTCCAACTCTATTCCATTAACTTGAACATTGGTAGTTAGCTGCCTGACATTTGGCGTTGAAAATTTAATGAGTTTAGTCTTTTTTTCGTTCAAGAGAAGATTATTTACATTAAACCAATGCACAACTTTAGAGAGTGCATCGTTGACTTGTTCAAAGTTGACTAACTGACGTTTGATTTTAAAAATGAGGGAAGTGTCATCTGCGAATAATACGATCTTGTGATTATCCCTTATGTAGTAAGGTAAGTCATTTATGTAAATTAGAAATAAGAAAGGACCTAGAATTGAACCCTGCGGAACGCCTATGGTGACCGCAGATCCTGCAGATCTCTTGCCATTAACATCGACCCTCTGAATTCTGTTATTCAGATAAGAAGTCAGAAGGTCAAGAGCCTTGTCCCTTATGCCATAATGGTACAGTTTCCTGATAAGAGTATCATGATGTACGCAATCGAAGGCCTTGGACAAGTCGCAGAAAATGCCAAGAGCATCTTGCGAATTCTCCCAGGCCTCGAATATGCTCTTCAGTAATTCCACGCCCGCGTCTGTAGTTGAACGACCCTTTGTAAAACCAAACTGTTTCAAATGAAGTAAATTATGTGCATTGAAATGTCCTAACATTTGTTTTAAAATTAATTTTTCAAAGATTTTACTCAATGTAGGTAATATCGAAATAGGCCGAAAATTTGTGGGATCAGTTGTGCTGCCAGATTTGAACAGTGGAATCACTTTGCTAAGTTTCATCAAATCAGGAAATACACCAGATGCAATACAAGAGTTAAAAACGATTGCTAAAAAGGGTGAAATAACATCAATTATTGAAGACATGGTATGTACTGATAATCCCCAAAGGTCAGCAGTTTTTTTTACATCAAGTTTATTAAAAGATTCTATAATGTCTTTAGTAGTAATAATTGTAAATTCAAAAAGTTTGTCACATTCTGGTACACATTCTTTAAGTATTGAGTAAGCAGAAGTGGAGGACGACAATGACAGAGTTTTGGTTGTTAAAATGGGAATATTAGTGAAGAAATTTTCAAACTCAGTTGCCACCTCCACGTCTGCCTTAATATCTACATTATTGATTTTTAGATGGAAGTCACGATTCCATACTGTCGTTCTTCCCGTTTCTGAATTAATAATATTCCAAGTTGTTTTAATTTTATTTCCAGAAGATTTTATTTTATTTTTAATGTGTATGGCTTTTGCTGAGGAACAAGCTCTTTTAAAAGTTTTAGAATATTTCTTAACAAATTCTTTAAAAGTTTCATCATGGTTATATGTTTTTTCATGATACAATTCAAATAACCTCTGCCTACTTTTGTAAATACCTGGTGTTGCCCAATCACTAAATATAACGCGGTCAAAAACAGGCAATGTTTTTGCGGTGAAAACCTTCCTAAACTCACAATTGATGAGGTTAAATAATGCAGCATACGCTTGGTCCGGGTCGTTATGATAAGGCAAACCCGGTAGCTTTTCCATAAAATTATTTTTAAAATGTCCTAAGCGACTTTTATTTACAGGAACAAAACTCACAAGTTTTCTTTGAGCTCTGACTGTTTTTTGAGGGAAAGTGACTAACTGGCCACAGTGATCAGAGTCCAACTCATTTATAATTAAATGGCTAGAAGGTCTTAAGTTTGTAAAAATATTGTCAATACAGGTAGCACTAGTGGCAGTTATTCTAGTCGGCTCAAAGAATGTATTATACAAATTATATGACTTTAATAAAGTTACAAATTTATTTACTACAGCAGATTTTTCCAGTATATTAATGTTGAAATCTCCACAGACTACAACTGTTTTATTACTGTTAGAAGTCTTTAATAATACTTCTTCCATATATTTCTCAAAAATATCATATTATGAAGCACATGGGGGCCTGTACACGCTCATTACAATGAACTGCTCAAGCTCAATGCAAGCTATTTCAATAACTCGCTCAACAGAGAGGCTCACAATATCCTTACGTTCTTTAAATTTCATATTATTACGAATAATTATTAGAGAGCCACCACGTATCAAATTAACTCTGCTGAATGAGCTGGCAACCTGGTGGTTGTTAAAGCTGAACATGAACTGGTGGACTTTCAACCAATGTTCAGTTACACATAGGATATCAATATAACTACAGTTCATGAACAGCTCCAATTCTAATTCCTTACCTATCACACCCTGTATATTTTGATGAACAATTTTTAGAGTATTATTTTTACATTTATTTAGATTACAACAATTTGATGGGTGAGATATTAAAGAAGAACTTTTTGTAACATTTTGATGATATAAACCAGTATTTAAATTTTCTTCATTGATTAAGCAAGAGGTTTCCTCTATTGTCCTAATTTCTAATTTAAATGATAATTAATGTCAATACTTGTTGCCAAATTTTTGGCAGAATTATTTAAAAAGTCATTGCATTGCTCAAAAGAAGCAAGTTGTTTAGCCAAATTTTTGGCTGAAATAGAAAAAAAATATGATAGCGACACAGCTATCTGTCTTTTATAATAGGTAGAAAGATAGTACATAACAACATTATATCTATCTCTTGTCAAATGCAATTTATTACCAACATAAGGTAGGTATGAGATTCAGCCTGCTAACAGACGGACAGACGGACGGACGGACGAACGGACAGCGGAGGCTTAGTAATAGGGTTCTGTTTGGCACCCTTCGGGTATGGAACCCTAAAAAGTATTGGAAAAATATTTCGATTCATTTCACTTAGATATATTTTTATTTTAGTCACGACCAAGTTATTCGATAACTTTTATTTTAAGGGTAAGTGCAGATTGCCGCGCTTACGTGAAAGTTGCACAAAGAATTCGCGTGAGGAAGAGTTCGTGTGAACCGTCACTTGCTATTATTAAAAATTATAATATTCATTAACTAATCACGATGCTTTAACTCAAAGCCGTATTTTAAGTGTATTGCTACATGTTTTCTAAGACGTTCACAAATTACCTTTTGCCTGAAAGCAACTAGCACCCCTTTTGAAGTAAATTATACCTACTCCATTTAATTTTATTATATCATTATAACGTTTATCATCCTTTAATTATTTCGATATAAACGTATAATAAACTCGCTATTTCACAATAATTACAAAGAAATGTAATCTATTTACATTAAAAAATTACTCTAAAGTGCAATAATTTTATTAAATAACTGTCATTTTATTGCTTTAATTTTTTTATCTAATGCTATAAATAAAATGGATTATAGCGTATTTTACACGCGCGGTATCGCGACAATCTGTATGTAGCCTAACACATACCGTTGAGAAAGTAGGTATATGATAATACCTTGTTTATGGCTTTACCTGATGTAATATGTAGTACGTCAGACAAAATATTATGTACCTACTATTCGTTATATTTTTCAACATTTTCATGTTATGTGCGGTGTCAGGTGGTTTTTCGAAGTACCTTGGGTACACGATATCAGTTTCACGTACGATTTAGGTTTTTTAGTAACAACGAAAAATATAGCGGCATAGAAGATCTATGTCTGTCTAGCCCTCTTCCTCTCTCCTACTTTTGCTGTGTCCGACAGGGTCCACAATGATCATATTATTTTGTTAAACCTACCACCTAAGTTTACATGTGCAAGCAATAAATATATTGAGTATTGAGTATGCTCATGAAAAGATCTATGTTCATAAGCTTTTAGAGGTATGAGGAACAAGTTGTAAAGTATACTCATCCTCTATATAAAAGGGAGGATCCTCCGACCAGACGGGTGTCGTATCTGGCGGACAACTACCCAACGATTGATGTCGGGGAAGTTATTATAATGTTGTTCGCGCGGAAAACTATATTTGCGCGATGAAGGATTTGTGTGACGTCAGGTCTTTGATGCGTAGTTCGCATGTGGCAGTGTAGATGCCGCCACATGCGCATGCACATAATACGTAGGCGCTGAACCAAAGAAAAATATAGCAAAGGCACTGCTTTGAAGACTGCAATGATTCGTGATTTGTCAAAGTGCGTTGGGATTAGACGATTTAGACGATACTATCATTGAGAGGTAAAATTATGACATCACCATCATCATCATCATCATTTAGGCCGAAAGACGTCCACTGCTGGACATATGCCTCCCCCAAATGGGGGGGGGGGTTGTCATAATCGCCACGTTTGGCAGGCAGGTTAGCGATTGCAGTATGGCGTTAAAATACATAGAGAACGCTGCTGCCCATTCTCTAGTAAGTCCCTTAGTCGCCTTTTACGACACCCACGGGAAGAAATGGGATGGTACTATTACTAACGAACGAACGAAAATATTATGTCCGGCACCACACGGAAATGAAAATTAATGGAAATTATGAAATGCATGCATGTTATTGACATGGATTATTGCCTTTAGGGCAAGCTAAGCATAAGCTATTCCTTTAAGCATAAGCATGGCATAATCAGCCTATAAAGTTCCCACTATTGGGACTTAGGCCTCCTCTCTGTCCTGCCAGGGTTGCGAGTTTATCCTGCCAGGGTTGCGAGTTTGTCCTGCCAGGAGTGGGCCGTTATACGAAGAGGCTTATTGTCTGATACGAACGAATGTACTCGTCTGAAACGGGCGAATCAACACTTTTAAATAATACAGGGTGTCAGGGACATCGACGTGAAAACTGATAACATGTGTGGGACAACGCATTCAGCGAGCGTATATCCGACCTGCACAACAGGCGGAACACTGGCTGGAGTGAGAGTCTATGATGACTACCACAAAAGAATGTCAAACTGTCACGTCAATTCGTTGGATAAAAATTATGAGAATTAGGTGTGTAAAATATATTGTTTAATGATTCGCAAATTGTTATTTAATGAACACGTACATTAAGTACCCATACATGGATTCAGTATATGATTCTGAAACCCCCTGCGCTGAAATTGTTCGTCGGTTATTTTTTTTTAATCAGCAGTTTCTTAGAAAAGTGCAATACCTACGCGGTCAAAATGTATGGAACAACTGTTTTTTTTTTCCGGCGAAAAATTTCAACGCAGTTCAGAATCATATACTGAATCCATGTTATCAGTTTTCACGTCGATGTCCCTGACACACTGTATTATTTAAAAGTATCGACCGACTTTTATGAGGAACACGTGAATCAAGTGTCTTCCCCTTAACTTATAGTGGATAAGAAAGACGTTATTGGACGACTTCTTAATTTTATAGTTACTTAGCAGTTTAATTTATATTTAAATTACTTATTAGCTAATAGGCTAGATCGTAATGTGAATAAAGTATAACCAATTGTGTAACTTTATAACAAAAAAAAGGGGGTCCAGAATCATGTACTCAATCCATGGTAACAGGCTTCACGTCGATGCCTGCCACCCTGAATATTTTTTTCTTGAAGCGATTCGCACGAAGTAAATTTATGTGTAGGTAACTGGCATATTTTACACTGGCAAATTATTATTATTTAAAAGTGTTGATTCGCCTATTTCGGGCGAGTAAGTTCGTGCGAATCAACCAATAAGCCGACGAAGATTTTGGCATTTGATACTACAGAAGGCAATACAAAATAGGTGTTTAATACTTAGGGGCTCGCAGTTTAAGCGCAAATGGACACTTCAAGAAAACTTTGGGAGTTTCAATTTCAAACTTTAAAAGTACCCTATTAAAGTCTATTTTGTGCCTTAAAACATTGATAGTTCGAAAACAATTTCGTATATTTCGTATGTAACGAAAAAGGTGGAGAAAAATGAGACCACGTAAATTGAGAACATAAAAAGTATATTTTTCAGGACCTTGTGGCTAAGTAATATCAGCCGCATGCGTCGATCCAACAGTTTAAGCTACGCTTGCCGGGGTTAGTCCGTGGATGGGTGACCATCTTTACATACCGAGACTCCTCCGTGCCTCGGAAAGCACGTTAAGCCGTTGGTCCTGGCGGTTTTTCGTAGATCTTTGACAGACTTTCGTAGATTTTACGGGTCGTCAGAAGACCGAAACTCCGACAACCAGTCAAACGTCAAATGTCAACAACTACCAAGGGGTATCGTATTACCCAGTTACTGGGTTGTGGAGGTCAGATAGGCAGTCGCTCCATGTAAAATACTGGTATTCAGCTGCATCCGGTTAGACTGGAAGCCGACCCCAACATAGTTGGGAAAAGGCTAGGCAGATTGAGAAAGGGAGGTGGTTTATGGTCACAAAATTCCTTTAATCCCCTCAGGAGTAGCACAGAGCTCTCCTGGCCCAGCCTGTTGTCACGATGACCACAGCGGGTGTGCCACGCAGCAGACGCCAGGTTTGGTGATGGTTGGCGGATGGTCTCGCCCTTCTTTCTTATATCCATCGTCTCGCCAGACCCGTAGTACAGCTCGGCATGGCCACGCGGGTCGGCACTGAAAATTGACAGTTCGGAAACTATCTCGTAATTTCAAAGCGTGGCATAATATGGCAATTTCGCCTTTAATCATGCACTATGTTATGCAAACTTTGTACCCAACTAAACAAAACTGGCGAAATGTAATTAAACTTACACCTCTGCCCATCCCTTCGGGAAATACAAGCGCAATGGCGTGTTTATTTGCCTCAATATTTTTGTCCTTAGTATGTGCGTTAACAGAGACAAAAACAAAGCCATCATAAAAAAAAAATACGGTTTGATTTTTTTTTTAAACTCTCGACTTGTACCGCAAAAGCCAAGCGCTCAACCGATGCACCAACCAAGCCAACACTGGAGCCAAGCGCTCAATCGATGCACCAACCAAGCCAACACTGGAGCCAAGCGCTCAATCGATGCACCAAGCAAGCCAACATTGGCAGCAATGTGTGATGATGATGATAACGCTATCAAAATAAACCAATGTGGGAAAGCTTGCCTTAAAATAGCCTGCCTGTAACTTCACCCACTCCTTTCAGTAAATAGCGTGAAGCTAAGATTAAAATGGCGGTGTAAACACGCGCCGCTTGCGTGGTCGGTGGTTATATACGACGGTCAGCTTATGTGGCCGCATTTGACACCGAAGCATAACATTTGGGAACCTTTTTATTTTTATATCTATGAAATTCATTCTTGCGTTTGTATTCAATAAGATTATCTTTATTGAGGAGCGTTAAATTAAGAGTGTCATACTGAATTTCGACAGTTAATTATTTCGACACAGTCCCAATTTCGAAAAACAATAGTTCGACTACTCATTACTTCGACAGAACATATATTCGACTAGCATTAGTCCGACAGAACATACTACGACAACACACAACTTCGAAAAACAATACTTCGACATATCCCTTACGTTAAACCCATCGTGGCGACGGCGATATCGTGATTGCCGTGGCATAATAATAATATGTTATTTAGTATCACCCCTTTGACATATTTGTTATTGGAAAAGAAAAACTTATGCTTGGAACATCATGATGTTCCAAGAATGCATGAAATTCCTAATTGTTACAAATGGGTCACACTATCATGAAGGAATACGTCAAATTACAAGTCACGCTGTATTAGATACCGTCATACTAACCATCGAGAGAGCTCAAAGGGCGATTCTCAAAGTGTCTCCTTTCCGCCCTTTCCATTTTCCTACTAACCTCCTATACAAATCTAGTGAAGTATTAACAGTTCGACAGCTATTTATAATGGGTATTATATTAAAACAACACAGAGCTCTACCCTACAGCACTGCATATACTAATAAAATAGTTTGTCCACAAAATACAACAAAACATGCTTTTGTATCCAAATTTTACCTGTACGTAAAGCAAACATTTATTCCCTGAACTACATAAATTGTAAGAGAATTCTCAAGGATGCTCTCCAAAGTATGTCTTACGAAGATAAAGAGATTTTACTAACTGTGCTAAAGTGAAAAATTTCACCTACGTTAAGTATTTATCAAATTTAGAAACATGTAATTAGTGATCTATTGTCAACCTGTTGAATATTTATGTTGTATATGTTGTATATTGTTTAACTAGGACTAGATTACATGGCAAGGTATTAAATAAAGCACAAGCATAAGGTTTCTTAAATCTAGTTAGTGGGTGCCGTACTGTTCACCTAGATAGGTTACAAAATAACCTGTGTTAAGGAGAAACAGTTCCGAGCCCCGTCGCAAGTGGTTGACTTATATATAAGCACGTGTTGATTATGAATATTATATGTAAATCGTAATCATTACAGCAAGCTACAAAATAGGATAAGAAAATTAAGGTTAATAAACAATAAAAAAAAAAAAAACATAAATCTAATAATACAAATTTTTGAAAAGACAATATATATTATTATTTTATTTATTTCATAAGTCTATGTTAGCTCTTCTCGCCTGAAACACAGGATTACCTAGTTCAGGCACGTAAGTCTTAGGAATATAATTTACATTTAAGCAAAACTGTACTAATTTTTATACTTTGTAATTTTTTGAATAATTATTATTATTAATACTTCTTAATAATTTGTGATTTTTCTGACGCTCATAAAGCCTTTCCCTTTTTATTATTATGTTCAGCTTGTGACGTAATCACAACAATGACCAGCGGTAAAGTAGTAACTTTAACATTTTCACATTCGGTTCGGTGTGAATGCACTCTGTTAATCTGACGTCGCAACGTTTTACCAATAGCTTACATTCATGTCGGATAGCTATGAGAACTTATAGACACATGTAATATTGTAGGAGAAAACGTTTAAAATATAACGTTTATCAAACTTTAGTTTCGTTTATAAATCATACGAGTAGTATTTACTTGTCAAAAAGTTAACTTAATCAAGAAAAAATCTGTTTGTGTCTATAATGTTCCCACTGACACAGGCCTCCTCTCTGTGAGAGGGAGTGGGCCGTAATCCACTACGCGGGCCCAGTGCGGGTTGGTAGATGTCTTCATACTTCCATACTTAATATTATTATTAATATTAATGTGAAAGTAACTCTTTATCTTAATATTTATTCATATTTATGCGAAAGTAACTCTGTCTGTTACCTTGTCATGCTTTAACGGATGAACAAAGTACCTTTGTGTGGCAGCCGTGTAGACCATTACCTGGGTTAGGACAATCAATCTGCCTAGCCTTTTCCCAACTATGTTGGGGTCGGCTTCCAGTCTATCCGGATGCAGCTGAATACCAGTATTTTACATGGAGCGACTGCCTATCTGACCTCCACAACCCAGTAACTGGGTAATACGATATCCCTTGGTAAGACTGGTGTCAGACTTTTGGGCTTCTGACGACTCGTAACGACTGTCAAAGATCCACGAATGACAACCGGGAGGGCTGCCGTGGGGGCTTAACGTGCTTTCCGAGGCACGGAGGAGTCTCGGTATGTAAAGATGGTCACCCATCCACTGACCAACCCCGGCAAGCGTAGCTTAACCTGATGGATCGACGGGTGCGGCTGTTGTTACTTAGCCACGAGCTCCTCTCCTGGGTTAGGACATAGGATACTTTTTATCCTGGTAGTACGTATCCCATGACGTACACGGTATCATTTCCGAAATCCACGCGTGTGAAGCCGCAGGCAAGAGCTAGTAATATAAAAGTATAGTCTTGACACTAATTAGGTCACGATAACCTTTTACGAAAACTGCGCTTCTACCCTACAATCATCTTTCATGACAACATCAAAGATGTTACGTTTCTAGGAAAAACGACTTCAAAAGTCTTTACAATTTCAAAACTTTAATAATTCTTAGATATTTAACAAGTAGAGAGAATTCTCAAAACTTCAATTTCGTATCTCACAACTATACGAAAGGGCCCTTGATGTAATTATATTTTCGTAGAATTTTGTCAAAAGTGACACTCGACATTTTGTTGTTTACTTACAAAATGTTGATTGCGCTAAAACTTTTGAAAAGCGAGACATTTTGGAGAAGGAGTTTGAAGAGGTTTGATGATACTGCTTGTTAGAGGATTATTAATTTTTGTGTTTGACTTTGCTCTCGAATCGACTTAATGACGTGAACATTTCGACCAAGCGTAATTTATACATCCCTACTGTATGAGAGAAATTGGCTTATTCTGTCCGAAAATTTTTAATTATTAAGAGGCTCACATTTCGGTTTAGGAAAACATCGTGTGTGGCCGAATACCACTAACGATGTTTTCCTAAACCGAAACCGGCACGCCTGAGAGATATTTCTCGACAGCATGTGAAGACAGACAGAAAGACAAGTCAGAAGCCACGGGCAGCATAAAAACTCTGACACCAGGTCACTATACGAAAAAGAAAGAACGATTAGACCACTTTCTAATCTGAATGGCAACTGACTCTTATAATCGGTGATGGACAAAGATGGTACAAGCCTGCCTAAAAGTAACCCTCTGTTGAAGACTCCCTGAAGGCTGTCGGGAATCACAGATTCTGGCAAGGAGTTTCACTGCTTAGCGATAGGTACGATAAATGGTTTAGTTTACGTTTCTATACACCGTGACATTTTAGTCGTTCCCCACAGCTGTATTCCATACGTCCAAGTAGTATGATGCATTTGTAAATCCGATGTTTATTGTCCAGCGAAAGCCTGGACTTTCTAATATATAATTGTAAGACCACTCATTAATAAGTAATGATATTGATTCACTGATAATTGTTTTGTTACTCAAATTACGCTTTACCTTATTTAATGTTTTACGAGTATAAATGCTGTCTTACATAAATAATTAATTTAAGCACTTGCCATATTATAAATAATTATATTGTTTAGAAAACTATTCATATTAATGTATTTAACTTACTAAGGTAAAGCAGTGCATAAATTATAACGTCCGTTAACAGATGGCGCTTGATGCTCCGTACAGTGCATAGTTTTGTTTCGTAACAGAAATGCTAGTCAGTTAACGTTCAGCTTTTGATGTGTAAAGTGGAAGTATTTAAATATATTTGATTTATTATACCTCAAGTGTTTTATTTGAAACAGTAAGTCTAACATAATAGTATTTCCTTAGTTGTAGGCTTAGTGCTTTATGCTTCGTGAATATAATATGTTTTCTCCAGGTTAGTCTACGGTC
This sequence comes from Agrochola macilenta, assembly GCA_916701695.1. Taxonomy (NCBI): domain Eukaryota; kingdom Metazoa; phylum Arthropoda; class Insecta; order Lepidoptera; family Noctuidae; genus Agrochola; species Agrochola macilenta. The sequence continues at coordinate 4,025,179 of OU753554.1, read as the reverse complement.
TAGGTACATTCCGAGGTATTTTAGAGGCTTTACAATATATCTTTTTTTTTATTAATGTTTTGTAGTCATTGGATACATGAAGTGGGTTGCTTTTGTAAGACGACTAAAATGTCACGGTGTATAAAACTAAAACCCAGTGACGTAAAATCCGTATAGTAGAACTAAACAGCAACGTACAAGTTTCAGTTGATTCACAAGCGGTCACCCGTTCATTCAATGTTCACGGACGAGTGCGTCGCTCGCCTCACTGCTCGCCGACTTGTTGATACATCGCCGGTTTTAACTCGCACGTAAATAGTCGAGTAGTTGAACGAGCTTGCTACATTGAACTAGCCAGATTGAGCGTCTCTTGTCGTGACTGACATTTGTATTGTATAGAATTTTGAATCTTCTTCGCTTGGCTCGCTGAAAATCTTTATTTATACTCATAGTGTAAAGATTAGTCAGTCAAAGCTCATACAGACTGGCACGACTAGTCGGGCGACGTGTCGCGTGGCGATTCTGCGATATTATAATATTGTCACGCAACACCTTTCACACGAGCACGCCGCGATATAATTTCACGGGCGCGACAGGCAGCGTTTGGTAAACCAAAAACCTTTGGTAAACCAATTCTTCCTTTGGTTTACCAAAGGAAGATTTTGTATGGCGTCGCGTCGATACTGCCTCGAAACTAGAAGAGAGTATTTTCTATGTCGCGGTGCGACAGGTCGCTCCTGTGTGTGTTTTCGCGCACGTTTTTATAGAAATTATTCTACGGATATACGATCGTAATTTCGCGTCGCTCGACAAGTTACACCCGTCCGTACCAGCCTTTAAGTCACGGTTTCTTAGGAGATCAGTGGCCGCCACATAGCGACCGCAGTGACAGCTGTCATGAAAATTATGGCAGCGGGGACTTTCCGGTGCCAAAAACCGCTCTACGCGATACTCACACGCACACACACTCGAATATAATAATAAGAGACAGAGAGAAAGAGAGAGAAAATCGCATAACGCCTTATCTTTACGTGATGATTTCTATCAGTCAACTCCTATCGCAAGCCGCGTTAATGAACTTCGTTCCAATAATGAGAAAATAATAACTCACTTATGATTTAAAACAAAAAACCTTTTGACAATTGAAACTGACTTTTCTTTCGAAGTTTCTCATAGTTCACATAGACACTGTTTTAACCACCCAAACTTTCTATTTCAGCGAAGGAAAGTCGCATGGAGGGGGCATAACGGTTTTTCCAAACGTGACGATTTCTACCAGTCAATCCTACCGGTCTGGGGAGCGGCACCTGTTTATGTATGTTGTAGTGCAGTGCAGGGGTTTTTTGTCCCCAATGGTAGTTATGTGGCTTGTGGACAATGCCATAGAGCCTTAAGTCCGCTTTGTGTGCCATCATCATGCATTTAAATCCTATAGGTACTTATTAAATGAGCAATATTTGTATAAATATATATTTGTAATCACGTTCTCAAAAATGGTTCTAACGATTTCGAAGAAAGTTGAAATATATGGTTTACGGGGGTGAAAAATCGATCTAGCTAGGTTATCTGGGAAAATTCGTGTTCTCTATTTTCACCCAACAGAGCTCGGTCCAAGTATTACCTAATAATAAAGACTTTCTTTGAAGCACGATTAAGCTGTAATATTTTTATGTGTGTGCTCATTCTACCTTTGCTGGCTCACCGAATACAAATATGGTGTAATTTGCAATTTTAAGTTATTTAAACTTTTTTTTGCAAAGTTCGAAGACTTAAAACAATATTCGTAGAAACATCCTTCGATTTGATAACCTCATCCATTTCCGAAGTCGGTTTCAAATATCTGAAGTTGAAGAATATTGAAAATCTGTAAACTCTCGCACATAATGCAATCGCGCAGATGTCGACAACACGTACCGTAATACATTCAACTGTAAAGTACGTGCCCAGATTGCACTGCGATGCGACGCACTGATTCTGTAGGAGTAGCATTCTATTCAGTCGATTATGTGTATACAGAATAATTTTATGCGTAAAAATCGTCTCTAATGTTGTTAAAATCTATTTCCCTGTCACTTCAAAATATAATAACATATCAGGACTGTTTTCCTAGAAAGAGTAGTTGTATACGACGGCCTCTTTGGTGAAGTGATCGCAAGCGCTACTGGTCAACATGAGCTCTTGGGTTCGATTCCCAGGTCGGGTAAAGAGTCCCCGATGTGACCCGGAATCTGGAAATGTGCTCAATTGTTGGCAATAGGCTCGCCCTTTATTACATGAAATATTGATGTACATACTAAGGTACACCTCTGCCTAAGCCTTCGGGGAATTAGAGGCGTGATGTTATGTTATGTACATTTATCCTAGGCGACTTCCTGATTGCTTTATAACCTTAAGGTTGAATATCACTTGCACATCATAAAACTATAAGGTGTGTTTATCTATGTGGTAGTTAGATAGTTTCAACCTTGTTATAAAGTTTCAATTTAATGGGAATTGTTTTCTAAAGTAAACATTTCTCTACTCTCTAGTCAATCATTTCATTGTACATAAACATATAGATTACTAAATACATGTCGTCTATTGTATTTTATAATGGATTTCCGTAAAGTCACGTCTGAGTCTATTAACTATCTGTGCATAAATATGTACATATAAAAATGAGACTCGTATAGTAGGTATTATAAATGTAAACTTCAGGAAAAGTATCAATAAAAACAGCTTGGAATTCCCATCTCCTTTGGGTAAAAAACAACACACTTACTTGCTCGTAAATCCTCATGGATATCTAGGGAAAGTCGAAGGGGTATTTCAGATCCCTAACGACTAAATCCACACTGTGACCGTCCTAAGAACATAAGGAGGCTTACCCCGTGGCCACGAGCTACACGCTCAAGTTACGCGCGTCTTAGGCTGCCTCTCCATTGATGCGGAGCGAGGCAGCGGAGCGGAGCGAGGGAGTAATGCGGAGCGGAATTGCGGACTTTGTCTGTCCATTGATGCGGAGAGAGGTAGTGCGGAGCGGAGTTGTGGACTGTGCGGATCTATCTCACGCGACGAGTAATTTGAGTGGGCTGCAATATCCCGCGGCTGGGTTTTTCCGCTTCCCCGCTCCGCTTCGTCGCTTCGGTTCCCGGTTTTGTATGAATTTTTAAACTATTTCGCAAATCCCTGTCCAGCGAAGCGGAGCGGAGATTTTATGCAATTCCATTGGTTAATATTGGCACAGCTCCGCTCCGCTCCTCTCCTCTCCGCTCCAGTGGACAGTCAGCCTTAGGACAGCGATTGCGGAGAAAACAAATGAAAGAAATGGTCTAGAGCGTGTCACGAGTCACCACGACGCGACTAGCGGAGCGACGGACAGAAACAGAAGACGCGCGTGCGAACCTGTGAACATGGGTCTTAGGAATCTCCGGTGAAACGCACCGATGCCCATGTTTCGTAGTAAAGATGTCCCAGGGGAGAAAAATTGGTTCCTGTAGATTTTAACCTCAATATCAAAATTAAAATATTTTATTTCACATAAACCTACATGGGCACGAAACTCCACGGTTATTCTTTTAAAAATAAATGGCTTTTACAATGTTTTAAAATTTTGTTAATAGGTATAGTAGGCCTAACAACAAGTACCTTGTACTTAACAAATAAGGCAATGGTCTGCAAATCTAGAGACTAAAACTTATGGTTAATATTTCTGGAATTACAGACAATGTAAGTTAGATTATTATGGTTTAAGGTATAAATAGATGTAGAGAGCTTTAACGTAATAAAACGTTCTAATCTAACAAAAACCGGCCAAGTGCGTGTCGGACCAGCATGACGCACAATGAAGGGTTCCGTAGTTAGGATGAATTTATCACAAAAATAAACTTAACATTGTAGTTGAAAAACATGTTGTCCCACACATCGATAACCACGGTCAATTCTCCAACTGCAAATGCAAGTTTGTAGTCGCAAAAAAAAAATTGTGTGCGATAAAACTACAAATAAAAGATTTTCTGACTTTTTCCTTTAGTCGTGCTATGAGACCTTGGTCCTTGCGGGAAGTACCCTATAGGTTTTATTTGCAAGCAGCTTGATTTTTTTAGAGCTTCAAAGGCCGTAGATCTACCTATCGCGTTCCTGAGATAAAGGGTCTTGACAGACAGACAGACAGATGCACAGACGGACAACGAAGTGGTCCTCTAAGAGTGGTGTTTTTTTTCCCTTTTGAGGTATGGAACCCTAAAAAGAACATCAAAACATTATTTCTCATTATTGTCAACCGGCAATGTATAGTTACAAAATATGTTTGAAAACATGATATATCATTTGTTTACTTTATGTACATCATAGCAAAATAATTAGGTTCAGCAGCATTTCATAGCAGAATAACATGCGTTTAAAATATGTTCGCTTTTCACGTACACGCTCGTATTTCGTTGCATAGCTCTCTCTCTGTAAAATGTTGTATCAAAGCTAATTGGCAAAAACTGTTGTTGAAACATGTTCTGCGAATATTTACAGAAAAACAATGGGAAAACTGACGTTTATGCATTCTATTGGACGTTTAAGAGTTTGCCGTTTGTAAACTGGTGGTTGTAAGTTGTCTAATCAAATTGTACAACCATTTTTTTTTAAACCAGTGTGAGTTTAAAAGCGGTCATTTCTCAATGTGAGATTTTACAGTCTTTTGTAGGTACTTACTTTTTTATTATAAGACCCATATGAAAATTAGATTGACGGGAAACCTCGTGAAGAAATCTGGATTTTTAAAGAAATCACCAACAAGCAGTGAGCATGCTTAATCCCTCCAATGTGAGTACGGGTGAGCGTTTTGTGGGACTGTCTTATGTAATTTTGACGTTCGAAAAGTGCTGATTCTCAGCCTAGTTTGAATAAATGACTTTGGATTTTGATTTTTTTGTACTACAGTAGGTACTACAGTAGGTACTACAGTAGGTACTAAAGATGGTACTAAAGATGGTACTACAGTAGGTACTAAAGATGGTACTAAAGATGGTACTACAGTAGGTACTACAGTAGGTACTACAGTAGGTACTACAGTAGGTACTACAGTAGGTACTAAAGATGGTACTAAAGATGGTACTACAGTAGGTACTACAGTAGGTACTAAAGATGGTACTAAAGATGGTACTACAGTAGGTACTACAGTAGGTACTACAGTAGGTACTACAGTAGGTACTACAGTAGGTACTAAAGATGGTACTAAAGATGGTACTACAGTAGGTACTACAGTAGGTACTAAAGATGGTACTAAAGATGGTACTACAGTAGGTACTACAGTAGGTACTACAGTAGGTACTAAAGATGGTACTAAAGATGGTACTACAGTAGGTACTACAGTTGGTACTAAAGATGGTACTACAGTAGGTACTACAGTAGGTACTACAGTAGGTACTACAGTAGGTACTAAAGATGGTACTAAAGATGGTACTACAGTAAGTACTAAAGATGGTACTAAAGATGGTACTACAGTAGGTACTACAGTAGGTACTACAGTAGGTACTACAGTAGGTACTACAGTAGGTACTACAGTAGGTACTACAGTAGGTACTACAGTAGGTACTACAGTAGGTACTACAGTAGGTACTACAGTAGGTACTACAGTAGGTACTACAGTAGGTACTACAGTAGGTACTACAGTAGGTACTAAATATGGTACTAAAGATGGTACTACAGTAGGTACTACAGTAGGTACTACAGTTGGTACTAAAGATGGTACTACAGTAGGTACTACAGTAGGTACTACAGTAGGTACTAAAGATGGTACTACAGTAGGTACTACAGTAGGTACTACAGTAGGTACTACAGTAGGTACTACAGTAGGTACTACAGTTGGTACTAAAGATGGTACTACAGTAGGTACTACAGTAGGTACTACAGTAGGTACTAAAGATGGTACTACAGTAGGTACTACAGTAGGTACTACAGTAGGTACTACAGTAGGTACTACAGTTGGTACTAAAGTAGGTACTACAGTAGGTACTACAGTAGGTACTACAGTAGGTACTACAGTAGGTACTACAGTTGGTACTAAAGATGGTACTACAGTAGGTACTACAGTAGGTACTAAAGATGGTACTACAGTAGGTACTACAGTAGGTACTACAGTAGGTACTACAGTAGGTACTACAGTAGGTACTACAGTAGGTACTACAGTAGGTACTACAGTAGGTACTACAGTAGGTACTACAGTAGGTACTACAGTAGGTACTACAGTAGGTACTACAGTAGGTACTACAGTAGGTACTAAATATGGTACTAAAGATGGTACTACAGTAGGTACTACAGTAGGTACTACAGTTGGTACTAAAGATGGTACTACAGTAGGTACTACAGTAGGTACTACAGTAGGTACTAAAGATGGTACTACAGTAGGTACTACAGTAGGTACTACAGTAGGTACTACAGTAGGTACTACAGTTGGTACTAAAGATGGTACTACAGTAGGTACTACAGTAGGTACTACAGTAGGTACTAAAGATGGTACTACAGTAGGTACTACAGTAGGTACTACAGTAGGTACTACAGTAGGTACTACAGTTGGTACTACAGTAGGTACTACAGTAGGTACTACAGTAGGTACTACAGTAGGTACTACAGTAGGTACTACAGTTGGTACTAAAGATGGTACTACAGTAGGTACTACAGTAGGTACTAAAGATGGTACTACAGTAGGTACTACAGTAGGTACTACAGTAGGTACTACAGTAGGTACTACAGTTGGTACTAAAGATGGTACTACAGTAGGTACTACAGTAGGTACTACAGTAGGTACTACAGTAGGTACTACAGTAGGTACTAAAGATGGTACTAAAGATGGTACTACAGTAGGTACTACAGTAGGTACTACAGTAGGTACTACAGTAGGTACTACAGTAGGTACTACAGTTGGTACTAAAGATGGTACTAAAGATGGTACTACAGTAGGTACTACAGTAGGTACTACAGTAGGTACTACAGTAGGTACTACAGTAGGTACTACAGTAGCTACTACAGAAGGTACTACAGTAGGTACTACAGTTGGTACTGCAGTTTATACCACAGTTGGTAATAGTGGTAAATATAGTAGGTACTACAGTTGGTACTACAGTAGGTACTACAGTTGGTACTACTACCTATTAGTGGCTTGACACTTTATTTGTGGCTTTTGTGTACATGATAATTATTCAGATTTGTTATAGTTGTAATAGCAATCATGTCATTTCGTTTAAAATTGGTTTTTATTTTTATATATTTATATTTTATATAGATTATTTTCTATTTTGTGAATGTGAGAACGCTGTAGGCTTAGTGAACTGTAGATTTGTTGACCATCTTCTATTTTGTTAAGTATCCGGTACTTGTTGAAAAATCTACACTGTCCTCCCATGCCTATTAATAATGTTATTTGTAAATATTGTAAAAGTGGTGTGTGGTGTAACCGTGGAGTGTCTTGCCGGCTCTTCTCCATAGGAAACGACCAATTGAAACCGTGCACCTAGCTTTTGACGTTTCATAAGTGCCCATGTAGGTTAATTAGAAATTTAAAAAAAACGTTACCAAAATTGCATTTGTAACATTTGTATTCTAGACCATAGATATAATAGTGAAAACAAAAGCCGGACGGACGGTGCCGGTGCAACAGTCGCGCCGACTTGAATTCGGGGGCCGGGATCCCAGCGCTCTTGTTGTTGTGCGGTGGACACGCGGCCGTAGTAAATGTACTGCCAGCACTTCAGCGCCGTCATCTCATTCCCGTTGACGTCCCCAGCTCGGTGCGATGGAGAATCAGTGTAAGATATTACTACAAATTACAAGCTCAACTTGGGTTTAAAAACTAGTTAAGTTGTAGATACGTACCATCAAAGAAGTTCATAACTAACCACCGTAAGGACTATTCTTGCTTGCAGCGCTCGGCGGCTATAAAACCGGGCCGGTAACAGATGTGGTTATCGTGTTCACGGGATTTTGTTTTCAAACTGGTTAGATATGAACTTCTTCGATAGTACATAGATGCCTGTAGTTGTACATTGCTTTTGATGATCGCACATTATTTTTATTTATGCTGATTTTCTCCTCTTCTTTTTCTTTCTGTATGTCCATTAATCTATCGTATCTTCAACAAAAACCATAATCTACATCAACGAATATATAAAATGTAATCGGGCAAAAGTCAAGTTAATCCTTGATGTTGCTATCAAAAATGGTGGGAGAAGTCATCTGTGAAATGCTCAGTACTCCGTGAGTAATAGGACATGCCTACTCAAAGCGATCCATATTGTATGAATATTGTTATATATTTAGATATGGCATTATATTCGTTTTGTGTTATGTGGAGTATGTGAACTATGTTATGCGTGGGAATTTGATGCAGGCATGTTAGTGAATACATGATGTGATCGTGCAATTATAGAGCTGTTTGACTGACAAACTTTGCAGCCTTCGTAAATAAGTGATATTAGATAAGTCTTAGAAGTAATATTGGTAGATTATTTAACTCAAATACAGGCGTGACGTTATCAGTTATAAAGAGCAATGCAATAGGTATTATGTATCAGCACATTATTTTTCATCGTAAGGACCTGCTTGTATGTTCCTTTCTCATGTACTTACTTATAGCAAACACGCCAAATAGAACGTATTTTATTATGGTTAAAGATACCCTGTGTAATGTAATCAAAGACAAGTCTGGATGACAACTGCTTTAATGTCATATGCAATAGACAATCCACAACACCTTCCCCTTAACTAAGATAAAATAATAATAAAAAACAAACTTAAAATCATTAATTCCTAGGTAAAATAATAATAATTAACAAACTTAAAATAATAATTAGTTCTACGTTATAAAATAAAATACGTTTACACATTGCTAAATCTTACTACGCGTATGAGGTGGCGAGTAAGATGACGATACATTTATTTTGGTACTTGGCACATAATCATCATCCCGATCATCCCCCGAAAAATACTCGTCATCAATATCAGACAAAATATTGTCGGTAGGATCCTTTACTGGTCTTATCAAATGTCGACGATTACGGCGATAAATACCTTTTTTGCTTTTAACAAAATAAGAACGTGGAGTTAACGCTTTTCCCATTATTTTACCACGGCTTCTTTTATTTGCGTTTTCTAACATTATAACCTCGTCGCCCACATTCAACTCAGGTAGCGGTTTACAATGTTGATCATAGTAACTTTTAATTTTTATTTGTTTTTGCAATACTTTTTTATGTTGTAAATTATCACAATTTGTTTGTTTTAATAAATCTGGATGGACAGGTAGTCTACAATTTAAACGCCGGCCCATCATTAACTGTGCAGGAGAATTCAAATTTTCCCGCGGTGTATTCCTGTAACTTAGTAAATTTAAATAAAAATCGGAATTACTGTCTACTGATTTTTTCAATATATTTTTAATAGTTTGAACTGCCCTTTCGCTCTTACCATTAGATTGAGCATAATACGGAGACGTAGTGACGTGCTTAAAACCCCATTCTAAAGCAAATTTAATAAAATTACGACAAGAATATTGTGGACCATTGTCACTGATGACCGTATCCGGTATACCATACCGTGCAAAATTTTCTTTCATTATAAATATAACTGAGTTTGACGAAGTGTCTCTCAAATATGCGACCTCAATAAAACCAGAATAATAATCAATTAATATTAAATAACTTTGCTTTCCATACTCAAATATATCTGTTCCAATTTTATTCCATGGTAATTCTGGTATAGCTACCGGAATCATAGGTTCCCTACACGGTTTGTTTGCTGTTTCTTGACATATTTTACATCTTCTCACATAATCCTCAATATCTCTTGTTATACCCGGCCAAAATATTACTTCACGAGCACGTCTCTTACAACGATCAATCCCTAAATGCCCTTCGTGAATAATCTTTAACATGTCCATATGCATAGAATGTGGTATCAAAACCTGTTTGTCTTTAAATATTACACCGTCTACACAGTACAGTTCATCTCTTATAGACCAATAGTATCTTAAATCATTGCGTATGTTAAACTTATTAGGCCACCCTTGGTTAATATATTTTTGTAACAATATTAAACACTCATCCTTACTAGTTTCCCGCTTCACGAGAGTCAACTTATTCTGAGACATGGGTACATTATTGACTACCATTTTAATTTGACATAGTACAGCTCTGCAAATTTTATCGTCATACAAATCCGGCAGAGGTGCCCGTGACAATGTATCTGGTATGTACATATACTTTCCAGGCTTATAAGTGACCACCAACTCATAAGCTTGAACCTTCAACATCATTCGCTGCAAGCGAGCTGGGACTGAGTCTAGAGGTTTTCTAAAAATGCTTTCTAGTGGTTTATGGTCCGATTCGACGACCACACTACTTTTTCCATAAATATACTGATGAAACTTTTCACAAGCGAATACTATTGCCAACATTTCCTTTTCTATTTGTGCGTATCTTTGTTGTGTGTCAGTGAGCGTGCGTGACGCATACTCTACTGGACGCCCCTCCTGCATGAGCACGGCGCCCAGTGCCACACTGCTCGCGTCCACTGACAACACCACCGGACTACTGACATTGTATAAAGAAAGAACTGGTGCATTACTTAACAATTCTTTTAATTTATGGAATGCGTCTTTATGACCTATTTCCCAACTCCAAGTTATATCTTTTTTTAATAATCTGGTCAGAGGAAAAATACGCTCTGAGTAATTAGGTATAAATTTAGAAAGATAATTTACAGCCCCCAAAAACCTTTCCAAACTTTTCCTATCCGTCGGTTCCGGCATATTATATATCGCTCTTACTTTCTCAGAATCCATTTTCATTCCATCTTTGTTAAAAATATGACCCAAATAAGTTACCTCCTCAACACATATACGACATTTATCTTTGTTGAATTTTAAATTAATTTCCCGTGCCCTATTTAACAACTCTTTCAAACGCAGATCATGTTCATCTTTGTTCCTTCCTCAACAAATGATATCGTCGATAAACGAATCTACCCCTTCTAGGCCTTCAAGTAATTGCTTGATTTTTGCGTGAAACACTTCAGGTGCACAATTAAGACCAAATGGCAATCGCAAATATTGATATCGCCCAAACGGTGTACTGAATGTACATAAGTCTGCACTTGCATTATCCAGTTTTACCGACCAAAACCCTGAAAATGCGTCTAAAACTGAGAAATACTTAGCACCGTGAAACTTAGTAGCCAATTCATTTATTGTTGGCAGTTGAAAATGTGCACGCTGTATAGCCTTATTAAGCGGCCTCGGGTCTAGACATATACGCAACTGCCCATTTTTTTTAGCAACAATCACTAATGAATTCACCCATGGAGTTGGATGACTCACTTTCCTAATGACACCTAACTCAATCATTCTATTTAACTCATCTTGTAACTTATCGCGAACTCCTAATGGTACCTTACGGGTTGCACAAATCACCGGCATCACAGTTTTGTCTACAACAATATGATATTCACCTGGCAAACAGCCTAACCCATTAAACAAATCTTGATAATCTGTAAGATTTATATTATGAATTCTTTTAACTAATCCTAAAGTTAGACAAGCTTGCAACCCCAGCACACTCTGACATTCACTTACCGTAATTGCAAATTTTAAGTCATACAAAACACCCTTATACCACCATTTTAATTCGCAAATACCTTTAATAGGAATAAAATCACCACTATAAGATTGCAATCTAACACCTTGCTTGCCACTAATTAGCTTATTGTCATAGCCTAACAATAAAAATCGATTATACGATAAAACATTAATGTCTGCTCCCGTATCTAATTTAATTTTTTCGGAACCGCACTTCCCTTGAAGTGTTTCATACCAATCCTCCGACGAAGATTTGATCTCTGAGACATTATACAAAGCTGATATAAAAAAAGACTCACAATCATCTTCTTCATTGCCTTTTGCTTCAGTTAAACCTATATCGTACATTTTCTTAACTCCTTTTTTCAACTTGCACATTCTAGCATAATGTCCGTGATTTTCGCACAGATAACACTGTACAGAAATAGCCGGACATAGACTGGGTTCATTGCATTGGCCTCCACATCTGAGACAATTCCCGGTCTCGCTTGAATGACCAAATCTTCGGGTTGTGTTGGAACCAGCAGTAACACTGGCCACACCACTCCCTTGTCGACGTCCGCCGCCGCGCCAGCCGCCGCGCCCACCACGGCCGCCTACACCGCGCACGCCAACTGCATCGACCTGCGCCAATCCAGAAGTACCAGCACCACGCGTCTCCAATAAACGCCGATTATCTATTGAAATTTGGTCAACCTGGACAATTTTAATAGCTTTTTCCAACGTCAGGTCCTCTTGTCTCAATAAACGATCTCTTGCTCCAGTACTCTGTATCCCACAAACAATACGGTCGCGAATCAACTCCTCTTCCAAATTTTTGAAGTTACAATTTTTGCTCAGTAATCGCAATGCCGTAACATACTGATCTATGGATTCTCCTACTTCCTGACCCCTTGTAAAAAAGTTGTACCTTGCTAATGTTATATTTAGTTTGACTCCAAAATATTCATCAAATTTCAAAAGCAATAGTTTGACATCATCCCTATCGCTCTCCTTGTCAAAAGAAAATGTCTCAAAAACTTCAAACCCCTCAGGTCCGATTAAATTTATCATTAAGCTGGCTTGAATACCGGTTTCTTCTTTTTGCACCCCCGATGCTTTTAAAAATAGTATAAATTGCGACTTACAACGCCGCCATGCGTCAGCCCGGCTGACGGAGCTGCCCTCCAAACACAATTCTGTTGGTGGTCGCGCATGTTCCATAGCGCTCTTGAACCGTCCCTGACGTTTTTAAAGTCCACAACGTGCCTTTATTAGCGACTTAAACTATTAAATCGAATAATTGTTCACCGCTGCCACCATGTAATGTAATCAAAGACAAGTCTGGATGACAACTGCTTTAATGTCATATGCAATAGACAATCCACAACACCCTGTTACCACAAATCAAAGCTCGCTATCCAAAAGCCAACATTTAAATAAAATGTTGGCAATTATTCACCCAAAGTAAAGTTAGACGAACAGACTCGCCAGTAAAAAGTCCAATTATCGAGGTTCGGAGATCGCAACTTGTTGCGGTGTGGGAGCCAATTTTGAAATCAGATAGACTGTGTTAAGGGTATGGCGGAGGAAAGAAAATAATTTTTGAGGGTTTTGTCTTCCTATTTATATTTTTTTTTATGTTATTGGATGGCCAACAAGTCAAGCCAGCCAACCTGATGCCTATGGACATCTGCAGGTCTGTAAGAGAGAGATCTAACTGCTAATTCATCAACAAATGGCACTTGTGTATACAAAGGTATTAGCTGTTAGATAAGTTAACTAGATAGATGCCATCGCAAATAAAACCTAGTGCGATCAACGCTGGTCAATGGAAATGGTGCTGGGATGATGCGATGTGGTGCCAGTTTGGAAATAAAAGCTTTTTCTGGGTGTTGCCAAAATACGAATTAAGGATAAAGTATTACTAAGGTTAAGAGCAGGCCCATTTTACAATAAAAATCAAAAACATCCTTTGAGCACTACAACAATGAACTTTGATTAGGTATCAATTTGTCAAGATGGTAAATTCCATCACGGACTTGTTTTGATGCTATCCACGCAAAGCTAAAGCAGTGGACTTGGTCTTATTTTAGCTTAGTCTCTGGTCCGTAGTCGAGCAAATAAAAACACGAGTAAAGCCTCCCCCTTAAGTGACGAACTATTTGCATTGAGTATAGATTGGCAAACGAGCCCCGATTGCCGTAACGAGCTCACTATATTGGTGATTTTCCGACCTAAAAATATCTATCGAAAGGTAAATAGACTGAGGTCGTTCCCAATTTAGTTTTTCGACATCTATAAGTCGCAGTAAGATGGTTATAGCCGTGATATGATACGAGCACGATCTAGTAATATAACGATTAGGGTACTCCGACCAAATAGGTTAGGTTAGGTTAGAACTGGGACGCGTGAGACGAGCGGAGCGGGCGAAGCGAGCGGTGCCGCGGCACTGGCCAGTGAGCGCTACGTCGAAATTGGTTGCAGTAACAAAATTAGGGCACTGCTTTCATATAACTATATTACGGTGTATAGCTAAATCCCTAGGTATATAACTATATCATGGCTACAACCATCTTACAACGACTTATACATAATTTCAAATTAAAATCGTTTTCGTATCTGAGTGTTATCGCGTTGTTCTTAAGCTGCGCAAAGGATCTTGATGCGGTTTTTACCATCATGTTTGTGTATAATATAGGTATTAATATTAAACTTACAAAATACAAAAAAAAAACTCGATGATTTCTCAAGTCGTAAGAACCGTGCAAAGAAGAAAATTCAAATTCAAATTCAAAAGTCATTTATTCAAACTAGGCTGAGAATCAGCACTTTTCGAACGTCAAAATTACATAAGACAGTCCCCCAAAACGCCCACCCTTCACCACTTCCTAGTGCACTAGCTGGGAAGAAGAAGTGGCGCAACAAACTCCCCAGCAGCACAGCTGTCTGTTCAGTTAGAAGAACAAAAAAAAAGATTCTATATAATAGTATTAAAAATAATTTACATTACGCAACACAAAACATAATTCAAATTATTAGCCATATGTTAGCTAGCACACGCCAATATACCAAACAAAATCATCGAGAACTCAACCAATCAATCATCGATACTCAGGCCGAAATAAAAAAACTAAACGTAAACAGAATTTAATATCTAAATAAAAAAGCCTCCAGGCATAAAGGGCGTGCCCGCTTACATATAGTTGTAACTGGAAGTTATCTATATATATAAAATGATAAACTGACTGACTGACTGACTGACTGGGTGATATATCAACGCACAGCCCAAACCGCTGGTCCTAGAGACATGAAACTTGGAGGTTGTGTTCTTTGTGAAGAGTAAGTACACACAGAAAGGATTTTTGGGAATTCCACCCCTAAAGGGGTAAAATAGGGGATGGAAGTTTGTAGGAAAGTCCGTCAGTTTTGAAGTTAGGATCTTCAAATTTTGTGTTTAGGCTGACGATTGAAAATTAATTTATATGTGTCTCAGCGTTTTTGATAATTCCACCCCGAAGGGTTAAAAAAGGGGATGAAGTTGAAAAGTCCATAATTTTCTGAGAAAAATCTTTTTTTTATTATCTAGGCTTATGGTTGGAAGATAACGCAACGGTGTTGTTAGAATTTCAACCCTTAAGGGGGTGAAAAGGGGGATGAAATTTTGTTTTTAATTAAAGTTCTTTATTTTTTAAGTTAAAATCACAAATATTTCGGCTTATGGTTGGAAACTGTACAACGTAAATCGTTGTCTTTTTTTATTTTCAACCCACAAGGGTCCGGCGTCATGGAGAGTGTGAATGTCGTAACTTATTGCTGGGCACGCCACAATTGAGGCAATAAGTCCCCTCTTTGAGGAGTGGCTAGAGAGGCGCCACGGCGTCCTCACCTTCCGCCTGACACAGGTCCTCACCGGACACGGTTGTTTCGGGAGGTTCCTGTTCCGCATAAGTCGGGGGGAATCGCCCGGAGGATATGGTGGTGCATACGATGGAGGTTTGCCCGGCTTGCCACGGTGTCCTTGTGGAGGCGATCGGTGACAGTGATCTCTCGCGTACGGCCCTGGTCCAGGCCATGGTACGGAGCGAGACGCCGTGGCAAGCCGTCACTTCCTTATGCGAAGCAGTGATACTCGCGAAGGAGGAGACGGAGCGCGTGGCGGAGAGGCAAATGTCGTGCCCTGCTGCAGCTAGAGGCCGTGACTCTAGCTGCAGCAGGAGACGCTTTGGGCGTCGGGAATAGCAGGCCGATTCCCAGCCACCGTAGGCGCGGGCTTGAGGACGGTGAGCAATGGGTAGCTCGCCGTCCGATAAGGACCAGGCCCGGGTGGAGGGCGCGTTGTGTTCCACGCGCGCCTCAAAGAGATGTCAGCACAACGACAGGGGTCCGCTAGGACCGATGCCTGCCGGGGTCGGGGGAAAGTCCAAAAGGGATACCGTGGCTGACTGTTTCTCCGTCGGTCAGTTTTATGTGGCTTACTCACGTGTTAGCTCTCCAACTAGCCTGGTTGTTTTAGTACCCGCTTCTGAATTAGTGAAAAACATTGTATTTAGAGAAATACTGTGAAGGATTTAGGTAGATACCGGTCCTTTACAGTAGGTATTTCTTGTCAGTATTCCTCAAATATCACACATAGTGGAGGACATTATTAGCCATTAACAAAGCTCTATATTGTTATTGTTATAATAATTCATAATTATCTAGAAAAAAAGAATTTATACTCTACGCAGACGAAGTAAAACAAAATAGTAACGAAGTCAAACCTTACATTGAATATTCGAGTTTGATGCCGAAAACATATAGTTTTTAGAATTTTGGTCTGTTTGTTTGTATGTATGTTCCGGTTTGCACAAAAACGGATGAACGGATTTGGATGATATTTAGCACACAGATAGTTTATAACCTGGATTAACCTATAGGTTATTTTTTTATCCAGGTAGTACGTTCCCGTCGGATATTTTTCGACATCCACGCGGGCGAAGCCGCGGGCAAAAGCTAGTAAATGATAAACTAGGACCATCGATGTAAAATAAATAAACAAAGAGTTAATTACTAATAACAGTAAATAATATGATCAATTGTCGAGGTCACTAGTTAACCACATATTGCAATACAACTCATAAAAAAACAGTGTGATGAGTAGATTTTGTCAAAAATTAATTAAAGTTAAATTAAAATAACTTGACTTAAAAAGTCAAATAAAATAAACAATTATATAAACTCATATAACTTGTCAGTACGTAGGCTGGAGAAAGAACATAAACATTGTCTTGAGTTAATCACAGCGACCAACTATTCTTATCATTTAAGTAGTCGTTGATAGAATAGTATGCCTTTGAACAAAGATTGGATTTTACTTTCGTTTTAAACGCATTAAAAGGCAAATCTAGCAAAGAAGAGAAGAAGAGGGTAGCTTGTTATAAAAGGTTATACCAAGCCCAACAAATGAGTAATGAACCTTATGAAGCCGGTGAAAGGGAGCTCGTAGTTTGTCCTTATTTCTAGTGTTAACATTGTGAAAATCACTGTTTTTAGTGTATAAGTGTATATTTTGCCTAATATATAAGATATTGGCGAAGATGAATTGAGATGCCACCGTGAGGATACCAATATCTTTGAAAAAATCTCTCAGAGAAACTCTGGCACCAATAGCGCGAACAGCTCGTTTTTGAAGAACAAATATATTTTGAATATCAGCAGCTTTACCCCACAGCAGAAGACCGTAGGACATAACGCTATGAAAATAACTAAAATAGACTAACCGAGCTGTATCGACGTCAGTGTATTGTCAAGTGTGTAAGAGGGGTTGTACTACGTATTATGTTAAATTGGTATGCGAATCGAACGTCTCATTAAATAAATTTGGTTTACGACGAACGAAACCGCTCACCTATATTGCCATCAGAGCAGATTGTACTCACTACGCCTTTTACACGTATATTAATGATTAAATTGACAGATTTTCCATGCCTACATTGCCTGCAGAAAACGACTCAATGATTTCGAATTTCCAATAATCTCGTTTTCCGGAATTTTGTATAAGTACCAATTCAGTTCTCAGAACAGAGCCCAGGTATTTAATTCACCCGGGTGTTACCATTGTGTGGATCGCCCGGAGGACACGGTGGAGCATACGGTGGAGGTCTGCCCGGCTTGGGCGGGGCACCGCCGTGTCCTCACGGAGGCGATCGGCAGCGGCGATCTCTCGCGTCCGGCCCTGGTTCAGGCCATGGTCCGGAGCGAGAGTGCATGGGAAGCCGTCACTTCCTTCTGCGAAGCAGTAATGCTCGCGAAGGAGGAGGCGGAGCGCGCGAGGGAAATGCAAGATGCGCGCCCTCGCGCCCCTAGTCGCCGCAGGAGACGCCCCGGGCGTCGGGAGTCGCGAGCCGACTTCCGGCCACCGTAGGCGCGGGCTTGCGGACGGTGGGCAACGGGTAGCTCGCCGTCCGATAAGGACCAGGCCCGGGTCGACGGCGCGTTGTGTTCCACGCGCGCCTCAAAGAGATGTCAGCACCAACTGACGGGGTCCGTAAGGGCCAATGCCTGCCAGGGTTGCGAGTTGGTCCGAAAGGGATATCGCGGCCCCGGCACACAGGCAACGGAAGGAACACGGGTGGGTTTTAGTCAGTAAAAGTCTGACACTCCCTCTCGCTCCGCCCAGAGCGGGAGGAGTCATTTGATGATTTCCCACCCAAAAAAAAAAAAAAAAAAAAAAAGGTATTTAATTCAACAAATATGACATAACATCACGACTGTATTCCCCGAAAGGATAGGCAGAGGTGCACCTAGTACACCTACATTTCACCAGTTATGTTTAAGTCCCGTAATGTAATGAGGGCGAGCCATCAACCGAGCACATATTAATTGAAAACTAGCAATATGATAATTTCAGAGATTAGACCAATTAAAAATCTTTAGTAAAGATATCAGATAGAGGCAACGCGACGGTGCGACGCAATTCTGGTAGAAAAATTTCCATGAAGACTTCATAGAAATTGATAGACTAGAGTCGCACTTTCCCGTCGTGCCTGTCTGCGGAAGCTTTTATGCAAAAAACTGTAATCAATAAAGACACCAGACAGAGGCAACGCGACGGTGCGACGCAATTCTGGTAGAACAATTTCCATGAAGTTTTCATAGAAATTGTTCTACTAGAGTCGCTTCGCGCTGTCGCGTCGTGCCTGTCTGCGTGACAATGTCAATGTGACAAGCACTTGGAAGACGTTAGAAGCAGACTTATTGAAACGGAACTATCAGTCGACCCTTTTTCAAAATGGTGGATTTAGGGTTCGCGTGGACTAGACAGCCACGACCACGACTTGTGGTCGCAGCTACCACGTTAACTATACGAATACGAAACAGATACGATTCGCGCACTTGGTCGCAACGGCCAACTAGCCGACCGAGCCCCGGACCACGGACCACGACTAGCCGGAGTCGAGGCCGTATAGTGCGCGACATCCCTTAGTCCACAAATAAGTCGAATTTCCTGACAACGCGCTTTGAAATCTGATAGCATCCACGATAGATTGAGTCTGTTTGGTAACTGTATCCGTCCCAAAATAGTCACAAGGATTGTGGGACCACTAGTGTGGTATGTATATAACGGGGGAGATTTGAGTACACCGAGAAGTGATGTTGAGTTTAGTGAAAGTAAATAGAGATATTTACTCTTGTTGCTATGGTAACGGATTCATTTCATTTGAAGAAACTGTTGTAGGTGCTATACATGCTTATACAAAATCTGAGTTTTAGGATAAAC
This sequence comes from Agrochola macilenta, assembly GCA_916701695.1. Classification (NCBI taxonomy): domain Eukaryota; kingdom Metazoa; phylum Arthropoda; class Insecta; order Lepidoptera; family Noctuidae; genus Agrochola; species Agrochola macilenta. The sequence goes on along the minus strand of OU753554.1, from coordinate 4,005,860 downwards.
AACTGTAATGTCTACTCATAAGGTTCAGTTTGGGCTACAACTTCATATTTTTTATGACTTTTTCAACAGTATAGTCTGTCTAAAATTAACTTTATTTACACAAACATAAAGTTGATGTTTTTTTAAGTAGAAATAACATCAATTGAAAACAAGGTAATAAATATGTGGGTACAGTCAGAGAAATTACTTTTTAAGTAAATTGACACCTATGTCAATTTGGTGCAGCCATTTTAAGCAACTGTCAAAAGAATGTCAGTTGTGATTTGTTTATTTTTGGCGGCATCTATTTCGCCACATGCGAACTATGCATCACACTGGCGTCACGCAAAATCCTGAGAGAGAGTTTACCATGCGACTAGCACATATACAATATCCTGATATCAATTGTCGGGCAGTTGCCCACCAGACACAGCAGCCATCTGGTCGAAGGATCCTCCCTTTTCTATAGAAGATAAGTGAACTTTACACACTGTTCCACATACCTCTTTAATATGAACAAATTAAATTGTTAGTAAAATACTTTCCCTGACTTTACTATTATCTGGCTATGCATAATTATCATTCGTTGTACTCAAACTCAAACTCAAAGCATTTATTTCAATAAACCAATTACAGACACTATTATGCTTGTTGTGATCCGTATTATATTTATAATCTAGCGATATTTGTTACTCTATATTCGAAATTATAGTTATAGATAAAAAAATAAGCTGGTCTATATTATGAGATTTGGCAGACTAATAACAGTCCATTCGCATTTCCACGGTAGTCGAGTGGAATATATAGTGACAGTAACTAATAACAGTATTTTTCCTATTCCTAGGAAGTTTCGTTAATAGATACCAATGCTTACTCATAGGTACTCATATTTTCTGTAGATACCACTTTTGACAAAATAAATCATATCATAATCGAGGAGGAGGAACTCGTGGCTAAGTAACAACAGCCGCACTGGTCGATCCATCAGGTTAAGCTACGCTCGCCGGGGTTCGTCAGTAGATGGGTGACCATCTTTACATACCGAGAATCCTCCATGCCTCGGAAAGCACGTTAAGCTGTTGGTCCCGGCTGTCATTCGTCGATCTTTGACAGGCGTCACGGGTAGTCAGAAGCCCGAAAGTCTGACACCAGTCTTACCAAGGGGTATCGTATTACCCAGTTACTGGGTTGTGGAGGTCAGATAGGCAGTCGCTCCATGTAAAATACTGGTATTCAGCTGCATCCGGTTAGATTGGAAGCCGACCCCAACATATTTGGGAAAAGGCTAGGCAGATTGAAATCATATCTTAATCAGCCCAAAGTGTTCCCACTGCACAGGCCTCCTCTTTGTGAGATGGAGTGGGCCGTAATCCACCACGCAGGCCCAGTGCCGGGATGGTAGATGTCACATGTCTTAAAATTTTTGGTTCTAGGACATGCCGATTTCCTCACGATGTTTTCCTTCATCGTTTTGAGAGCAGTGGTGATGAAGTAAAGTCGTGTCTGGGTTCGATCCACTGGGTAAACACTGCTCATCAATTGTTTTGACAACAAGTCCTAGTAAATTGAAACTTCAGTACGGTTAAAACTTTATTTCTGTCACATAGACAAAGTGCCAGTGGCTGAATAACAACAGCCGCATGGGTTAATCGAAAGTTAAGCAACGCTTGCCGAGGTCAGTCTGTGGATGGGTGACCATACATTACAATACGAGACCCCTTCGCGCCTCGGAAAGAACGCTAAACCGTTGGACCATCTTTGAGAGTCGGATAGTCAGAAGCCCGGATGTCTGACAACTAGTCTTTGCAAAGAGTATCGTATTACCCAGCAACTGGGTTGTGGGGGTCTGATAGGCAGTGGTGGATTTGCCCTAAGGCCCAGTAGGCCTGGGCCTAGGGCGACCATATATTAGGGGTGGCCAATTGTGACAAAAAAATCACCGATCATTACAACATAAACAACTCAAAGTATAACTATATATTCTAAACGTTCGCGCACATTATGGCGGGCCGCACTGCACCGCAGCGTATAACAATAATAACGTAAAACCATTTAAAAATATGTCCAAAAAACTAATTGAAACGCGTCACAGCATTTCACGGCGCCAACCCGACTCACAGTTAACTTTCCGGACCGATTTCGATAAAAGTTGGTAATAAAGTAAATTCATTATGTAGTCTGTATGATGGGTGCTGAGAAAGGGCCGGCTGATACTTACTACATGGCCTGAGGACTAGGGCAGCCAAGACTGCAAATCCGCCACTGCTGATTGGCAGTCGCTTCATGTAAAATACTGGTATTCAGCTGCATCTGGTTAGACTGAAAGCCAACGCCAACATAGTTAGGAATAAGCTGAGCAGATTGATTGATATAGAAAAATAGACTTTGTCGTTTTCTGACGTGCAAGCGACATTTAACCTTGGCGTGCAAGATAAAAAAATATTTCTTCAGCGGTAAAACAAAGCCAACTTTTTATTACACTATGATCTATATTTTATCAAAACTTTATGAACTAAGCCTATAAACTTTGCACAGAACAAAGAAAATATGAAAGGCCTTGCAAGTTAGGACTAACAAAAAAACTAATATAAGTGAGGGAAGCTAATAAATCAATCATCCGTGTCTACAGCTGAAACTTTTGTAAATGGAAAAAATGTTCCGCTTTTGTTCCGACTTTGTTATTTGACATTGTACTGAGCGGTATTTCTGAACGTTGACGTGTCTGACTCTGCAGGTTAGCATGTTCAAAGTTTGCGCTATGGAAATTGGAATATCTCTCTTCGGGTGTTTTCACTGGTACATGCAATTTATTTTTCCTTAACTCTTCAAATAATAAACACACTAACCTTTGCTATTGGTTTCGCTCACGTTGATTTGAATGAAGAATATAGAAGCTGTTGTGCTGCTGCTGCATGCAAGCTGCTGTGTGTAAAGACGAAGATATGCTGGAAACAACTGCCTAGCTAGGTGATTAGCTCAGTTCTGCTACGGTCACATTGATCTATTGCTAGAATAAAAAAAGAAAAAATATTGCCTTGTCTATTTTTAGGCTTTTCTGGGACGCTATGATTGATTTAAGTTGTATGCAATATCCTCAATTGAAAGGTAACTTCAAACCTTGTCCATAATATTTAATTTCTGGATATTGATTTCCCCCGAGGAGCTCATGGCTAAGTAATAACAGCCGCATAGGTTGATCCAACAGGTCAAACTATGCTTGCCGGGGTTGGTCCGTGGATCTTTACACACCGAGACTGGTCCGTGCCTCGGAAATCACGTTAAGCCGTTGGTCCCGGCTGTCATTCGTGGATCTTTGACAGTCGTGATGAAAGTCTGACAACCAGTCTTACCAAGGGGTCTCGTATTACCCAGTTACTGGATTGTGGAGGTCAGATAGGCAGTCGCTCCATGTAAAATACTTGTATTCAGCTGCATCCGATTACACTGGAAGCCGACCCCAACATAGTTGGGAAAAGGCTCGGCAGATTGATTGATATAGCTTCTACCAGGCTGCACCACAACATCCTGTCCTCCACCTTCCGCATGCAGTCTGTCCCAAACACCTTTTTTTAGGTCGTGGGACTGTCTAGCTGAAGGGAGTCCAACACTAAGCTTGCCGACACACGGTCTTCATTCTAGGAGTCGTCTGCTCTACTGGCCATCGGTACTTCGCCAGCCCACTGCCTCTTCAGTTTGCTTATTCTTCAAGACTGATGGTTGCACTCGTATTAATTTGACAAAGATTTCTTTCGATTACGAAGACGCAGGTAAGGTAGCCTTCTTAGTGGCCTTTCATGCTAAGGTCTGCTATATGGTACTCGTATATATGGTATATCAATTATTTACCTGTTAAACAAAACCAAAATGCTGTAATTATTTTTGATAAGTTTTTTTGTTATCCCTGTTTTGTATCCAAGGATGTTACGGATATTTAATTTCAACCCGCGATTTACATTTTAGTATACATACCTACCTACATAGGAACATGATAAAACTCTTAGAACCTCATCGATATAATATTAGAACTATGTAGAGGCCTCTGTACTAGCCGAACTGCGTAGAGTCCAATTCCGTGTGAATCAAACCGACTTCGGTGACAGGTTCGTTACGTGTCGATGTTCCTAACATCGGGTAGAGAAGGGTCCGTTGTTTGACGACACGAGATTTCTAATGAAATTAGAAGTAAAAGTAAGTTAATTAGTTGAGGGACAGAAACTGGTTTTGAGGCCAAACAGACGAAGTACCTACTAATTAAGAAATTATTCTTTAAAAACCTAAAATATTTACCGGGAAAGCAAAAAAATCGTTTTGCTATCACATCGTTTATGGCTAATTATTTTCCAGGCGACTAACAACTTAAAGGGCGACTATCTATCTGCTATTAAAAAAATTACTTGGAAGCGATTAAGGGTTAATTTCAGCAATGAAACTGGACGCGATCAGCATTTCTAAAACGCGTTCAAGAGGCAGCGATCAGCATGTCAGTGTCAAAACTGTTATGGAATATTGTACACTGACAGCTCTTGAACGCGTTTAGATGTGCTGAAAGCGTTCAATTTCATTGGTGAAACCCGCACTAAATAATTTAGCAATAATTATATTAGATGAGCTTCAAAATGCAAGGCAAAAGGCAATGCGAAGCTTTAACGTAGCGAACATATTAAACAGGGCCAATTGAAATCATAGGCGAAATTCATCACATAAATGCACACTATCTATTTATAATGACATGGTGACTAATATTAACCATGGCATAACAAACATAGTATTAATAGGCAACTATAGACTTCCATATAAAAAACACCTTTGCATGCGTTTAGTTTTTGAGGAGAGGCTAATGTAAATTGCTTTCATCTTTAGCCGGGTAAACTTAAGTGTAGCCGTAACTCCTTGCTAAAAATGAAGTAGTAAATGAAAATGGCTGAAAGGTAGGTTAGGTTAGGTTAGAACCGTGACTACACAACACACGAGTCGAGCGAGCGAAGCGAGCAGTACCGCGGGAGCGGCCGGCGAGTGCCATTGACAAGTGTTCGCTTAACAATAAATTCAGTTACCAAAACACGATGCCAGGTTAAATGAAAACAAAGCTAACAACTGATTATTAAGCTGCTAGTTTCTACTTAAAATTATCACTTGCAGTAGCTGCCAACCTACTATGTTTACTACAGGCTTAAATATTTTTTTATTTAGATCACAAAATCTGATTAATTTGTCGTCGCGTTAAATACGTAACATGCCTTTATTATTGTCACATAAATGCACACTATCTATTTATAAATTGCAATATATATCATATCGACCTATTTCCCGTGCTGTGACATATTTTAAATTGTAAAATAAATAGGTACATTATAATATCTGCCTTTAATTTTAATATTCTCTTCCTGAAGAGACATCATCATTATCTGATCTAAGTCACATTACATACCAAAACAGTACAAGAACTCCATTTGTAAGTAAACAATGGAAACTCACATGAACACCTGCTTGGATCAGGAAATGGTATCCGATGGTATCTGTGCCGTGTTAAGTGAAAACTGAAGCGTTCCGTGTTACCGTGCCGGATTTACCTCCTTGTAACGCTAACTCATCTGGATGATCGAGGATACAAGTCAAGTCTTGATAATTAAAATTGGAATTGAGACTTAATACTGATAATGGAGCATTAGCAGCCTTTTATGTTCCCAGTGGTGAGACCCAGGCCTCCTCTCTTCGAGGGAATGGACTGTAATCTACCACGTGGGCCCAGTCATCATTATCATCATTTCAGCCGAGAGTCGTCCACTACTAGACATAGGCCTCCCCCAAATAGGGGGTTTGCCATAATCGCTACGCTTGCTCGCTTTTTTGTTCTTCTAACTGAACAGACAGCTGTGCTGCTGGGGAGTTTGTTGCGCCACTTCTTCTTCCCAGCTAATGCACTAGGAAGTGGTGAAGGGTGGGCGTTTTGGGGGACTGTCTTATGTAATTTTGACGTTCGAAAAGTGCTGATTCTCAGCCCAGTTTGAATAAATGACTTTTGAATTTCTTGGCCCCTGCCAAGCGTAGCGATTATGGCAAAGGCAAACCCCATATGCGGTTGGCGATCGCAGTATGGTGTTAAAATGCATAGAGAACGCTGCTGCCCATTCTCTAGTAAGTCCCTTAGTCGTCTTTTACAACACTCACGCTCAGAAATGGGATGGTACTATTCTTTATGTCCGTCACCATACGGAACTACGTGGGCCCAGTGCGGGTTGGTAAATGTCACATGTTTTGGTCATGTTTTGGTGTTTTTGGTCTAGGACATGCTGGTTTCCTTACGATGTTTTGTTTCACCGTTTTGAGAACCGTGGTGATGAAATTATTTACATAAAGTTAAGCGTCTGCCTAGGTTCGAACTCACGACCTGCAACTCGTAAGTCGGGGCCGTTACCACTGGGCCACCACTGTTCTCTGACATTGAAGATAGACTTGGTAACAAACGATCCTGTGTGCGATTTCGAAGAACGTCGTTCCACACAGTGGGCATACCCACGCTACGCGTTCAAGTACGTGGTCACAACTAGAGACCTCTTACGTCCCATTGGCCATCCGTTATTAAATAATGTCTCTAAGCAAGTTTAGATACTAGGCATAGCAACAAGTAAGACCCAGGCTTAAATTAAGACTCATTCGAGACTGAATAGATCACGTATTCAGTAAGCAGTTACGTGTTCTATTCAGCTACACTTATGCCCATTTTTACCGACAGCTAAGTGATACTTAAATGAATCCCTAAATAAAAATGCACTGTTCGATGTTCAACTCTCAGCGCTAAGCCTAGCGTTGAAAATCTAACAGTGCACTTTTATCTAGAGATTAATTTAAGTGCCACTTAGTGAAGGTGAAAACGGGCATAAGAGGTTTATTTAGAAACGTTGCTTAAAATTAAGTGACGTTTAAACGTCAAAAATGTATCAAACTCAAACTCAAATAATTTATTTCAAATAAACCAATTACAGGCACTTTTGAATTGTCCAGGGGTCGGTCAGTCAAAAATATGAAGCTAGTTGCCCATTCCAACGCTTAGTAGGTTCCTATGGAGAAGAACGGGCAAGAAACTCCACGGACACTCTTTTAAATCAGAATATTGTTACAAAATATTGGTTACATCATTCATGTTGTAATTATACATGTGAGAACAATGTAGAGAGACGTGCTCGTTAAAAGCGTCCGTAATAAAGCAAAAAAACAATTCAAAATGTATGTATGGTTAAACAGTCGCTAATTATTACTTACCTTTAAGCAACGTTTATTAATAAACCTCTTAAAATATAACTAACTCTGTATCGTCCAGACCGGTGATATAGGATTAAGCTGTGGTCAAAACTACAGGGCGTGAACGTATTACTATCAACATAACTTAATTCACAAATAATTAACTAACAACACCAGATCAAACAGTTTCAATCAGTTTAAAATTGTTAATTGACACTACATAACAGTCATGTTTCCACAACCGGTAACAATTTGCCTGATATTTTATCAATAGACTATTGAAAAGGCTATAACACACACACACAGAAAAGACTTAGAACACATGCCAGCTTGCACACAGTCTCACATAGATACAATAGACAGAATCAGTCAATAGATGGAGAATGCTATAGACTAACTGTTCTCGTATACTTTTATGAGATAGTGATAGACTTTCTTATCATTTCAGCCGAAATACGTCCACTGTTGAAAGAAAAGAAAGATAATACATTTATTTAGCACAGACTAAGAGGCACACAACACAACATAATTATTTTACTACAAATAAAAGAAAGAAAACAAATAAAAAGTGTAAAAGTGCGTTCTAACTATATTAGCAGGAAAGTGTGCCTCACGGCTGCGCCAAATAGGCCTAGTTCAGCAAAAATGCCAGACAACTAGTGCCTGACGCTGGTTTTCAACTAGACCTGAAGTGTGAGGTGACGGATGTAAATAGTTTGTCTGTTAGTGTGAGTGTTTGTTTGACAGTTTTATACTGCAATGTGTATATGTATACTTAAATATAATAAATTTGTGTAAGATTATAATAATAATGAATAATTATGTCAATAGTTAATAAATTAAATTAAATTGCAAGACAACAAAAACAGAAACCAAACTGACAAATAAATGAGACGGACGCATGATAGATCCAGAACTCATTTGAAACGAACAAAACCTGTTTTGAACGTTGCCATACTTCCACGTTCAAAACACATAATTTATTAATCCATGTTGGACATAGGCCTCGCCCGCAACCACCGCCACTTCGTCCGGTTCTGTGCTTCTCGCATCCAGCGGATTCCTGCGGCCTTCATCAGGTCATCGGTCCACCTTGTGGAAGGCCTTCGAACGCGTCTTCCGGTATTCGGAAGACTATGACAGTCACTTGTAAACTGGTACTAGGTCTTTTAATTTAGTTGGATTATGCGAGAACACAATAAGAGAAAAAACGCTTCGATTTTTCTCGTGGTCTGATAATAACGAGCAGAAATAACGAATCTTAGGTTCAATAATGTTTTTTTATCATAAATAGACCACACATACATTACCAGAAACGGCGTGTATGTCGTATCTTTTCTCATAATTATATTCAGGTAATTTAAAGTCATCAACATCGTTTTATTTCTTGCCGCCATTTTGTTGAGATTCGTTGGAGACGCGACGCGCAGGTGACTGACACGGCGGGTATCGCGAGACTAGTTAATTCTATAGCGGACGCGTAGGATACCTATAGCGAAGTGTGCGAATCACCATACAAATGTATGTGAGATACTCCTCTGCGACTCATTTTCGAGAGTCACGTAGGATAACAGTCGTCGGTTTATGTATTCTAATATGAGTGTTCTTGTCTCAATTTTATTACTATTTAGTGACATGTCTATTGCTATTTCTCTGTCTACAGTCAACACCCAACTTTTCATACACATATATACTCACACACACAAATTCAATTTTCGAACTATCAAAAGCTTTCGACATCTAACCTATCGCTACTGGAACACGTGTCAATTCCCATAATGACGTCACTAATTTAAACCGCTAATAAATCATTGGCATAAAGGGGCATCTGTTATTAACGAGCGCATGATTTCGGCGTTTTATCAAATAATTTGTGGATAAACCCGTTTGACAGGTTTGATTTCATTACGATACTGCCGTTTAATTTGGCTGTAGCCTGATTAAATTTGGGCAGAGGGATGGGTGCATGTGGGTAGTGCTCAGAGTGAAAAGGATAACGATAGAGCATATAGTGGGGTTGTAGTTTATGATGAGCAGTTGGGTGATCTCGTTTTAGGTAGTTCGTTTTCAGAGTAACATAATATTGATTATGGGCGACCTGAGGCTTTTCGTATACGGACCAAAGGCAAGCACGGAATTTGCTTACAGAAAGTTTTTGATGTACATAATCTCGTATAAGATCCTGTTTTTCACACAAAGTTTTGCTTCAGTCAGTATAGTGTTCAAATAAACGAAAAAAGTAAGTACGACACTGAAAAAGTTACATAACCACACGCAACCTAAAACAATAGCCATATCTAGGACACCAAGACATTCACCAATATCTAATTCTATATCTAAGGGCGCATTTCACACTGACCGCTTTTGAACGCGGCTTAGAAGTGCTTTTCGCGGTCAGTTTCATTGGTGAAATTCGCACAATGCACGCATTGCGATTTAACGCACTCTGTTTCGGAATAGCTGAAAACGCCAAACCGCGTATAAACAAAAGCGCGAGAGATTTTATTACAGCAACATCATGGATTGCTGGCGAGCAGCGTGTGTTGCGGTTTTGGTTTGAAAAATTTGAAAAAATAAACCACTCCGCCACTGGATACATACACTAACTGATCAAAGACATTTGAAAGAATACTATTGCAAAATCTACAACAACATGCGAGAGCATTCCGAAAAGTTTTTGTAACTACTACAGAATGTCGATCGGTACTTTTGATAAATTATTACAAACGGTAGGCCATCTACATTATGCCTCAAAGAGTTGTCAGCACAACTGACGGGGTCCCCTAGGAGCGATGCCTGCCGAGGTCGCGGGAAAGTACGAAAGCGATACCGTGGCCCCTGGCAACGAAAAGGCAACTGAAGGAACACGGGCGGGTTTTAGTCAGTAAGAGTCTGATACGTCCTCCCGCTCCGCCCAGAGCGGGAGAAGTTATTTGATAATTTCCCACACAAAAAAAAAGAGAAAAGGTATCTACATTATGAAGACACTGCATTTCGTAAGGCAATACTGAGTGCAGTTAACCGCTGTGCGTGCACCACTATACTATGGTATAAAAAAGATCAAGCGTTTTGAATCGCTACCCAAATGAAACAAATTATGTTTTTAAAATCAGTCATTGAAAAAAATTGCTAGTGTATATTATACGTTTAATTTTTCAGCGGTTTCAAACCGCTTGCGTTTAATCGCAGTGCGGGCTAAGCCTAAGACTAGTAACACAAATATCTTGTTCCAACATGCCATGCTCCTCCACCATATTCAAACTAAACTCCTTTGTATCTTGAACCCGAAACCCATAATCACCCGAACCGGAACATAGGTGTACTACATAAATATCTTGCAGTAGCCTACGGCATCGCAGCTTAGTTCAATGGTCCCCTAGGGACAGCAACTAACGCTGTTAGCTTAGAGAATGTAAATATTTTAACACCAACTAAGGTAAAGTTGCTTTTGGAAATTATACATGGTAGGATGTCTGAGTAATGATTAAATGGGGTAGTATAATGTATAATTGTTAGCGGTTTTAACTTTTAAGCTAAAAATATAAAGTCAAATTAAATTGGCTGGCAAAACTTCACCGATATTATGGGTGTATATATCTAATGACGATAAATAAAAACGAAAGTCATAATTTCTTGTAAGTACAGTACCAACGGCTGAAACTTTCCTTTGCAGCTTTACTAGTTACTGGCTACAGTACATATCTACGGTAAATTCGTCCCCCAGGATTCTCACATTCAACATTTCATATGCACAGAACTCCTAATCCAGTTTGCTCTAGAAATACAAACCACACTAACACAACCACACCATGTAAACTGTACAGTCTGCAAAATAAATAAGTAGCCAAGCAGATAACTAAAACTCTTTTTTGTGCAACGTTGGGAATGTACTTTGTCTGTCTGAGTGTGTCTCGTAATATAAGATAGTATAAATTTAGCCTACGTTGTGCAAGATGTTTTTGTTGACTGTACAATCAATCTGCCTTTCTCACAGATTTTGGGATATACCAGTATTTTACATGGACCGACTACCTATCTGACCTCCAACACCTAGTTACTGAAAGAAAGAATGAAACATAATATAACACATAACACAAGTTCTCTTATATGCAGTTCTCAGCTTTTATCCTCAGTTCTCTTGTATCTTTTTTTTATGCATTCTTCCTGTGACAAATATGTCACAGGAAGAATGCATAAAAAAAAGATAATAAACTCGAGTAGATAACGATAACAATACAATAACGAGCACATAACAGAAATAGTCGGCAGCTGCTGGCACGTCATGACTGTGACAAGAAGGCTTCCACTCAGCATGATGCTGTGCTATGGAGACCCACAGCACAGCGCTAATTTTCAGTCTTACTGAGTAACACGATACCCCTTGGTAAGACTGGTTGTCAAACTTGTGGGGTTTTGACTACCCGTAACGACTGTTAAAATCTACGAATGACAGCCGGGACCAACTGCTTAACGTGCTTTCCGAGGCACGGAGAGGTTTGCCGCAGGAGACGCCCGGGCGTCGGGAGTCGCGAGCCGACTTCCGGCCACCGTAGGCGCGGGCTTGCGGGCGGTGAGCAATGGGTAGCTCACCGTCCGATTAGGACCAGGCCCTGGTCGACGGCGCGTTGTGTTCCACGCGCGCCTCAAAGAGATGTCAACACTAACTGACGGGGTCCGTAAGGGCCAATGCCTGCCAGGGTTGCGAGTTTGTCCGAAAGGGATATCGCGGTCCCGGCACACAGGCAACGGAAGGAACACGGGTGGGTTTTACTCAGTAAAAGTCTGACACACCCTCTCGGTCCGCCCAGAGCGGGAGAAATCAAATGACGGTTTCCCATCATCAAAAAAAAAAAAAGGCACGGAGAGATCTCGATATGTAATGGATGGTCACCTATCCACGAACCGACAGAGGCAAGCGTAGTTTAACCTTAATCGACACATGCGTCTGTTATTATTTAGCCACGAACCTCTCTTTTGTTGACTGTACAGTCGGTAACAAAATCTTTCACCCCGATATATCTATTGCCAGATATTTCAGTCCTTCGTCTACAGGACAGACGGGCGACATTTTGACGTGACGTCACTTAGCTTGATGTCTGCCCAGATTGTTTCTTCGATAGTTCTGTTAAGGATAAGTAGTTTTGTTCGACATATATTTTTAGGATTTCGATGGACAATGTTTTGGGAGATTGTCGGGTATCTCTTAGTTTTGGGTTGTTATTGGTTTTTGGAAACTTCTCGATTGATTCAAAGTATTTTGTGGATTACTTTGACGTCCGTTTGGTGTATGCTTTTGTAATGCCGAGTTCTTGGTTATAAATATTCTTGTGTTCATGAAGGTATCTCGCTTCTTCTAATTTATCATGGTCTCGTGTATTTGCTATGCGTTTTCAGCTTTCTAAAGCTTTACTGTTACTTTGCCTTAAAAATTACATAATCTTTTGAATGGTCACAGAAACCAGCTGGGCACCTTATCTGCGTGCGCAATTTATTTGCCAAACATGAACAAAAAACACGAGTTTTCCACTTAGACAAACATCTATTTTATGCTAGTGTAAATAAAGTTAATTTTAGACTGACTAGATTTGTTGAAAAAGTCATAAAAAATATACTGAACCTTATGTACACATAAGGTTCAGTTTGCACTACAACTTCATATTTTGTATGACTTTTTCGAGTTTTAGAAAAAATAACTGTATACCTACAGGTATACAGATCCATTTTTACAGATTTTTACAGGTAGAAAGTCAGTCCTTGTAATCATTACATAAAAAATCGCTTTGACGTATGGTGTACCATAGTTTAAAGTAGGTACTTAAATAAAATATATTTATTTCAAGTTTTTAAAATTTCTTAACCTATTTAAAATATTTAAAAAAAAATATCCCTATTACCCTTGGTCACGTTGTTGCGAACGGCTGCACCAAATTGGATAATTAATTTTTTGTTGTGTTCGTTATTCACAGGACAAGGTTATAGGGTAGGTAGGTAGGTATGTAGATAGGTAGGTAGGTATGTTAGTAGGAGTAGGTAGGTAGGTAGGGTAGAAGGGGATAATGGGGAAAATAAGTGCAATTTCTACATAAAAAAATTAAAAAATTAAGTAGGGTAGGGTAGGTAGCCGTAGATAAAATAAATAGTGCGAAGCCGGGGCGGACAGCTAGTATATGTATATATACCTCGTTGGTCTAGTGGTCGCAAGCGCTACTGCTGAGCATGAGGTCCTGGGTTCGATTCCCGGGTCGAGCAAAGTGTTATATGATTTTTCTATCTGAAATTTCTCAGTAACAGCCCGGAGTTTGGATGTGTGCCCGGTTGATGGCAATAAGCTCACCCCCTATTACATGGGACTTAAACATAACTGGCGAAATGTGGGTGTATCTGGTGCTGGTACACCTCTGCCCAACCCTTTAGGAAAACACGGCTTGATGTTATGTGTTTATGTTATGTTTATATATATATATATATTTATTTGGAATTGACTCATTACTAGCTTTTATTTGATATCAATATTGTGGTAATTTTCCTTTTTTTATCCTTGTTTTTGCAGATGCAATATATAAATATTATATAGCTTATGTTACTCCCACAATTAAGACGAATCTCATATGTTAAAACACCTCATAATTATGTTAAAATCTATCAAGCCGTTAGGCTACAATGCATGACAAATAAATAGACATACCTACATACATACATACTCTCGAAAAACATTACCCTCCGTAGGTAAAAAAAGAAAACATTATTGCGTCTATAATCCAAAGTAATTTGGTTTCCACAAAACTGTATTACACTTTAAGCCAGCCAAAGTAGTCGCACCAAAGAAGATTATAATAATCCTTATACGAACCTAATATAGACCGAAATGTTGGCTAAAGACAAGGGTACGACAATGACAAATTGGATTTACGGACACATGGTACCTATAGGAACAACTAATTAAGAAGTACAAGTGGCTGGTCTAGCTTACAAACCAGACGAACCTAGTTACTAAATCCATTTACCGCGACATTTTAGTTTAGGGTAGTGAAGGGTGTCGAGAGGATGCCCGAAATATACAATAAGATAAAACAAGTCTTTTGACAACCAGGATCGATAATTCGATAGTTTATTTGAGGAACGGTGCTATGTCGATGTGTAAAGTATTTCTTTTGCTGGCTACAGCAGACATCATTAGCAGATTTTTATTCGCCTGGTTCACTTACGAGGCTCGTTTTCTTTTTAGTTCAAACTCAACTCAAAGCATTATTACAGGCACTTTTGAATTGGTAAGGAGTCGGTCAGTCAGAAATATGAAGCTAGTCGCATAGTGTAGTTAGGTTCATATGGAGAAGAACGGGCAAGAGACTCCATGGACACTCTTGAATCAAAATATTGGTGATCATCACCTATACCTACATCGATAAGCTATATCTCTATCATCTTTCAGAAAATGTTTCTTATCTTGAAACATTTTTATTTGGAAGGAAAAGAACACATACATAAAGAATACACTCGAAAAAGAATCTACGAAAAAAGTACCCCGAAAATGGTACTGTCTTAAAAGCAAACCCATTTTACACTGAATAAAAAATAAACTGGCAATTTAAGGATTTTTCTCACAAAGAAATCTAAAGGAACCTGAGCACAATGCTAAGTTATGAAGTCCCTCTATTTAAAGCTAACATTTCTATTATTTATCGCGGGCCGTTATCTTTTGAATTAATTCGAGGACCCACTTACTTCGGCCAGAAGTGGACTTTATCAGACCCGAATTTAACTAAATTTGTTATTTTATGAGAAATTGCTTCTCGTTTCTGTGTTTATTTCATTATGTCTGTTAACTAAGTTTCTAGCAGAAAATGTGTGCTTGCTGCGTGCGGCGAGCGTTCTATGTTGACCGCTCACTGCACGCGGCTCACATCTCGTCTCCGCTGCGCGCCATCGCTAGCTTGCGAGGCAAAGCTCACATCTCCGCTTTCACCGCCGCCACCGCTTAGCTAAATTTCAGCGAGGCACAGCTGATATCTCTGCTTTAATCGCGCCACATAAAATATGATACATCTCATCATGTCAATCTGCCTAGCCTTTTCCCAACTATGTTGGGGTTGTCTTCCAGTCTAACCGATGCAGTGAATACCAGTATTTTACATGGAGCGACTGCCTATCTGACCTCCACAACCCAGTTAGTGGGTAACACGATACCCCTTGGTAAGACTGGTTGTCAGACTTTCGGGCTTCTTACGACCCGTAACGACTGTCAGAGATCCACAAATGACATCTGGGACCAACGGCTTAACGTGCTCTCCGAGGCACGGAGGAGTCTCGGTATGTAAACTCAAACTCTAAGCATTTATTTCAATTAAACCATTTACAGGCACTTTTGAATTGTCAAATAGTCGCGTCAGTTAGTCAGAAAGTTGAAGCTAGTTGCCCATTCCAAAACGTAGATCTTTATGGAGAAGAACGGGCAAGAAACTCCAAGGACACTCTGTAAAGATGGTCACCCATCCACGGACCAACCCCGGCAAGCATAGCTTAACCTGATGGATCGACCCGAGCGTCTGTTATTACTTAGCCACGAGCTCCTCCATCACTCATTGATTTACCTATATCTATAAAAATCAATGCCACTTTTCGTTGTAATTTTATAACTCAAGAACGGCTGGGCCGATTTAGCTGATTTTGGTTTTGAAATGTTTGTCGTAGTCCAGGGAAGGTTTAAACGGTAGGTAGGTTAGGTAGGGTAGGTAGGGTAGGTAGGGTAGGTAGGGTAGGTAGGGTAGGTAGGGTAGGTAGGGTAGGTAGGGTAGGGTAGGTAGGGTAGGGTAGGTAGGGTAGGTGGGTAGGGTAGGTAGGGTAGGTAGATAGGGTAGGTAGGTAGGTAGGGTAGGTAGGGTAGGTAGGGTAGGTAGGTAGGGTAGGTAGGGTAGGTAGGTAGGGTAGGTAGGTAGGGTAGGTACGGTAAATAGGGTAGGTAGGGTTTAGTGCTACCCGTGCGAAGTCGGGCCGGGTAAAGCTAGTCTGTTATAAAATACAATAGACGTAGTTAGATATACGTATACATTTACTAACCTATTCCACTTAACTATTCCTAAAAAGTCATGAAAAACCCTGTAAGAAATCGTGTCGATTTCTTACAGGGTTTTTCATGACTCTTGTTCACCTCTCAACGAGACATCCTCAGGTTGACGATAGACTTGTCGCGAACCCGAAAATGGCATGTTGCCACGCCGGGCGCCGCGCTCGGTGTGGCAACACGCCGTGTTCGGGTGTCTCTTTAGGAATTAGGTTACTAAATATTTCTAAGTACGTCTATTCTATTTTATAATGGATTTCCGCAAGGTCACGCCTGAATCAATTAACTATCTTATCTGTATCATTGTAACAGTGAATAAGTGATCACGCCTCCCTCTTAAAAGCTAGGCTAACAGTAGATTATACAACAAGTGAAAAAAAAAGGGAATTTAATTCGAGGGATACAAGGACCGAGATAAATTATTTTTTCACGAGTTATGTACTAGACTTTTTACCATTGACTGTGAGAAAATAAATAGTAGTATAGTATTTTTATTTATCTGTCATAGTTGTAGTATTTATATGACTGCCTCGTTGGTCTAGTGGTCGCAAGCGCTACTGCTGAGCATGAGGTCCTGGGTTCGATTCCCAGGTCAGGCAAAGTATTATTGTGTTTTTCCATCGGATATGTCTCAATAGCAGCCCGGAGTCAAACTCTTTTAAATAAAACAGCAACAAAATATTGGATATTACATACCTTCAATCAATGCTGAACCAATCAGTTTGACCATCAGGCTTATAAGACCTAGTTCAGACAAACTAACCAACCCATTCTCTCCCCAGGCTCACCCCAAGTTAATTATTATCATCAATTATAGGCGTATACGGATCTAATTTCAACGCGGGTCTAATTATAGGGCCACATTCAGCGGAGTTATCAGCAGTGAGCAGTGCGTCCGACCGTATGTGTATAGCTTAGTATACGAGTAAATAAGCTGTAGGTATTTGATTGGTAACGAGAATGACGAATAATGGTAACGTTGTTAAAGGCTAAACAGTTACGAGTATAAGGATGATTTCCACCAAACGGCTCTCATCGCATCGGATCGGAAAGGATACGTACGGATGCGGCGACAGCCGATCGCGTCCGGCAGGATGTTGACGCATACGATCGGCTTGGTACCGTCATTGCTTGCGAACGTATCCGTTACTGCGCCTAGTCAAATAGTTTCATTCCTACGACGACAAGCGAACGGACCCGATCGCGCGTCGCAGCATAATTTCGGCTACGATCGCGTGTCGCGGAAGACGCCCACGGTGAATCTGCTGTGCGCAGCTTGATAATATAGACTTTAAATACTGTGTACACGATTTAATATCGCTTAAAGACTGTAAAATGCGTTCCGATCCGATGCGATGCATCCTTTAATGTTTAATGAATGATAGATTTCTTTTAACTTGGATTTTTGTGTGGCAATGAATAGGATGGTGAAGATGACTGGGTAGGCAGTGTCCTAAGGTCTGCGTATTTAATCACATACCTACTTGGTGTAAGCATACATAACATCACTTATTGAGATGTACTTATAGACATAGTACATCCAAATTTCGCCAGTTATGTTTAAGTCCCATGTCATAGGGGGCTATTGCCACTAACCGGGCACAAATCCAGACACGATGTAAGCTTTAACATTAAAAATAAAAATGAGCTTTAATTTTATCCATATTGAGTTCATATTTACTTTAATTTCACTCTACTAAGGCTGGTTTCACAGCTGTCCGAGAGACCCGTATATGTCGCCCGTACACGGGAGACCCGTACGGGTAGCGCTCGCAGTGCTCTGAAACGAGGGAGTGGTACGATACGTTGTACGGGCTCTACCCGGAACGGGTCACGTACGGACCAATCCGCGTCGCTGTGAATCAATGTTCTAGCGCCTCACGTGTATTTCCGTGCTTCCGTTTCGACAGCTGTGAAACCAGCCTATTCGCCCCGCAGTCTCATCTCAAAAATAAACCTGCTTAGTTAGTGGGTTAGATTATGTAGTTTGAAGGCCATTTGTGATTTAATTATTTTTTTTACAAAAAACACTGCACATGATTCTCAGAGCAAAACCAATTTTTCACAAACCTCTAATGGAAAAAGATTGCCTTACTTAATAAAAGCTTTAAAGAATAATGTGGTATAATCAATGTGATTTTAATCTACACTTAGGAAAGGCATTAAAAAATGCGTCTTTTACCCAAAACGGCTATTTAAAACAATTGCCGTGAACCCTCGTCCGAGCCAATGGATGACCTCGTTTAGTCATGCCAAATTGAACTTTATGTCCTAAGAAATAGGGGAGTTAATCGATAAGTGATTAAGTCGATAATTGGAAACACGAGTGATGTTTTTCAGGGGATATAGTTTAAGATTTTAGTATTCGGTTTAAATTTTCTTACTTTGTCGGAAAAATTCAACTTTAAATTTTTTAATTATGTCACCATATTTAGAGACCATATTTTATTCACATTTGTTTGATAAGGTACTGGTGATTTTACGTTAGTTGAATTTGAACGTGACACTCAATACAAAGTAACTATTTTATTTACAGGCCGGCCTTTGAGAGTATGCGTTCCTGACACCTGTCAGTTAGACAATTTCTAGTAGTAATAAGGATCAAATTTGCAAAACACAATGTATTCGTTAGTATGAAACTAAGCGCAGTCATGAACACATTCTTTCGACGGGCGGACTGTAGTTAGTTTGTTTTGCGCTCGCGTAGTGAAAACGTTACCTTACATGCAAGTTTCCACTGAAACATGGAACCGACATAATAACAAAGATGTGACGTTGTTTCTTTAGTTAGTTTCTTGCCCGTTCTTCTCCATAAAGATCTACGTTTTGGAATGGGCAACTAGCTTCAACTTTCTGACTAACTGACGCGACTATTTGACAATTCCAAAGTGCCTGTTAATGGTTTAATTGAAATAAATGCTTTGAGTTTGAGTTGATTTTTCTTGAAATCTGATTCCTTAATGCAACAACAGACTTTCACAAACATCCGAAATAACACTACTCTAGTAAAATTATTAAAGCGTAGCGCCTAGCCTAGCGTATAAAAACCGATTGTTTTGAAGCGTACCTCATAACTTTCAAGTTTGCTTTAAACCAAATATTTTGAACATTTCCATAGCAAGTCATGCACAGAATAACCATTCCGAATTTTATGAAATGGGGCAGAAATATGGGTTTCGCTGTTCGCAATTACAAAGCAGTGGTGTGACCGTCGGACTGCCAAGTCATAGGTCTTGAGTTCGTACCCAAGGCACGCACCTCTGTTCAATACCCTGCCCTGGAGTTGCATTAGGGAGGCACTCCGGCCGACCTACCTCTGTCGAGTGGTCGAGGCCTATTTGACGGACAGGGCCGTCATCTACCCCGGTCACCACGGAGAGTGGAACCGGCGAGAGATGTCGTGCGGTGTCCCGCAGGGATCGGTCCTGGGGCCGCATGTGTGGGACATCGGCTACGACTGGGTGCTGCGCGCCGACTCCCTAGCGGCGTCAGCGTAGTCTGCTACGCTAACGAGTTGGGTTACGACAATCGTCGATAGGATCCGGCAACTGGGACTCGAGGTGGCTTTGCACAAGTCCGAGGCCATGTGTTTTTATGGTCCTTGGAACGCGCCACTGTCGGGTTCCCAGATAACGGCGGGAGGGGTTCACATCGGTGTCGAATCGACGATGAAGTACCTGGGACTCGTCCTCGACAGCCGGTGGAACTTCGTGGAGCACTTCCGACGTTTGGCTCCCAAACTGCAGAGGGTTGGGGCTGCTTTGAAGCGGCTTCTGCTCAATCTAGGGGGTCCAAAACCCTCCTGCCGGAGGCGCGGAGCCGACTTCCGGCCACCGTAGGCGCGGGCCTGCGGACGGTGAGTGATGGGCAGCTCGCCGTCCGATAGGGACCAGGCCCGGGTCGACGGCGCGTTGTGTTCCACGCGCGCCTCAAAGAGATGTCAGCACCAACTGACGGGGTCCGTAAGGACCAATGCTTGCTGGGGTTGCGGGTATGTCCGAAAGGGATATCGCGGCCCCGGCACACAGGCAACGGAAGGAACACGGGTGGGTTTTAGTCAGTAAAAGTCTGACACTTCCTCTCGCTCCGCCCAGAGCGGGAGGAGTCATTTGATGATTTCCAACCCAAAAAAAAAAAAAAAGGCACGCACCTCTGACTTTGCGGATTCATGTGCGAATTGTATAATTATCACTTGCTGCAAAAACCTGATGCCTGAGAGATATTTCTCCTGGTATTATTGATTTTCATGATGCAAAATGTCCCAGTGAACCCTGCTATTGATTCTTCAGTACAAACGACTATGGTCAGTATTAAGTTTATTACTTGCCATTAGGTATAGCTTTTTATTGAAGAATAAACTTTGCACTTCATAACATCATCCTTTGTACTACTAAGCAAGGCAAGAATGATATAAAAGATATATACAAAAGGTAAGCAAAGGATGATTGGTCGTTGGAATGATGGGCTTGTCCCATACAAGCCCATGACCAGGCCGACAAGCCAGAGAGAGAGCCGGGTTCGGAGAGAGATCAAGCGCGGGAGCAACGGCTAAACTTTTCGAAGCATATCACACCGCCAACTTCAAAACTCCAGGCTGTTACTAAGAAAGCCATATTGGAAAAACCCAATGACACCAGGGAATCGAACCCAAGAACCCACGCTCAGCGCTCAGCAACCACTGAAAATCAGAGCTGTGCTGTCGGTCCCCATAGTACAGCATCATGCTGAGTGGAAACCTTCTTGTCACATTCTGTTTTGAGCTCGTGATTATATTTAAATCTATTGTGTTTTATTTTCTTGGTCTACTCGAGTTTTATTATCTTTTTTTTTATGCACGTGTTTCTGCGACAACTAAAACTTATTTTTCTTAATACGGGGCAGTTAAAAAGTCCTCCGTAATAGAAAGAGGGCAAGCCAATTTGCCATCACTCGGGCATAAATTCTAAAAATATTGTGGTGTGATGTTATTTCTGTAAGTAGATTTGTACAAACACTTTTACACGTCAATCATATTTTTTTTAAACTAGATGAGGTCGGCGTTTTCTATCCAACTACTCCGAGAAGAAACGCCGAAACAAAGTCAGAGGTCACAGTCTCTTTTAAAATCTAAACATGATCTTGTTCAGATCATGTAAAAACCATGTAGATTGGTGCCTGAAATGGTGTTTTGAGGAGAGAATCACACAGATTGCGTTGTGCAAGTAAACCTATTGCATTTGTCTATCCAATGTGAATAGCAGGACGTCCTCTAGTTAGAAAAGCACCTTTCATTTGTGGAAACGAGCCAAAGCTATGGGATTCGAATAGGAATTCCTAGTGTTAGTTTAAGCTTTGCCCTGGCACTGTTCCGCGGTATTGAGAATGATCTGTTGTAATTACGGTTGACGGTACCTATGTGTGGGGTGTGTAGGGAGATGTGTGACTTTTGGGAGCGACGGGTTTAATTTTCATGGTTTACATGTCATTGATGGCCCAGTATTTACGGCCTCGCCACTCATGTACGAGGTTGTGGGTTCAGATCCGGGAAGGTACCAATGTGAATTTTTCTATTCATACTTTTATAAGTCGTTATGTTTTTTTAAATAAACTATTGGCCTTCATCTCACCTGATGGTAAGTGATGATCAGGCCGAAGGTGAAAACGATCTTCACCCGGAATCCTCAACTACAGAGGAACTGGCAGGTATGTCACAATTCTTATTTCGTATATAACTAAAGTAATAAATTATTGATCTAGAGAAAAATGTCTTTCTTTGAATACTTATTTTAGACATAAAAGCCGAGTAATCTTGATTTTATTAAAATAATCTTTAAAGAAAGACTTGATTTTCGAATAAAAATGTATCGAGTGAAAATGTTACAATAATACGTAACTGTCTTGTACATGGAAAGAACAAGATCCAATAAATCATATATTAAAGTTCCATTTTGATTGTATGCGTTACTATTTCAGAATATTAATGCAAATTAACATCCAATTTAGGGAGCCTCCTTTTAACACCTATGTATATAATACAATTTAATCTAGATCTTAACAACACTTTCTCCTATTAATTCAGCACACGCAAAGCCGTTGTCAAGACATTAATATCGGTAAGCAGTAACTTGTATTCAGAGGAGAATACGCTAATTACAAACTAATCAGTCCTGAGGCTGCGTTGGTAAACACCACTATGCTAATACATGACCTGAGTAATATGATAGTGTCTGAATTAATTGGTTTTTGATAATGACTAAAATCCTTCAAGGTTTCTGAAAGCAGACTAGTGCTCTTCTGGCGTAAATGATCCAGTTTTATCATAACTATGATATCAGTCATGAAACGTATATCTACAGGGCGTAAAAAGACCCGTCGCAATGCCGATATCTACGCATTCTGTAGCTGTTCTATGGGTGGCTGGTAGCACCTGGATGAGAGTTGCCGCCAATCGAGCTGAATGGCGTGCAATCGGAGAGGCCTATGTCCAGCAGTGGACTGCTGTAGGCTGACGATGATGACGCATTCTGTACATCAAACTTGAGCAAAAATTCTTGCTGAAAAAAGACTTTTTTATTTTTGACTAGCTGCGCCCCGCGGTTTCACCTGCATAAGTCTCGATCCCGTGAGAATATCGGATGAAAAGCATCTTATGTCCCAACCCAGATCTTGGTTTGACCATGTGCCAAATTTCATCTACATCTGTTCAGCCGTTTTATCGTGAAAGCGTAACAAACAAACATACAAAAAATCAAATCTTTTTTAATATTAGTTTTGATGTGAAAAACCGCAGCGCGCAATGCAACGCACGCAAAACATGAACAAAGTTTTGCGTGCGTTGCATTGCGTTTTCTAGGTGCACGGTTTAGGCCGTATTCTCGGCGGTAGCGGGCAGTAGGCAGCGGGGCGGCAGCGGCTGCGGCGCGAGAGCGGCTCATTCAAATGCATAGTTTTTTTAAGGAAATGTTTTCGATGGCAGCGGCGCGGGGAGTGAGGACAGTTCCTTAATCTATAAAATGTTAAACAAGTTTTCATTAAAAAAAGTTCAAACTCTGATCTTCAATATCTCCATAGCCAGAAGGACCCTAGTTATGGTCCCGTATAAAAAAAAATACAATGACTGGGAGAACAGTAAAAAATCCTAAGGGACATACAAACAATCATCATGATATACATAGCTTAGTAACTTAGAAGTAGGCACACAGTGGCCTATCCTGTTGGTAAAATCTCGTAGTCGCCTACTAGATATCCTCGTGTGAAGGATTGGCCTATTTCTTAGCAGGGATTGGTTTAGTATCAATTTGCAAACACTCTAATTTCACGTAAGGCTTGTTACACAATGTCGGGATGTGCACTGTCTCCAAATAAACATTAAACAGGTCTTACATGTTAGATTATCCGACACTAATCTTGAGGTCGCCAAACCGGTAGTCAGATGAAAAACTCAACGAAAAAACATAAAACCATGTCCGCACTAAGAAACATTTTATTAACACGGCACAAATTCCTAAACTCGATGTGTCGACAAGAATCAGGATCGGTACAGAAATCTTTCACTGTAGTGTGGAAAAGGTTTACAGTGATGACGTCACGGCTAGTAACTCAAATATCTAACTATATACGGTGTCTGATGTCAAGCACGCAAGCCGACCCTTACACGTAATTAACTGAGCCAAATTGGCTATACTATCCGTTCCTAAAGTGATAAAGAGTACTGTGATTACTATATTAAATTATGATGGCGTATGTTGTAGTCATTATGAGTGAGTGAGCAATATAACATTGTGGTTATTTTCATCTTTTTTGGCAACACTATTCTCATCTTCCTGATCAAAATCAAAAGTAACTTATTCAAATAAACTAAGTGTGTGTGTGTGTGTGTTTTAAGTGTAACTGTAAGCTCTACACTATTGTATTAGGTAAGCCTGTGATGATAGTTGTATGTGTTTTTAAATAAATAAATAAATGAATTAATTAATTTATCAAAATTACGACACTCCCCCAAAACGCCCGCCTTTTACCACTTCCTAGTGCTTTAGCTGGAATGAAGAAGTGGCGCAACAAACTCTTCTGCAGCACACCCGTCTGTTAAGTTAGAAGATCAATCGTATGCAATTGATTCTGTTCTTCTTCCATCCTGTTAACCCCTGTTTCTTCCTTTCTTCAATTTCTTCTTCTTTGGATTTACTTTCACTCTTACCAGATGCTTTTGAATATCAGTCTGTATGTCACCTAAAGTGATTGCGATTTTACACTCACAACCCAGTTATAGATTGTTAGAATATCGGACTTCTGAATAGGTAAGCATAGATTTTCGTGCATTTATTCAAATTAATTTATCAAAATTATATAAGATACTCCCCCAAAACGCCCGCCAATCACCGCTTCTTAGTGCTTTAGCTGGACAATAGAAGTGGTGCAACATACTCTCCTGCAGCACACCCGTCTGTTAAGTTAGAAGAGCAGTGGTATGCGTATTTATACGTATAGCATACATCCTCTTTCTTCCTTTCTTCAACTGCTTCTTCTTTGGATTTACTTTCAGTCTTACCAGATGTTAGGACCGATACGATGGTTGGACGTGCTTTCTAAGAAACAGAAAATGATTGAAAAATTCGAGGCTTGATCGCGAAAATCTACAATTTGTACCTTAATGAAAATGATGGACACAATCACTTTCATTCCACTATAGATTTTCAATCCTCAAACTTGGAAACGGGGTCCTACTGTCCTGCAATTTTCTTCTTAAAACCAATAACATTATCCATACCACTCCTCGTCATTTCATCACTAATCCTCTTTCCAGCATCATCCGAACTACATATACACTAATTACATACAATTACGTTTACAACCTGCCCAATTCCGAGCAGCACAGCATTAGCAAAGCAAAACCATTGGTAATTCGTTCCCACCAAACAGCTTAGTACGATTCGTAGGAATGCTCTAAATTGAAATCCAGATCAGACAATTGGATTTAAATTACACGACATGTGCCATCAGATAGTGGAAGTATAGAATTTAATCTGTTGTCAACTATCGTTTTGAGTGATCTGATTGGCTGCTCTGCATTGCTGTTGATATTTTGGCCAGAACAGCTAACATCAGATTTACTGATTAATAAACTGATGTTTTCGAAGATTTGTAAAACTGTTTGACTTTTGAAATGTACATGAATGAAGCTGCGCCAGGATAGCCTTTACCAGAAGTGGTTATCGTATTGGTGGGTCAGCAGCTTCAATATCATCAGAATTGTGCCGGAATATAGCGTCGTGGACGTGGTACGGCAGCGGCTCGCCTGACGTCATCCGTCATCAGATGGCAGCCTTTACGCAACCATCGATACGAGCGACGCTCCGAGTGACAGTAATCAGCAAGTGTCACTCTTATACGACCGCTTCGGTGGTTCCTAGTAACATCGTAACAAAACTAGAGGCGCCGTCTAGTTTTGTTGCTGCGTCGGAGACTTTCGGGCTTCTGACTACCCGTGACGCCTGTCAAAGATCGACGAATGACAGCCGGGACCAACGGCTCTAAGTGCTTTCCGAGGCACGGAGGGTTCTTAGTACGTAAAGATGGTCACCCATCCACGGCCCAAGCGCGGCAGGCGTAGCTTTACCTTAAAGATTGACCCGTGCGGCTGTTTCTACTTAGCCACAAGCTCCCCCTTTGAATATACTGAACCATGAACTAATATTACTTACTTACATAGCCGACTATCTGCGTCATAGCGAACCTTTGAAGATTTTTCAGGTACGTTTGGATTTTTGCCAGGAACGGCAATAGATTTGTCCTGATCACGGCCATGGTGTTATTTATCGCAGTTCGGAAACTGTTGTCGTACAAAATTTATTTTCAGGAACACATATATGATATCCTAAATTGAATCAGAGTTATCAGTCAGAATGTTGAGCTTATAATAAATTTGAGCAGCGTTTAAATCACAACAGATTTCGGAAGCATCAGGACGTTTGGTGCAATTCATTAAATGGACCAATGTGTCTGAATGTGCTTGATATATGACCAAAGGTCTGTTTTGTGTGTGGTCTCAATGAAGAACGATAGCGGTATAAAAGGTAAATCTATTGTCTGTAGAACATCCAATTATAGAAAGAAAGAAAGAAAGAAAAAGTATTTATTGAGACTCGCACAGGAAATCACAAAACTAAAAACACATTAAACATAAATAAAAAACAATCAAAAACAAAGTTACATTAAAATGAAGACACAGAAGGAAGTCCTGTACAGTCCTGTGTATAGTGTGTTTGGACACTACTTTTATAGAAGAGGGAAGAGGGATGAATAGAGGTTACCGTGAGGCTAAGAAAACGAAGCAATTAAAACACAAGTGTCAGGTTTCCAAGGATTCTCTCTACGCTCACCTACCAAAGTAACAAGATTCATGAAATTAGTACCTAGACGACCGAGCTTTCTGCTCTGGTGAAAATAGAGAATGCTCGAATATTAGAGCCGTTTTCGAGAACGTGATTAAAAATATATATACATATATATAATATACAAATATTGCTCGTTTAATAGGACAGGATATGATTACTAATCTGTCATTCGAAGGGGCTCGTGTGCCTTGGAAAGCATGCATGCAGCATTATTTATTTATGTAGATCTTTGAGACAAAGAGCGTCTGGCTAACTATGATGACTGTCAAAGACTTTGACAGTCGTCATAATTAGCCAGAGGCCCTGAAGTCTAACAATCAGTCTTACCAAAGAGTATCGTGTTACCCAGTAACTGGGTTGTGTAGGTCAGAAGGCAGTCACTTCATGTAAAATACTGGTATTCAGCTGCACCCGGTAAGACTGGAAGCCGACCTCAACATACTTGGGAAAAGGAAGGCATATTGATTGATTCTAATCTACATTCGGTTCCTTCTTAATTAAGCCTTCTGCCAACCACCATATACTTTGTGGTACAATTTATAGAACTAACAAAAATACTAACACCATACTATGTAAAACTACATTTTTTTAATAAATTCTGATTCTGATTCTGGATAATCATCATCTGTTTTATACTGTCTTATGAGCTAAGTCTGAGTAATCTACTAGCCCATTACCAAGAATGAGCAAAGCTTCTGGATTAACATCATGGTGCCAAATGGGACAACAGGTCTTGGGTGCTTAAGATCCTATAACTATAGTACCTACCAGAGCTATCGAAATACTTGGATACTATACAGCATGTATAGAAACATCAAACTAAACTGATTTTTTTGCGTGATTACGATGTTGGTTTCATGGAGATAGTTGTTCAGTTCGATGATCTGTACCACAACCTTAATTATGATCACACCTTTCTGATACCTACTGTATCGCCCTATGAGCTAAGGCTGAGTAATCTACAGACCATTACCAAGAATGAGCAAAGCTTCTGAATTAACATTAGGGTGTCAAATGTGACTACAGATCTTAGCGGTTAATATCATATAGGTAACTATAGCCTGTACCAGAGCTATCGAAATCCTAAGCTTGAGCCAAAGATAGACTAATTTCCGTAAAGTGTAATGTCTTCCCGATAGTTATTGGTATTTACACGTACCATTACCTGTGTATCGCGAAGAATAGTTATTACAACTTAGCGACTTAAACATCTAGAAGAATTAAATTTTATTACTAATTTGTGAAAACTTTTATCTGGACTTTTTGGTGTTATTAACAAGTGCACTATTTGTCATGCCTAGATGTAAGTTTACCAAAAATTCTAACCTAATCTAACCATACTGCATTGTCTAATTACTGGACAAAGGACTACCTCTCTCTTTTCCACAAAAAAAATATTTTATACTAGTCAGTCCTTTAGGTAGGACTCAAGCTCTTGGGGCCCGCATAACCGCTAGGTATGGCGGGCCCGATACCAGTCGGCGAATGTACAAGTATCTCCCGGGCCTTCGACACATGGTCGTAGTAGGAACAGTGGAATTTTAGGCGGTAGGAGTCCGACAAAACTCTCGGTTCTCTTGAGAGAACCGAGAGACATCCTCATGGATGTCCTCCGTCTTGAGACGGAGGACATCCATGAGGATTTCCTCACGGAAAAAAAGCCCTTAAAAAAATTATAAAATAAAATCAATAATACCGCGAGCCATCTACGATTGATGACATTTAGTTACTATGAATTGAAATTTAGGAATCATTTTGCCAATGGTAGACATAAAATAAATAAATCCAGTGCTGACGATCAACATAACATCATTTACTCTTAACTTGTACCAACAATCACGTAGTGATTTGTAGCGGGAAACGCACCGTGATCGCTTGATTCACTCGCGCCTGTTAATTATTAAAAGCAATTACTGAATACCGTACTTTGTTTTATTTTCCAATTGTTTTCCCAACGTTTATTGTTGCTTGGATAGAAAGGCATGTGCGGTATTGTTTGGTGCTAAGGTTAAAATATGTGCGAGATTTTAGGTAACTTTTTAGGGTTTAGTAATGAATGATCGTATGTACTTAATTGGGTTGTGGTGTTCAACCTTTGATACTTTTTTTCGTCTTAAAAACTGTTGATATGGCCCTGAATGGCTCTTAAGTTAAGGTAGAATCACCTACGATAATCTTTTTTGGAGAAAATAAAATGTTCGATCGCCCATTTGAATGTCTTCCACTCTTCATTGTGTTGCTATCATCCCTTATGGTAGGCACCTGACTCAGCACACTTGCGTAGTGAGGTTAAGTTATATTATACCTTTAATCATCATATTTTGAGTAAAAGCCAACATTATCTCTCAAACAAGTACCTCAACTATCTTCAGCAAGTTTCCCGTAGCCTGCCGAATTTTCACTTTCAAGCCTAAAACACAGACACTTCATTTTCAAATCAAACATACCCGAACTAAATTCAAATAAGCCAAGCAAATACAATGACAGTAGGAACACGTATCGCGTAGCACAGCATCTATTACCTTTACAATGTAGATTAGTTGAGAGAAAGAATTATGTAGACCGGCTATGTATGACTGCCATGAAAATTTAAACGTTCAAATGTTTTTTAAGTGGGTGATGAATTTTAAAGCGGTTGCGAACTCTTTTCCGTTTCGTTGGAAGTGGGACTGAAGTTTTGATACAAAGTGGTGAAAAGCTCTTCGCTATTTAAAGAATGGGGATCGTAGAGCACAAGCCCAAGCAAAAGACGCTCTATGATCAAAGATTTAAATCCTTTATTTAGTCGATACTAAGAAGAGTGAGCTCACAAAATAATGCCTGGATTCCACCAAAGCGGACATATGCGGAGATTTCCGGAGACGAGAAGAGATGCTTTTCAGCTAGGGTGCTGGCTAGACTGGAGCGGAGATGTGTGCTGGCTAGAGCGAAAATGTGTGCTTGCTGCGTGCGGCGAGCGTTCTATGTTGACCGCTCACTGCACGCGGCTCACATCTCGTCTCCGCTGCGCGCCATCGCTAGCTTGCGAGGCAAAGCTCACATCTCCGCTTTCACCGCCGCCACCGCTTAGCTAAATTTCAGCGAGGCACAGCTGATATCTCTGCTTTAATCGCGCCACATAAAATATGATACATCTCATCATGTCAATCTGCCTAGCCTTTTCCCAACTATGTTGGAGTTGTCTTCCAGTCTAACTGGATGCAGCTGAATACCAGTATTTTACATGGAGCGACTGCCTATCTGACCTCCACAACTCAGTAACTGGGTAATACGATACCCCTTGGTAAGACTGGTGTCAGACTCGGGCTTCTGACGACTCGTAACGACTGTCAAAGATCCACGAATGACAGCCGGTAGCAACGGCTTAACGTACTTTCCGAGGCACGGAGGATTCTCGGTATGTAAAGATGGTCACCCAACCACTAACCACGAGCTCCACGAGATACATCTCATCATGTAAATAACGAAATTCTATTGGTTGTTTAAAACGCATCTCCTCTCCTCTCGTCTCGTCTCCGCATTGGTGGAGTCTTAAAAATGCCATTTCCACGACAATCCAGTCAAATCTGCTGACAGCGTCATTGCGTATTTTAATATTCATGTAATTTGTTATTATTGAATTGTGTTTTTTGTTTTATGGGGATTAAGTAAACAATTTAACCTATCATTGTGTGTTTCAGAACGAAACAGAAACATGACCGTCCTTTGAAGCGGCATGCCGAATCTAAGGATTTAAATCTTTGTCTATCATAAAATTATTCAGGAAGTCTACACACTTGTGCATAAATAGTACCGTTTAGTGGCCGTCAAAGCGGCGCCGCGCTGCTTATACGTCCATACGCGGCCTGCTTGCATAACCACACGCTATTTGCTTTCAATTCGTCGTATATGCATAGCTGTTATAGTTAATGTTACATCAGTATGTTGATATAAGCTGTGCTTTGACTACAAAATCTATGATAATGGGGTCTGGGCTTGAAAATACGCGTAGAGCATCTTACTGAATATCATAGGAACTAATTCTCGCTTAGTTTATAAGTGACTGCTAAAAATAATAATAGTCTGCGAACAGTAGATCTAGCGAGCTAAAACTTTTTCCGCAACAATTAATATACCACAAAAGTTATTTAAAGATGGTTATTCATGTTTTTAGTTTTTTAAGAACATGGTAAATATCCCGTTTTAAATTACTTTAGTGGAGAAAATAAACATGTCGGTTTAAAATCCTATAATTAATATACCTAAACTGCGGCTGTAGGTTACTAAAAAGCATATGGTGGCAAGACGATAATTAAACAGAAATAAACTAACCCATAACTAACCAACTACTATCTGTTAAACACGAAACTTTACTTTTGAAGTTACTTTACACCTAACAAATTCTGAATTCTGAAAATTATTTTCAGAATTATCTAGTTTTGGGATGAGAAGGTGGTCCCAGGTGCTACATCGATCCCGACCTTGTAGTTAAAGGGCCGATTCCACTGGTTGAAATCTAAAAGTGAGCAATTTACTGCATTTTGTGGAGCTATTCTGGGCATCACGCCGAAGGTCCTCGAAGGTACCAAATTTTTATGAGATCCTTTTAAAATTACTACCTATCATATTTGATGTTTATATATCTATTGAAATAGAACCATCGAAATCGGATCTCATAAGGACAATAAATATTTATTTAAATATAAAGATAGACATATACCTATTAAAATTATAAAAATAATATATACTCCTAATTATATATAAATAAAAGTACAAATAAATACACATAAATATACTAAAATAACTAAGACAATCAATGGGAAAACATTACAGTTGTGATGATACTGCCAGCTTCTTGCGAATGTGGTCGCGAACTTTAACTTTAAAAGATAATCGGTTGGTCGCCATCCTGATTTCCTGGGGGGAGCGCATTCCACAGAGAGATAGATTGAATGAAGAAGGAAGAGTGAATGAAGTCTGTGCGGTGAGTGGGACATGGGCCAAGAAAATATTGATGTGTACATTTTATATGAACTTGTTCACTCACGTCTGTGTCCGGGCCAGCGACGGACTTCACAACCTGGCCTGTTAGTGCCACTGCTGTCACGTGCCGGGCACGGTCCTGATATGTATGGACTGTGGATGGACCTTATTGATAGAGTGACAAATAGTGGGTTCCTGACATTTTAGAAGAGCTTTACTTTTCGTTGGCCGCAAGTGAGTATGAAACCTAAACTACAAATTGAAAATATCCACTCAAAACCGTAAAATATTATTTGGACAAACTAACGTAACTATAGATCCTACTTAGCATTCATATAATATTTCATATTTATATTATCCAGGCTTAAAATATTAATAATATTTTAAGCCTAGATAAACTCTAACTTTAGCATGACTTTTGAACTAAAACTAAATTGTACACGGGTCATGAACTTGAACACGGTTAGTAAAACTTATTTAAATTTTAAGGTTAGTATTAAGGTTGTCTATTACTACAATAGTTCGTAAAAAATAATGAAATCATAGAGATATCTTTGTCTTTTTTCCAGACTTGAAAATGGAATCCCTTAATACAAATTTTTGCTTTGCAAAATATACACAAAAGAATAATAAACCAACAAGAATATGCGTCCAAAAATCTTTCCCTTTAAATGATTCATCAACATCATCTGCCTTTTCCCAACTATGTTCGGATCGGCTTCCAGTCTAACCAGATGCAGCTAAATACCAGTATTTACATGGAGCGACTGCCTATCTGACATCCACAACCCATTTACTGGGCAACACGATACCCCTTTGCAAGACTGTTTGTCAGCCTTTCGGGTTTCTGACTACCTGTAACGACTGTCAAAGATCTAAAAATGACAGATGCTTTTCGGGGCACGGACGGGTCTCGATTTATGTAACCGCTGGTCCATGGACTGTCCTCGGCAAGCGTTGTTTAACCTTGAAACTCAACCCGTGCGGCTGTTATTGTAGCAAAATCCCATTATCCGGTCAATGAGATTTTTATTCACATTCAGCAGTCATCATCCTCGGGCTAATATTTAATAATTAAAAAGGTATTGTTAGTAACTGAAGTTAATTAAATGAAATCTCTAACCTTTCAGTACATTCATGGCTTATGAAAAGCAAAGTTAACTAAATAAATGTGCGGCCACCCTACTTTGAATAATGTTACTTGATTTTTCATATTTTCACGGTTCGTTTACTCAAAGCCGCTACCACTTTAATTTTGTGAATAGTGTATTAATTCATTCGAGAGTAATTTCATTATACAATATAATGTCTAAAGCAAATATTTGAATCAGTGGTGTAGAATTTTTCGAAGATTTTGCGGCGCCGTCCTGAGGGCGTTTATCCACCGCAGCCGTCACCGGGACGTCACCGAGAAAAGAGATTAATTGAACCGAACGTGACGTCCCGGTCCCGGTTATGATATGAAAAACAAAAGCCGGGTGAACAGCGCCGGTGTGACGGCAGTGTGTGAAAAAGATCAAACATGTCTTATATTGCCACACACTACACACACATTGGCTCGTCACAATCTCGGGCTGAGTTCAAGCGGTCGCGCTGAACTACTCGAAACTTCGGCGGCCGAGTTGACGGCCCTCGGCTGAAGGACGTGCGGTGGACACGCGGCCATAGTAAAGATACGAGTATTTATCGCTACTTAGGCGCCGTCATCTCGTTCTCGGTGACGTCACAGTGACGTGCGGTGGACAAACGCACTAAAGGTTGAAATGTGCCTAGTTTTTAAAGTACTTATGTATCAACCCGATAAAAAAATACAACTGACT
The DNA here is from genome assembly GCA_916701695.1 of Agrochola macilenta. NCBI lineage: Eukaryota > Metazoa > Arthropoda > Insecta > Lepidoptera > Noctuidae > Agrochola > Agrochola macilenta. The sequence continues at coordinate 3,972,429 of OU753554.1, read as the reverse complement.
GACCTTACTTCAAAGTAAATAATGACATAACCAGTTTTCAAACGTTTCACCTACCTACTACAGTCCTTTAAATTACAGACGTGAATAAAAAATACCAAAAATAGTATCAAAGAAAATAACTTCTTTGAAAATCTTATTTATTTTTAAACAGGCACTTAAGATATATTTTTATTGACTCTAAACAAAAATTGTATACTCGGCCTCGTAATTGCATTATCACGTTTGACAACCATTCTTAGGAAATTGAAACTTCACTACGATTGAAACTATCTAACTGTCACATAAACAAATTATAGACCTTGTCGTTTTATGACGTGCGAGTGACATTCAACCTTAGGGTGGTATAGCAATTACGAGGTTGACTATACCACAAACATACCTATTTTTATTAAAATAGGTAGATACTTGTGAACAAGGCTGGAAAATGTTACGTTTAGGCAGAGCGTGGGTATAAAGTCATAATTAGGTACAATTCCGTACCCGACCACAGGCGGCAACTTCAGGCGACATGTCGCTGCAGTCTTGATTTTGAATCCGACCGCCGCCGCGGCCAGTGGCAGCAGCCCGTATTCCAGTCGGTAGATAAAGGATGAAGGAACAACGTGTGATGGCTCGAACGTTGGAGGCACTACTGATCTGCGGTAGGGCTACACGTGTCGTCTGTCGCTCGCCCGTAGCTGCAAACGACGTGACGTGTCGCTAGCTACGGAAGGTATTTTATTGAAATTCATAGAAACCTATCGTGTCGCGGCGACAAGTTGCCGCCTGCGGTCGGGTATGGAATGGTACCTTTACATGTATTAACTACGGTTTTGACTAAGAGCTTAAAGTATAAAAATAATACGAGTAGTTTTCTGGGAACATTTACCCGTTTACCTTAAGTTGACACAAATAGCCTGGAGCTGAAATAGGTTTCTAAATAATTTTGTTTGTGGTCTTTCAAAGGGACCTCATATTGCATGATGACTTCTGACAACGGTTCCAACTATATTAAAACTTCACTAAGGTTGAAACTATCTGTCACATAGTGCAAATGACATTCGACCTTAGGGTGGTAAAGTAGCTATCAGGTCGACTATACTAGTTACAGGCACGTGCGATATTTCTACTTTTTCTCTAGCATGTTCTATGTTAAAGGGTTGGTTTCCGCACTTAGTCTATCAGGTGGACCATTGTGCGTGGGCCATGGCGGCCGGTTGGTGGTTATTCCAACCAGCCCACCGGCATCCAGAAGCTAATTAAAGCTCCTAGTCTGTTTAGAACGTTTGTGCAAGATCTGGGTGGCCCGAGGGTTTCTGTTCTACTCTGGGGGACGCCTGTGCATTCAAAGAGCACGTGCGCGACGGTTTCCTCAGTCTCTATGCACGCCCTGCACAGAGGACTGTCAGTTATGCCCATTGTGTGAAAGTGTGTATTTCTCTGGCATGGTAACTACGCTCCTGCAATGATAGCATAGCAGATGTCCTTTGGCGACCACATACCACCAAGATGGGCCGCCCATTTGGTGCCACCCAATAAACTCATCCTATCGCTGTCGCTGTTGCTGCTGTGTGTGTGTTGTCTCTCCTTCTCCCTTTAATCCATCCAAAGGTTGTCTGTAAAAGATCGCTTTTAGCGATAAGACCGCCCATTGTGTCACCCTATGTAACATTTCTAAATTTATTTCTGTAATTTGTATGGTGTGCATAATAAAGAATATTCTATCTATCTATCTATCAATCTATCTATCTGTCCACTGCTGGACATAGGCCTCTCCCAGGCTGTGCCACAACACCCTGTCCTCCACCTTCCGCATCCAGTCTATCCCAGTCACTTTTTTAAGGTCGTCTGTCTATCTAGCTGGGGGCGTCGCATACTACGCTTCCCGATACGCGTCTCCGCTCCAGGTCTCGTCTGCTCCACCGGCCATCGGCCCTTCGACAAACATGGCCAACCCACTGCCACTTCAGGTTGCTAACTCTGCAAGCTATGTCTGGCGACATGGGCTATTTATTCGTTTTATTTCTAACCAATGCCTATCTACTCATTTTATTTTTGGCCCATGTTGTCCCCCTTTCTCCTTTCCACTCCTTTCCGTGGTGCGCTAGTGCGGACCTATCCTATCTGCAGGCGTCAAGCTCCGCCATCTTATCCTGGGTTTGCCACGATGTCGCCGGACGTTTTCTGGGACTTACATTGTGGTTGATTTAGCCCATGGGCTATTCAACTCATTCGACATGCGGCAGACTTGTCCGGCCCTACCAAATACTTAACGTAAGTGATAATAATAATACCAACCTATTATAGTTCCACTACAAGGCAAAGGCCTCTTCTCACACAGAGAAAGCACGAGCATTGATCACCACGTTTGCTCAAGATAACTACAAAGTCAAGATTTCCTCACGATGTTTTGCTTCACCGTTTTCAGTAATGCCCAAATAAACTTTGAAAGTACTTATGAATTGAAAAAGCCACTTTGGTACTTGCCCGGATTTGAACACTCGATGTCGTGCGTGAGACGGTATTCACCACTGGGCCTAACGTTAATAGAAATAATAGATATAAAAGATGAAAGATAAGTATCATATACGGTCTTGCCAACAAAATTATCACACAATTAACTCCATTGACAAAACTACACCATTTAAACGGGAATGTCAGTAATTAACCTTACAACAGCTACAACTAACAAACTTGTACTGACATCATTGTCGATTAGTTTCTAGTAGGTACTAATGGCAGAGGATCAATGTTAGTTGACTTCGGCGACTTTGAAGCAACTTTTGATAGCCAGCGCGATTGCTTTTAGAGAGTCTGTGCGAAGTGAATGGTTTGACTTCTATATTTACCTTTGACAACGTTGACAAGAATAGGCAGGGTGCAGGATTTTTTTACCTAGTGTGGTATAGTAATTTTATTCTAGGTACAACGTCTTTTCCTAAAATTATATACTTTAAATAACGTATATGAAATATTGTGAACATTTTAAAAGAGTAACTGTGGAGTTTATTGCCCATTCTTCTCCATACGAAACTAACTTTTGGAAGTGGGACCTAGAATCAATTCTACTTTCTTGTAAAGGACGTTCAAAAGTGCCTTATAAGTGCCTATTTTAAATAAATGATTTGACTTTGACATCAGAAATGAATAATGATAGGTATGGTATACTATAAACTCATAATTATTATGATAGGGGTAGGAATACCCAACGTAATTGATAGCAAACCATTAATGCTAACATAACTTATAGGTGCGTCCAGATAGTTTGAGGCAAGTGCTTCGAATGTTAAGCCACGATATGACGTTTGACGCCTTCTAACATATAAAAAAATGCATTTGCGGCGAATACCCCGCACTGTTTGATTTCACCTTTACAGCGGAACAAAGGCAATCTAAGAACTCTTTTCATAACAAAAAGAAGGATGGATTGATCCTGACCTATGGCCAGTGGTGGGTTGCTATTGGGTGAGTTGATTATGATGGTATTTAGCGCCCAGTCCTCCTTCCGCATAAAGTCTGTTTCAGCCACATTTCTAAAGTCGTCGGTTCAATTAGCTTGGGGGCGTCCCACACTACGCCTGCTCACGAACTTCGGATATACTCGTTTAATCTTTATTCAAGCTCCAAGTGTACATTTTTCTAAAGCGAAAACTGTCAACGAATATGAAAATATTAACATCTTCAACCACGTTTTAAAATTCAGCACAGCAGCTGTTGGTTGTATTCTTTAAAAACGCTGGCGAAATGATATTCACTTAAACTCTGAACAACAGATGCAGCGGAAATCCTTGCCAAAATCCGATTTAGAACTGTTTAAAATTAAAAGTATTATGAGGGAATAACATGAGTGGGTCCTTTTTGTTGTTTATTGATAAAGATTTTCGTTAAGAAATTACAGTGAATATGTTATTTAATCAAATCACTCCCGTTATCTATACTACTATATATATTTCATATAATGTATAATTTATACTAAAATATAAGAAATAAAAGAAGTAAAGTTCTTTTGTTTATAGGTTTGTATGTAGGGGGTAATCTCCGGAAATACCAGTCGGATTTATTACCAAAAAAAAATTTTTTTCATTGGATAGCCTAATTCTTGAGGAAGATTATAGGATATGAAACATCTCGTTAGCGCTATAGCGCGGGCGGGTGATGGGCTGCGATGCGGTTGTTAGGAGGTCAAAATTTCACACAGACCTAGTTACTGGCTAGTCTGGTGTATTTAATAATAATTTACGGACTATGTGTTGGCCAGAGCATGGTTTATAGGTAATGCCTTTCCAACATCCTCAGCGCATCTTTGTACCCAATGTGACAATGGCGTTCAAAAGGTTGAGTAAATATAACCATTTTCTTTTTAATTTAAAATGGTTTAGATAATTTATTGTTATTAATAATTCATTGTCTTCCAACAACATCATATTACGCCGAACATCATCATCTGCCCAACCTTTTTTAAGTTATGTTGGGGTCAGCTTCCAGTCAGCGACTGCCTAACTGTCCCTCGGGACACCCAGATCTTACACAGATGTTCTGAACAGACCAGGAGATTTAATCAACTTCTGGAGGGAGGTGGGCTGGTTGGAATAACCACCAACGGCCGCTATGGCCCACGGACAATGGTCCACTGAAGGACTAAGTGCGGAAACCAAACCCCATAACATAGAACATATAACTGTCCTCCACAACGCTGAGGCAAGACTGGTAGTCAGACTTTCGGGCTTCTGACTACCCGTAACGACGCGACTGTCAAAGATCTACGAAAGACAGCCGGGACCATTTGCGTTCCATATTACACCTTACATTGATAATAAAACGTATTCAAGCGAAATAAACGGGCAAGTAAAGCGAAAAGTTAGCTCAACTAACAGCGGCACTTTATTAACGGGTTTCCATTGGATTTGCGTGGATTTGTACTGGGTTTTAAATCAATTGTAACTAGTGGAACATTGTGCTATTTGCTGGTAATTCGATTAGTCTATGAATATTGCATACAACTGTAATGGTCGAGCAACAGGCAAGTTTTAGCGCGGTTTTAATGCTGAATTCATATATTAACTGCCTCTTTGGTCTAGTAGGCGAGAGCGCTACTACTGAGCATAAGGTGTTAGGTTCGATTCCCGGGTCGGGAAAATGTTATTAGGTTTTTCCCAAAGTAGTAGCCCGGAGTTTGGTTTTCTGCCCGGCTGATTTACAATGGACTTATGGCTGATTCCTATAATTTACGGACCATTATTGGTTAACATTAAGACTCTTGTATCTTTACCAATAATGAAGCAAAGACCTCATAGCTTTGCAAAGTGGACCGGTCTCCCTTAAGGAAGTAGCTATCACAGGTAAAATTTGCTTACGAATCTATTTATAAGCCCAGTTTGCCAATTACCATTGGTCACTAAAACGATTCGTTGTAGTTTATAGGTGCCCATAAAAAATGTTACCATTGGTAAGGAAAACGATTCGTTTTTTGTATATACGAGTAGGCATCGAGCATTAAACATTAAACTGGTGAAATGTGGGTGTACTATAGGTGGTTTGTTTATGTTATTTTTCTTCTATAAGGTGTCAGGAACATCGACGCGATAACTGTTACCATGGATTCAGTACATGATTCTGAACGCCCTAGCGTTGAAATTTTTCGTCGGTTATTTATAAATAATCTGCTGTTTCATAGAAAAGTGCAATACCTACGCGGTCAAAATGTATGGAACAGCTGTTTTGTTTTAATAACCGACGAAAATATTTTTTTGTTGTGTTTCAGAATCATGTACTAACAAGCTTCGCGTCGATGTCCCTGCCACCATGTATTGTGTTGGCAGAAACTGATTATAGGTTTACAATAGACAGCACCATGTGCGGTGGTGATTTCAGGAGGGCTACGCCCGTATTTTTAAGTAGCTACTTTCATATTCTAATCTCAGTCTCAATCTGTCAATAAAACCTTTAACTTACCTACATGTCACTGAGATGAGATTTCGACTTCAATTTGAACGTTTTTATTTAAGTACGAGAATTAACCTTCAGTTGTCCGACTGTGTAGAAAGCTTGGGGAGTCGTTGGGTGTAGGCTTTTTACTAGAAGAATCTATCGTTCTAGTTGTACTCCTTTTTCGAGCTACGAAGAATTATAAGATTTGGCGGAACATTTTCAAGTTTTAATGAAGTATAAAATAATGTATCGTTAGTTTAATCCTCACTTTCCTAAACTACTCGTATATGTATATCCTTACTAATATTATAAATGCGAAAGTGATTTTTTTTGTTTCTTGTTTGTTCCGCTTTCACGCTAAAACGGCTGAACGGATTTGGATGATTTAGCACATGGGTAGACCATGACCTGGGTTAGGATATAGGATACTTTTTATCCTGGTGGGTTGGTCTTGTGGGATAATTTCCGACCTCCACGTGGGTGAAGCCGCGGGCAAAGCTTGTTAAAATATAACTGCGAAAATAACAGTGTCTGACTGTTACCTTTTCACGCTTTAACGGATTTTGAAATCCGGGACTCAGGTAGACCATGACCTGAGTTGGTTATAAGATATGTTTTACTCTGGAAGTACGCTCCTATAAAAAAAGCTGTACGCGAGCGAAGCCGCGGGCAAAGTCAAGTATAAAATAATGTGTAAAAAATTATCACTTATCACGTGCTTGTCACAATTACCCATATAGTTAGATTTACCTATGGACTTTACCTAATTTCGATACAAATCTGTCACTTTTCCTTGTATATTTCAATACTTCCAAAGTGCACATCCCTCACGTTTTTCGAGGAAGCGTGTATGCTGAGCGGATTGTGTAATTAATTTCGATTCTACGAACATGCAGGTTATCTAAAATTATATAAGTTCAATTCCCAGTAGGTAGGGAATTAAATAATGAGGGATGGAATGTTTTGATGTTAATTATAAAGTAAATAAATAAATTTATTTTCCAAAAACGATTTAATTATTATAAAAAAATGATTAAAGAAAATAAATAAAATACGTTTATTTGCGGTGAACATGACGCAAAGAAAAATCAAAACACGAAAGTAACAATTTGGAAGAAAATATGCGTCACATCCACGCAAAACGGCCATCACTCGGCGTAATTCTGCGACCCTATGTGAGACAGAGACCCAGCGCTGGTTATCAGCGACAGCCGGCGTTGACGTGATGACGTCAACCAGTGCAGCTTATAGTGAAATAACAAATTATGAAATCGAAAATAAAATAAATACAATACTTAGTCCTTAGTGTTTATGTCCAAAAATTTTATTTACATAAACCAATTTAATTATTAATTAAAATGTTTTTTCATCATACATGAAACATGTACGAGTATATTAATTTATCAAAAGTACCAATAATTTGATATATATCAATATTAACCTGTTCAGTTTGTAATCAAATTCAATTAAAATAATTACTTTATCACAAACATTGAAAGAAAAGAAAGAAAGAAAGAAAAATGCGTTTATTGGCAAACACCAGAAAAATACACCTTATAACTAAAAAAAATACAAAAAACAATGATTATAATGCCAATAGGGCCTCAGCTCAGCATAAATGTCAGATGGCAACACACAGTGTACCACCTGACGCTGATGTTCAGCTGCAACCCACGAGTACCATACGCTAGAATAATAAAGACAGGGAAGTGTGTGTCCGGTGTAATAAATTAAATTAACAGAATAAATTAAAGGTAAGTAGTAAAAAGCTCACAAAATCAAATAAATGTTGTGACTTAGATCAGTGTGTATGGTGTGTTGTGAAAGAGAAACTAAAATAAATAAATACCTAATATCTGTAGTCTTAGTAGCTACATTAAAATAAAAATAATAAATAAATAAAAATCTATCCTCTATAAATAGAAAGTAGGTGCCTTCAATGCAAAAAATCGTGTGACTGCGTTGTTCTTCTAAACTACGAAACGGAACGGATTTTGACGGAGTTCTTAAAATCATGACAACAACCGCCAAGAACACTATGACGTCGACCCTTAGAATAAAAACTCGTCGACCGGTGCAACATAAAATGAAATAGTCAAATAATAAAAAATAAAAAAGATAAACAATTGAATTATAAAAATGAATTATTAGATGATTTATTTAATTAAAAAATAAATTAAATGGCAGATATGTCGGCTCGAACATTTTCAGCATCCTTTTGATGGTTCAATAAAAATTCTTTCAATTTAAATTTGAAAGTTGAGCAAATTTCAGTAAATTAATAAAACTCCTTCCATTATTTTCCCCACACTATTTAAGTAATTGTTGCCGTCCGTGTTGGACTCCGTGTGGTGCCGGACGTAAAGAATAGTACCATCCCATTTCTCCCCGTGGGTGTCGTAAAAGGTGACTATGGGACTCACTAGAGAGCAGCGTTCTCTATGCATTTTAACACCATACTGCGATCGCCAACCCGCCTGCCAAGCGTGGTGATTATGGCAAACCCCCCCATTGGAGGGACGCCTATGTCCGACAGCGGACGGCTTTTGGCTGAACTGATGATGGTGATGACTATTTAATTCTATGCACTCGGATTAACATAACAAAATCGAATCAAATATCATTTAACTTTATTCAAATTAGGCTGAGAATCAGCACTTTTTAAATGTTAATATTACATAAGATAGTCCCCCAAAACGCCCGCCCTTCACCACTTCCTCGTGCTTTAGCTGGGAAGAAGAAGTGGCGCAACAAACTCCCTAGCAGCACAGCTGTTTGTTCATTTAGAAAAACTTGATTCTATACAATAGTATGCAAAGTAATTAATATTACAAAACAAAGGAACACAAAAGATTAAATTAAATTATCAGCTAGCAGACGCCAATATACCAACAAAAACATTGCAAACTATACTCAAGCCAAAGGTTTAATTAATCGAGTCCGATCGAATTCCCATTTAAATATAAATATAATTAACGTATACATTTATATAATCGTATTCTCTAAGTAGCTCATTGCTTTCTAAACCCACGAAAATCAATCCACAATTTCCTGATGACCTAATAAACGACAAACCGTAACCGACCGAAAATAAGTTACAATATCAAAAGAAACAATCGTACAGCTTAAAGAAAAACCCATAATCACACACACACACACACACACACACCGCCAGTTTCACTCACTCACACACACACTCATCTCACTGTGTGCACACACGACAATAGGTATCCCACACACGGAAATTCTTACAATTTCGATTCAATTTAGATTTCTTGCCGGCGCCTTTACAGGGTGTCCCTGTTTAGAAATCGAATTTCAGTTTCGTATGAAGTTAGTGTGGAGTTCTTGGATTTTATTTTTGTCTGGTTGTTTTCTGTTTCATGTGGCGAAAGGTTTAGGTTGATTGATCTTAAATCGTTTTCTACCTAAATTTTTGGTCAAGTTGCTTACGTTTTTATTTTAAAGAAGAATGTCAATTACTGGTTAAAATTACAGATATTCGTGTTATCCGTTCTATTATGACGGAGTCACTTTCGTACTAAATAAAAGTTTTATCGCTACCTAATTTAACAAAATCATAATTTTGTTTTAACAATAAATTATCATAAACAATTGTATTTTTTAATTTACTACTTATTTCCACCAGACACGCATTTACAAAACACGATTGCTAACAAATTTGTTTTTAACATTAATTTACATCTCCACTGAAAACAATACGCCTAATTGAATGTTCTTAAACACGCAATACGATGTTTAAATGTTAATTAAATTAATATTATTCACACTTACAGTCCTTTCGTGCTATTTATATTGACACAAAACTTATCTGGTCTACGAAGGTCGTTGTCGCTGTGATATTATAAGGGTTGGGCAGAGGTGTACCCATTGCACCCAAATTTCACCAGTTATGTTTTAAGTCCCATGTAGGGCGAGCCTCATGCCATTAACCGGTAACAAATGCAGACATTGGGCAGCTACTGAGGAATTCCAGATAGCTTTGACTTTGCCCGACCTGGGAATCAAACCCAGGACCTCATACTCAGCAGTAGCGCTTGCGATCGCTTGACCAACGAGGCAGTAATTAATAAATAATATAATTCTTTGTTACAAGTGCTATAAAAATGGTGATGAATGAAATAGCGATTATGAAAATCTTCAGGTAATAGTGACTTTTTACGTCTGATCTAATTATTGTTATTATTTTTCGAGCACTTAAAAGTATAGTAAAAATAAACTTTCCTACTGAAGCAGGTAAAAGGAATCATTAGTCTACTGTCAGACAGAAATGTAGTTAACTGATTTAGGCGTCACTTTGCGGAAATCTATATATATAAAATGATAAACTGACTGACTGACTGGGTGATATATCAACGCACAGCCCAAACCGCTGGTCCTAGAGACATGAAACTTGGAGGGTGTGTTCTTTGTAAAAAGTAAGTATCCACTAAGAAAGGATTTTTGGGAATTCCACCCCTAAAGGGGTAAAATAGGGGATGGAAGTTTATATGAAAGTCCGTCAGTTTTGAAGTTAGGATCTTCAAATTTTGTGTTTAGGCTGACGATTGAAAATTAATTTATACGTGTCTCAGCGTTTTTGATAATTCTACCCCCGAGGGGTTAAAAAGGGGATAAAGTTGAAAGTCCTTAATTTAAGAAAAATCACTAAATTTACTATCTAGGCTTATGGTTGGAAGCTAACGCAACGGTGTTGTTGGAATTTCAACCCTTAAGGGGGTGAAAAGGGGGATGTAATTTTGTTTGTAATTAAAGTTCTTTATTTTTTAAGTTAAAATCACTAATATTTCGGCTTATTATTCTATTATATTCGCAACCCACTGCTGGGCTCGCCACATTTGAGGCGATAAGTCCTCTCTTTGAGGAGTGACTAGAAAGGCGCCACGGCGTCCTCACCTTCCGCCTGACGCAGGTCCTCACCGGACACGGTTGTTTCGGGAGGTTCCTGTTTCGCATAAGGCGGGAGGAAACGCCCAGGTGTCACCACTGTGTGGATCACCCGGAGGACATGGTGGAGCATACGGTGAAGGTCCGCCCGGCTTGGGCGGGGTACCGTCAGCTCCTTCTGCGAAGCAGTAATACTCGCAAAGGAGAAGACGGAGCGCGTGAGGGAGAGGCAGATGTCGGCACAACGGAAGGGTTCCGCTAGGACCCATGCCTGCCGGGGTCGCGGGAAAGTCCGAAAGTGATACCGTGGCCCCTGGCAACGTACAGGTAATTGAAGACACACGGGTGGGTTTTAGTCAGTAAGAGTCTGTCACGCCCTCCCGCTCCGCCCAGAACGGGAGAAGTTATTTGATCATTTACCACCCTAAAAAAAAAAAGGGTCTGAAAAGGGCCATGAAGTTTTGTATTGAAGTTGCTCATTCGCTGAATTTTGTATTCAAGTAAAAATAATATAAGTGCACGTGTACTGCTTCTAACTTTACAGTATTTTACATAGAGCGACTGCCTATCTAACCTCCACAACGCAGTTACTGGGTAATACGATACCCCTTGGTAAGAATGGTTGTCAGACTTTCGGGCTTCTGACTTCCCGCAACGACTGTCAAAGATCCACGAATGACAGCCGGGACCAACGGCTTAACGTGCTTTTCGAGCTACGGACGGGTCTTTGTATGGTCACCCATCTACAGACTAACTGCGGCAAGTGTAGCTTAACCTGATCGATAGACCTGTGCGGCTGTTATTATTTAGCCACGGGCCCCTGCCCCGGAGAACCCCCCCCCTTCCCCTTCTCCGGGAGAATCGATATAGATATAGATTAGGATAGTAAGGATACGAACAGAATGCGATACTGCTCATCCATCATAGCAAATAGCGTGATAATTTGTACCCTACAGACTGACCACACATATAGGGAACACCTATGCAATGTTATTGAGGCCAAAATAATAACTGGATCTGCCAGACGAGAAACAGTCTTCGTGCCGCGTATACCATTGATACCAAATAATGACCTTCCGTTTGAATTTAAAAGATTGTAGTTGACTATTAATAAGTCACAGGGACAAACTCTGAAATTTGCTGGAGTTGATTTGCGGCAAGACTGTTTCTTCGTCGGCCAATTTTATGTGGCTCACTCACGTATTAGCTCTCCAACTAGCCTGGTTGTTTTAGTGCCCGCTTCCGAATTAGTGAAAAACATTGTATGAAGAGAAATACTGTAAAGGATTTAGGTAGATACCGGTCCTTTACAGTCTTTTTACAGTAGGTATTTCTTGACAGTATTCCTCAAATATCACAGATAGTGGAGGACAATTAGCCATGAACAAAGCTCTATATTGTAATTGTTATAATCATTCATAAATATCTAGAAAAAAGAATTTATACTCTACGCAGACGAAGTAAAATAAAATAGTAACGAAGTCAAATCTTACATTGAATATTCGAGTCTGATGCCGAAAACATAGTTTTTAGAATTTTGGTCTGTTTGTTTGAATGTACGAGTATGTTCCGGTTTGCACAAAAACGGATGAACGGATTTGGATGATATTTGGCACACAGAGTTTATAACCTGGATTAACCTATAGGTTATTTTTTAATCCAGGTAGTACGTTCCCGTCGGATATTTTCCGACATCCACGCGGGCGAAGCCGCGGGCAAAAGCTAGTCCATTATAAAATACAATAGACGACGTATATTTAGTAACTTAATCCGCTTAACTGTTCTTAAAGAGCATGTAGAACCCTGAAATCCACAGGTGTTTCTCCTCTCAACGAGGCATCCTCAGGATGGCGATTGACTTGTTGCGAATCCGGACAACAACATTTGTCTTTTTCTTCTTTGGGTTCTTAATGACTCTTTAAGAACAGTTAAGCGGATTAGGTTAATAAATATACATCGTTTGCTGTATTTTTTTTTGACAGAAACATATTTGATGAAATGTCATTATTTATTAATAGGTATAAGTACTCATGCATGACATGTACGTCGACGGCTCCAAATTTTTTTATTGTTTAAAAGTTATAATGATCATGAACACTATTCTTAAATATCTTTGTATGTAGCTAAAACGCACTCGGTGCATGTTTTGTTTTAATTCAATTAATTAAGTAATTTTTACAGAGCACCCTGTAAGTCACCTGTCCCCAGAGATAAAGTTGAGTGTTTCCTACATCGAAGGTGTCGAATGAACGAACGAATGAAATGATCTAAAGACGGTATTCATCAACCTTTTGTAACTTTTAACAAAGGATTTCGAACCTTATTTTCTTGAAAATAAAGTTTCGTTTTACACGCCACCTTCGTGAACAAATTTTAAGTTTGATCTACGAACGAAGTGTTAATTTTGAGAGCTTTAACCTGAAGCCGGTTCGGAAATTTTGTACTTTCATAAAGTTTTGTTTTTCAAGTCCTAATTTACGATATTATATTATGAGGAATAATCCTAAAAGTTGGCAACATCGCAAATAACTGTCAATTATTTACCTGTTTTGATTCATATAGCAATATTACTGAATAGAAATAAGAAATGTGGCGAACTAGAATATTAATAATGAATTGCAATTATAACATTGAATTTGATGTTGTACCCATTTTAGGTGTAAAAAACGCATTTGGAAAGTTTCCAAATAGTTTTTTTTACATCTAAAACTAAACATTCGGTGTTACGATATTAAATATTGCATTTCATAATCAATATTCTAGTTCGCTAGTTAGCCACATTTCTTATTTCCACACAGAAATATTGCCAAATTAATCAAAACAATGAAATATTTGACATCTATATGCGACGTTGCCCACCTTCCGAATAAACGCTCTTAAGTACCTAATGAATACTTACTTGCGATTTTCACCTACGGGAGTTAAGGAAAAGGTGACTAAGGTATTATTATTTATTCGTGGATAGAAGGATAAGTTATAGGCCATGGTACATTGAAGGGTGCCGTAGTTGGGATGAATTTATCCCAAAAACAAACTTAACATCGTAGTTAAAAACAAGTTCCCATACATTCCAACTGCAAATGTAAATTTTTACGCACAATTCTTCTTATTGAGAGATTTACCATATTATTTTAAGACCATATAGACTTCTTATAGGTTTTCCTGTAATCTATGAGTAAAGAACCATTCTCTAGATTTTTTCAAAATTTTAGGCGCAGTTGTTTCGGAGATAAGGGAATGGTCTTTTTTCATCAATATTTTTAAAAGTATTTCATTTAAAATTATGAAAAAATATATTGAGATCCTCTATTTGCACCCCAAAAGTGACCCCCATATTTAAAATTCATTTATCTACATTACACGTCCGTGTATGGATCTCAGAAATACTTATGTGTACCAAATTTAATTTCACAGCCAATTGGCTGTGATAGACGGACAGACAGGCAGACGAGAGATCCTATAAGGGTTCCGTTTTTTCCTTTTAAATTGCACTATTCTGATTGTTTGTTTGGGATCTTGTTAGGGTGGATACCAATAGTGTAAAAACAAGCTTGCAGCTTTGAAAGACCATGCTTACTGTATGGTGTTGCAAAGCCCTGAAATTGTTGTTGCCGGCAGAAGCTATCTCCGCATGACTGGCGTCGTGGTTGAGAAACGTTGTAGCCGCGTCGAGAAGGGTTAGCTGTTTTGAAAGGATGCCCAACATATTCGTTTTCGGAAGACGGCTAAAACTATAATTTTAAACTTTGTATGAAAAATGGCCAATGCTTGAAGGGCTGTATCTCGGGTTCTATTGGATATAGGTACTTTAAAAATGTATTGAATGAGCCAAACCTGAAACAAGTACGAACATTTCAGTTTTTTGAGCCCCACGCAGTTAGCACAGGTCTTTCGAAGCTTCAAACTTGGTTTTACATTATTTTATAGTTTCTATTTTAACAACATCCCAAAAAACTAGTACATTGCAATTTTTGCGACGATTTTTGAATGGCCTATTATTTATGGGTAACAGTATCCTCCTGTCTGATAAAAATAAATTGTGATTGCAATCCTTTTGCAAAATACAGCGATAATTGAGTAACCTTTGTCCTTTGTAGTTGTCATTGGCAGACTTAGAGACGAAGTTACCTACAAGTGCCTTACCTCCATATTGTGTTCGGCGTACGCTGGGCAGTGCGGCCACTAACGGCCACGTTGGTTGGTAAATCTTTAAGCTTGGCATGAACTATTTTCGTCACAACAGAATAGGATCCAGCAGAAATGTTAACAGGTTAGTATTGTGATTTATGTACAGCTTTCCAAATGAAGTATGTGCTTCGGGAATCATAGTCTTCCTCGGAAATACGATAGCGTGATGATGAGATCTAATATGGAGCTGTTACAACCATGGAAGTACTTGCTTATTTGGTGTTATAACCCGATTTATATAACTGCGCGCCTGTCAACGACAAAATATTACAGTGTTTTAGGTTTAAATAAGAACAATAAAATGAATAATACGGCAGAACTGTGGAGACGAGACGAGTTGTGTAGACCGTACTAAGAGGCGTCGGGGCGTTTAGGAGGTAACCAAGCGCACAGTTATAAAAATCGAGTTATACCAATAATATGTTTACAAAATTATAGATTAACTACTCTATACAACTACAAAAACTATTCAAAACTTTTGAGTGACAAATGACGATCGGAGACCGGAGTAAGTAAACCTACAGAGAGGAAATGATAGGAACTGCACAGCGCGGTATTACAAAAACTAAGAAGCATTGCCTCTGTGGGGGGTTACTCTGTGACGAGACGTTCATGTTAATTCGGAAACACGAACATTACCGAAGCGCATACTTTTCTCAGTAAAACTGTAGGTAGATTTAGACCCGAGTTCACCAACAGATGGTTAAATTTTAAACATCTGTTCTAACCATAAACTGCTGTTTAACAATATTTTACTGTTCACCAAGCACTAACAATTGATTAAGTACGGTAATCGGACGGTTATCTTAAACGAAGTAGCCGACTCGGTTTAACCATTGGTTTATGCTTCCAGATGTGAAGTTTTGCATTGTGACCGCCATGGGATCTGGAGGCGAAGGTCCTCCCGCACATGTGGGAGTTGCGCGAGGAGGCGAAACGCCGGGGTATAACTCCGCTGCCGCAACAAATCGCGGCACAGCGGACAGAGCTCCGGCGGGATCTCATGGCGGTATGGAGTGTGCGACTGTCGCAACCCAGCGCTGGGCACTCCACAATTGCGGAGGTAAGTCCCCTCTTTGAGGAGTGGCTGGAGAGGCGCCACGGCGTCCTCACCTTCCGCCTGACGCAGGTCCTCACCGGACACGGTTGCTTCGGGAGGTTCCTGTTCAGGATCAAGCGGGAGGAAACGCCCGGGTGTCACCATTGTGTGGATCGCCCGGAGGACACGGTGGAGCATACGGTGGAGGTCTGCCCGGCTTGGGCGGAGCACCGCCGTGTCCTCACGGAGGCGATCGGCGGCAGCGATCTCTCGCGTCCGGCCCTGGTTCAGGCCATGGTCCGGAGCGAGAGTGCATGGGAGGCCGTCACCTCCTTCTGCGAAGCAGTTATGCTCGCGAAGGAGGAGGCGGAGCGCGCGAGGGAGATTGAAGCTGCACGCCCTCGCGCCCCTAGTCGCCGCAGGAGACGCCCCGGGCGTCGGGAGTCACAAGTTGACTTCCGGCCACCGTAGGCGCGGGCCTGCGGACGGTGAGCGATGGGCAGCTCGCCGTCCGATAAGGACCAGGCCCGGGTCGACGGCGCGTTGTGTTCCACGCGCGCCTCAAAGGGATGTCAGCACCAACTGACGGGGCCCGAA
Organism: Agrochola macilenta; assembly: GCA_916701695.1. Lineage (NCBI taxonomy): Eukaryota > Metazoa > Arthropoda > Insecta > Lepidoptera > Noctuidae > Agrochola > Agrochola macilenta. The sequence continues at coordinate 3,955,790 of OU753554.1, read as the reverse complement.
AGGACCAATGCCTGCTGGGGTTGAGAGTTTGTCCGAAAGGGATATCGCGGCCCCGGCACTCAGGCAACGAAAGGAACACGAGTGGGTTTTAGTCAGTAAAAGTCTGACACTCCCTCTCGCTCTGCCCAGAGCGGGAGGAGTCATTTGATGATTTCCCACACAAAAAAAAAAAAAAAAGTTTTGCATTGTGCATCACTTTTTTAGATGAACGAATACCTTACTGACACATAAACCTTTTTTTATTATTATAATTTATAATTTATTGATTTGACAATTTATACTAGAATTTATTATTATTAAATTGTATTGGAATGTTTTTAGTGTGTCGAAATTTTTTATTAGAATTGTTTAATAATGTGTGATAATTCAATTCAATTGAATTCATAATTGTTTGATAATTTATTATAATCAGCATGCTTGTACCAAAATAATATTTGTACGTCGAGTACGGCTAGATAGAGCGTTCTTTGATTTATTAAAACATCTGTACCCAGCCTACCTCAAATAAAAAATATTTGTATGTATTTAGTTACAAAATAAAAATGCAAGACGCTGATTTTAAAGGTACAGAAAGAATTTTGCGCACTCCCCGTATATTCAAAACACGGCGTAATGAAAAAAAATAAAAATTATATTGTCACATCTAAACTACCAAAACATTAAAAAATAAAATCAGATTTTTGTAGTAACTACTACGTTTTATTCCATTTTCAAGCGCATCATTTAAAAAAAATGGTTTATTGGTCTAATGCGAAAGTACTTGCACAAAGGGTGGCGCCAAACGCCATACCTACATCACGCAAAATGACTCGAGTGACGTCTATAACCTATTTAAAAATGTCCTCTGTGAGTTTAAAAATGAAAATTGATTGACGTTGACATTCTACATTCACAAAATATTGACAAACCATTCGATCATTCCGTAATTTTCGACTCACTCATTAAAAAACGCTTGGTTATTTAACCGTTGGTTAGAAATGAATGGTGAACTTGAAAAAAACGCGGTTTGTTTAAACAACTGTTTAATGCTAACAGAACGGTTACGTAATCAATGTTTAAGATGTAGTTGGCGAACTCGGGCCTTAAAACAAAGACAAATGTAAACCAGCCAGTCACTGTTTACGATTCATCCTCTAAATTGTAAACAAAATGTCATACATGTAAATTAGCCGAATGGTCAAGGTATTGTGGCCAGCGTTACATCCCTTGTCATGAGGGGATTATCTCGCGTGTTATGTGGATGTTAGGTGGGCAGGTGCATAACAATTGGTGGGCGATTACGGCTGTGATTGGCAGGTACATGTGTTGTGTAGCTGTAGGTGTAGGTATTTTGAGTCTGTTTAGCATTTGCATTGACTTCACTATGAGCTAAATAATAGGTACTTTTGCATGCAAAAAAGTTTTTAAGCTATTGCATAGCTTCTATCGCGGGCCTTGAGCGTGGAGACCGAATCCAGAAAGAAATTCCGTAACGAAAATAACCTAACACCCCCATAGAGTGAAATTTTAAGATGCGCGCGCATCATTGTGACACAAATTGTCACTGTGACACAAATTGTCACTGTGACACAAATTGTCACTGTGACACAAATTGCATAAGTTGATAAAAATGCTATGCAATAGCTTTACCGCGGCAGTCTCCGAGTGGCACACGTCTTTTTTTTTTGTTATTTAATTTTATTGAGGTCCTTAGTGATATTTTATTATTATTTAACTATGAAACAATTTAAAAACTAACAGACTTAAAATAATAATAATAATATGTACAAGTATATAAGAAAGGGGTGGACAATCATAGGGCATCAAAAAATTAAATTATTAAATTAAATTATTTAATTGAATGAATGAATGAATGATATATTTATTTGCAAGAATATAGGTAGCTAACAAGTTTTAAAGGTCTATGGGCCACACTATATTCGGCATTTCAGCCGTGCAAATATTCAGATTTTACATCTTGGTTAGGTATACTAAAAGCATGCAAGTACCTACACATTTAGTAATTAGCAATAAAATAAAAATACTAATAATAATTTCATAATTTAAATTTAGATTACAATGCAATTAATAAAATTGAAATTAAATACAATTCTATTAATTTAAAATAATAATTTATACAAAAAATTGCGGAACCCCTTTAGTACCAACGTAACACAAATGTTTGAAACAGTCTGTCGTGAATCGTAATCTTTTGTTTTTGAATGATGAACCGGAACTGTGACCAGTCGGGCATAACTCATATTTGACTGAACCAAATTTTCAGGCTGTTTTCTGCTGTCTTCAGTTTGTTATCGATAAAGGTGGGGTGGAACACGATTCTTCCATTTCAACGCGTTTGCAATCGCCTGTTCATCAAGTGTCTGAGTGAATCGTCAGGCAATTAACAAACAAACAATAAAATGGATGCCGTACTATTGATTATTGCTCTCATTTTCTTCTTAGTTGTTTACCGCTAAGGTAGGCAAAGGAGTTAAGTACCTAAGGTCTATTCAAATCCTTGTTTCCAATTGATGTTATTTCCACTTAAACAAACATCAACTTCATTGTCGTCTAAATAAAGTTGATTTTAGACTGACTAGTACTGTTCAATATGTCATAAAAAATATAAAGTTGTAGCGCCAACTGAACCTTATGTGTAGGCATGACAGTTGTTTCTCTTAAAAGTCGTGTTTGTTTGCGAACACAGATTAAGTACTAGCTTTTGCCCGCGGTTTCGCCAGCGTGGAGGTCGGAAGTTATCCCATGGGAACGTACCACCGGGGAAAAAAGTATCCTATGTCCTAACACAGGTCATGGTCTACCCATGTGCCAAATTTCATCTTAAACCGTTCAGCCGTTTTAGCGTGAAAGCGTAAGAAACAAACAAACTCACTTTCTAATTTATAATATTAGTTAGGATGTACAGAGTGTCAGGGACACCGACGCGAAGCCTGTTACCACGAATTCGGTACATAATTCTGAACCCACCTGCGTTGAAATATTTCGTCGGTTATTAAAAAGAAAAAACAGCTCCTCCATACATTTTGACCGCGTAGGTATTGCACTTTTCTATGAAACTGCAGATTTTGTTTTTGAGGAGCTCATGGCTAAGTAACAACAGCCGTACTGGTCGATCCATCAGGTTTAGCTACGCTTGCCAGGGTTGGTCAGTGGATGGGTGACCATCTTTACATACCGAGAATCCTCCGTGCCTCGGAAAGCACGTTAAGCCGTTGGTCCCGGCTGTCATTCGTGGATCTTTGACAATCGTTACGAGTCGTCAGAAGCCCGAAAGTCTGACACCAGTCTTACCAAGGGGTATTGTATTACCCAGTTACTGGGTTGTGGAGGTCAGATAGGCAGTCACTCCATGTAAAATACTGGTATTCAGCTGCATCCGGTTAGACTGGAAGCCGACCCCAACATAGTTGGGAAAAGGCTAGGCAGATTGATTGCAGATTTTTTTTTTAATAACCGACGAAAAATTTATACGCAGGGGTGTTCAGAATCATGCACTGGATCCATGGTAACAGTTTTCGCCTCGATGTACCTGACCCTGTATAGTATAAATAATAATTAGGATTAGGATGTCCCATGAATCTCAATTTTTTTCAGGTCCTTAATAAAAATTGCTGCAATGTCTTCAAAGTTAACTCATTTGACAACTGGTTTACTAATTGTAATTATGCTTCATGCACTTTAAAAGTGTTGAAAGAAAATTTCGGTGGTACTGTGCACTATTCTTTTACATTCTAAACCTAAGTAAACAAAACACCTGTCCAGTGTAAGCTATACTATACGAACTATAAAACATATTATTTTTATCCGCGGAGGTCGGCATCTGGTCACGTCGTATCCGCCTTAGTATCCGCTTTAATTTCCGAACGGCATTTAACGTGATTTCGTGCTCTAACGACTGTTAGGGATGCGGTGCAATCGATAGTTTGTTGACGATAAAATTTGTGTTTGGCTACATCATTATATGGTTGTGAGCATCTGATTTTGTTGGTCTAGTGATTTGAAAGCTTTTGTTTATTGTTAATAATGTTTTTACTACAAGATCTCCATTGATCATGCAAGAAAACAGTTAAATAGATATGTATAAAAATAAGTTTATTTCCGAACAAATCCAATTGTACTCTAAAATATAACATCCATTATGGGGTCAATCTTGCTGCAACAATTTGTTATATAGTAGTAGTATAGTTAGTAACTAGTTAGTGGCATACATATCGCAAAATCTATCGGTATCGTTATTTCCATTATAAGCAGCTAAAACATTACCCACGGTCATAATTAAAAACGAATAAACTGAAATAATATCGATAGGACGTCCTCACATCCCTATCGTCCACGGAACAAAATGAGACCAACGAAAAAGTTACAGAACAGAAGCGTATTATAATTTAATTGCCTTCTTTAATTACGTATCGACGTAAATCTCTTTTAATTCTAACTTAATTAGCAAACGAAGTGGAACTTTTTTATGGAAAGAGACGTTCTATAAAGTATACTTAATTGGACATTAAAAGTTTTGATAGATGACTTTTCGGACGGAAACTCAAGGGAAAAGATTTCTTGTTGGTATATTCTGTAATGCTTTTTAATTTAGGGAAATTTATTGTTGAGCAACTTAAATTGTTCGTAAATCACAACTGTCATTCTTTGACAGTTGTATATAGATAGAAATGGTTTTAACACGGAAAATTGGCGTAGGGTGTACAGGTCGCCGGAGCCGCGCCGGTGGCTCTTCTCTCCGGAGATAAATTATAAGCATTAGCTCCATAATTTTTTTTTTCAAAAAAATTATAAGTTTCCAATTTTCCTACCAGATTGCATCTATGATAATTATATTTATGTACAATATTGGCTATTAGAACCCATTTCAAGCAAAAACATCGACACTCTAAAATTTAAGCTCCAATGTCTTCGACTGCCTTTTTTTCGATTCACAGTGCGCCACCGTACTGGCGCCGCGTAGATTTTACACGCATTTGAGATATATTATTCTGGTTTTTTTTTCATCTTGCGGTCTTGCGCCAGTGCGGCTCCAGCGTCATGTACAGGATCCCTCACAATTAGTTTTTTCTAACTAGGTATCTAGATATTGCTGCAATTGCCACGCATGACAGACAGATGACATATTGCTAAAGTGTCATTTTGAATATAGGTTGTAGATAATGCTGCAATTGCCAAGCATGACAGACAGATGACATATTGCTAAAGTGTCGTTTTTATTATATGTCTTTTGGTTATTAGGACCTTAGGCTTTAAGGACATTTTGATACGGAGGGATCACAATATACAGCAATAAGCAGACAAGAGGTTTCTACACATATTTCTGGAGATATGGAAATCCTAGCTGGTTACTCATTCTTTTAGCACATTAACACCCACGAATAGAGACAAGGTGACCATATTGTGCAGGGTCTGTTTACTCGTAAAAGAGAGTGGACTTTGAAGGGTAGCGTTTGTTTACTTAGTTTTAATGATAATCTATCCATATTATAAAGTCAGTTTTCGCATCTGTCTGTGTGATAGCATTGTTCTTCTAAAATACGCTACAGATTTTGATGCGGTTTCATCTCATTTAGAGAATGTATTCTTTTATTAAAAGGTTTATGTGTTGTATTTTGTTGTGTGTACATTAATATTTACCGAGATTTAAAGAAATCTCGATATTTTGTTAAGTCGTAAAATTCATACGAAACAGGGGCGGATCGCCAATTGTATCATAAAATGGACAGAAAACCAAAGCTGTTTTCTTTGCTGCTTATTGTTTTGCGTGAGCAATTTTCAATCACGATTAATATTTGTTTATTAATAATGTTATGTATCAGAGAACTCAATCTGGAAGGCATTAAACACTTAACGTGCTTACAACAAAATAGTAGAAGAGTGACAAGTAATTAACTTATATTATTATTTATTTATATTTCAGACAACATGATCCATTTTGTTAGTAAAAAATAGTGCAACTGCTTTTATTTTTTCTTCTAGGTAGGAACCGATTTTTGAAAGTAAAAAAACGTGGTTTAACATTCGGGTTTTTGCAGTTGTTCATTAAACCACGATAACCTAACCCTATGCAAGAAGGCAATGAAAACACAAAATAAATCATAAAGTAACACAAAAAAATGCAGATACGATAAGTATACGGATTCGTGAACAGGCTCGCGGAATTATGATGAATGTTATAGTTGCGTGCGTTGGACTTAGAAGGGGTGTAGGGTTGACTGTACGCCGAATTCATTGGGTTTAATTTGGCCTGTGTATTGAACATTGAGGGTTCGTTTAAATGATTAAAATATTTATAGTTCATTCAATGAAATTTCAAACATGCGATAACATCGGTACAAAATAAGATGAAGCAAGAATTTAAGTATCTTTGTATAGTTGATCACAAATGGTGAGTATTTCGATTTTTGGAACAAAATTTGGAACGAAATCGTCACGCGAATAAGCATTGCAACTCTTCTTTTAATCAAATATAAAATGACAGCTGCGAAAATTTTAAAAATTTTCGTAATGGTTGTCGTTTTCATGGTTTTCGAGGCTGGTAAAGCCGGTATGGCGGTTGCGAACATGTTGTTTTAGTTATATATCATACTTGTGAAGGAACTTCGTTCCTGACGGGGGTCCCCCGCCCACACACGTTTATTTCTTTAATTTAAAATCATTATGTCAAACAATCGAATGGAAACCTTAAATCCCTCTGCCTGGCAGTTTTTTATCTTTATACAATTCCGTGAGTAGAATAAAATTTGCTGCAATGCTGGTAATAGCGGCAATGAAAACCGAGAATCCTTCTATTCCTAAATATAAGATATTCTTGTTAAATGAAACCCATTAAAAAAAAATATCACTACTATCCTACAATTATTTATTTCAAGACATGAACTGGACTTGTTTTATTTTTCAAGAAACCGCAGCGTACGTAGTCGAACTATTCATAACTTCTAAAAGAGAACTGTTAGCTAGTTAATTAATGTTAGTTTAATCTAGCCTATAAAAGATTTCAGTTAAGCTTTCAGGGGTGGCACTTAGACTAATCTTGGAGTTATTTTTTAATATTTTTTGGGCTTACTCGTTCCATCACCATCATCAACCATACTTAGATCTCCATATATATATTTTTTTATTGACCCGACTTCATTACGACTTACGACAAAATTATTTTTATATTTTTTTAAGTACGTTCGTTTAGCTCAGTACCACGTACCAGCGTATGGGTTATTATGGTAAAATGTTAGCTGTATTCCAAGAAACATATCTATTTACTAGCCCAAATTCTAACACAACCCTCTCTCACCGGAATTAACAGATTGACAGCACATATTAAATTTAATACAACACAATTTACGACCAACCCTATGAGGCGGGGCTCAAAAGAAAATATATTATTTGTAACATAATATTATTAATTATACTAGCGACTGTTTCTACCTGAAATTATTACGGGCTAAGTAGAAAATTAATTATTGTAATACCACAGGCCGCGTTGTAATGCAGATTTTGACAGGTAAGGTTGGTTACACACGCGATTGTTTCAATGTAAGAACAATTTGTCGGCATTTTGTGTTCGGTTCAGCTTACTTGTATGGGTATGTTGTTAGTCTATTATGGTAATGAGTTCGAAGTTCTAGGTAGTATTTTGTATGTAACTGGCTGTTAGCTTAACTGGTTCAGTTAATGTCTGTGGTTAATGATTTACTGCAATGCCGCAGTGGCTGTAATCTTTGGTTTATAGGGGGGAAAAAATGGCTTACCGGTTATTCCTAATTTATTTTTAATGCGCCTCCTTGTGCGCTCAAGAATAATGTTGTTTTTCTGTTCAAATCAAATGAAATAATTTAATTACTTGCTTCAGCTTCATTTATATAGGTACATGAGGTGATACAAACAACAAAAGTTCTTTAAACCATATCTTCAGCTTAATATTTTTGTGTATTTATATTTTTTGACTTTACTTGGTTTTTGCGTATAATGATGTTTTTTTTTTCTAAAGATTCGTAACAGAATTTCTTTGTTACAAATCATACATTAATGAACATAATTTCATGCTTAACAAAATTCCTACCGGATTAATTTTAGCTAAAACGTAAAAACGTAGCGTGTGTAACAAACCTTAGTCTTAATAATACTCGCAAAATGCACGCATGGTCGTGGTCGTGCATACCTTCGCGTGGCAGATTAAGGGTTAAATGAATTTAAACTGCAGCATTAACCAAATCGCTTTAGTCATTTAATATAATCATTTTTGATAGCCATTTTGATACCGATTTTTTTTTTTTTTCCCCAACGGTCCCAGAAGGAGGGTAGGTAATGTTTTTCGAGAGTATGTATGTATGTCTATTTAATTGGCACGCTCTATAGCCTAAACGTCTTGATGGATTTTGACATATGAGGTGTCGTTAGATTCGTCTTAATCGTGGGAGTGACATATGCTAAATAATATTTATACATTACATCTGCAAATACACCTCACTGTCAGCAGTATCGTTTCACAGCAATATACTAACAAAACGGTGAAATTGATACTTATTAATTTAATCCCTCGAATATTCAAAACTGAAATCATCCAGTAATCACTGGTATGTATGTTCAAAATAAATATTTAATTAGTTTTATTAATTAATCGCCTCTCCGCACTGCAGCTAAGAGAATATCAGATATAATTCATAATTAAACTGCTTAACTTGCAAAGTGGATTTTGTTAATATTATAGACGGGCGGATGGTTGGGAAATATATTTTATTATGTAGCTTGGAATATGGTGTATTTTGTGGTTGATTATTATAACACAATATCACACCAGTAATCCCCGAAGGGTTACGCAGTGGTGTACCTATAGTAAACCCACATTTCGCCAGTTTAAATCCTATGTAATAAGGGGCGAGCCTTTGCCATTAACCGGGCACAAATACAGTCTTTAGGCTGCTACTAAATTCCTGATAGAAAAACCCAATAACACTTTGCCTGACCGGGGAATCGAACCCAGGACCAGCTTGCTCAGCTTGCTCAACAGGAGCGCTTGCAAAACCTAGGCCAACCAGACAGTGGTTGATAATTTAATGTGCTTGTTTTCTGAATAATTATTAACTGCGTTTCAAAACATTTTCAATTCTTTTCCAGCCTCAGTTCTGAAGACGATTACAAAAGGTCTTTTGGTTAACGTCATATAAATTCCTTTGGCAAAGTAATTTAAAAAACGACAGTTGGAAACGCCGGGAAGACACGCACACTGACCTTATTGATGATATTCTTCAAAAAGGCGACGGCAACCGGCACGAGTATAAAATGAACATTGCAAATGAGGAGACGCGCGAGTGTGGTTTCTGCCTGGATTTTGGCGTAAGAGGTGACTTTTTGGTAACTATGTTAGTCTGATTTTTTTATCCCGTACAATACCATCACCGTACGAGTATGTATACCTTCATAATATTAAATATTTTACATATTTGTACCTCAGACCAAATAAAAAACTAAGACAGAGCACGGCGAACAATACAGTGAAGCATGCCAAAACTACACCGCCGCTCTGTGCCTACATGCTCACACGCACACATTTACAACCTTTTACAATGACACTACAATCAAACTACAACACATATGTTTACGAAACCGGTTGAATTCACTGTTGACAGCGCTCTGTCTTGGTTTTTTATTCGATCTGAGACTTGTACACATCGAAATCCGACATAAAAAAGCCTTGGTATTGTATCATACTTACCTACCCAATCTGCCCTGAAATCCAAAGAAATCTCGTCCCCTAAACTCGCGCTTTTAACAGTAAAGTGACATCTTAAAGTATGGTTATAGCCCGTTCCGAAGCTTCTAAAGATGGCGTAAAAGGAGTATTAGATACACTGTAAATAAATTCACTCTCACGGTAATAAAATGTTCGCCTCGCACCGGATAAGTGTTGTTCCTTTGTCGAGAATAGAACTAGGTTCGTTCCCGAGACGTAAAATGTTGAATGAGATTTTTATTGTGGAAACAATCGTGTAGCTATGCATTTCGAAAGTGTTATGATTCAATTCTTTTATCAAATCAAATCAAATCATTTATTACTTTGCAAACATGGGCAATTATTACATGTTTTATTATGAAAGTCGTGGCTAAATAACAACAGCCGCACTGGTCGATCCATCAGGTTAAGCTACGCTTGCCGGGGTTGGTCAGAGGATGGGTGACCATCTTTACACACCGAGAATCCTCCGTGCCTCGGAGAGCACGTTTAAGCCGTTGGTCCCGGCTGTCATTCGTGGATCTTTGACAGTCGTTACGGGTCGTCAGAAGCCCGAAAGTCTGACACCAGGCTTACCAAGGGGTATCGTATTACCCATTTACTGGGTTGTGGAGGTCAGATAGGCAGTCGCTCCATGTAAAATATTGGTATTCAGCTGCATCCGGTTAGACTGGAAGCTGACCCCAACATAGTTGGGAAAGGCTAGGCAGATTGATTGTTTTATTATGAAAGTCCTCCATGTTCTACCGTCATGGGCATGCAAATCATATTAAATTTACACAAATTTAAAGACATTATAATTTTAAATAACAATTAGGAAATTATAACAATACATTTAATATAAATTAATGTCAAATCTTTCGAATTACATTAAATGTCAAATTAATACAAAAAATGTCAACAAGGTTGCAGCAATCAATAATAAAAATAAAAAATGAAAAATGGCAAATGGATTATTAGCATGTCAATCAGTCAGTGATTCATCACTAAGGAAGCCGTCAATTGTGTAATAACTTTTTTCAATTAATATTTCATATTTTTAACTTAATTTTTTTTTGTGTTTTCTTTAATAACATCACTTAGATGGAACTGAGTGAATACGTAGTTTTGAGAGTCAAATTGTATGATAAATGTTTCAAATACGAATGACAAAGCAAAATAATAACATTATATTATGATCTAATAAAAAAATAAAAATAAATAAAGGAAGGGCATCATTCTGAAATACCGGTTCTGAAATACCGGAAAAAGTCAAACGGAAGTCAATTTTGTTATTTATTAATTAAAACTTTATGCACAAGGAAAGAATACCGTACAAAGGCGGAGTTAATGCCTTAGGCATTTTCTACAAATCAACCTAAAGCTCGTATACGGCACGGTTTATTTACGGTACGGTGCGCTAGCCACACCGTAGAATAGTTGTGTCACCTGTATATGACACGGAAAACCATCGGCTGACGTATACGCTGACGGCGCCGTGCCGCAGTGCCGCCTTATCTGTTAACAAGCTTCCATAGTGAACTATATAATATGGACACGGTGAACCAACCGAAGTTTTTCAACGTTTGTGTTAACAGGCCTTAGACTATAATGGTGGCGTCCACACCTTCCGCCTGACGCAGGTCCTCACCGGACACGGTTGTTTCGGGAGGTTCCTGTTCAGGATAAAGCGGGAGGAAACGCCCGGGTGTTACCATTGTGTGGATCGCCCGGAGGACACGGTGGAGCATACGGTGGAGGTCTGCCCGGCTTGGGCGGGGCACCGCCGTGTCCTCACGGAGGCGATCGGCAGCGGCAATCTCTCGCGTCCGGCCCTGGTTCAGGCCATGGTCCGGAGCGAGAGTGCATGGGAAGCCGTCACTTCCTTCTGCGAAGCAGTAATGCTCGCGAAGGAGGAGGCGGAGCGCGCGAGGGAAATGCAAGATGCGCGCCCTCGCGCCCCTAGTCGCCGCAGGAGACGCCCCGGGCGTCGGGAGTCGCAAGCCGACTTCCGGCCACCGTAGGCGCGGGCTTGCGGACGGTGGGCAATGAGTAGCTCGCCGTCCGAGTAGGGCTAGGCCCGGGTCGACGGCGCGTTGTGTTCCACGCGTGCCTCAAAGAGATGTCAGCACCAACTGACGGGGTCCGTAAGGGCCAATGCCTGCCAGGGTTGCGAGTTTGTCCGAAAGGGATATCGCGGCCCCGGCACACAGGCAACGGAAGGAACACGGGTGGGTTTTAGTCAGTAAAAGTCTGACACTCCCTCTCGCTCCGCCCAGAGCGGGAGGAGTCATTTGATGATTTCCCATCCAAAAAAAAAAAAAGACTATAATGGTCAATCATAATGGTCTTTTATATCTTCGTCAGTTTTTTTTTATTCCTTTATCAAGTCGGAACACATAATACCTTTTGAAGCTACGGCACAGCAGAATATTGCACAGAAAATGTCGAGTTGACATCAACTTAAAACTTTTTTAATGGCCTGGCCATTTTATGAAATAAAAATATAAATTTTTAATTAAAATGTCAGTCTGTCAGTGTCATATTTTTTATTCGGTCTGACTTGTAAAGACGAAAATGTCGTGAGCAAAGTTTTGAGTATGAATTTGGATGGCTCTAAGAGTAGGGGAGGACCAAAGAATCGATGGATAGACTGTGTGGGAGATGATATGGATAGAAAGGGGGTCACTACCGAGGTGACGACTTATAGAGAAGCATGGAAAAAAAGACATGTTGCGCTGACCACAGATAAATTGGGATAAGGGCAAGGGATTGATGTAAAGAAGATGACTAATAATAAAATAAATGTTTTTATTAAAACTTACAAAAAATAAATTATATGTTTGTAAATTATATACAGGGGTGCATCGACGCGAAAACTAATACCATGGATTTCAGTACATGATTTTGAAACCCCCGTTGAAATTATTCGTCGGTTATTACAAAAATAATCTGCTGTTTCATAGAAAACTGCAATACCTACGCGGTCAAAATGTATATACAGTTTTTTTTTAAATAAGTGATAAAAATTTCAACACAGGGGTGTTCTCTAATCATGTACTGTATAAATAAAATAAATAAATAAATAGATTAAAATAAAAAAAAATATATGGAATCAATTTTCGCGTCGATTTATTATTGGGTGGCAGGGAACTGCCACCCTGTATAAAGGCACCGCCGTGTCATCACGGAGGCGATCGGCGACGGCGATCTCTCGCGTCCGGCCCTGGTTCAGGCCATGGTCCGGAGCGAGAGTGCATGGGAGGCCATCACCTCCTTCTGCGAAGCAGTTATGATCGCGAAGGAGGAGGTGGAGCACGCGAGGGAGATGCAAGATGCTCGCCCTCGCGCCCCTAGTCACCGCAGGAGACGCCCCGGGCGAGAGATGTCAGCACCTACTGACGGGGTCCGTAAAGACCAATGCCTGCTGGGGTAGCGGGTTTGTCCGAAAGGGATATCGCGGCCCCGGCACACAGGAAACGGAACGAACACAGGTGGGTTTTAGTCAGTAAAAGTCTGACACGCCCTCTCGCTCTGCCCAGAGTGGGAGAAGTCATTTGATGATTTCCCACCCTCAAAAAAAAAAAACCTGCCACAGGATTTAAATTTTATATACTCGTAATCGTTTATTTATAATAAAGCTTGTAAAAAGAGGCTCATTTAAAATAAGTACCAGAACAATTAAAATAGAGCACAGATGCTATTCAGCTATATTGATATTACGACGCATTATACAATGCAAAGTCGGTAAAGCAGATCGTGCAATGTGCAGAGACATAATTGTCCTTAAGTGACGTAGATATTTAGAATGTGACTGTAAATTAATAGTTTACATAGGTGTATGAGAGGATCTCTGATCTAGGTGTTTATCTCTAATAATCCGAAAACTAATAATATAAATGCAAAAGTGAGTTTGTTTGTTACGCTTTCACACTAAAACGGCTGAACGGATTTGGATGAAATTTGGCACATGGGTAGACCATGACCTGAAAAAGGACATAGACTACCTTTCATCCTGGATTGCAGATGAACTCGCGGACAACAGCTAGTTATCGATATATCTTGGTTTTCCTGCATGCTCATATAACCGTCTGTATGTAACATAACTGTGATATACATTTCAAGTGTCCTCTGATGTGTAACTGTCCTACATCGCTTAACCCTCTCACGTACACTATGAAGCGGACTGGCCGCGGGCGCAAATATTGTGTGAAATAAGCTTTATATTCCTCTATCTTCATAATATGGAACGGGGATCGCTGTCTAGATTGTGACTTTAGTTTGATTTAACTGGGCTAAAAGGGTTTTGTTGAAGAATATCACGAGAAAATACAAAAAAAAGAAGTATGAAGTAAAGCCAAAGAGAAGCCCAAGATGTTTATATTCATTGCTATTTTTGTTTCTCTATTTTTATCACGCGGTTTATAAGACTTTATTTTAATTTTATTTATTTATTAAAAATCCAACTTATATTAACAGTTTGCACCACACGTACAAGTTATAGGTCAATATCTATAAGTCATTCGTAAAATTTAAATTAGATCAAATTACATAAAAGTAATTTAATAATTTAAAATTAAATTCTAATTAATTAATTAAAATAATTAATTTTAATAAAATAATTAATGACGAAACACCGAGATTTATGTAATGAACGTTAGTTTAATATTTATGTATTAATAGTTTTTGGCCGCGGGTTTGCCTGCGTTGACTGTTATGCGAGAGACGTATCCTATGTGTTCATCCAGGTTATAAGATCCAAATTTTGTCCAAATTGAATTCAACCGTTTTTGCGTGATTGAGTAACAAACATCCAAACATCTAAGTAGGATACACCTCACCTCAGTTTATCATATAAGTAGGATAGTTAGGATACACAAACTTTCCGGAATTAATTCTCTAAATTACGGTGAAAACCGCATCAAAATAAGTTGCGTAGTTTATAAGAAAAAAGTGTCAAATAGTGACTTTATTTTAAAATATGTATAGTAAGTTTTGTTACAATTTAAACATAACCAAGACATAACCATATTAGTCCAGTGGTCCTACATAGGGATATTGCCCATCTATGCACAGAAATAACAACACACACACATAACACACACATCTATCACAAACCACATTACATAACAAATAAACAATATCATCAAAATAAAAACTCGTTTACGTGCGCTACGAAGTGCTACGATATCGTAGCCTCGTAGCAAACCTCGTAGACAATTTGTAAACGCTGCTACGAGCATTTACTTTAAAGCTCCACTGAATATAACAAAGGCTTACCGACGAAGAAATATACACTGATATGATATAAGAAACTGCAGTCTTTACGACTGATGCTGAATTTAAGTAGTAATATTTTTATTTAGTTTAAACATCAGTTTGGATGTGACTTGTTGCTTTTAGTGTTGAAACACGTTTTAAAACTGAATATTTAATTTTTGTGTGCATAATTTTAACATGCAGTGCAAATGTGTAACGCAAACAAAAATAACGATGCAAGAGGCAGCGACATAACTATATATGACTACTCTGCTTACTGCTGAGCATGAGGGCCTGGGTTCGATTCCCGTGTTGGGCAAAGTGTTATTGGGTTTTTCCATCTGCAATATCTCAGTCTGGAATTGTGCCCGATTGATGGCAATATCCTCGCCCCCTATTACGTATACATGGGACTTAAACAACTGGCAAATGTGGGTGTACTATAGTTCCACCTCTGCCTAACCCTTTGAGGATAACAGGCGTGATGTTATGTTATAATAATCAACCACAAAATACACCGTATGCCACACTAGATAATAAAATATATTTCCCAACTATCCGCCCGTTTATAATATTAACAAAATGAATCCACTTTGCAAGTTAAGCAGTTTAATTATGAATTATATCTGATATTCTCTTCTCGCTGCAGTGCGGAGAGGCGATTAAATAATAAAACTGATTAAATATTTATTTTGGACATACATAGGATTAAATTCATTTTCACCATTTCAGCCGAAAGACGTCCACTGCTGAATATAGGCCTCCAACAAATGGGGGGGGGGGGGTTTGCCATAATCGCCACGCTTGGCAGGCGGGTTTGCAATCGCAGTATGGTGTTAAAATGCATAGAGAACGTTGCTGCCCATTCTCTAGTGAGTCCCTTAGTCGCCTTTTACAACACCCTTGGGTAGAAATGAGATGGTACTATTCTTTACGTCCGGCACCACCACACGGAACAAAACGAAAGGATTAAATTAAAAAGTATCAATTTGACTGTTTTGTTGGTATATTGCTCTGAAGCCATACTGCTAACAGTGAGGTGTATTTGCAGATGCAATATATAATTGTACATGATAAAGTAATTGATTTCATCAGTGCCTTGTGATTGCGAGGAATATAAAAAAATCCACCAATAGGATTCACCTACAGCTCTGGTAGAAAAAGATATTCATAGCTTTGCTGAGCCTTTGGACACAACACAAGGAAAATTAGCCCATGAATAATGCTTATTGTATTATTTTATTTGGTTAAATCGTACTAGCAATACGGGGAACTTTATAGAGAAACAAAGAACAAAGAAGTTATTAATTAAAAACCAATCTAATTACCTGCTATTTCCATAGTCACAAGATTAGCTGGATCCAGTAACAGCTTGTTAAAAACCGTCCATATCAACATCCCAATAAGTTATAATTTCCCAAAGCAAAGCACCACATTAGATACAATACCGCCGTTCCCGTAGGTAGGAAGTATACCCCTGTGTAGGCATGTGTCGGAACGTGAAGCGGACTGCAAACATGTGTGTTTGGTAAGGTCTGTTTTAGCTCTGTGGGACTACTTCGGAGCGGTGTCTCCGGTTCGATATTTAATTTGTTTATAATTTTCTGCAAGTGTGAAGTTCTTCTGTTATCTTGCTTGTGTCAAGGTAAAACACTAAATAATTCTCGAATAACGTTAAAGGTGACATTATTATTTTTTCTAAAATGTAGGGGTGAAATGTAACACTTAGATATCTATGTGTTGCATTTTACCCTTGCAAAATTTTATGGTCTGCTTTAAGCACCGAGCATGTGAGAAACAGAAAGTTTTATAATAAACTTAGCTCTAGAATTATTGTTTACCTACCATTTCTGTCAAATAAAAAATGTGTACCTTCTAATCCTATACTACGAGTATTAAACAAGCAATATTTGTTTATATAACGGCTTTAACGATTTCGATGAAAGTTGCAATATAGGAGTTTATGGGGGCAAAAAAACGATCTAGCTAGTATGAACTATCCTATAATATTAAATGAGCATTATCTATTTTCGTTCTTGCAGAGTTCAGTCGACCAGGTTCTAGTAATAATACTCCGATATTAAAATAACATTAATACGAATAATATAATGATTGACGGAGTATTTCGTTTATATGAACAGCATAATTTGTTATTCATATCTTAAACCTCCCAAAGTTTTTTAGTGCCAAAAACCTTTACACTTAATCATTTATTTTTATTCACTCACACACACACGCACAAGACTTAATTATTATACGTAGCTTATAGCTGTGTTTTCATTTGCGAAACGTCAAAATTTTAATAGGTACCATACAAAAACTCGAATAAGAATAAAAAAAAAAAGGTTGTTTTTGTAAACGAAACATTGAAACGGGACTATTCAAAATTTAAAATAATATTATTAAGTGTACTTGTCCATAGATTAGGATAGAGATTTTGCACGTACGATTATACCTAGAAACGTTCTACGCGACGGAGACAATAACTCCGCGTAGCGATCCGGGCTGTATGTTGAGCTCTCGTACATTATTGGTCGCTAGACGCGCGTCTTGGACGGAGTTTGTGTAAAATCACTTTCATATTGGATTCATGGCTTTGTTATAATACTTGTTGATAATGTTAGAGGTCCTAGCATAGTACCTTGTAGTAGTGCCCTCATTTCAAATTGAGATAGTTCACAAAATACTTGTAGTATACATTTTTAGAGTGTCACGATTTTATTCGCGACGCAGACAATAACCCTGTAAAAGGATCCGGGCTGTAGTTGAGCTCTCGTACATTATTGGTCGCTGCGCGGCTTGGTTGCAGTTTGTGTAATGACATTTTAATATCGGACTCATTCATGGCTTTGTTGTAATACTTGTTAATAATGTAAGAACTGTTATACTCAAACCTATCGGTATATGTTATTGAAATCAATGTACTCTTTGTTGAATATTTTTTTTGGTCACACTAGATAGTGATTTTATTTTTGACATTTGCGTTTTAGTTACCAGAGGTTTCTAATGCTTTTATTGTACTTAATTATAAAAACAACTACTTACTACTTATACAGCATTACCTGTAATTAACTTACTTTTTTGTGACAATAAAGTTTAGATATCCATTACTTGTGCCAACACTACTCGTAAGTAGGTAACCACACAATATCACAATCATAAACAACACTAAAAACAAACAAACACTACAATACGTCACACCACACACCCGTCCACGGTTCCTATCGTCCCATCCAACGTATAGGACATAGGATGTTCCAACCCTTTTACCTCACCCTCGTCAAAACAAGCACACTGACGCGGATACGTCGCATCTTGTTCAACGGCGAAATTGTAACAGGAAATAGAGTGGACCGGTTTTGTTACGTAGACATTTTGAGACTTGAAAGGTACCTTGAATTTTTGGAGGTAAATAGGTTCACGTATTTCTAACAATACTTGGTAGGTATTAGAACGTATAGCTATTGGCATTTTTTGACCACGAGGTTCCAGTTTCAAATAAAACTTCAATAACTTTTTTTTTTTGTGTATACTTTTGATGAATAATGAAAATTTACTAAGAAAACCAGTCCAGGTTGTCATAATATCTCGCTTAACTTTTAGATGTGTAACATATTACCTCTCGCTTTCCTGCAATCAAATCTGTGGGAGTGATTTTGTGAAAAGCAACGGAAGTGTGTAACAGGAAGCCGGGGAAGCGCGCGCTATTTGACTTGATGAATGAGCGCGCGTGGAGCTAGAGTTAGCCGCCAGAAATGACCTTGACGAGGCCCCACCCCTTTAATGTTGCTTATTACCAAGGTGAGATGTCAGATGTTACACATCATATGTGACTACTGTAAGGCTCGCTCGTATTTTATCTTATTATTATCTGTTTAATTTTTCAAGTAACTCATAATTCACAAATCAAGTTTTTATTGTGGATTTAGAGGGTAGACAAACTAATGTTTTTAAGAAACGTAGGCTTGAAATTACACTTTAAACGTTTCAGAATAAATGACTAATGAAAATTGTAATTCAAACTGTGCCCCTTTTCATACTAAGTATTTCATTGGTGTTGTATTGTAGATCACATCCACACTTCCCTTACCCAATAACTGGGAAATGGTGGAACGGGCGAGTCGCGCTGATTTAGTGATTCCATCGTCCAATATTGTGTGGTTTTAGATTTATTGCACGAAGAACTATGGATGTCTGAGTTACATACTTGAGGAATCTTTTAACTACTTTGAAACTTTTGTCGGGCATGACTACTTTTGTATTATTAAAAGCTTTTATTTAACTTCACTTGTATGTATGTACTGGAATATTGCAATCAATATTTCACCCACTTCCACTGAAGCTATCGGGCTGAAATTTGGCATACGTGTTTGGTTCTCGTGACAATGCATGATTATTAAAATTAAAAGCTTTTTTGTTTAAATTTTAAAGTTCATTATTTGAATGAGATCCCCGTAAGTACATACGTACGGTATGCACTGCACATCTGTGCTAAATAAATGTATTTTCTTTTCTTTTTATTAATTTATTTAATATAAGGATGTACAGAGGTGGACATGCCATAGGCATTTTCTTACAGTCAACCTTTGGGTGATGCAGAGACAAACAGTGGTAGGTGCAATAACGAAAATTGTGGAATAAATATTTACCTTTTAAGTTTACCTTTTACCATTATTCATAGCGTAATCATGGGACGTTAAACAGTACATTTTTATTAATGAAAAGGTTATTGTGAGCTTCGTCGCGTTATTCACAAGAACTATTTTCTTCAAATGCCAATTTGTGCGGAACACGTATAACACTGCTAGTAAAGCTAGTCCCTCCATAGCCATCTGTTCCAGAAGTTTCAAATCTACATAGTTTATTGACTGTAAATTGTAATTGAATTTGGAACGATGTTCTTTAACGCGGCTTGTATATTTTCAGAAATCGTCACGCTAAGAAGTGTTACTGTCTGCTGTCGACTGTCTTCTTCTGATTCAAAGAGAAAGAAAGAGAAGAAGAGTACAGAAGAGAGTGAAGAGTGTCTTTCTTTTCTTTAGTTTAAAAAAAAAAAACAAAAGAAAGGAGTAAAGTGATTGCACTGTCCGAGTACACTACATGCCAGGGAGAGAGAAAGTGCTAAAGCCGATAGTGAGGTCAAAATGTAAATTCAAGATGGCGGCTGCGAAAATTTCCAAATTTTTCGTCATGGGTGTCGTTTTCATAGTTTTCGAGGAAGTCGATAGTGTAATAATTAATTATACGTGAAGCAAAAACTTTGTAGCGCTTTTTACGAAAATTACGCGGACGGAGGAGTATGAAATTTTATACAGTTAAAGTTTGTAAGGAGAAGCAGTGCAGAAAGCTAATATTTTTATATAATAATTATACATTAGAAATAAATTAAATTAATAAAAAAAACATTACACACACTACATGCGTTTTACACAAGAAGACCTTAGGATCATGACATGGCAGCATGGAATTAGTATGTAGGTACTATGCTACAAATTATACATATACTATAATTATACTTACAACTTAAAATTTGTCGCCTTAAATTGTCGCATTTCGACCACTGGGCGACCACTAGTAATAGTAATTTTGTTTTTGTTTTAAAAGGGTTTATCCTAAAAGTTGGCAACGTCGCAAATAACTGTCAAATATTTACCTGTTTTGATTCCTATAGCAATATTACTGAATAGAAATAAGAAATGTGGCTAACTAGCGAACTAGAATATTAATAATGAATTGCAATTAAAACATTGAGTTTGATGTTGTACCCATTTTAGGTGTAAAAAACGCATTTGGAAAGTTTCCAAGTAGTTTTTTTTATATCTAAAACTAAACATTCGGTGTTACGATATTAATTATTGCATTTCATAATCAATATTCTAGTTCGCCAGTTAGCCACATTTTTTATTTCCACACAATAATATTGGGAAATTAATCAAAACAGTGAAATATCTGACATCTATTTGCGACGTTGTCCACCTTCAGAATAAACGCTCTTAAATCATACGTGAGCAGGAACTTCGTCTCTGACAGGGATCCCCCAGCCGCACACGTTTTTTTTTAAACTTGATAGTTTCTTACGTTTTGCACTGTTTGCACGTGGCTTCTGAAAAAAGACGGATAGGACCTAAAATACGAGTATTTGGTTTTTCATATGGCTACACAAAAGGGAGATTTTAAGACCAGTCATAACAATATTTTAATCGACATTTTAAAAACAGTATTTTAGACGCACCTTTTTATTTTGCACCGGTAAGCAATCATAAACTGATGGTATGAACCTTGTCAACTCCGGATATGAGAGCAAAGCTGCCTGCCATAACAAGTAATGTATGAGAGAATTAATACTAAATACATAGTTACAACAAAGGAGCTGTCGTGGTATAAATGATTATAATATTAATCAAGTTTGTTACGTTGAGAGCTCGGCACGACTTTGTGAGTTGTGACGTCATGTTCACGTGTAGGAAAATCATTACCTACTTCAAGTTTCTTAAAATGTTGTTTTTGAAGTATTGAGTAAGTTGTATCATTAGGCGGGATTGTCAAAATATTAATAAAACCTTAAAAGTTAAATGATCTCTTGGCAAAGTGATGCAGTATGACGTTGGTATGTACCTATTGCGTTGTGTGTGAAAATTTAATTTTGTTGTTTTTGATAGTAGTTTCTCGGTCAGGTGAAACGAAGAATGATAATTTTGTTAAAAGTCATGTGCGGTTTGCTGATAACTGGACTTTCGAGTAAATTTTCCGTTTGCATGTTTTTTTTTAATCTTTACGTGCAATAGCGGACAATGGCGGCCGGACATTTTTCACCCTTAGCCCTTGTAATAAGGTAGAAAACTGGTCCACCGCCAGTGTTCGCGATGGTACCAACATAGTTTTTAATTTGCAGAAGTTTGTTAATGGCAACTAATTGTACATTATTTACCTAGATATTGGACTAAGCTTTCTGAAGAATAAATCAATAAATAAAATAAACAAGTGTGCAGATTAAGGATAACCGGTACCTGAATCTCAGAAGGTGACACCTTCAACCTAATTGCCTGACTAATCTTCTCATTATTATATTAGGAAGAATAATCCAAAAAACCAGTTTCTTCATACATAATCAATCAATCTGCCTAGCCTTTTCCCAACTTTATTGGGGTCGGCTTCCAGTCTAACCGGATTCAACTGAATACCACTATTTTACATGGAACGACTGCCTATCTGACCTCCACAACTAGTTATTGGGTAATACGATACCCCTTGGTAAGACTGGTTGTCAGACTTTCGGGCTTCTGACGACCCGTAACGACTGTCAAAGATCCATGAATGACAGCCGGGACCAACGGCTTAACGTGATTTCCGAGGCACGGAGGAGTCTCGGTATGTAAAGATGGTCACCCATCCACAGACCAACCTCGGCAAGCGTAGCTTTACCTGATGGATCGACCCGTGCAGCAGTTATTACTTAGCCACGAGCTCCTTCATACATGATGATAATCTCTTTCTTAGCACAGGTTGAAAATATTCCACCAAAGCTTTAAGCATAACGAAATGTAAAAGCTAAAGGCACCATCAGTTTCGCGATGCCCTCATCAGGATCGGGTATCGGCAGGTCAACGGGGTGAGGGGTCAATGACAAAGGTCGGGAAACCGCGGCGAACTTTATTTGAAGTGAAAAATTGGAATGGACTTCTTTTGTTAGAGTTTGAAATAAAAATACATTCGAGACATGATTTTGTTTGATTATTTTAAAGAATCCGTAGTTTTAAAAGAAGTGATCGTGAACTAAACAGATTTTTATTTTACATTTTTCTGTTGGGAAACCGTCGCAAAGTTTATTTGAAGTATACGAAAGGTCGAGAACCTCATTTTATTATTTGATAAGTAACGTTTGAACTTAGACCCTATCACTTAACATAAAACAATCCAGTTATTTAAGTGTAAATAGTTCCTGGTAAAACGCTTTTTCATGTCCGATCCCAACCGATTCCGATTCGATTCCGTCCGATTTCCGACTAAGAAATAATATAAACCGCATTCATAGTAACAATAGATAATTTCACGTCTGCGCTTAGTAAAGAATTAGGAATCCTATTATAACATCAAACCTCCTTCTTTTTCGTGTGGTCATTGACTAACCTGGTGTCAGAGTTTTCATGCCTTCCACGGGCCTCTGACTTGGCTTCACATGCCGTCGAGAAATATCTCTCAGGCATGCTCACGATGTTTTCCTTCACCATTGTTGAAGCAAGTGATAATTATATAATACGCACATGAATCCGAACACAGAGGTGCGTGCCTTGGGTTCGAACTCGAGACCTATGACTTAGCAGTCACACCACTAGGCTATCACTGATATTCAATTGCGGCAATCTACGCTTATATCTAATTTCTGCATTAAACCATCGTTGTTGCGAATATTGGAAAACCATTGTTATATAACATAACTTTCTGCCTGTAATACCCGATTGGTTAGTCAGAGCTGGCATACCTGAGCAGTACACCCACATTTACGCCATTTATATTTAGTCCCATACCATGTTTGTAATACCACACTTACAAGACAGTCATTATCAACCTATGTTACATTAAGGAAATAATTGCAATATAAACATGAACAAGATGTTTTCCTCTAATTCTCGACATAACATAAAATTTTTTTTTTTTTTTTAAACGTTGCCCCGCACTAAGAATTTCTTCTCGTATCGTGGGTGCATTTACAAACATAGAAAGTCACATACACTAACACCCAGACCCGAAACAACTACTTGCTGATCATACAAATATTTGTTCCGTGCGGGGATCGAACCCGCGACACGTTGCGCAGCAGTCGATCGCTCAGCCACTGCGCCAACCGTGTCGTCCTTTTGCCATCAACTGTAGGTACCTATGTACCTACTGTACTGTTGCACGTGTTAAGTCGCCAATTCCTCGCACCCTGGCCGCGCTTAATGATCTCTTAGATTCTAACCCAACAGGCGACCTATTTGCGGATGGACGGACGAAGATTTTATTGGTATGTCAGAAGTACTGTGAGAGGAATTTATGAAAGTGTTGTTAACCTTTTTTTTTTTTGTATATTTTAATGTGTGTTATAATTATCTCCTTAATTTTTTTAAGCTAAATTAATAAATAAATCAACCGGGCACAAATCTAGACTCTAGGTTGCAACTGAGCAATTACTGATGGAAAAACCCAATACCACTTTTCGGACTCGAAGAGCTTGAGGTCCTTGATGCTCAACAGTAGCGCTTGTAATCCTATTCTAAGCAACAAAACTGTAATCCACTTATTTACTTGTAATAGAGGTAGTTATAAATCTCGCAGAGTTAGGTAGCGTACGGTAGATGCCCCTGCATTTGTCAGGGACACAGTCCCCTGTCGCTTCGGGGTATGTCCGAGCAACTTAAATTAATAAAACGTCTTCTATTTTAGGATTCCTTCGTTTTTTGTCATGTTTATGTGAAAGCCTAGGGAAATACTGGTTGTAATCTGCGTGCGCAATTTATTTGCTAAACATGTAAACAAACACGAGTTTTCCGCTTAGACAAACATCAACTTTATGTAAGTGTAAATAAAGTTGATTTTTGGCCGACTAGTATTGTTGAAAAAGTCATAAAAAATTAGAAATGATAGCGCAAACTGAACCTTATGTGTAGACATAGCAGTTGTTTCTACAAAAAACCCGTGTTTGTTTACATGTTTGGCAAATGAATTGCAAACGCAGTATAGGTATAATATTGCAAAAGCATAGCAAAATCATGCTTTAACGTTGCTACTGTTGGAACACAGGCAACCTCTGCCAGAGGGAGTGGGCTATGTTTCACCACGCGGGCCCAGTGAGGGTTGATTGATTTCACATGTCTTCGAATTTATGGTTTTAGACGGATATGTCCGTTTCCTCATGATGTTTTACTTCACTGTTTGATAGCAATGGTGATGAAATAAATAACTTAAAGTAAAATGTTTGCCTGGGTTCGAACGACAACCGACAGACGTAATTCCGGGCCGTTACCACTGGGTCATCACTGCTGTCGGGCAATATTATTCTCCGAAAATAATACCAATGAAGTTATTAATTTATAACTCAACCTTATTTCTATGATCAAACGTATAATTTCCTAAAATTATACTTCTAATTATGTTACATGCTGAAGCATAATTTCCTTAAATAAACTTCTAATTATTTATGGTTACGCGGCGTATAATTACATTTCAAAATTAGAAGGTACAGGAGTGTTATATTTATAAATGCAAACATGGTGAATCCAAAATATGTGTGTGGGTTATACTGTATATTCTGTGTTGTTATTTGAAGAAAATAATTAAAACATCCACAGAACTCATGGTCTCATGGTGGAAAATTACGTTATTTCATTAAAGCACTTTCGAATCGGTGTCTCCGAAAGGGGTAAACATCTACCCTTAATTATAATCCTATTGAAACCAGAATCTTATAACAATAAAATTCTCCAAGATATTTTTTTTATTATTTCGAATATTTCTTTCCGTTTTTGAGAAGTTTAAGATTCTTTTAAAAGTGTCCCAAAAGAAATAGTAAAAAAATTACATAAAAAAAATAAAAAAATATACGACTTTATAAAACATTTAGAAAAACAAAAAGATGCAGTACTCGTATTATACCCCTTTCAGTAACACATCTTTTGATATCATTTTCATTTTTCTATCTCATTAATTGAGACCCCGGTCGCACTTTTCTTGAAAACGGGAAGCGATCGAAAAAGCATTTTCAATGCTAAAACTTTCTGATTATAACCAACTCATCAGCTTATAGCAATTTGCATAGAAACCATTTAAATGGCGGGCCTATCAGCAGCCAGTTACATTACAATTCTTAGATAAAATACTTGCACAAAACTGTCCATGCTTTCAGCGTTTGTGCTGATTTTGCACGTGACACCGAAGTTCAAATGCTCATATTGTAGAGACGTTTGGCCATCTGCCAAAAAATCTTCTCAATTCAAAAGAGAGAAAATTATTCGGAATTCAAATTGTCAATTCCAATCATTGATAAGCGCTTTGTGGCCAGGATGAAAGGTTCTTTTGAATAGCGTTAATTTTTTCTTGTTCATATTGGTAAGAATAATATTTTGGCTTTAATTTGGAGTGTTTATCATAAAACTGGCAACTAGCCTTTTTTTTTTTTGAGGGTGGGAAATCATCAAATGACTCCTCCCGCTCAGAGGGTGTGTTAGACTTTTACTGACTAAAACCCACCCGTGTTCCTTCCGTTGCCTGTGTGCCGGGGCCGCGATATCCCTTTCGGACAAACTCGCAACCCTGGCAGGCATTGGCCCTTACGGACCCCGTCTGTTGGTGCTGACATCTCTTTGAGGTGCGCGTGGATCACAACGCCTCAGTGAACATTAAGCATGATATAATAGCATCATCAGTCTATAATATTTTCACTGCTGGGACACTGGCCTCCTCTCTGTAAGAGGGAGTGGGCTGTAATCTACCACGCGGGCCCAGTGCGGGTTGGTAGATGTCACATTTCTTCGAATTTTTGGTTCTCGGACATGCCTGTTTCCTCACGATGTTTTCCTTCACCGTTTTGAGAGCAGTGGTGATGACATTATTTACACAAAGTAAAGCGCCTGCTTGGGCTCAAACCCACGACCTACAACTCGGTAAGTCAGGCCCGTTTCCATTGCGCCACCACTGGTCTGAATTTATTATGTTTTGACAACTCTACAGCTGTACTCTGCTACAAGGATCATTAGGCATTCGAATGACGTGTACAGGGGGGCGCTGTTGGTAAATATTTGTGCAATTTTTTTGTGAAATGTATTGAAAAAACAAGATGGCAGCGTTAGTTCCGATTCCGGCCGCGCGCCAGAAGAACCTTGTAGCGCTATGGAAGTACCGCCTGCCTAAGCCTTAACCTCAGGGTTGCATGATAAAGTATTTAATTTCTATAAGTAAGTTTGTACAAACACTTTTACACATCATATTTAAAAAAAAACAAGGTGAGGTCGGCGTTTGAGAAGAAGGGCCGAAACAAACACAGAGGTCACATGGTTTGAGAGGTTTTAAAATTTTAAGTTTGATCAGAGATTAGCTGAAGTCTAAATATTTGTGGCTATATTGAATAACATCAAAAATATATGTTAGTTAAAGATTTTTTTTAAGATAGTTAAAGTCTATGATCATGATTAAAAACCTACATAACATCACATTTTATCGAATGATGACAATAATTCTCAAATTATTTGTACTTTTATCTTACAGATGAAGTCAAGTGACGTATGCCTTTACATTTATTCCTGCCAGTACATCACCGAAGCACACCACGACAGTGTAACAATAGTGACACCATTTTAACAATAGCACTCAATACACACCCTCATCAATGGTGTGAACATTGCGGAATAAGGGGAACACCATAGTATGTATGTAGTGTGTGGAATGTTAGAAGACGTGTTTTGTTATTGTGAATTATGGAAGAAGTTGTTCATTTGATGACAATGCAGAATAATGTATGGAGTGTTTTTTCTTATTTTGTTTTTGTGTGAAAATAAATAAGATGAATGGAAATGTGGGAACTTATATTTGTTTATATTTCCTTGGGTTAATAATTAGGTCACGAAATGCTAAGAGTGTGTTTATCCCACGTGCTACCCGATAACGTTTACCTATTTCAAACCTCACTCAAATGACCGTACTCGATTTAAAGCGAATTCATTTGTTTTTAAAGTAAATCTCGAAACCTTTCGAATTTCGAGGTCCTGACAAAAATCACTTTTGAAATTCGAACAAGAACAGATTAATCTACTCACCTCATAGATACAGGCTGCTCGTTTATCGACAGCAACAAAACCTCTTTGTTTTATTCCATTCCAAAATCTGTAGCAAACTGCTTCCGAATTCAGAAGCTTGTTGCTCACATGGGCCAAATAAATCCCTCTCTGATGTAAGCCGCTATTCGTCACAAAGACCCCTGTCATTTGTGTTGGTATCGCTTCACACTGCGGCGGGACGTGGACGAAATATTGAAGCTGTGAGATCTCAATCGGGCACTTGATTATTGCGTTTCTGTGTTGGGTCAGTTACAAGTGTTTGGGAGTGTTTCATAAGGATTGGTATAGAATTTCCAATAACGAGTGACAGAATCTGGATTTGTGCCCGGTTGATGGCAATAGGCTCACCCCACATAAGACTTTAATATAACTGGCGAAATGTGAATGTGCTATAAATACTCCTCTGTCTATTCCTTCGGGGAATAACGGCGTAATGTTATCTTATGTGACGCGGATATATTTTTGCAGGAAATGACAACCTTTGCATGAGACACAAAGTTGATGAGTTGGACACTGGCACTACACACTAAAAAGTAATCGGAACACTATTGATTGATCTGCAGTATGATGATAATTGAGAACAGAGACGGTTTTTTGAGAAGTTTTTAAGTAAGTTTGTCCGTCTATTGAGATGTGGTATGTAGATTGTTGATAGGTACGAATCACACGGGATGTTTACAGGAAATAAAATCAATGTTTTGTGTCCTTTTTAGATTAACAATCTAATCGTTCGCAATTTATTTGCCAAACATGTAAACAAACACAAATTTTCCACTTAGACAAACATCAACTTTATGCTAGTGTAAATAAAGTTGATTTTAGACCGACTAGTACTGTTGAAAAGGTCATAAAAATATGAAGTTGTAGCGCAAACTGAACCTTATGTGTAGGCATTACAGTTGTTTTTCCTAAGACTCGTGTTTGTTTACATGTTTGGTAAATGAATTGCGAATGCAGATTACATAATACAGCTCAGTGTACGGACAAACTGCCCGAATATTTTTTGTCCATGACTTTTTTGGTACCGACATAATTATTTTGATATTATACTAGCTTTGCCTTTGGCTTTGCCCTCATGGTTGGCATTATAAGTTAATCGGAACAAGAAGTCATATCCTCTACAACATAGGTTGATTTTGATAATTTACAATGTAACTAAAATAGCCGTTCCTATACACAAGATTGACTACAGCTTAGCTCTTTGTAGGTATAGCGTTATGATAATCATTTCAGAGGTTAAATCTATAAATATCTATCTGCAGTATTATTATTTTTTCTCGTCTAGTTAAATCTCGCAGTATGTTGAGGACTACGGACATAATGCAATATTGCTAATCCCCCTTATCACATAGTGTAATAATATATATATTATAGTATATTCTATGACCAGACCCTTATGGAATATTTCTGCAGAACAGATTTTTTTCTGTAGTTTTTGCGCCAATTCTGAACATACATCCAGAGAAACAGACAAACGGACAAAAATTCTAAAAACTATATTTCTGGCATCAGAATTGTTCCCACGCCTCGTAGCAATAAAAAAAAAAAAATGCAATGTACAGTCAGAATCAAAAGTTGATGACCACATTTAGATTTTCAAAATCGCTGTATATGAAGTGCTAATAGTGAATACGGTGTACATCGATTTTGAAAATCTAAATGTGGTCATCAACTTTTGATGCTGACTGTACCTACAGTTTTGAGTTCGTTACCATTTTATTATATTTAGATGTTTATAAGATTGGTCAAATCAATACTGTCCTAAGTAATGTCATTCTTATGACAGAAGGGGTCTAAAATAAAGCCACACACTACATTCACACTAGAAGCTATTTAATCAATATTTAGCTATTTAAACTCGCTTACTTACAGAACAATGGGGGATTACCCTAAGTATGGTAATGTTAGAGCTAACTTAAACATAAACTATAGCTAAAGGAGGCTGTCATGAGTGCCTCATATATCTCACATTTAAACGTCTAAAATAATGATAAAAGATAAACTCTTTTTTCCCTGTAGTAAGCAGGGAGCAGCTAGAAAATTATTATTATTTTACTAGCTGCTCCCCGCGGTTTCACACGCATTAGTCTCGATTCCGTGAGAATATCGGTATAAAAAGTATTCTATGTTTAAACCCAGGTCATGGTCTACCCACGTGCCAAATTTTATCCAAATCCGTTTAACCGTTTTAGCGTGAAAGCGTAACAATCAAACAAAAAAAAACAAACTCACTTTCGCATTTATTAATAATAGTTAGGATGTGATAGAATTTAGACATAAGAATAATTTAAATGCTTATTGGCTGATAATTGATAGAAACATTTTTTCTCAAACATGCTTGGAAATTCGAGCATTATTTTGAAATCTTCTTCGAGATAAATCGAAATTGCTGTACTGGCCGAATACATGCGATATGGTATGAAAACTCATATCTGTCGTGTTATTTATAAATGGAACGAACTTTTTACTTCAACACATAGCAACCAAGGAGGTAACTTACCAAAGATTTTATTTGAATTTCGATTTGGTTTGCAAATACAGCTGTTTAAAGTAAAGAAGAAACAAATGAACATAATGGGGAGTGACAAAATATCGTTGTTCGTCATTGATTATGGAATTTATAATTACTTAGTTTGAATTTCCTCGCATTATTTGAGAAAAGTACTATACAAGCCTTGGCTGCAACCAGGCAGTGATGGACTCACGCATGGTGTAATAAAACATATACCATGGACTCACGTATGTATGTCTTGGCTTTGCGTTAGCCCACATTTTCACGATGGAATGCCCTTATTGCAGGCCGTGACAGTAATGTACTTTATTCATCTTCATTCACATCATTGTTTCTGTTATTTATTCACTGTTTATACGCTAAACTAACTCAAATGGTAAAATGGGAAAAACACTTTTGTAACTAAACATTGATTTACTTTAGCTGAAGACAGTACACAAATTGAAAACTACACGTTCAAATACTACACTCAAACAAAAAAAACACAACCTCACTCCAACTATTTATCTCAACACATGTACAATGTTTGCCCAATACGAAAGCAGCTGAGCAAACCTCGCAATAACGTAACACAGGAAATAGAGCGTAATCAATTTGCCAGGATACAACACAGGGTACAGAAAGTAAACGTCACGGGGTCAGTGGGCAAGGGTCACTATTTTTGGGACAGGGGGGAAAATAAAACATGGCGGCGTATGTCTATTGAACTGTCAGTTTGGGCTTTTAATATATTTTTTTTGTCAATTTTTTATGGAATTGGTTTGAAAATGGATTTTGGTAAAAGATTGCCGTTTAGTGCATTATTTAGTGACGGAGACGTTTTAATAATAAATAGTGGATGGGTGTGATCTGCAAAGGTAAACTAGCCCAGTCTAATAGGTTTAGTCCGTGAATGAGTTTGTTTTGCCATTTCTTCTTTCAGGGGTACCGTAGTCAAATAGGAAATGTCGACTCCATTTAGCTTTTTTAAACCAACTTCCAAAAAGGAGGAGGTTCTATATTCGACTTTATGTATTTTTATGTTTGAACATCGATATTTTTTGCCAATTGTGGACCACTTTTGAAAATACTTTTTTCATTTGGTAGAAGAACCATATCAATTTTATTAACTTTTCTTGGGTAGTTTTTGAGTTCGCTTCAATAATACGTATTCTTTCGCACTTAGTAATATACTAAGTTCCTGTCTCTGTTATTTCCATAGCTGGTATTCGAATTTATGTGGGGTAGGTATCACAACTAAAAAGTGAAATTTTATATTTGAAAAAGTAACTACCGGTTGCCAAAAAAAAAATACTACAAAGTGAAAAATTAGTTTAATTTCGGTTTTGAATTTTCGTTTTTTGCCACCGACTTCTGAAATTAAAGTTATTTTTCACTTTGTAGTGTGTTTTTTTTGGAGTCGGTAGTTTTTTTTTTGTAAAAAGTTTTAATTTAATTCTTCTTGTATTGCTCAGATATAGGTCGTGACGTGAGTTACAAAAAATAATACTATAGGCTTACATGAGTGTGTCAAAAATACCAACATATGAAGATTCCCAGATGTATCTTGATGGCATACGGCGCCGGGCGTGTCGCTATATGCAGACGATGCGATGGTATTCAGAAACTTCACCGTTAGTTAGAGAGCTAGCTAATCCATTAAAGACTGTGCTATTCATCGGGCACTGCCAGAAACTGCCAAGTCAACAGCACAAACGAAAATAAAATCTGAGTTTTGGAATATATTTTCATTAAGTTACGTAGATACTCCACAGTTCATAGTTCCAAAATGTATGTGAAGAGGTTTTATTAATTCTGTCTGTTTGTCGGTTACAGGTTCCGTGTGGGCTAAAGCTCAATATTTGAGCACTCTATTTCGGGGAAAGTTTAGTTTTCACAATCAATTTCGCCCTCAGGGTTTCTATGTATTTTTGGAAGCCTGAAAACTCGGTTGCGATATTTTTAGCGTTGTTTACGAATATTTTACTCGGATTTACTGAATTTCAGAATTTATTCAGATACCATTTTTTTTTTTTTTTTTTAGAAAACGTAGTAGGTACTTATTTAAATGTAGTATCGATTTTTAACGCACTTTACATAATTAAGCTAACTGTGTCGATGGTTAGTGGTCGCAAACGCTACTGATGACTCCTTTGTTTTTTTTTTCGGGTGTGGGAAATTATCAAATAACTTCTCCCGCTCTGGGCGAAGCGGGTGGGTGTGTCAGACTTTTACTGACTAAAACCCACCCGTGTTCCTTCCGTTGCCTGTGTGCCGGGGCCGTGATATCCCTTTCGGACAAACTCGCAACCCTGGCAGGCATTGGTCTGCTACTCCCTACTGCCTACTGATGAGTCCTGGGTTCTATTACCAGGTCGGGGAAAATGTTATTGTGTTTTTAAATCTGGAATTTCTCAGTAGCAGCCTGGTGTCTGGATTTGTGCCTGGTTGATGCCAATAGGTTCACCCCCTATTAGCATATCATACTTTAATGTTCCCACTGCTGGGACTTAGGCCTCCTCTCTGTGAGAGGGAGTGGGCCGTAACCCACCACGCGGGCCCAGTGCGGGTTGGTAAATGTCACACGTCTTCCAATTTTTTGTTCTCGGACATGCCGGTTTCCTCACGATGTCTTCCTTCACCGTTTTTGAGAGAAGTGGTGATGAAATAATTTACACAAAGTAAAGCGCCTGTCTGGGTTCGAACTTTGACCAACAACACGTAAGTCGCGGCCGTTACCACTGGGTCATCACTACTGTCAAAATTCCCCCATTATTATAGCTCCTACACACTATGCCGGTGGCATGGCCGCCGGCACTGCCGCTGGCACTGCCGCTGGGCAAGCCGCGGCGCGCCCGGCCATGCCGTACAAAGCCGCACAAAGGATCGCAAAAAAAATCAAGGCGCAAAAGCCGGGGGTATGTGCCGCGCGCCAAAAGCCGGGGGTATGTGCCGCGCGCCAAAAGCCGGGGGTATGTGCCGCGCGCCAAAAGCCGGCCATGCCAACGGCATAGTGTGTAGATGCCATTACGTGGGACTTAAACATAACTGGCGAAACGTGGGTGTACAGTATGTATACTTCTGCCCATTCTTTCGTGAAAACAAGGCGTGATGTAGGTAATGTAATAATGTTTAAATATTTTCAAATATTATTAGGTATAGAGATTTTAATTGCAATTAAGTTGAAATTGTTTTCTTCTAACTAACCGGTAACGGCCTCCTCCAAGTTATTTCTATCGCATTCCAGAGGTAGTGGAGTTTAATAATTTTAATAGGTACGCTCAGGGAAATTTATGTTTATCAAATTGACACACAAGGAACGTCAAATGAGTCTGACACGCCATCCTGCTCCGCTCAAAGCGGGAGAAGTTATTTGATAATTCCGTTCCAAAAAAAAAAAGAGTATCGTTAAATGTCGTGATAGAGTCTTTTCATACAACTGCCAGAGAACATTTTGATTTGAATAAACGTACGGACAATGTAAGTTGATAGGCTATATAAAAACTGATTTTATAAGCGCTTCCTATATTTTTGGTTCTAAAGATTGAAAAAACATATTATATTTTATTTTTTGGTGGATTTCAGATGCCTGGTTCGGATTAACAAATAAAACTGTTCAGAGTTACAACTGTTAATAATGTGGCGTGTTCTTCTCAAGTCATAATGTCACACGATGTTTGGCCAAAGATCAACTGATGAAAATAAACAAATTACATATTATTAATCAGTAGGATACAATGTTAGATATAAGCAACACATTCCGATTTTCGACATTCCCTATAAGATTACACGATAACCCTGGGTAGTAAAAGTCGTCAAAGCTTCTTACGCTCTACGCAGGCTATCCAGGAAAAATCATTCAATTAGAGAACCAATGGTGGGAAGACAAGCATCCACCACCTCCTGACTTCGTCAAACCCTAGGAACATTTGCCGCCCGGGCGTGATCTATAGTCTATATGGAAAGTTCTCAATCTATTGCGTACCCAGGTAGGCTGCTGCAAGCGCAATTTTTCGAAGTGGTAGATTACTGACCCATACAACACCCAGTGGGAGTGCGGTGCTTCTGATCAGACCTGATTTCAAAATGATGTAACCAATATTCTGATTTAATAGAGTGCCCGTGCAGTTTCTTGCCCGTTCTTCTCCATAGTTACCTACTACGCTTTAGAATGGGCAACTAGCTTCATCTTTCTGACTGATCGAACCCTTGACATTTCAAAGTTACCTGCAATTGGTTTATTTGAAATAAATGCTTTGAGTTTGAGTTTGACCAAATCCTACATGTCCCACATGCTGGAGTGAATGCCACTGATGCCACAATCAAAGTGGCCAGATATTGGGCTCAATTAATATACAATAAACGTTTTCATTGGCAGTACCAAACTGTTTTTAAACGTATTGATTTAAAACACACTAAATTTTATATTCATTTCATCGCCATTTTAAGTTTCTTTTGTTCGTACCATCTGTATTTTAGTTTAGTTATATTTTACCAGCAACAATTAAATTGTCATTGGCAATAAATAAGTACTGTATTTCAACTAAACCTAACTACGGTAATTATGCTACCAATTAGCTAAACAGCATGCAATGTGGTACAAAAGCTTGCCAATGCGAAAACAATATGTAATTACGTATTACATAAATGGTATCCATGTTAAGTTTTCATTTTGTATGTACAACGTATTTTGAATAGTTATTTAGTCATTTAGTTTAGTACCTAATGTAAATAGTAGGTTGTATATTGTAAAATAAATAAATATTGAAAAAAGGTTAAAAAAATACACAAACCAAATACCTAGAATCATTCCGTTTCAATTTACTTTCATAATTATTATTATGACATCTTTGTGTTTTATAATAATTATGTATATTTGAAACTTCGTACTTTGATTATGTTTTAGCGCTAGCGTAAAATAATAAATATACGAGTATTTTTTTTTAAGTAAGCCTCCATAGTTTGTGTAAATTATTTCATCACCACACTGCTCTCATAACGGTGAAGGAAAACATTGTGAGAAAACCGGCCCGACCTAGAAAAGAAAATTCGAAGACATGTGACATCTACCAACCCGCACTGGGCCCGCGTGAATTACGGCCTACTCCCTGTTACCGAGAGCAGGCCTGTGTCCCACCTGCCAGGGTTGCGAGTTTGTCCGAAAGGGATATCGCGGCCCCGGCACACAGGCAACGGAAGGACCACGGTTGGGTTTTAGTCAGTAAAAGTCTGACACGCCCTCCTCCTCGCCGAGAAGTTATTTGATAATTTCAAGGCCTGTGTCCCAGAAGTGGGAACATTATTGACTGATTATGCTTATACTTATATCCGCTCAAATTATGTACTTCAAATAAAAAGTTATAGTAATTTGTTATTAAAACTCAGTTAATGGATTATTTGTTTGCAATTCTGATTCTGAAAAGAAACTCTCAGAAACCTGCCGATCTAATTTGTAATAATCTCACTGTGAAAACTTAGTTCAAGTGAGTTTGAAGTAAGCTGTAATTCCACCTGATGCTAAGGATTGACAGTATTGACAGCTTACTTCAAGCTCATTGCACCTAAGTTTTCACGGTGATATTTATACAGAACTAGCTGCACCGCGTGGTTTCACCCACATAAGTTTCGATCCCGTGAGAATATCAGGATAAAAGTATCCATGTAAAAGCGTAACAAACAAACTCGCTTTCGCATTTCTAATATAAGTTAGGATAGACCGACTGTAATTTTATCGTTACTTAACCAGAAACTGCCTCATTGATCTAGTAGTCGCAAGCGCTACTGAGCATAAGGTCCTGGGTTCGTTCGACACAGGTCGGGCAAAGTGTTATCGGGTTTTTATATATGGAATTTCTCAGTAGCAGCTCAGTCAGCCCTCAGTCTGGATTTATTGACGGCACTAGGCTCGCCCTCCTCTTACATGGGACTTAAACATAACTGGCGAAATTTGAGTGTACCTAATATAGGTACACCTGTGCCTAACCCTTCGGGGTAACAAGGCGTGATGATATGTAAAACACGCAAAAGTATTTCCTCCAGCAATTTTTTCATAGATCACTATTATTTCTGTTTTTCACTACTTAAAAATTCTTATACATAAAATACTTGCAAATGAATCGTATCAGTAAATGTACTTGAGCGATCGAGCTCTGCTTGGGTGAAAATTGAGAAAACGAATTTTCCCAGATTTGAGATCTACCTAGATCGATTTTTCGCCTCAGTAACCCGCTATTTTGCAACTTTTATCAAAATCGTTAGAGCCGTTTTCGAGAACGTCATTACAAATATATAAATATTTATATACAAATATTGCTCATTTAATAGTCTAAGAAAAAACTTACGTATTTTTTTTTTCTATATTTAAACAAGTTAAAAAAAGAAAGATAATATGTCAATTTAGTTAAGTTTAATCATCATATTTTTTTCGATTGATGGCTTAAATTAAGAAGTATCGTATTTTAATAAATACGTGGTTAAAATATTGCCAATGAATTAAATTTCAGCCTGTTTATCGAGAAAATAGTAAAAGTTTTAAAAGACTACCTTTAAAGAGAAATCGAGTAAAAATAAACACGAGGGCCTTTTTCCTAGTTGGATTTTTTCTTTTAGTTTTTATTTCTTTTTATCTCGTTTTCTTTAGCTATTGACCTTTGAACTCGCGCTTGACTTGTTCTATACTTGCGATAGTGAATTTCTTAGGAAACGGTAAAAAGGTGCTCACAGAAAAAGGTTAAATTAAATCTAGGTGTGTTGGATAGGTATATAATATAATTTTATTTAGGAACATAAAGGTTTTGTAGTACATGAGGGACTTACACAGTTTGCATTATTAATAACATGGTGTAATACAATTAATTGTTGGGTGAATCGCTGCTCTCCTAGCTAGATCACTGAGTAAACTGTATTTAGGAGAAATATCGATAATCACTAGGTAAGTATGGCCTATCCATTTAGTTACCTAGGTATCAATGAGTACTCATTGTAGCTCATTTTTTATATGTACAGGTACATTTCCGTGAGAAATTATAGGTATTATTGATACAAAATAAAATTGTGATATTTTCGGAAAGATTATGCGTGGGTTTACTAGGTGAGTAGAAGAAGTCAATTAATATTTTTCTTTACAACCTTAGATATTATTGTAATCTTTGACACTGTTTGATCGAAAATCAAACATAAATATGTTCAACAAACGTACTGAAGTAATGGGCTCTGAAGGCTAAGTGCGGATTTCACCAATTAAATTGAACGCGTTCAGCACATCCAAACGCGTTCAAGAGCTGTCAGTGTTCAATATTCCATATCAATTTTGACACTGACAGCTCTTGAACGCATTTTAGAAATGCAAATCGCGTTCAGTTTCTTTGGTGAAATCAGCCCTTAATCAGATTGGGGCGGGCCGCACCGCAACGCAAAGTATTGCAAAAATCCTCCTTAATCACTTTCGTACATTTTCTTTAACAAAAAGTAGAAAGACAGAAAGAAAAGAAAGAATAAAAAGATAGAAAAAAATAAAGAAAGAAAGAAAATACGTTTATTTGCGGTAAAGAAGACGCAAAGAAAGAACACATACTTACATCAAAAGAACAATTTCGGTTAAAATATGCTTCACATTCACGCAAAACAGCTATCAGCATAATGGTGCGACCTTATGCGAGACAGAGCCGCAGCGCTGGCGTACACTACAACCTAGGCGGTCCACACCGCATTTTTTTGTATGAAAATGCGTTGCGCTGTGGCTCGTTGCGGCTGTAATATGAGCTTGGCTTAAAACGGAATGATGCAAACTGTAAATAGTGCACTTCAATAGCTATTACCAGTTTTAAAATACACCATATTTTACGCATTGTTACAGCCTATTCTGCTCACCTCGTAAACTAACATAGTCATGAACATAAAACAACAATGGAATTACCGGAGAGGATTTTTAAACGTGCATAAAATATGTTAGGAACTGATAAAGTGGAATCTAAAAGTTATAACGGTAATATATTGAATTCCTTTTAATATGGCCGCTTGTTACACCGATGTTATAAAATAAATAATTTTCTTTGCGATATTATGACTAATTTACGAGACATAAATATCTATACAGACTTTTAACGGGCAGTAGAATGACGGGTGATGATTAGGCTATATTTATATTTAGCTTACCATCACCCGTCATTAAACTAATGACACTAACAAATCAAGTTGGTTTAGGTATACCAACTTGATCTGTTAGTGTCATTAGTTGGAAAAGGCGAAAAATCGGTTTTATTTGAAACATGTTTCAAACCACAGCCAATTATTGTCTTTTTGAATGATATCCAAGAAAGGGGAAGAGGAAAAGAAGAAGACCGGTGGCAGGTGGGATGATGACCTGAAATCGACAGCGAGTGTGACATGGACAGAGTAAGCTCACGACCGAA
The DNA here is from genome assembly GCA_916701695.1 of Agrochola macilenta. Classification (NCBI taxonomy): domain Eukaryota; kingdom Metazoa; phylum Arthropoda; class Insecta; order Lepidoptera; family Noctuidae; genus Agrochola; species Agrochola macilenta. The sequence goes on along the minus strand of OU753554.1, from coordinate 3,917,111 downwards.
AACTGTAGAAGGGTCTTGGAGAGGCCTATGCTGGAAAGCAAAACAAACTCAAACCCGATGTCTAATATTGTACAAAAATTGTAAAACAGTCATTCGTTTATTAGTAAAGGCTATTAGAATTTTGAATTGTCTTTTTGAAATATGAAACATTGCTCATTCAAAACCTTTCGATTTTATTGATCAACAATAGAATTTTACACCTATTTGAACTATAAAAGATTTAGCTGAGCCTTGTTTTAGCCGGCTTGACCAATATGTGACAAACCTTTACACTTCAAGCTTTTATCCGTAACGTATTTTACGTACCTTTTGTGTTACGTTACATACGTGTCACAGAACGGTGTAACAGCCTCCCGACATTGTCTGTACGAGATTTAAAATCACTTTTGTAGAATTTCCTCATCTCACACGGCTATTCATAGGACCATATATAGTATTTGTAGTAAGAGTAATAGATTCCTTTTGTTGAACGTTGATCGTATTAGGAAGGATTGTAGGAATTGATCGCTGATAGCTTCAGAATTATTTCAACCTTTGACCTTTAATTTTTATTTTAGTGGGAACCGATCACTTTTCCGAATTGTTTTTGTTCGAATTTAATTTTACCGAAAACTATTTTGACCGACGTCTTTTTTGCTATATGCATTATTTGACATATTTTTAGATCATCGAAGTATCATGTGTCATAGGTATTATTTTACCGAACTATATTTCGCCGATTTACAAAATAACTTTTTGCTATTAGCCGAAGCCTCTTTTGAACTTTTTTCATTTGCCAAATGATTTGTTTACCATATTTTCACCACACCGAAACAATAGTTTTCAATATTAAATTAAAATAGTGTCATAAAAATTTAATGTGTTCTGCTACAAAATTTAGTGACAGAAAAGAATCGCTGCAAAACCGACTCCACGTAGTCTTGTATGGCCTAAACCTTTTTTTTTTTTTTGGGTGGGAAATCGTCATATGACTCCTCCCGCTCTGGGCGGAGCGAGAGAGAGTGTCAGACTTTTACTGACTAAAACCCACCCGTGTTCCTTCCGTTGCCTGTGTGCCGGAACCGCGATATCCTATGCCCTACCCCTAGAGTGTAATTTAAGCCCGCGTCGGCGCGGAGGGGTGGGGCGGCCCGCGAGCTGGGGAGCAGGTGGTTTGAAGGCCCGCCACCGCGGCTGAGGCTGAGACTTGCATGCTGCATGCCTGCTTGCACGCTGCATGCCTGCTTGCATGCTGTATGCCTGCTTTCATGCTGCATGCTTGAAGCAAGCATCCTTCCTTCACCCATACATACCTCGTGGTATAATAAATGTTCGGAAACATATGTCAATACCTCGAACAAATGTTATTTCGGCTTAGTGTAACTTCGGTAAAAAGTTTTTCGACCAAATGAAACGTCGGAGTAAAGAAAAAAATCTAATTGATAATAGGGCAACTGCTAGAGTGGCAGACGTGACTTAGATGAATAAAAAAAAAATGAAACGATAATAGTTGAAAAGTTTTAGGTGAAATGAAATTAGATCAAATATTTTTCGAACTTATGATAGGTAACCATTTTAGTTTTATTTCTGCATAAGTTTCATCATTCCTTTTCAGTACTTTATTATTCATCTTTCGCCATTCATCAGTCGTCCATCGTTCATCACTCGTTGAACACCATTTACCAATCGTTAGAAGTCGTATATAATTTTTGATTATTGGTCATTCATCAATCTACGTTCATGACTAGTTATTCATCATTTCGACCATTCACTGAGTTTTAAAATCGCTTTTAGTTATGTACTTACATGGCTATTCTAGGACCATACGTAAGAGTTTGTATTGTGTATATTGTTCTTTTGGTTGAACGTTGATCGTATTAGAAACGATTGCAGGATTTGTTCGCTGATAGCTTCAGAATTCTTTCAACCTTCGGTTATTATTCCTTTGAGTTTTTTTTATTTTATGTTGGGTTACCATGCCTCGTTCATCATTTATCGCTTACTATACATAATTCATCGTTCATAGTTCACCATTCATCATTCATTGTTCACCATTCACAGTTCATCGTTCATCAATTTGTTAATCAGGGTTAATCGATAATTACAATTAATTAATTATTCTTCGTTAAGTATTCGTTGTATCATTTACTGAGTTTTCAAATCACTTTATGTATCCCACACGGCTAGTCATAAGACATAAGTAAGAGTAATTATTGTAAGAGTTAGTTTCCTTTGTTGTCCGTTGATCGTTTTAGGAGGATTGCAAGTATTGTTCTCTGATAGCTTCAAAATTATTTCAACCATCAATTATTATTTCTTTGACCTTTTATTTTTGTTTATGGCCTGCCAGAATTTGATTCGCCGTTCATGGATCATCGCTCACAAAGTACGCAGACACCTCGGCGACCTAGGTGTCTGCGTACGCTAGAGGCACACTACATGTGTCACCGTAAGATTGTAAGCAACGTTAGTTTGTAAACTATCTAGCGAGATTATAAACTATCGAAAAATTGTGGACTGTTCCGTATCGTAAGGGTTCATAATCTGTCCGATTTTATCACTGTATATCTGTCTTCAAAAATGTGAACCGTCCCTGATTGGTAGGTCTTAGCCGTAGCTGAATTGTTCGCAGTAACTAAAGCAGGGCACCCCGACCAAATGGGTAAGGTTGGGTTGGAACTGTGACCAACCACGCGCGAGCCAAGCAAGCGAAGCGAGCGGTGCCGCGAGAGCGGCCAGCGAGCACTTCTTCCTAGATAGTCACAGTTACTTGGCTATTTGGTATTAGCGCAAGGTACGTTCGTCACATGCAAGTTTGATACTAGTTCACAATTTGTCTTTTTGCCATGGATATATTCATAAATTATCGAAAAAGAAGCTTTAAATTGTAAATGGTTTGTTTCAGTTCACAATTTTTCGATAGTTTATAATCTCGCTAGATAGATTATAAGCTAACGAAGTTCATAATTATATGAGTGACACATACAAACCAAGCGTGACATCGTTTACTCGATCGCACTACCATACAATTGACATATAGAAAATGATGGCTTTGAAGGCGGTCAGTAACAAAAATATTGCGCTCGACGGACGTCGACGTCTCTAGACGTTACCGGGCGCGGCGATTTTGTGGTGTTTAGCATAATCATCATAAAATGTTCCCACTGCTGGGAAACAGGCCTTCTCTCTTCGAGAGGGTGCTGTGGTTCTGTGGTGCTTATTCCATCAGAAATCCATATAAAAGGAAAACATTTAAACAAAACATAATTGTGGGGTCCAACTTATGCCTAACAATGTTAAGTTGAGTTTGATCCCTAAAGCATAATATTTTTCAGGCATATTTATGTGCGTAATTCACCACTCTTTATGGTGTTGCTTAAGTTACGAAGGACCGTCCCATAGCTTCCCATGGGGGTCGTTGGCAACTAAATGATGGTAGAAGGGATGGCCAGTAGAAACTAAGTAATGACATAGAATAAGGAAACTTTAAAGAAGCGACATTCGTGTAAAGTCGCGAAATGAAGACAATTGCGCCATGCATGAGATGAGTACTCAAACAAAAGCTGTCAACTCTGAAATCACGCAGCCCAATACCGCCTTTTATAAACGCGAAATTCGTATGCAGTCACGGAATGAAAAGATTGAGCACCTTTAAGTAAATTTTTAGATGCACCGATTTTCCGGTTACCTACCATTTTTACCAAAAAAATATTTAACGTTTTTGTTCTGTGAATGTTCTTCCCTTTGTGCATACGCCATTGTCGCCACCTACAGTTGCTCATTATTTGGGGCTACGACCAGCGCTCAACCAAGCCAAAAACAGGGTTTGATGATGATGACAGTGCCCGCTACGAGCGACGATACAATCCTGACTGAGTTGAAAACTTCTTATCTGGCCCCGTATACACGGCCTCGAACAATTCAAAATTCAAAAGTCATTTATTCAAACTAGGCTGAGAATCAGCACTTTTCGAACGTCAAAATTACATAAGACAGTCCCCCAAAACGCCCACCCTTCACCACTTCCTAGTGCATTAGCTGGGAAGAAGAAGTGGCGCAACAAACTCCCCAGCAGCACAGCTGTCTGTTCAGTTAGAAGAACAAAAAAAAGATTCTATATAATAGTATTCAAAATAATTTACATTACGCAACACAAAACATAATTCAAATTATTAGCCATATGCTAGCACACGCCAATATACCAAACAAAATCATCGAGAACTATACTCAGGCCGAAATAAAAAAACTAAACGTAAACAGAATTTAATATCTAAATAAAAAAGCCTCCAGGCATAAAGGGCGTGCCCGCTTACATATAGGTGTAACTGGAAGTTATAAATGATAAACTAGGACCATTGATGTAAAATAAATAAACAAAGAGTTAATTACTAATAACAGTAAATAATATGATCAATTGTCGAGGTCACTAGCTAACCACATATTGCAATACAACTCATAAAAAAAACAGTGAGTAAATTTTGTCAACAATAAATTAAAATTACATTAAAATATAATACTTGACTTAAAAAGTCAAATAAAATAAACAATTATATAAACTCATATAACTTGTCAGTAATGCGACTTGCGTCAAGCGACACGCGCATCACCTGTTTCAATTTGTCGCTCCGCTATCTATGTTATAGGGTTTGGTTTCCGCACTTAGTCCGTCAGGTCGCGATGACCCGTGGTGTGCTCTAAACAACTTATTTCATTTGTTTTGCGTTCGGAAAGGAACTGTCGCTTCTATACATTATTATTCTATAGTAATGCGTTTATTGCCAAACTGGACCGTCAGTGATGTATGGCGTACCTGCCACGTTGGTCTAAACTATTGGTCATTTATTTACTTGATTGGACTATTGTGCATAGTTAATGTAGGTGGAATTCACAGGTATTTACTGGGATTTATCTGTTCATTTAATGCTTAGTTTTAATATTTAGGAAATTAATTTTCTTTTAACTGCCTCGTTGGTAAAGTGGTCACAAGCGCTAATGCTGACCAAGAGGTCCTTTTTTTTTTTGAGTTTGGGATATTATCATATAACTTCTTCCGCTCTGAGCGAAGTGAGAGGGTGTGTCAGACTTTTACTGACTAAAACCCACCCGTGTTCCTTCCGTTGCCTGTGTGCCGGGGCCGCGATATCCCTTTCGGACAAACTCGCAACCCTGGCAGGCATTGGCCCTTACGGACCCCGTCAGTTGGTGCTGACATCTCTTTGAGGCGCCAGTGGACCATCGACCCGGGCCTGGTCCTTATCGGACGGCGAGCTACTCATCGCTCACCGTCCGCAAGCCCGCGCCTACCGTGGCCAGAAGTCGGCTCGCGACTCCTGACGCACGGGGCGTCTCCTGCGGCGATTAGGGGCGCGAGGGCGCGAATTTTACTTCTCCCTCGCACGCTCCGCCTCCTCCTTTGAGAGCATTACTGCTTCGCAGATGGAAGTGACGGCCCGGTTGATAGCAATAGGCTCGCCCCATATTACATGGGACTCAAACATAACTAACGAAATCAGGGTGTACTACAGTTCCATCAAAGAAGTTCATAATCTAACCAGTTTCAAAACAAAATCCGGTGAACACGATGACCACATCTGTTACCGGCCCGGTTCTATAGCCGCCAAGCACTGCAAGCAAGAATAGTCCTTACGGTGATTACATATGAACTTCTTCGATGGTACACCTCGGCCCAAATAAAAAATAAAATAAAAAAAATGGGTGATCTGAGTACCTATGTACATACTTGCTCAGACGGTGTCTTCAAGAAGCTCTAGTTTTACAGTTCAAAGGTAATTGGAAAGCACTTAGATGTGTCGCGATAAGTACACATTCTTTTGTAGCCTATTTCGCCTCCTAAGCGTTTAAAGCTTTATATTGAAGTAAAGTGCTGAAGTTATAAAAAAATAAAACCAAGATATTCCAAGAAAAAACCAAGTAGAGTCCATTTGACCGCATTCTTGACCTCTACAAGAGAGCCAAACAATCGTCGCGTCGTTCAAATCTCTACATAATACAAGTCGACTCTACTTAACTCTACGTAGAGTCAAAAAGTACTTTTATAACAAAAGAATCGTATACGTTTCATTTCGCGTAGCTATTTGCAGTTTTACGAAAGCCTTTGACCCAAAATGCGAATTTTAATAAAAATGTATCGGGTCATACGGTTCGAGAGGCGAAAACAAGAGTGAAGGTAGTGTGGGGTATTTATTAATGTATTACTCGATATCTTTTTTATTTTTGTTTTCTCAGTAGCAGCCTTTTCTTTTCTTAAAACTTCTCCTGCTCTTGACGGAGCGGGAGGGTATGTCAGACTCTTGCTGACTAAAACTTACCCGTGTTCCTTCAGTTAAATTGCCTGTACGTTGCCAGGGGCCACGGTATCAATTTCGAACTATCTATCTCATATCATATCATATCTATCTATTTCTGTTGTTCTCTGAGTGAGTTCACAAAGAATGCATTATTTGTAATAACTTACAAAATTTAATTAAAATTATAATAATAAAATAAATAAATAAGTTAATAATAATTTAGGATAAGACTTAGATATGTACGCTATCGCAATAGGTTACCCTGTAATGATAGATGTAAGTTGGAAATAAATAAATAATTTATGCACTGAACTTTCCCTCGACCCCGGCAGGCATCGGTCCTAGCGGACCTCGTCAGATCTGGTGACATCTCTTTGAGGCGCGCGTGGAACACGATGCGCCGCCGACCCGGGCCTGGTCCTTATCGGACGACGAGCTACCCATTGCTCACCGTCTGCAAGCCCGCGCCTACGGTGGCTGGGAATCAAAAAATCAAATTTGCCTCTCCCTCACGCGTTCCGCCTTCTCCTTCGTAAACATTACTGTTTCGCAGAAGGAGGTGATGGCTTACCACTCCCTCTCGTTCCGCACCATGGCCTGGACCAGGGCCGGACGTGAGAAATCACTGCCACTGATCGCCTCCACAAGAACTCAGTAGCAGCCTGGCGTTTGGATTCGTGCCCGGTTGATGACAATAGGCCCGCGTGTTTTTTTTACCACAGTGGTAAAGTTCTTGGCCTGCATATTATCACCTGATGGTAAGCAATGATCAAGCAGGAGATGAAAGCAAGCTTCACCTAGAAGCCTCAGCCAACGATGAACTGGCTATCTTACCTCTAACTGCCGAAGCACAACGATACTGTTAACATTGGTGTTGTGGCGACAGACTTAGATAAGATGGTGGTAGCTAGCCAGAAAAACAAGCCCTACCAACAACCAAACCGAGGAAAAATGTTTGCCCCCACTGAGGATCGAACCTCTGGGTTTGACACTTAAATATAACTAGCAAAATGTGAGTGTTTTATTGGTACACCTCAGTCTAACCCATCCGAGATTACATGCATGATGTTATGTTTATGTTATGTTATTTTATTCCAATTAAATTCAGCTCTTCAAGTCTTGATTGAATAGGTTACTAATTTCTAGACAAGCGTATGCGCGGGAATAATAGTGGTCCAACGCGAACCTATCAATATTTAATTTTCTTAGAACCTGCAGCAATCAATCCAAAAATAACAGCAGAGGAGTGAGAAAATCTATTGTTTCCACATAAAGCGGGTCATACTCGTACCATTTGTTATTATTTTGACCGTTTTTGAGAAACCGATTAATAATATTTTTAACTGACTTCCAAAAAGGAGGAGGTAATATGTTCGTCGCGTATGTATTTCTCCGTCAATTGTTATTTTTTTTGTATGAATGGGTATGCTCTCAAGTTGGTCTCATATACGAGTACATTTTATTAACTTTGCTTGGATAGTTTTTGAGTAAGCTTCAATAATACGTACCTATTTTGCCCACTTAGTATATGTGGATGATATGATGATAACTTCTTGTCACTGTTATTTACATAACAGGTAGTGGTATTCGAATTTGTGTGGGGTAGGTACTTCAACTCAAAAGTGAAAAATAAAAACTTTTTACAATGCTTTCTATGGTATGCTATGGGGCATTTTGTCATGGCGGCTCCAGTGATTTCACTACTTTCATTGTGAATCTGTTAGTTTTTCTTACAGCGTTGCCCGCACAGATACTTAAAATATTATTTAGTCTAAAATCATCAAAATTAAAGATAGTTTTTTAATATTTTTAGCTTACAATTATTCTACAATACAAAATGCTTATGGTATTTTTCTTACCGTCAACTAGCCTATTGCGAATTGTGAAAATTATTTATTTATTTATTTATTTATATATACTTTATTGTACACCAGATTATACATTACATAAAGAAAAAGTAATACACTACAAAATATACAATGGGCGGCGTTATCGCTTACTGCGATCTCTTCCAGGCAACCTTGGAAATTATGTGGTTGTTTTGCAGCCACTGCCTCTCATAATATTATTAAAACAATACCTTACAGTGCATTTAAAATACTATTCCCAGCTTTTCACGGAACACTTTTAATTCCCGAATAATAACAGGCTTAAACCGTATGAATGAACAAAGGAAATTTAAAAAATCTGACTACCCTACTGCCCGGTATATCCATTCTGGCAGCTTTCCAAAAAGTTCTGGAGAGATAATCTTGAAAATTTAGCCGTTCGTGTAGACGAGTTGCCGAATGGAAGTCACGTATGGGTAGCGTGATGTGCATTCCAGGTAGCCTGGTCTGGGTAGGAGGCTACCCAAGTAGAGGATATCTGGGAGGATTAGCTAGGGAATTGATTAAGCGTTGAGTCCTGGATTGGGTCTTGATTGCTGGAAAATAGGTTGTTTTCTCTGAAAGGTAGTTTTTATTCTCAATAATTTATGTGGTATACATTTAGTGATGAGAGATTTTCTATACGATTCTTTGTTTAAACACAGAGACGGCTCACTTTAGGTATATGCATTGTATTTTGGTTTTTATAGTCTTCCATATGCACTTATTTTTATACTCTGGTTAGAAAGTAAACAATAATTAATTTCTCCATTGAATGTGAAAATAAGCTTATGTTATCTAAACCAAAAATTATGTCCTAATAATGTGGCAAGTAATCACCATTACTTGCCACATTACTATTTACAAACATTTCTCGCATGCCTAACTAATACACCCCTAGTAAAATACATAATATGTAAAAAAAATAACACCCACATTTATCGATACAGCTGATCGGTCCGGTCTCGCCTCCATTTTTGGGTTACGCCTATTAAAAGAATGTTTCCCAGGTAAATATTTAAATTGGATTCGATACGCAGAACCATGTAATTTGTTTGATTGATAAAATATCGGGTGGAAGCTTGAATAATTACTTGTATTTTTCGGTACAATTATTTCTATATCGCATGTGTTTTTGTCGTGATGAATTTTGGTTTTGTTTGATTATCAGTTGATTGATTTTTCTATTGATACTGAATCAAATTTTTGGTTCCATTCATTCACGACTGAAATGGAAATTGGAAAAGAATAATGTTGTGTTTATTTATTGTGAATGGTTTAACCTTCTTACGTTTGTTTCAGGGGTGAATGATAAGATTCTATGACTACTTCCACTCTAAAATGATGTTTTAGTGACTATCTTATTGTTTCATTCTAAAAGTATTATTACATTTCATTGCATGATATCCTTTGACATTTGAGGAGTTATTTTTAAAAGGGGATTATTTCCATTATTGCTAAAAAATAATTTATGAATGCCATCGTCACTGTCATGTTAAAAACTAGCCTTTAGTCCAAAATCCGATACAAAAAGTACATATTTCCTTAGGAAACTTAAAGATGAAAATCTCATTTTTGTACAGAAGGACACGTTTACAGTATAATTTTAAAATGTTTAAACTGGTTTTTCTCCATTACTGAAAAATTGTTTATCATGGAAAGAAGCACCTTTGAAAAATCACTCCTTACATTATGTTGTCATGGTTTTACCACGTAGAAGGTCAAAAAATATATTTTCTGCCTTTATTACGCACTATGGAATAATTGCCTAACACACAATCGCAATGCGTTTCATTTTGACAGTTCAATAGGGATGAAGACTACATTTTTTTTTACCGTCTTTGAGATTATAAAAAAAATATTCGACACGCATTTTTTTCTTTTTTTACGTAATCTAAAGATTACGGCGATACATTGAGGTAAAATGTGCCATGACGTGTATGTAGATTTTATACATACTAGCTTCCATATTAGTGAAGTAGCGACCCCACTCCATAACTTAAAATGCGTTTTATCTAAGTAGTTTTTTATTAATACGAGTATCATAAAGCAAAAAATACGTGTCTAATATTTTTTTATTATCTGACTGACGGAGTAATTAGAATTAAATTTTTTCTATCCAGGCATCATCCCTATTGTTCATTGCGTTATTTACGAGAACGGATTTGCAATTACCTTAAAAATCTTTCGGATTGTTATTGAAAGTGTGTTACGCGATTAGAGTGCTGGTTTTATACCATTGCATTGAGAATACACTCATGGCCTACACTGCAGAAATATGTGAAACTAATTTACAAAATTTACTCAGAGCACGATACTGGCACTAGCCAGTAAATAAAAATCTCTGATCCTCAATCTATCTGATTCTCTCTGATTAAATTTTGTTCACTACGCAACTAGAACGCACTTTTACACTTTTTAATTGTTTTTTTTTTTTTTAATTAGGTTTTTATTTGTAGTAAAATAATTATGTTGTGTTGTGTGCCTCTTAGTCTGTGCTAAATAAATGTATTTTCTTTCTTTCTTTCTTTCTTTAACTACCAAGATATTTATCTAGTAAATCCCCAAAAACGTACAAAAATAAATCACAAACCAGCCCTTTTTAGCTCACTGCAGTCGGGTAGTCAACGGCGCATGACGACACGCAGTCATTTGGGAAACCAACGTTGCGTCAGAAAAACTCATCCCGAAAATGTTTCCCACAGTAAAGTTACTACTCAGTTGTACTTTCGGCAAAATAGTTTGGTACTCAGGAACGTTGCACATTTTTAAACATATAATTTAAGTCACCTACACCTAGTTTCGATGGAAATTACAACAAAATGGATTAAAAGTACAACAGTAAGTGCTTTACTATAACTACACATTACATTATAATTGGAACCGTGCACCAAGCTTCTGACGTTTCATAAGTGCCCATGTAGGTTTCTGAGAAATAAAATATATTGATTTTTGATTTTTGTTGAGTCCTCAAGTCACTTATGAATTGGTTGCTTCTAGTTATGTGTGTTCAATCGTTGATCGTATCATTACGTATGAGATGATATTAAGCTTTTGGTATATTTTTTTTCTTCTATGTTACAATAATGCACAAGTACTTACTTTATGTTATCATTATTATTATAATAAAAATATAACTTCACGTAAGTGAAGATATAAACAAACCTCTAGCAGTAATAAAAGGCCGAACGCGGGCCTATAAAAAGAAGTTGCACTTAACTGTTTATTTTTCTCTTTTGCCAACTGTACACTTAGTATACCGGCCCCAAAAAAGGCACAACTGCACGAAACTTTACCTTCAGTGTATCGCAAGCGGCGCATGTTTGAGAACAAAATGCACTTCGCTAGTATCCTTTTTTCGATTTAGGCACGTAGAGAGTTCGGCAGCTTTGTAAGTTTGGGAGAAGAGGACTTGTTTTCTAAGATGTTATGAAGTGTGGAGTATGTTTTTTTTTCTAAAGAATTTTGTCGTTTTTTTTGTGGAGTTTTCTGGGTGGCATTTTGTATTATTTGTTTATATTTATTGCGGTTAAAAAAATAACAGACGCTTTATCTTTCACTAATACTGCCTAGCCTTTTCCCAACTATATTGGGGTCAGCTTCCAGTCTACCCGGAAGCAGCTGAATACTGTATTTTACATGGAGTGACTGCCTATCTGACCTCCACAACCCAGTAACTGGGTAATACGATACCCCTTGGTGAGACTGGTTGTCAGACTTTCGGGCTTCTGGCGACTCATAACGACTGTCAAAAATCCATGAATGACAACCGGGACCAACAGCTTAACGTGCTTTCCGAGGCACGAAGGAGTCTCGGTATGTAAAGATGGTCACCCATCCACAGACCAACCCTGGCAAGTGTAGCTTAACCTGATGGAGCGACCCGTGTGGCTGTTATTACTTTGCCACGAGCACCTGAGTGACATTTTGTATTATTTATTTATATTTTTTGCCGATAAGCAAATAACTAATGCTTCATTTTCACGGCAGCTTACACTAAACGTCTGAATACGAATTGAATCTAGAGTGAAAAACAAATTCTAACCAATCCAACGATGTTCGATTTTGGCCCTCGGCATGTTTCCGAGAGCGTTATTTTAATTAACGTTAATTCCCATGGAATTTAGTCAGTGTCGTATGAAAGTGGAAAAAACAAAAATGAACATTCATTCTCTGTGTCAAGTATTATATCAGCTTTACAGAATTCGTTCCAAACATCCGCCTAATATAAAATTATTATCATCATGTGCAGTACAGGCTTAGCTGACCAGCTAATCTTTTGCTGCAGTGTTATCTATCCACGTATCGTTGCAACACACGACGTAATCCTTATTAAACATGGGATGATGCCTATTGAACATTCATGACATGTTACATACAGTATAATTATGTTAATGAGTAGGAATACATGATGGTTTCCTTTACCGGCTTTACTTTTAATTTATTTATTTACACAACACTTCTATCATAACAGGATATCTCAAAGCGATAGGGTTGAACTTAGCGTAGACTTATTTTACAAATTGTAACACAAATAGTATGCAGTTATTCTTGCGAATTCATTCAATGAACAGGAAAAAATATCAATCCTTTCGGCGATTTCATTAAGTGTATAATGCGCGGCTAACTGGCGCTTTTAGAAGCAAGTTTGTCACCACCAGCAACTGCGGCCGTCTCCGCCTCAGCACGCAGTTGTCGGGCACGCACAGATTTACCTCCTTTACCCTCTGATTCTTGATTTTACCATTGATTAATTGAAACATATAAATGGCGAGAGTCATATCCCTTCTTAATTTTAACTTGTTGTACCCAAGCATGCCTAGGACAAACTAGTAGTGTAAATAGCAAACCTTTTATTCTATATTCAACTAACTTTTGCCCGCGACTTCCGTCGGCAGTCAATCATACCATAAAATATCATCATCACATCCTATGGCAATAGTGTATCTTTCAAGCAGTGAAATAACGTTTATAATCAGTTCAGCAGTTTCAGAGATTAACCGCTTACAAACACTCAATCAATGTTACAATATTAGTTTAGATAAAATGATAAGCAATGTCTCCCCAATAAAAGAAACTCTGCTCTTCTAACTATCTTCTCCTAATCTGTCCTTCTCATACTTCTGACTATGTTCATTCTGCCTTTCATATTCAGTTCATTCTTCTTTGGAATGCGCTTGCTCTTGCTTTGGAAGGCCACCAGTCTATATGCATTTAAGCGGAATTTGCGGAGTTTTTTTTTAAATAAATAGAGTGGAGTCATCTCAACATCTCTCTCCCTTGAATTTGTATGTATGTAGTTTACAACCTATTTATGTACTTGTTTTAGTTATAATGCATTATGATATATTTTTAATTTAAAACAATCTTTGTTCCTCTCAAACAGAGCACCTGCCATCTAATCTCTTCACCACCCTTGGTGCAGTGATAGCCTAGTGGTGTGACCGTCGGACTGCCAAGTCATAGGTCTTGAGTTCGAACCCAAGGCATGCACCTCTGACTTTTCAGATTAATGTGCGTATTGTATAATTATCACTACCTTCAAAAACGGTGAAGGAAAACATCGTGAGGATACGGCATGCCTAAGAGATATTTCTTGACGGCATGTGAAGCCAAGTCAGAGGCATATGGGCGGCTTTAAAATTCTGACACCAGGTTAGTTACTAACCACACGAAAAGAAGAAGAACCACCCTTAGTTGCCTGGTAGAGAATGCCTAAGTCAATAAATCCGCCTTTGTACTTTTTTTGAGTGCAAAAAGTTTATATAAATAAATAAACTCTGATAAGACTGCCTCATTGGTCTTGTGGTCGTGAGTTCAAATCCCGGGTTGGGCAAAGTGTTATTGGGTTGTATCATCTGGAATTTCTCAGTAGTAGCCCACAGTCTGGATTTGTGCTCGGTTGATGCCATTATGCTCGCCCCCTATTACATGGGACTTAACGTTACTGGCGAAATCAGGGTGTACTATAGGTACACCTCTGCCTAACCCTCGGGGTACACAGGCGTGATGTTATGTTATGTTAAAACCATCTCTAGAATTAATGACAGAACTATTAGAAGGTAGCCACGATGATAACTACCAATCAATCTCCCTAGCCTTTTTCCAACAATGTTGGGGTCGGCTTCCAGTCTAAACGGATGCAGCTGAATACCAGTATTTTACATGGAGCGACTACCTATCTGACCTCCACAACCCAGTAACTAGGTAATACGATACCCCTTGGTAAGACTGGTTGTCAGACTTTCGGGCTTCTGACGACTCGTAACGGCTGTTAAAGATCCACGAATGGCAGCCGGGACCAACGGCTTAACGTGCTTTCCAAGGCACGGTGGAGTCTCAGTATATAAAGATGGTCACCCATCAACGGAACAACCCCGGCAAGCGCAGCTTAATCTGTTGGATCGACCCGTGCGGCTGTTATTACTTAGCCACGAGCTCCTCTAACTACGAGCTCCTCCACGATAATAACTACCAAGCTTCGCTATTAACACCCGTTTCAGTATGCTTCCAATACTTGAGACGGCTACTGCCTGACACCGTACTGTTCAGACATGCTCACATACTGAGGGGTAGTTCGGAACACCGATATTTTTGGAACGATAGAAACCCTCGATTTGTAGAACCAATATTGATTCGTGCGTTTCCTGGAAAAAAAAAACTAATATCTCTATGAAAATACGGAATAACAATGATAGATTTCAAAAGAATCGATAAGTAATTAAATTGTGATTTATGAAATAGCATTGTCTCCGAGCCCCGAGACACAGACTACTTGTTTAGTTTGAGGCTCACTAGCAATAGCCAATATATAATATAGTAACCTAGCAATAGGTAATATTTTAAGCTACGTACCAATGTCGTCTTAACTTGCCGTTAACCTGTAAACCTCCTTACTGTATTTTTACCTTTCCAATAAAATATTTTCTATTCAATTCGTTTGTAAAACAGGCATTTGTTTGAGGCATTTAAAACTCTGAACAAGAATCATAAAATCTTTGATTTAAAATTAATAGGTGGAATTAACAGTGTGCAGTCAACGGTAATCTACCAAGGGTATGAATAGTGATTTTGACGATGATCAAATTTTGATTTTCTTATTTAGGCATATTGCCATTTTCAACATGTTCGCCAAATATCAACCCAGTGTCTCACATCCTAAACTCTAAGATACTATCAAAGTTTCCGATGCAGTTGACTCGGTAACTTAGGTAACTTGATAAATAACTGTATAATACTTAGTACTGGGGTGTTTCGACCAACTTAGTGATGGGCAGTTTGTCTTACACTTTATCGAGTTCAAATGGAAGCGTATTGAGTTTACTCGTTTGTGTCAAAAT
This sequence comes from Agrochola macilenta, assembly GCA_916701695.1. Lineage (NCBI taxonomy): Eukaryota > Metazoa > Arthropoda > Insecta > Lepidoptera > Noctuidae > Agrochola > Agrochola macilenta. The sequence goes on along the minus strand of OU753554.1, from coordinate 3,901,616 downwards.
TTTGTAACCAAGTTTTTGGTATTTCGTGTCAAAATTGATAATTGGTAGCAATGAAATCACTTAGTTCTCGGTCTGACTGTACGACCTAAGCTGCTTATTTTTAAAGATTCTGGTTTTAGATTCGATTCTTATTTTGTACATACTTTTTAACGTTATCTTAAATAGTCATCACAAATAAAACTCAGTTTCTTGATCTTAAATCAGTAACCTGCCGCGGGTAAGCGTAGTAAGCAATGCTCGTCCCATTTCAGTCTAAAACCCTTTAGCCGTGCAGTTAAGTGGGACAGTTATACGCCAATATTCTCAATGACTGCATCAATAACCGTCAATTTGGTAAGAACTGAACTAAGTTCTCTACCCTAGAGGATAGAGAATTTTTCATAGCAACAAACTCATTATTAACACCATTAGTGCTTATGACACTTACAAAAATGAAACAACATATTTTAAGACATAAATCACATACGGAAGGCGAAATCTAGTTACATTAAGTGAGTACTAAAAACAAATGGCGCTGACCATAATCCCTTTGTATGTATGACAAATGTATAAGCATGGTTTTAGTGTAATGGGACATACGGGAAGATTTAGTAATAGTGGTCGTTAGGAAAGATGTTGGTAATCTTTTGTTTTGCTAAAGGAAACATTTTTGGGGTAGTAGTTTCTGTATGGAACTGAGTAATTGTCTATTTGTTGTGAAATGGTAAGCTCTGTTTATTATAAGAGCAATATACCTTTTTTTTGACAGCCTCGGTGGTCATGAGGCATTTGGGCCTGGTTTCAACTCCCAGGTTGGGCTAAGTGATATTGGGTTTTTCCATTAGGAATTTTTTAGTCAGTTTTTTTTTTTTTTGAGGATGGGAAATTGTCAAATAACTTCTCAGTGTGTCAGACTTTTACTGACTAAAACCCACCCGTGTTCCTTCCGTTGCCTGTGTTCCGGGGCCGCGATATTCCTTTCGGAAAAACCCGCAACCCCAGCAGGTCCAGGTCCAGCCTGGAGTCTGGATTTGTGCCCGGTTGATGGCAATAGGCTTGCCTTATATTACATGGGACTTAAACATAACTGGTGTAATGTGGGTATACCTACTACAGGTACACCTCTGCCTAACCCCTCGGGGAAACAATGCGTGTTGTTATATTTGTGTTATGTTACTTTTTAAGTGACGTAACATCGAGGGAGTATAGTCGATCTCGCAATTATCTTACCACAATTACCAACGTCAAGGTTAATTTGTTTATGTGACAGTTCAAGACGAGTTCAGTTGTTTTCAGTTTCAACCTTTGTGATTTTTTAATTTACTGGGGGATTTCGTCAAAAGTGTTAAAGCGTTAGCATTACTTCGCCGTTGTCCCGTCACCCAGAAATAAATTTGAACAGCCTTATGCCACCGGCCTATCCATTATAATTGCTGAACCAAAGTTTTCTGGCGAAAGAAATTGTAATGGTATTTTATTGGACAAACGAGACGACGACGCCGACGACTAATAGAAAAGTATGGGAGAAAAAACATTTGCACCGACCTAAATAAATTAGGATAAGTGCAGGAGAATGCTGAAAAGAAAGAAAGAAAGAAAGAAAAATAAATTTATTTGCCACAGAAACACGTGCAAAAAAAAAAAAAAATACTCGAGTAGATAACAAAACATTAACAATACAATAACGAGCACAAAACAGAAGTAGTCGGCAGCTGCTGGCACGTCATGACTGTGACAAGAAGGCTTCCACTCAGCATGATGCTGTGCTATGGATACCCACAGCACAGCGCTGATTTTCAGTGGTCACCCGAAAAAAACGTACGGAAACCAAGTCTGGTTTAAAGAATTATACATAAATTTAAAATAAAATAAATAGTACTTATAATATAATATAATACTATTGAAGTGGGTACGTACGGGTGATGAATGAAAGCCGGTAAGTTCACTAGCTTGGTATAATGTCCAAAGTCCACACACGACACACATAAAAGTTAGAAGAATGGAAGGTGAAAGTCTACACAAAAAGAAGCACAGTAAGGTTTACACAAGCACAAGTAGAAGGCAGATAGGCAGAGTACATATATTAGCGTTGGTAACAAGCGCACGAGATGCATACGGTAGCGAAAGCTGAAGCGTGCGGTTAGCCCAGTGGCATCTAACGGACTGCCGAGCCGGCGAGGCGCGACGAAGCGGGTGAGGTCTCGCTCGCTCGCTGCGCGGCCGCCGCTGCCAGCGGTCGGTGACTCACGCGCTTGTTATTCACATATTATCTACTAATAATAAAATCTGTACGTCCGTGACATTACATACCTTTTGTGATATTATATTATACATTATTAGGTTTAAGTAAACAAAGTTATGTAAGTATTTATTTCGTTCACATATAACAATTCATAACGACTAGTGACGCTACACCACCCCCCTCTTGAGACCGTCAAGGGCGATAGTAGTCAGGAAAACGCACCCTACGGCCTGATCGTGTCCTTTTGACATTATCGTCTTCAGTCGTAGGCGTTAGATTGATGACTGGTGTATCATGTGGAGTCTGTCTTTGTCTGTGTTCGTTTTGGTTCGCTGTGTTGTTGTGTGTTATCGAGGTGTGTGAGTCTTGAAGTATGTAGGCTGGTTTCACTCGGTCTACCGATACTGAGACTGTTTTCCCTTTAAGGAGGAGTTTGAATACTTTGTCACCCCTCTCTAGTACTTTATGTGGCCCTGTGTATGCTGGTTTAAAAGTCCCAGATGACGCGTTATCTCTTAAGAAGATGTGCGTTGCGGTGGCAAGGTCCTTGAACACGAATATGGCCCGACTGTTTGAATGTCGCGATGCTGGAGACGGTTGAATATTCCTGGCAAACATGCGTAATCTTGATACGTAGTCGGTCATATCCGTGTTGATAATTGCTTCTGGTTCAAAGAAATCTCCCGGCAGACGCAATGTTTCACCGTAAACTAGTTCAGCCTGTGTTGCCTGTACATCTTCTTTATATGCGCTTCGGATACCTAGTAGGACCAGCGGCAGTGATTCTATCCAGTTTTGATTCCCGTGGCAGGTAATGGCTGTTTTTAGCTGTCTGTGTAACCGCTCAACCATGCCATTGCAGGCAGGGTGGTAAGCAGTTGTCTTTCTGTGTTCGAATCCAGCTATTTCCGACAGGTGCTTGTACAGGGATGATTCGAACTGTCTGCCACGATCCGTTACAATTTTTGTAGGACAGCCGAAGCGTGCGATCCAACCATACAGAAGGGCGTTAGCCACGGTTTCGGCTGTGATATCTTTGATTGGTATTGCCTCAGGCCATCGCGTGAAGCGATCTACGGCGGTGAGACAATACCGGAAACCATGAGAGATTGGCAGTGGCCCGATCATATCTATGTGGATGTGCATAAAACGTGATCGAGGCAGTTTGAAGTTGCCAAGGGTTGCAGAGACATGGCGAGTGATCTTCGCACGTTGGCATGCCAAGCAGTTTCGCGTCCATTCTCTGCAGTCTTTCTTCACTTCTGGCCAGACGTAACGCTCTGCTACCAGTTTGGCACTGGCGTTGGCTCCTGGGTGGCTCAAGGAGTGTAGATTGTCGAAGACTTGGCGGCGAAGTTCTTTCGTTACATATGGCCTTGGTGTCTTGCTACTCTCATCGCCGTACAGTTCAGACAGTGTTCCCGGCAGTGTGATCTTTCTCAGGCGCAGTGACGTTTCCCCGTCGAGCAGCTGTTTGAGCTCCGAATCGGAACTCTGAGACTTGGCTAGCTCGTTCAAGTCGATAGGCTGAGCGATTGCCTCCACTCGTGACAGGGTATCGGCGACGTTATCCTTGCCCGCAATGTGCCTGATGTCTGTGGTAAACTGCGAGATAAAATCCAGGTGTCTGAACTGTCGTGGTGAGCAATTCTCCTTTCGCGTATGAAACGCGAAACAGATGGGTTTGTGGTCTGTGTAGATGCAAAATTCCCTGGCCTCGACCATATGTCGGAAGTACTTAATCACTTCATATATCGCGAGCAGTTCGCGATCGTAAGGGAGTACTTTCGTTGACTTGTGGTTAATTTTCGAGAAAAGAAAGCTAAGGGTTGCCATTCTTCATCCTTTAACTGTTGAAGGACTGCACCCATGGCGGTATCGGAGGCGTCTGTCACTAAGGCGAGTTTCGCTCCGCAGTCAGGATGTGCTAACATTGCTGCTTGGCAGAGACCTGTTTTGCAAGCTGTAAACGCGTCGTCCTCCTTTGTTGTGAAACTGACAGGATGCGAGCCTTTTACCGAGCCTTCTAAAAGCTTGTTCAGCGGTGCCTGGTGTTGAGCCGCCCCTGGGATGAACCGCCTGTAAAAATTGACCATACCAAGAAACCTTCTCAGTTCTCGTACTGTTTTCGGAGTTGGGAAGCTGTTGATTGCTTCAACCTTTTCTGGCAATGGTTTTGTGCCGCCTGATGTGATATGGTAGCCTAGAAATGTTACCTGTGAGACTCCAAATACGCATTTTGTTGTGTTTATCACCATCCCGTAATCTTGTAATCTGGAGAACAGCTGACGTAGGTGGTCCTCGTGTTCTTTTTGGTCTTTTGAGTATACCAAAAAGTCATCTAAATACCCAAAACAGAAGTCCAGGCCTCGTAACATTTCGTCGACAAAACGTTGGAAAGTTTGCCCTGCATTGCGCAGTCCAAACGTCATGTAAGGAAACTCATATAGCCCAAACGGTGTGGTGATGGCTGTCTTCGGTATATCCTCTGGATTGACTCGTATCTGGTTATATGCTTTAACCAGGTCTATCGTCGAGAATATTTGACATCCAGAGAGATTGTGAGCGAAGTCATGGATGTGGCGAATTGGGTACCTATCGGGTATTGTTCGCGCGTTTAGCATCCTAAAATCCCCACACGGGCGCCATCCATTATCCTTCTTAGGTGCCAGGTGCAAGGGTGAAGCCCAAGGTGAGTCGGAGGGTCTGGCTGTGCCGTTCGAAAGCATAGATTCAAACTCCTCCTTAGCAATTTTAAGTTTGTCTGGTGCCAACCGACGCGGTGTGCACGATACGGGTGGTCCAGGTGTTGTGCGTATATAGTGTAAGGTGTTGTGTGTAGGTGTACGTTGTATACCCGACGGCCGGGTTATGTCAGGGAACTCCCGGAGTATGTCGTGATATGTAGTGTCACCAATTCTTACCTTAACCGAAGATACAACATCAGAAGGACGAGCAGGCAAAGCAGGGGTCGCAAGCGTAGTGTTAGCGTCGATTAGCCGCTGCATTCTAACATCTACAATTAAACTGTAGTATGATAAAAAATCTACCCCTATTATTGGCTTTGTCACGTCCGCCACTATAAATCGCCAAGCAAAGTCACGGCGCAAACCTATATTTAGTTTTAAATACGCGTAACCGTAGGTATTTATCGCACTACCGTTAGCCGCACATAGTTCGTAGCTAGTTTTATTACGGCGCTCTTTCACTGCTGACCTTGGATATACACAGACGTCACTACCGGTGTCGACGAGGAACTGCATCTTGGTGTTGTGGTCAGTGACAAATAAGCGACCAGAGCTACGACAGTCGCCGGTCGCCATTATCGACTGCCTGTGGCTTTTCCCGACTGGTCGCAGGGCTTTATGCACCTCGTTGCTTTATCCCCGAACTTGTAATGGTACCAGCAGGTCGGGAACTTTCGGTAATTCGAGTCTGACCTTCTTGAAGGTGATCGTCCTCGACTGTCGCTTCTACTGGACCTTTGCCTCGACCTGGATAATCTGTCGACGTGTGACGTTAGGGCTTGCACTTGTCGTGTCAGTTCGGCGATTTGACCACTCATCTGGTCCATGCTGCTCCCTGGTGTCGCTGTCGGTCCTGTTGTCGCTGCTACTTGCGGAGTTGCTGGCACCACATCTTGTATGCGGTCTGCTAGCTCGGCCACCTCTTCGAGGCTCGCCTTAGCTTGCGAGGCGATAATCGTCTGCGTACTACTCGGCAGACGGCTGGTCCAGATAGTCCTCAAAAACTCCTCTGGCACACTCGGTCCCGCCAGATGGCGCAGGTGTCGCAAGAACTGCGAGGGCTTGCGATCGCCAAGCTCCTCATGAGTCAGGAGCTGCTGCACTTTCTTCTCTCTCGATGCAGACAATCTCTTCACTAGCTCGCTTTTTAGCCGCTCGTACTTGTCCGGCGCTGCAGGTGCCGTGATAATGTCTTCCACTTCGGATGCGTATACGGGGTCCAGGCTTCCAATAGCGTGGTGGAATTTCGTGGTGTCGGTCGTGATGTTCGCGAGCACGAACTGGCTCTCCAGCTGCGCGAACCATAACGCCGGTTTTTCCGGATAAAATGGGGGTACCCTCACACCGACGCGATATACATCGTAGGTCGGGGCGTCCTTACTTTGACCTTTCGGCTCGCTTCCTTGTGGCGGACTCATGGTGTTCTTCCGGGGTCACCAATGAAGTGGGTACGTACGGGTGATGAATGAAAGCCGGTAAGTTCACTAGCTTGGTATAATGTCCAAAGTCCACACACGACACACATAAAAGTTAGAAGAATGGAAGGTGAAAGTCTACACAAAAAGAAGCACAGTAAGGTTTACACAAGCACAAGTAGAAGGCAGATAGGCAGAGTACATATATTAGCGTTGGTAACAAGCGCACGAGATGCATACGGTAGCGAAAGCTGAAGCGTGCGGTTAGCCCAGTGGCATCTAACGGACTGCCGAGCCGGCGAGGCGCGACGAAGCGGGTGAGGTCTCGCTCGCTCGCTGCGCGGCCGCCGCTGCCAGCGGTCGGTGACTCACGCGCTTGTTATTCACATATTATCTACTAATAATAAAATCTGTACGTCCGTGACATTACATACCTTTTGTGATATTATATTATACATTATTAGGTTTAAGTAAACAAAGTTATGTAAGTATTTATTTCGTTCACATATAACAATTCATAACGACTAGTGACGCTACACTATTATACAACCAACAGTATGAATAAAATTATTAAATACATATAAATAATTATCCGCAGGCATCACCGTGCGTGCATAAAACATGTTCCCACCTAAAACACCATTATCAATACAGTGTTTTGTCTCGCTCCCACCATCACCTTCGCGCTCACAGTAATAAAGTACATTTTGCATTTCCCGATTGCGTCTATGAGCGTGATGACGTACTGTGAGTCATAGCTGATGAGGACTTTCTTGGACAAACAAGAAACTACTTAGTCCTTTTCCTGAGAAACATCTGAGTGAAAATCAGTTTAAATCAGCAGCCTCAAGTTTTACCTTTAAATAAAGGACTTGGTCCTTAGGGTTAAAACATCGAACCTCATCCATTCAAAGATAACAACATCGATAATTCATTCAACCAACCTATCTATTTCCAACCGGGCAACTCTTCAAAAATAAACAAATTACACTCATTTCAAGCTTACCACATTCAAATTAATTTCAAACAATTCTGGACAAAACAATAAATTAAATGGCGCTGGCCTTAAATGAGCAGACCGCAAACATTTAAATGCTTAGCTAACTTGTAGTAACGACCGGTTGTTGTTACCAATGATCGTGATTGGAACGTTTAGTTTCTGCTAAATATATTTTAGTTTATGGGCTATGTTGTAAACGAAATGTCTGTGTGCAAAAACGTTTAGCAAAATTTTGAATGAAGATCAAAATAAAAAATAAAATATATAGCATGCTTATTTTCCTTGAAGGGTTTGTATAGATGTATACAAATTATACTAGGTACTAGCTTTACCCGCCCCGACTTCGCACGTGTAGCACTAAACCCTACCTACCCTACCTACCCTACCTACCCTACCTACCCTACCTACCCTACCTACCCTACCTACCCTACCACCTACCCTACCTACCTTACCTACCTTACCTACCCTACCTACCCTATCCTACCCTACCTATCCTAATTTTCTAAACCTTCACCGTTTAAACCTTCCCTGGACTATTACAAACATTTTAAAACCAAAACCAGCTAAATCGGCCCAGCCGTTCTCGAGTTTTAGCGAGACTAACGGACACCAATTGATTTTTATATATATAGATAGATAGATAGATTCCAGTTATGTTAAAATTCAGGAGGAGGAGGGATTGCCATTAACCCCTTAACAATTTGTCCTACCTAGGCTTACTTGCTAAGCAGTCGCGTTTGCCATCTAAATAAAGATCATCGAGGAAGTCAGAATAATAATGTTTATAATTTAAGTAATCTGTACCACTCTGGGGATCTCACCCAGGATGCGCCATAACGAAGTTTTTGGACCTCTGCCTCTATAAAAATAAAGGTACTGCAGTACTTCCTTAAAGTACACAACCTTTTATATACACGTGTCTCCAAGGAACAGTCAAAGAGAAAGCGAGATGAAGATTATATTCAATGTACTCTCAAGGAAACTTGAAAAAGCCGTCTCTCGCAAGTCTTAAAACGACCTTGTAAGATATCCTACGTCTAGGTAATTAAAACACTTTCTTGCTCCAAGACAAGCACAATATAAGAATTATACAGAAGGCCGACTTCATACAACGAGCTAAAACAAGCGTGCGCACACATAGATGCGTACGATGTCGGTCTAATTCCAGTCGTGGGTGCGCTTGCACTCGCTGTACGTGACGCTTTTTTATGTGTGCTTGCACTTTCGCTCGTTGTGTGGAGCCGACCTTCTGTTCCTATCTATTTTGTGACATTATCGCTACGAAATACACGTAGCTGCTACGAAATTAAGTCACTTTGGCGTAGCACGCTCGCAGTGTTAAAATTATTCTTAAATGCTACCTTAAATTTGTTTCTGGGTGTTTTGTTTGAAGGTAGGATATAAAAAATGCATTTTTTATATCCTCCTGCCCTGTCCTGTCTCCTGCGGCGACTAGGGGCGCGAGGGCGCGCATCTTGCATTTCCTTCGCGCGCTCCGCCTCGTCCTTCGCCAGCATTACTGCTTTGCAAAAGGAAGTGACGGCTTCCCATGCACTCTCGCTCCGGACCATGGCCTGAACCAGGGCCCGACGCGAGAGATCGCCGCCGCCGATCGCCTCCGTGAGGACACGGCGGTGCTCCGCCCAAGCAGGGCAGAACTCCACCGTATGCTCCACCGTGTCCTCCGGGCGATCCACACAGTGGTGACACCCGGGCGTTTCCTCCCGCCTTATTCGGAACAGGAACCTCCCGAAACAGCCGTGTCCGGTGAGGACCTGCGTCAGGCGGAAGGTGAGGACGCCGTGGCGCCTCTCTAGCCACTTCTCAAAGAGGGGACTTACCGCCAGAATTGTGGCGTGCCCAGCGCTGGGTTGTGACAATCACACTCTCCATGCCGCCATGAGATCCCGCCGGAGCTCTGTCCGCCGTGCCGTGATTTCTCGCGTCAGCGGAGTTACGCCCCGGCGTTTCGCCTCCTCGCGACACTCCCACATGTGCGCGAGGACTTTTGCCTCCAGATCCCATGGCGGTAGTCCGGCAAGAAGGCTCACCGCCTCACGGGAGACCGTGCGGTATCCTCTGACTAGCCTAATGGCCATGACCCTTTGGGACGCGTTCAATCGCTGGGCTGGTCGCAGCCTTAGGATCACAGAGCCCTCACCTGTTAGTCGCAGACAATTCACAGCAATATACATATATTTTTTTTAATTATATTAATAGCCTTTGGTAACCTGACAACACAATCGAGGAGCTCGTGGCTTAGTAATAACAGCCACTTGGGTCGATCCATCTGGTTACGCTTGCCGGAGTTGGTCCGAGGATGGGTGACCATCTTTACATTCCGAGACTCCTCCGTGCCTCGGAAAGCACGTTAAGCTGTTGGTCCCGGTTGACATTCATGGATCTTTGACAGTCGTTACGGGTCGTCAGAAGCCCGAAAGTCTGACAACCAGTCTTACCAAGGAGTATCGTATTACCCAGTAACTGGGTTGTGGAGGTCAGATAGGCAATCGCTCCATGTAAAACACTGGTATTCAGCTGCATCCGGTTAGACTGGAAGCCGACCCCAACATAGTTCAGAAAAGGCTAGGCAGATTTATTGAAAACCTGACAATCAAACCAGAGTCTTAAAATTTGTATGTCTTTTAAAGTTTTAATTAACCAAAAAATTATGATAAATTAACGATATAACAAACCCTACCAAAAACGACTTCCAAAATAAAAAAAAAAGGCTCGTGAAACACGACGTACATCTCACAAGCTTGACTTCATAGAATATTTAAGCTTGTACCCAAGTCACTTGGCGACACACCCATATACCAGTAGCTATAAAGGCGCGTTCTTATAACACGAATTTCATATCGCGCTGATCGTGTTCAAGTAACCGTTGAAACGCGACGCGTATGTACTGCGGTTGCTATTCAGGCGCTGAGATTAATTAGATTATTAAGAATATAGCGCGGTGATAGCCTAGTGGTGTGACCGTCGGACTGCCAAGTTATAGGTCTCGAGTTCGAACCCAAGGCACGCACCTCTGACTTTTCAGATTCATGTGCGTATTGTAAAATTATCACTTGCTTCAAAAACGGTGAAGGAAAACATCGTGAGGAAACCGGCATGCCTGAGAGATATTTCTCGACGGCATGTGAAGACAAATCAGAGGCCCATGGGCGGCTTTAAAACTCTGACACCAGGTTAGTCACTAACCACACGAAAAGAAAAGAAGATTAAGAATATGTGGGTTCATTATGACAAAAGGCATAAAGTATAAACTCCAGAGCAATGGTAGCCTAATGGTAGTGGCGCCGACTTATGAGGTTCGAACCCAGGCAGGCGTTTTGCTTTGTGTAAATAATTTCGTCACTGCTCTCAAAACGGTGAAGGAAAACATCGTGAGGAAACCGCCATGTCCTAGAGCCAAAAATTCGAAGACATGTGAGATCTACCAACCCGCACTGAGCCCGCGTGGTAGATTATCACTCCGTCTCAAAGAGACGTGGCTTGCTTCCCAGCAGCGGGAACGTTATGATAATTTCCAAAGGTCCCGGACAGACGCGCGAGACGTGCGAGCGTCGAGCGGTGACTCGAAAAAATTCACGTTCGTTTTTACGCCCCCTAAGACTACATGTACGTATAGCGTGCATCTCATAATGGAGTATCTTGCCGGTGACTAGCTAAATTTCCTTTGCCTCGTTATGAATATTATGCCTTAATGAATGTTTCAGAAGCTGGATATTGAAAACAGCTGTATACACTTCTTTGTCAAGTTAATCCTGTCTTTGATCTTGTTTTACTTTTCTTTTCAAAAGCTTGAAGTGAAAGAGATGGTCTGGAAGATATTAAAACGTCTTTTTTTTGTAATAATATGAAAAAATTGCAAAAAAGCCCGAAGAAAATACTTTTTACCTGTTACTTTTGACTCAACAACGCTGATCGTCGAATAATCAGTAGAAATCCCCTAGAATATGGTAAACAATCTTCGGGTGACTGGTTCACAAAATGTATGAACAGTTATCGGCCAGATGAGTTACCCGGAACTTATCTGGACGTTTTAAGGTAATTTTATAAATTCACTATAAAACACCCGTCATCCAAACCAACGGTGATCACAATCTCCCTAAACACTACAATAACTTCAATCTCTTATATCTCTGCCCACCCCAGTTGCTACAAGAAGTAACAAATAGCACTAATTCCAGTGAGGTCGGAGCAACACGGCACCATTACGATGGAATGTGTGTGAGCAAGCACATTTGTCAAATGTACTCATGGAAGACGGTGTTAAATGATTTGGGGTTTTTTTGAACGATGATATTTCATACTGATTGTTACCTAATAGTTAGTTATGGGTCATCTATAGATTTCAAAAAGTTTTAAACTTATCTTATACAGGGTGTTTGGTAGAAGGACCGACAATTTTTTTTTGAGGCATTGGTGGTGTCATTTGCTGGCATAAAATTGTTTTAACTTTTGGTTTCTAAAATAAATTTTATAGTTGTTTTTTTTGTACTTTAAAACTGTCTTTGAAACACAATTTTAAGACTTCAGAAGCACAAAAGTCAGTATCTAAAACCAACTGCATATAAATGACATTGCCGATACCATAAAAAAAAAATGCGTTCTACTAAAACCACAAAAAAGAAAGTTTGTGACGAAATATCGGGTAATTAAAAAAAAATAATTATTTTCTCAATATTCTACCGTGACACCTAAGACACAGGTTTTATGGTTGAAAACTAGGATATGACGCTTCCTATCTCTAAGAAAATTGGGTCGGTACTTATACCAAACATCCTGTATACATTTTTATTTTTACTCGAGTTCCAAATGATTACTATTGATGGGTCAAAAATTTGCATCAGATTGGTTGTTGAAGAAACAAGGACCTGTGTGGTACCAAGCAAAAACAGAGAGCTGAGTAAGACGGCTTGATGATCCAGTGGACCACAAACGCAAACAACCGTGAGACATGGTAATAATGAAGTGACACCAGCAGTAAATAGCAACATTAAGGTGAAGTATCACGAAGAACCTGCATTTAAAAAACTTCTTTACACAAAAAGGGCCGTGCCTCGGAAAGCACGTTAAGCCGTTGGTCCCGGCTGTCATTCGTGGATCTTTGACAGTCGTTACGAGTCGTCAGAAGCCCGAAAGTCTGACACCAGTCTTACCAAGGGGTATCGTATTACCCAGTTACTGGGTTGTGGAGGTCAGATAGGCAGTCGCTCCATGTAAAATACTGGTATTCAGCTGCATCCGGTTAGACTGGAAGCCGACCCCAACATAGTTGGGAAAAGGCTAGGCAGATTGACACAAGAAGGGCTGTTCTTAAACTCCATGCGTTACCAATGCAATACCTGTAATTGTGGCTTTGACTCAAAATCAAATATATTTATTACTTTTACCCTGTATTGTCTCACTGCAGGGCAAAGGCCTCCCTTTCTCCTTTCCACTCCTCTCAGTCTTGACCTAGTGCGGACCAATCCTGTCTGTAGGCGTCAAGCTCGTCTCGCCATCTTCTCCTGGGTCTGCCTCGATGTCGACGGACGTTTTCTCGGACCCACATGAAGGTAGATTTGGCCTACGACTCATTCGACACTAGGCAGACGTGTCCGGCCCAGTCCCTCTTAAGCTTGGCTGCTTTTTGAATGACGTCGGCGATTTGTGTTTAGAAGTCAAAAAATATTTTGTTCACATAAACCAACATGGGGACTTATGAAACGTCAGAAGCTAGGTGCACGGTTCCAATTGGTCGTTTCCTACGGAGAAGACCCGGCATGAAAAGCCACGGTTACTCTTTTAAAAATAATTGGCTTTTAAAATATTTTCAAATAACAGTGTTAATAGGACAGGGAAATAGAATTGGGAGGATAGTTATACCGGCCTTTCAACAAGTACCAGGTATTTAACAAAATAGAAAATGGTCAACAAATCTACAGTCTACTAGGCCTACAACTTTCTCAGATTCACAAAATAGAAAAGAGTCCATGTAAAAGATAAATAACAAAAATAAAAGAAAACCTATTTAAAACAAATGACATGATTGTCATTACAACTGAAACAAATCTGAATAATTATCACGTCTATGATAAAGAGTGCCTAACAATATAATTTTAATCACCTACAATTCTGCTCGCATCAGAGAAAATTAGCTGAAACATATTGCTGTCATTCCAGTGCGGTCGTGAGGAACGTGTAACATTGTAATGTGCGGGGTGAACGCATTTGTCAAACAATATACAACGTAGGTACTCGTAATATAATGTTTAAAGGATAGATTCCGGTTAGTGACAATAAGCTCGCATCCTGTATTTTACACAGGAATTGTATCATAACTAACGAATTGTGAGTATACCACACTACTGCTTAACCATTTCGCGGAGTAAATGCATGATGTTATTTCATAATGTATTATTTTATTAGTTATCTTATGGACCAATCCATTTTTCCCTGATTGTCAATACTTTATCTTTGCCATATTACAATTAAGTTTTTTATTCCTGGTACGAACTGATTACATTTTTAGGGTCACTTCGTTGTCCTTCCGTCAGTCTGTCAAGACCCATTTTCTCAGAAACACGTGGAGGTATCCAGTTGAAATTAATATGAAATGAAATTTTATTTGAAGAAAATTTTATGTGACATAATTTGATAGGTACTCGCAAATATGTATATCATAGCCTACAGTGTATTTCCCGTTAACCTAGAATCATGAAATTTGGCTGGAACTAAGGTCTTACAGCATAAGTAAAGGTAAAAGTCCGAAAATTTATCATTTGTGGTTTTATCACATATTTTTTTTTTGTGATTACATACATTTGCAGTCGGAAAATTTACCGTGACGTATATCGATTTACGGGAGAAAATGTTTCTCAACTACTAAGTTAAGTTTGTTCTTGGGATAAATTCATCCCAACTACGGAACGCTTCATTGTGCGTGGTCCGACACGCACTTGGCCGGAAAACATAATCACAATAACGATTTCTTGAACATTCTGTTATGAAAGCTTTTTTTGGTATCTTACGAAGTTTGCGTTCCTTGATTTATTTCCCAAAGTCTTGTAGATAATAATCAGTGATAAAAACTAAATGGAAACCAGCTTAACTTCCAAAAACGCATGTTTGTCTAAATAAACTTGCTACGTCTCAGAATTATTTACAACCAGTCGTTAACCGCTTTGAGTAATGTTAGTGCAATGATTGTTAACACTTAACAAAAACCGAGCTTGGTACAAATTGCACTCATTTGAGTGTGGTTAAGAGGAGCACCGTGCTATAACATTGTAATGGGGGGCGCGAACGAATTTGTCGAACACGATTTCAAAATAAAACCTCCTCTTATTTTGAAGTTGGTTACATTAACAAATGTAAGGTTAATGATTTGTTTTGGTTTTAAACGGAGTTACTGTGTTTTGAAATTGGCTTTGCATAATCAGCTTATAATTTTTCCAGTTGTCCACTTCTGGGACACAGGCCTCCTCTCTTTGAGAGGGAGTATAAGCTGTTAGTTATTATTATTTTTCCTTTATTTCATTTTGATTACATTTTTAAATATTTTTATAAAAACCATACAAAATCATTTAAAAATATAAAAAATAGTGGCCCATCGGCATCAGGAACAGGGTCCAGGCTGCCGGTGGTCAGGGCTCTAGAGAGAGGAACCTCCTCACGATGCGTGCCGTGTCTAGGAGTACTGCTTTCTGAATCAAGCCCTTGACCCAGCCGCGCAATGAGAGCGTCCTGAGGTGTTGGTCGAGGCTCGATTATTATTATTATTAATAAAAGCTGTAACTGTACTACGCGGGCCCAGTGCGGGTTGGTAGATGACATATTTCTTTGAATTTTTATTTCTAGGACATGCCGGTTTAGATGAGATAATTTTTCAACAACCAAAATAATTTCAAGCACTTACAATTTCTGCTCACCCTATCACCAAAAAGTAAATACAAATTGCGCTCACTGAACTGCGGTTAAGAGCCGTACTATACATACGAGGGTGTATGCTATAACATTGTAATGTGCGGTGCGAACGCATTTGTTAAACAGGATGGATGAAGTTATCGCTGAGTGGCGCAAAAATGAAACATTATTTTATGTTTATGTTTTACTAGTATTGTGATAAAAAGTAGGGTGTTTTTTGTTTTTGTATTTGTAGATAATCACCTTAGGGTAATTTGGGACCAGTTTGTACCTTAGGGTAATTTGGGACCAGTTTGTACCTTAGGGTAATTTGGGACCAATTTGTTATACCTACAGAAGGCAGTGGTGGCCCAGTGGAAACGGCCGTGAACACGAGTTTATTGTAGGTCGTAGGTTCGGACACTAGCAGGCACTTTACTTTGTATAAATTATATCATCACCAATGTTCTCAAAACGGTGGACGAAAACATCGTGATGAAACCGGCATGACCTAGAACCGAAAATTCGAAGACTTGTGACATCCGATCCACCCACCACTGGGCCCGCGTGGTGGATTACGGTTCACTCCCTCACATAGAAAGGAGGCTTGTGTCCCGGCAGTGGGGACATCGTAGACTAATTATGCTTATGGTGATGATGAAAAGTATAGTACCCTAGGTAATATTTGAGACTTGTTTGTTTTTACTATAGTGAGGACATTTTACGTAGACGAAAGTATTGAAAGGAAACTCGAGAGACCGCTAAAATACACTTTCGGCGGTATTACAGGTGAATGTGAAAAAACCCCGCTAAATGCATAACGTCCTTTTTGTAAGTAGGTTTAAAATTTACGTCACCTTCGTGTTTTTTAGCTAGTAATTAGGTCAATATTCAAGTCAAACAATGTCCGTATTTTTTTTACTACCGGGAGATACACAACGTAATAACAATCACAACAAAATGGCGTCACAAAAAAACAATAGCACGAAAATATAATTACGTACAAAGCACTCATAACACATGTTATTCTACACAAAGATTAGATGGCAAGCCTTTATATAAAATTAATGTAGCGCTGTACATTGTAAAATTTAATCCTCTGAGCTGGATTAAATTGTACATACGAAACAACAATGTCGAAATGGCTAAATCCGGAGATGTGAAAGCTAAATCTGGGCAAAAAGTTCCCGTTTAGCAGTCATTGGGTTGAAAAAACAAACCATTAAAATTGTAACGATCATTTTAATTTAAGTTAAAAGCCGGTCAAGTGCGAGAAGGAGCCCTGCGGGTCAAAGCTGATCAAAGCTGTGTCAGGTTGCCCGCTTCACTCATGGGATACTGCCCATGAATTTCCAATTCCTAATTGAAGGACAAAGCTAACTTTGTAGTTGAAAAACATATTCTTCCATACATTCCAACTTTAAATGTAAGTTTGTACGCACAGTATTGAGAGATTGACCATGTTATTTTAAGACCATAAGCATTTTATAGGTTTTCCTGTAACCTGTTTTAAGTAAAGAAACATGTTCAGTATATTTTTTTAATTTTTTGTCTCAGTAATATCGGAGATAACATAGTCAATGGTCAATTTTCATTTATTTTCTTAAATAACTTTAAAAGAAAATATATTTGAGAATAAGCCCTTTCATTGAAACAATTTTTTTCAATTTCCTAATTTGGCCCCCAAAAGTGATGTGAGTGAAATAAATGAATTTTGAAGGGGAACATTCATTTATTTACGTTATACGTCCGTATTTGGGTCACGGAAATTCATAAGGTGTACCTCCCAATTTTTCATTTGGACGTTCGGAACCCTGAAAAAGAATGAGGCCACCCTAGGATACTGATGTCTTCATAAATGGCTCGTATTGAATAAATCTTCTTCTTTTCATGTCGTTAGTTTAGTAACTGGTAACAGAGCTTTAAAGCTGCCCATGGGCCTCTGACTTGGCTTCACATGCCGTCGAGAAATATAGAATAATTATGTGCTTAAGGGCCTAGTCTTCTAGTGCACAATATAATAATCGCGGTCGGTGAGTCCATGCGCCGAGCGTCTGCACCCGGGCTCACCGCAGTCCCCATCTCCTTCACAAAACATGAAAAATCTTTAAACCAAACCAACTCGAGGGACAATTCCCGTATTGTTAAGAACGTTCGCATTCTAATCTCAGTATAATCTGTGAAAAAAAAATAAACCTCTAATCAACATACATTACCGTGGTGACCGAGCTCTGCTCTGGTGAAAATAGAGAATGCTCATTTAATAGTACCTGTCGGATAGTTCATACTAATTCCATGTATAATACATACTAATTCCATGCTGCCATATCATTATTCTAAGGTAGTAAGTAAGCAAACTTGTTGCAAACTTTGGTCAACCGAGCTCAGCTAAGTTGAAAATACGGAGAAAACGAATTTTCCCAGATATATGAGACCTAGCTAGATCGATTTTTCGCCCCAATGTTACTATTTTCATTGAAATCATTCGAGAACATGATTACAAATATATATGGGTATATACACAAATAGATACAAAAAACAAAAGGACACTTAGGCCTCGAAGTATTCGTCCGCATCGCTGTCATCCGGAAACGTGCTCAGAAGAACGAGCCAGCCCTCTGGTCGTGTGAAGTGTCGACCAGTCGGCGAGAAATTTCCTTAAAAAAAGGACGCGCACTCGGACCCCACGATCCGAGCGTTTCGACCCCAAACGGCTCAAAACTGTAGTTACCCATAAGGTTACAGTATTTGCGCCGCTTGAGGGTCTCAGCTGCCGCTGCAGCGGCGCCAGCACAGCCCGCCGTGCTAAGAACATGAGACGGTACAAGGGTGTCGACACAGGTTGCGTCCCACACCAGAGGCCTACCCACCTTCCAAGGCAACAACGTCATGCCGTCTGGTCTCTTCCCATCGTCACCTACCAAGCCGTTTGGTTCTAATACCGCTGGTACGCCGGCGGTGACAAGGGCTCGACGAATAATGTCGTATGCATATATTATATACGTATATACCAATTGATCATTTAATAGTATAGGATGTTTGGCAAGTTTTTGACATACATTCTCGCTGAGATGATATTGCAACTAGATTTTAAATTACGGAAACTAGCCTTCAGATATTACTCTTTTCAACAAAAAACTGCCTTCTCACTCCCCCACTAAAACAAAATACCACGATATTTGCATCCAAGCCCAGTTTTCCTCAATACTCAAATGTAACAAGACTCATACATTTACTTCCTCTATCAAATCTGATAGCCTTACATACCCTACACAGATTACCCAATCACATTCACTCAAGTCAGGGATGGTCAACCTTTGGTTGAATTACCATAAGTAATACGATATAGGAAACGGATAAAGACTACATAAAGAACGGATAAAGTATACAGACTAATTTATTGTTTACTAAAGTAAAACATGTAACCCAACGTAGCACTCGCCGAGCTAGTTTTCTGATTTTGTCAAGATGAGAACTAAGTTTGGTAAAAAGATGTTAACTTCTGATGGAGCACAATTTTATTATACAACAAAATACCCTCATGTATAAAAAAATTACACTCATTCAATGCATTCAAAACTCAATTACGAGTAGCTGAATATTTAATCACAAATAATTCCACCACCCTTCTTCATTAGCCGTGACGTCTGTGACGAACTTTATATTTATAATTTATTTTAAGCACTGTTCTCACGTGAGTGACTTTGTGTCTTTTTTGAGAATAAAATATCTTTATACCTATAAATACTCCGGACCCAGGTTGGCCGAAACAAACCTGTTCAGGTGGAGATTCATAGACGACTCCGCCTTGGAGTGTAAATGAGGTGCTGTTCCACAAACGATGGGACACTTAATATCATGTCCTGTGTGTCCTGTCATCTGCACGTTACAGGAGCTAATGGAGTTTAGTGATGGCGCCAAACACGTAGCCGAATTCTGGGCCGAGTCTATCGACACGCTAAGAAACAGATTACATTACAACATCAACAACAAATGGTAATATCAATATTTTAAATTAAATTTACGTTAACCGGAATAGTTTTGGTTCTAAATTAGAATTCAGTAACTTGTTAAGGTTTAATAATTATGTTGTTTTGTTTGAATTGGGCAAATTGGTTTTGTTACTTCTAACGTTAACCTATCACAATATAAACTAAATAATTCTATACAATTTAACATTCTGACTCTTGAAGTAGTCAAACAACTATTAGTTTCTGTTTACTTTACAAGTCTGTGTCTGTGTACTTATACAGTTTGAAAAACACGAAGTCGGAATTTAAATATTTACTTACAAAAAAATTGTGACAAGTTTATGTTTCAGAAACAGTATAACACTTAGCTAGAAAATGCCTATATGATAAATAACTAACATAACCTTTTGGGTCGTGGGCTTTAGAAGCCTAGGTTTAAATATTTTCTCTTTTCTTTTTATCGACTCACGGAGTCTTTGTTAATATAGAACTGCATGATTTATTTGTATACATCTCATAAATTAAGCGAACTGATTTGTGTTCTTTATGAGAATACAAATATTAAAAAGAAAAATAATGAATACTTCAGGATATGATGAGCTGAAACCTTACGAATACTAACCAATTTTTGTTAAAGCAAACAAGCAAAATTCAATAAACAACATTTCCTGGCTATTTTCACAAAATCGAAGTGAGTCTCATATGATGGAAGATGTTCATTTCTACGGGTGTTTCGATAGTCCACCCCCAACAATCAGTTCACCCAACATAACTCAGTTTTCACAAACGAATATAAAAAGATTCACCAACCCTGCAAGACAACTTACAAACAAAAAAAAATCTCCTATAATACTTCTAAGAGAAATTGGGTCAATGCTCACATTTGGTCAGACACACGCGATTCCCTACTAATGCTGACATTATGCTGATTGCCTGCTCTTTCTACGCTGAATAAAAACTTAGTATTTCTAAAGGAACATTTTTTTGTAGGTAATAAGGAACGGTTTTTGTAACAGCTGTTGCCTTAGGGAGATGGCCTGGGTCCTGTGTATTATTCGGTCCTTTTTAGGCTATAGATACTCTTTATTAGATCCTTTTTTTATTTATAGAAATATGGCATGTCAGCTGCACGCAAGATGAGTGTTGGGTAGGAGTCTCCCCACATTGGGTGACTGATGATGAACAGCTGCGCCGAGACGGAGAAGAATACGTACCTATCGCAAGGGTTGGTTTGAGTTTTCGCAGGAAACGAACAACTCTGAAAACTTGATGAACTTTCTCACGGCTGGACGAACTATGTCTTAGTTCACCTAGCCTTGAGAAAGTTTAAGCTCAATTGCCATCTGCTGGTTAAAGGCCTCTGCAATCGCAAGTAATTCGGCTACTCTCATCCAGCTGTCCCCAACAATCCTGCGAATATCGTTACTCCCTTAAGCTTCAGGCCATTCTACGTTTGTCGTTGTATTATTTCACCAAATTGGTATGTAGTAGACACATAATTACATGACTGTACGATATCTAATAACATCATATGAATATTACTTCTTATTCATTAATAACGAGTGGAACTCGCCTACACAAAAAAGTAATCAAAGTTGATTACTTAACCGATATACCAAATTACCAATCATGACCACACGTAATGGACACAATAATAATATTACCTATTTTTGTGACAGTTACATTACGTTACGAACGTTAAATATTTTTATTTTTATGTTTTTTGGATGTTTTTCCTTATTAGGTAAGTTTCTCAAATTGGAAAGATGCGCTGATTCTATTAGAAAAAAAATATCGTATCTTTTGTTCTTTTGAAACATTAAGAGCGTTTTAAATTCACAATCACGTCGCTTTCAATTCCAAAGTCGGAATTTAAAAGTATTGAAATTGTCAAAAAGTTGAATATTTCCATACGACTTATGCGGGTGAAACCGCGGAGCGCAGCTAGTAATTTATATTATTGCGTTACCTATTTTATTATGTCAATATTTTTGTAATATTGTTTACCTATTTAATGTGTAATACATCATTTGTAATGTGTCTAATTAATGTAATTGGATATTTATGTTGTTCTGGTTGAATAAATAAATAGCAACTATAAGGTAGGTTACGAATTAAAGGTAATAAATAAATAAATAAAGGTAAGTTTAAAATACTTTCTTAGTGCTAGGTGTATTAACAAGTGTGGGCTGATTCAGACTGCTTTCCGATGTGCCATATTAACTGCCAATAAAGTACTCGTACAATGTATACCTAAAATTATATCGAAAGTTATTGTAAAGAAAGATATTTGCGAACTAGCTTTTGCCCATAGCTTCACCCGCGTGGAGGTTGGAAGAGATCACGGAAAGCGATAGGCCCGCCCATTGTATATTTTGTAGTGTTTGATTTATTTTTGTGGTGTACGATAAAGTATATATAAATAAATAAATATAAATACATATACCGGAATAAAAAGTAATCTATGTCCTAACCCAGGCAGGTCTACCAAGTCCCCTCTTTAAGGAGTGGCTAGAGAGGCGCCACGGCGTCCTCACCTTCCGCCTGACGCAGGTCCTCACCGGACACGGTTGTTTCGGGAGGTTCCTGTTCAGGATAAAGCGGGAGGAAACGCCCGGGTGTTACCATTGTGTGGATCGCCCGGAGGACACGGTGGAGCATATGGTGGAGGTCTGTCCGGCTTGGGTGGGGCACCGCCGTGTCCTCACGGAGGCGATCGGCAGCGGCGATCTCTCGCGTCCGGCCCTGGTTCAGGCCATGGTCCGGAGCGAGAGTGCATGGGAAGCCGTCACTTCCTTTTGCGAAGCAGTAATGCTCGCGAAGGAGGAGGCGGACCGCGCGAGGAAAATTCAAGATGCGCGCCCTCGCGCCCCTAGTCGCCGCAGGAGACGCCCCGGGCGTCGGGAGTCGCGAGCCGACTTCCGGCCACCGTAGGCGCGGGCTTGCGGACGGTGGGCAATGGGTAGCTCGCCGTCTGATTAGGACCAGGCCCGGGTCGACGGCGCGTTGTGTTCCACGCGCGCCTCAAAGAGATGTCAGCACTAACTGACGGGATCCGTAAGGGCCAATGCTTGCCAGGGTTGCGAGTTTGTCCGAAAGGGATATCGCGGCCCCGGCACGCAGGCAACGGAAGGAATACGGGTGGGTTTTAGTCAGTAAAAGTCTGACACTCCCTCTCGCTCCGCCCAGAGCGGGAGGAGTCATTAGATGATTTCCCACCAAAAAAAAAAAAAAGGCATGTCTACCAAAGTACCAAATTTCATCCAAATCCGTTTAGCCGTTTTAGGATGAAAGCGTAAAAAACAAACTTACTTTCGCATTTGTAATATTATAGTAAGGATGTGTTACTCCATAAAATGATACGACGACGAGGATACACGTATTCCATGATTTATAAGATACAGGTATTCAGTGGACAGATTACCGTTTGCAGGTCGTCAAAGGATTCCAGTTCAAACCGTCTGTAGTTTTATACGTCTCGATGCATGCTCGGAATGATAAAATATGAATAAGCTGGGCTTTGTCAAAGGGTCGACCAGTTTACCACTTTCTAGTGTATTATATTCCTTTGCTTTATAATAAAAATAGTCTTATTTTCAGTTTGACGGTTACGTGAGCCAGTAAAAAATTACAGGGACATGAGTTTTTCAAGCTTGGACGCAGAGGTTTGCTATTTATTGGCATTCGTTACTCAACACATTGCAATTAAGGTTATTGGTCTATATGCCAACTGTTACGACTTTCAAATGTGAGCAGTCGGTGCGTTAAATAAAATATATAGTAGGTAATAAAACAAAAAAGCAATTTTGTTTACACAAAATCAGCAATGTATAAAAATCAAATTCAAAATATTTTATTTCACATAAACCTACAAGGGCACTTATGAAACGTCAGAAGCTAGGTGCACGGTTCCAATTGGTCGTTTGCTATGGAGAAGAGCCGGCAAGAAACTCCACGGTTACTCTTTTAAAAATAAATGGTTTTTACAATGTTTTCAAATTACAGTGTTAATAGGTATGAGAGGACAGTATAGCCTTATCAACAAGTAAAAGGTACTTAGCAAAATTGAAAATGGTCCACAGATCTAGTCTGTTAAGCTTAAAACGTTCTCACATTCACAAAATCTAAAAGAAAAAAACTATAAAAAAGATAAATAAAATAATAAAAGTAATGACATGATTGCCACTAGAGCTGTAAGAAATCTAATTTAGTGGAAAAAAAAATAGTTTTTTTTCACTAAATGTAGGTATATAATATCAAATAATGAAAAAAAATATGTCAAGGAACTATGTAAAAAAAAAGGTAAAATAAAATAATTATCGTTATTTGGGAGCAGTTATAAATATGCAAGTTGCGTAGAAAAGAGTGTGTTGCTTTTTATGGTTCCGTACCGTTACCGTGGGTGCCAAACGGGATCCTATTACTAAGCCTCCGCTCACCGACTGTCTATCACGGTGGCTGTACCTATCTACTGAACCGTAATAGTTAGACAGTTAAAATTTTCACGATTGTGTATTTATATTTTATATTAACAACAAATAATGAACATAAAATAAAGTAAAAAATTAAAGGGTACCGATTTTATCAACGTGTTTATCAGCGTTTTTTGCTAAATATTGTGCAGTGGTACGAAACCCTTCGCGTGCGAGTCCGACTCGCACTTGGCTGGTTTTATTAAATACAAGTGAGATCTACAATCTGTAAAAGCAGAAACACATTGATACATTTGAGAGTTTATCAAAAACCAATGAAATAATATCATCCTCTCGAATGACAAAATCAATATCCCAAAGTCTCCTCAAGAAAATGTAATCGAGACCTAAGCGTAAGAAGTTTTTGCGCCAACGATATTAAATATCAGTGATCAAAGCCATGATAAGTGCTCGTTAGAAATCGTTCTAAATTGTAATTAATTAGCAGAACAGCATCTGTGAACGCTACGGATATCTCTGAAGTAGATGCTGTTTGATCAAGCGAGATTTTGCGATGTGTCAAGTGGTCGGAGACTGTATAGCATGGCTTGATCATGTCTTGTTATGTAATTGATAATTATGACACCGGAAAATTAATTTGTGAAGTTATGATAATTTTCCACGCGCCAATATGTTCGTTTGTTTCTTATTTACTTTAAACAGCTCTATTTGCAAGCTAAATCATAATTTGAATAACATCTTTGATAAGTTACGTCCTTGGTTGCTATGTGTTGAAGTAGAAAGATCGATTTTTAAATAACACGACAGATATAAAAGAAAGAAAGAAAGATATATGAATGAGTGTGTGTTGAGTGTGTGAGTGTATGATATGAGTTTTCATAGTAATTTATTTGGCCGCTACACACGACAGATATGGATTTTCATACAAACATTGCCGGCCGCCGCTAGCAAGTATTCGACCAGTACCGCAATTTCGATTTATCTCGAAGAAAGTTGTCAAAATAATGCTCGAATTTCCAAGCATGTTTGAGAAAAGAATTTTATATCCTTTCTGTCCATGACCTTACCCCTATTTTCCAAACAAATTTCTCTCCTTTTCAGAATATATTCTCAAAACTCCTCTCAATCATAATTATGCTCAAAATATTCATACTTCTTGAAGCTGAAAATGTGAACGGATAAGTGATCGCATATACCAGGCGCACAGAAATAGCTGGTAGCAAGCGTTTCGTCGCTCTAAATTCCTGAAGGCCGCACTATGTTAGCACCATACCAAGGTTCTCACACCGTAGTGTACTGTGAGTTACACCGTAGTTCAAGTTTCTTACCCCTTATGAACATACCCGGTACGCTGCAATATATTCTTTATATCTTGTTTGAAAATTACGACCAGTTTGACCTATGTACGTATATACGGTTTGAGATTTATTTCTAAAGATTACAAATCACTACAGAAATAAATACTAAAAATTACTTGATTTATACATTTTTGTTGTCCAGGATTATTATGAGCTTCTAGTGTTAACATTACGAATATAAGGAGGTAATTGTTAAAAGTTTTGTATTGTCTACCGCGGTGCGGCGTGTTGACGCGGTCGACGTGCGGTGACTCCTTATCTTTGTTTTTATGTTTGAAATCTAAAAGCTCGTTTACACTAGAGGCAAATACCATTACAATCATCGCAATGAAAACACCTGTATCGTTTATTGCCATATTTTCTGTCTACAAAATGTTTTATTTGAAAAATCATTCACTATTTCATAGATCGACTAGCTCTAACCGGCCTACATTTACAAAAAGTGCGACAAAATTAAAATTCCTGTTACACTGCTGCATGGAACCATCCACCACAGTTAGTATGCTGGTCCATCCGGCGCACAGTGAAAGCATTTCATTCATTGCTATCTTTTGACGAACACCATTCCGCGTAGCGTCACTTGCCTGTCCTATCACACAATAGTTTACTAGTTTAGTTTTAAATATGGTACTGCTTTTTGTATGGAGTTTTGTCACTTTTATCATAGTGGCTTGTGTTAAGTTGTGAAACATTTTCAGTTGCTTCATTTTACTTCTGTTTGTTAGCTGTGCAGATTGTTTTGTCTGACAGGGAAATGTTTTTCTTTAATTTAAAAAAGGAATGTAATTAACAAAGTGATATTTCAAATCATATTTGAGGTACGCGAGAAACTCCGAAACGGCCGGCCACGGTATCGTGGCCCCTGGCAACGTACAGGCAACTGAAGGAACACGGGTGGGTTTTAGTCAGTAAGAGTCTGACACGCCCTCCCGCTCCGCCTAGAGCATGCCGGTTTTCTCACGATGTTTTCCTTCACCGTTTTTGAAGCAAGTGATAACTATACAATACGCACATGAGTCCGAAAAGTCAGAGGTGCGTGTCTTGGGTTCGAATTCACTAGGCTATCACTGCTGTGGAACACTTAATGTAGGTAACAACTACATACCACACGATTGCAATAAGCTGAAGTGTGATTGTAAGTGAAGCGTATTGTAATCTGAATTAAATAACAGAATTTTAATAGGTACCAACAGTATCATTAAAATATTAACATTAAATGAATCCAGTAAACTGAATCCATTATTTATGTGTGAATTCCTCTAGTCAAATATCTGTGTATATTTCATTACAGGAATTTACACATCAAAATAGTTTTAGTCATGAAATGCTTTCCAATATCACTAAAAGGTGTCGTTTTAGTGTAATGATGCGGCTTATTACCATTGATAGCAAGCGCTGTTACGCTACGGTGTAAACGAGGTCAAAAATGGTTTTAGTCTCGCGCTGAAATGTGGATATTTCAGATCTTCCTTCAACAGGGATTAAAGAAAAATGTGGCTCTGACAAGTTTCGCATATTAGAAGTTCAGAAGTGTTCTTTTTAATGGCTTGATATTACATCAATATCCTAACTAATATTATAAATGCAAAAGTGAGTTTGTTTGTTTGTTTCGAAATAAATACCTGCATCTGATAAATATCGTAATACGTATATCCTCCTCTGTTGAGCACTTACTTTCTTCCATCTTATCATTTTATGGAGGACTGAAACACATCCTAACTAAATTTATAAATGCGAAAGTGAGTTTGCTTGTTTGTTTACTACTCTTTCGCGCTCAAACGGCTGAATGGATTTGGATGAAATTTGGCACATGAGTAGACCATGACCTAGATTGGGACATAGGGTATTTATTATCCCGATATTCCCACGGGATCGAGACTTATAAGGGTGGAACAGCGGGGCGCAGCTAGGTGTATGTAATTAATTAACTGGGAGTAGATTGTAGACACGAGGGAGTGACGCAAGGGACCTCTTCTGTTTGTTTTAAAGTATTTATGGCAAAAATTTAAAATAAGAACAAACTGGTATAAAACTCAGATACGCGAACTCTGCTCACTGATGCGGTCATAAGTTTCTTTGAAATTCACGTACCTTTACTTGCATACTTTATTTCCAATTCCTGACTTACCTGTAAACCTGTCTCATTGTGAGGTTATGTCCCTGTATGCTTCCAAACTTATACACCACGTTGTGCCCATGAAGATATGTTATGTCCTTTATGGTAATTAAATCGCTCCATTTAATCTTGTCAAGACTCTTCGAAATTCAATCAATTCTTCAATAGAATCGATCCCTTCATACTTATATTGATTGACAACATGTTAATCCTTCAGATGTGGCTAGAATCAAGATTAAATCAATTGCATATAATCGACTGGGATTTTTTTTTCCACCACACGTCTTCGCTAGTCATACCAACCTTTGAAGTCGACATACACCACTCTTTAATTTGAATTTATAACTTAAATACACAAAACGATGTCTCATTTTGGGGTTATGTTCCTGTATGCTTCCAAACTTATGCACTACGTAGTGCCCGGGAAGATATCTTATTGCCATTTATGTTTCCTAGTGATCTAGAATTGATGTTCCTTTTAACCAATAAATTGTCCGCTCAGCCAATTAAACCTCTCCATTTAATCTTGACTGGACGCTTTGAAATTCAATCAATTCTTCAATAGAATCAATCCCTTCATACTGATGTTGATTGAGAACATGTAAAGCCTTTTGATGTGGCTGGATTCTAGATTAATCTTGAATTCTAGACGAAATGGCACTATAAGTAGTCTTGACAAATGTGAACCGTTCTTGTTATGAAATGCCTTCTAATTGGTTCAATCAAACGCCAGACGTTAGAGAGCTTTGGCTGTCGAACGATTTTTGAATGATTAAGTATGGTTTGTGTGGTTAATAGGGTTCAATAATATGCAGTTAATCGAATCAGTTTAAACTGAATTATTTGGTGAAAAAACGTGTGATGTAGTTGACGTGCAATTACGCAAAGAATCTTTCATAGTTCGTTCAATGTACTTATTGGTTGCTAATTAAAGAGCATTTTCTTTTAGATTTCGGACTAAACTGAGTTACTTGAATACCACAATTACTGATTTGGTAGCAGAAATACCATTTTTATTCATTAGTAACCACACGTAACTACTTATGTCAACTTACAATCGTCGTTCATTTGATTTTGACCCATTATTATGAGTGTGAACACAAATGAATAAATATAAGCTTGTGCATCGAATCTAAGCTTAGTATCTATCATGTGCTACCTACAATTACACATATGCAATCATGACATCATGACATCACGCCTATTGCGCATAGTGATTGGAGTAGACGTGTGGTAGACCCACATATCGCTAGCTTATGTTTAAATGTTTAAACGAGCCTAGTGTCATTAACTGGTCACTGACACACACAACTCCCTCATCAACTTCTAATCATGACATTTGACCTACAATTTCATAAAAGATCTAACGAGAAATAAATTTAACCGCTATTTTGAAAATTAAGGGAATACATTGGTATAAAAAAACATGACTAGGTACCTATTTACCGAAATCCAAAAAAATATTCATATTAAAGTCGGTTACTTACGGTTTGTCCAAGCCGTAGGCGTGACAAGAAGATTATGATTTTCTTGGATATCTCGCTTCAGACCTTTTGGCCAGGAATAAAACACGCAACGTAACCGCAAATTTACAACTTTTATTGTTCACCGCAGTACAATTTACACTTGTTACTTCGCTCAATGTTCTACCTCATTATATAAATCTATTGGTTCCACAAAGGCTGTCCATAATGGCGGACGAACGAAAGCCGTCACGATGTCAATTTATCCCACCACTCATGCGGGAGGTTTTAATAAAATTGGACCATACAGTAAATATTGCCATTGTTATTCTTTCATACTATCCTATAGAATTAAATTAGCAATATTTGTATATACATATTTGTAATCACGTTCTCAAAAACGGCTTCAACGATTTCGATGAAAGTTGCAATATAGAGGTTTAAGAGGGCGAAAAATCGACCTAGCAAGGTCTTATAACTGGGAAAATTCGTTTTCTCCGTATTTTTTGTGAAGTAGAATAATGACATAGCAGCATAGAATTAGTTTTTATTTATAATTATATTCTTTATTGTACACCAGATTATAAATTACATAAAGAAAAGGTGCGAAAGGGCGGCCTTATCGCTTACTGCGATCTCTTGCAGGCAACCTTGGAATGAACAGTGATTCTCTAGATTCTCTAGGTGCAAATAAAAGGTTTATGAGTACAATATACTATAATAGATACACAGATAAGTGCTATATAATAGATACATAGATACATACATCAATCTGCCTAGCCTTTTCCCAACTATGTTGGGGTCGGCTTCAAGTCTAACCGGATGCAGCTGAATACCAGTATTTTACATGGAGCAACTGCCTATCTGACCTCCACAACCCAGTAACTGGGTAATACGATACCCCATGGTAAGACTGGTGTCAGACTTTCGGGCTTCTGACCACTCGTAACGACTGTCAAAGATCCACGAATGACAGCCGGGACCACCGGCTTAACGTGCTTTCCGAGGCACGGAGGATTCTCGGTATGTAAAGATGGTCACCCATCCACTGACCAATCCCGGCAAGCGTAGCTTAACCTGATGGATCGACCAGTGCGGCTGTTGTTACTTAGCCACGAGCTCCTCTTTATCCTCCTCTCACACTCCTATCTCCTCTCACATAGATACATACATACTAACTTTACGAGTATAAGTAACGAAAATAAATGACGAATATTATTACAGCTAACGATAAGAACAAAATCATAACGACAAGTGTAATGATCTTTCACGAGTCTTTTAAACACCGACAACGATTGCGCGCGCTTTATTGGAACTGGTAATGCATTCCACAAACATGTACTTTAAATGGAATAAGTTTGAACTATCATATACTATTAAATGAGCATTCTCTTTTGTCACCAAAGCAGAGCTCGGCCGCCTAGGTACTAATAATAATATGTGCGTACAAAGCACTTGCATAATAAAACTATACCTTTATAGAAATCCTTTTAACTAAATCTAGCTGTTTGATCCTTTAATTTGATATTGAGGAAACTGCTGATGGATACAACTACTAGGAATAATTAAATTGTCAAATCTTATTTGTATATTAAATTCCGGTTTCAAGTAGATTTCCAGTGAACTGGGGTTTACAGTGATAATTCAATAAAACTACTAAGCGTGGTCGTTCAAACTGTTACTGAAAACGCTAAACCGTTTTGGTATAAAGATTAATCTGTGTAATATTGGGTTGGACTTCAGTGTAACATTGCTAGTTATTTGCAAATGGAAAATATTTGAATGACATTCTAAAATGATTGATAGTACGTAGTGTAATGCGATGCTTACACGTTATCCGTCATCGACCGAACCAAACATGTGTAGAACGATAGATTAGAGTGCGAACACCTATGTATCGGACGTCATCAGACGATGTTGGTTGAAGTAGTGTAGGTATATACATATTATGGTCAATTTTAGCTTACCATTTCATGAAACACAACTATTTCATGAAATGGTCGAACACTTCATGAAATTATCAATTCTAAGATCTGGCTGCGACATATGCACGTAACAAAGATACGTTTATTTGTGGTAAAACATGTCACAAAGAAAAGACATAAACTCAAAAATAATAAGTTGACAGTTGTTGTTGTTGCGAGTATTATGGTTCGATCGACCGAGTTCGGCCTACGACGTACGAGCTTAGTTCGGTTGATAACGTATTAGGTTTATCTGAGTAGTAATGCCAGGTGCATGACAAAAAAGCAACCCCTTCTGTGACTCAAACTCAGTTGTCACCAGTAAAATCAAAAGCTCTGCAAACAATAATCTGTTTCCTCTTTTCTCACATCCGTAATTTCTAAGGTAGGTCTGTACTAAAAGTACTTTCATGAGATACTAATATCATTAGTATTCGCAGACAGACAAGGTCCTATTACAATTTCGCCTGAGGTCCTTTTTGATTGATAAACTCAATTGCTACAAAATTCGTAACATATAAGCACGTGCGAGACAAAGGTCGAGGTCAAACCCAGCTTAAAATATAATGTGGTATGTTAATCCAAATTCAGACGAAACCCTACTCCTGAACTTGTAGCCAATAAGTAATTAGCCTGGTTGAATGGCTGATACGTAGGATATAAGAGGAACTACACATTGCGGATTAAAATCAAATTTCCGATAGAACAGTAAAATGAGATCAGAACATAAACTAAAAATAGAAACAAATGTTTCGAGCATTTGTTTCAATTAATCCATTTATAGGCACTTTTCAATTTTCAAAGGAGTCGGTCATACAGAAAGATAAAGCTTGTCATAATTTTACTGTACTGTGACATTAAGCACGAAATATAGATAATATTGTAGGCATAACAATAAAGTACAATATTCAATTATTTATTGTGTGAAAAAATTACCCCTAGATGCAACATTATTCAACTGTAATTGCTGGAAATTTCTCAGTAGCTGAAAGGTTGGCGTTAACCTCCATTTCAGGTAGCTACATTAATTGTTCAAACCATTTTCCACGGTATCTTATATCTTATATCTTATATATATATAAAATGATAAACTGACTGACTGACTGGGTGATATATCAACGCACAGCCCAAACCGCTGGTCCTAGAGACATGAAACTTGGAGGGTGTGTTCTTTGTAAAAAGTAAGTATCCACTAAGAAAGGATTTTTGGGAATTCCACCCCTAAAGGGGTAAAATAGGGGATGGAAGTTTGTATGAAAGTCCGTCAGTTTTAAAGTTAGGATCTT
Organism: Agrochola macilenta; assembly: GCA_916701695.1. Lineage (NCBI taxonomy): Eukaryota > Metazoa > Arthropoda > Insecta > Lepidoptera > Noctuidae > Agrochola > Agrochola macilenta. The sequence continues at coordinate 3,869,743 of OU753554.1, read as the reverse complement.
CAAATTTTGTGTTTAGGCTGACAATTGAAAATTAATTTATACGTGTCTCAGCGTTTTTGATAATTACACCCCGAAGGGTTAAAAAGGGGGATGAAGTTGAAAAGTCCATAATTTTCTAAGAAAAATCACTTTTTTTTATCTAGGCTTATGGTTGGAATATAACGCAACGGTGTTGTTAGAATTTCAACCCTTAAGGGGGTGAAAAGGGGGATGAAATTTTGTTTTTAATTAAAGTTCTTTATTTTTTAAGTTAAAATCACTAATATTTCGGCTTATGGTTGGAAACTATACAACGTTAACGTTAAAAAAAAACGTTGTCATTTTTTAATTTCAACCCACAAGGGTCTGGAGATCATCATGGAGAGTGTGATTGTCGTAACTCACTGCTGGCACGCCACAATTGAGGCGATACGCCCTCTCTTTGAGGCTAGAGAGGCGACACGGGGTCCTCACCTTCCGCCTGACACAGGTCCTCACTGGACACGGTTGTTTCGGGAGGTTCCTGTTCCTCATAAGGCGGGAGGAAACGCCCGGGTGTCACCACTGTATGGATCGCCCGGAGGACACAGTGGAGCATACGGTGGAGGTCTGCCTGGCTTGCCACCAGGTATCCTTGTGGAGGTGATCGGTGACAGTGATCTCTCGCGCCCGGCCCTGGTCCAGGCCATGGTACGGAGCGAGAGGCCGTGGCAAACCGTCACTTCCTTCTGCGAAGCAGTAATGCTCGCGAAGGAGGAGACGGAGCGCGTGGCGGAGAGGCAAATGTCGCGCCCACACGCCCCCTAGCTACCGCAGGAGACGCCCTGGGCGTTGGGAATAGCAGGCCGATTCCCGACCACAGTAGGTCCGAAAGGGATACCGTGGCCCCTGGCAACGTGGGTATTAGAGTAAGAGTCTGACACGCCCCCCCGCTCCGTCCAGAGCGGGAGAAGTCATTTAATAAATTCCCACCCTAAAAAAAAAAACGGTCTGAAAAGGGCGATGAAGTTTTGTATTGAATTTGTTCATTCGCTGAATTTACTGTTTCTAACTTTACAGTATTTTACATAGAGCGACTGCCTATCTGACCTCCACAACGCAGTTACTGGGTAATACAATAGCCCTTGGTAAGAATGGTTGTCAGACTTTCGGGCTTCTGACTTCCCGTAACAACTGTCAAAGATCCACGAATGACAGCCGGAACCAACGGCTTAACGTGCTTTCCGTGGCACGGACGGGTCTTTGTATGTAAAGATGGTCACCCATCCACAGACCAACTGCGGCAAGTGTAGCTTAACCTGATCGATCGACCTGTGTGGCTGTTATTATTTAGCCACGGGTCCCTCCACCGGAGTACCCCCCCTGGGTTCTCCGGGGGAGGGGCCCGTCCCCTTCTCCGGGAGAATCGATATAGATATAGATTAGGATAGTAAGGATACGAACAGAATGCGATACTGCTCATCCCTCATAGCAAATAGCGTGATAGTTTGTACTAATGTAATATTATAGGGAACATCTATGCTATGTTATTGAGGCCAAAATACTAACTGGATCTGCCAGAGGAGAAACAGTCTTCGTGCCGCGTATACCATTGATACCAAATTACCTTACGTTTGAATTTAAAAGATTGCAGTTCCTAATCAAGGTTTGCTTCGCGATGACTTTTAGTAAGTCACAGGGACAAACTCTGAAATTTGCTGGAGTTGATTTGCGGCAAGACTGTTTCTCCGTCTGTCAGTTTTATGTGGCTTACTCACGTGTTAGCTCTCCAACTAGCTGGTTGTACCCGCTTCCGAATTAGTGAAAAACATTGTTTATAGAGAAATACTGTGAAGGATTTAGGTAGATACCGGTCCTTTACAGTAGGTATTTCTTGACAGTATTCCTCAAATATCTCACATAGTGGAGGACAATTAGCCATGAACAAAGCTCTATATTGTAATTGTTATAATAATTCATAATTATCTAGAAAAAAAGAATTTATACTCTACGCAGACGAAGTAAAATAAAATAGTAACGAAGTCAAACCTTACATTGAATATTCGAGTTTGATGCCGAAAACATATTTTTTAGAATTTTAGTCTGTTTGTTTGTAAGTATGTTACGGCTTGCACAAAAACGGATGAACGGATTTGGATGATATTTAGCACACAGATAGTTTATAACCTGGATTAACCTATAGGTTATTTTTTAATCCCAGTAGTACGTTCCAGTCGGATATTTTTCGACATCCACGCGGGCGAAGCCGCGGGCAAAAGCTAGTTATGAATATTTATTTAGGTAAATCAATTAATTTTATTGTTCTGTTTTGAACCTTCTTTCCATTATTTTAAGCAACTGAGGTTCATTAAAATAACTTTTTCATTTGGTTGTTTATAAAAGTATGGTCCAGTAACGCCCTGAGCAGTCGGTTCGCTCCCACCAGGTCCACAGGTTGGCCAATATTTTTAAAACAGTGTGAGCTATTTTCATGTGATTCGTGTCGATTACCAGAGTAAATCAAACTCAAACTCAAACTCAAAGCATTTATTTCAATTAAACCATTTACAGGCACTTTTGAATTGTCAAATAGTCGCGTCAGTTAGTCAGATAGTTGAAGCTAGTTGCCCATTCCAAAACGTAGATCTTTATGGAGAAGAACGGGCAAGAAACTCCAAGGACACTCTTTTAAATATAGAAAATTACAAAATCCTGGGTACATTATTCTTGTTGCTTCTATATGTGAGAACAATGTACAAAAAATAATCAAAACAATTCAAAATATAAGATTAAAAATAAGCCATGGCAGATAAGAGATGACCAGTCACAACTGACGGCGCCCGTTCACGAACATGACGCATGGATCAGCACCATCCAGCTCAACCATTTTGTAGGGAACCGAATGATCTAACACACTCGCCACCATCAGCGAGACATTTAAGTGAGCATGACATACTCTCAACTGCCATGCTCTTTCAAGTCAACATACATCTTAATAACATTAAAACGGCTCCATGGTACTCACATTTACAAAAATTGAAAAAATGCTTCTAAATTATACAAAACTAATTTGCAATGTATTTGAGAGATTAATAGAATGTTACTACCAAAAAGAAAGAAAATCATTATCCATTGGAGTATTCAACAATTAAAACTTGTTTTAAATAAAAAATAAACATTAAGTTTGTAATGTCAGAGAAATAAAAAGGGGAAGCAACTCTTCCAAACATTTTTTGTTTTTTTTTTAACTAGTGAGCCCAAGTGGCTGTGGAGCAGGACCAGCATTAAGCCAAGCATTTTTATCTATGATATAATCATCCAACTTATAATATGCTTGTCTACATAGTGTGCGTTTAATGCATGTTTTAAATTTCTTCTCATTCAGTTGAAGAATATCGAGTGGTATTTTATTATAACATTTTACGCAGTACCCCATAAAAGTAGTGTGCACTTTAGACAATCTGAAACGTGGTTTATCTAATTTGTTCCTATTTCTAGTGTTAAAATTATGCCTGTCACTTATCTTACTAAAAAGATGTAGATTTTAATAAAAAAAATTAAAAAATGTTTCCTTGTTTTGAGTTAATCTGGTCCAGGTCTGTTCAATAGGGTATGATTTTATCATCAAGACAATGAACAGTCAAAGAGAAAATTGCCACACTCACCACACGTATCAGACACAATAGATATTTTCCACAACACGGGTTGGCAACATTTAATTGGCAATCCAAATCGACGGGACGACAAACCTCTCCAATGTATGGTCCCTCTTACACAAGCATGAACTTAGTAAATATGAGGACTATTTGAGGAGTACTTGAATTCGATGGCTAACAAGAAAAGTTGGTAACTATGTCCTCAGTCCGTATAAATATTTTTTTTAGGAGTTTGTGGGGCACAAATATCATGGTTAAGTGTAGATATGATAGAACTACCATCCGTTTTTGTTATCAATTTTGGGAAATGTTTTCTGAGTACTGTAATAAAAATATTGTTTCTGTGGAAGGATCCTTTAAATGTTTGTAAATCATGGAAATACTGGTTTCTTCAACATGTCATGAAGAAAATATTATTTGCTAATGTCGTAGTAAAAAAACATGTCAGTTAAGAGCGTTTATTCTGAAGTTGGGGAACGTCGCAAATAGATGTCGAATATTTCACTGTTTTGATTAATTTGGCAATATGATATAATATATAGATTATGAAATGCAATAATTAATATCGTAACGCCAAATGTTTAGTTTTAGATGTAAAAAAACTATTTGGAAACTTTCCAAATGCGTTTTTTACACCTAAAATGGGTACAACATCAAATTCAATGTTATAATTGCAATTCATTATTATTATTCTAGTTCGCTAGTTAGCCACATTTCTTATTTCCATTCAGTAATATTGCTTTAAGAATCAAAACAGGTAAATATTTGACAGTTATTTGCGACGTTGCCAAATTTTAGGATAAACCCTCCTAACAGTAGTAAGTATGACTGACGAACGCTTAGTACCGTCACTCTTTATACACCCCCATTCATTTTATACAGGATGGCCAATTCCAATGTATCCAACTTTTTTGCCACCATTTTGATTTGGCTTCAAATTTGACGGTTGTTTGATATTTAAAAACTGGCAAATTCGTTATGCACTATAAGACCACGACTGCCACATTAACTTAAGTAATGATATCCTAAAGTTCCATAAAGGTATAAAAAACGAACCAATTCTTTCAACAAATCCGTACAAATATCTAATCTCATTTTGATCATTGAGGATTTGTAAATAAACAAAATTTTCACAATTGTGGAGAGAAGAGCTACCTTTTTTGACCTCTTGAGACCCTAAATTCTCTTTATCTGACTGGTTCGGTAGACTTAATTACACCATTCTCCCTTGAAGAGGCTACAGGGCCTGTCTGAAGTTTAGATAAAAAAAAAACAAATACTTAGTTAGACCTAGGAAAGACGTGGTTTCAATAGAAAAAGCGAGAAACCATGCAAGCAAACATAATCGAAATTTTGAGAGGAATGTTTCCGAAACAATAAATTCCAAGAAATGTTGACATTAATTGACCCCCAAATTCACTAGCTATTCAGATTGTGACTTTTTCTTTGGGGATATCTAAAGCGATGTGTCTTAGTTAATTTTGAACACTAAAAGCAGAATATTTGTGATTCTGATAATTCTGAAATATGGAAAATCTGGAATTGTAACTATCCTAATCCTAACTTCCTAAATATCCTAACCAATAGTATAAATGCGAAAGTGAGTTTGTTTGTTACGTTTTCACGCTAAAACGGCTGAACGGATTTGGATGAAATTTGGCACATGGGTGGACCATGACCTGGGTTAGGACAACGAATACTTTTTATATCGATATTCCCACAGGATCCAGACTTATGCGGGTGAAACCGCGGGGAACAGCCTAATAAATTTTGAGAAAAACACAATGAAAGAGATCGCATTTTAAAGCAAAAAAAATTGGAGGTTTGTCGGGTATTATTTTCTATACAAAATTGCCAAGCCTTCTATGATTATGGGAGAATTTGGTAATTTCCGTTTGTAGTAAAAATAATCTTAATTTAAAGTTGTATACTTTCAAATTGGCCACCCTATAGTTATTATCACCAATGTTCGTTCAATATCGGTAAACTATATAAAAGCTAAGCTATTAACAATGGCTAAGTGCCAGCGTTAATACCTTAGCTTTTATATAGTTTACAAACAATCTTGCTACCCAAAAGAGCAAGTTCTAACATTAACTTCTATAAAACCAACCAACAAATCATTAATAATTACCAATAACAGAGACTATAACCATTGCGAAAAGATCCCTTGTATCGCCTTACCAATTATGGACTGAGGAAAAGTGTCTCAAAAATAATAACAAGTGAAGAACAGTCGGATATACGATACTCGCCAAAGGGAAGATATTAAATCGGGACCCTTGGTCTTTTATTGTCACATGTTAGAGATAAGGATGGGTGCAAGCCTACGACGGCTGTCGCGATTGTCTGGCGACTGCCTGTGATAGACGTTGATTGGTGTTGACGGCGATATGCTGATGGTCAGTTGAGGCTAGTCAAAATGTCCTGGATTGAAGCTTTTCCAAGCGTGCAGTCATTTGTCTCTCATCATCAGTCGCATTTTAATGACTTTTCAGGTTGGAAGACTTGGGATGTTAATACCTAATTGTGATTTTGCGCCTACAAGAAACCTGAGGCGTAAGACTAGTAATTTACAAACATTGCATTGGTCTCTCCATTATAATTTTTTGTTAGAATTTGTATGGCAAATCAGTCAGTTGACTTGGCCGCCAGCTTCTTAGACCTTAGATAGATAAAATATACTTATTTCTGTAAATTGTTCCGAAAAAACACTTTTACACATCAAAAATAACTTATATTTTAACTAGAGTTCGGTGTTTCCTATCCGACTCAGTGAAGAACCTTTAGCTACTTTGCATGTGTGTATTTTATGTTTTTTTTTTGTTGCGAGGGAGTTATAGAGGGGTTTTGTTGTGATTTTTTGCGAGGGAGGGTTAACTTTTTTTTTTCATTCACCCTCGCACCTCGCACCTTCGGCACATCGTTCAGAGTCAATTGCGCTTGCAATATCAGCTCGAGAGAAGAAAATCGCTCGTATGTAACCACCTTAAAAGAAAGGTACTCTTCAAACCTTGTACAGTTTTTGGGCGTGTGAAAGAACATGGAAGGTTATCTTTAATATCTGACGGCTTGATCTGGGTATGGGATTATTGTAAGTGTTTTGACATAAACGGCATTGTATGGGTTGAATTTGACAACAGTTATTTTTACAATTCAAAGATGTATTTGAACATGAAAATTGAATGCGACTGGTTTGTACAGTACATATCAGAATAGTCTTTGGTAAATGGCTCTTTCAAAACATAAATATAATAATAGTGAATCAGTGATTAATGTATTTTCAAGGCTACTGATATCCTTGTGAAATACAAAACTTGCTTGCTTGATGGAGCGGTCTCCACTTATATTCATGTCTATGCTATTTTGCACATGGAAAAAATAAAACTTGATACTTCAAGTTCGTGAATAAAACGAAATCGTGCTTTAGAAATGGTCCAAATTTGTTTACGCATCTCTAAAACATGAAACCCTAAACGCCAGTAAAACGCTGATAAAACTCAAACTGGTCGCCACCACAGGTCTGCCGGAAAAACCACGCACTTCAAAGTTATATGCATATAAATATGAATATGTCCCATAAAACATGACACCAATAACTCTGAGTTAGCCACATCGAATCTTAGCCATAAATCTGCCAAGCTGATGGCGTGCGGTTCTCCTAAATTATGACTGCGGTCCATGGAGGATTAATTTTACGTTTTAAAATTAGATTATCGGTTGAAAGGTTTGACTTTCCTGTTTGTTCAGTTTTGCGGTCACTACTGTTTCAAACGCCTGTTTTGTTACAAAAAATCTGACTGAGTCGAACTCTGACTGACTGAATCGGACTAAGGAAAAGTGAATCCTGTTTTCATTGCTAAACAAATAAGGTCATTATTACTGCTACTACTCTACTAGAAAGGACCATGGTTATGTTTAGCACAATCAGCGTATAATGTTCCCACTGCTGAGACACCAGGCCTCCTCTCTGTTAGAGGGAGTGGGCCGTAATCCACCTCGCGGGCCCAGTGCGGGTTGGTATACGTTACATGTCTTCGAATTTTTGGTTCTAGGTCATGCTGGTTTTATCATGATGTTTTCCATCACCGTTTTGAGAGTAGTGGTGATGAAATAATTTCTCTAATCACAAAGTAAAGCGCCTGTCAAGGTTCGATCCTACGACCTACAACTTGTAAGTCGCGGTCGAGACCACTGGGTCACCACTGCTCTAGTCATGGTTATGTTTAAGATTAGTAATTTTTTAAACGCCGAAGCATCATGCTGTGATAGGAGCTTTTTCCGGCCTTGGTTTTATTTTCTTCCTTTTAATATGAAATACCTACACAGGGGGGATTTATCCTTTACCGAGACAAAAGGCATTTTACGGGAGAACCTAGTCTTCAATTTCGACACTCGGAATGTAGGCGTTGGTAGACGGCAAACACTGCTCAAACTCTTTACATAATTTACGGGAATATGACACCCGCGACTTAAGGAGCAAAACGATACCCTACGTAGTCATAATTCAATTCACTCCTCACGGTCGGTTATACCAACACATATAACTTCCAGTTGAAGGGTTACTACTCGTTTTTTGCGGAAGTGACGGTGACCGTAAAAGAGAACGATTTACGAGCTGTGAAGTTATAGGCAGAAAATTATGGGTTAAGTAGGGTATAGCATTGTGTTAGAAGATACACCATGGGTGATTAGGTGTGAAGGTACGGGAACAATGTGCTTTTGTTTTATTTGTTGTCAAAATCGAAGGTGAAAACCAAAAGCGCCCGACACGGAGGTAAAGGAAGATTACAACAAAAGAAAATCGGTTTTACCGAATCTGTTGGATCTTTTTTGATTAAATCGAAGTAAAACTTGAGGCCCTGCTTATTCCAAAGGTGAATAGAATAGAATATTTTTATTTGTATTAAAATAAATGGTACCTACATGAAAACCTACATACAAATATTTAAAGATGTTTAAGAGCTTTTATTCTGAAAGTGGGCAACGTCGCAAATAGATGTCAAATATTTCACTGTTTTGATTATTTTGGCAATATTATTGTGTGGAAATAAAAAATGTGGCTAACTAGCCAGCTAGAATATTGATTATGAAATGCAATAATTAATATCGTAACACCGAATGTTTAGTTTTAGATGTAAAAAATCTATTTGGAAAGTTTCCAAATGCGTTTTTACACCTAAAATGGGTACAACATCAAATTCAATGTTATAATTGAAATTCATAATTAATATTCTAGTTGGCCAGTTAGCCGCATTTCTTATTTCTATTCAGTAATATTGCTATAAGAATCAAAACAGGTCAATATTTGACAGTTATTTGCGACGTTGCCAACTTTTAGGATAAACCCTCTTAACGTAAAATTTATTTCGACACATAATCAGAGGAGTAGTTTTAGTCATGTCCTGATAGTAAGCGGTTGCGTATGGTTCCCGACAAAGGAGCCAATCCACCCAACTAATGGCTGTATAAAGCATTATTCAGACAAGTAAATGACTGTGTGTACAAGTTTCCTCGCGTTGCTATTCAAAGCGATGTATGGAACAGACTTATTTACAACAATGGACGACTTTAAGCTGAAATGTATTGAAGAACTTCAAGCACTCCCAGGATTGTTTCACAATACAATGACAAAACCGTCCTAGAATTTATTTAAAACGAGACAAAACCCTCATAATTTGTCAGAAAATCGACTCTAAGCCGACCACTTAAGATTGTTATCTCATATTATTTAGAGGATATCCCGAAATTCCGCGCATACTCCTTGATCCAGATAATTCTCAAAACTTATCCGAAGTCAGATTAAGGGAGGCGAGAATTCGAAATTCTTAGTGTGGTTGCAGAACAAGGCTTGGGCGTATTTCATACTAGAGAAAAGCGAGCTGAGCGTAAACGAGACTTTTTATTACACCCATTCAATTTCCAACCTTATAAGAAAGACTATAGGTTTCTAAATTGAATGTAGGTTATTTATATCTTATAGTATATTGAAGCAGACGCTAGTTACCACGAGTTCGGCCGTGGATTTTAATTCGGAACAGTATTTAAAGTTCTTAGTAGTTATGATTTTTAAGCTGGTGTTTGAAAATGAGTGTGCGGACTTACAGTGCAATTTAAAATGAGTTTTATTCACTAAGCTTTATTCATGATTCTGAAAATAGGTCAGAATTTCACGAGGATTTAAAATAGTGTTAAGACTTTTCTACAATATTCGATTGGCATGCATTCGTTGGCTTAGGTTAATTCCCCATTCAACAGGGCATAGATTTGAGCAATATAGCTTGATGAGATACTGGTACCTACTTGGTAAATTGCGCTCGACATGAGTAATCTTCATCGAACTAATTTTAAAAAAAAACTATGTTTTCCGCTTTGCTCTCCTTGTTGTGTAACCTGCCTAAAACCCCCAACCGTCTGAAAACTATTAAGTTTTGTAACCGAATCAACTTTTCGAAAGTTTTCAAGAGGTTCAGCACCTACGTGTGAAAAGGGATGGTTTGCGGAAACACCGTGTTAAACGTCAGTGAAATGAGGCGAACAGAGGGAAAAGAGAGCTTGATGAAATTGAAGGCATAATTTTGGTGTTAGTAGGTACGGTCAGTGCTCTGCATTACCTGACCACCCTTACAAAGAAGAAGAGGAAGGGAAGAGGGATCAGATTATGCAGAGCACCAATGAAATTGGAAGGGAAATCGCAAAGAAGACTCTTAGTTAGAGTCAGTCAGTGTACGCAATTTTTCCAATACCTACAATTTTGTTAACACGGAAGTCTTTATCTCGTATGCAAGTGAGAAATGATAGGTTTCCGGACTAAAAACTTTTGTACGTGACCACTGTCATAATACATTTACATTACAAGAGGGGCCCGTGGCTTAGAAGAAAAAAAAAAGATTCTATATAATAGTATTCAAAATAATTTACATTACGCAACACAAAACATAATTTAAATTATAAGCCATATATAAGCTAGCACACGCCAATATACCAAACAAAATCATCGAGAACTATAATACTCAGGCAGAAATAAAAACAAAATGTAAACATAACTTAATATCTAAATAAAAGCCTCCAGGCATAAAGGGCGTGCCCGCTTACATGAAGTTGTAACTGGAAGTTATAAATGATAAACTAGGACCATCCAGGTAAAATAAATAAAATATACTGTTAATTAACTACTTAATAACAATAAATACTATGATCAATTGTCGAGGTCACTAGCTAACCACATATTGCAATACAACTCATTAAAAAACAATGTTATGAGAAGATTATGTCAACAATAAATTAAAATAAAGTTAAAATAGCTTGACTTATAAAGTCAAATTAAAAAAACAATTATATAAACTCATATAACTTGTCAGTACGTAAGCTGGAGAAAGAACATAAACATTGTCTTGAGTAAAGTAAGAATAGTTGGTCGCTGTGATTACACAGCGACCAACTATTCTTATCATTTAAGTAGTCGTTGATAGAATAGTATGCCTTTGAACAAAGCTTGGATTTTACTTTCGTTTTAAACGCATTAAAAGGCAAATCTAGCAAATCTTCTTTGGTAGCTTGATATAAGGTTATACCAAGCCCAACAAATGAATTATGAACCTTATTAAGCCGGTGAAAGGGAGCTCGTAGTTTGTCCTTATTTCTAGTGTTAACATTGTGAAAATCACTTTTTTTACCGTATAAGTGTATATGTTGCCTAATATATAAGATGTTGGCGGAGATGAATTGAGATGCCACCGTGAGGAAACCAATAACTTTGAAAAAATCTCTCAGAGAAACTCTGGCACTTAGCTGATAAATAGCTCGAACAGCTGGTTTTTGTAGGACTCATATATTTTGAATATCAGCAGCTTTGCCCCACAGCAGAAGACCGTAGGACATAACGCTATGAAAATAACTAAAATAGACTAACCGAGCTGTATCGACGTCAGTGTATTGTCTTACTTTCCTGACGGCGTAGGCGGCCGAACTGAGCCTTCCCGCTAGGCTCGATATATGTGGGCCCCACTGAAGTTTGGCATCTACTGTTATGCCCAGAAAAACCGCCGAGTTTACAGATTCAAGCACCTCTTTATCTAAGACGATGTTGGGTCCTAGATTTCTAACGTTTGGTAGGACGAAATTTACACATTTCGTTTTCTTGACATTGAGAACTAGGTTATTTGTCGTAAACCAATCCGTAACCATTGAGAGTGCACTGTTTACATCGTTAAAATTTTGTGTATTCCTGTCTACTTTAAAAATAAGAGAGGTATCATCTGCAAACAGTACAACTTCACAGGTACCCTTTAAATAGAATGGTAAGTCATTGAAATACACTAAGAACAAGAATGGACCCAGTATTGAGCCTTGAGGTACACCTAACTTAACTGGTAGCCCGGAAGATTTCACACCATTAACATCTACACATTGGGACCTATTATGTAAATAAGAATTTATAACGTCGAGAGCTTTGTTTTGAACACCGTAATGACGCAGTTTACGGAAAAGCGTGACATGGTGCACGCAATCAAAGGCTATGGGATCACAGAAAACCCCAATAGCATTTTGCGAGTTCTCCCATGCGTTAAATATGTGTTTCAGCAGAGCAACACCCGCATCTGTAGTCGAACAACCTTTTGTAAAGCCATATTGTTCATTATGAAGGAGGCTATAAGTAACTGCTTGAGTATTAACTTTTCAAGATAGAAATAGGCCTGAAATTGCCAACGTCGTTTTTATTACCTGATTTAAATAATGGTATGACTTTACTATTCTTCATGAGGTCAGGAAAAGTTCCTAAATCAACACATTTATTAAAAGTAACAGCTAGATAGGGGGCTATGATGTCTAGTATATTACTTAAAATTTAATGGAAATGCCCCAGTAATCACCAGTGTTTTTAGACTTGAGTGTGTTAAAAACATTAACTACGTCACGAGGCGTTACATGTTCGAAGCTAAATAAGCGACTATTTTTAGACACACTGCAAAAGTTTTCAGCTTGGACTCGCTCCTTAAATTCATCCCCTTCTAGGGATGAATTTAAGGAGCGAGTCGTAATTACAGGTATGTTGGCAAAAAACTCATCAAACGCCTCAGCTACGTCACCTGCTTTATCAACCAATTTATTGTCGACCATAATCTTAAGTTCTTTATCTTGTTTTACTGACTTACCCGTTTCATTGTTAATAATTTTCCAAGTGGTTTTTACTTTATTATTGGATTTTTTTATTGTATCGCTTAAAAAATTAGATTAAGCAAAAATACAAACCTTTTTAAATAATTTCGAATAATTTTTGACATACTCTAGGATAGGAGTATCAAATTTGTATTTTTTCAAACCATATAACTCGTAAATTCTCGCTCTACTTTTATAAATTCCTGGAGTGGCCCATTGGTTAAAGCCAACAGAGGTACCATTAATTTGAATAGTTTTGGTCTTGAAAGTAGATTGGTACTCTTTTTGCACAACATCAAAAAGGGCTCCATAGATTTCATTGGGATTCTCGTGTTCTACTATAGATGGTGTAATTCTATGAGCTATATTATTTTTAAACTTATTGCAACGACTCATTGAATTGCTTCCGAGTCAAAAATCACACATTTTCGGTTACCTGATCTGCCTCGTCCCCGTAAATAGCTGTCGGAAGAACAGCGGTAGTCTATTTGGTTTAAACTGTCTCAATTTTCGGGTTTCTGTATTGTCAACAGCAGCGGTTCTTTCTCCAGGATTCCTTCGATAGCGTTGATTGATGTTCGATTTGGCATGGAAGAATGGTCGTGAATAGCTATGTCAGTCTTTTCCTGCTGAGGAGTTTGTTGCGCCACTTCTTCTTCCCTGCTAACGCACTTTTACTGGTGAAGGGTGGGTGTTTTGGGGGACTGTCTTAAATGTAATTTGACGTTCAAAAAGTGCTGATTCTCAGCCTAAATGACTTTTGAATTTTATAATCCCGAATATGTCCATATAAATTGGAAACTTACAAATAATCCAAAAAATATCCTATAAACCCCACCCATTCTAGATTAAAAATAACCCATTACGCGTTACACAAAACTGGAACGCGGAATCCCTATACCCTGTGGACCTATCAATTTTACGATTGTATGTAAACGGTAGCGCGCACATTTTACGATTCACGACCCGACTTACGTATACGTAGAGTCGTAAACAAAGATGGATGTCACCTGCTTTGTGCTTTGTATGGAATAAGGAAATTAGGTGGGGATTGGTTCGAGGCTTAAAATTTTGTGCTGGAGATTATTTTTAAAATAGCTTTGTGAATAACATGACATCACGAGTGTGTTTTCTGTAAGCAGGGTTGCGTTAACGTACTCTAAACAATAACGCAAATTCGCCGGTAATTCAATTCGGTAAGATTAGATTGCCCATGGTCGCCATGTGGGATGTGGAATCAGCGGTCTTGTGTCGATGTCTTATATAATTGTTTGTGATTTTATGAGTACAACTAAGTGAAGGGAACGCGAATTATTATAAAGTACCTGAGCGATCGAGCTCTGCTCTGGTGTAAATAGATAATTCCCCATTTAATAGTACAGGACAGTTCATACTAATTCCATGCTGCCATGATAGTAGGGACTTACTATTTCCATGCTGCCATGAAAGTAGGTACTTACTAATTCCATGCTGCCGTGTTCGAAGGTCTATTCTAAGGTCAGAAGACCTTAGAATAGACCTTCGAACACGGCAACACGGAACACGGGAATTAGTTTTCTCCGTATTTTCTCCCGAGCAGAGAACTGCTCGGGAGAAAATACGGAGAAAACTAATTTTCCCAGATATGAGATCTAGCTAGATCGAGTTTTCGCCCCCGTAAACCCCTATATTGCAACGTTCATCGAAATCGTTAGAGCCGTTGTCGAGAACGTGTTAATATACGAGTATATATACAGGGTGGCAGGGACATCAACGCGAAAACTGATACCATGGATTCAATACATAATTCTGAGCCACCCTGCATTGAAATATTTCGTCGTTTCTTTTTTTCTTTATCTGCTGTTTCATAGAAAAGTGCAATACCTACGCGGTGAAAATGCATGGAAAAGAAGATTAAAAAAAAAATAACCGTCGAATAATTTCAACGCAGGGGGGTTTAGAACCATGTACTGAATCCATGATATCAGTTTTCGCGTCGATGTCCCTGTCACCTTGTATACAATTATTGCTCGTTTAATAGTACGTAGAATATTCAACCGAAGAAGCCAGACTGAGAATAATTTGTGGAATGTTGCCACAATTCTTGATACACCATATTTTATTCTCCAAATCAGCATGAAAAATAACACAAGTTGGTACCTACGTGCCTTTTATAGTAGGCATGTGGGCATATGGCACTATACTACCATGTAGCAAGTAGGGCAATAAAAAACTTTTATTTACAGACGCCATATTGTGCCAAATAAAACACGACGAGTAAAGTCGCGGCAGTAAAATAAATTTTGTGAAAGTATTTTTACTGAATGGAAAATATACGTGTTATTTTTTTTGGTAATGAATATCGGAGAACAATTGACGGTATGGAATATGGTATCAGGAGGTTTT
Source organism: Agrochola macilenta (assembly GCA_916701695.1). Taxonomy (NCBI): domain Eukaryota; kingdom Metazoa; phylum Arthropoda; class Insecta; order Lepidoptera; family Noctuidae; genus Agrochola; species Agrochola macilenta. The sequence goes on along the minus strand of OU753554.1, from coordinate 3,854,585 downwards.
TTTTCTTTTCAAATAGGTGTATCCAGTTTAAACTTGGTTCCCCGAAAGTAAAACTCATTCAACGTTAAGAACATGAGTTCCCATTCGTACATACGTTCTCGGATGAGTTTGAATGATGCTCTGGCAGTTTGAGTAGTTTATGCGGCCTACCCAAATGTCCTTTCTTTGGTATTGTTCGTCGAGTTGAGCTCCTTAAGTTCTGAGTTGAGCTCCACGATTACTGACAAGTGAATGGTCAGGTCCACTCAAATCTGTGTGGTCATTTCCTCAAAAGCATACATACGGACACGAATCTACCTCACATGATCTGACCAAGATTATCTCTGGACTTTAAAAGAGACTGCGACCTCTGAGTTTGTTTTGGTCTTTCTTCTCAGAGGAGTCAGATCGGAAACACCGAACTCATCTAGTTTGAAAACATAATTTATTTTTGACGTATAAAAATGTTTGTTCAAACCTACTTACAGAAATAAAATCATTTATCATTTACCTATCTTTGCAGTCTTTAATGTCTGTTAATGTAGATACTTTTTTACTTGGTAAGTAAGTTTATCACAATAATGATAATGAAATTTAATATTAGCGAAAAGAAAGACTCTCGCGGACGTCACGAACAACAAATTTTTATTAACATTGTTTCTCTAAGTCAGTCAAAAATGTCGACAGTATCTGTCTGTGTGCCTCCATTATTAAATCCATTACAATTCGGAATACGTACACAGTATAGGAAAATAGTACTCTATTGAAATCTACGGTGAGAAATCACGAGTACAAAATCTGCTTCGATTAAATTATTCACCTAACAATACAGTTGCGGCGACTGACGATCGAGACGAGAGAGAGCTCAAACCTCCTTTGAGCTGAGTGGCGAACCTTCTAGCACAAACGTATTGAGCTTAGTCTGGTAGTAGGGGCACGAAGTAGATAGGTACCGGAGGCCAGGTCCATACAACGAGCGAAAACAGCCGCAAAATTATCAGCTCCTAATAGTCAGCTCCAAAATTATCGGAGGAAAGTGTAAACAACACTGTCCAGGTTGAATTCTTGCGGAATTACCAAGGAAAAACACTAAAGGGAAATTAGTAACACATTCATCTGTATTTAGTAGGTTCCAAGTTTATATTTCACCACTTTTTCCAAAAAAAATTGTTTGACATTACAAAAATAAAATGTATTTATTTTATATTAATAACATTATTCGATTGTAATTGTGAATTTTCCGATTTATACGAAGTTTACATTTTCATCAGATTCCTTTGAAACAGACTATATACTTGTACGCACATGGTCTAATTCCAAAGTATGGCTATACTATATTCCTCAGCAATCTTAAAATATTAGTGCGAGTCGCGAGAACGCTTGCATTCGCTGTACGTAGACGCGTATCTATGTGTGCGTGCATATACGCTCGTTGTAGGATGGCCTTCTGTTTCTATCTATTTCGTGGTACTAGGGTTACGAGTAACGTGAATATTATTCATGTGCAGAACACTGGAAATGGTGTGAATTTGGTCCTGGATGGTGTAGAATCAATTGTGGTTTTGTACAGACGTGTAGGACCATACCTTCTTGATTTCTGAAGTCATGTGAAATGACTAAGGGAATTCATGTTACCTATACATGATTGATATTTCGCATGTTTAGCAATATTTTGGAGTAATCCCTGAAGCAATATTTTTTTCTATAAATAATTAATTATATCTAATACATTACAGTCACTCACACGTACGATGTGCTTACGATGAGAAAAAATATAGATCACGAATTTGGTTAAAAAAGTGGTAATCATACATCTTACTAATTATTTAGCATCATATTTCTATGATGTTGAGATAAATAAGTATAATTAAGTTATGTATAATGAACTATGTAATATGTATAATTATTGTTTCGAAAATACACAACAATTTACATATTTAGTATGGCTGTTCGAGCCATTTACAACCAAGGTTCAAGTGATTCCCATCGAGTAAAATTCAAAGAAATATAATTATATTCTGACTGTAGCCTGACAAAATATTTTTGAAAACCTATACACAAAAATATAACATATTTAAAAAAAAATGATATTCATAGTTTATATACCAGGAATAAACACAACCTTGCTGTGCCTCGTACACGTCTCCACAGAGTAGGTAACTCGTTCATGAGTCAATGTATACGCTTTTACAACAAATTTCCCATTGACATTCGAAACTTACCCATTAAACGATGTAAAAACTGTATTAAAACCAAACTTTGTAAAAAGGAAATTAAAAAAAATCTGATTATTTAGAAGATAATAAAGCTTGGGATTGAGTTCCTCGCACTGCTAAGCCTTGTGATAAAATCATAAAACTTGCAATTTTAATTAATAGGTAGTATAAAGTAATATATCAATTTTTTAAACACATTGACATTGTTGAAAATAGTATACAAAATGATATGATTATCTACTTGTAAAGTAATATATTATTTTAATTATTGTAAATGTGAGGACCATAATATAGTTTATATGTAATGTATGTATGTTTATATGTAATGTATGTATGTATGTGTAAGTTTTTATTTTTCTCAGTTAGTTTTAATGATGGTCTGGTAGTTTGAGTAGTTTATGCGGCCAACCCAAATGTCCCTTTGGTATTGTTCCTCGCGTTTAGCTCCTTAAGTTTTGAGTTGAGCTCCACGATTACTGACAAATACTTGAACTGACTGGACAGGGCCACTCAAATCTGTCTGTTTCTTTCCTCAAAAGACCATTTCAGACACTAATCTACATGGTCCTCATATGGCTTGACCAAAGTTATGTCTGGACTTTAAAAGAGACTGCGACCTCTGAGTTTATTTCGGCCTTTCTTCTAAGAGTAGTCAGATAGGAAACGCCGAACTCAACTAGACTATTTTTTATATTACGTGTAAAAGTGATTCCAATACGGTGGAGTTTCTTGCCCATTCTTCTCCATACGAAAACTACCTTTTGGAAGGGGCGACTAGAATCAATTCATTTTTTTTGTAATTCTTGACGTTCAAAAGTGCCTTGCAAGGGCCTATTTGAAATAAATGATTTGACTTTGACTTTGACTTTGAATATCCTATTTACAGAATAAACAATTTCATTTCATTTCAGTATGGTGACACGACACTAGTTTCTATGAACATCTGTGTCTGAACTAGTTATAAAATATCTGTATTTTAGACATCAGCGCTCTTCCATTGTTGTAAGCGACACTTAGCAAATAACTTTGTTTGAACTCTATACATAATCTCTATAAATAAAGATTTAGTTAGTGTTATAGTGCTTGGTATATTACTAAAGGCACTGGTTAATAAAATGCTAAATCCTATATAGGGCAAGGTGTCTGAGTTCCTATCTCAGACACCGTCCTTTTTTCGTTAGGTCTTGAGAATCCACACGCATTCCTTATCTGTATGAGGAAATACTTTTGCCCTGAAGTGTGGCCAGTACTGGCCGATAGTAATTCTCTTCAAGGAAATTAATAAAACTCTTGAAAATTTTCAGAAAAAATCCAAGTGTTCACCACTTAGTAAAAAACACCAAGACACAAACACCGAACCCTCATGTAAAATTTACGCTAATCCCTGCTAAGTAAGTAGCAACTATAAATGGTTCTTCACTTCCACCCTAATCCCAAGGTAAACTGAACTCGGTCACCGAGCAAACATGTACTCGGTAATTAAGTAATTACTCGTAAACTAGTCGGTTAAGAGAGTTATAACGAGTACCAAACTATGAACTACAACTTTTACAGTTTGCAACATCGATTTAAGTTAGCTAGTCTTGTTCAGGAAATATTTTCTGAGGCGTGAAAAGTTGGAACGAAAATTGTTTAGGTGAGAATTTTCTTTGAAGTTCTTAATAGGGGTTATTATAGGGCTTAATGGAAGTGAGTTACTTAAATAGGAATGGAGTTACAGGGAATATTGAAGCTTTCGTTGTAAATTGGGGTCTTGTAGTAAGTAAACAGTATTTTTGGCTTTTACTATTGTATAGAATCATGTTCTTCTCACTTAACAGACAGCTGTGCTGCTGAGGAATTTTGTGGCGGTTCTTTTTTTTCCAGCTAAAACACTATAAATTGGTGAAAGGCGGCCGTTTTGGGGGACTGTCTTATGTAATTTTGATGTTCAAAAAGTGTTAATTCTCAGCCTAGTTTTAATAAATGACTTTTGATTTTGACGAAATTAGATGCCCGTTATCTCTCTACAAATCTGCAACAGGCCTGAGTGTAGACTTAAGAGCCGGAAACGAAGACCAACCACCAATAGTGAGAAGTAAGCTGTGGGAAGCACAGCAATCACCACCACCCGACTTCTTGAAAACCTAGGAACATCTGCGATGCGGTCATGAATTGCAGTGGTGTATAGGGAAAGCACTCAATAGATTCCGTACCATGGTAGACCGCTGCAAATACAACTTGGCAAAATTGGTGATTATAGACCCGTCGGACACCCAATGTGACGCTACGTGAACATCTATTGGGGACAACTAATATGAAAAACTCCATCAAAGAAAGAGAAACTAAATACAAAAATCATCAAGTATCATAAGAAGAATTTAAATCTGCGTTCACTGAATCACACGTAGACATTTATAGGTAGCTAGTTAAATGTTAGTAGACTACCCAGAAAATAAACTATGTAATAACTACGGATTCAGATTCAGATATCATTATTTGCTCAAACATTTGTGTTATATAATTACATGGAGTTGTGTTAACATGTTGATTGATTTCATAATTAATTCATATAGAAATAGATAGGAGTTACATCCACAATTGTCAAATACTCAATTATCAAAAAAAAAAAAAAAAAAAAATGTCACGGATAAAGCACCAAAATTGCAAAAATTCAATCTTCCCTAACAAACCAATCAAAACTTCCAAACCCAGTCTCAAAAGCAGCAGAAAAAGGAGAAAACCGAACAGAAATGTCATAACACCAACATTTTATGTAAACCAAGATACAGCGGCGAAACTTGTACCGGTGTCGTTAAAAAGTTCTAGTAACAGTTCTGTCCCAAGAGAAATAAAAGTAATATACGTTACGTTTCTAACTCACAACTGTTCGGTTTAGCACGAGTTTTGTTTGTTACCCCAAGCTATTTTTGGGAAAGAAATGAAAAGTCTATTAGAGGACGTGTTTTACAGGAGTAACGTTTTGATGATGAGCAAGTTTCGGTTTCCTTGCTTCTGAAAACTTCGATCATTGATAGTTTATTTAGTTAATTCTAAGGTTTTGGGATTCTTTTCAACTTAGTTAGGTATTTAATAATTTGTTGTAAACTTTGTCTTTGATTTAGTAGATTTACATGTCTCGGTTTCAGAAAAATCTAGCTAGTGTAGACAACGTATTGTAAATATAAATAGGTGTACAGTTAGCATTAATTCAAAACAAAAAGTGACCGTGAAACCCTTGAAACGACCTTGACACTCAAATTCGAAAGATATTATCGTTTAAGTAATATTTCGCAAATTCGCGAACTCGCGACAATTAAGGGGTCATTGTCGCTTTCTCATTGTAGGAATGGTCACTTAAAAGAAATGTTCTTTGCCAACTTCTGTTATTAGTTTTGAAAAGGTATTTTTGTGGTCGTTACTAAAACGTTAAACGTAATAATCTTGATGTTGTTATTGTAAGCATTTTTGTATCGACAAACTGATTGCCTTTCGTAGATATTTTTAGAATATTGACTCAATGATACTTTCCACACAATATAAAATTATCAATTTATGAAAATTCTTTTGCATAAATTTCAAACAAACTAAAATGCAAAAATATTATTAACGTTGTTCCTGAAATACAGGAAAAAATAAGGACATAATTCATAGTACTCAATCTGCCTAGCCTTTTCCCAACTATGTTGGGGTCGGCTTCCAGTCTAACCGGATGCAGCTGAATACCAGTATTTTACATGGAACGACTGCCTATCTGACCTCCATAACCCAGTAACTGGGTAATACGATACCCCTTGGTAAGACTAGTGTCAGACTTTCGGGCTTCTGACGACTCGTAACGACTGTCAAAGATCTACGAATGACAGCCGGGACCAACGGCTTAACGTGCTTTCCGAGGCACGGAGGATTATCGGTATGTAAAGATGGTCACCCATCCACTGACCAACCCGGGCAAGCGTAGCTTAACCTGATGGATCGACCAGTGCGGCTGCTGTTACTTAGCCACGAGCTCCTCATCACATCATTCATAGTACTGCAGTTCAATAAAATAAGTTACACATTTTTATTGGTTTAACATTAAGAAATCATTCCCATCGCCGTTGAAAATAACAAAATAAAACAGTATAAAACCCAGACGCTACAAAAAGACGTCAAGCAAACGAGAGGAAATGATGCTGAAGTTCTGTGAAGCAATTGAATAAGGAACGAGTTACTCATAATAACGATGTCTAGCTTGCACGAGTTTAAGGAGAATATTCAAGTTATTACTGTGGTTGCATTTGGAAAATCAAGGAAATATGTTTGAAACGGATCGCTTTAACATGTTCCTACAGATGGTGGCTTTTGAGTATATTGCAGGAAATGAAGATGTGTTTTTAAAGGATATTATTATTATTCATTTATTTATTCGAGTTACAATGACTCATACATTATTCAATACAACACACATACACCAAATAATACATTACAATACAATACAATACAAAAACAAAACAAAAACCCAGTACACTAACACATTAATGGCCGACGACCGTTGGTTACGTGCAAGTCACTGCAGCGTCGTACGAGTATATAAGGACAGTCGAGCCTGTCAGCTATCATCATCAGCACGCTGTTGGGGCTGCCGCGCACCCTGCGCACCAGAGACGCGCACCTCTTACGCATCGTTGCATAGAAGCAGTCGACGCTAGCTTCAGCAAACATTCCTGAGGCACTACAGTGTCGCGGCAGCCCCATCAGCGCTCTGAAAGCGTTGTTATATTGGACGTGGAGGGCTTCGTATGCTTGATTCACCCACAGGCTGCACGTGTAAAATGAGGTACAATAAGCTCTAAAAATTGTTTGCTTCACCGACTTGGAACAACGTGCAAACCTGCGGGCTATTATATTAGCTCTAATTGACAATGCCCTCCGCTCCCTCTCGATATCAGTACGTCTCTGAGACCGATAGTAACCAAATGCCCTAGGTATTTGAAGTGGTTCACTTTTAGCAAGGGAACCCCGTACAGTTTGATAGGCGGTACTGTTATAGGACATTTTGAGCCGCCCTCAAACACCATAAACTGACTTTTCGTGACATTGTATTTCAGACCATGTTCTTCAGCATATGCCTCACATAATATCTCCAACAAAGTTCTGACTGAAGATATGACTGGTGTTTTAAAAACAAACAAACAACACCAACAACATTATTTGTTTGGATTCCAAAACTAAGTACCTACTGAGTAGTTCTAAATTCTACCGTGAAGCGCGCGTAAGATGATAAAATATTTTATATTTTGCCTTTTCTCAGCAGCTACCAATATGTGGACGTCACTGTTAATCATTATGGGCTAAATATTTTGAAATAATTTCGTCTACCGGGAATATTCACCTATTTAAATTAATCTTTGATTGCGTTACAACTCTTTAACACACACACTCACTGTCCAAGTAAGTGCTCGTGCCCAGTGCCCTTCCCGGTGCTGGGTGCGAGGACTTATATTGCACTCACGGACACATTACACTCTCCAAAGACACACATATCAAATCTCCTTTTGTTTTGTATAGTAATTTCCCTTCCTCTCAGTACTTGGAGCTAAGTTTAAGGGTGTGAGCCTGGAGATCTGTCATACAGGTCCCGAACCCAGTATAGACTCCAGCTCTCACAAAGGTTTGAATCTGCCTGTAACTTATATACTACGACAAAATCTGTACCTTTTTGAGAAAAATAAATAAATAATGATTATTATAAATTATTATTTTACAAACATTGCACAGGCACGAGGTCAAAACAAAACCTATTATGATTGCCCTCTAGATTTTATTAAAAAAAAACGGCTTTATGAGAGACGAAATCCTCTATTTGACATTTTTAATGCATCATAATAAGCTTGTTCCTTCAAAATCAGTTTCTTACGCAATCCATGTGTCTAAATCCCTACTTAATCTAAACACAACACAACAAGCACTAACAGGGCTGGTAATCCGAAGGTTATGAGAGTAGTATTATAGCATATGTAGACACAGGGAATCCGCAATTTGCAAGCCGATGCAGCCGACATCCCTATTCAGTGACCAGGCATTTACATAGCGTTTGTGAAGCTTAGAGGGCTGTGTCTACTTTTTTTTGCAGAAAAACGTCAGTTTCGGAGGTATGGGTTTTTGTTGATGTATATTTCAAATTTGACAAGTGCAGTTGCTATATCAGTGATTGGCATCCCTTGGATTTGAATTTCACTTCTAAATAAGCCTCTTTCTCAGGAGAGAAACCCCTGGTGGAATGCTGAACTTAGCAAACTCAGAGATGCGCTACGTAAGCAATTTAACAGAGCAAAAAACACGAGGCTCCCGGACGACTGGGAGATATACAAAGAGACACAATATACATACAAAAAGCAGATCAGAACCGCCAGGAGGACCGCCTGGCGTAAATTCTGTGAATCCATCGAAACTAATAATGAAGCCGCAAGGGTAAGGAAGATCCTATCAGCTGATCAGGACCGAACTCTTGGCGCGCTGAAAAAACCCGATAACTCATACACACTAACTGACTTTGAAACCAGTAAGGTCCTTCTCGAGACTCACTTCCCAGACTGTAAAATCCTGGAAGACAGGACGTGGGAGGCTGAACCAGAATGGACCCCAACGGCTCAAGACTGGTCAATTGCCCGAAATATAGTAACAGAAGACCGAATAAAGTGGGCTATCGACACCTTTCAGCCATACAAGTCAGCAGAGCTGGATGGTATTTTCCCAGCCCTGCTGCAGTGGGGGGTAGATTATCTAACACCATGGCTGGTGGAGATCTACCGAGCCTGCATAGCACTCAGACAGATACCTCTCGCATGGCGCGAGGTAAAAGTCATTTTCATACCCAAACCAGGAAAAACCGATTACACGCAACCCAAGGCTTATAGACCTATAAGCCTCACATCCTTTCTTCTGAAAACCCTCGAGAGGCTCTGTGATAGGCACATCCGAGACGGACCTCTTCGGGTAAAACCACTCCACAAATACCAGCATGCGTATTCCACAGGCAAATCAACAGAATCCGCGCTGCACAGCGTGGTTTCCAAAATTGAATGCGCAGTGGACCACAAATGCTCAGCACTGGCCGCCTTCATTGACATCGAGGGAGCCTTTGACAAAACCATGTTCAACAGCATTAACATGGCACTCAACAGTCACAACATTGACCCGACCTTGAGTGGCTGGATCACCAACATGCTCAAACTGAGAGCTGTTCAAGTCACAGTAAATGACACTACGAGGGCCATCGTTGCGAAGGGCTGCCCGCAAGGAGGAGTCCTCTCGCCGCTCCTATGGAACCTTGTAGTAGACAGCCTCATCAAAACACTCAATGACAAAGGTTACTTCACAGTAGGCTACGCCGATGACATAACCATTGTAATAAACGGCACCCACGAAAACACTCTATGCAACCTAATGCGTCAAGCCCTAAAAATAGTAGAGGAATGGTGCAGCAGGCACCAACTCTCAGTGAACCCTACAAAAACTGAACTGATTCTCTTCACAAAAAAGAGAAAACTGACAACACTACAGCTACCTCGATTCTTCGGAACAACCCTAAGCCTATCAACTGAAACTAAATACCTGGGCATCTTTTTGGACAAACAGCTGAACTGGGCAAAACACACCAACTATATTATCACAAAAGCCAGCATATCCCTGTGGCAGTGCAAGCGACTGCTTGGCAGGAACTGGGGAATTAGCCCCAAGGTCACCCACTGGCTATACACCACAGTCATCCGACCAATTATCACATACGGCTCACTGGTCTGGTGGCCCAGGACGGACCTGAGCACAGCCCAAAAGAATCTCGAAAAACTGCAGCGGTTTGCTTGTGTTGCAATCACTGGCAGTATGAGAACTACACCCACTGCCGCCCTACAGGCAATGCTTGGACTGCCTCCTCTGCACCTCATCGTGCGGGAGGAGGCGGCCCTAGCCGCCTTTAGGCTCCATGTATCCGGTACACTAAGCAAAGACTCTAGAGTTAAGCACACACGTATAAAGGAAGATGCGATCAAACGACGACCAATGATGGCATCACCCTGTGATAAATCCCCGAAAACATACCACTTTCATAGGCACTACAACATAATACTTACAGAAGAACAGTGTGACTACTCAGGCTCGAAAGAGATGAGAGTATACACCGACGGATCGAAGACCGACTCCGGGACTGGAGTTGGAGTCTTCTCACACGACTTCAACATAAAGATATCCAGCCCGCTGGGAATGTTCAACACCGTCTATCAGGCGGAGTGTGTGGGCATCATACGAGCGGTCAACGCCCTAAAAGCCATACGCATACTCACCGACAGCGCCTCAGTGCTTCAATCCTTACAGAAAACACATATTACCTCAAAGCTGACACTAGAATGTCACAATGCACTCGAACAAATAACGGTATTTAGCCGCAACACGGTGACGCTGCAATGGATAAAAGGACACAGCGGTTCGCTAGGTAACGACGCTGCTGACGAACTTGCTAGACGAGGATCCAGCACGGCGGTCTGTGGACCCGAGCCTATCGTACCCATCCCCTTCAACCAGATACGCAGATGGCTGCAGGATTTCACCCATACTCAAGCGGAGCACTGGTGGTCCTCGACACCGGGCTGCAGGCAATCCAAGGAAGCCATGCCATCCTTGGATACCGGGCTAACCCGGCGTTTACTACGCCTGGATAGGAATGGCCTGCGCTTGGTGGCGGGGACCATCACGGGCCACTGCTCGCTGAACAAACACTTTCACACAATAGGCATAACGGACAGTCCTCTGTGCAGGGCGTGCATGGAGGCTGAGGAAACCGTCACGCACGTGCTTTTTGAATGCACAGGCGTCACCCAGATTAGAACACAGACCCTCGGGACACCCAGATCTTTCACAGATGTTCTGAACAGACCAGGAGAAACTTAACTTCTGGAGGGAGGTGGGCTGGTTGGAATAACCACCAACGGCCGCTATGGCCCACGCACAATGGTCCACTGAAGGACTAAGTGCGGAAACCAAACCCCATAACATAGAACATAGATAGCCTCTTTCTCATAACACATTCACGTGGTTTTTTTAAATTCTACACTGTTCTTCTCTGATTAATTTCGTTGCAGTTTCCGAAACAGTCGAATCGTTTTTCCTGTACTCGTCGAGCAATGAGAACGAAAATACTCTTCGAACCAGAAAAGTAGTCACACTTTTCTGATAGTTGTCACTGTAAAATCTGATTTACAGAAGATACATTGCTTGATATAGTGTGACGGACTACATACCTACATACATAAATATAAACTCACGCCAACTCCCCATGGGGGTAAGCAGAAACACACAACAACAGAACGCCTACGAACCACCTACTAAGATCCTTACATAAGAATGGCGGACTTGTTGTTTTTAACCGACTTCCAAAAAGGAGGGTATTTTTTAAATGTTTGTCCGTCGATTTCTCCGTCAATTGTGGACCGATTTTGAAAATTATTTTTTGTTTGAAAGGGTATGCTCCCGGATTGGTCCCATATAAATTTTATTAACTTTACTGAGATAGTTTTTGAGTTAGCGACAATAACGATAATACGTATTTTTCCCACTTAGTATACATATGTGGATGATATGATGATAACTTCCTGTGACTGTTATTTACATAGCAAGTACTAGTATTCTAATTTGTGTGGGGTAGGTATCACAACTAAAAAGTGCAAAATAAAAACTTTTTACAAAAAAATAACAACCGACTTCCGAAAAAAAACACTACAAAGTGAAGAATTACTTTAATTTCGGAAGTCGGTGGCAAAAAATTAAAATTCAAAACCAAAGACACCGACTTCCGAAATTAAAGTAATTTTTCACTTTGTAGTGTTTTTTTTCGGAAGTCAGTTGTTTTTTTTTGTAAAATGTTTTTATTAAAGTACACATTTGCCTCAATACGTGCATTATTAGAACAGCTCCTAATATTGGCAGAAGGATTAGGCGGTCACCAAGATTCTTAGTGCAGACTGCCCAAGGTACGCCAGACTTACATAGAAATCCAGTAGTTTCCTCAACCGGAATCATCATAAAAAATACCGTAACTCGAAATCCCAACCGACTTTTCATGAAAGCACAATAAACCTAACTACCTTTCCTTTCTGAATTCCGTTTATTATTCAATACACGTCATATTTACGCAGCATTAAAATTGGTGCTGGTCTTTTCAAAAAAAGGATTACAGTCTCCCCCTGCCAGAGCACGTCGCGTCGCGACTAGAAATTGAATATTATTATGACTTTAATATAAATCTGCTGGATGTACCCTATTCACCACAATGTTGATAAACTGGCGGAAAAAGCGACTTCTGAGCATGGAGTCTTGAGCTTGATTCTCAGAACAGTGAAAGTGTTATTAAGGTTTTGAATCAGGAAATTCTCAGAATCAGCCCGGAGTCTAGATTTGTGGTTGGCTAATGACGAAAGGCTCGGCTCCTGTCACATGGGACATGTGAAACTGGTGAAATGTTATTGCACTATACTTCTCTGTCTACCTCTTTGAGTAATAAAGACTTTGTGTGTTGTTTAATTTAGTTTTTACTAGCTTCTGCCCGCGACTTCATCCGCGAGGCTCAAGAATTGGGTTATCCAATGCAAAAAAAAAAAAAAACAATCCGACAATAGTTCCGGAGATTACCCCCTACATACTCGTACAAACTTACATAAAAACAAATAAATAAACATACAAACCTTTACCTCTTTTTAATATTAGTATAGATTTATTTTTTTCAAGATAATATTTACATATTGTAAAAACTTACAGACTTCAAATAATAATAATAATATGTACAAGTGTATAAAAAAGGAGGGGTAATAATCATAAGCCCTATGATTATTACCCCTCCTTTTTTATATACATGATGATTATAGCCATGATGCCCTATGACATAGGGCATCATGGCTTTATGTTATGACGTCTTTCAATCAAATGAGTTTATCGCAAAAATGTTGTACAAAGGTCGGAATAAGAATAAAAGTTTGAAACATGCACACTTTAAGGACACTGCAAAACAAAACAAAATAAATAAATAACATTAAAATACATAATACAAAACATTTTATATCACGTGCCGTTTTTTACAAAAAAAACATCGTTCAAATCAATAATATTGAATAATTATTGTTTATTGTTACTGTAGCTATCGAATTATGTTATTTATTCTAGCAATAAGAATAAGCTAAATCAAAATAAAATTAATTAATTAAAATAAATTAAATATGTCGGTATACAAACAATGGTGAGGTATTTAATACAGTACTTTTTTTTTGTGTGTTTTATTTTTTTATGCTAGTACCTAAATGCATCAAAATTGAATGTACACAATTTTAATATTTTAAGCTCAACGTCTTGTCATATAACATAGTTTTGTTTTAAATAATTCATCATGAAACCTAATTCCCTTCTAGCAAAACTATAGAGCTAAGAATTCTTACATCCACTTTTTTTTTTTCTTTTGAATAAGTTGGTCGCCAGTTCCAAGACAGTTTAGCATTTCTAGAAACTTTTCATTGAAGTTATTACGAGTATTCAATGTTTATTGGTCACTGCGGAAGATGTTGAATAATTTATGTATCGAGGCTCGATTATGGAAATGGTTGATGCAAAGTAATCTATCTAAAGTACGTAATTTTTAAAGAGTGTAAATGCTGACGCAGATTTGAGTGGGCCGCACCGTATTGCAAACTTACATCTATTTGTACTAGCTTCTGTCCGCGACTTTGTCCGCGTGAAATTTCGGTCCTCGACCCACCGCGTCGCATCCCATCGCCCGCGCTATACCCTCGTTTCCGCTTAGCGTTCTTTCAGACTTTTTTTTCCGAGCCGGATTACGCTACGGCTAGTCCACGTAAAACGAATTTTTCAAATCCGACTGGTAAATCCGGAGATTACCCCCTACATACAAACAGACCTTGGGACAGACTAGTATAGATGAACTATAACACACTCACCAGACAGGGCAGGCCGCATCGCACTTTTTAACTGACTTCCAAAAAGGAGGAGGTTATATGTTCGACGCGTATGTATGTTTTTGTTTTTTTTTTTTATGTATGTCCGCCCCGTCAATTGTGGACCGATTTTGAAAATTATTTTTTTGTATGAAAAGGTATGCTCCCGGATTGGTCCCATATAAATTGTATTAACTTTGCTTGGATAGTTTTTGAGTAAGCTTCAATAATACGTATTTTTCCCACTTAGTATAAGTGGATGATAATGATGATAACTTCCTGTGACTGTTATTTACATAGCAGGTACTGGTATTCGAATTTGTGTGGGGTAGGTACCACAACTAAAAGGTTAAAAATTAAAACTTTTTACAAAAAAAAAAGTTATTTTTAACTTTGTAGTGTTTTTTTCTTTTTTTTGTTTTTTTTAAGTTGGTTGTTTTTTTTTGTAAAAAGTTTTTATTTGTACTGTAATGCGATGTGTTGCGGCCCAACGCGGCTGTAATGAGCGCTTAGCTTAACAATGATTAAGTATGAATTTTCTTTGGGTTGCATTAAACGGGGTGTGTTACTCCAACTTATAAGGTATTATGCCATGGATATTGGATTCGCTCACGTGTGTTCGTATTCACGGAATGACTTCTTGGCAACGCTTGATCTAACGGGCCCCGTCAGAACATGACATAACATAACATAAGATCACGTCCGAATCAAGTTATGACAAGTGATGAGATGACTATCGAATTCGGAAAATTAAATGATAGTCATGTATGAAAAATTTAATGATAGTTATGTATGAAAAATTAAATAAATAATGATCTATACTAATATTATGCACAGGTACAATGTTTCTAAAAGGTAACCACTGGAACAACAGTGGTGGCCCAGTGATGGCGATTCATGGGTTCGAACCCAAGCAGGTGCTTTACTTTGTGTAATTTATTTCATCACCACGAAGTGAATAAAGGACGGATTTAAAGCGAGGGCCATAGATGAATCACGAGCGTAGCGAATGATTCAAGTGTTAGAATCCTGAGCGAAGCGAGTGATTCATGGCTCTCGATATAAATCCGTGTTATTTAAGAGTTGCATACTGTATTTTATGCCATGACTACGAGAGGCTAAATTAATTAAAATGCACATAAAATTGGAACAATTAGTAAAAATTAAGAGTGATTTTCTTAACAGTTTTTATTCTAAGTAATGCTAAACTCCTTGTCGAAAATGTCGACCAATCAAATCTGTAGGAGTTATTTGCACAAGTAGTTTGTGTGTTGAGTATTCTTTGCACATGGAGTTTGTATCGAGTATTTTTTCGCATGAAGGTTGTATAGCGATGGAGATCGAAAATATTGGTGTGTTCTAAATTCAAATACAAAAATAGTGATTATAAGAGCTTTTTAACAAAATATGCTTTTTAGAGGGGGAATGGTATAAAAAATAATAAACACGTATTTTTTGCTTTATAATGAAATAAATACGGAACCCTAAAAATGATTTAGATAAAACGTATTAAAGTTGCGCTGTGGGGCTTGCTACGTCGCAATTCAATATAAAATCTACCAAAGAGTGACATCATGCAACATTTTAACTCAAGGGATTACGAAAAAAGAAGTATCCACAATTTTTTTTTTATCTGACTTACGGACTAAATATTTTTTTATACCCAGGCCTTTAGTGGAAACAAGAACTGCTAAAAACAGTATCAAAATAAAGGGCCTAAAACCTACGTATCTTTCTAACCCACGCACTACGCCAAGATTTCCATTAAGAATATCCCTCTAAAATAATAACCATTTTGCTTTCCCGGTAATCCGTAGAAAGGGTTAAAGGCATAATCAAATTGCGTCAGTATAACCGTTGCTATTCTAACGTTAGCAGCTAGAGGCTATCATTATCATTCATCATGACTACGTACACATAATTCCCTTGCGGGCGAATGGAGATAAGCGATCAATTGGATTAGATAATGGTATGGCATTTATAGATAGAATGCTGTGAATGGGTGGTAGGTATAATAGTGAAGCAGTGTTTCCAAAATTAAGAGTCTATGGGTACCTAATATACGTGTTCATTAAATAACAATTTGCGAATCAATATACAATATATTTTACACACTAAATTCTCATCATTTTTATACAACGAATTGACATGTCAGTTTGACATACTTTTTGTGGTAGTCATCATAGACTCTCACCAGCCAGTGTTCCGCCTGTTGTGCAGGTCGGATATACGCTCGCTGAATGCGTTGTCCCACAGTATCCCCCTTCAAAAAAACCGTACGTTTCTTGTAGGTTTAACTGTCCTTCCGGAGCGAGTAATGTATGGGACATCTTCCATCTTTTCATCTGTGGCTACTTGTAATACGTGAGCAGGCTTCAATCGATCCAATAACACCACTGCTTCTCGGTTGGGTAATCGTATCTTGAAATACTTGTCGTATTTCTCTATAATTTCATACGGGCCTTCGTACGGCGGTGTAAGAGACTTCCGCACGCGATCTACACGCATAAAGACATGCGTGCATGTAGATAGCTGTTTCGGTACGTAAGTATTGGTCATGCGGTGTCGCATTGATGCATCTGTAGTGACATGCTCATTAAGCGATTCCATTGATTCCATTAAATGACGTAAGAATAACGGGTCTTCAGTGTTTGACTTTATCGGTGCGAAAATATCTGCCGGTAATCGTAATGAGGTGCCGTATATCATTGTAGCGGGACTGTAGTTTGTTTCTCTATGAATGGCTGTGCGTAATCCCATTAATACTGTTGGTAATTCTTGTACCCATTGTTGACTATTTCCTCTTGCTGTTATTGCTGTCTTCAGAGTACGATGCAATCTTTCTACAAGTCCATTCGCTTGAGGGTGGTAGGCAGTCGTGCGAATTCTCGATATACCCAGTTTGTTCATTAATTTTTGAAATAATGTAGACTCGAACTGCCGTCCTTGGTCTGTAGTAATACGCAGTGGACAACCGAAGCGAGTAATCCATGTGTCGTATATGACTCGGGCAATTGTTTCCGCATTTATGTCGCTAACTGGTACTGCTTCGGGCCATCTGGAAAATCGGTCGATGATTGTGACCAGATATCGGTATCCTTCTGATGGAGTGAGAGGTCCGACGATGTCCATATGTATGTGTTCGAACCTTCTCGACTCGGGAAACTGTACTAGTGGTGTAACAGTATGACGGTGAATTTTAGCACGTTGACATGAAGTGCAGCATCGTGTCCACGATGAAACGTCCTTGTTCATTCCAGGCCAGAAGTACTTTTCACTGACCATCTTCCTTGTCGTGCGGATACCAGGATGACTCAATTCGTGTAATGCTTTGAAGGCAATCTCACGAAATGGTTGCGGTAAGTACGGACGTGGAAATTTGGTTGAGTTTTCACAGTAGATTTCTTTTAGTGATCCAGGTAACGATATTCTGACGAAGTGAAGGTTGTCTTGCTTTAATAGGCGGTTTAGTTCTTCGTTTATCTTTTGCTTCTCAGCCACGTCATTAAAATTGATAACCGAGGGGCAATCAATGGTACTAATGCGCGATAATGCATCAGCAACTACATTATCTCTTCCATGGATGTACTCGATCTTGCTACAAAATTGAGATATGAAATGAAGTTGTCTCTCTCGCTTAGGTGTATCGCTTGAGCTTCCAGACATAGTCATGGCGTAGGTGAGGGGCTTATGATCCGTATACACCACAACATCGCTCCCTTATATTAGTCTTCTAAAATGCTTGACAGCCATATAGATCGCTAAGAGCTCGCGATCGTATACGCTGTATCTTGCCTGTGTGTAGCTGAGCTTCTTCGAAAAAAATGAAAGCGGTTTCCAGATGTTGTTTACTTTCTGTTGTAGGACTGCGCCTACACTAAGACACGAAGCGTCGGTCATAATGCATAGTGGGGCTCCTTGCACTGGATGTGTCAACTGAGCAGCCTCCGATATGCTTTGGCGGCATTTATAGAAAGCGTCTTCAGTTGCCTGGTTCCAGATGATAGGCGTCTTGTCATTCTTCTTCTTATTATGTAGGAGGTTATTCAATGATATTTGGATTTCAGCTTGCTTAGGTAAGCAATCATGGTAAAAATTAACCATACCCAAGAAGCGTCGAAGGTCTTGCACGGTTGTTGGTTTCGGGTAATTAAGTATTGTTTCTATCTTCTCTGCTGTGGGATTGATACCGTCTTTTGTGACTTCGTAGCCTAAGAAATTGAGTGTTTTCTCACCAAAAATGCACTTCTCTATATTAATCCCGATTCCGTAGTCAGACAAACGTTTCAGAACAAGACGTAGGTGATCGATATGCTTTCCTTCTGTGTCAGAGTATATCAAAATATCGTCGACAAAACAGTAACAGCAGTAGTCCAGGCCTCTCAAGACTTCATGCATAAATCGTTGAAATGTCTGTGGTGCATTTCGAAGACCAAATGGCATGCAACGAAATTCGAATAAACCAAAAGGTGTTGTAATTGCTGTTTTTTCTATATCTTGTTCTGCGACTGGAATCCAGAAGTATGCTTTTTTCAGGTCTATTTTAGAGAAGATCGTCATACCACTCAATTGGTAAGTAAAATCTTGAATTCTGGGTATTGGGTAACGATCAGGAAGCGTTACTGAGTTTAGACGGCGATAATCCCCACAGGCGCGCAGACCACCATCCTTCTTGCCCACGACATGTAACGGGCTGGCCCATGGACTCTTTGATGGTTGACAAATTCCATTGGCCATCATTTCTTCAAATTCTGCCTTTGCTGCTTTGTATTTTTGCGGTGGTAGCGGTCGAGGTCTTGCGAAGAGAGGAGGTCCAACAGTTTCAATATGGTGTCTCACATTATGCTTGATTTCCTTCGTAAGTGTCAGAGGCTTGAGTACATCAGCAAACTCGTGCAATAGTGTGTGGTACCGGTGGTTTGGTTCAACTACGTAAAGCGTTGTGTCTTGAGCAGTTCGTATTGCCATAGCGTTTACTGAGAGTTCAGTCACGCTGTCTATGAGTTTCTTGCTATGTAGATCCACAAGCAGTCTGTGATATTTGAGAAAATCAGCACCGATGATCGACATTTTCACATCGGCCATAATGAATGTCCACTTGTAATTGCGGCGAAGTCCCAGGTTCAATTGTAGTGTTTTTTCTCCATAAGTGTTAATCGGTGTGTTATTTGCGGCGAATAGTTTGAACGACGTTGATATCGGTGTTCGCTTACTTCGTGTAGCTAGCACTGATATCTCTGCTCCCGTGTCAATTAGGAATCGTTCTCTCGTGGTTCTGTCAGTTATGCATAGGCGGTTATTTGTATTCGCAACACCGACGTCCGCCACAGTCGATGTGGTCTTCAGTTTTCCGCCGGCTTCCGTGAACAAGGAGATTCACATTTCTTGGCTTTGTCTCCGAATCGGTAATGATAATAACATTCCCAGTTTCGATCTCCCGGCTTCTTCCCAAGCCCAGTTCTTGAACGAGAACGAGATCTTGAGCGAAAATTGTTTGGACGGTAAGGAGGTTGGCGATAATTATTGTAATTGTGCTTCTGTAGTTCAGCAATTTCGAGTGTAAGCTTCTCTATTTGTTTCGATAGTAGTTGATAATGCAGGTTATGACCACTACCGCTGCTTGTAGAAGGTGTGTTTTGGCTGAGTTCCGCAATCGTATTGTCTGTATGCTCCATCATCTTGTCTGCCATCATTGCTAGAGTGTCGAGCGTTGATTCTGTGTTAACAGATAACACAGCGCGAACTTGAGCAGGTAAATGGTCGGTAATAATCACGTCGGGGTCACCAAATATGGGTACCTAATATACGTGTTCATTAAATAACAATTTGCGAATCAATATACAATATATTTTACACACTAAATTCTCATCATTTTTATACAACGAATTGACATGTCAGTTTGACATACTTTTTGTGGTAGTCATCATAGACTCTCACCAGCCAGTGTTCCGCCTGTTGTGCAGGTCGGATATACGCTCGCTGAATGCGTTGTCCCACAAGTCCATTATACCTCAGCTCAAATTCACTCCTTATCTCGCTCGCACGATATTACTAGCGGTCTGAGTGAGAGCGAGACTGAATGGCGTAAAGAAGGCTCCAAGACGCCAATAGTTTATGTAATTTCATTTTACGGCATAAATAACGATAATAAAAAATAATAAAAAACAGTATCTGCTTTATAGTTAGTTCAGTTATTATGCAAAGTTTCATGATGTAATTTGAAGTATTTTTTAATATCGGTTTATGGTTTGGTATGGGGGTAACTGTAGGTATTTTTTTTTAATTTTTCTAACATTGTATGTACTTAACATTTTTCCTCAACTTTACCATTATTTATTTCAAAATTAGGTAATACTGCAGTATTTTCGATATAACTGAGGATCACGCTAAGCAATTTGAGTTATTATAGACTCTTAATTGGGGAAATTTAGTCAAAATGAATGGCAATGTTCTCTAGTATGCTGGCAATGATAAAAAGCACTACTACTCTCATCGTTAATCAATTTATAAACGTATTAAACAGGTGGATTGACGCCCTTGTGAAGACCGCAGGAATCCCTTGGATGCGTGAAGCACAGAACCGGTCGAAAAAGCGATGTTTGGGGGAGGCCTATATCCAGCAGTGGACGTCTTTCGGCTGAAATGATGATGATGGAAACGTATTAAAAGTCAAAATAAAACCTTCATTAATAATGAAGTTATTAAAACTTTAAAACAACGAATTAAATCACATTACAAACCAAGTAAACAAACAAAACAACGACTATTTTTATAAAAAATTCGGAATTTTTATTCGTAAAAGAATTTTCTGAAGTTATGAAAATTGTTTACCTTTGACAGTTGGTACAATTATTAATGTGACAAGGAATTTTCGAATGAAAATATAAGTAGGCACTCGATTATAAAATATTTGGGTATGTTTTATTTTGATAAAGTACCACTAGCTTTTGCCATTGACTTTGTGTACGAGGATTTCGGCTTTAACCTTACTAATATTTTTTTTGATAAAAATCAAGTCAATACCCCGTTTTAAACCTTAGGTGCATTTGTCCACCGCAGCCATCACCGAGACGTCAACGAGAACAAGTTGACGGTGTCGAAGAAGCGATAAATTTACTGTCGCCACGTGTCCACCGCACGTCCATCACCGGAGCGCCCGTCGTCGTCGTCCCGGCTACCAAAGTATCGAGTAGTTTGGCGCGACCGCTAGAACTTAGCCCGAGATTGTCATGGGGTGATATGACGCCAATAGAAAACACAATTGATCTTCTCCACACACTGCCGTTGCACCGGCGCCGTTCGCCCGGTTTTTGTTTTGTCGCAGTGGATAAACGATCGTCATCACCGGGACGACGCGAGATATACGAATAATTTCGTTTCACGGTGATGTCCCGGTGATGGCTGAGGTGGACAAATGCCCTAAGGTTTTGATTTACCAAAGTTTCTTTCTTGGGCATCCAAACACGTCATTACAATGTTCCTTAAGGGGGGCTTTGAAGAACAATCTTCCAATTCTGTCTTTCGTAGTACCTACTTAATCTGTTAGTCTTGAGCTATTTTCTGATTTTAATTTTAACAAAACAGAAGAAGAGACTTAGGAAATACTGACAATTTTTTTTTTCCCTATGAAGCACTCTCTAATATCAGCCAATTCGGGATCTAAAATTATTTTTAAGAGTCACTTCAAAAAACTAAAGAATAATTTTGATATTGGCCTTCTTCCAAAAACATAATCATCTTTTATGTTTGAGAAGCTTTTTAACGGTGAATATTTTCATGTTTTGATATTTAGGATAATAAATCCTAACTAATATTATAAAGCGAAAGAGACTTTGTTTGTTTGTTACGCGTTCACACTAAAACATCCCATGTAGGTTATGGTGAAATAAAATATATATATTTTGATTTTTAATTTTGTAAATAACTACACAATTTTTATCTTTAAATTTTTATCTATCTAAAAGAGTAGGTATTTAATTCTACCCTTACCTATAAATCTACTTTATAACTTAAATATCAATGCCAAGAATTTATTACAATCACGCCCTTCGTATCGGGCGTCAAAATACCTTGATACGCAGTCTCAAACGGCCCTCCGCATTAACATTAGAGACGTGACCTACCCGACTATGAATAAATCAGACCTGTGCTATGTTAATGTGTACTCTACTATGGTTTGAGATATTATAGGCAAAGGGAGCTTTAATCTGGAGACGTATATGTACATGTAAGGATGGTAGAGGATACGGCGGTATATGTTTTGGGATGTAGTTCGGTTTCTTCATCTCGTGTTTATAACTTACAGTTGCTCCGACCAGTTCGTAGTGACCTAAACAGCTATGACGTTTGCCTCATTTAAGACGCCGATATATGTCAGTGGCCCTAAGAGGTTAGCTTGCGTGTTCTGTGCTGAGCTCACGCAACGCGTCGTACGTCCAGGCTGTAATAGAATTCGCCCATCAAGGAGCGCTGTCTCAAATTAGACGCATTGTTAATTTATTATTCATAAATTAAAAGGTATTTTAATAAAACATTTAAGTATACTAAAAGATAAATAATTCAATTATCTTTAAGAAGGTTGAAGGTTTCAGAAAAATACGCATGATAGTTTTTGCGTCATTCCCAATTTTTTATCCGTGTTAGACATAACTTTACAATTAATTACACTACATAAACATCATCTAAAATATTCATAGAATAAGTTATTAAAAAAATGCTCATATTTACCATTTAGTTTTTCCAAATCATTAACACTACTCGTTTAGACATGATATTCAGATATAAAATCATTAAAAGTTGCTTAGTGTCGCCTTAAATCCTGGAGGGTGCAGATAATTTGTTTGGAGGTAACTTTTTCTAGTGGAATAACACTGTTGTTGTGATTGATGTAACTAATATGGTTGTTCCCGATAAAAAATCCGGATACAAGCCAATATTTTAAGCATAAAACTGATGTGAAATGGTAGATTATGATTACTAATGAGCCATTACTGTGACGAGCATATTAAGCCTACATAGTTCAAGAGATTAGCAGAAATACATATTATGAGAATAAACAGCATTGCTTGAAACAGTTAATAGCAAATAGGAATGCTCCATATTCATGAAACTTCCATAACATAACATCACGCGTGTATTTCCCCGAAGGGTTAAGCAGGGGTGGACCTTGGTATGTACATTAATATTTCTCCAGTAATGTTTAAGTCCCATGTAATAGGGGGCGAGCTTATTGCTACTAACCAGGCACAAATCCAGACTCCAGGCTGCTACTGAAAAATTCCTCATAAAAAAACCTAATAACACTTTGCCCGACCTGAGAATCAAACCCAGGACCTCACGCTCAGCAGTATCTGGCTAAAGTGTTGATGCGCCGAGCCGTGCACAACGTATCTGCCTGCCAACTTTTTCAGGGAAGACAGGAACGATGTTAAGAAGATATTTCCGTGTTGTCAGTATTCATAAAACAAATAATTCCTGCTCCCAAACCGTCAGAAACTATCATCATCATCATCATCATTTCAGCCCGAAATCACCCACTGCTGGGTATAGGCCTCCCCTTTCCACTGCCATACTTCCCGACTCCGTGCGTCCCACATCCAGGTGATCCTGGGCCTTTGACGATATCGTCAACCCAACACGACCACCCTGGTTTCTTTGGCTTAACATTGCACACCATTCGGTCAAAGCTTTATTCCAGCTGCCATCTTCGCGACTAACTAACTAAAATGTCCTGCCCAAGTCCACTTGAGGCGCACAAAAAAAACAAACTATCGATATCGTCAAAACTCGATCTGAAACCCGAAAAGTCAAGAAATAAACAGACGTCACATTATTCGGATCACATACGAAACTGATTCGCCGTGTGCCCGTTACTCGCATGATTTGTACCGGGGGGTGCAGTAGACATTCATTTGCATACCAAATACCGTTTGGAGAGGGGATTTCATTGGGTTAGAATTTCAATGCCTATGGATTTTGTGAGGTATCTTGACTTGTTATAGAAGCTGTGTTTTGAGGCGTGATGGGATTTAATGGGAGCTTTGATTGTGTTGATGTTTTCGTAAGAAATGGTCTATGCTCAGGGGAAGCTCTAGGAAAATATACAGTGACCTCATTGGTGATGTTTTTCTGAAAGGTCCAGGGCGCAGTATTCGCGACCGGCCTGCGTGTGTGACCAGATGTAGGTATGAACGTAAACGAACCAAAAACATTGGATGAGAATCTAGTTTGTAACTGATGTCGACGAACTTTGTGTACTAATTTATGTATGTTCTAGTATTGTTCTCAAGAGAGTGAAATGTATAATATGTCTTTATTGAGAATAAAGTTTCTAAACTTAAACCAAAAAGGAGTATGTGGCTCGTATCAGGTGGCATTCTGTAGTGTCTGCCTACCCATTTGGTAAGAAAGCGTGAATTTATGTAGGTGTATGTAGGGAAATAAAATATTGACGAAAGACGAGTTATAATATTGCCATCTATCCATAAAGTTACGTTGCAAATGCAAATGTTTTCGTTCTTATAACTAACAGAAGAGGTACTTAATTGTTAAGTACCTGAACGACCGAGCTCTGCTCTGGTGAAAATAGAGCTGTTTTTAGTACAGAATATTTCATACTAATGCCATGCTGCCATGATAGTAGGTACTTACTAATTCCATGCTGCCATGATAGTAAGTACTTACTTATTCCATGCTGCCATGTCATTATTCTAAGGTAGCCATCTTGTTCTAAACTTTGGGCGACCGAGCTCTGCTCGGGTGAAAATACGGAGAAAACGAATTTTCGCAGATATGAGACCTAGCTAGATCGAGTTGTCGCCCCCGTAAACCCCTCTATTGCAACTTTCATCGAAATAGTTAGAGCCTTTTTGTACAACGTGATTACATATATATATACAAATATTGTTCGTTTAATAGTACCTATAGGATTATCAAACTTCTATAGGTTATTGGTTCGTCAAGAGATGGTTAGTAAAAGCATTTTGGTGCGACGGGACTTTGCACTCGCAGCGTATGTAGTGAAACTACTGCGTGGCGGGGCGCATAACCCGGGAGTGCTGCGGCACCTGGAACTTTGCGTGCCAGACCGGTACGTGTGGAGGCGGCGACGCCCGCCCCTGCTTGCGGTGCCGGCAGCCAGAACCGACCTACTGGCGAGCACTCCTCTCACTAAAGCCATGCGTGTGGTGAACGAGGTTCACGAGAGGGTTGATGTATTGTGGTGCAACTTGAGTGAATTCGCAAAAGTTACATTATTTATAATATGTTATTTACATGTAGGTTAGGATTAAGGATGTAGTATGCAATTTTATAGAAAGAAAGAAAGAAAGAAAGAAAAAGTATTTATTGGGACTCGCACAGGAAATCACAAATTGAACTAAAAACACACTAAACATAAATAAAAAAAAATAAAAAAACAAAGTATACTTAAAAACTTACTTATAGGATGCAGATTAAGGATTTATCATGTAGGTACTTAAGGCCACTCTATCGCATTGGATTGCAGATCTGTAATGGTAGTTGTAGGTAAGATTTGCGTAAATAAATAAATTTTCAGCAAAAAGCTTTAAAAAAAAATTTTTACAAAAAAAAAAAACAACCGACTTCCGAAAAAAATCACTACAAAGAGAAGTTTTTTGTAAAAAGTTTTTATTTTTCACTTTTTAGTTGTCGTGCCTACCCCACACAAATTCGATTACCAGTACCTGCTATGCAAATAACAGTCACAGGAAGTTATAATCATATCATCCACATATGTAAACTAAGTGGGAAAAATACGTATTATTGAAGCTTACTCAAAAACTATCCCAGCAAAGTTAATAAAATTGATATGGGACCAATCCGGGAGCCTTTCAAACAAAAAAATAATTTTCAAAATCGGTCCACAATTCATGGAGAAATCGACGGAAATACAAAAAAAAAAAAAAAACATACATACGCGACGAACATATAACCTCCTCCTTTTTGGAAGTCGGTTAAAAACGATAACATCTAGGCACCGATTGACGCTGTTGTTTTCGTCTGCTACTAACATGAATGTTACATTATAAAGGCTAGCGCAGATCTGGGCGCGTCGCACCGCAACGCATTGCAAAAAGCGATTTTCATCACTTTCGTACGTTTTCTTTGAAACCAACGGACACTAAACGCGGGTCGCACCGCACTATTATAGTATAAAAATGCGTTGCGGCTATAACGTGCGCTTAGCTTGAAACACAATAATGTATTCCCGTGTAATGCGAATTTTATAATAGGTACATTTTTGTTCATAAAATTATATGCTTTAAAGCGTAGGAGATAATTTTAGCGCGGTAGCTCCTACAATGACCTGAATTCGTCTTATTTTAGGGTCCTAATTTTAATATCATTCGCTCAAATAAACACCAGCTATATTCCTACCTCAAATTTTTACGTCATTACTCTGGCATTTTACTTAATTTTAGATCCCGTCCGGATTTACGCAATATTACAAGCGACTAATAAATAAAAAAAAATATAAAACATTTTTACTCAAAAGTACTCGTAATTCAGTTTCATAACAAAATTAGTACAGTGACGAGCATAAATACGTAACACTTACGCAAGATTTAAAACAGATTTTCTTCCTTACATCGTTCAGCAATGAGTGTTGGAATGTGGGTGTACTACAGGTACACCTGCCTAACCTTTCGTGGATTACAGGTCTGATGTATATTAATTTATTTTGATTACTATAGAGTGTCCGTGGAGTTTCCTGCCCGTTATTTTTCGTTCGTAAGGTATCTAAGCTCAAGACTGTACGTAGTGTTCGTCGACGAAAAATTTTAGGCACATTTTTTATTTATTAAGATTCTTCATGTGTTCTCTTTCGAGGAAAACATGATTTTATTTTACTGTATACATATTTCAAGCTTCGTATAATTATCTCAATCTAAACGTAAAGAGCTCTGCAATGGAATGTAATGAAATAACTTTATTATTTCAGGAGAAAAATTGTCTTTATTTTTCGCATTGGATGTCTTCGTTTTGGCGTAGCTATGCAAGAATAACATACCTGCCTAATTTGTTGGGTAAACGTGCTCGAATTTGTAAATTATTTTACGAGGAATTCTATTAAGTAAATATAAAGCATAATAAAAACCTCATAAGGAGAATTTCGGGAATAACCGACAAAGAAAAGAAAATGTATATTCCAATACCTGGATTTCTTGATGTTCTCTTCTTGATCCTCCTGAATCTTTAATACACAAGGATGGTGACATATGGGACGGATTGGCAGTCATTGTTTTAAATAGTTGTAATAATAGTAAAGAGCTTCGCCCATCGACTAACATCTCCAAATGTGGGTGGTTGAATCAATATCTTGATGTCTGCATCAACCTATTAATTCAGCCACCCACACTTACTGTTATTACAACTCGTCGATAACTTCTGATAGCTGATTGTCCCTGCCTGCCTGTAGGCTACTAATTCTTATTAAATATTTTGTAGAACATAAACCTACATTTACAAAACCCAATGAACTAGGTCTCGTAAAGCATTACTACGTCATATGAGCGCTGTACACGTCATTGAGGCGTGCGCTGCTTGCATGTTGCGAGTAATACGAGAACGTGCCGAGCGCGTAACTGCGACGTCGACTGCTCAGTACTCATTGTCGAATAGCTGCACACACGTGCCGCCATTGTCACATCATGTGGATTGCGTGTCGGGATGAGAAAATCGTAATGACGATGCATTTTTTGTGACAACATACTATGCAGGGTCAAATTAAATTATAGCTAGCGAAACTCGACAGATGTGACGGGTATAATCGATTAAGTATGACAAAACAAAAGAAATATTATATATTTAGTGATTATTTTTCGGTCAACGACCGTTGGAAGTCTAGATACGTGAAGTAAGAATTCTACCCCAACTAGCAAAAAAGTCAGAAAATTATAGGACTGCCAAGACTAATTAGATTCTTAAACGAAGCACTGGTAAAGACTTCCATTCTTATAATAGCATTCCACAAGCTTTGATATACTCAAGATCACTTGATCTTATGACTAAGGTTTACAGTTCACTACAAGATTAGGTTATAAGACAGTTAAAGGAATAAGTGCATGTTGCATTATGTTGTGTTGTGTGCCTCTTAGTCTGTGCTAAATAAATGTATTTTCTTTCTTTCTTCTTTCATGTAGCAAGACTAATAGTCTCTGTAAAAGTCCTGCTCCTATAGTAGTATTTAGTGAGAGTCCAAGATTTAATGATATAGTTAGGGGAGACCTTAATAAGATCGTAAAAATATAGTCTTGATCGGAATTATTATAAGAGACTATATTAAAAGGACTAAATTAGAGCGCTATGAGAGCACTCGTATAACTTTATATTAACATGGAGAGGAATAGTTCTTATTAAAATTTAAATAAGCGCTATTATGCTTATAATAGTCTTAGCGCGCTCTCTTCTTTAAATATGGCGAATATTAGATAAATTTGGTTTTTATAAATTTATTAAAACAAATGTGTAACGTAAAATTTTTATAGGCGCTTTAAAATAAAAAGTATTAACATAGCATATTTTAACATTGAATATTACTTCCCATTGTTTTCATACCCTATATTCATTCACATGCTCACATACTTCACACTTATGATAAAAATTATTCACTCACGAAGCAAACACTAAACAAAAACACATAATACAAGTTTAGGAAAATATACTTTTAACCAACAACGAAGTGCATTACTAGCATATTTTATAAAATATTTGTTTATTAAGGAGCTTGTATCAGACGCTTATAAAAGTTATCACACTTATAAAGGTTGTGTGTCCATAATTATTGTAGGACTCATTATACTTCTCTAATGCTATTACAAGTACATCATAGGAGTTAATAACATTATGTAAGTTGATTATACGATTGTTGTAAAAACAAAATGCTCCTATAAGTGAGCCCAAATCCAAAATTGTAGCAAGCTATAAGTATCTTATAAGCGTTAAAAAATTGTCTTGTTGATAGTTTTAAGCACACATTTTGCTAGTTGGTACGTGTCTGTGTTTGTGAAGTTTCGTTACCTATTTTAAACAAACACATGTCTCCCCCGTAGATATACCAGAGACATTGACATGATTGTCATCCTATGAATTGAAATGACATGATTTCAGCAAAAATAAAAATTATTCAATGAAAAGTAAACCAGTCGGTCGATTCTGTAAAAATATTATCGTGAAACTTAGGTAAAGTGGGCTGTCACTGTCACAAAAGTGAAGAAGACTGTGATGCTAGGGATTAAGACTATTGACAGCTCACTTCACCTAAGTTTCACGGTGATATTTTTATCAAATCGGCTTATAGCTTGAGATCCGACCTAGAGGCGAACTTCACCTATCTGTTTAATGGATGATACATAAGTATGTATAGTAAAAAAAGTAATTTTTGAATATTTATTTACACAGTCTGGCCCCAGGCATTTTTTTGCCAACCCACTCGCGATATATTTTCTAACATACTAAATTTGATTTAAAATACTTTTAATTAAAAAATTGGTCAGATCCTCTACTGTTATTGTTTGTACAAATATCAAATGAATTCAACATTAACATCGTTGTGGTATCCGTTACCGGAAAGTTACAAAAAATCTCTTTCTTTTTTCATCCATGAAATTAAAAAATCCACCAATCTTCAAATAGCACTCACCTCCTACTATGCGTATGCTTATGCATGTCTGAGCTAGGGCGTTACCCTTTGGGGAAATTGCACAAATGCACCAACACTCTTTACCCTTCAAAAAACAGAAACTAAAACAATTTTTAAAAAGAAAATGCTATTATAAATGTAGTTTAGACGAATATTTAAGCGATAAAATATAAGTGTTAACATAATCTAATATGAATTAGTACAGTAAACGAATTATGTAATAAAAAAACCTAATATAATAAATATTAGATTTAGTTCAGAAGACTGCTATGCTAAGTTTTTCGAAGCTTCATCTCTCCTACTATTTTGCTGCGCCCGACAGGGTACATATGATCACCTTATTGGTCCATAATGGTCACATATAATTTTAACTTACTAAGTACACATTTTGGAATGCAAATAAAGTATTGAGTATTATCCGTCAAGCATTAGATGTTTGCACGGACTTTTTCCAGCTGCGATTTTTTATCGGGTAGTGTTGAATTTTCAACGTTCGGTTTTGAGCTTTGAATGAATGCGACATACAAAGTTCTTTAGCAGCCCCCGTGCTGCTACTGAGATCAAATAATTTTGCAGAATCCATCGTAAGTCCTCATACTGCACGAAGAATCAGTTCAAAATGATTTTTAACGTTTTTCTAGCTACTCTGGCCTTCGCCTAGCTAAGCTAGCTAGCGAAGCATGATATAGGCTGACTATTACAGTAATCCAACCTATCTGTAGATAATTTCATATTGCTATTTAGCTATGGAAAGCATCCTTACAATAAGAACCAGTCCAGATGTAATCGCACCGAACCGCCGGCAGCGGCGAGTACTGGTCCGATAGATTTGTTTAGAAAATGTAAAGAACTGCGCACACAATGCTACACACAACACTACATTATTCCAAAACATTCTCATTTTAAACTAACGCTTTCAAACCCTATCCTTCACACACAAAACAACAAAAATCCAGACCAAAAAGCGAGCGACGGCCTATTTACACACACCAAGCGATACCATTGTGAAAGTTGTCCGTATCTCCACAATCGTGAAGTTTCAACAAAAGAGAACAGGGGAACAGGCGAAGGACAGAACAAACTTGTCCGTTGAACTAAAAGCGAGAATCCTTCTAAAAGTTGTGCATTATCATAATGTCGGGGGATGTTAACTACAGGGCGGTTGTGGATGTTTTTGGATGGTTAGGTTAGGTTTACTGTGGTTGTGAGGTTTTGTATCGGTTGTATAAAATTGTTGGAGAATTTTACACTCATCTTCTTCTTTTCGTGTGGTTTGTGATACTTATCTGGTGTCAGAGTTTTAAAGTCGCCCATGGGCCCCTGACTTGGCTTCACTTGCCGTCGAGAAATATTTCTCAGATTTTTTTTGAAATTTTCCTCATGATTTATATTATATTCAAATTTTACATTGTAGCTCAATTTACAATTATACGTTAAGACACACTAAGGCATAAGATTTTTTACGCTTCCGACTTAAGCCGTGTTCGCACTTCAAAGTATGGTCTTCAGCGGATATGTTCTGGCAAAAAAAAATCTTATTTTAATTATGATGAATATAACGAAAAACGACTTTGTTTTTGCAGAATCTCGTCTTAAACAAACAGTTATGAAATAACTTGCCGTTATTGTCCCACGGGCGTGTTGACGATCTCAATCTTACTTGGTTTCAAGCCACCCTGTTTCGTGACCGGAAGCCAGCTGACCTTTGTCAGATTCTTGATGACATAAGGTGAACGTCCACTGGTCCGCACTGGCCGCAACGCACGCACGGCACACAACGAATTTTGGTTTGCTTTGTAATGAATTCATATAGCACAGCAACTAGTATCGGTACCACGTGCACCGAGCGCGATATAAAATATGAACAAAAATGCGTTGCGTGCAGATGGCGTCACATGGATTAGTTCACCACGTGCATCGGTCACTGCTGCACGTGCTTTTTTTAATAATTGAGAGGAGAACCGTCAAAAAAAAAAATTTAAGACGTACTTTTAATTCTATTAGTAGAAATATATGAAGAATTGTAAAATCTTTTGTAATATCGACTATATTAAAATTTTCAAAGAGATGATATACGGATATATGCATGCCACCGGAAAATCTGTTCAAGACGTTGAGTGACGTGCGGACGTTGCGGCCAGTGCGGACCAATGGACGTTCACCTTTAATGAGCTGTATTGTTCTAAAATTGTTGAAAACTTATTATTTTGTTAAAGAACCTCTTTACTGGGAAGTTATTTAAAAGTTTTCAGGCATATTTTTGCTTTTCTTGTCCCTTAAGTATTTTGAATGTAACGGAACGCTGGAGTCTTTGTTTTATACTAACTTTTATCTGCAGTTTCACCCCCATGCTTGTTGGAAATTATCCCTCGGTGTCCTAAATCAAAGTCATGGTCTACCTATCAAACTCGTTCGTGCGTGAAAAGGGCAGACTGAGAGACAGACAGGTCTGAATCACTTACGCATTTATTTGAATAATATTGATTGTTTAGTTTGGACATGTTTAGATATGTTTTGTACAACTAAACGTGTCCAAACTAAACAATCAATATTAATATACTCGTAGTAAAGGCGTAAGTGATTCGGTCTGTCTGTCTGTCAGTCTGTCCTTTTCACGCCTTGTATATCCAAAGTGTGAACACCTCTGACTGACAAACCTCTAACCTCTGCCTCCCGGTTTGGAGAATACCGGCGTGATGTTGTGTGTTAGATTCAAAAGTTATTGACTTTGAACTGGGTCTTTGTGAATGCATTACAATTTTGGGACTAAATGTATTTTCTCGGAATTGTGTTAAAGTTGTGTTTGAACCTGTCTATATTTTGGGACTAAATGTATTTTCTCGGAATTGTGTTAAGGTTGTGTTACTCGCACTGAATATACCAAAATACTGATAGTTAACTGACTCAAACGTGACTTTACGGAAATCCATTATAAAATACAATAGATGACGTATAGTAAGTAACCTCATCCGCTTAACTGTTCTTAAAGAGTCATAAAGAACCCTGTAAGAAATCGACACGTGGTACTTGGCGTGGCAACACGTCGTGTCCGGGTTCGAAACAAGTCAATCGTCATCCTCAGGATGCCTCGTTGAGAGGTGAAACACGTGTCAATTTCTTACAGGGTTCTTTATGACTCTTTAAGAACAGTTAAGTGGATTAGGTTACTAAATATACGTCGACTATTGTATTTTACCAAAATAGCTTAATTAATTATTTGTTTTATCTGTATCATCTTTCACTGACTTTGATAATCATGTGCGTAATGTATAATTATCACTCGCTTCGTAAACGGTTCTTTCATCGTGAAGAAACTGGAATGTCTGAGAGATATTTCTAGATGGCATGTGAAGCCAAGTCAGAGGCCCATGGGCCACATACAAACTCTGACATCAGGCTATTAACCACACGAAAAATAAAGAAGAAGTAGATAATCATAGTGAGACCAGAAAGTTTCGAAATAGAACCAATAAAAAAATACCAAAAGGTCAACCACTTTCAACTACTAAAACTAAAATAATTCGAGACTTATCCGCAAAAATAAAACTAAAAACTAGCGACGACGGTCAGACGATATATTACAAATATCGAACATATTCGATACTTACGACTCATACGAGAGTAGTAGCTACACAATTTTGAGGGGTACCCTTATTGCAAGCAACTACACATCAAATAATCGTAAAATGAAATCAGACGGAATAAATAACTTTTGATCAGATATTTTTACGACAATATTTTACTATTATGGCATAGTTTTGTACTGCGTATGTATACGATATAAAATGTTGGGGTATCAGCTTTTACTAATATTATCGGACTGCAAACGTTCGCTGTTGAATCTTGCTTCTTGGGCATCACCATTCATTATGGTTATTGGTATCTTTTGGTTGACTGAGGAGTTCGTGGCTAGTAAATTATAACAGTCGCACTGGTCGATCGGAGGTTAAGTTATACTGGTCGCGGTTGGTTCGTGGATGGGTGAACATCGATTAAATATCGAGCCTCCGTGCCTCGGAAAGTATGTTAAGTCGTACTTTCCAGAATAAATTCTCTAAACGATGGTGAAAACCGCATCAAAATCTGCTGCGTGTTTAAGAAGAACAACGCGGACATACAGGCAAACACGTAAAGCGACTTTAACTTATAATTTATAGATGTATTGTCATTTGAAAACACGTCTTTAAATATGGTCACATTTCTCTTTGATTCCTAAACTCAAATATAAAGCAAGAAATTCTACAGCATATCATTACGCCTGTATTCCTTCGCCTCGAAGGGTATGGCAGAGGTGTACCTATAGGTCAAAAACCAAAATTCTAAAGTCATTTATTCAAACTAGGCTGAGAATCAGCACTTTTTGAACGTCAAAATTACATAAGACAGTCCCCCAAAACGCATCGGTACATCGACTTTTCGCATACAGCATTAACGTTTCCGAGAATTCCGTCATCATGTAGCTTTTACAACTAATGTAGGTAAGCACATAGTTTATAGGACATAGGAACGGCATAAAATAAATCATACGTTATATTCGTGATGTAGGTTGATGGTACGTATTGTCCGTATTTACTTAGAATAGATTACGTGGTTTTGTATAGATGGGACAATTTGTGTTATGTATAGGTTTTTGGAACTTTAGTGGCATACGGAACAGGGTGTAAAGTTCACTCGTCCACCATAGAAAAGGGAGGATCCTCCGACCAGACGGGTGTCGTGTCTGGCGGGCAACTTCCCAGAGATTGACGTCGGGAGCTTGTATATAAGTCCATCGCTCGGTAAACTCTAATTGCGCGATGCAGGATTTGTGTGACGCCAGGATATTGTGTGACGATGTGATGTGATGTAGATGCCGCCACAGAACGAAGTTTCTTATCGCATTTTATATTCTGCACACTTGGTGAATGAGGGCTAGACCGACAATACCAGCCAAGTGCGTATCGGACCACGCACAATGAAGGGTTGGACGAATTTATCCCAAGAACAAACTTAACATCTTAGTTGAAAAACATGTTCTCCCATACATTCTAACTTCAAAAATGTCAGTTTGGACGCACAATATTCGGAGATTTACCATGTTACTCGTATTTTAAGACCATAGATTTCTTATAGGTTTTCCTGTATAAGTATAGAACAATTTTCTGTATTTGTTTCAAAATTTTAGGCGCAGTAATTTTGGAGATTAGGGGGGGGGGGGGCAATGGTCAATTTTCATCTACACATTTTCTTAAATAACTTTAAAAGTTTATTTTATTTTATATTAGTTATTTATGCTATAAGTGCGGAAGGTAGGTGATTTCCGATGAGTGTATAAGTCGACACGAGTCGGAAATCATCTTACGCACGTGTATCATACAACGTTTTACTATGCATTGTGAGAGAAAAAAAAAAACTTCGACTTCGACTTCGACTTCGCCTTCGACTTCCACTTCCACTTCCACTTCAACTTCCACTTCAACTTCCACTTCCACTTCCACTTCCACTTCAACTTCCACTTCCACTTCCACTTCCACTTCAACTTCCACTTCCACTTCCAATTCCACTTCCACTTCCACTTCCACTTCCACTTCCACTTCAACTTCCACTTCCACTTCCACTTCCACTTCCACTTCGACTTTGTCTTTGACTCCGCCATTGCCATCGCCATCGTCATCGATATCGTCATCGCCATCGCCATCGCCATCGTCATCCCATCGCCGTCGCCATCGCCTTCGCCATCGTCATCGTTATCATCATCATCTGATTTGTAAAACTTTTCTCAAATAATAAAAACTCTTTGCAACGGGCTGACGACGGCCACCAAAATTAAAAAAAAACAGAAAAGTAAAAAGCACTAGTCAAAAAAAGTGACACTTTCCACTAATTTACTGCTTGGAAAAGGCTCTTTTCGAGCAAATGCATTGTAAAATATTTTTTATATATTCTTGGGACCTAGAGTACATGACCCTGTTAGGGTGTAGCTAGAATATACTCGTACTTTTTAGTAACGTATCTGATTGTAATGTCCCATCTAGACATTAATCTATATTCACACCTTCGTTAGATTACATCTGAGGTATCGCTGCTCGCTGTGATTGCAATCACGTTCACGTTTTGCGTTTGGCGTATATCCAGCTATTTTGCATTTAGTAATAAATCATGTAATAAATAATGTAAAATGCAAATTACAATTTAGCAAAATTTATGTTTTTTTTTTTTTACCCAAAGCCGTCAAGTACAGTAACAATTTGATAAAGGTTCACAAACCACATAGTGTACCTTTGTGCCCCCCAACCCCATCTCCAACATCAACAACTTCAGATAAAAGTTTGTGGAATACGCTGGCAAAATTCAAAAATTCTACTCCAGTATTAAAGAGAGTTCCCCGGGGCGCGAGGCGGTCCGTTGCACTGAGTTTAGCGCAATGTCTCCGCCTTGCGACCCAGGAGAACTCAAAAAGTGCCTGGGAACAATTACTTACCTTCCCTTATAGGATTCTACATGTCCAAAGAAATTTGGCAACAAAAAATACTTTGACAAATCAAATTAAAGATAATTGCAACAATTCGACCCTCATTTTAGATCCAAAATTACCTGTTTCTAATAACCCTTCACGAAGAGGCTTATGTTCACATGTAGAATCCAAATTAAGTGAAGGTGACATCAGGGGAGCGGCCAGGCTACTGTTCAGTAGCGATGTGGTGGCGCCCTACTCTCCAGAAACCCTTACTGCCCTGGAGAGTAAACATCCAGCGCCTGCCGATGGTCTCACCTTCCCCGACCCCCCCCACCCTCCTGATCCGGATTCAATACCTCTAAGCGTTACTGCCCCCCAGCTGATTGCTGCCGTGAGCTCTTTCCGAAGTGGTTCCGCCGGCGGCCTCGACGGCCTGACTCCTCAGCACTTAAAAGACTTATTGAGTTCAGGCGCCGGGGAAGCTGGTGAGTCACTTTTGAAGGAGCTTGCGGCTCTAATTAATCTGATGCTCAACGGCGGTGTGAATGATGCCGTCGTCGATGTCTTGTACGGGGCCAATTTATGTGCCCTGCGCAAGAGGGACGGCGGCATTCGTCCCATTGCCGTTGGGTGTACCTACAGGCGTACGGCAGCTAAAATATGCTGCAAATTATATGGAGAAACTTTAAAAAACAAGTTCCAGCCCCTACAGCTTGGCTTCGGATCCAAAGGGGGCTGCGAGGCTGCCGTACATGCCCTTTCCAGTTTTTTAAACTCCGGTAAAGGTGAGGTCATCCTCAAGGTTGACGTTAAAAATGCCTTCAACTCCATCAACAGGGACACTTTGTTGGCTGAAGCTAAAAAAGAGCTACCGGAAATTTATGGTTTTTTGTGGCAGTGCTACAGGCACCCTTCAAAATTACTATATAAAGACAACGTTTTGGAATCTGCAGTTGGATGCCAACAAGGTGATCCTCTCGGGCCAGTCATTTTCAGCTTAGCTATTCACCCCATAATACAACAACTAAATTCAAAATTTAATGTGTGGTATTTAGATGATGGGACTCTAGGAGGCGACGTAGATAGTGTTCTAAAAGATCTCCAATTTCTAAAGCAGCAGTTCCAATCTATCGGCCTCGACCTCAACTTCTCAAAATGCGAAATTTACCTTTGTGACAATACTGACAGACAATTGACCATTCAGAAATTTAATTCAATTACCCCAGATATCAAAATTTTGGAAAAAAGTTCACTGCACCTCCTAGGTTCCCCAATTTTAGAAGACAGTTTTTCACCTTTCATTGACGGAAAAATTGAACATTTTAACGATATTTCGGATAGACTTTCTAAAATTAACTTACATTCGGCATTCACCCTTATCAGATACTGCTGTTTCGGTCCAAATTTTATGTATTTTCTCCGCTCTTCCTCTCTATGGAAAAAGCCACACCTTTTAGACAAAATTGATCAAATTATTCGAAGTACTCTGACATCAATTATAAATGTGGCATTGGACGACCGCGCGTGGCTGCAAGCTACACTACCCATTCGCTATGGTGGGCTCGGCGTCCGCAAAATTTCTAGTGTAAGCTTACTTAACTTAACTTTGCGTAAGTTCCTGTCCTCGGTCCACAGCACCGAAAAGTTAACCAGAAAGATCTTAGCCGCTTCTCAGGTTGACTCTGAAGTGCCGTGTTTGACTGATGCGATGAACGCCTGGAAAGTGGCTTGTCCGGATACGGAGAAGCCCGAAAACCCGTCTTCCCAGAGACAGTGGGATGAGCCGCTCTGCAGGTTGGTACGGAATAACCTCTTTAATACGTCCACCAATACTGCTGAGCGTGCCCGCCTGCTGGCTGTGGGAGAATGGGAGTCGGGCCTCTGGCTTCAGGCGCTACCGTCACCCAACATAGGCACTATGCTGGGTGACACCACTTTTCGGCTCGCTACAAGTCTGCGTCTGGGCGCTCCTTGCGGGGCTCCGCATCGCTGTCAATGCGGTGAAGCAGTCGACCGCCTCGCACACCATGGCCTTTCCTGCAGCAAGAGCGCTGGTCGGTTGGCACGGCACGCAAGCATTAATGACATCATCCGTCGGGCTCTTGTCACCGCCGGGGTGCCAGCTGTTTTAGAACCCAATGGCTTGGCACGCGACGATGGGAAGAGGCCAGATGGAATGACCATTATGCCTTGGAAGTTGGGTAGGCCTTTGGTGTGGGATGCAACCTGTGTCGACACCTTTGCGCCATCCCATCTTCCTAGCACGGCGGGCTGTGCCGGGGCGGCTGCTGCAGGTGCAGAAAACCTCAAACGGCGCAAATATAACAACCTTATTGGTAGCTATATTTTTGAGCCGTTTGGGGTTGAAACACTAGGGCCGTGGGGTCCGAGTGCTCATCGAATATTTCGGGACATCGCTAAGCGGTTGGTCGACTCTTCACGTGACCAGAGGGCTGGCCAATTCTTAGGCCAAAGAATCAGCATTGCCATCCAACGTGGCAATGCTGCCAGCCTTTTGGGCACTTTTCCCGCTGACAGCGATGCGGACGAATTTTTTGATGCCCAATGAGCTCTTCCCTTTATTTTATTTAATTTTTTTCTTTACATTCTTGTACATAATATATATAATAGTTAGTTGTAAAATAAATTGTAGCTAATAAAAAAAAGTTGAATTACACCTTAAAAAAAAAATTTGATAAATAGATTAGCGAGACATTGTGCGGCAATAAGAGACAAGGTTAAGTATCGACGCTTTAAAGCTGATTTAAACCTAAATTAAATTATGTTCCTCAATGGCCTCTTTAAAAGTCCCTCATTTTCATGGCTCCAATTTTTATCCGCAACTGAGATATTTCAATGACCCATCTCCTCTCCCAATTAATCTATGTCAGTACCTCCGTTAGAATATCTGACGAATGCTTCCACAACTTGCTTTGATTGCGCCCACAATACTCTTTTGGCATCTGTCCAGTGTTCTAAGATGGCCATATTTGTTTGATTGCTGAGCTCATATCCGATTACTGATATTTTGTATGCACGAACGTTTGTTTTTGGAGTCATCAGTAAGGTTTGAATTTGTGTTCAGTATTGAGAGCATTCCCATAGCTTTTTATTTCTTCGAGACTAGTAGTTACAAAAATCAATAGATAATTTTGTGATTAGCATATAGATAATCAGTCTAAAATGTTTTTCACTGCTGGGACTTAGGCCTCTTGTCTGTGAGTGAGGCGTAATCCATCACGCGGGCCCAGTTGGTGGATAACACATATATCTTCGAATTTTTTGGTTTCATTGACATGCCGGTCTCCTCACGATGTTTTCCTTCACCGTTTAGTGCACTATCAGTGGCGATGAAATCATTTACAGCAAAGTAAAGTGCCTGCTTGGGTTTGACCTCACGATCGGCAACTCGTAAGGCACGCGCTACCACTAGGCTACCACTGCTCTGAAGATTTGTGATTATCAATACATAATTGTGATTTCTTTGATCACTGTAGTAGATGGACATCACTATTGTGTCGCTACTTTATGTCCGGTCTGTGTCTATGGATGCTTGCCACTTGTCCGTAGCTCTCGACTCTAGCTGCTATGTCAGCATGTCTGATTAAGGGACATGCGCTAAGGTAGCCCGCGAAATTAAAATTTTCTTTAGTTTTGTACGTTTTGCAGGTTAGTGTGAGGTTTTATGTTGATTAAAATATGATTTGCGACCGTAACAAATATGACTTTACATAATTATAATCATTACAATCAGCAATACAACTCCATAAGTAAGCACAATCGTCAAATGTCATGATTTCATGAAATAGTCATTCAATATGATTATAATATGAACTTAGAGAGTTCTATTGATCATTTTTATGATTATAATTCTATAAATAAACATTTGATACGGCCGAAAATCATATTTAGATCAACATACAACATGATACTGACCTGTAAATTGCAAAAAACGTAAGAAAATTTGAATGTCGCGGGCTACGATGACGCTTTTACCTTAAGTCTTGTGTGTATTCACAATGAACATAATTGAAAATGTACACTGCATTCTCATTCCCTTAACATACAACATGGTTAAACATAGATTCTGATAAAGTCATTCCATTAGCAGCTTCGCAGTCGTTGCGTCAAAACCCTGTTAATAGATCGGTCCCATTACGAATACCTGTGATAATAAGAAAAAATCCATTTTTTTTTGTTTCTGAATTGCTTCTTATTGTCAAGACAACAAAAATGTCCTGCACCGATGTCCCTGGACATGTCTGTGCACAAAACATGGCCCACAAAACGACCCTATGAAATATCGTGCGTCTAGAGAATTCGGAAATAAATGCGCTCTTCCGATACGGAATCATCTTTACAAATAATAATAATAATCAGTGTATTGTTTATCTTAAGAATGCCAAAATATTTTCATATCTTCATTCAATATTTTTTTTGCTCTTGTATCGAAAGTTGCGTTTCGTTCGATTTTGGCATGAACCCAAACGTTTTTAGATCCCCATATTTATTTGATTGCTTAGCTCATTTTCGATAACGGATAACTTCTCAGTTTATGCCCAGAAGAAAGTTGACATCCTACACAATGTATCGTCCAACTTCTCCAGTAAGAGATTCTGTTGGTTGACATTATTACAGTGGGCAGTCGTCAGTAACCTAACTTCTTTGTCTTAACTTTGCGTGTTGTTTAGTCTCTATCCTGATATCACTCAACCAGATTTTCCGCTGGCAGAAGCAGTCAATTACCTCAGCCAATTGCAATTCATTGCTAGACAGAAACTTTACCTTACATATGTACATCTAGTTCTCCATGTTCTTCTCTTGCTGGGTTCTTCAGGTCAAGATTTAGTACCCTCTCTCTTTTTGGCATAAAAAACAGCCCACTGGTAGTTCATCTATCCACCCCACTTTGCAAACTATGTAACCATTATCATTCTCACAAAATTGAGTAAAGCTTTTAATGAAATAAAATATTATTAGTTAGGCTGTTCAGTGAATGAATTCGTAGGCAATA
The DNA here is from genome assembly GCA_916701695.1 of Agrochola macilenta. NCBI lineage: Eukaryota > Metazoa > Arthropoda > Insecta > Lepidoptera > Noctuidae > Agrochola > Agrochola macilenta. The sequence continues at coordinate 3,813,322 of OU753554.1, read as the reverse complement.
ATTCAACGAATTTTCCCTATCCAATATTTAAATAGGAATATTATTAAAGTCAGACTAAATTTAGTCTTAAAAATTTCTAGACCAGAATGATTCGAACAAGAATTTGTAAATATCAACCCTATTTTAACTTGCTTTTAGGAACTAGGTTCCTTTTAACGGTTACTTCAAAAAGCCGGGAATCACAAATTCGATTTTGGGGTGAAGTCAAGTCAACACAAAAGTTAATTAGTACGCTGGTGGAAACGGGTTAAAGGTTTTAAGCCCTACAGCGATCAGTATAAGGCCTGTTATATACGGCACGGTTTCTTTAGGCCCTCACACACACGTTTTTCTTGCCGTGAAAAACTACGGTCTATTCGCCGTCTGTAGGCATGATCGTTTGTTGACGACACGGTGGTACTACGGCATGGCGCCGTCGCCGTATACCATAGAACCGTGTCATAAACAATGTTACACGATTTTCTACGGCAGGTTGCAAGGTAACACTTGGTACTGTAAAGAACCCGTGCCGTGTAAAAAAGGCCTTACAGTATGGCGCACTAGCCTCACCGTAGTAATCCGTATAATCGTACGAACTTGTAAATGGTACGGCAAACCACCAGACTTCGCATATGTTGATGGGGCGCCGCCAGTGCCGTAGTACCACCGTATCAACACTGGCGAACGTGCATGCACACGGCGAATCAACCGTAGTTTTTCACGGCAAAACACGTGTGTGTGTCAAAGACGCTGCAAGACATAAAGACGCGGGTTCCCGGTAAAGACATACCGGTACCTATCGGTGCGGGTAAAGTCGCCCCGTATTAACTATGCATATAAAAAAGCAGGTAAGAATCGTGACCGTTTCTTTCCGTAGATTAACCTGCAGGAAATCAACAAAAAATCATTAAAAATCACATCAATCAAAATCAATAAAGAAAACCAAGTATGCTTAAATCATTTGTCCACCGCCACCGTCAATAGGACGTCAATAAAAACGAAATGCAGTCGCGCATAAGTAGTAGTAGTAGCATTTACTATTTATTTATTTTATTTATTTATTTATTTTATTTTACAGAAAGCTTACAGACTAATAACACAATTAAAATCATTCATAGGTAGGAAAATTTGCTAATTACAAGCTTCCACATGTATACATCTAGTAACAAATACTTTGCGTTGACTAACTATGGTCGCGTATCCACCGCACGTCCGTCACCTGAGCGCCGGAACCCGTTGAAAGACGGTGGCGGTGGACAAACGGCTTTAGGCAGTAAAGACCCAAATTATGAAACGTTTATTTGAATTTTCAGACTCTTTTGTTTTAATATTTTTAACTCAAATTATTTTAATAATTAATTACGTTTTATATTTTCGTGGAACTCGAACATTGAGTGGGCGTGGTTTTTGATTTCAAAGAGATTCTTGGTATTTTTAATGTCAGCATTAATAATAGGAATATTAACGTTACTGATAATATAAATACACCTACCTACATAATTATTATTGTATTTTTTTTTTGTCGTACCTGCCTGTTAGATGAAGCGAAAAAGGAGAATGAGTAAGTTGGTCTACCTACTCAACACCAACAAGCTATATATCAATGAAAAGGAAATTGTTTATACTTTATTTCTATATATGACCACAAATGTCTAACTCATGGGGTTCTTTGTGTAATTGTCAAAAAGAATAGTAGTGAAGGTTTTCCCTCCGTTTTACTTATAACAGATTTTGCATCTACTGTATGACAGTTCGACATGGTATAGAAGCATGAGGAACAGGACGTTAAAGTTCAGTGTCTGGGGGGCAACTCCCCAACGTTTTTTTTCTTTTCTAATTGGCATCTCGTAATTGACCTCTGAAGTCATGGCTAATTTTCTTGCTCTCATTAAATTTTTTATAATAATTACAAATAGTTTTAAAACCACTATTTAATGTATGCATATACATGCTAACATAAGGCACCCACCAGTATAGTGTTATCTCCAATAACTTATTTCACTAAGAACTTAAACAATACTATTTACAACCATGGAAGCACTGAAGGTCTCATTGTCAGAAATGATGGCACTGTTCCAAAACCGAATGTCAAACTTTGAGGCTGAACTGCAGAAAAATCCATCGGGTACTTCAAGCAGCACGACCGACAGTTTGGTAAAGGACTTCACTTCGTTCAAGAAGTTTATTCTTGATGCGTTGGGCTGTCTTCAGCAGCAGTTGGAGGCATTGGCGCAGGGACTTGATAACCTGGAGATGCGTGGGCGCCGGAAGATGGTGTTGTTACATGGTGTCACCGAGCAGGCCAAAGAAGATACCACGCAGGTAGTGGCAGAGGTTGTGCGATGCCATCTGAAACTGACCGACTTCACAATTGCGGATATCAGACGGTGCCATCGGATGGGCAGACAAGCAGGTGATAGCAAGCCCAGGCCCATTCTCTGCAAGCTGCGGGATGTTGGTGTCAGGGATAGTGTCTGGTTTGCCAAGACAAAGTTGAAGGGCACTGGTATAACGGTATCAGAGTTCCTGACGAGATCGCGGCATCAGCTCTTCATGTCTGCGCGTGAGAGACTTGGCGAAACCAATTGCTGGACTAAGCAGGGCCTTATTTATGTTCTTCGGTCTGACGGCTCCCGAAATCGAATAAATTCACTGGATGACCTCAGTAAGATCGAGCAGGTCACTGAAAAGGCCATGTCTCCCATCGCATCAGCATCGTTGTCATCACCGTCTCCATCACCGGCACCGAAGAAGGCCCGGCGTGCTGCCGCGAGGAAGCAGTGATTCCGTGCACTTTTTAGGTAGTATCACCGTCCGGGTAGCAGTTTGTTTATAACTCGAACCCTCTCAATTCACTATAATACTACAATTTCTCTACCCTTCATCATTCCATAAATATACCGTCTAATTAGTTTTCACTCTTGCTTTAATGATTTGTTGTCAGCAATGTCAGCTGTCAGCTCAGTAAGTCATGTCACTCAGGTGGCATTGTATTTTATTTTCAAACCTTTCGTTCAGGAACTGGTTAACAGTGCGCTCAGTATACAATATTTAATGTTGCCTTGTATTTTCGGTACATAGATAATTTGGTTTATTTTGCTTACGTCCTTTTCTTATTTATTTTCCGAAGGCATATAATTTATATCTTTCTGTTACCCGGACGATGAAATTTTTACTATTGTTTTGTTTTGGCATTTTAGATTGTTAACACTCAACTGGCGGGTGGATTTTAATTATTTACTCTTTTATATTTATTGATTTTATTTACATTGATATCAATTAGTTTATTTAAATTTATTATTATTTTTTATATATTATTTAAAAATGTCGATGTCAGATAGCAATGACGACAGCGACAATGAAAGCTTTTTGTCAGCCTGTAGTAATGACAGCTTTGTTAGTTTTCCGTCTCTTGCTGACACGCTTGAATCTCAGTTTTCTGATGTACCTAAGAATTTTAATGTAGTCCATATAAATGCCCAAAGTATTCCGGCACATTACACTGACATGCTAGCTAACCTAGACTGTAAGAACATCCATGCTATCCTTATCTCAGAGTCTTGGCTAAAGCCATGTCTCCCTTCAACTTCCTATTCCTTGCCGGGTTTTCAACTAATAAGGAATGACCGCGTGCGTGGCGGTGGCGGTGGTGTTGCCATATACCTTCGTCCACATATTCCTTTCTCAATTGTCGATATGTCTGCACAACCTCCATCGCAGAGCGCGGGCGAGCATCTCTTTTTGGAAGTAAACCTGAATCACGTGAAAGTCCTTCTAGGCGTTTATTATAGCCCTTCGTCACGAATAAATTACTTTTCCTCTTTTGAAAAGATCCTCGAAAACCTAACACCCTCTTACAGTCATACAATCATCATGGGGGATTTCAATACTTGTTTATTGAAAATCGATTCCCGCTCTTCTTATCTTCGATCGATAGCTCTGTCGTCGAATTTATCAATTCTCCCTTTAAGTGCCACACACCGTTTTCCAAACTGTAATCCCTCACTTTTGGACCTTCTCATTGTTTCCTCTCTTCAACATGTCAGCAAGCATGGTCAATGCCCCGCTGATATGTTTTCTTACCATGATCTTTTATTCCTCTCCTACAAAATTCGCCCACCTAAGGCAAAACCTAAAATTCTCCTGCAGCGCAACTTTAGTGGCATGAATCCAGATGATCTCCGAAAAGATGCTAACAGCATTGACTGGTCTCCTTTAGTCAGTGTTGAGTCGATTGACGATAAAGTCAACCTGCTGACAGACAACCTTGTGCAGCTTTATGATGTCCACGCTCCTATTCGTGCTGTAAAAATTAGACATCTTCCGGCACCATGGCTTACAGACGATATTAGAAGTATAATGCACAGAAAGGCTGTAACAAAAACTAAATTTAAGTGTCGGCCCTCGCCGTCGCACCGGCAGATCCTTGTGGATGCTCGTAATCGCTGCAATAGGGTGTGTAGAGATGCCCAACGCCGCCATATCCACACCTCAGTTGAAAACGGAGATCCAGCTAAAGTCTGGAAATTTCTTAAATCCTTGGGAGTTGGAAAATCGCGGCAAGAATCGATTCCTAAAAACCTAGATATTGATCTACTAAATCAACATTTCTCATCTTCGTCCCACTGTAATGGGACCATGAAGGCAGCCACAATAAACTATCTTTCAAACCTTCCAACTCCGGACCATCACCCATTTATTTTTAGTCAATTCTCTGATTGTGATGTTAAGAAGAGCGTAATTTCAATAACATCTAACGCAGTTGGTACTGATTGTATAAGTCGGAAAATGATACTTCCTGTCCTCGATTAAATCCTTCCTATCCTATGCTATATCCTAAACTACTCAATAACCTATGGTGTTTTTCCATCGATGTGGAAAGAGGCAAAAATCACTCCTTTACCCAAAAAATCTAATCCTACTTCCTTTTCCGAATACCGTCCTATCTCTATCTTGCCCTTTCTCTCCAAAATCCTAGAACGCCTTGTCCACAATCAGCTAAGTGCTTTTCTTTGTAAGAATAGTCTACTGAATCCTTTCCAATCCGGTTTTCGTCCTGGTCACAGCACCGCTACTGCCTTAGTTAACGTCACCGACGACATACGGTTAGGCATGGAAGTAGGAAATCTGGTTCTTGGTACGGTTCTTTGCTTACTGGATTTTAGTAACGCATTTAACACTGTCGATTTCGATATCCTGCTTGGCATGCTTCGCTCGCTTAACATATCTCCAACGGCGATTGACTGGTTTCGTAGTTACCTGTATGGCCGCCGGCAACGTATATGCATAGAGGAGTCTTGCTCTTCTTGGTGTTATACTTCTGCCGGTGTACCGCAGGGTGGCGTTTTATCTCCTTTACTCTTCGCAATATTTATAAACTCTATTTCCAAAAAACTTCTTTCGTCCTACCACCTTTATGCAGATGATTTACAAATATATAAAAAAGCTCCCCTTTCGAATTTGGCTGATGCAATTAATAGCATAAACAAGGATTTGGATTCAATCTGCGAGTGGAGTGAGGCACATGGGTTGCAGGTCAATCCATCGAAGACTCAGGTCATTGTTGTTGGCAGCTCAAGGATGATCCCCAAGATAAACTGGTCCCAACTTCTGCAAGTCCAATTTAACGGAACTGCCATTCCAATAAGCGAAAAGGTTAAGAACCTTGGAGTTTGGATCGACAAACATCTTTCTTGGGGTTCCCAGCTACAGGACGTAAGCCGCAAAATTTTTGCATCTGGTAAGTCCCTGAGACGATTGCGGAACTTTCTTCCAACCGCCACTAAAACTGCGCTTGCACAATCCCTTTTACTTACCATCCTTGACTACGCTGATGTCAGTTATCTCGATCTCACTGAAGCACAACTAGATAAACTTGAGCGACTTCAAAACTTTTGCATAAGATTTATATTTGGTCTGCGCAAATATGATCACATTTCTGAATTTCGTACTAAACTCAAGTGGCTTCCCATACGTCTTCGCCGGAATACTCATATCTTATTTCAGCTCTACAGTATTTTGTTCAATCCTACAACCCCCTCTTATCTTAAAAAACGCTTCAAGTTCCTTCATGACACACATAATAGATATCTGAGGTCATCGGAAAACTTGAGACTAGAGATGCCGATGCATTCCACCAGCTTTTATGACAAGTCTTTTACAGTTCAAGCAGTACGGTTATGGAATGCCTTACCCGTGTCGATAAGGCGAGCTCAATCTATGTCCACTTTTAAAATTCTGGTAAAAAAACACTTCCTCTCTCCTTAAACATCATCATTACATATAGTTCCTTGAACTTGTTTCATGTTTATTATTGTATATATATATATATATATATATATATATATATATATATATAGATAAGTGTATGCTTTATGAATGTATGTATTTATTGTGTATGTAAATGGTACACCACTGACTACCTGCAGTATTTGTCTCTCCTTCTCCCTTTAATCCATCCAAAGGTTGTCTGTAAAAGATCGCTTTTAGCGATAAGACCGCCCATTGTGTCACCCTATGTAAAATGACTACATTTTTATCTGTATTTTTTATGGTGTACATAATAAAGAATATTCTATTCTATTCTATTCTATTCTACTTAACCGGGCAATCCTATGGCTGCCTTAAGAGCGTTTATTCTGAAGGTGGGCAACGTCGCAAATAGATGTCAAATATTTCACCGTTTTGATTAATTTTGCAATATTACTGTGTGGAAATAAAAATGTGGCTAACTAGCGAACTAGAATATTGATTATAAAATGCAATAATTAATATTGTAACACCGAATGTTTAGTTTTAGATGTAAAAAACTATTTGGAAACTTTCCAAATGCGTTTTTAACACCTAAAATGGGTACAACATCAAATTCAATGTTATAATTGCAATTCATTATTAATATTCTAGTTCGCTAGTTAATTTCTTATTTCCATTCAGTAATATTGCTATAAGAATCAAAACAGGTAAATATTTGACAGTTATTTGCGCCGTTGCCAACTTTTAGGATAAACCCTCATAAGCTACTAACTTTAAGCCTCCAGCCTTTTTCTAAATTCTGCCAGCCCTTAGTACTTTCACACTATTAGTTATGATTAGGTATAATCTTTTCTGTAGTATATATTATGGCGTGTTGTGTTAGTTAGTGTTGAGTAGGTAGACCAAGGTTAATATACTCATTCTCCTTTGTTTCGTTTTTTTTTTGTTATTTATGTATGAAGTCAACAGCGATACATAATATTATAGTATTTTACAGTGTATGTATATTACAGTAGGTTTCCCTGTTTATCTAGGATAAGTATAAAACATGCGAATCCAAAGTCCTATTTATATAACTAAGTACATCCGATATAACGTTTTTACCGTAATTCTAAACAAAATATAAGTTATCTTCTTATCGTATAGATAAGATTGGCTAAAAGCGAAACTGTTCCGAACTCGATCAGATTAGTTCAATCTAAGTAAAGTTGTCGAGTAGGACCAACTTCTACATCTTTCCGTATTAATGTTCCTAACTTTTGCGGGAAAATCTTAGAAAACATTAATGTATTTTGTTTTTAAGATGTCTTTTTTTATTATAATTTTTTATTAAAATAAATGAAATATTTTTCTACACCTATATTTTAACACTAAAACATTTTTTCATTATAATTAGACAATTTCTTTACAAATGTTTACATAATATTGATATAGCGCCTCTCTCGTTTCTTTTACGAAAGTTTAAAAAAAGTACATAGTGTTAAATCTTGTACGATATGGTACGGTAGCATTCGGGTGCTAGTCCGACTCGCACTTGACCGATTTTTTATTATAATTAACTTCATCATCATCATCTGCCTAGCCTTCTCCAAGTTATGTTGGGGTCAGCTTCCAGTCTAACCGGACGCAGCTGAATACCAGTATTTCATAAATGGACTGACTATCGCGACTGCGTTTACCTATCTGACCTCTAAAACCCAACTGGGTTTACCACCAGGTATCAGGTATCGTAAGACTGGTTCTCAAACTATCGGGCTTCTGATTACCCGTAACAATTGTCAAAGATCTACAAATGACAGCCGGGACTAACGCGCTTTCCGAGGCACGGTCTCGATATGTAATCGTAGAAAGCAAGCGTAGCTTAACCTTCAATTGGCCCGTGCGGCTGTTATTATTTAGCCACGAGCCCCTCCCTTTATTTGTATTTACTTGTTATCATCTTAGAATCTTGTTATCATCGAGGAGCTCGTGTACGATTCCAATTGGTCGCTTTCTATGGAGATTCGAAGAGCCGGCAAGACGCACAGCTCTATCCTAGCCCATTTGGACGGGGCGCAATAAAATAAAAAATTCACACCGCTTGTGACTAAGCTAGAACTGTGGCCAACCGCTACTTCCAAGTTGGTCGTAGTTACTTGGCCTTTTTTACTACATCTTATACCGTGGATACCCTACTTAATGATATGGCCAATCGTCGACTGACATTAAATGTTGATGTGTAAACTATATATGTATAGTCAATTATAGCTGACCATTTCATGTAATGGTCGAACACTTCATGAAATGATCAATTCTAAGATCTGGCCATGATATGTAAGATAAATGAAATAATAAATAAAAACTATTTAAATAAAATGACATGATTGATTGCTCTTAGCCAACAAGTTGTATTTTGTAAGTAAGCGTGTCAAAAATGTTTGCAATGATGGCACAATTTTATTTGATGCATGTTCCATTTTAAAAAGGTGACTGTTAAAATAATTATCAGTGAGAGAGGCAGTCCAACTTTATCTTTCAGACCAGCACCCTGCGTAACACACTTTCAATGACAATCCGAAAGATTTAGAAGAAAATTGCTAATACATTGCTTCCTAATAACAACGTCAAAGTCAAATCATTTATTTGAATTGGGCACATGAAAGGCACTTTTGAACATCAAAATTTACAATTTAAAAAAAAATGGTTCTAGTCGCCCCTTCCAAAAGGTAGTTTTCATATGGAGAAAAAATGGGCAAGAAATTCCACCGTTACTCTTTTAAAATGTTTTACAATATTTTGTATACATTAATTATATAATTATTTATGTGAAGACGATGCACCTAGAATAAAATTACTATATCACAATAGGTAAAAATAATTAAAAATGAAGCAATGACAGATAGACAAATTATGTGATAGGTGCTCACATATTTACAAATATTGTAGAAGTCGAGCCTTTTTTCGATCCACAGTGCGGCGCTGCGTAGATTTTACATTTTCATTCTGAGATGTTTAATTTTTGCGCTGGTGCGTCTCATGTACAGGTAGCCTTTAGCTATTATGTTTCAAAAGTTCGTCTGCTCAACAACATAAATAATGCAAATAATGTTGTTGAACTGTCAAAATGAAAGGCATTGCAATTGTTAATATGTTACGCAATTACCACGCAGCTTGGTAATGCATAGACAGTTTGGAGTGTCTCCTTGTTGGTCAACAAAATAAACATATCATAACAACACGCCTCTATTGGGATGAAGGGTTAGGCAGAGGTGTACCTATAAAACACCCACATTTCGCCAGTTATGTTTAAGTAATAGGGGGCGAGCTTATTGCCATCAACCGGGCACAAGTCCAGGCTCCGGGATGCTACATGCTGACACATTCCAGATGGAAATACCCAATAATACTTTGCCCGAACCGGAAATCGAACCTCATGCACAGCAGTAGCGCTTGCGACCACGTAAAACAAATTAAACAATAAATAAACAAAACTGAACCTAAACAGAAACAACCGTTTAAAAACAGTTAAGTACCTCTAAAGACGGCACAAACCACATCACTATTTAAAACTCAAGAGGTTTGAAAAGAAGACAAAAATAATCTCAATACGTTTATTCAGGTTTTACATATCAAAAAGGCTTTTAAACAATATATCTGTCCATTAGTCTCTGACTGCCGTGAAAGCGGAATAAGAAAAAAAAACTCGTTTTTACTCACAGCGAGAGTGTTGCAGATCGATTCGGGAGTCTGAACAAAAATGTAGATTTTCAGTCAGTTTGTATAGATTTGCTGCTACGTTTTATCTGCTGTGTGTATTTGTATGGTTGTGTGTGTGTGGATGTGAGAGTGTGTGGGTGATTTTATAAATAGAGATGTGATCGATATGTAGGTATAGACTAGAAGATTGACATTTTAACCGCTTGGATGAGTGCCTTCGTGTCTTCTCTGTATGAGAATAGGCCATTGCCCTGCAGTGAGATAATAATAGGCTGGTATTAATAATAATACCAGCCTTTTATTTATCACTTAGATGGAGTAAGTTTAGAAGATTTAGAGTAAGTTCGCAATTTTTATTGGGAAATGAAGCTTTATAGTAGTTAACCATCAAGCAGCTGATTACTGCAATAATCTGACTTCGTCTATCGAATAGTTCTATACTTAATCCCCAATTTGTATTGAGAGATTGTCTCACTACCTCTTTAAAAATAAAAAAAATGTGTTCTGGGACACATAGTAGAAGTGAAACTTCAACGGACAAGTGGAAAAACGAATCGCAACGGACAAGTGGAAAAACGAATGGCAACGGACAAGTGGAAAAATGAATCGCAACGGATAAGTGGCAAAACGAATCGCAACAAAATTTTAACTTGAAGTTTTACGGGCAGATTGTTAATGTACTTGTCCAATTTGAAAACCTGCCCGTAAAACTTCAAGTTTTTTGATAAGGATTAATACCAAGATACAAATAAAGAGCCTTTTCTGGCGGCGGCATTTCAATTAAATTTAAAAAATAAAAGAACACTTATTGTAGCATAACTATAATAGTTAGACATATGCTGTTGCGACTGCGATGTGTTCTGCAAATTCGTAGTACATTATTTTATTCTATCATCAATAGTTTTCGCAGCGCACGCGATGTAAAGAATATTTTAGGTAATTTTTTTACACCTTGGGTTACATTATTGGAGTTTTAATAAGGATCCCTAATTTTTTTGAAAATGTAATAGAGCCTATGTCACCCGGGGATAGTGTAGCTTCCCAACAGTGAAAGAAGTTTTCAAATCGGTTCAATATAAAAACTTGAGATTCCAATATATTCTCTCCGTCCGCCGCTGCCGCCGCTCACCACGCGATATACCGTCTTCCCCCTCCACGCGGCCGTAACGCTTTTTCGTGACAGAAAAATCCTAATATCCCCCGTCTATAAAGAAGTTTCACTTCAAAAACAAACTGTTGAATTTAAAATCTTCTCTTTTTAGACGACCAAAAGAACACAAATAATATATCTCTTCGCTAATAAAGGCCAACTAATAATACCACCAACTTATTTTTTAACTCATCATTAACAATTCCACGTAAACCCAGCGAAAAGCTAATACATGACCCAAAAAAACAGCCAACTTCACATGACCTCGCATTTAAATTCATGCAAATAATGGTACCACGGCATAGATCAAGAAATAATACTTTTGTAGATGTGAAACCCTTTTTAGAATACATTATAAGGAGTGGCTGGAGAGGCGCCACGGCGTCCTCACCTTCCGCCTGACGCAGGTCCTCACCGGACACGGCTGTTTCGGGAGGTTCCTGTTCAGGATCAAGCGGGAGGAAACGCCCGGGTGTCACCATTGTGTGGATCGCCCGGAGGACACGGTGGAGCATACGGTGGAAGTCTGCCCGGCTTGGGCGGAGCACCGCCGTGTCCTCACGGAGGCGATCGGCGGCGGCGATCTCTCGCGTCCGGCCCTGGTTCAGGCCATGGTCCGGAGCGAGAGTGCATGGGAGGCCGTCACCTCCTTCTGCGAGGCAGTTATGCTCGCGAAGGAGGAGGCGGAGCGCGCGAGGGAGATTGAAGCTGCACGCCCTCGCGCCCCTAGTCGCCGCAGGAGACGCCCCGGGCGTCGGGAGTCACAAGCTGACTTCCGGCCACCGTAGGCGCGGGCCTGCGGACGGTGAGCGATGGGCAGCTCGCCGTCCGATAAGGACCAGGCCCGGGTCGACGGCGCGTCGTGTTCCACGCGCGCCTCAAAGGGATGTCAGCAACAACTGACGGGGTCCGGAAGGACCAATGCCTGCTGGGGTTGCGGGTTTGTCTGAGAGGGATATCGCGGCCCCAGCACATAGGCAACGGAAGGAACACGGGTGGGTTTTAGTCAGTAAAAGTCTGACACTCCCTCTCGCTCTGCCCAGAGCGGGAGGAGTCATTTGATGATTTCCCACCCAAAAAAAAAAAAAAAAAAAAAAAAAAAGCTCAGTTTCTGGTACAAAAATTTGCCAAATACTGTCAAGAGCATGTCAACTGCGGTTATTGGGTGACTGAATTTATCAACAATCAATCAAGATGTGTTTGGGTGGATTTACAATGTAGTCGAAAACTCACGTTGATGGCATGAAAAAATAAATATTGTTCGAATATGGTAACTTTTTTACATTTACAGGCTTTATATATACTTGTTTTATACAGTGCTTTAACCCAAACATCCTCAAAGTCAATAGCTTTTTAATAATAAAATTAATACGTTCATCAAAATCATCACCATCTGTGAAAAAAATGCGACTCTTTACGTTTGCCGGCAGAAAAATCGACTACCCGACGTATTAGATAGATTTTTATGAACGATTTACGTTTATCCATATTGTATACATTTTTTTAGAAAAGTAAATAATAAATTCTTCGTAAAATAAATAATCAATAAATAAATAAATGACGTCATTCCCGTCAGGCTGTGGTTCAAAGTAAGTAGATAAAATAACATGAAGATTGATTTTAACAAAAACTTAGTTATAAGTGAAGATGCTAAAGAAAATAGCGGTATCTTACTATTATTATTAGTTTTCTAGAAAAATCGACATAACGTCCTAATCGTCATCACTATACGCATCATCACCGTTTACAAATAATGAGCGGTGATGACCTCATGCGTATCGTGATGACGATTTTTTAAATTTGTGTTATAATTTGCTTAAAAGTTACACTAAGAGATCGAAGGTTATTAAATGTCTCTGTTCTTTTAAAGAATTTGAATAGTTAATTGTATCATTAGTGTTACTTATAGCGATCAAGGTTTTCTTGATTCTTATGTTTGACTTAATTATAAACGGTGTACCTAATTATATACCCCAAGTCCTTTTTTATTGAAGACCGAGAATAGAGTAAAGTATAAGTTTATAATAATAAATAATAAGTTTTCAATATGAAACTAATTTATTATATATTATATGAAACTAATTTATTATATGTAATAGACACGAATCGTAACATGCCTAACCAAAATCTGTTCCTCCATGTTCTGGAAAATTTTGATGTAGGTAATGTATGCGACGTATTAGGGTGGAATTTGTAAAGTCCTATGTGTGACTCAGAAAATAAGAAAATATAAGAACAACGATCAGATTTGAATTATTATAATGTGTACCTACATTCAGACAACAGCTACAATGGAAACTTAGCGTGTGCTTTTTCAGGACATATTGATGAAATCATTGTTAATAATCTTCACAAATGGTCGCTAATTCTGGCTGATTTAAGGGAAATAATGTAAAACCAATTTCTCAATTTACTAATATCAACCAATTCATAAATATAAATTAAAATACTAACCTATTAATAAAGTGGGTTTACATTTATAATGTTTCATGTTATCCTATGCTTACAGAATTAGGACCACTAACAGAATTGTTTTTCATTTAGATTACAACAATCAATAAAGGAAGCGTATTTTAAGAGAAGTTCTAATTCTGCGATGATCAAATCATTCAAATTGCCAAGATAGCAGAGAGTACAACGCAAGAAATGGCGTGAAGCAGCTAAAATATATCGGGAAAAGCAGAAAAATGAAATAAATTTGGTCAGTTATTTGGTAATCAATCATAGAAGTGAAGAACATAGGCCTCCCCCAAGCATCGCCACTTCAACCGATTCTGTGCTACCCGCATCCAGCGGATTCCTGCGGCCTTCACAAGGTCATCGGTCCATCTTGAACGCTTCGTCTTCCGGTACGCAGTCGCCATTCCTGAACCTTTCGGCTCCATCAGCAATCTGTTCTACGGGCAATGTGCCCTGCACATTGTCACTTAAGTTTGGTAATTCTTCGGGCTATGTCGGTTACCTTGGTTCTCCTACGTATCTCTTCATTTCTGATTCGATCACGTAGGGAAACTCCAAGCATAGCCCGCTCCATTGCCTTTTGGGTGACTTTTAGGCTTCTGATAAGGCCCATTGTGAGCGACCACGTTTCTGTGCCATAAGTCATCACTGGCAACACGCACTAGCCAGTTTGACGTCTTGAGACACAGCGGTATGTGGTACGAGAAGATATTGCGTAGCTTCCCGAACGCTGCCCAGCCGAGTCGGATTCGATGATTGACCTCTTTCCCGAAGTTGGACCTACCTACCTGGATAGTTTGTCCTAGGTAAACATATCCACAACTTCGAGCGTAGCTTCTCCGACTTTAATGAGAGTGGGTGTTACATGGGCATTTGACACGACCTTTGTCTGGTCCATGTTCATTTAAGACCCAATCTTTCGGAGGCTCTACTAAGGTCATCGTGCATTGTACTGAGGTCCTCCATGGTCTCAGCCATGATAACTATATCGTCGGCAAACCGAAGGTTAGGGATATACTCGCTGTGGGACAACGCATTCAGCGAGCGTATATCCGACCTGCACAACAGGCGGAACACTGGCTGGTGAGAGTCTATGATGACTACCACAAAAAGTATGTCAAACTTTCATGTCAATTCGTTGTATAAAAATGATGAGAATTTAGTGTGTAAAATATATTGATTCGCAAATTGTTATTTAATGAACACGTATATTAGGTACCCATATTTGGTGACCCCGACGTGATTATTACCGACCATTTACCTGCTCAAGTTCGCGCTGTGTTATCTGTTAACACAGAATCAACGCTCGACACTCTAGCAATGATGGCAGACAAGATGATGGAGCATACAGACAATACGATTGCGGAACTCAGCCAAAACACACCTTCTACAAGCAGCGGTAGTGGTCATAACCTGCATTATCAACTACTATCGAAACAAATAGAGAAGCTTACACTCGAAATTGCTGAACTACAGAAGCACAATTACAATAATTATCGCCGACCTCCTAACCGTCCAAACAATTTTCGCTCAAGATCTCGTTCTCGTTCAAGAACTGGGCTTGGGAAGAAGCCGGGAGATCGAAACTGGGAATGTTATTATCATTACCGATTCGGAGACAAAGCCAAGAAATGTGAATCTCCTTGTTCACGGAAGCCGGCGGAAAACTGAAGACCACATCGACTGTGGCGGACGTCGGTGTTGCGAATACAAATAACCGCCTATGCATAACTGACAGAACCACGAGAGAACGATTCCTAGTTGACACGGGAGCAGATATATCAGTGCTAGCTACACGAAGTAAGCGAACACCGATATCAACGTCGTTCAAACTATTCGCCGCAAATAACACACCGATCAACACTTATGGAGAAAAAACACTACAATTGAACCTGGGACTTCGCCGCAATTACAAGTGGACATTCATTATGGCCGATGTGAAGATGTCGATCATCGGTGCTGATTTTCTCAAATATCACAGACTGCTTGTGGATCTACATAGCAAGAAACTCATAGACAGCGTGACTGAACTCTCAGT
This sequence comes from Agrochola macilenta, assembly GCA_916701695.1. Classification (NCBI taxonomy): domain Eukaryota; kingdom Metazoa; phylum Arthropoda; class Insecta; order Lepidoptera; family Noctuidae; genus Agrochola; species Agrochola macilenta. The sequence goes on along the minus strand of OU753554.1, from coordinate 3,797,747 downwards.
AAACGCTATGGCAATACGAACTGCTCAAGACACAACGCTCTACGTAGTTGAACCAAACCACCGGTACCACACACTATTGCACGAGTTTGCTGATGTACTCAAGCCTCTGACACTTACGAAGGAAATCAAGCATAATGTGAGACACCATATTGAAACTGTTGGACCTCCTCTCTTCGCAAGACCTCGACCGCTACCACCGCAAAAATACAAAGCAGCAAAGGCAGAATTTGAAGAAATGATGGCCAATGGAATTTGTCAACCATCAAAGAGTCCATGGGCCAGCCCGTTACATGTCGTGGGCAAGAAGGATGGTGGTCTGCGCGCCTGTGGGGATTATCGCCGTCTAAACTCAGTAACGCTTCCTGATCGTTACCCAATACCCAGAATTCAAGATTTTACTTACCAATTGAGTGGTATGACGATCTTCTCTAAAATAGACCTGAAAAAAGCATACTTCTGGATTCCAGTCGCAGAACAAGATATAGAAAAAACAGCAATTACAACACCTTTTGGTTTATTCGAATTTCGTTGCATGCCATTTGGTCTTCGAAATGCACCACAGACATTTCAACGATTTATGCATGAAGTCTTGAGAGGCCTGGACTACTGCTGTTACTGTTTTGTCGACAATATTTTGATATACTCTGACACAGAAGGAAAGCATATCGATCACCTACGTCTTGTTCTGAAACGTTTGTCTAACTACGGAATCGGGATTAATATAGAGAAGTGCATTTTTGGTGAGAAAACACTCAATTTCTTAGGCTACGAAGTCACAAAAGACGGTATCAATCCCACAGCAGAGAAGATAGAAACAATACTTAATTACCCGAAACCAACAACCGTGCAAGACCTTCGACGCTTCTTGGGTATGGTTAATTTTTACCATGATTGCTTACCTAAGCAAGCTGAAATCCAAATATCATTGAATAACCTCCTACATAATAAGAAGAAGAATGACAAGACGCCTATCATCTGGAACCAGGCAACTGAAGACGCTTTCTATAAATGCCGCCAAAGCATATCGGAGGCTGCTCAGTTGACACATCCAGTGCAAGGAGCCCCACTATGCATTATGACCGACGCTTCGTGTCTTAGTGTAGGCGCAGTCCTACAACAGAAAGTAAACAACATCTGGAAACCGCTTTCATTTTTTTCGAAGAAGCTCAGCTACACACAGGCGAGATACAGCGTATACGATCGCGAGCTCTTAGCGATCTATATGGCTGTCAAGCATTTTAGAAGACTAATAGAAGGGAGCGATGTTGTGGTGTATACGGATCATAAGCCCCTCACCTACGCCATGACTATGTCTGGAAGCTCAAGCGATACACCTAAGCGAGCGAGACAACTTCATTTCATATCTCAATTTTGTAGCAAGATCGAGTACATCCATGGAAGAGATAATGTAGTTGCTGATGCATTATCGCGCATTAGTACCATTGATTGCCCCTCGGTTATCAATTTTAATGACGTGGCTGAGAAGCAAAAGATAAACGAAGAACTAAACCGCCTGTTAAAGCAAGACAACCTTCACTTCGTCAGAATATCGTTACCTGGATCACTAAAAGAAATCTACTGTGAAAACTCAACCAAATTTCCACGTCCGTACTTACCGCAACCATTTCGTGAGATTGCCTTCAAAGCATTACACGAATTGAGTCATCCTGGTATCCGCACGACAAGGAAGATGGTCAGTGAAAAGTACTTCTGGCCTGGAATGAACAAGGACGTTTCATCGTGGACACGATGCTGCACTTCATGTCAACGTGCTAAAATTCACCGTCATACTGTTACACCACTAGTACAGTTTCCCGAGTCGAGAAGGTTCGAACACATACATATGGACATCGTCGGACCTCTCACTCCATCAGAAGGATACCGATATCTAGTCACAATCATCGACCGATTTTCCAGATGGCCCGAAGCAGTACCAGTTAGCGACATAAATGCGGAAACAATTGCCCGAGTCATATACGACACATGGATTACTCGCTTCGGTTGTCCACTGCGTATTACTACAGACCAAGGACGGCAGTTCGAGTCTACATTATTTAAAAAATTAATGAACAAACTGGGTATATCGAGAATTCGCACGACTGCCTACCACCCTCAAGCGAATGGACTTGTAGAAAGATTGCATCGTACTCTGAAGACAGCAATAACAGCAAGAGGAAATAGTCAACAATGGGTACAAGAATTACCAACAGTATTAATGGGATTACGCACAGCCATTCATAGAGAAACAAACTACAGTCCCGCTACAATGATATACGGCACCTCATTACGATTGCCGGCAGATATTTTCACACCGATAAAGTCAAACACTGAAGACCCGTTATTCTTACGTCATTTAATGGAATCAATGGAATCACTTAATGAGCATGTCACTGCAGATGCATCAATACGACACCGCATGACCAACACTTACGTACCGAAACAGCTATCTACATGCACGCATGTCTTTATGCGTGTAGATCGCGTGCGGAAGTCTCTTACACCGCCGTACGAAGGCCCGTATGAAATTATAGAGAAATACGACAAGTATTTCAAGATACGATTACCCAACCGAGAAGCAGTGGTGTCATTGGATCGATTGAAGCCTGCTCACGTATTACAAGTAGCCACAGATGAAAAGATGGAAGATGTCCCATACATTACTCGCTCCGGAAGGACAGTTAAACCTACAAGAAACGTACGGTTTTTTTGAAGGGGGATACTGTGGGACAACGCATTCAGCGAGCGTATATCCGACCTGCACAACAGGCGGAACACTGGCTGGTGAGAGTCTATGATGACTACCACAAAAAGTATGTCAAACTTTCATGTCAATTCGTTGTATAAAAATGATGAGAATTTAGTGTGTAAAATATATTGATTCGCAAATTGTTATTTAATGAACACGTATATTAGGTACCCATACTCGCCATTAACGTTGATGCCTAGCCCTTGCCAGTCCAGAACCTTGAAGACATCCTCCAGTGCAGCGGAAGAAGATATAATATAGAAGTACTAACTTCTAACGTACTAAGTAGTCGATAACTAATAAAAAACTGACCAAATTTGAAATTACCTAGAAATATGATGATTACGTGTTAATTAATTATTAAGAGATAAATGTCTAATTAAGAAAAAGCTAAAAAACAGAAATTAAGTACAAGGTTACCTCGTCTAAAACTGATTACCAAAAAGAAAACTGACCAAATCTCAATGAACATAAAAGTATGATACTCGTAACGTATTTAAGAGAAAAATGTCTAAGACTCCTATTATTTTAATTAAGAGTGTTGATTAAATCATTAAAAAAACTTGCGTTCCTTAAATTGTGTCGTTTTTAATTTGTCATTCATGTATAAAACGTCATCACCATACACATGAAATCATCACAATCCATTGATAAATCATCGCCATACCGCGGCTGTCATCACCATCTCACCTCTTTTTATTGGAATGCTGATATCTTCAGACCTACGCTATAAATATTGGTCTAAACACAATTCATGAACATTATAGTTATCCTACAATGATTTTATCTAGTTTTACTAGCATTCCAATGTGTTTTCAATTTTTTGAATTTATTGTTTGAAGAAATTTTTCTGGTGTAAATCCACCCGTTTCTGACTTGATTTGCGTTTAGTTTTCACTAAACCGGGTGATACTCTGACGCCCAAAATGTTCCTCTATAATCTTGATCCCGAATTTGACTACTGGATATCGTTGGAACGATCTCTTATCCACATACCAATAACTCAACAAGGGACTCCCAATGTTAAAATGTCAATGCGAACCGATGGAGTTTTTGACACGACCACGAGCCATACTCGCATCTTTATTCTACGATTCCCTCTCTCAAAGATTAATGATGGCAAACTTAATTCATGGATTGATTATTTACTAGCAAGTATTTCACCCAAAAATGTGTGACAGACTGATCAAAATCTGCTGCGACTGTACGTCACTTGCAGCAACACAAACCGAGCACTTTACACGCTCTTCGCTCGATCATTGACAAAATTGACAACCCTATTACGAGTATGTCAATATTTTGTCGATTTGTCGATAATCTTATACAAGAAAAACGACGTTCGTTCGTTGAAGTTTTGACTTTATGACAACGTTTTGCTTCTGTACGGTTTTATTACGCTATGGCCACAGCAACAGAACCGAATCAAGAATGTTCATTTGATAATAATTATGATGAAACTGGAGACTTCGCAAAGCTTGCGGTGAACGCAATGGAGTTCATACAGAAATGTTTTTAGCAAAAATTAATTCAATGGCGGGAATTTTAAAGAAGAATGAATAATTGTTTTTTGGGTATGAATAAATAATATTGCTTGTTAATAAACAACGATGTTTTTTTTGTAATGGCAAAATAGGTTATATTCACGGACAGAATGCACTCATAATAGCCGCACGAGTCGTTCAAAGATTTGGCTAATCTCGCCACCGGCGCCGTCTGTTTGTGAATCGGTGACCATGCATTATAAAATCGAGACCTTTCCGGGCTTCGAAAAGCACTTTAAGCCGTTGGTCATGGCTGTTATTCGTGGATTTTTGAAACTCGTTACGGGTAATTAGAAGCTCATAATTCTGACAACTAGTCTTACTAAGAGGTATCGTGTTACTTGTTACCCAGTAACTGGGTTGTGTAGGTCAGATAGGCACTCACTTCAAATACTGGCATTCAGTTGGCAAAGGCTAGGCACATGATCGAGCAATTTTTTCCAGATAGAGAGCTCTTTTGGCATAAGCAATTTTTCAATCACCACTGTCTTAGCGATTCCAGCACGACTATCAATGTGTGTTCGTATAATCGACCCGTAAATTCTTTACCACTTTAGACAACAAAATAACAAAGACATAAACTCGCGCCTTATTCCCAAGGAGGTAAACAGAAACCACAGAACGCCACTTGCTACGATCCTTAAATACTTCTTTTGCTTCGTTTACGTGCATACATTTGTACATGCATGTCGGTTGTGAGTATTACGCACAACAATATCACTTTTGACAAAATCCCAGAATTTTTTTACTCTAAGGGAAGTCGCGCACTAGGTGGCCTCGATTCCGGCCAGTCGTGACCGTCTAGTGGTATTGTATGGTGTGCGGGTAGTTGGCCGTTGCGACCAAGTGCGCGATCCGTATCGGTTTCTATAGTTTACCTGGTCGCGGTCGTGTTCCACGGACGTCTAGTGCGTGAGATCATAGACAAAAAGACCTTGTCATCTTATGCAGGTGACATTCGACAAAATAAAGCAATAACGAGGTCGACTATACCTACTTACTAGAATAAGGCTAAGCGTATGCTGATACGCCGGTGACGCAGCACAACACAGTACAGATTTTGCAGGGTAGGGCAGGCGAGGCAGACTGATAGGCTGCGAACGCACGCTGCGATGAAACTACGCAGACACATTCGCGTCCTAGCTAGTACAAACAATAGACGGCTGTGCTGCATTACCTGCGTCTCAGCAATAAAACAAGTGACGACCTGCACGCGTCGCGCAGAAATCTGTGCCGGCTCTACAACAAGACGCAGAGCAGAACAGATACACGTCTGCGTCGCACGTGCCTGCGCCACAGCGTACGCAGCTGTCAGTACGTTCATGCATTACAAAATCTGCTCTGCTCTGCGCTGCGTGGACCTGCGTCACCTGCGTCTCAGCATACGCTTAGCCTAAAGGTTGTTTTATAAGTCAAGAGTCGATCTCCTGTATAAGGCACACAACACTCCTAACAAACTCTTATTTACTTTGTAACATAACTCACATGAACACAAAGTTAGCTACAAAATTAATTTCCCCCAGTACACTTTCATACACAAGTTAATATTTCTCTGTGATGTAACTCAATTAATTATTAAATTAGGACTTTTTTCAGCGATGTACGAAATTGCAAATTATTTCATGTTTGAAGGGGAGTCCGCCCATCTGTTCCTCGGAACTCTTGTTAAAATTAGGGGGAATTAAAATGCCGTCACTAATCTTATAAGAGGGAGTGGAAAGAGCGAAAAATGAATTTGGCATTAGGTCAGGTTTTCATAACGCACTTAAGATCAATTCCATCAATAATTTCCTACAATTTTTTTAGCAGTACTTGGATGTCTTGCGCTCTTGTTCATAATAGTATCTTCTTTTTCGTGTGGTTAGTTGCTACATAACCTGAAGGCCAATTCTCGTACTTAAAAAACGTTCACATTCTATTCGCAATCTGTCAAACTTGTCAAAAATGTTGGTAAATAGATTGTATTTTTGACAGATTGCGAATGAGATGCGAACGCGAACGTTCTGAAAAATTACGGGAATTGCCCCTCTGGTGTCAGAGTTTTTAGCCGCTCAAAAGCGTCTGACTTGGTTTCACATGCTGCTGCCATCGATAAATATTTCTCAGGCATTTCACGGTTTCCTAACGATGTTTTCCGTCACCGTTTCTGAAGCAAGTGATAATTAGGTATACAATACACACATGAATCAGAAAAGTCAGAGGTGCGTGCGTGTAGTTTTTTTTTTTTTACCCTGGTATCATCCCTATTTACTGGCTTAGTCACTTTTATGCATCTTCTTAACTAAAGGAACTAAGTGGATTCACTTACCTACAGAACTTATCAAGAATTTTATAACTTCTTTTTACTTCAAGTTTTCCCCATTCTACTGTAAATCAGGGTCCGGTATCCCTATAAGCAAATAGTTCGCAAACTATACCAAACCTAACCTTGCCGTTAAGGTCCTTGCTCTCATAAGCGAACCCACGGGTCCTCCACCAATAACATAAGTCGTAGTTTTACACCCGCTGTTTATGTTGCCCTAGTAATCACGGAAATACTTCACTCACGAGCCCCATAATTCCAAGACCAAATGCCACAACAAAAAGTTACAACTTCATTTACAAATCCAGGTAGAAATGGTGGACGAGACCAAATCGTTTCACTGTTCGCGAATAAAAAATACGGGCAATTCAAGGAGTTATGGGGTACTAAAACTGCTGGCTCCAATTTCTTGTTTTATTACTTGTTAGGTTATACTCGCTCTTCTTCGGCTTCCGGAATTTGATTAGCATTTTTTTTTTTATGAGGAGTTATTTTTTTTAACTAATATTATATCCTAACAAATATTATAAATGCGAAAGTGAGTTTCATTGTTTCCTTGTTTGTTACGCTTCCACGGCTAAACCGATTTTGATGAAATTTGGTATGGGAAATTTTAAACCTTGAGGAAGGACATAGGTTACTTTTTATTTACATACCTATCACGTGGGCGAAACCGCGGGCGGTAGCTAGTTATAAAATTAAATTGACCATCTATGCTCTATGGATATTGACATAACAAGCAGCACCTACGCGAAGATTTATCTAAATACTAGCCGCACCCCGCGGTTTCACTCGCATAAGTCTCGATTCTTTGGGAATATCGAGATAGAAAGTATTCTATATCCTTCTCCAGGTCATGGTCTACCCATGTGCCAAATTTAATCCAAACCCGTTCAGCCGTTTTACCGTGAAAGCGTAACAAACATACAAAGACACACACAAACTCACTTTCGCATTTATAAATATTAGTTAAGATTAAGATTACCTACTGGGGTTTTTAGCGACGATAATCACTTACACCAATGGCGCTACCTGCCTCATTTCTAAATATCCAGAATAAAAATTATATAAGAAAATTACTTATTATAAGAAAATTACACGTACGTAAAGCTGAACTCAAATCTTCATAGTCAACCCAAATTAGATTTCTTTATTTACACCATATTTAGTTTTATTTTTTTGCAATATAAGCTCTTCCATAGGTAAAGTCATTCACTGAAACTTAATTTTATACACGGTCTTACAAAATTTCTTAATTAAACGGTCAGAAGGAATTTTATACAAATTACTTGAACTCTGTGAATATTATTAATTATTACACCTTAAGTAATGAAAAGGTTAGGACGGGTATTTGTTTAAAAGTACGAAAATTAATATATTTTTAGGTTTGCAAAATATGTTTTATTAGATGTGGTAAAAAAAACTATTAAATTAAATTGTAAAGGCTTATTCACCCCACTTCTTCAGTAAGATGTCGAGATCCGCCACCTGATCTTCAATAAGACCAAGAAAGAGAAAACAAACTTTGCTGAAAAAGACTCACTCAGAGATTATCAATCATGGTAGATAATGTACGCAGGTTGGTAAATAATTATCTGAAAATCATAATTATCATAATGTTTCTCGCAGAACAGATGGTCAATGGGGCCTAAAGTTTCCGGAGTGGCTACCGCGTACCGGTACAAGTAGCGTTGGAAGACCCCCCACAAACTGGACCGATGACCTGGTGAAAACCGCAAGAATCCGCTGGATGCGAGAAGCCCTTATCTGGTCGAATTGACGGTGCTTGGAGGAAGCCATGTCATGGCCACGTCCTTCGGCTGAAATGCTGATGATGATGAATATTCAATGAATGCTAAAATTATTTTTCGACAGTACTTTCCATCAAACACTAATTACCTATCTCTTATCTTATGGACACCAAGTACTTACCTATCGGACACCATGTACTTACCATCAGATGTCAAGTACTTACCTTGGACACTAAGTGCTTACCATCGGACACTAAGTATTTAACCATTGAACACCAAGTATTTACCATCGAACACAACATTTTGGATCGATTCTAAGTTTCTTTAAATATTAAAGAATATCATATTTAAAATTTATTTGTATTAACTCTGAGTAATAAATGTTTTACTAGGTAAACAGTCATCTCTAAAGACCTCTTCCAATTTAAAATCCAGCTACCATTATATCCTTCATTTTATCATGTACGTTGATAATATTAAACGAGATGTTTAACAATTCCGTTAATATTTATACTGTTCCCGATGTTTCAATCCTGAATAAATACACTGTATATTACACCCGCAATATTTAAAGTTTAAAATTATCTGTTTATTTTTGGCTCATAATTGAGTTGGGTCTACTATGTTGTTTCCGTTACTTCCTTTGCGTCATGCATGTAACGATTATATAAATAATAAGCTGCATTTTAAATGAAGAGAGACTAGACTACTACACACATACACTACTTATAAGTGAAACGGGAGCCATAAATGACGTCATCGATAGTTGTGTTTTTATTCATCATCAGCCTACAGTGCAGTCAAATGAGCAATAGGCCTCTCCAATCGTATTTTCCCGGCTATTGTTGCTGCTAGCAGCCACGATCGCTGCTCCTCTATTTTAATAATAATACCAACCTATTAGTATCCCGCTGCAGCGCAAAAGCCTCTCATGCAGAGAAGGCAAGAGCATTGGTCACCTCTGCAAAAGAAATGCTGGCTACCCCGTCCCAAAAAAAAATTGTAGTGTTGTGATATTACATAGTTTGAAGGACCATTACACAATATCTCGTCTCAACTTGACCCAATAGAATCTAGCCTATTTTTCACAAACGTTCCTAAAAATAAAATCCTACGTTTCGTTTTGAAGTCTCTAATTAGCCTGCTACTCAAGCTGTACTTTCTTTCATTGGCAATCTCGACGAAAAATGTTGCTGAGATCCAGCCTTGGAGGGTACACAAAAAATATCTTGTCATGATGAGCAAGTTTTAAGAGTTCCTAAGAGAAAACGGGACGTTTTGATGTCGGAAAGTTTTTGGGACGTTTTTATTTTGTTAGTGAAATTCTCAGCTAAGTGTTTGTGAATCTTGTTTGTTTTGCTCATTGAATTTACTATTGAAACTTTTTCCTTAAAAAATCTTCGCTTATTAAATGCTGAGAACGATGAATTTCAAGTAGGTGCCTATTCCGATACAAGAAAACCCAATACTATTCCCATACACTAAAAAAATCCTATACCTACCACAAAATGCAGTAACATACCTATCTTCATTCATCAGCAAACACTTATCCACCGGTACTTTATGTTAATGTCGGACGGGTCGCTATTATCGTACGGACAAGTCGCTAATATCGTACGTGAGCTATGCATGTGACGAATACCCGACACACGTTAGACACGTTAAGTGCTGAAATGACTCTTGTAGCCCCTTTCATATTTGTAGGGATGCCAGGACGACGCTACGGAATATTTTAGAGTTTTTAGCCTTGAGCTTAGAACATAGCTGTATGTTTGATTCAAAGATCGCTAAAGCATCGTTTCAAATTACTTGGAAGTTGAACTTGGATGTGTCTATAGGTGGCAGTGACATTTCATTATTCTCAAAAATTAAAATTAAAAAAATGATTGACATAGTTACACGAGCATTAAAAAAATTTTAACCTGCTCGAATTAAAATATGGTGGATTTTTTTTTTTTGTAAGTACCCAATTTTTTTTCTAATTTCTGCGGATTGCTGCGAGTTCCAAATCCACCTAATAATCCCTTCATACCCTCTGCAAAACCGCGTTCACATAAATAATAACAACATAATTGCTTTTATATGATAATATTGTTGGTTTATTACTTCCTTCCCGCGCTGACGGCTATAACAGCGGCAATTATCGCGAGCCGCCGACATGTCTGCAAGTCGTCTTATTACGATTTGTCTGTAATCAGCGATATTCGGTTCATTTGCGGGGTAAGATCGTTTTTATGGTGAAAAATGCTCTTTTCATGCAAAAGGAATATCGTAGCAGGTGGCGTTTTGTAGTTGCTTCCTACCTCTATGAGAAAAAGCGTCAGTTTATGTTTTTATGTAGATGCCCTTTTGTTTTTCGTTGAGAAGGAAAATGGCTCGATAGTTTCATGAAATTATACTATCGTCATTTTTGTTATGGCCTTTGATATGATGCGTATAAGTTTTTTTTTGTATGATAATACAAAAAAAAACTAAAAATAGAAGTCATCATGACGACTTCTATTTCTACTCTCGTAATCTCTTTCTATAAAAAGTGAAATTTCTTTTCTTCATATTTGACATCGCTCCTCATCCGCGCCATAGAAATTAGTCTACAATCTGTCATTTTGTCTTTCAGTTCAACTTCTGTTTCTAGTCACCATGCTTACATTGATTTCTTATATAGGATAGTTATTAAGGACCAATATCAAATGTTTTACCAAATAAAACTATTCAAAATACTTACTATTACTTAGAATGCTGCCTCGTTTCCAAGAAGCACTTTGGACAAACAAAACCTATCGGCCGAAACCATTTCCGCAAAGGCCGTTAACATGACCTTATCAGGGATTCCTAGAATATTTAACAGTACCTACAAACTAACTTGGTACTTAATGAAATCTGTACTCTGAATGGTCAGAACTGGCTGTTTGGAGACGACAGAATTCGCGTACTCATTGGTTGATTGTTATTGGTCTTTAGATGCGAATTGAAGACGATGCATACGTATAGTAGATTCGTTACGCGTATCTTTCATAGGCTTAAAACATTGTTTTTTTTAAGAACAAAAGTAGATTAGTCTTGTGACATAAGATGTTGGGTTTTCAAATGTGGAACCAAAGTGATTTGACGAAGACTTCCTATTTTTTTTAGTGTCATAAAAAAATATTTTAGAACTTGAAACGCTGACAGAATTTAACCAGAGTTTTTTTACGAATTTAGAATTATTGCTTGCATTCTAAAAGTTGTTCATGTTTGTTACCGTTTTATTCCACTTCTTTTCTGATACTTGCACAACCTAAGTGCAATATTCCGTCCTTGGGCAGCCCTACCCGATGTTGCATACGCTGTGGCGATGACGAGAGCCCTTCACCGAGCCCGAGGGTTCCGTAATTTGGGTCAGCGGACGCAAAAGTTTCTGTCTAGCAAAATTTTTAATTTGATTAGACTTCATTTTCTGGCGTTTTGAGTTCGTTTCGGGAACTGTTTTTCTAGCTTTGGTTGAGGAGAGAGCTTGAGATTTGGGGGTTTGTGGAGTGGAGAAGGGTTAATTAAATTAAAAATAAACAACTAGAAGCCACAAGTGACGTCTTTGATGATTAGGTCATAGAACATTAAATGTTATTTGTCCTAATCATCAAAGACGTTGAAGTATAAATTTTATACTATAACAACATAACACAACATCATTAGACAGTAGTGAACCTATAGTACCCCAACATTTCGCCAGTTATGTTTAAGTCCCATGTAATAGGGGGCGAGCCTATTGCCATCAACCGGCCACAAATGTACACTCACGGTTGCTACTGAGAACTTATAATATAGAATTATAATCATATATTGGAAATGGACATTTATATCTAAGATCTGGGACGATTGTTGACTTGATTATTATTAAATAAATTGACACCTTACGTTAATTTGCCTTGTTATAGCCATTTCATACAACTGTTTTGACAGTTGTGTATATTCAAATCGCAACTGTCATTCTTTGGAATGACAGTTGCGATTTGAATATACGGACACTTTAAGATGGTTGTCAATGAGGTGTAAAATTATAAGCAGGAAAAAGACACAATGTAGTAGTGTGGGTAATTAGGTAACCATTTTGTCGTCATAATGTTTTGCATAGTGGTAAACCTAAAAATGTAATAAAGATAAGTTTTAAAATCATAACTCTTTATAAATGGCGACAGTTTACTAGCCTATCACTTAACGGCTATGACCCATTTTCTTTAGAGCTATCCCACACAGCAGATTTTTATCGGCCATTAAAATCTTCAATATGACACTATGGGTAACACCGTATACTTGAGTTGGTTATTAAAAGTGAAGATAGTGTAAAGAGATTTTGTATATTATCATTTTCTATGTTAAAAAATATTCATGGTGGAAAAGTAAAAAATGTATCCCTCTATCTGGTGACCTCGACGTGATTAAATTATAGAGTTATGAGCAACAGGGTGTAAAGTTTACTCGTTGTCTATATAAAAGGGACGATCCTCCGACCAGACGGGTGTCGTGTGTGGTGGGCAACTGCCCGACGATTGATGTCGGGACGATATGTACGAGTATATACTCGTCGCGCGATAAACACTGTTTGCGCGATGCAGGATTTTGCGTGACGTCAGTGTGATGCGTAGTTCACATGTGGCGTTATAGATGCCGCCACAGGATTGACAAGAACTACCGAAATGAAAGCTATTGCCCCTTGCGTAAGCCCTCTGGTGGACCTTGTCAGGATTAGAGAACTATTTATTTGGCCAATCGTGGTGATTATATAGCGCATAATAACAGTAATAGGATAACAGCCTCCTTCACGCAAAAACAAACCTATCGTAATCACCAATCCGTTTACCAAAAGTGGTGATCATGGCTGCAGCTACACAATTATTTACTGTAGTCTATAAGAAGATCCATGTTTTATACCAGACTAGACGGGTTGATAATGACGACAGCCCCTCAAAACCTGCCACGTAGGACTCTTCAACTTGAGTCTGTGACCTAAATGTATCATCAGATAAATCGCCCGTGTGCGCCAACCCTTACCTTAAAAGTAGGTATGACCTAAATTTCTCTCATCAACAAAATGTACAAGCCGTTCCGCGTCGTCATGCAAAAAATTAACACCACATCTCACATTACGTTATAAAAATAAAAAGGAGAAAATGAAGGTGCCATATTTGACGCCCCTAAAACCATAGTACATAGGCGGGTAACGTTATGTGAACCATGAAAAAGATGAGACGAGATAACTTCGTCAAAGGTGACTCTTTATGTAGATACGTAGGTATCCTTTGCAGCTAAAAAGCATCAGAGTGCCTTTCAAAGAAAATAGCTATTCGCTTTTAGTCGTGCCTCTTGGCGACCTTTTACACTCATTTTTACAACAGTTAGTAAATGTTCCAACTAATGTTTTTGGGCTTTTTCAAAGTGCTTTTCAGTTTGTTGAATCTGTTTGGATTTTGTTTTGTTGTGACTATAGGGTGGGCAGACAAGTAGCTAACTGGGGTTTCAACCTCATGTTGATTTATTATTTAACTTTCGTATCTTTCTATCATTATTTGTTGAATACATTTCACCTGCCTAGCCTTATGTTGAGGTTGGCTTCCAGTCAAACCGGATGCAGCTGAAAACCAGTATTTCATATGGAGGGACTGTCTATATGACCTCCACAACCCAGTTACTGGGTAATACGATACCCATTGGGAAGACTGGTTGTCAGACTTTTGGGCTTCTGACGTAACAACAGTCAAAGATCCACGAATGACACCTGGGACCAACGGCTTAATATGCTTTCCGAGGAACGGATGCACGGAGCAATTACAGAATCATAAATCTATTTGTTGAATAGATTTGTGATTCATTAATGAATTATACTTTGTTATTTTTGCATGATTGCTAATGGTTACTTTGTTATTTTTGCATGATTGCTAATGGTTACTTTGTTATTTTTGCATGATTGCTAATGGTTACTTTGTTATTTTTGCATGATTGCTAATGGTTACTTTGTTATTTTTGCATGATTGCTAATGGTTACTTTGTTATTTTTGCATGATTGCTAATGGTTACTTTGTTATTTTTGCATGATTGCTAATGGTTACTTTGTTATTTTTGCATGATTATTGGTATTTGAATGGTAATTGAATATAATAATTATTTTCGTATAGGCTGCTCAGAAAGTATACATTTTTCTCTCTCTTGATCGGAATGAATGGATAGAAATTGACATTTTACTGATGCCAGGCAAGTATCTCAATGTATAAAGAAGACAAAGAAGTACGATACCTTCATTCTTCACCTCAATATACCGACATCGCATCAACCTGGTGCATCATAAAGATATCAACGACGCACTACGTACCTACATACATCATTCAATCTAGCTTGTACATGTAAGTACTATGTATGTTTATGTATATTTTGATGAAAACTATCAAACTTAGACTAGAATTTTACTTAAAATGTGAGACTGGCATCTGTGACGGTGTAACCCTAATCTACTTTTAAGCTTATAAAGTTGTATCCACACTTTCATGTCCTTAGTCAGATTTTCGGAACTTCAATACTGCTGAGACTGGTGAGGGTCTTCTGGGTTTGATCCCTAGGTCGGGCATAGTGTTATTTGGTTTTTCGATAAGGAATTTCTCAGTTGCAGCTCCTAGACTAATGGCAATAAGCTCGCCCATAATTATAATTATATTAGACAAAATAACTGCCGAAATGTGGGTTAACTAAATATCTCTGCCTAACCCTTCAGAGAACACAGGTTGTAATAATATGTTTCATGTGTTCAGTGGTGTAAAGCAGTCCCAGTGGTAACTGTAGTGGTAGTTGTAGGTCGTAGGTTCGAATTCAATCAGGCGGTTCACTTTATTGTAAATAATTTCATCACCACTGCTCTTTTGCTCTAATTATATTTCGTTCTATATTTTTGTTGTCACGTGGTTGTCACATTTTTCCCATGTCCCATCGACTGCTCAGTCAAACTTCTAAACGGTGAAGGAAAACATCGTGAGGAAGCCGGCATGTCCTAGAACCAAATCTTCGAAGATATGTGACTTCTACCAACCCGCACTGGGCCCGCGAGGTGGATTACGGCCCACTCCCCCTCACCGAGAGCAGGCCTGGGTCCCGATAGTGGGAACATTATAAGCTGATTATACTATGTGTTCAATATCTTCTTTACTTTTAATAATAAAGTTGAATGTCAAACCTGCGGTCAAACCTAAACTAAGGGATGAACAGACCTTGTTTGTAGTGGGTAGGTATTGTAACTATTGTCAGTAAGGGATTGTGTTGAGTCTGGGCCGACCACAAAAGGTCTGACATGGATCTATGTTGAGATAGAACTATTTTGTGTACCTACTTATTGTTTGTGATTTCCATTTAATAACATAACATCACGCCCTGTTTCCCCGAAGGGTTGGGCAGAGGTGTACCTGTAACAGGTACACATTTCGCCAGTTATGTTTAAGTCCCATGTAATAGGAGCGGAGCCTTTAGCCATCAACCGGGCACAAATCCAGGCTCCGGGCGGCTACTGAGGAATTCCAGATAGAAAAATCCATTTTCTCGACCCGGGAATCGAACCCAGGACCTTATGCTCAGCAGTGCGATGCCTAGGCCAATGAGGTAGTCCATTAATAATGGTTGTATATTCTAGAATAGAATAGAATAGTTCTTTATTTGCACAGAAAGTAGGTACAAGTTACAGATGTTAAGGTTAAAATGATCCTAATACTAACTACCTTAACTAAGGCATGCAAACAGTTTACTTACTATACATATTATTAAAAAATTCAATCAAATCAATACAAGTTTACCATGTAACATCTTTTTTTTAAGAGAGGAAGTTATTAATTAATTATGTTTTAAAAACGTAATTTCAGCGGTAAATCCACTTGCCTTTTGACACAATGAATTTGAATCTCTAAGCTACACTAATCTTCACCAAATATTGGTTGATAAAAATCCTTCTAGAGTTTTTCAACCTTTTAGGGTTTTGGGGATTAAGATTATTTCGTTTTTTTTTTTTTGTAAAACCGTTTAAAAGGTTTATAGGAGAATGAAAAGGTCGGATGACTAATATAAGCTTCAAATAGAATATAATCAAATGTCAGTAAAACGACACACCCTTTGCAGAAACCGATTGTTACACAATCGCCACGTCATCAGCGGTTCACTGCAGTACCACAACATACTTTCTCCATTAGCATTCCGCCCCATTTAGTATTGAAATCATAAAACAAACGAACGCCATATTTTTACGAGCAAAGGCGCGTAAACCGAAGCGGGTTCACGGTCGGTCAATGAGCCATCAATCATGAAACGGTCAAAGGTTTCGTAATGTTTCTCATACATTACCGGGTTTTTTACATTTTATTCGAATATAAGTCCTTTAGGAGCAGACTGCTACAGCGTTTTTTTTTCAACCATTTAGCTGACAGGGACGGGGGCACCCGACTCTAACAAAAAAAATCAGTTAATAGCTTAATATTTCGCAAACGGATCCATAAATCCAAAAATGGTTTTCACTAACTCATTTTTGAACGACCTTTCTAACGATACCCCACAACATGAGGTAGATGAGAAAAAAAAAACATCCCCTCTTTACGTGTAGGGGAGGTACCCTAAAAAAATATATTTTTCCTGATTATATTTTACCACTTTATCGGCATGATTAATATGTATACATATGCCAAATTAAAGCTTTCTACTACTAACCGTATCTGAGCTAAGCCGCGGACAGACAGACAGACAGACGGACATGGCGAAACTATAAGGGTTCCTTGTTTACTACGGTACCTTTCATGTTGTTGAATTGTCAAAATGAAAGGCATTGCCATTGTTAGTGTGTTACGTAATTACTTCGTTTTACCTTTAACGACTGAAATACACTTCTAGCAAGTACCCGTCCTTGCATTACACAAAGTGAAGAGACATATCCGTTATTTCAACTGCACTCATACCTACTCTTTAAACTGCAACACTGGAATACTGCTTCGCTTAGCCTTTTTTTGCAAGTCGGCAACTGCTCAGTCTGTTGTCCTTTAGTTGTGGTACCTACTGTCCTTTCAGTTATTTTACCTCTGACTGCGGCAACCCAACAGCAACCCTATTATAACGAGTATAAAGATTACTGTGATTTTGACAGATTTTTCAGTGGCAACAACTAAACAGCAACCGTATTTTAACTACAATAAAGATCATTGTGACTTTATCAGTGATGCAAATATAGAGGTGAAAGAGCGGTCGGAATTTTAAAAAGATTCAAATGTACCTTTTATGAAACCTGTGAAGGAAGAACAAAATAAAACAAAATCAAGAAGGTTTTCTCACGAATTTTATTCTGTCTTATTTTTTTAAATTTTGATACTTGTCATAAGATTTCATAGTAACGGTTAGATAACTTGTTATCTTATAAATTCCGAACATATTATTATGATAATTACCAAGTTAATAATTATATGATCTTTACACAAACAATAATTGAGGAAAACATTCGATACAAAACTTATGTTAACAGAAAATGTGACACTGAAACTTTGCATTTTACGACGCAGTTTTCGAACTCAGTTGAACATAGAAAATAATGATTTATTTATGTACATAAAACTGATCGAAAACAGGAAATGTACAAAAAAAACAAAAAATAAAGATTCAATTTGGTCTATTTCACCATCTGAGCAAAACAGCTGAATAACTTAACTTCAATTATTTACATAATAAAAAATATAGTATTATCGTGATCACGACGTAATAGGCAAAGAGCTAGTGTCACAACACAAACCGTATGATATTATAGTACAACAGTCATACATCATAAAAAATACATCAATATAAAATTGTACGGAACACGAGTTAAAACAACACGACCTTATGGAGAACATGTGACACAGATTTATCCAAATATTTTTCAGATAAAATGTAGCGTTAGAAATGCAATTGGGAATATTTTTAGGAACAAAACTTTCACTTGTTTTGTAAATATTTGTTAGTAACGATTGAGTACTTTAATTAAATTGCGTGTGCGGTATTTCGTTACAACATTTTTAGAGGTAACAATTTATTTTCTATATATTTTTTTCATCGAAGGTATTTTTACCGGAAAGCTTTGTATTTTTTTACACATAAAAACTTACGCTTTTTTCCCATGGGAGTACGTAGAAACTACAGAATGACATCTGCTACGATCCTTTTGCTTTTTTATCGTTTCAAAAGAATTTTTTTATTTTTGTTATTATCTTTTCACTCACAATGAGAGAGCCTGTGAATCCCTGAATCCTCCTTGAACCAGAAAAACCTAATGCATCATATAAGGTCTTTCTGGTTCTTCTTCTTTACAAAGTCCTGCCAAGCAACCGAGCAACTAATAAAATTATTCAGGTAAGTTTAATTTTACCTACATCAGTAAAAACAGTGCCACAATTATATGATACGTAGTAGCCTAGTTTTCCCGAACGTAATCTCAGTTTAGATGCTGCGAGAAATTAAACAGTAATATTCCTGTACATAGCCCGGTACCTCTGCTGCTTTTGCATTCCCAGAAAATCAAAACCATATTGCAACATACTAGGCTAATTGAATATTATAGGTTGCCATAGATGAAATAGCCAAAGAAGAAATGGAGAGATGCTAGGAGACAAAATTACTCGAAAAAGAAGAGTAAGATCCACTAAGCAAAAAAATAGTTCTCGCCTGTAACGAACTAAGCATGTTTTACAATAAAAGCAAGACCTCTTTTCAGAATCAATCTGCCTAGCCTTTTCCCAACTATGTTGGGGTCAGCTTCCAGTCTAACCGGATGCAGCTGAATACCAGTATTTTATATGGAGCGACTGCCTATCTGACCTCCACAACCCAGTAACTGGGTAATACGATACCCATTGGTAAGGACTGGTGTCAGACTTTCGGGCTTCTGACGACCCGTAACGACTGTCAAAGATCCGCGAATGACAGCCGGGACCAACGGCTTAACGTGCTCTCCGAGGCACGGAGGATTCTCGGTATGTAAAGATGGTCACCCATCCACTGACCAACCCCAGCAAGCGTAGCTTAACCTGATGGATCAGCCAGTGCGGCTGTTCATCTCATGACCTATTTTCAGAATAAATATGTTAAAACAAATTCCAGCCTCGTTACAAAACACAACCATTTAACAAAACTAAACTAACAAACTTTTATTACAAAGCCACACTTTACAACTATGACAAAACAGTAATTCAACTAAAAATTTGGTCATGCGTGAGCCCTAAATCACCCGCTATATGTAACATGTAGAATCGACCTCGGTACCTCGCCCCAGCACCCATTCACCGAACCCCAGCTAGTTTATAGCTAGATTTCCTGACCTCATAAACTCAGCGTGTTGATATTAAAGCTTCTCTGATTCGCAGCGCGAAATATTTCACTCTTTTTTTCATACGAGTGTATATACATTTTTTCACATACATTTTTTTTGTCTGATCTGGGTTAATATGAAAATGTGCACTGTTTTTGATAAAAATACCGGCTTGCTAATATTCGTGTTAAGCCGCATACTCTAATTTGGTTGTGATAGGAGATTGGACGCAGTTTCGTGAAGACTTAAATTACTTTTGTGGGTATCAGCAGGGTTGTATGTGGCTGAACAATCTTAATTTCATGTTTGTTTCCTGTTTCATTCGTATAGGGGCTTATTTTGAAAAGCATTTTACAGCAATTTATCATGACATGAATTTTTGTGTCTATTAGTTTTTATTGATGTAAATCCGGTTTGCATGTCAGAATTAGCTGAAAACAAAATAGATAGATAGATAGATAGAATATTCTTTATTATGCACACCATACAAATTACAGAAATAAATTTAGAAATGTTACATAGGGTGACACAATGGGCGGTCTTATCGCTAAAAGCGATCTTTTACAGACAACCTTTGGATGGATTAAAGGGAGAAGGAGAGACAATACTGCAGGTAGTCAGTGGTGTACCATTTACATACACAATAAATACATAACGAATAAACCTAACCACATAAATATATACATATACATATATATATATATACATAGATATATATAAAATAATAAACATGAAACAAGAATAAGGAACTATATGTAATGATTATGTCGGACGGAAAGAGGAAGTGTTTTTTCACCAGAGTTTTAAAAGTGGTCAAAGATTGAGCACGCCTTATCGACACGGGCAAGGCATTCCATAACCGTACTGCTTGAACTGTAAAAGATTTGTCATAAAAGCTGGTGGAATGAAATATTGTGGCTGGTGAAATATTGGAATATTTAAAATTGACTTCAAACTTCAATTGCAAAAGCTTTTCAGAGTAGCAACTGCAATATCTAAGCTTACTACTGAGCTGCTACCACGGCAGCGATCAATCAATCTCGAACTTTAAATTTACCAAGCACGACCTTAATCCAAACGATGCAAATAAACGTAATCCCTATAGACATTCAGGACCCCAATACGAAAATATTTCAATACAAAAAAGCCCATTACAATTTCGTCGGTGCTGCACACGGCCGAAACAGAATGGCGTCAAACTCCCAATCTCGCGATGAACACCATTTTATTGATGACAATACTGATTGTTTTTTCCTTTTGTCAACTTTCTTGTTACACAGAATCGTAAATACGTTTCAGGACTTTTAATCATGTATTGTTTGAGTTTTTTAAGAGGATTCGGTAAAAAGTACTCGTATCTATAAATCACGATTGAACCCTTTGTGTTCACGATAAGTTAAAACAGTTTATTTATGCATGAAAGGTAAAAGTGTAATGTTTGTTTCAGATATTGCGTTGTCTGATTGGCTTTGAGGGTTCAAATGTTATGTAACAATAAAATGGAAGCCTACTTTACAAAACTGTTATTTATGTTCCATTGAATATTGATGCAGAGTGATTGTATAAGTGATTTTATGTTTATTCAAATTTTCATAAGTTTAGGTTCTGACCTAGATAAAATCCAATATGTAGTCTGTACTCTGTACCAGGTCTACTTATAACAAGAGGATCGCCACAGCACAGATTGAGATGTGCAGCATGTTCTTGAAAATTACATCAGAAGAAATTTCGATACCTTTAGAACAAAATACATAAAATAACATCACGCCTGTAATCACAGAAGAGTAAGCAGAGTTGTACAGTACACCTACATTTTACCAGTTATGTTTAAGTCCCACGTAATAGGGGGCGAGCCTATTGCCATCATCCGGCCACAAATCCCGATTCCGGGCTCCTACTGAGAAATTTCTAATTAAAAAACCCAATATAACTTTGCCCGAGCTAAGAATCGAATCCAGGACCACATACTCAGGCCACTAGACCCGAGATAGTCCAAACAAAACGAACTATGTACATAAATAATATAATAAGAGAGATTATCCAATACATTAAGCATCTCCCGAAAAGTAAATATCAAAATTCCTAAGACATCCATTCCCGAATATATTTTATTTTACGTTTTTCGTTTTCTAGGTGCTCAATTTAATACTCCGTTAGGTACGCCGTGTAAATGAAACAAATAGCTTTTTTGTTCTAGAAAGTTCCAAGCACGTACTTAGGCGGAAAAATAAAGATAATTCGCCGTCTTAAAAACTTCCTAATGCCGACACTTTAGCATTCCGAAGTAATTCTTTGCAACAAAGAAGTTAATGATCTGTGTCACATGGCTCTTTGAACTGAAAATGTCTTATTTTAAGTATACAGTCTTTAAGATTCTAATTTATTTACAATAACAGTCATTCTCAATGACAGTACGAAGTGAAATAACAATATGTATGTTATTTTTTCTGCATGATTTGATTAATCCATGAGACAATTCATTCGATTTATTTTTTGAATTAACATTGTTAGCTTTCATGAGGGTGTCAGGTTTATTTTTATCAAATGACTTCATTCTGTCATCCATTTTGAATGGCAATGATATTACAATAAAAATATTATTTACATGATCAAAAAAAAGTTCAAAATGTACAGAATCATGACGATTTCTGAAAAATTGGATTATCGTTTTAAAAAATGACAATTTATTCAGAAACCTATATTACAATTACACCTATGAATACTTAAAACGTTACCTGTATTACATATTACATTAATTTAACATCGTATATACACTGCTTTAGTCCGATATTTACAACCATGGCTTGTCCCGTGACACACTGAATGTTCCGACCGTCACTTTACACATAATTGTAAATATCTTCCATGTCTCATACATTCATCTCTGACATCGCTGCTTGAGGGACCCTAGACTGCGAGAAGTGCTGCGAGGGGGGCGACGATGGAGGGGGGAGGGCAGACCCATTCCCCGGCCCTTGAGACTGCCCCGTCTGAGCCTGCACGTCAGGCAAATTCCCCGCACTGCTCATAAAAGTCGCGTTCTTCGGTAGCGTCATACAATTCGACGCGTTACATATCTGATTCTGCTGATAACTGAACCCCACTTTTCTCGGCAAAGTCGTACATTGTCCCCTATTTGTTGGCGGACTCGATTTCTGCGACAAATTCGACATTTGTATCCCCGTGTGACAAACGTTCGGGCAGTTCGCTGTAGTGAAGTGGGGAACTCGATTTGTCATTGCGATTATCGCGTTTTTGTCCTGATGATCGATGTCGACAATCGTGCTCGAGCTTTGTGAGTGTCCGACGAAGTAATGGGGATGCTTCGACGATACGCTATCGAACGTTGAGTTATGGTTCCTTTTCTGTTGCTGCTGGAGTGCTTTAACTTGGAGTCTAGTTTTATCTCTTTGATAGTAAACCCCGGCGAATATAAGAACGTTAAGAATTAGTAGGGAGCATCCTATAGCTATGGTTACACTTAGGGCTGTGGAGTAGGCGGTGTAACCTGCTACTTCTAAATTAGAAACGTCTTGTGTGTGCGTGTTGTTTGGAACTTGGCTCTGTGTGACGGCAGACCCTGGTCGCGCGGACATCACACTAATGCACGTAGTAACGTAAGTGTCCATCGTAGTAGAGGGTATATCTAATGTGAGGTTGTAGGTCGGTTTGCGGTACAGCTCCATCGTAGGGTCGAAGTAGTTGGCGCGTGTGAGAGGGTCCGGCCTGACCAATCCGTCGTACAACTCTGGGTCATTGTGGTTCCTAAAAAGGTTGTGTTTCGCAACCACGTCCTTCATCCCAGCGCGGTGGATTTCCGGGATCAGCCGTAGCCACACGGACAGTTGATGAGCCCTGTAATGGTTTTTCATCCGTGGTTTCATCCCTGCAATGGAATTTTTAATTGTGTAACGCGTAAAGGAATTTCATGGGAGAAAATTGTGTGGTGCGAATAAATGAAAAAGGTTGACGTAATTAACTTTCGGAATGGATATTACCAGCGATCGTGAGGTGAGCGGGATTAAATTTTCTCTTTTGAAGATTAATGTGCGGATAACGTTCTATTATTAGATTTTTAGATAAGAACGTTCTTTGGTATATTGACTTATTTGAAATTGGTCTCATTGAGAACGTAAATTAGATTTAAGGCGTTCAAAAAATCGTAATGTCTTTTTGTAATGCTTAGAAATTTGATAATGATTTTTTCCTTTATTTATGTAGGTTTGACAAATTGATGTCATACCACGCCACTGTCATCACATTATGTACAGCATTTGCTTACCGATTTCCAAATACTTCTGGTACAGTGTATCATACTCGTCCCACAGTATGCTCTTGTATTTGTTCCTTTCTCTTGATATTGGCAGCACCGATTCTTGACGGTGAACTTCATTCGGGTTTCTATAAAAACAAAAGAAATACGTGTTACGATGTGGTTAAAGCCGAGACAAGATTTAGAAGGTGCAATTTAGTTGCATTTTGTAAACAGTGTTTTAAACGATGTAAGTCATTTGTTGTTGACAAGAGTACTCATATTATGATGCATATACAAGCGTATTTTTGATCATGTAAAATGAGTCGCGTAATTTACGTTAAAATAAAATTCAACAAACAAAAAACTCTATTTGCGTCGTCGTGTGGCAAAAACCAGATGTGTATGAATCCGACTGCAATGTAAATTTCCTGACTCAATAACGCGACTATTAACAAAATTATACACGCGTGGCCTCCACCTTCAAACAATTGCGTTAAATAAACCGTCAGTTAATTTGAAAACGGAACAATTTAATGAAACGGTAAAATAGAGACCATTGAAGAGTATCTTAAAATGAGAGCGATTTTTCAGAGCTATTTCAATAAATAGACTTTTTAATGAAAATTTATTAATTTCAATAAATGTTGACCTTGAAGTATTCAAAACGACTAGATAATCCTAGCTATCTCTATTAACTTTACGTTAAATTAATTCATCTAACAGAAACTTGAAGCGAAGCGTATAAGTTTTAAAATGGAAACAACTCGACGTCTGTTTCAAAATAGTTATGAACAATACAATTATTTCAAACTTTTGTTGACGACTAGTTGAGAAATATAACAGTTATTTCAATTAAATTGAATACAAACAAATGGTACTGGCTGAAAACAAACTTTGTTGTTTGGAAAATGTAGGCACGGGAAAACGCCGAAATATACTCAGTGAGCCTTATAATGGGGTACTTGTTAAACCATTCATAATTTTGGCTGTGTTTTGTTCACAACTTGTTCACAGTTACTTTCTTGTTATTAAGTAAAGTAACCATAAAAGTTAATGTTATTGTTGGTAGAGATAAAAAATCATATTGTTTTTCCCGAAAAATGACGATAGTCGATCGATCTACAGATGAACGGGTGTTGAAAAAAAAACGACACACATACAACGTGGAAAGAGAATAAATGACAATACTGTCAATGTATAAGAATATACAACGTGTTTTTTTATATCCCATAACTCTAGGGTATGATTGAGACCATATCAAAGAACCAACTGGCTGGCATATGAATTAATCTTCAATCATCTTCTTTTTTTTTTTCAGTTTTCATACGAAATAATTCGACAAAGTCACGATTATTAATGTTAAACACCCTTACATGAAATAATTTGACAACGTTGCATTTTCTTAGCTTTAAATATGAATGATTGGTTTGAATAAAAATTAATACTTTACTACACTAAATGAATTACTTTACTACACTACTGCGAAGTTTGGCAACGTCGCAAAAGTAAAGATTCGTCATACTGGTGACAATTTTTGCCCTAATTTAATTATGATTGACTATATCTTCGAAATTATGCATTTTTGGATCACCTATTCTAGGAGATTTTGTGTTCTTTTTACTTAAATAATATAACCCTAGAGTTATGGGATATCAAAAACAACACGTTGTATAATATAACTAATTGATAAGAGTATTTTGAAACTATCAAAAAAATCCTTGAGAGCAGTGGGCCAGCCAGTGGCAACAGCCGCGACTTACGAGTAGTAGATCGTAGGCGCGCACCCTGTCAGGCGCTTTACTTTGTGTAAATAATTTCATCACCACTGCTCTCAAAACTGTGAAGGAAAACATTTTGAGGAAACTGGCATGTCCTAGAACCTAATATTCGAAGACATGAGACATCTACCAACCCGAACTGGGCCCGCGTAGTGAATCCGGCCTCACAGAGAGGAGGCCTGTGTCCCACTGGTGGGTACGGTATAGACTGATGATGCATGCAGATAAATCCTAGCATCGAAATTAAAAAAGTGATTATTTCAAACTAAATAGTATTTTAGGGGTATGAGGAACAGGGTGTAAAGTTCACTCATCCCCCATAGAAAAGGGAGGATCCTCCGACCAGACGGGTGTGATGTCTGGCGGGCAACTGCCCAGAGGTTTGAAGTTGGGAGATTCTATATATGTTTATCGCGCGGTAAACTCTAATTGCGCGATGCAGGATTTTGTGTGACGTCAGGATGTTATGTGACGTCAGGTCTTTGATGCGTAGTTCGCATGTAGCGATGTAGATGCCGCTACAGTATGTATGTAATTTGTAGTGATGGGCTGACTATGGGTTTTGCCGATCAGCCGTATAGTGTAGCGTATAGTGACTAAACAATTTTATATTTTTCATAGAATTTATGTATGCAGAATGAGAACGTCATTACTTAAACGAATATAATTTAATTTAGTGTGTTATTGTCGTCTCCAAAAACCATTGACGTGTTTAAATACAGTGCAAAAATACTCTGAATTAAATACAGTAGTTACTAGCAACTATTTTAGAAAAAAATCTACTGTCACAAATTTTTTACTCCAGACCTGTAAAGAGTGGCAATTAGGCTATCGCAAATAATACAGCGGTCATTACAAATTGATATCAGTCTGCTAAAATAATAAATAAAAAATGTTTACTTAAAATTATAGAAAACTGGATTTTTCTAACAATACAAATAGCGTATAAATTGGCACGAAATAACCAAATTTTTTTAATAAGGCACTAGACATGCGTGGGGCGATGGTATCAACAATTCAACACAAACTTTGTGGTATTGTGTCAAATTATCACCAATTAAGTTTAATACCACGGGTAGAATGTTAATTGTTATTAATTATTTTAATTGTGTATGTTTAAAAAACGTATATGTGGTTTCAATTAATAATTTAATCACCATACCACGCCTAATAAAATATCACAATCATACCATAACATTCCCACCTCCTCTACCAACATTATTCCCATTTATTTATAAATACACGTGCCGCATATTTCCATTTCATCTAGGTCGTTAGTAAGTCTCCTGCTAACAGTTTACCTAGTCGTGCGTAAAGTTTACCCATCCAGCTTTATAGAGAGACTCTCACAGGGATGAGTGACAGAGAAAACACTCTACATAGCCGATCTTTTTCAATAACTCGATATGCCATTAAATAAAACTTATACTACCTTCTTCACTAATATCAAAAACTAATAAATTATATTAATATTTTACGTCAAAATTTTCTAGTAATGCTCCAAATCTGAGGAATGACTACCAAAATACAAGCCTTGGCTTAGTTTTGGAATCAGTTTCCAGTACATTAAGTAAAAATAAATAAATACTGTATCTATGTACCAAAATCTTTTGAATGCTCTGATAATAAACTTTTACTTTACTTAATATGATTTGTAACAAAAAACTTTTACTTTACTTTTATTTAATTTACATTTTTCGGACCACTGTACCTACTCATAATGTGTAATCTACGCATATTTACACCTAGGTCACAGGAAAGCGTAAGGTACCTAGTCTCCTACTTAATAAACAAGAGAAAATAATGATAGTGTTTTGTTTTATTTCCCTTGATTTATGTGCTGTCGTGAGAAATAATGTTCACGCTTAAGTGGCGCGACGGATATGAATTTGTTACACACGCAATTCTGATTTAGGTGGCGTAGGCTAGAGGTGTTATTGATTTTCCTTTAATAAAGATTAGAGAAAGTAGGTGTTTAGTTTTGTATTTAATAGTGAACCTTTTTAGTATATTACGTAATGCCCAAGTTATTTAAATTTGTTATTGTAAGGGTCACCTTGTGAGGACGACTTAGCCAAACTAGGTATGTGATACTTATGATAATATCTTTTTGAAAGAAATTATTATTATGTTCTCGAAAAGTAGTTTTTAAATGCCTGACTGACATAAACTACAAAATTGTGACGTCATCTCATGAAATTCCATTGGTCACTTATCTTTTTATTATAAGTTACTCTAGCACTATTTTCTACATACATTTTTAAACATCAGCCTAATATTCCCATTGCTGGGACACCGGCCTCCTCTCTGTGAGAGGGAGAGGGCCGTAATCCACCACGCGGGCCCAGTGCGGGTTGGCAGATGTCACATGTCTTCGAATTTTTGGTTCTAGGACATGCCGGTTGTTGCGCATGTTTTCCTTGTTTTGAGAGCAGTGGTGATGAAATTATTTACACAAAGTAAAATACCTGCTTGGGTTCAAACCCACGACCTACAACTCGGCACTCAATACAGCAAAATATTAATTAGTACAAAATATCGTCAACACTCAACTCTGAGTGGGCACAATGTGGCTGCATCAACTACTTAGTCCGTAACCGCTGTTATGTAACTGACAATCAATTAAGTACATAGCAAGTTTGTTTAATAAGTAGTTAGTTAAGTAGAAGATTGATCAAGTATCTACTAATTACTTAAGTTTTGTAGTATCTACATAATTTCATCTTATAGCAATCGTAATTAGTAAATCCTAACGAATTCTATGAAAATTCTCTAAAGCGATACAATCCCAGAGGATGAAAACTCCTCCTAACTACTTAATCTACAATTGAAAGTTCCGAAAATACGACACAAAATAAAGTCCATTGAAATATTGAACCGACAATTTGACAAACAAAATTCACAAACAATTTGACAAACTCACCCGGTTCTCGCGAAATTAGCCATATAAAGTATAAATGCTTCTGACAAAGCCACTTCAGACTTGGTATAGTTTCTGGGAAAATGGCCGAGCCCCTCCACTAATGGGGCTCCGAATAAGTACGGGAGCTCTTCTCCGTGGACTGACCCCATCCGCTGCAATAGAAAATGGTATTAGTGGTGAAATATTGGGTTGAATGAAGATTTAAGTATGGAATTGAAAAGATGAGGAATAAAATTTTGAATTATGGGAATAATTGACTGCTGACTTTTAAGTTGAGCATTTAAATGACTCGGTGGATGGACTAAGATTTTTTTCAAGAATCTGCAGTTTGGAACGGGGAACTAACCGACAGACAATTTTTAAGTTCTTAATTGTGCATATTGTGTACCGGATGGGATTTATATCTGCTTTTATGTTGTTGAGTTTTTATTGCGGTTAATAATAATTAATTTAACATCGTTTAAAATCATGTTGTCATTTAATCAATGATCGTTGTGAATCTGATTTTGAATAATTTTAACTATCAACTAACAATATCTACATAATTATTTATTAATAAATCACCCATTTTATTGCAATCATAAATCGCAAAAATTTATTGAAAGCTATCATTAATTGGATTTCAAGCATTCAATGAATATGACTAATTAAATTTTATAACTGCGAGAAATTTGTTTATTTATATTCCAAAATGACAACATGCAAATACATTAAACTAATAATCGAGTACAACTTTTACAATACTGATGAACTGAATCGTACAAACGCCGACATATTATTAAGCGATAATTATTCAGTATAAGCTGACCTGGCATTTTATAGGCCTTCCGTACAATGAGAGGTCAGTTCACACTAAGAATGTTTAGCTTATTATGTCATCGTGCTTAAAAGAAATGAAACACAAAGACGAAATAGATGTCAAAAAGTAATAAAAATATTCTAACCCTCACCTGAGGATAATCCCCATCTTTGGTCTGGTAATCGAACACGTAGAAGAAGGTTCTTGGTGAGGTATCAGGGGAGCTGAGGAAGTCTCCAGTCTGGACCAGTGGCGCCACGTATTGAGCATCTGATAGAGCCAGTACAGCTGCGTCTCGCGTGTTTATGGGGTGCTGGTGCAAAAGAAAATAAATTTGTAAACTTTAGTTTTTAACGGGGATGTGCGGATGTCCTACAATTCAAATATTATTACGTTTTCTTGCAATTTGAAGGTCAGTGTCAGGTTGTATGCTGATTAAAATATGATTCGCGACCGTAACAAATATGGCTTTACAAAAATATTTAGATTATAATTTTGTGAAAATTGGAATTTCGCGGGCTTCTCTGACAGTGTCCGTCTGGATTGAGGAGCCATGTCTCATATTTGAACGAGGGTACTACCAATATTTAGTAGTAAATTAGCCGATTTTGTAGGCCGGATCCTGGAATTTGTAGTAAAACCCTTAAAAAGTTATACGACATTAAAGGTGGCTCCTCAATCCAGATGTCTGAATTGAGGAGCCACCTTAGAACTCGAAAACTAGCCAACGGATATTTTTGAAAATTTTGTAGGATTTAGTAGTACTTATGCGTAGCCTGTACGAAAAAAATGGGTTTTGTAGGGCTGAATTTGATATAGCTACAATGCTTTGATTTTTCATAAAAATCCATAAATTTCACCGCGCTGTTTCTCGGAAAGTAATCAACCAATTACAACAGATTCAACAGATTCAATTAGAACAGATACACAGGCAGTGGAAGGAACACGGGTGGGTTTTAGTCAGTAAAAGTCTGACACTCCCTCTCGGTCCGCCCAGAGCGGGAGGAGTCATTTGATGATTTCCCACCCAAAAAAAAAAAGAAAAAGACCTACAAAATCGGCTAATTTACTACTAAATATTGGTAGTACCCTCGTTAAAATATGAGACATGGCTCCTCAATCCAGACGGACACTCTCTGACAAACTCTTTTGTCTTTATATTATATATTAATAACTGTTTTTGGCATCATTCATGAAGCTCAAGGCTATTTACAAGACCTTAACATACGATCTTCTTTCTGATCAGTGAAGTAAGTATTGCGGTGAAATTGTATGTATAAATGTAACCATCTACATAATTCAATCTGGTAAAAGACTTCTGGACAAACTCTACCTCCAAATATCAGCACAACTAACCATGTCCTACGTTGTGTAATTCAACAAAATTCTCTTTGTTCCTCCAAGTCGTCTTTAGTAAAATGGCCGCGTAGACAAGCCTTTAAATAAGATTACCCTTTCCAACAAAGCTTTCCTAGAATAAATGCTAACGAGACTTGAACATATCTCACAAACGTGATGTGTGTCTGGAATTAAATTCACACAAGAATTCAGTACAAAACTATGAACTAAGTGTGGCGTTTTATTGACTGCCAAAATCTGAACCACTCCTTTACTTTACTTTACTTAGTTTTACTTTACTTTGGTCGGCGTTAAAATCAATATTAACGCGGTCCTTAATTAAAATTCCTTTGAAATTCTCAAGTTAAATGTTTGTAAGTCCACCTCAATCATTAACAGGGTTGAGTTTGAACTGGTGACCTTTCGATTGGAGGTCAACTCCGCCGGTTGTGCTATATTTATAATTCATTCACTTGTTATAACGCGTTTACGTGGGATATGTTCCGGTCATATGGTTATTAATGAGTGGGACAATGGCCGGTTGACAGCTTGGACAAAAGGAGATCTAACAATAGAGAAGACCAATATTATATACTATTCAATGGAGTAGTTCTATTTAAGAGTTTGTTTATTTGTAACTAATTCTAGTTTAAAGTACCAAGATACGTAAATAAATGAGGAAAACGATAGGATATCAAATTTTAGACACACGTAAACAAATAACGTCAAATATTTGAAGTTGAAATAGAGACTGTAATTAGGATCAAAATTGTCAAAATAAGATTAGCTTTATAAAACTGGTGCTTTCTATTAAAACTTAAACTGAATAATGGGACGGTAGCAGGAATAAACAATGTAGCAATCAAATTAAATTAAACCAACCGTATCGTTAAAGCCAAACATGCAAATGAAACCACAGTAACACGAATAGAAGAATTTCAACGAACAATAACAGACGAAAATCATAATGAAAATGAAACACCATAAATCGTGAGAATTCAGCAAACTATTCAAAACTTATCCTATAAAATATATCCGGGACACTCAATACGAAGTCGCTTGAACTCGGAAACAGTGGGAATTTGGCAGTGGCAGGAATTTAGAGCCAAGTGCCAAACGCGCCTTTTGGTGGCACTGCCAAGTCATCAGAAACGTGTGTTGCCTAAACGTGGGTGGATGTGGGTCAAGTTGATGCTACTTTGCGTAATGTTTCATGGAGTTCGATAGAGCTGGCGGAAATTTTTGTGTGATGTGAAGTGAATGTTTTGATATTGAATTGATCTTTGTTATCTTTTTCGGATTTTTGTATCCATTGGAAGGGCGGAATGTCCTAACACAAGCATCTGTTTTGCTTAAAAGGACATTTTTAATAGTAAGAATGTAACGAATTGTAAGTTGTGGAAATAAACATTTTAATTTTTTTTTCTTTTTCGGATATTATAAAAAACATCTTCTTCTTTTCCTATGGTTAGTGACTAACCTGGTGTCAGAGTTTTAAAGCCAACTCTGACTTCGTTTAACAAGCCGTCGAGAAATATCTCTCAGGCATGTCATGTGTTCTTAAGATGTTTTCCTTCACCGCTTTTGAAGCAAGTGATAATTATACAATATGCACATGAATCCGAAAACTTTGAAGTGCGTGGTTTGGGTTTGAACTCAAGACCTAAGACTTGGTAGTCCGACGGTCACACCACTAGGCTATCACTGCTTATTATTTAAATGTTGACTTTTGTTTTACTTGACCCATTTCAGAATTTAATGAGAAATATACGAGTGATACGTGCCATTTGGTAGTATTGTCAAGTCATCTTTAACGTTTTCATTATCGTTATCTCTTTAGTCCAACAAACCTACATATGCAAATAATGATGAAAATAATAGTTTTTTTTATTATTTCCAATTTTTAGTCTTCAATTAAATGATGAGGTTCCAATGAGAGTGGAGAACTCTCATTGGAACCTCATCATTTTGCCTCCCACTATTAATAGCATTAATTTGATCATTACAGACACCTTTTTGCTTTAGGTACATAAATGTGGTACCTATATCAAGCACATTCACAATTAATTGACCAATAATGAGAATGAACAAGTAATAAAGTCCGTGGTGAATAAATTATTGAACCAATAAATAATCATAATTACCTGAACAGTCCTCTCCCAGTCCGTGTATTCATTCACGATTGTGAAGAATATTTCGCTTAAATGATATGTGTATGCGTTTCTGACGTAGGTCCTGAAATAAATAAAATTAATTAATTATTTAAATAATTAAGCTAGAATCATAAAGTTGTTATCTTTCTTAGTGCGGTAGGTAGGTACCTATCACCAACGAAAAATCCATTCTTAGTATCTAGTTATTAAGAATGAATTTTTCGTTTAATGGTTGCCAATCAATGAGTAAATTAATACGCCATAAAATCTACAGAATAAGCTGCATTTTAGAGGATACATTTCGTAATACAGTTCATATATAAAATATATATATATATATACTGGTATATATATAAAAAATCGTACTACCGTTTCTTTTAAGAATCCAGAGTTGCCAATCAATGAGTAAATTAGTACGCCATAAAATCTACAGAACAAGCTGCATTTTAGAGGATACATTTTGTAATACAGTTCATATAAATTCGTACTACCGTTTCTTTTAAGAATCCAGAATTGTCAATCAATGAGTAAATTAATACGCCATAAAATCTACAGAACAAGCTGCATTTTAGAGGATACATTTTGTAATACAGTTCATATAAATTCGTACTACCGTTTCTTTTAAGAATCCAGAATTGCCAATCAATGAGTAAATTATTAGTACGCCATAAAATCTACAGAACAAGCTGCATTTTAGAGGATAAATTTTGTAATACAGTTCATATAAATTCGTACTACCGTTTCTTTTAAGAATCCAGAATTGTCAATCAATGAGTAAATTAATACGCCATAAAATCTACAGAACAAGCTGCATTTTAGAGGATACATTTTGTAATACAGTTCATATAAATTCGTACTACCGTTTCTTTTAAGAATCCAGAGAACACCATGCAAAGTTAATGAGAGCGATTTTGTTCTGTAAAAAGGTTCTGTAATTTAACTCAGTGGAACGTAAAAAGGTACGTCTTATACATTTTTAGTCTCCTTACTAATAAACTATATTATTTCTAACTAATTCAAAGTTATGAACACACGGTCTGTAAATGCTAAGAATCTGGGAAAGAAAATCTTTTCAAAATGCTTGTAATTCTATACCAGCTACCTATTGACTGAACAATAGCTAACAATACCTGAACCTAATAGTTATTACATAGAAATGATCGGCTTAGATGGTTGTAATTGTGGCTACTTGACAGTAATGGACCAATAACCTGACACTGTTCATTCGCATTACTGACCCTTACACAAATAATATCTAACTGTTCGGTACTTTGGTGGAATATTCAGACTTGAAATATAGACATTGGTGTAGTAATTTTTTACAATATGATTAACTATCAATCTGCATATCCTTTTCCCAACTATGTTGGTATCGGCTTCCAGTCTAACTGGATGCAGCTGAATACCAGTATTTTAAGTGGAGCGACTGCCTATCTGACCTCCACAACCCAGTAACTGGGTAATACGATAACCTTTGGTAAGACTGGTGTCAGACTTTCCACTTTATAATACGATTAACTATAAATACCTACTTAAAATAGAAACGTTATGAGAACGTTTTTTTTAAATACATTATACGATTTCAATAAATACTCATCACGAAACAAAAAGGAAGGTAAACAATTTTTCAAAAGCACAAATTGACATTTTTGTTACCCAAATAAAGACCGAACAAAATAAAAATGACATCGATATAATAATACGTTTTCGAAATAATTTAATTCGTCATACAGACACGTCACACAAGTTCACATCAAAAGACTGTTATTTTTTATAAAAACCCCTTTTAGGCTTTTGCAACGAATAAGCCTGTAATTAGTGTCTGTGAAAAAAATGCAAAGGGAACGCTCGTATGGCGTGACATGCACATTAAAATGAGAATTTATATGTTCGTATTTTTTTTTTATAAAACTGGGCTGCGGCAAATGGTTCGGGAAATAATTTATACGATTTCGATATACTGTTTCGATACAGGAGTTATTATTGTGAGTATTTAATTGGATTAAATGGTAACAAACTATGCTACCTTCCATTTTTGTCCAGCTGTGCCTTTTATTTATTTAAATAACAATAATTGCTTGCTGCACAGTTCACACCAAAGAGTGCAGCAAGTCAAACAATATAATTATATCCGGCTCCTGATCAGCCGGATATTTGAGTATAACAGTAAATTAGTATCCGGCTTCTCAGGAGCCGGATATTTAAGTATAGCAGTAAATCTTTGCTTAATGTTTTTTAGTTAAATGTTATTTGGTTGACTCGAGCGTTCAGCAGATACCCCTGGGTTGTGGGAACATATCGAGCAGTACGGATACACACACTGATCGAGCCGCGAACAGGCTCCGGACAGGACATGATTTTTATCATCTGGGTGTAACGTAATTTTATTCATCGTGTATTAGGCAGGTTTGGACTTTTGGTTTAATTTTAAGTTCGTGTAGTTTCGGCTCATGACGTTTTTGCTACATCTAATAACCTTTAAAAATAAGACTTCTGAATATTTTAAATAAACGAAGCATGTAAACTTTTCTGTATTCAACACAGAAAATATATATTTCATTCTTAGAATTACTAATTTAAAAGCTAACCCTTTCGCAGCATGAACTTGACACTCCTTCTCGCTTTTATCACTGTGTGAATAATATATATGTAGACTTGGCATTTCTACAGCATAACTTCTATACAGATAGAGAAGTTCCTGAGAACACGTCAGACACATGAGAATACATTGATGTATTAAATATTACAATTCTAGGAAAAAAATATTTCACCTTCAATATCCAATACGTTTGATTACAGCCATTCAAGGAGACGTCTCATGACCGTAGTTCAAACACCAATTTGCTGAATAAACATCGACCTTACCTTATTATTCTATCCCTTCTTTCGCCTTCGAACCCATTTTGTATATCCTGAGCCGAAAATTTCCAGAGGGCTTCGCTGGTTACAACTCCGAAGAGGAGATCGTACTTGTTTTGTCCACCTCTTATTCCGAACATCCTTTCTCCACTTCTTTTATCAGCTTTTAGGTTGTTTACTCCTGACACGCTTGAAAAACCTTGAAGATCATTGGGTATGAAGAATGTTAGGAGTTCTTTTGCATAGTCAGTTTTAACGACAACCCCGTCAACTGATGGGCCAAATGCTGTCAGGTAACTTGGTGTGCTGATTTCTGCAGACATCAACTCATCAAGTGGTACCTCTCTGAGGCAGTCGACTATGAGCTCATGGTCTTTGACGATGTCTTCTGGAAGCGTGCAGTTAGCCTGTTTTGCTAATTGGACGGAAAAGCTGACTGGGTCTTCGACTAGTGCCCAAGAGCTAAGTGCTGATCCTGAGAGCAGGATTGAGCGGTGGAAAAGACCTGCAACAATTCATGAATTTAAAAAAAAAAAAAAATCCTGCAACAATTTTTGGTGCAACATTTCTACGAACAATACATGATCCATTTCAAAACGTCGAAGTGAGTGCTGACTTGAAACTAATATCTTCATTTTCTTTTAAAAATTCGTGCCCCAGCAAATAATACTCTCAATATTTAAGAAGATAAGAATTTGTTTCATGTGGAAACCGAAACTGCAACGCATAGCAAAGTGCGCTGTGATACACATACGAGTAGTTGTTCCAAATTAATTATATACAAACTATTTTTCTAATCTTTATATTAGCAAGCTCCGTAATATCTTCAGTTGTAAGATGAGGTCTCAAGAAGAAAAAGGCTGTGAGAGGTACGTTTTAACTACCTGGTGATTTAATTAGAACATCGTTTAGTTTGAATTTACGACGTCTTTGTAACGGTCTACAGTTTTATTGGAAGAAAGGAAGTAAAGCTGAAGTTTATTCTTATTAGCTTCGTATTTTTATTAAACTTTTTTAATCTCAGGTCATTTTCAGTCCTTTTTCTATCTCTACCATAACCACCAAATGCTAATACCAAAGGCAAATACTTTCCAAAAATATTGATGGAAATAGGCAATTTCATTGATAATTCTAGTTCGCACGTTGGAATAAATTTCAAATCCCAAAAGAGCTCTAATTGTAAAAGTGAATTGGAATCATTTCAGGTTAAATTTTGCCAAATTTGTACACGGCAAAGCGACTGATCATTAGGTACTTTGGGACGCGCACTTTACACTACGTTAGTACGTGCTGCCTAAATTGAGTACCAATTTGAAATCAGAAACGATATTTTTCCGTTCCGAAACGACTTTGTGCCATGATTTCACTGGAAAATTTGTCATTTTTTTGTATAACGAGGGCTATGAAAAAACCGTTCAATGAAAGTAATTGAGAGCTTTTGGTAAGTTCGGAAAAATGGAACTGTTTTTTTTTATTGAAGTATCCATCAATTTTCCTATTGGTTTTTTTTAAGTTTTTTATTCGTAGCGTAGAAAAATAAATGGGATGTAGCAATTTTTATTTGCATAGCGTTTGATACGACGAATTTCAAATTGGTATGCTTTTCCAATTTTACGGTTTGGAGAATGGTGAATACGTCACTGTTCTATTTATTTCTATTTTGCGTTAATTTTCAAGTATAATTTCCAAACAAACGTTTAGGATTTTGTGAAAAAAAAATCATACTTCACCTAAAACATCAAAATAATTATGTCTGGCCTAAACAATCTTGTCTAAGAAAAAGTATTTATACAGTTTCGAAGCCAAAATACTGGCCATCAGTTTGGTATCATCATCGTTCCAAATTTGAATTCACGACCGTTTAAAAAAGTTATAGATTTTTATACAAAAATGTGTCTCGATTTAGAATGATCTTGGAAAAAAAAAAACTAGTAATTAAAATAACAGTTTCAAAGTAGGAAAGTCAGAAGAAATTAGCATTAAAATCAAGAAGAGACCCTAGAAGGACACCCACCGATCTTATCTTAAGGTTCTTCAAAAAGGTTGGATGCGGAGTTGGTTCCTCCCACAAACGGTGGCAAGATGTATAAACATAATATTATTCTACACCCTATATACTCGTAGTCACCCTATAACGTTATAGCTGAGTATATTCTGTCATACCACATGGTTACAGAAAATGTGACTTTATATATGTTGAAATAAAAACTTACATACATAATACAGCTTTATCTTTACTTACCAGGCATAACAGTAGGCGAAATCATGAGAAAATTAATACAAGCTGCCCCAGAGCCGTGGCCCAACATGGTAACGTTACCAGCATCGCCACCGAACAGAGCGATGTTCTGTTGCACCCAATGCAGGGCCGCTATCTGATCCATCAGGCCGTAGTTTGCTACTCGGGCTTTTAGGTGCGGTATTGGGTTCGCGTTTAAGAAACCTGTTGGAGAAATGATTGAAATTAGGAGGGTAGTTATCAGCACATGGTCTGGTCACCACATTCGATTCGGCAGTGTTAAATTTGAACAACAAAACCGACCCAAAGCAATTACTACACATATTCGGCTCTCGGCAAACTTCGTTCGGCCCTTGCTTAAACATGTTAGTGTGGGTTTGGCACTATTTGAGCTCAGTCAAGCAGCTTTTTCCCCGAAATATTCATCTACATATTCGATTTTGGTACACGGTTGTGCCGAATCATGCCGAGCTAAACGTGTGTGTAATACCCCTTAGAAATTGTATTTTTCTATTTGTGTTAACTTGATTTGGACATACAAATTAATATTATTGATACACTTTTTCGGGCAATTATATTCTTAGCACTTATCAACATTTTCTCAAGAAAAAATAAAAATCAAATTACTGTGGAAAGAAAAACAAAGTACTTATTATGAAAACCTAGGCAAGATATTTAATACTTACTTGCTCTCAATATAGATACGAGTAAAAACCTAATTATCTTTGATTCCCAAGTTACAGAAAGTAGGTATTTAGTTAGGCCAGATAGAAGTTAATATTTGCGTTAGATTTTCTCGTCGTAAGCCTAATTCAAGGCTCTGTTCATAAATTATTATTATTATAGATATATATAAAGGGTAAGCAGATCAAAGTGATAAACAATCAAGATTTGTTCTTTGATAATAATATCTTGAACGCGTTGATTGTAAACTATCTAGAGAACGCTGGATTTAATTTAAACTTTCTTTATTCTGTTCATGAAAATATTAATATAAAAGTTGTCGTCAAAGAAAAGTTATAATTGTATTTCTACTCTATGCTGTAAAATAAAATAAAATAAACAAAAACCGAACATTGAAACTACAACAAAATCAAAACCTGAGAGCCAGTTAATATTAAATAGCATA
Source organism: Agrochola macilenta (assembly GCA_916701695.1). Taxonomy (NCBI): domain Eukaryota; kingdom Metazoa; phylum Arthropoda; class Insecta; order Lepidoptera; family Noctuidae; genus Agrochola; species Agrochola macilenta. The sequence goes on along the minus strand of OU753554.1, from coordinate 3,758,611 downwards.
AAATCATGGAAAACCCCGAACTTAGCAAAAATAATTTGCTAGCTTTACACAAAACCAAAAATCATCCATACATTTTCAGTAATCAATCTGCCTAGCCTTTTCCCAACTATGTTGGGGTCGGCTTCCAGTCTAACCGGATGCAGCTGTATACCACTGTATTTTACATGGAGCGACTGCCTATCTGACCTCCACAACCCAGTAACTGGGTAATACGATACCCCTTGGTAAGACTGGTGTCAGACTTTCGGACTTCTGACGACTCGTAACGACTGTCAAAGATCCACGAATGACAGCCGGGACCAACGGCTTAACGTGCTTTCCGAGGCACGTAGGATTCTCGGTATGTAAAGATGGTCACCCATCCACTGACCAACCCCGGCAAGCGTAGCTTAACCTGATGGATCGACCAATGCGGCTGTTGTTACTTAGCCACCAGTAATAAAGTTCATAATTCAATGAAGCAATCGGTGTGGTAACTTCCATGAGTAATGTTTAATTAGGAAGAGTACGATAGTACGTGACGAAAGTAAGAGTTCGGAGCTAGTCATATAATTAGATTGTATGAAAATAGAACTACTTAATGGCTTGGGGAAAATATACTTAGATTTCGATGAAATAGAATCAGTAAATGAGCGTAAGTTGATTCTGTGTTAATAGGGAATGTTAGGTAAATCAGACAAGCTGGTTGGAGATTCTATATGAGAGCGCTTGGTAGGAATAAATGTAATTAAATCGTCTTTGGTTTGACGTATTTACTTTTAGCAGAAGAAATGAATAGTAAATTATATCATTCATTAATAGGTCATAAATTAATATTGAACCTAATTACACAATATGAAATTAAGGGCGAATTTCACCTTGCCAGGGTTGCGAGTTTGTTCGACAGGGATATCGCGGCCCCGGCACTCAGGCAACGGAAGGAACACGGGTGGGTCTTAGTCAGTAAAAGTCTGGCACGCCCTCCCGCTCCACCCAGAGCGGGAGTAGTTACTTGATAATTTTCAACCCTCAAAAAAAAAAACGAAAAAAGGGCGTATTTCACTAATAAATCTGAATGGGATTAGCACATCTAAACCCAGTCCATGACATATAAGGATCTCTTTTGTTGTAATTGTTTTGTTTTGTAATCTAATATGGACTAAGTTGTCTGAAATAAAAGTTAAATTATTATTATTATTAAACCACGTTTAAGATCTGTCAGTGTCATCAATTTTACGGAACATTAACACTGACAGCTCTTGAACGCTGTCACCTTGTAAAAACAAGAGGACTAATATTTTTTTAAGAATTAAGTTTATTCTATGTCAGGACTTGAAGGAGATTCCAATAATGATAATAATGAAGAACACTTACCTAAAATCCCAAGTCTATAGTTGATGGTAATGACAACCATGCCACCATAGCTGGCCAAGACGGAGCCGTCGTACACATTCCCTGAGTTCCACTCAAAGGATTCTCCGTGAATGAAGATGACCACAGGATATTTGGCTTGTAATGTGGGTCCAACTGTAACAATAGTTTAGTTAATAAAATCTGTCTTTGATTTGTCGATCACTAAAACAATTTTTATTTTATTTATATACATTTCTGTATTAGGTGGTCTAATACAGAATGGTGTGGTCCAATACATTTAATGGGGTCTAATGAATGAGTTATTTTATTTCTAGTCTATTCAATTTTTTACAAAGAAAATTGAAGACTTCCATTGCAATAAAATATTCATCAGTATCATATTCAGAATAGTCTTTCTAACCCACCGCTAGATCATCCTTAAACTATACAATTTAGTCACTAGTATTATCGTGGTTCTACCAACACTTTGCTTACCTATTATTGGTAGACTATAATACGTTCACGAACTCATTTACTTTGTGTACAATACTATACTATTTTGTCTCTAACTTTCGTAACCGGATAAGGTGAACTACTCTATGTTTCCGTTATATTTCCTTCCTTCTCGTTAACTTCTGACCGCAGCCTATCTATGATTTTCTTTATCATCATTAAGTTCATCTTTCAGTGTGGTATATTTATTTACGTATTTTGGTTGTATTACTTCGACAATGACACTAATACTAAGTATTTTTCCATTCTTCCTTCTTTCAATAAAACAATAAGAGATCTCAGCCCTCTGACAACTTAGGTGTTTTATTAATAAAATAAATAAATCAACAACAGCTAATCTATCAGAAACTTTTGGAAACAAAGCGATAATAAATCAATCAACAACCAACCGCCATGGAAAGGACTGGTAGGAAGGCAAAAAAATTCAAATCGTTTCTCAAAAGCCGATCGTTCGACTTTTCCGCTACTTTTGTTTATGTTATCAAGTTTTCGCATGACGGGCCGTTGTGCACGGTAGATAAAGTCAGAACATTGGATATGTGCCAACGGATATGAATTATATTTTTATCATTGAATAACAATGAATATCTCTACATATTATTTTCTGGATAAATGATTTTGTTTTTTATAGCTATTTGTGGAAACGGCATTTAGCTTAGTATAAAAATATGTTGATATTTTTTTCAAACACTTGCCATTTCACACACTCATTGTGGAAGTAGGTTAAATAAATTTTATCAAAATGATGATACAAAAAATGCATTTTTTTATGCCTAAAAATATATCCGCCACACGACAACAAGGACACAAACCGTTTATGTGTCATGACTATACGAGTGGCTTAACGAAAATAGAATACCATCCAACCTCTACACCCCTTACGGAAACAAATTATCATAGCCTCAATAGAAATGCGTTGCATTATTCATTATTGCATAACTTTGCTATTGTTTCTACAATCAAGGCAAAACATGGCGAATGTTTAGCCATTTCCCTGATAGAATTCAGTTTTACCTGTTTTATAGCAACTGAGATATCCAAGCATTTTTCATATCGATAAAATACTACTAAGACACCATTTGCTACAATCTCCGCTTCCCTAACATTGATATAAAACTGCAGCTCTAACTTTAAACCAAATCACAAATCGCAATGTATTTCCAACTCTAGTAATATTATACTGAGGAACGGTATCAATTCGAGTTCCTCCCAGAAATATCTCGTGTTAGATTCTCGAATAACTAGTATTTTCGTATCGGATTCACAAGTCACTGGAGTAATAACATCGATAACGTTTCGATGTAACGGTCGTGCCACTGCTGCGGATTTACAAGGTACGGAATTTATTTTATCGTGTTTAGTATAAATAAAATTGAGGAATGAAATACGGATTGTTGGTAATTTGAGGTTAGTGGGGAATCAAAATCGATAGTGGATTTGCTCGAAGAATTTTCGGATGATGATGAGGCAGAGTAGTAGAAGTTAACTTACATACATACGTAAACTACATAAAATTTGCGGTAAACATCTAGATGAGAGAATGAAAAAAAAAAATCGAATAAAGATAATGGTGAAGTCATTATCAGCATCAAACTTGTTAAGACAAGCAAAACAACAGATATTTAGATCACCGTCAATAGCCAGCCATTCCTTAGGGTAGGCAAATTAGTAATGAAGTACTGAAGTTAAGGATAAAGTATTTTATTGAAGTAAACAGGCCTTTTGAAATAATGCCAGATCAATTTGTTTAGCCTAGCCCATTATAAAAGGATTAGAAAATGGCTGATGAAATAGTAATTCTAACAAATGTCTTCGAAACCTATGTAGAAAATAAGTCATTAGAATGCTGGCAATAAGAATTGATAGGGAATAAAACATAATATTCAACCTGACCAACCTTTTGGGGAAATCTGGCGTGATTTTATATTACAACATAACATTTTCTTCATACAGCACTTCAAATGTTCTAGATGGTTCCGAGAAATATCCGTTACAAGACAAAGACGTTCAATAATACTTCAGAAGTTTGAAATTAACAGCGTTCATTCCAATCTAGATTTACTTCAAGCTCCTTCATTTCTAAAAGAGCAGTATTAATACTAGTAATTGAATGAGCATTTAGCACTGTTTGTTTACATTCGGGATTCATTCATAGAGAATTATCGAAGAATTAAATATTATCCAAGTTTATATACATATACATACATACTAAATAGATATCTACACCCAATGACTCATAATAAAATTGTTATTGGCGAAATATGTACGTAATAACAACAGCTTTGCTTACAGAAACACTAATGCACGATATAAACATGTACATTACGCCAATTTCAATAGCCCAAATTCATTCTACCTCCATCCAAAATATTACATATCCGGGAAACAAGCCAATGGGTGCTATTTATTTCAAGATTCCCATTCAAAGCGTACCCTTGCATACCTACGTCTATTTAAGCAATCGCGAATATAGAGAGCTCGGGTAAAAATATTCCAGTTTTAAAATAACATTATGCTCGTTTCACCCACTCCAAAGGTTATGGAATGCATTCAATTCTGGAATACATTAGTATAAGGTATTCAGTCGACATATTCAATGGAAAGAATTTGCATTTCGCTTCCCAATATGTCGGTCACATTGCTTCAATGAAAATGTGCTGAACAAATATTTGTTTTGAATTGGCTTAGCAGTGGAAGTTGGAACTTAGAATCCCATTAACGTGATTTGTCAAAGGTAGAGTTATAATTTATACATATTTTTCAATATTTATTACTTAAGTGAGTTTTACATATAACATGATGGAATTTTATTTATTACTGAATCCCTAAATTAAATAATAGCTAGCAAGCTGTACATTAGTGCAGATGTTTTATTTGTTGCTTCTTTAATGCACAGTTTTTTTTACATTGCACTGTGACGTTGATATAATTCCCAAATACAATAATAACAGTTTTGAGTTTATGTATTTTGTGTCTATTAATTCATAGCCTCCTATTAAGTCGACCAGGCCCGTGTCGAGGACCAAGCCCGTGTCGACGTCGCGTAGTGTTCCACGCGCGCCTCAAAGAGATGTCAGCGCCAACTGATGGGGTCCGTAAGGACCAATGCCTGCCGGGGTTGCGGGTTTGTCCGAAAGGGATATCGCGGCCCCGGCACACAGGCAACGGAAGGAACACGGGTGGGTTTTAGTCAGTAAAAGTCTGACATACCCTCCTAAAGTTATTTGAAAATTTCCCAAAATCAAAAAAAAAAGCCTATTAAGTACTCGTAAGTTACAAGACGTTCTCGGTATATTTTTTATTACATCGGCTTTTTAAATTCTCTTGTTTCCAAACCAATAAAAAATGGGATCCCCAATACCTACTTCCTCATTCGAGACACCAATCAATAAAAAGTATTTGCCTGGCCCCATGTCTTGTACAGTCAGCATCAAAAGTTGTTGACCACATTTAGATTTTCAAAAGCGCTGTATAGTGAAGTGCTAATAGTGAATACGGTGTACAGCGATTTTGAAAATCTAAATGTGGTCATCAACTTTTGATGCTGACTGTACATCCGCATCGCGTTGTCTCCCAAGAAATAATATTGTACAAATATTTCTTCTGCATCCACCGATATGACGTCGGAACTCTTTGAAAGGGGGTGTAATATTTTTTTCAAACATGATGAGTACTTTATGTTTGGGCTCTTTATCTTGGATGTCAGAAGACCAGTAAATCATATCGGTTATGAAAAAGAATAATGTTATTATGGTGTTGGCTGTAAATGTTACAAGGAATTAAAAGAATTGATGATCTTATATTTTTGATTATATATAGAGTTAAACATCAAAAACAATAGCAACATTGAATAGGATGATGTTAAGTAAGAATATGGTATTATTTAATTTAATTTATAATATATGAAGCACTGAAATAAAATGTAAAGAATACGACGTATCAATAAAACCATACGGTAACCGTGACCGACCTCAGAGCTTACGCTCGCATGTTATGCGGTCATCCATATAAACTCTTGTGGTTATTTTTAATAAAATATCTAAGATGTATGAAAATTTTATACAAGAAGCATTACTTACTTTCCATTTTAATGTCCAAGCAATATTTCACAAAGTTTAAAAGGGTTTTGAGATAAGTTTTCGAAATTAATGTGAATACCAGCATTTGATGGTAGCACAACGACTGCTCATAACCATAAACTTAAACAATTTGTTATTTAACTGGCAGATAACGGAAGATACTGAACGTTTGCGACAGTCTGGAATTAAATTGCCGAGCATTTGCCTTAAGTTTGAATTAATAGACCCCATATATGTATAGGTCCTTCCCAGAGATCTGGATATACAAGAAAAACCAAAACTGAAAACTGTTTTAAATAAAACAGTCGATCGTTGAGTTAGTGAAATTCTTGAAATCGAACTTGGAAACTTGGTAATAAAAGCTCAAAGACATATTTGGTTCAACGTTCAAACATGTCTCGAGAATCATGTAAATATAAATCTACATTGAACAGGAAGGAATTTTAACGAGATATCTAGAAACAAAGTAGATGGTGCCACCATTTCTATTTACGGAACTTTGTCGTGAATCTTTATTACGAGTATAATTATCATACCACAAAAAGATTAATTCTTGAGTAAGATAGTTCCCATATTTTAGTTTCAAATAAAACCGTTACCAAATTTCTTAGACGTGCACGTTTCTACTATAGAATACAATAACATTTGGAGTATCGTTTAAAACTTTTACGTTCATAAAGTGCATGAAGAGATGGAAGTTCTTAACTCCGGCGGATAAAAGATAACTTGTTTCGTCGGCACACTTTACAAAAGGTGTATTATGCTCTTTATTTTATGAAAACTAAAAGTTAGAATAGCGGCATTGTTCATTTTGTTACTATCTTCGGTATTTTAATACTTGGAAATGTATTCTTCTCTATTTTGTTATTGTTTCGGGCTTTCTATTTCGCAATTTTAGTGAGCTTGTGCATTACAATGTTTCATCACTGGATTATCACAGTGACTGAACTTTTTCAAAACTATTTTCTTTAATGTTTTGCCATGTATTACGATAATGATATAGTGATCGTCTCTTAACAAGTCAAAAGTATCTTCGTTGAAATTGGAGTGCGTAATCACTTGTCTTCCACTAGACTAGACTTTTCTGCATGTGTGTCAAGTATATTATTGCATAGCATTTCAACTTCCATCCTTATCTAGAAAATACAGAGGAGCTTAGATAGATTGTATTGTTATTTGCAGTGAATGTTTGTTGTTTTATAGACAGTATCAATTGCGAGATCACATGCTAGTTGCAAATGTCAACTAAAGGAAATCGTATCGCTTTTTATGCATCATTTGTGTGTATCTCAAAGCAAGTAAATGTTTTGCTTCCTTCCTTACTAATTGTTATCTAAGATAAGTACAATTTTATTGCTGTATTATTCCGTTGAATTTGATTGTGTTGTATTTCTATGAAATTCACTAACAAGATTATATGCTTCCCGCATTTGGAGGGTATAAAATTATACTCAATTTTATTGCCTCTGTATATTCTTGAGTGTTATAAGGAAAACGGAACAGAGAGTTATAATAAAAAGAAAACAAACGTGCCTAACACGATGATATGAACACAAAGGAAAGTGATTGAAGAAATGAAAACAGATAACGACATAAATATTAAAGTAGGTAGAAATATGCCAAAAATAAAACAAATAATAATAAAGAAAACGTCATTGTTGATGAAGTGACATTGGACTTAAAATAAGAAGCAATTTTCAACCAAGAAATGGAAACGCTAATGTTTACGAAATAAAATAGAATCTAAAATTACACACTTAATATTTTTATGACGATAGATACTACAAACCAGAACAGTTTACAGCTTTTTTTCATAGCCCGCAAGTTGTAAATATTAACTGTGGGGAAACGTAGTCTGCGGCGGTCGTAAACGATGGTAACCCTTTCACTCCAAATGAGTATACACCACAATCTAAGATATTGCGTAAAATATTTAATAATACTATGCCTAGTAGTTAACATGTCAGTTATATTTATAAATTTTTTGAATTCATGATTTGAGGAATCAAGAATTCAAACCATTGCTATCATCGTCATAATCATTATTGTTATTGGCCCATTAATGTGAATCGTTGGGCTAGCCTCAATCATAAACCACTGCAATTAACGATTTTGGTAGGATATTGGTATAATTAATGCGCATGACTGCATACGACATCATTGAATTGATTATTATCAATTTGCAGTTTGGCAATGCTGCTCAACTTTTGTATATCCGTCGACATTCTGGGTTTCAGTCTCTTCAATGGCTAATTTTATTTATTTATTTAATTCGAACACACGTGATTCATATTTTGTTAGTAATACATATAAAACTATGTTAGTAACAGTTCTAATTAAAATTAATAAAACACACCAAAATAAAACAGAAACAACAACTAGTTTAAAAACCTATAACTATATCCGCTTCCCGCTGCACCAGACCTGCAACTGTGCATACGGGTCCAGTGCCCCAGGAACGGGCAATCAGGCTTATTTACTATCACCTTTAGAATGCTGTTGGTGCTCCCCCAAATCCTCCGCATCAGGGATGCTGTTCTTTTGCGCATAATAGCATGAAAGCTATCTGTATCTGCTTCAGCAAACATGCCCGATGCGCTACAGAACCGCGGGAGCCCCAACAGCACCCTAAAAGCGTTGTTATACTGTACGCGGAGAACGTTGTAGGCCCTCTGCGTATGTCTAACCCACAGGCTGCACGTGTAAAACGACTGGCAAAACGCCTTGAAAAGAGTGAGTTTCACTTCTCTAGTACATCGTGCAAACCTACGGGCCAACATATTACATCGGATCGACAACGCTCTTCGCTCCCTTTCTATGACACTATCATCATTTAAGTCCTCATTTAATATGTGGCCAAGGTACTTAAAATGTGATACTCTATTTAGTGGTACACCATATAGAAATACCGGAGGAACTTGCTCTGTCCTAGGCTTTTTAGTACCTGCCCTAAACACTACAAGCTCACTCTTCCGTACATTGTACAATAAACCATGAGACGTGGCGTATCTCTCACATATGTCGAGCAACCGTCTGAGTCCATCAATCGAGGGACTCAGCAGCACCATATCATCTGCATAACTTATACTATTAATACTTTTCCCATCAATCGAGCATCCAATACCTGCTGCTGAGCTCCTCGATCAACTTATTGACGTAAAGACTGAAGAGCGCCGGGGAAGTCAAACCTCCCTGTCTCACCCCACACTTCAACCCATACGCACCAGACAAAGCACCCGACCATCTGACCTGGTTGATTTGGTGGTCATACCAGTAGCTTAAGAGCTTAATAAGTTCATTAGGAAGACCTTTCTCGCGCAATTTCAACCATAAGATATTATAATCAAACAGGTCAAATGCCTTGGAGAGGTCTAGGAAAGCAGCATACACTGGCGTGTTTCTATCAGTATAGTACCTGACCGTGTGCTTGAGCGCCAGAATAGCAGTCTCCGTGGACAACCCAGCTCTAAAACCGAACTGAGCATCATGTAGATTGAGCTGTCCAGTTACTCCCCGCTCAAGCACACCGTCAAGAACCTTTGCTGTTACAGTGGCCAGCGATATTGGCCTATAATTATCTTTGTCTGAGACATCGCCGGTCTTGTTCTTGACTATTGGCACAACTAATGGCTAACGATAATCTTTTCACCATAAAATACACAAAATCTATTAAAATTCCATCACAATCATTATCCTTCCTTCATTCCATTCACTATTACATTCTTAGACTTCCAACTCCCATATTTGTTCCGAATCTTTTATCAATATCCACAAAAGCACAATCCGGTCTGACGTTAATAATTTCTTCGCAAATACTTCGCTCACAATCTTGCGCGTCTCACGTGACTATTGTTGCTAGCGAACAAAAGACTATCGTAACAAAACTATCCAAATGAAAGAGGGGACAAACCATTGCAAACTGTGATTAAAATGTTCGAGTAAAACTTGAGCCCCCGTTTCGTTGTTATGGACGTTTATTGATGCAAAATGGTCCTTTTTTGTAACAATGGATGGTTTATTTTTGGATGTTACAGAATTAAAAGTTGATGCTGTTTTTAATTCAGATTTGTAGCTATGCAAGTACCTACCTACTTTTTGTGGAATATTTAAGTTTTGAATTCTTGGCTGGTTTTGTGTAAAGAAACTTAAGTAGAACAACATCTCAGAATTTGAATATAATAGTACCTAATGGAACATCCGATATTCATGTTTCCTCTTTTAAAATGAATACTTTGGAACATAAAGGCTGAATTGCTCCAAAAATTTCAAATAGCGTTAGAGCACAGAAATTCTTTTAAAATTGTCTCTATATTTCAATTTCTAATAACCCGTGAGTAAAATTACAAAGTCATTGAATGCAATCATATCGTGAACTCTTTCAACATGCCACGAATACACTTTCCGAATAAATTGCATGGAAATATGAAGCCAAACATTTACCTTTTAAATGTATTCAATGTTATTGCATTCTCGTCTGGCATACCGACAAAATTTCGTGGACTCAAACAGTAATTGAATGCTTGCGATTCTAAAGATTTGTATTCACCAAAAGAGTTTTACTAAATAACGATAATTTGCATATTTTACCACTATTGTTTAATAATTCCTATTGTATCTGATTTGTGTCTTCGCTATTATTCGAGTTTGATTGTATCAGGGACTTTAAATCATTTATGACTGAATCTGATCAAGACCGTGGTTTGGTTTTATGCCTTCTACGTGAACTATTTCACTAATAGGAGGAATATTGTTCTAGTAAAACGTTGACTGTTTCATGTTTTTTTTTTTTTCCCAAGCAACATATTCCATGGCCGTAGATCTAAGAAAAGCATTCGTGGCTATTATTGTTCACAGAAAAACCATGACTGTAGTTTTAGTAATGGCAACTACTTATCGACAATTTCTTCGAAACATCAATTAATTTATTGTATTTGCCATCATTGTTTATCCTATAAAAACACGGCAAGATATCAAAAACATTTCATAACAAAAAATCAATAAAAATATAATAATACCATTCTGGCTTATTTTCCGATGATGTCACACAGTCTTTCGAAGCCCGAAATCCATTTTCCTTTATACAAAACCATAATACGAGTAATATTCAGGCCTCTTCCAAAGTGTAAATGCGGTGACTAGGGCGGTAGCGTTCGCGGTGGCGGGCGCGAATTGCTGTAGCGAGCAGCAGAACCTTGCTAGCTATCATCTAATGTTTTACCCGTTACAGCATAAAACAATAGACTAACTCGCTTAGTCCTATATTCATCCTCGCCATAGTTCCTTCACTATGGACGCAATCGGTGGTTTTATATTGTAACTAACTTCTGCCCGCGACTTCGTTCGCGTGAAAGTCGTAAGATATACAATTTTTTTATAAAACTCCACCTCGCCCGACCGTGCTATTACTTCGTTTTCACTTACCCATTTTTTCTTTTTGATCGGCTCCTAGGGTCATTACCTTCCTCAAAATTGGGTTATCAAATGCCAAAAGGATTTTTCAAAGCCGAATGGTAGTTCCGTTCAAGCAAACTTTGTAATTTCGTGCCCGCCTAAGCACCCGCCCGAGCTCCTCTCTCTGGACATGGCCACAGAGGTTTGTATCTGGCCAACTACGCGTACAGAGGCGGCTCACATTTGGGTGCAATGAACCGATGGATAGTGCATTGTGCGGAAACTGATTTATGAGCCTTCATGTATTCGTGATGAGTTTCACCGGGTACTCCCGAAGATCAGATTTTAGAAAATAGACGGTTTATGTTATGACGAGTGATTTTTGTAATATTGAGTTTGAACAATCAAGACCTTTGAATAAAAAGGTTCCAACTCACATTTCATGTGAAGTTATGATCAAGTACAAAAAATTCCAAGTGATGCCAAATTATAACATGAAGTTACTAGCAGCGACATTTGTACAGAGAATTCATGTAGCTTTTGCAATCTAAAATAATAGTGAACTATTTAGTTATCTAAAAGAAGAAAGATATGTAGTATAGGTATAATTCATAGTATAGCTATATAGGTATAATATTGTTTTGTTAAGTTAAGTTATATTTGAGAAGACTTTGTTTTTAATTTAAATTTTTGTATGTTTCTTTTCTTTCATTTTATAAATTTAAGGTACATATTTTTTTAATTTGTGGAAGCCTATGAATGGCAATCGTAAGCGCTATTGTACATACTAAATAGATTTAAGACTGTAAGCTTTCCTAATAATAAATAAATAACAGGGATCGTCGAGTCACAGTCTATGTTATTTCTAGACCGTCTTGGTCTTCTCGTGGTCGTTCTTAAAAAAACTAGCTTCACGGTTTGAAAGTAGTAATATTAAAAAAAAACAATACCATCAGGACTTTTTTTTTTTTTTGTGTGGGAAATCAACAAATGAGTTCTCCCGCTCTGGGCGGAGCGAGAGGGTGTGTCAGACTTTTACTGACTAAAACCCACTCGTGTTCCTTTCGTTGCCTGAGTGCCGGGGCCGCGATATCCCTTTCGGACAAACTCGCAACCCTGGCAGGCATTGGCCCTTACGGACCCCGATATCATCAGGTCTTACATAATACTTATGATAATTTCTCTTGCCCTTATCCCAACTTGTTTGGGGTAACGCAACATGTCTTCTTCTTCCATACTCTTTTAATAGTCGTCATATTATTAGTCACCCCCTTTCTGGCCAGAACATCTTTTACACAGTACATCCATCGTATCTTTGGTTTACCCCTACTATTAGAGGCATCTCGTATAGTCATAGGTCTCGAGTTCGAACCCAAGGCACGCACCTCTGACTTTTCGGATTCGTGTGCGTATTATATAATTATCACCTGCTTCAAAAACGGTGAAGGAAAACATCGTGAGGAAGCCGGCATGCCTGAGAGATATTTCTCGACGGCATGTGAACCCAAGTCAGATGCCCATGGGCGGCATAAAAACTCTGACACTAGATTATTCACTAACCACACGAAAAATCATCCACATTTTTATTTTGGTAATTTTGCTGATTGAGAAAAATAATTTAGTGTTGTGCTTACAAAAGACTTCAGTTAACCGTAACTATTGATGTGTAGTGTTGAACTTTAAACCCTATTGTGCGAGAAACTTCGATAAACGATAAAGCATTTAGTGTTGATACGGTTTGCCTTCAGGACAATTTGAAAGTAAAACCAAATGAAAAAGCTGAAAGCTTTAATGAAATTCGATGTGTGGCTGTCTAATTTTGAAACTAATCATTTCAATTTAGAAATCCAAACCCAAGGCACGCACCTCTGACTTTTCGGATTTATGTGCGTATTGTATAATTATCACTTGCTTCAAAAACGGTGAAGGAAAACATCGTGAGGAAGCCGGCATGCCTGAGAGATATTTCTCGACGCCCATGGGCGGCTTTAAAACTCTGACACCAGGTTAGTTACTAACCACACGAAAAGAAGAATTTAGAAATGCTAGTGGTAAATGAATAAAATAATATACATTACTTTCTGGCAGTAAAATTTTGAAATTAATCATTTATTCAATTTAGAAATGCTAGTGGTAAATGAATAAAATAATACATTCTAGTGATTTTGATTAGCATGATGTTGATAACTAATTAAAAATACGTGATAGGTACCGTTATTTCAATCAGCGTTGCATTAGGTTTTCATTAATATCGGTTATGCTTTTGAGCGGATTTGTGAACTGATTATACAATATATTCACAACATTAATTATTTCTACGATTAATGAAAACTGGAATCTGCAGGATGTGAGAAGCACAGAATCGGTCGATGTAGTAAAGCTTGGAGCAGGCCATGTCCAGCACATTGGACGTCTTTCGGATGAAATGATGATAAAAACTGAGTTTGTAAAATCGATGTAGTATAAGTTAGACGAGAAAAGCGAAAATGTACACAGGTGAGACTCAAAAGTCCTGTAGTTTTATTTAGTTATGTATAAAATCTTAACATAAAAAAATCCTCTTTAATTGGCATTAATAACATCAAGTAAAATTACGTAACGGTCTAGAAAAATCGATAAAATCCGCCAACACAATTTGCCAAACTCCATTGCCCGCATAAAGATCTCTACAATCAAATACACATCTTAAATTATCTAAGAACGTTACGAAAAAGGCTTTTGTCAACAGGATTACGTAAGCAATAAAGGGGAAATTGGGTCAAAACAGGGACATACGTGAGTTGAGTACTAAAAATGTTCCTTTTGGTCACATCTACGAGTACATATAAGAATGACAAAGTATTTGCACGGATGCATGCAGAATCATAAATAGAGGAAATTAGAACCTATGAATAGGCTTTGAAAGACGGACTTATTAGCTACTGAAGATACATTTTATTGAAGGTATTACGTCAGAAATTGTTTGATGGGATATTTCCATGTTACGTCGACTTTTCCTTCCTTACAAAAGAAAGTGGAGCTTTGTGTTAAATAATATTGCACGTTGATGGAACAATTCAATAATATTATTACTTATTACGTAGATATATATATATAATTCTCATATCTTATTTCAGTTCTACAAAATTATTCTGTTCAATCCTACAACCCCATCTTATCTTAAATAACGTTTCAAGTTCCTTCATGACACACTTATCTGAAGTCATCGGAAAACTTGAGACTAGAGATGCCGATGCATTCCACCAGGTTTTTTGACGAGTCTTTTACAGTTCAAGCAGTACGGTTATAGAATACCTTGCCCGTGTCGAAAAGGCGTCAATCTTTGTCCACTTTTAAATTCTGGTTAAAAAAACACTCCTTAAACATCATCATTACGTAGAGTTCCTTGCTCTTGTTTCATGTTTATTATTGTATATGCTTTGTATATATATGTATTTATTGTGTATTTAAGTGATTCACTACTGACTACCTGCAATATTGTCTCTCCTTCTCCCTTTAATTCATCCAAAGGGTGTCTGTAAAGTATGGCTTTTAGTGATAAGATGACCGGCCATTGTGTCACCCTATGTAACATTTCTACATTTATATCTGTAATTTTTATGGTATACATAATAAAGAACATTCTGTATATCTATCTATCTATACTTTATGACGTTCTTCTGTATGTGATGATATTTAAATAACTGAGAACGTGAAAAGGGGTAATCATCACTATGAAAAACTTTTATTAAGGGAAAAAACTTGAAATCGTGCAAAAAATATCTGCTGCTCGCTGCGATTTATCGAGTTATGCAAACATAAATGAAGAAATTGAGCAGCAGATTTGTTTTTTCAGGTTTTCTGTTATTTCATTTATAAACAGTAGGTAATTCTACAATGTTCTCACATGTTTAATTTCAACATGAATGATGTACTTAACCAATACTTTGTAACAATTTATTTAAAAGAGTGTCCGTGGAGTTTCTTGCCCGTTCTTCTCCATAGGTACCTACTACGCTTTGGAATGGGCAACTAGCTTCATATTTGTGACGGACCGATTCCTTGACAATTCAAAAGTGCCTGTAAATGATTTAATTGAAATAAATGCTTTGAGTTTGAGTTTGAGTACTATCAAAGAAGTTCATATCTAACCAGTTTGAAAACAAAATCCCGTGAATACCATGACCGCATTCGTTTCTATAGCCGCCGAGCGCTGCAAACAAGAATAGTCCTTACGGTGGTTAGTTATGAGTTTCTTTGATGGTACATATCAGGTACTAGTCTAGCATTTTTGCTGAACTGGGTCTTTCTGGCACAGCCGTGGGCATACTTTCCTGCTAATTGCTTACGTCGCACTTTACACTTTTTATTTGATTTTTATCTGCTGTCTATTATATTGTGTGCCGTTTAGTCTGTGCTAAATAAAGTATTTTCTTTTTCTTTCTTAGATTTCTAAGAAAATACCAGGTAAAATGCAAAAATAAATTCCCACAAGGATTCAACATGAAACTATAGATGTGACGAATTGCTCGCTCACCAAGAAGCCACCACGTTAAAGTGTTAAAGTGTCTGCAAATTCTAAGAAGTGACCCACTTTAATCTAGTAATGGAGTAAAACAGAGCAGATCGACCACTTTACCTTCATGTGTAATTTGTAAAAGTCAACTGAGGTAAAGTTGCTTTACTCTTTGAAAAAGCACAAGTATTTCGTCAGTTGACCTTTGTGTAATTTTGAACTCTATGTGATTGTAATTGAATTGGCTATATTATACTGATGTAACAAAACGTATATGTAACTAGACGATACGGTTGGCGCAGTGGCTGAGTGATCGACTGCTGCGCAACGTGTCGCGGGTTCGATCAAATGAACATTTCGAACAAATATTTGTATGATCTGCAAGTAGTTGTTCCGGGTCTGGGTGTTAGTGTATGTGAGTTTCTATGTTTGTAAACGCACCCATGATACAGGAAGAAATTCTTAGTGTGAGGCAACGTAAAAAAAAAAAACTTCCTGTCTGGTCACAAAAGAAGTTAGAGAAAAAAAATGTGTAAGGAATAATAAATTAATAGTTTAAAAAACACTAGAAAAACAGTTCATATCTTCCGGCTCCATCATCAGATCAGTTCGACAGTACCATATTATTGTATTGTCATCAGAACTACATACAGCTGCCAATTTTCATTACGCTACGACCCTTGGAAGATGGTTAAATTTGCTACCTTAGATTCCATTACATAGTTAGTTACATACAGGTCGACCTAATAAAAGCGTGTTATAAACGTCAACCGTATGTCAGTAATAACACATGAACTATAAAAAACCGCCCTTTTTTTTTTCATGTGGTTAGTAAGTAACCTGGTGACAGAATTTTAAAGTCGCCCATGGGCTCTAACTTGGCTTCACATGCCGTCGAGAAATATCTCTCAGGCATGCCGGTTTCCTCACGATGTTTTCCTTCACCGTTTTTGAAGCAAGTGATTATTATACAATACGCACATGAATCCGAAAAGTCAGAGGTGCGTGCCTTGGGTTCGAAATCGAGACCTGTGACTTCCGCCCTTACAATAAATAAATAAATACTGTCATTGTCAAATTGTTACCATGGACACGGCGGCGTGCGTTTGATTATACCAAAGACATTAAATTATTGGTTTATACCAACTACACACTCTTTAAGATTTCTAATAATCTTAATTTTTGTTAACATAACGCCATGCCTGTAATCCCTGAAGCGTTAGGCAGAGGTGTATCCAATTGAGTAGGAACACACACATAAAAAAAAAAAATATATAAAATTTATTTGTACACTTGGAAAACATACATAAGTACACCGGATTAAAAATATATTGTACAATAGAGTCACATTAAAGGGCGAACTGATGCCTCTGTAGCGGCATCTACATCGCTACATGCGAACTACGCATCAAAGACCTGACGTCACACAACATCCTGACGTCACACAAATCCTGCATCGCGCAATTAGAGTTTACGGCGCGATAAACATAAATAGAATCTCCCAACTTCGAACCTCTGGGCAGTTGCCCGCCAGACATCACACCCGTCTGGTCGAAGGATCCTCCCTTTTCTATGGGGGATGAGTGAACTTTACACCCTGTTCCTCATACCCCTAAACCTCCTAAACTAGAAAAAAAGCTTTTTTTTTTTTGAGTGTGGGAAATCAATAAAACCCACCCGTGTTCCTTCCGTTGCCTGTGTGCCGGGGTCACGATGTCCCTTTTGGAAAACTCGCAACCCTGGCAGGCATTGGCCCTTACGGACCCCGTCAGTTGGTGCTGACATCTCTAGAACAAAAGCCTGTGTTTTAGGAGCCAAGATTCCTCCAGGTATGTCATACAACTGGTATGAAGTGTTGTGCAAGTACTTATAGTAACACAACATAAATTAAACAAACATTGTGCCAGTTATGTTTAAGTCCCATGTAATAGGGCCTTTTGCCACCAACCTGGCATAAATCCAGACTCTACTGAGAAATTCCAGATGGTTAACCCCATTAACCTTTACCCGACCCGGGAATCGAAACCGGGACCTCATCCTCAACAGTATCGCTTGCGACCACTAGATCAACGAGAAAATAAATTCTTAAATAATAATCCCAGACGGAACATCGCATCGCCGAGTAACAGAATTCCAATATTTACATTCGATCTAGTATAAAGACTTTCAAACGACCGAGTTTAAGCCATTTCCAACTGTAAGAGCTAGAAATGCATCCGACAAAGAAAATATTACTTTTCCTTCCAATGGACTTCCTTACGAAGTTAGTTCTACGTTCACCGTTGCGCGTCGTCGAACGATTGACGATAAATACGACGTCTGGGTACAGTCAGCCTCAAAAAGAAAAAAAAAACAATCAATTTTCCTAGGCTTCTCCCAGCTATTTTAGGGTCGGCTTCCAGCTTCGAGTATAGATAGATAGACCACTATTTTACATGAAGCGACTGCTTATCTGACCTCCACACCTCCACTGGTAGAACTGGTTGTCAGACTTTTGGACTCGTGACTACCCGTAATGTTAAAGATCTACGAATGACAGCGGAGACCAACGACTTAACGTGCTTTCCGAGGCACGGAGAGGTTGCGATATGTAATGGATGTTCACCCATCTATGAACCGATTGCGGCAAAGGTAGCTTAACCCCTCGATCGACCCGTGAGACTGTTATCATTCATCTACGAGGCCCTCAAAAAGATGTATACATGGACAAGAATTCATTTAAACGTCTACAAATTTTGTTCCGTAACATTTATTTCACAATGGATACATAATAGGGATGTTGATTAAAAAAAATGTTGTCTGTCCGGTAGATTATTAAAAAATATAGGACACGTACCTATTTTTTCAATTTTTATGTAATCAAAATATTACGGCAATACATTAAAATGTGGCATGACGTGATTACGCGGTAGATTTTATACTGACTTGTGACGCAGCGAACTCCCACTCCCCAACTTGAATGCGTTTTATCTAAACCATTTTTTATTAATATGCTAAAGTAAAAAATACGTGTCTAATATTTTTTTATTATCTGGCTGACGGACTAAATAGTTTTTTTTTTCCCCAGTCACCATCCCTATTCTTGTAGATGTTTAAATGTTCTTGAGGCTCACTGTACTATCAATGGACATTTTCTATGATTTCCTTCCAAAAAATATGACCGTATTTTACCCCAAGGGACCCGGTATCCGATGTTGTAATGCGATGCCGTAAACCAGGATAAAATTGGGAAAAATAAGCAGAATGGGAATGGCTATGGACGTGTAGGTGGATTATTACTTCTGGTTCGATTGTCTGAGAAAATGTTAACCTTTGGGTCGAAATAAGCTTTTGATCTAAATGTTACAAGAAGGAGGATTTTTTGGTAGTATAAAGATAACCTACAAAGCGTTATAAGTAATTACAATTTTAGTCTTCTTCTTTTCGTGTGGTTACTGACTAATCTGGTGTCAGAGTTTTACAGCCGCTCAAGGGCCTCTGACTTGACTTCACATACCGTCGAGAAACATCTCTCAGGCATACGGTTTCCTCACGATGTTTTGCTTCACCGTTTTTGAAGCAAGTGATAATTATACAATACGCACATGAATCTGAAATGTCAGGGGTGCGTGCCTTGGGTTCGAAGTCGAGACCTATGACTTGGCAGTCCGACGGAGAGCGTCATCCGAATCGTCAAAATTTTAGTAAAAGAGTATTTGAATTAAAGTTTTGAGTATGACTGTAAGACTAAGGGAAGACCAAGAGAACGATGGATGGACTGAGTGAAAGATGATAATATGGCTAGAAAAGGGTTGACTACCGAGATGTCGACTAATACAGAAGTATGGAGGATGACTTACTTTGTAAAGTATTACGAGTATATTATTTTAATTATTGTGAATGTTAGGAATAAGGGGTTTGAATAGTATATGCGGCCCACCCAAATGTCTTTTCTTTGGTATTGTTCGTCGAGTTGAGCTCCATGGTTACTGACAAATGCTTGCACTGACTGGACAGGACCACTCAAATCTGTGTGGTTCTTTTCTCAAAAGACCATTTCAAACACTAATCTACATGTTCTCATATGGCCTGACCAAGATTACTGTCTGGACTTTAAAAGAGACTCGGTAGTGTGGTGACGTTTTAAAGAGACTATGATAAGTTAGAACTACAAATGTCTATTTTTCATATCGGTACTTAGTACCTATTGCCATTTTGACATTCGGCTTAAACTATTTATATATTTTTTTTCAAATATTTTATAGTTGTGGTGTAGTACCCACCACGGGCATCCAAGTTGGACGTAGTTAATTGGCTATTTAGTATTTTTAGGACCCCAAATTAGGAAATAATAGAGGTTCACAAAGAGAGGCGCATTCATTATATTAGAGTTTTCAATACCAAATATTTTTAGGAAAGCAGAATGGGAATTATTTGAGGTTCGTTTAAATTGGCCAATAAACGTTACTTCCTACTTTATATTATCCTACATTTTTCTCATTCAATTTATTTTTCTTTTTTTGGACAGACGTTTTACCTTCGCCATTACAACACCGCTTTCATTATGCATGAAAGGGAAATACAATGTTCTTATGAAAACAAAATCAAGTGATTTCTTTTATAGCATTTTCTTTTGTAAGGATTTTATTTTTCTTGCTAATAAAAATGGGTGTTTTCTCCAACAATGAACTAATATTTCATCGCTATTGTTATATTTCGCGGTATTAAATCTGTTAAACTTTTTATTTTAATTCATAGTAACGAACTTTCAGTTATTTGCATTGTAATAAAACAAAAAAACAAGAGGGTGTGTGCCCTTACGATAGAAGTGAAAACTTATGACCGGAGCCGAGCATACGCGATTCAGCGCCGAGTATACGCGATTTAGCATCACCGGTCCGATCGCGACGATTTCGTTCACTGTTCCGAAAGAGTGCCAAGTGCCTAAAGAACATTAACTTAAGGGGCATGCGCTAAGGTAACCCGCGAAATTCAAATTTTCTTTAGTTTTTTGCATTTTGCAGGTCAGTGTCACGTTTTATGTTGATTAAAATATGTTTCGCGGCCGTAACAAATATGGTTTTACATCATTGTAATCATTACAATCAGGAATACAACTCGATAAGTAAGCACAATGGTCAAATGTCATGATTTCATGAAATAGTCATTCAATGGAATTATATGAACTTAGAGAGTTGTATTGATCATTTTTATGATTACAATTCTATAAATAAACATTTGATACTGCCGCGAATCATATATAAATCAACTTACAACATGATACTGACCTGCAAATTGCAAAAAATGTAACAAAATTTGAATTTCGCGCTACCTTGACGCTTTCGCCTTAAAAAAAAAACAGATTTTCAAAGGATAAACACATAAATGGTAATTCGTGAGCCCGTTTAATTCATTAAAATGTTGTTTATAATTATAGCCATAGATATAATTTAACTCACATTTATAGGGTGGCATGGAAAGGGACAATAAAAATCAAGAGTTATATTCAAAGCAATTATCCTACCTTTTGTGTCAGGGTTTAGATCGTTTAAATCTTACTTATGTACAAATAGCACACAATGTTTTTACTTATTTGACGGTATTGTGCACGTATTCCGGTAAAACCGTGAGATATAGTGGCAACAGTTATTCGTGAGTTGTTTTGTTTTGATTCCGAAAATAGTGTTGTTCTTCCCGAAAAAAAAACGTGTTTTTTTTTAACGCTAAATTGTTTCGTTTCCCTGCTATGGAGCAGGGAAACGAAACAATTTAGCGTTAAGTTTTAAACACACATCTAGCACGCACAAAACCTATATACAAGTTCAAATAAAACTAGTTAGCTAAACTCCGTAGATGTGATCAATACCTAATAACGATAAAACAAAACTGAAAAACAAGATTTACTAAACTTAAGGAGGAGAAGAAGACCACCTCTGTGGTCTAGTGGTAAGACCACCTGTCTCAGACCTAGAGGTCCCGGGTTCGATTCCCAGTGGGGGCAAGATTTTCTGCTCGATTTGGTTGGTGGTAGGGCTTGTTCTAAGTCCGCCTGGCTAGCTACCACCATCTTATCTGTCTGTCGCCATAACAACAATGTTAATAGCATGGTTGTATTTCGTCAGTTAGAGGTAAGATAGGCATTTTCTCTGTGGTTGAGGATTCCGGTTGAAGCTCACTTCCACCTGATCACTTATTATCAGGTAAGATGCAGGCCAAGAACTTCCCCGTCATAATTAAAAAATAAAAATTTCAAGTAACATTACTTCCAGCGGTCGTTGACCCCGTAGTCAGCTGTAAACTTGAAAAAAATAAAGAGTACTTTTTTATCATCTTTTAAATTGAATTTCGATACCCATCACGTGCGGAGTTTTGCTGAGCTAATTTAATTTGACCCTAAAATTAAATTTACGAACAGTGATGTATCAATATAGGTTTTAAATAGACTTACCTTGCACAGGCGTATAGATATTCATATAAAGGCAGTCTTCGCTCTGATTCTTGAGCCGTGGCAGCAATCTTCTCAAGTACTCCAGCCTCCCTTTGGGCATCCTCTCCAAAGCCATGGTCTCGTTGGAGATGTCTGGCAGTCTTTGAGGACAAACTGGCCCCATTTGGTCCACAGTCTTTACGTCATCCCAAGGGGCTGGCGCTCGTGTTGGCGCAAACCTGAAAACAAACATTAGATCAAATGTTGGTTCACATTTTTCCTACGATTAGCATTGGTTTATTCAAAAACAAGTTTCTGTTGAAAAGTTATTGAATTTATTATTTATTTTAATAAGTTCCTACAGCCTTATTTGATAATTTTCAAGAGAACAACAGCGTTATCGTAAATATGAAAAGTTTTGAGTTAATTATGTACATAAATTAATACGCCACAACGCCGGATTCATAATTACTCAATTCATCAAATTATATTGTCCCACAAAAGTTCCACATAATAAAGGATTGTGCCTATTTGATGTCAAACTTACACATAATGTATAATATCAACAATTTATTTACCACATTGGCATTTTATTTACATGGCGTACGTATTTTATAAGCTTAAAAACATTACCTACATAAGCTAGAAAAATCATGATTGATTGAGTAGTGAGGTAATTTGATGCGTTGATTATAATACAAAACGTAGTACGGTAAACCACGTCAGTCGTAACACTTGAACTATTAAAACTAGAGTTGTTACGAAACTTCGCATCCGCCTCCGCAAGTTATTTTAAGCTTTAATAAAGATAATCAGCTCCAAAACTAAGCGAACCAGTCTAACCGGATGCAGCTGAATACCAATATTTTACACGGAGCGTCTGCATATCTGACCTCCACAACCTAGTTACTGGGTAAAACGATACCTTTGGTAAGACAGGTTGTCAGGCTTTTTTTAAGCTTCTGACTACCTATAACGACTGTCAAAGATTAACGAAATACAAAAAGCGACTGCATAATACGACTGAAGTTAGCTGCAAATGGCACACAGTACTTGCTGGAGGTTAGATGCGTACTCTTACCAATCGCGCACTCTTGCACCATCTTACCCTACACTCTTTGGAAAGACTGGTTAAAACCGCCATTACTGCTACAAAATAACGGCGCTGTCACAGTTAATTGGCGATGCCAATAGACGTGCGACTGTCTGTACGATAGACAGTTTTAAATTCAGTACCCAAATATCTACAAAATAACTGCCTTTAGATTTACATGACATTTTCATATTAAATTAAAAACATTATGATATTATAAAAGATGATAATATATTAATGCAAATGACATTAAAATTATAATAATATCTCACTTCCGATTCGATGTAAATAATTGACCTGATACTGAATTCCCAATCATTATTACAAAGAACCGATATGATATAATACATATTAATGTCATTCCACTGGAACTGTAATACGGTGGCTTGTATTAATGTTGAAGTAGTCACTCATAAGTCTGTAGTAAGAATATGGAGTTTTTAAAGTAGAATATATAGTAATTATATAGAAGTAGATAGTAATTATATTGTGATGTGTATTGTTTCTGGTAAGTAACAGAACTGGATTTTGATAGGCCGCCTCGTTAGTCTTGTGGTCGCAAGCACTACTGCTGAGCATGAGGTCCTGGGTTCAATTTCCAGGTCGGGCAAAGTGTTATTAAGTTTTTCAAGATATTTTTCGAAGCAGCCTTTTTTTTTTTTTTTTTCGTGGGATATTATCAAATAACTTCTCCCGCTCTGGGCGGAGCGGGAGGGTGTGTCAGACTTTTACTGACTAAAACCCACCAGTGTTCCTGTCGTTGCCTGTGTGCCGGGGCCGCGATATCCCTTTCGGACAAACTCGCAACGCTGGCAGGCATTGGCCCTTACGGACCCCGTCAGTTGATGCTGACATCTATTTGAGGCGCGCGTGGAACACAACGCGCCGTCGAAGCGGCCTGGCCTTGGACGGGTGATTGCTCGCCCCCTATTACATAGGAATTAAATACCACTGGCAAAATGTGGGTGTACCTACATGCTAAGATACACCTCTGCCCAACCCTTTGGGGATTTACACGCGTGATGTTATATTATGTTAATCAAAAAATATATTAATTAGAATTTTCTCATGTGCCAAAACACTGCATGTTCTGTTCAACCATAACTGAAACTGTTGCAATGCCTATTAGCATAACCAGCCTATAATATTCTCACTTCTGGGATCCAGGCCTCCTCTCGGTGAGAGGGAGTGGGCCATAATCCACCACGCGGGCCCAGTACGGGTTGGTAGATGTCACATGTCTTCGAAGTTTTGGTTCTAGGACATGCCGGTTTCATCACTATGTTTTCCTTCACCGTTTTGAGAGCAGTGGTGATGAAATAATTTACACAAAGTAAAGCGCCTGTCAGGCGCCTTGCCTATTAATGATGTTAAAAGCAATTTACCATCACAAAGCAAAAAACCACAGCACGTTTTTGTTTTGAAATTTATTTTAAAAGTCTCACTTCGTTAATGAGTTCTCTGTTTTGACTTGGTCACCGAAAGCTGCAACTGAAAGAAGGAGCTGTTTCCTGAAATTAATTTCCACTAATTGGACGTTGACAGTGTAATTTGAAATAGCTGTAGTACGTTTTCTACAGAAATACCTGGAAAAACGTTTGACATATAATTTTATGTACCTGGGCGACCGAGTTCTGCTAGGGTGAAAATGGAGAACACGAATTTTCACTGATATGAGACCTAGCTAGATCGATTTTTCGCCCCGTAAACTCCTATATTGCAACTTTCATCTAAATCGTTAGACCCGTTTTCGAGAACGTGATTACAAATATATATATATCAATCTGCCTAGCCTTTTCCCGACTATATTGGGGTCGGCTTCCAGTCTAACCGGATGTAGCTGAATACCAGTATTTTACATGGAGCAACTGCCTATCTGACCTCCACAACCCAGTAACTAGGTAATACGATACCCCTTTTTAAGACTGGTTGTCAGACTTTTGGGCTTCTGGCGACCTGTAAGGAGTGTCAAAGATCCATGAATGACAGCCGGGACCAACGGCTTAACGTGCTTTGCGAGGCACGGAGGAGTCTCGGTATGTAAAGATCCATCCACAGACCAACCCCTGCAAGCGTAGCTTAACCCCATATATATTCCCGATTGTCATTACTTAGCTCCTCACAACACAAAAACACAACTATACATATATATAGAAATATTGCCCATTTAATAGTATAGGAAACAAGCAGCTAAAATAATGTCACGAGATTTTAGAAAAAACCCACGTTTTTTGTAAATTTCGTTTGAACATTTTTGTAGCTCATTAATAATGATTTGTAAAAGTTCCTTTCGGGTAAAACGTTCGCTCATTTTTATTATACCAACATTGAAGGTTGCTTTTGCTGATAATTTGCGTTTAGCCTAAGGCTCGGGTTTTTTATAACTGGGTTAATAAATAATTACTTTATTCTAACTTAAACTGTTGGTTTAGTGGTCGCAAGCGCTACTGCTGAGCAGGAGGTCCTGGGTTGGATTCCCGGGTTGCGCAAAGAGTTATTGGGTTTTTCCATCTGGAATTTCTCAGTAGCAGCCCGGAGTCTGGATTTGTGCCCGGTTGCTGGCAATAGGCTCGCTTCTTGCTACATAGGACGTAAACATAGCTGGGGAGATGTGGGTGTACTATAGGTACACCTCTGTCTAACCCTTCCGTGAGATAGCTTAAACTTCTCGGTTTTGTATCTAGGTCTACCAAAGGATTTAAAAAACCTCAAAGCTTCATATTACTTTATAAAAGCCTAGTAAGAAGTATATTGGAATACTGTTCGATAATCTGGTCACCGTGTTACGCGGTACACTCTGACAGAATTGAGAGTGTGCAAAGAAAATGTGTTAAGTGGGTCTCGTACCGGTACGGCTTCTCTAGATCGCTGCAAGGCTATTCCGAACGCCTTGTTAAATTCAATTTGGAACCTTTGCACGCCCGTCGCAAACAGCAAGATTTAATAAACCTGCATAAGATCCTACATTCTACGCTGGACTCTTCAGCTCTGCTGTCCATCATAAACATCAATACTAGGTATAACACCCGCAGACCGAAAACTTTTGCACTTCTGGTCTTTACAAATAACACCTCATATTACAACCCTATCGTTAGAATGTGTCGACTTTACAATGAAGTTTCAAAAGACAATAACAGTATTGACATCTTCGATTCTCGTGCCGCTGCTTTCAAAAGACATGTATGTACTCTTTCTTTTTAATCTTGTAACATTTTAAACTGTTTTCTTTATATAATGTAACTTTGTGTCAATTATGTATGTACTTTAACCTGGCGTGTTTGTTCTCCTGCACATTACCTGCCTAAGTAGAAGTGTGTTGGAGGGCAGACGCACGGACCTTGCAGCTGTAACTTTGTGAACTAAGTTTTTACTGCAGTTGTCTTCTTTATTATTGTTGTTGCTAGTCATGTTGTGCGATTACGCTTTGGGTGATAATCAGGTCGAAACCTTTAATGTGAATCTAGTGATATACTGTGATTGTTACCTGTTGTAGTTGCCTTGTAATTAATAAATAAATAAATAGATAGGCGTGTTGTTATATTATTTGACCTATAATAATTAGTATCCTTACTTTATATCTACGAGTATCTATGAACGATTTAAACTCATGAAGATATAATTTTATGCTCTCTCGAGTACTTCGACACCTCAGTGTTCTTTTGATTTTGTATTTAGTTGTATACTTAGTGAATCATTTAATTTAGTACCTAGTGTAAATAGTTGTGTTATTATTGTTATATTAATACGTGAAGCAAAAACTTTGTACCCATTTTTACGAAAATTACACGGACGGAGGAGTATGAAATTTGGCAAAGATAAAGTTTATATGGAGAAGGAGTGCAAAAGCTAATATTTTTATATAATATACGTATACATTAGAAATAAATTAAATCAATAAAAAAACATTACACACACTACCATGCGTTTGACA
This sequence comes from Agrochola macilenta, assembly GCA_916701695.1. Lineage (NCBI taxonomy): Eukaryota > Metazoa > Arthropoda > Insecta > Lepidoptera > Noctuidae > Agrochola > Agrochola macilenta. The sequence goes on along the minus strand of OU753554.1, from coordinate 3,731,371 downwards.
CAAGATTATTAGACACTACCTTAGAATTATGACATGGTAGCATGGAATTAGTATGTGATATACAACTTAAAATTTAATTGAATTATGGTCGAATTTCGACCTCTGGTTGACCACTAGTCATTATAAATGCGAAAATGAGTTTGTTTGTTGTTACGCTTTCACGTTATAACGGCTGAACGGATTTGCATGAAATTTGTCACATGGGTAATGACCTGGAGAAGGACATAGACTTTCATCTTGGATCGCAGACGAAGTCACAGGCATTTTATAAATAAGCATTTTAATGAATATTATGCTCTTAATTATCATTCATAGTTGACACTAAAATGGTTACAAATAACTTAAAAACTCCTATCGTTATAGACATGACATACATTGTTAAGTCACACAAAACAACACAGCGAAATTGCAATAACATTTCTCTACGAGTTGATGATTACAAAGCGACACTGTAACTCTAACTAGAATAGTTAGAGCAGTCCAGCTACGACTGAAATAATATTCTAAACTTGTCTCATTTCAACATAAGAGCTATTACACTCCAACTTCCACGTCTCCACAAATAAATTCGTTCGAAGAAAACGTTCCGTACATTCGACATTTCCACTTTAGTGACACGTTGAAACCTAGCCAAGCGTTTAATAAGATGTAGTTGACCGACCATAAAATAGAGGACATACCTGTTTGACCCCGTCGGTGGTGTAGCATACGGAACCCCGAGGTACGCCTCAACGGGTTTCAAGTACTTGTGTTGATCCATCGGCAATATCACCCCTTGGAGCTTTCCGTATCGAGTTCCAATCACTCTTGTTCTTAGCATAGAATTTCTGCCACCGAATCCGTTGCAATCCGAGTTTTCTGTCATTAATAAGATGAGCAATATCACTAGTTTTAACCTCTCCTGCAGTCCCAATTTCAACGCTAACCGCCTTTTCTGTTCGGTTATCTTTAAGTAGTGTTTCTTTACTATTCGCGAAACGATTTCTATGTTTATCATATACTGTTTTATTGAGTTGCAAATATGTAGTGGCAGTTTATGGGTGTCCATTTTCTGTGAATATCACCTTTGTACACCCATTTCTTTATTATGTTTCCTTTTTATTTTCTTGTGAATACATTTGATTTGTTGTTATGACATCCTTGGTCAGGGTTTGCTTCGTTGGCACAGCATTACCGCAGCCATTTTGGTATCTGAAACAAAAGACATTTTTGTTATTCACAGAATTCACCAAACAATTTTATTCTCCATCTCCTTCTGCTTTTAAGACTACGTTACATATTTATACCAATCCTACCTACTCAGTATTAGAGATTAAATTAAAACTGGTATGGTATCAATTCTGAATGAATCAACGTTTAAATTTTCAGACGAAATAAATTTGATAGATGAAAATTAAAGTAAATATTTGCACAGTCAAGCGATTTTCTTTTGTTTTCATATCGATTATGCGAAAGCTTCCCTGAATCACCAAAAATGTATGTTCCCATATTGTCGAGATTTTAGCCTCGTTTTAAAAAATGTTGACTAACTTTTCTGCGTTAAATTTTTCACGACGCTTTTAAAGTTTCATACAAGCAACTTACTGAAATGAAGCCTTCATTCTGAAGACTTGGCAGAAAATAAATAAGAGGTCATATTTCTCCTAGACTTAATAGCACATAGCTTGATTATTATTATTATAGGAGTATTCAGACTTGAAGGCGGATACTTGACGAAGTTCTGTTTCTCTAGCCAAATAAAATATTTTTATAGGGAAAACTTAGTTTCGTTTGATTTAATTTGTATTCATTAGTGTTTTCTCTTTGTTGCTGAAATTTTGTGATACTGAGAGTTTTCTACCAACTCGTACCACGTCGTATTATATTGTGAGAGTTTCTTGTGTGCGTAGGTATGGATATGTTTAATTAATAGGTACTTGTCCAGATTAATGCGTTTAAACCGAAATCTAAGTATCAACATATTTTTTTATAATGCCTTTAATTAAAAAAACCGGCCAAGTGCGTGTCGGAACACGCACAATGAAGGGTTCCGTAGTCGGGTTGAATTTATCCCAAGAACAAACATAATTTAGTAATTGAGAAACAGGTTCTCCCATACATCGATATACGTCACGGTCAATTCCTCAACTGCAAATAAATGTAAGTTTGTAATCGCAAAAAAAAAATTATGTGATAAAACTTCAAAGTATCAATTTTCGTATTTTTTCCTTTACTTGTGCTGTGAGACCTTGCTTTCTGCCTTCTTCCATGATTCTGGGTCAACAGGAGGTACCCTGTAGGTTTAGATTTATTTGCGAGTATCAAAATATGTCACATAAATGGCCGTATTTTTTTTATTGCGTTGACTTAGAAGCTTTTTTTTTTAGAACTCCAAGGGAACATAGATTTACGTATTTGATAATAATTTGAACTTGATATCTCCACGCAATCCTGAGAAAATGGGTCCTACCAGACTGACGGACGGACAACGAAGTGTTCACGGGTTCCATTTTTTCCTTTTGAGGTACGGAACCCTAAAAAAGTCACTTGTCCTCGCAATAATTATTAAGAACCTAATACTAATAATGAATATTGCGTGTTAGCTGGCCCAATTAATTAAAAAACCAGATAACCATACAAATATAAAAGTAATTCGTTTATCCGGGATAAAATAACCAACATCAAAATGGCTGATTAAATTCCTCGGCACGCGTCATAACGCGTAAAAAATACCAAGTGCGTGTGGTCGTTATACAGGCCGATGATATTTGACCGTTTTCATTTGCGCAGACTCGGATAACCTCTGCCCCTACATCTCGTTAATATGAATTAATAATACCGTCCGGGCAAAAGCGTACTTTTCAAATATAGGTAGATATAGTCGACCTCGTAAGTACATTACCACTTTTGGCAACAAAAATCAATCTGCATAGACTTTTTCTAAGCTATATTGGGGTCGGCTTCCAGTCTCACTGGATGCAGCTGACAACCTGTATTTTGCATGAAACGACTGCCTATCTGACCTCCACCACCTAGTAACTGGATAACACGATACTTCTTGGTAAGACTGGTTGACGGACTTTAGGGTTTCTCACTGCTCGTAACTACTGTCAAAGATCTACGAATGACAGCCGCAACAATTTCCGGTAAATAGAAACTTCACTAAGGTTGAAACTATGTAACTGACACATAAACAATTAATAGATAAATGAAAATAAATAAATTTTAATAGACCTTGTCGTTTTATGGTAAGTGATAATCAAACTAGGGGTGGTACAGCAATTATGAGGTCGACTATACATAGATATTGAATACGGCCCAATTTTTTCCGGGTTACCGGAAGATTCGTCAACAGTACCTACATTTGTTTGGAAAACATAATTCATTAACGTTAAATGGTTTTTTTCGTCTGTTGTCTACAGGGTGGGAATTAATATTTCAACTGTTAAAAATGTGTTTAGTAACCTTTTCATGTGTAAATGGGCGTACAAATTGTTTTGTTTGTTTATAATTGGGGTGACGTCAGAGCGACATGTATCCGTAGAACAGTGGGTGAGGCAGGGGATATTCAGATTTTTCTTTGTGGATGAATTAACATTTTGTTTGTAGGATTAGGATAATTCAATTTCACGTCCATATTTTAGGCCCAAGTTATGGTATTTCGTGTAACGATTTTTACTCCTTTTTGGACCAAACTTTCTAGTTATTCATGGAAGCACTGCCACGAACTTTTTACTTCAACACATGGCAACCAAGGAGGTACCTAACTAATCAAACATTTTATTAAAATCCCGATTTGGTTTGCAAATACAGCTGTTTAATGTAAAGAAGAAACAAATGAACATAATGGCGCGTGAAAAATTATCTTTGTTCGTCATTGAATATGGAATTTATAATTGATTTACTTAGTTTGAATTTCCGCGCATTATTTGTGAAAAGTATTATACAAGCCTTGGCCGCAACCAGGCATTGATGGACTCACGTATGTGTGCCTCGGCTTCGCCTCGACTCACAATTTCACGACCGTCCTTCAATGCCCTTGTTGCAGTCCGCGTGAGCAACCTTTAGTCACTAAAATCCAAGTTTCTTAAGTTTAGTAGATCCAAGCAAAATCACAGTTTTCTTACGTATTTTATTTATTTCTTATTCAACTTCAAAGCTTCGAATTATTCCTAGACTCCATGAATACTAAAACGACCAAGTACTAATTGTATAATATCTAGCCCAGAGACAGTTGTCAATCCGTTTCGTTACTTCCACATCGAATATTCCCAATTACTTTTACAGATATTCTACCATAAAGTTACACTCGATTTACTATTCACGTCAAGCTGAGCCGTTAACAAACAATTTTCACGCTTCCCACTTCAGGCGAGTTTCATAAAAAACTAAAAAACACCGGTGCCCAAACATCGTTTGACAAAAACGATAGTTTCAATATCAAAAGCACTTAAGCGCTAAAAACTGGCTCCCACAAAGCTGAATAACATAGTACAGCAGATACCCTACATTCTTCCGTAAAGCGATTCAGCGCTGTAATGTTCTCACTTGATTAGACGTCTTTATTTTCCCATCAGTATTCATCACCTTTAATGGTACATTTATTGATTTATAGCAAGCGTTCGCAACGAATATAGAAAGAGTCATTTGTCATCTTTTTTAATGTCTCCTGAGGCTAAATCGATTGGATGCTGCAGTTTGTATGTAGATTTTTGCGTATCTGGGGCATATCCCGGTTTTTAGTGATGGATTTATGGGATTCTGGACTGAAATAGAAAGAGCCAATTAGCTTTGCGTCTGGGATTTGTTGCGATCTGAGGGCTTTTGACCCTTTGGATTATAAAACTAGTCAGATTTTGCAACAATGTTGATGGAGATGGAATGGTTTTATAAACCAAGCTCTCGATGGTTCCATTTACTTAATTGTGATAGAGAATTTCAGCAAAATGTTGGAACATTTCACTTATTGGTACAACTGATCGCGAATGAATATTGTTAATGGCTATCCATTTGTCATCATTATTATACGCATATATAAAGGCCGTCTTTTTGTTTCACATAATCTTCTCATCTTAAATCATATATTATGTTTACTGCATTACGTAACATATTGATTCATACATCAAGTTTTTATTTATTCAAACAATCTGTATCAAGTATTTGAAAAATGAGGTCTTCAAAGGTCCGTGACGTCATTGGGATCATAAAATATTAACCCAAGGGTATAGGCTCGATGAAAAGTAGCGTTATCCATCACATAAATATTATAGTTATCTTGAAATTGTAGCACGTACGGATTTTGAATGTAATTTGGTTTCAAGTTAAGCGTGTTATGTTTAACCTGCACTGGGCCCGCGTGGTGCATTACGGTCCACTCTCATTTACAGAGAGGAGGCGAGGTGTCTCAGCAGTGGGAACGTTTTAGGGTGATTATGCTAGAGCATGTTGTCGCAACATATTGCGTTTGTCGATTTAACTTGTTCGTTTTTTGTTTTGTGTTCTTTCTTTGCGTCATGTTTACCGCAAATAAACGTATTTTCTTTCTTTAACCGTATATTTCGCCCACGATTTCGTCTGCGTGAAATTTCTTGTTCCTTCGTCCTACTCCGACGCATCACATCGCCCGCCCGCGGCTGTAACTTCGTTTCCTCTTAGCGTTCTTTCGGACGTTTTTTTCTTTTTGCTTGGCTCCTACCCTTAGGAGCCAAGCGTAATGTTTAATAATCTATAACTTTCCTCAAAAATAAAGCTATCAAATACAAAAAGATTTTTTGAAATCCGACTGGTAGTTTCCGAGATTACCGCGTTCAAACAAAAAACCGGCCAAAAAAATACTTAACAATGTAGTTGAAAAACGTGTTCCCCCTTTTTTTATTTTTTTGAGGTTGGTAAATTATCAAATAACTTCTCCCGCTCTGGGCGGAGCGGGAAGGTGTGTCAGACTTTTACTGACTAAAACCCACCCGTGTTCCTTTCGTTGCCTGTGTGCCGGGGCCGCGATATCCCTTTCGGACAAACTCGCAACCCTGGCAGGCATTGGCCCTTACGGACCCCGTCAGTTGGTGCTGACATCTCTTTGAGGCGCGCGTGGAACACAACGCGCCGTCGACCCGGGCCTGGTCCTTATCGGACGGCGAGCTACCCATCGCTCACCGTCCGCAAGCCCGCGCCTACAGTGGCCGGAAGTCGGCTCGCGACTCCTGACGCACGGGGCGTCTCCTGCGGCGATTAGGGGCGCGAGGGCGCGAATTTCACCTCTTCCTCGCGCGCTCCGCCTCCTCCTTTGAGAGCATTACTGCTTCGCAGATGGAAGTGACGGCCTCCCATGCACTCTCGCTCCGGACCATGTCATTTTAAGACCATAGTCTTATTATAGGTTTTTCTGTAATCTATAAGCACAGTACTATTTTCTGTACCAATTTTTTTTTAATTTGACCTTTTAATTTCGGAGATAAATCTAATATATCTTTAAAAAAAAAAAAAAACAATATTAAAAAAAAATGGTATTTGGCTGTGACAGACGAACAGACAGACAAACCAGTGACCCTGTATGGGTTCCGTTTTTTTCCATTTGAAGTAGGGAACCCTAAAAACAAACTCTTCAGCTTTATGATTAGTATATAATTATTTCATTTACTTTTTCTATCAGGGTGTGTAAAGGTTGTAGCAGCAACAAAATGTCGGGTTCCGGTGAATAATTGTGCATAAATAATGAATAGGGTTTCTAGCATCGGTTATAGGTAATGTTATGGCCCACTTCTTTCGGTCGATTTCCGTGTTTGTTGAATGTTAAGTAGGTAGCTCACATACTGTGAGATATTCCATAATATAATCTTGCGTTCGCCTGCTAACGTACATAATTGCGCTGGTTTTTCTAAATGATTTTAATAAATAATTTTATCTACTCTCTCGTAATATTCGAATTATAAACTTCGAAACGAGTTTTTATTGACATATTATGTGCTTTATAAACACAATACAGAAATTTAAAAATAGAATCTTATTATAACACTTCTTCTCTATCAAAATAATGTTTTTTTTTTCTCTTACGATACGTACAGGGCAAATCCAAGAAGTTAATCAATCAATCAATCAGTTTATTTGTGAAATGAGATTTAATATCACCAAGGAGTTTCCATAACTTTTGTAAAGGAACGTTAGCGGGGGACAGCAGCACCGCTCTAGCGCATGCGCGGTGATGTGCTGGGTGCAGGCGCCATTCATACGTTTTGTTGAACTGAATTTTGTGGGAATTTTGTATTCTTGATCTTTAACCTATATCTTTTATTTAGTAGGTTCAATCCCAATGTATGAGAGTAGATAAAGTAGTGTATGAAATTGCACATAACCCCTCAATATGCACCAGTTTCATAAACTACTTATTATAAGCGATGAAAGCTGTGCATGATCTATAAAATACGACAATATAGCCATTGCTGATAGGTATTACTGTAAAATATGACAATGTACCTAATCTGTAAATTCCATGTTACTTAAGTAAAAAAATTGTCACCATAAAAGCAATTTTCCAAAACTGAACCTGTTTGAGAGAATAAATACCTACGTATACGTAGGTACTCCTAATGGTTTCCTCGTAAAAAGCTGACTTACCAGACAGCTAAAATCACGGTTACAGAAAAAGGATATTAATGTTCTGAGAGACACAAAAGGGTTAGTAAGCACATCCAACTTTCGAGCAAGCGCTTCAAAAACCAAAATGGCGTCTTTACTCTTAGCAGAAGTATAATAACCACGGAGTGTATGAAAGAAACGTTTACATGTCTATCAGTTTTGCATACAAAACACAAGCTTCAAAGTGAATGCAGAATGGATCACGTTTTGCTCATAAATCTATGGAACCAAGTTATACCGAGCTCGCGAACTATTGAAGACTAAGTTTTGCCACTGCTTTGCTTACTGTTTTCGAGTTTGTGTGTTCGTAAGTATGCAAGTTGTAAGACGTTTGTGAGGTAATGTTCATTTACTTGAACATAATGTTCTTGCAGTTCGGTTTTGCGTGGAATTTATCTTCTGTTTCTTCGATTTGTTTTTATCATGATGTGAAATTAATTGAGATACTTAGTCAATAAGTATTATATTATAACTACTAGCCGTATTTTGCATGGACGATAATTTTTTTATAGGTACAAGATTTTATAATAGGTTCTTGCGTAAGATTTCGAGAATTCAATACCTACCCAATTAAATTTTATCAGAAGTTTACGGTACGATCCGAATTTTCTAATAGAATTGTATCAAAATTATTAAAGGGTTACCTCATATTCGAAGAATTTTAATAATTAATTCTTGACTGGTAATCCCTTTGTGGTAAGTAAATACCAATTTATTTGAAACCCGACAATTTTTAAATAATAAAATGTTGACGTAGATTTATAAATAGAAAAAACAACAAATAACAGAATACATTGCAAAACTCGTTACAGTAAAATTGCTTTTAAATTCAATTCGTCGCGAGTTTTTACATTTTGATGTACAGGTGCAATGCAGAAAATGTCGATGCATATACGTAGATGAAAATGTTGATATTAGGCATCTGACCCACCGCCGACGGGAAAGCGAGTAGCTATCAACGATTTTCTCGCTCAAGAAATGTGCAATAGATCCCGTGTAAGTAAAATATATTTATTATTATTATTTATATATTTATTTTATTATATATTTTTTTTTTTTTTATTAATTTTTTTAATTTTTTTTTTTTTTTATTATTTATATATTAACTGTTGTTGATCGCTGGCTGTTAACACCGACGGGGACTACTCGTTTGTTGCAATGATAATAACTATGAAAGAGAGAACTCGCTCAGTGACGCTCGCTTAGCGGGCAAAACACTGGCTCAGAGATTACTCTTGGTTCATACGAGTAATCACTTGTTGCCATCGCGCACTCGCAGCTTGTCAACGCGTTTTTAGTCGCTAGCTCTACTCGCTTGGTGGTACAGGTGCCTAATAGCCAAAACTTCACTGAGTCATCAAAGTCAAAATCTCCTGAACTTAGCTCACAAAGTTGCACGTTGGTAATTTTCTTTTAGCGAAGCACAGCATTTCGAGAAAAACAGAAATTGTGTTAAACTTTGTATCGCAAAGTTTGAACATAGAAGCCAAAATTTGTACCTTTAACTGTCACTAACGAGATACAATAGATCTTTCATTGTTATCGACTTTTAAAGGCAAATCGAGAGTTGAGCGGTTAATGCTTAAAAAATCAATACGATCTGCCCGTTGATTTGGGTAGTGGTGTAATTCCAAAAAACATTCGAGGTCTTCTTGTTCTATTCGAGTAATTAGTGACTAACCTGGTGTCAGAGTTTTAAAGCCGCTCATGGGCCTCTGACTTGCCTTCACATGCCGTCGCGAAATATCTCTCAGGATTGCCTCAAGATGAATTACCTTAAGACAATTTCCTTCACCGTTTTTGAAGCAAGTGATAATTATACAATACAAACAATGAATCCTAAGTCAGAGGTGTGTGCATTCGTGATAGTAATTAGAAACTGCTGATCTATTTACTAACTTTCGATTGGTATAATGCAAAGCAATAGCTGCGATTAAAGTAAAGCAATAGTTGTCAACTGAAACCTGAGTGCGAAACTCTGTATAAACGCAATATTAGACCATGATTTAATAGTCCCTGCAACTGCAGAGAACTTTGAAATTGGCTTGAAACCTATGCGATGTGTTAAATTAGTTATTGAGTTCACACTCCATTGATTTTGCACATATTCGACAATACCTCAACCAAGATTTCACAATTACAATCGTGGATATACAGATGAATAGTTTTGCTTATTCAATTGAAATAATTAATCATTTCGTTTGGCAGCATTCGGGAAATATCTTTCAACCGCATTGTTAGGAGATTTGTTTGCCTCAGTCATAGATTAGATTTATATGATCCGAATAGCTGGTTACAAGGGACTTGTGGTCAATTAGCTGCCTCACAGAATGACAGCCGGTCCATCGATCTGTGAGCCTAAGCTCGGTTGCGTTGCTGTCAGCTTTAATTTGGCCTCATGTAACGTCATTACTATGAGAAAATCAAAGTAGCAAGTAACTCCTTGCTTATTTGTCATCCCTTTTAAATTAAGTTGTGGTGTTGATTGAAAATGTAAACCCTTGGTAGGCCTTTGCGATAGCGAACTGTTTTGCACAAAATGACGTCAATTTTGATTCAGTAAAAAAAAAACTGATGACAGACAATACCAGCGAGGTAATTGCGTAACACACAATGGCAATATCTTCTATTTCGACAGTAAAAAATAAATAAAAGAAAAAAAAGTGTTTACACATTACAAAAAAATACAAATTAGCCAAAAGCCTCGTATTCAATATTCGGAACTAATCAAAGTTTGACATTCATTGGGTGATGTACGTTGTTGAGATGAATTTTTCAAGCCTAAGAAGCAATGGATTAGGAATTTCCCTCAAATTCCTTCGGATTGTGATTGAAAATGTGTTACGTAATTGGAGTGCAGGATAAAACTGGTACCAGAGAGGCATAGCACAAAAGAGAGGAAGCCTTTTATAATACTCAGCAGTAGGTAGAACAAGGCTGTAAATAGTGACGGTGATACATCATGTAAGAAAACTTATGATATCTAATTGAATCCAATGACAAATAAATAACCCCAAGGTCATTCCAAATCAATCTCAAGAAAATTTATAAAAGGTCATCCCTAGAACCTTTTGTCAAACTTCACATTGATACTAAGTATAAATAGATGTCTATTGAATTGTTCATATAAGTCATCCCTTTGTACTACTACTACTACCCTTTGTACTTATATGTAGGTATACATGAGTACCCAGATCCAATATGATAAAATTGGAATGCCTACAGACTTGGAAGACGAGACAAGTTCTCAGATAGGATGAAACTTTTATCGCGAAATGGGATGAGAAGGGAGTATAAGATGAAAAAGCATATCTAGGGCATACAAGAAGTTTTAATATCAAACAAATTTTAATGAAGATTGCATGAAGGAATTGAGTTACCTATGGGCATAATATATTATTTAGAAAAATTATTCATAATTGATTCTTTGACATGGTCTCATGAATACCCTAGAGTCACGGGATATCAAAAGGAACATGTTGTATAGGGCGATATTTTTATTCAAGATAATCTTCTATCTCATTATATTAGCTGTCAGAGTTTCTCTATACAATAGGTTTTAGTGAGACAAGCGAGAATAATGGTTATAAGTGCTTTCTGTGGTTAGTACCTACGGAGGGTTTATAACTACTTTGAATGGGTTGCTCCTGTGTAGGTATTTAAACGCAAACGCTACTGCTGAGCATGGGGTCCTGGGTTCGATTCCCGCGTCGAGTTTTAGTGTTATTGGGTTAGTGGCAAAGTGTTTTTCCATCTGGAATTTCTCAGTAGCAGCCCGGAGTCTGGATTTGTGGCCGGTTGATGGCAATAGTCTCACCCCCTATTACATGGGACTTAAACATAACTGCTGGTCCTGCTCCACAACCACAACTATTTGATTAACATTTGAAAACACTGTTGGAGCTGCGGAAGAGTTTAAGACTATTTGTGCATTGTATAAAATCAATTTCCTTTGTATTATATAATTTCAGAGCACAGGTGTGAGTACTATGTACTAAAGAGCTAACATTTACCGGGTAATACGTCTTTTATTGACTTGAATGTGCCCTGGCGGCTGTGATTATGTCATGCTCACTCGGATGTCTCGCTGATGGTGGCGCGTGTGTTGGATCATTTAGCTCCCTTCAAAATGGTTGAGCTGAATGGTGCTAATCCATGCGTCATGTTCGTGAACGGGCGCCGTCAATTGGGACAGGTCAACTCTTAGCTGCCTTGGCTGATTTAAATTTTATAATTGTTCTTTGTTTTATATTTTTATTACGGACGCTTCTAACGTGCACGTCTTTCTACATTGTTCTCACATGTTTAATTTCAACATGAATGATGTAACAAATACTTTGTAACAATTTATTTAAAAGAGTGTCCGTAGAGTTTCTTGCCCGTTCTTCTCCATAGGTACCTACCTACTACGCTTTGGAATGGGCAACTATGTAGCTTCATATTTCTGACTGACCGATTCCTTGACAATTCAAAAGTGTTTAATTGAAAAAAAATGGTTTAATTGAAATAAATGCTTTGAGTTTGAGTTTGAGTTAACTGGCGAAATGTTTGTGTACTATAGGGACACCTCTGCCAAACCCTTCGGGGAATACAGGCGTGATGGTGTTTATGTATGTAATTTTAAAAAATTACAAGTCCATCTACACACGGCTACACATCAAGCTATACATTTCCAGTATAAGCTGACCTCGCATTCTACGGATATCATATACAATGCGAGATCAGCATAAACTGGAAATAAATGCATAGCTTCATGTGTAGCCGTGTGTACCATAAAACTCTAAACCACACAATTATAACGGAAAATCCTTACAAATATGGAAATTGTAGTGACAAGTATAAAATTTATACGCTTTGTGGTACGCTTTATAAAATGCAAAAAAAAATAGATTATAAATTTTAACTCATACTTATTTGTAATTTCTGTGTTACGTAATTTAGTACTATTTTACAATTTTGTATAAATATAGACTTGTAAAGTTTTGTAGTCTGAATAGAACTCTCAATTACTTACGTTTAATTTCAAACTTTTGTATTGTCATTGAAATTAATTGTTTAACAAATTGACTTACAACTAAGATTGTCCGTCATAAATAAATCATAAATCATAAATCATTTATTACTTTGCAAACATGGGTAATTATTACATTGATGTTTTATTACGAAAGTCCTCCATGTTCTACCGTCACATGGGCATGCAAATCATATTTAATACAAATTTAAAGACATTATAATTTTAAATAACAATTAGGAAATTATAACAATACATTTAATATAAATTAATGTCCAATCTTTCGAATTACATTAAATGTCAAATTTATACAAAAAAATGTCAACAAGGTTGCAGCAATCACTATTATATAATAAATGTCAAATGAATTATTAGCATGTCAATCAGTCAGTGATTCATCATTAAGGAAGCCGTCAATTGTGTAATAACTTTTTTCAATTAATATTTCGTTTAGTGCCCTTTTGAATTTGAAAACAGTCATATTTTTAATACTCGTAGCATTTGGTACTTTATTATAAATGCGGGGGGCAATACCAAAAAAACTTTTTTGCATTAGTGCGGTTTTACATTTTACTTGACACAATTGATTGACGTATTGAGTTCGTATTGGATTCTTTCTTTCCGTGTATTCAAATCATTTGCACTCATTGTTTGACAGTCAGTTGTATGAAATGACTACAACACGGCAAATTTACTTAGTAAATCAATTCCATAAACAATTAATTTGCTTGACTTCACTTGACTGAACTGTCAAGAGCAATTGCTGACAATAGGGCGAACGGGCCCAGGCTATTTTCCATTATGAGAATGAGTATCTTCAACAGGTCTAATCTCATCTTACCAGCCTGTATTGTCCCACTGCTGGGCAAAGTCAAAAAAAATAATTCAATTAGGCATATAAAAGGCACTTCTGAAGTTTTCGTATGGAGAAGAATGGGCAAGAAACTCCACCGTTACTCTTTTAAAATGTTTTATAATATTTTGTATACATCAATTATATAATTATATGTGAAGATAGAATATAATTATTATACAGCAATAGGTATAAAGAATTAAAAATGAAGCAAGGACAGATAAACTAATTATGTAATAGATACATGGTGATAACATATTTACAAACATTGTAGAAGTATACGATGTTACTAAAATTTTAACAAGTAATACTAATAAGTCAGTGTGTGAGTTAAAGTAATCACAGAATGTAAAATCCTCCCTCTCCCTTTTCCACACAATTCTGTCTTTTGCTAGTGCCAGCCAGTCCTTTCGGTAGAAGTCAAGCTCGTCCCGCTATCTTCCTCTCGGCCTGCCGCGATGTCGTCGTGCGTTTAGTGGGACCCAATCGGTGGTTATCTTAGCTCATTTGTCATGTGAAATGCGGCAGACATTTCTGGCCTAGTACCACTTAAGCTTAACGGCTTTCTGCGTAACGTCCGTGATCTTGGTTTTGTCGCGCAGTGCTATGTTCCATATACGGTCCGAAATTCGAACCCCCAGAATACTGCGTTCCATGGCTCACTGGCAAAATAGGTGCATGGTAAAAAAACATTTTTACTTTCAGACTTATAAAGCTTTTCTTGAAGAAAGAATAATTATGTTTCTTTTTTTTCTTTCTGAACGCAAGAACAAGAACTAAAAAACCTACCTGCGCGGCACATTTGCCGCAAAATTGTGGAACTTTGTAATTTAAATTAAAGTTTGTAATAAGAAAAGAATATTACAGATGAACGATTTAATGCTGCAGAGAACCAAATGAATGTTATTTTGAAACTAACTTATTCAAATAATACAGTGTTAATATTAAATCTACCTACACTACATAAATCAATTTTGGTTTTTTATCGAGACCACGAATCGGTAAACGTAAGATAGTAGAACGCCCTCAAGCTAGATGGAGCGACGTTCTTCGTAGGGTGGCTGGTAGCTGCTGGATGAGAGTTGGCGAGAATCGAGCTGACTGGCGTGCAATTGGAGAGGTCTATATCCAGCAATGGACTGCTGCATGCTGATGATGATAATAAAAGAAGTTTTGAGGAACCTAAACTGGAATTATCATATCTTTTATTAACCAATAAAAACCTCATCATCGTCATTTACTGTAATGGTTACCTTTTTACGGGACTACCTCTGTGCAGGCAATCACATCAATAGTTTGATTGGTCTATACAAAACAATTGCGAATCGAAAATAAACCACACATGCGGGTGCTATTTTCATCAGCAATTTGTTTTACGTGAATTGTACAACGAGCAACTTTCTATGCTGTAACTTTGTTGTTGAAACTGACCACTGTTAGCCTAGGAATGCGACCTAGCCTACACACACACTGCACACACACATTGCTATACGGTTAACCTAGAGAACTTTGAGGATGTTTGTGGATAGTTAACAGCGTTTATTCTGTAAGTGGGCAACGTCACTAATAGTTGTCAAATATTTCGATGTTTTGATTAATTTGGCAATAGTATGGAAACATGAAATGTGGCTACAACTAGCGAACTAGAATTTTATCCTTAGAGTAATAACTTTACTTAACTTTTTTACAAAAAAGTAAACAACTGACTTCCAAAAAAAAACACTACAAAGTGTTTTTTTTTTGTTATTTATACTTTATGTTTAGATTAGATACGTCACCCATTACGTCCGTGGAGTTTCACAAACTAATTTATTTTAATTCGACCCTTTATATGCAGCATTATTTTTCGTAAATAATTTTCAACCGTGATAATATATTTGTCTCTCTGTCACAAACTAAATCTGCGTGAAATGTGAATAATTGAGAGATTAAGGCGAGACAAAAATTTTAAAAACTCAGTTTCAAAATTTATAATAACTTTTAAACTTGATTTTATTTAACACAAATTTTAAACCTTTTCATAAATATTTAAAACCCCTTTCATATTAATTTTAAGTACTAATTTTCTCTAAGTAATTACACTCCAAGCTACATAATCAATTAGCAACAATGATAATATCTACGCTAATTCAATTAACCTAGTATCACAGACTTTCGAAAATAATATTCTGAGTATTACTCTTAATTAAATCAAAGCTAAACAAATTACTCTGAATAACTTTTTTTACTCTGTGACAAATTATTCGGGTTTACGCTTTTAAATAACTCTTAGGGTCTGTGTAGACGACATTTTTTCACGAGTCGTTGACGCGCGATAACGCAAAAAAACGCACTGCAAACGTAATAGTTATAATAATAATAATAATACCATTTATTTCAGGCGTCACAGGCCCATAGAAAAATACCTTAACCTAAACATACATATTTTAATATAAGCAAATAATTTGTGTTAATAAATAAGGCTTAGACTATGTTAGTAGCACTTCACTTTGCGCTAGGTTGAATTTGTGCTGTCGTATGGAACTTTTCCGCGGAAGCGACGGAACACCACGTTCTGCGGCCAAAAGTCTTCTTCTATGACTATGGGCAGATAACAGTTCGGAACACGCACGACGAACGCCTTGAAGTTGACGTTCCGGTGCGATTCTAGTATCTGCACCCTCGGCGTGTACCTCGTCGTTATCACAGCTAGTATGCCTTTGGTGTTCATGAGTTGAGCTTTGTACTTGTACCGCTATTAACGCACAGTATCATCGATGCAGGCGCGCTGTAGCAGCGCGATAATTCGACTGAAGAATACATAAGATTTTTCTTTTGGTGGTAGCGTAATCATTATCATCATATAATGTACTGACTTCCGGGACACAGGCCTCTTCTCCGTGAAAAGGATGGCGTTTGGCAATGAAAGCTGCAAAATATAGCATTGCTAACGGATGTAATCGCGTTCCATACGCGTTTGTATCAATATGAATGCAAATAATATACTTTTTCAAGTTTAGCAGTGGAGTCAATGCAAGTAGCCGAAAAAGCGCGTCGGCGGCGCGTAAAAGAGTTATCGTGTACACAAGCCCTTAATAGACGACATTGTCTGACACGATGACCTTTGCGCGCTCTGTTCATAATAGTTGGAACTGAACAAGAACTAATGGATCGATGTAATACATCTTTGTCGAATTGTTAGCTAATGTTCGGCTGACGTTTGTATTAATCGTGACTGTAATTGAGGCTGTAGGAGTGAGAACGTGTTTTATGCTTTGAAAGGTTATTTGTCTGAGAGTAAAGACTGTTGAAAGGCAATTTGAAATAATTTTAATTTGACTGAGTAATTTTTAATTAATTTCCATTGGGAGTACCTCGTGGCTAAATAATAGCAGATGGGCGGGTCGATCTTTGAGGTTAAGCAACATTTGCCGAGGTTGTCTTGTTGATGGATGACCATCTATTACATACCAAGACCCCTCTGTGCCGCGGAAAGCAAGTAAAGCCGTTGGTCCCGGTTGTCATTCGTGGATCTTTGACAGTCGTTACAGGTCAGTCCAGTCAACCAGTCTAGCCAGTATCGCGTTACCGAAATTGGGTTGTGGAGGTCAGATAGGCAGTCGGTCCATGTAAAAAATTGGTATTCAGATCATGCCGGCTTTAAGATTACTTAAGATATACTTATATGGTCAGTTACGATTTTCTATTAAAGAACCTACCAACAACATAAAGCTTGATATAGACTACCAAGATTTATTATATCAATTTTTGGTGGCTCATTTTAATCCCACAAGAAGAGTATCTCTCTTATTAAAAAGTGCTGCAGATTCATAGGCGTTGGCAAAAAACTAGACGAGAAAAAATTCTCATCAGTAAAAAAGCCAATTTCGGTATTAAAAATTAATTCCTGTTTTATAGAAGCTTTTTCCAATAAAGATTCTTAATAAACTTGACGAAGGTAAGGTCCGAACGTAAAACCCGCACAAAGGCAGATGCGAACTAAACTTATTAAGGCCCATCTTTTATTTAGGACAGAAAGAGTGTGAGGAATCTTAATTGCTGAAGAGTTATGGGTTTGTTGACCTTTCAGTGTCATTTGGATGCCATTTTAAGTTTCACTTAAGTCTTTTATCTAAACTACCTACCTATCATAAAATTGAACTAAAACGATAAACAAATTTCAAACTAAGTCGGCTTTCAAGATTACCCTTAATTTCAAAAAAAAAATCTTAATATTGTTTTACACAACCCTCATTGTATTATCAGCATCATTTCAGCCGAAAGACGTCCACTGCTGGACATAGGCCTCCCCCAAAAGGGGGGGTTTGCCTCAATCGCCACGCTTGGCAGGCGGGTTGGCGATCGCAGTATGGTGTTAAAATGCATAGAGAACGCTGCTGCCCATTCTCTAGTAAGTCCCTTAGTCGGCTTTTACGACACCCATGGGAAGAAATGGGATGGTACTATTCTTTACGTCCGGCACCACACGGAACCTAATTGTATAACGAAGACTAATATTATAAATTATAATTTTTTTGAAAAGACTTATGCTAAAATGGTTCGGTCATGTTGTGAGGATGAAAAACGCGACTATCAAAAGATATTTACAAGGTAGATGTGTGTGTGGAAACGCCAGGACGACGCTCTAGAAAGACATATAGTGATGTTCTTCAGTAAGGTATGGTGCGTAGTACGCACAACCGGCGTGCGTGTATGAATGTAAAATTAAAAGGAGTATGTAGGAATTATAGCAGGTGGTGTTCTGCTTACGCTCATAGAAAGAAGGCATGAATTTATGTATGTATGTATTGTAGCATTTCTATTTTACTTGACTTGTAGCGTTGTGAGCGGTCTCAACTATAAATAGTCGACACACTAGCACACAGCGAGTACACTAGCAGACAATCCTCTAATACACACTATGTGCCCCGAATCTAGGGTGAGTTCAGCATTATATTATAATATGCACTGTTTGCTATAAAATTCAAAATTCAAGTCATTTATTCAAACTAGGCTAGAATCAGCACTTTTCGAACGTCAAAATTACATAAGACAGTCTCCCAAAACGCCCACCCTTCACCACTTCCTAGTGCATTAGCCGGGAAGAAGAAGTGGCGCAACAAACTCCCCAGCAGCACCAGTTAGAAGAACAAAAAAAAGCTGTTTAGTGTGTCATCTGCTATGATCATTGTTATCTTGTGTTTTATGCTCGCGTGTCACATACTCCTCATTGTACATCAGTCATGGTGCCACGCTGTCTATGCACTCTCTCTATCTCTGCCTGCAAGCCGCTGCGATGTGTTAAGCTACCGCCAACTCTGCTTCCCATACCGTACCTTGATGGCTGAAAAGGGGAAGAAGCTGGCACTTTGCATGCGGCCTGCTGCTACTCGCACTGTATCTAGCATGCGATCTGTAACACGCCTTCAAGGGTTCTTACCCGATCCTGCACGCTACCTTGGCACGCTAACGATTGCTTGCCCTACCTGCGGCCTACCACCGCAAGTTATACCTGCGTGAGCCTGAGCTGACAGATGGCCTCCACGTGCTGTGCTATTAACGCTCACTACCAGCGGTCTTACGAAGGCCGTCCGTCCTACTGCTAAGCCTGTGCTGAACAGGCCCCCACGTCTGCCACGTGCTACCAAGGACGGTACCTTCCTTACTATATGTGCGAGTGCTCAGGACTCTTTGTTGTGCTGTTTGGTAAACTTATCCACGACCTAGCCGTGTTACTACCTTCTTACCATAATTATAATTATGTATAAACTTATCCTAGTAATTCAATCATCTTCTACCTATCTTCCTGCTTATCAGTTAACGGCCTGCGCAGCCTACCCTGCGCACACCTAGCCGTTACAGACTACCCCACTTGATTTAACTATTTAAAGGAGCCAGCGTCCTGTAATTACTATGCTGTCAACAACCTCCCCAGCGATGGGAACACACTGCATAATGTAGGATCTCGACATGTTGCTAGGCTAGGCTATTGTAGTCCTACACTACGGTCACTACATCGTTAATAATTTCTAGATGCGGCCTACTTTGCCAGCCTAGTTTATAATTATCTTTTAACTAGATTCTAGAGTTTTTAGGGTTCCGTACCTCAAAAGGAAAAAACGGAACCCTTATAGGATCACGTCGTTGTCCGTCCGTACGTCCATCTGACTGTGAAGACCCTTATTCTTAGGAACGCGTAAAGGTATCAAGTTGAAATGAATATCAAATACGTAGATCTAGGGTCCCTTGGAGCTCTAAAATCAATGTATGCGACACACGAATCTATAATCAGTCATTTTAATTTTGAACTTGCAAATAAATCAAAACCTACCTACTTCCCGTTGACCTAGAATCATTAAACCTGAAAAGCAAGGTCTTCTTACAGCACAAGTATATGAAAAAGTTCGAAAATCGGTAATTTGTAGTTTTATCAAATAAACAACAATTTTTTTGCGGTTACAAACTTTGTTCGCTGTTGGGAAATTGACCGTGACGTATATCGTACGGAAAAAAAAAAAACAACTACAAAGTTTGTTTTTGGGATACATTCATCCCAACTACGAAACCCTTCATTATGCGTGGTCCGTCCGACACACACTTGGCCAGTTTTTTAATTTTTCATTTCCTTATAGGTGATGACATTTTGATACCATGTCTAACGAATCTGTTTGATTGACAAAAAAAGAGAAATTCATAAAAAAAAACTTGGCAAATTGACATTAACCCCACTAAATATTTTATCAGTCTTCATTACCTTTAACTAACATCATTAGAAACACCCCACGTTTTTACCCCATGTACTCATCAAAAATAATAAAGAACCAGGAAAAAAATTCAAGTACCAACCAACGTGACTTCAAAATACAGGTAAAATAAATTTGAAACAATATTTTTCCGGTATTTTACTACGAGAGGCGAGAAACACCGAAAGGACGAGGTTGTGGCAATCAATTGTTTTGAAGTTTTTAATTTTTCCCCGCTTTTCCTTGACATTTTCTTACGTTACCCTCTGGCATTTCTAAGTTGTCACGTTTTAATTTACTTCAGAGAAAAATTTGTAAAAGGTAAAAGTGTACCCTGGTAAGTGTTTAATTAAGGTTCTCCTACTTTCTTGTACCCTGTTGTAAAGTGCCGATACTTATTGAGTTCTGGTTAAAAATTTTGAACATAGTTTTTAAATGAAAACTCTTTCTCTACCAGCAGTGATAGCCTAGTGGTGTGACTGTTGGACTGTTAAGTCATAGATCTCCAGTTCGAGCCCAAGGCACGCACCTCTGACTTTTCGGATTCATGTGCGTGTTATATAATTATCACTTGCTTCAAAAACGGTGGTGGCGGTTTTAAAACTCTGACACCAGGTTAGTCACCAACCACATGAAAAGAAAAAGAATTGAAAACTTTTTGAAATAGCAACAAACATTAAAGCTTCTTTGAACGTCAGCTTCTGGTTCCAAAATAAGGGTCACGTTGTATAATTAAATAAAAGCAAGATATTGAATGAAAAGTTTTCTGTTTTAGTAAACGTACGCCAAAAGAGAATGAATTCTCATTATCACGCCATTTCTAAAAAGCTCAGACGGCTCCCAAAAACGCATTAACGCTACGGTTTCTTAGAAGAGTGGTGGTCGCCACACAGCGTCTGATATTTACTGGCGAATACCGTTACCAAAACTTTATTAATGGAAATAAATTGGTGTTTTCCTAGAGAGCGTTTTATGTCATCGTAAAGTCAAACCCCGCTGACATAATTTTCATGGCAGCCACTGTGGCCGTTGTGTGGCAGCCACCGCTGTTCAAGGAAACCTTAGCATAACACACCAAATTAAACAAAAAGTACTATACGAGTAGCAAACGCAAACAATTATATCCTGATGGAACCTGCCCATAAGTTATATCCAAAGAAAATAAAAAATACCTTTCTACCAACCCATGTTTCATACCTTCAAGATATATGGGTAATTGAATCGATGCACGGCACCGTAAAGGTGGTATTCTGGAAAAATATGAGCGAGAAATGAACGAGGATAGGTTTGAAAATGATGTTCCGAGATGCGATCCAGAACACCTCAAAATTAATGATGTAGACTTAAATAATGCTAAAGAACTGGAATCTAAAATAGTAGCTATATTTAACCACTAGCTTCTACCCGAGACTTCATCCGCGAGCAAATGTTTTTTTTTAATCCTAGGACTGGTAGTTCCGGAAATTACCCCCTAAAGAAAAACTTACAAACAAACAAACATATTTTACCTCTTTAAAATATTAGTTTAACATGAAAAAATGGGAGTGAATTTAGATAGTGAATAAGCACATCAATGAAGAATTGCTCTAAAAACGATGTCAATATCAGACTCTACGACCACTTAAAGTTCATTTTCGCGTAAGTGGACATTAATCTTACTTATCTACCGTAATTTATACCTCGTTTGGCTGCAGTCTCGCTCTCGCTTAGCCACCAACGTGTCCTCACCCGAACGTCTATGATGTATGAAAGCAATTCTGTTTAAACGCCTTTTGTGAGCCTCCGCAGCGTAACGTATGAGAATTGTTGTGAAATTACCGAATAATTTGTTTATGGAATTTAGATGAGGATAGATATATAATTTGTCAGTGTTGAAACGGCTATGGGAGATGATGTTGGAAATTTTGATGAAGGCAATGTGAAAGGGTGTAATACATCAAAGACTGAAGACGCTGTTTACGATATTGCCTTCAGATATGGTCGACTAGAGGATACTATAGCCCCTATACATTTTATGCAAGACCTAACTGAGACCTTTCTATTCCCTGAAGTGATCTCTGGTATCTTGTCATCTTACAGTTTCATGAAGAAGGGTATAACGGCCCTATTTCAGCGGGAGTGAGTTAGTTTAGATTTGAATAAGTCTTCTTGAAACAAATTGAAAACTAAAACATTAATGTTAAAACAGTTGCCGATATCTGATTTTCGAATAGTATTACTACACCATTATGAAAATATAACAACGGAACACGTTACCACTTAATTAACACTACCATTCCTTGATTACATATTGAAATTAGCGAACAAACCAACCGCGTTCAAATAACAGCAACGTTAGAAACTTACATAGCAGTGAATTACGCTTACTACACAGGTAAACAACCAGGGGAAATTACACAACATCACGAATTTGGAAATTTATTGCGTCACAAACATTCACGTATAACAACGACAATAAAACAAAACCGGCATTGTAAGAAAAACAAATTCACCCCACATTCACGTAACCTTAAAATTTGCACACTAAAATTTTCACGGTGTTAACCCACACATGGATTGAGGCTCGCTGATTGGTTCGCTCACGAGGTAGTTGCTACTAAAATATTTAAATACATACAAAGCATTTTAAACTGCAATGTTCGCCGAGGGACGGGGCTTAATTTGAGGTTTGAAGTATAGTGTTAAAAGCGGTCAAGTGCGTGTCGTTATGAGGGCCACATTAAAAATGTAATTGGTGATATTTTTATTGCGAGCACGGAAATGTGCTGAAGTATGAATGGCAAATGTGTTTTCTCAAAAATGCTTGGAAATTCAAGCATTATTTTGACTAATTAAAATAAAAAAAAAATTAATAATTATTAAATAAAAATTAATTTACTTAGTTTAAATGTCGGTGCATTATTTGAGAAAGTACTACACAAACCTTGACCGCAACCAGGCATTGATGACCTCACGTATGTGTGCCCGGCTTCACCTCAGCCGACATTTTCACGGTCGTACATCAATGCCTCTTTTGCAGGCCGCTGCAGTAATGTACTAATGATTTTAAATCATAATTTTCTTAATCTTTATGACCCAAGGTGCGAATGAAAGATCATAAGCAGTGGACGCAATACTATTGTCAGTCTTTGATTGGACTATAGACAGTAAACAGAGATTTATTGCGTTTTGAAACCAATCCGACACCGTAGAATTTAAGATAGCCCAACACAATTTTAAAATCTCGGAAATTCATGTTAATATTTCCAGCAAAAAAAATATGGAAAGGGATTACCAATGAATACAACAATTATATCGCAAAATAGTCTATAGTGATAAAGACACCTAAAGATGGATCCGCAGTTGTAGCCTGCGAAATTCAATTAGATTTGTTCCATTCGAATAAATTTCAAGAAAAAGTTCATATACATAACAAATCTAACTTAGAGAGATGTCCTTATTAATGATTCATAAGATTATAATTATGTAAATACAAATCAGTTATAGTCGCGAATCATATTTTGATCTAGATATAACCTGACACTGACTTGCAAATTGCAAATAACGTAAGAAAATTTGAATTTCGCAAACTACAACTGCGGATCCACCTTAATTACTACTAATTAATTCACCAGTTTCATTGAATACAAAACACTGAACAAAATGCTCAATAAACGATATGCCGCTTTATCAATCCACAATGAGTATCAATACTAAAAGCCTATGGGATATCGTTAGATTAATAATATTATGCAAATGGAAATTCAACAATGTTTTGGTTAATCTAAATTTCATTACTATCAAAATGAATGATTAGTCGCTAGGTCATTAGTGTAACCGTTAGGCTGGCTCAAGTCGGCGGTTGAAACGCGCGGTTGTTATGAATTATATGATCGTCGGTTACTATGAATTGTTATTTTTGGTCTAACGAGAACTGTGCGCTTTAGTTAAAATTAATGTCCGAGGATTATATTTTACCGACTCGTTTTTTTTCTTCATTATTTTTTGGCGTTCGGTTGAGTGAAATTGTAAATGGCTGGGCGTAGTCAGTTTTTAGAGGATTATGTCACTAAACTGTTTAGGCAGAAGTGGCTCAATGATAACAGCCGCACGGGTCGTTCGGTCGGTTCGTGGAAGGGTGAGCATCCATTACCTAGGAGGACCCCTCCGTGCCTCGGAAAAAATGTTAAGCCGTTTGCCCCGGCTTTCATTCGTAGATCTTTGATAGTCGTTATGGGTTGTCCAAAAGTCTGACAGCCAGTCATACCAAGGACTATCGTGTTACCCAGTGATTGGGTTGACAGTGGATGGGTAACCAACTTTACATACCGAGACTCCTCCGTGCCTCGGAAAGCACGTTGCTGTTGGTCTCAGCTGTCATTCGTGTAAGTTTGACAGTCGTTAGTCGTCAGATAGGCAGTCACTCCATGTAAAATACTGGTATTCAGCTGCATTTGGTTAGACTGGAAGCAACATAGTTGGGAAAAGACTACGCAGATTGATAAAGCCGCTGAACTGTTTAATTTACAGAAAATGTATTAATTTCTACTACAAATTAAATTAAATTAATAAGTTCATCGAATATTTCGGGACATCGCCAAGCGGTTGGTCGACTCTTCACGTGACCAGAGGGCTGGCCAATTTTTAGGCCACAGAATCAGCATTGCCATCCAACGTGGCAATGCTGCCAGCCTTTTGGGCACTTTTCCCGCTGACAGCGATGCGGACGAATTTTTTGATGCCCAATGAGCTTACATTCTTGTACATAAGTTGTATAAGAAATATATTGATATTGTTAGCAATATCATTATTTATATTTTTTTTTTTTTTATACTACGCCAATAAGCTCTTATACTTTATACTCTTAATTGCGTTGTCGTAGGTACTAAAAACTGAATGTTCAGATTAATATTGTCGTTCATAATAATAATGGACGTAATACCTTTATTGTTAAACTGTGTCCCTTTTGCGACTTACCCGTCGATTTTGTTTTGAAAGGCATCAACTTTACGTAATTACCTACCTCTGTATACATTTTATGATAATGGACTGACTCGCATAAAAAAGATTGAACTTACGTTCATTCTGAAAGTGGGCAACGTCGCAAATAGATGTCAAATATTTCGCTGTTTTGATTAATTTGGCAATATTACTGTAGGTATGGAAATAAAAAGTGTGGCTAACTAGCGAACTAGAATATTGATTATAAACATAAAATCAGTGTTAACTTATTTACCTAACAATGCCTAGAAAAAGCGCAGATCCAAAAATAACACAATGAAATCGACAAACGTTAGCATTAGAACGCTTTAACAAAACCGCTGACCTCTACCCAGCATAAGCAATTAAGTGAAATATTTTTCTCCAAAAATAAAAATGAAAGTACAATCACGCAGGTTAATTTTTCTTTACATTTCATTGTATTTTGTGCCCTCTATTATTTGTTTGAATGTTAAAGTTCAACGCACTATACGAATCTAATTCTACGAAGGAAATTGTAGATAAATTGAACTATTGCGAGTATACCCTAATAAGAGAAAAGATTTTTACTTTTATTTGTAATGAATAAACTCAAAAACGACTGAACAGATTTAAAAAATTCTTTCACCAGAAGAAT
The DNA here is from genome assembly GCA_916701695.1 of Agrochola macilenta. Lineage (NCBI taxonomy): Eukaryota > Metazoa > Arthropoda > Insecta > Lepidoptera > Noctuidae > Agrochola > Agrochola macilenta. The sequence goes on along the minus strand of OU753554.1, from coordinate 3,705,578 downwards.
GTTATATTATTATCATTGAGTAACATAGGCTATTTATAAAAATACCACACGGGCGGAGCCGCTGGCGAAAGCTAGTACGATCAGCTGAAATTTAAACTTTTTTCCAAACAACTTGGCACTAAAAAAGTTACGTAAGATGAAACCAATGACAGATTGTAACCTTCCAAAGAAAATAGGGTCATTATTGTCGGCCCCATGTGGTCGTTTTATTACTACTTCTGTCCCATTACTTGAAAGGGTGTCGTCTAACGTGCGTTTTTCACGTCGCGTTTCCTTATTCAGTAATAAAACTAGGGTTGTGTCGCCGGCATGTGTGACTCACGACTGTTGTGAGGAAATCTATCGGAGTAACAGTGTTGGCATTGTTTGAAGAGGTTTTCATGGAGATTTGCGTTTAATACCCAAATCTGTTTACTGAAGGTAGTAAAAAGGGATTGATGGATGATATTTATAAAATAAAGCTAGTTTTTCTTGGTATAAGATACATAAAATCATGCCTGTATTCCCGAAGGGTTAGGCAGAGGTATACCTAAAGTAAACCCTCATTTTGCAAGTTATGTTTAAGTCCCATGTCAAAGGGGGCAAGCCTATTGCAAAAATCCAGTCACTGGGCTGCTACTGAGAAAATTCAGATGGAAAACCCCAAAAACACTCCCCGACAACATCTCGTCATAACACTGCCCGACAACATCTCGTTATAACAGTGCCCGACAAAAAAAAAAAAACAAAAGTCATTTATTCAAACTAGGCTGAGAATCAGCACTTTTCGAACGTCAAAATTACATAAGACAGTCCCGCAAAACGCCCACCCTTCACCACTTCCTAGTGCATTAGCTGGGAAGAAGAAGTGGCGCAACAAACTCCCCAGCAGCACAGCTGTCTGTTCAGTTAGAAGAACAAAAAAAAAGATTCTATATAATAGTATTCAAATACAACATCTCATCATCGTCATCATCTTCTTGGCTATTTGTCATTTACTTCAAGATCTGCTTATTAACGAATTAATGGTATTAGGATGTTTCCTATAAATTCACAGAAAACTAATGTTCATGATTTCAAGTTTCTAAGTTGCTCTACAGGAATATCAACGTGAATGAAAACACTTGCGGACTGTATGTCTTTATCATTATCTGCCTAGCCTTTCAGAGGACCTTCCAGTCTAACAGGATGCAGCTGAACATCAGTATTTTACATGGAGTGACTGCCTAACTGACCTCCTCACCGTAACGACTGCCTAAGATCCACGAATGAGCCGGGACCAATGCGTGCTGAATGTATGTTTATTTTGTAAACCTCTCTGCGGAATTAAACGTATTTTCCAACAATCAATTACTTAATTAAACCTCTATATATGTAAATACATTAACTTATTGATATATTCACGAAACTCAATCCTTGTGCGTGTTTAATAGCTGTCACGCTTTTCTAAAGAAGCCTATCAGTCAGGCGTCGGGTATGAAGGCCGTGATTAATAACGAAAGGTCCTTCAGACCTTTACTGAAACGTTGTTAGGTTCTCTTCACAAACTAGAACATTTAGGCACACTAAATCATGATTTATTCTGCTGTGTAGGTAGCGCTTTTCAGCTGGAAAGAACAACTGGTTACATTTTTAATTATGGAATGTTTAGTGGCAATTATTAATGTTTACACAAGCATGAAACTGCTCGATGAGGGACGCATGGAGCCGGGAAGTACGGCCAAAGAAAGGGTAGCTCTATAGCCAGCTGTGGGTGATTTCGTGCTGAAATGATGATAATCAATGTGCCTAGCCTTTTCCCAACTATGTTAGGGTCGATTTCTTGTCTTACCAAATGCCGCTGAATACCAGTATACATAGAGCCACTGCTTTTCTGAACTCCACAACCCAGTAACTGGGTAATATAATACCCCTTGGTACGTCTGGTTTGTCAGACTTTCGGGCTTCTGACGACCCGTAACGACTGTCAAAGGTCCAGGAATGACAGACGGGACCAACAGTTTGACGGCCTTTCCGAGGCACGAAGGAGTCTCGGTATGTAAAGATGGTTACCCATCCACGGACCAAGCCCGGCAAGTGTTGCGTAACCGATGGATCGACCCGTGCAGCTGTTATTAATTAGCCATGAGCTCTTCGATTGATGATAATGATGATTATTAAACGCAAGAATGTAAATGCAAATGTTAAGTTGACACATATTTCGGGGTCAGAGATACTTTTACGGTAGAAATGTGGGTGTGCTAAAGGCACACCTCTGCCAAACCCTTTGGAGAACACAGGCGTGATATTGTAGATATAAAAAGAAAAAAAACTATTTGGATCAATAATTTTACAAAATCATATCTCAAGCCATTTTCAAACTTTTTCAATGTCTTAAAACAGTAATAACTATTGTCAACTCATCAGTGTCTCGAAAAAAGTTATAACTTTAATATATGGAGAGAAAAACTGGTTCACAGTTGTCAAGCGGCAGAAATCTGCAAAGTAATGCACCCCCCCCACTCCCTCTTGGCGGCCAAAAGCAGGTCAAGATGTAGGTAGTTACTGTACGGCTGGCAAGGTGATTGCAGTATTGAAGGGAACCTAGATTTCAAGACTTCCAAGGTATGAACATTTTCTTTTTGTCAGTCTGTTACGAACTGACTGATCCCCTTTAATAAAACATGAATTTTATTTAGCCTGAACTGCATCATTACAAAATCCGTAATAATCTTAGAATTATTATGCAAAAAATATTTTTCTGACCTACAAATCATGAAAACACCTTGCTATGCTAACTTGTTCAAAACAAAGCTGTTATTACGGAGGCATAAGGAGTTTATGGATATATTTGTAGCTTACTAAAGCTACAAATATACAGCTTTATGGTCTTGCAAACAACCTTAGGAACACATTACTTTACTTTTTATTACTAAATGAAATTCTTTTGTAAGAAAATATTAATAGCTAGGTAATAATGACACGTTATATGAGTAGATATTGCCATCCACGAAGACGCGCCCCACTCCACTTCGCTTTGTACTAAAGTACAGCTTACAGTACAGTTATCGGGGAGTGGGGCATGTCATCGTGGATGGTATTATCTGATATTATCTCACGAAGCATCTCTAAATATTATAAAACAAATTCGCTTTTCGCGTTTATCTGTATGATTTTGATGAAGTTTTCAATATCATTTAGAGAATTCATATTCCGGAAGGTTTATATAAATTCCTTTATATTAAACGTAAACGTAGTACTGAAACCTTGACGTTTTGTCAAAACCTGAAAAAGGCACTTTTTGAGTGCACAGTTATTCTTGCGAATTCATTCAATGAACAGGAAAAAATTACAATTCTTTCGGCGATTTCATTAAGTGTACGTAAGGCTCGAGTAACTGGCGCTTTTAGCAGCAAGTTAGTCTTGCCGCGCGGCACCACCAGCAGCTGCGGCCGTCTCCGCCTCAGCACGTAGTTGTCGGGCACGCACCTTCTGAGTTGATGCACATTTCTGCTCGTTTTACGGCACTTTGAATTAATCTGGCTCCATTTTGGTGATTTCTTGTACAATGTTGACTTTTAAGACTTACAAGGTTGTGATTTGTGTAAACGAATTTTTTTAGTAAACGCGAGATTTCAAAAAGCCCTAAAGAAAGATGTCTGGCACCGTCAGAACTGGCGATCTGGCCTATTAGAGAGATTACACGGCCCAGAAATTGGTGTTTCAAAATCTCCGTCATTGCCTGAGGCTCCTGAGCTGTGTGTATAGCTCCATTGCATTGTCAACTAATTCTCCATCTGTCTAATAACTAAACGTCAAAGCACAATGACATTTGACGCTATTTGCAAAAGTTCTGGCAGATTCACATTGTGACATTACTTTTGCCCCACCTTGTATGGAAAACGCAAATAGTCATTACAATTTACACAGATGAAAGTACTATCCAACCACCTGATCTAATCTACCTTCCCACTTCACCGTACAATTACTTAAGCAAGATTTAATTAACATAAACTTGAGAGTTTAATAAAACATTCAGCTAGTTGTCGGAGTACTAAAACAAGTGGTGAGAATCGAAATTACAGAAGTTTGCGTAATACCGTAACATAATAATTATAGTTGTGAACAAAGAGAATCTATTCTATGTATATGCTATGTGATATCAAGCTCTCCAACATACGGGGAAGAATAGAAACGAAATATGAAGGGTACCGAGTAAAATTGCAATAGTAAATTGGGTATGTTTTCAAACGTGAATACATTTTGGAACTGACTGTCTAGTTACTTAGGCCCCAGGTCAAAAAGTACGACAAAATAAATGCAAATTAAAAAGCAGCCAAGTGCGAGTCGAATTCGCCCGCGAAAGAGTAGCACCGTACAAGATTTTTTTTTAATCACTATTTTAATTTATGACTTTATTTTAATTTTATTATTTTTGTTATAGCGGGCACAGTAGTACACACTCAAAATTTCTGTCTACCTGTTATAGTTCAAAAGATACAACCCTGTGACAGACGGACGGCAATGGAGCCTTAGTAATTAAATAAGTTTACGTTGGCACCTTTTTGGTACGGAGTCCTGAAAATAACAAAAACCTCCAGTATAATAGAACAATTAAATCGTTCACAAGATTATCTTCAGATCGTGAAAAGGAGATGGTTTGGTAATTTTGTGAAGATGAATGAAAGGCGACTAACAAGAGGTATCTAAAGGGCAGATGTGAGTGGAAACGTCGTGTTCCCACACGGCTTTTCCACGCCCTAAAATGATAATATTAGTGATCTTATTGGTAATGCCCTTCAGAAAAGTCAGGTGTGTTACTACGCAGCCAGCGTGCGTGTATAAAGGAGTACGTAAGGATCGCAGCAGATGGTGTTCTATAGTTTCTGCCTGCCCCCATCGGAAGAAGGCTTGAGTTTATGTATGAATGTAGTGCTAATAGTATCTGATTAAAATGGCTGTATCACATCCAGACAGACGAACTTGACGAAACTCGTAAGGGTTTTTGCCATTTGGCTACGGAACCCTAAGGCACGGGACATACACAAGTGGCGAGGTGTGCGGGCGTGCGGACGTTCGTGCCTATACATTTTGTATGAAATATGAAACGGCTGGCGCCACGCCCGCGTCACACCGTCGCCACGCCCGCGCCTCTCGCCACTTGTGTATGTCCCGCGTCTGAAGAGATTAGCAAGTCAGAATGCTTCTTGCTAAATTGCCTAGCGCGCCTCCTGATTGCGCTAGGCGTATAAGAATTGTCACTTTTGGAAGCTAGTATGAACCGCATTTGGATGACGATTTTGATTGCAACCACATTTTTCCACATTTCACATTTTATAAGGTTCCCACTACTGAGACACAGGCCTCCTCTCTGTGAGAGACAGAGTAGGCCATAATCCACCACGTGGGCAAACCACGGGTTGGTGGATGTCACATATCTTCAAATTTATGGTGCTAGGACATGCCGGTTTCCTCACGTCGTTTAAATCGTAAAAATCTGCTGCTCCATACATTTATGTTCGCATACATCGACAAAATGTACAGAATAGCAATTTTTATTCGCGATTTCAGTTTTGGTACCGTAGTAAAAGTTGTTTGTAATAATGAGTACAATAACCCGTTTTCAGGATTTCGGTTATTTCAATTACACCTCGTATATTAGACATACTATGGGTCTTCTGTCTTCACCTCTGACGTAAACCACTTTATCTTATGGAAATGTATGTAGAGATAATGGAAATTCAACAACACACATATTTTAATACGCTGTTGTTGAAATAAGACAAAGTTTTCTTCGAAACATACTGAATATTATGTTTATTAGAATTCTTGTTACGTAGTTGGGACTTGTTGTCGGGATTCAGATTATTAACTTTTGGCCTCGATTTTTCTTTTTTGATATTTTTCGTTTCAGAAATTAAGTCACGAATTTTTACGTGTGAAAATGTTGCGAAAACTTTTGTCAGTAAGAACGCTACATTTATTGCCACATTATTTGGACTTTTTAGAATAATATCAAAATAATGAGCGTTTAGAGTCCTTGTCAAGTTTAAAAACAGTGTTACTAAACCAATATTTTCAGGCTACTAAAATTATATTATTCTCGCGTCCAAATAATCAAGTTTTACTCTTCATGTTACACACATTCTTCCTACAAAACATGACTGCATTCGCACATATATACCCGTACATCGCTAATCCATCCAAGGCATCAGATACACGCACACACACACCCTGTCTCTTAACCGTAACAAGATACGTGCAACACAAACACAGCATTATGCAGTCTAAAGTATGTTCCATTAAACAGACAGCTATCATATTACTGAGAGTCCATTAGAGAACAAAGAACGTCTCTCATACTCCATGGAAAAGCAATTTTAATTATATATTATGGGAACAATGGGTGTGTGTGTGATGCGTTACAGGATGTTGTTGTAAAAGGCTAATGTGAATAGCATTATATATCAGGATAAACAAAAGAAGATAAGCTATTATTTCAGAAGGCCAATTCCCGTACTTAAAAACGTTCACATTGTAGTCGCAATCTGTCAAACTTGTCAAAAATGTTGGTAAATTGATTGTATTTTTGACAGATTGCGAATGAGATGCGAATGCGAACGTTCTTAAAAATTACGGGAATTGCCCCTCTGTTCTGTGCTCGTGATTATAGATCTATAATATTTTTCTTGATTATTCAAGTTAATTATCTTTTTGTATCCATGTGCTTCTGTGACAAATAAAATAGGTACGGTCAGGGAAATCAATTGTTTATCAAATTATCACGATACGTCAATTTGCTTATTATAGTCATTTTATACTACTATCAAAAATGGCATGGGTAATTTCAGTTGGTAGTCAATTTCATAAACAATAATAATTTATTTTCCGGTCTTTACATAAGTCAAAAAACCTGAATAGAAATAAGGACGTAAACACCACACCAGTTATAAAACACACCATTTAAAGAGACACACGATCAAATATTCAAGCTCACACAAAAGCATTCAATCACACAAGTAATACTTGACACAAAGCGGGCCAACCGAAGCACCTCCTTATATCAATCATCATTACGCATTTCGTCACGAACGGCCTCAAATGCTTCCTAACAAAAACCTTTAATTTCGGCGTGCCTTCACAGTAACTCGTAAAAAAACGCGACGACATTCACCGATACTATCTTGACAGTAAAAAAAGTATTTTTTGCACATAAAACCGAGCAGATCCATATCGGTTGTTCTCTTTTAACAAAATTGTTCTACTTGATTGAGTTAAATTTAACTTTCCTAAGACTAAACTCATAAAGCTTGGTTGTTTAGCGAAATTTGTGGCTTTAAAAGCAGAAGGAATTTATTAGGCTTTAATGGCAGAGTTTTGCGAAGTTTTGCAAAAAAGTTTTCGGGTAAATTATTGATGATTATGGCTTCTTTTTCTTGATGGCATGGATCTAAATGAGTTTGTTTGTATTGAGGAAATATTTAAAATGTATTAACGATGTGTGCGATTAACAGTTATTATTCAAAGAAAACTAGGGGTCTGGAATATTTAGTACCGAAGATTAATTCATCAGAAAATACAATAAAACGTATCTTTTAGTTTCAATATAACATAAAATCACTCCTGTAATAACGGGTAAGGCATAAGTGTATTTATATAACACCTACATTTCGCCAGTTATCTTTAATTCCCATGTAATAGGGGGTGAGTTTTACAATATTTACGGCATGAAATGAATTGTTCATAATTATATACTTAATATAATAATAACTTATTCGTTTCAACAGACATTTTCCTTTGACCAATTCCCACCAAAAAAGTATTTTTATCAAGTAGGCTTTTCTATGAAACTTACAAATTGTCAAAACCATTACAATGATTTATTTTGACATACATATAAGCTTTACTTAATGAAATGTATTATTTCATGAACGAACGTAAGAAGATATACGTGGTAAAACATTTGGGAATACATCCCTTAGTGTACAAGAAAAAATATCAAGAACTGCCAAAACCAATAACGTTATATTTTATCAAAAAGTTTACTTAAAGATAGTGAATATGAAATGTTTTTGAAGGGATGAAATATTTTTAACCTCACAAGGAGAGTTTCATCCCGGTAAAATTTTCACACAACCCGAAAAATATTGCTCAAAAATGTTGCTCCCGAAAATTCTCCGTAAGGTAAAAACTAGGGCCATAATACACGTAGATTATTTCACATAACAAAGAATCCTGCAAAGAATTTTGGCGAGAACAAATTCTTATCTACCGCATCATTCTTCAGCGAAGGTCGACGAAGTAAACGTTCCATTTATATTTTTGCACAACCCTTAAAATGGGCTCTACTATGTGACATCCACTCACAAATTTGTCGCCTGTATTTTATGACAGCAAAAAGGATATTTAGTCTTGAGGAAGGATCACTTTTTGCCTCTAAAAGTAATGAAATGTAAGTAAGAAGGGGTGAGGGATAAGGTATTTTGAACTTAATTATACGGGACTTGACCTTAATTACTGAGTTAATTTAAATGTCCAAAAAGGACTGTAGCAAAAACATATTAATATGTTATGCTTGGAGACGGTTACATTATAATGACCTTTAGAAGGCTTATGTCCAGAAATAAAACTGCATTGGGAAAAAGACGAAGAAAAAAGACATGTGGCACTCGGAGACTGCCGCGGTAAAGCTATTGCATAGCATTTTTTATCAACTTATGCAATTTGTGTCACAGTGATGCGCGCGCATCTTAAAATTTCACTCTCATCATTTTTTCATAACGTGCCTAAAGAAGTATAACTTCAAAAAAAGTATCACCGCTGTGCCGGTCGGAGTAGGGGGTGTTAGGTTATTTTCGTTACGGAATTTCTGGATTCGGTCTCCACGCTCAAGGCCCGCGATAGAAGCTATGCAATAGCTTAAAAACTATTCTTGACATATTCTATCGATGTCTTGATGGTTTTTACATCGTTTTTAACATTTATGGCCATTCTTCCCTTTTTCAATATAAGCAGTGAAAAAAATAATTACAAACCTGCTAATATTACGCTTGACTCTCTAGATGGAAAGTGGTATCAAGTGTCTATAGATACTTTTAACATCAAGACGTCTCTCGATACAAAGTTGAAATCTCATTCAATTGCCTGCCATTCCAAGGAACTTTACTACTACAAAAGTTTTCGTCAGAGCTTCAAATAAAATTTGCATCATTCCTATAACAGACTTATTGCCTCTCGTAAAAATAAAGCAAAGCCTACCTAACCAGCACAAAACTCAAACTGGCGTCGTAACTTCGAGTACCCGTAGTAAATACTAAAACGTTAGAGATCCATTTTCTCTAAGCAACACAACCGAACTGCGGCAATTTTGAATGAAAATCCGCCGCCTCCTTTACATACTTTAATTTATTGCTTAATTTATCAGAACAACGACCTTTGGGTAAACAGAGGCATTTGAAGTATGTATGTTGCTAATCAGACCATTATTTTAAGGGAAGAAATATCAACGCAGGAAGATACAGGCTCGCTCAAACATAACTGGCGAAATGTGGGTGTAAAATATAGGTACGCCTCTGCCTAACCCTTCGGGGAATACAGGCGTGATGTTATGTTATGTTTGTGGCGGCATCTACATCACCACATGCGAACTAAGCACCAAAGACCAGACGTCACACAAAATCCTGACGTCACAAAAATCGTGCATCGCGCAATTAGAGTTTACCGCGCGAACCATATACATATAAGACTATCCGACATCAGTCGTTAGGCAGTTGCCCGCTAGACATGACATCCGTCTGGTCGGAGGATCTTCCTTTTTCTATAGAGGATGAGTGAACTTTACACCCTGTTCCTCATGCCCTTAAATGTTAATAAAGATTTCTGATTTTCTGATAATTCTTAGTATTTTTCCAGTCTGTCTAAATTTATAAATGCCACAGTATGAATCCACTCTGGTTCGAACGATTGAAGCTCATCACATAATCGAATTGTTAGGCGTCGACAACAATAACCGGATTTGATTGATTGCTTTTGTCCGATGAAAAGATTCGTATTTGCACATTTGAGTAGTGCATAAAAATGTTGTTACGTTCTTATGAACGTAACAACATTTTCATTTCTTCTGCTCAACCCTCCGGGGAATTCAGCCGTGATGTTATCATCACGGCTGAATTCCCCGGAGGGTTGAGCAGAAGTGTACCTATTATACGTATCACCTTAATTTTGCCAGGTATGTTTGAGTCCCATGTAATAGACCCCATCCCTATTGCTATCAACGGGGCACTAATCCAGACCCCTGGTTGCTACTGAGAAATTTCTGATGGAAAAACCCAATAACACCTTGGCCGACCTGAGAATCAAACCAAGGACCTCATGCTTAGTAGTAGCGCTTGCGAACACTAGACCAATGAGTAAGGCATGCTGCGTTCACACCTCTGATTAAGAGGTCCTTATTATCTAGGGATTCTATTTCTAGTTCAGGTCATTCATTAAACATCCTTAAAAACCTTTACGTGTCACGATGTTTACGGTCGTCTGAAATTAGTTGGGATGGATTGATATACCTGGATCAGCTATACAAATCCAGTAGCACTAGATCGAAATTAGCTGCTGCTCTAGATACTAGACTGGTATATTGAAAAGTGCTTACAATGATCCAGTATCGACCCAGAGTTACTGAATTCCAGCGTTGGATTGAAATACTGGAACTATGTAAATCATCCATTACAGTTATTGTAGTTTAGAGGTATGAGGAACATGGTGTCAATTTCACTCATCCTCTATAGAAAAGGGAGGATCCTCCGACCAGACGGGTGTCGTGTCTGGCGGGCAACTATCCCACGATTGATGTCGGGGAATTTTTAATCTTGCTCGTGGCCACAAAGTTACTGGTACTGCTGGCTACTGTGACACAAAATCCTGACGTCACACAAATCCTGCATCGCGCAATTAGAGTTTACCGAGTACACGACCTAAAAGTACAACTACCATTACCCATTAAAGATACCGCTTTTTATTTCCTCCATATTGAGGTCAAAACCCAACCAGTGCAGGTACCTAACGAAAGTATTTCCCCATATTAAAAAATATATTTCGCCTCATATTATTATATAGGGTTGCGTGTAACATGGCTCACGTCTAGATAATAATATTTGTTTCTTATGGTGTTCATTTTTGTATCACGAAGGGGGGAGGTTTATGGGGAATCGATATGGTGTACGCGAGAGATTGTTGTGATATTTTGAATGAGGGACTATTTTGTTAGAAGGTAGCTTTGTTAAGTGAGCTAGAGAATTGAGAGATTAATCAAACATACGCCCCCCGGTTTCACCCGCATAAATCTCGATTCCATGGGAATATCGGAATAAAAAGTAATCTATGTGTTAATCCAGGCTATAAACTATATATGTGCCAAATTTCATCGAAATCCGTTCAGTAGTTTTTGCGTGAAAGGGTAACAAACATCTACACATCCATCCATACTCACAAGCTTTCGCGTTGATAATGTTAGTGGGATGTATACCAGTGGTAATAGACCATCAAACTAAACCACTTTCTCTAGACCGACATCGCAATCGCGAAAAAAATATCAGCTGTCCCATATATTTGTGTCCTTCACCACACAATCCCCACCTTTCAAAACTTCATGCAAATAAATTTTGAGATCGCCAAAAAATAGTAGACAAATAGTCATAAATATTCACCAAGGTTAAAAAATATGTCACATTATGATTCCGAAGTTATAGCTATAAGTTGGTGAGGATTGTGGGGTGAACGTCTGCAGACAATCCTCACCTCAGTGCAAGCAAACGGCTGGGAGTATCGACTTGTTTTTTTTTTTTGAGATTTTTTTGGTTCAAACCAGGTCAATACTCCCAGCCGTTTGCTTGCATTGAGGTGAGAATTGTGTAGAGAAGTTAACCCCACAATCCTCAATAACTTATAGCTATGACTTCGGAATCATAATGCGACAATTTTTTTAACCTTGACTATTTATTACTATTTCTTGACAATTTTTTGGCGTTCTCAAAATTAATATTCATGAAGTTTTCAAAGGTGAGGATTGTGTGGTTAAGGACACATATATTTGGGTCGAGTAGGTACTGAAGTTTTGTATATGACAGCTGATTATTTGTAGAATTGAAGATCTAATACATACACATACACACATTAACTCACACCTCCTCCCCATGGGGGGGTAGGTAAAAACTACAGAACACCTCCTGCTACAATCTTTACATACTTCTTTTGCCTCTTATACGTTCATATATCAGGTCATAGTTCTAATAAAACACACAATTTTTCAAAGCTGTTTAATAAAAACTCATTACAACAACAATTAAGTAGGTTAGTAAATCATAGATGTGTATTTGTGCTCGGGGTAAGTAAAAGAGTATCTGGATCTAGACTGATAATAAAATTACATAATATGTACTTTTTTTCAATTGGGAATTCCTACGATTGCGTAGGGCACATTATTTATACAATGAAAATTATTTTTAGAAAAAAATGTATGAATATGGAACGTAATGTACATCGCTTCAGGGGTACAAATATGTGTATTACAGAAGAGAATACATTATCAAAAAATCCTTCATAAATGTTCTAGTATATTCTTTTATACGTAATGGGAGGAACGTAATTGAGTAGGGATGTCTGTACTTTCAACGTAGTTCGACCAAATTACTGAGTACATAATAAATAATAGGCATTCTATGAAAATAAAAATAATGTGCTTTTTATCAAAAAGGATTATCATCCATCACCAACCATTCTGTTCTGTAACCATTACATTATCATCGATTAATTATTGATCATTATTAAAGTATTCGCTCTTTTACTATGTTTATTGCTGTTGTTTTCAGATGGAAAATTACTTTAACTGGATAAATTAATTAAATTCATCTTACTGCTTTAATAACATAAAATTACTACTACTTGTAGTTCGCAGTTTCATATGCATCCAATGAAATAATCAATTAGCACACTCATATTAATTAGACTCGTAGCACGTTCATCGAGCGTTCGTAGCGGCCTGCTACAAAAGCGCTACGAATATGCTACGAGACTGCTATTCCCAGACATCGTCTATCCGTGGTGTACCAATCATCCAAACCCATTCTGAGTGAGTAACAAACATTTTCACAAACTTTAACATATTTTTAGTACGTCATTTTTTAGTTTCTGCTTTCGATATAATTTTGTATTTTGTTCTGTCACATCACTAGTTCATCCTTCACGAAATTCCCTTTTATCCCATGTACTTTTACGTCTTTATGGAGTAATGTGGGCGGATGGTTAACATCCTTATTTCCTAGTAACGGCGATAAAGTGGCTTTGTTACGACGGGAGGTATTTTTGTGTCACAGTTTTGTTTTATACTGAAAATGTTATAGAGTTAATATAGTAAGTGCATTTGTATGAACATGTTCGAAATAAAGAACATTCATCTGGAAATTACCATTCACTTACATTTTTCTTTAAAAGAGTTCTTTAGTTTTTTCATTACTCTTTTTATTTTATTATTTCTAGCATAATAGTCTTTTGACTACTATGTATTAGTATGGGTTTTTTATAATGTGCGTCTTATCTGTGCAGAATATTTTTTATTTTTATATCTCATTATTAAAAGTCAATCCGATAAAGCAGTAATCAATTCAATTCAATTAATCTTTATTGCAATCCATAATGTGCACATACAGGTGGTTAGTATTAATAAATACTAACAATTATGAACCCTGTCGGGCACAGCAACATTTTAAATAAATAGGAGAGAGGTCTAGCGTTTTAAATATTTTATTACAAATTTAAATTGTTTCCTATCTGCCTGTTTTTTCAAAAAAAAATGCCCATAATAACTGCATTTTCAATTCCAAAATTAAGCTACTATAACAGCACTTTTTGTCTTCAGAATAAAATTTTAAAACAGACTTTTAAGCTTGCTTGTTTAAAAATAAACAATGAAACATCCCGAAATTCTTTAAAAATTTTTCCTCCTCTCCAAAAATTATCACAGGGTTGTTTTATCAGAGAATCTGGAACAAAGGCGTCCATCACGGATTCTAAGATTAAAGGATTAAAAACAGAAAAGTGGAATCACAGACTATAAAGCAAAGTGGGAAAAAACCCTATTTGACGATAAAAATCGACAGTGAATTTTTAAGAGAATTGTCGGTTCTGGAGAAAAAAGAGGAAAATGGTAGTGGGGGGAGACAAGGGGGAATGCTTAATGGCTTCTGGATGAGTAATTGTTTTGATGCTTATTGTGAGCTAAAAATATAATGGTATGAAAATATTATAAATCATGTTTTTAAGATGTCGTAGATTAGCAGGGTTGGGGTCAAAGGAGCGTAACTTGGAGTTTGAGTCGTTCACAATGAATTGAGTTTAAGCATATTTTGAAAAGAAAAAAACTCTTATTTCCGCTTATAAGATTTAGTAAGACTAGTAATAGTATGAAATCGTTAGGTTGCCTGTCCACTGGAGCAGAGAGGAGAGGAGTAGCGGTGTGCCAATATTAAACAATAGAATTGCATAAAACCTCCGCTCCGCTTCAGTGGACAGGGATTTGCAAACAAATTTAAAAATTCATACAAAACCGGGAAGCGGAGCGGGGAAACGGAGCAGAGAAGCGGAGAGGGGAAGCGGAGCGGGGAAACAGAGCGGAGTAGCGGAGAGGCGAAACGGAGCGGGGAAATGGAGCGGAGAAGTGGAGCGGGGAACCGAAGCGGGGAAGCGGAGAGGTGATGCGGAAAAATACATGAATTCGGTCTAGCTCCGCAAAGTCTGCAATACCGCTCCGCTACCTCGCTCCGCATCAATGGACAGAAACTGTCCGCAACTCTGCTCCACTCCGCTGCCATTCTCCTCTCCGCTGCCTCGCTCCGCTTTAATGGACAGGCAGCCTTAACACTAAGCATTCGTGGCTCTTTCCTTTTACTTATGACAAAAGGCCTATGTTCTGCATGCAGTAGGATAGAATAACCCGGTGTTTTAATCAATAAAATTAATAAGAATTTCAAATCTGTCAATAGGTACCTATGTAAAATGCTCGCTTAAACGGTTTCACTTATTACTTCTACAAAACTAAACAAAATAACATAACATCACGCCTGAATTTCCCGACGGGTTAGGCAGAGGTGTACCTATAGTACATCCACATTTCGCCAGTTATGTTTAAGTCCCATGTAATAGGGGGCGAGCCTATTGCCATCAACCGGGCACAGCTCCAGACTCGGAGCTGCTACTGAGTACTACCCGATTCATTTTTTCTGTGGCAATCCGCGATGTTTTTTTTTACTTTTAGTGGAAGGGTTGGAAGTAATTATTGGCAGGAAGACCGTGACTCCAGCGAGCCATCTACTCCGTATTAATGCTCTGTCTACACAGGCGTGGGTGGATTACACAATATCTTTCTTTTTAAGTCTTCGCAAGTCATTCCCGATAGGAAAACTCAATAACACTTTGACCGACCTGGGAATCGAACCCAGTACCTTATGCTCAGCATGCAACCCTGATCAAGGAGGTAGTCTACAAAACAACATAATAGAAAAACCTTACCCACCAAATGGTTTAGGTTAGCGGTCGCAAATGCTCGAGTCCTTGAAGCAAGTGCTCGTAGTTCGCATCATTTGGACCTCTGCCAAGTGGGGCTTCCAACCCTTGGAACTACTTCCTACGGTTTAGGATTGACCCCTGACTTTGTCTATCCGATGCTGATGGGTACTAAGATAACGTGGGTAGTAACAAGTTTATAAAATCTCTAGGCCTATTATTATATTTGGTAAAACACAAACAGTTCTGAATGTACATAAGCATTTTTGTTTTTCGAGAATTCGGGGTAGATACTATTTTTGGTAATTTATAACTTGCCGTAAGTAGGCAGTAGGTACTTACGGCAACAAGATGTATTCTATTTTAGTTTTTTTAACAGGAATAATGTAATAATGTTACCAGTTTAAATACCAGAACAACCATAGAATATTAGCACATTATAACAAATTCAGTCAGGCTATAGTGTCCTATAAACGTCGTCGGCTGTTTACAGCGTCACGATGCTTACTATAGAAATTTACTGTTGTGGTCTCTTTCACACGTCGACGTCGGCGCCTTGTTACGTTCAGTCGATCGGAATGTTGACGCTGAAGTTGGACGTCGCATATAGCATAAAATAGGAGATCAAAGCCTAACAACTAATTATGTCTGAAATTCAGTGATGGTCAAGTTTTTATTCCATATCCCACAAAATTACTCTACAAAACATTAGGGAAACACGAAAACTGGCAAAACTCGCTAACTCTCATATATATAAGGAAGTTACTTCGATTCTATGAAGCTTTAGAATACGACGTATTCCGTTACAAATTGAATGTAATTAAATACTCCTCTCGTGGTATTGAATAAGGGAATCCTGACCATTCGGTTTTGGTTTAATTAGATGAGACTGTATTGGGGAGAAATTACGAGAATTGCTTTAGATGGACCACGTGCACGAAAAGGAAACGACTAAGAAACGGTAAGAAAATGCGATAGAGATAACTATTGATGCTGTGTACAACATGGATTGTAACCAATGATGACATCGAAGAAACATGGCTGATTATGATAACATGTCATAATAACACTCGGTTATCTCTAAGTTAGTTTGATCTCTAATGTCATGATTTCATGAGAAAAAGTTATTCAATAAACTAACTCTAACTTAGAGAGATGTTCCCCCCACCCCTTTCTTATATACTTGTACATATTATTATTATTATTTTAAATGTCTTTGACATATCTCGGGGCCCTAGGGTTGTTTCTTGTTAATATAAATATTGAGAAATTAATAAAATTTTGTTATATTTAAAAAAAATAAAAACTTAGGGAGATTAATGATTCTAATGATTTTAATTCTGTAAATACATATTTGTTATGGTCGCGAATCACATTTTGATCAAGATAGTAAGAAAATTTGATTTTGCTGGCTACGTTTAAGCATCCACTAATGTAACTAGCGGTCGCCCAGAGGTCAAAATTCGATCATAATGCATTTAAATTTTAAGTTGTATAGTATATACAAATTCCATGTTGCCATGTCATTCTAAGGTAGCCATCTTGTGTCAAATGCATGGTAGTGTGTGTAATGTTTTTTTTATTAATTTTATTTATTTCTAATGTATATTTTATAAAAATATTAGCTTTCTGCACTCCTTCTCCATATAAACTTTAACTGTGCCAAATTTCATACTCCTCCGTCCGCGTAAGTTTCTGTGTTTAAAAGGGGTACAAAGTTTTGGCTTCACGTATTAATATAATAATAATAATTGTGGAATCGGAAGTACCGTACTATAGGTATGAGCCCGACCCAGTTCTCGAACATGACAATATCACGTTGTATTGGGATCGATCTATCATCACTGACAGGACTATTGTTGCCAATAAGCCAGACATAGTGGTGATAGATCGATTAGAGCGTCGCACAATAATTATTGATATAGCGGTCCCGCATGACGAGAACCTCGTGAAAGCTGAAAAAGATAAGCAGATTAAGTATCTTGACCTGGCTCGCGAGGTTGTCGACATGTGGGATGTGGATAAAGCAGTCATTGTGCCGATAATCGTGACGGCCAATGGCATAATAGCCAAGAGCCTCGACCAACACCTGAGGAGGCTCTCGTTAGGCAGCTGGATCAAGGGCTTGATCCAAAAAGCAGTACTTCTGGACACGGCTCGCATTGTTAGGAGGTTCCTCTCTCTGGAGCCCTGACCGCCGGTAGCTTGGACCCTATTCCCGATACCGGTGGGCTACTATTTTTTATATTTTTAAATGTTTTTATTCTAATATTTAAAAATATAATTTATATGTATATATAGTTAAATAAAGGAAATAATAATAACTACCGCACTGGCTGATCCGTCACTTTTGAGCTTTCATAATTTACTAGCACTAATCCACCTACTTAATAGCAATACCCAAATGACTATTAATCGCTATAATAATGTTCTGTTAATCCATCCGAGCAATAATTCACGGGAATATACGAAGTAAGTCTGTATACACATTTGCGGTCGGTCCGCACGATAACTTGCGGTCGACCGCGACACGTCCCGCAGTGCGCGGCCAGCCTAAACGCTACACATGATATAACAAGCCTTGTTATAATGTGAACTGTGATTGTATCAGTGTCGAGCTGTTACAGGCTAAATTAAAGTAAAAGCTCGTTTATTTAGCCTTTGACTACGTTATGCAATAAATTGTTTGTTTTAATATAATAACGCCAAGCTATGGTAGGTACGGTCACACGCATAACAGTGGTAGTAGAAATACAGAAACCGGCCTTACTGCTTTATCATAAAGGTGCTGTCAATTTGAAACTGTCGCCTTGTGCGTGCAGTTGACTGTGGACGTCATTACGACATCATGGTTATTTAGGAAATGGTATGAGGAAATGATAAAACATACAAACATAATCAGCCTATTATATTCCCACTACTGGGCCGCCTGACATAGGTCTCCTCTTGTGAGTGGGAGTGGGCCATAATCCACCACGCGGGCCCATTTGGTGGATGTCACACGTATTCGAATTATTTGGTTCTAGGACATGCCGGTTTCCTCACGATGTAATTCTTCACCGTTTTGAGAGCAGTGGTGATGAAGTTAAATACACGAAGTAAAATGCCTGCCTGGGTTTGAACTCACGACCTAAAATTCGTAAGTAATGGCCGATACCACTCCTGCTGATATACCTACCTAGAACTTTTACGCATACTACATTACTATCTAGTGTTATACTCTTTCATTTACAAACAATAAGGAAACAGTAATATGTAATTCCAACCAATTTTCGCCAATAAATACAACTCTGAAATAAGACTCTTTTCCTAACAAGCGATGTCGATGTTAAGTTAATCTCAGAAAGGATTCTTTCATGTTGTTCTCGCATGAAATTGAAGCAGTGTTAGATTTCAAAGCCAGATCTCTTGGCGAATAAAGGCGTGACCTTTTGGATGACCTTTAGATGTCAAAGTTAGAGTGTAAAAAGCTGAGAGTAATATTAAAATAAAGTCTAGTAAGCTTCTAGGAAATTATTAAGCTCAACACTTAGAAAATTTACGCTCTTTGTAGTATGTTATAGGTATACTTTTTCAGATATTTTCATCAGAATTACAGCAATTTTATAGAAATGCTTCGTTGAATCTGTCATGAACAGAGGGTCGCACGTCCGTGGTAACACAACCAGTATAATCTGACCTCTTTTTCTGTTAAAACTCCGTATTACTGTACTTTTTTTATTAATATCAATCTGCCTAACCTTTTCCCAACGAAGTTGAGGAAAGTTGAGGAGGATTTCCAGTCTAACTGGATGCAGCTGAATATCTTAATTTTACATGGAATGACTGCCTATCTGACCTGCACAAACCAGTTACTAGGAAACACGATACCCCTTGATAAGACAGGTTGTCAGAGTTTTGTGCTTCTGACAACCCTGTACTGTACTGTCGTAGATTTACGAATGACAGCCGATTTGTACGAGTATATAATTATGTTATTTAATAAGGAATATTTTTGGAATAGCGTTTTTCTATTATTATTTGTATAGCTTTGTGCCTAGTTTAATGGCAATAGGCTCGCCCCCTATTATTACATAGGACTTAGACATAACTGATACTTCGGCCACATTGCCGGCGGAGGTACAAACAACATGGAACGTATATTGCTGACAGGTTGGTGAATAGAGGACAAAAGACCTAGAGGCTGAAGGTCAAAACGTTGGTCGGATCAAATATTCGAGTAACTGGAGACATCTATCATCACTCCGCCAGGCTAAAGACCGTTAAAGACCAGGCTAAATGGAGAAAGACCGTTGACACTTTATTTGAAACGTCTTGGAGATTATTAAAAAATATCGGACACGTATTTTTTCTTTTTTTACTTAATCTAAAGATTGAGTTAAAATGTGCCATGACGTAACGAGTACCTATGTAGATTTTTTACTTACTGGTGACCCTCACTCCCCAACTTAAAATGCGTTGTATCTAAGTATTTTGTTATTAATATGATATAGCAAAAAATACGTGTCTAACTAATATTGTTTATTTTTATTTTACCCAGGCATCATCCACGTTATTGATTATCCACGTTAATAATAATCAACAGATATAAATTTGGACCCTGTCAGTCAAAATAGGACAGTTTAAAAAGACTTAATTTTTGTTGGTGGTGGTTTTTCATTGTTTTTTTGGTGACGTCTTCGAGTGTGGAAATTGTAACTACATTGTTGTATTTTGTTCTCACCTATAAAAACAAATGTATGTATGTGGTGTAGTGTATTATATAAAATAAATAACTGGTAAAATGTTGGAATACCATAGGTACCTGCCCAACCCTTCGGGAAATGGAAATGGTACTTACTTCTGAAGGTTTTGGACACGCTTCGGCTATTACTATATACATGCCCGTTTTACGTGTGTTTCTTTCGTGAAGTAATGATTATTTTTTAATATTTTTTGTACACAATTTTCCGCATGTTAAGGGTTTATTAAAAATCGTGACGCACGAAACCGTGTTGTCGTCACGTGAGGCAGGGAAATCCATTACCAGCAAATGCGGTTTGGATTTTTGGACTAATGTAGAAGAGATAGCGGTATTGTCAACAATAATTGAATATAGGCCTTAGAAAAAGGTTTATTTCCCCGTTTGAAGTTTTAGTTTTTCTAGTGTTTCTATGTGGCGATTCTATTGTAAATTCTTTGCATCTTTAGCTACTGCGTGTTTTCATACAACCCTAAACGAACTTAGCTTCGTTCTCCGTGTGAAATGCGATTTAAACACTATTCAAATATTTTTTGTAAAATTTAATTCACTTTGAATCCAGATTGACATCCATCTGCTACCAGCTGGATGAGTGACTCAAGATCAAGTTAATACGCGTGCAATTATACAGGCCTATCTCCAGCTGTTAGACTATAATAAGCTAATATATTGATGACATCATTGTGGCGGCATCTCCATCGCCACATGTGAACTACGCATCTCACTGACGAAACACAAAATCCTGCTCATTTTACCCCGCGATTAGCATATATACAACGTCTTCACATCAATCGTCGGGCAGTAACCACCCACCAGACGCAACACTCGTCGGATGAGCGAATTTTTCACACTGTTCATCGTACCTCTATAACATCATCAAATACGTTTATTTTTAGACAGGTCTATCGCAATGTAACCATAATTTCACATATCTACCAACTACAGAATGCCTACAAGTAAGTAAATAATTCCGGAATCGAATCCAATCCAAGTTCCCGAACTTCATTAAACAATACACCCGCTACCTCTCATGAATTATAAGATCATTTAACACGCCGAACACGAATTGAAACTAGTAACGAAATTCGCCTTGGAACCGAGAGCATCACCTACCTAACTTAAAGTACGCACGAAGTTAAACCTATGTAATAGTTTCTACGTTTTATCTTCCACAAAGTTTTCTGTTAGGAAATGGTCGTGTTTTTAGTTTGTTACCCAAGATTTTATTACTGAATCTAGCCGCAAAAACATGTTAGGCAATATTGTAGTTTTTGTCTTAGGACAATGTTTGAGCTTGTTCGAAGTTGGACGAAAGTGGCTTATGTTGGATGGATTCGATATCTTCTGGGGACTTTTTGTTCAAGTCGATTCATTTCAGCGATTTCTTTTGTCTGACCAATTTTTTTCTCAAGGAATTGACGGCTCAAAAATTCTGAACTCATTCTGCCGAAAGTATTCATATAAATTATGGCTACAGAGCAACAATTTTTTCACCTAAATTGTTTGACAATTTGAATGATTAATGAACCATTGCACTATTTAAACTCAACCGTAACCGTCAACAAATAAGAAACCGAAAATCGTCAGTCTTACAAAAAAACAAAACATTGAAATCTGAACCAAAAGGTAATCTTGCCATCATACACCAGATATCGTAGCCATTGGATTGTCAGCATGTTACCAACTCAACTGTAGGCACGCATGGCGAACTTAATCATTGATGCACAAAGCAATTATACGCCTTGGTAAACACATTAAAGAGTCATGTGTAGCTTTCACTATGTAGTATATTGAGATCTAGAGTTATAAAATCTAGAGATATTGAGTTTAGAAAGGATCGTACTGAGGGTTTCCGATTAAGACGTAAATATTAACTAAAAGGAATACAGGTTTAAGTTCTGTTGAAAATATATTAAGTTGTCTAAGTCTTAATGAGAAGTTTTTTTGAGACTAATTTAATTTGTTTGTTGAATACAGTTACCAGTTACTGAGCCTAACAAAAAGTTGCCGCTGAACACATGTTATTTAACGGCTAAAGAAATCTCATTCAGAGCGGGCAAGATATTATTAAATTACAGTATACAAAGCTTAGATAGGTACGAAAATTGCTTTATATTTCAGTCTTTAGCACAATGAGATTTAATCAACGTTTAATATTTGGTGCTGACAGACAATCCAAGATGAGATCCGTCGCTCAATACAAAGCTATGTTCTACAATATTCTGTGATATCAGGCATCAAAAATATAATAATTATTTTGTTGGAAATTCTATTTATAATTTTCGCATATTGAAGAATAGTTAAAACAGGTAGGTTACCTAAAAGTTTTCCTCATTTTACTGTCACAAGTTATTTTGTTATAATAATTGATTTTTGTCTGAAGTTGTGTAAAATATAAAAATAAATAAACTTTTATGTCAATTTAAAGTAAAAAAAAATTGGACCAAGGATAATGACTGAATTCCAACTCAGAATTCTCAGAACTAAATTAGCAGCCGTATCTTCATCTCTTATACCTACCCGTTTTCACTAATAATAGGCGACAACTAAATGAATGCCTAAATTACTAAATGTCGTCCTAATGCCGTCTTAATGCATAGTGACAGTTGGTAACAAAAAAGAGACAAAAAAAATGAATGCCTAAATAAAAGCGTGCTGTTGAATTTTCAACTCTCGGCTTAGCGTCGAAAGTTGAAACTTAACCAGCGCCGCCCGTATTTCAGGGCTCGATCACACGTACCACAAACACACCACATCGCAGCAACAAAATGTGGACAAGCTGTGGTTTGTGAATAATTATAGTGTCGCTGTAGCTTTTTGCAGTTGCCTTGCAACAGCAAAAAGCTGCAGCAACTACAAAATTCCAATGTGGTTGCGTTGTCGCTAGTAGTTGCTTTGTGGTTACGTTGTGGCTACCACAAAAAAATATGAGGGGCACTCGTTCCGTCGACCCAACGTTGTGATTGCGATGTGGCCGGCCGCTAGTGAGCGGTCTCGGTGGTGGTTGCGTTGTGGCTGCGACGTGGCCTTGATGTGGTCGGTATGGCACACACGTTAGATTTTAACGGCCAAATGTGGTTCAAGTGAATGAATGATTAATTTTCATACAAATAAGCGCCCATCCACGTATTGTCGTTGTAGTGTAGTGGTGGTTGTGATACTTAGAATAAAGGTCTCACTAACTGGTTCATAAAGTATTTTTTCTCCGTTTTCAAAGTAATTGAAGACACACAAAATATTAAAATAGAATATTGGAAAAAAATTGGATCATTTCGCCGACGGCAATTCTTTCAGACATCCTTTAGAAATATTTATTCAGTAAACCTTTAGAAATGTTTGAATTTGTGAGTAAAATTCAAGAATAAACCTATTGATACTCACTGAATGATAGGATCTTAGCCACAGTTCAATAGGCCCAACTCATCATTACTCAATAAATGAAAAAGGAAACAAACATTTTGTTACCAAAAATTTTGTTTGTACCAACACCGAAATTAAAATACCTCACTTGAGGAAGCCCTTTGAATTAAATTCAGTCACCTATGAAATTAAAACGTCCATAAAGACGGAATAACAAAACGCAAGGCAAAGGACAGGATAGGACATCGGACTTTGGTCATTACCCTGGCTCCTATTATTACCCTGCTGTCATTACACTGGCACAGTAAATTAACTTTATAATGGACTATTTTGGCAACTGTAATAAAAGGTCAATTCAGTTCGCGCCAGTCAAAGTCTTTGATGTTTGCAATTAATGTTTTCAGGAACAACCTTTAGGCATTTTGTGCGAATCCTCTTACGTTAAAATAAGCGAATTTGGAGAAATTGTTTTAATGCTTTCAGTGTAAATGTTAATGAATTTCCTGAGTAAAACCATGTCATATCCAGAATGATATAAATGAGAAAGTGAGTTTGTTTGTTACGCTTTCATATCTTAACTACTCAACCGATCATCATGAAATTTTGCATAAACGTTGTCAGGGGTGCAGAAACACCAACTGACGGGGTCCGTAAGGACCAATGCCTGCCAGGGTTGCGAGTTTGTCCGAAAGGCATATCGCGGCCCCAACACACAGGCAACGGAAGGAAAACGGGTGGGTTTTAGTCAGTAAAAGTCTGGCACACCCTCCCGCTCTGCCCAGAGCGGGAGAAGTTATTTGATAACATCCCACCCAAAAAATAATACAAAAAAATAGGGTTGCAGAAAAGGACATAGGGTAACTTTCCTTCTTGAGTACTGTTCCTGAAGGATAGACACTGAACGCGAGAGAAGACGCGGGCAAACGCTAGTAAGTACATAATGTAGGATATTTACCTTTAGGTAACTTTTACCCAAATACGAAGAAGGGTTATGTGTTTATTCTTTGTGTGCAGATAGTATAGTGTACATATCCCTTGTCAAACACATGAAAAGAACTACTTTTTATTTCTGTAATATTTCAAAGGAAGTATGAAAGGGGGACAAGTTTCCTGGCATAGGTATCTTAGTAACCTACACGTGAGATATTATTAAGCTATTGATACGCATTTATTATTTAGGGGTATGAGGAACAGGGTGTAAAGTTCACTCATACCATACCCCATAGAAAAGGGAGGATCCTCCGACCAGACGGGT
Organism: Agrochola macilenta; assembly: GCA_916701695.1. Lineage (NCBI taxonomy): Eukaryota > Metazoa > Arthropoda > Insecta > Lepidoptera > Noctuidae > Agrochola > Agrochola macilenta. Next base: position 3,680,712 of record OU753554.1, on the reverse strand, counting down.
GTCGTGTCTGGCGGGCAACTGCCCAGAGGTTGAGGAGATTGTATATATATGTCGGAGTTGGTTGTCAATTACAATTGTGGGTAGTCAACAGAATTTGTTATGATTTGTTTTTCTTATTAATAATTTAAGTGATTTTTACTATCAATTATTGTCTAATAAATCGGAACATAATTTATTAAGTACTCAGTGTACGCAGTAATTGATTTTTGGTAACTTATTCCGATATTATTGTAACCGAGGGTTTTGTTCAAAACAATTGATGACATGTTGCTCTAATTTTAAAATGATTTACTTTGTGAATTCACCATTGTTTATTTACGACAATTATTGTTGTATTATTTGATTACTTTATAATGTAAGTCTTATTAGATGCAGTACATTTTAGTATTTTGTATCAAGTAAACACGTGACGTACTTCCGTGCGTCATCGGACAGAGTTGTCGTGGAGGGATTGCAATAAGACGAAGCCCCCACGGCTTCGTCTTATAAAATAGCGTGCACTCGGTATGCGAGTCAGTCGGTCTTCGGATTCGACTCAATAAAGAGCCCCTGCTCCCGACAAAATTGTCGGTTTACCTGGTACAGCGCTGTTGTATATTCACATAGCTGTATTGGCTTGCTGATAGTGAGTAGATACACTTTGTCTCTGGGTGGCTTGGCCACTATACGAACTGAGACCTTAAAAGTCTGTTCGATTAACTGTTACTCCACTTGTATTGTTTTATTTTATAAAGTGTAATTGCTGTATACCTACTGTAATAAAAACCGTGTCATTGTTTATACAGTCTTGTTTATCCCAATAAAATGGGAACTCCAAACCCTGACGATATACCTCTCGGCACTCCTGATCCTACATATATACGTCCATCGTGCGGTAAACTCATATTGCGCGATGCAGGATTTGTGTGACGTCAGGTCTTTGATGCATAGTTCGCATGTGGCGATTGTAGATGCCGCCACAATTACATTTATTTTCTAGAAATTGGGTGCCCCGTTGCTCTAGTGGTCGGAAAGGGTCGAAAAGGTCTTAGGTTCGGTTCCCAGTTTGGGCAAAGTGTTATTGGGTTTTTCTATCTCAAATTTCTCAATAGCAGCCCGGAGTCTAGATTTGTGGCCGCTTAATGGCAATAGGCTCATCCCCTATTACATGAAAATTCAACATAACTGGCGAAATGTAGGTGTTACTATAGTTACGTGCACCTCTGCCTAGCACTTTGGGGATTACAGGCTTGATGTTATATTTTTGTGCAAAACCCACGATATGACAGGGTAACTTTTTCTCAAAATCCTATGCTATCAAAAAGTTTGTATATCATTCTATTTTGCCTCCACGAAATCACAGCGAAAATACATCGATGCCATCAAGCAACTAAATAATCTACGTTCAAAGTTTCCCCTGTCTCTGTATTAAGCTTTCACGTAACACCAAAAAGTTTTTTCGTACTTGCCCAACATATTTTCCTGGTCACGACATATGCCAAATATGACGTCATAGTAACCGTTTTGCTACGAAACTTCTCGACGGGAAACGGAAAAAAGAAATCATTGCTATAATATAAAAGATATGTGTATGTTTTTTTCTTGGAATTATTGTTGGGGTTCAGAGATAGTTTTAGACTGTTGGTAGTTTATCATAATTATTGGTAGTCTAAGTTTGTCTCGTGATCCCGGAAAATACTCTCAGTTGTGGTGAAAAGTTTGTAAGAGCCACCGCAACGGCAATGACAAAAAACTGCCCAAAAATCAGGTAATCATATCAAATGAAAAGGCTTCTTGCGAGGATCTCAAATATATATGTTTAATATAATTTTAAAATAAATACTTTAAAGATATTTAAGAAAATAGATGGAAATTGACCACCCCATGTCTCCGAAACTACTGAACCTAAAATTTTAAAAAAATACAAAGAATGGTTATTTACAGAAAAATCTATGAGAAGTCTATGGTCTTAAAATAACATGGTAAATCTCTTAATATTGTGCGTACAAAACTTACATTTGCAGTTGGAATGTATGGGAGACCATTTTTTTCAACTACAATGTTAAGTTTGTTCTTGGGATGAATTCATCCCAACTACAAAACCCTTCATTGTGCATGGTCCTACACGCACCTGGCCGCCATAGGAGACGTACTGGGCGTCGGGAATTCCCGGCCACCGTAGGCGCAGGCTTGCGAACGGTGAGCAATGGGTAGCTCGCCGTACTCGGCCCGGGTCGACGGCGCGTTATGTTCCACGCGCGCCTCAAGGAGATGTCAGCACAACTGAAGGGGTCTGCTAGGACCGATGCCCGCAGGGGTTGCGGGAAAGTCCGAAAGGGATACCGTGGCCTCTGGCAACGTACAGATAACACTGAAGGAACACAGGTGGGTTTTAGTCATTAAGAGTCTGACACTCCGCCCAGAGCGGGAGAAGTTATTTGATAATTTCACACCGTAAAAAAAAAAAAGTTCATCAAGAGCGTTTATTCTGAAGGTGGGCAACGTTGCAAAAAGATGTCAAATATTTCACTGTTTTGATTAATTTGGCAATATTACTGTGTGGAAATAAAAAATGTGGCTAACTAGCGAACTAGAATATTGATTATGAAATGCAATAATTAATATCGTAACACGGAATGTTTACTCGTAGTTTTAGATATATAAAAACTATTTGGAAACTTTCCAAATGTTTTTTTTACACCTAAAATGGGTACAACAACAAATTCATTGTTTTATTTGCAATTCATTATTAATATTCCAGTTCGCTAGTTAGCCACATTTCTTATATCTATTCAGTAATATTGCTATATGAATCTAAACAGGTAAATATTTGACAGTTATATGCGACGTTGCCAAATTTTAGGATAGATAGAAGATAGATAGATAGAATATTCTTTATTATGCACACCATACAAATTACAGAAATAAATTTAGAAATGTTACATAGGGTGACACAATGGGCGGTCTTATCGCTAAAAGCGATCTTTTACAGACAACCTTTGGATGGATTAAAGGGAGAAGGATAGACAATACTGCAGGTAGTCAGTGGTGTACCATTTACATACACAATAAATACGTAACGCATAAACTTAACCACATAAATATATACATATATATATACATAGATATATATAAAATAATAAACATGAAACAAGAATAAGGAACTATATGTAATGATGACGTTTAAGGAAAGAGGAAGTGTTTGTTTGTTGATAAACCCTCCTAAAATGGTCACAGCGTCTGCTACCGTCCGACCTCCACAAGTGTATAGGTATCACATAACTAACGATCGAAAAGAAAAATACAAAAAAGAGAAAAGCTTTAAAGGCCTCTAACACTGAAACATAGTTAAATCTTTTTATCCGATAAAAAGCCCGCTAATGAAAATTCTACACACGTTGGTACCGCGCGTGTTAAATTCGTAAAGTCTGTAACGTATAGTCGACAACGTAACTGGTTTATCCGAAGGTTGAATGTCACTTGCATTTCATATAATGTCAATGTCTATTTCTCTATGGTACAGATAGATAGTTTCAACCTTAGTGAAGATTTAATTTAGTGGGAATTGTTGTCAAAAATGTTATAGCAGTTTCAAGATCGACTTTAAACTGAATAAAGGTATATTTCAGACTGAAATAGATCACGTTGTTACGGTTATTGGTCACGTTACGTACTCGTATAATTATTAAGACGATTCACATTCTTTTTCAATTACTTACCTACTTTTGTTTAATAAACGCTCGTGCAGACTAGCGCGACTTGTCGCGCGACGCACCACCGCCTGTAATTGTTCTACCGTGAATTTTTCTGAGAAATTGTTTGATTAGAGTCGCATTGCGCTGTCGTGTCGTGCCTGTTTGCAGGAGCCTTTACATGGGTTCACCAAAATCATCGGAGGAACGACATAACAATAAAATCCTTAACCATTATTAAGCATGTTTTTTATAATGTCTGCACTACTCAAAAGTAAGTTAAATAGCAAATAAATAAATCTTATATATATATATACGTACATACAAATAAATAATAGTTTGTAATGTCAAATATTTTTTTTTTCACTAATTGCATGCAATGAAAGTTTGTACAGTTAGAAAAAAAAGTTAATTTTTAAATTATTGTCAGTCTGTTTGTTTCGGCTAATCTCCGAAAGGGCTAGACCGATTTTGATGGGACTTTCACTGGCAGATAGTTGATGTTATTAGGAGTAACTGAGGCTACCTTTATTTTATAAAAATAATTATAGACCACGCGGGCGAAGCCACGTGCAGCAGCTAGTTAAAGAATAAATTCTGTACTACCATTTGAAGTTTAATTCAGACTGTTGATCAGATTATTTGAAAAATTATGCAGCACCTAAAACCTAAGGGAATTTACTGATCAAAATCACACTAAACTATTGGAAATCGTTTCCTTCCACCGAGCCTGTTTCCAAATTGGTTTGGATCGACTTCCAGTACAACCAGATGCGCCTGAATATCAATATTTTAACACGGAGCTGCCATCTGACCTCGGTAACTCAATTACTGAGCGATACCGATATGCCACGTCTAGGCTAGTAGTGTTAGGCCATTCGCACACGACGTGAACAAAATTAAACCAGTTTTCAACGCCGACGCAACAAATCACGTTAGCACATACCTACATTTCTATGGCAGTGCCAGTAACTGGCAGTGCAGTTCACTCGGTCATTGCCAACGCAATTTTTCATAAAATGAGCCAATTATCGTGTGTCATGTCGCCAGAGCAAAAACATAATATTAAAATTGATACAACTTTAGTTGCGCCTTGTGAGACTACCAGTTGCATCGCAGTTGGCAACGCCCTTTGCCAGTTTAGGTTGAGTTACCGTCACCCTATGTGAGAATAGCCTTATTCTCTAAACATCACACTATGAAATTCAAAGAGGTGCAGAAATCAGTAACGATTTACTTAAGCCCATTCTCACATGGGGTGACGGCCACTCAAACTGGTTGGGCGTTGCCAACTGCGATTCAACTCAAGTTGTTTAAATTTTAGTCATTTCACACACGATAACGCGCCAATTTTATGAAAAATTACGTTGGTTGGACGTATGAGAACCGCCATAGAAATGCTAACGCCATTGGTTGTAACAGCGTTAAAAACCTGGTTTTATTTTGGCAAACTGGTGTGAGAATAACCTAAAAACTTAGTTTAATTTTATTGTCTAGCAAATAAATGCGTTGCTATTGCAAAGACAAAGCTGAAAGGTTTCATATTCTGTAATTACTGTGAAACCCATACCGTTCAAACTGGAATACAACAGTGCTGTACTACGGCAATTTTTTTTATAGTTTCTAATATTGAATTCTACAGTGATGAGACCTTTTCCAAGTAAACTATAGAAAATGTCTCGTTAAATAAAAACACAGTTTCTGTCTATTACTTTGATCTCGCTCTGAAACATTTCTCGGAATCACATTTGATTTGTACAGTTTGACAGTAGTAAAGTGTTTTTGTTTTTCCTTGAACATAAGTATGTTCAACACTTCGAGGAAGTCCTCGAAGTGTTGAACACTCGTGACAGTAATTTTTAACTGTAGCGTTAATTGCGACTCATTGATGTAGTGTTCATGAGTGATATTTACAGTTATTTTAACTGGACTGGTTTTTCAACATCTGCCCTAAGTATATATATATAAAATTCCCTCTCTAATATTACTACAAAATCAATCTGCCTAGCCTTTTCCCAACTATGTTGGGGTCGGCTTCCAGTCTAACTGGATGCAGCTGAATACCAGTATTTTACATGGAACGACTGCCTATCTGACCTCCACAACCCAGTAACTGGGTAATACGATACCCCTTGGTAAGACTGTCAAAGATCCGAATGACAGCCGGGACCAACGGCTTCACGTGCTTTCCGAGGCACGGAGGATTCTCGGTATGTAAAGATGGTCACCCATCCACTGACCAACCCCGGCAAGCGTAGCTTAACCTGATGGATCAACCAGGCGCGGCTGTTGTTACTTAGCCACGAGCTCCTCCTTTCTCTATTATTACTACATTCATTTATTCGTATGCCTCCATCTAATTGATTCTCTGTCAACATCGTTTGTCTTCCTTTCATGTCATGAGGGCTTATAAGTACTTGCATAATCATAATCAGCCTATAATTTTCCCACTACTGGGTCACAGGCCTCTTCTTTTCGAGAGAGAGTAGGCAGTAATCCAACACGCGGGCCCAGTGCGGGTTGGTAGGTGTCACATATCTTCGAATTTTTGGTTCTAGGGTATGCGGGTTTAGGCGTATGAGGAACAGGATGGAAAGTTCACTCATCCTCCATAGAAAAGGGAGGATCCTCCGACCAAACGGGTGTCGTGTCTGGCGGGCAACTGCCCAGAGGTTGAAGTCGAGAGCTTGTATATATGTCCATCCCGCGGTAAACTCTAATTGCGCGATGCAGGATTTGTGTGACGTCAGGATGTTGTGTGACGTCAGGTCTTTGATGCGTAGTTCGCGATGTAGATGCCGCCACACAGGTTTTCTCACTATGTTTGCCTTTATTGTTTTGTGAGCAATGGTGATGAAATTAGTTACACAAAGTTAAGCACCTGCCTGGGTTGAAACCCACGACCTACAACTCGTTAGTTGGGGCCGTCACTGCTGTAAGTACTTATCTCCACTGCTAGGCCTATGAACTAAAGTCCTGCGAGCTAAGCATGAACGCGCTCAGTAAACCTAACATAAATTAGAACGATTTTAAGATTGAAAATACTCAATTTGCCAAAAAATCTTTACTTAGCTTAAGGCGATGGTGATACGAATTGTGAATATCGAATAGAAAATAATTTTATTTTCGCTTCAAATATCATTCGTACTTTCGTTACGTTACACTTTTGTTGATTAATTGATTTTCTAATTTCACACTTTTTTGCTGTATTTGGTCATTTCTATGGCTTAGGCTAAGGTAATTTTATACATTGAATTAAAATGAACAACGTAGTTTTAGGACAGGTTTTATCTCTCCAAAAACTCTCGAGTAAGTAGAAATCCAAGATGGTCGCCAGCTTCGTCAGCCAAGCGACACGAGGAAAAACCAAAACTCCGCCCACTGAACCGAATGTAACATTAACTTTTCTTGGAAATTGATGATATCCTGAGATTTAGGGTCATCAGCTGTTACGCTACATTGACCCGAGACCACAAATTAATTTACTGACTTGGAAAATACAGCGCTTTTGTTTCAACTGTTAGAGATATTCGGCGAATGAACGAAGATTTTTTTCTGTTAATAGAGGGAAAAATTGTTTAGGCTGTCTCTGAATAGAAGCCTGTTTCTTTCATTTCAAAGATATTCTTGCCGTTTAGAAGAATATTCTGACCTTATTTCTCTCATTTTTACAGATATAGGATTCCAGCTGGTTTGAAAGGAATTATTTTTTTGTAAGATGTTTTTCTTAGATATGTTTCAAATCTTTTATAGTACCACTTCACACGAATCTGGTTGATGTTACTCTATACAAGAGTAACTTCACCCAGATTCACTAAGAAACAGTAAAATTTAAGCCAAAACATCTAATGAAATAGCTATCATTTTCTAGATTAGTTTTACCTATTTACAAGTAGATGGTAATGGATGATACTCAATACTCATTATTTATTGCATTCCACAATGTATGTGCTTAGGTGGTAAACATTTGCTTGAGGAACAATCGTGGACCCTGTCGGGCACAGCAAAAGAAAGATAGTAGAAGGGTAGAGATGAGGACTTATCGTTTAACTTATAATCTAACTTATTCTAAAAACAAAAACTTTTTTTGTGTATTTTATATGAGTTTCAGAGATTGTTCATTTAAATATTCGTTTACACTGTAATAACATTTACTTAATAATATTTTTTTAAATTTATTCGTGAATAGATGGAGCTTTTTTACATTTCTGATTGATTCGGGTAATTTATTATATATTTTTATTGACATAACCAGAGGGCTTGTAGAATGTATTTTTAGGCGGGATTTTGGTAAGTTTAGTCGCGTTTTTTGTATCGGAGTGTGTATCTTGCTTGTATGTCTTCTCGTTTAGTGTAAAAGTGTTGGTTTTTATGAGCGAATTTGCATATTTCAAGTATTTAAATAAAAGGCATAGTTAAAATGTTCAGGTTTATAAAATGGGGTTTGCAGCTATCTATCTGTTGTATATTTACTAAAATACGGACAAATTTATTTTGAACTGTAAACAGTGTAGGTTAAGGCATAAGCATAGGCGTAGTATGTTACCAGGGTAGTCTGTAAGTGTCTGGTTTTTTTAACTTATCGAAAAGATTACAGGAATTTTGAAAGTTTCGATTTTATTTTTTGTACGTGTGACTTCCAATTTACATTTTTGTCTATGGTTATGCCTAGTAATGTGTATTCGTTGACTGTTTCTATTTTATGATTTTATATGTAAAAGCTACATTTAGAGGATGTTTTTTGTGGGGATGGAAAGTTATGAGTTTAGTCTTTGTAAAAATTAATTTGATGGTGGAAAGAGCTTCAGCTCAATTTTATTCCCCTTTGAATTTATCTACTTACATACATACATAAACTCATGCCTTCACCCATAGTAGGGTTACCATCCTTCCGGATTTGTCCGGACATGTCCGGCTTTTTGGCCCCCCGTCCGGACTATATTCGGCGTTCTGATTTGTCCGGACTTTTGGATTGAAGGGGATTTTCTTTAAAAAAGATGAACGATTACTGAAAAAAATAAGATTAAAAAGTTAAATACCCGGAATTTTTGCTTTTTGTCAGGACTTATCAAATTTCGAAATGATAACTGATGTATATGTGGCCTTCTTTGTATGAACTTTCATTTATTTCGTTTTCATTATGTCATGTCATCCTTTTTGTCACTGACATACCATTATGCTATTGTACACAAAATTAATATAATTTTTACATAATAGTTATGTACATAATAATAACCCTATATCCATACTCCTTTTGCTTCGTTTACGTTCTTTTCATACATCAACCACGCCGGTTATATTAATATGTACTTATTAAACGTTATTCTAGTCAGTAGTCATAAAATCAAAATCAAAAGTCATTTATTCAAACTAGGCTGAGAATCAGCACTTTTCGAACGTCAAAATTACATAAGACAGTCCTCCAAAAACCCCCACCCTTCACCACTTCCTAGTGCTTAAGCTGGGAAGAAGTGGCGCAACAAACTTCCTAGCAGCACAGCTGTCTGTTCAGTTGGAAAAACTTGATTCTATGTAATAGTGCGTATGCTAAAATAATTTACATTACCACAAATTGCAATACAAATCATAAAATAAAAACATTTTAATGAGTAGATTATGTCAAAAATAATTAAAAACAAAATTAAAATAAATTGACTTACAGTCAAATAAAATAATCCAAACAAATTATATGAGCTCATATACTTAGTATCATGTAGTCTAAAATAGTCTAAAATACTTGTTTGTTGCTTGGGGGGCATATAACTTATTACAAACTATTGAGGGATTAGGACAAAAACTACGAGTATTAACATTCCACTAGACATGATGCTATAATTATGACTTATGTATTTTTTAAATACAGTAATAAAAATAACCTAAGCACCATGAAAATGACGCCTCACTTTAACTATAATATACATTGACCGTCGCCGGCGGTAATTAAAATATCTATTGTTTTAAAACCATCGTTGGTTAACGCGCTTTGTGTCTGCTAATGGCTTTCGTGACGTCACAGCGAGATTGGTCCGTTTTTCGTGATATCACTAATGAAGCGGTGTATTGGTGGTTTTATTTTGGGTGGTGCTAGTCTAAATAGGCGAGGCCAATGACCCGCAAGTCTCACAAATGCCCGGGACATTTATGTCAAGGTTGTAATGCCCGAAAGGAATGGCAGAGGATTATAGTTAAAAAAAAACATAACAAACAGAATAAACAATTTTTCTTCTTTTTATTCACTCTATTTTCCGCCAGATTCATGATACTCGTAATAGGGGACGAGTCTCAATCAACCTGCCTAGTCTACGTTGGGGTCAGCTTCCAGTCTAACCGGATGCAGCTGAATACCAGTTTTACATGGAGCGACTGCCTATCTGACCTCCACATCCCAGTGACTGGGTTGGTTGACTGGGTTTCGTTTTGTCCTTGGTAAGACTTGTTGGCAGACTCTCGGGCTTCTGAAGACCCGTGGCGTCTGTCAAAGATCCACGAATGATAGCCGAGACCAACGGCCTAACATGCATTCCGAGGCACGGAGGAGTCTCGGTATGTAAACCCATGGCCACGGTCCAACCCCTGCAAGCGTGCCTGAACCTGATGGATCAACCTGTGTGGCTGTTATAACTGAGCCACGAGCTATATTAATAGCAATAGACAATAGGGGGTGAGTCAATGGTCACGAATCCACACTTCAGGGTACTGACTAAAAATTTCTCCATATAAAAAATCAAGAATCTGGGAACAAAACCAAGCACCCGAATTCCGTAACACGCGATCAACAACAATCTTTCGTTTTGACAGTTCAACAACATTCATTGCGTTATTTACGGTGCGGAAGAGACAAAGTTTTTGAATATATGAAGCAGTGGATTAGCGATTTTCTTCAAAATTATTCAGATTATGATTGTGGTGTGCAGGACCCATCCTAACTATAATATTATAAATTCGAAAGGTCAAAAAAAAGTGTTTCTTTGCTTTCACGATAAAACGGCTGAACTTTCTGCTGGGGAGTTTGTTGCGCCACTTCTTCTTCCCAGCTAAAGCAATAGGAAGTGGTGAAGAGTGGGCGTTTTTGGGGGACTGTCTTATGTAATTTTGTCCTTCGAAAAGTGCTGATTCTCAGCCTATTTTGAATAAATGACTTTTGAATTTTGAGCGGATTTGGATGAAATTTGGCACATGGGTAGACCATGACCTGGCTTAGGACATAGGATACTTTTATCCCGATATTCCCACGGCATCATGACTTATGTGGGTGAAACCACGGGGTGCAGCTTACTAATATTGCTAAATACGAGTAAATAAATATCAAAATGTTGAGCAGTATAATTAAGAAACATTGTCGTTTTCATTTAGTTATTGTTTTTTTACGACACGACTTACTGATAACAATAACAAAAATTGCTATTTTGGACAGTGGCCAAGCTTTTACTATGAAATGTTACTAAGTCCATAGTAAAATACACAGTTAATACGAGATGCCGCGAATACTCGCTATTATTCGGTATTTGGCGTTACTCGATATTTTTTTGTTATTTGTCGAATACCGAATAATACTCTCTATTATTTGACATTCGGCGAATAGTTGTCCAAATAAAAATAAACTTTTAATGAACAGAAAAACTATAGACTTAAAAAAAAACAACATTTATTAATCTTTAAAAACTAAACACAATTAGTATTATTATGTCGTTTATTCATTTTTGATTTCTTATAAAATTACATTTTTAAATATTTCTTACAAAAAGATATAAAAAAACATTTAAAAATATAAAAAAATAGAGGTCCGCCGGTGTCGGGAGCAGGGTCCAAGCTACCAGTGGTTAGGGCTGCAGAGACAGGAACCTCCTCACAATGCGAGCCGTATCGAGGAGTACTGCCTTTTGAATCAGGCGCTTGATCCAACCGCCTAACGACAGCCTCGAGAGATGTTGGTCTAGGCTTTCGGCAATCAGGCCATTGGCCGTTACGACAATCGGCACAATGATAACCGAGTTCACATTCCACATGTCGACAACCTCGTGTGCTAAGTCGAGATATTTTATTTCTTTCTCTTTCTCAGCTTTCACGAGGTTCCCGTCATGTGGAATGGTAACATCGACTATCATTGCGCGGCGCGCTAATCGGTCTATCACCACTATATCAGGCTTATTGGCAACAATAGTGCTGTCAGGAATGATAGACCGATCCCAGTACAACGTAACATCGTCATTTTCGAGAACTGGGTCGGGCACATACTTGTAGTACGGTACTTCAGAATCGACAAGTTTGTATTTCAAAGCAAGTTGCTGGTGAATAATCCTGGCCACTTGGTTATGCCTGTCCAATGTATTATTATCATTAATACTAAATTTAATTATAGAAAAACTAGTTTTTTTTGCACGATTGGGAAGAAGTCGGTTGCGCTTCTTTCGTAAACCAAACCTGCCTCAGAAAATAAATAAACTATATTATTATTTGAGAATAAATAAAATTATTTTTATGTCGAGTAAAATGGCGAGTTTTCGACTATTCGCCATAGGGAATGGCGATTAATCAGTATTCGACTATTCGCTATAACAACTATTCGCGGCATCTCTAGTTAATACATACATAACATCCTTCGCTTGGAGCAATGGTGTTCTGTAGAAAATACTTAGCACTACCCTTTTCATGTAAAGTCAAATGTCGTTTTTCCTCAAGATGAATGGATATGAAAAAGGGTCATATTATAATGATACATTTATAATGTAAGTGCTTGAGCACTTACATAGAAATGTATCATTTTAATATAATACAATGATGGTGTGTTATGACAATGACTCGAATATAAAAGGACCAGCGCCCTAATTGCGTTACACACTCTCAATTATATCTGAAGGATATTACTAATCCATTGCTTCATATGTTCGATAAATGTGTCTGCCCAGCAACGTAAATAACGCAATTAATGTTCTTGAACTGTCAAAATTAAAGGCATTGCTACTGTTTGTGTGTTGCGCAGTTACCCCGCTGTTTCTCGAGCAATCATAATCATCATAGGGTTGCCATGTTTCACCCACTGATCAGTATAAGCCTCCTCGCTTTTATGCTTCCCTGGTCTATGCGAGTCTCAACTAGTTCTCTAAAAAGATTGCAATAATATAGTGCTTCAACCAGTGACCGTACTAAAACAGATATCAAACGCATCAACATCAAAAAAAAGGTCAGTATATTTCCTCCTAACCTTTTTTTTTTTTTTTTATTTTGGGAAATTATCTAATAACTTCTCCCGCTTTGGGTAGGGCGGGAGGGCGTGTCAGACTTTTACTGACTAAAACCCACCCGTGTTCCTTCCGTGGCCTGTGTGCCGGGGCCACGATATCCCTTTCGGACAAACTCGCAACCCTGGCAGGTCCTCCTACCCCTCACGACGTTTCCATTCACATCTGCCTTGTAAATAGGTACCTTTTGTTAGTCGAGTTCGCAGCCTATTTATTATTTTTATAAATATACTTTATCACATCGCACTCGCATCTTTCACTCGAAGTGAAATATCTGAACACAAAATGAATCAAAAGAGAAAAATTAATGTATTAGTGAACCGATCCAGCTGTATTGGATTTCGGCACTCGACATGTTTCACTCCCGAATGATCGTTACAATGAAAGGAAAGAGCAGATGAACTTTCATTCCTATGTAATTTAGTTGGTATCATGTGATCGTGGAATGAAATAAAAATCGAGTGAATGATTGACTCGAGTAAACCGTCTAATATCAGTCTAAGCGATTATCCGGCAAACGTAAGAGAGTCAGTCGCGTTACCAACCAGTCGACTGGCTAATCTTTCACGCCATGAGCCGAGATTAAAGCCCGTGGCAACACGAAAGAAAAAGAAGCCATAGAATTTATGTTTCATAATATAATAGACGATTTCCTTGAATCCAGAACAGCAAATTGAGATTGTGAAAATAAATTCGTATATTATCAAAGCACAAAAGGCTTGCTATCACTAGGCTAACAGTTTCTATGTAGAAAATATCAATACCTATCAGGTTTTAATAAGTTTCTAATTCAATTAGTAAGTTGCTGTAGTAAGCCATAATTTTGAAGGATTTACCGAGGTGAAGCTTGAAATAATTATGTTAGAAATAGGTGCGCCCCGCGCTTTTACCTACATAAGTCTCGACCCCGTGTGTATATCGGGATAAAAAGTATCCTTTGTCGTAACGCAGGTCATGGTCTACCCATCCAAATATTCTGTTCAGCTGTTTTAGCGTGAAAGCGTAACAAACAAACAAACAAACAAGCTTACTTTTACATTTAAAATATTAAGTTAGGAAATTAGGATTAGGATGTATTTGTATGTTCAGTTTTATGATGATTTTCCTCGAATTTGAGTTACTGCAACATATGGATAATATGCTGTCATTCATTTATAGAAAAAATCGAAGAAATCAGCAGTCAAAATCAAAAATCATTTATTCAAATTAGGCTGAGAATTCTCGCCGTCAACAGACAACATACAAAACTTCCTCTCAGCTCTCAATTACATACTTCCATCGCTCCAGAGCCTCGTAACGGTTGTGATAGCGGGTGACCTAAACCTCGACATCAAACCTTCTTCTCTTGATATACGGTCTCACGAGTATTTGAATTGTCTTGCTTTTCATGGTTTTCTCCCAGCGCATACCCTCCCAACCAGGGGCAAAAATTGCCTGGACCATATTATTCTGAGAACAAGGACGCCAGCACTCACATTTGTCTATGCATCTACGGTAACCAACCATGGTTCTTCACTACTTTGTCTGAATAGCAAACGTATCCCTGTCACCACTACGTCCATCATTACAAAAATTAATTATGAGGCACTTGGTGCATCAATCTCTAACATAGACTTTGACCCTATTCTCACTACAACAGACGCAAATACTGCTACTGACAAATTAATTGAGATACTGACTTCAGCCATAGCGGAACACACTGTAATTAAAAAAGTGGTTGCAAAACGGAAGATTCTTAAACCCTGGATAACTCCCGGCTTGTTACGGTGCATGAGAAACAGAGATGCCATGCACAGAAACCTGAAGAAGTCTCCAGATAACGAAACATTAAATGTAACCTACAAACGATACAGAAACTTCTGTACAAAAATAATTAAAAAGGCGAAGCGGCTCTTCGATGCGGAAGAGCTCAGCAATAACCCAAAATCACTCTGGGATGCCATAAAACGAATAACAAACACCACAAAAACTACACACTCATCCACGCAATTGCTATCCTCATCACCCACACCCACACAGTCATGTAACAATGTTAATTCCTTTTTCGTCAATATAGGCAAGACACTTGCAGATAATGTTATAAAAATAAAGCCCTCACAACAACCACCTGTCTGACCCAGAAGAAATTATATCCACTATAAATTCACTACGACCAAACGCTACCACCGGTTGGGATGGTATCTCACCTAAAATATTAAAGAAATTTTCCACCACTCTGGCGCCTATTTTATGCCATATATTCAATATTTGTTTTGAAACAGCTGTTTTTCCAACTTCTTTTAAAAAGGCAATAATTTATCCAATCTTCAAGGGGGGTGACGGAACTCTGCCGAATAACTATCGTCCTATAGCTGTTCTAAGCGCTTTATCCAAGGTTCTTGAACGCTTGATAAACAAAAGATTGGTTGGTTACCTGGAGAATTGTAAGATAACCTCACAGCAACAATATGGCTTTCGCAAAAATAAGTCAACCTCCGACGCAGTTCATGATCTACCCAGTTTTGTCATAGATCATATAAATAAAAATAAAAAAGTCCTTACAATATTTCTTGATCTCGCTCGCTGGCGTTCGACACTGTTCCCGTTTCCACACTCTTAATTAAACTTGAGAAAATAGGCGTCAGGGGGAAACAACGGGATGTTTTCCAAAGTTACCTCTCAAATCGTTCGCAAAAAGTCAGGATCGACAGCCATAACAGTGAGGAGCTTTCCATTCACTATGGGGTACCACAAGGAAGTATTTTAGGCCCCACTCTTTTCTTAATCTTTAATTATGATCTGTGTGATCTCAATATCAATAATGCAAGGATAATATCATTTGCAGATGACACCGCAATAACCTTCACCGCGGATTCCTGGTCACAACTCGAGCATCTAGCTCAACTTGGCTTTGACGTTGCGTTAAATTGGCTTAACTCCCACACTCTCACCCTAAATACATCCAAAACTAAATTTTTGACGTATTCTAAAAGTTCGGTCTCTCAACCACAGACTCCAATTTTAAATCAAAGCCCACACTTGTCACCCACAAATACAGGGTTCAAATTGTCAATGTCCTCTCTTAACCTCTGTTGAAAGCATCAGATACCTGGGAATAGTCTTAGACAGGAATCTCAATTTTAAATCTCATATCGGTCTGCTAACTGGACGAGTTCGCAAACTGATATACATCTTTAAAACTCTTCGGTGTATTGCCAATCCCATTATAATACGCAATGTCTATTTCGCACTTTGCCTATCCATCGTAACTTATTGTATTTCCTGTTGGGGCGGCGCAGCAAAAACCACTCTTAAACCGCTGGAAGTAGCACATAGGGCCATTTTAAAAGTGGCCACTTTTCGTCCTATTCTTTTTCCAACCGACCAACTATACAATCACTGCAAAGTTCTAAATGTTCGGCAACACTTCATACTACAGACAGTCATTCTGCAACACCGCAAAACCCCTTACCGAATTATAGAAAATATAAAACGTAGTAAACGTCGAAAAGATGGGTTAAGCATCCTACCGCGAGTACGCTCAATTTTTGTAAAGAGATTTTTTCATTTTCTTGGTCCGTTCCTATATAATAAAATAAACGAAGAGTGTCAAATCTACGGACTACCGTATTACAAATGCAAAAAGAGTGTGCAATCTTACCTCCAAAATAAGTCATATGACGAAACAGAAAAAATCTTAACATAAACAACATGGAAAAGATAACACACACACGCACACATAGACACACACACACCCACACACACACGCGCACACACACACACACACACACGCACAATCACAAACACACATACATTTATTTACCTTAAAATTATTTTATTTTTACTTTTAATATCTTTAAACTTTAATATTGTCCATTTCTATACTCCAAAATTGTAACAGTAACATCACAAGCACTATGTAACCTTTACTTCATTAAACCTTAGGGGACCGGACTGCTTCTCCTTAACACAGGTTTTCATAACCTAGCTAGGAGAGCAGTGCTCACCCACACATTTGTAGATATAGTACTTATTTTGTAAAACTGTATTATTTTTTTACGTGTACTACAATGCCTTGTTTTTTTAGTAAATAAACATATTATTATTATTATACCTTTATTTCATTTTGATTACTTATTATTTACATTTTTAAATATTTTATAAAAACCATACAAAATCATTTAGAAATATAAAAAATAGTGGACCATCGGCATCAGGAACAGGGTCCAGGCTGCCGGTGGTCAGGTCTCTAGAGAGAGGAACCTCCTCACGATGCGTGCCGTGTTATTATTATTATGTCCTTTATTTCATTTTAACAACGTATAAATTACATTTTTAAATATTAGAATATAAAAATACAAACATTTAAAAATATAAAAAATAGTAGTCCACCTGTATCGGGAACAGGGTCCAAGCTACCGGCCGGTCAGGGCTCTAGAGAGAGGAACCTCTTGACAATGCGAGCCGTGTTCAGGAGTACCGCTTTCTGAATCAAGCCCTTGATCCAGCTGCCCAACGAGAGCCTCCTTAGGTGTTGGTCGAGGCTCTTGGCAACTAAGCCATTGGCTGATACGACTATTGGCACAATGATCGCTGAGTCCACATCCCACATGTCGACAACCTCGTGAGCCAAGTCAAGATACTTGATTATTATTATTATTATTATTATCACTTTTTGTACGTCTAAATTACATAAGACAGTCTCCCAAAACGCTCGCCCTTCACCAATGTCATTTCAGCTTGCTAACTTAGCAAGCTATGTCAGTGACTTTAGTTCTTATCCGGATAATTACGTTTAGAGTCTGATCCTTCAAAGAAATTCCGTGTAAAGCTATGTAGCTCCGTAGCTCGCTAAGCGACTTTTTCTTGATCAACCCCAACCATACTTTCTGTATCTACGTCTTGAGACCGTATGTGGCGGGCAAAACCCAATAGTTGTAACTCATAGCCTGCAAGAATTGCTAAGTAACACAGTTTGATTGCAGTATTCTAAGTAAATAAAAAGAGATACAGATAAAAGACAAATTCAAATATCGACCTAAAACCGCAGAGAAAAGGGCCAAACAGCCGGAGTTGAAGAAGATTATTTATAATTTTCTATATTTATACTTCAAAGTCACAAACATCTGTGTAGCTCTGGCTCTTGTTCTAGGAGTTCATGTATCACAAGAGCCAGAAGCGATTGAATGAAGAATTCCATAAAAACCATGATAAAATAACAAACATCACGCCTGTATTCCCCGAAGGATTAGGCAGAGGTGTACTTATAGTACACCACATTTCGCAAGTTATGTAGCAAGTTAGGTAGCAAGCCTATTGCCGGGGCAGAAATCCAGATACCGATGTTGATGTTAAGAATCTTAATGAATTCAGAAAAATACAAACTGATTATCATTCCACCGAAGCGACTAACGTCTGACCTAATTCCTACCTTCAAGTACGTGTGCCGAGAAACTTTCTCGTACGACATAATTCACGATGCCAGGTTTTACAACGGAATAAATTTTGGAAAACTTTCACAAGATTGTACTTAGTCCCCGCTTAATAATTTACGAACACATTTTCTTTTTTCTCGGCATTTTGTATGAAGGAATTTAATATAGGTAGGTAAATAAAGGACGTCAGTCAATAACGGTTGACTGAAAATAGACACCCACAACGTTCTCAAATATTCATGATTGATTGAACATCGGGACATTTTCGGAAAATTGTTGACAATCCAAATTGTGATTTGAGCAGGGACGTTTCCAAAGTAAATTTCGTTGAAAAATCAGAAGGTATTTTTCAGACCTGGGAATCTAGAAACAACCTTTTATAATTAGCCCTCACCGAATTCCCGAAATTGATATTAATTAATACCTGAAAAGCTTTCGTGAAGATATCAAATAACATCACTGAAAAGGTGGGTAGATACGTAAAAAAGTACGTATATTTCATCTGCAGTTGTCTGTCAAGTCTCACGATTAGGGAGAGAGCAGTGATGGGTAGTGAACCAGTGGTAACGACCGCGACTTATGAGTTATAGGCCGTAGGTTCGAACCCAGGCAGGCACTTTACTTTGTGTAAATTATTTCATTACCACTGCTCTCAAAACGGAGACGGAACCGGAATGTCCTAGAACAAAAAATTCGAAGACATGTGACGTCCGCCAACCCGCACTGGGCCGCGTGGTGGATTATGGCCCACTGCCTCTCCCAGAGAGGAGGCCTGTGTCCCAGCACTGGGAACATTGTAGACTCATTATGCTAAGTCCCTTAATAATAGTAGACGATCTTTTTTTATTAACAAACACCATAAATACTTATCATGCTGTAATTCCCGAACGACGATTTAAAACCAATATCCATGTTAGTTCTACAATAAGGTCACTAGATGGCGCTACTGTGCACCGCTAGATCGTGCTGTCGTTGCCGCTCGCCAAATGGTTAGGTCCCGTCGAACATTTTGTGTGACTGAGTTTTAACATTACATCATGATTTTAAACCCCGAAGGGTTAGGCAGATACACCCACATATCACCAGTTATGTTTTAAGTACCATGTAATTAGAATCAAGTATATTTATTAGACTGCGTTCCAAAGTAATAAGCACGGAGTAAAAGATTCTTAGAACCGCACCTTCGTCTACATACCGATAGCGTTACAAATAACAACATTATTGCTTCACAACATGTGATTACAAGCGTGAGGGATGCACATAAAACGTTGAACACTGTACAGTCACAAGCATTAATATGTTAACACTGTGGTGGCATCTATATCGCCAAATGCGAACTACGCATCAATGACCTGACGTCACACAAATCTTGCATCGTGCAATTAGAGTTTACCGCGCGAACGACATATCCGACATCAATCTTTGGGCAGTTACCCGTCAGGCACGACACCCGTCGGGTCGGAAGATCCTCCCTTTTCTAAAAAGAGGGGTGATCTTTACACCATGTTCCTCATACCTCTAACTTGAATCTTGGACCTATCATGCTTGGAAACCAAAAACTCAATGTTAAAATTCAGATGTAAGTAAAACTTATTTTTTCACAAAAATTGTCAGTCAAAACTTAACTTCGACTGCATTACGCTAAAGTAGATTGTTGAGTTAGTGGCAATAGAATGTAAATTATGTAAGATTCAATTCATGATATACTGAGATTAAACGACGAGTTCTTCTAAGGGTGTTCCCTCGCTGGGAGCATTCACCTGTAATGTAACGTTACAGATTCGATTTTGAGCATTACTTTACAATACTGCCTCCCTAACTGACAACCATTCACCTGTAATGTAACGTGCGCATTGATGTTACAACTTGTATAAAAATATTACAGACATTGCGCACTGTAATGCTTGGTTCTCCTCCCTCACTGGTGTAATTCTTGAATTGTATCATTACTGGTTGCGCAATGTAATGTTCGGTACGCCTCACTCACTCATGAGTGCTCGACTTTGTAACGTTACATTACGAATGCTCCCGGTGAGCGAGCACCTTAAAACTATTGATTGAAATAATCATGACAGGTGGTGCAAACAGAATCTTTTAACACAAACTAGGTATTATGATTTGTTAACTGACTTCCAAAAAGGAGGAGGTTATATGTTCGACGCGTATGTACGTTTTTTTTTTTTTTATGTATGTCCGTCGATTTCTCCGTCAATTGTGGACCGATTTTGAAAATTCTTTTTTTGTTAGAAAGGGTTTGCTCTCGGATTGGTCCCATATAAATTTTATTAACTTTGCTGGGATAGTTTTTGAGTAAGCTTCAATAATACGTATTTTTCTCACTTAGTATATAAAGAAAGAAAGAAAAAAAAATAAGTTTATTTGCCACAGAAACACGTGCATAAAAAAATAAAATAAAACTCGAGTAGATAACAAAACAATAACAATACAATAACGAGCACAAAACAGAAATAGGCGGCAGCTGCTGGCACGTCATGACTGTGACTAGAAGGCTTCCACTCAGCATGATGCTGTGCTATGGAGACCCACAGCACAGCGCTGGTTTTCAGTGGTTATATGTGGATGATATGATTATTACTTCCTGTGACTGTTCTTTACATAGCAGGTACTGGTATTCGAATATATGTGGGGTAAGTACCACAACTAAAAAGAGAAAAATAAAAACATTTTCCAAAAAAATAACAACCGCCTTCCGAAAAAAAACACTACAAAGTGAAAAATAAGTTTAATTTCGGAAGTCGGTGGCAAAAAACAAAAATTCTAAACCAAAGACACCGACTTCCGAAATTAAAGTTATTTTTCACTTTGTAGTGTTTTTTTTCGGAAGTCGGTTGTTTTTTTTTGGAAAAAGTTTTGTTAGTATCAGTTTTGAGTTTCGCTAAGTGAACATTACATTTTGCTCGTGACTGTACCTACATTTCAACCCTGCAACGCTGGGGAGGTCTTTAAGACCGTGCGTGCCTCTAATTATGTGCGTGTCACTAACTAGTTATAACTACCTTCACGGAAAGGGTTATGTACTATAATTTCATGTAAGTAGCCTTATTGTTTAATACTAGTATTAAATTGGATAATTATTGTTGTTCAGAAGTTGATTCAATTTGTTTTGTAAAGGGATGTTGTTGAGGAAATGGCGTTTGAGGTTGATCAATTATTGATGGATAGACGGATAATGATGATTTCAGCGTCTATATTATGTAAGTAAGACTAAATAAGCGACTTCCAAAAAGGGGCAGGTTCTATTTTCATTTGTATGTTTTTTTTGTTTTTGTTCATTGATCTTTTCGTCAATGTGTCCGATTTTTCATTTGGTAGAGCAAGTTTGCAGGGTTTTTGAGCCAGCTTTATTAATACGTATTTTTCGTACTTAGACCATGTGGATGATGTTTTTAATAACTTCCTGTCACTGTTATTTACAAAGCAGGTATTCGAATTTGTGTGGGGTAGGTACCACAAATAAAAAGTGAAAATTAAAAACTATTTACAAATAAAAACAGACCAACAGACTTCCAGGAAAAACATAACAAATTGAAAAATTACTTTAATTTCGGAAGTTGGTGGTAAAAAACGAAAAGTCTAAACCAAACCCGCCGACAAAACACCGACTTCCGAAATTAAAGTAATTTTTCAGTTTGTAGGGATTTTTTGGAAGTTTCTTGTATTTTTTTTGCATAGAGATTATGATATCTCCAAGAATTACAAAGCTACGTAATCACTTAAGTTAGGGCATCATTTGAGTCTAAGAAAGATTAATATTGATTTCTAACTTTGCTATATCCCTGACTCAAATAACGTATTGAATTCAGAACTTCATCTGTTTCTGTTCATTTGTTTTTCAAAGTTCTATACCAACTAATGATGAGACCTCTCAGCATTGAAAAGAGAACTTCGGAAAGTTAATTAACAGAAACAAAAGGAATAAAGAAAATGTCTAATTAAAAATAAACACTAACAAAGTAGGAGCAATAAGTCGCAATAAGAACTGGCCGTAAAAAGGAGTCTAGTCAATTAGGACCTCCTTCAATGAGGTATCTTGAAAAAGTGCCTGCCAACAATTCCATTTGAGCGAATGAGAACAAATAACAGATGAATGGCCGAGAATCGAAGTTTCTAGAATTTACTATACTAAGTGCAGTTCTATAGATGAAGAGGGAGGGAATGTTGATGTAGAATAAATATTTGGTGCAGTTTTTTAGTTTCAAATAAAATGAAACATGTGCTTCATTTAAAGATAAAACATAACGAACTAGCATCAGAAATAACAGGATAAACGCCTCCTCTCCGTGAGTAGGAGTGGGTCAAAATCCACCGAACGGGCCCAGTGTGGGTTGGTGAATGCCACATGTCTTTGAATTTTCGGTTATATGATAAGCCGGTTTCCTCACGATATTTTCTTTCAGCCTTTTGGAAGCAATGGTGATGAAATAAATTACACAAAGTAAAGTGCCTACTTGGTTCTAACCCACGACCTCAACCTAGAACTCGTAAGCCGTTGTATCCACTGTCGATTTTTTATCAACGCACTGCGCCGTTAGCGTCGATTCTGAAAGCTTTCTCCGACAGTCGTTTCTCCTTTGGACTGTTCACCGACAGGACGTTTCGTTTTTGAGAGATTCGTCGATAGAACGTTTCACCTATGGATGTTTCGCCGACAGAATTGTTCGCATTTGTTTGTTTCGACTACAGGACTTTTCAACTATGGAATATTCGCCGTCAGATCGTTTTGAAAATGTGTGATCGTTTTGTTCGAGTTGAAAATCAAACAGTGTGTTTTTGACGTACTGGGAGGCACTCTATCGGTTTCTCAAAACTTGGCTCGGCAGCCGAGAGTTGATAAACCAGTGCGCGAAAAAAATCGTCCGTGCGTACTGGGGCCGATACCACTGGGCTGCCACGGCATCAAGCTAGTAATTCAAAACATAATATAAATTCAACACAACTAAGTACCAATCAGATAGTTGATGCCATAAAAAATCTGCTTAGTAACCTCTTGCATGTATAGTTCCAACATTCTGTCTGCCTAGCCTTTTCCCAACTATATTGGGGTCGGCTTCCAGTCTAGCCGGATGCACCAAAATACCAGTATTTTACATGGAGCGACTGCTTATCTGACTTCTACAATCCAGTTACTGGGTAACACGATACCCCTTGGCAAGACTGGTTGTCAGACTTTTGGGCTTCTGACTACCCGTAACGACTGTCAAAGATCTACGAATGACAGCCGGGACCAACGGCTTGACGTGCTTTCCGAGGCACGGAGGGGTCTCGGTATATAATGGATGTTCAGCCATCCACGAACCGAACTCGGTAAGCGTAGCGGGTAGCGTGTACTTTCGATCGACACGTGCGGCTGTTATTATTTAGCCACGAGCTATTAAGTTCTAACATTACGTTAAACAAAATTCCGGTGACGTAGACCCACACCCAGACATACTTTATGACAGCTTAAAAAATAAAATGTGTATCCAGCGCAATCGGTTATAAATCCATTAAATTTTGCGTCGGACCTAAAAATAATATTAGATGATACCCTCTTGTTTACTTTAGTAAATGGTTATGAAAGTGAGGATTAAAATATTAAAGTGGTGTGTTTGGACATAAAAACACTTTCATATTGGTGAATCCAATCACAATTATTTATGTTTGACTGAAAACTGAACTATTTTTAGAACGCTCTGACTGTATTATTCATTCAACCATTCGCCCAAAAGACGCCCACTGCTGGACAAAGGCCTTCCCCAAGCACCACTACTCATGAATGGTTCTGTGCTTCCTGCATCCAGCGGATTCCTGCGGTTTTCACAAGGCCTGACTGCCTGGCTGGACTGTATGATGTTCAGTCAGAACTCGATTATTGAGCGTATTGACAAATTAGGTCAAATTGCCATGTTCATCATTTCGTAGCGGCAAAGAATGGTAGTGGGATTTAGAACTTACTATAATTAAAAGTTGTAAAGAAAATTTTCTCAGCTTATTCTGACTTTATTTAAAAAACTTATTGTAACCGTTTTTATTCAAAATAAAAATAAATATTATTATTATTCCTTTATTTTATCTTTATACATAGTATAATTTACACTTATACATATTTTCAATAGTTATTATTATGTCCTTTATTTCATTATAAATACTTATAAATTATATTTTTAAATATTATATTAAAAAAATTAAAACATTAAAAAATATAAAAAATAGTAGCCCACCGGTATCGGGAACAGGGTCCAAGCTACCGGCGGTCAGGGCTCCAGAGAGAGGAACCTCCTGACAATGCGAGCCGTGTCCAGGAGTACCGGTTTCTGAATCAAGCCCTTGATCCAGCTGCCCAACGGATATATATTACTATTATTATATTATTATTGATTTTTAAGCTCTGAAATCTAAAGTTATGGTCGAAATGAGACCGAATACATAGAATCATTATGCCAAATGAAATAATATATACCTACACATCACACTTGTACTTCTTGAAAGTTTAGAACTGCATGGACCCCTTTTATTAAAAGGCCTCAAGAACTAAAAACTTGAGACGATGAAACAGAAAACAGGTTCATTCCAATTCGTCGCAGTAGTACTTCAAATGTACTAAGAAGCTTGATATCTCTAAAGTGGAGCTAGCAACTTTGCATACTGATTCGAGAATAAAGGAAAACAGTGGATCAATCTCTTATCGTCTCGCGCAATTTGTTTGAGTCAACTGAGCGAAAAGGGTTAAGAATATACTATAGTACTTGTGAGCTCGAATTGTGTCGTTTTCGAGATTAAAATTGAAACTGCCAAAAGAAAAAATGTACTGCCGCCTTGGTCGAGGCAAGCGCAACTGAACATGAGGTCCTGACTTCGATTCGCAGTTCAGGCAAAGTGTTATTGGGTTTTTTCCATCTGAAATTTTTCAGTAGCAGGCCGGAGTCTGGATTTGTGCCCGGTTGATGGCAAAGGCTCGCCCCCTATTACATGAGACTTAAAAATAACTGGCAAAATGTGGGTGTACTATTGGTGCACCAGCTTTACTCTTCGGTACATGCGTGATGTTATGTGTGACACCCAGATAATTATGCTACAAAGGAAAATTGGTACATCATCGATCATTTTCATCGTCAGTCAATTGGTTCAGTGGTTCAAGTCAATACGAGGCTGAGAAGATTCGGTTTAAAATCAGACAACTACCAATTTGCATTTTACTTTAAGGTATGATTCTGAACAATGCCACACGTGGCATTGCTACTGCTTTACCACTGTTGTGGGATGCGTCACTATTGGTTTTCATATATTTTCTATAGGTTTATATGAGATTTCATACCAAGCACGGCACCAATGTCGCGCAGCATTGCTGCCGTGATTGGAATGTTATCTCATATAAACCTTTAGAAAATGCATGGGGACCAGTTTGACGCGGCAGCAATACCGCGTGGGGCGTTGTTCAGAATCATACGTGTATGTAGGTACTTCAAGAGACGCCCCGGGCGTCGGGAGTCGCGAGCCGATTTCCGGCCACCGTAGGTGCGAGCTTGCGGACGGTGAGCAATGGGTAGCTCGCCGTCTGATAAGGACCAGGCCCGGGTCGACGGCACGTTGTGTTCCACGCGCGCCTCAGAGAGATGTCAGCACCAACTGACGGGGCCTGTAAGGGCCAATGCCTGCCAGGGTTGCGAGTTTGTTCGAAAGGGATATCGCGGAAGGAACACGGGTGGGTTTTAGTCAGTAAAAGTCTGACACGCCCTCCCGCTCCGCCCAGAGCGGGAGAAGTTATTTGATAGTTTCCCAGCCACAAAAAAAAAGCAAAAGTTAATTTCTTATTAATGTACTTTCCTTGTTTGTGAATAAGAATTGGTCCTGCACTATCACAGGCAGGTTGGTATTAATTACTTTCATCATAATTTTCTTACAAAATTAATATTTAATTTAAAAGTAATACAGAAATTACACAGAACTAATACAGGAGACCAAAGAAACGATGAATGGATGGTGTGAAAGATGGCTAGAAAGGGTGACAACCGAGATAAGTACTAATAGAGAGATATGGAAGAACAAGATAAGTTGCGCCAACTCAAACTCAAACTCAAACTCAAAGCATTTATTTCAAATAAACCAATTACAGGCACTTTTGAATTGTCAAGGGGTCGGTCAGTCAGAAATATGAAGCTAGTTGCCCATTCCAACGCGTAGTAGGTTCCTATGGAGAAGAACGGGCAACAAACTCCACGGAAACCAAACCAACCTCAAATCTCAGATAAATTGGGATAACTGCCATTATCCCAGGAGAAGGATAAATGAATGATGTTAATGAATATAGATATTGATTTCTAAAAAGATTTTAGTTATTTATTCAGGTCTGAAATTTCCAGAACTGCAAACACTCAAAAGTTCAACCAGTTATTTGATCGCAGGTATAATTAATTATCATGTTCTCATTTTATTTGTTTTACGTGGTTAACCAGACATGAGTTTAATTGAAAATGTATCTTCAGAACAGTTGGAATTTGGAAGTTTTTAATGATAAAATTCCAGAGTTGTACCGATATTAAACCTTTGTTAAATAAACCTTGTTTAATAATCCCGTATCCATCCCGTGAATATATCATACCGATGTTTATTAGTTGTAGCGCATCTACATCGGCACATGTAAACTACGTTTCACACTAACGTAAAGCAAAATCCTGCATCGCGTAAGTTGAGTTTACCGCACGACCAGTATATATACAACGTCCCGATATCAATCGTCGGGCAGTTGCCCACCTGACACTACACCTTTCTTGTCGGAGGATCCTCCCTTTTCTATGGAGGATGAGTGAACTTTACACCCTGTTCCACATATTACATATAATATTATTATTATTAAATTATCATATATAATCTATACATACAATTATTATAGTATGACTTTTCTTGGGATAGATCTAGATGAGAGGTGTTCCTGGATTAATCATATTGATAAGATATGTGGAAAACTCAGTAAATTTGCTTATGTTCTATGGCGCTTATCTAACCTCACAAGTAGACAAGCCACATTACAGGCTTATCATGCATATGTTGGTTCAATACTGCGTTATGGTATACTGTTATGGAGAAACTCGGTGCATCTCGAAAGAGCTTTCATCACACAAAAGAGGTGTATACGTGCGATTTGTAATGTAGACCCACTTACATCGTGTAAACCACTGTTTAGTAAACTTAGAATACTAAGGGCTGATTTCACCAATGAAACTGAACGATCAGCATTTCTAAAACGCGTTCAAGAGCTGTCAGTGTCAAAAATAGTATGGAATATTGTACACTGACAGCTCTTGAGCTCGTTTAGATGTGCTGAACGCGTTTAATTTCATTGGTGAAATCCGCACTTAGAGGAAGTATGTAAGTTGCTATTCTATGTGTATTCAGATTTACAACAAGATTCAAAGAACTTCCAATGGTCCCCTTCAGAAGGGCTTTATGTAGTTGGTGTATTGAGAATTCCTTCCATATTATAAAATAATTCCGTCAGTTTAAATTAAAATGATCTAATTGTATACCAAAAATTTGTATGTCATTATGTTATGATTAAATATGCTTTACTATTATACTACTATTGTAAGAACTTTTGTAACCAAATTTATCTGCAAATAAATCTCTGACTTTGACTGTGACTTTGAAAGCACTTCTTCCTATAACACAGTAAGCACAGCACAGTTGAAACTGCGTTCCACATAACAAAATCTATGTATCTATTATATAGCATATATTTGTGTATCTATTATAGTATATTGTACTTATATACCTTTTATTTGCACCAAAGACATCCCCATTTTATGTCCAGAAAATCACTGTCCATTCCAAGGTTGCCTGGAAGAGATCGCAGTAAGCGATAAGGCTGCCCATAGTATATTTTGTAGTGTATTATTTTTTCTTTATGTAATGTATAATCTGGTGTACAATAAAGTAAATATCTATAAATAGGTACTTAACCCAAACGAAATCATTAGCATGGACGCATACGAAACTCGATAACATTTTCATCCAACCAATTTTCAATTAAAACCGCGATACCGATACCGAAACTGAAATCCGATAACATAAAAACATTAAAATCACTCTTGAATTCGATGTACCCATTGTTTTTGGGCTGAACTCGGATGGTCTGACAAAGGGTATATCTGACCCAATTAGAGACTTCTATTATAACGGAACGACTATCGCGGAGGCACGAGATAGATAGGTACAGAAGTCCAGCTCCATACAACAGCAAAAACAGGCATACGCACAA
This sequence comes from Agrochola macilenta, assembly GCA_916701695.1. Lineage (NCBI taxonomy): Eukaryota > Metazoa > Arthropoda > Insecta > Lepidoptera > Noctuidae > Agrochola > Agrochola macilenta. The sequence goes on along the minus strand of OU753554.1, from coordinate 3,652,133 downwards.
ATAGACGCTTAGGTACACGGAGAGAAAACTCACCTCCCGAAAATAAAAAAAACTGGCTTGTACGAGTATGTGTAGAAAAACCTAAGTCATGGTGGAAGTTAACAAAGTTCTGCTGTATTTACATTTATTTTTTTACTAATTACCTTGTATTGTTAAATGCAATTTCTAAACTCTAATTTAGTAAATAAATGCTAAATATTACACAGTTTAATAGCAAAATCAGCCTATAATGTTCCCTGCTGGGACACCGGCCTCCCCTCTGTGAGAAGTGGGCCATAATCCACCACGCAGGGCTAGTGCGGTTTGGGGATGTCAAATGTCTTCGAATTTTTGGTTTTAGGATATGCCGGTTTCCTCACGATGTTTTCCTTCACCATTTTGAGCTTTACGCTCATTGCAAATCGCAGTGAATAATATATCGTTAAAGTTTAGGAAATTCTGCATGGCATATTTAGTTAAAAAGAAAAGAGAAAGTAAAGTAAGTAGTAAGTAAGAAAATTTATTTGGTTTTCTCAAGTAAATTGCTAATGATTTAGTATAATATTTTAACTCTTACATAAAACAGTCTTTCAATGTTTATTTATGACTAGCTTTTGCCTGCAGCTTCGCCCGCGTGGATGTCGGATATTATCCCAAGGGAACGTACCTACAACCGGGATAAAAGTATCTTATGTCCTAACCCAAATCATGGCTTATCTGTATGCTTTTCATCCAAATCCGTTCAGCCGTTAGGGAGTTCAACGGTAACAGATAAACAGATAATAAATTGTAATAACTTTTGACCCAGTGGACCGATTTTAATTAAATATAGACTATTTATGTGAATTTTAAAATCATCCCCTATTTGACCTCCTTGGGGATGATTTTACAAAAACGTTGTAACAAGTAATTCTTTAATTCTTACCAAAAGCATTTTGAATGTTCATATCCCTTACCTAACTTAAGAAATACTGGGTCTCCTACACAAACATTCAAACCCTATATAAACCCCTTAAAAAAATGTCCTTTCTCCTTCCCTAGGATACTATCTATCTCCTTGGCAAATATAAATCTTTTGTCTTTAGGTGTCGAAAATTTAAATTATGCTTACATGTTAGCAAAATTATCTTTATGACTTTAAATTGTAACAACTTTTGACCAAGTGAACCGAGTTTAATTAAATAAAAACTAAATGTTAGCTCAATTCTTAAAATTCTTATGCATACATTTGAATATTCCTAACAAATGCCGAGTTACTGTACCAAATTTCATCCCCTATATCACCCTGTGTAGGATTAATTTTAAGACAAAAAGTAGCCATGTCCTACCCCGGGATGCTCTATATCCTTGCCAAATTTTGTCAAAATCCGTTCACTAGCTTAGGCGTGAAAAGATAACACACGTAGACAGACAGACAGACAGGGAGTTACTTTCCAATTTATAATATTATATTATAAAAAGTATGGATTACTAGATAATACAAAAATCTATTAGTTGTTATCACAGGCCCCGGGCGTTTGTTGTCTTCGGATCAAGTAAAAATTATCATATTTTAGTTTTTTTTTTTTAATTCGTGGACGTATGGCGATCTCAAACCAATGCAAGTAGCGAATGCGAGTGCACTCGCTGTGCGTAGACGCGTGTCTATGTTTTTTAACTCGTCGTATGGAGCCGACCTTCTGTATCTATATCATTAGTGGCAGTGGAAGGGTTGAATGAGAGACGTGTTTCGACGTTTTTGTCCGTTCAAATTAATTTGTGGGCTTCGAAAGGTATGTATGTATTGATATAAATATACGTTAAACGTGATGCAAGTTTTGATAAAGAATTAAGGGATTCTCTGATGTATTTAACATATTGTAGTTGACTGCACAGACTTTATTTTTCTTTCAATACTATTTAATGACATCGAGTTATTCTTAATTTTACATAATAATTATTTTGTGTCAAATTATTATAGTTTTATACGACTGGCTTACAACTTTTAAAAGACATTAATTTACTTAATAGGGAACGTTTTACGTAGAATTACATAATAATATGTATTTATTTACCAAAATATCTTTCACAGTAACAAAATTGTATAAAGAATTCTCAAATTTATTATTAATTTATTTTTTATTGCGAAAGAAAGCGACCTGCTTACTAAGCGCCTGCATGGTAGTGACAACAGCATTCTAAAATGATCCCTGCCAGACCAGACTGTTCCTTTCAGGGACACTGGGTGGGGACAGTCATAGGTCTACATAAATAAATTTAGTTCATGTAAACTAACAATACTAACCTACTTTAAGCACCATTGTTACTAAAACGAAAATACTAACAAAAATATGGACCTTAGTCTGAAATAAAGTTTTATTTAATTTTTATTTATTATAAAAAAAAAAAACTTGTAGGCCTTCAAAGGGCTAATATGTATATATTAAAGTTTATTTTTATATCTGTATTCAAAGATTTATATATAAAAGTGATATTACTTGAAGCCTCGATGCGTAGCCCTAAAAGATTCGTTTCGTAATAAAACCAAATCATTTTTCGACAAGAGATACATATAATAATTTGTTACAGAATATTATATTATGAATAGGTTGTTTACAATTTTCTCTTCTTTGAATATAGGGTGATCCAATTTGAGGTTCCTAACTTTTATTTAAAAAAAAAGACAAAATCTAACAATACCTTAATTATTTTTTCTTTAATCGAATATTTAGTATTATTCATTTATTATGGAAAACGATGTCAGGCAAATGGCCACCTCTGGACTTTCTGCAGCAGTCGATTCTATCGAGGTAATTTTTTGCTTTCGTGAGTTATCATGGCAATAACTTGGAAGATGTTACTTTTGAGGTGCTCCAACGTTACAGGTGTGTTGGTATAGACACGACATTTAAGAAAACCCCACAAAGATAGTCCAATGGAGTTAAATCTCACGATCTTGGTGGCCAGTTGACGTCACTATAACGTGAAATAATGCGACCTCTGAACATTTCACGCAAAACGTCTAACGTTTCACGCGCTGTGTGACAAGTTGCACCGTCTTGCTGAATCCAAAGCGATTCATTTTGTAAATTTATATATTAATATATTACAAACTAACATTTTTTGACGTTTGAAACACTCGCCATTACTGACAGCTGTGAAAATTACAGTGTTGCCAGTATAGGAACCTCGAATTGGATCACGCTATGCTTGTATGACATGAGTGCTACACACAAGAATAGGTGTTCAATTTAAGAACCTAACTAAATTAATACATTTTGTTTAACATTTAATTTGCCTTGCCAATAGGTTTACTCACATAGAACACTTAATCTCTCTTTCGTGAATTTCGTCACTGTTATCTTTCGCAAAATTAGTTACTTGACATTGACGTTTACGAGCCATTTCATCTAAATCAATGTGCTATTTTCGTCTTGGAAAAATACGTCGAACAAAATCGAGAACCACAAAACAAAAGATAATGAAAATCGTCCTTCACTTGTCTCTAATTCGGCTTAAGTTTATTTTAGGCTGTTGATCTTTTCCCTAAAATACGGAACTTAACGGAATTAATCTTTATTCCAGCTACCTACAAGATTCGTATTTTTACTTTGCTCTAAGGTTTTAGACAAATTTCAGTACACCTCTTGTAGTTTTATGTCGACAAGATCGAAGCATCTATTTAAATTCTAAGATCTTCATTTTGAACATTATCTGACCCTCCTATAAAAGCTCTAATCGTATCCATTACAAAATTTAGAACTAGGTACATCGAAAAATGTAGCTTTTGTCGGATAATTTTATCTTTTTAGAGTTCCGTAGGTACCTCAAAAGGAAAAACGGAACGCTTATAAGATCACTTCGTCGCCAGTCTGACTGTCTGTCTGTCAAGACCCTTTTTTTTTCCAAGGAAGCGTGAAGGTATCAAGTTGAAATTAATATTAAATACGTAGGTACTGTATGACTGTCAAGACCCTTTTTTCCTGGAAAGCGTGAAGGTATCAAGTTGAAATTAATATTAAATATGTAGGTCTGCGGTCGCTTAGAGCTCTAAAAAAGTCAAGCTTCTAAGTCCACGCAATAAAAAATACGACCATTTATGCGATATATTTTGATACTCGCAAATAAATCAAAACCTTTACAGTACCCGTACTTCCCGCTGACCTAGAATCTTGAAATTTAGCAAAAAGCAAGGTCTCACAGCAAAACTAATAGGAAAAAGTCTGCAAATCTTTAATTTGTGGCGTTTTTTTTTTTTTGCGCAGTAGTAGTAATACTGCACAAAAGCATACTTTGCATTGCCTCAAAAATATTTAATAAATTACCAAATGAAATTAAGGACTTAAATATTAATCAATTTAAAAACAAATTAAGACATCTATTATTGGAAAGATGTTATTATACTATTGACGAATTCCTTAATGATAAATTGTAAGTTATTTGACATTGATATTTATTTAATTTTGACAATCTTTATTTCCATTAATTATTTATAATATGTATACTCAATAGTTAAGGTGTTGCTTGTTTTTTTCTGTCCTAAGTTATGTTGTGTTAAAAATGTACCAAAAGTCAAACCAATAAATGAATTTGAATTAAATTAATTTGAACTAACTAACATTTAAAGTTGGAGAGAGACCATGCCTGTATATCGATGTATGGGGGAAAATTTTTCAACATCAAAGTTTAATTTCTTTTTGGGATAAATTCATCACAACTACATAACCCTTTGTTGTGCGTGGTCCAAAACAAACTAGCCCGGTAAAAAAAAAAACCACCTATGATAAATGGTTCGACTTTCTTCACATTTCTGAACCCAAATTTTGCGTTTACATTAAGTTCTCGTTTTAATAGACCTTTTTATTTTGAGGTTGCTGCTCGGTCCCATTCCTCTAAGTTTTTATGACCGTTTTATATAGGTTTTTGATTGCTTCTGGGCCTGCGTTAATTTATTCTTTATTGCGCCACTTTGAGTTTTCATTTTAAGGGCGAAATTAAAATATTTTCTGTAATGACACGTGCCGGATGGGGTTCGTTAAACTCCGTTGGCATTTTCTCGCGTAAAATTCCTTACTTTATCTATTCGTCCTTTTAGTCCAAGAAAACTCATTATGTTGTAGTAGGATTTCATCGACGAAACCCGCTAGGCCTCTTGTTATTAACTTAGGAATATTCTTGTAGATTGTATTTACGTCGGAAGGGTCCTGATGCTTATCTTTTAGGAATAGCAAAGGAAAAACGTAATATTCTTCTTGAAAATGTAGCCTCGTTTTGGTTTTCGTTAATACCTATTTTAATCATAACTACCATCGTTCTTACAACATGAACTTCACCAACAGCCTACGCCATCTCCACCGCTCAACTGTCGATTTGCCTTTAGAAGTCGATAACAATAAAAATTGTACTGTGTTTTGTTAGTGACAGTTCTTTTTCTTCTTATCGTGTGGTTAGTGACTAACCTAGTGTCAGAGTTTTAAAGCCGCCCATGGGCCTCTGACTTGGCTTCACATGCCATCGAGAAATATCTCTCAGGCATGCCGGTTTCCTCACGATGTTTTCCTTCACCGTTTTTGAAGCAAGTGATAATTATACAATACGCACATGAATCCGAAAAGTCAGAGGTGCGTGCCTTGGGTTTGAACTCAAGACCTATGACTTGGCAGTCTGACGGTCACACCACTAGGCTATCACTAGTGACAGTTAATGTTCGCACGGATTGGAAGACTAATAAATACATCTTCAAAGAGCTCGGGCATTCTGCTGATCCAGGCACGCATAAAATATGTAGGGGTTCATATTGACTATAGGCTAAGCTAACAACCTCATATTGAAGCCCTGTCCGCACGGATCAGAAGACTAATGTCCATCTTCAAAGAGCTCATTAAACTCATATAGACAAAACATCTTCCGAAAACACCGCAATATCATCAATACCACTTAAAACTTCGAAACCAATAAGACAAAAAGCCACAATTTCGCACATAACATAAAGCCTACAGACCCTTACTTCGCAAATCCGACACATTTATCATGTCAAGCCTAAAGCAAGGAATTCTATTATCCCTGAAGACATACGTTCATTTGATTACGCCCAATTGAAAATCGGTGGAACGCACGTTTCAATTTCCGATGGAAGAAATCATCGGCAAATACTCGATGTGACGATTGAATGTTGAAAGTATGTTCATCTTTCTAATGTCATTTTGGAAAGAAGTGTTTGAAAGAGTTCTACGGGATGTCAATCAAGAAGATTTTTAATTAAAAGATGTACTCAATCAAGGTGATGGCACCGACGAGCACTGAGCAGTGGTAAACATAAGCATAGCGCTTTGTTGAAAAAACTGCAATAATTAGAACTGGATATTTGATAAATGATGTAAAAACGATTGTGTTGTCACTGAGGAAAAAAACCTAGAAAATGGTGACAAACATACAAAATTATGTCGATTTTTACTGGCAGAACATTGTTAATACACCACAAGTCTACACTGTTGATAATGATTCCATTATATATTACACAGCTTTAGACATCTCAAGGGAAATTTACAGAAGTCTTAATAGCTGTGAACGCATGACAGGTTTTCGAGGTATAACGTAACGCACAAATTTTCCTTAATCGCCTGTTTCTAACAATAAATTTCTGGCCGAAGACCCAAGCTTAGCAGGGGATATCCCTCTTTATCCGTTGGTGTCATAAGAAACAAGTTAGGGATTACTTGAAGCGGATTGGTGGAAGATGTACGGTATTACTTAGATGTTGGTACAACTAAACAATACTTTGATCTATAAAGAGAAAAGATTTGTAGTTTTGTTACTAATGAATAAACTCAAAAACTACTAGACCGATTTAAAAAATAATTTCAACCGTAGCAAGCCTTATTATCACTGATTACCATAGACCATGATTTATAAAGATATCACGCAATATAACTAGTGGCGCCCTTGTTTTGCACGACTTGACAAAACATCGACATTTCTCATATTTTAGTTAAATATTAATGTAACAAATTCAATAAACCTTTCGGAATACTGCTCTTAATGGTGGTGATAAACTGCATCAAATCTATTGTGCCCTTTAAAATATCTAAGCGGTCACACAGACAGACACGAAAGGCACTTTATTTTATACTTTATAAAATAAAGTTCATATTTTTTATTAAAATTATGAACTTTAAAAAAAACACATATTACATAAAATGAAATACAATTTCACAATACTGCCACAGAATAGATCAGAATAAAATGTCAATGCAATTAAAATACCTAATCGAAGATTAAAAGATTCAAATTGACAGGGTCTAAGAATTATAAAATTAAATTAAAAATGTATGGATCGAGATCATTACTTAAGTTAAATTCTAACGATGGTCAATATGGCAATTGATGCGCCTTTGGTTCCTACAATTGATGCTAGGGAAGTATTTTCATAACTACCTCGTAAATCCCTTGTAACTGTCCTTCAGTTAGTTTGAATGAACATCCTGCTACTCATACTGATTAAATAATCATGAAAGCTCTGAACAGACGTGGAGAAGTAATTTCCTTCCATTTTATACTGATAGAAAGCTCAATATGTTCGCCAATGTTTAGAACCATAGCCTATCTCATACCACTGCGGGGCTGGGAATTGGTAACGCCTACGCATCCATCGTCTTTTCTAAACGCCAGCTTTTCAGAGTAAATTCTGATTTATAGCCACACCTTTCACCGGCACACTTATTTGTTTTAGAAAGTCTTTACGTACAAACCGTAACACCTTAGTATTTTATATATTACTAGCTTTTGCTAGTGGCTTCGCCCACTTGGAGGCTGGAAAAAACTTTTTATAAATTGAGGAGCTTCTTTTCAAAACTTTACTTTTCCACTTCATAATTTTTTTCAGTATTTGAGAAAATAGTTTTTTAAGAATGCAGCTATACACAACCAGAATAGCCATCGTTTTGATCGGGTTTCAAAAATCTAGCAATAATCAAGTTTGAATATTATTTTTTTAAAGGAATAATCAAGTTTTCTTTAGTTTAGTTTTAGTGTTTCAGTTTTCTTTATAATCATGTTTTGCTAAGTGCTCTAGAGGAATAATTTCAAGGAGCCCCATTTTTTTTCATGACACGCCATTCCAAGCCTTTTTAAACACAATTTCAAGCCAAGTCATAAAAATAAAACTCCACACTGAAATTGAAAAATGTACCTATGAACTTTGAAACTAAACTGACTGAAAAATATAGGCAAAAGTGAATTAAACTACTTTTCATGAAATCATGCGTTTTTTTTTTTCTGCTGTATTAATCCTGTTTTGACAGACTTTTGTTTTCGCTGCATGTAAATTTCAAAGTTACGAACCAAAAAATAAAAAAGTTTTGTGTTCTGTCGTAAGTGGAATAGTCAAGTTTTGAAAAGAAACTCCTCAATTTCTCCATGCAAAAATACATGTAACAACTTTCATGGTGATCGGTCAAACTGTGTTGGAGTTTATCAATTTCAAATATATGAACATTCATTTTTCTGCCCGCTACTTCTTCCGCATGAATTTTCTTGCCCTCCCCGACCCACCCCGTTGCATCGCATCGGCCCGTGGGCAGGTGATGCGATGCAACGGGGGGTAATAGCGTGCTATTACTTCATTTTCGAGATTTTTTATTTCTGCTCAGCTCCTAAGAGTCCTGTCGTGATGTTAACTACCCTATAGCCTTCCAAAAGAATTGGGATATCAAATGTAAAAATAAAGATAGGTTAGCGCGTTCAAACAAACAAAGCAATTAACTCTTCAGCTTCATTTTTATACAAATTTATAAAGATAAGATCGGTACTAACAATATATATGAATATATAGATATCTCAGAATATCGGTATATATCGAATGCGTGCTGCCACAACATCGCGTTTTAACATACACCTAAAACCCATAACAGTTCCGAAAAACTAACATTAACTTTTACAGCTCTTTTATAGTTCAGCCTTTATTTTACCAACTTTTCTGGTCACGGATCGACTGTAAACGGTACAATACTGCAAAAGGCACAAGGGAATATAAAACTAGAAGACTTTCAAGAAATCTTAAATTAGATTTGTTTCTTAGGGTGGCGTTAAAGGCTCTCTATCTGGCTCTTTGCTCTCGTAGTGCAGGAGAGTATCATAAAGTTGCTACGGATAGTATAAATAGAAAGAATCGTGTAAATGAAGATGGATCTTGTAAATCGTAGAGAGTTCGTTTTGATTTGCGATTTTATTTCCTCTAAGAAGGTAAAGATGAAGAGTATTCTCGCTAGTGTTTGCGCAAATAACTTCAAGCTTTTAGAAGTGTTGAAGAAAATATTCAGTGAAATAATAGCAAGACTGTCTATCTGTCTGTCTGTCAACTAGCTTCATATTTCTGACTGACCGACCCCTTGACAATTCAAAAGTGCCTGTAATTGGTTTGTTTTCTTTTTGTAGAAGTTTAAGTTCATTTATATTATTTTGTACTTGCCAACAACTAACGTACCTAGCTTTAATAAGAAAAGTGTTAAAACTATAACCGCTGCTGCTGAGTACGCTCCTCGGTCAAGCTGAGCGTGATTGAGTGTTTCACTCATTAGAACAAGTATCCTACTCATTTTATTATCCTATCAGTAGTTAGTATGGTTTCTTTTGTTAAAGATTATCATTTCAGCCGAAAGACGTCCATTGCTGGACGTAAAGAATAACACTCGTAAAAGGCGACTTAGGGACTCACTAGACAATGGGCAGCAGCGTTCTCTATGCATTTTAACGCCATACGCCTGCGATGGCCAACCCACCTGCCAAGCATGGCGATTATGGTAAACCTCCCCCCCTAAAAATGACAAACACTATTGGTGTTACCACAAACAAAGTATGTGACAGAGTCACCCATTACGCAGTCAATCTCGATCGCAATTGAGATTGATTGCGTATGTGTAAGGGCTGGAGAATCTGGATTTTTTGCCAAAAAAGTGCATTTCTTTCTGACAATATAATGGGTGCCTTATTAAGAAGAATGATTACTCACACTATTATTTTCTCTTAGGTCTGCAACCCAATTGCGTTTAGCATGCATTGCGATATTGCTAATCCATTGCTTCATAGCTTTGAAAAATTCGTCTGCTCAAGAACGTAAATAACGCAATGAACGTGGATGAACTGTCAAAATTAAACCCACTGCGATCAATTGTCATTTTATGTGTGTTACACAATAACCCCGCTAGTCTGTAGGTACGCAGGTTCCGCATAAGTACACTATTCTCAGTTTCACTAAAGCCTGATTTACATGGTGTGACTTTGTTGCCTGTGGCATACTTTTTGTGGGAAGCAACATTACAAGTTGGACTATCTAAACAGTGTTCTGACGATGCAAGTCATTTCTTGCTTCAATTTTATTGTATGCCACAGGCAAGAAACTTGTATCGTGTAAATTGGACTTAAGGTATGGAAGTCCTTGCCAGACTTTATGGTTCCCGATAACTAGGTAACCAGGGTGTCTTCAAGACTGGTGCACCTAAATAGGTTACGTCCAGGCAAGCGTAGAACGTTGTCGAACACGTCATTGCTTTACCTATACCAGATGAGCTAGTAGTGAAACACGAGCCAACACAATATGTAAAGCAAACCTATATCTATAGACGTGATAAAAGTTATGATTTACTAGCTTCTCCTTGCGACTTCGTATGCATGGACCATTTACTGGGATAAACGTATCCTATGTGTTAATCCAGGTTATAAACTATCTGTGTGAAAAATTTCCCCCTAATCCAATCACCCGTTTTTACGTGATTGAGTAACTAACATCTATATAAACAAACTTTCACATATATAGTATTAGAAGGATTGATGTACTAGGCAGTAAGAAGACACGAAATATATTTATTGTAACTTTGAAGATTGCTATATCGATTTCTGATAAAATCATAAAAGTGTAAAAAAATTGCAAGCAACCTTGTAACCTCGTCGACATTAATATCAAATGATTTTAGATACAGTAAAACAAATAATAATTATTATTTCTAATCGAACCAAGAAAAAATAATATAGGTAAGAAGCCATAACATAATCCAATTTTTCAGTAAATTTTCCTTAGACAATATATCCAAACAAAGATAATTTAAAATGCATGTGCATACCTAATATTTTATTTAATGCAGTTCCTCGTATTAGATAGTCTTAGATATGACAGGTATAAATTATAAACGTAAAGCTTCCTGCTGTAAAAGTTTTCTTAATACGATGTAGAAAATTATAAAAAAAAAAATATTTTGTAAACTATTTACAAATTAAATATTTTTTTATAATTTGGCAGGGTACGTCGGTATTTCACTATCGAGTACGTTATTTCACTATACATATTAGGTTACTTTTGACCACTGCTAAGGTTGACATTTATATAATGATACAAGAAGTGTTTATATCCACCGGTGGCTTGTTAAATGAACTTTAAAAGCTCTCGATTTATTTTAATCGTTTTATTTTGCAAAACAATTTTTCTTTTGACATTTATGGTTTAAATTTGTCAACATTTCTGTAAATACCGAAACATTTTCAATTTAAATCTTTCTCTGATGTTACAGAAGCCACGTCAGAATCCAATAAGACGATAAATTCTATCTGAGATACCCAAAAACCTCTATCAAACGTAAAAATCATGAAATTACTCACATTCACCGTGTCCCGTACTCTCGCGGGAACGAACAAATCACTCGAACACACTATTGACACAACACACAAGTTTAAACACACTGAATCAATTGGAAAACACTGCACTCGACTGCACTCCGTCCGCCCGTCAACAAACGATCACCGTGTCTATATTTTGGGTATTTTTTCCTTACGCACGTGTTTCGTAAAGGATCGCGCCGAACCGAGGCTCGCAAACGTTCGGGGTATACTGAAACGTGCGGGCCGGGCCGTGCGCTCGGTTACATCTGTCTCTTTCTAGCGCGTCAGTTTGGAGGTTACTTGGGTCTTCCCTCTCGCTCCCACGCCCTGAAAGTGTACGGAGAGTACTCGTAATACGTATAGGTCAATATGAAAGCTCCTCGGGTGCTGGAAGCTGCAGTTAGGGTGGATATGTTAGGGGATTTTGTGAGGATATGTCAAGTTATGTCATAGAAGGAGTTGAGTTTTGGGGATTTGATTAGAAGTCGTGTTTCGTAGTTCCGTACAAGATTTTGTTTGTGTTTTTGTATGATTTTCATTCAGATTTTTCATTTTTGTGTTTTTTTATCTTACAATCTGTCTATAGGTAAAATTTAAGGTTATAACACAAAAATTCAAGTCACTTAGGACGATAGTCCTTAGCATTTTTTTTACTAGTAAACTAGTACCTACTATACTAATATACCAAACTTCACAATGATGTTTTGAAAATCATAGATCTACAATTTATCAATTATCACAAATTCAGTAAAGTCCCAATTTTAAAGAACCTTTACCATTTTTTTATACTTGATTAATCTTCTTACTATAACTTCACCAAATCTCCTACACTCATACCCTCTACACCCAAACATTCAGTTCCACGATCACCTCTTAAAGTGCCCACCCTACTCAATCCGGCTCGTATCAACGACTGTACGCATGCGCAGAACAAACGTCGCCTCGAAGGTTCGTCACACACCCCTGAAAATTAATTATTCCCAACACTAAACTGTAACTGTTTCTCTGATACATTTTTATTTACGTTCTTTGATGGTGTTGGGTTGGTCTTAATAAATTGTTCAATAAATAATCATTTGTAGTAACATCACGCTTGTATTTTATGTAGGAATAGGTAGAAGTGTAACACTTTAGACACTCATCGCCAGATATTAGTTTGCGAGCATATTGCCGTTGACCGGGTTTATACCCAAAACTGCGAGCTTGTACATAGAATTTCCTGAGGAGGTCGAACCCAGGCTCCTTCGCTCACGCACGCTTGTGTTTTGTAGACCAATGAGACAAGAAAATAAATAATACGAATATTGACCTACAGAGATTTAAATACTTATTATATAGAAAAGCATGCTGAAGTGGCAATGGACCGGCCATATTAGCCGTAGAACCGATGACCGTTAGGGTAGACATGTTCTTAAGTGGAGACCGCGAATCGGCAAGTGTAAGGTGGGACGCTCTCAAGCTGGGTGGAGCGACGATCTTCGCAGGATGGCTGGTAGTAGCTGGATGAGAGTTCCTGAGAATCCAGCTGAATGGCGTGCGATTGGAGAGGCCTATGTCCAGCAATGGATTGCTGTGTGCTGATGAAGATGATTATACAGAAAAGATAGCCTAGTGATGTGACCGTCAGACTGCCAGGTCATAGGTTTCGAGTTCGAACCCAAGGCACGCACCTCTGACTTTTCAGATTCATGTGCGTATTGTATGATTATCACGTGCTTCAAAAACGGTAAAGGAAAACATCGTGAAGAAACCGGCATGCCTTAGAGATATTTCTCGACGGCATGTGAAGCCAAGTCGGAGGCCCATGGGTGGCTTTAAAACTCTGACACCAAGTTAGTCACAAATAACCACACAAAAAACGAAGAAGATACAGAAAAGCATATTGACCACTTGCTAATGTGTACTGGAGCTACAATAAGTTAAACTTTAAAGTACTAAAACCTTAAAATGTTTACTATTTCAACAACTAAGTCGATTTCTAGTGACAATAAAAAAGTCATATTATTGTTATTTTGAAAAGCGAAACGAATCGGTTTCCTGTAAATCATACTTGAACTTGCCTAAGAAGCGTCTCAGAAAACGTATGATGACCTCATCTTTTAGCTGCTCCGTCACTACCCAAGACACCTCGAGCAATTCCTTAAATTCTAACCTAAATACCGTAAGGTGTCAGAATGTTCCATAGAATGTATACCACCCTCTCAAGGTAAATGGACAGAGGTAATCAGATAAGTACCTTCTCTGTCTTTGATTGAAACAGTGTCATCAACATTCAAATGTCCAAACAACCCCCTTTCAGTTTAATTGAAAACAAAATTAGACCGGATGATCTCTTACACAAAGTTAATTCATTATTGTTTATTTTGCTTTAACGCCACCATCTTTTGGCGGTGGCGGCGTGCCAGTGTTTCCAAGTATTTTTTCAATATTTTTCCGCTTTTAATTACGTTGAAGTGCGAAGATTTTCTTTGTTGATTATAAATCATGAATTTGGGGCGGATTCCTTTGGGAATGGAGTATTGAATTTGGAATGTTATGAATTAGAATTTGATATTTTGTTGTTAAAAATATTATAAAAGTGGTAGCTGTCTTCTAATACATAGTAAAGTTCTAGACAAATTTCCTTTTTCTCCTTCAGTCCAAACATGCATTTCTTTGGAATCAGTTTTAATTTCATTTACCTGCATCTATCTAATACATTTCTGAATCTTTGAAGATGCTCTGCTTAAAAGGTCATCAATAAAACTACACTCCTTCCAGGTTATCGAAATATCACACATTTATTTATGGAATACTTCAGAGGCCGAATTAATCCATAGGTACGATAAGCAAAGAGCAAGCCAATGGCAATGGGCCGGCCATATTAGCCGTAGAGCTGATGACAGTTGGGGCAGACGTGTTCTTGAGTGGAGACCGCGAATCGGCAAGTGTAAGGTAGAACGCCCTCAGGCTATATGGAGCGATGATCTTCGCAGGGTAGCTGGTAGCAGCAGGATGAGTGTTGCCGAAAATCGAGTTGAATGGCATGCATTAGTAGAGGCCTATGTCCAGATTCAGGTGGCATTCACACGCATCGGACAAGCATGAGACATAATTATATTCCGCTGCGAGACTCTCTGGAGTTTTGCGTCGCTTTGTGTAGGTAAATAACCGATATTTAAAAAGGACGGGCTGGCCTGGATTGCCCATAAATTAAAGTCTGTTTTTAACCGTTCTACGGTAAAGTTAAACATGTCAAGTAAACTCTTGATTTATTTAGACTCTTTTTTAACTATTGGTTGTCATGTCAGTTGAATACTGAAACTGCACCAGACAATATCATCTTTCACTCAATCCGTCCATCTATGTTTAGTCTTGCCCTACACTTAAGTAAAAAGATTATGGTTTATTAAAAACCCACCCTACGCAAACACATGTATATGTCATTTTAATCGAGAGATCGATCACGTCGCAAATGAATCATTGTTGCGAGTATAATTAAAACACGCAGCTCCGTCCAATCACTGTATCCGTCATCTATCATGTTCGAGCGTCGATCGATCGACTGATTTTATTTATTATTATACGTAACATGGCAGGTTTTCAACGGAAAAACATAATTTTCTTTGGCAGGAAAAAGGTTTACGTAAAGGGGTTTGAAAGGCTTGTGGTAAAATAATTACTACATGAAATAATGGTTACTCGATAAGTTTTAAGCTACGCTTGCTAACCGCGGCAAGCTCTTGGATACCACAAAGTTGGTTAGTTAGTATGTAAAAGACAAGCGTGTTTTGTAATCACATGTATTTTAACAAACCTTAAAATATAACAAGTACTCCATTGTAGTATATTAGTGTATATACATAGAAGTAGGTGCTTATATCGAGGGGCAAAAGTAATAGCCGCACAGTTAGATTGATCAAGGTTAAACTACGCTTGCCCCACCCGGTCCGTGGATGGGTGACCATCCCTGTCATACTTAGGGCCCGCCGTGCTTCGGAAAGCACGTTAAGCTGTTGACTGTCATGTCAATCTTTAACAGTCGTTACGGATAGTCAAAGCCTGATAATCTGACAACCAGTCTTATCAAGGGGTATCGTTATGTTTACTGGGTTGTGGAGGTCAGATAGGCAGTCGTTCCATGTAAAATACTAGTATTAAGCTGCATTCGGTTAGACTGGGAACCAAGCCGACCCCAATGTAGTTGGGAAAAGGTAATATGTGTCTACATCGTATTCCATTTAAAGAATACTGATTTTCAGGAGTTAGACTTTTTGCCAACCTAAACTGCAGTACGATGCATGCAGTGATCCTGGCTTTGATTATGCTTTTGAATCAACAATTTACTGTCCCTTTTCCGTCTTATTTTTCGTCATTCTTACCAAATGATTCACAAACAAAAAACATTGATTGAACAACAATGTACCCCGTCATCTGTCTTGTTGCCTCCTCAAAGAAGAGGGATGGTGACAATATTATTTTATTTACCTCATTTAAATTAATATAATAAGCAGCTCGTCTTTAAAAGAGATTGATTTGAAGGGTACTTTGTGAAATGAAGGTGAAATCCTACAGACTGGTTGTAATATTTTCCTTAATGATGTCAAAATGGTTATTGTTATTGTTGTTTCTTCTTTAATGCTTCTGATTGAACGACTCTAAATTCTGACGAACTTCTGAGCATAAATGATTGATATTTCATTGGGTGAGAGATTTTTTTTCGATAGATAACTTACAGAATGAAGATGAAGTTAAAAAATCTATACAAATATTTGTTTAAATAAAGACCAATTAAATACAAAGACAGCATTAACCCATGATATTTGTGGTGATTTAATAGATCTCGCGTGTATCTAAATTAAAGGAAAGCACGGCATTATTAATTAGCGACATGCAAAATTGATTTTGTAAATATTGAACAATAATCATTTTGCATTATTACGTTACAGCTTATGTTCTTTTACAATAACATGTTATTTACAGTAACATAACATAACATCACGCCTGTGTTCCCTGAAAGGTCGGGCAGAGGTTTACACTCACATTTCGCCAGTTATGTTTGAGTCCCATGTAACAGGGGGCGAGCCTATTGCCATCAACCGGGCACAGATCTAGACTCCGGCCTGCGACTCAGAAATTTCAGATGGAATAAACCAATAACACTTTGCACAACCTAGGAATCGACTCTTATGCTGACGTTGTAGTCAGCAGTAGCCTTTGTGATCACTAGACTAACCTAGCTTAGTTACTTACATCTATTAATTCCAAGTTTGAATTGAAAATCACGGAGGTAAGTAATAACAGTCGCACGGGTCGATCCATCAGGTTAAGCTACGCTTGCCGGGGTTGGTCTGTGGATGGGTGACCATCTTTACATACCGAGACTCCTCCGTGCCTCGGAAAGAACGTTAAGCCGTTGGTCCCGGCTGTCATTTGTTGATCTTTGACTGTGTTACGGGTCGTCAGAATCCCGAAAGTCTGACAACCAGTCTTAACAAGGGGTTTATTACCCAATTACTGGGTGGTGAAGGTCAGATAGGCAGTCGCTCCATGTAAAAAACTGGTATTCAGCTGCATCCGGTAAGACTGGAAGCCAACCTCAATATAATTGGAAAAAGGCTAGGCAGATTGTTTTTTTCTTATAGAAAATCACGATGTTGCTTAGCGTAAAAAAAACAGAACGAAGCATGAATTTTAGTTACCTGAACGCTTGACATCATCTGCCTAGTCTCTTACCAACTATGTTGAAGTTGAATACCAGTAGCTACCAGCACTCTAATTAAAATTTACTTTGAATCACAATCTGAAAGATTTTGAAAGTTATTGCTAATTCATTGCTTCATAATTTTCGAAAAACGTGTCTAACGAGCAACGTAGATAACGTAATGAATTTCGTTGAACTGTCAAAATGAAAGCCATTGCCACTGTTAGTGTGTTACGCAATTACCCCGCAGAACGCTTGTAAGAACGGTAACGTTCGTTTTGAAGAATTAAACTAAGTTCAACCGACTCTGTACTTTAGTAGTAAGACCACCTATCTCAGACCCAGAGGTCTCGGGTTCCCACCTGTTGGAAAATATTCTGCTCGGTTTAGTTGGTGGTAGGGCTTGTTCTAAGTCCGCCTGGCTAGCTATCACCATCTTATCTAAGTCTGTCGCCATACCACCAATGTTAACAGCAGTGTTGTGTTTCGGCAGTTGGAGGTGAGATAGTCAGTTCCCCTGTAGTTGAGGATTCCGGGTCAAGCTCGATTCTACCTTCGGCCTGATCATCACTTACCATCAGGTGAGATGAAGGCCAAGAGTTTCCCAGTTGTGGTTACAAAAAAAACTAGGGATTTTAGTGACTATAACAGCTAAAAAAGGCATGCTACAAAACAGCTCCAGATAGTATTCTGTTTTATAGTGGTAATCCGGCCCAGAGGGTTTTTAAGCAAGCATATTCAGGGTGCAAAGTTGATAGCTGAGTTGGTGAGCCATGAGGAGAGAACACCGAAAATATATTTGAAAAGATTCAGATAGGAGGCCCTTGGTCAGGATTCTTGTTTCTTCTTCTTGTTCTGGACTTTCCGATTTCGAAAAAGGGTCAAAATTTAAAGTGATCTTCAGAGCTGTTGATTTTCACATGCCGTCATCAGGGCGAAAAGTTGATAGCTGAGTAGGTACCTGAAAATGCTTACTCAAAAACCCTCTGGGCTCGGGGTACCGTAGTGATTACAACAGCTAAGAAAGCCATGCTGCAAAATAGCTCCAGAATACTCCATGCATCCTTCACAGCCGTAAATCAGTGCATGATGCCACAACAGTCTCACGTTCCATTGTTTCAACAAAAGTGCAAATTAAGCATCATCTTTATCTCAGGTTACTTTACGATGTTACCAAAACAAAATAGCTCTTATCATTGAAAATTCAACGCTAAGATAATATTTTGGTAAATAAAACGGAGAATGATTTAATTTTGGAGCCAACGGCGCGGAATACTAATTTTCTTGCGAGAAACAGGTATAAACGAGGTACATTGATGTTGTAAGTAACGAGAGCCGAGAGTTATGATGCTTTTCTTTAGTACTTGTTTGAAATTAAAAATTTTGAGCAACGTAATTTTCGATGTTGCTTGAAGAATTTGAGCTTTATGGGGTACGAAAGACTTAGGGCCCATCCATCCTCCACAACGCTACTCTAAAGTAGCGAACTCATATTATCACCAATGAGTAGTCAGAATATCACAGCACTAGTTTTTCAAAGGTGGTCCGTACTCGACGCGACTTATGGCTTATTCCTATAATTTACGAACCGTTATTGGTTAAAATAATGAAACAAAGACCTCAGCTTTGCATAGTAGACCCTCCCATTATGGAAGTAGCTATCACAAGTAAAATTTATCACAATTATGACGGTACCTTGCCAATTCATATATGAAAATATTATGTATGTAAGAAAAAATCTTCATATTTTTAATAAAATAAGTGATAGACATAATTTTAATACTAGAAATAAAGATAAAATAGATCAACCATTTTTTAGATTATCTAAAGTACATACATCTTTTATGGGGTACTGTGTTAAATGTTACAATAAAATATCTTGTGATATATTACAATTAAATGAAAGAAAATTTAAAACTCATATTAAAAGTACACTCTGTAAACAAGCATATTACAAATTAGAGGATTATATCCAAGATAAGAATGCTTGGAAACATGCTGGTCCTGCTCCATAGGACAATTTAGAGTCTAGACAAAATCAAACTGGTTGCTTATTTAATTATATAGTTTGTTATTTTTTATAACTCTGATTTTACATTCTGTGATTTCTTGAACTCACACACTGACTTATTAGTATTAGGTTAAAATGTTAGGAATATCGTATAATTTTACAATGTTTGTATTTACAAACATTATCTAGAATAAGATTACTATACCACGATAGGTAAAAAAATAATGAAAAAAAATAAAGAAAAAAATTAAAAATAAATAAATTATGATAGATACATGGTGCTCACATAAATTTTCTTTATTTTTTTTCATTATTTTTTTACCTATCGTGGTATAGTAATCTTATTCTAGATGCATCGTCTTCACATATAATTATATAATTAATGTATACAAAATATTGTAAAAACATTTTAAAAGAGTAACGGTGGAGTTTCTTGCCCATTCTTCTCCATACGAAAACTACCTTTTGGAAGGGGCGACTAGAATCATTTCTATTTTTTTGTAAATTTGACGTTCAGAATTGCCTTTTATGTGCCTAATTGAAATAAATTGTTTGACTTTGAAACACGTGTCGATTTCTTACAGGGTTCTTTATGACTCTTTAAGAACCGTTAAGCGGTTTAGGTTACTAAATATACGTCGTCTATTGTATTTTATTGCATTGGTAACCAAAACGATTCGTTTTAATTTATAGGAACTGAGCATTACTAACACGTTATTAACTAGTTCGTGATTAACCTATCCTACCTATCTTGACCGCTGTCTGATCATAGCCGAAGACGCCCGAATAAACTTTTGGAACCATACAATAAAAACATTAAACTGTATGAAAATTGTGTAAAGTGACTCTGACATAAGAATTTGACAAACGAAAATCGGTAAATGTAAGGTAGGATGCCCTCAGGCTGGAGCACCGATTTTCGCAAGGTGACTGGCAGCAGCTGGCTGAGAGTTACCGAGAACCGAACAGAATGGCGTGCAATTGGAGAGGCCTATGTCCAGCGGTGGACTGCTGTAGGCGGAGGTGGAATGATGAAGAATTTGACATATAGATGAAAGCACATTAGTCGAATAACGAAGAAATACTAACTGTTACTTTAATATTTAAATAATAATATAACATTCAACTTAACTCGACCTTTTCATTAGACCAAAATAGCTCAAACACTAATAAAAATTCTAACATTTATATTACCTGAACGAATTAAAATCAAATACCTCCAAATATTACTTGTGATATATACAGCCCTAAATATCCCAACTAGCAGTCATTTATTTACAATAACAAAGCAAAATGAAATTCAATAAGAGTCTCTAACAATTTACCTTTATTACTTTGTAAGTACAAATATTGTAAATCTGGTTTTATTTGCTCTAAATGCTACTTATTATTCTGTTCGCATGATTCCCAGGGCCACTGTAATTAGATCCTGTAAGTAGCATTGTCAGTGATTGTCAATTGTTCACTTTGTATTATTTAAGGTGAAAACATTTTAGGAATTTTGGAAAATGAAAGTTGCTGTTGCTTTTGTTGTCGATGTTTCTTCGTTTACTAGGAAGCCTACAGTCTTCTGTAATCATGTTAAGTGTAGTTGCTCAGAATGGTATTTTTGATCTCTATGAAATCAAATCAAAAATATTTATTTGCTAGAAAATGGTACAATAGATATTACAGTCATATTAGTTTCAGCATATCCTGCCATGTTATGGCGTGCAAATACATTTTCATGTCAATTAAAATTATTACAATTACAGTCATTATGATTAATATTATTATATGACATCAGGTATAGGTTCCATCGACATATCCTTCAAATATTCCATAATGGTATAGTATTTTCTGTATAGTAAAAGTTTAAAGAGACTTCTTTTGAAGAATGTCAATCGCAATTCCTGAAGGGAATTCGGCAAATGGTTATATACGATACTAGCTTTTGCCCGCGGCTTCGCCCGCGTGGATGTCGGAAAATATCCCACGGGAACGTACTCGGGATTAGTTAGATACCTAATATCCGAGGAAAAGTCATTGATTCCTACCGCTGCGCCCGCGTTGTTGGCAACCATAATTATTTTGTCACGCGTAATTTTGAATCTGTGATATCTGAAATACAGGATTACCTAGTTCAGGCACATAACTTAATAGATTTTTTCGTAGATTTAAGCAAATTTGTATTTAGTATTTTACCTTTTTACATGAATAAACTTTTATTTATTTTTTATTTATTTTATCTTTTAAAATATTCATTTTAATTATATGATGTCAAGGCATGTTTTAATGTCCATTAAATGCCCGATTTAAATAACATATTTTATTGGATAAGGATAAATAAAATACCGGTAAATAGCTTCGGAAATAACAAAGAAATTTTTATCAAATTCTGAAAGATAAAAATGGTTACTGTAGGTCTCCTTAGAAGATAGACATAATATGCTATCGCGGACTTTATTTTTGAACCTTTTAAGATATACAATTCTGTAAAACATCAATTTGATGTATCTCTTACGGCTTACGCGGCGCACGCCAGTAAAGCTCCCAGTTGGCATGATTTTTTCCGACATCTTCGACAATAATCGTCATATTTCAGACAATTTACACAAAATCTTAATGACAAATACAACCTTAATACACAAAAACCTTTCGCTTGAATCACTCTATCTATTTAAAAAAACCGCATCAAAATCCGTTGCGTAGTTTTAAAGATCTAAGCATACATAGGGACAGACAGCGCAAAGCGACTTGGTTTTATACTATGTATAGATGGCTCTGTCGCAAAATGACCACTTCTCAAAATGACTACTGGTAGCAAAATGTCCCTTTCGCAAAATGTCCCTTTCGCAGAATGTCCATTTCGCAGAATGTCCCTTTCGCAGAATGTCCCTTTCTCAGAATGACCCCTTTCTCAAACAGGCATTAATTCCTTTCATCAGCAAAAAAACTGGTCGAGAGCCAGTAGGTGTACAACACAGAGGGGTACTGTAGTAATGTTTAATCAGTAAAATGGATTATAATAGACATACAGTAGACATTTATCTTAAACAATTTTAATTTTATTGGTGGCAACCGTAATAGTCTATATTTATATCTGTTGCAGGTTTGACCACTTGCACAATGTTTGCTAAGCTGTTTCAATGCAATATTTGAATAACATCACGCCTGTAATTCCCGAAGGGTCAGGCAGAGCTGTACCTACACCCACATTTCGCCAGTTATGTTTAAGTCCCACGTAATAGGAGGCGAGCTTATTGCCATCAACCAGGCACAAATCCAGACTCCGGGCTGCTACTGATAAATTTCAGATGGAAAAACCCAATAACACTCCCGATCCGGGAATTGATCCCAGGACCTCATGCTGAGCAGTAGCGCTTGCGACCACTAGACCAACGTGGCAGTTAAATGAAATGTATAGTTAAGTAAAATTAAGTTAATCTTGGCTTCAATAAAGCAATCGTAGTAATACTAACATTTGAACTGTTATAATTATCAATACTAAAGCAGATCTTAATACTAATTTATATACTTTGCTCTATTTTCAAATCAACTGGTTAAAAAGGCGCTACGGCTAAATGTATTTTTTAGAGGTCTCCACTGCAATGACGCTACCACTAATTTCCAAACTCCAATCTCGACTTCTATCCGATCCTATTTCTTCCCGAGGGTGTCGTAAAAGGCGACTAGGGAACTCACTAGAGAATGGACAGCAGCGTTCTCTATGCATTTTATCGCCATACTGCGATCGCCAACCTGCCTGCCAAGCGTGGCGATTATGGGAAACCCCCAAAATGACAAGCACTAAGAAGAAACGGCTCCTAGTAACCGGCGGCCCACATACCCTTGGCTACGGTACCGTATTTTTGGGGAGGCTTATGTCCGGCAGTGGACGTCTTTCGGGTGAAATGATGATGATGTATCTCGACTTCCTGTTCCTCAACCATGATACACAACAACCATAAAATCTGACCCAAAAATCCACTGACACCTAAACGTAGAAAAAAAAATCTGCAAAAACAAAAGTCACACACATCTGTGACGCAAACAAACTGTCCCACTTCTTTTGGCTCAAAGTGTAGCTCTGAATGGATAGCCAAGTTTCAAAGCTCAACACGATATGTTGTTTTCTGTTATAGACTTGTATCTACTGAATCAAACTTTAGAAATACTTGGTGTGTTATCTGTGTTCTGTTGGCTTTTTTGGATAACCTAGAACTGGTCTGACATTGTCTAGTAGTTTTGAAATCAAGGGCAGAGGTCTTTGTCCGCTTGTTTGATGTTACAGGCTAGAATAGAATGGACATCTTTAGCTTTTGGGCCCCAGGTCGTTGATGAATGTTATATACCTACACAACTATAGCTGCGCCTCGTGGTTTCACCCGCATAAATCTTGATGCCGTGGGAATATCGGGATAAACGGTACCCTATGTCCTTCTTCAGGTCATGGTCTACCCATGTGCCAATTTTCATCCAAATCCGGTTAGTCATTTTAGCGTGAAAGCGTAATTAATAATCAAACAAACTCACTTTCACATTTAGGTATAATATTAGTTAGAATTAGGATAGTTAGGATGACATGAATATTTGCTTTGTAAAGTTTTGTTTTCTCAGTTTTAATGATGGGCTGGCAGTATGAGTACTTTATGCGGCCTACCCAAATATCCTTTCTTTGGTTCGTCGAATTGTTGAGCTCCCTAAGTTCAGAGTTGAGCTGTACGATTATACTGACAAATGCGTGCACTTACTGGACGCCCTGTCCAGTCTGCGCACTCAAATTCGTGTGGTTATTTCCTCAAAAGACCATTTCAGACTAGAATCTGCATGGTCATCACATGATTTGACCAAGATTATGTCAGGACTTTAAAAGAGTGTGACTTCTCCTTTCTTCTCAGAGTAGTCAGATAGGAAAAGCCGACTACCTACTCATCTAGTTTTTAAAATATGACTGACGTGTAAAAGTAGTATTTGGACAAAATTACACAATCATTTACAGACCCCAAAAGTAGAATGATGTGAACTCGACATTCTCACAGACTTTCATTAGTAAATTGGAATGTCAAATTCACATAATATTTATTTATTTAATATTATTTTAGTTACTAAGTATAGATAAACACCGATTCACATTTATACTCATTTTCTAAATTACGAACCGTAGAAAGATATTCTTACTAAATAAAAATCTGCGACATTCCTGACTTCCTGAATTCCGCGGAAAGAATAGACAATTTGAATAGAGAATCAGTTATTCAGTCTTGAAAAAGTTGCTCGATTCTACCTCTTTAGACATTTTGTTATTTTTTTACGTTTGTGTTTTGTTTATTTCATCCTACATTATCCACAATGAAAATAATCACTCCATTATTGGCCCAAAGAATCCTCAGAATATTCTTGCCTTAAATTGTTTATTCTTTTAAATACCATTTCTCCATACTAATTTCGGTATCGGGTCCATATTGATCTTATATTCCATTACAGTCCCTATTCTGCTATAGGGAAATTCGTTAGTAAAATTGGTTAAGGAAAAAATTATCATGAATAAATTGTCCGAAGTAATTTCCCGGAGGTAAGACGATGCGAGGTTAGTTGATGGGCCTGGGGGTCTTTGAAAGTGAGCGGAGGTTTTTGAGAATGACATTTATTTTGGTGGTTTATTAGGACCTTGCCGCGTTGTTCCCGGTAAAGAATGGGGATTTAATAGTCCAAACTTATATATCATATCATAACATCAGGCTTGTATTCCCTAAGGAGTTAGGCAGAGATGTACCAATAGTACACCCACATTTCGCCAGTTATGTTTAAGTCCCATGTAATAAGGGGCGAGCCTATTGCAACCAACCGGGCACAAATCCAGAATCCGAGCAGTTACTGAGAAATTCCAGGTGGAAAAACACAACAACACTTTTTCCGATCCGGGAATCGAACCTGGGAGCTCATGCTCAGCAATAGCGCTTGCGACCACAAGACTCAACTTGGGACGCGACAAAGAATAGTAATATTTAATTCGTATGGCTAAACCTTCATTGAATAAGAACACTTTTTATCTCTTTAGGAAATTATAAATTCATTGTTTTCAAAGCTAAGCCTAGAAGCAACCTGTTGACGTTTTGGTTGTCAACCTCATCTATTTAATTCCCGTAAGTATCGCGTAATTCAAAATACTCATAATTATAGATAGCCTATTAGGACAAAGGTGTCTACGTGGTTTATCATGTACAGGGTTATTGATTACATGTCGGCAATATGAAAGGTCATTTACAACCAAACGACCTCTTTTAATTCCTATGCATTTGTCAAAAATTTAAAGTCATTTGACATTTTTTAATTTTATTTATTTCATTTTAAAATATAAAATGTCAAACTACTCGAAAATGCTTGACATTGGCATATGAGTCATGAGGGGTCATTTGGTTGCAAATGACCTTACATCCCCTTAAAGGATTGCCGACATTATAATGAATAACCCTGTATAATACTGTTTAGGGCTTAGAAAGGTTGATTGTGGGTGACATGGTGCAGCAGAGTATAAAAACACGAAGGCTTTTACCATATAGTGGAAGACTTTACTTTGCATGTAACCACAATCTACGTATAAATATGTGAATATTTTTACAGAATACGATATCTGAATCTGTTGATCAAGATAACAATAATAACATGGCCTATAATTCCGCATTGGTCCCTCCGAAATACGGACGCGACGTTGTGAGCACTGAATACAAATCAGGCGTGATCCCCAAGAGCTTGGATTTACTGGATTTAAAAATTATCTCTGTCTTATCATGTGTTTTTATTATGAGAATCTGCGGGATAGCTCACGTAGGGAAAATCGATGTAATATAATATCGTGTAGGTGTATGTAACTAAATCGAAAGCTGAATTTGTCGATTTTCATATTTTCATTTCTACATAATTAGAAGTGATAACTTTACATTTCAAAGGGACTAAATCTTAACTAATTCCCTATTAAAACAATAACTTAACGACCCATTTTGTTGGGGTCTCTGAATAATTCAGTTTATTATTACCAAAGAACAAATTGGTAGGGAACATCTTTAGTGCTTAGCTCCCCAACTGCGTAAAACACTTTCTAACACAATCCGAAGGATTTCTTCATAATATGTTTGAAAAATGTGTCTGCTCGAAAACGTAAATAACGCAATTTACTGTCAAAATTAATGGCATTGCGACAGTGAGTGTTATGCAATTACTTCGCTGAATGACAGATAAAAAAGCGGCCAAGTGCGAGTCCGACTCGCCCATGAAGGGATCCGTAGCAGCAAGTGTAAATTGCGGTTTACGATTTATGACGTATTAAAAAAAACTACTTACTAGATTTCGTTCAAACCGATTTTCGCTGGATGTTTATGTGGTAATGTACATCTTACTTTTTTTTAGTTTTGTCTTTCTCTTATTTTAGAAGTTACAGGGGCGGGACACACATTTTACCACTTTGGAAGTGTCTCTCGCGCAAACTATTCAGTTTAGATTTTTTTAAATTAGAAACCTCAATATTATTTTTGAAGACCTATATCCATAGATACCCCACACATATAGATTTGAAGATATTTTTTTTGAGTTACAGTTCTAAGTATGGGGAATCCCCAAAATGTATTGTTTTTTTTCTATTTTTGTGTGAAAATCTTAATGCGGTTTACAGAGTACATTTACTTACCAAGTTTCAACTGTATAGTTTCGGAAAAAAGTGGCTGTCACATACGCACGGACAGACAGACAAACAGACATGACGAATCCATAAGGGTTCCGTTTTTTGCCATTTGGCTACGGAACCCTAAAAAAACAGATCATTATAAAGTATAAGAATTTCCTGAATTCAGTGTTAATGAATACCATAGAATTCCTTTACCACTTTTACATAACAATGACTACGAATAATCGCTGTAACCCAGAAAATGTGGCTCACAAGTTAAAATATGCGTAGACAGACAAAGTAAATAAAAGCTAGGCTTTAGACTTTCATTCTATTTCAACAATCGGAATAAAACGAATTGTATTAGCAAAGCTTTCAAGGGTAAAATATTTTTAAAGAGGAATGGAATAATCTTGATTAGAAAACTGAGTTCCTCTAACAAAAGGGGAG
Organism: Agrochola macilenta; assembly: GCA_916701695.1. Classification (NCBI taxonomy): domain Eukaryota; kingdom Metazoa; phylum Arthropoda; class Insecta; order Lepidoptera; family Noctuidae; genus Agrochola; species Agrochola macilenta. The sequence continues at coordinate 3,624,746 of OU753554.1, read as the reverse complement.
TGTAACTATTATCTTATTCTCAAGTCATGACAACAGACTTTCCTGAAAGGTATTAATGAAATATTTATTCTGTTTTAAAGGTTCGTACCCGATGGGTGTCAAACGGAACTCTATTACTAAGCCTCCGCTGTCCGTCCGTCCGTCTGTATGTCAGCGGGCTGTATCTCATGAACCGTGAAAGGTAGAAGTTGAAATTTTCACATACAAATTGTGTATTTCTATTGCTGCTACGAGTATAAAAACCAATAAAATAAAAAATATTAGGTAAAAAATTAAAGGGGTCCCCATACAAGAAACGTGTTTTTTCGGCGTTTTTTGCTAAAAAAATTATGGTGTTACGGAACCCTTTGTGTCGGAGTCCGACTCGCACTTGAAAGGTTTTTAATTTAAAGTAAATAATAGTTGAAGGTTGAGGGATCAGGTGAAGTGTTTTAAAATCCTAGACCTAAGTCCAGGCAACAAAATTATAGGTATAATAAAAATAAAATTATTATCGTTATTTCTTAAAGTTTGAATGATTTTTTCGTCTAACAACAACTCAAACTGAAGAGCGATGAATAAATTAAAGCAACGATAAATTCATTTGACCGTTTCAATTGTTGAATCAGTCGATTTTTAAAACATTCTTATAAAAATATTAAAAGGCGTAATTAAAGAAATATTCTTAGTTAAAAAAACATTTTTTTTTCAGGTACTTAGGTATATTATTTATTTTCATCTACAGATGTTAGCTTTCTCACAGAATTGATTCCTCCACAATATCTTAGTTGACCATCACTGTTTCCTAAGAAATTTTAATAATATTTGTCTTACAAGATTGTATGGGAATACGCGTAGGCGAACCAATCTGAACAAAAACTTTTATGTGTAGTGTAGAGTATAAGCCAAGTTCTCCTACGCTAGTTGGGTAAAGAATAAAAAATTGGAAATCTACGGATAATATTGGAAACAACTTGGCTTGACACGATTGACAAAATAACACAACTTTTTTGTATCTGTATTTTGTGGCGTTTACGCCGATTTTTCAAGGCTTCTTTTTCTTTTTTAGTGTTGATACTCTTCTTCGTTGGGTTTATATTAATTGGTAGTGGCCAGTAGTTGGCCACGTCGATGGCGGCATCAGTTGCATTCTTTATGTCATCCGAGATGCAAGTGAACGGGCACTTAGGACACTCCAGCAAGTGGGACGTGGTTTTCCAGGCTTAAACCAGAAAACCATAAGTTTAGTACTGTGATTTAAGTCCTGATATTTAGATTCGTTTTTTCAGCGGCCTTTCTTTAATTCGTGTCGTAATGTTCAGATAAAAAAAAAGTGTGTGTGTCAGCTTAGAAGCACGACTGGAGTTTACTCCTTAATACGATTGGTTTTGAATATGCAATAGGCAAAGAGCGTAAATAAACGCATCTCTTAAAAAAATAAGAAACAAAAACCCTGCCCCCACCACCCTAATATAATTCAAATGAAACAATTATTAGATCATAATTTAGGTTTGTCTTAAAAAAAAATAACACTACCCCACCCGAATATAATTCAAATGAAATAATAACTACATCATAATTCAGACTTGTCTTTGCGATTGCAGTAAATTACAAGTAATCGTATATCGCACGGCCAAAATATCTAGATCTCAGTGTGAAATATGTAATATGTTTTTTATTTGAATTCGTGTTATTTACGAATAAAACATAATACAAAACTTTTGAGTTAAAGCTTCTATCAATTTCACTCCTCATAAAAATTTCATACATGAATTAAGAATCGGTTTTCTCATAAAAGCTGTTATGAAAACCGATTCATAAGGAGTAAAGTAAAAAACCTTTAAAAACTGTAACTGTACTGTAAAAAAACTTTTAAACCATTACAAGATTCTATTCCCAAATTTGGCTATACGAGTACACTTCCGTGCATTACTATTAGGGAAAACAGTTTTTATGACGAATCTTTTAAAGAATTTCCTCCTCTTTATTAGATAATAATTTTATCAGAATTACCGGTAATGGATACGTAAGCCAGTATTATATGTACCTCTTGTTATAATATTATTATTATGTACAGTCAGAGCAAAGAAAATGTTTCAACTCCTAACCACTAATAATCCTGCACAAGTACTCGTATTATAATAGGAAGGATGTAATATTAGGAAGGAAGTATTATCTTCTTGTAATTTATACAATTCTCGGGTCACAGTGTTTGTAACAAAACTCTTACGAAACGGCTTGACCGATTCTTATGAAATTTTGTGTGTTTATTCAGTAGGTCTGAGATTAGAACGAAAAAATAATATTTTTTGTTTTTGGACAAAATTGTTTTTTTTTATGATTCGGCATTAATGAATTCAATTAAATTTTCACCCTTCTACCACCAACCCCTATTTTTTAATAGCGATATTAGTACTGTAGGTAGGTAGGTAGGTAGGCATGGTAGGGTAGGTAGGTATATAAGTAGGTATGTATGCAGGTAGGTAGCTAGGTATGTAGATAGATAGGTAAGTAGGGTAGTTAGGTATGTAGATAGATAGGTAGGTGTAGGTAGCTAGGTATGTAGATAGATAGGGTAGGTAGGTTAGGCAGGTAGGTAGGTAGGTAGGGTAGGTAGGGTAGATAGGTAGGTAGGTGGGCCGTAGATAAGTACTTAGTGCTACCCGTACGAAGCCGGGGCGGGCTGCTAGTTATTATATAATTGTAGCATTCAAAAATCGTTTGTCAAATATAATTTTCCTTCATGCCTATGGATACTAAAATTACGAGTGCGAGTAGTCTTTCTAACAATGACTACCTACTGAAATGTCAAATGAAAGCTGCTACTACTATGAAAATGTCAAAAAAAATTGGGTAATGTAGCAACTCAATAATAGGCAAAGGCGTAAAGTTTTTTAAAGATATTTGAAACACTTTAAATACTTACAATATTAGTATCTGATAATAATTATGTGACGTCAGTAAAGTAGAGAAGATGACAATTATTTTTTGTCTGTCAGATAGATTATTAAAAAATATTGAACACGTACTCGTATTTTTTTTTAATGTAATCAAAAGTTTACGGTGATACATTGTGTTAAATGAGGCATGACGTCACGCCTATGTAGAATTTATACTTAGTTGTAACGTAGCGAGCCCCCCACTCTCCAACTTGAATGCGTTTTATGTAAGTCATTTTTTAGGGTTCCGTAGTAAACAAGGAACCCTTATAGTTTCGCCAAGTCCGTCTGTCTGTCTTTCTGTCCGCGGCTTAGCTCAGAGACTGTGAGTACTAGAAAGCTGTAATTTGGCATGTGTATACATATTAATCACGCCGACAAAGTAGTAAATTCAAAACACTAACTAAAATTTAGGGTACCTCCCATAAGCGTAAAGTGAGGATGTTTATTTTTTTCTCGCGACCTATGATGTGGGTGTGTGAAAGTCATTTTTCAATTTAGGGATCCGTTTGTGGAATATTAAGTTTTAAAGTGCACATTTTTGTTAGAGTATAGTGTCCCCCCCTTTTTTTTTTTTTTTTTTTTTTTGGGTGGGAAATCATCAAATGACTCCTCCCGCTCTGGGCGGAGCGAGAGGGAGTGTCAGACTTTTACTGACTAAAACCCACCCGTGTTCCTTCCGTTGCCTGTGTGCCGGGGCCGCGATATCCCTTTCGGACCAACTCGCAACCCTGGCAGGCATTGGCCCTTACGGACCCCGTCAGTTGGTGCTGACATCTCTTTGAGGCGCGCGTGGAACACAACGCGCCGTCGACCCGGGCCTGGTCCTTATCGGACGGCGAGCTACCCATTGCCCACCGTCCGCAAGCCCGCGCCTACGGTGGCCGGAAGTCGGCTCGCGACTCCCGACGCCCGGGGCGTCTCCTGCGGCGACTAGGGGCGCGAGGGCGCGCATCTTGCATTTCCCTCGCGCGCTCCGCCTCCTCCTTCGCGAGCATTACTGCTTCGCAGAAGGAAGTGACGGCTTCCCATGCACTCTCGCTCCGGACCATGGCCTGAACCAGGGCCGGACGCGAGAGATCGCCGCTGCCGATCGCCTCCGTGAGGACACGGCGGTGCCCCGCCCAAGCCGGGCAGACCTCCACCGTATGCTCCACCGTGTCCTCCGGGCGATCCACACAATGGTAACACCCGGGCGTTTCCTCCCGCTTTATCCTGAACAGGAACCTCCCGAAACAACCGTGTCCGGTAAGGACCTGCGTCAGGCGGAAGGTGAGGACGCCGTGGCGCCTCTCTAGCCACTCCTCAAAGAGGGGCCTTACCGCCGCAATTGTGGCGTGCCCAATAGTGTCCCCCCCTGCCTGCTAAATGGTTGTACTTGAATTTATGAAAAAAATCACAGCAGTAGTATAAAACGAAGTTAAAAAAAAAACTATCACATCTACGTATGCTTTACAAGTTAACGAGTAATAATCGACCAACTTAAATTTGCAGTTTGAAAAACATGTTCTCCCATACATCCTATGGGATCCATATGGGTGAGAACATGTTTTTCAACTACAATTTTAAGTGTTTTCTTGGGATAAATTCATCCCAACTATGGAACCCTTCATTGTGCGTGCTCTAACATGCACTAGGACGGTTTTTTTATTAATATGACAAAGCCAAAAATGCGTGTCTTATATTTTGTTATTATCTGACTGACGGACTAAATAGAATTTATTTATTTTTTACCCAGACAATATCCCTATTATATCAACTACCTTGTCTGAACAATGCATGGTACAATTCAATCTAACGTCAAATACAATTCCATCTTCAAATTCACATCATAACAAAAGAAAAAGCACTTGTTACTCGAAAAAGTATCTTTATACGAGTTCCCAAGGCACATTTCTCTTTACTCTGTTTGCCAATCGAAGGGACAGTGATGTCCTAAACAAACACTAAGGAATACTAAGGTAATCAAATCACTGCAAATGTTTAGTGTTAGTTCAGACCTTTATAAGAGGACCAAAAATAGGTCAAAATGTTTATTAGACTGCGGGACTCAATCGTTGAAAGTTCCAAGGACTGAGTTTTTTGGGGGAATAATACATGTAAAGCAAATAAAACGAGAAACCGGATAAATATAATAATTCAAGTTGTTCCCACTCACTCGACCTTATTCTCTTATAGAGCAGAACCGATCAACTATCTGGGCGACCAAGCTCTGCTCTGGTGAAAATAGATAATGCTCATTTAATAGTAGGTATGGGATAGTTCATAATAATTCCATCCTGCCTTGATTGTAGGTACTAATTCCCTGCTGCCATGTCTGTCAATTATTCTAAGGTCATCCATTTTGTTCTAAACTTTGGGCGACCGAGTTCTTCTCGGGTGAAAATAAGGAGAAATCGAATTTTCCCAGATATGAGTCTTGTTAGATCGATCCCCGTAAACCCCTCTATTGCAACTTTAATTTCTTTCGATTTCATTCATACAAATATATATGTATAATATTGCAAATTTAATAGTATAAGATATATTAAATTGGGAAGCGCAGGTACGGTCGTTCTGGTGATGCTCGGAGGAGACTAAGATGATGATAATAATAAGTCAAAATATCCACACAATCTTCTTCTTTTTGTGTGTTTAGTGACTAACCTGGTGTCAGAGTTTTAAAGCTGCCAATGGGCCTCTGAATTGGCTTCACATGCCGTCGAGAAATATCTCTCAGGCGTGCCGGTTTCCTCACGATGTTTTCCTTCACCGTTTTTTAAGCAAGTTATAATTATACAATACGAATATGAATCCGAAAAGTCAGAGGTGCGTGCCTTGGGTTCGAACTCGAGACCTATGACTTGGCAGTCTGACGATCACACCACTAGACTACTTACTGCTTATATCCACTTATATCTTCCTGCTCATATCCACACAATCATTTGAAAGAAAGAAAATAAGTTAATTTGCGCCTGTTATGAAGCATACAACAAATTTTTTAAAGACTATGAGAAATGTACGTAAAACATAATAGATTAGTAAGTTATTTTTATTAAGAATTAGATTGGATAATCAAGTATGGATTTAAACAAAGGTAAATTGGAATAATAAGTACCTAAATCTATATCTATGATTATATAACATAACACCTGTATTCCCCGAAGGCTTAGACAGAGGGGTACCCAAGTACTTCAACATTTCGCCAGTTATGTTTAAGTCCCATGTAATAGGGGGCGAGCCTATTGCCATCAACCGGGCACAAATCCAGACTCCGGGCTGCTACTGAGCAATTCCAGAAGGAAAAACCCAATAACACTATGCCCGAATTGGGAAACGAACCCAGGACCTCATCCGCTACTGTGCGCAACAGTAGCGCTTGCGACCACTAGACCAACGAGGTATACATATCATGATATCTATACATATTATAAATTAAAGTCGCATTTCGTGTTTGTCTGTGTGACCGTGTTGTTCTTTCAAATTTTGCAAAGGATTTTGATGCATAATGCATGCATGCATGATGGTTTTCAGTCATAATAGGTACATTAATATAAAAGTAACTGTTATATTATTCAAGAAAACTCGCTGTTATGCCGTAAAAATCGTGCGAAGCAGAATCGGATCGCTAGTCAGTAAATAAATAAATAATCCGAAGACAACATTAAATACCAAATTCATTAAAAAGTCAGTTTCAAAGGCAAGTAGACACGAAATCAGAACTCAAAACTCGACAGCTCCATACACTCATTAAGCCGAAAGTTACACAACAACATAATTTGTTTGTGAATTACTTTCCAGGGTAAACATTGAGTCGTTTGAATCGCAATAATGTAGCTTTGCTACTCTTTATTACACACGGTATTACCCACGGGAGGGCAAGTACTACAAGTAATTCTGGGGCTGTGAGAGTGTGGAGACGTTGAGTGTTTTTGGGGTCTTGAGAATGTTTTGATTTGTTTTTGAGCTTTCTTCTACTCTTGTTTACAGGGAGATGAAGATAGCTCAAGTTATGATAAAATTAATATTGGTTAGTAAACATGGTGGTTTCGGAACTGACTTGACTGCACAGTGTGCGACGCCCGGATGTACATTTAAGAGGGTGCATCTAAATCCAAAACAAAAATAGCTGACGTGGCTCAAAAGGCTGTCCAACTTAAATGGGACTGGGCAGGACATATCTGCCGCATGGCCGGACAAACTGTGGGCCCAAATAGCACAGAACTTGTGCCCTGAGACAGTGAGGCGGGGTCGCGGCAGACCACGTAGGAGATGGCGGGATGAGCTGGATAGGTTCCGTCAAAACTGGAAGGAGGACGCGCGGGCTCGCGATCGATGGAAGGAGTAGAGTGGTAAAAAGCTGTCAGATATTTCACCAATCAGATCAGGTAGATTGGTGTATGAAATTATCGTTTGAGGTAAGAACCATATACATATGAGTGGATCTGTCCAGTCAGTGCACGCATTTGTCAGTAATCGTGCAGCTCAACTCAGAACTTAGCCGCCGTATTCAATCTTAAACAAGTATACAGAATAGCAGTATTTAGTCCTAATTTACATAATCCACGTCTTTCATTCCAGACATTACTTAAGTCTAGACAAACAAAAGATCAAGAATAATGAAGAAGCCTTGGAAACTAATTGTCATCGTCCCAAATTAAGTTTGATGTTTGTATTTAAAAGCTGTGCGCTGGTGCGTAGGCGGCCGAAAATATTGATGAAAATATACCATAATTTTGCAAAGATAACGTTGTAGTGCCTGTTGCTTTTAATTTCATCAGCGTCCATATCCTTCAAACTAGAAGACACTAATGTTTTTAACGGCTGATATAGAGGTATAGTATACGTTTTCGGATGAGTCGGTAATTTTTTTGTCTTCCTGAGAAAAAAATTGTTAACCAATTAAAAACAGTCCTTCTGTGTCAAGCCTTATATGGAAGTTTTCGTCTCAACGGGTTCAAGATTAATTTCTGTTGTTAAGAATATTGTGATGTAATTTGTGACTGTTTGATGTTGTTACGTCAGCGTTAATCTTAGTTTTTGAAGTAATTACTTTAAGAAATATCTTCTTCGTGTAGCTGGGTGGTTGTTGTGATTCTTGAAAGATGAAAGTTAAGGTTACTTTTAACACGCATACCATCACGCCTGTATTCCCCGAAGGGTTCAGCAGAGGTGCACATATTAGGCGTCAGGAATCGCAGGCCGATTCCCGGCTACCGTAGGCGCAGGCTTGCGGACGGTGAGCAATGGGTAGCTCACCGTCCGATAAGGACCAGGCACGGGTCAAAGAGATTTCAGCACAAAGGAAGGGGTCTGCTAGGACGGATGCCTGCCGGGGTCGCGGGAAAGTCCGAAAAGGATACCGTGGCCCGTGTCAACGTACAGGCAACTGAAGGAACACTGGCGGGTTTTAGTCAGTATGAGTCGTCTGACACGTCCTCTTGCTAAAAAAAAGAGGAGGCGCATACAGTATTTTTAAATATCAACCAATCAACTCAGCCTATCGCAGTCCACTGCTGGATATAGGCCTCTCCTAAGCTGCGCCACAATACCCTGTCCTTCCGCCTTCTGCATCCAAACTGTCCCAGCTTTTTAAGATCATCTGTCCATATAGCTGGGGTCCGTCCCACGCTACGCTTGCCAATACGCGGTCTCCACTCCAGGACTCGTCTTTCAATAAATACTAGTCATTTGGATTTATATACCGATTGGTGCAATTTGCTACTGCTAGATGGATTCTGACATATGAGTATGAGTAGAATGAGTAGAATCTATAATATGCCTTATATGCTGAAAAAAATGCCAGAGATGTAACACCTCCCTGCTGGGGTTGCGGGTTTGTCCGAAAGGGATATCGCGGCCCTGGCACACAGGCAACGGAAGGAACACGGGTGGGTTTTAGTCAGTAAAAGTCTGACACTCCCTCTCGCTCCGCCCAGAGCGAGAGGAGTCATTTGATGACTTCCCACCCAAACAACAAAAAAATAACTGATGAGAGATGTAACACCTACGTCCTCAATAAAGGTCAAGTTTTGGTCTTTTGAGTTGTACATATGTTGCTATTAATTTCCTGTTGCCTTTCCGTATTGAAAATGAATGGCAACCGAACATACATACACATACATACACATAAACTCACGCCTTATTCTCATGGGACTAGTCAGAAACTACAGAATCAGAATATGTATACAGATATCGGCAAAATATACAATGTTAAGAAAACAATATTCTTATCCTACAGCTAACTGTTTTGGATGTTTTCGCAAAAAAGATTACTTCTTTAAATAATCCCTAATTATCATAACATTTGAATGAGCCCTCTCCACTCTAAAAGTCCAAATTTTCATATCACTGTGAGCTAACGCAACAAACGACGCCTCAGATTGCACAGTTTATTTCATCTCAGTCGACAAGTCATGTCATATTTACACTTGCCTATGTGAGGTGAGAAGTGGGTGTGGTAGTAGTTACAGCTGTTTTAATTTAAAAACAAATGAGACAAGCGTTAAAGTCGCTCGATCATGGGCGAAATGGTGGTGACTTTTTCAATTTGAGAAGTATAAAAGTTACGGTCTCGGCCCTAATATATCCGTAGACATGATTGAATGACGGTAAAGTATAAAACATCGAGGAAACACGACGTTTTCTATAAAACCTAAAACAGCATCCTAAACTAGCGTGGCGTGGTTCTGATAACTATCGCTCGCTCGTTCTCTGTATAAGGAGTATAATTTAAAAGTAACTGTTTCATAAAGACAATTTTCCGCTCCACTCAAGAAAACCGTCGCTAACAAAAACGCCCCACCCAAACCGCCCAGCCAAATGCGAACAGGCGCGAATACCGCGTTGATAGAATTCTTTATACCTTTCCTTGAGCCTCTATTTTGAATTACTCTAGATATTACGCCCTCGCGGCATAATGTGGTGTTATACTGGTGTGTTTACGATATTTATATCGCTAAGATGTTTAATAATATCAGATATTATCTTGTTTTATGGCTACGATCCTGTTTTATGATTGCGAGATGGGTGAAGGCGTCAAACTAATTGAAAGTGGTTTGAAATGAGATGGGGTGAAGGATGCGTTATTTTTGCGTTTTTGTATACTTGGCGGATTGAAGAGGGGCTCGTGGCCAAAGCCCTAAAGTCTGACAACCAGTCAGGGGTATTGTGTTACCCAGTAACTGGGTTGTGGAGGTCAGTTATGCAGTCGCTCCATGTTAAATACTGGTATTCAGCTGCATCCGGTTAGAGTGGAAGCCGACCCCGACATGGTTGGAAGAAGGCTAGATTATAAGGCAATTATTACTTGGATGGAAGCAAAATAAAGTACTAGTAGAATAAATTAACTTAGTCTAAACAAATTTTCAGATAATTGCGTAAAACTCACAAAAAATATTTGGCATGGCATAGTGGACCAATGTCAGTCAAGTCTAATTTATGAATGATACTGATACAAAGTTCCAAAATTTTATTAATTAAAATCGATTTATTTTGTTTATCTTTCATATTAATATATTAATATTTAATTTTAGAGAAAAGATTTTTATTTTGGTTTGTAATGAATAAACTCAAAAAATACTGAACCGATTTTAAAAATTATTTCACCAGTAGAATGCTACCTATATTATCACTGAGTAACATAAGCTATATTTTAAAAAGATAATCACGTGGGCAAAGCCGCTGGCGGAAGCTAGTCATTCATAATATTCAAGGTTCTTCACGAGAAGTTTGTCAATTACAACACAAACTAAGAAAACCAAACTGAAGGCCAGTAATCTAAGATTCTAGTAAATCCAAATAGCTCGTACAAGAATAATGCAACACAACAAATTGCATCAGAGCTAGAACTATTGACAGTCTTCGAGAGCGAGACTCTACCGGGATTACTGGTTGTATAGGACTGTTCCTGTTTTCTCTTAGATGTATTGATAGATGTTTCAAAAATGTACAGTTCAACTATTTTCTTAATGTCCCTCGTAGTAAGACTGGTTGTCGGAGTTTCGGTCTTCTGACGACCCGTAAGACTGTCAAAGATCTACGAAAAGCAGCCGGGACCAACGGCTTAACGTGCTTTCCGAGGCACGGAGGAGTCTCGGTATGTAAAGATGTTCACCTATCCACGGACCAACCCCGGCAAGCCGACTTAACCTGAAGAATCGACCCATGCGGCTGTTATTACTTACCCACGAGCAATTTTAGCTACACATTGAATTAATATTACGGAACAGAGATTGTAGGCAACCAAATGAATTCTTGTCGATGTGCATTTTTTTTGGGGCTAACTCTGCTAAAAAAATCAGTGCTGTGTGACCATGTGACTAAACTGGAAGTGAGAATGAGTAAGACGCAATTATCTTTTATTATATGTTATTTTATTTTTCGACACCTTTCAGGTCTATACACTTTGTATATCTTTTCTCTAATCCTAAAATTCCCTTTCTAAAAAAATGATCCCTGATCCCTTAAAAAATAATTTACGGCGGCGACTACTCCGTCATCATTTTCGAATTTCTGGCCCCTGAGATGTTCCTTTAAGCGCGGAAATAGGTAAAAATCACTAGGAGCAAGGTCCGGTGAATATGGAGCATGTTCCATCAATTCGAAGCCAGCTTCTTGAATGGCAGCCATCGCAACTCTGGACTTGTGCGCAGGGGCGTTATCTTGGTGAAACAAAACAACTTTAGCAAGTTTGCCACGCCGTTTCCTGTGTATTTCCTCACGCAACTTTGTTACTTGTCCCCGTAATAGTGGCTCCATGATTAAGATATTCGATCATTATCACCCCTTGGCTGTCCCAGAAAAGAGAGCCCATGATCTTTCCGGCGGATGGAATCGCATTAAATTTCTTTGGAGTTGGAGATGACGGTCGCTTCCAAGTCATGGACTATTGTTTCGTTTCCGGGTCATAATGGTGAAGCCATGTTTCGTCCATAGTTATGAATCGAGCCAAAAATCGGTCAGGATCTTGTTGTAACAAATCCAAACAGCTTTGTGAAATTCTCAGTCGAATTTGTTTCTGCGCGTCAGAAAGCATTCTGGGCACCCAGCGCGCTGACACTTTTTTCATACTCAAATGGTCGTTTATAATATTATGGACACTTCCTATCGAAATCTTTACTTCTTCAGCTATAAAAAGAACAGTAACACGACGATCCGCCAAGACAATATTTTCAACTTTTTTAATAATTTGTTCAGTCACTGCCGATATGGGGCGTCCCGTTCGTGGGTCGTCGTGTCGTTAGTGGAAATTCTTCCTCGCTTGAACTCAGCACACCAACGCGCAACCGTAGAATATGGAGGAGCATGAACCCCTAATGTTGCTCTCAAGTCTTGATTTACCTGCTCCGTAGTAAAATTTTTCAAGCAGAGATATTTTATTACCGCGCGAACTTAAATTTTATCCATTTTTAAGAATACGTTCCGAAACGACGCAAACAATAGACTTCTACTTTTAAAAAACAAAAGAGAATTAATTGCTTTTTTTATTATCATCTTAACTAATGTCTGGGCTATGCCTGCCAGTATTTATTTATTTTCTTTCCAAGGAGAATGTATCGCATTCTCACTATTTATTGAACACCCATTGAATTGCATGTATTTTAATAATAATATTTGTACGAGTATAGTTTATTTTCTCGTACATTGGACAGCTTTTGAATTCTCCTAGAAGGAATTATTTAGTCCACATTTCAGACTGATGGTCAATCTAGAAACGTAGAAAATGAGCCTTTTGTTAGGAAATAGTAAACTGGGGTAGTAAATGGGGGACCCACAGCACAGCGCTAATTTTCAGTGAAATATAAGGTGAAGTATGTGAGCGTATAGGGGTTTATGTTGCAATTTCACAGTGAATTGCATAAATCTAAAGATTCTTTCAACATTCAAAATACCTAATTTATTTCACATAAACTTACATGAGCACTTATGTAACGTCAGAAGCTAGGTACACGGTTCCAATTGGTCGTTTCCTATGAAGAAGAGCTGGCAAGAAACTCCACGGTTACTCTTTTAAAAATAATTGGCTTTTACAATGTTTTCAAATAACAGTGTTAATAGGTATGGGAGGACAGTGTTTGAATAAGTACCAGGTACTTCACAAAATAGAAAATGGTCAACAAATCGAAGCATTTGTGAGCCTTATTTAAGTGTCAATTCGTCCATTTCAGGCGAATAACCAATAAGCCTGTTGTGGCTTATTGGTGATTTGCTCGAATTTACTCTCGCGAAACGGGCGAATAGACACTTCTAAATATTATATTTTCCTTGAGGCGATTCACAAGAAGTTAATTTATTTGAAGGCGAATCGATTCGACGTTCTCACATTCACAAACTAGAAATTAATTGATTTAAAAAGGCAAAATAATACATTACTATAATTTAAAAAAGTTCTATTTAAAAATCAAATACCTTTGTTTGTTCTCGTCCATAAAATATAAAATAACTAACACCTTATTTCAGCAATTTTTTTCTGCAACAGAGCGTTGACTTCCCTTTATATTAATAAAATTATTATTCCACCCTTATTCCTCTAATGCATAAAAATAAAGCAAAATTATAAAAGAAGTCATAAATTAAAATGCACAATTCATATCCAAAGAAAGAGAACAGAGGGTAGGATAAACAAAATCTCGTTAACGTGTCCAATGCTCCTTGCGCGAGATGAGAATAACTTTCTGTTTTTTTAAGAAATTTTATTTGTAAGCTGCTTCTTCCAGCTTAGAAAATGCTGAAGTGGTTTTGCATGTTGATATCGTTATGCTTCTTTTGAATCCCGTCTAGGAATATCTAAGCATGTTTTTTCTGCCTGTTAGTGTCTTAATAAGTGACTTAGTAAAGGATGGGCAGCAGACTTCTCTAATTTGTGAATAACTTAACACAGTATGACAATTTAATTAGCCTAGTTGCTTGTTGGCAATTAAGTACTTGTTTTTTTGGTCCATTGGGCGTCTTTTGGTGAATTTGTTAGACCTTTGAGTAACCAGCGCTGTTGAAATTGGGTTCGTCCGAATTTCACGGCAATTCGCTGAGCAATGACCTGTTCTTGCACAGATGCGACGCATGGCATTATTTTTCATAATATTTGTTACAATAGTAGTTAACTCTGCAATTAGCATTTTGCTTTTGTTATGTTTTTGTTGTCATTTGCCAATGTCACAAGAGTGCTAAGAGTACGTAATAATAGTCTTTGGTCCGTGGCCTTGACATCAACCAATGAACAACATTATTTTAATTTTTTAAATTTTATTTATTGGTTTGGTGTGTATTTTATGTCTTTTTGCTTTTTTATGTGCGTTTTGTTTGTGCAGAATAAACAATTTTTCTTTCTTCTTTCTTCATTTAATTTCTTCGGAGCTTTCAATATTTTAGCTATTGGTCCTTCCTGAAAATAATACACGTCTAAAAGCACCTTAAAAGTTTAAAAGAAAACAGAAAATTGTCTCTGGTCATACCGTAGCTGTCAAGTGTCAAAGATAATTTTAAATGGCACGCTTCGCTAAAGTTTTGAAGGGGAATCGGAAGGAATTGTTTTTTTATTCCACCAGAAAAAACAAAGGACTGCGGTGTTATTTAATCTTTGGGGACAAAATTTGCTTACGTCATAACAAAATGGAATAGGAGTTTTCTTAAGCTCTGTCCACACTGAGGCGAATCCTGCACGGGATGCGAGCCGCGACTGCGCAAGTCGTTTTAATGATGTGGCTGAATCTACATCGCCATATGCGACTACTACAATCGAAGACCTGACGTCACACAAAATCCCGACGTCACACAAATCCTGCATCGCGCAAGTAGAGTTTACCGCGCGATCAAGATAAATATAACTTTCCGACATCAATCGTCGGGCTGTTGCCCGCCAGACACAACACCCGTCTGATCTGCGGATCCTCCCTTTTCGATAGAGAATGAGTGAACTTTACAACGTGTTCACAACCTCTACACAAGTTAGTTGACACAATTGGCGCGAGCACATTTCTTCCCGCATACCGCGCGTGATTCATCTCAGTTGGGCCAGAGCTTAATCCTTAATAACTGTGAGAAAAATCGTCTATGCTTGGCTTCTTCCTAGATCTGTGCAGACCTTGGCTAAGGTACACGGATCTAAAGGTCTGAAAATCTATTAATATCTTGACATATTTCTAGTTCATTGGTCCAACAAAAATCCATTTTCTTCAATCACGTCTTACTGCCATAGAATTACAAGCAGGTAAAAAATATATATTTTTCTGTCACACCGAAATTATAGCGACCACTTTTAATTTGTTAATTTTTTTCATCCAACAATGTTTTTACGGGTTTTTTATGCAAGAACGAAGCTTAAAATATTTTACTTTGTCCACCAGGTTTGTTATTAAAAAATATTAGACATGTATTTTTCTTATTTTACGTAATCAAAAGATTACGATACATTGAGTTAAAATGTGGCATGACGTCACGCCTTGGTAGATTTCATACTTAATTCCGACATAGCAAGCCCCACTCCCCAACTTTAATGCGTTTTTATTATTCTTAGGGTTTAGTCGTTTTTAGGGTTCCGTACCTGAAGGGTGCCAAACGGAACCATATTACAAGCCTCCGCTGTCCGAGTGTCTGTCTGTCAGCGAGCTGTATCTCATGAACCGTAATAGGTAGACAGTTGAAAATTTCACAGATTATGCATTTCTATTGCTGCTATAGCAAAAAATAATAAAAAATTTAATAAAATTCAAAAGTAAAGGGGTCTCCATACAATAAACTTTTGATATAGGAAAAAAAAATCTAACCTTGACATGTGGGGTGTCATTGTCTAGAACTCATTAAATAGAGAACAAAATAATATAATTCTTATTTATTTTTATCTTCAAAAAATTATGAAATAAAGGGGACTGTAAAAGTTGCTAGTTTTAGACCATTTTTGTACGAGGTCTTAACAACAACTAAACAAGTTAGGAATTTGAAACTTCTGTATATCATGTACCATATACTATATATAATCAACAAATACTAAAAACGTCGGTTTATAAGGTATTTATTTAAATATAGGTGATTTCTCTGCAACTGCAAAAATAACTTTGTAATTCATAGTATCATTATGAAATGCAAAATCTTTGCGATTTTCATTAAGATGAATATGAATAATATCCTTCGTTTAGCATTTTTTTGCTAAATGATGTGCGGTGGCACGAAACCCTTTGTGTGCGAGTCCGAATCGCACTTGGCCGGTTTTATTTATTAATAATATGATAAAGCAAAAATACGTGTCTAATATTTTTTATTATCTAACTGTCGGACTACATAGTTTTTTTTTTTTTTTACCCAGGCATCATCCCTATTGTAAATAGTAATATACTATTTTATTATTATGACTAGCCGCGCCCGATGAAAATTCCCAATCGGCAAAAATGACGAATTTCCATACAAATTTTAATTTTAAGCCCTTTAGGGACTGAATTTCCAAAAATCTTTTGTTAGTGCTCACTTTCGCCATTCCTATAAGGAATTATTAGATGGCTAAAAGTCACCCGAAGGGCAATGTAGAGGGCTATGCTTGGAGTTTCCCTACGTGATCAAATCAGAAATGAAGATATCCGCAGGAGAACCTAGGTAGCCAACATAGCGCGAAGAATTGCCAAACTTAGGTGGCAGTGGGCAGGGCACATTGCTCGCAGAACAGATGGCCGATGGAGCCGACAGGTTCTGGAATGGCGACCGTGTACCGGAAGATGGAGTGTTGCAAGGCCTACAAGGTGGACCCATAATAATTTTTTGAAGGCCGCAGGAATCCGCTGGATGCGGGAAGCACAGAACTGGTCGAAGTGGCGGTGCTTGGGTGAGGCCTGTCCAGCAGGGGACGTTTTCCGTGCAAAATTTCATACTTCTAGATCTAGTGGTTTTATTAATTATTATTAATCTTAGAATAAGATGATGGTAGGTAGCAATATAACGGCGGACAGGCCTTCTCTACAATCAACCCTTATTTTTCTCCTAATGAATCTTGTAACAAACATCGTTTGCGGTCCTGGCGTCCAAAAAACCATTCCGCACCGAATCAGACCCGAAATATGAGCCAAAAACTCCATTCAATGAACGTTTTTCTGAAACTACAACAATTTCGCACAACCCTAGCATCGGACATTGATTGATGTTCGCAGTTGTTAACAGCGTTCTGCGATCTCGATAGGGTTGTTATTTCAGCGTTTTTTAGATTATATGTTTCGTTTTTTTCTTCTGAGCGAGGAAATTGCATGCATGACAGTTTTTTGTATGGTGGAGTGCTTCTTACAAATACATTGTACAAATTGTGTGGGGAAAAAATAAATCGTTTCTCATCCGCTATTTTTGTTTTATTGGTCTTAGAATGGTGCTGGAAGATTCAAGGCTGTTGCCGTGAACTTTCATTAGACCTTACTATTTGAAACAAAAGTTTTTAGGTTTCCGTACGTCTGAATGAAATAATGAAACATTTATAGGATCACTCGTGTGTCTGTCTGTCTGTCTGACACAGCCAATTTGCTCAAAATCTACTAGACCAATTTAGTTGAAACTTGGTACACATATGAATTTCTGTGATCCAAACACTGACGTGTAACGTTAATTAATTTTGATTACGGGGGTCATTTTTCGGGGACAAATTGGCAAATTTAAAAAAAAACATTTTGCAAACTGTACCGTGTGACATATCAAATGGCTTGTTTTGAGGATCTTCATTTTTTTAAACATATTTTTAGATATAGGAAATATATTAATATTATAGTTTCCTTGTTAGTCTATAGGTTGCAAGTGCTACTACTAAACATTAGGTCCTGGGTTAGATTCGAAAGTGTTATTGGGTTTTTCTAATAGGAATTTCTCAATAGCAGCTCGGAGTTTGGATTTGTGCCCGGTAGATTACAATAGGCTCGCCCCTATTACGTGGAACTTAAACATTACTTGCCAAATGTGAGTGTACTACTCATATAAAAGTACACCTCTGCATAATCCCTTGGGGATTACAGGCGTAATTTTTAATGTTTACTAGATTTTACTAGAAGAAGAACATTAAATCAATTTAAAACCTCACAAAGCATTAAACTAACTCCTCTTAATCTTTAATTCACAAAAGCAAAAAACAACTTCATTTTCTATTTATTCTCACGATTCTATTATTTACTTAGGCCGTTCTAACACTCCAACACCGCTATAAAACAAACATGAGACCCAATAGAGGTTTCAGTGGTTTTAAATCTAAAGTGCTGGCAAATTAATCGAATTCCTCTGTGTAGAAATGTTTCACGGAAAATTCCTAGAGATTTTTCCCCTACATATACTTTGAGGCGGAATTTTGTGTTCCTTTATTACCTACCGACGCCGTGACGAGCTGTTTACGACCTCACCCTCTAACAACTTACGTGGGAATCTACAAAATATTACGATACATACATTTGCTTTTTTTGTTTATCTCTAAAACGACATGTTTTATGAAGATCTGCCTTACATTATGACATATAATAATCCTAAGTTTCTTGTTCCAGATGAATTTAGTGTTACTTTATTTCGGTTTTTGTGAAATCTGAAAAGTAAGTCTTGTCTTTATTAGATGTTGTTTGTCCCGAGATTTATAATCGGGATAAGAGGGCAAAGGAATGTTTTGTGCAAAACAAGATTATAAGCTTGCCATGACATGGTTGAAGACACTGATTGGTTAATAACTTAGTACTATACAACGAAAAAGTAAAAACGTGAGAGTATAATCCTACACTATAAATATACGAGTAGGTATTTGTAATCACATTCTCGAAAACGGCTCTAACGATTTCGATGAAAATTGCAATATAGGAGATTACGGGGCTTAAAATTCGTTTTCTCCGTATTTTCACCTGAGCTGAGCTCGGTCGCCCAAAGTTTAGAACAAGATTGCTACCTTAGAATAATGACATGGCAGCATGGAATTAGTATTAAGCACTATACATGGAATTAGTATGAACTTTCACATACAATTAAATGAGCATTCTCTATTTTCACCAGAGCAGAGCTCGATCGCCCAGGTACTAATAATTATGTAGGTTTTGGTTAAGGAACAATTCAGTCCTTTCGCCTCAAAGGACCATATCTGTCTGTGTTGAGTACCTGTCTGTCCATAAACAGTACTAAACCTGGGTTTCTCACCTACTACTACAGTGAACAGTTTATTTTCTAAATCACGACACGCTAGTTAAACATAATTAGTGATACTAGACTATCACTAACACTATCAGAAGAAAGCTGCTCACCGATATCATCGGACTATCCCATTAGGGTTAAATAATATCAAGCTGGAATTTATGCATTTTTTCTTCATTCATTGAACCATAACAAGAACATCACGACTATAATCCCGAAGAGGTATACAAAGGTGTTTACACTCACATTTCACCAGTTATGAATAAGTCCCTACATGGGACTAAAACATAAAAGGTCCCTGAAACGATCAATCGCAATTGATCAATTGCTATCAATTTGTAATGCTTATCCTTACTACGAGTATTATAAACACGAAAGTGAGTTTGTTTGTTACGCTTTCACGCTAAAACAGCTGGCCAGATTTACATGAAATTTGGCACATGGATAGACCATGACTTGGAGAAGGACATAGTGTACCATTCATCCCGATATTCTCACGGAATCGAGATTTATACGAGTGAAAGCGCGGGGCGCAGCTAGTGTAGTAATGTTGTCAATCGCTTCATTTGGGAGACGATCAATTTGCGCATCAATATGTATCAATCACGTAAAAATTTACAATTGCAATTGATCGCTTCGGAGACCCTTAACTGGTGATTTAGGTAGATGGGGTTCTAGCCTTTTTTCATCAACCAGGTACGAATCCAGACTTTGGGCTGCTACTGAGAAATGATTGATGGAAAAACCCAATAGCACTTTGCCAGTCCCGGGAATCGATCCCATGGGTTCGATTCTAGTAGCAGGACCTCATGCACAGCTGTAGCGCTTGCGATCAATGACCAATGAGACAGTAATCATTGAACCATTATCTATATTTTTTTTTACCATTATTTTCCCACGACAAAGGATGTAGGGTGGCTAAATCGTATGTTTCGAAGTGAAAAAGCTAAATAAGTAGTGGCATAAGCCCACGCAGATCGGCTCGAAGGCACCTAAATCCGTTTTCCTCAATAGACTTACAACACGCGTAAAGACAAAGGAACTGATACTGTGTTTTGTTTAAGGTTATTGACTGATGGAATTTCTATCTACTACAATAATAATGTCAAATCATGGTGGATCGGAGGTTAAGGAACCCACTTTTTGAGCACGACGTACGTTGTGTTAAAAAAACATTATTTTCTTGGTAATATACTTTTTAACCGCACAACTGCACTCTTTTATAATCTAACAACGACTGACTCAACACTACATTTTACCATTTAAAATGACTTTTGCCCCACCCAGAAATAAAGATAAAATCAATTACCAATCAATCTACCTAGCCTTTTTCCCAACTATGTTAGGGTCGGCTTCCAGTCTAACTGGATGCAGCTGAATACTCGTAAGAGTGTTTAACATGAATAATCGTGACTGTATACAATTTATTTTACAACTAACTATTATATATATTATGTACAAGAATGTAAAGAAAAAAATTAAATAAAATAAAGGGAAGAGCTCATTGGGCATCAAAAAATTCGTCCGCATCGCTGTCAGCGGGAAAAGTGCCCAAAAGGCTGGCAGCATTGCCACGTTGGATGGCAATGCTGATTATTTGGCCTAAGAATTGGCCAGCCCTCTGGTCACGTGAAGAGTCGACCAACCGCTTAGCGATGTCCCGAAATATTCGATGAGCACTCGGACCCCACGGCCCTAGTGTTTCAACCCCAAACGGCTCAAAAATATAGCTACCAATAAGGTTGTTATATTTCCGCCGTTTGAGGTTTTCTGCACCTGCAGCAGCCGCCCCGGCACAGCCCGCCGTGCTAGGAAGATGGGATGGCGCAAGGGTGTCGACACAGGTTGCATCCCACACCAAAGGCCTACCCAACTTCCAAGACATAATGGTCATTCCATCTGGCCTCTTCCCATCGTCGCGTGCCAAGCCATTGGGTTCTAAAACAGCTGGCACCCCGGCGGTGACAAGAGCCCGACGGATGATGTCATTAATGCTTGCGTGCCGTGCCAACCGACCAGCGCTCTTGCTGCAGGAAAGGCCATGGTGTGCGAGGCGGTCGACTGCTTCACCGCATTGACAGCGATGCGAATACTGAATACTAGTATTTTACATGGAGCGACTGCCTATCTGACCTCCATAACCCAGTAACTGGGTAATACGATACCCCTTGGTAAGACTGGTTGTCAGACTTTCTGGCTTCTGATGATCCGTAACGACTGTCAAAGATCCACGAATGACGGCCGGGACCAACGGCTTGACGTGATTTCGTGATAACTTGCACGGAGGAGTCTCGGTATGAAAAGATGGTCACCCATACACAGACCAACCCCAGCAAGCGTACGTATTTTGAATTTGAATTTGGAGTGGGCCATAATCCACCACGCGGGCCTAGTGCGGGTTGGTAGATGTCACATGTCTTTGAATTTTTGGTTCTAGGACATGCCGGTTTCCTCACGATGTTTTCCTTCACCGTTTTGAGAGCAGTGGTGATGAAATAATTTACAGAAAGTAAAGCGACTGTCTGAGTTTATATACTACTGGGCCATCACCTTCTCCCAATTAATCTCCACAATTGAAAGAACCATTGCTGTAAATAATTCAATTGAAAAAAATGCTTTAAGTTGACTTTGATTAGGTAGGCGTTTATTTGAAGCAACGTTATGACATCTTATTAATTAGTGACCATGGGGACCAGGGTTCTGTAGTAAACAAGGAACCCTTATAGTTTCGCCATGTCCGTCTGTCTGTCTGTCCGCGGCTTAGCTTAGAGACGGTTTGTACTAGAAAACTGATGAATTATGCCGACAAAATGGTAAAATAAAATCAAGTTTATTTCAACAAGTGGGCTTCTTTTTCGGATTTTTTAAATTTTTTAAGGGATACTTTTGCGAAATATTAAGCTTTTAGCTGAATTTTTTTTGTTAGAGTCAAGTGTCTTCCCCCCTGCGAGCTAAATGGTTTTATTTGGATTTGTGAAAAAATTCACTGCAGCAGTATTTATAACGAAATTAAAAGGAAAACTATCAAAGCTAAGTAGGCCGTATAGGTTAACGAGTAATAATCAACCAACTTAAATTTGCGGTTTGAAAAACATGATCTCCCATACATTCCGTATCGGAGAACTACAATGTTAAGTTTGTTCGTGGGATAAATTCATCCCAACTACGGAACCCTTCATTGTGCGTGGTCCGATACTCACTTGGCCGGTTTTTATTAATTCTGAGTGTCCTCAAAATATATCCTAACTAGAACTACGACTTCTTTTAAAAAACCTTCACGTGCCCGACATTTAACATGTACATTGCTTGAGACCACGAAAACCGCGTTATGCATCTCGTGGGAAGCATACGTGTCGTGCGAGAGAAACCACAGGTACGCGTATGTAGTAAGATTCGTACATAAAAGCTTTAATTTTACGGAAATAATGCTGATATTGACATAATCATTAGAAAGTTCTTTAAAAAATTTCCTCCTTCTGTCTTTATACCCATTTATTTGGGGTTGGTGCAGCTTAAGTTATTATTCCATACATTTCTATGAGCTGTCAACTCTGCAGTAGTCACCCCTATCCAGTCATAATAATCTTTCACACTGTCCATCCATCAATTCTTTCGTCTCTCCACTTTCAAAACTCAAAATATTCCATTAAAATTCTTGAAAATAAAATTAAGAAAATGTTTTTTACTTTACAAATAAAATGCAGAACATTAGGTATTTATCCATCCAATTTTTGTGTGTGTTTTTAATTTCAAGGCGACAGCTAGGTGCCGTTAAAAAGTTACCATGTGCAAAGATATTATTGGATACAGAATCAGACCATCTTTACCAAATAAATGTATTAAGCGTCGTGTAGACCGGCGCGCCGCGATTCTAACAAAACAATTTCTAAGAAAACTTCACGGTAGAACAATTACCGGTGTCGTTGCGAGACAAGTGGCGCTAGTCTGCACAAGCCTTTATGGTCTATTTGTATTCTCAAAAACTTTTATTATCAATCAAAAATAGCCAAATCATGTTGGTACTTAATTTTACGGATTTCTCAAAAGTTTACCACAGCGCTCGATAGATGGCGATGCACGTTTCCTGAATCGCGCTGTGGTTTCGTTACACAAGTCAGTACTTATTTCCGAAGTATCTATCTATCTCTCGATATCTAAGAGATATTGTATACCCTGGCTGGAGGTCTTAATTTATTGAGGCAGCCACTGGATAGTCCGGTTAAGCAGCTGACAACCTCCTAGGTTGACCTGCAAAAAGGCAAAGGATATTTAATTAGTATGTCGAATAATCGAATGATGCAATTTTTTTTAAATAGGCAATTATTTATTGACTATTTATTTAAATTATAAATACCTACACAAGTTTGCAAATTTTCAAATGTTTTTAATTTAGCTGTTGCTTGCTTAAAACTTTTTTTTTAAAATGCTGTTTGTCATGATTACGTTTTTAGGGTTCTCGTTATTGTTAAGTAAATGTCATATTTGGAAGGAATGTTTCTGTTTGTGCGCAATTCTTTCATGCTTTTTAAGGTTCTGTACCCGAAGGGTGCCAAACAGGACCCAATTACTAAGCCTCCGCTGTCCGTCTATCTGTCTGTCATGCTCGGGCTGTATGTATCCCATGAACCGTAAGTTAAAATTTTCACAGATTGTGTATTTCTGTTATCGCTATTACAAGAAATAAAGTTAATAATTAAAGGGATCCCATACAAGAAAAGTGTTTTTTGGCGTGTTTTAACCCTTCGTGAGCGAGTCCGACTCGCATGTGGCCGGCTTTTTAAATTCCCGTGAATGTTATGGTAAGACTGAGGACTACACACTTGTTCGGGTTGGCATGATTCGGCACGGCCGGGCATAAAAATCGAATATACATAGCTCATGCTAAAGGAAAAAGCCGCTTAACTCGAATTGCCGAGCCTACCCGAACATGATTAAGCGAGGGAAGATGCCGAACGGAGTTTTCCGATCGGCACGAGCCAAAAGAAAGCCGAATAAGTGTAGTAATTGCTACGGGTTGGCTTTGTTGTTCAACAAATACTGCCGAATTGAATGTGCTCACCCGAACAAGAGTGTAGAAGCTCTTTTTTTTTTTTTTTGATGGTGGGTAATCATCAAATGATTTCTCCCGCTCTGGGCGGAGCGAGAGGGCGTGTCAGACTTTTACTGACTAAAACCACCCGTGTTCTTTCTGTTGCCTGTGTGCCGGAGCCGCGATATCCCTTTCGGACAAACTCGCAACCCTGGCAGGCATTGGCCCTTAGGGACCCCGTCAGTTGGTGCTGACATCTCTTTGAGGGGCGTGTGGAACACAACGCGCCGTCGACCCGGGCCTGGTCCTCATCGGACGGCGAGCTACCCATTGCTCACCGTCCGCAAGCCCGCGCCTACGGTGGCCGGAAGTCGGCTCGCGACTCCCGCCCGGGGCGTCTCCTGCGGCGACTAGGGGCGCGAGGGCGCGAATCTTGCCTCTCCCTCGCGCGCTCCGCCTCCTCCTTCGCGAGTATTAC
Organism: Agrochola macilenta; assembly: GCA_916701695.1. Taxonomy (NCBI): domain Eukaryota; kingdom Metazoa; phylum Arthropoda; class Insecta; order Lepidoptera; family Noctuidae; genus Agrochola; species Agrochola macilenta. Next base: position 3,600,223 of record OU753554.1, on the reverse strand, counting down.
TGCTTCGCAGAAGGAAGTGACGGCTTCCCATGCACTCTCGCTCCGGACCATGGCCTGAACCAGGGCCGGACACAAGAGATCGCCACCGCCGATCGCCTCCGTGAGGACACGGCGGTGCTCCGCCCAAGCAGGGCAGACCTCCACCGTATGCTCCACCGTGTCCTCCAGGCGATCCACACAGTGGTGACACCCGGGCGTTTCCTCCCGCCTTATTCGGAACAGGAACCTCCCGAAACAGCCGTGTCCGGTGAGGACCTGCGTCAGGCGGAAGGTGAGGACGCCGTAGCGCCTCTCTAGCCACTCCTCAAAGAGGGGACTTATCGCCACAATTGTGGCGTGCCCATTATTGTCGACGCCTTACATTTAGAAGCAATTAGAAGCCCTTACAGGGGAATGTATGGAATGTACGGGGAATGGACAGAATGGAAGAGCTAGACAGATTGACCCAAAATTAATATGGATCAGGGTAGGAAGAAAGGAAGACAGAAAAGACATTTATATAACACAGATTAAAATGCACTTTAATTTGTGTAAATAATTTCATCACCACTGCTCTCAAAACGGTGAAGGAAAACATCGTGAGGAAACCGGCATGTCCGAGAACCAAAAATTCGAAGACATGTGACATGTACCAACCTGCACTGGGCCCGCGTGGTAGATTACAACCCACTCCCAACAAAAGTGTATACAATAAATAATACGAGTAGTTCTGTTTCTTCTTCTTCGTTTGAAGGAGAAGGAAACAGCTTTAAAAACAATAATAATAACCTGTTGCCGATACCGGTGGGCTACAATTTTTAAAATTTTAAATGTTTTTATTTTGTTTTTATAACTAATATAATAATATTTAAAAAAAGAAATATATATAAATGAAAGAAGTATATAAATGAAATAAGGAAATAATAAAATATCGTTTAATAACTAAATAAAATATATTCTTATATTTCCTTAAAAATAATACAAGTAAATCAATCCTAAAAATATTTTTACAAAGAAAAATGTATAAAATGTACGTGACATATCACACACAAACACTACACACACAAACACACACACACACACACACACACACATTCACACTTCACTTACACTACACTTTTTGTGACGTGACCTTATTACTGATGTTCTTCAGAGAGGTCAGGTCCGCAGTACTCGCAACCGGCGTGCGTGTATGACCTGATGTATGCACGTTAACGAGACAAGGAGTATGTAAGGATCGTAGCAGGTCCCCTCTGTAGTGTCTGTCTCCCCCATGGGAAGAAGGCCTAATTTTATCTATATACTCGTATATATGTATAGACACTTTTCGTAAACACGTCAAATCTGAAATAAATCGTAGGTACCAACCAAAAATAAATAGCCATTCAATAAAAACTCTTCTCGCTACCGCTTGTCCCGGTACGTTTGGGCACACAAGTGTTGAGCCCCTTTCTTCGCCTATAATCGAATCCCTTTGTTGTAACAAAAAAATCCTTACTCAATTTCCAAGGAAAAGCTTTGAAGTTTAACTTGAGTTTATTTTTTCTTTGCACACATACGGCGTTTGAAGATTTTTCATTTACTTTTTTCCTAATAATCTTCTTTGGGTGATTGATTGCGATCTTGTTATTGCGGAGTATTAATTAAGATTTGAGTTGGTTTTGCACCTTTATTTTTACCGAGTTGCAAAAGTTCCGCCTTGGGGTCTGCCAAAGAGCAATGGAGCGCAAGATTCTGGGCGTAAAACGAACTGACAGAATACGAAACACCATGCTACGCTTCAAAACGGGAATTCTAGACTTAGGCAAAAAGGCTGCCAAGCTAAAATGGGATTGAGCGGTTCATATTATCATAGTGACCGCTGGGCAATAGTCTCCACACGGTGGGCGCCTAAGGATGGACAGCGCCTAAGGATGGACAAACTATTTTTTACGATTTGTTTACCTTTATTTAACTACCTAAACCTATGGAGTATAGTAGGTACCATTATTGATTTCTGTAAAACATGAATTGCTGCTTCAAAACATTGCAATTCGAAAATCTTATTTAACAACATTATTTAAGCGTCCTCCAAGTTTATGTAAAAGCAAGTGCTGTATAAATGCCTCTAACTTAAATGAAGACTTAAGACTCCGCGGAATTCCGAATAAGAAGCTTATATGATTAATTTTCTTAAAGTTCTACGTTTTGTGCAGTCAGTCACACCGGTTGGGCGTTCTTTAATTAATTTGCAAGCAATTTTAGACTTTAGGTAACTGGGTAAGGGTTCGTTTTGGCAGAAGTTTGATAAGTGGTAGTATTTGTGTAGATGGTATTGTTAGTTATGTAAGAACCTACTTGTGTGATTTTAATAGATATAACAAAGCGTAATTAATACAAAGCAAATAAATAAAGAAGCGTTGCTTCTAGATTTAAACAATAAACCTAGGTAATTGACTGCTCCATAACGAATATTATCTATTTACAAAAGATTTAAGTCGTTAGATTTCCCTCACCGTGTTTAGGTTGCGCGAAAAAGTGTCCATACTGAGGAGAGTGAGCACATACATCCACACATCACATACCATGTGGGCATGAATCCACAGATATGAATTTCAGTATGAATGAGTGAGACGATACTATTCCAAAACGTGACGTCTTGCTATTCACAAGAAATATTTGCTATTTAGAGTCTGCGCCACCACTGAAGTCGGGCGGAAAATTCCAGAACTACATTTTCTTAAATGCAAATTGATACAATGACATAGACACTAGCGCCGCGTCTATCGGACTTGAGTGGTGGCGCGGACTGTACCACCTTTAGTAAAGAAATTTTGATAACTCAAGTTTGCAAACTATCGGGTCATGAAAATTAAAAAAGTGTTGCCAGTTTTGTTATTTTTAAATGAAATTATTGACGTTTGAACTTTGAGTAACGACAAATTAAAAATACAATTTAAGTTTTTATTTTTTTTAAATCTTGCGACCTGGGTCTTATTATTAGGCCTAAACACGTAGCAGACTGCCCCACGAATCCGCCATTTTCGTATGTTCAACCGTCTGCCGAACATTTTGCCATCGTTAAGCTAAGAAGGAGAATAAACTACTTTCACAATTTATCCAATAACAATCTACTCTAGCTTACTTAATAAACAAACTATGTTTGTAACAACAAACTTTTTTATTACGTCTACACCACGATACATTGCAGACATCTTAGGGCCTTATCACACTGGTGATTTGCAAGCGTGTTACTTGCTATGTACGCGTAGCGAGCACGCTATCCCCACCGAGCTCATGGGCTCATGTTCGGTGAACCTGAAAGCGTGGTCGCGCCAATAGTGCACGTTTTTCGGTTTTCCCAACAAAAATGCGATCGGTCACATTAGCACGCGACCGATCACGTATTCGTGCGACTATCGCTTTTAAATAGAACGCAACCTATGTATTTGCAACGTGTCCGCCGCGTTTGCGCAACGAAAGCGATTTAGATAAGTCATAGAGTAAAAATTTTCTCGCGTTAAATTCATTTTGACGCGCTCACACACTTTTCAAATTGATGCCAATTTATAGGAATAAATGACAGATGAATTTCAATATACATTATCAGGTTACCAAAGAGTTCTAAATTCGAAATTTAAATATTTTTTCATTGGATTTGTTTCTAACCAGCCAGTTCTAAGAACTTTCAGTGTTACCGTTGTATATGAGAAAGCGGGACAAGTGAGTATTCAATATTGAGAGAACGTGGAGAACACGTCGCGTAGACGCGGCTGGCTCGCTCGCACCCGCGAAGATCACGTTCCCAAATCGTTTCGCTGAAACAAGCAGGCAAATCGTCAGTGTGATAAAGCTCTTAGAACATTAGCCACTTAAAAACATCTTAAAAGTAAAAAGAAATTCAATTTCAGTTTCTCAACAAAACAGTTAAGAGCTATGCAAAGAGGTCTAGTTCCACTAAGCAGTGCAAGTTTGAGGAGCCCCAGCAAAAAAAAAAGAAAAATATTAATTAGCAACGTAGTCACGAAATGCATTAAAAAGATCGTGGGAGCTTGAATAAAGTTGAATGTAAGACACGTTTTGAGAATTTGTTTTGCTTTTTGATTGTTTTGCTAATAGTATGAATGCTAATTTTGTGCGGTATTTAATGAACATTCAGTTTTCTGGGTTTTACAGATGTTACTTATTTTACGGTATCGAACAAAATAAGTGTCTCATTCTCTGTCTGCTATCACAATCAAAGTCAAAGTCAAAGTCATACAATTTATTTCAATAAGGCACTTATGAACGTCAAATTTACAAAAAATAGAATTGATTCTAGTCGCCCCTTCCAAAAGGTAGTTTTCGTATGGAGAAGAATGGGCAAGAAACTCCACCGTTACTCTTTTAAAATGTTTTTACAATACATTAATTATATAATTATATGTGAAGACGATGCATCTAGAATAAGATTACTATACCGCGATAGGTAAAAAAGAATGAAAAAAATAATAAAAGCAATTACAGATAAATTAATTATGTGATAGATACATGGTGCTCACATATTTACAAACATTGCAAAATTATACGATATTCCTAACAATTTAACAAGTAATACTAATAAGTCAGTGTGTAAGTTCAAGAAATCACAGAATGTATAATCAGAGCTATAAAAAATAACAAATTATATAATTAAATAAGCAACCAGTTTGATTTTGTCTAGACTCTAAATTGTCCTATGGAGCAGGACCAGCATGTTTCCAAGCATTCTTATCTTGGATATAGTCCTCTAATTTGTAATAAGCTTGTTTACAGAGTGTACTTTTAATATGAGTTTTAAATTTTCTTTGATTTAATTGTAATATATCACAAGGTATTTTATTGTAACATTTAACACAGTACCCCATAAAAGATGTATGTATTTTAGATATGTAATGTGTAATTGTAGGGCAGTGATGGTCTAGTTGTATGACCGTCAAGACTGCCAAGTCATTAGTCTCGAGTACAAACCCAAGGCACGCAACTCTGGGCACGCCACAATTGCGGCGATAAGTCCCCTCTTTGAGGAGTGGATAGATAGGCGTCACGGCGTCCTCACCTTCCGCCTGACGCAGGTCCTCACCGGACACGGTTGTTTCGGGAGGTTCCTGTTCAGGATAAAGCGGGAGGAAACGCCCGGGTGTCACCACTGTGTGGATCGCCCGGAGGACACGGTGGAGCATACGGTGGAGGTCTGCCCGACATGGGCGGGGCACCGCCGTGTCCTCACGGAGGCGATCGGCGGCGGCGATCTCTCGCGTCCGGCCCTGGTTCAGGCCATGGTCCGGAGCAAGAGTGCATGGGAGGCCGTCACCTCCTTCTGCGAAGCAGTTATGTGGAGCGCGCGAGGGAGATGCAAGCTGCACGCCCTCAGGAGACGCCCCGGGCGTCGGGAGTCACGAGCCGACTTCCGGCCACCGTGCGCGGGCTTGCGGACGGTGAGCAATGGGCAGCTCGCCGTCCGATAAGGATCAGGCCCGGGTCGACGGCGCGTTGTGTTCCACGCGCGCCTCAAAGAGATGTCAGCACCAACTGACGGGGTCCGTAAGGACCAATGCCTGCTAGGGTTGCGGGTTTGTCCGAAAGGGATATCGCGGCCCCGGCACACAGGCAACGGAAGAAACACGGGTGGGTTTTAGTCAGTAAAAATCTGACACGCCCTCTCGTTCTGCCCAGAGCGGGAGAAGTCATTTGATGATTTCCCACCCAAAAAAAAAAAAAAAAAAGGCACGCAACTGAGTTTTCGGATTCATGTGCGTATTGTAAAATTATCACTTGCTTCAAAAACGGTAAAAGAAAACATCGTGAGGAAACACCTGAGAGATATTTCTCGACAGCATGTGAAGCCAAGTCAGAGACCCATGGGCGGCTTTGAACGCAGTCACCAGGTTAGTCACTAACCACACGAAAAGAAGAAGAAGATCACTATGATGCTTCAATTCGATTTGACAGAAAAAAAAAAAAAAAAAAAAAAAAAATATGATGACCGGGCGCACTTTATGACAAGAACAACCACCGTAATGTCAAGTCTCCAGCTACATTATCATCATTAGCTTGCGCTTACTCCGATTTTATCAGGGTCGGCGCAAAATCTCTTCATCATCAATATAGATATAGAGAAGCTATTCATTGTCATCTCGGTAGTCACCTCCTTCTAGCCATATCATCTTTCAAACAGTCCATCCATTGTATTTTTGGTCTTCCCATATACTTAAGTTTTTAGCTACATATATTTCCTTAGTGATTTCTAGATAGACTGTCTTGTTGGTTTAGTAGTTGCAAGTGCTGAGCAAGAGGTCCTGTGTGTTATTAGATTTTTCCATCAGGAATTTCTCAGTAGCAGCCCGGAGTCTGGATTTGTGCTCGGTTAATAGCAATAGGCTCGGCACCTATTGGGACTTAACTAGCGATATGCGGGTGTACGTACACCTCTGCCTGCATCACCCTTCAGGGATTATAGGCTTGATCTTATGTTATGTTATTTCTAAACTGACATAGACAGATTTAATTAAACAATAAGTATTATGTAAAGTCGTCCAAACATTGAGCAGCAATCGTGCGCGGCTGTCGCGCGCGGCCTACCGCGCTGTGTTTGGACGAAAGCCGCGCGCGAACGCTTCTGTCACCCAGCCGCGCACAAACATTTTTAGGAGACATATTATGTCCCTAATTGTGTCTAGACGTATTTCTGCGACCGTATTAAAGGCTAGGCAGATTGATATTGCTAACTGAAGTGCGCGACGTATCTCGGATGTGCCGCGCAAGCATTCAGTTTGGTCCAAACTAGAGCGCGGCAGAAAATAATGTGTTCAGCAAGCGCCACGTGTTGCTGCCGCGCTCTTGCCGCTCAATGTTTGGACACATCTTAATGGATAGGCAAGTAAAGCGTAGCCAGGCGAATTTTGTGCCGCTGAAAATTTATTGAAAAACAATTTATGGGTGGACTTAATTTTGCATCGATGTTGGCTCAAAACAAATACTGTTCGAAACAGAACTCAGCGTAATTTTAGCTGCTCATTTTGAGCGATGCAAATTGCTACTACTACTCAGTTAACATACACATTACTCAGAGACTGAAAACTGTAAAATTTGTTCAGAACTGCAGCGTAACTTCTTGCTTACACGAGCGGTGTACATTAAAGTATGTTTGAGGGTAATACTTTTATCGTGGCGAACAGGCGGCATTTACTTTGTAGGTAGTTTGTGACTTGGAATCGTTGGGATGGATAGGAAGTTGAGAAGGTCATTATTGACGAAAATTACTTCGCCAGTGATGTTTAAGTCCCATGGGGGGCCAGCTTATTGCCATCAACTGGGCACGAATATCCAGACTCCGGGCAGCTACTGAGAAAATTTTAGATGGAGAACCCAATAACACTTGCCTGACCTCACGGTCAGCAGAATGCTAGCAACCACTAGACCAACGAGAAAAAAAACCTTTTACAAATTAATATTTAATAAAATATTACATTTAAGTATTACGTACCTTAAATCTTCAATATTTTAAGAGGTCTCCACTTTTGATGCCGACGGTAAACACCATTTTTTTTGCGTTTTGATTTCTTATTATATGGTATTATTATTTGGGTTGAGATGACATGGGCCGAGCTGTCACTGACCCAAGAATTTTCGCAGCTTTTGGTAGCAATAACAGTTATTTAATTTTGCTTCTATGCAACTGCATCATTGAACTAAATAACGAGAAAAATTGCAATGCTAATCCACCACTCTTATAAAAGTGAGCATGACTATTTTTTGCCATTTTCACATATTTTTTTCTAATAATAATAATTTATTTAATGAAATAACTATGTTAACATTAAGTAGTATCTGTAGGTACATTCTAATGTTTTTGAATAAGAAAGAAAATCTTTTTTTTTTAACTTTGAACTATCCTATTTACTTAGTCTTGGGCCTTAATAGTTTTTTAAACAATATCTACTTAAACTTTTTGCAGCAAATACAAGGTAATTGGTTTTTTATGTTAATGAAATTTCTGCTTTATCAAAACTTTAACGATATGAAGTTTTTTTTAATAATTAAGGTTTTTTATCCAAAGTTTTCGCGTATGGTAAATGGACATAATAGTCTATGAAAATATTGCACCCACACTACAACGTGATTTTATTACATAATATTAAACTACTTTTTAAAGTTTTTGTAATTATTTTTATATAAGTAAAGTGGAGTTGTACAAAGACTGTCCTAAAATTTTATAACAATTTTTTTATTTTTTCAGAAAGTAAACATTTGCATCATAAACTAAGTGCGCATTACAGCCGCAACGGGCCAGAGTGCAACACATTGTCCTACAAAAAATGTGGTTCGGCCCGCTGTAGTGTGCGTTGGTGTATAGATATGTAAAGTTCACTCATTCTCTATAGAAATGGGAGGATCCCTACCTGTGTCTACACGCACAATGGTGCACTATAATATCTCCCACGCCTCTTCCCACACTCGTGCGTCGAGTCGACATCTTTGATGCTGGTCGTCCTCTGCTGGGCCTACCCCAGGTAACTTGGGGTCTCACCTGGCAGGGACAGACCGCCGAGATGTGGTGAAGAAAGCGATGCCACTCTAAGCACCGCGGCGCCCCTACGGAAATATTCACTGCAGCCAAACACACGGGTGCATTGACCCGCGTTCACCACCATCAGACGTGTAGGCGCAAATGTTGAGGGACCCTTATTAAGCCTCATGCAGACAAGCGCAATGCGACGTCGCGACGCGACTCGAACAACACAATTTTTAAGAAAACTTCACGGTATATAACAATTACCGGTATCGCGTCGCGCTAGTCTGCACGACGCTTTAGCGGGCACAAAGCTTCCGCGTGTGAGGGGCGAAGCCCCGACACCGCTCTCCACGCCCCCTGACTGCGGGGGGCGTCGCAACATCTGGAGCCCACACTCTCATTATCCGATGGGAGGGCAATCAGACACGATCAGAGAAAGATCAGGCGCAGAACCAAAAGCTTAACGTATTTTCCGAAGCACGTGGCTATCACACCGCCAACTTCCAAACTCCGGGCTTCTACTAAGATATTCCTAATGGAAAAACCCGATAACACTTTGCTCGACCTGGGAATCGAACTCAGGACCCCACGCTCAGCAGTCGCGCTTGCAACCACGAGACCAACAGGGTAGCTACACACGAGACATGACATATTGAGTAACGTCATTCATGAATGCTCTTCTAAAGACTTGAAAAAGTTACAATAACAATGCTTCCAGCCGAAATCAGATACCGTTATTTTTCTTCCACACACTAGTCCCACATGGAAATAAATCTATTCATCAACACACAGAAATAAATTCTCCTACACACAAAGTTATCTGCATTGTCCAGCGACTATCAATTAATATTCTTTACCTAACAAAAGGAAGACGTATCGGCTGGCCTCTCAATGGTGTGATCATAGAATAATTAATTCGTATAGAAGTGAAACTCATGTAAAGTACCTATAGGAAATTAATAACCAGCCTATTATACTGCAACCCACACTTCAAAACACCAAGTTAAAACAAGATTGTCGATTTTATGGATGATCGAGACGCAAGGCCTGTTTACGGCCTCGTGACTTGCGTCAAGCGACATGCGCGCGCATCACTTGTTTCCTTTGCGTGAGCACCGTAGCTTCGCAAGTCACGTCGCGGTGACTCGTGGCACGCTCGTAACTACTTCTTTCATTTGTTTTGTAGCAAGATGCAAGTCGCTTGAACGTAACGTGCGTTACAAGCGGCGAGAGAATCCCACCCATACTTATCGTAACGTACGCACCAAAATGGCGGATTTAATATGTTCGGAGCGCGACTTTCGCTTCTACTTATTCTTATTCTATGCGGGTGGCCTCTCAATAGAGTTGTATTGATGGCACTATTCTATGGAGCCGCCACGTTAGTGATAACACGTTTGCTACGACTTTGACTTATGTTTTTTGCAGGTATTTGTTTTTCTCTAGTGAAACTTGCGGGTGCATGCAGTGAGAAATTGAGTAGCGGTAAGTTCTAAAACGTCCATAAAAATTTTGAAGGCAATAAATAATATTAACTCTATGATTCCAAAGGATATTAAAAAGGTCTCCTTTAAATCGATCCTATTATTAAAATTAAAATTTTGAGTTTCCGAAAATTCTTTCACTACTGGGAAGCTACAGTGTTGCCGAGTGTCATTGAATTTCAAAACAAGTTTTACGTGGAAGTAGTTGTGGGCAGAAGCTAGTAAGCTATAATATTATAATAGTAAATCGATAACGTCATCGCATCGTCGTCACACATGACTGTATAATGTGTACTTAATATTGTAAAACATTTTAAAAGAGTAACGATGGACTTTCTTGCCCATTCTTCTCCATACGAAAACTACATTTTGGAATAGGTGACTAGAATGAATTATTTTTTTTTGTAAATTTTGCGGTTCAAAAGTGCCTTATATGTGCCTATTTGAAATAAATTATTTGACTGACTTTGATATTGATGCAGATACAAAAACGTCACTCATTGTGAGGCATGATTTGGGTAATCTGATCGTCAATTACTTAAAACATTTGTTAATAAATGGTACGATAAAGAAAGTACACTACTTTTCCCTAACCAACGCAATATCAGGGTGCCTGCCATGATACAGTACCTACCTCAAAATCAAGATCCAAAGCATTTCTCGCCACAGTTCCCACGGAGCAATCGGTATTTCTTAACCCCTGAACAACACAAAGACAAGTCCTCATTTTTGCACCGCCTTGTCAAAACGTCAACAGACTTTTTTTTTTACCTTCGGTTTGTATTAATCTGACGACAATCACAGCGATATTTTTATTCACAGTCGCAGATAAACCAAGATTAATTCCGAGATTTTGTGTGCGACGATTACTGTTTTCCGCGGAGGTGTAAGAGCGTTATCGTAGACTAACGATTTGCCAGCGTGTTTGTGTGCTTGTTATGCAAACGCGGCGAACACGTTGCGCACACGCGGCATGATCGCTACGCACACGCAGCGAGCGCATTGAACAATCGCCTCGCTGATAACTCGCTCGCAAATTCCACCTATCGAGGCAGCACGTTTCTAAACTTTAATCTACGGTAGCTAAATGTAAGTAATTAATAAACAGAAAACTACCTACAGTCTGGGTTGTTCAAGGTTTGCTAGGAGTTAGTTTATTTACAGTAGAAGTCTGTGAAATCTGTGTATCTTTGAATTTTACTGTGCTAAAATTCTGTTTAAAACAAAACCTTGTAAAGTCAGTGAAATAATTAATAGTTAAGTAGGCAAATTAACTATCAACTAAAATTTTATTATATTCATATCACAACTGTCGAATGTCACAATTGTCGAATATCACAACTGTCGAATATCACAACTGTCATTCTTCGACAGTTGTATGAAATGGCTATAACTCCCTGTTGGCTGTAGAACATACATAACTCACTCCTATTGCTCATCGGGCTAGGCAGAATGAGAACATACCTACTCCTTTGGCTTGGTCCATACATTTTAAACAAAAACCATAACGTTAAACAATTTTTTTATTGTTTAAATTTCATAGTAAAAATGCTGTTAAGTAAAATGGGAGCGTTCAAACAAAAGAGGCAAAAATTTAAAAGTTTTCAATGCAAAAAATCTCAACCAGATTTAAATTTTATATCGAGCCAAGAAAATTTGCAAGTGGTGAAATTGTGTAGCGAAACTTTAAAATATTTATTGTTTGCTGTGTAATAGTGCATTATGTTTTGCCCTAAATCAGTTTTATGTGATTAATCATTAATCTTTTTAATTTTTTTTAAATGTTTTTTCCTTGTTTGATGTTCAGAGACACTAATAAAATGTGTGTATTTGTTTTTAGTTATCTGCACACTTCGAAAATAAAAAAGTTTAAATGTTTTTACTAGCTGTTTCCCGCGACTTCGTCCGCGTGGAATTCTATACATCAGCTTTATTTATTTGTATAGTTGCCAGTGAAACTCCCGTCAAAATCAGTTCAGTCGTTTCGGAGATTAGCCGGAACAAACAGACAGGCAAACATTTTTTTTTTATTGTGTTTCTGTTGTATGTATCGTACATACTTTTTACTTTCTTGTATTTAGTAAAAAGCTGTTATTTTGACATTATTTGTATGCATAGATGTATAGATTTAGAATATTTTCAAACATATTCCTATCACAGATATTGGGCGCACGACCTGCCATTTACATTCTAAATGTTGCCAATGAAGTATTCGGAAAAAAAAATTGGTTGTCTGTAAAGTCGATTTAAGGACGATAGTTTATCGTGACAACGTCATAACAAAACATTCCCTTCCCTCGCTCCGATAGTAACGTTACAATGAGCGTAACGGGACAATGATCGTAACGGGACACTTTTTCGATCGTGCAGCCGGCGTTCATCGATTTATTAAACGTTGTCACGTCAAATAAGGTGCAATAAAAAATTTACCTTAAGGTGCTTAACTTACGAGTATAATGAACAGTTTTTACAATGGGACCAAACCTGACATCGCGAACAAAAATTCATCTGTTCCATTTCGGTCGAGTTATGCGAACATAAAATAATGTACGGAGCAGCTAGTTTTCAATTACACCCTGTTGTTATTTTCTTCACATCACTGAATCACATCACTGAAAGAGAATGACGTATCTTTTCTCCATAATGACTAGTTAAATAGTCCACTCCTCCCTTCCCTACGATCATACGTCAGTCCGGTTCATCGCCCTCCCGACGTGTCCGTACTTGTAAGCTGTAGCGACATCGCTCCGTTCGCGTTACATGCTTCAATGGAACTTTGCACTAAAGCGAGTCACTTGCACTATGTTCTGCAGTTTATAATTTTAAATAGGTGTATTTTAATGATTGTCGTTTTTGTTTAATTCATAGGTTACTTTACTTTTATACGAGTAGTATCTTAGATCGATCGATTCGATTATTTGAGTGCCCGTTTTTTTTGTGAAGTTTTTTTCTTTCCAAACCTCTCTATTTTGTGCCATCTCTATTCATGTTGGCCCCGCAAACGTGGTTATATTGTCACACCACCTTTGCCGTGGTCTACCTCAACGGGGGTTTTTCCCAGTGGTCAGATTGACAGTCAGACTAGTCTATCCAATGGGATTTTTTTTTCCCGTTGGTCAGATTTATTCGGCAGCTGGGAAAACAACAGAAAAAAAGTACAATGAAAGTAAAAACTGTTTTGCATTTAAATAGGTAGATATCTTACAGTTTTATCTTAGGCGTTCTAAAAAATTACCAACATTCAATTCTCCATTAGTTAACATCATTTGTGAATACATTATGAATTCGTCTCTCATTACATTTTCCTTTGTCGGTTTATTTGTTATTTTAGTAAAATCACTTTTCAGTAAAATTCTCAGTAAGTTGATTATCCCGGGTCCTTTTCTTGTTATTTTTTTATTTAGTTCTTTATGCCAACTTTCTAAACAGTTAGTAGTTCTATGCCTCTGCCCAAAAACAGACCAAGTTTGCTTAAAATCAGACTTCTCTAACCACTGCTTTTGAAAATATTTTTTAAATGTTTGCATGTTGGCCGAATCAGGAGCATCATTAATTATATATTGCCAACTAAATGTGGCGGTAGGTAGTAATGGCAGAGTTCCCGAAAGTACAATAATGCGTTTTGATGTTTTTAGATTTTGTCAATTTTAATTTTTTGGCTTGCTTCCACACGTTATTGGAGAAATGAAAATAGCAACCTTTTATTTCCGCACCAGGGTATACTTTTTTTAACACATTAGAAGCAGCAACTTCAAAATCCAGGGTAAACTGTTTTGGTTCCATATACGGCAGTTGTGATCGTAGCATGCTAAAAAAATTGATGTAGCTTTGTTCCGATTTATGGGACATCAATACATAAATTAATGGTATAATATTAGTGGTGTCAATGCTGCTTTCGATATCACCATGGATGCTATTGATGCTATATAACTGTGAAAATGATGTAAAGGCCACGCTCTTAAATGTTCCGTCACAAAAGAAATGTTTTACTCGTTTTAAATATTCTTTCGATTGCGACGTACAAAAAACAATTATACGTATTCCTTGGTCAATAAAATCTGCCAAAATGAAAGTTTGAAATTCTTCAGGGATTTCAACGTCAATAGGGTTGTCGTGAATAGTTTGGTAACTTAAGCGGCTTTATTTCGTTGACGGTACACCGTACTTTTAATAGATTGAAAAGACGGTATATTCGTTAAGTTTAAGCCGGAACCTTTTAATTAAGATCCATTTAGACCGAGCACATTACTCCACTTCTTGTTAAAATAGACATAACATGACATGTTGTGATGTGATTGACATTTCATAACAAACAGGAAATATTTGTTTTAAACAACCATGAAACAACTTGCAAAGAATTTCAACCAGTGTCAACAAACTCCATAATGTCACAAATAAAACCTATTTAATAGTTTTATAACCTCTTCGTATTCAACAGTACTTTACTAAATTAGGAGCTGATCTGACCAACGGGAAAAAAAAAATCCCATTGGACTGTCAATCTGACCACTGGGAAAAACCCCGTCGTTTAAAATACCCAAATTATTAATGTACTTTTTAGTACTTACTCACACTGAAGTGCCACTAGTATAGTAAGTAATAGAATCCATTTTTCCATAAAATGTTGTTTTTTTTTCTAGATAGGTCGTGTAAACAACTGAAGCTCAATTTAAATGATACCTTTTCCTCACCAAAGTCATACGTAATATTTTCTTAAGAAAATAGTCTTGTTAATCTATCAAAGGTGAAACCATGAAAAACTGCTTCAACAATTTTAAACAAAATAAAAACTGTAACTGGAAAACGCCCTCTGTCGGCGCGACCACGCGTTCATGTTCACCGAACAAAATGTGTCAAATGAGCGCGACAATCGCGTATTCGTGCGACGAACACTTTTAATAAAACACGGCCTTAGGGACACAGAAACATGACGGGGTCCATAAGGGCCAATGCCTGCCAGGGTTGCGAGTCTGTCCGAAAGAGATATCACGGCCCCGGCACAGGCAACGGAAGGAACACGGGTGGGTTTTAGTCAGTAAAAGTCTGACACACTCTCCCGCTCCGCCCAAAGCGGGAGAAGTTAGGTTAGGTTAGTTGATAATTTAGAACCCTCAAAAAAAAAAAGGGACACAGAAACAAACCTTTTTTTTTTTGGGGTAAGAAATTATCAAATAACTTCTTCCGCTCTAGTCAGAGCGGGACCGTGTCCGACTCTTACTATCTAAAACCCACCCGTGTTCCTTCAGTAGCCTTTTCGTTACCAGGGGCCACGGTATCCCTTTCGGACTTTCCCGCAACCCCGGCAGGCATCGGTCCTAGGGGACCCCGTCAGTTGTGCTAACATCATAGCCTTTTTTTTTTTTTGGGTGGGAAATCATCAAATGACTCCTCCCGCTCTGGGCAGAGCGAGAGGGAGTGTCAGACTTTTACTGACTAAAACCCACCCGTGTTCCTTCCGTTGCCTATGTGCTGGGGCCGCGATATCAAAATGCCGCCATGGGATCTGGAGGCGAAGGTCCTCGCGCACATGTGGGAGTTGCGCGAGGAGGCGAAACGCCGGGGTATAACTCCGCTGCCGCTACAAATCGCGGCACAGCGGACAGAGCTCCGGCGGGATCTCATGGCGGCATGGAGTGTGCGATTGTCGCAACCCAGCGCTGGGCACGCCACAATTGCGGCGGTAAGTCCCCTCTTTGAAGCTACGGAATATCGGGACTATAATTTCTAATTTATCTTCTATCTACTTATCCATGGTATAATAATATACTTCGCCAGGTATGGCATTCCGAAACACAGTGGTCACGTGGGCAACACAAGTCTACGTCAACACATCTGTGTTACCAGAAGTTTGTAATAATAACTCCCCAACCACCTTTATTACCTGTGCGAATCCGATAAAAAAATGAGGTTTTAATTAACAATTACGTTGGTTTATGTTTAAATTGAATTGTTTCGTTTGATTAGACACACGAAACGACAATTTAAAAGCTTTGGTTTCTGAACATCTTTCCATAATCGTGTTTTGTTGCAATAGAGTGGCAACTGGATAGTGACGTAAGCATGTGTTAGTCCCGGAATGCCAGACCTTGTTTTATTAGACCATGTACTTATCTTTATTTTACCTACTTATTATAAATTAAAGTCACATTTGGTGTTTGTTTGTATGACCGCATTGTTTTTCTACACTACGTAACAGATTTTGATGCGATTTTCACCATCATTAAGAAAATGTATTCCGGCCGGTTTATGTGTATAATACATTCATATTAAACTTGCATCAAAGCAGCGGTTCGCTAGTTGCTAATAAAACCCAACTACAATATCCGTAGCGAATGTAAAGGAAGAAGAAGAATCTACATCCCAATACATTCATGTAAGCGTTTCGTATCGTAAGAATTCATAAATTCATGTTGAATTTTATGCAATTTTATACGAAACTGTACCTAATATACAACATGGTATTCTGAGATAGTGGAACCTATTGTTTTGTTATGACAAGGAAGTTTACTTAATATCGCAAGTAAGATTTAATATGTATAGCCACTCGCACAAATATGCCTTTACGTACACTTCATTAGCAACTTGAAAAAAATATTTTGTCCTACTATTTTGATTGTAATTTTATTTTGTTACAAAAATTGTATTTTGGAACCCAAACTATGAAATAGGTCTTTTCTCTGTATTGTAATAGTTATTCCACGAGAAAATGGCTTTTGAATTTTGCAAAATGTAAATAATAATTGGACCCTGTTATGCAGAAAAGATCCAACCAACGTTTCATTACACTATGCGTGGATCTTTTCTGCTTAACCGGGTCCAATTATTGTGCTCGTACCTTCAAAAATATTAAAAATTATTGACTTATGACCTTTTCCTTGACTACAGAGAAATAGGTCAATTAACTCATCGAGTGTGGTTTCATGTATTTGCAAGGCATTAGGGCTTTACCACGATTCAGTCTAGTTTTTTGCAAGATTCTGAAAGTAATTTCTCTAGAAAAGAAAAGCTTCTCAGGAATGTAGGGGACTTTTATACAAAGTTATAACTACGCTTTGATATTAGCAAAGAAAAAACCGGCCAAGTGCATGTCGGACCACACACAATGCAAGTTTCCGTAGTTGGGATGAATTTATCCCAAGACCAAACTTAACATTGTAGTTGAAAAACATGTTCTCCGATACATTCCAACTGCAAATGTAAGTTTGTACGCACAACATTGAGTGATTTACCATGTTATTCTCAGATCATAATACTTCTTATAGGTTTTCCTGTAATCTATGAGTAAAGAACCATTGTCTGTATAGTTTTTCAACATTTTAGACTCAGTAGTTTCGGAGATAAGGGGGAGTGGTAAATTTTCATCTATTTTCTTAAATAACATTTAATGTATTTATTAAACGTTTATAAAAAATATATATTTGAGATCCTCGCAAAAAGCCCTGTAATTTTTTTTCTTATGTGCTGCTCTCCATATTTGAAATTCATTTAATTACGTTACCCGTACGTGTTTGGGTCAAAGAAATACATATGTGTACTGTGGTATTCCATTATTTGGAACCACATCTTTTAGTTTATTTACGTATAAACACGTTATTCTTTCGTTATGTTATTATATTAAACAAACCACCTTTTGATATATTTTCCTATTGATATTCTATGACACATATTTAACTCACTTTTATATTCTGTAGCACTGTTTACCTCTGTAAAGCATACTTTTAATTATCTCTTGTATTAGCATCCAAATCGATTTTATATTATTATCTTTCCCTTTTGTAAAAAACTTTAGAATATTTAAATTCTGACGTTTTCATCTTAAACTGTCATCTGTCGTAATTTACTTTTCTAAAACATAGACAGAACACACCATAGATAAGTGCACTCTATATTCTCTCATAAAGTGGGTGTACACACTGAACCTTCGCAATAAGCGTAGATCTAAGATTTCTCCTCTGTAAGCCGTTTTTATTAGTGCTGGTCATATCTAAATTAAGAATTAACTTGAATATATTTTTAAAACGTTTAAAATATGACACAGAACGATAAAAACGGTCTTCATATTTTTCAGTCTAGTCTTGTCTTAGCCCTCGGAGAGTCGTATTTTTAACTTGAGACAGTCGCTGTTTTTCTGCCCTTAAGTCTGATTTGTCGAACTGTTAGCTACTCGAATATTAGTCTCATGTAATTAGCATAACTAGCGTGCGCGGGTGTTCTAATCATACTGTGTAATTTGAACTATCAACCCTGAGTGTATTATAACAATAAACATTCTAATACTGTGTAATACTGTGTTTAATTCGCTCGGCCCTCCTGCCTAGCCCTGTAGGAGGTGCTCACTTCTAACGAACTCTTAACCACGCGGCGTGAAACGCCGCGAGCACACGCACACGAAGGCCTCCGACGCTAGACGACGTTACTCTACGAGAGAGACCTCCGCCGTCACCTGTGACGCTAGTGCGGTCCTCCCGCCTCAAAGCGCCTCCATCTACAAACTCTCACAACCTCCTCTCCATTCCACAGGCTGGAGTGTATCTCAAGGGTGGATAAACCTCAGCCCAGCCTCCTCCACGCTGCCTGCGGCCTGCCTGCCTGCCTGCCCACCTGTTCCACTGCCTGCCTGTTCCTGCCTAACCCGAGCCTGTCCTGTGTCCTAAACTTACCTTTACTTTTACTAATTTTAACTTTTAATTTTAATACCTTTTTATTTTAATTTAATTTGTGACCTACGTTTCCCTCCACGGAGGAAAACGTTACGTTACAGTACCTAATTTCAACTTAATCGGTCCATTCGATTCGGAGCAAATTGGCTATGACAGACGGACAGACAGACACACGAGTGATCTTATATGGGTTCTGTGTTTTTCCTTTTTAGGGTTCCGTACCTCAACGGCACCCTAAAAAGACTTAGTGTTGGTTACAAATTACTTTTTATCCTCTAGATTTACGTGAGACGTAAGATTAAACTTCTAAACGTAGTTACTGACAAATCAATCACAAAATTCTGTCAAACAAAATAAAATTTCACTTTTTCTCGACAGAAATATGGAATTCAAATCCTCACAGGTAAATTCAAAACCAATGAGGCCAATCAAACTCTAACAAATTATTTACTAGGTGCTTGTGGTTTGGACATGAAAGAAAAACACCAACTTTGCCTGTATACCGAAGTTTGGTAAAGTTACCAAAGTCAATTCGGGTCGACGAGTAAAGTAACTGTAGGTGATAGGTTTCGAGGCGATCATGTTTAACTTGAATAGTTTTTTTTCTCTAATTTCATGTTTTCGTTTATTGGGGAAAGTTGTGATGGTGCGAGGGTAAAGAATCCTTATGTCAAGAATAAAGTTGCTCGTACAAACCAGGTAGATAATGTCAGGAAAATCAATTCTCCAATAGACTATCAACTTATTCTCATTATTTACTGTCATTATTTGATGATTGTATGAAACGGCTATACCAATTTTATGCGCAAGCGGTGTACGTCTCTGGCGCAGAGTGCGGGGCAGCGCCAACACCGTCCTGGCGATGATCGCCAACAGACTGGATTGCCCTTATATCCGGCAATGCTGCAGCAGACGTATTGGTACCTTGTGAGTGTTCGTTTTTGTTTGTGCTTGTGATCCTGTATGTATCCTTTTATGAATGTCTGTTTATGAGTTTAGTTACTTAAAATAAGCAAATTTATTTTTACATTTTGTTATACCAATTTATTTACCTGAATGCAAATTAGGAAAATGGCTGCTAATGTGGCACATAATGTTTTAGAGAAAGTTTGATGTCCTGAACCAATATGTTCGCCATCATCATCATTATTTCAGCAGAAAGACGACCATTGCTGGAAGCCCAAGCACTTCGTCCGGTACTGTGCTTCCCGCATCTAGCGGATTTCTAAGGCCCTCACAAAGCCATCGATCCACCTTGTGGGTAAACCTGGATGTTGTTTGTTTTTAATGGCCCGAAGTTACCGCCGCAATGAGTAAGCGTGGTGATGTCATTTTTCTTATTTTCGATACGTCAAAAAGGCTTTTGCCCAGGATACAGTAAAATACTGCGCAAACAAAATAGAAATAAGTTTTCTCTGCAGAAAAATGGTGCCAAATACACTACAAATCATTCCAGACAAAAAACCGGTCAAGTGCATTTTAATAAATTATACTGAAGATGTGCTGGAAGATAAAAGTGCAGAGGAAAATTATTTTGTTCTGATTTATAGTCTTGAATTTTATTATGATTAGAGTGTAAGATGTTGGGAGGAAAATTTTCAAAGTGTATTGAGGTCAGGTTTCAGTCTACTTAATGCCCGTTTTCACTATACTAAGCGACACCTAAATGAATGGTGGGATTTTCAAGCCAAGTATGTAGGCATTTAGGTATCACCAAGTGTTGGTAAAATCGAGTATTAATACTGTGTTTTTATTGAAATGTTATGAAGTTCCTAAAATATTTGACACCAGCCCCAGCCGCGAAAAAGGAAATCCTTTTCCCCTTTTCCTGTTCAGACTAAGGTATAGGCTGATTTTATCATAAATTCTGGGTGTTAGGTTCATCGACGGACAGACTTTATTAAGGGAGTGAGCATTACTCATGAAAATAAACAACTTTTAGTTATACATTTTGATCGCGATATTTTTATAGCAGATTTGCTGTTTATATATATATACATAATTATGAACCCAATTAAAGACATCTAATGATTTATAATAATATTGAATTGTTTGAAACTTAGCCCTCTACCTCTCTCCTAATTTTGCTGAACCCAACAGGGTCCATATTGGTCTATACTATACTTTGTTATACGACTACCATGTAATACTTAGGAATGCAGTAAAGAATTGAGTATTAAGCTACCTATTCAGACGGATATGGGGAGATAAATGCTGCTGGTTATCGTAGGTACACACAAATCAATGCATCAGCAGCGTGTGTCAATCTTACTTTGCCATCAGCCACACATTCAGTCATCATTCTCCCTCTAACCTCAGCCTCTGTTTTAGGCGTATTGCCAATACCAAAGACGCTAGGCCATAGTTTATCGTTACTACCCCTAGCATGACGTATATGCAACTCATATTTCGCTATCGGTAAACGGGTGACAATCCATAAAGATTATTCCTCTTCGTACGGTGAATCGACATTGCCGATATTCCTACGTTTGGCACACTTAGCACAGAAAAGTATTGGGTCAGGCGACATTTGGCTCAGAGCCAAGGTACAATCTTGTAGCGTTTTCTTTTTTACTACATTGTAAAGTAACAGAGCGTAACCGATTTAGCAATAAATGGGAATGGGGTTGCTTCGTAGTTTTTTAGTTCTGCGTTCCGGCCCTCTTTGTCGTAAGAAAAACGGTGCTTTTCGATTCAGTTTTATGAAAATTATAAGTCTTGAAAAGACGTAATAGATACAAAATAAGTTTATTTCGGACTATACTATTTACAGACATAATATTTTTTATTCGTTATATTTATACTGACAAATCTAAAAAATAATATGGGTACAATCTATCCCTAAAATATATATATTATTTACAAGTTTAAAAAGGAAATAAATAATAAAGGGAAGAGTAGTCATTCAATTTTTTTTAATTTTTTTTTATTAATTTTTGGCATTGGGCATAAACAAATTCGTGCGCATCGCTGTAAGTGAGAAAAGTGCCTAAATGGCTGGCAGCATTGCCAGGTTGGATGGCAATGCTGATTCTTTGACCTTAAAATTGGCCAGCCCTCTGTTCACGTGAAGAGTCGACCAACCGCTTGGCAATGTCTCGAAATTCTCGATGAGCACTCGGACTCCACGGCCCTAGTGTTCCAACCATAAACGGCTCCAACATATAACTCTCAATAAGATTGAAATATTATAGAATACTTATAAAAAACCTTTTCTCTCAAAGAGAAAGAACTGGGTTTTTAAGCTTTAATCATTAGGCTGGTTTCACAGGTGTCCGGGAGACCCTTACGGGCTGTCCGTACATGGGTGTACACCCGCTCCACCCTGCTCTGAAACGAGGAAGTAGTACGGTACGTTGCGTACAGATCAATCCGCGTCGCGTCGCTGTGAAACAATGTTCTAGCGCCTCACGTGTGTCTCCGTTCCGGGACCCCGTACGGGCGGTACGGGCTGAACGGGGCTATGAGCACCGTTCATGAATCTCGAATCAAAACTAGATTTGAAAAGAGATTACTATGACATAATTATGTTAGTCTAGAATAACTTAACCTTGGCTCTAGATAAAATAATGGCTTAAGGCGAAAGCACCAGGGTAGTCACGAAATTCAAATTCTCTTACGTGTTTTTCAATTGACAGGTCAGTATCCGATTTTTTGTTGATTCAATTATGATAAGTATTGATGATTTTCATAATATAATATTATAATTCAATAATCATATTTTGATCAATATTATAATCTCACAATTACCTGCAAATTGCAAAAAAACATAAGCATTATAATTTCTCGGGCTTCTTTAGCACATCCCCCTCAAGCGGGAATGATTATGACGTCAGAAAATCTAGTCTTCTTATTCCCGCAATATTCTCACCAAATCCTCCACTACACATTAGATAACAGAATTACATTACGCGCAATAAAAGCTGTGTGGTGACGTCACTCGCCTACGTCATAGTACAAACACCAGCATAGCAGGTGTTCTTTCATTACCCAATGAACGTCGCGGTGTAATCGTATTAGTTGTGTCGACAGACGCGAGTGTGTATAAATAGAGAAAAATTGCTGTTTTTATCTCCTAGATGTGGAATATTATGGGCATGGTCTAATAAAACAAGGTCTGGCATTCCGGGACTAACACATGCTTACGTCACTATCCAGTTGCCACTCTATTGCAACAAAACACGATCAAGGAAAGATTTTCAGAAACCAAAGCTTTTAAATTGTCGTTTCGTGTGTCTAATCAAACGAAACTATTCAATTTAAACATAAACCAACGTAATTGTTAATTAAAACCTCATTGTTTGATCTGATTCGCACAGGTAATAAAGGTGGTTAGGGAGTTATTATTACAAACTTCTGGTAACACAGATGTGATGACGTAGACTTGTTGCCCACGTGACCACTGTGTTTCGGAATGCCATACCTGGCAAATTATATTATTATACCATGATTATGGGTAAGTACATAGCGTAGGTTTTATTTTTGATGGCCTTAATGTTATTGTTCTTACTTATTACTCCTTCTTTCAGCGCTAAGAAACAAAACAGCAGCTGCCTCATTTTACTGTAAATATAGCAAATGCTAAAAGAGGTATGATGGTCAACAGGGTGTAAAGTTCACTCATCCTCTATAGAAAAGGAAGGATCATCCGATCAAATGGGTGTCGTGTCTGTTGGGCAACTGCCCAACGATTGATGTCGGTAGTTATTTATATGCTGATCGTGTTGTAAACATTGCTTGCGCGATGCATGTTTTCGCGTGACGTCATTATGATGGGTTATTCGCATGTGGCGATGCAGATGCCGCCACAATATCATCCAAATACGCAGATAGAGGAACGCAGAGATTAGTCAATATTAAAGGTACATTTTCCATTTAGAATAGCAGCATATTTTAGTAAAATTAATTTCACCTTTCTTTTACAGGATCGAACATGAAAAAAAAAATGGTTTACAAAGAATAGGCATAAAGTAAATCAAATGACACAGAATAATTTTGTTGTACGAGGATTCAAAACTGCTAAGTACCAATGTAAAGAAAAACCTGCAAGAAAAACCTCTGTAGAAAACGTGGTTTTAAACCGCCAACCCGTAACGATCAAACGTGGATAATCAATGTTTCTCCTCTGTAAAGAAGCCTTTGCCTTGCCATGAGACTAGGGTTGCCAGGTGTCCGCCTTTTTACAATCGTGTCCGGCCAAATATTTACAAGTCTGGTTGTTTTAGGTTTTTGGTCAACTCCACCTCACCAAAAGATGGCCGAACAGAGACGCGCACACGCATGACTCGCGATAGTAGATTAAGAGCATTCATCCAAAAATTTGGCAACGTCGCTAATAGCTGTGAAATATTTACCTGTTTTGATTAATTTGGCGATATTACTGTATAAAGAAATAAGAAATATGGCTAACTATTGCACTAGAATATTAATAATGAATTGCAATTATTATAACACTGAATGTAATGCTGTAACCGTTGTAGGTGTAAAAAAGGCATTTGTAAAGTTTCAAAATACTTTTTTTACATCTAAAACTAAATATTCGGTGTTACAATATTTGCATTTGCAGATTATTGCATTTCATTATTAATATTTTCGTCCACTAGTTAGCCATTTTTCTTATTTCCATAAGTACAGTAAAATCACCAAATAAATCAAAACAGCGAAATATTTGACAGCTATTTGCGACGGGCAACTTTCTCAAATGATTAAATACACAAGTCAAAAAGAAGTTTCATATTTTTTTTTTCTTAATACGAACCTTTGTGTCAGGCTTTCAGGCAAAATTACCGGCTAAATATGAATCGGTGTCCGGCTTTTAAATTTTTCGGCCTAACGACTTTAGCCCTATATGAAACAGTTCCTGCCCAGTGCAGTATACATAAAGTCCCATTACAAACAACTAACTCTAAAGATAACAGCTTATTCCGTGGTTTGGTAATGGGTAATATCCCCGCCATCTATACGCTGTTGGGCTATTTATTTTACACCTTACCACCGCCTGTGGCCTGGAGCAGTGCCAAAGTGATTAATCTTGCTATCTCTTAGCTATGTCATTCAAGAAAACAAAAGTTTGCAATAAGTTCAAAAATGTCAGCCATTTTTCATAGTTACGTCATCGTCTTTGATATTTTTGGAGCTGTTTTCGAGATCTCGCGATACCTTAAAAGCTGTACGTTTACTATTAATAGTATTATGATTTGTGAGTGATCTAAGTAAATAGTGTGATCGCACTCTTCACTGTTTTCAACAAAAAGTCATAATAATAATGCTTGTAATTGTATTACTCCAGGATTTAACTTGAATCATGGATGCATTCAAAAATATTGAACCTGGAACAACTTACAGCTGTCCGTAGGTTATACCTACACTGAATCGTTCCATTGGAGACTTTTGACAAATACGCAAGAGTTTAGGAATCAATCATATGGGGTCAAATTAAAATTAGCTAGCGAAACTTCAGATACGTGAAAGGTTTCCATAGCAAACCAAAATAAAACTGATATTCTCAACTCATCACACATCAATTTTGCCAGCCAATTCAATTGAACTTTTTAATTTCCTCTATCTCAAGGAATCGGCATTCAGGATTCAAGAATTTAACCGTGGAATACCTTTTTCCACAGTTATTTCCGTGCTTCACGAATAAATTAAATTCCTACTGCAATATTATACGAGTATATAAAATTGTGTCGTTACTTGGAAAAACCCAGACGAGCGCTTTACTTTGTGTAAATTATTTCATCACCTCTGCTCCCAAAACGGTGGAAGAAAACATCGTGAGGAAACGGGCATGTACGGTGTACGGTGGATGGCACACGTCTTCGAATTTTTGGTTCTACAAAAATTCGAAGACGTGTGCCATCCACCAACCCGCACTGGGCCCGCGTGGTGGATTACGGCCCACTTTCTCTCACCGAGAGGAGGCCTATGTTGTAGCAGTTTTAGTTAGAGATAATTTTATTTTGCAAATATGGGTAACAGCAAATGATGACAAAAAATATAAAGTTCAGCCATATATTACCACATAGGCATGCAAAGGAACAAACATTGAACATTATAAGCTGATTATTCATAGTTGGTAAAAATGCTCCAGCCCATGTTCTCTTGTCATAACCTCTAATCACCTTAAAAAGCACCAGTGGCCGTATTATTTCCTAGAAACCTTTCAAACTAGAAAAAGCACAACAATGTCATATTACTCTCTGGAATAATACAGTTAATAGCAATAGTTTCCGATACATCAAAAGATTGACGGCGCGCGCTGTACCCGTTGTGGGCCTGATTCGAAAAGTTTGCGCTCGAGTCTCGACGATTTGACGGTGATTCTTGAGTATTTTGTGCCCCTACTACTGGAAGAACATGGACTGGATTGGTTTTCTCACATATTAATGTTTTTTGTTTGTGTGGATTTTCATTTGATATTTTACCTGTTAAATTGTAGGTCTACCATGATAGCCTGCTTTTTTAACACTGCAAATAATGTTGACAATTGAAATTATTTCATGTTGGATTAGCTTGTACGTGCCAAGTCAATTTATTAAATATTTTCATTCAAGCCATCTATCAAACACGAAAAAGATAATTATAGTGACTGTTACACAAAATCTGTCACATCAATACACCACAATATACAATACATAATTTTCTGTGGATCTTCTTCGTCTGCTTCGTCTGAAAACGGATGGTTTTCTATTTCCCCGCTGTCATTTTCTTACAGATAGCAAAAGAATATCTTGAACTGAAATGAAATAGGTTTCTAAAAACTACATAGAATATTAGCTCGGAAAACGCCGGGAGGGGACCCTACGAGGACATCATGTATTGACATACTGACCTTAGAGTGATGTTCTGCATGTATAAACGTAAACGAAGCAAATCGATGAGTATGTAAGGATCGTAGCTGTTGGCGTTCTGTAGTTTTTGCCTACCCCCGTGAGAAGCCGTGAGTTTGTGAACCTCTTTTGATAAAACTTATAATAAACATTACTGTACATCTCCTATAACAAAGTTTCTACTACTCGTAACTGACTGATCGAGAACAGATAGTAAGGCAAGTACTCTACCGCAACTAATGGGTAAAGATGTTACAACTTTGATTAACTCTTAGTTTTCGATAAGATTAGTAATTTGTTACAATTTTGTTGGGATTACTTTGTTATGATTTTGTGAGTACAGGTGCAGGTTTCTGTACGTTGTTTTACTTTGTCAGTCGTGTTGATAGTCTAAAATATTAGGTAGCAGTACAAAAAAGGAAATTATTAAGAACAACTGTAATGTGGGCTGTAAAATTTCAATCTAACTTTTCGGATAAAACAGAAGTGATTGTATATTATAAATATTCATATCCATACATAGTGTAACGGTTAGAGCTGCGCAGGGTAGGCTGCACGGGCCGTTAGCGGATAGGTAGGTAGATGTAGAAGATAGTAATTGAAACAGCCGGATAGGTTAACATCCTGTAACTTCTAAAATAAGAGAATGATAAAACTACAAAAAAATATATGATGTACATTATCATGTAAACTTCCACCGAAAATTGGTTTTAACGAGATCTAGTAAGTAGTTTTTTGTTTTTAATACGTCATAAATCGTAAACCGCAATTTACCTTTCATTCAATCAACTCAAATATAAAAATAAAATAAAACATTTAATTGCATATAATTCCATCATTTAGGTACCTAATTATAATTTTTACTTATCAATAACTTAATTTAAAAAAATACACTATTATTAAAACATCGATCAGTTACAACGAACTACAAGAACTTTTATATTATGTTACTTGCTACTACGGAACCCTTCATGGGCGAGTTTTGACTCGGCCGCTTTTTTGTGTCTGTATGTGTGACCGCTTGGTTCTTCTAAACTACTCAATGGAATATGATGAGGTTTAAATAATATTAAGCTTAGATATAGCACAAAGATCTCGATATACAAATGAAATTCGAGAGAAGCAGGGGCAGGTCGCTACTTATGAATAATTATCGATAAACAAGGAAAAAACTATGTTTTAGTCTCTATGTTACTACTTCAGGCGTTACCTATTCTCTAAGAGAAAAATACCCGTGCATTATATTCCACTAACACATTATTAAATAATCAGTAGAAAAAAAAATACGCAAATTAAATTCCTTTATGTTAAAAGTTTTTCAATTCCAACCAGGCAAACATGCATACCTACTACATACATCGAGTCCATGGAGTGACGGAATCAGCTCTATTTAAATTAAATGTACTGTTTCGCTTTGTTTTAAAGTTTCTACTATGATAAATAATGCTTTTTAAATAAAAAATATAACAATGCAGGGCAAAGGCTTGTTTTTCTTACAGGAAACTATTGATTATTATGCTTGCTCACTGCCGGTTGGTAATTTCAAAACGCAGTCCAGGACTCTACACGGTATTTTCCATAGCTGTAAGTGACTGATGTCTTGCGACTAGAAGGTGGATAATTCAAATAAATATTTTGTATGTTAGGTACTTTTCAAGTTTTGGGCACGCCACAATTTTAGCGAAAAGTACCCTCTTTGAGGAGTGGCTAGAGAGGCGCCACGGCATCCTCACCTTCCGCCTGACGCAGGTCCTCACCGGACACGGTTGTTTCGGGAGGTTCCTGTTCCGCATAAGGCTGGATCGCCCGGAAGACACGGTGGAGCATACGGTGGAGATCTGGCAAGATTCGCGTCCTCACGCCCCTAGTCGCCGCAGGAGACGCCCCGGGCGTCGGGAGTCGCAAGCCGACTTCCGGCCACCGTAGACGTGGGCTTGCGGACGGTGAGCGATGGGTGGCTCGCCGTCCGATAAGGACCCAGGCCCGGGTCGACGGTACGTTGTGTTCCACTCGCGCTTCAAAGAGATGTCAGCACCAACTGACGGGGTCCGTTAGAGCCAATGCCTGCCAGAGTTGCGAGTTCCGTTCTCGTTCTCCTCTATGTGAGAGGGGCTCCTCTTAATGTGGGCCGTAATCCGCCACGCGTGCCTAGTGCGGGTGGCGTTGAGAGCAGTGGTGATGAAATAATTTTCACAAAGTGAAGCGTTCTGATAGGCGCTCGAACCTACGACCTACAACTCATAAGTCACGGCCGTTACCACTGGACCACCGAAACCAAACAACACCAAAAACCCCAAAATAAGTTACTATAATCCATGGTAGGGGTAAAAAAATCATTCAGTATCGATCGCAACTTTCGAGTTTATTGAAAAATTCTGTTGTTTCATCAGATTACAGGGCTGTTCACACGGAAAACCTTTATTTTTAAACTTCGTCCCATGAATTTAAATTAGGGTGCCGAGTTTGGGATGTTGATGAATGGACATCCGGGATTTATTATGTATGTGTATCGTTCGGAATACTCACGGATTTCCTCGCTAGGGATCAGCAGAGAAAAATGAAATTCGTGGCTGGGGATTACTGATGGTATTTTTAATCATGCTTGAGTCAATGACTTAAAAATGTTGAGCGTTCATGTTTTATATTGATGCATAGCATAATCAGTCTATAATGTTCCCACTGCTGGGCCTCAGGCCTCCTCTCTGTGAGAGGGAGTGGGCCGTAATCCACCACGCGGGCCCAGTGCGGGTTGGTAGATGTTAATGGTATATTGATAACTAGACCCAATTCTAAGGTGGTTTTTTCTATAAAATCCGGTCCTTTCGAAATTATATCATATTGATGACTAGGCTCAATTTTAATTAGGCTGATATAATCTCGAAAAAGTGTTCACTTTTGGACATAAATCGCTTGTGTATCATAGATCCGCAAATCATTACTTACTGTTAACAAATCGGAAAACAAAATATCGTGAGGAAACAAGCATGCCTGAGAGACATTTCTCGACGGCATGTGAAGCCAAGTCAAAGGGCCTTTTTTTTTTGGGTGGGAAGTTATCAAATAACTTCTTCCGCTCTGGGCGGAGCGGAAGAGCGTGTCAGACTCTTACTGACTAAAACCCACCCGTATTCCATCAGTTGCCTGTACGTTGCCAGGGGCCACGGTATCCCTTTTGGACTTTCCCGCGACCCCGGCAGGCATCGGTCCTAGCGGACCCTGTCAATTGTGCAGACATCTCTTTGAGGCGCGCGTGGAACACAACGGGCCATCGCGTCGACCCGGGCGACGGCGATCTACCCATTGCTCACCGTCCGCAAGCCCGCGCCTGCGGTGGCCGGGAATCTGCAAGTCAGAGGCGGCTGTAAAACTCTGACACCAGGTTAGTCACTAACTACAAGAAAAAAATAAAATACAAATAAAAAAAATAATATCTACCACGCGGGCCCAAAGCGAGTTGGTAAATGTCACATATCTTTGAATTTTTGGTTCTAGGACATGTCGATTTCCTCAAGATGTTTTCTTTCACCGTTTAGAGAGTAGTGAGCTGAGAGCAGAACAGTGGTGGCCTAGTGGTAACAGCCCTGACTAACGAGTTGTACGTTGTGGTATCGAACACAACTAGGCGCTTTACTTTTTGTAAATGCACAAGTATAGTTTGTCTCAAATTCAGAACCCAGGACTCTCTTCCTCGGTCGCGGGAAAGTCCGAAAGGGGTATCGTCGCACCTGGCAATGTACAGGCAATTGAAGGAACACGGGTGGGTTTTAGTCAGTAAGAGTCTGAAACGCCCTCCCGCCGTCCTCCGAGTTATTTGATAATTTCCCACCCTAAAATAAAAAAAAGGTCTCTTCCACAACTGGGCTCACAGCCAAACCAACTTCTAAGGACGAATTTCACGAATGAAACTGAACGCAATTAACATCTAAACCGAGTTCTAAGGCTGTTGGTGTCATCATTGACACTGACAGGTCTTGAACGCAGTTAAGATGTGCAGATCGCGCTCAGTTTCATTGGTGAAATTCCCCCTTAATCGGTCAATACAAAGCCCATAAAAATGGCTCACAATCGTTATCAAAACTTATGTGGTCAAGGAAGCTGATGACATCTTTATGGTGTAGCCAATCCCAATATCGCGGGTATAAATTATAACCATAAAAATAGTTTGAGAAATGTAATGAGGATAAAACGAAATAGGGTGGCTGTATCTTGTGGTGGGAAGGGACATGTGGTGTGGTTATGGAGTAAGGTGACCAGGATTTTTTAGGCAGGGTTCATTGGACTCGGATATGAAGCTAAACTTTGTACCTAACTACATCGGAGACGCTTGTGTTTGAAAATTGTTTCCGTCTATTAGAACATGAAAGAATCTGAAATAAGTTTATTAAAGAATATAATAGCTTCCACTAGCGGTTTCACCCTCGTGATATCTTTATAAGTTATAGTATTTATAATTTTAGTAGAATGGTAAAACTTAACATATGCTGTTACTCCGTGATTTTACAGCATTCGACAGTTTTTAATTTATTAATCGGTCTAGTAGTTTTTGACTTAATTTATTACAAAATACCTACAAATATTTTCTCTTAATAATATTAGTGTAGACAGAAAATCTACTGAAAACGAAAACTAATAGAAATATCTGAAGAAACAAGTTATTATAACTCAATTAAGCCAATTTTTTTTTTTTTTTCAAATTATCTAACCAAAAGTAACATAACTTATAAATGTACATATTTTTATTTTTAAACAATTGGTTTCGAGTAAGCCATTTCCTTCGAATAAATTATTCATTAGATATCATTAATAATCATAACGTTAATACTTACAAATAACACTAAATTGTGTCAAATAAGCTATGGAATATTTAAAAGCAGAATTTTGGTTAAGTAAACAAAAGTTTAATTTATTAGTTCCTTCAGATTTTGTATAGGTTTTTATTAGGTTTGATTTCTTTACTACGGAATGTACAAAATGATAGTTATTTTTGTTAATTAGTTATAACAAACACACGTCAAAAAATATATATTTTAAAACTAGACGAGGTAGGTAGTGTTTCCTATCCGATTACTCTGATTAGTAACCTAACACAAACTATGAGGCCAGTCTTTTGTAAAGTCCAGAATATATTATCGGTATTAGATTATTATGTGGACCATGCAGATTAGTATCTAATTAGGTTTTTTGAGGAAACAACCTTGTACATGTACACCAGTTTAATTGAAAAGTAAAAGTAATAATAGTAATAATTAATAGTCTGTTTTTGTACAAACTTGTGACTTCATACATCCTTCTTTTGAATTGTTTACTCTAATAGCTCCTACACACTATGCCGGCGGCCTGGCCGCCGGCATTGCCGCACAAAGCCGCACAAAAGAAATGAAGGTGAAAAATCCGGGGTCACGTGTCGCGCGGCAAAGGCAAAGTGTGTAGATAGTATGATAACAAAAATCCTTCAAAACCACAATAAACCATAGCCACCCGAACAAGACACGAGTCTTTACGATCAATTCAATCGTCTAACTTCGGCCAACTTCGTGTGCGATTTACGAGCAACCAATAAAACCGCTTAGATGATAGTAAAATGGATTTTAATGGCATGTGCAAGAGTGCCGATGGCTCTATATGGAAGGTAAGGTGTTATGTAAGCTATGTTTAATTAAGGGAGGTCTTAGTATATTAATTAACATTCTGGGGTAAGTATATCGAAGATAATAAAATTTCTATTGAGAGAGAGAAGTGATGTGAACCTGTTATATAGCTCCTAAATCTTTTGCGATGATTGAGCAGCTATAGGATTAATTATTATATTGAAGTAAAAGATCAGACGGTTTGAGGCTCCTTTGCACAAGTACGAAATCAGTCGAATTATTACGTAAAAGCGAAAATTGGTCCTTGGTTCCCAAAATCTAAGCTGTGTCTTCCAATTTTAGGTTCCACGTAAGTAGGCCAAGACAATCGTATTTAGTATGATTTTGATTTATGACTAGATGACCCGATGATCTTCGTACCACGTGAGATCGATAAAATTGGTGACAATTTTCATTAAAAAAAAATTATATACATTACATATTGAACGTGTAGGTATTGCACTTTGCTATGAAACAGCAGATTTTTTTTTATAACCGACGAAAAATTTCAACGCAGGGTGTTTCAGAATCATGTACTGAATCTATGGTATCAGTTTTAGCGTCGATGACCCTGCCACCCTGTATAATGTACGGTGGTACGAAACCCGTCATGTGCGAGTCCGTGGCCGGTTTTATTACTTAACTATAGCTTGTCACATTCATACTGAACCCAACAGCCCTGCATTAGTTTGAAAAATCCGATCTTATTGCACTTCAACCTTCTAAAGACCACAATTTTCTTTAGTTCTAAACTGTACCGACTAAGTGTAAACGTCGGGTCACACCGGAATGGCAGTGGCCGGCAGCGACACGGCGAGCACTTTCAGTGTGAAATAAT
Organism: Agrochola macilenta; assembly: GCA_916701695.1. NCBI lineage: Eukaryota > Metazoa > Arthropoda > Insecta > Lepidoptera > Noctuidae > Agrochola > Agrochola macilenta. Next base: position 3,567,291 of record OU753554.1, on the reverse strand, counting down.
TTTAAACTTTATCTACATACTTAAAATACCAATATCGCTTGAAAAGCTTGAAAGGTCTCGAGGCCGCCCGTGGTAACGCGAGTGGCCGCGTGCCACGCGCATCTTGTCGGTGGTTGTGCCTGCGGCTGCCAGCGGCTACGCGAGGCCGCTCGCGGCACCGCGGACGGCCGCGCGTATGTAATGTAGAAACTAAAATAGTCAAAAGGAGACTAGGCACGTGGGATCCGGAGTACGCGCGAGGCCGCCAGTGGCGACGCCGGATGCCGCTGGCGGACGCTGACAGCCGCTGGCGGCCGCTGCCGGCCGCTGCCATTCCGGTGTGACTCGGCCCTTACAGTACAAAATAACGCTTTACTCCAATTTCTGTACCTCAGAAAAATTATTACACAATCGTATTCCTTAAGATGTTTATTTTTTACTTCAGCTTGACACATTTATATTGAAACCCAAAGCCCTACTTTAGTTTTGAAAAATCCGAGTTTATTGCACTTAAACCTTCTAAAGACCACAATCTTCCAAGTCTTTACTTCAAAACTGTACCCACTAAGTGTAACAGTACAGAATAACGCGGCTCTCCAATCTCTGTACCATGCAAATGAGTAGGCTCCGAACGTCTGTTACGAACGATATTAATCACCACGCTTTATGACTATTCAAATTGAACTCAATCTTGAGGCTTAGAACTGTACTACGTTGGTATCAAGTTTCTACTGGAATTGGTTGATTTTCGGTTGATTTACTTGAAATGGTTTATGTCTGGGGTATGATTTTGAATGGTAATGTTTTAATGAATAAAGTGTTGGCAAAATGGTAGTGTGAAGATCAAGCTTTTTCCAGGAGGAAACAGAAACAGCTATCAATTGTGTCATTCCATCGCATCAGGCATAGAATAACAGCACATTTCATCTAAGTTTTCACGGTGAGATAAAATATAATATATAATAGACAGGCTGCTCCTGAGGGGGGGTCGTGGCTTACTATTAACAGCTACACGAATCGATTGATCAGGTTAAGCTGCGCTTGCCGCAGCCCCTCCATGCCCCGTAAAGCACGTTAACCCGTTGGTCCCGGTTGTCTTTCGCAGATCTTTGACAGTCGTTACGGGTCGTCAGAAGCCCAAAAGTCTGGCAACCAGTCTCATCAAGAGGTATTGTGCTACCCAGTTACTGGGTTGTGAAGGTCAGATAAGCAGGCACTCCATGTAAAATACTGATATTTAGCTGCATTTGGTTAGACTGGAAGCCAACCCCATCATACTTGAGAAAAGGCTAGGCAGGTGAGAGTGGCTGATCCACACTTGCTCACTGTGTCTTGAAGCTTGCAGAACAAATTGTCAAAAAAAATCTTCACATTAAAGGTCAGTTTTGTTTTAAGTCATGTAAAAAATAATTAACAGGGTTATTGGTTATATGTCGGCAATCTGTTAAGAGGATGTAGGAGAGGTCATTTGCAACCATATGACCCAGTATGACCCCTATGCCAATGTCAACCATTTTCGAGTAATTTGGCATTTTATATTTTAAAATGTACGAAATAAAAATATAAACGTCAAATGACTCGAAAATTGTTGACATTTGCTTATGAGTCTAAAGGGGTAATTTGATTGAACACCTCTCCTACATCCCCTTAATGGATTGCTGACATATAACCTATAACCCTGATGACCGAAGTGGGTAGAATAGAATAGAATATATTTATTGTAAAACATGAGTATACACAAAAATAAAATATGTGCGAGGTCTTAAAATAACAGGTAGATCTGCATGTTTTGCCATAAATGGCGTACAAAACAACATATTTTAGGTTTAGGATAAACGATAAAATAAAAAATTTAAAAAAAAAAAAAATTGAGTAGGTACACAACAAACTGATTAATAACTTAATCCTAATGCTAATTTAAAAGAGGGGAGGGAAAAAATTATTAAATGGTTTTAGGGTCAAATTGTGAAAAAATCGTAATTACAAGAATCTATTTAATTAATTGCGGTCATTTAAAAATTCCGATACGGTATAATAGCATTTGGCTATGAGATATTTTTTAAAGTGTATTTTAAACAGAGCAGTAGGCATTTGTCTTAAAGGTTTTGGGATTTTATTATAAATGATTGGTGCTAAACAAAAAATACTTTTACGCATCAATGCCGTGGTTGATCTTGGTACGCGTAATTTATTATTATCCCGTCGATTACGAATAGAAACGTCTGATAGTCGGGTATGTATCTCTTTCATTATTACCAGCCATATTTTAACTACTGTGGGAGTAAAAATTCAAAATTCAAAAGTCATTTATTTAAACTAGGCTGAGAATACTCGTAATTTACATTACGCTACACAAAATATAATTTAAATTATAAGCCATATGTTAGCTAGCACACGCCAATATATCAAACAAAATCATCGAGAACTATGATCAGGCCGAAATAAAAAACTTAATATCTAAATAAAAAGCCTCCAGGCATAAAGGGCGTGACCGCTTACATATAGTTGTAACTGGAAGTTATAAATGATAAACTAGGACCATCGATGTAAAATAAATAAACAAACAGTTAATTACTAATAACAAAAAATAATATGATCAATTGTCGAGGTCACTAGCTAACCACATATTGCAATACAACTCTTGAACAAAAACATTGTGATGAGTAGATTTTGTCAACAAGTAGGTTTTTGTCAACAATCAAACATCAAAACAAAATCGTACTATGGGTAGTGCTAGTTATTGCGCAATAGAAAAACCGTTTGCAGTTTAAATCAAATTATAATTTACGATCAAATTAATCACACTAGCAATTCTCACACCCCCCAGATAGACCCCCTTTTAAAGTTAATTATCGATAATTTGTCATGAATATTCAGAAAAATTTGGGCGGTCACATGCCCATGGGCGGCATAGTATATTTGCCCATAAAAATGTAGCATGATTATAACCAAAGTAGCGTTAAAATATTACTAAGTATGTCCGTTCATTGAGTATTTTCATGTCACTTATCAATACCTAATTAAAGAATGAAGTTAGTATTTATTAAGGCTTCGTGCACGAAAAAAAAACCCTTCTACGTCAATAACTTATCTAATAGTTAGAAAGCTTGATAAATTTAAACATTAAGTCTTTGTAAGTATAAAAGTACAGTTTTCGTGGTGCTAAACTATTCGTGTCAGTGACAGCACCTGTTAATAGTTTCATCACTTTTGCGCTCTCGAAAATATGGTTTATTTCGCCTTTAATTAACTGAATGAAGATATTGTATAATAATAAAATAAAATTTTGATTTTATTTAAGAGATAGCTGAAGTGAATTAATGTGTGATTTTTAAATTTATTCTTATAGTTAGCAAAATAATAGGAAAAAATACATTACTGACAGGGTTTGATAAAAAAAAAACAACTTTATTTTTATGCTATATTTTGAAACGAAATTGAAAAAAGTAGTTCAGCCACATGCAAGTAGACTACCTATATAACGATGTTGCAGATATTTTTAATGTTCAAAATTAAAAGCAGTTTCTTGTAAAAAAGTGATGAAACTCTGTCAGTCTCGCGTCATTTTTCGGAAGACTTGTTGCGAATATTTGTCATTTTCCATGTATACTTGACTAATTTGAAAAATCCCTTTTAGACATGCAAAACAAAGAACTCGACTTTTCAAATCACAAATAGTTTTGTTTAAATTATTTTTCCCTTTCTCACAACTAATAAACAAAATTTATCAAAATCAGTCGATTGTGTGTTTTATGCACGGCTTTTTAAAACCGCATTCAACAATCTCATTAATATCTAATTTGATACGCCAAATAAAATAGTTTTTTTAACAAACATTCAATGTAATTATTACAAATTCAATGAACGCTCCGTTCAAAAATTAATTTATCATCAATAATGAAATTCCTTTTTATATTATGTTGCGTATTTGGCGCGTCCATAATGGGTATTTTTGCGTCCTCTTTGCGTTTCAGAAAACGGGAACAGGTATTTCGTGGTAAGTGGTATTTTTGTGTCAAAAGACTCATTACAAATGTGTGTCCTATTTCTTTTCTATGACTTATACCTTCATTATTATATTATTATTGTAAGTCAGATAGTCTTTTCTAAACTGGACCTTATGTATTCGGTGGTGATGTTAGTTTGATATCTAATTACTTAGTTAAAGCGATGCGCTAAGGTAGCCCGCGAAATTATTTTTTCTTACGTTTTTGCAATTTGCAGATCAGTGTCAGGTTGTATGTTGATTAAAATATAATTTTCAACCGTAACAAATATGGCTTTACAGAATTATAATCATTAGAAGGTGTATTTTTCTGCTGTAATACCAATTCACGCTTTTTTTTTAGTAAATAACTATTGAGAGTTTATCAAGCACCAAAACCATACATTAGTACCTTCCTAAGCCTTGATAATAACTATTTTTGGTCCTTGGATACGTAGTTCACTGTATTACGGATTTTTGCTATTGCTGACTGTTTGAAGTCTAATATTTTGTCTTTATAATTTTCAGGCCGAGGCTCGGCGCAGGCGTTCTGCTATTACGACACAGATTGTGAACCACTATGCCAGTGTTTAGATACTTTGTGTTCTTGTTTTTATAAATAGCAACACAAATATAATTTAAAAACTCTCTATAATCAGTAATTACGGTATTAAAATGAAGACTTTGAAATGAAATAATATTATATTATATTATTAACGCGGTTTGCGGTTGGAGTTGCCTGGTAGAAATCGTCAATAATGAAAAAGCGTTATGCCCCGTCCATGCGACTTTCTTTCTCTCTCTCTCTCTCTGTCTCTTTCTGTTATATGCGAGTGTATGTGTACGTGCGAGATATTCGAGCAGACGAGCGTTGTGCGCGGTTCATTTAGTTACTCTCAACCGTTGTTAATTTATTTCATTGTGCCAGTTATTTAATACATATACGTAGCGAAAGGAACGTCGATGTCCAACCGGGTGTCCCACGACATCTCTCGTTTTTATTTCTGTAAAATGCCCCGGCCGCATTTAGGTCTATCGTGACAGAGCAATGCATGCCTAAGCTGTTTTGCTCGTTTAGTGGCTTCATAATTTTAACGAATTATCGTGCAATAATCCAATTAGAGAAAAGTTTACGCAGTCCGGAAACAAAAGTCAAAATGACCAACGCGTCACGTTTATTATGTACCGCCACCCGGGCGATAAGTGCTACGCAGCCCGAACTATCGCGACGATAACCGATAATGGTTGGTCTCATCACATCTGCGTGCTTCGTATCACTGTGCGAAGCTTCGTCACGATAGACGCAGATGCGGCCCTAGCATCAGTCTGTCTTATAAGACACTTTTACACATGAATTTTTTGGTCAATATTTTGAAACTAGATGGCGCTAGTATTTCCTTACTGACTGATCCCTAAGAAATCCCTTTGACTTCTTTGACTGCGTTATCAGCAAATACTATCATCATAATCATATTTAGCCCATAATGTTCCCACTGCTGGAACCCAGGTCTCCTCTCGGTAAAAAGGAGTGGGCCGTCATCCACCACGCTGCCGCGCTGGCCCAATGCGGGTTGCTGCATGTCACATGTTTTTGAATTTTTGATTCTAGGACATGCCGGTTTCCCAACAAAGTTTTTCTTCACCGTTTTAACAGCCGTGGTGATGAAATAATTTACGTCAAGTAAAGTGCCTGTCGGGTTTCGAACCTATGCCTTACAAATCGTAAGTCATCGCCGTTACCAGTGCGCCAACACTGCTCTTACGCAAATACTGTACTTAGTTTAAATATTGTATTAGATCTAGTGAACGTGATCTCAAACACGTATCTGTATCATCCACAGCACTTTGCAGTCCATTAAAGGATCTTTAACGTCATTATGGAAATAAATTACTATTACTATTTATTATTCCCAGTTTGAGTAAATCTTGTCTTGTCATTTCAACAAGTTCAAATACAAATTAATGTTCACGACCCATTATAACATTGTCACCTCTTAATCAATCAAGTGTAAATGCCATAAATTCTAGAAGCACTATTCGCCCTAATGGTTTACCTAAAGCCATATTTTACAATTCCATTTATTCACTCAAATTGCTTGAATATATAATACGATTTATTACTGTCGCTCCTTTAGACGCTATTAAGCTTAGTGCACATTGAATATATTAAAGCCACGCAGATGGTCGGCTTTTGGCTTTCAATACTGGCGCGAATACTGTTAATGGTACGTTTTGTAATGTACAATAGAGTTTTATTCTTGCAGAAGAAGATATTGTTAAGAAATAATGGAAGTTTTAAAATTGTTCCAGACAATGCCGTAGGTACCGGTTTGAGATAAAAATAAACATGTTACCATCTTCCTATGTTTGCCTTACCTTTGTTTGTCATCTTCTATAAATATTATTTATTTATTTTGTAATTTTGACGTTTTTAGATATATGTTTTTAAGCCAAATAAATGTATTGTCTTCTTCACTCCAAACTAGTTATGCTGCTTACACTATACGAACATGTATTGTATTACATTTTTAGATATTTGTTGTGTTAACAACTATATATACTTATTTATTTACAAATTGAGAAAACCTACTCAATATCTTATTTCTGGTTGTGACTAAAAGTTTACTTAAGAAGAGTGTTTGTAAATATAGAAAGTATGTATTTACATAATCATTTCTAGTCTGTACTTAATACAGTGTATCTTATTCTTGACATTGCGTTCCATAAAAGTCTAAAATTTAAAAAAGTTTATCTTTGGCAAATAATATATAGTTAAGGCTTTTACTTTTTGACTGCATTGTATGTTGAAAATACGACTAAGCGACCGGATTTCTAACACTTTCTTGATAGCTCCCAGGACCAGTATCGTCGACGTAAGCAATAAAATATAGATACTAGGTTTAAACGAGAGAGGGCGGGCTATATTTGCAGAAAACACTAGAAAGGTGAGTAAAGTACTATATAAACTAAAATTACAGTGTGTTAAAAGAAATTTAATCGTATAAATGAAGTAAGTAGTTTAATGTCATAATTGCATGGAATTTACACAGCAGAGTTGGATCGCGCTCACGCCGTGGTAACCGGCTGGCTCTGCACGGCCTGGTAGAAATCGTACTTAACGATCGTCATCCAGGCAACACGGGAAATCGTAGGCGTGATGTTCTAGACGCCTTTGCAAAGATTGGGTACAGTAAGCTAACTGAATGGGATAGAATAGTATGGAGAAAACTTTGCCCAGCAGTTGGAGAGTTATAACAAAAGAGTATGAATAGCAACAACTATTTAAATGCTATCTTCTACTTAAAAATAATGGTTGAAACTTATAGTCATAAAGGTACCCTTTATAATCTTTTTATATAGTTCCGAAACCATCTTCGGTCGAAAAATGTGATTTGTTATATTCTTGTAACTTGTTGATTGCAAAAAAAACATGAATATTCTATACTTCGACCTCGGCCTTCAGTTATAAGGATTCAATAGGATAATTGATAATTCAATTCAGTCTAAAATAAACTGTCCATCACACCGTATCGGAATAAATGCTTCCAGTATTATAAAATTGTACACAATTCATGTTGAATAAAATATTTCATTTGCCTGCATATTTATTCATTGAGTTAATAAAATAATATACAAGCTTTTATGTTTTAAACGTTGTCAATATTAAATTTTATCGCTTTTGTTTGTTTACTAAAAACATTCGCACTGTCGCGCCGGATTTCGTTTAAAATATCGTGAAACCGGGGAGTTGTGTTATTATTTGTATGAAACTAAATTAGAGCTTAAAGGTATAACTTTATTTAAGAATGAACATGCAGTTTCTCATCTCTCTTTCTGATCAATAGGTACACCTCTGCCTAAACCTTCGGAGGTTACTGGCGTGATGTTATGTGTTTTATCATCTTACGAGTAGCATCAGACAGGCACAATTTTTTTTTTTTGAGGCGATTACTAATGTATTTGTCCGTGAATAAAACACAATCAAATGAATTGATTGACTGATAGTAAACTTTTTTTAAATAAAGTACCTGGGCAACCGAGCTCTGCTCTGGTGAAAATAGAGAATGCTCATTTAATAGTATAGGATAGTTCATACTAATTCCATACTGCCATGTCATTATTCTAAGGTAGCCAACTTGTTCTAAACTTTGGGCGACTGAGCTCTGCTCGGATAAAAATACGGAGAAAATGAATTTTCATGAGACCTAGCTAGATCGAGTTTTCACCCCCATAAGTACTTATATTGCAACTTTCATCAAAGTCGTTAAAGCAGTTTTCGAGAACGTGATTACAAATATTTATTAATAAAATTACCTATGAACGTAAGTTGTGAACAAACTAGATCCAAAACAAATAGAGCATTTTAATTTCTAACGTATAGGTACATTACGCCCTAAAGCCTTGGTTTGCTAGGAAAACGGTTCAGTGGTGAAAATCTATAATTTTCACCAATATTTGATAATAAGGTCTCAAAAACGCTCTTTATTTGAACGGCTATTATTTACTGTGTGACTGTTCACCGCTTTCTTAGGCTTACAAATATCTAACCAAAGCTTTATTCCAGGTTACAGAACGGTGTGAGAGACATCCGCACTAAGCCTGGCTTACTTGGTGACTATGATTTATTGCCAAACTCTAGTTCAGTCCCGCATAGTTCTAGTTCTCAACTTTGGCACTATATTAACGTCATTGATATATTCACAATAACAGTATATTAGGAGTTCTGTGAGTGAAGACAAAAAAGACGAATGGAGTTCCTGCCAATAAACAATTTTGTTTGACGAATTTATTGCGCTTTTTGTTACCAAACCAATTAATTTGTTCGGGTTCAATTTCTTTTTATTTAAAAAAAGTCATGATTTTTTATTTCAGGCTCTCTTTTGCTCTCTTACAAATCTTGTTTCTTCAGAACCCTTCAATCCCAAAAGTATTATATAAACTTTCATGTACTTCTAACTTCAAGAATAACTTCACAAAACAACATTACAGAAGTCTGAACATATTTCGACTCCGTAACTATCTACCATAATGTTACCCTCATTATGCCTACCACAGATTTCAAAAGGACCTATAATACATATAAAACGTGAGGAGCCCTCGGGGGCCTAGCAAGGGATCTGACCTTGGCCCCTTAGCCTCTTGGCCTCCTTAGATAAGTTGATATTATTACGCTCAGAACTACTTCCGTCTTCATCAGGGAATTAAAGGAAAACAGGTCCTTACATAAATAAGGTTAAATTGAGGGGATGATATTTGATACTTAGGGGTGCTGAATGAGGGTAGTGTTATTTATCTTGCTTCTCTGAAAGATGCTTGAGGTTAGGACAGAAGTTTAATAGGATTTACTTGAGAAATGTATCAAAGAAATACGTTTAATAACCGCTCTATGTTTAAACGTAAATATTTGAAGGTTTAGAGGTATGAGGAACAGGGTGTAAAGTTCACTCATCCTCTATAGAAAAAAGAGGATCCTCCGACCAGATAGGTGTCATGTCTGGTGGGCAACTGCTCAACGATTGATGTCGGGATGTTGTATTTACACTCGTCGCGCGGTAAGGCCTGCTTGCGCGATGCAGAATATTGCGTGACGTCGTGTGATGCGTAGTTCGCATGTGGCGTTGTAGGTGCCGCCACAAAGTAAACAGGGCATGATTTTGATTTACCTACTATAATAAAAATAAATGCCTGGTAGGTAAAGAACTAAAAATAATCGTGTTGGTTATAAAGCTTTTATTTTCTCGAGAAAACCTTTATTCTTAGAAACATGAACGAGTAACAATTCAGCTCATTAATAAATTTTGAATTCATCAAAGTGTATTGTTGAACCAACTTCGAAGGTCACGGTCCAAACATTGTGCGTAAAAAATTCTTGAAATCGAATACTACTATTAAACACATTTTCATACACAAAGCATATTGAAATTAGGTTATTTTTTACCAACAGAGGCAACAGAAGTTGCCTTATTTTATTTAGACCCTTTTATAAAAGGTCCCTTTGTTATCAAAAATCACTTTTATAGACATTAAACCAGTATCAAAGAACAAAAAAACTCGTTTATGTTTTCACAGAAAATATATAAAATTATTTTGGGTCTCTGTGAGCGTTGTCAAAGGATGGAAACTATCTGTTTTGTCAGGGACGGCCTCATTTGTTTAAGCCGGGCTTCTGAAGTTTTTTGTAGTTTTGGAACTAACCGACGAACTTTCCCTGGGTAGATTATGGTGCACTTGAAGTTGGTGTGTTAGGAGTTACGCTAGACTTGGTCAGGTTGCTAAAGTGAATTGTTTTAGCACTTCTTGGGTATTTTTGGTGGTATGAAAGGGCTCATCAAAATATATTTTGATTACAGTCATTATTTATTTTTAGAGTAAATATCAAATGGAAGCTTCCAATCACGCAACAATACAGTTTTGATCACAAAGTTCAGTAATTACTAGTAATGAAGATAATAACGATGTTTTTTATACTTTTTGGGGTGGTCTTCCTCAAAACTTAGTTAGTGACGTCGTTATATTTTTTTGTATAGGACAGTCTTTTACTGTTTTGATTTGAAAGTGATTCCTTTTTGCTTCCGATCTAAAACCAATTTCACTTCTTCGCCATATTACATACAACCGAAATATTATTACCGGAATGGTCCTTTCCGGACAGACGCCGGATTCACCAGGTGGAATTGGTAAAGATGCCCCGAGGCTGGATGAACCAACGAGAAAGCTACGGGGGCGGACTACGAGGAAAATTGGGTGTAGCAGCATAACTTAGGCAGGGAGGTTATGTTAATGCAAATATATACATACGTAACAAAGATAACATCACGCCTTCAATCCTCGAAAGTCTAGGCAGAGGTGTACCTATAGGTCAGGGGTCTTCAACCCTATTAAAGTCAACGGCCGAGAATACTTTGGGGAAAAGGGAAAATTATTATATTCCATTATAAACTTATAGGTAAGTAATCATTGCAGTTATTTACTATAACATTTTACAAGGCTAGAAACAGGAAATGATACTAATAAAATCCAATCATTGAGATGTTTGACATTGTTTACTCTTAAGTAATTTATCAATATCTGTCCCAATAGTGACGCTTTTCGTTTTTCATTCGTGAAAATAAGTGCTCGCTTATATGTCGAGCCAAAACGTGATGACATTTACATACAGTGCATGATTTCTGATTCAAGGAGGAGCTCGTTCGTGGCTAAGTAAGAACAGCCGCACGGGTCGATCCATCAGGTTAAGCTACGCTTGCCGGGGTTGGTCTTTGGATGGGCAACCATCTTTACATACCAAGACTCGTGCTCGTGCTCCGTGCCTCGGAAAGCACATTAAGTCGTTGGTCCCGACTGTCATTCGTGGATCTTTGACAGTTGTTACGAATCGTCAGGAGCCCGAAAGTCTGACAACCAGTCTTACCAAGGGGTATCGTATTACCCAGTTACTGGAGGTCAGATATATAAAGAGGAGCTTGTGTCGATTTAATAACAGCACGGGTCGATCGAAAGGTAAGCTAGCACGCTGACGCCAATATTACCAGGGGGTATCGTGTTACGCAACAACTGGGTTGTGGAAGTCAGACAGAAAGTCGCTCCTCGTAAAATAGTGGTATTCAGCTGCATCCGGTTAGACTGGAAGCCGACCCCAATATAGTTGAGAAAAGGCTAGGCAGATTGATTGATTGATTAAAGTAAGTGTAAGTTGAGTTGCGTCGTAAGCCCTGTTGTGTGTGGACGTGTTTCGAAAAAAGTTTGTTTATTCCTCAAATAAAAAAATAAATTTAAAAAATAGTTTACTTAATATTGACCCTTACTGAAAAAAGAACTAGTGTCAAAGTTCCGTGAATATTCCAATAAGAAAGTTCGTACCCGGGATCACAGTGCGCTGAGGTAGGCCCCACCTCACCTCGAGTAAACGAGACCGACTGCGCCGAAAAAAATAATTCATCTCCCTCGCACTACTGGGAGTTAGGTACTTACTACTCGCCGCGGCCGTCGCAGGTGCACATGCAGGAGTGCCTAGCTCAGATTTCCTGGAATTTTGTGTCACCGATTTTTTAATACTTACGTAAATAATAAACAATAATAATGGTTAACAACTGTGCATCATGTCACAAAGCGCTGAGATCATCAAATATAAAATGCTCAAAATGCGATCTACTGTTCCACGTCGTGTGTGCAAATGCTGGGAATCAGTCCAAGTTAACAGGAGATTCGAAGTCGAGCTGGATTTGCCCATCCTGTCAAAGCAAGACTACAAAGAAAGTCACTACCCCCTTGCGCAACGCAGCTACCGATATGTCGATGCCCACTGACTTCACGACACAGACGCCTAACTCAACTGATTGTTACCACTCTGCTTCGTCACATGACTCATCCACCACTGCACTTACTGACTCGGAAATTTTACGCACTCTTAGCACCGAAATAAAATTACTTCGAGGAGATGTGGTAGATATAAAGTCTCATATTACATCCTTGACCGAACACTTAACGCAATGCTACACGCGTCTCGACGAATACGACTCAAGGATAAAATTGCTGGAGAAACGCGAAGAAGAAATAATCTCCCTCAACAATACCATAACTAATTTACGCGAACAGCTGAACTCTCAAGCGCAATCATCACTGAAGAATGAACTAGAGATATCTGGTATCAACGAGTTCAAAAACGAAAACCCGCTTCATATCGTGCGCGTCTTGGCTCACAAAATAGGAGTTTCCTTAGAGGAACAAGATTTAGACTACGTGAACAGAGCGGGTCCACGCCGACAACAATCCAAAGAATCAGCTGAAACTCCACGCACACTTGCTGTCCGTTTTGTACGGCGCTACAAGCGTGACGAATTCTTGAAGGCCGCTAGAACTAGAAGGACTCTCACTTCGACTGATATCGAAATAGCTGGTGTAAAGAGAAACATCTACATAAATGAGCGCCTCACCCAAGGAAACAGGCAGTTATTTCGTGCAACCAAAATTGCTGCGAAGGAACATAGTTACAAGTTCTGCTGGATTAAATATGGTAACGTTCTCGTTCGGAAGCAAGAAGGCAACCCTTCCATCCACATACGGAACTTTGAAGACCTGGACCGCCACTTGGGTTCTGCGACCCCAGAGTGACGTAACGTACACACATTTTATTATTCTTAGATCTCTTACTTTAAGATCTTATCTAACTTTAAGATCGCACAATATTTTTAGGTTTTATATTCCTTTTAAATTTTATTTTATGTTCAAGTTTTATTCTGATGCCTTTTCTGTGCAATTTATAAACACACTGTGTACCTTAATAATATTATTGCAACATAATCACACCTACACAAACTTTTCCGTAGTTTACGGTACTCTCACTATAACAAACACACGAACTCCAACCCACCTCACGAACACAACCAAAAAACACCTACACATACATCTTCACATTAATGCTTTCCTACATCTTCATGTTTACGAAACTTCTATAGTAACAATTACAACACACATAGTGACTACAAATATCATTTTCACCAACTACATCAATGGCTTTACTTGACATCATCCACGACATTGACGAAAATGTTACTATAAATTGTCACACATGTGATAAATTAGAAGAATGTAGGAAACTGCTACCTAACTTTAGCAATTTTAAAATCCTTTCGCTTAATATTAGAAGTTATCAACATAATTTTGATAATTTCTATACAGCCTTCCAGCGCCTTGACACCGAATTCGATGCTATAGTTTTAACTGAGTGTTGGTTAAGTGACATGACAGTACTTGACCCACTACCAGGGTATTCCGCATCCCGGACTTATACTCAACAAAATAAAAATGGAGGTGTAGTCATCTACACCAAAACCTCTTGGAACACTTATGTACTGGATACAGAAGTCGCAGAAGCGGACAGTCTTCTTACTATACTAGACGATCAGGTGGCTATCCTGGGAATCTACCGCTCCCCCTCTTTTCCGAATATTGATAATTTTATTATTTCCTTAGACACGGTCCTTACGCAATTGAAAAAGTACCCAACTATTATAGTAACCGGTGACCTTAACATTGATATTTATAATATAAACAACAACAAGCACACTGAATATCTAAGTCTGATGGCAACGCACGGACTTTTGCCTGCGATAACCGAGCCTACCAGGGGGCGCAACTGTCTTGACCACATTTTTGTCAAGTCAAACTTCACATCTGTAGGGATCATAGGGAAATCATCTATTACAGATCATGATATAACCATGGCTGCCATAGCCCAAAAACACACTCCCACCAAAGCTAGACCCCGGTATAAAATTAAAATAGACGACGAGGCAGTCGCCGCAGAAATGAAAAACACTGATTGGTCTAACGTAATAACTACCAATTGCACAAACTCCTCCGTTAACTCACTAATTGAAACTATTTCCAACTCAATCGCTAAAAATTCACGTAGAATGACCGTCAGTCGAAGTCAATACAATATAAAACCCTGGATAACGCCAGGCCTCATGCGATGCATGAGGCATCGTGATAATCTTCATCTTGCTTTAAGATCCTATCCAAATGACGAAATGCGACGCCTAGTGTACACTAGGTACAAAAATTTTTGTAACGACTTGCTACATAAACTTAAAACTGATTATAACAGTCAACTCATAATCAAAAACCAAGACAACCCAAAAAAGCTTTGGAACACCATCAAATCTATTTACAACCCAAATACCGAAAAATGTGATTCTTCCCAGTTATTATCTAACTCTCAGGACCCCGTCGATTCTTTAAATAGTTGTAATGCTTATTTCACTTCCCTAGGCAACAATCTTTCTGATCTCATACTTACGCGACTGTCCGAAACCCAAGCATCCCTTGCGGGCAAATATAAACCACGTGAAACTCCACCACACTCTTTTTTCTTCCACCCAACGGATGAGGATGAAATAGAAAAACTTATAGATCAACTTAAAATTGACAGCGCTGGCGGACTGGATGAAATAAGTGTCAGACAAATTTTACTTCTTAAAAAAACACTGTTAAAACCACTCACTCACATTTTTAACTTAAGTTTGGAAAACGGTATTTTCCCAGACTGCTGGAAGGTTGCCTGTGTCCGACCCATTCATAAAAGCGGTCTTAGAGAACTACCGGAAAATTACCGTCCTATCGCACTCCTGTGCATTCTATCAAAACTTCTCGAAAAAGTTGTAAATAAGCGACTAGTTAATTTTTTAGAACGTTACAATCTAATATCTGAAAGACAGTTTGGCTTTAGAAGAGGTAAGTCGACCGAGGACGCTGGTATATTATTGACCAACTCCATAGCTTCTTGTATTGAAAAGGGCGAACACGTCTTGGCAGTTTTCCTTGACGTAGCCAAGGCGTTTGACACAATATCGGTAGATCTACTCCTGTCAAAACTAGAAGGTATTGGAATACGAGGAAACGCGCTAGATTGGTTTCGAAGCTATTTAACAAATCGCCGGCAACTAGTAAAAGTAGGTGACTACTCTAGTGGATTACTACCAATCAACTTTGGAATTCCTCAAGGTAGTACTCTCGGTCCGACTCTTTTTGCTTTCTATATGAATGACATCCTTAATGCACCGCTTCAAAACACTGAAATAATTTCTTATGCAGACGACACGGCAATCATATTCCATGCCAAAACTTAGGAACAGGTGTATCGTCTTGCCGAAAATGGTCTGCTTATAATCTCCGAGACTCTGAGTAGAAATTTACTAACACTTAACGTAAAAAAAACTAAGCTGATCACTTTCTTCAAAACCATAGCTTCCAGTCCTCCGCGCCAATTGACACTCAAAATACACACATGCCGCAACGATCACAATTCTCCACTCACAAACTGTATCTGTACTCCTATAGATCGCATTTCCTCCCTTAGATATCTAGGTATTACAATAGACGAAAATTTATCATTTCAACCTCACATACACTTGCTAGCGGGCCGCGTCAGAAAACTAATCTACGTCATGAAAAAACTACGAGACTGCACACCTATCAAAATTCTCCTAGCAATATACCTAGGTCTTTGTCAGTCAGTACTCCAGTATGGAATCTCCGTCTGGGGCGGAGCCGGGAAAAGCATATTTATTGAAATAGAAAGAGCTCAAAGAGCCGTAATTAAAGTGATGCTTAGAAAGCCTTTTAGGTTCCCGACAGATCTGCTATACAACCAATTTCCAGTTCTTCGAGTACGTCAACTATACATACTCAGTGCCGCACTGCATGCACACAAATCTACTAAAAACAGACCTGACTACCAAAGCCTGCTTTCAAAACGTATCTTACACGTCCCTCTTCCTAATGCAAACAGTCTTCTGGCCCGACGGTGCCCTTCATACTCACACACTCATATCTACAATAAAATAAGCAAGCGCTGTAATACTAAAGGTCTTAACACCCACTCGTATAAAAGAATGATAAAAAGTTGGCTTCTCTCCCTGTCATACAACGACACAGAGGTTATAGTGAGTTAACACCAAAATATACAAGCAAGTCATTCACTCAAAACTCACACCTGCAACTCACCACCACACCCACACTCACACACACACTAACACACACACACACACTCTCACACACGCACACTATAATATTATTTAGAATAATTTTATTTTGTTCAATTTATTTTTATTTGGTAATTCGCTATCCTTATTTAATTAACTACCCTGTCCATTTTCAAACATCCTGATATAAAATTTAAGCTAACGCAAAAATGTTTCGAATTAAAATTTAAGATCACGCAACTCAGGCCCCCAAGATACAGGCGCTGCCTAGTTTGGGGACCACTGTTTTAATACTTTGTTAAATATTCTAGTTACAGTGGTAAGCATACAATGTCATTACTTATTGAAATTTATTTTGTAACAATGGACCAATAAATTATTCTTATTCTTATTCTTATTCTTATTCTTAGTTAAGTAGGCACACAAATCCTCACATATACCCAAAGTTCCACTACCAAGTACAATCACTGACACACACACACACATACACACTCATATACATACCTACACAAAAACACAACAAACACAAACGCACACAAACCACTCAAGAGCATGCATGCACTAAATTGGATTCCTAAATATTAATTTTATTGCATAAATTGTTAATGTTCAAAAAACGGGTGAAGACACTGATTCCTGTAACACCAAGGTACCACCAAGCTCAGGAGTGATGGATACGTTGTGGGAGGGATGTACTTTGATGGATGTTTTTGGTCTATTTTGTTTTGAATTTATAGACATGAATCATACATGAATAGTAAAAAATAAATTTATATTGCCGCGGGTTGAAGCACTTTACTATAGGTAGTACATTTGTATTTAAGTCCTATATAGGGAGCGAGCCTATTGCCATCGACCGGGTACAAATTCAGAGTTCGGGCTGCTACTGAGAAATTAAAACTACTTAGGTACACTAATCATTTAGCAGATCAGGGGGTCAGGAAAACTTATCATTATCCAGTTGAATCGCAGCCAGAGAGAAAGGGCCTAATCTAAGCCAGATTTGATTACACGTACGCAAACATCTAAACAAGGCGCTCGTTACCGTGACGTCACACTGCGCAGTCGTATTTTTTCATATTTTCCCCGGAGTGCCATAATTCATGGAAAAAATGGATCAGCCGTACGACGTACCCAGGATATAGCATAGGCTGTGTTTCTATTAGCGACCGTGATAACAATATGCTGGAAGAGATGGCTATATAAAGTTTATGTGTTCGGCGGCTGTAAACGGGTCCCGACATAAAATAGAGTAAGGCATTGGTTATCGAAGGTCATTCGTGATAGTTCTAGGACTACGACGGTCAAATTTTTTGATGTCTTCACTTGAGCTTGTCTTGATTTATGGTTAACTAGCTTCCGCTAGCGGCTTCGCCGTGTGATCTCTTTATAAATTATACCCTTTTCTTTTCTTTTTTTTTTGAGGGTGGGAAATTATCAAATAACTTCTCCCGCTCTGGGCGGAGCGGGAGGGTGTGTCAGACTTTTACTGCCTAAAACCCACCCGTGTTCCTTCCGTTGCCTGTGTGCCGAGGCTGCGATATTTTCGGACAAACTCATCGCAACCCTGGCAGGGTAAATATATTATTCAGCGATAATATAGCATTCTACTGGTGTTTTTTTTATCGGTGCTGTATTTTTTGAGTCTATTAATTACAAACAAAAATATTTTTTCTATATCGTATTAGTGTAGATAACACCAACTGAAGAAAAAATGCTTCATAAATCTCTTGAGAAGGAAAGAGAAAGAAAATTTCAACTTAGATTAAGGCAAGCAATACGTTATGGTCTTAGAACGGTCGACTTCTCCACAGTTTTATGTGTATTTTCCATATTGTGCACTTGTGTAAGATTGGATTAAATCTGCTTTAAATCAATCAATCTGCCTAGCCTTTTCCTATGTTGAGGTCGGCTTCCAGTCTAACCGGATGCATCTGAATACCAGTATTTTTGGTGGAACGACTTCCTGTCTGACTTCCACAACTCAGTTGTTGCGTAACACGATACCCCCTGGTAAGACTGGCGTCAAGCGTAGCTAGCTTGCCTTTTGATCGACTCGTGCTGTTATTAAATAGACACAAGCTCCTCTTTATCTATGTATTAATACGTGAAGCAAAAATTTTGTACCCCTTTTTACGAAAATTACGCCACCGGAAGAGTATGAAATTTGGCACAATTAATGGTTTTAAAGAGACGGAGTGCAGAGGAAGATAATATTTTTAATATGCATTTGAAATAAATTAAATAAATTAAAAAACATTACACACATTAGCATGCGTTTGACATACACAAACTCTTTTGTTTATGGTTAAAGATGAGTATTGAAATTAGTATGCATGGAATTTGTAAGAACTATCCTAAACTATCCCACCAAACTTAAAATTTTAAAGAAATACGGTCGAATTTCGACCACTGTGCTACCACTAGTTTAATTAAATACACCTAAAATACTGTTGCAGTTAATGATCTCACTCGCAAATCCTCGCCTGCCAGTCTAAACCTCTGCTACTCCCAATTAAACACCAGTCATTTTTAAGGCCACATCCAGCCACTCTACCTCAAACCACTCCGTGTCCATTCAGGTACAGTGCGTGATTTATTCCCCCGGAGTTACCACAATATGTCACTCGGGTACAAACGACATACCATTCGGTGCGTACTCCGATCGCTCGTTACTGCTTTACGGGTTTTACGATTTAACTTGGGCCGATTGTGAGCTAAATCTGCAGCAGTAACTTTGGGTAATGAATTGGGAGCTGTCTGAATGATTTTTGTGAATATATACATATATATATAATATACATACGCCAAAACATCAATTTCAATCGCCCAATTCACACAAATCTACCAATAATAGCTAACTCTCTAATTAAATCAATTCGTCTTTCATCGGCACTCACACTTGTGAAGTTAATTCCTTAATTACAAACATTGAACGGAACTGATCAATGCTCCACCATTACTTTACATTAGAGTTCATAGAATTGTATATTGACAGTAAGTTTGAAGTGTATCCAAGCAGTAACTCAAGGCGAACTACGTGTTATTTACATGTTGGTGAAGATGGTATTCTTGGTCTTTTAGTAAACTGTTAATAAACAGTTTAACTTATATACTACAGTGTGGGTCGTAATCCACCACGCGGGCCCAGTGCGGGTTGGCAGATGTCACATGTCTTTGAATTTTCGGTTCTAGGACATGCCGGTTTCCTCACGATGTTTTCTTTCATCATTTTGAGAGCAGTGGTGATGAAATCATTTACACAAAGTAAAGCGCCTGTTTGGGTTCCAATGCACGACCTACAACTCGTAGGTAACCCGCGGTCATTACCAATGGGTACTACTGCTTATATGCTATGTTAGTACTTAAATTCTACTCCTCATAGTGAGGCATCTTTCAAGCACCACTCGTGCCACTAAGGGGCTTTCGTCATGCCTATCAGCATTTACTTTCAAGATGCTGTAGCTGCTATCCCACAATAAGGATGTTGACAATTTTTTTGTCTATCAGGTGGATTATTAAAAAATATTGAACACGTATTTTTTTCTTTTTTTACGTAATCAAAAGATTACGGCAATATATTGAGTTAAAATGTGATGTCATCGTTTATACTGACTTTAATGCGCTTTATCTAAACCATTCTTTATTTATATGATAAAGCAAAAAATACGTGTCTAATATTTTATAATTATCTGACTGACGAATTAAATTGTTTTTTTTTTCTCCAGTACATATCCCTATTGATGAGAAGAGATGCAATATTATTCCGCACGATAGCTGAGAAGCTATCTACCCTGGCTTGAGCAAACATTGCAGATGCAATCCAATAACGTGGCAGTCGCAACAGCAGCAGCGCCCTAAATTCGATGTTGTATTGAATGCGCAATGCATGGGCGGCACGTTAAGTACATGGCTTTAAAAATCGTGATTTACAATTTAAAAGAGTGTTTTTTTGTAACATATTATGGACAGTGGTATTATAATACTAATTGTAAACCGATATGAGTTTTTGATCTCAAGTCATGTTCTCTATTAGCAACACGAAGTATTTAAGAATATATCAGAATGCGTGGTAAACATAATTTCTATTTACCAGTCAGTAAAGTGGCAGCGGAAATAATATCTTAACACATTTTAATAAAAACATGGTTGACAAAAAATCTTTCAATATTTTATAGGAAACACACACAACATCAGTTTTGTGGCACCCCCGCGGGTTAAGCAGAGGTGCATATTAGGTACACCAGCACCTACAAAAAAAGAAAAGAAAAAAGAAGGAAAAGAAAGAAGAAGGAGAAGTGAGTGAAGTGGTGGGAAGTATAGAAAAGTGTGCATAAAAATTAAACTGCGCCTACAGTGAGCTCCTAAACTGATCATGGATAAAGATCCAGAACAATCGTATCCGAGACAGTCAATATGATATAATTTTTCAGCCAATTTGATCCAAGTTTTCTTTGTAAAATATTTTAATTTATATTGGATAAAGTAAAATATGCATTTTAACACCATACTGCGATCGCCAATCCGCCTGCCAAGCTTGGTGATGATGGCAAACCCCCCCCACCCCCCCCCCCCTTCAGGGGAGGCCGATGTCCAGCAGTGGACGTCTTTCGGCTGAAATGATGAAATTAAATCAGAAGTAAACTTTGTGAGTTCTTCTGTGGGGGTAATATTCGGAATTACTGATACAATTCCAAAAATGATTTAATTATTGGGAAGCTACAGTATTGCCGATTATACATATATACAAGATATACTTCCAAGATAATATATTAAAACAAGAAATTTTACGCGGACGAAGTCGCGGGCAGATGCTAAATATAAAGAGCCAAGTAACACATCAAATTAACTCCCACAACAATGTATAAAATGGCAATACGTTAAAATGTCTCGGAGCTGATATTTTATTATACTTTTAACTTAATCCATGGTTATATTATGTCGTAAAAATGTCATAAAATAGGTACCAATGTAAACGCGAAGTGTATCCTAACAAAATTACGATTACCTTGAGAAAATGAGCGAATGGTTTTACTGCGGATTAAGGGCTTATTGCGGAAATGTGGAGCCTCTAATGTTACTTTCTTGTTGATCAGGAAATGTGGGATTGTGTGTTGATTCATTTTACTATAATACCAGATGAATCTGATGATTTTGCGAGATTAATACGAAGCTCGGAATGGTTTGCGTAAATAGTAAAGAAAACTACCATGTTTTCGTCTCTTCATCATAATATCAGTTTAAAGACGTCACATGTACTACTGCACGCGTAGCATGAGCACCGTTTTGTCGACGGAAGAGTAGACAAAAGTGACGTTTCGTGTAGACTGTACGACGGCATCAAAGTAGAAAGACTGCACTTTTTACGAAATTCACTCTTTTACATAAATCGACTCAGAATTTTTTAGATTTTTTTTTCTGTTTGATTGTAAATTTTTACTGATATTAAGTCACGTGTTTAGAGACAAACAACAATTTTTCTCAAAGTGTCGAAGTACCATATTTTGTAACAAAAAAAATATTACAGTAATATTGGCCTTGACCATTTCCTTGGTAATGCCCTATTAACTAAATGATGTAAAATAGAAGATGATAGCTTTGTTCTTCTATTAATTATCACAGTGCGTTCAAAACGCTCTCCTGTAAAATCATGATTTTGTAGATAACCGTTTATACTTTGTGACCGTCGAGTAGAAAGTTTTCTACTGTGTTTAGCATGGCGATTACAAAATCAAATTGTCTTCACTACCTTAGACAACTGTCAGTTGTCAGTGTGATTTTGACAGTTTGGGATAGAAAACTTTCTTCTGCAATAGTCTTCATAGAAAAGGACCTAGACAAAGATCGATAAAAACGAAAGACAGAATGACAGATTGTAGAAAGATTTCTACGGTGCGATGTCAAAAATGGAGAAACGAAATGTCACTTTGTATAGAAAGAGCTGTGTCTATTCTTCGTAGAAATAGAAAGCGTCATGCTTCGCGGGCTGGACGAGTCATTGTGAACAAATTGTAATAAAGGACCAACTCCCCCATAAAAAAACCGGCCAAGTGCGTGTCGTACTACGCACAATAAAGTGTTCCGTAGTTGGGATGAATTTATACCAAGAACAAACTTAACATTGTAGTTGAAAAAAATGTTCTCCCATACTTTCCAACTGCAAATGTAAGTTTGTTCGTACAATATTGAGAGATTTACTAAATGGATTTTTGTGTGGCCATTTTGTAATTAAAAGAGTTCCTAAAAAAAAATTGGTTTCAATGGTATTTGATTTCTGACTATACTATATAGGTAGTTATAGTCTTTCCCAAGAGTTTATTACGACCTTAATATTCTCTGCAGTGGCTTAACGGCTGATGATCAGGGGTTTTAAGAAATTAGAATGTGTTATCTTTGGGGACCTACTAAACTTTGAACACACTTGTGGAGATAGGTCCTTCACTAGAAAATCACAGGAACACCCTGCAGAAGAAGTTCGATTTCACTAACTTTAAAATATTCTTCAGAGTCAAACCAAAGTAGTCATTCTTATAAATTGACAGCAAAACTTTTAGTTTTAGATCAACTTGAACTTAATCCTTTGATTCTTCTAAGGCCCGTCGTCTACGACGCTACTCAGAAGTAAGTAAGTAAGTAAGTAAGTAATTTATTTCATAACAATATAGATACATTGTGTTGAAAAATTAAAAAATAACATTATACAATTGCACTTCAAATAAAATTTGTTAAATACATTTAGAAAAGTCAATAAAAACAATAACATTATACAATTGCAATTAAAATAATTTCATTAAATACATTTAGAGATGTCAATAAAAACAATAACATTATACAATTAAAATAAAATTAATTTTAAGTAACTTGTACAGTACAGTACTTGTACAGTACTTGTAAGTAACTTGTTACAGACTCAAATCACAAATGAGTAGCCAGAATGTCACAGCACTATACAATTTCATCCATGGCCATGTGACCTGTGTGATGTATTTCTCTGAATATTCATAAAAAATTATCTGGGGGTCTATTTTTTATATTTTTTATGGCAAACGCTGCTCAAAAAAAAAAAATTGCTAAAATATTTTTTTTTGAGCAGCGTTTGCCATATCTCCGATGTTATTGGCATTGAGTTATTTTATCGGAATAACTAACATTTTTTATTAAAATTGAATTGTGAAAGCATTTAAAAAAAAAAAAAAACAGTTATTGTTTAAAAAAAAAACCAGAGTAAGTTCATAAAATCATAAAGGACTATTGAAAAAAAAAAAGATAAGATAGATCATGAATATTCAGAAAAATAGGGGCGGTCAAATGTCCATGTACATCGTACATACATTGTATATATATATACATACATTGTATAGTATTTCAATGGCGGTTCACGGCGGATCACGACGCGACTTACAAACGCGTTATTAACTAATAGTTTGTGATTGTTTTGTGCCATTAAAATACTAGTGCTGTGACATTTTGGCTTCTTTTTCGTGTGGTTAGTGACTAACCTGGTGTCAGCGTTTTTATGCTGCCAATGGGCCGCTGACTTGGCTTCACATGCCGTCGAGAAATATCTCTCAGGCATGCCGGTTTCCTCATGATGTTTTCCTTCACCGTTTTTGAAGCAAGTGATAATGATACAATACGCACATGAATCCGAAAAGTCAGAGGTGCGTGCCTTGGGTTCGAACTCGAAACCTGTAACTTGACTGTCTGATGGTCACACCACTAAGCTATCACTGATGTAATTGGTTACTTTTTAATTTGCATCCTAGACGATGGGCCAAAGAGAAATCATAACCAAAGGCATGAATATCGTGCCTGCTGGGGTTGCGGGTTTGTCTGAGATATCGCGGCCCCGGCACACAGGCAACGGAAGGAACACGTGTGGGTTTTAATCAGTAAAAGTCTGACAAAAACCTCTCGCTCCGCCCAGAGCGGGAGGAGTCATTTGATGACTTCACACCCTCAAAAAAAAAATTATTAGATTTGAAGGTGGGATCTATAAAACAGGCGATGCACGTAAAGTAGCAATTTCTCGTAAGCATCGGCAAATTATCCGACCGTCGGCATATATTATCTTGGGAGGGGAAATGAAAATCTATGTGGCTTTATCCCCATACCCTTTTGTAATAGATGTATTGAATGATCCAGGGCTCCAAATTCGTCTTTTTTTTTTTAAGAAATCAAACCGAAGATATCTGATTCAAAAACACCTTCTATTTACATTAATCCATCCACAACTGTCATTTGTTTTGGAATTTAAGCTGACTTTAAATTAGATGTTAATACAAAATATTATATATTTTAATAAAACAATAAATTCGTTAACAGTGTGAGTGAATTCTTCATTATCGAACAATACAATTCGTAGACACATGCACTAATACAATTTATTTACTCATCATTTGTCATAATCGCGTCTTATCAGCTTATCACATATCACTCAATTACAAGACGTACATAAACTGAGCGGTTGATCCAATTATTTATAATAGAATAACATAATGCAGCGGAAGATTGACACATCCTTGAGTATGAATGAGACAAGCAATAGAATTTGGAAGGCACACCAAGATGTTACAGGCTTTGTTAATTAACTATGCTGTTGAGATTTTGGTTGCCAGGCCCAAAGTAGAAAAGCCGGAGTCAGGTTCATATTTAGCCGGACATTTTGTTCTAAAAGCCTGACACTCTGGTTTTTAAAGAATAGAAAAATTATACTTTTACTTTGTATTTATTAATGTTATTCATTTGAGACCTCGTTAGAGTCGTCAGAAGCCCGAAAGTCTGACACCAGTCTTACCAAGTGGTATCGTATTATCCAGTTACTGGGTTGTGGAAGTCAAATAGGCAGTTGCTCCATGTAAAATACTGGTATTCAGCTGCATCCGGTTAGACTGGCAGCCGACCCCAACATAGTAAAAGGGAAGGGAAAAGGCTAGGCAGATTGATTGATTCATTTGAGACCTCAACTCATATTGCTATTATGAATCAAATTCTTTTCTTACTAAAGTCATTTGTAACTTCTTTACATTGAAAGTAACTAAAACAATCAATAATCACCCTTATCATTTTTGTAAACAATTTTTTTACTCTACTTTATACCTACCTAATTAGTTTTCCTTAGTTAATAAATCTCTTACTTAAATCCTAACTGATCGCGAGTCATGCGTGTCCACGTGAATCGCTCGCGCGCTTTCGTTGGGCTTCTTTTGGCGAGGCGGGGTTGACCAAAAGCCTAACAAAAGTCGGACAGGCAAATTTGTATATATTTGGCCGGGCACAATTGTAAAAAGCCGGACATATCCGGCTTAAGCTGGACACCTGGCAATCCTAGAGATTCGTGTTTGTAAACATGACTACGATACAGGAGAAATAGTTCAGATAGAACAACTTAAAAAAAAGTTATTAATTTGGGAATGTGTGTAAGATAGCCTGCGTTCTGGGCATTCGACACCGCATTTAAATTTTGACTTGTCCATGTTAATTTTAAGATGACAAACAATGTTGACATACATTGACATTTTATAGCTTTTCTTGTTCATACTCTAAGCGCACTTTGATTAATATTGCCTCAGTCCATGCAGGATTTCGGTAATGGAATCCTTGCAGGAATTATGTGCTAGGTACGAGTATAAGCAGGAGCTAGCACATTATTACGGTAAACTATAAAGCTCCTTGTCTATATACTGTAGAGGAAACGGAACTTGCAAGATTAATCTATGTTGACCTTAATGGGCTATAGTGAATTAGTGATACCCTATCTAAAGTGTTGACGTATCGCTTAGTACACCAAGTATGAATGAGAAATAATTTTTAATTAGTATTTTGAGACAATGCGTTTAGATAAAAACAGACCTGGAGTTAGATCATCGTGTCGGGGTTTAGGTTAGGATCGTGTTGACGTATCGTTTAGTACACCAAGTATGTATGATAAAGAATTTTGAATTAGTATTGTGAGACGATGCGTTTGGATAAAAAATAGAACTGGTGTTAGATCATCGTGTCTGGGTTTAGGTTAGGATCGTAGGTTTGGGTAAATAGATTGTAAACTTTTTTTTTGGGAAAATAGTATTTTGTGAATCAATGGATACAGGTTAGCCACTGTTACAAGTAATTTACTTGTGAAACACAGTATCTTTGTACAATATAATGTCACTATAGTCTTCTTAGTCACCTCTGCGATGTATTCTATTGTTTTAGATGTACCTACTGTTAAAATTTAGTTTGTAAACTGTTCTGTAAACCGCCTTGGTTTTCTCTTACCAGTAATATTGTGTCTGCACCTTTAAATAAATTGTTAATTATATAGCACATTCACATTTTGCCAGTTTTGTTAAAGTCCCATATAATAGGGGGCGAGCCTATTGCCATCAACTGGTAAAATGTGTTTGTAATATTAGAAAGACAAAAAGGAGAAAGAAGAAAGAAAAGACGTTTAATTGCGGTAAACATGACGCAAAGAAAGAACAAAAACACAAAACAGAACAAGTTGGGGTAAAATATGCGAAAAATCCACGCAAAACGGCGCTCAGCATAATGCTGCGACCCTATGCGAGACAGATCGACAGCCGGCGTTGACGTGATGACATCGACCCGTGCAGTATATAATGAGATATATAAAAAATATACTATATAATTTAAAAAATATATAATTAATTCGTCGTGATGACGTGAGTGTCGTGATGGCCCAGTGGTTAAGGCCTCGCCTCTCATGCACGAGGTTGTGGGTTCAAATCCGGGCAAGTACCAATGTGACTTTTTCAATTCATATGTACTTTCTGAGTTTATCTTGGACATTACTGACATCGGTGAAGGAAAACATCGTGAGGAAAACTGGACTTGTTGTTAATATAAGTCTGAAATCACCAACCCGTCTTGAGCAAGCGTGGTGATCAATGCTCGTGCCTTCTCTGTGTGAGAAGAGGCCTTTGCCCTGCAGTGGGACAATTACAGGCTGGTATTATTATTATTATTTTAAATGTCTTTGACATATCTCGGGACCCTAGGGTTCCGGACCTTTGGAAGGCGTACGAGGGGCCGAAGCCAACTCGCAGAGGCCCCTTAGACATTTTTATGTATTGAGGCACCAACCGACGGTTATCCCTGTATGCACTACACAAGTGCACCCAAGGACAACCCCCGGTTGGTGCAGAACTATTGCAGAACATGGAAATAAATTGGGCTATAGGTTTGGGTGGCTAAAGTTGACTGGTGACCTGGAACTATGGAAGGACTATGGCCCCTGCCTGATCAATGTTTTATATGTACACGGAAAAATGGCAGGGGTTGACTTGCTCACTCAATAATGGGCCCCCGAAAACTGTCGCTAGCACATAGTGACGTAGCGACAAAGGGGCAACATGTCCTGAGGTGCTTGAGGAGTGGAGAGGTATTCCACGGCTTTTAGAATAATCCCAGAGCCCGGAAGATGGTCAAGATCCCTACGAGCACTTACTGGAATACTTCCTTCCTCCGAGCACGTTTGCTCTTGCGAATCTCCACTCAAACCGGCCAATTAAGGCAAGAATGAGGTGGGAGCTCTGTTCCTCGTCAGTGTTCACTCCAGCCGGCCAATAAAGGCAAGCCAGAGATGAGGAACAAGATTTCTCCCGGGAGATAGGGTCCGTGGGGTCGCTACTGCCCAACAGCTCGCCACATGCTGCCCTGCGGGTTTATTATTATTATTATTATTTATATACTTAATTCAAAATGTTTATATAAATACAATAAAAAAAATGGCAACATTCCGTTCCAACGGCAACGAATCACACGCCGCCGGCTTATTGTGCGTTTGCACTGGCGAAACATCGCAAGAAAACATGTTGAAATCTCTAGTTCCTGTCAAAAATTGTATGGAAAATTTACAGATCCGATAGATTTCAACATGTTTTGTTGTGAATGTTTCGCCAGTGCAAACGCACAGTAAGAGTATAATATGTGCGCGCAGCTGTCAGAAAACTTTACTATTTGTTTGACGTTTTGACATAGGTGTAGTGGTTAATTATTATGGCGCAATAAGTAATGAATGTTATGATGGAATTATGATAATAACAAGGGATGTATTGGGTGATTGTGTAGGACCTGTAGGTATTGTTTTTGCAAATATTATGAAATGTACGCACGAATGAACAAAATATGGTGAACATGAACATCGAACACGGAACATTTGGTTCATACGTGTGGACGTAAATTTGCAAGGCGAACACAAACACCATACGAACACTGCTGATTGAAGGCTGATCGATACGAAGGCTGATGTTATGTTAAACAAATTAACCAAAGAACATTGTTCTAACTTAACTTTACACCATTTTACGTTAACACTTTAACTTGTCATCGAAACCGCGAAATTAATTGCGATAGTCTTCCACACCTCTGAATACCCGTCAGCATTTCAGTTCCAAGCAATCAATTAGTAAGGCTTAATACTATCATTATCAGCCACGCGATACTAAACCTTAAAGCCACAGGAATAAGGGATAAATAATGATTTATTAAATAGAAAAGGGTGACAGCAACAAAACTGGCAACTTCCAAATTGTTATGGAAAAGTTTAATTTATGCGGTAAGTTGGATATAAAATTATATGGGACATACTGGCGAGAAAGATCAACATTGAAAACTATGAAAGCCAATACTTTGTTTGGTAAAGCTGTTAATTTATTCTTTGTTTGTGTTTTGAAGGTATGTTTATTAAGCTTGTTGGGATTTATTGTTTGTTTTTGTTGTTTTCTCTGTAACCACGTCGCCCGTCGGTTTGTTTGAAGGAATATTTGAGCGTGCGAGCAACTACTTATTTTACCTTTATTTTATTTGTTTTTGACCATTTATTTATTGGCTCACACTAACGTTATTTACATTATTTCGTTTTAATTACTAGGTACTGCTTATTCTTTGATTATAATATTAAAAGTTATTGTTAGCATCACAGCAGGAGCAGAGGTGGCCCAGTGGTAACAGCCTCAAATTTAGAGTTGTAGATCCTAAGTTTGATCCCAGCGAGGTGCTTGACTTTGTATAATTTATTTCATCACCACTACTCTCAAAACGGTGAAGGAAAACATAGTCAGGAAACCGGCATGTCCTAGAACCAAAAAATCGAAGACATGTGACATCTACCAACCAGTACTGGGCCCGCGTGGTGGATTTCAGCCCACCTCCTCTCACAGAGAGAGGCCCATGTCCCAGTAGTGGGAACGGTATATGCTGATTATGCTATGCTTATGGTATTGCTAGCAAATTAGGTTTCCCTTTACGGATTTAGTTACCAGTCTGATCCTAACTAGACTTGAAAGCATTGTAGCTCCATATTATAAAGTTAGGCACTTAACATCTAAATCTCTTCTAAACTTCCATAGTCTCTATTACCGTGAGCAAATTCAAAATGGTGGTAAACTGCAACGAATAGCAGTTTCTGAATAAAAGAGTGCTGGAGAAAACGTTAAAAGTCACAAATCTAATTTATTCGCGTATGATATTTGAAAAGAATAGGGATGATGACAAAAAAAAAAAAACTGTCCGGCTTTGAGATTATAAAAAAATATTGGACACGTATTTTTTATTTTTTTACGTATTCTAAAGATTACGGCGATACATTAAAGTAAAATGTGCCATGACGTCACGAGTATATAGATTTTATACGTAGGTACTAGTGACGTAGCGACCCCCACTCCCCAACTTAAAATGTGTTTTATCTTAGTAACTTTTTATTAATATGATAAAGCAAAAAAATACGTGTCTGATATTTTTTTATTATCTGACTGACGGACTAATTAGAATTTCATTTTTTTACGCAGGAATCATCCCTATTACGAGTATATTGCACATTACGCGTATTCGTACTTTAGTCGGATAGATAATTTTTATAGAATGTAGGGGAGTTAACCTATATTTTAAAATAAGAACTACCCTGAAACTACTACATGCAATGGAGTTATATTGTAGTAGAATCGAAGGGTATTGGGTACGATATCGTACGGTATCTGAAATTCCACCCCAGTGAACCCCTTGAGCTCGAAAAACACCAATTTTTACAAAGGCCGAATCAAAATAAAAACTTTACAAGTATTTTCGTCACGGACTCGAATTACTTCATTGTTGTCGCATGTGATGGCAAACAATCCGTCACGTTTTACGAATTTAAAACCCGATCCGTTAATTAATTGTGTTTCAGCTGCCCGTTAAGTTTGGAAATCGACTTAAATTGGTGCGCGGTCGCATTGGAAACGGACGAGTGCTTCGCATGCCGCGTTGCTTTTCCACAACTACAGCTGTATCTGAGGTAGGGAAGTAACGGAGGTCATCTTAGTGGAGGTGGAGGTTAAAAAATAAAGAAAAAAACAGATGCTGACTTGATACTGAACCTTGGCGATAATGGTGGCAGGAGAGCAAACATTTTAAAATTATAGTTCATTAGAACTATAATTTTAAAATGTTTGCTCTCCTTTCCTTCTCCACCACATTAAAGGCTTAGTTGTGGAGCAGATTTTTCTTTATTAGACCTCCGTCTTAACTTCGTTAGAAACTTGCGGAGGCGGATGTGGATGCAAAAGTACGATTTCTTGTGGAAGTTTTAGCATTTGCGTAGGCGGGTGTGAAGTTCCGTAACAACCTGAGGCCACGCTCGTACATAGCTCATGAAGCAGATTTAAACTAAAATAAATATTACTTGCGATCCATACAGCAAAAGCTTTCTTCTCTTAAGTAGTCGGGTAATTACAATTTATGTTACCTATGTGTAAGATAAAAAACATTAAAGATGAAGGATAACATCGTATGGAAATCTGTCCTTTGAACAGATCAGACTGAAATGTCCAACACGCAATGAGGCTAGGTATTTGACTTGTGGAACTACACACAGGCCACCACGAATAATAGTTAAAACAAGAATTAAATATTTTACGATCTTCTAACAGCATGTTTTTACGCTAACAAAGTGAACTTAAAAGCAGTGTGTATCATTAGTCATGCCAGAGAAACAATTACATTTAATAAACTCTACGAAAGTTACACGACGTCAAATAACACCATTTATTATGGGAACCATTGTTCAGATAATGATTTATAATATTGCTCAGGCGACGTTTCTGTTTATTATTATTTTATGAGAGAATATTTCGATAATAATCGGCCTATAATTTGCAGTATTGCGAAAAATGTAACAGGAGTTTAGTTAGCATTTTCATTTTAATACATGATTCATGGTTTGTTCTGGTGAATGAATATGGCAGATAAATTCATACAGATCTGTTCCATTTTTATTTACCACGTAGAGTCGTAGATAGACAGTGCTTGGCCGAACTTTCGGAACGAACGTGTAAACCAACCAGTTTAAAAGTGTCGTGTTAGTTGGCGTATTTCTAACGCCATTAGAGGCGCCTTAATGGATGTCAATTATCTGTCATGGTCGGGTTATACTCTTACATTGTAAAAGCTATACTGTCTTTATGCTAATAAATATATCTGCTTAATAATACTTCAATTCTGGTTTATTTTACTCAAAACCCTTCACCAACATTACGGAAGAGGCCCTTTTATAATTGATATTATATTGCAAATATGCGAAAAGGTTTTACTGGGGCCCAAATCGACAAGTATATGGTACAGTATCAAATAATTCTTTATCTAGTAACTTACATTAAGAAGGTATTCGATAGAACTACTTGCACTGCACTACTTGCACTACTTGCAAACGTACAAAACAAGCTGTATTCAATTGAATCCGCGAAGATCTCACCGCGTCTTAGCACTCTCTAAGTTATATCTTGGCAGTACTACGGTAGCATCTACTGATTGAAGTCTGGATAATCCTATAGTATTGGGAATGAACGGAAGAGGTGTTCACCTAAAATATACTGCGAAAGTATTAAATTGCTACAGAAAATGGTTTTTGTATTTTAAAATATTCAAAATCTAAAAACACCCTAAAAGTGCTCCCTCACCGGGAGAATTCGACTGTAATGTATTGTAATGTAATGTAACGTTACTGATTAGATTTTGAGCATTATGTTACAATACTGCCTCCCTGATTGACGAGCATTTGCCTGTAATGTAAGATTCCAGATTAAATATTACAGACATTGCGCACTGTAATACTCGGTTCTCCTTCCTCACTGATGTAATGTTCGAATTGTATCATTACAGGTTGCGCACTGTAATGCCTTCCCTCACTGATATAGTGGTCGACTCTGAACGTTATAGAAGCGAATGCTCCCGGTGAGGGAGCGTCCAAAAGTAATGCTAGAAACTGCAGTGTTATACCACTGAAAACATGTACCTATATCTAATTGTACCACCTCATAGAAACTGTTTATTAACACTAAAAGTTTCACCACAAGCAATTTTAAGAACTGCGTGCGCCACTTTCATTAGATGCTTATTTGAAAATTAACACTTGTATAATATCATCTGTTTAACCTTTTTCCAGCTATGTTGGGGTCGGCTTCTAGTCTAACCGGATGCAGCTGAATATCAGTATTTCACGTGGAATGAAGGCCTATCTGACCTCCACAACCCAGTTACTGTGTAGCACGATATACATCCCCTCGAGTGTCTGTTTCTCTCCATAAGAACCTACTACGCTTTGGAATATGGGTAACTAGCTTCATATTTCTGACTGACCGACTCCTTGACATGTCCAAAGTGCCTGTAACTGGTTTAATTGAATTATATTTTCTGAGTTGAGTACAATATCCATCAAAAACTAACCCTCAAAAATTTACAACCCACATCCAAAACACTAGTTAAAGCCTTCTCAGAAAACGAGTCCATAATAATTCAGTTCTAACTTGTACAAATTACTCCACCTGTTCAAGTTGTCGGACCAAGTCCAAGTTTTGCAATTACGCAGTCTAACTGGTACAGCATTAATGGACCTGGCTGCGGGAGCCGTGGGAAGGGTTAGTTAAAACAGCCAAACAATCGGTGCTAAGTTAAATTGCGGGGAATAGAATACAAGGCGTGTGTTGTGGATTTTGTTTTCAAAGGTACAAACCGTACAGTTGACAGTTACCTCAGTTTTTCCCGTATACAGGCGAAAATGAATGAAGGAACTTGGTATTTATATATAAAATATTAAAAACTTTCTTGCAAAAAAATATTACAAAGGGTTTTAACATTGGCCCCAAACTAGGCAATCCTGTATCTTGGGTGCCAATATGGAGCGTTTACCATTTATATTTATAAATTTTATAAAAAAACGTACTGGCAGCTCACAGTTGTGTAGTGACGGCTATTTAAAGTAACCTGTCTCAAGGGAATTGAAGATGCGTTGCCAACATTAAACTTTTGCAGTATTTTTTTTTTCCTATTAAGACTTTTAGTGTTGCATAGGCCTCCTTAAATAATCATCGCGGACTCTTGCACTGCCTCTACACAGTTATTAGAAAAAACAAACAAAAGGTTTGTCTTTCAACAGTTTCTTCATGCCAACTTGAAATATCTATGTAGTTCACTATGATTTGCCTAGGTTAAATTTATGCAGTCAGAGGTTGTCTTTGTAAATTCCGTAGGCTTTATTTATGGAATGCTTCTTTATTTATTTTCCTTCATGCTTTTGGCTGAAATACAAACTTCAACGTCAACTAAAACTTCTGTCAGTTACGCTTCAAACAGCGAATTATACAAAATAATAAGGGCAGCGCATCGATCACCTAGCAACGGAAAGCGGCCTTAATTACTAAAGTTTACATGGCGAGAACCCGACACGCGTCTGAAGTAATTTGTTCGGAAGTTATAGACGTGGAAAATTCCTGTTAAAGCTATTTTTAGCGTTATTATCAGAGGATGAACTCTAAATTGAAGTAAAGATTAGTACGAAGATGATATCTTTTGATAACGAAGGTTTTGAGATTACTGTAGGGTTCAATTTGAATTGGTTTCTTTTGGCTCAATCAATCTAATCAGCCTATCACAGTCCACTGACTGCTGCACATAGGCCTCTCCCAGGCTGCGCTACAATACCATGTCTACCATCTTCCGCATTCAGTCTATCCCAGCCTCCTTTTTAAGGTTCATATCACTGGGGGCGTCCCACAATATGCTTGCCGATACGCGGTCTCCACTCCAGGACTCCTCTACTCCTCCAGCCATCAGTCCTTTGACAAACATGGCCAGCCCACTGTCACTTCAGCTTGCTTACTCTACAAGCTGCTTCTTTTGGCTAAATAACAACAAATGCAGACACATTTTGAGGCTTTTGACTGCTTCGTTGGTGCAAGCGGTCACAAGCGCTACTGCTGAGCATGAGGTCCCGGGTTCAATTCCCAGGTCGAGCAAAGTGATACTGGGTTTTCCCATTAGGAATTTCTCCAGTATCAGCCAGGAGTCTGGATTTGTACCCGGTTGATGGCAATAGGTTCGCCCCATAATACATGGGACTTAAACATAACTGGCGAAATGTGGGTGTATCTACTATGGGTACACTTCTGTCCAACCCTTCGGGGAAACAAGGCGTGATGTTATGTTATGTTATTTTGAGGCTTTTCTGTGGGAAACACGCTAAACGTACGGTCTTCGTTGACAAAATCCGTAGACCTTTGTCAGTCGTTACTGGTAGAAGCCGTTCACAACCGATTGTTATAAGACTTCGCAGGGCAGACACTTCATGTAAATTGGAACCCATCCCCAATATTGTTGTATTAAAAAAATGCAAGCCAGATACCGCCCTGATTTCAAAAAGGTTTCATTAAAACGTGCAATAAATTACAGTGACTCTTCAGTTTTCAATCTTCATTGAAAAATTTATCGGGCTTTCCAAACACCACGCATCAGATACCACGAAAAGCTTTAAGATATTTTCCAATTTATTTTGATTACCTATTGAATTATCAGTCTGAGAGAATGTGTTCAATATAACCCTCACACGCTATTGATAATCTCTATGTTCTAAGTAAATCTACTTGCAGTGCCCACGCACTAATGGATACTCGTGTTTGCGCGTACCAATGACGGTTGAGATAAAATAAAAGCTTGTTAAAAATACGTGTGAGTTTTTCAAAATCAAAATCAAAAGTCATTTATTCAAACTAGGCTGAGAATCTGCACTTTTCGAACGTCAAAATTATATAAGACAGTCCCCCAAAACGCCCACCCTTCACCACTTCCTAGTGCGTTAGTTGGGAAGAAGAAGTGGCGCAACAAACTCCCCAGCAGCACAGCTGTCTGTTCAGTTAGAAGAACAAAAAAAAAAATCTATATAATAGTATTCAAAATAATTTACATTACGCAACACAAAACATAATTTAAATTATTAGCCATATATAAGCTAACACACGCCAATATACCAAACAAAATCATCGAGAACTATATTCAGGCTACTATTATATTATATTATAACTATATCGAGAACTATATTATTATATTATATATATATATATAGAAATAAAAACAAAACGTAAACAAAACTTAATATCTTAATAAAAGCATCCAGGCATAAAGGGCGTGCCCGCTTACATATAGTTGTTACTGGAAGTTATAAATGATAAACTAGGACCATCGAGGTAAAATAAATAAAACAAACAGTTAATTACTAATAACAATAAATAATATGATCAATTGTCGAGGTCACTAGCTAACCACATTATTGCAATACAACTCATAAAAAAAACATTGTGATGAGTAGATTTTGTCAACAATAAATTAAATTTAAATACCTAACTTGACTTATAAAGTCAAATAAAATAAACAATTACTTATATAAACTCATATAACTTGTCAATAGGTAAGCTGGAGAACGAACATACACATTGTCTTGAGTTAATCACAGCGACCAACTATTCTTATCATTTAAGTAGTCATTGATAGAATAGTATGCCTTTGAACAAAGCTTGGATTTTACTTTCGTTTTTAACGCATTAAAAGGCAAATCTACCAAAGAAGAGGATAGCTTGTTATAAAAAGTTACACCAAGCCCAACAAATGAGTTATGAACCATATGAAGCCAGTGAAAGGGAGCTCGTAGTTTGTCCTTATTTCTAGTGTTAACATTGTGAAAATCACTGTTTTTAGTGTATAAGTGTATATTTTATCTAATATATAAGATATTGGCAAAGATGAATTGAGATGCCACCGTGAGGATACCAATTTCTTTGAAAAAATCTCTCAGTTAAACTCTGGCACCTAGCTGGTAAATAGCTCGCACAGCTCGTTTTTGAAGGACAAATATATTTTGAATATCAGCAGCTTTACCCCACACCAGAAGACCGTAGGATATAACGCTATGAAAATAACTAAAATAGACTAAACGAGCTGTATCAACGTCAGTGTATTGTGTCTTACTTTCCTGACGGCGTAGGCGGCCGAACTGAGCCTTTCCGCTAGGCTCGATATATGTGGGCCCCACTGAAGTTTGGCATGCCCAGAAAAACCGCCGATTTTACGGATTCAAGCACCTCTTTATCTAAGACGATGTTGGGACCTAGATTTCTAAAATTAGGTAGGGCGAACTTTACACATTTCGTTTTCTTAGCATTGAGAACTAGGTTATTTGTCGTCATTGAGATTGCACTGTTTAAATCGTCAAAATCTTGTCTATTCCTGTCTACTTTAAAAATGAGAGAGGTATCATCTGCAAACAACTTCACAGATACCCTTTAAATAGAATGGTATGGCCAGTATTGAGCCTTGAGGTACACCTAACTTAACTGGTAGCCCGGAAGATTTCACACCATTAACATCTACACATTGGGACCTATTATGTAAATAAGAATTTATAACGTTGAGAGCTTCGTTTTGCACACCGTAATGAGGCAGTTTACGCAAAAGCGTGTCATGGTGCACGCAATCAAAGGCTTTGGAGAGATCACAGAAAACCCCAATAGCATTTTGCGAGTTCTACCATGCGTTAAATATGTGTTTCAGCAAAACAACACCCGCATCTGTAGTCGAACGAACTTTTGTAAAGCCATATTGTTCATTATGAAGGAGGCTATTTAAAATGAAAATGTCTTAGCAACTGCTTGAGTATTAACTTTTCAAATATTTTGCTAAATGCTGGTAAGATAGAAATAGGCCTGAAATTGCCAACGTCATTTTTATTACCTGGTTTAAATAATGGTATGATTTTCTATTCTTCATGAGGTCAGGAAAAGTTCCTAAATCAACACATTTATTAAAAGTAACAGCTAGATAGGGGGCTGATGAAAAAATGATGTCTCTATTACCTACCGTGACACCTAAGAAACAGGTTTTATAGTTGAAAACTAGGATATGACGATCCCTGTCCCTAAGAAAATTGTGTTGGTCTTTCTACCAAAAACCCTGTATAGGGACCACAGAAATTGATGGTATAATCAGTAGCAAGAATGAAATAGTGCTACCCAAGTGACGATAAATTTTAAGTCTATTACTATCCCGCGTTCAAACTATCAGCAGGCCACTTATCTATCCTACCTCTAAATAGCCTATATCGCTTTTATTCCCAGTTGTGTAATTTTGAATTTTAGTCCTAAACAATACTAGACATGTTAAATTCAGCATGTATCAGAAAGGTGTAATATATCCTATAATATTAAATGAGCAATATTTGTAAGTATAGGATATATTATGTATATTATTTTGTAGTTACGTTCTCGAAAACGGCTCTAACAATTTCGGTGAAAGTTGCAATATAGGGATTTACGGGGGCGAAAAATCGATCTAGCTTGGTCTCATATATGGGAAAATTTGTTTTCTCCGTGTTTTCACCCGAGTAGAGCTAGCTCGGTCACCCAAAGTTTAGAACAAGATGGCTACCTTAGAATAATGACATTTCAGCTTGGAATTAGTAAGTACCTGCTATCATGGTAGCATGGAATTAGTATGAACTATCCTATATTATTAAATGGGCATCTCTATTTTCACCAGAGCAGAGCTCGGTCGCCCAGATATGATGTGTTTATCATAACCAATATTTAAGGATGTGGTACAGGCCATCAAACTGATCATCAAACTGAACAATTTTCTCCACGGGACCAACATGGTACTCGCAAAAAATTATCAATTTTCCTATACAAAACTTTAATACACACAGTAGTATCTGACCACCTTTCTGATACACGCTGTATTATCTACCTACTGAAAATACGTATGTTATTTTGAAAGCATTATTTAATACTGTATCAGGTGTTGATCAGAATTGAAATTAATGTTGGATTGCTGGGTAGAGAATATTATATATATGATTATCCTATATTATTAAATGAGCAATATTTGTATATACAGAGTGACTGGATCTGGACCCACCATAGCAAATTTGCATATAGAGAAGGTCATTTACTAAATAAAATGCAAATGCTTGAATGTCAAATTTTGTAAAAATCTTAATAAAATATAATAATTGACATATCTCCTGGACTATAAAACATTAGCTAGGGGAAGAACTATAGCGCAGAGGATTTTTTTTGGGGTTACGGACCATAACATCGCATCATTGAAATGAAAACAAATAACGTTCAAAGAGTAAGCAAATTGAAGGAAAGAGTGAGCTTGATTATTTAGCAGTTTACGAATTATTTTATTTAATTATAATTTTTATGATTACTGGCCACTAGCCCTACCCGTATGTTAAATTTATGTCACCATTGCAGCTTGATGATTGTGTAAGCTTTATACCGCCGACAAATTCACGTCTCTGTGAGTCATCAATCATCAGCATTAGTCTGCACCATGGAAATATAAATAACTTCTTTCTTATATTATGATCTGCACCGAGCAAGATATGCCTGTACAAACGCACGCTGTAACTCTCACCTCGGCTTCCTTCATCCAGCTGCCATCCACGCTTCTAAGGTTGTCCTGCCCATTGATTTTTGTTAATCAACACCTTATTTATTCATTGCGTCCATGCGCTTAAAAATAAAACAAATTAAAAAACCATAATTTCTCTAAAACAACATTTTCAAAATTGAACCCATAAATAAATCTAAAATTAAACAGACTCATTTCTATTTTTTTTCTTTCTAATTTTCCAAATGAAACCCTCCAGCAACCCTTGTAGACGTCACTCACCTGTCAAATAGTTAACAAATTGGATTCTGTGAGAGCAATGGTTGCCAGTTCGATTCCCGACGGGCGAACTTCCCGAACGGGTATTGAGTTAACTGAAGCTGGGCAATCTATTGTACGGGAACTTAATTTGGACATTTGAGAGTATTTCTAGGTTACCTAATAGCTATTAGGTTACCTAAGTTAGCTTAGTATTTAGTGGATATTAAAATAGCTTCCAAGAGTTTTCGCTGGTGTAGTGGTCGCAAGCACAACTGTTGAGCATGAGCTCCTGGGTTCAATTCCAGGGTCGTGCAAATATTTATTGTATTTTTTTAACACTTTTTCTCTAAAACAAAAAAAAAATATAATAGTAGTTTATGAAACTGTTGCATAAAGAGGGGTATTAAAATACGAGCGTGTGTTTAAAACCGGAGCCGTAGGCGAGATTTTTAATAGTATCACACGAGTATTTTAATATCTAGTTATGTGCAGATTCATACACTACTTTATCTACTCTCATACATTGGCATTGAACCTACTAAATAAAAGATCAAAGTTAAAGATCAAGATTAAAAAAATCCCACAAAATTTCGTACAACTTCACGTATGAACGGCGCCTGCACCCAGCACATCACCGCGCATGCGCTAGAGCGGTGCTGCTGTCCCCCGCTAACGTTCCATTACAAAAGTTGATGGGAACTCCTTGGTGATATTAAATCTCATTTCACAAATAAACTAATTGATTGATTGATTAACTTCTTAGATTTGCACTGTATTGTTATAAAAAATTGTTTACAATGCATTTGCTCGAAAAGAGCCCTTTCCAAGCAGTAAATTAGTGCGGAAAGTGTCACTTTTTTTCACTAGTGCTTTTTACTTTTCTGTTTTTTTTAAAATTTTTGTGGCC
Organism: Agrochola macilenta; assembly: GCA_916701695.1. NCBI lineage: Eukaryota > Metazoa > Arthropoda > Insecta > Lepidoptera > Noctuidae > Agrochola > Agrochola macilenta. Next base: position 3,526,973 of record OU753554.1, on the reverse strand, counting down.
GTCGTCAGCTCGTTGCAAAGAGTTTTTATTATTTGAGAAAAGTTTTACAAATCAGATGATGATAACGATGACGATGGCTAAGGCGATGGCGATGGCGATGACGATGGCGATGTCGATGACGATGGCGATGGCAATGGCGGAGTCAAAGTCAAAGTCAAATTCAAAGTCGAAGTCGAAATCGAAGTCGAAGTCGAAGTTGAAGTTGAAGCGAAGTCGTAGTTGAAGTCGAAGTCGAAGTCGAAGTCGAAGTCGAAGTCGAAAAGAAGTCGAAGTCGAAGTCGAAAGTCAAAGTCATGAATGTTGTTTTTATCATTTATATACGTCGTCATTATGTTAGATGTTACACATTATCGTAAGGCTCACTCGATTTTTTTTTCTCTCTCGCAATGCATAGTAAAACGTTGTATGATACACGTGCGTAAGATGATTTCCGACTCGTGGGCGATCGGCGGTGGCGATCTCTCGCGTCCGGCCCTGGTTTAGGCCATGGTCCGGAGCGAGAGTGCATGGGAAGCCGTCACTTCCTTCTTCGAAGCAGTAATGCTCGCGAAAGAGGAGGCGGAGCGCGCGAGGGAAATGCAAGATGCGCGCCCTCGCGCCCATAGTCGCCGCAGGAGACGCCCCGGGCGTCGGGAGTCGCGAGCCGACTTCCGGCCACCGTAGGCGCGGGCTTGCGGACGGTGGGCAATTGATAGCTCGCCGTCCGATTAGGACCAGGTCCGGGTCGACGGCGCGTCGTCTTTCACGCGCGCCTCAAAGAGATGTCAGCACCAACTGACGGGGTCCGTAAGGGCCAATGCCTGCCAGGGTTGCGAGTTTGTCCGAAAGGGGTATCGCGGCCCCGGCACACAGGCAACGGAAGGAACACGGGTGGGTTTTAGTCAGTAAAAGTCTGACACGCCCTCTCGCTCTGCCCAGAGCGGGAGAAGTCATTTGATGATTTCCCAACCCTAAAAAAAAAAAAAAAATGTGTGTGAAACTAACCCATAACAACGCTAGCTTAGCTCAAACTATGACAGTGGACCAACGTAATTGGTTAGTTTCTCACACATCCCTCGCTACGCATCCTCGCTTATTTCTGGTGGTAACACAGACTAAAGAAGAAGTTTCATGTTTACCTATTTTGTTTTATATATTAAGGTAAATAGACCTTATACTTTCATATCTTTTGAGTCAGGTCTAGTCGACGATATTCGAGAAAAGATAAAAGAATATAATTTAGTTTTATAACCCAAAATAGATCTTCTGCGGTCCTAATATAACCAAGTTGACTTAATATTTGAAACGAAACTACACGAAAAACAATAAAGAGTCGCGTTTTGAATAATTTCAACATTTTTTCCCCATTTTTGTACATTTTTCCCGACGACAAATGAACTGCAATAGTGGCTCTCAGAAATGTTATTTGACTCAATAATATTTTTCAAAGCATTTTCTTGGTATATTAGATCGAAAGTGGTTTCTTGAGAGGCTTAGGGGCAATTCATACAAGGAGGATGAAATGAGAATGTTACGTTCAACTCCACGTCAATTTTGCGAAAATAGAGCTCGTGACTTGAAATCAGAACAGAATCAGAAATTAATTATTTCACTCGACAAGTCAATTGGAGCACCAACATCATTGTATAACTTATAAATCATAATGTAAGAGTCTATTAACTGCTCCCAGATTACATTATTAAAAAAAATAAACATGGTAATTTCACATAATCATCATTATGATGATTATGTGAAATTACCATGTTTATTTTTAGACATCATCATCATCATGTTGTTTGTTTATTTTCATGTTTTTTGTCAGATTTTTTTTGTATAATGTCAAATAATAGTATTTACATTATACAAAAGATCTGCTGTTTCATAGAAAAGTGCAATACCTACGCGGTCAAAATGTATGGAACAGCTGTTTTTTTTAAATAACTGACGAAAAATTTCATCGCAGGGGGCTCACAATCATGATTGTATTGAATCCATAGTAACCGGCTTCGCGTCGATGTCCCTGCCACCCTGTATACCTACAATTTAATTTCAACTCTTTTGTGGACATGATAATTATTCAGATTTGTTACAGTCATTTAAAACAGGTTTTTATTTTGTTTAAGTTATTTATCTTTTATATTTTGTAAATGTGAAAACGATGTAGGCTTAGTGGACTGTAGATTTGACCATCTTCTATTTTGTTAACCTGCTACTTTTTGAAAGACCTACACTGGCCTTTACCATTGACCTAATAACACTGTTATTCGAGAATATTGTAAAAGACAATTATTTTTAAAAGAGTAACCGTGGAATTTCCTGCCGGCTTTTATTCATAGGAAACGACCAGTTGGAACCGTGCACCAAGCTTCTGACGTTTCATAAGTGCCCATGCAGGTTTATGTGAAATAAAATATTTTGAATTTTGAATGAATGTTGATGCTAAATGATGGTTTCTTTAACCGTGAAGGAAAACAACCCTCAAAGAGTAAACGTGGTGATTTCATGCTCGTTCTTCTCTGCATGAGAAAAGGTGTGTTTCCTGCAGTGGAATAGTCAGTCAAGATAAAGGTAAGAACAGAACCAACGTACTCAACAAGAAAATATCTGCGACGGCATGTGAAGCCAGGTCAGAGGCCAATGGGCGGCATAAAAACTCTGACACCAGGTTAGTCACTAGCCACACGAAAAATAAAGTACATTTACAGAGAACGAGGAAAACAATTCCACCGTTATACAGTTGTTACAGTTCATACTAGAGTACTGGGAATAGAGCACCGATCTAGACTAAACATACCAACATCCAAATTAAAAATGCATTCTACAAGTCCCTACGTAATGTCTATAAAAATATATAACAAACTACCTGACATATTAAAGAAAGAAGAAAAGTTGAATATATTTATAAATAAACTTAAAAAATTACTGATAAACAAATGCTATTACTCCTTAGATGAATATTTAAATGATACACAAAATATGAAAAAATAATAATTATTATATATTAATGATACGGATTTTTTTTTTTTTTTTTTTTTTTTTAATATATAAATATATAACAAAAATAATAATTAAATAAATTAGCAATTATAATAAATTCAACAATATAGCAATAATAATTATTCGAAGATAAACAATTTATATAAATTAATAAACAGAATTATAATAGATATGTACATACATATCGAAATAATCTAAAATATTTAAATACACTTTTACAGATAAAACAATACTCGTACATAAACAATAGATAAACGAAATGATAGATCCTATTTGCGATCTCCTTGACTTTGAATAAATGTACGTTAAAACTTGCATGATCTCCTTAAACAGGGCTTCCTCTCTCCTACCCTTTTGCTGTGCCCTACAGGGTCCATAATGATCTAAATATATAGTTACCACCTAAGTACACATTATGGTAAAGCAATAAAGATATTGAGTATTGAGTATTGAGAGTGGATTGGTTCCGTGCTAGCAACCATATTGTAAGTACCGATACAAACCAAACAAAAATTTAACATATCTTTACTGATTATTTGTAAATCACTTACTTGTATTGTGCAACTCTTTTTAATGTCCGTACTACATTCCAGTCTTCTTTCTTTTTCGCGTTATTTTACTTCGATGGTCCTAGTTTATCACTTATAACCTCCAGTTACAACTATATGTAAACAGGCACTTGCATGGAGGCTTTTTATTTAGATATTAAGTTCTGTTTACGTTTAGTTTTTTTATTTCGGCCTGAGTATAGTTCTCGATGATTTTGTTTGGTATATTGGCGTGTGCTAGCTTACATATGGCTAATAATTTAAATTATGTTTTGTGTTGCGTAATGTAAATTATTTTGAATACTATTATTTAGAATCTTTTTTTTTTTGTTCTTCTAACTGAACAGACAGCTGTGGTGCTGTGGAGTTTGTTGCGCCACTTCTTCTTCCCAGCTAATTCACTAGGAAGTGGTGAAAGGTGGGCGTTTTGGGGGACTGTCTTATGTAATTTTGACGTTCGAAAAGTGCTGATTCTCAGCCTAGTTTGAATAAATGACTTTTGAATTTGTGGTTAGTGACTATCCTGGTGTCAGAGTTGTTATGCCTCCCATGGGCCTCTGACATAGCTTTACATGCCCTCGAGAAATGTCTCTGTTATGCCGGTTACATACCAGTAGTCGGAGTATAATAAGTGAATAAATTGTACCTTTCATATACAATCTCCTTTATAGATTCAAGAGGATTATGTCAGCGTGTGGAGTTTCTTTCTATTTTCTTTTTAAAGACTTTAATAAAACTTCTGAGTAGCTGTGACATAAAGAACTAGTGCTTTGATGCAATCCCTAGTATTGTATGCTGAGTAAATGACTGTGTCTTATGCTATTTTATACAGGAGCTGGTATATTTACAACTACTATAGAAACGTAACTATTATTGTTAAGTATTTGTTGTTATTTAGTAATTCTTATAAGAAATAATAATAATAATCTTTGGTCGCCTGAAGAAGGTTTTGATTAGTCTTCTTTCGGGCGGAAACAAGGTGCGCGCCTACAACGGTTGTGTCATGCCGGTTTTGATGTACTCTTTCGGCATACTCAAATGGACTCAGACCGAACTTGATGCCTTGGACAGAAGGGTCCGTACACTCCAGACCGCAAACCGGATGCATCACCCACGTTCATCGGTGATGAGACTGTACATCCCGCGGAAGTGCGGAGGTCGAGGCTTTTTAAACGCTAAGACCCTCCACAACCGCGAGGTGTGCAACTTCAGGGATTATTTTTTTAAAGCCGAAGTGGGTATGCACCGGGGTGTGGTCGCAGTGGACAAGGGACTCACCCCGCTCTCCATGGCTAAAGAGAACTGGCGCAAACCTGTAATACTTACTACAGATGACCGCAAGGAGGTATGGCAGAGCAAGGACCTTCACGGGCGCTACTATCGGGCTCTTCATGAGCCTGGTGTAGATTTCTTAGCGTCCGTATCCTGGCTACGTTTCGGTGACCTTTTCGGGGAAACTGAAGGTTTTGTCTGTGCAATTATGGACGAAGTTATCTTGACGAATAACTACCGGAGACATATTATGAAGGACGGGACGGTTGACGTGTGTCGGGCATGCCATCGTCCGGGTGAGTCCATCAGACATATTATCTCTGGTTGTTCGCGTCTGGCTAACGGCGAGTACTTACACAGGCATAACCAAGTGGCCAGGATTATTCACCAGCAACTTGCTTTGAAATATAAACTTGTTGACTCTGAGGTACCGTATTACAAGTATGTGCCCGACCCAGTTCTCGAAAATTACCATGTCACGTTGTACTGGGACCGGTCTATCATTACTGACAGGACTATTGTAGCCAATTAGCCTGATATTGTGGTGATAGACCGATCAGTGCGCCGCGCAATGATAGTCGATGTTACCATTCCGCATGACGGGAACCTCGTGAAATCTGAGAAAGAGAAACAAATAAAATATCTCGACTTAGCACACGAGGTTGTCGACATGTGGAATGTGAACTCGGCTATCATTGTGCCGATTGTCGTAACGGCCAATGGCCTGATGGCCGAAAGCCTCGACCAACATCTCTCGAGGCTCTCGTTAGGCGGTTGGATCAAGGGCCTGATTCAGAAGGCAGTACTCCTAGATACGGCTCGCATTGTGAGGAGGTTCCTGTCTCTGCAGCCCTAACCACCGGTAGCTTGGACCCTGCTCCCGACACCGGCGGACATCAATTTTTTTTTTTTTTTTTTTTTATAGTTTTTTAAGAAATATTTAAAAATGTAAATGAATAAGAATCAAAGCAAATAAAACGAAATAATAATAAAGTTTATTAATCAAAAGTAACAATACAATTTAGCCAAATTCGGTGAGCCACAAACTAAGCATCGCTTGTATCTTGTGGCTCAGGAGTGCGATTAACAATATTACGGTTATCTTTCAGTGCGGGGGTATTATTAAAGACAAGACATAAAGAAAAAATAATAATTAAATAAATCATTTGTCAAATTCTAGACATAATTCAAGAAAAGTAAAAGTAACTGTTATGTTTGTATCAATGTGTGCTAGGCGCGCGCTGCACGCGCGCCATCTACTGTATCAGCGAGTCCAACTCTCGATTCTCGAACACAGAATAAAGCAGTGCGTTGCTAGCTAGCCAGTGTTTCACTTGTGTACCTCTTCCCCTGCACCCGCGTACATAACAGTGCCGAGACTCTGACTTTTGCCAGCGCGTCCCCATATACAGATACAGTATTGTATGATCGACTGGCATAGTGCGAAGTAGACCATTCGCAAAATATCGATAGGGGTGCAGTCGGGGAGTTTTTTTCCTCCATTCTAGAGGTATACCCCTTATACCCGATGTCTCTAATTTCTTTAGAAGAAGCCCGGGTGAAACGGTGTCGAATGCTTTTGCCAAATCGGGAAAAACACCGACACAGCATTCTCCATTTTCAATGTGGTGGGAAACTTGATAAGTCAAGAGTGCCACCGCGTCTTCAGTGGACCTTCCTCGGCGGAACCCAAATTGTCTGTCTGAGACAATGTTGTTTTTGTTTAGAAAATTTACCAGTCTCTTATTAACTATTTTCTCCAGAATTTTGGAGACTATACACAACAGAGCGATAGGCCTGTAGTTTTCAGACATATCTTTGGGACCGCTTTTGTAGATACACTGCAGCAATTTTCCAGGAGTCAGGAAAGACACCTGATTCTAGACTCAAATTAAATATGTGCGTAATTGGAGTGATTAGGCTTTCTCGGCAGTTTATTAGAAGTGGAACTGTTAGCTGATTTGGGCCCGGCGCGCTGTCTATTTTCAGGTTTTGTATTATGTTAGAGACTTATTCTTCATCGGTCGGGTGCAGATAGAAAGATTGTGAGATAGAGCTCGATAGAGAGATATGTGTGATTCTATAAATGATTGGTGAGCGGTTGCAAGTTTGTCAAGTATCTTACAGAGATGAAATGCTGATTGCAGTTATCAAGGGATGTTGTTGGAGAGATACTGGATGCAATTAAATGCGTTGAAGTGTTTTGACAAGTATTGTTCTTACATAATTATGTCTTTTATTGCCGTCCATCGTTTTTTAGGGTAGTTCTTGTTGGTTTCAATTTCTTGTCTGTTGTGCAATGTTCTAAGATTGCGAAGGAGTGTGTGAACGAAGTTCCTGTACCTAGTGTAGATTAATTGTTTTGTTTGATCATTAGGGTTGACTTTGCAATCAAGGTGAAGAAGGTGAAGAAATACTTACCCAGAACGACTAGACCTATCAACTAACGACCAATTTCCAGAGAAAATTATTGCTACAAATTCAAAATCTATATTAGTACCTATTAGTAGTAAAATATAATACCTACACTTAGCTTTTGGAAACAAGAACTGAGAATAAAAAAAACGAGCGAGCCTTACAGCAGTCGCGTATGATGTGTAAACGTTAAACAAACAACGTTAAAGCCGTTTTCAAGAACGTGATTACAAATATATAATATAATTATATACAAATATTGCTCGTTTTTAATAGTATAGTATGTAATAGGGGACCGAGCCTTTTGCCATCAACCGGGCACAAATATCAGGTCACGGGGCTGCTATTGAGAAATTCCTGATGGAAAAATCCAATAACACTTAAAAATATAATTATGTTGTGGTCGGGGTGGGTCAGGTTAAAAGAAAAGGCTTCAATTGAGGGTTAACCTTTATATTTTTGCCCCACATTTTACAATAACGTGCCTACTAACGGCCCCTTGGTAAGCCCCTGTCATAACTGTCAGGCTGTCAGGCGTTAGTGACAGTCCGCCACAGAGGTCTGCTAGGACGGAGGAGTTCGTACACCGCTACTATAATATAAATAGAAACGTTCTTAGGTCACCTATGTTCCAAAGCAACATAAAATAAAGTGAATCCAAACAAGAAAGTACATCTCTCGCCCCTATCCCTGCCTAGGTCTCAAGAGGCCTAGCGTGGAGACACATACTACCAACAATTATAAGGGAATTAATGGTGTATAACACAATTGCGAGCGTAAATCTGGCACCAGCACTAGGCTGACACAAATCTCAAGTTTGGAATCCCTCCAAATTCAATAATGGCGGCTCATGTGGCTCTCAAGACACAGATTATAACTTAAGCTGGTTTTGCAAGTAATGTTAATGGGATATTAAAGTTTGTCACCTCCTTTTTGATAGTTTGGCGAGAGAATTTTCTGAGAAAATGTAGACCTATTCTTTGTGTGGACGTTCGAGAGATATTTTTTAAAGTTAATACTTTCGAAAATGTTTTACTTCGAGTAACTTCTTTTCTTTCAAGAATTTAAAGAATATGTGGATATAGACCAATGTATGAACGATTTTTTTGGCTCTGAAAACATTATTTTCTATTTCCATGTCCACTGACTTATGTAAATTATTTTTAATATAGAAATCAATCAACCATGCTGCCAGCCTTTTGGGCACTTTTCCCGCTGACAGCGATGCGGACGAATTTTTTGATGCCCAATGAGCTCTTCCCTTTATTTTATTTTATTATTTGTTTTCTTTACATTCTTGTACATAATATATATAATAGTTAGTTGTAAAATAAATTGTATTATATCTTAAGTAAATAGAAATAATTTTAGTATGTTTTCGATCAACCATACTGACTCCACATATATAATGATACGTAGGTACCCAACGTGGTGAAGCACAAAAGGAAGGTAATGTAGTAACGTAAATTTATCTCTATTTTCCATAACACCATCGTTATTCTTACCATGAAACAAACAAGATCTTGCTGTAACGACCATTACACTCCAAAATTAAGAATTCGTCTTCAAAACATCCCATCAGGGTTCACCCAAAGCTACAATTATTATAAAACAAAGTCCATTAGGAACTAGACATTCCGTGAACCACGAAACGTTTAAAAGGCAACTGGCCACTAAATAATACGTTTAAAACCATTAGGTCGGGCACAGACTATCGAATAATATCGATGATTTTTTGCACAATCAGTATATTGAAGGGGCTCGTGGTTAAGTAATAACTTCCGCACGGGTTGATTGAGTCGAATATCTCTACATACCGAGAACCCTCCATGCTTCGGAAAGCACGCTAAGCCGTTGGTCCCAACTTTCATTCTTGGATCTTTAACAGTCGTTACAGGTTGTCAGAAGCCCAAATGTCTGACAACCAGTCTTATCAAAATACCAAGGGGTATCGTTTTACAGTTAGACCGTCGCTCCGTGTAAAATACTTACCAGTTACATCGAGTGACCGCCTATCTGACCTCCACACTTCAGCTGCATCCGGTTAGACTGGAAGCCGATCCCAACATAGTTGGGAAAAGACTTGGATGATGAAGTACAGTCAGTATATTGTGGCTACACATTGATACAATATTTTGGAACAATACAAACAAGGAGATGACATATGACTGACTGTTGGTCTAGTGATGGCCTGCTAAGCGTGTGTTCTTGAGACAACGTGTTACTAAGTTTTCAATCAGAAAACCTGATTATAACAACAGTAGCTTTACTTACTTAACTTAACTTAACTTTTTACTAACTTAAAACATAATTATTGTTTTTTTAAGAGATGCTTTTATTTATCCTCTTTGTCTATTGCTTATTCTATGATTCGTATTAAATAGTAAACTCCAGTCGTGCGTCGGAGCTGACAAACACACTTTTTTTGTCTAGTATATGGGTACGCGTGCATGTAGGAAATTATCCTACGGGAATTTCGTGGGATAATTTCCCACATACACGCGAAGCCGCGGGGAATAGTTAGTGTTGAATATAATTATGAGCATCCTACGATAAAATTCTGCAACAGATAGTCAACCATCTGCGCCCCACCTTAAAAGGCAACCGGCCACTAAATAATACGTTTACAACCATTAAGCGATGTAACAACTGTACGGGTCCTGCCGAACAATTTATGGTTACAACCTCATGCTGCGTCAACGACTCCATGTTTTTAGACAATGTTTAGGCTATTTTGGTGAAGTTGGCAACAATATTAGTGCGGAGTACAAGTAGCTATAGGTAGTACAACGATGGCCTGGGGAGGGGTACGAGAGTAAAAAAAAAAGTGTTATAGTGTTACCTTGTGGGAATGGTAGAGCAAATATAATTCAGCATATTAACTCGATAAAAGTAAATAACGCAACTGTCCTGGCTCACCTTCGTTATAAAAAAAAAATCTCCAACTATTCCAAAATCAAATTAATAAATTATCCCACTCGCTACCGTTTGGATACACAGCAGAAAAAAATAAAGCTTCCTACTCATTTCCTACAGCTATATCTAGAACAGGCATCTAATTTAATTTAGCTGTTCTAGTTTTATGTAATTAGATCTAATTTTTTATGATTGTAAGTGTAACTACTAGTATTGACCTATAAATTTTATGTGTGGTGCAAACTGAAAAAATGTGGTAATAAAAAACTTCATCTTTTCTAGACCATTAGGTACTATAAACATTGATTCCAGCTATCAATTTGATTATACATTATGCAGATAATACACGATTGTTTAGTCTACCTATGTACGACCGACTGTGTATATTTAAAGGTCTTTCTCTTCAAGTTGACCTTGTCATAATATAACATCAAACATTCCCCAAGGGGTTTACAGGAGACGCCCCGGGCGTCGGGAGACGCGAGCCGACTTCCGGCCACCGTAGGCGCGGGCTTGCGGACGGTGAGCAATGAGTAGCTCGCCGTCCGATAAGGACCAGGCCCGGGTCGACGGCGCGTCGTGTTCCACGCGCGCCTCAAAGAGATGTCAGCACCAACTGACGGGGTCCGTAAGGACCAACGCCTGCTGGGGTTGCGGGTTTGTCCGAAAGGGATATCGCGGCCCCGGCACACAGGCAACGGTTCCGGAAGGAACACGAGTGGGTTTTAGTCAGTAAAAGTCTGACACGCCCTCTCGCTCCGCTCAGAGCGGGAGAAGTCATTAGATGATTTCCCATCTTCAAAATAAAAAAAAAATGGGGTTTGGTAGAGGTGTACTATAGTTCACCCACATTTTGCCAGTGATTTTAAATCCCATGTAATATAGCCATCAACCAGGCAAAAATACAGACCCCGAGCTGCTACTGAGAATTCTAAATGGAGAAACCTAATAACACTTTGCCCAACTCGGACCTCAAGCTCAGCATAAAGGCAGGTGAATACGAACCCAGTAACGTGACATACTCGTAATACATCTCGCTCTTAGATAAATACGCAGTCTCAAAACAAAGCCTTATAAAACACTATTTAATACTAGAAAACTAGAACGTTTTAAATAAAATTACATTACAAAACCACAATAATATTCCGACGCACTCATATTTTAGAACGACATGGCAGTCCACCCACGTAATGGGCGAGCGGTTTATGCTTATTGCGCAGGTACGAAACGAGGCATGAAGATACTGTTGGTACTACTCCGGCTTTATTAAATAACAAATTAACGTGGACACTTTTCAGTTTGGCTTTAGTGGGTGCTAGTTTTGGGTATAGCACGTGAGTTTGTAAGTTTTATTAAGTAATAGAAAGAAAGAAAGAAAATACGTGTATTTGTGATAAGCATGACGCAAATTAAGAACAAATACACGAAAAGAGCAATTTCGGAGAAAATATGCGTCACATGCAAAACGGCCATCGCAGACAGAGCCCCAGCGCTGATTTTCAGCGATAGCCGGCGTTGATGTGATGACGTCAACCGGTGCAGCATATAGTGAAATAACAAAAAAAATATATAAATATATATACGGGGTGTCAGGGACAGTTAAAAAAAAAACAGCTGCTCCATACATTTTGACCGCGTAGGTATTGCACTTTTCTATGAAACAGCAGATTTTTTTTAAATAAACGACGAAAAAAATTTAAAAATTAAAAAATTTCAACGCAGTGGGGTTCAGAATCATGTACTGAATCCATGGTAGCCGGCTTCGCGTCGATGTCCCTGCCACCCTGTATACTTAGTCCTAAATGTACATAACTATAATAATCATTTAAAATGGCTACAGCTCGGTCCGTCGGCGACTCACGCACCGCAGCCATAATGCAATCTGTGCGCGCAGCTGTCATAAAACTAACAAGTCATAGTAATTATATCTAGAGTAATCTAGAGTGTCTATGCACTGATATCGCGTAGACAGATGCGTAGGTGATGAGTACATGCATACGCTATGCTAGTGTCAGCGCACAGTGATGGTGAGCAAAAATTTGAGCTGTCAAAGGCAGCTTTGCTCACTTAATGGGCGACCGGTTTATGCTTATTGCGCAGGTACCAAACGTGGCATTAAGATACTGTTAGTACTACTCCGCTTTTATTTAATAACAAAAATTACGTGGATACTTTTCAGTTTACCTTTATTGGGTGCTAAGAATAACCGTGGAGACTTGTTAGCTTCTCTATAGGAAACTACCAATTGGAACTGTGCACTTAGCTTCTGACGTTACTTAAGTGCCCATGTAGGTTTATGTGAAATAAAATATTTTGATTTGATTTGTTAAGATTTGCTAGTTTTGGGTGCAGAGCTTTAGTTTGTGAGTTCGATTTTATGTTATCTGCGGGCCTAGCACGAACGAGTGGAGTAAACGTAACGTAAATTAGAACGATTTTGAAATTGAAAATACTTAGTATAATCAGCCTCTAAATTGTTCCCACTGCTTGGACCTGGGACACGGGCCTCCGCTCTGTGAGAGGGAGTGGGCCGTAATCCACCACGCGAGCCCAGTGCGTGTTGGTAGATGTCACACGTCTTCGAATTTTCGGTTCTAGGACATGGCGGTTTCCTCACGATGTTTTCCTTTACCGTTTTGAGAACAGTGGTGATGAAATAATTTACACAAAGTAATGCGCCTGTCTGGGATTAAACCTTTGACCTACAGCTCTTCAGTCGCGGCCATTACCACTCGCGGCCATCACTGCTGAAAATACTTGTTTCCCACAAAATATTAAATCAGTTTTAAAACTTCATTAATATCTATGAGTAAATTTTAAACTAAAATGCTATAAGATTGTATGGTGTATTTTCGATTCAAAAGTTATTCGAATTTACGTAACGTTTACGTCGCGCGTTCGTGCTAGGGCCTCTGAGCTGAGTCCTACGTACTGACATTGCTTTGACGTCGCGTTGGTTGTCGCCCTCATCGGAATCACGTAGAGATCTCGTAAGTGCTGCGTAAATGCATACTATGTGCTAAACGTGATTGTATTGAAAAAAAAACATGTAGTGTGGCTACGTTGCGTATTTATCCGACAAACTTTGTAAATACTTAGTTCGTTCAACCACAATTTAATAATGATGTGCAAACAATTGGAGCCTCGTACTTTTTAAACCCAGTGTTTATTTCGTTTTTAAGTATAAACCTGGTATTAAAAACCCTTAACATAATTTCCTACAAGAATATCGAATATCCCATAAAAAATATTCAAATTCATGTCCCCATTAATTCATTATAACGCCGACAAAATACGTTGTCATGTTTCATATTAAAAAAAAAACCTCAGGCGTCTCCGTTACGCGGAAAAATGATTGATTGCGATACACGGGTGATTCTCATCCCTGCGTAGTGAGAGCCTTTGTACTAAAGGGATTGGAGTGTGTAATCGAGATTTTTTTCATCAAATAAACTCGATGTTGTTGTACTGAAATATTGTTGTTATTTTAACCGCCTCTGTGGTTAAGTGGTTAGACCCATAGGTCCCGGGTTCGATTCCCAGTGGGAGCAAAATTTTCTGCTCGGTTGGTTAGTGGTAGGGTTTGTTCTAAGTTAGCCTGGCTAGCTATCACCATCTTATCTAAGTCTGTCGCCATAATAACAATGTTAAAAGCATTGTTTAAAAAAAAACTGTTGAATAAACGATAAGGCTGCGATAAAGCTCAACACACATACAGGCCACCCGACACGCACCCGGCATGTCACCAATCGAAATACGGAACTCAGGAGCATCGGTCACACAAAATGTTCGACGGGACCTAACAATTTGGCAAGCGACAACGACACAACACGATCTAGCGGAGCACAGTAGCGCCATCTAGTGACCTTATTTTAAACGTTTTAGAGAATTCTGGGGATCAAACAGTGATATAATATATGAGGACGACCATCGCGTATTTGCACGACTATCACTTTTGGTTAATATGTCGCGGGCACATACGAATTTTCATAAGAATTTTCTCCTATTCAAAAATCCATCAAAAAACCATACCTACTCGTTGAAAACTCGTTTCGAAAATAATTCCAATATACGAGTACTTCTCCGTGACCATAGGTACATAATCCTATCCTAACATATACTCGTAATATTATAAATGCGAAAGTGAGTTTGTTTGTTAGCTTTTACGATAAAACGGCTGAACAGATTAGGATGAAAGTTGGCACATGGGTAGAACATAACCTGGGTTATGACAGGACCCCCATTTTATCCCGATATTGTAACGGGATCGAGACTTATGTGGGTGAAACCGCAGCTAGTATGCTTATAAAAACGATGAGATATTTCACGTTTCGCTCGCTCAGCAAGCGCTTAAGTTTTACAAACCAATTAGTGTGGGTTTCTGTGACCGGTCGGCCACCCAACATGTAGGGATTAACATTGTTTTCTTTGCAATATGTTTTTTTATGTATGAGATTAATTTGATTAATACGGTGTTTTTGTAATGTTGTGTTTAGGGACCCAGAATAAGTTATAATAGAGAATACATTTCTTTTACGAAAATTGCTGTCACGCTTTTTCCGAATATTCAGGGGAAAATTATCAAAATGATTTTAGTGTGAAAACATAATAATATTATTATGGAGGTAATGCAAGACGTATTGCACCATCCGTTTTCGCACAGGAGCCATGGCGAATAATATTTTCCTTTATTTTCAATGACTAACAAACGTTTTTTTGACTGCGCACTGCCTGCAAATCACTGCACTGATACTATACCAGCCAGATTAAAACTACTACACTGCAACGCAAGAGCAGTGGTGGCTCAGTGGGAACGGCCACGACTTACGAGTTGTAGGTCATAAGTTCGAACCCTGACAGGCGCTTTACTTTGTGTAAATTATTTCATCACCACTGCTCTCAAAATGGTGAAGGGAAATATCGTGAGGAAACCCGCATGTCCTAGCACTAATAAAGGCGGAGTAGCACTAACAGTATCTTCATGCCTCGTTTGGTACCTGCGCAATCGCCCAATATGTGAGCAAAGCTATCTTTGACAGCTCTAATTTTTGCACACGTTAATGCGATGTCGGTGCGTAGACACTCTAGAATACTTTAGATAGCACAGAATCAAATCTGCGCGGTAGATTACGGCCCAATACCTCTCACAGAGAGAAGTCCTGTGCCGCAGCAGATTATTACAATATTATACTGCAACGCAAGAACATTTTGAGGAGGAACAAAGAAATAAAAGCAGTTTCCAGTTTCAGACTCTCTTTTCCTAACAAGCCTAAAACCTTCTTTAAAAATTCAGTAATATCATAACATTATTGTTCATTACCAAATAAATTCATCCAACATTTCAATTTTAGATTCGAGTAAATATAATTACTTCTCCTTTGATAGTCCTAATGATGTCCCGCTAGAGATATGCTCTGAATAAGATCCCGATTAAGGCCTCAACAACGAGCCTCCTAATTAAATATCCTCTCAATAACGAAATACTGAAAGTTAATTAAATTATGCTAATTAATATTTGGTTTTAATGTTAACAAGGATTTTAGCTTGACTTTTCCTAATATTTTTTAATTGAAATTGTTATTTCCTTTATTTCATCTTTATACATATTACTTACATTTTTCAATATTTTAGTAAAAACAACAAAAAAATAAATTTAAAAAAAATTAATAAATAGTAGCCTACAGGTATCGGGAACAGGGTCCAAGTGACCGGTGGTTAGGGCTCCTGAGAGAGGAATCTCCTAACGATACGCGCCGTGTCCAGAAGTACCGCTCTTTGGATGAAGCCTTAGATCCAGCTGCCTAACAAGAGCCTCCTCAGATGTTGGTTGCTCTTGGCTGTTATGTCATTGGCCGTCACGACTATCGGCACAATGACTGCTGTATCTACATCCCACATGTTGACAACGTCGCGATCCAAGTCAAGATACTAAATCTGCTTAACTTCTTCAGCTTTCACGAGGTTCTCGTCATGCAGGACCGCTATATCAATCATTATTGTGCGATGCTCTAATCGATCTATTACCACTACGTCTGGTTTGTTGGCAACAATAATCCTGTCAGTGATGATTATATATTTGAGTATATTATTATTATTTATTATCCACAACGGGATATCTCTTGGCCTGCATTTCACCTGATGGTAAGTGATAATTAGGCCGAATGTGGAAGCGAGCTTCACCCGGAATTCTCAACCACAGTGGAACTGCCAATCTTATCTATAGCTGCCGAAACACAACAATGCTGTTAACATTGTGGTTATGGCGACAGACTTCGATAAGATGGTGGTAGCTAGCCAGGCGGACTTAAAACAAGCCCTACCACGAACCAAACCGAGCAGAAAATATTGCCCCCACTGGGAATCGAACCAGGAACCCCTGGGTCTGAGACAGGTGGTCCACTAGACCATAGAACCGGTTAAGTGTTATCATCATACGAAAGTAAATACTTTATATTTTATCAAGAGTTTATGACAATGGGTTGAGTTAAATGATAAAATGGTAACAGTGCTAAACAAGTAAAATAAAGTAAATTACATTATATAAATTTATTAATAGGACCACGATATCGTCGAAAACACTGGGGTTTATTTATAAATGTTGCTTAAAGCTTCGTGCAAACTAGCGCGATGCGACATGCGACGCGACATGCGACACGACATGCGACGCAACACACGACGCGACATGGTTATTGTTATACCGTGAAGTTTTCTTAGAAATTGTATTGATCGAGTCGCGCTGGTCTGCAAGAGCCTTAATATGAAGTAATGATTAGCGATTGTCTGGCCATACATTTTTGACATTTGATCATCACTTAACTTTAAGCAATGTTTATAAATAAACCTCACTGCCTTAAGGTTATGGCAGCAGTATTAAAGCCTACGTTGTCAGTTTAAAGTTGCCCAGGATAATAATCCGCAATCGTTAACATTCTATTAGAAACGTACGTAGGTACTTATACATTTCTATTTACGCAAAATACAGCAAGGGGCATCTTTTGAGCAATCGGTAGCACGTTTTTCTGGATTGTTGCATCCTTCCATGCACTCTCCTCCTCGCTTCTTGCATCTTGTCTCTTTCACAGATACTGTAAAATAAAAGAAAAAAAAATAATATATATATTATTATATTATATTCAATCATAAAGTAAAATTATGATTTAGATTAATTACAATCGAGAAAAATTTAATTCTAACTGTAATGTAGACCTGCCTGATCTAGGTTTATGAAAAACCTGTGTTTCAGGCCATCAACATGAAGACAAATATGAAGTTGTTTTTTTTAAAGCAATGATAAATATGATATTATGATAATATATGTGATCCTTGAAAAACAACATTTAGCAGAAGGCGCTGCCTTAATAGAGTGTGATCGGCGCAATTTACTTACAAATGGTCGCGACGACCGCTTTCTACTAGCCGCGTTTACAAACTCAAACTCAAAGCATTTATTTCAAATAAACCAATTACAGGCACTTTTGAATTGTCAAGGGGTCGGTCAGTCAGAAATATGAAGCTAGTTGCCCATTCCAACGCGTAATAGGTTCCTATGGAGAAGAACGGGCAAGAAACTCCACGGACACTCTTTTACGTAAATCAGAATATTGTTACAAAATATTGGTTACATCATTCATGTTGTAATTATACATGTGAGAACAATGTAGAGAGACGTGCACGTTAAAAGCGTCCGTAATAAAGCAAAAACAATTCAAAAATTCAAAATAAGCTTTGGCAGCTAAGAGATGACCAGTCCCCACTGACGGCGCCCGTTCACGAACATGACGCATGGATCAGCACCATTTAGCTCAACCATTTTGAAGGGAACTTAGTGATCCAACACACACGCCACCACCAGCGAGACATTTGAGTGAGCATGACATACTCTCAGCCGCAAAGGCACATTCAAGTCAATGAAAGACGTACCCAGTAAATGGTAGCTTTAAAGTAGGTACATAGTGCATTATATAATACTATGAAATTGGATTTATACAATCTAAAGATAGTCCTACAATCTTCAGCAGCTCCAACAATATTTTCGAATGCCAATCAATTAGTTTATGCGCCCTTGTGAAGCTGGACCAGCGTTGAGCCAAGCATTTTTGACAACGATGTAATCCCCCAACTTATAATATGCTTGGCAAGTACTGCTTGCTGTGCAGCCTGTCACTGGTGACCTAGCAAGTAGTGGTATACGAAATTGTGAGGGGTAGGTACCGCAACTAAAAAATGAAAAATAAAATGGTCTCTTGATGTCTTTGGTTTTAATTTTTTACCCTCGACTTGCGAAATTAAAGTAATTTTTTAGTTTGTTTTTTTTTTTGTAAAAATGTTTTTGTATCAATCAACTCTGACTATACACGGTGTACGAGATATCGACGTGCAAACTGTTAACATGAATTCAGCATATGATTCTAGACGCGATTCTAGGCGCTCTCGAAAAGTAGTAGTCTCTAAGTGTAGAATTACTATACAGGGTTTAAGCTCCCTCTTTAGCAGTCTACTCTGAAGTTTTCAGTTGTTACACCTTTTATTATCGGTGATATCACTTTACTTACTTCCATAACAGCATTCAACTCCCCTACTTCGCTGAGCAGGACATAATCCTCTATCTTCTATCGCCCCTGGGCAATCAGCTGCAATCGTGCATATGCCTCCTTTCGATAAGCACGGGGATTCATTCTGAATGGAGTCTATGACCCTTACTGCAAAGATACAAATTTTTCCTTTACTAGTCTTTGTTAAAAAAAACTTGTTTTTTATTCATAAGAGAGAATAGAAACCATGTTTTTTTTTGAGAAATGTACCTTGGGATTTGTGACAATAAACTAAGAATTTGGAAACGTAAATGCAATTTATGCAGCCGAACCATTTTATATAAGTAGTAAAAATATTTACGACGCGTGCTGGCGCGAGAAAAAAATGTTCAAGTTCGATATGCATTATTGACATTAATTTACTCGAAAACTACATGTCATACATATTTAATATAGTGTGCTTCACATTACTATGCAGTAGTTTATTTACTTTATATCCTAAATTATTTTGACATCCAAAGAAGTTTTTGTAAAACATTTTTTTTTTGTAACAGCAACAAAAACAAACTAATACTCACAATCATTATTATAATTGTTATTATAAGCCTTTACAACTCCTAGTACACACAGGACAACGAGTAACTTGTTGATATACATGATAACACTGTTAACTTTAGGCACGACCGCATTCACTCAGATACTAACACAGAATGAGCCATCGGTATTCCAACCATTTTGTTTTAATAACACTCGCTCCGTAATTGTTTACGTTAGTATTAGTTTCCTTAATTACTTTGTTTATCCTTCATTTTAATTTAGTATTGTGGTGACTTCATTCTTCCTCGTTTTTCTTTTCATTTACTAACACTTTTTTTTATACTTTCAATAATCACTTCTATTGCATTTTTAACCGAGTTCTTAAATATGGAGGAGGTTCTCAATTCATCTGTATATATTTATTTATGTATGTTCATCGATATTTTCGTCAATTCATTTTGTAGAGGAAACTTGAGCGTTGGTCTCATTTAAATTTTATTAATTTTGCTTAGGTAGTTTTTGCTTATACGTATTTTTGCATGTTGATGATGATAAAATAACTTCTTGCCACTGTTATTTACATAGCAAGTAGTGGTATACGAATTTGTGTATGACAACAAAACGTACCAAAAAAATCGACTACCAAAAAAAAACAACTACTAAATGGAAAATAACTCTAATGTCGAAAGTCGGTGTCTTTGGTTTTATATTTTTGTTTTTCGCCACCGACTTCCGAAATTAAAGTTAAGTTTTACTTTGTAATGTTTTTTATGGAAGTCGATTTTTGTGTTAAAAAGTATTTTTATACGAATACTTATCCATCACCTTTCATGCTGCCGAGTAAAGATGTATATTTAATTGTTGGTGCGGTTTCTGCCTTCAACAGATTTCCATGACTTCCAGCAGGTTGTCGTTTTACCTTATTTGACTTTGTTTACCCTACGCTACATCTCCTAGTTTGTGGTTACCACTTCAGAACTTTTCAGCTCAATCAGCAATCCGTTCTGCAAGCAATGCGCCAAGATTTACAGTATGTATGAAATATTGCAATTATTATGTTCATTTATTCGTCTAATAACTTATTGAGTACATTTTTAAATATTTTTATAAAAATCATTAAAAAAAACATTTAAAAATATAAAAAATAGTAGCCCACCGGTATAGGGAACAGGGTCCAAGCTACCGGCGGTCAGGGCTCCAGAGAGAGGAACCTCCTGACAATGCGAGCCGTGTCCAGGAGTACCGCTTTCTGAATCAAGCCCTTGATCCAGCTGCCCAACGAGAGCCTCCTTAGGTGTTGGTCGAGGCTCTTGGCAACTAAGCCATAGGCTGATACGACTATCGGCACAATGATCGCTGAGTCCACATCCCACATGTCGACAACCTCGTGAGCCAAGTCAAGATACTTGATTTGTTTATTTTTCTCAGCTTTCACGAGGTTCCCGTCATGCGGGACCGTTATGTCAATAATCATTGTGCGCCGCTCTACTCGATCCACCACCACTATATCAGGTTTATTCGCAACAATAGTCCTGTCAGTGATGATGGATCAATCCCAGTACAATGTGATATTTCCATTTTCGAGAACTGGGTCGGGCACATACCTGTAATACGACACTTCCGATTCCACAAGATTGTATTTCAGAGCAAGTTGCTGATGGATAATCCTGGCTACAAGGTTGTGTCTATGCAAGTACTCTTCGTTAGCTAGACGAGAACAGCCGGAGATAATATGTCGGATTGATTCTCCCGGACGGTGGCATGCCCGACAGATGTCAACCGTGCCGTCTTTCACAATAAATCTACGGTAATTGTTCGTCAAGATAACTTCGTCCATAATTGCACAGACAAAACCTTCGGTTTCCCCAAACAGGTCACCATAACGCAGCCAGGCTACGGACGCTAGAAAATCTACATCAGGTCCATGTAGGGCCCGGAAAAAGCGTCCGTGAAGCTCCTTACTCTGCCATACCTCCCTGCGATCGTTAGTGTCAAGCACTACAGGCTTGCGCCAGTTCTCTTTAGCCATGGCGAGCGGGGTGAGGCGCTTGTCCACCGCGACCACATCTCGATGTATCCCCACGTCGGCTTCGAGGAAATATTCCCTGAGACTGCATATCTCGCGATTGTGGTGGGTCTTAGCGTTTATTATATATTATTTATTATATATCTCATATTGCAATTTATTATTATCTTTATCCGTTTAAACTTTAGTTAATACTAGCTTTTGTTCGTGGCTTCACCCGCGTGGTGGCTGGAAATTATCCCACGGAAACATACTACCGTAACGCGCACGCCAGTAAAGCTCCCAGTCGGCATAATATTTTTCGACATCTTCAAAAATCATCGTCATATTTCAGCCAATTTCATAAAACCTTAATGAATTATAACATTTGAACCTGCCTCATAAATCACTCCATCCATTGGTAAAAACCGTAGGAAAATCCGTTTGGTAGTTTTGAGTTTATCGCATTCAGACAGACAGACGCTGCGGGGAATGTTTTATAATAATAAATATGACAAATAATTGGAGACGTGCCTTTCCCATATTTTCTGTAGCAGGTTCAAACTGAATAAAGCCAAGTCGGAAGTGTGTGTGTTACATATGTGCTAACGCTACTCGCCTTCACGCATACATTCACAGCGTGGCACACTTGGTTACCACAAGTAAAGCGCGCGTCGCTTCGTGAGATAAAAATACTGTAATAGGATGATGGTGGATCATAAACATGATGACAATAACTTCGAATGAGAAGATTTTTTTAACCTTGCACTGGACCATTACATTCCTCATCCATCCGGTACGGTATCTAACAACAGAAAAACAACTATTCTATATTTATATGTCTATTTACAAGCTGCAAAAATAATCAGCCAAACCATAACACCGTTAATCTCTTGTTTTTTTATGGTTTTTTTTTCACGTTTTTGTTGTCTACCTACCCCACACGAATTCTAATACCACTACCTGCTATGTAAATAACAGTGACAGGAACTTATTGTAACATCATCCATTTTAAAGAAATAAGACCCACCACACAAAAAAAGACCATGAAAATCAATTCATAATTGGCGGAGAAATCGCGTAACAAACACACACAAAAAACATAAACACATCCTTTTTGAAGTCGTTTTAAAATACATTAACACTAGTGTATGATTTTCTCCTGTGCCACGGTTGCGTACTTAAACATGAAATAGCAAATACATGTTCCACCCGAGCATACTCGTAGAAGCCGCGACTCATAGCACGAAAACCTAACAATAAGAAATCGATCAGAAATGAAGTTATCTGGAAAAGAACCGGAGTTACAGACATAGCCTGCAGAGTGAGCAAGCTGAAGTGGCATTGGGCTGGCCATTGTCGAAGGACCGATGGCTGGTGGAACAGACGAACCCTAGAGTGGAGAACGCGTATCCGTAAGCGTAGTGTGGGACGCCCCCTAGCTAGATGGACCGACGACCTTAAAAGTTGGCTGAGACAGACTGGATGCCGAAGGTGGAGGGCAGAGTGTTGTGGCGTAACTTGGGAGAAGCCTATGTCAGCAGTGGACTGCGATAGTCTAAGTTGATTGAATAAAAATGAGACTTTATATTAGATTACCAATTTAAATTGTCATTCTTTAACCATCCCTCTACCAAGCCTTTTCCCAACTATGTTGGGGTCGGCTTCCAGTCTATCCGGATGCAGCTGAGTACCAGTATTTTACATGAAGCGACTGCCTATCTGACCTCCACAACCCAGTAACTGCTACCCCTTGGTAAGTCTGGTTGTCAGACTTTCGGACTTCTGACAACCCGTAACGACTGTCAAAGATCCACGAATGACCGCCGAAACCAACGGCTTAACGTGCTTTCCGAGGCACGGAGGAGTCTTGGTATGTAAATATGGTCACCCATTCACGGACCAACATTTTGTCATTGTCATTCTTTAACCATTGAATGAAATGGCTTTAACACCACTAATTGACGTAAGGTGTCGATTTGCTCAACAATTAATTACCCTAGTAACTATTATAGGTATGTCTTATCAAACACTATATCCTAGTACACAACACAGGTTTTCCCTCATAAAAAGTTAATTTCCCCGAGATTTCCTTTAGCGTTCGAAACGGATAGATATTACGTTCCTGTTTCGTATGAAATACCTCGAGTTTTTCTGTGGTTGAATAGGTTTCAATTAGATGGCAATGTGTCGTGTAGTTTCAACTACTAAAACTGGTGACGTCATTTTCAGTGGCGTGGTAGAATTCCTGTAATGATCTTTTCCAATCCTGGTCCTCATATGATCCGACCAAGATTATGTCTGCATTTAAGATACTTTAACCCCTACATATAATTATTACAATCCCTATTGAATAGCTTACACTTTTAATTTGTTTTCTTTTTTTTTAATTTTGTTTTTACTTGTAGTACAATATGTTGTGTGCCTTTTAGTCTGTGGTAAATAAATGTATTATCTTTCTTTTTTTTTTTCCCTAATTTGGTTTTGCTATTTCTTCTCCGGGATAGTCAGATAGAAAATGTCGACTTTCAATAATTATCTTATTTACAGAACAAACAATTTATGTAGTATAGGTATATATGTGAAATAATAATTATTTACCTGCACAGGGCACTTATGAAACGTCAGAAGCTAGGTTCCACGGTTCCAAATGGTCGTTTCTTTTGGAGAAGAGCTGGCAAGAAACTCAAGAAACGGTTACTCTTTTAAAAATAATTGGCTTTTACAATGTTTTCAAATTACTGTGTACACAGTGTAGTTACATAGGTATGGAAGGACAGTCTAGGCTTGCTAACAAAACGGTAGTTAACAAAATAGAATGGTCTACAAATTCAAGTCTACGAGTATTATGCATACAACATTTAATTTCAATGTCTTATCTTTAGATTGTTTTTGTAATTTTGTATTTGCGAACAGGTTTGATTGTCAGTACATTAATCATTGTTATATGATTAATGTAATGACAAACAAACAAATGACTCAGAGGCAGGCGTTTTATTAATTATTTTAATTTAAATTTTGACATGCTAATTTTATTTATATAATTTACTGAATTCATTAACAATTTTTTTTTATATATCTTTATATTGAATATAATTTTGTCTAACATTATGGCATATAAATGATTTTTGATTTTTTGATTTTTTTTTGTAATCGAAGATGATGCGAGATCTTTTTTTTTAGTCTGTTCAGCATTCGTAATTTCGAATTTTGTACCGTCGAGATTCGAAAATCCCCATTTAAGTTCCGCATTTTTTTGTAATTTTCGAGTTTTTTTTTTTTTTGTAATTTTTTTAAGATTTCTGCCGGTGGAGCTTCAAAAATTCAAATCATTTTTTGTAGTGTAGTCTTGAATATTACTTTCATACATAAAATAATAAAAATGCTTGTTTTTATTCTCTTTTCAGTTATGTGTTTTTGCAATCGGGTTTTTTTGTTTTTTTAATAACGTTTTTTTATTTTAAGCTTTTATTTTTTTTGGCATTTCTCACTCCAAATTACATTTAAATGTATATATTTCTGTAATCACCTTTTAAAACCCTTCATTTTGATACTCTACTCGATATGTACCTATAGGTAGATAAGAGGTATTGTAGTGTATAGATATAGGTATGGGAGTTTTTTTTAGAGTTAGCGCCAAAAACCGCCATTTTGGTTTATTTTATATCAATATACCAGTGACACTCGCGCAATAAAGACAAATTCATTCAAATCGATTCAGCCGTTTAGTCGTTACGAGGGAACATAGGAAGCTGTATGTATGTCCTACATACACACAGGTCAAACACATAACCCCCCTTTTTTGGCTTCGCCACAGTTCGGTGAAAACAAGCAAGCATCTAGGTAGGTAGTTAATAAATTCACGCGGTTGAAGTCATAGAAAACAATTAAGTATCAATTAATTAAAAGTAGAACAATCCGTAGCTATCTATACTACCTACTAGTTAAAATGTAATTGATTCTTCACATAACACATACTTTTAACAATCTGCCAGTGAATGTAATTAGTTAATGAATTTTTCCAAAAAAATATCTATCATTGTAACCTTAAACCTTTAACCCGACTAACAAAACTAGCCTACTTTTTTTTCCACACCCAAATATTTTTGGTGTACCAAAAAAATATTATAGTTGAAATATATATATTTAAAAAATATCTGCTGTTCCATACATTTTGTCCTATTATATCATTCATACCTAGCTATTGCAATTTTCTATGAAACTGCAGATTTTTTTTTTAATAACCTACGAAAAATTTCAACGCAGAGGGGTTCAGAATCATGTACTGAATCCATGGTATCAGTTTTCGCGTCGATGTCACTGCCACCCTGTATTTTAAGAAAGTTGTAGTGACCAAAATTTAAAAGAATATGCTTAGATGGTTTGGTCATGTTGAGAGGATGAATGAAAAGCGACTAACAAAACATAACTTAGAAGGCTGATGTTAGTGGAAACGCCGGGAGGGGGGGACACCGTAGAAGGAGAAATAGTGACCTAATTGGTTATGTCCTTCACAAAATTTGTCAAACTTTTCTGTGTTGAATAATGAATAAGAGGCTTTTGGCTAATTTGTAAAGGGGTATTGGAATTTGTTTTTTTTTTTAAGTAATGTGCGTTTAGTTTGTGCAGGTTAAACAGTATTTCTTTCTTTTCTTTTTCTACTTTTATTTTCTCTACAATTCGTATCCAAAATACCCTTGAACCGAATCGCCATTCGCGAGTCTAAAAAAGATTCCGACAAACTGAGAACCTCCTCCTTTTTTGTAGTCAGTTAAAAATAAAAAAGTGCAGTATTTCACAACTTTATTTACGAGGACGATCGTCCAATAATTATTATTACAATTAGGTGGGGTCGGTTCAAGCGACACAAGATATCTGCAGTTTATTGCAGTTTGCAGTCATTATTTCTGTTTGGCTCTGTTGCTGCTACTGCAGGAAATCTTTAGAGAAGTAACATAACATAATATCACGCCTGTCATCCCCGAGCGGTTAGGCAGAGATATACTTATAGTATTCCCCACATTTCGCAAGTTATATTTAAGTCCCATGTAAAAGTGGCTCGCCTATTGCCATTAACCAGGCACTAATCCAGACTCCGTGCTGTAACTGAAAAAAATCTGATAGATAAACCCAATAGCACTTTGCCCGACCTGGTAATCGAACGTAGGACCTCATGATCAGCAATAGCGCTTGCGACCACTAAGACCAAAGAGGCACTTGAGAGAAGTATCTTATCCATCCATGAAGTGCACTAATAACTGTCTTCACGAGTGATTAGGTGATACTTCAATGTACTGTTAGCCTAGAAAAAGTGACATTCCATCAGCGATAACGATGATGGAAACGTCAAAAATGTATGGGACTGACATAAGCTACCGAAATGCTTATGTCAATTATATTGAACGTAGTTGTAGGAATATGAATAGCTCGGCAGCGATTACTAGTTATCTCCTCGGTCCTCTGGTTAGGCTCGAGACTACCTTGCATCGCCAGTTCGACCAGTTCTGTGCCTCTCGTTTCCAGCGGATTCCTATGGCCTTGACATGGTCATCCTTCTACCATATGGGAGACCTTCTAATGACACGGAGCACTCCGTTTTTTCTTTCAAACTTTGGAGGTAAGTCATTAATATAAATACTAGTTTTCCTACTTGTTTCCTTGATACTCGTATTTAAAAAACGAATGCTAAGAAAAGCTACGAAAACATTTCTTCTTCAAAATACTGATTACTTAGGGGCCAAATCTTGCCCTAGTTTCCAAAATCACATTAATCTTAGCAATAAAAAAATCAATTAGAGGCTCAAAATGGAATGACGAAGATGGATCTCGAGGTCAATGGCTGGTTCGACGCTAAAGTATTTTTCACTTAAGTACACCAGCGTATAAATCAAGTTGACAGTATTTTATTGCGAAGAAAATATTACTCGGACTGTGCGGAGAAAATATTTGATTTAGGTGGTTTTAAATGTTTTGAATGGAAATATTTCGATCTGTTCTTTAAATAAATTATAAAAATTATGTTATTTTTCCCGAATTTCACCAACGTAACGCGAGCAGCACTTAAATTCACACCGAGGGCTCTTGAACGTGGTTTAGATGTGCTAATCGCGTTCAGTTTCATTGCCAAAATTCGCCCTTAACAGAATGATACTCAAGATTAAGTAGTTTTAAAAGACGTATTCAGTTTAGGCTATTCTTAGTTTATTACTTAATTTCTCGGCTTTCATCATTACTGAAAGTACTCGTATTAGTGATTCATAAATTATTTCAAACCAAAACTTGTTTTATATTATTTGTTAGTTTTAAGTAATTTTTTTATTGTGAAATGTTATTGTGTAACTTTCAAACTCTTTGACCTTGTCAAAAATACTTCAGACGTACCTCAAGAGACCATGTCAAGCAGAAATGAAAAATGGAATAGTTTATAATTTAAACATTTGTTTCATTTCATAAAATAGGACTGAATTTTAGAAATGTTTTGTTTTTTAGAATTTATTACTTAGTCTTGTAACACTTTAGATTAATAGAACTCCCAATAGATGTACCATTATTATGGTTATGCATTTTTTATAAATACAAAATAATACTAACCACCACCACCAACATGCGCGGGTCCCGTGTGGTGTATTACGGTCCACTCCCACTTACAGAGAGCAGCCCTGTGTCCCAACACTGGGAACGTTATGGGCTTTTAGGGGCATGAAGAATAGGGTGTAAAGTTCACTCATCCCCCATAGAAAAGGGAGGACCCTCCGACCAGGCGGGTGTCGTGTCTGGCGGGCAACTGCCCAGAGGTTGAAGTTGGGAGATTGTATACATGTCCATCGCACGGTAAACTCTAATTGCGCGATGCAGGATTTGTGTGACGTCAGGATGTTGTGTGACGTCTTTGATGCGTTGTTCGCATGTGGCAATTGTAGATGCCGCCACAGGCTGGTTATGCTATGCTAATACCAACCTCTACCTGTCCCTGCAACTGTAACAACCTGAAGCTGTAGACCAAACACATCCTCCTACACACACTAGCGTAAATTTATTATCTTTATTTACCTAGCCTTTTCCGAACTATATTCAAACTCAAACTCAAAGCATTTATTTCAATGAATTCATTTACAGGCACTTTTGAATTGCCAAAGAGTCGGTCAGTCAGAAATATGAACCTAGTTGCCCATTTCAAAGCTTAGTAGGTACCTTTGGAGAAGAACGGGCAAGTAACTCCACGGATTGGGATCGGCTTCCAGTCTAACCAGCTAGAGCTGAATACCAGCATGGTACATGAACCAGTAACTGGCTAACACACAACACCAATACCGGTTGGTAAAACTGTTTGTCAGACATTCGGGGTTCTGCCTATGTAAACACTATCGAATATTTACGAATTACAGTCGGCATCAACGACATGAAGATGATACAGTAATTATCACTTAATAGAGTGTGTTTGCATAGTTGCATAATTTTTAAAACCAGCTCTTTAATTTTCACCACTGCCAAAATTTTAAACTGTCAACCAAACTTTGTTCTTCCTTTTGCCAAAATTAAACCGTCCAAAAATCCTTTGCCCACTGCGATGGCGTTGAATTACGAATGCGTACGTCATATCGTGTCTGCTGACGTCATCAAATTGCAGAACAGGCGACCACACCTCGTGGAGAAAAAAGTTTTGAATAAACAAACCGCGGGTTTGCGGAAACTACTCTGCGAACATTTTGATGGCCATAGAATGAGCGGGAAGAGAATTTATCGAATTGTTTTTTTTAAAGATTTATTGTTCAAACTTAGACTAAAATGTTTTCAATTGTTTTATCTTTTTATTACGGACGCTTTTTACGTGCACGTCTTTCTACATTGTTCTCACATGTATAATTTCAATATGAATGATGTAACGAATATTTTGTAACAAGATTTTGATTTAAAAGAGTGTCTGTGGAGTTTCTTGCCCGTTCTTCTCCATAGGAATCTACTACGCTTTGAAATGGGCAACTAGCTTCATCTTTCTGACTGACCGACCCTTTGACAATTCAAAAGAACGTATAATTGGTTTATTTGAAACAAATGCTTTGAGTTTGAGTAACATTAACCAACAGTAAAATTAACAAAGAAGAATTTTGTAAAAGGCAAACTACAAACAATTTAAAATGTATAAGAATATTGAGTAGAATTGTATCAAGATTGCAGGAGAAGTCGACCGGTAAATGAGAAATTGTTTTCGGTGGACTAAATCTAGAGTTGTTATTTTTTTTTAAGTTTCTGTAGAATTTTGAATTTCTTGTAATAAATACCCTTACAGAAACGGGCTAGTGCCTGCAACTCCACGTCCAAGCGCGTAGGTATTTTGCGTACATAAAAAATAAATACTGAAGAATCTTTCTCAGGATTTTTTGGTAAATATACTAGGAGATCTTTTTTATCACTCAGCAGACCTCACTGCAACCATCAGCTAATGAAAAACTGTAAAGGACGAAGAAGTATTTCTTTTTTTGTATAAAAAAAATCTCTTCTAACCAAAGTAGAAAAGTTTTTTTTTTTTTTTAAACCCTGATACAAATCACATCACAGTAAATACATATTACATTTCATAGCCCCACAGCGCACGGGGCCTAATAAAGTGGGTCGGGCAAACATTCTCCGCTAAAACTACGCTTTTTAACTAGTATTTTTAGTTGCTTTTGTAGCAACCCTGTCTCTGGGCCCCTGCTTTGCCTGCAAAACTACCTGCCTTTTTTTCCTACTTTCACGCTTACTCAAACACGGAGAATTGGTATCTTTCTTTGTTTTACTATAAAAACCAAATGAATGTTTGTTTTTCATATTTTTTTTGTATTTTTTTCGAGGTTTTATTCAGATTGCAGTTTAAATTGAAGCGCTTTATCCTTTAATGGTGGTCTTTAGTTCATTTTAATGTGTTTTTGGGAAGTCTGAAGGAAGGATTTATAACAAAATTATAATTTAAATTTAAATTAGATTTTTGAAAACTGTAGTCGAGAGCTTCGGCTCTCCGATTGTACAGCAGTTTGTGTGGAGGTTGATTTTTACTAACACTAGGTAATAAGTTTTTTTTTTGTATGTTACTAATGGATATTTGTGTCCGAAATAAAGGTATTCTATTCTATTCTGTAGCAAAAGAATTTGACGCAGCAAATGCTGCAATATAGGTATTCATAATTACTAACTTAAAATCTGCTGCAATATAGGTATTCATAATTACTAACTTAAAATCTGCTGCAATAGGTACGCCTTTTATAATCAAAATAGGTACAACATGTAAAAAACCCTGTCCGATCCGTCAGTGTGTTGTTAGGTATCGTACTGAGAGTCTATTTATGTGGTAATTTTCAGGAAAAAAGAAAAAAAAATCGCCACTTTTTTTTTCGATGTCTTCTTTTCGTGTGGTTAGTAACTAACCTGGTGTCAGAGTTTTAAAGCCACCCATGCGCCTCTGACTTGGCTTCACATACCGTCAAGAAATATCTCTCAGGCATGCCGGTTTCCTCACGATGTTTTCCTTCACCGTTTTTGAAGCAAGTGATAATTATACAATACTCACATAAATCCGAAAAGACAGAGGTGCGTGCCTTGGGTTTGATCTCGAGACCTATGACTTGGCAGTCCGATGGTCACACCACTAGGCTATCACTGCTACGTCCCACTGCAATGGGGAGTTGGCGCGTGCGGCCGTCGTTTAGCGAGTGCCTACAAGTCATAACTTATGACCGCTGTGGATTTCTTATTATTTACAATAATAATAAAATAAACTTTTTGGTAATGTTATTGCAGTACCTATGGTCCCCGTTCAGATCGGATGGGTTTTTTTTTCATATTGTATATTAGGTTTATTTTCTAAGAATAAGCGTATTGTTATGTTAAAGTCTGTTTATCTTACTATCGAAACAAAACATCCAACGTCCGACAGTCATTTTTAACCGACTTCCAAAAAGGAGGAGGTTATATGTTCGACACGTGTGTATGTTTTTTGTCTTCTTTTTTTTTATGTATGTCCGCCAATTTCTCCGTCAATTGTGGACCGATTTTGAAAATTCTTTTTTTGTATGAAAGGGTATGCTCCCGGATTGGTCCCATATAAATTGTATTAATTTTGCTTGGATAGTTTTTGAATAAGCTTCAATAATACGTATTTTTCCTACTTAGCATATGTGGATGATGATGATAACTTCCTGTGACTGTTATTTACATAGCAGGTACTGGTATTAGAATTTGTGTGGGGTAGGTACACACGGCCACACATAAAGCTACACATTTCCAGTTTAAGCTGATCTCATATTGTATAGGATTTCCGTACACTGCGAGGTCACGATACAATGGAAATGTATACTCGTAGCTTGATATGTAGCCGTGTGTACCACAACTAAAAAGTGAAAACTAAAAACTTTTTACAAAAAAAAAACAACCGACTAAACACTACAAAGTGAAAAATAACTTTAATTTCGGAAGTCGGTGGCAAAAAACGAAAATTCAAAACCAAAGACACTTTTATTTACAATGATAAAAATGTACGAAAATTCAGGACATATTTTTCCCAAACTCTCCCCTATTTTTAGCCAAGGTTATGACGTATTAATTTGACGCTTGCAAAACCTCCGGTCATTAAAGCTTAAAACATTGCTCAGTATGTTTGAATTTTACTGCGCGAGATTTTGGAACTCGATTGCGAGTAAGCAAATGTTTAAATTTTCTCTTTTAATAAATGAGTTGTTACAAAGATTTCGGGGAAAAGGCTAATAGCAGCAATTATTATTTACAAGAATATTTAGATTTTGCAGGCTTGTCGGTGGACCTTCCTTTGATCTACGAAAAGGTCATGGCGAATTTTTCAGTAACTGAAATGTTAATTGAACACAATTAGCAGATTCTGTTAAAACTGATTAGTAATTTGTTAAATAAACATGGATAGATATTTTTTTTTTTTACAAATAAAACTTTTAATTTCTTTAAAAGGTTTTTGCCTGTTCTGTCCCACTCCTGGGCAAAGGCCTCCCACAACTCCTTTCATCTTTCGCGAGCCCGCGCGTCCTCCTTACAAATCCTTTCAAAGGTTATTAGGTAAAACATGTAGATGTAGAAGCTACTCGATGCATGAAAATGTAAATTTTCATCACAATATTTTTTATAACAACTCATTCAGACATAATAATATTGAAAATCAAGTTAAGTTTTATTGTATTATATTAATGTAATTCTTATCTTTTGTATTATCCTGTAAATCTTTTATAATATCATGTACGAGTATATTGTTTTTTTTTTAAATGTATACTCGTATATTCGATATTCGATATTTAATGTGTAAGCTATAATTGAGTGTGCCTGACAGGATAATGTATCTCGTTGGAAATCTATCTATACTTATAAAATGCTTTGTCCTGAATGACTGACTGACGGATCAACGCACAGCCTAAACCGCTGATCGGAGAGACCTTTGAAACTTGGAGGGTGTGTTCTTTGTATGACGTAGGCATCCGATAAGAAAGGATTTTTCGAAATTCTACCCCTAAGGGATTGAAAAAGGCAGGCAAAGTTTGTATGGGACAACGTGATTCCTTGGTCCAATCTACTTCAAATTTTGCATAAACATTCTTTAACAGAATTAATGGAAGACCTGTTTATTTAAATTATATAAATATTATGTTTATATAAATATTTTGTTTATTGAAATTCATCCCCTAACGGGGTTAAATAGGGGTAGAAAGTTATTTTGGGGGTGATTTGCTTCGAAGTTGATATGGATACTCCTTAGTGCTTTTGATTTAAATTACATTTTATTTTGACACATGTTTGAAAAGTCAATCCGATTTTATTCAAAAAAGGTTGAACTCAAGTAGTAGTTGGTGCTTGCAATGCAAATACTCTTTAAAATTGGAATGTCTCGAAAGTCACCGTACTATACATATTAGTACTGCATTTTAAGTTTTTTAAGCTTTACAGAGGTCTGTATTTATTCCTAGGATTCCCCTAGCACCATCAAATTACCCCTTCAAATTCAAGAGAGTGCAGTTTCCCATCAAAGTATGCTTCGCAATGACTATAAACAAAGCTCAAGGTCAAACTCTTAAGCAGATTTGAGGGAAATCTGCTTCTCCCACGGCCAGTTGTATGTGGCATGCTCCAGAGTCAGCGCACAGAGTAGCCTGGTGATTCTAGCACCCGAAAGATAAACAAAAAATATTGTTTACAAAGAAATGCTGCGGTAGGTGTAGTATTTCGATTTCGTTGTAAAAAGATAATACCCCCGTGTAACTTTCACCAAATCGAAGGCCGAGCTTCGTGTTCAGAAAATATATTTACGTAACAAAATTTTATTTTATATATTTCCTTTATATCCCTACACTATAATAAAGATTGTTATATTTTATAAGTATTCAAACATTTTAACATAATAATTTATATACGTATAGTATAACAAAATTAATAACGTCAAAAACCAATAAAAAATCCTGTTAGAACCATTTTCGACTTCTACGCGGACGAAGTCGCGGGCAAAAGCTAGTCCTTAAATAAATAAATAAATAAATAAACAATTATTAAGTGCCCGGTTTCAGAAAGTTTAAAATGTCCAATCTTCCAGTAGTATAATAAACAATTGGGACGATACATTAACAAGTGGTCGTTATGCACATTAGGAGGTATTTTAAGTTTTTTTTTGCTTATATTAAAATATGTATGTTTAGGTATTTTTCTATGGGCCTGTGTCGCCTGAAATAAATGGTATTATTATTATTATTAAAAATATTTCACTGTAGTTATAAAGCGTGTATCAGAAATGTGTTGTCATATTTAAGGGTGTGGTTTAAACCATCAAACTAAACAACGTTCACTAAGGGACCAACAACTAATCACGAAAAAATAATCAGCTGCCCCATACAAAACTTCAATGAAATGTTATTGTTTTTTCTGTAAATAGGATAACGGAATCACTTTTACGAGTACACGTCATATAAACATATATTAAAAATAAACTAGATGAGGTCGGTGTTTCCTATCTGACTACTCTGAGAAGAAAGGCCGAAAAAACTCAGAGGTCGCAGTCTCTTTTAAAGTCCAGACATAATCTTGGTCAAGCCATATGAGGACTATGTAGATTAGTGTTTGAAATGGTCTTTTGAGGAAACAACCACACATATTTGAGTGGACCTGTCCAGTCAGTTCAAGCATTTGTCAGTAATCGTGGAGCTCAACTCAGAACTTAAGGAGCTCCTCTACTACTAGACCTAAATGTATAGAACAAATTAGCGTATTGTGAGTCCAGCACCGTGCACGGATCAATCTAATCGTGAAGAACATGTTTTGCTGAGACAGTTCTTGTTGTTTTTGTAATTATATTTGTTTGAAATTACTAGTTTATTTATTTATTTATAAGTATTAAAAATATGTATTAGGTATATTGAAACTGTTTGTACTCCCCGTCACTAAAGGTTCCTTAGAAAACCAGCGTCAGACAGCATGTCTTTTTGGCGCAGCCGTGAGGCACGTTGTTAAAACATTATTTTCACATTTTATTTTGTGTTTTACGAACTGCGTCTAAATAAACGTTATTCTTTCTTTCTTTTAATTGAGAGTTTTACCAATATTTTTTTTGGGACAAAGTGGTTTTTACTTTAAGTTGAAACAATTCAATTTGGTCCTATATATTATTAAGATAATAATTCAATAAACTGCGGCAATGTGAATATATAATATCTGATGTTTTTACTAACATTTCCAAAACTCCATCACTCCATTTATTCATCCTGTCAATCATTCAAAAAGTCACTCATTCGTTCACTGTATCATTCACGGATGCAACTTTCTGCCTATTTTAGTATTTAATCAATCACTCAAAGACTACTAGACTAATAATGACACATTGTATAAAAAACTTAAACTACATTTCGGTGCAATAAAAGAGACGTAGATTATCTTGCTCGTTTGTCTTCGTCAAATCCTTCGGGATTGGTCGTTCCACTTAACAAATACACCTTGAGACACTTTTTGTGTAGCTTAATCTTTTAAAGCTTGGATAACCAGCTTTTTTGTTCGATGGGACACTTCAAAGCGGTGTTAATCTTTTTCTAAGAAGGTGAATTGGTTTGCTGAAACTGATTGCGTGGATTTTTT
The DNA here is from genome assembly GCA_916701695.1 of Agrochola macilenta. NCBI lineage: Eukaryota > Metazoa > Arthropoda > Insecta > Lepidoptera > Noctuidae > Agrochola > Agrochola macilenta. The sequence continues at coordinate 3,491,667 of OU753554.1, read as the reverse complement.
GGCTAGTTGTGTCGTGATATTTTAATTTTTAAGTGGTAATACCTACTTAGCAATAAAAAAAATCTGGGTTTGAAAATAATCATTTCAAAAACCTCACTTTCGTGCTTGTGAATTTCGGCTAATACATACTTTATGTCTGTAAATATTTTATGTTTTAGGGTTCAAATCTGAATTCGTAATTTCACACCAGAAAAAAACTTTTTTTTTTGTTGTAAACTCTCATAGCTATCCAATACATATTATCTAACTTAACTTTACTTACTAACTTTTATTAATTTAATGTATAATGTATGTACACCTATGCTGGTTGGTGTACCTGCTATCCTACTATATCCTACTTATAATACTCGTATTATAAGTGTGAAAGTTTGTATTTTTGGATGTTTGTTACTCAATCACGCAATAACGGCTGAACGAATTTGGATGAAATTTGGTATACAAAGAGTTTAAAGCTTGGATTAACATTTATAGGATACTTTTCATCCCGGAAGTACGTTCCCGTGGGATAATTTCCGACCTCCACGCTGGTGAAGCTGCGGGCGAAAGCTAGTAAATAAATAAATATAACTCGCTGACGCAAGAAATAATCTCCCTCAACTTGACCAAAATAACGTCTGGACTTTAAAAGAGTTTATTTCGGTATTTCTTCTTTGAGTAGGCGAAAAAATATTTTTCTCAAACATGCTTGGAAATTCGAGCATTATTTTGACAACATAAACCGAAAATGCTGTACTGGTCAAATACAGCGAGCGCCCGGAAGGCAATTTTTGTATAAAAATCTATAACTGTAGTGTTAAGCGGCCGAATAAATTACTATGAAAACTCTTATCTGTCGTGTTATTTAAAAAAGGAACGATCTTTTTACTTCAACACATGCCAACCAAGGAGGTAACTTATCAATGATTTTATTTTTTCGCTTTGGCTTGCAAATAGATGTACATAAAATAAAAAGAAACAAATTAACACATTGGCGCGTGAAAAAATATCGTTGTTCATCATTGATTCTGGAATTTACAATTAATTTACTTAGTTTGAATTTCTGCGCATTATTTGAGAAAAGTTCTATATAAGCCCTGCCCGCAACTAGGCATTGATGTACTCAAGTATGTGTGCCTCGGCTTCGTCTTGGCCCACATTTTCACGATCGTCCATCAATACCCGTGTTGCAGGCCGCGACAGTTATGTACTATTGACGTATAAATAATTATGCTTGCTAAAACCAATTTTCAAAACAAACATCATTTATCATTGTTTTATATGATCAAGATTAAACATCATAGTAAAATTGCGTCAGGCACATAAGTATTACTAGCCAATCACGTGCGTCCCGATGGACTATTTTTCCATAACAACAAGCTGTTCCACTTATCCAGGATAATATTTGTTATTTCCTGTAACTCCTAAATCAACATCGAAGGTTAAATAAAAAATATAAGGCGCCATTTCTCACGGTGTTTGTCTTGAGAAAATATTGTTGCACTAATTTACCAATTTTCCTTGAACCCGTATATTTATATAGAGTGATTAGAAATTTTTGGTCATATTTAAGGGTCGGGCCATCAAACTGAACAAGTTTCTCCATGAGACCGATATCGGAAGATCGTGAAAATATTATCAGTTGAGAGTACATTTTAATAAATTGTAACAATGATAGGTAAGGAATGCATAATTGTTTTGGACCAAACCTATTAATGAAAATTGAAAACACAATGATATTTAATTATTTTTCAGAGCTCCAACTGAATAAACACGGATATTATGTGTGTGTGTGTGTGATTTTGGAAGTCGGTTAAAAATTTACCTAGTTAAATCTATATAAATAAAAATCAATTGCTGTTCGTTTGTCTCGCTAAACCTCGAGAACGGCTGGGCCGATTTAGCTGATTTTGGTTTTGAAATGTTTGTCATAGCCAAGGGAAGGTTAAAACGGTAAGAAAATTAGGGTAGGTAGGGTAGGTAGGGTAGGTAGGGTAGGTAGGGTAGGTAGGGTAGGTAGGGTAGGTAGGGTAGGTAGGGTAGGTAGGGTAGGTAGGGTAGGTAGGGTAGGTAGGGTAGGTAGGGTAGGTAGGGTAGGTAGGGTAGGTAGGGTAGGTAGGGTAGGTAGGGTAGGTAGGGTAGGTAGGGTAGGTAGGGTAAATAGGGTAGGTAGGGTAGGTACGGTAGATAGGGTAAGTAGGGTAGGTAGGGTAGGTAGGGTAGGTAGGGTAGGTAGGGTAGGTAGGGTAGGTAGGGTAGGTAGGGTTTAGTGCTACCCGTGCGAAGTCGGGGCGGGAACTAATAAAAAATAAAACACTACGTTTATCCAGAAATTTAATGTTTGCGTATTTCATGTATTCTATACCCACCTAACCCTCTAGGGAATGGTTTTATCTAGATTCAGTAACAGACTGCCTCATTCGCAACGGGTAAAACGTTTTCACTAACATTTCAGGCCTAACATTTAGGTGTCGCCCACCTTTAGTGAAAAACTGCTCTAACCTCGCAAATAATTATCTGATAATAAACATCGTTTTCGTATTACTATGATAACGACCAGATACCATTGAAAAGCATTGCTCCATATGGGTCATGAAATGTGTAAGAAGCCAGCGAGGCATGTTGTATTGTGATTTTTTGGACCGCGCCACACAGCGTAGAGTTTTATCGTCCCGTGTGCCAGTTCGCTTGAGTTGAATTATAGGGTTGCAGCAGAGGAAGATACAGAGGTCCAGGTTTGTTACGTGTATGTGCATAACAAACACGTAACAAACCTCTGTATCGATAGTGATAGTGTAGCGAGATAGAGTTCAGCAGCACTGCAGTCATTTTAAAACAAAATTAAATAGAATAGAATAGAATATTCTTTATTATGTACACCATAAAAAATACAGATATAAATGTAGACATTTTTGCATAGGGTGACACAATGGGCGGTCTTATCGCTAAAAGCGATATTTTACAGACAACCTTTGGATGGATTAAAGGGAGTAGGAGAGACAAATACTGCAGGTAGTCAGTGGTGTACCATTTACATACACAATAAATACATACATTCATAAAGCATATACTTATCTATATATATGTATATATAATAATAAACATGAAACAAGATCAAGAAACTATATGTAATGATGATGTTTAAGGAGAGAGGAAGTGTTTTACCGCATTATGGAGACCTGCCTAGGTTGTGGAGGTCAGATAGGCACTCGCTTCATTTAAAATACTGGTATTCAGCTGCATTTGGTTACACAGGAACTGGAAAGGGTAATTCCTAGGCCAGCGGTGATTTAGAACATGTCGGCCTTGCTTATAGCGACATCCAAACCTCCATGTGACCCATATTGAAGGAAAGAAATAACAAACGTTTATTAGCACATTGCTGACCGTGATGGGGATAGCCTGTATCAGGAACCATAAAATAAAGTTCTCTCAAATTAAATTAATTAGTCTACTGTTTTGTTGCTACACTGTGGACATATCGTGTTGTTACCTTTACACAACTTTTCACCTGTGAGATTACAATAACCGATGCCGAAGCTATAAACATTGCCAACAATGTTTATAGCTTCGGAAGATGGTTTAGTATGTGAAATACTATTAGAAGATTAGAATATTATGAGGAACATTCATGATAGAAGGAAATAATAGTAGATTATTAACCAAGGGGATAAAGCAGTGTCTTCTGTCGCGGGTGACGATTTAAATCGCGAGCGTAACGAAGGACTCGAGGTTCACTCCCGAGCGTAGCGAGGGTGTTAAAAACTTAAATCACGAGCGAAGCGAGGGATTTAAGACGAGTCCTGAGTGTAGCGAGGGATTTAAGTTCACCCAAGACTAAGACAGCTTTATCACCGAGGAAAATACTCTTCTTTTCGTACCATTTGCGATTTCGAAGCATTTATTAAAAATAATGACAATTCAAAGTAAAAGTTAACATTCGAAACATTGGTCCAATTATTGATAGAGAGAGTTACATTTTTGTTTGGTACATTTATTGTTGATGAGTTGATTTGAGTATTTCTCTGTTCTTGCGTCTGAGGAACTTGCGTTTCATTGTAGATAGTATACGTCGGAGATAGTGGTGGTGGTGTATCGTGAGTTACGGACGAAGATAAGATGCCGGAAGTTGATGGTTGTTAATTTGACTGCTTAATATGGTTTTATTCGCCATTGAGCTTTCGATATAACCTTCAGCTACTCCATCAAAGCTCCAACCACCGTGTCTTTTTATTGACGTAATATCCGCACCTGAATCCGCCAAGAAAGTCGCCGAAGATCTTCTAAAGCAGTGACCGGTGTAGAGTTCAACATCTTTAAGTTTTAAATATTCAGCAATTTTCTTTGGCATATTGCTAATTTTATTTTTGCCGATGGCTTGTCGAGTACATTTCCCATTCCGATATTTTATAAAAAATCTATTGTTTTCCATGTTGGTGGGACGTAATGCTTGGTATCTATGAATGATTTTAGTAACCGATATTTCTTTGTCTTAGTTTCCTTTACATTAATCAGCAGCAACTCATTGGAATGATTTTCAACGTCCTCCACCTTTAAGTTTACAAGTTCACATCCGCGGCAAGCACCATTGAGTCCAAAAATTAAGGCCACCTATAACAAAGATAAAAAACAGGTGAATATATAAAATAATTACCATTACTAAGATACGAAATATTCATAGTTAAATCATGTATACTTACTTTTGTGGCCAGAAAAATTTCGTCAGGTTCATTAAGAAATTTTTCCACATTTTGAGTCGTAAAAATTTTAGACTTCTTTGCGCAATGCCCTTCTGATTTTCTTAAGATGTATAGGTAATGCTTTATATACAAACTCAATGGTGTAAACACAGATGTAGTTCAGTATAAATTTCCGTAAGTACTCGTATTCCAAATTTAAATCACATTCTCCCCCTAGAGGATGAATGAAATTCAGTACAATTTTCTTTCCCTGTTTTTAACAGATTAAAAATGACTATTGTTATGTTCGCTTTTTGTGGCATAGAATGTCACTTTTTTGAGCAAGTGGTACGAAAAATATTTTATGGAATCAATGGTTTTCAATCCTTTCATGAAAGTATCGATGTAACATCTATATATAATATATTATATAAAAAAGAATCCCTATTTCCCTTGGTCACGGCATCACGCGTGAACGGCTGGACCAATTTGTAAATTCTTTTTTTGTTGTGTTTGTTATTGTAAGGAGAAGGTTCTTACGGAAAGAAAAATTAAGAAAATTGTGCAGTAACTTGGAAAATTTCAGAAAACTTAACGCCTATTTTAATTTCGCGCGTTGGACGGTTAGCGCGTTTGATGAATGTGAATTTAGCAGAGTAGGGTAGGTTGGTAGGTATGTAGGTAGGTAGGTAGAAAGGTGTAGGTAGGTAGGTAGGTAGGTAGTGTTGGTAGGTAGGGTAGGTAGGTACGGTAGGTAGGGTAGGTAGGTAGGGTAGGTAGGTACGGTAGGTAGGTAGGGTAAGTAGGTAGGTGTAGGTAGGTATGTGTAGGTAGGTAGGTGTAGGTAGGTGTAGGTAGGTAGGTGTAGGTAGGTGTAGGTAGGTAGGTGTAGGTAGGTAGGTGTAGGTAGGTAGGTGTAGGTAGGTAGGTGTAGGTAGGTAGGTCTAGGTAGGTGTAGGTAGGTAGGTGTAGGTAGGTAGGTGTAGGTAGGTAGGTGTAGGTAGGTAGGTGTAGGTAGGTGGGTGTAGGTAGGTAGGTGTAGGTAGGTGTAGGTAGAGCTACCTTTCAGCCATTTGAATTTTTCGTAATTTCAGTGTCAGTGACTTTTGATATAATTATCTGAAACAAATACGATCAATCAATACAAAGGACGGCGAACTAACCTCAACAATCTATCAAAATAACAAAAATGACAGTGACAATGCAATTCTTACGGCACTTTCCCCGGGTCGAGGCAGCGTCACTATTATGCCTCAAATAGCAGCAATAGTGTATACTTCCTTAATTTTATACTTACCGAAGAATTTAATTAAAACAATCACCCACTAAAATCAACGAGGTACTAACTAATTGTTTCTGATTCACTACCCTAACTTCCATCAAACAGTTTCCAACTAATTCATATTCTGTACCATCTTGAAACAGCTTCATCTCGTCAATAACCTAAATGCATTCCTGTTTAATATTCAAAAGATGCGCATATAGATGAAGTATTATTATCTAAGTTTAGCTATATAAAAGGGTTGGTGTGCTAAGGGAGTTGACTTGAGAAACTGACTTGTTAGTTACAATGATAGTTTAAATACGCGCGTTGGGTTTTATGTTCGATGATGACAGTTTGGGGAGGAGGTCGTGGCTAAGTAATAACAACCGCACAGGTCGATCCATCAGGTTAAGCTACGCTTGTCGGGGTTGGTCCGTGGATGGGTGACCATCTTTACATACCGAGACTCCTCCGTGCCTCGGAAAGCACGTTAAGCCGTTGGTCCTGGCTGTCATTCGTGTATCTTTGAAAATCGTTACGGGTCGCCAGAAGCCTGAAAGTCTGACAACCAGTTTTTCCAAGGGGTATCGTATTAACCAGTTACTGGGTTGTGGAGGTCTGATAGGCAGTTTCTCCATGTAAAATACTGGTGTTCAGTTGCATCCCTTTAGACTGCCAGCCGACCCCAACATAGTTGGAAAAAGGCTGGCAGATTGATTGGTGACAGTTTGGGTAAGTTTTGCGATGATTCATGTGGATAGATTGAAGGAGTTCGAAAAGGCAAGGCTAAACTGAACGATAACATAACATCACGCCTGATTTCCCCGGGTTAGGTAGACGTGAACCTATGGTATGCACCCACATTTCGCCAGTTATGTTTAAGTCCCATCTAGGGGTCGAGCCTATTGCCTTCAACCGGGCAAAAATCCAGACTTTAGGCTACTACTGAGAAATTCCTGATGGAAAAACCAATATCACTTTCCCAGACCTGCGATTCATTTCATTCGAATCATTTCTCACGATCAGCAGTAGCGCTTACGACCACTGGAACAACGAGGCAGTTGCAATGAATAAATAAAGCCGAATACCACGCAAATACACATAAACACATGGCATAAAACAAGAACCATTTCAGCACTAGTGCTTCCCCGTCTTTACCAACAAATAGATTTCAATTAGGGGGCATCTTTGTTAGAATTTACACAAAGGAAAGCGTCCGGGGGCTCAAAGACCGGATGATTAAGGAGACGGCGAAATACTATTACTTTGTTACGTACGAACGGGGTTAGGGGTGTTTTCATGCTGTATGACTTTGGGGCTGTAGCGGCGAGTAATCCATTGCAAGTTTTTTAAAGTTCTCTGAAGGAAGTTTTAAGATTAACAGTTAGCACCACCACACATCTACATGGTCCTCACATGACTTGACCAAGATTATGTCTGGACTTTAAAAGAGACTGTGACCTCTGAGTTTGTTTCGGCCTTTCTTCTCAGAGTAGTCAGATAGGAAACACCGACCTCACCTAGCTTATTTTTAATATTTTTTTATATGACGTGTAAAAGTGATTCCGATATCCTATTTACAGAATAAACAATTTCATTTCATTTCATTTCCACGTACCTTGGAAAGCACGTTAAGCCGTTGGTCTCGGCTGCCATTCGTGGATCTTTGACAGTCGTTACGGATCGTCAGAAGCCCGAATGTCTGACAACCAGTCTTACCAAGGGGTATCGTGTTACCCAGTTACTGGGTTATAGAGGTCAGATAGGCAGTCGCTCCATGTTAAATACTTGGATTCAGCTGCATCGGGTTAGACTGGAAGCTGACCCCAACAAAGTTGGGAAAAGGCTAGGCAGATTGAGTTAGCACCATCTTTTGATTGACTCAATGCAGGATCCACAGTATCTTTATTTTAATAAAAATTAAAAAAAAGGGTTTTTGTTGTATGTATCATAATTACTGTTATTTCGACATTACAAGCATACACTTCAATTTTACTTATTTGTTTTTTCCGTACAGTAATATTGCCAAATTAATATAAACAGCGAATTATTTGACATCTATTTGCGAAGTTGCCCACTGTCAGAAGTCAGAACGCACGCTCTTAAAAATAATTATAAACCTGACAGTGTCCTACATAATTTAGTTTACAGTGACACACATTGCAAACAAACCTTCATATCATTGTTATATTACTTAGATAAGAATTAAAACGGAAACCAAGGTAACATTTAACGTTAATATTTCCGTAAACGAATTGTAAGCGGAAATATAAACAGTTCACTATCTAAATGTTGTCACCTGAAAATGTGAAGGTAAATTTGTCATAAAATGCGATAAGAAAAGAAATACGACGTTTAATTTTTAATTTTGGGCAATATAAGGTAACCTGTTGTTTTATTTTTAGATAGTTTTGTTTTGTTTTTAATTATGACAGGTTTTTGACATTCATTTTCATTTTGAGGTCCATGCGTCTTTTTTTCTTTAAAATTACTTTGAATCCGGGCCTAATAATATGTATGCTAGCTGTGCATACATATTATTAGGCCCGAACTCCACCAAAGCAGACATGTGCGGAGATGTCCGAAGCGGAGATGAGAAGAGATGTTTTTCAGCTAAGGTGTATCCAGCGAAGCCATGCGGAGATGCGTAGTGCCTAGTCTGGAGCGGAGATGTATGCTGGCCAGAGCGGAACTGAGCTACGTGTGGTAAACGTTGGATGTTAACTAAATTACGGCACCGCTCACTGCACGCCGCTCACATCGTTTCTCGTCTCCGCTGTGCGCTGTCACCAGCTAGCGATGCGTAGCTCACATCTCCGCTTTATACCGCAACCGACGCACTGCACATGTCCGCTTTGATCGCATCATACAAATATGATACATCTCCGCTCAGTGGTATCAACTGCGGAGTGGAGACGAGATGTGTGAATAACGAAATTCTATTAATTATTTAAAACATCTCCTCTCCTCTCATCTCATCTCCTTCTGGTGGCGTTCGGGTTTTATAATTGTCTCGTACGGATTTTTGTGAAATCTTCACTAGATGATAAGTTAAGTACGTCTGAGAATACTTACATAGTCGGTACTGCTAGGTAACTAACTACCTTTAATGACTGAATAATCATGAGACCACAATTTAAACCTTAACCTATTTGACAACTAACCTATTACAGAATTACTTAAACCTGTCTGCTATCGATAAAACCTATCCATCTTAACCCAGCTATAGATTTTCAAACTACCTCCAGTACCTACGTGTCCTATCCAATTGGTTTCCAACCCCACAATGATGTATAGCAGACCTAATCTGGAAACCCAATTCAACACGTTACCTACCTGTGGCGCTAAGATTTATAATCGTACTTAGCTTGGGTATACCATTTAGGTTCTAGTGAATTATGAAGGACCTAAAGTAAACATGAAATGCCTGCTTGTTTGTTTGTTACTTAATCGTCTCAGAAGAGTTGGATGATATCATAATTATCTAGGAAACTGGAAAAATTAAGAATAAGAATGATTTATTCGTTTAAAAATATACAGACATTTAAATTCACATACGCTTTATTTTATGACCAGATATTGAACATCTGTATCTGAACTAGATATAAAAATATCTGTATTACAGACATCAGCGCTCTTTCCCCAGAATAGTCATAGATAAAGATGAGTTATCGGTTAAAATTATTTTAATTCGGCTAGTAGCGCCATTATTAATAATAATTTCTTCTACAAGACTATGTCCATCTACTCTGAACAACCAGCTTCGCTGCTGATGACTGGCTAGTCCTCAAGAATGCCGTGAAAAGATCTTTTTATAGTTGGTAGATATCAAAAACAAGAGAAAAAGGATATATAGAGATTATATTAGGTTTTACTTAGTATTTTAATATTCAAAGTAGTACACTAAATAACTACATACAAGTACTGTTAATCTGTCTGATACCATGTTTGGGAATATAATTTTGGCAAAATCCTTAAGAAATCCATCATTGCCAATGTTTATATTTATCCTAAAAATGATACAAGTATGAGGCAGAGATACAATATTTCTCATACATCGAACCATTACGTACAAATCGTACAGAAGAGCATCAAATAAAACTCGCTCATAAAAGAAAGAATGAGTATAAAAGATAAAAAGGCGTGATATGAAAAGCGTTAGGGCCTTCAGAATTTTGCTTTGGCGCACTGAAAAAGGAGAAAATAGGGCACAGATTAAATAATTGAAATCATTCAGATGGGAACGTTAAAAGTCTGAATATAGTCGTAACGAGTGCACAATTTATAGTACAGTATTAGTAATACCTCTCTTACTTTTAAAGTAGACAGGAATAGACAAGATTTTGACGATGTTAACAGTGCACTCTCAATGGTTACGGATTGGTTTACGACAAATAACCTAGTTCTAAATACTAAGAAAACGAAATGTGTAAAGTTTGCCCTACCAAATGTTAGAAATCTAGGTCCCAACATCGTCTTAGATAAAGAGGTGCTTGAATCTGTAAACTCGGCGGTTTTTCTGGGCGTAGTAAGACAATACACTGACGTCGATACAGCTCGGTTAGTCTATTTTAGTTATTTTCATAGCGTTATGTCCTACGGTCTTCTGCTGTGGGGCAAAGCTGATATTCAAAATATATTTGTTCTTCAAAAACGAGCTGTTCGCGCTATTTACCAGCTTGGTGCCAGAGTTTCTCTGAGAGATTTTTTCAAAGATATTGGTATCCTCACGGTGGCATCTCAATTCATCTTCGCGAATATCTTATATATTAGGCAAAATATACACTTATACACTAAAAACAGTGATTTTCACAATGTTAACACTAGAAATAAAGACAAACTACGAGCTCCCTTTCACCGGCTTCATAAGGTTCATAACTCATTTGTTGGGCTTGGTATAACCTTTTATAACAAGCTACCCTCTTCTTTGCTAGATTTGCCTTTTAATGCGTTTAAAACGAAAGTAAAATCCAATTTTTGTTCAAAGGCATACTATTCTATCAACGACTACTTAAATGATAAGAATAGTTGGTCGCTGTGATTAACTCTAGACAATGTTTATGTTCTTTCTCCAGCTTACGTACTGACAAGTTATATGAGTTTATATAATTGTTTATTTTATTTGACTTTTTGAGTCAAGTTATTGTAATTTAAGTTTAATTTATTTTTGACAAAATCTACTCATCACACTGTTTTTTTTATGAGTTGTATTGCAATATGTGGTTAGCTAGTGACCTCGACAATTGATCATATTATTTACTGTTATTAGTAATTAACTCTTTGTTTATTTATTTTAGATCGTTGGTCCTAGTTTATCATTTATAACTTCCAGTTACAACTATATGTAAGCGGGCACGCCCTACATTTATAGTTGTCTGCCTGGAGGATTTTTTATTTAGATATTAAATTCTGTTTACGTTTAGTTTTTTTATTTCGGCCTGAGTATCGATGATTGATTGGTTGAGTTCTCGATGATTTTGTTTGGTATATTGGCGTGTGCTAGCTAACATATGGCTAATAATTTGAATTATGTTTTGTGTTGCGAAATGTAAATTATTTTGAATACTATTATATAGAATCTTTTTTTTTGTTCTTCTAACTGAACAGACAGCTGTGCTGCTGGGGAGTTTGTTGCGCCACTTCTTCTTCCCAGCGAATGCACTAGGAAGTGGTGAAGGGTGGGCGTTTAAGGGTGGGCGTTTTGGGGGACTGTCTTATGTAATTTTGACGTTCGAAAAGTGCTGATTCTCAGCCTAGTTTGAATAAATGACTTTTGATTTTTTTTTTAATTTTGATATTTGAATAGTAAGTCAATAAGAGCCACTTACGATCAAGTGTGTTAAAAAATATTTTCTGGATTTTACGGATTACTGCAAATGAAAATTGAACTCATATTTACAATGAACATTAATTTCTAGTAATAATCGCAATGAAAGACTGATAAATTATGACTGAATGGTTATTTAAAAAAAAAAAAAAAAAAAAATTATTTAAAAAAAATAAGGTATAGGTATTAAGAGCGTTTATTTTGAAGGTGGGCAACGTCGCAAATAGATGTCAAATATTTCACTGTTTTGATTCATTTTGCAATATTACTGTGTGGAAATAAAAAATGTGGCTAACTAGGGAACTAGAATATTGATTATGAAATGCAATAATTAATATCGTAACACCGAATGTTTAGTGTAAGTTGTAAAAAAACTATTTGGAAACTTTCTAAATGCGTTTTTTACACCTAACATGGGTACAACATCAAATTCAATGTTATAATTGCAATTCATTATTAATATTCTAGTAGTTCGCTAGTTAGCCACATTTCTTATTTCTATTCAGTATTGCGTCTTATTTTGTATTGTGTTTATATTGCTTTAAGAATCGAAACAGGTAAATATTTGACAGTTATTTGCGACGTTGCCAACTTTTAGGATAAACCCTCTCAATGTACATTAATTCGTTTTAATTCGAATAAACAATATTACAAAAATTGATTTGATTTTTATTTCGATTTGATTTTATGTCCTACATCACATTTTATGACACCCACAGACACGTGCCGAGAGGTTGACTTATTGTTAGACCAGCATTAGGTATAGGGCCAGTTTTACTTTATGCTTTATTATAAGCAGATCTTCTTGTTTTGTGTATCTTAAAGGCCTGCAGACAGGCGCGATGCGACTCTAGTAGCACAATTACTATGAAAACTTAATTTTGTTCTACGTGTATCACGTCGCGCCTATCGCGGGAGCGCTGCATCATTTCCATTCACTTGTTCACTAATTGATGTTCAGTAATTCCATTTTAATACTTCGTCTTAAGCCCTCTGTCACATCTCTTCAATTAACCAAGTCTATGTCGAGACGTCGCGTTTGAGAACCGACAAAAAATAGCTCCCTACAAAGTGAGTTTCCAATTTGCGATCGGTTTGCGTGAGTGAACTTTTTTCGTTTTTTTACTATTGTTAATGGCATCACTAGCTCAGTTTTTAGACGTGTTAATGGAGATCCATTTCGTTTCAAATTTCTTTTAGAAAAGTCACTAATTGGGTTCTACGCAGACCTACGTAGACTGATTTAGCTTTAGAGATGGCTTCAAATATTAATTTGGTCTTGTTTGTGAATATACATATGACCGTCATAACTGGTAATAAAATGATGGTCATCATTTTAATAATAAATTTGTAAAGGTATTGAAGTAGGAGAGAGCACTGAACTTTAGTATTTTTAACCGACTTCCAAAAAGGAAGAGGTTATATGTTCGTCGCGTATGTTTTTTTTTTTTGTTGTGGTACCTACCCCACACAAATTCGAATACCACTGCTATGTAAATAACAGTGACAGGAAGTTATCATCATATCATCCACATATACTAATGGGAAAAAATACGTATTATATAAAATTTATATGGGACCAAATTGGGAGTCAATGTTTTATTCTTTTGCATTTTCAAGGAAAGATAATCTTTAAAAATATATTATAATTTTAACTAGAATATTTCGTAATTTTAGCGTTTACTTTTTTTTTGTAAAAAAAAAAAACAATTATCTTAGATACCTCATTGCTCACGTTGTGAATTAGAGTCAACTGTCAGGAAAGGGTTAAATGGGGCTTACCTACATCTACCTTTAATGGTCCGTCACTAAGTACGTAATTACTATCTTTAAACAAGAGCTCTGTTAAAGAGCTGTCTGTGACTTTGTTGCTGAGAATTCAAAAAAGAATTGGATTTTCAAAATAGTTTTGCGGCCGACTGAAAGACTCGGAGCTACACATTTAGTTAACTTGTTAATATATGTTTCGTTTTCTCTGGGTTTTTTTTAATGATCGTTTTCTCATTGGAATCAAAGCTTATTTGCCAGAATCTATTGAATTACTGATTGTATTGAAACTGAGCAAATGCGTGGCGTCTACGCAGAGTCTTCTACGAGGCTTCTAGGTTGCTTCAACACCTACGTTTAACAGACCTAGAGCGAAGAAAGTCTTAAATTACGCAAAGTTATTCTCCAGCTATTAATGAGCTAGAAATAAAAAATAAATAAATACTTATACATTTTCATAAATCAAAGTACAGTCACAGACAAACAACAATACTCTCTAATTTACTAGATCTTTAAACAACAATCCAATTAGTTGATGTAAAATGTCACGGAATGAGCAATTGAGTGTTGTGCTTCAGCGGAGACATGACATCAAAGTGAATTTTAACGAATTAGGAGCTAGCGGAAAAATGTCCGGAGGAAAAATTACGTGCGGAACCAATCTAGCGTTTTTAATACTACTGGTACTGGTATGGACAAAAGTGTTTAGTACTTTTTACTTCTTGGTCAGAAAAATATGATAAAGAAAGCGAGTATTAGAGTCATGTATCGTCAAAAATATTTTTATTTATCTTGTAAGTAAATTGCGTTTTATTCACGCCTAGAACGATTTAAGTGTTAATAAACTGAATTTATCCAGACAGACATTTGAATAAATTTACAAGTTTAACTGAAACGAAATAATATTCAAATAAAAACCGATTGATAGATTCGTAGATAAATAGATAAACCATTTATTTGGTGCACATAAAAGTGTGCACAACACACAATTAGACTCCCGACAAACAGCTTTGCCGTTTGGCAGGTGTTAAGTGAAAATAAAATTCTGTAATATTATTAATTTAATAAATTTAAAAAAATGAGCGAGCCTTACAGTAGTGTCGCATAAATGATGTGTAACATCTGACAGTCTCGTCACACACACACACGGTTGATGACAGTACTAATCTTTCGAAAATGGGTAGGTACCATCTGAGCGCCAACTCTAGCACTGCACGCGCTCATTGGTCAAATCAAATAGCGCGCGCTTCCCTGGCTTCCTGTTACACACTTCCGTCCCTTTTCACGAAATCACTCCCGGAAAGCGAGAAAAACGATTATGTTATACATTCAAAATAAAAATAAATAAGATAATCAATTACGTACATGATTATACAGAAGATACAAGTTGCCAATATAGGTTCAAAAAAGAAAAAACTTATTGATATTTTCTGCCACACGTGTAAGTACTTATCGAAAAAGGAAAACGCTGTCGGTATTGAAAAACAATTGCGAAATGTGTACTAAAGATGTTATTTGTAAAATAATATAAGCACTTTACCACCCAAGAAGCCTACTCCAAAATGCCTCCATTTAACATACGAGAAGCATAATGAGCGATTCAGAATTCCCTTTCTCGTCTTAATGTCAGTTACAATTCAATATGACGTACATACACAGAATAAATAGATACAGAAGACCCGTTCGATACAACGAGCCATAATACACGCACACATAGACACGCTTCACGTCCAACGAGTGCAAATGCACTCCCGAGTCGAGATTGTGCGCTTTTATAATTTTTGACGTGACGACAAAGCCATAATTATGGCTAGATACACAGTCCAAGCTGAGAAATAGTCGAAAAAAATAGCGTCCAACTGTTGACCGTTAAATGCACGCACACTAGAAAATCAGAATTACGTGGCGCGATTGCAAGACGTAGCTGTCACACACACCAGCATAACATAGTTGGCTTGTTTGTTTTAGTTCTTTTGCACAGCGACAATCTATCTAGACATAAAAAATATCAAAGCGTGACGTATTATCGTGGACGCCCACGTCCACGTCACGGCTTCACGATAACACAGGGAAATAAAATGTATGGAAATATATGAAGAAAAGTGCACGTATTTCCATACACTGGTACTCTTTTGAGGCAGGTTAAGACAGTACGGACGCGTCTGTGTGTGCGTGCACCTGTTTGCGCTCGTTGTATGGAGCGGATCTTCTGTACTTCTATTTAGTGCTATATATTTAAGATTTTCGTGTTTCACGAATATTTCCTTGAATTTTGGCACGCGTACCGTGAGCTAATAAAACCTTTGTAAATTAAACGTTCTTTTAAGAAACGTGCCTGTTGAGAGATTTTACTTAAGTCGTACTTAAGTACTGATCAGTGTTTGTTTTATGTTTCAAGATAATTAAATGGCAAGTAAAAGGAACTAAAATAAATCATTGGGTAATTGGTAATTCGATAAAAATACTTGGCATCATAACATACACTCGAAATCATTTTAAATGGCAGTAGGTACCGGATATTATAGACCTATGCAATTGTACACCGAGTTTGCTCAACCTCTCACCTATCAATTAACTCTTGGGCAGTTCCTATATTTAAAAAAAACCGAAAGAGCTATTTCACCTGTCACGGTTATGTTCGATCACTCATGTGGTACGTAGGCAGGTGTCACTCATCGGGCTTGTCAATCAACCTTTTCAATGCGTCACCAGTCGCATTAAAAACGTTGATTGACAGGCCCGATGACTATCACTGTTTCACGAGAAATGGAGTTTTACTCTGTACGACAGGTCAGGGAATGTTGTCAAAGAATGAGGCTTTTTGAATGACGTTTTTTAAACCATCCTAGTAACTAGGTTCAATTGTTTTGATTATATTGTGCCAGTAGCTGTAGGCTGCGATTTCACCGGTGAGTATTTTGTATTTAATATTTCTTTAGCCTGTGTTCTTCTCCAGGTCCCAGGCTAACTATCTGCCAAATCTCATAACGATCGTTTCAGTGGTTGTCTGCCTGTTTACCTTTTTACGCCTAGTAAAAAGGTAAACAGGCAGACAGACAGTTACTATACGATTTATAAGATTTAGAGCGTTGGCAGATGGTATAAAATCATTGGCTGATTTTTCGAAATAGTCGAAATCAACGCACAAGATTTGCAAAAAGGTTATAACAAAAAAATACTCACCGGTTGTAGGACCTACAATAAAGAATACCGTGTGCGAGCGCGCTAAGTGTAGAAGAATGGATACCGCAAGACACAGAAAGAAACAAGTACAGCTGACAGAGGAAGCTAATAATGCGGTAAACAAACGCGGTAATTAATACTCGTTGCTTCTCTGTACACTAGAAAAGGCTTTTATTTATACTGGGACATTAATAACCTAAATGTCTAAAGGTGGCCACACACGTAACTGCAAGCATTACAAACTTCATGAACAATCATTTTGTGCAAGCGTGCACAAATTCCCTAGGCTACACACTGTACAAGCAGACTGTAGCAGCATCAGTTTTTGGTTAAGTGATGGACCACGACGACGCGTTAGCTTTAGCTGCATTAATTGGGTGCAACTAACGTGCGTATGATTGCGCAGGTTTAACCTGGATACACACGTTCAATCATGCTTGCAGAAATAAAATTAAAATTACTTGCACATAATCATCATATCTGTATGATGATTATGTGCAAGTAATTTTAATTTTAATTTTGCTCAAGCACGCTTGCACAAAATGTTTGTTCATGCAGGCTTGTCATTCTTGCAGTTACGTGTGTGTTCACCTTCAGCTAGGTCGCTAAAAGATTATAGAAAAATAAATCAGGAACACTGGCTCGCGCGCGGTTTGTTAGGGTTCTAACCTAACCTAACCTATTTCAACCAAGTTCCTCGCAGACATGTTTTCACCATTTTCTAATTATCCGTGTTTTTGCAATATCCCTAGGGTTTTCGCGAAAATTCGAAATATCAAATCATCCTACGACATCTATAACTCAAACTTCAAACATCATTCCTTCAGCTATCCTCATCAAATCTAACACCAATTGTATAATAATGTATCAAAATACAGCACAACCTTAATTATTCTAATTAGATGACATTACGTCATCTGTCAGCGACTGCTAAGCCCCACGATAGGCCGTCTCAAGTGAGCACAAACTTAATATTCCATAACTAAGCAGATTATGTGTACCGGAGAAGGGGTCACAGTGTAGGAAAGGACAGACTGATGGTCGGTTTAAATTTAGAAGTGAAATTCTAAATTTGAACCGTAAAACATTTTCTTTTTTTTATCGCCTCCATTTTGTGGCTTCCGTACCCGAAGGAAACCAAACGGAATCCTATTACTAAGCCACCACTGTCCGTCTGTCTGTCAGCAGGCTGTATTTCATGAACCGTAATAGGTAGACAGTTGACAGTTTAAAGATTGTGTATTTCTATTGCTGCTATAACAAAAAAAATATAAGTATTAAATAAAGTAAAAAATTAAACGGGTCTCCATACAAGAACCGTGTTTTTTTCGGTGTTTATTGCTAAATATTGTACGGTGGTATGGAACCCTTCGTGTGCGAGTCCGAATCGCACTTGGTCGGTTTTTTTATTATTTTAAATCCTGTCAGATTGTAGCGTTTTAACACACATTTTCTGATGTGTTTTTAACGTAAGTTTTTGTAATAGATATTAAGGTATTTTACGTTTGGTGAAAATGGGTGGTTGGTCCCGATCAATAACTAATTACAATCAGTGTGTGCTTGTGGGTTCGTCCTGTACCCTAATTGCGTAATACACGATCAATCAGATTCTTATTCGTTTTGAAACAGATAGCTCTAAACCCTTGCTTCATAAGTTAGAAAAAAAATCTGCTTGATAACGCAAATAACGTAATGAATGTTGTTGAACTGTCAAAATTAAACAGATTATTCGTAATTGTTTTCGAAAATGTCAAAGAAATTGCTTCTGTTATTTTGCTGTTGCAGTTTTTTCCCCAGTCTTTTTTCACAGAAACTAAAAAATCAAATGTAAGACATAAAATACAACTGTCGTACCGTCTTGCCTACTCTGTGCTCCAAGAATTTCCTCCAACTTTCGAAGGGCAGTTTAGTATTACTAATAATATTATTAAGCACGTTATTGTATGAAACTTGAACTTCGACTTAATAGAGCTACTCGACCCTAACACTTAAGCCGTTATGTGATAATTGGTACGTTGTTCGGAATCTGACGATCTTGCCAACAGTACTTGGTTTGGCGAATTTACATTGATCGCCTTTGTTTCTAGATACTATTGTGGCTTGTTTGATGTGACTAAATGGTTTTGTACGAGTATACACTTGCCATTTCTTCATTTGAATTGCTTGAACAGAAGACGTTGGAATAAACATCTGCGAATCGAGCAATCTCTGTGTACCTTTGATTTGTTCAACTATTTATTTGTACCGCATGAAATAATTCCATTTTTAAAACGTAGCTAATCAGCTCCTGGTTTTGGGTTTGAAGTTTATGTATGGCTGCCTTTGTAATTACAGGTACAAAAGACAGCAGACATTTCAGCTTTGCCTCTATCTCTATAGTATCTGTAATACCTCTGCTAATGCAGATGTTCATGGGCAGCGATGAACACTAATTTCATCTGAAAGTAGTATGCAGGAAGTAGCAGGAATACCATCTGGTCTTCCTGCTTGTTAATCAAATGTCTCGCTGGTGGTGGCGTGTGTGTTGGATAATTAAGTTCCCTTCAAGCGTCATGTTCGTGAACGGGCGCCGTCAGCAGGGAATGGTCATCTCTTAGCTGCCATGGCTTATTTCAATTAATTTTTATTATTTTTTTCTTTTATTTATGGATGCTTTTAACGTGCACATCTTTCTACATTTTTCTAATGTATAATTTCAACATGAATGATGTAACCAATACTTTGTAACAATATTTTAATTTTAAAGAGTGTCCGTGGAGTTTCTTGCCAGTTCTTCTCCATGAGAACCTACTACGCTTTCGAATGCGGTATTTTTTTTGTATAAAAGTTTTTATTTTTATCTTTAGTTGTGGTTCACATACGAATTTGAATACCACTAGTTGCTATGTAAATAACAGTGATAGGCAGTTATTATAACATCATCCTTATATACTAAGTGGGAAAAATACGTATTATTGAAGCTAACTCAAAATTACCCAAGCAAAGTTAAGAAACATTTTATGGGACCACCACAAGAACATTACCTTTCAAACAAATAAAAAAAAAAATGCAACTCCGTGTATATTATGACGGCGCTATGTACATACGAGTACATTAAAAAAATCTAATTGAGAACTTCCTCCTGTTTTAGAAGGTGTTTAAAAACAGCATCCTTTACTTTTATTGTGTATTTTTCTCGGCCTCTTAAGTAACAAAGCATCAAAATTATTGTTCCTAGCAGACTTTGTTTAAGTTTGGACATTCTACAACGAGGGTCTATCGGCGCCCACCTCAAACTACTGTCAACAGTGATTAATCTTAATTCACCTTAGAGTGGGGTTCCATTGTGAATAGTTTTGATTAGGATGTGCTTCTGAAGATGGGTCCGGAAGGCCAGGAAAAGTTTTAGAGATGGATGATTATAATAAGGTGAACTGCTTTCGCTTGCTGATATGAAAAAATAAACAGCAATAATTTAAAATGATATTTATTGATAAATGTTTTGAAAGTAGATAGTTTTATCACCATAGTAAATAATAAAAACCGGGCATGGCACAAAAGGGAGTATGGAAACTAGGCATATTTGTTGAAATCATTACCTACCCTCCATTTTTTTAAAGATCGCTGCGACCACTCTTCTCGACACGGGACAGCACCGCGACAATCGCTTAGGGTGTCGTCAATGAGCGCGTCTTTGTGAGCGTGCCGTTTTGAATGTTTACTACGTAATTTCTGTACCTACTGTCCATATTTATACTGTGTCTATACTTAGCAGTGGATGAAACAAGGCTGTCAATGATTAATTAAACAACTGCATAAGCATAATTAGCCTTTAATGTTCCCACTGCTGGGAAACAGGCCTCCTCTTTCTGTGAGTGGGAGTGGGTCATTATCCACTACGCGGGCCCAGTGCGGGTTGGTGGGTGTCACAAGTCTTCGAATTAAGAACGTGCCGGTTTCTTCACGATGTTTTTCTTCACAGTTTTGAGAGCAGTGGTGATGAAATAATTTACACAAAGTAAAGCGCCTGCTTGGGTTTAAACCCACGACGTACCTCGTAAGTCGCGGCCGTTACCACTGTTAAACAACTGGTCAAGTATGAATTATTGGACTTGCGAACATACTAACACTAATATAATTAGTATTAAATTTTCTTTTTGCCATCTTCTTCTTTCCATATGATTATAGTGACTGTACGGTACCCAGCCCCACTGTGAGCTCGAGCGACGAGTGTTTCTCCCCGCCCACGACGCCACCACCTATTCGTCGACGGGGAGGACGCCGGCCGCCGGATGGCTTAGGACCTCGAGGCCCACCGGCATCTGATAGGATCCCAGCTCCCGGCGGAAGTGTGCAGCGCATGAGATGGACACGATACATTAACGAAAACGTCATGCGCTCATACTATGGGTACATACCGAGCTGGTGTCAAAGTTTTAAAGCCGCCCATGGACCTCTGACTTGACTTCACATGCCATCGAGAAATATTTCTCAGGCATGCCGGTTTCCTCACGATGTTTTCCTTCACCGTTTTTGAAGCACGTGATAATTACAATACGCACATGTAGCCGAAAATTCAGAGGTGCGTGTCTTGGGTTCGAACTCGAGACCTATGACTTGGCAGTCCGACGGTCACACCACTAGGCTATCACTGCTATGTGCCATGATAGAGACCATAGCATCATAAAAACGTATTCAGCCTTAGGTACTAACTATTGCCTGTAGAATACAGGATTGGGTACTTATTTTGTGGAAACATATCAAAAATAAAAATAAAACCCGGAAATCTTGAAATCCTTTTCACACCATCCTTTAGAATTCGAACTCCAGGAAAAAAATACATTGCCAGTAACATGTACATTTGGTAGCCCTATAATACGGATCAGCTGGACCAAAATACGGGCCGGCCGAGCACCACTCCAGAGGGTTGAAGAGTCATCGGCATGCGATTCTAACAGTTTTATATTGAAAAAGGAAAATACTACAAAAAATGGCCGAATATTTTTATGAAAATATATCTACGGGAAGGGTCGTGTTTGGTCAAGATTATGTTAGATATCGTTGCACTGTATTTTTATTTTCTTCCGATATCGGTTTTTTGTTTTTCTTGGTATTATTTATTCAATTTAGGATATCGGTAGATAGTGTATTTCATTTCTCATTCCAGTGAAGAGGTTGTCTAAAAATAAATGGAAAACTCTTTTCTTTAATTCTAACTTCGATATTGGAACTCAAATGTAGTTGGGCTGGATACTTACCGAGGCGTGTTGACAGATGGACTAAGGCTCTGACAAAGTGGCGTCCAAATACCTACCTACTGGAAAAATAAGTATTGAGTGAGATGTGCAAACGGCACACGTTACAGATTCGATTTTGAGAATTACGTTAGAATACTGCCTCCCTGGCTGTCGAGCATTCGCTTGTAATGTAACATTTCAGATTCAATTTTGAGCAATACGTTACAGTACCTACTGCCTCCCTGACCGTCGAACATGTAACATTTCAGATGAAATATTACAGACATTGCGCACTGTAATGTTCGGTTCTCCTCCCTCACTGATGTAATGCTCGACTCTGAACGTTACATTACAGGCTCACTGTGAAGGAGTATAAATTATAATGCAACTCTTTAATTAAGAAATTCCCCACGAGTGATGATACTAAGAAACCTTGCTGACTGACTAATCTTCTACTCTAACCATGACATGAGTTATTATTGTATTCTCCGTGGCGACACGGCGGCGTCTTTCCATTCTATACAAGGCCAGAACGCAAGGGTGTGAAACTAATCGCGTATAGATTGGAAATCACTTTTTTACTAAGGTCTTCCAATCTATTCAAGAGTAGTACGCAAATACTCGCGTATACTTCGTAGCGACCTAATTAACTACCTTATTCCAAAATATTCAGTGCCAGTACATACGGCCTAATCGTGTATAGATTTCGACAAAGTGTTAACTGGTATTCAACTTGCACCTTGAAAAACGCACCTTGTGCTACCCCACCAAAATGCACCTTGTGCTACATAGTCTGCCTGGCTGCGAGCAACTTGGAAGTAGCGCTCGCTCGTCTCGCGCGTGGTTGACACGGTTCTAACCTAACCTAACCCATTTCATATTCCGTTTTTTATCTGTTGTCTGTTCCATTTCACTCAGTATTATTTTTGACTATTTATGTTTAAAACTCATGTTAAGCGTAAGTGATGTAGTATAGTTTGGAACCAGGACGCTCGCGTCCACGTTACAAAATATACACGAGCAGTGCGCAAAATTTGTGTATACATTGTAATCACAGATTTAAAAATAGCATTAAAATATATACGCGAGCAGTTTTCTACGGTTGCGTTCTGGCCTTGTATAAATTGGAAATACGCGGCGACACGAGAGAAGGAGTACAGAACCCACCGTTCATACACACACACACATAAATAACTTTATATACACACAGTAAAACATCCCTTCCTTCACCCCGATACATTTCAACAAGCGACTCTAGACACAAAACGAACTATTAAAAAACAACCAAAGAATAAGTTTACTCATCCAAAGAATAAGTTTACTCATCCAAAAATATCCATTCCATCCATTAGCCAAAGAGGTTTTGAGTAAACAATGTTCCTCTGATATGACATCGTATTTCGTTGAACCTCTTTATTTTTTTTAAACATTCACAAACATCCACAAAGATCGAGTCATCCACCTTTCTGTACCGTGCCCGGTTGACTTTCGTACCGACATTATTGTTTCCTGAACCTGCTTGGGCCGTTTTTGTTTTAGGGTACCGTAAAGGGGTTCAATGTTGTTAAATATTGTGGAGATTGTCTTGTTTAGGTGCTGAAAGCATAGATAAGTGCGGGCTTAAAAAGAAAATCTTCCAGATATTTATGGTTCTTAAATAAAATAATCAAATACTAATAACTATTATCGATCAACTAACAATTTATTTATTATAATGTAAGTTTAATTTTAATATACCTTTTAAATATTTTTTTATGTACCTTGGTACCTACCTTTTTTGAGTACGAAAAGTTTAATAAATAAATGTATCAGTCATTAGTGTTTAGTCAAATAAACCTTCCAGAATAATTTATCTAGCTAGAGAAATCGCACAGAAATCCGTTGCATAGTTGAGAAGAACAACGTGGTCACACAGACAGACACGAAAATAAGTACCTAACAATATCCACAACGTTTGTGATGAAATCTTGTAGGTACTTGCAAAGCATTTTTATAAAAGAGTATAACCTACTAATCAATACAGGCAAACCTCCAAGTCACAAAGCAATTTCTTAACAAAAGCCAGCTAAAGTATTAGCCCGAAAAAAGAAACTTATACAGAACCATTAAACTTTACGTCAATCAAAACCAACATTTTCTTTCAAAGTGTTTTTCTTTACTATTGTTTACTTGAAGGTCAGCATCTGGAGGAGCTCGTGGCTAAGTAACAACAGCCGCACTGGTCGATCCATCAGGTTAAGCTACGCTTGCCGGGGTTGGTCAGTGGATGGGTGACCATCTTTACATACCGAGAATCCTCCGTGCCTCGGAAAGCACGTTAAGCCGTTGGTCCCGGCTGTCATTCGTGGATCTTTGACAGTCGTTACGAGTCGTCAGAAGCCCGAAAGTCTGACACCAGTCTTACCATGGGGTATCGTATTACCCAGTTACTGGGTTGTGGAGGTCAGATAGGCAGTCGCTCCATGTAAAATACTGGTATTCAGCTGCATCCGGTTAGACTGGAAGCCGACCCCAACATAGTTGGGAAAAGGCTAGGCAGATTGACTAGAAGGTCAGCATCCTCATTGCAAAACACTTTCGTAATCACAGTAGAATTTATTTAATCATTTCTCCAGACATGGTCGAATAAAAACTTTTTATTTCTCTCTTTTTAACCGACTTCAAAAAGGAGGAGGTTATATGTCCGTCGCATTTGCATTTTTTTTTAAATGTATGTCCACCGATTTCTCCGTCAATTGTGGACCGATTTTGAAAATATTTATTTGTATGAAAGAGTATGCTCCCAAGTTGGTCCTGTAAACATTTTATCAATCAATCAATCAATCAATCAATCTTTATTTGTGAACACAGGTATTACAATAAAGGTCTTATGTATACATTTTAGTCGAGCTCTATGTCCTACCAATGAAATTGGTGTACAAATATATTGGGTTTTTAATAATAAGTCTGAATCTATACAATACGAATGATCGAGTAAATAATGTCAATTAATCAGTTATAATTTTATTTTTACATGCAAGTCAATGTTAAATTATATTAAAGGGCTAGTAATGTCATATTTCATCATGTTATAAATAATGACAATTATATATATTATTATTAATAAATAATTACACAATTATAATTTATTTTTACATGCATGTCAATGGTAAATTATATTAAAGGGTGTCATATTTTATCATTCAAAAATTCTTCTATAGAGTAATACGTCTTATCTATTAGAAATAAATACAATTAATAATTTACAATTTACTTTTGAATTTGCGGACATTATCTTCACTCCTTATACATTTTGGTAACTGATTATAGACCTTTGGAGCCATTACAAAAATACTGTTTCTGTATAGTGCAGTACTAGATCCGACTGTCTGTAACCGATCACAACGGCGCTGACTAGTTACGCGGGCAAATTTATGTAAATTATTCTTGACGAACATAGACGTTTCGTAGATGTACAACGACGGCATGGTTAATAATTTCGTATTTTTAAAAAACAGTTTGCAGCTGTCCGTTACCTTCAAATTATATATAGCTCTTATGCACCTTTTTTGGCACTTAAATACCATATCCTTACCCGTGGCGTTGCCCCAAAATATAATTCCATATCTCAATGTTGAGGCTACTAGACCATGATACGCCGTTAAGACTGTTGCTCGATTGGCCGTTTTACTTAACATGTGCAAAGCATAGGAATGTTGGTTTAGCTTACTGCATACTTTGTCAATATGTGAATTCCATTTTAAAGTGTTTTCTATGTTTAGTCCAAGAAATTTAGTCACATTTGTTTCATTAATAATTTTGTCCTTGTATTTAATATTTAAGTCCAAATTGTAATTTACTCTTTGTTGAAATTTCATTAATACTGTTTTATCAAGATTTATAACCAAATTATTATTTTGCAGCCAATTCAGAACTGATAGTATGGTAGAATTAATCTCAGCCTCTAATGTGCTTACGTCGTCACTATTGAAAAGTAAAGTGCTGTCATCTGCAAACATTGTCATAGGATATGATGATACTGTCGGAAAGTCGTTAATATAAACAATAAATAGGGGCGGCCCGAGTACACTACCTTGTGGTACTCCATAATTTACCGTTCTCTGGCTAGATTGATATGTTGTTTCGTATTTTTTTGAAAGTCTACTAACTTTCGTTATTTGTTGCCTGTCACAAAGATAAGATTCTATTAAATTTGATATTAAGATTTATTAACTTTGCTTGGATTGTTTTTCAGTAAGCTTCAGTATTACGTATTTTTCCCACTTAGTATATGTGGATGATATGATGATAACTTCCTATCACTGTTATTTACATAACAGGTAGTAGTATTCGAATATGTGGGGTAGGTACCACAACTAAAAAGTGAAAAATAAAAACATTTTACAAAAAAAATAAACTACTTCCAAAATAAAACACTACAAAGTGAAAAATTACTTTAATTTCGGAAGTCGCTGGCAAAAAAACGAAAATTCAAAACCAAAGATATCGACTTCCGAAATTAAAGTTATTTTTCACTTTGTAGTGTTTTTTTTTTTGGAAGTCGGTTGTTTTTATTTTTTGTAAAAAGTTTTTATTTTTCACTTTTTTTAAATCTTTTGTTTTTTTGAGTGAGTTTGTAATTTACTTATCTAAGTTACAATAGCCTAATGTCAACTGCTCAACACCTATTACACAATATTGCTTTTGTCGATGTAGGGACGTTAATCGTTGAGAAGTTCTCCTTCACCATTAGCTCCTCTTCGCCATAAGCATTGAGACGAGCATAAATTGCTTGGCAACCATATTAAAGTAATCGAATCGCAACCCGTGAAACACTTATTATTGAGTAGTTCCGGTGGCCATCTGTGGACTTCATCATCAGCTCCACTTCACCAAATGGTGCTTTCCAAGAGTAACTACACGAGTTACTATAAAAAATACCCAAATCGCTATAGGAGTGCCTATTACATCTGAAGAGTTCCCTAGATTTCTAAAGGATCCCATCATCAGATCCTGACCTGATGACAACGAAACCATTTCGAAAGTATACCCTTTCAATCAAAAAAGGATTTTGCAAATACGTTTATATATGACGGAGTTATGCCCGAACGTACATAAAAAAACAAAAAAAATATATATATAGTTATCCGAATTGATAACCTCCTCCTTTTGGAAGTAGGCTAAAAATAAATTACAGTTTACAATACAAATAAATTGTAGAATGATAAAGTGAAACGTATCATGTTGTGATCAGCGTATTTAGGAATTAGGGCGCTGGTTTCGGATATCAAGAAAATATTTATTTTGTGTAGGTAGGTATCTATAATATCTATTGTGTTATAAAAATCTGTTTCTTTCTTTTGCCCTTTTGTTTAAATAGCGCTATCTTTGACTTAGCGTATAGCATAATCAGCCTATAATTTGTTCACTGCTGGGACACAGGCCTCCTCTTTCTGTGAGACGGAGTAGGCCATAATCCTCCACGCGGGCCGTGCAGGTTGGTGGATATCACAATGTCTTCGAATTTTTAGTTCTAGGACATGGCGGTTTCCTGACGATGTTTCCCTTCACCGTTTTGAGAGCAGGTGATGATGAAATAATTTACACGGTTGAACCCACGACCTAAAACTCGTAAGCCGGGGCTGATACCACTGGGCCACCACCGCTCTACTGCACTGCACATTTTTAACTGACCTATATTTCGTCTACAAGATCACCTGTGCAGCAATCGAACATTCATACCCAAATCAACACGACATACATTACAACATCCTTCAAACTTACAAGTTTGAAGGATTACAACATCCTTCAAACTTACAAGTTTGAAGGATGTTGTAACCTTCGCGGGTCAATCAATCTGCCTAGCCTTTTCCCAACTATGTTGGGGTCAGCTTCCAGTCTAACCAGATGCAGCTGAATACCAGTATTTCACATGGAGCGACTGCCTATCTGACCTCCACAACCCAGTAACTGGGTAATACGATACCCCTTGGTAAGACTGGTGTCAGACTTTCGGGCTTCTGACGACCCGTAACGACTGTCAAAGATCCACGAATGACAGCCGGGACCAACGGCTTAATGTGCTCTCCGAGGCACGGAGGATTCTCGGTATGTAAAAATGGTCACCCATCCACTGACCAACCCCGGCAAGCGTAGCTTAACCTGATGGATCGACCAGTGCGGCTGTTGTTACTTAACTACGAGCTCCTCAAAATCAAAATCTTGTATGTACTTACAAAGCATTTTTATAAAAGATTATAATCTACTAATCAATACAGTCAAACCTCCAAGTTACAAAGCAATTTCTTAACAAAAGCCAGCTAAAGTAGGTATTAGCCCGAAAAAAGAAACTAATACAGAACCATTAAACTTTACGTCAATCAAAACTAACATTTTCTTTCAGTGTTTTTTCTTTATTATTGTATACCTGAAGGTCAGCATCCTCATTGCGAAACACTCTCGTAATCGCAGTAGAATTTATTTAATCCTTTCTCCAGACATGGACGAATAACAACTTTTTATTTTTATTTCTCTCTTTTTAGTGAGTCAGTTTGTAATGTATGTAAGTTACAATAGCCTAATGTCAACTGCTCATCACTCAGCACATCAAAATATTGCTTTTCCCGATACAGGGACGTTAATCGTTGAGGATTTCTCCGGGTACTTCACCATCAGCTCCACTTCTCCATATGCATTGAGACGAGTACAAAAAATCTAAGTTTCTATCTTTTGCCCATTCGTTTAAATAGCGCTATCTTTAACTTAGAATATAGCATAATCAGCCTTTATTTTTGCCCATTGCTGGGACACACAGGCCTCCTTTTTCTGTGGGAGAGAGTGGGCCATCATCCACCAGGCGGGCCCAATGCAGGTTGATGGATGTCACATGTGTCTTTGAATTTTTAGTTCTAGGAC
The DNA here is from genome assembly GCA_916701695.1 of Agrochola macilenta. Lineage (NCBI taxonomy): Eukaryota > Metazoa > Arthropoda > Insecta > Lepidoptera > Noctuidae > Agrochola > Agrochola macilenta. The sequence continues at coordinate 3,462,861 of OU753554.1, read as the reverse complement.
TCGGTGTTTTCCTTCACAGTTTTGAGAGCAGGTGATGATGAAATAATTTACACGGTCGAACCCACGACCTAAAACTCGTAAGCCGGGGCTGATACCACTGGGTCACCACCGCTCCACTGCACTGCACATTTTTAACTGACCTATATTTCGTCTACAAGATCACTTGACAAATCAACACGACATACATTACAACATCCTTCAAAGTTGTAACCTTCGCGGGTACCTACATATTATAATACCCCACGGGGATAAAACTTACTACACACCAAAGCGAAATAAGAAAGGCCAAAGAATCCGTCACTAGGGACTTATGGCTATGGTATGCATAGATATAGTTTTTATGAAAAATCTGTCCTTACATCCTTTCATTCAAAGCTTCTATCAGATTTTCTTTTTGAACCAACGGTATGGCGTACGATAACCTCAATGTAATATGATCTACGATACACTCACATCTTCACGGCAAAACCTTTTCATTCTATATTTGGTTTTCCTGTTCACCCTTAAGCTGTAATATTTTGGTAGTCATTATAATCGCTGCGAGAAGTATTATTTTCTGTTAGTCCTCTAGTTGGTCTAAAGATTTAAGTCAAACCATTTTTCATTTCATATCTACCAATTTAAAAAAAAAAAAAAAAACTGTTATTTGTTGCTTGACTCCGAACCGAAGTAATTGGCTAGTGTGGGGAATAAAATCGGAGGTCCTGCAGTGGGGCAATAGGTACGGTCAACTTTAACGAAAACTTTACCCATAAAGCACATCTAAACCGTTCAAAAGCTGGCAGTGTCAATATTTCACATAAGTGTTGACACTAATAACTCTTGTACGCGTTTTAGATGTGTTGATCGCGTTCAGTTTTATTGGTATAATTCGCCCTAAATACTCATATGGTTAAGGTTTTCTTAAGACGACCGCAACTATTGCCCCACTGTAGGGCCTCTGTCTTTTTGGAACGAAGTTCCTTATCGCGCGTTGCGAAAGGGGGCTAGACGGAAAAAATTAGGACCAAAAGTTGTAACGACACTTTTTGCTATAGTTGTAAGCCGAGCGGCGTGCGCGTGTTTCTCTGTCTGTCTCTCTCTCAAAGTCAAACTCAAAGTCGAAGTCGGAGTCGAAGTCGAAGTCGAAGTCGGAGTCGAAGTCGAGCGAGTGTATAAGTCGACGACACGAGTCTAGAGACTTATACTTATACGTATATACTTATACTTCGAGACCAAAAGTTGTAACGACACTTTTTGCTATAGTTGTAAGCCGTGCGGCGTGCGCGTGTTTCTCTGTCTGTCTCTCTCTCTCTCTCTCTCTCATAGAAAGAGGAACTTCGTTCCATCCGGGTGTCCCTTGACACCTCTCAAGTTTTTTTTCCATAGCCTTAAGAATCTTGTCACATATAATACTATGAAAATGACAACGTCCAAAATTTTTAGTTTAATGTTACAAAGTCCAAAGTGATCAACGTTTTCATAACACGTACAACCGAGGTAGATAGATGTTCAGTAAGTTCAGTTATCGAAATATTCCGCGCTACACGTACCTAACGTGTAGCGAGGAACGATTATCATACTGAAACTACATAGTTCAGTTCTTCAAAGTCTAAGCCAACAGTATCTCGAATAAAGTTGATGATGATATTTCTTGCATAGCAAGTAATCCAATGGAATACATTTGTATGTCTCCCTTTGTTTCGTAAAGATTTCAAAAGCACTTTGTGGAGTTAGAGAGACGAATAATGCTCTATAGAAGTGCTCGTGAGGTGCTGGGGTAAAGGCGGGTGCAGAGAGAAGTTCAAAACTACTATAAAAAAATAATATAACAAAAAAAATCTCTCGCCACAATATAACAAAAAAAAAAAACAAAGTAATCACAGTATAAATACATTTTTGTTATTAAAATGCAGAATATATTATGTGGTTTTTAGTTTGCTAAATAAATGTATGTCTTTTTCTTCCTTTCTATATTTTGGGTTAGCGACTGAACTGAACCTGATGTTTCTTTCGTTTTTAAATGAATTTTTAACACGCTTTTATTAGGTCGACCTGTATGTAACTAACTATGTAATGGAATCTAAGGTAAATAATTTAACCATCTTCCAAGGGTCCTAGCGTAATGAAAATTGGCAGCTGTATGTAGTTCTGATGACAATACAATAATATGGTACTGTCGAACTGATCTGATGATGGAGCCGGAAGATATGAACTAAAAGCGTGTTTTTGTAAAGTTTTACTCACTACGAAACCATAATTTGAAGTTTTGCCTTTGCTTTTTAAGTTGTTACTTATTATAATAATACCAAAATAAAAAAAAGAATAATCGTCCATTATAAGAAGGTAATTTTATCCACCAGGTTTTCGCTGGTACAGCTGCTAGTCAAACTCCGTACCATCTTTAAATAAAATAGCAGCTCATTTACATTACAGCATAAAGCAGACTTAAACATAAAGCCAGTTCAGTACTAGTACCCGTCTGACCCCATCCTTACGAACTCCGCTCCGCTCCCGTTGTTTGCAAAGCTATTAATCTCAGTGCAACTCCAGCACATACAGCGAATACCTTCCGATCGTAACTAATTGTACAGCTACGTATTTTTTAATGAGTTGCCCTCATTTTGATAGATTTATATACCTCTGAGTTTGTTTCGGCATGTCTTCTCAGGGATCAGAAAATGACGGCGACATCTAGTTTTACAATATTGACAAAAAAAATATACGTGTAATTAAAGGGTATTAAAAGATTTACTTACAGAAATGAAAATCATTTCATTTGATCATTAACTAATGTTATAAATACGAAAGTGAGTTTGTTTGTTTGTTTCGCTTTCACGCTAAGTTAAGCTAAGTTTTCCTATAATTGAGGAACGATGTAAATATTATTAAGTATTGGAAATGTGTGGGATAAAGTAACCTAAACATTATTTTTCCATAAACACAGTGAAACTGTGTTATTTTATCGTGTAGTAGTTGTGACACTGTTTTAGGATATTCAAACATCAAGCGCCTGTCGTTTTTTTTGTGTTGTTTTTAAGCGTGATGCGATTAAGTTTGAAGTCAATAACCGAATATTCAAAGATAATGAGACTGGTACTAAAAATGGAATATAATGGAAATTATCCTTAAATACCACATTGTCCCATAAACAAAAAAGGTACCGTAAGCAATAACAAATAAAAATAACAATATTCCGTGGAAGCCCACTTTATTTTCCCTTTTGATATTCTGGTGAAATAATATTAAATTATAACCCAACCGATAGCGAAGGTCCTATATTGAGTTTAATGGAACCATGACCACAAGCGGGAAAAGGGTACCATACTTCGGTAAATATCCTACCTGGTACGTATAATTGATAGCACTACGTAGATTAATTTAATTTAGAGTTCATACTTCTGGGGGAATTATGTTTTGGTTGCTTGTGTATTTCGTCCAACTTATCAGTCTGCCTAGCCTTTTCCCAACTTTGATGGGGTTGGCTTTATGTCTAACCGGAGGCAGCTTAATCATATTTTACATGGAGCGACTCCCTATCTGACCTCCATAACCTACTGGGTAACACGATACCACTTGGTAAGACTAGTTGTCAGACTTTCGGGTTTCTGACTACTCGTAACGAATGTCAAAGATCTACGAATGACAGCTGAGACCAACTGCTTAACGTGTTTTCCTAGGTACCTCGCTGCAGGCGTTCGGTGTCTCAATTGTCTGACAGTTACAAGTAGTCAAGTATCCTCGCGAAGTATGAATAGCGTACGCACGCCGCGCCGCGCGCCGTACCCTTGTTGCGGTTTTTACTGTTACATAATTATGTGACGTTTATTCAACTCGAATAAAAACTGCTGAAAAGAACGATAAACTGAGAAAATAGTGCTACTATTTGGGAATAAAAACCGGCCAAGTGCGTGTCGGACCACACACAATGAAGGGTTCTGTAGTTGGAATAATTTATACCAAAAACAAGCTTAACATTGTAGTTGAAAAACATGTTCTCCCTTATGGAATGTAAGGGAGATCATGTTTTTCAAACTGCAAATTTAAGTTGATTGATTATTACTGGTTAACCTTTACAGCCTACTTAGCTCTAATAGTTTCCTTTTAATTTTGTTATATATATTACTGCTGTGAATTTTTTTGCAAATCCAAGTACAACCATTTAGCTGGCCAGGGGGACACCTGACTCTAACAAAAAAATACTGTATTGAAAAAAAAATACTGAATTAAAAAAATACTGTACTATTTTGCAAACGGATCCCTGAATCCAAAAATGGTTTTCACAAACTCACAATATCTCCTTTCTACCGATACCCCACAACATGGGGCAGATGAGTAAAAAAACATCCCCACTTTACGCGTAGGGGAGGTAACCTAAAAAAAAATTTTCTTGACTTTATTTTACCACTTTGTCCGCATGATTAATATAATATACGTCTCTGACCTAAGCCGCGGACACACAGACGGACATGGCGAAACTATAAGGGTTCCTTGTTTACTACGGAACTCTAAAAAACCTCCTGCTTATGGTTAGAGTTACTTAAATATTCCCCCAACTTGTTCCTTCGTTTAGTGTTAAGAAATGTATTTTCTTATCTTCTTTCTTTACACAGACATTTCAAATCATTTTTTTATTTCTTACTGAGACATTTCAAGCTACATTTCAAATCTTTTTTCTTTCTTTACAAGAAATTTCAAATCTTTTTTTTTTTCTTTACACAGACATCACAAGCTAACATTTGAAGACAAAACCTCCATCTAAAAATAGTGCCTACTAACAAGTTTTCCATTATTATCAAACCTCTATTAAAAAATCATAAACATGACAAGAATCTTGTTTCTCAACTCATTCTTAGCTAACAAACAATAGTGACATAAACTGATTTAGTATCAGAGAGAGAGAGTGGCGATAATCAGGGTCATAAAACGCGTCTTTTGTGCCTACAATGTTATGTCGCTTCTGTGCAAACTACTTGAGATTATAATTTCCATAATACATTGTGAAATAAGACATTGTAAGACGGTAGCAGATGTGGCTTGGTTTGGATGTGGTAAATTTTAATTAAGATATTTAAGCCTTGCATAAGCATAATCAGGCATAACGTTCCCACTGCTGGGAAACAGGCCTCGTCTCTTCGAGAGGGAGTGGGCTGAAATCTACCACGCAGGCCCAGTGCGGGTTGGTAGATGTCACATGTCTTCGAATTTTTGGTTCTAAGACATGCCAATTTCCGTACGATGTTTTCCTTCACCGTTTTGATAGCAGTAGTCATGAAAATATTTACATAACGTAAAGCAGGGCCTTGGTTCGAAATCACAACTCGTAAGTCGGTGCCACCACTGGCACTCCACTTGACTGCTCCGCTGCCTTACCACTGCTCTCCCACTGGGCCACCACTTGCCGGCCCCTACTGGTCTACCACTGCCTCCCACTGGTCTACCACTATTCTCCCACTGGGCCACCACTGCTCTCATTAAGATATATTTGCATAGCAACAATTCAAACATGGTGGTAGAGTGGTGAATCCGTTACTATGATAGTATATCGAGCTGTCACTGTCCATCTTCCTGGAAAGAGACCTCACAAGTACAGAAAAGAGCAAGTAAAATTTACCACACTCTCTCAGCACCAGTTGGTGATTACGAGTACAAGTTATCTAAATATGAGGTATTTTTCTCAATCAAGGATTTGTTCTATCTAAGATTAGATCACATTGTTTTACTTGCCAGGTTCGAATCCAATAGTGTGATCACCCAGATCTTTCACAGACGTTCTGAACAGACCAGGAGATTTAATTAACTTCTGGAGGTAGGTGGGCTGGTTGGAATAACTACCGACGGTCGCCATGGCCCACGCACAATGGTCCATCTGACGGTCTTAATGCAGAAACCAAACCTAATAACATAGAACGTGTCATCAAACTCAAAGTCAAAGTCAAATTATTTATTTAAAATAGGCACCTAAAAACACCTTTGAATGTCAAAATTTACAAAAAATATGGAATTGTTTCTGTATATGTGATGCACTCCAATAAGGCGATAGCAAATACTTCTTGTCTCTGGTAAAGTGTTATTAACGTCAAAGTGATCACGGATTAGCTAGCTACCAATGTAAAAAGTAAAATCAGTAAAATACCGCATCAATTTTTGTCGCTCCATAACCAGCTAACGTGTTTGGTTTACGCGACAAGTTTCATTATTATTCAGTTCACAATCTGCGATGCAACGCTTAACTTGAGCACTTTCCAACACAAGACAAATGTCGCCCACAGTTGCTGAGGGCGCCAGCAAAAAGTTTCCGCGGGCGCCAGCATTATGTGTCCGCGGGCGCGAATGGGCGTTCAGGGCTCGATTTTCTATACTTAAACATGAAATAGATTGTCCAAGTTTAAATTGCTTTGAAATTAGATTATTGTAGGTTTGTTTATTGTTGTTAGTCTTTTGAGTTATTAATGAAGTTTGAACTGTATGTCTATTAAGAGAAGGTTCGAATTTGTGTGGCTGATTGTTTTAAGACCTATCATAATTTGTTGTACGTAATGATTTAATTTTATGAATTGTTTTAGTTGGCAAACAATAACCATCTGTGACGTTTGTAGGAATGATAAGAATAGACTTCAATCAGTTTTGTTCAAATGGTTCCTCCACAAACATAATGAAGAAGAGATGGCAGGACGAGCTGGAAAGGTTCCGTTAAAACTAGAAGTAGGACGCACGGGTAAGCGAAAGATGGAAGGAGTGAAGGCAGGCCCAGGAGTGAGACAGCGTAGGCCAGTTAGCAATGTATGTATTTTTTACTAAGCCTATACTGTCCCACTGCTGGGCAAAGACGTCCCCAAGTGCTTCAAGGAACTCTTCTCAAACCACCACCAAACGAAACAAATTTACAAAAGTAAAACACGTGGAGTCGCGGGGCGCAGCTAGTAGCATAAAAAATCAAGAGTAATTTAAAATGTACTAACAACCTAGTAACAAATCGTATCATTTTTAACAAAAAAGACAATCCTGAAACTCGTTTCAAATAAACTGAAAGTGTTCTCATATAATTTGAAACACAAATAAATCTCTAGGGACGTGTCAGACGTGATAATGAAGATAATTTGTATACAGTCTGCTTGCTTGTAGTTACTTTCTCATTAACAGCTAAGTTTTCATGTACATTAATTGAAAGCGAAATCAACTTACATAAACGAAACATTTAAGCCCCCAGTATAAGATAACTTATATAGGCTGGCCAAAACGAATGTATGCAACTTTTTTGGCCACCATTTTCATTTGGAGCCAAATTTTACAATTCTTTGATATCCACAATTTATTTAAAATGTGGCAAATTCGTTATGCACTATTTATAAATAAAACCATGACTACCGTTTTAATTTCAGCAATTTAATCCTAAAGTTCTCACACGGATTAAAAATCGACCCAATTTTTTCAACAAATAATTACGAGTAACTTCCTAATCCCATTTTGATCACTGACGATTTGTAAGTAACACAATTTTCACTATTGTGGAGAAGAGCAACCTTTGTTGACCCAGACAGAACTTCTTAATTTTTTTTGTCTGAAAGGTTACGAGGAGTAATTGCATCGTTCTCCCTTGAAGAGGCTATAGGACAGGTGTGCTGTTACTGCGACTCACAATCGCAATAGTATGGTTTTTAAAATGTTTGATTTCATCATATCAGTCAGTTAGACTTAGAAAATACGTGGTTCCAATAAGAGAGAGCCAGAAACCATGTAGCATGTTTCCGAAACAATAATTTTTGAGAAATGTTGACGTTAATTGACCCCCAAATTTACCTGATTTATTAGGTCCTATCTTTTTTCTGTAGGGTTATCTAAAGGGACATATTAATGTATTCATTTATGTATTTTAAATATTAATATTTTTATATGACGTGTAAAAGTGATTCCGATAACCTATTTACAGAATAAACAATTTCATTTCATTTCATTTCATTAAAAGCAGAATATTTTGGCTCTGTTTTCAGCTGAATTTTTAAAAAAAAAAATTCGTTGAAAAATACGAAGGAAAGTGATCGCATTTTAACCAGCAAGGTGGAGATTTGGCGGATGTTATTGTTCATACAAAATTGCCAAGCCTGTATTAAATTTTAATTATGTTAACATGGGAAAATATCTAGTAATTTTCGTAATAAAAAAAAACTTAATTTAAGGGTGTACACTTCCAAATTGGGAACCCTGTATTTTCATACATACACGTACATAAACTCACCTCTTCTTCCCATGGGGGTAAGCAGAAACTACAGAACGCCACTTGGTACGATCCTGACATACTTCTTTCGCCTCGTTTACGTGCATACATCAGGTCATACACGCACGCTGGTTGCGAGTACTACACACCTGACCTTTCTGAAGAACATGACCCATAAAGTCACTATAAATGTCCTTCTTGGGAGTCCCCTCCCGGCGTTTCCACTCACATCAGCCGTGATCTTTTGTTAGTCGCCTTTCATTCATCGTAGGAAAATTCAGACTACCTTCCTATTCTATTATGAGCAGGTTAAGAGATCCTAAAAGTTGGCAACGTCGCACATAACTGTCAAATATGTACCTGTTTTGATTCTTAAAGCAATATTACTGAATATAAATATGAAATGTGGCTAACTAGCGAACTAGAATATTAATAATGAATTGCAGTTATAACATTGAATTTGATGTTGTACCCATTTTAGGTGTAAAAAACGCATTTGGAAAGTTTCCAAATAGTTTTTTTACATCTAAAACTAAACATTCGGTGTTACGATATTAATTATTGCATTTCATAATCAATATTCTAGTTCGCTAGTTAGCCACATTTTTATTTCCACACAATAATATTGCTAAATTAATCAAAACAGTGAAATATTTGACATCTATTTGCGACGTTGCCCACCTTCAGAATAAACGCTCTTAAAACATTACATACAGCCTAAACTGTTCCCACTGCTGTGATACAGGCCTCCTCTCTGTGAGAGGGAGTGGGCCATAATCTACCACGCGGGCCCAGTGCGGGTTGGTAGTAATTGTCACATGTCTTTTGGTTCTGGGACATGCCGGTTTCCTCGTGATGTTTTCCTTCACCGTTTTGATAGCAGTGTTGATGAAATTATTTACACAAAGTGTAAAGCGCCTGCCTGGGTTTGAATCCACGACTTACAACTCGTAAATCAGGACTGTTACCACTGGGCCACCACTGCTCTTGCATACTTTTTTTTTTTTTTTTTCGTGCATGTCCAACTACAGGTCAGAGAATCTTCGCATACAGAGAAGGCATTTTAATCACCACGCTTGCGGTTTGACTTGCGTGCGGGTTGACGATTTCAGACCATTATCCAGGTTTCCCATCCTCATTTCTTCTGTCTGTAACAATTTTTCTTATTTCAATTTCAAACTGAAATATTTACACATCTTAAATACTTTTGTATGAATGAACTGCTTGCGACAAAACAGCAAGGTAATTAAGTACCTCGTGTTTAGAATAACTAAAATTACGTAATTATTTTATTATACGTGATTTATTTTTTTATTTATTAAACGTGATAACCGTGGTTGAAGGACATTTCCTTCAACCACGGTTATCACGTTTAAGCGTTCACGGTTGTTCGATATTACCAAGTTACGTACCTACAGTTAGCTTACCAGCAATTCAATTTCCAGTATAAACGACCGTGCTTTCGTCGTTATGCTAGTATTACCATTATCATTGCATTTTATCAGTAAATAAGCAATGTCAAATATGACAGAATGTAGAAAAAAAATCAAATCTCACAATTAGGTAATTAGTTGCAACTTTATTTTTAGTTAACCTGAGTTGTTCCACCGTCGCCGTCGGGCAAAGGTCTTCTGCATACTTTTTCAACTTTCTTTGTGATTTTTCATTATACCATAATATTCAATAATCGCAAAAAACCGTTTAAACCGTTTCAAACTGACCAACAAAGATTTGACAGAAAAAAAATACATTTGAAAGCTATTGAACAACTGAGCTCTTTACTAAAAAAATAAAATCCATGTAAACCTAATTTGCGTTCGCAATTTATTTGCCAAACATGTAAACAAACACGAATTTTCCACCTAGACAAACATCAACTTTTTGCAAGTGTAAATAAAGTTGATTTTACACAAGGTTCGTACAGGAACAGTACTAGACTGTTGAAAAAGTCATAAAAAATATGAAGTTGTAGCGCAAACTGAACCTTATGTATAGGTACCACAGTTGTTTTTCCTAAAACTCGTGTTTGTTTACATGTTTGGCAAATGAAATGCGAATGCAGATCACACACAAACAAGTAGGTAGGTATGCTAAAGGTATAAAGTAGGTAGAGAATACTATGGTTATGACAAGAGATCACTGCGCGACATAGCTACAGATGTAAGCTGCCCCTTTGTTCTGCCCATGTCACTAGTAAGAAGATTAAGACCCAGACTATATTGTTGGGAATAGCGATTGTAATTTCATTCGGAGGACATTTTTTATAATACTTTTTCTCAAACATGCTTGGAAATTCGAGCATTATCTTGACAAACTTCTTCGAGATAAATAAAAATGCTGTACTGGTCAAATACATGCGAACAGGCGACCGGCGATGTTAATATGAAAGTCCTAAATTACTATCAAAAGTCATATCCGTCGTGTTATTTAAAAAAGGAACGAACTATTTACTGTGACATATAGGCAACCAAGAATCGAGTTAACTTTAGTGGAGCGCCTGGGGGTTTTGACGTCGGATTTTTGTAACAGTGAATGAATTTTTAAGATCGAGGGGGGATTTTGTTTTTTATACTATATCTTGAAATGTCTACCAATTTTTTTTTGTGCTTTTTATTTTGCAGTATTGTAGCCCTTTCATTACCGCATCTTTTGATACCATTTTCATTTCTCGATCTTAATTATTGACGACCCCCGGTCGCACTTTTCTTGAAAACGGGTACCCTACTGAAGCGATCGAAAATGCATTTTCAATGCTAATATTGAAACCAGAATAGTATCATTTTGAAGCCTTTTAAATTCAGCAGGAAAAATATTTGATATAGACAACGTACATTGTTTGTATGAAAAAATATTGTATTAATCATTTTCTTCTTTATTTAATGTTCCTAAATTAACTTGTTTTTCTTGATCTACTATCTCTAAATAAATAGATAGGTTTACTTAATTTTGATATACAAAAATATTCTACAGCCTATTTATGTAATAGGTAAACTACTCGAATTGTTCCAAAAATATTTTTCAAATCTAGATCACAATTTTTTAATAGGTAAACTTTTTACGAGTAGGTATATATAATTATGTATTATTATTACATTAATACGTGAAGCAAAAACTTTGTACCCCTTTTTACGAAAATTAAACGGACGGAGGATTATGAGTAAGTAAGTTTATATAGAGAAAGAGTGCAGAAAGCTAATATTTTTATATAATATACATTAGAAATAAATTAAATAAATAAAAAAAACATTACACACACTACCATGCGTTTGACACAAGATGGCTACCTTAGAATCATGACATGGCAGCATGGAATTAGTATGTACCATAAAACTCAAAATTTAAATGAATTATGGTCGAAGTTCGACCATTCCGTTTTGAATTTTTAAATTTCATTCACTGTTACAGAAATCCGAGGTTTTCATGTTTTTAACGCTCCAGGCACTTCACTATACATTGAAGGATTTAGTTTATATTTCAAACTGGCTTGCAAATATGTTGAGCTGTTTAAAGTAAAAAAGAAACAAATGAACATAGTTATTGGCGCGTGAAAAATTATCGTTGTTCGTAATTGATTCTGGAATTTATAATTAATTTACATAGGCCCACTTGCACGTTAACAGCTAACCCGGGGTTAACAACTAACTTAGTGTTAATACAATAATTATCTTTGGATTAACCCTGAGTTATCTGTTAACTTCGAGTTATTTAGCTTGGGCCTTAGTTTCAATTAATTTCTTTGGTATTGTTCGTCGAATCGTTGAGCTCCGGTCGGTGGAGCACAGTCACTGACAAATGCGTGCACTGACTGGACAGATCCTCTCAATCTGTGTGGTTCTTTCCTCAAAAGACCATCTCAGACACCAATCTACAAGATCTTCACATGATCTGACCAAGATTATGTCTGGACTTTAAAAGAGACTGTGATCTCTGAGTTTGTTTCGGCCTTTCTTCTCGGAGTAATCAGATAGGAAACGCCGACCTCATCTAGTTTAATAAAAATATGATTAACGTGTAAAAGTGTTTTGTCCAAACCCACTTACAGAAATAAAATCATTTATCATTATCATTAAATTTCTGCGCATTATTTGAGAAAAGTTCTACACTAGCTTTGGCCGCAACCAGGCATTGATTGGGTCACGTATGTGTGCCTCGGCTTTGCCTCGACCCACATTTTCACATTCGTTTGTCAATGCCTCTTGCATGTCGCGGTAGTAATGTACATTTTCAGGAATTTTTCACACAACTTTATAATTAAATCTGAAGGTGGGTTATAATTTCTTTTAAATTTTGTTTGAATTAATACAATCCATAACGAACCTAGAGTTACAATTTTATTAAATAAGATTTCAAAAGATTCAGTAGCACTAACTTAAAATAGAAAAAAACAAAAACAAATTAAACACACGATGTTTTACATTTTATGTTTCAGAATAACCATTTCACCAACCCCATTTCACGAAATCTTCAAATACCAAACGCCATCTCCATCAAAAATCGCTTTTCAACGACCTACCACTGTCACTACTTCCACCCTTATAGAAACATCTGTCTCGCTCGCACACAAACCAACAGTACTGGTCATTAATCACTCTGTTCAGGTGATATAAGATGCGGGCTCCATCAGTCACCAACGATAAGGGATTACAGTCCGCAATTATGTCACTGTTGATCTATACGGGTGTTGAGCTGCAACTATTTCTTAATGTAACCATGATGGCAGCCCTCATTTGTTTTGGAGGTCACTTTGATTATGTGTTCGAGATTATTCCTCCGCAATATGCTGATGAATATTCACTTATTTGTAATTATCAAATAACTGTCAGGTTTTATTGGCAGTATGGTTGCACTACATATGGTACAATTTTCCCATGACACTTCAGTTTTATTGAGGGGCTTGGGGCTAAGTAATTACAGCCGCACCGGTCGAACGATCGGGTTAAGGTACGCTTGCCGCTGTTGGTCCGTAGATGGGTGACCATCTTTATATACCAAGACCCCTCCGTACCTTGGATAGCACGTTAAGCCGTTGGTCCCGGCTGTCTTTTGTAGATTTTTGACAGTCTACGGGACGTCAGAAACCCGAAAATCTGACAACCAGTCTTACTAAGGGATATCGTGTTACCCAGGTACTGGGTTGTGGAGGTCAGATGGCAGTCGCTCCTTGTAAAATACTGGTATTCGTCGTTAGACTGGGAGCCGACTCCAACATAGTTGGGAAAAGGCTAGGTAGGTTCTTACGTTCAACTAGTTACGTTCAACTAGTAGGTTCTTCGTACTTCACGTTCAACTCCATTATATTACTTGTTACGGTAAACAAAGAAGCGTGCATATTTAAAAAAAAAACTAAATAGGTTTAGAAAAATCTTCGATTACGCGTTTTGTATAATATAAGATAAGAGTGTAAGGCAACACCCCAGGCCTAGCTATATGACATGTACACAAAAACATAGACAAAATATGCTGCCATTTGCCCTGAGCACAGTCGTTTTTCTAAATTAGGTTGCAGTTATACACTTCTAATTTCTAATCACTAAATACATCGCACTTGTGGGTCAGGATTAATTATGCCCTCCTAACTTACACAACCGTAACTATACAAAGTATAGATTCGAGATAATCGCGCGTAAAGTTTTTTTCTTAAATTACTGTTCAGTGTTGCAGTTTTAGGATATCTTGAATAATTTAAATCGAAAGTAGCGATCGTTCCCTTAAAATAAGTGTTTAATAAGTGGTGATAACCTTGATACTTTAAATTTAATTGAACAAATATTTTCCGATCTTTCATTCTGTCACATTCTGAATATCTTGTTTTGGATCTTGACATTTTTCATTTTTGCTGGTGGTTCAGGAGGTCTACCGAGCAATTCATGTAACGCATTCGAGAATTTTTCGGAATCCGTGGAATGTCTTTGCAGTTTCTTAAAGTTCGTCTATCAAAGCCATTCACAAATTATTTTTATGATATATAATTATATATTAAGTCTTAATTCTTTATCGAAATTATTTATGATTTTTATTCTGAAAATGCATCAAAGTTGTTTTTTTGAATTTTAGTTCTTAGTAGAAATATGGTAACTACATAATACAGGCTGGTGGCCAATTAGGAAGTATACAACTTTAAATTAAGATATTTTATTGCAAACGAAAATTACTGGATTATTTTCTATAAGTATATTATTAAGGCTTGGCAATTTTATACGGTGAATAAGATCTGCCTAATCTGCTCCTGTTTTATTTTAAAAAATACGATCGCTTTTCATCGTGATTTTCATAAAATTTTCGCATACTTTATTAGGTATCCCACTAACACAGTCACAAATATTCTACTTTTCGTATTTTAGCTTGAACACGACAAGTTTCTTTAGATAACCCCACAGAAAAAAAGTCAGGACGTGTCTCGAAATCCTCAGTGATCAAAATGGTATTCGTTACTCTTAATGATTGAAATTAAATGAATTAGAAAAATTGTTTTTAAATTCGTTTAAGAACTTCAGGATAAACTTACTGAAAGTATTGCAGTGGTCATGGTATTATAATCTGTGCTTAACGAATTTGCCGCATTTTAACTAAATAATAGAAACCAAACAACTGCAAAATTTTGCGTCAAATTAGAACGGGGGCGAAAAATAAATAAATAGTTTTTCAAAGGACGGCATGACTAAAAGACACTTTTAAGGCTTGTGCAGACCAGCGCGACACGAACAATACAATTTCTAAGAAAACTTCACAGTAACTAAAAAATAATAACTTTATTTAATTGGATCATAAAAAGTACAACCATATATTTGGTATTTTTAACATTTGGTAGGTAGACAATACAAACGTACCTAAATAGGTTCCTGCACTTAAAGACTAACCAATAATGTGATATTATATTTCTCACCTTTCTAACTTTTTTTTTTTCTTTTTTTTTTTTCTTTTCTTTCTTTTTTTTCTTTCTTTCTTTTTTTTTCTTTCTTTCTTTCTTTCTTTTTACTCTCAGTATAACAATAACCGGTGTCGCGTCGCGCGACAAGTCGCGCTGGTCTGCACAAGCCTTAAGTCGATAGTCTGAACGAACCCGCAGTTATCGGTTTCCATAATAATTAAGCAACGGTAAAAAAAAATGTGAAATAGGCTTGCGCTTGCATGCAACGCAATTAAATCACAATTTGAGTTATTTTTCACTCAATTGTACGTATGTTTGTTTCCAACTTGATAGTAGAAAAATTTAATTGACGGTTTACGCATTTCAAGTAATGTTTATTGATTGTTTTCATTGAGGAATGTCGCGAGATGAAAGATTTTTCCATTGTCAACAAATTCCTTGCAATCCAGAATTAATAATGAATGTAGTGAATGTGAAAGTAAATTAAGAAAGAAGAATGTTAATATTGTAAGGTTTTTTTTTAATTAATAAATATTTTAAGAAAATAATTATGATAATTATGTGAGCATTTACAGATATTTTTATACAAAGATTTAAAAAAAAATACTGATTATAATAGTATGGAAAACAATGAATATGGAAAATGCAAATGTTTTCGTAATAATATTTTTTATTTCGACCACGCATTGGTCAAAATATTTCTGAATAAAGTAAGTAACATAAGTAAAATAAGCCTAGAAAAATCTATAGTGTGGAAATTAGAAAAGATGTTAGAAGCCAAAGAAGAACTGATAAAAGTAGAATTTAAAAGAAATACGAGTACAAACATTAATATTTATTAATTATAAGATAAGATAAGATAAGATTTATTTGTTCAAAACATAAGTATACACACATTGCATGCAAGATGTTACATTAAATTATAGCACAGTCATGATTTGCCTTGACGGCGTACAAATGTAAACAGATAGGTTATTTTTATTAATCGGATATAAACCTCAAATACTTATTTATTTTGTCCATTATTCAAAGCAATTAACATAACAAATTAAAACTTCTTCAATCAAATTATAATAATAATACCACAGAATAGTGTCATAAACTCGTCATCGAAATGTACAATAAAACAAAATTAGCATTATTAGTAGAGTCAAAGTAATTAAGAGATAAACATTTACATATTATTATTACACAAAAGTCTGATTTATTTATTTAATATTATACATAATGTCAATAACGAAACACAAAAACAAGGAAAAAAATTATAATATTAAAATAAAATGTAAATAAAAAATAAAACTATATCAATACTTTGTCTTTTAAAAACTCGGAAATACTATAGTAAGCTTTTTGAATTAGTAAGTTCTTAATTTTTTTCTTAAATAAGTTAACATATAATTCTTTAATGTGTGGCGGAATGTGATTAAATATATTTGGCGCCATGCAGAACACACTTTTATGCATCAGTGCTGTATTGGACTGTCTTCCACATAATATACTATAATCCCGTCGACTTCGGGTATTCGTATCGGATAGCTTCTTAAAAAGCTTTGGGTTTGTTTTAACGAAGACCGCAACCTCATAAATGTATAATGAAGGGAGTGTTAATATTTTATTTTTGATAAAATATGGCTTACACGTATCAGTACTTATTAGTCCAAACATCGCTCTGAGACACCTTTTCTGTAACTTAAAGATTAGTTCTCTATTACACGAGTTGCCCCAAAAAATAACCCCATATCTTAAGATTATGTATGAAGACACCAAAACCAAACACAACCAAGACCAAAACAACAAAACTTTCAATACTAGGTACTAAGTTTGAACAGAAACTTGAAACCCTAAAAACCATACAAAAAATTGAAATCAAAATCACAAACTTAAAACCAAGAGGAATTCAGATGCAAAACAATATTATATCAACAAAATCATATCCAGTTAGAATAACAACAACTATTTTACCCAAGAACTGATAACTCCAGTCAATACTGCTCCAACCACAATGTTATTGTTTAGAACTTCATGTGCATCCTATCTGGAAACTCCATCATTATCGGCATACATAACAGTTGGAACGATATTTAAAACAAACATGGCTAGAATACCGATGGCTCATTCTGTGTCGGTATCAGCGGGAGTTCGGTCGTGCATAAAGATATAGGTGTAATCATGTATAGCAACAAGTTAGTCGCTGTCCTGTGTGTACTAGGAGTTGTGAAGGCTGGTGTTACAATCCCAAAGGCTCGTGATGATTGTGAGTATGAGATTGTTTTGTTCCTGTTGCTAACATTTGTTGGTTATATTTTGGTTGCTATTAATAAAATTTGGTTGTAGGTAAGGTTAGGCACAAATCATGAGAAAAGTATCTCTAAACTTGTGCTTGTTCTGATTTTTCGTCAATAATGCAATGAATGGGATTAAGGGCTAAAATAATAACAGCCGCACGGGTCGATCCATCTGGTTAAGCTACGCTTGTTGAAGTTGGTCCGCGGATAGGTGACCATCTTTACATACCGAGCCTCCTCCGTGCCTCGCAAAGCACGTTAAACCGTTGGTCCCGGCTGTCATTCGTGGATCTTTGACAGTCGTTATGAGTCGTCAAAAGCCCGAAAGTCTGACAACCAGTTTTACCACGGGTATCGTATTACCCAGTTACTAGGTTGTGGAGGTCAAGTATAGTATCGGTCGTATTTTTAATTTAAAATGTAGGTACTGTTTTCATTTCTTATTGGAATGAGCATTTATTTTTAATTGACCGTCATAACTCACATTTTTATCAGGAATTAATATTATGGACAACTTTTTACTGACGGTTAGTCTTGATTCATATTACTCCATCATTAGTTACTTTCACAACATCAATTCAACCATTCACCTTCCGATGATATTCCAATTTAGGTGCAATTTCTAATCGTATAAATTACCCAGTACCCAGTTACTGGGTTGTGGAGGTCAGATTGGCAGTCGCATGGAGCGACTAAAATACTGGTATTCAGCTGCATTCGGTTAGATTGGAAGTCGACCCTAACGAGTCGGAAAAGGGCTTGGCAGATGATGATGATGATGAAGATCGAATCATATAAATTGCATATCCTTAATAGAGATCTCATCGTATTCTATAATACAGCTATTGACTCCAAGATGTTCCATCTCACTATGTATGCCTCAGTACACATATAAACAAAACTTGTACAGACAGCAAACACGATCAATGCCGCTCCATGTGTCAACATTGCCAATCATCTTGATCGAATACACAGAGAATCTATTGATACTAGTCGGAGGATCATCCACAATCATTTCACAATAGTCTGCGATGGCCGCATTCAGTCATGACTAACCAAATTACATTTGCTGATCGTTTATCATTTCATCTTCGATTTTGAGCTATATCACTTTGCAATAAGGTTGAGGTAGGTTTTTGTTACAGATATTAGTTAGATTGGTTTTGAAGTTAATTGATGTGTAATACTGTTATGATTGGCATATTACGATTCTTATTTAGCAGTTTTAATGGCTTTGATTCTTTTTGCGTCGCATGACTATTATTATGTTTAAAGTTTAGTGAGCCACATTTATATCAGAGATCTCAAAAAGAACAAGGTAAAACCCAATAAAAAAATAGTCTAGCCATATAGTTTCAGGTAAAAAATCCGAAAAATTATGTTTGGAAATAACGAATGAAATCTAAAACAATATACATAATTAGGATAAGGTATTGCATAATGTAAATATTTATTTAGTCGTGAGTCACTTTGTACTGAACGTTTTTTTATGTTAACAAACTGACGAATTGCAAACGTAGGAAGAAAAAAAAACGATTATATTATTAATTATCAACACATATACGTCTATGATTGTGCAAAACATAATTGTGTACGCTGACACACTATTGCACTGTATTGAACTAATGAATGACTATTGACTACCACGACCTACGATAACGTTACAATAATTTACCCATTATAGTAACTAACAGAGAACAATGTTTCTATTTACAGTCAGGGTACTAGATTCAATCCATGATGAGCAGCCGTGCACTGCGCAAGGAGGTCTGTGCACGATTGCAGCTGACTGCCCCACAGGACATCTTGTGGAACAAAAAGGATTATGTCTTAAACAGCAAAGTAAAGGAGTTGAGTGCTGTTATGGATGTAAGTGAAAGTATTTTTATATAAGGTCACTTTTATAATAAGGGCCAAGTCACCCGGAATGGCAGCGGCCACCAGCGGCTGCCAGCGGCCACCAGCGGACTCCGGTGTGACCCGACGCTAAGACATCAAATATATCCATTTAAAAAAAGTTTCAACAAATTCTATCGTGGGAGTTTTACGCAATCATGCGCAAGCACAACCGCTACTACTGATCATGAGGTCCTGGGTTCGATTCCCGGGTCTGGCATAGTGTTATTAGGTTTTTCCATCTGATTTTGAATTGTCTTTACAAGAATATCTTTCTAATTAAGTAGCTGCGCCCCACGGTTTCACCCACATAAGTCTCGATCCCATGGGAATATCGAGATAAAAAGTATCCTATGCCCTAACCCAGGTCATGACGTCATGACGGATTTGGATGAAATTTAAATCCGTTTAGTCATTTTAACGTGAAAAAAACATACACAAAATCATATCTTTTTTTTAAATTATAAATATTAGTTTAGATGTTGAAGCTGAACGAGCTAGGGTGGGTCAAAAGACCGATTTTTCCGCCCGTACGCAAAATACGCGCTTAGACGTGGAGTTCTGGACACCAGTATTATACTATACCTACTTAAAAATGTTAATTTTCAAAATTAAAGGTCATGTAATTTTAAAACTTGGTGACATAATCTTTATCATTTCACATCCATGACTCATCAACTAAATCAAGTACTTATATTTTCCAGTATCAGTGAAAGAAACCAGATGCGAGAAGCGTGGTGGTATGTGCATTCCTGGTCGGGATCCTTGCAAAGAAGTCGTCAGGTTCACGGAAGCTACTGACTGCCCAAATGACAGCACTTGCTGTGTCCTGGTTTCCTAGTACTGATTAGATTTTTGTTATAATTTTTAAGATTTATGTTTCTACTTTGTAATACTCCTCGAGTAACTTTATTTTCAAGCTCTGAAGTTGCTGTCATGCTTTTATTCTAATAATACAGGGGTTTATTTAGAAACGTTGCAAAGTCAAAGTCAAAGTCAAACAATTTATTTCAATTAGGCACATAAAAGGCACTTATGAACGTCAAATTTACAAAAAAATAGAATTGATTCTAGTCGCCCCTTCCAAAAGGTAGTTTTCGTATGGAGAAGAATGGGCAAGAAACTCCACCGTTACTCTTTTAAAATGTTTTTACAATATTTTGTATACATTAATTATATAATTATATGTGAAGACGATGGATGAAATGACAAAAATGAAAAAAATAAATAAAGCAATTGCAGATAAATTAATTATGATAGATAGATACATGGTGCTCACATATTTACAAACATTGCAAAATTATACGATATTCCTAACATTTTAACAAGTGATACTAATAAGTAATACTAATAAGTCAGTGTGTGAGTACAAGAAATCACAGAATGTAAAATCAGAGTTATAAAAAATAACAAACTATATAATTAAACTATAATTAAACTGGTTGCTTATTTAATTATATAGTTTGTTATTTTTTATAACTCAAATAAAGGTAAACACCAGGGCCGTGCCCGGGACGTGACAGAGCCGTGGCACACACTGGGCAGACTGAAGCTCCATCGCCAGCCCGGACACGGACGTGTGAACGCCTTCATATAAAATGACACACAGATTTTTTTTTTGAGCCTCTAACGGAGCACAGGCCGTCCACGTCCCGGGCAAGGCCCTGATATGTGCGGATATTTAATGTTCAGTAATTATTAATGTCTATACTATATTTGTTGACGTTTAAACGTCTCGAAACTTTAAGGAACGGTTATAAACTAACCGTTGGGTTAGTTTATAACCGTTCCTTAAAGTTTGTTTACTTTTTGTGTCTTGTTGTATCTATCGAGATTATGTCACATTTTCAAGTGTCATTTTGATAAAACTAGTTATTATTATTCACTATTGAAACGGGGTAAATGTAAATTGGGTAGAGTTCCCACTGCTGCGGACATCTTGGCATGGCTCGAGGGCAGGTCTCAATATGGCTTGGATTTGGAGGAATGCATGTTGACGCTACGTCCGTCACACTCAGCTATCCTGGAATCATTGCTTCCGCGATGGAAGCTAATAAAACTAATGAGCTATCTAATAAATCAATTAGGTTTTCAGTTTCCAATTATTTGTCAGAACTAATGGCACTGTCTGATCCTTTTCTTTTTCGTGTGGTTGGTGACTAACCTGGTGGCAAAGTTTTTATGTCGCCCATGGGCCTCTGACTTGGCTTAAAAATATCTGTACTGTCTGATATAGGTTAGGTTAGGTTAGAAATATTTGTAACCACGTAACCTTTTATGCTTCTTATCCTGTATCTTTAATTTTAAACGGTCCTGGATACAAGTCGTCCAGTTTGTAATTGACTCTAGTTTGCAATACTGGTATAATGGGCCTGTCTCCAAATAACAAAATATCCCCTTTTGTACACTTAAACACTTTTGCGTTATTTTTCCGAAGTTGCGCTTAATTTTGTCACTATCTTTTCTTATTCTATCTAAAGCTTTCTTTCAACGGCATTCTACAGGTTCTGACTCCTTACTGGGAATTGAAACGTGACATATTGGCCTACCAGTACGTGCGAATATGAAATCGTATGGCTTAAAGGAAGTTGTTAATGGTGTTATTAATTCCCCAAATTATATCAGACAAGGAATCATTTGTCCAAAACTATAAAGAGTCCACAATAGCACACGGAGTAACTTAGTGCCATATCGGTACTGGTAAAAGTACTTTATGCCAGCTAACTTAGTACCTTCATCTTTCGTATTAGGTAACGGAACCTTTCTTTTACAGTGATAAGCGCGATAATCAACACTGAGCCTACTGTCGCCGTCCTTTTTTAACAAAGATCACAGGAGAAGCGTAACTGGATTCCGATTCATTGATAATGCCTGCTTCTAATAATTCGTTTACTTTCGATTTGACTATTGCTTCTTCACTACGCGAAAGTCTATAGGGATGTCCGATATACGGCTTCATCAGTGGTATGCTTAATATTCATCTGCATTAAATTTGTACATCCTAATTCGTGTGTACTATACCAGCATACCAGAAGCAAAACAATGTTTGTATTCAGTTAATAAACTTGTCAAATCTGCGTCTTCTTTTTATTGAATGATCCCATTTTTAGTTCGCCTATTTTGACTACCCCCGTGCCAGCCAAAATGGCTATGGCTTGGCTAGAATTAGAGTTATCATTAGTAAGAATATGGCAATGAGCAAAAGAAGACCTGGCTAACTGGCTGTGGCTTCTAGCAGCTTTTGGTCCCGGTCATGACCTCTTCTGGTGACCGCCGATAGTTTCGCAGCCCATATTGAATAGTTTGATGTACCCCTGCTCGGCACGCAACAGGATCGCCGGCAGGGAATAGCACACCGTGAAGCTCGTAGTGTCGAGGAGGTGTCACCACGTCGTTTTCCACCTGGTTACCCAGCACACGCGCGGACTTCAAAGATTGAGGAACCTGGTGGAAGAAATAGAAAGAAAAAGTATTTATTGGGATGCACAGGAGATCACAAATCACACTCATAGAAACATAAATAAGATGCGCTTAATTTACTGTGATGACTGCAAATCGGTCGTTTTCCTCAAATACCTCAGTTGCCAACATGAAAATGAGAAGATTTGCGACAGCCTTGCTGACTGTTAAAGTCATACTTTTGCTGTTTATGACAGGCTGTCCGATCAGGAGATTAACTTCGTTAATTTTTACCACTGGATAGGTAGGCCATTGCATAGTTATGCCGTCGATCTCTAACTGGAACCCAACTTTACTACGGTAATGTTTTCTCATTGATTGTCTTAGTTGTTTTAGTATATTTATGTGTATTTATTTGTATATAATTAGGTGTATATATTATATTTATAGTTTTTGATAGATATATGAATATATTTATATTTAAATAAATATTTATTCCTGAATTCTCGCTATTGCACCTGCCACTGTTTGTCTCTGCATCACCCAAAGGTTGACTGGTAGAAAATGCCTATGGCATTAAGTCCGCCTCTGTACATTTGTGTGCTTGAAGTATTAAATAAATAAATAAATAACTTTACTTCAGCTGGTCAGGCCGTTGGTAAGCAGTAAGGCCCTTTTCTCACTGGTCGGTACGTCAGGGGTGCGGGATCAGCATGCTCGGTATACTCGGTACCGAAAACTTACCGAGCGCCTATATTTCAATCAGCGTTTCCTGATTGGCTTGTTATACGCGGGAGCGGGGCGGGATAGTTTCGGTTTACCGCGTCTCGCTAGAAACATCCAGTGCGGTACCGGCTCACGTCACGCGTTTTACAGCATGCTCCTAAATTTAGCAACCGCAAGCGCCTATATTTCAATGAATTTAGCGGTACTGCACAAATTATATCGAAAACATGTCGTCAGGTCCGTAAACGAAAGCAGTGCGGTATCATATCGGTATGCAGAGCATACTATACCGCACTGCTGCTCACCGACCAATGAGGAAAAATGAAAGCAGTGCGGTATCAATTCATTTCGGTATACCGAGCTCACTGTACCGAAACGATACCGCGCCGACCAATGAGGAAAGACCTCCAGAAAAACCTTTTCGGCTCGTAGGACACGTAAGATAACTTCGAGAGACAGTAAGTTAAAAACTTGTCCGTTTAGGACATTGACCTAAAATCCAGTGTCAATATTCAATTACCTTTACATGGACTCCGTATATTTTTACCACCTTTTTAGATGTCATTGTATGGGTTCACTAGGTTCACTGCTTTGATGGTGCTGCTAAAGGTAGATGATTTGTTGTTTGAAGAGTTCAAAGAGCAGCATAACGCAATATGCGGGCTTGCGGACGGTGAGCAAAGGGCAGCTCGCCGTCCAATTAGGACCAGGCCCGGGTCGACGGCGCGTTGTAATCCACGCGCGCATCAAAGAGATGTCAGCTCAACTGACGGGGTCCGCTAGGGCCAATGACTGCCAGGGTCGCGGGAAAGTCCGAAAGGGTTACCGTGGCCCCTGGCAAGATTCAGGCAACTGAAGGTAAATAACACCTCCCGCTCCGCCCAGAGCGGGAGAAGTTATAATCATTTCCCACCCAAGAAAAAGCATAACGCAATATGTCCTTGAGCTGGAAAGCTGGTATCAAACCTCGAATAATAGATGTAGACTTTCAAAAATTAATGATAGCCCATTCCGATCGTCATCTTTCCAAGGCTCTTAATAATCCTTGAAAACAGGCATTTTCTTAGTAAATTCTGGAGTCATAGAAAATTAAGCCAGTACTTTATTGACCCTTAAGTTTTATGAGATAATTAAGGGAAACGGGTTGGTTAATGATGCTCGTAGTAGCAAGCAAACTGGTATTAATGGCGTATTTTATGACAAACTCAAGTTTTAAAATGCTTCATATTTCTTAGAGTTACTTTTAGCATTGTTTACATATTTGAGGATGCAAACAATTATAAATTTTTATTATTTGCTGTTCATGGTTGATGAAGAGCTTGTGGATAAGTAATAACAGCCGCACGGGTCGATCAATCTGGTTAATGTAGGCTTGCCGGAGTTAGTCCGTGGATGGGTAACCATCTTTACATACCGAAACTACTCCGTGCCTCGGAAAACACGTTAAGACGTTGGTCCCGGCTGTCATTCATGAATCTTTGATAGTCGGTACGGGTCGTCAGAAGCCCGAACAGCCAGTCTCACCAAGGGGTATCGTATTACCCAGTTACTGGGTTGTGGAGGTCAGATAGACAGTCGCTCCATATAAAATATTAGTATTCAGCTGCATCTGGTTAGACTGGAAGTCGACCCCAACATAGTTGGGAAAAAGGCTAAGCAGACTGATTGATTGGTTGGTTGATGATTGTGATAATTTTTTACGTTGATTCGTGAGAGAAAAATATGCTAAAAATATTCGGGTGAATAAGATGTTGTCCCTTTCAACTTTTCTTGACCTGTCCCTATAATATGAGGTGTTGATAAGATTTCCTTTCGAATAATAACAATTTACTTTGCTTACCAACCTTACATTTTTTTTCTTTTTTTCCTAAAAACTTTTTTTTTTTCGGTTTATTGCAATAGGCTCTTAGGACTTAAACATAACTGGCGAAATGTGGGTTTACCTTCGGATTTAAATTGTTATTGTTATACACATTTATATATATACAATTTTTTATTACATAACAATTTAAATACACACAGGAAAAGTCAAGCGAAAAATCTTGTTAACATTAAAACCAAAATATTAATTACCATAATTTAATTAACTTTCAGTATTTCGTTATTGAGAGGATATTTAATTAGGAGGCTCGTTGTTGAGGTCTTAATCGGGATCTTATTCAGAGCATATCTCCAGCGGGACATCATTAGGACTATCAAAGGAGAAGTAATCGTAAAATTGAGATGGTGGATGAAATTATTTGGTAATTATATCTTTTTTATTATTCCCTTTTCCATATTTGCAGCAAGAGAGTAGGTTGTTTATGTACATATTTTCAGCGAATTTAAATAGCCTACCTTTTGGATAGGTGTAGTAATACCTATTCTATGCATCTTTCTCAGTGCAATAGTAATAGTAATTTATGTCCAAACTTCTGTACACATTACACATCAATGAGGTCTTAACCCCTGAACAAGGACATCCTGTATGACAGGTAATGTTATAATTACCACCGAGTTAGGACTTCGAAGGTTTTGAGTTAAGTTTTTTGGTTTAGAAAAGTGGGCTGGATGATTTTGTGAACAATGTGGAAGTTGAAAGGAGGCGGTTGCTCAGCAGTTGCATAGACGAGTAGGTTAGAAAGACGGGCGTTTTGGGGGAATGTCTTATGTCATTTTGACGTTCACAAAGTGCTGATTCTCAGCCTAGTTTGAATAAATCACTTTAAGTATTTAAGTAATAAAAAGTTTGCAAACTGCGTGCAGTCACTGTAAGTCAAGGTGAGCGTAACTGAAATTTTCACTTAAAAACTGACCAAGTGCGAGTCGGATTCGTACACGAAGGTTTGCGTACCTTATTAAGACCGAGCAAAAAACGCCGAAAAATACACGTTTCTTGTATGGGGACCTCTTTTAATTATTAATTTTATTTTATGTTTATTACATGTTGTTAAAGCGGCAATAGAAATACATAATCTGTGAAAATTTCAATTGTCGACCTATTATGGCTCATGAGATACAGCCCGCTGACAGAGAGACGGACGGACGGACAGCGGAGGCTTAGTAATAGGGTTCGTTGGGCACCCTTCGGGTACCGAACCTTTTTTTTTTTTCCTTCGTGATATCATAAAAAATATCTAGGTATTAAAACACTCGTGTGATACTTTTAAAAACCTCGCCTACACACTCGTATTTTAATACCTCTCTTTATGCATGAGTTTCATAAACTACTATTAAAGAATTTAAAGATGCGATTAACTTATTAATTTATTTTACAATTTGATTTTATGTACTTATCTCTATTTCTATGTAGCTAGTTATTTATTTTAGTCATAGGTAATAAATAGTATTATTGTGACATGTATTTTAATCTTTGATTACTTACGTAATTTTTAAGTAGGTATACTAACATAAATATGGATCACTGTATCTGATTTAAATAAATGAATAAAAAGCGCCTGCCTAGGTAGGAACCTACGACCTACAACTCGTTAAGTCGGGTTTGTTACTACTGGGTCACTACTGCTCTCGATCGGTAATATAAAAAGCATTAAGAGGGTTTCTCCTACAAGTTGACAACGTCGTAAATAGCTGCCAAAAATTTACCTGTTTTGATTAATTTGGCAATATTACTGTATGAAATTAAGAAATGTGGCTAACTAGCGAACTAGAATATTAATAATGAATTGCAATTATAACATTGAATTTGATGTTGTATCCTTTTTAGGTGTAAAAAAGGCATTTGGAAAGTCTTCAAATACTTTTTTACAACTAAAACTAAATATTCGGTGTTACGATATTAATTATTGCATTTCATAATCAATATTCTAGTTCGCTAGTTAGCCACATTTGTTATTTTCATACAGTAATATTGTCAAATTAATCAAGACAGGTAAATTTTTGACAGCTATTTGCGACGTTGCCAAGTTTCAGAATAAACGCTACGTATTAAAAACGAAATAGTACTGGTGATGTATTGCATTGTAGTTTTATACATTCAGACCTGCAACCTCTTGAATTACTTCTGTTTTAACACCCAACGAAAAAAAAACTTTTTTCCACCTCACACCAACACACAACCGTATTTTTCTTGTTCTTTTAATGCATTATGCACTTAGTCTCTCTGGCGGTAAATTAAGTAAATAAGTTCCTAAGTAATGCATAAAATAGGAGATGTTCTAGATTTCGCATATAACAAGCTGACCTAGAAAACCAGTACCTACTTGCTAGGTTTATGTTACAAGCCTTGAGGCTAACTTGCATAGATAATACTATTGAAATAAAATATCATACTGAGTTGAGCCTAATAAGCTGTAAGTAAAATTGACTACAATTTATTTAATTACCAGTTTTTACTTGGATTGGAGTAGCGAACTCAATTAAGCTATTGATTAGCTTTGGGGTGATTGGTTATTTCACTTTCTTTTTCTTAAATCCATCTATTACTATATTACAAATTAAGCTAAAGAGGTTTTTTTTTT
Organism: Agrochola macilenta; assembly: GCA_916701695.1. Lineage (NCBI taxonomy): Eukaryota > Metazoa > Arthropoda > Insecta > Lepidoptera > Noctuidae > Agrochola > Agrochola macilenta. Next base: position 3,435,033 of record OU753554.1, on the reverse strand, counting down.
TAACCCCCGACGCAAAAAGAGGGGTGTTATAAGTTTGACCGCTATCTGTCTGTCTGTGGCACCGTAGCTCTTAAACGGGTGAACCGATTTGAATGCAATTTTTTTAATTTGAATTCAGTGTTTTTTAGCTATGGTTGTTAGATATGTTTTGTCAAAACCGGTTCAGCCGTTTGAAGATAATCAGCTCTTTTCTAGTTGATGAATGTATGTGAGCGTCTTCCACAGGTCTGATCGATTTGAAATTTGGTATTCTGTTACTTCAATGATATTAGAAGAACATAGTAACCTCGAACTGACGCTGCAGCATCACCTGGAATTTGCAGGATACCCTACTCCCTTACCAACTTACAGCACAGGTATCGTGTTGGGGTTCATTGGAATGGTCTCAATGAATAGGTTATAGATAGATGATGAACAGGGTCTGGTAATGGAGTAGCAAGGGAAATGAGGAAATGTTTGTGTCGGGGGTTTTTTAAATTTTAATATAATTTCACCTGTTCTTAAATCTATCTATGCTATTGATAATAAAGCTGAAGATTTTGTTTTTTTATTAGTTTGTTTGTTTGAACGCGCTAATCTCTGGAAGTACCAGTCGGATTTGAGAAATTCTTTAGACCAAAAATAAATAAAAGTCGTACGTATTTATTAGCGCGGGCAGGCGTTTCGATGTGACGGGGTGGATCTGGGGAATATGCAGACGAAGCGTGGGCAAAAGCTAGTTGTAATAATCTCGTTTTTGCATATTAAGTTTACTTATAGGTATTTTAAGGGAGAGGCCGGTTTTGTCCTGCTGTGGGACGATATGGGATAGCAAGATTAGCTTTGAATAAACTCTTAAAAATCTGTCTGAACTGTTTGTTTAGCATGATGGCATAGTCGTTCATGCTAACTTTAATATTATATGCGAACATGAATTTATTTGCGCATGCTAAAACGGCTGAACGGATTTGGATGAAATTTGGCATATGGGTAGACCATAACCTTTTTTATCCCGATCTTACGGGATCGCAACTAATGTGGATGAAATTGCGGGGCGCAGCAAGTAAATAATAATGTGATTATCAGAATTACATTTTTCATACAGATCTTGAGCATTTGTTGCAGAAGAATATTCGTTTTCACCTTTAAACAACTGAAATAATAATATTCAAACAAAGTTCCCTATAAACTTCGAATGCCGAATAAAAGTGTACCAAAAAGATTCTGCGCTGTAACGCATACATGACAACGTGCACTTAAATGTCAGCAGGCACAATATCGCTTCGTGTTTCGGCAAAACTTTTGTTTTTCGCGTTCGGTGACCGTGTTCGAAACATTTGGGACGTGTATGCAGTATTTTTCAAGTCAATAAATGGGTCAACACTTCAGCGTGTAACTTGGTATTGACTTGTAACAGAACTCTTTATTTTTTAGTAGCTCCGCCTGAGCTGCAGTCTGCGATGTGTTTTTATTTAAAAAGGTTTTCACATAAACCTACATGGGCACTTATGAAATGTCAGAAGCTAGGTGCACGGTTCCAATTGGTCGTTTCCTATGGAGAAGAGCCGGCAAGAAACTCCACGGTTACTCTTTTAAAAATAATTGTTTTTTACAATATTTTCAAATAACAGTATTAATAGGTATGGGAAGACAGTGTAAGTCTTTCAAAAAGTACTAGGTACTTAACAAAATAGAAAATGATCAATAAATCTACAGTCCGCTAAGCCTACAGCGTTCTCACATTCACAAAATAGAAAAAAAAAGTCTAAATAAATAAAATACCTATGAATAAATTAATAAAAATACAAACCTATTTTAAACGAAATGACATGATTGCTATTACAACTGTAACAAATCTGAATAATTATCATGTACACAAAAGCCACTAATAAAGTGTTGAAATTAAATTGTTCTCTGACTTCCAAAACCCAGTTGCTGGGTAACACGATACTTCTTGGTAAGACTGGTTGCCAGACTTTCGGGCTTCTGATGACCCGTGACGCGTCTGAAGATCCGCAAAACACAGTCGGGACCAACTACGTCAATGAAATGGGTACCTAAATACGCAGAATTTGATGCTCTACAAGTATTTTGAAGTTATCAAAGAAAAACACACGTTAGTTATTTCAAAAAGATATCAATATAAATCGAAAAAAAACATGTAGAGAACTAAATTACGCAACTTTTGATAGGTATCAAAATCACGAGGATGAGATATCGGGAAGTGCTTTAATTGTGTATCCTTTTGTGTGAGAGTCGTGTCGCTTGGTGGCAATATCACACAAAATGCCGAGGCCTGAGTATCCTATCCGTGTCAAAGCGCGTAAAATGAACGAATTAAACCTCTGTTAAAAAAAAAAAAAAAAACATTTAATGTAATGAAGTGAACAGTTTTGAAAACTTCGAAAATAATTAAATAATTGACAGTTTCATTTAATTTCTTTGTTATTTCACGTGACAATTTTAAATCTTGAGTGACTTTTCGGCTTGTGCTTTCGAAATTGAGTTTGACGCTGAACGTTTTTACGTAAACTTCATTTTTTGCGTGTAATGGTATTTGTTACCTACTTTAGACATAATGTCAAGCTTATCTCTTTTTCAGTCTAAATGTTTGTTTAGAGTTTTTATGCTGTTTGTGTTTTTGAGAAATAATAATATGCGTTTTTTATTTTGTTGAGTTCATTTTTCAATGTACCTTGAAGGTCGAGTAATGCATGAGATCTGTGAATTTTTGCTTAAACATGAGCTCCTCTCTTAGTATTGAAAAAATAGCTATCAAGAAAATCCATAGAAGAAACTTAAGTAAGTACAAAAATGCGCTTTTAAAAACTTTGGCTTCGAACAATACCAAAATATCTTCAGAACGCCTGCTAAAATTAATTTTAAACCCGAAAAATTGCGAGCGGCAATCCGAAAGAAGGATTTAATTAAGAATTTGAACATCAAAGAATTTTAAGAATTAATTAAGATGATTATCTAATTTGTTAATTATATTATTTTCCTTAACACTTACTACTACTACTAGCTGTTACCCGCGACTTCGTTCTATAATTTAATTTCATTTATTTGTATAGTTGCAGTTAGTTTACAATAAATTACCTAAAGAAATAAGGGCAATGAATACTACCCTGTTTAAGAAAAATATAAAGACCCTTTTAGTTAATAAATGTTACTACGAGTATAACTTGAATGACTACTTAAACGACAATTTTTCCAAACTCAAGACCCCACAGTGACATCAAGTAATAGAACAATAATTATGCATGTATCTTAAATAATTGATCTGTTAATGTATTGTAATAATTATAAGAATGACATTGAAATAATTTATTAATAAATAAATAATTAATCTGTAATAATATATCTTTATGAAAGACATTCCATTAATTTAATATCTAAAATATTTTATGTAATTTTAAATTCATGTTTCAATGTCAATCTTGACTTTGATAGACCATGATTGTATACATTTTGCATGCCTTACGGTAGAATCACTTGAAACATGTACATCTAATAACACCATTATAACAGTGTTTTCTGCTTTTTTCGGAGATTAGCCGGAACAAAAGACAAAAAAATAATGTGATTTTGCTGATATACTTTCATATGCATTTAGTAAAAAGCTGTTATTTTGATATTGCAAACAGACACTTAAATTTTATTTATTTGTATAGATAAAAATGTATGGATACAGATTTCATGGATTGTATTTATTTTGCGCGGAACCATAATTATTTTTCTAAAACATAACTAGCCTAAGATATTCCTTATAGCATCTGCTATCTTCCAGCGAAAGTCCCGTTGAAATCGGTCCAGCCATTTCGGACATTAGCCGGAATAAACAGACAGACAGACAGATTTTTTTTTTAAATGTGTTTTTGTTGTATAACCGTACCGTATATACTTTCATAATTATGCATTTAGTAAAAAGCTATTATTTTGACGTTACAAACAGACACTTAAATTTTATTTATTTGTATAGATAAAGATGTATGGATACAGATTTCATGGATTGTATTTATTTTGCGCGGAACCATAATTATTTTTCTAAATATAACTAGCCTAAGATATTCCTTATAGCATCTGCTATCTTCCAGCGAAAGTCCCGTTGAAATCGGTCCAGCCATTTCGGACATTAGCCGGAATAAACAGACAGACAGACAGTTTTTTTTTTAAAATGTGTTTTTGTTGTATAACCGTACCGTATATACTTTCATATGCATTTAGTAAAAAGCTATTATTTTGACGTTACAAACAGACACTTAAATTTTATTTATTTTTGTGTATACACAAAAATAAATAAAATTTAAGTGTCTGTTTGTATTAGATATCGCAATATTACGGGCATATAATATTATAAAACATTATATTCTGTTCAATAAAATCAAGATTGGGTGGCCCTTATAGTAACAAGTTGATAATATCGGTCCAAGAATAATTGAGAAATTGGGGTGACTTTCACAAGAATGTAATCAATTTTTAATGAGAATTTCGTTTATCTTTAATTAAAAAGTCTTTGATGAAAATTACATAGAGAACTGATATCGCTAGATATAAAAATTAATGGGTCGTAGACACATAATAACTTGAATGTGACCTTTTTCTGACACTGCGGTGGCAATGAACGAAGTATAGACATTAATAATTCTACTATCAAATTACAATATTTGATGAGTGTATGTATCATTTGATTATGGAATTAGTATGTACTATTTAACCTCTTTGAATTTGATTCATTCTTATTTATCTACGAGTAAACGCAGAGTAGGTACTGCCCTGTGATATAATATTTTCACCGTTTAAGATATAAAGGAAGATGTTAAGCTCCATGTTAAAGAATTACGTCCAGCACGCGTAGCATGGCCCCTGCAATAGAAACGGGTTTTGTCGACCGAAGAATAGACACAATGACAGATTAACAATCACAATCTGTAATTTTTTCTATTCTTCCGTCGACAAAACCACCAAATATGGTGGTCATGCTATGCGTGCTGGGAAGACGTACTACCATCAAAGCCATTTTAGGTGTCCCGGACCGAGCATCTTTGTTCACCGATATTAGCTTACTCTTATAGAAGGTAGTCAATGCTTTTTAACCATTAAATGTTGATGTAAGTCATCTACATCTTTTTGCCCCTATCCCAATTAATTTGGGATCCTTGAGGGTAAAGATTTATGTCTCGTTTTTCTGTGACAATATTTTTTTCTTTATTACTTATCAGCGGTTATCTGACTGCGAATATCACCAATGAAACTGAACTCAATCAGCACATCTAAACCGCGTTCAGGAGCTGTCAGTGTTAATTTTTCACAACAACGATGACACTGACAGTTCTAGTACATATTTGGTTTGCGTGTTTGTTTGCGTTTAGTAGTGTTAATCGCGTTCTGTATCATTGGTAAAATTCGCCCTTAGTATGCACCTTCTAGTACATTCCTCACAACTGTTCTTTAAACACAATACTACATTACCAACTTTTTAGTTCAACTGCATCTATTTCATATTCTATTCCTCTTAATAACATTGCTCTGTAAGAAATTTCATTCCGCAGTCGAATCTTAATGTTAACTATGTAAATCTATTTTATGATCTTGCAATGTCGGCAGAGAAATGTTAATATCATCGTAATTCTGTTTGAGGCGTTAAAAAGTTTTTAAAGGAAAGGGTGGCCTGTTCTGGAGAGTATTATCTTTGTAGAAATGATCTAAGAACTTTTTGAATACTCATTTTTGTTTTCAGTTGGTCATGACGATCAGAACTTTCCAGACGAACCTGAAAAATACCAATAATGTTTTGATTTCACAAAGTATGCAATGTTAAAGTAAGTTAGATCAAATACAATGAGCAGTGAATATCTCTGAGAGTACCTAAAGGAAAAAATTGTGACGAATCTTTGTCTTGTAAAGTAGCCCAGAATTGACTATCTGCACCGAGCAAGCATCTTGACTAATAATAAATAAATTTTCCTTCTTTCATAATTCAGTGTGTAGAATCCTGTTGATCCCGGATTAAAGCTGATTATATCAGCACTACACTGGCTCATCACCGCACTAAGCCTCTTGTGCAGGCAATGCTTCACTTTCAACTGTTTCCCGCGAAACGAATTCTTGGTAAACTGACAGTTGACATTAATGCTCTCTGCTGACATGCATGAGTGTTTACATTATCTATTAAATAGATACACTACACAGTACCTGCGCTCTATCACTTAGCTTGGTGACCAAATGTATCGCAGAATGACAGGATAATTATGCTGCTACTCATTCATGAGCCGTCGCGTCGCCGACGTATAGTATGTTATATTATTATTACGCATCGTTAAGATACATTGTGTTGGTTATCGCATTATTTTGATATTTTACCGAGAAATCTATTTGCAATAATTCAACTGCTGCCTATCCTCTTGACATAATCTCTAAGCCGACTTTTACGATAGTCACGAGAACAGCGGGGTGGGCTAAATTTATCCATGCCTGCAATCTCGCTTTTAATCCGATGGGAGAAGGAAAGTTATGCCACAGTATAATCTCCGACTAATCCTTAGGGGAATTAACTACGGATCTGGATAATGTTTTGTGGTGTAAAATAATTGTAATAGATAAAAAAACTATAAAAATTGCAGTAACCTAAACGAGGCCTTTACGTAAGGTATAATAAATTATTGTCTTTCATATCCTGGACAGGATATGAAAGACAATAATTTATTATACCTTACGTAAAGGCCTATACTAGTATAGGACTATACTATTAAACGAGCAGTATTTTTATATATTAATATATTTGTAATCACGTTCTCCAAAACAACTCTAACGATTTTGATGAAAGTTGCGATATGGGGGTGAACGAGGGCGAAAAATCGATCTAGCTAGGTCTCATATTTGGGAAGATGGCTACCTTAGAATAATGACATGACGGAATACTATCATGGCAGCATGGAATTAGTATGTACCATATAAACCATGAAATCGTACTAATCCCGTTTATGTATAACAAACGGGATTATTACGATTTCATGGTTTCCTAGCTTACCGGGACATGTTTCTAACACAAATAGTGGAGTTAATAAATCTCTGGCTGAATTGATGAGTATGTTGTGAATTACAGGTTCAATAATAATTTCTCATGAAATGAGGTTTTATAATGCACTTTTCTCACCTTGGGACTAAATCCAGCCAGTCTATTCTGTAAAAAAAAAAAATATAACACCATTGTTGTGTTTCAGCAGTTAGAGGTAAGATAGTCAATTTCTTTGTGGTTGTGGATTCCAAGTGAAGCTCGTTTCCACCTTCGGCCTGATCATCACTTACCACCAGGTGAGATGCGGGCCATCCGAAGAGCATCCCCGAAGGGACAAAACAAAACACGTGGAAACTTAGGTGAAGAGCTGTCGTTCGACCATTTCATAGGTATTGACACTATTCACAACTTACTTCAACTAAGTTCACACGGTGAGATTTTTACAGCCATGTTCGCAGCCACGATTTCACCCACAAACCAAACGAACCGACCAAAATGTAATATTTTATTAAACATGCTAATACAATCTTGCAATGTTGCGGCACCGAAATGTTAATATCCTCGTAATTCTGTTGGAACTATTAAAAACTTTATCCTGTTTCATTCTGTCGAGAATTTCTGGCTTGAAATTTAATTTCAAAGTTGCATTATGGTTTCGGCCATTTGTGTTTCATATTTCTGTGTTGATATTTGAGTTGAACGTTGGATCTGTTTGTTATAAAAGTTTTTTTTGACTTCAGAACCATCTGAAGTCAAAAAAAGCTTTTTGGGAGCGGAGTACGAGCGAAGTCACTCGTACTTCGCTCCCAAAAAGATTTTTTGTCAGACTATTTTGTGTTCCCCTGCAACTGGGGCTTTGTATTGTGTGTATTTTGTACCTATTATGTAGGAAAATATAAATAAGAGTCTATGTTTCATACCGCTATGCACACCAATATGCTATGTAGCGGGAATTAATAAATTCACTATTGGCATTAATATTATAGCGATGCTCCATAAAAGAATACTGGGGAATGGTTCTGATGATTTTTCTAAGGCTCGACCGACATCTCGGTCTCGGTCTCAGTCTCGGTTTCGGCATTCTCGGCTCAGGACATCGCTTATTATAGCAGCACAGCTCCGACACGGCAAATAACTTGTCTTTCAAGTTAGGATTTTAAGTCAAATGCATTAAAGTCTATTTTACGATGGCTATACAGAATAGTAGACGGCTCGCGGGCAGTGAGCGGCCCGCGAACTGTCACACGTCGCGCCATCACAGGTCACGCCGTCACACGTCACGCCGTCACACGTCACGCTGACAGCACGCTCAAGCGAGGAGCCCTTGCCGTCCGTGCGGTGACGGTGACGCCTCGCTTGGGAACGAACGACAAGCTGTTACCTCATCGGTGGCGTGCCGGCAGCGAGCGTTCACTTTGCTGACGGTGCGTTGGCGACTAGCGGTCGGCTTGCTTACGGCACGTAGGCTACTAGCAGTCGCCTTGGTTACGGCGCGTTGGCGACTAGTTTTTTTGAGGTGATGCCGAAGCGTTACTGCGCTGGTGCGGTGCTGTTATATTGGGCGATAAACTTAAAAATCCAACCGAGACTGTTGATGCTGCTGGTTGTAATAATTTACTGCATCGTTAGCTAGCTCATCAAACATGACCGTAATAGATGAATCCAACTTATGGGCAGCTCATGATTCCATAAAGTTTGAAGATGAGCCATTGACCAGTGACGAAAACAGTTCAAATGCTGTAATCGAAATAGCGCTTAATAGCTTTCTTAGAGAGCCAAGACTGCAAAGTAATGAAAATATTTTTGAGTACTGGTATAATTTGTTACCTTATGAAGTACTTAGGCCTGTAGCAAAATAGTTTTTATCAGCGCCGCCTACTAGTGTAGCAAGTGAACAGCTCTTTAGCAGAGCTGGTCAGTTATACGACGAGAGGCGGCAGTCTTTGATGGGTGAAAACGCCGGGAAATTGCTTTTTTTTGTGCTATAACATCATGTTGTTTAATTTGGAATCTTAAAACTATTATAATCTTAAATACAATAATATGCAAAATTAGACATCATGATTTATCTATTCTCGGTCTCGGCTCTCGGTCTCGGCCGAGATTTTATTATATTCTCGGTCAACTCAATTTTTTTTTTAATATTATGGGACACCTCTAGTCATAAATCTTTAAGTCGCTTTTGACTACTGTGCAAAGAGAAGAACTCCATTTTTTAGGTTTCCGTAGTAAACAAGGAACCCTTATAGTTTCGCCATGTCCGTCTATCTGTCTTTCTGTCCGTGACTTAGCTCAGAGACTCTTAGTACTAGAAAGCTGTAATTTGGCATAAGTATACATATTAATCACGCCGACAAAGTGGAAAAAAAAAATTTGCATACCTTCCCTACACGTAAAGTGGGGTTATATATTTTTTCTCATCTATAAAAATAAAAAAACATTGCGAGTTTGTGGAAACCATTTTTGGATTCAGGTATCCATTTGCGAAATAGTGCAAATTTTTGTTAGAGTCAAGTGTCCCGACCCCCTGCTAGTTCAATGATTTTATAAATGTGAAAAATAACGAAATGAAAAGGAAAACTATCACAGCTAAGTAGGCGAGTAATAATCTTCCAACTTTAATTTGCAGTTGAAAAAACATGTTGTCCCATTATGTATAACGAAATGAAAAGGAAAACTGTCACAGCTAAGTAGGTTTTGCAAGTTAACGAGTAATAATCTTCCAACTTTAATTTGCAGTTGAAAAACATGTTGCCCCATACCTTCCGTATGGGAGAACATGTTTTTTAATTACAAAGTTATGTTCGTTCTTAGTATAAATTCATCCCAACTACGGAACCCTTCATTGTGCAGTTTTTTACCTCTTCTTCATGTATACCAAAAAGGCTCTCATAACAAACCATATCCATTACGCAGTAAATTAAAAAAGTAATGCCATCTCACTTGCAACACTTGCATACTTCAATTTAAAAGAGATTTTCAAAAAGATCTCTCTATTTTTACAGGCTTCGTTTTCCGGTACTTTAATTAAATTCCCACCAGACTACCTACATTACATCCAGTGGTTTCGTAAAACGGGTTATTAAGGAGTGAAATTAGATTGCAGATAAAGCTTTATATTGTTTTCCTGAGGCGGGGAATTAAATGAAAGAAAAATATGAAATAGTTGTAGTTTTACGTTGTTGACTAGGGTGGTGGAGAAAATTTATATGGAAAAATATATTTTTTAAGGTTTTAATGACATTTCATTATCTTCTTCTTATTTTCGTGTGGTTAGTGACTAACCTGGTGTCAGAGTTTTAAAGCCGCCCATGGGCCTCTGACTTGGCTTCACATGCCGTCGAGAAATATCTCTCAGGTGTGCCGGTTTCCTCACGATGTTTTCCTTCACCTTTTTTGAAGCAAGTGATAATTATACAATTATTTGATTATGTCATAACTTATTAAAAGTATGATATAAGATTTACGAAAATCTAAATCTCTAAATTATAGTTTCTTTTCTTAAAAATTTTGTGATTGTGAGAACGTTGTAGGCTTAACAGACTGTAGATCTGTGAACTATTTTGCTAAGTACCTGGTACTTGTTGATAGGCCTACACTGTCCTCTCATACCTTTTAACACTGTAATTTGAAAACATTGTAAAAACTTTTAAAAGTGTAACCGTGGAGTTTCTTGCCGGCTCTTCTCCATAGGAAACGACCAATTGGAACCGTGCACCTAGCTTCTGACGTTTCATAAGTAGTTTTGTAGGTTTATGTGAAATATAATATTTTGAATTTTTGACGAAAGGCACGTTAGATACTAGAATCCAGATTTTTTTTTTTTTTTTTTTTTCGTTAATTTTTTCATGATAAAGAATTGTGCAGTCTACGTTCATAGACTTCAAGTAGTCTAGTAAAGAAAGAACAAAATAAACTCTTTGGTTTACAAAGTACAAAATACTGACATAGAGCCGTTTGGTTCCAATAAAAGACCAAATAAAATCAATCTGCCTAGCCTTTTTCCAACAGTGTTGGGGTCGGCGTCCAGTCTAACTGGATGCAGCTGAATACCAGTATCTTACATAAGTAGTGACTACCTATCTGACCTCCATAACCCAGTTACTGGGTAACACGATATCCATTGGTAAGACTGGTTGTCAGACTGTTGGACTTCTGAATATCCGTAACGACTGTCAAAGACCTACGAATGACAGTCGTGACCAACGGCTTAACGTGCTTTGCGAGGCACGGAGCGGTCTCGATATGTTATGAATGGGTTCATGGACCGACCTCGGCAAGATCATACCATGCGGCTGTTATTATTTAGCCATGAACCGTAAAAAAAACGACCCAAATGTAACTGCGAAAAGACTAAACTGACAAACAACTTAGTTAGCACAGAACTAAAACAAATAAACACTAATTAAACCGTTTCGCTTACTCTTATTTGCTTTAACTCTCATCTCAAACACTTCATGCAACTGCAATAAAATTACCCCAGTAACAAAGATGATTAAACGTTAAAACACAGGTTAAAATACTTCTTGTTTAACTTTGAAAACGTTAACGATGGTCTTTACCCTAGTTAACAAGGCTCTCTGTCTAATTAAAAAAAGTGCTGTTTTCTACCGGTCGGTTTTTTCAACAGCTAATTGTAAGTTATGCCGTTTTTTATTTAAACGTTGTGATAGCTTATGTTTATTTCGAATGTGTTTTTTATAAGAACAAATAATAAATGATTAGTTTTTTATGAGGCTAATTTGTATTTGCTAAGAATTAGGATATCGATGCTCAAAAATCTGACAAAAACCAAAGATGCAATTATAATTTTCGTCACCATCATCATCTGCCTAGCCTTTTCCCAACTATGTTGGGGTCAGCTTCCAGTCTAACAAGATGCTGCTCAATACCAGTATTTTACATGAAAAAACTGCCTATCTGACCGATGCCTGCCGGGGTCGCGGGAAAGTCCGAAAGGGATACTGTGGCCCCTGGAAACGTACAGGCAACTGAAGGAACACGGGTGGGTTTTAGTCAGTAAGAGTCTGACACGCCCTCCCACTCCGCCCAGAGCGGGAGAAGTTATATGATAATTTCCCAACCAAAAAAATAAAAAAAGGTATACACCTTTGGGAAAAAACGGTTGTCATACTTTCAGGATTCTGACTACCAGTAACGACTGCTAAAGATCTACGAATGACAGCCGGGACCAACGGCTTGACGTGCTTTCTGAGGCCTGGAAGGATCTCGATATGTAATCGATGGTCGCATAACCAGGCACCGAACGCGGCACGCGTAGCCCTTCTAGTACCTTCGATTGACCCGTATGGCTGTGATTATAATATAGCCGCGACCCCATACTACTGTATTATTTTTTTAAGCCCTTATATTTTTGAGATGACAAGAGAAGAGAAGAGACAAGTCTAGACCTTTCTGGGACTACCAACTATGGCAAACGCACATTACAGACGCATCGGTTCACAGCGCATCGTATAATTAAGATACAAAACAACGCGGTGCGGTCCGAATGTAGTGTCCCATGGTCTAGACAAAATGTAAGAAAGTAGCGAAAGAAAATTCTTGCATAGCGATGCGGCCTGTCAAAGTGTGCGTCAGCCTATAGGTAGCATTTTCATACAGAATAACAAAATTTATTAAACTACGAGTAAAATTGAACGTTGTTTGTACCATAAACAACGAATCTGAATGCTAAAAAGAAACATAAAAATATCAAAAACGTTTAGGAAGGACGACAACATAAGAAACGAGTACAAAAACATTGTTACGTTTTTCCTTGCCAAGCTTTTTTCTCTTGTTAAGTGGTGCAAGGCATGAGTGGACAAAGGACGAGAGAAAAAAAATGTATCTATATTGATTAAAAAATAAACAGCAAAATTGTATTTCATTATGGAATAGTTACAAGAAATTGACAGCGGTGTAAATTAGAAACCGGCAAGGCTGTATTAAATATAGTTTTCAAAGTTATAGTAAAACCAACTTGAACTTACGGAATAGAACTCTGGGGATCGGCTCGCAACTCCTATATCGAAATTTTACAAAGTTTCCAAAATTTTGCCCTAAGAACAATCACAAGTGCGCCCTGGTTTGTCAGAAACACAGAAATACACGAGCACGTAAATATACCAACAGTGAATGAAGAACTATACGAAAAATACAAGACCTACAAACAGAGACTGAGCAAGCACAGCAATCTTAGCCAAGAACCTCCTAAATAGACAAGCGGATATAATACGCCTAAAGAGATGGCAAATCTTGAACTTGGACCAGAGACAGTGAAAATTTAAAGTTCATTTAGTACTGAACCACATAATGTGAATGTTAGATGGAACATCACAAAAACAATTTCACACAAAGATCTCATGTGATTATGGCTAGAAAGCCGATTGCATATAAAAGGAGAAACCAAAAAAATGTATCGCAGGAAGGCATGTAGGTAGAATAGTAGTAGCACCTAGGTTGGCTTAGTATAATTCTGTAGGATACAAGAAGTTATTTACATCTAATACCTTTACTAGACTCTGTATGAAACTCTCTGTGTCTGTGTCTCTGTGTGTGTCTGTGTGTTGTTGTCAGTGCTGAAAGACTAATAGAGAAGTATGGAAAGAGAAGACATGCTGTGCCGCCTTAAAAAAAAAATCAATAAGGGCAAGACAATAATGATGATGCTCAATGATTGGCTGGTCTACTAAATTCGAAAAAGAAACATCATTATAAATTAACTATTATCGTAGATTTCAAAGTGTTTTTATCCTACTAAGCTCGCTTTAGCTCCCATCTTGAACACACCAGTAAATCGTGATCAAGCTGAACGCGATAAATCCCTGCTTATGTGATAGTATAAAGGATATTCGTGCATCACATTGGCCGCTAAAATTCTTATTTATGTGCCCGCGATAAGGAACTCTAGTTTCCTTATGCTTCTGACTTCCGCATTTCGGTTGGTAAGCCTATGGTACGAAATTTATCGTTCTTTTTTGCAGGATTTACTGCAAATCTGTTAATTATGATTTTGTGTACGTACATTTACCGGCTTCGCAGATGTTGCGTATGGTAAGATTTTGACATAATTATCTTGATTTGAAGTCGTGTCTTCTAGCTATTAGTTAATAAATATACAGAAAACCATTTTAAATCCATGTGAATTTAAAAGACCAAAACTCCGTATTAAATTTGCCACTTTTGGTGCAAACATGCACGTAGTTTATAACTGGTCTTCGTGAAGAATAGGTACAGTATAAAACTTTTAAACAAGGTTGCACCAAAATCTAGATATCACAAAACAAATTCCAAAACTCGCATCAGTATTCCCTTTCAATCTTAAACTCATCGGATCATCGCTTCCAAACTATTTCCCACTTCGGCCCAACTGTCGAACAAACATCAGAACTTGCAGAATCCACAACAAAAGTCTAAGTTTAAATAGCGTTGCAGAGAGCCGATTGCATCTGTACAAGTTTGTCGTTCATTCATTCGTTCATTCATTCTTACACGCGCTTCAATAACTTTGGTATTGTCAGCTTTGATATTTTCTTTGGCTGTCTCGTTCGTTCCTTTGAATATTGTGAGAGTTTTGTCTAGTTTAGCGAGGCTGGAAGCAACTAGGGTGTCTATGGTAAAGTGTCTGGTGTAGTATTTGCATTTTGTCTTGAGATAGGTACAAATAAAATGGAATTTAATTGTAACAATTAATCATTTTGATTTGTATCTTAGCGTTTATTGGATCCGTATGCTCTCCGTAGCTTAAATAAATATGGTTGTAGGTAGGAGCGACACAAAATAAAAATTGTTGCAATTAGGTACTGATAGAAAAATACCATGACAGGTGTGCGTCCTATAGCAGCTTTCTCTTTGTTTCGTATTTATAGTCATCGCTAATGAAACGCTAATAAACCTTTAACACTATCTTTCATTCTCCAATGAACATGGAAAGTCCATTAAAAATATATATAACAATCTCCCCACAATTTCTCATAACACTTGCCACAGTAATCTGCTGTCAACTTTGATGAAAACCAAGGAGGAGACGCGGACAAGAAATAAACAACTCAGAGAAATAAAAGAAATCATTTTTAATCTGCACCCGGCTTCAATACATCTTGTTGCTAAGAAATGCACTCGGAGAAATCTCGGAGTCCGATTCTGATGAGATTGTATTTGTGAGAATTGAAACAAATATGATTATAATCGAAGCTACTAATGTTGAAAATTAAGTTGAGGTATTGAAAAGAAGGATGTTAGCGTATAGAACAACACCTGGTTACCTGGCCTAAAATTAGTAAACATTGAACTGGATTTATTTATAGCGGAATATATTACAAAGCTGAAATAGGAGTATTTTTGTGTGTATGTTGTTTATGGAATTATAGGTATACGGTAACTGTAACACATTTTATTTAAAACACGATAAAATACTACACATTTTGCAATGAACGGTGTTGTAAGTTTAATAATTATATTCTGGTTATACTAAAAGAGTAATAAATGAAAATCTATTCTTAATGATTTAAAATTTTAGTCCAATTAAATCTGACTAGAAATTAAAGAAACCGTTCCTAACGGCATTATAATCACTTCTAGCAACAAAGCAACATTGATTAGAGAACCTCTAGGTACACACATAATTTATATACATAGACTGCAAGACTATTACTATCAGAACAGAATCGGCTCACACTTCCACCGTCCGAGCTCATCGATCAATTACCACGGCTGTCCGCTTCGCTTCCAATACTTCTTGCGTAGACCCACTGAGTTTTAGAAGTATTCATATTATTATTTTAAGTGTTGTGTTCAATACTGATGCTTTTGGTAGATTAGGTGGAGCTCCGCAATGTGGTATCGAGATTAAAATTCGCAGTCCTGCTGACAAAAGCCTCTCCGATTGTATGTATCCCGGTCCTCGGTTTATCTCTTTCAGCTGCGCATATGACAGTTACAACATAGCTAGTACACAATTATGTACTTTAGAGCTACGTTTAGAGCATAAATTTTAAAATCAAAAGATTTTTGAAAAATGTTTTTTTTTGGAGAACACACAAGACTACACAAAATCACAGAAAGTCGTAAAAAATACCAAATTAATAAAACATGGAACTCGACGACCAATCAGGGAAAGATAAATCTTTACAAACTGTTAATTTAATTTCATGAAATGTTCTGTCTACATGACAAATCCATTCCCATCTCTATGTCGCAGTTAGCACCTCGAGCGGGCAACAAATTATTTCCTATATTTTTATAATAAACTTTGATTCCATCGTGGTAGTAATTACTTTCTGTTCAGCTCAGCAACTGATTTCATTGACACAGCAAACTTTGTTCCTGTTGATCTCTTTGATATCAAACGCTTTTCGTTTTATTTCTCTTTTCAGATGTTCCGATCTTTTGGAAGAAAATTATGGTTTTGTAGTTGACTTAGTATTTTGATTAATATATGTTTGGAGCGACGCGACAGCTGATTGTCCCGGTCTTGGTTACGATCTTCCGGCTGGGTGGTATTATTGGGATTTTTCATCCTACTCCCTATTAAATAGACAAACTGTTCTGAGTGCGATAAGTGGGTGTATTTTATACGTCTATCCACTCCTTCTGGAAAAAATGGATTTGATGTTTGGTTATGCTGTGTGTGTGTTAGTATCAAGCTCACCGCCTGTTGCCAGTTTGCATATGCCCGATCGTAGTTTAGCAATATCAATGGAGCAATCGTCATTAGTAAGCGAAACACCTGATGGATTGAATCGATTATAAATTATGTATGCGCGAACTACTGTGAGAGCCACTAGAACCAATAAATTTAGGAGCACTGACCAAACTGTCGTACTGATAAAAAGTTTTACTGAAAAAGTTAAGTATCATTGTTGAGGTAATAACGGATGTATTGTATTGGAGGTGTCTTGAATAATTATAAAATAAGTTATGTAGTTGATGAACATACCTACCATAAAATACCTACATTGCGGAAAATAAAATAAACGTAAGTCAAAATCAAATCATTTATTTCAACTACAAGGTAAGTAAGGCACTTTGAAAGTCAAAGTTTACAAGGAAAGTACTAGGAACTTGTAACTAGAAAAGACATAACTAAAAAAGAAAAACATCCTCCATAATTATTATGCGAACGGATTTAATCATATAATTCTTCATCGACTAAAACCAATATCTAACACTGCCAACAACCATAGTAATCATCATAATATCGATAGTATTTAGTATTCTATCCACCTTTCAATGCAAACAGAGCGTAAATAATATTAAGTAAAGCTTTTGCGTTCAAACAACAGAGATTACTTATAATGTATGTAGATACGTGTTGACGACACGATTAAGTATATTTAAAGACTATAATGGCATGCACAATGTTCGTGTATGGTGCGATTCAGAAGATTTTCATAAATTTTTTTCTTGATAGATTTTTTAGTTTTTGTATTGAATATCTGACAACCAGTCTTACCAAGGGGTATCGTGTTACCCAGTAAGTAGGTTGTTGAGATCAGATAGGTAGTCGTTCCATGTAAGATATTAGTAAGCTGCATCCGGTTAGACTGGAAGCCGACCCCAAGATAGTTAGGACTAGGCAGATAATGAAGTTGGGTTTTTAGGTAAGATTTCTTGGTATTACATTTTTGACTAGATTTTTCTGGCGTCTTCATTATCACCACCGTCCTTAGGTCTAACTAAATACTGATGACATTCGTAAATTCAATCTGATGCTCCCAAACAAAATTTGCCCTTAAAATTACCACTTTCGACAAATGCCTATGTAATCTATCTAACTATTTCTTATGTAACCAATGGAAATACCAATTTTAATGTATAGTGGAAGAGCAAAAAAAGACTTATGTCAATTCTGCAACCAGCCTACTTCAATTACTCGCTGCCTTCCCCAACTTAAGCTCAAAGCGTTGTTTTAAGAGGATTAAATCATTAATTAATTTGCAGTGCCTACGTACGTATCGCGCCATGTACCGATGAAGGTAAGCAGGGAGGGCTGTGGCATAAGAAAGTTTGAGCTTTGAAGCGCTGAACGCCGTGATGATACTCAATTTTATGAAATTAGAACATTGGTAATATTATTTTAAGTGCAACAAGAAATTATTAGTAAAAACTGAAGCACTTGATATATTTTGAACAATGACGATTGTGGACGCTGAGGTTCTGGATCCTGCTATGGAAGATGTCCTAAAGAAAAAAGAAAATTCCACAGCTATCCAGCCTTTTTTTTTTTTTGGCTGGACTAGAACTAATAGCGAGGTCCCAGAAACCGACGGGATTACCTATACTAGAAAATTTGTCCATGAATTATAATACTGTATACGAAAATAGTTTTAATCATTTGATAAACAGAGCGAAATTTCCAATTACTACATTTGGTTATACGTAACTTGGTGGTCCAATCCCCGTGAGAACACTAGAAACTGACACAACCGTGTTTAATTCAATACCAAACCACAGTATATTTGAAGAATCCTTCCTTGCTTTGTCTGTAATATTCTATGTAGATATTTATACATAGTTACTAACATATTTCAACGGCTACCTGTGCTTTGATGTGATACGAAACAGAATCTATTTAGAGCTAAAACCACATCAGTGAGCTTATCGTCTCTGAATGTTACTGATATTTTATAAAGTATACCTAATGATTGATATATATTGCCTCAAATGCCTAACGAAATTTTGTGTGGTTAAAAGTCATGAAAAAATACTTCAGACTTCTTTAACGCGTAAATAAAAATCAACTTATTCTAATTCTGTTCTGTATTGACGAAAAAAATCCTCGAAATATAAGCAGTTTACATATGTTATACAGAAACTATGATTCGTACATTTAAACACCTATTAATATAGGTGGCCCTTGGTATAAGTGCTTCTATGGGCGATTTTTCTTAAACAGGAATATGCTGATGTTTCTTTGACAGTCGTTGCGGGTCGTCCGAAGCCCGAAAGCCTGACAACCAGTCGTACCAATGGGTATAGCGATAGCCTATCTGACCTCCACAACCACTGAGTAATACGACTCAGTGTTTGTGGAGGTCAGATAGGCAGTCGCTCCATGTAAAATACTGGTTTTCAGCTGCATCTAGTTAGACTGGAAGCCGACCCCAACATAATTGGCGTAGTTATTCTTTCCAGGAGACTAGCACCCCAATTTTATGGCATAACTAAAGAATAAGAGTAAGAATAGAATAAGAATATATTTGTTTCGCTAAAACAAAGTAAGAAAATTTTATTTGACTCTGAAAAACATTATATAACTTAGTAATATTAACAGTATTGTGTACCTCACAGTAAGGCCAAATAACACAAGTTCAATCACAATCTGAAGGATTTTGAAAGAAATTCCTAATTTTATTCCTAATTTTCTAATTTCAATCCTAATTTTAAATTTATTGTTTTATAACAGGTATAATCTTTAAAAAATTCCACAACGTAAATAACATTTTTGAATTGATGAATTGCATTCGTATTGTAAGTGTGTTACACAATTACTCCGCAGATCTATCTGATAATTAAGGGCATTGTTGTAGCAGCCTATATTGCTGTTGCTTGATTTGTCATTGTATAAAACAATGTAATGATGTAGTTTTATGGATATTATAATTTTTCCTTTTGACATAACTTCATTTACTTAATTTAATTCGTTGTCCTATTTAATTAATAATTATTTAGCTTTATGCTTTTGACATTAATTGATTTGATCTGACATGTACCTGTTACTCATATTTTTACGTCATTTAATTAACTTTATTATCTTTATTTATTAATCATTCAACAATTTGTCACTTATTTCATTGCACAAATAGTGACACCTATAAAATTGACAAAATTGTGTATTGTTGTTTGTATTTAATATGGGTCAAGGACCTGAAATAAATTTATTTTATTTTATTTAATAAAGGATTCTACTACATACAAATTTTGAACAACATTCCACCGTATACCTACCACTTCACCGGGTTTATCTTTGGATCCTATTTATAGAACGTTTCAGCTAATCCGATGTAAATTGGTGTTTACAGGATGAGTGTCAGCCTGCTGTAATATCGTGAGGTGCGGCGCTCAAAGTAAATGGATTATTTTGAACGTTTTGAACTCCTTGTGTTTTTAATCAAACGTACCTACTTGCACAAGATTCTTAGCCGAAGATGAATCAAATTATCCCTGAGCGCCAACGTAATAATGCAGAAGTCATAGTTAAGTAGCAGTGGGTATCTACACTCAAAAAAACATTTAGCTCCTTCTAGGGCAGTTGGGTAAAAAGCAATCACCACAATATTGCATATACTCGTATATAAGGATCTCCGCAGGAGGGTACTCGTAACCACAACCAGCAATTTCAAACTCAAACTCAAAGAAATTTATTTCAATTAAATCATTTACAGGCACTTTTGAATTGTCAAGGAATCGGTCAGTCAGAAATATGAAGCTAGTTGCCCATTCCAAAGCGTAGTAGGTACCTATGGAGAAGAACGGGCAAGAAACTCCACGGACACTCTTTTAAATCAATAGTTACAAAATATCGCTTACATCTTTCCATGTTGAAATTAAACATGTGAGAACAATGTATAAAGACGTGCACGTTAGAAGCGTCCGTAATAAAAAGATATAACAATTCAAAAATTTAAATCAGCCAAGGCAGCTAAGAGTTGACCAGTCCCAACTGACGGCGCCCGTTCACGAACATGACGCATGGATTAGCACCATTCAGCTCAACCATTTTGAAGGGAGGTAAATGATCCAACACACGCGCCACCATCAGCGAGACATCTGAGTGAGCATGACATACTCACAGCCGCCAGGGCACATTCAAGTCATTAAATGACGTATTACCCGGTAAATGTTAGCTCTCAATCAAACCAATACCCTAATTGCGTAACACATGATCAATCACAATCTGTATCATTTTGAAGGATATTACCATTCCATTGCTTCATTTATGTTAAAAAAAAAAAACTAAAACATTAATTGCGTAAATAACGCAATGGATGTTGTTCAACTGTTAAAATGAAACAGATTATGATTGATCGTGTGTTATGACTGCTAAAAATACCTATACAGGTGAAGAAACGACCACTCGCAAATTGTATGAAAAGTTGCCGTTGCTTGCCACTTAACTAGTGGTGGTCCATGTGGACAGCTTAGGAATTTCGTCTGTTATTATTTGTATCCTCTAAACTGTCTAAATAATATAATAAAGGTTTCAAATTAATTAATTAAATAGTCTTCTCCGAGTCTTCAGCAATTCAGCTTCGTATGTTCTCTAAGATCTTACTAAACGCTCATTGACATCATATGTCTTAACAACTCACGGTATATATCAATTCCCATTCAAACCTTGCTCACCATAACACACCCACCGCACTCAAAATAACTTCCGCCAGCATAACAGCTATACAGCGAACGCGATATCATTTCTCAAAGCATTAAAAGTTTCGCCCAGCATCTTGTAGTGCTACTGCTTACCCAACTTCCAAGTAGTAACGAGCGTTAATGCTCCGGAGACAGTTTCTGAGTAGGCTAGGCATAAGTGGGTATTAGATGGTATTAAGTGTTTTAGTGCCAACTAATGTGGTAAGCTTGTAAGAGTTTGTGTGTTAGACCGTGGTAAAATGTTAGGGTATAATTTTGTTGATTTTTTTAATGAGGAGTTAGAAAGTGGGAGTGTTTATGAGTGAAAAGGAGATTAAGATAATCAAAATAAAGTAAGTACCTAATTATAGGAAAATCACTTCAGAATGAAGTTAATGAATAAAATTATACAAAGTCAAAAATAACTTGGTAAGCTTGCACGAAGAGGTTGTGTATAAGATTAAAATCTTAAGGTTGTTTTTGAGGTGAGGGTTTCGAAACTGTAGGTGTGTGTTAGTAAAATGAAGAGGCGCATGCTAAAAATGAATATGTTGGTATTCAAATAGACGAGAATCACTTAGATATGAAGTTAATTTGTTAATGAAATAAAGTTTAAAAACGAAAACAATAAATTATTAATATTATAAACCGTATCGATTTATCCGGTAACTGGATTGTGCAGATTACATAGGCAGTCGCTTCATGTAAAATACTGGTATTCAGCTGCATCCGGTTAGACTGGAAGCCGACCCTAACATAGTTGGGAGAAGGCTAGACACATGATGAGAATAAATAAAAAAGTATTCGTCCAAAAGTTTCAAATATTTGTTTAACTGACTGTAAATACAGAACTCATTTACAATTTTTTATCTAAACGTCCCAGAAAGAGCAGTATCGTAGAAAATATGCGCATACATGCCATTATGTCTTATCTAGGACGCATTACATTTCAGGAAGCAATAGAACGGAAGGAGCAGAAAAATATGAGAATACTCAATAAAGCTTTAGGTTATTCAAATACATTTCCTGTAACTATTTAGTTGCGACCCAAATAATACTAGTAACTAGAGTTGAAGAACAAAGCGGTTTAAAGTTATTCTGGTGTATTTAAAAAGCAATTAATCAAGAACGTATTTCCTAGTTGCAAATACGCTTAATCTACTCACAGTTGTTGCAAGCTATAGTTCCAAACGATGTAGTTAGTGCTTCTTTGTTTGTCCTGTTCCTGTCCCAAAGTCTTGTGAAACTGTTGAAACTTCAAGCATAACGAAATATAGAATACTAGCCGCACCCGCGGTTTCAACCCGTGTAAGTCTCGATTCCGTGCGAATATCGGAATATAAAAATTTTCTATGTCCAACCCAGATTATGGTCTACTCATGTGCCAAATTTCATCCAAATCCATTTAGCCGTTTTAGCGTGAAAGTGTAAAACAAATAAACTCATTTTCACATTTATAACGTTATTGCGGATTGCGAAACTAATGGCTTATAATTAATTGTGAACCCAAAACTATATTACATTACACCTGTATTCCCTGAAGGGTTAGGCAGAGATGCACCTATAGTAGGTGACCCACATGTCGCCAGTAATGTTTTAGTGTCATTTAACAGGGGCTAGCCTATTGCCATCAACCGGGCAAAAATCCTGAATATCGGTTACTGTGAATTTCCAGATGGACTTCCAATAGCACCTTACTTGACCCGGGAATCGATTCTAAGACATCATGCTCAGCAGTAGCGCTTGCGTTCACTTGGCAAACGAGGCACAAAAAACTATATACTACTAACTATAACTATATAATCATTACTATATTTGCAAAAAGAAAAACATATGAAATGAAAACTGATGGAAATAAATGTTTTTCTTCAGAAAATATCTTATCGCGAAGATATATTTCATTCTGTCACCACAAAGTAAGCCTTTCAAATCTCTAAAAACAATTTCACAATACACTTGAACCACACTCCAAATTCTTTCTCGATCCAAGGCCACTTCCAAATCCCTGAACAATACCTAGTCCATCATAAAATCTTTCAGAAAATCCACAATTATTCCCTTGAAGCGGCATAAGCCGTTGTGTTGGTACATCGAAACTCACTTTGGTTAACGAGGAAAGCGGTCCCGCACGTCCTAACCACTCAATTTGTACGTAGCATTATGATATTGGTGTTAGAAAGTTATATCGTGTTCCTACTTTACTAGTTTTACTTTAAAAGGTTCTTGAGATTTTCTGAGGACGGTGGAGGGTGACCTTATTTAGAGGTGGTAAGGTGACTTCGAAATTTAAATATGGAACATTCTTAAGAATGGTGGATAAACTAGTATCCCGATGGGGATTGGTAGATGTCACATGTCTTTTTTTTGAGAGTAGTGGTGATGAAATTAAATACTTACGCAAATCAAAGTGCCTCCCTGGGTTCGAAGTCACGACCTACAACTTGTAAGTCGTGGCCGATACTACTGGGCCACTACTGGTCAATTAGTGCTATGCCACATAAAATCTCGCCAACATTCTCCAAAAGAGTAGACCAGGCTAAGCAGATGTGTAATAACTGTAGATTTACTTGTATAATACACCCTCATAAACACAGTAAGTACTTCAAAAATCTATTTAATTCGCTTCTAATTACCAATAAATTTTGTAGACAGAAAGTAGTTGTTGCAGATTAGTTATTTTCTCACGAGAAGTTTTTCATTAAATAAGACAAATTAGGAATCGAAAAATACAACTTGATTTTCGTTTCCAAACTTCGAAAAAGAAGTTTTGAGACATCACTACCAAATTGTATTTAACTAGAAAACTTTACTCAAACCTTTCTTTTTCAGAGAGCTAATCACATTAAAAACAGAGACTGGCCCTCCAAGAGTGCAACGCCCAGGGACGCATTTGTGGAGGGAATGCGAACAATTCACTCAATTTGCGGGAAATTTACTACCTCTAGAGAACTCTTAAGATGCGGAAACTTATTAAAAGGAAGGCTGTCTTGGATTAGCCTTGTTTTTGTTAATCTTTGTAGGGAAGGAAGATGTAGGACATTGGAATGTTTGATCTGTTCCAAGCGTACCTGATGAAAATGTAAACAAATGGATCAAAAACCGTACCAGATGCCAATGTTTTGTGAGTTAATTGTTTGAATAATTAAACTCAAAGTTTTAATTTTAAATCACCTTAAAGATGTTTTTCGTTTGACAATTAAGGTTAATTTCATAACTTAAATGTTCGTCCATTAAAATTTAAGTACCTGGGCGACCGAGCTGTGCTCTGGTGAAAATAGAGAATGCTCATTTAGGGCGGATTTCTCCGTTCCTATCACAAAACGCGTTTATGGAATCTAAGTTGATATTGATCTCGATTTACGTCCAACTGATTTCACCACTTACATTTTGATCGCGTTAACGAAAACCAAATTTTCATGGCATAGAATGTAAATGTTGTCACATGAACGCAATGCGTTTAGCATTTGCAACATGCGATAGCGACCTGCTGCGCTTAAAATATAAAATTTTATCAGTAAACTACTAAACGCGTGTACCAAGTTGTCAAAACCAAAGAGTGTTTAATTTTCTTTGGTCAAAACATAGACATAAAAAATATCTACCTCACCTCAATGGGTCAAAAGTCAGAACTGTTCTCGTCTCTTTGGTTGCGTCAATTGACATTGACAATTTCGTATTTCGTGTCGCGGTAATAGTTAAATTTTATTGTTGTGTGGATTTCTGTATATTTCACATTATTATGTCTCTGAAACGAAAAAGGGATCTGACCTTCGTAGCCTGTGAAAAGGAAGCCCTAATTCAGTTGGTGGATTTTGAGGTGTTGGAAGCAAAAAAATACATGCCGTGAGTGTACAAAAAGCAGAAGAGTGGAAGAAAATTTCGATTTCTACATCATGCTCCTCCTCAGCACGAAAATCTGATTTAATGGAAGATTGATTATTGCTGTGTTCTCACGGACGTTTGGGGACGGACGATGGACGTCTTACAAATATAACAAAAAAGAGCTACAATCGTTTTTTTTTTGTCGTAAATGTACCTTATTGTTTAAATAAATAAATCGTTTAAATATTGTTTTATTATTGTTTATTACATACATCTTATTCATTTAAATACACATATTTAGAAATTCAAATCACGCTCTATGTTTATACGCATCTGGGTGCTACCAGATGACTGCTGCGGATCTATGTGGATTTAGCACTTCAACTGCAGAGAATTGTGCACAAAGTCAGTGCTGCTATTGCCTCACTCCGACCACGCCACAGTTACTTTCCCGAGTCACCACACGATATCCACCAACACAGAATTTTACAAGAAAGCAAAATTCGAACATTGCTCTTTTATAGCAGTTATTAAATATATACGAGTCGTGTGTACTTCCTGGCTTTGTGTACTCTATTTGATCTTCAATGGAATCCAATACAGACATAACTGTTGGTTTTGTATGATGAAATCTTTTCAAAAAGTCTTGGTCATCCAGGGGGTCGAAATGTTCTTCTCTCTCGCGTATCCATTTTGGACGACGAACAATGAACTCATCTTCATCCCAACTTTCGTCATAACATAGTATTAATAATCTTTTCATTTTAATTAGCCAAATATCACCATAATCAATATAAACAACACGACACTGACAGTGTGTTGTCAGCTCTTGAACTCGTTTAGAGGCTTGAACGCCAAAAATCGGGAGTTCAGAATATAAACTGGTTTATGCTTAACTGCGATCACTTTGTGTTGGTGAAATCAAAAGTGGAGATATTAACTCAGTTAAACGCTTTAACTGAGTTCAGTATGAATTGATCACGATCAATTGCGTTGGAGAAATCCGCCCTTAATAGTATAGGAAATACTTATTCCATGTATAGTACATACTAATTCCATGCTGCCATGTCATTATTCTAAGGTAGCCATCTTGTTCTAAACTTTCATTCATTTTCCCCGTATTTTCGCGGATATGAGACCTAGGTAGATCGATTTTTCGCCCCCGTAAACCCCATATTGCAACTTTCATCGGAATCGTTAGAGCCATTTTCGAGAACGTAATTACAAATATATATAAATAAACAAATATTGCTCGTTTAATAGTATAGGATAATGTTATACAAAGAAGAATTGTTGAAGAACAATTTCCGTGAAGTGTTCATAGAAATTGTTCTACCAAAGTCGCGTCGCACCTGTCTGCGGAGCCTTAATTTGATTTCCAACAAGAAACTGCATATACCTATGCTCCTAAGATACAGAATATACAGGATCCTGTTTGGGGGCTACATTGGGATAAAGAACGCATTACATTGCCGATTATTGATCTACGTGTTTCTGCAATATATTCGCTGAACCGCTTGAACCGTATGCACCGATTCGCAGTTTTAGAAAATCAGATAGTAATGTAATTGCAAAATGTTAGTGATGGTGAATTGAGTAATAAACACTGTCATCCTAGGTATGAAATTATTTGGGATTATCATTCCAACTCGACAATTTTATTATTGTCCGAGTAGGAATGATAATCCCAAATTATAACATAGAAACTTCAAACCACATCAATTATAAATTCCAGGAAAAGCCGCCGACCTATTAACAAGTACGAGCCAACAACAAATTAAATGATTCCGACTTGTTGAACATAATACTGTTAGTACTAAAAATAAAATAACGACTTCCAAAAAAAACGTTATGTAAATGGGAATTTTTCGTATTCCCATTTACATAATTTTGAAGAAAATCAATTTAAAAAAATACGTACAGACGAACACATAACCTCCTACTTCTTTGAAGTCGGTTAAAGGCTTGTGCAAACCAGCGCGACTTGTCGCGCGACGCGACACCGTTTATTGTTATACTGTGAAGTTTTCTTAGAAATTGTATTGTTCGTGTCGCGTCGCGCGACAAGTCGCGCTGGTCTGCACAAGCCTTAAAGTAAAGATGACTAGGATTTTGGAGCGTTAGAAGATTAAAATAGTCACATTTTTCTGGCTGATGAAAAAAAACATAAACCGTAACTACGATTTCTATGGATGGGCCTGATGTGGAATTAGTACTGGGTCCTTAATCTATATATGCCTCTGCAATGTATTAATTTGATCACAAGGGGATGAAAAACATGCCTTCAACAGAGAGACCGAGTATACCATTTATCTTCACCGGAAATGAAAACCACATGTCAATTAGTTCAAACTCAAAGCCATTATCTGTGACTGTGGCTATATATTTCGCTCTAGCGCCTGACAAACAGCAGCCTATTATAACGGGTTAGAAACACGTGTACATTCTGACGCCATGTTTGAACATGATTACTCCACGTTCCTCACAGCTGATTCCGCTTATTAATAACATTATCATTACGGGAACAATTGTTATTACAGGTACACACACCTGATATTTGGAGGTAGGAATTTGTGGAATTTGGAGTGATAAAGTGGAGGGTTCCATAGCCGATTTATATGTGAAACTGTGTGTGTGTCTTTGGTGAACTATTGAACTGATTAAGATGAGACAAAACGCCTTGATATTTTTTTAAAGAAGTGGAGTATATAGGTATGTTTTATTCCTGAAAGTCACAATCCTGGCTAAATTGGAAAGTGACTCTGAAGGTGTATCTAAACATTGAGCGGTAATCGTGAACAGCTGCCACGCGAACGCTTCTGTCTACCTGCCGCGCACTAACATTTTTTGGAAACATTCGTCGCTAATCGTGTCTGGACGTATTTCTGCGGACTTATTAAAGCCTAGGCAGATTGATATTGCCAACTGAAGTGGGCGGCGTGTCTCGGATTTGCCGCGCATACTGCCGCGCAAACATTCGTCGGTTTGGTCCTAACTAGAGCGCGGCAGAAATGTATACTGCGAACGCCATGTCTTGCTGCCGCGCTTTTGCCGCTCAATATTACGACAGATCTTTAGATATTTAGGTACAGATCGCGATGATGGATGAGGCTAAAAACGATCTCTACATTTATTTTTGTCACAAAAACTCAAATAAAAGTGTTCTATTGCACATAGTCCTGCAATGCCACGAGGGTTAATGCAGTGCTGACCAAGTATAATAAAAATAATAAAAACATAACATAACATCACGCCAGTATTCCCCAAAGGGTAAGACAGAGGTGTACTTATAGTACACCCACATGTCGCCAGTTATGTTTAAGTCCCTTGTAATAGGGGTAAGCCTATCGCCATCAAACGGGCACTAATCCAGACTCCTGCATAGCATGACCACCATAGGAACGAGTTGTATCAACGGAAGAATATACTAGTAACTAATGAGAAATTACAGTTGAAAAAACCCCAATAAGACGTTGCCTAAACCGGGAATCGATCCCAGGACTTCATGCTCAGCAGTAGCAATTGCAACCACGAGACCAATGATGCAGTCAAATAAAAAAAAAACAAGCGAACCTTACAGTAGTCGCATAAGATGTGTAACATCTGACATCTCACTTTGGCAATAAGCAACATTAAGGTCATAGGGGCGGGGCCTCGTCAAGGTCGTTTCTGACGGCCAAATCTAGCACCTCACGCGCTCATTGATCAAACAAATAACGCGCGCTTCCCCGGATTCCTGTGACACACTTCAGTCCCTTTTCACGAAATCACTTCCACAGATTTGATTATTTAGGTGCTTTTAGATTTTGATTTTGATTGCAGGAAAACGAAACGAAAGATGTTACACATCACAAAAAATAAAATTGATTTTATGGATTGAATTTTTTGATTAATTAGTCCACAACCATTCCATTCTCATTACCACTCTTTGGTGGTAAAGAGAAGCATGGCGGTAGTAACAGTTTATTTCAAATAATGCTTCTATCATGAGTTCCTCTATAATCTGATTCATCAATCACATTTCTGAGCTAATTGAACACGATTTGTATCTGTTCTGTGCCACAAGTAACGTGTGTTTGTCATATTATGCGTGATTTACTTCCGCACACTTTAGTAAATTGGGTATCATTTAATTGTTTAAACTGTGTGCCGTGGTTCAAATTGAACATTCCTATAAATTTTTCTGAAATTTCGTGATCGTCAAGACTTTTTTTTGTCGTCACCTATTCCTAGACTTTTTTTAAATGTAAATACGTTATGCTTTTTCAAAGTCAAAGTCAAAGCATTTATTTCAAATAGGCGCATATATGGAACGCTTTTGAACGTCAAAATTTACAAAAAAAAAAAAAAATGATTCTAGTCGCCCCTTCCAAAAGGTAGTTTTCGTATGGAGAAGAATGGGCAAGAAAATCCACCGGTACTCTTTTAAAATGTTTTACAATATTTTCTATAGCTACATTAGACATATAATTATATGAGAAGACGATGGCACCTAGAATAAAATTAAAAAATATATAAATTATACAAATATGTAAATTAGCAACCAGTTTGATTTTGTCTAGATTCTAAATTATCCTATGGAGCAGGACCAGCATGTTTCCAAGTATTCTTATCTTGGATATAATCCTCTAACTTGTAATATGGTTGTTTACAAAGTGTACTTTTAAAATGATTTTTAAATTTTCTTTCATTTAATTGCAATATATTACAAGGTATTTTGCTGTAACATTTAACACAGTACCCCATATAAGATGTATGTTCTTTATAATTATAATCTGAAAAATGGTTGTTAAAATTAAATTATAAATAATAATAGATTAAAATTATGTATATTACTTATTTTATTAAAAAGATGTAGATTTTTTTTACATAATTACATAATACTTTCTTATATGAATTGGCAAGCATTAATCTTTTTTTAAATAGTTCCCTGAGAGATTCACGGCGACGTAGATTATATGTAAATGGCTCTGACAGCACTCTTTTGTAAAATAAAGATGGATTAAATTTCAGCAACCCGACCCCACAGTAAAATGCCATACGACATAATACTCGTACTGTGGAAGTAGCTAAAATAGAACAAACACGTGGTTACTACATCTGTTGACTGTCTTATCTTTCTAACAGCATAAGCAGCCGAGCTAAGCTGCCCCGCAAGGGTATATGAGGTCGCGATTGTAATTTCTCGTCTAGCGTGAATCCTAGGAAAATCGTTTGATGAATAAATACCAGTTTTTCTCCAGTCAATATTATGATGTCACATTCGCTACTTCTAACAATAATCAAAAATTCTAAAAAAAAAAAAAAAAAACTATTAATAATTTAAATCTAATTATGCATTTGGATTTTTTTTCTGCTCATATTTCTGATAATATTATTGAAAAGACCAATTAATCTGGGATTCTGCTGGGGAGTTTGTTTCGCCACTTCTTCTTCCCAGCTAAAGGAATAGGAAGTGGTGAAGGGTGAGCGTTTTTGGGGGACTGTCATGTAATTTTGACGTATGAAAAGTGCTGATTCTCCGTTTATTTTGAATAAATGACTTTTGAATTTTGTATTTTTTTAATTTTTTGTGAAAATGCATCTCCTATGAAAAAAAATCCACGCGATTTATTTTGCTGTATGAATTATCTCATAAATCCAAGTATGAAACAAAATTCATTACCCTATAATTTATGTCAAAATCATAATATTATGATTGGAAGAGAATGTCGACTTGACTAACATAATTACGGAAAATCATGAAAAACTTACGAGTAATAAATAGGTCTTGGGTTTGATCCCAAGGAGGCACTTTACTTTGTGTAAATTATTTCATCACCACTGCTCTCAAAACGGTGAAGGGAAACATCGTGAGGAAACCGGCAAGTTTTAGAACAAAAAAATCGAAGAGGTGACATCCACCAGCCCGCACTGGGCCCGTGGTGGTGAATTACGGCCCACTCCCTCTCACAGTCTGTGGCCTAGCAGTGGGAACAATATAGACTGATTATACTTATGCTAAGAAAAACATTAAATAAAACTGAAAACAAAAAAAAACCTTCAAAACCCAGTTTCCTCCACAATTTTGACACTAGCACTTGTTGCTCTCGGATATACGGGACGCACTGACCACAGAAACTAATGAGTTGCCCGTTCAAAGCTATATTGGAGCCCAGTAGCTGGATCTAGATGCAGCTTGAAACGGGTAAATAAAAAAGTTCAAATGCACGTGTACGTATAGTGAAATCAAATGGAACGCTCGTGGTTTTAAACGAGTGTGTGCGCTGTAGAAAAGGGTTCACCATTCAGTTGGAATGAGTGAACTATATTGAACGAATTGGGTTTTTATATCGTAAATTGAAATTAGAAAGTGATACATTTTCCACTCAGCAGTCCTAATCATTGAATGATCTCTAGTAAGTGGTGAATTATGTCAAGATTGAAGCCCATTTAATGTTCACGAAAATTATTAAACGGGAAATGCAAGCTTCTAATATTAACTAGTTTTCTAACATAATAATCTCAGATGCCTGTGATTAAAAAAGCGTAGTAACCAGACAAGCCCATGTAGATATTCAACAGGCAAAGTTAAAACACAGGCAAATTCTATTTACCAATATAGGT
Source organism: Agrochola macilenta (assembly GCA_916701695.1). Taxonomy (NCBI): domain Eukaryota; kingdom Metazoa; phylum Arthropoda; class Insecta; order Lepidoptera; family Noctuidae; genus Agrochola; species Agrochola macilenta. Next base: position 3,403,256 of record OU753554.1, on the reverse strand, counting down.
AAAATAATAAAATATATTTTTTTATATAAAAACTGATTTTTTCAAAATAATCTGCGTAATAACTGGCACGAAATAAACCACACTTGATAATAAGGCACTAGACACGCGCGGGGCGATGGTATCAACAATTCAACAAAAACTTTATGGTATTGTTACCAAATAATCACAAATTAAATGTAAAATAGTAAAACAAAAAAAAAGCTCTCCCACGAGTATGTTAATTGCACGTAATGTTAATTGTTATTATTTATTTTAATTGTTTATGTTTAAAATACGTAATGCAGAATACGTGGTTTCAATTAATGTGATAATTTAATGGCCACACTGTATTATAAGAAGTCTACAAAAGTGTGATTGAAGTAACTTTACCTTTGGATCAATTTGGGGCAAATTTCAACAATGAAAATGAATGCGATCAATCCATCTAAATCGCATTCAGGAGCTGTCAATGTCAATATTCCATAACAATGATGACACTGACTCTCTGACTGTTTGAATGATGACTGAGCTCTTGAACGCTGTTTAGATGTACTGATTGCGTTCAATTTAATTGGTGAAATTCACTCTTAAGCACTGACATTTTATATCAAGTTACGTTCTGTTTTAGTTAATTTATCGCTGGAACAAATCCAGCTTCCAAGCTAAAAGTCCTAAATACATTTTATTAGCAACTTTTTATCATTCATTCTCATTCAGTTGTAGGGAATCCGTATGCGCTCAGGCACTCTATTCCATTACGAAGTAAGTAGAACTTTAGTGAGAATTGTGTTGGCACTGCGCGCAGTCACGTACTAAACTAACATGTGCCTCTGAATAGTGCATAAGTAGCTACATGTGAATTCTATTGGCCAGCTAGTATTAAGTTTTTTATCACTTGTTTTGGGAAATATAATGAGCAAATATATTTGACCTTTTGTTGAAGTCTTTATTTTGACATAACGATCGTTACTTCTAAGTTAGAAGTAGCGGTGGTTATGTAAAAAATAAAGTAAGTGAATGTCTAAATAAATTACTTTCGATTTTTTTCTTTTCTTTCCAGCATTTGGTAATTGCTGGCAGTTAAAAAAATACTTAAGAGCGTTTATACAGAAAGTGGGCTACGTCACAAATAGCTGTCAAAATAGCTGTCAAATATTTCGCTGTTTTGATTACGAGTACTTTGGCTTTATTACTGTATGGAAATAAGAAATATAGCTAACCAGTGAACTAAAATATTGATTATGAAATGCAATAATATTAATATCGCAACACCGAATATTTATTTTTAGATATTTAAAAAAAAATGGAAACAGTCCAAATGCCTTTTCTATACCTAAAACGGTTACAAAAACAAAATCAGTGTATAATTGGAATTCATTATTAATATTCTGTTCACCCCATATTTAGCTATATTTCTTATATCCATACAGTAATATTGCCAAATTAATCAAATCATGTAAATATTTGACAGCTATTTGCGACGTTGCTTGCAACTTTTTGGTTGAACGCTCTTAATATCATTATCTTGTAAACGTTTCTAAAGGATTCAATAGTCTCATATGCTTAGTGCGGTTCCTAAAGAAAACTATAAAAAAAAGGTCGATAAACAATAAAAATTGGGCATAAATAGACAATAATATCCCCCGTAACATAATGGAAATAAAAAAGAAACAATGTTAAAAAAGAAACACGATGTAAACCAAAAGAAAGAACAGTGTCCTACATTGTTGGTAAATAAATCTCGAGGATTAATAAGATCACAAGGAAAACAGAGCAAAAGTACGTAAACTAATAAAATAGTTTCGTACATCGGACTTACAAAGTTTTTGTACACTATTCTCGAATACACGTGTTTCTAGTACATACGTAATTCTTTTTTGTTTATTTGGGACCGTGATTAGAGGAATTCAGGGACGTGAAGTGGCTAACGATGTAATGTATGTACACAAGGAATTCTTTTATTGAACTAATGAGAGAGGATTGGCGAATAAAATGTTGTGTTTGTTTGCTACATTAAACTGTGTTAGAATTTTGGATAGTCTAAATTGTAACCTACTTGTTTGTTGGGTGATTGAAGGATGAAATTAGGAGTAGATAACATTTTGTGAAGTCCAATTACTTGGGCTACTTACTTATAGAAATCGGAATTAACACAAGTGTAAAACAATGTTTAGAATTAGACGACAGGACTCCACCGCCGTCCTGTCGGCTTATCTAAACGCCAGGACTCCACCGTTTCACTGCCATGCATTTGTACCCATGCCGCTGGGCCTAGCCCACGCCTCCACTTCGCACTGCCATCAGGGGGCAAGTCGTGGTCCCACCATCATGAACATTGCTATTTCTTATCAGTAGGTAATTCATTCAGATCAGATCTTGTAAGTTAGTATTGAACATATGAGATTGTACCAGCCTACGTCCATTCATTTATTGGAAACACTACACACTCAGCCGTAGCGACGATCAACAGAAGTTCAAAACAATGTTAAGATAGATACCTTGAGTATTTTAGGGTTCGTTTGCGACGATTACAGGACGTAGTGGTTTTATTGGTAAGTCGACCTTAGTTTATAGGGGAACTCTCTCAGACAAACCCTCAAACGTAAAGCATGGGACCTAGGAGACAACCCGATGCATTCTTCAGCAGATCACAAAGCTCCTGGTCCTTCAAAATATGTCGATGAAGATAGTCACAGGCCCTCATACATTACGACACTTGAATTGACTAGGCCAAGTGTTTAGATTTCGTCAGTTAATTTATTTAAATCTATCTATTTTTAAAACAAAGTCGCTTTTCGTGTCTGTCTGTGTGATCGCTTCAACTTAGTCTATTGCAGTCCACTGCTGGCCAAAGGCCACAACACCCTGTCTTTATACTTCCACATAAAGTATGTCCCAGCCACTATAATTTCATTTCTGATTTTATCCTGTGACCGCGTCGGTGTGACCCGTTAATTCTCCTTAACTCCAAAATAAATCCTGATGTGGCTTTCACCACCGTTAAGAGCATTTATTCCGGAAGGTAATATAGATATAACAGAGAAATCTCAATGTTTTGATATTTTCCATTGCACCCATCAAAGAGTAGGGGGCACCCATGTAAAGCTGGGATGGGTCGCTAGATGTAAATAATTAGCACACAATAACAGTGTCCGAGTGTCCAAAAATATATTCCAGAAACCAGTTGCATAAGAGCATACTTCATAAATTAAACATAAACAAGACTCAGATTTTAACATAACGCCGACCCTCTAAATTATTCAAAAAAAGTGTTAAGCTATACTAACTTTTAAGCAACACGTGCAGTCCATATTTTTTTGTTTTTTTTTTTCGCATCCGCTTTCGCACGCCGCCGCCCGTTCCACAGCTAATGTATGCAGAGATGTTATTTGTCAGTTAGCTTGGAAAAATGATGTGAAAATTCGGGTATTTTTAAACGTAAATGATTTTTTTGGCAATGAAGTAGGCGTAGCTGCATCATCATTTCACACTGCAGCGAGCCGCGCACGCCGCTGTCAGCCGAATGGCCAACCGCGGAACCCTAGCTCTGCTACCGCCACCGCGATGGTTGCGCTCCCGTCGTGAGCTTCGAGAACTACAGACTAATACGTGCTGTGCAGTGTTTGGTTTATTAAACATTTTTTTTTTTTTGTTGCCCGAAATTGATTTTTTTACCCAATACCTTTTAGTGCCTTGACTGGTCGTTTCTTTTCATCACCTCAGCAGGCTCCTAACAGGTATCTTATCACTATTGATCTCTCTGGCTTTATTAGGTTATGCATGGTCTGTTGGTTTCGTCTTCATTGTTTCAAGAGAATTTGCTGAGAATCCGCATGATCCAAGCTATGCAACCTTTTAGCTAGTTGTATGTAGCATAGTACATATGTACTATGGTACATACATATGGTACATATGTACCATACCATACCATACACTAGTGAAAATAGTACCATCGCATTTCTTCCCGTGGGTGTCGTAAAAGGCGACTAAAGGACTCACTAGAGAATGGGCAGCAGAGTTCTCTACGCATTTTAACACCATACTGTGATCGCCAACCCGCCTGCCAAGCGTGACGATTATGGCAGGCCTATGTCCAGCGGTGGACGTTTTTTGGCTGAAATGATGAAGATGATGATGAAATCTACCGGTCGATAACCTTCCAGTAATGTCACAATGTACAAGATTTTCCTTGTTAACCGGTTCAATCGCAAGTCAAATAACAGGCTCAAAAACATCCACGCCTGTAATTCCCGAAGTATCAAGCAGAGATGTACCTATAGTATACCAACATTTTGACAGGTATTTTTAACATAAACATGTTATGTTTATGTTAAACTTTTAATTTAATTTATGTCAAACATACCTGTAATTCCCCGAAAAGTTAGGCAGAGGTGTACGTATAGTACCCCACATTTCGCCTGTTATGTTTAACTCCCATATAATAGGGGGTGAGTCGAACTCCAACCCGCTACTGAGAAATTCTTGACGGAAAATCTAATAACACTTCCAATCGGTAGAATTACTATTTCGGAGAGGCAAAGGGAAAGATAAAACAATAAAAGATTGTCATTAATTGTAATCATTCTGTGCGAGATATAAATGGCAACTGATAGTTGATAGCCAACAAATTGCCAATTTGACAGAACTTATGGTAAGTAATACCTACTACTTACCATAAGTTCTATTTAGTGACTTGCTGATTTTGTCACCGAATTTGTCGCTATCGACAAAGCGGCTGACAAAATCTGTGTGTGGACATGAGATATTGCAATCGCCAGCGATTCGTCGGCTATTAAATTAGCTGCGTGTATACCTAGCATTAGAATAATTTTATCTCCAATCACTATGCTTTCAATTAGGCTTTTGAGCTAATTGCAACTCTGTTCATGGGCGTAGTTTGCCTGTTTGAAATCAAATCCTCGCTACACTAGGACTTGATTTCAACTGGCCTCATTCTGATTATACAGACTGACAGTATTCGTACTTGAATGTTAGTAGGCCTTTCGTTTATTCTAAATAGTACGGCGATTTAGGCAACATCCTTGGGAATGTTTTAAACCGGAGCAACAAAAAAATTTTTTTTTTAAGGTTTTGTTCTATGAGAGATAGTTTGAATTAGTTCGGCATCCCTTACGTACTGTTGAATTGTTAAAAATATATAGGTATCCCACATTTTTCCAATTTAAACAAAATGGCCATAGTAAGACGAAAAGTCACGACACGAAAAGAGAACTAATTCAAAAACCAGAAACGGGTAGCAGCATTGCTAACAAGCTTCTCACTTACATCCAACTAGCGTCCATTTTTCACCCGTACCAAAATCACGACACACGAAGAACAAGAAACACATCAATAACACGTTGACGTCACCAAATTGTGACTTGTGTAACGGCTTTTTTTTTAAACACAAGCAAGGAGGGCGTTCTTTTTTATCTTCGGCCAACTACCATTAATCAGGCCGGTCTCTCTCGCGTGAAACTCGTTGGAAACAAGAAAAGTTTCCTTTCACTCGAATTAAAATCTTCAACGGAATGACTCGGTGTTTTTTTTAGTTCCTTTTTTAAATTCAGACGACAGTTTGATAAACTGCACTTTGTTTCAATTTGACGATTGCACTAATTGGATTGGTGATTTGTTAGGGATCGGTGGAGGTTATTGGAAACTCGTCCTGAGGGATGGAATGAAGTAGGTTTTTGTATTTTTTTTCTGTAAACGTTTGATGAAAGCTCCACAAATTAAATGGTGGAAAATAGTCCCGTTAGTTTATCTTTGATCTCACAATGACTAAGAGTCGTTTGAATCAAATTTGGCTCTGTATAGATTTATAATTTTTTCTCATAAATCAGCTATGATATTTGGCCTACCTTCGGTTAAAACAATAAAATGTCCACCAGAGGCCATTATGGAAATAACTGCTTACATATTTTAGCAGGGAATTATTACAAACTGAAACTTACGTAACCTATTTCAAACACTAATTCCCAAAATACTCGTAATATGTGGTTTATTAAAATACGGCCTCTTTAGTGTGCAGTCACGTCACAAATATGAACGTGAGCAGTTTGCCGAAAATATGCAAACGGGCTGATGCTAAAACCACGTTAACATTTAACGTTGTATATCAACTATGTAGTTATAACTATGAACGAGTTGCGAAAATTTTGTAAGAATTATTATTAATTTTAGAGGGGCTCGTGGCTAAATTATAACAGCTGCACGGGTCGATCAAAGGTTAAGCTACGCTTGCTGCGGTCGATTCATGAATGGGTGACCATTCATTACATATCGAGCCGTTGGTCCCGGCTGTCATTTGTAGATCGTCTTACAGTCGTTACGGGTCGTCAGAAGCCTGAAAGTCTAACAACCAGTCTTCAAATAGGCATATAAAATACTGGTATTCAGCTGCATCTGGTTAGACTGGAAGCCGACCCCAATATACATAGTTGGGAAAAGGCTAGGCACATGATTTTATTTTTAGCATCGGGTCACACCGGAATGGCAGCGGCCGGCAGCGACGCGGCGAGCACTTTCAGTGTGAAATAATTTTAAACTTTATAAACATACTTAAAAGACCAATATCGCTTGAAAAGCTTGAAAAGGTCGCGAGGTCACGCGCATTTTGTCGGTGGTTCTGCCCGCGGCTGTCAGCGGCGACGCAAGGCCGCTCGTGGCACCGCGGCCGCGCGTATGTAATGTAGAAACTAAACTAGTCAAGAGGAGACTAGGCGCGTGGGATCTGGAGGTCGCGCGAGGCCGCCAGCGACCGCCAGCGGCGACGCCGGGAACCGCTGCCGGCCGCTGGCACCCACTGTTAGCCGCGCGTCGCCGCTGGCAGCCGCGGGCAGAACCACCGACAAGAAGCGCTTGGCGCTCGGCCGCTCGCCTTTCAAGCGATACTGATATTTTAAATATGTAGATAAAGTTTAAAATTATTACACACTAAAAGTGCTCGCCGCGTCGTCGCTGGTGTGACCCGACGCTTACGAAATGTATATTTTGTAAAACGAAATTAGTCATTAATCTTGTGTTCGTTATTGCACCGTGGATTCCTGGATTTGATCCTAAAGTCAGGCAAAGTGTTATTGGGTTTTTCCATAATCCATTCCATTTCTCAGTGGCAGGATTAGCTCTCTGTCTACCTTCTTCTTCTTTTCGTGTGGTTAGTGACTAACCTGGTGTCAGAGTTGTAAAGCCGCCCATCGGCCTCTGACTTGGCTTCACATGCCGTCGTGAAATATCTGTCAGGCGTTTCCTTACGATGATGACATGTAACATAATGACGACGTATATAAATGATAAAAACAACATTCATGACTTTGACTTTCGACTTCGACTTCGACTTCGATTTGACTTTGAATTTGATTTTGACTTTGACTCTGCCATTGCCATCGTCATCGCCATCGTCATCGATGTCGTCGTCGCCATCGCAATCGCCTTAGCCATTGTCATCGTTATGATCATCATCTGATTTGTAAAACTTTTCTCAAATAATAAAAACTCTGCAACGGGCTGACGACGGCCACAAAAATTAAAAAAAACAGAAAAGTAAAAAGCAGTGAAAAAAAGTGACACTTTCCGCACTAATTTACTGCTTGGAAAAGGCTCTTTTCGAGCAAATGCATTGTAAACAATCTTGTAAACAGTTTTATTTACTCCCTTAACGTAATATTCGAATTATAAACTACAAAACGAGTTTATACTGACGTACATTATAAACACAATACCGAAATTTAAAAATATAATCAAATCATAACACTTTTTATCTACTCTCATATCGTAATATTCGAATTATAAACTTCAAAACGAGTTTATATTGACGTACATTGTAAACACAATACCGAAATTTAAAAATAGAATCATATCATAACACTTTTTCTCTAACAAAATAATGGTAGGTAATATAACATATTTTACAAGGCATTTGCTCGAAAAGAGCCTTTTCCAAGCAGTAAATTAGTGCGGAAAGTGTCACTTTTTTTGACTAGTGCTTTTTACTTTTCTGTTTTTTTTTAATTTTGGTGGCCGTCGTCAGCCCGTTGCAAAGAGTTTTTATTATTTGAGAAAAGTTTTACAAATCAGATGATGATGATAACGATGATGATCGATCGATCGATGGCGAAGGCGATGGCGACGGCGATGGGATGACGATGGCGATGGCGATGGCGATGACGATATCGATGACGATGGCGATGGCAATGGCGGAGTCAAAGACAAAGTCGAAGTGGAAGTGGAAGTGGAAGTGGAAGTGGAAGTGGAAGTGGAAGTGGAAGTTAAAGTGGAAGTGGAAGTGGAATTGGAATTGGAAGTGGAAGTGGAAGTGGAAGTGGAAGTGGAAGTTGAAGTGGAAGTGGAAGTTGAAGTGGAAGTAGAAGTGGAAGTGGAAGTGGAAGTGGAAGTGGAAGTGGAAGTGGAAGTGGAAGTGGAAGTAGAAGTCGAAGTGGAAGTAGAAGTCGAAGTCGAAGTCGAAGTCGAAGTTTATTTTTTTCTCTCACAATGCAAAGTAAAACGTTGTATGATACACGTGCGTAAGATGATTTCCGACTCGTGTCGACTTATACACTCGCTCGCTGCGCTCGCTCGTGAATAAAATGTTACTCATCGGAAATCACCTACCTTCCGCACTTTATTATTATTATTATTATCTTTATTTCCCAAAAAACATATACAGAAAATCGCACTATAGGTCTATCGCAACTCGCACTATAGGTAGGATGATGATGATAACGATGATGATCGATCGATCGATGGCGAAGGCGATGGCGACGGCGATGGGATGACGATGGCGATGGCGATGACGATATCGATGACGATGGCGATGGCAATGGCGGAGTCAAAGACAAAGTCGAAGTGGAAGTGGAAGTGGAAGTGGAAGTGGAAGTGGAAGTGGAAGTTAAAGTGGAAGTGGAAGTGGAATTGGAAGTGGAAGTGGAAGTGGAAGTGGAAGTTGAAGTGGAAGTGGAAGTTGAAGTGGAAGTAGAAGTGGAAGTGGAAGTGGAAGTTGAAGTTGAAGTGGAAGTGGAAGTGGAAGTGGAAGTGGAAGTGGAAGTGGAAGTAGAAGTCGAAGTGGAAGTAGAAGTCGAAGTCGAAGTCGAAGTCGAAGTTTTTTTTTTTCTCTCACAATGCAAAGTAAAACGTTGTATGATACACGTGCGTAAGATGATTTCCGACTCGTGTCGACTTATACACTCGCTCGCTGCGCTCGCTCGTGAATAAAATGCTACTCATCGGAAATCACCTACCTTCCGCACTTTATTATTATTATTATTATCTTTATTTCCCAAAAAACATATACAGAAAATCGCACTATAGGTCTACAATTTTTAATTTGTGGTAGAGAACATAAACATAAAACATTTGGATGCTGCAGAAATCTGTACACAATAGATTGAACTCTGTCTCTTAAACTAGGGTATCCTGTATCTTAAGAGACAGTGTATCACAGTGAGGTTCCAATTGATATATGTATGAGTGGACTGTGTCGATTTACGTTCAGTAGGGAAACAAGTTATAATTTACTTAATATTTAAATTATTTATGAGTTAGTGAGAGTGGGAGGGTGAGGGTGAATGAGTGTGAATGTAGGTGTGTAGGTATTTGTATAAGAGTGAGGATAGGTAGGTGATGTGGTGTTGGTGTGTAAGTGAGTGGGGGATTTGTATGTACGAGTGTATATGGATGCAAGGATAGAAGTATTCGTGCAAGCATGGGGATTAGTGTGTGCTTATTAGGCAATGTAGGTAAATAAAGACTCCGTTTCGGCATAGTCCTGTTTGAGTAGCCATTCCGTCACTTTTAATTTTAGGTTGTGTTTGTTGAGGTCTAATATATTCAGTTTTTTATGAATGATTTTGTAAATGTAAGCGCTAATTACATAATACTGATGCCTTGCGAAAGTGCTCCTGTGTTGGGTGCCTGAGGGAAGGTTAATGCGTTTTGTTGGGTTAGACGGGGGAAGGCTGCTATGTTTCCTAAGGATAGATTGAAGCACAAAGAGCTGACGGACTGTAAGAACCTTGCAGTCTGCGTACAGTTGTGTTGTTGGGTATCTATGGGGCTTCCTTGTCATTACTTTTAGTACGGCTCTCTGTGCTCGTTCTGCCCTCAGGATATGACCTTTCGTTGCAGCACCCCATACTGAGATGCAATATCCTATGACCGATTGGCATAGTGCATAATACACCATCTTCAATAAATCGGCATTAGCAGAGTTTCGGAGGGATTTAAATATATGTATACTTATAGCATAAATAACTATTTTTCTATTACGATACAAGGCAAATCCAAGAAATTAATATCACCAACGAGTCTCCATCAACTTTTGTAATGGAACGTTAGGGGGGACAACAACACCGCTCTAGCGCATGCGCGGTGATGTGCTGGGTGCAGGCGCCAGTCATATGGAATTTCGTGGGTTTTTTTTATTCTTTATCTTTAACTTAATCAAAAATCATGATTAAGTAGGTTCAATCCCGATGTATGAGAGTAGATAAAGTAGTGTATGAAACTGCACATCACTAGGTATTAAAACACTCGTGTGAAACGTTCGTATTTTAATACCCCTTATTATGCAACAGTTTCAGTTTTTTTTATGCGCTAATAAATACACTTGAATGTTTCTTTTTACTTCAAGAAGCTATCTTGCGTGGTTTTGGAAATATTTCATGATTAGTTAGTGGATTGCTCGTCATCATCTGTCTAGTTTTTTCCCAACTATGTTGGGGTCGGCTTCCAGTCTAACCGAATGCAGCTGAATACCAGTATTTTAAATGGAACGACTGCCTATCTGACCTCTACAACCCAGTTACTGGGTAACACGATACCCCTTGTTAAGACTGGTTGTCAGACTTTCGAGCTTCTGACGACCCGTAATAACTGTCGGGTCCAACGGCTTTAAGTGCTTTCCGAGGCACGGAGGGGCTTTGGTATAGTCACCCATCCACGGACCAACCGCGGCAAGCGTAGATTTACCTGATCGATCAACCCGTGCGGCTGTTATTACTAAGCCACAAGCCCCTTTTTTTATTTGTTGATCAGTGTTATTTGATATATTTTGCACTGGGCCTGTGTGGCGGATTATGCCAATTTACTACGATGTTTAATGATTTATTTTTAATCATGTTCCATATCTGCTAAGGTGACTCTTCTCGCTTGGACTCGAGCTGTAGAAGAATAGTTTTCCAACTTGGTAAGGAGATTAGCCAGTTAGTTAGGTAGATTACTAGGCTACTAGAGGCACTGACTGTGTAGGTACACAGGATGCGCCGGGTATCGACTCAACCGTAGGAGCTGATTGCATTCCATTAATTACTTAATGCGCGATTTTATGACAGCTGTGCGCATAGATTGCATTAAGTCTGCGGCGCGTGAGTCGGCGACGGTACGAAATGTTGCCATTTTAAATATTATGTTTATATAAACATTTAGGACTAAGTATTTATTTTATTTTTGTCTTCTTTGGTTTTTCACTATATGCTGCACCTGTTGACGTCATCACGTCATCGCCGGCTATCACTGAAAACCAGCGCTGGGGCTCTGTCTCGCATGGGGTCGCAGCATTATGCTGATCGATGGTGGATGTGACGCATATTTTTCCCCAAATTGTTATTTTCGTGTTTTGTTCTTTCCTTGCGTCATGTTTTTTCACTGTAGTTTTAATTTTCTCCTAATTAGATCTTAAGATGTTGAAATAGGTGTGGTTTAATAGCAAAAACACGACGACTGAATTGGTTGGAAGGTTTAGCTGCGCTTGCAGCGGTCAGTACTGGTTACTATTCTTTTCGCTGCTACACTGGAAGATTTTTACTATTTTTTCTACAATTAGTTCAATTCTTCATCCTAAAAAGCCATAAATTCACCCCTGCCTATCCCTATAGAGAAAAGTCAGGCGTAAAAATATAATGTTTAACGGTGGATAATTCAAACTCAAACTCAAACCATTTATTTTAATTAAACCATTTACAGGCACTTTTGAATTGTCAAATAGTCGCGTCAGTTAGTCAGAAAGTTGAAGCTAGTTCAAAAACGTAGATCTTTATGGAGAAGAACGGGCAAGAAACTCCAAGGACACTCTTTTAAATATAGAAAATGACAAAATCCTGGGTACATTATACTTGTTGCATCTTTAAGTGAGAACAATGTACAAAAAATAATCAAAACAATTCAAAATTTAAGATTAAAAGATCTAAATATTTTACGATATGATCACTAATGTTTGACCACATCATGCAGTAATCGTACGTTTGACTGTTCATATCGCTAAACGTTTAGTATTCAATGTTCTGGCCAGACCATGTCATGATGTGACCAGAGGTCGACGTTCATTTCATGAAATGATCAATTTTAAGATCTGGTCACGACATTATATAAACCTTGATAACAAAACAGCAACACATAGAACATCGAAACACCACAATCTTACACAATTATACCATATAATGCCAAATTACACTAATTTTTATAGATCTGCCTAAACAATTTGAACCATTCACCCACTACAATCCGTCACTCAGGCTTACAATGTTTAAGTGACGTGTATATATTGTATATATTGTGTATAATGTATAAATGACGTGTATAATGTATATTTAGTCTTCCCTACAAAAGGGTGGCTGCATCCATTGTTTTTGAGTACACGTGCGGCCGTTGGAAATGGGACACTCACTGTTCGTAACAATTGTTCTGATGCTGTTTTGTTTTCGCTTTTGGTATAAATTTGCGTTTCTAATGGATTTTTGCTTTTGAGTTGAAGGTGGATTGTGGTTATTATAGTGTTATACCTGGGTTTATTTAAGCAGAATAATCGTTCATTGAACTTTTTAATGCAAACAAAGTTCAGCTGAATTTGGAATAAGTCTTGAGTACTTGCGTCCTTTAAAATACCAGCAAACCGTTGTAGTTTATTAATTTAAACAAAATTTTAGAATTAAATACTTAAACATGGTGTTGCAAAAAAATCTCTAAGCATTTACAGCAAAAATACAAACAAATAACCTTTAAATCCACATAAATTCCTATAATTAATAATCTCATATTTCTACATTTTATTAAAAAATATATTGTAAAGGTGGTGATGACATAATTAAGAATTTTCTTTAAAATAATTAGCACGATACATCTTCTTAATGAAGAAGAGAAAAAAATACAATTAATTACCAACTCTAAATTAAATAGGACGTAATTGATGCAATTTCTCATAACTCCATCACATCACTTCTACTTAAAAATTTTGAAGGGAACGCAATTTTTTATGTGAAATAATTCTTTAATTTATGAGTCGCATTAATAAAGATATGACTTTCCTCGTTAGTTATGCAAGATGTTAGTTGTTGATTTCAATTGTAATTTATTGAACGAAGTTTTTTTTTTTTTCATTTGTGATGCTAGCTCGATGAAAAACATTACATAAACTGTATATCCAAACTATTAAGCAAACAAAACTTTATGAGGTCATGAGTGAGTGTGTGTGTGTGGAAAGTGACACCGGTGACTGAAAAGTTGTGTGTAAAGTTTTGAGTATGAATGTGGATGGCTATACGAGTAGGGGATGACCAAAGAAACGATGGATGGACTGTGTGAAAGATGATAGCTAGAAAGGGAGTGACTACAGAGAAGATGGCTAATAGAGAAGTTTGGAAGAAAAAGACATGTTGTGCCGACCACAATTAAGGGGGATGCGCTAAGGTAGCCCGCGAAATTCAAATTTTCTTAAGTTTTTTGCAATTTGCAGGTCAGTGTCAGGTTGTATGTTAATTAAAATATGATTCGCGACGGTAACAAACATGGCTTTAGATAATTATAATCATTACAATCAGGAATACAACTTCATAAGTAAGCAAAAACGTCAATGTCATGATTTCATGAAATAGTCATTCAATGGAATTATATGAACTTAGAGAGTTGTATTGATCATTTTTATGATTACAATTCTATAAATATACATTTGATACGGCCGCGAATCATATTTAAATCAACTTACATGATATTGATCTGCAAATTGTAAAAAAACGTGACATAATTTGAATTTCGCGGGCTACCTTGACGCTTCCGCCTTAAGGGCAGGACAATGGCGATGGGTGAGTGTGTGTCACATCAATTACCTATCTATTTAATACTAGTTGCGCTCCCTAGTTTCACCAGCATAAGTATCAATCCTGTGGAAATATCGGGATAAAAAGTATCCCATGTCCTAATCCAGGTCATGATCTACCGATATGCCAAATTTCATCCATCTGTTCAGCCGCTTTAGCCTGAAAGCGTAACAAACAAACTCACTCTCACATTTATAATATTAGTTAGGATAATATTGACCACTGTCACAAAATTACATTTATTAGTAGCTCAATCAACAGCCTCGTTGGTCTAGTGGTCGCAAATGTGACTGCTGAACATGAGGTCTTAGGCTCAATTCCCAGGTCTGGCAGTGTTATTGGTTTTTTCCATTAAGAATTTCTCAGTAGCAGCCCGGAGTCTGGACTTGTGCCCCGTTGATGGCAAAAGGCTCTATTACATGGGACCTAAACATAACTGGCAAAATGTGGATGTACTACAAGTACGCCTCTGCTTAACCTTCGCGAATTACAAGCGTGATGTTATGTTATGTAGCTCATTCAGTTGTGCACGTTTTATGTTGACTCAATATTTGTCATTAAATGTTGCAATCGTCTGATAACTGTTATCCTAGGAATTAATTAATTAACCAGTTTGATAGCTTTTGTATTGGAAATATGTCAAACTGCCGTATTTAGTCTTCACATAGCAGCAGTTATCTGATTTAAAAACCGGCCCTAAGTATGTTTACGTATCCGTAAATAGATAACACACTTAATAACAATTTTAACAAAAAAAAAAATCGTCTTTTCTTTTTTGTCTTCAAGTAATGTATGTGATTACAGGTTCCTTCACTTATTCAATCACTGTCTATTAAATCATGGCTTGAACTCAGACTGAGAAGGAAATCAAATGCAAGCCTCTTCGTTAAAAACAGCCGATTATAAAATATAATTATAACTTTATGTATGTCCCGGAGTGTACCGGTATAAGCAAATAGCGTGTTTTCGCTCACTGCGACCACACAGTGCCTAGCCCAGCGTTATCCCACACCGAAAATGTATTTGTTATGGCTGTAAGATACCTTACACAGGTGTTACGTAATTTGTTTACCTTCGTAAACCATAAACAAAGATAAAAACTTTATATAATCTTGAACAAATAATTCAGGATGGATTAGATTTGATTCTAAAACTGACGAATTTAAATCTCTTTAATTTAACAAAGAGAAAAGTGATAAGAATAATATTTTGTGGTAAAGATATGTATCAAGTCTGAGTAGATGCTCTCAGTCAATGGTGTCATTCACACTTGAAGCAATTTTAAGCAAGATTTCTTAATTAAGCTAAATATGATGCCCACTCCCACTCACTGAGAGGAGACATGTATCCCAGCAGTGGCAACATTATAGAATGATTATGCTTGTGCTATGCTATGCCAAATATATCTGTCGGCACAGGACATAGGGGAGGGTTCGTGCTTCTACCTTCTGACATTGTTGTGGGCTGTTTGTGGATCTCGGGCAATTAAAAGATGATAACAGCTTCTAACACTTAGTTTATGTACACTTAGTCTTTACAGTTACACAAATCACTATTAACAACTATTGTCCTAATTAATCTTGTCCATTAATAATAATAATAAAAATAAAGTAATAAAACTTGGGATCAAACTATGTGCGCACGCGTCTCATGAACGTGTGACAGTTCCTAGGTCTGAAGGGTGACTGGCGCTCCTGTTGTTTCCGGCGCCCTCGCCCTCAGGTCCTTAGACTCCGTCATAGCGCACAGACTATACTTCAGTCGGCAACACTGTATTTCATGCGACATATCTATTATTATTAGGTATGTGAAAGAACCGGTCGACGTGGCTTGATAGGCTTTTGTTTGGGCGTCTTTCGGCGGAAAAGATGATGTAAAGATCTTCTAAAAATATTTCCACCTCATAATGTTATATAGAAAGAAAACCTATTTATTGTGACTCGCACAAATCATCACAAATTGTAAGAGCGTTTATTCAGAAAGTTGACAACCTCGCAAATACATAGATGTCAAATATTTTCCTGCTTTGATTAATTTAGCAATATTACTGTATGGAAATAAGAAATATTGCTAACTAGCGAACTAGAATATTGATGATGAAATGCAATAATTAATATCATAACACTCAATATTTCGTTTTGGATGTAAAAAAAGTATTTGTAAACTTTCAAAATGCCTTTTTTACACCTAAAACGGTTACAACGTCAACGTGTTATAATTGCAATGCATTATTTAATATTCTAGTTCGCTTGTTAGCCACTTTTCATATTTCCATACAGTAATATTGCCAAATTAATCAAAACAGATAAATATTTGAAAGCTATTTGCGACGTTGCCAACTTTTAGGATAAACGCTCTTAAACGAAAAACATAAAAAAACAAAGTAAGATGAAAATAATAACAGAAAGTCCTGTACGAAGTCAAAAGGCTCCTATCTCAGCATGATGCTGCGACATTTAAAAATAAGTGTCGCAGCGCTGGTATTCTGATTCATGATCCATTGTTATGTCACGGATAGATACAGGAATAAATAATATTAAAACATCTCGCTACACCTTGTATACTAGTATCTAATGACAGGTTACGTTCGTAACGTTTAACCGCAACTTCCTCAGAAAGTGTTGTCGTTGACGTAATGTATTTTAGTCGGTTTTGGTTAGTCGTAATTATGACACATTGTAGCAAATGTTTGTTTGTAGACGTAGCGTAGGTTTGTTAAAATTTACATGTGTAAAATTTAATGTATTATTGTAGAAACTGAGCGTGCATGTTGCTGAAAATAGGAGCAGATTGAGGTACATCATAAAATAAAGTTAGTGTTTAAAACATGACGTGGTCACGACCATTAGCATTGGAGAAATAATGCAAGGATGAGGAAGAACTTACTATTAATGGTATCTTCAGCAAAAATACAGAGCATTGATAGCCTCAAACTGCCAATTCATAGGTCTCTAGTTCGAACCAAAGGCACGTTCCTCTTACTTTTCGGATTCATGTTCGTATTGTATAATTATCACATGCTTCAAAAACGGTGAAGAAAAACATCGTGAGGAAACCGGCACGACTTTTTTTTTATTTTTTATTTCGGAATTTATCAAATAACTTCTCCCGCTCTAGCCCGAGCGGGAGGGCGTTTCAGACTTTTACTGACTAAAACCCACCAGTGTTCCTTCCGTTGCCTGTGTGCCGAGGACGCGATATCCCTTTCGGACAAACTCGCAACCCTGGCAGGTAGGGTAGGTAAACGGTGAAGGAAAACATCGTAAGGAAACCGGCATGCCTGAGAGATATTTCTCGACGGCATGTGCAGCCCAAGTCAGAGGCTCATGGGTGGCTTTAAAACTCTGACACCAGGTTAGTCACTAACCACATGAAAAGAAGAAGGAGAGCAAAATATGTCTGATTCTGCTCTTTGTCTAAATCTTATCATTTATAAATACTGGTTGTCACGGACAGTGAAAACTGTTACCATGGATTCAGTACATGATTCTGAACCAACCATGACTGAAATTTTTCGCCGGTTATTTAACAAAAAAAACAGCTGTTTCATATTAACGGAAAGTGCAATACCTATCTACGCGGTCAAAATGTATGGAAGATCAGATTTTTCTTTAAATAATTGACGAAAAATTTCAACCCAGCGGTTCAGAATCATGTACTGAATCCATTAATAGTTTTCGCGTTGAAGTCCCTCCCACCCTGTACGAGTATCGTCTTCTTTATTAATCAACAGTCAGCTTCCAGTCTAACCGGATGCAGCTGAATACCGTATTTTAAAGGGAGCGACTGCCTATCTGACCTCCACAACCCAGTAACTGGGTAATACGATACCCCTTGGTAAGACTGGTTGTCAGACTTTCGGGCTTCTGACGACCCTTAACGACTGTCAGAGAACCACGAATGACAGCTGGGACCAACGGCTTAACGTGCTTTCCAAGGCACGGAGGAGTCTCGGTATGTAAAGATGGTCACCCATTCACAGACCAACCACGGGAAGTGTAGCTTAACGTTATGGATCGAACCGTGCGTTTTTTCTCAAAAATATAGAGCACATACACCTAAAAACACGTCCATAAGGTATTACATAACTGTTTTGTACTCGCCGTCACTTGTCCCTACATAAAGGTTCATTAGAAAACAAGCGTCAGTCAGCATCTGTCTGGCATTAATGCTGAAATGAACCTTTTTGGCGCAGCCGTGAGGCACACACTACTCGTATTATTGTTAAAATATTATTGTCACTTTTTTATTTTGTATTTTATGTTTCATGAACTGTGTCCAAATAAACATTATTCTTTCTTTATTTGTACATTTTTCACAAAAACTGAAACAAGTGCCAGAATTTCGCAGTTTTTCGAGCACCATGGGAGTAACACAAGGTTTTCAGGGTGACAACCTACTCTCAGGGGACCTAACAACATTATAAAAAAATCGTAGTTACATGCGCGTTTGCGATGTTTGATATTGTTATTGACTGGGCTACTTAGCATGACCACAATAGAATCTGATGGAAGAATAAACAAAATGACAGATATTGTTTCTCTGTCATTTTGTCTATTTTTCCGTCGACAAAACCTGTAGAAAATCCGTTTTTATGGTTGTCAGGCTACGCTTGCTGCTACGATCCGTAGGCCTCCTTCTGCTTTCTTCAAGCACAAGTTAATTTTCTAATGTATCAGTACCTACGTCATTTTTTTTTACCAAAAAACAGGGCAAGAAAAATAATCTGTACGTCTGTACTTAAGAAAATTAATCTGTTCGTCTGTATTTACTGGAGGTATAGGTATAAATAGAAACAACTACATTTTACGAACATATTTATTTAACATTTAAACACAACATATTTGGTCTCTAGCGCAATCAGTGGCCTCTCCAATTTTTAATGGTGGTGGACATTTGAAATCGCTTGGTGAAAGGCACATACCGCCTTTCGACTTGCATTTTATAAGCACTTTTGCTGAAACAAATTTATTTCATTAGGTGTTTACTTGACAGCGCGTCTAAAGATTTTACGACGCCAAACTTACAGAGTTGATTTTATAAGAAAACTAAATTAAACATTCACCTTTTTTTAAACAATTTAACATGGATTAAATAACATCTTCCCATCTGCAGTGTCGGTGAGTGCTCGCATTTTTGATTCATTACAATTCATCTAAACAAAAAAAAAAAAAAAACAAAAGTAGTGGTAGACTTGTACACACAGGCACATTTACTGATGCCAAGTTGCTTTTAGTGGTAGACTCCCACGAAATAAACTCCCCAAAACGGACGTATCGACAACTTTACGTTTGTATAGTTTTAGAGTGGTCTATTCGTCCGATTCGTGTGAGTTTATTTCGTGGGAGTCTACCACTAAAAGCAACTTGGCAGCAGCAAATGTGCCTACTGCCAAGCTGCCGCCAAGCAATTTACTGTGTTCGGAGTTTAATTTCAGCATTGACTCTGGGATGTCACTGCCACCTATGCACATCTGTAATACCATGATTGCAGAATACTCCCATATGTGGCGGTCATCACTTAAGATTTCGTACTGACAGCAAACAGGTCCGGAACTTACATGGTTTACAGCACTCCATACCAAGATCTTGCTGAACTGGGCACAGGCCTTTTGCACCTACTTTTGTACCTATTGGACAGGCTACTGATCTTGCGCAGGTACCACCAACAACCATACAGGGTAGCTCGAAGAATGGTGCGTTTCCAGCTGGAAATAAAGTGTTGAAAAATATTTAGTCATCAGGTATGAAGCGCGACTGCGGAACTTAGGTTCCTGAGTTAGGTCCCCGAGTCGGGTTTTTGGTCTCAGGGTCTAGATTTGTGTGATTTTATAGGCTCACACCAGGGTGTCCAATGCCAGAATGTCCAGTCGCGGGAAAGTCCAAAAGGGATACCGTGGCCCCTGGCAACGTACAGGCAACTGAAGGAACACGGGTGGATTTTAGTCAGTAAAAGTCTGACACGCCCTCCCGCTCCACCCAGAGCGGGAGAAGTTATTTGATAATTTTCCACCCTCAAAAAAAAAGGATGTCCAATGTAGTAGGTTGCATGCGACCTACATATAAGTACCTAATAAGCAGAATCATAGTGAACTTTACATCTCTACATAATACATTGGAAATTGCAGATGTGATGATATTATTATGTTATGTTACAGAATATGTATTAGATTGCCCAACGAAACGGTCTTTGAAATTGCACGAAAAAATCAACTAATATAAAATAATAATACCAGCCTGTTACTGTCCCACTGCAGGGCAAAGGCCTCTTCTCACACAGAGAAGGCACGAGCATTGATCACCACGCTTGCTCAAGACGGGTTGGTGATTTCAGACTTATATTAACTACAAGTCCAGGTTTCCTCACGATGTTTGCCTTCACCGATGTCAGTAATGTCCAAGATAAACTCAGAAAGTACATATGAATTGAAAAAGTCACATTGGTACTTGCCCGGATTTGAATCCACAACCTCGTGCATGAGAGGCGAGGCCTTAACCACTGGGCCATCACGACACACAAACAAACAAATATAGATATAGCAATAATTCGCTAGTCCTTTAAAAGTTATTACTACTCCATTACGGATTATGAAACGATACATTGTTGCAGCTGACCTAGAAATCAGTAACGGTTTGCAATATTTGTTTAATAACTCCAACCTTTGTTTACAAAGAAAGATAAGCTCTTAACACTAAGATAAGTTTGTAAATAAAACACCGCAAATGCATACAAGATAGCTGTCAAGTGGTATTCGGGTTGGATTCCGAAACACCAGATTGTGGGTTCCAAACTTGGTTAATAACAAATGGGGATAACAATGAAAAACTAAAATTGACCTGACCTTCCACATTTTAATATTGATTTATGAAGTGAAAATTTGACAAATAAGCGTAATTTGAACACGTTGCTGATTCCACCAAAAAAAAAAAAGAAACTTACAATTAGCAGGGTCTACTTCAAATTGTTCACTCACAGTTGCTGAACTCAATACGATATTCAAAGCGACCGTCAATGATAATATTCTGAAGAACATTGTTATTGCACAACCACTCCTACCTAAGTTTCTAAAAAGACTGATATAGGCAGTGACTTTATCCCCGATGTAAGTCGCATACTACGTACTCGTTTACAAGTGGATATGGATAATGGTTTGACATATCCTGTTAATACCGGTTGGCGAAACCCAAATGCGTCATTATGTTTGATTAATTTCCATAACATTTTTAGGCCAGACAATAGTTAAGTTACTATTTAAGAAACGGATATTTACATAATTAAGGAGCCCTTTGGTAGCATTGTACCTATCAATAATTTCGTAGACTATTGTTAGGTCTTTTAATTAGTTCTTAACATAATCTATATATTCAATTCCGGGCTGCGGGCTTGTGAAAGATGGATGGAGTCGATTTAAGCCTTTGCACATGAGTGGGGCAGTTAAAAAATAATCAACCATTGATAACTGCATTATTTTCCCTAAGTCAAAATGTTGGATTATGTTTTGAGCTTTATGTTTTCTGTAAGTCTATTTTATCTTCTTCTAAATAGGTACATATTTTAACTAAAAGTAGTAGAAAAAACTAAAAATACTACCTAGATGGACGATATTGCTTCCTCTGCATAATCAGCCTGTAATGTTCCCACTGCTGGGAAACAGGCCTCCTCTCAGTGAGAGGGAGTTGGCCATAATCCACAACGCGAGCCCAGTGCGGAAAATGGTAGCTGTCACATCTCACATGTCCTCGAACTCCCCCACGCTCAGCAGTTGCGCTTGCCACAAAAACACCACGATAGTTGCTTATGTACTACTGAATATATGACATGTATAGCCATCGTTTGGTTCAAGTTGATAGGAGTGAACTCCTAGATAAAATGTAGTCGGGGAAATTCGTCTTCTAACTTACTATCGATTTAAATTGTCCATAAATTAAAATTATAACAGTATCATTCTTTGACAGTTGTATAAACAAACAACTGCAGTGATAGCCTAGTGATGTGACCGTCAGGTCGGACTACCAAGTTCGGATCCAAGACACGCATCTCTGGCTTTCTGATTCATGTGCGTATTGTTAAATTATCACTGGCTTAAAAAACGGTGAAGAAAACATGGTTAAGAAACCGGCATGCATGAGAGATACTTCTCGACGGCATGTGAAGCCAAGTCAGAGGTCCGTGGGCAGCATAAAAACTCTGACACCAGGTTAGTCACTAACAAAAAATAAAATAAAGTTTTATTAAATAGCTATAACACAGTAAATCGGCGTAGCGTGTCAATTTGTTATACAATTAATTTCTTTGATTGTACAAAAAAGCCCGAAAGCATGATAAATTTATAGACTGCATTCTAAATTTTGTTTTCATTAGGAGTAGCCTTGCCTTATTCATCACCAAAAACTTGCATTGCCAAATAAGCTACTCGTCTCTTAAAACACCATTATGTAATTCCTTGGGTTTGTATGAAACGATGACTCAGTAGATCATTATGCAACAGAGATGCTGACTAATCCTGACCTACATTCATCCAATGGCCTTTACATCTTAGCAGACGATTTGAACGTTGTCCTTAAGACTTCTTACGTTAGCACAACGCTGGCAAAATACATAGTTTAGTTGTGGGAATTCTTAAAAATGAAGGTGAAATTAGTCAGACGCGATTTCCTTATAAATTTAACGTCTTTGATCAATGCAATATTTCGCTTTGATAACGTATACTTTTCTTTTAGTTTTAGGGTTCCGTACCTCAAAAGGAAAAAAACGGAACCCTTATAGGATCATTTCGTTATCCGTTTGTCTGTCAGTCTGTCAAGACCCGTTTTCTCAGGAACGCGTGAAGATATCAGTTTGAAATTAATATCAAATACGTAGGTTTAAAGTCCCTTGGAGCTCTAAAAAAATGAAGCTTCTAATTTGACGCAATAAAAAGACACGGCCGATTTATGTGACATATTTTAATACTCACAAATCAGTCAAAACCGGTTATGTCCCGTTAACCTAGAATCATGAAATTTGGGAGGAAGGAAGATCTCACAGCACAAGTAAAGGAAAACATCGAAAAATGCTTAATTTGTAGTTCAATTTTTTTTTTTTTTTTATTGCGATTACAACTTACATTTTCAGTTGGAGAATTGACCGTGACGTATATCGATGTATAGGAGAACATGTTTCTCAACAACAAAGTTAACTTTGTTTTTAGGATAATTCATTCCAACTACGGAAACCTTTTTTGTGCGTGGTTCGACACGCAATTGGCCGGTATTTTTGTTACAAGTACCGTATATACTTTTAACATGCATTTAGTAAAAAGCTGATTTTGAATACAAACAAACACTTCAACTTTTTTTACTTGTATTTATATATTTGTATAGAATAGATGTAAAGGTTAAAAGTGTGTGTTTGATTGTTTTTCGTTGTACGGGCAGGTACATAACTTATTAAGTCAATTTGCTATATAAAAATCGCTATAACACGTCGATTTGCCGTGTTATAGCGATTCATACAACTTTCAAAAAATTACTGTTGTGATTTGAATATTGGGAGCATCGACATCGCCACATGCGAACTACGCATCAAAGACCTGATGTCACACAAAATTCTGACGTCAAACAAATCCTGCATCGTGCAATTATAGTTTGCCGCACGAACGACATATAAGAGTATCCGACATCAATCGTTGGGCAGTTGCCCGCTAAACTCGACACCGGTCAGGTCGGAGGATCCTCCCTTTGCATTAACAATTCATTTGCCAAACATGTAAACAAACACGAGTTTTAGGAAAAACAACTGTAACGCCTACACATAAGGTTCACTTTGCGCTACAACTTCATATTTTTTATGACTTTATCAACAGTACTAGTCAGTCTAAAATCAACTTTATTTACACTTTTATAAAGTTGATGTTTGCCTAAGTGGAAAACTCGTGTTTGTTTACATGTTTGGCAAATACATTGCGAACCCAGATTACGTGATCACATGAACGCCCTTCTCTGAAAATGGACATAGAAGCACATAAGCAAAGTATAATCAGTTTGTACTATTGCTGAGAAGTAGGCTACCTCTCTGTATAAAGGAGTAAATCACTACGCAGACGTAAAGCGGGCAAAACCACTCTTTAAAACTACCTACTAGACCTGCGTAAAAACTATTATGTATTTCATACTTATATTCATAATGCATCTCTAACCATAAAATAACATATTTGTGGCCAATGTTTCTGTCCAGAAACGGCTTACTTTGGTAACAAGTACCTGGGTGACCGAGCTCTGCTCGGGTGAAAATAGAGAAAACGAATATTCCCAGATGTGAGACCTAGCTAGATCGATTTTTAACAACATTCATCGAAATCGTTAGAGCCGTTTTCGAGAACGTAATTACAAATATAGTATACAAATATTGCTCAATTAATAGTAGTAACATAAAGTAAAGAGCCATTTAAAAATGTTACTATTGTATATTGCAATATACAATAGTAACATTTTTAAATGGCTATTTTTAACCGACTTCCAAAAAGGAGGAGGTTATGTGTTCGTCGCATATGTATGTATGTTTGCTTTTTAATTTTTTTTATGTAGGTATGTCCGCCGATTTCTCCGTCAACTGTGGATAGATTTTGAATTTTTTTTTTGTATGAAAGGGTATGCTCCCAAATTGGTCCCTTATAAATTTTATTAACTTTGCTTGAATAGTTTTTGAGTAAGCTTCAATAGTACGTATTTTTCCCACTTAGAATATGTGGATGATAAAAGTTTTTTTGTTAAACTGAGACGATGCTTTATCAACGACAAATAGAAAGAAAAGTAAAAAGAAAATATATTTTAAGGCACTTGATGCTCTTTGTCAGAAAAGTTGCGTGGGTCAGCGAGCGAGAAGTTGAAAGTACACACCTCTGCCTAAACCTTCGGGGTTTGCAGGCGTGGTGTAATGTTATGTTAAGAGTTGAAAGTAAATAAAAATCTTTATGAACAGTCACAAGGTAATCGAACCCGTCAAGTATTCGCCTACAAGGAAGCCGTTTGCATGAAGCGCTCAACGGTTTTTACGATTTTTATTTTCTTACAGGGTTTCTTACGGGTTTTTTATGACTCTTTAGGAATAATTAAGCGGAATAGGTTACTAAATATATCTACGTCTATTGTATTTTATTTTTGAAGTAATCAACATTTGGTATACGCTCAATGAGACCCCAGAGTCTCATAGCAGCTTCACAGGCTGTTTTTTTATTTCCTGACTAGAACCTTAGGATGTCATCAAAGTAATCTTGCATTAACATGGGGTGTCCAAACTTAGCTAGTGGGAGTTCTTTTATCTTTGGTCATGCTATTCCTGACAGTTGTAGTTTGGTTAAGCAAGAAGCGGGTCGACCCTTCGAAGAATTCATGAGGGCTAGTAATAGTTTAGGGCCTCCCAAGTTTCTACTATTAACGATTATTTCAGTCATTCTGCACGAATCTTCAATATCTGATTCAGAATCATCGGCCACCAAGTAAAGTCGGCTCCAGAGAAACTTTACCCCCTAGCAATGTAAAAAACAATGCAAGGGGGCGAGGTTTCTATAGAGCCCACTTGTACTATCGAGGACACAGGCCTGACCACTTTTCGACCTTATTGCCTAAGCAATAAGGGGTACGTGGGGCACGAGTGCAATCAATTCACTTACTATGGCTGGGTATGTTACCACAATAATCACAATCAATATCGTCTTCATGATCGATTAATATGCTGTCTGACGTTTGATGTCCATTATAGTGGGCCGCCTCCCCAGTAGAGTGCGTTTCATCAAATAGTTCCTATACCATAATGTTGGCTCAACTGTTGTAGGACCAATACGAAAACGCTACGCCACTACGGCGCTACCTAATAAGTCCGTTTTTTTATTTAACAGTGGAGTCAACATTACGGTAAAGGAACTATTTGATGAAACGCACTATACCTGGTGTTACGTCAAATAGGCAGCTGACACATCCGTTCTTCCATTACCCAGTAACTGGGTCGTCTGGGTCGGGTCGTGGAGGTCAGATAGGCAGTCGCTCTATGTAAAATACAGGTATTCCGCTGCATCCGGTTAGACTGGAAGCCGACCCCAACATAGCTGGGAAAAAGCTACGCAGATGGTGATGATATCCGTTCTAAAATCAATAATATTAATCTAACGATGTTGCGTCGGCGTACCGTCGATTTTCTCGACGTGCCGTTATATTTATTAGACTCAGACAAAAGAAAACATCATAAAATATATATTAAAATATTTAATGGCCATGTAAAGTACAGCAGACTTCGGTTGGCAAACAATCATTAATGTCATTTGTTATTCTATTAGGACACGTGTATTTTTTCGTTATGCAGAAGCCTTTCTTCGCGCTGCATTTTCTTTCTGTTGGGACTGTAACAATTTTATTTTTATTATTAGCTTATATAATTGTACACGTATCTTTTGGCGCGTGGCCAAAATTGGAACTAACGCCACCATCTTGCTTTTTTATTACATTTCACAAATCAATCATACCAACAGCGCCACCCTATAAACGTCATTTAAGCGCCTTAAGATCCCTGTAGCAATCTAGTTATAAAACAATTTCTAAATGCGCCAAAAGATATGGGTATGGTAGCTTCGAAATGTTTAATCTTGGATTTCTGTTATTGTTTTTCATAATACTTGCGCGGTGGTTTGAAAACACTGGTCCTGAAACAAACCTATTTGCCTGTCATAGTAGGCATTTTACAGTTGGTAGCTTATTAATCATAGTATTCTATGTCGAAACTAATCTATATAGAACAATGCAAGGAATCTGACTGACTCGTTGGTCATGGCGAAAGAGCTACTGCTGAGCGAAGGGTATATTTTTTTTTGGTTGGGAAATTATCTAATAACTTCTCCGCTCCGGGCGGAGCGGAAGGGCGTGTCAGACTCTTACTGAATAAAACCCACCTGTGTTCCTTCCGTTGCCTGTATCGGGGCGCGATATCCCTTTCGGACAAACTCCTTTCGGACAAACTCGCAACCCTGGCAGGTATTGGCCCTAAAAGACCCCGTCAGTTAGTGTGTGAAGTTTGTTCTTGGAATAAATTGTTCCTTCAGTTGCCGCATCCCACAGTCTAGGTTAGTACCCGGTCGATGGCAATAGGCTCGCTTCCTAACATGGGATTTAAACATAACAGTGGTTGTGTCATGAAGTATTAATGCCATAATGGCTCAGTTGCAAAAAACGGGATAGTGCCATTGGTCGTGTATAGCTCCGTCTCTCTCTCACAACGGAATCATGATGGCATTTATCCTAGTAATACGCGAGAGTTTGTGAGGATGGATGGATGCTTTTACTCATCTTTCTTTCACTCGCAAAAACTACTGAACGGATTTGGACGAAATTTGGCACACATAAACTCAAACTCAAAGCATTTATTTCAAATAAACCAATTACAGGTACTTTTGAATTGTCAATAGGTCGGTCTGTCAGAAATATGAAGCTTGTTGTCCATTCCAACGCGTAGTAGTTTCCTATGGAGAAGAACGGGCAAGAAACTCCACGGACACTCTTTTAAATCAGAACAAAAAATTGGTAACATCACTCATGTTGTAATTATACATGTGAGAACAATGTAGAAGGACATGCACATTAAAAGCGTCCGTAATAAAAAAACAAAAACAATTCAAAAATTGAAATAAGCCGTAGCAGCTAAGAGATGACGAGTCCCCACTGACGGCGCCCGTTCACGAACATGACGCATGGATCAGCACCATTTAGTTCAACCATTTTGAAGGGAACTTAATGATCCAACACACACGCCACCACCAGCGAGACATTTGAGTGAGCATGACATACTCTCAGCCACCAGGGCACATTCAAGTCAATCAAAGACGTACCCAGTAAATGGTAGCTGTAAAGTAGGTACACACACACATGTGCTATGCAATTATATAATACTAAAAGACTGAATTTATACAATCATAAGCTAGTTTTACAATCTTCAGCAGCTCCAACAATATTTTTGAATGCTAATCAATTAGTTTATGCGCCCTTGTGGAGCTGGACCAGCGTTGAGCCAAGCATTTTTGTCATCGATGTAATCCCCCAACTTATAATAATATGCTTGGCTGCATAGTGTGCGTTTTATACAAGATTTAAATTTTGTTTCATTCAGTTGGAGTATGTGGGGAGGTATTTTATTGTAACATTTCAAGCAGTACCCCATGAAGGATGAGTCTACTTTAGCCAGTCTGAAACCCGGTTGAATTAATTGGTCCCTATTTCTAGTCCTATAATTGTGTCTATCACCTCTTTTTCTGAAAAGACTTAGATTTTTCCTAACGTACATGATGTTTTCATAGACATATTGACAAGGTACCGCCATGATGTTAATATCTTTAAACAGTTCCCTTAGAGAATCGCGTCTACGGAGGCCATATATTGCTCTGATGGCTCTTTTCTGCAGAATAAAAATAGACTCGATATCTGCATATATATTTATATATAGTTTATAACCTGGATTAACACAGATACTTTTTATCTCAACCAACGGGATCGACACTTATACGGGTGAAACCACGGGGCGCTTCTAGTACTTTAGAAAAAAGAAAATATTTTATTTTAATACAATGGCTTTGGCGAAATGTGGGTTAACTTACTCCACATCTCTGCCTACCGCTCACGGCGATATAGGCATTATGTTTTGTTAAGTTTTCATAGAACTCACAGGGTTTACAGCACTCCATACCCAGTTGCTGCTGCTGTGGGCACAAGCCTCTTTGCATAACTTTTGTTCCAAGTGGACAAGCAAACCCTCTAGCGCAAGTGCCGCCTATCTGCATACATGGAAGCTCGAAGAAAGGAGCTCGAAGTACCTGCATTTCTGAAAAAGTTTAAGAAAATGCTCTGAGCAGACAAATCGAAAAGCAGTTGAAAATATATGGTAAAAGATCTGGTGGAACATTTACCGAAAGACGTTCACTGCTATACAATTGGACATAGGCCTCCCAAAGCGTCGCCACATCGAGCGGTATTGGTCTCGCATCCAGCGGATTCTCGCGACCTTCAATAGGTCATTGGATCATTTAGGCATCAAATTACATTTTCTGGCAGCTTATAATAACACTTTTCATTCATTGATACTTTGATACGAAGCCCAGTCGCTGTATCATAGCCATTCACTTAGATATGGATTCAATCAAACAAGCCAATTGGTATACCTCTGGCGGTATCCACTTGCGAACTAAGCATCAAAGACCTGACGACACACAAATCCTGCATCGCGCAATTAGAGTTTACCGCTCGAACGACTTTTATGAGACTATCCGACATCAATCGTTGGACAGTTGCCCGCCAGACACAACACCTGTCTGGTCGGAGGACCCTTCCTTTTCTATGGAGTACGAGTGATCTTTACACCCTGTTCCTTATACCTCTAAAAACAAAAAAACCAGGCAAAAATATTCATCTTTCTACTGTTCTGCCAATATTTATTGTGCGTATTAACTTTATAAACTTATAGCACACTTAAGATAAAGTGCCGCTATTTGCGGCACTATAATCGCGCTGCTTCTGCCCGGCTAAAGTGCCGAAAGCATTGCATTTTTACTGTCACTGTCACTGTCATTTGTTATTTTGTTTGATTGTTGAGCATTTCATTGTCATTGTCACTGTCACTGGTTATTTAGTTTTTGAGGAGAGGCTAATGTTAATTTCTTTCATCTATACTAAACTTGAGTGTAGCCATAACGCCTTGGCTTAAAAAATGAAAATGGCTGAAAGTTAGGTTAGGTTAGAACGGTGACCACATAACGCACGAGCCGAGCGAGCGAATGGCTAATAGTTTAAATTATGTTTTGTGTTGCGTAATGTAATTTATTTTGCATACTATTATTATGTAAAGTCATTTTTTTTTAACTGAACAGACAGCTGTGCCGCTGGGGAGTTTGTTGCACCACTTCTTCTTCCCAGCTAACGCACTAGGAAGTGATAAAGGGTGGGCGTTTTGGGGGACTGTCTCATGTAATTTTGACGTTCGAAAAGTGTTGATTCTCAGCCTAGTTTGAAGAAATGACTTTTGAATTTTGAAGCGAGCGGTGCTGCGGTAGCGGCCGGCAAGTGCCAGGGTCCGTTTAGGCACAAGAGAATGTAATGTTTTGGGAATTTGATGTTTTACAACGAACTAACCTCAAGAATCAAACAAAATAACAAGTAACAGTGACAATGCAATGCTTACGGCACTTTAGCCGGGCCGAGGCAGCGCAACTATTATGCCGCTAACAGACCTTTATCTGACAGAGATATAGTGCCGCTAGCGGTACTCTATACACTGCTTTATAAAAATTGACGACTACACTCACAATATTGCTTTAAAGTAGTTCTAAGTTTATAATTACCAAATAGCATGTTCGAAAGTAGGTACATATAAAAAAAAAATACCCTTAAAGTCGTTAAAATCATTTTTTCTGTTCACATTCTTCACAGGAGGCATCACAGCAAAACACAGGTAATTTAAAAGGAATATCACGCGAAAAATCTTCAAGGACATTCTGTTCATTTACACGACTACTCAGAACGAAGTTATGAAATACAATGGGGAGATTGTTATAGTACAATAGTCTAATAACATTAAATATTTTGACCTGATGTCTCGATCTCAATAGGATGTGGTGAAAATAAACGTTGGAGGATGCTACTGCTTCTTATGATCGTAATCTAAATGGACACTTCCCAGAATTCGGCTACCTACGCTATCACTAGCATCTATTAATTCCTGTAACGTGCAGATGACAGGACATACACGACATGATATTAAGAGCGTGCATTCTGAAAGTGGGCAACGTCGTAAATAGCTGTCAAATATTTGGCTATTCATTTGGCAAAATTACTGTATAGGAAATATGAAATATCGCTAACTAGTGAACTAAAATATTGATTATGAAATACAATAATTAATATCGTAACACAGAATATTAATTTTTAGATGTAAAAAAATATTTGTAAACTTTTCCAATGCGCTTTTTACGCCTAAAACGGCTACAACTTCAAATTCTGTGTTATAATTTGCAATTTTTTATTCATATTTTATTTCACTAGGCTAACCTAGTGAAATAAAAAAAATCAAAAATAAACTTAGACCTAAGTCTAAGTTTATTTTTGATTTTTTTTTCCGTCATTACGCATAGTTAGAAGCCCAAAAATCTGACAACCAGTCTTACCAAGGGGTATCTTGTTACCTAGTAACTAGGTTGTGAAGATCAGATAGGCAGTCACTCCATGCAAAACCGACCCCAACATAGTTCGGAAAAGGCTAAGCAGATGATGAGTCAGCGATATTTTATATTTCCTTAAATAATATTACCAAATTAATCAAAACAGGTAAATATTTGACAGCTATTTGCGACGTTGCCAACTTTTAGAATGAACGCTCTTATCGTTTGTGGAACAATACCACATTTACACTTCAAGGCGGAGTCGTCTATGAATCGGACTATTAAGACTACTACTACTACTACGTGCTGTAATGAAACGTGTTTCAAAAACAAGGGTGTTTCGTGTTTTGTATCAGGGGCAGTCAACATTCTAACAGGTTGGTCATCAGCCCATTTTTCAAACCATCGTATAAATATTTGCAACTAATGGGAAACCTGACCTCATAATTTAAATAAGCAGAAAAAAAAATTCTTGATGTTACCATGTTTACGGTCAAATGTTTGCATTTTTAATGCGTTTTTTTAGGAATGTTCATGAACAACTATATCATTAATTGTTTGCACATTTGCCTAAGGTACTTATCTGGGGAATTTAAGGTTGTGTGAGTGATTGTAAGAGTAATTGTTCTAAAATTTTATTTATTTATTTACATAATTTACAAAATTACAGAAAACCACATAACTACATCATATATTTTATTGACATAACTTACAAATGTAACAACAACAAAAAAACAAAAAAAAAATTCAGAACACAACAACATCAATTTATGGAAATCCATACAACAAAATATGTTGAATAAGAAAATAATATGAGCATTCGAATGCTTTGGGCACACACTGCCTTCGTCTAAAACAGCAGTTTATAGTAATTTTATCTGAAACAAAAAAAAATACATAAATACACTAGGAACAACCAGTCAGTGTTTAAATAATTCTATGATTGCATCGATTTTTTAACCAGTTTTGGTACAACTCCAACCGAAATCACTCAGGGTTAAGGTTACAATTTACCGGTATGAACTGGTTTATGAACCTATCGTTTTTCCAGAATTAGGTTTAAAAAGCGAATGTTTACTGATTAAAGTCTCGGCGACGCGCAGCGACGGCGCATGAAGTTTGGGCAAGCAACATGTCCACATCCTAGCAAACCGCTTGGGTCGGTATACCGTTTTACCGTCTTAATGTTACATGCTTGCTTGAGCAAATTACAATTTGCACAATTATAGCCTAGGCGAAAACCGGAGTTTGTTTGGGTCAATGACAGCTCGGCCCGAGTCTACTGGACTCTGATACTGCGTCGTCAAAACTTCAAAAAAAGTGGTGTGTAACGTCGGCATGGAAAGTATCGAGCTCTTAAATTATTGAAGACTTTTAATTTACATATTTAATTTATTTAAGTATTTATTTTTATGAATAAATGTAATAAATATTATTATTTTAAATGAAATCGAATGCTATGAACTTGTTCTGCAATGAAGACTGTTTTTGTTTATTTAAATACTTATTCATAAAAGTAGAACTCAGAATCGCAGAAATCGCCTTTTTCTCTTGTATAGTTTAGACTATTGTAAAATTAGATGTGCAAGAGTGAAATAGAAAACTTTTCTATTGTCATCAGTTAACCGATGTGTGTCATTTTCTTAGCATAGAAACGCTTGTCTTTTTTTTGCCCAGACAATTTAAAAAACAAATGAACTTATGCTACGTAAAAAGGTATCATAATATTGAAATAGCGTTGTAGATAATCATGTTTTCCTGCTTTGTATGAAAAAAATAAAAAAATATCGTATCATTTATTTTAAAATATCGATTTTCTGCTAGACCGTACAAATAACCGTAATCGGGAGTTAAATATCTGGTATTATTATTCGAGCGCAGTTGACTCGGGCCGAGCTGTCACTGACCCGGTTGTTTTGCCCTAGCGTAATAACAATTTCAATAATAAAATGTAAGTAAAGCATAGGCTTAATACAAGTAAATATAGAAGAACTCACTAGATAAGCAGCACTCCACGCCAAATATTTGTTGATCTGGGCATAAGCCCGTTTGAGCGACTCTTGTCTTGGGTGGGCACGTGTCAGCACATAACCCACCAGCTAGCATACACGGCTTTTCAAAGTACGCATTTTCCAAACCTAGACAAATTTTAAAGGGTTAGAGGTCTACTTTACCGCATGTGGTTTCAACTTACAAATGTTTAAAGCTGCAAATACACATGCCTATAACTGGTACAAGAGTAGGCAAGTAGCTTGCATTCCATATTGCCATATTAACTTCTGATTGGTGAACCACAATGGCATACAAGTTACTTGCAAAAACAAGTGAGCTTGCAAGCGTAAAAGTTTATGTTGGCTCTGAAGTGCGCTACTCACTGCACAGTACCCCACTCCTCACCCCCGCTGACACGTAAATTTGTTACTGCGCAGCGACTCGCCTCATGTTCCAAGCCGCTATAAAGTTAAAATACACGGTGCAATTTGAATCACAGTTTTGCTAGAACAAACGTTGTTCAGACCATGGTCTACTACCATTCACATTGCGCTCACGTCTCAAAGTAGTTGCGGCGCAACTTATTTTTGTGCGTCTTACTAGAAAACACTAAACTTAAAATTTAACTTCGGTAGATATTTTATCACTGATAAGTGGCTACTATAAAACAGATTTTTAGGGCTTGGTATGGCTTTGACTATAGTACAATTTGGTAGGTATTTACTGGTTATACACGATTGCACGACGCGACGCTTCGTACCGACGGCGTGGCGAGGTGGCTGACCTCTAATTTTATCATTTCGTTCTAGGTGCAAACTTACGGTAGGTACTATCAGACATGGTTTTAATTCTTTCCTGTAAGGGTCAGTGGGTCGTCTTAGGGGTGGTACTAGGTACGCGTACCAGTCAGTGGGTCTTCTTAGCTATTTTATTGTATCTAACGTGAGATTAATAGGTATTATTTATTTATTGGGATATTACAGGAACAAGACAAAAACAAAACTCATACCACAAAACCGGGTTAGCTCCGTGTGCACAAAGACAATATTGACTCCAATTTTCTACATTCGAATTGTTAGAACTAATTTTCACAAAAAACGCGTGATGCGTGCCTGTGACATCGGATGCATACGCGTTGCCCGTTCGAGAGATTTCGGTAGAGTGGCTACCGCCCGGGTGGCGCTGGCGGCCTGCGGCAGTCAACAAAAAAAAATAGGTGGAACGATAGTGCGTTTGCAAGTAATTGTCTTGGTTTATTTGCATTTCAGCCCGCATCACGTCCTTGTAGTCCCCGTGGACTCGTCATAACTCTTTTAAATGCCAAATTGCTACCGCGCTGAGTACTTTGATGTTACGGTTAATGTTTGAACACGTTTGAGAAACATGAGACTTATTTGAGAACGCAGTTTAGTTTGTTTTAATAATATATTTGATGCTATAGAATGAATAATAAACGTTTGTTCTAGCAGAACTGTGAGTCAAATGTCATCGTGTATAATATTACATCAGGCAATTATTTTGCAACTTACAGTGTATAACGTTTAATTCTTTACTAGACTACTACCAATCCAAGATATTAATTTCAACATTATTTTCGTAGATTTCCGACCTCCACGCAGGCAAGCCGTGGAAAGCTGGACAAGTGTTATCGACAGGTTTTATTAAATTGGAAAAGGCTTGATGACTTCACGTCCACCGCGTGATGACGAACTGCACAGTGATCGAGCGTTTATAAAAAGGCGTTTCACGAGCTGGTCGGCCCCAGTCTGCGTGCAGTTCTCAACGAGTCCACAACTGTCTACAAGTATTCACCTAGTCTGTGTAAAAGGGTAACAAGTATTTAACGTTTATAAATAAACGATTTATTATTATATAAATTATCAACATGTGCAAAAGTCCTAACTATTTTGTAATTTCTAAATTAGTTTGATTGTGGCATCTACATAAGTATTAAGTTTAAGGAAAAATTGTATGTGCTGAATATAATTTTAGACGTGATTCTTTATGTATTTTTGTTAACTTGTATGTACATTAATAAATACTGATCTGTATTATTATCAGAACATACTAAATATAAAACAAAAGCAATTAGTTTAAAACACTACACTACACAATCGATTTTGTTGCGGTTTTCATTCTGTACCCGTTCAGATACGGTAGCGGTTGCCGCGTAGATTCCGCGGGGTGACGTCATGTTCATGTGAAAATACGGCCAAGTGCGAGTCGGGCTCGCACACGAAGGTTTCCGTACCGTGTTAAGATTGAGCAAAACACGCCGACTAACAGGTTTCTTGTAAAATTAAATTAAATAAAGGGGGTCCCCCTTTTATTTATTAATTTAATAAAAAATATATAATTTTTTGATGTAGCGGCATACATAATCTGTGAAAATTCAAACTCTCTACCTATGACACCTTTATTTCCTCGAGGAAAACCTCCTGACCTCGAGAGAAAATGGACAGGAGTCTTTATTTTATTCACTCGAGTAACGAGTTCAATAAAATCAAGCCGCATTACTATCTGACACTTGACTGTCAGAAAGACAAGTGTTAAGTGACAACAACATACATTTATTTTTTTCCGTTTCATTCGAATTGTATGGAAACGTTGAAATTGATATTTCTGTTTTCCTATTTGTAATTGAAGGATTATAATGAATATGAATGGAATCTTCAAGATTTTATTTTTATTCCAGAAGGATGTTGAGTTAATTGTTCAGTAAGATTTCAACGAAATGGGCTAAGACATTGTCCGAGACTGCTGCATATGCGGTTACTTGAACGCATGGATTTTAAGTAATTTTATCTTGAACACGGTATCAGGATGAGAGGTGGAGCGACCTGCATCTTTTTTAGACGGAATACATACTTCTAAGTCGTCTGACGTTACATACTTAAATACTGTATTAAAAATGCTTTGTTACATATAATATGTGATTTTTTATTTCATGAACCGTTCAAAACACCGTATATTATTACTATTTATTACTGAACAGTGCACTCTTTTACTAGATTATAATACCGATGAGGCCAACCTACTCACTAAGCAATAGCTTTTTTAGTGATTTTTTAGGTAATGATTGCATTTCTCAGTATTCCCGTCAGATGAAGTATAATTAATACTACTACTGTAATCTAGAAATCATAAGGAACAAATCAACATGCGTTTCATAAATAGACGCTACAATTTTTGGTGGACCTAATCGCCGAACAAAAATAACTATCTCTTTTGACATAGAGCACAGGAATCTCGACGTTTTGACATGTCGCTACATCAGTCAATCAATTCTGTAAAAATATCAACGTAATAACTCAGGTGAAGCGGTCTTGGAGTGAGCTGGCATTAGTGCCAATCCCAAGCATGAAGTGGAATGACAGAAGTTCACCTGTGACTTTACGTAAGTCTTACAGACAGTAGATTTCACCAGTGTGGGTCGCTATTTATTCGGCTGGTTTCACAGCTCTCCGGATGACCCGTGCGGGCCCCCGTACGTGACTCCCGAAACGGAGACACACGTGAGGCTCTAGAACATTTTTTTACAGTGAGGCGGATTGGATTGGTAAATTTTTCGCGGGGCTCCGTCGACTACGCCTATTTCTTGAAGTTGAAGGAAATGACGAGGGCCCCATCAATTTCGAACCTAACCTGTCCGAGTTGAGGTGCCTCAAGTCCCGAGCTCGCTTCGCTTTCTCTAGCAACCTAAGTTCTCATTGCCTTTTTACTAAGTCGAGATGTGTTGGGACTTGGGGCACCCCGACTTAGACAGGGGGGCAGTTTCGAAGGGGATCCCCTTTGAACCTAACCTGTCCGAGACAGGGTGCCCCAAGTCTCAAGCTCGCTAGCCTCGCTCTTGCAGATCTGTAAATATGTAAGTAGATTTTTTTTAAACTTTTTGATTTTTTCTTTTGAAGAGGAAGACATCTATATGCAAACATTTGAAGCTTCTCACGTGCGGTCCATGAAGTACAGTGGAGCTAATTATTTAAATTGCTAACCTACAAAATAAAGTGTCTCCGACAAAAGAAAGTTGTTGTGGAGGGTTCAGGAGATCCTCTAGAACCCTTAAATATCCTCACATTATTTCTAGCCAGGCGGCACGTTTCTAAACTTAACCCAAACCTTTAATTATTTTAATTAAAACCTTAATTATTTTAAGGCTTTGCACATATAATGGGCAAAGTGAACGGGGTAAGGATGACCTTATGTTGCCTTATGTTTAATATTGTCAGCACAAGACCACGTGGTAGATTCGCCCTGCGGTTTAGAGTATAGCAAAACACCTGTTTTACTCAAAGGATTAGGCAGAGATGTATTGTCTTTAAGATTTTGTTTCTTAGCCGAAACTGCATCGAGAGGCATTGTAAAAAAAAAGTAAAAAGTGATATCTGTTTTGTCACATTTTTCTTTCACTCTGTTCGTTCGCTTTTTCACACCTTTTGCTAATTTTTGTCATTATACTAATAGTGTCGTTTTTCTAGTTTACAACTTACCATCTACCTAAAATCTGTGAAAGCAGATAACAGATTACTTACCAAAAAATATAAGTGGTAACGTTTTTCTGTAGCTACAATGGTTATGGTACCTAATCTTCATGGCCTTGCTTTTTTGGGTGGTAAATAATCATATAACTTGTCCCGCTCTGGGCGGCGCG
Source organism: Agrochola macilenta (assembly GCA_916701695.1). NCBI lineage: Eukaryota > Metazoa > Arthropoda > Insecta > Lepidoptera > Noctuidae > Agrochola > Agrochola macilenta. The sequence goes on along the minus strand of OU753554.1, from coordinate 3,365,380 downwards.
GGAGGGTGTATCAGACTCTACTGAATAAAACCCACCCGTGTTCCTTCAGTTGCCACGGTAACCCTTTCGGACTTTCCCGCGACCCTGACAGGCATCGACTCTAGCGGAAACCGTCAGTTATGCTGATATCTAAAGAGATATCAGCATAACTGACGGGTTCCGCAGCATAAGGCACGCGTGGAACACAACGCGCCGTTGACTTGGGCCTGGTTCTTATCGGACGGCGAGCTACCCATTGCTCAAATGACTATCCCGTATAATAGTAATATGTCTTTACTAAAGAACAAGTGACAAGTATTGGATTTTTGTGTGTATAAATGTACTATTCATAACATAACATCACATCATTACAACTATATGTAAGCGGGCACGCCCTTTACGACTGGGGGCTTTTATTTAGATATTAAGTTCTTTTTACGTTTAGTTTTTATTTCTGGCTGAGTATAGTTCTCAATGATTTTGTTTGGTATATTGGCGTGTGCTAGCTAACATATGGCTAATAATTTAAATTATGTTTTGTGTTGCGTAATGTAAATTAATGTATTACATAGAATCTTTTTTTTTGTTCTAACTGAACAGACAGCTGTGCTGCTGGGGAGTTTTTTGCGCCACTTCTTCTTCCCAGCTAAAGCACTAGGAAGTGGTGAAGGGTGGGCGTTTTGGGGGACTGTCTTATGTAATTTTGACGTTCGAAAAGTGCTGATTCTCAGCCTAGTTTGAATATATGAGTTTTGAATTTGAATTTGAATTTGTTATGCTGACATCTCTCTGAGGCGCGCGTGGAACACAACGCACCGTCGACTTGGGCCTGGTCCTTATCGGACGGCGAGCTACCCATTGCTCAAATGACCATCCCGTATAATAGTAATATAACTGTACTAAAGAACAAGTAAAAAGTATAGGATTTTTGTGTGTATAATACTACACATAACATAACATCACGTGTATCCCCCGAAGGGCTAGGCAGAGATAGATCTATAAGAACACCTATATTTCGCCAGTTGTGTTTGAGTCCCATGTAATATTGGGTAGGGGATGAGCCTATTGCCATCGACCGGGCACAAATTCAGAATCGAGGGTGCTACTGAAAAATTCCAGATGGAAAACCCAATAACAGTTTTCCCGACCCGGGAATCGAACCCAGAACCTCATGCTCAGCAGTAGTGTCGACCATCGAGGAAACAACAACAAAGAACAAGTAACAGGGTATATCCTTAAAAAAGTATTACATAGAAACTATTTAAATAAAAGCTTGTAAAATGATGAAGAAATATGATTTATTTCACTCGAAAATACATTGATGAAACATTTTAATAATATAGGCACCGGTGCAAGCCGTCGAAATTGTGCATTGTGAGAAAGTGGTGTCAAATGAACTTGGTAACAAACCTAATCTACGTTCGCAATTTATTTGCCGAATATGTACACGAATTTTCCACTTTGACAGTTGATTTTAGACCGACTAGTACACTGTAGAAAAAGTCATAAAAAAATATGAAGTTGTAACGAAAACTGAACCTTATACCTAGGTCTTACAGTTGTTTTTCCTAAAACTTGTGTTTGTTAACATGTTTAGCAAATGAGTTGTATACCTCGGCATACAACACCAACTTTCCCTACATTGTAAGTGTAGAAAATATCTACAAAAACAATAATAGTATAATGTATTATTCTGAACTTTCAATACGCGTGCAACATTTTTCTGTGGGACCACAGCCACTTGCGTCCGGAATTTGTAAATTTTGAGAACACTTGAAATCCTTTGGCACGCACTCCCCGTGTCTCGATCGACACCTGGCTACCCCCTTTTCTGAAACAAAGGGTGTTTATTAATAAAGCTGCTGATTAGAATACGGTCGACTTACAAAAATCTTAACTGTCCTTTGAAAATTGTCATGCATATGACGTCGTCTAAAATGTGACGTATCATTTGACAAGTAAAGTTTTTGTAAAGTTTAATTAGACAAACTTCAAAAGTGATAAAGGTTTTTGCAAGGTGATCGGTATTGAGAGCTGTGTAAGTATATTTAGTTAAATAGCTGTTATTAAACGCTTACCAGAAATCAACAATTATTGTTCCACCATAAAGAAAAAAGAATTGCTATTTTTGGTTTGATTTAAAAAAAAACCGTCCAAGTGCGTGTCGGACTACGCACAGTGAAAGGTCCCGTAGTTGGGATGAATTTATTCCAAGAACAAACTTCACACACTAACTGACGGGGTCTTTTAGGGCCAATACCTGCCAGGGTTGCGAGTTTGTCCGAAAGGAGTTTGTCCGAAAGGGATATCGCGCCCCGATACAGGCAACGGAAGGAACACAGGTGGGTTTTAGTCAGTAAAAGTCTGACACACCCTCCCGCTTCGCCCAGAGCGGGAGAAGTTATTTGACAATTGCCCACCCAAAAAAAAAAAGGAGTAAATAGTTCGGCTGTGTAGACGGTCCACTCTGTTACTGCCGATTTATTTTATAAAGCCTGCACTAAACTACTTGCGAAGTGGATCGAAGTTAAGCGATCTATCGGCTAACTATCGTTTTGGGGGACTGTCTTATGTAATTTTGACGTTCGAAAAGTGCCTAGTTTGAATAAATGAATTTGAATTTTGTATACGAGAGTGTAGAAGGGCACCTCGGTTCGCTTCGTGCAACCTCCGCATGCGTCGGGTGACTTCCAATCGTTGTCGGTTTTTGCGCCGGAGTTAAAGGACTCGAAGCAACCTGTAGTTCTTCACTCGAGTGTGTAGTCCGGTACTTTGGATTTCGGTCAATTTCGACAAGTACTTCGTCGAAGCAACTTTGCGAGTAGCGTAGTGGGGGTTTAAAAGTCTCATCGTGAAAACTTATGTGAAGTGAGCTGTCAATACACTTGATGCTAGGAAATTGACATCTCACTTCAAACTCACTTCACCTAAGTTTCCACAATTCAATTTTACTGAATAGATCGATAGATGGAAAGCAGCTTACTCCACCTTAGTTCTCATGGTGAGATTAATACAGAATCGACCGACTGATATCTATGTATGTGTCTTTCCAAAACTCGTATTTCCAAATGTTTAATTAAAAGCCAAGTACCTACAGTATTTTGTTTTAGATTTGCTAGAAAAGGATATTAGGCTTGAAATACTTTTAGTCGTACTCGTAGGTGTCCGGAGCATCACAGCGGGCCCTATCATAATACCAGCGCTGTGGTATTTATTATCGGCCTAGCGCAGGTCGTTATTATTTTTAAATATTATGTTAATTTTGTTAGTTTTAAGTGCTCCTTTTGTTAACGGTTTGTGTTTCCTGTGCGTGTCGCAAATAAAATATTGGAACGAAGTTCTTTATCGCGCGTTACGAAAGGGGGCTAGACGGAAAAAATTAAGACCAAAAGTTGTAACGACACTTTTTGCTATAGTTGTAAGCCGTGCGGCGTGCGCGTGTTTCTCTGTCTCTCTCTCTGAATTTCGTTCCATCCGGGTGTCCCTTGACACCTCTCAAGTTTTTTTTAATATCTTTATGGTTTTTGTTACAAATTCATAATGAAGAAATTATTTGGAAATTCCTAAATCTAATTTGGAATATAAGAACTTTGTGAAAGACGTTTTCTGGAAAAGTATTGCACTTGTTGATTTGCGGTTTGAAAATTACAGATAACGATACGATAACAGTTTTTTGTGATGAAGGCAAGGGTTTTCCATCAGATGATTCATCAGCTGTTTTCGTAAACGTAGTGAATAACGCTCCACCTATTCATCTGGTTTGCTTGTATCGATTTCGTCTAATTCTACTGACTCCTTGATATCCTCTATTTCCGTGGTATCACTGTATAATAATAAGTACCTGGTCGACCGAGCTCTGCTCAGGTGAAAATAGAGAATGCTCATTTAAATAGTATAGGATAATTCATACTAATTCCATGTATAGTACATACTAATTCCATGCTGACACGATAGTAGGTACTTACTAATTCCATGCTGACACGATAGTAGGTACTTACTAATTCCATGCTGCCATGTAATTCTAAAGCCGCGTCCCCAATAGGGCCGCACGGCCAAGCCTCGTGAGATTGTAAACGTACACATTCACGAGACTCGGCCGCGCGGCCGAGCCTCGTGACTGTGTACGTTTGATTTTACTAGAATTGTACGTTGAATTTTCCTAGAAAGACCTAGCTAGATCGATTTTTCGACCCCATAAACCTGGGTTCCCCAAGTTTTTTAGTACGCACTGCAACTTTCATCGAAATCGTTAGAGCCGTTTTCGGGAACGTGATTACAAATATACGACGCAAAAACTGTTACCATGGATACTACGAGTACATGATTCAGAACTACCTGCGTAGAAATTTACCGTCAGTATTTTTTTTTTAAATCTGCTGTTCCATAGGTATTGCAGTTTTCTATGAAGCAGCAGATATGTTTTTAATAACCGACGAAAAATTTCTGCGCAGAGGTTCTGCGGGTTCAGAATCATGTACTGAATCCATAGTAACAGTTTTCCGTGAGGCGGCGAGCCTTCTTGCCGGATTACCGTCATGGGATCTGGAGGCATAAGTCCTCCCGCACATCTAAGAGTGTCGCGAGGAGGCGAAACGCCGGGGCGTAACTCCGCTGCCGCGAGAAATCACGGCACAGCGGACAGAGCTCCGGCGGGATCTCATGGCGGCATGGAGAATGCGATTGTCGCAATCCAGCGCTGGGCACGCCACAATTGTGGCGATAAGCCCCCTCTTTGAGGAGTGGCTACAGAGGTGCCACGGCGTCCTCACCTTCCACCTGACGCAGGTCCTCACCGGACACGGCTGTTTCGAGAGGTTCCTGTTCCGTATAAGGCGGGCGGAAACGCCCAGGTGTCACCACTGTGTGGAACCCCCCGTTGGACACGGTGGAGCATACGGTGGAGGTCTGCCCTGCTTGGGTGGAGCACCGCCGTGTCCTCACGGAGGCGATCAGTGGCGGTGATCTCTCGCATCCGGCCCTGGTTCAGGCCATGGTCCGGAGGAGAGTGCATGGGAGGCCGTCACTTCCTTCTGCGAAGCAGTAATGCTCGCAAAGGAGGAGGCCGAGCACGCGAGGGAGAGGCAAGATTTGCGCCCTCGCGCCCCTAGTCGCCGCAGGAGACGACCCGGGAGTCGGGAGTTGCGAGCCGACTTATGGCCACCGTAGGCGCGGGCTTGCGGACGGGTTGCAATGGGTAGCTCGCCGTCCGATAAGGATCAGGCCCGGGTCGACGGCGCGTTATGTTCCACGCGCGCCTCAAAGAGATGTCAGCACCAACTGACGAGGTCCGTAAGGGCCAATGCCTGCCAGGGTTGCGAGTTTGTCTGAAAGGGATATCGCGGCCCCGGCACACAGGCAACGGAAGGAACACGCGTGGGTTTTAGTCAGTAAAAGTCTGGCACGCCCTCCCGCTCCACCCAGAGCGGGAGAAGTTATTTGATAATTTCCCACCCTCAAAAAAAATAAAGGGCAGCTACCTTAAACGTTGTAGCTACAGGAATACGGTCTTAAGAGACTGTCCTCAACTTTTAGATTTCGTAGAAAATGAGATTCCAATTTACTTTTTAGGATGGATAGACTTGCCGAAAATTTAACTTCGAACGAATACGTGCTATAATTTTATTTGCTTTTCGAAATTCGAAATACCAATTTGTTTCTTTATTTTCAGTCAGTCTATCCATCACAAATGTAACATAATAATAAATCATTACAATATTTAACAAATATAAGATAACAATATTTGTATATGTATTATATAACATATATAATATATACACAAATATTGCTCGTTCAATATTATAGGATTTAGAAAATACGATAAAATTTTGGTGCGTTTTTTTATCTGCTTCATGGTCTTTGCTAAAGTCTTATCTACTTATGAGGTAAAGTATGATGTATCTGATGTGTGTTTTATAAAACAACTGACAGATTACAGGCACATTTTTAAGCAGAACACAGAGCATGTTGCTTGGTAGCACTGGAAGACTCTGGAAGACTGTTCCACAAAGAGCTTTACTCACAAAAAAGCTTCACCAACATTTTACCAGGTCAAACATTTTGCTTCTTACTCACGAGGTCTGCAGCATTCTATGCCATATCGTTGCTGTTCTGGACACAAGCCCCTTTGCGCCACTTTAGTTCCAGCAGGACAGGAATTGCTTTTTGCACAGGTTCCACCAACACGCATACAGGCCAGCTCAAAAAATGGAGCCTTTCCAGCTGAAATGAAAAAAAAGCAATTCTATAGCTGCGATACGTAAAAAGTTGGTTGCTGGAAAATAGGCTTCCAGTCTAACGGGATGCAGCTGATTACCAGTATTTTACATGGAGCGACTACCTATCTGACCTCCACAACCCAGTAACTGCGTACGTTACCCCTTGGTAAGAATGGTTGTCAGACTTTCGGGCTTCTGACAACCCGTAACGACTGTCAAAGATTTACGAATGGCAGCCGGGACCAACGGTTTAACGTGTTTTCCGAGGCACGGAGGAGTCTCGGTGTGTTAAGATGGTTACCCATCCCCGGACCTACTCCGGCAAGCGTAGCTTAACCTGATGTATCGACCCATATGGCTGTTATTACTTAGTCACGAGCTTAAGTTTTACACAACACATACAACAATAAATATAATATGCTGGCAAAAAGACCGAAGACCATTCATTGCTCAAGAGACAGGAAGTAGGCTGTATCGAATCAGGAAAGGCAAAAAAAAAAAAATACCAGCCTTTCAATTCTGTAAATATCTCACTGTAAAAACTTAGGTGAAGTGAGCGTGAAGTGAGCTGTCGTTCCACCTGATACTAGGGATCGACGCTATTGGCAGCTCACTTCAACCAAGCTTTTACGGCAAGATTTTTTCTGAATTGCTCGGCTAGCATCAGCCAGTCTATTCTGTAAAAATATCAACTTGAAAACTTAAGTGAAGTGGGCGTGAAGTAAGCTGTCATTCGGTCATGTGCTAGGGATTGATACTATTCACAGGTTACTTCACCTAAGCTTTTAGCAGAATTGCTCGGCTAGCACCAGCTAGCCTATTTTGTAAAAATCTCAACTTGAAAACTTAAGTGAAGTGGGCTTGAAGTGAGCTTTCATTCGGTCATGTGCTGGGGATTGACACTATTGACAGCTTACTTCACCTAAGTTGTCACGCTGAGAATTATACAGAATTTACGAGCTGGTCCGAGGACTCTCCACTCTGAGATAGGATCTAATTTATCTATTTACGTTATTATAAGTATTTTACCAACAAAGTCTTCATGTTCGTTTATATTGTCCCAGGCTGCAGCTCGAAGGCCTGTCACAAAGAACAACAAACAAACTATCAATATCATAGTAATACGACCACTCACATCTAATACAAAAAGATAACTGGAAATCGTTTTTAAATAATATCCTATGTTTATTCAAATACTGACTATGGACGGATACGCTCGTGAGAAAGTTGTAGTAGCAACTACGTATTACATTTTTTGTTTCAAGATGAAACAATGAGCCGGAGGTGTTCTATTAAAGATCATAGCTAAAGGTTGTTTGATTACGAAGCTGAATCAACTAATAAAGCTGGAAAAATCAGCATGATTTTAAAAAGTACAACGTGAATTAAGTTTTTCTTTACTTTTTTCCTCAATCTGTGTATCGAATTATTGATAAGTAAACGTTATTACTCTTTATGAGAATTTCTAAATGACAATAAATAGAATCAGCAGGTTTATTACAACAAACCAAGGGGTAAACAATCATGAATGTAAAAACTAGATACTTATAAACTATGAAGTAAGCACTGTGCAATTGTTTTGTAAACTATTTTGTAACATGACTTGTTTTTAAGTTAACATAAATATTTGTGCATGACAATTTGATGTACTGTATTTTAACTATGTCCCGAACTGATAAATATACATTTTTTTTACTCAAATGGCGGGACATAGTAGACTTACCTGTAACTAACACAACATTTTATGAACCTGTGATCCATACTATATGATTTCAATTTAAATTTGTGCTAACCCACAGAAAAGGTCCCTCTTACTTAATTAAGTTGAATTGTAAGTATTCGGAACTTACAATTCAACTTAATTAAGTAAGAGGGACCTTTTCTGTGGGTTTTAATTTTAATTAAACAAGAAAGAAGAAAATTATAACACCTCTCTCTCTTATTAGTGCGGATTTCACCAAAGAAATTGAACGCGATCAGCACATCTAAACGCGTTCAAGAGCTGTCAGTGTACAATATTCCATAACAATTTTGACACGGACATCTCTTGAACGCGTTTTATAAATACTGATCGCGTTCAGTTTCATTGGTGAAATGAGCTTTAGTCCTATTAATCATTGATCAACTAAGACGCTTCAACACGTTTTCAGTAAAAGAAAAAGCATGCGAGCTAACAATATTATTACAAAGCAACATGTGTTTTGACCTTGAAATAATTACGAACGGGCACTCGGTAGATAAACCTTCGGCATCCTTGCGTAACTGCTGCGCACTTGATACTGTTGCGTACTGATATTCACTGAGATTTCGTTTTCTATGAAGATTGAGTACTGTTACTTATTTATACTGTGGTAATACATTGTAGAAAGCAGATCGCTAATCCTTATCAATTAATATTCTAAATGCGAAAGTGAGTTTGTTTAATATTTTATTACGCATTCACGCTAAATCGAGTGAACGGATTTGGATGAAATTTGGCACAAAAAGTATCCTATGTCCTAACCTGGTTCATGGTCATGGTCACGATATTCCCACGGGATTAGAACCCATGCAGGTGACACCGCGGGGCGCAGCTAATAGAGACATAATTTTGACGTGTAAAAGTGTTTTTTTGAAAGAATTTACGGAATTATATATAATTTTTAAGTAAGAAAAAGACATGCTATGTCAACTCCAAACAAGTTGGGATATGGGAAAAAGGATGCACAGAGATGGAGTGCAATAGCCGTGGTTCAAACGCATCTCGATTGGCAAGATGACGCCAACCATATAGTGAAGTTCTAAACAATTTCAAACATCATGTATATCAAATTCTACTAGTCTACTGACCCTATCAATAAGATCTAGCTCAATAAGAAAGACTGTCTCACGTCGACAGCTCTCACAATTGTGTAGATCATTAAGAGATAATATTTTCATTTGTATCGCCATTCGCCTATCTATCTATGATTGAAGTACTCAGTCGTATCACAAATGTTCTTCAAGATTTTTTGGTGGACCTTACTTGCTAATGGCGTATGGTGCGTTTCGTTGTTTGGTCGTGAACAGGGAGCGAATGGTAAATGTATTGTGCCATAATATCATGAACCAGTCATGTCAGTCTGATATGACGTGGTATCTGTCTAAGAAGTAGGTGGATACAGGATAGAGCTGCCTTTTTCTTTATCAAAGATATTGTGGATGGCTTGTGAGATATTTTTTTTAATGAAATGTGAGTGAATGATGATATGAGAAACGAGAATGTAAGAGAAACACATGAGGAGAATGGCAGCGGAGTGGAGCGGAGTTGCGGACAGTGTCTGTCCATTGATGCGGAGTGAGGTAGCGGAGCGAAGTTACGGACTGTGCGGAGCGAGGTAGCGGAGAGGTGTTGCGAATGTGCGGAGCTAGACCGTGTTCACGCGACGAGTAATAATTCCCCGCTCCGGTTCCCCGCTCCACTTCTCCGCTCCGTTTCCCCGCTTCGCTTCCCCTCTCCGCATCTCCGCTCCGTGTCCCCGCTCCACTTCCCGGTTTTGTATGAATTTTTAAACTAGTTCGCAAATCCTTGTCCACTGAAGCGGAGCGGAGGTTTTATGCAATTCCATTGGTTAATATTGGCACACCGCTACTCCGCTCCTCTCCTCTCTGCTCCAATGGACAGGCAGCCTTAGAGTTGGAAATTCTTCGAACATAACATTTGGTGAAATTATCCAATTTATCACGTGATGACCTTAGAACTTTATAATGAAAAGTCGGCTATAAGTCATCCTGTTCAAAAAGGTTTTTTTTAAAGAAAATTAAAGTGACTATCACCTACTTCGTTCCCTTTTTTATTCTTCTGTTTTTTTAATTAATTTAATTCTGTTCTTGATTGTTGTGTAATATTGCTAGATGTATGCTTTGTTTTTACATTATTTTTAATCAGCCATAATTTTCAATTATTTGCAGTAACTGCAGTACCTAATCAAAATGTAAAATCTAAATATATAGGGCACGTGGTGTTAGCCTGTAAGTAATTGTTGCACTTATAAATGTGTATTATGTACTTTTAAATGAAATGAAATGTGTAAACAATTGTAGGCTAACCTATTAATAAATAAATAAATAAACTTCCACCATCTGTAACACCTTGTGACTTTTTGATGCATTGCCCACTTTAGCGAGAGTCTGATGAAAATTGTCATGTACGCGCGTATATGAGAATTTTCATCAGACTCTCGCTCTTTCTCTCTCTCTCGCACTCCTCAATTATGAACAAAGCATAGCATGTTACCAGAAATAAGTAGAGTTGCCACAACTTCTCCAGATGAACTCTTCACAAAGAGCTCTTCATCATCATTATCAGGTTTCAACAGTCCACTACTGGACATAGGCCTCTCCAATCACACGTCCTTCAACTACATCCTTAGCAACTCTTATCTAGCTGCTATCTGCCGAAGATAGTCACTCCACCTACCCGGCTAAGGTCTCCAACTACTATTGTTTTTTTTATTCAACGTTTGTAATTTTTTCAGATGGACAGGCTCCATTCTTCGAGCTGCCATGTATGAGCGTTGGCGGCATTTGTGCTAAAGAATTGTATTGTCCACCAAAAACTAAAATACTGGAGAGGGGCTTGTGTCCACGGCAGCAACAAAATGGCATGGAGTGCTGTAGTCCTCGTAAGTACATATAAATTATATATTTACTTTTTCCGATTCCATACTTGAAGCTCGTGATGGCCCAGTGGTTAAGGCCTCGCCTCTCAGCACGAGGTTGTGGGTTCAAATCCGGGCATGTACAGTCAGCATCAAAAGTTAATGACCACATTTCGATTTTCAAAATCGCTGTACACCGTATTCACTATTAGCACTTCACTATACAGCGATTTTGAAAATCTAAATGTGGTCATCAACTTTTGATGCTGACTGTACCAATGTGACTTTTTCAATTAATATGTACTTTCTGAGTTTATCTTGGACATTACTGACATCGGTGAAGGAAAACATCGTGACGAAACCTGGACTTATGGTTAATATAAGTCTGAAATCACCAACCCGTCTTGAGCAAGCGTGGTGATCAATGCTCGTGCCTTCTCTGTATGAGAAGAGGCCTTTGCCCTGCAGTGGAACAGTAAAAGGCTGATATTATTACTTATTTTTATTACTTATTATTATTACTACTTATTATTACTTGAAGCCGTCTGCTGAAAAAAGCATTGGATTACGAGTGATTCTTCTTCTTCTCTTCTATGGGCATTGAACTCTGTGAGAAATGAAACGGAAATTAATAGTGACCCAACGTCAATTTGCCCTGTTATAGCCACTTCATACAACTGTCCAATAATGACAGTTGTCATTTGAATATACGAACAATTTAAGTTGGTAGTGAATTTAATTAATTTTCTCCTTTTTCCTTCCATATTTTTTTTCTACTTAATTTATTTGACTGAGTAATTCAGTATCACCACTCTGAGAGGCTACTATAAATACTTCTGTGCAGTCACCTCCGCCACCAAGGTTGCTGACTAGCTTGATTTTACTATAGTATCATGAGCAATTTTTGTCTAGCACCTTCATAATAACAGACAGTGCAATCCACAAAGACGCGCCCCACTCTTTACAATGCACACTAATTACCTATGAGTACCCACTCATAGGTAATTAGAGTAAGCACGCTAATACTAAAACACTAGCGGAATGTTTCACTCTTCTATTTTAAGGCGAAAGCGTCAACGTAGCCCGTAGCGAAAATTCAAATTTTCTTATGTTTTTTGCAATTTGCAGGTCAGTATCATGATGTACTTATGTTGATCTAAATATGATTCGCGGCCGTATCAAATGTTTATTTATAGAATTATAATCATAAAAATTATCAATACAACTCTCTAAGTTCATATAATTGCATTGAATGACTATTTCATGAAATCATGACATTTGGCGATTGTGCTTACTTATGGAGTTGTATTGCTGATTGTAATGATTAAACTCGTAATTATGAAAAGCCATATTGGTTACGGTCGCGAATCATATTTTAATCAACATAAAACCTCACACTGACCTGCAAAATGTAAAAAACGAAAGAAAATTTGAATTTCGCGGGCTAACTTAGCGCATGCCCCTTAAGCGTTTAGGAAAAAGAGTGAGGTGCGTCTAGAGAAGAAGGGTAGAGTACAAGAGTGGAGTAGAAGAGTGAGGTGGATGGCACTATCTGTACTAGTTTAGACATGTCAAGAGGATTGGCGATGGCAGAACTTTGTTATGGTAGTTTACATGTCGTAATCCGGAGATCCAAAAGAGATTTTGAAGAAAAAGATGGTGTATTTTTATTTGGGTTTAATTTTTTTTTACTGCCACTTTGGTCTTGTGCTCGCAAGCGCAACTGCTGAGCGTGAGGTCCTAGGTCGGGCAAAATGTTATTGAGTTTTTCCATCTGGAATTTCTCAGTAGCAGCTGAGTCTGGATTTATGCCATGTTGATGGCATAAATCGCGCGACTAAGGCTACGGACACGAAGTCTGTGGGCGCGAGGCGACGGCGGTGGCGGTGCGGGGAGCGGCGCGTTTCAGTGCATAGATTTCCTATTACATGCGACTAATGCTACGGACACGAAGTCTGTGGGCCCGGGGCGACGGCGGCGGCGGTGCGGGGAGCGGCGCGTTTCAGTGCATAGATTTATATGGACTCAAAGGCAGCGGCGCGGGGAGTGGCGTACGAGCGATGCGCACCAGTCTAACGGTGCTCGCGCGTCTGCATTGACGTTGTGTTGTGAATTTTATTTTTTGCTTTTTAATACTGACATTTTAAAATGCCCGCCGACGTAGTGGAGCAAATTATTTCAATGATTTTTGATAATCAAACGTTTCTATAATTATTCTGGTATAGTCATAGAATTTATCGGAATATTGTCTCTGATCTTCATGAAATTCGCCTTTTTGTTTCCTTGCCCGGTTGTAGGAATTCACATCTCTTTTTGCCTACAATTAATCTAAAGTTACGAAGAAATTTGTATCAAAAATATGTTGTCGTCGCTGTTTAGACATTTCGTACGCGAAAAAAGACAAATTTCTCATAACACAACACGTCGCTCTAGCGCTGCGCGATCTGCCCGCTGATTTCGAGACCGGATCTGCGTTGCCACGCCGCGGCCGCTGCCCGTGCCGCCGACGCCCGCGCGCCCCCGCTCTGCAATCGCTGATTTTGAGACCGAGGCCTTAAACATAACTGGCTGAATGTGGGTGTACTAGTATTAAGGACCACGTTTGTTTTCAGTTTTTAACATATGGTTTCATAGTTACAGTTACAGCGGGGTGGACGACAGCCGTAGCACAGTCTGGAGCTAGTAGGTATATTTCAAAATAATAAGCATTACTTCAATTACGAGTATATTACAACAGAACTCTGAAAAAACTGAAGGACTAGTTTGCACTAAAAAATGTAGTACATATACAATTGAAAATTGTTTTACAATCGCCATGTTTTTTATATTTTCTGATCGATGGATTAAAATCTGAAAGAATAAAAAAGCTGTTTCTTTGATACATAGACAATATACACACATAATGGTAAAGAATGTATGAATGAGTATGAATGTTAAAAAAATAAAGTATGCATGTTATATAACATTTGTCCCGAACCCTGAGTTTTGAAGCTGGCGGTGTTATACCACATACCACATGCCTCGAAAAGCACGTTAAGCCGTTGGTCCTGCGCCTAATCTCCCTCCGCCTCCGGTCGCATCGGATTGCCGTCCGATCGGACTATGTGAGCGAGAGAAGAGAGAGATATTGTAGTGCATTTGTGTCTACGCACACACTTGTGTACTATTACGAGCCGCCGCGAGGCGCTCGGAAGTACGCTACTCGCTGCGCAGTACCTCACCCCTCACCCCCGCTGACACATGAATTCGTTACTGCGCAGCGACTCGCCTCCTGTTCCGAGCCGCCATTAAGTTTGAATGTATCTCCCGCGACCCGCGCCGAAAGGTAGTCTTCGCTGAGATTGGCCACCATGGTCAAATTTCGGTCTGGAGGATCATTCCAACCTGTAGAATAAAACCCCAATCCCACTTTACGTACCCGAGGTTGAGATCGCAAACTTCAACATCGAAAGTTACGTCAGAGAAAATGATTGCTTACCACATTAAGTATCAACTTAATATGTCCGAAAATTCAAATTACAACTGCCATTCTTAACTGTCGTCTGAAATGGCTACGGCAAATTGACAGTGCGTCAATCTGCTAAACAATTTATTTCCCTAACTTTCCAACACAGAATTTTACATACATTTAATTAAAATTGCAGAAGAACTACAAAATATTTCAATTTGCAGTTAGGAAAATGACATTCTTCTCGCACTCACATTACATAGCCATTCGAGTCTGGGCAGAAATGGCGTTCATTTAGAAATTCAGATAATAGTTATTCTAATCTAGATTTAGCGCAGTTACGAGCGAAATCTAAGCTCCAGAGATTTTAGTTGAAAATGCTAATGTGTTTGCCTAGTCCTGTTTCAAAGTTACCTTTTTCAAAAACAAAGCGAAGTGTTTAAGCCACTTATTTGCATAAGTTTCGCTTTGGGAAAGTAGAGGAGGTAAGTAAGTATTTAAAGTATAAGCAAATACTAGGTATTGCGATATTCATGCCAATAATAAAATACTTGCGCTGAAATCGGGAGAGGCTTTTGGCCCACAATGAACTGCTTCAACTCCTGGATTTAACATACTATCCTGTAATCACCGAAGACTTAGGCAGGGATGTACCTACAGTACACACCCACATTTTGCCAGTTATGTTTAAGTCCCATGTGATATGGGGCGAGCCTATTGCATAAATCCTGACTCCGGGCTACTACAGACAAATTCCTGGTGGAAAAACCGAATAACACTTTACCCGACCTGGGAATCGAACCTAGAGCCTTGGGCTGCCTGTCCATTGAAGTGGAGCGAGGCAGCGGAGAGGAGAATGGCAGCGGAGTTGCGGACTGTGCGGAACGAGGTAGCGGAGCGGTGGTGTGGAGCTAGACCGAGTTCACCTATTTTTCCGCATCGCCGCTCCGCTTCCCCGCTCCCGTTCCCCGCTCCACTTCTCAGCTCCGTTTCCCCACTCCGCTTCGCCTCTCGGCTTCTCCACTCCGTTTCTCCGCTCCGCTTCCCCTCTCCGCTTCTCCGCTCCGTTTCCTCGCTCCGCTTCCCGGTTTTGTATGAATTTTTTAACTAGTTCGCAAATCCCTGTCCACTGAAGCGGAGCGGAGGTTTTATGCAATTCCATTGATTAATATTGGCACACCGCTACTCCGCTCCTCTCCTCTCCGCTCCAGTGAAACAGGCAGCTTTAACCTAGCCCTTAAAATGTCGTAATGTGACACCACAGGTACCTACATAGATAGGTAGTATACTCTTATATACACGATAAAAATTACAGATATAAATGTAGAAATTTAATATAGGGTGACACAATGGGCGGTCTTATCGCTAAAAGCGATCTTGCACAGACAAAATTTAGACGGATTCAAGTGAGAAGGAGAGACAATAATGCAGGTAGTCAGTGTTGTACCATTTACATATACAATAAACACATAAATACATGAAGCATATACTTATCTAGTTTAAATGTTTTATATGACATCATAGGTACCCTACAGGCTGGATAGCAATGTCACTGTGCGGCAGAAATGTGTGACCTTCAATATTGTCCGTATAATCAAAATGGCTATAATAGTAATAACAGCTGCACGGGTTGATAGATCAGGTTAAGCTGCGCTTGCCGCGGTCGCTCCGTCGAAGGGTGAACATCTTTACATACCGATACCCCTCCGTGTCTCGGAAAGCACGTACGTTGGTGGTCTCGGCTGTCACTCATGGATCTTTCACAGTCGTTACGGATCGTCAGAAGCCTGAAATGACTAAGGGGTATCGTATTACCCAGTAACTGGGTTGTGGAGGTTAGACAGGCAGTCACTCTATGTATAATACTGGTATTCAGATTATCCGGTTAGACTGGAAGCTGACCCTAACATGGCTTGAAAAAAGCTAGGCGGATGATTGATGTGACTTTTACACGGCAAATTAACTAACAATTAAATTACCTAACTTTACATCTCTAGTTTAATAAGCTCTCCTTACTAAGAGTTTCACTACTAACCGATAGGTATTTGTAGTAGGTCAAGGCAACAGCCTAAAAATAAAAAACGTGCGAGCCTTCCAGTAGTCGCTTATGATGTGTAACATTTGACATCTTGGCTCACAGTACCAACCTCGGGTTGGTACCATCTGCCCGCCAACTCTAGGACCTCGCGCGCTCATTGGTCAAATCAAAAAGCGCGCGCTTCCCCATCTTCCTGTTACACATTTCCGTCCCTTATCACGAAATCATTTCCTCGGATTGAAGGAAAGCGACAGGAAAGATGTTACTTAACAATAAAAATTCACATTTCATTACGCAACGGTCAGCATTATTGAACCTTTGTTTTTATGAAACCTAATCGGAATAGGGTTCCGAGATTATTTCTTCTCAGAACGGATGATTGTTTCTTTGTGCCAGTATTATTACCTAGCCGAGTCTAGATTTAAGTAAGTAAGGGCCTTTGAACACACAATTTTTTCTTGCCGTGTGTAAACTCAAACTCAAAGCATTTATTTCAAATAAACCAATTACAGGTACTTTTAAATTGTGAAGGGGTCTAGTTGCCCATTCCAAAGCGTAGTAGGTTCCTATGGAGAAGAACGAGCAAGAAACTCCACGGACACCCTTAAATCAGAATATTGTTATAAAATATAGATTACATCATTCATGTTGAAATTATATATGAGTATGTGAGAACAATGTAGAAAGACGTGCACGTTAAAAATGTCCATAGTAAAAATATAAAAACAACTACAAATCAAAAATAAAATAATATAAGCCGTGGCAGCTAATAGATGACCAGTCCCCACTGACGGCGCCCGTTCACGAACATGACGTACACATAGGCACGGTCGTCAGTATTTTATGGATCACTATGGAAACTTGTTGATGGACACATTTTTTCTACGGCGCGGTTTATACGCCTTACCGTAAAGGCACCGTGCCGTGTACAAATGGCCTAATTTTTTTCGTCTAGAATCACATGTATAGACACCATGTTTGATGTTAGTAAGCCAATTGGGGAATATTGCGCTAGTTATTAATTAATCAATTTATTTATTCAATTACGACAACAATATGGTCCAATTTGTTAGTAAAATACCTTATCACTAGTGTTAGTAGTACATAAAACAAGGATAACAAGCTGGTGACTGCGGCAGGATGTGCAGAGAACGATAAATGCTACCTGACCATTCTCCCTACATAGTGCCTCAGAAACGAGAGTAAGGGCTCTCCACCACTGTTTTCAGGATGCTATTGTCACTGACCCGCGCTCTAAGTCTCAGTGATGCGACTTCTTTGCGAATCACAGCATGGAAGCCGTCAGTTCGGTTCTGAGCAAACATCTCCGATGCGCTACAGAAACGGGGCAGTTTCAACAGCATCATAAAAACATTATTGTATTGGATGCGTAAAACATCTAGCGATCTTTTGGTGTAGCTGGCCCATAGACCCCCCGCATACAGACCTTGACAAAACGCCTTGAACAGAGTGATTTTGACTTAGTCCGCACAACGAGAGAATCTACGGGCCAGCATGTTCCATCGGCTCGCCAGTGCCCTACGTTCCTTTTCGCTGTCTGCATTATCTTTAAGGTAGTCGGTAAGTATGTGCCCCAAGTACTTAAATTGGTGGTGCAACGAAGGTCGAAGGTTCGCACCCAGACAGGCACTTTATGTAAATTATTTAATCGTGATGATTAAATAATTTCAACAGCTTTCAAAACGGCGAAGGTAAACATCGTGAGGAAAAATACAGTGCCAATAACAATTTTTCTAAGGCTCAGCTCACACAGTGTGAATTTATATAATTCAAAACATGTAAGTGCTACAAACCCAGCGATGTTTGGCGTTAGTTTTTTTTCCATTTGTACCGTGTTACCAACTGTGATACCTACTTTATTCAATCTAATCTATGTATTATGTTAATAAGTAATTTAAATATAACTTTAATAAAAAAAAAAAATGTTTATTGGTAAAACAAGTATTGGTATCAACAAAATTATTTGATTGGATCCTCCTTTTAGGCAGATAGTGCCTGTATTAGGAAAGTCCGCTCTTCCATAGCAAGACGTGTTACATAAAAAGCAAAACGTATAATTTTTATGCTATTAATAACTAAGCAACTATAAAATTAATAAGTCGTCCAATAACTAATAGTCTTTATTATTATGTTTAGGGGAAGACACTTGATTCACGTGTTCTTTATAATAGTAAGTATTAGTTGCGGTAGAATTAGAAATTACATCTTCTTGAACCATAAAACTTAATCTAAAAACACGTCTTGTGTTTGTAGATTAAGCCGCTCAAAATCCTTTGGCGAAAAACTTCACGATCCACTGAAAAATATTAACAAGCTAACTGAAACACAGATGAAAACAGATGGTTAACTCCGCATTTTAGGTATGAAACTACAAGTACGCGGCGGGCCCGTCTTGACAGGTTAATTCTGTGAGTGTAATGTAGTCAGAAGATAATATAAGAGTTACGCAATAGAAAGAGACTTCAAGGTGAATATTACCCGGCGGCGAAACGGCCGCCCCCGCTTCCTAAATCTCCCCAGGCTGACGCCGAGTGGCAAATAGCCGGGGAGAAGAAGAAGGCAGGCAAGGCCAAAAGGGCGGCCAAAAAGAAGGCCAGGCGGCAGCGGCGCAAGGAGCAAAGCGTCGCGGCTAGACTCCACGCCCCGAAGTCCGCAGCTGTAGTGATTACACTACAGCCGGAAGCGGAAAAGAAGGGCGTGTCCTACCGCGACGTGCTCTCCAAGGTTGGGGCGGCGGTGGATCTGGAAGAGATCGGCGTCACTCAGGGCATCCGGGTTAGGGTCACTGCGACTGGCGCCCGGATGCTAGAGCTCCCCGGAGTGGCCCGGCCGCTGACGCCCTAGCTGAAAAGCTCAGGGCGTCCTTAAATGCGGACGAGGCCCGAGTGTCCAGGCCCACCAAGTGCGTGGACATGCGCATCTCGGGCCTGGATGACTCAGTGGCGGAGGAACAGGTGGTGGCCGCTGTCGTCAGGACTGGGGGGTGCTCTGCCGAGCAGGTTAGGGCGGGCACCATCCGTCCTGGCTTCACGGGGATGCGAGTCGTAACGGTGAGCTGCCCCGTGTCGGCGGCCAGAAAAATCGCCGGGGAGGGCCAAAGGTTATTGGTGGGCTGGGTATCCGTGCAGGTCAAACTGCTCGAACCCAGACCTCTGAGGTGCTTCCGCTGCCATGTGGGCAACCACGTGGGAGCTAAATGCACCTCGGAGGTGGACCGCAGCGATCACTGCTATCGCTGCGGTCAGCCCGGTCACAAGGCCGGCTCGTGCGAAGCCACGCCACACTGCGCCGTATGTGCAGCGGCTGGCAAGCCGGCCGAGCACCGGATTGGGAGTAAGGTCTACGCCCAACCCGCCAAAGCCAGGAGCAAGTCCTCCGCCACCGCCGTCACTGCCGCAGCCACCGCTACTACTGCCACCGCCGCTGCCGCCACCACCGTCGTCGCCGCCGCGGCCGTTGCCGCCGTGGCGGGGCCCTCACGAGGGGCTCGGGCGGGGGGGCTAAAATGGACTGCCAATAGGTCCATTACGCCTCCTCCAGGCGAATATCAACCACTGCGCCGCAGCTCAGGATCTGTTGCTCCAGAGCATGGCGCAGTGGTCGATTAACATCGCCGTGGTCGCTGAGCCGTACTTTGTCCCGCCCAGGGATTACTGGGTGGAGGACCTGAGCGGCTCAGTGGCCATTATTTCGTCGGCCGCCGCCGGTACTCCGTCCCTCGAGGCCGTCAAGAAGGGACGGGGTTGCGTAGCAGCACGGTTCGGGGAGATTGTCGTGGTAGGAGCGTACTTTTCCCCGAACCGAACTCTCGCCGAGTTCCACAACTCCCTTGGGGAGTTGAGACTCTGAACAGAGACCCGTGGGGACGCCCATATAAATGGGTGCGAGACAAGCTCCGCCCATGGGCTCCCCCGCTGACGCAGAGTCTCCGGCCCCAGCTCATGGAGGACGTGGTGAGCGCTCTGTTCCCTTCGCGAGGGGAACATACTCCCCCGCCCATGGCTCCGCCTCCTGCGGTGCCCGATGCGGACCACACAGGAAACGACGACGACGACGAATCTCCGGAGGTGACCGGGGTAGATTTGAGAGTGGCGGTACGTAGGCTGAATGCCAAAAATACCGCCCCAGGACCCGACAGCTTACCTGGAAAATCCTAGGTTCTGGCCTTAGAGGCTCTCGGGCCTCGACTTCGAGGGCTCTTTAGCGCATGCTTGGAGAGGGGCCAGTTCCCACTTCGTTGGAAGACGGGGAAACTGGTCCTCATCAAGAAGCCGGGGCACCCGGCGGACTCTCCGTCCGCTTACCGGCCCATCGTGCTGCTCGACGAGGTGGGCAAGCTCTTTGAAAGAGTAATTGCAGACCGCCTTGTCGGGCAGCTGGTGCGAGTGGGGCCGGATTTGGCGGACAGCCAGTTTGGTTTCCGCAAGGGGCGCTCTACGGTGGATGCCATCATGCGCGTTCGAGCCCTCATGACGGGGGATGCTGTTGCCCGGGGTGGGGTGGTCTTGGCGGTGTCTCTTGACATCGCCAATGCGTTCAATACCCTCCCCTGGAGTTGCATTAGGGAGGCACTCCGGTATCACCGGATGCCGACCTACCTCTGTCGAGTGCTCGAGGCCTATTTGACGGACAGGGCCGTCATCTACCCCGGTCACTACGGAGAGTGGAACCGGCGAGAGATGTCGTGCGGTGTCCCGCAGGGATCGGTCCTGGGGCCGCATCTGTGGGACATCGGCTACGACTGGGTGCTGCGCGCCGACCTCCCTAGCGGCGTCAGCATGGTCTGCTACGCTGACGACACGCTGGTCCTGGTGCAGCGGAGGTCGCATGAGGCGGCGGCCGAACTAGCGACACGTTGGGTTGCGACAACCGTCGATAGGATCCGGCAACTGGGACTCGAGGTGGCCTTGCACAAGTCCGAGGCCATGTGTTTCTATGGTCCTCGGAACGCGCCACTGTCGGGTTCCCAGATAACGGCGGGAGGGGTTCACATCGGCGTCGAGTCGACGATGAAGTACCTGGGACTCGTCCTCGACAGCCGGTGGAACTTCGTGGAGCACTTCCGACGTTTGGCTCCCAAACTGCAGAGGGCTGGGGCTGCTTTGAAGCGGCTTCTGCCCAATCTAGGGAGTCCAAACGCCTCCTGCCGGAGGCTCTACGCGGGGATCGTGCGGTCCATGGCCCTTTACGGGGCACCGGTGTGGGCGCGTTCATTAAGGCTGCGACCAGCCCAGCGATTGAACGCGTCCCAAAGGGTCATGGCCATTAGGCTGGTCAGAGGATACCGCACGGTCTCCCGTGAGGCGGCGAGCCTCCTTGCCGGACTTCCGCCATGGGATCTGGAGGCAAAAGTCCTCGCGCACATGTGGGAGTTGCGCGAGGAGGCGAAACGCCGGGGTGTAACTCCGCTGCCGCGAGAAATCACAGCACAGCGGACAGAGCTCCGGCGGGATCTCATGGCGGCATGGAGAGTGCGATTGTCGCAACCCAGCGCTGGGCACGCCACAATTGCGGCGGTAAGGCCCCTCTTTGAGGAGTGGCTAGAGAGGCGCCACGGCGTCCTCACCTTCCGCCTGACGCAGGTCCTCACCGGACACGGTTGTTTCGGGAGGTTCCTGTTCAGGATAAAGCGGGAGGAAACGCCCGAGTGTTACCATTGTGTGGATCGCCCGGAGGACACGGTGGAGCATACGGTGGAGGTCTGCCCGGCTTGGGCGGGGCACCGCCGTGTCCTCACAGAGGCGATCGGCAGCGGCGATCTCTCGCGTCCGCCCTGGTTCAGGTCATGGTCCGGAGCGAGAGTGCATGGGAAGCCGTCACTTCCTTCTGCGAAGCAGTAATGCTCGCGAAGGAGGAGGTGGAGCGCGCGAGGGAAATGCAAGATGTGCGCCCTCGCGCCCCTAGTCGCCGCAGGAGACGCCCCGGGCGTCGGGAGTCGCGAGCCGACTTCCGGCCACCGTAGGCGCGGGCTTGCGGATGCGGGCTTGCGGTGGGCAATGGGTAGCTCGCCGTCCGATTAGGACCAGGCCCGGGTCGACGGCGCGTTGTGTTCCACGCGCGCCTCAAAGAGATGTCAGCACCGACTGACGGGGTCCGTAAGGGCCAATGCCTGCCAGGGTTGCGAGTTTGTCCGAAAGGGATATCGCGGCCCCGAAACACAGGCAACGGAAGGAACACGGGTGGGCTTTAGTCAGTAAAAGTCTGACACTCCCTCTCGCTCCGCCCCAGAGCGGGAGGAGTCATTTGATGATTTCCCACCGAATAAAAAAAAAAAGGTGAATATTACTGTAGGTATTTAGCGCCGTGCGCCGTGTGTACCTCAAACTCAAACTCAAACTCAAAGCGGAGTGAACTATCTGTGTTCATCTGTGACTCCAGACAAATTCAAAGCGCACACTCGTAGAATTCAAAAGTGAGAAGCAAAAAGTTCAAGTCGGCTATAAATTCTTGTAAATAATGGTAACACTCCAGAAAATTTATATGACAACTTGTTCACTCTGAGGAGCGAGAATGGGCTAAATAATTCAACTACTTATACGTTTGTTTTGCAGAAATTAAAAATACAATCGTAAATATGATTTTTAATTTTCCGTCTCGTCCCTGAGAGTAAATATCTTAAGGCTCTTGTTGTGATTCCGGGTGGAGCTACGATTGGATTTTGTTAAAAACAAGGGCTTTTGAGAAAGCGGAAATGTTTTTTTTTGCTTTGACATCTCAATCTATTGACGGATGTTTTGGTGAATTTGGAACCGATGTAATTCGAGGTGTTACGGTATTTTTTTTTCCTTAATTTTATTTCTTTAAACTTGCAACATTTCGGACGGTCCATTTTATAAGTAAAGCAATGCGAACAAAATGTGTTTGATTATTTAGTAATGCTGCGGACACATTGTCACGATAAGGCGAACTTCACTTCGTGCGTTCTCTCTTGCACACCGCTCGACGTTTCGCTATAAACAGAGAGCGCACGAAGTGTAGTTCGCGTTATCGTGACAATGTAGCCGTAGCATTAATGCTTATGACAATTAGATATAGTATTTAACAAAACATGATAAATTAGACATGTAAAAACCTTCTCTTCTTAAAATGTCTAGAAACAGTGTCCCTTTAATACGTTTTCAATATGACCTCCTTCCCAATAGGTCAAGAACAAGCGCAAAGTACCTAGCTAGTAAGTAAGTAAATAATAGCATGTACCCGCATCTGCTCACATTAAAGGCTGAGATAAACTGGAACCCTTTCTGCCTACGCCCGCCTCTAATTTAGTGAAAAGATAACGATCGCTGGCTTCTTGGTAGGCATGAGCTACGAACGATTTTGATCTAGACTACTTTCTAACTGAACAGACAGCTGTGCTGCTGGGGAGTTTGTTGCGCCACTTCTTCTTCCCAGCTAACGCACTAGGACACTTCCTGGTAAAGGGCGGGCGTTTTGGGGGACTGTCTTATGTAATTTTGACGTTCGTATAGTGCTGATTCTCAGCCTAGTTTGAGTAAATAACTTTTTTTTTATTTTATTTTACTGAAAGCCCAGCCTTCTCAAGACTGTGAAGGTATTGTAACTAATGATGTGCCGTTACCAGTAATTTACTCCAGTCGAGTATTTTCTCAGTAACATTTAAAAAAAAATGTAGGTAACTTAGGGTAAAAAAGGAACAAATATATTTTTTCTTTTCATTTCATTTGAGATTACCTATGAGCGATCCGATAAGACGTCTACCACAATACCTAGATTAAATGCAACCAAAATTTTAATTTTAAATATGATTTTCCCAATATTCCTAGTAACTTACAGAGTAAGTTTCGAAAAACTTACTGAGTAACTTCCCATACAGGAAATTTCTGGTTATTTTCACATTGTCCCTATCAAGTTACTTAGTAAAAAAATAAGGAAAATCAGCTTTCAAAATCCGTTATTATTTTTCGATTGTACCCTCTTCTGAGTATTGAAACTGCATAAAGAATCTCTGTCTGTGGAATGAGTGGTGTCTATTCCCAAGTTTTCTAATAAAGTATACACCTCCGAGTTAGATTCTGATGACGATGAGATGACTATACTGCTTCTGTTAGTTTCTGAGCCATCTAAAACAGTTTTCCTTGCTGGAATTTGGCCATTATCATGACCATGAATTAATTTCCAGTTATTGACGAAAAGACAAATCCCAGCACAGTTAATTAAATGTATAAGGGACCAATCCGGGAGCATACCCTTTCAAACACAAAAAGAATTTTCATAATCGGTCCACAATTGACGGAGAAATCGAAGGACATACATAAAAAAAAAAAAAACATACATACGCGTCGAACATATAACCTCCTCCTTTTTGGAAGTCGGTTAAAAAGAGCGAAAAGCGAGCTAGCAACAGATGCGCGTGCGCGTTTTAAACAAATATTACTTAAATAAATCAACAAGATATTAAACAATATTACCAGCGTTAGGGAATATTACCGGTAATAACAGAAACTTACTGGGAATATTTCCGTATGGTAAAATACTGGTAATGGAAAAATGGTAATGGCACATCCCAGCCTTCACATCACTAATTATTATTGTAACATATTATTATGTGCATGGAGGAATGCGCTCACTATTATACTGTACATGCAGTGATCATCATACTACGTATGTTTTACGTTCATTTGCCGAACAATATGGTACGCTGAGCTGACTAAGTAAAAACTTATTTAGTGAATGTCATAAACTGTAAGGAAACCTCCTTAGGATTTGGAGATTATCGTTATGAGTGTGAATAATTATTTCAAAATAAGTATATCAAATCTGAATTAAAACCATCGTGAATTCTGATAACATTATGCCCCTTTTTGTTCCTGTTACTTGAAGCACATCCTTTCGTAGAATAAGAAACGCGGTTGCGACCAGGAATTACGTAATTACAGCAAGAAAGTCACAATAAATACAAAAATAACACAAATCTGTGGCAAAAATGCGAGAAAAAAACGGTTTTTCCATTTATTTGCAATGTTACTGAGAAACCTCTTTATAGATTTACTGATAGTACGCACTAAGATGCTTGGGGGAGGCCTAAGTCCAGCAGCGGACGTCTTTCGGCCGAAATGATGTTGGTGATGAACGTATTAAGATCATGTCTTAGATGGGGTTCCATGAATTCCAGAATAATTGATAAATCATTCAGGTACCATTATATAAACGTATGCATTATGTATAACGTTTTAAGATCATGTCTTAGATGGGGTTCCATGAATTCCAGAATAATTGATAAATCATTCAGGTAATATTATATAAAGGTATGCATTATGTCTTCAGCTCCACAAAAACTCATACAATTTACAATTCCATAAATTTTTTGCAGCATATCGAAACTCAATGCATTCAGTATTAATTTATGCAAATGGCTGCGACTTCACGATACACAATAAAAACTAATCTATGTGCAAAATTAGTTTTTGCTTACATGCACCTATAATTCTTGCCCCGTATTTATACCTTTAGTGTAATTCTTTTACACTGTTCCGTTACATCGTAGGTAATTACTGAGATACACAAAGCATCACAAATCTTGTCTCTAGCTCTTTAGTAACGTTTTTATTGCGGAATCAGAGTTTTACTGTTGATGTTACGCCATTTTGAATGCGATGTGTACGCCCACACACAATTGTACGGGCGTTTAAAAATAAAAAGGCTTTGAGAAGATAATCGATTTGGGTCTGTTTTACCGTATCTTTTTTGGTTGTCTCGTAAGAACTATCAATATTTTGATTTAACTGGTTCAATTAAATTATAAGCAGGCCAAATTCAATTCAATTTGTAGAACATGTAACTAGCAAGTTTGTCAAGCGATCCTACAATGAACCTTATAGCGTCAACAGCCTAAAAAGAGTAACGGTAGAGTTTCTTGTCCATTCTTCTCCATATGAAAACTACCTTGGAAGGGGCGACTAGAACTATTTTTTTTTTTTGTAAATATTGACGTTCAAAAGTGCAAGAGCCTATTTGAAATAAATGATTTGACTTTGAATTCATCCGGATGAGTGACGGTCGTGACCCCAGAATCTTAATTTGACTTTGAATTCATCCCGATGAGTGACAGGTCGTGACCCCAGAATCTTATGACAAGCATTAATTTGATGGAATTTACAGGAAAACTTTGAACCTTTTAGCAAACCCAAAAGTGCTGCTTATCCTCTTGTCGTAATAATCATCTTTAACAAAAACTACGCACAAATAAGTTTCTATACCCCGTCGAAAAAGTAAGCGTGAAGAAAACTTTTAGCAAAGCATAAATAAAAGTACCAGGCTATCATAGCTGGAGCTGGAGCACTTGTAAACACTTCCACATTTCCACTCTAGGGAAGTTTCGGCGCCGTTCAACGCGTTCTAAAAGCTGAAATATCTATGTACTTTATCTCACCCGGCAGTAGGCAATTAAGTTGCTAAATGTCTTTTACAATAACAGTAAACGTTACAGGTGGCTGTGTATCTAATTTTTGTTTTTGTTATCCGTTCCTGTGATCAGTGGGTGGTGTTTTATTTAATTGTTCTGAAAGAGGGTAGAGGCTAAGCATCGCAGCCCCGGCACACAGGCAACGGAAGGAACACGGGTGGGTTTTTAAATATCCCACCCTCAAAAAAAAAAAAACAAGGCTAAGCATTGCCATACAACGTGGCAATGCGGCCAGTCTCTTGGGTACGATACCAGTCGACAGCGATGCGGATGAATTTTACGATGCTATATTTTAGTTTTTGAATATTTTTAGTTAAGTTAGTAGGTATATAATTTTGCTATTTTTATTATGAATTAATTAGTTATAAGTTGTTATGTACATTAGAACGATTAATAAATGGAGTATTAATGCCAATGTGGGTTGTTTTTTCTAGGTTTTATGAAACCGGTCATCGTTTTATTTGATTAAAATTGACTTCTCATACCAATTTAATCTCATATAATTTTTCTTTATCTGTGAAAACAGTAGCTAACACAAAACCATTCAACACAGCACAAACACCGAAGTAATTTAGTATTAAATTTCCAATGAACAAAACAGATTTTAATTAACATTGGTGCCAATGCGATTGTAGTAACCGAATTGAATTTATTTGCATTTGACACGATGGAGTGGGCCTCTGTTAAATATTTATGTACGCCGAGTGATCCGCCTGTGAAAATTCTGTATGTATAAATATGAATTACGTAGATGGTGCTGATTAAACCGCTTATTTTTTATATATTTTGGGGTCAGAAATTATCGAATAAGCTGATATTTAAATAATTCAATACGGTTTTATGGCCAATTTAATAATTTTTTAATAATAATTTAATAATTTATTTATTAACAATAATGTTGGTACAACTCATCTATCCTATCCAAAAATACAAAGTACAGCATTTTGAGCATATTGAAGATAGAGTTAACGACGATGTCTGTGCTAGTATGAACTGTGTTACAGACACCGGCGCCTTCCTCCTACAACCATGATTTACTATAACTATGATACATATAGTACTCGTACAAATTAAGTTACGCTCATTTTCAGTTTAATAAAAATTGAATTGAATATAGTTAGATTAAAAATAATTTAATTTACTTTTATTTTAAGGCATGCAAGGAAATACGTGAATGTGTGTGTGAGTGGTGTCTGTATATACAAACAAGAGGGTGTGTGTGTGTTGGTGTGTGTGCGTTTGAGTGTGTGCTTTTGTGTGTTTTAGCGCTTATTATTTATGATTCCCTGGCGAACAGCTTTTCAGTGTCGTCGTAAGTAAGACCCTGAAGGTATTCGCTTACTACGGTCTTACACTTGTATTTTGGAAGGGAATAAATGTTACATGTTTTGTTTATTGCATTATATAGGCGGCCACTCAGACTCAAATAGTTTCTACTTGCCAGGGCAGTTTTTATTCTAACAGGAGGGCAAACTAGGTCTTTACGTCGTTTATTTATAAGCAATTTTGAGTCATAATTAAGGGAGGAATACTTACGTAGGATTATATTGAGTGCACAGAGTTGCCTGCAAGTGAGTACAGACATGTCCTTGTATAATTGGGTTGTAGAGTAGCGATACGGTTTCTGAAGCATCACCTTCACAACGGCCCTTTGCGCCCTCTCAAGGCGAAGCATGAAGGTCTTAAAAGTACCACCCCAAACTGAGATGCAGTATGTTAGTAGTGACTGAGCTAAAGCATAATAAATAGTTTTCAAGAGCGGGAAAGCAACTACATTTCTGAGCCTTTTCATTGGGAACATAAGCTTTCGTACCCGAGACACTGTTACGTCCACATGTTTATTCCAACTCAGTGTGCAATCAATGTACACCCCCAGATACTTGACGCAAGATGATCTTTGAATAGGAGGGCAATTACAGGTGTTAAGCGCAGGTTGGGAGCATCTATGAACCTTTATATCCGGAATGCTAGGCTGTGTAGAAGAGTTCGCTGAGAAGGCAACATAGTGGGTTTTGGAAACATTTAATGTTAGCAGATTACAGGAAAGCCAATCCATCACTATACCAAGAGCATTTTCAGCCGAGCGGTGAGCAGAAGTCCAGGTATCTCCACTTATAATAAGTGCAGTGTCATCAGCATAGACATAGATCTTGCAGTCTGGTATAGTGAGTTGACATAGCCTGTTTACGTATACAAGAAAGAGCGTAGGACCCAGCACACTGCCCTGCGGGACTCCGAAAGATAAATACTCATCGTCGCTAATGTAGTTTTGAACCTTAACTCGCTGACTGCGATTAGTGAGGTAGTCGGAAAAGATCCTTAGAGCGGCATCTCGTATTCCTAGAGCCTCCAATCCGTGTAAAAGGATGGGAGTAGAAACCGTGTCAAAAGCCTTGGCTAAATCTAAGAATACACCTATCGTTTTAGTCCTGGTGTCTAGATTCTTAGTGATCTGATTTGATAGCTCAAGCACAGCATCCTCTGTTGATTTGCGTTTCCTGAAGCCGTATTGGTTTGAGGCAATTGCATTATTGTGCTCTAAATAATTCAGTAGTCTCTTATTTAAGATTTTTTCTAATATTTTGGACAAGGTCGTGAGAACCGATATAGGCCTGTAGTTTTCGACACGGTCTCCATCCCCACCCTTAAATATAGGGGAAACTAATGCCTTTTTGAAGGCGTTTGGGAAGATGCCCTTTGACAAGCACAGATTGCATACATGAGTGATTGAGGGGATGAGGACATGCCTAGCAGATTTAATAACTGAAACAGGCAAACCATCGTAGCCAACAGCACAGTTATGCTTTAATTCCGTAATTATACTGTTCACCTCAGCAAAGTCGGTCTCAAGCAAAACCAAAGAGTTGCCCTGCGGGTTGGGTAAAGAGTTAAAATCAAAGTTTGAATTGATAATATGTTGAGCCTGCTGTATCTTCTGAGCAAGATTACCTCCAACATTTGAGAAGTAATTGTTTATAGAGTTTACAGAGGCATCAGGATCACTGCAGATATTAAGGAGATCCCCCGATTTACTTGCGGGTGTGGCATTTTTATAACTTATGGACTTTATGATATCCCAAGTTGCCTTGGGATTTCCGCTGGCCTTTTGGAGCTCATTCTGTTCATATTGGCACCTAATCGTCTTTAACAGATTATTGCAAAAATTTCTATATCTTGAATATGTTAATTTATCTATGAGATTTTCAGGATCCTGCATTGACTTTAAATGTAGTTTGTCTCGATTGCGTATGCATCTCAAAAGACCAGGAGTGATCCATGGCTTAATAATTCTCCTTCTGTGCGGAACTTGCTTTAATTTGCTGTGTTCGTCTACTGAATCCGCCAAAATGGAGATAAGTAGTTCCGCACTTTGATTGGGGTCTGTGCTATCCAGAATGCTGGAGAAGTCCGAGTTTTCTAAGTGACAAATGACACCCGAAAGATTAATCTGGCGGATCATGCTTTTAGGTTTCTCAACAAAGGAGACAGTTTCAAGGCAAAACAAAACAGGAGCGTGGTCGGTAAGGAAAGAGTCTAGAACTAGTGCTGTCGAACACTTATCTGATTTAAGAAAGGCGTGGTCAAGACAGTTGTCAATACGTGTTGGGAAGAGGTGGGCTGGCAGAAGCCCATGAAATGCCATTATATTTAAATACTCTTCAGAGTTTGGATCACTATTTCCTGGACGAATATTAATGTTTAAATCACCAATCACTGCCACTGTTCTCATAGATGAAAGGGAAGTCAGTGTGTCATTTAAGGAGCTAACGAAATGTTCAATATTTCTAACTGAAGGTGATCGATAAATTGCCACAATCGCAACGTCTGGGTCTAACCTCAAAATAAGACAGTTAGCATCCCGGAACAACGGTTCAGTAATCTTATACTTTAAATCGGAACGAATATAGATTAAAACACCATCGTTTTGGTTACTAAAAGAAGACCTCGCTGAGGCAAAACCGTCCAAAACAGGGATGTCAGAAACTTTACTCAACCAGCACTCCGAAAGAATAACTACATCACACTTAACATCCATGGAGTGTATGAGGACATTTAGGCCATCAAAGTTCCGGTTCAAGCTTCGAATGTTGACGTGCAAAGTGTTTAGCATTTGCTTGGTGGATTGTAAGTGCTGTAAGCATTGGCCCGGCGAGCACACGAAGGATCGAGATACATTTAGGGATTCTACAGAATCCATAAACTTATTTAAATTATCCACAAGTGCGACGAAAGATAATTTTGGTGCTAGTAAAAGGGACAATGACTGGACTCTGACCGCAGTTGTGGTCAAATAGAAAAACTTTTTTACTTATTGTTTGAGAAACTGTTTTTTTCAGACTGCTAATGAGAGTGACAGGAATGCAAGTTGATGTATGCTGGGTACGCCATGAGTAAGCTATGTGTGTTAGAGTGACAAGAGCGCTAGATGTGTATTTCCATAAAAATATGTAAAATAAAGTTATGCATGCATATTTAAAAATAGTGATTGTAATTAAAATAAGTGGAAGATCGTGATTATAACTCAAGAATAGTCAATCTTCATCATTAAGAGTCTTCAAGTCAGATTCATTGTTAATGCAGTGTGCAGATTCACCTTCCTTCTTGCGCACAAAGATCTTTCCATGCGCAGTCCAGCAGAAGGTATAGCCATTTGTTCTTGAGAAATCTCGAGCTAAAAAGTACAGGCGTTTATATTTGTAACAATATTTGTTATATTAGTTTTAATATACATTAACGATCACTGGATTGCCAAAAATGTAACTCTGTAAATCAATAAAAGCCGTGAATCGCGCAAAAG
Source organism: Agrochola macilenta (assembly GCA_916701695.1). NCBI lineage: Eukaryota > Metazoa > Arthropoda > Insecta > Lepidoptera > Noctuidae > Agrochola > Agrochola macilenta. Next base: position 3,333,839 of record OU753554.1, on the reverse strand, counting down.
CTAAAATGTTTTTAATTTTATTGCTTTCGGAGTTTGAAGCGGAAAGATTTCACATTGCTTAAAGACTTAATCAATCATTTTACGAGTTATAGTAATTTATGTCCTTACGGATCGCCTAATTCGAAGACGGGTAGTAATTTTATAGGCGCATGGCCTGCTCAGTGCTCACCGTTCATTTATTTTATAACTTTTGTAATTCTTTAATTGAATGGAGTTCAAAACGAAATCCGGGTTCGTATGGTTTTTGGTGTAGAAGAAAAAAAAAACAAATATGAAACTAATTTAAACTTATAATGGTATCATTAAAGCGTAGGTAAAGAAAATACAATTAAAGACGTCAAACTTCGTCGTTTAATTGTCTGTTTTCGAAAGTTGGAACTTCGAACTCAATAATTCGGAAACACAAAATTTGCCGATGCGCACAATTTAAATTATAATAAATAAACATATTTATTCTCGTAAACCATGGTGTTAAATACAAATTTATATGGCACAAACATGTTTAGCTAGGATAAAAACATAGCATGCAAAATTATCAAATTAGGTAAAGAAGGCATCAACTATCAACGTTTTTAAAAACATCAACACTTTTTATCTAAAAATTCTTTTAGACTATAAAAACTACATTCCAGTAACCAATTACGTATATAAAACTTAATTTTGAATAATCTTGTATTTCATATTTTGAAGTGCCCTGGTATTTTACCCTACAAAAGAAATTACTTAGGATCTTGGTAAACATTGGTCAAACTGACAGCTGTAAACCCTATTTTCTAAAATATAATATTCTAACCCTCCCCTGTATCTACATTCTAGAAATATGTAAATTTGTCCGTAAGCATCAAGATTTCTACACAAAACGCGAAGACATCCAATCACAGTATACACTTAGGCACCGATCTAGACTAAACATACCAACATCCAAATTAAAAATGCATTCTACAAGTCCCTACGTAATGTCTATAAAAATATATAACAAACTACCTGACATATTAAAGAAAGAAGAAAAGTTGAATATATTTATAAATAAACTTAAAAAATTACTGATAAACAAATGCTATTACTCCTTAGATGAATATTTAAATGATACACAAAATATGAAAAAATAATAATTATTATATATTAATGATACGGATTTTGTTTTTTTTTTTTTTTTAATATATAAATATATAACAAAAATAATAATTAAATAAATTAGCAATTATAATAAATTCAACAATATAGCAATAATAATTATTCGAAGATAAACAATTTATATAAATTAATAAACAGAATTATAATAGATATGTACATACATATCGAAATAATCTAAAATATTTAAATACACTTTTACAGATAAAACAATACTCGTACATAAACAATAGATAAACGAAATGATAGATCCTATTTGCGATCTCCTTGACTTTGAATAAATGTACGTTAAAACTTGCATGATCTCCTTAAACAGGGCTTCCTCTCTCCTACCCTTTTGCTGTGCCCTACAGGGTCCATAATGATCTAAATATATAGTTACCACCTAAGTACACATTATGGTAAAGCAATAAAGATATTGAGTATTGAGTATTGAGTATTTTGTTATAGATGCGCCACACATTGCTAAGCAGTTATTATTGTATTTAGCTAGTCTAGGTAAATCATTCAATACTAGTCTGTTCCTAGGGTTGACATCATTTGCAGTCTTAAATAATTGTTTATTTTTAAATACAAATACACATATTTCGTAAATATAAAGTGACGGTAACGGTAGTATTGTAGATGCGTTTAGTTTCAAGGATTTCAAGTACATTTTGTGACGATGCAAAACTGTTTCTAATTACTGTACTGTGTAAAATAACATAGTTCAGCGTTCATGATATCTTTTCTTTTTTATCATCATTAAATTCGCCAAAGCCGACTGCCTTTGTAAGCGCAGTCCTTCTCTGGTAATCGTACCGTACATCGACCTTATACACTTTGGTTTCTTTCATTGATAAAAGGTAGCGACTCAGAAGTCTTGGTACTCCAGAATCAATATACTGAAACAGAAAAAATTACACATTGATCTATAAAACACTAGCGCTTCGACAGCGGCTTTGCCCGCGTGTAGCAGGCTTTGTCATACTGTTTTTTTTTATATAGACCTTTTTTTAAATGAAGTTTATGACACTCAAGTATAATGTAGCTTCCTATTAGTAAAGGAATTATTGGAATTGGATCAGTAGTTCCGAAGATTACATCCTACATACAAACTCACACCTTGACCTGCTTATAATGTTAGTATACAACATGTAAAAAAAAACGTGAGGGTGCTGCTAGATACCGTACTGCGAGTATATTTATGTGGCATTTTTTAGGAAAATCGAAAAAAAAACATCGTCTCATTTTTTTCTATGGAGAATTTTACTGGGTTTATTACATGGAGCGCAGGCGGCCGTCATTTAGTGGTGGGTGTCTACAAGTCATAACTTGGCCAGGCAATTTTTTTATGAATTCGGGGTAATTTTAGTACTAAAAATTTCATTTTTAAATAGCAATAACTTTTTTATTTGCAATAATAATTACGATTTTTTATTACTTTTTGGTAATGTTAAAGGGTCTCATAGGTACTGCAATAGCAGTACCTATGAGACCCTTTCGGGTCGGACAAGTTTTTTTTACATATTGTATATAATCACCACGCCTGTTCCCCCAGAAGGGTTAGGCAGAGTCAAATATAGTAGGTAGGTACACCCACATTTCGCCAGTTACGTTTCAGTTCCAGTACAATAGAGGGCGAGCCTATTACCATCAACCGGTCACAAGTCCAAACTCCAGGTTGCTGCTGAGAATATCCTGATGATAAATTCCAAATACACTTTTCCCGACCCAGGAATCGAACCCAGGACCTCATGCAGTTTTTATAAAACACGTTTTTGTAACCTGAAATATCTAAGTTAATAATAATACAATCATATTAACTGTAACATCCAGAAAAGTACACCATTAAAAAGCGTTTAGCTGATCCATACTTAGATGTGAATAAAGAGTATGCTGCAATACGGCCGATAAATCATGACCGGGCTGAATATAGGCTCTCCGCACTTTCGCGCATGTTCTCTCACTCACACTTGCCTCATGTCACCATTTGGTTCCAAAAAAATGTTATTGCGCAGACTTCTGCGCAAAGTTCGGACCAGCCATGATTCATCGGCCGTATCTTTCTACTTACAAATCTTGAATCAAATTGCTTTCTTAGTTGCCTCACAGAAAAATCACGCGGTCCCCATTTAGGTAACGGGCGTATTAAGAAGCTCCAAGGCTAAAATTAATAAAAAATACTTTAGAAACACATTCAGGTTTTAAATCATGTTTTTAGGGTTCCATATGACCTACATAAAATACTTACCCAAAGGGAGCCACCATCATTAGGCTGCTTTTCCACCAGAGATGTGCTAAGCTACGTTGCTGTGGATGCGTGTGACATCCACCAATCATATTCATTCGCTATGTGGACCAATAGGGGACATTAATATGATTGGTGGATATCAAACGCATCCATAGCAACGTAACATAGCACATCTCTGGTGGAAAGGCATCCTTATTCTCCTGCCCTTCTCCCAATTTATTTGGTGTCGGCACCACGTCTCTTCCTTCCATACTTCTCTATTAATCTTTATCTCGGTATTCGCCCCCTTTCAAGCCATATCATCTTTCATACAGTCCATACATTTATACTCCAAACTTTCCTCACGACATTTTCCTCATTCCTACGGATCACATGCCGACACAACACAACGGGACAATATTACTAAGCCTACGCCATTTGTTTGTCATTGATTTCTATCTTTAGAACCGTAAAAGCCCGATACAATTTCATAGAATATGCAGCTGCTATTTATTGTCGTTGGCAAATAATGAAGAGAAGATAAACTGATAATAATTTCGTGGTACAGAACCTTAGTACGCGAATTTCAACTCGCACTTGACCGGCTTTTTTTAACTGGTTGTATTTCTTATAAGATACTGAACACTAAGAAAATTATAGAAGTTGGGAACCATTTTAACCATCGTGATTGGCTCACTAATTCCAATGGCCAAAGTCAACATGGCATAAAGAGCAATTTCTCCAAGTAACGGGTATTTAGGACGTTTCTGATTTTCATGAATGTCACATAACAATCACATAACAATCTTAAAACTATGGCATGATGAGATGACTGTATTTGAACGTCTTACATGTAATCAAAAAGTAAATATATACAATGCCGCTCATTGGAATATATTGGAATACCTATTCATGAAAAATGGAAAACAAATGATGAAAAATGGTCTATCTTTATTTTTTTTATCGCCCTATTATTTTATCGACTTACACTTGTGTTTTTTAAATAAATACTGTTTTTATTTTTGAAATAAAATGTCTTCACCTCCTTGTTTTTTTCATAGTCGACAAATTAAACAACCGACTTCCGAAAAAAAACATTCAAATGACTTTTTTACAAAACAAAAACCACCGAATTCCACAAAAATACACTTAAAAGAGAAACATAACTTTAATTTCGGAAGTCGGTGGCAAAAACAAAAATACAAACAGAACCATATATTATTATACATTGATGGTTCGCAGTAAGATGGTTGAAGCCGTGATATAGTTATATCCTTAGGAATATAGTTATGAATCGCTTTCATATACAGGGTGGATTTTTGAGATGGGGCAGTAAGAACAGCTACCTTAACCGTTGTAGCTACCGGAAAACGATCTTAAGAGAAGTCCTTAACTTTTCGAAAAATTTCGATTTGTATTCACAGATTTTGAAAAAAATGTACAGTCAGCAAGAAAATAGGCAGTTTTCACAAAAACTTTTTTGATGCCAATCGATCCTGTTTCTTAAAAGGATCAAAAAACTTTATTGGACCAACTGAGGTTTGAGTACTAGAAAAGTCAGAAATCGCAAAAAACTTTTGCCATACAATTCGGAGGAAATGTGACTTAACCAACCAACTTACCATTTTACGATGATAGACTGGCCGAAACTCAACTAAAACAAATTTAACTTCGAAAACAAAATTCAGAACCATTGTTGCTTTTGAAAAAACTTTTTACATAAGTCGTTTTTTTTTGTTGCAATTTCTGTCTTTTGTAGAAGACAGTCTTTTTTTTAACGTTTTCCAAACAAGTCTAAAAGTTCTAAATAGTTTGAGGTCATTTTTACCTACCTACCTACCCTACCTACGTACCTAAAGGAAAAAACGGAACCCTTTTAGGATCACTTCGTTGTCCAGCCGTCAGTCTGTCACGACCCTTTTTCTCAGGAACGCGTGGAGGTAGGTATCAAGTTGAAATAACATCAAATACGTTGATCTGTGGTCCCTTGAAGCTCTAAAAAATCAAGCTTCTAAGTCAACGCAATAAAAAATACGGCCATTTACACGACATAATTATTTTTATACTCGCAAACTAATCAAAACCGGGTGGGTACTTCCCTAGAATGATGAAATTTGGCAAGGAAAAAAGTCCGAAAATCGGTAATTTGTAATTTACCACACAAAAAATATCGTTTACAAACTTACACTTGCAGAGAATTGACCGTGACGTATATCGATGTATGGGAGAACATGTTTTTCAACTGCAATGTAAAAAATTTGTTTTTGCGATAAATTCATCCCAACTACGGAACCCTTCATTGTGCGTGGTCCGATACGCACTTGGCTGGTTTTTTTCTCAGAACGTCGGACATCACAAGCAACAAACTGTCTTGTTCTTATAGTAAATAAAATTATAACGCGTATTCATTCGAAGTTCAAATGTTTTGTTTCTGTTTGACTAGTCTATCTATCATAATAAAGTACTATGTTGGAGTTTCTTTCATACGAAATGTATGGGAAAAGTTTTTTGCGATTTCTGACTTTTCTAGTACTCAAACCTCAGTTGGTCTAACAAAGTTTTTCGATTCATACAAGAAACAGGATCGATTGGCATCAAAAAAACTTTTTGTGAAAACTGCCCATTTTCTTGCTGACTGTATTTTTACAAAATCTGTGAATGCAGATTAAAATGTCTCAAAAAGTTAAGGATAGTCTGCTAAGACCGTTTTCTTCTAGCGACAACGGTTAAGGTAGCTGTCCTTACTGCCCCATCTCAAAAATCCACCCTGTATAACTATATTACGGTATATTTTGCTATATATTTAGTATAAAATATTTTCGTTTTTACCACCGACTTCCGAAATTAAAGTTATTTTTCACTTTTAAGTGTATTTTTCACTTTTAAGTGTATTTTTGTGGAATTCGGTGGTTTTTATTTTGTAAAAAAGTTATTTTAATGTTTTTTTTGGAAGTCGGTTGTTTTTTTTTTATAAAAAAGTTTTAATAGAAACAATACAAAAATATCCAGATGTTTATGATAATTCACACCATGATTACAAACATTAGGATTAAAAACAATATGGGATAATAAGACTAGCAGAGTAATACGACATTATTATGGTTAGCCATGTTGACTGACGTCCGATCATAGGTCAAACACCACAGCAAATGGCACTTCAGACCACCACTGTGACCGCAGTGGTGTGTTTATTACCTTGACCTGTATATATCTATCCATTTATCTATGTAACGGAATAGTTAACCTATTCCATGTTTTTTTTTTTTTTTTTTTGTAAAATTACTTTTCTAAAAAAATTATAAATTACCGCTGTATGTATGCATAAATATCTTAACAAAGTTATCACTATCCCCAAAATAATGGGTATCAACATCAGTGACCAGGACCAGATGTAATGACTGTTGTCCTCGCCGACAGATTCTGTTATCATTACGTGCCAGAGAGAGTTCAGCATGAAGTAAATCTTGAGCTGAATAATGAAAAACAAGAATTAGATATAATCATATAAAGTCAAGGAAATTACTTTCTTCCAACTAAGTTGGGATCGGATTCCAGTCTAACCAAGTGCAGCTGAATATCAATATTTTACATGGCGTGACTGCCTATCTGACCTCCACAACCCAGTTACTGAGTAATACGATACTCCTTGGTAAGACTGGTTGTCAGACTTTCGGGCTTCTGACGACCCGTAACGATAGTCCATGAATGGCAGCTGAACGGCTTAATATACTTTCTTTCACAGAGGGGTCTTGTTATGTGCGTGCGTGCGTGCGAGCGAGAGTGCATGGGAAGCCGTCACTTCCTTCTGCGAAGCAGTAATGCTCGCGAAGGAGGAGGCGGAACGCGCGAGGGAAATGCAAGATGCGCGTCCTCGCGCCCCTAGTCGCCGCAGGAGACGCCCCGGGCGTCGGGAGTCGCGAGCCGACTTCCGGCCACCGTAGGCGCAGACTTGCGGACGGTGGGCAATGGGTAGCTCGCCGTCCGATTAGGACCAGGCCCGGGTCGACGGCGCGTTGTGTTCCACGCGCGCCTCAAAGAGATGTCAGCACCAACTGATGGGGTCCGTAAGGACCAATGCCTGCTGGGGTTGTGGGTTAGTCCGAAAGGGATATCGCGGCCCTGGCACTAAGGCAACGGAAGGAACACGGGTGGGTTTTAGTCAGTAAAAGTCTGACACGCCCTCTCGCTCTGCCCAGAGCGGGAGAAGTCATTTGATGATTTCCCACCTTCAAAAAAAAATAAAAAAAGGTATGTGCGTGGCGAGACGGGGGGGCAGTGCACGCCGCTCATTTGTCAATGCTCAGGGCGCACGGCGTACTCACGGCAAACTGTGGGTATTAATTTTGGTGTGACTTAGTGTTAGGGAAAACAGGCATAAGTATTCTTACCTCCTCCCCTTCATCTAGGTTTGCCAACAGTCAGGTAAGTTTATTAAACTCTAGTGACACAACACAGATTTGGTACTGTTAAGTTAGGTAGTGATCTGATTGATAAGACAGAAATTGGAAGAATGTGTGTGAATTTGATGTATGTGTGTGAGGTGTGTGTGTTGTATGTGGTGTAGTCTGGATTGGTTGTGTGTGTGTGTGTATGGGTGTGGGTGTGTATGTTTGTGTTTGTGTGTGTGTGTCAACTTACAGTATAATAAATAGGCACAAATCGTATGCTAAACATTTTCAATTGCGTGGGTGCTACGCCGTAATGGAATGTATAATCATCCACAAGCCTTCCCACTGGATAGAAAAGATACAGGAAAAAAATCTCAGCCAAAGTCGCTATTCCTTTACCATAAATCCATAGTATAGCTCGAGTCTGCAAAAAAATAAAACACCTTATCGCCGAATAACCTTTAGCACCCCTAAGGAACACCACCTCTAAAGCAGTATTATTTTAATCTTACTTCAGTGGGGAAAAGAGATAGAGGTATACGTTCGTAGAGCTTCATCTCTTTCCCAAACTAAAGTAATCCTATACTATAAAACGATCAATATTTGTATATATAAGTATATACATATACATAGGTATATATATATATATGTAATAACGTTCACGAAAACGGTTCTAACGATTTCGATGAAAGTTGCAATAATATAGGGGTTTATGGAGGCGAAAAACCGATCTAGCTAGATCTCATATCTGGGAAAATTCCTTTTCTCCCTATTTTCACCCGAGCAGAACTAGGGCGCCCAAAGATTAGAACAAGACAATAATAACATGTTAATAATGACATGGCAGCATGGAATTAGTAAATACCCTATTATCATGGCAACATGGAATTAGTATGTACTATTCTATACGATTAAATAAGCGTTCTCTATTTTCATCCGAGCAGAGCTCGGTCGACCAGGTACTATCAAAATAATTCTGCTCTAGAGGTGGTGGTAGGCCCTCAGGTCCTGGCTCACCGTCCGATTAGGACCAGGCCCGGGTCGACAGCGCGTTGTGTTCCACGCGCGCCTCAAAGAGATGTCAGCACCAACTGACGGGGTCCGTAAGGGCCAATGCCTGCCAGGGTTGCGAGTTTGTCCGAAAGGGATATCGCAGCCCCGGCACACAGGCAACGGAAGGAACACGGGTGGGTTTTAGTCAGTAAAAGTCTGACACGCCCTCTTGCTCCGCCCAGAGCGGGAGAAGTCATTTGATGACTTCCCATCTTCAAAAAAAAAAAAAGGCCCCAAGGTCCTACGTGCAAACGTCGATTGGAGCGACAACTACTGGCATCTTTGAAACTAAAAAGTTTCTAAAGAAATGTGTATTAGTGAATCGTCATTGCAAAGAACAAATGGAAAATAATCAGTTCCATACTTACATCGATAGTAGTACAACAGTGAAAAACTATTCCGAGAACAGTTGATACCAGCGTGACTTGCCAACGTTTCAATTTTGGCCACTCGTAAACCACTGTTTCTGTTATACATAGATTTGTTACAACCTGTAACATATATAGGGAATTAATGACCTACTTAAATCCGAAACTAGCACCCTAATTATTATTATGTAACAAACTTTCAATCACAATTCTAAAGGTTTTGAAGGAAATTGCTATCCATTGCTTCAAACGTTTTAAAACGCCTGCTCCAGAACGTAAGTAACGCAATGAATATTACTGAACTGTCAAAATTAAAGAAATTGCCATTGTTAGTGTGATACGCAATTTCCCCGCCGATGAGGCTGGCTGTCCACAGGGCAAAATCGTCAAAGAAAACAATGCTACTTACAAGAATCAAAGATTCACAGAGCATATTGAAAACCGTGTAAAGTATGCTAAATATATCACCCAAGTAGAATTGCTGCCAAAACATTGGCCACAAATAGAACCAAGATTTTTCATCTGAAATTAAACGTTTATTTATTTATTTATAATAGGTACGCCAACAGCATATATATTGTACATTATATTACTAAAGTTTACTTTATTTTTAAATTTAACATTTAGGTACGGTTAGAAACAAAAGTCATTAAACACTTTTGACCATTTTATTAAACATAATTTTAAGTACAATCATCATCATCATTTCAGCCAAAAGACGTCGACTGCTGCATAGGCCTCCCCCAAACACGGCCACTTCGACCGGTTCTGTGCTTCTCGCATCCAGTGGATTCCTTTGGCCTTCTCCAAGTCATCGGTTCAATTCGGGAAGCCTTCCAACGCTACATCTGCCAGCCTTCCAACACAAGTATACTATAAAGATGTTAAATTCAGACATTCCATTTCTGCTATTACATGAAATACTGAAAAGTGGAATATCTAATCATTTTGGGTCTGGCCCAGGAACCAAAACCAATAACATTGAATTGCTTAGGAATAGAACGCGATATAAAGAAAGAAAGAATAATGTTTATTTTGACACAGTTCGTGAAACACAAAATACAAAATAAAAAAAGGGAAAATAATATTTTGACAATAATAATGTGTGGCTGCGCCAAAAAGGTTCATTTCAGCATTAAGGCTTGTGCAGACCAGCGCGACTTGTCGCGCGACGCGACACCGGTTATTGTTTTGAAACTGTGAAGTTTTCTTAGAAATTGTATTGTTCGTGTTGCGTCGCGCGACAAGTCGCGCTGGTCTGCACAAGCCTTTATTGCCAGACAGGTGCTGTCTGACGCAATTTTTTTTATTTTTTTATTAATAACGCGCCGAATAACACATAATATAATCACAATCACTTTTTCATCCTTTGGGTCACCAGAAAACTTAATTACATAAATTTACTATTAAAATACAGTGATCACCGTTGTCCCACCCGTTAAGGTGAAGCAATATGATAAATTTTATCGACAAATCAACCATCTTCTTTTCGTGTGGTTAATGAATAACCTGGTGTCAGAGTTTTAAAGCCGCCCTTGGGCCTCTGACTTGGCTTCACATGCCGTCGAGAAATATCTCTCAGGCATGCCGGTTTCCTCACGATGTTTTCCTTCACCGTTTTTTAAGCAAGTGATAATTTTACAATACACACATGAATCCGAAAAGTCAGAGGTGCGTGGCTTGGGTCCATCCACCAATCCACCATAACAATGACAGATTACCCCTGAACTTAATATTCATCAACCACATCACTAAACCAAATAAAAAAAACTGGCCAAGTGTGAGTCGGAATCGCACGCGAAGGTTTCCATACCACCGTACAATATTTAGCAAAGAACGCCGAAAAAAACATGTTTCTTGTATGAAAACCCCCTTTAATTTTTAGATTTATTTTATTTTAGGAACCTTAAAAATATGTAGTGTTATATTATTGTACAGTGGTACGGAATCCCTCGTGTGCGACTCCGACTCACACTTGGCGGGTTTTTTAGTTCAGTTAAATGAAAATAATAAACGAAGTATATCGTCAGGCGTTTTTCAAATTTAAAAAATCGCTAAGAAAGTTTCAAATTCCTAACTTGTTTAGTTGTTGCGATAGAGCTCGTACAAAAATGGTCTGACATATTTTACAGGCTATTTCTTCAATTTTGGAGGCAAAAGTAAAAAATATTTAAAGTCTACCTACTCGATGAGTTCTAGACTGTAATACCCCACATGTCAGGATATATTTTTTTTTCTAAGTCAAATGTTTTATGTATGGGGATACTTTTAATTTTTAGTATTTGTTGTTATAGCCGCAACAGAAATAAATAATCTGTGAAAATTTCAACTGTCTGCCTATTACGATTCATAAGATACAGCTCGCTGACAGACAGACCGAGAGGCGAACAGCGGAGGCATATTAATAAGAGTTCCGTTTGGTACCCGTCGCGTACGGAACCCTAAAAACACTAAATTTCGAGCGGCTATTGTTGTTTACATCTATGGCAAAATTAAAAACGCCAGGGTTTATTTAGATCGCGGGAAAGACTGAAAGGGATACCGTGGCCCCTAGCAACGTACAGGCAACACTGAAGGAACACGGGTGGGTTTTAGTCAGTAAGAGTTTGACACGCCCTACCGCTCCGCCCAGAGCGGGAGAATATAATTTCCCATCCAAAAAAAAATATGGGGTTTATTTAGATAATGTTAAAGTAGCAGTGTTAATATTTTTCTGTTGCTCAGCGTCCGCATTTATTTGAAGATGTCCATAATAGGCGGCTGTACCACTAACCGCGAGGAGGGTCGCCGGCTTGCTTGTCACTACGACATTATAAAAAAACTTTTTGCGTTTTGAATACCTAAAGGTATCCACAGGATAGCCCGGTAAAATTGAATAAGAATTAACCACTTACTAAATTGCGTATCATGCATCTCCGTATGAACCAACGTCTCACAATAAACTTTGACCCTTACGCTCAGTATGCCTCGAAATATGTATATTAATGCGTTAGATATTACCATTGATGCACTGTCTGTGGTTGGATCAATCTGTAAATACGTACAACATATTTATAACCGAGGACTCATAAGCTCTCAATAGAAATGATTTGACAAAGTTTGGCGAAGTTTGGCAACGTCGCGTGATGTCGACTGACATCTCTAGTCATACGTGTTGCGGGACATTAGTCTGCTAGTAAATACTTTGCCAGAGTTTATCTGTTTGGTAGTTAAATTAGTTCACATATTGGTGATATTTTGGCACATTGCGTTTTTAGACACTCGTGAACCAATAGAAAAACTTTGTCGAATCATTTATAGACGGCTTAAGAAGCTATATACCTCTTGAGTACTTCTAGATGTCAGAACATGGACTACTGGAGGCGCAGTAACAGACTCTGCAAGCATTGCGACGTCAGTGGTCTGAAAAAATAAAATAAACAAATGAGGTTTGCTGTGTTGACCCCACACGACCGGTGCATCCGGAAAGACTGGAAGCGGACCCCAAAATAGTTGTGAGAAGGCTAAGTAGATCATGATAATGGTGACAAGGCCATTTTCAGAGATCTTAAATTATCAGGATAACACGACGGTCTTTTAAAAGACCTCAAAGGTGCAGGTGACACTTTGGATACCAAAGATTAAAATCGTTTTAAATCTTTACTAGACAGAAGTGGAGCATGGTTTTTCAAGCTAACTCTTATAATCAGTACTAACTCTAGAAAGAAATCGTTAGATCTAAACAGTTTCACCGTTTCGTGTATGTTATAACCATTCAGTTTAAATAGATCCTGTTTCGTCTGGTCCGTTTAACATTTCAATACTACATTTGAAATAGAATTAGACATTTAAACAAACCTTTTTTACAGTCCGTTCAACCGATTTTGACTTCTATACCGTAGGTATAAGGATGGCATTAAAAGCAAAAAAGTGTTTCCAATACTAACTGTTTACTGCAGCTGCCATTTGTCATGCCACCAATGCAATAGAAGTCAAAATCGGTTGAACGAACTGTGTCTGACTCTTATTTCAAATGGAGTATAATATACTCCATTTGAAATAAGATTAGACACACACATATTATTATGTATGTAGGTTTTAACTGTCTGACCACAGTGACAGCTTAACTAACTAAATTATTATTAACTAAACGTATTTATCAGAAAGTCATAACATAATCTTCTTGCCCTTAACCCAATTTATTTAGGGTCGACGCTAACAGAAAGTATTTATTCATTTATTACTTACCCAAAAATCCGATTCCTCTAATAGGCTCAATTTTGGCATTTCTCTTTTATTGATTCGTGGTCCCATGTACATACTGTCATAATGCGCCATTAGCAAATAAGCTAAAGTACAAAGATCTACGAAATTGATTCCCCATTGACTGTAATGAAGAGCCTGTAAATTCATATTTATAATTATTATTTTACATCTTTTTGACCCAGGCGTAAATGGCGGGATGAGTTTGACGTCTATATGCAGGATGGGTCGATGTTGGCGTAGGATCAAGTTGACTGGAAAAAGGAAAGGATGGCCTTTGACCAGCAGTGGCACAACACAGGCTGATTTATCTGTTTATTTATAGGTATTTACATATTTTATTCATCGCACTTTGTAAGTTGTGGGTTTCTACAAAAGCTAGTTAGTATTTTTTTATTAGTTTAAATTCAATTAATCTCTTCTCCTAATCTTTGCATTTAGTCCAGAGTCACAATAAATAAATAAACTATTCAGTGTTATGCTTGCTCGGTGTTTTACTCAACCTTCCAAAAATATCTCTTCCAAGCATGCATTTGTAAAATTTGAACAAAGCCCCAAACGACAAGGAAATTTGAAATATCCCAGCTTTTTTCAATATGATCCATTTGTTCCCTGTAAAATGAAAATAAACATTTAAATGGGTGGAGGTATACTTTATATATTTTTATATTCCTAAATACCAAGGCCCTGGAAAGAGGACGCGCGGGCTCGCGAAAGACAGAAGGCGTGGAGGGAGGGCTTTACCCAGGACCCCGGACAGCGCAGGGTAGTAAAAAAATACCGGCCAAGTGCGAGTCGGGCCATGCACAATGAAGGGTAGTTGGGATGAATTTTATTTATCCCAAAAACATGTAGTTGAAAAACATGTTCTCTCATACATCAATCTATGTTACGGTCAATTCTCCAAGAGCAAATGTATGTGCAAATGTATGTCACAAAAAAAATTACACAAAATACTTGGCCTGTGAAAACTTGCTTCTTGAAAAATTTCATGATTCCAGGTCAACGGGAAGTACCTTAAAGGTTTTGATTTATTTGCAAGTATCAAAATATTTATATATGGCCGTATTTTATTATTGCGTTGACTTAGAATGTTGATTTTTGTAGTTTTTTTTTTTTCTTTTTTTTGGGTGGGAAATTATTAAATAACTTCTGTCGCTCTGGGCGAAGCGGGAGGGCGTGTCAGACTCTTGCTGACTAAAACCCACCCGTGTTCCTTCAGTTGCCTGTACGTTGCCAGGCCACGGTATCATCGGTCCTAGCGGACTCCGTCAGTTGTGCTGACATCTCTTTGAGGTTTTTTGTAGAGCTCTAAGAGACTGTGGATTTTCAACGCTAGGCTCAGCGCTGAGATTTGAAACTTCAACATTGCACTTTAGATGTCTAAATTAATCCCTAAATAAAACTGCACTTAGTTGTCGGAGCCGTTTTCTCCGACAACTAAGTGCAAGTGTAAGTGCATTAGTTTTTTTATTTAGCCTCCAGTTTTTATTGATAAAAATAAAAATATATACAAATATATTTATTAGTTCAAACCCTTCGGGGAATAACGTATAAAAGAATAAATTACCTGTAGTACATTACTTGGGCTACTTGAAAATAGTCGCCTGTATCCTCATGAACGAAAAAAGGTCCAGAAAGCAAATGAGACTTATTTATAAACATCCCAGCAAACTCCTGTATTTCATAGCAAATAATTTTGAGATTGTATTTCTCGTCAAAATATGTTTTATTTTTACATCTGTAATAAAAAAAATATTATAAATTTTATTTTGTTCATAAACTTAACCAAAGATGTACGAAAAAGTTTTACTTTGTTACTTTATAAGTTTAGTACTATGAATTCACGTTCCTATTAACTTATAATGCCAATAAAATATACAGTCACGTGAGCGACGCCACGGGCACAGCTAGTCTGTAAATACAGTATATTAACTAACAGAGGGCGTTCCCGTTAACCCGCAATAGTATAGAGTCCATACATGCAAAAAAAATATTAACATCGAAAAAACTAAATTTTTTATTTTTTTTAAATTTAATTGATACGTAAAACAAAAACTGTACACGCGCACTTGTCTTTCAACGTGGAAAGATAAGTGCGAAAAGTGCGAGTGTACAGAGTATTTTCTGCAGCTTTTAATATAAAACTAGCGAGCCGTTCTTGCTTCGCAGGATTGTTACAATTTGACAAATCATCGATTTTTGTTATAATGTAAGTTTTTCCAATATTTACATCCAACTCATCCGCTGAAAGTAATAACTGATCGCGGATTGCCACAGAAGAAAAAAAAAAAAATATGTAAGTTTCATATCCTATCCTATATATATTATTATACTATTAAATGAGCAATATTTGTATATATACCTACATATTTGTAACCACGTTCTCGAAAACGGTTCTAAAGATTTCGATGAAAGTTGCAATAGATGAAGGTCTCATAACTGGGAAAATTCGTTTTCTCTATTTTCACCTAAGTAGAGTTTGGTCAATCAGGTACTACATGTATCATACGAATATACCTTCCGGAATAAATTATCTAAATGATGGCGAAAACCGTATTAAAATACGTTTCGTAGTTAAAAAATAACGGGGTCACATAGACAGACACGAAAAGCAACTTTAATTTATAATATTAGGTTTATATATCCATCTGCCTAGCCTTTTCCCAACTATGTTGGGGTCAGCTTCCAGTCTAACCGCATGCAGCTGAATACCAGTATTTTACATGGAGCGACTGCCTATCTGACCTCCACAACCCAGTAACTGGGTAATACGATACCCCTTGGTAAGACTGGTGTCAGACTTTCGGGCTTCTGACGACCCATAACGACTGTCAAAGATCCACGAATGACAGCCGGGACCAACGGCTTAACGTGCTCTCCACGGCACGGAGGATTCTTGGTATGTAAAGATGGGCACCCATCCACTGACCAACCCCGGCAAGCGTAGCTTAACCTGGTGGATCGACCAGTGCGGCTGTTGTTACTTAGCCACGAGCTCCGAGGTTTATAGATATATTATGTTTAAATACATTTATAGACAGAAATACCTGTTCCATGGATTCTTCGCAATTATTCCATAAAATGTGTAATGAAACATCACCACCATCAAATCGACACATGAAATCATTTCAAGAAATCCAACCATAAGGAATAAATATTTTAAACCTGAAAAGAAACAATATTCTGGTACTGTGTTTGTGTGAGTCAAATAATTAGAAAAATGGTAAGATAAACATTCAAATCACTCCTTATGAGGGTGACACTGAAAGTTCTTAGAAAATCAAAAACTGAACAAACTAGCAAGTTATTAGTAGTGACAATTTTCAATTTGCCGCCAAATCGTAAACAAATGACAAATGAATAAAATACATACACAATAATATTGGCAGAGTTCGATTTTCAAAATTTGAACTTATTTTTTTATTATATCGTTTACAAGTGGCCCGTTCTAAAAACTTTCAGTGTAGCCCCCGTATGACGCTGACGTTTTTCAGGTTTAATTGTCACATAGAGTACTCCAGTGCCAACAAAAGTTGATAATTATCTACTATACCAACATTGCAACAGCGAATCAATTTTCTCGCCACCCCCTTAAATCCTAGGCCAATTGATATTTGATATTCGGATAGCTCATGACCTAAAGAGGTGCCATAAAAAATATGAATAAAAAATCTTGACTAATTAAAAAGTTATGCAACAACGCGAAATTTCGCGGGTATTCGGTTTTTATAATTTTTTCATTACTATTTTATGGCTTAGGCAATTGATGTTGTTGCTACAGTTGATGTTCTGGTTAGGTTAAGTCAGCTTAAGTTTAAGGAAACCGATGCTCTGTTAAGGTGTGTCCAAACATTGAGCGGCAATCGTGCGCGGCTGCCTCGCTGTGTTTGGACGACTGCCGCGCGCGAACGCTTCTGTCTACCTGCCGCACACAAACATTTTTAGGAAACATTCGTCACTAATTGTGTCTGACCGTATTTCTGCGGACGTATATATATAGCAAATTGATAGTGCCAACTGAAGTGCACAGCGTGTCTCGGATGTGCCGCGCAGTACTGCCACGCAAAACATTCGTCGGTTTGGTCCTAACTAGAGCGTGGCAGAAATGTGTACTGCAAACGCCGCGTGTTGCTGCCGCGCTCTTGCCGCTCAATGTTTGGGCACACCTTAAGAAAAAATTGAAGATACGACGTGACATCCACCAACCCTTAGTTGTGGATTATACCCAACTAGTACACAAGCTGCTTATACAGGTAGTGTACAGCCTGGCCAGTAGTATAGGAGTTGTTCAAGTGGACAATTTTCCTTAAGATGTACAGTAGCATATTTAAAAACCTTTCAACAGGTAGGTGGTACAGTAGCCATTTATATCACCGTGAGATGTAAAAGAGTACTTTAATCGGTACAGGGGTTTAAAAAGAGTTATAAGTTGCTTTGATAGCACTCAAGAGCGTAGGGAGGCATTTTGTAAAGCCTTAGGTTCTGTAACGGATTTTTTTACGGCTGTTGTATAACTAATCTATAATAGAGTTGTGTAGTTCTAGATAGCGCCTTGAGCGCTATATGAGAGAATTATATGGCTACTGTTCGACAAATAGTTATATAAGGAAAAATACGACACATATTATACAGCCGTGGGGGTTACAGAATAGTTTTATAGCACCTTAAGTATTTTAATAGTAGAGATCAGTAGTCGCTTCTGGAACCACTAACTATATTTCTTACTAATGGACACGAGGCCGTTATGAAAATCCTTTATCCGGCTACTGTGCAGCTTGTTATAGCGCTTGTGGGCTAGTTGGGCGACCCGCTCTCTCTCACATTGAGGAGGCCTATCTCCCATAATCGCGAACGTTAAAGTGTGATTATAGCTTACTAGCCACCCGTCCCTTCTTTGCACGGTTGTACAACTTGACAAAACAGAGGTTTTATTATAATTTGCAAGTTTAACGGAAGATGGGCCAGAGAAGTAACAGAATGGTATCCCAGAGAAGGAAAGAGAAAAAGAGGAAGACCATTTCAAAGAAGGGAGACGATATGAGAACAACTGCGGGACATGGAGGAGTAAATCTTACGACCGTGAGCTATGGAAAAGTCTGAGGTTGGCCTATGCTAAAGAGCAAACCAATCTGGAGAATTCTGATGTCTTAACCTTTAATTTAAATCAATTTTTAAATAAGTTTCAAGATTGTTAATAGGGCTATTTGAAATTGAAAGTTTAATATGAATTTGTTAAACATAATATTACATTTATAAACTTTTCGGAATAATTCTCTAAATGATGTAGAAACCCGCATTAAAATCTGTTGCGGAGTTTAAAAGGACAACGCGGTCACACAGATAGACACGAAAAGCGATTTAAATTTATAATATGTACACACGTTGAAAATGAACAGTAGATAGGTAGTTAGCATGATAAAGAAAATATATAAACGCACCGTAACCAAGAGGCACCATTTTAGAAACAAACATATGCTCCTCTGGTGCGTATGCAGCGATGAAGTAGTGAACAAAGCCATGAGGAAAGCTCTTGAACAGGACGTTGAAAACGTACAACCAAAGAAAACTGAAATGGTAAACATAAGTGATGATTTATTTAAAGGTACAGCAGGCCGTATGTCGGTGGTACCAAAACCAGTATAGCCTGGCCTCTTATGCAATTCAAAGTCCGTACTACGCTAGGCCAGCCTCAAGGTCATGGTGTTACGTTACCACGTGCAGTTGACTGTATATTTAGTTCAAGAGCCCATAAGAAAAATCTTCCGGGAAAGTTATAGTAGACCGATTTCTGCAGCAAAGTTGGTGTTTTTCAGTTTAGGTGCCGATAAAGTCAAAGGCACAATGTGGTCGCCAAAGTACCGGCAATTAACATTATTGTTTATTAGTATTCATCGCTTGGGCGTTCCTTTTCCGTTGTACTTACAAAATACATACCAAAGACATCAAAATTGGCGCTTTCACTTTTATTGAGGCGTTCATTCAGGGGTCTCTTAGTGTTCGTGAAAACGCGCATTATTATCTTTAATTCTATTCGGTACTACGGTACTTCTCCAGACAAGCTCCGAAACAAAAAGCTCGTTTCCTATCCTACTATTAAGAGGGTTTATCCTGAAAGTTGGCAACGTTGCAAATAACTGTCAATTATTTACCTGTTTTGATTCCTATAGCAATATTACTGAATAGAAATAAAAAATATGGCTAACTAGAGAACTAGAATATTAATAATGAATTTCAATATTATAACATTGAATTTGATGTTGTACCCATTTTAGGTGTAAAAAACGCATTTGGAAAGTTTCCAAATAGTTTTTTTTCAATAAAACTAAACATTCGGTGTTACGATATTAATTATTGCATTTCATCATTAATATTCTAGTTCGCTAGTTAGCAACATTTTTTTATTTCCACACAGTAATATTGCTAAATTAATCAAAACAGTGAAATAGTTGACATCTATTTGCGACGTTGCCCACCTTCAGAATAAACGCTCTTAACTTTAAGTATGAACCTGACATGTTAATATGTTGCTGACGTGATGTCACTATCTCTGTTTTGGATTGCGTTGATGTGAATGCTCTGTAGTATGCCAGTCTCTCGCATTTGGTCGATTGGATGACAGGGCGTTCAGATGGCAGTTCTTTCTGGAAAACATTTAAAAACAATGATATTGATAGTGCCACCACGAAGACGCGCCCCACTCTTCTTCCTAAACGCGATTACTTTACTGTTAGCGTGGGGCGTGTAATAGTGTCGCACGTCTTCATGGATGGCACTATTTATTTATGGAACTGGGCAGGCCATATCTCCTGCAACACAAGCCGCTCACACACACACGACCGTTCTTCCCTCAATTTGTGAAAGGCTAGATCTGTGATCAAGGCGGAAAAACTACATACCGACTTATAGGAGCGCCGAGTCGACATCTCCGTTACTGGTCGTACCTCGCTGGGCCTCTCCTAGGCAACTGGGAGTCTCACCTTGGGGGGACAGACCGCCGAGATGTCGCGAAGATAGCGGTGCTATAGAATTTAGCGTCGCGGTGCGCCTACAGAAATATTCATTGCAACCAGTCACACGGATGCTTCAAAACCGCGTCCAACTACCACAGCCGTACTTGGCAAACATGACGAAGGGTTTGCAGTGGCGAGCCACTGTGTTACCTCCGCGGGCGAGGCCCAAGGCCCGACCCCGCACGCCACGCCCCCTTACTCCCAGCGTTGCGACATCTTGAAATCGCCCCCATGTCTCATCAGAATTGAGTGACTGTAGTCATGTAGGGTTCCGAACAACAGGAATAGGCAACGCGGTAGGCCCAGAAGGAGATGGCATGATGAGTTAGACTCCTACCTAAAGGATTGGGCTCTAATTGCAAAAGAGAGAGTAGAATGCGGAACGGAAGGCCTTTGCCCTGCAGTGGGACACACCAGGCTCAAAATAATAAAAAAATCAGGGTGTGCTTTGCTCCGGTTTGAAGAGTAGGTATAGCATAACCAAGACCAAGTGGACCTTGAGAGTAGAGAAGTTGGAGTCGCGCCATAACATAAACTTCAAGTCGTTTGTGGTGCGGGTTCCAACTCAGTACCTAGAAACCTTCATGAAGGAAGAGTTTTGGCCGAAAGGTGTGGCGTACCGACGATTTCGTGGAAGGTGACGCGACACCACGCAGCGCAACGCGACGCCGACACAGTCATGACTTCGTGTAGAATAACGATTTGCAGTCATTATAATAAAAATATATGTATGTTTAGGTTAAGGTATTTATTTGGGCCTGCGTTGCCTGAATTAAATGGATTATTATTATAACCATAATCAGACTGGAAAGTTTCTACTCCTGGGACACAGACCTCCTCTCTATGAGAGGGTGTCCAGTGCGGGTTGGTAGATGTCACACATGTCTTTAAAGAGTATAAAGCCCCACCGCGGTGGACGCACATGTATGAAAAACTGGCTCAACTATGCAAACTAATTTAGTTTAGCTGGCGGTGGACAAGTCTCTTAAGTATCGGTGTAATTATAGGCACTTGAGACAGTTCACTTTTTTGTGATTCCGTTCTAACTAATATTATAAATGCATAAATGAGTTTATTTCTTTGTTACGCTTTCACGCTAAACCGGCTGAACGGATTTGGATGAAATTTGGCACATGAGTAGACCATGATCTGGATATGGCTTTTCATCCTGGATCGTAGACGAAGTCGTGAGCAACAGCTTGTAAATAATAAAATAGCTAAGCATGGCAATGGCAAAGCACCGGCGGTGCTTCTGGTGATGTCTATGTTCAAGCCGGCGATGACCACGAACGTACGATTTGTTGCCTGCTTAATACTACCCAACAGCAAATGAAAGAAGGTTCAGGGTCAGCAGAAGTATATTCTACTAGCTTTTGTCAGCCGCTTCACCCGCGTGCTTGTTGGAAATTATCCCTCGGGAATGTACTACCGGGATAAAAAGTATCAATTATCCTAATCCAGGTCATGGTCTACCTGTGTACGAAATTTCATTCAAATCCGTTTAGCCGTTTTAGCGTGAAAGCGTAATAAACCACAAATAAAGTCACTTTCGCATTTATACTCGGACCAAATAAAAAACCAAGGCTGCGAACAATAAAATGAAGCATGCCAAAACTACACCTCCGCTCTGTGCGTACACGCTCACACGCACACATTTACAATCAAACTACACTTCACTAACTGCACGCATGTCCAAGAAACCGGCTTTCCGTGACTGTTGACGGCGCTCTGCCTTGGTTTATTATTTGGTCTGAGGATTTTTTATATTAGCTAGGATACTAATAAAATATGTATTTACTTACCTTCTGAACCAAATTCAACTGAAATCTTGGATTATCGTATTTCACGCCAGGACCCAATGACTGGAGACTGGCGACATTAAAATCAATATTGGTTAAAGATACATTATGTTGCTTTGTTGTTGCGTAAGTCATGATTATAGTCTTATCAACCAATGTCAAATAATTATAATAATTAGAGTCTTCGATCAATATTAGAGTAGATATTTTTATACGTATCGAATTCTAAGTGACATTTAATGAGACAGATAAAAATAAAAATCTAAAGAGTTTCCCAAAAAAAAAAATTGACATTTAAAAAAACATGGTAAAAAGCATGAGGCTAAGGAATACCTTCGTGAATATTCTATTTTATATTTTTCACATTCCGGCGGTTGATTGAGAATTAGTCTAAATTCGTTTTTTTAAACGCTCTAACGATACAAAACTTCAAGCGTGGGTTAATGTTAATAATAATGTAAAAAAAATATGCAGTACTCCTGTACACGGCACGCATAGTGAGGCCTGAGGAGATTCCTCTCTCTAGAACCCTGACCACCGGTAGCTTGGACGCTGTTCCTGATGCCAATGGGCTACTGTGAAAATGAGTTTGTTTGTTACGGTTTCACTCGAAAACGGTTCAAGAGATTTGGGTGTTCGGCACATGGGTACACCATGATCTGAGTTCGGACATAGGATACTTTTTACCCCGATATTCCCACGGGATCGAGACTTATGCGGGTAAAACTGCGGGGCTCAGCTCGTGAATAATAAAGGATAGTATTCCTTTAAACGCAGCATTGGCAAGTATATGCAAATACTTCGATACTCAGAAGTGTAATCTATGTAGCCTTAAGGCCGTATTCTCGGCGGTAGCGGGCAGCGAGGCGGCGGTGACAGCGGCGCGTTCAAATGAATAATTTTATATAGTCGAGTTATGAAATCTCGCGCCACAATCGCCGTGGCCCGCTGCCCGCTGCCGCCGAGAATGGGGGTTTAGACGAGTTTCAAACTCTAACGGTTCTAACATAAACATGATAACCAAGTATTCCTAGACCTTCGATAAATAATCGAACCTTCATCTAAATTGGTCTCAAGACGATCACAAAACCGACCGTTCACACTTCACATAAAATATTAACTCGTTTTGTATGAGCTGATTCAGATGCCGCTACTACGAATCATACAGTGTTAACACGACTCATCATCCACCTAGGCTTTTCCCAACTATGTTGGAGTGAGCTTCCAGTCTAACCGGATGCAACTGAATACCAATATTTCACATGAAGCGACTGCCTATCTGACCTCCACAACCCAGTTACTGGTTAACACAATACCCCTTGATAAGACTGGTTGCCAGACTTTCGGACTTCTGACGACCCGTAACAACTGTCAAAGATCTACAAATGACAGCCGGGATCAAGGGCTCAACGTACTTTCCGAGCCACGGCGGGGTCTTCGACCCGTGCAGTTCATATTACTTGAACACAAGCCCCTATGTTAACACGACTATCGAGCAAAAAAGTAGAACGAGATAATACGCTAACATAAAAATATCATCATGCATGATACACCTATGTATGGTTCTTAGGAATAGGTAGAAGTGTATAGAATGCCCTTATGCGTTATGGTCTTCCATGCGACTTTCTCTCTCTCTGTCTCTGTCTTATATATATGATTTTGTGTGTGTGCGAGTATCGCGTAAGTAACATCCGAACGCACACGCTATTTTTTTGCGGAATGTTTAGAAAAAACAATATGGCGGCATTAGTTCCGATTTTGGCCACATGCCAAATGTTCCTTGTACAGTTATAATGTCTAAGTTTTACTTTCGTAATATGAGAATAATCTCATGTTACGAAAAAAGAGACAGAGCCTTCTGAAATTCTTCTTCTTCGACTCTCTATTTTTTCGAGCCTTTTGCCACTGAGGTAAAACGTTTATTGCTCAACACAGTACATAATCATACTTTTCTAGATGCCAAGGGAATGCACAGGCCACTGTGTTGCACCAATTCAGGCATTAATAATTATAATTATAATTAAAATAAACCGTCTAAAACCGTCAACATATAATTAACGATTATCAATACAAATAAAATAATTTTAATAAAATAAATCGGACTCAAGTATTCACCATAATTATATGTATTATTATTATATTATACACACAAATTTCTATCAGACAGGTATTCATTAATTGTGTAGTAGGTATGTCTTACTTATCAGTAGATTATTGAGTTGCTTGATATCTTTAATACTTAACAAAGCATTAGGTAATTTATTGTAAATATGTGCTGCCATTCCTAGGATTTTTTTTACGGAATACTGCTTTTTTGTGTTGCCTACTGCTTATTTTATTTCTATGTTGACCGGATACAAATCTAGGTGCTACAATTTTGTAATTGAAAACATAAAATCATTTTAACGTTCTATTGAACACAAGGGTCTCACGCTGAGCAGGGCACTAGAGTTCACCACCCCAACTAAAAAATAAGTGTCCCACATAAATATCTAGTTATCAGACTTCGTGTCTCTGACTGCCCGTATAAAAGATAGCCGAAAGCGCTTCGATGTTCGGACAGATTTAGTTGTGGGTCACCCAACTACAGACTGGCCTCGCCAAGTTCAGCTTAGCCGCTGATCGGCTTTTGCGATTTCTTTTCTTCATGCGTCCCTGCTCCATCTTTAATTGCCATATAATACAGAAATTCGCATCCTAAACCCATAGTAGTGGTTAGTTATCAGACCACGTTCGCTGGGGATTCGTCTGAGTTATTAACGACCACATTTCATCACCACCTGATGAGCTGCCTCTGATGTACAGTCAGCCTCAAACAGAGGTACACACGGACAAAGATTAATTTAATCTTTCAATCAATCTGCCTAGCTTTTTTTTACAAACCATGTTGGGGTCGGCTTACAGTCTAACCTATCTGACCTCCACAATCCAGTAACTTGGTAATACGATAACCCTTGCTAAGACTGGTTGTCAGAATTTCGGGCTTCTGACGACCCGTATCGACTGTCAAAGATCCACGAATTACAGCCGGAACCAACGGCTGAACGCGCCTTCCGAGACACGGAGGAGGCTCGGTATGTCAAGATGGTCACCCATCCACTGACCAACCCTGGCAAGCGTAACTTAACTTGATGGATCTAACCGTGCGGCTGTTATTACTTAGCCACGAGCTCCTCCCAAAAAGATAAAATATATAATATAATAAGGTAAGGTAAGGTATTTGCAAGGTAAAATATTCTCATAATTAGATTTATTTAATCTTTGTTACATAATATTGTATCAATGTGTAGCAACTACACATTGGGTACTTAATTGTAACAACAAATTGAAACGTATCAATCAATCTGCCTAGCCTTTTCCCAACTGTGTACGGGTCGAATTCCAGTCTAACTAGATGCAGCTTAATACCAATGTTTTACATCGAGCGACCGCCTATCTGACCTCCACAACCCAGTTACTGAGTATCAGGAAAGACTGATTGTCAGACTTTTTTTGGGATTTTGACTACCCGTAACGACTGAAGATCTACGCATGACAGGCAGTACCAACAGCTTACCGTGCTTTCCGAGGCACAGAGGCGTCTCGATATGTAATGGGTGGTCACCCATCCAAGAACTGACCGCGACAAGCGTAGCTTAACCTTCGATCGACCCGTGCGTCTGTTATCATTTAGCCACAAGACCCTCCGCTCCCAATATTCCAGAATATGCTATTGCTTTTCGCTTTCCGCCTACCCTTTTTAGGAATACTGGCGTGAATGTATTGTCCTGTTATCAAAATAAACGACTATAGATCTACATTTACGTAACTCGCCCGCAATTGTGACGATGGGAATGACCTCAATGTTGGGGATATGATAAAAATGGCGATGACGTTCACAGCAATTGCCAATTATTGCGCCATGAAATTGAGTAATGTTAACCTTTTCTGTGCTGTGTTTTTATAATGTGTTTTTGGGACTATTCGTAATAATAACATATTTATTTGCATGAAATACGGTACAGTAAGGTCTTTAAAATAAGATACACATATTTCCATTACTTCATTCAGCTTGCAAACTTATAATTTAAATTTAAATAATAGATAGAAAACACAGCTTAATATTGATTAAAGAATCAATAACCGCATTAATTTTTCAGCGAAGGTAAATTATAGTTAGCTCTCCATAGTGATGGCCCAGTGGTAACAACCGCGAATTACGAGTTGTAGGTCGTAGGTTCGAGCCCTGACAGACGCTTTACTTTGTGTACAATATTTGATCACCATTGCTCTCAATTCGGTGACGGAAAAAACATCGTGAGGAAACCGGCATGTCCTAAAACCAAATATTCGAAGACCCCCAACCAGCACT
This sequence comes from Agrochola macilenta, assembly GCA_916701695.1. NCBI lineage: Eukaryota > Metazoa > Arthropoda > Insecta > Lepidoptera > Noctuidae > Agrochola > Agrochola macilenta. The sequence continues at coordinate 3,307,282 of OU753554.1, read as the reverse complement.
GGGCCCGCGTGATCGATCGATTACGGCTCTCTCCCTATCACAGAGAGGACGCCTGTGTACCAGAAGTGGAAACATTATTGGCTGATTATGTACTGCTCCCTAGGATGAAAAGAGTATCATACCTATTAAATATGTAATATGAAAATATTGTAAAGGCCAAAGCAAAGGCAAAAGGTATTAATTTTAAGAGTAATCGTGTAGTTTGTTGGCTGGCTTTCTCCATAGGAAACGACCCATTGGAACCGCGCACCTAGCTTCTGACATTTCATAAGCGCCAATGTAGGCTTATGTGAAATAAAATATTTTAAATTTCAAGACATATAAAAGCAAACCTGTGGATTACTATTACTAAGTACAACTTAAAAAAAATCTAACCCAAGAACAATAATATTTTATTAAACCCAAGTTGGTACAAGGATACCTATATTATATAAAGTTTTAAATACCATCCAACAGAACAATAACTCTGAAGCTTCAGAATGCAATTTCACTCCATCTCACAAGAATGTCGGCGACATCACTCACTGTTTCACAATTTTCTTATAACTAAAGCCAGAGTTGAATGTCGTAAAACGAATTTATTCTACAAAACCATTTTACATTTCAAAGTTCTAACAGTGAAAGTAAGAAGATTGCATAACGTTTAGCCCCTTACAAAAGTTTAATTAGGAATAATTCTGTGGTAATTCTAAATGAGCCGACATTTCTTACTGTTTCGCTAATTTGTTCCTGGTTGTAATGATGTTCTTTCTTTTGTTTTAAAAGTTTTTTTTGTTGGTCCTTGCATACAATAGCACCAGAGGACATTAAGCCGGGTCCCCACTAGGGCCGCGCGGCCCGTGAGGCCTAGCCGCGCGGCCGAGCCTCGTGAGTGTGTACGTTTACAAACTCACGAGGGGTCGGCCGCGCGGCTTGGCCTCACGCCCTAGTGGGGACGCGGCTTTACGTTTTTGTATCCATCCTGTCAAAGTATCTACGGTGTCATTTGTAGCGAAATCGAAAGTCACTTTGACTTACGATTTATGTGTTGTTATTCTGATAATTGAATAATTTTTTAACCTTAGCTAAAATTACATTTTGCACCAAATTACTGATGATAGACTTAATTTCTTTATCTATTTTGGAGGCGGTCACAGGAGATTTCATTTCAAACATTCAAAATAAACTTTGAAATGTCGATAACATAAAACACTTTATTTACTCTCATATCGTAAATTCAAATTAAATTCATTACTTATTCATTAATTATTATTTTTCTGTAACAAAATAATGTAAAACGATATTTTTACCATTACGATACAGGGCAAATTCAAGAAGTTAATATCACCAAGGAGAGTTCATCAATTATTTTTTGTAATGGAACGTTTATGACGCAGATATATGCCAGTGACCCGACGCGACGCTAACCACCCAGGTTAGCGTCGCGTCGTGCGTCCAGCCAGTAATAGGACTCGCCCATTAAGAACCGCTGTCCCAAATTAGACGCCTTATTAATTTATTATACTCGTACATAATTATAACAAAAGGTATTTTAATTAAACAGGTTTACAATAATTAAATTATCTTTAAAATGTAGAAGGTTTCAGCAAAATACGCTTGCTAGATTTTGCGTGAATCTCAGTTTTTTTGTAGCGTTAGACATAACTTTACAAATTAATTTCTCTATGCAATATAAACATAATCTAAAATATACATATATTAGGTTATTAAGAAAATACTCTAATTTAAGATATATTTTTTCCAAATCATTAACACTACCCGTTTAGACGTGATCTTCAGTATAAAATTATTAAAAGTCGGTTATCGTCGAATTAAGCGGGGAGCAGTAGCGCCCGCTGTAACACATGCGCGGTGATGTGCTACGTTTTCACACCATCCATACGTTTTGTTGTATTGAATTTCGTGGGAATTTTCTAATCTATTACTGTGATATTTTATTTATCAGGTTCAATCCCAATGTATGAGAGTAGATAAAGTAGTGTATGAAACTGCACATAACTAGGTAAATACCCCTCATTATGCAACAGTTTCATAAGCTACTATTACCTCCAAAAACCAGTTCCATTCATCAAAATTAACAACATTTCAACCAGCCTGGATGTCTGTATTTGCGCTGAAGAAATAAGCAGGCACGGCAAAACTTCGTGTGCAAGCAGTACACTAAAAAAACAAGTAGGAATACTAACATCCAACAGGAAGCCCAGTAACTCACGGCCGTTGGACCTTAAAAATTCAAACGTAGGAAAAACCAAGAAGCCATTTCGACTTGGCTCCCCATCTTCCGCACTCCGTACACTTACTTGCAAAAGTATCGCCCCAGGCGCAATTTCAGCAATTTTGGCGCACTATGTTTACACAACGCTGATATTAGTTCTGGGCCGAGATACGAGCCAGTGAGCTTATTTATTTAGGCTTATGCAGCAACGCTACAGTTGCAAAAATGAAATTTTGCCTGAAATTGAAGACAAAATATTTATATGTAGGTCGGTATGATTTTGTTGGGTAAACGGTATTACTCAACACGGTGAATTTAGTTACCGTCTTAAACCAATACAGAGTTCACTAGCCATTTCTTGGGGAAAAAAAAGCGACAAGCCTGGTTTGGCAATGCGATCAAAGGTGCAGCCCAAAATGGAACCGTTGGAGCGATGGAGCAATGGAGGAGCAATGGAGCGTTGCTATCTGTATCAAGCAATTTTTTTTATTTTACAAAAAAAAAAAAACAAACGTGCACAAAAAAAACTGGTTTCTGCTTTAAGTGATTCAATTTGGCTGTCAACTGCAGTTTGTCCCAGTTTAATTCACATAAATACCGAGTTACAAAATTAACAGTACCACTTTGCGGTATTTTTTGTATAATCAGAATCCTAACTCAACTTACATAATATTTTTATAATACCACTTACACTAATAGAAAGAAAACGTGATTAAAAATTCACGTTACACATTTTCTCGGCCCGAACTGCACAGTACAAGCAAATAAATATACTCTCATTTGTGTAATGCGGTTGCAAGACTTGCAGGTGGCTATTTACACTGCCGGCCGAACGAACGGCATTCTAATTTACTTAAACTAATATACTTTACTTTGTTTTCTTACATTACATGGAGTTTACTCGGCTTAGATTGTTTTATACGTCGTAACATTACACGGTTACGTTGGAATGAAAGAAAATTGTAGTCTAAATGTTTTCAGGGGTTTTATCTTGACTATAAACATTGTTAAGTAGTGTTAGAAGGTCGAGGTTGGAAGCGTATCTTTGTTTTATGAGTAACAGGTGACTCTAGGTCAGGTTTATAAAGAAGATTATATTACATTACATTAAATCATGTCTGAATTATCCTCAGAGGTAAGCAGCGTTGTAGCCAGCCAGTTACACAGCGTGTATCACAAATGTGTGGTACAGACTCTTTAACTGAACAACTTTCTCCATGGTACACACAGCTACACATCAAGCTATACATGTCCAGTTTATGGTGACCTCGCATTATACGGAAATCCTATATAGTACGAGATCAGCTTATACTGGAAATGTATAGCTTGATATGTAGCCATGTGTACCAACATCTTCATCGCAAAAAAATAATTGCTGTCCCATACAAAACTCCAATACCAACTGGACCCAAATGTATAGAACAGCGAATATTTTTTTCGCGATTGCGATGTTGATCTCATGGTGAAAGTTGATCAGTTTGTTAGTCTGTGCCACATTCTTAAATCATCATCATCTCCATGGCCTCATCAGGCCTCCCTAAGCACCGTCACTTCAGAGCATCCAGCGGATTCCGGCGGCCATCACGAGGTCATCAGTCCACCTTGTGGGAGGCCTTCGGAAGCTACGTCTTCCTTACCGTTAAATATGACCACATATTTCTAATATATATATTTCTGTATTATAAGCCCCATGGCAGGGCAGAGCTTATTAGCATTTACCGGGCACAAATTCAAACTTCGAGCTGCTACTGAGAATTAAAAAAAAACCAGTAACAATTTTTCTACGAATCTACGAGCCCATGCTCAGCAGTCGCACTTGTCACTACTGAAACAACGAGGCGGTAAATTGTAGATTAATATAAATCTCAATAGAGGTATGCATACAGATCTAAACATACATAGATTAATTAACAAATGGGCGTATTGTTATTGATGGGACGAATGGCGTCGTGAATGTTATTGATGGTAATCTTTTTATCAGCCGATAGAAAGATTTAGAGGTCATGTAGACAGTCAACTTTGAACTAGTGAGTATTTGTTATCAAGCTAAACTTATTTAAGCTACTCTGCAAATACTCGTAGATCAATATTCAATCAATCTGTCTAGCCTTTTCCTAGCTATGTTAGGGTCGGCTTCCATTCTAACCGGATGCAGCTGAATACCAGTATTTTACATGGAGCGACTGCCTATCTAACCACATCACAGTAACTGGGTAATACGGTATAAAGTTCTGTTTACGTTTAGTTTTTATTTCTGCCTGAGTATAGTTCTCGATGATTTTCGTTGGTATATTGGCGTGTGCTAGCTGAAATATGGCTAATACGTAATTTAAATTATGTTTTGTGTTGCGTAATGTAATTTATTTTGCGATAATATTATTGAAATACGGCTATTTTTTTTTTTTTCTAACTGAACAGACTGCTGTGCCACTGGGGAGTTTGTTGTGCCACTTCTTCTTCCCAGCTAGCGTACTAGGAAGTGGGAAAGGGTAGGCATTTTGGGGGACTGTCTTATGTAATTTTGACGTTCGAAAAGTGCTATTTCTCAGCCTAAGTTTGAGTAAATGACTTTTGTTAAGACTGGTTGTCAGACTTTCGGGCTTCTGACGACCCGTAACGACTGCCAAAGATCCACGAATGACAGCCGGCACCAACTGCTTAACGTGCTTTCCGAGGCACGGAGGAGTCTCGGTGTGTTAAGATGATCACTCATCCACGAACCAACCCCGGCAAGTGTAGCTTGACTAGATGGATCGACCTGTGCGGCTGTTATTACTTAGCCACAAGCTCCTCTTAAATATATCAATATTAAAGCTAAGTAAAAAATTCTCATAATTAGCAAGATGTTTACGTGTTGTAAATGGTAGTAGTACTCTGTAACTGCTCAATTTTCAAACATAAAAGTTAGACTCATAAAAAAAACATACAAAAAAGCGATAAAAATGTTACACCAAATTTCATAACGGCAAAGCCGTTAAACTTCCGTAGCAAATAAATACACATGCGTTCAAAAATACTATACAGTATTTCATGGCGTGTTCAGTGACCCGAGCGATAGTACAATTGGGTACACCTGCGGTATCGTGCTGTGAATTTTAAAACGGCGAAGCATCTCGTACAAACTCCGCTCTGAATAGTAATAGTATAGACGGAGTTCGCGCTCCCTGTTTTATTGCACCGAAGTGTGCGATTGCGTTTCGTACTGATTTCTGAATTATTTGGGAGGATTTCGGAGTAGGAAGTTTAGTATACTCGTACATGTAACATTAGGTATCAAGTTTTACGTTTTCGCCGACAAGATAACAAATCCATTCGAAGTTTGGTGGATCTCTGCGAATATACGAATAGTTAAACTAAATGTGTCCTAAGAATATTTGCTGAAGGTCACCTGCACCTTTTGAAAGACCAATCCGAAGGATATTGGAGGAAATTCCCAATTGCATCAATAACTTTTGAAAAATTCCTGTGTTCGAAAACGTAATGAACGTTGAATTGTTAAAATGAATGGTATTGCCATTGTAAGTGCGTTACTGAATTACCCCGCAGATTTGGTGAAAAACGGAACCCACTAATCGTCTATTTTGTGATGGCCACAGATGTGACGACCTTTACGGATCATGAAACAAGAGAGGATAGCAGCTTCCCACTTTCTAACAAAATTTTAGCCACAGTATAAATATGGACAGTACTGAAACTACGTAGTAAACGTTCGAAACGGCACACTGACACAGAGGCGCTCATTAAGGAGACCCCAAGTGATTGTCGCGGTGCTGTCAGTTGTGGGTGCCGTGTTGAGAAGAGTGGTTGCCGCGATCTTGTAAAAAATGGAGCATATGTAATTATTTCAATAAATAGACCTAGTTTCCACACTGTCCATATTTATATTGTGATTTAGCCAAGCATGGCGATTATTTTTTCTCACGATCTAATATTGATATAATCCACGCTCCACCATCTACAAATTTTCTTCAAAACTCTAAATCAATTCCTGCAGCGAAAATCTCCAGTAATTGTATCATTGAATCGTAGCTGCATTTCACGAAATGGGAATCGACCGGAGGTCCGACGTCCGGCCGCGTCTGACGGACCGGATTCGAACAAATCATGTAATAACCGGACTAGACGAGAATTGGCTGAATGCGAACTTTAAATAGACAATGTATTTTTTGTGCAATTAGCGCATGAAATTTGGAAATATGTATCTGTTTGTATAAACTAGTATTTTTCAACTTGTGAATTTCTTGTTTGTTTTATTCCTTATTCCATATAAAAGTCCTACAAAAATAGGGGAAAATCAAAATAAAAGAATGTTTTTTTAAACAAAACGACGATTAAAAATGATTAATTAATTAAAAAAAAAAAAAAAAAAAATTATAAAAATTAAAAAAAAAAAAATATATAATAATAAATTAAATTATTTATTAATTCGATTAATTATTTACTTCTGTAATTTGTATGGTGTGCATAATAAAGAATATTCTATCTATCTATCTATCTAAAATAACATTTCAAAAGTTATTCGAAGAGGCACTTTCTATCCTCTCAAAATAGGTACGCCATACCTACTGACCATTTCTGAAAACGATGAATGCATATTGAAAACTGACATCACGATACACAAAAATAATTATAAGGCCTAAAATATTATAGGTCTGGCCAGCGCCTTACAATTTTTTACGAAAACATTACCCTCCATACGGGGTTCGCGGCCTAAAAATAACTTAACAATGAATTACCTGGACACTGTCCGGTTCTGAATACCTCTATATCCAGAGTATTTATACCAAAACATCTTCCAACACATCTCAATCCATACACAATAAATATCTAACAAATTGTAACAAAGCTATGTAAGCCCACATTAATAGCCCATCAGTGTATTGCAAGTCACCGCCATGATCGATGGGCTATCAGACGAAGCAATTTTTCAGATCCACCCTCCGTGAGAGCATGTTAAGTTGAAGACGATTTGATGACAACTGGGATAGTTACGAGTTTTTATCCGACTGACCCAGAAATGGAGGTTTATGTTTTAGTGTATTTTTGGAGACACGAAATAATCTATCTATGTATATAAAAATGAATCCCTATTTCCCTTGGTCACGGCATCACGCGGAAACGGCTGGACCAATTTCGCTAATTCTTTTTTGTTGTGTTTGTTATTGTAAGGAGAAGGTTCTTACGGAAAGAAAAACGGACAGACAGTGGAGTTTTAGGAGTAGGGTTCCGTTGGGACCCTTTGGGTACGGAACCTTAAGAAAGGGTTTAGGTACACTTTTATACTTTCAAACATTGAGTTGATACCGTGTTTACGCAGCTTTAGGTAATTCAGTACTAACATGAATTACAGAAGATTTTTTAAATTAATATATCTGAATCGCGAGAAAGCCAGCATGAATTAAATAGAAGACATAGTGTGACATTTACCAACAGACACAGGTTTTTTTTTTTGGGTGGGAAATTGTCAAATAACTTCTCCCGCTCTGGGCGTAGCGGGAGGGGTGTCAGACATTTACTGACTAAAACCCACCCGTGTTACTTCCGTTGCCTGTGTGCCGGGGCCACGATATCCCTTTCAGACAACCTCGCAACCCTGGCAGGAACAGACACAGGCTAATGTGGTGAGAGAGCCCACTCCCCCTCATAGGGAGAAGGACTGGTTTCCCAGCAGTGGGAATATTAAAGGTTGAAAGCTATGCTGATTAGCAGATAGGTTGTCTTTAAAAGATAATAAGGAATACTTATAAATTATATTATTTTTTATTTTATAAACCAAATTCATTCAATAAACGAATAAATAAAACGATATAGCAGGAATAGCCTAGGTGTGACCGTCGGACTGCTAAGCCATAGGTCTCGAGTTCGAAACCAAGGCACGCAACTCTGACTTTTAGGATTTATGTGCGTATTGTATAAATATCACTTGCTTGAAAAACGGTGAAGGAAAACATCGTGAGGAAACCGGCATGCCTGAGAGATATTTCTTGACGGTATGTCAAGCCAAGTCAGAGGCCCATGGGCGCCTTTAAAACTCTGACACCAGGTTAGTTACTAACCACACGAAAAGAAAAAGAATAAATATAACATAACATCCTGCCGATAATCCCGGAAGGGTTAGGCAGAGATGTACCTATAGTACACCCTCATTTCGCCAGTTATGTTTAAGTCCCATGTAATACAAGCAAGACATTGCCATCGATCGGGCACAAATCCGGACTCCGGGCTGCTACTGCGAAATTCCAGATGGAAAAACCCAATATCACTATGCTCAGTAGTAGCGCTTGCGACCACTAGGCCAACGAGGCAGTCTTAAACAAATAACGTCCGCATGTTTCTAACAACGTAATTTACCAAAAAACTACATAAACCGTAATAATTACTACGGATATTACCCACTAATTATGAAGAACAAGACTCATTAGTATTCCGACACAGCGGTTAGGGTCTCAACAGTAATGCGGGAATTGATGTACACGCTAACAGAAAGCCGGAGGGAAATATAAAAAAATTACCCATGCTTGTAATAGTGTTGTGCTGTAGCGGGTGGTAGATGTCGATGTTTTCTGTAAAGATAATAAATGTAACAGTTGAATTGAATAATCTAGCTACGACGCGCGACGTGATGCAAAAACTAGTCTTTTTGAATTTTTCTATATTTTGTTCCCCTTAACATTAGGATGCAGTTTTATCAACTCTCACTTTAGCTAAAACTAGGTAAACATGAGTGATAGCGATCAGAGCAGTTCAAAGGAATTATTTGCAAGGATACGTTACTACCATTAATTTATTTTGGAGAAGAATCACAGAAAATTATGTACATAAAGCATTTTCTTTTTTATTTGCGTTTTGCATTTTTATTTTGTTAAGTTGTAAAAAAACTAAAATACCCAAACAAATTACTTACCTTAGTATTTTTATTTTTAAATTACACTTCGATATGGACACCTTCACATCACTTCACTTAAGGAGACATTCCCGTAATCCGTATTTATTTTATTTAGTAGCTAAGTACGAGTAATGGGGTTGACAGCCAACGTAGGAAAGAGGGGGGAGGGGGCAGGGGATAAGGGATCGGATTATTTTACGACAAACTTTACGAAACGGATTTACGCTAGTTGTATCGTTTCGGTTACATTTTAGGGTACTATTTATGTTAATTAAAATTATATGGCCATTTCTTATTGGTGTGGGAAATTTGCTCCTAAATTAATGCTTTTTGAGTGTTACTAGTAACCCAATAAAGTAATCTGCACTTTAAAAGAAATACTCGTTTTAAAAATGTCAAGGGGTTTTACTATATACTCGTATTGCAGAACCATTCAAGATATTCCACTTCTTTAGGGTTCCGTAGTCTTTAGGTATCCATGTCCATCTTTCTGTCTGTCCGCAGCTTAGCTTAGAGAATCTTAGTAGGTACTAGAACGCTGTAATTTACCATGGGTATACATATTAATCACGCCGACAAAGTGGTAATATTTTTTTTCTCATATTTCTCATTGTGTGGGGTGTCATTGGAAAGATCGTTTAAAAGTATTGTGAGTGTTTGAAAACCATTTTTGGATTTATGGATCCGTTTGTGAAATATGCTTTAAAAAACAAATTTGAGTCAATGTCCCCCAGCCAGCTAAATGGTTGGTTTTGGATATGTGAAAAAAACTCACAGCAGTATTAACTTTATAACGAAATTAAAAGGAAAACTGTCATAGCTACGTAGGCTCTACAAGTTAAGGAGTAATAATCGACCAACTTACATGTTCTCCCATACATTCCATAAGGGAGTTTTTCAACCATAATGTTTAATTTGTTCTTGGGATAAATTCATTCCAACTACGGAACCCTTATTATTAATACTTTGAGCACACAAATGTACAGAGGCGGACTTAATACCATAGGCATTTTCTACCAGTCAACCTTTGGGTGATGCAGAGACAAACAGTGGCAGGTGCAATAGCGAGAATTGAGGAATCAATATTTATTTAAATATAAAGATATACATATATCTATCAAAAACTATAAATATAATATATACACCTAATTATATATAAATATAAGTACAAATAAATACACATAAAAATACTAAAACAACTAAGACAATCAACGGAACCCTTCATTGTGAGTAGTCCAACATGCACTTGGCCGGTTTTCCTAATATGGACCTGCTATAAGATTGTATGATATCCTCTAGCTATCTCATTACGCAACACATTTTCGTAAACGATACCGACTAATTTGTTTCATTTTGACAGTTTAACAACATTCATTGCGTTATTTACGTTGTTGAGCAGATTTTTTTTTTGAACTTATGAAGCAATGGATTAGCAATCTGTTTCAAAACTATTCAGCTTTTGTTTGATCGTGTATTACACAATTAGGGTACAGTTTTACTACCCCACAGCAAGACAAAGACCCGTTTTCAAAAAGAGAAGGAACGTTCCGCCCTTTCAACTTCCAAAACCATGATATATTCGTAAACACGTACACGGTACAGTTTTCAGCGCGTCTCTCCAAAGTTATCCCGGAAGATTTCTCTGCATATCTTCCCTGTGATTTATTCCTTTATCCTGTATCACATTTCGGGGGTCAAATAGCCGTGGCACCTTTTCAGGGTTCCGTACCTTAAGGAAAGCGTAATAAATAAAATATATTTATGTCCTTTTTTTTAAGGGTGAAAACGGGCGCTTGCTGCGTCTGACTGGCTATCCATCCATCACAGGACTGTGTCTTTTTAAACGTAATCGGTAGCCAGTTGAAATTTTAACAGAATATGTATTACTATAGCCCCTTTATCATAATAAAAGAGATGTTAAAGTATAAGGGACCTCACGCACTGCACGGCCACGATTTGGCCGCAATCTTGGCCGCAGAAGCTCCAACCAAGAAGTAGGTTTAGCCGCAGAGAAAAGAAAAGACAGAATGAAATTCTAATATTTATTGAGCAAAGATTAAAAGGCACAGAAGCTGGCGCCACTCGTTAGACGGCCTGTCTCGTGCGGCCAAACTTCTCGTGTGCGAGGTACCTAAAAGTTTTGGTGGTACTGAACCCTTAGTACACGAGACCGACTCGCACTTAGCACCCTTTTTACGGAACGTTCATACATTTTTGAAGGTTGATATTTTAGTGATTTTGTTTGATTTATCAGGTTTTTTTCTTCGGAAGGGATAGTTTTAAATCAAAGAATGTTTGTTCGAACTTGACTGATATTTTTTTGGGAACGTTTGCGCTTGTGTTATGGAGAAGGGGTTTTCCTTATGGAGTGGGCCCGTGGTGTCAATATTGAAAGAAAAAGGATCGCGTTAAAATTGATTTTAAGTCAAGATTTATTTAGTTTTATAAACCATTGTATGTTAAGATTATCTGATACATTACACATTTTTCGTATTAATTTAATGCAAAATTAAGAATTGCAATAACAAAATGAAAAAGGCATTTGAGCCAATCCGATTGTAAATTATCATAAGCATACACGTTCTTAATATGCACTTCCCCCAAAAACTCACAACCTTTATTTACAAACGACTAGAATTTAAATTCCAATGTATTTCATATATGGAACTGCATTGAAAGTTTGGTGTTTTAAGTACAATTGTACACATCAATGTCATAAAGGCTTTGTGTCACATGTCACTTTGGTAATTACCGTTTTCTGTTAGTGACTGTAGAATCGAGTTCGGGATGATTAATTTAGCATGAACTACCGGTCCGTCCACTAATATTGTTCCGGGCGCTTTATTTTGTGCTAACTTTTGGAAATGGGGTTATGAAAAGGAAGTTTCAGGATTAAGTCAGTCTCCCGGGTGTCATTGATAACAAACTGGATTATCCTATCTTTCACTATTTAAGCCAGCTACATGTACCTGCTAATAGTAAGTTAGTTGTTTAAAGGTACCATTCCATACTCGACTGCAAGCGGCAACTGCAGGCGACGTGTCGCCGCGACACGACTGGTTTCTATCTTCTTTTCGCCTATGGGCCTCTGCCTTGGCTTCACATACTGTCGAAAAGTATCTCTCAGGCATGCCGGTTTCCACACGATGTTTTCCTTCACCATTTTTGAAGTAAGTGATAATTATACAATACGCACATGAATCCGAATAGTCAGAGGTGCGTGTCTTGGGTTCGAACTCGAGAAAATATACAAATTATAGTATATTTTATTATATTCATTGCGAATATCTGCATGAAACGGTCATTCTGCGTTTTGTATTGTTCAATACAGAACGCAGAATGACCGTTTTTATTTAAATGTTTTTTGGTCCTAGGGCCATTTACGGCTATGTCCTTTAGCACATTTACGCTAAACACGAGTTAGACCAACTAGTTTCACTAGCATTAATTGTGTATATAATGAGCTCGCGTTATCTTCATCAAACCGCCTCTCATTTCGCTAGTGTAGGTACCAACACAGAGAATAATAAAGCTGAATGTTCTGAAACGTTTGCATGTCTAGTTTGAAGCGGTAAATTTCGGGAATAAATATCACCTGTATCACTATGTCACCTGTATCGGTATATTTGGGGATCGTGAGCGATTTTTTTTATCGACATTTTATTTTCTACAAAAACAGGCTTGGGGAGGCCTATGTTCAGCAGTGGAAGTCTTTTGGCTGAAATGATGTTGATGATACAAAAACATAATAACCACACCTTTATTTCCCGAAGAGTTAAGCAGTTATGTTTCAGTCACATACTACAGGGGGCGAGTCTATTGCCTTCAATAACGTTCTCATTGCAGGGACGCAGGTCGCCTCTCTGTAAGGGAGTGGGCCGTCATCCACCACGCAGGCCCAGTTTGGTGTAAATCTCGAATATTTTTATTCTAGTTCGTATCTTCACAATGTTTTTCTTCACCGTTTTGAGAGGAAATTAATTAAACAAAGTAGAGTGCCTGTCTAGGTTCAAACTCATTTCCTCTGAACTTGTATTTTTAACATAGAATGTCGTAAAAAAAAATTGGGTAGGTTTATAAGCACAAAACATTGCATTTGGAGTGTCGTGATGGCCCAGTGGTTAAGGCCTCGCCTCTCATGCACGAGGTTGTGGGTTCAAATCCGGGCAAGTACCAATGTGACTTTTTCAATTCATATGTACTTTCTGAGTTTGTCTTGGACATTACTGACATCGGTGAAGGAAAACATCGTGAGGAAACCTGGACTTATAGTTAATATAAGTCTGAAATCGCCAACCCGTCTTGAGCAAGCGTGGTGATCAATGCTCGTGCCTTCTCTGTATGAGAAGAGGCCTTTGCCCTGCAGTGGAACAGTAACAGGCTGATATTATTATTATTATTTTATAAGCACAAAACATACTGATGGTGATTTTGTTTTGTCTCGAAAAAATAATGTTTTTTTTTTTTTCTCAAAAAAAAATTCCTTGCATATTATAGCCAATGCCTCCATCATTAACTAAACATAACCACAAACAAATTAAACCCAAGACCAACGTAGCATGTCAAAACAAAAATTTGTTCGCAGCCCTCGGCTTCAGCGCGAATTTCCAACCGCCTTCACAATCCATTTGTTGTGAAACAAAGTACCCGCATATTTCGTTCCGCGTGATGTTCGCGAGAAATATTTCTCGTATTAGAAGTGAGAAAGCACATTTCTTGATATGGCACCGAATTGTTTGATATTACTTAAGGTTCCCTTTATGTTGAGTTTGCATTACTCGTTTGAATTTGATTACATACGTTTGTGGTGTGAATTCTGATTATTCCGGCTTTTGGTGTATGGAATAATTATTTCCGCACTTATTGTTGTTGGTTTTGTTGTATCTTCTTCAATTAAGTATGTGAAGTTGGAAACGTTGTTAGATAATTTTTATGTACTGATAAATTCTGATTGCTTGTTTCTTTTATTTTATTTCGTTTCGCTGCTAACGTACCTATGACATGCCTTACTGTTTGATGTGTACTGATCTAAATCTAAAGATATGGTTTATGGCGAGTTAATGACCGATCGAGACTTTACTTTGGTACTTACTAACATTATTAATGGGAATATAAGTCAGTAATAATGACCAAAAAATGCCTGTTACACATTAAAAAAAATGGAGGGCATTCATTCATTAGCATGTGGTAAGTGTAAACTTAAGATTATTTTACTTCATTACATTTAATTTTTTCTTATTGTTTTTTTAACAGAGACATACGCTCGTTCATTTTACGTGCTTTGTCACGGATACGAAACTCAGGCCTGTATTTTGCGTAGGGAGGCCGTCACCTCCTTCTGCGAAGCAAGCTGCACGCCCTCGCGTCCCTAGTCGCCGCAGGAGACGCCCCGGGCGTCGGAAGTCACGAGCTGACTTCCGGCCACCGTAGGCGCGGGCCTGCGGACGGTGAGCGATGGGCAGCTCGCCGTCCGATAGGGACCAGGCCCGGGTCGACGGCGCGTTGTGTTCCACGCGCGCCTCAAAGAGATGTCAGCATCAACTGACGGGGTCCATAAGGACCAATGCCTGCTGGGGTTGCGGGTTTGTCCGAAAGGGATATCGCAGCCCCGGCACACAGGCAACGGAAGGAACACGGGTGGGTATTAGTCAGTAAAAGTCTGACACTCCCTCTTGCTCCGCCCAGAGCTCCGAGGAGTCATTTGATGATTTCCCACCAAAAAAAAAAGGCCTGCATTTTGCGTGATATTGCCAGCGAGCGTTTCACCTCTCACCGCGCGCCGCGCAATCTATGTTGACGCACACACAAAAGAGTACAAAATTAAAGCACTTCCCGATATCTCATCCTCGCGATTTTGATACCAAAAGTTAAGTAATTTAATTTTCTAGAGGGGTTTTTCGATTTATATTGATATATCTTTTAGTATAAAACTAATTAAATTATCAAAGTTTTCGTGAAAATAACCCAAAAAATTTCAATGTTTTTTTTTTTTTTTTTCTTCAAAAGTTTTTTTTATATAACTTGTACCTACAGCATCAAATTCTGCGTATTTTGGTAAACATTAATTCATTGAGTTAGTTTTACTTCTAAAATATCGCAGATCACAGAATCGCAGACACTTTCGCTGGAAATAAGGTCCCTACAGAAACGATCGAAAAAACATGTCCTTTCTCACAACCCAATTAAAATTAAAATATTTTTTCACTCACATTTCAATTAAAAATACCGTCCATCTATGACTGCAGTATATTCCTAGTTCAGCCCTTCATCAACATCATTATTCCCTTGACCATTTTTTTATCAACCTGTAAATTATTTTCCTACTGAGGAGCTCGTGGCTATGTAATAACACCCTCACGGGTCGATCTATCAGGTAAAGCTAAGCTTACTGGGGTTGGTCAGTGGATGGGTGACCATCTTTACATACCGAGACTCTTCCGTGCCTCGGAAAGCACGTCACGGCTGTCATTTGTGGTTCTTTGATAGTCGTTACGGGTAGTCAGAAGCCCGAAAGACTGACCAGTCTTACCAAGGGGTATCGTATTACCCAGTTACTGGGTTGTGGAGGTCAGATAGGCAGTCGCTTCATGTAAAATACTGGTATTCAGCTGTATCTGGTTAGACTGGAAGCTGACCCCAACATAGTTGGGAAAAGGCTAGGCAGATTGATTGAATTTTATTGTCCTACTGCTTTTCACTCTTCCCTGTGTTTTGCCAACTTTATCTTCTCCTTCAGTAAGTCCTTAATGTATTTCAGAAATCTTCAGCTCAATTTTCTTCATTCTAAAATACATAAGTTAACACCCAAGTATTTTATAACGATCAGTCACACAGTGAACTTCAACAGTTAGCGGTTGTAAGACAGTTTAACTTTCCCGGGTACAGCCATTATTGCTGGTGGTTGGGCCCTTATATATTGCAGCTGTACTCCCAGTTATTAGACGAACCATCTTATCTCCTAAATTACGGTCTAGACCTTAAGTTTTGGTGAATTTCTAGACTTGAATGGGATGTTTGGATCAAGGAAAGTAAGTGTGTACTCAGGTTAGGTTGGATTGTGTATCTGAGCTGAAATACTTTACCTAAGTCATGGTTGATGACGAGATTATTAATTAAAAAACTATATAATGTGAAAATAGCGCTCTTTCATATAATAATCTCATATGCCCTAGTAGCCCCAGTTCGAATTTTTAGGACCACCATCAGTCCATGCTGCAAAACGATTTTTTTTTTTTTTTTCTTTCTTATTTGCAAAATAGTTGAGCAAACATCATCTAAAACTATTCAAAATTTCATTTTTAGCATTAGTAGTTCTTTAGATATAATAATAATAAGCGGTACTCCTGGACACGGCTCGCATTGTCAGGAGGTTCCTCTCTCTGGAGCCCTGACCGCCGGTAGCTTGGACCCTGTTCCCGATACCGGTGGGCTACTATTTTTTAATATTTTTAAATGTTTTAATTTTTTGTATTCTAATATTTAAAAATATAATTTATAAGTATTTAAAATGGAATAAAGGACATAATAATAAATTCTTTATTGACACAAAATACTAGTGTCACATACTTATTTGAAACCCAAGAAAGAAGAAGATTCAGCTGTAACAGACAGACGGACAGATTGACTGAGTCGCACCTTATGGGTTCCCTTTTACCATTTTGGTACTGAACCTTAAAAATTAAAGGAATATCTTTTCCTAAACTTACCATAATTTTTTACTTTTCTTTACTTAGCAGCTCTATTCCAAAAAATTCTGGCTTTGACTTTTCTAGTATCTCAGCTTTATCTCTGGCATGGCAACGCACTTGGAATGCCTTTGATATTACAGATATTAATTGGCGATGGTGACTATTTACCAACAGCGAGGATCCTGCTTGATTGCCATCCAAAAATCATAACGACACTAGACATAATATATTGTGTTTTGATAAGTTTATTATTTTGCAGTGTCCCGACACTACATGTACAAAAACCGACAGTAATCTATTATTAAAAAAATGTGTGATGTGCGTTCGAGAAAATCCTAACTATATAATATATGATATAATTACATTTAATATAATAATATATATGAATATTAAATATTAATATTATAAATGCGAAAGTGAGTTTGTTTGGTTGTTCACGCTAAAGCGGCTGAACGGATTTAGATGAAATCTGGCACATTCGTAGACCCTGACCTGGAGAAGGACATAGGATACCTTTTATCCCGATATTTTCACGGGATCGATACTTATGGGGGTGAAACCGCGGGGCACAGCTAGTAAATAAAAAAATAAAAAAAATGTTTTACAATATCTACAGCTACTTCTAACCTCTATAACACGATATCTCAATGTAATTATCCCTTTCAACTCTTCAGCACATCATAGTCAGCAAAAAAAAAGAAATTGCTTAGCGTTTACTTTAGCGCCTATTTCGAATGACATCCATACAAAGCATTTCAAACCCAGACTCACTTAGTACAGACTCAAGCTTTTAAAGCGTCACATCTATTTAATTTTTCTTTCATACATGCTTGAAGCAAGTATTCACAAAAGTTCAGCGACACGATTTAACCTTTCTTGAAACGTTCTAAACTAACACTGCTTTACCATTTGCGCTTAAAGCTATAACATCGTACTATGCATGTGAAGTTACTACTTGAGATTTGAGTTTGCTGAATTATATTGTTTGTTTTTTAAAGGAACAATGCATTTTAAACACTTTAGAAGAAACACTTAACGGTCATCATTATTCAATTGAAAAATAAAGTAGTAATTAAACATTTTGAAGCTTTTTCAAATATTGCACCATTCTTACGAGCATAAAATTAGAAAAAATAAATAAAAATTGGTTTATTTATTACAGAAATACGAGCATACGAAAATATCAGTTAACTTGAATAATAACATTTAGTCAACGCAAAGTATTTGTTACTAGATGTATACATGTAATTAGCAAATTTAGCAAATTTTCCTACCTATGAATGATTTTAATTGTGTTATTAGTCTGTAAGCTTTCTGTAAAATAAAATAAATAAATAAAAATTTAAAACAAAATCGATAATCCTAACTAATATTATAAATGCGAAAGTGAGTTTGTTTATTTGTTTGTGCTACCCGCAGCACAGCGCTGATTTATAACCACCTCTAAGTAGATGCAGTGCTTAATACTGTGGTTTAAAATGTTGTTTTGATAAGTTTACGTTTATAGGACAACATTCCTGCTAACAACCTTGCTAACTATTAGTGCCCCATGGGTCGAGATTTAATATAAGGGAGTAAATGATAGCGTGTCGGTTGACAGGAGAGAATGCGCCGACCCAGATAAGTAATATGGGTCAAAAGCAGGAAGATAATAATGGGTCGAGATTGAATCGTTAGTAATAAAGATTTTTCTCATTAAGACGCAGATATATGCCAGTGACCTTGAGTGATTAGCTGCTTGCATGAGATCAAATCCAAGAAGCTAATATTACCAAGGAGGGTCCATCAATTATTTTTTGTAATGGAACGTTTAAGACGCAGATATATGCCAGTGACCTTGAGTGCTTAGCTTGCGTGTTCTGTACTGAGCTCATGAAACGCGTCGTGCGTCCAGCAAGTAATAGGACTCGCCCATCAAGGAGCGCTGTCCCAAATTAGACGCATTATTAATGTATTATACATACATAAAATAAACGGTATTAAAACACGTATACTAAAAGATCAATAATTAAATTATCTTTAAAATGGTGAAGGTTTCAGAAAAATACGCTTGATAGATTTTCCGTGATTCTCAGTTTTTTATCCGCATTAGACATAACTTTACAAATTAATTTCACTGTGTGAAAAACATTCCTCTTGTAACTTAATTCATGTTTCAAACTAAATTCAACCCAAAACAGTTACTTCTATTCAATTTAACATTACATTCATACGCAAGACGCGTAATTGACTTTGAATTAAAATTAAAAGGTGACACGCTCCGTTCCAAAGTCGAAACAAATACGACTAAACGAATCGGTGAACGCACTGAGATTTTAAATTCATTTACATTAGGAGAGCTACAGCGGTCTAATGCGATTTGCGAACATAGGGGACAAGTAGCCGGGCGGTTCAGCAGGGTTGAAAATGATCTTGTTCGTAAAATAAAAGTGAATAAACACAAGCCCAATTATTAATCAATCAATCAAAATTAATTTATTCAAACTAGACTGAGAATCAGTATTCTTAAAACGTCAAAATTACATAAGACAGTCCCCCAAACGCCCGCCCTTTACCACTTCCTAGTGCTTTAACTGGGAAGAAGAAGTGGCGCAACAAACTCCCCAGTATATTAACATAAAATCACGCCTATATTCTCCGAAGAGTTACGCAGAGGTGTACCTAAAGTAATGGTGCTGCTGCTGCTCGTGCTTGTGCTGATGCTGTTGGTGCTGCCACTGCAGTGGTACTATAGTGTATTATGATGTTCTTAGTCAATTTAATCATTATTCATCTTTTGAATACTTAAAAAAAAAAACACCATTTTCTAGGGCAAAAAAAGAATCTTGCAGACATCGGCGACAACAACGAAAGTTAAGAGCCCCTATCAATTTCGGCGCGCTACTAGTTTAGGTAACTATCGGAGCGCAGTGTGTCTGTGTGCATTCGAACTATTGCTGACAATCGTAGTGTGCGTTGTCGCACGGTGCAGCTGGAACAATAATCTTGGTCCGTTACCGCCATTATATCGGCACTCCATAGTTTTTACTTAATAGGTTCCGTAATACTGGATGGATTTTATTGTGGTTATGACGTGTTATGTTTACGTACCCTATAATAATATCGATACCCATATACGGCATACATTATAGTAAAAGCAGACTATAAAGTGTGACCAGCGTATATAAGGTAAGTCTGACTGAAAATAATTTGACTATTTAAGTCAAATTATTTTAATTTAACTTTAATTTATTGTTGACAAAATCTACTCATCACAATGTTTTTTTTATGAGTTGTATTGCAATATGTGGTTAGCTAGTGACCTCGACAATTAATCATATTATTTATTGTTATTAGTAATTTACTCTTTGTTTATTTATTTTACATCGATGGTCCTAGTTTATCATTTGTAACTTCCAGTTACAACTATATGTAAGCGGGCACGCCCTTTATGCCTGGAGGCTTTTTTATTTAGATATTAAGTTCTGTTTACGTTTAGTTTTTTTATTTCGGCCTGAGTATAGTTCTCGATGATTTTGTTTGGTATATTGGCGTGGCTCACATGACTTGACCAAGATTATGTCTGGACTTTAAAAGAGACTGTGACCTCTGACTTTGTTTCGGCCTTTCTTCTCAGAGTAGTCAGATAGGAAACACCGACCTCACCTAGCTTATTTTTAATATTTTTTTATATGACGTGTAAAAGTGATTCAGATATTCTATTTACAGAATAAACAATTTCATTTCATTTCATTTCATTTGTGCTAGCTAACATATGGCTAATATTTAAATTATGTTTTATGTTGCGTAATGTAAATTATTTTGAATACTATTAAATAGAATCTTTTTTTTTTTTGTTCTTCTAACTGAACAGACAGCTGTGCTGCTGGGGAGTTGGTTGCGCCACTTCTTCTTCCCAGCTAATGCACTAGGAAGTGGTGAAGGGTGGGCGTTTTGGGGGACTGTCTTATGTAATTTTGACGTTTGAAAAGTGCAGATTCTCAGCCTAGTTTGAATAAATGACTTTTGAATTTTCTGTAACGAATTACACGTGTTATCACGCTTCAAGACTCCTATGTACCTTTATTTCCGTCGCTATAAGACCGCAGACCATCATGAGAGTATAGTATAGCGACCCAACCTGTCGTATTATAAAGCTACTTTTATTTTTATGGTGATAAAACCGAGCGGGACATGGAGGAAAAGTACTTTAATATTGAAGAAAGCAAATTCGAAACATTATTTTGTTTGTAGCCCACCCTTATCTAAATAAAATGTATCATTTCCTATAATATTTTTTTTAATTATAGGTGTGGCGTGAAAATAAATAAAATAACTTTTTATTTTCTTTATTATGTCAACAATACAAGCATGAGTTTACACCAACTCGCGTCTGCTATCACGGGTATCTTTGGTATTCCGGTGGCGGTTATTTTGACATTACAACCAGACACTTCAATTTTATTGATTTGTACAGAAGATATAGATTTATAGTGCATTTGCACAATAAATAATAGTTGAAAAATACCGTGTTTCCCCCTTTTCACCTACTGATAACAGTAGAAGAATAGAAAAAAACGGGCCAAGTGCGTGTCGAACCACGCACAATGAAGGGTTCCGTAGTTGGGATGAATTTATCCCAAGAACAAAGTTAACATTGTAGTTGAAAAACATGTTCTCCCATACGGAATGTATAGGAGAACAAGTTTTTCAAACCGCAAATTTAAGTTGGTTGAGTATTACTCGTTAACCTGTACAGCCTACTTAGCTCTGATAGTTTTCCTTTTAATTTCGTTATAAATACTACTGCTGTGAATTTTTTCACAAGTACAAGTACAACCATTTAGCTGGAAGGGGAGAGGGAGGACACTTGACTCTAACAAAAAAATTCAGTTAAAAGCTTAATATTTCGCAAACGGATCCCTGAATCTAAAAATAGTTTTCATAAACTCACAATATTTTTGATCGACCTTTCTAACGATACCCCACAACATGGGCTAGATGAGAAAAAAAAAACATCCCCACTTTACGTGTAGGGGAGGTACCCCAAAAAAAAATTTTTTTTTCTTAATTTTATTTTACCACTTTGTCGACATGATTAATACAGGAAAAGTTTATATCCACTGCGCAAATTTTGACAAATTAAAACTTAAACGAGTTTTATTGAACATACTTTTTTTATTTTGATACGTCATAGTACAAAAAAAAAGTTATCGTTAACGAAAGATGTTTGCTTTAAAAGTGGTTGCATGGCTACCCGGCGGCGAGCGGCGAAGCGGAACGCGCGAAAGTACCTACCTATCAGCTGTGTTTCAACACACACCTAGTACACACATAGGTAATACACATTAATGTGTATTTATGTGGGTTACAATACTTACAATGTATTGATCGCTAATTTTATCAGATTCGAACTAGACTTTTTTATGTTTAGGCCGTGACCTGAAGTTATTTGAAGAGTAATTCCAATGTTTCCTTCATACTTTAATGGGCTTAGGACCATCAAAATACAGAAAATAAAGCATTAGTATCAATTAAATTTACATTACTTAATACCTTATGTCGCTAAAATGGTCTTTTCCTTTCACGGGGTTAAGGATTCCATGGGCTCGCATTCGAGGTATGCTCTGTGAGCTGCTCGCAAACTTTCACCACTCAGTACATACACTCGCAAGATCTCATAAAACTCGCGATTAGTGAAGTCTGACATCGTGAGCGGTAGGTCTGTACAAGTACGACACACGTCCAGCGCGGGAAAGCGATTAGACGCGACGTCACATGACAGCGCGTGCGATGAGCGAACTGTCGGTCACAGCACCTGGCGCGCGGGCGTCGCTTTGCCGCCCGGGGAGGGAGGGGAGGTTCAACACCGCCGCTTGGGCCGGCCGCCGCGCCGCGCGCGCCCATTGATATTATTACGAATAGATTGTGTCCATATTTTGCTGATTTAAAGTAGGATAAAAAAATAAAAATAAATATTGAATAAATAATGGAAATGTGTTCTATTACTGATTTTGAACCACCAAAAAAATTTGCGCACTGGTTAAAAACTTTTCCTGTATGTATACATATGCCAAATTACAGCTTTCTAGTACTAACCGTCTCTGAGCTAACCCGCGGACAGACAGACGGACAGACAGACAGACGGACATGGCGAAACTATAAAGATTCCTTGTTTACTACGGAAACCTAAAAATGACAGATTCACAATCACAATCTGTCATTCATTTGCTATTTTGTCTATTCTTCCGTCGACAAAATCCATTTCTATGATGGTCATGTAAGGCGTACTGGTGAGTCCTGATTGTTAGTGTAACTGAAAATAATTAATAATACATTTATTATAAAATTAGTAGGTACCTACCAAAAAATCTATTCATTTTCTTACAGGCAGTTGTGGATGGTGATGAAACTTTCGTGATTTATGTAGTTAACTATAATTATTGGTAGGTAAAAAGAATTACCTTGTGTCCCGATCCTTTTCGCTCATCAACGATGTTCCAGGTAATATTTGATTTTCGGCAGATTTCAGTCAATTTAATTCTCTACAATTTTTTTTTTTTTTTGATTATAGAAATAATAGTAAATCACAACAATTTTTTTACCTAACTAAGATGATGGCATTAATTATTATTTACCTAAGAACTGCCTTACGTTTTTTCTTTTTTTTTCTTTTTACCATTGATTTTTTCGTGATAATAAAGTTTACTCATTAGACCCATTTTCTAAAAATTAAACACTGTTTTACTATTAGTGCAATACAAAACATCAATATGTATGAATAACATTAACAAATCATAAAGTATCACACTATGCATAAATAAAAAAATAATATACTCACAGTCTCAAAACTGGTTAGGCCTAGTACAAAATCACGAGCTATTCGCGAGTTACGTCGGGAGCGGCGATCGTCACGAGCGACACAGGTCCGTCGTCAAGAAGCCCTTGAGCGCGACTGATTGCCTCCCGGCATTATTTAGATATTTTACTACAATTAAATAAGTAGTCAAAAATAAAATATAAAAATTGAGTTTGGTAGATAAAAACCTCAATTTTTTAATATTAAACTTTTATTATAATTTCCAATAAATTCTTACGTGTAGACGATGATTTTGCACATGATCTTATTGCGTTTTTTCAGCGTAGATTACATTTTTTTTAAAGTACTCTTTCATTATACTTTAAAAAAATAACCTGTAGGGTTAGTAATATACTATATGCCCAGTATTAAGGATTTTTCTCAGATTGATATTTGCTACCAGTAAGCTATAAAAGCAATTGAAAAACCTGGTGTTTCGTGCTAATGTAAAAACGTGTGTTAGATTTTTATTTTTCGTAATTTATATTGGGTGGTTATCAAAATTTTTATCAAAAGACTTACTAATTAAATAGGTGATCAAAATTTTTGCATTAAAAAAAAAAACAAATTTCTAAGGTTATTGAGACATTTGATCTGAAAAAACTAGAATTTTCTGTTTTTACACCGCGAAATTGATAGGGCCTCTTAATATATAAGTCTGAAATCGCTACTAGAGCAAGCGTGGTGATCAATGCTCGTGCATTCTCAATATTAGAAGAGACCTTTGCCCTGCAACGGGTTAATAATAAGCTGATATTATTATTAGAAACAGGTGGTTATCTGTCTCTGTTTCACAAAGTAAAACGTGACTGTCACTTTTTATTTCCCGTATGTTTCAAATCTAAAATTTGTTAAGCAATAAAATATAATCTCAAACTTATTTAGGGTCTACCCTAACTTTAGAATTAAATTCAAAATTTTGTTATAAAAATAAAATTCTTAGAATTTTTGTAAAAACTAGACATTTGTCACAGTACCTATTACTAAAATATTTTGTTTGGATTCCAAGCATTAAAATTGTATTATTATGGAATAAGTTACATTTTGGATTTTTTTAAATTTTAGTATTCTTGTAAATAATACAATCAAACTTGTAAATTACGTTGTAAGCTTTCAAAATATAGCTTCAGATAATGTTTACTCAAATTCACAAGTAGGCTGGTTATTATGCATGGTTATCTGCGATTTCGGGTTCTAATATTTTCCTAACTGCCCGTGGAGGAAAATCTCAAAATGTGTAGATACTCGTATAATTATATGCTACATAGTTCACCTCGAGTACCTCAAGCTAACTTTTCGGTAAGTAATGGAATGTTCTGTGCCAAAAGTATTTAATAGAAGTATAAATAACCCTGTTTGTGTTTAGGTTAGATTCTTACACAATCACTCACTAAAGGAAATTTGTAAGATTCATCGGTATTTAGGAGGTTCAACTTTATATTTTCACCACTTTTTCCAGCAATTATTGTTTGAATTACAATGTTATTGAAAAATGAACGTTGAAAGTTGATTTCATAAAATTAACCTCAAAAAAAAAAATAGAATTTTTGGTATCATAAAGTGAAGATATCTTATTTATTTATTTATTGAAGTGAAGTGTGTGTGTGTTTTTTTGTTGAAGTGGCACTACAAATTAGCATCTATAGGTATGTTTTCTGATTCATTTTTACATTTTCATCAGATTTTTTTGGAATAGACATCATAGTTTAAACAGAATATAAATAGCCTGTCTCAGTCACACGGCAAGTTCAACAGTGTGAGACATAGTGTGGCCCAAAATAGAGAGAATTGAAAACTGGTGGTAAGTGCACTTCGATGTACGCGTTCACTCACTGTTCTTACGTTAAGGTTAACGCTTACGAGATACTTTTTGAAGATGTGATTGGCGACTATGTCGTTTTTTGGTAGCTGCGGAGATGCGATTGGCGACTATGTCATTTTTTGTAGCGGCATTTTCACTTGACATGTATTAATAATAATTCTACATATTTCTGGATGTTTGTTACGCAATCACGCAAAAACGGCTGAACGGATTTGGAAGAAAATCGGCACACAGATAGTTTATAAACTGGATTAAAGCATAGGAATAAGGACTTTTTATCCCGGTAGTACATTCCCGTGGGATAATAAATTTTCGATCTCCACGTGGATGAAGCCGCGGGCGAAAGATAGCCCTACATATTTCTGGATGTTTGGATATTTGTTACTCAATCATGCAAAAACGGCTGAACGGGTTTGGATGAAAATCGGCACACAGATAGTTTATAACCTGGATTAACGCATAGGATACTTTTTATTCCAGTAACGTACTACTGGAATAAAAAGTATCCCGTGGGATAATTTCCGACATCCACACGAGCGAAACCGCTGGCAAAAGACAATTTATTATAATCTGTATGTAATGGTTGTCTCTCTACAGAGTTCTTCACTGTATGGTATTTGTTAGTGAAAAACTCTGTCACAATATATTGCGACAGTTATTTTGCAGTTCCGGCGTTGTCGTATGGACTAGATTTTCTCACGCGAATGTTTCGGGTGAGATATTTGCGTCTCACACATTCTTTATTTTCTTGCCGTAAAAATGTAATAAGTCCGTAAAGAATCTCGTGTGCTACTACCCTAAATAGTGATGTAACTATGCTGAAAATGATTCGCTTCAAAAGGGTTATTAATATTCTGTAACTTTGATGGACTTAAGTTTGAGGGGGTCGGAAATGGAGAGATCACTTGCTTGTAATATCACTGTGAAACCTTTCAACTTTATGAGTTCGTAACTCAGTGGAAACTTGTGTGGACTTAGCTGAAAGTATGCCTTGGAACTTTACATGAAACGTGTGCATAATTAGTTAATGGGACGAAGGGGTTTGGTTTAATTTTGGCTCGGATGGTGGCGCTACATTTTAGTTATCGGCTATTATAACTGCCATTTTTAAGGTATGATTCCGAACAACGCTGCTGCAGTGCTGCTACGGCATTGCTGCCGTGACAGTTCTGCCTGCTGCGTGATTCTGAGCACCGCTGCGCGGCCCTGGTGGTTGTCTTCACTTCTCAACAGTTGTCAACATTCACGTGTTATCGCTGTGATGAACGCCGCACTACTGGTCTGCCGCGGCGGCAAAACGAAACTGCCGCGCAGCAATGCTGTCACAGCAATGTCACGCAGCAATGTCACGCAGCATTGCTGCTATGCTCACAATGTAATCCTAACTAATATTATAAATGCGAAACTGAGTTTGTTTGTTTGTTACGCTTTCACGCTAAAACGGTTAAACAGATTTGGATGAAATTTTGCACAGGGTAGACCTTGACCTGGAGAAGGATTCTCGATCGCAGAAGAAGTAACGGGCAATGGCTAGTCTCATATAAACCTATAGATAAATGGCGAGGCAGTACTGCTGCGGGGACACTGCCGCGTACAGCGTTGTTCGGAATCATACTTTAAGTTAACTAGCAATCCGCCCCTGCTTGTCATGTCAAAACATCGAGAGTTCTGTGATTAAATCTGAGTTAAATATCAATACAGTTAAACCTTCCGCAAAAAATAAATCTATTGAGAAGTAAGCTAAAGAAAGCTCAAAACACGCAAAAAGTAACTTTGTTTTATACTGTGTACATAGGTAAATAAATAACTGGGGTATCTTATGAAAGTTACGATTGTAATATTCTGCAAATAAGAGTTGTCTACTTTTCAACAATAGCTCTCTTTTCAGAGAAAAACACCTACAATGGAATTTGTACCTAGTAATACTCGTTCAAGAATCCACAATCCTATTAAACAACAGCCAATACCTTCCCCAATAAGCTTCACATACTACAAAGAGACTTCGAAGAATAAAATCTAAAATCTTCGCTAACCTTGCCGATCGTCCCGACGTTAGAGCAAGGATATCCAATAAAGTAAGTGTGAATTGTCTACCATATTTCATTATAGTGTCGCATCAGCACTGGTGCCTTGAAAATCGAAATGGACACGGATATTGAACGGCTGGATGATTTATGTCGAACAGAAGGAATTTTATGGAGAAGGATGGCGGAAGGATGTTGTAATGGTTTGTGGGGATGGCTTCTAGTTAGAGATTTGTAAGTAGAATTAGTTCGTTGAGTTCAGAATTTCATAGGCAGTTTTTCAGAATTTCATAGGCAGTTTTTCAGAATTTCATAGGCAGTTTTTCAGAATTTCATAGGCAGTTTTTATGCATGACTAGCTAATACCCGGCGCTGCCTGGCGCTGTAATGCCTTTTACATATTATTTTTTTGTAAAGAACCTTCTCTACGCGCACACTACAACTTACCAAAGTTTAGTAAATTTTCGAGATTTTGCGAGACTAACGAACGGCAATTGATATCGACGCGAAAACTGATACCATGGATTCAGTACATGATTCTGAACCGCATTGAAAATTTTCGTCGGTTATTTAAAAAATAATCTGCTGTTCCATAGGAAAGTGCAATACCTACGCGGTCAAAATGTATAGAACAGCAGATATTTTTTAAATAACAATATTACTACATGGTATCAATTTTCGCGTCGATGTCCCTGCCACTCTGTATAGCCATAAAATGTAGATTTGCAATATACCAAACTAAAAACTTATAAGAAAATTCCACGCGTAAAATATAGAAAAAAAAAAAACTTATTTAATTATTAGTTCGGTTGAAATGCTTCTTGTGCAACCAGATATGGCTAATCATTAAAACTTGACACGGATCAATTTTCCTCTGACCTCAGCTACCCAATTACGGGAAAATACCAATATCCAATATTATACGGCTAAGTCAGACAAGGATTTATAGTTTTCTCAGAAGCTGTTAAATCTTCGACAGTATTTTCTAAAACTGACCTTAAGGCTGCCTGTCCATTGAAGCGGAGCGAGGCAGCGGAGAGGAGAATGGCAGCGGAGTGGAGCGGAGTTGCGGACAGTGTCTGTTCATTGATGCGGAGCAAGGTAGCGGAGAGGAGAATGGCAGCGGAGTGGAGCGGAGTTGCGGACAGTGTCTGTTCATTGATGCGGAGCGAGGTAGCGGTGCGGAGTTACGGACTGTGCGGAGCGAGGAAGCGGAGCGGTTTTGCGGACTGTGCACAGCTGCACCGAGTTCACGCGACGAGTAATAATTCCCGCTCCGCTTCCCCTCTCCGCTTCCCCGCTCCGTTTTCCCGCTCCGTTTCCCGGTTTTGTATGTATTTTTAAACTAGTTCGCAAATCCCTGTCCACTGAAGCGGAGCGGAGGTTTTATGCAATTCCATTGGTTAATATTGGCACACCGCTACTCCGCTCCTCTCCTCTCCGCTCCAGTAGACAGGGAGCCTAATAAACTCACGTCATTTTGCCATTGAGTTAGACATAAAGCACAGTTGCAAGCCATTTGCCTTTCTACTTCTTTTTCTTCATCCACGTTGACACATGTAAAGTATACCTACTACGCAGCGGATCGTTTTGAAAGTTATCACCAATAAACTGTACCTATCTTCAAGAAAAAATTGGGATGAAATATTTCATCCCATTTTTTCTTTTGTTTTTCCCTTGTTACCACCTGTTTTGATTAAGTTAGTTGCGGATTCCAAGACTGTTAAGGCGATGATAAAGGAATAGTGATAATGATATGAAAAAAAAAAAAAAAAATCAACATGTTTATATTATTTAGTGTAATTAATTTGTAAAGTTATAACTAACGTGGATAAAAAACTGAGAATCACGCAAAAACTATCAAGCGTATTTTTCTGAAACCTTCACCATTTTAAAGGTAATTTAATTATTGATTTTATAGTATACGTATTTTATTAAAATACATTTTTTTGTATGTATAATAAATTAATAAGGCGTCTAATTTCGGACAGCGGTCCTTCATGGCCGAGTCCTATTACTGGCTGGACGTACAACGCTTTGCTTGAGCTCAGCACAGAACACACAAGTTAAGCACTCAAGGCCACTGCCATATATCGACGTTATAAACCATATCTCTGGGACTTCAAAGACTGTTAATAAATTTTCTGCGACGTGCCGAGCTTCATTGTCAAGGTGTTCTCTGGTTGGTCATCAGTGTAAAATCTGGCTTACAAGTCTCAGTGATTGAAAAGCATGCTTGCTCTAAATTAAAAAAATTGCCTTCATCTTATTTCTAAAACATCCAGCACAGAATATTCCTTACTCGCCACACCTCTAAACTAGCACACGTTCTCCCAGTTTTATTTATCCAGTACAAAAATAGTTTGCTATTCAACTCCAGTGCGGGCAGTGAATCAATGCGATGCAGTGCACACCTAGTTTATGGGCTATGGGACTGGGTAACGATAGCGATAGGTAATTTGTTCTGACGATTTTATGTACAAAATCTGGAAATAGTGAATTTTAGATTGGGTTTGACGCTTTGGGACAGATGGCACAAAAAATACCCAGAGAAGATAGACAGAGAGACGGATGTAAATTACAAATGCTGTATCGAATCTTTACAGGTGGTAATCCTGCTGAAACTTTTAGGTATGCAAGTCTTAAAATCACGCATAACATTACATCAACCCTGTATTTCCCTGAAGTATTAGGCAGAGGTGTAGCTATAGCACACCCATATTTCACCACTTGTGTTTAATGAAATGTGGGTGTACTGTATGGTGTGGGTGAGAAGAAGAAGTCGCATGTAATAAAATACCTAGAAATGCTCAAAATAAGCTCTTGAATGACTCCATGCCAGGTGATTATGTGGCTTATGTGGTGTGTTATGAAATCTACAGCATTTTTTGGAAACTTACATGCAATTCATATTATGTAATCGTTGTTTTCGAGACTGGACGGAAAATAAATAACAGCACGGTCTTAAAAAAAAATCTAATCGACAACGTCTTCACACTTTTTGGTAGCACAGAATTTAAAAGAAACTGCAGAGGTATACAATTCACGAAAAAAAATATACGTAAAAGAACCCCTCCACACCACTTCTGTTCCAAAGCAGGTGTCGCGAAATATTTGCAATACTAGTTCAAAAGCTCGTTTTATTACCCCATCCGTGAAAGAGAACAAGAGTAATTAATATTACAATTATCAAGATAATTTAGTATACGAATTAATGAATTTACTACAGGTGGTTTTTGACCGGTTCCCATGCATTTAGTGCTAGGTGCATTTAAAGGAACTATTAATAAACCCATCAAACTTTAGGTAGGGTTTGTGAGAAGTTATTAATGGATTATAATAATTGGTTTAGCAGCTGCAGCCAGTAAAGCTTCCTGTGGAGGAATTTCACATATGTTATTTCATGTTTATTACTGCCAATAAGCTGCATTGCAGCAGTCCGGTGAATAACAGGATCACAAGACTTTTTCATCTTTGTTTATAACATCGAAAATATTCATCCAAAATTCCAAAACAGTAATACAGTATATTTGCAAATTTAAAAAAACTGTAATCCCGGTCGCTGGATGGCGGATCAAAACCTGACAAACACATCGTGAGGAAACCAGCATATGCCTGAGAGAAATTTCTCGACGGCATGTGAAGCCAGGTCAGAGGCCCATGGGCGGCATAAATACTCTGGCACCAGGTTAGTCACTAACCACACGATAAAAATTGAATTGAATTAGTATTAGCATTTAGCCATCATAACTTGAGGATGAAGATCATCCCCAAAGGTTTTTCCCATATTTACTCCAATCTTCAATTGTTTCTCAACCTCAATTTCAAGCGCCCATTTGAGTAATATTCAACTAAAAAGAACGGCATCAAACACATCTCCACGCCTTTATTCTGTTGCAGGTAACTGTGATAACAAATACCCGAGACTGGGCTCCAGACGTTGATTGAGACGGCGCATTTATCCGGTAGAGTCGAACTTATTTCGTTCACATAATATCCAGTTTATTAGCTGCCGTGAAGTATTACACGACCGTGTTGGATTTGCAGCGTAATTATAGTTTTATTGGGAACGTGGGGCACATTTTTTTATTTTGTTGTTGTGTTTTGTTTTTGGGT
Source organism: Agrochola macilenta (assembly GCA_916701695.1). NCBI lineage: Eukaryota > Metazoa > Arthropoda > Insecta > Lepidoptera > Noctuidae > Agrochola > Agrochola macilenta. The sequence continues at coordinate 3,275,693 of OU753554.1, read as the reverse complement.
TCTAAATGGGTTTGAACAGCATTTTGTGCTGGTAGAGGATTAATGAAAGGCATGGAGTATATAATGTTCTGTAATTTCTGACTTCCCCTATGGGAAAAAGGCGTGAGTTTATGTATGTATGTCTATGAAATATACTCGTATTATGCCCAAACTATTAAGAGCTAAGAAATTAACAGCTGTCGCTGATAAACAGTCAAACTTGAGGAAAGAAAGAAAAGAAAGAAAGAAAAGAAAGAAAGAAAAGAAAGAAAGAAAAGAAAGAAAGAAAAGAAAGAAAAGAAAGAAAAGAAGGAAATGAAAGAAAATACGTTTATTTGCGGTAAACATAACGAAAAGAAAGAACAAAACACGAAACTAACCATTTGGTGGAAAATATGCTTCACATCCACGTAAAACACCATCGCTCAGCATAATGCTGCGACCCTATGCGATACAGAGACCCAGCACTGGTTTCAAGCGCTGGATTTATTAAGAGCTGTTGCCGATAAATAGTCAATCTTAAAATTATGTGAGATGACTTATTACCTATACGAGGAGCTTGTGGCTAAGTAAGAACTGCCGCACGGGTCGCTTCATCAGTGTAAGCTACGCTTGCGGGCTCGTGCCCGGCCCGTGCTCCTCAGTGCTTCGGAAAGCACGTTAAGCCGTTGGTCTCGGCTGTTATTCGTGGATCTTTGACAATCGTTACGGGTTACCAGAAGCCCGAAAGTCTGACAATCAATCTTACCAAATCACCAGTTAACTAGCCTTATCGTATTACCCAGTTACTGGGTTGTGGAAGCAGTCGCTGTAATACTGGTATTCGGCCGCATCTGGTTCTTTACACTGGAAGCCAACATACATAGTTGGGAGAAGGCTAGGCAGATTGTTTCTTGTTTAATTATTACCTATAAGCCTATCTATGAATAAACATAATTATATTAAACTGAAGCAAATATCCTTCTTGCTAAACTTGTAAATGATGATAACATTGCTTCAAAAAAGTAGAACAGGACTGCAAAGCGGAAAATTTGCGTATTCTGGCACAACTTGAAGCCATATCCATCAGTAGACTATGTTAGGCTGAATAGATTGATGAAGTTGAAGAAACTCGGCAATTTACAGTCCCTGACACAGAGTTAGCGCCACCGCTGAACTCTTTTTGACGCGGCGCTAGTGTCTGTAATGTCATTGCATCACATTGCATTAAAAAAAATGTAGTTCCACGTTTTTCCGCCGGCTTTTTTCGTGGCGCGCACTCTAGGTACTTAACCAAAGATTTAAATCGCTCGATTTGCCTCACCGTAATTAGTCACGTGAAAAAGTTTCCATACTGAGAAGAGTGAGCTCACACATTAAATAGCGTTTCTATGATAATCAAATCAAGTCACTGCGTCACTGTGTGTCAGAATCTTTTGACGCGGTTGGGCGAGCCTAACGATTTGAATCGTTGTACTAAACAAGATAGGGATGTTGAACTCTAAAAAGTAAATTTTCATAATTTTATACTCTTGCATTCCTTAGTAATCTAAGCTACTCAAGTAAAAACTCATATAACACCAAGTAGATCATTATAAGAATCCAATCAGGCATGACTAGCTGACGTCACCACCCTTCAAACCCCTAATGAATCTGTGAGGTCAATGCCACTGAACTTGTAAGAAAACAGCCTCGTCACACACTTAGTCAATAGCCGATAGCCAAGTTTATTGGCGCATGAGCAATCTGGGCCAAGTACACAGCTTTTGGACAATTGTGGGCTTTGATTGACTGGTTATTAAGTTCTCTTTTGTATTTTTAGAATATGTTGATGTTGGTGTGAATATTGAAAGGGTTCATATCTAGAGTAAGTTATATAGAGGCATGAGAAACAGTATGTAAAGTCCACTCATTCTCCATAGAAAAGGGGGGATCCTCCGATCGAGGGGTGTTGTGTCTGGTGTGCAACTGCCCAATGATTGAGTCGGGAAGTTATATATATGCTGATCGCGTGGTACACTTTGCTTGCGCGATGCAGGATTTTGCGTGACGTTAGTATGATGCGTAGTTCGTATGCCGCCATAGTTATAATAATACTAACCTGTAACTATTCCATCTCAGTGAAGAAGAGGCTATTGAAGTGAGGGAGATGTGAGAATTTGTCACCATATTTTTTCACTCCGTAATAATAATTTTATAAAATCCAGCTCCCTTAACCGTCAGTCAGTGACGTCCAAGATTTTCTTGAAAAATTAACACCATTAGAAAAATCCAGAACTTCTCAACATTTTACTTTTCCACACCATAAAACATTTTGATAGGTATATATAGTTGGCGACAAAATTCGATTACCTATGCTACTTTTACACATATTCTAAATTGACACAAATTATTCCATACATTCATTTTCAGCATTTCATAGCAAAGGGATTACCAATTTTATTTTAATTTTGCTTCTGTTCCGATTAAATTTAATATTTAGCTCAATCATCATAATCATCATCATTTCAGCCGAAAAACTTCAACTCAAACTCTCTCATTCTCTCTCTCACTCAAGCATTTATATACAAACTAGCTGCGCCCCACGGTTTCACCCGCATAAGTATCGATCCCGGGCGAATATCGGGATAAAAGGTATTCTATGGCCTTTTCCGGGTCAATTCTATTTTGTTGTATATTTGACGTTTAAAAGCCTTATACGTGCCTAATTGAAATAAATTCTTTGACTTTGACTATGGTCTATTCATGTACCAAATTTCATCCAAATCCGTACAGCCGTTTTAGCGTGAACAAACAAACAAACTCACTTTCGCATTTATATTATTAGTTAGGATAAACCAATTACAGGCACTTTTGAATTGTCAATGGGTCGGTCAGTCAGAAAGATGAAGCTAGCTGCCCATTCCAAAACGTAGTAGGTACATATGGAGAAGAACGGGCAAGAAACTCCACGGACACTTTAAAGGCTTGTGCAGACCAGCGCGACTTGTCGCGCGACGCGACACCGGTTATTGTTATACTGTGAAGTTTTCTTAGAAATTGTATTGTTCGTGTCGCGTCGCGCGACAAGTCGCGCTGGTCTGCACAAGCCTTAACTCCTTAACATTTAAAAATGATGATTTATCGAAAACATCACTACATACAATAAGGAAGTACCGATATCGCATCGATTCTGGTCAGCTGCCCAAATAAAGACTGATGGTGAAAACGCTTTGCCATTGTTCACCTATTACAAGTTTTATAGTTTTTTTTTGTGAACTGATATATTTAATTTTAATCTTCCCAGAATGTCGGCTATGATTTCCTTTTCATTTGGAGTTGGTCCTAGAAGGTTGAATTGCTAAACTAAGCTTTAGAACATAAATTGATGAACCTAAGTTTACATAGAAAAAAACAAAAAACAAAGAAAAAATACTAGATCAGTAGGAATTTAAAGACGACAACACGATCATTATATTGACACCCCAACAAAACATACTTCACTAAAAGCCATTTCACATATTTATATGAACATTACTCACTTATGTATCACCAAAACAACAATTATTTTCTCATAAAACCTAAGTACTAAAACTTAAACGAATACCGCAAGTCAGCCACGTCGATTTATTTCAAAACTTCACGAATCATTTTCAAAGTACCTAGAATCATTGTATGTAACATAATAGTTTTCTGAATGTCCCTATGCATACAATTTGTCGGCTATAATGGGTTCCCCTGTGACCTTTGGGTGCAACAATACATCCTTTTGTATGGCACTTAAATCGATTTATAATGCGAGGGAACATTCTTGATACTTTAGCTAATGGATCGTGAGGAGCGCAATCTGTGAAAGCTCGGAATATGAAGGTGTGGTGCGGTTGCTTTAACCTAAACTGAAAAGCTAGAGAGCAAAATTTTTTAATGTTAATATTAGAAAGCAGAACTTTTTTTTTCTCATTAATAATTAGTCATTGAAAAAATGACGATTATCAAAAAAAAAAAAAAATAAGTGAACATTTTTAGTTCCAGTCATTTTAAACTGCCAAAGAAACATTCTTGTAGTTAATAGTGAATGAAGGTTTTGGTCTACATATGACAAGATGCGTACCTGTATTGCTTCTTCGTTCAGATGATAAAATAGACAAAAGGTACAAGATAAATAATGTAAAATTCACCACACAAATCCAAAATCTAAAAACCAGCCAAATAAAAAAAAAAAAACACTAAGTATCAAAACCAATCGGACCCTGTACAAAATACGAAAATCGCTTAACATTTTCAAGTAGCAAAAACACATTCAATCTATCCTCAACTCGAGACAGTACCCTTCTATACGATCGCGAAAATAAAAATATAAAACCAAAGACAGTGACGTAGGTAATGCAAAAATGAATAAAAACTTAACAAACCGTTGGAAAAATGTTAAAGCATTAACTCAAGAAAAGAAAGAAGAAAAAAAAGAAACAGAAAAGCCAGCAACTATAACGAAAATTGTGAATCTTTCTAAAGATAAAGGTGAGATTTTTAGATTCAATTTAGCGCTTGCAAGGCTCAATTTGTAGAACATAAAAATTCTATTACCAACGATCTAGAAATAGAAAAGATTCTTGCAAAAGATCTCGTCCGGGATAGTATTAACATCATAGTTATTTGTGCCCTTAAGATATACTACGTTCCAATTTACACGGCATGAATACAGAATAATTACGTAATTACACATGGAATATTTCAAACTTATCGCTGTGGTTAGGAATGCATTCGTAAACTCTTTGGTGATGTTGGTGTTTATTTCCAATTTGCCAGTTTTTTTATTAGTATCTTAGTAGTAAACTTATCATAATCATCCTACAGAAGTTTAATAATAACAGTAGTAATTCATCTCAATTTCACACAATCTTTTGTTTTTATTAATAGGCTTCCGAATTTGGTACTTTCTTTAAAATAATTATAGTACTCGAGAGAACGGTCCTTGTTACCTTCACACCATTCTTTATACCTACTTTGTCGCTTATGTCTGCTTTATTTGTAGCATAATATTTATTTTGGACTAATATAAACCACCGTATTTACACTACCTACCTAATATACTTAACTAGCGACACCGGGTTGGATACGGCTATAAACTTTGGAATCAAATATCCTCTAGCCGGCATTTAGGTACCTACAATAAAAGAAACTTCTTCTACGAAAGCTGAAACCTATTATAAAAAGGTTTCTTAATTACTTACTCCAAAACCTTTAACAGCAGCCAGTCAAACAAACTTTATCGTTTTCAGTTTTAATTTCCACGATATGATGGCGTCGCTAAAACTTTTTCTTTAGTGGTCCTGTCATTTTCTAGTCATATAAAATGATATGGTTATTAGGCCTAATCGCGTCAGAACGCCACACACAGTAGTCGAGTGTTAGGTTTTTCAAAGCAGTGTCAAAAATTCATTAAAAAAGTATTCAATTGAAGAAAAAGCTTTGAAAAGATGTCTGAACTACCGGCAGTCGATCCTGAGATGGACAAACCGCCTAATCTGCTTTTGAGTGAGAGTGGTGAGTGATTTATTTTGTTTTTAATATTTTTTTATAATGTGGAAGATGGCTACAGCATGTTGGAAAAGGACAGTTGATGCGAGAGTGAGACAAGAACTTGTATAAAGGCACGGTTTGCGGAAATAATGCAACAAAAGACTCTAATCGTGATTAAATTTACACATACTTCCTAAAAATTACATTCAAGGCGAAGTAGTGAAGGCTTTGTTAGGAAAAAAATAACAATATAGAGGATATTTCAGCTCGTGTCGGTTCTCTCTGTCTATCCTAAAAGAACTTGGCGTGTATTCCGTAGTTATAATAAACCGACATCTTTATTTGTGGTGGGCCAGAAAACTTGGATCAGCTTGTCTTTCACTTAACTTTATACCAAAAACTACTTGGAACTTTGAAAATGCTGGAAGGTTTGTCAAATCCTTTATTTGTAGGTCACTAACCGGATTTATGGATTGATTTTTTTGTATAAAATGTGCATTTTTCTAACTATTGAGTCTTGCAAGCACCTAGTTAGTTTAAAAAGAAAACAAGAGCGTTGCAGGTGACGGCTGTTCTGTTATAATTTTACTGCATATTGACATTTTTTCAACCAAGAAAATTAAAGTACAGAAATTAAAAGAATTGGCGCTGTTGCCTACGGCACTCTTGTTTTAATTATTATTTTTTAATATAAATAATAATATGATTATTTTTTTAAATAATTATTTGAAATGAAAGGCTACCTTGGAGGCTAATGGTATTACAGTTTATATTTTGCATACTTTTTAAAAAGTATTAAAATACAAGATGGTCGCTGGTAACAGTCGAAAACTGTTTTTTTCTAACCTGAAATGTTTTTAGAAGCTATATACTATTATATTCAACGAAAATTGTTGTAAAGTATTACCAAAAATTAATGAGCGATGAACAGTTACTGAAAGTTTCCGAGTACTTCTTCAAAAAAAAAAAAACAAAAAAAAACTTAATTATTTATTATTTTAATTCTTAATTTAAAAATATCTTGGAAACTTTTATCTCAAAAAGATACCAGTAAAACGTTATTAATTGATGTAAAAAAACGTTTCATATAAATTAACACTTCCTAGTTGCTTCGTAAATAAGTAGGTAGGTTATCAAAAATAAAAATTCATATTACCTTGATATTCTCCTATGTACACAAGCGTAGCAGATGTGTGCAACACTGAAAGCATACTTTGCGGTGTAAACCAATTACAAATCATTCTAATTTTAAACGTTTACACCGCTAAAGGAGTTTTGATGCTTGCATAAGGACATAATTTAATCATTGGAGATGTTTTCACTGATTTGAAAATAAAGCAAAACAAAGTTTATTTTCATTTTTAGTAGCTAGGTACGTAATTACTATCATATTTATTGTTTATGTCCTGTGTTTATCCTCCCTCCTTTTTTATATACTTGTACATATCATCATTATTATTTTAAGTCTCTAAGTTTTCAAATTATGTAAATATTATCTTGAAATAAGTAAACAAAACCCTTTACTACCAAAATAAATACACTTCACAATCATTATTTATTTAATCATTTTGTTAAAACTGCCTTTTAATTCATAAACACACTTGCAGCTGGATACATCACAGTACATTGACAGCTATCTCTCAATTACCATTAATGCTATTGTCATTTCGCCGGCATTGTTCTAAAGTATCAATCACATTAGGTTGCACTACAAAGCCATCACTGTCAAAAGCCTAGAGCGATAAGCGAGCGATGCAGGTGTTCACTTTACATACAAAATCACCCTATTACGAGTATAATTCCCATATATACAAACACTGCAATGTTAGCTACGGTCGCGGACTAAAAATGTTTGCCAGATTTCAAATTCGCACCGTTATCAATACAATTATTACTTTTTTAAATAGCGAAATGTGAGTGTGACGTATGTGTTATATAACGTATGCATTGTGCGATATGCTTTTTTACTTTTTAAATTGTGTAACATCGACCACAGTATGCTTTTCCTTTCTATTGAGGAATTTTATTCAAACCTTAGATGCTACTGATTATTTTTTCCTTTATTTCATTATTATTAGGATAAGATAAGATAAGATATTTATTTTGCATTATCACTTCAATTATGTCGGCGTCGTCGAAATGAAATTGTTTTTTTCTGTAAATAGGATACTGGAATCTCTTTTACACGCCATATAAAAAATATTGGCTAGATGGAATCCACATTTCCTATCAATACATTGCCCATCTTTTGAGAAGGAGGTGAAACAAACTCAAGGGTCAAAGTCTCTTTTAAAGTTCAGACATAATCTTGGTCAGATCATGTGAGTTCTTTCCTCAAAAGACCATTTCAAAAATGTGTACATCCGACATAAATGTTTGAAATGGTCTTTTGAGGAAAGAACTACACAGATTTGAGTGGACACGTCCAGTCAGTGCAAACATTTGTCAGTAATCGGTTAGCTCAACTCAGACCTAAAGGAGCTCAATGACTCTACGAACAATACCAAAGAAAGACATTTGAGTAGGCAAACTGACAGACCATCATTAGAACTAACCGAGAAAGAAAACATTACTCACATAGTCCTCACATTCACAATAATAAGTAATTTATTACCGCACCTTGTTTTTCCTTATTTCATTTAAACAAAGTATGTCATAATGTCACTCCATTTCTTTAAGTACTTATGTTTTTATTTTTTGTATATTGGCATCATGTTTTTATGTATATTCGGGTAATTTGTTATCTGTTAATTTTGCTTTTGTGTGTCTTTTGTGTGCACTGAATAAATGTTTTATCTATCTATCTATATACTTTACAAAGTAAATATTTATGTTATAAATAATGTTATGTTGTTTGTCGTTGTTTTTTTGGTAAGCGACCGTATGAGACTCAAATGTGCAAGCAATTACTGTAGACCGCAGTGCCAGACAATTTTAGTTCGCAACTGTACATTCAGTTCTACCATCACTAGTATAATAATTATTCAGTACACATTCTGTGAAAATGTTCGTCTAACATACATATTAAATCACACTTAGGATCTGAGCGGTAAGCGGAGCCCCAATTAGTTTCAAAGCAGTAATTAAAACAATGTTTGGTATGAGTACGAGGGTTTAAAGTTAGTAAAATTGGATTAAACTGCAACGTGTTGCATAGTGTTTTAAATTTTACTCATAGGATAAGTTGCTTAAGGATTAGAAAATTTTATGTAAGTAGTTTAATTTCGTTGAAAATTTACAGTAAATCTATCCTATGTTAATTATACTAAGTAAATTAATAAAATTATACTAAATTAATTAATATTATACATGTGAAAGTTTGTTTGTTTGTATGTTTTGATGTTTGTTACTCAATCCCGCAAAAAAGGCTGAACCAATTTGGATGACATTTAACACACAGATAGTTTTAAAACCTGTATAAACACACTTTTTTTCTCGGTAGTACATTCCCGTAGGATGATTTCCGACGTCCACGTGGGCGAAGTCGCGGGCAAAAGCTATTAAAGAAAATAAATATAGCAAATTTAAACATATTTAGAAACAAAATAATAAAGAAATTGTGTTATCAAAGCAAAACACTCTACAGCTCTCTTTACACAAATTTTATGTAAAATGAACAGAAAAATGTTTTGAAAGTCTTTTAAGAATATTTATGAGGCACAGCAGTACGGATTAAAGACAGAAAAAAAAAATTGAGCCACCTTCATTGCAGTATGCACCACACCAATTTAACACACTCCTTGAAACTCTGAAACACCTTAACGACAAACAGATTAGGCAGTCGTCACACGACAAGCGACGCCAAGGCCCACTCATCCGGTTAATGTAAATTGTAATTTGCATAAGCATTGCTTGACGCGAAGAGAATTACTCTGTCGCGCAAATCGAGTGGTGTTGTGGGATTTACTTGAATCCGTTTGGGTTTTATTGGTGGTATATTATACAAAAATTATATTTTCGTGATGATTGTCAAAAACATTTTTTTCTGTAAAGACATTTTTATAATAATACCAAGCTAATTGTGATGAAAATGAGGCTGTTGTGGTTTCTTTGTGTCCAAGTTTTATTTTTTGTTGGTCTTTACGTCCGCTTGATTGACAAGTTACTTAATTTAATTCAGCAATGTAAATAAAATTAATAGTTATAAACTTGGAGACATCAGAATAAGCAGAGGTACTTATACGAGTATGCAAGGAGCTCGTGGTTAACTAATAACAGCCGCTCAGGTTGATCTATCAGGTTAACCTATGCTTGCCGGGGTTGGTCCGTGGATGGGTGACCATCTTTACATACCGAGACTCCTGCGCGTCTCGGGAAGCACGTTAAACCGTTGGTCCCGGCTGTCATTCGTGAATATTTGCCAGTCGTTACAGGCCCAAAAGTTTGAAAACCAGTCTTACCAAGTTTGTGGTTGGTTAGGTTGTGGGGGTCAGATAGGCAGTCGTTTCATTAAAATACTGGTATTCAGCTGTATCCGGTTAGACTGGAAGCCAACCTCAACTTAGTTATGAAAAGGCTAGGCAGATTGACATAAACGAGTATATATATTTATAAGAGATCGCAGTAGCGGCTTATAAAATAGTTTTAGGAAATAAACCTAAAACAACTTTTACAGCAAAGCCCACTAAATTATAAACATTTATTTTCAACAAATAAAATAAGTTATTTTGTTTGTATGAAAACCAATAAAATCGTTTTACAACAAAATCAAAACTTTAAAGATTTAATAGTTTGTAATAAAATATCCATAGTGGACCAAATAAAATACACAAATTATGAAGCAGTGAAAAAACAATAAACCCAAACTATCAAATAACAGTTTTTTAACTAAAATCCAGTGTATGAAAAATAAAAAATAAAATGGATCAACTAACAAAATATCTAGTGTATAATAGAACTCCTAAATGCCGGAACGATATGGACTATGACGCTATCAAAGCACAGAAGAAAGAGAGTGAGCAGAAAGGTGGAGTTATTGACAAGAGACTGCGTCTTCTGTCGCCGGATCGTGAAAGTGATTATGAAGGTAAAGTATTAGATACCTATCTAGTTTTATTTAGTTGTGATTTATTTGCCTCTAGACCAGATAGCCGATAGGGCCGAAAGGTTCTGGAGTGGCGACTGCGTCCCGGAAGACGCAGCGTTGGAAGGCGTCCCACAAAGTGGACCGAAGACCTTGGGAAGACCGCAGGAATTCGCTGGATGTGGGAAGCAAAGGACCGGTCGAAGTGGCGATGCGGGGAGGCCTTTGTTCAGCACTGGTTGTCTTTTGACTGAAATGATAAAGATGGTTACGATTTGCATAATTATTTTAATTTCAGGCATGTTTTGACGCAAATGCAATAATAACGAAATGGAACGTTTACACTTAAACACGGATAAATATTCGCCCCTGCACCAATAATAACATTTTGATTATTTTATGATGTATGTATAATATTTCAATAAGACATGAACACATTGCAATAAGTTACGCAGGGGGACGTCAATAATTATGTCTTTCCATAGGTAATTGTTGAAAACCAGCGCTGTTGACGTTAGGTTCGTCCGAATTCACAGCATTTCGCTGAGCAATGAACTGTTCTTGCACAGATGCGACGCACAGCATAATTTTGCTTAATATTTGTTAAAAAAAATAGTTAACTCTGCAATCAGCATTTAGTTTTTGTTGTCATTTGCATAAGTCGCAAGAGTAAATTACGCAATATTGTCTTTGGTCCGTGGCCTTGACATCAACCAATGAACAACATTGTTTTTATTTTTTTAGTTTTATTTATTGGTTGAATACGAGGCCTTTGGCTACTTTTGTATGTGTGTATCTTATGTCTTTTTGTCTTTAATGTGCGTTTTGTTTGTGCAGAATAAACAATTTTTCTTTATTTTCTTTTCTTTCTTTCAAATACTCTTTCTTCGCTTTCCGCAAAAAATCAGTGTGGACGTTATGTATCCACACAGTTTTTTTTGCGGAAGGCGAAAAAACGAGTGTAATGGCGCCACTTGGGAGAGGCCTATAATTATCCAACTTGATGTGGACTGAGATTTACTAAGTTAATTGTACACTGAAATACTATGTTTGTTTCTAGAAAATTCATTTCCAATTAAATTTTCATGAAACCAAGCTATATACTCGTATGTTGCAACGTTCATGTGATAATTCCGCATATTCACTGTAGGTAACCTTCGGAACACCTTCGTGGTTAACACCGTTTAGCAGTTCAGTGAGATTGCTTTAAATTTGATTCTTGGTTTTGATACTTGGATGTATGCTAATTTCGTTTTTGAAAGAAAAAAGAAAAGAATTGTTTGAATTAAAATGGAAGTGACGAGTTCATCATATTCAAAGATGAACAGGAATGATGATGAAATATTCTCAGAAATACTAAGCTACGACTACATGTAATTTTGAAACATTTCTATTTGTTATGTAACTTATTTTTTCACTTTAATTCATCATAATTATTTTTGAAACATTTCTATTTGTTATGTAACTTATTTTTTCACTTTAATTCATCATAATTATTTTTGAAACATTTCTATTTGTTATGTAACTTATTTTTTCTCTTTAATTCATCATAATTATTTTTGAAACATTTCTATTATTATCTAACTTATTTTTTCTCTTTCATTTATCATAAATTATAAGCGATTTGACATTCATATACTGTAAGTTTTTGTTGTTATTTAAATGCATAAAATGTGCATACAAAAAGATAAGTAACTCGAGTAAAACGGTAACTTAAAAATAAATCAAAGCAGATCTACATTATAATCACGAGCACAAAACAGAAATAGTCGGTAGCTGCTGGTACGTCATCACTGTGACAAGAAGGCTTTCACTCAGCATGATGCTGAGCTATGGGGACCCACGGCACAGCGCTGATTTTCAGTGGTCACCCGAAAAATACGTACGGAAAACCAGTCAGGTTTAATGAATTGTACGTAAATAAGTAACACTATAAAATAATAATAGTAGACAAAATTGTACGGTTCGATTAATTGTTCTGGTCCTCAAAATTATACTTAAAACCTACAGTTAAGACCAATTGCACACTCAACTTCAAGCAGTACACATAAATTTAATGTATTCATAACATAAAAATAAATAAAGTCAAGCATAACACAGAACTCAAGATCTTTAGACTCAAACACTGCAAGTTTATGCTTATCTTGTCGATTAGTTTGATGAATGCATAACAGCAAATTTTGTTGTTCGCGAGGAGTAAGGCGTGAGAAACTAGCGTTAAGTTGATAGATTAAATCCGCTTTATTGTACACTCACAGTTTGTAACTCAGGATGTCACATGTCTTCGAATTTTTGGTTCTAGGATATGCCGGTTTCCTTGCGATGTTTTGCTTCATCCTTTTGCGAGCAGTGATGATGAAATAATTTACACGAAGTAAAGCGTCTGTCTGGGTTCAAACCTACGGCTATCACTGCCCTGCAACTTATTTAAAAAATATTATTTAATTATAAAATATGAATTTTATGGGTGCAACGACGGTCTCTTCACTAAGTAGCAATGTCTACCCGACAATGTTTGGACGGACGGGAAGGCAATAACTAAGATAGATAAAGAGATAATAGACTAGAATAAAAATATATTGATGTTTATTTGCTATATGTATGTTTTGTTAGCAAAATATTACTTTTGTTACAAAATTGGTCTCACACCAAAAAACGCATGAAAGAATATCCGATCCTTTTGAACCAAAAAATAAGAATTAAGATAATTCATCGTGTTCCTTCGTTTCGATAGGTTTTTTTTTCTTTTCTTATGATGTCATTAGGACCAATTTCCGCTTTCACTCATACACTGTAAGCAATCAAGTTAACATTTTCGGCAGTGAAGTCATCGGCTTAGTTAGTTTATTACCGCCTAACACAGTGCTACTTGGTGTGATTAATATGCAGAAAGGACCTAATATGAGGAACGATCGAAAAGGTAGGAGAATACATTGAAATTAAAACTAGTGTTAAATTAATCTAAACAAACAAAAAAGATGGGCAAAATCTGATCAAATCTGGTCATCAGTTAAATACAATCACATTACAGAACAGTTGAGCTCTTCAGTTATTAATGCAAAAAATGAAGTTGTAATAATAATATCATTTAAAGAATCGTGAGAGATATAGCAATTTATGCACTTTCGTAAAATAAAATTTTCTCTTAAATTATTGGATATATTTGTATATTTCAGTATTAAAATTACGAATGAATACAAAATACTACCTGAGAAGCAGCTGACACTCCACTACAAGTAATTTATTGATTGTAAAATATTCAGTGGCAGTAACATACAACTGTACCCAATATTGTAAAAGTATTCAGAAACCAAATGAAAATGGAGAACATTTTTTTATATTTATTTACTGTACCCATCAATTTAAATCTCAAAACAAACTTCACTCCCAAAACTGAAAAAGATTTAGCACCACAAGTTTTTTTCCGAATCCCATAACCCACATACAGGAAACTGACAAGCAAAGAATGAAACATCGTAAATCAACATAGAAAACAATTCTAAAATCCTATCGAACGTAACGGTATTTTTTTTTAAATCATTCCTGACGCCATTTTAAAATATGGCCGCGCCATATTATTGCACGGATACACGAACACACGCTCGATATTGGCGCTAAAAATAAAATATTAATTTCCTATAAGGTCGGTAGGTGGCACGGTGGCAACCGATAATAGTGATGTAAGGTGAAATATACCAAGTTTGGTCAAGGATTTATGTTTCATGTGATAAGTTTTAAAACTTAGGTTTTAACTTGAACCCACAGTTGGTTGAACACGGATAACTTTGATGTAATTTTTTTCTTTATTTTTTAATCTCTTTTGATTTATACAATCCTTTTCCTTTGTTTTTTTTTCTTGTAAGATCCTCGTTGAAATAACAATTGGGTTTTGACACAGATATGTGTTATTTAACCAATTACACTGTAGGCTTTTTTTTTGCTGTATTTGTGGTTTTTATAAGTGATATTAAGCCTTTTAGAATTAATTTTACGTTACAAAATAAAATATCATCACAGTATTCACTTTTACAACTGTATTAAATCTCAGTTTGCATTTATATTTTTATATTGCATTGGTAACAAATTGATTAATATTTTCGAATGGCATTCATGACCTACCAGATTCACTATAATTTGTCATGATTTCTTCGTAATCAAATATGTAGTAATAATAATGATTTCGTCAGTTCCATTGATTGCTGTCATTTGCATTATTTTAATGTTTTTCTTTATTTCCTTCATTTTATTATTACTTATATAAGTACGAGTAGAAACCTTTTCTTTTCCTCTATTTTACTTGGTGTTTCACTAGTTTTCTTATCATAACTGCAGTTCTAAAACCTTAACAAGATTTGTATCTTGCAGATATATTCCGCTATATTGTGCTTTTTATTTTCCAAACTGCCTCATCCACCATTACACTGCAGTTTTATTTAACACATAGGTACACCCCAAGCTTATCTACATTATAATGTGCAAGGGAACGGCGTGAAGCAAATGCAACCATTTCCAAACAATCACCTACGCTGGTTTGACGTGCATTATTTCTGCATCATTTTATGACACTTGTGAACTTTGTGCAGTTGTGTTAAGACCGATTTTCGTTTGACAAAGGTGAGTTTTGTTGTTTCTGAATGTGGCTTCTATTGTGATTTTGTGCTATTTGATTGGCTGACATCATGATGGGCAATGATTTTAAATTGGATGCTCAAATAGTTTCTAATCTGGCTAGGTTTTTGTAGTGACATTTATTGAAATAAAGTGTTCGAAACTTTCTGCAGTTACAGAAAACATATATTTTCTTAAACTACACAACGTTTCATATAAAGTTTTCTCTATTAAATCATTATTTCAATGAATAGTTCTATATATTTACCTATTTATTGCAATTAAATATTTTTGTATTATTGTAGAAATTTTGAAATAATTGGAATGCTTCGAACCAATCGGGAAGGTGCCGCAGCTACGTTTGAAGGTAAACCCACATTACAAAAAAAAAAAACATATTCATGTGAAAGAACAACTTTCAAGTCAAACACAAACTTTTCTAAATAAAACTAACCTTACAGTGGTACTTACAAAAACTGCCATCATTGTTCTTCTTCACCAAAATATATATTATTTGTTTTAGTAAAACAAGTAGTGTCATTAATTTAATTTAACTTATTTTAAAGAGAAGCTTCGTCTGGTTACAATACAATTCTATCAAATTAATTAATTGTCGCTAAGCCATTGCTAACTCCAGAGATCTTCATCAATATTTTTTTTAATCATTTCCGCATCATATGGCTGCCATGTGGATTAATCGATTGACGCGCTCACCACAGTGATTGACATCTAATTTAAATTCTTTATTAACCGTGCATTGTAATATGAAGGAGAAACGCGTTTTTCCTTTAATTCAAAACTACAATCTTCTGCATTATACATTATTTTATTTTTTTCCTTTAGTAGACCATAGTTATATAATTTGTTCATCTAATGAGTTTTTCACCTTTATCCCTAATTAAACAATTATTATTGTCTCTAAATCTTATCTGTTTTATCGTGTTCAATCAATTTAATTGCCATTTGCATATTTTTTCTGCATAACAATATTATCAGATAATTTATTTCGCCCCAGCAATTAATACAGATAACACCTAAAGTTTGTTCATTGATAACGTACCCAGCCTTAGCTGTGAAAACATTTCATTATTACTTATTTGTTAAAACTTCACAAACAAATGCATTGTTATTTGTCATGTCACCACCTTCTACAACTTTATAAACGAAGTCTTATTACAAAGAAACTTGGATTTTTACGACTTTTGCATCTACCTGTACTTCTACACTATTGCCTTCAATAACCAATATATAGCTTATATGTCTGCCCTTGAACGAGCGTGTAGCACGAATACAATTACTTCAGCTATTTCACACTATATATATACCAAAGTGAAAATTCCGTTCTGCATTCAATTGTACTGTTTTCTTTGCCTCGTAAGGTGTCGGTACCGGTTTCTACTTCCTAGTTTGTGTCATGCGGCAATTTTTTTGAAAATAGAAAAAAATATAATTTCGTAATTAGAAAAGGAACAAGTTTAGTGACCTAAAAAATAAACAGCTTTTTTAAATGCCACTTCACTAATTGGTTCGGAAAAAGTAGATACTTCGACTTTCTCATTAAAAATAATTGGTAGAAAAGGATTCAGATTTTTTAATACAAATCTTCTGAAAGTTATGGAACACGATAAATCTACTTTTTAAATTCAATATTTTGTTGTTTAAATACTATTCATAGATTTACATTTTCATAAATAAATTGACCAATCAGCTTACACCATTCAAAAGTAATCAAACGTTTTCAACTTATATATATGAATATCAGTATTCAATACTCCAATCACAGCAAAATGATTCAAATTCCAATTAATCAGTGAATTGCGCTGTTAATAAATTATTTGGATATTAGTTCTATAGATTCATGAAGAAGTTTAATTTAAAACATTGAAAGCTTTTATCAAAATGTTGCTCATAATATTCTAACTACACTAAATTCTAGTTTGAATCACAAACCAATTCAACAAGGAAAACAATTTAGCTCCTTTTCAAGTATTCAGCTTACCAAACACGGACTTGCTCCGTACCGTAACTTTGCGTCCAATTTCATTGGACTTGAAGAGCCGGCTCGTTGCCCTCGTTATTCCGAAGTGGACTTCAAGTTGTGAAGATCTGTTACTACTGGACACCGGGAACTCATGAGTGTATCACAGCACTATCTCTTTTTCCGCTACCAGCCTGAAGGCGGTATGCTAAGGAGGGGGGTGCTAGGAACAGTGCAGGACGAGTATTATGGTGCGAGTTTTTTTATTTGTATATTGACGATAAGGTTAGGTATATAGGATCATTGGTGATCCGTCCCTGCTTCACAAGGTTTTTACGACTTGACGAAACTTCAAGATTTCTTTATTATAAATATGAAATAAAATTAATGTTTTATACACATAAACCTTTCGGAATAATTTGTCTAAATGATGGTGGAAACCGCATCAAAACCCGTTGCGTTTAGAAGAACAACGTGGTCACACAGTGTTCAAAGTTAAGTTAAAATATGATTGTATGATTAATAGATGACTATAGCTGGAACTACTAATGAATCTTTGAATAGAGTTCATTTAATGTGTAAATTGCATGATTAATACAGGTTTTTTTTTAGTTATTCCCGTTTTTAGGATTTCGTACCTCAAAACGAAAAAATTAAACCCTTATAAGATCTATCCGTCTTCAAAATAATACTTATTAGAACTATTGCCTTGATATCTATAAGTTTCCAGATGGCCATGAGATAATAATAATTCATCCCCACTTCCTTATTGCATGGACAGTTTTAATATATTTTTGACGATATTGCAGTCTTATTTATATTTTAAAATGCTTCACCTGCATATCTTCCCACGGCCTTCGTAAATAAATCTGAAGGTGCGGTGTTTCCAAACAATGACTTGCCAAGCTACAAACAGAAAGCGTAGATTTTTTATATCAACTTTTTGCGAAACTTCACTACGTTCACACATATATGTTAAATGCTGCATTAACCAGTTTTTTTTCTTCTGGTATTTGTAAAAGCGACTAAGAAGTTAAGTCGTCATTGAAATGCAAACACCACCCTACTATAAAACAGGGTAATTAGAATATTGTCACATGCTAAACCGCTCATAAACGATCCATGAATAACTCCCATTTTTATCGGTGTCGCCTATAGACGGATTTCATGTAGGTATATCACTTGGAAATTCGCTTACAAATCCGAGAATAAACGTTTATAAACGTTCAAGCGAACGCTGCTCAGAATAATTTAAATCCCAACATCCAATTTATTTACAGTCACTTGAAGATTTCTCAGGTCAAGATCAAAATAAATGAAGACAAATTGAGGTACTCTAAATTCGATTGGATCCAATTTTGGTCCTTTGATACGGAAAAACGTTTGGGGACTGTAACTATGTAAATTCCTGAAGGTTTTTTTCATTTATTTGTTATTCCTATAAATAAATTCGTCCTATCATTCTACTTGGTAATTGATGGGCTCAGGCATTACCTTGCGGAAATCTATTGTGACATTTTTCTGCGGGTAATCCAAATTGCTGAGATTTCTAGAACTAATGGCCATATTTTTTTATAAAACTTGTGGGATAATCTGTCTGGTCTTTTGGTAATTGAGGAAGACAACAGAAAGGAAAATAATGCTGAGTATTATTTTAAGGATATAAATAAAGCAACATCATTGTTTTGAGCACTAAACGAAATGAAACAATCTCCAAAACCCATTGCAAATATGAAATCATACGATGCTACCGTCCATTTTATTTCCTCTTTTTCCTAAATTCGTTTCAAGTTACGGAGGCAGCAAGAAAATCTGGTAAGAAACCTTCGTAATTGGAATGTATTGTGATCCTAACAATGGTTCAGCTAACAGGATCCGAAGGGGGGTCCATTTATATAAGAAAGTAAGGATTTCTTGGGCAGGTATGGGAAGAAATCGCGATTCGATGAATACCCTTGAAAATTACGAATATTACCAGTGATATCCGCTAAATTGATATTTTCATGAATTATATTTAAGTTTATGTAATCTGATTCTAGAACGATATTGAACCTATCAGGGCATTGTGCGCTTTCATAATTTCGATATTATTATCGTGGACGTCCACGGCATCACGATAACACAGGTGACTAAAATGTATGGAAACATGAAGACGCTTTTAAATTTCCGTCTACGATAACGATTTAACGTTCACGTATTTTAAAACATTGTATGGCCGTAGACGCGAACGTCCACGTTAATATCGTCACGTTGTAAATTATAAAAGCGCACATTGGGTCAAACTCAAGAATAAGTTTCTAAGAGAATACAAATATTGAGTCGAACCAATTTTGTCTTCTTATAATGTTATAGAAACATAGATAGAAAATATCTATAATCATTAGACTACTTCTTGCTCTCGCTCGTTTTATTTTTACGTTACCTATAAAACGTTTTATATGTTTGATTTCACAACCATTTTCGTTACGTTTTTTGTAATACCTATTCCAATTGCTATAAAAAACTACGGTCCCAAATTTTTCAATCCAGATTAATCCGGAATACCGCAGACAAAATCGAAAGCTGTCAATGTAAAGGCAAAGGAATGAAACTATAAATCCTTTTCAGAGCGCGTTCTGTATGCCAGGAACAAGTTATTGAATGGGGCTAGACCAGCTGTGGTCGGTGGGAAGCCGATAACTGACGAGTTAGCGACCGTGAGTATTGTTGATGTCCTGGTCTTTGTACTCGAAGCCTAGGTACCTTTGTACAGTTGTTGTAGTAAGCTCGTGAAATCTTGATTTTGATATTTAAGACTGCTTTGACCTTTGATCTTTCTAGTCCGTTTACTGTGGTCCTTATTGAAACAAAAATACTCAATATAGTTTCTTATTATTGATGTGTAACATCTTTCATCTCCTCGCTTTCCTGCAATCTGTGGGAGTGACTTCGTGAAAAGGGACGGAATTTAGTAACAGGAATCCGAGGAAGCGGGCGCTATTTGATTTGACCAATGAGCGCGATGCACGAAACGGAAAATCTTTCCAAATAATACAATCTTTTTCCAGTATATAATGTTTAATGTTGCTTAGTACCAAGGTGAGATGTCAGATGTTACACATCATATTATACGACTACTGTGTAAAGCGCGCTCATTTTTGTAAAAATAATTTTAGATGTCACTGAGATTGTGATTTTCACTGAGATTGAGATTTTCACTGAGATTGAGATTTTCACTGAGATTGTGATTTTCACTGAGATTGATTAATCTATCACTGTCTTGTGTTTACTTCACAGGAACTCCGCGTCACTTGCTTTAGCTCAGCCTCATGTCCACCTCGAGGAGAATGGATTCGTACCCCGCTGATGATGAGGCCGCCCGACCAGCCCCTTGCTTATGGACTTGCTGCCCCAAGGAATGGAGCCAGGTAACGTACATATATAAATTGTGAAATTAATATTTTGTTTATATATTAAAAGAGAAACTTGCTGACTGACTGACATATCAACGCAGGGCCGAAACTACGGGGACTAGGAATGGGAAATATTGCACAAAGTTTAATTTTATGATGTAGGGGAGCAATAAGAAGGGGTTAATGAAAATTCCACCTTTCTGGGGGCAAAAAGGGGCATTTCGTTCGTAAGAAAAATATGATTCCTTGAGTTACTAAATCTGAAACTTGGCACAATGGTTGCATGAATTCAACATAGTATTTCATTAGACGTTGTGCATACTTTCTGAGCACTAACATAACAAAAATTATTAGGCTAGCATGAATTCACGATAGTATTCAATTATTATGTTATGCTACCAATAGGATTTGGATGAGGCAGACATATGATTAGGACCTGGATAACATAGGATACTATTTATCCTGGCAGTAAGTTACCATGGGATAATTTCCTACTTCCGCGCGAGGCAAGCCGCGGGAATAAGCTAGTAAATACTAGTATATTATGAGCCTAAGTAACTGATTTGAAATTTTAACAAATTTCTTTCGATAAGTAGTCCATTATGTTTGGCAGGTTTATGTGCTAGAAATATGAAAAAAATTACAGGCAGGCAAATGGTTTGGATAGGCAGCGGGTCTTTCAAGAAGGATGGTTTTGTGATCGCAGATTCAGTTAAATCGTTTTTATATAGAAAATATTCTCCTAGCTGGTTTCGGCTTTACTATCGTAGTGGATGCATGAAGAAAAGAAGTCAAATGTTTTGCTCTTTCTTACTTGCTTCAAAAACGGTGAAGGAAAACATCGTGAGGAAACCAGCATGCCTTAGAGATATTTGTTGATGGCAGTGAAACCAAGTCATGCCCATGGGCGGCATAAAAACTCTGACACCAGGGTAGTCAATAACCACACGAAAAATAAAGAAATAATGTTTTGCTGTAATTAAGGTTGAAAATATGTATTTTTTCTGTACAGGTCTTTGCTGTCAGCTCTGCAGGCTCACGTCATCAAGTGGCTGCTGTTCGATTCGAGGCCACAGACTAAGGATAACAAGTGTGATGTACCCCCAGATACGTGAGTAGCATTCTATTTTTCGGAGAAATACGGTTTTTTATTGATATTAGATTATGTTTGAGGTGGTTCATGGGTTTCTTCAATTAAATGTGGACTGTATATTTTATAGGTGTATTTTAAGAATGCAAAATAATTCGATGCGAAACGATGACCGTTCGCACCCGATTTTGAGGTGAAGTGAGGCGCGGTCCGCGTTGGTCGTCGCTCATTGGCTCGCGCCGCGTCGTCGTCCCACGCGTCTCCCGCACCCCGCCTACGTCTCCTGTAGCACTGTGTCCGCGCGTGGACATGCTCCCCGGGTTGAAGCGGTGGTTTCAAAAAAGTGGTAGCGGGCAGATGTTGTTGAAGGCGCGTCGGATTGTCCCTTTCTACGTCTTCAACTCCGCGACCCTCACGATGCCGTCGGAGCCCGGGTACACCTGCACGACGCGACCCAGCAGCCAGCAGAGAGGTGGAAGCGCCTTATCCTTTACCAGGACGAGGCTCCCCACGTTGATGTCTCCCGATGTGGTTGACCACTTGGTCTTTTGCTGCAGCAGAGATATGTATTCGGTATTAAACCTTTTCCAAAAATGCTGCTTGATGTATTCTACCCTTGACGGGGTCCGTAAGGGCCAATGCCTGCCAGGGTTGCGAGTTGGTCCGAAAGGGATATCGCGGCCCCGGCACACAGGCAACGGAAGGAACACGGGTGGGTTTTAGTCAGTAAAAGTCTGACACTCCCTCTCGCTCCGCCCAGAGCGGGAGGAGTCATTTGATGATTTCCCACCCAAAAAAAAAAAAAAAAAAAAAAAAAATGTATTCTACCCTTTGGCATCGCTCGAGTCGACTTATGTTTCCGCTGTCAGTCATCTGTCTCCTCGGAGCCTGATACGGAACCTGCAGAAGCCTTGACCTGCTGTTTATGTTCAGCAGAAATAACCTTCCGCGCCATGGCAACCAAGGTGTGATAACTTTCTTCAAACTTGAAGCGATCAGCGTAGGCATCATCGGGGTAGTCCGATAACAGCTCAATCTCGGTTCACAACACGCCCTTGTCCTTATCCAAATAATCCACTGGAGACTCCAATCTCTAGATGGTATATGTAGTTGTATGATGTAAATCTTCACTCGGAAACAGCGATGTCACGGTACGGCACAATAGATCGGCGCACGTGTAATCCACTGGTGACTCGTTTTTCCAAGATATTTCAAAATCTTCACTCGTAGACAGCGATGTCACGGCACAATAGATCGGCGCACGTGTAATCCACTGGTGACTCCAGTTTTTCCAAAATCTTAGCGATGACACGGCACAATGGACAGGCGCCCGTGTCTCGGGTCAAAGTCCGCGTCGCCGAATTTTTGCAGTTTTATCTCGGCACGACGATTCTTCTTTGCCGGTGGAAGGACCAATGTTTGAGGTGGTTCATGGGTTTCTTCAATTAAATGTGGACTGTATATTTTATAGGTGTATTTTAAGAATGCAAAATAATTCGATGCGAAACGATGACCGTTCGCACCCGATTTTGAGGTGAAGTGAGGCGCGGTCCGCGTTGGTCGTCGCTCATTGGCTCGCGCCGCGTCGTCGTCCCACGCGTCTCCCGCACCCCGCCTACGTCTCCTGTAGCACTGTGTCCGCGCGTGGACAGATTACGTTAAATGATCTCCAAACAGATTTCAGATTTTTTCTACTTGACAAAATAATCGAATTACAACTTCAACCACTTCCGATTATTCCACTTTCATAACATTCAAGCCACTGAAAACAGATCAATCCGTCACCATGTCATGTTATAACCAAAATCCAGTTACAAAATATTAATCACACGAGCAGGCGGGAACGCAATACTCTCGATAACATCAATTTTAATAATAAAAAAGCAACAAAACAATATCATCAATCTATCACATAAAAATGTACCGACAATATGGTTCTAACCGAGGGAGGCGTTGGTATAAAAATTACAAGCATTCCCTTACATGCTCATGCCTTGGTTATAACAAACGATGCCAGGCTGGATCTACGCTCAAATCTGTACTGAAAAAGCGGTTATTTTGACGATCGAGATATAAAAATATTTACGTCTTATTTGATATCGAAGATTTATACTTCTGCAGATCTTTGGTAGGCTGTGGCAATATAATATTCGGGAAAAAGTGTTGGATTTACGAGACCGTTTTTTCTAGATTTAGTGTTTACTAGCTTTTTATATTTTCTTCATAAAAAATGTCGATGTGTTTATCTAAGGTCAGGAGCGTTATTACAATCAACAGGGGTTCTACCACCATTTCTCATTACAGTATTATTTTAATCTTCCTTCAGTATGGGAAAGATTTCAAAATAGGAGAGGCGGAGGTAGAGACCAAGGTTTGATTAATTGCACAAAACTAAACACTTTAGAATAGAAAACTTTTATTTCACACAAAGTCTATAGGGTTAATAATAATTTTACTGAACTTCTAGTGACACAGATTAATATACAATTAAAATACAGCGTGGAGCTGTATCCACCTTCGCAACATCGGGAATTGGGCATTTATCAGTAAAAAATAAAATAAAGGGTATCCACGTAAAGTAATTCCATTTAATTATTATTGGATTGCCACAATATCGAATATTACTAGTTTAATTGGGCAACTTATTGATTCACCACTAACAAATGGTTGGGTCATTGGTAAGCTCGAAATTTTAAGGGATAATTGGCAATATTATTCTATGGATTATATTATTTTAAGGGTGGTTGTTATTCATAATACCGAGCTTCGTCATTTTAGTGAACAAACAATTATTTCAATTAATTTCTGTGTGTATGTTTTAGTTAAATTAATATTGAATTGTTACATTTGCATATTGCATATTGATTTTTCTCAAACATGCTTGGAAATTCGAGCATCATTTTGACAACCTTCGTCGAGATAAATCGAAATTGCTGTTCTGGCCGGCGATGTTTGTATGAAAATCCATATCGGTCGTGTTTAGCAGCCAAATAAATTACTATGAAAACTCATAACTGTCGGTTATTTAATAATGGAACGAACTTTTTACTTTAACACGTGGCAACCAAGGAGGTAACTTATCAAAAAAAAAAAACTATTTCGATTTAGTTTGCAAATAAAGCTGTTTCAAGTAAAGAAGAAACAAATGAACATAATGGGAAAAAAATATCGTTGTTCGTCACTGATTCTGGAATTTACAATTAATTTTCTTAGTTTGAATTTCCGCGCATTATTTGAGAAACGGACTATTCAAGCCTTGACCGCCACCAGGCATTGATGGACTCACGTATGTGTGCCTCAGCTTTGCCTCGGCCCACATTTTTTGCCCGCTCGTCCATCAATGCCCTCGTCATAGGCCGGAACAGTAATGTACTAATAGAATACATGAATACGAAACATGATTTTTTCAATACCATAATGTATTTGTATATTATGCTTCATTACTTAATTATCAGCTAACAGCAGAGGCTGTAATGATAGTGAATAAATTAAATTCAGGCGATGAAGTATAAAATTAAGCACTTTCTGTTTTCAAGAATGATTGTTAAAACTAACGTTATGAGTTATCTTATAGATTTAAAAAGGAATAAATAGTGGTTTATTATGCACAAATTAGACGCACATAATTTTATATTAACGTACTACTAGATTCATTTTATAAACTGCTATCGTACCTCAAAATAACCATAACATGTCGTGCGCAAAGGCATACAGCGTAGCTTCAAAATGCCGATCATAATTCTCGAGAACGCCACGTGTTTTGGCATAAATCTGCACTATGCATCGCCGAACAATATTTTAGTTCAAATGGTCGATTTTATGGTCTCACCATCGCTGTATATTTCAAATACACGGGATATTAATAGTGATGAAGGATATTTTATTGTAATTGTCTATTGTTTTTGGGATCAAAGAAAAGATTTAGTAAAAATCTGAATTTAACGCCATTTCATGCCAAATGTAACAAATTTTGTTTTGCTCATAAAATGTGCTAAAAAATGGAGTAATTTTTACTTCTGGTTCTGTTTTTTTTATAGTTATAACTTAGCGAGTTTAATCAAACGTTTGGTTAGGGCGAAAGCGCCAAGGTTTTCCGCGCAATTTGCATAAACATATATATTATGACTCGCTACATTAAAAAATCTGTGCTTACAGAAATATAATCAATACAACTCTCTAAGTGCGGATTTCACTAATGAAATTGAACGCGTTCAGCACACCTAAATTCGTTCAAGAGCTATCAGTGTACAATATTCCATAACAATTTTGAACGAGTCTAGAAATGCTGATCGCGTTCAGTTTCATTGGTGAAATCAGCCCTAAGTTAGAATTTGTTGGCCTTAATGTCATTATTTCATTTAATTGTCATTCGGTAGCGTATTTGAACTTAGAAAGTGGTATTGATGATGCTATCTGATTATAATTCTGTAAATACATATTTTTTACTGTCGCGAATCATAGTTTGTTTTGATAAACACACTGACCAAATGCAAATTCTGAAACAATATTTGGAGGAAGACAATGCCTTTCTTAAATTATAAAAGGTTCTTTTATTTTATGATCAACTAATACAGATGAAACTCTCCCCTACTTTTGTAAGTGAATAACAAAACAATATCCGTTTCAAATAATTATGAAACACTTCGAAATAATTTGTTATCAAACTGGGATTACACTAACAATATTATAATTTATTGTAATCGCTAAAGGATCTATGGAGAATTTATCGTCTCGTCTCATCTAGACCTAAATCTGTTTTGATTAATCATTTTACTTTATCAAAACTTTTATTATATCTTATGATTATAAAAAGGTTCGTGAAAAATAGCAGACATTACATAAATTGTGTAAAACATTTAGTTTTTTCGATAATAGCGTAATATTTTCTCTTTATTTTTATGTAACGGTTCACGATAACCACGAAAAGTATATTTATTATCTGTAATTTAAAAACTGTGGTTACCTTTCCCTTAGTGGCAAATTACAAAATTTTTCAGTCTATTCAGACTTTCTAAAACAGTTGTTTATTACTGTAGGTATTTTACATATCTTAGTATTAGTTTATGTTGGCACGCACCGCTGTCTTTTCGGATTCATGTGTGTATTTTATAATAATCACTTGCTTAAAAAACGGTGAAGTAAAACATCGTGAGGAAACCGGCATTCCTGAGAGATATATCTCGACGGCATGTGAAGCCAAGTCAGATGCCCATGGGCGGCTTGAAAACTTTGACACCAGGTTAGTCTCTAACCACACGAAAAGAAGAAAAAGAAGCTTATGTTGTTCACACTTCAAAACTCCGGTATTTTGCTGGTGCTTTTATATTTTCAAACCGTCACAACGTGCCATGTAACACCTTTATGAGCAAGAAAATAAATACACGCATTTTGATATAATAATATTATTATGGTAAGAAAAAAGAAAGAAAAAAAAAAGAAAAGAAAGAAAGAAAAAAAAATGAGGAAAGAATATTCTATTTATCTTCTATATAAGTATTAAGGTAATTCAAGATCCTTATAAATCAGGTCGTATATCGGTCGTATACTCGTATATTTTCATGGTCGGAAATCAATACAAGACCTCTTTTAGTATGATCAGGAAAACCAACATTTACGCCATGGTAGGTAATCGTAGAAATACAGTGTCTAATTAAATTCGATTCGAAACTCTGCAGACGTCA
The DNA here is from genome assembly GCA_916701695.1 of Agrochola macilenta. Classification (NCBI taxonomy): domain Eukaryota; kingdom Metazoa; phylum Arthropoda; class Insecta; order Lepidoptera; family Noctuidae; genus Agrochola; species Agrochola macilenta. The sequence continues at coordinate 3,248,464 of OU753554.1, read as the reverse complement.
TGGAAATCGATTTCTAAATATAATAAATAAAATATAAAAAACTGGACCCAAGTACCCAAGTTGTCCGTACATTCATGTATTTAGAAAACTATTGCGTACTTTTCAGGTACCTACGACCCTCTGAAGAGCGTCAAGAGGAAGCACTCTGGCGTGCCTGCAGTGAAGTGATCTGGCGTTGTGGAGGCGGTGGCAACACCGGCCAGGCTGCCGTGGAACCGAAGGCTTTAGTGGCACTGCCAAGCGACAATAACTACGTGCAGCATTGCTCGGCGTACTACCAGGACGGGGTCACTGAGAAGGTATCTGCCAAGTTTGTCCAGTGGTCGCAAGCAACTCATTGTAAAAGCCAATTATTTTTAAGCCATAGCCCAGGAGGACCGCGCAGGCTAACAAAAAAAAACCGTGATTTATGGCCAGATCTCCTTAAGAAGCGAACAATTGGAACCATGTAGGTCACGGTTTCAATTAATAATAAAAATCTTTATTTTTACAAAACCCTTCAACGATGCTAAAAGACTAGGTCGCATGATTACAGTGAATAAAGGTCATACAGATAGGTTAACCCTGACTCCCAAACTAGGAGATCCTGTGACTTAGGAGTCAGAGTCGGAGTCAGAGTCAATTGGACGCAATTTGACGTTTCATAAGTGCCCATGTAGGTTTTGATGAAACAAAATTATATTTTGAATTTAAATTAAGTGCTACTGCTGAGCCTGAGGTCTTGGGTCCGACTCCCAGGTCGGGCTAAGCTCTATTACGTTTTGCCATCAGGATTATCTCGGTAACAGCCGGAGTCTGGATTTGTGCCCGGTTCATGGCAACAGGCTCGCTCCTCTATTACATAGGTACATTTAACCGACGAAATGCGGATATAAAATGTCGCCCATGGCATGTGCCCACCCGTATTTTTCTGAATATTCATGAAAAAATATCAAAAATACACTTAAAAAGAAACCCCCCTTTAATAAAACACCCTTTTTAATTTTATTTTCGATCATTTGTCATGAATATTCAGAAAAATACCGGCGTATTGTATACAGGGTGGCAAGGACATTGACGCGAAAACTTTTACCATGGATTCAGTACATGATTCTGAACCCCTCCGCGTTGAAAATTTTCGTCAGTTATTTAAAAAAATACTGCTGTTTCATAGAAAAGTGCAATACCTACGCGTTGAAAATGTATGAAGCAGTTGATTTTTTTTTTAATAACCGACGAATAATTACACCTCTGTCTGCCTAACGATTCGAGTGTTTCAGGCGTGATGAAATGTACCTTTTTATTAGTTGTTTGTGTGAAGGTTAAGGCTCTTATTATTTACCATGTCTCATTATCATGTTAAGTGTTTACTTGTAAATCATTAACAACAAAGTTTTTGCAAAGAAAACGTTAATCATGAAAATTGAGCTTTCAAATGAAATTAAAAATACAAAACCATCATGCCTTACTTAAACCATCTCAAAAAAAAAAAAAAAAAACAAAGAAAAAAATAATAGAATGTAATCAATTTAATTACAAAAGCTGTTTTTACAAAAACCGTCGAGTATCATCAAATTAACGTTGCAGTCAAAGCTGATTAAGCACAGTCTGGAATTAATTTTACTTTAAGCTCATAATGTTTCAAAAGCACTGCTCAAAATGACAATGTTTAAAATAAACCAACAAAATATTTTAAGCTCCACTTTATTTTTTTATTTAAAAAATTTCAGAAGTTTTCATAAATTAAATTCTCTTGCAAGCTGCACATTTTCGAATTCACGAGTTTGGAGGATCTCCAAATATTTTTGAAGCGGTATTTATATTTGGTAAGTGTTATTTTAATATTAGAATGCATATAAGGACATTTTTTGTAAGCCATGTGAGGAAAATTACGAGTATCTTGTTTTTGACAGTTTCAAACTGAAGATGGTATTGGAGCTTTGCTGTTGCTGTACGCATGTGTGTTATCAAGAGGATGTGATAAGTAAGTCATTCACTTTATGTTTTGTTTGAAGGATATTTTTTCTTACCGGCTCTTTGACGCTTCAACGAAAAATATTGATAAATATTCTTTGACCAATTTTTTATAATAACACGGATGAAATAAAAACAAGATTATGAAATGCAGCCTCTATAACCACCAACGACAAAGTAATTAATTCTACGAGAAAATGCAAAACCCGAAGGAAAATATTGTGGAACCACTCCACAATATTTTCTTTCGGGTTTTTGCATTTTCTCCAACCAGACCAGTGTCGTACTAAAGAAATATTTTGAAATCAAAGATTCTTTATTTAGTAGTTGAAAAGTCCTGAAAAGAGTGAGCTCACATAACACGTATTGAAACGATAGGTATGATTTTAAGTAAAGTATGAGTGAGCAAGACTATACTATAAAAATGTCATTGTCAACTAAATAGGAACGTGAACATCTTTTAACGCGGTTGGGCGAATTTCAAAACATAGATTTAAATAAATTGCATAATCGGCTTGCTGAAATGAATCATTAACGTATAATGTTTTGTAAAGCAACAAATAAGCATGAGGTCTATGTTCAACATTGGACGTCTTTCGATTAACATGATGACGATGATAGTTATTCTTTGTATCGCCATATCTTGTCCATATCACAATTTATTTGTTTGTCGGGGCAACATTTCTTTTTCTTCCATAATTCTCTATTAGTTGTCATCTCGGTATTCACCCCTTTGTTATCCATATCATCTTCCACTCTATCCACCGTTTCCTTGGTCTTCCCCTATTCTTATAGCCATCCACATTCATACTCACGGTTACTTAATTCTCTGTACCTATAGCATCAGGAAAGACCTGGATGGCAAGCTAACCCACCTGGTGTCCGCACACGTGGAGGGTTCCATCAACGTGGTGACGCTACTGCTCACTGGTCGAGCTACGCCGTATCTCCATAATGGCGTGCTGTATGTTGGTGATGAAGACCATTACGTAAGTCTCCTGTTTCTAAGCCTACAGGTCGGTATTATAATAGAAAGTAGATAATAAATAGATAGAACACTATTATGTACACCTTAAATATTACAAATATAAATGTAGAAATATTACATAGGTCGACATAATGCGTGGTCTTATCGATATAAGCTATCTTTTAAAGACAATCTTTGGGTGGATTAAGAGAGAACGGAGAGACAATACTACAGGTAGTCTGTGGTGTACCATTTACAAATATAAAATAAATACATACATAAAACATTTACTTATCTATGTATATAAATATAATTTTATCAATAATAATCATGAATCAAGCTATGTGGCTCCGTCTACGTGTAATTATGTTATAAACAAGAAATATTAATAATAATAATAATAAGCCCCCTAAAATCCTACCTTACGTCCAAGCTGAACACCTAGCTACGTGGGGGGCGGACACGCGTACTGTACAACTGTACAAAAAACTTACGCGGCTAACAAGGAAAGGTAACCCTTTATGGAGATGAGCAATAAAAGAGTATATAATTTACGGTCGCTTCCCGGGGAGCGCCGGGGCGCATCTGGAGCCGATGCTAGGTGCCACAGCATGCGAACCATCGGCGGTGAGGAGTTGAGCAAGCGGGCTCCTACCAACAAAATTGTTACAGCTGGTCGTAGTGATCTGAACAGACGGGCTCACTACGTAGAAGCCACAGCCGATTCCATGGGCGATGATACCATGTCATTATTCTCATCCATCCCTTCGACTCGCCCCTCCTACATGACAAGAAGAACAGCCAGCTTGTCCACCACCAGCACGCTTGATAGTGTTGCGCAAGATGTCAACCTTGACTCTGAGCTTGCACCCACTACAAGCGCTCCAAGTACGCGCAGACGATGGACACCTGAAATGAATAAGTTCATACTGCGCACTTATCTTCAATTAACTTCACTAGATACAGACAGAAGAACTTATCTCGAACCGCTCCACCTAAAATTCACAGAAAAATTCCCAAACATGCAGGTTAGTCGACAGAGAATAGGAGACCAGCGTAGAGCTATAATAAATAATAAATTACTACCACAAAAAACAATAGATGAGATACGCAACGAAGTAAAAGACGAGTTAGACCAACTACATTTTACTCTACAGTCACAAAACTCTGGCGAGCTTAGACAACAAATACTTGCACCAACACAATCTACACAAATACAACCTACAACACCAGAGACACATAGCACACAAAATAGAACACAGACCCGAATGAGATGGACCAGTGAACACAACGAAGCTATAATGCGGTCATATTACAGAGTTACAGCTTTGGGCACTAACGAAACTACGTATCGAAAACCTATGTACGAAGATTTCATTAACCAATTCCCTTCACTTGCTCACTTAAGTGAACAAAGAATAGCTGATCAAAGGAGAGCAATAATAAACAATAATTACTTAAGCGATGACAAATTAAATTCATTAAAGTTAGAGGTATCCGAAGAATTAGGTACAGATAACACACGCAATTACAATAGTGAAACGATAGCAGTTATTACTAATATCAACAATGCCAACATCCAGTTAACAAATAACATTGACATAAACTCTATAGAAGAACCTACCCCTAATGTACAAATAACGGATAACACTGAATTAAATAGTACAGATATTCTACCGAACCCACAAGTTAATTTAGAAAGGGACCCAATAATAGACGATTCTTTCCAACAAGCATTCCAATTTTATAAAGACACTAGCCCTACAAATAGAGTTTATATTCCAAAACAAAAACCATCTAAAAATCTTGCAAGAATAATTAGCTACCTAAACAAAATCATTCTTCCTGAAAATATTAACAACAAAACAGACTTTCACACATTCCAGACCGTTATATATTGTGCGGCATGGACTGTTGCTAAGGTCAACGGAGCCAAGATAACACTTGAACCAAGAGAAATAACCCGAGGTACAAAAAAAGAATATAAACCAAAATGGCGAAGACGTCTTGAACAAAAAGTATACGATTTACGATCAAAAATAGGTAGAATGACCCAATTTATTAACGGCAATAGAAGTAGAAAATTAAAGAAACATGTAAACAAGATCATAATACTGTATAAAATTCATACTGTACATGAAGAACCAAACACACAAGCATTACATACACTAGATACACTTAAACAAAAACTCTCAGTTGTAACAGGACGACTCGAAAGATATAAAGCATGCACTTTAAGAAAACAACAAAATACCCAATTCACCCAAAACGAAAAACTTTTTTATCGCAATATCAGGCAGGCAACAACAAATGTTCAGAATAACAACCCAAATGATGATGAGCTTAACACCCCTAACCCAGAGACATTACAAAACTTCTGGGCAGGAATATGGGAACAACCTATTCATCATAACGCCCAAGCCGATTGGATACATGCAGAACTATCCAGCAATACAGATATGATATTCAGACAATGGCATTTGAGCACATCTCCCCACAAATATTTTATAAAGTTCTATCTCGCCTACATAATTGGAAAGCACCTGGTTCAGACCACATCCATAGTTACTGGTACAAAAAATTCACAGCAGTTCATTGTTATCTATATAATTTTATAAACAGCTTCATCCAAGACCCCAAAATTATACCTTCTTATATAACGTCAGGCACAACTTACATGATACCGAAAGATCGCAATGACCTCTGTAATCCAGCTAAATATAGGCCTATTACATGCTTACAGACCTTGTATAAGATCATCACATCCTGCATATCCGAAATGATATACGAACACATTGACGCCAATAACATCTTAGCCGAACAGCAAAAAGGATGCAGAAAATATAGTCAGGGCTGCAAAGAGCAATTAATCATAGATTCCGTTATCTTAAAAAGAGTTCAGAAATACAAAACTGATTTATTCACAATGTATATTGATTACAAGAAAGCGTATGATTCTGTTCCCCATTCATGGCTATTGCAGGTGTTAGAAATTTACAAAATACACCCAACAGTCATTTCATTTTTGAAGACCATGATGACGACTTGGTGTACAGTATTAAGACTCACTACCCCAACCGAAACAATAGATACTAGCCCAATTAAAATACAGAGAGGAATCTTCCAGGGAGATGCACTCAGCCCACTGTGGTTCTGCCTGGCTCTAAACCCCTTATCTAAAATATTAAAGGCTACCTCTTTAGGAATCCCTTTGAATTATACAGCTACCAACCGACAGACTGATCCACAGGAAGACGTTTTAAATCATTTACTGTATATGGATGATATTAAGCTATATGCAGAAACCGAGAGTCAACTTTACGAGCTAGCTAATCTAACAGAAACATTCACAAAGGACATTAATATGGAGTTCGGCATAGATAAATGCAAAATAAATTCAGTTAGAGCAGGACAGAACTACCAACACCAATATACCTTAGGAACAGGGGAACGAATAGAGCCATTGGATGAACTAGATACTTATAAATACTTAGGTTACAATCAATCCCGACAGATACACTACAAAGATACAAAACAAAAACTTAAACAACAATTTCAACACCGACTTAATACAATACTAAAAACACAGCTCCATTCACGAAACACTATAAAAGCAATCAACACCTTTGCTATACCTGTGCTCACCTATTCATTCGGGGTAATAAACTGGACCAAAACTGACCTAAAAAACTTACAACGAAAAATCAACACGACAATGACTAAATTCCGCAAACATCACCCAAGATCTTGTATACAAAGGTTAACGTTACCGAGAAAAGAAGGAGGCAGAGGACTTATAGATATTCTAAACTTACACAACCGACAGATCACAGCTCTTAGACAATACTTCTTCGCTAAAACTGAATCTTCCCTTCTCCACAAACTAATAGCACACAACGACCAACACTTTACACCTCTTAATTTAAAAGACACTACAAAACAAAAAAACGAAAATGTTATTGATGACAAAACCAAATGTCAAGAGTGGACCCAAAAGTCTCTACACGGGAGACATCGCCAGGATTTAAGCCAATTAAATGTCGACAAAGATGCGTCGAACGCATGGTTAGATCGTGGCGAACTATTCCCGGAGACTGAAGGGTTTATGCTTGCAATACAGGACCAAGTTATAGAGACTAAAAACTACAGAAAATATATTATCAAGAATTTAACAACAGATACTTGTAGAAAATGCAATAGTTCTCCAGAGACAATCCAACATATTACCAGTGCCTGCAAATCAATAGCCCAGACAGACTACAAACACCGACATGATCAAGTAGCCAACGTCATACACCAGAAACTAGCTCATCAATACAAACTTGTAGACACTGTAGTACCATATTATAAATACAAGCCTGAAACCGTATTAGAGAACCCTGCAACAAAACTATACTTCGACCGTGCCATACTCACCGACCACACAATTCACTTTAATAGACCTGACATCACATTAATTAATAAAATAAACAGAACTGGGTTCCTAATAGACATTGCCGTGCCAAATACACATAACTTACAGACTACAATAGCCGAAAAATTATCCAAATACACCGAACTAAAAGATGAAATAACCAGACTTTGGCATCTTCAAAAAGTCACAATAGTCCCCATAGTGCTATCAGCAACAGGAGTAATACCCAAACAGCTTCATCAGTCCCTTAGTTCCCTCAACCTGCCATCACCTGCTGCAGAAGGCAGTGATTCTTAACACATGCAGGCTAGTAAGAAAATTTCTTCAGTGTGAGTCGGACAACTTGCACCAATACTCCCACTCAAATATAGTCTCATCTACCATACAGTCTACTTCGGAAAACCAAGCAGCATCTAATATTTCTTCCACACTTCACCCCACTGATGGACACTTGGCTTAGGCCCGTGCCACCAGTTCTATCCGGCTAGGCCGTGGAAAACAAACGCAGAAACAAAAATAATAATATTAAATTTATTTCATAAAAAAAAAAGGAGATTGTAGTATATGAAGTTTACATAGTTAGGTATACATATAAGTTTGTACCATGTCAAACACAATCTGGTGGGTGAAGTTCTGCTTTCCTAGCTAGGTTATAGAATAACCTGTATTAAGAAATAGCAGTCCCTGTCCCTTACAAAAAATATTAAATCAAAACTTAAGTCCCACTGCCTACAACACATTGAATGCTCAATGCGAAATGCGGTTTTACGTAATAACTAGCATATCACCTGAGATGAAGTTACCAAATTTCGAAATTAGGTATTATGTTATATTTATTGTTTACCTTGATTTTGTTTTTACTATGATGTAGAATTTACATGTAGCATTAAGCACAAACCTTAGTGGTTTAAAAATGCTATTCTGCTGAAACACTTTGTAATTATTCTTTTTTAATGGTAAATAAATTAAAAAAAAAAAAAGCCATATTGTATTTGCCTGTGGGTCTTAAAATAAGTAATATTTCAATTCTTGCACTAAGATATTTTGGGTGTTAAAGATAAATCGATGTTGGGAAATAATGGCCCGAAAAAATGGTTCGAAGACAAATAGAAGGCCATAATGTACATATTTAATTTTAAATGATCGATTGAATTGTAATGTACTTATTTTATTTCAATGATGTATGTATTTGTGATAAGTACTCGTATATTGGGACTTGGTGTCTTAGTAAATAAATAATAAGTCAGTCACTTGAAAAAATCATCAAGTAAATGACGCTCATTGTAAACCTTAACTTTATGGTTTTCAGGCCATGCCACAATTTGGAATATTGGCTCGTAGTCATGTTGGTCTGCTGGTGTGGTATGGTGGTGAAGAGAACTCCAAGAATAACATCAATAAGCAGTATCCTGGGTCGAGGTTGAAGACTCCAGCCTTGCCGATATGGGTTGGTATAGATACAATTTTTATTTTTCTATGCAGTTAACGATCTAGGCTGTTTATTAATTGTTAAAAGATGAATTAGAGTGGCCAAGGATCGAACCCAAGGGCATGCAAGCAAAGAGGCTTACAACCAGTCGTGGATTGCTAAGCTGATGATTCAAAACCAGTGTTTGTGATACACACTTATCAAAACTTTAAAAAATCGGGGCTCAAACATTTCTGTCTGTGCTGTAGAATAGTCAATTGGAATACAGGAATTGAGGTTATTCGTTTAAGTTTCCGGAAAAAATACATTATTTCAATTTTATGTTTCCATTTTATTTTCAGGTTACCAGTTGCTCCGGACACTATGGAGTCCTCTTCAATACCAATCGTGAACTGCTTCGAAATTATCATGCTGAGCGAAGGTGTCCAGTTGAAACCTTATTACCTACTAAAGCTTATTCAATGATCCCAATAACAGTACAAAACCTTAAATTCGATAGGTTCACCCACAAACAGATTTCCTCGTTTACGTAAAAACGTTTCGCAATTATTATTTAAATATTTCAAAGGTGTCCATTCCCCTACATTGAAAATTAAGCCCTATATATTTTGTTTTAGGTTCGATATCCACTACTACACGTGTGGCGGCTGTAGCGTTTTACTGAATGTGGACACTCGAGCCCACGATGACGTAGTTGGCACGCTGCGTAGTGACGACATCAATGCTACACCGCTTGAGAAGTTGATACATACCAAGTATGTTATAGTTACCTGTTTAACTATTAAAAGTAGTGTTAATTGAGAGTTTATGGCTAAGTGTATGAGTATGGACGATGCAAAATGAGTATTTAAGCGTTGTAGCACGTGGCTTCCTGTAGTTCGTGCATGGGAAAAAGGTGTGAGTGATACGCACTGTCTATGGATTATGGTTTTATTGAAGATGTTTGTAATACAGATTGTATGGAACAATAAAATGTTCTGTATTTTTTGCATTTTTGCTCAGTAGTTTCGGAGACATGGGGGAATGGTAAATTTTCATCTATAACTAAAAAAATATTTATTTAAAAATCATTATAAAAAAAATTGAGACTCGCAATGAGCGCTTTCATTTCTTATGTCACACGGAACAGTTTGCAATTTTTTATTTTTTTTATTGAATTTTGAGTACTCAAAGTTTATTTCAATCTCATTTCCGTTACACGTCCCTGTTTGGGTCACAGAAATTCATATGTACCAAACAACTTAATCGGTCCATTAGATTCCGAGCAAATTGACTGTGACAGACGGACAGAAAGCCAAACACACGAATGATCCTAAACGGGTTCTGATTTTTCATTCGGACGTACGGAACCCTAAAATGGTATTCACCTTAATTTTGCCAGTAGCGAAGTCCTGAATGTTATGACGCAAAATAATTTCATTTTGAAATAACATCGTGCCAGTATTCCCTAAAGGCTATCGAGAGTGTACAGTTGGAACACCCACATTTACACGACCAGTTTTGTTGAGTTTGGTTACATGTACAACTATAAATAGAAGAAATTTTCGATTTGTAGGTGGTTTCGGGCAAATTTGTCCATCATCATCTGCCCAGGCTTTTCCCAACTATTTTATGGTCTGCTTCCAGTCTAACCGGATGCAGCTGAATACAAGTATTTTACATGGAGCGACTGCCTGTCTGACCTCCACAACCTAGTTACTAGGTAACACGATACCCCTTGGTAAGACTGGTTGTCAGACTTTTGGGCTTCTAACTACCCCGACCGACTGTCAAAGATCTAAAAATTACAGCCAATGATGGTGTGGATGATGTTTCGGGCAAATGTGTCCAAAAGTAAAAAAAAACTAAATAAAGAATATGTTTATTATTGTATATATATATATAGATATGTGTATGCTTTATGAATGTATGTATTTATTGTGTATGTAAATGGTACACCACTGACTACCTGCAGTATTGTCTCTCCTTTTCCCTTTAATCCATCCAAAGGTTGTCTGTAAAAGATCGCTTGTAGCGATAAGACCGCCCATTGTGTCACCTCATGTAAAATGTCTACATTTATATCTGTATTTTTTATGGTGTACATGATAAAGAATATTCTATTCTATTCTATTCTAAAGAACAGCCATCATGGCATTACAGTAGAAATCCAACTGACTACTCAAGATAATTTATTTGTGCACTAGTTTTTTCATTAACCTCAATCTGCTAACGCTTCTAAAATAAAAATTATGCATCCCATTTCTGTTCTCATGAGTACGTCATGAAGTACTCTCAAGTCTAGGTTTACTTTACGATCCTTAATACGCGTAGAGTGAGAGCAATCCGTCCCGTTTATGTGTGTACTTGAGTGTATGAGGGTTTGACATTTATGACTAGAACTAGAAGACTAGAAAGGAATGATTGCATATTACTAAGATAAGGGAGAAGGCTTCGACATTATCGATAAAGGAAAAACATCGTGAGGAAACCTGGACTTATAGTGAATATAAGTCTGGATTTAGCTCCCAGATTTCACATATTTTATTGAATATATATTTTATTTCAGATCAAATCACAAGATCCATAAGTTGTTAGTAAAGGTCTTTAGTAAAAACCACACTTTATATATAAAATTGAAACGACTGACACCTACGCATGCAGCCGTATCCAGTGAGCAAGCATGGGGCTGTCCCACCTATCACACAATACAATCAGGATGCTGTGGGAGCTAGCACGTATTCTACCGAGAATAGAAGCGATGCTTATGATTATGCTCAATTTTTTTTAGATGTTGGTCAAAGCATAGCTTAGCAAACATGTCATAGCATTCCCTTATAAAAGACGGGTGGTTTCCTGCTTTTTAGGTACTCATCACAATCCATTATGGTGACAAATAAGGAGTGGTTCAGGTTTTGTTGAAAACAACTAATTGTGGTCATCATTCCGTCAGTTGACTCTGATTATTTCCAATTTCTGTTTTGGTCAGCCATTTGACGTTCAAAAAGTCTCATGCTAATTTATTATTTATATTTATAGTTTTAGTTAAGTTATTTTTTAATTAGGTGTAAGATGTTGCTTATATCATTTTAATGCTAATTGCATGAATGACTTTTTATTTTGATTTGAGAGGCGAGGCCGAGAAGAGGCCCGTGATCCAGCAGTGGGAGCATTAAAGACTGATTATGCTTTGTCCATAATGAGAGATCTGTACCCTAATTGTGTAACACAATATTAATCCAAATTCGAAAGATTTTGAAGGAAATTTTTAATCCATTGCTTTATAGGTTTGAAAAATTCGTCTGCTCAACAACGTGAATGGCGCAATGAATGTCGTTGAACTGTCAAAATGAAACGCATTGCCATTACAAGTGTGTTACGCAATTACCCCGCTGTATTCAGACAGTATCCGACTACGTTCCTTGCACTATTGAGTAATGTTATAAGTTTTTCAAATACTATTTTTTTTTTCAGATGGCAGGATGCAAAAGTTACTTGGACAGGATCTGCACCGTACGTCGGAGAGCCGGCGAAGTAAAATATCTATAAAACTGTGTAGGTAGTGTTAAGTGCCTTTATCAGCAATAATTGTCGTGAAAGCTTTAATAGGTTGTAGTTTCCTTCGTAAAACAATGTTAAGGCTGCTTAATATTGATACCTCCTTTATAGTGTAGTTTCATTCATTTACGGGTTCTAAATAAAGTTGTAGATATTTAGACCGCGGAGTATCTAATTTTATTGGAGGTTTTGAAGTTTATGAAATATTTCACAATATTTGAAATATTTCGCTTAGCTATTCCCTAAATTACAATAGTCGTATTTACTAACCAATTCTGCTTAGCAATTCCTAAAGAGTCATCAAAAACCCTGTAAGAAATCGACACGTGTGCCACGCCGTATTCGGGTTCGCGACAAGTCAATCGTCATCCTGAGGATGCCTCGTTGAGAGGTGACACACGTGTTGATTTCTTACAGGGATTTTTATGACTCTTTAGGAATTGTTAAGCGAAATTGGTTACTAAATATATCTACGACTATTGTAATTTATAATGGATTTCGGCAAGGTCACGCCTAAATCAATTAACTATCTTTTATGAAATAGGCTTGCTTACATGTGGACCCTACTGAAATACTTTCTGGCGAAATATTACATTCGTCTGCTTATAATGAAAAGAAAATTCAATAGTCTTACCTTATGAAACACTATTGCTGAAAAATAAAAATAAAACAGTTGTTTTTAATTTTTATTCAGCACAAACTAGATGCATAAAAAAAAGACAAATACAAAGAATCCAAAAGTATTCCTCAGTCAGCCTCATATTCCACACATAAAGGTTAAAAGTGCTGATTTAATAGATCTAGAAAAATAGAGTTACTAAAATAATGTTGTGTTGTGTTCCATGTCTCTTGAATAATATATAAACCTCATGTTAGTCCGACACAAATCATATTAAAACTTTTGATCGTACAACTAATATTTATGCAATTAGAAAACCAGAAATATGACTATGAATAAATACATGTTATAAAAATCAATAACCTAATTTTATTTCCCCTTGTATAATTGCCATCATTTCAGATACCCCCAGAAAATTAAGGTACCTGATATAAATCCCTGATAAGCCTACTCCTTACAGCTCTCTAGAGACGTTCTGGGATGACCTAATTATATGCGGTGTAGCTTTGCTACAACATAAGGAAATTGGTCAAAGCATTGTGTTCTTTCGCTTATACAAAACTGAAAACCATTGAACAGGAAAAAAAAACTAAAATACTTAGAGGTAAATAAATTACTTAAGCCAAGGAAATTAATCTTTAATTTTTTGGCACTTGCCTTATAAAATGGCCATAATACGGCAAATTGGCGTAGTGTGTCAATTTGATGACTAATTAATTCCCCTCACTGTACCTAGTTTTATTTTAGGAACCACCTGATTGTATAGAAATATAAAAAATTAAATGTGAACTTATAATCTACTGAAGCTACTTGCATTATTATTATAGACGTTTAAAAAATGCTAATTGTCGATTATTAATTTTGATAAATCGTTGCAATATTTTTACACAATCATAATTATTTATAAGCAATTAAGAACTTTTCACTTTATTAACATCAAAATAACTTTCAGATTACCTACCTTTACCCAATCATACTAAAACCTCAAGCCGAAAAATGTTATAACCTTGAAAAGCTTTAGCTATAAAGTCTCAAAGGCCCAGTTTCCCAAATCAATCTGGATTTAACGATATAAGTTCGTTGTTCGATCGTTATGGGTTTTGATAGATGGCTCCCATGACAAATCCACTAATCAAAGTAATTTATCATTCGCCTGTCACCCGCAGAGGTGTCTTGTCGTCTTTGAAGGATCTGCTCTTGATTTTATCTGCAGGTGAGGTTGTGCAGTCTTGTTTTATAAAGGTTTTTTTTACTTGAAAAATGTGTCTTCTTTTGTGAGATTGAGTTTCGGTTTTAACCCGGTTTTGGCCTACTTATATAATTATTAAGTATCTACATATTTTATTCCATTCCATTTAAATCTATTGCGTTAGAAATATTTTTTTGAACCTAGTCCACTTTTTTTTACTGAAGTAATTTGGGGAAAAAACCGAATTTGGAACAACAAGTATACTTAATTAATTGGTAAAAATTAATAAATGGTCTTAACATGTTTAAATTTAGATTTAATATTCTCTATCGCACAGCATCTAATAAAATAACAGTCAAGCCCTAATACTTTTCCCTTCACCTTTACCAAAACAAGCCAACAAGGAGCCAACAAAATAAATCACACAATTCAATAGCCACGTGACAAATCACCCACAAATAACCTCCTGAACATCACGATCCGATCTAAATCGGAATATCAAACTCAAATATCTCGGAAATATCGAACAATGGCCGAGCGAGGCCACGTAGGCCAATAAATCATAGAGGCCTGCCCGAAGTGCCACGTACCCGGGTATTTGTCCATAAACCCGGGCATAACAATGGCTAATTGCCCCGGTCAACCCGGACAAGATAGGCAACAATAAAATTTTATTCGATCGTTTAAGTTTCTGAATTTATGTTGCCAAAGTTTCGCACCGGTTGACCCTGATAACGGGTTTAATTTTGGCCGTTTCATGGCTTTCATGATGTTTTTAATTTGTGAGGTTTACGCTTGTTTTTGAACTGAAAAGTTTGTACACGTAGTTTCAAACATCGTTTAACTTTGTCGAAAAAACTACGTAATTTTGCAACTGATTTTAATAGAACAAAAAAACGGTGAATACCCGAATCGATACTATGATTGCCCAAATGCTGAATAATATCGGCTGTCTGTACAAATACTGAGAAAAGGCCTCTTCAAAAATGTATGATTTGTACGAAAAGAGATCATCGACCTGCTGTAGGTCATTTTACATTCTGATTTATTATTGAATCGATTTAAATGACACATAAATAGGATCGCATTTTCCGAAAAAAATAATTGCAATGGCGACCATTTGTCATAAACATATCTGAATAAATGTACGGGTTTGCGATAAAATCGTATTTATACTCGTAATATGGGTCAAGTGATTTCGTCTGTATTTTGGTTTGTGCAATGGTATTTTAAAGGTAGGATTCCTTCATTTTAATTGATTTATCAATTCGGAACTGGTAGTAGGGTATTATGTGTTTCTAAATGATACCGTGTCGATCGAAAGTTAAGCTACCCTTGCCGCAGTCTGTTCGTGGATGTCGTGACCATTCATTACATATCGAGTTCCCTCCGTGACTCGAAAATCCGTTGGTCCCGGCTGTCATCGTAGATCTTTGATAGTCATTACGGGTAGTCAGAAACCCAAAAGTCTGACAACCAGTCTTACCAAGGGGTTGTGTTACCCAGTAATTCGGTTGTGGAGGTCAGATAGGCAGACACTCTATTTAAAAAACTGGTACTCAGCTGCAACCGGTTAGGCTAAAAGTGGTTGGCACCACAACAAAGTTGGGAAAAGGCTAGGCATATTGATTTAATCAATTAGGTAGTAGAATTCCTTGTTGAAGAATTCGTCGGGGGATGTCTCACCTGATTAAGTGACGATGAGAGAACCCCTTTTTTATTTAAAATTAAATTATTTTAATTTATTATTTCTAGGCGTTACGGCGCCATTTGTTTCCCTTGATTTTTTGCAAATACAGATTAAATTTGCAGGTCACTTAAAGTTTTTAAGTTGGACAACTTGTCATTGGGTGTACCAACCTATGAACAGAATACGTACTCATACGCAGATACGAAGGAAATCAGGACCGGTAATCTTACCCAAATCTTCCGATACGATAATCAAACAATTATCAGTCCCTACATCCTCGAAATACGACCAGTTCTCAACTTGGCTCACATATTATAATATGTAATTGCTGTATGTTACATCCTATTTGCCTACGACTGACTGTATTACCACAAACACATTAGGGAAACCACCGTAATTAATTAATTGCTGAACAAGCTGACGGAAGGTATTTGATATTAGTGAAAATTGCTACCTATTCTAGTTTGATTGTTTGCTTTGTAGCGGGATGAATTATTTTATATTATAATAAAATTGATATTTTAATACAAAACATTGTCTCACGTAGTAGCTGTATTGCACAAAATCCTCCATGAACATTTAGCGGTCAGGAAGCTTTGTGCCCGGTGGATACCTCATAATTTGACAGAGGCCCAAAAACTCCGTCGTGTTTATTGGTGTTGTGAAATGTTTCAAAGATTTAACGGCGGTGACTCAAATGCTGTGTTCGATATACTTACGGGTGACGAAAGCTGGATTTATTGTTATGATCCTGAAACTAAGAGACAGACTGCTGTCTGGGTGTTTCCTTACGAGGAGTTGCCAACTAAAGTGAAGAGAGGTCGAAGCGTGGGAAAAAGATAGTGGCCTCGTTCTTCGGAAGGACAGATCATTACGCAACAATTGTTTATAGAGCATTAACTGTTTTTAGAGGATCGAAAAACAGTTAATGCAGAGTGGTACACTAACAATTGTTTGCCACTTGTCTTGGAAAAAGTCCAGGAGAAACGACCTCGCAGTAGGATCCTCCTTCACCACGACAACGCCTCGTCACACAACGCCAAACAAACAATCGACTACTTGGTGACGTCAGACTCGGATTACTGGGTCACCCGCCCTATAGCCCCGACTTTAGAAGTTTTGAAGCCAACATACTGGCCATAATTTTGGTGAAATCATAGTTCCAAATATGAATTCACGAACATCTAAAAAGTTACCGAAATTAAACAAAAAAATGCAGGGTGGCTCGATTGAGGTGTGCGGAAATGTTTATCATGGATACATGTCATGTGCAGAGTCAGTCATTCCAACATTTTAGCATCCAGCGTTTAAGTTCTAGTTAATCTTCAAATAGCACTACTATCTGTCTTACATTCATGTCTGCATGTCGGTGCGGCTATACGTGCGTCTATTTTCTAGGTGTGCTTGTCTTTGCACGAGTATATTCTGTAGTTGCAACTCCTTTGACGAAATACTGTCGTAGACATGTGTTTCTATAACTATTGTCTTTTGACACCATTGTGGAAGGCCTTTCCATGAAGTCAGTACAATATGAACCGTAATTTGGTTCTGAAGATGCGATTGTTTTGTTGCTGTTTGTGGATTTTACTTCCTTGCTTATTAGACTTGGATTTTTTATTTCCCTTCTTAAATATTTTTTATTTCGTATATTTAACTTTTTAACATATAAAATACATTTTAAAATATTTCTTAAAAAACGATATAAAAAACGTTTGAAAATATAAAAAATAGTGTTCCGCCGGAATCGGGAGAGGGTCTAAGCTTTATTATTATTTTAAAATATTTCAAAGATCAAACACTCAAGATCAAAATAAAATCCAGCCATCTAAATTAACTTATATTTAGGTATTAGATCAAAAGCGACATTGGAAGTTTCCTAATTAATATTATGTATGTCTAATAGTCATACCTACGAGAAAACGAGACTATCCGTCTTAAATTACTTGAAAATTTAATAGGAAAATTAAATAAGCCGCAAAAGATGGGACGAAACCCGACCATATTCAAAAGTTTTCCACAAAAATCATAATAAAGCATCTACGAAGAGTCACATACAGACGCGGAACTCCAATACGTCGTTTGAATATTCGTCCACATACAGAATGCAATACGAATGCAATCGAATTGTTTTTCCATTCCTTCTATGCATATTTTATCCTCCAAATTTCGCAACAGGGAAGACTATCTAACTGCCTCCCCAGACGTCTCCTCACACAGACAGTCCGTTGCAAGTCCTTTGACAAATCACCGTCGCAGCGGACACACTTTGTTCCCAAAATGATTTACGGCGGCTCTCTCGGCACCGAATATTCAGCCTGTATTGTTTCCAGGAGTTATGATTACCATAAAACACAAAACACTGTACGGAATGGTTCGCTTTCGCGGAATAATTTCAAAATAAAATTGAGCATTTTTGCGGCGTGTTTTTCTAGGGATTTTTTGAGGTTTTAGTTGGAGAGAGAAAGAAGGCCAAGATATTTTCAAGCAGAATTTGCAACCAGTAATTTTGAAGCTAATATCTTTAGAACTTTTGTAAAATCTATGGCATTGGCACTTATCCAAATAACTCTCGTAGCACCAAAAGTATTGAGTAATGAGCGAGATAAGTAACTTATAAACACACCTCTTTTGAGGTTGAACAAAATTGTAGAGAACCTACAGACACACATTTATACATTTTAATTTGATTGAACGTGGTACATTCTATACTAGTGTTTTATAATTTTTTTAGGATCTTTAACAATCATCACATAATAAAAAAATCAAAAGTAATTTATTCTAATTAAGCATAGAATCAGCACTTTTTAAGTCAATATTACAAAAGACAGTCCCCCAAAACTGGTAAGCTGGTAAGAAGAAATGGCGCCACAAATAACAGAGACAATATTTTGAATCCTCAATCAACTTAACATATCGCAGTCCACTGCTGGACATCTGTGCCTCTCTAGGCCTCTCCCAGGCTGCGCCACATCATCCCGTCCTCCGCCTTCCACATTCAGTCTGTCCCAGCCACATTCTCAAGGTCGTCGGTCCAACTAGCTGGGGGACATCCCGCTCTACGTTTGCCGATACGCGGTCTCCATCTCAGGATTCGTCTGCTTCACTGGCCATCGGTCCTTCGACAAATATGGCTAGCCCACTGCCACTTAAGTTTGCTTTCTCTGGAAGTTATGTCGGTAACTCCGGTTCTTTTCCGGATTATTTCATCATTTCAAAGAGACTACCGAGCATATACGAGTAAGCCCGCACCTGAGCGACCTTGAATTTATGGACCAGCCCGACTGTCAGTGTCCACATTTTTTTGATTTTTATTCAAACACTGCTGAATAGGTGACGAAGATTTCCAAATGCTGCCCAACCCAACTGGACCCTTCTGTCGTTTTTTTTCTCAAAGTTGTGTTGTATATAAAACAAGTGATATCTTTTGAGTTTTTTCTCCTGAAATGGCAGCACATCAGGCGCGATAAAAAATCACGTAACAAAAGTATCGTAACTGAATAAAATAAAGGATAAAATCGGCGTGGGATTGAATACGCATAATCAATGGTAACAGATGCTTCGTCCGCAAACATATCATCAATTCTGTGAGAATAAAAATATTGTTTCAAAATTCTGAAGAAGTAATCGTTGTTTGCTCTTTTTGTTAATTTTTTATTTATTTTCCCTTTGCGAAGTGTTTAATTTTCAAATTATTTCTTTAGCGTCTTGTTTTCCTAGCATATTTTGTGTGTTTAAGACTAAAGTTAAGCATGTAAGTGTGCGTTTAACTACGAAATCGTATCAGTTACAGTCGAGATATCAATAGTTTCATTCGGTGAAACATGCCAAAATTTTATTCATTCAGACATATTTTTGTTGCAAACCACCCAATATTGTAACGTAGGAAAAAAGCAGCGGAAAAATTTGACACGATACTTCTAAAACACAGTAAACTATTTCATAGACTCCAAAAATTCACTCGAAAAAGCTTGGAAAAAACTAGAAATTCACTCCAAAACTATACGTCGGAGTGCAGCAAAACCAACTGAGCTATTCAAAATTCCAGTCCAGTTTCCACAAATTGTTCAAACGTCCGTCGCTTTAAAAAAAAGACTGGGTGGTGTGCGGTGTCGATTGAATTCTCTTAAAAACTCCGACTCCCTGCGGTGTCGTAATTTTTTATCGGTCATCCCTCGGGTGCGTTTACCCCCAGAAATTGGCATACGTTGCCAAAAATAGCAAAATATACGAACGATAAATGTGAAAAAACGTTAGGTACTAATTTGGCGCGGACAATTGGCAGTGTTTTATGTTTGGCTTGGTCGATAGTGAATGATCGTAAATGATCTCAGGTTTCCTGATATGGCAATGATGAAAAAGAGACGTGGTTATCATTCCGGTAAATCGTGAGACTTCTTAGTATTATTAGCAGCAGCTATGTGTAGCCAGAATCCCCTAACATGTAAGATAGTGTTAATATATTTAATGTTGACGATAACACGAGATGCGGGCATTATCGCCTATATACCGGCTGATTTTTTTTACCGTCTCGAGAATAATATGGTGTCTTGTGTAAGTGGAATAGAAGCCATACCCGGGAATATTTACTTAGTAGCATTGACCACGCGGGCGGGCGGGGGATGCGCGAGCGGCTTGTTGAGCGCTAGCCTTGCTGCGAAAGGATATCAAAGAGGCCGACGACAAGTGCGGCGACTACCTATCGGCCGCTAAGGAAAGCTACGAATTCATTGATAAATTCCGCGCATTTAGTAGGGTGCGTATGATTTGAATTTCAATATTTTTTATCGTTTAAAAAAAAAATGTGCCATAGGCTTCTACTCCGTTCGCCTATTATTCCCTATTTTTATCGAGACGGTAAAAAAATCATGCGGTGCATAGCTAAAGTGGATACCAAATGTAGGCCAGATAAGTAGTTCTTTCATTGCTTAAAATCGAATTATGTAATTTGTGATTGTTATGGTGGCCAAGCCGGCTCTCATGCACGAGGCTGTGAGTTCAAATTCGGGCAAATACAAATGTGACTTTATCAATTAATAATTATGTACTTTCTGATTTGATTTTGGACATTATTGACATTGGTGAAGGAAACATCGTGAGGAAACCTGGACCTACAGAGAGCGATTTTTTTGAGATTATGTAATCTGTGGAGGGTAATCTCCGGAAACACAGCTCCTATTTAAACATTTATTTCTCCATTTGAAATATACATTATACCAGATGGAAATAGGCTATATATTATGTAAATATACAAAAATATTTATTTGAAAATACTAATGGAAGACTATCTTGAATTTATGCAAGCTTAGAACTTTTCGTAAGGTTACAGCTCAGAACTTGTGCCAAAAGTGTCGTAAATAGAATACCGTCTTCACATGAAAATTGCTTCCGTGCGAAGCCGGCGCGGGTTGCTACAAGTTATTATAAGTCTTAAATCGCCAATTCGTCTTGAGCAAGCGTGGTGATCAATGCTTGTTCCTTCTCTGTATGACAAGGCTGGTATATCTGCCTATAGCCTATTCCAGCCTAACCGGATACAGCTGAATACTATTATATTACATGGAGTGACTACCTATCTGACCCCCAAAACCCAGTTACTGGGTAACACGATACCCCTTGGTATGACTGGTTGTCAGACTTTCGGGCTTCTGGCGACCCGTAACGACTGTCAAAGATCCACGAATGACAGCCGGGACCAACAGCTTAACGTGCTTTCTGAGGTACGGAGGGGTCTCGATATGTAATGGATGGTCACCCATCCACAAACCGACCGCGGCGAGTATAGCTTAACTTTCGACCGACCCGTACGGCTGTAGCCATGAATTCCTCCCGGGACAGTAATATACTGATATTGTTATTATTATTTATGGTTGTATAGATAAATGTTCTTATCATCCTATTCCTAACTATACATATTATATCCTAATAATATTATAAACGTGAAAGTTTGTGAGTATGGATGGATGTATGGATGTTCGTTACTCTTTCACGCAAAAACTACTAAACGGATTTGGATGAAATTTGACAAACAGATAGTTTATAACCTGGATTAACACATAGGATACTTTTGATCCCGATATTCTCACGGGATCAAGATTTATGCGGGTGAAACCGCGGTGCGCTGCTAGTAATATTATAAATGCGAAAGTGAGTTTGTTTGTTAAAACGGTTGAACAGAATGGATGAAACTTGGCACATGGGTAAACCATGCCCTGGGTTGGTACATAGGATACTTTTTTCCCGATATTCCCACGGGATCGAGACTTATGCGGGTGAAACCGTGAGGCGCAGTTAGTTCATAATAATTTAATTTAACACTTGCCCTTTTCATCTCTTCACAGAATGCCTTTGTCGTAGCTCATTGTTTGCCAGAAATAATAAAGCTGCGTACCAGGTATTACAATTAATTTTAAAGTCGCATTTATAAAAAGCAGCTTTCACGAAATAAATTCAACACTGATTGCCGTAATGAGATGTTAATTTTATTCCCTGATTTCAGTGCACATTGTATCGTCGAAACAATGGCTCCGCTGCACAAGCTGATTCCATATCCGAATGTGAGAGGTACAAAGGAAAGAAAATGCTTTTTTATTAATATTTTCATTGTGAACGTTTGTACAGGTTATACGAGTACAATACAGGTTAACATAGAGTGATAACATCTAAATTCGTAGATGTTGTCTAACTTTAATCCAGTTTTCGGCTGATTAACCGGACTTCGACATGAATTTATGTTTTTTTTTTATGTAGGGCATCTTGTAGCTGACCTCTGAGGTCATGACTACTCAACCGGGCTATCCTGTGGCTGTCTTAAGCTACTAACTTAAAGCCAGGGGCATGATTTTATGTGTATTGTCCAGCTTTATACAGATAGTGCCATATACGTAGATGCGCCCCAGTCCGCTCCGCTCCATACTAAAGTACAGTAATCATTAGAGATCGGATATTCGGATGCATATTTACCTAAAGTTGAGGTGTAGGCTACAATGGAAAGCACTTTTGTTTAAAAAAATCCCGGGATTCCGGGATCGACAAATCTTGAGTTCTGATTATAGAATCGACTGTATATTTACTTACATTCAGGTGTTGGCTAATATGGAAAGCACTTTTGTATCGATTGCAAAAATCTCGAGATTCCCGAATTGATAAATTTAGTACTTTTTGACTAGGTAAATGCTAGCTAATTGTTGTAACGTAGGTTGCCAAATTAGTAATTAGCATAGTACATAGTGACAAACAACTCGGTGCCTTGAGTTTCGTTAAAAAATGTTTACAGTAGGTATACAATTTTTATGTTCACACCGCAAAAAGTCGTTTCCTTATCATGATTTCCGGGATTTATATTAAGGTTTTTTAAATTAAGAAGCCACTTCCATAATTTCTTAGACAAACATGCACTTTAGGTAAATACCTATGCATCCGAATGTCCGATGTCTAGTAATCATATACAGTACCTACAATAATCACGGAGTGGGACGCATCTTTGTGGATGGCACTAACTGTAATTATACTCGTATCCTAGTTCTAGTTTTATCAGATACCGTTTTCCTGCTTACTCTCAGCAAGTTCTTTCCTACGTCCGAATGCCCGTTTTCACTAACACTATAATACCAGGCTATTATTGTCCCACTGCAGGGCAAAGGCCTCTTCTCATAAAGAGAAGGTACGATTCAAGATGGGTTGGCGATTTCAGACATCCAGGTTTCTAGACGATGATTTTCCTTCACAGGTGACAGTAATGTCCAAGATAAACTCAAAAAGTACTTAAAAATACGAATTGAAAAAGTCATATTGGTAGATGCCCGGATTTGAACCCACAACCTCGTGCATGAGAGGCGAGGTCTTAACCACAAAACCATCACAATATTTACAGTGAAAACGAGCATAAGAATACTAAACAGGAAAACGGTAAACTCCGCGTTATCTGACCATAAATGTCCACTGCCGAAAAGTTATCGTGAAAAAGTTTTTGCATCTTGGATACCAAACATCCGCTTCTCTCATCATTCTATCTCACAGCACGACCTCAACACAGAAGGACGAAGCCACTACATCAATTACGAAATGTCTGACACTAATTCGCGTTACCGTGAACAAGGTTTTGTATTCAAACTTTAGCAATTACGTTAGTCAGGATTAAAGTTAAGTTGCGAACTTTCAAAACGGGACGGATGGTTACCGTTGTATTGTTCACGGCCGTGGGGGAAGGCGAGCTTGTTCGGCGAGCATTTTCTTCAGTTGACCATAGGTTAACTGACCATTACACACTGCTTAATACTTTGTCTTGCAACACATATGTATACTACCAATTTAAAGTTATCAAAACTAGAGAGCTTCGTAAAAGAAATCAATGGTCAGAAATCAATCTGCACAGTGTCACCACCTCAATGAATTTGGTTTTTAAGCAGTACGCCAGAAAAATAATCTGCTACCTGTCATCTTTTTGATGAAATCTCACTTTGATATTGACTTAATTTTGCAATTTTTTTTCGAATAAGCTGCCTCGGGCTTTTCTACCTTTCGGCTGAAAAAGGTAGAAATGCACTTCATCTGCAGTTCAGTTAACTGCAGATGAAGTGCATTTCTACCTTTTGCGAAAGAGACATTTTGCTACCCGTAGTCATTTTGAGAAGTGGTCATTTTGCGACAGAGGCCATCCAACATATTCGACGTCCTTCTTCCACGTATACTCTCAGTACTTAGCCACAGATCCACAATCACACTTTGGCGAGTTTTAACACCAACTTTTGTTTGTGATCGGACAATTTATGTAAGTTTCCGTTATGAGCCACTCTTGGCCATGATGGTGGAAACAGTGGTTCTTGATTGTTATATTATTATTTGTATTTTAAAGGGAGTGGTAAAATTCAGGAGCAGGAGTTGAGAGTGTAAAATATTGATAGTGTTATGATAGTAGTGGCTATTTTATTTTGAGTTCTTTGAACTAATGTTTATTTATATTATGTAGTCTTAACACTTTTCCTGTCCCCTGAATCATGGCAATTGATTAACAGGAATAAATTGGACAGCCAGCAGTTAAACCACACTTTAGGGCTTATAGTTTTTATAAGCCGCATTTTGTATACCGCAAGTATTTCGCAAGACCCCATCAGTCGAAAGCACTCTCACCTATGATCCAAAAAACACTACAACATATTATAAAAACCTTAATTTTCTGTCACCATGCTGCCAAATCCAAAAACTACCCAAATAGATAACACATTAGGACACATCACACTTCAAATTTGAACTCCACCTGTCCATTTATCCCTCAAGGAGTCAGCAAATTTCATCATATGTACCTCATAATTAGTTTACGTCAATTATGACCAGCCTACATAAATTAAACAAGGCGATTATCATAAAACATTGAGGTTGACCCTCGGGAGTGACCCGCAGTCAAAGGAAGACTTTACCTTGTATTGTGGGATGAAGTACAAGGGATAAGAGACAGCGGGATAAATTTCTGTTTAGAAGTTTTTAATGCAAGTTCAAATTCATATATTTGCATAACACAGGTTTATGGGGTGTTACAAAATGCAAGCAAGTATTGTCAACCTGTTAGTGAAGTTGTTAAAGATATTTTGTATAGATAAGGTAAGGAAGATGCCAAGTTACTCTCTAAATCGTTTCCAGCATGGGAATTAGTGCTTTGATACTAATTATTGTAACACAATAAAACAAGTAATTTTAATACGGCACCAAAAAGATATTGCGTAGAATTAAACCAGTAGATTGATTACTAAAACATATTTTATAAAGTGTGTTTCTCTATAACTTGTAGGAAAACTAACTAAGGTGGCTTTGGCAGATAAGGTACATTTTGTAACACAACAAATTTCATAATACCCGGATGCGAATTAACTTTTCGCATCTTTATCTAATGTTTTGAGTACTTACATAATGATTCAGATATAAACGACGAACTAAAAGTAAAGAAATCTCTTCATCTACTTTCTGTGGACGAAGAGATTTCCTTTTTTTTAGCTCAGAGTTTCTTCCTCAAGGAAAGTCCGCTAACTTTTCTACCTTAAAATTTTAATACAAAAGATATTAGCTGTACTTCTACCGGTCTCCCGGAGGAGATCTCTCTTAATTTAGTTTAATGCTGACAACTGTTTTTGCTGGTTCATACTCGAAACGTTCGTGAGGGAAGCTAAGTTATACGTATGCAAAACATGGTTGACTTAGATGCAGCATCAAGGTTGCCTGGAAGAGATCGCAGTAAGCGATAAGGCTACCCATTGTATATTTTGTAGTGTATTACCTTTTCTATATGTAATTTATAATCTGGTGTACAATAAAGTATTTAAAAATAAAACTTGACACACGCGACAGTTACTCACTCTCGCGCGAGTAATTGTCGTATATGTCTGTCACTTTTCTCGTTTTCTGACAGCGCTACCATACAAAATAGTCGACTCGTTCTGTCAAACTTGATATTTTGTCGACAAACTCTAACATGACACCTTAGTTACCTCGATTTTTGACAATTCAACACGAGATAATCTGCAATTTTTCTGTCACTTTGTCGTCGATTTTGACGATGAGAAGAGTAGACAAAATAATGATACAAAAAAAAACTCCCAAATAGCATGGCAGTTTCACAATTGTACTTATTTTAGTAATTTTTTTTTACAATAGGTATATTAAATAATGAAAATACTTAGTTTTAAACTACTATTTATATTGGAACGTCATGTTTTTTATGGAGTTTTTCAAGATTTGTATGAAAAAAAAAAGTTACCTACATGTTGCGCTTTAGAGGTTTATGGATTTTATAAAGGGGGTTGAAATTTTCATTATTTTTGCGATAGGACACACCATTTTTGCGTTAAAAGCAAAAGAAAAGAAAAAAAAGATACTACAGATAAATAAACTGACTGAGAGATATATAGGTACTGGTATTGCACCGTCGAAGTGTTGGTGTGAATTTTGGTTCATGACAACTCATTTTAATCCACATCTTTTAATCGCGATTAAAAATAGTCAGATTTAGATAAACAATCAAAATTTTTGGTGAGAAACGTTAAATTCAGAATAGCAAAATTATCATTTTCACCATTGATGTAAATCATATTTTCACAAAATTAATAGTTCAGTGCGTTATTAGTGGGAAAACAAAACTTTGGCTATTTTTAGTCTAGTTTAGAAGCATTTGTGACAAGAGAATTGGCACCATTGAATGAATGAAACGGAATCTCAAGCCGATGTTGCTATCATAAAAATTATTTGTTTTTAATAATTTGCAACATCGGTTTCTCGTAGCGAGATATAGAAGTGTCAAAGTGCCTTTTTCGAGTTATCTCGTCGTTTACGGTCATGTTAGGGATTAGAATGACGTCAGAATCGTCGACAACTTTCGACAAAACGAGAAAAAGAGCGTTCTCGCGCTTGTCATGTTAGCTATACTAGGGCTAACTTGACGCCCGCGACAATTACTTACTCTCGCGTGAGTAATTGTCGTCTATTTCTGTCACTTTTCTCGTTTTCTGACAGCGCCGCCATACAAAATAGTCGACTCGTTCTGTCAAACTTGACATTTTTTCGACAAACTCTAACATGACACCTTAGTTATCTCGATTTTTGACAATGCAACACGAGATATCTGCCATTTTTCTGTCATTTACTCGTCCTCGATTTTGACGACGAGAAGAGTAGACAAAATAATTATACAAAAAAAAAACTCCAAAATAGCATGGCAGTTTCACAATTGTACTTATTTTAGTCATATTTATTTTTCACAATATATTAATAATGAAAACACTTAGTTTTAAACTACTATTTATATTGGAACGACATGTTTTATATGGAATTTTTCGCGTTTTGTATGGAAAAAGAAATACCTACATGTTGAGCTCTAGGGGTTTATGCGTTTCATAAAGGGTGTCGAAATTTTCATTATTTTTACGATATGACACACCATTTTCGAGACAAAAGAAAAGAAAAAAAAATTTTAGGTAAAAACGCCAAATTCAGAATATAGCAAAGTTTCCGTTTTCACAAAATTAATAGCTCAGTGCCATAATGGTGGCAAAACGTCGTTTGACAGGAATAAACAAAATGTTGGTGATTTTTAGTCTAGTTTAGAAGCATTTGTGACAAGAGAATCGGCACCATTGAATGAATGAAACGGAATCTCAAGCCGATGTTGCTATCATAAAAATGATTTGTTTTTAATAATTTGCAACATCGGTTTCTCGTCGCGAGATAAAGAAGTGTCAAAGTGCCTTTTTCCAGTTTACTCGTCGTTTACGGTCATGTTAGGGACTAGAATGACGTCAGAATCGTCGACAAATTTCGACAAAACGAGAAAAAAAGCGTTCTCGCGCTGTCATGTTAGCTATGCTGGACATGTAAAGGTGACAACACTCCACCTCTTTTTGGGCTTACATGAATAATTCTTAATTAATTTGCTTTAAATCTAAAAGCTTATCTAGAAACCGATCCTATTAATTATGCTGCTATTACTCGGTGTAATTAAAATCACATGATGATATTGAGCTCATGGCTAAGTAATAACAGCCGCACGGGTCGATCCATAAGGTTAAGGTACGCTTGCTAGAGTTAGTCCGTGGATAGGTGACCATTTAAACCGTTGTTCCCGGCTGTCATTCGTGGATCTTTGACAACCGTTACGGGTCGTCAGAAGCCCGAAAGTCTGACAACCAGTCTTACCAAGGGGTAAAACTGGGAATAGGGGGGGTCGTATTACCCAGTTACTGGGTTGTGGTCAGATAGGCTTCATGTAAAATACTGGTATTCAGCTGCATCCTTAGTTGGGAAAAGGCTAGGCAAATTCATTCTTTGACTCTGTGATTCCTCTGATAGGGCAGATGACTATAGGAGGTGTTATCCACTTACCTACCATTAAGTTGGCCTTTAATATTCCCACTACTGGGGTGGGGCACAGGTCTCTTATCTATGAGAGCACTCCCTCTCGGCCGTAATCCACCACGCGAGCCCACTGCGGCTTGGTAGACGTCACATGTTTCGAATTTTTTGTTCTAGGACCTGCCGGTGTCCTGTCGATGTTTTCCATCACGGTTTTGAGAGCAGTGGTGATGAAATAATTATTATTTTCACTTTCCTTCACCCGCGCGCACTCGAAGCTGACGTGCACAAAGTTCCTCCGTAACAAATAAAATTATTACTTACTAAGCCGAAGCAAATTTAGTACTTCTACAATGTCATAAAATCAGTGACGACTAAGTAAAATGTGTTTGTTATAATCACAATAAATTAACTGAGTAAAGTTAAACAAATACAGCAAGTCATCGTCGTCGCAAGTAAACAACCAGTGAGTCACCAAGCTGCTTCGCTCCAATTCGTCGGCTGGCGGTGAGTCAGACAACGCACGACGACCCAAAACGCTTCCATATATGGTCACAAACTCCAACACAGCTTGATCGTAGCGACACACCCACTAGTGGAATACATCGTTGATTTTCGTCACAACATCGTGAGATATCGTAGCGGTATAAGTCTTCCTTCGGACTTTCGAGTGGCGCGTTATGGGTTCGATTCCAAGGTTGCGCATTTGGTTTTTGATTTTCACTTTTTGTGATTGTTTTCACTTTTTGTGATTTTTTGTACTTTTTCTCACAAAAAAGGAGCTATTATTGTTAATTTGTTGGACTAAGTCCTACAAAAAGATATAACAATGCCACTACAACGATTTCCTTTAAAGACGCACACTCTCTCTGAGTCAGTAGCTGAATCGAGCACAGGCTCTCAAACTCAGACCCTTATGAGAGATCTTACCCCTACCCCTACCGCTACCCCTTCTCCGGCTGTTCCTGAAAACGAACATATAACTACCCGTAAACGTAAACATGTTAATGACTATGCCACCTTTATGAAAGAGATCCATGATATGTTGAAATCTCATACAGCTCAGATGGACAGCAAGTTGGAGTCAATACAGATAACAATGAAGGAGATAATTTCACAGAACACTGAAATAAAAGAAAAATTAACCACTGTGACTAAGCAATATGATGATATTGCCATTAGAACAGAGAAGTTGGAAGTTGAGAGGAGATCTGATTTTAACTATATTATTCAGCTAGAAGATCGAATCGACAACTTGGAAAGGATGTCATGCCTGTCGAAAATGGAAATAAGAAATATTCCGAAACAGCCGGGAGAGTCTAAGGAGTACCTGCACAAAATTGTCTCAGAAACGGCTACGGTTCTCGGTGTATCCATCCAACGGCATGAAATTAAGGATTTGTTCCGGCTAAACAGGAAGGTGGCGTATCACCAATAATAGTGGATTTTACGAACATGCATATTAAAGGCGATTTCATTAAAAATGCACGGAACTTTAATAAGATCAATAAAGAAGATAAGTTAAACACGTCACATATAAAATTAGAGGGACCTCCTAAGCCGATATTCCTGTCAGAGTGCCTAACACCAAAAGCTCAGCATCTATTCTACCTTGCTAGAAAATTCGCCAAAGAGAATAGCTATGTGTTCTGCTGGACTTCTCTAGGCAAAGTATTTCTAAGAAAAAGTGAGGGAGAAAAGCAAATCCCTATTAAAAACGAAACAGACATAAATCTCCTACATCAAACTAAATGACTAGCTGAGTATTTATGCACCTATTATCCTACAAACCCGTATTACTATCATAAGTTTTTTATTTGTACATTTTGCATGCTTTTTATTCAATCAAAATTATCTCAAATGTTCACACTGTTAGTAATTAAGTATTTCTGTCATTGTTCTTTCTACTGTTCAAATACTTACATTCACCACACACCGAAATATAACACTCACACATTATTTTTACTAAAACACAAAACACTCTCGTGCGTTTCATTGTTCGCCTTTAATACAGCATATTCTGCAGCTTTTGATGTTCCGACGATTTGTCTCTGCTATACCATTGCTTCTAATTTTGTTTCGGTTTCTACCTACAAAGAATATGGTTGATATACAAGATATCGCGAATGACATTGACGATGTAGTCAGTGTCGGCGATGCTATAGCTATTGACATTCCGGAACACTGCAAGGCTGCCTTTAAATCAGGTGCAAAAGCGTTTTCAGTTCTAAATCAAAATATCAGAAGTCTAAACCGTAATTATGAAGGGCTTGCTGTTCTCCTCGAGAGACTAGACATCAATTACGATCTTATTATGCTTACAGAATCTTGGCTATCCGAAAATTCGATCATACCTGAAATGGCAAACTACACAACTCACAGTACTAAATCACACCTTAATCAAAATGATGGTATCGTATTATACCTGAAAGATAGCATACACGCGAAGGTCTATGAACCAAATTATTGTGAAGAAGTAAATTGCCTTGTGACAACAATCAACAACGATTTAGCTGTTGTAACAATGTACAGACCTCCAGCATTCAAAAACCTAGATCCCTTTTTAAAGTCTTTGGATAAAATCTTGTCCAGTATTAAACAATATAAAAACATAGTTTTAATGGGCGATTTAAATATTAATATTAAACTTGAACAGCTAAATCCTAAACTTACAGAATACTTAAATCTGCTGGCGTCTCACGGCCTTCTTACCACCCACACTCTACCGACTAGAGAATCAAACTGTCTTGACCACTGCTTCGTCAAAACAAAACTAAAACCGTTGACTATAGTTTGTAATTCAACCCTAACTGACCACTCGAGTGTTATGTTATCACTACCTCTGAAAATGAATAATAGACCCAAAAAGAAACCCTTCCATACAAAAACCGACTACGATGCTGCCATTAGAGACCTGAAACAGATTGACTGGGAAGAAAGATTTAACAATGATGACCCAAACGCAATGATGAACATCTTCTTGAAAACCATCACAGACATCCTTTCGAATCACACAAACACCGTCAAACAGCCTAGGCGACAAATAATCGTTAAGCCCTGGATTACACCAGGTCTATGTAGATGTATGAGGAATCGCGATCAACTACACCAAAAACTAAGAAAGGACCCAGAAAACCCAACCCTTACCATAACTTACAAGCGCTACCGAAATACATGTAATAATCTACTAAAAAACCTTAAAAACAAATATTTTAAATTAGAATTAGATAAGTCTAGTAACAATATAAAAAAACAATGGGGATTAGTAAAAGAAATGGCTAATTTAAACAGCTACCCAAAAATGCCAACAGACCTTTTTTCCACTTACTCAACACACCAGGACGCGTTAAATAACATAAATAGTTACTTTGTCAATGTCGGTAGAAATTTGGCAAACACCATCCTGTCCAGGACCCTCACAAATGAGACAGATCTGAGCAGGCTGTGTAGACCAAAACCGAATTGCGGAACCCTAAACTCTTTCATGCTTCTCCCAACAGACAAATTTGAAATTAAAGATATAATTGCTAACATAAAAGCTAAGAATTCCTCGGGACGGGACGGTGTCTCTACGCTTTTTATTAAAAGAGCAGTGGATTTCCTTATTGCACCACTAGCACACATATGTAATGCTTGCTTTTCAAGGGGAGTCTTTCCAGATGCCCTTAAAAAGTCTGTCACCATTCCTATATATAAAACAGGAGACAAAACTCTGGTGTCAAATTATAGACCGATCTCATTGCTACCTAGTTTTTCAAAAATTCTAGAGAAACTAATAAATAAGAGGCTAAAACACTATCTGGAAACTCATAATCTTATCTCGGGTAATCAGTTCGGGTTCCGGGAAAAAATTTCAACCGCTGACGCTCTTCACAAACTAACTTCGTATGTAGTCGAAAACATAGATAGGGGACAGAAGTCTCTAGGCATATTCCTAGACCTAGCAAAGGCCTTCGACACCGTCTCTATACCCATCCTCCTGAACAAACTCGATACCTTAGGAATTCGAGGAATACCTCTCCAACTTTTCCAAGATTACTTGACAAACAGGAAACAGGTTATAAAAATTGATAACAGTATAAGCCATGAGGAAAATGTCACCTTCGGAGTGCCTCAAGGCAGTGTACTGGGTCCTACGCTGTTTTTAATATATATTAATGACCTCTGCAATTTGCTTCTAGAAAATGGTCAAATAATAACATTTGCAGATGACACAGTTTTATTATTCAGCTCTAACTCGTGGAAAGATGTAACCGAAGCAGCAAATAAAGGTTTTGCTCTAGTAACATCGTGGCTGGACAATCATCTTTTGACACTTAATCTTGACAAAACGAAATATATTACATTCACAATTAACAGTAGAACTCAACCGCCTTCTAACGCAATAACTATACAAACTCACCATTGCAACAATCGAAGTACTTGTCATTGTAACCCAATCACCAGAACCAATTCTATAGGATATCTCGGTGTTATAGTAGACCAAAACTTAAACTGGAAAGAACACGTCATTAAGATAAATAATCGCGCAAGAAAGCTAATTTATGTTTTTAAAACGATTAGAAATGCATGTGACATTAAGCTATTAATAAAAATCTATTTAGCATTATGCCAATCCATACTGGTGTACGGCCTGAATGTGTGGGGTGGAACCTCAAAAACAACCATGTTGTCTGTCGAAAGAGCCCAACGCATAGTACTTAAAGTAATTTCTCGCAAAAAGTACACTTATCCGACACACCTACTTTACTCAGAACTAGGAGTCCTTACGGTGAGAAAATTATTCATTAAGCAACAGATCATGGCACAGCATAAAATAAAACCGCACTTTGCTAAGAGGCGGCGATTAGATATAGTTTATAACATACCCAAATTTAGAACATCTTTTGCACATAAATTTCACAATTATCTCGGTCCTAGCCTTAACAACAAAATAAGCAAAGATCTAAAATTGAAGAATCTTGATAGCCATACATGCAAAAAAGCTATTGAAAGATATTTGAAAGCACTAGACTACGACAGCACTGAAAAACTACTTTAGAACGTTGTTATAATCAAGGCACATAAATAAATAAATAAATAATAAAGCACTCTTAACTGTACACATACAGAAATACACACATACATAAAACATATACACATATACATACACCCAAACACAGACAATTATTTTCGTTTATAACTTAATTAATATAATTACCTATACAGTACGTAATTAAACTGCTGCTATGTGACTAACTGGAACCTTGTGGGAACCTGTTGTTCTAGGGTTGAGGAAGACTATCCCCTCGTGATACAGTTTATACTAGTACGAGTGGATAGGGCGAATCAGTCTAAAGACAGCCAAACCAACATATTTACAGTGTACCATTTCACGTTCAACGATCTGTTTATTTTGTGTCTATTATTAAGTTACTCTGTATGGTTGTCTCAAATTTGTGAATAAATATATCATTATTATTATATTATTTACACAAACTAAAGTGCCTGGTTGGCCGTTAGTTTGTTGCCTTATCATAAAATTAAATAAAAACTCAAAAACTAATATTTTAACAAGTTATTCCTATCTCACCATTATTATCTTCATAATTTATTTGATCCAAGTATTCCTCACAAATAGAATGAGTTTGTCAGCAGTCCTTTGAGGCGGGCTTGGATAAAAGGACTGAAGCTGAGGTACGTGCAAAATAAACAAGATGTCTACCTCTACCATATGACGGGCTTAGATATAATTAAAATGTGTGTTTTATTAGAGGTAACAAAGTGATGCATGCTTCAGGTGTTATGGCTCTTTTTAGTTTGGTTAAGTTCATTGCAATTTGAGACGGTTAAACATTTTTTTTTCCACTATAGTCTGATTCAATAAACCTATTTCATATCGCTAAAAATAGGCCCCCATTACATTAATCCCTAATGGGCAATTCTTTTTACGGTATATTATGAAAGGGTTTGTATTAATTCCAACGTCTAATAATTCCCATTTTGCGCTTCTGAAAATATTATCGAACACTCTTATATAATTATTGCGCCTCTTTTTGTGAACTTTAAATTATTTATTCC
Source organism: Agrochola macilenta (assembly GCA_916701695.1). Lineage (NCBI taxonomy): Eukaryota > Metazoa > Arthropoda > Insecta > Lepidoptera > Noctuidae > Agrochola > Agrochola macilenta. The sequence continues at coordinate 3,213,775 of OU753554.1, read as the reverse complement.
TATTTTGGGGTCCTACAATTACTAAATAGCCAAGAGCTGCGACTAATTCGGATAGCGCGTGGTTGTTCACAATTCCAACCTAACCTAATCCATTTGGTAGTTACTGCGACCAACGAATGGCCATAAAGTTAAAGAGAGGATCAATTATTTAAAAAAAAAATGCATCATTAGAAGCACAAAAGTTTTTGGAGGATCAGTCAAATATTTCCCATAAGAAAGTAATTCACGTTACGGAATGGCCACCCACGTCCGTTGTAACAGGCAAAAAAGATTATTTGTCACATCTATTCAAAAAGAGCTAGTTTATTCTTCGTAAACAGGGACCAAAATAGCGTTTTAATCCCTAGGGACTAAAAGTTGGTTGAATTTGGAATGTGGATATTGTTAGTAAAAGTTCCAATTATCAAAGTGATCAAACGAACATCGCCGATAATGAGGTCAAAATGAAAATTCATAATGGTGGCTGCGGAAACTTTCAAATTTTTCGTCATGGGTGTCGTTTTCATAGTTTTCGAGGGTGCTAAAGCCGATAATGAAGTCAAAATGTAAATCCAAGATGGCGGCTGTAATTTTTTAAATTATCGTCATGGGTGTCGTTTTCATAGTTTTCAAGGATGCTAAAGCTGATAGTAAGGTCAAATGTAAATCCGAGATGGCAGCTCCGAAAATTTTATTTTTGCTATACATCGTACTGGGGTCGGACCGCACACGTTTTTTTTTTCTCATAGAGGGTGATAAAAAGTAGAGTCTTCACCTCGGGAGCAACTCTATTTACTATTATACGGTCAAGTGACGTACTTTGAATCCCTCGCTGCACTCAGGATTCTACTTTAGAATCCTTAGCTCCGCTCTAGATTCAAAGAAACACTCTCGCCTTTAAAATAGTTGTTTGCTCCCTAGGCAAACAATCAACTATTATTCTGGAGAATGTTTGGCATCCATATTTGGCAGAGCTCTTCTTTGAAGCATATCCCATGCGTGCTCAATGGGATTCAAGTCTGGCCATTGAGCAGGCCATGGTAGGACGTTGATATTAGCTGCGGCAAGTGTATCTGCAACGACTCTCTCTGGCAGTGTGTGGACGTGCAATACAAATGCATAAGCAGAAATGAAGCATCAATTGGATCCGCTAAGGACCAGGACAACATCCGATATATTCGTTTCTGCGATTGCGGGACTCAATAGGTGGTACACGCGGCGGCCTTCGGGAACGGAGATTGACTTCATGCAATCGATTTCTTATGGTTTGATCGCTTATTAACATCCCTGAAGAGCTATGAAGAAAATTGGCTTAACGATACAATTAAATAAGTACATGGAACGATGATAAATTGATTAGTGATTATTTACCGTTCTAACAAGCTCGATAAAAATAAATTTTGTATTATTAAAATAATTGTCACACCAATAAAATCAAATTTAATAGGGTAGCAGATTGATTAATTTTATATGATATACTAGCTTCTGCCCGCGACTTCGTTCGCGTGGAAGTCGTTAGTCACCACAATATACCACAATAACAGCCACATTTTTATAAAACTTCGCTTTAAACTACATTTGTAAAGGGTGGTGCATAAGTCACGAAGGGGTCGCAACTACACATAACTTTGTTTATTTTTGTTTACTAATGTTAATTATTATCACATAATGCAATAGAAGTCATGGAGATATTTTCGAGATAGGTTTAAATATTGCGTCACGTAAATTACCACCATTTTTGGCCTCACAAATACGAGCTCTTTCGAGAGCATTTCATATTACTTTCCTCAGAATATGAGGAGTTAGCAACCGTATTTCAACTCGGATGTTCGCCTTTAGCTGCTCGATTGTCGTGGGTTTATTAATGTAGACCTTGTATTTTAAAAAACCCCAAAGGAAATAATCTGGCGGTGTTAAATTTGTGTAACGTGAGGGCCAGTTAAATGTTGAAAATCCGCAAAGCATACGCTCATAGGGAACTGCACGCGCTTAAACTGGTAATTGTGGGTAATTTGTGGTATACGTCGTATAAACAGTCTCGCCAATGCCACAACCTGTTAAAATTTTCGGCTCGATGACGTTTATCTGCAAAGACACGACTTTGAGCCGGGTTCCGTTACACAGCTTCGACGGAGTTAAGTTCCGAAGGAGCATAATCGGGATACTGTCCTTCAGCTGAATGATGTGCGCCGGAAGGCCACTTGCCATTAGCGAATTTATAAATTCTATGGGTAATGTGTGGCATCATCTTCCTCTTGTATATACTTCGTTCCCTTCAATTTGCGAAACCATATGTAGATCGCTGCAGCTTGATCATTTTCGGCGTTAAAATGGAAATACGCCCAATAATACTCTTGGTACGGTATTCGAGTGATGTCTCCGTACACCCAACGAATCAGATATTCTAAAGTGGGAACTACTCTACCAAGAGCCTCTGACAGGGCCACCTGGCAACTCTCCTCTGGAAGAGTGCCTTCATCAACTTTTACAAGAACATCGGAGAATTCTTGAGCATGTGAATTCCCGCCAAGCCGAGCTCACATGTTGATGGTCAAGCGCAGTCTATGAGTTCGAGTTCGAGTTGACCTTATCAACGAAGCATTCACCTCGTTAGACAGAACTGTGACGCCACCCATTATGTCTTAGTCCCTGCGGATGTCCTGCAGGGTTCTGTTTACAGCTTCCACTGCTTTCATATTTGCCATAATGCATTCATCCCATACGATAGTAATTCTAAAGCGGGGGTTTAATTTTTATGGTTTTTCGGGACTAAAATACCAAAATCACGTGCAAAAATTTTGGTTATGGGTAGTTTTTCGAGCACGCTGGTGCCGAAAATCAGGGAATCCAAATCCAAAATGGCGACCATAGCAAAGGAAATGAAATGAAATTAAATGAAAGGTGAATCTCAGTAAATGGGTTATTTTTCACACGGCGCACCTGTTTGTAGGATATCTTTCGAGGGCCAAGTAACCTGTAAACCTCTGTAAACGATGTTGGAGCGTTTACAGAGGAGCATTTTTTATGATGTATGTATGTATTAATCCCAAGCAAAACGAGGGACTCCAGCGGTAACTCCCGAGCGGAGCGAGGGAGTTTAGACAAGAATCCTGAGTGCAGCGTGGGATTCAAGTTCGCCCAAGACGAAGGCACCTTTATCCCCGAGGAGAATACTCTACTTTTCACACCATCTACGAGACAATAAAAAGTAATAGTACTAGAAACAAATTATTTATTAAAATTACAATTCAAGTTAGTAGACCTACTTAAAACAATTAAATGTTAAAGGTAATGTTTGATACATTAGACCAGTTGTGGAAAGACAAAGTTATGTTTTTATTCGGTATATTTATTGAAGTTGAGGTAGAGTTTATTTGAGTATTACTGTTAAGTAAAGTTTCAGAAACTTGGGTCAACACACATACAAACACTAACACACAGTGTGATTGATTTACGCTGTGATTTTGTTAATTTGTATGTTGTTAAGTAATTTGTTGTTTAACTTACTTTTCACACCACCTGCTCGGCAATGTCAAATTATATGTCTTGCAAACCTAACCTAAAGTAAGTCATTTAAGACCTGAGGTCTAGCAAGGCATGGGCACGCCACAATTGTGGTGATAAGTCCCCTCTTTGAGGAGTGGCTAGAGAGGCGCCACGGCCTCCTCACCTTCCACCTGACGCAGGTCCTCACCGGACATGGTTGTTTCAGGAGGTTCCTGTTCCGCATAAGGCGGGAGGAAACGCTCGGGTGTCACCACTGTGTGGATCGCCCGGAGGACACGGTGCAGCATACGGTGGAGGTCTGCCCGGCTTGGGCGGAGCACCGTGTCCTCACGGAGGCGATCGGCGGCGGCGATCTCTCGCGTCCGGCCCTGGTTCAGGCCATGTTCCGGAGCGAGAGTGCATGGGAGGCCGTCACTACCTTGCGGAGCGCGCGAGGGAGAGGCAAGATGCGCGCCCTCGCGCCCCTAGTCACCGCAGGAGACGCCCCGGGGGTCAGGAGTCGCGAGCCGACTTCCGACCACCGTAGGCGCGGGCTTGTGGACGGTGAGCAATGGGTAGCTCGCCGTCTGATAAGGACCAAGCCCGGGTCGACGGCGCGTTGTGTTCCACGTGCGCCTCAAAGAGATGTCAGCACCAACTGACGGGGCCAGTAAGGGCCAATGCCTGCCAGGGTTGCGAGTTTGTCTGAAAGGGATATCGCGGCCCCGGCACACAGGCAACAGAAGGGACACGGGTGGGTTTTAGTCAGTAAAAGTCTGACACACCCTCCCGCTCCGCCCAGAGCGGGAGATGATAATTTCCTACCCTCAAAAAAAAAATGTCTGGCAGGGTATTAATATTGTACTGAATTTCATTATGACCCGCTGGTCATTAATGTGCATTTACGATAGGTAGTAGGTACATACTAACTCCATGCATTCACCATTAAGATCTGCACTAAAAAATAAATTGTTCGAAAATCGAACTAGCCACCACGAGTAGAATATAAACAAAAGAAAAATATAACACAAATTAAAAAGAGGCGCGCATACTGAAAATTGTTTTGCTTTGTTATACAACAAATTACTTATTTAGGTACATGAAAAAAATCACAAAAATATCGAGTGACGATAGTGATTTGACTCCGGAGTATATTAAATCTGAAGCCATTGGCATTGCCAACAATCTACTCCCAGAAAAGTCTAAGGAATCGTACATTAAAGGGGTTATTCCACTAATCCCCATTGACAATCCCTATCGGTTTAAAAATAAAGCGCAAACAACATAATTATTATATAAGAAACACGAAGTCTTTATTTCTTACGGGCGTTGATTATTTTATAATCAAACAAATTAAAGTAATGGCTAAATTAATAGCCTTAGTGTAAAATATTTCCGTCATGTCATATTGCAGTATAAACTTTACAACAAAATATAATCTTATGGAGATCAACTTTTAAATTACTTTGTGGTTGATTATTGTAGAACTTTTGTTTACCTTTTGGGCACTTTTTCCACTGACAGCGATGGGGACGAATTTTTTGAAGCCCAAAGAGTTCTCCCTTTATTCTGTTTTCTTTTCCTCTGTATACTAAACTTGTGCATAATTTATATATTTTAGTGTTAGATGTATAATATAATAATGTTTGAGTAAAAAATAAAAAAAATATTATTTTAGAACCTAAGTCTAGTGGTACCTTTCTTAAAAAAAAAACTCGTGAATAAAGATGCTTATTAAATGAAAATCTATTATATTCACTCAGTGAGACATCCAAATATTACTATCCTATTTTTCTAGTACAGTCACATAGCTTTACATTATTATTAATACTACTGTTAAAAATGAATATCTCGTGAATGTTTCATTAAAAAGATCTCTTCCACTTCTTGAGACATCGACATATTTGAAGACATTCGTTATAGCTTTTTGCTTTATTTGTTTGCGTCACTATGTTTTTTCATCATTACAGAAAACTATTCTATCATAAAGCTGATACGAGCGTCTTAAAACCTACGTCAAATACGTAGGTTTTAAGACGCTCATATCAGCTTGATGCCTCACTGAGTGAATGTAATACACATAATCATAATCACTGAGTGATTTTGATTTAATAAGGATATTTATTCACGAATTTTTTTTTTTAAATAAAAGTGGCATCACCTAAACAAAAGGTAAACAAAAGTTCAACAATAATTAATCACAAAGTTACCATAAAATAATTTAAAAGTTGCGCTTTGCGCAGCCTAAAATATTGTAGAAGCCCTGGAGAAGATTGTATTTCCACGGAAGCTCTTAAAATCGGAGAGCCCGTATTATTTCCGCACATCACAAATTTATTCAACTCAATTCTACAAACTGGTTCATTTCCTTCTCAATTTTGCCATTCCACAATAATACTGCTACACAAAAAAGGTGCTAAATCTGAAATTGGCAACTATCGCCCCATCAGTTTGGTGTCACATTTGTTAAACGAAAAAACGTTTATTAAAGTTATTGAAAATCGTATATCAAATCAAATTGATTCCCAACAGCCACCTGAACAAGCAGGATTCCGACGAGGTCTCTCGACTACTGACCACCTGCAATCCCTCAACCAAATAATAGAGAAGTGCACAGAATTCAAAATCCCTCTGTATCTAGCATTCGTTGACTACGCCAAAGCGTTTGACAGCATTCACCATGATTCGTTAGTTAAGGCACTTCTGAATCAAAATATACAAACCTCCTATGTAAATCTTATGAAAACCATATACCGCAATAGTACAGCAGCTTTAAAAATAAACACCACAGGACCATCCTTTTCTATTGAAAGAGGTGTCAAACAAGGAGACCCGCTGTCCCCTAAGCTGTTCACTGCCACCCTTGAAGAGGTTTTTAAAAGTCTATCTAACACCTGGGTAGATAAAGGCATAAGCGTCGGCGAAAAAAGGTTGACAAACCTGCGTTTCGCCGACGATATCGTTCTTTTTTCATCTTCGGCAGCTGATTTAACCCGTGGACTGTGCCCTAGCCTAGGTTACCAAACGCGCTAAACGTAAACAAATCTTAATTACTTTTTGATTTTTGGGTAGGCCTTCGGAAAATCGAAGAATTCGTCAATATACAGCCATTAACACGGCATGTATTATACCTTCCTGGCTTCGTTATGAGTTACTCTAATCACTAATAGTATGCATAAAAATTTATTGACTGACCTTATCTTGCAGTGATGAGTTAGGTTTTCATTTTGATAATTTTCACTCACATAACCTTGAAACTTTATCACAATATTTCGAATTCACACACTTTCACCAAACAAACACTTGATTACGATAACACAATATGTATAGGCCACAAACAAACCCGTTATCACAACTCATTCGACCTACACCATAAAAACTTTTGTTTACACAAAGAAAATCTCCGGAGCCATCGCGCGGCACGCGCGTACTGTATTCCCGCCTACCATAAACGCTGTGTTATAGTACGGGGGAATGGCCGAATCTTACTCTTGGAAATACGATTACGATAACAATACGCTATAATATCAGTAGCTATTACCGAAATTATGTTCGTAGATAAATAAGCTAGCTACTTATGTGTATTTCAAACAATATACAAGAATATTTATCATTGAAACATTACTAAACACGGCGGCCATAGGATCAAAATTTGTGCATTACTAAACTTTCGTAACTTTTTTTCACTGACATATTTATCACTTTCGATAAACTAACACTCAATACGAAATCTTCACTTATTTCTCAGTCATTCTGTATAAAATTCTTATAAGATTACTCAACTTTTTCTCCTCGAATCCATTAGTTTATGACGCACAGCAATAAGTATTTAGCGAAAGTTTGTTTACAATATGGCGTCGTCGTGCCACAGAACCACAGATTCATTTTGTTTTGTTTTTTTTTCATTCGTTTAATGGTGTTCCCACGAAAATGTTACTAAAACCGGTCAAGTATTAATCGATTAGTCAAATTATTTAGCCAGATTATGTTGGCAGTACAAAATAAACGTCAAATATCACCGTCCAATAGCGAGCGTAACCTTGACAAATGTTATGCACCACTGCTGTGCATTTGACACGTCGGGCATTTTTCCTTATGCACATATGGTGTATCATGTGACATTTAAGAAGTTAAGCGAAATGTTATGTGACCTAAATAAGGCGAGCCTCGAGATTGGACTTCGTATGAACATGTTAAACACGAAACTCATGACAAACAGCGTCCAATGTAAACTGTATGTAGAGGGTGTGGAGGTTGCATATGTTCCTGAATACATCTACCTCGGCCAAATAGTCTCATTCCAGGCGAGACAAGAAAAAGAAGTTGCTAGACGCACCGAAAACGCCTGGAAGAGCTTATTGGTCGATGAAAAACCTCATGAAAGGCGACCTACCTATTTGCCATAAACGCAAATTAATGGACATGTGCATACTCCCTATCCTCACATACGGCGCTCAAACCTGGTCTTTGACGGTTCAGCAGAGGTCCAAGCTTGAGATTTGCCAGCGAGCAATGGAGCGCAGCATTCTTGGAGTCAGATTAACGGACCGTGTTAGGAACACAGTGCTGCGCTCCAAAACACAAATCGCCGACGTCACCCAAAAAGCAGCCAAGCTTAAGTGGGACTGGGCCGGACACGTCTGCCGCATGTCGAATGAGTCATGGGCCAAAACTACCACGATGTGGGTCCCAAAAAACGTCCGTCGACATCAAGGCAGACCCAGGAGAAGATGGCGAGACTAGCTTGACGCCTACAGACAAGATTGGTCCACACTAGCTCAAGACAGAGAAGAGTGGAAAGAAGAAAGGGAGGCCTTTGCCCTGCAGTGGGACAACACAGGCTAAAAATAAATAAATAAATAATTTAAAAGTTGATCTCTAAAAGATTATATTTGTAGTAAATTTTATACTGTAATATGACATGACAGAAATATTTTACACTAAGGCTAAAATAATCAATGTGTTCTAAGGGCCTTAAACGGCCACATTAAGCAACCAACAATTCCTCTAAAAGCAATTAATTTTCTGAATTCCTAGCAATTCCTCAATGGTGACACATATTTTAGCTGAATCATATTATTTTAAATTCATAACAGAATTATATTTGGTGTTAATTTAATATAGCCGCATGAAAAAAATAAAGACTGTAATTTTACGGGATAATTTTTCTAAACAGTTTTTATTAATCCAGTGATTTTTTTATTTTTTATTTCTACAGTTTAAATATTATTTAATCATAATATAAAGCTGTCAAACATGAATTGATCGCAGTTAATATTATGAATTGGCAGTTTGTGACAGTGTGATTCATAATCTATTCATATTATGATTCTGCCAAAGCGGCCGTTTAAAACCGTAAGAAATAAAGACTTCGTGATTCTTATATAATAAGTTGTTTGTATTTTATTTATAAATCGATGGGGATTTGTGAACCCATGTCCCTCAATCCCCATTGATGGGGATTTGTGGACAAGACAGTTCACAAATCCCCATTGACGTGGATTGTCAATGGGGATTAGTGGAATAACCCCTTTAATGTACGATTCTTTAGACTTTTCTGGGAGTAGATTGTTAGCAATTTAATTTAATTTAATTTATTATATAATTCAGATACAGTGATCCATATTTATGTTAGTATACCTACTGTTACGTTGTATTTTTTATGCCTACCACTAATTGGTTTTGCACATCTAAATCCTTAATAAATAAAGTTGCATTTACCTGAAAACATACGTAGTCAATTATAAAGTTTCCCACAGGATTATTTTACAATGAATTATGCATTCCTTAAACTGTATTTCGTCACTGGACTTTTTAGTTTCACTTTCTGTAAAGAAATCACTTTTCTAAACAGGTTTACACAATTAATTAGACCAAATATTGTAAATTAGTTTGATTGCAAAATAGAATAACAACACAAATGTCATTCATTCAAACGTCAGCTTCTGTCAGTTATAAGCGACATCTGTTGTCGCCGATTCATGGTTGTAGTTTTAATCGATAACAGTTCATTTTAACATATTGATTGGTAATCATCGAAATAATATCCAGTGACCAGTCCTTAATTATTTTCGGCTTTCGGTAATAAAATTAATAATAAACTAAATAACCGAAAACGGAAATGAATAAATTTTTTCATTGTAAACTTTTTTCTAGAACTTTCATTGTCAAACGAATACATATTTAATCTGTGAAGTGTCTTTGACGTAATGTTTCTGGTAATTAACCTAATTATCCCTAATTAATATTATGGGTAAATTACCACATTCTAGACAAATTTTGGCATTGCAGACTGCCAAAGATTTGTTTTAATTAGTTTTTAATTCTGGATCTGCAGGATTTTTAGTGTTTCAGCGTTCAAACGTCATGTTGGATAGTTGTTTGTGAATTTCAAGAGTTAAGTGTCGTAAGTGATGTGGATATCTTCCGTGAACTGGTAATAGTTTTGCCTGAAGTAAGGGACATTTTCTGAATGCTCTCATCCAGTTCCGGTTGGCTTCTAGGCCATAAATATTTGCCGAGTTGAGCGTCCATTCGCCCTTGAACACGCTTGAGAAGTGACTGCAATTCATTAACACTTCTAAAAGGTGAGCTTCGTTGTTAAATAGTGTTCGGAAGTAATATGTGAGTCCTCCCCTGGTTAATATAGGGATTCGTTGTGAAGTATTTGATATTTATTACAGGATTCTTAGCTGCGTCTACGCAGGTTGCTTCCCGGCCGGTCGAAGATATTGCAGTCGAGTGTTTTCTCCCTGAACCAACCGTGAGGCACCTCGAGTGATTCGTCTCGCCGCCAGGATCTAGAGTGGCGTCTGGGGCCTGGACGCGAGACCCATTCCTCGAGACAGCTCTAAGCCTCTTGCGGAGACGACTGTGCGGCTGGTCAAGTCCGCCTAGCGTTAGCGCAGGCGGGACGGTTTTTTTTTTACCCTTACAAATATATTTATTCATTTTAATACGGTATACATATAAACCGGTATATTACTTTAGCCCGGGTTTCAATATTGGGAACCCGGTCTGTATCAGAAATTTAAATAAGGACCCCGAGTTCGACATCCTCAGTTATCTGAATCTGGAAGAATATTGGACATCTTCGTCGGCTCTGGGATCCGGGATTTTCTAAATCCCTGGCGCCCATTTACTAATTGTTTATTTACAAAATAATTGGAAGGTTACACCTTATTAATTCAATCTTTTATTATATTTTAATCTTAATTTAAAATCGGAACAGTACTGGCTTTATCTCCAACTCCCCACGACCTTAGTTCTTAAAGCTGAAGTTTGAGCTGGCTGGCATTAATAAGTGACAGTGTGTCACATACTTATTATACAGGTTAACTTAGTTTAAGTGTTTGAAATAAGTAAATAATTATTAACGCGGTGGACCCTTAAAGGCTACCGTATATTGTTTTTAAGAAGGAGTATTCTTTTTAAATATATGTTATTTCAAACAGTTTATTGTTTCCTTGTATTTCGATACGTAACCACCTTGCATGAAGGTTTTGTTCCATTACCTATAGAGGGACAAAAACTTTTATGTAACACTACTTAAAAATTATGTTAGTTATCAAAGATTAGAATACAAGCCACAATAATATTATTATAACTAAAATAAATAACTGAAATAGGTGCATAAAATCAAATTGTAAAATAAATGCTTAAATAAAATTAATTAATTAATACCTAAGTCCATCTAAAAATTAATTAAAATCCTTAAAATAATGTACAATATTAAAATTAATTAAAATTAATATCAATTAAAATTAATGTCCACTATAATCCAGAAATTAATTATAAAATCATAAATAATAAAAATAATAAAATAAAAGAATCAAGAATCAGTCAAAGTAACTCAGATGACTGATTTGACAAGGGACCTCCAAAGCGGGGATGAGATCCTATTGGCAACTGTCTTCAAAATTTCGTTGCGGCTGCCACGCATTCTGCAGATCAGGGATACCGTCCTCTTTCGAATGATAGCATAAAGCCGTCAGTGCGAAACAGCGAAGAACATGAACAAGACTCTCGGCAGGTGAACTCCCGCGTGCCGCAAGTGCTCAACACTAAGCCCATCATGACCGGGGGATTTACCGCCTGTCATTTTCCTTAAAACAACTCTCACCTGACCAGCTGTAAAAAGCACAGAAGACTCATCCCCTTCACATTCGGCCTCCAAGATAGTAGACGACATTGAAGGGCCCAGCGGGGAGCGCACCTTAAAATGCTCTCTAAACATATTTGCAACATGCACCGGTTCGCTTTTTCCATCCACACTCGCCGGGAGGCCAGGCCTAATATCCTGCTTTCCAGTAGCCTTCCAGATTTAAAAAAAAATCTTTAGCTGATCTGTGCTTAGCCAGAATGTCCATTCTAAGTTGTTCCTGATTGTTTTGGCACCACTTCAAACGGTTTTTGAAAAATTTATGTGATTCACGCATTTCATCACAAATGATGCCAGCAGTAGGCCGTTTGCATGCTACCCACAATTTGAACTTAAGCCTGGCCCCCCGATGAGCTTCACGAACATGTTTATTCCACCCACTTACGTGACTGCTTCTGTTTTGTTTATTGCCACGCTTTCCGCTGGACCTAACAGCGGTGTCACTTAGGATTCGCACCAGGTCCTCATACAATTTATCCAATATAATTTTGTGGTTATCCAGGCTGCAATACCCACGACCACATTCCGCGAACTCACTGGGAAAATCAATGTCGCGAAGCCCATTGTGACACAATTCATTATAGGCGTTGACTTGAGATTCATCTCTCACGCCCCAACTGAGCTACGCCTCCAGTTACTTGTCATCAGTTTAGGCCTTACGACACTAATATCACATTTCACAAGCAAGGGTAAGTGATCAGACATGAAAATATCCTCTATAACTCGTACTTCGACAACGGTTTGCCAAGCCGACGATGACACTACACAATGGTCCAGCCATCGTCTGCACCCATGAGCGTCACTAACAAAGGTATAGGTATTATCCTGTGAACCCAATTTTTCTAAGTCGGCACAAGTCCAAGACTGATCCGAGCAAAAATTTTTCAGTTCGTTAAAGAATAATTCATGAGGGTGAGCATTAAAATCACCTAAAATAAATAAATTCTCAACATCCTCACTAGCCACTATTGCACTTATTTCAATGGCAATGCCAATGGCTTCAGATTGAATGTACTCCGGAGTCAAATCACTATCGTCACTCGACATTTTTGTGATTTTTTTAATGTACGTGGATAAGTAATTTGTTGTATAACAAAGCAAAACAATTTTCAGTATGCGCGCCTCTTTTTAATTTGTGTTATATTTTTCTTTTGTTTATTAGTTTAGATTAGTGGAATAACCCCATTAAAGCCTACGACGATTTTTACAAATGAAAAACTACAAAGGGCGTCAAGTCTGTATCTGAATCAGTGTTTTAGTCTACTTCCAGCACTTATCATGTACAAAGAAGCAAAGTAGCCTATGGTGCATCTATTGATTGTACTATTGCTTTTTATTGTCTCGTAGATGGTGTGAAAAAAAAGTATTCTCCACGGGGATAAAGGTGCCTTTGTCTTGGGCGAACTTGAATCCCACGCTGCACTCAGGATTCTTGTCTTAGCTTTGGTCGGGAGTTAACTCTAAACTCCCTCGCTCCGCTCAGGAGTTAACGCTAGAATCCTTCGTTTTGCTCGGGATTTAATACGGCGCCCGCTACATAAGACACTACTTTATCCCCTTAGTGCATAATCTACTATTAGGTTAGGTTTGCATGACATATAATTTGACATTGTCGAGCAGGTGGTGTGAAAATATTTTTCACACCACCGCGCACCGCTAGGAAAAGATATTTTCACACATAGGTACATACTAATTCCATGCATTCACCATTAATTTTTCTTAATTTTTTTTTTTTTTTTAATTTCGCTTGAGAAAATAACGATGAAGAGGGAAAAGCCATACAATGCCTTTAAAGTGCTTGTTAACAAAAACAAACTGGACGTTTTTCTAGATGACCAGATATGGCCTGACGGCGTGACTTTTAGGCGCTTTATTCATTTCAAGAATAGAAGGGAAGACAAAAATAATTCCATTTTTGGGAGCGAGGCAATAACAAACTCAAATAATGGATAGTATTTCAAAAATGATCGTAATAACATTCAATTGCAAAAATATCAAAAGGTCGGTGAACTGTGTGCGTTCACTGTGCAAAACAGCTGATATTGTTTTGCTACAAGAAACGTGGTTATACCCACATGATCTAACCTTTCTTGATAGTGTTGATCAGGAATTCAGTTATACGGGAAAGTCTTCAGTGGATACGTCAGCTGGCATGTGTAAAGGGAGACCCTACGGAGGGCTCGCCATACTATGGCGTAAAACTGCATTTAGCTACGTGAGTGAGGTACAATGTATCAGTGACCGTATATGTGCAGTGAATATAGTGGTGAACAACAGGTGTTTTTTGGTTATAAACATGTATATGCCGACGGATTGTCGTGAAAATCTACCACTTTTTACGGAGTGTCTTAGCGAGATGTATTCTATTATACAAAACAATAATGCTGAAGCAGTGTATGTGTTGGGAGATTTCAACGCGCACCCGGGTGAGTCATTTTGTGATGAACTTATAAGTTTTTGTAGTGAGCAGGAATTAGTATGCGCGGATCTAGATTACTTAGGCATATTATCGCAAACATACACGTTCATTAGTGACTCACACGGGTGTAAGCGCTGGCTCGACCACAGTCTTGTCACACAAGCGGCGGGAAAAACAATTTTAAACATTGAGGTTATTTATGATACGTTTTGGTCAGATCACTTTCCCTTAAAAATAGAATGTAATGTAAATGTTATTAGATTAAAAACTAGTGTAATTGAATCATCGCTTAATGGTGTTCGATGGGGTGAGAGAAGCCCTGATGAAATAAAGGAGTACGCGTACATGTGTAACAACAAATTGAAAAACTTAGATTTTCCTGAGGAATTTGAGCTATGCGCTGATATTTTTTGTGATGATCCCAATCATAGGTTATTGTTGGATTCGATGTATAATAACTTAGTATCTATATTAAGTGAATCAGCTAGTGTAAACAGAGTGTCTAAAGCCATTATTAGAAAGAAAGTTATAAAAGGCTGGAACAAGCATGTCAAAGATTTTCATACTCAGGCAAGGTCTAAGTTTATATTGTGGATGTGGTATGGGGAACCCAGTAGCGGGCCTATCTATGAGGACATGATATTAAGTCGTAAAGTATTTAAATCAAAATTGAAATGGGTCATTAAGAACCAAGAAAAAATTGCAATGGATATATTGGCCTCGCTCCATTCTAAGAAATGTTTCTCGTCATTCTGGAAAGGTACTAAAAAGCTCAATGTCTCTCCAAGCTTACCAGTTAGAGTGGAGGGTGAGAGTGACCACACTGGGATAGCTAATTTATTTAAAGAGCAGTTTATTGTGAGCTCACCTCTTGAGTCTGTGGGAAGGGTGAATGATGCTGAGTCTTATCAATCAGGAACACCCTTTAAGTTTACGTGTACAGAAATAAAAGCAGTCATTAAATGTATGAAGCGGGGAAAGTCTCCTGGCCATGATGGACTCAGCATTGAGCATCTCCAAAATGCTGGTGTGCACTTACCAAGAGTAATAACCATGTTTTTAAATCTTTGTGTGGGCCATTCTTACCTTCCACAGGAGATGCTTGATACGTTAGTTGTACCTATTGTAAAGAATCGGACGGGAGACATAGCTGACAAAGGGAACTATAGGCCAATATCATTGGCAACCGTGATAGCCAAAGTGTTTGACAGTGTGCTTGACACGCACTTAAGTAACTTTACAAAACTACACGACACACAGTTCGGTTTTCGTGCGGGGCTGTCTACAGAGAGTGCAATACTTGCGTTAAAGCACACTGTCAAATATTATACGGACAGGAAGACACCAGTGTACGCTTGTTTCCTAGACCTTTCCAAGGCGTTCGACCTGGTTTCATATAAGGTTTTATGGGAGAAGCTTCGGAAGGCGGGAGTTCCGGCTGCATTGGTGTCAATATTATCTATCTGGTATGAAAAGCAGAGGAACTTTGTAAAATGGTCCAATGCATTATCAGACCCATATAAACTGAAATGTGGTGTGAGGCAGGGGGGTCTGACTTCCCCGAGAATATTTAATATTTATGTTAACAACTTGCTTGTTGAGCTCAGCAGTACTCATGTCGGTTGCCATGTGGACGGAGTTAGTTTAAATAATTTAAGTTACGCAGACGATATGGTGCTGCTGAGCCCCACAATCGGGGGAATCAGAAAGTTACTCACTATCTGTGAAAGATACGCTGAACAACATGGGCTAAAGTATAATCCCACGAAAAGTGAGTTATTGGTTTTTAGAGGAAGAAATAAATGTCCCTCAAATGTCCCACCCGTAGAACTGAACGGTTTACCCTTGAACAGGGTGTCGAAATTTAAATATTTGGGCCATATTATTACCGAGGATCTAAAAGATGACTTAGACATGGAAAGCGAGCGCAGGGCGCTGGCTGTGAGGGGAAACATGCTAGCACGCAGGTTTGCTGGTTGTTCAGCACCGGTTAAAATAACACTTTTTAAGGCGTTTTGTCAAATATTTTACACCAGCAGTCTGTGGGCTAATCATACCCAAAAAGCAGACAGCGCACTGCGCATTCAATATAATAACGCCTTCAGGGCGCTGTTGAGGCTTCCACCTTACTGTAGTGCGTCAGGGATGTTTGCGGATGCGCACACTGACGATTATTTCGCGATCATGCGCAAAAAAGTGGCATCAGTGATACGTAGATTGAGGGGAAGCAGCAATAGCATTCTGAAGGTGTTTGCAGAAAGGCTAGAAGGGCCTACTATGGATAGATTTATCAAACTGCATGTCAGACATGGGACTTGATGAATCTTCCTCCTCTTATCTTGGCGGTATTTTTAGTGTGTATTTGTGTTTTTATTGTGTATTTGTGTTTTTATTGTTGTACGAGTACTCATGTGTGTTTAAGTGTTACTACTAACATAGTTTTTAAGTTTGTACTGATTACTAACACGCTATGGGCCGGCGACGCCTGAAAATAAACGATTTTTATTTTTATTTTTATTTTTATTTTATTTATTAAGATCTGCACCAAAAATAAATTGTTCGAAAATCGAACTGGCCACCACGAGTAGAACATAAATAAAAGAAAAATACAACACAAATTAAAAGAGGCGCGAATACTGAAAATTGCTTTGCTTTGAATTACTTAACTACATACAAATTTTCACAAAAATGTCGAGTGACGATAGTGATTTGACTTCGGAGTACATTAAATCCGAAGCTATTGGCATTGCCAACAATCTACTCCCAGAAAATTCCAACGAATCGTACATTAAAGCCTACGACGATTTTAACAAATTGAAAACTACAAAGGGCGTCAAGTCTGTATCTGAATCAGTGCTTTTAGTCTACTTCCAGCATTTATCATGTACAAAGAAGCCAAGTAGCCTATGGTGCATCTGTTTGATGCTCAGGTCAACAATAAGCATCAATATATAATATACAAATTAATACATACACCAAATTACCGGCATTTTTAAAAAGGAAATCAGAAGGACATCGTCCTAAGAAATCAAAAGTTTTCACAGCTCAAAATGTGGAAACGTTTCTAAATGAAGCCCCAGACCACAGCTTTCTTGCCACCAAAGTAAGGACCTACCTATTGATTCAATTTATAGTAACTAAAATAGCTAAATACGAGTACTTTATAAAGGTAAGTATAGGTACTAGCTACCCGCTCCTGAATCAACTGTCTTAAATTACTTACTTTAGGTTTGCATGACATATATTTTGACATTGTCGAGCGGTGGTGTGGTGGTTTGTGGTGGATCTTTAAAAAATGCTTCTCTGTAAACGCTCCAACATCGTTTACAGAGGTTTACAGGTTACTTAGCCCTCGAAAGATCTCCTACAAACACGTGTGCCGTGTGAAAAATAACCCATTTAGTGAGATCCACCTTTCATTTCATTTGTTATGGTCCCCATTTTGTATTTGGATTCCCTGATTTTCGGCGCCGACGCGCAGCGTGCTCGAAAAACTACCGATAACCAAAATTTTGCACGTCATTTTTGCTTTTTACTCCCGAAATCCCAAAAAACTACACCCCTACTTTAGAATAACCACAGTATTTATATGTCCATCGTTAAAAAAACTTACTACATAAACAATATAACCAACTTCCATAAAACAGAAACACTATAAACTCCAAAATAACTTTAGTTTATGAAATCGTTAGCACGAAATTACCGAAACAAAAGGTTTTTTTTGCGCTTTGAAGTGTTATGTTTATGAAGTCGGCAACTAGTCGCAGAGAGCTTGGAGAGGAAAGGGATTGCAGAAAGGTGGAGAAAAGAAAAAAATCGGAATGATCCCGTCAAACTAGAGGAAATAAATTTGATGTCGGCAACAAATTTTGTTGTTTTACCAATTCTGGTGTCGACAATATATTAGAAGCTTTCAGGATTAAATAAATACGTATTTTTTGCATATCAACGTCTTATATTTATAAAAAAATTCAGATACAGAATTTTCCACCAATATTAGGTGATAATCATAGTTGTTGTTGTTGTTTCTGACCCATGTGACAAGTCTTTTTTAACGGAACCTCTTCGACTCTGGAATTAGTCGACGCATGCATTGCGTACAACATCTTTTTGCAAGCCAGGGGGACATTCTGCTTGGCATATACCAGTTAAAGGATCTCTGACCTGGCCAGGGAGACATCCTGCTTTGATTGCATCTGGATCTGCATCTCGCCTGCTTTGAAGTAAAAGTCCATCTTTACCGGTGTACTGACATTGGATTTTACCCACGCTTGCTATTATAACTACAAAGACGAGTAACTTAAACATTCTTGAATTTGTTTTGAGTCCTTCCACAGGATGACTGTGAATGTTGATGGCCGTGTATGCCTATTTATATATCATATAAAATTAATCAATCTGCTACACTATTCAATTTGATTTTATTGGTGAGACAATTATTTTATAAAATACAAAATTTATTTTTATCGAGCTTGTTAGATCGGTAAATAATCTCTAATACTCGTAAATTTATAACCGTTCCATGTACATATCTAATTGTATCGTTAAGCCAATTTTCTTCATAGCTCTTCAGGGATGTTGTACAAAGGGTTGTGTTGTTATTAAAAATAATAAACTTTCTTAGATTTCACTGACACACACATGAGTGTGTCAGTGAAATCTAAGAAACTTTATAACATGTAATACATAAAAATAATATATTACGTAAGTTACCATCCTACTCAAATACTAACCTACGAGTACCTACCTATTTAGAAGTGAAACTTCTATAGAGACTTCTTTAGAGAGTATTAGGATTATAACAAGCTCGATAAAAAAAAAAATTGTATTTTATAAAAATAATTGCCACACCAATAAAATCAAATTGAATGGTGTAGCATGTTGATTAATACCAAGATACAAATAAGGAGCCTTTTCTAAAAGCAGCATTTCAATTTTATTTTTTGTAATAAAGGAACACTTATTGTGGCATAACTATAATAGTTAGACATATGCTGTCGCAACACTTTTTGTAAATAATGATGTGTTCTGCAAAGTCATAGTACATTATTTTATTCTATCATCAATAGTTTTCGCAGCGCACACGATGTAAAGAATATTTTAGATAATTTTTTACTACAATGGGTTACATTATTGGAGTTTTAGTAAGGATCGCTAATTTTTTTGAAAATATAATATAGCCTATATCACCCGGGGATAGTGTAGCTTCCCAAAAGTGAAAGAATTTTTCAAATCGGTTCAATATAAAAACTTGAGATTCCAATCTATTCTCTCCGTACGCCGCTGCCGCCTCTCACCACGCGATATATCGTCTACCCCCTCCACGCGGCCGTAATGCTTTTTCGTGACAGAAAAAATCCTAATACCCCCGTCTCTATAGAAGTTTCACTTCTAAAAAGGTAAGTAGGTTAGTATTTGAGTAGGATGGTAACTTACGTAATATTATTATTTGTATGTATTACATGTTATAAACTTTTTTATCAAAATCTAAGGAAGTTTATTATTTTTAATAACAACACAACCCTCTATACAACATCCCTGAAGAGCTATGAAGAAAATTGGCTTAACGATAGAATTAGATATGTACATGGAACGTTTATAAATTGATTAGAGATTATTTACGGTTATAACAAGCTCGACAAAAATATTTTTTTTATTTTATAAAAATAATTGTCACACCAATAAAATCAAATTGAATAGTGTAGCATATTGATTAATCTTATATGATATATAAATAGACATACATGGCCATCAACATTCACAGTCATCCTGTGGAAGGACTCAAAACAAATTCAAGAATGTTTAAGCTACTCGTCTTTGTAGTTATAATAGCAAGCGTGGGTAAAATCCAATGTCAGTACAGCGGTGAAGATCTACTTTATCTTCTAAGCAGACGAGAAGCAAATCCAAGTCCAGATGCATTCAAAGCAGGATGTCTCGCTGGCCAGTACAGAGATCCTAAAACTAGTATATGCAAAGAATGTCCCCCTGGCATGCAAAGAGATACTGCACGTAATGCATGCCTCACCATATTCCTGAGTCGAAGAGGTTCCGTTAAGAAAGACTTGTCACATGGGTGAATTTTAACAACTATGATTATAATCTAATATTGGTGGAAAATTCTGTTTTTGAATTTTTTTATAAATATAAGACGTTGATATGCAAGAAATACGTATTTATTTAATCCTGAAAGCTTCTAATATATTGTCGACACCAGAATTGGTAAAACACCAAAATTGATTGCCGACACCAAATTTATTTCCTCTAGTTTGACGGGATCATTCCGATTTTTTTCTTTTCTCCACCTTTCTGCAATCCCTTTCCTCTCCAAGCTCTCTGCGACTAGTTGCTGACTTCATAAACACTTCAAAGCACAAAAAGACCTTTAGTTTCGGTAATTTCGTGCTAACGATTTCATAAACTAAAGTTATTTTGGAGTTTATAGTGTTTCTGTTTTATGGAAGTTGGTTATATTATTTATGCAGTAAGTTTTTTTAACGATGGACATATAAATACTGTGGTTATTCTAAAGTGGGGGTGTATTTTTTTGGGATTTCGGGAGTAAAAAGCAAAAATGACGTGCAAAATTTTGGTTATAGGTAGTTTTTCGAGCACGCCGGCGCCGAAAATCAGGGAATCCAAATCCAAAATGGCGACCATAACAAATGAAATGAAAGGTGGATCTCACTAAATGGGTTATTTTCCACACGGCGCACCTGTTTGTAGGAGATCTTTCGAGGGCTAAGTAACTTGTAAACCTCTGTAAACGATGTTGGAGCGTTTACAGAGAAGCATTTTTTAAAGATCCGCCACAAACCACCACACCACCTGCTCGACAATGTCAAATTATATGTCCTGCAAACCTAACCTAAAGTAAGTCATTTAAGACAGTTGATTCAGGAGCGGGTAGCTAGTACCTATACTTACCTTAATAAAGTATGTAGCTATTTTAGTTACAATAAATTGATTCAATAGGTAGGTACTTACTTTGGTGGCAAGAAAGCTGTGGTCTGGGGCTTCATTTAGAAACGTTTCCACATTTTGAGCTGTGAAAACTTTTGATTTCTTAGGACGATGTCCTTCTGATTTCCTTTTTAACAATGCCGGTAATTTGGTGTATGTATTAATTTTGTTTAGTATTGCCATACTAATTTATAATATACTATTCAAATCTATCTATCCTTTTCTCACTATCCCTCTCTCTCTGGTACAGCCATTCGACATACACGCGCTCTGTACAATATTATTTAAAACTGTGGAATTAAGCACCCAATATCATTGTGAAGTGTGTAATAACAAGTTTTATTAAACAGTTTGTGATTGTGCATATTTGTTTCTTTAAAAACAACCTGCTGACGTCAACAATTCTCAACATAAAATTGGTCCTTCGAGCTGTTCCGGACGCCATTTTTTTGGTGGTTAGGGCGTGTTGCGCTAAGCCGGCAGGAAGTCATCGACAAGATCGACGAAAGTCGGCTATCTTCGGGTCGCGTCGTGCCACCTCGGGCCTCTTCGGCATACATCGCCAGCGCCTTTTACGAAGAAACAAGTGCTGTTTTACCGACAGGGCCGGAGAGAAGCAGCCAATAGGCAATCGGCATTTTAAGTTGTCGATAAAGCAGACGATATACGGCGGATTCAACCAATCGCGCTGCTGTAACAAAACTTCCGAGTGTCGCTATCTATCTCCGGAAGTCCGAAAAAAAAAAAAAGATTCGGCCGACGCCTACGTCGTGAACAGTGAATCGAAAAACGTGTTTTTGCAGTTTTATCAATAATTCAAGCTCGTTGCATAATTTATATAGTACAACAGTACAGAAAATATCATAAGCTGACAAGCATCTTACAATACAAATCGTTTGATTCCATCCAACACAAAAGATGGAAGAAATTGAAAACTTGCGCACGACCCGTGCCGCCATTAAAGGTAAAATAACAAGAATATCCAACTATGTGCAGAACTACGACCCTGCAAAGCTTACTAAACGCGACCTACAGGTCAGATCAGAAGAATTAACCAAACTGATGGATCGATACGATGAAATCCAAATCAATATTGTGATGTTGGACTCGCTCGACCGGCAACAAGTCAACGAACAGGATCGGGAGACAACCGAAACGAAATATTATTCTACTAAAGCACAAATTGCATCATTAACAGGAGGTTCGCAACAAGAAATGGAGCAATCTCATTTAAATTCTACCACATTACATGATTGTACGGCAAGGAAACCTCGTGTCAAGCTGCCATTACTGGAGCTTCCAAAGTTCGACGGTGATATCCGTGAGTGGCCAGCATTCAAGAACATATTCTACGCCTCTGTTGACAGTGTAGACCTTCCAACAGTGAACAAACTTCAATATCTGAAGTCCGCCCTGTCAGGAGAAGCGGCTGGGCTTATTGATTTTTATTTTATTTTAAAAGTCTTTATTGTTAACATAATAATATAACGTGCATACAATCAGATCCTATTCTAATTATGAACAAATTAAAAAAAAAAAAATAACAAGTTCTTAGGCTAACTTACCTTTACAAACATTTTACACTGAGTTTACTATTCCTAATCTTTAAACATTATACAATAAGTCCACAAGAACACAGTAATATTCGAACGCACAAAAGTCTTAGTAGCACTGACTCTAAACGCATACTAAGGCTGGGCTTATTCTCCCTCGCGCGCTCCGCCTCCTCCTTCGCGAGCATAACTGCTTCGCAGAAGGAGGTGATGGCCTCCCATGCACTCTCGCTCCGGACCATGGCCTGAACCAGGGCCGGACGCGAGAGATCGCCGCTGCCGATCGCCTCCGTGAGGACACGGTGGTGCTCCGCCCAAGCAGGGTAGACCTCCACCGTATGCTCCACCGTGTCCTCCGGGCGATCCACACAATAGTGACACCCGGGCGTTTCCTCCCGCTTGATCCTGAACAGGAACCTCCCGAAACAACCGTGTCCGGTGAGGACCTGCGTCAGGCGGAAGGTGAGGACGCCGTGGCGCCTCTCTAGCCACTCCT
Source organism: Agrochola macilenta (assembly GCA_916701695.1). Classification (NCBI taxonomy): domain Eukaryota; kingdom Metazoa; phylum Arthropoda; class Insecta; order Lepidoptera; family Noctuidae; genus Agrochola; species Agrochola macilenta. The sequence goes on along the minus strand of OU753554.1, from coordinate 3,190,718 downwards.
CAAAGAGGGGCCTTACCGCCGCAATTGTGGCGTGCCCAGCGCTGGGTTGCGACAATCGCACACTCCATGCCGCCATGAGATCCCGCCGGAGCTCTGTCCGCTGTGCCGCGATTTGTTGCGGAAGCGGAGTTATACCCCGGCGTTTCGCCTCCTCGCGCAACTCCCACATGTGCGCGAGGACCTTCGCCTCCATATCTCATGGCGGTAGTCCGGCAAGGAGACCGTGCGGTATCCCCGGACCAGCCTAATGGCCATGACCCTTTGGGACGCGTTCAACCGCTGGGCCGGTCGCAGCCTCAATGAACGCGCCCACACCGGTGCCCCGTAAAGGGCCATGGACCGCACGATCTCCGCGTAGAGCCTCCGGCAGGAGGCGTTTGGACCCCCTAGGTTGGGCAGGAGCCGCTTCAAAGCAGCCCCAGCCCTATCCAGTTTGGGAGCCAAACGTCGGAAGTGCTCCACGAAGTTCCACCGGGTGTCGAGGACGAGTCCCAGGTACTTCATCGTCGACTCGACACCGATGTGAACCCCTCCTGCCGTTATCTGGGAACCCGACAGTGGCGCGTTTTACCTCGCTTCTTATAACTGAGGAAAACTACAGTAAGGCACTAGATATACTAGCAAAAAGGTATGAGAACCAAACTATGATTGTTTATTTTCACTTAAAAGGTATTACTAATTACAATGTTGTTAATAAACATAACTTAAAAGAATTTCTAGTAACTTTACAACAAAGTTTAGATTCCCTTAAAGCTATTAAGCTGCCTGTAGACAGTTGGGATGTCCTATTAGTATTCCTAATTTCACATAAACTGGACAACTCGCTGAGAGCAGCGTGGGAATTAAATAAAAAAGAAAGTGCTCTTGCTACATTTTCTGAGTTGCTGGATTTCTTAAGCGTAAGGCGCTCAGCATTTGAATTACTCAATGACAAGCCTTGTGATAGGCCTACTGTTAAAACTACACATTTGTCATCAACCTCAATGAGACCTCAATTAAATTGTTTATTATGTCAACAAAAGCATGACTTACATAAGTGCCCTAATTATATAGAAATTAGTGTACCTGATCGTATTAACCTTATAAAGTCTAAAACTTTGTGTTTTAACTGTTTACAGCCTTATCATGCAAAACATAAGTGTTCAAAACTGAAGTGTTTGACATGCCATCGCAAACATCATACAAGTATACATATGGATCATCCTAAACAAGTCAGTTCTGCCACAGCAGATGTTAAGCTACCTGTTGCTATTGCCTCACTGAACTCTTGCGTGCAACAGCACAATACTGAAAATACAAGTGTCCAATGTGAAACAAACTCTCAATCTAACCCATCATCGGTTCTTGTCTCAAACACTAAACATCATACTACCTTGCTATCAACAGCTATCATAAAAATACAGGATGCTATGGGAAATTGGGTAAATGCAGTTAGTGTAATAACACAGAGGCTTGCAGATGTGCTAAAGCTTCCATATAGCTACCATGCATGCACAATTAAAGGTGTGGGCAACAAAGACAGCCTTGCACAATTAAGTATAAATGCTAATATTTCTTCTCGACATAATGCTTATAACTCTAATCTAACATTTATAGTTATGAACAACATTACAGTGCCATTACCGCATACTTACATACCTACACGCAACTGGGACATACCTCCCACGCTTATATGCAAACTAGCAGACCCCACATTCTTTATACCTAGCACTATAGACATACTCATAGGTGCCGAGCTTTTCTTTTCTCTCTTACTAACAGACCGCATAAAGTTAGGTCACAACCTACCGGTCATGATTGATACAGTATTCGGTTGGATTGTATCAGGCACACTCACAAGTGACATGTCTTTACAGGCATGTTGTCCTGACCAACACGTTAGCATGTATGTATCTTTATTATCAACAGATCAGCTTCTACAACGCTTCTGGGAACAAGAGGAAATCACACCTCAAAAGTTAATATCTCCACAAGATAAATATTGTGAAACCTTATATGAGTCTACTACAATACAAGATCACTCGGGTAAATACACAGTTAATCTACCCCTACAGACAGACAAACTACAAGATTTAGGTAACTCATTTAATACTGCTTACCGATGCTTATTACAGTTAGAGTCTAGATTTAAAAAAGATCCTTCATTATTCACTCAATATAAGGAATTTATCGATGAATATATTGCATTGGGTCATGCATATTATGTAAAGGAATTCTCCCCTACACACTCACTTACCTGTCATAAAATCTGAAAGTAGATCAACAAAGTTAAGAGTTGTTTTTAATGCTAGTTCTAAAACATCAACAGGCACATCCTTGAATGATATTCTACATGATGGTCCTAACATTTACAATGATCTACTTAATATAATGCTGAAATTCAGACTATTCAAGTATGCCTTTTCTTGTGATATAGTTAAAATGTTCAGAGGTATATTTGTGAATCCAAATCAAAGATCATATCAGAGGATTTTATGGAGAGAATCTCAATCTGATCCACTCAAATGCATAGAATTAGCAACAGTTCAGTTACATATGGCACTAAGTGTGCACCTTATCTTGCATGTCGCACTATGTTAGATTTGGCTTACAAAAATAAAGAGACTCATAGTCTAGCTGCAGAATGCATAGAAACTTGCAGTTATATGGATGACTATTTATCTGGGCAACAGTCCCTTGAACAGTGTACTCAACTCTGTTTACAACTAATGGATTTGCTTTAAAAAAGCTGGGTTCAAGTTACACAAATGGACTTCAAACGACCCTCATATTTTAACACAGATTGCAAGTCCTACTATGGAAACATCTAGTGAACATAATTCACAAAATAATTCTAGTTCTCAAAACAATTCGTACGATTTTAGCAAGCTTTAGGTTTAATGTGGCTACCTACACAGGACATACTCCATACTCATATACCTGAAATTACAAGCGTTTCTCACACTAAAAGATCTATATTATCACAGATAGCACAGATGTTTGATCCAATAGGTATTCTAGCACCTACAGTAATTATTCCTAAAATTCTAATACAAGACATATGGAAAGAAAACATTGAATGGGATAGTCCCATACCTAATAATTTACAAGATAATTGGCAAAAGTTTATTGATCAATTAAGCTACTTAAAGTCTATTAAGATCCCAAGATGGTATTTTACTGATATACCTATTAATGTATCCCTAATTGGATTTTGTGACGCATCAAAGAAAGCGTATGGTGCTTGCTTATATTTGAAAGCAAATTATCCTAACAAAAAATCTACTTGCATTTTGGTCATGGCCAAGTCTAGAGTTGCTCCTATTAAAAGACAACAGTCGATTCCCAGACTAGAGTTATGTGGAACACTATTGCTATCAAAAATATGTGATAAGTTTATTAACACTACAAAAAATAATATAGAAATTGATCATACAGTTCTATTTACAGACTCGTCCATTGTTCTAAACTGGATAAAATCCCCTTACAAACATAAACATGACGCATATGTCTCTCATCGTATAATACAGGTTATAGAATTAACTGCCTCGGATGATTGGTATTATATAAACACCAAACAAAATCCAGCAGATTTAATAACTAGAGGGGTTATGCCCAAACAATTGTCCACTTGTGATTTATGGTGGGAAGGCTCTACCTGGATTAAACAAGATAGATCTACATGGCCTATATCAGAGCCCCAAGTAATTACTCCTGCCCACAATACATGTACACAACTATGTCATACTTCCACACATATGTACGTTGAATAAAATTCCTATTAATTATGAATATTTTTATGACTTGTTTCTTAAAGTATCTAACTTCACAAAGTTAACAAGAATCATTGCATTCATATTTAGATTCATAAATAAAATAAATAACAAGGGTCAAAGCTATTCTCCTTACTTATCTGTACAAGAACTCAACAAAGTTACTACTTTTATTGTTCATATAACAAAACTTAAGTCTTTTTCAAGAGAATATTTAGAATTATCTTCACTCAGGCAATTAGATAATGCAGACTTATCTAAACGAAAACTATACACATTTCAATCCAGTCCCATAAGGAAACTAAATCCTTTCCTAGACCAAGACCAGCTCATCAGAGTTGGAGGTCGTATTCAGCATTCAGACATATCTTATAATCAAGCTCACCCTATTATACTACCTGCTAAAAATCACATAACATCATTAGGAATACAAAACACTTTATATAATATAAGATTAAAATATTGGATTATACATGGTAGGAATGAAGTCAAAAAGATAGTTCATTCCTGTACTAAATGTATTAGATTTAGAGCACAAACCTGTGGTCAGCAAATGGCTAGTCTCCCTTCTCCACGAGTAACCCTAACAAGAGCGTTTCTTCATGTAGGCATTGATTTCAGTGGTGCAATAGCTATCAGGAGTTCAATTACTAGAAACTGTAGGTACACAAAGGGAAACATATGTCTATTTGTATGTCTAGCGACTCGAGCTATACACTTAGAGCTTGTAACTATTTGAGTTCCCAGGCATTTATTTGTGCTTTGAAAAGGTTTGTATCTCGAAGAGGTACTCCAACATGTTTGTTTACTGATAATGCTACTAATTTCAGAGGTTCTAAAACTGAATTACATGAGCTTTATAAAATGTTCAAGTCGGATAAGTCTTACAGCCAAATAATTGATTTTTGCGTTTCTAATTCTATTAATTATAAATTTACAACACCTCTTGCCAATCATATGGGTGGTATTTATGAAGCTGGTATAAAATCAGTAAAGTCATTTCTTATTAAAAGACATTTATTTTCTACTAAATTGACTTACGAATTGTTATATACTACTTTAGTCCAAATAGAGGGCATATTAAATTCAAGACCATTATGTACAATTGCTGATGTTCACGATAATGTTATCTGTTTAACGCCAGCCCATTTAATCATAGCAACTTCTATAACAGACATACCAGAACCTAGTGTGTTAGATTTAAATGAATCTAGAATAAGTGTATACCAAAAAATAATGTTAATAAAACAAAGATTTTGGAAACAATTTTATTTTGCTTATATTTCTGAGTTACAAAGTAGAAATAAGTGGTTAGACATTAAGAAAAACTTAAAAATAGGAGACTTTGTAATAATTAAAGATGAATGTACACCTCCTACTTTGTGGCCTTTAGGTAAAGTTATATCTACTAATGTAAACAAAAATGACAACTTAATAAGATCTGTAACCATTCATACATCCAAGGGTGATTATACTAGGCCCATACATAAATTGATTTTGTTACAATAATGTAATAATAATAACTAGTTTATGATATTTACTACATTGAGATTTGTATGTTTAAACGTAATAATAGTGAAACAGAACTATTTAGCTGCTAACATAAATAATTATTGCTGTGACTTAATTAATAGCATATCTTAACATAATTAAAAACTTACCTTACATTGTAAAATATTATACTTGCTCACTAAATTAACTACTTATAAAACAACTTGCATTGTCAGCATTAAACTTTCAAGTAGTGCAGTTTTGTTAAAAGAAGGCGTGAGAATGTTTAGTATTGCCATACTAATTTATAATATACTATTCACATCTATCTATCCTTTTCTCACTATCCCTCTCTCTCTGGTACAGCCATTCGACATACACGCGCTCTGTACAATATTATTTAAAACTGTGGAATTAAGCACCCAATATCATTGTGAAGTGTGTAATAACAAAGTTATATTAAACAGTTTGTGATTGTGCATATTTGTTTCTTTAAAAACAACCTACTGACGTAAACAATTCTCAACAAATTTGTATATTATTTTTGAAAACTGATGTTAAACAGATGCACCAGAGGCTACTTGGCTTCTTTGTACATGATATTTATACTGATATATTTATGATCATTTCAGACGGCTTTGAAAAACATGTAACTGATCTACGTGCCGTATTCGACCGTCTACGTGTTTTCAAGCTACGCGCGAACAGGCACAAGTGCGTCTTCGCCAGGGAGCAGGTCAAATACCTTGGACACGTGATTACCCCGCAGGGTACCTATATCACCGGATCAGGATAAAGTACGTAGTGTTTTAGAGATGAAGGAGCCAAGGAGTCTCCAGCAACTTCGTACTTTCATCCAAACATGTTCGTTGTTCCGGAAGTTCATAAGGAAGGTACGAAGAAGAATCAGCCTTGGACTTGGAGTCAAGAGCAAACAGAAGCGTTTGTTGAGCTGAAAAGGCACCGCACCACTTCATCCATTCTAGTACAAGCTGATTACTCTAAACCCTTTATTTTGCGAACAGATGCCAGCGCTTATGCTTTGGGTGCGGTTTTACTCCAGGGGGAGTCACCACACGATGAACATCCAATCGAGTATGCCAGCCGCCTTCTGATACCGGGCTCAACGCAACTACTCGACTACGGAACGGGAGGCTCTGGCCGTGGTATGGGCTGCGAGCGGTTCCGTAGTTATATAGATGGGTAATCAGGTATGCGTAAGAAGTGACCTTGAAGTGGTTATTTTCAATAAAGTCGCCAAGTGGCAGGCTCGTTCGCTGGGCTTTGAAATTACAAGCATTTGACTTGCAATTCGACTACACTCCAGGTAAGTGTAATGTCATAGCCGATACTCTCAGTCGACCGGTCAATTATGAAGAGACAGCACCTGTCTATGAGCTCTCTCCTGTGGTTGTGGAGGTTCCACGCTGGGAAGCCTCTAGCACACGTGAGTTACAATTATCGGATCCCGAAGTCGCCAAAATCATCCAGGACTTGGAGGGTAACGATGAAGTAGCTACTACCCGTTGGGCCGGGAGAGGCTATTACTTAAGTCGAGGCGTACTCTACCGTTATGTTATGGAAGTTGACTCTGAGGAGCCGCAACTTGTTATACCAGTGACTTTGAGGAGTAAACTGATGTTCGAATGCCATGACGCACCTACTGCTGCTCATGGAGGTATTGAGCGAACATTACATCGTATCTCTCAGAGATATTACTTCCCAGATATGAGACAGTTTGTTACGGGATACTTAAAGACTTGTAAAGAGTGCCAACGCTACAAGCTCTCGAATGTCAAACCAGCTGGTCTGCTACAAAGTCCAGTGCCAGCTCAAAGGTTTGAAGTAATTGCAGTGGATCTTTTTGGGCCTTTGCCTAAGGGGTCTAAAGGTGAAAGGTGGATATTAATTATAGAAGACACTGCTAGTAAGTGGGTCAAGCTATTTGCCATCACTGCAGCTACGTCTGAGATCTGCGCTAAAACTTCTGTAAACGAGATATTTATGCGGTATGGTGTACCTAGGAGAATGATCTCTGATAACGGAGTGCAGTTTGTGGCTGACGTTATGCAGAAGGCCATGTTCGTTTTGGGTGTAAAGCAAAACCTTGTGCCCTTGTACCACCCAGAGGCTAACCCAGTAGAGAGAAAAAACAGGGAATTGAAGGCCCAGCTCACCATATTAATTGAAGGTCATCATGACCGCTGGCCTGAGATATTACCTTTTGTCCGCTTTTCTTTTAACAGCTCTCTTACTAGCTCAATATAGCAAACACCTGCATTCCTCACGTTCGGTCGCGAACTCCTTTTTTTACCTTTAGCTGCGGCTACGGATTTACGAGCAATCATTGAGGCCGAGAATTTCGTGCCACAAATAACGCCGTATCTGCGTAAACTGGCTACCACCATCACCACAGCTAAAGAGCGCTTAGAGCACCATTAAGATGTGAGAAAGTCTCAAGCCGACAAGAATCGTACTAAGGCAGAGACTTTTGTAGAAGGGGACTTGGTGTTGATGACGACCCATGTTCTCAGTAACACCGCTAAAGGTTTTACCTCGAAGTTCGTCCCTAAGCGGGACGGTCCATATGAAATCGTTAAGAAAGTAAGCCCTACGACTTACCTTTTGGCTTATAATAAGGATGGGACCAAGGAGGTCATTGGAAAGTATCACATGTCAGACTTGCGCCGATATCATTCTAGGGAGGGTGAATGTCCTGAGCCTGTAGTTCCTAAGCGTCGCAGAGGACGCCCTCGTAAACTCCGCTAGTCTATTTTTGTTTTGTTTTTATTTTTTATTTTGACCGGTCATGACATAACCCGGTCAAAAGGGGGAGGATGCGTCGTTCCTTACTTTGTTTGACCAGGCATGGGGTCATAACCTGCTCAAAAGGGGGAGGACAGTTTAACATACATATAATATCACAATATAATATAATATGTTAAGACAAATATATTAAGGGTTTCGGGGCGAAGATAAGATTTCGTAATAATTTCCTTGTGCGTTGCTCAGCTGACGGATGACAGACTGAGATTGTCCAAAAAAGGTGCGCGTCGTCTGTTTTTTCACTGCTTCTAGCACAAGACATCCTAGCTAGAAGCACCCTTTTTGGACGAGCGGATTGTGGCGGGAGCGGTTCTAAATATTTTTCTGTACTGTTCTAAATATTGTACCTACTGTACTGTTCGCGTTATAATATGTATTTTTGAAATATGGTAATTAAGCCCTTTCCCTAACCCTTTTTGTCTGTCTCTGATATCTTGTTTACACCTTTTTAGTTGGCTTTTTGTAGCAGTTGGGTTTTAGTATTTACTACTTTTTTTTTTTTATTCTGTCGTGTTATTACCTAGTTCATCCATGTTTAATGTTATTAAAGGCCACAGGCATCCGCTGGATGCGAGAAGCACCGGTCAAAATGGCAGTGCTTGGCCTACGTCCAGCAGTGGGGCTCTTTCGACTGAACTGACTAAATGATGATGACTTTCCCAATTTTATTTATTTTATCCTCTCATGCGGGTCAATTTTGCATATTTTAGAAAATAATGACTGCCATTGAGTATTATACATTCATGATTCACATGGCGTAAATAAAATATTAGGGTACCAATCCGAGTCCGAATCTTAACATAATTATATAAGTGTACATGGAATAAGTTTCAATATCCAATATTATACTCAGTTTCCGTTGGAATATTACATGATTCTATATTTGATAATGAAAAGTTTAATATATTTAAACATACTAGGAACACCCGTATACGGCGTAAGCAGACACCTAGAAATTGTTCCAATTGCAAAATGACAAATAATTAAGATTATCAGTTCCATAAATTCTAAAAAAAATATTTGTTGTCCAATTTCAGATTGTAAGGTTGAAACACATTTTTACCCGACTACGGCGAAACAAAAAGGAGGGTTATGATTTTGACCGGTCTGTATGTATGTTCATCTGTTACCTCATAACTTCTAAACTGCTGGTCATAATTTGACAAATGAGATATCGTTGGAAACGTCTTGATTGTCCGCTGGACAGGCTATATATGACGTTACATTAAATTAAATATGGCGCCCTCTAGAGGATATAAAGTCATGAACTAAAAAAAAAAAATTATTTATTTATGCCTAGTTAGGTATAAAATGAAATGGCTTGACGAGCACATTAAATACCTATATATATATATATATATATATCATATTGTCAAAGTAAATAAATATGTTGAAATGGTGAAAAACAAGCAAAAGTGAGACTGTTCTACGTATGGCGCGGCTGTAATTTTTTTTATGATTTTACGTTTAAAATGAGGGTCTGTAAGAATCATAATTACAGTTGTAAAATAATTAGTGAACTAATATACCTCAACCATTCCGAAACCTAAAACCCACGAGACGCCATTCCAATTAACGTTAATTAGAATTTCCGTGCCCATTAAAAAGCAAGAAGGCGCAAAGACCGAAAAAACAGTACATCGAGAACAGACGAAATTTCCATCTGCCCAACAAGAATTAACAGCCCCTTACATTTACGTGTATTAAGAACGGACTACCTGTTCTTTATCCAATTAAAGTCGAGGGACGAGACAGAGCTGTATGTCAGAGAGGGACAGCATAACATCCCTATTAATTATTCAAAAGAGGCCCCGATCGTCGAGATACGTACCCCAATTAATCTTATATTCATTGACTTCGGCAAATTGACACAGATTAGTAAAATCCGCTTTATAGTCGAGTTTCAAAGGGTTTGGATTGTGGAGTTCCAGTTTTTGAAGGTAACTGGCTGGGGAATTGTGTATTTATAATTATTGTAGGTATCAATGGTCACAGTGCCTTTAATGTTCTATTGTTAATATTTCATGTTGAAGTCCCTTAGGTACTCGTACTGAAATAAGTAAGTAGAGTTCAAATATTAAAATAACGATGTTTATAGTTAAGTTACTCGTCTGTTTACCGGTGTACGTTTAAAACTAAAAATTATATCAATTTATCTTGTCATTATCTAGCCCTTTATGGAAGCATGATTGGAAAAAAAATATTAGTTTGGAAGATGAGCGTCGAAATTTCCATATTTCAACTCTAATTTTAACTCGTCTTTGGGCGTAAATAAATAACTTATGTAGTAAAAAAATTGCAAGATGGAAACCGTACTAGGAAAGATAATTTATATATATATATTTTTTTGGAACGAAGTTCCTTATTGCGCGTTGCGAAAGGGGGCTAGACGGAAAAAATTAGGACCAAAAGTTGTAACGACACTTTTTACTATAGTTGTAAGCCGAGCGGCGTGCGCGTGTTTCTCTGTCTGCCTCTCTCTCAAAGTCAAAGTCAAAGTCAAAGTCGAAGTCGAGGTCGAAGTCGGAGTCGAAGTCGAAGTCGGAGTCGAAGTCTAAGACGAAGTCGAAGTCGGAGTCGGAGTCGAAGTCGAAGTTGGAGTCGAAGTCGAAGTCGAAGTCGGAGTCGAAGTCGGAGTCGAAGTCAAAGTCGGAGTCGGAGAGTCGGACTCGAAGTCGAAGTCGGAGTCGGAGTCGAAGTCGAAGTCGGAGTCGAAGTCGAAGTCGAAGTCGGAGTCGAAGTCGGAGTCGGAGTCGGAGTCGAAGTCGAAGACGGAGTCGGAGTCGAAGTCGAAGTCGAAGTCGGAGTCAAAGTCGAAGTCGGAGTGGGAGTCGAAGTCGGAGTCGAAGTCGAAGTCAAAGTCGAAGTCGGAATCGAAGTCGAAGTCGAAGTCGGAGTCGAAGTCGAAGTCGGAGTCGAAGTCGAAGTCGAAGTCGAAGTTGAAGTCAAGCGAGTGTATAAGTCGACACGAGTCAAGATACTTATACTTATATACTTATGTCTCGAAGTATAACTTCGAGACCAAAAGTTGTAACGACACTTTTTGCTATAATTGTAAGCCGTGCGGCGTGCGCGTGTTTCTCTGTCTGTCTCTCTCTCATAGAAAGAGGAACTTCGTTCCATCCGGGTGATCCCTTGACACCTCTCAAGTTTTTTTTAAATTAAATATATCCAGTAGTTTTTCCATATACGCCCAAAGGTCTGTTAATGAAATTTTATGCGCTCGTTTTCGGTATAAATCATCGTCTATTTCAGTAAATAAATAAAACTTGATAATTAGACTAATTAGCGTTCTTACTGGTTACACCCACCAACGAGTTCGAGCCGTCGCACAATGGAAAATGGTAAAATAGCGGCATATCGAAAATTTGATTTATGAATTCCTTAATCGAGATACACTTTTAATTTTATTTAATAGTTTTTATGTCGTTCTTCAATATGCAGTAGGTATTTTATGTTAATGGCATATAAATTTATAAAAAGAGAGGTACAATATTCTTTCCTATACTCTCCCAGTTTTACTGTACAATTTTTTAACTTTCAGAGTCATATTCGTATGGACTCTGTTAGAAAACCTTACGAGTACATCGATTTAAAAACAAATATCAGTTTTCAATTTTGTTGTGACATTTAAAAAAAAAACAGACAAAAGAAAAAAAAACGTGCCTTTTCTAATTTCATTGAAGTTTTTTACTGTTGTCGAAGTTTTGGATTTTATGTTTTTCAATAGTGTAGGTATTAATTATGAACATTTATGTGAAAATCAGCTGCAGCATATAATTTTATCGTGTCTTTGTTCATATCTTTGGAAACCGCAAGAAACGGTTTCCAAAGATATGAACAAAGACACGATAAAATTCCGTTATCTATGCAATGCTCACACGAGAAGGTCCTATCATAAGATAATTAGCTATTATATTTACGTCAGTAAAAATATCTGGTGTTATATACTTCTGTACATAAAATATAGATTCATGAAAAAATATCAAATCATTTCGCTGTATATTAACCTATTGGATAAATTGTTAGAGGACGCACAAGAATTTCGTAACAAAGATTATAAAAATTTAGATTACATGGTGCAAGAAAGTGCTCAAAATCTGCCACAAATGAGGATGTATTTCATATATTACTTTACATCTCAGATCCCTAAATTACTAGCATCCAAAAACCATAATTATGTTAAACAAATAAAAGAACTTGGATCAAGACAAGAACTTGGACACTCTACATCTTTTGAAAATTTACCAAGTAAACACTGATTCTGAAGATCAGGAATAATGAGAATATCTGCTATATACCTAAGCGTATTTATTTGTATTTGAAAAAAGGTTTTTAATACAACTTCTGTAGGTAATCGAAAAAAATATTCTAGTTTAGTGTTTCAAGGCACTTTAAATTTAGTAAATGTCTTTTAATTTAGTATTATTATTGTTTTTTTTTACTGTGTTTATTTACTTTTATTAATAAATAATTGTTTAGACCCATCACTTAAACTTATTTCTTAAAAAAAAAAATATTATTGTAAGAATAAATCTTTTTTTTTTTTTTTTATGTATTATACTTATTTAAAGGCTTGTGTACATTGACTACTAATATTAAAAAAATGTATCTCAAGAAACAAAAAACTTACAGATTTTTGATCTGAAGGTGACCAATATTTTCCATAGTGCGTCGAGTAGTGCACCCTGGATTGATCGATGACCTACTTTCTCATAAGTTTTATTTTAAATAATAATTCGTTTATATTTTATATGGTTTTATTTATTTCCACTTTCGCATAACCTTTTTTTTTGTCGATGTTAATTTGAGACATACTCGTATATTATTATCTATTTATCTCCTTGCTTTATGCAATCAAGAAAGATAATATTATGGCTAGAAAAAAGTTAAAAATTGTGAGATGACGGCTGACGTCTGGAAAAATATAGGCAAAAAGCTCGCAAGTTAAATCAAAATATAGACGGTTAAATAATCATATAGGAAGTATGTAAGGATCGTAAAAGGTCTGTAGTTTATGCATGTACGTATAAATAATCTTTTTATATGCACGAGTTTCTGTGACAATAAATCATTTTTTCTTTCTAAAGTCAAAATTATGTTTCCTTAATTTTGGTACAACAAACCTAATGCTGATGAACTACTCTTTTGCCACAGACGTCACCAGTAACAGTGTGATACAAGAAAAATACCAGCCAAGTGCGAGTCGCACGCCTATCAAATACGTGTACACGATGACACAGCGGTCCTTAGACGATCATGCGGCATGACATGCATTTGTATCATGCTGCATGAAGGACCAAGTAGTTTGCATGTCATTCACATCATGCAATACAGCTAAATGTTCGTGCATGCAAGATAGCACGTTATGCATGTCATGCCGCATGAGCGAGTGCTTATCGATCGAAAAATTTGTTCGGCCTCCTTTCTGCAACTGTTTTTATTGTTACACTCCTGCTAGTACACACTTAGTTATTACTCTGAGGTACACACAATCTACTTAATTTATATACCATTATATCTTACAATAATGCCACCAACCGAAAAAGCCGGGAAACTCAATGAATGACAGGAAAATGCTTACACCAGTTCGCAGAGTGCCCGTTTCCATTTAGTAGTACATGTATTTTCCATTAGAGGGCGGTGGTCTAGAGAATTGGGAAGTTTATAACAGATGGCGCTATTGGCAGAACATGTACCATTTTTATTATATATATTTTTAATCGCTCCATGTAAAATACTGGTATTCATCTACATTGGGTAGACTAGACTGGATGCTGATTCCAACATAGTTGGGAAAAGACTAGGTCGATTGATTTATAATCAAGTTTTTTTTTTTTTGAAGTAGAAAGTTTTGAAGTTTGAAACTTCTTTTTACAAAATAATTTTACCAACAACTTAAGAGTCTCAGAAATCAAAGAATAGCATGCCTTTGAACCAAGGTTAGATTTTACTTAGGCTATAACTGAATTTTTACGCAAGTCTAGCTAAGAAGAGGGAACTTAGTTATTATAAAAGTTTTTTATCAAGCTCCACCCAAGGAGTTATGAACCTTATGAAGCTGGTGAAAAGGAGCACGTAGTTAGTTTTTATTGTTAATATTGTGATCACTGTTTTTAGTGTCTATAGGGTGACACACCCAGTATTATATATATTTTGCCTATTTTAATAAGATGTTGGCGACAGGGAATTGTGATTCCACCGAGAGATTACCACCAACTAAAAAAAAACCATTTTGTCACTCTTCAAAAAAGGAGGAGTTTAAACGACCAACTACCAAAAAAAATACACTACAAAGTGAAAAATAACTTTAATTTCGCAAGTCGGTAGCAATCTGTCTAGCCTTTTCCCAGCTATGTTGGGGTCGGATTCAAGTGTAACCGGATGCAGCTGAATACCAGTATTTTACATGGAGTGACTTCCTATCTGACCTCCACAACCCAGTAACTGGGTAATACGATACCCCTTGGTAAGACTGGTTGTCAGACTTTCGTTCTTCTGACGACCCGTAACGACTGACGAAGAGCCACGTGTCTAACGTGCTTTCCGAGGTACGAAGGAGTCTCAGTATGTAAAGATGCACACCCATCCACGGACCAACCCCGGCAAGTGTAGCTTAACCTGATGGATCGACCCGTGCGGCTATTAATACTTAGCAAGTCGGTAGCAAAGAACAATAATACAAACCCAAAGACAACGACTTCCGAAATTAAAGTTATTTTTCACTTTTTAGTGTTTTTTTGTATAAAGTTTTTTTGTTTCAGGTGAAAACTGACGTCATATAAAACAATCCCCCTTTTCTCAATGCAGTTTAATTTTAAGAGCACAATAACATTCTTAGATCAAGTTTTTACGCTCACATCTAAATTCTACTACAACCTATTTTTATAATTCAGTGGGTCGTAGCAACCGCATGGGTAAGCCCGGCGCGGATCGAAAGGGTCAAATCCATTATGTGGCGGTAAATCAGTTAAATAATTCATTGTTTTAAGATTTATAGTGTCGTTGTAGTTTCATATCAGTGGATTACGTTACCAAGATTTATAATCTCGTGTTTAATCTTTTAACAGTTTTTATTCATTAATTATATAGGAACTTTTATAACCGCAATGCGGGTGACAGGTCCATCAGGATCCGTAGCATGTCGTCAGAAATGCAATTGGTCAAATACGCATTTCGTCATCTCTCAGGATTGACCGGCAATACACACTGCTACATTACATTTATTTTGGGCCTTGAACCTGCTATCTAATTACGCAACACATTTTCGATTTACAATTGAGTCAAATTTGTTTCGATTTGAATACAATTGCATTCAATTTATAATTTTCGAATTACGTAACTCTAAAATCTGCGTTGTCAACTGCACTCTGTTTCAAACGCTAAAGAGTGAACGATACTCGTCTAAAAAGGCTATTAGTGGAATTACGTAATCATTTTGACAGTTGAAAATTTGTTTCAAATCAACGAGAAATTGCTTTCAGCTATCAATCTAAAGAGAAGGCACCCTACTGGTCGCATTCGATTTTCTTTGCAATATTTTTGGGATTTACTCGTATAATCTCCTTACTTATTACAAAATTATGTAAGTGAACGTCGTCTTCATAAATTGTGAATGTGTTTTTGTGTAAAACCTCAATGATAGATCAGTATTAGGGTCTGTAAAATACCGAAGCAACGAGGTCGGTTTTTAATAATAATTGTGAAAGTTTTCTTCTGTTACAAGTGCTTACAACCTAAACTAAAGATATATATTATGATATTTCAGAAACGAGGTATTTTGGTGGCATTTTAAAGGAAAGACAAATTCGTACCTCGTACCGTATCAAACTTATCATAAGCCACAAGCTTAGCAACCCAGTCGGGCTTGTACTTCATTGGAAAAGCAAATTTATTACAGGAAGAACAAATATTATAATATAGTTTGAAGCATTTTATGTCAATGGATTCTGTAAGGACATCGGTGAACATACTCACCACACCATAAATAGATCTATTTCCACATCATTGTCTGTATAAGGTACCTACTTAATATCAATATTATTTTCTTTCTTAGTGTTGAACATTGATTGTGTGTTTAGCATAGCAACAATTTTACACACAATCTTATTGTTTGTTGGTAAATACGAAATGCACCATCAAACGTAAACTTACCATACATTTAAATAAAGTCAATTGTAGGCACCTAATTGTTGTTTATAGCAGAATATTGCTGTTCTATAAAGTAGATAGATTGTGCATGTAAGTGTTTAAGGGAGAGGCCTATTAGACTTTGTGGATGGATGTAATGGTTCATGGAATATCAATCTAATGAGGATTTAGTTAATTTTTTTTTTTTATATTTCAGGTGTCACGCTCAACTATATTATTCAGGAAAAAATTTAACTCTCATGAGCGCTTACAGCAAGAATTAGCAAGCAGTACATACTTATTCCATGATGACTGCCACAGGACATTAGATTCCAAATTCCACTAATCCTTACAGTAGTGTCTAAATATTTCATAATAATGTGAAGATATAATAAAAGTCGTTTTTGATTACCATAATTTATTTCTCTCTATTTACTGTTACCTAATAAATGACAGTTAATTTAGGCAAATAGGTACCTACCTCTAAATAGTATCAATAAAATAATCAATTGGCTGTGTTTATAAAAGGCATAGTATTCAATTCTTAAATATTTCATTATAAGTTATTTTTATTTGCACCTTTATAGGTACAAATAAAAATTACAAGTACAGGTTCAAAATAAAAACACTTTATTAAAGTTTACACTGTTATCAATTAACAAAATAGAAACACATATTTATATTGCTGTTGTACAAGACAGAACAGCAAAAAAAAAGAAGATTATCTTTCATTAACAATCTTCAGTTTTTACTTTAGTTCTTGAGAAGCTTGAAAACTGAAGTAGCAGAGCAACGGGGCAACGCAGCATGGGCGACATCCTTCATGCTGCCCTCATGTCTTCATAGGTGAAACGCCCCAGGAACT
Organism: Agrochola macilenta; assembly: GCA_916701695.1. NCBI lineage: Eukaryota > Metazoa > Arthropoda > Insecta > Lepidoptera > Noctuidae > Agrochola > Agrochola macilenta. Next base: position 3,173,654 of record OU753554.1, on the reverse strand, counting down.
CTATAGTTTTAAAACAAAATCTTATTATTTTTTGCTCAAATAAAGTACCTACTTAGAAATTATGTGGCAAAGTAAAGTAGGCTCAACTAGGTTTTCATTAGCCCATGGCTGGACAAAACCCATCAGCCTAGTCATTGGTGCTGGTTGTATAATTTCATCTTTATTTAGGGCTGATATTTCAGTCTCCAGATATTTTATAATACTGAATTATAATATTAAACATTAGTTAGGTACACACAAAATATATGTTGTGTCTATGTACTAAGTTCAGCCAAGGAAATATATTCAAAGTTTTATTTATTATGTGACTTGCTACGCTTTATTCTTAACTATGTGTCAAAAAGCTTACCTTCAATGATTAATACAGAAGATTGGATATTCAATCCATGTTTGAACAACAAGATTGATGTTGGGTTGTGTTCCCTTCTTGTATTTTCAGCTCTAGCACGGTCTGTGAAAATATTATAAATATGTTTTGTAGTTAGTTGTTATTTGGCTAGTGTAGTTAGTTATTATTTGGCTAGTTGTAATTGTTTATTTCAGCATCTACTTATGTACATAAATATCAATTAACAATTTCAGTTAAGACTGAGGTTGACGGACATAGTAACTATATTTAACCACAATAAAAAGTTAGATGCTTGTGTCTACACAACAAAAGAATGATTGTCCATAGGTAGATTGACCAATAATGTACCTACAGCTACAATAATGTAATGAGATACAAAGGTACTCTCTTACACACGTTATTCCTATTTATATTGGCTTACTTACTTGTAGTGATAATATCGACTTAGTTACTTTTCGCTATTGAGCAAAACAGCCTAAGTAAGTCATAGTGCAGCCAGTAGAAAACGAAAACAGAGCACGCAGTGTCTTCAGTGTCTTGAACGAGAGAATTTTCCAAAGTTTTTCCGACTTCCACAAGCCACAAGAAAAATGTTCCAAAACTGCTTAGCATAGGCCCATGTTTCTGTAAGAGAATAGTAAATATAATCTTGTATGTTGAAAAATATAAAACATTAAAGGCAAAACAATGCTTATCAAAAATATTACCGAAAACTAAAATGTAAACAAAGTCATCGCCAATTCGCCATGTTAGATATCGTATTCTCCACAGACTTCAAAGAATGATCATTCCAGCTTCCAGCGCAGATTATTTTCGATGTTTAATATGTGTTATATGCCTTTCTTGTTCTTTTCTCTACAAACTGATAAAGTTAGAGCAGTAAAGACAGGCAATATTCTGCAATAAATTCGACTCTGAACACCTCACAATAAGTCGGCAGATCGTTCAAGAGGTTATTCAACTTTTACTCAGTGCTGCCAATTTTTTTCCCTGAGTCCGGTATAGACATGCGTCAGACGTTTTGATGTAAAACGAATTTAAAATCAGATTTCAGTCAGAAATCGAATCGTATCGATTATCCGAACTAGACAAACCAATTTCACAAAACCAACCACGGCAATAGTAGCTTTGCGTAAGTACGTATTTGTTTATGTTTGAATAGTTTTTAATGATGCACTTACAACCGAATAATATTACTAAAGACGATTGAAACTGCGAGCTGGAGCCACTCCTGAAACCGATTTCTAAAAACGGATTTTGAAAGCGATTTCAAAATCTGAAATAGGATATTTAACCGTTTGGTTAAAAACTTTATTCGATTAATAAAATAAGATTTGACATTTGAATAAACCTTTTTTACAGTCCGTTCAACCGATTTTAACTTCTATTGATTTGGTGGCATGACAAACGGCAACTGCAGTATAATTATTGAAATTTTAGTGAAGATGTTTGTTTTCAAACGGCTTAACGGCAGATTTTTTTATCCCGTAAGTACGTTCCCGTCTGCCGTGAGATATGTTTTTTGAAATGACGTTGTTTTTCGATCTCTACTCGGGCGGAGCCTCTGTGTGACTTCAATATATTCGTCATGCTGTGTCAGTCTTTCCAAATCAGCGTTCGAATCCGCAGTGGTTTCGGCATTTGAAAAAAATAAATCGAAAAATCACTGACACAGGTTTTAAACAAACAATAAAATATGCCATTATCGTGTTACTTAAATATTTTCTCGAGTCAAAGTTTTAGTTTGATTGTATTGTTTTCTACAAATTGAATTAAACTAACCATTAGACACAACCACCGGCCACTGAAAGCAAAATTTCTCCGCCAGTAGGGGTGTCCAAATCCCCAGGTTTAGTGGAAATCCCACTAAGTTGACAACACTGCTTTTCTACGATTTTGTCATTGGCTACAGATAACAAAAACGTGAAAAGAAAAACGTTTTGTTACGTATTTCAATTATGTTAGTTTTTGGTAGAAAGTGTTTTAAAAATTGGTTTTTAATTTTTCGGCAATCATTGTACATTTTCATTTATAAGCACTAGTAGAGTATCAGTTGTAATAAAAAAAATAAAAAATATAGCACAATAATTTGGAAATTAATCATTCCTACATGGTGTAACAAAACACATCATCCAAATAAATTATAGCCAATTGATTAGAACATCCCTATCCAATTACGGTCGACTGATATAAAATGTGTAGCGTAATTCGAATTTGGGCAGGCGTTTAAAACTGGACTTGCTTTCGATTCAGAATTGTAAACAGAAATAAAATGTGTTGCGTAATTAGACTGCTGATTTCCGTTAGGTTATAAACTTTCAAGAAATTGTGAGCTGGGTGATATGGGTTAGGCTAGAATTGTGACCAAACAAGCGGGCGGTGCTTCCAAGTTGCTCGCAGCTAGCTAAGCTATTTAGTATAAGCGCAAGGTGCGTTACGTCGCAAGCAAGTTTTATACCACTTCACAATGATTTGTCGGTTTCCCATGAATAGATTATAAACTATTGAAAAATCATGCATTAAATGGTTTGTTGCAGCTCACAATATTTTTCGAAAGTATATAATCTAACGGAAATAATACCGATAGATTATAAACTAACGAAGTTCATAATCGGTGACCTATAGGTATATAGGATCGCAATAAGAGGCTAAGGTATTTTTTAAAACACAAAACCTAATTTATGATCCAAAGGACATGGTGGGGCAATGGACGATTGCCTAGGTAGTCAAAACCAATGTTCAGTAATGATTGTTATATTATTGTATTCGTCATATTTTATAGTTTATCAATTAATACGTTTAAGGAGGTCAGAACCTTGTGTGGGAGTCAGAAACTGGTCAAAATAAGGTTAAGTTTTTTTTTATTATAAGGCCATCTGTGAGAAACCACAGGTACTAATTGGTGGTATGCCTTTGTGAGGTTGGTGAAAGATTTAATATTTTGTTGGTCTGAGATCAGATTCTGCAGTATTTTTTTTATATTTCTATTAGTTTAACAAAAATGTAAAGCACCTATTTCAATATCTATTAAATAAGTGCTTAACATTTTTTTTATTTCATCACAGTGTTCTTATTCTTTATTCTACACATAAAACTATATTTTTATCATCTTTAATCCAGTATTTTGGTTTCTACTCGTAACCTCAATACCCATAATATTATTTATATTTACATACTTGTTGGTATTGGATTGGGATTAAAATAAATAAAACAAGGTATTTATTGCCAATCAAATTCCTTTCTTGTAGGTACATACATAAATAAAATGATTTAAAAAAAATAACTGTCTTCGAGACACGCCAAAACATTGTCCAAAAATGACGCTGGTGTGCTAGCAGGTTATATTGATGCCTTGCCCAGCCAAGATACCTAGCGTCATGACATGACAGCAAAAACCGGTGTTGGTTGTAGAGAAGTGGTGGCGGCGATGTTGATGGTCCATGTTCAATGGATGTAACAACATCCTCTTGCAAGTCCCTTGATGAGTCATGAATCTGACTCCGATTCGCTCGAACCCAAAGCCATGACATGCATAAATTGTTGACATATCCTGAAAATATTATTAAAATACATTTAATTACAAATGTCATGACTAGAGATGGGCCGAATGTGGTTTGAACCGAATCCGAACTTCGGCCGAACATTCGGTTAAAATGAAAAGTTCGGCCGAACTTCGGTTCAATTTCAAGCGCTTTCTCGAGAGCGACACGTCGCACAGTGGGCTGGGATTACAAGGTTGGGTCTTAAGAGATCAAATGTATTTTTTTGGTATCTAGGCATAAATTTAAAACGTTTTTATTCTTTGACTTTTTTTAATTTAACGAGAACTTTCGGAGATATAGCCATAACAAATTTGTATGAAGAGTCATGTTATTTTAGTTAAGCAATTTATTCCAATTAAATTGAAATTGAAAATAATGTATACTAAACGGCCTGAAAACCTTAATAACTACTTAGTTCTTTAAAAAAAAAACAATGTTCGACATTTTCCACCACCATAGGTAGGTATGACGTAATTTGTTTTGAGACTTATTTCCGGGAATCTGGTGTCGTCCAATCTTTTTCGAATTTGTGAAAGAAAATAAAATAACGATATTGCGGGAAAAAAGTGCTATTGAGGAAGAGATTGTAAATTTAGTGAAAACAGAAGTTGGAGAAATAAAAATTTCACACCCTTTATTAATGACTATGATAGACGGAAAAGCAACATCAATTTTAAGTGATACTTCATCTCAGAGATGCGACATTTGTAAAGCCACTCCAACAGAGATGAATAATTTGCCCTTAATTGCATCAAAACCGACTGATCCAGTTCTCTGTAAATACGGATTGTGATCATTGCATACCTGGATACGAATGATGGAATGCATTCTACATATAGCTTACAGATTAACGATACAGACATGGACAGTAAAGGGAGACAACAAGTGCATCATGGAAAGAAGAAAGAAAGACATACAAGACGCTTTTAAAAATAGAATGGGACTTCTGATTGATGTTGTTAACAAGGGCACGGCTCCACGAATGACGGAAATACTGCTAGAAATTTTTTTGCAAATCCAAACATGACTGCTGAGATAACTGGTGTTAGTGAAGAATTAATAAGGCGATTTGCAATCATTTTAGAGGCAATTTCATCAGGTTACCACATTGACACAGCGAAATTTCACGAATATGCTCAAGTGACCATGCAACTGTATTTGGAATTATATAGCTGGTATTATATGCCTTCAAGTGTTCATAAAGTTCTTATGCATGGTGCAGCTATTATTGAAAGTTTTGGTCTAATACCAATTGGACAGCTATCTGAAGAAGCTGCTGAAGCTAGAAATAAAGACTTTCGTAGGTAACGCCAACACCATTCCAGGAAATGCAGTAGAAAAACTACAAATGAAGACATTTTAAATAATTTATTGACCAGCTCTGATCCACTCATCTCAGCGAAACGTCACAAACTTCGCAGAAAACATAAAACTTTGTCAGTAGAAGCACAAAGTTTATTAGTAATTGAACAAGCGGAAACATTTGATGATGACGAATACGAAAATTTTGCATTCGTTAATGTGGATACCCTCGACAGTGATTAAATTAAAACAGTGCAGTGGCCAGTAGTGATTGTGCTTTTTACTTATTTATTTATTTATTTTATTAGTCCTTAGTGGATTAGGCCTAAAGGGGAGACCACTACATAAAAAAAAAACGCGCCTAGTTCTTAACCTCTATGGTGGTGTGGAATAGAGAACAAAATTTGAAATTGCGACCAAATCGCAGAAAATCGCAACCCGAGAATAGGCGTTAAAATAGGACAAATATACGTACTATGCATACGTAGAGTCAATTCTTTGAGAAAATTTGAGAATTTCGAGATTTTCACATTTTTTTCTTTTGCTTCATACAAAAATTACTTTGGATATTTATAACTCCGAAAATACTAAGTTATCTGAACGACCCTCATAGAAATAATTACTTATAATCGATAGATAAATCCAACACAATATTTAAAATTTCAGAAAAAGAAACTTTTTTTTTTTAAATGCTAAGTCCTTTACCGGCCCGTTTCAGCCCACTGTGCGTCGTGACTTGTTTACGCATTTACTTCAATATTATTGCTAGATGTACCCCACCCCCACCGCTTGGCCTGGAGCCAGCCGGTCATTAGCAAATAAGTCATCGGCGTGTCACGCCGCAAAGATTTTCAGAACTAATAAGAAAAACTGTAATTTAATTTAAGGTTTACATTTACAATCTTCATATCTAAAATAAATGACAATGACTGAGTACAAATTGTAACAAAAAATAATAATTAATAATATATATATATATATTATTAATTAATTTTGTAATTTGTGACAATTTTATTTTACATTAATGCTATTCTAATTCTATTGAATTTCAGTCAAAATAGTGCAAGTAGGTATTATTTTTCTTGTGCCGAATGTTCGGCATCTGAACCGAATTTCGGCCGAATGCCGAAGTTCGGTTCAAGCTGCCGAATTTCGGTTGAACCGAATGTGAACCGAATTTCGGCCCATCCCTAGTCATGACATATCTGGTGAAATGTGCGGCACAATAGGTTCACCACGCCCAAATCCTTCGGGAATCGCATGGTACTGCATTCACAGCATGGTATACTGCCGTAGTAAGCGTACCTGATTTGCTAACTGTAGCGGCATCTACATCGCTACATGCGAACTACGCATCAAAGACCTGACGTCACATAACATCCTGACGTCACACAAAATCCTGCATCGCGCAATTAAAGTTTACCGCGCGATAAACATATATAGAATCTCCCAATTTCAAACCTCTGGGCAGTTGCCCGCCAGACACGACACCCGTCTGGTTGGAGGATCCTCCCTTTTCTATGGGGGATGAGTGAACTTTACACCCTGTTCCTCATACCCCTAAATTAGTGACCCCGAATATGAACGTCAAGGCAGCCTTCATGCAACTACTTCAGCGTGACGTCATCATCATCATCACTCCCGCAAGCTTTCGTGAGGCGAGTCACACAGCCAGCCAGCACCCACGGCTTCAACGGATATCCTGACCACCAGCATGCAGCGAAAGCGCATTCTTGGTCATCATCCTCAGCCACAACCCATCGCTGTACCGCATCCGACCCACTGGATCAAGACGCAGCGCCACCCCGACTCACTGGGGAATCACCGCAGACAGTTCCGACCCACTGCGAACTATGCGGCACCCGGTTCCGACTCACTGGAACCACAGCTGGCACTGTGAAGCATCGCAAGATTCAAGACTCAGCCCACTATCGACCTCCGGTCTCCGGAGGAGAGTGATGTAGCGGCATCTACATCGCTACATGCGAACTACGCATCAAAGACCTGACGTCACATAACATCCTGTCGTCACACAAAATCCTGCATCGCGCAATTAGAGTTTACCGCGCGATAAACATATATAGAATCTCCCAACTTCAAACCTCTGGGCAGTTGCCCGCCAGACACGACACCCGTCTGGTTGGAGGATCCTCCCTTTTCTATGGGGGATGTGTGAACTTTACACCCTGTTCCTCATACCCCTAAACTAACCATCGAGCGAATCTCACTTGCAAGGGTAAACACAGCCTTGACACGATACGTCTGCGAATCCGCTGCACAGGCGATGCCACAATTGATGCACCTCATCATAACCCTTGTCATAACCAAATCAAAAAGTAAAACAGAATCCTATATGAACTGATATGAAAATGATCTAAGATGTCAGTACGTGTGTTAAGTCGTTAAAAGAAAATATCAATATTACAAAATAATAGCACAGTTAGCAAGGAACGCTTTTAAGCAACTTGGAACTGCAAACAAAGAAATCAGAAAATAAAAATTATATGTCAATGTCATGTCAAAGAAATAATAAATACTTACCTTCATTTTATGAAGTGGGTATTCAAAATAAAAACACTTTAGATGTGTACACAAAAATATGTTAGTAACATTTGCTTGTCGTATTTTATACGCAATTACATTACACCAATTACATACATTCCTTTGATTTAAAATAAGCGGGTTATAGTTATTATTCACACTCTTTATAGGTAATTACGGGATAAAATGGAAACACATGCAAAAACATTTTTAGTACTTCCCGTAAAAAATGGCGAGGCGGAAGCTATAATTGAGCAATGTTTTTTTGAGAATTATGTTGCGCAACCTATTTTGAATTTATAAATCCATAATAAATTAAATCTTACTGTAAAACCTTAAATCATGAACATTTATCGATTCAGAACACGACCAGAGGGCAGAAACTAGACATGTCCTTTATGGACTCAAATTATTATGAAACTTGATCGATTAAGACAAATGCAATTAGTTAAAATGATTTTATGTAATTTAACGATTATGGCAACTGAAGCGTTATTTCTAATGAAATTATGGCAAATACAAGTATGGTATAGAAAATTATTGCATTTTAAATTATGGCAAACATTAGTAAACTATTCAAACGAGCGCATGAACACCGCTTTAGGACAAAAAAAACAACTTTAAAACTACTATAAATCTCCCATGCATTATGGGGATGGTCGACGGAAGCTATCCTTTGTCCACCATTGTTTAATGTTGCGGATTTGCGTCAGTATAATGCCTTTTTTTTTCAAAGGAAACTGGTAATAACTGTGCGTAATGTAAAAAGACCTAATGATTTTCGATTAAATAAACGTTATATCCAATAATGTTATACGAAAAAAGTTTTAGAGTATATGAATGTTATATTTAAAGAAATTATATCAACAGTTGGTATATCTCAACTTTATTACATCTTGTGAATGTTATTGAAATGAAAATATACCAAATAACTTTATAATAATATGATATGAGACGCACCCTATTTATATAGAACGGCCGAAGCCAATTACACTATTAAAATATAATTACAATTTATGAACTATCTATGAACTTCTCTCAGGCGTTACGTAGATACGATTTAGGTACTCGTATTTAAAAACGCGGGCAATATTTTTTCTTCAACCGACATGTTTTGAGATAGTTAACATGTTGTGTAGTTATGTTTGAAGTAGCAGGATAAATACGTTTTTGAAGTGAAAGTTCTTTATAGACGGGGGGGGTATTAGGATTTTTCTGTCACGAAAAAGCGTTACGGCCGCGTAGATTAGAATCTTAAGTTTTTATATTGAACCGATTTGAAAAATTCTTTCACTGTTGGGAAGCTACACTATCCCCGAGTGACATAGGCAATATTGTACAGATTACGAAACAGTTATTGTTTTATATGGGTTTCATAGTAAAATAGCGAGAAATCGGGGTTTTATCGCAAGCAAACCCAAAAGGGGCGGGGCCACGTCAAGGTCACGATCAGAGTTTTTTTGAAAATGTTTTGACAGTTGACTGTCGAAGGGATATAGTGTCATCCAGTCGTTTGTTGCTTGGGGTGGGGGGGGGGGGGGGTACATTGAAGTAGCTTAATTATATATTTTATATAGGCTGTTCAGCTGTTTTGCCAGTTCCTTTTTTTGTACCTGCGCGCGCATCGCTAGCGGACAAAACAAAACGAGCGCGCCATTTTCCATAAATATTCGTTATCGTTTTCGTTGTGTGGTTATAAATCCGATCCAGCCCTTCCCTAGCTGTCCTCCCCCAGCGACGCCCTAAACCGAGGTCCGTCTCCCACAGGGGGTGCCCTTAGCGTGAAGTCGCTTAGTTTATAAGTTTTATGCCCTGGCTGGAGGCTTACATTTATTGAGGCAGCCACAGGAAAGTCCATTTAAGTAGCCGACAACCTCCTAGGTTGACCTGCGAGACGCCATTCCCAAATAAGAAAAACAAATCTTTGTGTGGTTAATTATTATCAAAAATAAGAAATCTAAAGTATTGTCACCAACCGACATAGTTTTTTTTTTCAAAGAAGCTCCAGGTATTCAGTACCTGGCAACAAAGGTCAGTTTAACTTTATAACTCGGTTTACTTTTTGTTTCGGATGCCTTTAACGTCTTTCTTCATTGTTTTCACAATAAATACGTACCAATAATTTATCCATAGACGATGTAACCAAAAGTAACAATATTTTGATTTAAAAGATCGACTTTCTTCCCCATACCACTGCCCTACGAATTACATTTTCAAAAAAATTAGGGATTCTTATTAAAACTCCAATAATATAACGCAAGGTGTAAAAAGCGCTGTGTAAACTATCGATGATAGAATAAAATAATGTTATACGAGTTTGCAGAACACATCATTATTTACAAAAAGTGTCACGACAGCATATGTAACTATTATAGTTATGCCACAATAAGTGTTCTTTTATTTATTTTACTGGTATTTAATTGAAATGTCGCTGCTAGAAAAGGCTCTTTATTTATATCTTGGTATTAATCCTTATCAAAATAAATTACTTCATATTCAAGACTACTTCAATACCTTTATATAACTTTTTGAATTATTCAATTCGGACATTCCATACGAAAGATATCACGAGTTTAAAAATGTAAGTATTAGAAAAAAGTTGCGTGGTAGCCGCTCATCCTGCTCGGCTAGCTAGGCAGCAACTTATGCAATGTAGGCGTCACTGGGGTAGGTACTGGCCGTACGGGAGGGGAGTCAATGTCAAGAAATGAAGTGCCGTAGGTAGGGTGGTAATGTAGCGTAGGTAGTGTAGGTGGGTAGGTAGTGTAGATAGGTAGGGTAGGCAGATAGGTAGGGCAGATAGCTAGGTAAGTAGGTGCGCTGTAGATAAGTACTTTTGAGGGTAACGGCTGTATTAGATGGATACAATGAGCAGATATCATATTTTAGTTACCATAAGCCGATTGTATCAATCATTGATTATAACGCAGGTGAGCCGAATGAAGATTGATGACGAAAGATGTGCATTTGATAATGTTCCTTTGTATGTGTATAAGTTTAGAGTAGACTATGGATGTTTTGTTTTTATTTCCCTGTAAGAAGCTTGAAAACAAGCATACAAATTGCATGCAGCAAGCATGCAACATATAGCATGCAAGCAAGCATGCAGCATGCAAGCGAGCATGCAACATGTAGCATGTAAGCAAACATGTAGCATGCAAGCGGGCATGCAACATGCAGCAGGCATGGTTTCTGTCACGGCTCCGGCCCTGCGGGGCTCCGGGACATGGGACCGCCATGTGAGCTTATTATCGCAGATGGTTTAACGCTCACCACTGCAGCTGCGAATTGCTCAGCCGTGGCGGCGAGCGTTACAACCACCTGCTCAACTCAGGGGGCCGCCTAGGCACTCCGCGCCCACGCTATTTGAAATTACACTCTAGGGGTAGGGCAGACAAGACAGCGTGGAGTCGGATTTATAACGATTCATTTCTGTCACTAAAACCTAATTTATTGCAAATGTTTTAGGACTAACAATTTTATTATAAATGGACATTCGGAATAATACACATTATGTATAATTCAATACTTAGGACATGTGACTATGCTCGTATTTCAAGCAAAATTAAGAGATTCAATTATTATAGTACTCGATATTATGACGGAATAGTTTTAGAAGTAAAGATAATAATGTAAAACAAAATTTCGAATTTTTTAACATTATTGTTACTGAAGTTTATAGCAAATGTGTTATGGATAATGATTTTCGGACAAAAAAAATTCGAAGAAGAAAGGGAGTACTATCTAAATTACCCGGAATCCTTTTTATTATGAAAATTGCAGTTGCACCCAAAAACACTACACAAGCTTTTGTACCTTCGCGCAACTTAGAAACATTTTTCAAATATCGAAGGACCACATAATAATAGGACATTAAAAAAGTGTGTGTGTGCCAGCTCCAACGCACGACTGGAATTTACTCTTAATTTTAAGAGCGTTTATTCTAAAAGTGGGCCAACTTCGCAAATATAATGTCAAATATTTTGCATTTTAAAAAAAAAAAAACATTTTTACTGTGTGGAAATAAGAAATGTGGCTAACAAGCGAACTAGAATATTAATAATGAATTGTAATTATAACATAGAATTTGATGTTGTAACCGTTTTAGGTGTAAAAAGGCATTTGGAAAGTTTCCAAATACTTTTTTTACATCTAAAACTAAATATTCGGTGTTACGGTTTTAAATATTGCATTTCATATTCAATATTTTAGTTCACTAGTTAGCTACATTTTTTATTTCCATTCCAGTAATACTGCCACATTAATCAAAACAGGGAAATATTTGACAGCTGTTACGACTTTGCCAACTTTTAGGATAAAGCTCTTTTACGATAATACGATTGCCTTTGAATATGCAATAGACAAAGAGGGTAAATAAATGCATGTCTAACTCCCCCCCCTCTTTCCTACCCCCTATACAAGTATACATATACAATTGCCCCCCCATCTTAATATAACTCAAATGAAACAATAATCCTAATATAATAATATAAATGCGAAAGTGAGTTTGTTTATTTGTTAGGCTTTCACGCTAAAACGGCTGAACAGATTTGGATGAAATTTGGCACATGAGTCGACCATGACCTAGATTAGGACATATAATACTTTTTATCCCAATATTCGAGACTTATGCGGGAAAAACCGCGGGGCGCAGCTAGTTTACGAATAAAACGTAAAGTGTTACGCTGTTATGCTTATATAAATTTCACTCCTCATAAAATTTCCATACGGGGGCCTTATATAAAAATTGATTCTTAAGGAATAAACTCCAAAAAAATATTTATAATAGTCACCTTCATGAAACCGATTAACAAACTGTAGAACTATTAGCAAACTTAAAACTTTTAATATTATGATTTACTAGATTGTGAAGCCAAGGTACTTTAAGCACCTGCTGGGGTTGCGGGCTTGTCCGAAAGGGATATCGTGGCCCCGGCACACAGGCAACGGGAAAGGAGGAACACGGGTGGGTTTTAGTCAGTAAAAGTCTGACACACCCTCCCGCTCAGGCCAGAGCGGGAGGCATTTGATGATTTCCAACCCAAAAAAAAAAAAAGGTACCTACTTAAAGCAAAAGTCGCAAACCATTGAAACGTTAATTAAGTATAAATTATTTAGTTAGTCCTGTGTCCGCAACTAATCTGTGGAAAGCTTCAGGGATTAAGGCTTGTTGTAGCTACCCACAGTTGGATTAAATGGGAAAGAGTTTTTGTGTTCAACAGTTACATTACAGCCAATTTTAGTTTGGTTTTCTACTTATCTCGGCACTGCAGCGGAACAAACCTGGAACCTAATGAACATAGATCGTTAAATTATAATTTTCACACAGTCTACAATTGAAACTAAATAAAATTGTTAGAATATAATGAGCATGTCAATATTGATTTTATGCATCATAAAGCAAAATATATTATGACTTATGGCTAAAATGATAACATGGACTACTTCGTACAAGCAAAGTTACCCTCGACTCGTCCAAAGTAAAGTCTTAACAAAACAGTTTTCCTTGTACTTGAGTAAATTTATAAAACTACAACACTGCATGGCATGGCCAAAATTTTTTTAATAAACTACCTGACAAAATAAAAACGTGAAATCTGGATAATTTCAAAACAGAACTATTAAGAGTTTTGATAAATAAATGCTATTACTCACTACAGGAATATTTGGACGATAATTCTATAATGCTTCAGAAAATTGTACATCACCGCTATTTTGACGATTTTGAATTTTATTTGACTGTAGCATTAATATGACATGTAACTAATCTATTTGACATTTATTGAAATTGATTGTATTTTAAATTTGTATTGTTATGCATGACATGTACGATTAATGTTGACTTTATTACTAAAGTGAAAGCCTTACGATATCTTAAAAGTTCAATTTGTTTTAAAATGTAAAAAATGACGATGATGATGCTTTAATGCATTACTATCGTACATGCTGACCGGGCTACGTACAATCGACACTTGTGCTCATATTATTTCAATAATATGGTATTTATGCATTGGACGTCATGATTTATGTATTTATTCCCCCTGCATATTACTTAGAAGACATCATTGTTGATGAAAAATAAATCAAGTAGGGAAGTAACGTAGTGAGGTTATCAATAAATATAAATATTGTTTATAATCGTAATTAGAGTAAATTTTTAAACCACTTCTGACCAGTGACAAGACGCCATAGCATGTACTCATAGGTCATTATTGATAATAAGGTTAAATAAATGTTAATCTCCAGCTTAAGCTAGCTTAGGCTTAGGGTATTGGCAATTTATTGCTCAGGCAATTAATGGCTCATACCTTCCTAAACCTAAATACCATAATACGGAGTCGATACGGGCACAGCTCCCGGTACGGTACTTACCAAAGTGATAATTTTTGGCCGAAAAAGGCAGCACATGGACCCAACATAAACCTATCAGCTTTCGATTTATTGTTCACTTTTCACAACGGTATCGTCATTAAAAAATATTACGATTTCGACACCAACAGTCACCAACCATAGCAGAACAAAGTAATCGTCCGAAGACGGTCCTTGTTGTATATTTAGCTGTTAAATACTTATCATACCGTTTTTCAAGATCACAGGCTAGCTCTAGATATTATCATGAGTTTGATTAATGAAAACATGAATACTCCCAATCCTTTGTATGATTACGATAAAATGAAAAACTTTAACAGACAACGTCGAAGTTTTACAAGAATGGAAGCAAACCTTTCAGTGATTTTTCTCGTCTGACTGTGAAGACTATAATATTGCCCATGCTGAACATTTTCGCGATGGCATTTATTTGATAGAAATATGTAGGGATGATACATAATATGAAACATCCCAGCGGTGATTTGCTGGATTCGTTTTCTCCTCTACTGATCGTTATTTCTCCTCTACCGATCGTTATTTCTCCTGACAAAGATTTTTCTGTTTATACTATGTATATGTATGTATTTATGTATGTATTTATTCTTGTATTTTATAGTTAATTTCGTGTTATCAATCCCTTTTGTTGCACCTGCCATGTTTTGTCTCTGCACCACCCTAAGGTTGACTGGTAGAAAATGCCTCAGGCATTAAGTCCGCCTTTGTACGGTATATTTTTACTTGTGCATGAAGTTTTAATAAATAATAAATAAATAAATATGATTTAAATGAATGTGATATATTGCAAAGCAATGTGTGGTTACTACAAATGCGGATACAGTCGCGGCATGCGAAGGCACTCATATAATAATCGTATATTTTAATTGATAGACACCAAATCAGCAGAAAAGATTCAGCACTATTGTATTTGTATGATTGGCAGAAGAACAGTCGGGAGCTGTGCCCGCATCGTTTCCAGATTATGGTATTTAGGCTTACGAAGGTATGAGCAATTTATTGCTCCTGCAATAAATGGCTCATACCTTCCTAAGCCTAAGCTATGTTATAAGCTGGGGAGTTTGTTGCGCCACTTCTTACCAGCTAACGCACTAGGAAGTGGTGAAGGGTGGGCGTTTTGGGGGACTGTCTTATGTAATTTTGAAATTCGAAAAGTGCTGATTCTCAGCCTAGTTTGAATAAATGACTTTTGAATTTTGAATAACTGAAGATTTATCTAATAGTAATACTAATGGGATTACTGCTTGATTTCAAATGTCATATGCCCGATGGCTAATTCCCCGAAGTCATCAGATTGAACGTGCAAATTGCCGAAATTCCAACGCATCGATGTACCACAATTTAAAAAAAAACATCAATCCGCACGCATTATGTTGTAAAAAGATTATGAAAATAATTACTATAAAATGTTGGTCTTGTAGCCACCACGTTTTGACATTGTGTAAAAGAAACATTGAAAAGAACAGTTCTCAAAAGAACTATGATCACAGCACGTTTTGGCTTTCTGAACATTTTGGAATAAATTCAGTATTTCATTCTTTACAATCTGGAGTCCGAGTTTTCTTTCAACCAACCTGCGATACTCCTCCAAAGTGGTGACCCCGAACAAAACACACCTGATCTGAAGAAAAGTTTTCTACTTTGACAACCGTCGAAGAACTCGCGCTACTCGCCGATAAAACGATGGAGCAAAGTCAAAGTCAAAGTCAAACAATTTATTTCAATTAGGCACCTAAAAGGCACTTATGAACGTCAATTTTACAAAAAATAGAATTGATTCTAGTTGCCCCTTCCAAAAGGTAGTTTTCGTATGGAGAAGAATGGGCAAGAAACTCCACCGTTACTCTTTTAAAATGTTTTTACAATATTTTGTATACATTAATTATATAATTATATGTGAAGACGATGCATCTAGAATAATAATAATAATACCTCAGGAGGCTCTCATTGCGCGGCTGGGTCAAGGGCTTGATTCAGAAAACAGTACTCCTAGACACGGCACGCATCGTGAGGAGGTTCCTCTCTCTAGAGCCCTGACCACCGGCAGCCTGGACCCTGTTCCTGATGCCGATGGGCCACTATTTTTTATATTTTTAAATGATTTTGTATGGTTTTTATAAAAAATATTTAAAAATGTAAATAATAAGTAATCAAAATAAAATAAAGGAACAATAATACCATTTATTTCAGGCGACACAGGCCCATAGAAAAATACCTTAACCTAAACATACATTTTTTAATATAAGCAAGAAAACTTTTGTTAATAAATAAAGCTTAGACTATGTTAGTAGCACTTCACTTTGCACTAGCTTGAATTAATGCTGTCGTGTGGAACTTGTCCGCGGAAGCGACGGAACACCACGTCCTGCGGCCAAAAAACCACCACTAAGAAAAAAACACAGAAGAAGATTACTATACCACGATAGGTAAAAAAGAATGAAAAAATAAAGCAATTACAGATAAATTAATTATGTGATAGATACATGGTGCTCACATATTTACAAACATTGCAAAATTATACGATATTCCTAACATTTTAACAATTAATACTAATAAGTCAGTGTGTAAGTTCAAGAAATCACAGAATGTAAAATCAGAGTTATAAAAAATAACAAATTATATAATTAAATAAGCAACCAGTTTGAGTTTGTCTAGACTCTAAATTTTCCTATGGAGCAGGACCAGCATGTTTCCAAGCATTCTTATCTTGGATATAATCCTATAATTTGTAATATGGTTGTTTACAAAGTGTACTTTTAATATGAGTTTTAAATTTTCTTTCATTTAATTGTAATATATCACAAGGTATTTTATTGTAACATTTAACACAGTACCCCATAAAAGATGTATGTACTTTAGATAATCTGAAAAATGGTTGATCTATTTTATCTTTATTTCTAGTATTAAAATTATGTCTATCACTTATTTTATTAAAAATATGAAGATTTTTTCTTACATACATAATATTTTCATATAAGAATTGGCAAGGTACCGTCATAATATTAATCTTTTTAAATACTTCCCTGCAGCACACTACTTCTGAGCAGACTGCATCAACAGAAGTCGCAGCCATGCCAGTCCACCGCATCACTTCCACCATCCGCACCGCAAGCAGATACGCAGTTTCTCATCAACGAGATAAAAAAACTATCGCTGGAAATAACTGAGTTAAAATCGAGACCACAATACGACAACCTTCGTCGCAGCCGCTACCCATCTCGTCACCGCCACTCATCGCGATCACGCAATCGATCAGCATCGCCATCACCATTCTGCTATTATCACCGACGTTTCGAAGAGCAAGGCTAGACGCTGCACATCACCGTGCTCATTCAAGAAGCAAAATGCGGAAAACTAGACAGGACGTTGGCAGAGGCGGACACCGGCGTTCAAGACAAATCACACCGCCTATATACTCGTATCACTGATAGAAACTCAAAGCTATCATTCTTGGTTGACACGGGAGCCAACATTTCCGTGCTACCAAGAAGAAAGGGACAAGTAGCAACGCCGTTACCATTTCAACTATACGCAGCGAACAACACTACTATAGCTACGTATGGCGAGAAAGCACTATCTCTTGATTTCAATCTACGACGCCCTTACAAATGGAAATTCATTGTAGCTGACGATTCGAAGCCAATACTTGGAGCTGACTTCCTTAAGCATCACCAACTCATCGTCGACTGTAAAAACGGAAGATAAATCGACGGTAACGCCCCGGTACGAGTATCAAATGTGCCTACCATACGCAGTATCGACATGTCACAGTCATACCACGACATACTAGCTCAATATCCCCGCATCACGAGATTAACATCGATGAAATTAAACTCCAATATTAACATGCAACATTTCATCGAAACGCAAGGGCAACCTATACATAGCCGCGCCCGACCAATCCCACCACATCGCTTTGAATCAGTCAAGAAGGAATTTGAAAACATGACCGAACAAGGATTATGCAGACCCAGTAAAAGCCCGTGGGCATCACCTCTACACATCGTGCCCAAGAAGAATGGCGATATTAGAGTTTGTGGTGACTATCGCCGACTCAACTCCATCACCATACCAGATCGCTACCCCGTTCCACGCATCAAAGACTTTACTTATCATCTATCCTGAAAAACTATCTTCTCAACAATATACCTCAACCGTGCATACCAACAACTGAGTGTAAGAGAAGAAGACATTGAGAAGACAGCGATCATCACTCCAATGGGATTATTTGAATTTCCACGTATGTGCCCTGGTTTGAAAAACGCGGGACAAACGTTTCAACGGTACATCCATGAAGTACTACGAGGATTGGATTTTGTTTTCCCGTTCATCGACGACTTGTTGCTGGCATCAGAAAACGAAGCCCAACACCGAGAACACCTTCACAGCGTTCTAAAGAGATTAGAAGATAATGGCATAACTATCAACCCCGCCAAATGCAATCTAGGACAGCCACAAGTTCAGTTCCTAGGATATACCGTATCAACAGAAGGTATCAAACCACCAGAACATAAAATTCAAGTGATCACCAACTATCCCAAGCCGACTACAATCGAAGAGTTAAAAAGATTTCTCGGAATGAAAAAACTCCAATCACGTGGACCGATGACGCAACTCACGCATTCGAGCAATGTAAAGCTAGCATAATAATCTAAATCTATAAAAAAGCTTTCTTCCTCGCGCTTATTGAAAGCTGTCTGATGTAAGCAGGATTTAGTCCAGGCAGAACATCAGGGTGTGCTCACCAAATTTTAGCTGCCGAAAATTCTTCCTCTTCATAAAAGTTCTTGTTATAAACTTAGCCATCTTGCAAGAGATGTTAAATGAGGATCCCATTGTAACCTCGAGTCGAGCGTGATCACTACGAAAACAGTTTTATCGACGAATTCTAGTTTCTCTTGATTCAATACTATCTCACAGTCACTACTTTTAACATTTGCTAAAGAAAATTTAATGCAATTAGTTTTTTTACATTTAATACAGTAGGGCGTTATTTACGTCGTCAAAATTTGTTGCACGTCTATCTACCTTAAAAAATAAGAAAGTATCGTCAGCAAAATAATACCATTTGTGGTTGATCTTTTAATAAATGGAGTAGATCATTGATATAAACTAAAAAGAGGAATGGACCCAATGCCAGCCTTCTGGCACACCTATTTTTCCCGGTTTTTGATAGATTGTCAGTAATATCAAAATATTTTGCTCTAGATTCTGAAAAAAAAATACATGCATGATGAAATTCAGTTATTTACATAAAGTTACTTAAATTAGGTCATTATAGAAAATAACTTAGGCTACTAACTAGCTAGCACTAACAAGGTTATTTTTGTAATTCTAAAAGTTAAGTAAGGTAAGGTAAGTATAGTAGGCAAGATGCCTACTATACTTACCTTACCTTATTTAAAATTAGTAAAAAAAAAAAAAAAAGTTTGTTCCCCAAATCTTTTGATGATCTTCGGCGGGTAAATATTTACTATAATTTAGAGCTAAAAGCAGAATTGCGTCATTACGTTTCATTTTGACCCTAGAATCATAAATCATAATAATAATTCACAGCAAATATATCGAAATCTAAAGAAAACTTTGTTATAAAACAAGGTTACAAGTTGAAATATTAAGACAAAACATACACATTTTTCGTCAAATACTGTTACAACGTGAAGAGTAACACAACATTACAATAAATCGCATCTAAAATACTGATACAATACAAAATATATCACTTTAATAAAAACCACGTTCTCCAAAATTAAATGGTGACCATCGAGCCTAGCACACTCTTCGAGTTTAGCACGCAGCTCTGTAAACGCCTTTTAGAAAACCTGCGCGCAGGTTTTCTAAAAGGCGTTTACAGAGCGACTGGGGTATCCTGCTGACTTCGGCTCGAATATTTTCTATAAGTTGTGTCACAGTGCTCGGATTCGTTTTGTAAACGACGGATTTTAAGTATCCCCATAAGAAAAAGTCACACGGGCTTAAATCTGGTGTCCTGGGTGGCCACAGTATGGTGTCGTTTCGGGAATGTTTTTTTCAGGAAATAACTGCCGCACTGCATTCATGGACACATTAACAGTATGAGCTGTGGCCCCATCCTGCTGGAATCACGTGTTACGGTTGAAGTATGGACTATTCTGTAGTTCCAATCAAAAAAAGTCATTTATCATCTCGGTATTTATTTATATAACAATTGCTTCCTGCACTTACAGTAAACACCAAAGCGCCCAAAGCGCACGAAGTTTTTTACTTACTTGTTGTTGTTGGCTTGCTGCAAGCCAACAACAACAAGTAAGTAAAAAACTTGGTGGAAACATTTAACATACATTTACTGCTATACATAAATATGTCAATATCGGGCCCCTGAGCAATCAGGGCATTCAGCAGATTGATCGCCTGGGTTGTGGGAGCATACCGAGCAGTATGGGTACGCACTGGTGGAGCCGGGAACAGGCACTGCGAGGCACAGGCGCGTGACCGCCGCAGCCGGTCCGGAGCAAACAATGAACAGCGAGCTAGAGTAGTCGCGTCATCGATCTTATTATTGAGCAATAAGTAGTAGTGCATCAAGCGCACTGAGACCCAAGTGCACTACTTGGGTGATGATACAACATGTTGATACCTACCATTCCCGCAACAAACAGAGACGGATACAAATAGGGGTAATACCCATACATTGTTTTATATACGTAGCGAGCAAATTTTCGAGAATTTCGTTTTGTTTTTTTGGTTTTATCTCCGTATTGACAGTTACAGTCTGGCCGCGTTGGTTTTCAAAGAAATAAGGCCCCATGATGGCAGATGCAGATATTGCACACCAGACTGTAACTTAATGTTTATTTAAAGGCTCTTGATGCATTTCTCTTGGGTTGCGGACATCCCAGTAACGGAAATTTGCTTACTCACATATCCTCCAATGTGAAAATGGGCTTCCTCACTAAAGAATATGTTACTCATCATAAACTTACGCGGATGTGATATTGTCGAGATTTCGTACTGCTACTCGTGTAGCAGTACGAAATCTCGACAACATCACATCCGCGTAAGTTTTTCTTAATGTAAAGTCAGAATCGTGTAAATTTTGAACGATTTGAATTTTATACGGATGGAACTTGAGTTTTTTTCGCATTATAACCTGTAAGGTTGATTTCGTAATTCCCAATATCGATGAACGTGCACGAAGAGATAAACGGGGATTTTCAGTCACAGAAACCTTAACACGTTCAACATTTTCGTTTGTGGCTACCGCTGGTATAGGTCCTGGTCTAGGTCTGTTTAATGTTGATGCTGTAGGTCTGAACTTTGCTATCCAGGCCTGAATGAGGTTAATCGATGGTCAATCACGTAATCGACGAATATCGAAACAATTTTTAAATTGACGACGTGCTTCAGAAAGCGAAAATCCACTTGAAATGTACGCCTCAACGGCAAAAGCGCGGTGCTCTCCACTCCACCGCTCCATGGCTACAAAAAAATCCGCATCGCTTACACTTTCAACGACGCCCCCCGCGCCCCTCCAACAGGTCGCGTTCAGAAATTACGTTTGTTTTGTATTTTGAACTTTGAAATCTGCCACTGTATAACTAACATTGTAGTAATTATGGTCATGTAGTAGTGGAGAACTTAAATATGCCTTTATAAAAAAAGACGTGTGGCACTCGGAGACTGCCGCGGTAAAGCTATTGCATAGCATTTTTTATCAACTTATGCAATTATAATTATTTATTTATTTTATTTATGCAGTATTTTTTTTCCTTTGTTTTTTTGTCTTTGAAAAATATTATTATTATTATTTTGGTAAAGAAATTTTGTTTCTTAGCTCTTTGGCTAGTTTAAGCTACATTAACGGGCCAAGACAAGTCAATGTAGCGTGTGTGTGTGTGGTGATGATGAAGTTTTATGTGGAATTAATGTTATGAGGAGTGATTACATTTTCCTCAATTTGCATGAACTTTCTGACTATTTTGCAGGTGTTTAAAATTGCGGCTTTTTGGAGTGTTATGTAAATTGAGTCTTTCAGGTCTATTCATTTAAGGCTGTGGTAGAGGTGATTGGGTATAACACCCGTTGTTGAGACAACAATGGGTACTACGTAGACTTTTTCTTGTCTCCAAATTCTGGTCACTTCCTCATTCAGTTCAGCATATTTACTAATTTTCTCACCTATTGTTTTTTGTAAATTATGTGTATTAGGGACTGCAATATCGATAAGGTATGTGACTTTATTAATTTTATCTTGAAGGGTTATATCTGGTCTATTATAGTGAACGGTCCGGTCGGTTAGTATGGCGCGATCGTAATAAAGTTTGTGTGTGGTATTTTCTAGGATTATTTGTGGTATGTACTTGTAATAAGGAGTGTTTGTATCTTGTATGAGTTTATATTTAAGTGCTAGTTTTTGATGGATGACGTTTGCTACCTGATTGTGTCTGTGTGTATAGTCTGTTTGTGTGAGTGTTGTGCATGCCCCTGTTATGTGTTGTATGGTCTCTGGTTGGCTGTGACATTTGCGGCATTTATCATTTG
Organism: Agrochola macilenta; assembly: GCA_916701695.1. NCBI lineage: Eukaryota > Metazoa > Arthropoda > Insecta > Lepidoptera > Noctuidae > Agrochola > Agrochola macilenta. Next base: position 3,151,016 of record OU753554.1, on the reverse strand, counting down.
TTATTGTGGGGTCTTTTATAATGAATTCTAAAATTTCTGTAGTTTTTAGTATTAATGATCTGATCCTGTATTGTAATAATAAATCCCTCGGTTTCCGGAAATAAGTTACCGATTTTAAGCCATTTATTTGACGCTATTGTATAGAATATGAGATTGTTCTAGATCATGGGGGTGCCGTCCATGCAACACTTTTTTTTATCCAGTCTTCTAACTTTTGTTTATGTGGGTCGTTATTGCTAGTGTCTTGTGTTTATTATTTTTATTATTATTTCCTTTATTTAACTTTAAACATATAAATTATATTTTTAAATATTAGAATAAAATAATATAAAAACATTTAAAAATATAAAAAATAGTAGCCCACCGGTATCGGGAATAGGGTCCAAGCTACCGGCGGTCAGGGCTCCAGAGAGAGGAACCTCCTAACAATGCGAGCCGTGTCCACAAGTACCTCTTTCTGGATCAAGCCCTTGATCCAGCTGCCTAACGAGAGCCTCCTCAGGTGTTGGTCGAGGCTCTTGGCTATTATGCCATTGGCCGTCACGATTATCGGCACAATGACTGCTGTATCCACATCCCACATGTCGACAACCTCGCGAGTCAGGTCAAGATACTTAATCCGTCGTTAGCAAGACGAGAACAACCGGAAACAATATGTCTGATTGATTCACCGGGCCGGTGGCATGCCCGACAGATGTCAATCGTACCATCCTTGACAATGTATTTCCGATATTTATTCGTCATGATAACTTCATCCATAATAGCACAGACAAAACCTTCGGTTTCCCCGAAGAGGTCGCCGAAGCGCAGCCAGGATATAGATGCCAAAAAGTCTACATCAGGCCCATGGAGGGCCCGGAAAAAGCGTCCGTGAAGCTCTTTGCCTTGCCATACTTCCTTACGATCGTTAGTATTAAGTACTGCAGGTTTGCGCCAGTTCTCTTTCGCCAAGGAGAGCGGGGTGAGGCCCTTGTCCACTGCGACCACATCTCGGTGCATCACCACGTCAGTTTGAAAGAAATATTCTCTGAGACTGTAAATCCCGCGGTTGTGGAGGGTTTTAGCATTTAAGAAACCTCGGCCCCCACACTTCTGCGGGATATACAGTCTCATCACTGATGGTGGGTGATCGTGGGTGATGCATCCGATTTGCTGTCAACAATGTACGGACCTTACTATCCAGAGCATCAAGTTCCATCTGAGTCCACTTGAGTATGCATACAGAATTAAAATAATACATGCAAGCAAGATCTTAAATAAGAGTGGCTCACGATAATAAAATATAATGTTTGCCATTTCTCATGGCGTGCAATCTTAGGTACAATTATTATTATTGAATCTATATTTTTTTACTTTTACACTTATAAATTAAATATCAGTCACAATCGAACAAATTTCTTATATTCAATCATTACAATATCCAATTATTTATTATTTATTTTCCTTATCCATTATTAAAGATTACAATTATCACAATGGCGATTAACATCACTTTTAGTAGGCATTCAATTATTTTTTATAAAGGCATATTTAAGTTCTCCACTACTACATGACCATAATTACTACAATGTTAGTTATACAGTGGCAGATTTCAAAGTTCAAAATACAAAACAAACGTAATTTCTGAACGCGACCCGTTGGACGGGCGCGGGGGGCGTCGTTGAAAGTGTAAGCGTTGCGGATTTTTTTGTAGCCATGGAGCGGTGGAGTGGAGAGCACCGCGCTTTTGCCGTTGAGGCGTACATTTCAAGTGGATTTTCGCTTTCTGAAGCACGTCGTCGATTTAAAAATCGTTTCGATATTCGTCGATTACGTGATGGACCATCGATTAACCTCATTCAGGCCTGGATAGCAAAGTTCAGACCTACAGCATCAACATTAAACAGACCTAGACCAGGACCTATACCAGCGGTAGCCACAAACGAAAATGTTGAACGTGTTAAGGTTTCTGTGACTGAAAATCCCCGTTTATCTCTTCGTGCACGTTCATCGATATTGGGAATTACGAAATCAACCTTACAGGTTATATGCGAAAAAAACTCAAGTTCCATCCGTATAAAATTCAAATCGTTCAAGATTTACACGAATCTGACTTTACATTAAGAAAAACTTACGCGGATGTGATGTTGTCGAGATTTCGTACTGCTACTCGTATGAGTAACATATTCTTTAGTGAGGAAGCCCATTTTCACATTGGAGGATATGTGAGTAAGCAAAATTTTCGTTACTGGGATGTCCGCAACCCAAGAGAAATGCATCAAGAGCCTTTACATAAACCTAAAGTTACAGTTTGGTGTGCAATGTCTGCATCTGCCATCATGGGGCCTTATCCTACGTGGCCTACGCCATGAGAACACGCTTGACCCAGCAATGTTTCAACGCACAAAAAGAAAGTGCGTAATTTCGTAGGTATTTACTTTAAAATCTAATCACTACCTACTAGATTAACTGTTGTTTAGAATGTTTCATAACTACATGGAATCAAAAACAATAGTTCATCGAATTCTGTTTATATATATTTATATGTTTATGTCGGAGTTGGTTGTCAATTACAATTGTGGGTAGTTAACCGAATTTGTTATGATTTGTTTTTCTTATTAATAATTAAAGTGATTTTTAGTATCAATTATTGTCTAATAAATCGGAACATAATTTATTAAGTACTCAGTGTACGCACTAATTGATTTTTGGCAACTTATTCCGTATTATTGTAACCGAGGGTTTTGTTCAAAACAATTGATGACATGTTGTTCTAATTTTACAATGATTTACTTTGTGAATTCACCATTGTTTATTTACGACAATTATTGTTGTATTATTTGATTACTTTATAATGTAAGTCTTATTAGATTCAGTACATTTTAGTATTTTGTATCAAGTACGTAACGTAACGTGACGTACTTCCGTGCGTCATCGGACAGAGTTGTCGTGGAGGGATTGCAAGGTGGGGGTGATTCGTCTTATAAAATAGCGTGCACTCGGTATGCGGGTCAGACCGGAAGGATGAAAGGTCGGCACAACAAATCCGATACCGTGGTCTGGCGGTACTTGTGAGGCGTAGAGTCGTCCATCAAGAGCGCCCCTTGCCGTCACTCAGCACTTTTTACGCGCTGGGTGTGCAGCTGCACGTTGCCGGCGAGGACATCAACATTTACGCGTGTTACAAACCGCCCGCGGCTCCCCTAGATGTGGTAGAGCTGCGGGCGCTTGTAAACGCGTCCAAACACGCGACCATCCTTGCCGGCGACCTAAATTGCAAGCACCCGGCGTGGAACTCAATGTTGACGAACACAGGGGGGCGGCGGCTCTTCGCGGACGCGGAAGCCTTCGGGTACGCGGTATCCGGCCCGGAGACGCCCACCCACTACCCAGATGCAACCCGGTACATGCCGGACGTGCTGGATATCGCGGTCCACAGAGGGCTACGCTGCCAGATCACGCAACATGTGATAGATGACGAGTTACAGTCGGACCACCAACCTGTACTCGTCGTCCTATCGGGAATGCCGACCAGACTGAAGCCATTAGCGCCACGTCGAATCACCGATTGGACGGTGTTCACAGAAAAGATGGAGACCACCACGCCGACTCGGCCTATTGTTTCCTCCGCGGACGTAGATCAAGCGGCGGATGACGTCACTGCTTGCATACAGTGCGCCCTGGAAACGGCGACTGCAGTGCAGCCGCAAGGGAGAGGGCTTTTGCCGCCATTGCCGGCACACATTATTGCAATGATCGCCGTGAAAAGGCGCCTTCGCAAGCAGTGGCAACAACTACGATGCCCGACACTAAAGACCAAACTCAACCGTCTCGCGGAGAAGGTAAAGGCCGAGTTAACGGCCCATACCGCCGCGGGCTGGGAGGAGAGAATAGACGCAGCTACGGATAGCTGGCCGTCTGTACACAGATTGTGCCGCCAGCTGACGAATACCCCAGCCCCGGTGCGCCCTCTACTCAACAGCGACGGGGCGCTTAAGTATGTAGCGGAGGACCGGGCGGAGGTCTTCGCCGAGCACCTGGAGCGTCAGTTCCGCCCTAACCCGACCGCCGACACCGAGCATGTCGCAGCAGTCGAGAAGCACCTAGGAGACTATTTCGCAACGCCGATAGCTCCAGAGGAGGACCCTATCTTCTTCTCGCCTGGCGCAGTTAGACGCGCCATCCTAAGAACGAAGCCCCGAAAGGCCCCCGGTGCTGACGGTATCACCAACACAGTGCTGCGCCACCTGCCGTTCCGTACGGTAGCGGCGCTGGCGCGCCTGTTTACGGCGATACTGCGCACGGGGGTCTTTCCCACCTCGTGGAAGGAGTAGGAATAGCGAAGCCGGAGAGCTATCGGCCGATCACACTCTTGCCGACGGTCTCCAAGGTGTTCGAAGTACTCCTGCTGCGACACCTACAACAGCATATTGCCCCACGCCCGGAACAATTCGGCTTCAGGGCGGAGCATAGCACGACGCTTCAGTTGTCGAGGGTACTGCACCTTCTGACGACAGCATTAAATAAAAAGGAATGCTCGGTGGCAGTATTCCTCGACATGGAGAAGGCCTTCGACCGTGTATGGCACGAGGGCCTAATACACAAGTTGGCCACGTCCGACGCGCCCCGTCGCGTTGTAAGGGTGGTCTCCTCTTTTCTGTCCCACAGGACCTTCAAGGTGGTGGTCGACGGGGCGCTATCCGGCGCCCGCCCGGTGATGGCTAGCGTGCCTCAGGGCAGCTGCCTCTCGCCGGCGTGTTACTCACGTTACACCGACGACATCCCCACCACTTCAGAGGCGACGCTCGCGCTGTATGCCGACGACGCCGCGTACATTGTTAACTCGCTCAATGCGAAGTACGCGGCGGTCAAAATGCAGCGCGCCCTCGACCTACTTCCCGATTGGCTGTCGAAGTGGCGGCTGTCGGTTAACGTGAGTAAGACGCAGGCAATGGTCACTGGATCGGCGCCTCTCCCACCACCTTTGAAGCTACATGGAGCCGCCGTCGATTGGTCGCCCCGGGTCAAGTACTTGGGTGTGACCATCGACCGCCGCCTCACGATGGGGCCCCATGTCCGCAAGGTCGCCGCACAGGGTAAGGTCGCCCGCAACCTCCTCAGGCCCGTGCTCTCATCCCGCATCCCGGCGCGCGTCAAGTTGGGCGTGTACAAAACGTACGTGCGCCCAATCTTCACGTACGCCGCCCCAGCGTGGTTCGCCCTCACAAAGGAGTCGAGCCGCAGGCTGCTCCGCGCGCAACAAAACCTTGCGCTGCGGACCATAGTCGATGCTCCTCGCTTTGTGAGGAACGATGTACTCCACCGGGATCTCGGGATTGAGAGCCTGGATGAGTTTGTGAGGCGACTCGCGAAGGTGATGTTCGCGCGTGCCGACGCTTCTGCCTGGCCTCATGTCAGGCAGATAGCGCCACTGCACGCGCGCCCACCTGACGCGCGACCCCTGCCCCGCGACCTGGTAGCGGACACGTGACCCCATCCCACCGGATTGACGCCTCGAGTAAGCTGCACCCAGGTTACACGCGGCTCACTCGATATAATAAGACTCTACAGATGTACACATACATCTGTTGCGCGGCGTGTTCTAGGTTAATATAGGCACGTCGCGTAACCATATACAGACAACCTATACTACACAGACGCCTACACAACACGTGCGAGCGCGACGCGGGCCGCGAAGCACGTTGACACTGAGCGGTGTTACACTACAACACAAGCCGCTCACACAAACACGACTGCTTATCCCTCAATCCGTAAACGGCTAGATCTGTGAGCGGGGCGAGGGAAAGCTACATATCTACCTGTAGGTGCGTCGAGTCGGCATCTCTGTCGCTGGTCGTCTTCGTTGGGCCTCCCCCAGGCAACTGGGGGTCTCACCTGGCGGGGACAGACCGCCGGGATGTCGTGAAGAAGCGTAGCGGCGCGCCTACAGAAATACTCATAGCAACCATTCACACAGACGCACTTTGCCTGCGTCATTTCCACAGGCCGCCCAAGGCAAACATATTGAAGGGCCCGTATTAGCGGGCCACTGTATTGCTTCCGCGGGCAAAGGGCGAAGCCCTGACCCCGCTCGCCACGCCCCCTGACGGGGGCGTCGCGACATCTCGACAATGCGGGTCAGTCGGTCTTCGGATTCGACTCAATAAAGAGCCCCTGCTCCCGACAAAACTATCGCCACTCTACGCTCGACAACGCTCGCGGACGGACGTGCTGCGCAGTGTGTACGAGATTCCTGTTTCCGGCTCAGTGGTTCCTGCTGCGGTTCCTGCAGTGGTTCCCGAGCCGTCTATCGTCGCGCCCTGCGACGAGTTCTTCTATAGTCTGTGGACTATCGTCGACCTATTAATTGTTTGTCTTTTTCAAGACACAATTAATAAATATTTCTAAATCAGAGTTGTTTCAAAACGTAATCGTCGCGTTTTTGGCCCCTTCTGGGTAAAATCCACAGTTTCGTGGTTCTCGGTGGAAACCTATACGGTGCCAACGAAACCGAGAGGGTGTTGCCCCAATTACACCCGCCGAACCCCTTCAGGGCTAGGCAATCAGTTGGACGGGTCCCAGTGTTCGGCCTTGGGGGATCTCCTTGTCGACATTGGTGACAGTTTTCCCTTCACAGCGACTCACCTAGTGTCAATCGGGTGTGTCTACACCCGGTACACTAGACTGGTTAGGACCCCGTTGCACAATAAGATAGGCAACGGGCAAAAGCAAGCTTAGGGCTCACCATTAAGTACACAACCTCCCTGTCTATACCCGACAGGGAGGGTTTACACATCCCCGGCCAATCCGCCCGGGGAGTTAGTGTTAGAAATTGTTACGAGAAATAGGAACCATTCCTCTTATTAATTAAATTAATTAAAGCCATTATAATGGAGGCATTATTGAAGTCTCTTCAAGACGACATTAAGTCGCTTAAAAGCGACAATGCAGCCCTCACTAGCATCCTTAAAAGGATAATTACCGTCTCGCCCTCCCTGAAAGATGAGTTTGGCCCGGAAATCATTGCACTACGACGGCCTACTCAGAAAATTCCATCCGATCCTATCATCGCTGAAAGCAGCATTGACAGCCCATGCTCTCCCCAGCTAGATAGCCCTCTTAGCCCGCTGATGTCTATGGACACAGACGAACCAGTCGTTTCAACGAAACGCGTCACGACCCCTTACCCGTACAGCTCGGAACCTGAGGCTAGATTTTCTTCTTCCTCCGCTACATCCCACTCTGATGACGATGGGTTCACCCCAGTCAACGGAAAAGGGAAAAAGCGGAAGAATAAGAAACAATCTTCCACCCAGGCCAGCAAAGTAGTAGCGTTTGAGGATCGTGACTTATTCTCACTTTCCCCGCTATCCCCAGCCCCACCCGCTACTTGCACTACCGTAGCTTCCCCCTCCCCCGCCCCCCACCCGACCGCGTCATCCTCTTCGCAGGATACCCCCTCCCCCAACCCCCGCCCGATCGCGTCATCCTCTTCGCAGGATACTCCCATCCCACCTAATTCTGGCCCTAAGGTCCCTCCGCTACCACCCGTGTTCATACAGGACAAGGGCAAGTGGACGTCTCTAGATGGTGTTGCGACCAAAAAATCGCATACACCAACGCTAGGAACACCCAACAGGGTATTAAAGTAAATGTCCCTACGTCCCGCGATTATAGGGACCTCACTAGTCTTCTGAGACAGAGAAAGGTAGCATTCCACACTTTCTCTCTCCCAGAGGAAAAACAGACCCGCGTTGTCATCAAAAGGATGCCACGCGAAATATTAGCCGCAGATATTTTAGCCGACCTTCAGTCGCAAAATATCCCAGTCGATGAAGTCCACCGTATGCACCGCGCTAGAGGCGGAGAGCAATACGACATGGTACTAGTTATCTGTCCCCCAGTACAGGGTTATCACCCTATATTTAAAGTTAAATCTATCTGCCACCTCACGGGTCTCGAGATCGAGAAACCCAGGAAAAATGGCATAGTAGGGCAATGTCACAATTACCAACTCTACGGTCACTCTCAAAAGTTTTGCCACGCGACTCCCAGGTGCGTAAAGTGCCTGGGCGCGCATGGCACTTCTGAGTGCTCCCGACCAAAAGACCGTTCCCAATGCCTCACGCCACCTAGCTGCGTGCTATGCGGGCAAGAGGGCCACCCTGCCAACTACCGTGGCTGTCCCAAAGCTCCCAAGTCGTCATCCCCTAAACTGACCAAGCGCGCAGGCGCCCATCTACAGAGGGAAACTCCCTCAAATTATAGAATCCCATCCTCTCAACTTCCTGAGAGATTAAGCCCTCAGAGGCCCACTCCGTGGAATTACCTCCACCACCAGCAGGCCTTTCCAGCCATGGCTACCTTCCAACCCCCACCCCCCACCATAACCCCCCCTTATGATCTCATAAAGATCCAAGCTATTTACAACGCGTATCCAGACATTACGCGTGCTCTGACATCCCGCGCCTCCCATAGAACCCACAATGTCTAACACCATCTTAGCTAGGTTCAAACCCCGATCCCTCATGTTACGCATCTTCAATGCAAACGGCATTAATGGCCAACGCGACGAGATCGCGAAATTCCTCCGCGATCACCACATAGACGTCTTCCTCTTACAGGAATCCTTCCTCAAACCTAATAAACGAGATCCGTCAATCGCTAACTATCGTGTAGTTCGCAACGATAGGACTCGTTGTCACAAGGGCGGCACCCTTATCTATTATAAAAAAGACCTCTATTGCATCCCCATGGATCCTCCCCCGCTCTCAGTATTAGAAGTCTCCATCTGCCACCTAGGCATGTCAGGCCATCAGCCGATCACCCTTATATCGGTCTACCTTCCTTCCCAACCCACTTCAGAGGACCCCCGACTCTTTGCAAACGATCTCTCTATCTTATTTGGCCTGAGTGACTCCGTTATCATGGCGGGCGATCTCAACGCCAAGCATCCCTCCTGGAATAGTACCAGAACCTCCACCAGAGGACAACACCTGTTTGACCTCTCTGCCTCTATGATTTTTGATGTCATCGCTCCGATGACCCCAACCCACTACCCTCATAACCCTAACCATACACCCGATGTCCTAGACTTGGCGCTCCTTAAGAACGTCAATCTACGTTTAGACTCAATAGAGACGGTACACGAGCTTAACTCTGATCACCGTCCCATAGTCATAATACTGGCCCCGCGCATAGGTCTCTCCGACCCCAATCAACCTCCCGTCACTAAAAAGGTAACGGACTGGAAGAAAGTAAGCACCCAGCTGAAATCCAACACGTCCCCCCAATTAGATAACATACCCGATCAGTTTGACTCTATCTCGGACACGATGGCCGCGATCGACTCATTCACGGATCACATACAATCTGTCGTGAACGAATGTTCAAGGGAAGTCACAGTGACGGATGACCGTCGCTGGAAGCTACCTGACGATGTACGTAATCGGTTGACTGAGAAGAACGCGTCTATCCGTGCGTACAGTAGCTTTCCCTGCGACGCGAACAAAGCCCATATGCGCTACTTACAGAGAACTGTAAGGAAACGCGTAGCGGAGCTGCGTAACGCGGGCTGGGATAAGATGCTAAGCGAGTTAGAGCCTACCCACCTAGCCTTCTGGGAACTTCAGAGGAAACTCAAGTCCCCGCAAGTCACTTCCATGCCCCCATTAGTACGTCCTGATAAGACCATTGCATTCGACGACGTCGACAAGGCCGAGTGCCTAGCCGACAGTCTAGAAGCTCAGTGCTCACCCAGCTCCCTACCAGTAGACCAAGCTCACCTCGCAGAGGTAGACGCGGAAGTCGAACGTAGAGCCTCTCTCCCTCCCGTAGAAGACCCTGAGAATCCTCTGCCTCCCGTCACTCCAGACGAAGTGCACGATATCATCAAGGGTCTTAAAGCTCGTAAAGCCCCCGGTTCAGATGGACTCACCATCAGAGTGTTCCAGCTTTTCCCTGCCCACTTGATAATGTTATTGGCCACCATCTTCAGCCCTAAGCAACAATATCTTCCCACAAACGTGGAAAGATGTCAACGTCATCGGCATCCCGAAGCCAGGCAAACCCAAGTCTGAGCCTTCTAGTTACCGTCCCATTAGTCTACTCAAGGTTCTCGGCAAAATCTATGAGAGGCTTATTTATAAGCATCTCAGAGAATACGCCGAGACCAAGGGCCTTATTCCCAACGAACAGTTCGGCTTTCGAACTCAGCACTCTAGCGTGCATCAGGTCCACCGCATCATCGAGGACATAAGCGCTGGTTTCCAGCGCGGCTTGATGACGGGTGCTATCTTCTTCGACATAGCGAAAGCTTTTGACAAAGTCTGGCACAACGGCTTATTATATAAGCTCTACAAACTCGGTGTGCCAGATCGTCTCGTGCTCATCTTACGAGACTTTTTGTCGAATCGCACCTTCCGCTATCGCATCGAAGGAGCGCTCTCCTCCCCCCGACCCTTACGCGCGGGTGTCCCTCAGGGCTCCATGCTATCTCCTCTCATTTTCACGCTGTTCACCAGCGATATCCCTAAAAGTAACAAGGCGCAGTTGGCTCTGTTCGCAGACGACACGGCCATTTACTATTCAGGCAGAAGCCCCGACGCGATAGCTCTCACTCTCCAAACCGCAGTCGACAAGCTCGGCAAGTGGTTCAGAAAGTGGAGAATCGAGGTCAATCCCGATAAGAGTCAAGCGGTTCTCTTCAAGAAACCGAGACTCAAAAAACTTATTAACACGCTCCCCAGACCAATCACCATGTTTGACAAGCCGATCCCCTGGGAGAAGCGAGCCAAATATCTATGTGTGCTCCTCGATTTTAAACTCACATTCTCCGAGCACATAAAGCAGGCACGCTCGCGAGCCGCTTTCGCTCTCGGTAGGCTCCACTCCGTTTTCAATGCACGAAGCAAATTGTCACTCAGGTGCAAATTGCGTACCTACACGGCGTGCATTAGACCCATTATGACCTATGCGTGTGCCGCCTGGGCACAAGCCAAACCCTACCATCTCCATAAGATGCAGACCCTCCAAAACCGTTTCCTTCGAATGGCGACGGCTTCCCCCTGGTATGTTAGGAACGAGATCCTCCATCTCGACCTTAAAATCCCCACAATAGCCCAATTTCTAAAACGCAATGCAACGCGTTATTTTGATAAAGCCGCAATACATCGCAACCCTCTGGTTGTGAAGGCCGCCAGTTATATTCCCTCTGGAATAAGTAAAATCCGCCGTCCAAGGCATGTTCTCAACGACCCAGATGACCCCATAACCCTCCTTCAGGAGAGCAATAGGGCCACCAGTACAGTAAAGAAACACACACACCGACACACGTTCCGACCTCACCGCAGAGGTCCGCGACCGTCCCTCCCGAGTAAATGATACTCCCCCCCTCCTTGCTCAACGATGCGCCAGCCCGCGTCGAAGCTGAGCCCGTAGTCTTAAATTCCCCGAATAATAATAATCTATGTTTGATCCAGCCTGTCCCATCTTGCTGTCCTCCCCCCAGCGACGCCCTAAGCCGAGGTCCGTACCACACAGGGGGTGCCCTTAGCGAGCGTTCGCCTAGTTTTAATAAGAATAGTTTATGCCCCTGGCTGGAGGCTTTAAGTGTAGAAGCTTAAGGCAGCCACAGGAAAGTCCGGTTAAGCAGCTACGACCTCCTCAGAGGTTAACTGCGAAATGCCCTATATTAAAAAAAAAAAAAAAAAACATAACTGTCGGCTTACCTGGTACAGCGCTGCTGTATATTCAGATAGCTGTATTAACTTGCTGATAGCGAGTAGATACACTTTGTCATTGGGTGAATGGCCACTATACAAACTAAGACCTTAAAAGTCAGTTCGATTAACTGTTACTCCAATTGTATTCTTTTATTTTATAAAGTATAATTATTATTGCTGTATACCTACTATAATAAAAACCGTGTCATTGTTTATTGACTTTTACTGACTAAAACCCACCCGTGTTCCTTCCGTTGCCTGTGTGCCGGGGCCGCGATATCCCTTTCGGACAAACTCGCAACCGTGGCAGGCATTGGCCCTTACGGACCCCATCAGTTGGTGCTGACATCTCTTTGAGGCGCGCGTGGAACACAACGCGCCGTCGACCCGGGCCTGGTCCTAATCGGACGGCGAGCTACCCATTGCCCACCGTCCGCAAGCCTGCGCCTACGGTGGCCGGAAGTCGGCTCGCAACTCCCGACGCCCGGGGCGTCTCCTGCGGCGACTAGGGGCGCGAGGGCGCGCATGTTGCATTTCCTTCGCGCGCTCCGCCTCCTCCTTCGCGAGCATTACTGCTTCGCAGAAGGAAGTGACGGCTTCCCATGCACTCTCGCTCCGGACCATGGCCTGAACCAGGGCCGGACGCGAGAGATCGCCGCTGCCGATCGCCTCCGTGAGGACACGGCGGTGCCCCGCCCAAGCCGGGCAGACCTCCACCGTATGCTCCACCGTGTCCTCCGGGCGATCCACACAATGGTAACACCCGGGCGTTTCCTCCCGCTTTATCCTGAACAGGAACCTCCCAAAACAACCGTGTCCGGTGAGGACCTGCGTCAGGCGGAAGGTGAGGACGCCGTGGCGCCTCTCTAGCCACTCCTCAAAGAGGGGACTTATCGCCGCAATTGTGGCGTGCCCAAACAGTTATAGCCTGATTTGAAGACCGATGTGAAATCTTGTTTTATACTCATTTAGATTTTCTCATAATGTTGTTTTTTTTTTGGTTTACTTAATTTTTCTTTTTTTTACTTACTTATTGTTTATTTATATCATCTTAGTATTATGTATATCGTTTTTTATTTATAATTTTTCCAGCAACTTCACACAAAGGATCACATTTAGTTTCATTTAATTTATAGATCATATAATAATAAGATAATAATCAATTAATTATTCATTAAAAAAATATAGATAGATCAATTAATAGGGAATAGAATATAATTATTATTCCTTTATTTCATATATATACATATAATTTACATTTTTAAATATTTTTTATTTTATAAAAACTTTAACAAAGTTTTTTTTTGTTGTTATTAAATAAAAAATTCGATTTTTAGACTTGTTCCTTTACTTGTGCTGTGAATTATTGCTTCCTACCAAAGGTATTATATTAAGATAATGAAAAAAAGCGAGCGAGCGAAGCGTCTCTGCTTCAAGTTTGGCAAAATTTGCTGTCATGTGTCAGTTTGTTGTATACTACAAAGGTCGTATTTTCAATCGATCTGGACGAAACTTGGTAAACAGGTTATATCGACGTTTCGATGTTTTTTTTGTTATTTAAAAGGTAACTTTAGGTTGGTATCATAAAAATTCGGTGAAGATCTGATGAGAGATTTGACTAGATATAACCGCTGCAGGGCAAAGGTTTTTGAAAGCGGGAAGCCAGTATTGGATTCAAAGAGTAAGTAATTGAGATACAAACATTATTTTAATATGTTTTTATCTAACCGGATTTAAGTTCATTCACAAACACTGTAACATACAAAGCCTATTAAGATTGAAAAAGTTTTATTCCCGCATTGATAAGTTGTGTAAGAAAACCTCTTCGAGTGACGATTACGACGCATTCACCAGTTGTAGCATTTCTTTCCTTGACAGGGGGACATCCTGCTTTGAATACATCTGGATCTGCATCTCGTCTGCTTAGAATTAAAAGTCCATCTTCACCGGTGTACTGACATTTGATTTTACCCACGTTTGCTTTTATAACGATAAAGACGAGTAACTAAAACATTCTTGATTTGGTTTTTGAGACCTTCCACAGGATGACTGTGAATGTTGATGGCCGTGTATGCCTACATAAATATTCCATTTCATATAAAATTAATCATGTTTTTTTTTGGTGTGATAATTATTTTTATAATACAAATTTATTTTTATCAAGCACGAAAATACGGTAAATAATCACTAATCAATTTATCAACGGTTCTTGTATCTCATTGTGTCGTTAATTCAACTTTGCTGTCTTAGTAGTCTTAGGTTAGCTTTTGGTTAAATTCATAATACCATTCACAATTACCTTTCCCAATTCTAGAGCTACATCAACGACACCTCTTCGACTCTCGATTAAGGTGACGCATTCATTAATTGAACCATCTTTTACCATGCCAGCGGGACATTCTTCTTTGCATGCACCAGTTGCAGGATCTCTTTCCTGGCCAGGGAGACATCCTGCTTTGATTGCATCTGGATCTGCATCTCGCCTGCTTTGAAGTAAAAGTCCATCTTTACCGGTGTACTGACATTGGATTTTACCCACGCTTGCTATTATAACTACAAAGACGAGTAGCTTAAACATTCTTGAATTGGTTTTTGAGTGCTTCCTCAGGATGACTGTGAATGTTGATAGCCGTGTATGCCTATTTATATATCATATAAAATTAATCAATCTGCTACACTATTCATTTTTATTGGTGTGATAGTTATTTTTATCATACAGATTTATTTCTAACGAGCTCGTTATGACGGTAAATAATCAGTAATCAATTTATCAACGTTCCTTGTATCTAATTGTGTCGTTAAGTCAATTTTACTGTAATATAGTCGAATTCTTATTGACGGTATTATGCCTAGAATTCTGTTGGCGTGATGAGCAGAATAGCTCATCGCCGCAATAAACGCGATAACAGTGTGCTATGTCTGTATTCAGCCAAGACAGCACTTATGCGCAAAAGTGTTTACTGCATGCATGGCTCCAGTCATTTATAAAAAATTGCCAAAGACATGGAAAAAGCTTCTGCTTTCATTATTTAAAAAGGGACACCGAAGCGTTTTAATAAGCACTATCAGACTCAAAGTTGGTGTACGAAGTTTCCAAAGTGTTACTTCAAGTTTAGCCACAGTCTACCCAGATTAACTCCTTCCAGTTGGTTAACGTAAAAAAATTCGCAGATTGATCGTGGCGGCGACTCCTTGACCAAGGGAGCTCGCTATCACGATACTTAGGTGGAACGCATACCTTAGTAAATACCACTTTTAGACAGTCTTAAACTCTAGGATATTATCATAGATGGCGATAGTGCGCTTTATTATACACGCAATAAAACAGTCACACAATCAAAGTTGAAAAATATAATTATACAAAAAAAATTATAGTGACCTGAACTGGAATGAACTGTAATGTATACCTACTGTAGTGACTGCAGTCTTGTGTGTTGGCGTTTCAAAGATTACTTGATAATTTTATAATAATGTTTTGACATTTTCCGAATCCTGTAAAATTCATAATATGCGATTGTACAATCGCCAGCAGATCAACGTAAACTTTAACTTGATCTATAACTACGACGCGCCATGGAATGTTAGAAAGAAAGTATCCTTGGCAAGATTGGTGGAATTTTCAACATTTCACAAAATGGCCCTGTAGTTGCGTACTAATAATTTGGAGCCAATTATAATGTCTCACTAGGAATAAGCCACACACACTGCGCCTCCACCACCGCTCCCGAGTTTTCCCGGCCCTTCACGAAATTAAACGAAGTCACTTATCATTACGTCAATCATTAAAAAATTGTGGAGTCAACCTGTGTGCGTAGTCGAGCTGTTCAAGATTGTATAACTAACTTTATTAATATTACAATATATATTAAAGGCTTGTGCAGACCAGCGCGACTTGTCGCGCGACGCGACACCGGCTATTGTTATACTGTGAAGTTTTCTTAGAAATTGTATTGTTCGTGTCGCGTCGCGCGACAAGTCGCGCTGGTCTGCACAAGCTTTAATATGGCGCCTCAGTTGAAGCAAATTGAGAGACAGCGCATCATATCGCTTCGATTGAGTGGATGCCGCTGGGCGACAGATTTGTCAGCAGACGGGCATAACGGTGAGTATTGTTTTAATGTATTTATTTTTTAATTTGAACTAAACAAAGGCTAATATTGAAAAAATCTTGTCAATGGTGTTTTTCTATAGAATTTTCGAAATAAGTTAACAGAAGGGATAGGTGGGTAGGTATCTTCTTTGTGTTCTTTCATAATGAGTTCCCCTTATTGTACATTTTTAACGCTGCGCGTTGTTCCAAGTAAAGTAACAGTGAAAGTTTAAAATTCAGAGTTTATATATATATTATATATATATATATTTTAGAGAGATAGAGTTTATATATATATGTCGGGGGATGGTATGTGTCTCTTTCGTTATCAGGCACATTTTAACTATTGTGGGCGTACTTAATGGGTAGTGTTGGTTATTGCGCAATAGAAACACCGTTGCAGCTCAGATCAAATTATAATTTTCGATAACATTACTCACACTAGCATTTCACTCATTGTAGCTACACAATACAACTATTCGAAACGCGGTAAGTTCGATACAGGCTAGCAGAACGACCTCTCGCGCTCGTGTCTGATCCAAATGTGCCGTCTCAACTCAAATGTCCAATGTCCAAAAACAACTGACAGCTGTCAAACCTGCCACGCCTGTATCGACCTCACCCAAGCACACTGCTTGACGTTTCCGACAAACGATAATTGATGGCGTTGTTCTAAATTAACGATAATCAATAGTGATTCTGCGACATATATTTTATATTTATATGTAGGATCAGGAGTGCCGAGAGGTATATCGTCAGGGTTTGGAGTTCCCATTTTATTGGGATAAACAAGACTGTATAAACAATGACACGGTTTTTATTACAGTAGGTATACAGCAATTACACTTTATAAAATAAAAGAATACAATTGGAGTAACAGTTAATCGAACAGACTTTTAAGGTCTTAGTTCGTCTAGTGGCCAAGCCACCCAATGACAAAGTGTATCTACTCGCTATCAGCAAGTTAATACAGCTATGTGAATATACAACAGCGCTGTACCAGGTAAACCGACAGTTTTGTCGGGAGCAGGGGCTCTTTATTGAGTCGAATCCGAAGACCGACTGACCCGCATTTTTTTTTTTTTTTTTTTTATATAGGGCATCTCGCAGTTAACCTCTGAGGAGGTCGTAGCTGCTTAACCGGACTTTCCTGTGGCTGCCTTAAGCTTCTACACTTAAAGCCTCCAGCCAGGGGCATAAACTATTCTAATTGTATTGGATTGGATGCCAATTGGCTAATAATATCAAATCACGAACACAGTTAAATGAGCAAGACCTAGCAAAAATGACAAGTCAAACAAAACCTACACCAAACTCCCTTGTTCTCTTGCCAACTGACGAAACTGAGGTAAAACGCGTTATTATAGGACTTAAGAGCTCTAACTCTACTGGTTGGGATGGAATACCTACGGCATTGCTGAAAATGAGTTCAGAAGCTCTTGCGCCACCAATCGCTAAGATCTGTAATCTATGCATTGACAAAGGTGTATTCCCGTCAGTACTTAAAAAATCAATAATTATACCTATACATAAAGGTGGGGACAAAAATAATGTCGCAAATTATAGGCCAATTTCCCTCCTACCGTCACTTTCAAAAATTATGGAACGAATCGTTGAGTCTCGGCTAAGGCATTATCTAGAAAAATACGGTATTCTCTCTGAGAATCAATACGGTTTCAGAGCACAAAAATCAACTGAAAATGCTACGCATAAGCTAACTTCTTTCATAGTAGATAGCCTGGACAAGGGAGAAAAAGCTATTGGCATCTTTCTGGATCTAGCAAAGGCTTTCGATACCGTTTCGGTTCCCATTCTTCTCAGGAAGTTAGAATTAATTGGTGTTCGCGGGATTACCCTCAAATTTCTAAAAGACTATCTAACTGACAGGGAACAGAGCGTAAAAGTGAGTGATTATGTGAGCCAACCTGGAAAAAATTCGTACGGTGTTCCCCAAGGAAGTATCCTGGGGCCTACATTGTTCTTAATATACATTAATGATTTGTGTAATTTGCAATTGAATCAAGGTCAAATAATTACTTTCGCGGACGACACAGTTCTACTATTTAAAGGACAATCCTGGAAGGATGTATATAAGTTAGCCAATGAAGGTTTTACCCTGGTATCTACATGGCTCGACCGCAATCTACTAACTTTAAATACACAAAAAACGAAATACATTGCCTTTAGCATTCAAAATAAGACACAACCACCATTAAATACCTTTTATATTAAATATCACACATGTTGCGAATCCAGCACCTGCTCATGCTACTCTCTTTGTAAAACACAATCAATTAAATATCTAGGATTAATTGTTGATCAAAATCTCAGTTGGAATGAACACATTATGACCTCAACAGCTAGAGTCAGAAAGATGATATATGTCTTTAAAAAAATTCGCCACTTTTGTAACAGAAAATTACTACTTACACTTTATTATGCAATTTGTCAATCAATTTTAACATATTGTATCTCCACATGGGGAGGCTCATCTAAGTCAACAATGATTAACTTAGAACGCTCGCAGCGTGCTATACTGAAAGTTATGACATTTAAGAGGTATAGATACTCAACTGAATTACTGTACAGTGAATTGCCTGTACTAACAGTGAGACAGTTATTCATATTAAGTGTAACACTAAGTCAACACAATATCCCCCCATATTACACAGGAAAACGAAGAAACGACATAGTATACAAAGTCCCATCTTACAAAACCACATTTGCGTGTAAATTTATGCAATATTTAAGTCCATTCTTGTATAATAAGATATCACAATACGTCAACCTACGAAATATGACTTCATTTGCCTGTAAGAAAGTTCTTGTTGAATATTTAAAACAACTTAACTATGAGAAAACGGAGAAACTATTGAAGAGCTTGACTTAAACAAACACATATACACACAAACTAACAGCACACAATGCTCAAACCACACCTTACAAACATCTATACCCATATTCAAAATATCACGCTCACACACACTCACTCATATCTCTTTCTTAAACATTATTTACTCATGATTAACATTTAAAATTCTAAACTTATTATTTGTGCCTGCAGCTATTAACTATGCTTATGTTAGTTCCCACTAAAATAATAATTAAGTCTTATACGAGAAAAATCATACAATTGTCTGTAAACTTTGCTTATACTAAATTTATTTTAACACTACCTCCATTGTGATCACTTCTTTTCGTAGATAGTGCAAGATGTTCTGATACCTACCTGTTTACATTGGAACATAATATCATAGATACATAATTATTATACTGTGAATTAATAGTGGAATACAATTTGTATTTATTACTGGTAAATTGTGTAAGAGGAAGACTGTCCTACCGTGATACAGTTTCGACTAGTACGGGGGACAGTGTGAATCGAATACTACAACCTAAATAACAATATCGGTGTTAGTAATTGTTGGTGAGTGATTAGTGCTTAAATACGTACTAAATAATTATCATGTGACGTAAGTACTTAACGAACAGCACATAAAAGACGTTAGAAAGGTGAGAAATATAATATCACAATATTGGTTAGTCTTTAAGTGCAGGAACCTATTTAGGTACGTTTGTATTGTCTACCTACCAAATGTTAAAAATACCAAATTATATGGTTGTACTTTTTATGATGCAATTAAATAAAGTTATTATAATTAAAACTAGGCGAACGCTCGCTAAGGGCACCCCCTGTGGGGTACGGACCTCGGCTTAGGGCGTCGCTGGGGGGAGGACAGCAAGATGGGACAGGCTGGATCAAACATAGATTATTATTATTCGGGGAATTTAAGACTACGGGCTCAGCTTCGACGCGGGCTGGCGCATCGTCGAGCAAGGGTCGGGGGGGAGTATCATTTACTCGGGAGGGACGCGGTCGCGGACCTCTGCGGCGAGGTCGGAACGTGTGTCGGTGTGTGTGTTTCTTTACTGTACTGGTGGCCCTATTGCTCTCCTGGAGGAGGGTTATGGGGTCATCTAGGTCGTTGAGAACATGCCTTGGACGGCGGATTTTACTTATTCCAGAGGGAATATAACTGGCGGCCTTCACAACCAGAGGGTTGCGATGTATTGCGGCTTTATCAAAATAACGCGTTGCATTGCGTTTTAGAAATTGGGCTATTGTGGGGATTTTAAGGTCGAGATGGAGGATCTCGTTCCTAACATACCAGGGGGAAGCCGTCGCCATTCGAAGGAAACGGTTTTGGAGGGTCTGCATCTTATGGAGATGGTAGGGTTTGGCTTGTGCCCAGGCGGCACACGCATAGGTCATAATGGGTCTAATGCACGCCGTGTAGGTACGCAATTTGCACCTGAGTGACAATTTGCTTCGTGCATTGAGAACGGAGTGGAGCCTACCGAGAGCGAAAGCGGCTCGCGAGCGTGCCTGCTTTATGTGCTCGGAGAATGTGAGTTTAAAATCGAGGACCACACCTAGATATTTGGCTCGCTTCTCCCAGGGGATCGGCTTGTCAAACATGGTGATTGGTCGGGGGAGCGTGTTAATAAGTTTTTTGAGTCTCGGTTTCTTGAAGAGAACCGCTTGACTCTTATCGGGATTGACCTCGATTCTCCACTTTCTGAACCACTTGCCGAGCTTGTCGACTGCGGTTTGGAGAGTGAGAGCTATCGCGTCGGGGCTTCTGCCTGAATAGTAAATGGCCGTGTCGTCTGAGAACAGAGCCAACTGCGCCTTGTTACTTTTAGGGATATCGCTGGTGAACAGCGTGAAAATGAGAGGAGATAGCACGGAGCCCTGAGGGACACCCGCGCGTAAGGGTCGGGGGGAGGAGAGCGCTCCTTCGATGCGATAGCGGAAGGTGCGATTCGACAAAAAGTCTCGTAAGATGAGCACGAGACGATCTGGCACACCGAGTTTGCAGAGCTTATATAATAAGCCGTTGTGCCAGACTTTGTCAAAAGCTTTCGCTATCTCGAAGAAGATAGCACCCGTCATCAAGCCGCGCTGGAAACCAGCGCTTATGTCCTCGATGATGCGGTGGACCTGATGCACGCTAGAGTGCTGAGTTCGAAAGCCGAACTGTTCGTTGGGAATAAGGCCCTTGGTC
This sequence comes from Agrochola macilenta, assembly GCA_916701695.1. Classification (NCBI taxonomy): domain Eukaryota; kingdom Metazoa; phylum Arthropoda; class Insecta; order Lepidoptera; family Noctuidae; genus Agrochola; species Agrochola macilenta. The sequence continues at coordinate 3,130,155 of OU753554.1, read as the reverse complement.
TCGGCGTATTCTCTGAGACGCTTATAAATAAGCCTCTCATAGATTTTGCCGAGAACCTTGAGCAGACTAATGGGACGGTAACTAGAAGGCTCAGACTTGGGTTTGCCTGGCTTCGGGATGCCGATGACGTTGGCTTCTTTCCACGTTTGTGGGAAGATATTGTTGCTTAGGGCACCATTGAAGATGGTGGCCAATAACATTATCAAGTGGGCAGGGAAAAGCTGGACCACTCTGTTGGTGAGTCCGTCTGAACCGGGGGCTTTACGAGCTTTAAGACCCTTGATGATATCGTGCACTTCGTCTGGAGTGACGGGAGGCAGAGGATTCTCAGGGTCTTCTACGGGAGGGAGAGAGGCTCTACGTTCGACTTCCGCGTCTACCTCTGCGAGGTGAGCTTGGTCTACTGGTAGGGAGCTGGGTGAGCACTGAGCTTCTAGACTGTCGGCTAGGCACTCGGCCTTGTCGACGTCGTCGAATGCAATGGTCTTATCGGGGCGTACTAATGGGGGCATGGAAGTGACTTGCGGGGACTTGAGTTTCCTCTGAAGTTCCCAGAAGGCTAGGTGGGTAGGCTCTAACTCGCTTAGCATCTTATCCCAGCCCGCGTTACGCAGCTCCGCTACGCGTTTCCTTACAGTTCTCTGTAAGTAGCGCATATGGGCTTTGTTCGCGTCGCAGGGAAAGCTACTGTACGCACGGATAGACGCGTTCTTCTCAGTCAACCGATTACGTACATCGTCAGGTAGCTTCCAGCGACGGTCATCCGTCACTGTGACTTCCCTTGAACATTCGTTCACGACAGATTGTATGTGATCCGTGAATGAGTCGATCGCGGCCATCGTGTCCGAGATAGAGTCAAACTGATCGGGGATGTTATCTAATTGGGGGGACGTGTTGGATTTCAGCTGGGTGCTTACTTTCTTCCAGTCCGTTACCTTTTTAGTGACGGGAGGTTGATTGGGGTCGGAGAGACCTATGCGCGGGGCCAGTATTATGACTATGGGACGGTGATCAGAGTTAAGCTCGTGTACCGTCTCTATTGAGTCTAAACGTAGATTGACGTTCTTAAGGAGCGCCAAGTCTAGGACATCGGGTGTATGGTTAGGGTTATGAGGGTAGTGGGTTGGGGTCATCGGAGCGATGACATCAAAAATCATAGAGGCAGAGAGGTCAAACAGGTGTTGTCCTCTGGTGGAGGTTCTGGTACTATTCCAGGAGGGATGATTGGCGTTGAGATCGCCCGCCATGATAACGGAGTCCCTCAGGCCAAATAAGATAGAGAGATCGTTTGCAAAGAGTCGGGGGTCCTCTGAAGTGGGTTGGGGAGGAAGGTAGACCGATATAAGGGTGATCGGCTGATGGCCTGACATGCCTAGGTGGCAGATGGAGACTTCTAATACTGAGAGCGGGGGAGGATCCATGGGGATGCAATAGAGGTCTTTTTTATAATAGATAAGGGTGCCGCCCTTGTGACAACGAGTCCTATCGTTGCGAACTACACGATAGTTAGCGATTGACGGATCTCGTTTATTAGGTTTGAGGAAGGATTCCTGTAAGAGGAAGACGTCTATGTGGTGATCGCGGAGGAATTTCGCGATCTCGTCGCGTTGGCCATTAATGCCGTTTGCATTGAAGATGCCTAACATGAGGGATCGGGGTTTGAACCTAGCTAAGATGGTGTTAGACATTGTGGGTTCTATGGGAGGCGCGGGATGTCAGAGCACGCGTAATGTCTGGATACGCGTTGTAAATAGCTTGGATCTTTATGAGATCACAGGCGTCTTGGGCGGCCTCAAGTTGACTGGCCATTTGGAAAGCGCGAGGAGAGAGGAATGTCATCGCGGAGGAAAGGACATTTTGAGGCATGCTAGAAGAGGCTACGGGAGTGTTCGCGGGTTGCGGACGCGGTGCTATAGGAGCAGGTGCGGGCTTATTAAGGGGCGCGAGGGGGTGATAACGGGGGCCCATAAGGGGGGGGATGGTAGGGGGTGGGGGTTGGAAGGTAGCCATGGCTGGAAAGGCCTGCTGGTGGTGGAGGTAATTCCACGGAGTGGGCCTCTGAGGGCTTAATCTCTCAGGAAGTTGAGAGGATGGGATTCTATAATTTGAGGGAGTTTCCCTCTGTAGATGGGCGCCTGCGCGCTTGGTCAGTTTAGGGGATGACGACTTGGGAGCTTTGGGACAGCCACGGTAGTTGGCAGGGTGGCCCTCTTGCCCGCATAGCACTCAGCTAGGTGGCGTGAGGCATTGGGAACGGTCTTTTGGTCGGGAGCACTCAGAAGTGCCATGCGCGCCCAGGCACTTTACGCACCTGGGAGTCGCGTGGCAAAACTTTTGAGAGTGACCGTAGAGTTGGCAATTGTGACATTGCCCTACTATGCCATTTTTCCTGGGTTTCTCGATCTCGAGACCCGTGAGGTGGCAGATAGATTTAACTTTAAATATAGGGTGATAACCCTGTACTGGGGGACAGATAACTAGTACCATGTCGTATTGCTCTCCGCCTCTAGCGCGGTGCATACGATGGACTTCATCGACTGGAATATTTTGCGACTGAAGGTCGGCTAAAATATCTGCGGCTAATATTTCGCGTGGCATCCTTTTGATGACAACGCGGGTCTGTTTTTCCTCTGGGAGAGAGAAAGTGTGGAATGCTACCTTTCTCTGTCTCAGAAGACTAGTGAGGTCCCTATAATCGCGGGACGTAGGGACATTTACTTTAATACCCTGTTGGGTGTTCCTAGCGTTGGTGTATGCGATTTTTTGGTCGCAACACCATCTAGAGACGTCCGTCCACTTGCCCTTGTCCTGTATGAACACGGGTGGTGGCGGAGGGACCTTCTTAGGGCCAGAATTAGGTGGGATGGGAGTATCCTGCGAAGAGGATGACGCGATCGGGCGGGGGTCGGGGGAGGGGGTATCCTGCGAAGAGGATGACGCGGTCGGGCGGGGGGTGGGGGAGGGGGAAGCTACGGTAGTGCAAGTAGCGGGTGGGGCTGGGGATAGCGGGGAAAGTGAGAATGAGTCACGATCCTCAAACGCTACTACTTTGCTGGCCTGGGTGGAAGATTGTTTCTTATTCTTCCGCTTTTTCCCTTTTCCGTTGACTGGGGTGAACCCATCGTCATCAGAGTGGGATGAAGCGGAGGAAGAAGAAAATCTAGCCTCAGGTTCCGAGCTGTACGGGTAAGGGGTCGTGACGCGTTTCGTTGAAACGACTGGTTCGTCTGTGTCCATAGACATCAGCGGGCTAAGAGGGCTATCTAGCTGGGGAGAGCATGGGCTGTCAATGCTGCTTTCAGCGATGATAGGATCGGAGGGAATTTTCTGAGTAGGCCGTCGTAGTGCAATGATTTCCGGGCCAAACTCATCTTTCAGGGAGGGCGAGACGGTAATTATCCTTTTAAGGATGCTAGTGAGGGCTGCATTGTCGCTTTTAAGCGACTTAATGTCGTCTTGAAGAGACTTCAATAATGCCTCCATTATAATGGCTTTAATTAATTTAATTAATAAGAGGAATGGTTCCTATTTCTCCTAACAATTTCTAACACTAACTCCCCGGGCGGATTGGCCGGGGATGTGTAAACCCTCCCTGTCGGGTATAGACAGGGAGGTTGTGTACTTAATGGTGAGCCCTAAGCTTGCTTTTGCCCGTTGCCTATCTTATTGTGCAACGGGGTCCTAACCAGTCTAGTGTACCGGGTGTAGACACACCCGATTGACACTAGGTGAGTCGCTGTGAAGGGAAAACTGTCACCAATGTCGACAAGGAGATCCCCCAAGGCCGAACACTGGGACCAGTTCAACTGATTGCCTAGCCCTGAAGGGGTTCGGCGGGTGTAATTGGGGCAACACCCTCTCGGTTTCGTTGGCACCGTATAGGTTTCCACCGAGAACCACGAAACTGTGGATTTTACCCAGAAGGGGCCAAAAACGCGACGATTACGTTTTGAAACAACTCTGATTTAGAAATATTTATTAATTGTGTCTTGAAAAAGACAAACAATTAATAGGTCGATGATAGTCCACAGACTATAGAAGAACTCGTCGCAGGGCGCGACGATAGACGGCTCGGGAACCACTGCAGGAACCGCAGCAGGAACCACTGAGCCGGAAACAGGAATCTCGTACACACTGCGCAGCACGTCCGTCCGCGAGCGGTGTCGAGCGTAGAGTGAATGTGACCCGCATACCGAGTGCACGCTATTTTATAAGACGAAGCCCCCAACTTGCAATCCCTCCACGACAACTCTGTCCGATGACGCACGGAAGTACGTCACGTTTTTACTTGATACAAAATACTAAAATGTACTGAATCTAATAAGACTTACATTATAAAGTAATCAAATAATACAACAATATTTGTCGTAAATAAACAATGGTGAATTCACAAAGTAAATCATTTTAAAATTAGAACAACATGTCATCAATTGTTTTGAACAAAACCCTCGGTTACAATAATACGGAATAAGTTGCCAAAAATCAATTAGTGCGTACACTGAGTACTTAATAAATTATGTTCCGATTTATTAGACAATAATTGATAGGTAGTAAAAATCACTTAAATTATTAATAAGAAAAACAAATCATAACAAATTCTGTTGACTACCCACAATTGTAATTGACAAACAACTCCGAAATAAACATATATATATATATATAAACAGAATTCGATGAACTATTGTTTTTGATTCCATGTAGTTATGAAACATTCTAAACAAAAGTTAATCTAGTAGGTAGTGATTGGATTTTAAAGTAAATACCTACAAAATTACGCACTTTCTTTTTGTGCGTTGAAACATTGCTGGGTCAAGCGTGTTCTCGTGGCGTAGGCCACGTAAGATAAGGCCCCATGATGGCAGATGCAGACATTGCACACCAAACTGTAACTTTAGGTTCATGTAAAGGCTCTTGATGCATTTCTCTTGGGTTGCGGACATCCCAGTAACGGAAATTTGCTTACTCACATATCCTCCAATGTGAAAATGGGCTTCCTCACTAAAGAATATGTTACTCATCATAAACTTACGCGGATGTGATATTGTCGAGATTTCGTACTGCTACTCGTGTAGCAGTACGAAATCTCGACAACATCACATCCGCGTAAGTTTTTCTTAATGTAAAGTCAGAATCGTGTAAATCTTGAACGATTTGAATTTTATACGGATGGAACTTGAGTTTTTTTCGCATTATTTTTCGCACCTGTAAGGTTGATTTCGTAATTTCTAATATCGATGAAAGTGTACGAAGAGATAAACGGGGATTTTCAGTCACAGAAACCTTAACACGTTCAACATTTTCGTTTGTGGCTACCGCTGGTATAGATCCGGGTCTAGGTCTGTTTAATTTTGATCCTGTAGCTCTGAACTTTGCTATCCAGGCCTAATCGTAATCGTAAGGCGTAATCGTAAGGCGTAATCGACGAATATCGAAACGATTATTATTATTAGATTAGATTATTATTATTATTAGATTAGATTCTACAATTATTCCAGAAAATAAAATAAAAACCATTGCCAGTTTTGGTATTTTAAATGAAATTATTGACGTTTGAAATTTGAGCAACCAGGAATTTCCTTTAAATGTAAAAAAAACATTTAAAAAAATCCTTGTGGCCTGGGTCTTGTTATTGAACCTAAACACGTAGTAGACGGCCCCACGGATCCGCCATTTTCGTATGTTCAACCTTCTGCCGAACACCCTGTATATTGACCTTATTGGTGATGTTCTTCAGAAACGTCAGGTTCGTAGTACTCGCAACCGGCGTACCGTATGGCTAGATGTGAACGTAAACGAAGCAAAAAGAGTATCTATGTAAGGATTGTAGCAGGTAGCTTTCTGTAGTTTCTGCCTTCCCCTATGGGAAGAAGTTGTGAGTTTATGTACCTATGTAAAATACTGTTAAATCCTTAATCGAAACTAATAATAAAAAGATAAAAGATTTTATATTTTGTATGTTTGTTTGTTACGCTTTCACGCTAAAACGGCTGAACAGATTTGGATGAATTATGGCACATGGGTAGACCATGAACTGCGTTAGGACTTATAATACTTTTTATCCCGATATTCCCACAGGATCGAGACTTATGCGGGTGAAAGCGCGTGGTGCAGCTAGTGACAAATACTCTGGCAATCTTCTGTCTACTTTATTTTCAAATGTGTTCAACCACGAAGTAGATAGTATATTTACTACGTTCCTCTAACTAAATTGATTTCCAGGTTAGTCCTTCATGTTCATACACCTACATTCCTACTCAGCTCTTCAATTTAAAAATTGTCACACCTTCGAATCTCAGTAGGTAATCTCAATGGTATTTTAATTTTAGCGCAATTCTCTTCTTTTTTTAAATTAAAAACGTTATGCTCTAAAAGTGCATTTTCTTGTGATGGTGACACGTTTTTATGATTTTTATTTAAACGTATAAACTTTTAAAGTAGTATGTTTCTTTTTTGTGTGTTTATTGGCAAAAAAAAAAATATTGAATATGCCTTTGTAGATAGAATGTATAAAATAGTGATTTTTTAGAAACCTCCTTTCGATGGATTTGAGTGCGAAAGAGGTCGATACAATCCAAACTTATTATGAGCTTCCGATTCACAATAGAAAAGAAATGTCTTAGATGGTTTGTTGCAGTTATTACCTCACCCTTAGGCTGCCTGTCCTCTGGAGCGGAGAGGAGCGGAGTAGCGGTGTGCCAATATTAACCAATGGAATTGCATAAAACCTCCACTCCGCTTCAGTGGACAGGGATTTGCGAACTAGTTTAGAAATTCATACAAAACCAGGATGCGTAGCGGGGAAGCGGAGAAGGGAAGCGAAGCGGGGAAATGGAGCGAAGAAGTGGAGTGGGGAACCGGAGCGGGGAATTATTACTCGTTGCTTGAACTCGGTCTATCCCCGCACAGTCCGCAACACCGCTCCGCTACCTCGCTCCGCACAGTCCGTAACTCCGCTCCGCTACCTCGCTCCACATCAATGGACAGACACTGTCCGCAACTCCGCTCCACTCCATTGTCATTCTTCTCTCCGCTGCCTCGCTCCGCTTCAATGGACAGACAACCTTAGTCATGTTATTATTGTCAATATAAGCTTGTCCCACTGCTGGGCAAGATGGGCGAAGGCCTCCCTCCCTTCTTTCCTAATCATGTGTCAGTATTCATTTAAATATATTTCTGTAATAGTTATTCATACAGGCCTCAATTTTTTTCCTTCAGCAATCGTTATATTCGCCGTACATTACTTATAAGAGTTTTATGCAGAGAAATCAAAATTGAAAAGAAACTTTTTACGTGAAACTTCAGATTCCCTGAGCTCCTCGTAACACTTTATGAATGATCCAATTTGACAGTTTGCGGTTTGAACATGTTTCGTACCAGGACGTAAAATTGGAAAAATGTTTTATGCAAACTTTTCTTGACTGTCACCGTATTAATTACGTATTATGGTATCGTGATATGTCATGTTACGATCTTGGCAAAAGATGGAATGTGAGTGTTTAGGTATTGTTACCGAAAATCATTTCTTATTCAATGCTTTTATTTTTCAAAAATTCAAAATTCAAATGAATCAAAACAGCGAAATATTTGACAGCTATTTGAGACGTTGCCCACTTTCTGTATAAACGCTCTTAAAACTGGTTTTATATTGAAAGTTTCATTAATTAACACCTACCTTTGTAACAAAAAAACCGATACGAAGAACCCTTGAATGAAGCCTAAAAGAAAAATACTTTGCAAAACCAAATTCCAGGATAAAATTTGATAAAATTCTAATCCAGCTCATTATTATCCTTATACTTTTCGTTTCTGTAATTTTAAATTTCGTCGCAGAAATCTTCAAAAATTATCAGTTCCTATAAACATTAATTAACACGTGAAAATTGTCAGCAAACGCTGAGTGTTGCCAATTACATTACAGTCTTGCTACAGGAAGGCAAATATGCGATGCTTTGACAAAATTGAACGTGATAATTATGTTTTACATTCCTATCTTTGTAACGTTACGGTTATTATTGCATTGAAATTGTGTGTATTTGGTTATTTTTAATATTTTTTGAATTTGTTTAAAATTAATTTGTATTATTATTTTATACTATCTTATAATTTTTTGTAAAAAACAAATTGTCTTTGTATGATTTTCCGGTAATGTATTTTGATTTATTTTATTATTTTCGTCCTTGTCAAACTTATTGTATCTACCAAGATAATGAATGATATGGTCTCCTATAATAAGAAACGCATACTTTTATTTGTCCCTGTTTATGTTAACACGTATGTAATTCTGTAGCCTCTGTTGAAAAATCAATAAATAAATAAATAATTCTGCTTCTAAGAGGATATTTCTGTTTCGTTGGAAACAAGAAATGTAACGGTTTTTATTGTTAGTAAAATCAATTATTGAGAAATGAAATAGGAAAAGCTAATGGGATTTTAAAATAATTGTTTTGCTATCGTACACGCTAAAAATAATTTTTCCATGCAATAATAAAAAATACATACTTATTTAGTATCTTTATTTGTTCCGGACAGATGCAGTGTTAAAAAAATACCTATTTACATTCTAAACGACGGAAAGAGATAATAATCTTCTTACAAGCAGTAGCATACACATACACAAAACCGTTATCAAATTTTAGCTGTTAAGCAAATATCATGTCATTACATACCTAATTATAATATAGAATAATTATGATCCAAAAAGCATCCAATTCGGCCCACACCGTAATTAAAAACCATGACATCAACCAGCAATTACAGATACCCAATGACCAATCCCCATTCAACGCACGAACCGAACATGCCAAAGTTTTAATCCAATAATCCCCTTCAGAATTAAAAAAAGGAAAGTAACACAGGAACGATTAAAACTTAAAGTTTAATTTTGCACGTCCGTTTAATTTCTACTGGCGGCCATTTTCAATTGTTCTCACAGTTAATTCGATTTTGGTTGAAACTTTTTTATATCGCGACGGAGTTGCGTTTTATTTGCATTGACGTTCCCTGTTTTTTGGCCTCTTTTGTAATTTGGAGATAGGCGTTTGTGAAAGGAAAATCGTTTTTGAAGGGACATTTGAAGTCTGTGATATTTGTCTGTTTTCGTGAATTAATAGAACTACATACCTGTGAACAAAGGGAATATTCTTAATTAACTCATTTGTGGACCCATTGTTAGATGATAGTTTGCATAAGTTTATTTACCTATATTTATTTATTTAAACCACTTTTTAATCCAGGCAAATCGATTATTTTATTTACACGGCACTATATTTTTTATCATTACTCATTTATACATTATACATTTATCTATGTAAATAATTAAGTACCTATCAAATACACAATCACCATCGAACAAGAACGTTTCCAAATGCTAAACTTTCCTGTTATCATTCAAAAATTATGTCATTATTTAAATTGCGGGTATACTTACGTAACTTCATTCTGCACATTTCACTTTTCACAACACCAATAATTCGCATATTTATTTTCTCATTTGCTCGACGTCCGTATGTCACTGCAGGGATCCAGCAGAATATCAGCGTCAGGTATATTTGCCTGACACATGCTGAGTTGGACTCCCATTTGGTGCAACCTTGAGACACGCACCGCACTTTGTATGTTTCACTATTTTAAAGTGTCTTAGCCAATAGTCATCATATTGTGATGACTATTGGCTAAGACACTTTAAAATATACATACATTATATTTGCACAACATATATGTAACAATATTTAAATGTTTCAAAATGAGCAATGCAAATTTTTTCTGTCCACAATAATTCGAAAGTTCCCATTTCGTTTACCCACACGACGTTACAAAACATTACTCAAACAAAGATACCGTTGCAACTAAACACCCGAAAACATTTCTCTCTTCAAGTTTACATTAAACATACAACCAACTACAATATTTACAAGGCAACGTCTTTACTAAAAGCCTTGAGAGTGCTCCTTTACGCACGCCCAACAATTAGCGAGCCCTCTATGCAATGACCTACATCTAAATTTAGATTTTCTTTAAGCCCATATTTTACCTAAAACAAAAACCGACCTTAACATATCTATATAGAACTTAAATTCGCAAACACAAAATTTAGTATTACGTGAATTACGTGCGGATATGACATCTTCAAATTAAATTGATTCTCATTTCGTATATTCAAAGTTTATATTGCATTGCGGACGTGAGTCCACTATGACTTGTCGATTTAGCACCGTTCCAATCTGCATTCAAAAACGAACCCTAGTCTGAACTTTACAAAGTGCAATTTCAGGGGTTGTATTCTTGAATATTTGTGACCATGGCAGAATATTACGTGTAAGTGATGACGAGTGCAGAGGTCAGAGGCGGCTCGAACGTGGGCTAGAAAGGGGTCCGCAACACATGGTGATAATATACTGTGTATAAAGCTCCTAAGAAAGTAATGACGTGAATATATTTTGATGACTTATATTTGGACAGTTAGCGTTTAAGGGTTCCTGTGGGATTCAAGGTAAAACGTTGTATGATACACGTGCGTAAGATGATTTCCGACTCGTGACGACTTATATCACACAAATGCCACACATTGGAAATCACCTACCTTCCGCACTTATAGCATAAATAACTATTACAATGCATTTGCTCGAAAAGAGCGTTTTCCAAGCAGTCAATTTGTGCGGAAAGTGTCACTTTTTTTCACTAGAGCTTTTTACTTTTCTGTTTTTTTTTAATTTTTGAAGCCGTCGTCAGTCCGTCTCGTCTCAGAGATTTTATTACTTGAGAAAAGTTTTACAAATCAGATGATGATGATAACGATGTCGAAGTCGAAGTTGAAGTCGAAGTCGAAGTCGAAGTCAAAGTAAAAGTCAAAAGTCAAAGTCATGAATGTTGTTTTTATTATTTACATACGTCGTCATATGTTAGATGTTACACATCATAGGCGACTGCCGTAAGGCTGGCTTTCATTTTTTTTTCTCGCACAATGCATAGTAAAACGTTGTATGATACACGTGCGTAAGATGATTTCCGCACTTGTAGCATAAATAACTATTTTGTTTCGTGTAGTGCGTCGCGCGCGAGTATCTGACGATACGACAGTGTGTGAAGCACTTAAATATAAACTCATATAAGATACAAACACTCCTTATTACAAGTACATACCACAAATAATCCTAGAAAATACCACACACAAACTTTATTACGATCGCGCCATACTAACCGACCGGACCGTTCACTATAATAGACCAGATATAACCCTTCAAGATAAAATTAATAAAGTAACATACTTTATCGATATTGCAGTCCCTAATACACATAATTTACAAAAAACAATAGGTGAGAAAATTAGTAAATATGCTAAACTGAAAGAGGAAGTGACCAGAATTTGGAGACAAGAAAAAGTCTACGTAGTACCCATTGTTGTCTCCACAACGGGTGTTATACCCAATCACCTCCACCACAGCCTTAAATGAATAGACCTGAAATACACCTGCAGAATATTCAGAAAGTTCATGCAAATTCAGGAAAATGAAATCACTCCTCATAACATTAATTCCACATAAAACTTCATCATCACCACACACACACACGCTACATTGACTTGGCTTGGCCCGTTAATATAGCTTAAACTAGCCAAAGAGCTAAGAAACAAAATTTCTTTACCAAAATAATAATAATAATATTTTTCAAAGACAAAAAAACAAAGGAAAAACAAAAAAAAAAAAAAAAAGTATAATTGCATAAGTTGATAAAAAATGCTATGCAATAGCTTTACCGCGGCAGTCTCCGAGTGCCACACGTCTTTTTTTATAAAGGCATATTTAAGTTCTCCACTACTACATGACCATAATTACTACAATGTTAGTTATACAGTGGCAGATTTCAAAGTTCAAATTACAAAACAAACGTAATTTCTGAACGCGACCCGTTGGACGGGCGCGGGGAGCGTCGTTGAAAGTGTAAGCGTTGCGGATTTTTTTGTAGCCATGGAGCGGTGGAGTGGAGAGCACCGCGCTTTTGCCGTTGAGGCGTACATTTCAAGTGGATTTTCGCTTTCTGAAGCACGTCGTCAATTTAAAAATTGTTTCGATATTCGTCGATTACGTGATGGACCATTGATTAACCTCATTCAGGCCTGGATAGCAAAGTTCAGAGCTACAGGATCAAAATTAAACAGACCTAGACCAGGACCTATACCAGCGGTAGCCACAAACGAAAATGTTGAACGTGTTAAGGTTTCTGTGACTGAAAATCCCCGTTTATCTCTTCGTGCACGTTCATCGATATTGGGAATTACGAAATCAACCTTACAGGTTATAATGCGAAAAAAACTCAAGTTCCATCCGTATAAAATTCAAATCGTTCAAAATTTACACGATTCTGACTTTACATTAAGAAAAACTTACGCGGATGTGATGTTGTCGAGATTTCGTACTGCTACACGAGTAGCAGTACGAAATCTCGACAATATCACATCCGCGTAAGTTTATGATGAGTAACATATTCTTTAGTGAGGAAGCCCATTTTCACATTGGAGGATATGTGAGTAAGCAAATTTCCGGTACTGGGATGTCCGCAACCCAAGAGAAATGCATCAAGAGTCTTTAAATAAACATTAAGTTACAGTCTGGTGTGCAATGTCTGCATCTGCCATCATGGGGCCTTATTTCTTTGAAAACCAACGCGGCCAGACTGTAACTGTCAATACGGAGATAAAACCAAAAAAACAAAACGAAATTCTCGAAAATTTGCTCGCTACGTATATAAAACAATGTATGGGTATTACCCCTATTTGTATCCGTCTCTGTTTGTTGCGGGAATGGTAGGTATCAACACGTTGGAACTGAGACCCAAGTAGTGCACTTGGGTCTCAGTGCGCTTGATGCACTACTACTTATTGCTCAATAATAAGATCGATGACGCGACTACTCTAGCTCGCTGTTCATTGTTTGCTCCGGACCGGCTGCGGCGGTCACGCGCCTGTGCCTCGCAGTGCCTGTTCCCGGCTCCACCAGTGCGTACCCATACTGCTCGGTATGCTCCCTCAACCCAGGCGATCAATCTCCTGAATGCCCTGATTGCTCAGGGGCCCGATATTGACATATTTATGTATAGCAGTAAATGTATGTTAAATGTTTCCACGAAGTTTTTTACTTACTTGTTGTTGTTGGCTTGCTGCAAGCCAACAACAACAAGTAAGTTAAAAAATCCCCTCTGAGTTTCTTAAAATTTAGGACTGCTTCTGCTACCAGCGCTGGTCGCCGATTTGTTCGCCAGTGCTGGTTACTAAAATATTTACCGGCGGGCGCCGGCAGATATTTTACTTACTGGTATCGCCGATGTTGGCGATAAGTCTGCGAGGCTCAAATGGGACTGGGCAGGTCACACCTATAGGATGCATCAAGACAGATGGGCCATCATCGCTACACAGTGGGTGCCTGTTGACGGACGTCGTCACCGGGGCAGGCCTAAAAAGCGCTGGCGCGACGATTTGGACTCGTTCCTGACCAATTGGCCGGAGAAGGCACAACACAAAGAAGTCTGGAAAAATATGGGGGAGACCTTTGCCCAGCAGTGGGACAATATAGGTAAGCAAAAAAAAAAAAAAAACCAAGAATGCAGGAGCGAACGAAGCGAGCTTGGGAATATTTTTTAATTATTCAAACAGTAGTAGGAGCACCGCCAAGCCCTTCGTCGACCTAGTTAATAAAGCTAATATAAAATGTATAGTGAATTTGTTTTATGTTATTCGAGTTTAAATAGGCAGACATGTTCTTGCAGTTTACTTATTCATAACTAGCTGCGATCCACGGTTACACCCACAGTATCGCTCGATCCCTTAGGAATATCTGGATAAAGTTTCCTATATCCTAATCCAAGTCCCTATTATGAAGTACGAGTATTAATGCCACATAATAATGAATTGTTAGTATTTTTGATTGTTATTAGCATTACTTAAATAGTTTTTAATATTGTTGATTGTGATTTTTACTTTGAATTGTTAGTATTTTTGGTTTAGTGTTACTTACATTGTTTTTTTAATTTTTGTACGTATAATAATGTTTTTTTTTAAAGTATTCGTAAACTGTCTAATTACTAGTAAACCGTGTTCTCGTTTACGAGCGATTGTTTTATATTATTTTTTCTCTTTATCTTTGTATTACATTTTTACTTTCAGAAAATTTCCATAAAAAAAAGACTGATTAATGATTATATACTTAGTCGTGTTTTTGTTAATGACATTGTCACAAATTTTTTAAATTACTTTAAGAGCGTAGAAATCAAAACATAATTCTGTGAAAAAAAGACTGCTTATTGAGTATGTACGTATTATAGCGATATGTATGGTATAACGCTATATTAAATTAAAAAATCACTGGGGATCGAACCCAGGATGGTGAAGAACGAATAATGAAACACAGAAAGATTGAAGTCACAAAGTATAATTAAATTGGTTTGGTAACGAAAAAAAACAAAATTAAAACTCAGATGTAAAAAAAAATATTATTTTGGTGGTTGTCGTAGATATTTATAAATAAAAAAGTATTCTATAGAACGCAAGGTTCTTCGGGTAAGGTATTTTTTTAGGACTTTCGCTGGGCGAGGGGTACTAGCGCTGGCCAGAGCTGGAAGCTCGTTTGCGTTAAGTTAAAAAATCACGAACGGGTATTTAACGCGAAGAACCGTTGTGCAAAGATACGCAGGCTTACACACAATTTAAATTAGGACTTGCTAATGGACAATTTAAAGTTATCGGTAAAAAAATTATAATGCGATTTAAAAAATTAGTATGGTTGGCAAATGAGGATGCCGATGGAGTTGCCTGCAGTGTTTAGCGACAGCGTCCGACTCGTCGTCGACGCAGCGACTTCCGGTTGGCTGGTGACACCACGCGGAGACGCGGTATTGGAACCACGTTGCTGGAGACACCACGCGGAGACGCGGTATTGGAGCCACGCTCGGATGGATATGGCTGGCGGACTGCGCACCTCCCTGGCTACAGCCACGGCCGGGGACGGGTAAGCCAGGGGCCTCAACGAGGCCTTTTCTGTACGGATCCAGAACAAATACTATTTAAGACCCGGTTAGAAAGGCAATATTACGTGGGGGGTGGATTACTTAAATCACTAGTAAAGCCTACAAGTCCCTTGGATTCGTAATACGTAACAGCCAACAGTTCTATAACCCACTATGCTTAAAAACTTTATATTACTGTTACGTTAGGAGCATACTGGAATCCGCAAGTGTTATATGGCGACCTTTTTATGTGAAATATATTGATAAAATTGAATCAATCCAACGAAAATTTATTAAGCACCTAAATTACAAAACTAAAGCGGATATCCCAAATTACCCGGACTCCTGTCGATACCACAAATTTAATACTCTAGAAGAGCGTCGACAGTTGAATGATATGATGTTATTATACGACATACTTAACAATAAATTTGACTGTCCACAACTCCTCAGCAGAATAACCTTTAACGTCCCACTCAGACGTACCAGACATACTGTATCATACTGTTATCAGTACCATCGGCATCCACTAATTATCTAAAGATGTCACCATTTTTGCGTCTACCTGCATTATATAATGATAAATTCCCAAAATTGGACCCCTTCAATACCACACGGAACAGACTTAAAAAAGAGATTATCCACATCCTCCATCAAACGCCGGATACCCAGTGAACTCTGTGTCAGTTTATTCATTGTACATAGACATACCTACACACACCTCCACACACATTTACACCACCTCCATTACACCCTCCACAACACCACCATTTACACACGCCCGCACGCACTACAAATATTAATAATTATGTCACTCTCTGTTTTGCATATTTTTCTGTGTACTTCGTAATTGGCGTAATGTTTAGAATAGTTTTAATGTTATACTTACTGTCAGCTTTGAAGCTACCTTATAATAAATAAATAAATAAATAAATAAATTACAAAATGGAATACTCACGAAACCAATATAGATAGTTCTTCCTGGTTATTTAAAAAAAACACAGATGAGACTTTATGAAGTTAATACAATAAAGATTTAGCGGTAAAAGGTCAAAAGTCTGAAATAATTATTGTGTTAAATCGGAAAAAATATAATCCAACCGCTAGCTCTGTTTGACACGACACCAATGCTTCGAATAGTCGTTCCCTCAAAAAACAAAACCGACTTTTCATTCGATAAAAAAAATATTCAAAAATGTGTCAAGCGTAACCACATTTTAAGAGAAAAACATGTTAAGCCTTCTTGGCAAATAAAAAGGTTGGCTTGGCAGCGACATGCTGCAGTATATTATATTGTCGTTTTTTGTTAATTACATTGTACCTAATCAGTACTTTTTTTATTTACTTTAAGAGCGTAGAAATCAAAATTAAAAATAAGGGGGAAAAGTGGAATAATCCTAAATGATATGGGGACATTCTGGATTTTTTTTACATTTGGGTCCAGTTTTCCCCCTTGAGGCAGATTCTCTCAGGGGGGAAAAGTGGAATAACTCAAAATGAAAAGGGGACTTCCTGGATTATTTTTACATTAGGGTTCAGTTTTCCCGCTTGAGGGGGATTCTCTCAGGGGGGAAAAGTGGAATAAGCCTTTTTTTTACAATTTATCAAACTTTGATTTCTGCCACTGGACACCCAATGTATGTTATTAAATGATATTTAGTGAAATATTTTTTTACGCAGCACTTTTGTCTTTTACAGGCTGTTATTTATCGGATTTTAGCCGGTTCGATTCCAGAGCGTGGCAAGCGAATTTTCGAAAATCTTTTAATGTAGATTTGTTTTTTTATAAAAATAAAGAAATGTTTCATTTAAATAAAATAATCTATCTTAAGGATTTACAGTGGTTTCCCTTCAGGGCCCATTGATTTTTTCCACTCTGTATAGCATAATATAAAATTAATCAATCTGCTACACTACAATTTGATTTTATTGGTGTAACAATTACTTTTATAATAAAAAAAATATTGAGCTTGTTATAACGGTATTACTAATGAATTTATCAATGTTCCATGTACCATGTCCAGTAAGCGTTCAAAAGTGGATTGGCACGTTAAGAGTCGTATTGTTGTGAACATGCAGTAGGTACAGTCCGTACATCTTTATGTGTAAGCAACACGGTACACACACCACAGAGATCGCAGTTTTGCACTTCACACACTGTCGTATCGTCAGATACTCGCGCGCGACGCACTACACGAAACAAAATAGTTATTTATGCTACAAGTGCGGAAATCATCTTACGCACGTGTATCATACAACGTTTTACTATGCATTGTGCGAGAAAAAAAAATGAAAGCCAGCCTTACGGCAGTCGCCTATGATGTGTAACATCTAACATATGACGACGTATGTAAATAATAAAAACAACATTCATGACTTTGACTTTTGACTTTTACTTTGACTTCGACTTCGACTTCGACTTCAACTTCGACTTCGACATCGTTATCATCATCATCTGATTTGTAAAACTTTTCTCAAGTAATAAAATCTCTGAGACGAGACGGACTGACGACGGCTTCAAAAATTAAAAAAAAACAGAAAAGTAAAAAGCTCTAGTGAAAAAAAGTGACACTTTCCGCACAAATTGACTGCTTGGAAAACGCTCTTTTCGAGCAAATGCATTGTAATAGTTATTTATGCTATAAGTGCGGAAGGTAGGTGATTTCCAATGTGTGGCATTTGTGTGATATAAGTCGTCACGAGTCGGAAATCATCTTACGCACGTGTATCATACAACGTTTTACCTTGAATCCCACAGGAACCCTTAAACGCTAACTGTCCAAATATAAGTCATCAAAATATATTCACGTCATTACTTTCTTAGGAGCTTTATACACAGTATATTATCACCATGTGTTGCGGACCCCTTTCTAGCCCACGTTCGAGCCGCCTCTGACCTCTGCACTCGTCATCACTTACACGTAATATTCTGCCATGGTCACAAATATTCAAGAATACAACCCCTGAAATTGCACTTTGTAAAGTTCAGACTAGGGTTCGTTTTTGAATGCAGATTGGAACGGTGCTAAATCGACAAGTCATAGTGGACTCACGTCCGCAATGCAATATAAACTTTGAATATACGAAATGAGAATCAATTTAATTTGAAGATGTCATATCCGCACGTAATTCACGTAATACTAAATTTTGTGTTTGCGAATTTAAGTTCTATATAGATATGTTAAGGTCGGTTTTTGTTTTAGGTAAAATATGGGCTTAAAGAAAATCTAAATTTAGATGTAGGTCATTGCATAGAGGGCTCGCTAATTGTTGGGCGTGCGTAAAGGAGCACTCTCAAGGCTTTTAGTAAAGACGTTGCCTTGTAAATATTGTAGTTGGTTGTATGTTTAATGTAAACTTGAAGAGAGAAATGTTTTCGGGTGTTTAGTTGCAACGGTATCTTTGTTTGAGTAATGTTTTGTAACGTCGTGTGGGTAAACGAAATGGGAACTTTCGAATTATTGTGGACAGAAAAAATTTGCATTGCTCATTTTGAAACATTTAAATATTGTTACATATATGTTGTGCAAATATAATGTATGTATATTTTAAAGTGTCTTAGCCAATAGTCATCACAATATGATGACTATTGGCTAAGACACTTTAAAATAGTGAAACATACAAAGTGCGGTGCGTGTCTCAAGGTTGCACCAAATGGGAGTCCAACTCAGCATGTGTCAGGCAAATATACCTGACGCTGATATTCTGCTGGATCCCTGCAGTGACATACGGACGTCGAGCAAATGAGAAAATAAATATGCGAATTATTGGTGTTGTGAAAAGTGAAATGTGCAGAATGAAGTTACGTAAGTATACCCGCAATTTAAATAATGACATAATTTTTGAATGATAACAGGAAAGTTTAGCATTTGGAAACGTTCTTGTTCGATGGTGATTGTGTATTTGATAGGTACTTAATTATTTACATAGATAAATGTATAATGTATAAATGAGTAATGATAAAAAATATAGTGCCGTGTAAATAAAATAATCGATTTGCCTGGATTAAAAAGTGGTTTAAATAAATAAATATAGGTAAATAAACTTATGCAAACTATCATCTAACAATGGGTCCACAAATGAGTTAATTAAGAATATTCCCTTTGTTCACAGGTATGTAGTTCTATTAATTCACGAAAACAGACAAATATCACAGACTTCAAATGTCCCTTCAAAAACGATTTTCCTTTCACAAACGCCTATCTCCAAATTACAAAAGAGGCCAAAAAACAGGGAACGTCAATGCAAATAAAACGCAACTCCGTCGCGATATAAAAAAGTTTCAACCAAAATCGAATTAACTGTGAGAACAATTGAAAATGGCCGCCAGTAGAAATTAAACGGACGTGCAAAATTAAACTTTAAGTTTTAATCGTTCCTGTGTTACTTTCCTTTTTTTAATTCTGAAGGGGATTATTGGATTAAAACTTTGGCATGTTCGGTTCGTGCGTTGAATGGGGATTGGTCATTGGGTATCTGTAATTGCTGGTTGATGTCATGGTTTTTAATTACGGTGTGGGCCGAATTGGATGCTTTTTGGATCATAATTATTCTATATTATAATTAGGTATGTAATGACATGATATTTGCTTAACAGCTAAAATTTGATAACGGTTTTGTGTATGTGTATGCTACTGCTTGTAAGAAGATTATTATCTCTTTCCGTCGTTTAGAATGTAAATAGGTATTTTTTTAACACTGCATCTGTCCGGAACAAATAAAGATACTAAATAAGTATGTATTTTTTATTATTGCATGGAAAAATTATTTTTAGCGTGTACGATAGCAAAACAATTATTTTAAAATCCCATTAGCTTTTCCTATTTCATTTCTCAATAATTGATTTTACTAACAATAAAAACCGTTACATTTCTTGTTTCCAACGAAACAGAAATATCCTCTTAGAAGCAGAATTATTTATTTATTTATTGATTTTTCAACAGAGGCTACAGAATTACATACGTGTTAACATAAACAGGGACAAATAAAAGTATGCGTTTCTTATTATAGGAGACCATATCATTCATTATCTTGGTAGATACAATAAGTTTGACAAGGACGAAAATAATAAAATAAATCAAAATACATTACCGGAAAATCATACAAAGACAATTTGTTTTTTACAAAAAATTATAAGATAGTATAAAATAATAATACAAATTAATTTTAAACAAATTCAAAAAATATTAAAAATAACCAAATACACACAATTTCAATGCAATAATAACCGTAACGTTACAAAGATAGGAATGTAAAACATAATTATCACGTTCAATTTTGTCAAAGCATCGCATATTTGCCTTCCTGTAGCAAGACTGTAATGTAATTGGCAACACTCAGCGTTTGCTGACAATTTTCACGTGTTAATTAATGTTTATAGGAACTGATAATTTTTGAAGATTTCTGCGACGAAATTTAAAATTACAGAAACGAAAAGTATAAGGATAATAATGAGCTGGATTAGAATTTTATCAAATTTTATCCTGGAATTTGGTTTTGCAAAGTATTTTTCTTTTAGGCTTCATTCAAGGGTTCTTCGTATCGGTTTTTTTGTTACAAAGGTAGGTGTTAATTAATGAAACTTTCAATATAAAACCAGTTTTAAGAGCGTTTATACAGAAAGTGGGCAACGTCTCAAATAGCTGTCAAATATTTCGCTGTTTTGATTCATTTGAATTTTGAATTTTTGAAAAATAAAAGCATTGAATAAGAAATGATTTTCGGTAACAATACCTAAACACTCACATTCCATCTTTTGCCAAGATCGTAACATGACATATCACGATACCATAATACGTAATTAATACGGTGACAGTCAAGAAAAGTTTGCATAAAACATTTTTCCAATTTTACGTCCTGGTACGAAACATGTTCAAACCGCAAACTGTCAAATTGGATCATTCATAAAGTGTTACGAGGAGCTCAGGGAATCTGAAGTTTCACGTAAAAAGTTTCTTTTCAATTTTGATTTCTCTGCATAAAACTCTTATAAGTAATGTACGGCGAATATAACGATTGCTGAAGGAAAAAAATTGAGGCCTGTATGAATAACTATTACAGAAATATATTTAAATGAATACTGACACATGATTAGGAAAGAAGGGAGGGAGGCCTTCGCCCATCTTGCCCAGCAGTGGGACAAGCTTATATTGACAATAATAACATGACTAAGGTTGTCTGTCCATTGAAGCGGAGCGAGGCAGCGGAGAGAAGAATGACAATGGAGTGGAGCGGAGTTGCGGACAGTGTCTGTCCATTGATGTGGAGCGAGGTAGCGGAGCGGAGTTACGGACTGTGCGGAGCGAGGTAGCGGAGCGGTGTTGCGGACTGTGCGGGGATAGACCGAGTTCAAGCAACGAGTAATAATTCCCCGCTCCGGTTCCCCACTCCACTTTTTCGCTCCATTTCCCCGCTTCGCTTCCCTTCTCCGCTTCCCCGCTACGCATCCTGGTTTTGTATGAATTTCTAAACTAGTTCGCAAATCCCTGTCCACTGAAGCGGAGTGGAGGTTTTATGCAATTCCATTGGTTAATATTGGCACACCGCTACTCCGCTCCTCTCCGCTCCAGAGGACAGGCAGCCTAAGGGTGAGGTAATAACTGCAACAAACCATCTAAGACATTTCTTTTCTATTGTGAATCGGAAGCTCATAATAAGTTTGGATTGTATCGACCTCTTTCGCACTCAAATCCATCGAAAGGAGGTTTCTAAAAAATCACTATTTTATACATTCTATCTACAAAGGCATATTCAATATTTTTTTTTTTGCCAATAAACACACAAAAAAGAAACATACTACTTTAAAAGTTTATACGTTTAAATAAAAATCATAAAAACGTGTCACCATCACAAGAAAATGCACTTTTAGAGCATAACGTTTTTAATTTAAAAAAAGAAGAGAATTGCGCTAAAATTAAAATACCATTGAGATTACCTACTGAGATTCGAAGGTGTGACAATTTTTAAATTGAAGAGCTGAGTAGGAATGTAGGTGTATGAACATGAAGGACTAACCTGGAAATCAATTTAGTTAGAGGAACGTAGTAAATATACTATCTACTTCGTGGTTGAACACATTTGAAAATAAAGTAGACAGAAGATTGCCAGAGTATTTGTCACTAGCTGCACCACGCGCTTTCACCCGCATAAGTCTCGATCCTGTGGGAATATCGGGATAAAAAGTATTATAAGTCCTAACGCAGTTCATGGTCTACCCATGTGCCATAATTCATCCAAATTTGTTCAGCCGTTTTAGCGTGAAAGCGTAACAAACAAACATACAAAATATAAAATCTTTTATCTTTTTATTATTAGTTTAGATTAAGGATTTGACAGTATTTTACATAGGTACATAAACTCACAACTTCTTCCCATAGGGGAAGGCAGAAACTACAGAAAGCTACCTGCTACAATCCTTACATAGATACTCTTTTTGCTTCGTTTACGTTCACATCTAGCCATACGGTACGCCGGTTGCGAGTACTACGAACCTGACGTTTCTGAAGAACATCACCAATAAGGTCAATATACAGGGTGTTCGGCAGAAGGTTGAACATACGAAAATGGCGGATCCGTGGGGCCGTCTACTACGTGTTTAGGTTCAATAACAAGACCCAGGCCACAAGGATTTTTTTAAATGTTTTTTTTACATTTAAAGGAAATTCCTGGTTGCTCAAATTTCAAACGTCAATAATTTCATTTAAAATACCAAAACTGGCAATGGTTTTTATTTTATTTTCTGGAATAATTGTAGAATCTAATCTAATAATAATAATAATCTAATCTAATAATAATAATCGTTTCGATATTCGTCGATTACGTGATGGACCATCGATTAACCTCATTCAGGCCTGGATAGCAAAGTTCAGAGCTACAGGATCAAAATTAAACAGACCTAGACCCGGATCTATACCAGCGGTAGCCACAAACGAAAATGTTGAACGTGTTAAGGTTTCTGTGACTGAAAATCCCCGTTTATCTCTTCGTACACTTTCATCGATATTAGAAATTACGAAATCAACCTTACAGGTGCGAAAAATAATGCGAAAAAAACTCAAGTTCCATCCGTATAAAATTCAAATCGTTCAAGATTTACACGATTCTGACTTTACATTAAGAAAAACTTACGCGGATGTGATGTTGTCGAGATTTCGTACTGCTACACGAGTAGCAGTACGAAATCTCGACAATATCACATCCGCGTAAGTTTATGATGAGTAACATATTCTTTAGTGAGGAAGCCCATTTTCACATTGGAGGATATGTGAGTAAGCAAATTTCCGTTACTGGGATGTCCGCAACCCAAGAGAAATGCATCAAGAGCCTTTACATGAACCTAAAGTTACAGTTTGGTGTGCAATGTCTGCATCTGCCATCATGGGGCCTTATCTTACGTGGCCTACGCCACGAGAACACGCTTGACCCAGCAATGTTTCAACGCACAAAAAGAAAGTGCGTAATTTTGTAGCTATTTACTTTAAAATCCAATCACTACCTACTAGATTAACTTTTGTTTAGAATGTTTCATAACTACATGGAATCAAAAACAATAGTTCATCGAATTCTGTTTATATATATATATATATGTTTATTTCGGAGTTGTTTGTCAATTACAATTGTGGGTAGTCAACAGAATTTGTTATGATTTGTTTTTCTTATTAATAATTTAAGTGATTTTTACTACCTATCAATTATTGTCTAATAAATCGGAACATAATTTATTAAGTACTCAGTGTACGCACTAATTGATTTTTGGCAACTTATTCCGTATTATTGTAACCGAGGGTTTTGTTCAAAACAATTGATGACATGTTGTTCTAATTTTAAAATGATTTACTTTGTGAATTCACCATTGTTTATTTACGACAAATATTGTTGTATTATTTGATTACTTTATAATGTAAGTCTTATTAGATTCAGTACATTTTAGTATTTTGTATCAAGTAAAAACGTGACGTACTTCCGTGCGTCATCGGACAGAGTTGTCGTGGAGGGATTGCAAGTTGGGGGCTTCGTCTTATAAAATAGCGTGCACTCGGTATGCGGGTCAGTCGGTCTTCGGATTCGACTCAATAAAGAGCCCCTGCTCCCGACAAAACTGTCGGTTTACCTGGTACAGCGCTGTTGTATATTCACATAGCTGTATTAACTTGCTGATAGCGAGTAGATACACTTTGTCATTGGGTGGCTTGGCCACTAGACGAACTAAGACCTTAAAAGTCTGTTCGATTAACTGTTACTCCAATTGTATTCTTTTATTTTATAAAGTGTAATTGCTGTATACCTACTGTAATAAAAACCGTGTCATTGTTTATACAGTCTTGTTTATCCCAATAAAATGGGAACTCCAAACCCTGACGATATACCTCTCGGCACTCCTGATCCTACATATAAATATAAAATATATGTCGCAGAATCACTATTGATTATCGTTAATTTAGAACAACGCCATCAATTATCGTTTGTCGGAAACGTCAAGCAGTGTGCTTGGGTGAGGTCGATACAGGCGTGGCAGGTTTGACAGCTGTCAGTTGTTTTTGGACATTGGACATTTGAGTTGAGACGGCACATTTGGATCAGACACGAGCGCGAGAGGTCGTTCTGCTAGCCTGTATCGAACTTACCGCGTTTCGAATAGTTGTATTGTGTAGCTACAATGAGTGAAATGCTAGTGTGAGTAATGTTATCGAAAATTATAATTTGATCTGAGCTGCAACGGTGTTTCTATTGCGCAATAACCAACACTACCCATTAAGGACGCCCACAATAGTTAAAATGTGCCTGATAACGAAAGAGACACATACCATCCCCCGACATATATATATAAACTCTATCTCTCTAAAATATATATATATATAATATATATATAAACTCTGAATTTTAAACTTTCACTGTTACTTTACTTGGAACAACGCGCAGCGTTAAAAATGTACAATAAGGGGAACTCATTATGAAAGAACACAAAGAAGATACCTACCCACCTATCCCTTCTGTTAACTTATTTCGAAAATTCTATAGAAAAACACCATTGACAAGATTTTTTCAATATTAGCCTTTGTTTAGTTCAAATTAAAAAATAAATACATTAAAACAATACTCACCGTTATGCCCGTCTGCTGACAAATCTGTCGCCCAGCGGCATCCACTCAATCGAAGCGATATGATGCGCTGTCTCTCAATTTGCTTCAACTGAGGCGCCATATTAAAGCTTGTGCAGACCAGCGCGACTTGTCGCGCGACGCGACACGAACAATACAATTTCTAAGAAAACTTCACAGTATAACAATAGCCGGTGTCGCGTCGCGCGACAAGTCGCGCTGGTCTGCACAAGCCTTTAATATATATTGTAATATTAATAAAGTTAGTTATACAATCTTGAACAGCTCGACTACGCACACAGGTTGACTCCACAATTTTTTAATGATTGACGTAATGATAAGTGACTTCGTTTAATTTCGTGAAGGGCCGGGAAAACTCGGGAGCGGTGGTGGAGGCGCAGTGTGTGTGGCTTATTCCTAGTGAGACATTATAATTGGCTCCAAATTATTAGTACGCAACTACAGGGCCATTTTGTGAAACGTTGAAAATTCCACCAATCTTGCCAAGGATACTTTCTTTCTAACATTCCATGGCGCGTCGTAGTTATAGATCAAGTTAAAGTTTACGTTGATCTGCTGGCGATTGTACAATCGCATATTATGAATTTTACAGGATTCGGAAAATGTCAAAACATTATTATAAAATTATCAAGTAATCTTTGAAACGCCAACACACAAGACTGCAGTCACTACAGTAGGTATACATTACAGTTCATTCCAGTTCAGGTCACTATAATTTTTTTTTGTATAATTATATTTTTCAACTTTGATTGTGTGACTGTTTTATTGCGTGTATAATAAAGCGCACTATCGCCATCTATGATAATATCCTAGAGTTTAAGACTGTCTAAAAGTGGTATTTACTAAGGTATGCGTTCCACCTAAGTATCGTGATAGCGAGCTCCCTTGGTCAAGGAGTCGCCGCCACGATCAATCTGCGAATTTTTTTACGTTAACCAACTGGAAGGAGTTAATCTGGGTAGACTGTGGCTAAACTTGAAGTAACACTTTGGAAACTTCGTACACCATCTTTGAGTCTGATAGTGCTTATTAAAACGCTTCGGTGTCCCTTTTTAAATAATGAAAGCAGAAGCTTTTTCCATGTCTTTGGCAATTTTTTATAAATGACTGGAGCCATGCATGCAGTAAACACTTTTGCGCATAAGTGCTGTCTTGGCTGAATACAGACATAGCACACTGTTATCGCGTTTATTGCGGCGATGAGCTATTCTGCTCATCACGCCAACAGAATTCTAGGCATAATACCGTCAATAAGAATTCGACTATATTACAGTAAAATTGACTTAACGACACAATTAGATACAAGGAACGTTGATAAATTGATTACTGATTATTTACCGTCATAACGAGCTCGTTAGAAATAAATCTGTATGATAAAAATAACTATCACACCAATAAAAATGAATAGTGTAGCAGATTGATTAATTTTATATGATATATAAATAGGCATACACGGCTATCAACATTCACAGTCATCCTGAGGAAGCACTCAAAAACCAATTCAAGAATGTTTAAGCTACTCGTCTTTGTAGTTATAATAGCAAGCGTGGGTAAAATCCAATGTCAGTACACCGGTAAAGATGGACTTTTACTTCAAAGCAGGCGAGATGCAGATCCAGATGCAATCAAAGCAGGATGTCTCCCTGGCCAGGAAAGAGATCCTGCAACTGGTGCATGCAAAGAAGAATGTCCCGCTGGCATGGTAAAAGATGGTTCAATTAATGAATGCGTCACCTTAATCGAGAGTCGAAGAGGTGTCGTTGATGTAGCTCTAGAATTGGGAAAGGTAATTGTGAATGGTATTATGAATTTAACCAAAAGCTAACCTAAGACTACTAAGACAGCAAAGTTGAATTAACGACACAATGAGATACAAGAACCGTTGATAAATTGATTAGTGATTATTTACCGTATTTTCGTGCTTGATAAAAATAAATTTGTATTATAAAAATAATTATCACACCAAAAAAAAACATGATTAATTTTATATGAAATGGAATATTTATGTAGGCATACACGGCCATCAACATTCACAGTCATCCTGTGGAAGGTCTCAAAAACCAAATCAAGAATGTTTTAGTTACTCGTCTTTATCGTTATAAAAGCAAACGTGGGTAAAATCAAATGTCAGTACACCGGTGAAGATGGACTTTTAATTCTAAGCAGACGAGATGCAGATCCAGATGTATTCAAAGCAGGATGTCCCCCTGTCAAGGAAAGAAATGCTACAACTGGTGAATGCGTCGTAATCGTCACTCGAAGAGGTTTTCTTACACAACTTATCAATGCGGGAATAAAACTTTTTCAATCTTAATAGGCTTTGTATGTTACAGTGTTTGTGAATGAACTTAAATCCGGTTAGATAAAAACATATTAAAATAATGTTTGTATCTCAATTACTTACTCTTTGAATCCAATACTGGCTTCCCGCTTTCAAAAACCTTTGCCCTGCAGCGGTTATATCTAGTCAAATCTCTCATCAGATCTTCACCGAATTTTTATGATACCAACCTAAAGTTACCTTTTAAATAACAAAAAAAACATCGAAACGTCGATATAACCTGTTTACCAAGTTTCGTCCAGATCGATTGAAAATACGACCTTTGTAGTATACAACAAACTGACACATGACAGCAAATTTTGCCAAACTTGAAGCAGAGACGCTTCGCTCGCTCGCTTTTTTTCATTATCTTATAATACCTTTGGTAGGAAGCAATGTTTCACAGCACAAGTAAAGGAACAAAAAACTTTGTAAAAGTTTTTATAAAATAACTAGCTTTTGCCCGCGGCTTCGCCCGCGTGGATGTCGAAAAATATCCAACGGAAACGTACTACCTGGATTAAAAAATAACCATGGTTAATCCAGGTTAGAAACTATCTGTGTGCTAAATATCATCCAAATACGTTCATCCGTTTTTGTGCAAACCGGAACATACAAACAGACCAAAATTCTAAAAACTATGTTTTCGGCATCAGACTCGAATATTCAATGTAAGGTTTGACTTCGTTACTATTTTATTTTAATTCGTCTGCGTAGAGTATAAATTCTTTTTTTCTAGATAATTATGAATTATTATAACAATAACAATATAGAGCTTTGTTCATGGCTAATTGTCCTCCACTATGTGTGATATTTGAGGAATACGGTCAAGAAATACCTAGTGTAAAGGACCGGTTTTTCACTAATTCGGAAGCGGGTACTAAAACAACCAGGCTAGTTGGAGAGCTAACACGTGAGTAAGCCACATAAAACTGACCGACGGAGAAAAAGTCTTGCCGCAAATCAACTCCAGCAAATTTCAGAGTTTGTCCCTGTGACTTATTAATAGTCATCGCGAAACAAACTTTGATTGGGTACTGCAATCTTTTAAATTCAAACGGAAGGTCACTTAGTATCAATGGTATACGCGGCACGAAGACTGTTTCTCCTCTGGCAGATCCAGTTAGTATTTTGGCCTCAATAACATTGCATAGATGTTCCCTATAATATGTGTGGTCAGTCTGTAAGGTAAAAATTATCACGCTATTTGCTATAAGGGATGAGCAGTATCGCATTCTGTTCGTATCCTTACTATCCTAATCGATATCTATATCGATTCTCCCGAAGAAGGTTAGAGGCCCGTGTCTAAATAATAACAGCCGCACAGGTCGATCGATCAGGTAAAGCTACACTTGCCGCAGTTGGTATTTGGATGGGTGACCATCTTTACATACAAAGACCCGTCCGTGCCTCGGAAAGCACGTCAAGCCGTTGGTCCCGGCTGTCAATCGTGTATCTTTGACAGTTGTTACGGGAAGTCAGAAGCCCGAAATTCTGACAATCATTCTTACCGAGGGCTATTGTATTACCAAGTAACTGCGTTGTGGAGGTCAGATAGGCAGTCGCTCTATGTAAAATACTGTAAAGTTAGAAACAGTACACTTGTACTTATATTATTTTTTCTTGAATATAAAATTCAGCGAATGAACAAATTCAATACAAAACTTCATCGCCCTTTTCAGACCCTTTTTTTTTTAGGTTGGGAAATTATCAAATAATTTCTGGGGGGTGCGTCAGACTCTTACTGACTAAAATCCACCCGTGTTCCTTCAGTTGCCTGTACGTTGCCAGAGGCCACAGTATCCCTTTCGGACTTTCCCGCGACCCCGGCAGGCATCGGTCGTAGCGGACCCCTGCCATTGTGCTGACATTTCACGCGTGGAACACAACGCGCCCTCGACCCGGGCCTGAACCTTATCGGACGGTGAGGTACCCATTGCTCACCGTCCTCAAGCCCGCGCCTACGGTGGCCGGGAATCGGCCTGCAATTCCCGACGCCCAGAGCGTCTCCTGCGGCAGCTAGGGGGCGTGAGGGCGCGGCATTTGCCTCTCCGCTACGCGCATCGTCTCCTCCTTGGCGAGCATTACTGCTTGCCACGGCCTCTCACTCCGTACCATGGCCTGGACAAAGGCCGGACGCGAGAGATCACTGTTCACCGATCGCCTCCACAAGGACACGGTGGCAAGCCGGGCAGACCTCCATCGTATGCTCCACCGTGTCCTCCGGGCGATCAACACAGTGGTGACACCCGGGCGTTTCCTCCCGCCTTATGCGGAACAGGAACCTCCCGAAACAACCGTGTCCGGTGAGGACCTGTGTCAGGTGGAAGGTGAGGACGCCGTGGTGCCTCTCTAGCCACTCCTCAAAGAGGGGACTTATCGCCTCAATTGTGGCGTGCCCAGCAGTGAGTTACGACAGTCACACTCTCCAAACTCAAACTCAAAGCATTTATTTCAAATAAACCAATTTATTTATTTATATTTAATTAACAAGTAACAAGACTCAATATGTTAGTAGCAATACCTCTTAACAACTATGTTAGTAAACTTATCCTACACACTTAACGAATCCCTGCTACACGCTCAACACCGATGTGAAAAGCTTGCAGCAGCGATTCATACAGTCCAGTCTACTCGCGATACACTGCAGTATATTGTTGGGGCTGGCCCGCACCCGGCGCACCAGGGAAGCGCATTTTTTTCGCATCGTAGCATAAAAACAATCGACACGAGCATCAGCAAACATTCCTGATGCGCTACAGAAACGGAGCAGCCCCATCAATACCCGGAACGCATTATTATATTGAACGCGAAGGGCGCTGTACGATTTTTGAGTGTAATCTACCCACAGGCTGCACGTGTAAAATGAGGTGCAATATGCACGAAATAAAGTTCTTTTCACTACTCTAGAACAACGTGCAAACCTGCGAGCTATCATATTAGCTCTCACCGACAGCGCCCTCCTTTCTCTTTCAATATCATCATCATCTCTGAGGTCAGCGGTCAAAAGATGTCCCAAGTATTTCACCTTAAATACCCTCACAAGCGACATTCCGTTCAATTTGACCGGAGGCATCGGATCATAACATCGACCGCTGACACCAAAGACCATGACTTCACTTTTGGTGACGTTGTAGACCAATCCATGGAGTAAAGCATATTCTTCACAGATGGCCACCAACCTCCTAAGACCACAAACCGATGCGCTCAGCAGCGCCATATCATCGGCGTAACTAATGTTATTTACACAGACTCCGTCAATATAACAACCAGCCCGCTCTCTGCTGAGCACCTCGATCAGCCCATTGACATACAGGTTGAAGAGCGTGGGTGAAGTCAACCCTCCCTGCCTCACCCCGCACTCCAACCTGTACGGTTCTGAAAAAGCCCCGGCCCACCTGATTAATCTGACCTGCATACCAGCATTTAAAAGTGTTTATCAACTCTGGAGGAACTCCAGCTTCCTCTAACTTTCTCCAAAGAATACTATATGCGACCAGATCAAAAGCTTTGGAGAGGTCGAGGAAGCAAGCATACGTAGGTGTTTTCCTAACCGAGTAGTACCTAACAGCCCACTTTAGACTCAAGATAGCACTTTCAGTAGACAGTCCGGATCGAAATACGAACTGATTGTCGTGTAACTTAACAAAGTTATTAATTTGTCTGTTAAGCAGGCTGTCAAGCACTTTCGCGATCGCTGTTGCCAGAGAAATGGGCCTGTAGTTCTTTAAATCAGCGATATCACCCGTTTTATTTTTAATAATGGGCACTACAATAGTTTTAGTCTTATGGTAAGGTGAATACGCATGACTCACACAAAAGTTATAAAACATTGCTAACACTCTTGGTAAATGAGGGCTCGCGAACTTGAGGTGCTCAATGCTCAGACCATCGTGACCTGGAGACTTGCCTCTTGACATACCATTAATAACGCTATAAAATAGCGTTTAACGTTCTTGGCTGTGAATCTCGTTACAAGGTCACCATGGTCAACAACATCAGGCTCGGATACGCAGGGACAAAGTGGTGATTTTATCCTAAAATGTTCCTTAAAGAGGTCAACAATGTGTACGGGATCGCTCTCACCATTGACATACAAAGGGAGGCCAGGCTTACTACTCAGCCTGTTCGTGTGTTTCCAAAACGAGCGAAAATCATTGCTTGAATGTTGTGAAGCCAAAATATCCATTTTTATTTGGTCTTCATTATTTTGACACCATTTCAACCGAGACTTAAACATTCTCTTCGCTTCACGCATGTCACAAAAAGTGGGACCAGCAGAGGGCTTCCCAAAGTCTTCCCAAAGTCGAAACTTCTGCCTGGCGTCCCTGTAAGCCTCACCAACATGCGTATTCCAACCTATCACTACTTTATTTTTCCTACGGCTATTGCGTCCCCGACCCACCGCAGCTGACTCAGATAAAGCACTAAAGATAAACTATATCGTTATACATATTGTCTATTACAGCGCGATGACATACTTGTTTACAACTTTTGTCACAACAGATTCTGAAGTCATTAGGGAAATCGATAAGTCTAAGTTTTTCAATTACAGGCACTTTTGAATTGTCAAGGGGTCGGTCTGTCAGAAAGATGAAGCTAGACGCCGGACCCTTGTGGGTTGAAATAAAAAAAAGACAACGATTTACGTTGTATGGTTTTTTTATTATTATTCTCAAACATCGGTACATTAATTTTGTTGCTTTTACAGATTTACTCGCCAAACTATCCAGTTTGATGGCGAGTTTCCAACCATAAGCCGAAATATTTGTGAGTTTAACTTAAAAAATAAAGAAATTTAACTAAAAACAAAATTGTATCCCACCGTTGCGTTAGCTTCCAACCATAAGCCTAGATAGAAAATTTAGTTATTTTTCTTAGAAAATTAAGGACTTAATGTTTAATCGTCAGCCTAAACTCAGAATTTGAAGATCCTGACTTCAAAACTGACGGACTTTCATACAAACTTCCATCCCCTATTTTACCCCTTTAGGGGTGGAATTTCCAAAAATCCTTTCTTAGTGGATACTTACTCTTCACAAAGAACACACCCTCCAAGTTTCATGTCTCTAGGTCCAGCGGTTTGAGCTGTGTGTTGATATATCACCCAGTCAGTCAGTCAGTCAGTTTACCATTTTATATATATATATATAATATATATATGTACTAGCTTTTGCCCGCGGCTTCGCCCGCGTGAATGTCGAAAAATATCCGACGGGAACGTACTACCGCCACTCAATCAATCTGCCTAGCCTTTTCCCAACTATGTTGGGGTCGGCATCCAGTCTAACCGGATGCAGCTGAATACCAGTATTTTACATGGAGCGACTGCCTATCTGACCTCCACAACCCAGTAACTGGGTAATACGATACCCCTTGGTAAGACTGGTGTCAGACTTTCGGGCTTCTGACGACTCGTAACGACTGTCAAAGATCCACGAATGACAGCCAGGACCAACGGCTTAACGTGCTTTCCGAGGCACGGAGGAGTCTCGGTATGTAGAGATGGTCACCCGTCCACTGACCAACCCTGGCGAGCGTAGCTTAACCTGATGGATCGACAAGTGCGGCTGTTGTTACTTAGCCACGAGCTCCTCCGTACGTACTACCGCCACTACCGGGATTAAAAAATAACCTATAGGTTAATCCAGGTTATAAACTATCTGTGTGCCAAATATCATCCAAGTCCGTTCATCCGTTTTTGTGCGAACCGGAACATACATACAAACTGTAAGGGAAGCACAGTAATACGAGCTTAGTTTAAGTATGGAATCATTGTCGACATAAATACATAAGCTAAAAGTATTGATAAACACATGATTATTAGTCAAAAAGGTAGTAAAACTAAAATTACTATGATTCTATGTAAAAAAGCCTTATACGAGTATACTTGCAAAAAGGTCTGTAATATTTTACCCGTACTTAGTACAGCATTTTAAATAGTAGATTTACATTAGATAGGTCATTTCCCACCTATATACCCATTTTATATAAGGAAATCCCTTAAACATGTCGTAAATTATGTAATTCCTTTGTTCTCGAACGTAAACAGTATTATATAACGAATCTACTGCGCAGTTACGTTCCCCTCATCCCTTCCAGTACCCCTCGATCGCCCGAGAGTAGCCGTACCCCGCAAACACCCGCTTACTTGTAAACCCCCGCGAGTATGAGCACACCGACGTAATTGGGAAATGAGAATGTCACAATAGTAAAGACACACACATTGTGTGATAGTGTGCCTTCACTATAAATAGAACCCAATATTGTATTCGTTAGTCCAGTCGTATCGAAACCTTTAAACAAGACAGTACTCGCCGCGTTCACGCAAGTTCAAGTCACAAGTCTAGTCTAGTTAAGTCTCATATTTTCAGCATCATTATAAACATTTCCTATTAAGTTAATAGTGTGTCTAGGTTAATGTTTATTAGTTTTAGTCCCTTAGTGCGTAAGGCGTAGATTACTTATTTCCTGTGAATTAATATTGTGTGTGTAAAAAGCAAATAAATAAGAACAGTGCTTCAGTAAACTCGTGGTTTTCCTTTTCCCGTCCACCTGAACAACAAATCAGTAAAATTCATTACCGATTTGACCACCCCGTACTCAACATTTCATCTCGTCGAGTGCCGCATCAGGATGGTCAACACAGACAGATCAAAATTCTAAAAACGTAAAATTGGGAATCAAACGAGCTTACCTGTTAAGCGAAGTCTTGATTCTAATTTTATGAACGGCGATCTGAAATATAATTATTTACGGAGTAGTAGTATCCTAATACGTGCCTCTAACATCGCGTTTTTTTAGAGATAAAAATATTGCAGAAATATTTTTTATATAGAATTATCTTCCTCTTTCGTTGGTAACACTGAACTGTCACTTATTTTTAAAGATCCTTAGGATGAGGAACGAGCTCTGTTTTCTGTACAGAGTAGTTCCGCATACTTACATTCACCGCCGTTCATAAAATTAGAATCAAGACTTCGCTTAACAGGTAAGCTCGTTTGATTCCCAATTTTACTTCACGGCGATCTGAAATATAATTATTTACGGAGTAGATGTTTAGAGTTGTCTGCAATAATTCAGTCAGTTAATAAGTTAAGTATTTGATATTCATTATAAATGTTCTGGTTTATTGAATAAGTACTTTTATCTTCCTTCATTAGCATTGTTTATTAAGGAATAATAAGCTATCGTTAATTAGCATAAAAGTATAATCAAGAACAAGTAACCCCACTTTGTGTCTGTCTCGATTGATGCTAGCTCTAAGTTGAGCTGCTGTATGTCATGTGTTGTCCTGTGAAAGGAAGAATTAAATCACTCTCACTTTTATTTTACATATATATAAGCTTTAGAGTAGCTTTAAAACAGTCTCGGTATTTGTTTTATTAGTCCATAGTCAACATTAGGCCAGAGAGGCCAGGGTTGATGGTTTTCATGCCATTATACGGAAACGGTGCGCTTCCATTCTCGGTAGAATACGTGCTAGCTCTCACAGCATCCTGAGTATATTGTGTGATAGGTGGGACAGCCATGCTGGCTCACTGGATACGGCTGTACACGTAGGTGTCAGTCGTTTCAATTTTGTATTTTGTATATAGTGTGGTTTTATTTACTAATATTAGGTTAAGACCTGTACTAATAACTTATGGTTTTTGCGGCTTTTGCTTATGAGTTTGGTTATTGGGGTTCTTTTGGTAAATATAAATATAATGTCAAGCGCAGGATGAGCTTTTAACTTGGTCAATTTTAAATTTTGTAAGCACCATTTAATAGGTTAGTTTGGCTAATTTCCCTCTGTGGCCTCGCATAGGCCTTACTCTTTTTACTGTTTGTATTTTTACCATTTTGCCTGTGCATGTCCGAAATAGAGTATTTTCCTTTCTTAATTACGTAAAGTGGAAGTATCTGTTTCAGATAATTGACAAGAGTAAAGCTAATCGAAAAAAGTAGGTTCATTTTAGAAGCATAAAGGTAAGTTTTTTTTTTTTTTTTTTTTTTCTGACCTCTATATATCCGAAATTAAATTATGGAGTGAGATATATTATAGTTTAAGTTAGGGAGTTGTATAGTTAGCTGTAATGTACACTTGGTGAGCAGATGGTTTTAGTGTAGTCATTTGTAGTTAATTCATTCATGTTACCTACATTGATTAAGTACATGGTATCTGACCTTGATCATGTTCTAATCACAATCTATCAATACTTTATCCTCACATCACAATGCGCCCCCCCCCCCCTCTTTGTTTCTTTGCCAATTTCATTTTAGTGTTGTAATTATCACTGAAATCTACTATTAAGTATATAGACTATTAAATCAAATCAAATCAAAATCAAAACGTTTATTGCAAACCATAATGTACAATTACAGGTGGTAAATAAAAATAGAATAGAAACAATTATGGACCCTGTCGGGCACAGCAAATTTTTAAATAGGTTGAGAGAGGGAGAGCGCTTTATCAATTTTCCTTATTATTAAATTAAGAACTATTTATATCCTATTACCTATGTATTTATATTTCCATTCGTTCATTTATTCTATTAATATTTTATTATTTATTTAATTATATTTAATATTGCTTATTTGTTTACTCGCTTAAAATTTGTTTATTATTAATATTAATGTAGTAAAATTATTAAGTATTATGGTATCATTTATTTTTATTATTTTACTTATTTAAATATATCTGTTATTCATAATTATGTATTATTATTATTGAATTTATCCGTCAAAATTATTCTATATCCTATTATCTATTTATTTATGTATTTATATTTCCATTCGTTTACTTATTCTATTAATATTTTATATGAAGGTCCATCTATCTGTTCATTTATTATTTATTTAATTATATTTATTAATGTCATAAAATTATTTAATATTATAGTACCACTTATTATTTGCTATTTGAGCTATTAAATATATCTGTTATTCATAGTTGTGTATCATAAATTAATCGAATTTATCCGTAAGATATTCTTGTATTGTGTAATAGCTTTTTTTAATTAAGTATTGTTTCAGTTTATTTAAAAATATATTGGTTTTATTTTGTTGTTTTATGTCTTCTGGTAATTTATTGTATATTCTTATTGACATTGAATATGGACTAGATGAGTGTAATTTAAGGCGGGAGGGGGGCAGATTTAGTCTATTTTTATGGCGCAACGAATAATTTGTTTGGATGTCTCCCCATGTGCTGTAAGAATCTGGATATTTACGGACCAGTTTACATAATTCCAAGACATAAATACCAACCAAGGTGAGAATCTTGTGTTTTTGAAAGTAAGGCTTGCAACTATCTGTTGGTTCTATATTGGTAATTATTCGTATTAGCTTTTTTTGGAGGGTAAATAGGGAGGGAGCGTCTGTGCTGTTTCCCCATAAAATGATGCCATAGTTAAACCAAGCGTGGGCATACGCGTAGTATGTGACTAGTGCGGTTTGTAGGTTTGTAGTCTTCTTTATTTCGCGGAGAGCATATGAAAACTTTGAAATTTTTGATTTTACTGACTGTATATGTGATTTCCAGTTTAAATGAGTGTCTATTGTTAAACCTAGGAGAGTGAAGTTGTTTACTGTTTCTAATTTATGTTGATTAAAAGTAAAATCTATATTTATTTGCTTTTTCTGCCAAGGGTGAAACGCTATTAGTTTGGTTTTGGTAAAATTTATTTCGAGATTATGGTCACTCATCCAGTTTACAGTTTTTCCAAGAATAGTCGTAAGTTTGTCATTTAAATTATCATTTGTTTGGCATGAAGATCGAGATATCATCCGCAAAAAGTACACATGGCCCGTCTATGGTTTTGGCGAGGTCATTTATATATATGATGAAAAGGAGGCAACCTATAACACTTCCCTGGGGAATTGAAGCGTGTATTGATTTAACATCAGATCTAATGAGCTGTGCTTCTTTTGTTTTTTGATTGTAATATTCAATCTCAACTAATTGCTCTCTAT
This sequence comes from Agrochola macilenta, assembly GCA_916701695.1. NCBI lineage: Eukaryota > Metazoa > Arthropoda > Insecta > Lepidoptera > Noctuidae > Agrochola > Agrochola macilenta. The sequence continues at coordinate 3,092,766 of OU753554.1, read as the reverse complement.
CCCTTAAATATGATACGAACCATTCATGGGCTTTCCCGCGTACTCCTATTCCGTATAGCTTATTTAATAATATTTTAAATTGTACTTTGCCGTAGGCCTTGGTCATGTCGAGTAATATCCCTATTGCATATTGTTTATTATTTATAATATTTAATGCTTCTTGGATATATTTATAAACAGCTAGCGTTGTAGATCTGTTTTTGCGGAATCCATTTTGGCAGTCATCGAAAATAGTATATTTTTCACAAAAGGAATATACACGATCACACATTGCTCTTTCGAAGACTTTGGATGCTGTAGGAAGAAGGGAAATTGGCCTATAGTTACTTGGGTCTGATTTTGCGTTCTTTTTATGGATAGGTTTTATTAAAGCTTTTTTTAGTTGATTGGGGAAAGTGCCCTCTTCGAAAGATTGGTTTATTAATAAAATTTATAGAACGGTAAGGTAAGTTCATCAGCGCACTGTCTGAACAGAGTCGGTGGGAGTTCGTCTATGCCGTGACTATTTTTATTTTTAAGGTTTTTTAAGATCTGGTTTACTTCGTATCCGTCGACTGGGGTAAGAAACATGGTATTTTCAGTAGGGTTAATCACCTGATGTTTCTCTCTGTGGACTGCCGGATGTATGGGTGGTATTTTCCCCAATGGATGCGAAAAAGTTATTGAAAACGTTAGCTACTTGTTTAGGTTCACTTACTAGGTTTATTGTTTGTAGTGTTATATTTTGTTTTTCTTTTCTGGTTTTTTTATTTGTTCGTTCCTTTACAATATTCCACATGGTTTTAATTTTATTCGATGATTTATTAATTTTATTTATGTAATTTAATTTTTTTGCCGCTGTTACAGATCTTTTTAAGATTTTTTCATATTTTTTGTAGTATTTTGTAAATGGATTATTAATTTTAGACGAAAAAACTTTTAGTAGTCTTTTATTTTTACAAGATTGTTTAATACCAACAGATAACCAGAAATTATTAAGTTTTGTTTTTAGTTTAAGTCTACGTTTAGGGATACATGCATCTAAGATATCTATCAGAGTTTTATGGAACAACTGATAGTTCTCATCGATATTTTTATTCGGCTGTATAATATCGTTCCAGTTTAGTGTCTTTAGTTTGGATTTGAATTTTTGAATGTTACTACTATGAAATTGTCTTTTATTAACAACCCAAACGGATTCTTTACTTTGTTGTTCAAGTATCATATGTATTATTGTTCCGCAGTAGTCGGAAAAACCCAATTCTTCTACCGTCGTGTACATTTTATTATCAGTAAAGTTTGTAAAAATCAAATCTAAGCATGTTGACGTGGTTTGTGAGATACGCGTAGGTTTTTTAATATGTTGTACAAATTTAAACTCTAACATGAGATCGATTAATTGGTTTGTTTTTACGCTATTTTCTAAGGTATTTATGTTAAGAGCTCCTCCTATTATGACGTTAAGTTTTTGGTATTTATTGTTTATATATTGCAATATTTGTTTTAGCTGACTAATAAAGATTTCTTCCTCTCTTCTATTCCAGTACATGGTGACTATTAGCAGATTTTGCTTTGGTAGCTTACATGCACATACTTCTATACAATATTCAATAGTCATATCTCTAATATCCCAACACTCTATACATTCTACACTATCCTCTAAAATAATACAGACTCCGCCACCACTTCGAGAGCGGCGACAATACGATGCTGCAGTTTTATATCCACTAAATTGCACAGTTTCTAATTTATCTTTGGTGAGCCAGGTCTCGCACATGCATATTGCTTTATGGGAGGGTTGATCGTTAATGAAAGCCTCTAGAAGGTGTTGCTTGTTATGAATGCTTTGAATATTCTGGAACAAAATTCTAAATTGTTGGTCTGGGGTTTCGAAAAGTACGATCGTCGCTACCTTCATTTATAATTATATGTTGAGTTTGGTTCTGTTCATTATTTCCTTGTTGATTGTTAGTGTATATGTCGGATTGCTCCTTCTGTATTTATGTTCTTTTACCCTCTATAAACAACTGATTGTTTCTTATTATTGCATACAATCCCTTTTTTCTTGCTCTCAGCATTTCTTCACGCATTTCCTTTCTTTCCAATCTTGCGTTTTTATCTAAAAATTCAGATATAAACAATCTTGTTCCTTGGAGACAGTGTTTATTTTCTACAATATATTTAGCCATCCTCTTACTAATGAGTTCTATTACTAGAGGTTGGTTTTGATTATAGTTTCTACCTAGTCTATAAGTTTCTTCTATGTACCCTGTAAGGTCAATATTTAGTTTTTCATAACATAAATCAATTAGTCTACATTGTTGGTCATAAACTGGCTCTTCATAATATTCAGGAAAACCGTAGAGTACTATTTTCTTGCAGTCGTTCTCAGTACATTTAATGTGTTTTGCCGTTTTTAGTTTGTTTAAGCCTTTAATGTCATTCCTCAATTTCTCGTTTTCTATGTTTAATTTTTCGATTTTTCTGTTTATTATTTCTATTTCTTTTAGTCTTTGCTCGTTTTCCTTAAAAAGTGAGTCTGTTTTCCTTTCAATATCTTCTCTCATTTTAGTAATCGCCTTATTAATTTCTATTTGGATAGTGTTTTGTATCTCCGCTATTATAGAATAATTATTTTCTCGTAAACGAAGAATTATCATTTCGCTCAGATTCTCTAATGTTAGTCCTCCTTGGATAATTGTGCTTAATGGTGTTTCTTTATCTTCCGAGTATTGTGTATCACCTAATAAACTCAGGTCTTGTGAGGAAGAAGTGTCGAGGATGGAGTTAGTTGGCCTTTTCCTATGAGTGACATTGTTTTCTTCGGAATTCGTAGGTTGTGATTCGATTGGCGCACGTATAGGGGTGTTTATATTTCCAGTTTTGGGCATTTTACAATTGCATGTTTGACAATTCCATGATTTCTTTTGGGCTACTGTCGTTGCTTTGTTGAAATATGTGACAGCTATATTTGCACATTGTAAGTCGTATGACTTTTTACATAATTTACAAGTGAGCTTTTCTTTATTAGGTAAGACTTGAAGGCATCCTGCGCACAGTGACTCCATCTAGTAGCTTTTGATGTGATTTTTGTTGAAAGCGCCCTCTATCTGCATGTGTCGTAATTAGCTCAGATCTTTGTATCTGGTCTGGTTTATTGATTTTGTAAGTGTTTGAGCGTATCGAACACAGATGGCGTTGAATTGTGTTTAGACCAAATGATAGTGCACTTTTTGATGGATATTATTTGCATTGAAATGTACAAACACTGAATGATAAATGTATGCTCCTACCTTTTATTCCTTAGAGCATCTTATTGTTGTCCTTGACATCTGAGGACAGTTTATTGTGGTTGGTCCAGTTTGTTTTTTGTTTTGCTCAAATTCAAATATTAGTTCGTTACACTGCACTGTTTAATTTTTCTTGCGGAATCTTGGTGGAAACTCGTGAACTATATCATAAATCACTACTAGTCTTCACACATTATTGATATATAAAGTTTTCTTCACTGGATATTAACTTTATCTATTTTTAAAGAATTAAATATACGCAGCTGATGTTTACTTTGCGCACAGTAGCGCCCTCTAGGATTTTTCATTAGTTGGAATGGTTGAATGTTTAGTTAGACATTTTGATTTTATAACCTTTTAGTAAGGTTAACCATCTCTGCCTGGCCCTTTGGGAAATACAGGCCTGATGTTATGTAATGTGACTAAGATCACTGTTAGATATGCAGGTATCGGACGGACAACAGTCAAACACGCTAGTCAATGACACACTAACTTTAATCTATATGCACGGATTACTTAGCCGGGTCGCAGCCGCGGTACATTACACATACATATATAACATCCCCTTCCCTTTAATTTGCAACTATATATCAACCCTAATTAAACAAACATTAAATGGAAAACTATGCTATGGAGTAAAGTTGTCTGGTGACAACTCGAGACGTCGTGGATTTATCACAGGTATGGGTGACAGCGCATCTACCGAGCTGTCTGTGTCAGCTAGGGGTGTGGCGAAGGTCACATTTGGCTCTGTACTACATTCACCTTCTCCCTCTCCTCTGACCGGTGTACTCGTGACTGATGGTGATATCGTAATGTTTTCTGGTGGTGGTATTCCTATTTCCTCTATATCAGAGTTGGTGTTGTTGGTGGTTCGGTGGTTGTCGTTGGCGTTTATTTGATGTTGGCCTTCGTCATCCAGTGTCTGGTTTGCGTCTGGTATATCGCTCTGAACATCCGGAATGACATCTGAATCCCAGTTTGTGTCGCGTTCTGACATTTGGTTTTCTCCACGGGTCCGTATCTGATCCAAGTGTCTTTTTACTAACCGATCCAATTCTGGTACATAAACTTCGTACATTACGTTTCCAATCCTTTTGTTAATTATTCCTTCGATCCATACAAATTTTTTATTATTTAAATTTTTCATTATCCACACCACTTGTTTTTCTTGGAATTGTTTACGTTCTTTTCCTTTATAGTATTTACGCTGTAAGCACTGGTTTTGCTCCACGGTTTGAGTGAGGCAAGTGGAAGAGGAGGTCGACGCTGTGGACATCACCGACGCCGATGTTGGTGACAATAAATCGAGCCGCGTGCGAAACGACCTACCGTACATGAGCTCAGCAGGTGATTTCTCGGTGGTACTATGCCTGGAGTTCCGATAGTCGAACAAAAACTTTGAAATTTGTTCCTTTAATGGTTTTCCTTTATTATTAAGGATTATACCCTTGAGACCCTTTTTAATAATTTTAACAAAGCTTTCGGCTTGTCCGTTACTTGACGGACGATATACGGGAGCAAGCGTATGTGTACGTATATGTACCATTCTTCGAACAAAAATCTTTAAATTCTGGCGAAACAAACGAAGTACCGTTATCCGTTACTATAGTATGTGGAATACCGACTCGTGACATTAATTCCATAAGTTTATCAATTACTGCTTTTGACCCATATGATGAAGTCATTAAATACACTTCTACCCATTTACTATAAGCATCAACTGCGATTAGAAACATCTGATTATTAAAAGGCCCTAGAAAATCTAAATGTATTCTATAGAAGGCGTGGGGAGGATGTGGCCAAGGCATGAGCGGGGCGCGGGGTGGCGCGGGGCGCAGCGCGCTGCACACTGCGCACGCGCTGGCCAGTCGCTCCAGCGCGCCGTCCACGCCCGGGAACCACAACCGCTTGCGCGCCTCTGCCTTCATCTTTACCACTCCAAAATGTGAACTGTGAAGTTCATTACATATTTGATCTCTCAACAATTCTGGTATGATAACTTTATGGCCACGCATCAAACATCCGTTTTCTACCGATATTTGGTTACGACAGTAAAAGTACGGCTTTAATTTGTCGTCATATACTTTTCTCGGCCAACCTAAATCTACATAATCTCTCACTTTCCGCAAAGTTGTATCTTGCTCGGTTTCGCGTTGTAAAACAGTTAGCGTAACAGGTAGCCCTCCGTCCACGACGAAGTAAACATATGTGGCGCGGTCAACAGCGGCGTGCGGTTGGTCTCGCTCTCGCCCTGCCACCGCGCGCGCACCACCGGCGTCGGCGCCCGGCCCTGCGCTGCTTGATGACGGTGACTCATTCCCTACCGGAGCGCGCGATAGATAATCGGCACTATTATTTTTACTGCTAACATATTCGATGACATAATTGTATGCAGATAAAAATATTGCATAACGCTGTAGTCGATTAGCTGATACCTCCGGTATACCGCGGTGTGGACCAAATATTGTTAATAGCGGTCTATGATCTGTTCGCAAGGTGAAGGGCACCGCTCGGGCATATAAATACTGGTGGAATCGTTTTACCCCGAATACTATAGCTGTTGCCTCTTTTTGTATTTGAGCATAGTTTTTCTCGGCTCCTGTTAACGTCCTGGATGCATAGCTAATCGGTCGTTCGCACCCATCGCTTCCTACTTGTGATAGCACAGCACCTAACGTATGGAGATGCGTCTACCATCAATATTAATTTCGCCGCGGGGTCAAAATGTGCCAGTACCTCATCCGATGCCAATTGTTGTTTCATTTTTTTAAAAGCATTTTCGTGTACTTGTGACCATTCCCATTTAGTCGTTTTGTGCAACAAGTTATATAACGGTGCTAGAATGGTTGATGCGTTTGGGACAAAATTGCGATAATAATTTGTTAATCCTAGAAATGATTGCAATTGTAACACGTTCTGTGGTCTAGGTGCTTGTGAAACTGCTGTGACTTTTTCGGGCGACTTTTTAATACCGTTTTTATCTATAATATGCCCTAGATAACTAACTTCATTTTTGAAGAACTCACACTTGATTGGTTGTATTGTGAGACCTGTGTCCGCCAGCCTTTCTAGTACCATGACTAACCTGCTCATGTGTTGTTTATTGTCGATTCCTGTTATTAATATATCGTCGAGGAAAAATACTACTCCATCTAAACCAGATAATATACATTCCATGGCACGTTGAAATATTGCTGGTGCGCTCGACAAACCAAATACCAACCTTGTATATTTAAACAGTCCGCGATGTGTATTGATGCAGGTCATAGTCTGTGATTGTTCTTTTAAGCAAAATTGATTATATGCCATAGACAGGTCTAATTTGCTAAATTGTACGCCACCATGTAACTTTGCGAACAGATCATTTACCGTTGGCAATGGGTACTTATCGACGATTAGTTCCTTATTAATTGTCACGGAAAAATCTGCACAAATTCTCACTCCACCGTCCTTTTTTAAAACGGGTACGATTGGTGACGCGTAATCAGAGTACTTGACTGGTTCTAATACTCCTAATCCGACGAGTCGATCTAATTCGTTATCAATTTTGTCTTTCAAAGCATATGGTACAGAACGTGCTTTAATAAAAATAGGTTTCGAGTGTGGTTTTAAATGCAACTCCACGGCGTACTTATTAAATTTTCCTAATTTACCAGAGAACACGGTGGGGAATCTTGTTATTAAATAGTCCACTATTGAATTGTCATTCGATCCACCAATTGATTTTACTGTTGGTGCAAGTTCCAAATCAAACGTGCTTATAAAATCTCGGCCTAACAATGATAGGCCACCGTTACGCACAACAAACAAGTGAAGCTCACGCGTCATTTTAGAATACTCAATATTTAAATGAATAACACCCACTGTTTCTAAAAGTTCCCCCGTATAACTGAATAGTTTTTTATATGTAACTAATAACGGTACTTTGCTGAAATGCTCGTTATATATGCGGTGTGATATAATACTAACCGCGGAACCACTATCTATCTCGAACTCCAACCCTAGTCCACCAATAAAAACGCTTGCCAGCATCGGTCGACCCTTATCACAACGTATATTTAAACACAACTTACCGTCGTCGCCCTCATCATCCACTTTACCTTCTTCCACGTGTTTCACTTTCGCGTCACTTGAGCACATCCGTCTCAGATGGCCCTTGTTATTGCACTTTTTGCACTTATAGTTTTTAAACCGGCACTGATTGGATTTGTGATTAGCATAGCCGCACACACTGCACTTTTCCTTAACCGCGAACACGGAACCCTCATCGACGCTGCCGGCGGCCGCGCTCGAACCACGTGCTACTGATGCGGCATGGGAGGCGCGGCGAGCACAACGCACGCTCTCCGCTAGTTCAACCGCCTTGGCCAGCGTTAAGTCCATCTGGTCCTGAGTAAAGAGCTTGTCTCGCTCGGGTCCTGGCATCATGCCCATGATGAACTTATCCAGAAGAGCTTCCTCCAAGTTCTTAAACCCGCAGTGTGCCGCCAATCCCCTAATTCTGGCCGCCCATTGAGTGTGGCTCTCGTCTGGTCGCTGCACCGCTGAGTAGAAAATCGATTTTTCTGCAAATCCGAGCCGCTTCGGCTCAAAATGACGGTCTAGAAGTTTCAGGATTTCTTCTAAATTCATTTCTTCTAACTTCTTAGGCAGCGCCAGGCCTCGCTAGCATATATGTTGGTCCGGTGAGAGCGCTTATGAGTATTGCCCTCCGTTTGACCTTCAACTTGTCCGATTCGTCCGTAATGTCGTTGGCAATAAACCATTGTTGTAGCCGAGACTTGTAACTTATCTAGTCTTGGGATAAATGGTCAAAGTTCGTTATTAGTCCGAATGAAACACCAAAATTAGACATTTTGCACTCGTAAATTCGTCCTCGTCGCCACTGTTAGATATGCAGGTATGGGACGGACAACAGTCAAACACGCTAGTCAATGACACACTTACTTTAATCTATATGCACGGATTACTTAGCCGGGTCGCAGCCGCGGTACATTACACATACATATATAACAATCACTAATACTTTAACTTTTGTTTTGACAGATGTTACAATCAAACCTAGCAATTCACATAAGTCTGGTGTTAGTACTTCATGATTAGTTTCCATCACCAATATTTAGGTGCATTTATAGTGATATCTTTTGACATTATGATTTAGGGCAGTCTTGTAATTTGACAAGTAAATAATCAGGGTAAGTTGGTAGAAAATCTTGTTTTGGTAAGTGTTAGTCACTACTGGTAGTTTAGTCAGTACAGGTAAAGTATGAAAGTTTTAATAAGGAAGTTATCAGGCAATGTATTTATAAATGAACCCTTTATTGGTTATCTGATGTTGAGAAACATCTTGCAGCCTTCAGTGATAGAGGTAAGATAGGATGAAATCATACATCTATCTTTTTTGGTATGTTGAACAATAATGGTTGAGTAATGTACAAGTTGTCTGTATAAAATACTCGAGTTAGTACTGGGAATATTATTTGTAATTTTCTGCCAATCAAATATGGTGGAGGTCTCACTGCCCTGAAGGGGTTAAATAGCAGCTGTTTTAGGTTCGGAATGGGGTTGAATTTTCTATTTTGTTTGAGTCTGAAGTTTATAATTAAATTATTTGTAAGTCTGTAGTGCATTTTAATTCATCTCAGTATTTACTGACTTGTAATGGTGTTAAGAGTTAATATATTGAGTTTGATAGGTATCAAATATGTAGTTTATTGTATCTTTGTACCCACAACTAATGACAGGATCAGTAGCATGTAAATGTTTTGTCGGCATTTGGTTGTAACAGATAGACTCCTGTTGTACTAGTTTTACATTTTCTCAATAGGGCCGGTAAGTTTTCTTTATTATCCTGAGTGAGTGTGTTGTGGTTTTAATATTTATTGATTAGTTGTTATTGTTTGTAGCAATGAAGTTGTATGCTTGAGTTTGTTAAGTGTATCTATTTGTTTATCAAATAGAGTAAATTGAAATTCATGTGAATTAGAGATGATATTACTTTTGTTCTGGTTTTAGTTTGGTGAAAGTGGACATTGACATTGTCAGGTATTTTGTTGCATCAGCCAAGTCTGTCAACAGTTTGTGTATGTCTTATTTATTTATTCACTCCAAACATACAAATATCCTTACAGGCTAGACCCTTACCCTTCCTATGCTTATGTTCTTCATAAGCATAGGATCAGTTGTTGCTTTCCCTATGACAGGGGTAACCACCAGTGCAATTTGGTTCTGGAATATCTCAGTCCCTTGGTTCCTCAGTTTAGGGGGATCTGGGAGTTAGGCATATGTCTTACAAATAAGTATGAGCATGGAATAATGCTTTGTAGGGGTTTGGTCCATGAATCATTTGTCATCACCCATTGTATCACAGAATCATTTTAACATAGTATCTTGTACTAGTATTTGAATGTATGAGTGTAAAATTACACAATTTTGCTTTATTGTTTTAATTTACAAAATAGATATCATTTATCAATTTATGACAGGATAATTAAGCCACCTAGTGCTTAGGTAAGACACTGAGTATCTTGTACGCAGTGATTTCTTTAAATTAGGTATATTTGTTTGTTAAAAATAGTAACTCAGCGGTATAGCCATGAATATAAATATAATAGCATTTTAATGGGCTGGTGTTTATATCAGTAACAGGTATGTGTAGCCTTAGCTGATAAGGAGTAATCAGTCAAGGCAGATTGTTCTTCCATAATATTATTATCCTTTGATGTCAAGCTAGATCACACGTGTTATTGGTTTAACATGTTATGAGCATCTCGTGCTAAGCATGTGCACACTGTGCCCAATATGTACCAGCTAGCAACATACAATCAATATTGTTAAGAGTATCCCGTACTCGTTGATAACAATCCTGTTAGCGGGGTAGAATTCCGCACTCACTATAAGGAGTATAATGCTTTTACAAGTTTATATACATCAAAGAGACAATGTGCAGGGTTAAGTAAGGCTGTCTCGCAGCCTTCATGCTCGTAAATTAAAAGCATATAGAACCACCTTTTTACAATTTCACCAAGGTCATAGAAATGGGACTTACCTCTTATGACGAGTACATACCAGCGTTAGCTATGCAGAGTAACATCGCTAAGTGCATCACGTGCCTCATTGGTAATTTCCCATCCAGCTAGTAACGTGGAATTAACGTTGCTGAGGACATCTCGTGTCGACTGGAGGGGTAATGGTGACAACAATCGCATACCAGCTAGCTATGTACAGTAACATCGCTAAGGGCATCACGTGCCTCTCTGGCAGCTTCTCATCCAGCTAGTAACGTGGAGGTAACGTTGCTAAGGACATCTCGTGTCGACTGGAGAGATAAAGTTTTAACAAGTTTGCAGCACACATGCAGTAAACAGTGTTAATGTCCACCATAGTGCTTATGTTATGTATCAAGCACGGTCAGTATCACGTACAAGGTGGTCAGTTAGTGCCAGGCACTCTCGCACATTAAGTTTGTGGGACGCCTCAGAATATAAGTACATCCAATGTTGGTCAGGACTAAGAGTGCTTCTGATGTATTTATTGATATCATTGATGAGCGCCGCGGCCGTCTCAGGTTTCCACTGATGATGCACATAATACGTCTCAGGTTTCCGCTAACGATGCACTTAATACACTTTCTATCACATAGTATAGTTAACATTTTGTTATTTTAGTAAGGAGTATAGTAAACATATTTTAAATTAATATTTTGACGAGAGAGAATTTTTCTTGCGATGTCAGAATGCGCGCGAAAAGAAAAGTGACAGTTCAGTGTTACCAACGAAAGAGGAAGATAATTCTATATGATGACACGGTTATTCTCCTTCATGGCAAATCGTGGGAATCAGTGCATAAAGAGGCTCAAAATTGTTTGGCTAGTATCAAATGTTGGCTCGATTACAATCTTCTTTCGTTAAATATCGACAAAACGAACTATTTGTGTTTTCATAAAACACAGGCCTCAGCGCCTAAACTACCACTTGGCATCATTATCCACTCTGCAACCTGTAACTCTCTCCAGTGCAACTGCCAGAAAATTAAAAGAGTAGAATGGATCAAATATTTGGGGGTTATAATAGACCAGCGGCTCTCTTTCAAGCCCCATATTGACCTGGTGGCCAAACGCACTAGAACATTGATTCACTTAATGAAACTCTTGCGTAACTCTGCCAATAAAAACACTTGGTATATGTGGCACTATGTGAGTCAATTCTGTGTTACTGTATAACCGTATGGGGTGGAGTTGGAATCACCACCATGATCCAAAGCGAACGAGCACAACGATCGGTTTTGAAAGTCATGCTCAGGAAGCCTTTTAGATACCCCACAGCCCTTTTGTACAAAGAAGCCGAATTACTCAATGTCCGACAATTATATATATTAAAAATGGTACTGAAACAGCATAAAAGCATAACACAGACCCCGGAATACTCGCAGCTTCTCAAACGTCGAGTTTTCAAGTATCCTTCAATAAGGACGCGTACTAATTTTGCACAACACATGCAAGAATTCTTGCTCAGCCACATATACAACAAAGCGGTAAGAATGTGTGGTATCAGTAACTCTAGAACAAGCCAAGTAAAACAGATTGTTCGCAAATGGCTGCTAGCCCAATCATATGGTGAATCTGAATCTTTTTTAAAGGTAATTTCATAATACACTAACACATGCCTACACACACTCACACTCTCACTCACAAACACTCACTCACATTCTTACACATAGTGCACGTTGCCATAATATTCTGTTAACCTACTTTTTGTTTTAATCTTTCTTTCTTTTTTTTTACTGTTTTAATTGCATTTTTAAACCTAAACAATGTTTTAATTCCCTAAAAATTAACGTTTTTCATAATTATGTATCAATGTAATGCGCATTTTCACTATATGGTAATACCACCCATTGACTCCACGAGACAGGCTCGACCTAGTGTGGAGTTCATAAGCAAAATGCTTCCTTTGCGTCTTATTTTGTTTTTGTAACCCTAGCTATTAATGTAGACTATAAGGAAATGTAATCACTGTTTTTGGCAAATACACATTATTATTATTATATAAAAAATATTTCTGCAATATTTTTATCTCAATAAAAACGCGATGTTAGAGGCACGTATTAGGATACTACTACTCCGTAAATAATTATATTTCAGATCGCCGTGAAGTAAAATCTATATTTTCGGCATCAGATTCGAATATTCAATGTAAGGTTTGATTTCGTTACTATTTTATTTTCCTTCGTCTGCTTATAGTATAAACTCTTTTTCATAAATAATTATGAATTATTATAACAATAACAATATAGAGCTTTGTTCATGGCTAATTGTCCTCCACCACGTATATTTGAGGAATACTGTAAAGAAATACCTACGTCGTCCATCCTGGATGTTGTAAAATTTGCCTTAAGTGTTTTGCCATCCACCGTGGATGGCTCGTGACAGACGTAGATATTCAAAATTCAAAATTTTATGCGACTGCAATTTTTGCAGTGTTTGACCCATTTCTCGATTACCATTTGCGCATATTATACGGTAACTTGCCTTGAACTTCGAGTGTTAAGAACATAAGTTTGTGTGTCCCAGAAATGGCGTAGGATTAGTGCGATTATGGCCTCTATGTGAGGTGTTTTCACGGGTTGAAAGGTAAGCAGAGAGGTTAAAGCACGTTTATTGATAGGTTTGTGTTTAGAAGAAGATTTTTTCATGACTCGATGATTGACATGAGCGATTTTTGGAGTCCGCGGATCACTGGTCAGTTTCCCTCAGTCGTCAGTTTCGTTGATAAGTCAATTTCACTGATTCGTCAGTTTTGCCGATTTCTAATGTTTGCCAGTTTGGTCAGTTTGGTACACTCAAGGGAATAAGTTTTTACATGTTGAATAAACACATGTTGATAATTTAATCTGCTGTAAGGAATACCAAACCTAATTAAAACCAAACTTCAGTTTATATTTTTGACATATAATAAAATAATTTAAAAAAATGTACTTACAAAAAAAATACTTCTAACATTACTTAACTAAAATCTTAACATAACACCTAACGATGTCGTAAATTAAAATTAAATAAAATAGAGTAAATTGAAATGGAAATGAATTCTATAGAAAAATTTGAAAACTTTTCTTTTAATCTCCGATTTTTATTAATCCTACATCTTTCTATTTATGTGAATAAGTCTTAACCGACGTAAACACGTCCAAACATCAATTTTTTCGGGTTTGCGGGTCTTTTATAAAGCCATCAACAATCTTTTGAATTCGTTCATCCAATTTATGAGATGTTTGTTTTCTATTGCGTGCGGTATTTTGAGCATAGTTGTAGCTGTGTAGCCGTTTCTTAGTAGGACTCTTCGCACTCTTTCACTTTGAATGAAATTGAAATATTCTTCATTCATTTTAACAACAAAATAATATTAACTAATATTATGGATACGAGAATTCTGTCAGAGCTCTTGAAATAAAAATATATATGTCAGTTTGACAATTTCACAAATTTAGTTTGTATATGTTTCCATAAATATGGCTTAAAAGTTATCAAATAGATCTTAATATATATTTAAACTAGCTTTTGCCCGCGACTTCGTACGCGTAGAAGTCGAAAATGATTCTAATTGGATTTTTTATTGGTTTTTTACGTTATTAATTTTGTTATAACATATAAATTATTATGTTAAAATGTTTGAATAATTATATAATATAACAATCATTTTTATATAACGGATAAATAAACCTGAAAAAATCTGAAAATCTGGCGAAAGTTACACGGGTGTATTATCTTTTTACAACGAAATCGAAATACTACACCTACCGCAGTATTTCTTTGTGAACAATATTTTTGTTTTTCTTTCGGGTGCTAGAATCACCAGGCTACTCTGTGCGCTTACTCTGGAGCATGCCACATACAACTGGCCGTGGGAGAAGCAGCTTTCCCTCAAGTCTACTCCCGCTACCTTAAGAGTTTGACCTTGAGCTTTGTTTATAGTCATTGCGAAGCATACTATGGGAAACTGCACTCTCTTGAATTCGAAGGGGTAATTTGATGGTGTGAGGGGAGTCCTAGGAATAAATACAGACCTCTGTAAAAGTTAGAAACCTTCAAATGCGGTACTAATATGTATAGTACGGTGACTTTCGAGACATTCCAATTAAAGAGTATTTGCATGCAAGCACCAAGCCTTTATGTGAGTTCAACCTTTTTTGAATAAAATCGGATTGACTTTTCAAACGTGTCAAAATAAAATGTAATTTTAATCAAAAGCACTAAGGAATACCTATTGATATCAACTTCGAAGCAAATCACTCCCAAAATAACTTTCTACCCCTATTTAACCCCGTTAGGGGATGAACTTCAATAAAATACGAAACAGGTCTTCCTATAATTCTGTTAAAAAATGTTTATGCAAAATTTGAAGTAGATTGGACCAAGGAATCACGTTGTCCCATACAAACTTTGCCCACCTTTTTTACCCCCTTAGGGGTAGAATTTCGAAAAATCCTTTCTTATCGGATGCCTACGTTATACAAAGAACACACCCTCTAAGTTTCAGGTCTCTACGATCAGCGGTTTAGGCTGTGCGTTGATCCGTCAGTCAGTCATTCAGGACAAAGCATTTTATATGTATAGATTACCAGCCGTGTGCAGTTTTCTACCAACTGTGCTTTTGCTGACGAATTGAATAAAACTGACAAATCGACGAAAACTGGCAAACACTGGAAACTGTCGAGTTAACGCAACTGTCCAATCGACAAAACTGACGAATCAGTGAAACTGCCTAATCAACGAAACTGGCGAATTACATAAACTGATGACTCAGGGAAACTGACCAGTGATACGTGGACTCGATTTTTTAATGGCTTAAAAAATTATTGTAATTCTATATAAATCGGTTGTCTTAAAAACATTGTATGTCAAATAACAATAGTTTTTTTGCCATCATAATCGATTTAGTAACCATGTAAAAATAAATACCGGGAGCCTGCCGTTTTACCGAAAAGATTTTGCTCAAATTTAACTACCCAAACAAATTTTAGCAACCTTTTTTTAAACCAATGCAATGTTTGGAATGAATTTAGTACACACATTTTCATTTGGTCAAATTTTTACTTGGCAGAATATTATCAAGGATAATGTCATTTAGCCATTTGGTCTTTAATCAAATGATTTATTACAGCAAACAATCTTTAGATAATAAACGTTTGGTCAGTTAGTTATGGAATTAGTTAGAGTAGGTTAATTATTTAAAAAAAATGGTTAGGTTAGGTTAGGTTAAAACTGTGACCTCCTACGCTCCAGCCGAGCGAGCAAAGCGAGCGGTGCCGCGATAGCGGCCGGCGAGTGACAGAAACGACTAGATTATATAGGAAAAAAATATGGAAAAAAAACAGGCTACCCGAAACTGAACTAGTTAGACGAGATAAATTATTTAAAAAAAAGTTAGTAATTAAGTTGGTAATTAGTTAAAAAGTTTGTTTGTTTGTTACGCTTTCACGCTAAAACGGCTGAACAGATTTAGATGAATTTTGGCACATGGCTTTTTATCCTGATATTCCCACAGGATCGAGACTTATGCGGGTGAAAGCGCGGGGTGCAGCTAGTGACAAATACTCTGGCAATCTTCTGTCTACTTTATTTTCAAATGTGTTCAACCACGAAGTAGATAGTATATTTACTACGTTCCTCTAACTAAATTAATTTCCAAGTTAGTCCTTCATGTTCATACACCTACATTCCTACTCAGGTCTTCAATTAAAAAATTGTCACACCTTCGAATCTCAGTACTATATCTAATCACACCCGACTTTAAAGTCTATATTACTCCTATCTTCCTATCTGCACGAGTAATGGAAATTCTGGTGCTAATACGAGATCCTAGGATTGAAACCCTAGCCCTGACATTGACGGGTAGCAGACCCGGCTAGGTATTTGTCTAGTCACCGACTGGAATTTCCGCCAATTTATTTTCAAAGTCGGTGAAAAATGTATTGCAATATAAATTACGGAGAGTGCTTTTAAAAAAGGTATTTTAAATTTAGCGCAATTCTCTTCTTTTTTTTAATTAAAAACGTTATGCTCTAAAAGTGCTTTTTCCTGTGATGGTGACACGTTTTTATGATTTGTATTTAAACGTATAAACTTTTAAAGTAGTATGTTTCTTTTTGGGTTAAGCAGCAAAAAAAAAAAATTATGCCTTTGTAGATAGAATGTATAAAATAGTGATTTTTTAGAGACCTCCTTTCGATGGATTTGAGTGCGAAAGAGATCGATACAATCGAAACTTATTATGAGCTTCCGATTCACAATAGAAAAGAAATGTCGTAGATGGTTTGTTGCTGTTATTACCTCACCCTTAGGCGGCCTGTCCACTGGAGCGGAGAGGAGCGGAGTAGCGGTGTGCCAATATTAACCAATGGAATTGCATAAAACCTCCACTCCGCTTCAGTGGACAGGGATTTGCGAACTAGTTTAAAAATTCATACAAAATCGGGATGCGTAACGGGGAAGCGGGGAAGGGAAGCGAAGCGGGGAAATGGAGCGAAGAAGTGGAGTGGGGAACCGGAGCGGGGAATTATTACTCGTTGCGTGAACTCGTTCTAGCCCCGCACAGTCCGCAACACCGCTCCGCTACCTCGCTCCGCACAGTCCGTAACTCCGCTCCGCTACCTCGCTCCGCATCAATGGATAGACACTGTCCGCAACTCCGCTCCACTCCACTGTCATTCTCCTCTCCGCTGCCTCGCTCCGCTTCAATGGACAGGCAGCCTCAGTCATGTTATTATTGTTAATATAAGCTTGTCCCACTGCTGGGCAAGATGGGCGAAGGCCTCCCTCCCTTCTTTCCTAATCATGTGTCAGTATTCATTTAAATATAACTCTGCAATAGTTATTCATACAGGCCTCAATTTTATTCCTTCAACAATCGTTATATTCGCCGTACATTACTTATAAGTTTTTTATGCAGAGAAATCAAAATTGAAAAGAAACTTTTTACGTGAAACTTCAGATTCCCTGAGCTCCTCGTAACACTTTTTGAATGATCCAATTTGACAGTTTGCGGTTTGAACATGTTTCGTACCAGGACGTAAAATTGGAAAAATGTTATATGCAAACTTTTCTTGACTGTCACCGTATTAATTACGTATTATGGTATCGTGATATGTCATGTTACGATCTTGGCAAAAGATGGAATGTGAGTGTTTAGGTATTGTTACCGAAAATCATTTCTTATTCAATGCTTTTTTTTTTCAAAAATTCCAAATTCAAATTGTTGTATATTTATGGCAACCATAACGTGTGACATAGACTACGAATAGTTAGCTGTCAGTTCACAATAAATGTTTAATGGAAGCCCGCCTCTTATTTGAACATTGGCGACGAGAAAAATTGGAAATCTTATTTAGTGCAGTTATTTCTTCATTAAAAATATGTCTATCGGTAAAATAGGCGAGTATAATGTGCAAGCCGGCAACTGGTTGGCGTATATTGAACGCATAGAAATGTATTTCTTAGCTAACAAGATCGGTGACGATGTGAAGCTACCCACGCTTATTTCGCTAATGGGGGAAGAAACATATGAGCTATTATCTAGTTTAGCAAGTCCTAAAAAGCCGTCTTCTTTGAAATACGAAGAAGTTATTAAATTACTGCAAGAGCATTTACAACCCAGACCTGCAGAAATGGTAGAGCGATTCAGATTTCGTCAACGGAGACAGTTAGCCAGTGAGTCTATTGCCGATTACATAGCCGAACTTAAAAAGCTTTCCAGATTCTGCA
The DNA here is from genome assembly GCA_916701695.1 of Agrochola macilenta. Taxonomy (NCBI): domain Eukaryota; kingdom Metazoa; phylum Arthropoda; class Insecta; order Lepidoptera; family Noctuidae; genus Agrochola; species Agrochola macilenta. Next base: position 3,074,736 of record OU753554.1, on the reverse strand, counting down.
ATTTCAATACAGTTTTAGAAGACAATTTAAGAGATCAATTTGTCTGTGGCTTAAAAAGCGAATTCACTAGGCAGCGGTTATTCGCGGAAGAGCATCTCAGCTATTCAAAAGCGGCTACTTTGGCCACAACTCTTGAGGCGGCGGAAAGAGAAAACACGGCACAGTAGAACATACCGGAAGCGAGGTGAAAAACGTGGCAGAATTAAGCGGAGGCATAAACAAATTGCTAGTGACCTCATGTACAGCTTGCGGTAGTACAAACCATGGGAAATGGGACTGCAAGTATAAAAATTTTGAATGTAGTTTATGCCACGAAATTGGGCACTTGAGGCGAATGTGTTCTATACGGTGTCAAACTGCCGTTGAACGACCTAAAAAGTCAATAGTCACTTCAAAAACGAAAAGCGATCATCGAAATGAGTCGTCACGCGGAGGGCGTGGCCGTCGCGGTGGTGGAGGTGCACGCGGTGGTGCAGCGCGCAGGCGCGCAGCTGGACAGCAACCCAGTACATATTGGGTACAAGAAGCAGATGGCAACTGCTCAATTTTATCTTCTAGTGACGATGATGGCAGCGAAGAAGACTTGAATGAACCTATGTATCAAATGTCTTTGTCTAAGTATACCCTGGTGCGTATTTCACTACTAGTTAATAATTGTTTATTAGAAATGGAAGCAGATACTGGTTCGCCTTTATCTTGTATAAGTAAAAATACATATAGTAAATATTTAAAAGACCTTGTGATAAAACCATGTCGTATGGATTTAAGTTTTTATGATGGGTCTAAAATTAAGCCACTTGGCTATGTAGAAACTGAAGTTCGTTACAAAGGTATGAGTAAAATTTTAGACCTGTACATTTTTGATAATGGAACTACTAATTTATTAGGTCGCCAGTGGCTAGCTGAATTATGTATAGATATTCCCAAACTCAGTGTGCATTGTATTAAAAATGAAAAATGTAACAAAAATGAAATGATTGAATCTATTATTTCCAGGCATAAATCTTTTTTTGATGGCACGTTGGGTCGGTACACTGGTGGCTCAGTTAAACTGAGTGTACGTCCGGACGCGCAGCCTATATTCTGTCGTGCTCGCCCATTACCGTATGCACTGCGTGGCAAAGTTGATGCAGAGTTGGACGCTATGCTGCGTGTGGATATTATCGAGCCTGTTGACCACTCTGACTGGGCAACTCCTCTAGTACTAGCCCGTAAGGCGAATGGTGGCATAAGAATATGTGCTGATTTAAAGGTAACACTTAATCGCGCTTTGATGATCGACAGGTACTCGGTTCCAAAGATTGACGACTTATTTGGTGACATTTTTGGAAATGTTTGGTTCACGAAATTAGACTTATCACAGGCTTACAATCAATTAGAACTTTGTGAAGATCCTAGAGACTTTACAATAATTAATACTCATCGTGGGTTATTTAAATATAAACGTCTAGTGTTTGGGTTGGCTTCAAGTCCGGGTATTTAAAAAAAAAATATGAATAATCTTTTTAAAAATATACCAAATGTAGTCACATTTTACGACGACATTTTAATCAAAAACAAAGATTTAAAAACCCATTTACAAACAATAGACAAAGTATTCCACGTTTTGGAGTCGAACGCGTTAAAAATTAGGCGGGAAAAATGTGAATTTTTGACGCATGAAGTAAGATACTTAGGTTACATTGTAAGTGTGACTGTGTGCCATTTACTCTAATTTAATAACAATATATTATTATATTTATTTTAAAACCGTCACTTAAGGGCCGATTCGAGGTTCTTAAGAACACATTAAATCCCAATTTTATGGGTTGACAGCTCGACACGTTACCCTAATTAATAACAAAATATCCTATTTCTTTAAAATGTTAAAACAATATTGAACCTCTTACAAACCCATTCCATTTATATTTTATGGGCTGCGACCCGTAGCCACTTCCTACAAATATTCTGAGAAAGCAGGGGTGTCAGCATGCGGTTCTTTCAATGTAAACTCACAGCTCTCGATTTTCATGCTTGAAACTTTAAACAACAAGTTATGAAGATGGATCTAACCAAACTTTCAAAAGTCATGCAAAGCCGATGCTTCCATCGATGTCACTATCAATTATCCAATAACTGCAGTTATATTATTGAATTAATTATTTTATTATTCTAGCTAGCACCTAGCTAGAATGCTTTAACCGCTCTCGTACTGTTAACGTACCCGGGCCGACCGAAACTTAATATATGTTCTGTGCTAAAATATTTGTATGGTTTATAATAAAATGTATATAAATAATAACTCGTCGTCGGTCTCAAAAGATGGACCATCCCTGAGACTGTACGAACATCTGCTAAGGATTAAGTCGAACTATTCAAAAGACCCTTTTAAAACAATTAAGAAGTTGTGCACAAAAAGAGTAATAAAACTATTCTGAGAAACTTGGCCCAACGGTCAACGTGGTATTTTTTAGGAATTTAGGGGACTGAGGAATGAAGTCCGGGGGTTGGTTCGAGATCACGAAAGACGACGGACGCGGGAGTCGAAGCGGGGGAAGAAAGGGAAGTTGGTTTTAGACCACGGTAGGGTGTGGACGTAATATTAGGCTAGATATATTAGCAGGCTTGTTGAATGCCAGAGGCCATGATTGTCCAAGTGGGCTGTCGCAAGATAGCGAGTATTATTTATTAAGTTAAATATAGTTGGGTTGAAGCCCAGATTAGAATAATGTAGTATTTAACGAAGTACGAGTATACGTGTGTGTGTGTTCGTGCGATTGGGTGAGTGTGTGCTTGTTGGTGTGACTGAGTGAGTATTTCATTATAATAATTATCCTAGGCTGGTAATATAATTCAGGTATCATAAGTTCTTGTAACTCAACACTTATTTGGTATCGTGTTTTATAACTAATGTTACATTCTCGTGTATTACGTGTCCTTGTCCTAATCCGTACCTTGGCAGATTATTGTCACTAGCAGTTGGCTATAGGGAAATGGCGAAGGCCTTCCACCATACTTGACTGGGCAGTAATGCTCCGACTGTTGACTTTGAGATGACGCATCACATTTGGGAGGCAGAGCCATAAATATTCTCAGGTCATTTGGAATTGATCTAGGCTACAAAGCCAATCTGTAATTGCATTACAAAAACAACCAAACGTTAGTGACGATTTCTGTTTCCGAAAAGGTTTTGCCACAGAATACCTTGCGTGAGGCGTGTTGACACATATTTCCAGGGAGTTTGGGGTAGGCTTCACTAAGTACCCTAAACTGAATTGGTAGACGTTCTAAGAACGCTAGGGACCGTGTCTCATTAAAACCCCCACCCGGCTGTTTGTAGGCCTATTACTGAATCGACACAATTTATTGAGACACGCTATTGGGACGCAATGCCGCTAATAGCCGCACCGCATCCTCTTAATGGGGCAGATTAAGGAAATATGAAGTGACGAGTTACCACTTCGGTGTTCACCAGGTACGATCGTAGTGTATTCTGCTAGAGACTGAGTCTACGGTGCGTTTGTGCTAGTTTTGTGTTAACTTTGTAAAAATGGGCTAGGCTGTCGTAAGAGTCTTTCATATTAGTACGCGATTAGAACTATTCAATATTAAACTTGTTTTCCTCAATGACAGTTGGACTTCGCAGTACTCTGTCTTAGGATTGAGTAAAACATTTATTTAGTGCTTAGGGAGCGTGTTCGGTTAGAATCGTATTAGTTCCTCAGAGGTTCTATGCGTTAGGTCTAGCGGAACACGTACAATGAGGCAAACGTTATTATACGGTTCCCGGCCTCAGTGAAGTGGGTATATTGTAAACAGACAAATTAACGTAGTAGTACGTAATCGTATTTAAAGTACAAGCGTAACGATCCCTTTACCCCTTCTACCTTACCAAGTCTGTATTGCAGATATTGGTGCTCAACTGCGAGAGGAGGAGACGTTGGCGTTCCAACATTTATAATACTAAAACATAATATTATATTATATACTTTTGCATACCCTCTTGCCTTCTTAGCTTCATATTATAATACTTGTGTTTACTAACTGTGCATTCCCAATATTAACTTCCTGGTCCAATCATGTTCCCTAACCTTCCGAGGCGGAACATGGTAGTTTAGTTTCTGGGAATGCTTCTCTTTCTTATATCGGTGGGAGGGTGACCAGTCCGGGACGAGCCCTACAGAACTGTGCGGAAAGGAGGGGCACAGTTCTTCCCTCTACGGGGAACCGATCCAAACACTAATATTAACACCATTAGGAAAAACGAAAATTTTATCAGCCTAGGGTATTTCAGGTTCTGTCACATGTGGTGCAGCGTGACCAGGATTCTCGTCATTAAATGTACTGATTCACTTCAGTGCAACGAGAAAGAACAACTTATGGGTTACTACAAAAATAACACAACGTAAACAATAACACAACGTAATTTTATGGTTCTATATTTGTTAGAGACGACAAGAGTTACAATGGCTATAATAACTTAGGTTTAGATTAGGTAACGGTTTGCCTATGTAAGTTGAATTTCTCAATTAGCACTACTGGGTTCAATTCCCGAATGATTTATTGGTTGATGTGCTTAGATTCCATTGTAAATGAATCTTGGGTTCGATCCCCGGCTGATGTATTGGTTTATAAGTGCTTGTATTCCTGTGCCGCGGCTTGTGGGTTCAATCCCCACGTGAATAGGTCATTGTAGAACTTTGGTTCCGATGCGATGATAGTGGGTTCGATTTCCACATGCACGGATGTAATTTTAAGTGTGTTATGGAATGATTGTTGTTTGGGTTCCTGTGCGAATGTAATAATGGGTTCGACTCCCTGAAAAAAATTGAGTTGTATCAATTAGTTAGTGAATATGAAATGTGTTTGAAATTTATATGTGTGAGTGTGAGTTAAGCTTAGGTATAAGACGCCCTTAATATGGGTAAACCTAATATTATTAGTTACTAAGACCTACAAAGCGTAAAGCTTATAAGATGACAATTAATTTACCAAGACTGCAGTGTTTAGTGCTGACAATTATCAGAGCACGTGAATCACGTGACTTACGTTTACGTTCGTAAAGTAAATGTGAAAGTCGTTATTAGACAATTTCTTAATTTTATACTTAAACTTAAACTAATAGTTTAGTTTAAGTCATAATTAAATAAGCTAATAGGCTAGACTCTAATGTATACTATAGTATCGCCAACTGTGATATTTTATAAAAGAGAAAAGAAAATGATCGAAAAGGTTCATTAACTATCATCATAGGAAGTAAACATGAATCTTTCTAACTCTGCAATCAGCAGCATATACTTGAACGGATACTCTTGTGGCCTTATTTCAAATTCCAGGATGTTTAAGTCTTCGCTAAGCTGCGACAACGCTATGACTAAACCATTGGTTTGTGAGAGCGCTAGGTCTACAGTTTCGTCAAAATCGGCTGAGATCGGCTGACTGCAACAGCAGCAGCAGTAACGTGGCTCCTGTGACGAAGCTAAGTTTCAATTCTGTTTGTACATTAGGGTTACCCGTTACTAAGCGGTATGATTTTTGTTATCTCACCTAATATTATTGATGTCTTGAGCTAAGACACTATAGTTATCACTTCAGATAAGCTAGAGCATTTTATTGTCAATATTATTTTATAGACAAAGAGAGGAATTGACAATCTTTTGTAATACTAAACCAATAATATTTTGCTCAGTCTAAGATACCTATATTTTCTAATCAGTAGGTATAACGTCTCAACTCTTATTGAATTCCAAGAGTGCTCTAACCAATTAGAATCAGAGGGGGGCGTCCAGTTGGAACACAATCTGATATGTTCACGAGGATGTTCTTATCAACATGTTTATAATTTGAGAGGATAGTTAACAGCATTGTGTAATAATAAACCAACAATTGTATGGACAATCTAGGATGCCTATATTTTTAATGAGTATAACTTCCCAATTCTTATTGGATTTCAAAACTGCACTAAACTCTTAGAATCAGAGAGGGGCGTCTAACTGGAATACAATCTAATATGTTTATGTGCGGACCATTTCAGCTGCTCCTGGATACGACTGCGAGCAGCTGACTAAGCTGACTCAGCATTGAGGTGCATAAGGAGAGGCCTCTATCCAGCGGCAACTGCGATAGGCCGTGTTTAGAACGATGGAGCACCGTAGGTAGCGTGCCACGCTAACACAAATACTCTTAAAAGAGACCCTGGTATGTAAAACAACATTATAAGCATGCACAGGTTTTCTGACCTTAACAGAGGCGCAATAATATTATTTAAATTATAATGAAAAGAGTATTTGCAAGAACAATAATAGTTCAAATATTATAGAGCAATTAAAATCGGTTGAAGATGGTCCTGCAAAACAATACTAAATCATAGCAGACACTACATCGTATGGTCTTAATAGATTCAAGTTCCAATTAGAATCATTATAGTTAATTACCTATTTGATTAAGTGAACAAATGAGAGCTATAAGTATTCTATAATACTATCAAGGAAAGGCAGAGTACGTCCTATTATGAAAGCTCATACGCTGTACTGCGTCACGCGTCTGATTTTCAGAGGGGGGAATGTGACTGTGTGCCATTTACTCTAATTTAATAACAATATATTATTATATTTATTTTAAAACCGTCACTTAAGGGCCGATTCGAGGTTCTTAAGAACACATTAAATCCCAATTTTATGGGTTGACAGCTCGACACGTTACCCTAATTAATAACAAAATATCCTATTTCTTTAAAATGTTAAAACAATATTGAACCTCTTACAAACCCATTCCATTTATATTTTATGGGCTGCGACCCGTAGCCACTTCCTACAAATATTCTGAGAAAGCAGGGGTGTCAGCATGCGGTTCTTTCAATGTAAACTCACAGCTCTCGATTTTCATGCTTGAAACTTTAAACAACAAGTTATGAAGATGGATCTAACCAAACTTTCAAAAGTCATGCAAAGCCGATGCTTCCATCGATGTCACTATCAATTATCCAATAACTGCAGTTATATTATTGAATTAATTATTTTATTATTCTAGCTAGCACCTAGCTAGAATGCTTTAACCGCTCTCGTACTGTTAACGTACCCGGGCCGACCGAAACTTAATATATGTTCTGTGCTAAAATATTTGTATGGTTTATAATAAAATGTATATAAATAATAACTCGTCGTCGGTCTCAAAAGATGGACCATCCCTGAGACTGTACGAACATCTGCTAAGGATTAAGTCGAACTATTCAAAAGACCCTTTTAAAACAATTAAGAAGTTGTGCACAAAAAGAGTAATAAAACTATTCTGAGAAACTTGGCCCAACGGTCAACGTGGTATTTTTTAGGAATTTAGGGGACTGAGGAATGAAGTCCGGGGGTTGGTTCGAGATCACGAAAGACGACGGACGCGGGAGTCGAAGCGGGGGAAGAAAGGGAAGTTGGTTTTAGACCACGGTAGGGTGTGGACGTAATATTAGGCTAGATATATTAGCAGGCTTGTTGAATGCCAGAGGCCATGATTGTCCAAGTGGGCTGTCGCAAGATAGCGAGTATTATTTATTAAGTTAAATATAGTTGGGTTGAAGCCCAGATTAGAATAATGTAGTATTTAACGAAGTACGAGTATACGTGTGTGTGTGTTCGTGCGATTGGGTGAGTGTGTGCTTGTTGGTGTGACTGAGTGAGTATTTCATTATAATAATTATCCTAGGCTGGTAATATAATTCAGGTATCATAAGTTCTTGTAACTCAACACTTATTTGGTATCGTGTTTTATAACTAATGTTACATTCTCGTGTATTACGTGTCCTTGTCCTAATCCGTACCTTGGCAGATTATTGTCACTAGCAGTTGGCTATAGGGAAATGGCGAAGGCCTTCCACCATACTTGACTGGGCAGTAATGCTCCGACTGTTGACTTTGAGATGACGCATCACATTTGGGAGGCAGAGCCATAAATATTCTCAGGTCATTTGGAATTGATCTAGGCTACAAAGCCAATCTGTAATTGCATTACAAAAACAACCAAACGTTAGTGACGATTTCTGTTTCCGAAAAGGTTTTGCCACAGAATACCTTGCGTGAGGCGTGTTGACACATATTTCCAGGGAGTTTGGGGTAGGCTTCACTAAGTACCCTAAACTGAATTGGTAGACGTTCTAAGAACGCTAGGGACCGTGTCTCATTAAAACCCCCACCCGGCTGTTTGTAGGCCTATTACTGAATCGACACAATTTATTGAGACACGCTATTGGGACGCAATGCCGCTAATAGCCGCACCGCATCCTCTTAATGGGGCAGATTAAGGAAATATGAAGTGACGAGTTACCACTTCGGTGTTCACCAGGTACGATCGTAGTGTATTCTGCTAGAGACTGAGTCTACGGTGCGTTTGTGCTAGTTTTGTGTTAACTTTGTAAAAATGGGCTAGGCTGTCGTAAGAGTCTTTCATATTAGTACGCGATTAGAACTATTCAATATTAAACTTGTTTTCCTCAATGACAGTTGGACTTCGCAGTACTCTGTCTTAGGATTGAGTAAAACATTTATTTAGTGCTTAGGGAGCGTGTTCGGTTAGAATCGTATTAGTTCCTCAGAGGTTCTATGCGTTAGGTCTAGCGGAACACGTACAATGAGGCAAACGTTATTATACGGTTCCCGGCCTCAGTGAAGTGGGTATATTGTAAACAGACAAATTAACGTAGTAGTACGTAATCGTATTTAAAGTACAAGCGTAACGATCCCTTTACCCCTTCTACCTTACCAAGTCTGTATTGCAGATATTGGTGCTCAACTGCGAGAGGAGGAGACGTTGGCGTTCCAACATTTATAATACTAAAACATAATATTATATTATATACTTTTGCATACCCTCTTGCCTTCTTAGCTTCATATTATAATACTTGTGTTTACTAACTGTGCATTCCCAATATTAACTTCCTGGTCCAATCATGTTCCCTAACCTTCCGAGGCGGAACATGGTAGTTTAGTTTCTGGGAATGCTTCTCTTTCTTATATCGGTGGGAGGGTGACCAGTCCGGGACGAGCCCTACAGAACTGTGCGGAAAGGAGGGGCACAGTTCTTCCCTCTACGGGGAACCGATCCAAACACTAATATTAACACCATTAGGAAAAACGAAAATTTTATCAGCCTAGGGTATTTCAGGTTCTGTCACATAAGCAAAGACGGAGTTAAGGTAAATGCGGATAAAATTAAACCTATTCTTTCTATGCCGCATCCAAATAATGTTACGGAACTAAAGTCTTTCTTAGGCATGGTAAATTTTTACTGAAAATTTATAAAAAATTTGAGCACATATTTAAGTGTACTTTACGAATTGCTTAAAAAAGGCAAATATTTCAAGTGGGTTAGAAAACATAGCTTAGCGATTAACCAAGTTAAAAATTTGCTATGCAGCACGGATGTTCTGGCGCATTATGATAAATGTCACATTAGAGACAACGTTGACATGTGATGCTAGCGCACACGGCCTGGGCGCCGTGCGCTCGCGCAGCGCACTCAACACCGAGGAGATGAACGAGTAGTAGCATATGCGTCGCGAGCTCTCACCTCTGCTGAGAAGCATTACAGCCAAATTCATAAAGCCATTTTTTTTTTTTTTTTTTTTTTTTTTTTCCGGACATTATTTTTGCGGTTGATAAATTTCACCAATATCTATACGGCAGAAAATTTACTCTTCGCACCGATCATAAACCATTAGTGACCAGTTTTGGACCTGACACTGAAAAATCAAATAGACCAAAATGTGGCCGATGCACTCTCGCGCTTGATAAAGACAAATAATGACATCAGTACTGCAGATGATGATTTACCTGAACAAACATATTTACATTTCGCCACTGAAGCACTCCTTTTGGACAACAATGCTCTAAAAAAGGAGACTTCTTCAGATGTTTTATTAAGTAGAGTTATGAGGTATATTAATGACGGCTGGCCGCAGGTAGTAGACATTAAGGAGCTTAAACCTTATGTGAATCGCAAAAATGAGTTGTATACGGAACTAGGATGCGTTTTGTGGGGTCATCGGGTTGTGATACCTTTAGCTTGTAGAGATAGAGTTCTAAAGGAACTACATGAGCCACACATGGGAATTGTTAAGACAAAAGCGTTAGCAAGAAGTTATGTTTGGTGGCCAGGGATTGATGAAGCGGTAGAGGCGGTCTGTAGGTCGTGCAAGGTATGTGCCGCGGTGGCAGATGCGCCATACCAACATGCGCCACCGCCATGGCCGTGGCCAAGTCGCCCTTGGTCACGACTACACATCGACTTTTTGGGGCCAGTGGCAGGACTAACTTATTTAATCATTGTTGATGCTTGTTCAAAGTGGATTGAGGCTATACAAATGAAACGCACTACGGCTCAAGCGGTTATAACGGTTCTCAGAGATATTTGGGCTAGGTTTGGTCTTCCGAGACAAGTAGTGAGCGATAATGGTCCACCGTTCACTAGCTCTGAGTTCAAATTATTTTTAGTAAAAAATGGTATTGAGCAAATGTTCTCCGCGCCTTACCATCCTGCCTCTAATGGCGCAGCAGAGAGTGCGGTAAAAATATGTAAGTGAGTAATTAAAAAAGCATTAAAGCAACAATTAGATCCAGATACGGCATTGTGCAGGTTCCTTTTAACTTACAGGAATACTGAACATCACACGATAGGGGACAGTCCTGCAAAAATTTTGCAGGGAAGAAGTTTACGCACTAGACTGGACGCTTTAAAACCCGATCGGGAGGCGCGTATACAATCGCGACAAAAAACACTGGAAGGTGCACGTCGTCAGGTCGCGGAGGGGGATAATGTGTGGTATAGGGACTATCGTGGTCCAGACAAATGGGTACCAGGACAAGTCTTAGAGCAATAAGGTAGGACTGATTATAATATTCGATCTGATTTTGGAACCGAGGCCCATCGACATATTGATCAGTTGCGGCGACGTTCTGTGTTGCCGGAGACAGCATGCCATACACCTAGTAATAAGATGGCTAGGAAATCACGAAGCTCACTTATTTTTCCTGAAATGAAAGAGGAGAAGTCTAGTGGGACAGTCAGCAGTGGTCCGATGATGCAAGAAACGGGTAATGTAATTGAGTCAGGTATTACGGCGGCCACGACAGTGGACAGCCTGCAGGCAACGACATCCAATATTCCATGCCACAGTGATGTACCAGTTTCAACTGAGTGGTACATCAAAGACCAGTAAGAATTATTAAGCTTCCTAAAAGATATCGTTTAGAGTTTGATTAAGTTAAGAGTTAAATCACTATAATTTTAATATTGTTATGTGTTTAATTAAAATGTTGCCATTGTATTTGGTTATGAAGATAGATTTATTAGTTTGCTATGTGAATGTTCTTAAATGTTGCTATTGATTAAGTTTTTTTTTGTTTATTTTATAATAGGCTATGTGTTTGTTAATTCGTTTTTATTAAGGGTGAAGGTGTTGTATATGGGCAACCATAACGTGTGTCATAGACTACGAATAGTTATCTGTCAGTTCACAATAAATGTTTAATGGAAGCCCGCCTCTTATTTGAACACAAATGAAACAAAACAGCGAAATATTTGAGAGCTATTTGAGACGTTGCCCACTTTCTGTATAAACGCTCTTAAAACTGGTTTTATATTGAAAGTTTCATTAATTAACACCTATCTTTGTAACAAAAAAACCGATACGAAGAACCCTTGAATGAAGCCTAAAAGAAAAATACTTTGCAAAACCAAATTCCAGGATAAAATTTGATAAAATTCTAATCCAGCTCATTATTATCCTTATACTTTTCGTTTCTGTAATTTTAAATTTCGTCGCAGAAATCTTCAAAAATTATCAGTTCCTATAAACATTAATTAACACGTGAAAATTGTCAGCAAACGCTGAGTGTTGCCAATTACATTACAGTCTTGCTACAGGAAGGCAAATATGCGATGCTTCGACAAAATTGAACGTGATAATTATGTTTTACATTCCTATCTTTGTAACGTTACGGTTATTATTGCATTGAAATTGTGTGTATTTGGTTATTTTAATATTTTTTGAATTTGTTTAGAATTAATTTGTATTATTGTTTTATACTATCTTATAATTTTTTGTAAAAAAACAAATTGTCTTTGTGTTATTTTCCTGTAATGTACGTATTTTGATTTATTTTAATATTTTCGTCCTTGTCAAACTTATTGTATCTACCAAGATTATAATGAATGATATGGTCTCCTATAATTAGAAACGCATACTTTTATTTGTCCCGGTTTATGTTAACACGTATTTAATTATGTAGCCTCTGTTGAAAAACCAATAAATAAATAAATAATTCTGCTTCTAAGAGGATATTTCTGTTTCGTTGGAAACAAGAAATGTAACGGTTGTTATTGATAGTAAAATCAATTATTGAGAAATGAAATAGGAAAAGCTAATGGGATTTGGCTGATTATAAAATAATTGTTTTGCTATCGTACACGCTAAAAATCATTTTTCCATGCAATAATAAAAAATACATACTTATTTAGTATCTTTATTTGTTCCGGACAGATGCAGTGTTAAAAAAATACCTATTTACATTCTAAACGACGGAAAGAGATAATAATCTTCTTACAAGCAGTAGCATACACATACACAAAACCGTTATCAAATTTTAGCTGTTAAGCAAATATCATGTCATTACATACCTAATTATAATATAGAATAATTATGATCCAAAAAGCATCCAATTCGGCCCACACCGTAATTAAAAACCATGACATGGAGGTTCTCGCGGGTCGCCCGTCATGTAAACATCGAGCTCTGTACATAATTATTTCAAAAAAATGTTTAACTGTGGAATGAATTCTCAAATCCATTAATAAAGTGTAATATCAAGTGAGAACTGACTGTGCAAGTGTTATCTAAGCCAGAAATCCATTTTAAGCAAAGATATAAATGTGATAATGTACGTGAACTGTATAAACTGGTAATAACACTGGTTTGAGTGACACCAATGCAATATAAAAGAAAACCCTTAACCTAATACAATAACAACTCCGTGTAAATTTGTTTAAATATAAAAACTACAAACAATGCAATAACAATAAATACAAGAAAGTGATAAAGTGTGACAAAGAACACTGACGCAAAAAAATCTTACACCACCTACATTTAAATTTTAACCATAACGATCTTTTTTCTAAACGACATCACAACACCAAGCAATAGACCAATAATTTCGACACATTGGCTAACTGTACGGTTGGCTCGTAACGTAAGCGGTACGACTGGTGGAAGTACTGAGGGCCTAGACAAATGACATTCGCTTCGGAGCGATTCTATTACGACAATCGCTATCGCTTCAACGATAACGAAGTTCAATTGGTAGACAAAGTACACTTCGTTTCGCTATCGTCTCATCCATTGGTTTCTTCGATAAAAATTACATTTTGTCTTTGGTCTTTCGTGAGCAAACGTCAAATTCCGCGCTGTCGCTGTCAATTCTTGTTGTCAGTTGAACTCCGATAGTACGAGAGCCCACGACCAAAACCATGTCGCATCGTTTTACAGCCAAAACCGTATAAAATCGTTAGTTTAAATGATTCTGAACCCGACTCGGTGGGCAGTACCGGTCAGAAACGTCACAGTTTTATGGGAGCCCATTTCTCCTATATCAAAAGAAACAGGCAGACGGTTTCATTACATATTAAAAATGTACATAAGTTTCATTATTTTTAATACGAATAAGTTTGTTTGCAGACATTTTGCGTGTCCAATGTGGTCTGAGCGCATTTTCAAAAATTTAACCGATCGGTCTCCCAGTAACCTGGTTCAATTTTTTTTCTATCTTTTGTATAGTTACCGGGGTTACAAAAATATGATTTCTTACATTTTAACTAGTACCTATAATTCCAAAAACCAAAAGAACGTTTCGAAGTCGCCCGGAAAACGCGCGGTTGTTGTTACGCTCCTATCCCTCACGACAGGACACGAAAGTTTTTAAACAAGTTCAAAATGGTTCAACTCATAAGAGGCTCACACTTTCTTCTGAAAAACAATTTATTCGCATCAATTGACCAATGTTCACCTGAAAACAAAAATTTCAGACGGGTTGCTATGTATTTGATTTTTTGACTCATTTTTAACTTTTCAACTTTTTAAAATTTTCAGACGGGTTGCTATGTATTTAATTTTTTGCCTCATTTTTAACTTTCTCAAATGGTCTCATTGCTACGTGCGACGCTACTGGATTCTAAAAATTGTGTTTTTGGTATCTAAAATCTATCGTTCAACTCCATTCTTAAAATCAGACAAATTGCTATGAAACCGGTCAGTATTTGTTTTTGACATATTTCAGAATGCGGTCCGGTCAGACGTGACGCGAAAAATGAATGAAATTATGACTTTTTGTATTCATGATAACTAAATCTATCGATTGTATAATATGGTTTTGTTCGTAAAACGATAAGGCAAAAATGTTGGTTACGGACTCTCGTACTACGACTCCTACTCCGCGACGAAAATTCAAAAGTGATAAAATTCTATAAATAATGCATTTCATCGAGACTTTCGAATAGGGATGATGATTAAAATTATGTTTTTGTCCGTCAGGTAGATTATATCAAATATTGGACATGTATTTTATTTTTTACGTAATCAAAATATTACGATGTAGCGAGTAGCGAGCCCCCACTCCCCAACTTTAATGCGTTACACCTAAGTATTTTTTTATAAATATGATAAAGCAAGAAACACGTGTCTAATATTTTTTTATTATCTGACTGACGGATTTAATAGAATTTCTGTAATATTAATTTTACTTCTCATAAAATTTACCATACGCCGAGTAAACTCCAAAAGTCGCCATTTTGTTTCGTTTTCCACAGGGTTTTGACGTTCGCTAATGTTTCCATCATACGAATCGAAAACTAGCGATATCGGTTGTCAAAAAGTGTCACTTGGCTACGCATTTCTATGGAAGTTATCGTTCGACGCTGTCGATTCGTTTGATGGAAACGAATGATGATGACATTGTCTAGCTAATTTCTATTCGTTAACCTATCATCACGTGACATTTCCATAACATAAGTCAACCGCATACATTTTTGACTTTTCTACTGGCGATATCGCTAATCGAATGTTACTTTGTCTAGGCCCTCTGGTCGTGTCTTCGATCCCAGCGATCGGTGCTCTTTTTGTATGTTCTAAACTTGTAATTTCATTTAGATTGTGTGCAAGAAACATCGAGACCACAAATTGTGCTAATACTAATAATACCACAATAAATACAACCAATATGTCGGAATCCAAAAACGTCACACAACGACGAACAAAACGAAAATCTTGTTCACTCACTGTGTCTAATGAATCCCTGTATGAAATGACTGCATTGAGTGACACGATCTACTGCCCAAGTCAAGAAGATGACCAAACTGCAGAGCTAGATAAATTACGAAATGACCTAGCATCACCGAATAAGGAAATAGATAATCTAAGCTTGGAGATCATATCGTTAAGATGCGATTTAAATAAATGCTATAAAACAATAGATACTATAAAAAAAGTTGGATTGTCAGAACTAAACATGACATCAATGAGTACAAGAAAGCGCAAAAAAGCAAAGGTATTTTTAATGGAGAAGGACTCTAACTCTGGCTCTAGCGACGGAAAGAAACGTATGGAGTGGAGCGGATTAATTCGAAAAAATAGTAACTTGGTACTTTCTCAGATAAAATCAACCAATGTAACTGATATTGCTTCACCCACAGAAAATATTTCAATAAACATAGATGCCCAACATATTTACAACTCAACTATTAAAGAGAACAGTACAATTAGGAATCAGCCACGCAAAGAAAATTCTAACGATTCTAATCAGATACGGATTGCTCCAGAAAAGCAAACAGGTATACCAGAAACTTATTCATCAACACCCAAACAGAATAAAATTAGCGTCATGAGTAGCGAAACAAAGAATCTAATCCATAATCTAACCGCCGGGACATATTTAGACGATTACGAAATTTGTCACTACAGAAAACCGAAGACTGGAATAAAACAAATTTTAGATGGAATAGAAGAACAAGCAAGCAAGCAAGGCAAGGTGCATAGCAAGGTGGATAGTACAACCTTGCCACCAGTTCTCTTCAATTGCACGATCGTTCCTTTTAGTACTGACGTGAAGGACTTAGGCTTGCACATTGATAGTACACTAAACTGGCGTACTCAAGTCGCTAGGGTAAGCCAGAAGGTTACTGGAACGCTGCGGGCTCTGTACCGATTGAAAAATGTATTACCCTCGAGTACGAAGACTATGCTTGTGCAGTCCCTAATCTTCCCTATCATTGATTATGGTGATGTGTGCTACTATGACCTGAATGCAGATCTACTCGACAAACTTGACCGTCTTCTTAATAACTGCATTTGATTCGTTTTCAATCTGCGTAAATATGATCATGTCTCTGCGCATCGGTCGCTTCTAAAGTGGTTGCCCATACGCCAGCGCAGAGAGCAAAGGGCGCTGACCACCTTGTTTTCATTTCTTGACTCTCCCTCTTCCCCTAGTTATCTAGCTCCCCACTTTCAGTACATTTGCGCCAACCACAATAGAAATCTTCGTTCATCTCACAATCGTCTTCTTCAATGTCCCACTCACCGCACAGACTTCATTCACTCTTCCTTCTTCATTCAGTCTATCTCTATGTGGAATGCGCTCCCCCAGGAAATCAGAATGGCGACCAACCGATTATCGTTTAAAGTTAAAGTTCGCGAGCACATTCGCAAGAAACTGGCAGTATCATCACTACGGTAATGTTTTCTCATTGATTGTCTTAGTTGTTTTAGTATATTTATGTGTATTTATTTGTACTTATATTTATAAATAATTAGGTGTATATATTATATTTATAGTTTTTGATAGATATATGAATATATTTATATTTAAATAAATATTTATTCCTGAATTCTCGCTATTGCACCTGCCACTGTTTGTCTCTGCATCACCCAAAGGTTGACTGGTAGAAAATGCCTATGGCATTAAGTCCGCCTCTGTACATTTGTGTGCTTGAAGTATTAAATAAATAAATAAATGAATAAATAAGAACATACAAGATATTTTACACTGTTGGACTATTGTTTAATTTTTATAGGTGAAAACGACTTTAAGGTAACTAACAATTACGTGGAGTTAATTTTGTATATTAGAGAAAAACTGATAAAAATACAGAATACTAATATAATTATATGTCTACCAACATTTAAAGTAAATAATTATAGTATAATGTATAATTCTAGAATAGAAATCTTTAATAGTCTGCTGTATTTAGATAATGAATCACACCATTATGCGTATATTTTCGATAGTAATCTCAATCTTTCTTATGATTATGATATGTATATTAAACAATCTGGGAGATTAAATAATAGAGCGTTGAGAGTCATTCTATCAGGTCTTACTGAACTCATTATGGAATGTAATATGTATAATAGCAATTACCTAATCAGTGATATTGACATGTCTAGTAAATCAAACAATTGTGATGAAGAGAAAAATTACATTGAAAATGACGTGCTGAATGAACATAATTTTTTTCTTTAGCAAACACATTAATATTCTACACCAAAATATAGCCGGGTTAATAAACAAACAGGATTTGCTTATGATAAAATTAGAGGAATTAAAAGAAAAAGGAATAGACGTGGACGTGATTTGCATGACTGAACATTTTATTAAGACGGGATATAATGATCTCTTGAATATTAATAACTTTAACCAAGCAGCATTTTATTCGAGGGATACTAAAAGAGGTGGAACATGCATCCTGGTAAAGTTGGGGATACAGTTCAAAGAACTATCAGAAATCGCAAAACACTCAATATCAGGTATATTTGAATGCTGTGCCATTGAGTTGACTGCCTATCGCATTATAATTATTTGTGTCTACAGGGTACCTAAGGCTAATAATCTTGACATTTTCTATGATAAACTTGACATTATTTCAAGAGAACCACTACATTATCTAACATTAAAATTGTGTTGTGTCGAGATTTCAACATAGATGTTATGAAAAAGAACAATATAACACTTGAATTTGAATGTTTTCTACTTAATCACCATTTAAATCTTGTCCTACACCAACCAACTAGGCTAATCAGTAATACGTGTATTGACAACTTTGCACACAATTTATCGTACACCTCATGCAAAGCTCAAGTTATAGACCTGGCTCTATCTGATCATACATCTCAATTATTAAAAGTACCTGTAAAAAAAGTTTTTTACACTAAGTCTTGGAAGATTAGACAGAGAGACTACTCGGATGAAAATCTTGAAAAATTTTGTAATCACCTGAAGAGCCTTTCATTTTCAGAAGTGTATAAAATAAACAATGCCTATGATAAATTTATGGAAA
The DNA here is from genome assembly GCA_916701695.1 of Agrochola macilenta. NCBI lineage: Eukaryota > Metazoa > Arthropoda > Insecta > Lepidoptera > Noctuidae > Agrochola > Agrochola macilenta. Next base: position 3,056,391 of record OU753554.1, on the reverse strand, counting down.
CATTCACATTATTATATGATTTGTGCTTCCCATATAAATTAATTATTATAAAACCCTTAAAAAAAACAAAATGGATATCCCGCGGAATAAAGCATTGTAGTAAAAGACAACGTAAGCTACTATGGCAACATAGATTAGATCCGAAAAATACAACTAAGAAATTAAAACTTAAAAAATATAGTAAGGTCTATAAAAAAATCGTTAATTTAACACAAAAGGCTCAAAATAACTACAATATTCAGACATCGGCTAATAAATCAAAAGCCACATGGCAACTAATAAATAAATATAAATATAACCGACCAGCACAACACATATCATGTATCAAAACAGATACAGCGACATATTCCTCTCCAAGCGACATAGCGGAAGCTTTTAACAATTATTTCATTGATGAGGTCGCGAAAACGAAATCTATTGACAGTATTGACAATATAAACAATGACATTAATTATGAAAAATATAGAACTAATTCTGATAGACAGTTAAAATCCATGTTCATGAGCCCGGCAATCCCAATTGACATAGTTTCAGCCATCAATCAACTAAAAAACACAAAAAGCGTTGGCCATGACGGCATTGCCACAATAGTTGTTAAGTACGTAGCCGAAACAATATCACCCATCCTAACACATATACTAAACACGTGCATATCCAGTGGAGTTTATCCGGATGGTATGAAAATTTATATAATAAAACCTTTACATAAAAAAGATAACAAAAACAACATGAAACATTATAGACCTATAGCGCTAATTCCCATATTCTCAAAGGTATTTGAAAAATATATATATAATGCTATTCACAACTATTTAAATAAAAACAATATATTATGTAATGAACAAAAAGGGTTTAGAAAGGATAAGACCATTAATATGGCAATCTATGACTTAGTTAATACTGTTTTAGATAATATGGATAACAAAACACCAATATGTGCAATATATACAGATATGACAAGAACATTTTGACTACGTTGACCATGACAGACTATTAAACAAATTAAATGACTACGGAATCAGGGGTAACATACTTAACTTACTCGAATCTTATTTGAAAAACAGACAGCAACATACTGAAATATCTTGCATATGCCCGAGTACAAAAATGGAGATAAAGCACTTGTCAGAGTCTAGAGTTATAAAATACGGTGTCCCGCAAGGGAGCGTATTAGGTCCTCCATTATTTTTAACATATATAAATGATATACCAAAAGCAGTGCGCCATCCTATGATCCTTTTCGCGGACGATAGTACAGCGATAATAAAATGTAACGATATAGTTACGTACGAAGAAGACATTAATAATACACTTAATGACATAATCACATGGTTAAATGAAAATAATTTAATCATTAATCTACAGAAGACAAAATTTATGCAATTTTATCAAAAAATTACTCCTCAAAAACTAAATATCAACTATAGGTCAATCTCTATAGAAGAAGTAAACAGCACAAAATTTTTAGGCTTAATGATAGACAACAAACTCACGTGGAAAGATCATACAGATAATATTTGTAAAAAGATAAGCAAATCAGCTTATGCTCTTTTTAAATTGTCCAAAGTCGTTAACCGAGAAACCGTACTAACTGCATATCATGGTCTCGTAGCATCTGGCATACGCTACGGAATCATATTCTGGGGGAACTCAACTAAGAGACTTATGATATTTAGAGCACAAAAACGATGCATTCGAGCTATGTGCGATCTGCGAACAAGAGATAGCTGTGTACCAATGTTTAAATCTTTAAAAATATTAACTTTTCCATCATTGCAAATGCAATGCTATTTACTAAATGGTCTCAAATACGGAGAGGTCCTATACGTGCTCAATATCAAAATGTTTTATGTGCCAAAAAATGTAAGACAGCTTTAATGCGCAAAAGCTTGATGGGAATAGCACCCAGAATATATAATAAGTTACCTGACTCCTTGAAGCTACTTAAGATTACGAGCTTCAAGAAGAAATTATCAATTTTTCTAATCCATAAATGTTATAACACTGTAGATGAATTCCTTAATGACAATAATATTATCATAATTTGACTAAGTAATGAATGTGTGTTTTTGTTGTATATTGTGTGATTTGTGTATTGAATTTATACTAATTAATCTTAAAATACCTTACTACATTTGTAAATACTTAATTTATTATGACTTTGAATTTAATTTTAATGTTATTTTACCTACCTACTGTAATTGTAAAATTTGTACGCCAATGGCAAAACATAGAGAGCCAACTGAATTTTAACTGAAGACCAAATGTATGTACCTGTGTTTAACAAATAAATAATCATTCATTCATTCATTCATTCATTCATTAGACATCAACCAGCAATTACAGATACCCAATGACCAATCCCCATTCAACGCACGAACCGAACATGCGAAAGTTTTAATCCAATAATCCCCTTCAGAATTAAAAAAAGGAAAGTAACACAGGAACGATTAAAACTTAAAGTTTAATTTTGCACGTCCGTTTAATTTCTACTGGCGGCCATTTTCAATTGTTCTCACAGTTAATTCGATTTTGGTTGATACTTTTTTATGTCGCGACGGAGTTGCGTTTTATTTGCATTGACGTTCCCTGTTTTTTTGCCTCTTTTGTAATTTGGAGATAGGCGTTTGTGAAAGGAAAATCGTTTTTGAAGGGACATTTGAAGTCTGTGAATTTTTGTCTGTTTTCGTGAATTAATAGAACTACATACCTGTGAACAAAGGGAATATTCTTAATTAACTCATTTGTGGACCCATTGTTAGATGATAGTTTGCATAAGTTTGTTTACCTATATTTATTTATTGAAACCACTTTTTAATCCAGGCAAATCGATCATTTTATTTACACGGCACTATATTGTTATAAAAACTTGACTTCATTCTGCACATTTCACTTTTCACAACACCAATAATTCGCATATTTATTTTCTCATTTGCTCGACGTCCGTATGTCACTGCAGGGATCCAGCAGAATATCAGCGTCAGGTATATTTGCCTGACACATGCTGAGTTGGACTCCCATTTGGTGCAACCTTGAGACACGCACCGCACTTTGTATGTTTCACTATTTTAAAGTGTCTTAGCCAATAGTCATCACAATATCTTTATTTTCTTCTATATTTTATTTTTTGTATATTGGCACCTTATATTCTGTATTCATGTATTTAGTTATTATTTAATCGTGTTTTTGTATTTTGTGCTATGTCTTTTGTGTGCATCAAATAAACGATTTATCTATCTATCTACATGATTGTGTAATCACAGATCAGACTGAAGCTGTTGTGTTCAAGCTTTAGATTTTTCTAAGTAACGAAATATTTAGTAGGTATTCCTTGGTTCTGTGTGTTATAGACAAACAAGAAAACTTTTATTACATACATAATATTTGCACAACATAAAACAATATTTAAATGTTTCAAAATGAGCAATGCAAAACTTTTCTTTCCACAATTCGGAAGTTCCCATTTCGTTTACCCACACGACGTTACAAAACGTTACTCAAACAAGGATACCGTTGCAACTAAACACCCGAAAACTTTTCTCTCTTCAAGTTTACATTAAACATACAACCAACTACAATATTTACAAGGCAACGTCTTTACTAAAAGCCTTGAGAGTGCTCCTTTACGCATGCCCAACAATTAGCGAGCCCTCTATGCAATGACCTACATCTAAATTTAGATTTTCTTTAAGTCCATATTTTACCTAAAACAAAAACCGACCTTAACTTATCTATATAGAACTTAAATTCGCAAACACAAAATTACAATTACGTGAATTACTTACTGATATGACATCTACAAATTAAATTGATTCTTATTTCGTATATTAAAAGTTTATATTGCATTGCGGACGTGAGTCCACTATGACTTGTCGATTTAGCACCATTCCAATCTGCATTCAAAAACGAACCTTAGTCAGAACTTTACAAAGTGCGATTTCAGGGGTTGTATTCTTGAATATTTGTGACCAGAATATTACGTGTAAGTGATGACGAGTGCAGAGGTCAGAGGCGGCTCGAACGTGTGCTAGAAAGGGGTCCGCAACACATGGTGATAATATACTGTGTATAAAGCTCCTAAGAAAGTAATGTCGTGAATATATTTTGATGACTTATATTTGGACAGTTAGCGTTTAAGGGTTCCTGTGGGATAGTTATTAAAGTTGGGTTTTGGGTATAAAACCTTTTAGGTTGTATGTCATAAGTATTAGTTTTTATGTATATAGTTTGTTTTACGATCGTCTGAATAGCATGAAGTTTGTTACTTTATAAATTCGTAATTAATTATGTGACGTGCTCTTAATAAAACACGTCCCATTGATGTTATTTCACGGAATTAAATGAATAATAAAACAGTATCTTATGTAATATTCATCCCTGTCAAAGATAACTCCTCGTTTGACTCAAATGCAGGAGAATAGTCTTCTTTCCTTGCTTCCTCCAAACTTAAACAAACATGTCTCATTTTGTTTTAATACATGTCAGGCAATTCATATTAAAACAAGCATAAATATCGTGTGCATACTTTTAGATATACCTGTGGTAAGATATACCTTTATACCTAAATACATAAGTACATACCTATAGCCTGTTCCAAAGGCATCTGATGAAAATGTAAACAAACGGATCACAAAACGTACCTGTGTGTGCCAATTTGTAGTGCCACTTACAGATTCAGAGCTTTGATTTTTAATTTAATGTTATTCAGAGCAGTGGTGGCCCAGTGGTAACGGCACCGACTTATGAGTTGTAGATCGTGGGTTCAAACCCAGGCAAGCGCTTTACTTTGTGTAAATAATTTCGTCTCCGCTGCTCTCAAAACGGTGAAGGAAAACATCGTGAGGAAACCGGCATGTCCTAGAACCAAAAATTCCAAGACATGTGATATCTTCCAACCCGCACAGGCCGCAACCGGCCCGTGTGGTAGGTTACGGCTGACTCCCTCTCTAAGAGAGGAGGCCTCTGTCCAAGCAGTGGGAATGTGGAAATTATAGGCTGATTATATAATGTTATTCAAACAATAAAATTGTTGGAAAAGGCCATAAAGTTGAAACCTTCTAAATACAGATGAAACTGTTACCTAATGATTACTGATTGATTTAGTGAGTTATTGCGTAAGAATAATATAAACCTACACAGGGTTTGTTTACACTTTCATAAGATACTTGACGTACAGACTATAATTGCTATAAATTGCTAAGTGTCATTCAATCAAAAAATCTTTTAAATAAAGTTCAAAACCAACAGTTACTAAAAAGAACTACTTGCATTCATAGTTACTTATCGCCCTTCATTAAAGTGGAATCGGAAAGAGATTTCAATGTTCGACTACTAACAAAGGAAAATACCCCAATATGTCCACAAGCCCTCGACCTTTTTGAGAGCATGAGTGAACAGTGATTCGTTCTAGGGGGCCCTTGCAAACGATACTTTTTGATAGATCGGTTATAATTGCTGTTGTATTGGACACTCTTGCGTATTGTTGTGTATGTCAATGGGATGATGGCTTTACGCTTTGTGTGGTCATGTTTTATAGATGTTGGTAAATCCTTAGGAGGCTGTTTGGTAATGCTTTGATTATTTTTTGTACTGCTCGCTGGTAGTAAATACTGTTTTTTTTTTTTAGCAAATTAACTACCAACATAAAATGTCCGTGTATTCAAATCACAACCGTTATTCTTTGACAGTTGTATGAAATGGCTCTAACACTTGAAATTGACGTCGAGTGTCCATTTGGTTAACAACAATTAATTTCCCTGACTGGACATACTGTGGAACTGCATTTACAACCGATAACTTATCATAGAGCCCCTGCATGTTAGGCCTAGGTATGTTTGCGAAAGAAAGCTATATTATAAACACTACGATCTCCGACGAAGCACCATGCCGAAGATCTTCACAAATTAAGGGACATCATCAATAAGTTGTTAGTCGGGTACATAACGACGAGATTTTATACTATTAATAAACAATTAGTACATTCCTGACGTTTATCTGAGAGTATTCTCTTCCTACCAACCCATAAATCGGAAACTTTTAAACGAACTCAGCTAACCGTTCCAAAATAAACAGTCAACGATCCATTCGGCTCTTAACAAAACAAATTCCCTTTAAAACCTAGAATGCACCAAGTTTCAACTGGAGGAAACGTTGCAAAGCCAAGTTGTTTGTCCAATGCGGAGTTGCTTCGAGTCGATATTTCAAGTTGCTATTTAACTCGGCAAGCTAATCTAAATTACGTCACGGTCAAGCACTGTAAATCCCGAAACCCAATTTATCTTTGACACGCCCGTTTTATACTTCTTCGGGGAGCAACGCCTCAGGCTGCTAGGCGAGACTGAGAAGTAGGAAGGGATGGAGAAGGTATTGTTTCTGTTTTACACCAATAAGTTATACCGCGGTAAGTGTTATGGGGTTTTTCCATCAAGCTTAGAAGCCCGGAGTCTGGATTTGTGCCAGGCTGGCAATAGGCTCACCCCCTATTACAGGGGACTTAAACATAACTGGCAAAATGTGGGTGTATTATAGGTACGCCTCTGCCTTACACTGAGGGGACTACAGGCGTAATTATGTTATGTTAAGTAACACTGACTCATCAGACTTTTACCATTATATTGAACTTACTCGTACCATATGCAGCTGAAACCGTGGAGTTTCTTGCCGGCTCTTCTCCATAGGAAACGACCAATTGGAACCGGGCACCTAGCTTCTGACGTTTCATAGATGCGCATGTAGGTTTATGTGAAATAAAATATTTTGAATTTTGAATTCGAATTTGAAAGGCAATGTTTTCGACAGCTAATCTTGTTGATGGCCCACCTATACTTGTTGATGTGGTAAGTGAGCCCTTAACTAAATATGTAGCAAATTGCCTTGCACCCTTAATTATGATAATGCTATACGTATCATCGCATTGCATCTTTCACCAGGAGACGAATTGAGAATATTTTTGATCTTAACCAACATTTTTTTCAAAATCATAATCAAAAGTAATTTTAGGCTGAGAATCAGCACTTTTTGAACGTCAAAATTATATAAGACAGTCCTCAAAAACACCTGCCCTTCACCACCTAGTGCTTTAGCTGGGAAGATGAAGTAGTGCAACAAACTCCCCAACAGCACAGCTGTTTGTTAAGTTACCCAAACACAGAGATTTTGGTTGGATTTGATAGCTGAAAGAAGTACTCTTTTACAAGAAAACTGGCATGGTTTTTTGGAACGGAGTACATTTAGGTCCAACGATCACATTAGTACTTACGCCTACATACGAGTATCTATGTGCAGTCAATGCTAGCACATTTTCCACCACAAATGAATCTAGCGAACGCAGAACACAGGAAATTTCCGGGGATTCGAATTCTGAAACGGGTATTCGACGAAGCTAAATCCTACAAATTAGGTACGGTAAGCAAATTACGCTGATGCTACAGATATGTGAAATCGTACGATTCAATTCACGTCAGAATTTGATAGTTATGAACTAGGTGGATAATTTCGGACTTATCCAGGAAATTTCGTTTGTTTAGTACTTTATTTGAGTTATACTGTTACCTACTGGGAAACGGAGTGGAGTTATAATAGGCTGCCTTCGTTAAATAATTAATATTATGAACGTTATTCATCAGATGACTTTATCAGAGGGTTGGTCCGTATTTTAGGAGCTAGTATGATTGTCTTTTGGAAAGGTTGAAGATAAAGAAAAAATATTTATGGCTCCGCCTGCCTATCATAAGTTATCATTTTTCACCAGTGCCTTTCACCAGGGATCCCAGAACTCTGATTGAGAGTAATCCCTGACGGTAATCCTAAGAAGATAATTTAAAAGGTTCCTATGTCACAAATAGGATATTTATTCAATTTATCGGTTCCTGCACTCAAGTACTTTTAAAAATAAGAAATAATTTCTTAGTTAACAAACTATGGATCAAAGTTACCAATGAAACTGAATGCATTTAAATCGCGCCGTGCGCATTTAAAGAGCTGTCAGTGTCAATATTCCACAACAATGATAACAGCTCTTGAATGGTTTAGATGTCTTGATCGCGTTCAATTTTATTGGGGAAATTCGCCCTGGTAAGTAACAAGTAAAACTGTATAACAACAAACTAATTAAATATCCCGTTTTTTTCTTTCTCACTATTACCACATCTATTCTAAAACTCTTTCTTTTAAAACATCGAAAGTGCCGCAAAGCAATCACTGTAATTACAATTTTAATTCGCTCTGGGGCTGGTCGAGCTCCGTTTTATATTTATGATTTTTCCAAAGGGAACCTTTGAGTTGTGTCGACTATTTTAATTATTTAGTTCACTGAAAATCGAGGCACTATACAGAATGTTTAATGGTGGAGTTAAATGTGCTTTTGAGATATGGCTGGAAGATGTGAAATTAAGTATAACATTATGTAAATCGCCCCCATTACATGGGACTTAAACATAACTGGCGAAATGTGGGTGTACTATAGGTACACCTCTGCCTAACCTTTCGGCAATTACAGGCGTGATTTTATGTAATTATGTAAAAAAAAATTGATGAGAATAGAATAGATTAGAATTGATTTTACAATCAGATATTAAATAATTTTGTGTCCAGTGACTGGATTTGCTGAGTCGATTCATTGATTGATAAATTCCTAAAAATCGTAAGTAACTTCTAATTTATTTCGCTCTAAAAAAAGAAAACTATTTACAAAACAAATTAAAAGTAGGTATTTTTCTTTACCATCTAGTTTTTTCTCGCAATTTTTTTTTTTAGCTAATTTCAACCAGCTTTGTTTGCTAACAAGTTTTCTATTTTTCGTGGGTTTTTTTTTTTTTAGTTTAGCTGTTAAAATTAAGCCAGCGGTACTTGACACCTGTGTCAGTAAAAAATATACATAACATCACTCCGGTATTCCCCGAAAGGTTAGGCAGAGGTATACGAGTAAGTAGTACACACACATTTCGCTAGTTATGTTTAAGTCCCATGTAATAGGGGGCGAGTCTATTGCCATCATTCGGGCACAAATTCAGACTCCGGGGTGCTACCGAGAAATCCCAGACAGAAAAATTCAATAAAACGTTGCTCAACCTGGGAATCGACCCCAGAACCTGATGCTCAGCAGTAGCGCTTGCAACCACTAGGCCTACGAGGCAGTTCTTCATATAACAATATAAAAAATATAGTTTATGAATAAGCTATATTTTCCTATAACTAAGAATTACAGGTGTACCAGCATCTGCATCCTCACATTTTTCAGAAATTAACCATCAATCCAATTTCCAGAAAGCCATCATACAGTACCGCCACTGTAGACATAAATTGGCATATACACCTTACTAGATTCAGATCGCGGCTACGCTCGCGTGTATGTCGAAAAAGATCACACGGGAACGCACTACCAGGATAAAAAGTATACTATGTATTAACTTTGTAGCGGCTACATCGCTACATGCGAACTACGCATCAAAGACCTGACGTCACATAATATCCTGACGTCACACGAATCCTGCATCGCGCAATTAGAGTTTACCGCGCGATAAACATATATAGAATCTCCCAACTTCAAACCTTTGGGCAGTTGCCCGCCAGACACGACACCCGTCAGGTTGGAGGATCCTCCCTTTTCTTTGGGGGATAAGTGAACTTTACACCCTGTTCCTCATACCCCTAAAACCTATCCGTAAAAAGGTAACAGACAGACAGAGATACTTCCGCATTCATAATATTATAAGTATGTATTTTATATTTTTTTAACATTTTTGTGTCTATAACACCAGTAAGGATGCACCAAATGTCTTTTTCATCGATATCGATAACTACGTCTCCGACACTATTACACGTATATTCGTATTGCATCGGATGGTAGTCACGTCGGCACTTAAGGTGCCAGCTAGGCTTCTCTGACAGCCTCATACCGATCTTATTGGGAGCTGCCAAATGTTTAGCACTGTTTATATTTATGGAGGTAGAAGTCTGTGTTGTGTTTCTTTAAAATAAACTTGAGCTAGTAAATTAGCTTTCATATTTAACACCAGTGTAGACCAAGGAGTCTTTCCGGATATCATGAAACACAGTGAAGTAGTTCCTTTGTTCAAATCCGATGATAGTAAGGAACCCAACAATTATAGGCCTGTGTCAATTCTGCCAGTTCTCAGCAAGGTGTTTGAAAAGTTGATGCTCAATCAAATGTTACGTCACTTTAATAAAAATTCCATCTTTCATGAACAACAGTACGGTTTCACCAAAGGGCGTTGTACCACTGACACCGGTCTCACCCTAATAAAGAACATTTTTAACGCCTGGGAAGAAGCACAAGATGCCATTGGAATCTTTTGCGACCTCTCGAAGGCGTTCGATTGCGTAGACCTTGAAACACTTCTGCTGAAACTAGAGCACTATGGGATTAGGAATACAGCTCTTGATTTACTAAGATCATACCTGAAAGATAGAAAAGTTAAAGTTCAAGTAAACGGCGTAAACTCATTGGGGTCTGAAATGGCAATGGGCGTTCCTCAGGGTTCGATATTGGGTCCATTCCTCTTTTTAGTTTATATTAATGATTTACCCCAATTACTTCAAAATCAACCGAAGATGGTGTTATTTGCAGATGACACATCGTTGATCTTTAAAATAAACCGACGGTCACAAAATCTTGACGGACGTTAACAGATCTATTCTTCAAGTCCAAGATTGGTTTACGGTAAATAATTTGGTACTAAAAAAAAAAAAAACCCAAAGCATTAGATTTAAATTACCTAATGTTAGAAGTAGCGAATGTGACATCATATTGAATGGAGAAAAACTAAAATGTATTAATCAAACGGTTTTCCTAGGAATCACGCTAGACAAGAAATTACAATGGGGACCTCATATAACATCTCTTGCGGGGCGGCTAAGCTCGCCGCTTATGCTGTTAGAAAGATAAGACAGTTAACAGATGTAGAAACCGCGCGTTTGGTCTATTTTAGCTACTTCCACAGTATTATGTCGTATGGCATTCTACTGTGGGGTCGGGCTGCTGACATTGAATCCATCTTTATTTTACAAAAGAGAGCTGTCAGAGCCATTTATAATCTACATAGTCGCGAATCTCTCAGACAACTATTTAAAAAGATTAATATTATGACGGTACCTTGCCAATTCATATACAAAGTTGTTACGACAGAGGGGCTTTTCTTTAAACTGAGTATACTAGGTACCATTTTCAAGCTCTGTACCAAAAATCAATTAAATAGGAGCAGTAGTTTAGTCGCAAATGATTTTTTAAGTTTTTGCCCCGTTTGAACACGATGTATCTTTCCTAACAGCTGATTATGTCTATACGCATAGGTCATGCACCTTAAAACGATAAATCTGAGTATAACCTATGCGTCGTTGCCGCTGTGACGCAAGTCACAAGTACAACCAAATATTTTCGCTAAAAAGATGACAATGCAAACAAGGAAGCAATAAATACACACACACTTGCATTTTCATTACGAGAGGGACAATCATCTGCAAAACACCGCGCGTAAAAGAAATAGTAATAGGTCAGTGTGTTGCTATTGCATCCTAGCGATCGAGGGGCAGGGGTTGCGATCGGTAAGTGGGGCAGTGGGGCTTCTAAAAACTGGTTTTTTCAGTGCGCCGACGCTATTCTTTCGGAACGTACAAGATGTTACGTAACACGGTAGCACCTGCTCCGCTTCCGTTTTGTCGAACTCGCGCGCTGACAATTGGGATTTTGTTTTGTTATTGTGATAGGACACTAAATAAGTTTAAGACAGTATTTCTTTTTTTATTGTGACAGGACACGTAACTTGGGATTATTATTATTTAGTGTTAGTGTTTTTTTTTGTGATCGACTGCTTTTATTGTGATACGACACGTAATTAAACTTTGGGTTTGTGTGTGTGTGTGTGTGTAATTAAAGTGTTCAACAATGCCTCGTGTAACTTACACGGCGTTAGAATACACTGACATGATTTTTAATTAGAAAAATAAATAACATTATTCTCTGTCGGTATAATTTGTGCATTCATGTGAATGACACATCGAGAATTTAATTTTTTTGTGATTGTTGTACTTCAAAATCATACCTAACAAAAGCCGCGAGCCGAGGAGCCGCCGCGAGCGGAGGCGCCGCCCGCGCCACCACAGCCGCGCCGGCGCGGTGGGCGGCCGCCCGCTTTGACGAGATAACACACGCCGACGCGCGCGACGTTGCCGCTGTTACCTAGGTATCTGTAGGTCAGTTAAATTTATTTTCAAAGGGTGGTTGCGTTTTACTCTGATTTGTAAGCTATTTAGTTTGTTTGAAAAAAAAAAAAACTCATTTTAGGTGCTTTTTATTTTTATACCGTATCGAATTAATACTAAACACGTATAGTATACGTAGTATTATTTAATGCCCCTCTGTTATATCAACTCTGTATGAAAATATTATGTATGTAAGAAAAAATCTTCATATTTTTCATAAAATAAGTGATAGACATAATTTTTATACTAGAAATAAAGATAAAATAGATCAGCCATTTTTCAGATTATCTAAAGTACATACATCTTTTATGGGGTACTGTGTTAAATGTTACAATAAAATACCTTGTGATATATTACAATTAAATGAAAGAAAATTTAAAACTCATATTAAAAGTACACTCAGTAAACACGCTTATTACAAATTAGAGGATTATATCCAAGATAATAATGCTTGGAAACATGCTGGTCCAGCTCAGGACAATTTAGAGTCTAGACAAAATCAAACTGGTTGCTTATTTAATTATATAATTTGTTATTTTTTATAACTCTGATTTTACATTCTGTGATTTCTTGAACTCACACACTGACTTATTAGTATTACTTGTTAAAATGTTAGGAATATCGTATAATTTTGCAATATTTGTAAATATGTGAGCACCATGTATCTATCACATAATTAATTTATCTGTAATTGCTTTATTTTTTTTTTCATTCTTTTTTACCTATCGCGGTATAGTAATCTTATTCTAGATGCATCGTCTTCACATATAATTATATAATTAATGTATACAAAATAGTGTAAAAACATTTTAAAAGAGTAACGGTGGAGTTTCTTGCCCATTCTTCTCCGTACGAAAACTACCTTTTGGAAGGGGCGACTAGAATCAATTCTATTTTTTGTAAATTTGACGTTCATAAGTGCCTTTTATGTGCCTAATTGAAATAAATTGTTTGGCTTTGACTTTGACTAAAAGACGACAGTGTGGTGGAGATATAAAGGTATGAGGGGTTGGCTACTCTAGCAAGAAAATTCAAGTGGGGAAAATGGTCTGGAAACGGGACTTATAATCAGCCTAAAATAGTGGAATATGATCTAAGCAAAAATTCGTTTTCCCAGCTATAAAACAACGACTGTTGTCCACAGAAAAAGTTGAAAAGCAAAATTATTTATACCACAACACATCAGAAAATGTTTTTTTTTAAGTATTAATCTGGAAGGGTTCCTGATCTCCTCACCTATCTTCTTAAGGCGGTCCCTCACCGGAAGCATTTGCCTGTTATTTAACAGTTCAAATTTGAGCATTACATCTGTCAGTGAGGAGAACCGAGGTTACGGTTATATGTATAGTAAATCCCAAAATCGAATTTTGAATTGTGAGGGCGCGCCATTATTAAGCTAAAAAAAAAACTAAAATTACGGCAATACAACTTGTCACTCGAGGATTTATTCATTCCTAAAGTGTCCAAGATAAAACAACAATAAAACCTTCATTGCAAGATTTCATGTGAAACCGAACGCAAATAAAACACAGAAACAAAGAGACACATAAAACCAAAATGGCGCTAGCGACGTCACGTTCTCCTTTTAAAAGTACATCACTGCCAAAGGCGAAGTCGCTTTATGACGTCACAAATCAAATACCGCGTATATCCAAACAGTCGGTATGGGAAATATGGGACCAACACAACAGCACAACAGTGGATACGTTCCTTCTGTAATTCAAACCAACACGAGCTTAGCATTTCGTCTTGCAGCCTCTTACCCCCTCTTTCATAATGTTTATCTGCTACCGACCAGTGAAAAAAATACTTTATCTTTAACTACGGAAAGTTCAAATTCAAGTTTCTGAATCAAACTGCACGTAGCACTAAGCTCGCGCTGAAAACTGTGATTTCACTGTAGACTTTCTTGTTTTAAAATAAGGTCCGTTTTCATTCGTCACAATTTTTGTACAGCGAAAACGCTAATTGTTGCTTTGCATTAAGATGTGATCCGTAGACCATTAGCCTCCCATTTTGTATATACACGCGCTCCCGTTTCGCACTTCAACAGTAATGGATCAATTTGGTCTGAAAGTACTTTTCGGCCTATCTTTTTTATATTCACTCCATCATTTTACGTTTTTTTTTGTAGAGAAGAGTGGATTTTTAAATGCAAAGTTAAGCGTTCGCATAAATTAAAGCCTGATTACGCAGGGACAGGAACAGTATTTTCACAAAATTCTCTGTTTGTTTTCAATGTATTTAACACACATAGCAGGTGAATTTAAAGTGACTGAACAGTAAGGTCTTGTTGGATACTTACATCCGCCTAATGCTCATTGATTCATGTTTATATTATTCATCTGTAGAATGTGCACTAAACTAGTAAATTACAAGCATTACCAACGAGTAAAATAAATTAAAAATGTTAACACCTCACAAAAATAACCTCGTTAATGTAAAAATACCCTAACCTACCTAGTTTCCATGCGCTGAAGTGTAGATAGCCAGCGCACCCATCACTCCCGATATCACCTATTAAAAGCTCGGCAATAACTTCAACAATAAACTGGGGTGCCAAAAAAGTGGTCACCCATAAAAATCGAATGAGTTTCGGCTGTAATTACCCATTGACTGCAGACGTTGGATCGTATATCTTGTGGATTCACGTTTTACGATAAAAACAATTCGTTTCCAATTTATTTGGGTAACGATTTTGCTGAACTTGTAATAATTAGCAATATTTTATCGGTTTGCGATGTCGGTGGGGGCAGGTACTTGAGCTGAAACATTGGCATAAATTGAGAAATAAATAAAGAATTTTTGCGGCACTGTTCCTTTTTAAAATAAAATGAAACGAATAAAATAAAACCCTACTATTTTCAGAGCGTGAGTCTCTATTGAAAGAATTTCTCCTTTATTTTGAGAAAAGTTCCTCGACACACATTTTCTACATTCAAATAAAATCCCAAGCCAAACACTTCGCGTGTTTCCAACTAACACTCAGCTCCAGACACGAGATGTAGGCTCCGCTAAAATATTCTAAATCTGTTGAAATTTCTTCTTGGAAATATGTTAGTCTGTCACTTTTATTTCAACAAAGATATTTCCGTCTTAAAGTCATTCCATCTGTTCACACTTACACCTCTGTCAGGAGAATATCTGAGGGCACAAAGATAGTTCAAGCAGTTAAATGAGACCTTATTTGTATGGAGGTAAGGAGTTTTCGTAAATATGGTAAGTGCAAAATTTAAAATAGTTTCGGTGTTGGTGTGAGTTGTGAACGATTAACTGATTAGAGTTCTCTGACCTCTTTGGTATTTAAGTAGACATGGGGGAATCTTTTGTGTGATTGAATTAACCTTCTGTCCAATACGTTTATTCCCCAAGTTATTTCTCTTAATTGTTAAGTTAATTAGTGACAGCAAAAAAATATTATCCAAACAATTTTGCAACTTTTGTGGGGTTAATTGCAATAGTCCCAACTTTTATGTTAAGTCTCAACTTTTGGGAAATGGTCCCAAAAGTTGAGACTTTTGTCAAAATAGGACTAAAATTAAAAAGACAAATAACTATCTTCAATTATTAGTTTCAAATCATCATCTTCTTTTCGTGTGGTTATAGTGACTAACTTGGTGTCAGAGTTTTAAAGCCGCCCATGGCTGACTCTGACTTGGCATAGCATGCCATCGAAAAATATCTCTCAGGCCTCACGATCTTTTCCTTCACCGTTTTAAAATAACGAAATAAGGTTGAAGACTTATCAGCTCAGGCTTTTTTATCAATTGCAGAGAAAAAAACGATGTCATATTATGTACGAGTTATATGTCATGTTGTCACTTTCTCAAGTCAAAATTGTACTAGATTTCTCAAAATATATTACGTTACACCCGCTTACTCTCCCAACTTACACTAAAACATAAGGTTTTGTTCAGGATCCCGGTCTAGGAGGCTTTGTCCCAACGGAAGACTTTCTATATAATTGTTGAACTTTGATTTACGTCGCTGAAAACTTGGTGAGCTCCAGATTATTGGGCAGATCTTACAAAGTGCACCCGGCGTATCTGGTTTACCTCTGAATTTGTTGAAAGTGATATTGTTAATGAATACGGATTTGATGAAAGGATTCTGGATATTAGTCTTTTAGCTGCTTTTTGTGTTGTATTTAGAGCATGACCTAATACGTACAGATGATGACTAAACTAACTACAACAACTAACTGTGAAATGTTATACTAAGTTTTTGGTTTTGAAATAATTTGCACTAGAATTCACAAAAAAACTCAATTTACTTTACTTACTTTTAGTGATGTTATGTATGTATGTATAAAAACCGTTGAAAAATAACAGCATCACGGCAGCAAACGCCAATGCATGTTTAATCTCGCTTTGAATCCAAAAGGTATTAAAACAACAGTATCAAAAGAGCATTACCATAGGTAACGAATAAATCCAAAATCCAATCCGTTCAATACAGGCGGATACAAAAAGCGAATTCAACAGAAAATAATAAAATACAAAACAAAATGGTTGAAAACGAACGCTCTCGCTAACTTGTTGAGATAAATTGGTTTCCTTAACGCGCGACGCCATCTTGGATTTATAAAACAGATAAAATTGTTGAAAACTTCGCTATTGCACACGTGGAGTTCTTATTTATAAGCTTTGATCAAAACTTTGATGAAAATACATTTCGAGATAGTGATTGGAAGCGAATTTATTAGTATGAGTTTTGCTATGCAGTGTTTTTTATGTTTATCAGTATACTTAAAGTAGATATACTAAAATATACGTTATAACACATTAACCGTTGATTTTTTTTTTCCCCTATTTATATCGGCCACTCGTTTCGCTCCCATAATTTCAAAACTAATTACGTTTTTATCACTAAACAATCTTAGCCTAGCCTTTTCCCAACTTTGTTGGGGTTAGATTCCAGTCTAACCGGATGTAGCCGAATACCAGTACTTTACATGGAGTGACTGTTTTATTTTTTAGAAAAAACAGATAAAAAAAAAAAATTTAAGTATCAAACAACAATAAATCCCACGTGAGCCCCGCATTACTCTGCAACTAAATAATAAAAACGTATGATTCGAGCACTTTTTTTGTTAGAACCAAACACCCTAAAAATATTAAGGTAACCGAAAAACCTTAGAAAAAGGGAAAAGTAAGAAATAAAAAGGGACGTGGATATTTAATGCGGCAGAACCCGTATATATTTCTTGTAAACAAATAAAAACGATACTAAATCGTGTCCATAGCGCAAAAAATATCCCACTCTTACGGAATTCTAATGTTAGGCGTTGCGGTTTATAAGAATTTAGCGTTTGGAGATAAGCTTTTTATAATATTGCCTGAATAAAAAAATTAAGCACTTCATCATTTAAATATTTACAAAAAACATATCGTAAAACCTAAAAAAAAAAGTTTTTTTATAACTGTGATTCTGTGCTCTCTCACTAATTGGGCAAATACTTCCTTCCTATATTTCTAGAGGAAAAAAATCTAATTGAATTGGCGATGACTGAAAATAACAATGTAGGTAAGTTATTACAACAAAACGTACCAACTTGAAAAACTAAACTACTCCAATACCAACCAACATCTCTAAGAAACAAATCTCTAACATTCCAACATTTCCAACATCGCTTCTTATCGACAAAATGTAAACAACCATCAGACAAATACCGCTAGATCTTTCGTAGCACACTTGTAGACCCTCTACGCGGATGCTACGCCGTAGTAGCCTCGTAACTATCATTGCTACGACTTGGAGTGTACTACGTGAACTGCGCTACAATAGCACTTTACGCCGTAACTCTCTGTGCGGTCTCGACTAAGAATAAATCATTTCATAATTTCCCTTGTGTGTCGTAAGATGATATTTACTAAGGGATTGTTTTAGTTTTGATTAGGTGTTCCTACTTAGTTTTCTACATAATGTGGCTGTTACGACACAATTAAAAATTTACTTGAAAGGGATAGTGTTTGTGTCAGAACACTGTTTTTTTTTGCCTGAATTATTTTATAAAACAGGGCCAATAGCAACAAGTTATAGCTGGACAAGAGAATCTCAAGTTGCCTGAAAACAATCATATAATTTTTTATGTATAATCTACAACACAATTTTCTTCAGCTCATACCTTATGGATTGATGTTTAATGTTAAAGTTGAGTTCATAAAATAGGCTAATAGAACTCCCTAGTCCAGTTATCGATGTTAAATTCATACCGAATGCGAGTAAAAAAAAAGAAGGTTTTCTCGAAAGTCTGTGAATTGGTCCTTACCCTATCACTAAACACCGAAATGGTCCTTTCATCCGCAGATCAGCTTATGTTTTGCACCAGCCATAAAATGGCAATAATATCAGCGGTCCTAGAGGGATATATTTCGAGAAAATATCTAGTAATGTTAGTTTATATCGTTCATTTTATTTTTTTAGGCCCACCCCGAGTTACATTTAAATCTTATTTAGCACAAAAAATCAAATAAAGGATCCGTTTCTCTATCTTCCGAGATTATTTAGCATAATATTTACATATTTTGGTTCGTATTGTTTTGTTTTATTTCCTTGTACAACGGTGTACTTAAGGAGAAAAAAGTGAATTAGTAAATTATTAATTACCTAGTCATTCTTAAAAAAATATTCTTATAAATTATGTGCATTGATAAATATTTTTGTAAATTCATGTTAACTTGAAGTTATGCTATGAGCTCTCTAAAATCCTTACATAAAACTTTTGTGTTTATCACACGGACTAATTAAGTCTAGCCAGTCAATTGAAGCTTAGCACCATGCGTTGAAAACAATTAAGTTAAGTAATTTGGTGAAAACAATATCACAGTTAAAGAAAAGCCATCTCGTATCTGAGTTACTTCCGCCCGCGATAAACCTTATTATTTGCGAAGAATGTTGAATAAACTTCAAACCTAATAAATATTCACGAAACTTTATTTCAACGCCATCTCTTATCACTCTCGCGAACTAGCACAAAAGGTTGCACGCAAACTGTTCCCCACCGGCACCTTCACGCACAGATCTGGCGAAAATTAGGTTCATATTTGGTGATATTGTCAGTCGCCTCGCGACCGGGCACAAGCGCGGACGTCTTGCAGCGCGACGATTAATTCTAAAATTCGACACCGTGTTTGTTTTAAAACAATATTATAAAAGACAAAGTTCCTTGTTGTTGTAAATTTTATTCCGTGACTTAAAATAAGTTAAGTAGTTGCTAGTTCGTGTTAGTAACAGTGAAGTTAGGTTTAGGAAGTGTTTTTCGCCTTTTCCTAGATGTGACGATATGTCTCGTGTGAGATGATCGCATTTGAATGGATGTGTGAGACCCCGACATGGTTTTAGAAAGGTATGTATTGTCTGAAACGTTCAGGTGCATATCAAACGTCTTTTCATAAACGAGTCGTGTTATTTTTTAAGATTTTTCAAAGGGTTTTTGTTGGAGATATAAGATTCCGGCGTGGAAACGTAACGGGTTTATTAATAGTATTGAATAAATTGTGAATACTTTTTGAGAAAATGTTTCTTGTATTTTGATTTACCTTTGAAGAGTTGACGACTAATTGCTTTATTAAATTAAAACAAGATTTAAGCTTGTCGGTACGTCTAATGATACGGAAAATCTTCCTCAATTATATTTTAAATATAAAAAAATATTATATTATGAATACTCTTCATTATCCAAAACTCAACATTTTGAATTAGGGAAAAATGCGTGGATAAAAATTATTTTCGCATAATCTTATAAATACGACCCTTTAAATAAAAATACGAATAAATTACCATTATTTTGTCAAGTGAATGAAATGTGCGAGAAACAAAATTTATGCGAGACTTATCCTCAACAATATCCTATTCGGGTCAACAGTGTATTGGATATTTTGCATAGAAACGAAACTTGCGGGATTCTTGAATGGTCTTTCGATAGACTTGAGGTTTTTTTACTAAATTTAATAATTAATTTAGTTATGTTTGTGTTAAATAGATAGTTTTGTATTTGGAAACTTTGTTTTATTGATCAGGAGACGAGACATTTTAAGATGGTTCACTTAGTTTCATTGTATTAATTATTTTCTTTGACAGTTGCATTCGTTGCTAATTAAATGTATTTGGTAGAAAGAAAAAAGAAAGAAAGAAAATAAATTTATTTGACCCAGGCACACAATATTCACACAAACACAGAGCAGAAAAAAAAAAATGTGCGCCAAATAGGCACAGTTCAGCATGAATGCCAGCCAAATAGCCTGACGCTGGTTTTCAACTGGACCTTATGTTACGAGGACATCTTACGGATGTAAATTAGTTAAACTCTGTTGTAGGTACTCTGTAACTCGATTACATATTTGTTTAAAAATAATTACAGATAAATATATAAGTAATGTGGTTGCACGCACCAGAAACAATGGACGGTCGTCAATAAATAATATATAACTACATAATAGATTCATATCAATGAAACATTTAAGTTGGTAGTAGATGTCTTTTCTACTTAAAACGTTTTCTAATTATTTATCATATCTCTCTCTTAAAGCGGACAAGGACAAGTTATTATGGTACTAAAGACCAGGATATTCGTATATTTTTTTACAATTATTTGGGAATTTCTCAGTAGCAGCCTGGAGTCTGTATTTTGCGCCCGGTTGATGGCAATAGGCTCGCCCCTATTACATGGGACCTAAACATAGTTGGAGAAATGTTGGTGTTTCCCTACTATAGGTATGCCTCTGCCTAACCCTTCAGGCATTACAGGCGTTATGTTATGTTAGTATTTTGTGCCTATGATTGTACTATTTTCGAAACGTTTCGTAAGTTACGTTCATCGCATCGAATCATTATGCAGGCTGCATGCAATTTGGCCTCATTAGCAAATGATCATTTAGTTTCTCGTAATGTGATCAGTTTCCAACACCACATTTCGTATAATTATATTATGTTAATATTATTTGCAAATGATCAAATATATGAATATTTCTATCTATAACTATATGTTCAAATAGGATGAAGATTTAGAGGATAAGTACTGCTAATGTAACTACGTAAATTTTTTTTGGTACAGGCAATGGAAAATATATGTTCAGAATTCAACAACGGTTTTATCCTTTGATATTGATGGGCATTTTGAGGTGTTCTGCTTATTGAAATGATTTTTTTGATTTTGTAAATAGGATATCAGTACTCGTATCACTCTTTTTGGTCATAATAATATAACAAAAAAAATAACTAGATGGAGTCATTCCGTATCTGACTCCCCCTGAGAAGAACTGACGAAACAAAATCCGCAACTAGTGTGCATAGTAATTAATTATATATATTTATATTTTTTATTATTATAATATAATTTAATATTCTTATAATATAAGTATTATAGTATGCTAACACCTGCCCGCGACTTCGTCCGCTAGCCTATAACATTCCTCAAGAATTGGACTATCCAATGCAAAAATAATTTTTCAAATCCGACTGGTAATTCCGGAGATTACCCACTACATACAAACTTACGAACAAAAAATAAACAAATTTTACCTCTTTATAATATTAGTATAGATTTGCAGCCATCGTTTTGTGTATCATATTATTCAACAATTGCACAGATCACTCTTTAAAGAATTCTTACCTTTGAATTTATGCGTATTTACAAATTTTTGACTGTACATATTCGAAAGAAAGGAGAATATTGTTCACAATCCCGAACCATTTTACAGCAATTTAAAGCCATTCCACACATTTAAACCGGCTCTACTGTCGATTGCTTTGAAGCATTTTTTCGGAGAGGACCATTTTTGTGAGAATAGAGTGTGCTCGAAGCCTTTTAGAAGAGTATTGTGGAATCAACTAAAAGAAAGAAGATTTACTAAATTTGTATTCACTGTGATTGAAATGAAATGAAATAAAATTGTTTATTCTGTAAAAAGGATATAGGAATCACTTTTACACGTCATATTAAAAAGATTAAATTTTGCTAGATGAGTTCGGCGTTTCCTATCTGACTACTCTGAGAAGAAAGGCCGAAACACACTCAGAGGTCACAGTCTCTTTTAAAGTCCAGACATAATCTTGGTCAAGCCATATGAGGACCATGTAGATTAGTGTCTGAAATGGTCTTTTGAGAAAAGAACCACACAGATTTGAGTGGACCTGTCCAGTCAGTGCAAGCATTTGTCAGTAATCGTGGAGCTCAACTCAGAACATAAGGAGTTTAACTCGACGAACAATACCAAAGAAAGGACATTTGGGTAGGCCGCATAAACTACTCAAACTGCCAGACCATCATTAAAACTGAGAAAAGAAAAAAAAAAAGAAGTAATGGAAAAAAAAAAAAAACCACATAGTCCTTACATTGTGCGGTCACTAGTGTTACTTCTCAGGTTAGGCAATATTTCGTAGAAAAGTTGCTAATTACAAACTCGTAACTATTAAGCAAGAGTAAATATCAACTTCCCCTTTACTATATCATCACACGTACAAAAAGTCACACCTTTTTCCCATGGGACTGAAAAGAAACTACAGAACGCCACCTACTCCGATTCTTATTTCCTCCGTTTGCCTCGTCCTCGTTTGACATCCAGGTGGGTCTAGCACGAAAGCGCGGAGTAAACGTAAATTTAAATTGAAAATACGCTTTTTGCACATAATTTCTACTAAGCTTTAAGACTTTATTCATATCTATCGATTTATTTATTTTTTAAGCTACAACGGCTGTGCTACAGCCAATTACAGTAACTAAAATTAAAAAAATTAAGGAGAAAATTATAATACACATTAAAATATACAAAATAAATACATGAAATCAAAATTATAAAAAAGAAGGTTAACAACACTGTCATAAATCCCTTTCACATTACTTCTGACATACCAATAAAATCTTCGTCCATCCATCCGCAAACACGTCGCCTGTTGGGTTAGAATCTAAGAGATCATTAAGCGCGGCCAGGGTGCGAGGAATTGGCGACTTAGCACGTGCAACAGTACGACATGGAGGCACGGCAAACAGCCTGTGGCTTCTGCCCCGGCAGTAATTGTGCGGGACAAAGAAGCGCGCCAGCACATCAAGCAGATCAGGAGCGTCAATAGCACCACGGAGTGTCTTACAAGCATCGATGATAGTCTAATTGTGGTTGCTGCATTTAATTTAAACTAAAATAGTACTATAGCATTTTAGTTTAAATTGATGCAGTAGGTTATTTGTATTTTCCCGTGAGGCGGCGAGCCTCCTTGCCGGACTTCCGCCATGGGATCTGGAGGCAAAAGTCCTCGCGCACATGTGGGAGTTGCGCGAGGAGGCGAAACGCCGGGGCGTAACTCCGCTGCCGCGAGAAATCACGGCACAGCGGACAGAGCACCGGCGGGATCTCATGGCGGCATGGAGAGTGCGATTGTCGCAACCCAGCGCTGGGCACGCCACAATTGCGGCGGTAAGGCCCCTCTTTGAGGAGTGGCTAGAGAGGCGCCACGGCGTCCTCACCTTCCGCCTGACGCAGGTCCTCACCGGACACGGTTGTTTCGGGAGGTTCCTGTTCAGGATAAAGCGGGAGGAAACGCCCGGGTGTTACCATTGTGTGGATCGCCCGGAGGACACGGTGGAGCATACGGTGGAGGTCTGCCCGGCTTGGGCGGGGCACCGCCGTGTCCTCACGGAGGCGATCGGCAGCGGCGATCTCTCGCGTCCGGCCCTGGTTCAGGCCATGGTCCGGAGCGAGAGTGCATGGGAAGCCGTCACTTCCTTCTGCGAAGCAGTAATGCTCGCGAAGGAGGAGGCGGAGCGCGCGAGGGAAATGCAAGATGCGCGCCCTCGCGCCCCTAGCCGCCGCAGGAGACGCCCCGGGCGTCGGGAGTCGCGAGCCGACTTCCGGCCACCGTAGGCGCGGGCTTGCGGACGGTGGGCAATGGGTAGCTCGCCGTCCGATTAGGACCAGGCCCGGGTCGACGGCGCGTTGTGTTCCACGCGCGCCTCAAAGAGATGTCAGCACCAACTGACGGGGTCCGTAAGGGCCAATGCCTGCCAGGGTTGCGAGTTTGTCCGAAAGGGATATCGCGGCCCCGGCACACAGGCAACGGAAGGAACACGGGTGGGTTTTAGTCAGTAAAAGTCTGACACTCCCTCTCGCTCCGCCCAGAGCGGGAGGAGTCATTTGATGATTTCCCACCCAAAAAAAAAAAAAAAAAAAAAAAAAAAAAAAGGTTATTTGTATTTTGGATTTCAAAACCGTTTAAATTTACGTTCCGTTTACTTCGTGCGTTCGTGCTAAGGCCTCTTATCACACACATGTGTCGCACCCCTACGTCACTTTCAAAATGCTATCCTTAACTGCTACACAAATCTCCAATCTAATTCAGCCTGATAAAAAAACGAAATGGTTTTTCTATTAGGAATTTCTCAGTACTAGTCCGGAGTCTGGATTTGTGCCCGGTTGGTTGTGCAATATGCTTGCCCCCTATTACATGGGACTAAAGCTGCCTGTTCATTGGAGCGGAGAGGAGAAGAGCGGAGTAGCGGTGTGCCAATATTAACTAATGGAATTGCATAAAACTTCCGCTCCGCTTCAGTGGACAGGGATTTGCAAACTAGTTTAAAAAATCATACAAAACCGGGAAGCGGAGTGGGGAAATGGAGCGGAGAAGCGGAGAGGGGAAGCGGAGCGGGGAAACGGAGCGGAGAAGTGGAGCGGGGAATTATTACTCGTCGCGTGAACTCGGTCTAGTTCCGCACAGTCCGCAACAACGCTCCGCTACCTCGTTCCGCACAGTCCGTAACTCCGCTCCGCTATCCCGCTCCGCATCAATGGACAGACACTGTCCGCAAATCCGCTCCACTCCGCTGCCATTCTCCTCTCCGCTGCCTCGCTCCGCTTCAATGGACAGGCAGCCTTAAACCGGCGAAATATGGGATACCTACTATAAGTACGACTCTGCCTAACCCTTCGGGGAAACAGCGTGTGATGTTATTTTTTGTTAAAAACAAAACTAAAGCAATTCCCACCAACATCCCATTGACCCTAGTACTCATAAAAAGCTTTATAATTATGTCATGTTCGAACCCCTGATAAAACAGTTTTTGTGGAATCCTTTGATGTTAAGAGGCCGAATGCCTTTGGAAATTCTAATTAAACGTTTGTTTTCAAACATGCTTCGCTTCAGGGTATGATGGTAGAAAATGCTTTTGAAGATGCTTTCAGTTTTGGGCTAGGCTTGTTTGTTGCCTTTATACAATGTTGTCTTTAAATTTGTAGGTAATAGTCGTACTTACAATAACGTTAATTATGTCATGTAACTAAGTGTACAGATTCTTGTAGCAGCAGATTTTACGTTTAACATTACCATTTTTAGCAATACGACTGTAGTAACGTCTAAAGTAGTTTCATTGCATTTAGTCAGAGTGAAAGGAAAACATAATTAGAAAAACTTTATGGCCAGGAAATACTTTCACGACTCAAGCGAAGTGATCAATGCTCATTCGTTACGTACATTAGGTAGATAATACCAAATGTTTGTGATCTAGTGGTTTATTGTGAGTGGTGGCTTAGTGATCGCAAGCGCTACAGCTGAGCTGGAGGCCCTGGGTTCAATTCCCGGGTCGGGCATAGTATTATTGGGTTTTTCATTAGATCAGCAGCATCCCGGAGTCTGGATCTGTGCCCAGTTGATGGCAATATGCTCGCTCCCTATTGCATGGGACTTAAACAGATCTGGCGAAATGTGGGTGTGCTCGTAGTGGTGAGCTATCGTGGGAGAGGTTCACCTCTGCCTAACCCTTCGGGGAATACAGGCGTGATGTTTATGTTACATAATGTTTCTAAAACTAATCGAACATAAAAAAAGGAAAAAATTGATTCGAATCGATTTTTATCAAAATAATAAAAATAAAAATAAAAGTTATATAACTAAAACCCAACTACGACAAAAAGTTATCTAAAAATGTATAAACAAGACATCACAGACGGACAAATTTAAAATCCGGAGTCACACGTCTTAGGGCATAAATCGAACAAATTTAATATCCGGAGTCACACGTCTTAGGGCATAAATCGAACAAATTTAAAATCCGGTGTCACACGTCTTAGGGCATAAATCGAACAAATTACTTTTCGATTAATCGATTTTAAATTATTTTGGGGTTATTTTAATGTATATATTTTTGGAATATGCTAATTAAGCCCTTTCATTTGATACCCAACACAGCAATATTAAAAAAAAATACGATTTAACGTCCTTTTTTTTTCATTCATATTGAATGTGACGTCAGATAGCCTTTATCCAGCGGACGATCAAGTCGCTTCCAACGATACCTCATTTGTCATATGTTATAACAGATGAACACACATGCATATACAACGTGTTTCAAAATTCAACGATAAGCTGGCACGAGACGGTGGACCTGCTCATCACTACACTAGAATTAAAAAAAAAAAAAACAATTAATTTTTGGAAATTACAAAACATAGATTGAAATCCTTCGGTGATGACCAGGTCCACCGTCTGGTGCCAGCTTATCGTTGAATTTTGGGACACGTTGTATACATACCGGTCAAAATCATATCCTCCTTTTTGCGTTGCAGTAATCGGGTAAAAAATATGAGTATCTTACCTTTCAGGTTTAAAATTTATGAATCAGAAGAATACGAATAAGAATCATTTATTTGCAGAAAATACAGGTGTTACCAGTTGTAAAAGTTGGTGGTTAATGTACAGTCTATATTTTGCCTGTCTAGGGCATGCAAATTAATTTTACAATTATAGGTATCTAATAAGTACCTACTTAGTTACGATATAGGTACAGAAAAATACCTATGTTCTATCATAGTTTTTAAATATAGTTTTTTTTTTTTTATTTACAATAAATATAAGTACACACTAAACTTATCAAAACTTAACCTAATAATAACATTTTATGTAACAACAATTCTTTAAACTAAATAAAACACTCCACAAAACAATAGGAAACTTAAAATATATGTTTTTCTATATATTGCTACATATGAAGCGGGTTCAAATACCCCGGAGCTACCACGACATTCCGACCCTGATAATTGAAATTCACGCCTACCGTCGAAGTGAATATCTCAATTTCGACCCACGCATTCAGCAAGTATCGACTTGTAAAACATTAGAGGGTTCAAACACATAGAAGTTTCTGTTTTTCTCGGCACGTAATTTATTTATTCCGCAAGGGAAAAAGAATAAAAGTGTGTGCGATACACGCATACGAAATATGGCTACAAAAGATTTGCTTTGCTGTATTTTATGTGGAATTGTTTGCTATACGAGTACAATGTAGTGACAAAAATCTTTTAGTGTTAGAAAACAATGCAAAAATATCCAAAAGATTAATATAATTGAGTTTATTGTACAATTTACGGGTACATAATTATCAGCTTGAAACATATACTTCTTCATATCATCATAATATCGATATTATTTATCATTATCATTTGTTTATTTCAGAGAAAACTCCTTACATACTTAATCATAACGTCAAAACACGATAAAATCATAAACTGTTTAGTGTGTTAGTAACAGAATTGTACCTAAAATTATATGAGTAGTGTTTATTTATTTATTTATTTAACCGCTCTCGTACTGTTAACGTACCCGGGCCAACTGAAACCTTAAGGACAACCAACAAAGCATACACCAAAACACATGTTAAAATACCCATATTATTTTACATTTTGTAGTGTAGCCTTAATTAAAGGCTGCCACGGCATGCATTGAATATAGGAGTAGCAAATGTAGTTACAAAACATTTGCAAAAAAAAAAAAAAAAAGCAATCTAAACATATTTTTTTTTACTAATTTAGATAGCTTTAAGTAAATCATAGAAACTAAAATATTAATACTAATTTTTCACTTATGTGTTATTGCCCTTAGCTCTGTTAGTATCTAAACCTATGCCTAAAGCTCTCCTTATCCACAGATTTTGGAACGGAAAAACAAAAAACCTGCTATGAACAACATAATCCTAAGTAAATATTAATTGTTTGTTTTGATTTTACAAAACAGACTGGCGCAGTAATTATTCATATTTATTATGTCGTGGTCGATGTACTTCCCAATTTTGTATTACAGTGATTGACTTTAAAATTTAAAAAGAGATTGTTAGACTAGAGTAAATATAGGAACTTACATAAGGGCTATCTTAATGAATGCCTAACGGTGCGCTGTTGGGCCCTTAACCGACTTCATTAAAGGCCTCCACCTTTTTGTTAAAGGTTCTCAATTCAACTGTGTTTTTTTTTTTTGTATGTTATTACTCCGCCAATTATGAATTGTTTTCAATTTCTATTAGCTTCGCTTGGGTAGTTTTTTGAGTTAGCTTCAATAATACGTATTTTTTCCACTCAGTTTATGTGGAAGATGTTATGATAACTTTCTGTCAGTGTTATTTACACAGCATGTGTACTAGAATTTGTGTGGGGTAGGTACCATAACAAAAAAGTGTTTTTTTTTTAATTTTTATTAAAACAATACATTCAATTTCCAAAAAAACACTGCAAAGTGAAAAAAGTGAAAGTTATTTCTCACTTTGTAGTGTTTAAGAAGTAGGTTGTTTTTTTGTAAAAAGTTTTTTAATGCTCGGCTTAGCGCTGAAAGTTAAAAATCCAAGCGCGCTTTTATTTAGGCACGGGCAATAAAGATTACCTACGAGTATCATTAAATGTAATTTTTGATACCAATATAGACAATGTCTTTATCAGTATCAAAATAGCAAAAAAAAATTGTTTAGAACTCATTATCCATACAGCAATTCATCCCATATAGAACACAACCTTTATTCCAAACGTAGCTTCTGTTAACATACAAGACGAAGCACCAGAACTCTCCGTTCTGTTCCCGCCTGAACCACAAGCAATGAATCCTGGGAGCCGCACTGTTCAATAGGTACACCTAGGACCAAGTTCGTAACAAAATTCTGCTCAGACGATTCAGTACACTTAATCGCATTGTGTTTGCACGCGTGCTTCTCATTTCCTACTTAATTAGTAGCGTCACTGTTTCGCTAGTTTACGTAATACTATTGGGAATGGGTAACGTTGTTTGTTGTTTAGTCCCTTACAGACATTGTGCAGGTATGTTTTATGATTTTCAATAGGTGCATTATCCCGTTTTTCTTACAATTAAAAGCTTAATTTGGCCAGAGATTTTAATTGTGACCTTTTCAGACTGCGATGTGTGGAGCCTAAATAAAGATTCTTCTAATAATAAAGTTAGGTGAAAATCCACCCTCAAGAGCTGACCTATTTCGGAGTGATCAGTTTTACTCTTTTCTTGACTGAATTATCAAGAGACAATCCCTAAATAAATATATCATGTGCAATGCACATAAATCTTCGTCACAATCCAGTAAAACAAAAGAGACACTGTTCAATTCCGCGACGAACGAAATTCAAAGCATCATTTGGGAGTATTGTTAGCAACGCAAATAAAGAGAGAGGAAGGACCAAAAATCCGCCTCGAAGGACTGAATTACTCTGAATTAAGCAACAAAAATACTGCGACATTCGAAACAAAATTCTGAACACAATTGTCGATTGAGTGCATAAATCTTTCTGTCGAGCAATTAGAGAGCCCGGTCACGAAAAAAGTACTTGGCACCGATTCTTTGCTAAATGCGAGTGTACTGAGCACTTTGACATTAATGTTCCTAGTAGTATTCAGTGATTGGAGCTATTCAAGTCGGGTCGCGGCCTCGATTTGTTAGAGATTTATTCTAGAGGGTATAGGTTTTCTGTTAGTGTATTGGCAAGCGATATTGGAACGAATTAAGAGATTGAACTAGACCTATTTTCGGATATCGACTTTCATTTTTATTTCATATAGAGCTTAGCGAAGTGAAAGGACTAAAGCCTTAGGTCTTTTTATTTTGATATTGATTCATGTTTACTCTCTTATATATTACATTCTAAAGATAATATTACTGCAAATTACTGCCTGTATCATAGCGGGTTATATCGCATGAGTTTATTATTTTTTCCCAGTCTACAATTTTATTTTTGGCTAACAACAACATTTTACCACAACAAAGTCTTATTAAAACTAATCACAATGCCTGCTAGAAAAAATGCCTCGAAACTTGTGTCCGCTGATTGAGCGCCACAAAGCTATACATAATCTGTCATGTTCTTTCAGTGACATCATCAATATTAATAAGATCTGGCCTCTTTATTAATATTCTGGCGGCGGAACCACTCTGTAGTCTGCTCGTTTGAAAGCCGCGGCCCAAATCCTTCATATTTTTAAGGATTTAGATGACATCCGTTATGCACAGAGTTTTGTTTTCAAAGTGGATGAGGGGACTATGGGATAAGTTGTATGAAGGAAGAATTTCTCTGTTATAGTGGTATGAAAAGATGTTTTGTGTTTGATGGAAGAAATGTCTAAGTAGACTAGTGCCCCCCTAACTCTGCACGGGTTTTACTACTCGACCAAATATCAAGATTTCTTTCTTATTATAAGAAAGAAATCTTGATATTTTGTAATTTATTATAAATCGTAAGAAATACTAATCGTTATCGATCGTAATTTAGTCTGGAAATTTTTATAATTTTCGAAATAAATTCTCTAAATGACGATGAAAATTGCATTAAGATACGCTGCGTAGTAAGAACAACGCGGTCACAAACACACCCGAAGATATTATAGAAGCACATCTTGATAGCGATATTTACGTTAATAATTTTAAGTAAATTCGAAAAACGAACAATAAAAATAAAGTATTGAAACAACATGTAAAATATTTTCTTTTGCCTAGAACAGTAGTTATAGATAAAAACTATTTTGGTATTCATCCAAAACCAAAATAAACCAGCAATTACTAAAAAATATTAATAACACGTATGACGTATTCGTATGTACGCCTACGGTTGGATGGCTTTCACTCTATGAACTTTAATTAGTAAAATAAAAAAAATGGAATGAAACTCCGAATTTCATTAAAACGGTGAACAAAATTTAAAATTCTAGACGTACATTTAAAAAAATCGTATATTTCGGATTCGCACTCTGCACTGCTGACAGTTTAAATCCTAAATGCAAATGGTAGAAAACACAAACAAAATGGTTTTGGGAAAAGTAATTATGAGCTTCCTTTTTGTTGTTTTCGACGCTTTAAAAAAAAAAATCAGCTATCACGTTCTGAATTCGGTTCTAAATTGAAGATTGTGTTGATCATCTAAATTAAGGTTTATTTCTGCTTTGAATTTTTTTCTGAAGGTATCCTGTACACACAGCAACATATCCACCTATAATTTCCAGTATAACCTGATCTCGCATTAAAAAGTATAAGGGTTGCAGTGTAAATGTTCAGGAGCAGTGGTGGCCCGTAGTAACGGCCGCGACTGACGAGTAGGTCGTAGCTTCGAACCCTGACACGAACTTTACTTTGTGTAAATAATTCAATCACCTGCTCTAAAAACGGTAAAGGAAAACATCGTGAAGAAACCGGCATGTCCTAGAGCCAAACATTCAATGACTTGTGAAATCTACCAACCCGCACTGGGCCCGCGTGGTAGATTATTATAGCCCACTCCCGCTCGAAGAGAAGAGGCCTGGGTCCCAGCAGTGGGAACGGTACAGGCTATTTATGATGATGATGAACTCGGACTGCTTCGTGTTTTATTTTATTATTTATTTAATTAAGGTTCACCAACAGTTGTTACAGATAATAAACAGATAGGAACATATAGGTAATAGTGTCTTAAATCTAACTGCACAACCAAATACAGCCAGCAATTATCAGTACCTTTGTACTCATAATTATGTTTATGTCGTATCTGTATCAATTTTACTGTGTGTACATAAATAATAAAATAAATAAATACAGGCAAACACCGCATGCAAAATGCTCTTTGTGAATATAACTTACATTTTAAAGACTTAATGTACTTAAATTCTAGATAGTAATATTAAAAACTAATACTAATTACGTCTGACAAACGTTGATATTGAGTCTGCGTGGACGTCAACCTGAAAGCCAATTCTCGTGTTAAAAAAACGTTCACATTCAAGTCGCAATCTGCCAAAGTTGTTGGTAAATTTATTGTATTTTTGACAGATTGCGAATGAGATGCGAATGCGAAAGTTATTAAAAATTACGGGAATTGCCCCTCAGGTCACTGCGCTCGTTTTGTCAGAACGTTCTATTGTTTTATTAGCTAACGTTCCATTATTCTTCGAATTGATTACGGACTTGTTTGGATTTGTTTTGTGTATTTAACCTTGCTGATGCCTTTGCCTGTGACTACGCCCGCGTAGAGGTCAGCAATTATTTCACAGAAACGTCCTACTGGAATAAAACAAGTATCATATATCGTAACCCAGGTCATGGTTTATGACCCAAATCCGTTCAGTTAAGACGTGAAGACGTACAGAGTTATTTTCGCAATTTATATATTGCTAGATGCGCCCAGCGGTTTCACCGCATAACTTTTGATCCCGTTAGAATATCGGGATAAAAAGTATTCTATGTCCTAACCCAAGTCATGGTCTACCCATGTGCTTAATTTCATCCAAATCTGTTCAGCCGTTTTAGCATGAAATCGTAACAAACAAACAAACTCACTTTCGTTTTTTAATAATATTATTAGTTAGGATTAGAATGCATAGCACTTACATTTTCGCTACAAAAATTCTTAACTTTATCAACATCAGTGTGCATACTAATTTCCCAATTCTCGCTTCCCCTCTTTATAAAAAAATACTTAAAACTTTCATTCCAGTAACATCTTCATCATCAGTAACGAAAGTACATAATTCATTCCGTACTCCTCGCACGTTCGCAACAATTTATTTGACCCGAAAAATCTAGCCGTATACAACAGACATAAACTTAACATTTTATTATCTCCGACAAATCTGTACTAAAGAATCGTAAAACGTGTTAGTTTTTAATAAAACCTCGTAATATATTCAAGAGAATGTTTTATTGCACTTCTTTTATTAGTTCTATATTGAGATGGTAGTAAGATTTATTTAGATTTGTTCTATAAATTGTGTAGTTTATAGTTCTGTTCATTGAAATGAAATGAATTTGTATATTCTCTGAATAGGTTATCGAAATCACTATTATTACGTCATATTAAAACATTTTAGTACATAATAGTAATAAGCTAGATGAAGTCGACATTA
The DNA here is from genome assembly GCA_916701695.1 of Agrochola macilenta. NCBI lineage: Eukaryota > Metazoa > Arthropoda > Insecta > Lepidoptera > Noctuidae > Agrochola > Agrochola macilenta. The sequence continues at coordinate 3,023,052 of OU753554.1, read as the reverse complement.
CCTGTCACATTACATTACCCCTGAGAAGAAATGAAGGAAACTCCCCGTGAGTTTGTTCCTCCATTTCAGTTTCTTTTAAAGTCCAGTCATCGATCAGATCATGTGAGTATGGATCATCTATACTAATATGTCTATATATGAAATAAAGGAAATATTAATATTTTTAAATGTTTTTATAAAAATATTTAAAAATGTAAATTATATATTAGGTATGTGTATAAATGAAATAAAAGGAAAAAAAAATAAGTAGAGGTAAAATTTGTTTTTAGTTTGTATCTAAAGGGTAATCTCCGGAACTACCAGGTGGATTTGAAAAAATATTTTAGCATTAGATAGCCTAATTCTTGAGGAAGGTTATAGACTCGAGGACGAAGTCGCGGGCAGAAGCTGGTTGCAAAATATATGGGATGTGATCGGAATAGGGTTAGACCTGTAGGTGGGCATGGATTACACGCTCCAGGACACTAACTCTATTCATCACATACTCAGTCAGTCATAGCTATCTGATTTAACTCAGTTAGTCACCATGGCGTTTCATCTAATACAGTATTTGCGACAAACGCAATTCGATTTTTCGAGATTTTTCCTTATTATACTCGTATATTGTTATATGTATAATGTTTATTTCTTTGAAGGTGGATAGCGGTATCATGTTTGACATAACAGAAATATGGTCAGTGTATATGTATGATTAATGTGTGCTCTTATTATTTTGTGTGTTAGGGAAAAATCTCTATGTTTGGATCTTTTAGTTGCTTGTTAACTTATGCTTTTCCTCGTATTGGTTTTTCCGCAAGAAAAATCATAACGGATTCTGAAATGATTCATCATTATGGAAATAGCCTCATTAGTTACGTACCTAATTAAGTTTTACAGTGGATTCCAAAAGGCTTATCACCAAAAAAATACATAAGGTGCGATCAGACGAATGTGCTTCGAATAGTAAACCCGCATGTGGCGTATGCCTTAGGTTAGGGCTTTTGTCGTTTAGTAAAATGCATTCGCGGCGCATGCCTCGCACTGCCCGGACTCAACTTTATATTCTACCAAATGTCATGTCAACTGCTGTCATTAGTTGACCAACACAACAGTCAATCAAATGATTTGACATTGTATCAATTTCATCATCATTCTCTTGTACTTATCTCAATTAATTTGGAGTCACCGGAACATGTCTTTTTCGTTCTTTATTAGTCATCTCGGTAGTCACCCCATTTCTAGTCTTATCATCTTCCGCACAGTCTATCCACCGTTTTTTTTGTTTGGACTTTGTATTAAGAGGGTTTATCCAAAAAGTTGGCAACGTCGCAAATAACTGTCAAATATTTACCTGCTTTGATTCTTATAGCAATATTACTGAATAGAAATAAGAAATGTGGCTAACTAGCGAACTAGATTATTAATAATGAATTGCAATAATAACAATGAATTTGATTTTGTTGTACTTATTTTATGTGTAAATAACGCATTTGGAAAGTTTCCAAATAGTTTTTTTACATCTAAAACTAAACATTCGGTGTTACGATATTAATTATTGCATTTCATAATCAATATTCTAGTTCGCTAGTTAGCCACATTTTTTATTTCCACACAGTAATATTGCTAAATTAATCAAAACAGTGAAATATTTGACATCTATTTGCGACGTTGCCCACCTTCAGAATAAACGCTCATAATTGGACAACAAATCAATTTCATTAGGTTTGTAGGTACCGGAGGTTGGTGTCTTTACTAATATTTTATGAGAAAAGTTATTATACAACTAAGGGAAACTCCAGTTGATAATTATAAACAAATATCAAACCGGGGCTGACACGAGCTAAAAACATGCCGTATATACATAGTGCTGGAAAAGTCAGAAATTCTACAAACATAAATAAAACTGGGCTTACATGCATGCGGGCGGGGTCGTGAAAGCTACTACCGAATAAAATAAAAATAATCACCATGTATATGTATTTCCGCAGGCTTTTGCTAAAACTAAATTCAAGCGCTTAAAATATAACGTTGTCGGTTTAGAATATAGTGTGGAAAATGTAATTTTGACTTGAAATCGTGCAGTATTTTTTTAAAGTCTGAATTTCATTCGTTTTGTTTCTAAAATGATTAATGAAAGTGCATTTGTGGGTCGCAGGGCCATCGAACGTATTAGTAGGTTACTAGGCATGTACCACATTTCTGTACAGTTCGTTTTGAAAGCGAAGACCTCGTGTGCTTCCTGTTTTTTTTTTGTTATGAAGGCACTGTATTGACCATCTTTGGCATATACTTAATCATAAAATTATTTGTATTATCAATTAATTGTTTATCACAAAATAGGCAGCACAATAGGGACGATGACAAAAAAAAAAATTTTAGTCCGTCTTTGAGATTATAAAAAAAAATTGGACACATATTTTTTATTTTTTTACGTAATCTAAAGATTACGGCGATACATTAAAGTAAAATGTGCCATGACGTCACGGGTATGTAGATTTTATACATACTAGTGACGTAGCGACCCCCACTCCCCAACATAAAATGCGTTTTATCTAAGTAATTTTTTTTAGCAAAAAGTACGTGTCTAATATTTTTTTATTATCTGACTGACGGACTAATTAGATTTTTTTTTTTACCCAGGCATCATCCCTATTCTGTTGCAAATTCTCTGAAATCAAACCATACATACCCAAAGTACCTACTTCCACTAAAGCGTGATCGTCTTATTGCTCAGTATCAGTCTCCAGTAACACTGAAAGCTCATTTTGAACATCTTACGTGAGCAATGGACGCCACCGAGTGGGTTTCCTTGTACCAGTGATATTCGCAGAAATTCATATTTATTTTAAAATGTTTTATGGAAAAATATAAACACACAGTTTGTTTATATTCTTTCATGTTTATTTTTAAACTAGTGACCCGGATGGTTTTGACGACTTGACAAAACATAGAGTTTTATTAAAGTTAGTTTAATGATAATGTATTATACACATACACCATCTAGAATAAATTCCTTTAAATTATGTAGAAAATCGCATCAAAATCCGTTGCATAGTTTAGAAGAACAACGCGGTCAGACAAACAAATAAAAGCAACTTTAATTTATAATTATATTATAACTTTAATTTATATAGAATAGATATAGATTAATTTATTCTGCCTGTCTGTGGGTTCGTTATTGCTTTTATAAATAATAATTGAAATCAAATTTACTTTTTTTATTAATTGATTTTTAAGCCACTACAGTTCCGGTTTCTGACAGCTAATAAATATTGACATTAAAAATTACATTACTTAACAAATTAATTTATTATCAGCTCAAAGAAATTAATCTGATGTCAAATTTCAATTTAAGTCTTATAATTTTTTTCCTGAAAACAGCGTCAGATTTTTATTATTTATGAACTTGTTACTATCCTATACTATTAAATGAGCAATATTTGTATAAATAAATATGTAATGTATTTTTTTGTAAATATTTTTAATTATGTTTGTATCTCATTCTCGAAAACGGCTCTAACGATTTCGATGAAAGTTGCAATAAAGGCGTTTACGGAGGCGAAAAATCGATCTAGCTAGGTCTCATTTCTGGCAAAATTCGTTTTCTCTTTTTTCACAGCTTCGGGAATGTGATACAACGTTCATATCCGGACAATATCTTTATCTATTTTTGCCCGAGCAGAGCTCGGTCGACCAGGTACCATACATAATCAAAGAACATTATTATAAAAGTATTATTGTATTAAATGTCATTAAATTGACCAACTGTAATTTCGTTCAATAATACAATAACAATTATAATAGATGTCATCTGATGTGACATTAAAATAACTTAACAACTTTAAGAAAGCGTTTGTATGTCTTCTTCGAAACGCTTCTGTCCATGTCTACATAACAGAAAGACAGAAGCATAGAAGCGTTTCGTCAGAAACTTGAGACACACATTATGTTTGTGTCTTAAGTTTATGTTCGAGTCTAGTTTTATCTTCGTGTTTCCTTCACTGAGTTGCAGGAAGCTTTGACTTGTGTTTCCTCTGTTTGCGTTCTGATTAGCTGTTGAGTGGCGTATTCAAAGATGCCTTCTTGTTATTTGCTTATAATAATCTCTATATGATTGCTTATTGAAGAAAGTATTGATGCAGTATGGTTTATTGTTTTAAGAGTTAATTATAGGTTTGATTTCAACATTAAATCTACTAATATTAGTACGTATTAATAAAAAACACTATCACACAAGATACAATTTTGGTAGTTAATCCAGTGGAGTGGACTATCAACTAATTATACTACTCGTAGGTATATCACAAAAACTACTAAACCTTAATTGAATGCAAGGTACTCGTATTAAGATAATGCAAAAAGAAATCTTATTAAAAATATGGAATTGAAGAAAAAGGCAATTAATTAAGTTATTCATACTCCCATACATTTTTAGCACTTCATAATTAGCATTAGCGTAATTAATGTGTTATACCTGGACCTGGACCAGGCTCTGCTCTGGTGAAAATACTTACCAATTCTATGTTGCCATGTCATTATTCTAAGGTAGCCATCTCGTGCTAAACTTTGGGTGATCGAGCCCTGCTCGGGTAAAAATATAGAGAAAACTATTTTTTCTAGATATGAGGCCTAGCTACGAGTACATCGATTTTTCGCTTACATTGCAACTTTCATCGAAATCGTTAGAGCCATTTTCGAGAACGTGATTACAAATATTGCTCGATTAATAATAAAACATTTTATTACCAGCTCTGAAGTTCCTTAAATAAACTGGTAATGATTCTCAGTACTACTAAGACTCATTAAATGACTACTACTACTCGCCTGGTATACATTCGCAACATTTTATCAAGAACAGTTAGATCTTGTGGCACACACAGTGTCCTTTACAAGTTGTAAGCAATGGTCTACACGGAGTGGAGAGTCTTGTTCCCGGAATATCTATGTACCTCTAATGCTTTTACCATGTTGGGCTATTTAGTTGACCATTTCCATTGTTTTACTGAACAATAAAGAGTAGAGATCATTTATTTTATTTACTCTTATCTTTGACTATAAAAATACTTTTATCTTTAGTTACTTCCGCGTTTATTCCTTCTTTGAAATAAAAAAATCTGCCTAGCCTTTTCCCAAATATATAGGAGTCGGGTTCCAATCTAACGGGATGCAGCTACCAGTATTTTACATGGAGCGACTGCCTATCTGACCTCCACAACCCAGTTACTACACTCTTTCAATGGGCCATCAAATAACTTTGATAAAGTATTATTTTGGGCATCAACTCGGTTAATCGTAATGATATCTTTAGACAGAAAAACTCATTTGAATACTTTCATTCAAATAGTTTAGATTTTCAACTTTTCCACGATATTTTTAACCGAAATTTTCCACAAAGATTTATCTGCTAAATATTTTTTGTTTAAATAACAAAGTCGGGGCCATTTACCGAATTCTATATAAATGGGTATATCTTTTCCTTTACCTTTACAATACCATCAAATGACGAGTCTCTGATACTTCCGAAACTATCTTTCCTCCTTTGAAGCTAATAAACAAACGTTTTCCTGTTGATGTTAGTGATAGTATACCCTATGGGTGCTGAGGCAACATATAGATATAAGGTATCGACATAAAGAAAAGTAGCTATGATCGGGATTTTGCCTTCAGAAAACGTGACGACGCATCCTTCACCAGGTATCAAGACCTTTTTATTTGATCATCCACCAAACTCGATGAATAATTTACTAATTGTTCAGCCTGTCCACTGCTGGATATAGGCCTGACCCAGGGTGCGCCAGCTATAAGGTCATCGGTCCGTGGCTAGCTGGGGGGTGTCCCACGTTACGCTTGCCGATACCCGGTCTCCACTCCAGGACTCAGGTTTACTCATTAGGACATTACGGAAATCTTTCTACATCGTTATTACATGTATAATTTAAACTTGAATGATGTAACCAATATTGCCCCTTTAATTATTAACTTTATTATTTTTTTATTATTTGCCTGTTGTCGTTTTTTATTATTTTTATTATTTGTAAAAAATCACCTAAAAATTCTCATTTCATGTATTGATAAGAAACTTGTTAATTGCGGCACGATTTTAATCTGTACGATTGAGACAAACTATATCGTTCCTCGTTGTGGTCCCGTTGGCGTGGACAAATGCCCTCAAGAATTAAATTACAAAATAAATAGAATATCTTTGTCCACCCTTCTATAAACTTCTAAATTCGACATGGACGCCACCATTCCACCAACAAGTCCCGACTGGCGACCTCACATACCCACTACGACCGTCACGTACGCTACACGAGCTAACACCTCATTGGTTAGACCTTCAAATGGTTCGCACATTTTTTCTGAATACTTGTTAGCATTTGCCGATGTAAAATGTGTTTAGCAGGTGCCCGAGGTGAAAAAAGATGTGGTCGGTCATGGTTTAGAAGACAAAGGTCACTGAACCCTCTCAAAGAATGGTTGCTATAGTCCTTACTTTGCAAGGGCATAGCCTAGTAGACATTTGTATACCATAGAATATTGTTACGGTTCCATGATCGTAGTTACTGTATTTGTGTCAACGCCTTTTACATCTTGGTTTATTTCAAAGAAGCTAAACCACAGTAAAAGCATTGTGGTTCCTTTTAGAATAACAGAATTACAAAACGAATTTTGAATGAATACCAATCCGAATTAACCCTTTCAATGCAACCTGCGAACAGTTGATCAAATAAAATTCAAAATGAAAACCCACTGACATAATCCGTTTTATTGGAAATCTAATCTCATTCAATATCCGCTATAATGAATATCCGACTGGATTTGTGTAACTTTTATTTGAATCCGGTACAGACCGAAACATATCCAGCTAAAATTTCCTGTATAACTTGGCCCCGCATTTTATAGGGTTTCCGTACAAATGAGAGGTCAGCATTGGACAATATATTATAGCTTAATATGTTGTTGTGTACCAAATATAATACAAAAGGGAAGATGTAAGTTTATGATACTCGTTTGCATATTTCAACATTTAACTGCGCAAATAAATGATTTTAGCATCGGATAATGGTAATGGGAATGACCGTTCATAAATGATTTTAATGTAATAAAGAATTTTTTTTTGTGTTTATGTTGCGTTCATAAATGATTTTAATGTAATAAAGATTTTTTTTTTGTGTTAATGTTGGGTACCGGTTATTGGTATTGGGTTATTTAGATGTTCTAAAAAACACTCTTTTTTCAAATGATTATAGGGCCCAGTCAAATCTGATAATTTCTTAAAGAAAAATTCCAAATACACTGACCTCGCATCGAAGTTAGAAAAAATCAAAAACCCCGACGGCGTTCAAAGACTGCAAAGACTTTGCTATCACGAAGTCAGCAGTAATAAGACCGGAGAGATTTGGTTTTCCAAATTATTATTTAAAGAAAAAAGAAAGAAAAATTGTTTATTCTGTACAAACAAAACGCACATTAAATACAAAAAGACATAAAGTACACACATATAAAAGTAGCCAAAAGCCTCGTATTCAACCAATTAATAAAACTAAAAGAAATAAAAACAATGTTGTTCATTGGTCAAGGCCATGGATCAAAGACAATATTGCGTAATTTACTCTTGTGACATAAGCAAATGACAACAAAAACAAAATGCGGATTGCAGAGTAGACTACTTTTTTTTACAAATAATAAGAAAAAATATGCTGTGCGTCGCATATGTGCAAGAACAGGTCATTGTTCAGCGATATTCTGTGAATTCGGGCGAACCTAACGTCAACAGCGCTGTTTTTCAGCAATTACATATGGAATGACGCATTTCGTACATTATTCATTATCATTATTTATTTTTATTTTTTCATTATTCATTTATTATTTTTATTTTATTTCAGACATTTTCAGAGCTCAAATATGTCTGTAATAACTTCGCACACAATACAGAAATAGAACAACCAGTTCAACGAACTATTTCAAAGGTTCAGATTAGGCCAAGTTTCAATCTACACGGACTTCAATCACAGACAAAAGACATTTGAAGTTACATTTTGATGGACTGATAAACGGGTTATATAGGTAGGTACTCGTGTAGAACTTGTCTGTTATGTGTTGTTCGGGAAATTAGGTGGAATGGAAACACGTGTTAAGTGGTGCGGATGAGGTTACTCTAATGATTGGGTCGACAGTACTAAGCTATAGTGTTATTAGTAGTTGCGAAGGTGATGACCCCGGGGTTATGCCTCGCCTCTCATGAGGCCGTGGGTTCAAATTCAGGCAAGTAGGTACCAAAGTAAAATTTTTTATTTGTATGTACTTTCAAAGTTTATCTCGGCTCGCCGATGTTACAGACAAGCCCGTAAGTCTGAAAATCAGTCTTACCAAGGGGTATGTGGAGGTCAGATAGGAGTCGCTCTATGTAAAATACTGGTACTTAGCTGCATCCGGTTAGAAGCTAGAAGCTAACCCCAACATAGTTGGGAAAAGGCTAGGCTGACATCGTGAGAAAATATGAACTTAAAGTTAGTTATAGCCAACCCGTCTTGAGCCAGCGTGGTGATCAATGCTCGTGCCTTAGGCAACGACAATAGTAGGCTAGTAATATTATATTCAAATCACAACTGCCATTTTTTCTCAATTGTATTGAATGGCCCTAACACGGCAAATTGACGTAGGGTGTAAATTTGCCTAACACTTAATTTTCCTGACTGTATTTAGAAAGCACATTGACGTTCATTCTAATTTAAGAGACGAACAAGGCTAAATGTCACCCGATCTCGATTCGTGGACACGAGCTAAAAGGGGACTGGACTTACGACGTCACTGTGAATTTATAATTACATACCGTCTGCATTTTAATTTGCTACGAAATACATACATAAATTTCACTAATATTTGAAGTTATGCAGTTCAAATCCTAACTAATATTATAAATGCGAAACTGACTTTGTTTGTTACGCTTTCACGTCTTAACGGCTGAACAGATTTCGATGACATTTGGCACACAGGTAGACTATGACCTGAGTTAGGACAAGATACTATATATCTCGGTAGTTTGTTCATGTAGGATGATTTTAGAACTCCGCGTGGAGTTCTGAAATCATCCTACATGAACAAACTGACTGAAACGGGTGAAGCTACGGGCTAGAAGCTAGTAAATAATAATTCTTTATTTATTAGATAACATGTAGAAAATCCATCAAATTGTATTCGATCGAGTTGTAGGTCGTGGGTTCGAACCCAGACAGGCGCTTTACTTTACTGTTAATAATCTCATCACCACTGCTTTCAAAACGGTGAAGAGAAACAGCGTGAGGAAACCGGCATGTCCTAGAACCAAAAATTCGAAGACATGCGACATCTACCAACCCGCACTGGGCCCGCGTGGTGGATTACAGCCCACTCCCTCTTGAAGAGAGGAGGCCAGTGTCCCAGCGGTAGGAACATTATAGGTTGATTAAGATTTATGGTATGTACAAAATCCAATTACAAAAACACTTACAGTTAGACTGGGTGGTTTTATATGATGCCTCACTATGGGGCTTTCGTCATGCCTGTCAGCAATAACTTTCAAGAGACTGTTGGTACCCCCGCAAAATCTTGTGAGAAAAGACGCATTCTATTTGATGTAAGGCATCTTCTTTATCAACATGGATGACTATCATTCGATGTCTTTGAACTTACGAACGAGACGTTAACCTACAGAGACCTCATAAATCAAACCGATAAGATGACAGATATCAGAGTTCTCAAATACTCTCTAATCTCTTTATCTATTTTGAACATGGAGGATTTTCATAATAAAACATCGATGTAATAATTATTCATGTTTGCAAAGTAATGATTAATTTAAATGACAATTTTTATTTTTTTTAATAATGTCACGTTACCTTTTCTCATAGGAGTAGGCAGAAACTAAAAAAAACGAATCGAATCAAATCAAATCAAATCATTTATTATTGCAAACATGGGTAGATTGGTACATATATGTTTTCTTAAAAAAGTAATCCTCCATATTCTACCGTCTCATGGGCATGCATACTCGTATCATATTAAATTCCAAAATTAAACAGAAATTCTATTGATACCGAATAAATATAAATGTCAAATCATTAGAATTACCAAAAACAAAAAACAGACTATTAACAGTAAGTAGTGACATTTTTACAGTAATGTCAAAAAAATAAAAAATAATAAGTATATCAAAGTGTCAATCAGAATAAAAAGTGTCAGAATAGGAACATGTATGTCAATCATAATATTAGGTAACAATCAGTGCAGAGATTTATCAGTAAGGAAGTCGTCAATATTGTGTAATAGCTTTTCTCAATTAATATTTGGATTAATGCCCTTTTAAATTTTATTACAGTCATATTTTTTATCACATTGGGTACTTTCTTTTCATTGGGTACTTTACTCGAACTGCAGAACACCTCCGCTATGATCCTTACATACTTATTTTGCTTCCTTTACGTTCTTAGATCGATCACGCACGCCGGTTGCGAGTACTACGCACCTGACGTTTCTGAAGAACCTTAGCTCAATTCCTTTCTTAAATTTATAATAATTCAATAATTTCAATCTTTCTATCTACCGTTCCCTGTTATTTTGCAAAAACGTTTTACTCAGGACTTATTAGACAGCATTTCAGAATGCTGAAAAAGAGTCTACAATTATTCTCTCATATAATCCTCCCCTATTTAAGGTACTCAAGAAATAAGTCTTAAAGATAGTCCACTTACCTTAATAAAAGAGTACGCCAACTTCAACGTCCGTTCCTAAATCTCCGAATCAATTTGCTGAAACTTACAAAACCAATCACGATTTATCTTTCGCGATAATTGTAAAACTCTCTAATTTCCAATCCCGCTGAGACCCAATTATGAGGAAACAATTGGCCGATCGGAACGGTCCGGTGGCGCTGTTCGATTGAATGGAAACAATCGATCTGATTGGTCGTGCGATTGTTTAGAGGAATTATTATGATAGGTTTAATTTCAATGGTTGCGACCTTTTTTTTGATAACTGCATAACTCATTCACACAACATTCATTACGTGCATAAGTCACGTCTTAAAGCTAGTTAAAGCTATTCAATAAACCCTTATATTTGGTTATCCGTGAGTTATCGTTTCAAACTAACATCCAAGGTGTTGTGAGGTATTCAGTAGCGCATACAGAAATAATGTTGTGGTATTTTTTATTTGTTTTATTCTTTGCAACGTCAAGGAAGGATAATCACGTTCTTTCTACATTTAATTTACTTTCATATGAGTCGTGCAGAAAAGGAAATGTATCTTGTTTCTGCTACCAATTTGCACTTTGGATATACGAGGGGTATTCAATAAATAGTGAGAATGCGATACATTCTCCTTGGAAAGAAAAAAAAAAATACTGGCAGGCATAGCCCAGACATTAGTTAAGATGATAATAAAAAAAGCAATTAATTCTCTTTTGTTTTTTAAAAGTAGAAGTCTATTGTTTGCGTCGTTTCGGAACGTGTTCTTAAAAATGGATAAAATTGAAGTTCGCGCGGTATTAAAATAACTCTGCTTGAAAATTTTTACTACGGAGCAGGTAAATCAAGACTTGAGAGCAACATTAAGGGTTCATGCTCCTCCATATTCACCGGACCTTGCTCCTAGTGATTTCTACCTATTTCCGCGCTTAAAGGAACATCTCAGGGGCCAGAAATTCGAAGATGATGACGGAGTAGTCGCCGCCGTCGTTTTAAGGGATCAGGAAGAAGATTTTTTTTGAAAGGGAATTTTAGGATTAGAGAAAAGATATACAAAGTGTATAAACCTGAAAAGTTACTACGTCGAAAAATAAAATAACATATAATAAAAGATAATTGCGTCTTACTCATTCTCACTATTTATTGAACACCCCTCGTATGTATCGGTAAATTTATAGTTTATTTTTATTTTGTTGCTACCGGTAGCGTACCCCTTAAAGGCAACGGTTTCCATTTTCCATTAATTTAAGTCGGCTTTTTACCAGTTTTCCCGCTTTAGCATGTGATATTATTTTAATTTTTAACATTGTCGGTACCAATAATAATAGAAATCAATTCTCTAAGCAGAGGTGTACCAATAGTCATCGTCCTATGTATGTAGAAATCTCGGACCAGTATCGAACGTTTGTAGGGGCAATGCTAAAGCTACACAATATCGGATTCAGTCATACGATATGTTTGCAGAATATTGGCTTACAGACGCGTGCAGTGTACGTCTTAGAAACTGACGTTGAATAGGAATTGTATACACAACATTTTATTTTCTCAATCCAATCAATCTTATTTTAAAAGCTTTCCTTTTGAAATATAAGTGATCGATGTTTCGCTTTTAACTATTATACTCAATTACCTTGTGTACTCGCGGAACGATAAGGTTGAGCGGTTTTCAAATACTTAGTACCTATATTCCTTTCAAACTGTCATTTTGTTTATAAAAAATAATAAATCTAAAGCTCATTCCAAGCTAAACATGACCTAATCTTTTAATTCCTTAACTGTAATTATGAAAGAATATTTTACAACCATTTTAATCAAAACGTAACCTCTATCAAGCAAAGCCTATGAAAAAATGAAGATAATATTTAAAAAAAACAACGACCTTTTCATATATTTCAGTCCCTAGTCAGGTTATTAACCTCTTTTGAACAGAGAACGCAACGACCTATTTCCTTCAGTCATACGAGACAAGAAGGATACAGTGTGTATCTCTTTAATATCTAGAACATCTGAATAATAATGAGGAAAAATAATGTGATAATTTTGATCACATATTTTTTTTGCTTTTAGCGCCTGCATGACTTTACAATGTTCATGCCGTGGTTAGTAGACTAACCAATCAGCTAAAGAATGCAAATTGTCAAACTAATATTTATACACTTTTACACTTACGCCTTTCGTCAGTTAGTGCTAACTAGATACTACAAAATATGACGTCTTCCACCATACTTCTTTTGTTCTACATTAAATCATCATTATTTAGGCCCGCACTCCACCAAAGTGAAGATGAGATGTCCAAAGCGGAGACGACAAGAGATGTTTTCAGCTAGGGTGTATCCACCAAAGCTGTGCGAAGATGCGTACTGGCTAGACTGGAGCGGAGATGTGTGCTGGCTAGAGCGGAAATGTATGCTGGCTATAGAGGAACTGTTACGGCGCCGCTCACATCTCTTCTCGTCTCTACTGCGCGCCGTCCCCAGCCAACCAGGGTGTAAAGTTCACTCATCCTCTTAAAAAAGTGAGAATCCTCCGACCAGACGGGTGTCGTGTCTGGCGGGCAACTACCCAACGATTGATATCGGATAGTCTTATACGTCTTAACTCAAATTGCGCGATGCAGGATTTGTGTGACGTCAGGTCTTTGATGTGTAGTTTGCATGTGGCGGTGCAGATGCCGCCACAGTTTAAAACACATCTCCTCTCCTCTCTTCTCGTCTCCGCTATGTTGGAGTCCGGGCCTTACACAAAACAGCCATTTCACCCCAATTTACTAAATCCTAACGAAGCTAAATCCAGCCGGTTTGAACTAAATCAAAATTCCGACATCAAAAACTTTTCTTATAATATATTTCAGCGTTTTTGAGTTACAATCACTTCAATCCAATTATCGGTTATCCTTCTCTGGATCAGCTTAGTAAAATTTTTCAACTTTGATGCTAATCCAATTAGTCAGAAAGCTTATTGAAATGTTGATATTGTGAAGAATATTAATAATCTTACAGTTTGCTAATCTAATAATTTAATAGTCTCTCTCTCTTCGTGTGATTAGTAACTAACCTGGAGTCAGAGTTTTAAAGCCGCCCATGGGCCTCTGACTTGGCTTCCCATGCCGTCGAGAAATATCTCACAGACATGCCGGTTTCCTCACGATGTTTTCCTTCACCATTTTTAAAGCAAGTGATAATTATACAATACGCACATGAATCCGAACAGTCAGAGGTGCGTGCCTTAGGTTCGAACTCGAGACCTATGACTTGGCAGTCTGACGGTCACACCACTAGACTATCACTGCCTTAATAATTAATATTATTAATATTTAATAGTAATAGTTGTTTTATGTAAAATACTAGTATTTATTTAGCAGCATCTATGCTGAAAGCCATTTTTTTTTTTAAACTTTGCTGGAATCAGTTGAAATCGATCATTAAAACTTAATTTCCAACTGTATTAGGTTGAATTGCCTGTGGCATACCATGTAATGAGATCAATGGTAGCCCAGTGCTAACGGCCGCGGATTACGAAGTTTCAAACCCAGACAGGCGCTTTACTTTGTGTAAATTATTTCATCACCACTGCCTTCAAAACGGTGAATGAAAACATTGCGAGGAAACCGGTAAGTCATACAACCAAAAAATCGAAGATAATGTGACATCTACAAACACGCACTGGTCCTGCGTGGTGGATTATGGGCCACTCCCTCTCACAGAGAGGACGACTGTTTCCCAGCAGTGGGATTATGCTATACCATAAGTTGAATCAATTATGAAAGTTGCAACGTCTAACTAAAATGACGCAAATCCTTTGTCACTTCAATATGTAGATAGATAGATAGATAGAATATTCTTTATTATGCACACCATACAAATTACAGAAATCAATTTAGAAATGTTACATAGGGTGACAATGGGCGGTCTTATCGCTAAAACCGATCTTTAATTTCTTCTTTTTTTTTTTTTTTTCTGTTTTTTTTTTTTTTTTTTCTTTTTTTTTTCTTTGATCTTTTTTTTTTCTTTTCTATTTTTTTTTTTCTTTTTTTTTTTATGTACATCACAAGCAGGCATCGTGTGTAGGGTTGCGAGTCTGTCCGAAAGGGATATCGCGGCCCCGGCACACAGGCAACGGAAGGAACACGGGTGGAACAGTAAAAGTCTGACACACCCTCCCGCTCCGCCCAGAGCGGGAGAAGTTATTTGATAATTTCCTAACCTCAAAAAAAAAAATGGTTAGTTCAAAATCGCTATCTTTGAGGGAAATTGCAAAATTCGAACAGACATTTTTATCTAGATTCTCGGTTATGTTTCAGAGGAACATTTAGGATTCTCACACATCTGATCCCGAATTTCCTCATTCCCGATGCTGTCACACCCTTATTTCCATATCGGCAAAAAAGTATTGCAGCTTGCCCTTACTAACATACGTAATGGTCATGAATAGATCCCATAGAAGTGATATATGGCCGAAAACCAGTATATAATAAAAAAATTAAATATAATTTAGATGCAAACGGCATAGAAGCGCGAGGTTATAGGCATTTGTTCCTTTGGGCTCTTGTTTGATATATGGATTTGAATGTGGAAGGGCGTTATGAAGCATCTTTCTCGTAAATGTATATTGACTACACTAAATACTCTTTCTTTAGTGGACCTATGAGAGCTGCATCGTTAAAAATAAATTGAATTCTTTTGTTATTTGGAATGCAAAGTAGACTTTCTGACCCGTTCTTTTCCATAAGTGCCTACTACGCTTTCGAATGGGCAACTATCTTCATCTTTCTGACTGACCGAACCCTTGGCAATTCAAAATTGCCTGGTTTATTTGAAATAAATGCTTTGAGTTTGAGTACAATCCTTTCTCAGTCATTTTACCTCTGACACTAGAATAACAGCAACCTTATTAAAACAAAATTAAATATTACTGTGATTTTGACGTGATTTTGACAGCCTTGTCAGTGGCAGCAACTCAACAGCAACCTTATGGTAACAACAAAAAAGATCACTGTGATATTGACTGACTTGTCAGTGGCAGCAACCTTACAGAAACCTTAATATAACGAGAGTAACTATCAATGTGATTTTGACAGACTTGTCAGTGGCAGCAACCAGACAGCAACCTTATTGTAAGAACAACAAAGATCACTGTGATATTGACTGACTTGTCAGTGGCAGCAACCCAACAGCAACTTTATTGTAAGAACAACAAAGATCACTGTGATATTGACTGACTTGTCAGTGGCAGCAACCCAACAGCAACTTTATTGTAAAAACAACAAAGATCACTGACATTGACTGACTTGTCAGTGGTAACAACCCAACAGCAACGTTATTGTAGCAACAACTAAGATCACTGTGGTATTGACTGACTTATCAGTGGCAACAACCCAACAGCGCCCTTATTGTAGCAACAACAAAGATCACTGTGATATTGATTGACTTATCAGTGGCAGCAACCCAACAGCAACCTTATTGTAACAACAACAAAGATCACTGTGAAATTGACCGACTTGTCAGTGGCAGCAACCCTACAGAAACCTTAATCTAACGAGAGTAAATATCAATGTGATTTTGACAGACTTGTCAGTGGCAGCAACCAGACAGCAACCTTATTGTAAGAACAACAAAGATCACTGTGATATTGACTGACTTGTCAGTGGTAACAACCCAACAGCAACCTTATTGTAACACCAACAAAGATCACTGTGAAATTGACCGACTTGTCAGTGGCAGCAACCCTACAGAAACCTTAATCTAACGAGAGTAAATATCAATGTGATTTTGACAGACTTGTCAGTGGCAGCAACCAGACAGCAACCTTATGGTAACAACAAAAAAGATCACTGTGATATTGACTGACTTGTCAGTGGCAGCAACCCTACAGAAACCTTAATCTAACGAGAGTAAAAATCGATTTTCAAGTCAAGTTTGATGTTCGTTCTTGCGTTATTTGTGCAAACTCGATGTACGCAAACTTGATGCGTAGAAATCAGTGTATGTAGACTGTATCTTAGTCGTCACTGCTGCTTGTGGACACTTGCAATACCAGATGCAGGGATGCCTCCTCAAAAGACAAAGCTAAAATAACTCACGTACAGTCATGAGCATAAATACCTTACCACTTACACTGGATTCAAAAGAGTTTTTCTCCTAAAGTATTGATGGATATTTTATGGTGTTACGAATAAAGTATTATCAAAACTATGCTAATATGAAACAGGTCTTAGCTCAAAGTTGTGCGATCATAAATAAAATTATCAGTACTTATCCATAAAGTGCCTAAATTCATATAGTATAAACTAAAGATACTGAAAACAATTTATTAAGTTACGAAAAAAAAATAACTTCCTGGGACGATCAATCCACGTGCCGAATATGCCACAGGATCTCTTTACCTAAAACATGTTTATGTTAACAGAGGGATTTTACGTTAAAGGAAAACATCATGAGAAAACCTGTACCGTAATTCTAATAATATGTCGACTGTGACTATATACCCTGTTATTGCCTAACTCACTCATAACGAGAGTAGCTTTCATTTTGAAAATACATAGAACAAAATCTATTGTATGAAAAACTGGGTCTGTTCGACAGCTCGAACAGCACAATGTTGTTTTCAAAGCTATTGTCATATCGACTATGTTACTTAATTAGCGTGCTGCTCCAAATGCTCTGAACTCTGCTCTTCTTTTTCTGTACGAGAAGAGCCTTTAGGCTAAATTCGAAAATTAGAGGCTGTAATTATTACTGGGGATTACCATGTCTTAGGCCCATTGTCCACGACGCTATTCATCACCACCGTTACTTTTGAGTACCGTCGTGGACGATGAGCCTTACCATAACTAATCTATTACACGTGGAGATTTGGCATGCTTAGATGTTCTGCAATAGGTACTTTGATATGTTGAAATCACTTGAACATATGGTACTTATACATTATAGGTGTTATTTGAGTAGGAAGGCTTTCATCGGAAACTGTTACTAATAACCTGATTTTATGTGTTATTTGTAGGTAATGAATTAGTAATAATTGAATTCATACAATTAATACACTTAATATGTAGTACAATAGAAATATGAAAAATATAGGAGGAAAAAATATATAAAATAAAATAGAACTTAATGGATTGAATCATTATTACGTTCACGTGTTGCTTTCAAACTGAGTGTTCTATTTTTAGACGAGAATAAATTCGTATTGGTATTTTAGGCTTTTATTTTATTTTAGACTAGCTTTACCCGGACCGACTTCGCACGGGTAGCACTAAACCCTACCTACCCTACCTACCTACCGTACCTACCCTACCTACCCTACCTACCCTACCTACCCTACCTACCCTACCTAGCCTACCTACCCTACCTACCCTACCTACCCTACCTACCCTACCTACCCTACCTACCCTACTTACCCTACCTACCCTACCTACCCTACCTACCCTACCTACCCTACCTACCCTACCTACCTTACCTACCCTACCTACCCTACCTACCCTACCTACCCTACCTACCCTACCTACCCTACCCTACCCTACCTACCGTCACCGTTTAAACCTTCCCTGGACTACAATAAACATTTCAAAACCAAAATCAGCTCTTTCCTATCTGACCTCCACAACCCAGTTACCAGATTGGTTGTCAGACTTTTGGGTTTCTGACTACGCGTAACGACTGTCAGAGATCTACAAATAACTTTCTGTCTTTTACTTACCAAAATATCTGGAGACAAAAGCACCACAACATCTGATCTTTGATTACCCCAAAATATCTTATAATCTAGCAACACAACATGAGTATTCCACCAATCAATACACGAAAGCATAACATCTGAATTTGTAATACCAAGAAAATATTATGCTAACACGGTTCCGATGTATAAAATATCTACTCAAGCAGAACTAGGGACGGTATATTTACTATTTGTTGAAGCTGAAGGTCTGGGTATGTGAGTTTAGAAGCTATAACTAAAACTTGGGTAAGTTTGAGGACCCTATTCCTTGTGTAAGCCAATCGTATGCTTGAAGTTTGTGTTGTTTTTGGTTGTGAGTAGATTTTGATAGACTAAATAATAATCTGGTTTTACCTAGTTATTTATATGGAAAGGCAAGAGCTTATTTTCATGGAGCAGGCTTGCTAACTGTGTATTATCAATATTGGACTATGGTGATAATGGTTTTCTCAAAATGTATTTTCCCAGTAACAGTGATGTATTAAAATTGTGATAATGTATTATGATTTTTCTAATAAGATATGTACGAGTATCTATCAGCCAATTATAAAATGGCACAATCTCATCCATAAAAATAATAATGAGAAGTTATTAATTAAGTGTTTGTGGGTGTCTTTAGTTCCGCGTTCTTCAAAACCAAATAATGGATTTTGATGCGACTTTCACCATAATAATTACAAAGAATTTATTCTATATAATTATTATGATGAAATGTTTATCGTGTAATTAATCATATTTTCAAACTAATCTAATACTGACAAATTTGAATTAAATCAGATTAAATCTAGGAAAATTTGAATTCTGCGGGCTTTTTTTGCGCATCCACTTTAATGTGGTGGAGATATAAATCGAAGTATTAAGTTTTTTCTACCTTATATCCGCTCTAGTCTAGCTCCGTCTAGTGAAGCCTATTTAATTTATGAACCACTAAGAAATCACCTACTTAGAAGGTAACAAAACCGCAACAATGTTTTCAATAAAATATACTTTGCCCCTTCAAAATTTTGATTACCAAAAGGTAGTTTTTTTTTTTCTTTAATTAATATATTTTCTTGTTTTTCCACCTCCGCCTCTAACTCCGCTCAGACGGCCTCAGTTACACTACAACTATAATCATTATTTCCCTGCAAATAACGCTTTAATTTCCATCACCTAAATATTAATAAGAACACTAAGTCTTGCTAGTATAGCTCCTAATGAATACACAACCGCAACACTTCCCGAGGGCGCTGTAAGAAGACTGCTAATGGACTTTAATGTTACGAAGTGGAATAGCTTGAACTTACCTATGTAGGTTGATGTGGAAGTACTTAAACGGAATCTGAGAGTACAGTTCGAAGGTACAGTCACTGGCAATAAAAAAGGGGTGAAATAAAGTTTTGGAAAAGATCTATTTCATAATAGATACATTCGATAATACTATGTTCGTAACACCATAAAATATGTATAAATACTTAAGTAGAAAATCACTTTTGAATCTGGCGTAAGTGTTTTTTTGACGTTCAAAAGTGCGATTAGACTTTAAAAGTATTTATACTCGTGACTGTGCCTGATAAAACTTTTTGTCTATCTGTTTTGTTATTGTGTAAAGAATTTGATAATGTCGGTACTGAATTTTTTTTTCTTTGTCTTCTTTTAGTTGACATCAGTTTTGTCTTGTGTTTACTGAATGCGGAAACAAATACGATAGTCACGTGTTTCTTGCTAAGCGTTCCATAACATTTATGTCATGCACTCTGGTTCTATTCAAAATGCACTGACGTCACGTTGTTTAAATTCTAAACTTTGTTAATAACGGTGACTACACTATTTCTTTGGTATTCCTGGTTGGGTTACTGAGCTCAAAAACTTTGCAAACGAAAATAACACTAAGCCGTAAGTTATTTTAACGTATACCATACCATATTCGATCCCATTCACTGGACTCCGTAAAAGCGTCCATTTTCACCCCATCCCAGAATCACGCATCACTACCCCTAAAAACTTTGCTCCCAAAGAAATAATACTTACAAAAATGTCAAATACCATTTCGCGTTATAGCAAAGGGCGATCTAATAGGGGTTGGTTTCACTAAAAATATACGGGTGGAACTCACCCCCAGTGAAATATACCGGCTTAAAGGCACGGGTCACATCTGGAACGTGAAAGGTTCCTGAGAAGGCCAAAGGAAATATATTCAACGTTTTAATAAATCCAGTGACAAAACGTCGTATGTTATGCCTCTTTATGTGAAGTTCGTGATCTTTTGTTTATTGGTTAGATATTCTTAGAAGGAATAGGTCAATGACAACTATTTCTGGGTTGGGTGCGCATGTAACTAATGTAGCTAAGTAATAACATTTTACAAAGAATCTGGGCTCAGTGACTTTAAGGCTGTCTGTCCACTGGAGCGGAGAGGAGTGGAGCGGAGAAGCGGTGTGCCAATATTAACCTATGGAATTGCATAAAACCTCCGCTCCGCTTCAGTGGACAGGGATTTGCGAACTAGTTTAAAAAATCATACAAAACCGGGAAGCGGAGCGGGGAAACGGAACGGAGAAGCGGAGAGGGGAAACGGAGCGGGAAACGAAGCGGAGAGGGGAAGCAGAGCGGGAAAACGGAGCGGAGAAGTGGAGCGGGGAACCGGAGTGGGGAAACGGAGAGGCGACGCGGAAAAATACGTGAACTCGGTCTAGCTCCGCTCAGTCCGCAACACCGCTCTGCTACCTCGCTCCGCACATTCCGTAACTCCGCTCCGCTACCTTGCTCCGCATCAATGGACAGACACTGTCCTCAACTCCGCTCCACTCCGCTACCATTCTCCTCTCCCCTGCCTCCGCTGCCTCGCTCCGCTTCATTGGACAGGCAGCCTTAAACGTGATTTACACGGTGCGATTTAATTGCCACTGGCATGCAAGAAGTTGAAGCATCAATCAAAGTTGCACCGTCAAACCATAGAAATATAATGGTCGAAACAGTATTTAGGCGATGGAAATCATTTGTTTTCTTAATTTTATTGTATGGCACAAGCAAGACACTTGCATCGTGTCAATGTCGTTTTTATGTCCCACTTCAGGGCAATGACTTTTCCTGTTACGAAAAAAAAAACAACGAGTACAAAATGCTTTGACTGCGTTTGGCGAATCCAGACCATTAAAACCGGGTTTTCCTCTCAATATTTTCATTCAGCGCCAATCAGTGGGTCACGTGTAATAATCTGGCTAGCCTTTTCCCAATTATGTTGGGGTCGACTTCCAGTCTAACCAGATGCAGCTGAATACCAGTATTTTACATGAAGCGACTGCCTTTCTGACCTCCACGACCCAGTAACTGGGTAATACGATACCCCTTGGTAAGACTGGTTGTCAGACTTTCGGGCTTCTGACGACCCGTAACGACTGTCAAAGATCAACGAATGACAGCTGGGACCAACAGCTTAACGTGGTTTCCGAGGCACAGAGGAGTCTTGGTATGTAAAGATGGTTACCAATTCACGGACCAACCCCGGCAAGCATAGCTTAACCTGATGGATTGACCCGAGCGAGTGTTATTACTTAGCCACGAGCTCCTCCCACTAAAAACGAAGCTTTAGTAGTTGGAGGACTGGAGTTGAGTCTAGCTCTGGGTCCTTTCAGACTTTATCCTAAAGTGATGACTTATGCTGTAGTGTATCATTTCAACCCACATCACTAAGAACTATGAACTATCATTTCTCTTATGCCGTACAAAAACTTGACACAGCAATTTAGCTAAAAATATTCTTACATTCAAAAACAAAGTGCTATGAATAACAGCACCGCTGAAACTAGATACTAACGGTTTCAAGGCGAGAACACTCCTCCGAAGGCTGCCTGGAAACGAGGCATTTAAGTACTTGAGCTGCCTCGCAATAAATTGTAGCAGACCGAGGCATGTCCGTTCATCATTTACTAAGGCGCCGAGCACGCTAAAGTGGTAGCTTTAAGTTTTGCAACCGACTCTAATAGTCTTTCAAAATTTTTGGAACGAATTTTAAAATATAAAGAATGTATGTTATATGTTTTGACAGGAATATTATGGTATAGCAAATATGTATAAGAGGTAATACACGACTTTACGAAATACTATTCGAGTAGGTCAAAGACGTAGAATTTCGTGCGGTTAATATAGTGCGAGTGTGTCACTACAGTGTTGTGCTACGGCGAAGCTCATTACGTGCTACGGCGTAGCTCACAATATACTATGGCGTAGCATTCTGTTTATAATTATGATCTATTAAGACACAATTTTGAGTGATAAAATCTGGCTGTTTTTTTTCAGTGCAATTATTTTTGTGGCATTTTTTACCTTAATCTGTCATTGCCCTAAATACGTCTAGATGATCATGAGACGAGGGTAAATCATCAACACACACCGGCGAAAAAACTGACCAAATTTTGAGATGTCAATAAAAAATGACAGGTGCCACAATGTACTTGCAAATGGAGCCCGCGGCCAAGTTAGGAAAATAATGGATTTTTTAGGATTATTTCCCTCAACATCGCTAACTAATGAGAATAATCTGACAAACACTCACCATTCATTATCAACAAAATTTACGATTCCCTTCTGATGGACATTTAATCCAATCAAGCTCCTCAAACCCGCGACGACCCCTTAAATAAACCCACTCAAGAATCCCACACTCTCAGACAAACAAATCTAAAACATTTGCACAGCTGCAAAGGTTTCAGAGGTTTCAGTAAAAACAAATACGCGATTGAATACTGGAAAAGCTCCTATTGTTTGACTGAAATATCCTTGAAACAATTCTGAAACACGTTTGTGTTCAACTGATTGGTTCAGTCGCATATCGGCGAGTGAAAAGTTTCAAAAGTACAGCGGTTTTATTATGTGGTTCTTTCATTTTGTTGTTTCGCGTTTAATTTAGCTTTATTTCGTTATTCAGGTTGTGGTTTGGTGAGCTTTAATAGGCGCTTGAATATCAAAAGATTTTTTTTTGTCATTTAAAAGTGAACAAGCTTTTGCTCACAGCTTCGCTCGCGTGGATGTTGAAAATCATCCCACGGGAATGTACTGCGGTGATACGAAAAGTATCTTATGACGTAACCTAGGTTATGGTCTATCGTCTAAACTTTCATCTAAATCCGTTCAGCCGCTAAGTTGTGAAAAGATAATAGGCAGAGTTACTTTCGCATAAAGATTCACTTTGGCTGAGTTGTGATTGGTGGAGCTAAGTAACTTAAGACGATCGTCATAAGTTATTTTCAGAATGCAGTCAAGTGATCAGTTGCCTGCATCCTTACAAACGAAAAAATTTAATAAGTCCCGGTATGACTAATTTCTTTGTTGCACTCGAGTGTTGTCTAACCAATTTTTTTAAATTATTATGTCGTTTATTCGTTTTGATTCTTATTCATTTACATTTTTAAATATTTCTTAAAAAACTATATAAAAATCATTTAAAAATATAAAAAATAGTGTTCCGCCGGTGTCGGACAGAGAGACAGGAACCTCCTCACAATGCGAGTCGTATCGAGAAGTACTGCCTTCTGGATCAGGCCCTTAACCCAATCCTTAATTATTATTATTAATATAATACGTGACGCAGAAAAAAAAGACATATATAATACAATTAACACATTTAAAAATTAAGTCCGAAAAGAATTCAGTTCGCAATTTGGCACAGTTAAAGTTTGTATGTAGAAAGAAGGAGTGCAGAACGCTAATATTTTTATATAATATACATTAGAAATAAATTAAATTTATGAAAAAAAACATTACACACACTACCATGCATTTGACAGAAGATGGCTACCTTAGTATCATGACTTTTATGGTCGAATTTCGACCTATGGGCGACCAAGAGTTAGTATTATTGCTTCGATACCATAGATGGCTCAATATGGAATGGAAAGATATTTAAATGTTAATACTAATAACAAAACGACGTACAATCTGATGCACAGTCGAACTTTCTGGTTAGTTACCTCAGTTTTATGTTGGAATCTAAACTTTTAATTAATTAAACTTCATTCAATTTTTTTTCGTACTTTTAACTTTGGAATTAAGAGAACATAAAATACACTGCAAACAGAGTTATTCTATCTATCTATTTACGTTTGGAAAATGATAGTGTATTACCTGAATATATCTGAACTATTATATATATATTTTTTAATTTTAATGGTGTATGATCATTAGAAAATAGAAAAATATTGGAAATACAAGATTCTATAGAATCTTGTATTTTTATCAGTATTTTCAGTTATATCGCCCTACTATTACAAATTGTCTGTTCTAATATTATTTCCAGTCTACGAAGCAATTGGGTAACCAATCGTAAGTCGTACTCGTGCCGACGTTCGTGTGTCGTAACATTCCTAGAGTTTCCAATTTGCCGGCGGCAAGATTAGTTACCTTCCTAAAAAAAATCCTAGAAAATCAGACGTTTATAGAAATAAAACCTACCTTTCAGAGTAGTGATCCAGAGGTTTATGGACCGGGTTATTAAGTTCTATTTTTCCAAAGTATAAAAACAGGCCACATGCGTGTCGGACCACGCACAATAAAGGGTTCCGTAGTTGGCATGAATTTATCCCAAGAACAAACTGTTTAATGTTCAGTTTGTTGAAAAACATGTTCTCCCTTTCGTAATGTATGGGAGAACATGTTTTTGCAACTGCAAATGTAAATTGGTCGGTTATTACTCATTAACTTATAGAGCCTACTTACTACTTAGATGTGATAGTTTTCCTTTAAATTTCGTTATATTTACTACTGCCGTGCATTTTTTCACGTATTATCCAAAACCAACCATTTAGCTGGCATGGCACACTTGACTCTAACAAAAATTAGCACTTTAAAGCTTAATATTTCGTAAACGGATCCCTGAATTCAAATGGTTTCCACGCACTCACAATATTTTTGAACGACTTTGCCAACAACATCCCACACTATGGGATAGACGAGAGTAAAAAACATGTGCACTTTAGGGAGTATAAGGGAGGTACCCAAAAAAAAATTTTTGTTCATGACATACCAAATAACAGGTTCCTAGTATTAAGAGTCTCTGAGCTAAGCCGCGGACAGACAGACAGACCGACATGGCGAAAGTATAAAGGTTCCTTGTTGACTACGGAACCCTAAAAAGTATGTTTTGTGTTGACAAGCCTCCAATTTATCTAGGCTACCGCTGGCTTTTAGTAAAGAAAATATCTTTATATTTTGGTCATAACCGTGTCAAGTTTAGTGGCCAGTAAGCAGTAAACGACATTCTTTGCATGAGAAGAGAGTTTCATCATCTTCATAATCATCCAGTCGAACTTTTTCCACTGCTGGGTATAGGCCTGTCTTTGTTTGTGTCTATCCATGCTTGCCAGCATGTGCCTTGGGATTATTATCTATCAAAATTCAAAAGTCATTTATTCAAACTAGGCTGAGAATCAGCACTTTTCGAACGTCAAAATTACATAAGACAGTCCCCCAAAAACGCCCACCCTTCACCACTTCCTAGTGCGTTAGCTGGGAAGAAGTGGCGCATCAAACTCCCGAGCAGCACAGCTGTCTGTTCAGTTGAAAAAACTTGATTCTAGATAATAGTCCTTATGCCAAAATAATTTACATTACCACAATAATTTACGTTATCTACATATATGGATAAGGTTTATGGATATCTTTATTAATAATTTCCTCCTACCTGTATAACTATAGAACTATCTAACGTTAAAACAAACATCAAGAACAAGTACAATCTTTTGAAAGATGTTTCAAAGAGCTTGCCAACTTGTAACGAAGTGTTAAGTCGCTCTTTGGCACCTATCCGCGAGTTAATATCACTTTACTAAAGCCAAATGAATGTACAGATGTTGTATTTGTGTTAATGTTGTCTGCGTCAAGGCTGTGGCGGCATCTATATCGCCACATGCGAACTACGCAACAAAGACCTGACGTCACATAAAATGGTGACGTCATACAAATCCTGCATTGCGCAATTAGAGCTTGCCGCGCGAACAGCATGTAACTTCCCCGACATCAATCGTTGGGCAGTTGCCCGCCAGACACAACACCCGTCTGGTCGAAGGATCCTCTGTTTTCTATGGTGGATGAGTGAACTGTACACCGTTCCTCATACCATACCTCATACCTCATACCACTAAAAGGTTATTGAAAATAACGTAAATGTGAAGTGCACTGAGATTTAGACTGACATGATGAGAGAAATAGCGGTGAGTGTGACATACTAACAAATTGTAAGTTAGGGTTTCTTACGACATGAGAGTCCGCAATTCACCAACGTCACTTAAACGTTATTTATGAAAATAAGTTCGAGTGTTTTTTTTTCACCATTTTCATGACAGCTGTCACCAGTAACTGTGGCCTTTATGTGGCAATCACCGCTCTTTTAGGGAACCGTAGCTTAAGGGCAAGAGGACGATTCAAACAGTGTCAAAATACACTGGCTGATGGCTAAATAATAACCGCGTGGATCGTGGATCTTTGGGATTATACTGTCTTTGCCTCGATCAGACCCTGACAGGATGACCATTCTTAAACCATCGGGACCCCTCTGTGACCCGTACTTAGGATTCGTGCATTTTCATCAATATGAGTAAGTATGTTAGTAAGGAGGAATAAGGAAAATATTCTTAGGAAAGTTTTGAGTATAAATGTGCAAGATGGTGTTAAGGGTGATATGGCTAGGAAGGGACGGAGATGGCGACTAATAGAGAAGTATGGAAGAAAAAGATATGATGCGCTGACCACAGATACATTGGAATTAGGGCAGGAGAATTATTATGAGTAGCAGTCTGTTAGTCTGACAACTGGTTCAACTCAATATCAGCTTTCAATTCACAAGGTAACGAGCTAGAGATTTTTTTAAGCAAGCGTGCACCACGTTGACTACATCACCGCTTAACATCGATTAACTGTGAGGATGGTATACGAGTATTTTACAATATGCGAACGGCTCGATCTATACTTAATAATATTAAGCATTAAGTCTTCTTTTCGTGTGGTTAGTGACTAACCTGGTGTCAGAGTTTTAAAGCCGCCAATGGGCCTCTGACATGGCTTCAAATGCCGTCGAGAAATATATCTCTCAGGCATGCCGGTTTCCTCACGATGTTTTCCTGCACCGTTTTTGAAGCAAGTGATAATTATATAATACGTACATGAATCCGAAAAGTCAGAGGTGCGTGTCTTGGGTTCGAACTCGAGACCTATGACTTGGCAGTCCGACGGTCACACCACTAGGCTATCACTGCTCTCTATATTATTATAAAGAGGTATAATTTGTTTGTAAGTTTGTATGTAGGGTAATATCCGGAACTACCAGTCGGATTTGAAAAATTAATTAGGCATTGGATGGTCCAATTCTTCAGAAAGGTTATAAGCTTATGTATTTGTGCATTATGCAACGACCCTTAGGAACCGAGGAAAAAGAAAAAAAATCAGAAAGAATGCTAAGCTAAAATGAAGTAAAAACGTGGGCGGGTGATGGGATGCGATGCGGTGGGTCGGGGGCCGAAATTTCACGCGGACCAAGTCGCAAGCAGAAGCAAGTGTAAAATATTAGTATTCAGCCGCAACTCGTTATATTGGAAGCCGATCCCTACCTTGTTAGGAAGGCTAGAGCGATGAGTATTAGTTACATTACGTATTTATAACAACTTTAACGAAGCTCGCCTGGTTTGATTTATAATTGTTAAGTTATTAATCCGTCAGTAAATTGCTGAGCTATAATATTTAATCTTTATCTTTCGAATAAAGGAGTTTGTTCAAGAAATAATTAAAGAGAATCCATACAATTTGAGGAGAGAGATGAGTCACACACCACGGAAGTACAAGAAGGCAGGAGGCGGATACTCGCAGCGGGTGGAACAAGGCTGCTAATAATGATGATGAATACAACTTGATTATATTATATTCAGACGTACACAATGACCTTATTAGAAAAACACACCAAAGCTTTCTGAAAAAACATGACGCAAAGAAAGAAAAAATACACGAAAATAACAATTTCGGGGAATATATGAGTCACATCCACGCAAAACGGCCATCGCTCAGCATAATGCTGTCGTTCATAGGGTCGCCAGCGCTGGATTTCAGCGACAGCCGGCGTCGACATGATGACGTCAACCCGTGCAGCATAAAGTGCAATAAAAAAACACCTCACCACAAGACCTCAAAATTCAAGGCAACAACAACCTTACGCAAATTAGTGTTCCTATTTCTAATCAAGTAATGTGATATAACACAATGTACTAAATTATATTTCCAATCCTTAGCAGTAGCTATAAAGCCTTGAAAATATTTTAATGTTGTTAAATGTTTCTCCAGTGACTCGTAGGTAAAATTATTTCGATAACCCTGTAATTATATTTATCGTTTACGTAGTCTCGTTCTCGCTGTAATTCAATAAAGGGTTACAATACCCAAACCTTTTTCCTTTTAGGAACATTCAAATTCAACAAACATTCCCTTGGTTTCGGACCTCAAATCTGACACGTTTCTTCCTGGTTCCGATTGCGTTCTTTGTGAATAAGCCTAACAGAATGTACCGGAAAAACCGTTTTAGGTAACCGTATAGAAATAAAAATAGGCATGAGTTAAAATATTTGTCCATACCATCATCACCATTATTTCAGCTGAAAGACGTCCACAGGCACATAGGCCGCCTCCCAAATTTGTTTTATGTGGCATAACTAAAAGATAGATCATACAAAACTGTAGGAGTAATAAAAAGGCACCAACATAAAAAGGAATAAAAAACTAATCTCGATTTTGAAGCGCAATGGAGGTCAATAAAACTGTAATAGGTTTTTATAGAACTTAATATCCGAAACAACATCGTTGTATTACATTGAACTACTTTCAAACCTCAAATTGTGAGATGATCCAATTTAAGCAGCATTGGCTTGGAAACTTTTTGTTTCTTGGAGTAATCTAATTTAATGTCACTGCTACCTGTTCTTGTTATTATCTTTAATACAGTTCTTGTGTTGTGTTGTTGGTTATCCTATACTATTAAATAAATGAGCAATATTCGTATATATATTATTGAGCAATATTCACATATACATATATTATTTGTAATCACGTTCTTAAAAACGGCTCTAACGATTTCGATGAAAGTTGCAATACGTTTACGGTTTACGGGGGTAAAAAATCGAAATAGCTAGGTCTCATAATTATCTGGGAAAATTAGTTTTCTCTATTTTCACTCGAGCCGAGGCTCGGTCGCCCAGATAGTACTGAAATCAAATAAGTCATAAATATAAGTAGTCATGATAAAAGAACACAGAAAAAAACAACAAACAAACGCACACGTAACAGAAACCCTTTTTATTTGTTCTGTTGTAACTGTGATTTCTATTGTATCTGTGTATCCTTTGTTCGAGATCCCAAATAAATAAATAAAAATAAAATCCTAAAGTATTCCAAGTTTAAAATAAAAGCTATGGCAATGTGATCCTTAGAAAGTCCAAAGTTTAAAGGCCTAACAGAAAATCTTAGCAGCAACAAAGAAAAAAAAAGGTTCTGAGACAAATAAAACCAATTTATTGTATCCAATCAGCATCCAACAGAATTAGTATCATAAAAAACTCCTGCCAGTTACCAAGACAACAACGAAGAAAATCTAAAAACAAAAGAAAAGTAAAATGCGATCAGTCTAGCAGAATTCTTCAGCATCATTTCTTATTACAATTTTAATTAACTTATTCGAAGGCAGACCGACGGCGTATAATTTTCAATAGAAATTTAGACTCCATTGTAGGTGCCTTCTAGAGTCTTCGTTTGAATGGATCCGGGGAGCAATTGTGTGCGTCTGGAGCGATTTCGTCGGACCAGATGGCAAGGGATCGAATTCAGGTGTTAATTTTTGATGTATTGTGTTAAAATTGGTGGGAGATTTATGTTTTTGATGAAAAGGGATATCATCTACTTTATTGTAGGATTGTAATTTAATAGTGAGAAGGAAAAATAATAAGAGTGAACCAGATTTAAGATATACTGAAACTCTCAACATGCAGGCCTTAGATGTACCATGTGCTGCATAACATAACCCATTTATAAAGGTATTGAATTTTAAATCATCACTAATTTAACCATTGTTTTTTAATTATACAACAAAGTGAAATTTACAGATCAAGGACAAACGCTCAGGAATTTCTATTCACAAACTACCGTTACAGACAGACTACCCTACCAATAATAGCGACCAAAAACATCATCACCCACCAATTACATATTCAAACACAAACTTATCTAACAGATACTCGACCATAAATCACCTTGATGCCATCTGACAGCTTTGAAATGGGCCCATAATAGTTGCGCCCAGACATCTTGGGGCTTACTTAGAATAATTAATGCCAAGGTACCTCATACCGCTGCGCAGGTTCTACCTTGCCCTTAAAATTAATTGGGGTATGTTTAACCCTACCCTGAGATGACTTAAAGGCCTTTCGGATGTAGGATATCCGTATAAGTCCTTTTACTAGGTTTTTCGGGACTGATTTGTGTGTAGGTTGACCAATGTGTCGGTTTTGATTTGTAGCAATTTGTAAAGGAGTTTCTTGAAATTGATTGAGTTTAAATGTCATTAAAATGTAGATAGATGATAGAATACTCTAAAAGTAGATGTAATTACAAATATAAATGTAGAAATTATTTTAAAGATGTCGCCCTATTTTTGTAAAGTTTGGAATGGACGATCTATAGTTTCCTGGCACCAATTTATTTAAAATCGTTATAAAAGACAATATTAATTAAATACCATACTCCGTTACCAACGCGAAATTCAATCCCAATATCAGTGGTATTTTCGCATCCTCATACAGCAATGTCCCGAACCACAATGTTTCCACAAAAAACCCAAATAACCAAACAAAGCCTACGTCATTACTTTTGATGCTACTTGTTCATCAATTACCATTACAAAAACCCACACTGTCAGACATCAGAGCCCAAAAACTCCCTAACCACACATTAGAAACACGCCAAATTAGCATGAACGAAAAATATACATCCACAGAATAAAATGTCAACATGAGTTCACGCGTGTAAGCACATTTCAGCCTTCGAACCAAGCCTAAAAGGATTGAAACTTACAACATTTCATATCCAAACAGGCAAACAGCTCTTCAAATATACAGAGGCGTACCATCTGTGCCATATCTCATAATCGCTGGGCGACTCGTTACGGTGACAGTTTAAGAGGCTTACCGAAGGATTACCCTCCATTTAATATATTTTTTTCTTCACAGGTGCGTTTGACGGTACTTTTCGCCTGTCACCTTCCCTTTCGTGACTTTCTTTTTAATTTTACCGAGAGTGGTTTAAGGATGATGGATTTGCGGGTAGATTGTCACGTGGGGAATTCTGGGAATTTTATACCAAAGGGGCTGGAGCACATAAAAATACTTATGATTATTGCACGCTCAGGTATGCCTTTTGGAATCTGAATAGTCGGAACGATAAATAATTAATTTTGACTGACACATAAGCCAGAATAATAAAACGGTTTTATTAAAATGGGCCTGACGTGACGAGTTTTATTAAATTGAAAATGTGTTTCTGACTGAAATTTAATATAAGAGACTTAGTGAATTCATTTTCATCAGAAACTTAACTGACTAGGCTTACGAGGTGTAATATTTTATGTGTTAATTAAAGTAAATAAAGTGTCAAACGGAATGACACTAGCAGTTTCACGAAGTTTTATTGGCGCCCAGCGTGGGGCTAAAATAATGTTGAAAATGAATGTGCTATTTTAGGGTATCGTAGTTTGTTGTTTCAACATTGAGCAATCAATTATAATAACTGACTTTTGTATTTACAGAATAAATCAAAACAGCATTATAAATCATAAATGTGCTGAGGTCATATTGGCGCCCAGACTGGTACTGCTTGCTCCTACGATATTCAAGTAAATTCCTGAATGGAAGTAATAAAGTGCTTCCCATAAAATATTTAAGATATTTTTCGTCAACCCCATGACTTATAAGACACGTTTTCGTTGGACGAAATATTCACATTTGGCAAGATTCTTGATGTTCGTATCATGGGCCCACAAATCATTTCTGCGTTATTGAATCAGGAGGAGGGGGGTCTGCACCCGGCAAATCCTTCGTGCTATGCCTTAGTTGGTTAGAAAATGATATTTTTGTTGGGACGTTAGCTCAAAGGAGGTAAAAGTATGATTAAAATCTTAAAAATACAAGGCTTAGAATACTTGTCTAACATGAAATAACTATAAGATCTGATATGGCTGTATATTATTTGGTATAGTTTTATATAAAACTGTACAAAATAAAACCACTATAAAGTAACAATAAAAATATTCGTATAAGACCGATATAGTAAAGATAACGTGAAAACAATAAGGATCATAAAGTCACATCATTACAAAGTCTGTTAATAGCTTTTACGTTATTTACTAAAACCATTTTGTGATAGAATAAACAAACTGAAGAGTTCTTAATATTAATTAAGTCAATTATAATATTAGAAAGGTTCTTCAAAAAGATGCTTAGTACTCGTAACCGGCGGCCGCGTGCGTGTAAGACAAGATGTAGAACGTAAATGAAAATTGTGAAGCAAAGAAGATATAAAATAAATGAAGCGAAAGGAGTATGTGAGGATCGTAACAGGTGGCGTGCTGTAGTTTCCGTTTACCCTCATGGATGTGTATGTGTATGGACTATTTTAGACTACATGATACATTATGAGCTCATATAATTTGTTTGGATTATTTTATTTGACTGTTAGACAATTTATTTTAATTTTGTTTTTATTTATTGTTGACATAATCTACTCATTAATTTATTTTTATTTTATGAGTTGTATTGCAATTTGCGGTAATGTAAATTATTTTAGCATAAGCACTATTAGGTATATAGAATCAAGTTTTTTCCAACTGAACAGACAGCTGTGCTGCTGGGGAGTTTGTTGCGCCACTTCTTCTTCCTAGCTTAAGCACTAGGAAGTGGTGAAGGGTGGGCGTTTTTGGGGGACTGTCTTATGTAATTTTGACGTTCGAAAAGTGCTGATTCTCAGCCTAGTTTGAATAAATGACTTTTGATTGATTTTGATTTATGTTTGTTGTATATTTTATTCTTGCTGTGAATACTACTAAGAAAAATCCGCTACAGCTACAGTGTTAGAAGAAATATATTTAGCCATGAATATTTACAGACTGACATGAATGAATCCGTGTTGACATCCAATATGTTCAATGGAATCAATCACTTTGAGCCGTTTTCTTCAATTGCCAATACGATCACATATCCATGCAGCTAATACCCTTTCGTTTGCTCCCAAATTCAAAGAAGCCTCCCCAACTATTCACATAATACGTTATATTTAACTTCCCATGCCTCAGGCCTCAAAGTCGAATGACTTTATCCCTTCAGTAAGCAAAGCGAACGGGATTTGCATGGGACAAGCCGTGGCTGGAGATTCGGAGGGATCCCTTTTAGATATGGTCCCGAATGATAATAAAGTTGGAGGTATTAAGTATTGACAGTTCAATTGGTGCTGAAGTGAATAATTTGTTAGTTTTGTCTGCGTGGGAATTAGCATTTTGTGGTGAGGGGCAGGATTGGAAAGGGTAGTGATGTAGTTAATTGGTTACGGAGTATGTTAGAATGTTTTAAAGTTAAGATGGTAGTTAAGAATTGTTGTTTTAAAATAGGAAGTACACATCTCGTGATATTCAACCCATATTAAAGACTTGAAGATAAATGTGGGGAAATTAAAAGGATATAGAAAATAAAGCTTTAGTTGACCACATCTATTATTCATTTGTCAAACAAACAATTACCGAATGAATGATAAAAAAGATACAACGCACGTTTTCATGACGATGACGATTTGACACATTGATTTCAATTTTAACGCTATGAAACTTTTCTATTTTATTTTAGAATCTAAAGCAAACTGTGCCTTTGGAAATAAATTCATTTATTTGACATTCAATGTTTTTTCGGAGTTCACGCTAAACAAATATAACGTCAAATATTAATCTAAAATAAAATGGTAGGTATTCCGTAATCCTCAAAAATATATTCTCTAAATCAATATTGTAGTGCTGTGTCCGGCCATCGAATACTTTATGAACACTGAATGGAAGTGACGAGATTTACAGTGACATTGAGTTGCCAAAACGTCAAAAAAAAAAAGTGTCGGATTCGGATTTCAATTTTTATCAAAAGTTTAATAGCTGTTTTTTTGTTGTTTTGAAAGCGTTATTAAAAAGGAGGATTGATAGGCGAGAGTGTGTCATCCTTTTTATTATTATTTTTTCTACCCAATACCTAACCATACTTTTTTTTTGTTCTGACACTGCAGACGCTAAGGTGTCATTGAGTTTTACGTATTTATTCTTACCAGCTACTACTGCTGACCACGTGCCTCCCAACAATTATATCTATGAAATGATATCGGATGTATTAGTATCAATTGAGTTAAATAAAGAGCTTTATCAAATAAAGGTAGAATCTGTCAATCTAATTTATCGTTCATCCGGTTCCAATTTATTCAATTTTGTTGATGTAAATGCTTGCTGAAAATATCCTTTTTAAATCTGTAAGACGAAATGTGATGTCGTATTTTGTAGGGTAGAGTGCGAACTCGAACATAATTATTTACTCAACTCAACAAAATAATGTAATCACTGTTACTTTTTCCTTTAATTTTTTCTGAAATATCGATACCAACAGGTAAGGAATAAAGTCGCAAAAAATCAAATAAAATCTGTTTATCACAGCCATGATAGCTTCGGATCTCACTTTTTAACCCGCTTCCAAAAAATAGGAGTTTCTATGTTCGTCCGTATGTATGTTTTTTATTTTGTAGCATTGTTTAATAATATTATTATATATCTGTTTTTCATCTGAAATTAATAGTTAAAAAGTTACAAATAATTATTTACTCATATTATTTGAATAGCAAGCACACCTAGCCTAGTTTTCTTTAAAATTATGGTGCCATTTAGACTTGTTGGAACGACATCATTATATCTAAGAACACGCAATGCTCTCTTCATGTCATACATCAACATTATCACGTTCTTTAACTAACAAATTAAACTATAATTACACCTCGCATGGCTCCGCCCGCGTATTAATAATGTTAGTTTTCTAGGAACTGTTTCCATTTGTCGTCTAGGTTTCAAATATCGTAATCAAATCTCTTTGTGGTTCCCAAAATGTGAGAATAATTTTGTCTCCCAAATGTGTATATAACCTTCTAGTTTGGATTGTTTATTACATCCGTACGTATATTATTTCAGACGACGTCATCTGCCTAGTTCTGTCCCAACTATATTGTGGTCGGCTTCCAGTCTAACCGGATGCAGCTGAATACCAGTATTTTATACTAGTACTACTACTAGTACAGTATTTTACTGCCTATCTGACCTTTACAACCCAGTTACTGTGTAATACGAAAATACCTCTTGGTAAGGCTGGTTGTCAGACTTTCGGACTTCTGACACCAGTAACGACTGTCAAAGATCTACAAATAATAGCCTGGACCAACGGCTTAACGTGCTTTCCGAGGTATGGAGAGGTCACGGTATGTAATGGATGGTCAACCATCCACGGACTGACCTCGGCAAGCGTTGCAATCAAGTCAAGCATTAATTACTAGCTGCGCCCCACGGTTTCACCCGCATAAGTCTCGATCCCACGAGAATATCGGAATAAAAAGTAGCCTATGTCCTTGTCCAGTTCATGGTCTACCCATGTGCTAAATTTCATACAAATCCATTCAGCCGTTTTAGCGTGAAAGCGTAAAAAACAAACAAACTCACTTTCGCATTTACTCGTAATAATATTAGTTAGGATACCAGTACATATATAATTTCAGACGTAGGTATTGGCTTTAAATAAAATATATGAGAAAGAAAAGCCAAAAAGCTTTCTAGGCTCAAAAGCAGCCGCTAACGAAATCAATTACAAAAACTCAGAAAACAAAAATCAAGTTGAAGTCCTTGGATTTTAGATTTACTTTCCGAAACATGTCTCAACTAAAGAAAACACATCAAAATAAACTCCGCTCAGCATAATAACAAACTTGAAGTCGCGTCTGCTAAGAAAATAAAGTTTACCGAGCGCATGGCAACTACAGCCGAGTTTTCATTGAATTTACACACGGTATATTGTTATTTTGTTGGCACTTTTTTAAGATTTTGACGTTCAAAAAGGGTGGGGATGTGAAATAATTGTCTATTCAATTTTCGTGTCCTTAGGACCAGATTTTGATTATGCATTTATATAGAAGATATAGTTTTAAATGAGCCGAAATAAATGCAGAACATTTTTTAATGTATTTTACTGTTTAGAATGCTACGACATGCACTTTTCCAACTTCTTCAATCTAAAAAACACAAACGTTTGCACAGTAGTCACCGTTGTCGCTTCTTTAAAGTACTATCTAGTACAGTACGATTCACTCAGGCATTTTTTTACCTCACCGAAGTTCACTATCAAACTATCTCTCAGCAGGGGCACAATATTAATAAGTAACAGTATTATATCTCATAGACAACGGCCGATACCACGCGCTTCGAAATATCAGTGTATATGAATACGGAACAGTATTGAGTGCTGGACACTCGCACTACGCACGGACGCGGCCTATTTATCCACCGAGTGGCCGTAATATTTCAAGGTCACTACCGAGACATAATACTGTTACTTTATTATTACTATGACTGCGGTGTTCCTAAACACCTTCAATAAGGAGCTTTCGAAAAGCGTGTGAATATCTTCGTAAATTGTCAGCACCACATTGGAAATAAAACACGCTTGTTTTTTCGTACATTGAATGAATTGAATGAATTAATGGTAATAGCTCAGGCTGAGGCATCTGACATATAAAAAAATACATTTACGGCGCATGCCTTGCACTGTCTGGATGCACGTTAATAAAAATACCAAACAATCATGACTATGCCATACATAATGTAATACGCAGTAATTAAACTAGTGTCATATTTATAATTTACACTGTAAAATCAACTTAAAATCGTGTCAAGGGTAAAAAAAATATTAACATGAAAATGTGATTGTAACTAGAATTTTATTATTATGATATAATATATTACCCACATCGCGTGCTATCCAGCAATCGAACCCTTGCTTGAACACCACGCCTGAATGCACGTAAACTGATCATTAACACGAATAACACACTTACGTTGTTTGTAACACTATAAAATATGTTAATTTGTATAAAAAGCTTTTTGTTTTTTGTAAAGATAGTGCAGTTACAAGAAGTTTCACTAATCCCTAACGAACCTAAATATCTCAGTATGTAGTAAGTATTCATCACAAATTTTGCGTTACTATTTTTGCTAGCACGCTTTTATGCGACATTCTATTCGATGTGTTCCATAAGTGATATTTTGTCATCAAAATATTTGTGCCATACAGACTTTAAAATACGATTACGACTCGAAACTTCACCGCGTCATAAGCTCATGAAAGCCTTCTTTCGGAACCAAATCGTTATGGACAAAACGTAAACAGAATTAAGATAATGTTCCTCACGAAAGTCATAATAAAGAACAGTAAAAAATATCGCTCTCTTTATAAAAAAATACCCATCAACCTTGTCAAAGCTGTCTTTCATCCTACCTACTTCCTAATAATAATAATATTAATTATTATAAGCCCCAGAACATATCAGATGTTCCCTACATTTTGACGAGTTATGCGAACATAAATATAGGGAACAGCAGATTTTTTATTCGTGATTTCAGGTTTGGTCCCATAGTAAAAGTTGTTCATAATGACGAGTACAATGACCCCTTAAGAGGTTGTTGGTGTTTTACCAATAACCCTGTATACCTTTTATAAACTAGGTTCTGTCCGCGACTTCGTCCGCGAGCCTATAACGTTCCTCAAGAATTGCGCTATCCAACGCAAAAAGATTTTTCAAATCCGGCTGGTAGTTCCAGAGATTAACCCCTACATAAAAACAATAGAATTAATATATAATTATAATACCAGCCTATTATTGTCCCACTGCAGGGCGAAGGCTTCTTCTCATACAGAGAAGGCACGAGCAATGATCACCACGCTTGCTCAAGACGGATTGGCGATTTCAGACTTATATTAACTATAAGTCCAGGTTTCCTCACGATATTTTTCCTTCACCGATGTCAGTAATGTCCAAGAGAAACTCAGAAAGTACATATATGAATTGAAAAAGTCACATTGGTACTTGCCCGGATTTGAACCTACAACCTCGTACATGAGAGTCGAGGCCTTAACCACTGGGCCATCACGACATACTAAGTAATATAAGCAATAAGTATATAAGTAATTCTAATATTTCTATCTACTATAATATATAATTAATATTAATATATTCTACTAATATTATAAATGTGAAAGTTTGTATGTTTGGATGTTTGTTACTCAATCACGCAAAAACGGCTGAACTGATTTGAATGAAATTTGGCACGCCGATAGTTTATAACCTGGAATAACATATGGGATGCTTCTTATTTTTCTTATCCCGGTAGTTGGTTCTCGTGGGATCATTACCGACCTCCACGCGGGCGAAGCCGCGGCGAAAGCGAAAGCTAGTGTCGTATAAATGCGAAAATGAGTTTGTTTATTTATTACGCTGTCACGCTAAAACATCTGAACGGATTTGGATGAAATTCGGCACACGGATAGTTTTTATCCTGCATTAACATGTACAATACTTTTTATCCCGGGGATTAATACATAGGATACTTTTTATTCCGGTTTTCGTTTCCGTGGGATGATCTCAGAACTCTACGAGGGCGAAGCCGCGGCCAAAAGCTAGTAAAATAATAAAAACAACAGTATCTCAGCAATGTTTTGTTTGCTACTCACATTTGTGACTAGTCACACGTAAAAATAATACGTAGAAGGAATTTCATAGCGATATCGTCATCGTTTGTAAGAGATAGATATCGGATTTGTGACAGAAAAACGATTCCTGTTTTATTTCATAAGTTTTTTGTCTTAAGATTTTTTTTTGTTACTATCCTTTCTGACGTTTATGGTTTGCTCCGCTCAATTTTGTTTGGGTTTGGGAGTCAAGGCTGTTCGATTTCTGCATTGTTATCAAATCAAATCAAAACATTTACATAAAGACAGTTGTTTGTTTTAAATAAAGGATCGTGTCAATCTTTAACTTTGATATTGAAACTACTATTATTTTCTTATTAAAAAGCACAAATTAATTTAATTTTCAATAGAAACAATTTATTATGAAATTAAAATTAATTTATTATTATTATTATTATTTGTTTTTTTTATTTTTTTCTTTCTTATTAAGTAAGAACGAAGAGCTTAGATTATAGATTAGACAATTCTGTCTGGATTTCTTAATAAATAAAGTTGTTAATATCCGGAAGCAAACGTTCTACTCTTATATTGATACAACTCTTTTTTATATCCCTTTTTGTTTGACTGTTAACCGCACCATTATTTTCATCTTGGTCCTTTGTCCCGAACAACGTTTAGAGATACAAAATTATATTTTCGGAATCGGCGAAATTACGAATTCCAATTTAGTCGAAACAGAGTTGAATTACGCGCTCCGTTGGCTGCCGAAGGTCAGTTACTAGTAAAATGATCGTTTAAAGAGATTTCTCGTCGAAACAAAAGGAACGATGACAAAGTAGATTTCTTGGCACAGAACAAAGAAACAGTGAAATAAATGCTTTTTAAAATAAGTATAAGCTTGGCGCGAAACGTAGTAGATATTTGGCCATCTTGATAAAATGTGACGGCTTGATAACATTACGATTGATGTATGTGTTGTGCATATTAGCCACAAAAAAAAACTGTCCATGACTTGACACATTTTAATGCTACGTTTTATCTAGTAATTTAAACAAAACGTAGAAATTGATTATAAGTTTCTACCAAGTGTATAATATAAATAATAATTATGTAGATATTAACACATCTCTGTTAACAATAATTTTCTTTTAGAACCGACCCAATTTCATGACGAATTAAAAGCATAAATTTAACACAAATAAATTAAATTCGAACCCGCCGCTCCACAAACTAATAAACAACAACCTGGCACCATCCTCTCAGCTCGGAGCCAACATTCAGATACAATATCTTAAACGTGACGAGATAAATGGAGGGTAACAGATACAAAGCGAGGAAACTGAAACGGACGGGAAGCTAGACTGACGTATCTCAGCTGGCGGACGGGCAGGAGTATTGATAAAAATATTTATGTTGGAATTAATGGATGTGAAATCGGCTGGAACATTATCTCGTTTCACTAAATAAGTAACTGGTTGACCGATCTCTGCTCGGGTAAAAATACGGAGAGTGTCCTCAGTATTTTCACCCGAACTCTCCCAGCTATAAGACATAGCTAGATCGATTATGCGCCCCCGTAAACCCCTATATTACAACTTTCATCGAAATCGTTAGAGCCGTTTTCGAGAAAGTAATTACAAATATATATTTATACATATATATACAAATATTGCTCATTTAATAGTATAGGTCCGATCTTAAATATTAACACTAATATCCTATACTATAGGATATTAGTGTTAATATTCAAGACCAAAATCTTAAATATTTAACACTAATATCCTATACTATAGGATATTAGTGTTAATATTTAAGATTTTGGAAATGAATGAATTAATGGAGGGTAAGAGATACATAAAGCGAGGAAACTGAAGCGGGTGGGAAGAAGTATTGACAAAAATATTAATGTTGGAGAGTCTGGCTGGAATATTAATCAGTTTCAATATTATCAGGTACTTGCATATTTTATTTATTGTTACTAGTTGTTTTCCCTAAAATATTTCGTTACGTAATAATGCTTGGCGTGCCCAATTTATTATATAGGAAAAGTATTTTTTTTTAGGGTTTATTAAAATAAAGAAACCCTTAATATACCTATCGACACCTGAGATGTTAAGTTTTGGAACAGATCGATAAAGGAACAATTAACAGTGGTTTTATAATCTACCTTAACTGACTATCACAGTTCTGCTACTCGACGGTACTGTATCATGCATTCGTTTCTCACATCACTGTTTTTGGTCATTTCGTTTTCGTGTAACACAACATAAATCAGAACTAAAACACGTCCAAGTTCAACATCAGACATATCGGTCATACTGTTACAACACCAGCTCTATTTACGACAAGGAAAGAAAACACGACAGATTAAGGGAGCCCAGATGTAGCGAAATGGGTCAACAACACATTTCGGCTAATGCGTCTCCAAGGACCACGTTGCAAATTGCCGTCGATCTTGCCTTCCGTCCTGAAGGGATTCACTTTTGATTGCCAACTGAACCCTAATTACCGCTTTTTCTGGTCCTTTCACTTCTTATTATGGAACGCCATTTTTCTGCTGTTTTCGCTACATTAATTTCTATTTGGTGTTTGTGTATTGCCGTTTTGATGACCTCTGCTAAAATGCCAATTACGGTTTTTTGTGTTATCTTCCTTGTCGTTATGATGCTCATCATAACACAGAATAAGTGTCAGTCTTTGGCTTATTATCGTCTATTTTTATTTGGAGGTCTTTGCGAATAAGCGTCCAATTGATATAAATGGCAATTACTTTGATATCTCTATCATCAACAGTATTAGCAAAACATATAAACTACGCAAAAGGAGCATGTAAGCGTTCTGTAGTGAAGAAGGCGTCTGTTTATGTATTTGTGTGTATCTGGGATGTTGCGGATATTCGCAGCCGCATCCGCAATTGAGGCGCTTCCGCATTTATTTAGACCTCCGCATTTATTTAGACCTGCGCGTTTATTTAGACCTCCGCATTTATTTAGACCACATTTATTTAGACCTCCGCATTTATTTAGACCTCCGCATCCGCATCCGAATGCGGAGCTCGTGCAGATGCAGATGTGGGTGGAAAAACGTGGAAAAGGGTGAATATAAGTGAAATCATAATCAACAAAATGGAAATTATAATCATTTAAATCATCAAAATAGGTATAAATCGTCACATTTTCACGAAATTGTTCAAAATAAAACACATAATATTTCAAGATAGTTCTTGATATTGATTTTTAAACGATTATAATTTAGTACCTAATTATTTTATTACAATTGCCGCGAATTGAATTACAATTGAATCAACATACAACGAAACAGCGCTGCAATTTGCAAAAAACGTAAGGAATTTTAAATTTCGACTTACCGTTTTGACGGATCCCTTAAAAAAAATTGATCTGCATCCGCATCCAAGGATGTAAAAAAATCTGCATCCGCAACATCCCTGGTATGAATGTATACTACAATGTAAACAGTTTTGTTAGTGATTCTCTTCCATTCTCTGTCCAATAAGTCGGTAGTCTGAAATAACGAAAATCCGACTAAAAGCTTTGCGTTATTTGCAAATCTACCTTCGACATGAAAAACCTTGATGTAATGTAATGTATGGAACGGAAACACAAAAACACTAGGGAATAAACAGTGTATTATATTTCAATCTCCATCACTAGTTCATTCCTCTCGGGATTTTTCTCTGAATAGATGTTGATGAATGAAGTGTCAAACTATTTGTCACATCCTATCCTGTAGATAGCACATTTTATTCCAACAAAAACTGTAGTGGTTTTCATTGTACCTATGTGTTAGACCTTTTATCGTGCGGTGAAAACATGTTTACACAATTTTACCTTAAAAGCTTTTCAATTATTCTAAATAAATTATGCTCAGGGTTTTACAATATTGTGATAAAAAGTGGGAGAGATGGTTCACTAAAATAATAAAGCTTTTAGTAGGACAGTAATAATCCTGTCGTTGTTTACGAAGTTTCAATTTTTTTTAGGGTTCCGTACCATAATACCATAAGAGACGGACAGACAGACAAACAGACAGAATCTGAA
This sequence comes from Agrochola macilenta, assembly GCA_916701695.1. NCBI lineage: Eukaryota > Metazoa > Arthropoda > Insecta > Lepidoptera > Noctuidae > Agrochola > Agrochola macilenta. Next base: position 2,979,776 of record OU753554.1, on the reverse strand, counting down.
AAAACGGAACCCGGAGATCACTTGTGACACAACACTCACACACTCACCAATGCCTATGTGTAGTAATGCATATATAGTGTAGCTTTTGCCGCGCGGCACGTACCCCCGGCATTTGCGCCTTCATTTCCTTTGCGATCCTTTGTGCGGCAAGGCCGGGCGCGCCGTGGCTTGCCCGACGGCAGGGCCGGCGACCGTGCCGCCGGCATAGTGTGCGCTATTATGATAAAAAAACAGAAATATGAACGTTATAGAACAGAAATATTTTGTGGCACTGTTTTTCACAATGAATCTAGGGCCTTATAGCTACTAACTACAACTTTTGTTTAAAATTAAGGCTATAGAAACAATCGTTCCTCTTTATTTCATTTTCAAATTAGCATAGAAATTCTTTTCCCTTCAATTTATTTTGTCAACTTTGGAGAGAAATTACTTCCGCCCAATTGATTTTTTGGACGAATTTGAACCAACAATATTGTATTACTTTCCTTTTCAATCAGTAAACAGAAAAAACATTCACAGTAAAACCTATTTTATTTCTATTCGACCTAAAAAAATCTCTGAATCAAAAACATAAAATTCCACACGCTGTAACTTTTGCAAAGCGTAAAGAGTAACACGAAACTATTGTATATTTCAGCATACACTATTGAACGACCACTGTTTTGTCTGTATTACCCTCTTAGCATACAAATGTATATCTAAACCCTCGAGAATCGGATCGTATTTCGAATTGAAGAGCTAGGTTTGGCTAGTAGTGAATATGTGTGAATAGTGGAGCGCTGTGCAAAGGTCATGTCGTGCAGATAAGACAGATGTTGGCAACCTTCGGAGACATTGATTCCCTCACACTTTTGTTATACCCACACGACTGGGGAATACTTTTTAACCTTTTATATGGAAAGAAAATTGCTGGGATCTTGAAATAAATTCGAAGAAGCTACCATATAATTACGTGCTTAGATTACTTTGCCAGTTCAGAGAACAGTTTTCTTTGATACTATACAACCAGATTTCAAAGTAATTTTTCGTACGCTTTGTTGAGCGTAGAAGAAAAACGTCGCTTTACACTTGAACAAGTTGTAGTTGTATCTCATTTTAATAAAGGTTACGATTCTGATTTAATCGAAATAAGACAAAATTGTTTTAGATTTATTTTTCGGATAATAAATCTAATGAAATAGCAATGCATAATTACGATGAATCCAACAAAAATCTTTTCTCATTTGGGTCTGAGAACAAAGATAAGTTAATTACTACGCGTCCCTTATTTGACTTGTACAATTTAGCGTTAATCTAATTTGCTGATACCTTCTATTATTTTTGCATTCCGAGTTCGCAATGGGAACCGGAGCTTAAGAATAAAAAAGCTACTCGAGCTGATAAATATTCATTATGCCATTCATTCTATCTAATGCAACGGTTCGATGAATTCACGGAGTTGCTTCGAGGGTCCACTACTCAACTGAATGGATAATCAGTTTTAACTTTGATGAAAAACATAGATTTGATTATGTAAAAACTTCGATTAGTTTGTTTGAAGGTTCTGAATAAATTGTTTTGTTTATTGAATGTTTAAAAGCAAAATAAAGTTTATTCATACTATTCATTAGCCGTATTCCCTTGAAGTAAAGTTTAGAGTGGTTTACTAAATGTTATTAAATAATTTATCGAGCTTTAAATATTTGTAAGGTGTAAAATATTATGTAGTATTTGGACCGTTTTGTTAAAGGTTGGTCAACAATGTATTTCAAACTGTGTTGGAACTTGTCACTAAACTGATGTGTCCAAACTCTTGTGTCCCCTTTTCTAATCTTTAAGTAACACATTGTGTTCAAGAAACAAGACTGCTACTAGAATTATGTAAAACTATTACAGTGCCAAGCACTAGTTACACTAAAGGAAGTTTCTCGAGTGATCTCTTCCGACTTTAGTCAAGTAAGAAGTAAACAACATTTTTACTAATTCGTAGGTGACCAGCAGACAACTAATCCGGTCAATCTATTGTCAATTCGACAAAATATTGGAATACTTCGATTCTCGATCCTGTAAGAATATTGAAATAAAATGTATTCTGTCTCCTAATTTTATCCAAATCTGTTTAGTCGTTTTAGCGTGAAGGCGTAACAAACAAACATACTTTCACATTTATAATATTAGTTAGGATTTTGCGTCAAGACCCTTTTGCGTTAGACACCCTCGTTGGTCTAGTGGTCACAAGCGCTACTGCTGAGCATGAGGTAATGGGATTTTTCCATCTGGAATTTATCAGTGGCAGCTCGGAGTCTGGATTTGTGACCGGTTGATTGCAATAGGCTGGCCCCCTATTGCATGGGACTTAAACATAACTGGCGAAATGTGCGTGTAATATAGTGTATAGTGAATGTAATACACCTCTGCCCAACTTTTCAGGGAATACGCGTGATGTCTTATTAAATCCTTATTTATCAAAACTTCCGATTTTAATATTCACATCTATTAAATTTTCACAAAATCATCAGCTAATATTACACCCTATACATAACTATACTCAGACTAAAAAAGATTTTATACTTCAAAGATTTCCGTATCAAACGGTTCTTACAGTTCAGATAAGGCTCCAGTTTCACTTACAAATCCTTCGTTGTAGAGATCTTGATTATCCTCTATTGTAACTGCATTTGCTTCAGCGTTCGGTTTTACTACTCCAACATCATAAGATCTAACATTTTCATTATAAAGCGTTTCCTTTCTGTGTATTTTAGCTGTTTCCAAGACGATATTAGTTTTAGTGGTTCCAACTACGTAGAGAACCAGCAAACGATATATCTTGAACGAGAACTCAGTCAATGTTCTAAGAATTTATTTTTTTAACTACTAGCTGTTGCAAATTTGTTTGCGATAAAAAGTAGCCTATGTCCTTTTCCAGGTTATGGTCTACCCATGTGCCAAATTTCAATCAAATCCGTTCAGCCGTTTTAGTGAGACAAACAAACTCATTTTCGCGTTTAAAAAGTTAGGTGTCTTCAGGCGATTGGCTTTTCTCAGTATGACTATTTTGTGACGAGATTCTGAATAAACCATGACCAATGTCTAACCACCTGATGTAATTGATTACTTATTCTGGCTACAGCAAATTAAACACAAGGCCATGTCCTGCTCATAAATAAATCAAAATCAATCTGCCTAGCCTTTTCCCAATTATGTTGGGGTCAGCTTCCAGTCTAACCGGATGCAGCTAAATACCAGTATCTTACATGGAGCGACTGCTTATCTGACCTCCACAAGGTAAGACTGGTTGTCAGACTTTCAGACTTCTGAGGACCCGTAACGACTGTCAAAGATCCACGAATGACAGCCGGGACCAACGGCTTAACGTCCTTTACGAGGCACGGAGTCAGTCACGGATGAGTCACGAGTCACCGAGTCACGGAGGAGTCTCGGTATATAAAAATGGTCACCCATCCACAGGTCAACCCAGGCAAGCGTAGCTTAACCTGATGGATCGACCTGTGCGGCAGTCATTACTTAGCCACGAGCTCCTTCCCGCTCATCAATAAATGTGCTTGATATATTTCATTGAGGAGACGCATGCACAGACCCCATAGAATATTTAACCTTTAACGAAGTAAATAGCCTAATTCCCTTTAATTAAAATTTCCTATTTTTTTCCATCTCCATCTTAACACATCCCATTAAGTTTTAATTCCACGTTTTGCTCAATGGCTTGAACCGCCATTTTCTTTGCGACACCAATCTAAGTGCTGACGATGAATAAATTTTCCATTTTCCTCACTTTCCCTTGTATTTCCTTTTTTTCTTGCTTAGCGGTTTCGGAGGTTTTGTTCTTCGGCCTTTGTTGCGAAATTTTAATTTGAAATTAAGTAAAGCGATGGAAAAAATTGTTAGCTTGAAACAAGTTTGCTAATTAAACCTTAGAATAAGATGAGCCTAAGTAACATTATTGCTTTCGTTAAATTTGATGGGAAGAAAATTAGAAAGTTGGTAGGTGTGCTAATGGGCTGAAATTTGAATTTAGAAGGTAATTACGAGCCTTGAATATTTTTTGATTATCAAAAGTAGCGTTACTTTTTTTCTTTTGTTATGCTAATACTTTGATAAGAAAGTTATCGTAATTAGGTAGGTATTCCTTTTATGATAACTTCAAAAGCAACATTATTTCTTTTCTAATAATTACCTACCTCCAGGCTGTCCTTAAAACATTATTATTTGTAGCAAGTTTATCAATTATTTCTTTATGATTTATCTTTTCCCAAACACAACAATTTACTTATTGTTTTCTTGAAACTGTATTCTCCTGTATCAGCCAAAACTTATGTCATTTTAATTCTAGAGACAATCTTGGAAAACGAGAAATATAAAATAAATGTTTTACAGAAACTCCCAAAACACCTTAACTCTATCCATTAATCACATCCCATCGAAATAATCTTCCTCATCGATCACGGATATATATTAGTTCGGTATTTATTGAATGTGCCTTCACATGGAAACCATTTGTCTGGCGCCATCCGTCTTTATTAATATGTCATCGAATCGTGTAGTGTCTTCTTTTTTGGGAGATTGGAAAAAAGCTCGTTAGATTATCGTTTATGGAACAATCAATGTGAAAAAATTGATGGAGAAATCCATCGAAAAATAATTGATTTTACTACCCTAACGTAAATCATTATCCTGTCCTAATCCTGATTTATTTGGGGCCGGCACAGCATCTCATGTTATTCTATTAGTTATATCTTTCAGGCATTGTCTTATTATTCACTTCCTTTCTAGCCATATTATCTTTAACATGGACTGTAACTCTAAGAGGGAGGCCCTTACCCAGAAACGGGACAGCATGGGCCTCAAAAAAAAATGTCTTAATTAATTTGACAAATTGCAACTATTTACATTCCAAAACACACGCAATTCCAACGAACGAACGAACGAACAACGAACAACAAACGAACAACGAACGTTTCCCAAGGCAAAACTTTACTGTAGAATACTCCATAATTACTTTTTTCACGCGCATAACACTTTGTCACAACACCAATTTATCTCATCTGCTAGACGTCCGTATGTCACTGCAGGGATCTAGCAGAATATCAGCGTTAGGTATATTTGCCTGACACATGCTGAGCTGGACTCCCATTTGGTGCAACCTTGAGACGCACACCGCACCTTGTTTTTCCTTTTTTCATTTAAACAAAGTACCTATGTCATAATGTCACTCTATTTCTTTAGGTACTAAACTTATGTTTTTATTTTTTGTATATTGGCATCATGTTTTTATGTATATTCATGTAATTTGTTATCTTTTAATTGTGCTTTTGTGTGTCTTTTGTATGCACTGAATAAATGTTTTATCTATCTATCTATCAATTCAGCAAATAGTGCACAAGCTGCGCCCCTTGGTTTCACCCACAAAAGTCTCGATCTCGTTGGAATACCGGGATAAAAAGTATCATTCTAACTCAAGTCATGGTCTACTCATGTGCCAAATATCATCCAAATCCATTCAGCCGTTTAGCGTGAAAGCGTAATAAACTCACTTTCGCATTTATAATATTATTTAGGATTAAAGGCAATATTTTCACCACCATTCAAACCTACAATTCGAAACATCGGTTTAACCGTTCAAACCGTCAATCAAGTCCTCAATCGGAAGGCCGCAATGTTATTCACCCAACCCTCTGTCTATCACCCCTTTCATTGCAACTTTATCGTTTCATACAGCAACTAAGTTTCTGTCAACACATCCTGTATCGGCATCAAACGGTACAGACATGTCGATCACAAACAAAACTCCGTTTCGGAAACCCGCGTTTCGGAAACCTCCGTTTCGAAAGCCCCCGATATCATACAGAACATACAACTTACATAACATAGAGCGGATTCGTGAACGAATCAAAGATTAAAGCGGCAGACGACTGTAAACGATGGTTTTGTAAACAAATACAAAGGATTTGGACACACAAACTGTTCCATATGACATTCCAGTGAGAGTGCAAATCTGTTGCGATTGGGACAAATATTTGACGGGAACGGCTGCAGTATTATTTGTACTGAAGCTTTTGTGTGTACAAAATGTTTGATCCAATATCTGGACCAGTAAAATATGTTCATGAAGTATGGATGAAGCAGATGAAATATTCAATATATTTTAGAGTGAAATTCGTTATTTATGAGCTTTTTGCTTATTTTAAGTACCGTTTCGAAGCTTCAATAAATTTTATTATTATCGATACAAAGGTACTCATTCTAAATGTTTACTGAAGTATTTTAATGGAGATAAATTCTAAATACTGGTAGCCTACAAGTTTCATAAACTAATAAAAAATAGTCATCTCTTTGGAAGTATCATGTAACTTAAAATAGATTAAAATTACGAAAACAACAAAAAATCGTTTCTACATTTTCACACGCAACACAAAAACATACATAAAACCACAACGTTTCTTATAGGAAACCAACCGACCGAAGACATTTTAAAAACAGTAACATATTGTTTACCAACACCTGAAGCTGACCACACAAAACAATTGTCCGACCATCCGTCCATATATTGAGGTATTCACCCAATTGGAGGTCAGCAACAGACTAACAAGACACTACCTATGGACCGGCCATTCAAGACTGTTTACACACAGTTAAGGTGATCGGATAGGTTACGAACATATTGAGCGAATACGTACGTTGTATCATTGTCTTTGGAATTGGCTTTATTTGTGGTGAAAAGGTGCAATTTTGTTGTTTTGTTTTCTATTTTCGTAACTCGGCTAAATTAACATCTAGAAGTGCTACAAATAAGAATCTAGTGTGTTACGTATTTGGAAGAGTATTCATAGTTTAGTATCTACTTGATAAGTTTATGGAGAAAAAACAACCAAAATTATCGGCGTTTATATAATATATTGTGCAACCGTTTGGCAGAGAGCTTTTTAGACCGTTTCTAATTTTAAATAAACAATATTTTTTTTAACTTTAAAGTCCAACAAAAATATCACTACCAAAATAACAAGTAACAAAAATTGTGGAAGCTTTTAATCTGAAACTGCAAACGCCAGCTGACCTTTTAATATTAAAACAAAAGCAAAACGCTCTACGTGTAATATAAAAAAAGTATATTTTTAAACAAGCAATTCACATTTTATCTCGCAAACCCAGCAAATATTTGCAGAAGTACGTTTGGCTCTAACGAGATTATCGGCTTTGCTGTGCGAAAGTACAGCTAGAAATACCTGTTTACAGTTCATAGTTTTAACTAGGTAGCTTTAGATGGAACTTTCCTTAATAAATTAAAAGATAAAGTTTTAGCAATCAAAACAAATGCCAGATAGTCTGATAGGCTAAAAATCAAGTTATTTTTTCTTTTTCTTTGAGTAGGTAATGATTGATTGGTAACTTTTAGCCTTTGTAAAACTATACCTACTGGGAACGCAATTTTTTCATTTGAACTGTAAAATATAATGGTAAAAAAATCCCTTTACCTTTTAGATGGAAACGAGCTCGAAACTTACAGTATCGATGGCATCGATTTATCTGCGAGGTCACTTACAACAGCGAGTACATAAATGGATCTAATATTTTACACATCGATCCCGAAGGACCATTCTAAACCACCCTGGTCCTATTCGCCACACAAATACGTATGTCAGTGCAGTCGCGAGCCCAAAGCCTGACAACCTTTATGATACCGATATTTCCCAGTAATTGGGATATCGAAGTTAATTGGCAGGCCTTTTGTATTAAATTCCAAAATTCGGACGAATTTTGCTAGGCTGGTAAACGAATCCAGTATAATTGAGAATAATCTGGAGAGCTTTTTACCTGTAACTTGCTCTATATGTGATATTCACTAGACGTGTAAAACTTCTTGAAGTGTGAAATTTACAAATTGTATGTCGCGAGCTTTACATTAATCAAAGTATTACATAAGGCACTCTGCAAGCCCGCTAGAAAATTTTAAGAATTTCGTCGAGTAACGACGAAATTCTTAGAATTTTCTAGAAACTTCCAACATTAATTAAAGTTAATGCGTTAGCACTATTTGGAGCCATGTGGTGCTGTAATGCGGCTTTGAAATTGCGACTGTGCTCAATTATTACATTTATACAGTTTTCTTTGTTTTCCCTTGGTTATATAATTTAATTAGTAATGTATATGTACAATGTGTGTTGTGTATGAAGTTTGCTGTTGTTAATGTGCAGTCGTTTAGATGGTAGAATGCTATTTACTATTTACGCGTTACTATGTTTGAAATCTTTCCTTATACGTATTTATTCATGCAAATGAAATGACAACATCTGCAGTGTAATTAATGAAAAACTGTTGGATATATTGCATCTTACTTGACTAACATAATTCCTAATTTAAAAAAATCCTTACTTGTTAGCACATCAACGTTAAGCTGAAAACTTTGTCTGAGGAAATTTAGCTCTACTGCATTGCTTTTACTTCTTATTTTCAACAAAAAAGCACCGTTAAAATCGGTTTTAAGCAAACATAAACAAAACTTATTTACGTCACTGCTAAAACATTTTGCAGCTACGTAACTGAATCAGAAACGTTCGCCTATAGCAAGACTTTTGGAGCACCAGCAGCGGTGCCTCTAGAAATTACATTTATTTATTCCAACTTGGATGTTAACTGCGCGATATTGATTTATGTTCCCTCAAGTATTCAGAGCAACTCATCGAGACGGTATAAGAGGTGAAATTTTGAGTGGGAAAGGAAATCTGAGGATTACGGTGCCACCAGATTTGTTTAGTCAAACTACGATGTGAAAAGACTTTGAGAACTGCAGTTTGATTCTAGAGATGTGGTTTTGATTGGGGTATGTGAAGTATTTGGGTGAATTGAATTTGGAAATACAAACTCTCGGAATGTTTGAAAGGTCGAATTTGTTTTTAACAGACATTCAAATTTGAGTCTTTGTGGTTAAAGTAAGGTATCCTTGAATACAGCTCGGGATGAAAATCCAAAATTCTAACTCTATACTGATCGGAACACCAAATTCCAATGCTGAATTTATAGCCACAGAAACAATAATGACGGAAGCAATGATTGTATGTAACTCCGAATTCTGGCTACAATCCAATATAAAATCTTGGCGATCGACCAAACATCGTTCACAATTAATAAATTTCGTATCGTATTTTGTACTTAATTACGAATAAGTGGGAGCTTCCGATTGAGTGACAATTTGTAAAAGAGGAATTTAAATTATGAGGCTTGATATTTCGGAATAAAAGAAAAGCGGTTTTATCTGCAGCGGATATTTATCATTTTGCTAATATTTACAAAAGACTCGAATATCAACTGTGTCAATGATTATTAAGGGATGTGATTTTTCAATACATTATTAACATATTATTATGAAGCAAATTTTAACAAGAGTTTAATAATTAATGAAAGATATAATTTTTCATCTCTTCTTCGTTATGTATAATAACATTGTTCTTTTTTATCCTGAATGATTTGGTTTCCTTTTTTTTTGTTCACATTCTTATTTGGATTGACATACATGTTCGTTCACTGGAAAATCAAGCATTTGGGAATGTTTTGATCTTTAGTAGTCTGTGTCCTTTTTTGTGGACTTGTGAGGGGTTACGCAATTTTTTTTTTTTTATATACTAGTACATAAAAAAAAAAGTATAAGCCAGTCTTTGTGATTTCTTTCAGAATTATTTGACATCTGAACCTTTTAGTATATTAACAAACATATCAAATCTCGGAGATACCATTGATCCCGCGTTGCTTTAAAGCCAAGGCTCTTCAATGTGATAAAAAGAGTAAAACTTTAAATTACTAAATAGCAGAACACAACTATAGTTCTTACACTTGCAGAGTTATTGTTGTTGTTGTTGAAGCTGTTGTTAAGGTTGACGCGCGTAGAGAAAAAATCAATTAGTTCTCGTTAGGTTCATTACGTATAAATAGTGTTTACAAGTAAAACTGTTGACGATTCCTTTCTCTAATGTTAGTTACCGTGTAGCAGTAATCGCGGTCTCTGATTGATTGTAATTCATGTATATTCACAGTAATAAAATGACGCATGTCTCGTGCAAGCCACCGCGTCAGCAAAACATGTACAGTGAGACTGTACAACAACCGTAATAGTTGTATAATTAACTAAATGTTGCAGGTGCAAAAGCCATTGAACTATAAACTAAGCATAAAACTTTCAAGCCACCAACAGGTTAGGTTTGGTCCCTAAACGCCGCAGCCAACATTAGTTATTCAGCAGCAGGATTGCTAATACGCGACCGGAATGCCCGCCAAATTACTCTGCTAAGCTGAAGATTTGTAAGAATGCATGCTCAATTTGATGAAGTATATAATAATATCCGTATTATGATAGAAGGTGTAATAAGCATCTGCGTTATGTTCTTCATAATGTTTTCGATTTATCACACGTTAGACATAGGGATGCTACAAATTAAAATGCGCGGCGATTAATTCAAAACACAAAATATATTATCAGCTATAGGCACCTTCATTAAGTACTGGTTAAGGAAAAACCTGATGAAAAATAAAACTGCGGTATAAAAACAAACCGAAAAGGAACAGCCAAAGTAATGGTTTTGATTTCCACGATAATTTGGGGACCAAACAGAAAAGATTGAGTTGCTTCGAATCTTGTTTTTTTCGTAATTACCTTGGGGCACTTGTAATCTGTACCATTTGCCTTTCCTGGTACCCTAATTCCAACCTAAGCACTCACTCTAGTAAATCAAGTTTTATAATTATGTAAAGTCTGATGAAAAACCCTCAAGGGGACAATTCCAACATGCTCATCTTCAATTTCTGTACCTTTGACATCGTTTTAACATCTCCCTTTTCTGGACCTGGTAAAAGTATTCAATTTTGTACCCTATTTGTGTTTGTTAGGGTTCGATTCGAATCGACGTTTTCGAAATGGAATTCGTCCCGCGTCGCAAAAGGTCGCATCACGTGACAAGAATGCTTTCTTTAGCATTTTGATCGCATCTGATTGGGATGTGTGAAGTACATTTTATACACTTTTATCCTATTTATATGTTAAATGCTACTTCAGCTTTCGTGTACGTACAGTGATGATGAAAGGTAGGATGTTTTTTCAAAAAAGTACTAGTAAGTTATTATTCTGCTATAGCATTTGTTATTTGCTAAATAACATCAAACAATCAGATACCGTTACATAAAGAAAAAAAGTTTTTTTACATAACGTGGGTTATCTTGAATGGTTGTTTTCCTAGTTAAAATTTTCTCCCTAAGCGTCTACCGTAAACTCAGTTCTACACCAAATAATAAAACTACAATGTCCATCTGCCCAAAATAATTTACCTCGATGACATCATATGCATAAGCATCATAAAAGTTCCAGTGATATTTCCGTCCCATCTTTACGTCTACAAAATTCGTCTAAAAAAGACGTCGACGGAGGTCAGACACTAATTTGACATAACGCCCTCCTACCCGCTTGACACTAATGGAATGTTTTTATGAAGATGATAAAGTTCTGCCTTTCCATAAATTGTGGCAATCTGAGGGCAACTTAATAAAGAGCACAACAAAGGAGAGGAAGGCTTTTGTAAACGCTGTGAGGATTTTTTATTTTAAAGTTTAGGTGGTGACTTTTCTGTAGAAAATGAGGAAATACTTATTCGTCTTTTTAGAGTATTGTCTTAGGATAAATAATTTTGGTCGTTTAATAGATTGTGACCGTAAAAAAACTACGTCCTCCAAGAGCGTGCTCGAAAAAAGATCGGACCTTCATATTATTATAACATAGTATCCTTTAACCATGATCCTAAAATATCCTTTACACTTTCCCAAAATTATGGTCCTTGACATAAACCAGCTGTGCACACAACGAAACCTCGATAAAATACATAATTACCTATATCCGGAAAATGGTCCTAATTGCTTCACCAAATATTATTACGGGTCCTTTGAGTCTGGCAAATGAGTTTATTGGGCAAATAGCCTAATACCAACCTAATCTCAGTTAATTCCGCACAGAATTACACGTAAACCTCATATGTTATTTGACGGTATATCCCGAAGCTGTTTGCTCAGTCTTAGATTAGATCTAGCCCAAACATTTGTTTTGTAGGTTTACACAGAAAATGTTGTCATATACTTTAATAGATGGGATATACATGTTTGTGTAAAGCTATTCCTGTTTTTATATTAAATGAAAACAGTAGCCATAGTTGTAATGAATTCGTTGTAAACAGATTATAATCAATTTGTAATGGAACCAGTAATATCAATGCCCATTAAATTTGTACTTATTCCATAACAGCTTTCGCCCGCGGCTTCGCTCGGATGTCGAAAATTATCCCATAGAACGTACTACAGGGATAAAAAGTATCCTATTTGTTAATCCTGGTTATAAACTATCAATATTATATAATATAGTAGGATAGTAAGATATACAAAGTGTGAAGGTGAGACCACGTCAAAGAATCAACTAGTTTTTTTTTTTTTTTTTTTTAATATTACTTCCTCTGGACTCTCGATTTGTGTCTAAATCTAATTTTCATTGATAAGTACGAGTTAATCATTTTCATTCATATTTAAAGCAAAGAAAATGCGACGTTGCCATATTTTTTTTTTTATGAACAAAAATAGTCTGAATTCAATGTTTATTTATTTTTTATATTTCTAAGGGTTTTTTATATAAATAATCGAATAGAATAGAAGTTATTTTGAATTTTAAAAAAAGCATTTGTCAGCTTATTTTTTGATATGGTATCATTACATACCCATCATACCCTAGAGTTATGGGATATAAAAAACACCTTATATATATATATTTATAATCACGTTCTCGAAAACGGCTCTAACGATTACGATGAAAGTTGTAATATAGTTTACGGGGGCAAAAAATCTGTCTAGCTAGGTGTCATTTCTGGGAAAATAGTTTTCTCCGTAATTTCACCCGAGGTACGGCAATATTTGATGTGTTACATCCATAGCAGTACTCAACTGCTTTCCTGTTCAACTGGGTCACAAATCCAGACTCCGGGCTGCTACTGAGATATTCCTGATGGAAAAACCCATTAACACTTTGCCTGACCTGGGAATCGAACCGAGGACCTCATGCTCAGCAGTAGCAATTGCGTCCACTGCAATCCACTGAAAATGAGGCAATCTAGTAACAGTCTGTTAGTTCGACCATTTCGTTTATTACTATTGTGGCGGCATCTACAATCGCCAGATGCGAACTACGCATCAAATACCTGACGTCACACAACATCCTGACGTCACACAAATCCTGCATCGCGCAATTAGAGTTTACCGCGCGGTGGATATATATACAATCTCCCAACTTCAACCTCTGGGCAGTTGCCCACCAGACACGACACCCGTCTGGTCGGGGGATTCTCCCTTTTCTATGGTGGATGAGTGAACCTTACACCCTGTTCCTCATACCCCTAAATTATCATGAAGACTGAATGGTGTCGCAGTTACTATTTACTTACAGTGGTAGTTAGAAAATCTGAATGGTTATCCATATTGATCGCAGCATTTAATATGGTAATGCCGTACAAATAAAACAGAGTCAGTCGATTCAAAACCTCCCAGAAAGTATACCCAAGTGAAACGCATCGCTTCCAACCAAATCATGGCTTACTTCGGGACGTACCATCGGACCCCTGCAATGGTCACATTTGCGAAAGTAAGAGGACACAATCCGAATAAACGACGTCCATCGAACGTTTTCATTTTCCCTTGATACGTCTTCTGTAAACAAAAGCAGCATTGTAATAGCCTGTTTTGGGAATAGATTCTTTGTATTGTTTTGTACCGTTCAATGGTGAGGGTAAATGGCACGGAAGGATTTTCGTCGATTCTTTTTTCCGCGTCAGGGTATATATTACTTTGAATTATTGCGCCCTATTCCAAGTTACCATTTTTGCGGGATGAAACGGGAAATGACCGGTTGTTTCACGTAATAAACATGTTTTGAATTTTTTCTCCGGGAACAATAAAAGGGGTTGTTTGCTGGGTGTTTTATAAATGCTAATAGAAGGGTGGTTGTTTGTTGATTTTATACCAAAAGTTTTCAGAAAGAAGATACGATTTATGCTGGAGTTTTTTGTAATTATAATGTCTAAAGATTTTTGTATCTTGTGGTTTCAAGAGGAGAAAATTCACAAGGGAACAATTCCCATTTCTCATAGGTGTCCTACGATAACAAGTAAGGGTTTGGAAGGCACTTAAGTTGGAAATAATATACTGCATTTCCCAATAGGGTATAATATTAAGGTACGGTTTAATTTTTTATTTTATTTATTTATTAAAACTTTATGCACAAGTTAAAAATACTGTACAAAGGCGACTTATTTTCGAAGTGCCAAGGATTGGATCAAGAGAAAGTGTGAGTCCCTATTGTTATTTCCGTAATTGTTTCTGAATTGTAAACGTAGGCTTCTACTACACTAAGTTTATTAATAAAGTTTGAAACCCTTCTCATATTTACAAAAGCCTGACACCTGAAACCAAGATGGGTTTCAGGTGTCACCTAACACTCTAATACTCTAACGTAAACATTTGTACTCAGGGGCGTCACATAAAATTAATCAATCATTTACTTTAATTAATGTTCAAGGTTGCCTGGAAGAGATCGCAGAAAGCGATAAGGCCGCCCATTGTATGTTTTGTAGTGTTAAATTTATGATTAACTATGTATTTTCTGGTGTACAATAAAGTTTATATAAATAAATATAAATAAATAAATAATGAATATAAATAAATATTGACCAAATTGACTTGTAAAAGCTCCACTTACAGAAATGAAAAATTTATTTAATTTACTATGACAGCTTGAGAACAGTTTACTTTTGTTACATGTTGTGCTACTTAGGATAGACGCAATAATATGCTGGTTAATTAAATTTAATTGTTAACTACTAACTATGAATGTTTCTCCCTTGTTGCCTAAGTTGTTCCAAGCAGTTGAATGTAACAAGATATGCCTGTCCGTTCATAATTCAGGAACTATGTGATTTATGCGAATATATTCGCCGGATGTTCCATAATGGAATCAGCATGGTGAAGTTTTAAAAGGGGGAGAATGTATTATGAGGTTATTTACATGGGGGAGGGAATAGATGATATGTATAAAATTCAAAATTCTTAAGTCATTTATTCAAACTAGGCTGAGAATCAGCACTTTTCGAACGTCAAAATTACATATGACAGTCCCCCAAAACGCCCACCCTTCACCACTTCCTAGTGCGTTAGCTGGGAAGAAGAAGTGGCGCAACAAACTCCCCAGTAGCACAGTTGTCTGTTTAGTTAGAAGAAAAAAAAGGATTCTATATGATGGCATGGTATTATATTTGGTGTCTGAAGATTAAATGACAGATGTTGATATTTTACACTACTAAACTTCTACTTATCACGTTGATAATCCAATCGATATCGATCGATAAACCAAGTTGCAGGAATCCAGGTGGTTTACTTTTTTTATTTTGTAGCGTTACTGTATTGTATAATAAAAACTAAAACCCAACTACGAGAAAAAGCCAACTAAAAAGGTATAAACAAGACATTACGTAGATAGACAAATTAAAAACCCGGAGTCACACGTCGTGTTAGAGATAGGCATAAATCGAACAGATAACGTGTGATTTCGAGTTTTTTATTTGTCTGTCTGTGATGTCATGTTTATACTGTTTTAGTTGGTTTTTTTGCTATAGTAATATAATATTTTAGAAATGTGCTAATTAAGCCTTTTCAGTAGTTTTTTTTTTTTTTGCATAAGACAACTTTGACCTCTGACAAATTCGTAGCTGCTTAACCGGACTTTTCTATGGCTGCCTTAACCCAGATACGCCTACTGTCCTATATGCTACTAACTGAAAGCCTCCAGCCAGGGCGTAAATATAACTTATAAACTAGGCAAACGCTCGCTAAGGGCACCCCTTGTGGGGTACGAACCTCGGCTTAGGGCGTCGCTGGGGGGAGGACAACAAGATGGGACAGGCTGGATCAAACAAATATTATTATTATTAATAGAGGAATTTAAAAAAACTAAAAACTAAAAACTACTGGCTCAGCTACGACGCGGGCTGGCGCATCGTCGAGCAAGGGTCGGGGGAGAGTATCATTTACTTGGGAGGGTCGCGATCGCGGACCTCTGTGGCGAGGTCGGAACGTGTGTCGTCGGTGTGTGTGTTGTTTTTACTGTACTGGTGGCCCTATTGCTCTCCTGGAGGAGGGTTATGAGGTCATCTGGGTCGGTGAGAACATGCCTTGGACGGCGGACTTTACTAATTCTAGAGGGGATATAACTGGCGGCCCTCACAACCAGAGGGTTGCGATGTTTGGCGGCTTTATCAAAATAACGCGTTGCATTGTGTTTTAGAAATTGGGCAATAGTGGGGATTTTAAGGTCGAGATGGAGGATCTCGTTCCTAATATACCAGGGGGAACCCATCCTATGGATTTTATGGGATTTTTTAGCTAACGCCCAGGCGGCACATGCGTAGGTCTTATTGATCAGGCATTATTGGTCGAATGCACGCCGTGTACGTACGCAATTTACACTTGAGTGACAATTTGCATCGTGCATTCAGAACAGAGTGGAGTCTACCGAGTCTAGCGAAAGCAGCTCGCGAGCGAGCCTGCTTTATGTGCTCTGAGAATGTGAGTTTGACATCGAGAACCACACCTATTTATTTGGCTCGCTTCTCCTAGAGGATCGGCTTGTCAAACATGGTGATTGGTCGGGGGCGTGTGTTATTGAGTTTGAGTCTCGGTTTCTTGAAGAGAATCGCTTGACTCTAATCGAAATTGACCTCGATTCTCCACTTTCCGAACCACGTGCCGAGCTTGTCGACTGCGGTTTGGAGAGTGAGAGCTATCGCGTCAGGGATTTTGCCTGAATAATAAATAGCCGTATCGTCTGCGAACAGAGCCAACTGCGCCTTTTTACTTTTAGGGATTTCGCTGGTGAACAGCGTGAAAAAATATAACACCGCATCCATCATCATCACAACATTTAAGTTATATTTGGCTGTCTCAAAGTTTTATTGTCGCAATGAATGATAATAAGACTTCAATATCCATAATCGGTGAACTAGAGCTACGCATAATGAAAGTCATAACTATGCATGAGTAAGCTACCTACCCACGCGTATCACAGAGTCCTATTTCCTTGACCCATTTGGTTAATACTCCCAAGAACTGTTATATAGAATGTTTAGGAACTTTGTGGTTACAACAACAAAACAATAAGGGCCAACGCTCAATCGGAAAGTTATAAACTTATTACAAAATGGTCTTGCTAGAGAGTTGGTTGGTGCTTCTTAACAGCTTAAACACTAGGAAGGGTTAAACGGACTTTATTTTAAACGTTTGAAAGTAGGTACTTATTGATTTTTAACTGTTTTGAATACAGTTAACCATGTAAACAGAAACTGCACGGGTTACTTGAAAACGATTATCAGTAACTGGTATTTTCAATTGAACTTGTGACAAAATAATTTTTTTGCATAGTTAGTTAGTTAGTTAGTTAGTTGTTAGTATTTTAACTTGTGCAGTTACTATAAAAAATACCCAAATCACTATAGGTGTGCCTATAATATTTGAAGAATTTCCTGACCTGATGACAATGGGACCACCTCGGAAGTAATACTCTTTCAAACAAAAAATAATTTTGCAAATCCGTTTATATATTATGGAGTTATGCCCGAAAATACATTAAAAAAAAAATATATGTATAGAAACATCGAAATTGATAACCTCCTCCTTTTGGAAGTCGGTTAAAAATGATGCTTGTCAACATAATTATACGTGCCTAAGTAATAACTCGTTAAAACACTCGTAACATTAAAACTCAATAAAATTTTCGCTGAAAACATTCAAAATAATAACAAGCATTATGTAAAATCACGAATAAAATAATAATTATGCAAACAGGACGTTAAAATCATACACTGACAACTATAATTTATCCCACCGTACATAACATAACAATATTGTGACCAATTTAAGTAACTCTTGTAAATATTATTACCACAATATTTTATCGGATTTCATAACTTTTAAGTGCATATTAAAATCATGAGGCCACTAATCAGAATTAATAATACATCACTAATGAAGGTAGAACGAACTTTATCATAATTTCTAGGGCATGTGCAGTGCATCATTATTTCTGATTAAAATTATCCGTTTTATTGGATTTTAATGGGCAATTACTAGTAATTCCATTACTGAATTTCTCTATGGATGTTTATTACTGTAATTTACATATACGTATACTTACATAAACTAATGCCTACATTTACATTATTTATTATATAATTCTGTATATATCTTTCCGTGACACCACTGCGGGCCCTATCGGAATACCAGCGCTACGACATTTATTTTTTAAATGTCGCAGCTTTATGCTGAGATAGGAGCCTTTTGGCCTCGTACAGGACTGCATTAATTATTAAGTTTACTTTGTTTTTTTATTGTTCTTTTTTTTATTTATGTTTAGCGGTTTATTTATTTTTTCCTTTGCGAGTCTCAATGAATACTTTTCTTTCTTTCTTTTTTTCCTACATTCCATGGGAGTACGCAGAAACTACAGAACTACTACTCCTTCTGCTTCGTTTACGTTCATACATCTGGGTCAAAAACGAACGCCGGTTGTGAGTAGGTACTTCGCACCTGACCATTCTGAAGAACATCACCAATAAAGACCACCAACATAAAGGTCACCAACATCACTCTTATCGTGTCACCCCCGGCGTTTCCACTCATATCGGCCTTATTCATGACTTTTTTTTTTTTTTTTTTGAGGATGGGAAGTCATCAAAGGACTTCTCCCGCTCTGGGTGGAGCGAGAGGGTGTGTCAGACTTTTACTGAATAAAACCCACCCGTGTTCCTTCCGTTGCCTGTGTGCCGGGACCGTGATATCCCTTTCGGACAAACCCGCAACCCCAGCAGGCATTGGCCCTTACGGACCCCGTCAGTTGGTGCTGACATCCCTTTGAGGAGCGCGTGGAACACAACGCGCCGTCGACCCGGGCCTGGTCCTTATCGGATGGCGAGCTGCCTTATAAGATACCTTCATTACTGTATTTGTTTTAGTGAAAAAGTTGTTCGAAATCTGTGGTTTGCCAACTAGTACAATTTGAGGTTTAGAGGATTTTTTAGGGCATAAAAAATGGAATCATTAACCCGATTATTATTAGAATATTATGGGTCAGCTAATATGATAAACATTTCATGATAATATTATGCTATAGGTATGCTATAGCATCATCATGAAACGTGTGAAGTCGTGTTCCAGTCTATTTAGATGTATATATAACTATCATCAGCCCATAATTTTATCGAGTATCATAATATGATTGTAATTGTTTCACAAAAAGTAAATTATTTACCGATAAAATAAATACCCATAATAATACCAGCCTGTTACTGTCCCACTGCAGGGCAAAGGCTTCTTCTCATACAGAGAAGGCACGAGCATTGATCACCACGCTTGCTCAAGAGGGGTTTGTGATTTCAGACTTATTTATTTATTTATTATTGCATAATGTACACTCAGTTACAGGCTAGGCTAAAACTTATGAGTACATGAACCTGCTAGGGTCTTATATTAACTATAAGTCCAGGGTTCCTCCCGATGTTTTCCTTCACCGATGTCAGTAATGTCTAAGATAAACTCAAAAAGTACATATGAATTGAAAAAGTCACGTTGGTACTTGCCCGGATTTGAACCCACAACCTCGTGCATGAGAGGCGAGGCCTTAACCACTGGGCCATCACGACAAGTGGGGTAAAAAATACCCATTACATAGTAATACTAACCGAAGAAAATATAGTAAAATATTTCCTTGTTAAACGGCAAAGCCCAATTTAATGAATGGGTAGGCAATTCGGTCATGTACATTGTGGGCATACAATGGGCCGGTGATCGCTCTAACCGCGGGGCTATCATTGGACGGGTGTATCGGACGAAAATACCCGATCGCAACTTCGGGTCACAAATAAATAGATTTCAGTATCGAATTTGAATTAAATTGGGCGAAACCACCACGGCCAGCTCCAGCGCTTGAGCACAGCATCGTAAAATATTTTATAGCTATCGATATTTAGTTGTGTGTAAGAAAATAATCAGACAGACTTCTATTATCTATAATTCCAGGTTTTTTCAGGATGCCAATCCGTCTTGAGCAAGCGTGGTGATCAATGCTTGTGCCTTCTCTGTATGAGAAGAGGAAATTGCCCTGCAGTGGGATAAATTTATAGGCTGTTTTTTTTAAATCAAAATCAAAATTCATTTTCTATGCAGCTATGTCGTGTTTTGCACAAACTCACTTTGCCTACTAATTATACAATATTTAACTGTTGGGGCTTTTTGTGTCCGGCAATTGAAATCACATTTTCAGTATTTGTTTTTGATCGATTTATAAGAATTTTGGTAACCTAATTAATGTTGTCAATGGTTTATTGTACCTTTGATAGATTAACAAAATAACATAAAAATAACATTCATCGAAGTTATAAAGTGGACCCGCAAGCTAACTATTTTTTTTTATTAGAAATGAAAAATGAAAAATATTTTATTTGGGACACGCACAGGAATTACAAACCATTTAACAAAAGGAGCACTAAAAACTAATAAAATAAACAAATATAAAAATAACGACCTGTGTGACGCCAAAAAGGCTTCTATCTCAGGATTAGAATCATTAATCACTAGTCTCTAAGTTACAATTGGTCTCAATAGTCGCGATTTTATGAAAAATTCATTCAATTGACCAATTCTAACTTAGAGAGATGTATTAATAATTTTATCGTCAATCATATTTTGATCAAGATACAACCTGACACTGACTTGCAAATTGCATACAATTTAAGAAAAATTGAATTTCGTGAGCTACTTTTGCGCATCCACAACATGAGATAAACTTTTTACAAAATATGTTGAATTTTTTTTCATGCTTCATAATTTGGATCATTTAACTTAACATTTAGCATTCCAAGACAGCGTATTACGAGTACCACAAGAAATCCATTGAATTGTTAATAGCTATTTCGTTTAAGAGAAAAGGGCAATGAGAGAAGTCCATCAAATAAATTCTGCCCAAAAACTCGCTGCAATAAAATAAAACTTTACTACGTTCATAAAACGTTACAGTCGTTTGTGGAACTTTAAATATAATATTTAGCATTTTTGAATTGAAGTATAAAATTATATTGTTTTTCTCCCTAATGGTGATTTGCATTGGCGCTTTGAACTGAATTAAGATCATTCACGGTCTTTTCGTGGGTATAATGATCAACGTTATTTTCCACTTAACTTACGGAACATAACATTACGCCTGTAATCACCGAAGGGTTAGGCAGAGGAATACCTACACCCACATTTTGCCAAGACCCGTTTAAAAGGGGGCGAGCCTATTGCCATCAATCGAGCACAAATCCAGAGTCCGGGCTGCTATTGAGAAAGATGGAAAAACCCAATAACACTTTGCCCGGGAATAGTACCCAGGACCTCATGCTCAGCAGAAGCGCTTGCGACCACTAGACCACGAGACCACTCTTAACTTAATTTTCCAAATAATGAACCAACTAATTAAACTTGAACATAACATTAATAGTTTCGTTCTTTTTGTTTCAGATGTCATTACAACAGTTGGAGAGCGAAAACCAGTTGATCGTGACTTCATCTGCGTCACAATGATAAAATGACGAAATATGTTAAACAAACGCAATAGCGCGCGGACTAGACACTGTGGTTCGAGCATGTACAGCCATGTCTCGTTATGTGCACACATCAGAAACCCCCAACAAGTTGTCTTCTTCAACATCTACTTCATTCTCGTCGTGACATGCCTCTCCGTAGATACAGTTAACTCCAACACCACAAATATGAACAGGCATTTCAACGAAAAAGGTGTAAAATACATCAACGAAAAACAGAACGATGCTCCCGACGACAATTATGAAGATCACGACCCCTCACATGCAGATGTCAATTTCGATACGAACCCCTATTACAATAGTGAAAATTTTCTACATTTGAATACTAAATTTTACAATAACGAGAATAACGCTTACAGCAATTACGAAGACTATAAAAAGTTCTATCTGAATCCTTCTAATCCAGTCCCTAAATCTAATGTTAAGTTTAAGATAAGTAGTAGAATAGTGCAGACTAAGTATGGAAAATTACAGGGGATAGTTTTGGCTATGGACGAGCACAGATATTTGAGTCCGCTTGAGGTTTTTTTGGGCGTACCGTACGCAACACCGCCGGTTGGATCCAACAGGTGAGATATTTTAGACCATTTTACCTTTTTAAGTATTTAATTTTATGCTCGCTTCACCATTATAATTAAGTAAAAAAAAATATTTCGTTCAATTTGCACAAACTTTTAAAGAGTACCGTATAAAATATCAAACTAACCTCGAAGAAAAATAAAAGTGATCAGAGGTAATACATTTACTTTTTAACGTCCTTACATAAAAACGTTAAAGAAACTTGTAATAACTTTTGTGATAGTTACAAATTGTTTTGCTAACTTTTAGCTGGTGCGTAGGTATTTGTATATGGTGGCTTGTTAATAGCAAAAGTTTGGGAGTTCATTGTATCTTACTTACTTTGACGTTTGTTATAAGAAAACAAATGCCTACCTAGGTTTTTATTCCACCAGTACGCAAAATAGCAATTCTAATATCCATAGTTTG
Source organism: Agrochola macilenta (assembly GCA_916701695.1). NCBI lineage: Eukaryota > Metazoa > Arthropoda > Insecta > Lepidoptera > Noctuidae > Agrochola > Agrochola macilenta. The sequence continues at coordinate 2,957,097 of OU753554.1, read as the reverse complement.
TATTAAAAATTTTCTAATGCCATAATGATGATGATGATAATCATAAAAATATTTTTATGATTACCATCATCATTATTTTCAGTCGCGTCCGTCCCATTGCTATCTTAAGCTCTCCTCATTTTTTGCCCTGGTTCTCTGGTCTTACCTAGTATCATCCAGATCTTACCAGCTGACTTTTGACGGTTGTCGAATACAACACTACTTCTACTTTCTCTTGGTAACCACTCAGTAAGCCAAGGATACTGTAAATTGCAGTGGTGACAAAGTGGATAAGGCCACGACTGAAGAGTTGTATGTCGTAGGTTTGAACCCAGATAGGCACTTTACTTCGTGTCATATTTATTTCATCACCGCTGCACTCAAAACGGTGAAGCAAAACATCGTGACGATACGGACAAGTCTTAGAAGTAAACAATTTCAAAGACATGCGGCATTCACTAACCAGAACTGGGCCCGCGTGGTGAATAACGTTTTACTCCCTCTCACAGAGACCTGTGTCGCAGCAGTTTACGTGCTGATTATTTATTTATTTAAGTTTCCATGCACAACATTACAGAATATGATCCCAAGGCGTTGTTCTATGCTGTATGTTGCTATGGTGTATTATGCTAATGTCATCGTTATTCTTGTTTTTGTTCTAGGTTCAGCCCAACACGTACTCCATCTCCATGGGATGGTGTCCGCGTATCCGATAGACCAGGTCCTGCATGCCCGCAGAAACTACCAGACATGGATGATGAAAGGACCATATTAGAGAAAATGCCTAAAGGCAGACTAGAATATTTGAAAAGACTGATTCCCTATCTTAAGAATCAAAGTGAAGATTGTCTATATTTAAACATTTTCGCTCCATTGCAAAGTAAGTACTTCACAAAAATATTCCATTTAATGTACCTCTGCAAGTTGGTTTCGCTCCTCGTACGTCTTCCAAAGTTCCGGGACTTCATGGTGCCGAGATATGCGAAAAACATAAACAAATAGGTAATAGTAATAAGCGTTTATTAATAAAAAGGAACAGGAAATATTGTGACATATTCGGTGAGCCACAAACTAAGCGTCGCTTATACAAGATACTAGCGACGCTCAGTTTGTGGATCAGAAACAGTATTTACTATGTCATTGAATATAACAATGTTATACATAATTTATAAACAAATGTCACAGGTGTTTCTGATATATAATCATTTAATTTTTATTTTATTTTATTAATACTGTTTTTTCAACATCAGTCAATACTTAATAAAATTATAATAATATTTGCCTATTTTATGCATAAGTAAATTATAAGCATTTTTAGCTCAAATACTGTCTTAGTAGATTATTAAATGCCAGCAACATAAACACAAATTACATGTTTGACGTCAATGCCTGAATATTTACGCCTACATGCTTAGGTTTCTTGTCATAGAATATTATTGTAATGAGTTCAAAAAGCTTTGAAATCAGACATGTTTTATCCACATCCTTGTAGGCAAAGGTCTTGTTTCCAATCCTCCAATTAAATCTAATTTTAATTACCGTTGTCAAAGTCAAATAATTTATTTCAATTAGGCACATAAAAAGCACTTTTGAACGTCAGGAAGTGTAATGTTCAAAAGGAAATACCTACACTATAGCTGTATGTAAAATTTCGCTTTTACGCTTTCTCAACTCGCATCACAACGAAATATTTCAGAATGATGTATGTTATACGATATTTTTATATTACGTTTACGATATTTATTAGACGGTAAGCATTGTCTGCCGTGTAATGGAAATTGAGAGAAAAAAAAAAGAAAAAAAAAAACTGATATTCTGCAGTCGCTTATTAACGCAATGTAAACTACCTACATAATATATTTTAAATACTAAAATTATTAAGGATTTTTGTTTAAAAAAACAACTCGATAAACTTACTTATTCGCTCATATAGCTACCGCGTGTTTGCACGCTTCGGTCGGTTAAGGCTGGTTTCACAGCTATCCGGGAGACCCGTACAAGCCGTCCGTACACGGAAGAGCCGTTCGGGTAGCGTCCGCAGTGCTCTGAAACGAGGGAGTAGTACGATACGTTGTACGGACTCTACCTGGAGCGGGTCGAGTACGGACCAATCCGCGTCACTGTGAAACAATGTTCTAGCGGCTCATGTGTGTCTCCGTTCCGGGAACCCGAACGGGCGGCCCGTATGGGGCTCCCGGACAGCTGTGAAACCAGAACTATGAACCGAAGTATGAAAAGACGCGGTAGCTAGATAAGCCAAGCTAAACGATCTTAGCTGCGTTCCTAATGTGGCCTGCGCTTTAAGTTATAGTCATAGTGCGACTGCTAGTAACCGCCTGAGGTACGTAAGCAGTGAGACGGGAGAGGGCGCCATTGACAAAATTGGCAGACTGAGTTAGCTTGGCTTTTGTCTACCTCCTCCGTCTCACCGCTCACATACCTCAAGCGGTAACTAGCAGTCGCGTGGACTATAATGAACTAGCCGACCCCACTAACCAGCAAAAATTCAAACTAAGGCGAACAACTCTCTATTATCATCATAAAAGTTTTACATTATCCCTTTCATAACGGCCACACAAAAGGTGACTACGTCACTACAACAGACTTCATTAGAACCTTCAGAAACATCTGTTGTCACAACTATTTCTTTAGCTAAATGTAATTTATTTAATGAATAGAACCTCACCTTTTGTTTAAAGAAGCAATCTATTATGTAACCTACAAAGATCAATTTTCTAGTATACATTTTTATTCGTAGACTTTAGAAGTTCTCTTTGTGACGCGACATACTGCATTGTTATCGGATTAGAAGTTTAGATACGCGGTTTGTGTTTATTGAATATTGTTTTAATCTTGTAATTGACTGAACTCTTCTGGTTTTAGTTTTGCATAACGCTTAATTTTTTTTGTGCCTTGGAGACCTAATTCTATTTAAATGGACTATCGCGTTGGTGTCATGGCTGCAAGCGCAACTATTGAGCGTGGTGGGGTCCTGAGTTCGATTCCCAGGTCGGTTAAAGTGTTATTGGGGTTTTCCGTTAGGAATTTCTTAGTAACAGCCTGGAGTTTGGAAGTTGGTGGTGTGATTCGCCCGTGCCTCTCCGGTCGTGTCGGATTGCCATCCCATCGGACTATGAGAGTGAGGGAAGAGAGAGTGCACCTTTGTCTGCTTACACACCTGTGCCGCCTAAGCCTAGTCTCCGCTGAGATTTGTCGCCATGGCCGAAATTCGTTCTGGAGTACTATTATTATAATTCAAATATATGGTCTGATTCACTGTATTTGTATAGGCTTTAGTTTTCTTATCTAGAAAGAAGAATTGGAGGTTTTAATTAATTTAATAAAAACCACGGATAGACGTGTGGAAAAGGCAAATGAGGCCTTTGCCCAGCAGTGGGCCATTACGGGCTGAATAGATAGATAGATCTAAACTAATATTTTAAAGAGAAAAGATTTGACTTTTTGTATGTTTGTTTGTAACGCTTGCACGCTAAAACGGCCGGATGCATTCGGATGAAATTTGGCACATGGGCAGACCAAAACCCGGGTTAGGATATATAATAATATTTTTCAATATTCCCACGGGATCGAGACTTATGCGGGTGAAACCACAGGGCTAACTAGCATATAATAAATACAGTATTATCTATAAGATTTTTATGTTTTAGTGGACGAAACGAAGCTCGCGTTACCAGTGATGGTGTATATTCATGGCGAGAGCTACTCTTCGAGTTCCAGTCACCCATACGATGGCGCAGTACTTGCTAGCTATACAGATCTCATCGTGGTCACCCTAAACTTCAGACTTGGTGTTTTAGGTAAGATATTTTTTTAAATGTTTTTAGGTTCCTTCAGGTTAGGCCTAACGCGCATAGGTTGACCACGACCGTCATCATAGTTGCAGTAACCACAGTTTTACGTAATATTGGAAAGTGGTCACTGTGACTATGACCGCGGTCGTGGTCACTGTGCGTGTGGTCACTTTCGGTACAAATAAACAGCAGTCGGTTAATTATAATCATGACCTATTTTAGGGTGATCAATATCGAATTGTCGACGACAATTGATTGTACGAGTATCTAGTTGCAATTTGTTGTTCCTACACTATACATGGTAATACCAAATCGTAATACATTTATACGTCCGAAACAAACGCATTTGCTAAAGTTTTCCTTACGTTGTAAATTGTTCCTTGTTTAAATGACCAAACTGGTGCTTCAGTTACACAATAGTGCCCATTTACGGTACTGTACCCCGAAAATTAGGGTCTAAGAGGCTGCGTAGGGGAGTTTATAATACCCTGAAATTTGAAGTTTCAAACCTTTTGCGGGATTCTACGTAAATGGTATGGCGTGGTAGTTATTAATTAGATTCAAAGACGTCTTCCACAGTTGACATAACTACACACAATCCCTATTAAAGATACTTCTAATTAATTTTTGCGGTATATCATCCTGACTTATGAGTGAAGACTGCTCAAGTGGTTTAGCAGTAGTTTTGCACGTTTGTATTCAACGAATTATTATTAAATTATTCCAAGTTATAGAGAATACTCTAGCTGTACCTACATATATCTTTTCAAATGTTAAAAAGTAATAACAACGGTAAATCAGCTTTTATTTAAAACCTTGTTTTTTAGTCATAAAGTTTTAAGTGCTGAGCCATCCTAACTTATATTATAAATGAAAAATTGAGTTTGTTTGTTTGTAACACTTTCATGCTAAAACGGCTGAACGGATTTGGTTAAAATTTGTCATCTGGGTAGACCATAATCTGGAGAAGGACATAAGTTATTTTTCATCGTAGATTGTAGACGAAGTCGCGGGCAAAAGCTACTTAAAATGTAAAGTCGTTACTAATAATAAAGATCGACTTAATTATTCATTTTGTGTTCCCAAAAACCATGAAAATTAATAACCACGTAAAAGCCCAAGCGACACTTTTGCCCCTCCGTCAACAATATCAAACAAAACAATCAAATTTTAAACCACTTAAACAAATCAAGTCTACACAATTTAAGAGTCCAACACAAAGTTTAGATTCGTCTTCATTTGAATAAGTGAATTAAGTGAACGTCATAAAGTCGACGTCTTATTTCGCAAAATACTTGAAAGTTCAACGGCCCGAAGTTGGAAGAATTCTTGAAATATAATCAAGGTTTATTTCCATACTCATCTTTGCATTGCAAAGTTCAGTCTATTAGCCGTTTTGATACCTCATAATTTATGAGACTTAATTATTGATGATAATGGGTTATTCTTATTTTAGACAATAGTCTTTAGGAGTTTCATAAACATCTACGTGTTCTAACATAATTATACTTCAAATATCTCAATAGTTGCAATGGTCCCAAGATAGTTCCTGGATGTACTCCATTAATTAATAATATGTCAGTGAGCTATAATGTCAATGAATATACACACATTGCTAGGTAAGCATATGTATTAATAAACATAGTCTTTTATTTAAGTGTGATATCAAATATAATTATGCATGGGAGCTTAGTGAATTAGAATTTATAATAAGGTGTTTCGAAACTATTAGGAAAGGTCACGTAGTATTATTTTTGACATGGGACTTAAACATAACTGGTGAAATGTGGGTGTACTGCAAAGACCGAAGCCTGCCTAGGTCGCGGGGAAGTCCGAAAAGGACACCGAGGCCTCTGGCAACGTACAGGCAACTGAAGGAACACGGGTGGGTTTTAGCCAGTAAGTGTCTGTCACACTCTCCCGCTCCGGCCAGAGCGGTAGAAGTTATTTGACCACCAAAAAAAAGATACACCTCTGCCCAACCTTTCCGGGCAATAAGGCGTGATGTTATGTTAAATGTTGGCACTAAGGATCTAATAATATAAAGTACAATAGACGACGTATATTTAGTAACCTAATCCGCTTAACTGCTCTTAAAAAAGTCATAAAGAACCCTGTAAGAAGATACTCTTCTTACAGGGTTCTTTATGACTTTTTACAATGGATTTCCGCAAAGTCACGCCTGCGTCTATTATTATCTATGTAATATTACGAGTATGTTGGTTTCGATTATGCTTTGACAAAAATATTGTATTTCAGTAAGTTAATTTACATTACTCATTACTGATTACGACAAATTGATGCACTCCAATTCTCATTAATTCCCTGATCGTAATCAACTCAGAAAGTATGTCTGAAATCGTCGCACAAATTCAATTTGCGATTTTAAATGCTCTGATTTACAGTTACAGTGATGCAGTTACTGCTATGTCAATTGGCAATCAACTCCCGATTGTATGGAAACAAATATGAATGTTTCTGTATGTGGTTGATACGGTATATTCGTTGTTATATTGCTGTATCTCTTCATTGGTTTACATGAGAGGTCTGATGCATAAGTTGCGTTTTTAGATTACTGTTGCCCGAAATATTTAATTGTATAAACATACAAATGTTAAGATTTGACTGCTTGACTGATACTTAAAAAAAACAGAACTGGCAAAATGTGGGTGTACTTTGGGTACACATCTGCTTAACCCTTCCTGAATTACAGGCGTGATGTTATATATGTTATGCAAACATATAAATACAGGATTTAAATACAGCTATTTCAATTTCTACCTTGTAGAATTTGTAGGTTATATAATTCTGGTAGAGCATTCTGTATAAGCCTGAGACTTATTAGTAGCGACAGTTATAGCACAGGTATAAGCAATAATATACCTGAAAATTTATTTGTAATGAAAAAATTGATTACATTTTTATCACGGCCTTATGTTTTGTTCGTAGAAGATTTAATTTCTTCCGTTCCATTTGTTTATTTTTAAGAGCTACAAAAACAAAGCAACCGTAGAATTGTTGAATGTTGAATCAAAACTTGCATAAATAGAAAACACACACCCTCAGCACCAACCTTTTTTTTTTTTTTTTGTGGTTGGGAAATTATCAAATAACTCGTTCCGCTCTGGGCGGTTACTGACTAAAACCCACCCGTGTTCCTTCCGTTGCCTGTGTGCCGGGGCCGCGATTTTGGACAAACCCGCAACCCCAGCACCACCATTCAGGCACCATTCCGTAATTCATTTCATCTCACTTGACTAACAAATTGTGCAGAGTCCAACTGATACATTGCACATTTTTCCGTTCACTAGAAGTGAATCAATGAAGCAAATTGAAAAGCCAAACAAACATGGACTTCAAAACCAACAAATATCACGAAATATTATTTTTATTGAACACTTGACTCTGCTCACGACTTCGTCCGCGAGAATTGGGCTATACAATGCATTTTTTTTTTTAATCCTATTGGTAGTTCCGGGGATTACCCCATACATACAAACAAACAATTTTAATTATTTATTATATTAGTATAGATTTCATTTTTAAACGAGGGATACGACTGAAATAAAAATGTAACCGTTGCACCTACTATGTTCACAAAATATTCCAAACAGTTTTTCAACAACAGAACATTCGTGCGTAATGAACGTGATTTTATTTTGTTTCTTTTTCTGTGAGTTGTGTTGATACGGACGTGTTTCATTCCATTTCAATTCATTTCAATGCTACTTGCTATTTGAATTAAACCCGCCCCTTGAGGATAGGTTCAACGTGAAAATATATATCGGGAATAAATTTTATTTGTAGGTATTTGGCGTGCAATCGTTTCGTAAAAGCATACCGCTGTAATCATCGTTTTGTAACGCTTCGATGGATTGTTTATTAAAAATGCTATCAATTTTTGTTGGTTATTAATTGGATGCACGTGCCTTCTATACGGTTAGGCAATACGTGTATTTTTTCAACAAAAAAGTATCCGAATGGACGTTGAAACGGAAAAATTTCCACAACTCCTGTCCTATCTATCTTGATATGTCTACGTTTTTGAAAAGTTCTCGTTAATTGAATTCTCGTTAATTAACTTACAACACTAAACCCGTATAAGTACCTATACGGGTTTAGTGTTGTAAGTTAGGTAGTGCTGAATACGATATTTCAACGGACAATGAAGCACCATCAACATTGAACATACCTAAAAACTACGTTTAACCTACATTCAACTTTAGAGTAACACTGGCACATACAGCTTAAAACTTTAAGCATACTGTAATTACAGTTCCATTAGACCTCCACATACGCAATGCCCAAAAAGACGCTACTTTAAATGTATAGTTAGGTACAAAATACGTTCGTCACCTTAAGAGCTATTTTTATCTGAAGGTCAATTCTCGTACTTATAAAACGTTCACATTCAAGTCGCAATCTGTCAAACTTGTCAAAAATGTTGGTAAAGAGATTGTATTTTTGACAGATTGCGAATGAGATGCGAATGCGAACATTCTTAAAAATTACGGGAATTGCCCGTCTGATCAAAATCTGCCTAGCCTTTTCCCAACTATGTTGGGGTCGGCTTCCAGTCTAACCGGATGCAGCTGAATGCCAGTATTTTACATGGAGCGACTGCCTATCTGACCTCCACAACCCGGTAACTGGGTAATACGAATTGCCCGTCTGATCATTGAACAATAATTTTATTGATTTATATCGACACAGCATTACATATTGCGTCGCAATGTCAATGCTACATAATGAGATTCAGCCATATTCTTTACATGGCAGACCGAATTAAAAATGTGACACTGACAGAGTGACAATAAAAAAATATTAATATTTCACTAGCTTTCGCCCGCGGCTTCGCCAGGAGGTCAAAAAATATCCTATATGCTAATCCAGGTTATAAACTAGCAGTATGCCGAATTTCATCCAAATCCGTTCAGCCGTTTTGCGTGATAGAGTAACAAACATCCAAAGATACAAACTTTCACATTAATAATATTAAGTAGGATAGTAGGATTAAATGGCCAGTCATTAAAAGGTTTTAGGTTGATGTCAACTCGACATTGGTCAAAGGTGTATGCTGTAGCGGCATCTACATCGCTACATGCGAACTTCGCATCAAAGACCTGACGTCACACAAATCCTGCATCGCGCAATTAGAGTTTACCGCGCGATAAACATATATAGTATCTCCCAACTTCAAACCTCTGGGCAGTTGCCCGCCAGACATCACACCCGTCTGGTTGGAGGATCCTCCCTTTTCTATGGGGGATGAGTGAACTTTACACCCTGTTCCTCATACTCCTAAACTATTTTGATTTCCCGACTACGGCAAAGCCAAAAAATGTATTTAAATATAAATGTAGTTTTATAATAATAGTCGACTCAGTGTCGTAGCATCAAAAGGTATTGTGTCCTTTCTTGAAAAAGGAAAGAATTTGATAACTGACGAAAGTATATAAGACTTGACTGTACCTATTTTTGCAGGCTTCCTCAACGCAAATCCGGCGCCGCATCTAAAAGCTCGGGTAGCAAACTACGGCCTGATGGATCAGATAGCGGCCTTACATTGGGTGCAACACAATATAGCCCTGTTTGGAGGCGATCCAACCAACATAACGCTAATGGGCCACGGCTCTGGGGCCGCTTGCATCAATTTCCTTATGATATCGCCTACTGTTATGCCCGGTGAGATTGTCTTTTGTTATTTATTAGAATTTTTGAAGTTGAAATATAGTTTTTTACCCCTTTATTCATAAACGTTGCTTAACGATACGTAATGATTAGCGACTGTTCAACCATACATTTTTGACGTTTAAACGTCTCTCAACTTTAATCATCGTTTATGAATAAATCCTTTAACGTTTTGGTCTTTAGTTGAAAGAATTTTATTTAAATTAGGGCAGATTTTTCAACGTTAGATATATTCTACCGTGGAATAAAATAAAATTAAGGACATCAGTTCGCGTAGACAAAATCTGTCATTAGTTTATAATAATGTCTCTATCGCTTAGTTTTGAAATACATTTTGATAGACGATAAATTATGAAGCAACTAGGTCAAATAAAATCAGAGCAATGAGCTCATAAATGAAACATTTTATAAGATCATATAATTATGAATCTGAAAGCGGTAATGAAGCTATGAATATTCAGAATTTCCTATCAGTCTGGAAACTTCACTGGCAGTAAAGTCTATAAAAAATCATATTGGAACTAAGCGTATTTTTCTAGAGGAAACTGTGATATTATCTGAATCGGTTCTTGGATCTTATATAAAAAACGATTTCTGAACATATTCATAGAATATCCAGATCGGGAACTTTTTCAATGATATTATCAATTTGTGTGATTTGTTTTCCTTTGGCTTCGATAACCGTAAAGAAAAAGTTTTTTACTCAGTTCAATATTTTGATAATATATTGATTTCCCCAATGTAAAGAAAAATATTTTTCTATTCATAAAGTGAATATTTACTTTCAACGCTTTACAACTAGAGTCCTCTTTTTACGATGTTCTAAGCAGAAGTTTAATCCCAATCCAAATCACATTGGAAACGTATTATGAGAACAGTTGCTCCGAAAATGCGAGAAATAAATCCTATCAAACAATACAATAGTTTCTATATAGACGGTTTGATCCTTTCTCATAGGCACACAAAAGGGATCCAGGAGTTACAAATCCGCCAAATTCTGAGGAGTAAAAAAAATGAACTATACATTTTAGGCGCAAACCTTGAAAGGAAAATATAGTTTTATCAAATACCTTTGGAAATAATACCTTTTGTATACCTACCTTCTAACCGGAATTTCATTTTCAGGTTTATTCCACAGAGCAATCCTTTTATCCGGGTCAGCACTTAGCTCGTGGGCTATTGTAGATGACCCGGTGTACTATTCACTGAAGCTAGCCAAGTATATGAATTGTAGTATACCTGATGACCTCTCGAAAGACCACGAAGTCATAGTCGACTGCCTAAGAGAAGCATCGATAGAAGAATTACTATCCGCAGACTTATCTCCTCCTAACTTTTTGACTGCATTTGGCCCATCAGTTGACGGAGTAGTTATAAAGACCGATTTCGCCAAAGATTTTCTGACCATGTATTCTACAGGAGATTTTCCAAGTTTTGGTCCTCTAAATAACATGAATATAAACTTGAACATTCATAAGAAGAGGAGTGATAGTGGCAGAAGATTGTTTCAAAATAAATACGATTTGTTGTTCGGAGTCGTAACAAGTGAAGCGTTGTGGAAATTCTCGGCACATGATGTGCAAAATGGGATTGAGCCAGATAAAAGGGATCGAATGTTAAGGTGGGTACTTTTATGAGTTTTATATTGGTAGATATTAGTTTTTTGATCCTGTTTGCTACTCAAAGTACCTTCCGAGCCATTTCTGGCAAAAAAGAAATACAAAGAGTTGTTAGGTAAAATTATTTATTGAGATATTTGATCTATATCTTGGTAAGCTACACTGTTCCTAAATAACACAAGATACCTACTTTTTATGCCAGATATCATGGCTACACTATGGGAATCTAAATGCGGGTGAATCCGGGAGACGCACTTAGTTTTACCAAATTGCTAAAGTTACACAAGATTCTCAGAAAGTCGCAAACTCCGAATTTCCGTTATTCTCTAAAGTAATTTCAAAGTTATAAGTTAAAATATACCAATACTTGTGATTGGCATACAGCTAAAACTGTTTACTTATCCATATCAAAACGCCACCGGTGGACGTATTCTCTCCATAAAATAATTTTCACGCAAGAAAATTCGGTAACAAAGTAATATGATTCTCCAACTAAAGTATTAAAGACGAGGGAAAACTTGGTAATGCCCAGAATATTGCGACACTAACCGCCACACAAACCGTTCTGTCACAAATTCACACATGCCAAACACCGACGCGATTTAGCTAAACGGACCGAAAGCGCATGACCACGCCGCATGCTGGTACGCGGCACCGTCAAAATTCACTCGCGCGGAAAAATGGCACCGCGTTGCGTGATCGCTACGCTGCGACATAATCGGTACGCAACTTAAAATTCAAGGGGTACGTCGCGACATTGTCAGCTCATTGGTCCGTGATTAATATTGTTTATTAACAGATTTCGAACTTTGCCTTGATGTGTGAACTCGAATTACATAACACGCGTGGCATTTGTAATGTATCTCCTCAGTACAGGCACACATTAATTAAGCTCAAAATTTGTTTAAAAATCTTGTACCTACGTATTTTTGAACAACTTTGGCGAAAATTTAATAGAATAGAATATTCTTTATTATGTACAGTCAGCATCAAAAGTTGATGACCACAATTAGATTTTCAAAATCGCTGAACACCGTATTCACTATTAGCACTTCAATAAACGGCGATTTTGAAAATCTAAATGTGGTCAACTACTTTTGATGCTGACTGTACATCATAACAAATAAAAAATAAAATGTAATGAAAGTCATAGAGAGAGGCCATTGCCCAGCAGTGGGATGATGCAGGCAGGTAACAGTAACCTTGGTGGAAATTAAATACTCTCAAAAGAAAAAGCGCTGTGCTATACTCGCATTTAATTCGTAAAGATCTTTCTTACAAATAAACTAAGAGTTACCTAACAAATGTTTGACATTTAAAAATATTCAGGGTGGCATCATCCACGTGACTCATACCATGGATTCGGTACCAACATGATTCTGAACCCCAGTGCGTAGAAATTTTTCGTGGGTAATTATTTTTTTTTTTATCAGCTGCTCCATACATTTTGACCGCGAAGGTATTGAACTTTTCTATGGAACAGCTGTTTTTTTTTAAAATAACCGACGAAAAATTTCAACGCAGGGGTTCAGAATCATTAACTGAAACCATAGTATCAGTTTTCCGAAATCAAAAGGTATAGCAATAGAACGGACCACTAGGGTATACAACACACGGAAAGCTAACTGGAGGCAATTTCGTGAGAAACTGTCTTAAGTTATGCTGGACAGAAAGTTAACCCTAGTGGATTTACCAAACATACACACCTTAGACCAGTTAGAATCCAAAATTAACACATACACACTAGCTATTACCGACACATGTAGAGACACAATACCACATAAAAAGAACACAGAAAGACTCACCATGCCGTGGTGGTCCGAGGAACTCGCGGAGATGAAGAGGCCCCTGTTTATCAGGTTGATTGAGTATTATATATGTACCAACATCTTACATTCAAATCCAATTCTAAGCCAGTATTTACTTTGCAGAACGTACGTGAGAAACTCATACACTTATCACCTGAGCGAGATCTTCTACACAATCGTGAACGAATACACGGATTGGGAAAGAACGGTAGAGGTTTGTTTATCTATAAACGTAGAGATATTGTTGTCACACTTTTTGAGACCCTCATGTGACTCCTTCGGACCTATCTCTTCGATTTCTTGAAACATTTATTCGAAATCTCTAAGCTCACATTCAACATCTTCAACAGTAACTTTGAAATTCTCTTGAAAATTTTCAAGTAATTACTTCGACTTCTTGTAAGGAAACCTTCTAGCTGAACTGTTATTAATTTTCTACCTAGTAGATAAGTCAGTCTTCTATATGTTTCAATAATTCAATTTCTTTTGAACTATTTTTCTGATCTGATCATGATAATGAATTGGGGTAAATATTTTCGTAATAGTCTTAAAGAAAATGTTGAAGTAGCAAAAACATTTACGGCAACTGCCACCAAAGAAATATAATTTGGCTCCACAAGTAAACAGTATGTCACCATCGAAACTTAAATGGAACTCGTAAATTTTAAGACGAAAACGCGAAGATGCTTTCTGAAAACTCACGCCAAAGAGCTCAATCATATCTCACTTAACGATATTAGTTGTCAGAATTATGAATTATAGTTTGTGGATTTCAAATAACAATTCCAAACGAATATTAAAGTTAAATCTTAAACGGTTGAACCCCAATCTCTCTAAGATTTGATTTTGGATAACTTCTTCAAATATTCGACGGGGCTTGCTTGCGAAATTAAATGAGATAACAATTACCTTGGAGATAACGTTGGTATTTTCAATCGTATAATACAAAGAATACGAACTACAATTGAGTGTATTTGAGATTAAGGTCATATTCATAGATTAATCATAATCCTCTGATGTGTTTCGAAGCAGTGGGAGTCTTATTTACTGACTGATGGTTCTAACAAAGTACACTGGGATGTATTAATTTATTGAGGCAAAAGTAAAAACAGCAATACGAAAATGTTTTAAATATACAGTTTTTTAACACTACAATTTCCCACAGAACCCTATCAACACTAGAGATGCGACTGTAGCAGCGTTGTCTGACGCGCAATACGTTGCACCACTAGTTCAAAGTGGCGATCTTCTAAGTGGCGGACCAAGACCAGCTCCGAATGATGAAGAAGAACCGCGAAGACCTACGAAGACTTTCTTCTATGTATTCGATTATCAGACTAAGGATGGATTCTATCCTCAGGTTAGTAAATTTGAGTCACCTTAAACATTATCATTTTAACCAAAAGACGTCCTTGCTGGTAATAGAATAGAATACTCTTTGTTATAAACACCATATTATAAATAAACGGTATATTTTTATATAGGTTTCCAACGACAGTCACTAACCACACGAAAAGAAGAAGATGACAGCTGTAGTCTATTATTTCTTGGTGACAGAATATTTCATGTCCCAAGTAAAAAAAAATCTTCGTATATTTTTTCTAAAAGACCCGTATATTATTATATCCTACATTTTAACTACGGGAAAAATTGCGGAATAATTTCTGTTCACCCGAGCGTTCTTAAGCTACCACTTATGTCGGAGAATCAATTAAGATACCTACTTGTTATTTCTAGAAGTTTCTATAAATGTAACATTTATTGCCACTTTTCTCAGAATTCTTGACATAATAAATATACTTTAGTACTTATATAACTACTCGTTCATCAATAGCTTTACACACACACTTAAGTTATTCAAGGATTTATCGACCGCCGAGTTTCTTCGAATCATTAATGGGAATTAATGATCCCGGTGAAACTTTTATCCTAACCATCGCCCTTAGCATTACTGCGTCGATATTTAAATAGCAAAAACGTCATGATTATCAGTTACTTTCAAAGGGTTTACTGAAATTGTTTTTTTTTAAAGTATAAATTCGCAAAATACGTATTATTTTGTACTCAGTTCCTTTCACAGATAATTTTTCTCTGATTATGATCGCGGTGATCATTAGTGGGGCAGTGCTGACTTACGAGTTGTAGATCGTAAGTTCAAACCCAAAGCCACTTTACCTTGTGTAAAATATTTCATCACCCCTGCTCTCAAAACGGTATAGAAAAATTTGGTGGGGAAACTGGCATGTCCTAGAACTAAAAATGTGGAGACATCCAACCCGGACTGGGCCGGGCCCGTGTGGTCATGAGGAGCAGGCATGTTAATATCATCAAAATTATTAGCTATTAATGATCTTTATTGACATTGCTATAAGGTTGGCTTCAGATGTAAAATAACTGTGAAAAGACTATAAGAAATTATCACAGATTGTGTTTTTATATTACCGCTATAACAACGAACAATAAATATCACAAATATTCACGTGCGAGTCCGAGTCGCACTTGACCGGTTTTTACTCTATTATCAATCTGCCGAGCCTTTTCCCAACTACGTTGGGGTCGGCTTCCAGTCTAACCGGATGCAGCTGAATACCTGTATTTTACATGGAGTGACTGCTTATCTGACCTCCACAACCCAGTAACTGGGTAATACGATACCCCTTGGTAAGACTGGTGTCAGACTTTCGGGCTTCTGACGACTCGTAACGACTGTCAAAGATCTACGAATGACAGCCGGGACCAACGGCTTAACGTGTTTTCCGAGGCACGGAGGATTCTCGGTATGTAAAGATGGTCACCCATCCACTGACCAACCCTGGCAAGCGTAGCTTAACCTGATGGATAGACAAGTGCGGCTGTTGTTACTTAGCCACGAGCTCCTCTCCGGTTTTAACTCTATTAATTTATAAATAATTAATTTATAATAATGTAGTTCTTCGTATCAGTTAAACTGCCATGACGTCAATGACTGTGAGCGAGATTTACTGCTTGCTGGGGCTTTGCGAAACAATTAGGTTTTCTCATTCCACAATTAGATAAGACGAAAATAGAGTGACGTACCTAAGTTAATTACTTTGAAGGTAATTAAGGTTACGAGTCACTCAGCCTGGGTCTAAAATTAAGCCGTAAAATCTGAATTACTCCTTTGATATGTGACTGTAATAGAAGAATTTACTGAGGCTGTTTATTTTAGCGCGTAATTATATTTGCAGGATGGTTCTGTAATTAGTTTGTAACATCTCTAGAAAGCTGACCACAAATTACTTGTTAATATGATTAGAGGTATAAAGGATTACCTCAATCATGAAGACTTCACATATGCGTTTGATTGACTACGTCTCGAAAGCAATTTTATTATAACCTATGTCGGGTCACCGGCTTACGTAGATACTAATACATCATCGGTAACGCAGGTGTAAAATAACCTGACAGTGTAGTAATGTCACTTTATAACTTTCCTAACGTTTGAAAAAGTCCGTATACCAAATGAAAAAAGAAATGAGCATTAACCATTGTTGGCCTTAAATTCTGATTTCACCAAGACGTAAAGCTTATGCACACTGTAATGACGCGCCCCACTACCGCATTTTACGCGCACGGTAATGCGGTAATGCGATAGTGGGGCGTGCCATTTCAGACCGGACAAGCTATATCTGACTAAGTATGTCATTCCCTTCAGGTCATGGTGTCTTAAGTCGAAAAAATCTATAAATGTTACTTAGAACATGTTTTGGCGTAGACATCTTCTCGTCTCTATCTGGCTTGTAATATGACAGTGACAGGAATAACGCTAAGTCATAGTACGAGCTAAGTAACGTTTATAGATCTTAGTCTTAGAAAAACTGAAAAGAACAATTTAACATGGTACCTAATAAAACAGTTTTAAATGGTGCTTAAGAAACAGGTGAACCCTTCGTTAACTTGACCCACTTATAGAAATGTACCTCAAGGTAAATAGTAAGGTAATATTGCTTTCCACCTATCTCAAAAGTCCTATCATATACACACGTGTTGATTGTATCTCCTGATTATCCTCCCACGAAAATTTTTAAGGTCGATTGAGGAAAACGGTGTTCGCAACCGATAGATTATCTTGTCACTACTTATGTAACGTAGCTCGGAACAATCCCTACGTAATTCTCGCATGTAACATGTCTGATAATATCTAATGTTATACGTATTATCTTTCTTAGGAGAGGCCGAAAGCTTGTTACGAAAATAAACCCTCGTTTATTCTTATTAGCCTTAGTGGAAAGCTTTGGCAAAATTCTACGATATTTTAGAAAATTCAACGCGTTGTGAAATCGTGTGAAAATATTTTTTTCTGGATAATAGCTGAAGCTTATTACGGTTGGTTACATCTTGAAGATTATTATTGTAATATCGAAAGAGAAAATTATCGAGTCGAAAGTTAATATTATTTGCGAAATATTAAACTGATCCTCTAAAAACTTATTAGGTCTCTAATGAAGCACACGTTCTTAATAAAAATTGGGACTCTTAAAAAAAAATTAAAAAAAAATTGAGCTTAACGCTAAAGAGAAAGTTAAATTTTTCAATGAAACCATTTACAGATACTTTTGAATTATCAAGGAGTCGGTCAGGCAGAAAGATGAAGCTAGTTGCCCATTCCAAAGCGTAGTAGGTACCTATGGAGAAGAACAGCCACGGACACTCTTTTAAATAAAAAAATTGTTACTAAATATTGGTTACCTACATAATTTATGTTGAAATTATAGATGTGAGAACAACGTAGAAAGACGTGTACGTTAACAGCGTCCGTAATCCTAGCTAATATTATAGATGCGAAAGTGAGTTTGTTGGTTTGTTACGCTTTCACGGTAAAACGGTTAAACGGATTTGGATGAAATTTGGCACATGGGTAGACCATGACCTGGTTTAGAACATAGAATACTTTTTGTCCCGAAATATCCACGGGACCGAAACTTCTGTGGGTGAAACCGCGGGGCGCAGCTAGTCAAAAGATAAAAACAAAAATCAGTTCAAAAATTAAAATAAGCCATGGCCGCTAAGATAAGACCAGTCCCAGTTACTAATCTAGGTTAGGTTAGAACTGTGACCAACCATGTGCGAGCCGAATTGGGCGTAGTAACTAAGCTGGGTTACCCCGAACAAATGAGTTAGGTTACGTTAGAACGCGATACATCCAATATGGTCGCAGTTACTCGTACTTGGATATTTAGTAATTTTAGGACCCCAAAAATTTGTTAAGGTTCAAAAACAAAGATGTTCTTACATTACAATAGAGTGTTAAATAATATTTTTAAGAAAGCAAAAGAGGAATTATTTCAACAAATATAATTGTGTAGTGAAATAAAGTCTTCAGTAGGTATATTAAAAAAATAAATATTACTTCTCTACAAAGATTAATCAGCCTTATTACAAATGTAAATTCTCTTAAATACACGTAAGCTAATACAAACTTATATCATGACGCAAACTGACCTAATTACCTCAAAGCAGACGATAATGCTGTTACCTCATTATATCATAAACACGCAATTAACCACAATCACGTTCATGTCGAAGGCATAAATAATAAATGACAATACATGACATGTAGCTGCAGGCAATGCGATAGATACAGCTAATATTATAGGTGTACTTATAAGTAATGGAATTATAATTAATGATGAGGGGACATTTTTTTTTGGAGATTATTGATGAAGCACTCGTATAGGATTAGTTTTGGTCAAATCTTGATTATAGCGATGAGATGAGATGGATTTAATCAAACAATTCGCTGAAAATAATGTCTAAGATGATTGAATATAATACATTATATTGGACTAGTTTTTGGCTGTGATTGCATCCGCGTGTCAGTCCAGAATTATCCCACGGGACCGTACGACCGTATCGGGATATTTTTTTTTCCAAATTTCATCCAAATCCGTTCAACTTTTGCATTTATAATACTAGTACTTTATGTGTTTTTGCCTTAATATGTGCGTTTTGTTTGTGCAGAATAAACAATTTTTCTTTCTTTCTTTCTACTTTTATATGTAATTTTATTATTTTTGTTTATTTTTGTATATGTAATGTAATAATAATTAGTAAAAATAAAATTAATTTATGAAGTAGGTTAATAATGTAATGTAATGTAATGTAATTGATGATGTAGGTAGGTATGCGAATAGTATTAGGGTCAGCGCAGACAGAGAGGAATAATCCCCGCGCGGTCTCGGGCATTTTCTTTACGGATCACGTATGCTCGAGCGTATCTTCGAGGACGCGTGAGCATTTTTCACTTTATTTTAATTAATTTTAAAGTTTATTTTCAAGTGCGTTAATCAAATCCTCTCCGCTGCGCTCCGTTCTGTCTCCGCCGACCCTTAGGTTTAGTCAAGTCTTAGACGAGATGGATTTAATCACATTGGGACAACTGGCAGAAAATAATGTGTACAGTGGTTGATTGTATATAGACTAGCTCGGAGTCGGGAATCCCACGGGAACGCGCTACCGGGAAAAAAAAGGCCTAATCCAGGTCATAGATTATCTGTGTGCTCCAAATCCGTTGAGCCGTTAAGGCGTGAAAAGGTAACAGATACAGTTACTTTCGCATTTAATATAATATTAGTATGGATAGGTAGTGGAGTTATAATTAATGATGTGGAGACAAGTATTGATGAAGCATGCGAATAGGATTAGGTTCGGTCAACTCTTGAATAGGGCTTAATGGATTTAATCACATTGAGACGACCGGCTGAAGATAATGTCTAGGATGGTTGATTGTTTAGTGGATTACGTACCTACTTGATCTGATTTTGCGACTTTTGAAGAGAATTTTACTGACGATTGAAAAGTCGGCCCTTAGAGTGGCTACGGGCAATCGTCAGATAAGGTTTATCTGAAGAATAAATATGGCAGTTTGACATAATTTTCTATACAAAAGATATCAAACCACAATTTTTATTCCCTAGATGAAAGTTATCTGAAGATTGAAAAATCAGCCCTAAATTAATTTGGGGGTGTGGAGAAACACTACCATTCACGAATTTTGGTATAAAGTTCTCAACTAGAAAACCTACACACAATATTTGACATTCAATGTTTGGACTATCAACCGTAATTCGTGTCTGTTTCCTGTTGATAAAATTGTATTCTTGTTTCAGAGAATGGGAGCAGTCCACGGCGAGGAGTTACCGTACGTCCTTGGAGCGCCACTGGTCGATGGCTTCGGTCACTTTCCTGAGAACTACACCAAGTCTGAAGTCGCTTTGTCAGAGTCCATCATGCTTTTCCTGGCCAACTTTGTGAAGACTGGGTGAGTATAATATGCAAATCCGACTCTCATTTTTTTATTGGAAACTTACTTGTATATTCACAATTATTTACGAAATTACTATAAAGAGGAAATAGCCACCTACGCAGGTGACAAAATAATCGTTTCATAAATAGGATATGAATGGTGGTGATTTAGTTGAGTGAAAAAGATTTCATTCAATATTAAGAATAATGTGATAATGTCAGTGAATAATATAATACCTAAAGTACTTACGATCCACACGTGCCGAAGCTTTAATCATAACGATCTAAAGGCATAGTAGGCTAGTTATGACCAAGTTGTGAACAACAACATTTAATACTCGCAAAATTGTTTCTTGCAGACAAAGGTACCTCATTCCAACATAATTCCCATTCTTCTTAAGCTCGTAGCAAACCATGAATTTAAATGTAGTCATAACTCTAAAATGCAATTTAGAAAATAGGTCAAGTCAAGTTTTCTCGCTAACTCCAACTTTGCAATATCTTCTCACCGAGGCAAAGGTGCACAAATCCACGTCACCTTTAATAACATCTAACAATTTGCGAAACATAAGTTAGCTCAAAGCATCACTAATTGCTTTAGTAACGTGAGCCTTATAAATAAGGGCATAAGGACCACTTGATGCCCTAAATGTCTTGTTCTGAACTTCTATTTAATAGCTCCTCAAAGTTTAAGAAACTTATTAAGAAGTATTAACTTTGTGCTTTAGATATTAAGGTTTAAATTACTTTGATCTTCGTCTTTGACTGTGCTTTTGTACGCCGTTTTACGATAATCTCTCCCTTTAATTATGTGTTTTATATTCCTTTAATTTTTGGGAGTATTTAATAATTACTGTTATTTAGTGGGGGTTATAATCATTACGGAGGCACTAACTATGGCAGTGAATTTTAGGAGTCCCTGATTTAAGGTAACACCGGTGGCGCGTTTAAAATTTTACTGGTTTTATTTCCTACCACTGTTTTGTTATTTTCATGGAATTTTAAATGTGCGTCGCTTTTAGCAGTTAAGGGGTTTAACTGAATCTACCTAAAGCTTTGCATAGAAAACAATACGTAGGGTAGATTTTTACAATTTTAGGTTTCAATTATTTATGCTATAATACTTTCTAAAACTTAAAATTATTTTGTAAGTACTCTTGTTACACCAGTAGTGCGTAAACGCGTGATATATTTTAGTGAAACTACAGAATAAACATTTCGGTTGGGTCTACCAAAATCATCACCATTTTAAAAACTGTTTGCTAATTCAATATAGGTTTCTGAGGACTAAAAAGAAAGAGCTTCACCAAAACTGGCATTGGTAATGACTGGAAAAAAATCTGATATACACACGATGCAAAATAAAAGAAAGAAGAAGCAATCCTGAAAACTCAAAACAGCAAAGTCTAGGAACTTCACAAAAATATTTAGGAGCTCTCATAAATTCTTAACATAGATTAAAGAATATTGTCGTTACAGAAACCCGAACGACAACGCGCGACAAGAGTCCCTGCTTCCCGCGTCGAGGGAGAGAAATAAATTCCGTGGTATAAATTGGGAAGAATACGACTCCACACACCAGAAGTATTTGGAAATAGGTAAGTTTTAGTATGGATTTGATGGATATATTATTATGTAAGACATAGTAAGAATGCCAGCTGACTATTATGCCTAGATGTTGTGTTGTGAAACTGATTATAAAACGTCACATTTGTTTCATGTTGTAATTTGATTGATAACCAATAAAAATTGATAAAAGTTACAGAATTACAATAATATTTTTTATTTTTATCTTTTCTAAGCATAAAGCGTTTCCGTAGATTAATTACCTAACCGAGTAAGAAAAGCACGATTAATTTTAGCACTAAAATTATGATTTTAAAAGGAGCACTTATCGAGAAAACTTTCGCTATAAAACGATGTATTCTAAATTATACCATGCGAGAGGTAGAAGCTAAAACATTGACACAAATAACATTTTCAAACGAATAAGTTTGAAATTGTTTTGCTCTAAATCGATATAAAAATATTTAATGATTTCTGAGATTTGTAATAAATTCAGACTTTATATCCATTTAATTTAACAAAAGATTGAAACGTTGCTATAAGACATTAATATTCTCTAAGACCGATTTATATTCTATAAACAACCTACATGTAAATAAAGATACAATTTTCGAGTTGGGCGCAATACGAGCATGAGGTCCCAACATAGGTTCTTCATGCTCGTTTTACAGCCAATAATATTACAGGTTACATTCAATTAATGACGTTCATATCCGCGAGGCAATATATTATAAACATTCGATACAATAATCCCTATTTGTCTATATGTGATATTATGTCTTTTTATTGGTATGAAACCTTTATATTTTTGTACAGGTATGAAACCTCGTCTCAAGAACCACTACCGAGCTCATCAACTTTCCGTTTGGCTGCGCTTAGTTCCCGAACTCCATCGAGCAGGTATGGAGGATGTGGCAGCGCGCCACAACCTATTCAAAAACCACAACGAGCAGGATCTCTACGAAGGCATCGTCAGGCCGGATCCATTGGCGAGAAACATCAACGATAATGACGCAATCAGACGTACAAACGGTTCAGTGTACACCGACACAGCCCTAACGACCGTTGATACGATACTGGCGACGTGCGCCACAATACTGCCAGGAAGAGATGTGCAAACATTGAACGCTACTGAAAACACTCTGGCTAATTTAGAAGCGGCCGGCTATGCCGCTTATTCGACGGCCTTAAGTGTAACAATAGCGATAGGGTGTTCTCTACTGATTTTGAATGTCCTTATTTTTGCTGGAGTTTATTATCAGAGAGATAAGTCAAGGTCTCGGGGGAAGCAGCAGCGTTTTAATGAGAAACATTTTGAGACAATTTCCGGGAAGCATTCGCATTATCATATGGATCCAACGCATGCGCCGAGCTTGGTTGTGGATGTTGAGAGACAAAATAGGAAGAAGCACATGATGACTACAGATCATCTGGCGAGTTTAAACTTCAAGGGACCTTTGGATGTTCCGAAGTCTCCGCCGAGTCCGACCCTAAGTATGGACAACATGATGCTTCCGAGCAAACTGGGCAGTCGAAGCAACAGTTTCAGAATACCAAACGTGAGCTACCCGCAGATGGGTTACGCGACTATGCCAAAGAATTTGAGCCAGTTTAATAACTCACCGCCTTTGCAAGAGTTACGGCAACAGAAATTCCAGCCTCCGAACGGATCGACGGCTCAGACCTCCCCGGGGAGGGAGGCGGAGGCGCGGGGGGCGCACGCAACCCTGCGGAGAGGGAAGGCCTCCCTTCACTCGAACCTCCCGCAAGCCGCCATTGACGAAATGAGAGTGTGACAGTTAATCCCATCTGACTCTGCATTACAGGATTAAAAGTGTGTGTGTAATTGTATGGTTGTAAATACTATTGTACTATGAGGGCGTCGATATTTTTTTTTAGGAATGTTATCGATTTTCTCCTAAATTGGAATATGATTATCGAATAAAATCAATTGTATCATAGCTTTGGATTGTTTGAGTTTTATCCCTAAATACAAATGCAAATGCAACTTATTTTAATAAATTGTTTGATTGAATAACTATCGAGTAATATTATATGTACTCTACTCTAATAAAGTAGAGAACCAAAGATAAATTTCCACTCTAAACTGTATAGAGCGCTTTTAATAGTCCTTGTTTACTGAATTGCTAAAATCAACTCGGTAAAATAATTCCTAGAGATTTCTCCTTCACAAAAACTCACCTTTACACATGATTGGCTAATATTGATTATTATTATCGACGCGTAGATACTCCGAGTGGTTCATTCAACTGGTCCACTGAATGCGTTTGAAGTACATACTCTATTCATTCGACTGTTTACGTTTGTAGAAGCACAGAGGCGTATAAAGTGCATTTTTGTGTTGAGCTCAATAGAATTCTGCTTTTACGAAGTCGATTGTGTCCGTAACAAGAAATGCTTCTTGTGTATTACTGCTGGGTTTAATCTGGAAGAGGATCCTAACAAACGGAACACTTATTATAATTATGAATATTTATTTGGAAAAAAATATACAGGAAATAATTAGTCGCTAATGTTTTGCTGGTCTTGTATTGATAAAGTAATCTTTCTATTCTTAGCGTGTCAATGACAAAAATAACACGACAAGATGTACACGGAAAAAAATATTCATTACTCCATGTAATGAATCAAATCAAATAATTTATTCCTTTGCAAACATGGGTAAAGTAGATAGATACACAAATGTTTTACATATTCATTGTTCTCCATGTTCTGCCGTCACATACGCATACAAACGTAAATAATCTCTTATATTTTTTTTTACTGTAATTATTTCGCTTTTCTCATCATATTTTCAGATTAGATTAATGTATGTTCATGATAAATTATTCTTCAAAAGCGAAATTAGTCTTTTGCTGGACACTGATTAATTAACTAAATAGCGGCCAAGAAAAGCTAGCTAGCTTTACGTAGAAGTAATCTCTAAAATTAATTGAGCGTGGCTCAGACTTTTATATACTAAGAGATATATATATATATATTAATATTAGGTTCCATTACCAATAATGGAACCTAATATTAAGGTCGAATGATTTAGCTCTGCTCATACTAAAACTAAAAGGTCTAGATCTGCCGCTTTTAGAGACCCAGTTTTGATTTTATCCAGTTATACTTTATCTTAATACTAGCAATAAATGTAAGAGAGGAGCTTGTGGCTAAGTAATAAGAGCCGCACGGTTCGATCCATCGGGTTAAGCTACGCTTGCCAGGGTTGGTCTGTGGATGGGTGACCATCTTAACATACCGAGACTCCTCCGTGACGCGGAAAGCACATTAAGCCGTTGGTCTCGGCTGTCATTCGGCGATCTTTGACAGTCGTTACGGGTCGTCAGAAGCCCGAAAGTCTGGCAACCAGTCTTACTAAGGGGTATCGTAATACCCAGTTACTGGGTTGTGGAGGTCAGATAGGCCGTCGCTCCATGTAAAATACAGTATTCAGCTGCATCCGGTTAGACTAGAAGCCGACCCCAACATAGTTGGGAAAAGGCTAGGTAGATTGACTAGCAATAAATGTAAGGCAAAATCCAATAGAAATAATCAGGTTAGCAAATCTGAAAATGATGAATGTTATGAAATTTTCTTTCATTATGAAAATCTGTTACCAAACAATAACATAACATGACACCTGTATTCCCGGAAGGGTTCAGCAGAGGTGTAATATAACTGGCGAAATGTGGGTGTACTATAGGTATAGTACACCCACACTTCGCAAGTGTAACAGGGGCCGAACCCATACCAAACAATAGGTATACAATTAAATCGAGTTTTACAACCCCTTGATTTATTCATTCCAAAATGCCTTTCACTAAACTATTGATTGTACAAACTTCTCAACTACACAGTAACTAACTAAAGATACAACTAATCATGTGATACTTGGAAGTTTTACTTAAACATTTCTCCGGGTTGGGTCGACGATAAACAGGGCAATAAAGATCTTTGCGTCGCTCTGGGTCATACGTAAACATATATTCCGGTTGCGTCACGAAGAGACATAATAATATACGGAGTTACGGAGTCGACACCGGAGTATGTTTGATAGCAATGTACGTAACGTAAAATAATTCAAGCTTGAGGCTTTAAACTGAAATGATCGTAAAATTGGATAGTAAATCTTGAAACCAGTAAAGGTAAGGTAGTAAATAATATTATCCTCCTAAAGAGTAAGGTGTATGGAGTTACACATTATGCCAGATAAATTAAAATTCTAAAATTAATTCGAAAAAGAAATGAATTAAGAGCGTTTATCCTAAAAGTTGGCAACATCGCAAATAGCTGTCAAAAATTTACCTTGTTTGATTAATTTGGCAATATTACTATACGGAAATAAGAAATGTGGCTAATTAGCGAACTAGAATATTAATAATGTATCCGTTTTAGGTGTAAAAAAGGCATTTGGAAAGTTTCCTAATACTTATTTTACATCTAAAACTAAATATTCGGTGTTACGATATTAATTATTATTGCATTTCATAATCAATATTCTAGTTCGCCACATTTCTAATTTCCATACAGTATTATTGTCAAATTAATCCAAACATGAAATATTTGAGATCTATTTGCGACGGTGCCCAATCTTAAAATTTACTTAGTTTTGATTTGTGCCCGGTTGATGACAATAGGCTTGCCCCCTATTACATGAGACTTGAACATAACTGGCGAAATGTGGGTGTACTATAGGTACACCTCTGCCTAACCCTTCGAGCAACACAGGCGTGATGTTGTGTTACGTTTATTAAAATTCCCATGTATAAAAGAGCTGGCCTGGTTGGGGAATGCGCCTGAAAACCTAAAGAAAAATGACACTTTTCCTGTCCTGAAGATAGCCCATCCCGCGCTTAGCAGTCGTAATCACGAGATCTACTGGATCAACGAGCAGAAAGGTAATTGTAAAGAAGAAAGGTAAGTACGGAGAAAGAAGGTAAGTACGAAGAAGGAAGGTAATTGTAAAGGAAGAAAGTGTGGAAGTAACTTAATACATCAACCTTGTTAACAGACTTGTGTGTGCTAAGTAGCAAAATTTTTATTATGTCTCTGAAATCTAAAAAGCACACGATTTA
The DNA here is from genome assembly GCA_916701695.1 of Agrochola macilenta. Classification (NCBI taxonomy): domain Eukaryota; kingdom Metazoa; phylum Arthropoda; class Insecta; order Lepidoptera; family Noctuidae; genus Agrochola; species Agrochola macilenta. Next base: position 2,930,275 of record OU753554.1, on the reverse strand, counting down.
ATGCCTGTTACCAGCATTGTACACTTCATAAAAATAATTGTTTGCCTACATACTTAAATCTTCAGCCCACACGGGGCCCGCGTGGTGAATTACGACCCACTCCCTCTCACATAGACGAGGCCCTTGAGTCCCGGCAGGAGGAACATTGTAGACTGATATTGGGTATGAGGATGTTATTGGGTAGCAATCAAGAATACAGCCAACCCGTGCTGCATGTGCTGTACATGACCACCGTAGAAACGAAAAACAAAATTACAGAATTATTGGGGAAAGATTTCTACAGTAGTTTAAATAATTCAAAATACCGCTCATTTTGTATACATGGTGGCGATTTAGACACCTACATCCGTCAAGGGGGTGATTCTACCCGCCATAATAAACAAATTTCGCTATGATACGGTTCGCGAAAAAAAAAAAAAACTATTCAACCATAGACGATGCATGTATGAAAAGTATATTTTTTTCGACTTCTTATATGATATAGTATAAATATTAAACGAGATTCAAAGTGAAAATTGTTTAGTATAATGGGTAAAATCACCCCTTGTCGGACGAAGCAGGTGACTTAATCGCCATCATGTAGAAATTGATATAGGTCAAGGTTGTCTGGAAGAGATCGCAGAAAGCGATAAGGCCGCCCATTGTATGTTTTGTAGTGTTAAATTTATGATTAACTATGTATTTTCTGGTATACAATAAAGTATATATAAATAAATAAATAGGTATATCTATTCTTAGTACAGATAGAACTCGTCATGCTGCAGTCCTTTCATAGTTATTTTCCTACCAATTTTGCACCACTGTCAAAATGACAGTGATCTTTATGTACGTTACAATAAGGTTGCTGTTGAGTTGCTGCCACTGAGCATTCTGTTAAAATCACAGTGATCCTTATTCTCATTACAATAAGTTTGCTGTTGGGTTGCTGCTGTCACAGGTAATATAACTGTTATGGACCGTACACGTGCTGAAGAAAGTGAAAGAAAGAAAGAAAGAATGAAAAAGTATTTAATGGAACTCGCACATTAGATCACAAATTAAACTAAACACAATCATGGAAACATAAAAAAACAAAGTTAAAACAGAGGTCTTGTATGAGTCCAAAAGGCTCCTATCACAGCATGATGCTGCGATATTGAAAAATTTGAGTCACAGCGCTGGTATTCTGATAGGGCCCGCTGAGATGTCACGGGTAAACGCAGAAAAAAAATGGATGTGTGCAATAATATACCGCGTAATTTTTTTTACCGTCTCGAAAAAAAAGCCTATGGCACAGTATTTTTTTTTTATACGATAAATAATATCGAAGTTCAAATCATACGCACCCTACTAAATGTGCGGAATTTATCAATGAATTCGTAGCTTTCCTTAGCGGCCGATACTTGCCGTCGGCCTCTTTGATATCCTTTCGCAGGCGCACAAGCCGCTCGCGCATCCATGCCCGCCCACGCGGTCAATGCTACTAAGCAAATATGCCTGGGTATGGCTTCTGTTCCACTTACACAACTCACCATAGTATTCTCGAGACGGTAAAAAATGTCAGCTGGTATAAAAAGTAACATATGTATAAGTGGTCACTGTCATCTATGGACATCAAGAGGCATCGCAGGTGCTTTGCCATCCTAAAGACGAGGCTGAAATGTCTAATTCTGCCTGTACTTAAATCAGGCACCGGTACACTTCAAACCAGAACACAGCAATGCAGTTTGGTAGCAAAAATAGGTAAAATATTGTTTATATCAAGTGCTATATACAATTTAAAAAGGCATATGATACAAAGGATCTTGTCCAGAGAAGTCGCTGGACGAGATCCTTCACATCATCTGCTTTTTTTTTATCCGTAGGGATATCCTCATGAATACCCTCCGTCTTGGAAGAACGGATGATTATGTCAGACTCCTACTGACTTAAACCCCACTGTTCCTACTACTACCATGAGTTGGGTGCCTGAGAGGTACTTGTACAGTCACGAGCACCAATATGTATCCACTTAGCAAAATTCAAAAGAGATTTTCGCATGGAATAACGACTGCAAGTTTGAGATAAGACCTATTTCATATTATTGTGGGTTCCAAAATACTATGTTCGTAACAACATAAAACTACGATCACCATTGTAGGAGAAAAATCACTTTTAAAAGGTGCTAAGTGTATATATATTGGTGCTCGTGACTGTACATCCGCCGCACCCCCGACTGTACAATTTCACACTTAAAATTAGTTATTAAATATAAATAAATTACGCCGCTTATGTAGCACCCCGACCAAATGGGTTAGGTTAGGTTAGAACTGTGAGCAACGGCGCGCGAGCCGAGCGAGCGTAGCGAGCGGTGCCGCGGCAGCGGCCGGCAAGCGCTACTTCCAAGTTGGTCGCAGTTATTTGGCTATGTTTACTACACCTTAAACCTAGATACCCTACATTAATGATAAGGCCAAACGTCGACTGAAATATCATTAACCGTTGACCTTTAACCGATAGGGTCAATTTTAGCTGGCCATTTCACGAAATGGTCAATTCTAAGATCTGGCCACGACATGTATTATATATTTGTAATCACGTTCTCGAAAACCGCTCTAATGATTTCGATGAAAGTCGCAATATAGAGGTTTACTGGGGCAAAAAATCGATATACCTAGGTCTCTTATCTGGGAAAATTAGTTTTCTCCGTATTTTCACCCGAGCAGAGCTCGGTCGCCCAAAGTTTAGAACAAGATGACTACCTTAGAATAATGACATGGCAGCATGGAATTAATATGAACTATGAGCAATCTCTATTTTCACCTGAGCAGAGCTCGATCGCTCAGGTACTATCTCTAATACAACTAGTAATAAAATGGAACTGTTTGCTATATTCTATTTTCACTCTCTCTCTCAGCGAACTTTTTTTGGTCGCAATTGACTGTGGGCGAGTTAATTGTTAAGTCGACTGAAAGGAAAGGTCACTGTAATATTCCTAGATAAGAAAAGGACTCTCGACCTGTCATTATAGATATAGGTGAGTTATTATTCTGGGTTATTTGATGGAAATTTAACCGTGCCAAATATAATTCAGAATAGTTCTTCTATCATTGAAATATTACTGGTTATTTAACAACTAATATTCTCATTATGTTAGTTTTTAAATAACCTGTATGGGGAGAATTGAAATGTGAGGGAGGTCCACGATTTAAGTTAGGGAAATAGGAGTATAAAAGTAGCTATGGAAGAAATAGTCAGCTTCATGGTACTTGTTCAATTACTTAAAATAACTGGATTGATTGGTCTCCTCACTAAATAATTGAATTATTGTCCCAAGTGGGTCTAAATAAAAGACTGGGTAAGACTCCAGTCCCTTGTTTTTCATCTTATCCTATATTATTAAATGAACTATATTTGGATACATAAAAAAAAAACTGCTGTAGCCCTACATTTCGACGAGCTATGCGAACATAAATTCAAAATTCAAAGTCATTTATTCAAACTAGGCTGAGAATCAGCACTCACGAACGTCAAAATTACATAAGACAGTCCCCCAAAACGCCCACCCTTCACCACTTCCTAGTGCGTTAGCTGGGAAGAAGAAGTGGCGCAACAAACTCCCCAATGGCAAATGTAGGGAACAGCTGATTTTTTTTCGAGATTTCAGCGTTGCTCTCATAGTGATAGTTGTTCATAATGATGAGTACAATGACCCCTTAAGAGGTTTAGGGTAAACAAAAACTAAGGTTGTATATTTATATGTAATCACGTTCTCGAAAACAGCTCTAACGATTTCGATGAAAATTGCAATATGGGGGTTTACTGGGACGAAACATCGATCTAGCTAGGTCTCACTGGGAAAATTCGTTTTCTTTGTATTTTGACCCGAGCAGAGCTCGGTCACCCAAAGTTTAGAACAAGATGGCTACCTTAGAATAATACCATGGCAGCATGGAATTAGTAAGTACCTACTATCATGGCAGCATGGAATTACATGGAATTACACTAAAATACATGGAATTAGTATGAACTTTCGTATATTATGAGCATTATCTATTTTCACCGGAGCAGAGCTTGGTCGCCCAGGTACTTAAAATAAAATTTTGAAATAAAAAATAAGGGACTAGAACCTTGTAACTACCCAATTTCGTAGGTCTAAGATTAAATACAATAAACAACTTCACAAGTTTATAAAAAGATTAAAATAAAATTACTTCAAAAACTATGTCGAATTGGCAATATAGGTCTATCACACATATATTATCAGGGCCGTGACCGGGACGTGGAATGACCGTACTCCGTCAGGGGCTCAAAAAAGATATGGGTCTGTACATTTTATATGAACTGACTCACACACGTCCGTGTCCAGGCCAGCGACGGAGTTTCAGTGCCTGCCCTGTGTGTGTCCCGGCCTTGTCACGTGCCGGGCATGGCCCTGATATGTGTGAATAAACCTCGAACCTGTCGATAATGATCGTCTTACGTCTCACAAAAACAAATACACAAGCCTTAAAACGCACATAAAATATAAGAACAACTTCACCACAAGATCTGAACAAGAAATATGTATAATAAATATCGATATTATCGTTCCAAGGCGTATTTCTATCCCACAAGCCGTAAAAATGTTCGCTGTCGGTGACTTTATTGGCGATTTACAAAGATTCATAAAATAGTTCGGTAAATACGTGGCACAGAATAATGGTACAGAAGGTCGGCTTCATATATCGAGCGAAAACAGGCTTGTACGTACGAGAGCGCGGTGGTCTCAGTTTATTATCGGTCGAATGCTTGTCGCGAGTGCGATTCCAAGCATGTAAACAAATATTATGTCTTTGGAAAAATAACTTAAAAACAATTTGCGCTACAACTTCAAATTGACTTTAGTAGTACTAGTCAATAGTACTAGTCGTTCTGAAATCATCAAAATTTACGCTAAAATAAAGTTTATATTTGTTTAAGGCGGAAGCGTCAAGGTAGCCCGCGAAATTCAAATTTTGTTACGTTTTTGCAATTTTCAGGTCAGTATCATGTTGTAAGTTGATTTAAATATGATTCGCGGCCGTATCAAATGTATATTTATAGAAAGTTAAGCTAAGTTTATATAATTCCTTTGAATGACTATTTCATGAAATCATGACATTTGACGTTTGTGCTTACCTATGGAGTTGTATTCCTGATTGTAATGATTATAATTATGTAAAGCCATGTTTGTTACGGTCGCGAATCATATTTTAATTAACATACCTGCAAACACCAGCAACCAACCACAACCAACCAACCACACACCAACAACCACTGCAACCTGACACTGACCTGCAAATTGCAAAAAACTTTGAATTTCGCGGGCTACCTTAGCGCATCCCCCTTAAGTGGAAATAATGTCATAGAAACAATGATTTGAATATGGAATATGTGTGCGTGCGTGCGTTTTCGCTCGTTGCTTGAAGGTGGCCTTCTGTACCTATCTATTTTGTGTACGTAAAGCTGGAGAAGTTTGTCTGTAATGTGCTTAGCGTGTGTATAAATGCTGTAGAACATTCGAACTGGCTGATATAGCGCTATGCTTAATCAAATAAATGGAATCAGAAGAAAAAAGAACATTTATCGTCTATCCTTGTGTGATTGGACTTACGGGTAATGGGCATTGGGTAGGTTGCTGACATTATTATCAGTACCTGGTCGACCGAGCTCTCCTCGGGTGAAAATAGAGAATACTAATTTAATTTTATAGGATAGTTCATACTAATTCCATGCTGCTATGATTGTAGGTACTTACTAATTCCATGTTGCCATGATAGTAGCTACTCACTAATTCCATGCTACCATGTTATTATTCTAAGGTTTCAATAAGGTAAAAACGAACGTATACTTACTACTTAAACTTATACTTTGGCACTTAAATGAATTAGTAATTTTTTGGAGCCTAGTCCTGAGCACAATAAATAAATCTTTGTTTCTAGTATTTATGCAACACTTACAAGATGACATTCGGTTTACTCCACTGGTATTCCTCAATATTCTTTATAACTTTAATTTCTTATTTTTTACGTTCACCTATACAGTGTCAAGTTAGCAAACTAGCTAGCAAAACTCTGCAAACGTGGTGGGTATCGATATACGAGTATAATAATGAAAAAACAAAAAAAAAAGATTTGATGATATTATATTTTTTTGGGTTAACGACCGTAACTATGTAGTGTAGTTACTTGGAATATTAGTTAGTTATTAGTTTTTTTTTGTGTAAACTTTACAGACATAATGGGTATCGGTCAAATTAAACGTAATTTCTTTTATGTTCCAGGCAGGCGCTTTACTTTGTGTAAATAATTTCATCACCACTGCTCTCAAAACGGTGAAGGAAAACATCGTGAGGAAACCGGCATGTCTTAGAAACCAAATATTCGATGACATAGTATCATCTACCAACCCGCACTGGGCCCACGTGATAAATTACAGCCCACTCCCTCTCGAAGAGAGGAGGCCGGTGTCCCAGCAGTGGGAACAGTACAGGCTTATTATGTATGTTATATATATAAAACAAAAAAACTGATTTTGTCAACTAATTTAATCTAAATAAAAATAATTAGTGGCAAAATACGAAAATACAGCACCAGACACCGACTGAAAGTTATTTTGCACTTTTTAGTGTTTTTTTTTAAACAGTTCATTTTTTTTGTAAAAAGTTTTTATTTTCATTTTAGCGTGTTGGCGAAATGGTATCGTGGTAGCGTTCCGGGAGCGGCGGTACGACCCGGCCCGCGCGCAATTCTATTTCACTATGTTTACAAATATTGAATTTAAACATTTTACTTGTGCTGATATAGAAAAATAAGTCCATAATTCCTTTAAGTATTTAATAGTGAACACGTAAACAAAATTTGAATACAACTGCTTTGATAACAATCGAATGGAATAGGTTTTTCTCTTAGTGGTTGTAACAAAAAAAGCAAATTTTAAGGGAACTTTGCCGTTTTTTTCTATCGAGGAAAATTTTGTCAATCATGTTTCGGGCCTCTTATTTCACTAAGGACACTCTTAAATTTTCGTAATCATAAAAAATAAATGCAAATTTGTTGTTTTTTTAAGAGAAACATTGATTTTGCGTGAAGTCGAAACATCTGCTTTGGGACCCATTCCACCTTAAGATATTGATACCCATCAGGTCTGCGGAGTCTAATTTAAATTGACCCTGTGTAAGTTGGATGTTCTTTCATGGAATTAAAGCATTGGCGGAAAGTTTCATTTTCAATACCAGTACCAGGCATAGATCTCAATTTGATAAACTACAAAGCTACTATAGAAACACTATCAAATAACAAGAAAATTGAGTTTTAAATCAAGGAACATTATAATGTCGATTATAAATAACACAGCTGCTTCCTAAACCATCTTCATAATATAACGTCATGTAGGTAAGTTTATATTCTAAGTACACGTGACGATTATAATTTTCTTCCACCCCTTAACATCACAAACCCATCCACCCGCGAATATTAATAAACACACTACAGCAAGCCGAATATCATACGTTCATATCCTTTATTTATCTTACGCTGTGACTCTCAAAGTTTAGTACGCACACACCTCCCCTATACCTAAGCTGTTTTCGGTGCACCTGGACGTGGTTCATCAAAAACCGACGTACGGCCACGTGCAAACTCGTTGTGTACACATTTTTTGTCGTCATGTCGATTTTAACCACCTCTGTGGTGTAGTGGTTAGACCATCTGTCTCAGACCCAGGGGTCCCAGCGGGGGCAAAAATTTCTGCTCGGTTTGGTTGGTGATACATATTTGGTTGTTCTAAGTCCACCTGGCTAGCTATCACCATCTTACCTAGATAAGTCTGTCGCCATAACCACAATATTAACAGCATTTTTGTGCTTCGGCAGTTAGAGGTAAGATAGCCAGTTCCTCTGAGGATCCCGGGTGAAGCTCGCTTCCACCTTCGGCCTGATCATCACTTACCACCAGGTGAGATGCAGGCCAAGACCATCCTCGTTGGGGTTAAAAAAATAATAATTGCGCGACAGTGTATTAAAGAAAGAAAGAAAAAGACAAAAAAGCACACAACACAGCATAATTATAACATAAGTAAAAAAAGGAAACAAATAAAAAGTGTAAAATAATAATTTTACAGGATAGCGTGCCTCGCGGCTGCGCCAAATAGGCCCAGTTCAGCAAAAATGCCAGACAGTGCCTGACTCTGGTTTTCAACTGCACCTGACGTGTGAGGTGACGGATGTAAATCAGTTTTAATACCGCAATGTGCGTGTGTATAAACTTGAATAAAAATTAATTTGTGTAATACATAATATAATGATAATAATTACAAATAATTCGTTTTATGCTGCAATGTGTGTATGTATCTATACGTATACTTAAATACTTAAAATAATAAAATTATTAATTTTGTTTGCCAAAACTTCGCCCCTTCCACGGCATCGTTGGTGGCAGGACAGACGTCGCTATGGCTGCATTTTAATCTACACATAAATGGCAGAAATGGTACATGATAGTAGGTTGTCTCTTATTTATTATCTGTTATTTTTACACACTATATTAAACCTAAATAAAGTAAATATCTCACCGGAACCAGAAGGCCAATTATTCTCGTAGATAAAAAATATTCACAGTCAAGTCTCAATCTTTCAAACTTATAAAAAAATTTGGTAAATAGATTGTATTTTTGACAGATTGCGAATGAGATGCGAATGCGAACGTTCTTAAAAATTACGGGAATTGCCCCTCTGGAATCTTTTATTACATAGAATCTTCGTTCCAGTTAAGAAACAGTATTTTAAAGATCATATTAAATAACCTTCCTTTTTTTTAAGTCGGTAATAAATACTCTATGTTCATGTGAAAATTCCTATTTTATAGAAGAAAATATTTTTGAATTGAAAACTTTATGATAATATTATAAAATAACATCAATTGATTTAGGCACCGCCGGTCTAAGGCACCAGTCCCACGATGAAGCGACTAGCTTTTGACTATTTTCTCGATCAAAAACCATGCAATAGAGAGAGAGTTCTTGCCATCAGTGTGAACAGTCAGCAATGGGGTTATTCCACACTATTGATTGCTGACTGTACACAGGCTGTTTTCAAATTTCCTCTAGTATAAACTAGAGGGAATTTGAAAACACCCTGTATACCTACATCTTGTACATTTCTTGAGCGAGAAAATATTCGACTAATTGCGTCCAAGTCGACAGTGGGACAGGTGCTTTAATCTCACTCTAACGAAAATACTGTGGTGGTTCACGGGCCATCCTTAAACGTAATCAAAGTCACCGGTTCGATACGGTTTCCTAGAACAGCGGTGACCGCCACATGACGGCCACAGTGACGCATAATCAGCCTATAATATTCCCGCTGCACATGCACATGGGACACAGGCCTCTGTGAGAGCGAGTGGGCCGTAATCCACTACGTGGGCCCAGACCTGATGGATCAACCCATGCGGCTGCCACGAGGTCCTCTCACACACACCATCTTACTTTTATAAATAACTACCAGCGCCCCGTGGTTTCACCCGCATAAGTCTCGATCCCGTGGGAATATCGGGATAAAAAGTATTTTATGTCTTAATCCAGGTTTTAAACTATCTGTGTGCCAAATTTCATCCAAATCCGTTCTGTAGTTTTTGCGTGAAAGAGTAACAAACATCCATCAATCCATACATCCATCACAGTGTGGTGGCCACCGCTTTTCTAGGAAACCACATTAAAATTCATCTCTAATACGCGATGAGAAACATTTGAGAGCCACTGATCTAATACATAGAGGGAAAGGTATTTTATGCTTTATCAAAATACGAGGAACTTGCGCAAATAATGCTAAGGGGCTTAATTTCAAACGGAGCTATTATTTGCTGGCAAGTTGATTTTCGTTGGTACTAGATTAAATAATCATAATTATATTGGTATGGTATGGTACAAATGAGTGATATACGATAATAATTGACGGAAGGATAAAGCATTAATGTTATGAAGGATGAGAAGGAAGCTAATAAATTGATAAATTGATTGACGACGTAAAAGATAAGACAAAGTTGAGAAGATTCAAATTGCCAGGCAAAAGAAAAAGAGCAAGTATCTCTTTTAAAATTTATGAAGTAAAATTGTTTTAAGAATGTCTATAGTGGGATTAAAATTTGTAGCTGGCTAGTTCGTATAGCCGGTGTAAAAGCGCTTTGAAAAGCAGCTGGCCGTTGCTAACTTTAAAATCCTGCTGCTGAAGTACACGAACAACCACACACGAACGACAAAGCCTATTGGAGACCTAACTACCTTTATCAAAATAACAAAAGGCGAACAAACCAAGTCGGTATACATAGGCAACCAAAGTCCGCAGTCGGGTAAAAATAATTGCACGTATCGAATGCCAACGGATAAACCAAATATAAGCTTACAGAAGGTTGGCTTCATACAACGAGAGTAAACGCACGCACACATAGACACGCTTCACGTACAGCGAGTGCGAGCGCACTCGCAACCGGCATTTGTTTGTGATTGCCTTACGTATGCGTCTATGTGTGCGTGCGCCTGGTTTCGTCCGCTGTATGGAGCTGTACTTCTGTAGAATACCGGCTTCGGTGACGGATATCCGTGGCTGATAAAAAGACCGCTGCGCCTCGGCCTACGCTTTATGTTTTCGTTCTGCGGTACTCTGGTGCATCAATGAGCTATATGAAGGACGTAAAAAATTGATGTTATTGGACGCTTTGAGTCGGTTATGTTTATTTATTCATTTATCCACTGCACTGGAACGGCATAGGTACAGCAATTACATCAAGCAAGTATGCTGTTATTCATTTATCCTGTTCGTGCTGGGCATCGTATAGATGGCAGTGAGTTTGTCCATAACATGGAGTATTCATGTATACATGGTTCCCGTAAAAACCGTGCGTGTGTGCGTTAATAAAACGCACATTCTTTGAGAATAATGTTAGTCATATTTGAATTAGTAGAATTAATAAAAAAAATATAAATAAACGTAAATGAATAAAAAGTAACTTTTACTAACAAGGTTTTAGAAATTATGTTAGTCACCAATAATATTACATTCATGAAACTGTCTCAGTTATTATATATTTCATCCAGAAACATGACATTAAAACAATGTACCGTTCGAACGTGGACCGCATTTATCAAAGGAATGACATTTGTGTACATTGTAGCAATCTATCAAACTATCTTCAGACAGTACAGGAAAACAACGTAAAGAAACTCACTTCCTCATGACAAATTGAGCGTAAAGGTACAATGATCTGAAAATATCAATGGGTAGTGTTGGACATATTTATACACATTTGAGGTTACGGCAATCGAGGAATATTTATTATTTCTTTGACATCGTGAGATATTCACGTTCAAATTGTCAAGTGCACAGAAGTCTAACCACGCGTTTACACCAAGGCAAAGAACATGTATTCTATAAGTTGTGTTTTCTGTTTTCGTTTATCGTATACACCTAAAACAAGTTGTAAAGACTAGTTGAATACAAATCTTGACAAAAAATTAAAAGAAAATAATATCAAAATATGTCTGAAACAACATCAATACATGTGTTGAAGCTAGTAGAAGGTTGGAAGATAGTCAATGAATGATACGGCTGCGTTTTAAGGTAAAAATAAATGTATTTAACGGACCAAAGGTTATAAATATAAAGGAGCGAGGGAGCACACGCGATGACCGCTAATCGAGTACTGATTGCTCAGTTGCTATTAATTAATTAAGTTATGTAAAAATGCTTAGTCGTCGGTAGTGTATGGTTTCACCGTACAACATGTATGATACATGTTTTATACATGAAATGTTTTTGACTAGTCTTTTACAAAACTTGTTGAAAACAAGTATCATAACTTGTTTATGGGTGTAAACGGGGAGTAATGAAAAGTAAAAAATATGCAAGCAGTCTTAACATAACATTAACCTTACAAAACTAAGGAGTGTAAGTGAAAATCTTATAAATAGATCTACATCCTATTATTACTTGTAACCATCATGAAATCCCGTAGATTTTCACTTTAGCCAAGTTCCTTATAGTCCCTTAAATCCAAAACTTCTCCCCAAAATATTTGAATATGTTTAATCCAACGCGCCAAAAATTAAGTTTCCTAAGCCATTACGTTCATATACTTAGCAAAGAATCCCTTTTTTGCAGAATTCTTCAGCTTTATTGGGCTATTCAAACACCCTTAGGAGTAACTCAAAAAGTTCGGTGAAGCAAAGAAAACTTACGAGTTACTTGAACGGCAAAGCGTTCCATAATAATGTTTCATATTTTATTGGGTAAGTGCAGAAATATTGGGTGAAGGTAATATTTTTTTTTTTTTTATATTTTATTTTATGTGTAGTAACTTTTTAACTGCGAATGAAAGGGGAGGTTTTCTATAAAGCCTTTTTCTGTGTCGATGAATAAATTCGCAAGAATATCTTACTAAGTTTATGTTAGGTCAACTTGGGGCCTATGCTTTTTAACCGACTTCCAAAAAGGAGGAGGTTATAATGTTCGTCGCGTATGTATGTTTTTTTATATATGTCCGTCGATTTCTCCGTCAATTGTGGACCGATTTTGAAAGCTCTTTTTTGTATGAAATGGTATGTTCCCGAATTGGTCCCTTATAAATTTAATTAACTTTGCTCGGATAGTTTTTGAGTAAGCTTCAATAACACTTATTATTCCCACTTTGTGGATGATAAGATGATAACTTCCTGTGACTGTTATTTACATAGCAGGTAGTGGTAGGTATTCGAATTTGTGTGGTGTAGGTACCACAACTAAAAAGTGAAAAAAGAAAAAACCTTTTACAAAAAAAAATCAACCACCTTCCGAAAAAAAACACTACAAAGTGAAAAATAACTTTAATTTCGGAAGTCGGTGGCAAAAAACGAAAATTAAACTGACTGACTTCCGAAATTAAAGTTATTTTTCACTTTGTAGTGTTTTTTTTCGGAAGGCGGTTGCGATGTACGTATGCTTGTGACATTATTATGATTATTGGATGTAATCGATCAAGGGTTAGCAAAGTCAGCTATACTTGTATTAAAAATTAAAGTGGACGACTTAAATTTTTGGTAGTTTTATTTTTCCAGTACCTTTAATTTTTCACCACGGTAAGGTGATCGTCTTTTATTATTATTTATTATCAGCAACGATGCTGATCCAAATTCCTCAATTGAATCTCGGCATCCTCCTGCTTGTAATCCCCTTTTCGCATTAAACGACACGCACAGTTTGAAGAGGAGCTTTTCTTTTCCGGGATCCGTGTGGCTCGGATTAAGGATAAACTACAAATACATTAAATTCCCGAACGTTCCCTGTTTGAACTGCGATTAGTTCTCGCTTTGGTTATGTGGCAATTTATGCTCTGATTGAAATTTTATTCACTGAATACAAAATCGTTGGGAAAATGTTCATTGGTGCATATACGTAGAATTAAGTCATTTAATTTTGTAGTTAGATTTTATTTTTACCTATCACATTCGAATTTGTACCCACAATAATTACGCTCGCAATGAGCCCTGTTTATAATGAAATTTAATTTATCAATGCAATTTATCTTCTAATTTAGATTTCAGCGAGCTATTTAATTGGCTCTAGTGGCACTTTATTATGTTCGGGTAATTTACGGTTTTAATTTAATTTTATCTAAATTAGAATATTAATTTGATTACAGTTTGAAAATTAACCGTGTTTCATAATTGAACAACATTGTCAAAGTTTGCATAGCCGAAAATTAAGATTAAATTTAGAATCAACACTTTTTGGTTTTGAGCTTTGAGGTTTAAATTACAAAAGACTCCAAAATCCCTTTCGTTGCACTACAAGAGATTTTTGAGGTTTAAATTATATAGATTGTTGCAATGTTATTGACATTTTGTGGATTTTCACCTACATCAATGTAAACAGTCTGTTTGTGAAGGACTAAAACAAAACAGAACTTTATAGCTCCATCGAAGACAATAAAGTCTGACCCGGCAAACAAACACAATGACATAAACAACCAAGCTAGACAGGAACATTCTAGAATAGAACGATCTGCGATCTAATTCGTCGTGCACGATTAGCCAGCAAATGTGGCCGCATTACCCGGTGCTCCATCTATAAAACTGTCACCGCTCCAAACGGATTTTACTAAACCCACTGAGTAAACACCACAAATGTTTAACATAAATATTGAAGCACGGTAAATCTAGGTTACATTAACAATAAAAGCCAGACTCTAGGGCGTCGTAAATTCGCCCAGTCAAAATTTTCTCGGCCTGAATAAGTGAAATTTTGAAATAATGGATGAGGAAATCTTAGGAATGGAAGAAGATTCAAGTGTTGTGCATAATAAGACGCTTCCAAGGTTTTACGGCACTTATGGAGCAGTAAAAGAAAAGGTATGTAATTGGCTGACTTGAAGAAATGTTGCAGAGCTTGTAGAATATGACTTCTTGAGAATATATGTTTGAAATTGGAATCACATGTTCGTAGTATTTCAGACTTTGTAGGTAATTAATTAGTATTCCATTTTTCTTGCAGTATTCTAGTCTCAACGCCCTAATTTAATAACGCCCTGATTTAGACGGCTATCTAGTCTAACATTACATTCCCAAATTAATTGTCACAATTGCTACGGGAGAGGGAAGTGTTTCATCGAATATTACTGAATGCTAACCGATTTTGTTCGATATCAGATTTCCTATCGTTCCTCCAGAAATCCGATTATTTTCTAATTACAATTTCAATGAGGTGTTACCATCTTCGGAATATTTTATGTGCTACGTCGTCATCGCTTCGTTTTCAACCTAAACGTTTACTGCAAAACACAAATTATGGATAGATCTTTTTTATATTTGCTGTCTCTTTTCCTTTTGATAACTTTGTATGTTTCCCTCCTTTTTTATTTCGGATACAAATTTCCTTAGAGCCCTGCCTTACATTGTTACGATTACGACTCGGGTGGTCTAAGTTATGCGATGTAAACAGTTAGGTGGCATATAGTCATGAAAAAAAAACTTTGACCGAAAAATTTAAATAAACAATGTAGAAATTGTAGATAGACCAATAAATAAATAAATTGAGTATGACAGCAAAACAAAAAATAAATACTTATGAATCCATTTTAGTTTTCATCAAAATCGCCCCTGGACTACTTTGGGTATTTTTCACAATTTTTTTAAACTTGTAAAATTCCTCCTGTATGTTACCTTGTAACATTAATGTAGGTACGTATTTTAGATTTAAACACGTCCTGTTCCATCGCTGGCGATTAATGAGAAGCTAGCAACTAAAAACGTGTTGGAGAGCAACGAGCAGCAAGTGCACGACGTCGACGAGTGAGTACTCGCTGGGTCTGCGTATGTATGTACCTAACGTGAGTCTTTCAGCGAGTGTTCTAATCGCCAAGCGAGCGTGCGTCGCTGAGACAAACAAGTATTCGCCGGGCAGCGGTGTGTACAGTCAGCGATTAATTAATATGATAATAAAAAAATAAAAAAAATCATTTATTTCAGGTATATAACCCATAGTAGAAACAACACACAAATAATAAACTAACTCAACACAAATTAATTACATAATCAATTCAATACAATAGCCTCTTACGTGCGACACTATATGTAACTTGTCTGTCACAGCAGTGTCGCACATAAGGACAGTCCAACCTATTTGCTATCATATTCAGAACGATATTGGAGCTGGCCCGCACTCTGCGCACAAGAGACGCACAGCGCTTCCGCATGGTCGCATGAAAACAGTCCGAATAATGTATCTCTTTTACTTACACATCCTTAGTACGTTTTTTAAGCGAGAAAATCGTTGATAGCTAGTAGCTTCCTCATTGGCGGTGGGACCAGATGCCTCACCGTAGTTAATAACTTACCAAACGTATAATTGAATAACCCAACGCAAACAAAGAGAAACCTAAAACGTCTTATTCTATAAAATTCGTGTCACTTAATCCATTCGTTTGCCGGAATAACCCTCACAGAATGTCTTACGTACGTGTGGGCTGTCATAAATTATTTCCAAAGGACAGAGAGTGGGAGATTGGTGTAGCGTCAAACTGGAATAATTCCTCAAGGAATACGGATGCGTGGGAATTTGAACTTCTGAATGGATTAGTAATAGATGGGTAAACGTGTAAAAGCTTAGTAGCACGTGTCTTGAATGACTTTTGTGTAATAGGAATTGCCTTATAGGATCACTTGTGTGTCTGTCCGTCTGTCACATCCAATTTTCTCCGAATTTAATGGACCGATTAAGTTTTTAAATTTGATACACATATGAATTTCTGTGACCCAAACTCGGACCAGTAACGTAAATAAATGTATTTTGAATATAAAAATCACTTTGGGAAATAAGGAAATTTAAAAAGATTTCCAAACTGTACCGTATGACATATCAAATGAAAGGGCTGACTGTGAGTGTCTCAATTTTGGTTTTTAATTTTAATATAAGTAATTTTATAGTCATTTAAGAAAATAGATGGAAATTTACAATTTCCCCCACTAATAACACCGACACTACTGAGCCAAAATTTTTGAAAAAATTACTGATAATAGTTACGAGTATAAGCTTATAGATTACAGAAACATCTATAAGAAGTCTATGGTCTTAAAATAACATGGCAAATCTCGTATAAAAACAAATCTCGATATTGTACGTCCAAACTAACATTTGCAGTTGGAATGTATGGGACAACATTTTTTCATCTACAATGTTAAGTGTGTTCTTGGGATAAAATTCATCCAGTTTTTTGCGTTATTTGTTTGGGTAGTAAAATGAGCATTGATAACTTCATGACCATTGACAGCCGTAGTCTAACTAGTGGCCGTAAGCCAGACTGCTGAACTGAGGGTCGGAGGGGTATCTGAGAGAAGGTCGAGGATGAGAGTGAGCTGGGTTCGATCCCCATGTAAAGCGGAAAATTATTCAGTTTCCAATTAGGAACATCTGAATGTCTCAATAATACAGATAAGATATTATATAAGAAAATTCTAGGCAGTTTTTTCGTAATATCAGATATGTTCCATTAATATGTTATAAGCTTAACATAGTCAATTACTGGATATAAATATACGTCGCAATTAGTACTGTAATGTTACGAAACTAATTACTTTCTAAGAAAGACTTACGCGTTACATGGATATAAATACTTAATCCATGTAACACGAATATAATGTTGTTCGCTGTGTATTTGTAGTAAATAAAATAATCTAATAAATCTTCAATACAGGTATATTGAAGATACCAATGAAGTTTAATCAATTATTTCTCGACGAAAGCGTATGAAATATATTAAGTAATGAACTTTTGTGTCTTCTTGCTTATACCAGCATTTGTATTTTTAGAAGCCTAATAATAAGGTGCGGGTGCTTAATTTCGTAATACATTGTCAATCTTACTCCCTCTTGGATTGTGATTGTCATTTATTATTTATTTATTTCTTCGAAATTCCTAATCCATTGTTGCCATCCAGGTTTAAAAAAATCGTCTACACGTCTGCGTAAATAACGCAATGGACGTGGCTGAACTGTCAAAACTGAAGACATTGCGATCAATTGTAATGTTTTGTATGTTATCCAATGGGGATCCACACGCAAAGCTCAGCGCAGATGTCGCCAGTGGCGGGATGGCCGCTGTCAAATCATTTTCGCTTTGTTTACATCAGTGTTTTTTGTAATTTTTTGTGTCGAAACCGATCCACCATCATTATTGCTAACATGTATCCTGGAAGCGTAAAGATTTGAAAGATGAACTAAACAAACGAGAAGCAAGGATTACTGGATGGAAATCAGATCATAGAATAAAATATTTTTCATCAGTGCTACATTTGGATTTTTTTTTTGTTGTAACGTGTTAATTCTTACTTGACTCATGGTAGGAAAATTTACGAAAATTGAGAGAACACTACTTTAATCATAAATGGTGTTCTTGAATTTTTATGTCAGGTTTATTTTTCATCAGTGCTAGGCTCTAGATTTGGATAATTTTTTAGTTAGAACGTGTTAATCCTCACTTGACTCATGGTAGGAAAATTTACGAAAATTGAGAGAACATTACCTTAATTTTATAAATGGTATTCTTTATTTTTTAGGTTATATATGACCGAAATTTTAATTTCGGCAATCAAAGTCCTCAAGCTTCTGAAAAGCACTTGACGTTCCTGCTGTAGAACTTTACCAAGTCGTTAATAGCTCCACCAGAACTCCGCCATATTGTCGAAGTTTACCAATCAACATATTCAAAGTTACTTTTAGTTGTACTCTTTTAGTTTCCTACTTCTTTTAGCGTAGTATCTTTAGGAAATAAATGAACACCGGGGTTAGTAGTACATCCTGGTACAGCATACTTAAGCATAAATTACGAGAATAATAAAATTTACTGAATGATAGGTTACAAAATGTATGGAATTGACAGCTTTCAATGGCCATGTCGACGATACGCCACCTATCGTGATAAAATGGCAGTACAGATCCTCATAATCCAACTGATCTGTAACAGTACCCAATTTATTACAAACTTGAAAATTAGACCATCTTCTACATTCAATGTAAATAAACAGTAACTTTGTATCAAGAAACAAAATGATCAGTTTGCATTTAGTACGAATTAAAATATTTAACTAAAAGGATCAAGTCCGAGTGACAATCATGAAAAAATATCGACTAAATAACACATTCCAATCAAATTCACAAACCAGCAAAACAGTACAACCACATGACCACAGAAAACAAAACAACAAGATTAGCAGCTCGACAACAGAACAACAATAAAACATACATAAAACAATACTACTGCAGAAACTGTGCCCGTAATAAATCGCATTATGTTCGCATAGTCTATATTGTCAAACATAAGGCCGTATGTATCATCTAATAAGATTATATCGGAGGCACGTGTCGGGTTGTTATACTGCAGTATTTAATATGGGAGAAGAAATAGTAGTGGGTATGTGGGTTAAATGAATTGGGGATGGTAATTTGTGAGAAAGTATTTTTGTGTTGTTTTGTAAGCTAGCGACGTCAAACGCGTGCAATGGCGACATGAGAAAACATCGAGCGTTTAGGCTTTAATTAAATAAAAAAATATTATATTTTATACCAACATCTGCCTCGATGGTCTAGGCAAGCGCTACTGATGAGAACAAAGTCTTCGGTTCGATTCCCAGGCCGTCAAAGTGTAATTGCGTTTTTGAATTAAGAGTTTTTTAGGAGCACCACGGAGTCCGTATTCGTGCCTGGTTGCTGGCAATAGGCTCGCCCCATATTACAAGGGACTTAAACATAACTGGCGAAATGTGGGTGTACTATAGGTGAACCTCTGCCTAATCCCTCAGGGATTAGAGGCGTCATGTTAGAGTTATATTTTATACATAAACCTTCTAAAATAAATGTTTTAAATTATGGCTAAAACTGTCTCAAAATCCATTCTGTAGTTTAGAAGATCTAAGCGGTCACACAGACAAACACGACAAGCGACTTTGTTAAAGACAAAAACATAATTCTTTGGAAAAATACGTTATCTACTTACGTAGTATGTGTAGAGATATTTTTTTATTTTAAGCTACGCTTTATGGCACATCATTTTATTTAAATCAATATAATTATGTTTTCTCTGTAGATTTGTAATTTGAGAAATAAAATATCTTTAACCGTACTTATGAAATGGCTAGTTGGTATTTGTGAAGGTTATTGGTTATTGCTATCTTCCAAGTCTTTATATTTCATTAGAATATGGCCTCATGGTGGCAGAAATACATAGGTATCGTGCAAATGCATCCACATACAAATTCCTTTATTTCAAAATAGATATTAACACTAATAATAAGGGGCGATGGGCAGTGATAGCCTAGTGGTGTGACCGTCAGACTGCCAAGTCATAGGTCTCGAGTTCGAACCCAAGGCAAGCACCTCTGACTTTTCGGAAAAAATCGTGAGGAAAGCGGCATGCCTGAGAGATATCTCTCAGCATGTGAAGCCATGTCAGAGGCGTATGGGCGGCTTTAAAACTTTGAGGCCAGGTTAGTCACTAGTCACGAAAAGAAGAAGCCTATATAGATGTTTTAAAGGCACAACAAATATGTTTTAATCATAGCCAAGCAATGTTTATTTAGACATTCTTTGCATTGTAAACCAAAATACAAATGAATAAAGCAAATACTTGTTCATGATTTTTTTTATTCAATTGGTTTGTTTTGCGCTGAAAGACTACATATTAAAAAAACTGGAATAAAAAGAGAATGCAAGCTCAAAAATAATAAATAAAACTGTTTGTCATTGGACATGGACATACCAACAACTATATTACAAATACCTCACCGGTCACCGTCCGCTCCGGTCGTTTCTTGCTTCAATAAAATAAAACCGGCCAAGTGCGATTTGAACTCGCACACGAAGGGTTTCGTACCACCAAACAATACTTTTTTTTAAACTACGAAAAAAACATGTTTCAAAAAATTAAAGGGGACCCCTTTTCATTTTTTTACTTTATTTTATATCCTTAAAAATAGGTAGTGTTAAATATTTTATGGTTGTACGGAACCCTTCATGTGTGAGTATGACTCGCATTTGGCCGGTTTTATTTTGGTTGTGTAAATAAAGGCACTGGCAAAACCGATAAACAGCCTTTATAAAAAATATAAAAACTCCAAAATAATGTTTTAAATACGCAAAAAGGTGAAATATACATTATAATGTATATATATTTTTAATTACTAAGTTATTTTTTGAAGTTGCAGAAAATCGCCCATTTTTAAATAAAATACCTAATGAGTTTTCAACGCCGTTTTCAGTATTTGTTGATTATATACACTTTATGGTTCATGATATACACAAGTTTCAAACCCGAACTTGTTTAATTGTTGAGATACAGCTCGTACAAAAATGGTCTAAAAGTGACAACTTTTTTGGCCCCCTATTTTTCATAAATTTTGAAGATAAAAATGAATAAAATTTATATTTGTTCTCTTCTAGACAATGACACCCCACATGACAGGGTTAGAATTTTTCAATACACAGGTTTATTGTATTGAGACCCCCTTTAATTTATAATTTTATTTGATTTTTATTATTTGTTGTTAAAGCGGCAATAGAAATGCATAATCTGTGACATTTTCAACTGTCTACCTATAACGTTGGTTCCGTTTGGCATCCTTCGAGTACGGAACCCTAAAAAGCAAAGTTGCCTTTGAATCGGTTTTGAATGTGAAACCTCGCATAAACAAAATGGCTCACAATTTTTTAACTTTTACAATCTATCTAAACTCCCTTCTCTTCGATTGCTAATAGCATTATTTATACAATCCTCAGGGTCATTGCCGGCCATTGTCAGCCATTTTGCCGTCCACTTGCGGGAAAGTACTGCAGAGTGGCTATTCTAAAGAATCTTTCGAGTTCAAAGTGCGAGTGGCCATAACGAACACGTCTCCTCGCTTCAGTGACCAAGCTTAGTTTTATGTGTGACTTCAACCCTTTTATCACAATTGTGTGGTAATGCTGCTATGTGATTCCTCACTTTTTCTTACATAAGAACATGAAACTATGAACAATTAATAGACATTGGAAACTAGGCTTCGAAATAAATAACAACTTTGCAGAATGTTACATTTTGTGGGGTTTTGATACAATGAAACCCCTTCACGTCTTGGAAATTCGGTGGATTTTTAGAGTCTAACCAGAATACCAGATGTATCGGAATTGTCAAGTAATCCATTCCGATACTTAAAGAGTCTTCTTTATCTTCAAAACCACGTTAAATACTTGGTTCTCCACCGCTATTGCGTGACATTTTTGCAATCCCAATTCGAAGGATATTGAAGGAAAATCCTAATCCATTGTTGCAATGTTAAAAAAAAACGGTTTTACAAAAAAAAAACGAAATAAGACTTATTTGGAAGTCGGTTGTTTTTTTTTTGTAAAAAAAGGTTTTTTATTTTTTACCATTTTTTTGTTATGTAAACAAGATTGACAGAAAGTTTTATAACATCACAATTTATTTAAGAAACTACTTATACTTTCCTTTTTAAGATCTCATGTTTATTTCAGTTCATATTGTTTATGTCTTAGTCATAGGTAAGTGGGCAAAATTGCAATATTTTTCGTCTTGAAATTTTATTTTTCCTAATGTTATTAATCTTAAGTTTAAGAAGTATTTTGCCATAATTTCCAAATTCTTAATTCTAGTGCTGTTGAGGTTTAGTATTATTATGTGTTATTACCTATTTCTGTGATTGCTGGTTATCCTGTAATTGGCGACTGTATAAGTCCGAGGCTATTGTTACCTATAGTACTTAAGATATACTCGTATATGTAATAGACAGAAGCTGTTGGTGTACCTTTATAAAGAAATAAATAAATAAACATCGTCAATATACACAAAGTGCAATTAAATACGTATTATTGAAGGTTACTGAAAAGCTACGAAAGCAAAATTAATAAAATTTATATGCGTGAGCTTCCGGTACCAAATGAAAAAGAATCGCGTAAATCGACTCAATTTTCACAGAGAAATCGATGAATATAAATAAAAGAACATACATTAAAATAAAATAAAAAAATACATACAGACCAATTCATATTCATAAACACAGTCAATGATACAGATGAACATAGAACTTTCTCTGTTTTTGAAATCTGTTAAAACTTCGTCTGCTCGACTACGTAGTAAATAACACTATGAATGTTGTTGAACTTTCGAAATAAATGGCAAAAGCGATGCCATTCATGGTGAAAATGTACAGTAGGTATATCAATGATACAGACGAACATAGAACCTTCTCTGTTTTTGAAATCTGTTAAAATTTCGTCTACTCGACAACGTAAATAACACAATGAATGTTGTTGAACGTTCAAAATAAAATATGGTAATGGCAGGTAATGGCAATGCCATTATTCATGTGGAAAATGTGTTAGGCCAATACCCCGCAGGTTGTCAAACATATTTGATAAGATATTATTCAAAGCGTTTACGGGTAATAGTTGGTAGCTAATCATAATAATATAGATTTTCAGCCGCACCATAAATATTCAAGGCGGACATACGGAAGTTCCAGAAAACCTACTAAATCATAATCTTCCCTAGACCAACACAATCTGAACAAATCCTCAAACAGCAACGAGACAATAATTCACTCAGATCGTTCCAGTTGACTTGCTTCCAGTAAAAGTACTGGCAAGCTAGTTGGAAATGAAATAGTAGAGCAGTCAGGGCGCCGTTCAGCATCATTGCTCTCGCGTAGTTTTCTGAGAATCTGTTTATAAATAAGTACTGGAATCAGATATTATCGAGTGCAAATGAATATTTATGATATCTGCTGCATTTCTCTCATAACAAGGTTGATGAATAAATATTGAAAAGCTATAATATTCCAGAACATAGTACGTTGAATCAGTAATTATATCCAAATTCAAATCATCACGCCTGGTTTCCCCTAAGGGTTGGGCAGATGTGTACGTTTTACTACACCCACATTTCGCCAGTTATGTTGAAGTCCCATGTAATAGACGGCGAGCCTATTGCCATCAATGAACATAGAACCTCCTCCAAGCCAGACTCCGGTCTGCTACTGAGAAAAGCTAGTTGCAATATCATATACTACCGCTTTTACGCTTATCTGAAGACCGTAAAGACTATTCCTGCTTGGAGCGCTCGGCCGCTATAGTAACGCTTACCTACAAAAAAAAACGGGGCGCTAAACAGATGTGGTTATCGTGTCCTTGGGATTTTCTTTTCAAAGTGCTTAGATATGCGTGACCGAGATGATACCTTATTTTGAATGATGGTGACGTAATTTTTTAAGTGAAAACTTCTTTAGGCCCACTTGGCGGTCTTTTTTAACAGTGAACGAAACTGAGCCGTCCACGCTTGGGCCGGTGACGCTGAATCGGGTAAAACCAGCCTATAATGTTCCCACTGCTGACACACGGCCTCCACCCTGTGAGAGGGAGTGGACCGTAATCCACCACGTGGTGGGCCCAGTGCGGGTTGGTAGATGTCACATGTCTTCGAATTTTTGGTTCTAGAACATGCCGGTTTCCTCACGATTGTTTTGCTATACCGTTTTGAGAGCAGTGGTGATAAAATAATGTACACAAAGTAAAGCTCCTGTCAGGGTTCGAATCTACGACCTACAACTCGTAAGTCGCGGCTGTTACCACTGCTCTACTAATCGCAAATCGAGCTCATACTCGGCTCATATAAATATTCTCTTCTATCGTGTGGTGGTAAGCACACCCTCTCTCTTTTATGGATAACTTTATTTTTGTTAGTCTTTAATTCTTAAATCTTAAGATGATTTTTTTTGGCATCCTTTAAAGTGCTCGGAGCTTGTGGCTAAGTAATAACTGCTGCTCGGGTCGATCCGTCAGATTAAGCTAGGAACGCTTGCCGGGGTTGGTTTGTGGATGGGTGACATCTTTACATACCAAGATTCCTCCGTGCCTCGGAAAGCACGTTAAACTGTTGGTCCCGGCTGTCATTCGTTGATCTTTGACAGTCGTTACGGGTCGTCAGAAGCCCGAAAGTCTGACAACCAGTCTTACCAGTATTACCCAGTTACTGGGTTGTGGAGTCGCTCCATGTAAAATACTGGTATTCAGCTGAATCCAGTTAGACTGGAAGCCGACCCTAATAAAGTTGGGAAAAGGCTAGGCAGATTGATTGATCCTTTAAAGTGACATGAAGTCGAATTGATCTCGTATTTCAATTGAGATTCCAAGACTGAAAAAAAAAACGATGGCTGTAATTGATATGAGGTTATGAATAAAGCTGCAGTTTTTTGTTTTTTTTTAATATCTGTGTTTATTCCATTTCATACAACACCATACATTTTACCCTTCCTAATGACCAATTTGATATATTACATTATATCATAGCCAATATAATAAACTGACGCGTTAGTCTCGTGGGCGCAAGTGCTACTGCTGAGCTTGAGGTCCTGGGTTCGATCGCCCAGGTCGGGCAAAGTGTTATTGTGGTTTTCTATCTGAAATATCTCAGTAGCAGTCCGCGAGCTTAAAAATAACTGGTTAAATTTTAATGTACTATAAAACAGGGACATCTCTGCTTAACCTTTCGGAAAATACAGGCGTCATGATCTGTGTTATTAATATACCACTACGAGTTCAACCTAAAATCACTTCGAACCATCGACCGTTCGACCTGAATATGCCTTATCAATTAAAGCCCTCACACAATAACAGTTAATTGACTGCACGCGTCTGTGAAAGCCTTTACTCGATTAAAACGGCCATACACCGCTCCATTAAGTTTCTACACACCCAGTTACAGTTGAATTTCATTATTACCCTGTATTGTATACCTAAACAATATTGTTTTAGGTACAGTACTATTTATGTTAAGGCGTGTTTGTGGGGTCACGTTTAAAATAAACATAAAATATATTAAAGGCTTGGGAACACAGATAGTAAATATACCAGTAAGAAACTAGAACTAATACAGATAGTAATTCTTGCAAAAACTGTAATTTAAAATCTAAAACTAATCATAATTTATTATATTAAACACACTTTTAGTAAGAAAGCAAAACTTGAAAACAATTTGGAAATCTTCATCAAATCATCCATAATCATAATTTTAAATGTGAAAGTAACTGTCTGTCTGTCTGTCACGCCTAAACCGCTGAAGCGATAGTTATAAGCGATAAGCCTGGAGAAGGACACGAGGAAAAGTACAGAGGGTACTTTTCATCCTGGATTGCTGAAAAAGTAGCGGGCATCAGCTAGTAAACATTCAAAACATAACGGATTATCCACGCAACTTTTCAGTCGTTTTCAAACTTCCTCTTTCATCAACATCATTTCAGCCGAAAGACGTCCACTTCTGGACGTAGGCCTCCACCAAACGGGGGGGTTTCCATAATCGCCACGCTTGGCAGGCGGGTTGGCGATCACAGTATGGTGTTAAAATGCATAGAGAACGCTGCTTCCTATTCTCTAGTAAGTCCCTTAGTCGCCTTTTACGACACCCACGGGAAGAAATGGGATGGTACTATTCTTTACGTCCGGCACCACACGGAACTTCCTCTTTACTCATTCCTTATTCTATCCATTCGCGTAACACCTCATATCCCTCTTAGGATTCTCATCTCAGCTGCATTTAATTGACTTCATTCACCCCTTTTGTAGCCCAAAATTTTGATCCATACAAGACAGCATGTCTTACCATTGTTTTATAAATCTTCTCCCTATGTGTAGGGGGAATGAAGGAATCGCAGATTGTTCCCGTGACCTGCCGCCATTTCGATACGATTTAAACATTGTTAATAATATAAATAAATAATAAGTATTCAAATCATCTACATTAGTCAAACTCCAATGATATTACCTACTCAGCCCATTCCCTAAAGGCTTAGTGAAACGGATCACTTAACAATCAACCTGTTTGCCGGTTTACAGCTAGCTTATTTAGATAAGCAAATTACATAGTATCAATATGCCTGATTGCAATCCATTAGATTACCTCCGCTCTGTGAATAGTGGTAGATGAAAATAATTAATAACGATACAATTATTCCAGCCTGTTCTTTATTTATTTTTATCCTCGTTATTATTCTTTGTTGTTAAGCCAATTTATTTGGGTGAGTGCAATGTGTGTGTTTCTTGTATCAGTTCTACAAGCCGTCTTTCCGGTATTTCCTGCCACATAATAGTCTTTTCATGGTCCATCTGCGTATTCAATTTCATTTGTTTTATTTAAATATATTTTGAGTTTCTTTTATGTCCACTACAATCTGCCAAACCATTTCCCAATTATGTTGGGATCGGCTTCCAGTCTAACCGAATGCAGCTGGATGCCAGTAATTTACATGGAGAGACTGCCTATCTGACCTCTACAATCTAGGGTCCAATCCAATTACTGGGTAACACGATACCTCTTAGTAAGACCGGTTGTCAGACTTTTGGGCTTGAACGACTGTGAAAGATCTACGAATGACAGCCAGGACCAACGGCTTAATGTACTTTCAGAGACACAAAGGGGTCTCGATAATATGTAATGGATGGCCACCCATCCATGAACCTTACTGAAGACTCAAGCATTACTTAAAACTAGTTTCAACCAATCAAAAGGTTTTAAACGAGTTTTAAGTAATGCTTGAGGCTTGAGTCAGGTTCTGCGATATGGGCCTTAGTCTCTTTGCCAACATTCTATGGATAATTAGTAAAAACTTCGATACCTATAAATTGTAAAAAAATACTGAGTTTATAATCATCGTAGCCTTATCGGCCAGTAAATATAAAAAGTGAAAAATATTTATAGTAAAAAGAGCTCGATTTTGTAAAATATCAAAGCTCTGTATGAAAGCGAGAATCCGCTGTGTATCATGGATTTATGAACAAGCTTGCTAATGAGCAAAAACAGTACCTACATATACCGTGATTTTAATAAACGTTAGCCATGTATTTTTTTATAAAACATGTAAAATATTTATTACTGGCTGCGCCTCTTGGTTTCATCCGCACAAGTCTCGATCCCGGAGGATTTTGGAATAAAAGGTATCCTATGTCGTTTTCCAGGTCGGGCTACAATAAAAAAAATAAAAAAAAATTCTTCCACAAATAACACTTATTAACTATAACTTAAAAACGGAAAACAAAAAATATAATGTAGGACAATGTTCATTTGTGGGAGACTGGTGCCTAAACTAAGCCGTGACTTGTATTTCAGGACACCAGGGACTCCCCCCTAGAGGCAAAAATATCATCAAAAACATTACATTAGAAAATTCTTAACGAAAGATACATTTTCATGTTCTATGGGCAAACTATATGTTGGAAGAGAATAATAATAAAATCTTAAATTTGTATGAAGTGCAGTGGAGTTCAAGGTGCATGTGGGTGCAATGCCCTTGCTATGTGCCAAATTTCATCCAAATCCGTTCAGACGTTTTAGCGTGAAAGCGTAACAAACAAACTTACTTTCGCATTTATAATATTATACTTAGGATATGTAAGCTTAATATTAATGTATTAGACACCTAAACCTTCCTGAATAAAATATCTAAATGGCGGTGAAAATCGTGTCTAAATCCGTTGTGTAGTTTAGAAGAATCAAAAATCAAGGCGGTCATACAGACAAACACAAAAGGCGACTTATACACTTTTAATATCTATAGAGTCTATCGATCTATTAGATGTAAGTACAGAGTGTGTGTTGATAATATTATGAAACTAGTAATTCCGACGAGGCTGGGAAAAATTACTCTAATTAAAACAAAACACAAATCATGTCGCCCAAAAAGCAGCAAAGCTGAATGTGAGACTGGGCTGGACACGTTTGCCGCATGTTGGAAGCGTTGTGGCCTAATAGTATCACAACGTGGGTTCTTGAAACCGGCCAACAGCATCGCGGCAGACCCGATGGCGGGACGAGCTTGACCCCTATAGACGGGATTGGTCTATGTTGGCGCAGGATCGAGTTTAGTGGAAAAAGGAAAGTGAGGTCTTTGTCCAGCAGTGGGACAACACAGGTTGAATTATCTAAACTAAATAAAGAAAAAAGATAAAAAAATTATATGTGATGTGTTACGTTTTTACGCTAAAACGGCTGAACGGATTTGGATGGCATGAGTAGACCATGACCTGGGTTTTATCCCGATATTCCTACGAATTCGAGAGTTATTTCGGTGAAACCGCAGGACCCAGCTTAACTAGCTGTTTATTTTTAGTTTTATTATAAAATGTAATTTAAGAAACTTAACCATGTTACTTTAACTCGTGGTGTGGTTATAAGACGAGACTTTTAAATAAGAGTTATTAGTATCTTTCTACATTATATTATTTTATGCATATTTCTACATCTACACTTCCATCCTCAAGTAATTGCATCAACAAAACTAAAGTACAATTATTTACGCTATTCAGATCCCGTTTGCGAGAACAATAATAGAAACTAAACAACGGAGGGATTGGCTTTGTATTGTGTTTGTATACAACTGTTTTCTTTGCATTGTAGTAACACAACAAAGTGTTCTTAGATGTCTGGTCTAAGAATAAAGACTTCTTACTTTGTGGGTAGTTGTATGGGGTAATTCTATTTGGTCAATAACCTTTGGGTCGTGGGAGTCTCTTTTTGTCTCAATTTATTGCCGTAGCGGAAGCCTTTTCCGGAGTTTTTTCCATGAAAATGACCATTGATTACTGTAATAACTCAATGTTTACTGTTTATTATCAATCATCCTTACTAATACAATAAATAAATAGTCACGGAATTCAGTCGAATTGAATTAATAAATGAATTCTGGGAATAATAATAGAGATAACAACAAAAAAAAATTCAAGGATCGTTCCCGAACTTGAGAGTGAGACACTTTCGGTTATCTCGGGAATGAAACCAAGGAATTAAGGTACTATCCACAAAGACAAAAATAATATTATATTCCAGTTGTGCTGATTACAGTTATTTTTCTCAACACAAACGAACCGGAAATTCTATACTTAGCCTAGACACAGAAACGACTTTATCCCCAACGACAGTGTTTGTTAGCAAAAAACAAATAGATTCCGTAACACAAAGGCCTGTTCGGAATTACTCTTGCGTTACACACAAGAATAATAATTTATTTCGCCGAAAATCAACACAAGTTTGGTAACAAAACCGCAAATGGCACAAACATTGGACGGCGCGGCGCGTTGGAAAACATTTCATTGATAGCTGAAAGTATTTTTGTTTTGGGGTATGGTCGCGATATTAGCATCACTCGGGGCCTCGAAATCACCGAGCTTTTTCTTCGAGTGTCAATCAAACAATCATCATTATTATTTTTATAATATAAGGTGATAAGAAGTAAGATAACTGCTGCAGGGGTCGATCTTAGGTTAAAGCTTCTCTTGCCGTCGTCGGTTCGTGGATGGGTAATCATCCATTACATATCGAGCCCCCTCCGTGCCTCGGAAAGCACATTAAGCTGTTGATCTCGACTATCAATCGTGGATCTTTGACAATCGTTACGGGTTTTACCAAGGGCCCAGTAACTGGGTTGTAGAGGTCAAATTTGCAGTCACTCCATGTAAAATACTGGTATTCAGCTACATCCAGGTAGGCTGGGCTGACCCCAATATAGTTGGTATGGATCACTATGGAAGTATATTGACAGACACAGCGCATACGGTGGCGGCGCTATGCCGTAGTGCCACCGAGTCTGTCAACTTTACGTGTTTTATTGAATTTTTTATGTATGTTCCCTGATTTCCCCGTTATTGTAAACCGATTTCGAAAATTCATTTTTTGTTTGAAAGGATACTCTCGAGATGGTCCCATATAAATTTTATTATTTTAGCTTGGATAGTTTTTGAGTAAGCTTCAATAATACGTATTTTTCCCACTTAGTCTATGTCGATGATATGATCATAAGTTCCTGTCACTGTTATTTACATAGCAGGTAGTGGTATTCGAATTTGTGTGGGGTAGATACCACAACTAAAAGTTGTAAAAAGTTTTTATGAATCTTATTGAGAAGAACAGACAAGATACTCCATGGATATTCTTTTAAATCAACATTAAATTAAAAAAATTGTTTACATGTTTCATTTTCATATTCAGTATGTGAGAACAATGTAAAAAGATGTGCACGTAAAAAGGGTTAGTGTATAAAACAAAATAAAAGAATTCAAAAAGATTTAATAACAACAATAATTTTATTACTAATTTAAAGAAAACAAAGCAAGATAAAATAAAATTAAAATTAATTATTATTTACTTATGTTTATTTATTTATTTATTTATTTTATTATTTATGTACACACAGTAAAATTGATACAAATACGACATAAACATAATTATGAGTACAAAGGTACTGCTTATTTCTTAAGAAATTTCTTCCAGCAGACCTGCGAAAGGAGAAATGAGAAAGAAATGTAGACAATAGTGTGTGAGAACAAGAAGAGTAAAATACAAATATGCGAAGTCTTAAACTAAAATATCAAAATAAACCTACACGTATAACGTAATAAATTGACATATACTTAAATAAATACATAAAGCTTAAATATATATAAACATACATACTACAGGTATATAAACACTCACAGTTGAGAGGAAAGGTAATGCTCTTTTACTTTATATTTAAATTGAGAAACAGTTTTTAAATCACGGATGCTAGGCGGAAGTGAGTTCCACAATCTTACTGCATGGACAGAGAATGAATAGGAATAGTAGCTTGTTTTATGAGGATGAGATTTAAGGAGTGATCTAAGGTGTGATCTACACGGTGCGTCGCTAGGGCGAGCGTAGGTAAAACGCTCACGTAGGTAAGTAGGATAAGACGGGTTGTGTAAGACGTTGAAGAGGAGACATAAAATCCGAGTGTTCCTGCGAAGGCGGATTGGGAGCCACTTGAGTTCCTTGCGAAGATGAGAAACATGGTCATACTTTCGGAGACCGAAAACAAAGCGAATGCACAAGTTTTGCAAGCGCTCAAGCTTGTTTAATAGCTCTTCAGTAGCATCCAGGTAGCAGGCGTCGGCATAATCTATAATCGGCTGAATAAGTGTTTGTGCCAAAGAAATTTTAGTCTTCAGGGGCAGGAGACTTTGAAGGCTTTTCAACGAATGAAAGGAGAAATGTACCTTTCGACTGACCTCATTGACCTGAGCACGCCACGAAAGATTGGAGTCAATAATGACACCCAGATCTTTGGCGGTTTCGGTATAATCAATGCGAACACCATCGAGATATATAGGCATAAGAGATGCAATAACAGCCGCATTGCGAACGAATCTGCTGCCTATGACCATGGCCTGGGATTTAGTTGGATTAATTTGCAAACCAAATGACTTAGCCCAAACGCTGATGCAAGCCAGGTCATGATTCATAGCAGCAATTGTAGAACCCGCGTCAGCTACAGTAAAATGACGGTAGAGCTGCAGGTCATCTGCGTAGAGATGAAAACTAGAGGAGATTACTCTGGTAACAAAGTTGATGAAAATTGAAAAAAGAAGAGGAGAAAGAACGCTACCCTGAGGAACACCCTCAGTGAGGCTACACCAATCAGAGAAGGACTCCTCCAGGCGAACACGCTGAGAGCGTCCGCGAAGATAAGAACTGAACCAAGCTAAACCGGAAGAAGATAAATTGATAGATTTGAGGATACCTAGTAAAATGTCGAAATCCACTGAGTTGAAGGCGCTACTAAAGTCAAGCAGTACAAGAACTGTAAGGGACTTATTCTCCATTGCCCAACGGATGTCGTCAGTTACTTTCAAAAGCGCGGTTACAGTACTGTGACCCGAGCGAAAACCGGATTGAAAAGAAGAAATTACCGAGTTTGACGCCAAGAAAAAAGATAATTGTCTATGAACTATGTGCTCGAGAACTTTAGATAGAAATGGGAGAATAGAAATAGGTCTAAAGTGGGTTAATAAAGTAGGATTGTTAGTTTTAGGTAAAGGTATTATGTGAGCCTGTTTCCAAACTGACGGAAATGAGCAAGAGGAAAAAGAGTGGTTGAAGATGTGAGTGAGAACAGGAAGTAACGAGGGAAGGATAAGAGTTATCATTCTTGAACATAACTCATCATGACCGACTGCTGAAGAAGTAATAGCAAGTATAGATTTCCTAACGTCAACCTCAGTAACATCGCTAAGCTTAAAGTGAGAACATTGTGGTAACGGCAAACTAGCTAAACTCTCTAGTGTTGCAGCTTTGACTGACGGATCAAGAGAAAAGGGAAGGAGAGAGAAATGCTTATTGAGATCATTGAGGTTCACACCCTTACACTGGTTGGTTGGTGACTTGCCTATGCCTACAGATTTGAGAAATTTCCATACATCGGAAGAACTGCGGTTAGTGAGTTGATCGTGGAAATAGCGTCTCTTAGCATCTTGACACAGATGACTGCAACGATTTCGTAAAGATTTGTAATAAGAGAGATTCAGCTCTGATGGTCTGCGCTTATATCTGCTCTTAGCTTTATCTCTGCGCGCCATACAATCTTTAATTTGTAGCGTTATCCATGGTGCAGGGTTATGTCGAACTTTGACACGTCGGATAGGAGCATGCTGATTATATAAGTTGAGAACAGTTCCGTTAAAACAATGCACCTTGTCGTCGATGTCATCGTTCTCAACCAGAGGAGTCCAGTCGAGATCGCTAGCATCACGCTTCAAAGCCTCCAGGTCTATGCCTTTGTAATTACGGAGATATAAAAACTCGGACTTACGCTTGGGAACACGGATACGATAGGAAAGGTAAATGAGATCGTGGTAAGAAAAATTAGCCGTAAGTTGACCATGGTAAGAAACATTATTAGGAGAGGAAACAATCATAAGATCTAGAAAAGAGGGTGAACAATTAGGAAAATAGTGAGTTGCAGAGAGTGGCAAAACTTGAAGATTGAACGAAGACAAGAGAGAAAGGAGTTTAAGGGAGCGGGAGTCATTTTTAATCAAGCACGTATTAAAATCACCCATCAATATAACGTGCTCATATATGGGACAAAGATCACTGAGAGTGGAGTCGAGAGAAGTAAAGTAGTCAATGTGAAGATTAGGACTGTAGAGGACTGCAAGCAAAACTTTTGTGTGATGAACATGAATTTCAAGAAACACGTATTCAGCCGACT
Source organism: Agrochola macilenta (assembly GCA_916701695.1). Classification (NCBI taxonomy): domain Eukaryota; kingdom Metazoa; phylum Arthropoda; class Insecta; order Lepidoptera; family Noctuidae; genus Agrochola; species Agrochola macilenta. Next base: position 2,896,733 of record OU753554.1, on the reverse strand, counting down.
CAGAATACCGAGAAGGAGATGAACTGACCACCTTGTAGGGTAAATCAGCACGCAGGTACATAGCAACACCTCCTCCACCTTTGCCGGTCCTATCGTTGCGGATCAAGACGAAGCCAGGGAGTGAGTATTGAGTAGAGAGGAGAGATGGCTTCAAAAAGGATTCCGATATCAAGAGAGCATCCAGGTGAGTATTGCTAAAGGATGCCAGAAGGTCAGAATAGTGACCAGGAACACTCTGAGCATTTATGTGAGCTATATGCAGATTCTTAGAGTCATTGGAGAAAAGAGAAGAGATTTTATCGTGTAAAGTAAGTGGTATGGAAGAGTCACTGTCCGCACTAACAAAACTAGTAGAAGAAGAGCAGGAGAAGAAGCTGTCGTTTAGATCAGCTACATCATCCATGAGTACCTGTTATAATATAAATATAAAAATAATATAAATATCTAAAATACAAAAGTAAAACAATTTTACAATACTAAAACACTAGTAATTACAAGATTTTTCTTCTAATAGAAAAACCTCCCCCACTCGCTGTTAAATTGGCTAAATTTGGACGAAGGACAAATAAGTTATAACAATTTTAAAAAGGAGAATAAAAATAAAACAAAACGAGCACAATATCAACCGATTCACGTATCGAACTGAACTTAAAATCTCAGCTTAAAATGGAACGCGACGTAATGACGGATGGATAGGAGCAGTGACATTGTCATCTGGGTACATCTGTCACATCATCCAGTCAATACGTCACTTTAAAAAAACTAAAACATAATCTAATACCCGGCAGTAATAAAAATAAAAAGTAAAATGATTAGCTGCACGGTGACACAAAATTAAATGAAAAAAATAGTTTTAACTACCGGCCCAGGATGATTATGTACATGCAAAGCGGCCAAGTTGAGAAGTAATGGAGTTAATGGACATACAAAAACAAAACCAAAACCAACAAATGTGTTACTTGCGCAAACGCGTCTTCCTCGTTCTCTTAGCGGGAGTAGCCAAGATTGCGGCTTTAGGAGATCCTGGTTCTTCAGATTGCGCAGAATCCTCGGTGTCGACTGAACAGGACGGGAATTTGGCTGTCAAAGCGTGAAGTTCGCCAGCCAGTTATGTTATACTTTATTACTACATAATGTATTTACATTAAGAAATAAGAAAAAAAAAAAAAGTAACTTACAAAGACTCCGTTTAATGCTAAATAAATATATTTCAGTAACCGCTGGAACAAAAACAAAGTATTAGTCATAAACAAAATAAATATGATGTACATTATAAAACTACATTCTAAGTGCAAGTGCAGCAAGCTCCGTCTGCGTCCACTTGAGTATCTCGAAGGAGTATGTCATGGCTGGCATGACTCTACCGTTGAAGTTGTTTCCGCCTGATTATATACTGCGGTTGAAAATAAGAAAAACAGCTACTATCATAAGTAACCGAAGAAATCATTCTAACTTCATGGACATCCGCAACTTTTTGTTTGTTATCGGTAGAGGTATGGATACTGAGAGTTTTACTCCCCATTTTAGACATCTGCTCATACCTATCGTGATTTCAGATCCATATCACTGAAAGGTACTGAAGGTAGCTGACCTTCAGGAACTCGGGGAATGATCTCCTCGTAGTAGTGTTGTTCTAGTTCTGCAAACTTCCGATCAAACTCTCTTCAGAAGAGCATGTTCAAGTAGAATGCGGCTGATTTGGCTGAAAAACGCAATTTATATTTTAATGAAGCTTTAAAACCAAAATACAATTTGGGCGAAAAACCTATCATATCTAACCCCTTAAGAGAACATAGCTAATAGGGATGATGACAAAAACATTTTTTTTAGGCCATCTTGGAAATTATTAAAAAATATTGGACACGAATTTTTTCTTTTTTTACGGTAGGTATCTAAAGATTACGGCGATACATTGAGTTAAAATGTGCCATGACTTCACAAGTACGTAGAATTCATACTTACTTGTGACGTAGTAACCCCCATTCTCCAGTTTTAATGCGTTAAATCTAAGTAATTTTTTATTAATATGATAAAGCAAAAATACGTGTCTAATATTTTTTTATTATCTGACTGACTGACTTAATAGAATTTCTTTTTTTTTACCCAGGCATCATCCCTATTAGGTATATCAGTCAGTTTAGGTCGTGGTATGGACTTTTAATTTTTTGTTTTCGGGGGGGAACCTTCAAAAGGCGCCCGGGCTCTGAGCAAAAGACCGGGGAGTGTGGAATTCCTACCTCACTAAAACCACCCCGGTGATCACCATCTACACCGTTACCTCCCAAAAGACCAATCCGGAACCCCCTCTGTGCAGCGCCAGATAGGGCACGTCTCTGGGTAGACTGTAAAGGGTTCTTCTCGAAATCTAGAATAGAATAGAATATAATAGTTTTTTTTTTTCTCCAACGAGCGGGATCAGCCCTCTCACGATCCTAATATGAGTACTTACTTACATAATATTTTCTTTAATTAAATAATCACAAGCGTTGTGGATATTGTGGAATTTCAAAGCCAATATGTATTATATTAATGATGGGACTGTGACCGATATATCTTTTGTCGTAATATTATTTAAATATGGGATCAACTTACTTCGTTTGTAGGTAGTTTGGTGTGCCTGATGGACTGCGTTCGATCCAGCGAAGTTTCCAACTAGCAGGATCAACACCGTTCCAAATGTTGAGGAAAGATGTTAGGGTATTGTAGTTTCGGCGTCTGAAATATTTACAATTATTTATTACATATAATAATATACTGGATCGTCATACCCACCTTCTTTGCATGTAACATGTATTTTTATAGATGTAGCTCAAAGTGTTGGCAGTAACTCCATATTTAGTTAAACAAAGCCGATATTGATTTTGTTAAACTTTATTCCCCGGGTCTTTTAATTTATTGTGTCAAAATTATCGAAATGTACATTAAATAAAATATGAAAAAAAAAAAAATATCGTAACCCTAAACCTAATAAAATAAAATGCATCGAAAAATTGATCCGCAGCACCGTTATCTGGTAATGTGTCCAAGAGACTGGCGGCATTGCCACGTTTTTTGGCAAGGTCAAACCTGCCAGTCAGCCAGCCCCTGTTTTATTTTATTTTATGTTACAAAAAGCATGCAGAAATTTTTGTAGTCATTGTTTCTAAGTTTTCATATTGTGGGGATGTAAGAGAATAATTTACATTTTCTACATTAGCAGGCTTCTCTGTTGTCATGCATTCATCTTTGTGTGAGTAACTGAAGGGGGACGTGCAATACACAATACAATATTATTTGTAAGACATTAAACAATTTGATGATCTATCTACATACAACAAAGTTCGACCGGCACCGAGTGAAGAGATTGTTTTTTTTTTCCTGAACACTTTTGAGGGTTCCGTAGCCAAATGGCAAAAACGGAACCCTTATAATTTTGTCATGTATTGCGAGTCTGTCAGTCTGTCCGTCTGTCCAGATGTTACGCCATTTTAATCGGAAACTATATAGATGACAATTGTAAAGAAGGTCTATTTCGTGCAACGCTAAACAATGGTGTATTGAAATTACGAAATTAAACAAATTAGGGTGGCTCGAAATTTTTCTTTCTAGCAGAATAAAAAAAGTTTTAAGTGTTTGTGTGACTATAGTTCACATTTTAATCCTAGAGACTATTTGAGGAGTGATTTTTCAAAAGGGCTTATTACCATGATATTTTTTTATCAGTAATGGAGAAAAAACAGTTTAATCATTTTAAAATTATACTGGAAATGTGTCCTGTTTCCTTAGGAAATAATTATGTACTTTTTGTTTTGCATTTTGGACTAGCTAGTTTTTAACAGGACATTGACGATGGCATTCATAGATTCTATTCAAAAAGGAAGTAAGCCCCTTTGGAATGACAAGTGCAAATGTCAAACTCCAAATTGAATAAAGCCAACAACAATCACTTGAAATGTCAAATTAGTCTCTGGGATTAAAAACGAACTTTATTAGAATTAAGTCTCTGTGAAGGTTAGTGAGTAAAGAAAGGCTTACCGTCACATTTGTTTTCAAGATCCACGATAAACACACAGCCGTATTTTCCACACATATCTTCATCTGTAAGATAAATAACACCGATCAAATAGTTACCTTCCTTTGCATCGCATAATTAATGTTAATGTTATCAATGAAAGCTATAATTATCAGTTGATGGATGACTTTCTTGACTGAAAAACGTCGCAAAAACTGACAGTTAAAAGCTCTCATTATTGTTACAATACAACTTTCTCTTACAATTGAAATTCCTTCTTCAAGTGACTGTTTTGAAAATAACGAAAGACGGTCTGTATTTTCGAAACAACCCTCCCTTCAGCTACTTGTAGTGAACACAACATCTTTGATGTATATAAGTTCAGTTTAATTTTATTTTATAGGAGTTTGAAACTCCGGTGACAAAATAATATTCTTCAACTTGTCTTCGATCAAAATATACTGTATTCTTCCCAACCTCGAACGTTTTGTCATCTGAAACGAATTTGAAAAGCAAAATTATTTTACATCCTGAAATAATTGTGCAGAACCTTAAGTTTGTAGTGTATAAATCTACTTCAGTTCATGTCTTATCGTCAAATACAGTACTTATCGTTCCTAACATTGAGATAATAATATCATGAGGCAACAGCCAAGTCTCCTGCAGGCAGATCAAATCGGACCATTCCCATATTTTTTTAGGTATATTATCAACTGATCTTTTCGCAGATTTACAATTAAAACTAGTTAATTTTACATGAAATTTATTTCGACAATCTATACTGAATTTTAATTTAACTAACTGTATGAGCCTCTCTATTTGTCCGGTACATAAAATGTACAAAACGTTTAAAAGTAATAACATCATATCTGTCTGATCATTTAAAAACATGTCCACTTTGTGTTTAGATACAAGTTTGTAAGCGTTTGTTATGCATAGTATTTAGCTTTTTAAAAATAGGTAGGTACACTTTTGTGAGTCTTTCATTTTATGTAGCTAATAATTTCATCATCAGATGCCTCCGTATTCAAGTGCCGGCTTGCAAATGTATAGTTTTCGAACGCGAACGTTTATTTTGCACTAATTTCCACTAATTATCATTAAATTGACTCACCACTATTTTAAAGATAACCTTATCACAATTATCTATCGACGGCATACATTGCACTGTTGTTTGCTGGGTTCACCCGATGCCTTCATAGTCGTAGCGGCGGACGTACTGGCGATAGTCACGCGCTTGCCAGTGAGGTGGGGGGATTGACGGGCGTGTGCGCATAGGTCAAGCAGCCGGGCCCAATAGGCTGATACCACCGTACACTCACCGATTTGTACGAAGCACGCGCTCCAATTGTCGCGCTGCTTGCTCCCATATATTATTATACCGCTCTTATAAAATTTTTACGTCATGCAGTCGATCTCGCTCGCTTCCTTTGGAACCGCAGTAGCTGTTTGTTGGGCTTCCACATCCCCGCAATGTTCCTGTGTTATGTCCTTGCAAGACAGAGAAGTAATTATTACAGTCGCTGACTAGTGTTGATGACACACCTTTAGCCGAGAGGTCGTTCTCCTTGCAATCAGCTGGGTATTTCATAGGATTATTGTAATCAAATAGTACCACTGGCTAGTGTAAAGCTATTTGGTAACCATGCTCTTCTTCTCGCATTTGTATTACCATTAACAGTAGGAATATCGTGTATTAGATATTCCTGTTTAAGATCAGCCACCTCTAGTTGAAGCGATAGAAACTGCTCCATAGACACGGTATTATCTTCTAAAACATTGATCTGGTTTTTCAGTTTTAAATTATCTTTTAAGAGACACGTTACATCTTCATGGTTAAAAGTGACCGGTGGGAGTTTATAAAGTTTATACAACAGCTTTGGCACAAATATCGGGAATAATTTAAGTACCCTTTATTAGACAGATTATATCGTCTAGATCCCGTGACATTATCTTCTTTCCCTCCTTTCAGCGCACTGGCATCTTCTTTTCGCTGGGAATACACTCAAACAGCGGAGAATTGGCTTGCTGATGTTCTCAGCAGACAAAGCCTACCCACTTGATGCACTTGATGCATCTATCACATCCAGTACATTTCGTAGAAATGCTACCTAGTACGTAAGCTACTAGTTCGTTGATGGCAACATTGCAATTAGCACACTTCACAGTATGAGCCGACATTATTTTCGATTAGTCACCGCCCCGGTTACAGCGGCATTGCAAAGGCGTCCGCTTCCTGTCACGTACAATAAGGGACGAAACTTATAAGCTTTACTTATTTAATTAATGTTGGTATTTAGCGAACACCCAGCGTTTGTCCGTGCCGACAAGTGCTGGGGTATCGGCGCCGGTTACCAGCTTTCTACGTAGCCTCATCTTAGGAAGCCAGAAACTTCAAGCTTACTTATATACATGTAACATTGATCACATTAACACTCGGTGATTTGTTTTTCCAATGTGTACAACGGTCGGCGTGCTAAACCACCAATTATCCGCGTGGTACCTGAACTTCCAAGGTAACTGCACCACTGGTTCTGGATCAGACGGTGGTTTTCCGAAATCTAAAACCAAATAGAATATTAGTTAGTTTAAAGTTTTTTAGACATGGATTTTATTATACTTTAATAATATTATTAATGAGAAATTAACTGAATGTCTGTTGTCGATAAAATTTGACACACAAATATATAATAATATTTATTTAATAATAATAATATTTATTTAATAATAATAATAAAATAATAATAAAAAAAAAAAAAAAAAAGACCTCGCCATAGAAATAAAAACCCAGTGGAAAGCACAAACCGTTCACATCGTCCCTATAGTACTCTCATCCACTGGTATAGTACCAAAATCTCTTACACAAAGCCTTAACACTCTACTTATGCCCACCCATACCCTGCACCTGATACAAAAAGCCACAATTCTCAACACCTGTCGGATCACCCGGAAGTTCCTTACTTCTTCCTCAATATCATCAACATTCTCTATTTAAATTCCTCCTTACACACTTGGTTCCGACCCGTGTGCAAGGTTTTTGTACTCTCATATAAGAGAAGAAAATTAAAGAACTCAAAATAATAATAATAATAATATTATACTTTTTCAACCAGATAATAAGTTCCTGTTGGACAATTTCCGAACATACGAAGGACTACGGGCAAAATCTAGTCTAAACATGACACCAATATAATCATGTTTGTATGGATACAAGCGTGATTATATTGGCGTCATGTTGAAGGTGGGAAGGCAGAGATGTATTTACCCTAAGTACATACATTTCGCCAGTTATGTACAACTTGCACGTAATAGGGGGCGAACCTATTGTCAGTAACTGAACACAAATATAGACTCCACAGGCTGCCATTGAGAAACTCCATATGAAAATGCAATAACACTATCCCAAGCTGGAGTCGAACCCAGAAGCTCTTGTAAGCGGAACAAACGAGGCAGTCTTCTGAATCGGATGCGTGTATTCAAATAACAATATCAAAAACAGCCACACTTACATATTTGGTATATTTATTTTATCAATGCATCGGAAATATAGAAACGTTTCTTACAATCATCAAAACTATAGTAAACGATCAAATCTGTGGCGAAACTAATAGATTGTAGAGAAAATAATAAAACAAATGCAATTATTTGCATCTTGAATTACTATAGAACACTGATTTATTTAATAGAATATAGTAACTAAATTACATTTATTTCAAATGATTAATTATACGTCCTACTGTAAGTACAAAACAAACTGCAAATGGTAAAAAATCGGTTCTTTATCGCTTTTATAATCCTTCTCTTTCAGTTATTTCCTTCCTAATATAAGTGGCACCACAGTAAATTCTAAGCGTTAGCGATAATTATTATTATGGCTTACTATAAAAAGTATTAGTTCAGTTTGTACATTGTTTTGTTTTAAACGTATTCAGCTGAATATTCTCCCAATGCCAGCTACAATGAAGTTATTAAAGATATGATTATACAGAGTGGAATGTTTTAATCTCACCTGGAGGGAAAGTTCTCTAAATACTGGAGATAGCAAATTTTACTCAAAGGAAACATTCCTTAATTTAAAAAAAGAAACATCTGCATTCAAAGATTTTCGAAATATCCATATAATAGATATTGTTGCAACAGGCAGTAGACTCACTCAGCGAAGACAAAAATATCTTGTTATGGTATTTAATCTTTATGTTGTATTACGCAACATTATTAAATTTTGTTATTTTCCTTAGTTGAAACAGGAAGGTAGTTATCTTATAAACGGAACGTGGCAACACACAATTCAATTAAAAAACATAATATTATGGCCAAAATAGATTGTACAAGGAAATTGTGTTGATTATACTCCTATAACTAAACAGCTTTGAACTGCTTAAATTGTTGAATCTTAAGTACTGAAACCCTTGTTTTTTATTATTATTTATTTAATTAAAGGGCTTTGCCGCTTAGCAACCACATCGCCCAGTAGAGGAAAATACACAAATTGTATTAATTATAATCTAACTTACGGTGATTTGGGCCCCCCCCCCCCCCCATAGGGATGTAATAGGTTATAACGTTAATCCTATACTTACTATTAAACGAGCAATATTTGTAATTACGTTCTCTAAAACGGCTCTAACGATTTCGATGAAAGTTGCAATAAAGGGGTTTACGGGGGCGGAAAATCGATCTAGCTAGGTCTCACATCTGGAAAAAATCGTTTTCTCCGTATTTTCACCCGAGCAGAGGTAGGTCGCCTAAAGTTTGGAACAAGAGGGCTACCTTAGAATAATGACATGCCAGCATGGAATTAGTATGTAGGTACCTACTATCATGGCAGCATGAAATTAGTATGTACTATACATGGAATTAGTATGAACTATGCTATACTTCATTTCCACCAAAGCAGAGCTCGGTCGCCCAGGTACTAATTAATTAATTAGTCACTGATCAAGTCTTGATCAGTGACTCTAAGCCAATGCCACTAAGCAGCTTAGTGACCGTTTCAGAAAATCGCTCTAGATTTCGAGGTAGAATACCACGACTAAATACAGATAGTCAAACTAACATTTTACACAGATATTCTCACAGGTGTGAATCACTTAGTGATCTATATAATTTTAGTATACAACGTATTTTAGTTTATTGTAGTGTGTGTAGTAGTTTTACATTTGTATGTTCTGAACTGAATAAAAGTCACAACTGATTTCATACCTTCTTCCTCATTTTGAATAGGAATCTATTATTGGCTTTTTACCCGGTTGATGGCAATAAGCTCGCCCCCTAAGTTATAGGACTTAACCCCAACTTTCTAAATGTTGGTGTACTGTCGATACACCTCTGCCGAACACCAGTGTTCATTGGTTTTTAATATTGTTCTGAAGTTTGCAAATTAGAGTTACAAAGGGAGACCTTTTTTAGAGTTATGAATAGGATAGAGTAAGCTAGCGAGGACCTACCAGAATGATGGTGTACTATTGGTACACCTCTGCCTAACCCCTTGGGGAAATACGGGCGTAATGTTGTGTTATTCTGAAGTTCTTAAATTCGAGTTGTGAAGAACGGCCTTTTTTAGAGTTCTGAATAGGATAGAATAAGCTAGCAATCAATTTGCCTAGCCTTTACCCAACAATGTTGGGGTTGGCTTCCAGTCTTACCAGATGCAGCTGAATACCAGTATTTTACATGGAGTGACGGCCTATCTGACCTCCACAGGCAACCCAGTAACTGATTAATACGATACCCCTGGACTGGTTGTCAAACTTTCTGGCTTCTGACAACCCGTAACGACTGTCAAAGATCCACGAATGACAACCGGGACCAACGGAGAGAATAAGCTAGCGAAGACCTAAATATTTAAGAGTTGAAAATTGTTTGAATGAAACGTTTGCATATATTTTTTTAAATTCAGTTAATTATCATAAATGTATGTATATTGCTGTATAAAAATTCGAAATACAATTAATATTTTCTTTTCTTTCAAAACAGGATGCATGAAGAAGAAGCTTAATTGAAAGTTAATGTTTTGTCAAAGTCAGAAAGGGTTTTCCAAAATCTGTGTTTTACATACTTCATTAAAAAAATAATTTGCTTGGATAAAAAAAATAAAAAAAATACTATGCCTCCATCTGCTTGGCAACGACTCACAGTTGAATTACCAAACCATTAATAAATAATAAACTTACGTAGGTACGAGTGTAGTAGAACAGTATTTACAACAAAAATTCTAAACTTTTTCACCAGTAAAAACTCAAAATCCCTACAAAGTCCTAGACAAAACACACGCAGGCAAAGTAAATTACGTTCACGTTCTCTAGTCAAACATTCTAAACTACTCACAACAGAACAGACTTTTAGAAAACGAAATACGCGCGAGGACAGTTCTAACATTAGTTCTCAAAGGTTCGTTTGTAACTGCATTTGACAAAGTACGAGTAAATACACAGTATACCGGTATACCGGATACCTGCCCTCACTCGCTCCATTGATTTTTCTGCAAGATAGTGTACAAGAATAAATTTGTTATTTTCAGAATGTTTCGTGGTGGTGAATGGAATCATAAACCTAATTGTGTAATGTGTATCTACTGTGGAATTCTAGAATAGAATATTAGTATCAGAATGGCAAAGAAATGTATATAGTTTGTGACGCAATCCCTTAGCCATAATATTATTTTATATTAGTCACAGGGCTCGTGGCTAAGTAATAACAGCCGTACGGGTCGATCAATCAGGTTAAGCTACGCTAACCGCGGTCGGTCTGGGGATGGGTGATCATCTTTACACATACGTATACGAAGCCGTGTAACGTTACGTTTATTATTATTATTTATTATATATTTACTATCAAGTATTCAGCTGCATCTTGTTAGACTGGAAGCCAACCCCAACATAGTTGGGAATAGGCTCGGCAGATAATGATGACACAGGTTCAGTTTTTCGCAAATGAAACATTTAGAACAATGAATGTTGGTACACAGATGATAATGCTGAAACGCAATTTATACCCCTTTGAAGCAAAAGCTGTCGAAACACTTGGTGTCTGCAATATCCAAAATAAAATATTTTTAACGATGCGAAAGTGATACTTTTATGTGTTCGACATTTTCATGACATTTACAATGCCTACATGTGCAATGCACTTATGTGACGACGAAGCGTGTTGTGGTGCGGTCAAATTAGTTTTCACCTCATGGTTCAATTCAAAGAGACATCAGGCTTTTTGGTAATTGTCTTTTTTCTTTTTTTGGTCTACCTCGTTGGGTGATAGAGGCGGGGTTTTCCATCTGGAATTTCTCAGTAGCAGTCCTGTGTCTGGATTTTTTGACCGGTTGAAGGCAATAAGCTCGGCTCCTATTACATGGAACTTAAATAAAAATGCCGAAATGCGGGTGTAATATTTATTTACACCTCTGCCTTAGCCTTCGGGGAATACTGGGGTGATGTTATGTTATATATTTTTTCCAAATTGCCTATCTAACTTACTTATTATACATTTTGACCGCATAAGTATTGCACTTTTCTATGAAACAGTAGATTTTTTTCTAAATAACCGACTAAAAATTTCAACGCAGGGGAGTTCAGACTTATGTACTGAATCCGTCATATCAGTTTTGGCGTCGATGTGGGATGCCACACTGTATATTTTTCGCGTTTTAAGTTTGGCACTTTCACGTTTAACCTTACAACGCGTTTATCATGGGAATTACCTAAGTTAAACCCACTGAACCAATTAACTTTAAATTAGTCACAGAAGTAACTCGATTAATAAATAACCTTCCACGCAAGCAGAGCCGCGGGTAAAGCTAGTTTCTCACAAATATCCAATGTCTCTACAGTTGATATTACATCTCTGTATGTTGACATTTTCGCATTCCGTTTTTAAATATCCGTTGCAGACTTTAAATCAATATCACTCTGGTCTCGTGACTTGACAAAGAGATTGCAATTTTAATAAAAAATGTGTACATTTGTTGTTTTTGTGTATTAATATCACTTGTTTAATAAAACGTGGCTGAAGTTTACATTGTGCAATTTACATAGTTTATTAATTTTACGCGATATGAAATTATGTTGTCTTTTATGAAAAATGTTATTACTGAGTTTTATTTGAAAACCTGAAAAGTGGTCATTGTACTTATCATAATGAACAAGTTTTACAGTTTTTTTTTTTTTGGATGTTACCCTGGTAAAAAAACCAGCAGTTCCCTACTTTTTGTCGAGCATTGAGAAGATAAATAAATGTACGGAGCGGCCGATATTTTTTGTGATTTCAGTGATTATCCCACAGTTTTTTACAATGATGACTATAATTATCCCTGTGCAGGTTTACAGTTATTTCAATTATACTGATGCCGATGCAGCTCACCTATTATAGAAAATAGGTGCATCCACGGTAGTAGCAGCTCCACTACACCACCTCCACCTTTTTGACCGGCTAATCTTGTTGGTATGGTATGAACTACTAACTTATATAACTCTTTCTGACTCGAGATCAGCATAAACTGGAAATGTATAGCTTGATGTGTAGCCGTGTGTACTTCCACTACCCGTTGACGATCCCTTAATCCAAGAGTTGCCCCGCTTTAATAGCTACGATACTAAAGCTGAATTGTTTACAAGCAACTCCTCAAGACAAATTTGTGCTTAATTGCCCCTCAGCAAGGATTACCACATCAAACTGTGCCAGCGAGCGCTCATATTAAATGGTTAACAACAAGCAACCCACAGGTTGCTCAGTGTATGTGTACCTGAAAACTAAAACTTACAGTCCATGAATTATTTATGAATGGCTAGGTAGTGCAAGTAGAGGGGAGCAGCGGGTTTGTCAAGACTGAGATTGGTTGGAACTGGATATTTTGGTTCTCTGTACAAAATTCTTGTTTACTCAAGCTCTATCCTCATTGGTCGGTACGCAGTGGTGCGGTATAGTATACCGAAATGACACCACACTGCTTTTATTTACGGACCTGACGTTATGTTTTGGCATCATTTGTGCAGAACTGCTTTAACCTTCCCGAGAAAATATCGTCTTCGAGAGATGAAGATTTTGTGGCGTGCTATATTTATCTCCGTTTACGAAAAGAAACGAAACGAAAGCGCTATTGGCGACATCTGTAAATAGAAAAAAAAAAAATACAATTAAATTGCATGAAGTGTCTCAGTAAACACCAATGAAGAGCCAATCATGAAACGCTCATTTTAATAATTATAAAGGCTGATCACTTGTGGCATGCTGATCCCGCACCGCTCACGCACCGACCAATGAGGAAACGGCCGAATCAGGTCATTACTATCGTCAAAGCTGCGTATCAAAGTGTGTTGGGTAATAATTAGAAATATAGTTATAATGGAATTTTCCTGGTAGCAATCCAAGTGTCAAGCAATCTTTAACTGTATTAGATTTCATTGCATAGCGTCGGTCGACTAGAAACTTGCCCTGTGTATTTATTTTAATTCTACACCTTCTGAAACATATAGGTCTTATTTTTTCTATTAATTACTTTAAATTAAAGTGCAGTAGGCCGCATGTTAGTCGTAAGACTTTGATCTAGAACTGGCCTAGCGTAGTACGGAGTTTCAATACAACCAGCTTAATACTGGTTTTGTTACCGCTAGCGGGCCGCCTACCTTGCAACATACAGGACATAATTGTTTACTTTAGCAGAAAGGACGAAACGCTGCCTATGTTCTTCAGACAGTTGCGCATACCTCACCTCCGTTTCATATTACGTCACCTATATCTGCTTTACCCGGTTCATCAAACATACCATTACCCTTCCCCCGTCTTTCACCGCTTCATCCGCCATCTTAAGCCCTACAATAAGGAATGAGGGACTAATTTGCATGTTATTACGGCTTAATCCATCGCCACTCTCGCATGCGAAGATTTCAACTTGTCTAAACAAGATTTTTGCGGTTTTCCTTACATATATGCTCGTCATGCTCTTTTGGGATTAGGGAGCATAAGATACAGATATGAATTTGGTTGCTGGAAATTGTATGGGGCGTGACGTGCGAAAGTTGTATGTGTTGTGGGTAATTTTGGCAAGCTATTAGGTATATCATTTCACTTATGCATTTCACCACCTGTCTTTCTTTCAAGAAGTGTAGTTTCTTAGGCTGCAAACCACAGAACAGCGTACAGAAAGTGCACTCGCATTTTAGGTATGAAGCTACAAGTACGGGGCGGGCTCGTCTTGTCGGGGCAATTCAGTGAGCGTAACGAAGTTAGAAGATAAAAGAGTTACACGATAGAAAGAGAGGCAACTTCTGGGTGAACATAACTGGCAACGAGAGCTGTGCGACCTGAATTGCATTTTATTGTGTCGTAGCTAGAGTCGCTATTTATTTAAATGATTTTATGGAGTGACCCATCTGTGTTAATCTGTCCGCAAATACACAATGTGGCTTTGACTTGGAGGGTTGAAAATACATTTATTTAGAAGTCTTGGACTTCCTCATTGTTATATGTTATCAGAACATTTAGCGATACTCAATTAAACAGATACAGAAAAACTTCTAGAAATTTTGTCATGATGATAATATATTCACTCGTAAGTACCACTTTTGTACTCGTATATTTACATTGGTGTAGTTTTTAGATATTAATGTACCAATATGGTTTTTCTCATATTCGTTATGAGATTATCTTATATCAGTTTAACTTTAAATTTTAGTATTCCAATTTAATTTAAATGTAAAGTGATGGCCTGAAACACAGGTTTGAATTAACCTAGATCGGGCGGGTCGCTTCCTAACATTGTAATTCCGAACCATTATTACTTGCACCTGTTCTAAACATATTTTAGATTTAGTTTATTTTTAGGCACTATAATTATTGTTCGTGAGATCTTACTGTGGACTAATTGTATACTTTCTGTAAACGTTTTTATTCAATAAATATTATTATGTCCTTTATTTAATTATATACCTACATATAAATTATATTTTTAAATATTAGAATAAAATAATATAAAAACATTAAAAAATATAAAAAATAGTAGCCCACCGGTATCGGGAACAGGGTCCAAGCTACGCGGTCAGGGCTCCAGAGAGAGGAACCTCCTGACAATGCGAGCCGTGTCCAGGAGTACCGCTTTCTGAATCAAGCCCTTGATCCAGCTGCCCAACGAGAGCCTCCTTAGGTGTTGGTCGAGGCTCTTGGCAACTAAGCCATTGGCTGATACGACTATCGGCACAATGATCGCTGAGTCCACATCCCACATGTCGACAACCTCGTGAGCCAAGTCAAGATACTTGATTTGTTTATCTTTCTCAGCTTTCACGAGGTTCCCGTCATGCGGGACCGTTATGTCAATAATCATTGTCCGCCGCTCTACTCGATCTATCACCACTATATCAGGTTTATTCGCAACAATAGTCCTGTCAGTGATGATGGATCGATCCCAGTACCATGTGATATTTCCATTTTCGAGAACTGGGTTGGGCACGTACCTGTAATACGGCACTTCCGATTCCACAAGATTGTATTTCAGAGCAAGTTGCTAATGGATAATCCTGGCTACAAGGTTATTATTATTATTATAGTAGTCAAAAGCGCTACTGCTAAGCATGAAGTCCTGGGTCGGGCAAAGTGTTACTAGGTTTTCCATTTGTGGTTTCTCAGTAGCAGCCAGGAGTCTGGATTTATACCCGTTTGATGACAAAATGCTCGCCGCCTATTACATGGGACTTAAACATAGCTGGAAAAATGTGGCTGTACTAATTACATCGCTTTCCTAAGTTTTTTCACTTCAGCTGTGATGCCACATTATTATTTAAAATAATCAGGTAATCCACTAGGATTACCTACCTGATTACTTTACATGATAAGTCACACATAGTTGAATTAGTCAATCATCTTCTTTTCGTGTGGTTAGTGACTAACATGGTAACCGAGTTGTAAAGCCGCCCATGGGCCTCTGACTTGGCTTCACATGCCGTCGAGAAAGGTCGTTGTTATTTTGTTTTGATTTTCTCGAGAGCTATAAAGTAATAAACTACTTAGTTCTGAATTCAATTCATTTTATACGATAAATCTAATCTGATGGACATGGAAATTAGCATTCGTTTGCATTCGGAAATGCGATAATTCTCAAGGGATATTTAGAAAATAGTTATACTATATACAAGTTATGTACATAATAAATGTAATACATGCTTTATTTACAGAATAAAATGAGACTAGATAACTTTTACAGTAACACAGTAAAACTTTTCATCGACAATAAACAGCCTATTGTAATAATACCAGCCTGTTATTGTCCCACTGCAGGGCTCAGGCCTCTCTTCCCAGAGAAGGCACGAGCACTGATCACCACGTTTACTCAAGACAGGTTAGTAATTTCAAACTTAAATTTACTTTAAGTTCAAGTTTCCTCAAGATGTTTTTCCTTCACCGATGTCTGTCCTAAGATAAACTGAGAAAGTACATAATATATAAATTGAAAAAGTCACATTGGTACTTGCCCTGATTTAAGATCTTTGAGCATTAAGTTATACTATTGACACAGTATTAATAAGTACAGTATTCTATCTCCATAGAAAACGGCCGAAATGACGCGCTTCAAAATCTCCTTGTATTTATCAGTACGTAATAGTATCGTGTGCGCAACAGTTACGCACGGACGAGGAAAGTTTACCTACCGTAGGTAGTTATTTCAAGATCACTGACGAGATATAATACTGCTACAATACGACACAACTTAAATGTAGCATCAGAAAAAATCAATGTAAAACCGATCACCGTTCTGAGTGCGCCTTCAAAATTACCAATCTTTACTTTAGGTGAATATGATCTAATACGCACTACTAACACTAATTAAAACGTAATAACTTGTAAAGTTATATAACCAAAGAAGAGGACACAAGTCCAAGACAGTAATTGTTTTTGACAAGTTGAGAGTAATAATAAATAAATAATAATAATTCCTTTATTGTCAGGCAACTAAGGCCCATAGATAAAATACACAAAATATTCTTACAAAATAATAAACTAATACATACATTATTAAAAACAATAACTAAGTAGTACGTTGGGTCGGCGACGTATTGCGCTGAGTCGAGGTGTCATGTAGCCTTCCGCAAAAAGGCCTATACACGACACCCTTCGGCCAAAATTCTGCCTTCATGAAGGTCTCCAGGTGATGAGTCGGAACACGCACCACAAAAGATTTAAAGTTAACTTTGTGGCGCGATTCCAACTTCTCGACTCTTAAATTGAAGTTGGTCTTAATCTTTAAATACTCCACGATCTCCTCCGTAATGCACCTTACACCACCTTAAACGCTTTGCGTTATGTGGCGTGCAATATATTCGTAAAATATAAATGAAAGAACGCAAATTTTCAAATTTATGCTACGTCTAAGTTGTGTCGTTCTGTACTCATTTAGCCTGTGTTATTGATGTTGATCAATAGTATAATTTTCTCTAACACTAAACAATAGTATTTCAGACAATAATAAACAAGATTCCAGACATATTGATGAACTATCGAAACTACTAATAAGACGACTTGAATCAAATTGTTGAAACCCAAACTTAGCTCAAGTACTGAACTACTTTGTATTCTGTTGGTACGTTGTTATTTAGGCTTAGAATTCTAAGGTTTCACGTAAATATTTATCTTACTGAGACTGGTTTAATGAAGAAATCTTCTGCCACAAAATTGGACCTTGTAAGTTACTTAACGAATAAATCCTCTGAGGTAGATAGTTCAAAAGGCTTTCATCAGTAACAATGATTAGGTATTCAATGGCAATCCCAGTGGTCAGATCAACTTGTATTATTCTCGTCTAATTCACGACACGGAGAATAAATATAAGATATTGCAAGTATATTTATTTATTTATATACTCATATACTTTATTGTACACCACAAAAATACATAACAAAAAAAAAACAACACTACAAAATATACAATGGGCGGCCTTATCGCTTTCCGCGAGCAGCCTTGGAATGGACAGTGATTTGCCTGGACATAAAATGGGGCGGTCGTTGGTGCAAATAATAAGTATACAATATACTAGGTACACAAATATATACATATCCTAAATAATAGACACATATATACTAAATTTAAAAGTAACGAAAATAAATTAACACTGTAGATAATCACAGTTACGAGAACAAGATCACAACGACAAGTAATGTTCCTTCACGACCCTTATAATAAATACAGTAGATCACAATCGATAGAAAATGTACCCTAAATATTTGGGCGGAGCACCACCGTGTCCTCACAAAGGCGATCGGCGGCGGCGATCTCTCGCGTCCGGCCCTGGTTCAGGCCATGGTTTGGAGCGAGAGTGCATGGGAGGCCGAAGCAGTAATGCTCGCGAAGGAGGAGGCGGAGCGCGTGAGGTAGAGGCAAGGCTCGCGCCCTCGCGCCCCTAGTCACCGCAGGAGACGCCCCGGGCGTCGGGAGTCGCAATCCGACTTCCGGTTACCGTAGGCGCGGGCTTGCGGACGGTGAGCGATGGGTAGCTCGCCGTCCGATAAGCACCAGGTCCGGGTCGACGGCGCGTTATGTTCCACGCGCGCCTCAAAGAGACGTCAGAACCAACTGACGGAATCCGTTAGGGCCAATGCCTGCCAGGGTTGCGAGTTTGTCCGAAACGGATATCGCGGCTCCGGCACACAGGCAACGGAAGGAACACGGGTGGGTTTTAGTTAGTAAAAGTCTGACACGCCCTCCCGCTCCGCCCAGAGCGGGAGAAGTTATTTGATAATTTCCCAACCTCAAAAAAAAAAACCCTAAATACACAGTACATATTTATAGACACAAAATTAAATTTGACTGTCTCGTTGGTGAGCATGAAGTCCTGGGTTCGATTCCCGGGTCGAGCAAAGTGATATTGGGTTATTCCATCTGGAATTTCTCAGTAGCAGCCCGGAGTCTGGATTCGTGGACGGTTATTGGCAATAGGCTCGCCTCCTATTACATGGGACCTAAAAATAACTGGCGAAATGTGGGTGTACTATAGACACACCTCTGCCTAACCCTTCGGGCATTACAGGCGTGATGTTATGTTGGATACTAAGCTAACGTTCGCACGGACGTAAAAATCGTGGCGGGATTTTATCGCGCACTGGATTTTCAACTATCGGTGTTAAGCCCAGCGTTGAGATTCCAGCAGAGTGCATCTCAGCGCGCCGAAAAAACACATTGTTGGATTTTCTACTCTCGGCGCTAAGCAGAGCGTTGAAAACCCTGTGTTCGAAAACATCCCGCCGCGATATTTTTACGTCCGTGTGAATGTGGACTATACATATACTTATATTTAATACACAAACATACATACTTTATTATAATGCCTTTTGCATTCAAAGTATCGGTTTCGGCTTTGTCGGCGAGTGATAAAGCTGGTTTTGTATTTAATTTCTCAGAATAAAATTGTAATTAGTTATACACCTGTGAGCTCACAATTAAACAATTTACAAGGGGTATTCTACTCTGATTTAGATGAGGATGCATAGTATAAATACATAAACGTCCACACCTTGCGAAACTAATCAGCTAGAATTTTAAATTTTAATTTTTTTCTATCTCCAGACGATACAGAAACTTTCTGCTTTAGCCGAATTGAGATCCATTTTGGGTCTACTTTTCCTTACTTCAGGACAACCGTGAAGTATAACTTTTAAGTGTTGAGGTAGTTACCTCATAGTGATGGTGTAAGTACCTACTGTGTCTAGTCAGTAGTCTGTATTCAGTCTGAAATGTCGTACAAAATGAAACGTAGGCAAAAGATTTTAATTCTGATAAGACTAGTTTGTAACTCTAGTTAAGTTTAAAATTTTGTGGTAAAACTATTTTCATATTTTGCCTAGTTGGTAAGGTTCGGAGGGGCTCGTGGCTAAATGATAACACCCACATGGGTCGATAGGAGATTAAGCTACACTTGCCGCGGTCGGCTCACGGATGGGTGACCATCCATTACATATCGAGACTCCTCCGAGCCTCGGAAAGCACATTAAGCCATTGGTCCCGATTGTCGTTCGTAGATTTTTGAGAGTCGTTACGGGTAGTCAGAAGCCCAAATGTCTGACAACCTGTCTTAACAAAGGGTATCATGTTACCCAGTTACTGGCATAAAGGCAGTCGTTTCATGTAAAATACTGGTATTCAGCTGCATCCGGTTAGACTGGAAGTGGAAGCCGACCCCAAAATAGTTGGCAAAAGGCAAGGTGGATTAATTTGAGGTTCGAGTAGGTACACGTTTACATTTTAACTTTTTTTTTTTTTTTTTTTCCTTTTTCTGTTTCCGGTAGCTATTACCGAGGAGGGTCCTTATTGGTCTAGTCTTATGAACTAAATCTAAATGGGATTAGTGTTTTTTTTTTTGTTCATAACTTATTACTAACTTTTGCTCGCGGCTTCGCCCTCGTGGATATCGGAAAATATGCCACGGGAACGTACTACCGGGATTATATTCCTAACAGCCGAGGAAAAGGTCATTGACTCCTACCGCTGCGCCCGCGTTGCCATCAACCATAATTAGTTTATTACGCTTAATTTTGAAGTTGAGTATTGGATAACAGCGGTTGTGAGTTTATAAACCGAGACGTAGGCGAGGTATTTCAACCTACTTCAAAAAATTATGAGGTTATATATTCGTGTGCATGATTTTTTCTTTTTAATCATTTTGATTTCATACACTACTTTATGTACGAGTATCAGACGAAACAATTACGAGTGTCTGTTGAAACTGTCACGTAGTGTTACGAGTTTGAGACGAGGCTATCGCGACAATCTGTGGGTTTATTTGACAAAACCGCCCTGATGGGTTAGGTACATCTGAATGACAATAACATAAAAGTCACTGGTGACCATATTCAAGTCCAAGTAAATTCTGGTGAGCTTGCTTAATTGTTGGTAGAGATACGACTTCTTAAACTCCGTTTCTTGTCTTAATTTCTGTGTGTACACGTCAATAATATGTATTAATAAACTATATGAGGTCGTATAACGGAAAAACGAACGAACGTTCATCTTTTAATCCTCCACCAGTATAACCACTTTAAAGAAAAAGGCGCCAGAACCATATTTTCACAGCTCCACATAACAGAATCTGTGAACTTCTTTTATCAGCAGACGAAACCGCCAATAATTCTCTTATACGACTCTTAAAATCGTGGCCACAAACCGCTTTCCCGGGATATTCCATTACAATATTTTCCCATTGAAATACGGCCGTGAAATCGACCTTTCGATCGAATGGCGCTGGTTAGATGAGTTTGGGTATGCAGTGTTTAAAGCTTAGTTTCGTTAGTTTAAATACATAAGTGGAGTGTTAAGATTGGTTGTTCAATGAAGTTGGTGGATAGTGAAGGTAGTTTTTGTTTACTATGATTTAATGTTCAAACTATCAAGTTTTATGGGCTTGAAAAGTATCTTCTAATGGTTATTTGTTCCATTCACAAATTGAACTACTAAAAGAAAAGTGAATCTTTTGTCCAAGTTATAAAACAATCTAGAAAAGTCGGCTGTTTATTTTGTATAATGTATACAACATATTATTATTTTAAAACATTGTTAAAAGAGTAACGGTGGAGTTGGGAGGGGCGATTAGATTCGATGTTTTTGTAAATTTTGACATTCGAAAGTGCCTTTTGTGTGCCATTTTGAAAAAATATTTGACTTTTATTTTGATATGCTCATAGAAATTTAAGGCTTATGACGGAAGATAATTTAAAATACAGTACCTGCTCGATCTAGCTGTGCTCGGCTGAAAATAGATAATGCCCATTTAATAGTACGAGTATAGGATAGGTCATACTAATTCCATGTATAGTACTTAATCATTCCATGCTGCCATACAATGACATGGTCACACATCTTGTTCTAAACTTTGGGCGACCGAGCTCTGCTCGGGTGAAAATACGGAGTAAACGAATTTTCCCAGATATGAGACCGAGCTAGATCGATTTTTGGCCTCCAAAAACCGAAAGAACGTGATTACAAATATATACCGGACTAGCTTTTGCCCGCGGCTTCGCCCGCGTGGATGTCGAAAAATATCCGACTGGAACGTACTACTGGGATTAAAAAATAACCTATAGGTTAATCCAGGTTATAAACTATCTGTGTGCTAAATATCATCCAAATCCGTTCATCCGTTTTTGTGCAAGCCGTAACATACTTACAAACAAACAGACTAAAATTCTAAAAAATATGTTTTCGGCATCAAACTCGAATATTCAATGTAAGGTTTGACTTCGTTACTATTTTATTTTACTTCGTCTGCGTAGAGTATAAATTCTTTTTTTCTAGATAATTATGAATTATTATAACAATTACAATATAGAGCTTTGTTCATGGCTAATTGTCCTCCACTATGTGAGATATTTGAGGAATACTGTCAAGAAATACCTACTGTAAAGGACCGGTATCTACCTAAATCCTTCACAGTATTTCTCTATAAACAATGTTTTTCACTAATTCGGAAGCGGGTACAACCAGCTAGTTGGAGAGCTAACACGTGAGTAAGCCACATAAAACTGACAGACGGAGAAACAGTCTTGCCGCAAATCAACTCCAGCAAATTTCAGAGTTTGTCCCTGTGACTTACTAAAAGTCATCGCGAAGCAAACCTTGATTAGGAACTGCAATCTTTTAAATTCAAACGTAAGGTAATTTGGTATCAATGGTATACGCGGCACGAAGACTGTTTCTCCTCTGGCAGATCCAGTTAGTATTTTGGCCTCAATAACATAGCATAGATGTTCCCTATAATATTACATTAGTACAAACTATCACGCTATTTGCTATGAGGGATGAGCAGTATCGCATTCTGTTCGTATCCTTACTATCCTAATCTATATCTATATCGATTCTCCCGGAGAAGGGGACGGGCCCCTCCCCCGGAGAACCCAGGGGGGGTACTCCGGTGGAGGGACCCGTGGCTAAATAATAACAGCCACACAGGTCGATCGATCAGGTTAAGCTACACTTGCCGCAGTTGGTCTGTGGATGGGTGACCATCTTTACATACAAAGACCCGTCCGTGCCACGGAAAGCACGTTAAGCCGTTGGTTCCGGCTGTCATTCGTGGATCTTTGACAGTTGTTACGGGAAGTCAGAAGCCCGAAAGTCTGACAACCATTCTTACCAAGGGCTATTGTATTACCCAGTAACTGCGTTGTGGAGGTCAGATAGGCAGTCGCTCTATGTAAAATACTGTAAAGTTAGAAACAGTAAATTCAGCGAATGAACAAATTCAATACAAAACTTCATCGCCCTTTTCAGACCGTTTTTTTTTTTAGGGTGGGAATTTATTAAATGACTTCTCCCGCTCTGGACGGAGCGGGGGGGCGTGTCAGACTCTTACTGACTAATACCCACGTTGCCAGGGGCCACGGTATCCCTTTCGGACCTACTGTGGTCGGGAATCGGCCTGCTATTCCCAACGCCCAGGGCGTCTCCTGCGGTAGCTAGGGGGCGTGTGGGCGCGACATTTGCCTCTCCGCCACGCGCTCCGTCTCCTCCTTCGCGAGCATTACTGCTTCGCAGAAGGAAGTGACGGTTTGCCACGGCCTCTCGCTCCGTACCATGGCCTGGACCAGGGCCGGGCGCGAGAGATCACTGTCACCGATCACCTCCACAAGGATACCTGGTGGCAAGCCAGGCAGACCTCCACCGTATGCTCCACTGTGTCCTCCGGGCGATCCATACAGTGGTGACACCCGGGCGTTTCCTCCCGCCTTATGAGGAACAGGAACCTCCCGAAACAACCGTGTCCAGTGAGGACCTGTGTCAGGCGGAAGGTGAGGACCCCGTGTCGCCTCTCTAGCCTCAAAGAGAGGGCGTATCGCCTCAATTGTGGCGTGCCAGCAGTGAGTTACGACAATCACACTCTCCATGATGATCTCCAGACCCTTGTGGGTTGAAATTAAAAAATGACAACGTTTTTTTTTAACGTTAACGTTGTATAGTTTCCAACCATAAGCCGAAATATTAGTGATTTTAACTTAAAAAATAAAGAACTTTAATTAAAAACAAAATTTCATCCCCCTTTTCACCCCCTTAAGGGTTGAAATTCTAACAACACCGTTGCGTTATATTCCAACCATAAGCCTAGATAAAAAAAAGTGATTTTTCTTAGAAAATTATGGACTTTTCAACTTCATCCCCCTTTTTAACCCTTCGGGGTGTAATTATCAAAAACGCTGAGACACGTATAAATTAATTTTCAATTGTCAGCCTAAACACAAAATTTGAAGATCCTAACTTTAAAACTGACGGACTTTCATACAAACTTCCATCCCCTATTTTACCCCTTTAGGGGTGGAATTCCCAAAAATCCTTTCTTAGTGGATACTTACTCTTCACAAAGAACACACCCTCCAAGTTTCATGTCTCTAGGACCAGCGGTTTGGGCTGTGCGTTGATATATCACCCAGTCAGTCAGTCAGTTTATCATTTTATATATATAGATATGTCGGAGTTGGTTGTCAATTACAATTGTGGGTAGGCAACACAATTTGTTATGATTTGTTTTTCTTTTTAATAATTTAAGTGATTTTTACTATCAATTATTGTCTAATAAATCGGAACATAATTTATTAAGTACTCAGTGTACGCACTAATTGATTTTTGGCAACTTATTCCGTATTATTGTAACCGAGGGTTTTGTTCAAAACAATTGATGACATGTTGCTCTAATTTTAAAATGATTTACTTTGTGAATTCACCATTGTTTATTTACGACAATTATTATTGTATTATTTGATTACTTTATAATGTAAGTCTTATTAGATTCAGTACATTTTAGTATTTTGTATCAAGTAAACACGTGACGTACTTCCGTGTGTCATCGGACAGAGTTGTCGTGGAGGGATTGCAAGGTGGGGGCTTCGTCTTATAAAATAGCATGCACTCGGTATGCGAGTCAGTCGGAACCAATACTCTACAGACGCCTATACAACACGTGAGAGCGCGACGCGGGCCGCGAAGCACGTTGACACTGAGCGGTGTTACACTACAACACAAGCCGCTCACACAAACACGACTGCATATCCCTCAATCCGTAAACGGCTAGATCTGTGAGCGGGGCGAGGGAAAGCTACATATCTACCTGTAGGAGCGTCGAGTCGGCATCTCCGTCGCTGGTCGTCTTCGTTGGGCCTCCCCCAGGCAACTGGGGGTCTCACCTGGCGGGGACAGACCGCCGAGATGCCGTGAAGAAGCGGCGCTATTGTACATAGCGTCGTGGCGCGCCTACAGAAAAATTCAGAGCAACCATTCACACAGACGCAATTTATTGTGTCAGTTCCGCGATGCCGTCCAAGGCGCACACATTGAGGGGCCCGTTTTAGCGGGCCACCGTATAGCATCCGCAGGCGAGGGGCGAAGCCCCGACCCCGCTCGCCACGCCCCCTTGCGGGGGCGTCGCGACATCCCCGACGTGCGGGTCAGTCGGTCTTCGGATTCGACTCAATAAAGAGCCCCTGCTCCCGACAAAACTGTCGGTTTACCTGGTACAGCGCTTCTGTATATTCACATAGCTGTATTAGCTTGCTGATAGCGAGTAGATACACTTTGTCTCTGGGTGGCTTGGCCACTATACGAACTGACACCTTAAAAGTCTGTTCGATTAACTGTTACTCCAATTGTATTGTTTTATTTTATAAAGTGTAATTGCTGTATACCTACTGTAATAAAAACCGTGTCATTGTTTATACAGTCTTGTTTATCCCAATAAAATGGGAACTCCAAACCCTGACGATATACCTCTCGGCACTCCTGATCCTACATATATATACAAATATTCCTCTTTTAATAGCATAGGATAGTACGTTCTGCACTTCCAGGACAGTCGATACTTAGGCTGCCTGTCCATTGAAGCGGAGCGAGGCAGCGGAGAGGAGAATGGCAGCGGAGTGGAGCAGAGTTGCGGACAGTGTCTGTCCATTGATGCGGAGCGAGGTAGCGGAGCGGAGTTATAGACTGTGCGGAGTGAGGTAGCGGTGCGGTGCTGCGGACTGTACGAAGCTAGACCGAGTTCACGCGACGAGTAATAATTCTCAGCTCCGGTTCCCCGCTCCACTTCTCCGCTCTGTTTCCCCAACCCGCTTCTCCTCTCCGCTTCTCCGCTCCGTTTCCCCGCTCCACTTCCCGGTTTTGTATGAATTTTTAAACTCGTTCGCAAATCCCTGTCCAATGAAGCGGAGCGGAGGTTTTATGCAATTCCATTGGTTAATATTGGCGCACTGCTACTCCGCTCCTCTCTTCTCCGCTCCAGCGGACAGGCAACCTTATACTGTGATAATACCTAATGTAGAATCCTGTTGATCCCGTATTTAAGTGGCTTATTTATTTACACTGGCTCACTACCACCAAACACACTGATTTACGCATCGTGAGGAAACCATGCCGGAGAGACATTTCTCGACGGCATGTGAAGCCAAGTCAGAGGCCCATGGGCGGCATAAAAACTCTGACACCAGGTAAGTCATTAACCACACGAAAAAGTAAGAAAGACTACCATCCCAAGCCTCTCGTGCAGGCCCACTTTACTTTTTACCCTTTCCAGCCATTCGTGGCGACAGATGACATTAGTGACAGCAGCTACCTGACTAGAGTCCGCGCCACAACTCAAGTCCCATAGACGCGGCGCTAGTGTCTATGTTTTAGTCATTGCATTAAAAAAAATGTAGTTCCACAACTTTTCGCCGGTCTTCAGTGGTGGCGCGGACTTGTGTGAATGAGACAGTGTTAACATATCTATTGAATAGATACACTACACCGAACTACCTTATTTCCGGTATGGCCATTAAGAAAAAGTATGTCCAAAATTTTGGTACTTATTTCTTCCCTTTTTCTCCAAAAGACACACAACAACCATAAAAAAATTAACTTGCTGAATCTGCATACCAACTTTAAGTTTCCCTTCAAAAAGTTTCAATATTGCCTCAACGGTGTAATAATGCATTCCTTTATAGGGGAGGATCGTATCCTCATCCAAGTTTGTAGTTAAGTAGTAAGCAGGGTCCTTGGGGACGGTTGTGCAAACAATAGGACCTGTCAACGTAGACAAGTAGTGGTGGCACTGTGTAAGAGACCAGTGGGAGCGGCTTTTGATGGAGTTTCTTGAGCAGAATAAAATTATTTTATTAAATATTGCCGTAAAGGCCTGCTCTTGACCTCAATCATGCCTGACGGAAAGCGATGGATGAGGTCTATGTTGGAACGAGCATGCCCAGAAGATGCCCGTTCACTCTTGCTTTGAAAGCGGACGGATTTTATGTGGAAGTGAACACGATGACGTTGGCAGAGCGTTCCACAACTTGGCTGTGCGCATAATAAATGTGGAGGAGAAACGTTGAGTACGTTGAGTACTGGTCGGGATAACATACCAAGTGCGGATGGTACTCTGCAGTACCTCTGGTATTCTGATAGTAAAATGGCGATGGTGGGCTCAGGTCGTGGAGCTCCTGCACACACCCAAACATGCAAACGCTTATTATGAGCTATTAGAAAATAAAATTCCCTTTTCAGAAACCAGAGAAATTGGATCTGAAATAAAAAAGGGTCTCATTTGAACATTTTGAGGAGAATAGTTTGTTTTCACATGTAAGTAAATATTTCCAATTTTATAAATTACTAGCAGTACCTCGCGGTTTCACCCACATAAGTCTCGATCTTGTGGGAATATCAGGATAAAAAGTATCTTATGTGTTAATCAAGGTTATAAACTATCTGTGTGCCAAACTTCATCCAAATCCGTTCAGTAGTTTTTGCGAGAAAGAGTAACAAACATCCATACATCAACCCATACTCACAAAATTTCGCGTTTATACCTAGTATTAGTAGGATTATAATTATTAATTATTAAATTATAAAAATTATATTAAATACTAGGGCTTAATAAACTTTAGTACATAGCATCATGCGCAGCTTGTTTCCTGAAGGGTTGGAGGTGTGTTTATATAATAGTGCACATAAATTACGCCAGTTATGTTTTATTCCCTTGTAATTTAGGGGGCGAGTCAATTGCCATCAACCGGGCACAAATCCAGACTCCGGACTGTTACTGAGAAATTTTAGATAGAAAACCCAATAACACTTTGCCCGACTTGGGAGTCGGACCCTGGATCTCATGCTCAGCGGTAGCGCTTGTGATCACTAGACCAACGAGGCAGTAAGCTGTAGTATTCTGATTTCAAGACAAAATCAATCTAAAAAAAACAAATGACGAATAATGTATAACTGATGTCTTGGCAACAAATTTAACGTGTTCAGACGTATAGGTACATGTATTACCAAGGCTAGGTAACCTATTGGTGATACTGAGCTCCCAGACTCATTAGCTTTAGGTTGCAAAGTTACCAGTTCATTGCCCAGTAAGTACGTAATCTCTTTTTAACGAGTCCCTCTAGAATAATCAGAAAAACTTAACGGTTTTCATTTTTGTAATTCGTAGCAAATCTTCATTTGATTTTATTCACGTATTGATAACGATGATGCTATTCATTGAATTTTATTGAATACGAAAAAAGTCATGTAATCTAATAAATGTGAGTACTTACAATGAGAATCCAATAAGTTCGATTACATTTAGAAAATATTAAATTTGAATACAAAATGATTTTTAGAAATACCCAGCTTTTGCCCGCGGCTTCGCCCGCGTGGTTGTCGGGAAATAATCCACGAGAACGTACTACTGAGATTAAAAGTACCCTATGTGTTAATCCAGGTAAATAATTATGGCATTAATTCCGTAATACGATATTTTCATATTACTATTGGTTGACGCGGCGCACGCCAGTAAAGCTCCCAGTCGGCATGATTATTTCCGACATATTCAAGAATCATCGTCATATTTCAGCCAATTTACACAAAACCTTAGAAAATCTGTTCGATAGTTTTTGAGATTGTCACGTTCAGACCGACAAACGCGGCGAGGGCTTTGTTTTATTTTATAATTATGTATGGATGTAGTGATAACAGTTTGTACTAGGAATTCTATCATGATAACCTACAAACGAGAAACGAGATCTTATTTCAGTTTATATTATTTTCCTAGAAAAGTGTGGGTAGATTAGATTTCCAAGAATTGGTATATAGGTTTGTAGGCAAAATAAAAGCAAGCACAGATGGTTTTTTTTTTTTGGTTGGAAATACAAATAACTTCTCCCGCTCTGCGCGGAGCGGGAGGGCATGTCAGATTCTTACTGACTAAAACCCACCCGTGTTCCTTCAGTTTCCTGTACGTTCACAGGGGCCACGGTATCCCTTTCGGACTTTCCCGCGACCCCGGCAGGGTTGCTTTTTGCCTGCGCCACAGTATAATAATACTGTGCCTGCGCAAACTGCCCCATACTGCATTTGCATTAGACTAACGAGAAAGTTTTATAAATAAAAACATGGCTGTTATTTTAGTATATTGTGGTGTCTTACGACTTCGTCGCGATTACGACTTCCTCGCGAACGAAGTCGCGGGCAGAAGCTAGTAAAAAATAAAACAAAATATAGATAATCATAGAACCTCCTCCTTTTTATAAGTTGGTTAAAAACAAGATGGTGGCATTAGTTCCGATTTTAGCCACCTTCCAAAATAATCTTGTAGCGCAATACCTACTACCTCTTGTCATTAGGACCACAACAGCTCAGACTTCTTGCAAGCTGCACCGCCTAGTTAGGCACTTGTTTAATTTAGATTGTCTTTAGACACTTAAGTGACTGGATGCCGCAAGTACCTTGCAGCAAGAAGCCATGGAAAATTTTGATGAAGCCAGACATCTAAATTCTATATTCCTTCCTGGTTTGAACCAGCTTTTGGTCTTGCATTGGGTACTTATTACTATTACAGTCCAATATTAAGGAGGTGCAATATAGTCTAGTCGTAGTTAGGTGTAGTTCTCTGTATCTATGAAAATAATGTTAATGTAATAAAATAATGTTATAATGTTCACATTAGTGCTAATTTGCATCATCCAACTTGTACGCAAAGGCCCCTATCCGTGATTTCATGCAGTGACTTATTCAATATTATCTATAGAGTGGATTTGACGCAGACTTTTCTCATGGTCTTTCAAGTAACGGACATAGGAGTCATAGGATTTCAAGACTGTTCGTTACACCATCTAAAGATTTCATCTGTATTCCACAAACACCCGAATCAAACAACTTTTATAAAACTTTTATTTTTTTCTTGGTTTGGTTGGTGGTAGGTTTTGCCCTAAGTTCGCCTGGCTAGCTACCACCATCATATCTAAGTCTGTCGCCATAACAACAATGTTAGCAGCATTGTTGTGTTTCGGCAAATAGAGGTAAGATAGCCAGTTCCTCTGTGGTTTAGGATTCCGGGCGAAGCTCGCTTCCACCTTCGGCCTGATCATCGCTTACCACTAGGTGAGATGCAGGCCAAGATCTTCCCCAACGAGGTTAAAAAAAACCCTCCACCTCTTTTAAACATACCATAAAATTATCCAAGATTTACTTAATATTTGTACTCATAAACCATCAACATTTAATTTCATAACTTATCCCATAAAATATAAAGTCAGTTATCATGCAAGCTGACGGCCACTAAGTACTCACTAGCCACATTTATGAAGCGTCTAATAACAGCGAATCATTATGACCGCTTTGACCTTATCGTCAGGTCAATAGGTCAATTAACAGCTATGCCGCGTTGCAAAAAAGCATCCCACAGCCGGAAAATGAACTGAAGACTGAGGCGGTTATTTCTGTTTTTATTCATGTCTGAAAACATTGCTATCCTAACCCTAACTTTAATATTATAAATGCGAAAGTGACTTTGTTTGTTTGTTACGCTTTCAGGCTAAAACTGCTGAACGGATTTGGATGAAATTTGGCACATGGGTAGACCATGACCTGGGTTAGGACAAATATTTATTTATTTATCTTTATTTCAGACACACAGTCCATAAAAAATCAAACAAAACAAAGAAAGATGTCGTTAGTAGGATCGTAGGTACTACCGGAATAAAATTATCCTATGTCCGACCAGGTCAGTTAGGACATAGGATACTTTTTATCCGGGCAGTACGTTCCGATGGGTCAGTTTCTGAACTCCACGCGGGCGAAACCACGGGCAAAAGCTAGTTTCTTATATTTTGGAGAAACATTATGAGAGAAAGAAAGAAATAAAAAGTATTTATTGAGACTCGCACAGGAAATCACATTAAACTAAAAATACATTAAACTTATATAAAAAACAAAGTTACATTAAAATTTAAAGAAGGAAGTCCTGTACGAGGCCAAAAGGCTCCTATCTCAGCATAATGCCGCGACATTTAAAAATAAGTAAAAATGTCGCAGCGCTGGTATTCAGATAGGGCCCGCAGAACAGTGGTAGCCCAGTAGGATCGGTCCTGACTTACGAGCTGTAGGTTGTGAGTCCAGGCACTTCCCTTTGTGTATTTCATTTCATCACCATTGCTCTCAACACTGTCATGGAAAAGATCGTGAGGAAACGGGCTTGTCCTAGAACCAAAAATTGGAAGACATGTGCCATCCACCAACCCGTATTGTGTGCGCGAGGTGGATTATGGTTCACTCCCTCTCAGAGAGGGGAGGGCTGTGTCGCATTAATGGAAACATTATAGGCTGATTTTTCTTATGATATATTATGAGTATGTATGAATATCTTTTTACTCTTCCTCTTAGCGTGCCAATAACAATCTAAATATAGTCGGCCCAGAATTTTTACTATATGAGTCAAAATAATAATAACTCAGAACAAATAATTGTCACCCTAGTATACAGTACCAACGACTAGTTAAACGAAATGTATTATATTCTGATTGCAATTCTTGGGTGCACTTGAATGTCCGACTGCACTGGGCTAATGAACTTTTTTAAGGTAGGGAGGCATGATTCATCTTTGCCTGCTTACCTAAACTCTGAAAGCATATATGTAATTGTCAACAATTTGAAGCATTTTATTGGAAAATTTGGCCAAGAAGGTCCCATTTTTACATAGTTGGAACGAGGGTCAAATACTGAATAACCTCCTTCAATATGACCTACGTTTAACCATTCACCCTGAATGAGACTACAAAGGTATCACAGCTTTAATTACTATCCCTAAACACATCAATGAATATTCAATTACACTCTCCAGGTCTCCCGAAGTTTACTAGCTAATCCTAAACTTCACTGGTAGCCGATAGTATACTAATATGAAGTTAGGATACACAGCTCCTTACCTAGTTCATTCAACTTGATTGAACGGATAGCTTAGTTTGCATTAGCTTCAAGCTGTTGATAAAAGCTGTGGAGGATTGATTGGAGCTGTTTCTAAACCGGATTCTTGATTAGAAACTTGGCATGTTACCTACAAAGGTGGAGCAACATGAAGCTAATGCTAGCTCTTAAACTACTCAAGCAATGTTACATATTTATAATGTATATACATATATTTGTGGACCACCGCACAGGCCAAATAAAAAAGGATGAATAAATCAGAAATGTATTGTGTTTATCTGTTTGTATAAGTCTGAAGGAACAAAGTAAATAAAAAGTTTTGTGCGTTAACATTCAAACCACACATTTATTATGAAAGATTTCTTAACGGACAATATAAATGGGCCGTAAATTTACTTGACAATTAAATGATAATTTTATTTCTGTAAGTAGATTTGTACAAACACTTCTACACGTCAAAAATTGTCTTTTTAGGTCCGGAAAGAACCACACGGGAGTGGACCAGTCCAGTCAGTGCAAAAATTTGTCAGTAATCGTGCAGTTCAACTCAGAACTTAAGGAGCTCAACGGTTAGTTAAACTGTCAGACCATGATTAAAACTAACTGAGAATAAAAAAATAAAAATAAACAATGACCCACATAGTTTTCACATTCACAATAATTAAAATAATATAGGTAAATACTTTACAAAGAAAATAACTATAATATATACATATAATAAATTAATTTCCCTGCCTTAATGGAAATTAGGGCAAATAAATTATCGTTGTTAATTAATCATGTTTCGTTATATTAATACAAAGGGCGATTTTCAGAAAATGCTAATGGAAGTAATTCCGCCTCTCGGCGAAAATTTATAGTCGCAGCGATTTGTTAGTTAAAGGAACACAGTCATACATACAGATTGCAGCCATAACAAGTGTAAAACTCAAAAGAGCATTTCAAAATCAGAATCCGTATTCAAATGAGCTGGTACAACTCAAAAAAGCCATTTCAAAATCAGAATCCGTAATTTAAAACGAGCTATTCTCTATTCAACAGGCTAATTACAATGCATTTCATTCGCGGTATTAATATCTCCACGGAAATGGCATAGAGCTCATCAGTGCTCATACTGCTCATGTCCGCAGGCATCGCAAAGGGCATTATCATTATCTGTTCAATTTCAAACGTTTTCCATGTTTGTGTGCCTTATTTGGTTAATTATCTCAAGTGGGAAGTGGTGCTTGCGGTAGAAATAATATTAATTATGTATGCGTCACAATGCACGCACACAGATAGGCTGTCAGATAGCTACATACACAATGTATGTATAGTCTAGGTTCAAGAATGTGACTCAATTTTCAAGCACATTCCTTTCCCGCAATGGCTACATGTCACCTTTTTGAACAGTCTATTTCAGTAAAAAAATTGCAATACATACTATACATAGGCGACAAAACTATAAGGTGCAAGTAGCAATTAACCGGCGCTAAACATTTTTATTCCTTGACGATTGATTAGCCGACTGCCTAGCCTTTTCCCAACTAAGAATAACAAGTGGACATGGTTCTCTAGATGGAAAGTACAGAAATTAAATCGATTTTTTTATAAGTAGTCACCCATGTATATCGGGGTCGGCCTCCAGTCTAACCGGATGCAGCTGAATACCAGTATTTGCCTGCCTTTAAAAATTGCACTGCAGATTTTGTTCCATAATCTACACGTGTCCCTCTAAGCACAATTGACAGGTACCACTAAGACTTAACTTGCAAATTAGGAACGGTCTCCCCCAATTCCCTAATCTTTGAAATGTGGTTTATTTTAGCTCTTAATAAATTTACTAATGGCATGAATCTTTGAGGTGTGGTGGTGTCTCACCAATATTAGCTCTGAAATACAGAACACACTTTTAGTCACTATCATAAAGGTACATTCAATAATTAATATTCAAAATATTTCCATCTACATTATTAATATTATCACATATACGTTGAAATTCGGAGAATTTCTGCTGGCGCAAAAATAAAATTGTTTGCTCGTTTGACAAAACATTGGACAAATATTATACAAAATTCTTATACGAGTATTATGATCAGTTCTAGTGACTGCTACAAGACTTTTCATTACATTTCCATATTTTATTATTTAAAAAAATCTATTACCACAAAAAGTATACCACTTCCGTTGCAAAACCAATCTAAATATCCTAAAAAAACTAATTGTCCATCTCAATTTTCAGACACAATTGGGTTTAATTTCCAGCGGAGGAAAAATATAAATACCGCCATTTTTTGCTCAGAGTAAAAAGTGAAAAGGTTGGATAACAACACTCAATTTGGAGAAATGACTTGAATTTTCTTAAAAATATATTAAATGTTGCTTCTGCGCGTTGGTCGTATATTGACATCAACGCCAACGTAGTCAAAATAATGTCAAGATGACTCAATTTGCACATTCATAATGTATTAAGTCGTTCCCCTTCCCTCTGTATACACACGATAAATAAACGTTGAAGGGGCTAAAGAGGAAGCGTTCACCGAATCCCTTTGACTCGAAACTCGTTAAGGTTACTCAAAAATATATAACACACCTAAAGGGCAATGTTGGCGAGGTGAGCCAAAGTCAACTTTTGAAGACAACACTTTTAGGTACAATATTTGCGACCAATTGCGGGCAATATGGCTTAGGTGTCGACACAGCTTATTCAAGGAATTCTTCTTAATTCAAGTTACAGACTTAATTGTATGAAAACCTTAACAATTGTTATACAGGCAGCCTTTGAGGGTTTCTTAATTTTATGCTGTTGAAATCAATTCATTCGTGGAAAGCTTTTGCTTGAATTAGTTCTGCTAATATTAGGAGACTGGCTTCTAATATATTCTTACTCGTGTAACTTGCAAATGGAATCTGTTTATGTAAATTTTAGTCTCTTCCGTGATATTTGACGATGAGAAAATACTAGTTATTTCTGATTAGAAATAACTAGTATTTTCTCGCAGTCAATATGGGGATCATTATTTACGCAATCAATTTTGTGCCTTTAAAAATGTAACAGTTATTTTTGAATTTGGGTTTCTTGCGCCGTGTTCTAAATTTTATAGCAATACGGGCCCAAGTTATCTCTAAGTGTACCACGGGCTAGCCGCTTGCCTGGCCTTTCGCCAAACCCAGCGACCTCATAATATTAGCCGCGGCGTATTGAATGCCCGACACGTAACGTAATTGTTCCACTTTTTTTATTTATAACTACCCTCCGGTAACAGATAAATTTATAGCACTACCTTAGACCTTTTTCAATTTGTGCTAAGATGTCTGGACGTGTGTACTGGACGATCTTTTTATTATTTTTGCTGAGTACGTTTTACGTTATTTATATAACCTTTTTGCAATGTCAATGTCACAGGTAAAAACACTTTCGTGCCTTTGCGAAGGTCGATGTGTCTTATATATTTTAAAATAGCCCTAGGCCGATACAAATCTATTATAACACTGTTAAGTATTATTTGACTTCTACTTAGGTACCTATTCTTTATAATTAGTGTGCTATGCTGGTTTTAGGTAAAACAACTGAGCGAAAGCAAGGCAAGCCAGAAATCTGGCAAACATAAGTAATTTTGTAACTAATAAATTCTGACTTGACGGCGGCTAAATAAGTATATACTAATGTCTTTGCATTTACCATACACGCCAACCCTCTCAAAAACATATTAACCAACTTTCAACCTTACTCCATGGTCATAAGGTGTTTATGTACATATGCATATCTAATGTGTTCCTAAACAAAAGTTGTACCGCAAACTTGGCAATCAGTGAGTGATGTTGAGTGTTTGTGCCAAATGCCCACTTTATATTCAAGGTTCGGGAGCTCATTACCTATGAAGGTTCGCCATTTTTTATTTAGAAGGTCAAGTGCGGAAAGGTGGACACATTCTGCAAATAAGTACATCACTATTGTGATGTCTGTCCCGAAAGAGTAGCTTCAAGCAGGGTATGCATAAGTTAGTGAAACTTTTTTTTTTTTTTGGGTGGGAAATTATCAAATAACTTCTTCCGCTCTGGGCGGAGCGGGAGGGTGTGTCAGACTTTTACTGACTAAAACCCACCCATGTGCCTTCCGTTGCCTGTGTGCCGGGGCCGCGATATCCCTTTCGGACAAACTCGCAACTCGCCCTGGCAGAATTTAGTAAACCTAGCCAAGTGACTGGATTTTTCTTCTATTTATTACAGAATTTTAGTACCTATGTTATCTAGTTTTATCTAAAAACGGAAGTAGTAACACTCTTAGATTCTTAAATTGAGCCAACCAGCATATTATTGTTCAATGAAATCTATCTTTTTAAATAATGGTAGAACAAAATAAAATTGTTTTTGAAGCCAGTCACTTGTTATTATTTCCATTTATCCATTGTTCCAAATTAATTTGAAATCGGAATACTAAAAAACAACAGTTGTATTCAAAGAAAACAATGTATTCTGTGTAGTGCTGACAACTTTTTCAAAACTTGTAGTTTAGTTCACAAAATAAGAAGTCTGCACGATGCATGTCAAAATTGACCTTCATGCTTAACCTTTTTAACCGACTTCAAAAAGGACGAGGTTCTCAATTCGACTGTATGTTTTTTTTTTCGTAAGTTTATTACGCGATTACTGCGGCAATTATGAATTGATTTTGATGTTTTTTTTTTTGGTTTGGTAGGTCATACTTCAGAGGTGGTTTTGAGGGACCTTCAATTATACGTATTTTCCCCACTTAGACTATATGGATCATGTCATAGTTCCTGTCCCTGTTATTTACATAGAGCTAAAAATAGAAAAAAAAAAAAAAAAAAGTGAAAAATAACTTAAATTTTGGAAGTCGGTGGCAAAAAACGAAAATACCAATAGAAAGACACCGACTCCTGAAATTAAAATTATTTTTCACATTTTAGTGTTTTTTTTTTATTCCTTGACATTACCTCAGTCCAATAAAAATGTACTTACCATCTATTCTCAAAGAAAGTACTCTGAAATAAGACTACTGTTACCCAAATAACCCAGATAACGATAGTTGGCAAGAGGGAAAACTAAATAAAGTAGGAACAACATAGTTGTTGGTATTAATGAGGGGCATACATCTCCAATCACCTGACTAACGGAATCGCATTCAGAATGGACGAACTGTTTTTGGGAGACTTATTCTATTGAGTGCGATTGCTACTGGTTGTGTTTAAGTTGGTGTTCTATTAAATTAGGATATGGACACTGGATAATAGGACATAAGACCAGGGAAGCATGACACAAAAGGGAGGAAGCCTATACTCAGCAGTGGGTGGAACAAGACTGCCAATGAGAGGTTTTGGTATGTCTTCTTTCTTTTTCGTGTCGTTAGTGACTAAACTGGTGTAAAAGTTTGTATGCCACCCATGAGCCTCTGACTTGGGTTCACATGCTGTCGAGAAATATCTCTCAGGCATAGTTTCCTTGGGCACGCCACAATTGTGGCGATAAGTCCCCTCTTTGAGCAGTGGCTAGAGAGGCGCCACGGTGTCCTCACCTTCCGCCTGACGCAGGTCCTCACCGGACACGCCTGTTTCAGGAGATTCTTGTTCCGCATAAGGCGGGAGGAAACGCCTGGGTGTCACCACTGTGTGGATCGCCCGGAGGACACGGTGGAGCATACGGTGGTGGTCTGCCTGAGGGAGAGGCAAGATTCGCGCCTTCGCGCCCCTAGTCGTCGCAGAGGACGCCCCGGGCGTCGGTAGTCACGAGCCGACTTCCGGCCTCCGTAGCCGCGGGCTTGCGGACGGTGAGCAATGGGTAGCTCGCCGTCTGATAAGGACCAGGCCCGGGTCGACGGCGCGTTGTGTTCCACGCGTGCCGCAAAGAGATGTCAGCACCAACTGACGTGGTCGGTAAGGGCCAATGCCTGCCAGCGTTGTGAGTTTGCCTGAAAGGGATATCGCGGCACCGGCACACAGGCAACGAAAGGAACACGGGTGGGTTTCAGTCAGTAAAAGTCTGACACGCCGTGCCGCTCCGCCCAGAGCGGGAGAAGTTATTTGATAAATTCCTACCCTCGAAAAAAAAAAGGGCTTGGTTTCCTCACGATGTTTTCCTTCACCGTTTTTGAAGCAAGTGGTAATTATATAATAACCACACATGAATCCGAAAAGTAAGAGGCCTTGGATTCGAACTCGAGACCTATGATTTGGCAGTGTATCGTTTTTTATCAAATCCATAATATTTTAGCTTTGATATAAATAGATCTATATGAATGCAGACAAAATATCGTGAAAAGTCAAGCAGAATGAGAACTGTGCACAGGCCCTTATTCTGTGCTGATAGGATGTTATCTGTCACGTCCAAAAGAACCGTAGAAGTACCACGTCGTCTATATATTATATAATACGCACATGAATCCGAAAAGTCAGAGCTGCCTTGGGTTCGAACTCGAGACCTATGATTTAGCAGTCCGACGGTCACACCACTAGGCTATCGCTGCTATATTTGTTATGTCTATACCTACATAGAAAAATGTTCAAACAAGTCATAATAATTTATTAACCAAGCTAAGCTGTGAAAAAGGTAACAGATGTTGAAGCAGCTGCAAACGGGCTTTATGAAATCTAAAAATAAACACAATATTATGGAAAACTGTATTGTAAGTGTAGTGTATATCATTGTGATTCGATGCTAGGCGATCAATAATATTTTTGTAAAGATTATTGTTGTATGCGTCCGCTATTTTATTACTAAACAAAGCTGTTTTTTCACTGATTG
Organism: Agrochola macilenta; assembly: GCA_916701695.1. Classification (NCBI taxonomy): domain Eukaryota; kingdom Metazoa; phylum Arthropoda; class Insecta; order Lepidoptera; family Noctuidae; genus Agrochola; species Agrochola macilenta. The sequence continues at coordinate 2,857,834 of OU753554.1, read as the reverse complement.
TTCTGATCGCACATCTCAGCAAGTTATCAGAACTTGAATACGCTCAGAGTTCGGAATAGTAATTCTACAACAGACGCGCGCAACGTTTTGCTTGCTCTAACCGTTTTCATTTACCTTGCAAACGAATGTTTGCTCGCTCTGAACACTAAGTGAAACCGCTGCTTAGCAAGAAATTTGCTTGTTCTCATAATTTCAATTGGTTGTCTCTAGATAACAGCTACCAGTACCTACCTAGTAGCGTTGGAAGGCCTCCCAGGAGGCGGACTTATGGGTCCACCTTTTTAACGCCGCAGAAATCCGCTGTATGCGGGAAACACAGAACCGGTTGAAGTGGCGGTGTTTGGGGGAGGTCTATGCCCAGCAGTGGACGTCTTTCGGCTGAAATGATGATCATGACCTACCGAGGCGATAATATGACACATTGGTAGAAGTGACACCGCGCACCAGTCTGAGTGAGAGAGGCGAAACGCTATTCCTTGTAGGTATGTGCATTATAAGTTTATAACCTATATATGTGTGTTGTTTTTGTTTTTAATCATTTAATTCTTATTATTGGTTATATTATTGGTTATATAGTAGCATTACGTATTTATTTTTGGAACGAAGTTCCTTATTGAGCGTTACGAAAGGGGGCTAGACGGAAAAAATTAAGACCAAAAGTTGTAACGACACTTTTTGCTATAGTTGTAAGCCGTGTGGCGTGCGCGTGTTTCTCTGTCTGTCTCTCTCTCTCTCTGTCTGAACTTCGTTCCATCCGGGTGTCCCTTGACACCTCTCAAGTTTTTTTTATTTTTATTTATGTATAATTCATTAAACCTGACTTGGTTTCCGTACGTCTTTTTCGGGTGACTATTGAAAATCAGCGCTGTGCTGTACCCCCCCCATAGCACAGCATCATGCTGAGTGGTAGCCTTCTTGTCACAGTCACGACGTGCCAGCAGCTGCCGACTATTTTTCTATTTTGTGCTAGTTATTGAGTTTAATTAAATCTACTGTGTTTTATTTTCTCGTTCAAATGAGTTTATAATCTTTTTTTTTTTATGGACGATTTTCTGTAACAAATAAACTTATTTTTCTTTATTTTTTTTCTTTTCGGTACTTGTGAACCTATTTTATTTATAATTCATTATGTTATCTTTTTAATATATTTTTATTATTATTGTCTCCTCTCAATCAAAGCACCTGTTATCTTATCTCTTCACCATTCTTGGTTGACTGGTAGAGAATGCCGCAGGCATTAAGTCTGCCTTTGTAGTGAGAATGTTTCTATATAAAAATAAAGGTTTATTCGTACACTTAGAAAAACATATACAAGTACACAAGGATTATAGGAGTATTGTACACACGGCTACACATCAAGCTATACATTTCCAGTTTATGCTGATCTCGCATAGTATAGGATTTCGGTACAATGTGAGGTCAGCTTATACTGGAAATGTATAGCTTGATGTGTAGCCGTGCGTACAATAGAGTCACATTAAAGGGCGAACTGCTTCTAAACTAGGCCAAAAGCCTGTGTTTTAGGACCCAAGTTCCTCTAGTATAATGGCATTCAACTGACATGCAAGTACTTATAGAAAACAACATAAATTAAACAAACAATGCCTTAATACAGTATTAATTAGTTCTACTACGAGACAATTGTAATAAGATTCAGAACGGTTTCTTCATATGTTAACTTCTGCAACCAATTTATAATTTTGATTTTATATTTTGAGTATATTTATGGGTATAAGTTTATGTAATCTATTATACAGTCGAGAGCTAGTTGCCACATACTGTCAGCAAGCAAACTTGGAAAACGAAACACTACACAGCTGGATTTTACGAACTCTCGATGTTCCATATTAGCATAAGATACTTCTAAATCTAAAGTAAAAAGAAAAAAGAAAGAAACATTAATTATTCTGCACAAACAAACGCTTATTACCAAAAAAATTACATAAAATACTCACATGCAAAGTAGCCAAAAGCCTCGTATTCGAGTAGTAAAAGTTTGTCAATTTTATCTATTGCTTGATGTCAGGGCCAAACAGAACTTAAGAATTAGGTTCGGTGAAGAAGAATAATGAAGTATAAATTCTTAGTGAAACCACGATAAAACAGAATTTTTATTTCAGTTCGATCTACATATTTATTATTTTTTCCAATCATGCTGGAACATAATCGCTATGAATTTAAATGGATTTCAATCGAATACATTAGTTTATTCGATAGTCATTTGCTTCGCAAATCCGTAAAACTACGTTAGACGTTTATTGAGAGAAAAAAAATGTGTAAAACTGTAACGTATACAATTTCATTTGATTTTATTGCATGAAAAATTACAGTGCATTTATCTGCTGATATATTTCAATTATTGTGGTTTCGCGAAAACAGACCCCTTTTCTTTTGTAATAGATGATGTAGCAAAGAGATTCATGATTTATTTCCTTAACATTAAAAATAATAACAAATCTTGGTTAACCATTTACAAAATAATATAATTGAGAATTTTTGGGCTGACTAATAATTTGCAGTAAAAACCAGAACTAAAACCATATTATTATACATCTTTATAAACAACCCTACATCTACCCAAAATATTCACCAAAGTAAGGAAAACACACTCGTATAATTACAGCAGCAACCGCCTCCCGAGTTACATGATAACACACCAGAGACAAGCCTATAAATGTAATTGCCGACATAAGAAAGTAGTAAATGAGAGGTGAAATTGTGAGGGATACGTATTGCGTGTTGTAGCTCATGTAGGTACCAATAAACTCGGATAAGAATTGTATTTGTCGAAGAGGATTGTGTATTCTGTGAATTTTATTAATGTATTTTAAAACAAATAACTAAACTAATATTTTTAATTATAGAGAAAAGATTTGATTTTTTGTATGTTTGTTTGTTACGCTTTAACGCTAAAACGGCTAAACGGATTTTGATGAATGATGATGATAGATGATGCACATGGGTACAACATGACCTAGGTTAGAACGTAAGATACTTTTAATCCCGATATTTTTACGGGATCGAGATTTATGGTAAGGCCGCAGGGCGCAGCTATAATTAATAAAGTGACACTGTCACTTGCCAGGCAGCTTCAATCCCGCAACCTCATACTAGAGAAGCGAAACTATTACTCTTTGAGACATCACCTAATAGCCCGTTATACCAGAAGCTGTCATTTTGGTCTCATAAGTAATCAAAAACGTTGAAGCACTAGTGCAACCCTCTTACCTTTAACGCGAAAACGATCAAGACGAAACAAAGAGGATCCGGAAACAATGTCTAATTTCGATGGAGCATATGTGTTCGGAAGTTGGTTCATTAGAAACTTTTCACTCCCTTTTCAAGGAAGAAAGTTTTCTTGCGTCCGCCCTTCGCGGTGAAAGCTAAAGTGACGTCGAACAAGCCTACACTTACACATAAAACTGAGGTATCAGTTGTAACTGTAGATTTCTTTAAACGATAATGCTGTGTAATCGATTGGGTACTAATAATTACAACAGGAAGAATTTTGTAGAAGGTAAAACGCAAATGTGATTTTAGGACTAGTTGTGGTCGATCACGTCATCCGCGTCACAATTTCACATACAGCCTGGTTTTTTATCACCATCCAAAATTTTCATGGAATAAGTGTTTTGGGTGACGCGGATGTGTTGCGATAAGGTGTAGGCGGTGCGTGCGCTAGCCTGCCAGTTACAGCGACGTTAAGGCAGAATTGGTTTGCGTTTTGAAGATTTGAAAAAGTTATGGTCTAGGTTTATTTTTTAAAGTTCTTAGCTATTGTATTTATCACTCTTCATCGCAGTTTGTGTAACTGCTCCGTTGGTCGTCGCGGTCGCAAGCGCAACTGCTGAGCTGTCCTGGTCTCGATTACCAGGTCGGGCAAAGTGTTATTGTATTTTTCCATCAGAAATTTCTTAGTAACACCCCGAGGTTTGAAACCTGGCGGTGTGATAATATCCCCGTGCCTCGGTCTAGTCAAATTACCGTCCCATCGCACTAAGGGAGTGATAAAAAAAAAATTGCCTGTGGGCTTACATTTCTGTAAATCAGTCTTATAAGGAACTTTTTAAAATACGTAGGTATGATAAGCCGTAAATCAAAATGTACTATCCAGCTACACATGTACCTTTAAATTAACATAACATGAATAAATTTTATTGTAATGTAAATAAAAAGAAAAGAACGTAATCCATGTTGATGTTACCACAAATTGTAATATTTATGTAGACTTAAAAAAATCCTATAAATTGGGATCATCTGCATATTCGTATCCACATTTCCATAAACCAATACTGGATTGGTGTAATTTCGTGCTTCGCAAATACAGTATGGAATTCAGTTGGATGGTTAAATAAAGTAAAGAAAGACAGAAAGAAAAAGTATTTATTGAGACTCGCACAGGAAATCACAAATTAAACTAAAAACACACTAAACATAAATAAAAAATACAAAACAATCAAAAAACAAAGTAAAATTAACACAAAATAAAAATTATGCAGTCCTGTACGAGGCCAAAAGGCTCCTATCTCAGCATAATGCTACGACATTTAAAAAATAAATGTCGCAGCGCTGGTATTCTGATAGGGCCCGCAGTGATGTCACGGAAAGATAGATACAGATACAAAAATTAAATAGAATAAAGAAATTGGAGTGTGAAATACAATAAAAAGTAAAATATAATGTAGTCCACGTGTCTGTATCCGACGTAACATCAGTTACTTGTCTATGCCTTTAGTATCTGTGGTACTCTATGGCATCATTGTGACAACTAAAGAGACGCAGATGCCGACACCGGCAAAGAATAGTTAAATATATACATTACGGCTATTTAATTAAAGTGCTACAATATTTTCATTCCATGAAAAGTGTTAAGTGGTAATTAGTTAACGGCATACAGATAAACTAATGTTATGAGTGGTTTAAGAATTTCAAATTTTACTAATAATAGACAATGCATAAGAAAAAGAAAAACAAAACAAAATGCGATAGAACTACTGTGTCTCAGTGAACAATCGCTGCCAAACGCTCGCCACCACCGCCAGACGCATGCAAATCAGGGGTAAGTTTAAAGTGTGGTATTCTTTTGAAGCTGTAGTAAGTGCTGTTTAATTTCATTATGAATGTACCAATTGTCTTTATAGCACGAAACGGAGGTGGTAGATCGTTCCAACACTTAGAGGCAGCGAATTTGAAACTACCATGGAAAGCAGCAGTTCTGTGCGATGAGGCCAACATGAGGTACGAATATGCTCTAGTTTTAATTTTGTTAACATCTCGCGACCAAGACAGTTTCCTGTACAAATAGTTTGGTTTCTTTGTGAGAATAGTACCAAAGAGTAGGGTAGCCAGATGAAGCTTTCTGCGTGCTGACATTCTCATCAAATTACCCTTATTTAAAATTGGAGTGATGTGGGATTGTGGTGGGACATTGTAGCAGAATCTAAGTACAATTGTACGTTTAGATTACTCTTGATATCCTGGTATGTCCCATTTTATGGTACATGGTCATGTGAGGAGAGAGATAATGAGTACGTATTTCCGGGAGAGCAGGATATAATTGCGGTTTAAGGAGACGTTGTAACCATAATGAGACAATTTCTAAAAATTCATAGCAAAGAATTTAACTTTCTTCCACAACGCCGTGTTTAGGTAGGTATGGAGTTTGAGACTGACATAAGACACTTGCTAAAACATAGACACTACTTATCTTGTTCAACGCGTGTCTAATGTCAGTCTTACGTCAAACTCCAACCATAAACATCAAGTCCTCTCATCATGTCATCATGTCTGTCATCATGTTGTGTTGATCGAACTGTAAACTAATAAACACGATTGTGTGGTGCTAATGTTAGTATATTATACCGAAGCGTATGGAGTCCTCCTGTTTGCTCACACGAGACAAGTTCTGCTTCTTTTCATTTCGACGGTACATCTATGTTTCATAGACTGTTTAGATGACCAAATTTATTGCGGCGTCAGAGGTTTCATTAAGATCGTCAAGGGTGCAGGTGAACGGACATTTGGGACACTCTAGTAGGGACGGGGGACATGGGAATCTATTCAGGAGCACCGCACAAGACAAGCGACATTCCTCAATTAAAATGAAAACGCCAGTGGAATGTTCTGGTAAGGCAACAATGTATGGACAGGTGACCGTTCGACAGATTACGTCAGCGTGCGTACCGTCATCTTAGAGTGAAAAGCTCGGGAATGCAACTTTGACTTTTAATTTTATTACATTTTTGGAAAAGAAAACCTCGCAACACACGCAGTTTTGTGGCTGCATCTATATCGCCACTATGCTACCTATGTATCATACTCACGTCACTCAAAATCCTGCATCGCGTAAGCAGATTTTACCGCGCGTTCAGCATATAATATAACTTCTCAGTTGCCCACCAGTTTTTCGCATAATATGAGGTTTTCACTTTAAGACGATGTACACGAAAGACATTTATCAAAAACCGCTTCCCGAAAGAAGTTCCCCAAAAGAAAAAACGGAACCCTTATAGGATCACTCGTGTGTCTGTCTGTCCGTCTGTCATAGCCGATTTGCTCCGAATTAATTTTGAATACGGGGTTCACTTTTCGGCGGCAAATTGGAAAAATAAAAATAAATGTTTTGCAAACTGTACCGTGCGACGTATCAAATACATGACGTATGAAAGAGCTTGTTGTGAAGATTTCGAATGTTTTTTTTTTATCCTTTTTAAATAATTACTTTTAAAGATATTTAAGAAAATAAATGAAAATTGACCATTCCCCTAAATTAAAACAAAAATCAGAGAATGGTTCTTTAGGTACTCATAGATTTCAGGAAAACCTTGAAGTCTACATATATTTAGTCTAGTAACATGGTAAATCTCTCAATATTGTGTTATTATTATACCTAGCACTGTTTGCACTTGTAAGCGTGGGTGCACGCGCGTGTTTGCGTGTGGGTGAGGTGTCAGTATTCACATTGATCTTTACAGTAAAATAACACTGTTAATACGAATGCCTATTGGGGCAGACAACAACATTATAATTATGCAGATGTATATCAGCCTGGATTTACACTACCTACAAATTATTAGCAGAAATTATTTCCGCTAAATTTAAAGTCATATTTCAAACAGTTTTCGTTGAAAGAAGAGATCTATTCTACGGAAGCGAAATCACACATCATCACAAGCAGGCAATATACATATGTATAACATGAGAGTAATATTTATTCAGGTAAAATAATGTTTTCCAAAAGGTATTGAATGTAAATGAATAAGGGATGCCAATTCTTACCTTTTAATGTATGACCCTTTGTATTTAAATGTTATTATTAGAACATGTTGAATCAAATGTAATTTTAAGAATGAGAGGTTCATGAAATAATTTCGAAATAAAAGCAAAAAAGCCTTTTAAAAAAAAGCTTTTATTTCTATGTTCTAAAAAGAAGAAAATAAAATTTTCTTTTAAAATTGTAACTATCAACTTATAACCTCATTATACACAATTTATATGATCATAAAAGCTTGTCGCGAGGTTTGCAAAAAAAAAAAAAACTTAGCAAATTAAGGTACTCAATTAAATAGGTACTAGTTTATTTACACAAGTTAATCGCGCGACAAGCTTTTTAAAACATTTAAATAAAAGTTTTTTTGTAAAAAGGTTTTTTTCTTTTAAATTATTTTTTACTTTTTAGATATTTCTAATTATTATCGGCAAGCCTTTTCATTTGATACCCATATTGCAGAAGAGCATGCAAAATAACTATTCCGCCATCTTGGATGTTCCGCCATATTGGATTTAGAATGACGTCACATTATTTTTCGAGTTACTCTCAACAAGCTCTTTCATTTGATACCCATATTGCAGAAGTGCATAAAAAATAACAAGGTATTCCGCCAACTTGGAATATCCGCCATATTGGATTTAGAATGACGTCACATTGTTTTTCGAGTTACTCTCAACAAGCCCTTTCATTTGATACCCATATTGTAGAAATGCATTAAAAATAACTATTCCGCCATCTTGGATGGTCCGCCATATTAGATTTAGAATGACGTCACATAGCTTATCGTGTATTGTCATTCAAACTAAAAGTGTATACCAAATTTGAGCTCAATAAGTTGAAGATATCTGCTTCAAAATTGAGTAGCAAGATTCCACGCGAACAAACATACAAACATACATTGCAAGTTAAATAAAACCTTTTAAAAAGAACACCTTTTTTATCAATCCGTATATGACAGTTGAATATTTCCCTACTGATGTTAGAGCTCATATACACCAGCAGCAAGTTGCCAACGGCAGAGGTAACTGCAGCCGTAGACGCGTCGGCGACTGCAGTCACTCGTGTCTCTGAGCATATACTCATATACATGAGTAGCACGTTGTCGACGGCAGCCGCAGACGCGTTGACGGTTGTAGTTGGACGCGTTGGTGGCTGCCGTTGGCGCGTCGACGGCATCAGTTGTCTCTGCCGTTGGCAACGTGAAGCTCATCTATAAATTAGCACTAAGATCTCAGATTATAGATACCTAGAAATGGATCACAGATTCTTTGGTCTAGGAGATCCCGTTCTACCTACAGAAGTAACGTTTTTTTTCATATATTCTGATTAGAGAATGTATTGAAAAAAAAAGGAAAGTAGTAGGTAATTTCCAATTTTTTTTTACGAGGACTGCAGTCACATGGACTGACTAACAGTGATTTTAAAGGCAAACACAAAATAAGTTTGCGCATGAGCATCTATAAATTCTTATAAAATTATCAAAACAGAAAACTTTATTCAAAAATCTTGAACCGATGTAATTACAACTTTACATTAATGAGACACTCAAGACCACTTAACTTTCAATTTAATAAAAAATTCAAATATCTTGACATTGACAGATCGACCTAATTAGATACCCTTACTATGAGAATGAACCAATATAATCAAGGGGCACTTAAAGTTACTCAAAGTCAGTCATGATCTCGTGTTCACTCAACCTCTACGGGTCTTCAAAATTTCTTCAAAGTTACACGATAATTCGCCCCCAATAATTCGAAATATCACATTTCAGAGAAAAATCTCATTACTATTTGGGTGTTAACGCTTTGATCTTGGGTAATCGATTTTCAAATGAGTTTTTGTGGTTAGGCCTTCGTTTATTAGATACTTTGTAATATTATTCAATGTTAATTTATTTTTATTTGGGTTTTTAATTTATTTTCGTTCGGAGCTGGATTTTTTTGAATTTTCTTAACATTTTTCTTTGTTAAAATAAAGGCAAAATATTAAAGTCTGGAGTTTGCAGTAACGCTTTGCTTCCTTTATGCTAATGGAATTTCACTTCTCCACGGTTCCATTTGGTCTGATTGTAGACTTTTCAACTTTAAGTACTGTTTTTGTAAGCGGACGGATTTTATGTGGAAGTGAACACGATGACGTTGGCAGAGCGTTCCACAACTTGGCTGTGCGCATAATAAATGTGGAGGAGAAACGTTGAGTACGTTGAGTACTGGTCGGGATAACATACCAAGTGCGGATGGTACTCTGCAGTACCTCTGGTATTCTGATAGTAAAATGGCGATGGTGGGCTCAGGTCGTGGAGCTCCTGCACACACCCAAACATGCAAACGCTTATTATGAGCTATTAGAAAATAAAATTCCCTTTTCAGAAACCAGAGAAATTGGATCTGAAATAAAAAAGGGTCTCATTTGAACATTTTGAGGAGAATAGTTTGTTTTCACATGTAAGTAAATATTTCCAATTTTATAAATTACTAGCAGTACCTCGCGGTTTCACCCACATAAGTCTCGATCTTGTGGGAATATCAGGATAAAAAGTATCTTATGTGTTAATCAAGGTTATAAACTATCTGTGTGCCAAACTTCATCCAAATCCGTTCAGTAGTTTTTGCGAGAAAGAGTAACAAACATCCATACATCAACCCATACTCACAAAATTTCGCGTTTATACCTAGTATTAGTAGGATTATAATTATTAATTATTAAATTATAAAAATTATATTAAATACTAGGGCTTAATAAACTTTAGTACATAGCATCATGCGCAGCTTGTTTCCTGAAGGGTTGGAGGTGTGTTTATATAATAGTGCACATAAATTACGCCAGTTATGTTTTATTCCCTTGTAATTTAGGGGGCGAGTCAATTGCCATCAACCGGGCACAAATCCAGACTCCGGACTGTTACTGAGAAATTTTAGATAGAAAACCCAATAACACTTTGCCCGACTTGGGAGTCGGACCCTGGATCTCATGCTCAGCGGTAGCGCTTGTGATCACTAGACCAACGAGGCAGTAAGCTGTAGTATTCTGATTTCAAGACAAAATCAATCTAAAAAAAACAAATGACGAATAATGTATAACTGATGTCTTGGCAACAAATTTAACGTGTTCAGACGTATAGGTACATGTATTACCAAGGCTAGGTAACCTATTGGTGATACTGAGCTCCCAGACTCATTAGCTTTAGGTTGCAAAGTTACCAGTTCATTGCCCAGTAAGTACGTAATCTCTTTTTAACGAGTCCCTCTAGAATAATCAGAAAAACTTAACGGTTTTCATTTTTGTAATTCGTAGCAAATCTTCATTTGATTTTATTCACGTATTGATAACGATGATGCTATTCATTGAATTTTATTGAATACGAAAAAAGTCATGTAATCTAATAAATGTGAGTACTTACAATGAGAATCCAATAAGTTCGATTACATTTAGAAAATATTAAATTTGAATACAAAATGATTTTTAGAAATACCCAGCTTTTGCCCGCGGCTTCGCCCGCGTGGTTGTCGGGAAATAATCCACGAGAACGTACTACTGAGATTAAAAGTACCCTATGTGTTAATCCAGGTAAATAATTATGGCATTAATTCCGTAATACGATATTTTCATATTACTATTGGTTGACGCGGCGCACGCCAGTAAAGCTCCCAGTCGGCATGATTATTTCCGACATATTCAAGAATCATCGTCATATTTCAGCCAATTTACACAAAACCTTAGAAAATCTGTTCGATAGTTTTTGAGATTGTCACGTTCAGACCGACAAACGCGGCGAGGGCTTTGTTTTATTTTATAATTATGTATGGATGTAGTGATAACAGTTTGTACTAGGAATTCTATCATGATAACCTACAAACGAGAAACGAGATCTTATTTCAGTTTATATTATTTTCCTAGAAAAGTGTGGGTAGATTAGATTTCCAAGAATTGGTATATAGGTTTGTAGGCAAAATAAAAGCAAGCACAGATGGTTTTTTTTTTTTGGTTGGAAATACAAATAACTTCTCCCGCTCTGCGCGGAGCGGGAGGGCATGTCAGATTCTTACTGACTAAAACCCACCCGTGTTCCTTCAGTTTCCTGTACGTTCACAGGGGCCACGGTATCCCTTTCGGACTTTCCCGCGACCCCGGCAGGGTTGCTTTTTGCCTGCGCCACAGTATAATAATACTGTGCCTGCGCAAACTGCCCCATACTGCATTTGCATTAGACTAACGAGAAAGTTTTATAAATAAAAACATGGCTGTTATTTTAGTATATTGTGGTGTCTTACGACTTCGTCGCGATTACGACTTCCTCGCGAACGAAGTCGCGGGCAGAAGCTAGTAAAAAATAAAACAAAATATAGATAATCATAGAACCTCCTCCTTTTTATAAGTTGGTTAAAAACAAGATGGTGGCATTAGTTCCGATTTTAGCCACCTTCCAAAATAATCTTGTAGCGCAATACCTACTACCTCTTGTCATTAGGACCACAACAGCTCAGACTTCTTGCAAGCTGCACCGCCTAGTTAGGCACTTGTTTAATTTAGATTGTCTTTAGACACTTAAGTGACTGGATGCCGCAAGTACCTTGCAGCAAGAAGCCATGGAAAATTTTGATGAAGCCAGACATCTAAATTCTATATTCCTTCCTGGTTTGAACCAGCTTTTGGTCTTGCATTGGGTACTTATTACTATTACAGTCCAATATTAAGGAGGTGCAATATAGTCTAGTCGTAGTTAGGTGTAGTTCTCTGTATCTATGAAAATAATGTTAATGTAATAAAATAATGTTATAATGTTCACATTAGTGCTAATTTGCATCATCCAACTTGTACGCAAAGGCCCCTATCCGTGATTTCATGCAGTGACTTATTCAATATTATCTATAGAGTGGATTTGACGCAGACTTTTCTCATGGTCTTTCAAGTAACGGACATAGGAGTCATAGGATTTCAAGACTGTTCGTTACACCATCTAAAGATTTCATCTGTATTCCACAAACACCCGAATCAAACAACTTTTATAAAACTTTTATTTTTTTCTTGGTTTGGTTGGTGGTAGGTTTTGCCCTAAGTTCGCCTGGCTAGCTACCACCATCATATCTAAGTCTGTCGCCATAACAACAATGTTAGCAGCATTGTTGTGTTTCGGCAAATAGAGGTAAGATAGCCAGTTCCTCTGTGGTTTAGGATTCCGGGCGAAGCTCGCTTCCACCTTCGGCCTGATCATCGCTTACCACTAGGTGAGATGCAGGCCAAGATCTTCCCCAACGAGGTTAAAAAAAACCCTCCACCTCTTTTAAACATACCATAAAATTATCCAAGATTTACTTAATATTTGTACTCATAAACCATCAACATTTAATTTCATAACTTATCCCATAAAATATAAAGTCAGTTATCATGCAAGCTGACGGCCACTAAGTACTCACTAGCCACATTTATGAAGCGTCTAATAACAGCGAATCATTATGACCGCTTTGACCTTATCGTCAGGTCAATAGGTCAATTAACAGCTATGCCGCGTTGCAAAAAAGCATCCCACAGCCGGAAAATGAACTGAAGACTGAGGCGGTTATTTCTGTTTTTATTCATGTCTGAAAACATTGCTATCCTAACCCTAACTTTAATATTATAAATGCGAAAGTGACTTTGTTTGTTTGTTACGCTTTCAGGCTAAAACTGCTGAACGGATTTGGATGAAATTTGGCACATGGGTAGACCATGACCTGGGTTAGGACAAATATTTATTTATTTATCTTTATTTCAGACACACAGTCCATAAAAAATCAAACAAAACAAAGAAAGATGTCGTTAGTAGGATCGTAGGTACTACCGGAATAAAATTATCCTATGTCCGACCAGGTCAGTTAGGACATAGGATACTTTTTATCCGGGCAGTACGTTCCGATGGGTCAGTTTCTGAACTCCACGCGGGCGAAACCACGGGCAAAAGCTAGTTTCTTATATTTTGGAGAAACATTATGAGAGAAAGAAAGAAATAAAAAGTATTTATTGAGACTCGCACAGGAAATCACATTAAACTAAAAATACATTAAACTTATATAAAAAACAAAGTTACATTAAAATTTAAAGAAGGAAGTCCTGTACGAGGCCAAAAGGCTCCTATCTCAGCATAATGCCGCGACATTTAAAAATAAGTAAAAATGTCGCAGCGCTGGTATTCAGATAGGGCCCGCAGAACAGTGGTAGCCCAGTAGGATCGGTCCTGACTTACGAGCTGTAGGTTGTGAGTCCAGGCACTTCCCTTTGTGTATTTCATTTCATCACCATTGCTCTCAACACTGTCATGGAAAAGATCGTGAGGAAACGGGCTTGTCCTAGAACCAAAAATTGGAAGACATGTGCCATCCACCAACCCGTATTGTGTGCGCGAGGTGGATTATGGTTCACTCCCTCTCAGAGAGGGGAGGGCTGTGTCGCATTAATGGAAACATTATAGGCTGATTTTTCTTATGATATATTATGAGTATGTATGAATATCTTTTTACTCTTCCTCTTAGCGTGCCAATAACAATCTAAATATAGTCGGCCCAGAATTTTTACTATATGAGTCAAAATAATAATAACTCAGAACAAATAATTGTCACCCTAGTATACAGTACCAACGACTAGTTAAACGAAATGTATTATATTCTGATTGCAATTCTTGGGTGCACTTGAATGTCCGACTGCACTGGGCTAATGAACTTTTTTAAGGTAGGGAGGCATGATTCATCTTTGCCTGCTTACCTAAACTCTGAAAGCATATATGTAATTGTCAACAATTTGAAGCATTTTATTGGAAAATTTGGCCAAGAAGGTCCCATTTTTACATAGTTGGAACGAGGGTCAAATACTGAATAACCTCCTTCAATATGACCTACGTTTAACCATTCACCCTGAATGAGACTACAAAGGTATCACAGCTTTAATTACTATCCCTAAACACATCAATGAATATTCAATTACACTCTCCAGGTCTCCCGAAGTTTACTAGCTAATCCTAAACTTCACTGGTAGCCGATAGTATACTAATATGAAGTTAGGATACACAGCTCCTTACCTAGTTCATTCAACTTGATTGAACGGATAGCTTAGTTTGCATTAGCTTCAAGCTGTTGATAAAAGCTGTGGAGGATTGATTGGAGCTGTTTCTAAACCGGATTCTTGATTAGAAACTTGGCATGTTACCTACAAAGGTGGAGCAACATGAAGCTAATGCTAGCTCTTAAACTACTCAAGCAATGTTACATATTTATAATGTATATACATATATTTGTGGACCACCGCACAGGCCAAATAAAAAAGGATGAATAAATCAGAAATGTATTGTGTTTATCTGTTTGTATAAGTCTGAAGGAACAAAGTAAATAAAAAGTTTTGTGCGTTAACATTCAAACCACACATTTATTATGAAAGATTTCTTAACGGACAATATAAATGGGCCGTAAATTTACTTGACAATTAAATGATAATTTTATTTCTGTAAGTAGATTTGTACAAACACTTCTACACGTCAAAAATTGTCTTTTTAGGTCCGGAAAGAACCACACGGGAGTGGACCAGTCCAGTCAGTGCAAAAATTTGTCAGTAATCGTGCAGTTCAACTCAGAACTTAAGGAGCTCAACGGTTAGTTAAACTGTCAGACCATGATTAAAACTAACTGAGAATAAAAAAATAAAAATAAACAATGACCCACATAGTTTTCACATTCACAATAATTAAAATAATATAGGTAAATACTTTACAAAGAAAATAACTATAATATATACATATAATAAATTAATTTCCCTGCCTTAATGGAAATTAGGGCAAATAAATTATCGTTGTTAATTAATCATGTTTCGTTATATTAATACAAAGGGCGATTTTCAGAAAATGCTAATGGAAGTAATTCCGCCTCTCGGCGAAAATTTATAGTCGCAGCGATTTGTTAGTTAAAGGAACACAGTCATACATACAGATTGCAGCCATAACAAGTGTAAAACTCAAAAGAGCATTTCAAAATCAGAATCCGTATTCAAATGAGCTGGTACAACTCAAAAAAGCCATTTCAAAATCAGAATCCGTAATTTAAAACGAGCTATTCTCTATTCAACAGGCTAATTACAATGCATTTCATTCGCGGTATTAATATCTCCACGGAAATGGCATAGAGCTCATCAGTGCTCATACTGCTCATGTCCGCAGGCATCGCAAAGGGCATTATCATTATCTGTTCAATTTCAAACGTTTTCCATGTTTGTGTGCCTTATTTGGTTAATTATCTCAAGTGGGAAGTGGTGCTTGCGGTAGAAATAATATTAATTATGTATGCGTCACAATGCACGCACACAGATAGGCTGTCAGATAGCTACATACACAATGTATGTATGTATAGTCTAGGTTCAAGAATGTGACTCAATTTTCAAGCACATTCCTTTCCCGCAATGGCTACATGTCACCTTTTTGAACAGTCTATTTCAGTAAAAAAATTGCAATACATACTATACATAGGCGACAAAACTATAAGGTGCAAGTAGCAATTAACCGGCGCTAAACATTTTTATTCCTTGACGATTGATTAGCCGACTGCCTAGCCTTTTCCCAACTAAGAATAACAAGTGGACATGGTTCTCTAGATGGAAAGTACAGAAATTAAATCGATTTTTTTATAAGTAGTCACCCATGTATATCGGGGTCGGCCTCCAGTCTAACCGGATGCAGCTGAATACCAGTATTTGCCTGCCTTTAAAAATTGCACTGCAGATTTTGTTCCATAATCTACACGTGTCCCTCTAAGCACAATTGACAGGTACCACTAAGACTTAACTTGCAAATTAGGAACGGTCTCCCCCAATTCCCTAATCTTTGAAATGTGGTTTATTTTAGCTCTTAATAAATTTACTAATGGCATGAATCTTTGAGGTGTGGTGGTGTCTCACCAATATTAGCTCTGAAATACAGAACACACTTTTAGTCACTATCATAAAGGTACATTCAATAATTAATATTCAAAATATTTCCATCTACATTATTAATATTATCACATATACGTTGAAATTCGGAGAATTTCTGCTGGCGCAAAAATAAAATTGTTTGCTCGTTTGACAAAACATTGGACAAATATTATACAAAATTCTTATACGAGTATTATGATCAGTTCTAGTGACTGCTACAAGACTTTTCATTACATTTCCATATTTTATTATTTAAAAAAATCTATTACCACAAAAAGTATACCACTTCCGTTGCAAAACCAATCTAAATATCCTAAAAAAACTAATTGTCCATCTCAATTTTCAGACACAATTGGGTTTAATTTCCAGCGGAGGAAAAATATAAATACCGCCATTTTTTGCTCAGAGTAAAAAGTGAAAAGGTTGGATAACAACACTCAATTTGGAGAAATGACTTGAATTTTCTTAAAAATATATTAAATGTTGCTTCTGCGCGTTGGTCGTATATTGACATCAACGCCAACGTAGTCAAAATAATGTCAAGATGACTCAATTTGC
This sequence comes from Agrochola macilenta, assembly GCA_916701695.1. Lineage (NCBI taxonomy): Eukaryota > Metazoa > Arthropoda > Insecta > Lepidoptera > Noctuidae > Agrochola > Agrochola macilenta. The sequence continues at coordinate 2,841,078 of OU753554.1, read as the reverse complement.
ACATTCATAATGTATTAAGTCGTTCCCCTTCCCTCTGTATACACACGATAAATAAACGTTGAAGGGGCTAAAGAGGAAGCGTTCACCGAATCCCTTTGACTCGAAACTCGTTAAGGTTACTCAAAAATATATAACACACCTAAAGGGCAATGTTGGCGAGGTGAGCCAAAGTCAACTTTTGAAGACAACACTTTTAGGTACAATATTTGCGACCAATTGCGGGCAATATGGCTTAGGTGTCGACACAGCTTATTCAAGGAATTCTTCTTAATTCAAGTTACAGACTTAATTGTATGAAAACCTTAACAATTGTTATACAGGCAGCCTTTGAGGGTTTCTTAATTTTATGCTGTTGAAATCAATTCATTCGTGGAAAGCTTTTGCTTGAATTAGTTCTGCTAATATTAGGAGACTGGCTTCTAATATATTCTTACTCGTGTAACTTGCAAATGGAATCTGTTTATGTAAATTTTAGTCTCTTCCGTGATATTTGACGATGAGAAAATACTAGTTATTTCTGATTAGAAATAACTAGTATTTTCTCGCAGTCAATATGGGGATCATTATTTACGCAATCAATTTTGTGCCTTTAAAAATGTAACAGTTATTTTTGAATTTGGGTTTCTTGCGCCGTGTTCTAAATTTTATAGCAATACGGGCCCAAGTTATCTCTAAGTGTACCACGGGCTAGCCGCTTGCCTGGCCTTTCGCCAAACCCAGCGACCTCATAATATTAGCCGCGGCGTATTGAATGCCCGACACGTAACGTAATTGTTCCACTTTTTTTATTTATAACTACCCTCCGGTAACAGATAAATTTATAGCACTACCTTAGACCTTTTTCAATTTGTGCTAAGATGTCTGGACGTGTGTACTGGACGATCTTTTTATTATTTTTGCTGAGTACGTTTTACGTTATTTATATAACCTTTTTGCAATGTCAATGTCACAGGTAAAAACACTTTCGTGCCTTTGCGAAGGTCGATGTGTCTTATATATTTTAAAATAGCCCTAGGCCGATACAAATCTATTATAACACTGTTAAGTATTATTTGACTTCTACTTAGGTACCTATTCTTTATAATTAGTGTGCTATGCTGGTTTTAGGTAAAACAACTGAGCGAAAGCAAGGCAAGCCAGAAATCTGGCAAACATAAGTAATTTTGTAACTAATAAATTCTGACTTGACGGCGGCTAAATAAGTATATACTAATGTCTTTGCATTTACCATACACGCCAACCCTCTCAAAAACATATTAACCAACTTTCAACCTTACTCCATGGTCATAAGGTGTTTATGTACATATGCATATCTAATGTGTTCCTAAACAAAAGTTGTACCGCAAACTTGGCAATCAGTGAGTGATGTTGAGTGTTTGTGCCAAATGCCCACTTTATATTCAAGGTTCGGGAGCTCATTACCTATGAAGGTTCGCCATTTTTTATTTAGAAGGTCAAGTGCGGAAAGGTGGACACATTCTGCAAATAAGTACATCACTATTGTGATGTCTGTCCCGAAAGAGTAGCTTCAAGCAGGGTATGCATAAGTTAGTGAAACTTTTTTTTTTTTTTGGGTGGGAAATTATCAAATAACTTCTTCCGCTCTGGGCGGAGCGGGAGGGTGTGTCAGACTTTTACTGACTAAAACCCACCCATGTGCCTTCCGTTGCCTGTGTGCCGGGGCCGCGATATCCCTTTCGGACAAACTCGCAACTCGCCCTGGCAGAATTTAGTAAACCTAGCCAAGTGACTGGATTTTTCTTCTATTTATTACAGAATTTTAGTACCTATGTTATCTAGTTTTATCTAAAAACGGAAGTAGTAACACTCTTAGATTCTTAAATTGAGCCAACCAGCATATTATTGTTCAATGAAATCTATCTTTTTAAATAATGGTAGAACAAAATAAAATTGTTTTTGAAGCCAGTCACTTGTTATTATTTCCATTTATCCATTGTTCCAAATTAATTTGAAATCGGAATACTAAAAAACAACAGTTGTATTCAAAGAAAACAATGTATTCTGTGTAGTGCTGACAACTTTTTCAAAACTTGTAGTTTAGTTCACAAAATAAGAAGTCTGCACGATGCATGTCAAAATTGACCTTCATGCTTAACCTTTTTAACCGACTTCAAAAAGGACGAGGTTCTCAATTCGACTGTATGTTTTTTTTTTCGTAAGTTTATTACGCGATTACTGCGGCAATTATGAATTGATTTTGATGTTTTTTTTTTTGGTTTGGTAGGTCATACTTCAGAGGTGGTTTTGAGGGACCTTCAATTATACGTATTTTCCCCACTTAGACTATATGGATCATGTCATAGTTCCTGTCCCTGTTATTTACATAGAGCTAAAAATAGAAAAAAAAAAAAAAAAAAGTGAAAAATAACTTAAATTTTGGAAGTCGGTGGCAAAAAACGAAAATACCAATAGAAAGACACCGACTCCTGAAATTAAAATTATTTTTCACATTTTAGTGTTTTTTTTTTATTCCTTGACATTACCTCAGTCCAATAAAAATGTACTTACCATCTATTCTCAAAGAAAGTACTCTGAAATAAGACTACTGTTACCCAAATAACCCAGATAACGATAGTTGGCAAGAGGGAAAACTAAATAAAGTAGGAACAACATAGTTGTTGGTATTAATGAGGGGCATACATCTCCAATCACCTGACTAACGGAATCGCATTCAGAATGGACGAACTGTTTTTGGGAGACTTATTCTATTGAGTGCGATTGCTACTGGTTGTGTTTAAGTTGGTGTTCTATTAAATTAGGATATGGACACTGGATAATAGGACATAAGACCAGGGAAGCATGACACAAAAGGGAGGAAGCCTATACTCAGCAGTGGGTGGAACAAGACTGCCAATGAGAGGTTTTGGTATGTCTTCTTTCTTTTTCGTGTCGTTAGTGACTAAACTGGTGTAAAAGTTTGTATGCCACCCATGAGCCTCTGACTTGGGTTCACATGCTGTCGAGAAATATCTCTCAGGCATAGTTTCCTTGGGCACGCCACAATTGTGGCGATAAGTCCCCTCTTTGAGCAGTGGCTAGAGAGGCGCCACGGTGTCCTCACCTTCCGCCTGACGCAGGTCCTCACCGGACACGCCTGTTTCAGGAGATTCTTGTTCCGCATAAGGCGGGAGGAAACGCCTGGGTGTCACCACTGTGTGGATCGCCCGGAGGACACGGTGGAGCATACGGTGGTGGTCTGCCTGAGGGAGAGGCAAGATTCGCGCCTTCGCGCCCCTAGTCGTCGCAGAGGACGCCCCGGGCGTCGGTAGTCACGAGCCGACTTCCGGCCTCCGTAGCCGCGGGCTTGCGGACGGTGAGCAATGGGTAGCTCGCCGTCTGATAAGGACCAGGCCCGGGTCGACGGCGCGTTGTGTTCCACGCGTGCCGCAAAGAGATGTCAGCACCAACTGACGTGGTCGGTAAGGGCCAATGCCTGCCAGCGTTGTGAGTTTGCCTGAAAGGGATATCGCGGCACCGGCACACAGGCAACGAAAGGAACACGGGTGGGTTTCAGTCAGTAAAAGTCTGACACGCCGTGCCGCTCCGCCCAGAGCGGGAGAAGTTATTTGATAAATTTCTACCCTCGAAAAAAAAAAGGGCTTGGTTTCCTCACGATGTTTTCCTTCACCGTTTTTGAAGCAAGTGGTAATTATATAATAACCACACATGAATCCGAAAAGTAAGAGGCCTTGGATTCGAACTCGAGACCTATGATTTGGCAGTGTATCGTTTTTTATCAAATCCATAATATTTTAGCTTTGATATAAATAGATCTATATGAATGCAGACAAAATATCGTGAAAAGTCAAGCAGAATGAGAACTGTGCACAGGCCCTTATTCTGTGCTGATAGGATGTTATCTGTCACGTCCAAAAGAACCGTAGAAGTACCACGTCGTCTATATATTATATAATACGCACATGAATCCGAAAAGTCAGAGCTGCCTTGGGTTCGAACTCGAGACCTATGATTTAGCAGTCCGACGGTCACACCACTAGGCTATCGCTGCTATATTTGTTATGTCTATACCTACATAGAAAAATGTTCAAACAAGTCATAATAATTTATTAACCAAGCTAAGCTGTGAAAAAGGTAACAGATGTTGAAGCAGCTGCAAACGGGCTTTATGAAATCTAAAAATAAACACAATATTATGGAAAACTGTATTGTAAGTGTAGTGTATATCATTGTGATTCGATGCTAGGCGATCAATAATATTTTTGTAAAGATTATTGTTGTATGCGTCCGCTATTTTATTACTAAACAAAGCTGTTTTTTCACTGATTGTTCTGATCGCACATCTCAGCAAGTTATCAGAACTTGAATACGCTCAGAGTTCGGAATAGTAATTCTACAACAGACGCGCGCAACGTTTTGCTTGCTCTAACCGTTTTCATTTACCTTGCAAACGAATGTTTGCTCGCTCTGAACACTAAGTGAAACCGCTGCTTAGCAAGAAATTTGCTTGTTCTCATAATTTCAATTGGTTGTCTCTAGATAACAGCTACCAGTACCTACCTAGTAGCGTTGGAAGGCCTCCCAGGAGGCGGACTTATGGGTCCACCTTTTTAACGCCGCAGAAATCCGCTGTATGCGGGAAACACAGAACCGGTTGAAGTGGCGGTGTTTGGGGGAGGTCTATGCCCAGCAGTGGACGTCTTTCGGCTGAAATGATGATCATGACCTACCGAGGCGATAATATGACACATTGGTAGAAGTGACACCGCGCACCAGTCTGAGTGAGAGAGGCGAAACGCTATTCCTTGTAGGTATGTGCATTATAAGTTTATAACCTATATATGTGTGTTGTTTTTGTTTTTAATCATTTAATTCTTATTATTGGTTATATTATTGGTTATATAGTAGCATTACGTATTTATTTTTGGAACGAAGTTCCTTATTGAGCGTTACGAAAGGGGGCTAGACGGAAAAAATTAAGACCAAAAGTTGTAACGACACTTTTTGCTATAGTTGTAAGCCGTGTGGCGTGCGCGTGTTTCTCTGTCTGTCTCTCTCTCTCTCTGTCTGAACTTCGTTCCATCCGGGTGTCCCTTGACACCTCTCAAGTTTTTTTTATTTTTATTTATGTATAATTCATTAAACCTGACTTGGTTTCCGTACGTCTTTTTCGGGTGACTATTGAAAATCAGCGCTGTGCTGTACCCCCCCCATAGCACAGCATCATGCTGAGTGGTAGCCTTCTTGTCACAGTCACGACGTGCCAGCAGCTGCCGACTATTTTTCTATTTTGTGCTAGTTATTGAGTTTAATTAAATCTACTGTGTTTTATTTTCTCGTTCAAATGAGTTTATAATCTTTTTTTTTTTATGGACGATTTTCTGTAACAAATAAACTTATTTTTCTTTATTTTTTTTCTTTTCGGTACTTGTGAACCTATTTTATTTATAATTCATTATGTTATCTTTTTAATATATTTTTATTATTATTGTCTCCTCTCAATCAAAGCACCTGTTATCTTATCTCTTCACCATTCTTGGTTGACTGGTAGAGAATGCCGCAGGCATTAAGTCTGCCTTTGTAGTGAGAATGTTTCTATATAAAAATAAAGGTTTATTCGTACACTTAGAAAAACATATACAAGTACACAAGGATTATAGGAGTATTGTACACACGGCTACACATCAAGCTATACATTTCCAGTTTATGCTGATCTCGCATAGTATAGGATTTCGGTACAATGTGAGGTCAGCTTATACTGGAAATGTATAGCTTGATGTGTAGCCGTGCGTACAATAGAGTCACATTAAAGGGCGAACTGCTTCTAAACTAGGCCAAAAGCCTGTGTTTTAGGACCCAAGTTCCTCTAGTATAATGGCATTCAACTGACATGCAAGTACTTATAGAAAACAACATAAATTAAACAAACAATGCCTTAATACAGTATTAATTAGTTCTACTACGAGACAATTGTAATAAGATTCAGAACGGTTTCTTCATATGTTAACTTCTGCAACCAATTTATAATTTTGATTTTATATTTTGAGTATATTTATGGGTATAAGTTTATGTAATCTATTATACAGTCGAGAGCTAGTTGCCACATACTGTCAGCAAGCAAACTTGGAAAACGAAACACTACACAGCTGGATTTTACGAACTCTCGATGTTCCATATTAGCATAAGATACTTCTAAATCTAAAGTAAAAAGAAAAAAGAAAGAAACATTAATTATTCTGCACAAACAAACGCTTATTACCAAAAAAATTACATAAAATACTCACATGCAAAGTAGCCAAAAGCCTCGTATTCGAGTAGTAAAAGTTTGTCAATTTTATCTATTGCTTGATGTCAGGGCCAAACAGAACTTAAGAATTAGGTTCGGTGAAGAAGAATAATGAAGTATAAATTCTTAGTGAAACCACGATAAAACAGAATTTTTATTTCAGTTCGATCTACATATTTATTATTTTTTCCAATCATGCTGGAACATAATCGCTATGAATTTAAATGGATTTCAATCGAATACATTAGTTTATTCGATAGTCATTTGCTTCGCAAATCCGTAAAACTACGTTAGACGTTTATTGAGAGAAAAAAAATGTGTAAAACTGTAACGTATACAATTTCATTTGATTTTATTGCATGAAAAATTACAGTGCATTTATCTGCTGATATATTTCAATTATTGTGGTTTCGCGAAAACAGACCCCTTTTCTTTTGTAATAGATGATGTAGCAAAGAGATTCATGATTTATTTCCTTAACATTAAAAATAATAACAAATCTTGGTTAACCATTTACAAAATAATATAATTGAGAATTTTTGGGCTGACTAATAATTTGCAGTAAAAACCAGAACTAAAACCATATTATTATACATCTTTATAAACAACCCTACATCTACCCAAAATATTCACCAAAGTAAGGAAAACACACTCGTATAATTACAGCAGCAACCGCCTCCCGAGTTACATGATAACACACCAGAGACAAGCCTATAAATGTAATTGCCGACATAAGAAAGTAGTAAATGAGAGGTGAAATTGTGAGGGATACGTATTGCGTGTTGTAGCTCATGTAGGTACCAATAAACTCGGATAAGAATTGTATTTGTCGAAGAGGATTGTGTATTCTGTGAATTTTATTAATGTATTTTAAAACAAATAACTAAACTAATATTTTTAATTATAGAGAAAAGATTTGATTTTTTGTATGTTTGTTTGTTACGCTTTAACGCTAAAACGGCTAAACGGATTTTGATGAATGATGATGATAGATGATGCACATGGGTACAACATGACCTAGGTTAGAACGTAAGATACTTTTAATCCCGATATTTTTACGGGATCGAGATTTATGGTAAGGCCGCAGGGCGCAGCTATAATTAATAAAGTGACACTGTCACTTGCCAGGCAGCTTCAATCCCGCAACCTCATACTAGAGAAGCGAAACTATTACTCTTTGAGACATCACCTAATAGCCCGTTATACCAGAAGCTGTCATTTTGGTCTCATAAGTAATCAAAAACGTTGAAGCACTAGTGCAACCCTCTTACCTTTAACGCGAAAACGATCAAGACGAAACAAAGAGGATCCGGAAACAATGTCTAATTTCGATGGAGCATATGTGTTCGGAAGTTGGTTCATTAGAAACTTTTCACTCCCTTTTCAAGGAAGAAAGTTTTCTTGCGTCCGCCCTTCGCGGTGAAAGCTAAAGTGACGTCGAACAAGCCTACACTTACACATAAAACTGAGGTATCAGTTGTAACTGTAGATTTCTTTAAACGATAATGCTGTGTAATCGATTGGGTACTAATAATTACAACAGGAAGAATTTTGTAGAAGGTAAAACGCAAATGTGATTTTAGGACTAGTTGTGGTCGATCACGTCATCCGCGTCACAATTTCACATACAGCCTGGTTTTTTATCACCATCCAAAATTTTCATGGAATAAGTGTTTTGGGTGACGCGGATGTGTTGCGATAAGGTGTAGGCGGTGCGTGCGCTAGCCTGCCAGTTACAGCGACGTTAAGGCAGAATTGGTTTGCGTTTTGAAGATTTGAAAAAGTTATGGTCTAGGTTTATTTTTTAAAGTTCTTAGCTATTGTATTTATCACTCTTCATCGCAGTTTGTGTAACTGCTCCGTTGGTCGTCGCGGTCGCAAGCGCAACTGCTGAGCTGTCCTGGTCTCGATTACCAGGTCGGGCAAAGTGTTATTGTATTTTTCCATCAGAAATTTCTTAGTAACACCCCGAGGTTTGAAACCTGGCGGTGTGATAATATCCCCGTGCCTCGGTCTAGTCAAATTACCGTCCCATCGCACTAAGGGAGTGATAAAAAAAAAATTGCCTGTGGGCTTACATTTCTGTAAATCAGTCTTATAAGGAACTTTTTAAAATACGTAGGTATGATAAGCCGTAAATCAAAATGTACTATCCAGCTACACATGTACCTTTAAATTAACATAACATGAATAAATTTTATTGTAATGTAAATAAAAAGAAAAGAACGTAATCCATGTTGATGTTACCACAAATTGTAATATTTATGTAGACTTAAAAAAATCCTATAAATTGGGATCATCTGCATATTCGTATCCACATTTCCATAAACCAATACTGGATTGGTGTAATTTCGTGCTTCGCAAATACAGTATGGAATTCAGTTGGATGGTTAAATAAAGTAAAGAAAGACAGAAAGAAAAAGTATTTATTGAGACTCGCACAGGAAATCACAAATTAAACTAAAAACACACTAAACATAAATAAAAAATACAAAACAATCAAAAAACAAAGTAAAATTAACACAAAATAAAAATTATGCAGTCCTGTACGAGGCCAAAAGGCTCCTATCTCAGCATAATGCTACGACATTTAAAAAATAAATGTCGCAGCGCTGGTATTCTGATAGGGCCCGCAGTGATGTCACGGAAAGATAGATACAGATACAAAAATTAAATAGAATAAAGAAATTGGAGTGTGAAATACAATAAAAAGTAAAATATAATGTAGTCCGCGTGTCTGTATCCGACGTAACATCAGTTACTTGTCTATGCCTTTAGTATCTGTGGTACTCTATGGCATCATTGTGACAACTAAAGAGACGCAGATGCCGACACCGGCAAAGAATAGTTAAATATATACATTACGGCTATTTAATTAAAGTGCTACAATATTTTCATTCCATGAAAAGTGTTAAGTGGTAATTAGTTAACGGCATACAGATAAACTAATGTTATGAGTGGTTTAAGAATTTCAAATTTTACTAATAATAGACAATGCATAAGAAAAAGAAAAACAAAACAAAATGCGATAGAACTACTGTGTCTCAGTGAACAATCGCTGCCAAACGCTCGCCACCACCGCCAGACGCATGCAAATCAGGGGTAAGTTTAAAGTGTGGTATTCTTTTGAAGCTGTAGTAAGTGCTGTTTAATTTCATTATGAATGTACCAATTGTCTTTATAGCACGAAACGGAGGTGGTAGATCGTTCCAACACTTAGAGGCAGCGAATTTGAAACTACCATGGAAAGCAGCAGTTCTGTGCGATGAGGCCAACATGAGGTACGAATATGCTCTAGTTTTAATTTTGTTAACATCTCGCGACCAAGACAGTTTCCTGTACAAATAGTTTGGTTTCTTTGTGAGAATAGTACCAAAGAGTAGGGTAGCCAGATGAAGCTTTCTGCGTGCTGACATTCTCATCAAATTACCCTTATTTAAAATTGGAGTGATGTGGGATTGTGGTGGGACATTGTAGCAGAATCTAAGTACAATTGTACGTTTAGATTACTCTTGATATCCTGGTATGTCCCATTTTATGGTACATGGTCATGTGAGGAGAGAGATAATGAGTACGTATTTCCGGGAGAGCAGGATATAATTGCGGTTTAAGGAGACGTTGTAACCATAATGAGACAATTTCTAAAAATTCATAGCAAAGAATTTAACTTTCTTCCACAACGCCGTGTTTAGGTAGGTATGGAGTTTGAGACTGACATAAGACACTTGCTAAAACATAGACACTACTTATCTTGTTCAACGCGTGTCTAATGTCAGTCTTACGTCAAACTCCAACCATAAACATCAAGTCCTCTCATCATGTCATCATGTCTGTCATCATGTTGTGTTGATCGAACTGTAAACTAATAAACACGATTGTGTGGTGCTAATGTTAGTATATTATACCGAAGCGTATGGAGTCCTCCTGTTTGCTCACACGAGACAAGTTCTGCTTCTTTTCATTTCGACGGTACATCTATGTTTCATAGACTGTTTAGATGACCAAATTTATTGCGGCGTCAGAGGTTTCATTAAGATCGTCAAGGGTGCAGGTGAACGGACATTTGGGACACTCTAGTAGGGACGGGGGACATGGGAATCTATTCAGGAGCACCGCACAAGACAAGCGACATTCCTCAATTAAAATGAAAACGCCAGTGGAATGTTCTGGTAAGGCAACAATGTATGGACAGGTGACCGTTCGACAGATTACGTCAGCGTGCGTACCGTCATCTTAGAGTGAAAAGCTCGGGAATGCAACTTTGACTTTTAATTTTATTACATTTTTGGAAAAGAAAACCTCGCAACACACGCAGTTTTGTGGCTGCATCTATATCGCCACTATGCTACCTATGTATCATACTCACGTCACTCAAAATCCTGCATCGCGTAAGCAGATTTTACCGCGCGTTCAGCATATAATATAACTTCTCAGTTGCCCACCAGTTTTTCGCATAATATGAGGTTTTCACTTTAAGACGATGTACACGAAAGACATTTATCAAAAACCGCTTCCCGAAAGAAGTTCCCCAAAAGAAAAAACGGAACCCTTATAGGATCACTCGTGTGTCTGTCTGTCCGTCTGTCATAGCCGATTTGCTCCGAATTAATTTTGAATACGGGGTTCACTTTTCGGCGGCAAATTGGAAAAATAAAAATAAATGTTTTGCAAACTGTACCGTGCGACGTATCAAATACATGACGTATGAAAGAGCTTGTTGTGAAGATTTCGAATGTTTTTTTTTTATCCTTTTTAAATAATTACTTTTAAAGATATTTAAGAAAATAAATGAAAATTGACCATTCCCCTAAATTAAAACAAAAATCAGAGAATGGTTCTTTAGGTACTCATAGATTTCAGGAAAACCTTGAAGTCTACATATATTTAGTCTAGTAACATGGTAAATCTCTCAATATTGTGTTATTATTATACCTAGCACTGTTTGCACTTGTAAGCGTGGGTGCACGCGCGTGTTTGCGTGTGGGTGAGGTGTCAGTATTCACATTGATCTTTACAGTAAAATAACACTGTTAATACGAATGCCTATTGGGGCAGACAACAACATTATAATTATGCAGATGTATATCAGCCTGGATTTACACTACCTACAAATTATTAGCAGAAATTATTTCCGCTAAATTTAAAGTCATATTTCAAACAGTTTTCGTTGAAAGAAGAGATCTATTCTACGGAAGCGAAATCACACATCATCACAAGCAGGCAATATACATATGTATAACATGAGAGTAATATTTATTCAGGTAAAATAATGTTTTCCAAAAGGTATTGAATGTAAATGAATAAGGGATGCCAATTCTTACCTTTTAATGTATGACCCTTTGTATTTAAATGTTATTATTAGAACATGTTGAATCAAATGTAATTTTAAGAATGAGAGGTTCATGAAATAATTTCGAAATAAAAGCAAAAAAGCCTTTTAAAAAAAAGCTTTTATTTCTATGTTCTAAAAAGAAGAAAATAAAATTTTCTTTTAAAATTGTAACTATCAACTTATAACCTCATTATACACAATTTATATGATCATAAAAGCTTGTCGCGAGGTTTGCAAAAAAAAAAAAAACTTAGCAAATTAAGGTACTCAATTAAATAGGTACTAGTTTATTTACACAAGTTAATCGCGCGACAAGCTTTTTAAAACATTTAAATAAAAGTTTTTTTGTAAAAAGGTTTTTTTCTTTTAAATTATTTTTTACTTTTTAGATATTTCTAATTATTATCGGCAAGCCTTTTCATTTGATACCCATATTGCAGAAGAGCATGCAAAATAACTATTCCGCCATCTTGGATGTTCCGCCATATTGGATTTAGAATGACGTCACATTATTTTTCGAGTTACTCTCAACAAGCTCTTTCATTTGATACCCATATTGCAGAAGTGCATAAAAAATAACAAGGTATTCCGCCAACTTGGAATATCCGCCATATTGGATTTAGAATGACGTCACATTGTTTTTCGAGTTACTCTCAACAAGCCCTTTCATTTGATACCCATATTGTAGAAATGCATTAAAAATAACTATTCCGCCATCTTGGATGGTCCGCCATATTAGATTTAGAATGACGTCACATAGCTTATCGTGTATTGTCATTCAAACTAAAAGTGTATACCAAATTTGAGCTCAATAAGTTGAAGATATCTGCTTCAAAATTGAGTAGCAAGATTCCACGCGAACAAACATACAAACATACATTGCAAGTTAAATAAAACCTTTTAAAAAGAACACCTTTTTTATCAATCCGTATATGACAGTTGAATATTTCCCTACTGATGTTAGAGCTCATATACACCAGCAGCAAGTTGCCAACGGCAGAGGTAACTGCAGCCGTAGACGCGTCGGCGACTGCAGTCACTCGTGTCTCTGAGCATATACTCATATACATGAGTAGCACGTTGTCGACGGCAGCCGCAGACGCGTTGACGGTTGTAGTTGGACGCGTTGGTGGCTGCCGTTGGCGCGTCGACGGCATCAGTTGTCTCTGCCGTTGGCAACGTGAAGCTCATCTATAAATTAGCACTAAGGTCTCAGATTATAGATACCTAGAAATGGATCACAGATTCTTTGGTCTAGGAGATCCCGTTCTACCTACAGAAGTAACGTTTTTTTTCATATATTCTGATTAGAGAATGTATTGAAAAAAAAAGGAAAGTAGTAGGTAATTTCCAATTTTTTTTTACGAGGACTGCAGTCACATGGACTGACTAACAGTGATTTTAAAGGCAAACACAAAATAAGTTTGCGCATGAGCATCTATAAATTCTTATAAAATTATCAAAACAGAAAACTTTATTCAAAAATCTTGAACCGATGTAATTACAACTTTACATTAATGAGACACTCAAGACCACTTAACTTTCAATTTAATAAAAAATTCAAATATCTTGACATTGACAGATCGACCTAATTAGATACCCTTACTATGAGAATGAACCAATATAATCAAGGGGCACTTAAAGTTACTCAAAGTCAGTCATGATCTCGTGTTCACTCAACCTCTACGGGTCTTCAAAATTTCTTCAAAGTTACACGATAATTCGCCCCCAATAATTCGAAATATCACATTTCAGAGAAAAATCTCATTACTATTTGGGTGTTAACGCTTTGATCTTGGGTAATCGATTTTCAAATGAGTTTTTGTGGTTAGGCCTTCGTTTATTAGATACTTTGTAATATTATTCAATGTTAATTTATTTTTATTTGGGTTTTTAATTTATTTTCGTTCGGAGCTGGATTTTTTTGAATTTTCTTAACATTTTTCTTTGTTAAAATAAAGGCAAAATATTAAAGTCTGGAGTTTGCAGTAACGCTTTGCTTCCTTTATGCTAATGGAATTTCACTTCTCCACGGTTCCATTTGGTCTGATTGTAGACTTTTCAACTTTAAGTACTGTTTTTGTAATAGAAATAAAATTGTTCGTTAGCGTAATTAGCTTTAACTACTTTTTCTCTTTTGCGAAAGCCGCAAACCCTTTTAGAACGAACGTGATACATTTCACGACTATAAATTACTTCGATTCCCCAACATCAACATCACACAGCACAACTTCGAAATCCCTAAATACAATATAATTTCAACTGTTGGCAGAAGCTTCAACAATTGTGGCAGCATTCTGCGAGCAATGCTTTACGTGACCAGAAACTGTTAACTTATTTAGCAAATAGCCATCGGTTGCACAATTAAACCAATTCTACCTGTCTGCAAAGGCGTGACTATTGGTCGCCTTCAATAATTAAGATATTGTTGCAGGAAATTCTGAACAGAATACCGTTATGGCTTTGAAGGGTAATTAAAATCGGTGGTCTATTATAGTGCTTTGTGTGCAGTTAGAGGTAATATAACCACGTAATTACGATAGGTTCTGGGAAATACCAGATGATTAATCTTTGATACAGAAAGAAATAAGACGGTTAAGGAAAATAAATGTTAACATTACGCTTTTAAACTAAAGCAATGATTACACGGTAAACAAATTCATGTTTCCAAGTTTCGTGTGACTAAAGATAAAATCCGGAGATAAGAAACACAATATCTGAACTTTGCCTTTAACCCACAAAACAATTCTCTAACCTAACACAAAATTCAATACATCTAATACAAACGAAGAAAACTTGAAAACTCATCAATAGAACAAAACGCTATTCTGAAAGTAATCTTAAGTTACCGTAAACGACATGAAAGCGGGGCCCAAGGTCGGGACAAATTACCACGAAGTCAATAAATAAAATCGAAGTTGAACAACTCATTCAGAAATTCTGATGGACGAAGCTGGAAAGAATAATAATGACTTAACCGTGTAATGGACATAGTAATGGGCATAATAAGGTCGGCGAAATTCTCTGTAATGAGTTACTGAATTGCTAGTAACTAAACACAAGTAAATTACACACACAATGAAGCTTTCCCGTATATCCCAGATAGCCCGCACGCATAAATGTGAGTGGCGATTCAAATAATAGAAAGGTTGAACGCAAAATTCTGGGTAATGTTAACGTTACATAAATAGGTAAGGAATCTATCAAAATACATTCCAACGACTTAGCAATCAATACTGCTACCACAGATACCGTTACACGAGTCGAAGAAGTGAATTTTACTAGAGCAGTTCATCGTTAAGTTGGGGATACAATGGTCTTGCGGTAACATTGACTAATTGAGGGGCCCTAACATAAATTTTCCGTCGCTAATGAAATGAAAGGGTTAGTATGTCGTTTACTACAGTCGATTTGGAAGTCAACTGTTTGAAACACACATTGGTGGTACTTAACTGTTATTTATTATTTTTTAAAGGAGGCTTAATATTTTCTATTATTTTTGTGATTAGGTATAACTTGATGCTTCATCTTAATAAAGTGGAATATAATTATAAATCATAATAATAATCAGCCTGTGTTCCCACTGCTGGGACTCAGACCTCCTCTCCGTGAGAGGGAGTGGGCTGTCCACAACAATGGCCCAGTGCGGGTTGTCACGTCTTCGATTTTTTGGTTTTAGAACATTTATATTACAATATTTTCCTTCACTGCGCACCATTTTGAGAGCAGTGGTGATGAAATAATTTACACAAAGTTAAGCGCCTTTCAGGGCTCGAACCTATGACCTACAACATTAAAAATGAGTCAAAATTATACTATTTGCGGTGGATGAATATATTCCCAGAAATTGAGTCAATTATTGGTAATTGGGTATTAACGACATGGGAATTGAGTCTTGTATCGGACCACACAGAAATCGTCCTGTGCTTAACGTGAATCGGCTATTGGTCCTCTTTTCAGCTTCGATCGACCATCGCAATCTCCGTTTGCCTCTAACCGGTGATTGCAAATTCCATTTGACGTAAGCACAAACCTCCGATCAATTCTGATCATTGGTATGGTCGACATGAGCCAGGAGAAATGTCAGTGGTCAAACGTTGTGGTGGAATTTACGCATTTGATCCAAGTAAAGAGAATGCTAAAGTAAAATTTAGTCTCTGTATCGAACGAGCTGTGGAACTTTCGTGTCAAAAAGTACGGTAAACGCTAGTGTACATTTAGGGATGGTGTTTCAAATATTATTATGTACGTAGTTTTATTTGACAAGTTTAGTTTCCTCCAAAATTATTGCTACAGTAAATACAGATTTAGAATCGTAAGTAACAAGCTAAGACAAAGCGTACTATCAAAGAACATGCTTAACTACGACAAACAAAGAAGCAACATCAATAAAATTGTCTTGCGTTCCTCTCCGAATTCACAATCACTATTCCACGCGCGCACTACTCTAGATAAATTAAGCGAGCTAATCCAATCTGGTGTATCAACAGCATTACTTTCAACGTTCCCCCTAAACGCAATAATTTATTGAGGTAATTTCGTCACAGTTTGATAATTTCCCATTTTTATGGGTGAAACCCCTATAAAATTTATGCCGTCGTAATACTGGCTATTCTCGCGTCACGATCCTATAATTGATACGTTGCCGTTTAGGCACATCCCACTCGGCAATAAAGAGAAGTGAAACGTAAAGTTTTTTCGGCGACACCAGCCAGTGGGTTGCCTAATTGTTTACTTCTTATCGTACTACAAGTTTTCCAGTCAATAAGTTGGGTCGTATAAACACATAAGATATAGACATCGTAAAGATACATAAAGGACGATTATCTCAGAAAAGATGTGGGTTGAGTATTTTTTCGTTATTCTGAATATTCGATAGAGAAAAGAATATTGTTAGAAGTCAGAAGTTATTTTTATAACCTTCTCGTTTGTAAAGGGGATCGTGAAGGTGGGTGGTAAATATTTTATAGGTAATTTGCCAATGATGACTGCCGGTGTGACAGTGGACGCGTTTATACTTTAGTAGCTTCCGCCAAGGCTTCGCCCTTCTTTATAAATTATAGCCTAGGTTACTCAATGATAATATAGCATACTACTGGTGAAATAATTTTTAAAATCGATCCAGTAGTTTTTGAGTTTATTCATTACAAACTAAAATACAAAGTGTACATACATGGTCGTTGATTTGAATAAGTATAAGTTATACTTTAGATCTTGTTAATTACAATAAAGATATATACAGGATACGACTAACAAAATAATCATAAAATCTTATAATAATAAAAATTACCAGACATGAAATGGTTTACTTAGCTGATGACCTCATAATTTCACAAACAGCAGCAGCAAGTTTCCAACTAAACAGGTAATTACAGCAAGATGTAGTAGTAGTAACTAGTTGGATTTAACTCAGTCGTGCGTTAGCTTAGCTTATCTGATTACACCGCCACTGTTCGTGAATGTTCGTCAATATTCTCTGTGTAATATTGAATTATTTGTTGCGACGAATTTACCTCAATATTATTGAGGAAGTCGAGTTGCTTGGTTATAGTAATTGTTTGTATTTGCTAAAGACAGGTCTATTATATTTTGTAATTGTTCCGTAGGTGTCCTTTTCGATGGCTCGTCTATGTTATCGAGGAAAGAGGAAGTTGATATCTTCAATAACTTTCATCGGCACACGTTTCCGGGTGGATATCATTATAATGATGTAATTTTATTGTTCTTTTCAGGAAGGAAAATTCAATAAAATACGCATTATTTTGTTAACAATTAAAGAAGAAAATGTTTATAATATTTGGTAGGTAAAATATCTTATAATACTGAAAAAAGAAGTGAGACAATTAAAACACGTTCTTCAACGATAAATCCTAGAGCTTATAAAAAAGACCATCCTAAACATTACTTATACGAGACAACAGTCACTAATAAAAACCCAAACGTAGCACGAACTCCGAAATAAATCTCAATTCAGTTAATTCGCATCGTCGCATGTAAAAGGCGAGTCACGTAGGGCAATTGATAAAGGGTGCAGAGCACAATACCGCGTCAGACTGACACTGAAGCCTCTTCCAGAGTGAACATACGGTAACTAGGGTGATAGCGGGCGCTATGGCGGGCGCGATTTGGTGGCCACTGTGCATCGCGAGTTGTTGTAGCGGGCAGTTGGGGCTCGACGTGTTTCCACAGGGTAAAACAATAGACGATCGTTCGGTAGCTACTGCTCCGTCAATGTCACAGTGTTCTTTGTTTTAGTTACAATAAGGTTGTTTTTGGTTTGCTGCTGTTGACAGCAGCTATTTGACTTTTGAAAGTAAAATTTCTGTGAGAGGACCGCCATATCGCAAATAGCGGTGTAATAATTATGTTCGATACACCCGCGAAAGCTCTTCACCGTGGACGAGGCCTGACACTGAAACATTCGACATGAGCCCCTCTTGGATGAATGGCAATTGTCTGAGTGAGTGGCTTGTGTATGAAGAGATGGAGATGGAAATATAGTAAGAGGTATGGTTGAAAGTGTGTTGTTGTTTGAAGTATCGCATCTCATTAAAGATAGGTAAACTATGGTGGTTACAGCTACAAGGATTAAACAGGAAAAACAAAATAAGAAATTATTGTAGATGTGTTGGCCTTAGTTTGTCAATTACGTCTTAAGTATTGTGCGATAAAATAAATATTCTGTAAAAGGTGATGAAAAACGTGACTAGAAACACTGGACTAGATTAAAATATAAATACATTCAGTGGCGACGGTACATGAAAGCAGAAAACAATTGAAAACGTCCTTGATACACAATCTCAAGCAATCCAGATCTCAAATAAATAGGAATACATTAAAATAAATTCAAACAGTACATATTGAACAAAACAAAAATATAAAATTGACTCCCACAAGAATCGTATGTAATCCGATACAAACATTATAGCAGAACTGTTTAGAGATTGTATTTGTTTATTCATATTTTTTGCAGTATTGAGAAGTGTGTGGATACGAATTTGCTTTTTTTTAGAATGGATGTTTTTCAATTTTTACTGTTGAAATCCATCAGTAACAACATCTAATCTGTCTAGGGATTATAATGTATTGGGATTGGCTTTCGGTGTAACAAGATGCAGTTAAATACTAATATTTTACATAGAGGACATTCACAATCACGTTACTGGGTAATAAAATACTGGTATTTTTGTTTTATTTTTATCTATGGCTTTGGAAACCAAATACGTGCTCATTACAATATGATATATATGACATTTATAACGCTCTCAGCTTAGCACCGAGCAAGGAATAAAAAAACCTGAACGACCTCCGAGGCACCAGCTACTATGTTATAAATTCGGAACATCCGTTCCTGTATTGCAGAAATAGAACTTTTTAATGGTTGTTCATATATTTTCTCTTTAACAGGCAATGCAACTATCCGTGTTCCTTCATTTTGAATTTTAACCTTATCTCCGTCATGATAGAGTTGGATTTCAGTTGTGTTTCAATGAGTACCATTTTAAAAGTGGTAATTAACTGTTTTAGTGCATATGATACCGATACGACATTTATTGAAACTAGTTGTTTGGGTTGTAGCGCAATTACCGTTGTTTTGCTTGCGAAGACAATTTTATTGGTTGGTACAGTCTTTTATAGGTTCCAGTAGTTATTGAAGCACAGTGTCTGTTTATTAGTCTTTTGTTTACCGAGTCTTGGAAAATAAATTTAATCATTTGCGAAGACTGTCACAGCTTTTCTTTAGCGTGCTTTTTTATTTTATTTTGAAGTTCGTTTATAAACACATGTTTATCTTCAACTCAACCAAATCACGTCCACTGCTTGAAATTGCCTGCCTCAAGCATTGCTGCAATGACTGGTCTTCAGCTACCCACATTCAGTCATTCATCGATCATCATCATCATCATCATCATTTACTCCTAGGCTTTTCCCGACTATGATGAGGTTGGCTTCCAATTTAACCTGATGCTACCGAATACCAATATTTTACTTGGAGCGACTGAATTCATCCAATACATAAATAAAAAAAACTCTTTACATGAAAGTCTAAAATGGTGATTCTAAACGCGTTGAAGTCGAACTCCATTATAATGTCAGTTACATTGAGAGAACTCTCGATGCAGAGTGAATTACACTGTCGTGTTGCACCTAACTCGAGTGCAATGTTCCGGCTAATGTTTTAGACGTTTTGAGAACGTTCGCGACAATTTTAAAGAAATGTTGATTAAGTTTTTTTCGTGAACTGAAATTTTTGTAAAATTGCTGATTACCTACTTAATAAGAATCAAAGGTCAAAACATTATTAGCATACACTTTGATACATAATAAGATACATACATAAACTGACGCTTTCTTATCATGGGTGTAACCAGAAACTACAGACCGCCAGCTGCTATGATCCTTACATGCTACTTTTGCTTCGTTTACAATCACCTAAGTGCTGGACTGACTTTGCGTAACATAATTTTGGCGAGTCAATTGAGAACTGAATTGACAATTACGGGTTGTAAGAAGCAGCAAAGTCTAACAACCAGTCGTAACAAAGGGTACCTTGGTAAGACTGGCAGACTGGGTAACGGGATATGTAAAATACCTACTGGTAATCAGCTGCATTTGGTTAGCCCGGAAGCTGACCTCAACATAATTGGGTAAAGGCTAAGCAGATGATGATGATGACTTTGAGTGACGTAAATTACGCTTGTCTGACCCTATCCTTATTTAAGACGCAATGTAAGTTTATACGTTTCTTGAAGATCTCAGGATTAAGTTAAGCGTTTTCTATTATGTTAATATGCCAAGTTTACACATCCATGATGAGATGCTCGTGCAAGTTTGATTCTGTGGGAAAAATATTTATATGTGCAATTTGCTGTGTGAACTACATTTTCATTTTACTGTGTCTTTTGAGACTGTTTATTTCAATGGAAATTTTAAAGCTCATTTTTAAATCTTTGTACTACTAGCTTTATGAAAATACTAGCTTCTTCCCGCGACTTCTTTCACGTAAAGTTCGTAGGATACCACAATAATTATACTAAAATAAGAGCTACATTTTTCATTCATTTTCAAAAAAACCCTGTATACACACGTTTGTAGGTTTGTTGTCAGCTGCCAAAGTATACAGAGAGTCAGGATTGGTAACAAGGGAGCAAGTGACGACAGTTGTCCAGGTGAGAAGCAACTTATCCTGAGGTCGACACCCACAGCCTTCAGAGTCTGCCACTGTGACTTATTGATAATCATCGAAAGCATAAAAAAGCATACGCTCACAGGGAACTGCACGCACTTAAACTGGAAGGGATAATGGTGGGGAATTAGTGGTATAACGCGGTATAAACACTGACTCGTTTTATGAAAATAAATGTATGTTAATGCCATGATGAGAAAAAATCTCAGCAAAGTTAGTATCTAGAATGACGGCCTTTTTTTTTTTTTGAGGATGGGAAATCATCATATGACTTCTCCCGCTCTGGGCGGAGCGAGAGGGCGTGTCAGACTTTTACTGACTAAAACCCAACCGTGTTCCATCCGTTGCCTGAGTGCCGGGGCCGCGCTATCCCTTTCGGACAAACTCGCAACCCTGGCAGGCATTGGCCCTTACGGACCCCGTCAGTTGGTGCTGACATCTCTTTGAAGCGCGCGTGGAACACAACGCGCCGTCGACCCGGGCCTGGTCCTTAGCGGACGGCGAGCTTCCCATTGCTCACCGTTCGCAAGCCCGCGCCTACGGTGGCCGGAAGTCGGCTCGCGACTCCCGACGCCCGGGGCGTCTCCTGCGGCGACTAGGGGCGCGAGAGCGCGAATCTTGCCTCTCCCTCGCGCGCTCCGCCTCCTCCTTCGCCAGCATTACTGCTTTGCAGAAGAAAGTGATGGCCTCCCATGCACTCTCGCTCCGGACCATGGCCTGAACCAGGGCCGAACGCGAGAGATCGCCGCCGCCGATCGCCTCCGTGAGGACATGGCGGTGCTTCGCCCAAGCAGGGCAGACCTCTACCGTATGCTCCACCGTGTCCTTCGGGCGATCCACACAGTGGTGACACCCAGGCGTTTCCTCCCGCCTTATACGGAACAGGAACCTCCCGAAACAGCCGTGTCCGGTGAGGACCTGCGTCAGGCGGAAGGTGAGGAGACCGTGGTGCCTCTCTAGCCACTCCTCAAAGAGGGGACTTATCGCCACAGTTGTGGCGTGCCCGCCCAGTGCTGGGTTGCGACAATCGCACTCTCCATGCCCCCATGAGATCCCGCCGGAGCTCTGTCCGCTGGGCCGTGATTTCTTGCGGCAGCGAAGTTACGCCCCGTTTCGCCTCCTCGCGACACTCCCATATGTGCGCGAGGACTTTTGCCTCCAGATCCCATTGCGGTAGTCCGGCAAGAAGGCTCGCCGCCTCACGGGAGACCGTGCGGTATCCTCTGACCAGCCTAATGGCCATGACCCTTTGAGACGCGTTTAATCGCTGGGCCAGTCGCAGCCTTAATGAACGCGCCCACACCGGTGCTCCGTAAAGTGCCATGGACCGCACGATCCCCGAGTAGAGCCTCCAGCAGGATAGAATGACGGCCTACGATTATGATTTCTTATTTACCTATTTATTATAGATTTTCGGCACTATTAAACTTACTCTCTTCAGTACAAACTCTCAGCTTCCTCAAAACACAAACACACTCATTCTTTGTCATCCTATCTAAACACAAAATGATACGTAACAATAAAATTGTGTTAGACTACTGTCAGAAAGCTCTCTCGTTGACATGTATTACATTGTTCTCCTCTAGTGCTCTACGTAGCCCTATGTGTTCTAGGTACAGCTGTTTATATAGCTAACTGGTTTGTGGTTCTAAGAATCTAGGCGACCGCAACGCGACGAATAATGTAACAAGCAGATGTTTTAGAACTGCAAAGGTGTTTAGAAAACGGTTCAGGTTTAATTCTCCTCTTTATTATAAAACATTGTTTAGTTTAATGTCAGTCTTTGTTTTTGTTTACTGGTTTGGGTTACATTAACAATAGGCTTTGATTTTATATAAGATATTCGTTAAACCACGTTCTGTGGTACAGGCATATGTGTTAATTATTGTAGTCGGATAGTTTAATTGAGTAGTGATAGAATGATTAGCTTCGATATTACTACGGATCAGGACTTCAAATATTAATTTGAAACAAATATTTTGTCATGGCTTAATGTAAAATAGGTACTAGTTTGAGTAAAAATGTGCTTTAATGCAAACTAAATAAATAACCATTTATGATGTAGGTGCTTTTTATAGGTCTTTAAAATCGCTTACAATTTACGTTTAGTTCGTAACGTATAAAAATAAATTAATAAGAAATCATAATTACATAAGATAGTACCTCAAAAACGCCCACCCTTCACCACTCTCTAGTGCTTCTTTAGCTGGGAAAAAGTGGCGCAACAAACTTCCCAGCTGTCTGTTCAGTAAGGAAAACTTGATTCTACACAATAGTATGTATGCAAAATAGTTTACATTAAGCAACACAAAACATTAAATTAAATTATTTGCTACTAGGTTTTGCCCGTGGCTTCGCCCGCGTGGATGTCGTAAAATATCCCACGGGATTACATACCTACTAGCCGAGGAGAAAAGGTCATTGACTCCTAGCGCTACGCCCGCGTAGCCGTCAACCATAATTATTTTGTTACGCGTAATATTGAATCTGTGATATCTTTAAAGCTATTCAGTTAAATCATAATTATGATGTCAAGGCATATTTTAATCTTAATTAATTGCCCGATTTAAATAACTTATTTTATTGGATAAGGAAGAATCAGAATCAGAATCTTTATTTGTTAAACATAGGTATTTACATATTGGTGGTGGTGTTAACATATTTGAGCGCTATGTTTTGCCGCGAAGGCATACAAATTTTAATTAAAATGTAATTTAAAAAAACAAAACTAAACACTAAAACACTTAAAAAAAACTAAATAAACAATAAATAATAAACAAATAAAATACAAAATAAATATTACAAATTATCATTAAAAAAATCCTGTGCAGTATAATAACATTTTTCTATTATTAGAGAGGTGAGAACTTTCTTAAATTTTGATAGGGGCATATGTTTTATACTATCAGGTATTTTATTATAAATTGTTGAAGCCATTCCAAAAAAGCTCTTTTTCATCATTGTGGTTCTGCATTTTATGTCGCACAATTGATTTACATATTGAGAACGCATGCATTGGAGTTTTTTTTACATCGGATTTTTTTTTAAAAGGTGTAAATTCATTTTAACAAACAAAACAGTCTCGTAGATGGAAGAAGTTCATATGTAACCACCGTGAGGACTATTCTTGCTTGCAGCGCTCGGGGGCTTATAGATGTGGTCATCGTGTTCACGGGATTATGTTTTGAAACTGGTTAGATATGAACTTCTTTGATGGTACATAGCATCGTAAGTAATTTTAAAGATTTAAAATGGGGTGCACAAGATTCGGTAGTTTTTAAGCCACACAAGGATCGAATACATCGTTTTTGCGCTTTAAAAAAGTCTCTCTTTCAGTAGATTTCCCCCAAAAAATAACACCAAATCTCAGAACTGATGCAACCAATCCGTGATACTATAATTTAATGCCGGTCAAAATTGCTTCGGAAATAACAATTAAATTTGTATCAAATTCTGAAAGATAATAATGGTTACTGTGGGTCATCCTTAGAAGATAGACATATGCCATCCCGGACATTTTTGTTGAACTTTTTAAGATGAAGTATTATGAACAACAGAAACAACATAACAAACAACAAACAACACACAACATACAACATAACATACAACAACAACATACATGGAACATATTTTTTATGTTTCTTTTATGGTTTACGCGGCGCACACCAGTAAAGCTCTCAGTCGGCATGATATTTCCGACATCTTCAACAATAAGTCTTTGTCAATTTACACAAAATCTTAATGAATTATACACCAAAACCTTCCGCATAAATCACGCCGTCTATTGGTGAAAACCTTTTGAAAATCCGATAGGTAGTTTTTTAGTTTATCGCGTTCAGACAGACAGACAGACGCGGCGGGGGACTTAATATGTCGGATATGTCAGCTAACACACGCCAATATACCAACAAAAAACATCGAAATCAAAATATGTAATATAATAGTGACGCAAATCTCAAGCGAAAATAAAAACTAAAAAGTAAACAGAACTTAATACCCGATTAAAGCCTACAGGCTAGGGCGTGCCAGTTTACATATAGCTATTAAAGCTGTATCTCCAAATCACAAATGATAAACTAAGACCATCCAAGTAAAAATAAATAAAGTTAATTACAAATAACAAAACCATGACTGAATATGAAACACAATACGATTCGCAAAAAAAAAACCTTTTCTTAAATGAATCGAAATACTCTGTCTACTGTTGTATAGGAATTTGTTTTTTTTTTCCACGAAGCAGATATGAGTTTCATGGTGCATTGTTTAGTATAACGGGTAGAATCGCTCCCCAGGGAGCGAGAGTGCATGGGAAGCCGTCACTTCCTTCTGCGAAGCAGTAATGCTCGCGAAGGAGGAGGCGGAGCGCGCGAGGGAAATGCAAGATGCGCGCCCTCGCGCCCCTAGTCGCCGCAGGAGACGCCCCGGGCGTCGGGAGTCGCGAGCCAACTTCCAGCCACCGTAGGCGCGGGCTTGCGGACGGTGGGCAATGGGTAGCTCGCCGTCCAATTAGGACCAGGCCTGGGTCGACGGCGCGTTGTGTTCCACGCGCGCCTCAAAGAGATGTCAGCACCAACTGACGGGGTTCGTAAGGGCCAATGCCTGCCAGGGTTGCGAGTTTGTCCGAAAGGGATATCGCGGTGGCCCCGGCACACAGGCAACGGAAGGAACACGGGTGGGTTTTAGTCAGTAAAAGTCTGACACTCCCTCTCGCTTCGCCCAGAGCGGGAGGAGTCATTTGATGATTTGCCACCCAAAAAAAAAAAAAAGGGTGGCGATTTATACACCTGAACCGGCCAACGGTTCATGTGTCTAATTTCCTGCATATTTCCTACGCTACTGCTTGGACGAGTACTTAGGCAACATTGTAAGCACTTATATTGCTTGCCCGTATTCTTTCTTAGTGCTTGTTTATAGCGCGGGTGGTACCTACAACTTAGCGACGATATAAAGCTAATAAAGTGTACATAACGAGACAAGCATAAAAAGTGTTAATAAAAACCTTGTTATGTTGCACTCTTTAGTTACAGACTACCGACTACAATGTTTTCTTACTTACATTATATTCTTCAAATACTCTTAGACTTAGTCTTATAGAAAAATAGTGCTATTTTTTGTCTATTAGCTAAGACTCGAGGGGGTAAGCTATGTGAAACTACAGAACGTGTGTGCACGTGTTGCGATCCTTTTTATTTTATTTTTTTTGGGTGGGAAATCATCAAATGACTCCTCCCGCTCTGGGCGGAGCGAGAGGGAGTGTCAGACTTTTACTGACTAAAACCCACCCGTGTTCCTTCCGTTGCCTGTGTGCCGGGGCCGCGATATCCCTTTCGGACCAAATCGCAACCCTGGCAGGCATTGGCCCTTACGGACCCCGTCAGTTGGTGCTGACATCTCTTTGAGGCGCGCGTGGAACACAACGCGCCGTCGACCCGGGCCTGGTCCTAATCGGACGGCGAGCTACCCATTGCCCACCGTCCGCAAGCCCGCGCCTACGGTGGCCGGAAGTCGGCTCGCGACTCCCGACGCCCGGGGCGTCTCCTGCGGCGACTAGGGGCGCGAGAGCGCGCATCTTGCATTTCCCTCGCGCGCTCCGCCTCCTCCTTCGCGAGCATTACTGCTTCGCAGAAGAAAGTGACGGCTTCCCATGCACTCTCGCTCCGGACCATGGCCTGAACCAGGGCCGGACGCGAGAGATCGCCGCTGCCGATCGCCTCCGTGAGGACACGGCGGTGCCCCGCCCAAGCCGGGCAGACCTCCACCGTATGCTCCACCGTGTTCTCCGGGCGATCCACACAATGGTAACACCCGGGCGTTTCCTCCCGCTTTATCCTGAACAGGAACCTCCCGAAACAACCGTGTCCGGTGAGGACCTGCGTCAGGCGGAAGGTGAGGACGCCGTGGCGCCTCTCTAGCCACTCCTCAAAGAGGGGCCTTACCGCCGCAATTGTGGCGTACCCAGCGCTGGGTTGCGACAATCGCACTCTCCATGCCGCCATGAGATCCCGCCGGAGCTCTGTCCGCTGTGCCGTGATTTCTCGCGGCAGCGGAGTTACACCCCGGCGTTTCGCCTCCTCGCGCAACTCCCACATGTGCGCGAGGACTTTTGCCTCCAGATCCCATGGCGGTAGTCCGGCAAGGAGGCTCGCCGCCTCACGGGAGACCGTGCGGTATCCTCTGACCAGCCTAATGGCCATGACCCTTTGGGACGCGTTCAATCGCTGGGCTGGTCGCAGCCTTAATGAACGCGCCCACACCGGTGCCACGTAAAGGGCCATGGACCGCACGATCCCCGCGTAGAGCCTCTGGCAGGAGGCGTTTGGACCCCCTAGATTGGGCAGAAGCCGCTTCAAAGCAGCCCCAGCCCTCTGCAGTTTGGGAGCCAAACGTCGGAAGTGCTCCACGAAGTTCCACCGGCTGTCGAGGACGAGTCCCAGGTACTTCATCGTCGACTCGACACCGATGTGAACCCCTCCCGCCGTTATCTGGGAACCCGACAGTGGCGCGTTCCGAGGACCATAGAAACACATGGCCTCGGACTTGTGCAAGGCCACCTCGAGTCCCAGTTGCCGGATCCTATCGATGATTGTCGCAACCCAACGTGTCGCTAGTTCGGCCGCCGCCTCATGCGACCTCCCCTGCACCAGGACCAGCGTGTCGTCAGCGTAGCAGACCACGCTGACGCCGCTAGGGAGGTCGGCGCGCAGCACCCAGTCGTAGCCGATGTCCCACAGATGCGGCCCCAGGACCGATCCCTGCGGGACACCGCACGACATCTCTCGCCAGTTCCACTCTCCGTGGTGACCGGGGTAGATGACGGCCCTGTCCGTCAAATAGGCCTCGACCACTCGACAGAGGTAGGTCGGCATCCGGTGATATTGGAGTGCCTCCCTAATGCAACTCCAGGGCAGGGTATTGAACGCATTGGCGATGTCAAGAGATACCGCCAAGACCACCCCAACGTGTTGCGATCCTTAAGTCGATATCACACACTTCAATCAAGTGAAGGTTGTAACGTAACGTTTTCCTCTGTGGAGGGAAACGAGAGTCACAAATTAAATTATAATAAAAAGGTATTAAAATTAAAAGTTAAAATTAGCAAAAGTAAAGATAAGTTTAGGACACAGGACAGGCTCGGGTTAGGCAGGAACAGGCAGGCAGTGGAACAGGTAGATAGGTAGGCAGGCAGGCAGGCCGCAGGCAGCGTGGAGGAGGCTGGGCCGAGGATTATCCACCCTGGAGATACACTCCAGCCTGTGGAACGGAGAGGAGGTTGTGAGAGGTTGTAGATATCGGAGGCGCTTTGAGGCGCCTCACCTAGCGGGAGGACCGCGCTAGCGTCACACGGAGGTATCTCTCGGAGAGGAACGTCGTCTAGCGTCGGAGGCCTTTGTGTGCGTGTGCTCGCGGCGTTCCACGCCGCGTGGTTAGAGTTCGTTTGAGCACCTCCTACAGGGCTAGGCAGGAGGGCCGAGCGAATTAAACACAGTATTACACAGGAATAATGTTTATTGTCGTAGACCACTCAGTATCGATAGTATAAATTACACAGTAAAATTAGGACACTCGCGCACGCTAGTTAATGCTAGTTATATGAGACTAATATTCGAGTAGCTAACTGTTCAACAAATAAGACTTAATGGTAGAAAAACAGCGACTGTCCCAAGTAAAAAATACGACCCTCCCAGGGTTAAGACAAGACTAGACTCCTAAAATATGAAGACCGTTTTTATCGTTCTGTGTCATATTTTAAACGTTTTAAAAATATATTCAACTTATTTCTTAATTTAGATATGACCAGAACTAATAAAAACGGCTTACAGAACTTATTGCCAAGGTTCAGTGTGTACACCCACTTTATGAGAGAAGGTAGAGTGTACTTATCTATGGTGTGTTCTGTCTATGTTTTAGAAAAGTAAATTACGACAGATGACAGTTTAAGATGAAAATGTCAGAATATAAATATTCTAAAGTTTTTTACAAAAGGGAAAGATAATAGTATAAAATCGATTTGGATGCTAATACAAGAGATAATTAAAAGTATGCTTTACAGAGGTAAACAGTGCTACAGAATATAAAAGTGAGTTAAGTATATGTGTCATAGAATATCAATAGGTAAATAAATCAAAAGGTGGTTTGTTTAGTATAATAATATAAAGAAAGACTAAAGATCGTGGATTCTGCACGGCAGAATACCACAAGGTTCATTTTTGTTTCATTCCATTTTCGCACGACACCGTCAGAATTATAATTATAGAATGAACGTTTATCTGCTTCATTTATTAAATTTTCCGATCATTCGGTAGGCGAGCGAAAGATGCCGAGTGTGGAATCAATCACCATTTTTAGATTAGTTTCATATTTTTTCGGTATTTTTGACTCATTTTGTGTTCAGACGTTTTCACTTCGAGTGAAAGATGCCGAATAAAAGGCAAAAATTAACAAAAAGTGAACAGGAACCTCCCGAAACAACCGTGTCCGGTGAGGACCTGCGTCAGGCGGAAGGTGAGGACGCCGTGGCGCCTCTCTAGCCACTCCTCAAAGAGGGGCCTTACCGCCGCAATTGTGGCGTACCCAGCGCTGGGTTGCGACAATCGCACTCTCCATGCCGCCATGAGATCCCGCCGGAGCTCTGTCCGCTGTGCCGTGATTTCTCGCGGCAGCGGAGTTACACCCCGGCGTTTCGCCTCCTCGCGCAACTCCCACATGTGCGCGAGGACTTTTGCCTCCAGATCCCATGGCGGTAGTCCGGCAAGGAGGCTCGCCGCCTCACGGGAGACCGTGCGGTATCCTCTGACCAGCCTAATGGCCATGACCCTTTGGGACGCGTTCAATCGCTGGGCTGGTCGCAGCCTTAATGAACGCGCCCACACCGGTGCCACGTAAAGGGCCATGGACCGCACGATCCCCGCGTAGAGCCTCTGGCAGGAGGCGTTTGGACCCCCTAGATTGGGCAGAAGCCGCTTCAAAGCAGCCCCAGCCCTCTGCAGTTTGGGAGCCAAACGTCGGAAGTGCTCCACGAAGTTCCACCGGCTGTCGAGGACGAGTCCCAGGTACTTCATCGTCGACTCGACACCGATGTGAACCCCTCCCGCCGTTATCTGGGAACCCGACAGTGGCGCGTTCCGAGGACCATAGAAACACATGGCCTCGGACTTGTGCAAGGCCACCTCGAGTCCCAGTTGCCGGATCCTATCGATGATTGTCGCAACCCAACGTGTCGCTAGTTCGGCCGCCGCCTCATGCGACCTCCCCTGCACCAGGACCAGCGTGTCGTCAGCGTAGCAGACCACGCTGACGCCGCTAGGGAGGTCGGCGCGCAGCACCCAGTCGTAGCCGATGTCCCACAGATGCGGCCCCAGGACCGATCCCTGCGGGACACCGCACGACATCTCTCGCCAGTTCCACTCTCCGTGGTGACCGGGGTAGATGACGGCCCTGTCCGTCAAATAGGCCTCGACCACTCGACAGAGGTAGGTCGGCATCCGGTGATATTGGAGTGCCTCCCTAATGCAACTCCAGGGCAGGGTATTGAACGCATTGGCGATGTCAAGAGATACCGCCAAGACCACCCCAACGTGTTGCGATCCTTAAGTCGATATCACACACTTCAATCAAGTGAAGGTTGTAACGTAACGTTTTCCTCTGTGGAGGGAAACGAGAGTCACAAATTAAATTATAATAAAAAGGTATTAAAATTAAAAGTTAAAATTAGCAAAAGTAAAGATAAGTTTAGGACACAGGACAGGCTCGGGTTAGGCAGGAACAGGCAGGCAGTGGAACAGGTAGATAGGTAGGCAGGCAGGCAGGCCGCAGGCAGCGTGGAGGAGGCTGGGCCGAGGATTATCCACCCTGGAGATACACTCCAGCCTGTGGAACGGAGAGGAGGTTGTGAGAGGTTGTAGATATCGGAGGCGCTTTGAGGCGCCTCACCTAGCGGGAGGACCGCGCTAGCGTCACACGGAGGTATCTCTCGGAGAGGAACGTCGTCTAGCGTCGGAGGCCTTTGTGTGCGTGTGCTCGCGGCGTTCCACGCCGCGTGGTTAGAGTTCGTTTGAGCACCTCCTACAGGGCTAGGCAGGAGGGCCGAGCGAATTAAACACAGTATTACACAGGAATAATGTTTATTGTCGTAGACCACTCAGTATCGATAGTATAAATTACACAGTAAAATTAGGACACTCGCGCACGCTAGTTAATGCTAGTTATATGAGACTAATATTCGAGTAGCTAACTGTTCAACAAATAAGACTTAATGGTAGAAAAACAGCGACTGTCCCAAGTAAAAAATACGACCCTCCCAGGGTTAAGACAAGACTAGACTCCTAAAATATGAAGACCGTTTTTATCGTTCTGTGTCATATTTTAAACGTTTTAAAAATATATTCAACTTATTTCTTAATTTAGATATGACCAGAACTAATAAAAACGGCTTACAGAACTTATTGCCAAGGTTCAGTGTGTACACCCACTTTATGAGAGAAGGTAGAGTGTACTTATCTATGGTGTGTTCTGTCTATGTTTTAGAAAAGTAAATTACGACAGATGACAGTTTAAGATGAAAATGTCAGAATATAAATATTCTAAAGTTTTTTACAAAAGGGAAAGATAATAGTATAAAATCGATTTGGATGCTAATACAAGAGATAATTAAAAGTATGCTTTACAGAGGTAAACAGTGCTACAGAATATAAAAGTGAGTTAAGTATATGTGTCATAGAATATCAATAGGTAAATAAATCAAAAGGTGGTTTGTTTAGTATAATAATATAAAGAAAGACTAAAGATCGTGGATTCTGCACGGCAGAATACCACAAGGTTCATTTTTGTTTCATTCCATTTTCGCACGACACCGTCAGAATTATAATTATAGAATGAACGTTTATCTGCTTCATTTATTAAATTTTCCGATCATTCGGTAGGCGAGCGAAAGATGCCGAGTGTGGAATCAATCACCATTTTTAGATTAGTTTCATATTTTTTCGGTATTTTTGACTCATTTTGTGTTCAGACGTTTTCACTTCGAGTGAAAGATGCCGAATAAAAGGCAAAAATTAACAAAAAGTGAAGCATGTGATATCGGTTTTAAGTACCGATCCTTTTGCTACGTCGACGCTCGTAAATCTAGTCATACACGCGCGTTGCATGTACTACGCATGTTTCGCCATATAGAACTTAGTTAACAAGTTATTGTCATCAGGCACTTTACTAATTTGACCACGAACACGTCAATTCAAACACAAGTGCTGTGTTCGAATGACTGATTATCACATTCCTGTGACGGGAATTCAGTTGGGATTTGCATTGAAACAAATGCATCACAATTAGGTATTTATGCTAACGACGTTCAACAATGTAGTTCAAACGTCAATGTTAGTTAAATTCGTTGGTGGAGAGAATTCCAATGGTTAAAATGTTGTGCTAAATCTCATGATCAGTCTATAATATTCCCAAAACTGGGACACAGGCCTCCTCTTGGTCCTGCTGGAGTTGCGGGTTTGCCTGAAAGGGATATCGCGGCCCCAGCACATAGGCAACCGAAGGAACACGGGTGGGTTTTAGTCAGTAAAAGTCTGACACTCCCTCTCGCTCCGCCCAGAGCGGGAGGAGTCATAAAAAAAAGGCCTCCTCTTGGTGAGAGGGAGTGGGCCGTAATCCACAAAGCGGGTCCAAGGTAGATGTCACATGTATTCGAATGTTTGGTTCTAGGACATGCCGGTTTCCTCATGATGTTTTCCTTCACCGTTTTGAGGGCCGATGAAATAATTTACACAAAGTAAAGCATCTATTCGAACTTATGACGACCTACCACTCGTAAGTCGTAGCTTTTCTCTTAGAAATTAAAATTTATAATACACTAGCTTTAGCCCGTGACTTTGGGTCATAGTATATCCGCGTGCCTTATGCAAATCCGTTCAGCCGTTAAAACGTGAAAAGGTAACAGACAGACACAGTCTGACAGATTTTTTGCGGCGCATACCATAACACCAAAAACAGAACAGCATCGCACCAAAATAAAACAAAAGCGAAATAACATCTCTACAGAAAGTGGACGTAACTTTAATAGCATGAACGTCGGTCCGCACGGCACGGCATGCGAATTGCAATGTCTCTGGATTGTAGGTACTCAGAGTTGCCGGAAAGAGAATTGTATTAACGCCATTCTTTGGGTGAATATGTAGAAGATTATCGCTGGGAAAGGGCAGGGCAGGGCAGAAAGGGCAGTTTTAGATGGAATATGAATTAATAGCCATGTGGTTTAGGGCTCAAAAATATACCAAGGAATTGAACAAAGAGCATTTACTAAACATCTAGCATTTATATCTAGGAAAATTTGCCATCGCTGTCCGTATGAGCAGCGCTTATACTTTTTCAATATAAAGACACTGCGAGACTGTCGCCGTTCGCGTGATCTAATTTTCCTCTACAAAGTTGTAAACGGATTTGTAAAATGTAGCGAATAAAGCGAAAAAAAAAAAAAAACAAAAAAAAAAAAAGGAGTGTTCAGACCAAGATTGGCTTTGCGGAAAGCCGCAAAGCCAATCTTGGTCTGAACACTCCCTTGATCCGAATGTGCACAAAAATACAACAGTTTTTAATCGTCAGAAAACGACTTACACGGTGTATCACTCAACAAGTTTAGAAAATCAGTGTCTGAGGTAGTGCTTAAACTAAGCAATAAATAAATATTTTTTGGAAATTCATGTTAGATATCACTCACACTCATTTTTCACCTCCCACCTTTCGTGGTATTCGTGGTAGTATTCATTTATTTTGAATTTTGTTTACTAATTGTATTTCATGTTTAGTTCTCTCTAGTTTAATACGATGTTGTTTTGTGGTGAATGCTGTGTATACCTAATGAATGAATGAATCAATGATTGTTAATTTGTTTACCTTTTTACACCTATATTAGGCATACATACCAGTACTTGTATTATGTTAATAATCTGTTGAATTTTTTTGTATATACCTGCTACTGTTGGTGTACCAAATAAATAAATAAATAAAAGGAATTATGATAATACATATAATGGCTAGAATTATGCAAAATCTTTTAAGGATTACTTAAAGTGTATTCTTGGAATCGCTGTCTCCTAACGGCACCACTTCATCGACATCGTCAGCCTATAGCTGAGTCCACAGCTGGACATCGGCTTCTCCAATTGCACGTTATTTAGCTCGATTCTCGGGAATTAGCTGCTACCAACCGCCCTGCGAATACCGTCGCTCCACCTAGCCTGAGGGCATCCTACCTTACGTTTGCCGATTCGCTTTTGATTTGCGGCTAATATGGCCGGTCCATTGCCACTTCAGCTTGCTTATTCTGTAAGCACGGCACCGCTTCTTTAGTGTTAAAGGCATGCTAATAGGGAAAGGTCTTAGTCAGTCAATCTTAAGAGCCCTCTTACATTTCGGCGCTGCGCTAAAGCATTCTTGCGATACTGAGCGCACATTGCCGGCGCAGTGAAATATATGTTACTTTTATTTTATTCATAAAAAAATTGAAATAGCAATAAAAAAAATAAAAAACATTGTTTGTTATTAAGCAAATGTTGGAGATTATTTTAGTATAAATACTACGTACGAAAATGATGTAGACCTTCGGATATTCAGACTTGTTTCCAAACCTTTTTAGTAGAAAATTGAATTTGGTCCAGTAATTTTTTCTTTAAATAAAAGTCATATAACAAAAATGTATTCTTTTATTATAAAAGTATGGGATATGTTTAATATCAGAAAAATTGTTTTGATAAATTATATTCAACAAAATCCGCAAATTAGAGCTCTCAAATGAGCTCTACATGAGTTTTTGCCAAAACATGCATCAGGAGAACGATTATTGCTAGATAAATAAATAAATAATGAAAAAATCGCTTCATTATTATTGTAGAAGAAAAAACGAACAATTTTTACCAAGTAATTGTTATTTATACTAACCAACGAATAGTATTCAATTTCAACGAGGAAATCATGCATCTACGCGCATTTTTGTAACAGGCCCCTTAAACCTTTACTTTTTATCGTAAAAGTAACCTTATTTAATAGACAGCGGTCAACACAGGCTATCAAGATTTTCTTCGTCCTATTAGTCGATCTATCTTAGCTATAAACGCCAACTTACTCATAACTAAGTAGATTTTTATATAGCTAAAACATTTCGTATGTAAAAGTACTCCGAATTTCCCGAACTCACCACGTCACCAAAAACGAGCGTACATTATGAAGCCGAAGACGTAAATTTATCACTTTACACATGACTAGCCATAACTTATCTGTCGGTCTCAATATGAGCCGAATGACCGTTTTATTACTTGTTTACGACTATATTTTATGGCACCGTAAATAATGTATTGATATGTTCACACATTATAATATGGCGACAAACCAGTAGGTATGTTTAGGTAGGGAGGCGACCAGAGGACCTAGTATGAACGCGCGAAGTAAACGTTACGTAAATTTGAGTGATTTTGAAATTGAAAGTACCGTATAGCATTTTGGTTTAAATTCATTCAGCAAACACAATTAGTATCACCCACAGATTCTGGTAGACTCGTACATCGCACTTTACACTTTTTATTTATATCTGCTTTCGTACCTGGTTGACCGAGCTCTGCTCGGGTGAAAATAGAGAATGCTCATTTACTAGTATAGGAAAGTTCATACTAATTCCATGTGTATAGTACTCGTACATACTAATTCCATGCCGCCATCTCATTATTCTAAGGTAGCCATCTTGTTCTAAACTTTGGGCGACCGAGTTCCGCTTTTTTATCCCCAGATATGAGATAATTAGAATTTTCCCAGATATGAGACCTAGCTAGATTGATTTTTCGCCCCCGTAACTTTTTCGTACCCTTTTTTTTGAGGGTGGAAAATTATCAAATAACTTCTCCCGCTCTTGGTGGAGCGGGAGGGTGTGTCAGACTTTTACTGACTAAAACCCACCCGTGTTCCTTCCGTTGCCTGTGTCCCGGGCCGCGATATCCCTTTCGGACAGACTCGCGACCCGGGCAGGCATTGGCCCTTACGGACCCCGTCAGTTGGTGCTGACATCTCTTTGAGGCGCGCGTAGAACACAACGCACCGTCGACCCGGGCCTGGTTCTTATCGGACGGCGAGCTATTAGCCCATTGCTCACCGTCCGCAAGCCCGCGCCTACGGTGGCCGGAAGTTGGCTCGTAACTCCCGACGCCCGGGGCGTCTCCTGCGGCGACTAGGGGCGCCTCCTGCGGCGACTAGGGGCACGAGGGCGCGAATCTTGCTTCTCCCTCGCGCACTCCGCCTCCTCCTTTGCGAGCATTACTGCTTCGCAGAAGGAAACGACGGCCTCACATGCACTCTCGCTCCAAACCATGGCCTGAACCAGGGCCGGACGCAAGAGATCGCCGCCGCTAATCGCCTCCGTGAGGACACGGCGGTGCTCCGCCCAAGATGGGCAGACCTCCACCGTATGCTCCACCGTGTCCTCCGGGCGATCCATACAGTGGTGACACCCGGGCGTTTCCTCACGCCTTATGCGGAACAGGAACCACCCGAAACAACCGTGTCCGGTGAGGACCTGCGTCAGGCGGAAGGTGAGGATGCCGTGGCGCCTCAGGAGACTTATCGCAACAATTGTGGCGTGCCCAGCGCTGGGTTGCGACAATCACACTCTCCATGCCGCCATGAGATCCCGCCGGAGCTCGGTCCGCTGTGCCGTGATTTCTCGCGGCAGCGGAGTTACGCCCCGGCGTTTCGCCTCCTCGCGCAACTCCCAGATGTGCGAGCTCCCATGGCGTGTAGTCCGGCAAGAAGGCTTGCACCTCACGGGAGACCCCGTAAACTCCTAT
Source organism: Agrochola macilenta (assembly GCA_916701695.1). Lineage (NCBI taxonomy): Eukaryota > Metazoa > Arthropoda > Insecta > Lepidoptera > Noctuidae > Agrochola > Agrochola macilenta. The sequence continues at coordinate 2,804,464 of OU753554.1, read as the reverse complement.
ATTGCAACTTTCATCGAAATCGATAACGTTTTGTTACATATATGTTTTTGTCCCTCTATAGGTAATGGAACAAAACCTTCATGCAAGGTGGTTACGTATCGAAATACAAGGAAACAATAAACTGTTTGAAATAACATATATTTAAAAAGAATACTCCTTCTTAAAAACAATATACGGTAGCCTTTAAGGGTCCACCGCGTTAATAATTATTTACTTATTTCAAACACTTAAACTAAGTTAACCTGTATAATAAGTATGTGACACACTGTCACTTATTAATGCCAGCCAGCTCAAACTTCAGCTTTAAGAACTAAGGTCGTGGGGAGTTGGAGATAAAGCCAGTACTGTTCCGATTTTAAATTAAGATTAAAATATAATAAAAGATTGAATTAATAAGGTGTAACCTTCCAATTATTTTGTAAATAAACAATTAGTAAATGGGCGCCAGGGATTTAGAAAATCCCGGATCCCAGAGCCGACGAAGATGTCCAATATTCTTCCAGATTCAGATAACTGAGGATGTCGAACTCGGGGTCCTTATTTAAATTTCTGATACAGACCGGGTTCCCAATATTGAAACCCGGGCTAAAGTAATATACCGGTTTATATGTATACCGTATTAAAATGAATAAATATAAATGTAAGGGTAAAAAAAAAACCGTCCCGTCTGCGCTAACGCTAGGCGGACTTGACCAGCCGCACAGTCGTCTCCGCAAGAGGCTTAGAGCTGTCTCGAGGAACGGGTCTCGCGTCCAGGCCCCAGACGCCACTCTAGATCCTGGCGGCGAGACGAATCACTCGAGGTGCCTCACCTGGAATTGACAATACGGAGACCCAATAATATAATGAGAATCTAATTTACTATACTGGAGGTGGCCGAGCTAGGAAATCTAGAAGGCTAAAACATTAGCCGGTTAACATAGCCTGTTGCAAACACAACATAATGAGCTACGACTTCTGTTTGCCTTATCCTGAGTGGTGGGACAATAGGAATAAGGATTACCCACGCGGCGTCCATCAACTACACAGAAAAACCTCAATACACTGCCTTGAACATTCTAATCCAATACCATGAGTAACCTCCTATGGCATATCTATGGTAAATAGTTAGCTGGTGAAATACTCACGGTTGGTTCAGGGAGAAAACACTCGACTGCAATATCTTCGACCGGCCGGGAAGCAACCTGCGTAGACGCAGCTAAGAATCCTGTAATAAATATCAAATACTTCACAACGAATCCCTATATTAACCAGGGGAGGACTCACATATTACTTCCGAACACTATTTAACAACGAAGCTCACCTTTTAGAAGTGTTAATGAATTGCAGTCACTTCTCAAGCGTGTTCAAGGGCGAATGGACGCTCAACTCGGCAAATATTTATGGCCTAGAAGCCAACCGGAACTGGATGAGAGCATTCAGAAAATCTCCCTTACTTCAGGCAAAACTATTACCAGTTCACGGAAGATATCCACATCACTTACGACACTTAACTCTTGAAATTCACAAACAACTATCCAACATGACGTTTGAACGCTGAAACACTAAAAATCCTGCAGATCCAGAATTAAAAACTAATTTTTTAAACAAATCTTTGGCAGTCTGCAATGCCAAAATTTGTCTAGAATGGGGTAATTTACCCATAATATTAATTAGGGAGAATTAGAATAATTACCAGAAAGATTACGTCAAAGACACTTCACAGATTAAATATGTATTCGTTTGACAATGAAAGTTCTAGAAAAAAAGTTTATAATGAAAAAATTTATTCATTTCCGTTTTCGGTTATTTAGTTTATTATTAATTTTATTACCGAAAGCCGAAAATAATTAAGGACTGGTCACTGGATATTATTTCAATGATTACCAATCAATATGTTAAAATGAACTGTTATCGATTAAAACTACAACCATGAATCGGCGACAACAGATGTCGCTTATAACTGACAGAAGCTGACGTTTGAATGAATGACATTTGTGTTGTTATTCTATTTTGCAATCAAACTTATTTACAATATTTGGTCTAATTAATTGTGCAAACCTGTTTAGAAAAGTGATTTCTTTACAGAAAGTGAAACTAAAAAGTCCAGTGACGAAATACAGTTTAAGGAATGAATAATTCATTGTAAAATAATCCTGTGGGAAACTTTATAATTGACTACGTATGTTTTCAGGTAAATGCCACTTTATTTATTAAGGATTTAGATGTGCAAAACCAATTAGTGGTAGGCATAAAAAATACAACGTAACAGTTTGTTTAGTGGTATAGGATATTATATTATGTGACTTTTAGTCTGAGCTAAACAAATCAGATTTCTTTCTTTCTTTCTTATATGTATTAAATCTTAAAAGTAATTAAATATTAAACTCGAAACGAGTATTTCTAATTTAAAAAGTCGTTTGAATTTACATACATGGGTCATTGTCAAGCTTAGGGTTTTTTTTTGCGAAAAAATGAAACATGTAATTTATAAAAATCAAAGGTATAATATGACTCTTACTTTACGTTACAACAAAAGTGAGTATCAGTCTGAGATCAATAATTCGAAAAAGGCGATTTATAAGGAAATAACAATATTTCGGTTCCACCGAAAAGACTAATATGTCCACCGAGTGGACTAAAATGTTAGTTATTGAAAAAAAACAAAACAGAAAGTGATTAACATCTTGAACAAAAATAACGTTAATGCTATCTCCACATAATCACAAACAAATCAGTCATTTAAAAGCATTCAAAAAGTAAATAAAAAAATGTTTTGTGTCTGTCTACCGAAAAGTCAATTCATTTCGGTGGTCAAAATATGTCTTCGTCGTCAGAAGACCAGAAGTGTTCAATCCGTTCAGCCAGAGAAAGAGGGATTGGTGGTTTCTCTGGTTTTGACGTTGACGTATCTGAGCTGTCAGAATATACGTCCGAAAATCGTATGCGCTTATGGACATTACCTCCAATCAGCAGTGATGGACTGCGCTCGCCAATTTTCAATGGTTGCTGCATCGAGTCACTCGCAATTGGACTGAACGATTGGCTTGCCACTGGTCTATGTATAGGAGTCAAGGTTGAACTCGGTGAATTCATCCTCTCGGCGGGAGCTGGTGTGTCATTCCGAGTAGGACTTTGCAGAGGAGTCGTCAGGACTGGACTTGATAGAGTTGGGACATTATTTTGGAGTGGTCTGGAACATAGTGCTATGTCAAGTTTTTTGGTACCTAAACCGTAATGTATACCAGTATTTTCTGGACTACATTTCATACAACTCAACCTACGAAACTAAAGCATCATTGGTTTACGGCGACTCCGAGTAACCTGATGGACTTTAATGGTTCCACGAAACGGCGTAATATTGCTGTTTTTTATTTTACTCTCAATAGACTCCACATGCGTCTCATCTACTCTAATCACTTCATTGCCTTTACAGTTTTGAAGAACACACTCCATGAAGGCATCCAAACTATGGACATCGCTTTTTCTCTGCGTCTTCTTGCATCCTCTCTCCATTTCCTCCTCAAAAGCTTTTTTTGCACATCTGGTAAATCTTCTAAGGTTTTTATTTTCCCTTCGGCTTTCTTCCGATAGTAATATTCTCTGTCCTTTCTTCGCTTTTCTTCCAAGGCTCCTGGATTCTGTTTAAGTTTTTCACGCGCCTTCCTCATACTCAGTGTTTTTTGTTCACGGCGTCGTTTTTTTTTCTGGTCATCGGTAAGTTTACTTCTTGTTTTCGCCATCGCCTGAAAATCACAACAAGCAATGCACACAAACGAAAAGAAAGTAAAGCTGTGCAAAGGAAGACCAGAGATTTTGTAAGTAAAACAAATTGTAAGGAAACGACCGTGCTTATGAAAAAATATTATTTCCCATGACGTTAGAAATGTATTACAGGTACCAAACATTGTTAACTTAGAGTATGTAGCTATAGGCTAGGATAACTATATTAACTCCAAGTCAACATGGTGTAGAAAGGTGTGAGGGAAGTGGTGGTTTAAAATATATTTACTCATAAAAATAAAGCGAAAATGAAACAAAAATAGGTCATTAGTAATTAAACGATTAAAACACCAGCAATCAGAAGCAGTTTTATAAGTTATAATAACTAAATAACCCACATTCAAGAAAACAATCCACTCGGTGGACATCTGTCGTTTCGGTGGACAAAAGTTCCACCAAAAAGATGTCCACCGAATGGACTTTTTTCGCAAAATCATTCACACCACGCGCCGTTTATAGGTTATGTCAAAAGCCAAGGTATATTCATAAAGTTTCATTGTTTAACTAGTTATTAAGAATGTTTGATGAATTTATAGTGATTTACTTACCAAAATACAGCAGTAACCGGAAAGACAACTCAACTTTGACACCACTAAATATTTTTCTTAGTACAACAACAACGTTTTCTGCGTACAAGTCGCGGCAAAATGGCCTCTGACAGGGATAGTACGATATTGGGTGCGTTCAATTTTACGTTCCGTTCCATCATTTGACATTTCCTTCATTTTAGTCAGTATTGAAACTAATGTCCACCGGAAAGACAAAAAATGTTGTGACAAGATTAAATAATGCAAAAAGTGTGTTTTATTTCTATCAATTTTTTTAATACTTTTAACGTTTAATGGAAAACATACGTAGATTAGGAAAATATACCATTTTTGTAAAATAATTAAAAACACGTATTTATTTTAAGCTACATTCTATTGAAAGTCGAATCCGAACAGTCCACCGAAGTGGACAATTCGGTTACGTCGTGGTGGTTTATAGTAAAAAAAATATAAATTTATAGTAAATCTGTTACAGTTATGGTCTAGTACGTTTCGTTTACTTTATTATTATGATGTAAAATTAAGACGCAATTATGAAAAGTGTCTTTTAAGATTCGTATGAACAGTTTTTTTTAGGGTTATGACAATGACCCACATTACGTTTACTGAGCGCGTTTGTGCTAGCCCCACAGTTCTCCTAGTTCGAGTTTTGCACGTATACTGGCGTCGATAGCCATAACTCGGCTAGTTAAAATAGTTTATTAATTTTAGCTCATTCACGTTGACCGTTCGATTTTGTCGCTTCATAGGGATTGTAAAGTATCAGGTACTTCCCTAGTAATACTAACCTTTTTTTTTTTTGGGTGGGAAATCATCATATGACTCCTCGCGCTCTGGGCGGAGCGAGAGGGAGTGTCAGACTTTTACTGACTAAAACCCACCCGTGTTCCTTCCGTTGCCTGTGTGCCGGGGCCGCGATATCCTTTTCGGACAAACTCGCAACCCTGGCAGGCATTGGGTCTTACGGACCCCGTCAGTTGGTGCTGACATCTCTTTGAGGCGCGCGTGGAACACAACGCGCCGTCGACCCGGGCCTGGTCCTAATCGGACGGCGAGCTACCCATTGCCCACCGTCCGCAAGCCCGCGCCTACGGTGGCCGAAAGTCGGCTCGCAACTCCCGACGCCCGGGGCGTCTCCTGTGGCGACAAGGGGCGCGAGGGCGCGCATCTTGCATTTCCCTCGCGCGCTCCGCCTCCTCCTTTGCGAGCATTACTGCTTCGCAGAAGGAAGTGACGGCTTCCCATGCACTCTCGCTCCGGACCATGGCCTGAACCAGGGCCGGACGCGAGAGATCGCCGCTGCCGATCGCCTCCGTGAGGACACGGCGGTGCCCCGCCCAAGCCGGGCAGACCTCCACCGTATGCTCCACCGTGTCATTCGGGCGATCCACACAATGGTAACACCCGGGCGTTTCCTCCCGCTTTATCCTGAACAGGAACCTCCCGAAACAACCGTGTCCGGTAAGGACCTGCGTCAGGCGGAAGGTGAGGACGCCGTGGCGCCTCTCTAGCCACTCCTCAAAGAGGGGCCTTACCGCCGCAATTGTGGCGTGCCCAAGTAATACTAACCCTGAGGGGATTTGGGGAAATTTACTCTAGAATGTGACAGGTCCCTTATGCAGCAGATTGATGATGATTGATGATAAATTCAAATTCAATTCATTAATCTATATATCTCGAAGTTCTTTTTGGGTTACTATTAAACTGCTAGTGAAAATGTGTTCAAAAATATACACAACCACCATAATAATATCAAGTACGTTGAAAGGGAATTGCTAGTTTGGAACTTGATTTGACTTAGTCATGCCCTGGTAAGTCAAGTGAATAGTGGAGTAGAATCTATTCACCAGCTAAGTAGCAAAATCTATTCGCTTCTAAACCATGACGCACCAGAGCATGACTAAGTCAAATTAAGTTCTAAACTAGGAATCCCCCTTCAACGTTCTTGACTAAATTAACAAATTATAATAAACACACGTATCAATGTGTTCTCAAACATTACTAGAACTAAGAACTTACTTGGAAATAAGAATTAAGAATAACGGGCCTAATAGTTGAATAATTACAGGACAATTACTCAACTATATGCCCGTTAATCTTAATTACTCAGTTTTCCGCGTAAAGAAAGTGTTAACATCAACAGCTATCAACGGTTATCGGGATGGCAACACGTTCACTCTGAATATATTGTGCTGTCACTCGACTCTCGTGTTTGAGTAAGTTTGGTTCAAGGCATGAGCTCGTAACGTAACGGAGATAAAATATCCTAACTATAAATATTATCCTAACTAATATTATAAATGTGAAAGTGAGTTTCTTTGTTTGTTTATTTGTACCGCTTTCACGCTAAAACGGCTGAACGGATTTGGATGAAATTAGGCACAGGGGTAGACCATGACCTGGATTAGGACGTTGGATACTTTTTGTCCCAACTCAAACCAACCCCTTATCTCCAAAACAAGAGAGTCAAAATTTTTGAAACTTTATTTATAGATTACAGGATACCCTATACACCATAGACTTATTAGACGACCTCAAAAAAAATTGTAGGCCCCTAATTTGTTTCGTACCTACTTTTGATTTCGTTTTGTTGGTTAATTTCGCGTAGATATAAAAATATTATTTCATTGAGTTAATTACTTTCGAAGTCGGTTTACTTTTTTTTTAATTACTGTTTTATTCAAGTACAATGTTAAGTTTGACCTTTAGTCCGGAATTGAAAATGTATAGGCTGTATCGCTTGATTGAAGCCCCGGGCAGCCAGGCACAGCTTTGAGAAGGAACCCTCAGGGCGCGAGTCTTACTCGCACTTGTCCTGTTTTCTATTCAACTTATATACTCGTACAATAGTCACAATTAGGTTATACATTTAATCAATATCATATTATATTATTGTGAACCAGAATAAAACAGTTACGGTGGTTATGTAATACGATCTCCAAATGACGTATCTTTACGTTAATATTAATGTAACGATAAGTCATGTCGAGTTTTATATAAACCGGCTTTTCTGCTATAAAAGATTTGATTTGTGTAATAAAATAAAATTATTATATGACATTCAAGGTCAATTTTTCCATTTAATTAAACTCGAATGAGTGCTCAAATAAAATGTTTCTATTTTATATGAGAGCATGGGGCTTGTGGCTAAGTAATAACAGCCGCACGGGTCGATCGATCAGGTTAAGCTACGCTGCCGCGGTTGGTCCGTGGATGGGTGACCATCTTTATATACTAAGACCCCTCCGTGCCTCGGAAAGCACGGTAAGCCGTTGGTCCCGGCTGCCATTTGTAGATCTTTGACAGTTGTTACGGGTTGTCAGAAGCCCGAAAGTCTGACAACCAGTCTACCAAGGGGTACCGTGTTACTCAGAAACTGGGTTGTAGAGATCAGATAGGCAGTCGCTGCATGTAAAATACTGACTGGTATTCAGCTGCATCCGGTTAGACTGGAAGCCGCCCCAACATTGTTGGGAAAAAAGTAAGTTAAGAAAATATTTCAGACAGAAATCAAGTGGGCCTATGTCTTGATTTCTGTCTGAAATATTTTCTTGTTTCATACTTTTTAGAGCGTGATTTTTCAGTATTCAGGATTAAGTTTTTGAAGCAACAAACAATTATTTTAGACTATTTTAGACTACATGATACTATATGAGCTCATAAAATCGTTTGGATTATTTTACTTGACTGTAAGTCAATTTATTTTAATTTTGTTTTCATTTATTGTTGACATAATCTACACATTAAAATGTTTTTATTTTATGAGTTGTATTGCAATTTGTGGTAATGTAAATTATTTTAGCATTTAAAGCACTATTATATATAATCAAGTTTTTCCAACTGAACAGACAGCTGTGCTGCTGGGGAGTTTGTTGCGCCACTTCTTCTTCCGAGCTTAAGCACTAGGAAGTGGTGAAGGGTGGGCGTTTTTGGGGGACTGTCTTATGTAATTTTGTCGTTTGTAAAGTGCTGATTCTCAGCCTAGTTTGAATAAATGACTTTTGAATTTTGATTTTTTTAGTTTTGAACTTACTTTTTGTTAAAATTATTTTGGTGTTATAATTTCGTGGTAAAGTATTTACAGAGCCGTTTTAATTTATTTGTTTTGTATAAGTTTTTTGTATAATAGGTATTCATTTTACAGCCGCGCCGTACGTAGCGCAGTCTCACTTTTGCTTGTTTTTAACAATATCAACATATATATTTACTTAGACAATATGATATACACGCATATTTGTAATGTGCTCGTCAAGTTCTTTCATTTGACACCCAACAATAAAATCATTTGCGAACATTGATTGGTTATCCGTAAGGTGTCAGTGTTTTTTCACAAAATAAAAACGCTAGCTTTTATAACTTAGGCCACACACCCACTCACGAAAACAAACAAATTTAAACGTTATGACTATTATAATAGAAGTTTCTAGGCTGTTATATGCGTATAAGCACAACTAGACTCTGTTAGTAATTCCCTTTGAGTATTGTACGTATATTATGATGTTAATGAGAGGGTGACTTAAGTTAAAGAGGTTACTAGGTGAGTGCGGTTGATAATAATGATGGGTGGCTTTTGTTCTATATTTAAATATTACTAAAATACTAACTAGTACAAGAAACCAATTCTGTCAGGCCTAAAGATAAATAGGCCGAGTTTTTTTTTCTTTTTAGGGTTTCTTACGTCCGGATGAAAAAACGGAACCATTATAGGATCACTCATGTATCTGTCTGTCTGTCTGGCTGGCTGTTCGTATGTCACAGCCAATTTGCTCCGAATCTACTTAACCAATTTAGTTGAAATTTGGTACGCATATGAATGTCTGTGACCCAAATACGGACGTGTAACGTAAATAAATGAATTTTGATGGGCATCACTTTTCGGGGGCAAATTAGGAAATTAAAAATTTTGCAAACTGTACCGTGTGATAGCAAATGAAAGGATTTCATTTTTTTTATTTAAAAATATAAATATAAATTACAAACATATTTAAGAAAATTGATGAAAATTAACCATGACCCGTATCCTAAATTTCCGAAACTATTGAGCCTAAATTTATGAAAAAAATACAGAAAATAGTTCTACTGGTTATATTTATAAATGCAGGAAACCTATAAGAAGTTTATTTTCTTTTTCTCGAATTTTGTGTATTGTGCGCACAAACTAACATTTGCAGTTGTATGAGACAACATTTGTTTTGCAACTACAATATTAAGTTTGTTCTTGGGATAAATTCATCCCAACTACGGAACCCGTCCTTGTACGTGGTCCGACACAGAGAGGGGAAATAATTTAACCGGCCAAAGGTTAAATTCTTTTCCCCCTTTTTATATACTTGAATATATTATTATTATTATTTTAAGTCTATAAGTTTTTAAATTGTGTAAATTGTAATATGTCCAGGTTCAGGATACATACATCAAGACTGAAATAAACAAACTTAATTAGTAGAAAAAAATTGCGCTAATTATTTCATAACAAATACACCACAATCCAGATCATTCCTAACAAACTTAATCCATCGATCATTTAATCAAACTGAAAATTAATACAACAACCAACCATCGATCAAAACCGAAATTAATTATAGTATAACAGCCTGAACGACGTTCAATTAAGCTAAAACGTTCAGATTGACCGCAACAACAAAGGGGCTAGAATAGAACTCACTTCTCGGTCCGTCCCTTCGTCCGTCGGCAACTATTGTTTGTCAGCGATGACGTCATAAATGATGAGATTGAGACCAAATAATGGGCAAGCTGATATTCTGTCGTGACGTGTTGGTAATTGTACTGTAGATGTTTGATGTTCAATATAATGGGGAATAGATTACATTACTGATTCTCAATCACTGTGCAATGCTGGCCGGTAGTATTATTGTTACATGGTAAACTAACGGAAAACGGAATCAAGCTTGAATACAATAATATGTACAGCCAGGGAAATTAACTGTTTATTAAATTGAAACACTCCGTCAATTTGCCGTGTTATAGCTATTTCATGCACCTGTTATAGAATGACAGTTGTGATTTAAATATACTTACGGACAACTTAGGTTGGTAGTGAACTTGCTAAACCATTACTATCCCTGACTGCACTCCGTTCCATGAAATAATTTGCGTTTATTTATACTACAAATAATATGAAAATTTAAAAGAGCAAGCATTAAGGATCACCATGTTTGCTCATCGAGGGTTTGTGATTTCTGACTGTCTTCAAAAAAAAAAGCACCAATGTGCAAAATTAAAAAAAGGTGAGAACGCGTGGCGGGTGATGGCAGGTAGAGTAAAGCCCTTACTGAATGGTTTCCGTGAGTCAGCAGAACGAGTGTTGGCAGTCCAACAACCAGGTAAATGACATTCAGAAGACGTAAAACAGACCAGGGAAGCATGAAAAAAAAAGAAGGTGGCCTTTACTCAGGGTGAAACAAAGCTGTCTTGACGACGATGATGATGAAAGAAAGTAAGAAGAACGTTTATTTGATCACAGTTCGTGAAACACAAATAACAAAAAAAAAAACAACCGACTTCCGAAAAAAAACACTACAAAAGTTTTTGTTTTTAGTTGTGGTACCTACCCCACACAAATTCGAATACCAGTACCTGCTATGTAAATAACAGTCACATGAAGTTATCATCATATCATCCACATATACTAAGTGGGAAAAATACGTATTATTGAAGCTTACTCAAAAATGATCCCAGCAAAGTTAATAAAATTTATATGGGACCAATCCGGGAGGAAACTCCTTGGAACAAAAAAAGAATTTTCAAAATCGGTCCACAATTAACGGAGAAATCGACGGACATACATAAAAAATTAAAAAAAACACATACGCATCGAACACCTCCTCCTTTTTGGAAGTCGGTTAAAAATAAAAACTGAAAATTGTGTTTCAACAACAATAGTGTGTACCTCACGGTTTCGCCAAAAAATCATTTCAGCATTAAGGCTAGACAAATGCTGTCTGACGCTGACGGTGGTTTTCTAGACCTTTAGGGACAAGTGATGAAGAAAAACAGAAACAGAAAACTAAAGAGGCTTTGGTCCTCAACTTTCCCACATTAACTGGAAAATTTTGGCTGAGCTAATTATAATGAAGGCGGCAAGCCAAAGAGCTTTAAAACTAAAATAACTGCTGCGTCGGTTAACTAAATATTTCACAGTTATAGTTTGTTGCAAAACTATTTCAAAAAGGTTTTGCCGACCCTTGTTTGGAGAAAGCAATTTTGTTAAAAGGGTCACCACTTTAGGGCTCTAACATTTTTTAGATTAAAATACGTGTCCTTAGGGAAAATATATTAAAGGTAGTTTTTCTCGCTTCGTTTATCTAAAGATCTGACAGTAGTCTAAGTAGTGGTAATCTGTTTTATGTTTAATTTATTCCAAACTAACCCGCCCCTGCTTCCCAAGGGTGCAACACCGACATTTCTGCGCCATATCTAACTTTAAAATGAATGTTTTATACACATAAACCTTTCAGAATACATTTTCTAAATTATTACGTAAACCGCATCAAATCCAATGTGTACTTTAGAAGGTCCAAGCGGTTGACACACAGACAGACACGAAACGCTTTTTTATGTTTTTTTAAGTTCTGTATACTTTTTATTTTTGTTTGAGTATAGATTTCGACGATATTTTGTTGGTATATTGGCGTGTGCTACCTGACATATGGCGGATAATTTGATTAAATGTTTTGTGTTGCATAATGTACATTATTTTGCTATACTATTGTATAGAATCAAGTTATTCTAACTGAACAGACAGCTGTGCTGTTGGGGAGTTTGTTGCGCCACTTCTTCTTCGCAGCTAAGCACTAGGAAGTGGTGAAGGACCCGGCGGGCGTTTTTGGGGAACTGTCTTATGTAATTTTGACGTCTGAAAAGTGCTGATTCTCAGCCTATTTTGAATAAATGACTTTTGAATTTTTGAATAGCTCATTCTACTTTTGTAGCATTTTCTTTCTAATCTCATCCAATTCCACTTCAAGTAGGCGCAACACGTCTTCTTCTTCAATAAATCTCTGTAACACGTTGTCTGTTTTTAATCATTATCATATTGTCTGAAATTATTAGTTGCTGAGATTTGTCGATCATAACATAACATGACGCCGTTTCCCCGAAGTGTAGGGGCAGAGGTGAACCTGAGTACATCGTCATTTCGCCAGTTATGTTTAAGTCCGATGTAATGGGGGGCGAGCCTATTGCCATCAACCGGTCACAAATCTAGACTCCGCGGGCTGCTACTGAGAAATTCCAGATAGAAAAACTAAATAACATTTTGCCCGACGTAGTAATCGAACCTAGGACCTCATGTTCAGCAGTAGCGCTTGCCACAACTAGACCAATGAAGTAGTCGATCATAACATCTTCATGTTTTCAGAAACTGCGGGGAGCCTTGACATAAAGGAACAAAAGACTACCAACTGAGCATTCCAAAACTCCAATCAAATAGAAGTAAAGAAAACCAATCAACGGCGCGCACTCCGGGCCTCAAATAGGCGATTTATTGCCAAATTGAGGCCACAATAGGCCGGAAGAAAGGCCGAGATGAAAGGATAGTTTATCAGCCAGTCCATTATTGTTGGACATCTATTGTTAGATGGACGCTCAGCTTGTTTTGTTACTTAATTTAATTTGCTGCGGAAGGGTACTTCGCGGATAAAAAAGTATGAACTTCTTTTTTCTATCGCTGTAATGTATTATGCTTTTAATGTTATTGAATGGGTTGTGTAATCTTTTTAGATTGTTTTATTTTGTTTGGTAAAATAATTTGACGTTGGATTCTTACTTGTTTGCTTTGTAAAAACAATAAATTAATTGCTTGTAAACGAATGTCAAAGTGGGCCAAAGGGATACGACGACGGTAGCGATCCAGTTGCGAGTATGAATACATAAAACATTCGTAATGTGTAATTAGAATCTCGAAACTTTGACAATTTGTCTTGTACGTAATAATCAGGTTGTTATTTACCTGTGTATTAGTATTAAGTCGTTTCAGAAACGAATTCTAACAAGGATTGGTTAGGTCAAAATGTTTATACTTAACTCAAGTGATCAAATCTGTAACAAGATACATAAAATAAACTTTACTTGTTACCGTCATATTTCTTCTAAGCGTACCGATGGCAAACTAACTTGTTACATACCTACTAGATGCGATATATGTAGTTATTTTACTCGATGTTTGAACCTTAATTTAAACTTACAACCTCTCGATTGCCTGTCAAGACAGGGGTAAAAGATGGGCCACTGTCGTTTAAGAAATAAATGTTTACATGTACGAAAAAAATGCTTACAGTTTGAATTGAATAATAGCGCCCAATAAGGGTTTGAAATTGGGTAGAAAGGGCATGCTGCGAGGGTCGAGCTACTTGACAGCTTTCGGAAGAAGAAATATATTGAAACAGATATCTTTACTCACAAAAATGATGGTTTTGTTCGATATTTTTTGTTAGAGAATTGATGACTAGCGTTCTTATATATACATCAGATAATTATCGTTGGATAATAAAATATATTTTTAGTCAAAACATATTTTAAGTTTCGTGAGAGAATAGGATCATCTTTCAGGAAAAAATAAAATAAAATCAACACTTTGATTTTCCAACACATTTGTATTTTTTTTTCTTCTATTGTTTGTTTCCCAGAATATTTACTCATTTATGCAATCATATTGGAGTCCATTACACGATTCTAAGTTCAAAACAATGATTATTTTTCTAGAAAATCATGTTGAAATTATAATATTCTTAAGGCATCATGTTTTTCAAAAGTCATTTATTCAAACTAGGCTGAGAATCAGCACTTTTCGAACGTCAAAATTACATAAGACAGTCCCCCAAAACGCCCACCCTTCACCACTTCCTAGTGCATTAGCTGGGAAGAAGAAGTGGCGCAACAAACTCCCCAGCATGTTTTTAAGAAAATTATTTTCGTAAAAATTTGCACCCAGAATCACACAACAATAACATACTTATCGTACAACTATAACACACTTAACAGACCAAAATACCGCCCAATTTACAAGCCAAGCTTCCACAAAATAATTATCAGCCAATTACACACAGTACACAAACAGACTGATCCAGCTGAACTACTTAACCACGCAATTAATAGGACATCCGACCAAATTGCTTGAATTTTTCAGGCCACAGGCCACATCGCATCGCAGAGCATTCACCCACTGATTTATGCGACGATCCACTGCTTGATAAACTGCTGTCTGATGTTCGTGAAATATGGTCGCATGTGCACATACTACCCGGTTTAAAGGCGAATTTGGGGGTGTTTTTAGGGCTTGTGGGGATATGGCTGTCAGGTCTAGTAACGTAAGTTATAGGAGGATGAACGGGGATCGCGTGTCAGTGGCCTAGTGCGACAGTAGTGTTTGTTGGTGAGGCATTTTAGGGGCCTGGAGGTGAACGATAAAAACAGTACTAGTGCAAGAGTCAGGGAATTCTCTCGTATCTAAGTAATGATTTTAAAAAAATAGTACCTTTTTATAATTCCGCTAAGGCAGTGGGAATACAATCCAATTGTTCGGTACAATATTTGCTACCGAACAGCTCAGCACTTTTGCCTGCGTACATTTCCATAAATGCATGTATCACAACTATTACCAGTTAGTACGTATTCGGATACCAATCGCGTAACTCAAACCAAACCAAATCAAACCATCTTAGTGCTAATTTAGCTTAGATTTACCACGTAATATATTTAACCAATATTCAATATAGGTTTTAAACCACATTATTTCGTATCATTAAACCAGTCTAATATAATACCAAATCAACAAAATATCAACCAACTCAGAAGTTAGTGCTAAACCAAGCAGGCACTAAACTTTACACCAATGTTTAGCTTCTATAAACAATTGTGATAGTTGTGATAGGTTAGGTTTTCGGGTGACCACTGAAAATCAGCGCTGTGCTGTGGGTCCCCATAGCACAGCAGCATGCTGAGTAGAAGCCTTTTGTCACAGTCATGATGTGCCAGTAGCTGCCGACTATTGAGCTTATTGCTCTCATGATTATATTTATATCTATTGTGTTTTATTTTTTTTGTTCTACTCGATTTAATTATCTTTCTTTATGCACGTGTTTTTGTGACAAATATACTTATTTTTCTATCTTTTTCTTTCTGCTTGTAATTTATAAAATATTGTTTATATCAAACAATATTTTATAAATTACAAGCCTATAGATAATATTTTCCATCAGCGAAAAAGACGAAATTCAAAAGGGAATGAATTTTCAAAACATCCTTCCTTAGCTCTCACCTTCGTTGTATCCTCTTAAGTAAAATATTTATTATTTTATATCATACCCCTCAACAAGAAATTCATTCATCTTAATAATGGAGATAAACTGAAAGGAAGCATTATGAGTTCTGTTAATATGTGTGCACACATAATGTTGAGCAATAAATCTGTCATGCGGAAATGTGTCTGGTATGTCATCGACCAAGCATGCCACACGTTTGGAAATCAAAGGACGTATGTCGGTTTTGTAAGCAGTAATAATGCAACGTTTAGATAATAAATTAGAGCACGATTTTTTTATGAATTCGAGTAAGCGGTAGGAGTTTTATTTTTTGTTGTTATTATGAAGTTTAGTAGATTTTTTATAAGAATGTCACTGGGCATAGATCTTTTTTTTCTTCTTCTTTTCGTGTGGTTAGTGACTAACCTGGTGTCAGAGTTTTAAAGCCGCCCATGGACCTCTGACACGGCTTCACATGCCGTTGAGATATATCTCTCAGGCATGCCGATTTCCTCACGATGTTTTCCTTCACCGTTTAGTGATAATTACACAATACCCACATGAATCCGAAAAGTCAGAGGTCTAACTCTTGGGATCTCACCACTAGGCTATCACTGCTCCTAGTGGTGTGGCTATCACTGCTCTGGGCACGCCACAATTGCGGCGATAAGGCCCCTCTTTGAGGAGTGGCTAGAGAGGCGCCACGGCGTCCTCACCTTCCGCCTGACGCAGGTCCTCACCGGACACGGTTGTTTCGGGAGGTTCCTGTTCAGGATAAAGCGGGAGGAAACGCCCGGGTGTTACCATTGTGTGGATCGCCCGGAGGACACGGTGGAGCATACGGTGGAGGTCTGCCCGGCTTGGGCGGGGCACCACCGTGTCCTCACGGAGGCGATCGGCAGCGGCGATCTCTCGCGTCCGGCCCTGGTTCAGGCCATGGTCCGGAGCGAGAGTGCATGGGAAGCCGTCACTTCCTTCTGCGAAGCAGTAATGCTCGCGAAGGAGGAGGCGGAGCGCGCGAGGGAAATGCAAGATGCGCGCCCTCGCGCCCCTAGTTGCCGCAGGAGACTCCCCGGGCGTCGGGAGTCGCGAGCCGACTTCCGGCCACCGTAGGCGCGGGCTTGCGGACGGTGGGCAATGGGTAGCTCGCCGTCCGATTAGGACCAGGCCCGGGTCGACGGCGCGTTGTGTTCCACGCGCGCCTCAAAGAGATGTCAGCACCAACTGACGGGGTCCGTAAGGGCCAATGCCTGCCAGGGTTGCGAGTTTGTCCGAAAGGGATATTGCGGCCCCGGCACACAGGCAACGGAAGGAACACGGGTGGGTTTTAGTCAGTAAAAGTCTGACACTCCCTCTCGCTCCGCCCAGAGCGGGAAGAGTCATTTGATGATTTCCCACGCAAAAAAAAAAAAAGGCTATCACTGCTCAAGACATAGCTAAATAACGTTTTTTTTTTTTACATTCCATTATTCAAAATTGCCATACCTAGTGTTACCTTTGTGTTAGCAGCTAATTTGGACCAATAAACATTTTTTAATTATTTGTATAGCTATTAAACCACTCACTTGGCTATCAGTCGCGATCAGGGATCGTCTATCATATTATTTAAAAAAATACCTACCTTTTTCATAAACAATATTATTAAAATAATTATTATACATGATGAAGGCATTGAATTCCTACGAACAACAAACCCATTGCGTTCATAAACCAAATAAAATCATTACAAGCATAACAAAATAAACCAAACCACACTGTTGTTAACAAATATTAATGTATTGGAAATATTAATGGATTGATTCAGAATAGTTATGAAATACAAACGTTGGCCTACCTCAACAAGTATTTTCTATGTATATTTGACAAATGAAAACGAGTGATGCAAGTGTGACAAAACCTGAAATACCCTAGGCTGATAAAATTTTCGTTTTTCCTAATTGTGTTAATATTAGTGTTTGGATCGGTTCCCCGTAGGGGGAAGAACTGTGCCCCTCCTTTCCGCACAGTTCTGTAGGGCTCGTCCCGGACTGGTCACCCTCCCACCGATATAAGAAAGAGAAGCATTCCCATAAACTAAACTACCATGTTCCGCCTCGGAAGGTTAAGGAACAATGATTGGACCAGGAAGTTAATATTGGGAATGCACAGTTAGTAAACACAAGTATTATAATATGAAGCTAAGAAGACAAGAGGGTATGCAAAAGTATATAATATAATATTATGTTTTAGTATTATAAATGTTGGAACGCCAACGTCTCCACCTCTCGCAGTTGAGCACCAATATCTGCAATACAGACTTGGTAAGGTAGAAGGGGTAAAGGGATCGTTACGCTTGTACTTCAAATACGATTACGTAATACTACGTTAATTTGTCTGATTACAATATACCCATTTCAGTGAGACCGGGAACCGTATAACAACGTTTGCCTTATTGTACGTGTCCTGCTAGACCTAACGCATAGAACCTCTGAGGAACTAATACGATTCTAACGGAACACGCTCCCTAAGCACTAAATAAATGTTTTACTCAATCCTAAGACAGAGTACTGCGAAGTGCAACTGTCATTGAGGAAAACAAGTTTAATATTGAATAGTTCTAATCGCGTACTAATATGAAAGACCCTTACGACAGCCTAGCCCATTTTTACAAAGTTAACACAAAACTAGCGCAAGCGCACCGTAGACTCAGTCTCTAGCAGAATACATTACGATCGTACCTGGTGAACACCGAAGTGGTAGCTCGTCACTTCGTATTTCCTTAATCTGTCCCATTTAGAGGATGCTTTCAATGTAATCGGCAGCCGTGTGGATCGTCCTTATCGACAACGGGGCGTTTCGATCTAGGCATCCAAATGACGTGTCTCGCTAATATAATTTGTGAGAGGCCCGAAAGCCGGTTGTAGAGGTTTAACGAGACACGATTTCTAGCGTTCCTTAGAACGAACTATCGATTCAGTATGAGATACTTAGTAAAGCCTAACCCAACTCCCTGGAAATATGTGTCAACACGCCTCACGCAAGGTATTCTGTGGCAAAACCTTTTCGGAAACAGAAATCGTCACTAACGTTTGGTTGTTTTGTAATGCAATTACGGATTGGCTTTATAGCCTAGATCAATTCCAAATGACCTGAGAGTATTTATGGCTCTGCCTTCCAAATGTGATGCGTCATCTCAAAGTCAACAGTCGGAGCATTACTGCTCAGTCAAGTATGGTGGAAGGCCTTCGCCATTTCCCTATAGCCAACTGCTAGTGACAATAATCTGCCAAGGTACGGATTAGGATAAGGACACGTAATACACGAGAATGTAACATTAGTTATAAAACCCGATACTAAATAAGTGTGGAGTTACAAGAACTTATGATACCTAAATTATATTACCAGCCTAGGATAATTATTATAATGAAATACTCACTCAGTCACACCAACAAGCACACACTCACCCAATCGCACGAACACACACACACGTATACTCGTACTTCGTTAAATACTACATTAGTCTAATCTGGGCTTCAACCCAACTATATTTAACTTAATAAATAATACTAGCTATCTTGCGACAGCCCACTTGGACAATCATGGCCTCTGGCATTCAACAAGCGTGCTAATATAACTAGCCTAATATTACGTCCACACCCTACCGTGGTCTAAAACCAACTATCTTTCTTCCCCCGCATCGACTCCCGCGTCCGTCGTCTTTCGTGATCTCGAACCAACCCCCGGACTTCATTCCTCAGTCCCCTAAATTCCTAAAAAATACCACGTTGACCGTTGGGCCAAGTTTCTCAGAATAGGTTTATTACTCTTTTTGTGCACAACTTCTTAATTGTTTTAAAAGGGTCTTTTGAATAGTTCGACTTAATCCTTAGCAGATGTTCGGACAGTCTCAGGGATGGTCCATCTTTTGAGACCGACGACGAGTTATTATTTATATACATTTTATTATAAACCATACAAATATTTTAGCACAGAACATATATTAAGTTTTCAACATTGTTTTAACATTTTAAAGAAATAGGATATTTTGTTATTAATTAGGGTAACGTGTCGAGCTGTCAACCCATAAAATTGAGATTTAATGTGTTCTTAAGAACCTCGAATCGGCCCTTAAGTGACGGTTTTAAAATAAACATAATAATATATTGTTATTAAATTAGAGTAAATGGCACACAGTCACACAAGCCTTGGTTCATATAATATTTCATTGAAAGTCAACACATAATTTGTTCGATTAAAATTATCATTTCATCTTAAACATTACTGACAATAAGATAAAAGATTAAGAAGCACCTACACGCGTAGCTACCTACGTAGCAGTGTCTACGACGTAGCTACTTTGCTACGCCTTGTAGCACTTGACGTACAGCTGTTTGCCGACACAGTTCACGAAGTTGATGTGCCAAAGGGATGTATCATGTGGGAGAAACTGAAATAAATTTACAATTAAATATTTCTGGGGTTGACAAAAAGAATCCTCATTAACGTATTTACTTACACAAACAAGGTGCCTGTTTGCATAAGAACATTTTCAGCAATAAACTGTAGATAGGCTCATATATAATTTATTTAGCTTTGAAAACACTACTCCTTTCAAGCAGACGGTTTATTATGCAAAATGACAAAAGCAAA
The DNA here is from genome assembly GCA_916701695.1 of Agrochola macilenta. Classification (NCBI taxonomy): domain Eukaryota; kingdom Metazoa; phylum Arthropoda; class Insecta; order Lepidoptera; family Noctuidae; genus Agrochola; species Agrochola macilenta. Next base: position 2,784,264 of record OU753554.1, on the reverse strand, counting down.
ACTTTGAAGTACTCAACTTTAAAATTGCATATATGAGGGTATTTCGAAACTTTAGCAAAGCTTTAGTAGCGACAGCATCCCAGTCAGCAAGATAATATTTTACGCTACGTTTGTGCTTAGTACGTGACAATGTAAGCCCGGAACTGGAGGGAATATTTCATAAAACGAGCTTACTCCGTTACATGAGTTTCAAGTTTCACCTTAGATGCCTTTGAAAAATAAAGGTTTTTGAACGGTTTGTGTGAGATTTAATGTTAATTTTAAAAGGAAGGAAGGTTGTGAAATCTTTTTTTTTTCTGTGAGTTATATTACATGCTTCTATATTTAAATAAGGTAAACCATTACCATTACCATTACCGTGTTGAGTACGCTTGTATTCCCGAAAGGGATAAGCAGAGTGTGTACGCCCAAATATTTTGTGAGTTATAAAAGTTCCACGCCATTGACTGCGTCCGAATTCAGATTCCGAATCGCTGCCGTAATTGAAAGTTTTTTACAGTCTTCTTCTTTTCATGTGGTTAGTGACTAACCTGGTGTCAGAGTTGTAAAGCCGTTTACATGCCGACGAGAAATATCCGGTTTCCTCACGATATTTCCATTTCATTGTTTTTTTTTAACACTAATAACAACATTGGCTTTTGCCCAGCAGTGGGATGGCTCAGGCTAACTAAAAGAGTCTACTACTAGTGACAAGCATTCAAGCCTCCGCTATAATAGCGTATCTACTCTAATCTATACTTATTGACTTATATATACAGGGTGTTAGGCAGACGGCTGAACATACGAAAATGGCGGATCCGTGGGGCCGTCTGCTACGTGTTTAGGCCCAAGCCCCGCGGCTTTTGCCTAAACAGTTAACATTTTAAAATTTTATTCGTTATTTGTCGTTGCTCAAACGCCAAATTTCAATAATTTAATTTAAACATAACAAAACTGGCAACTGACTGGCTGACTGGTCTGGCTGGAACTTCCGGTCGGATGTGAAAAATTATTTTGGCCATCGATATCCTAATTCTTGAGGTTAAGGCTATTTAACATCACGCTAAGACCCTTAGGAGCGAGGCAAAAATTAAAAAAGTCTGAAAGAAAGCAAAACGAAGAAACGGTGCGGACGAGCGATGGAAGCGACGCGGTGGATAGGGGCCGAAATTTCACGCGAAAGAAATCGCAGTCAGTATTTTATTTAAATCATCTTATAATATTTTTCTTTTATCTTTTCACCACTTCTCAAGGTGGCGGTGGTGGGGAATGATGGTGATGAAATAATGTTTAAGATGTCAAAATTGCGAAATCTCGACAACTTATTCATATTAATTTGCCCTATTTTGTAACATTTTGCTCTACATACCATGATAAGTAATAATGGACAAAATGCCATTCCCAAATTGAACGTAAAAAATATTCTGCCACTGTTTCAGCTATCAAAACTCTTCAATTTCCAGTTACGTTTCCTTTCGAAGTTAAAAAGATTATGTATGCGAATAAATTTATTCTTGCGGCTTCAGGTGGGACGGGCAGGGATTTGAAAGTCTGATTCTCAAATGGTCACACGTTTGCTTATTCGTCGGGGATATGCTAATATTTTAAGATTTTGTTAGGGAAAATTGTGTCGGTTTTTTTAAAATTGTCTTCGTTTTCTTTCACGGAAATATGGATGGAATTTTGAGTTGAAATAATGTAAATTAGATACTGTAATAAAATCTAGGCTGTTCCACTGTAAGACATTGACAGCTTTTTTTACAGAAATGGCACGAGCATTTTTATCACTAGTCTTGCTCATTACATTCTGCTGATTTTAGATTACTTACTAGGTACTCCCACTTTTATGCCAATTATGGCAACATTTTGCGATGTTTTCCTTATGCCATTAGCACTAAAAGGTCAACTAAAATGTTCAGAAACAGATGCTCAACTTTGTTGATTGGCAACATGTTGCAAATAACATACACAAACATATTGCTACATCAATGCGGCCCAACATTTTGTTTACCACGAATGGACAGTCAAAGTTCACGTTTCCCCACATTTTCGAACTGACATGTAAACTGTTGTTCCCAATAGGAAGCGAATACTTCAGTGTCACTTGTCAAATTCGTTCACCTAACATGACATGAGGCTTACTCTGTATGAATTGAGCAGTCAGTGCACTATCAAAACCGCGTTGTGGGACATGCAAAACATTAAATTCCACAAAAATTTCCTTTTTAGGGTTCCGTAGTAAACGAACAACCTTTATAGTTTCGCCATGTCCGTCTGTCTGTCTGCGGCTTAGCTCGGGGACGGTTAGTACTAGAAAGCTGTAATTTGGCATGGGTATACATGTTAATCACGCCGACGAAGTGGTAAAATAAAATCAAGTTGTTTTTTTTTTGGGTACTTCCCCTATACTTAAAGTGGGGATGTTTTTCAACTACAATGTTAAGTTTGTTCTTGGGATAAATTCATTCCAACTACGAAACCCTTTATTGTGCGTGGTTCGACACGCACTTGGCTGGTTTTTTTACTATGTGTCCATGTTAATAGCAAATATGAAACACGACCTATAAGAAATTGCTGTGATTTATCTTGTCGAAGTGTGTAAAGTTGCAATTAATTAGATTTAATTTCATTTATTTGGCACCTACTTTTAACACGATCGTTTAACATGTTTGGTGTTTCTTGTATTTAGATAAACCACTTTTTTTTCCATTTTTCGTCTCGCACGCACCAAATAAAAATAATTTTATTTCTTAAATAATAACTCTTAAGAAATTAACCTAGCCAGAATCATAACACATTCAGTTATACCTATAGCAAAGCACACTCGTATCGTACAAACGTGGCCCCAGTATAAGGTGTTGGAGCAATCAAGAGGTCGTGAATGCAATCCACACTGGTCGCATACAAGATATTCGCACCAACAAACGCTTTGATTCCTGAAGTGTAGATAGAACCATGTGACTATTAGAAATAGATTCAATTGAGATTCTGTCCAAACATGTCCATTATCACTACGCTATCTACCTATATTCATTGTAATAATTCTTGGTGGTAAAACAAGAAGAGTATTATCGTTATCGAAACTGCTTCGAAAGTAATTTTGTTTCCTGAATATACTGAAAAGAGAATACATCGTTATATTTATCTTATTAAAAGAATACTAATATGTACTTTATGAAACAGTTTGGTATAGACAGACTAACATATAACGCGTAGCCATACCAAAAATCATTTAAAAAAGTACTAAGTGTAAATGAGAGGATCACTATGCGAAGATCTTACGAAACTCAAAAACTGACCGGGTATAAATACTCCTAGGTACTAATAAAGTATACAAACAAAATCCTACGCAATATCTATTTTACAATCATGGCCACACATTAAATTAATGAGACTTTTAGTAAGTTCTGGTAAGAAAACAGCTCTTTCCCAATGTTTACACTTTGAATCATTTTGCATACCTACAATCTTTACATACTACAAACAAACATGCACAATATCTATGCACATACAATAAAAGCATCTACAATAACACACAACCAGAGTTCCATTCAAACTCACCCACACACCCACATCTTTCGAACAGTAACTACATACACAACACACACACACACACACATACATATCAGATAGCCCGCCACGCGACGCGGCGTGTTCACACGATTCGAGATTACTAGGCACGTGACATACCGGTGCCTTGCCATCGTATACGGAATTTTATACCCCGACTTCACGTTTCGAACGAAACTCAGCTTGGTATGGAATTGGAAGTAGTTTGAAACGGTGATGTTCCGTGTAATGAATGAATGAAAATGAAGCACAGAACCGGTCAATGTGACTTACTTGGGAGAGGCCTATGTCAAACAGTGGACGTTTTTCATCTGAAATGATGATGAATAAATAAAATTTATTAGATATGAGAGTAAGTAATGAGTTTGTGTGTGTGTGGGTTTGTGTTTGTGCTGAGTGTGTACGTGTGTGTATTTGTGTACTGGTACTAAGTACCTACTGAACTTTACCTACTGAGTGCTAGCCTTACATAACCAGCCTATGCAAATCCACTACTGAGTACTCAGACCTGCTTCTTGTGAGAATGAGTGGCTCGTAATCAACCACATGGTGCTGTACGGGTTTGTTGGCTCTTAATTTTTTGTTTCTTCCACCATATTGAATAGATAGACCCAAGACGCGATGATGATGATAGTAGTTCCCACGACACACTTCCCAAGGACCACTACTGCGTTTATAAATAACACCTATTTCCTTTACGAAATACAACTAAAAACTTTAGTACAAAACCCGAGGTGCACCTATAAGGAAATAGATAAAAGTAGAGATACGAGGTACGAGCTACATAGGTACTCGTAAGAGCCCACAACGGCGGCGTGTTCACGCGAATCGAGATTACTTCGAACGTGACAAACCGAACTGTGCAGTTGAACTCAGAAATTGTGCAGTACACATGGCGAGACATCAAGCTTTACATTCCAGTATAAGCTGACCATGCATTCTCTAGACTTTTCGCATAATAGGAGATCTGTGTATATTGGATAGTACACCATGATCTTAAGCCGTGCGTACGAATACCTGGCTTTATCTATACGTTTCTTAGTAGGAAAACAAAGTGGAATATATAATCAGTAACCTGTTCTTAGTATATGGAAAATAAAGTGGAATAAAGTGAAGTTCATCTAGAAAATCTTTTCATTAACCGAGGCTGTCGACGATATAGTACATCTGTCGCGGCCTGCAACACGGGCATCGATGAGCAATCATGAAAATGTGGGTCGAGGAGGCTATAGTACTTTTCTCAAATAATGCGCGGTAATTCAAACTATGTAAATTAATTATAAATTCCAGAATGAATGACGGAGAACGATATTTTTTCACGCGCCAATATGTTCATTTGTTTCTTCTTTAATTTAAACAGCTCTATTTGCAAGCCAGATCAAAATTTAAATAAAATCTTCGATAAGTTACCACCTTGCTTGCCATGTGTTGAAGTAAAAAGTTCGTTCCATTTTTAAATAACACGACAGATAAGTGTTTTCAGAGTAGTTTATTCGGCCGCTAAACACGACAGATATGGATTTTCATACAAACATTGCCGGCTGGGCGCTCGCATATATTCAACCAGTAAAGCATTTTCGATTTATCTTGAAGAAGGTTGGTAAAATAAGGCTCGAATTTCCAAGCATGTTTAAAAAAAAAAAAAAAAATAGTAATTTAACTCGCTTGTAATTTTATCATTGTAGAGCAGACCATAAGGTCGTAGACAGAAAGTACTTAAAGGTATAGTTAGTATATTCTTGGAATAGAAGAATAACAAAAAATCGAGAACATTTGGATTTTTTTGTGATAAAGTTTCCAAGCGTTGCACAACCTTCGCCCTCATAATTAGGGAATATAGGGGTATGTCCGTGTCTATATAACTTGATGAGGTTTTCCTCCTCCGAAATTCATTGATATTATTTAAAAAAAAAAACATAGCATAATATCTGGCCTGTTTCCTCCAGGAGAGAGGAAAAAGCGGCCAGGTGTGTTGGACCACACACAATGAAGGGTAGTCACACATACTCGTAGGATGAACTTATCCTAAGAACAAACTTGACATTGTAGTTGAAAAACATGTTCTCATTAAGAGATTTACCATGTTATTTTAAGATCATAGACTTCATAAAGATTTTCCTGAAATATAAAAGTATAAAACTATTTTCAGTATTATATTTTTAAATCTTAGGCTAAGTAATTTTGGAGATAATGGAGAAAATGGTCAATATTCATCAATAACTTAAAAAAATATTTATTTTAAAATTTTATAAGATTTCAGACCCCCACAGTATAGGGATAACATAAAGGATCCCCATCCCCATAAAGAATCACATAGAATCATGAAAGGGGATTCCCTTTAATGATTCTATGTGATCCTATATGGGTTCCCTTTTTAATTCCCACGTACAGAACCGTAAACATCACATAAAATAGGTACCTACTTACCTTACCTTTTTTTTTCTATTATTTCTTACTGTTTGTATTTCCTGTGCGTGTCCCAAATAAAATATTTTTCATTCTTTCTTTCTTTACTTTGGAGGTTAGACCCAGCAACCTTTGTGAAATACCAAACAACTTCTTAACTCGAGTAACGACAAATCAAGTTAATTTCTTTTCATCCAGCCAGTATAAAACATTAACTGTAAACCACTGCAAAACTCCTTTAGTTACGTTCCAATAAAATAGTTCCTTTATCTCTCTCTTGAAAGCTGCAGCTAATTAAAATGTAAACAGCTGTGGCTCATCCGGTACGCAATGGATGAAACGCGGAAAGATCTGATTACACTATCGCTTAGTATGGCATGTACTTTTATACTGCACACTTTTATTTTTGATTTGAAAAATTGTTCAGTTTCAATTATTGTGAGACAACTTGCAGGTATGCTGTTTAGGTAGTGCAATTGACTATATCACAACTGCTCTCAAAATAGTCAAAGAAAACATAGTCGCACAACCTTCAACGTCTTAAAGCCAAACCGCATTAGGTACAAAATTCAAAATTCAAAAGTCATTTTTTCAAACTAGGCTGAGAATCAGCACTTTTTGAACATCAATATGACGTATGACAATACCCCAAAAACGCTCACCCTTCACCAAGAAGAAGTGGCGCAACAAACTCCCCAGCAGCACAGCTGTCTGTTCAGTTGGAAAAACTTGATTCTATATATTGTGTTTTGTGTTGTATTTATTGTGCTTATGCTAAAATAATTTACATTACCGTAGGTACGCGTTTTGATTACGACCCTCACCCTGTAATATAGAGGAGGCCTGTGTCCAGACAGTAGGAGCAATATAGGGCGCAGTTATACTTACCTATATTATATTTTCCGAAAATCACCGATCAGCTTTGTGCAAGCGTGATGATTAATGCTCATTCCTTCTCTCTATGAGGGCCTTTTCCTTACCGTAGAACAGCAAAAAGGCCTGTATAATCAAGTGAAACCATATAAGTAAACTGCACATTCTTCTAACTAGAAATAAAAGTTGCAAGGAATCCGATTACTCCATCTGACCATAGATCCTTTGTCGGTTTAATTGGATAAATGCCTGTAGCACTGTTTTGATTTGAGTTAGGAATGTAGAGTATTTCATTTGAAACGTTAATGGACTAAAAATAACTAAATACTTATTAGGTATAGGTACTAATTATTTAACAGTCACCTACATTGGCATTAGTAGGATAATATTCAGTAATATTATAATACAATCAGCGAATCAATTTGCAATCATTTTTATGTGTATTTATCTGTTCTTGTATTTACTTATATTTTATTATATATATAGGTTAATAGGTATATGTATATCCTTATATTTAAATAAATATTTATTCCACAATTTTCATATTGCACCTACCACTGTTTATCTCTGCATCACCCAAAGGTTGACTGGTAGAAAATGCCTATGGCATTAAGTCCGCCTCTGTACATTTATGTGCTTAAAGTATTAAATAAATAAATCAGCCTAGATAAGTAGGTAATTTCCAGCTGCTGGGACATAGGTCTCCTCTATGTGAAATTAAATGAAATTATTTATTCTGTTTCACTTTTTCACTTTTATTGATGACTTCGACGTTTCCTGTCTGACTAATCTGAGAAGAAACGCCGAAACAATCTCAGAGGTCACAGTCTCTTTTAAAGACCAGACATAATCTTGGACAGGCCTTATGAGGACCATGTAGATTAGTGTCTGAAATGGTCTTTTGAGAAAAGAACCACACAGATTTGAGTGGACCTGTCCAGTCAGTGCAAGCATTTGTCAGTAATCGTGGAGCTCAACTCAGAACATAGGAGCTCAACTCGACGAACAATACCAAAAAAAGGACAAAGTTAGTGAATGGTCTGATGAAGATGATGTGATGGTGATGTGGTGGTGTTGCTTCAACAACGGTGAAGGAAAACATCGTGAGGAAACCGGCATGCCTGAGAGATATTTCTCGACGGCATGTGAAGCCAAGTCAGAGGCCCATGGGCGGCTTTAAAACTCTGACACCAGGTTAGTCACTAACCACACGAAAAGAAGAAGGAGTGAATGGTCTGTAATCCGCCACGTTGACCCAGTGTGTTTTTAATTTTTTTTTAATGGGGTTCTGACATTTCGTCACTGTTATCATTTTATTAGTCTACTCACTTTTTTAATAGTACCATTAGACTAAGAAATTCATTGTCATCGCGTATCTCATCCAGAAAATTACCAGTATTTCCACGTTAAATGTCGTTGAATTCTTTTGCCGAAGAATAAGCCAACCCACTGGAACACATTAAAGATATTACACCACCTCAAAAATTCACCCCAGCGGAAACCAATTACAAAACACGGAAACCATGAATAATTTTCATGTGAACATAAAATGTTACATACTCATCTTTATTGCATAAGAATAGCATAAACATATCCAGCCTTCCTACGCTATCCCACTAGTAACTGGAGTTGTCTCAGTGAGAGGGAGTGAACCGTCCACCACGCGGGCCCATTGCGGGTTGATTTATGTCACATGTCTGCGAATTTTTGATTCTGGGACATGCCGGTTTCATCACGATTTTTTCCTTCACCGTTTTGAGAGTATTGGTGATGATAGTCAATAGTCATCACAATGTCTTTATTTTCTTCTATATTTTATTTTTTGTATATTGGCACCTTATATTCTATATTCATGTATTTAGTTATTATTTAAACGTGTTTTTGTATTTTGTGCTATGTCTTTTGTGTGCACAAAATAAACGATTTATCTATCTATCTATCTATATAATTTATATAAAGTAAAGTACCTGGCTGGATTCGGATCTACGACCTACAAATCGTTAGTCACGGTCATTCCCGCTGGGCCACCATGGCTGTTCCCAAAAATAAGGCAATACACTCATTTTTATTGCACCAACATAACTGAATAATTCAAATATCGGTGTTTGACCACTTTTCAATATGAGCGTCTTGTAATGAAACCTTCTTATTTGCTCGGTTTCTTACACAATGCCTTTAGACAGGAAATGAAAAATGAGTTTTGGTATTCAACATACTTTTCAAGTTATTATTTGTATGCGATGTGAGTTTAATTTTGTCGCTCGATGCTTGAGTCTGTTTGGTTAAGGGGTTTATTAAGACTGCATGTTTTATGGGATAGCAGTTATTTATTGCCTTTACAGCCTTTTTTTGTGAAGCTATTCAAAAGTAATTTAATTAAAAATGGGTTTTTGAAATAGTTTACTTTAAATATCAGTGATGAGGATTCAAAATTCTCTAGATCTCTCTCTACATAGATCTTTCGACGTTTATAATTTAGCTGTTTGCACCTCACACCGTACCGTTATCTACATGAACCAAACGACAAACTTGCTATCATGCACCCGATCGATATTAAGTGGAAACTTAACTTGAGTGACGTTCACGGTAAGTGAATATTGTACTGATATGGTGACAGTCAATTTTAATGAAAAGTTGAGGTCCTTGTAACAAAGTCTCTCGGAGGATGTAGGTACTATGTCTATGCTATCTATGTAGCTGTCAGAGCCATTTAAAATCTACATCGTCGCGAATCTCTCAGGGAACAATTTAAAAAGATTAATATTATGAAGGACCTTGCCAATTCATTTATGCATGAAAGTATGTAAGAAAAAATCTACATCTTTTTAATAAATTATGTGATAGATATAATTTTAATACTAGAAATGAAGATAAAATAGATCAACCATTTTCAGATTATCTAAAGTACATACATCTTTTAAGGGGTACTGTGTTACATGTTACAACAAAATACCTTGTGATATATTGCAATTAAATGAAAGAAAATTTTAAAGTCATATTAAAAGTACACTTTGTAAATAAGCATATTACAAATTAGAGGATTATATCCTAGACATATTTTCAAGCATTCTTAATGCCTGAAAATATGGTCCTGTTCCATTGGATAATGTAGAATCTAGACAAAATCAAACTGGTTGCTAATTTAATTGTATATTTTTTTATTATAAAACATTGATTTTACATTCTGTGATTACTTCCTCATACACTGACTTATTAATTGTAAAATTTTAGGAAAATCGTCTTCTTTTACAATGTTTGTAAATATGTGAGCACCTATATATACGTATATATATATATCTATCACATAATTATTTTATCTGTCCGTGCTTAATTTTTAATTCATTTTTATTCATTTATTTTCCACACTAATCTAAGCACAGTATAGGTACATAAAATAAATGGAGTGGACTGGAGCCTAAACTAGGGCAGCCCTGTATTTCAGGACTCCAGGTCTTCCTCCAGCGGCGAGTATTATTTTTTAATATTTTATAATTATTTTTACCTATTGTGGTATAGTAATTTTATTCTATGTGCATCGTTTTTACATATAATTATTTAACTAATGTACTTATACAAAATATTGTGAACAAGTAACGGTGAGTTTTATGTGTTATTTTAAAAGAGTAACAGTGGAGTTTTTTGTCCATTCGTTGAGATACGAAAACTACCTTGGGGCGACTAGAATCAATATTATTTTGTTGTAAATTTTGACGTTAAAAAACAGTGTGTTTTAGGTCAAGGGTTTATGTGTTGGTGAAATAACAGGAACATAAGACTTTTTATTTTGACAATTCTCTTGCTAATACTGATATCCGTAAGCGGTGGTATTGATTCATCATTTGTTGGTAACATAACAAAACCTCTTTTCTGTGTTCAATGCTTTTGTTTCTTTCATCTTTAAACATGGTACGGTTTCTTTACGTTACGGTGTATAACCGCGCCGTAGAAAATAGTGTCTGTAAAAAAGCTTCCATAGTGATCCATACAACATTGACGACCGTGCCTAGACACAGTTATATAATACATTTAAAAATGATGTATTTTTTTCTAAGATTCTAAAATTAATAAATTTGAAAATTTGAATAAAATGGGATGAAATTTATTTAGGGCCGTTGAACTTTACAACGTTTTTATGTGATGAAATGCTCGTAGGTTTGGTAGAAAAGGGTTGAATGGATATTTTTAATATAGGGTTTAAGAATGTATCAAAAAAAGGTCAAACTGCCTGTGTCTTCAAACTTAATAGGTATTTAAAATTGCTACATGTTTTTTTTTTCAGAAAATATTGAAACGTTCTGATATCGACGTAATTTATGCCTTTAACATAATTTGTCCTCAGAACAAAAAGATTTGATTTGAGTACGTTCAGTGGGAAGAATTTAGAACTAATTTGTCATAATTTGGGGATCTCGTGCACTAGACGGCCACGTTACCGGCAAGTCGTGGTCCGTAGCCCGGTTGCGGCTAGTTGGCTGGTTGGCCATTGCGATCAAGTGCGCGATTCGTATCGGTTTCTATTGGTCGCTGCGACCACTGGCCGAAGTTGTGGCCGGCTAGTGCGCGAGATGCCTCAGTTTACAGCAGCTGGACATAGGATCTACGACATAGGTCAGTACTCCCAAAAAACGATACTGATTTACTGCAGTATAATTTTAGATACAAAATTCGAAACAATACTCTTTTACAGCTCATTCACCCGTGACCCGTCATTGACAATTCGAAAAAAAAGGATACGTTCAGTAAGGATAAAAAAAGGAAACGATACGTACGATTCGCACGTTCACATTGCATAGCGAATCGAGTCTTTTCGCGATTCATTAAAATATCCGAATAGATGTTGACACTTGATTCGTGATTCTGAGTTCAGTCTTGGACGAGCGCATCATCGGATCCGTCACAAAAAAATCACGATTTATGTTATTTGACGAACGTGATTTTTAAAAGACGATACGAAATTTAAGACGTGTCCGTTATTTATCATGATTTGTGGTGCGTGTGAACACTGCAGCCGTGTCCGTCAAAAAAAAAACACGAGTCGTCCCCGTGTTAACGAGCCCTTATTAGTTCAAACTTCCATCACTCCTTTTCCGGAGATAGAAACTAAAAATGAGATTTCAAACAATTTCCAATACCTATTTAAAATCGTGTCAGTAAAACTCCGGCTTAAACTTTAACTAAGCTTGGTTTACGTGAGTTAAGTCAACTAAAATCATTAACGCGGACGAAGTTACCGCCAAAAGTTAGTACTTCGGTAACGTGAAAACTATTTTTAAGCCTAACCCTCTGGATAAGGCTGGGGTAATGACGGAACCTATCTTTTTTCCGTCAAAGTAAATGACCGAGTTTTAATTATAGGAGGTCAATCTGCCTAGCCTTTTCCCAACTTGTTGGGATTGGCTTCTAATCTAACCGGATTCAGCTGAATACAAGAATTTTACATGTAGCGACTGCCTATCTGACCTCCAGAACCCAGGGACTGGGTAACACGATACTCCTCGGTAAGACTGGTTGTCAGACTTTTGAGCTTCTGACTACCCGTAATGACTGTCAAAGATCTACGAATGACAGCCGGGACCACCGGTTTAACGTGCTTTCCGAGGAACGGAGGGGTATCGATATGTAATGGATGGTCACCCATTCACGATCCGACCGTGGCAAGCGTAGCTTAACTTAAGTTCGACCCGTGTGACTGTTATCACTTAGCCACGACCCCACTACAGGAGGTACCATAGAGGATAATTATGTGGTGACTTCGTAAAGTGAGGGATAAATAGAAACATGTAATACGAGTAAGTACTGCCTTGGTCTAATCGTAGTAAACGCAACTGCCAAGCGTGTCTTCTGGAGTTTTATTCCCAAAGTGTTGATTAACTATTAGAAATGTCTCGTTGGTCTAGTGACTGCAAGCACTACTGTTGAGCATGAGGTCCTGGGTTCGATTTCCATTTCGGGCAAAGTGTTATTGGGTTTATCCATCAGGAATTTCGCAGTAGCAGCACGGAGTCTAGATTTCTCTAGATTTGTCTAGATTTCGGTGCCAGTGAGCCATGACGGTTAGGGCGCGTGGCGCGCTGTCTCCAACGCCACGGACTCTGGTTATGAGCTATAGGCTCCCCTTTTGTTATCCGACTCAAAAACAGGTAGAAAAATGCGAGTGTACCTACTATGTACCTAGCTCTTCAGTGTCCCCGAAGTGGTACAAAAAGGTACATCTTAGCCCGAAACAGGCGTGATGTTGAGGATAAATACTTCGAGATGAAGAATTGTATTCGCAAATGCTACACTGTCCACGTCTGTACTATTCCAGCCTCATAAAGTACTTCGTACTTTAACAACAGCTAACTGCAAGCTATATCCGTGACATTTGCAGCATTAGCTGTTACCCAAATTATGGTAATGCCCGCTAATTTGCGGGCAGACTGACGGGGACGCACGGTCCGCGCTAAATAATGGAGCGAATGGTGACAATTTTGTGGAGTGCTAGCGAGCTCCATTGTACGAATGATTTGAGTGATCGAGGGTCAGGAGTGGGAAGGGTAGTGCGATTGACAATGTTATAGCATTGGGATGAGAGTATTGATACATATATATTAACCATTCGAGTATTTCTATAGTCGGCTTACTCTGTAGCTAGCTTCGCCCGAGTGAACCCTGATTATATTTCTAAAATTTAAACTTAAATTACTTCTTATACATCAGCTATCTGCCAGTGAGAGTCCAGTCGTTTCGGAGATTAGCCGAAACAAAAAGAGAGAAAGACAACAAGAAAATATATTTTTTTGTTTTATGTAGTATGTACCGTTTTATACTTTCATAATAATAAATGCATTTAGTAAAAAAGCTGCAACACTTCAATTTTATTTATTTGTCGTAAATATTGTAATCGCTCGTAACTCCGTGCATGTTGTCTAGCTCAGAAATCTAGTTTGAGAATTTTAATTATGTACTAGCTTTAGCTGACTTTGCTCGCGTGCAGCTTGGAAATTATTCCACGGGAATATACTATCGGGATAAAACTACTTGTGTACCAAATTTCATCGTTATCCATTTAGCCCTTAAGGCCTAACAAGGTGACAGACAGGCAGACAGACAGATGGATTGTGGCCAATATCTCTACATTTGTAAAGTCATCATAAGTCGAAATTGGATCCACCGGTAAGGCGTAAAAAGGCAACAAACAGAGTTAATTTTACATGAATAATAATGAGTACGGTTTTTAATATATTAAGAGCAGAGTGGCGGTCCAGTAAGAGCAGTGGGGTTTCATTGATGCCGGCCCCGACTTACGAGCTTTACTTTGTGTAATTTATTTCATCACCTGCTCTCAAAACGGTGAAGGTAAACATCGTGAGGAAACCGGCATGTCCTAGAACCAAAAATTCAAAGACATGTGACATCCACAAACCCGCACTAGGCCTGCGTGGTGGATTATGACCTACTCCCTCTCACAAAGAGGAAGCCTGTTTCCCAGCAGTGGGATATTTGAATAAAAGTAACAAACACACTAACGGCAGATAGATAGACCGGAAAACTAGGTTTAACAGTAAGGATGTTTAGATTCCTATAATTTACGGGCCGTTATTGGTTACAATGAAGACTCTAGTATCTTATCTATACCAATAATGAAGCAAATACCTCATAGCTTTGCATAGTAGACACTTACATAAGGTAGTAGTCACAGATAAAATTAGCTTACGAATCTATTTATACCTATACCCAGTTTGGCAATAAAAAAAACCGGCCAAGTGCGAGTCGGACTCGCGCACCGAGGGTTCCGTACTAAAAATATTTTTATTATATGATGTAACTAAAAATGTATGCTTTTCGCAATTTTTCCTTTATCTGTGCTATAAAAAATTGCTACGTACCAAATTTCAAGATTCTGAGTTCACGGGAAGTACCCTGTAGGTTTTGATTCCCTTGCGAGTGTCGAGCAGCATAAACGGCTGTATCTTTTGATTGCGTTGATTTTTTCACAGCTCCAAGGGACAGTAGACTTGAGTATTAGATATGAATTTCAGCTTGATACCTCCACGCGTTCCTGAGAAAGAAGGTCCTGACAGACTGACGGACGGACAACAAAGTGATCCTTATATAGGATCACTTTGCTGCTTGTCCGTCCGTCAGTCTGTCAGGACCTTCGTGGGATCAGGTGGGTTCCGTTTTTTTCTTTTGAGATACTGAACCCTAAAAACATTACCACTGGTAAGCAAAATGATTTGTATTTGTGATTCATTTTGCTTAACAGTGGTATTTGTTTATAAGAACCGAGCATTAGCCTACAGTCAAACTATTTTAATGCACCCTCCATAGAGAGCTTAATTTCAAATTATCATCATTTACCATAAAGCCTGCATTAACGCCATTAGGTAATTCTCAAAAACAGCCACTGGCATTCCCACTTACCTGAATTCCAAAGGAATATTAATACAATCAGAATCAATTTATCTTGCACAGGAGAATGAATGAGGGTGTATACATTATTCATGATCAATTACAAGAAACCGCGGACGCCTGTAAAATTTATGATATTGTAATGTTGAGACAACATTATATTCCCCCGTGATTTTGGAAGGTTTCGTCTTCGGCGAATTTTGATGATATTTTTATAAAGGATTACAATAAAATGTAAATAAACAAAACCGGCCAAGTGCGTGTTGGACTACGCGTAATGAAGGGTTCCGTAGTTGGGATGAATTTATCCCAAGTTTTAACATTGTACTTGAAAAACATGTTCTCCCATATGGAATAATAATAATAATAATTTATTTAGCAAAAAGAAGAAATACGAGTACAATGCATGTTACGTTATTATGGAATATATTCCCAGATCATGTTTTTCAAACTGCAAATTTAAGCTGGTCGACACGTTAACATGTAAAGCCTACTTAGCTGTGATAGTTTTCGTTTTTACGGCTATATTTATATACTACTGCTGTGAATTTTTTCACAAATCCAAGTACAACCATTTAGCTGGCAGGGGCTTTACTTTACTTAACTTAACTTTAATCTAACAAAAATTTGTATTTTAATTAAGCTTAATATTTCGCAAACGGATTCCTGAATTGAAAAATGATTTAATTACACCCACAATATTTAGACGAGTACAAAAAACATCCCCACTTTACGTGTAGCGGAGGTACCCTAAAAAAAAAAAAAGATTTTATTTTACCATAGTTAATTGATTCAGGCGTGACTTTGCGGAAATCCATTATAAAAGCCCGCACCGCACCGCACTGCTACCCCAGGAACCGAACCTGTTAAGCGGTTGGCCTAAAACAATATTTCGGTTAAAATGTAAACTATACGTTCAACACTGGCTCAGCTCTAGTTAACAATACGTACACAATCACCTAAGCCCTGAACAAAAAAAAACATACAAATATCTTAAAAACACTTTACCTACGAACTTTATATTTACCTACATTTTTGTACCTTCAGAAAACTACGCAGCAGACTAGCACCTACCTATAAAAATAAACGACAATCACCAAAGAAATAATGTAGAAACACTTTGATAAAATTCACACGTAAAAGAGCAACCGTCGCAAAGAATATAAATTTATAGAAGCGAAACTATCGAACCAAACGTATTGGCAACGCCAATAATAGGACTGGCCAACGCAGTCAGTATTGCATAGACGAGGATGTTATAACAGTAGAAGCACTCCCTCCCTACCTCGGTAGGGAGCAGTATGTGAACGTAGGTGACATTTAAAGGAACACGCCAATATAATATTGTTTATTAGATTTTCACACTACATAAATTAGCCATGTCACATAACGTGGTACCATAAGACTGATTAAATACTTGTATTACAATTATAAATAAAGAAAGAAAAAGTATTTTTTGGAATTCGCTTAGAAGAAGACAACTAAATTGCTAAATAATATGACACAAACAAAAAAAAAACAATTGTATATAAAAAAAAAAACCTAAAGTTCTTTACGATGCTTAATCCCTGCAGCATAATGCAACGATTAATTGTGATATGAATATAGGTACGGACAATGTAGGTTGCTATTCCGTTTTTTGTAACCATAATTTGATTTAAAAGAGTGTCCGTGGAGTTTCTTGCCCGTTCTTCTCCATAGGTACCTACTACGCTTTGGAATGGGCATCTAGCTTCATATTTCTGACTGACGGACCCCTTGACAATTTAAAAAGTGCCTGTAATTGGTTTATCCTAACTAATAATATAAATGCGAAAGTGAGTTCGAGTTGAGTTTAAGTTAAACAATCAGTTTCCCTATTGTACAACATAAGTGTCGCTTCTGTACAGTTGTATTAGTCTATGTCGTCGCCAATGATACGTAATCGAAATGTAGCACTTTATCAAGTAAACAAAAAACGGCTTACGACAGTTCTCATAGAATTACATTCTAACTGAATGTTGGCTTTTGGGGTCCTTGAGTTTAAAGTGAAATGCGAAATATGTACCGAAAGGTTCTTAATGAAATGCTATGAAAATAGATCCAGGTGCTGACAAGGACTAGAAAGATCTAAGCAAAAACGTCTTAGAGAAAAAGTAATTAATATAATATCGTTTGAACTTTAATCTACTTGAACAGTGAACATAATATTCTGTCAGTTTTATTTAATAAAATTATACTCGTACTTTGTGCCTATTAGAAAAATACCTAAAACTATAATTATATAAATCAATTGCTGTTCGTAAGTCTCGCTAAAACTCGAGAACGGCTGGGCCGATTTAGCTGATTTTGGTTTTGAAATGTTTGGCATAGTCCAGGGAAGGTTTAAACGGAGAAAATTAGGGTAGGTAGGATAGGTAGGGTAGGTAGGGTTTAGTGCTACCTGTGCGAAGTCGGGGCGGGTAAAGCTAGTGTGTTATAAAAATAATACTTCTTTCTTATCTCCACCTTAAATATTAGACAGAAGATTTGAAATAAAATCAATTCCAATATAGCCCCCTACCAGTCGATAAGGATTCACTATCGCCTATACCAAGGATTTACCCCAAACCCGGTTTAATCCCTCAGTCACCTGCAACAACATCCGAGGCCGGGAAAGAGGTCCTCCGTAGAACCAGATGGAAGCGAAACAATTTTGCATAATCCCAAAGACCGGGCAAGGGGAGCCGTATGCAAAATATAAGGATGCCTTTAAAATTGTGGTTCACAGTGAAAATAAAATGACATTTTACTTCTGCATTCTGTTTTTAAAGTGCCGTTGCAAAGTGTCAGTTTGGTAGTCTGGTTGTTCGTTTTTTGGGTTGGAAATTATGACGATTTTTGTGGTTAGAGTAAAGTCAAAACTTTTTCATGTTGATTTGTTAGGCTACTTCTAGACAAGGGTGCACTATAATCGAACACGATATACTAAGCTATTATGACATCCCATCCAGTATACATCATCAGCCTAGTCCACTGTTGGACATAGGCCTCTCCAATTGCACACCATTCAGCTCGATTCCCGGCAACTCTCATCCTGCTGCTATCTACCCTAACAGTCATCGGTTTTACGGCTAAGATGGCGGCCCATTTTCACTCCAGCTTGCTTATTCTGAGAGCTGTCGACAACTTTGGTTCTCTGCCGGATGACCTCGTTCCGGTTCGAACCCTCAAAGAGACTCCAAACATAGTTCCATCCAGTATTAAAACAAATTTATCACTCTTCGTTTGAGTTTTATGTTTCACTAGTTAAGTTCCTATGTCAATGTTTTTTTTGTTCAGTTACAGTTATTATTTATTCATGGCATGAGCCCACAACAGTTTTAATTATATTTTATCTACACACACATCAAATA
Source organism: Agrochola macilenta (assembly GCA_916701695.1). Classification (NCBI taxonomy): domain Eukaryota; kingdom Metazoa; phylum Arthropoda; class Insecta; order Lepidoptera; family Noctuidae; genus Agrochola; species Agrochola macilenta. The sequence goes on along the minus strand of OU753554.1, from coordinate 2,765,668 downwards.
AACAGCACAGAAAATAGTAAAACAAATAAATTCACATCAAAATATTACGGAACCCCCAAAGCAGCTACCGACTTTCACCAAAAAATTCCATCAAAAGGCGTTACCATTCAATAGAGAAAAATGTAAACGAAATAGAGTCGAAAAGTTATGCCTCGCCCGTCATAAGATAAAGAAAGGTTTGTTCTAAAAGATAATGTTTTTATATCCTCCGAAGCCGTTCACATACTGTGTTATAGATTTGGAATATTTTACCCATATCCATTGGGAGGATTTTTAAGAGATATGAGGGTATATCGCACTGATAATATATTATGGTGGCTGGAGCGAAGAATTGGTGATATTATTCATGAAAATTCAATATAGATTGTCGAGTTTTAGGATTCAAAAAGTTGAAAATGTCTTTGCATATTACATTGAATTTTGGTTTAATGAATAATGTCGAAGTGTCCTTATTTTGCGTTTATCACCAAAAAAAAACAAACACCATTTTGTATTCTGACGGTGGTGTAGTGTACGGGACAGTCTTAAATAACATCTGTCTTAAAAGTCCCTCTCCAAGTTATAAATAGACAACAGCGAAAATAAACTAATTACCAAAATTAACCCTTCACCCGAAACTGTCCAAAACAAATCTAAACAATTTTAACAATTTTTTGTCTGAAGTCGGTCATTAAATTAAATCACTCCAATTACTTTTGAAGTCCGCAATCAAAGAGATGATAATGTCCTTAAAATGAGTCAACTATGTCAGTTAAAATAATTAATTCCATCTGGACTTGGAAATAAACGATGGTAAACAATTTATAAGGGTAAAATGTGGGTAAATATGACAAAATAATACACGCTTCCTCATAAAACCGATGGTCACGTAATGTTAAAGACGTGTGCCTAGTGTAGTATGAAATAATACATAAACTAGAGTATTATAATATAAAGCGTTTTGAAATGAATAAAGACACATCAGTACCTCGAAAAATACAATGTAGATTTCGAACCTTATGTTTACACTGCACACAACAGCCATGTACTTTAGGTACCTATTAAAAAAAAACAAAGTACAAAAATACATAAGAAAAAATACATATAGACGAATATATAACCTCCTCCTGAAGTAATTTAAAAACGATTAGAGAGCACAATATGGCCTATCAACATAATACTCGTATGTATTACAGTTTCCACTAGGAAGTTAAACTGAGCAAGTTGAACAAAACGCAACGTTAGTGTCAAAACACATACACACGATATGACGTCGCATCGTGGCACATTGCGATGTCGTGTCACGATGCAATGTCGAGTCGTGGAAATCTACTACGACGTGCATCGTAAAAATTCACAGATTCAAAGACGATGCACGATCTTGATGTAGATCAATCAATCTGAGTAACTGGGTAATACGATACCCCTTGGTAAGACTGGTGTCAGACTTTCGGGCTTCTGACGACTCGTAACGACTGTCAAAGATCTACGAATGACAGCCGGGACCAACGGCTTAATGTGCTTTCCGAGGCACGGTAGATTCTCGGTATGTAAAGATGGTCACCCATCCACTGACCAACCCCGGCAAGCGTAGCTTAACCTGATGGATCGACCAGTGCGGCTGTTGTTACTTAGCCACGAACTCCTCTCAGATCTTGATGTAGATCAATTAATAGCCCCAGTGGATACTCATCTTTGTCTATTGAACATTGAATGCGGCACCGGCGCATGGTTGCATCGTTAGTTTTCACGACATGGCGTCGTTTCGTGAATTTTTACGATGCGCGTCGTCTTGTTCTTCTTCTTTTCGTGTTAGTTTGTGACAAATCCGGTATCAAAGTTTTTAAGCCGCCGATGGGCCTCTGACTTGGCTTTACATGCCGCCTCGTGTGTTCCGTGTTGGTATCACATGTCTGAGAGTTCCACTCTATGACATCGCATCGTGGCTCGACGGCGCAACGTGTATTATTCCAAGAGATAGCCGTACTTTTGGTAACTATCGCTAGGAAGGCTGAGTCAGTATTTGGTAGGTGTAGAGCCCTCCTCTGGTGAGAATGGTGACGGTCTGCCCGCATGCGGCCGGCCAAGTGACTATCTATCGCCGCTCAAAGACGAGTTATTGTTACCAAAAATTAACAATAGCTAGGAAGGTTGATACCAGTACGGCATTATGATATGAGTAGTACCTGTGCGAACAGTATAAAAACTGACGATATTAATCGGCCGGTTCACTAGATATAGTCACTTGGCCGGCCGCATGCGGGCAGACCGTCAGCTCACCAGAAGGGGGCCCTATATCTACCAAATACTGAATCAACCTTCCTAGCGATAGTTACCAAAAAAAGTACGGCTATCGCTTATACTATATTGTTTGGCTCTTAATAATAAAAACATATTTTACTTCTGCCAATACAATAAGCTTGTTACAGCTTAACTCTCGTCCTTCGTGGATTCATAAACCAAAATGTCCCCAATCAAAGCTAACGACGTCACCATTAAAAGGGACTTAATTAAATCGGTAACAAGTAAATTACAAAGTGACATCCATGGTAAAGGGCCAAACGACAGCTCTTTGATATAAGCTGAATAACGCTCGTTATTAATATTACAAAACAAGTCACTTTAATCATGTTAAAAGATTAATATCAAAATAGTAAGTATTTTTTTTTTTTTTGGAAGTACGTAACAACAAATTAATTATTTAGTAAATATCTGTGGGCACGGGAGTGCCTCCCGCCAAGTCAAATAATCGATAGTCCGGATAGCAAGACTTAGGTAAGTAATTATTGAAAAGGACAATAAATTATTAACATTAAATTAGGTTAAATTTATACTGAATAATGTCAGAAAGTAGGTACTTAGGTACATATAGTAATATTAAAACATACATATATTTTACAACTTTCCAGTTAAACCCAAATACTATTAAAAAATTTGATAATCTAGTGCTACTGTTCTATGGAAAACCAAAAACCAGTTATTATTACTTTAGATTTTAGGTGGATAACGTTTGCAACTGTTTCAAACAGTAAAATCCAATTAGTAACAAAATGGAAGCAGTAAAAACATGGTACACTGTTGTTTACACGTAGAACACCTGTCTCTCAGACTAGACAGTCTAAAACTGTAGTGTTTACTAGTTTTGTCACTGTATTGTTCATCAACTGAACGATTTGTTTTGGGATAAAATCTGCAGGTAATATTTAAACAAATTGGTATTATTAATTAGTAATTTCAAAATTATCAGCATCCTCCTTATTTTGGGGACGACGCAGCTTATGTGCGTATCGGTTTTTCTGCATATTTCGTGATTATTGGTATAATGTTTAGAATAATAATAATGATATAATTACTGTCAGCTATGAAGCTGCCTTATAAATATTATATATTTTTCTGACATACATCTCAATCAGCAGCATCTCATTATGATATTTTTTTAATTTTTTTTAAGTGTCTTGTTACCAATTTTTTTTTTTTACTTTTTTTTTTGTTGCTTTTAATTATTAATTAAACTGGCTAAAATCCAATGACGTAAATTTTACTTTCATAATCAATCTCTTCAATTAATTTAACCCAAACCCATAAAAAATCAAACATTTTCAAAACTCCATACAAAATCCGATACAATTTAAAATTCCGTACCTGGATAGTGCTTCGGTAGCAGACAAGGCCCCTCAGAGGCTGCAGTCAATGGTCCAGACGCAAGGTAATGCTAAACAATTTCTCTTTGACGGCGCTCAGCTTTGGGTAGAGCACTGGAAGTGATTTGTAAATACTTGTTACACGGCTTTGGGTTTGTTGCTGTGTAAGAAACGTAAGTATGATTTTATTTAAAGACGCCGATCGGTTGGCAGGATATATTGCAATAAAAAGCATATAAAAATAACAAAAAAAAGATATAACAGTACTCGTATTTCTTGATTGTAATCTAATCTAAGCCTGTATTGTCCCACTGCAAGGCAATAGTACAGAATTGGTTGGACAAAGGGAGAGCCCTTTGTCCACACAATTCAGTTTTCTGCCAATGCGGGCCAGACGTTTCGGTAGAAATTTCTTGAGTACATTTCAAATATTATGGTGGTGTGGGTCGATACTGAATTGTTGAACAGTGAATCTTTACATTATGATTTTAGTAGTAAATAATTAAAAGCGGTATGTTTTTATTTGCATTTGTTTGATGAAAAAAAAAAGATTCTTTTAAGCAGAGGTTATTTGTTTTACATAACATCCATCCCATATCTGCACCATTTTAGTAACAATTTCATTAGATACATCTTAACGAGCGTTGGATTAAACAAAATTTGCACCCTCGATGGAATGTCTGTTGCTAAGCTAACACTACAACTCGGAATTTGTACGGGAGAAATTCAGCAGCTCGAAATTTGTTGCTACTTATCTAGCTTGGTACGTGGCAGAACATGCATAGAATAATATTCCCAAGTACCTACCTAGTATTCGCCCCAGACCACATAATGTTTTTTCATTTTCAAAATTGTCGTCTGTCTAACGAAATCACTTCTGCTTTTGTATATACAATTTGCAATGTTGCGCTCCTCTGTGCATTTGTATTTTTATCTAGATTTACATATTTTACTCCGTCGCTTTAACTCCTTCTGGGAAAACTGCAGATATAGTGAAGACAAATCGTTTGGAGACTTCAATTTTTAAATTCAATTTTGTGAAAATATTGTTTGAAAATCTATTTCATACATTTTATTATTATTTAACTATAAAACAATTTAAAAACTAACAGACTTAAAATAATAATAATACGTAATAATATGTACAAGTATATAAGAAAGGGGTGGGGGGGAACAATCATAGGGCATCAAAAAATTCGTCCGCATCGTTGTCAACAGGAAAAGTGCCCAAAAGGCTGGCAGCATTGCCACGTTGTATGGCAATGCTGATTCTCTGGCCGAAGAATAGGCCAGCCTTCTGGCCACATGAAGAGTCGACCAACCGCTTTGCGATGTCTTGAAAGACTAAGTGGGTACTCGGACCCCATGGCCCTAGTGTTTCAACCCCAAACGGCTCAAACATATAAGTCCCAATAAGATTGTAGTATTTGCGCCGTTTGAGGTTTTCCGCACCTGCAGCAGCAGCCCCAGCACAGCCCACCATGCTAGGAAGATGGGATGGCGCAAGGGTGTCGACACACGTTGCATCCCACACCAATGGCCTACCTACCTTCCAAGGCATTATGGTCATTCCGTCTGGTCTCTTCCCATCGTCGCGTGTCAAGCCGTTGGGTTCTAGAACAGCTGGCACCCCGGCGGTGACAAGAGCACGACGGATGATGTCATTAATGCTGGCGTGCCGTGCTCTCCGACCTGCGCTTTTACTGCAGGATAGACCAGCTTAGTGCCTATGTTGGGTGACGGTAGCGCCTGAAGCCAAAGGCCCGACTCCCACTCACCCACAGCCAGCAGGCGGGCACGCTCAGCAGTATTGGTGGACATATTAATAAGATTGTTCCGTACCAACCTGCAGAGCGGCTCATCCCACTGCCTCTGGGAGGACAGGTTGACGGGCCGATCTGTATTCGGGAAATAAAATAAAAAAATAAAATCTATTTAAGTTATGTAAAAATATTTATCTACACTAACTGAATACACAGCAGAGTAAAGAAAATCTAATCACAAATATTTTTACAATTCGTACGTAGTGCAATATTGTGGAGCTTCTCGAGTTATTTATTGCACTGACAAAACTTACAATGGCGAAGGGTCTCAAAAGCTTTTGTAAAGGCCAAGTATTCTGGAAGAATTTCTAACAAGGTACAACGTCGCATGTTAATTTATTTTCATGGAATTTTCCACAAGCGTAATGTAAATACATACTTCTATTATTTATTCAGGTTATTTAAAGTGTGTGCACCAGCAACCTTAATTTATTATATTTAGGTAGATATTGTAACTCATTTCCCTACAAAGTCCTTAACATCATTTCCGTCATCTCTTAATTATGTCATCCATAAAATACTTGGAAATTCATAATTATTTGCTGATTAACATAAAACACAAGTAAAAAGAAAAGATGACAAAAAAAAAACAATATACGGGGTGTCAGGGACATCGACGCGAAGCCGGTTACCATGGATTCAGTACATGATTCTGAACCCCCCTGCGTTGACATTTTTCGTCGGTTATTTGAAAAAAAAAACATCTGCTCCATACATTTTGACCGCGTAGGCATTGCACTTTTCTATGAAACAGCAGATTTTTTTTTAATAACCGACGAAAAATTTCAACGTAGTGTGAGTCGATGTCCCTGCCAACCTGTATATCAGTGCACAAATTCAAACTTGCTTTAAACTAATCACTGTCAAACGAAGTGTTAAATGCAAAGAATCCAAAAAATGTACTAAGAAAACGTTACGTCATAGCTCATGTAGGTAAGGACCTATTACGGACGTTTCAATTAAAACCCAATGTTAATTAATGTTCTAACTTGTTTAATTACCGCCGTTTGTTTTTCAAGAGTTGTCTTGTGGGCTTCAAAGCCTACCCCATCTGTTTTCGTTGGTGTCGTAAGCTTATTAAGGATTTTGTCGGAGAGATAAGTAGCAACAAGAATTTATGTTTGAATTTCGTTTTGTTCAAGATTGGCACTGAAGCTTGATAAATTCGATTATTAATAGGGTTATACTGGCAGCGTTAGAGTGATAGGCTTACCGAGTTCGACACATGGGTAATATTTTATTACATTATTACCTACCTTACAAAATGCAGCTCATTTAGGATGAATTTAACCAATGAAAGTGAATGTGATCAGCACATCAGCTGAACCGTGTACAAGATCTGTCAGTGTCAATATTTCACAACAATATGACATGCACTGACTGCTTTTGATTTTGAAGATGTGCTGATGGCGTTCAGTTTCATTGATGAAATTCGCCCTTAGATATCTACCTTTTCCAGAGTATTTTTAATGTCTACAATTAAGGTATACACGCAAAGGAAGAATCATTATTCAGTACACAATTTCACTTCGACACTAAGCTTGCAACAAAATTTATTTTGTTGCTACATGTATTATAGACACATAAACCTAAGTGTGAGACAACTTAGGTATTATAACCATCTAAAACTGACTTCTAGACCTAAAAGGACCACACAATGAAACCTGTCATAATGAAATTTCGCTAAGTATAACTTTAACGACAAAAACTTTGACCAAACCGCGACATGAGACGGGTTCTACAGAAAGCGGAGCGATAATCGGGATGACTTCGGACCATACGGACCAAAATTATACGGGGTTTAGGGGTATGAGGAACAGGGTGTAAAGTTCACTCATCCCCCATAGAAAAGGGAGGATCCTCCGACAGGACGGGTGTGATGTCTGGCGGGCAACTGCCCAGAGGTTTGAAGTTGGGAGATTCTATATACGTTTATCGCGCGGTAAACTCTAATTGCGCGATGCAGGATTTTGTGTGACGTCAGGATGTTATGTGACGTCAGGTCTTTGATGCGTAGTTCGCATGTAGCGATGTAGATGCCGCTACAGGGGTGTCAGGGACATCGACGCGAAGCCGGTTACCATGGATTCAGTACATGATTCTGAACGCCAGGGGCGTTCAGAATCATGTACTGAATCCATCGTTCCAATCGTTGAAATTTTTCGTCGGTTATTAAAAAAAAAAACAGCTGCTCGATACATTTTGACCGCGTAGGTATTGCACTTTTCTATGAAACAGCTGTTTTTTTTTTTAAATAACCCACGAAAAATTCAGAATAATGTACTGAATCCATGGTAGCCGGCTTCGCGTCAATGTCCCTGCCACCCTGTATTGACAAACGTATACGTCGTTCCTTTTAAGAACGGAAGTGAGATAACAATCATCATGCTTGCAAAGCTAAATTGTGATAAAAATATTGTCAAAGGGCTTCCCCAATTTATCATTGTATCAACAAATACCTCATGCCGTTTTCAGCAGCAAAAAAAAGAAAAAAAAAAAAAAGTTTGCGATATTTTTTTGCGGTTCAATAAATATTCCTAACGACGAACCTGCTAGTTGTAACATTTTTGTTCTATAGAGTGGATACCACTTTATTGCAAACCATTTTTTTTTACGAATGTTCCTTTCAAATTAAAAACTATATTATTTTTACTTTGTTGAGTTTTATTATTATTAAAAAATATGGAAGAAAATAATTATGTTTATTTAGCACACAATGACACAATATATAACACAAATAGAATTTATTAAAAAAGTAAAAAAGTTAAATATCCCAAAAAAATCTTGTGTATTCAGAAATCTTAACAGAAACATATATTTTATCGCCAAACCAAAATTATGTGCAATGATCTAAAAAAACTAAGAAAAAGGAGTATGTTAGGATCGTTCTGTAGTTTCTGTCTACCCCATGTCTAGAACGCGTGAGTGTATGTATCTAAAAAACATAATTTTAGATCAACCCAAAATATCCAGCTTTTCATACTACTCGGGTTTCTAACCTGCGTAAAAAACAACACGTGACCCTTCTAAAAATATCGCCTTTTCTCTGACGCTCGCCTTACCAACTCCCTGTACCTATGTAGGCACCTATGACTTACACTTTCGCATTGTTTTTCTAAAACATTGCGGTTGACAGAGTTGACGGGGGTCGCTTCTGTAAAAAAGTGGTGGAGGGTACCTACGACACAGATGTTCCATTATACGGTGAGGAGAGGGTTGACTCTTGTCTTTTGTGGCCACGAGTTTTAGGGTGTTCGTGCTAATGTAAATTTAATTTGGGTAGAAAGTCGATTTCGAATGGTGTTTTAAAGAAGGTTGGGGCGGTGTTTATTTTTTAGATTCGGTGTTTTTTTATCGTCAAATAAGTCGTACAGAAGGAATTGTTTTTGTGTTGGAATGAATACGAATGTCCCTTGAATTTTTGCGCTTCTATCATTGTATATATTTTTCCGGTAGTCATTGATTCGGGATTAATGTGAGTGTACAGACTTCTGCTTAACCCTTCGCGGAATACAGGAGTGACGTTATGTATGTTATTTCATTGATCCGATACTTACTCAAATGCTCACCTATTATATCTTAAGGCTACGTTTTCGTTTGCACTGTCTTGCCACACAGACTTTGCCGATACATTAATAGCCATACCTATGTAAGTATAAAACGCTGCTTGGTAATATGTAGGTTCCGGCTTTTACAATAAACTCTATCACTTCTATAGTCAGCAGTTTCAAATATTCGCATTACATAACCTAGAAATCCTTTAAAACTTCGACACAGTAACTACATACGCCTTAATCCCGCATATGCGCATCGCTCAAAGCCCAAACTTAACTCTAATACCTCAGTGCTTAACTCCCACAAGGCCATTAGTATTCTACGCCATTCTTTTAACAGCACTAAAAACGGTAAGTAAAGCAATTTCGTTGCAAAGTATTTACCACATGAGAGTAAAGTTAGGGTGCTTACTGACTTAGCATTTGTTTTGTGCGTTTAACAAGGATATACGTGGTTAATTGACTCAGGCGTGACTTTGCGGAAATCCATTATAAAATACAATAGACGACGTATATTTAGTAACCTAATCCGCGTAACTGTTCTTAAAGAGCCATAAAGAACCCTTTAAGAAATCGACACGTTTCAAGGCTATACGTATTTTCTGAATATGTTTGATCATTATTCTGATTTAAATGATTACATTCGAACTCTGAAACCGCAACCTAACTACTGAGAAAACCGGCACCCAATTTAATTCTATACTATTAAATGAGCAATATTTGTATAAAATGTATATATACGAGTATTTGTAATCTCGTTCTCGAAAATGGCTCTAACGATTTCGTTGAAAGTTGCACAGGGGTTGACCGGGGCAAAAAATCAATTTAGCTAGGTCTCATAATCTGGAAAATCTCTATTTCCACCCGAGCAGTGCTCGGTCGACCAGGTACTTATTTTAAAGTAAGAATGATCATCGGGCTTTTGGGATATTATTGGAACGAGTTGTTGGAGTTATTTAATGCGGCTTGCGGTAGGAGTAAACAGGCAGAAATTGTCAGGTGAAAAAGCTTATATATTTGCGACTGTCTTCTTATAATTTATACTTTGTCTTTCTGAGAGAGAGAAGTGTGCAATTCGTCAAAATGAAAATCCAAAATGGCGGCTGCAAAAATTTTGCGTCGTGGGTGTCGTTTTCATAGTTTTCGAGGGTGCTAAAGCCGATAGTGGCTTGGCAGCTACGAAAATTATGTTTTTGTTTTAAATCACTTTATGCACAGAGCAGTCGCAAAATCTTTGCGAATAGATCACGTTTTTGATAACCACACTAGCTTTGCAAATATTATATTAGTTATACGACAGTAAACGCACTCCAAATCCGCTCAGTCAGTAAAATCCCTAACATGAACACATTAGGTAAGAAGTCTAAGTCTCGCCCACGAGAGGCTTATAGAGTTAATCTGATGACTCTTATAGATCATATTATGGCTGGCTTTGACTGTGTTCACTTAATATTTATACCTATGATGATATTAGATTGTGGCGGACAAAATTTATGGGCACTTCTTTTAACCGAATAAGATTTATCCAAGTCGTTAACAGTCGTTAATGTGTGGTATGCTGAATCTCGCACACTGAATTAAGTATTGCGATCATCTGGAGTAATGAACGCGTTGGTAATCTCGGGTTTTTATTATGTGTAATTTCAGCAAACTATTCTTCTAAATTGAGTAAATTTAATCCCTTAATGTAGGAAAGGTTATTTTTGCTACCGGATACGTGGTCTTACCTAAAAATTTTACGAGATTTAAGAGTAAGGCTCAAGCCTCAGCCTCATCCTTGAGATGGTTTCCACTGAGTTAAAAACTCTAGAGTTCTTACAAGAAAACAATGTAGCACAATTTCATTACCTTCTTAATTATCCGCTAACCGCTAACTAAAACCGTAGGTAATTAACTTCTCAATGAAATATTTTTATTAGCACAGGAAATTCAGCTGCTCTTAAGTGGGTCATTTATTTTGCACGCCATTGTACTAAACACTGAGGCACTTAGCCTAGCACGTAATCTTCTTAGCGTTCGCTACATACTTATATAAATGGTTAATATTCGGAATATTACTGAAATTCTGGTGTGATGGCTGTTAGAGTAATTATAGTTTGAAAAAGGATAATGAGTGAAAATATAGTATATTAATTAACTGAAGGCGTTCCCGTTAACCTGCAATAGTATAACGTCCATACATGCAACAAAAAATACAATAAAGAAAAAAATAAAACATAATAATATTCACAAAAAATATTAAATTCAATTATAATATAATTATTATAATTAAATTATAATTGTTCACGGGCACTTTTATTTTAATGTGAAAAGACAAGATGTGCGACAAGTGCGCGTGTACAGAGCTAATTAACATACTGTATTACTACGCTTTTATGGATAGAATAGAATATAATTTATTTATTGTCATTTTATCGCATTTATACTCGCTCCACAGAAACGTTACACATTTTTTATTTGTATAATAGTTTTTAATACACAAATTCACAGCGTAAGGGTACTCTAGGGTAGTTACCTTTGCCTTCTCATGTATATCTTCTTCTTTTCGTGTGGTTAGTGACTAACCTGGTGTCAGAGTTTTAAAGCAGCCCATGGGCCTCTGACCGGGCTTCACATGCCATCGAGAAATATCTCTCAGGCATGTCGGTTTCCTCACGATGTTTTCCTTCACCGTTTTTGAAGCAAGTGATTTTTTTTTCTCATGTACATTTAAGTAGATACCTACCAACATATGTATCTACAATTTATACAGGGTGGCAGGGACATCGCCGCGAAGCCGGTTACCATGGATTCAGTACATGGTTCTAAACCCCCAAGCGTTGAAATTTTTCGTCGGTTATAAAAAAAAAGTCTGCTGCTCCATATATTTTGACCGCGTAGGTATTGCACTTTTCTATGAAACAGCTGTTTTTTTTTAAATAACCGACGAAAAATTTCAACGCAGGGGGGTTCAGAATCATATACTGAATCCATGGTAGCCGGCTTCGCGTCGATGTCCCTGCCACCCTGTATAAGTGCGTAGGTGAGGGGATAAGTATGTGTTGTACAATATGAAATGGTGTGACAAAGCCTCTTCCTTTACCTAATATCTTCGGCATGAAATATACGAGAATAGCTTCCTATGTACTGATAAGTAGCTATCTACCTACATGTATCTACAATGTATATTATCTTTTCGTGACACCGATGTTGGTCCCATGTTGATATTTTTCAGTTTGATGGCCTGTACCACCATCCATAAAGGAAATGGAAAACGGTGGGCCCAAATTTTAATAAGTTGAGATATGATGTAAACAAATTGTCATATTTTTTTGTCTTAGTATATCAAAAATCTGCTCAATTCTCAATCTGAAAGCGGAGAATTAAGAGAAAGATAGTTTTCCTGAGATTATTGATTAATTGAGTAATCGATTACACAATTACAAAAATAAAACCTTCGCTTATAAGTATAAAGTGCATTTAATTATTTTGAGTTAACTACCTAGAGTAAACTCAAAGTAATTAAATGCACTATATACTTATAGACAATATAGTGTTAATTTAACACTATAGTCATAGTACCTACCTACCTACCTGAACGAAGACACACTGTGTAAATAATATAAACTATTTATAAACAGAGCGTAAATAAAATATTAATTTATTACTGAAAAACCATTTTAATGACAATCAATTTCATATCGATTAAAATTAGTTTTATATTTATAGTCTATGTCACTAGCATGAAAGCTGACTAAACATTGACACTTGACAGTTGCCGACTGCTCTTGGTTGCTCACTCGTTTCATGTTTTCCGATGCGTTTTTAGTGCTTTCCAGATTTTTTTTTTTTTCATGTTCAACTGCTTTGTTTTTTACGCAACACACTGGACACCGAAGATCGCTCACACGTTTGACTTGGAATGGTTATTTTGGATTTTATCGCCGCCTTCATTTGGATTGGATATTGTTGAAACGATGGATCGCTGTTCAGCGAGGGACTGATAAGTTTAAATCTATTCATTCACACCATTTTCATCTCGTTACATTCAAGACCAAGTTTGAATGTAATCGTTTCCGTCTCCTTTATATTAATACTTCATCACTCAACTCTCTCTTTTCTTCGTCTACTCAGTTTTATTAGACCGTACATTGCATTTCCGATTCGAAATGCAATGTAAGGTCTAATAAAATTGACTGCATTGAACATTCCGGCTAAAGTATCATAAATTCTTCACTCATGTTGGCTCTTTAAACTACGAGTTCGAATTCGGCATCAGTAGCTACATAAAGCTTGATCGTTTAGCCCATTAGACGCTAAATAGAGTGTTTCTGGAGTTACTCCTAGATTTACCATTCTCATCACTAAAGGCTAAGCTCGTTTGAATATCTCGCCAGTATTAGCAAGTATTGTTGCATATCGCATTAGATGTCTAAAGAGTACAGAGCTACTACTGTATCTCCGGTTTTACTATTATTGAATAAAAACGATAACATAGACTACTCAATGCTAGGTAAAAAATTGTCTGAAGTTCACTTCAAATGAACGAAAAGTCGTAATGTTGTTATTTTTTTTGTATATACCCATTCAATCTCCAGAGTTATATTCTATATCTAGGTTTACCGAATAAAAAAAAAGTAATAATCCCTATTCTATTATTATCAGGTGCTGTATCCTAAAGAATACATCGTAACTAATATTATTAACGCGAAAGTGAGTTTGTTTGTTCGTTACACTTTCATGCTAAAACCGCTGTACGGATTTGGATGAAATTTGGTCCATGCCCGTTAATTCTTATATCGGTAAGAAATTTCATGCGGATGAAGTCGCGGGCAGAAGCTAGTTTACAATAGTCCAGAGTTTGCTTCGTTAATGACCGACACACTTGTTCCCCATACAGTACTGTTGCACCTAGTCGCATATCTGGAAGTTAGACTACCACTTGAGACGGTGGCCGGACGCCAAACAATGGATGACGCTGTAGAAATAGTTGCAGAAGATCCAGTGGTCTTTAGTACATCTGGTAATGGTAGAAAATATTTAAATTTTTGATAAATTCACGAGTAACCAAATTCTGAAAATGACAAAATTCAAAGTTTTACATTAAAAAAACGCCGCCTGAGTGCGAATAACAATCGCAGTGTAAGGGTTCCGAGATCTCATGGCGGCATGGAGGGTGCGATTGTCGCAATCCAGCGCTGGGCACGCCACAATTGTGGCGATAAGTCCCCTCTTTGAGGAGTGGCTAGAGATTCGCCACGGCGTCCTCATCTTCCACCTGACGCAGGTCCTCACCGGACACGGTTGTTTCGGGAGGTTCCTGTTCCGCATAATGCGGGAGGAAACGCCTGGGTGTCACCACTGTATGGATCACCCGGAGGACACGGTGGAGCATACGGTGGAGGTCTGCCCGGCTTGGGCGGAGCACCGCAGTGTCCTCACGGAGGCGATCGGCGGCGGCGATCTCTCGCGTCCGGCCCTGGTTCAGGCCATGGTTCAGAGCGAGAGTGCATGGGAGGCCGTCACGTCCTTCTGCGAAGCAGTAATGCTCGCGAAGGAGGAGGCGGAGCGCGCGAGGGAGTGGCTAGATTCGCGCCCACGCGGCCCTATTCGCCGCAGGAGACGCCCCGGGCGTCGGGAGTCGCGAGCCGACTTCCGGCCACCGTAGGCGCGGGCTTGCGGACGGTGAGCAATGGGTAGCTCACCGTCCGATAAGGACCAGGCCCAAGTCGACAGCGCGTAGTGTTCCACGCGCGCCTCATAGGGATGTCAGCACCAACTGACGGGGTTGCGGGTTTGTCCGAAAGGGATATCGCGGCCCCGGCACTCAGGTAACGGGAGAAACACGGGTGGGTTTTAGTCAGTAAAAGTCTGACACGCCCTCCCGCTCCACCCAGAGTGGGAGAAGTTATTTGATAATTTCCAAACATCAAAAAAAAAAAAAAAAAACGGTCACGAGATCTGTAAATAAAATATATAAATTGTTCACATTATCCTGAGATTATTAGACCGTAAATTAATTGAAAAAAATGCAATAATTATGATACAATCATACGATCATAAAATGTAATCAATAAGTACCTATAAAAAATTGAAGATAAAACCACCTTCTTTCCAGTGATAATTTTCAAGTGACCTCCTTTTTTGTGCACTTTGTACCGACTGAGCCTTTTCGTTTCCATATGTGTCGTTATGCAGAATGTCTGCCCGGAGATGTATATCGCAGGTCGGGAGATACATTAACAGTGAGAAATGTTTATGTGCACTACGATGTTCATTGAAATAAATAAACGTTTCACACTCATGGCTCTTGAATTGTTTATGGTGCTGTGTAGATCATTCTGTTTACAGCCACATATTGGAATGAAACGTGTGAGGTGCATGACATTCCTACATCAGACACCATGGCAGACTACAATACGTCTCTTGTAAAAATCTTCATCATCATTATTGGCAGCCGTGTTCATCCCACTACCGAGTTTTGGCCTCCTCTTTTTGGTGCTATGCTTCCCTGGTATAGGCAAGTCACCCTGTGTTTAAAAAAAATTTTCTTCGTGGTTTTTGTTATCTTTCTTTGCGTCATGTTTATCGCAAATAAACGGTTTTCTTTCTACAGTGCTGAAGATCTTAACATCTATACTTTTGATTCGGTTTTCCTACCATTAAGTAACACCTCATTGTTAAGAACTTCTTTCCACTGAGTGGCTCTCCTCGCCACTACATGAGGTTGAATACAAACATATTAACCCGTAGGGAGGCAGGCGGTCAGTTGTGTCCTCTATTCACACGGCGTAATATTTGTCTCATGCATATTCAAGCTCGAGTGGCTCTCATTTAGAAAAGTTTTTTTTTGTATATATTTTTGCTCGTGGTTAGTTATCAGCTGCATAAAATTATCGCGATTTTTCATTAGTCAGATGTGTTACCAAGTTGCAAACACACGTTTTTCTTGCCGTGAAAAACTACGGTTCATTCAACGTGTGTAGGCACGGTCTTCAGTGTTGTGTGGATCTTTATGGAAGCTTGTTCACGGATACATTTTTTCTACGACGCGGTTTATACGCCGTACCGTAAAGAAAACGTGTCATGTAGAAAGGACCTTTAAGCTGCCTGTCCATTGAAGCGGAGCGAGGCAGCAAAGAGGAGAATGGCAGCGGAGTGGAGCGGAGTTGCGAACAGTGTCTATCCATTGATGCGGAGCGAGGTAGTGGAGTGGAGTTACGGACTGTGCGGAGCGAGGTAGCGGAGCGGTGTTGCAGACTGTGCGGAGCTAGACCGAGTTCACGCGACGAGTAATAATTCCCCGCTCCGGTTCCCTGCTCCACTTCTCCGCCTTGTTTCTCCGCTCCGCTTCCCCTCTCCGCTTCTCCACTCCGTTTCCCCCCTCCGCTTCCCGGTTTTGTATGAATTTTTAAAAAGGTTTGCATATCCCTGTCCACTGAAGCGGAGCGGAGGTTTTATGCTATTCCATTGCTTAATATTGGCACACCGCTACTCCGCTCCTCCCCTCTCCGCTCTAGTGGACAGGCAGCCTTATTAGACCTCTTCGCGTCTTGGAAACCAAATGAAACTATAATTTTCATTCCACATTCAAATAAATCGCTGTCGTTCTTACTTAAAGGTTTTGCGAAGTAATTGGAATCAAATTACAGAACAAAAATGCATTATATTTTCATAGGTAGATTATAAAGCATTCGTTTTTTATCTTATTCAATTGAATGCCCCCCGACTGGAAAGCTATTTTCATGTAGAATAGACAAAAAAATTATCCCGTATTTTTTAGAAGCGTAGGTACCTTATTATTTCGACATCTTCTCTAAAATAAGTTAGGTACTTACAAATTCTCTTAAAATATTCTACCTCAGCGTTACTTATTACTGGTTTTAAGCACTTAGTTCTAATATTAATGCTAGGTAAAAAACTAAAAGAACTCTTAAAGACGTTATATACGGTCTGATACCACTAACAAAGTCTTTGATAATTTAACATAGTCTCTGTGTATATTTTGCCTTTTTTTAAAGGGTGTTGATGGAACGGAAGAGACCGTTCCTCCATCCTGCCATATATCAGAGCAGATTCGATATATAGCTTTGTATAACTATCATCTAGTAGTAATATTTATGTATAAAGGCAGAAACATATTAGTAGGTACGAAACGTTAAAACGCAAACTAAGTTGCTACGTTGCAACGTAAAGATTTAGCAGCAGGCATCGGACGACGCTTTGCGTTTACCAATGTAACTTTATATGTTGAGGTGTACAGCAACGCATACTTTTCAATTGTTTTTGATCTCTGGCCCTGTCAGCAAGCAATAGATCAAATTTGTCAAACTTTTCTGTTTTGAATATTGAATACGACTAAATACGACGAATATTGAATATTTTTTGTAACGGGCGTTTAGTTTGTGCAGGATAAATATTTTTGTTTATTTTTTTTTTTATAGAGAAAAGATTTGTATTTTTGTTTGAAATCAAAATCAAAATATTTTATTTCACATAAACCTACAAGGGCACTTATATGAAACTTCAGAATCTAGGTGCACGGTTCCAATTGGTCGTTTCCTATGGAGAAGAGCCGGCAATAAACTCCACGGTTACTCTTTTAAAAGTAAATTGTTTTACAGTGTTAAAAGGTATGAGAGGACAGTGTAGGCCTATCAACAAGTACCAGCTACTTAGCAAAATATAAAATGGTCCACAGATCTACAGTCTTTTAAGCCTACAACGTTCTCACATTCACAAAATTTTGAAGAAAAGAAACTAGGTATATAAAAGATAAATAAAAATAAAGACCTATTTAAACCAAATGAAATGATTGCCACTACAGCTGTAAAAAAACTTTTTTTTTTTTTTTTTTTAATATATATATAATTAGAATATTGTAAGTATATATGTAAAGAATATCACTACATACTCGTTGCTTTTCTTTATGGATTTATTATCTACAGATTCAGTGTCATGTCAGTGACACCGACTGTAGGTTATGTCATTTTAGAAAAACGTGAAACATTAAATAGTTTCCTGTATGAATAATAGTATATAAACTAAACTAGAATTAAAGGCTTTAAATGTTGTTTTTTGTTATTTCAGGTAACTTTGTTAGAATGTGTAAATTGTGTTAAAACTTTGTATTTAATTTGGATAAGAATAAAAGTATTTTGTTATTTCAGAAAACGCAATTTCGTCTTTATTTCACGAAAGCATATTACTAATATAAAACAACATTTTTGCAAACTATTCAAGAAATATGGAGAAGTTAAGATTTGATTTTTGTGTAAAAACAGCATCCGATGGAAAAACAAATATTATTTGCATAACCTCAATAGGAACACCTGATGGTCAAACTTTTGGCATACCGGCCGAATATCAACCTGCAAGTTTACATCAATTAATAACAAATACATCTAACTATGCCAAGATAAGAAAAACATTGAATAAAAGACATCAGACAAGGAAAATATGGATAACTTTAACTGATGAGATATCAAAGACATATTTAGATGAAGAACAAAATATACAGTTTAATGATTTTTACCTTGAAGAGATTATGGAAAACATAAATGATCAAAAATCTTTAACTAGAAGCTCAAATGAAACATTAGAGAAACTACTAGAGAAATTACTCGAAGAAAAGCAAAAAAAATCTGAAACTCAAAATTTGGGGAAAATTTCAAAAGATTTTGTGATTGAAAAATTCACTGGTAGAAATGCAAATGCTCACCAATGGATTAAGGATTTCAACAATGAATGTGAACGTTTCCTTATTGATGAAGACAGGAAAAAAAATGAAATTTTGAAACATTTTTTAGAATATTCTAGTGTGAATTGGTACAGTTGTATGTTAATGAAATTTACAGTAGAATCAGAGTGGATTAAATGGGAAAAAAACTTCTGTGAAACATTTGGAAACAAGGGTTGGTCACCAACCAGATATGCTCTTGGATTTAAATATCAAATGGGTTCATTGCTTGAGTATGCATTGAAAAAAGAAAAAATGTTATTACAGGTTAGAAAGACGATTGATACTGGTACTCTTATAGACCTTATAGCCGTAGGCCTGCCTAATTACGTAAGTGATAAAATTGACCGAGAGACATTACAAGAAACCGAAGATCTCTACAATGAGATAGGCAAATTAGAACATCTTGTTGGGAGGAACAAATATGAAAAAAAGAACTACACATACTCTGACATAAAAACAAAAAAAAATTAAGAAAAGAAACCATGCCAAATTTGTGTCACTGAGAATAAAGGGAAACGTTTTCATTCTGAGGAAACCTGCTGGTTTAATGGGAAAAATCAAAAATCTGTTGTGAAAAGTGTGAATAACTCTGAATTAGAAGTTGAACTAAATAAGGAGAATCCAAAAAACTAGAAGTATCACCATTAATAAAAGTGAAGTTATTATTAAATGACACTTCAAAAGTTACCGCAATTTATGATTCTGGTTCAAATGTGTCGCTAATTAATGCAAAATTATTGAAAATACATGAAAAAGAAGAAGACACACTTAATAAACAAACAGCAAACTTGAAAACTATTAATGGTGATAAGAAAACAAAAGGTATGGTAACATTGAAAATAAAAATATATAACATTGAAAGAAAAATGAATATTTTTGTGATAGATAATGAAAATTTTCACTATGATTTTCTCATTGGTTTGGATTGTATCAAAAAATTTAAATTAATCCAGAATGAAGAATTAAATATCATACAATGTAATAATCCACAAAAAGAGAATAAACCACAAAATGAAGAGGATAACCAAAATAAAGACTCCGAAAAGAATATTTTCAATTTAATGAATGTCAAAATTCCTGATGTACTAGGTGACAAAAATGAACAAGAAACGAACCATATAAACAAATGTGAAGTAAATTTCAATGAACATATTAACTTCAATGAATTTGAAATTTCAGTAAACCACCTAGATTTATATAAACAAACTGAAATTGATAAATTAATAAAAAAATACAAACCAGTCTTTGCTAAGGACAAATACGACGTTGGTACGGTACGAGATTATGAAGCTCACATCGACTTGATAGTAGATAAGTATTGCTACAAGCGCCCATACAGATGCACAGTCGATGATAGAAAAGAAATTGAAAATCAAATTACAAAACTATTGAAGAACAACTTAATTGAGGAATCATATAGCCCTTTTGCTGCTCCAGTTACTCTAGCGTATAAGAAAGAAGATGGGAAAAGAACAAGACTGTGTATAGATTTCCGGGAATTGAATAAAATTGTTGTCCCTCAATCACAGCCATTCCCCTTGATTGAAGACTTGATGGTAAAGACTGTAAACTGTGAGTATTATTCCACTTTTGACATAAATTCGGCATTTTGGTCCATTCCGTTGAAAATTCAAGATAGATATAAGACGGCATTCGTCACGCAAGAAGGCCATTTCCAATGGACATACCTCCCATTTGGTTTGAAGACAGCTCCGGCTATTTTTCAAAGAATATTGAGAAACATCATAAGAAAATATAAACTCTCAGACTTTGCAGTAAATTTCATCGACGATATCCTAGTTTTTTCTAAAAGTTTCGAGGAACACATAATACATATATCAAAACTACTTGAGGCAATACAAACAGAAGGATTTAGACTGAAATTCTCGAAATGCAATTTTGCCAACTATCATGCCAAGTATTTGGGACACATAATAGAAAATAATTCAGTTAGACCTCTCAAAGATTATTTAACAGCTGTCAGAAACTTCCCCATTCCAGAAACAAGGAAAAATATATGCCAGTTCCTTGGGAAAGTAAACTTTTATCATAAATTTGTACCACACAATGCAATTATCCTGGATCCATTACACAATTTATTACGGAAAGATGTAAAATTTATATGGACCAAAGAATGCCAGAAATCATTTGATGAAATAAAGGAATTATTATGCTCGAAACCAATTCTAAAAATATTTGACCCAGAACAACGAATAGAAATTTATACTGATGCCAGTATTAAAGGAGTGGGAGCTGTGTTAAAACAGGAAGATGAAAACGGAGTAAATAAACCTGTGGCTTACTTTTCAAAAAAATTGACAGATACTCAAAAGAAAAAGAAGGCGATATATTTAGAATGCCTGGCAATAAAGGAAGCTGTAAAATATTGGCAACACTGGCTTATGAATAAAGAATTTATAGTATATTCAGATCATAAACCATTGGAAAATATGAACATCAAGTCTAGAACTAATGAGGAACTGGGTGATTTGACATATTATTTATCCCAATACAATTTTAAGATAAAATATAACCCGGGACAGTCAAATCAAGAAGCAGATTGCTTAAGCAGAAATCCAGTCTTAGAACCTCATGACAATACTGAAGATTTTTTTAAAAGTGGTAAACTTAATAAACATGGAAGATATAAAAAAGGACCAAGACACAAATCTAAATCTACAAGATGGAAAATCAAAGTTTATACTGGAGAATAACATTTATTATAAAAAGAATAAAAGAAGAAAAAATATTATACTATCAGAAGCATTTAGCAAAACACTAATTAGAGATGTCCACAATACTTACTGCCACATTGGGAGAACCCAGATGATAAATAAAATAACCCCTTTTTATACAGCAAAGAATATCATCACAAATATTAAGAAAATTTGTGATGAATGTGACATTTGTATAAAAAACAAATCAAGAAGGAATTCAAAATTTGGTTTGATGTCCCATTTGGGCCCAGCAACACGCCCATTTGAAATTATATCAATTGATACAATTGGAGGTTTCGGAGGATCACGGTCTACAAAAAAAACTTACATCTCCTGGTTGATCATTTTACACGATATGCTTATATTTTGACATCAAAAAATCAAAACTCCAATGATTTTATCAAATTGATAAAAAATGAGACACAAAACAATCATATTGATATGGTATTAACAGACCAATACCCTGGCATAAATTCCAAAGAATTTAAAGACTTCCTGAAAAAGAGAAACATAACAATGGTATTCACTGCTGTGGACGCACCATTTTCAAATGGACTTAATGAAAGATTAACTTTACTAACTACTACTACTACTTAACCAAACTTTAGTCAATAGGATAAGGTGCAAAATAAACGAAGGAGACAAGAAAACAGCATGGACAACTATTGCACAAAAATGTGTAGAAAAATATAACGAAACAGAACATACAATCACTAAGTTTACTCCAAAGTATCTTTTGGAAGGAAAGAAAATGGATATTTTGCCACTGGAATTAAAATCAAGATGCACAATAGCAGGTCTCAAAAGAGACAGAGAACTAGCATTTGAAAATTCAATAAAATCTCACAACTATAATAAAAAAATATATGATCTACATAGAGAAGAATATAAATTCGAAGTGGGCGATAGAGTATATATAGAAAACGGAAACCGGCTAAATAGGAAGAAAATGGATGAATTAAGGATTGGACCATACAAAATCCTAAGAAAGATTTCAAATTCAATCTATGAAGTTGATGCTGGACATAAGAAGGCGGAGTCAAACTTCTACCATGTTACAAAGTTATGTCCAGTAATGGTTGGTTCTTAATCGAACAATCATTATGATTTGTTCTCATCGAGGGTGGGAGATGTAAAGAATATCACTACATACTCGTTGCTTTTCTTTATGGATTTATTATCTACAGATTCAGTGTCATGTCAGTGACACCGACTGTAGGTTATGTCATTTTAGAAAAACGTGAATCAATAAATAGTTTCCTGTATGAATAATAGTATATAAACTAAACTAGAATTAAAGGCTTTAAATGTTGTTTTTTGTTATTTCAGGTAAGTTTGTTAGAATGTGTAAATTGTGTTAAAACTTTGTATTTAATTTGGATAAGAATAAAAGTATTTTGTTATTTCAGAAAACGCAATTTCGTCTTTATTTCACGAAAGCATATTACTATTATATATATTGTCAAATAATAAAAAGATTATGTCAAGGATGTAAAAAAAAAATAAAAAAAATACGGGTAAAATTAAATAATTATCGTAATTTGGGAGCAGTTAATAGACATTTACATAGTTATGCCGTTAATGAGGTACCAGGGAAGCCACATGTGCAGAAGGAATTATTGCCAAACTTCCTTGTCTTCAACGTAGTCTTTAATCTTATAATATGCTTTTTTGATAAGGACACGTTTGATGTGGGTTTTGAACTTTCCATCGCTATGTTCTGTAACTGACTTTGGCAACTTGTTGTAAAAGCGAATACTGTTTATAACAAATGACTTACTAGTTTTTGTTAATCTAAATTTGGGTATCACAATTTCATGTTTACTACGTGGTACATTTATATTATGGTACGAGTAATCGCTTCTTATTTTGAAAAATCCTAAGTTTTTGCGAACATACAAAATACTATATATATATCAATTTCTTTGAATTTTTCTGTAAGGGACTCACGAGGACCCATTTTATAGATCGCGCGAATTGCCCTCTTTTGCAAAATGAAAGAAATAAACTTAAAAATTTCAGGACCGATTTAAAAAAAAAATTCACCAGTAGAACTTTTTATTACCACTGAGTAACATAGGCTATCCTAACTAATACGTATTATAAATGCGAAAGTGAGTTTGTTTGTTTGTTTAATACGCTTTCACGCTAAATGGGTGAACGGATTAAGATAAGATTTTGGACATGGGTAAACCATGACCTAAAGAAGGTTATAGGATACCTTTTATCCAGACATTTCCACGGGATCGAGACTTATGCGGGTGAAACCGAGGGGCGCAGCTAGTAACTTATAAAGATAATATGACGCGAGCGAAGCCACTGGCGGAAGCTTGTAAAACATAAAGCCCCATCTCATTGAAGTATTTTCTATCTACAACAAAAACTTCCCACGCCCCTACCTTTTTGGGATAAGGGGAAGCGAAACGCTATTGATCTTAAAACACAAATCTAATTTCCCTGAAGCCAACAAAGGTCAAATGGCAATTATTTTATCTCAAAACTATAATAATAATAATAAACCCGCAGGGCAGCATGTGGCGAGCTGTTGGGCAGTAGCGACCCCACGGACCCTATCTCCCGGGAGAAATCTTGTTCCTCATCTCTGGCTTGCCTTTATTGGCCGGCTGGAGTGAACACTGACGAGGAACAGAGCTCCCACCTCATTCTTGCCTTAATTGGCCGGCTTGAGTGGAGATTCGCAAGAGCAAACGTGCTCGGAGGAAGGAAGTATTCCAGTGAGTGCTCGTAGGGATCTTGACCATCTTCCGGGCTCTGGGATTGTTCTGAAAGCCGTGGAATACCTCTCCACTCCTCAAGCATCTCAGGACATGTTGCCCCCTTGCCGCTACGTCACTATGTGCTAGCGACAGTTTTCGGGAGCCCATTATTGAGTGTGCTAGTCACCCCCTGCCATTTTTCCGAGTAAGTAAATATACAACATTGATTAGGCAGGGGCCATAGTCCTTTCATAGTTCCAGGTCTCCAGTCAACTTAAGCCACCCAAACCCATAATCCAATATCTTTGTTTCCATATCCTGCAATAGTCCTACACCAACCGGGGGTTGTCCTTGGGTGCACTTGCATAGTGCATACAGGGATAATCGTCGGTTGGTGCCTCATTTCATTAAACCGCCTAACGGGCCTCTGCGAGTTGGCTTCGGCCCCTCGTACGCCTTCCAAAGATCCGGGACCCCAGGGTCCCGAAAAACATAACGAAAACACGAAAATAATAATAATATAAGGCTTTATCATAGCCATACAAGATCAAATCATAAACACCAAAAACTACAGAAAATTTATCATTAAAGACCCTACTATCACAAATGACAAATGCCGCAGATGCCACATTCAATCAGAAACCATACAACACATAACTGGAGCATGCACAACCCTCACACAGACGGACTACACTCACAGACACAACTAGGTTGCAAACTTTATTCACCAAAAACTAGCACTCAAACACAATCTCATACAAAACTCTAACACTCCTTACTACAAGTACACACCACAAACTATACTAGAAAATGATACGCACAAAATGTACTACGATCGCGCCATACTTACAGATAGAACTATACACTACAACAGACCAGACATAACCCTTCAGGATAAAATAAAAAAAATCACTTACCTCATAGACATTGCAGTTCCCAATACCCATAACCTACAAAAAACCATTACTGAAAAAATAAGTAAATATGCTGAACTTAAAGAAGAAGTCACAAGAATCTGGAGACAAGACAAAGTGTATGTTATCCCTATAGTTCTCTCCACGACAGGTGTTATCCCCAACCATCTACTCCGTAGCCTGAAACTAATAGATTTAGAAGACTCCATTTATATCAACCTACAGAAAGCTGCCATCTTAAACACCTGCAGAATAGTTAGGAAGTTCATGCAGTTAGAGGAAGAAAACATACCCTCATCTTAAATACACACCTCACGCTGCATTTACTTGGCTTTGGCCCGTAAATGTAGCTAAAACCAGCCTAAGAGCTGAGAAAAAGAACACTCCCGAAAATAATAATAAAATGTTTTATTGACATAAAAAAGTTGTTACATTTCATTTGACGCCCTGACTCCTGAGCAAGGTAGTACCTGTGTTACAGGAATCAGTGTCTTCACCCGTTTTTTAAACAAATAACTATTTATGCAATAAAATCAAAAATAAAATAACTTAAAATGTAGGAATCCAAATTAGTGCATGCATGCTCTTGAGTGTTTTGTGTGCGTGTTTGTTTGTTGTGTTTTTGTGTATGTTTATGTTTATGAGTGTGTAAGTGTGTGTGTGTGTGTGTGAGTGAGTGTAAGTGATTATACTTAGTGGCGGAACTTTGGGTATATGTGAAGATTTGTCTACTTTACTAAGTATTTAATTATTACGAGTATTGTTCTTTAAGTATGTTTTCTGTCTGTGGGTAATCCAGTGTTTCAAGCCATGTGTTTAGTTTCATCTTAGTTTTATGTTTTGTTAAGTAGATAGGTATAGGCGTTGCCGTCGAGCGGATGCGGTCTTACACTTGACTGCGCGGCATACATTAGTGTTTTGTTGTGTGATTTACCGGTGTGGTTTCATGCTGTTTTATTATGATATTGAGAAGGTATAACTGTCTCACTGTAAGTACCTGACAACTCTCATACAGGGTTTTTGTAGGGAACCGGTACGGTTTGAAGGTCATTACTTTTAACAGAGATCTTTGAGCTCTCTCGAGGTGTATCATATAGGTTTTACAAGCACCTCCCCATGCCGTGACACAGTAACCTATGATTGATTGTGCTTGTGCTAAATAAACCGTACGGAGAAGTTTAAAGTCGGCCACTTGCCGCAGTCTCTTGAATGCCCATATAAGTTTTCTAACACGGGAGGCAGTCTGTTCAATGTGGGGACGCCAGCTAAGTCCCTCATCCAGAGTCACACCCAGGTATTTCATTGTCTTTTGTTGTGTGATTAGAAGACATGAGCATGGAGGACTGTTATTAGGGTCATCACAAGAGTGTGCTTTAAGGCTTATTACTGTAGGTTTAGTTTTGGCGAAAGTGAATTGCAGAAATGAGGTTTTCGAGATATTAAGTGTTAGCAAGTTAACTTCCAGCCAAAGTATTATTTTACGTAACCCTGCCTCCGCAGATTGCCGCGCCGCCTCCCAATTCTCTCCATGAAATACTAGTACGGTGTCGTCTGCATAACTAAATATTTTACCGTTAGTAAGAGACTGCTGGCAAAGATCATTTCATCAGATCATCACAGTATGAGGAAGCTAAATGGCTTAACTGTGCCACCTGTCGTGTTTGACAACTCGGTCATCCCGTTTAGCTCCGACGTTAAGGATCTTGGTCTGTATGTTGACACATGTCTTGACTGGCGAAAGCAAGTCACAACTGTAAGCAAAAAAGTCACCGGAACGTTGCGGTCGCTCTATCGGTTGAAAAATCTTCTCCCATCACACATAAAGGCAATGCTTGTACAGTCCCTAATCTTTCCCATAATAGACTATGGTGATGTGTGTTACTATGACCTGAATGCAGATCTCCTCAATAAACTTGACCGCCTTCTAAATAACTGCATTCGATTCGTTTTCAATCTTCGTAAGTATGATCATGTGTCTGCGCACCGATTGCTTTTAAAATGGTTACCAATACGTCAGCGCAGAGAGTTGAGGGCTATGTCTATGTTGTATTCTATACTGGACAATCCCACTTCTCCTTCTTACCTGACTTCCCATGTTCATTACCTATGCTCTGCCCATAGTAAAAATCTTCGTTCTACCAACAATCGTCTTCTACGATGTCCTTCTCACCGTTCTGGTTTTATTCACTCTTCTTTCTTTGTCCAGGCGGTTTTTCTTTGGAATGCGCTCCCTCTGATCATCAGGATGGCAACCAGTCGGTTTTCTTTCAAAGTGAAGGCACGTGAACATATTCGTAAAAAGTTGGCAGAATCATTGCAGCGCTGATTTGTTGGATTTGTTCTCTCCTCTACCTATCGTTATTTCTCCTGACAAGGTTTATATGTATGTATGTATCTATTTATTAGTATGTATTAATTTTCAAGTTATCTATCCCTTATGTTGCACCTGCCATGTTTTGTCTCTGCATCACCCTAAGGTTGACTGGTAGAAAATGCCTCAGGCATTAAGTCCGCCTTTGTACAGTATTTTTTTTTACTTGTGCATGAAGTTTTAATGAATAACTAAATAAATCATTTACATAGAGCAGGAAAACACTCGGGGATAGGCAGCTACCCTGAGGCACGCCATAATCAACTTTGTCTTCACTGCTAATGACCTCACCAATCTTCACTTTTTGTGTCCGGTCATTGAGAAAGTCTGTTAATATGCTTAGAGCCCTCCCCCGGATTCCAGCATGTTCTAACTTAGTCACAAGGGTTGGAATACAGACAGTGTCAAACGCCTTGGCTAGGTCCAGGAAAACACCCAGACATTTTTGCTTTGAGTCAACTTTTCCAGTCACGTAATCAACAAGTTGATTAACTGCGTCTTTAGTGCTTTTCCCGGACCAAAAACCAAATTGTGTGTCCGCTAACAATTTGGAGTGCTCTAAATATTTCATGAGTCTACGGTTCAATAATTTTTCCATTATTTTCGACAGTGCTGACAAAACTGAAATAGGTCTGTAGTTTTTAACATCACCCTGGTTCCCACCCTTGTGAACAGGTGTGATTAAAAATTTCTTAAAGATACGGGGAAAAACTCCTTGCTCAAAACAGGCTCCAAAGAGCTTAGTAAGAGGCGGAACTAGTACATATTTACCCAGTTTGAGGAGTTGAGTCGGAATAGAGTCCCAACCTGTAGCACAATTATTTTTTAGGTTGTTAATGACTGTTTCTACTTCTGCCTCGTCCGGGGAAAGTAGAACCATAGAATCCCGCGCGGGGGGTGACTCAGCTTTGTATGGGGCAAGGGGGGGGGGGGGATTTTGGTTTTCGATAATTGTGTCTGCCAATTGTTTGTGATTGTGTCTGTAATTGTGTCTGTGAATTGGCAAGTAGAAGTTTATCGGCCGACAACTGTTTCTTAGTTTGGTTGGTTATGGATTTTATAATATTCCATGTTTCCTTGTTGTCCTTTGAGGTTTTTAAAGCAGAGCTTTCGTGATCGTTTCTTAATTTCCTGAGTAGTAGATTACAGTGATTACGTTATTATATATTATATTAACTATAGACAGGCCATTCATTTTGCTATTAGGTTATTGCCAATTTTCAATTGAGGACATGTTCTCTACGTAATTTTGAAGACGCTCATTGCCGTAATTGGTTCCATAATTAAACTTAGCTACTTATTTTGTAGTACTTACACATTTATTTGACCTTCCCTTTATGCTTCGTCATTAATTTAATTATATTTAATTAGAGGCTTTGAAGGAGTTTGCAAATAGAATCTTAGAAATAATTTAGACTCCAAACGCATTGCGTTCAACATCATTTTCAAAATGAAATAACTTTGAAGGCAAACAAAACACACCACCTTTTGTTTTGCAAACAAACCAAATTGCAAGCAAAAAGACAATAAAAGCAGATTACGTTCAAAGTCTTTGAGACAATGACGTCCCAATTCCAATAAATCTTGACTCAATTTGGTACCAACTGTGTGACTGGCACACTTCAAAACTGACAGGCGACCGTTTTCCTGTTCACTGCGGGACCCTAAAATGTTAAGGTGTGGTTTTGATGCTGCGACGAGATTTACGGCTGTCGCAGTTATTGGCTTGTTATCCAGAAATAAAGATTTCATGGGCCTTTCGGATATACTGAATAACTTTCTGCTTAGATGCATCTGCCTCTGACAATGGGTGAAAGAAACGTGAGAAATTAGGATACAAATATTGCTAATATTGCACGTGTGCTGTAAGATGCAGGTAAAAATAAAATAATACTAGTGGTGTGACCCAAAAAAGAGTAACTAGAATTCTATTCTATAACCCGATTTCTATTTGCACTGAGTCAAATATCAAACAAATCACCTTTCAAGTAAAACACGACTGCAACAAAACGTTTCCGACTTTCTATCGACTTCGCTTTCACCCGAACTGAACTCTTAGAGGAAGCAATTATTCTGTAGTGTCGCAATCGCGGAATCGAAGAGGAAAAGACACAGTTTTTTACTAATAGGAACAATAAAAGGCTTGAGTGGTCATTAACGTAAAGATTTTTCCGGAATATCGAGTCGAGGATCGTTAAAATTGTTAACTGTAGTAAAAGAAGGGTGAATGATGTAAGTTTTATGGGTGATGTAAGGAGTTGTGTTGTGATGTTTCTTTTATGATTTTTGTTAATGTTGACTATTTTGTAAGGTTCTTTAAACGTTTCTAGTGGTCTACTTCATTGTTGACTTTATTTACTCTAAAATAAAAATGTTCGCGCGGGGGCTGCTAAAAGATGTCTTAAACGCAGTAAAAATATGATTTACTACGATCATATAGTAGGACGTCAAATACGCGTAAAAATGTTATAGAATAGTTCTATATGGAGACAGAGGTGTAGCGGTTAGCAATCTTGAGTTTGTTATATATATAATCATATATATTTCAAAACTAATAATGTAAACACTACACCAGCACATTTCATACTACAACATAATTCTCGTTTGACATTTCAATCTGTGACATTCACATTCCGTTCACCATAGACATCAAACGAGATGTACATCATTATCTATTGCTTAACATGACCTAAAAAATAAATAAATATATAACTATTACGTATTTACTATATTTACAGCACACACAGTATAATTTTATTTACACTCCACATCTCTATAAAGTAAGGTGTATAAAATATGTGAGAGAAACGGAACGTACGTGTAATGAAACGCACACACGTCACGTCAACGACCCCAGTGCTCGAACTTGTCCCAAGATGAATGCACGCCTCACTCTGCTCCGAAATCTAGACTTCTTCAAAGCCCTATCTCTCTAAGTAAGCTTCAAATCGTTTCTGTATTATTTGTTTTGTTTGTACAACTTGTCTTTAGTCCTTACGTTGTTTTGTACCTTTATATATTAAGGAAATGTCAAGGTAGGCAGTAATACAAGTAGTTCTACTTAAAAGTTTTATTAAGTTTTACCACAAAACATTTCAGAGGTACTAATTAGCGCATGCCAAGTAAATATAAGCAAAACAACCTCAATTACTTCAGCAAACTTAAAGACGAACTAAATTCACAAGTAGGTAAAACTACATGAGACTTACAAGTAGTACACCTACTCATTCCCTGGAGAAATAATATTTAAAGAGTAAATAAAATGCTCTAGCGCTCCCTCAGGCCTAGTTTCTCCAAGAGCTCCAAACTTAGGTAGTGCATAGAGCATCGCTCTATGAATAGAAAACTCGCAATAAAACATAGTCAAAGTTGACAAAATGTACTGAAAAACTGTTTTGACAGAAGGCCTAATTCTTCTGTCATGATAGAAAAAGAGGCCAAGTGCGAGTCCCACTCGCACACGAATGGTTCTGTACCTTGTAACGAAACGTTTTCCTCCGTGGAGGGAAACGTAGGTCACAAATTAAATTATAATAAAAAAGGTATTAAAATTAAAAGTTAAAATTAGCAAAAGTAAAGGTAAGTTTAGAACACAGGACAGGCTCGGGATAGGCAGGAACAGGCACAAGACAGGCTCAGATTAGGCAGGAACAGGCAGGCAGGCAGTGGAACAGGTGGGCAGGCAGGCAGGCCGCAGGCAGCGTGCAGGAGGCTGGGCTGAGGATTATCCCCCCTGGAGGTACACTTCAGCCTGTGGAATAGAGAGGAGGTTGAGAGAGTTTGTAGATCTCGGAGGCGCTTTGAGGCGCCTCACCTAGCGGGAGGACCGCGCTAGCGTCACAGGTGACGGCGGAGGTCTCTCTCGGAGAGTAACGTCGTCTTGCGTCGGAGGCCTTTGTGGGCGTGTACTCGCGGCGCCTCACGCCGCGTGATTAGAGTTCTTTTGTAGTGAGAACCTTCTACAGGGCTAGGCAGGAGTGCCGAGCGAATTAAACACAGGTATTACACAGTATTAGAATGTTTATTGTTATAATACACTCAGGGTCGATAGTTCAAGTTACACAGTATGATTAGAACACCCGCGCACGCTAGTTATGCTAGTTACATGAGATTAATATTCGAGTAGCTAACTGTTAAACAAATAAGACTTAAGGGCAGAAAAACAGTGAATCCATCTCAAGTTAAAAATACGACTCCCCGAAGCTAAAGACAAGACTAGACTCCAAAAATATGAAGACCGTTTTTATCGTTCTGTGTCATATTTTAAACGTTTTAAAAACATATTCAAGTTAATTCTTAATTTAGATATGACCAGCACTAATAAAAACGGCTTACAGAGGAGAAATCTTAGATCTACGCTTATTGCGAAGGTTCAGTGTGTACACCCACTTTATGAGAGAAGATAGAGTGTACTTATCTATGATGTGTTCTGTCTATGTTTTAGAAAAGTAAATTACGACAGATGACAGTTTAAGATGAAAACGTCAGAATATAAATATTCTAAAGTTTTTTACAAAAGGGAAAGATAATAATATAAAATCGATTTGGATGCTAAAACAAGAGATAATTAAAAGTATGCTTTACAGAGGTAAACATTGCTACAGAATATAAAAGTGAGTTAAGTACATGTGTCATAAAATATTAATAGGAAAATATATCAAAAGGTGGTTTGTTTAATATAATAACATAAAGAAAGTAACGTGTTTATACGTAAATAAACTAAAAGATGTGGTTCCAAATAATGGAATACCACAACCTACCACCGGACAATATTTAACACTACATATTTAGTGGAGCGGAGTTACGGACTATGCGGAGCGAGGTAGCGGAGCGGTGTTGCGGACTGTTCGGAGCTAGACCGAGTTCACGCGACGAGTAATAATTCCCCGCTCTGGTTCCTCGCTCCACTTCACCGCTCCGTTTCTCCGCTCCGCTTCCCCTCTCCGCTTCTCCGCTCCGTTTCCCTGCTCCGTTTCCCGCTTAGGTTGGTAAGAGATTTGGGTATCCTACAAATTTCAGGTGATGCTGCAGTATCAGTTCATGGTTACTATGTTCTTCTAAAATCATTGAAGTAACAGAATACCAAATTTCAAATCGATCAGACCTGTGGAAGATGCGCACATCCACCACGCACTGAAAGACTAAGTGTGGAAACCAAACCCCATAACATAGAACATACATGCTCACATTCATTCATCAACTAGAAAAGAGCTGATAATCTTCAAACGGCTGATTCGATTTTGATAAAACATGTCTAA
The DNA here is from genome assembly GCA_916701695.1 of Agrochola macilenta. Lineage (NCBI taxonomy): Eukaryota > Metazoa > Arthropoda > Insecta > Lepidoptera > Noctuidae > Agrochola > Agrochola macilenta. The sequence continues at coordinate 2,732,973 of OU753554.1, read as the reverse complement.
GAATCATCGTTAGTAAACCTGGTTTCAAATAAAAAACTGCATTCAAATTGGTTTATCCGTTTAAGAGCTACGGTGCCACAGACAGACACACACACATAGCGGTCAAACTTATAATATCCCTCTTTGCCGTCGGGGTTAAAAAACAGTTTTGACAACGATTGATAAAACTGTATTAACTAAGTCTGTGCACAGCCTTACACCAACTCAAAAACCTTCTACCTACAAGTGCGAAATTAACAAAACTATCAATCTTAGATAGCGTCATTCAATAAAGCCATTGTCAGGGGCGTCACAGTTTGAAAAATGTGCGAATCCGACTAGGGGTGTCCCTCGGTAGACGTAATCAATCAATGAGAGAAATTGAGACCGCTTTTGATATACGCAGCCCTAAATTATAAGAGATAAATGTCTATTTATCAGGGTTTTGGGGAGGTTCAGTGGTTTTGGGGTAGGATTAGGGCACTTATCGTTTACTGACAAATGTAATATTATTTTGTGAGTTTTCTACGTAATTATGATCAAATCTGGTCATTTGGGAAGACAGAATCTTAGCTAAAACATTGAGGGCTTTAATTATTTAGCTTTTCAATATAGTATATAAAGAGTTTGTATTGCATTTGATTTTTATGATAGACTCTCAGGGTTTTTTTAAAATAAAACCCGCTTCGTGTAGTATTTGTATAAGAATGAATACATTTTTCAAAACCATAGTGATACTAAGATAACACAAGTGTAGTGATTCTTACGTGCTATTTTTTCATAGATGTTTAATCTACCTAATACACATTAAACGAAGTGAATGAAGCAAATTAAAGGAAATATGTACAACTTGTAAATAACAATTTAATTATATTTATTCTGACGACTGTTACTTACGATTGACGTGAGTAAACATATTGAATTATAAGTAATTAACTAGATTTCTAAAATTAAGTCTAACTAGCCTAATTAACATGTTCAGATCAAAGCAAATATTGTATAGTAAAATTTTCCTGACGTGTAATTTTTTGTAATCAAACTACTTCTGTCATACTTTATATCTTATTATGTATATATTTATATGAAACACGTATGGTATGTGTAATATAAAAGCACGCGTCATATGCACTATTTACACACTTTGGTTTTTTGAAAAACTCTATTTTATTTTGCCATATTTGTAACACACTTTACTTTATATTCTGTTCCAAGAATCCTTATATACGTTTATCATGATTTGTAACATTTTCCTAGCTTCTGAAATATGTAGGTACAGGCAACGCGAATTCTCTCATTATTTTATCAAAACATGTACCTACTCTTGGTTTCAAGGTGAAATCTCTCTTCAATCATAATCATATATAATCCATCTAGTTTTTCGTGCAAGGCCAAGTCCTTCAATTAACATACCAACGACTTTGAAGCTTTGATCTTTGAATATGAAAATTTTTGGCCTCAATTGCACGGGACTTAAAACTTAATGGGGAAATGTAGGTGTAATGTACAGATCTGCCTACCTTTGGGTAAACAGGTGTGATATTATGTTTCTGTGTTAAAGTAAATTTAGCTCTAGCTTGCATAAAATCCAATTGATAATTTTTACCTACTTCCTGCTCACAGTTTTACTCATGCAATTATTTCGGGTTTGCCCGGCTAGTTTTTATTTTCATTTTCCATTCTTCGTAAAAACTATTCAACCGAATCGCTCGCTCATCACTTACACTCAATATCGAGACCCATCAAACACGCGTTTCCGCTCGATAGACAGCCATTAACACGGCAAATATTTTCCCCTTTTAATTTATTGGAAGAACAAACAGCTATTTATTTGTCCGGAAAAATAACATTTATTTTGGCGACAACGTATAAATAGAATGTGGGTCACGCAAGCTTTGTGATACGTGATTAGAATTATGATCAACATTCGACTGACTTGTATATCTGTCCCAATTTAGGGCACAGGCATTTTCTCATACTGATAACTGGAAACCCGAAAAGAGGTCGTCAATAAGAACAATTTTTCCTATGGTCGCGTCCCGGAAATAGCGAAACTTCTCTATATAATACAATACACTTCGAGTTAAAGCTGGGCATTTTTCCCATACAAGCGTTTTGGGGTGATTACTCTACGATTATGTATGTATTTATTTGCACAATGATAACACACTTACAGGCTATGGACTAGGCTAAAACCTAAGAGTACATGTTAGGGCACAGTAAGTCTCACGGAGGTGATCGGCGGCGGCGATCTCTCGCGTCCGGCCCTGGTTCAGGCCATGGTCCGGAGCGAGAGTGCATGGGAGGCCGTCACTTCCTTCTGCGAAGCAGTAATGCTCGCGAAGGAGGAGGCGGAGCGCGCGAGGGAGAGGCAAGATTCGCGCCTTCGTGCCCCTAGTCGCTGCAGGAGACGCCCCAGGCGTCGGGAGTCGCGAGCCGACTTCCAGCCACCGTAGGCGCGGGCTTGCGGACGGTGAGTAATGGGTAGCTCACCGTCCGATAAGGACCAGGCCCGGGTCGACGACGCGTCGTGTTCCACGCGTGCCTCAAAGAGATGTCAGCACCAACTGACGGGGTCCGTAAGGGCCAATGCCTACCAGGGTTGCGAGCGCTTAGTAGCAAGTCACCAGATTCTCAACTCACCAGATTCTCAACTAACCAGATTCACAACTCACCAGATTCGCAACTCACCAAATGTACAATGAAACACAAAATCACATAAAATAACAGAATAGGTACTTTACAGACCAAAAAAAAAAAAAATTAGTAGGTAATCCGAAACAAAACCGAAATAATACGGAATTCTTAATATATTATGTAGTTTACTTCTTTCACCTAGGTGCATTAACAATACTTTTCGTAAATATTATTCACCTAGGTGCATTAAGTACCTATACTAAAAGTAAACCTGGATTAATGCACTAAGTTATTTTTAACCCAGGTGAAATAAGTTAACTACACTGAATTATTCTGCCACAAAATGCCAGAAGCAGAGCTGCCAGAAACAAAAGAATACTTTATTCACAAAAAAAAAAACGAAACAAAACCAAAATAATACGGACATTCTATTATATTCGCGACGTCAATTGGATACCTTTAGTTCGACCACCAACATGAAGGGTCTCGGATTTTATAACTATAATAATAATGATTCAGAAGGTATGGTAACTCAAAGTAGCTATATGCGTCATACAATCACTTACACTAATTTTACTATTTAAGCAATCCGAAATAATGTTCTTAATTCTTTCATCTTTTTGTAATAATTTAATACTTCTTTGGTTTTCCTTAAAATGCAAAGCGGTTTTTTTAATTTTGATATCTTGGACATTTGCTTCTTTTTTCAAAATTAAAATACATTTAAACAATGATGGTTTAGTTGTTATTTTTGTGTTTAAGCGTCTATGCCACCCTTCGATGGCGTTAGTGGTCCTATTCTTTTCTCGATAACAACTAAAAACTTCACTGGTTACTTTTATGATCCATTGATTATCAAAATAGTTCTTGAATTTCATAAAAGATTCAGTTTGTGGTGCTATTTCACAAATGCCTAAATATGCTTCAGGAATTATTAATGGTGGTAGTAAAGGTAATAAAGTGCAAAGATGCGTAATTTTTTTACCTTCGCGAGTATCGCTCAAACCAATTTTTTTGCTCATTCTCCAATTGGCATTCTGAAAATGATAATAGCATCCCTTTACTAATGCATCAGAAAACACTTCTTTCACCGCTTGCATCGCTGCAATTTCATAATGACATTTGTATGTTTTTATGTTCATGCCAAATTGTTCCTTTAGTACCCGAAAAAAACGATAGTATGTATTTTGGCATTTGTCAGGAAGAAATGCGTAAACTAGAGGCACAAAACCAACAGCATTTTCATTGTGTGATAAGTCCGCATGTACTGTATAAATTTGATAGAACGGCTTAGGTGCCGCTCGGAAAGTGCCATCCCCGTAGCATGTAGTAACAGTTTTCAACTTTTGTTTTGCCAATTGAGTACTAATAATAATTATTTTATTTTCATCGCCGTCGTCAAATAAAAAGAAATCTTTAACAATGTGCTCCGGTAATTTTACATCCTTAGTATTAGATATCACACCACGACCTACTTTCAAATATTTTGCTCGTGCCCTATATAAAGTATCCTTCTTAGAAAGAAACGGAGGAATCTCATGCACAGCCATTTCATTATTAGCCACATTGTTATAAAAAAGTTCTTCGAATATTTTTGGCACAGTATTTAAATTGACACATACTGCATTCTTGCATTCGTCCATTGCAGCATCAACTAAATTTCGGATCTGGTCTGGGGTACACAAATGTCTTCCTTCTCTTACAATGGTATTATTAGCGTTCAAGGTAATTGAGGTATTGCATTCTTTTTTATTGCAACATCTCCAATTAGTGGTTCCCGATTTGTTTTTTACATTGAAATTATACTTATAGCCCTCATACAATAAAACCATGTTACCTATTTGACTCTTTATAAATTTTACACCGATCTCAGCCATGTTAATTTTGAATCGCAAATATCGATAACTATTTAAGCAAAGATCGCAAACCACTCGCAAACTAAACTTTTAGAAAATATAATACGTCAGTGTCACAATACTTCTTATATTATATATATACATTATATTATATATATTATATTATTTCAGAATTTAACATTTACCTCCACGGAAATTTAAATAAAAATAAAATTACGATTTTATTTAATTGTACTTCAAGCAAAAATATTAACAGCAGATAGAGCCTTTATATAAAAGTTAGACCAAATTTAACTGTTACATTTTTGCCTGAACCGTTATTGCAAAAAAACTTTTATTAATATCTTGCGCTAGTACAATATGTTTAATTTTGTTAAATAGCGTATTAAAATATTTAATTACGTAATTTAATGCAAAAAAACTGCTGTTAATATTTTTCCTTGAAGTACAAAAAAAAAAAACTTTTTTATTTTTACGTTAATATCTGTGGATGAAAATGTATTTTTTTTACCTACTTGTGATACCTAATCTCTTCGACAAACACTCCATACAAACATGTCTGTTAATATTTTTACCTACTACGTAAAATTTAAGTTAGATGTTTTCTTAAAAAAAAACGTACACGCGGGTGTAAACTTTTCGCGGTATACAGTTTAACATACTCCCTTGTCCATACCCTACACGTTAAATGAAAAAAATCGCTAATGCAAAGTTAGCCTAAAATTCGGCGTAACTTCCCCGGGCTATTATATTAATTTGAAAGTTGTATAATTTCTTTGTTCGATAGTACATTATCTGATGAGTTGCGAATCTGGTGAGTTGCGAATCTGGTTAGTTGAGAATCTGGTGAGTTGAGAATCTGGTGACTTGCTACTAAGCGGTTGCGAGTTTGTTCGAAAGGGATATCGCGGCCCCGGCACACAGGCAACGGAATGAACACGGGTGGGTTTTAGTCAGTAAAAGTCTGACACACCCTCCCGCTCCGCCCAGAGCGGGAGAAGTTATTTGATAATTTTCCAACCTCAAAATAAAAAAAGGGCACAGCAAGTATTATTACATTTACCTTGTAGCTCGGTTATACTTAAAGTTAACATATTATACATTTATATTTCATGCCTAGGTACTAGATAATATCGCAACGTACGAGTACATTACTATAATACTTATTTTCTTTCTAACAATATGTTTTTTTTTTTTTTTTTCGCAGTCACATACAAAAAGTCATATCAGCACATGTCAGATCCAAAACAAAACAAACTTGTGTCGAAAGCTGTTCTTAGCAGCACATAACTGTTCCGTAATTTCTAAGTGACGCATGACATAAATTCTCAAACTAATAGCGTTTCCTTAGATTACACGAAGAAGGTATTAGTAGGATATTAGTAGCGTTAGATGTTTGTACTCAATGGAAATTAATGCAAATCTCCGTATTGGATCTGAAGATGCAGGATTAGCCTAGTTTAGTTCGGGACTAATAGCACTTAGAATATAATTATTGTTCCGATCCAGAAAAATATTTATTTTGGCAGAACATAATTATTATATAATAATGCTTGAGGAGGAGCTTGTGGCTAAGTAATAACAGCCGCACGGTTCGATCCAGCAGCTTAAGCTACGCTTGCCGGGGTTGGTCCGTGGATGGGTGACCATCTTAACATACCGAGATTCCTCCGTGCCTCGGAAAGCACGTTAAGCCGTTGGTCCCGGCTGTCAGTCGTGGATCTTTGGCAGTCGTTACGGGTCGCCAGAAGCCCAAAAGTCTGACAACCAGTTCTAGCAAGGGGTATCGTATTACCCAGTTACTGGGTTGTGGAGGTCAGATAGGCAGTCGCTCCATGTAAAATACAGTATTCAGCTGCATCCGGTTAGACTGGAAGCTGACCCCAACATAGTTGGAAAAAGGCTAGGCAGATTGATTGATTGCTTGTGAAAGAGCCCGATATTTCATCATCATCTTAATTGAAAAATGGTCACTGGTGGACAATGGACAGCCTCTTCCAAACATCGTCTCAGTGACCGGTTCTCCGCTAGCTGCAACCAGCAGATTCCCGTGCCTGTTACCATAGGGCCAAATCTGCTATTTTTGATGATTGGTCGTTATGACAACCATGCCAAGGTAACGCCATTTACCACTGTGCTAAAAGTTCGTATTCTCTAAAATTCTTAACGGAGTGTATTCAAAAGAAATATCAACGAAATAAAGAATACATACAAAAACAAACGAAACGAAATAATACTAGAAGATTACGACTTGTCATTATGTACGAGATTACCAAATACTAATATTTTTTCCAATGATGTGTCAGTGGCAAGCTATCGGAAGATCATATAGCCTTTCAATTAGAAGATTACCTAAACTGACAAAATCAACAATGTGTGTATGATCGGCCATTCCGACACATTTGCGTTAGAATATTTGGCCCACAGGTCGTCAGTCCATCATGCATCAACCTACCCAGGTTTCCTGTAACCGGGTGCCACTCAAGAATGTTTTTGTCCCATCAACCATCAGCTGAAATTTTAGAAATTCGGCTTAATATTCCAGTATTTTACGACAATACAGACTGTTGGCTAAAGTTTCGAACCTAAAACTAATTCAATACCCAACAATACGTTACATCTAAACGTACGTCCTTTCGAGCCATTTAGAACTAAAAGTTTAAATACAACACGTCTAGTCTGGTTTAGTTTCCATTTAAATTCTGAATTTGAACATTGAACAAGTTGCCGTCTAGCAATGTTGCTGTGTTTTCGTGTGAAGAGTGCCAGTATAATTGCAAATTAATTACTTCGATCGCGCATAGCATCGTTTTCCAGCACTTTACGAAAATCTACCAATCAACTGTTGAGAGTCGTTAGTGAGGATGGGAGCAGTCCGATCCACAGGTATTGGCTCGAAGTCCATCGAAGTTCCAACCGACGATAAAGATGACTACTCAGTTTTAATGTAATTTAGTTTGTGTCTGTATGGAATTTTGAATTTGAATTTTAATATGCATATTTATTTTAAATGATCGATTGCATTGTAATGTACTTATTTTATTTTAATGATATAATGAATTGAATGAATTATATGTATTTGTGATTAGTATATTGGGACTTGGTGCCTTAGTAAATATAAATAAATAAATTGCAGAAAAAATATAAAGAAAGAAAGAAAAATACATTTATTTAGCACAGACTAAAAAGGCACACAACACAACATATTGTATTACAAATAAAAACCAAATTAATAAAGAAAGAAAAAAAAAGAAAGATAAAAAGTGTAAAGTGCGTTCTAAGATACTAGCAGGGAAGTGTACCTTGCGGCTGCGCCAAATAGGCCTAGTTCAGCAAAAATACCAGACAACTAGTGAGACAACCTAACATAATTATCATCACACCTGTTTTATTGAAGGGATGTGCAGAGATACCTATTTATCACCCACATTTTGCCACATTGTGCCATGTAATAGGGGACGAGCATATTGCTATCAACCATGCACAAATTCAGACTTCTGGCTGCTACTGAGAATTAACTACCGACGGCACGGTTGGCACAGTGGCTGAGCGATCGACTGCTGCGCAACGTGTCGCGGGTTCAATCCCCGCACGGAACAAATATTTGTATGATCTGCAAGTATACGAATAATTACCAATATAGAACCAACAGATAGTTGCAAGCCTTACTTTCAAAAACACAAGATTCTCACCTTGGTTGGTATTTATGTATTGGAATTATGTAAACTGAAATATCCAGGTTCTTACAGCACACGGGGAGACATCCAAACAAATTATTCGTTGCGCCATAAAAATAGACTAAATCTGCCCCCCTCCCGCCTTAAATTACACTCATCTAGTCCATATAAAATGTCAATAAGAATATACAATAAATTACCAGAAGACATAAAACAACAAAATAAAACCAGTATATTTTTAAATAAACTAAAACAATACTTAATTAAAAAAAGCTATTACACAATACAAAAATATCTTACGGATAAATTCAATTAATTTATAATACACAACTATGAATAACAGAAATATTGTAATAGCTCAAATAGCAAATAATAAGTTGTTCTATAATATTAAATAATTTTATGACATTAATAATTTGGCATTAATTTTTTTACTTTTTGGCTTGTGGGTAGTTGTAACAGTTACACAAAGAAAAGTTTACACATATTTGAAATTTAATATAAATTAATAGAAACATTATTTATGAATATTTATGCTATATTTTGATAGTTCTTAGTTTGTACCTGCTGGTGTAGCGTTGTCACAGTTTTTCTTACACTAAATACCTCAGTTCTTCAGTCACAAATCATCACTATGGAGTCACTGACAAGCACGCTGAGTGAACTCAAGGAGTTGTTCCACACAAAGATGTCCGCCTTTGAAGAAGAAATACAGAAGACCCCTCCATCACCTGTCACAAGTTCCAGCCTGGCTGCAGAGTTTATGATGTTCCGCACATTCATCACGCAGGCTCTAAACAGCGTTCAGCAACAGGTGGAGCTACTAGCTCGTAGTGTCGACCAGATAGAGATGCGGGGACGAAGGAAGATCTTGCTGTTGCATGGTGTTGATGAGGAGCAGAAGGAGGATACCGCCAAGGTGATCACTGAGGTAATTTATAATAAATTACACCTGAGTGACTTCACAGTTGCTGACATCAGCCGTTGTCACAGGATGGGACGAGCCGTACCGAATAAAACCAGGCCTATCCTGTTCAAGGTTGGCAGTCTTGAGATCCGCGATAGGATATGGTTTTCCAAATCCAAATTAAAGGCTTCAGGTGTCACTATGTCCGAGTTCTTAACAAAGGGGCGGCACGATGTGTTCCTGGCTGCGCGGGAAAAACTCGGTGTTAGCAAGACCTGGACTAAGGCAGGCTGTGTATATGTCCTTGGTCCCAATGATGCGCGGCAACGAGTCGAGTCCGTCGCTGAGTTAGACAAGATTGCACCGAATCCCAGGGAGCTCGAGCAGAGTGATCCAGTATCGGCTATGCCAGCCTCTGTCCCGGTCGTTGCTGCTGCGAAGTCCGCTAGGTTGAAGCGTGCTGCTGCTTTAAAGAAGTAATTTCTTTAAGATGTTTTTATTCTAAGTCCGGGTAATATCGTGTTTTGATTATACCTTCACTCTGTCTGTATTAATTTTTCTATTCATTGAAACTAATGTCACTTATAATCACATTGTTGTTACTGTCAGTGTCAGTTTAAGTCAGTTACTACGTTACGTCAATTCGCATCGGTGCGTTCCGTTTTTACACTGGCAGAAGTCAATTTGATACGTTTTGTTTTATTTTAATTTTTTCTTGTTATGTTTTCTTCAAATGTATATTTAATTTTTTTGTTGTTTATTTTTTTTTTCTTCTTATTACCCGGACTGCATTTTTTAAGTCTTTAGGTTTTTGTTTCTTTTATTTGTAATAACGCAACCGGCAGGTGAACTACTTGTATTTTTTTATTTTTTTTTGTATTAGTTTAGATTGTTATATATTTGTTAATATTATATCTATATTATATTATTATATTACTTATTTAAATATTTATGTCTATCGACGAAAGCAGTGATAGTAACAGTTTTTTATCTTTATCAAGCATCGACGACAGTTTTGTGAGTATTCCTTCTCTTGCAGACAGTCTTGCAGCGCAGTTTTCTGATGTTCCTAAGAATTTTAACGTTATACATATTAACGCCCAGAGCATTCCGGCTCATTTCCACGATATGCTGGCAAGCTTTGACTGTAAAAACATACATGCTATTCTTATTTCCGAGTCATGGTTAAAACCTTGTCTCCCTTCAACTAGCTACTCTCTTCCCGGCTTTCAGCTTATAAGAAACGACCGGGCGGTTGGTGTAGGTGGTGGTGTTGCCATATATCTCCGCGCGCATATTCCTTTCTCTATTGTTAACGTGTCAGCGCAACCACCGCCATCAAATGCTGGTGAACATTTGTTTCTTGAAGTCGAACTACATCATTCGAAATTACTTCTTGGCGTCTATTACTGTCCCTCTTTACGTATCAATTTCTTTAAATCTTTTGAAAATCTCTTAGAAATGCTGATCCCTTCTTACAGTCATAGCATAATCATGGGTGACTTTAATACATGTCTTCTGAAAAACGACCATCGCTCTTCTTCTCTTACTAATATTTCGGCTTCTAGTAATCTTATCATTCTTCCACTGAGTGCCACTCACCATTTTCCTAACTCTACCCCTTCACTCCTTGATTTGATATTTGTCTCCTCTCTTGATCGCGTCGCTAAGCATGGCCAATGCTCAGCCGATGCCTTTTCCTATCATGACTTGATTTTTCTCTCATACAAAATTCGCCCTCCTAAGGCTAAAGCCAAAATCCTCTTGCAACGCAATTTTGGTGGTATGAACGTTGACAATCTTTGCAAGGATGCCAAGAATATAGATTGGTCTGCTCTATTTGCCTCTGCATCAGTCGATGAACAAGTTAATATTTTTACGGCTAAGCTTCTCGAGCTTTATGATCTTCACGCACCTGTTCGACCAGTCAAAGTAAGACATTTGCCGGCGCCGTGGCTTACAGATGAAATTAAAAAAATAATGCATAAAAAAGTGACGGCGAAGTCTAAATTTAAGCGTAGACCTAATTACGCTAACAGGGAAAGATATGTTTCAATTCGTATACACTGCAATAAGGTATGTAGGAATGCTAATAGCCTTCACATTCATACTTCTGTCCAAAATGGGGACGCATCCAAAGTTTGGAAGTTTCTTAGGTCACTGGGGGTCGGTAAAACCCGACAAGACTCAATCCGAAAAGATATAGACATCGATGGAATGAATAATCATTTTACTGCTTCGTCCAATTTTGATAGGACAATTAAATTGAATACTTTGAATTATCTTTCTTCTCTTCCGACTCCCAGTTATTCTCCATTTATTTCTGGTCAATTCACCGCATGTGATGTTAAGAAGAGCATACTATCTATTACTTCCAACGCAGTAGGAAGTGACTGTATCAGCCGTAATATGTTAGTCCCTGTGCTGGATGTAATCCTGCCCGTCATTTGTCATATCCTAAATTTTTCCGTGTCTAGTGGTGTCTTTCCATGTTCATGGAAAGATGCTCAAATTATTCCATTACCTAAAAAGACCAATCCCGCATCCTTTTCTGAATATCGTCCAATATCCGTCCTACCATTCCTATCAAAAGTCCTCGAACGGTTAATCCACAATCAATTAAGCACTTTCCTCTCCAAAAATAATCTCCTCAACCCCTTCCAGTCCGGCTTCCGCCCTGGTCATAGCACCACCACAGCGCTTTTGAATATTACGGACGATATAAGGTCAGCCATGGAAAATGGTAATCTAACGGTTTTAACTTTACTAGATTTTAGTAATGCTTTTAATACTGTTGATTTTGATGTTTTGCTCGGCATTCTATGCTCTCTTAATATATCTCCATCGGTAATTGACTGGTTTCGAAGTTACCTGTTCGGTCGCCGGCAACGTATTTGCATCGGTGAGACCTTGTCTACCTGGAGTAATACTTCTGCCGGTGTACCACAGGGTGGCGTGCTATCACCTTTACTTTTCGCAGTTTTTATTAACTCAATCTCCGATGAACTAATTTCTTCCTACCATCTTTATGCAGATGATTTACAACTTTACTCACGAGCTCCTCTTAGAAATCTTTCAGAGGCTATCTTAACGATCAATCGCGATCTGGCCCGTATATGCGACTGGAGCAAGAGGTATGGACTTATGGTCAACGCCGTAAAGACGCAGGTTGTTGTGGTGGGCAGTAGTAGAATGGTCTCAAGGATTGACTGGACGACTCTTCCCCAAGTTTCTTTTGACAAATCAGTTATCCCCTTCAGCGAGAAAGTTAAAAACTTGGGGATTTTCATTGATAAGAACTTCTCTTGGACTGCCCAGCTACAGCAAGTAAGCCGCAAGCTGTTTGCTTCCGCTGCATCTTTGAAAAGAATACGTAATTTTCTACCGACTGCCACCAAGATTGCGCTTGCACAATTTCTTCTTCTACCCATCCTTGATTATGCTCATGCCAGCTATCTTGACCTTACTCAAGACCAACTCGATAAACTTGAGCGGCTTCAAAATTTTTGTATAAGGTTTATATACGTTTTACGCAAATATGACCATGTTTCCGAATTTCGCGTGAAGCTCAAGTGGTTACCAATTCGCCTTCGCCGGAATGCTCATATTCTTTCCCTTTTGTATAATGTGCTCTTTTCCCCTTCCACTCCTCTTTATCTCAAGAAACGTTTCCAGTTTCTTTGTGACTCTCACACGAAATTATTAAGGTCATCAGATAACTTGAAGCTTAAAATGCCAATGCATTCCACAACTTTCCTTGACAAATCCTTTACTGTCCAGGCAGCTCGTTTGTGGAATGCATTACCAGTTCCAATAAAGCGCGCGCAATCGTTGCCAGTGTTTAAAAGACTCGTGAAGGAACATTACTTGTCGTTATGATTCTGTTTTTATCGTTAGCTGTAATAATATTCGTCATTTATTTTCGTTGCTTATATAGTTAGTATGTATGTATCCATGTATCTATTATATAGCATTTATCTGTGTATCTATTATAGTATATTGTACTTATATACCATTTATTTGCACCTAAGATAACCCCATTTTATGTCCAGAAAATCACTGTCCATTCCAAGGTTGCCTGGAAGAGATCGCAGTAAGCGATAAGGCCGCCCATTGTATATTTTGTAGTGTATTACTTTTTCTTTATGTAATGTATAATCTGGTGTACAATAAAGTATATATAAATAAATAAATAAATAATAAATATAATTAAATAAATAAATAATAAATGAACAGATAGATAGACCTTCATATAAAATATTAATAGAATAAGTAAACGAATGGAAATATAAATACATAAATAAATAGATAATAGGATATAGAATAATTTTGACGGATAAATTCAATAATAATAATACATAATTATGAATAACAGATATATTTAAATAAGTAAAATAATAAAAATAAATGATACCATAATACTTAATAATTTTACTACATTAATATTAATAATAAACAAATTTTAAGCGAGTAAACAATAAGCAATATTAAATATAATTAAATAAATAATAAAATATTAATATAATAAATGAATGAATGGAAATATAAATACATAGGCAATAGGATATAAATAGTTCTTAATTTAATAATAAGGAAAATTGATAAAGCGCTCTCCCTCTCTCAACCTATTTAAAAATTTGCTGTGCCCGACAGGGTCCATAATTGTTTCTATTCTATTTTTATTTACCACCTGTAATTGTACATTATGGTTTGCAATAAACGTTTTGATTTGATTTGATTTGAAGTAGTTGTTTCGGGTCTGGGTGTTAGTGTATGTGAGTTTCTATGTTTGTTAACGCACCCACAATACAAGAAGAAATTCTTAGTGTGGGGCAACGTTTAAAAAAAAAAAGAAAAAAGAAAACCCAATAACATTTTTCCCGTCCTGGAAACCCATGAGGTCTATTCCCGGATCACGAAAAGGTAGAAGCAATCTCAGCAGTATCACAAGACCAACGAGGAGATATCGTAACAAAAACAAAATTCAAGACCAAATGTGTAAACACATCAAACTCTCAAAAAATTACCATGATTACAACATTTTAATTACCAGCATAATATTATCCAAAATTAAATTGCTTCAGTCAAATATTTGTAATATTTTGTCCCGATCAATGATCCTTGGACGCTAATTGAATGAATTCCCTTCAAATTATAATGAACGAACTTTTTCGAGGGACTCTACGGATGAATACGTCAATCAAATTAATATTTTCATTTAATTAATTACTTATTGAATGACCTTCTTGATGTTTTAATTAAAAAATGTTGTTGGAACAGATGTTTCAGATTATTTATTTTGTTCAAAAAAAATCTCTGTTTTGTGTAGACGCTTTTGATTTGAAATCGTTATGGCACCGACTTAAACTGTTTCAGTCTTCAAACTTATTCTTTTTGGAATTTACTTTGGCGAAATTTAACAATTTTTCGAAGTCGGTTAAAAAAACACTTGAACTCCCCATATCTTTTACTTCAATATCTTCCACTCCATCCCATAACATTTTATGGATATTACAAGCACTTCCATAATACAGGTCGCGTTCAACCAAATCAATTTGATATTCAAACAAAAGAGGAGGAAAAAACCTTTAGGGGTTAAAAATATACAGCTTTTTTCTATAGCAAACCATTTGTCAGGCGATTTGATGGTGTCGCGCGGAATCATTTCAATTCATCATGGGGGCAAGCGGTTGGAAACGAGTACCACTTATTAGAATGAAAAATGATTACTGCTTTTTTTCTTTTTTGTGTCTGTAGCTATCATTCCCATGTATGGCGAGATTATGGATAATGTATGGTGCTTTTGGTTGGTGTATTGAGTGCGTGCTTGACTGGCAAGTGTGACGTGCCTGCCTTTCAAGCCAAAACTTAAGAACATTGGCCTTTCTTGTCTGCAAAAGCGTGAAAGCTTTTCGCGTCTGTCAATATGACTCGGATTTTGATGTAATTTTCACCATAATTTACAGAATTTGTTTCAAGTGGTTTATGTGTACATTACACAAACTACATTATTAAACTTACATGTGATAAAGAAATCTCGATATTTGATCTAGTCGCGGGGCGGGTTAAGACTAGTCTCCTACATGAATTCAAACGTTTTTCTTTTTCCTTCGTCCACGTCCATACACACACTGGTTCCGTCTGCTATACAACTGACCTTTGCGGAAGACCCCAACAAATATAAAAGGTCAAAAGTTGTCTGTAAGAAATCACCTTGTGCGATAAAACCGCCCATTGTACACTAGTTTTAAATATGTTCGTTTTGTTTTATGTAGTGTACAATAAAGTGTTAAATTAATTAATATTTTTTTTAATATTAATTAGTAAAATATTATGTTAATTCCTGTAACTTTTCATTATAAAAATAACAATAAATCACCACAAGCTTTTTACAATTTTTTTTATAACAGTAGGAAAGCCTACGGATGTACAGTTTTTGATTGAATTGTTTATGCTCATTGGGTATCGATAAAATAACAGAAGTATTGTAATTTTAGCTTTTAGTAAAATTGGGGAAACTTTTTGTGTACTTTTGTTTGTTATATTGTTAGTTTGATGAACTTTTTAAAACTTTTCAATAATGAATGATTGAAAAGTTTTAAAAAGTTCGTCGCACTTATATTTCCCGAAGGGGTAGGTAGAGGTAGAACTCTGCCTACTCTGGAAAAATACGGGAAAATCATTAGGAAAAATATGGTACTTACCTCTTAGTTTGTTTCGGTGTTTCTTCACAGAGTAGGAAGTTGAATAGGAGACACCTACCTCATCTTCATCTAGTTCCTCATCCTCCCTAATTTAGTTTTTAACATATTTCTGAAATATTCATCAATAAAATAAATTATATTAAAATTAAAATTATGTATTTTTTTATTTGAATAGCGGCACTCTATACACTTCCTATATATTTTTTTCATTTATTAATATTATAATCATTTTTCTGTCATGTTCATATTTATTTATTTATATATACTTTATTGCACACCAGATTATACATTACATAATTTATTAACTCTTTGTTTATTTATTTTACATCGATGGTCCTAGTTTATCATTTATAACTTCCAGTTACAACTATATGTAAGCGGGCACGCCCTTTATGCCTGGAGGCTTTTTTATTTAGATATTAATTCTGTTTACGTTTAGTTTTTTTTATGAGTATCGATGATTGATTGGTTGAGTTCTCGATGATTTTGTTTGGTATATTGGCGTGTGCTAGCTAACATATGGCTAATAATTTGAATTATGTTTTGTGTTGCGTAATGTAAATTATTTTGAATACTATTATATAGAATCTTTTTTTTTTGTTCTTCTAACTGAACAGACAGCTGTGCTGCTGGGGAGTTTGTTGCGCCACTTCTTCTTCCCAGCTAATGCACTAGGAAGTGGTGAAGGGTGGGCGTTTTGGGGGACTGTCTTATGTAATTTTGACGTTCGAAAAGTGCTGATTCTCAGCCTAGTTTGAATAAATGACTTTTGAATTTGAATAAAGAAAAAGTAATACACTACAAAATATACAATGGGCGGCCTTATCGCTTACTGCGATCTCTTCCAGGCAACCTTGGAATGGACAGTGATTTTCTGGACATAAAATGGGGCTGTCTTTAGTGCAAACAAAAGGTATATAAGTATAATATACTATAATAGATACACAGATAAATGCTATATAATAGATACATTGATACAAACATATACTAACTATATATGCAACGAAAATAAATGACCAATATTATTACAGCTAACGATAAGAACAAAATCATAAAGTAATGTTCTTTCACGAGTCTTTTAAACACGGGCAACGATTGCGCTTGCTTTCTGGTAATGCATTCCACAAACGAGAAGCCTGGACAGTAAAGGATTTGTCAAGGAAAGTTGAGGATGCATTGGCATTTTAAGCTTCAAGTTATCCGATGATCTTAATAATTTCGTATGAGAGTCACAAAGAAACTGGAAACGTTTGAGAGGGGTGGAAAGGGAAAACAGCACATTAGACAAAAGGGAAAGAATACGAGTATTCCGGCGAAGGCGAATTGGTAACCACTTGAACTTCACGCGAAATTCGGATACATGGTCACATTTGCGTAAACCGATTATAAACCTTATGCAAAAATTTTGAAGCCACTCAAGTTTATCGAGTTGGTCTTGAGTAAGGTCAAGATAGCTGGCATCAGCATAATCAAGGATGGATAGAAGAAGAGATTGTGCAAGCACAATCTTGGTGGCAGTCGGTAGTAAATTACGTAGTCTTTTCAAAGATGCAGCGGAAGCAAACAGCTTGCAGCTAACTTGCTGTAGCTGGGCAGTCCAAGAGAAGTTCTTATCAATGAAAATCCCCAAGTTTTTTACTTTCTCGCTGAAGGGGATAGCTGAGTTGTCAAAAGAAACTACTCACAGAACCAACCATACCTACCACACCATACCAACTTACAGAAATAAATATCGTTTATCATTTACTACATAGTACCTCAAAGATAGAGACGGTGGATAGTATTTTTTATAAAATCCATCCAGGTATTGGGTTATGCGGACGGCGTCGATGTAATCGATAGGAACCTATACGTAATAAAAACCATCAAAATACGACATCTTAGATGGGCACGACATGTCGCAAAAATGGACGAGATCAGAGCACCCAAACGTTTACTGGATAGTAAACTGGATGGCCGCAGAAGTCAAGGGCGGCCCAAGCTCAGATGGTTGGATAGCGTAGACCAAAATTTAAGAACTGTTGGAGTGAGAAACTGGAGAGAAAAAGCCGAAAATAGGTCACGTTGGAGAAATATACTTGACCAGGCTAAGGCCCACCCGCGGCTGTAAAGCCTCAGATGATGATGATGACATTGTACACCCACATCTTCAGTAGTTTGACTTTTAAAGAAAAAAAATAAAAAAGGCCATGTCACCATTATCTACATTTATACCTAAGGAAATGAAATGAATGAATGTATGATGAATTCATTCTAATTTTGAATGTTTTTAAATACATTTTATACAGCTGAATGATTTTTGATCAAAATTAAGCACACGGATGGACCATGTTCTGTGAATTAACACAAGTTATATGAAGGAGTTTTCATAGGATTCGGTTAGGATTAGAAACACTAACTACCAAAATATCATCAGCATTCTCCTGCACTTATCCCAATTTATTCGGGGTCGGAGCAACATCTTTATCGTCTTTTTATTCCATACTTCTCTATTAATCGTCATCTCCGTAATAGCTACAAAAATATAAAGTAAAAAAAAAAAAAACTCATCAAAATCGCACACCACATAAATAACGAGACAGTTCCATTTTTAGCTTATATTGAAACAGGCAGTGCGCTTCACGCAATCCCAATAAAATATGTGTCTGTTAGTTTTAAATGGGCGTACATAAAAACAATTTGTCACTATTTCAAACTGTAGCTGTGTTACTGAATGTTTTCGATAGGACACGTTCACAATTGTTGTATATACCTATTTATAGGGTATTGTTAATTATTTTTGCAGAGGCACATTCGATTAGAATCATGTCAAAAACACGAAAATGAATCCAACTTTGTTGAAATAAATAATTTCCTGCAGTACAGTCATGTTGAGAATTCTGTTGGAAATTGTAAAAATAAGTTCTTTTTTTTTGCAAGATAGCTACACAGGCCATCATCATAATCTTCCTAGCCTTTTCCCAACTATGTTGAGGTCGGCTTCCAGTCTACCCATATGCGGCTCTATACCATTATTTTACATGGAGCGACTGCCTATCTGAAAAATACCTAATAAAGTATTTTATTGAATTTAAAATAAGCTGTTCTCGTAAATATACACACACAATAGGTACAGCATTTCGAGTAACAGAACGATCTATCAAACGTTATAAAACCAAGCTGTAGATAACGAAACATCGTGGGTACGTATTTCTCCATAATCTATTCGCAAAGTGTAGACGTTCTAATCTGTACGCCCTTTTCGGTATCATAGGGGTGACATAATAACTACATTTAAATTATTATAACGTTTTGTCATTGTAATAAAGGTTTTTGTTTAGCATTGAAATACGTTTTCAAAGGGATCTTATCGATAAATTATGAGATAACTAGACTAGACGTGGTTTTGTTAAGGTTTAAAACTAATGTGCTCTGTATTACTGTATACTTGAAAGCAAAATGTTCTGTATTTACTCGTAGTCTATAGTGAATGTTTTGTCATTATTGTTTGCGGCTTACCGTAAATATTGAGTTGTTTTATGTTTATGCTTTAAATAATAATTAAAACTGTGAATTCGTATTCAAATCTAAACGATCTTAACTACTATTATAAATAGGTCAAATTGTTTGTATTTAAGTTCGAAATGCAATGTCTGGAAGTACTGATCAGGTTACGAAAATTATTTCATTGAAACCTACACTATTATCGAGTTTCAAAGGATAAATTATGTTAAAAAAAATCAGGAGGGGGCAGAAACTAGTACTTTATTATATAGTGACATATTACAGGTTTGTAATAGCCGTCATTGTGAATCATCTATATGAAAACACAATTATAATTAAAGTCATGTAGCCGTGTATAAACTACTCAACGGATTTGGATACGGTTTTCATAATTTAGAGAATTTATTCCGTTTAGTTTTATGTGTATATTACATTAATATAAATAATAAAGAAATTTCGATGTTTTGTCAAGTCGTAAAAACCGTGCGAAGCAGGGGTGGTACGCTAGTATATATAAACATACAAAATAAAAATCCAAACAACACGTGTACTTGTAGGTACTTCATTAATAATATGTGAATTAAATACTCGAATAAACAAGATATTAACAGCGTTTAATTAGAAAATTAAGTACTCGCATTATCTCACTATTACTACTGTATACAATGTTAATGAGTTATTCTACGTAATCATCATTATTACAGTGGAGACATAATTGAAGTGAATAATAAATGAGTATGTTACAAGTACAGTCAGTTAGAATAGTGCTACAGTCCGGCCGTCGAGAGAATACTTTCTTGACACCTGTCAGTTTCATACTAACGAAAATGTGTTTTGCGAATTTGATCGATATTACTACTAGGAAGTGTCCAACTGACAGGAGTCAGGAACACAGTCTCTCGACGTCGACGGCCGAACTGTAATTAAATTAACAACTTATAAAAAAGTTTGTTTGCAACATCTTTCTTTGTTTGCGTTCAATATAAATTGGGTTCTCTCAAGTCTCTCAGGGAATCTCTTTGTCAGACTATAATATTATTTAAAATTTAATTATTATTTTATTTTAAGTTTTACTCCATCATAAGACAAGTGGTTTTAAGTACACAATTCAGCATTCAGCAAGATCTAAAAAAACGTGACGGCACGTTTAAATAATACCATGCATGTTTCGACCACGTGACACGCCGTTCTGAAGCCAATTTGCCCAACCAGTGCAGCACAAACTTTACCCACTAAAAAAGCTATCTCCGTCGTAATGAACAAAAAGACGCTCGGCAATGTACACCTACAGTACATAGCCAGCGGGACTGCCCAAGGCTTGGTGGACGAACGTAAGTATCATCATTCATCTCTCTTTTGATACACACCATACACGTTAAAGGGTGAAAAGACATTAACGGTTTTGCCTAAATGTGTACACGCCCGTATACTCTAAAGCGATACCTGGCAAAATTCACTTGAATTACGTGCGACGATTGGGTTCAAACCAAGCTTGTAAATGGAATGTATTTGGCACCTGGTTACATGAAAGATGCATTATTAAGTAGGTGTTTCATGATAACTGTTAAGTGCTATTGTAAAGTTTATTTCAAACCTCATTTTAAGTGACTGAATTTGTAATTTTTTATTGGTGTGAGCCAATAATTTAAATAAAAACACGAAATAATTTCTGCTAACATCCCAAATCAATAAGTTACAAAAACATATACAGATTTTGTCAAAAAAAACGAAATAATACCAGCCAACATAAATTGAAACGGTATAAAACCTTCTGAATCGGAATTCCATTTACAAAAACACTGAGGTTCAAAAACAAAACCAATTTGTTTTACGTTATCATATTGAACGCGACTGTACCCACATATCTTGGTGGCGCCCGTTTGAAATTATTACAAAACATTCCAGTGATTTACTGTGAAGATAAATCGTGCTGTAAAACTTATCTAGTAGACAAATACGGTGTGATTAATTGTCTGGGATAAGTGTACAATGGGAGCATACATTACTGGCAGACTTTTCTGATCCAGGCCTGAAATTATACGGAGCAAAGGGCTCTTTTCATACAGATAGACCGAGCAATAATCAGCACGCCTACTTGGGTGGTTTATTTTAGCAATTTCAGTATTTTAAAGTCCTAGATTCCTCGCAATGTTTTCTTCACAAATTAGTACACGAATTGAAAATATGACATTCATCTACTTTGAAACAAGTAATGACGAATTACTCGTTGAGGCTGTGGTGTTAAACAATTCTGTTCATAAATAACCCACGATGCCACTTTTAACGTACCTAGCTTTTAAGCAACCTACGTTGTATAAAACAGTGTCGATGCCTCTGACACGTCAATTACTAGTGATGAATGATGAACGAGAACTAATAGTACCCCGCTGATTATGACGAGTGATTGATTCGACGCCCGTCGTTCAAACCGTGAGCTCGTTCATTCAATTACGAAAGCAATTTTCCTAGAAATCGTCTTCGAAGACTTTGATTTGGTTGTGATAGAAAAACGTAATATATGTAAATTATCTTTATTTAGTCTGTGATTATGTTTATTTAGTTGCTGTTTAAATAATTACATTTCATTATGAAGAATTAATTGCTTATTTATTAGCATAACATTATAAGTCGAATAAGATGATAAAAAACCTTGCTGAGAAATGTTAATTTAATTTGTAGAGGTAAATAATTTTCTCCCTTCACTAAAGTAAGGTTTGCACGAAACACTTTCAAACATTCATAAGAGAACCTTAGAGAAATCGCTCAAAGCAAGACTTCAACAAAGTCATAGCCAAAGTACATAGAGTATAATTTCTTGCCCACATTCTCTCCGTACGTGGGCGCTTAGAACGTTGAGTATGACATCAAAGAGATTATTAGACCGGCTGTCCATTGTCCACTTATGTGCTACTTGTTCGTATATCTAAGTGATTTACATGTATATTACTTGGAGGGCTTAGCTTAGGAGCTCGCCACATTATTGGGATGTGAGCAGTGCAGTGCGGTTTGAGGGAGAATAAAAACAAATGACGTGACGAAATTATTATTATTTTGGGAAATCTAATAGATACTAATAAAGACTTGTAATTCAAACAGGTTCTAATTTCTTCGTCTTTCTTTTCCAGAAACAAAGTAACTTGAGGTTTTTTAGCCTACGGTTGCAAAAGCCTTCCTGAACTCCTAAATTCGATCAAAGATATGGTGGATAGCAAGTGGAACAGAATCTTAAATTAATAGTTGCCAAGAGATAGTGTTGGCAGTCCCACAACCAGATGGGTTGATGACTTCCAAAAAACCGGCTAAGTGCGAGTCGGACTCATGCACGAAGGGTTCCGTAGTATATCGTACAAGATTTAATCCTACTTGATTATGGTCAATTAAATAAAAAAAAATGGCAAAGATAAATTTGTATTTTATAATGCTTTTATGAATTACTAAGTTATTTTTTGCAGTTGCAGAAAATCGCCCATATTTAATTAAAATACCTTATGAATCGGCGTTTTTAATATTTGTTGTTTAAATACAGTATACTGAAGTTTCAAATTACTAACTTATTTAGTTGTTTCGATAGAGCTCGTACAAAAGTGGACTAAACTGACAACTTTTAGGGCCCTCCATTTCTTTATTGTGAAGATTACAAAAAAGAAATTGTACACTACGTCGATTAATTCTAGACAATGACAGACATATTTAAGAGTAAGAATGTAATTTTTTTTAATATTTTTTTTTTTGTATGTGGACGCTCATAAATTTTTAACTCTATTTAATTTTTATTATTTGTTGTTATAGCGGCAATAGTGACAAATTTGTAAAAATTTCGACTGTCTACCTATTATGGTTCATGAGATACAGCCCGCTGACATACAGACGGATGGACGGACAATGGAACAAGAACGCATTCAAAGTCTTGTTTTTATCTTGGTCTTTCTTCTGGAATATTACTTTGAAAACTCTGCTAGTACTTCATACAACGGAGTATATTCAAGCTTGATTCCGTTAGTTAGTTCTAAGTTCTTGTACCCATAGTTATAACTAGGATCATAGTTAAGGTTGCTGGCATTAACTTGTTAGATGCTGCCAAAGTTTTAGTTTAGTTTGAACACTAGCTAAGATTTTTATATTGTTCTTTTGAACGCAGTTTTCAATGAAATGAAATCTGAATGAAATATTTTTATTGCCACATATAAAATCCACATACAAGTTTAAATAAATACACAAATAAATATACAATATCGTCAATATAACACGTTTTAAAAAGCAACGATTCAGAAAATATGATTTAAAATGAACGCAGAATTACTGCTCAGAACTTTTTTTTTAGATTTCTGTATCTGCTTTTACAATGTAACTTATATTGTTCTAAGTATTATAAGTTTGTCTCTATAACACCGCATACCACAAAGTACTCATGTTTGTAGTTATTTTTTTTTATTTTTTTTAAAACGTTTCCCCACACTAAGAATTTCTTCTTGTATCGTGGGTGCGTTAACAAACATAGAAACTCACATACACTAACACCCAGACCCGAAACAACTACTTGCAGATCATACAAATATTTATTCCGTGCGGGGATCGAACCCGCGACATGTTGCGCAGCAGTCGATCACTCAGCCACTGCGCCAACCGTGTCGTCGACTTTGTAGAGGACCAATAAGTAGTCTTATCAGCACAGTTTTAATTAGCAAAGTGGTTTTAAAAACCACTCCAAGCGGAAAATCTTTCGAAATAGTCAGGTAGGGTTGGTGCATAGACTATTGGCTGATCGCAAGAAACGGTTACCAATACCCCTGCCACTAGGAAATCCTTTGCCAATTCATGGAAAGTGCATAAAACGCTTTGATTCACTGCATTCATCTTTTGATACTCTACTTCTACTTATCTCATCAATAGAAAGCAGGATCATAATTACGTACGAAAGGAACCGCTAGCAAAATGATTTCCGCCATTCCAATATCGGGTAACACAAAATCCCATAATAACCGCGCTCTGGCATTCCATTAAGTTTCAAAATGTACTTATCTGCAGACCGTACTGATGCGACGGCTGATGCGACGGAGCGGATTAACAATAGAAATTTGGGTGGTGTTACGCTGACGCTACATAGCGATTTGGGTAAGCACATAATATGTGATACATTAGTATCACATAAAGTATATTCATCATATAATATACAAGCACATGAGATATTTTAAGTTGATGTCTAAGATGGCAACGCACCTGTGATGGCCTAGAGCCATTATATTGTGAATGTAATTTAGTGGCGGTGACAACTTACCATCCAGGAAGACTATCTGCTTGTTTACCAGTTTGCCACTCAATAACATAAATTAAGAATATTTAGAAGTTAAGTGTCTTCGTGCTAAGTGGTTCATTAGTCGCGCACTGGAATAGGTCAGATGGTCTTGGCCTTTTTTATAAGCCCTAATTGTCCTTCTGGGGAAAGGCCTCCCTACTCTCCTTCCACCTCCCTTTGTCCAGAGCTACCAAGAACCAATCTTTTAACATAGAAGCTCATCCCACAGGCCCCGGCACACAGGCATCGAAAGGAACAAATGTTAAACAAATGAATAAATGACTTATGACTTAAAGCCTTGTGCAGACCAGCGCGACTTGTCGCGCGACGCGACACCGGTTATTGTTATACTGTGAAGTTTTCTTAGAAATTGTATTGTACGTGTCGCGTCGCGCGACAAGTCGCGCTGGTCTGCACAAGCCTTAACACGGGTGGGTTTTAGTCAGTAAAAGTCTGACACAACCTTCCGCTCCGCCCAGAGCGGGAGAAGTTATTTGATAATTTCCTAAACACAAAGAAAAAGATGAAGAATTGAGAATTTATTTGGTCTGGGGCTATAATAATGCAATTTAATATTCGTCTCCAAGCGCCATATTAGCGCCCCTAAATCCGCAGCACCATGTGTGATCTCCCCTGCTACTAATCAGATTTGTCCAACTTGCATTACAGTCACACTGAAGCGTCACTATAACTAGTATATATTTCTGCTACCAGCCGAAATAAGTTAGCATCGGAATTTGGATGGAAATTCTATTTTGGTTTTAACGTAATATTACACTCAATAGTTGACGATATCCTATGAAGATCAAGTGTTTAGTAATTCGAAACGTAACGCGTGTAGGACCAGCCATCTAATTGTGTATCAACCTCTTCATGACATACTATTATACTCGTATTAATAATATGAAACCCACACATTTTGATAATATTACAGTATTCGGTGCGCCGGATGTTATAAAATCCGTGTTCACGAGAACCAACTCAAGGCAGTGTGTGAGACCTGTCATAATGAAATAAATTGGGATAAGAAGTGAACGTAATTAGGCTACTATTGTATAAAATACAAAAAAAGATAATACAACAATATTAATTTCAACTTCACTTCTTCTTCACTTTCTCTTTCACTTTTCAATTTCACTCCTGTGGCAACACTACAGCTAACAGCTGATTTCAAATTGTCCTATTAATTTTAATTTTAAATAATAGATTTCCTTCGTATTAAGGCCTATTTCCAATTAATAACTAGTTTAAAGCGTAATTAAGTGTTTTCTGTGTTAAATTTAGGCACTAATAGTGCAAAATATGTGTGAAAAATTCATTGTGATTCGTTGACAGTTACCGGCTCAAGTGAATGTTGCATTTTCATCTCGTTTTATCAGGTACAATACTATATATTTTACTTGGTAGTAGATTGTTTGCGTTCAAATTTTCTGCCTACAACTCTATAAATCATTTTTATTACGGCTACAAGTTGATGCCAATGACCTTAAAAACGTAAACATAACCTTGATTAGTTTGGTGACAGAACTTCTTTCTTTCTTTACGATCTAAGTTTCCTTTTCCGTTCAACTAATCATCTGTTACTCAATCCAGTACTCTTTTCCAACCTCTTCTCTTTTCTTTTTAATCATGATTATGACTCGCAGCGCACGGGCTCGCCTAGAAGAGAACAAACTCACTCAGGCTTTGAGCGAATTAAAAGCGTCTCAGGAGCTCTGTGACCAACTGATTAAGGAAAAAGATGAAAATGAAATGGAGTTCCTTGGTGTCCTTGAAAGGAATAGCAAGTTGAAAACAGAAATGGCTCAGTTATATATTCAACACACTGATGCCATAGCAGCCCGGGACAGGCTCCAAGTTGTTGTGGACGGGTTCAGCCAGTGTAGCAATGAGTATGAACAAGCTCTTAGTCACAAATATTTACTACAACAGCAGCTACATGAGGCCCAAAGTCAGATTGAACAACTAGAGACTACAAACCTTAATATCACTACCTCGTTGAATCAAAGTCTATTCAATGAATTGGTGCCTATAGCCCCTTCAATGGTTACTGCAATAAACCCCTCTTACAGTCTCCCCTTTTCAGTGAGGGTAGTTACTAGTAAAAATAAAATAAAAAAATACATCAAAATTAACAAATACATAGTTAAAACTAAGAAAATGGTCAAAAAACAAAAATTCTTCATTAAAAATGTAAAACTTAATAGAGAAAGGTTGCATCTACTGAAACAATTAGACATGTATTCATTTAACTTAGAAAAAAGTACTAGGAAATACCAAATTGACACAGAAGACTTGCAGTATGACTTGCACCAACTACAGGAAAAACTAACTTCTATGACCATCAAATATACATGTCCGTGAACTTGGCAGATCATTTCCCAGCAGAGCACAAAAAAATGTGAGTTCTATTGGCATGCGGGTGAGTTCTAGAGTTCCTTATACTTAAAAAGAATAGTTCTGGCTTTATTGCCTGAAAAAAGTCGAATGAAAATATGCTCTGCTAACTTCCGCTAGCAGATCATTTCTTCCAAAATTTAAATTTAAAAATTGATTTAGGTGCACAGTGGTGAGTTCTATAGTTCCTTAAACTTTTCAGAAAGAGTTCTGCTCACCTAAATCTAAAAAAAAATAAAACAAAAATAATGACGTGTTGTCAGAAAAAGACAAACATTATGGGAAAATAGCCATAAATGACGTAATTTATGAATTTTCGTAGATTCTTCGGGCAATGATTAATAACTAAAGTTTGAGTAATAGAAAAAAAACTAAATGAAAGCAGTAGTCTCAAAAAATTAGCAGCAGAGCCTTATGAAAAAGATAGGTTAGGAGAAATCGAGATTACATTCAGTGTTTAAGTTAGTAGGATCAAAAAAGAATTTGATTAGGACTGAGAAACCGGAACTCTTCATTTCCTGATGCAACTGTAAAAGAACTATTCGGAGGCATGAAACAGAAACCCAGAACTCTCACTCAAGTATCAGCAGAGCTTGGGTAAAGATTTCAGTAAGTTGAAATCAAGATTTATTTCAATGTATCAGTAAAAAATATCAAAAAAATATTAAATTAGCACTGAGGAGCTGGAACTCCTCGATTTCTGATGCAACGTTAATAGGACGATACGAAAACATAATAAAGTAATCTAGAACTTTCACTCAAGTATCAGCAGAGCATGGGTAAAGATTTCATTAAATTAAAATCAAGATTTATTTTAGTGTTTCAGTAAAAAATGTAAAAAAATTATTAAAGTAGCACTGAGGAGCCGGAACTCTTCGATTTCTGATGCATTGGTAATAAGACAATAGGAAAACATGATTTTGTAATCCAGAGCTCTCACTCAAGTATCAGCAGAGCATGGGTAAAGATTTCATTAAATTGAAATCAAGATTTATTTTAGTGTTTCAGTAAAAAATATCAAAAAAATATTAAAGTAGCACTGAGGAGCCGGAACTCCTCGATTTCTGATGCATCGGTAATAAGACAATAGGAAAACATGATTTTGTAATCCAGAACTCTCACTCAAGTATCAGCAGAGCATGGGTAAAGATTTCAGTAAGTTGAAATAAAGATTTATTTTAGTGTTTCAGTAAAAAATATCAAAAAAATATTAAACTAGCACTGAGGAGCCGGAACTCCTCGTTTCCTGATGCACCTGTAAAAGAACTATCCGGAGGCATGAAACAGAAACCCAGAACTTTCACTCAAGTATCAGCAGAGCATGGTTGAAAAGTAAGATTAGAAGAAATCAAGATTTAATATAGAGTTTCAGTAAGAAGGATAAAAAAAATATTAAACTATCACTGAGGAGCCAGAACTCCTCGTTTCCTGATGCACGTGTAAAAGAACTATCCGGAAGCTTGAAACATAAACCCTGAACTTTCACTCAAGTATCAGCAGAGCATGGGTAAAGATTTCAGTAAGTAGAAATCAAGATTTATTTCAGTGTATCAGAAAAAAATATCAAAAAAATATTAAACTAGCACTGAGGAGCTGGAACTCCTCGATTTCTGATGCATCGGTAATAAGACAATAGGAAAACATGATTTTGTAATCCAGAACTCTCACTCAAGTATCAGCAGAGCATGGGTAAAGATTTCAGTAAGTTGAAATCAAGATTTATTTTAGTGTTTCAGAATAAAATATTAAAAAAAAAAAAAAGTAGCACTGAGGAGCCGGAACTCTTCGATTTCTGATGAATCGTTAATAGGACAATAGGAAAACATTATTTCATAATCCAGAACTCTCACTCAGGTATCAGCAGAGCATGGGTAAAGATTTCATCAAATTGAAATCAAGATTTAATTTAGTGTTTCAGTAAAGAATATCAAAAAAATATTAAAGTAGCACTGAGGAGCCGGAACTCCTCGTTTCCTGATGCACGTGTAAAAGAACTATCCGGAAGCTTGAAACATAAACCCTGAACTTTCACTCAAGTATCAGCAGAGCATGGGTAAAGATTTCATTGAATTGAAATCAAGATTTATTTTAGTGTTTCAGTAAAAAATATCAAAAAAATATTAAAGTAGCACTGAGGAGCCGGAACTCTTCGATTTCTGATGCATTGGTAATAAGACAATAGGGAAACGTGATTTCGTAATCCAGAACTCTCACTCAAGTATCAGCAGAGCATGGGTAAAGATTTCATTAAATTAAAATCAAGATTTAATTTAGTGTTTCAGTAAAGAATATCAAAAAAATATTAAAGTAGCACTGAGGAGCCGGAACTCCTCGTTTCCTGATGCACCTGTAGAAGAACTATCCAAAGGCATGAAACAGAAACCTAGAACTTTGACTCAGGTATCAGCAGAGCATGGTTGAAAAGTAAGATTAGAAGAAATCAAGATTTAATATAGTGTTTCAGTAAGAAGGATAAAAAAAATATTAAACTATCACTGAGGAGCCAGAACTCCTCGTTTCCTGATGCACGTGTAAAAGAACTATCCGGAAGCTTGAAACATAAACCCTGAACTTTCACTCAAGTATCAGCAGAGCATGGGTAAAGATTTCATTGAATTGAAATCAAGATTTATTTTAGTGTTTCAGTAAAAAATATCAAAAAAATATTAAAGTAGCACTGAGGAGCCGGAACTCTTCGATTTCTGATGCATTGGTAATAAGACAATAGGGAAACGTGATTTCGTAATCCAGAACTCTCACTCAAGTATCAGCAGAGCATGGGTAAAGATTTCATTAAATTAAAATCAAGATTTAATTTAGTGTTTCAGTAAAGAATATCAAAAAAATATTAAAGTAGCACTGAGGAGCCGGAACTCCTCGTTTCCTGATGCACCTGTAGAAGAACTATCCAAAGGCATGAAACAGAAACCTAGAACTTTGACTCAGGTATCAGCAGAGCATGGTTGAAAAGTAAGATTAGAAGAAATCAAGATTTAATATAGTGTTTCAGTAAGAAGGATAAAAAAAATATTAAACTATCACTGAGGAGCCAGAACTCCTCGTTTCCTGATGCACGTGTAAAAGAACTATCCGGAAGCTTGAAACATAAACCCTGAACTTTCACTCAAGTATCAGCAGAGCATGGGTAAAGATTTCATTGAATTGAAATCAAGATTTATTTTAGTGTTTCAGTAAAAAATATCAAAAAAATATTAAAGTAGCACTGAGGAGCCGGAACTCTTCGATTTCTGATGCACTGGTAATAAGACAATAGGGAAACGTGATTTCGTAATCCAGAACTCTCACTTAAGTATCAGCAGAGCATGGGTAAAGATTTCATTAAATTAAAATCAAGATTTAATTTAGTGTTTCAGTAAAATATATCAAAAAAATATTAAACTGGCACTGAGGAGCCGGAACTCCTCGTTTCCTGATGCAACTGTAAAAGAACTATCCTGAGGCATGAAACAGAAACCCAGAACTTTAACTCAAGTATCAGCAGAGCATGGGTAAAGATTTCAGTAAGTTGAAATCAAGATTTATTTTAGTGTGTCAGTAAAAAATATCAAAAAAATATTAAAGTAGCACTGAGGAGCCGGAACTCCTCGTTTCCTGATGCACCTGTAGAAGAACTATCCAAAGGCATGAAACAGACACCTAGAACTTTGACTCAGGTATCAGCAGAGCATGGTTGAAAAGTAAGATTAGAAAAAATCAAGATTTAATATAGTGTTTCAGTAAGAAGGATAAAAAAAAAATTAAACTATCACTGAGGAGCCGGAACTCCTCGTTTCCTGATGCACGTGTAAAAGAACTATCCGGAAGCTTGAAACATAAACCCTGAACTTTCACTCAAGTATCAGCAGAGCATGGGTAAAGATTTCATTGAATTGAAATCAAGATTTATTTTAGTGTTTCAGTAAAAAATATCAAAAAAATATTAAAGTAGCACTGAGGAGCCGGAACTCTTCGATTTCTGATGCACTGGTAATAAGACAATAGGGAAACGTGATTTCGTAATCCAGAACTCTCACTCAAGTATCAGCAGAGCATGGGTAAAGATTTCCTTAAATTGAAATCAAGATTTATTTCAGTATTTCATAAAAAAATATTAAACTAGCACTGAGGAGCCGGAACTCCTCGTTTCCTGATGCAGCTGTATAAGAACTATCCGGAGGCATGAAACATAAACCTAGGACTTTGACTCAGGTATCAGCAGAGCATGGTTGAAAAGTAAGATTAGAAGAAATCAAGATTTAATATAGTGTTTCAGTAAGAAGGATAAATAAAACAACAAACTATCACTGAGGAGCCGAAACTCCTCGTTTCCTGATGCACCTTTAAAAGAACTATCCGGAAACTTGAAACAGAAACCCAGAACTTTCACTCAAGTATCAGCAGAGCATGGGTAAAGATTTCATTGAATTGAAATCAAGATTTATTTTAGTGTTTCAGTAAAAAATATCAAAAAAATATTAAAGTAGCA
The DNA here is from genome assembly GCA_916701695.1 of Agrochola macilenta. Classification (NCBI taxonomy): domain Eukaryota; kingdom Metazoa; phylum Arthropoda; class Insecta; order Lepidoptera; family Noctuidae; genus Agrochola; species Agrochola macilenta. The sequence continues at coordinate 2,701,557 of OU753554.1, read as the reverse complement.
CTGAGGAGCCGGAACTCTTCGATTTCTGATGCACTGGTAATAAGACAATAGGGAAACGTGATTTCTTAATCCAGAACTCTCACTCAAGTATCAGCAGAGCATGGCTAAAGATTTCCTTAAATTGAAATCAAGATTTATTTTAGTATTTCATAAAAAAATATTAAACTAGCACTGAGGAGCCGGAACTCTTCGATTTCTGATGCACTGGTAATAAGACAATAGGGAAACGTGATTTCGTAATCCAGAACTCTCACTTAAGTATCAGCAGAGCATGGGTAAAGATTTCATTAAATTAAAATCAAGATTTAATTTAGTGTTTCAGTAAAATATATCAAAAAAATATTAAACTGGCACTGAGGAGCCGGAACTCCTCGTTTCCTGATGCAACTGTAAAAGAACTATCCTGAGGCATGAAACAGAAACCCAGAACTTTAACTCAAGTATCAGCAGAGCATGGGTAAAGATTTCAGTAAGTTGAAATCAAGATTTATTTTAGTGTGTCAGTAAAAAATATCAAAAAAATATTAAAGTAGCACTGAGGAGCCGGAACTCCTCGTTTCCTGATGCACCTGTAGAAGAACTATCCAAAGGCATGAAACAGAAACCTAGAACTTTGACTCAGGTATCAGCAGAGCATGGTTGAAAAGTAAGATTAGAAGAAATCAAGATTTAATATAGTGTTTCAGTAAGAAGGATAAAAAAAATATTAAACTATCACTGAGGAGCCAGAACTCCTCGTTTCCTGATGCACGTGTAAAAGAACTATCCGGAAGCTTGAAACATAAACCCTGAACTTTCACTCAAGTATCAGCAGAGCATGGGTAAAGATTTCATTGAATTGAAATCAAGATTTATTTTAGTGTTTCAGTAAAAAATATCAAAAAAATATTAAAGTAGCACTGAGGAGCCGGAACTCTTCGATTTCTGATGCACTGGTAATAAGACAATAGGGAAACGTGATTTCGTAATCCAGAACTCTCACTTAAGTATCAGCAGAGCATGGGTAAAGATTTCATTAAATTAAAATCAAGATTTAATTTAGTGTTTCAGTAAAATATATCAAAAAAATATTAAACTGGCACTGAGGAGCCGGAACTCCTCGTTTCCTGATGCACCTGTAGAAGAACTATCCAAAGGCATGAAACAGAAACCTAGAACTTTGACTCAGGTATCAGCAGAGCATGGTTGAAAAGTAAGATTAGAAGAAATCAAGATTTAATATAGTGTTTCAGTAAGAAGGATAAAAAAAATATTAAACTATCACTGAGGAGCCAGAACTCCTCGTTTCCTGATGCACGTGTAAAAGAACTATCCGGAAGCTTGAAACATAAACCCTGAACTTTCACTCAAGTATCAGCAGAGCATGGGTAAAGATTTCATTGAATTGAAATCAAGATTTATTTTAGTGTTTCAGTAAAAAATATCAAAAAAATATTAAAGTAGCACTGAGGAGCCGGAACTCTTCGATTTCTGATGCATTGGTAATAAGACAATAGGGAAACGTGATTTCGTAATCCAGAACTCTCACTCAAGTATCAGCAGAGCATGGGTAAAGATTTCATTAAATTTAAATCAAGATTTAATTTAGTGTTTCAGTAAAGAATATCAAAAAAATATTAAAGTAGCACTGAGGAGCCGGAACTCCTCGTTTCCTGATGCACCTGTAGAAGAACTATCCAAAGGCATGAAACAGAAACCTAGAACTTTGACTCAGGTATCAGCAGAGCATGGTTGAAAAGTAAGATTAGAAGAAATCAAGATTTAATATAGTGTTTCAGTAAGAAGGATAAAAAAAATATTAAACTATCACTGAGGAGCCAGAACTCCTCGTTTCCTGATGCACGTGTAAAAGAACTATCCGGAAGCTTGAAACATAAACCCTGAACTTTCACTCAAGTATCAGCAGAGCATGGGTAAAGATTTCATTGAATTGAAATCAAGATTTATTTTAGTGTTTCAGTAAAAAATATCAAAAAAATATTAAAGTAGCACTGAGGAGCCGGAACTCTTCGATTTCTGATGCACTGGTAATAAGACAATAGGGAAACGTGATTTCGTAATCCAGAACTCTCACTTAAGTATCAGCAGAGCATGGGTAAAGATTTCATTAAATTAAAATCAAGATTTAATTTAGTGTTTCAGTAAAATATATCAAAAAAATATTAAACTGGCACTGAGGAGCCGGAACTCCTCGTTTCCTGATGCAACTGTAAAAGAACTATCCTGAGGCATGAAACAGAAACCCAGAACTTTAACTCAAGTATCAGCAGAGCATGGGTAAAGATTTCAGTAAGTTGAAATCAAGATTTATTTTAGTGTGTCAGTAAAAAATATCAAAAAAATATTAAAGTAGCACTGAGGAGCCGGAACTCCTCGTTTCCTGATGCACCTGTAGAAGAACTATCCAAAGGCATGAAACAGACACCTAGAACTTTGACTCAGGTATCAGCAGAGCATGGTTGAAAAGTAAGATTAGAAAAAATCAAGATTTAATATAGTGTTTCAGTAAGAAGGATAAAAAAAATATTAAACTATCACTGAGGAGCCGGAACTCCTCGTTTCCTGATGCACGTGTAAAAGAACTATCCGGAAGCTTGAAACATAAACCCTGAACTTTCACTCAAGTATCAGCAGAGCATGGGTAAAGATTTCATTGAATTGAAATCAAGATTTATTTTAGTGTTTCAGTAAAAAATATCAAAAAAATATTAAAGTAGCACTGAGGAGCCGGAACTCTTCGATTTCTGATGCACTGGTAATAAGACAATAGGGAAACGTGATTTCGTAATCCAGAACTCTCACTCAAGTATCAGCAGAGCATGGGTAAAGATTTCCTTAAATTGAAATCAAGATTTATTTCAGTATTTCATAAAAAAATATTAAACTAGCACTGAGGAGCCGGAACTCCTCGTTTCCTGATGCAGCTGTATAAGAACTATCCGGAGGCATGAAACATAAACCTAGGACTTTGACTCAGGTATCAGCAGAGCATGGTTGAAAAGTAAGATTAGAAGAAATCAAGATTTAATATAGTGTTTCAGTAAGAAGGATAAATAAAACAACAAACTATCACTGAGGAGCCGAAACTCCTCGTTTCCTGATGCACCTGTAAAAGAACTATCCGTAAACTTGAAACAGAAACCCAGAACTTTCACTCAAGTATCAGCAGAGCATGGGTAAAGATTTCATTGAATTGAAATCAAGATTTATTTTAGTATTTCATAAAAAAATATTAAACTAGCACTGAGGAGCCGGAACTCCTCGTTTCCTGATGCAGCTGTATAAGAACTATCCGGAGGCATGAAACATAAACCTAGAACTTTGACTCAGGTATCAGCAGAGCATGGTTGAAAAGTAAGATTAGAAAAAATCAAGATTTAATATAGTGTTTCAGTAAGAAGGATAAAAAAAATATTAAACTATCACTGAGGAGCCGGAACTCCTCGTTTCCTGATGCACGTGTAAAAGAACTATCCGGAAGCTTGAAACATAAACCCTGAACTTTCACTCAAGTATCAGCAGAGCATGGGTAAAGATTTCATTGAATTGAAATCAAGATTTATTTTAGTGTTTCAGTAAAAAATATCAAAAAAATATTAAAGTAGCACTGAGGAGCCGGACCTCTTCGATTTCTGATGCACTGGTAATAAGACAATAGGGAAACGTGATTTCGTAATCCAGAACTCTCACTCAAGTATCAGCAGAGCATGGGTAAAGATTTCCTTAAATTGAAATCAAGATTTATTTTAGTATTTCATAAAAAAATATTAAACTAGCACTGAGGAGCCGGAACTCTTCGATTTCTGATGCACTGGTAATAAGACAATAGGGAAACGTGATTTCGTAATCCAGAACTCTCACTCAAGTATCAGCAGAGCATGGGTAAAGAAACCTGAAAAAATATCAAAAAAATAGTAAACTAGCACTGAGGAGCCGGAACTCCTCGTTTCCTGATGCACCTGTAAAAGAACTATCCGGAGGCATGAAACAGAAACCCAGAACTTTCACTCAAGTATCAGCAGAGCATGGGTAAAGATTTCAGTAAGTTGAAATCAAGATTTATTTTAGTGTGTCAGTAAAAAATATTCTTATATCTTCCAGCGAAGTGGGAACTGGCCCCTCTCCAAACATGCGCTTAGGAGCCCCCTAAGTCGAGGCCCGAGAGCCTCTAAGGCCAGGACCCAGGCTTTTCCAGGTAAGCCGTCGGGTCCTGGGGCGGTATTTTTGGCACTCAGCCTACGTACCGCCACTCTCAAATCTACCTCGGTCACCTCCGTAGATTCGTCGTCGTCGTCACTGGTGTGGTCCGCATCGGGCACCGCAGGAGGCGGAGCCATGGGCGGGGGAGTATGTTCCCCTCGCGAAGGGAACAGAGCGCTCACCACGTCCTCCACGAGCTGGGGCCGGAGACTCTGCGTCAGCGGGGGAGCCCATGGGCGGAGTTGATCTCTCACCCATTTGTATGGGCGCCCCCACGGGTCTCTGTTCAGAGTCTCCAGCGACTCCTTACGGCCCTCTCCTCTGGCCCGCTCGATCTCCGCTCGGAGGGCGTTCTTCGCCGCTCTGTACCCTTCGTACAGCTCCGCCTCAATGGCTTCCGTATCCGGAGGGCGGATACGAAGCCTGCGGTGCCTGGAGTACCGGTGGCGCGCATCGACGCACGCCGCGCGTAAAGCGCTAAGCTCACGCGACCACCAGTACACCTGGCGCCGAGCACGTCCGGGCTGGACCCGGGGCATAGCCACGTCACAAATTTCGGACATGGCCTCCCGGAACCACTCCGCCTCGTCATTGATGTCGGCAGGCCTGTCCGGTGATGACACCCAGGCCTGCACGATCGAGGCCTCCAGGAGGAGCTCCCGGTCCAGCTGCTTCAGCGCCCACCGCGGACCATTCGGTCAAAGTTCTGGGTTTATGTTTCACGTTTTCAGGTAGTTCTGTTACAGGTGCATCAGGAATCGAGGAGTTCCCGCTCCTCCGTGCTAGTTTTATATTTTTTTGATATATTTTACTGAAACACTAAAATAAATCTTGATTTCAACTTACTGAAATCTTTACCCATGCTCTGCTGATACTTGAGTGAAAGTTCTGGGTTTCTGTTTCATGCCTCTGGATACTTTTTTTACAGGTGCATCAGGAAACGAGGAGTTCCGGCTCCTCAGTGCTAGTTAAATATTTTTTTGATATTTTTTACTGAAACACTAAAATAAATCTTGATTTTAATTTAATGAAATCTTTACCCATGCTCTGCTGATACTTGAGTGAAAGTTCTAGATTACTTTATTATGTTTTCGTATCGTCCTATTAACGTTGCATCAGAAATCCAGGAGTTCCCGCTCCTCCGTGCTAGTTTTATATTTTTTTGATATATTTTACTGAAACACTAAATTAAATCTTGATTTCAATTTGATGAAATCTTTACCCATGCTCTGCTGATACTTGAGTGAAAGTTCTGGGTTTCTGTTTCAAGCTTCCGGATAGGTCTTTTACAGGTGCATCAGGAAACGAGGAGTTCCGGCTCCTCAGTGATAGTTTAATTTTTTTTTTATCCTTCTTACTGAAAAACTATATTAAATCTTGATTTCTTCTAATCTTACTTTTCAACCATGCTCTGCTGATACCTGAGTCAAAGTTCTAGGTTTCTGTTTCATGCCTTTGGATAGTTCTTCTACAGGTGCATCAGGAAACGAGGAGTTCTGGCTCATCAGTGCTAGTTTACTATTTTTTTGATATTTTTTACTGAAACACTAAAATAAATCTTGATTTCAACTTACTGAAATCTTTACCCATGCTCTGCTGATACTTGAGTGAAAGTTCTGCATTTCTGTTTCATGTTACCGGATAGTTCTTTTACAGGTGCATCAGGAAACGAGGAGTTCCGGCTCCTCAGTGTTACTTTAATATTTTTTTGATAGTTTTTACTGAAACACTAAAATAAATCTTGATTTCAACTTACTGAAATCTTTACCCATGCTCTGCTGATACCTGAGTCAAAGTTCTAGGTTTCTGTTTCATGCCTTTGGATAGTTCTTCTACAAATGCATCAGGAAACGAGGAGTTCCGGCTCCTCAGTGCTACTTTAATATTTTTTTGATATTCTTTACTGAAACACTAAAATAAATCTTGATTTCAACTTACTGAAATCTTTACCCATGCTCTGCTGATACTTGAGTGAAAGTTCTGCATTTCTGTTTCATGTTACCGGATAGTTCTTTTACAGGTGCATCAGGAAACGAGGAGTTCCGGCTCCTCAGTGTTACTTTAATATTTTTTTGATAGTTTTTACTGAAACACTAAAATAAATCTTGATTTCAACTTACTGAAATCTTTACCCATGCTCTGCTGATACTTGAGTGAAAGTTCTGGGTTTCTGTTTCATGCCTCTGGATACTTTTTTTACAGTTGCATCAGGAAACGAGGAGTTCCGGCTCCTCAGTGCTAGTTAAATATTTTTTTGATATTTTTTACTGAAACACTAAAATAAATCTTGATTTCAATTTAATGAAATTTTTACCCATGCTCTGCTGATACTTGAGTGAAAGTTCTGGGTTTCTGTTTCATGCCTCCGGATAGTTCTTTTACAGGTGCATCAGGAAACGAGGAGTTCCGGCTCCTCAGTGCTAGTTTAATATTTTTTTGATATTTTTTACTGAAACACTAAAATAAATCTTTATTTCAACTTACTGAAATCTTTACCCATGCTCTGCTGATACTTGAGTGAGAGTTCTGGATTACAAAATCATGTTTTCCTATTGTCTTATTACCGATGCATCAGAAATCGAGGAGTTCCGGCTCCTCAGTGCTACTTTAATATTTTTTTGATATTCTTTACTGAAACACTAAAATAAATCTTGATTTCAACTTACTGAAATCTTTACCCATGCTCTGCTGATACTTGAGTGAAAGTTCTGGGTTTCTGTTTCAAGCTTCCGGATAGGTCTTTTACAGGTGCATCAGGAAACGAGGAGTTCCGGCTCCTCAGTGATAGTTTAATTTTTTTTTTATCCTTCTTACTGAAAAACTATATTAAATCTTGATTTCTTCTAATCTTACTTTTCAACCATGCTCTGCTGATACCTGAGTCAAAGTTCTAGGTTTCTGTTTCATGCCTTTGGATAGTTCTTCTACAGGTGCATCAGGAAACGAGGAGTTCTGGCTCATCAGTGCTAGTTTACTATTTTTTTGATATTTTTTACTGAAACACTAAAATAAATCTTGATTTCAACTTACTGAAATCTTTACCCATGCTCTGCTGATACTTGAGTGAAAGTTCTGCATTTCTGTTTCATGTTACCGGATAGTTCTTTTACAGGTGCATCAGGAAACGAGGAGTTCCGGCTCCTCAGTGTTACTTTAATATTTTTTTGATAGTTTTTACTGAAACACTAAAATAAATCTTGATTTCAACTTACTGAAATCTTTACCCATGCTCTGCTGATACCTGAGTCAAAGTTCTAGGTTTCTGTTTCATGCCTTTGGATAGTTCTTCTACAGGTGCATCAGGAAACGAGGAGTTCCGGCTCCTCAGTGCTACTTTAATATTTTTTTGATATTCTTTACTGAAACACTAAAATAAATCTTGATTTCAACTTACTGAAATCTTTACCCATGCTCTGCTGATACTTGAGTGAAAGTTCTGCATTTCTGTTTCATGTTACCGGATAGTTCTTTTACAGGTGCATCAGGAAACGAGGAGTTCCGGCTCCTCAGTGTTACTTTAATATTTTTTTGATAGTTTTTACTGAAACACTAAAATAAATCTTGATTTCAACTTACTGAAATCTTTACCCATGCTCTGCTGATACTTGAGTGAAAGTTCTGGGTTTCTGTTTCATGCCTCTGGATACTTTTTTTACAGTTGCATCAGGAAACGAGGAGTTCCGGCTCCTCAGTGCTAGTTAAATATTTTTTTGATATTTTTTACTGAAACACTAAAATAAATCTTGATTTCAATTTAATGAAATTTTTACCCATGCTCTGCTGATACTTGAGTGAAAGTTCTGGGTTTCTGTTTCATGCCTCCGGATAGTTCTTTTACAGGTGCATCAGGAAACGAGGAGTTCCGGCTCCTCAGTGCTAGTTTAATATTTTTTTGATATTTTTTACTGAAACACTAAAATAAATCTTTATTTCAACTTACTGAAATCTTTACCCATGCTCTGCTGATACTTGAGTGAGAGTTCTGGATTACAAAATCATGTTTTCCTATTGTCTTATTACCGATGCATCAGAAATCGAGGAGTTCCGGCTCCTCAGTGCTACTTTAATATTTTTTTGATATTCTTTACTGAAACACTAAAATAAATCTTGATTTCAACTTACTGAAATCTTTACCCATGCTCTGCTGATACTTGAGTGAAAGTTCTGCATTTCTGTTTCATGCTTCCGGATAGTTCTTTTACAGGTGCATCAGGAAACGAGGAGTTCCGGCTCCTCAGTGTTACTTTAATATTTTATTGATAGTTTTTACTGAAACACTAAAATAAATCTTGATTTCAACTTACTGAAATCTTTACCCATGCTCTGCTGATACTTGAGTGAAAGTTCTGGGTTTCTGTTTCATGCCTCTGGATACTTTTTTTACAGGTGCATCAGGAAACGAGGAGTTCCGGCTCCTCAGTGCTAGTTAAATATTTTTTTGATATTTTTTACTGAAACACTAAAATAAATCTTGATTTTAATTTAATGAAATCTTTACCCATGCTCTGCTGATACTTGAGTGAAAGTTCTAGATTACTTTATTATGTTTTCGTATCGTCCTATTAACGTTGCATCAGAAATCGAGGAGTTCCAGCTCCTCAGTGCTAATTTAATATTTTTTTGATATTTTTTACTGATACATTGAAATAAATCTTGATTTCAACTTACTGAAATCTTTACCCATGCTCTGCTGATACGTGAGTGAAAGTTCTGGGTTTCTGTTTCAAGTTTACGGATAGTTCTTTTACAGGTGCATCAGGAAACGAGGAGTTTCGGCTCCTCAGTGATAGTTTGTTGTTTTATTTATCCTTCTTACTGAAACACTATATTAAATCTTGATTTCTTCTAATCTTACTTTTCAACCATGCTCTGCTGATACCTGAGTCAAAGTTCTAGGTTTATGTTTCATACCTCCGGATAGTTCTTATACAGCTGCATCAGGAAACGAGGAGTTCCGGCTCCTCAGTGCTAGTTTAATATTTTTTTATGAAATACTAAAATAAATCTTGATTTCAATTTAAGGAAATCTTTACCCATGCTCTGCTGATACTTGAGTGAGAGTTCTGGATTACGAAATCTCGTTTCCCTATTGTCTTATTACCAGTGCATCAGAAATCGAAGAGTTCCGGCTCCTCAGTGCTACTTTAATATTTTTTTGATATTTTTTACTGAAACACTAAAATAAATCTTGATTTCAATTCAATGAAATCTTTACCCATGCTCTGCTGATACTTGAGTGAAAGTTCAGGGTTTATGTTTCAAGCTTCCGGATAGTTCTTTTACACGTGCATCAGGAAACGAGGAGTTCCGGCTCCTCAGTGATAGTTTAATATTTTTTTTATCCTTCTTACTGAAACACTATATTAAATCTTGATTTTTTCTAATCTTACTTTTCAACCATGCTCTGCTGATACCTGAGTCAAAGTTCTAGGTTTCTGTTTCATGCCTTTGGATAGTTCTTCTACAGGTGCATCAGGAAACGAGGAGTTCCGGCTCCTCAGTGCTACTTTAATATTTTTTTGATATTTTTTACTGAAACACTAAAATAAATCTTGATTTCAACTTACTGAAATCTTTACCCATGCTCTGCTGATACTTGAGTTAAAGTTCTGGGTTTCTGTTTCATGCCTCAGGATAGTTCTTTTACAGTTGCATCAGGAAACGAGGAGTTCCGGCTCCTCAGTGCCAGTTTAATATTTTTTTGATATATTTTACTGAAACACTAAATTAAATCTTGATTTTAATTTAATGAAATCTTTACCCATGCTCTGCTGATACTTGAGTGAGAGTTCTGGATTACGAAATCACGTTTCCCTATTGTCTTATTACCAGTGCATCAGAAATCGAAGAGTTCCGGCTCCTCAGTGCTACTTTAATATTTTTTTGATATTTTTTACTGAAACACTAAAATAAATCTTGATTTCAATTCAATGAAATCTTTACCCATGCTCTGCTGATACTTGAGTGAAAGTTCAGGGTTTATGTTTCAAGCTTCCGGATAGTTCTTTTACACGTGCATCAGGAAACGAGGAGTTCTGGCTCCTCAGTGATAGTTTAATATTTTTTTTATCCTTCTTACTGAAACTCTATATTAAATCTTGATTTCTTCTAATCTTACTTTTCAACCATGCTCTGCTGATACCTGAGTCAAAGTTCTAGGTTTCTGTTTCATGCCTTTGGATAGTTCTTCTACAGGTGCATCAGGAAACGAGGAGTTCCGGCTCCTCAGTGCTACTTTAATATTTTTTTGATATTCTTTATTGAAACACTAAAATAAATCTTGATTTCAACTTACTGAATTCTTTACCCATGCTCTGCTGATACTTGAGTGAAAGTTCTGCATTTCTGTTTCATGCTTCCGGATAGTTCTTTTACAGGTGCATCAGGAAACGAGGAGTTCCGGCTCCTCAGTGTTACTTTAATATTTTTTTGATAGTTTTTACTGAAACACTAAAATAAATCTTGATTTCAACTTACTGAAATCTTTACCCATGCTCTGCTGATACTTGAGTGAAAGTTCTGGGTTTCTGTTTCATGCCTCTGGATACTTTTTTTACAGTTGCATCAGGAAACGAGGAGTTCCGGCTCCTCAGTGCTAGTTAAATATTTTTTTGATATTTTTTACTGAAACACTAAAATAAATCTTGATTTCAATTTAATGAAATTTTTACCCATGCTCTGCTGATACTTGAGTGAAAGTTCTGGGTTTCTGTTTCATGCCTCCGGATAGTTCTTTTACAGGTGCATCAGGAAACGAGGAGTTCCGGCTCCTCAGTGCTAGTTTAATATTTTTTTGATATTTTTTACTGAAACACTAAAATAAATCTTTATTTCAACTTACTGAAATCTTTACCCATGCTCTGCTGATACTTGAGTGAGAGTTCTGGATTACAAAATCATGTTTTCCTATTGTCTTATTACCGATGCATCAGAAATCGAGGAGTTCCGGCTCCTCAGTGCTACTTTAATATTTTTTTGATATTCTTTACTGAAACACTAAAATAAATCTTGATTTCAACTTACTGAAATCTTTACCCATGCTCTGCTGATACTTGAGTGAAAGTTCTGCATTTCTGTTTCATGCTTCCGGATAGTTCTTTTACAGGTGCATCAGGAAACGAGGAGTTCCGGCTCCTCAGTGTTACTTTAATATTTTTTTGATAGTTTTTACTGAAACACTAAAATAAATCTTGATTTCAACTTACTGAAATCTTTACCCATGCTCTGCTGATACTTGAGTGAAAGTTCTGGGTTTCTGTTTCATGCCTCTGGATACTTTTTTTACAGGTGCATCAGGAAACGAGGAGTTCCGGCTCCTCAGTGCTAGTTAAATATTTTTTTGATATTTTTTACTGAAACACTAAAATAAATCTTGATTTTAATTTAATGAAATCTTTACCCATGCTCTGCTGATACTTGAGTGAAAGTTCTAGATTACTTTATTATGTTTTCGTATCGTCCTATTAACGTTGCATCAGAAATCGAGGAGTTCCAGCTCCTCAGTGCTAATTTAATATTTTTTTGATATTTTTTACTGATACATTGAAATAAATCTTGATTTCAACTTACTGAAATCTTTACCCATGCTCTGCTGATACTTGAGTGAAAGTTCTGGGTTTCTGTTTCAAGTTTACGGATAGTTCTTTTACAGGTGCATCAGGAAACGAGGAGTTTCGGCTCCTCAGTGATAGTTTGTTGTTTTATTTATCCTTCTTACTGAAACACTATATTAAATCTTGATTTCTTCTAATCTTACTTTTCAACCATGCTCTGCTGATACCTGAGTCAAAGTTCTAGGTTTATGTTTCATACCTCCGGATAGTTCTTATACAGCTGCATCAGGAAACGAGGAGTTCCGGCTCCTCAGTGCTAGTTTAATATTTTTTTATGAAATACTAAAATAAATCTTGATTTCAATTTAAGGAAATCTTTACCCATGCTCTGCTGATACTTGAGTGAGAGTTCTGGATTACGAAATCACGTTTCCCTATTGTCTTATTACCAGTGCATCAGAAATCGAAGAGTTCCGGCTCCTCAGTGCTACTTTAATATTTTTTTGATATTTTTTACTGAAACACTAAAATAAATCTTGATTTCAATTCAATGAAATCTTTACCCATGCTCTGCTGATACTTGAGTGAAAGTACAGGGTTTATGTTTCAAGCTTCCGGATAGTTCTTTTACACGTGCATCAGGAAACGAGGAGTTCCGGCTCCTCAGTGATAGTTTAATATTTTTTTTATCCTTCTTACTGAAACACTATATTAAATCTTGATTTTTTCTAATCTTACTTTTCAACCATGCTCTGCTGATACCTGAGTCAAAGTTCTAGGTTTCTGTTTCATGCCTTTGGATAGTTCTTCTACAGGTGCATCAGGAAACGAGGAGTTCCGGCTCCTCAGTGCTACTTTAATATTTTTTTGATATTTTTTACTGAAACACTAAAATAAATCTTGATTTCAACTTACTGAAATCTTTACCCATGCTCTGCTGATACTTGAGTTAAAGTTCTGGGTTTCTGTTTCATGCCTCAGGATAGTTCTTTTACAGTTGCATCAGGAAACGAGGAGTTTCGGCTCCTCAGTGCCAGTTTAATATTTTTTTGATATATTTTACTGAAACACTAAATTAAATCTTGATTTTAATTTAATGAAATCTTTACCCATGCTCTGCTGATACTTGAGTGAGAGTTCTGGATTACGAAATCACGTTTCCCTATTGTCTTATTACCAGTGCATCAGAAATCGAAGAGTTCCGGCTCCTCAGTGCTACTTTAATATTTTTTTGATATTTTTTACTGAAACACTAAAATAAATCTTGATTTCAATTCAATGAAATCTTTACCCATGCTCTGCTGATACTTGAGTGAAAGTTCAGGGTTTATGTTTCAAGCTTCCGGATAGTTCTTTTACACGTGCATCAGGAAACGAGGAGTTCTGGCTCCTCAGTGATAGTTTAATATTTTTTTTATCCTTCTTACTGAAACTCTATATTAAATCTTGATTTCTTCTAATCTTACTTTTCAACCATGCTCTGCTGATACCTGAGTCAAAGTTCTAGGTTTCTGTTTCATGCCTTTGGATAGTTCTTCTACAGGTGCATCAGGAAACGAGGAGTTCCGGCTCCTCAGTGCTACTTTAATATTTTTTTGATATTTTTTACTGAAACACTAAAATAAATCTTGATTTTAATTTAATGAAATCTTTACCCATGCTCTGCTGATACTTGAGTGAAAGTTCTAGATTACTTTATTATGTTTTCGTATCGTCCTATTAACGTTGCATCAGAAATCGAGGAGTTCCAGCTCCTCAGTGCTAATTTAATATTTTTTTGATATTTTTTACTGAAACACTAAAATAAATCTTGATTTCAACTTACTGAAATCTTTACCCATGCTCTGCTGATACTTGAGTTAAAGTTCTGGGTTTCTGTTTCATGCCTCAGGATAGTTCTTTTACAGTTGCATCAGGAAACGAGGAGTTCCGGCTCCTCAGTGCCAGTTTAATATTTTTTTGATATATTTTACTGAAACACTAAATTAAATCTTGATTTTAATTTAATGAAATCTTTACCCATGCTCTGCTGATACTTGAGTGAGAGTTCTGGATTACGAAATCACGTTTCCCTATTGTCTTATTACCAGTGCATCAGAAATCGAAGAGTTCTGGCTCCTCAGTGCTACTTTAATATTTTTTTGATATTTTTTACTGAAACACTAAAATAAATCTTGATTTCAATTCAATGAAATCTTTACCCATGCTCTGCTGATACTTGAGTGAAAGTTCAGGGTTTATGTTTCAAGCTTCCGGATAGTTCTTTTACACGTGCATCAGGAAACGAGGAGTTCTGGCTCCTCAGTGATAGTTTAATATTTTTTTTATCCTTCTTACTGAAACTCTATATTAAATCTTGATTTCTTCTAATCTTACTTTTCAACCATGCTCTGCTGATACCTGAGTCAAAGTTCTAGGTTTCTGTTTCATGCCTTTGGATAGTTCTTCTACAGGTGCATCAGGAAACGAGGAGTTCCGGCTCCTCAGTGCTACTTTAATATTTTTTTGATATTCTTTACTGAAACACTAAAATAAATCTTGATTTCAACTTACTGAAATCTTTACCCATGCTCTGCTGATACTTGAGTGAAAGTTCTGCATTTCTGTTTCATGCTTCCGGATAGTTCTTTTACAGGTGCATCAGGAAACGAGGAGTTCCGGCTCCTCAGTGTTACTTTAATATTTTTTTGATATTTTTTACTGATACATTGAAATAAATCTTGATTTCAACTTACTGAAATCTTTACCCATGCTCTGCTGATACGTGAGTGAAAGTTCTGGGTTTCTGTTTCAAGTTTACGGATAGTTCTTTTACAGGTGCATCAGGAAACGAGGAGTTTCGGCTCCTCAGTGATAGTTTGTTGTTTTATTTATCCTTCTTACTGAAACACTATATTAAATCTTGATTTCTTCTAATCTTACTTTTCAACCATGCTCTGCTGATACCTGAGTCAAAGTTCTAGGTTTATGTTTCATACCTCCGGATAGTTCTTATACAGCTGCATCAGGAAACGAGGAGTTCCGGCTCCTCAGTGCTAGTTTAATATTTTTTTATGAAATACTAAAATAAATCTTGATTTCAATTTAAGGAAATCTTTACCCATGCTCTGCTGATACTTGAGTGAGAGTTCTGGATTACGAAATCTCGTTTCCCTATTGTCTTATTACCAGTGCATCAGAAATCGAAGAGTTCCGGCTCCTCAGTGCTACTTTAATATTTTTTTGATATTTTTTACTGAAACACTAAAATAAATCTTGATTTCAACTTACTGAAATCTTTACCCATGCTCTGCTGATACTTGAGTGAAAGTTCTGGGTTTCTGTTTCATGCCTCTGGATACTTTTTTTACAGGTGCATCAGGAAACGAGGAGTTCCGGCTCCTCAGTGCTAGATAAATATGTTTTTGATATTTTTTACTGAAACACTAAAATAAATCTTGATTTCAATTTAATGAAATTTTTACCCATGCTCTGCTGATACTTGAGTGAAAGTTCTGGGTTTCTGTTTCATGCCTCTGGATAGTTCTTTTACAGGTGCATCAGGAAACGAGGAGTTCCGGCTCCTCAGTGCTAGTTTAATATTTTTTTGATATTTTTTACTGAAACACTAAAATAAATCTTTATTTCAACTTACTGAAATCTTTACCCATGCTCTGCTGATACTTGAGTGAGAGTTCTGGATTACAAAATCATGTTTTCCTATTGTCTTATTACCGATGCATCAGAAATCGAGGAGTTCCGGCTCCTCAGTGCTACTTTAATATTTTTTTGATATTTTTTACTGAAACACTAAAATAA
Organism: Agrochola macilenta; assembly: GCA_916701695.1. NCBI lineage: Eukaryota > Metazoa > Arthropoda > Insecta > Lepidoptera > Noctuidae > Agrochola > Agrochola macilenta. Next base: position 2,686,006 of record OU753554.1, on the reverse strand, counting down.
ATCTTGATTTCAATTTAATGAAATCTTTACCCATGCTCTGCTGATACTTGAGTGAGAGCTCTGGATTACAAAATCATGTTTTCCTATTGTCTTATTACCAATGCATCAGAAATCGAAGAGTTCCGGCTCCTCAGTGCTACTTTAATAATTTTTTTACATTTTTTACTGAAACACTAAAATAAATCTTGATTTTAATTTAATGAAATCTTTACCCATGCTCTGCTGATACTTGAGTGAAAGTTCTAGATTACTTTATTATGTTTTCGTATCGTCCTATTAACGTTGCATCAGAAATCGAGGAGTTCCAGCTCCTCAGTGCTAATTTAATATTTTTTTGATATTTTTTACTGATACATTGAAATAAATCTTGATTTCAACTTACTGAAATCTTTACCCAAGCTCTGCTGATACTTGAGTGAGAGTTCTGGGTTTCTGTTTCATGCCTCCGAATAGTTCTTTTACAGTTGCATCAGGAAATGAAGAGTTCCGGTTTCTCAGTCCTAATCAAATTCTTTTTTGATCCTACTAACTTAAACACTGAATGTAATCTCGATTTCTCCTAACCTATCTTTTTCATAAGGCTCTGCTGCTAATTTTTTGAGACTACTGCTTTCATTTAGTTTTTTTTCTATTACTCAAACTTTAGTTATTAATCATTGCCCGAAGAATCTACGAAAATTCATAAATTACGTCATTTATGGCTATTTTCCCATAATGTTTGTCTTTTTCTGACAACACGTCATTATTTTTGTTTTATTTTTTTTTAGATTTAGGTGAGCAGAACTCTTTCTGAAAAGTTTAAGGAACTATAGAACTCACCACTGTGCACATAAATCAATTTTTAAATTTAAATTTTGGAAGAAATGATCTGCTAGCGGAAGTTAGCAGAGCATATTTTCATTCGACTTTTTTCAGGCAATAAAGCCAGAACTATTCTTTTTAAGTATAAGGAACTCTAGAACTCACCCGCATGCCAATAGAACTCACATTTTTTTGTGCTCTGCTGGGAAATGATCTGCCAAGTTCACGGACATCAAATATACAGCCTCTGAAAACCAAATGAGGGAATATGTATTGGCAATGAATGAGCTGGTGAGCTCACAAACTAACAAATGTGAACATTGTCAACCACCATCTATTGAACCCTCACCGGCCCATTCATTGACAATATGTGATACCACCATACCGCAGTCTAGTGCTAGGTTGCCACTAAGAATTACTAACTGTTTGCCTAAACAGAGTGTAAATAAAGAAATAGTTTTATTTTGTGATGAAATTGGAAAGGATCTAGGCCACTTGTTGACAAATAAATATCCAGGACACTCAATAATGAACTACTGTATGCCTGGTTGTTCTTTATTTGACATAATGAAACAAGTTATAAAATGTAACTTTAACCAGGATACTATATTATTAATATTTGTTGGTAATAGGGGTAATGTGAATAAAGGGGAATTACTCCAATATTATAGATCATTGTGCAACCTTAGTTTAAGAAAAATTGTAATGTTCACATTCCCATACAGCCAAAGTTTGCCACTGGAAGAAAATAATTTTAGATCAGAAATTAATAAGACATTACATAATTTGACATACAATAATAATTTATTTCATTTAATTGACACTAACAATTATGTTGGTAATCACTTTTATTTGACAAAAGATAGATTTTTCGTGGATAAGTACTATCTTTCAAAGTATTTTAAAAGACAGATAGCTGTGTCGCTATCATATTACTTTTCTATTACAGCCAAGAATTTGGCTAAACAAATTGCTTCTATTGAGCAATGCTGTGACATGTTAAATAATTCAGACAATAATTTGGTATCAAAAATTGACATTGATAATAATTTAAATTAGAAATTAAGACAATAGAGGCCACCTCTTGCAATAGTGTACAGAATGAGAATTGTAAAATAAAATCAAATAAAAGTTTAAAATCAGTAAATAGTATTAACCTGGTGCATCAAAATATTCAAGGATTTATGAATAAAGATTTAGAAGTAGAATTATTTATGAATTTTAACAGTATTGATATTCTTTGTATAACTGAGCATTGGCTTAAAAACCACCAGTTATTGTTCAATTTTAATAATCACCAGGTTGGTAGTTCGTTCAGCAGAGTTAATGCTATACATGGTGGCTCATTAATTTTAGTTAGTAGACAGCTTAAATTTAAAGACCGTAAAGATATAGTGAGCCTATCTGTTGAGCGGACAGTTGAAATAGCCTGTATAGAATTGGAGCAGTTTATTGTATTAAGTATATACAGACCACCTTCAGGATTGTATGACTGCTTTGAAAAGGTAATGGATGAGGTGTTACACAAGATTTGTAACTCGAACAAGTCCATTATCACTTGTGGTGATTTTAATGTTAATTTATTGGAAAACTCAGGTTCTTGTACTAAAATAATAAGTCTGTTTCAGTCCTACAATCTTGTAAACCTATTTTTGGAGCCTACAAGAATAACCCCTACTAGTGCCACATGCCTAGATAATATTTATACAGATGTTATACCAAGCCACAAATAAATTATAAATTTACTAGATTCTGATCATTGCGGGCAGAAGATTACTATCCCAAACCAAAACAATAAAGTGGCTAAAAAGGATATCACTGTTAACCCCAAAACTGCAAGCCGCTTGGAAGCTTTTAAAGATAAACTAGTTAATAAATTACCACTTTTGTCAATTCATGCTGATCCTAATCATCTATATGATGATTTTTTTAATATTTACTGTAAACAATTTAATTCCACCTTTATTCCCAAGATTATCTCGGTTAATAGTAATGCATCTTTCAGTGATTGGGCTACCATAGGTATTCATAAAAGTAGAACACGGCTTTATGAGCTGTACAATGAAAGGACTTATGTAAACACGGCTGAATTTAATTTATATGTTAGAAATTATTCAAAATTATTTAAAAAAGTTTGTTGTATAGCCAAGTCGCGTTATTTGAGTTCGAAGATTAAAAACAGTAGTAATGTAATTAAAACGACTTGGAATATTATAAATAGTGAAACGGGAAGGTCTGGTAACCGAAATATTGATAACAGCCTATCTATTAATGATAACATCATAAAATCAGATTCACAAGTCGCAGTGGCCTTTGAAAATTTATTTTCGGATATTCCCATTTCAACTACAAAATCTCTAAACTCATCACCTTCTGTTGCTGAGTCTTTGCTAAAGGAAAATGTTAATGTTTGCGATTCGGAATTTCTTTTTGAACATATTACCTGTAGAGACATCATTAAAACCTTTCACACTTTAAATGTAAAAAAGACTGCAGATCTGTGGGGTAATTCTGTAGAAGTTGCGAAGTCTATTATTGACATTGTAGCACCTAGCTTAGCTCTTATCTTTAATAATTGTATCGACTGTGGGGAGTTTCCTGACCTTATGAAAAATAGTAAAATAATACCTTTGTTCAAATCAGGTAGTACATCAGACCCCACAAATTATAGACCCATTTCAGTACTACCTACCTTTAGTAAAATATTTGAGAAATAAATTTTAGAGCAATTGCAAAGATTTTTTAATAAACATAAATTATTAAATAGCAAACAGTTCGGTTTTACAAGGGGTCGTTCTACTACTGATGTGTTTGCTTGGTGTTGAACTTTTAGGACATATTTATAATGCATGGGAAGATAAATGCGATGCCTTGGGCATCTTTTGTGATTTGTCCAAGGCATTTGATTGCGTTCTTCATGAAACGTTAATCAGGAAACTCCGCCACTACGGGGTCCGGAACACCGCTCTGGATCTTCTTTCTTCATACTTGAGTAATAGGATTCAGAGCGTTGACGTAAATGGACAAAGATCTCCTGGATCTATAGTAATAATGGGAGTCCCACAGGGCTCGATTCTTGGTCCTTTTTTGTTTCTTATTTATATTAATGACTTGCCTTACCTCATAAAGGATAACCATGATATAGTGTTGTTTTCGGATGATACTTCACTTTTGTTTAAACTTAAACGTCAGCAGTTGGTTACTGACGACGTAAATAGCGCGATCTCAAAAGTAGTTCACTGGTTCAATGTTAACAATTTACTTCTTAATGAAAAAAAAACCAAATGTATTAAGTTTACCCTACCACACGTTAGGCAGGTGAAAACTAAGGTGTTGATAAGGGGCGAAGAATTGAATCCTGAAGATAGCACAGTATTCTTAGGCTTAACTTTGGATGCTAAGCTTCAGTGGGGCCCACATATAGATAAATTGTCAAAAAAGCTAAGCTCCGCAGCTTATGCTGTTAGAAAAATTCGTAATTTAACTGACATAGAGACAGCCCGTTTAGTGTACTTTAGCTATTTTCATAGTGTAATGTCGTACGGTATTTTGTTGTGGGGAAATGCCGCCGACATTCAAACTATCTTTGTTTTGCAGAAAAGAGCCGTTCGATCAATTTATAAATTAAGCCCGAGACACTCTCTCAGAGAGAAATTTAAGGAAATTAATGTAATGACTGTGCCTTCTCAGTATATTTTTGAAAATCTTTTATATACCCATAAAAATATAAGATTGTATAAAAAATACAGTGATATCCATAAGATAAACACTAGGAACAAACACAAATTTGTAGTACCTACAACAAGGCTCAAGAAAATAGGTAGCTCGTTCAGATGTCAATGTATACGCTTTTACAATAAACTCCCAAGCCACGTACAAGATCTAAGCCTTAATAAATTCAAATCATTCATTAAACGTAAGTTGTGCCAGAAAGCGTTTTATACCATTAAAGATTACGTTGAGGACAAAAAGGCCTGGGATTAAGCTGCTCCAATTTTTATTTTTTATTTTTTTTTACAGTCAGAAATTTGGTTTTTAATATTTTTTTTTTTTTTCTCATTCATTTGTACCACTATATGAATATTTACTTTGTGAAGTATAATATATACATATTTTTTTAAATATATTATTGTGAACGTGAGGACTATGTGGATCATATATTTTTTATTTTTTTTTCTCAGTAATTATTAATGATAATCTGGCAATTTGAGTACTTTATGTGGCCTACCCAAATGTCCTTTCTTTGGTATTGTTCGTCGAGTCGTTGAACTCCTTAAGTTCTGAGTTGAGCTACACGATTACTGACAAATGCGTGCACTGACTGGACAGGTCCACTCAAATCTGTATAATACTTTCCTCAAAAGACCATTCGAGACACAAATCTACATGGTCCTTCAATGATCTGACCAAGACTATTTCTGGGTTTTATATACACATTGACATTAATGAATTTTATATATACAATGACATGAGTATTTACTTTTTAAAGTATTATATTGTTTTAATAATTGTGAATGTGAAGACTATGTGGGTCATTCCTTTTATTTTATTATTTAGTTTTTATCTCGGTCTGGCAGCTTGAGTAATTTATGCGGCCTACCCAAACGTCCTTTCTTTGGTATTGTTCGTCGAATCGTTGAGCTCCTTAAACCCTGAGTTGAGCTGCACGGTCACTGACAAATGCGTGCACTGACTGGACAGGTCCTCTCAATCTGTGTGGTTCTTTCCTCAAAAGACCATCTCAGACACCAATCTACATGATCTTCACATGATCTGACCAAGATTATGTCTGGACTTTAAAAGAGACTGTGACCTCTGAGTTTGTTTCGGCCTTTCTTCTCGGAGTAGTCAGATAGGAAACGCCGACCTCATCTAGTTTAAAAAATATGATTGACGTGTAAAAGTGTTTTGTCCAAACCCACTTACAGAAATAAAATCATTTATCATTTATCATTTAACTAAAACATTGTTTTATACATAAATTGTGGCAGCCCCAGTTAGTTACAATAGTACTTGTGTCGGAGCTGTCTCGCTCTTCCCTTAAGTGGTAGTTAATTACAATCATGAGGTTAGATAGAGTTTATAGAAAAAATCAATTAAATTGTATGAACGTAGAAGAAGCAACGTGAACAAAACTAAAGGAGATTGCAAGGATAGTAGCCCGTGGCGTTCCTCATAGGGAAATGGAACCAACACACACACTAGTGTGTTAACTGTCGTTATGAAATTGTTATCGAATATGAAACGATGAGATGGTAAGTTCTTACTTGAACATACGGACTACTTAAGACGGTTGGACTATTTAGGGTGGGTCCCTGACTGTTCATGTATACATGTATCAAAAAGGTTGGCACGTGTATCAAATACTTCAGGCATACCTTTGTATATAACAAACGTGTTTTCAACATCTTACTTCCACGTCACGCAGCTTCGATTAGAATCTAACGTTTTGCTCGCGTTTACGTAATCGAATCAATGATTTTGCATTTTTGCTCGAGACTAATGTGTGTCGGAAAATGCAAGCTACCGAACAACAGTGAACGTTATAGGGATCGTAAAGCTCTAAGCTACTAGAGGAATACATTTCAACATTTAAATTTTTGTAATTTGTATTTCGTGTTTCACGATCTGTTGCCAAATAAATGTCGATATTGTTTCTTTGTTTAATTAATCTTGTATTTGATATTAATAATATATTAAAATTATGATTCCTAAAAAATATATCTTATTAACATCTTGACAGGGGTGGTCAGCTATACGAGCTGATTGACTACATCCACGTCTATTAACTTCTTAAATATTGGCCGGTTTCACATTGGACAATAACGAAAACGACACGATATCGTCGGACTGATAATTTCATTACTCTTATACGCTTTCACACTAAGTCGGTGTAGTTAACGGTATCGTCGCCGACATTGATTGTCATGCCAAATCGGCAGACGACACAGTGCACTTCTGCACTGCAGCCATTAATACCTCGAATACACTTTTGGAATCACGCGGCGCCTGTAAGCTTTTGCTGGCGCAACACGACTATTCGAGACTGCTGTGGCATACCGCACGACAATATGTCCCGATATTGTCGGTCGATATCGTTGTCTTCCGAGTTGACGATAATATATCGATGTCGTTATCGTCGCAGTGTGAAAACGGCCATTCGTGGAGGTTACATGAGGAAGCCATCCATGTTAAAATGTATTGGAGGTAGGTATGTTTTTTGTGAGTGCTGTGAGGTGGGAGGAGTGCTGTTTGTTATTATTATGTTTGAGATCAAAGTTAGAATTATGGTATTTCGACGTTTTTAATACGTTCATGTAATCGAATTGATGATTTTGCATTTTTGCTTGCGACTAATGTAGTTCGGAACACTGTTGTTTTCCACTCCGCATCTACGCATCTACTCTGTAGTCCACCGTGACCTTCACAACAGTGAACGGTAGATGCTTACATATATTATTGTATGTATACAGGGTGTTCGGCAGAAGGTTGAACATACGAAAATGGCGGATCCGTGGGGCCGTCTACTACGTTTTTAGGCCCAATAACAAGACCCAGGCCACAAGGATTTTTTTTAATGTTTGTTTTTATTTTTTTTTCGAAATTTGTCGTTGCCAAAACTTCAAACGTCAATAATTTCATATAAAACAACAAAACTGGCAACGTTTTATTTTTATCTTCATGTAAAGTAACTGTAGAATCTTATAAAATTCGTATTTGACGCAGATGATTGCTAGAAAAGTAAATACGAGCCCTTAAACTACAAACAAATAAAAAATATATACTGAAAGCCCAACTTTGAACTGTGTTCAAAAAACTAACAGCGATAGATGAAGAACTCATCTATCGCTGTTAGTTTTTTTTTGAAAAATTTTAGTAAAATATTTTTGGTTCATGCTCAATCTAACGGTAGGCAATATGCACAATTTCTTTTAAAACAACTTATAGATTTATTTTTATTTAGATAAGATTATAGAGTTACTTTAGATGAAAATAAAAATAAAATATTGCCAGTTTTGTTGTTTTTAAATGAAATTATTGACGTTTGAAGTTTTGGCAACGACAAATTCTGAAAAAAAAAAAAACCCTTGTGGCTTGGGTCTTCTTATTGGGCCTAAAAACGTAGTAGACGGCCCCAGGGATCCGCCATTTTCCTATGTTCAACCTTCTGCCGAACACACTGTATAATAGATAAGTGGTTAGCGAAAGCTATTTGTTATTGTGTGTTGAGTTAGGTGTTAGAATTATTCGCGGGAAAGTCCGAAGGGATACCGTGGCCCCTGGCAACTTACCGGGACCCTAAGGAACACGGGTGGGTTTTAGACGATAAGAGTCTGACACGCCCTCCCACTCCGCCCAGAGTGGGAGACGTTATTTGATAATTTCCCACACAAAAAAAAAGGGTTTTAGACTTATGGAAGTTTGGAGATTTAATAATTGCAACGATGATTGTTTATATAAATAATTCTTAGTTAAGATTATACTGGGTTTTAATAACCTTAGATAGTCTTAAACGAGAAAACGGAACACTTTCTTTTAAATCATCAATAACTACACTCTTAATTAATGATTTTTGAAAGTCACTCAATCCTACTGAATGATTATTTTTAGAGCAAGATGTAAATTGATTTTTAGCGACGAAAAAAAAAGGAGGGGGTTCTCATTCATCAGCACATCGAAAGCTGGTTACTCAATAATTGATTTATTAAAAGCCAACACAGTTGATTTCGCTAAAAGCGTGAAGCTTTTAGCGAAATCAACTGTGTTGGCTAACTTGTTTCGAATCAATCACCATAAAATAAATCAAAAATGTTCGGAGTACAAGCGACACGTGCAGGTACCTATAATAAGATAACGTAACAACGCACGTGTACCTAAATATGTTCACGAGTCACGACACAATTGTTCTTAATTACAAACACACTTGCGACGGAATTCGATACATTTCTCATTAATCATTCCTGAACAACAACTTGACAACAAATTTGTCGCATGCGCGATAAATGTACAATACAATTTAAAAACATTTATTCTCAATGGCTCCGTTGTTAACGTTTTGTCGCGTAAATGCACGTCAGTTGACTGATTTGCGTAAATTTATTACGTAACGAAACGGAATTATAGCACGATATTTTCCTGCACGTGTAAACTTGCTCTGTTCAACGCTGAGTTTTAATCATATTCTCTGGTATCTTTATGGTTATACGAACATAAATTGTGGGAGGTATTGAAGCTTTCTTGTGAGGCAAGTGATGCGTAATTTATTTTCGTGAGGAAATATTGAGGTACCGAGATTCATGTCAAGTATATCCCAGATTTTATGAACGTTCTCATTTCGACTAAGCTACAAGGGCACAGCTAGTATTTTAACAATTTCTTATTTTTACCATTCAATCATTGTCATTATTTATTTATTAAAGAACATCAACAGCATACACATATTCAATATTGGTTTACAAAAGTATTTAGAAAAGTGAAGCGTTTAGTGACCTCGACAATTGATCATAATAATATTATTTATTGTTATTAGTAATTAACTGTTTGTATATTTATTTCACATCGATGGTCCTAGTTTATCATTTATAACTTCCAGTTACAACTATATGTAAGCGGGCACGCCCTTTATGCCTGGAGGCTTTTATTTCGATTTTAAGTTCTGTTTACGTTTAATTCTTTATTTCTGCCTGAGCATACCTGTTCTCGATGATTTTGTCTGGTATATTGGCGTGTGCTAGCTAACATATGGCTTATAATTTAAATTATGTTTTGTGTTGCGTAATGTAAATTATTTTGAATACTTACTAATGTATAGAATCTTTTCTTTTTTGCTCTTCTAACTGAACAGACAGCTGTGCTGCTGAGGAGTTTGTTACGCTACTTCTTCTTCCCAGCGAATGCACTAGGAAGTGGTGAAGGGTGGGCGTTTTGGGGGACTGTCTTATGTAATTTTGACGTTCGAAAAGTGCTGATTCTCAGCCTAGTCTGAATAAATGACTTTTGAATTTTGAATTTTTGAATGTTTAAAGGTATTAACTGCGAGTACATACACAAATTTCATTATTTCAGTCTTTAACTGCAGGATTGGAGTCTCGCAAGCATTGTCACAACGACCGAATCCTCTGCCCACATCCAGCGGATTCCGGCGAACCTCACCAAGCCTTTGGTCCACCCACGCAGGGCCTTCTGAACTTTTCGGCCTCATCCAGCCACCCGTTCTGCGAGTATTAAGTCCCGCCGACTTTCAAGTAAGTTAAGGAAATCTTATAGATTACTAACTTTTCAAATTAAATCAAATCAAATAATTTATTTGCATATTACATGTTAAAAGGTGTTACAGGTATAAAATGTACATTGTAATATAACCTAATGAGGTGTGCAAATTTATATCTTAGGTACTAATCGCAACATTAATTAAACAGAATAAATACCGCTTTAATAATAATACCGCTTTTGCCCGCGGTTTCGCTCGCGTGGAGGTTGGATATTATCCTACAGGTCGTATTACTTAAACCAGGTCATTATCTATCCGTGTGCCAAATATCATCTAAATCCGTACAGCTGTTCTGGTATATACTCGTATGTCTGATGGATTTACGGATTTTTTGTCTGTACAAGACAGGCTTACTTTCGCACATTCGTTTACCTCAGTTCTCCTAAGAATTTCCTAAAGTTAGTTCATCCAAATCGTTGACTTCAAATTTCTTATTCATCGAGTTTTAAAACGGAACAGATTTTCAAGTAATTGTTTAACTAACTTATTACTTTATTTAAGCGTGTTTACTTTCAAAGAATTAGCTGAGTAGTCTTGGTTGCCTTAAATTCTACTTAGCCTAAAGTTGAATTGAAGTTCATTATAAATTGACGGAGTTTTGCCTTCGCTTTAATCGCTTAGTTTTCCGGAATAAAAATAACTCAATATTGAAAATCGGGATTTATTTTTGATACTAATTGACTCAGCTTCATTATTTTAAGCTTTGGCACGACTGAAATACTCGTACAACATGAAACATAAACCTTTTGCAAGGGACACTATATTTTATTGGTAAAAACTTGAACTAAAAATACGATAAACGCTTTTTGTGATTGGCTTTAAAAAATCCATCAAGTAGTTTAGATTTAGAAGTCGGTATGTATTAAAATAATTCAGCGACTATTTAGTCACAATTTCAAATTAAAAAATCATTCTAATTTTAGTTTCGTTCAACTTTAATTTAAATTAATCTATTCAACATAACATTAAAAACAGCATTTATAAATCCTCAAGACTTCCTTAAATATTTCATACAACGCTTCTGTTAGCTGTAATTAATAAAAATTCTCTACACTCGCCTTCAGCACACGTCGATCAAATTTCATTTTAATTAGACACTATACTAAAGTATATTAAACCTTAGCCTTATCATGATAGAGTTGAAAATTGTATGAGTAGCGGTGTTGTTATTGCTATAAAATCTTTAGGTTATTATGCGCTGGTTGTGCTTTTTCCTTCACTGCCTCGGGCTATCAAGATGAGCTTTGCATGAACTATTTATGGATGAGCTACTAGCAAAAGGCTTGAATAAGTTGAATAATTAATGTTCGTGATATCGGAAAATTCATGGGAAAAATTGCGTTACCTTGTTTAATTTTGAAATCGTATATATAAACATATCTATCTATCTGTACATATAAAATGCTTTGTCCTGAATGACTGACTGACTGACGGATCAACGTACAGCCAAAACCGCCGATCGTAGAGACTTGAAACTTGAAAGGTGTGTTTTTTGTATGACGTAGGCATCCGATAAGAAAGGATTTTCCGAAATTATACCCCTAAGGTGGTGAAAAAGGGGGGCAAAGTTTGTATGGGACAACGTGATTCCTTGGTCCAATCTACTTCAAATTTTGTATAAACATTCTTTAACAGAAATTGACGGAAGACGTATTTCGTATTTTATTGAAATTCAGCCCCTAAGGGGTAAAATAGGGGTAGAAAGTTATTTTGGGAGTGATTTGCGTCGAAGTTGATATCAATACTCCTTAGCGCTTTTGATTTAAATTACATTTTGTTTTGAAACATGTTTGAAAACTCAATCCGATTTTATTCAAAAAAGGTTGAACTCACATAAAAGCTTGGTTGCAATGCAAATACTCTTTAAAATTAGAATGTCTCGAAAGTCACCGTACTATATTAGTACTGCATTTGAAGGTTTCTAAGCTTTACAGAGGTCTGTATTTATTCCTAGGATTCCCCTAACACCATCAAATTACCCCTTCGAATTCAAGAGAGTGCAGTTTTACATCAAAGTCTGCTTCGCAATGACCATAACATAAACAAAGCTCAAACTCTTAAGGTAGCGGGAGTAGACTTGAGGGAAAGCTGCTTCTCCCACGGCCAGTTGTATGTGGCATGCTCCAGAGTAAGCGCACAGAGTAGCCTGGTGATTCTAGCACCTGAAGGAAAAACAAAAAACATTGTTTACAAATAAATACTGCGGTAGGTGTAGTATTTCGATTTCGTTGTAAAAAGATGATACCCCTGTGTAACTTTCACTAGCTCAAAGGCCGAGTTTCGTGTTCATATAATATAACAAAAAATTATTTTGAAATGTAATGAAATGAAAATGAAATGTAAAGACATGTGTTGATAGAATACTGTCATACTGTTTCCATGGAGTTTCTCCTTCTTCTCCATGAAGACTTAGTTTTAATAAATGAATAAGAAAATAATAAATTTAAATAAATGTCTAGCCTTGTCTTTCTGTGCTTTACTTCATACGATCCTTTCCCTACAAAACATATTCAACAGAACTTACATACTCGTACACAGTGATCATTCCGACTTTTAAAAAGTTGCTAAATTGGGTAATACTTAAACATACACTTATAGTGCTTACTGCCTCTTCTAACAAGTGCATAAAAGTTTTAAAACATTAGTGTTCATGGTTGTTATATAAATTAAGAAAATGTTAGTATGAAAAATGCAATTTCTTTAAAATTCTCCATACAAAACGCTGATTTCATAGGTGGGGGACCTATAATATAATTATAATTAATTCGCCATCGATACGCTAAGAAGAAGTACAGACTACCTTTTCACAACTTTGATCATTTATATTTTAGTTAACTTTAATAATAATAATATAATAATAATAATAACTTTATTTAATTGCATCATAAAAAGTACAACCATATAATTTGGTATTTTTAACATTTGGTAGGTAGACAATACAAACGTACCTACATAGGTTCCTGCACTTAAAGACTAACCAATATTGTGATATTATATTTCTCACCTTTCTAACGTCTTTTATGTGCTGTTCTTTAAGTACTTACGTCACATGATAATTATTTATTACGTATTTAAGCACTAATCACTCACCAACAATTACTAACACTGATATTGTTATTTAGGTTGTAGTATTCGATTCACACTGTCCCCCGTACTAGTCGAAACTGTATCACGGTAGGACAGTCTTCCTCTTACACAATTTACCAGTAATAAATACAAATTGTATTCCACTATTAATTCACAGTATAATAATTATGTATCTATGATATTATGTTCCAATGTAAACAGGTAGGTATCAGAACATCTTGCACTATCTACGAAAAGAAGTGATCACAATGGAGGTAGTGTTAAAATAAATTTAGTATAAGCAAAGTTTACAGACAATTGTATGATTTTTCTCGTATAAGACTTAATTATTATTTTAGTGGGAACTAACCTAAGCATAGTTAATAGCTGCAGGCACAAATAATAAGTTTAGAATTTTAAATGTTAATCATGAGTAAATAATGTTTAAGAAAGAGATATGAGTGAGTGTGTGTGAGCGTGATATTTTGAATATGGGTATAGATGTTTGTAAGGTGTGGTTTGAGCATTGTGTGCTGTTAGTTTGTGTGTATATGTGTTTGTTTAAGTCAAGCTCTTCAATAGTTTCTCCGTTTTCTCATAGTTAAGTTGTTTTAAATATTCAACAAGAACTTTCTTACAGGCAAATGAAGTCATATTTCGTAGGTTGACGTATTGTGATATCTTATTATACAAGAATGGACTTAAATATTGCATAAATTTACACGCAAATGTGGTTTTGTAAGATGGGACTTTGTATACTATGTCGTTTCTTCGTTTTCCTGTGTAATATGGGGGGATATTGTGTTGACTTAGTGTTACACTTAATATGAATAACTGTCTCACTGTTAGTACAGGCAATTCACTGTACAGTAATTCAGTTGAGTATCTATACCTCTTAAATGTCATAACTTTCAGTATAGCACGCTGCGAGCGTTCTAAGTTAATCATTGTTGACTTAGATGAGCCTCCCCATGTGGAGATACAATATGTTAAAATTGAGTTAAGAAGGAGCGTGCTAGCATTGTTTTCAATATAGTTTGTCTAATTTGGTAGTCTTGTCTTGACTTAGTATTCACAAAGCCTTCCAAACAAATTCAGTTGTTATCCAAACAGCCCCTTTAACTTTTATCAACTGTCTAATTATTATCAATTAGGCTTAGTCTTAGGATTTGGAATACACTTTCAAAGTTTACTAAATTTCCCAATTTTTTTAATGTTTTCTCTATTCCAGTTTTTTGTTTAAAAACAAACTACATACATATTAATTTGTCGATGCGTTAAAAAAATTGGTAGCTCATGATTTTCAGTTGTAATTTTAATAAATGATCCATTGTATGCCAAACTGGAGGAGCTCGTGGCTAAGTAAAAATAGCCGCACCGGTCAATCCATCAGGTTAAGCTACGCTTGCCGGGGTTGGCCAGTGGATGGGTGACCATCTTTACATACCGAGAATCCTCCGTGCCTCGGAAAGCACGTTAAGCCGTTGGTCCCGGCTGTCATTCGTGGATCTTTGACAGTCTTTACGAGTCGTCAGAAGCCCGAAAGTCTGACACCAGTCTTACCAAGGGGTATCGTATTACCCAGTTACTGGGTTGTGGAGGTTAGATAGGCAGTCGCTCCATGTAAAATAATGGTATTCAGCTGCATCCGGTTAGACTGGAAGCCGATCCCAACATAGTTGGGAAAAGGCTAGGCAGATTGATTGATTTTGTATGTCAAACTGGAGTTTATGTCGATACTGGTCAATATGTCGGATATCGGTCAATATGTCGATACTGCTTTGCGGCATAATACAAATGAAGTCAATAGGAACTTTCCCGGACGAAAATTTTCACTCATTTTACTTTTAACTTTATTGCCAAAAATGTAAGAAAAGATTTGAGAAGAAAAAATGTACAGTGTCAAGTTTTGTCTGGGAGATTGCGACTATGCGGACACTGGCAAAAATACCATGATTTACTATCTGTTTTTGCTTATTTTGTACCCACAAAAACGTACAATTTTTTTTTATTTTTTATTGGGTTGGGAAATTATCAAATAACTTCTCCCGCTCTGGGCGGAATGGGACACCGCGGTGGCATGTCAGACTATTACTGACTAAAACCCACCCGTGCTCCTTCAGTTACTCTTGCCTGTACATTGCCAGGGGCCACGGTATCCCGTTCGGACTTTCCTGCGACCCCGGCAGACAATAACGTACCTAATTTGACACTCTGAAAATCAGTCACAGCTGAAAAGTCTCCAAATGCCGGAAATTCCACTAATATACCTTTTAAACCGAAACACATTAAAAACAAAACATTAGAAACACCGCATTCAATATACAGGGTGGCAGGGACGTCGACGCGAAGCCGGCTACCTTGGATTCAGTACATGATTCTGAACCCCCTTCGTTGAAAGTTTACGTCGGTTATAAAAAAAAAAATACAAAATACCTACGCGGTCAAAATGTATGGAGCAGCTGTTTTTTTTTTTTGACGAAAAATTTCAACGCAGGGGTTTCAGAATCATGTACTGAATCCATGGTAGCCGGCTTCGCGTCGATGTCCCGGACACCCCGTATATTATTTAAAAATTCAAAGGTTCTCGCCTGTAGCGTTCATTATTCTCAACGTACTAGTCGTCACTACCCCACACCCTACTACTTGAAAACCTGAAGCGGAACTTTTCAACAGAATTGCCACAACTTTCAGGTCATTTTCTCTGTGGAGTTTCGCCGCGGTTTTCCTTGCTATCTCAAAATACATTGGTACAGAAGGTTGGCTCCATACAACAAACAAAAACAGGTGCGTACGCATAGTTTGTTTCAAATATATCTGATTAAAATGTAAACAAATGGATCTAAAAACGTACCTGTAGATGCTGGAATGGAAAAGAAAAATGGAATTAGAAACTAAAAACAAATGCCGGTCACGAGTGCGCTTGTACTCGGTGCATGGAAGCGTGTCTATGTACGCGTGAGTTTTAGCTCATTGTGTGGAGCCGACCTTCTGTACTATTTAAATTTTCTGTTAAATGATAGGGCTTCTTGCACTCTGTTGAATATTTTAATTAAATTACAACCGAAAATTCCAACGTTTTAGTTATTAGGTTATGCAATTACATTGGTACTTACGCGTTTCGGACCGTTTACTTTTGGTGTTAAGTTTTATTAATTTGATATGAGTGTCCTGGTCTTTGACAGTTCAACAGAAGACTAGGCTCGAGGTTTGTCAGCGAGCAATGGAGCGCAGTATCCTTAGACTTCGACTTACCGACCGGATACGGAACACGATATTGCGCTTTAAGACACAAATCACTGACATCACCCAAAAAGCAGCCAAGCTCAAGTGGGGCTGGACACGTTTGCCGCATGTCGGATGCATTGTGGACTAAGACCACTACAACATGGGTTCCTGAAAACTTCCAGCGGCATCTTTTAAGACCCAGGCGTAGATGGTGAGGCGAACTTGACGTTTACAGGACAGATTGGTCCATATTGGCTCAAGATCGAGTTGAGTGGAAAAAGGGAAGAGAGGCCTTTGCCCTGCAGTGGGAAAACACGGGGTAATTATTATTTATTGTTATATGACTCGGTTTCGGGGTTAGATAATGTTATACTGGGGTTGTTTTACATTTCCTTTTTTATTTTTTGTAAACTTGGAGTGTAATGTATATAGGTATTGTCAGATACAGTCCGGCCATCGCGATAATGTGTTGGTGACATCTGTCAGTTGGACAATTTCTAGTAGTAATTAAGGTTCAAATCACCACCACACAAAACACAATATTCGTTAGTATGAGACTGATGTGTCAAGAAAGCATTCTCTCGACGGCCGGACTGTCTAATCTAATCTAATTAGCCTGTATTGTCCCACTGCAGGGCAAAGGCCTCCTGTAGGCGCGGGCTTGCGGACGGTGAGCAATGGGTAGCTCGCCGTCCGATAAGGACCAGGCCCGGGTCGACGGCACGTTGTATTCCACGCGCGCCCCAAAGAGATGTCAGCACCAACTGACGGGGTCCGTAAGGGCCAATGCCTGCCAGGGTTGCGAGTTTGTCCGAAAGGGATATCGCGGCCCCAGCACACAGGCAACGGAAGGAACACGGGTGGTTTTTAGTCAGTAAAAGTCTGCCCTCCCGCTCCGCCCAGAGCGGGAGAAGCTATTTAATAATATCCCACCCAAAAAAAAAAAGGGCAAGGGTCTCCCTCTCCCTTTTCCACGCAATTCACACGCAACAATGTCTATTGCTAGTGTCGGCCAGTCCTTTCGGTAGGAGTCAAGCTCATCCCGCTATCTTCGTCTCAGCCTGCCGCGATTTCGTCGTGCGTTTAGTGAGACCCAATCGGTGGTTCTCTTAGCCCATTTGTCTTCTGACATGCGGCAGACATGTCGGACATGACTGTAGTAGGTACATAATAAATATACATACTCGTATTTACATAGGTATTTTTCGAAAACCCAAATGGGAATATAATATGTTACACTGTTCATGCAAATGGATTAATTTTGTATAGACGACATTGAATGATTGTGCCATAAAATAAATTATTTTCATTCACAGACAAAAAGGGTTTCGTTGAATAGTATTTATATGTTTTTTTTGGACATTATCAACGTTTTGAGATATCACTGCGTGTACATGGTGGAATTTGAATTTACAACATAACATTCGCAAGAGCTAAAGTCTCCTGAGACACCTATGCACCCACGTGTAAGTATGCATTTGTGTATGTGTATGTGTGTTTTAAGTATCTGTACTAAACTCATACTCAAAGCATTTATTTCAAATAAACCAATTACAGGCACTTCTGAATTGACAAGGGGTCGGTCAGTCAGACAGATGAAGCTAGTTGCCCATTCCAAACCGTAGTAGGTTCCTCTGGAGAAGAAAAAGCTAGAAACTCCACAGACACTCTTTTAAATCAAAATATAGTTACAAAATATTGGTTATATAATTCATGTTGAAATTATACATGTGGGAATATTATACAAAGGCGTGCACGTTCTATGCGTCCGTAATAGAAAGATAAAAACAAAAAAGTATTCAATAAATTTACCAGTTCTGACTGACGCCCGTTCACAAACATGACGCATGAATCGGAACCATTCAGCTCAACCATTTTGAGTGGTTAACTTAATGATCCTAACATAGTTTTATAAGCTTCTGTGTGAAGCTCCTACTGACGCTTTTTTATTAAAAATGGTATTTTGTTGCAGATATTTGTGATTGTTTTTTGTATAACTACGGACCTTTATATATTGTCTGCTTTTTTTATGCTGGTCATTCGATATAAATCAAAACCTAAAATTTAATCATTTTCGCAAGAATTATTACACCAAAATCGAATAGAATTTTTACCAGAAAACATGATTTATAGCCGCATATGACATTTAATTGATACCAACATACCTTTGGCAGTATAAATGGGGCCAACATTAACATTTTATCACGCCCGTAAACCTGGGGTGTAAGCAATTTTTTAAGGCCTAGGGTATAAATCATCTACTAATACCGTCAGGCCATTGCAAGAGTGATAAAACACGCCGTTATGTTTGAAGGGATTTTAGCATGTAAGAATTCTTTTTTACCTGGGAGCTAAAATATTTTCTCTACCTACATACTTTCATAGGATTGAGTTATCAGCTAATGATTCCCGAAAAGCGAACAAAGTTAATTCTACCTGTTGTCTGTAGTGTTAAACTGTTAAATTTACGTTAAAACTCACCAATTAAACCGCGTATTCAAATACCTAAGACGACAACGTAGTTGGCGTAGCTGCTACGTCAAATCAGGAGCTACGCCGTAGCAAAATTCGTAGACCACTGACTCCGACATACCGAGACTCCTTAGTGATTCGGAAAGCACGTTAAGCCATTGGTCCCGGCTGTCATTCGTGAATCTTTGACAGTCGTTAAGCGTCGTCAGAAACCGCCAAGTCTGACAACCAGTCTTACCAAGGAGTATCGTATTACCCAGTTACTGGGTTGTGGAGGTCAGATAGGCAGTCTCTCCATGTAAAATACTGGATATCAGCTGCATCCGGTTAGACTGGAAGCCGACCCCGACATAGTTCGGAAAAGGCTAGGCAGATTGATTGAATAATATGAAAATATTGATAACCACACGCAAAAGTGGATTCAAAGGATAACCAGATCATCAAAATAATAAAAATTGCAAGCATTGTAAAAAGTACTCACATACACAAAATGTTTTATAGGTCTGTTATCTCATCCAAAATAAATCTAATTCCAATAAATTCTGGCTCTTTGACCTCCAACCAACTCAGAAACTAAGCTATACTCGTACAGCTCATTTCCTTATCACACATGATGCACTGTTTCGATACTCTCACAAGTGCTTAAGCTCATTATCTAGAACTACGCCATAATAGTTGCGTAGTTAGCTATCCTACAGACTAGATACTAGGGATTTTCGCTTCATTACCTGACCTACAAAATTACTAGGCTAATATCCGCTTGATGTTCGAACAGCGAACTTATGTGGTCTCTCTCTGTCATGTGGAAATGGAATCGGATGTCTCTTTCGGTTTTGAAATTGCTTTTAGCGGGCTGTTTTGAACAGGTTAGCATCATCAGCCAGTTGAATATGGGTTCCCAAATATCTGTTCCCAAATGATTGCACTTACTTAGTGATAATAATTTAAAGAGGCTTTCGTCCATTCTCTTGACGTATTTCAAATCAGAGGCCCTAGCACGAACGTTTGACTTAAACATAATGTAATTTTAAACGATTTGTTTCATAAAAAATTCAAGCATTTATAATTACTTTCGTCAAGCAGAATTAGCGTCATGAATAAAGTCTTAAAACTAAGTGTTAAAATTGTACGAATTACTTTATGTTTACTCTGCACGTTCGTGCTAAGACCATTATGAAAGTGTGCTAATATAGGGTCTACAACCTAAAGACTACCTCGTGAATCCAGTGGTTGTTGGCGCGACTATTGAGGGTGAAGTTCTGGATTTTATTCCGCATCGGCATTTACTATAGGAGCCTGAATTCTGGATTTGTTCCTGTTTAAAAGCAATGGCCTTGTGACTTATAAAATAACTGTCGAAGACTGTACTACAAACCTACTTCAACTCTTCGAGCAAAAATAAGGCAAAAAAAAATTGTACGCAGGTACCTATATTCTCCAGTATGATAACTTCAACAATTCCACACCACTGAACTTCCGGACCTTTACCAAGTAGTAAGAAACTCTAAACAATACTGCAAGAGAGATGAAGTACAAAACGCTGGCTGACACAGATCTCGTCAGGCAAAGTTCAGCAGTTCCGAAGTTCAAAAGTTTAGACCGACAGCCAACCTCCATTAGTGGTATTGAAAATTTGCATCGTGCATTATTTAGCAGTTGTGAGGAGTATTTTGCTATTTATGTCTAAGCAATTAAAGATGATTTTATAATTTGACAGAAATTTTAATCAGAATCGGGTATTGAATTGGGTAGTGTATTGTATTGAAGGAGGTTTGAACGATTTTCTTTTTTTCTGTTTCTTTACTTTCGATTTTATCATTATCATCTTAAGGACCTTTCTAAAAGTTGATCGTAAAATGTATCCTAACTAATAATATTATAAATGCGAAAGTGAGTTTGTTTGTTACGCTTTCACGCTAAAACGGCTGAACTAATTTGAATGAAATTTAGCACATAGGTAAACCATGACCTGATTTAAGACATAGGAGGCTTTTTATCCCGATATTCTTACGGAATCGAGACTTATGCGGGTGAAACCGTGGGGCGCAGCTAGTTTCTTAAAAAAAAGTAGAGCCCAAGATCATTTGCAGGGCAGTTTAAATTAACAATAATTGTGGCACGGTTCAAAATTGCTTGGCACTTCGCAAAACCAGACACTTCACTTGGCAAAGTATTCCAAGTAAAGCGAAGTGAAGAAAAAAAGTAGTTCTTCCCTTTTTTTAAATGAAGTCCTCTTTCTTATGTCAAATATAATAACATGCTCACGCAACATTTAATGCTCCACTAAGGGTTGACATATCTCACGTTCACTAGTTAACAGAAGTTTGTGCCTGTTGAAGAGCGTGCAATGAGAGCGATGCAAACTTGTGCTAAGCACGTACCTGGACTACTTCGCCCAGGACGATGTTAAGTGGACGACCCGCATAGTCTGCAATTGTGTAACAAGGTGGTTTTACGGAGGAAAATATTGTTTAGTGGGAAGTCGGAGGCGAGATGCGGGTCAAAATATTGAGCACTGTTTTTTAAGAAAGTTTTAAGCTCTTCACAAAAGAAAGCAAGCATTCGTATTTTTGTTTTGGCTTACGTGAGAATTCAAATCTTAAAACAAGCTGAAAACACACTGATGTAAAGCACAGATAATTGGTGGAAGACTTTAAAGAAGAAATAAGAATCAGTAAGTATTGGCTGATGCTCAGTCTGATGGATGACTTACAAAATCAGTAAGTATTGGCTGATGCTCAGTCTGATGGATGACTTACAACATCAGTAAGTATTGGCTGATGCTCAGTCTGATGGATGACTTACAAAATCAGTAAGTATTGGCTGATGCTCAGACTGATGGATGACTTACAAAATCAGTAAGTATTGGCTGATGCTCAGTCTGATGGATGACTTACAAAATCAGTAAGTATTGGCTGATGCTCAGACTGATGGATGACTTACAAAATCAGTAAGTATTGGCTGATGCTCAGTCTGATGGATGACTTACAAAATCAGTAAGTATTGGCTGATGCTCAGACTGATGGATGACTTACAAAATCAGTAAGTATTGGCTGATGCTCAGACTGATGGATGACTGACAAATTCAGTAAGTATTGGCTGATGCTCAGACTGATAAATGACTGACAAAATTTTTATGTAGCTATCTAGTAAATAGCTTACCTTAATTTAGATAATATTAAGTGTTTCCCACTAGCTTAAACTTATAAGACACACTTAATATTATCTAAGTTGACAAAATAAGTAAGTATTGGCTGATGCTCAGTCTGATGGATGACTGACAAATTCAGTAAGTATTGGCTGATGCTCAGACTGATAAATGACTGACAAAATTTGTATGTAGCTATCTAGTAAATAGCTTACCTCAATTTAGATAATATTAAGTGTTTCCCATTAGCCTAAACTTATAAGACACACTTAATATTATCCTACTTGACAAAATAAGTAAGTATTGGCTGATGCACAGACTGATGGATGACTGAAAAAATCAGTAAGTATTGGCTGATATTCAGACTGATGGATGACTGACAAAGTCAGTAAGTATTAGTTGATGCTCAGACTGATGGCTAACTGACAAAGTTAGTATACAATTTACTGTAACTACTAACTCGTAAATAGCTTTCCGCAATTTAGATAATATTAAGTGCGTTCCATTAGTCTAGCTTTGATAAGTTGAGTGAACAGGAAACAGTCGCATCGAGAAGAATGTGTGTCCAACATTTTTTGTAAACTCAAGCACTTATTTTTATCTGCATTAAACACTATCAAGAGACTTGCTGACAGTTTATTTTAAACAAAAAATCCTTTATGCATTTTCATTACAACTAGGCGTACATTTTTTTGAACTAATGAGAAATGTAATAAACGATGCACCAACATGGAATGTGCAGTGTCGAAATGAAATTTTAATGTTATGAACATTATGAGGATTTTCTGAAAATATTTTTTCGCTCTACATCGTAAACTGCGGAAATAATCAAAATAGCGCTATTTGATAAAGAGATGGGTAAAATTGTAAAGGATGAACCTGGATGAAAAACGGCGCTGCTCTAACCAACGAAGTTAATTCTTGTCATCGAATTTTCATCGCCTTTCTGTAATCAGGTTTAGTTAGTGCACGAATACAGTTTTTTATCTTTATTATGGCATAGGTATATACGTGGTAATTCTGCCAGCCTTTTGGGCACTTTTCCTGTTAAAAGCAATGCGGAAGTATTTTTTGATGCCATAAGATTATTTCCCCTCCTTTTTTATATACTTGTACTATTATTATCTAAAGTCTGTCAGTTTTGAAATTGTTTAAATTTCTTATCATATAAGGATGTATAATAAACTAACTCTTTATTATTTAGATTTAATGTACTTTTGTCCGTTTGTCACTGCTGTGTTACATCATCAACATTCTGGCTATAGCTTTGGACATTGAAATAAAATTGTTAATTCTGTAAATAGGTTATAGTAATCAGTTTTACACGCCTTATTAAAAAAAAAAATTGCTAGGTGAGTTTGGCGTTTCCTATCCGACTACTCTGAGAAGAAAGGCCGAAAAAAACTCAGAGGTCACAGTCTCTTTTAAAGTCCAGGCGTAATCTTGGTCAAGCCATATGAGGACCATGTAGATTAATGTCTGAAATGGTCTTTTGAGAAAATAAACACACAGATGTGGACCTGTCCAGTCAGTGCAAACATTTGTCAGTAATCATGGAGCTCAACTCAGAACATAAGGAGCTCAACTCGATGAACAATACCAAAGAAAGGACATTTGGGTAGGCCGCATAAACTACTCAAATTACTCAATGGTCCTTGGAGCCGGATTTAATTAAAATATCGGCCCTGGTGATTTTTTGTCTGCCCGTCTTGATGCGCGAATGAATAGTGCTTCAGTTAAGCTATTCGTCAATAAAAATATAAAAATTGTTATGTTTGTTTTTGTCTTTTCAACGTTTTAAACTACTATACCATGTTCTTGATAAAACCTTGTTCCTTCTTTCTTTATTTTCAGTTCTGAATACACTAAGGTAGTTCCGTAATTCTTCCTGCATTATTCAAGCCATCTCCGTTCCTACATTCGTGACCTAACATATCTGTATGCAATAAATCAAACGCAGTGGAGTAATACATTAGTGTGTCCGACACAAGTGCATCAGCTAAAGTGGTTCGAGAAATATTTTACAGTGACAAGGGAATGTACAGTGAAGTGTGTTTAGGAATTTTAAGTTTAACAATATGGTTCCTTACTTGCAAATGTTGCAATATTACCTTCTTAAACTTAACTTTCTTTTCTCTTTACCTTTTCCTATGGTAAGGGATAGGTTAAGTGAAGCTTGTCAGGTTGATATAGTACATTCATAAACTCGCGCCGTCTTTCCATGGTGTAAGCAGGTATCTGCCATAAAAATGGTAAAAAAAAATAGGATAAAGTAATAATAGGGCTAAAAACAAATAAAGAAGTAGGTACGTAGGAGGATATGCTGGTATCAAAATAACGTCAATCAAGTTCTGATAAAATCCTATTGCTTTTTTTAATGATTTATTTCGCTTTCATTTTCACCTGGGAGATTTCACTTGGTTCAACAAAGTGGAAATGACTCGACAAAAATATGAAGTGCACCTCTTATTTTCCTGTTTCTCTCGGAAACGCTCGAAGAATGAGCTTTTAAGTATTATGGGTGAATTTCTGAGGTGAAACGTATTATGTCGGTCAAGGAATTCACTTTAAGCGATGAAAACCTTTGACCTGAATTTTAATATCTTTTATTTTCATCAACAACCAATCGCTGTGCGCTCCTGGACGCAGGCGTCTCCAAATGCACGGCAATAACTTTGGTGTTTAGCCACTTTTGACCATCCATTACCAACTACCCTGTGATTTGTATGCACGCACTATGTCACAACATTTTATTTATTTTGTATGAGCTTTTTTATAGGAGGAGCTGGTGGCTAAGTAACAACAGCCGCACTGGTCGATCCATCAGGTTAAGCTACGCTTGCCGGGGTTGGTCAGTGGATGGGTGACCATCTATACATACCGAGACTCCTCCGTGTCTCGGAAAGCACGTTAAGCCGTTGGTCCCGGCTGTCATTCGTGGATCTTTGACAGTCGTTACGAATCGTCAGAAGCCCGAAAGTCTGACACCAGTCTTACCAAGGGGTATCGTATTACTCAGTTACTGGGTTGTGGAGGTCAGAATGGCAATCGCTCCATGTAAAATACTGGTATTCAGCTGCATCCGGTTAGACTGGAAGCTGACCCCAACATAGTTGGGAAAAGGCTAGGCAGATTGATTGTATGAGCTTTTTTATATTGTCAATTTTGATTTATTATAAGACACAATAGGCGACGTATATTTTGTAACCTAATCCGCTTAACTGTTCTTAAGGAGTCATAAAGAACCCTGTAAGAAATCGACACGTATTTCACCTCTCAACGAGGCCAACCAACGAGGTGAGGTCAACGTCAGGATGACGCTTGACTTGTTACGAACCCAGACCAGACGTGTGGACACGTCAAGCGTCGAACGTTTATTTTATAATGGATTTCCGCAAAGTCACGCCTGAGTCAATTTACTATCTTGATTTATTCTGTTAATTGATTAAAACTGACTGTAGTTCTATGCGTCCGTAATAGAAAGATAAAAACAAAAAAGTATTCAATAAATTTACCAGTTCTGACTGACGCCCGTTCACAAACATGACGCATGAATCGGAACCATTCAGCTCAACCATTTTGAATGGTTAACTTAATGATCCTAACATAGTTTTATAAGCTTCTGTGTGAAGCTCCTACTGACGCTTTTTATTAAAATTTTATATTTTGTTGCAGATATTTGTGATTGTTTTTTGTATAACTACGGACCTTTATATATTGTCTGCTTTTTTTATGCTGGTCATTCGATATAAATCAAAACCTAAAATTTAATCATTTTCGCAAGAATTATTACACCGAAATCGAATAGAATTTGTATTAGAAAACATGATTTATAGCCGCATATGACATTTAATTGATACCAACATACCTTTGGCAGTATAAATGGGGCCAACATTAACATTTTATCACGCCCGTAAACCTGGGGTGTAAGCAATTTTTCAAGGGTTAAGCCTAGGGTATAAATCATCTGCTAATACCGTCAGGCCATTGCAGGAGTGATAAAACACGCCGTTATGTTTGAAGGGATTTTAGCATGTAAGAATTCTTTTTTACCTGGGAGCTAAAATATTTTCTCTACCTACATACTTTCATAGGATTGAGTTATCAGCTAATGATTCCCGAAAAGCGAACAAAGTTAATTCTACCTGTTGTCTGTAGTGCTAAACTGTTTTAATTTACGTTATAACTCACAAATTAAACCGCTTATTCAAATACTTAAGATGACAACGTAGGTGGCATAGCCGCTCTGCTGTGGTTGCGGGTTTCTCTGAAAGGGATATCGCGGCCCCAGCACATAGGCAACGGAAGGAACACGGGTGGGTTTTAGTCAGTAAAAGTCTGACACTCCCTCTCGCTCCACCCAGAGCGGGAGGAGTCATTTGATGATTTCCCACACAAAAAAAAAAAAAAATTGGCATAGCCGCTACGTCAAATCAGGAGCTACGCCGTAGCAAAATTCGTAGACTACTGACTCCGACATACCGAGACTCCTCAGTGCTACGGAAAGCACGTTAAGCCGTTGGTCCCGGCTGTCATTTGTAGATCTTTGACAGTCGTTAAGGGTCGTCAGAAACCGCCAAGTCTGACAACCAGTCTTACCAAGGAGTATCGTATTACCCAGTTACTGGGTTGTGGAGGTCAGATGGGCAGTCTCTCCATGTAAAATACTGGATATCAGCTGCATCCGGTTAGACTGGAAGCCGACCCCGACATAGTTCGGAAAAGGCTAGGCAGATTGATTGAATAATATGAAAATATTGATAACCACAAGAATTAACACACGCAAAAGTGGATTCAAAGGATAACCAGATCATCAAAATAACAAAAATTGCAAGCATTGTAAAAAGTACTCACATACACAAAATGTTATAAAGGTATGTTATCTCATCCAAAATCAATCTAATTCCAATAAATTCTGGCTCTTTGACCTCCAACCAACTCAGAAACTAAGCTATACTCGTACAGCTCATTTCCTTATCACACATGATGCACTGTTTCGATACTCTCGCAAGTGATTAAGCTCATTATCTAGAACTACGCCATAATAGTTGCGTAGTTAGCTATCCTACAGACTAGATACTAGGGATTTTCGCTTCATTACCTGACCTACAAAATTAAGGCTAATATCCGCTTGATGTTCGAACAGCGAACTTATGTGGTCTCTCTCTGTCATGTGGAAATGGAATCGGATGTCTCTTTCGGCTTTGAAATTGCTTTTAGCGGGCTGTTTTGAACAGGTTAGCATCATCAGCCAGTTGAATATGGGTTCCCAAATATCTGTTCCCAAATGATTGCACTTACTTAGTGATAATAATTTAAAGAGGCTTTCGTCCATTCTCTTGACGTATTTCAAATCAGAGGCCCTAGCACGAACGTTTGACTTAAACATAATGTAATTTTAAACGATTTGTTTCATAAAAAATTCAAGCATTTATAATTACTTTCGTCAAGCAGAATTAGCGTCATGAATAAAGTCTTAAAACTAAGTGTTAAAATTGTACGAATTACTTTATGTTTACTCTGCACGTTCATGCTAAGACCATTATGAAAGTGTGCTAATATAGGGTCTACAACCTAAAGACTACCTCGTGAATCCAGTGGTTGTTGGCGCGACTATTGAGGGTGAAGTTCTGGATTTTATTCCGCATCGGAATTTACTATAGGAGCCTGAATTCTGGATTTGTTCCTGTTTAAAAGCAATGGCCTTGTGACTTATAAAATAACTGTCGAAGACTGTACTACAAACCTACTTCAACTCTTCGAGCAAAAATAAGGCAAAAAAAAATTGTACGCAGGTACCTATATTCTCCAGTATGATAACTTCAACAATTCCACACCACTGAACTTCCGGACCTTTACCAAGTAGTAAGAAACTCTAAACAATACTGCAAGAGAGATGAAGTACAAAACGCTGGCTGACACAGATCTCGTCAGGCAAAGTTCAGCAGTTCCGAAGTTCAAAAGTTTAGACCGACAGCCAACCTCCATTAGTGGTATTGAAAATTTGCATCGTGCATTATTTAGCAGTTGTGAGGAGTATTTTGCTATTTATGTCTAAGCAATTAAAGATGATTTTATAATATGACAGAAATTTTAATCAGAATCGGGTATTGAATTGGGTAGTGTATTGTATTGAAGGAGGTTTGAACGATTTTCTTTTTTTCTGTTTCTTTACTTTCGATTTTATCATTATCATCTTATGGACCTTTCTAAAAGTTGATCGTAAAATGTATCCTAACTAATAATATTATAAATGCGAAAGTGAGTTTGTTTGTTACGCTTTCACGCTAAAACGGCTGAACTAATTTGAATGAAATTTAGCACATAGGTATACCATGACCTGATTTAAGACATAGGAGGCTTTTTATCCCGATATTCTTACGGAATCGAGACTTATGCGCGTGAAACCGTGAGGCGCAGCTAGTTTCTTATAAAAAAGTAGAGCCCAAGATCATTTGCAGGGCAGTTTAAATTAACAATAATTGTGGCACGGTACATAATTGCTTGGCACTTCGCAAAACCAGACACTTCACTTGGAAAAGTATTCCAAGTAAAGCGAAGTGAAGAAAAAAAATTGTAAGTTTCCTCCCTTTTTTTAAATGAAGTCCTCTTTCTTATGTCAAATATAATAACATCCTCACGCAACATTGAATGCTCCACTAAGGGTTGACATATCTCACGTTCACTAGTTAACAGAAGTTTGTGCCTGTTGAAGAGCGTGCAATGAGAGCGATGCAAACTTGTGCTAAGCACGTACCTGGACTACTTCGCCCAGGACGATATTAAGTGGACGACCCGCATAGTCTGCAAATGTGTAACAAGGTGCTTTTTAAGGAGGAAAATATTGTTTAGTGGGAAGTCGGAGGCGAGATGCGGGTCAAAATATTGAGCACTGTTTTGTAAGAAAGTTTTAAGCTCTTCACAAAAGGAAGCAAGCATTCGTATTTTTGTTTTGGCTTACGTGAGAATTCAAATCTTAAAACAAGCTGAAAATACACTGATGTAAAGCACAGATAATTGGTGGAAGACTTTAAAGAAGAAATAAGAATCAGTAAGTATTGGCTGATGCTCAGACTGATAGATGACTTACAAAATCAGTAAGTATTGGCTGATGCTCAGACTGATAGATGACTTACAAAATCAGTAAGTATTGGCTGATGCTCAGACTGATAGATGACTTACAAAATCAGTAAGTATTGGCTGATGCTCAGACTGATAGATGACTTACAAAATCAGTAAGTATTGGCTGATGCTCAGACTGATAGATGACTTACAAAATCAGTAAGTATTGGCTGATGTTCAGACTGATAGATGACTTACAAAATCAGTAAGTATTGGCTGATGCTCAGACTGATAGATGACTTACAAAATCAGTAAGTATTGGCTGATGCTCAGACTGATAGATGACTTACAAAATCAGTAAGTATTGGCTGATGCTCAGACTGATAGATGACTTACAAAATCAGTAAGTATTGGCTGATGCTCAGACTGATAGATGACTTACAAAACCAGTAAGTATTGGCTGATGCTCAGACTGATGAATGACTGACAAAATTTGTATGTAGCTATCTAGTAACTAAACTTATGGGACACACTTAATATTATCTAAATTGACAAAATAATTGGCTGATGCACAGACTGATGGATGACTGAAAAAATCAGTAAGTTTTGGCTGATATTCAGACTGATGGATGACTGACAAAGTCAGTAAGTATTAGTTGATGCTCAGACTGATGGCTAACTGACAAAGTTAGTATACAATTTACTGTAATTAGCTCTGCTGTGTTATTAACTCGTAAATAGCTTTCCGCAATTTAGATAATATTAAGTGCGTTCCATTAGTCTAGCTTTGATAAGTTGAGTGAACAGGAAACAGTCGCATCGAGAAGAATGTGTGTCCAACATTTTTTGTAAACTCAAGCACTTATTTTTATCTGCATTAAACACTATCAAGAGACTTGCTGACAGTTTATTTTAAACAAAAAATCCTTTATACATTTTCATTACAACTAGGCGTACATTTTTTTGAACTAATGAGAAATGTAATAAACGATGCACCAACATGGAATGTGCAGTGTCGGAATGAAATTTTAATGTTATGAACATTATGAGGATTTTCTGAAAATATTTTTTCGCTCTACATCGTAAACTGCGGAAATAATCAAAATAGCGCTATTTGATAAAGAGATGGGTAAAATTGTAAAGGATGAACCTGGATGAAAAACGGCGCTGCTCTAACCAACGAAGTTAATTCTTGTCATCGAATTTTCATCGCCTTTCTGTAATCAGGTTTAGTTAGTGCACGAATACAGTTTTTTATCTTTATTATGGCATAGGTATATACGTGGTAATTCTGCCAGCCTTTTGGGCACTTTTCCTGTTAAAAGCAATGCGGAAGTATTTTTTGATGCCATAAGATTATTTCCCCTCCTTTTTTATATACTTGTACTATTATTATCTAAAGTCTGTCAGTTTTGAAATTGTTTAAATTTCTTATCATATAAGGATGTATAATAAACTAACTCTTTATTATTTAGATTTAATGTACTTTTGTCCGTTTGTCACTGCTGTGTTACATCATCCACATTCTGGCTATAGCTTTGGACATTGAAATAAAATTGTTAATTCTGTAAATAGGTTATAGTAATCACTTTTACACGTCTTATTAAAAAAAAAAATTGCTAGGTGAGTTTGGCGTTTCCTATCCGACTACTCTGAGAAGAAAGGCCGAAAAAAACTCAGAGGTCACAGTCTCTTTTAAAGTCCAGACATAATCTTGGTCAAGCCATATGAGGACCATGTAGATTAATGTCTGAAATGGTCTTTTGAGAAAATAACCACACAGATGTGGACCTGTCCAGTCAGTGCAAACATTTGTCAGTAATCATGGAGCTCAACTCAGAACATAAGGAGCTCAACTTGATGAACAAT
This sequence comes from Agrochola macilenta, assembly GCA_916701695.1. Lineage (NCBI taxonomy): Eukaryota > Metazoa > Arthropoda > Insecta > Lepidoptera > Noctuidae > Agrochola > Agrochola macilenta. The sequence goes on along the minus strand of OU753554.1, from coordinate 2,655,089 downwards.
ACCAAAGAAAGCACATTTGGGTAGGCCGCATAAACTACTCAAATTACTCAATGGTCCTTGGAGCCGGATTTAATTAAAATATCGGCCCTGGTGATTCTTTGTCTGCCCGTCTTGATGCGCGAATGAATAGTGCTTCAGTTAAGCTATTCGTCAATAAAAATATAAAAATTGTTATGTTTGTTTTTGTCTTTTCAACGTTTTAAACTACTATACCATGTTCTTGATAAAACCTTGTTCCTTCTTTCTTTATTTTCAGTTCTGAATACACTAAGGTAGTTCCGTAATTCTTCCTGCATTATTCAAGCCATCTCCGTTCCTACATTCGTGACCTAACATATCTGTATGCAATAAATCAAACGCAGTGGAGTAATACATTAGTGTGTCCGACACAAGTGCATCAGCTAAAGTGGTTCGAGAAATATTTTACAGTGACAAGGGAATGTACAGTGAAGTGTGTTTAGGAATTTTAAGTTTAACAATATGGTTCCTTACTTGCAAATGTTGCAATATTACCTTCTTAAACTTAACTTTCTTTTCTCTTTAGCTTTTCCTATGGTAAGGGATAGGTTAAGTGAAGCTTGTCAGGTTGATATAGTACATTCATAAACTCGCGCAGTCTTTCCATGGTGTAAGCAGGTATCTGCCATAAAAATGGTAAAAAAAATAGGATAAAGTAATAATAGGGCTAAAAACAAATAAAGAAGTAAGTACGTAGGAGGATATGCTGGTATCAAAATAACGTCAATCAAGTTCTGATAAAATCCTATTGGTTTTTTTTATGATTTATTCCGCTTTCATTTTCACCTGGGAGATTTCACTTGGTTCAACAAAGTGGAAATGACTCGACAAAAATATGAAGTGCACCTCTTATTTTCCTGTTTCTCTCGGAAACGCTCGAAGAATGAGCTTTTAAGTATTATGGGTGAATTTCTGAGGTGAAACGTATTATGTCGGTCAAGGAATTCACTTTAAGCGATGAAAACCTTTGACCTGAATTTTAATATCTTTTATTTTCATCAACAACCAATCGCTGTGCGCTCCTGGACGCAGGCGTCTCCAAATGCACGGCAATAACTTTGGTGCTTAGCCACTTTTGACCATCTATTACCAACTACCCTGTGATTTGTATACACGCACTATGTCACAACATTTTATTTATTTTGTATGAGCTTTTTTATATTGTCAATTTTGATTTATTATAAAACACAATAGGCGACGTATATTTTGTAACCTAATCAACTTAACTGTTCTTAAGGAGTCATAAAGAACCCTGTAAGAAATCGACACGTATTTCACCTCTCAACGAGGCTTGACTTGCTGCGAACCCAGACCAGACGTGTGGACACGTCAAGCGTAGAACGTTTATTTTATAATGGATTTCCGCAAAGTCACGCGTGAGTCAATTTATTATCTTGATTTATTATGTTAAATGATTAAAACTGACACATGCACTTCCACAATTATGTGTTTATTTTTCTAGCGTATGGCACTCGTAGACGGCAGCTGTAAATTAGCGTCAGGTGGTGACCTTGTGTTGTCATTAAGTTTGACATTATGCTGCGCTGTGACCCTTTTGGCTTTAAAAACAATGTTTTCTGTTATTTATAGTTTTACGGTGCGTTTTTTGCTGTAATGCCAATAAACGCATTTTTCTTTCTTTCTTTGTATAATTCAGGAAGTTATGGTTTTAAATTCATCACCTGACACCTCCTTCAATATTCCTTGTCGTTCATAAAACACCCTGTATACAGCTCTTTTATTACATACTCGTCCAATGCCAACGTTACCTACAGCAAAAATATGAGATTTTTACGATATCACAGTTGCTGCATAAAACTACAAAGCGACGTATGTATTTTAATTTGATGTTTAAAAAATGCTAGCGACAATCTCTGTAAAATGCATTGTTTTTTTTTTTCAGCAATGTACTGTCCGTTTAAAACTTGCAATGGTTTTGTGATTTCCCGATCAGATTTAAAATGAGAGTACATACAGTGCTAGCTACTGTAGGTACTGTAATTTTAAAACGATCTGTTTTTTTTGTGAACTGTTTATTTATAAATTTATTTTTCCATAGCAGTAAGCTTTTTTAACACCATTTAAGATACTTTTGGCGTGTGAATTCTTGGAGGAGATTTCTACATAACTTTTTGTACCTAACATGCATATCGTTAACTCTGGCAGTCACCCGTCGCCGTACGTGAGTGCACAATAAGGTAATACAAGATATTTATGACCTCGTTGCGAGATGAGCTCGTGACTAAAAGGACCAGCTCCAGTTTGAAACTAGTCGGGCCATCTCGCAGCAAAAAACATGATTAAAACCGTAAACAAAACATAATAATTAAATTCACAGACAACAATCGTAATATTTAATGAAATTGTCGATGGGCCGTTAAAGTATTAAGGGTGGGGCAAACCGAAGAAATTCACTGGGCAAATTGTAAAGCATAGTCGTTATAAGTAATTTATAATGGCTAATTAACCTATTTTAATTCGTCTAAAGTAACAGTAAATTATATGGATGGCCTGTTTGGACTCTTAATTGTTTATTCTCGTGCTTAAATGTACCATTGGGAAGAATATTGTAGGCCAGTGTAGCTTTATTGTTGGGGAAACAAATCCGGATATTAGAGTAGGAAAGAAATAAATGTTTTAATCAGCATAAGGCGTGTTCCACACTTGTTTGGTTTCGACAGTCTTTGTTCGACAACAAAGTTGACCCGAATCATTTACCTACTTCACAGGTTCGGCTTTCATTCAGCTCGAGTCGGTCGGCAAAATCCGTTCGGTATCTACCCTTGTTGAATCGTGTTCGGGTCGGCTTGGTACAATTTGAGCTAAGCCGAGCGGATTTTTCCCGAACATACATATATCTACGTAATATAATTATTCGACTTTTCCGCCCGACTGTGCCGAATTATGCCAAACCGAAACAGCATACAACAACAAAGACTTTTTCGGAATCTTTTGGAACATCTGCAAAGATATGAATATCAATTTCTGAAACGGCATAAATCTTTAATTTTAGACACATCATTTATTTATATCTAAGAAGTACAATCAAGCATACCAAGGTTACAGTTTTGACTTCAACAGTACCAGTATTTATTTAGGTTAAGGTCAATAATATTTGAATTACGAAAACAGATGCTGTTTTCGTCATTCAAGTGTTATTGACCTCTTTGTGCTGTTTCCAAATTATTCTTTTTAATAACCCATTCAAAAAGAAGATTACAGCTAAGTGATTATGGATATACAGTTACAAGGTACCACGCGCAGAAATAACAATTAGCATCAAATTTTATATTACTAGTCATTTTCCATCTCATATTATGAGGCCTGGTTATGATGTTACAGCTAATTAGTGTCTGTTATAATGTCTTCGTTTATGTTGCTGGCATTATAGTGAATTATGAGAGTATCTAGTCTGTCCACGTTTCACTACCGTGTGACCTCTTTTCTTAAGTCTGTATTTTTACGATGTGTTTTAGAGTGAATCGGTTAGTATTTTCTAGGTAAACATACCTTCACGTACCACATGATTCCTTTCTAAAGATAGTAGTTCAAACGAGGGCCTATCTAATACTAAAGAAGTTACGATTTCTTTTGTGCGTTTTGCATAACCTTCAGTAAGCCATACCGCACCTCTATTATGCACAGTCAAGGAAATTGACACCCCCATCAATTTGCCGTGTTAGTCATTTCATACAACTATTAAAGAGTGAAAGTTGTGTTTTGAATATACGGACAATTTAAGTTGATATTCAATTTCCTTAACATTTAATTTCCCTGACTGGACTATTTTTTGGTTGCCACTGAGAAAGTTTATTCTCTAATACTAGGTACTTCTCTTTCAACAACATTCCAGCGACATAAAATACCTATTATGGTGGTTACAGTATCAAGTATCAAATTATATTATACCAATTTATTTTTATATTTATGTATTGCATCTCATAGTTGACCTCTAAGGTCGAGACTACTTAACCGGGCTGTGGCTGCCTTAAGCTAACTTAAAGCCAAGTTGAACTTTACTCCTTTATAGGGCAGTAAAGGCCGTTTGTGTACCACTGCAGGGCAAAGGCATCCCTTCCCTACTTCCACTTATCGTATCAACTACTATATGTGGCCAGACTTTAGCAGTAGTCAATGTGCTAAACAAATAATTACCCTGACTTTACTTACTATTTCTTGGTCGCCACATAAACTTTACCTAATAATGCTCCTCTTTCAACAACATTCTGGCGACATTTATACCTATAGGGTAGTTACAGTATCAAGTATCAAGTTCTATTATACCCAGGTTGCACTTTACTCCTTTATAGGGCAGTAAAACGTGAGTTTAAAATTTGAGGAGCCACTTGAAGCTGTTTTCAGTGTTTGATACTGAAGTTTAAGTTTAGTCTAAAGTAACAGCGGGCTTTAAAATGTATGGTAATTTTAAATTATTGTAATTTATTCAATTAAATTAATTTTGGAATATTATTTGTATGGCGTATGGCGAACTTTATAATTCGTTTAAATTATAATAGGTAAAATATTTTTGGTGCATGACATAAGGAGGTACTAGGACTATCCTTATAAATTATTTATAAAAAAACGAAATAAGTTTGAAACCACTTTGGGGTATGCTACGCAGATTTGAGTGAACTCAAAATTATTATAAAAATTAACTCCTTTTTTTTCAGATATATGTAAGAATCTTGCTTTATCATCCTCGAGCCTGCTTTCATATTGTAAATACGACAAGTAACGCTAGTGAGTTGTATACCCCAGAGACAGTCTCGATGACCATCATGTATGTAATAGGGATTATGGCTAAAGTAATATTTTACGGACACGTATTTTTTTATTTTTTTACGTAACCAAAAGATAACGGCAATACATTGAGTAAAAATGTGGCATGACATCATTATTCGGTAGATTTTATACTGAGTTGTGACGTAGCAAGCCCCCACTGCCGAACTTAAATACGTTTTATCTAAATGATTTTTTATTAATACGATATAACAAAATATTCATGGCTAATATTTTTTTATTATCTGACTAACTGACTAAATATATTTTATTTTTTTACCCAGGCAACATCCCTATTAAACCACCATTCCACATTTAAACCAAAACACATCCAATGCTGATTACCAACAGAACATTAATTAAACCCTAACCTCCATAGTCCATACACAACTATATGTCACAAGTCAGGTGCAATAACATCCATAATACAATGTAAGCCGCGGACGGCGTCAGATTAGCATTGCGTTACGTATAATACCTGTAATAGATCGGTGTCCGCATTCCAGCCATGCTTCTACTGGTCACCGAGTTTTGAGGTCAATGATCCATTATACAATATGTAGGTATGATCTATTCAATTTTTTTTTTCCAATTGATGTTCTTGACACTTAAGAGGGTTTATCCTAAAAGCAAATAACTGTCAAATATTTACCTGTTATAATTCATAAAGCAATATTACTGAATAAAAATAAGAAATGTGGCTAACTAGCGAACTAGAATATTAATAATGAATTGCAATAATAACATTGAATTTGATGTTGTACCCATTTTAGGTGCGCATAACGCATTTGGAAAGTTTCCAAATAGTTTTTTTACATCTAAAACTAAACATTCGGTGTTACGATATTAATTATTGCATTTCTTAATCAATATTCTAGTTCGCTAGTTAGCCACATTTTTTATTTCCAAACAGTAATATTGCTAAATTAATCAAAACAGTGAAATATTTGACATCTATTTGTGACCCACCTTCAGAATAAACGCTTTAAACAAAACTTAACTCAACTTTATGAAAGTGTAAATAAAGTTGATTTTATACTGAGTACTGTTGAAAAAGTCATAACAAAATATGAAATTGTAGTGCAAGCTGAACCTTATGTGCGCGCATTACAGTTGTTTTTCCTAAAACTCGTGTTTGTTTACCTACATACATGTTTGGCAAATAATTGCGAACGCAGATTAGGTGACATCGGGCTATTTCTTAAAGGGATAGGCTCTATATTACGCCAGTATTTTAGGTGAACCTTTTGCATTAAGTGGGCAGAAATCCGGAACCCTAATTACGGCACAGTCAATCACAAATCGCTAATCCGTTGCTTCATAATTTTGGAAAATTCGTCTGCTCAACAACGTAAATAACGCAATGAACGTCGGTGAACTGTCAAAATGAAACCCATTGCGATTGATTGTCATTGTATGTGTGCTACACAATTACCCCGCCGAGTTGGCTGCTGAGAATTTGTTAATGAATTAAAATATTGCTCGACTCGGAAACCTCGCTTCTTTGGACCTTAGGAGCTTACTTAGAAGCAGCTATTGCAACCATTAGAAAAACAATACAGTCATGTTCTTTAATAAAATACGTGATTCAATTAGAAACACGAAGAAATGCTGCAATTTATTCGTTCTACAGCGGTCTACTAACTACTCTATAAAACGCTTATACTTTAACAAAAAACGAGTTCTAAAAGAAAACCACAAACTGAATTCCACGTAATTAACAAAAAATAAAACTTCCAATCAGTAACAACGCTTGAAAACAAAATTCAAAAAGCGAACTTTGCATGTCTCAAACTTTTCAACACGACGAACAATTTTTTCCCAATTCGACGATGCTTCAAAAATGTTCTCGAAAAAAAGTTACGCAAAAGTATCAAGTGCGTCATACCGTAAAGGTACCGAATGGGAAAGCCACACGAGGCAAAAACACGACAAAATTTTGACATCGCGTTATCTCGCGCCAAAACGAGACATGTTTCACATCTCGTTTAAGTATGAGATAATTCGGCGAAATTTTTTGTCGAACTACGCAGGTTATCCTCATACTAACATTAATATTTTCTGTGTCAATAGTCCTTCTTATAGTACAGTGAAACATTTACGTGCAATATAAAGAATAACAGCATGTGTTGGGTTTTACGTCGTTTTTATACTTAATCGCAAAAGCTGTAACGTATTTACTGTACCTACCAGAGGTACTTGTAGTAGACTGAAACCTAGTGAGGCCGGATGTTCCGAATAAAGTTTTTGAGTACATACTATCAAAAGCGTGTGTAATTTTTTTTTTTTTTTTTTTTTATCAGCCTGTTACTGTCCCACTGCAGGGCAAAGGCCTCTTCTCATACAGAGAAGGTACGAGCATTGATCACCACGCTTGCTCAAGACGGGTTGGTGATTTCAGACTTAAAGTCCAGGTTTCCTCACGATGTTTTCCTTCACCGATGTCAGTAATGTCCAAGATAAACTCAGAAAGTACATATGAATTGAAAAAGTCACATTGGTACTTGCCCGGATTTGAATTTATTTGATTTTATTTTAATCTATAAAAAAACCTAAAGATTTTTCTAAGAATATTTTTTCGTTCATCTGTGGATGAATAGGGATGACGCCTGGGTAAAAAAAAGAAATTCTATTTAGTCCGTCAAAAAGCACGTGTTTAATATATTTTTATTATATGATAATAAAAATATAATAAACACGTGTTTTTTGCTATACCTTAATAACAAAAATACTAAGATAAAACGCATTAAAGTTGGGGAGTGTGGGTCGCTACGTAACAAGTAAGTATGAAATCTACACACTCGTGACTGACGTCATGCCACATTTTAACTCATGTATCTTTTGTATACGTAAAGAAAGAAAAATTCAAGTATTTTTTAATAATCAACAATACGGACAAATAAAATTTTAGTCATCATCCCTATTAATAAGTTATAGGTATAATTGTTACCATTCAATGTGGCGATGCTGCCAGTCTTCTGGACACGTTTCCAGATGACAGCGATGTGCAGGAGTACTTTAACGCATACAGTGTCCTTTTGTTTTTGTATATTATATTTAATAAATAATGATAATTGAATAGTCAGATCGACTAATATAATAGTTATAAACAATGATTAATTATAATCAAGTTTCTAAAAGACCACCTTTTAAATAAAATTCCTATTGAATCCAAACATAAAATCTCATCAATTTACAGTTAAAGAATTTCCGTTTCCTCTAGTTTTCATTCCATCGCTCTTGGAGTAGCACAAACTAAACGAAATGGAATCATATTTATTTCCCATCAACTGCGCGCTCTCGGACTTTCTTAGATGGTGCGGAGAAAATAATATCATTTATAAGGAAACCCTCGTTATTTTTGTATGAGCTGGGCATTTCAATTAGGTGCTTGTGTGCACTTGCTGTTCTTATGGCTAACAGATAGATAAATGGGATAAGTTCATTTTAAAATGTAGGTATTGTAAATGAGGAAAGAAAATTAATGAAACATTGAAAAACAATAAAAACATGATTCTAAGTTTTTGGTGGAAAAATATTTTGTATTTTGAACTTATAAATTAAATCACTTTGTATTATCACAATTAAAATGTATCATGATGTAAAATATATTTTTAACCCTTTTGCGATCTGGGGTTGACACAGCACGCTTACAAAAAACCGGCCAAGTGCGTGTCGGACCACGCACAATAAAGAGTTCCGTAGTTGGGATGAATTTATCCCAAAAACAAACTTAACTTTGTAGTTGAAAAACATCTACGAGTATTGACGTCACGGTCAATTCTTCAACTGCAAATGTAATTTTTTAATCGCAAAAAATAGTTTTGTGTGATAAAACTATAAAATATCGATTTTTGGATATTTTCCTTTACATGTGCTGTACCTTGCTTCCCGCCAGCCTATAGGTAGGCTATCAGGAAGCAAGGTCTGATTTTCAAGGTTTCGATTTATTTGCGAAAAAAAAATATGTCGCTTAAATGGCCGTATTTTTTATTGCGTTGACTTAGAAGTTTGATTTTTTAGAGTACCAAGTGACTACAGACTTACTACGTATTTGATATTAATTTCAACTTGATACATCCACGCGTTCCTGAGAAAAATTTTCTTAACAGACTGACGGACAGACAACGAAGTCATCCTATAAGGGTTCCGTATATCCCTTAATATACGCCCTATAAATTCATAGCAAGAATATTAGTCAGTCAGCATGGTTTGTAGGGGCTGATTTGATTGTCCTTAATAACACTATAATAAATTATATTCCATTACAAAATGAGCATGCAAATTGAATTAATAGTCACTTAAGATTATGAATGGCACTTGTATGCACGTTGCGCCGATATCAAGCTCCGAACAAGACTAATAGGGCTGTTAATCATTCTTAAGGCGCATACACTGTGTTCCGGATAGTGTAAGGTTAACAAACAAGCATAAGTTACAGTGTTCGAATGCTAGGATTATTTTTCTTTATGTCACTACCTTAGACGTTAAAGCTTTGTTTTTAAGTACTTACTTGTGAAATTCAGCGTTGTTTGTCGAGTAAAAAACATAAAAATTAACATTGCTGTATCTTTTTTGGTCTTTTGGTCCAAATTTGTAAAATATGCAATAGTCATCGATCCCTAGCAACTTTCTTTTTCAGAAATTTTATAGACGGTTTATTGGGTTAGCATACAAAAGTTTTGCAAACGAATTTAAACGAGTATTATAGGTGTGATGGTCTAAGATCCGCAGAGGACCGACCTTCACCCATCTGTAATGAAAAGTATTTTATATCCAATTTAGTATGTTAAAAAATATACTCGTATTGCGAGTGAGTTGGCTAAAAAATTCTTATCCAGGCGATGATTATTTAAAAATTAAAAAAAGACTTTTTTTTTTATTGCACTCATTCGTTTCACGATTAATTCATGTTAGTAACAAAATGTTCCTCTTAAAAATCACTTTCCATTGATAAATATTACATAAGGCTATAAACAATTAGCAAAAGTCGAGTTAGTGGCAAAGGTTCTTCTTGAAAAGTTCTGTCAATTGGTGTATATCTTGAAATGTTTATAAAAAGTTGTTTTTTTTTATGCCAGGATTTTTTTTGCCAACTCACTCCCGATATATTTTCTAACATACTAAATTTTATTTAAAATACTTTTTATTCATTAAAAAGATGGGTAAAGGTCGTTCGTCTGCGGATCCTATGCTATGAGCTATGTGTTATAATTATGTCTTAAAAAATGACGGGTGTGAAAATAATCTACCCTACACCTTAAAAACATTACACCGAAACACACCTTCAAAACTGTACCAATAACGTAATAAGAAAAGCTACGCAGTTTCAACACCCAAAATGGTTCAGAATTGTAAATCTAATGGCACGGTCTCGATTACGGTGACAGCCCGATGGGAGAGCTAACGGTGCGGCAAATGAAACGACATAAACCAATATATGACCCACTTATCGCCACCCTGCTTCCATGAATTCGCACATCATTTGTTTTCCGACATTCGTATCGACCTGCGAAGTATGTTACCGTAATTTTTTTTTAAACGTTTCATCAATGTTGAGGGGATTTCAATTTCGATTTGGGTGACGCATTATCGTCAAAGCATATAAGTTTATAGGTAATTTATTTTCTGATACGATTAATACAACATATTAGAAATAGTCACGCGCAAGGGATTTGGCAGACATTACAAAAGCCGACATTCTTCGTTCCTTGCTTACGAGTACTCCTTTTGCTTTGATGTTCTATTTTCATACATTTGATCATTCACGCGCGCCAGTCGGGGTAGGCTCCTACGGATGCGATCTTTTTCAGGACAGATGACACGATACTTTTTTCAGTATATAAATAAACTAGGAGAAATTAATATTTCATTACACATAAAAGTCATTAAAGAGTGGGCCAAGTGCTAAAATCTAAAGTGGAGCATCGGAGCCTAAAAACCACTTAACGTGTCAATTAATCTGCCTAGACTTTTCTCAAGTACGTTGGATCGGCTTCCAGACAAACGGGATGCAGCTGAATAACAGTATTATACATGGAGCGACTGCCTATCTGATCTCCACAACCCAGTAACTGGGTAACACACACAACTGGTGTTTGTCAGATTTTTGAGCTTCTGCTTCTGACTAACCGTAACGACTGTCAAAGATTTACGAAAAACAGTCGGAATCATCCCAGCTCGGCATGGAGGAGTCTTGACATGCAATGGATGGTCACCCATCCACGAACTGACCGCTGCAAGCGAAGCTTAACCGACCGCTTGACCCGTGCGCCTGTGATTATTTAGCCACGAGCTCCTTCTAAACTTTAAATAATACAATCCGTAGTAAAACAACAGCAGTTCCAAGGGTTAACAAACGGGTTTGATGCTCAGTTAATTCTCTGCAAACGCTCAGACGCTGAATATTCAGAGGCACTCCGTTACCATGGCAACGGAAACCGGGACACTTAATCTTGTTACATGTCAAGCATGTCCTAGATGTGACTTGCCGCTTTTTAAAATATATTTAAATGAAGATGGTCGTGTGGAACTGTTACTGGCTAGAACAGTCATGGCATGAATTAAACGCATTGCTTCCTTCGTATGAAGCTTGTTGGGCTGAGAACGTTTCGAACGTAAGATGTTTTATTAGGAGTTCATTCGTTTTTTATTTGGAGTAAAACCTACTGCTGAGTTGTCTTGACAAGCTGTCAAGAATCCTGTTTTTTTTTAAAGTGAAAATATCTATAGGTGCGTTGAGCGATTTTGAAGTGAATTTTGAAGGGGGTAAACTTATGGATTCGCGTCCCCACTCGCCGTAGTGCTGTAACCGAGAATATATGTAGATGGCGCTTATACTAGTATTAAGTTTTCACTACTGTCGGAAGTCCCCATGACTGGTTAGGTTACTTTTTAGGGTTCCGTACACGAAAGGTACCAAACGGAACCCTATTACTATGCCTCCACTGTCCGTATGTCTGTCAGCGGCCTGTGTCTTATGAACCGTAATAGGTAGACAATTGACATTTTCATAGATTGTGTATTTCTATTGCCGCTGCAACAAAAAATATAAAAAAGTTAAAAATTTAAGAGGGGTCCCCATACAGTAAACAATTGATTTTGAAAAATAAAATGTTAACCCTGGCATGTGGGATGTCATTGTCTCGAGCTCATCGAGTAGAGTACCATTGAAAAAGTTCATAACTATACACAGTAAGGACTATTTCTGCTTGCAGAGCTCGGCAGCTATAGAACGGGGGCGGTAACAGTTGTGGTAATTATGTTCACGGGATTTTGTTTTCAAACTGCTTATATATGAAGTTCTTCGATAGAACATATTATAGTTTTTGTTCTTTTTATAATAATGGGCCCTTAAAGTTGTCAGTCATAGACCATTTTTGTACGAGCTCTATCGCAACGACTAAAGAAGTTAGGAATTGAAACTTCTGTATATCATGTACCATATACTGTATTTATTTATTTATTTATCATAAGCACACCAACAGCACAGTCACTTACAATTCAAATTAAATAACATCTAAAATTAACCATTATTAATTATTTTATTTCAGTAACCATGCAAATGACAGGTATGCATGACATTCACATATGAAAATTAGAGACAAAGGAGAACAATATAAAATGTGTCTAGTAGACATAAATCTACAACACTACAAAACAAACCAATTTGAGCTAGATAGACGGACATCAATCATCTCATCACACTGTTTAAATAGTACCTATAAAATCAAGAAATACTAAAAGCGCCGATTTATAAGGTATTTTATTTAAATATGGGTGATTTTGTGCAACTGCAAAAATAACTTTGAATTTCAATCTTTGCGATTTAAAAAATTTAACATGAAAAATTATAAATTATTCTTTGTTTAGTATTATCATTTATTTGCTAAATATTGTACGGTGGTACGGAAGGAACCCTTCGTATGCGAGTCCGACTCGGACTTGGCCGGTTTTTATTATTATACTCTATGGGCAACACTCTTACGTAGGTAGCTCAGTCAGCAACATTTATAGATCTCAGTGGGCAAACCCTTTACATAACTTGGTGAGAACTTTTTTTATTTGTGTTATATACTAGCTTTTGCCCGTGGCATCGCCCACGTGGATGTTGGAAAATATCCCACGGGAACGTACTACCGGTATTATAAGTACTCAGTGTGTTAAACTGGGTTATAAACTATCTGTTTACCAAATTTCATCCGAATCCGTTCAGCCATTTTTGCGCCAATCCGGAAACACATCCAGACAAACGAACAATAATTCTACAAACTATATTTCGTATAACATGAGACTTGTATGACACCTCGTAGTAATTATTTATTTTCGAAAATATTCTATGTACTGTTTTGACTTCGTGACTTTTTTATATGTATAGATTTCATAGCCCTAGAAATAACTGATTTCCATCAGGAAGAGCAGATTTAACGCTGCGGTTTTTTATATTTGACGAAGAATTGTAAAAACCACTTTTTGACATCACTCGCTATAAAATTGGCGGTAAATGACTCGAACCGGCGTCGCCATGTTTCGTTTGCTTCGTGAAGTAAAAAATAATATAAAGGCTTTCTCTGACAGGCACGACGCGACTCCGGTAGAACAATTTCCATGAGGTTGTGGTGGCATCTACATCGCTTTATGTGAACTACGCATCACACTGATATCACGCAAGCAGAGTTTATCATGCGACTAGCATATATACAACGTCCCGACATCAATCGTGGGGCAGTAGCCCATCAAACACAACACCTGTCTGGTCGGAGGATCCTCCCTTTTCTATGGAGGATGAATGAACTTTACACCCTGTTCCTCATAGCTCTATAAGGTTTTCATAGAATTTGTTCCACTAGAGTTGCGTCGCTTCTGTCTGTGAGAGCATTAATGCGGAGTTTTTATTCATAAATTGTTTATGAACGTTTTAAGATTTTTATTCTGATTAGTTGTGATGGTAAATTATATTGCTGTAGGAATGTGGCACTTAAGTGTTTATGGCTTCTGTTTTTTTTTCTTTATCGCTTTTGGAACGAGAAATGAGGAGTTGGACTTGACCATGATTTTATAATATTCCTTTTGAGACATTTCTTTAACACAAATGTTATAATAAAATAGGAGAAAAAAATACTGCTTCAAAGTAATTCCTTACGACCGAATGGAACCTATAAACCCAAGCGTTTGAAAAATAACTACCTCTAAAAAAAGGCTACAAAATTATATATTAAAACTGGCAGAACAGAAATCTTTTGGCATGTTTATCTTTACTGTTCGACATGAAGGGGTGACGTTAAGTCGTATAGATTGACACACCCTTTGTATGGAAGAAAATCTACCAAATCCAGAACATTCCATTTCAGCTCTATATTGCGACACGCATAGATACGAGTAAGTGTGTTAATCTTAATCCGGCACACGACAAGATAACATCTCTCACTATTCCTTTACACACCAATAATTACAAAATAATTCACGCACCTCCATCAGACGAAGTAATTTCCCAATACACCTGGGCCCTAATCAGATGGGTACTTAGTGGTCCAAAATGAATTGCGTCTCGGGGCCAAACCTCGAGCGAAAGGCCTACAGGCCGTAATAATAGAACATTAAGTCCTTACAGGAACACATAATATCCCAAAGGATGAATGTTGAAAAGGAATGGGCCAGGGGAATAGCTGGCTGTGTCTGGTTTAATTTAAATTTATTTGGATGTTTTGTATGTATTGAAAATACTCATAGGGGTATGTTTTTGAGATAAGACATTGAGGTAGATACTGAAATTATGATAAATATAGAAATCTTGCTGTTATTTGCGACTTAGTCTGCGATCCAGGTTGAATGAAAAGTAGCCTATGTCCTTCTCCGGATGCCAGGCTATACAGGATGGATTTTTGAGATGTGGCAGTAAGGACAGCTAGTACTCAAACCTCAGTTGGTCCAGTAGAGCTTTGTGATCCTTATAGAAACAGGATCGATTGGCATTAAATAAAGTTTTTGTGAAAACTGTCAATTTTCTTGCTGACTGTACATTTTTTTCTAAATCTGTGAATGCAGATCAAAATTTCTCAAAAAGTTAAGGACAGTCTTGTAAGGCCGTTTCCTTCTAGCGACAACGGTTAAGGTAGCTGTCCTTACTGCCCCATCTCAAAAATCCACCCTGTATACATATATTATATTATGTCAAATTTTATAGTGAGAAAATAATTTTCGAAATCGGTCCACAATTTGACAAAAAACACCAATACAAAAACAACGAAAAAAAAAAATACGTAAGTACAGACTAACAAAATAACCTCCTCCTTTTTTGAAGTCGGTTAAAAAGGTAACAAAAAGAATATACAGACAATTACTTTCGCACTTTTATAATTAGTATGGAGTAAGGGTAGGTACAGTCACGAGCGCTAATATGTATCCACTTAGCAAAATTCAAAAGCGATTTTCTTGTAGAATATTGACTGCAACTTTAAGATAAGACCTATTTCATATTATCATGGGTTCCAAAATACTACATATTGCAGCATGTCGCTGCCAAGCCAACCTTTTTATTTGCCAAGAAGGCTTAACATGTTTTTCTCTTAAAATGTGGTTACGCTTGACACATTTTTGAATATTTTTTTTATAGAATGAAAAGTCTGGCTTTGTTTTTTGAGGGAACGACTATTCGAAGCATTGGTGTCGTGTCAAACAGAGCGAGCGGTTGGATTATATTTTTTCCGATTTAACACAATAATTATTTCAGACTTTTGACCTTTTACCGCTAAATCTTTATTGTACTAACTTCATAAAGTCTCATCTGTGTTTTTTTTAAATAACCAGGAAGAACTATCTATATTGGTTTCGTGAGTATTCCATTTTGTAATCCACCCTCCACGTAATATTGCCTTTCTAACCGGGTCTTAAATAGTATTTGTTCTGGATCCGTACAGAAAAGGCCTCGTTGAGGCCCCTGGCTTACCCGTCCCCGGCCGTGGCTGTAGCCAGGGAGGTGCGCAGTCCGCCGCCATATCAACCCGAGCGTGGCTCTAATACCGCGTCACCGCGTGGTGTCTCCAGCAACGTGGTTCCAATACCGCGTCTCCGCGTGGTGTCTCCAGCCAACTGGAAGTCGCTGCGTTGACGACGAGTCGGACGCTGTCGCCAAACACTGCAGGCAACACCATCGGCATCCTCGTTTGCCAACCATACTAATTTTTTAAATCGCGTTGTAATTTTTTACCGATAACTTTAAATTGACCATTAATAAGTCCTAATTTAAATAGTGTGTAAGCCTGTGTATCTTAACACAACGGTTCTTCGTGTTAAATATCCGTAACGCAAACGAGCTTCCAGCTCTGGCCAGTGCTAGAACCCCTCGCCCAGCGAAAGTTCTAGTAAAATACCTTGCCCGAAGAACCTTGCGTTCTATAGAATACTTTTTTATTTATAAATATCTACGACAACCACCAAAATAATATTTTTTTTACATCTGAGTTTTAATTTTGTTTTTCTTTATTATCAAACCAATTTAATTATACTGTGTGACTTCAAATCTTTCTGTGTTTCATTATTCGTTCTTCACTATCCTGGGTTCGATCCCCAGTGATTTTTTTAAATTTAATATAGCGTTATACCATATATATCGCTATAATACGTAACAACATAAAAGTAGAATCACCACAGTAGGAGCAAATCACTTTTAAAATGTTTCTAAGTGTGTTATTGGTGCTCGTGACTGTACAGGAAATTCTTTCAAATTGTTTCAGAATTAAAAGCTATACTGTTGTGTGTGCTCCAGGCTGCTACTACTGCTAATATCCAATTACATTTTGCCCGTCCTAGGGATCGAAGCTAGGGTCAACATTATAATTGAAACAGCAAGATCCCAAACTCATTATTATCTCATGTTCAGCAAACATCCCTTTTTTCCTTTCATCTCCTACATCAAAAACGCCATCAGCCATGTAAATTAAAATCGCTTTGCAAAAAAAGAGTAAATTAAAATGTAGGTATATTTTAATATGTTGGACGATAACGCGACCGTTTGCGTTTGTCCTAACCAAACTTTAATTTGTCCGCAACCATTCAGTTCTGCCTTTGTAATAAGGTATGAGTTGGGATGTTTTAAATGTGGATAAGGTTATTTGTTGCGAAAAATTAATATTACTGAAGACAATAAAAAATAAATGACATAAACATAACTAGTGAAATGTGGGTGTTTACTAATAGGTAACACCTCTAATAAACCTTTTGGGGATTAGAGGCGTGATGTTATTATGTTATGTTATTTTATATTATGTTGAAAGTTATCAATCATCCATAAAAAAATCTCTATATCTCTGTACACCCACTTTTACAGAGCTATTTTTCTATTGACATGACTGTAGGTACCTATTTATTTATCTGGTAAATAATGAGAGCTTAAATAAAGCCTAGGGGACTTATCTCTTTAAATACTCAACTTAAGTTGAGGATTGAAAGGTGCAGTAACCTCAAATTAAATGCTGTATTAGCAAAAATAATTATAGCAATGTTCTCGTGGCTATTTTTGTAAGAAGTAATTAAAAAGTCGCTTATTATATTCTATTCGTATCCTTTCCCTATTGATCCGCGGCCAGCAGGACCAGACATTCCATTTGCCCTAAGCTCTGTTATTCAAAGCGAACAGTAGTTGTCATGTAAAGTTATTTACGTCCAACTCCATTGAAAGTAGATATTGTTTTAATTTTAAATGATATCTTCATTTATGTATTTATACTAATTATTATGTTTGTTTGAGGTTCAATGTACAGGAGAGTTCAGAAATAACTTTGTATAAATTGTGGCTGTGTTAACAAAAGTCTGGTTTTAGATTTAACAGATTGTTTTTTTTACTGATTCTGCTGCCAAACATATAATTACTATGTTTAGCAACAGAGGCAGCTACGCACATCCCATATTTTGCCATAAGGACCCATAAAATAAAGGAAAAACCTATTGCCACTAACCAGGCATTGACAAAACACTAAGCAGTGTATCACACTGACGTCAGAGTGTCATTCTAATGTCCACCTATGTCGTTTTGGTGTCCACGATGTCGACGAGTGTGTTGCCAGTGCCACAAGTGTCAACAACATTTTGGTCAACCGATACTATGAATTACTTACAAAAAAAAATGCAGTTAAACAGAAATAAAAAAACGTTAATTCAGCCAAAAAATACGCATATTATAAAACAAATAAACAAAATACACACACCTATGGTTATATTAACCACTTACGAACCTTACCTTAACTGTCCACATTATACCCAGCTTACCCCATGCCACCATTAGCGCCCACACAAGATGATATATTGCCTACTAATCCTCTTTTTGACCTTGTTCCTGTAATGACGTCACTTGTAGCAATATCGGGGTCTTAAACGTTATTGATATTGTTCTGAAAATAGATTCTAATCTACTACCTACATAAGGTCTTAACGAATTTGTTGCGAATAATTAATAATATTTGAGTTATTGTAACAGTTTCACTTTATTTCATTGTATACCATAATATTAGGCTAGAATGTTCCTAATGTTGGAGCACAGGTCTCATCCAATTAATGATCTAAAATAATAGTAAAAATGGCAAAACCGCCACCCATTATGTTCGTGTTTCGTTCAAATAGATTAGCCACACATTATATTAAGATGCACACTTGCGCACACACACACACATGCACACTTTACCGGAGTTGCTCATAAAGTTTAGCATCTGGAACTCCAGTTTAAGTATAATGATAATCGATGCCATAAATAAACATCGATATCTGTCCGAAAACCGATAAATACGACACGAACCAAGAATTAGGGACACAATCATCTAAAACAGAATAGAATAGAGTTATGTCATTGGCAAATGCCATAAACAGATTCTCCTGGGATCACTAACATAACCCAAACCATTAATACATAAGTGGCTTATTGAACGTGTTACGAGCCAATTATATTCACGCTCTGTTGCTCGATTATTGGTGAGCAGTGATCTATAGGGTTAAGTTAAATAATGTACAGTGACGATAATTCTTTTTGTGATTTAACTTAACAATAATAGGAGTACTCGTATTGACAGAAATTGTTTTTTACTGAACACTCAGTTATGGGTGACATGCTAAAATTGATAGCTTTGTGGAATGAATAACTATTGAGAGTTTATCGAGGACTTCAGAAAGAGAGAGGAAGAGAGCCAAGAAGTCATCGCTAGTAAACAGTAAAGGAAACCCTCGTGTAAACGTGGACTTATAATAATCTGGAATTGCCAACACGCAGTAAGCAAGCGTGGTATAATGGTCGTTTCTTCTCTGAATTACCTTTTCCTTAAAAGGTAATATAAATATTATCCTAACTAATATTATAAATTCAGAAAGTGAGCTTTCACGCTAATACGGCAGAACGGATTTGAATCAAATTTGGCACATGGGTTGGACCTGACCTGGATTAGGACAAAAAATACTTTTTATTCCGATGTTCCCACGGAATCGAGACTTATGCGGGTGGAACCGCGGGGCTCAGGTAGTTTATAATAAATATACTTCGAGCAAAGAAATCTACAAAGGCGGACTTAATACTCTAGGCATTTTCTACCAGTCAACCTTTGGGTGATTCAGAGATATACAGTGGTGGGTGGTGTATTAGTGTTGCAACTATTTCTCATACCTTACTCCTACATATCACAAAAATACATCCCATCTCTCGCCCCTTAATTGCCAATATCCTGAAGAAACTCAATAAAGATGGCGGCCAAAATATTTCCACAACGCAATCCTATCAGCGCCATCAGCTGAACTACTAACATTGTTTGTATGCTTATTAAATTCCGGAGATATTTCGTGATATTGAGATAATATTGTAACTAGATTTTTTTATTATTATTGCATGAAGATACGTTGTTGAAGAAAAATATAGGTGGATTCTGCGAATTGAATATGAAGTAAGTAGATTGGCTAGGCGTAGGTTTCACAAACAAAAAAAAAACCTCTATGAATGTATGATAAAATTTTACCGACTTTAGCCAATACTATCTTGCTATACGTCAAGAATCATTGGAATTGATTAGATTTCATGTACGTAGGGGAGGAGATTGTGTATTTTGTAAATACAGGAGCCTTAGGATTTGGATACCTAGTGCGAGGTCCCCGTAGAAATGGTAACTTAAAAAAAAATTGGAAAAATCTACCTTTCAAAACAAAAGACAAACTAGAAAAACGCAGTAGATACGTATGAAACATTTTTCATCCAAACACTTCAATTCATATATGCTTGAAAATACAAGCGTGTACCGAAAAGAGCGCTGCAAGTGATCGGTATAACGTGCCGGAGAAGTGCCATCGCCACCGCGCCAATCCATAGGTGCCAGTTTCACGGAATCAAATCCCGGATTTTTTCGGGAACAAACGAACTACCGTGTGGAGCTCCAAGAGTGGCGGTTGGTTTACTTATTTTTAATACTTTGCGGGACATTAAACGCCCTCAGACGTAATAACAATAAAACTTCTATTGTGTCTCGGTCAGCGTCCTTCAACCGATTATGAGTACACCCACATTTCGCCAGTTGTGCTTAAGTCTCATGTACCAGGAGACAACCCTATTGCGATCAACTGGGCGTATTTTTAATAAAAATGCTTATAAGAGGGTTTATCCTAAAAGTTGGCAACGTCGCAAATAACTGTCAAATATTTACCTGTTTTGATTCTTAAGCAATATTACTGAATAGAAATAAGAAATGTGGCTAACTAGCGAACTCGAATATTAATAATGAATAAATTAATCAAAACAGTGAAATATTTGACATATTCTATTTGCGACGTTGCCCACCTTCAGAATAAACGCTCTTAATAGCAATCAAATTATCTGACTTAATGGAGATCATTTATAAAGCCAGTTAACGAAAAGAAGATGAAGAAGATCAAGTTGCTTGAGTCAATAAGGTCGATATTGAATAAGAAACAGACGGGGCTGATAACATTTTAACTTATTTTGAAAACCAATGTAATAATAAAAATATATTGTTTTATCTTAATATAAGCTCTATTGACAGTATGTTATTTCAAGCTTCAATAAAGAAAACCATACTATTCTAGATAACAATGTCTTTATAGGAAAATAAATGGGTACTTACATATTTGTAAATATTGCGAATATTGGACTGGCTTTTAATACCAGTGGTTTTGTGTATTCTAAGTGGGTACGAGACCGAAATAATATGACGCAATCTCTGCGTAGATACAGATAGAATAGCATAATCTATACTAATATTATAAAGAGGTAAAGTTTATAAGTTTGTATGTAAGGGGTAATCTCTAGAACTAATGATCCAATTCTAAAAATGTTTTCACTGGTAGAAAGCTCGGTAGTAGGAAGGTAGGTAGTTGGTATGTAGGTAGGTAGGTAGGTAGGTAGGTAGGTAGGTATGTATGTAGTAGGTAGATAGGTATGTAGGTAGAGTAGGTAGGTACGGTAAGTAGGTAGGTAGGTAGGTAGAGTAGGTAGGTAGTAGGTACTTAGATAGGTAGGTAGGTAGGTGCGCCGTAGGTAGGTAGGTAGTAGGTAGGTAGTTAGGTAGGTAGTAGGTAGGTAGGTAGAGTAGGTAGGTAGTAGGTACTTAGGTAGGTAGGTAGGTGCGCCGTAGATAAGTACTTAATGATACCCGTGCGAAGCCGGGGCGGGCAGCTAGTTATTTATATGCGTGAGCACTCTCGCGCATTTAAATTATTATGTTTATTAAAAAAGGAAGGTACCGATTTATATAGGCCGTATCTCGACGAGGTCTCGGGGACCTGAATTATTTGTAACAGCGACACGCAAACAGCTGTGAATCACTCCGATAAATCTTGAAGAAACCCTAAAACCTCCGTTTCGTAGTTTTTGCCTTGAAGGTGCTTTCTATTTATAGATGATAGATTTATTATTTTAATGTAGGTAATACACAGATATTGGGTATTTACTTTAGTTTCTCATTAATCACAACACAACGCACCCAAACGCATGTATGTCACAACATGTTATTTAATTTTGTATGAGCTTTTTATATTATCCTATTTTATATTACCTTTTATTTATTCTTTTAATTTATTTATTTAAACGGACAGACACTTCCTTATGTCTTTATTATTCTAGCGTATCGCACTCGTGTGTTTCAGCTTAAAATGAGCGCCAGGTCAACGTCACTTTGTGTTGTCATCTGACATTATGCTGAGCTGTGGCCCTTTTGACATTATAATCATTGTTTTCTGTTTTTATAGTTTTAAGGTGTATTTTTCTGTCGTAATGCGAATTAACGCATTTTTCTTTCTAAAAGTTACCTAACCACCAGAACCACAACAACACTTATAACTTCACCAGAATACTGTTTATCTCTGGAATATCAGCGCACCTACGATATCTCAGATATTGCAGATTTTCATGAGCGGTGGTGGCCCGTCTGCGTTATTGCCACATAATAAAAAAGGATCATAGCCGCTGCAGACGTTAGTAACCGCTGTTTTCCTAGCCCTGTTTATGTCTCGGCATCACCTGCCTCGCTCGACACCCAGATACCTATCGCGCTAAAGAAGAACGTATTGTTTTTGCTCCGTATAGATTTCAGGATATATTTTTTTGGATTTTATTTCGCTGTCGATTGGATTGGTTCCGATTCTTTTGTTTGGTCTTTGTAGATTCATATTTTTTCAGCGTCTGCAGTATTGTTTACCTTCAACGTTCAACGGTATTTTGTTTTTGATGACGAGGTGCTTTACTTAGAGCTTGCTGATTGATAGTTGGGTATGGGCAGAGAAGTATTTTTTTTTATTTCAAACTAACGATGCCCCGTCGTTGCACCCGCCGTTTAATTGGAAAGAAATCTGATCTTAGCGTTCTTCATTTATTTATTTTATTATTTATGTACACACAGTAAAATACATATAGATACGACATGGTTATAGTTTTGAGTTCAAAGGTACTGCTTATTTCCTAAGAAATTTCTTCCAGCAGACCTACGAAAGGAGAAGTGAAAAAGAAATTAAGACAATTATTGTCTAAATTTCTTTTTCACTTCTCCCTGAAACTTGAAACACTATTATAGTGTTTGAGAACAAGAAGAGAAAATATGAATAAGCGAAGTCTTAAAACTAACATAATTAAATATTTACACGTATAAAGCTTAAATATATAACCCTATTTCTCTCTGACTTTTATTTCTTTTTGCTCGTCTTCTAAGGATCGTAGCGTGATGATATGTCAAATTGCAAAACGGATTTTAAAATTCGATGGTAGTTCATTAATAAGCCCGTTCATGTAAACAAACAAGCTCTTCAGTATAAGAAGTGTAATAAAGATAGTATAGATTTACTGATACACTACGTTAATTTGCCATATTATAGTAATTTTTACCTATGTTTAAGAGTCCGTGTACAAAATTCACTCGCCAGAGTTTAGGCAAATTCATTGCGTTGCTATGTTTGTGTGCACCGTTCACGCACACACGCCTAAAGATCGAGCGTAGTGAAAACAGTTTCGATCCTTTAAATTATATTTTCTTAAGTTATGTAGGTACGGTTAAGAAATAAGTCTGGAATGTTTGTATATATTCGTTCAGTATATTTTATCAATCAACATAAAAATGTTACAATTTGGTGTTAGATGCATTTAGGCACCTTTAGACATTCAATAACATTGAGATAAGCGGTATACATAAATACAAGGAGTGGTTCTCTTGTACACCGAACTAAACTAACTAAACTATCACTAAAATTCCTTACTTTTGGCTATGAGAATCTTAGCTATTTTGCAAAAAAATAAAACATCTCTTTTAAAAATAATTTTAAGAGAGTTTAAAAAAAAAACTAATATGGAATTTGACAATCGTGTCTCCACGTGGTACTTGTTTTTTCCTACACCGTGAATTTTTTTTAGAGCTGGAGGTAGCCTCGACATGTTTTATATGGAATTTTTCACTTTTTGTATGGAAAATAAATTGAAAAATTGTTACCTACATGTTGAGTTTTAGGGGTTTACGAGGTACATAAAGCGGTTCGATTTTTTTTTTTTTTTTGCGATAGGACACCATTTTCGAGATATAAGCAAAAGAAAAGAAATAGAGCTACAGTTCTGGTTTTGCACCTGAAATCGGGGTGTTGGTGTGAATTTTAGTTCATGACAACTAATTTTATTCCACAACTTTTTAATCGCGATAAGAAATAGTCAGATTCAGTTAGATAATCAAAAGCAAAGCAAAATTGCCATTTTCAATAAATTAATAACTCAGTGACATCTTAGTGCTGTCAAACTAAAATATAGAAGTTGTGTCACTTAAGTCTATTTCAGAATGGGAAATCGTCGTTTGACAGTAATAAACAAAATTTTGGTGATTTTTAGTCTAGTTTAGAAGCACACAAAGACAAGAGAATTGGCATTGAATTGAAATTGGCATTGGATCCATATATAGATCTGGGACACTTGCGCAAAAGACATTTCCGCGAAAGACATTTGCACGAACCCACTTGCACGAAAAATTTGCAGAAACGAGTTTTTTTTTTCTAATGATTAAAATTTTCACAGCTGCCACCTTGGATTTACATTTTGACCCCACTATCAGCTTTAGCATCATCGAAAACTATGAAAAGGATACCCATGACATCATGGATCTTTATTTTGAATTAAAGTAGTCTTCAGTAACATTAAAGAACTTTGTTCCAAAAAATACTTTACCTATTGCTACTACTTTACATATTGGCGCGGGCATATCGGTGACGAGAACCTATAAGTTTTTCCCCTACCGAAAATCACTCAACGCGCTTAAAGAAGTTTTCACTTTAAAAAACCTATAAATATAACTAGCGGTCCCGGTAGCAGGCGTTGTCCTGCGACAACAGCGCCAGCCGGGTCCAACTATAGCTAAGAAACATCCAAGTGACGTCAAAAACAAGCAAAGTACTTAAAATAAAATGCGGGTCAAAATGTGGTAGTTTATAATTTTGTTTAAATTTTGTTTCCCTTTCTCACAACGAATGAACATAATTGATCAAATTCAGTCGATTTCGTCCATGGCCTCTTAACAAAAACATATTTTCATTCAATCATGTAACTGTCAAAGAAGGTCAGTTGCGATTTCAATATACGGATAATTTATGTAGGTAGTCACTTTGATAAACAATTTGTTTATCTGACTTAACATTATTATTATGCTTTACGTAAGTGTATGTTTGTTGCAAATGACACATACATACATACATAAACTCACGCATGCTTCCATGGGTTAGGTAGAAACTACAGAACGCCACCTACAACGACCCTTACATACTCTTTTTGCTTCGATAAGCTGCCTGTCCACTGGAGCGGAGAGAAGAGGAGCGGAGTAGCGGTGTGCCAATATTAACCAATGGAATTACATAAAACCTCCGCTCCGCTTCAGTGGACATGGATTTGCGAACTAGTTTAAAAATTCATATAAAACCGGGGAGCGGAGCGGGGAAACGGAGTGGAGAAGCGTAGAGGGGAAGCGGAGCGGGGAAACGGAGCGGAGAAGTGGAGCGGGGAACCGGAGCGGGGAATTATTACTCATCGCGTGAACTCAGTCTAGCTTTGCACAGTCCGCAACACCGCTCCGCTACCTCGCTCCACACAGTCCGTAACTCCGCTCCGCTACCTCGCTCCGCATCAATGGACAGACACTGTCCGCAACTCCACTCCAATCCGCTGCCATTCTCCTCTCCGCTGCCTCGCTCCGCTTCAATGGACAGGCAGCCTTAACGTTCATAAATGTTTCAAGTGATATATTTGAAAATATGTGGAAGAACAAAATCAAAATCAAAAGTCATTTATTCAAACTAGGCTGAGAATCAGCACTTTTCGAACGTCAAAATTACATAAGACAGTCCCCCAAAACGCCCACCCTTCACCACTTCCTAGTGCGTTAGCTAGGAAGAAGAAGTGGCGCAACAAACTCCCCAGCAGCACAGCTGTCTATTCAGTTAGAAGAACAAAAAAAAAAGATTCTATATAATAGTATTCAAAATAATTTACATTAAGCAACACAAAACATAATTTAAATTATTAGCCATATATAAGCTAGCACACGCCAATATACCAAACAAAATCATCGAGAACTACACTCAGGCAGAAATAAAAAACAAAACGTAAACAGAACTTAATATCTTAATAAAAGCCTCCAGGCATAAAGGGCGTGCCCGCTTACATATAGTTGTAACTGGAAGTTATAAATGATAAACTAGGACTATCGAGGTAAAATAAATAAACAAACAGTTAATTACTAATAACAATAAATAATATGATCAATTGTCGAGGTCACTAGCTAACCACCTATTGCAATACAACTCATAAAAAAACATTGTGATGAGTAGATTATGTCAACAATAAATTAAATTTAAATAATTTGACTTTTATAGTCAAATAAAATAAACAATTACTTATATAAACTCATATAACTTGTCAGTAGGTAAGCTGGAGAAAGAACGACAATAACAAATTGCTTTTGAAGGAGTATCTATTACAAGCCTACGTAGGTATGATTAAAATGACAATACATGTTAGAGCGGTAGGGCTCGGGGATCTCAAATGATAACGATCAGACATCTTAAAACACTTTTTATCACTCACAACCAACAATGATTCACACAACTTTATTTTACATCGAGATGCACACAATACAAAATACAATTCAATACTGATCGCTTTGCCACTAGAGCAACGCTATTTATACTTTCAAACAACTGTCAACGTCAAACAGCAACGACTTCCGGTGATATTTGTTTTACAATAAAGTTTAGATTTCATTTAGTAAACATAATGAAATAGCGCACAATATTTTGATTTGTAATTAACAACACTTTTTAAATACTTAAATTGTAAATTTAGTTAGGTAACAATTATTTTATTTAAATGGACTGTATTCCAATTTCCATTTTAGAGTTTTAAATTAAAACGGATATAAAAAGAAACCTTAAAATTAACAATACTTAATTTAATATGATTTTATAATGTAATGCAAAACCACTTATTTATATTTTAATGCTCTGATTCGTGTTTCCGTTACGTCATCACCCGTTATGACGTTTGTTTTAGTCTGTGGTACTGTTTTTGTTTGCCAGCGCTATCATACATGTTCTTTTGTCACGAGTAGGAGTATGTACTGAATCAAATCAGTGATAACACGTGTATGTAGCACAATCAAATTCAATAACATTGGGTACCAACCTATTGTGTTTTATTTTATTGAGAGTACGACAGGGTACTTTAAGGTACTTAGGTTTCACCCCAGAAACCTGTGTATTTGCTACGTATTTGCTTTCAGCGACAGATAATTTGATATCGGGAAGGCAAAAAGTGCCATAAATTAACGATAAAAGGTTTCAGATACCTTAAGGAAAACGGGCCAGGAAACATTTTTAGAGTAGCATTAGGTACGCGAAGAAGAACATTCCACAATTCAAATAAATAAAATTTAAGAGTATGGTTGTAATGTCAAAATAACAGCTTTTTATTAAATAATAATGATAGTGTATACGGTATTTAAAAGCAGTGTTTTAAGCGGTATTTTAGGAGTTCCTGGCTAAGTAATAACTGCTGAACGGGTCGATCCGTCAGGTTAAGCTGCGCTTGCCGGGGTTGGTCTGTGGATGGGTGACCATCTTTACATACCGAGACTCCTGCGTGCCTCGGAAATCACGTTAAGCCGTTGGTCCCGGCTGTCATTCGTGGATCTTTACAGACAGAGACAGAGACTTTAGAGACAGTCGTTACGGGTCGTCAGAAGCCCGAAAGTCTGACAACCAGTCTTACCAAGGGGTATCGTATTACCCAGTTACTGGGTTGTGGAAGTCATATAGACAGTCGCTCCATGTAAAATACTGGTATTCAGCTGAATCCGGTTAGACTGGAAGCCGACGCCAATAAATTTGGGAAAAGGCTAGGCAGATTGATTGATACGGTATTTAAAGCACAATTTTTTTGAACTTTGTCTATCTGTCTGTCTATTCGTTCCGGTTAATGACCGAAATGGCTGGACTGATTTCAACGGAACTTTCACTGGCAGATAGCTGATGTTATAAGGAGTAACTAAGGCTAATTTTATTTTAGAAAAAGAATTAGGAGGCTTCGGCATCGGGCAGCAGCTAGTTCATATTATTATTTTTTAAATAATAATACTTATAGTTTATACTTTTAACGATGATGGTATATTATTTATGGAAATAAAATCACTATCGTGAATTTTTCAACGAAATTCCTTGAAAAATATATTGAATTAATAAAAATATGCAATTTTATTGAATGCACCTAAAAATCCTGAAATTATTTTCGAATACCGAAACAAGCATAGATAAAGAACCATTATTTACGCTGTTACATTTTAGGAAACCATAACAGCACCAAAAAGCCTCTACATTCCAAAACCGCAACACAAAATCGATGGAACGTGGAACCAGAAACAATACAGAAGTTCCACTGAATTCTGACTACATAACTTGCTATGTATTTAGCTCCTGCAATTATCAAGGAATTGCAACACCAGCAGGGAGCAGTGGTCACCCAGTGGTTCGAACCCAAGCAGACAATTTACTTTGTGTAATTTTTTTCATTACCACAGCTCTCAAAACGGTGAAGGAAAACAAAGTGAGGAAACCGGCATGACCTAGAACCAAAAATTCGACGACATTTGTGACATCTACCAACCCGCATTGACCACGCGTGGTAGTACAGCCCACTCCCTCTCACGGAGAGGAAACCTGTGTTTTAGCAGTAGGAACATTCTAAGATGATTATGCTTTAGTATTTATTGTACTTTAAACCTTCTGGTTGTCTTGTATCGTAGTACCCTATCGGCCGTCGAAAGCGCTTTCGAGACCTAATGAACGCTTTTTCCACTTACCTGCGTTATTTAGCGCGTCCACCCGGAAAACAGATATAAATGAGACACTTTGCGAAATGTTCTAGCTCGCAGGGTTCGCAGGTAACTTTCAAATTCAAATTCATTTATTTTAATTTAAACATAGTTCTTAACCAAACAAGTTATCTTGTCTTGTAAAGACTTTTGACAGGTTTAACAGCAGGTCACCCTTGGTGCCCCAAATTCTACACTAAGTTAATAATTTTCAGCAGTATTCTAACCGATCGTCGGAATTATGGGTTAGGTATTTAACTTTGTGATGGCTTAGGAACCCGTTCCTTAGAATAATTTACATAAAGTTACGGTTTTGAATGCAGCGATTACAAAGGCTTTTTCTTTGGCTAGGCCCATTTGTGTAAAATTAACGTTGGCGAATGCTGCGGTAGCCACCACATATCGCGTCGGCAATTTACTCTCGGATGAAGTCACTGAAACGTCATTTATGAAGGTAAGTGTGTGTGTTCCCTAGACTGCGTAAGTCTTTAGAGGAATGAGGATCAGCGTGTAAAGTTCACTTATCCTCTATAGAAAAGGGAGGTTCCTCCGACCAGACGGGTGTCGTGTCTGGCGGGCAACTGCCCAATGGTTGAAATCGGGATCTTGTATCTCTGTAGATTGCGCGGTAAACGCTAACGCAATGCAGGATTTTGTGTGATGTCAGGATTTTGTGTGACGTCAGGTCTTTGATGCGTAGTTCGCATGAGGCGATGTAGATGCTAGTCAAATCCCGGTGTCATCATTTTCATGAAGGCCGTCACTTTGGCCGGTATATGGTGGCTACCGCTGTCGTAAGAAACCTAACCTTAACACACTCATTTTAGGAATCATTTTCAATTTGATACTACGACAGTCAATCAATCTGCCCAGCCTTTTTCCAACTATCTTGGGGGCGGCTTCCAGTCTAACTGGATGCAGCTAATTACTAGTATTTTACATGGACTGACTGCCTATCTGACCTCTAAACACACGTTACCCCTAAGATTGGTTGTCACTTTTGTTTGTTGTGACTTTCGGAATTCTGCCAACCCGTAACGACTGTGAAAGATCTACGAATGACAGCCGGGACCAACGGCTTAACTTGCTTGCCGAGCCATGGAGAGACACTTCGACAATAAGGTATCTATTTCTCATTGCTATTCTTACAATGTATAACCACAACCCTTTCCGATCAGAAAAGGGCACATAGGTACTGCAATAATATTACCAAAAGTAATAAAAAAATATTATTATTAAAAATATTAAAGTTATTGCTATTTTAAAATTCACGTGTTTTGTACCAAAATTATCCCAATTGCATAAAAAATTGGTAAATTTTCAACAGGGGTCATAAGTTATGACTAAATGACGGTCCCCCTCGCCCCATGTAAAACCCTGGTAAAATACTCCATTGAAAAAAAAATGCGGCGATTTTTATTACTACATAAATAGACTCTCCAACACCCGTACGGATCGGACAGGGTTTTCGCTACATGTTGTATAGACAAACAAACTGCTGAACATGCCTTGAGTGCTATCTACCTACGTTTTAATGGGATCCTATTTCAACTTCACCTTAACAAAATACTGAGGAATATCAAATTACAACTCCAAGTACCTACTCATGACTTGTAAAAGTTGCGCCCTGACTTGAGACTAGTCAAGTCCAGTATTACAGCACAACTTTACCTATTTATTTTTTACACAATTGTTCATTTTCAAGGACTTTCGAATCGTCAGAAGCTAGGATGTTGATTCTACTCGCTAGAACCAACAAGTAACTGAGACTTACAGTAACTGAGTAACTGAGTATTTACTCTGAGAAGAAAAGCAAGTTTAATGTTGATATAGGGTACTAATCAAATAGCTCCAGTCATCAGAGTTTAAAAGTGGAATAGAATTGAAATGTACGAGTAATTTAAGTAAATTATAATAATACTCTCGTTTGTGGTTGTACACCTCTGCCTAACCCTTTGAGGAAGACAGGTGTGATGTTATGTTATATTAAAGTATCATAATTCTGACACTGCTGGACCAAAGACAGCAGACATAATGAAGTCTCATGTGCACATAGTTTCACCTGCACTGTTCGAACCTCCGTAGAATTACCAGGAATGTAATATTATCTACTCACCCATTTACCATGATATCTCACGGCAAGGACTTCATCAAAAGTCTCAAAAACGTATCGTAGTACTTAAAACTTCGCCCAATCCGCAAACTCTTCCCTCACTCGACTTCTACGGTAAAGTAACAAAACTGACTTTTTGGTAGGTACCTACCGTGCTGAAATTTCACAAGTAGACTACCGTCATACAGTATTTTAGGCTAAGCGAGGGACGTAAACTTAGAGAGTTTAGTACTAATTAAATAGAACAACTTTTACAATGGGAGCACCTCTGAAATATGGAAAAAAGTGTGTTTGTTTATCAGCTCTGACGCACAACAATACTATTGTTTTTGAATAATTATGCAACAGGTGAAGAGGGTAAACGCATCTCATCTCATTAACAAACAAAAACCTACCTTAACATATAACTCAAATGAAACAATAATTAGATCATAATTTAGACTTGTCCTGGCCATTTCAATATAGTGCAAGTAATCTTGTATCGCACGGCCAAAATATATACATCGAAGTGTGATATATGTAATATTTATCAACTAGCTTCATATTTCTGACTGACCGATTCCTTGACAGTTCAAAAGTGCCTGTAAATGGTTTAATTGAAATAAATACTTTGAGTTTGAGTTTTGGGTTAAAAATTAAAATCCGTGTTATTTACGAATAATAAACAATACAAAAAGTTAACGCTTGTGGATGAGGAGCCTCATAAAATTTCCATACCGAGGGCACTATATGAAAATCGATACTTAAAGAGTAAACTCCAAAAAAAAAACAGCTATTCCATAGAAAAGTGCAATACGATCAAAATTTATCTTTGGGTTTGTTGAAAGAGTTAGCTCATCCTCTGGTTCTTAGTCGAATTACCTCGAAAGAAGTGGAAAAAGAGTAAAGAGGCCTTTGCCTGCAGTGGGACAATACGAGCTCTTAATAATAATAATTAAGTGGGTCCCATAGCAAAAGTTGTTTAATTTCACTACACTTTGTTCAGTACACTCACATAAGCATGCTTCTCGCTTAACTTAATATAGGTACTGTATTTGCACACACCAAAGCCCTGAGTCTGCCTAGCCTTTTCCCAACTATGTTGGGGTCGGCTTCCAGTCTAACCAGATGCAGCTGAATATCAGTATTTTACATGGAGCGACGGCCTATCTGACTTCCACAACCCAGTAACTGGGTAATACGATACCCCTTGGTAAGACTGGTAGTCAGACTTTCGGGCTTCTGACTCCCCGTAATGACTGTCAAAGATCCACGAATGACAGCCGGGACCAACGGCTTAACGTGCTTTCCGACGCACGGAGGAGTCTCGGTATGTAAAGATGGTCACCCATCCACGGCAAGCGTAGGTTAACGTGATGGATTGACCCGTGCGACTGTTATTACTTAGCCACGAACTCCTACACACCAAGGCCCTATAGACCACACAATTTACAAAGTCAAGTGCGTGTACCACAAAACTCTAACTCACCACAATTGTGACGGAAAAACCTTACAAATATTATTACGAAAATTATTGTGACAAGTCTAAAATATTGTAAGTTCTCATACTTGTTTGTAATTTCTGTGTTACAGAATTCTTTCTACAATTTACCAATTTTGTAGAATTTTAGACTTTAATGTTTTGAGGACAGGTATATTTTTATATTGTAAACACAATTTCCGTATTATCAATGCGAAGGTGAGTTTGTTTGTGTGCCGATACGAAGTGTTGCGATGCGATCCGATGCGTTTCGATTCACACCACGACGCGAACTGACTTTGAGTTATCTAATTACGAGTACGTGATATCAGCAGAAAATTGTAAACCAAAAATACTTATACAAACATGCGATGAAATTTAAACGTTTTCTTCATGGGAGAATTCAATTTGGAATGAATTTAGACCTAAACGCTCGTTTTTACTAAACGTAAATTGAAAATATGAATATTCTTTTCTAGATTTAAGGATAAATTGAATTATTAAGATAAATGGTCTCGTTTTGGTGTAAATAAAATGGAAAAAGTATCTTGCGTCAATCTGCCTAGCCTTTTCCCAACTATGTTGGGGTCGGCTTCCAGTCTAACCAGATGCAGCTGAATATCTGTATTTTACATGGAGCGACTGCCTATCTGACTTCCACAACCCAGTAAATGGGTAATACGATACCCCTTGGTAAGACACTCTGCGCTCGGCATCGAACGCGGACGGACGTGCTGCTGCTAGTGTGTGCGCGTGTGTTCCAGATCTCCTGAGTTCCGGCTCAGTGGCTCCTCCTGCTGTGGTTCCTGCTACGTGTATAGTCTGGGACTATCTTCAGTTATTAATTGTTGTCTTTTTCAAGACACAATTAATAAGTTTCTTATCAGAGTTGTACTCTAAAACGTAATCGTCGCGATTAAATCCCCTTCAGGGTAAATCCACAGTTTCGTGGTCCTCGGTGGAAACCTATACGGTGCCAACGAAACCGAGTGGGGTGTTGACCCAACACACCCGCCGAGCCCCTTCAGGGTGAGGCAGTCAATTGGACGGGTCCCAGTGCTCGGCCTTGGGGGATCTCCTAGTCGGCATTGGTGACAGTCTTGCCTCAACAGCCACACACCTAGTGTCGGTCGGGTGTGTCTACACCCGGCGCACTAGACTGGATAGGACCCCGTTGCACATTAAGATAGGCAACGGGCAAAAAGCAAGATTAGGGCTCACCCTAAGTACTCAACCTCCCTGTCTAACCCGACAGGGAGGGTTTTACACATCCCCGGTATTCCCCCGGGGAGATAGGTGTAGGGAAAATAAAAGTTAGGACAATAGGTTCCCAAATTAAATACTAGTAGTCAGTTTTAAACTCCATTATGGAGTCGGACCTCGTCATTTCCGAGGCTAAATTAGATGCGACTAGACGCATAAACACATCGCTTATCGATGTGATTAGGCAGATGGTCGCCCTAGAACCAGCTCTATGGCGGCAGTTCGCCGTAGAGCTGCAATTCCTAGCGCAGAACCAGGAGTGCTTCGAGTGCCCTCCTGGTAGCCTAGAACCCCCCCCCCCAGTCCCCTATCAATTCCTCTGAGGAAATCACAACGTTTAGTGATGCCTTAGATAAAACTCAGACAGCAGCCAGCCCAGTCGTGTCAATGGACACAGACAGCCAGGCTATTCCCCCAAACCGCCCCTCCACCCCCTTCCCCTATATCACTATATCAGACTCAGAGGACCAAGTCGCCTCTACTTCCCAGTCCGACGACAACGACAATTTTGTCCGAGTCGAAGGGAAAGGAAATAAGAGGAAGATGCGGAAGCAACTCTCTTCGCAGGCCACTAAGGTCGTAGCGTTTGAGGAGCCCTGCCTCACCCCAGTCAATACCTCCGACACCCCAGCTACTTGCCCCCCCGTAGCTTCCCCCTCCACCACCCCCCGTCCGCTTACGTCATCATCCTCTTCGCAGGATGCTCCCACCGCCCCTATTATTTCTGGCCAGAAAAAGGTCGTGCCTCCACCTCCTGTGTTCATTCAGGACAAGGAGAAGTGGACGGCCATCTCCAAGTGGTGTGTCGATCTCAAGATCGGCTACACCAATGCCCGCTCTACCCAACAGGGTATTAAAGTTATAGTCCCGACTTCGACCGACTACAGATCCCTAACCCGGCTTCTGAGAGACAGGAACGTGTCCTTCCACACGTACTCTCTCCCAGAGGAAAAACAGACCAGGGTAGTAATTAAAAAGATCCCTAAAGAGATCTCCCCAGTTGAAATTCTAGCCGACCTTAAGTCGCAGAATATTCCGGTAGACGAAGTGCACCGTATGCACCGTTCGCGCGGTAGGGAGGCATACGACATGGTACTCGTCGTGTGCTCCCCTATCGAAGGGCATAACCCGATCTTTAACGTAAAATCGATATGCAATCTCATGGGCTTCTCAATAGAGAAGCCATGGAAAAATCACTCAATAGGGCAATGTCATCGTTGCCAATTATATGGGCATTCGCAAAAGTTTTGTCATGCGAAACCCAGGTGCGTCAAGTGCCTGGGTGACCACGGCACTGCTGAATGCACCCGTCCAAAGGACCGTAGCCAATGTGACAGCCCACCTAGCTGTGTGCTATGCGGGCAAGAGGGTCACACAGCCAACTACCGTGGCTGCTCTAAAGCCCCCAAAAATACTTCGCCCAAGCTGACGAAACGTCTAGACGATCGTCAGCAAAAGCAAAGGGAATTCCCTATCCCGTCATCTCAAATCCCCGAGCGGCTTAGCCCTCAGAGACCCAGCCCCTGGAATCAACTCCAGCACCGTCAGGCCTTCCCAGCCTTAGCGATCGCGACCCCCCCCTTAACTCAACCTCAATCTCAACCTCCTCCTAATAAAATTCCCTCCCTCATGGATCAGCGTATCCTCCTCCCCGCGTTCGCAGGCCCCCCCGCGGCCCACTACAAACCCGCTCCCGCTCCCGCTCCCGCTCCCGCTCATAAAGCACCGCGCCCCACCACCGCCGCTCCCGCGGCCGCTCAGTTGTCCACTTCGGACGTATATAATATAATATCAGACACCTATATGGCGTTCTGCTCCCCTCGCGCCGTACAGATGGCTCACGAAATCCTCGTGGCCAGACAGTCAGATAACATCCCTATGTTGCAAAGAGTATTGTATGAATACTCTGACGTCATGCAAACTCTCCACTCTAATAAACCTCATAATGTCTAACACCAGTACAGCGAGGCATAAACCCCGATCCCTTAAAATAGGCATCTTCAATGCAAACGGCATCCGCGGTCAACGCGATGAGATCTCGGAATTCCTCCGCGACCATCAAATTGACCTACTCCTCGTCCAGGAAACGTTCCTCAAACCCAGTCACCGAAACCCCTCTATAGCCAACTACCGTCTCATCCGTAATGATAGGACGCGTTGTCACAAGGGCGGCACCCTTATTTATTACAAACGGGATCTGTATTGCATACCTATGGACCCTCCTCCCCTAAGTAAATTAGAAGTCACTATCTGCCGACTATCCATGACTGGCCATCAGCCGATCATGCTAGTATCGGTCTACCTCCCTCCCGCTACGCCGGCTGAGAATTTCCAACATATCTCAGACGATTTCACAATCCTATTAGGCATGAGCGACTCCGTTATCATAGCGGGCGACCTCAATGCAAAGCATCCCTCCTGGAATAGTACCAGAATCAACCCCAGGGGTCGACACTTGTTCGACCTCTCCACCTTCCTGAACTTTGACGTCATCGCTCCGATGACTCCCACTCATTTTCCTCACGACCCCAGATACACTCCTGATGTCCTTGACGTGGCACTCCTTAAGAGTGTCAACTTGAGACTAGACTCGATAGAAACGGTGCACGAGCTTAACTCTGACCACCGTCCAATACTACTAAGACTCGACTCCCGCATAGGTCATCGTCATCATGACCCCGACCAGCCCTCTGCTACAAAAAAGATAACAGACTGGAGGCGAGTAAGCGAACAGCTGAAACCCACCACATCCCCTCAGTTAGACTCAATCCCCAACAATTTCGATTCTATCGCTGACACGACGGCCGCGATCGACTCCCTCACGGAGCACGTACAATCTGTCCTGAACGACTGTTCAAGGGAGGTCCCAGCGACGGATAACCGTCGCTGGAAGCTCCCTGACGATGTACGTGCTCTAATGACGGAGAAGAACGCGGCCACCCGTGCCTACAGCAGCTTCCCTTGTGCCGCAAACAAAGCCCATATGCGCTACTTACAGCGAACTGTAAGTACACGCGTAGCGGAGCTGCGTGAAGCGGGCTGGGACAAGATGCTTAGCGAGCTAGAGCCCACTCACAAGGCCTTCTGGGATCTTCAGAGGAAACTCAAATCCCAGGAGATCGCCACCATGCCCCCCCTGATACGCCCCGATAAGTCAATAGCATTCGACGACATCGAAAAGGCCGAGTGCCTAGCAGATAGTCTCGAGCTCCAATGCTCTCCCAGCTCTCAGCCAGTAGACCAAGCTCACCTCGCAGAGGTCGACGCCGAAGTCGAAAGCAGAGCCTCTCTCCCTCCCGTCGAAGACCCTGATAGTCCTCTGCCTCCAGTCGCTCCGGACGAAGTGCACGACTTAATCAAAGGTCTAAAAATTAGAAAAGCCCCCGGTTCAGACGGACTCACCAATAGGGTGATCCAACTCTTCCCCGCTCATCTCATTATGCTACTGACCACCATCTTCAATGGTGCTCTAAGCAATAATATCTTTCCCCAAACATGGAAAGAGGCCACTGTCATAGGTATTCCAAAACCTGGCAAGCCCAAATCAGATCCCACCAGTTACCGTCCCATCAGTCTGCTCAAAGTACTCGGCAAACTCTATGAGAAGCTTATTTATAAGCGACTCAGAGACTACGCCGAGACCAAGGGCTTAATCCCCAACGAACAGTTCGGCTTTCGAACCCAGCACTCTAGCGTGCATCAGGCCCACCGTATCATAGAACATATAAGCAGCGCCATCAACCGCGGCTTAATGACAGGCGCTATCTTCTTTG
Source organism: Agrochola macilenta (assembly GCA_916701695.1). Taxonomy (NCBI): domain Eukaryota; kingdom Metazoa; phylum Arthropoda; class Insecta; order Lepidoptera; family Noctuidae; genus Agrochola; species Agrochola macilenta. Next base: position 2,617,820 of record OU753554.1, on the reverse strand, counting down.
ATATAGCGAAAGCGTTCGACAAAGTCTGGCACAACGGCTTATTGTATAAGCTCTACAAACTCGGTGTGCCAGATCGTCTCGTGCTCATCTTACGAGACTACTTGTCGAATCGCACCTTTCGCTATCGCATAGACGGAGCCCTATCCACCCCTCGTCAGATCCGAGCAGGAGTCCCTCAGGGCTCTGTACTCGCTCCCCTATTGTTCACGCTATTCACCAGCGACATCCCCAGAAATAAAAAGACTCAGTTGGCTCTGTTCGCAGACGACACTGCCATCTATTGTAAAGGTTTAGGTTCCGCTTCGATGCTTCAAAACCTCCAACAGGCGGTCAATAACCTTGGCGCCTGGTTTAGGAAGTGGAGAATCGAGGTCAATCCCGATAAAAGCCAAGCGGTCCTCTTCTCGAAACCGTGGCTAAATCCCTCCTTCCCCCGATCAGTCACCATGTTTGGCAAGCCGATCCCTTGGGCTTAGCGAGCCAAATATCTAGGTGTGATCTTAGACAGGCATCTCACGTTTTCAGAGCACATAAAGGCGGTTCACTCGCGAGCCTCTTTCGCTCTCAGTAGACTCCATTTCGTATTAAATGCACGTAGCAAAATGTCACTCAGGTGCAAATTGCGAACTTACACCACGTGCATCCGCCCAATCATGACCTATGCGGGTATCGTTTTTGCCCATACCAAACCCCGATTCATCCATAGGTTGCAAACCCTACAGAACCGATTCCTCCGTAGAATCACGGGATCCCCCATGTATGTTAGAAATGAGATCCTCCATCTCGATCTTAAAATACCTACCATCCACCAGTTTCTCAAACGCATGTCAAAGCGTTACTTCGATTCAGCCGTAAAACATCGCAACCCTCTGGTTGTCGAGGCAGCTAGTTACATTCCCTCTAGAATCAGTCACTTTCGCCGCCCAAGGCATATCCTCTCCGACCCAGATGACCCCATCACACTCCTACAGGAGAGCAATAGGGCCACGAGTACAGTGCACAAACACAACCGACACCCGCGATACAGACCTCGCCGTAGAGGTCCCCCGCGATCGCGACCCTCCCGAGTAAACGATACTCCCCCCCGACCCTTGCTCGTCGACGAAGCGCCAGCACGCGTTGCCGCTGAGCCTGTAGCTTTAAATTCCCCGATCAATAATCATGAAACCACCATTTTGATCCAGCCTGTCCCTCTTGCTGTCCTCCCCTCAGCGAATGCCCTAAGCCGAGGTTCGCACCCCACAGGGGGTGGCCCTTAGCGAGCATTCGCCTAGTTTTTAATTAGAATAGTATATTGCCCTGGCTGGAGGCTTTGAGTGTAGAAGCTTAAGGCAGCCACAGGAAAGCCCGGTTAAGCAGTCACTACCTTAGTGGTAATCTGCGAGATGCCTTAGTTAGGAAAAAAAAAAAAAAAAAAAAAAAAAACCCTTGGTAAGAGGTTGTCAGACTTTCGGACTTCTGACGACCTGTAACGACTGTCAAAGATCCACGAATGACAGCCGGAACCAACGGCTTAACGTGCTTTCCAAGGCACGGAGGAGTCTTGGTATGTAAAGATGGTCACCCATCCACAGACCAACCCTGACAAGCGTGGCTTAACCTGATGGTTCCACTCGATTGGCTTCTATAACTTTGCCACGAGCTCCTCCTTTGCCACGAGCTCCTCCGCCATGCGTTCTCGCATTATGTTATTTAATTCTTGCTACAGCGCGAGAATTACCAAAAGCTCTTTTCAATAATCAGCAAACGAATAACCAATTTTCAATTTACCGTTTATATGATCATCATCATCATTGCAGCCGAAAGACGTCCGGTGCTGGAGATAGGCCTCCCCCAAGCACCTCCCTTCGACCGGTTCCGTGCGTTGGAAGACCGTTGGATGCAGGAAAGGAAACACCGTATATATGTTATAATAAAATTAATCATAATCTATACTAATATAAAAATAAAGTTGTTTTTCATGCCTGTCTGTGTGACCACATTGGTCTTCTAAAATACTTAACGAATTTTGATGCGGTTTTAATAATTATTTAGAATATTTATTCCGGAAGGTTAAATTTATAATTCATTAATATTAAATTTAAGTACATTAAATATTAGATCCATTTGGATCTAATATTTTACACATCGATCCCGAAGGACCATTCTAAACCGCCCTGGTCCTGTTCGCCATACATTACGTATTTGTATTGCGAACAGGACCAGTGTCAATTTAGTCGCGAGCCCAAAGCCTGACAACCTTTATGATATAATATTTAATAATAAAATCTCGACCATCGAAATGGTCGACCATCGGGCTGGCAATGCAGGGGCTGGTGGCTAGTTCATTATAAATACAAAATAGAGTATGTATGGTTGCAATGAAGTAATTTCCGACCTCAACTACCCTTCTTAAAGTGAGTTCCCTATTACTCACTTTAATATTGTAAAGGGAAAAGATTTGTATATTTGTTTGTTATGAATAAACTCAATAACTACAAGACCGATTAAAAAAAATATTTCATCTGTAGAATGCTATGTTATCACTGAATAACATAGGCTATAACTTATAAAGATATCTTGTGGGCGAAGCCGCTGGCGGAAGCTAGTTACTCATAAACTTGATCAACCTTCACCATAAAGAGCCTTAACAGCGTTCAGCCAAAAAGTTGGCAACATCGCAAATAGCCGTCAAATATTTACTTATTTTAATTTATTTGGCAATATTACTGCATGAAAATAAGAAATATGGCTAACTGGTGAACTAGAATATTTATAATTAATTGCAATTATAACACTGAATTTGATTTTGTAACGTTTTAGGTGTAAAATAGGCATTTGGAAACATTCAATTTTTTTTTACATCAATACTATCGTAACACCGAATATATATTCGGTGTTACGATATTGATTATTGTATTTCACAATCAATATTTTACATATTTCCATACAGTAATATTGCCAAATAAATCAAAACAGTTAAACATTAATTGTAATCTATTTACGACATTGCCCGCTTTCAGAATGCACGCTCTTAATCAGCTCTCACCAGACCACACTTTTAGCGTCAGCCACAAGCATGAAGCTGCCTCAGCAATATTCGAATGCAACTGACGTTTGTGGTTCATCTAGAATCAGAATCCAATTTCTATCGACTGGTAACGACGTATTGTGGTGGACCAAAATATCTGTGATTCATCTGACGCTAGTGAAGCTAATGGATTTTGGAAAAGGGGACGTGACGTTAACTTCGAATACTTAATTCATAACTACTATAATATTATATATACGAGTATATCTATATATATAAAAATGAATCCCTATTTCCCTTGGTCACGACATCACGCGTGAACGGCTGCACCAAATGGGATAATTATTTTTTTGTTGTGTTCGTTATTCTCAGGACAAGGTTCTTAGGATAAGTAGGTGAAGGTAGGGTAGGTAGGTATGCAAGTAGGTAGATATGTAAGTAGGTCATATTCTTTTCGTGTGGTTAGTAACTAACCTGGTGCCAGAGTTTTAAAGCCGCCCATGGGCCTCTGACTTGGCTTCACATGCCGTCAAGAAATATCTCTCAGGCATGCCGGTTTGGGGTGCTAGGACAGGAAACCTCCCCGTGTGCCTGGGGGCTGGAGTTCCCTTACGGATGCGTCCGTGGGGAAGGCCAGTCTCCGGGACGGTGCACCCTGGGGTGCGGGCAATGTCTCCCCATTAGGTACTGCGTGCCTAAGGGGTCCCGTTGCCCGTATGCCAATATCCTGTCAGAGGAGTGAACGCTCTAACGTGTACTCGTAGAGAGTACATGTTGAGCAGGGTTCCAGTGGGAGCGGGCTCGGCGTGCACTTACCCTGCCGTCGGGCAGGCGGGAGGAAGTCTTTTCCCCTGCCACCGTTGGTCTCGTAGCCCCGAAGAGTGTCAAGGTCATGTCTCTGGCATTTGACGGGGGTCGAGGGTCTTGGCTTAACCGCCCGGGCCGCGAGGTAGAAAACCTCTATAAAAAATCACCCCAAACCTCCAAGCGGCGGCGCACCGTGAGGGAGGTTGATAGCTTGACTAATGGGTAGCTTAATTAGTCACTAGTGCGAACCACTATTTTTTGGTTGGTTGGTTGGAAATTTTTTGTACTCGTGGGATCAATTATGGAAAATTTATTATGGAAAAAAAACCCAGACGACGTGCCAATAGTATTGGCGGAGGAACCACTTGTCGGCGACGGCAACAAGAGTCGAGGAGACTCCTGTCCCTCCGGGGACCAAGCTAGGTCCGACCGGGACAGTGGACGGGGGCGTTTCTGGGGGAAACGCCCGCGTGATGAAAAGACGGACCGCGCGGGATCGGCGGGACGGTCCTCAAGCGAGGAAAACCTGCCGGTCGCTAAGGCGCCTACGGGTAGGAGAGGCCGAGGTCGTGCGGCGGTGACCCCGAAGCCAGGGCGTGGCAATCGGGGTCGCATCAAGCGGCCCGATACCCCCCCAGGAATCGGCGGGGAGAGTGACCCTGAGGTCTCATCCGAGGCCTCAACCGAGTCGGAAGGGGTCATCGTCCCACAGGGGGGCACGAAAATAAGCCCCCAGGCCGCCAAAGTGGCCGCTGGGGGCTCCAATACGGAGCGAGCGGACAGGTTTGCGGAGGTCGTAGTGGCCGCAATCAGGACTGTGGCCTTAAAAAAGCTGCAGTCCTCGAAAGACAAGGCCATACCTGCGGCCACGGCCTCCATTATGGCGGCAGCGGAGGCCCTTCTTCATCTCGGGCCTCCGTCGGACGGTATGTCCGAAATGCGGGCGGAGGTCGCCCGCTTGACAGCCGCCACGGAGCTTCTCCAAAAGGAGAACAAGGAGCTCCGAGCAGACCTGGCCGGGCTCCGTGGAGCCGGTGCTCGCGTTGTCCTACAACGTGGAGCGGTGCAGGGGCAGGGCCCGCCCTTGCCGGCGGAGGACCGAGTTTTGGCTCTGGTGCGGAAGGAGCTGGCTGCCTTCAACAGCCGGTTCTCCGCACTGGAGGCCGTGGTCCTGCGCCCTCCGTTAGCGGCGAGCCAGCCGGCCTCAGGCCAGCGGAAGGCGGCATCGTATGCCGCCGCCGCCACCGCAGCTGCCACGGCGGCCAAACCAGGCCCGTCAGGGCAGACCAGGGGTGGGGCTGCTACACAGGCAGCGAGGGCCCCGGCCAAAGCGGTGGGGGCCCCGGCCCTGGCCCTGGCCCTGGCAGCGGGGGCTCCGCCCCTGGTGACGAAACGGCCGCCCATGCCTCCTAAATCTCCCCAGGCTGACGCCGAGTGGCAAATAGCCGGGGAGAAGAAAAAGGCGGGCAAGGCCAAAAGGGCGGCCAAAAAGAAGGCGAGGCGGCAGCGGCGCAAGGAGCAAAGCGTCGCGGCTAGGCTCCGCGCCCCGAAGTCCGCAGCTGTAGTGATAACACTACAGCCGGAAGCGGAGAAGAAGGGCGTGTCCTACCGCGACGTGCTCTCCAAGATTGGGGCGGCGGTGGACCTAAAGGAGATAGGTGCCGCTCAGGGCATCCGGGTTAGGGTCACTGCGACTGGGGCCCGGATGCTGGAGCTCCCCGGAGCGGCTAGTGGCCCGGCCGCTGACGCCCTAGCTGAAAAGCTCAGGGCGTCCTTAAATGCGGACGAGGCCCGAGCGTCCAGGCCCACCAAGTGCGTAGAAATGCGCATCTCGGGCCTGGACGACTCAGTGGCGGAGGATCAGGTGGTGGCCGCTGTCGTCAGGACTGGGGGGTGCTCTGCCGAGCAGGTTAGGGCGGGCACCATCCGTCCTGACTTCACGGGGATGCGAGCCGTAACGGTGAGCTGCCCCGTGTCGGCGGCCAGGAAAATCGCCGGGGAGGGCCAAAGGTTATTGGTGGGCTGGGTATCCGCGCAGGTCAAACTGCTCGAACCCAGACCTCTGAGGTGCTTCCGCTGCCTTGTGGGCAACCACGTGGGAGCTAAATGCACCTCGGAGGTGGACCGCAGCGATCACTGCTATCGCTGCGGTCAGCCCGGTCACAAGGCCGGCTCGTGCGAAGCCACGCCGCACTGCGCCGTGTGTGCGGCGGCTGGCAAGCCGGCCGAGCACCGGATTGGGAGTAAGGCCTGCGCCCAACCCGCCAAAGCCAGGAGCAAGTCCTCCGCCACCGCCGTCACTGCCGCAGCCGCAGCCGCCGCTACTACTACTGCCGCCGCCGCTGCCGCCACCACCGTCGTTGCCGCCGCGGCCGTTGCCGCCGTGGCGGGGCCCTCACGAGGGGCTCGGGGGGGGGCTAAAATGGACTGCCAATAGGTCCATTACGCCTCCTCCAGGCGAATATCAACCACTGCGCCGCAGCTCAGGATCTGTTGCTCCAGAGCATGGCGCAGTGGTCGATTAACATCGCCGTGGTCGCTGAGCCGTACTTTGTCCCGCCCAGGGATTACTGGGTGGAGGACCTGAGCGGCTCAGTGGCCATTATTTCGTCGGCCGCCGCCGGTACCCCGTCCCTCGAGGCCGTCAAGAAGGGACGGGGTTGCGTAGCAGCACGGTTCGGGGAGATTGTCGTGGTGGGAGCGTACTTTTCCCCGAGCCGAACTCTCGTCGAGTTCCACAACTCCCTTGGGGAGTTGAGAGTCGTCGTCGTCGGGTACCATCCCCTCCCCGTGATCGTCCTCGGGGACTTCAATGCCAAGAACGTGGCTTGGGGTTCCCGGTTAACGGACACACGGGGCAGGATGGTGGAGGACTGGGCTCTGGAGTCGGGTCTGGTCGTCCTAAACCGGGGTTCTGTTCCCACGTGCGTGCGGATGCGGGGCGAGTCAGTGGTGGACATTTCGTTCGCCAGCCCCGCTCTGTCGCCACGTGTCATCGACTGGCGCGTCATGGAGGGGGTGGAGACCTATTCCGATCACCGGTACATCCGGTTTGACGTCTCCGCCCAGACCTCGGGCACGCCGGTCAGACAGACCCCGAGTGGTCCGCGGTGGGCGCTGAAGCAGCTGGACCGGGAGCTCCTCCTGGAAGCCTCGATCGTGCAGGCCTGCCGACAATCGTGCAGGTGACATCACCGGACAGGCCTGCCGACATCAACGACGAGGCGGAGTGGTTCCGGGAGGCCATGTCCGAAATATGTGACGTGGCAATGCCCCGGGTCCAGCCCAGACGTGCTCAGCGCCAGGTGTACTGGTGGTCGCGTGAGCTGACCGCTTTACGCGCGGCGTGCGTTGCTGCGCGCCACCTGTACGCCAGGCACCGCAGGCTTCGTATCCGCCCGCCGGATACGGAAGCCATTGAGGCGGAGCTGTACGCCGGGTACAGAGCGGCGAAGACCGCCCTCCAAGCCGGGATCGAGCGGGCCAGAGGACTGGCCCGCGAGGAGTCGCTGGAGACTCTGAACAGAGACCCGTGGGGACGCCCATATAAATGGGTGCGAGACAAGCTCCGCCCATGGGCTCCCCCGCTGACGCAAAGTCTCCGGCCCCAGCTCGTGGAGGACGTGGTGAGCGCTCTGTTCCCTTCGCGAGGGGAACATACTCCCCCGCCCATGGCTCCGCCTCCTGCGGTGCCCGATGCGGACCACACAGGAAACGACGACGACGACGAATCTCCGGAGGTGACCGGGGTAGATTTGAGAGCGGCGGTACGTAGGCTGAATGCCAAAAATACCGCCCCAGGACCCGACGGCTTACCTGGAAAAGCCTGGGTTCTGGCCTTAGAGGCTCTCGGGCCTCGACTTCGGGGGCTCTTTAGCGCATGCTTGGAGAGGGGCCAGTTCCCACTTCGTTGGAAGACGGGGAAACTGGTCCTCATCAAGAAACCGGGGCGCCCGGCGGACTCTCCGTCCGCTTACCGGCCCATCGTGCTGCTCGACGAGGTGGGCAAGCTCTTTGAAAGAGTAATTGCAGACCGCCTTGTCGGGCAGCTGGTGCGAGTGGGGCCGGATTTGGCGGACAGCCAGTTTGGTTTCCGCAAGGGGCGCTCTACGGTGGATGCCGTCATGCGCGTTCGAGCCCTCACGACGGGGGATGCTGTTGCCCGGGGTGGGGTGGTCTTGGCGGTGTCTCTTGACATCGCCAATGCGTTCAATACCCTGCCCTGGAGTTGCATTAGGGAGGCACTCCGGTATCACCGGATGCCGACCTACCTCTGTCGAGTGGTCGAGGCCTATTTGACGGACAGGGCCGTCATCTACCCCGGTCACCACGGAGAGTGGAACCGGCGAGAGATGTCGTGCGGTGTCCCGCAGGGATCGGTCCTGGGGCCGCATCTGTGGGACATCGGCTACGACTGGGTGCTGCGCGCCGACCTCCCTAGCGGCGTCAGCGTAGTCTGCTACGCTGACGACACGCTGGTCCTGGTGCAGGGGAGGTCGCATGAGGCGGCGGCCGAACTAGCGACACGTTGGGTTGCGACAATCGTCGATAGGATCCGGCAACTGGGACTCGAGGTGGCCTTGCACAAGTCCGAGGCCATGTGTTTCTATGGTCCTCGGAACGCGCCGCTGTCGGGTTCCCAGATAACGGCGGGAGGGGTTCACATCGGTGTCGAGTCGACGATGAAGTACCTGGGACTCGTCCTCGACAGCCGGTGGAACTTCGTGGAGCACTTCCGACGTTTGGCTCCCAAACTGCAGAGGGCTGGGGCTGCTTTGAAGCGGCTTCTGCCCAATCTAGGGGGTCCAAACGCCTCCTGCCGGAGGCTCTACGCGGGGATCGTGCGGTCCATGGCCCTTTACGGGGCACCGGTGTGGGCGCGTTCATTAAGGCTGCGACCAGCCCAGCGATTGAACGCGTCCCAAAGGGTCATGGCCATTAGGCTGGTCAGAGGATACCGCACGGTCTCCCGTGAGGCGGCGAGCCTCCTTGCCGGACTACCGCCATGGGATCTGGAGGCAAAAGTCCTCGCGCACATGTGGGAGTTGCGCGAGGAGGCGAAACGCCGGGGTGTAACTCCGCTGCCGCGAGAAATCACGGCACAGCGGACAGAGCTCCGGCGGGATCTCATGGCGGCATGGAGAGTGCGATTGTCGCAACCCAGCGCTGGGCACGCCACAATTGCGGCGGTAAGGCCCCTCTTTGAGGAGTGGCTAGAGAGGCGCCACGGCGTCCTCACCTTCCGCCTGACGCAGGTCCTCACCGGACACGGTTGTTTCGGGAGGTTCCTGTTCAGGATAAAGCGGGAGGAAACGCCCGGGTGTTACCATTGTGTGGATCGCCCGGAGGACACGGTGGAGCATACGGTGGAGGTCTGCCCGGCTTGGGCGGGGCACCGCCGTGTCCTCACGGAGGCGATCGGCAGCGGCGATCTCTCGCGTCCGGCCCTGGTTCAGGCCATGGTCCGGAGCGAGAGTGCATGGGAAGCCGTCACTTCCTTCTGCGAAGCAGTAATGCTCGCGAAGGAGGAGGCGGAGCGCGCGAGGGAAATGCAAGATGCGCGCCCTCGCGCCCCTAGTCGCCGCAGGAGACGCCCCGGGCGTCGGGAGTCGCGAGCCGACTTCCGGCCACCGTAGGCGCGGGCTTGCGGACGGTGGGCAATGGGTAGCTCGCCGTCCGATTAGGACCAGGCCCGGGTCGACGGCGCGTTGTGTTCCACGCGCGCCTCAAAGAGATGTCAGCACCAACTGACGGGGTCCGTAAGGGCCAATGCCTGCCAGGGTTGCGAGTTGGTCCGAAAGGGATATCGCGGCCCCGGCACACAGGCAACGGAAGGAACACGGGTGGGTTTTAGTCAGTAAAAGTCTGACACTCCCTCTCGCTCCGCCCAGAGCGGGAGGAGTCATTTGATGATTTCCCACCCAAAAAAAAAAAAAAAAAAAAAAGGCATGCCGGTTTCCTCACGATGTTTTCCTTCACAGTTTTTGAAGCAAGTGATAATTATACAATACGCACATAAATCCGAAAAGTCCTGCGTGCCTTGGGTTCGAACTCGAGACCTATGACTTGGCAGTCCGACGGTCACACCGCTAGTCTAACATTACTATATATTTTAGGTAGGGTAGGTAGATAGTGTAGGTAGGGTAGGGTGCGTAGGGTGGGTAGGATGGTTAGGGTAGGTAGTGTAGGTAGGGTAGGGTGCGTAGGGTGGGTAGGGTGGTTAAGGTAGGTAGTGTAGGTAGGGTAGGGTGCGTAGGGTGGATAGGGTTTTAGGGTAGGTAGGGTATGGCGCGTAGGGTGGGTAGGGTGTTTTTTTTTTTTTTTTTTTTCGGCAGGGGTGGGAAATCCTCATGGACGCCCAGACTGCGTCACAGATGACCCAGTCTGGGCAGTGCCGGACTCTTACCGGCTAAAACCACACTCCTGCCTCACAATTAATCCACAGACTTGGAGGTCCGTGCTTTTGTTTACATAATTACTTTTGTTTACAGGTTTTTTTTTATACATGCAATTGTCTAACTCCTACGCCGGACAACATTACTCTAAGCTTACTTATCTAACTTATGTCTACGTGAGTCCATCGTTTTTTTTTTTTTTTTTTTTTTTTGTAGGGTAGGGTGGTTAGGGTAGGTAATGTAGGTAGGGTAGGGTGCGTAGGGTGGGTAGGGTGGTTAGGGTAGGTAGTGTAGGGTAGATAGATAGGTAGGTAGGTGCACTGTAGATAAGTACTTAGTGCTACCCGTGCGAAGACGGAACGAGCAGCTAGTTAATTATAAAAAGAAACACGAATAAAAAGAAGCAAGGCACAGTGTTAATTGTATCTGCCCAGTTGAGCAAAAACAAACAAACAAAAGCACAGCCGAAGCCGGTTTCTGATTTTAAAATAATGTTTACATACAAATAATAAACTAATTATTACAGAAGTATTTATTACCGTCACTTTATAGACCTTTGTTAACCTTTGTTGGTAAGCTACGCTTGCCGGGGTTGGTCAGTGGATGGGTGACCATTTTTACATACCGAGAATCCTCCGTGCCTCGGAAAGCACGTTAAGCCGTTGGTCCCGGCTGTCATTCGTGGATCTTTGACAGTCGTTACGAGTCGTCAGAAGCCCGAAAGTCTGACACCAGTCTTACCAAAGGGTATCGTATTACCTACATAGTTACTGGGTTGTGGAGGTCAGATAGGCAGTCGCTCCATGTAAAATACTGGTATTCAGCTGCATCCGGTTAGACTGGAAGCCGACCCCAACATAGTTGGGAAAAGGCTAGGATGATTGATTGACTTTATAGACCTTTGTACACACACATTTTTCTTGCCGTGAAAAACTACGGTTTATACGCCGTGTACAGGCGCGGTCATCAGTGTTGCATGGATCACTATGGAAGCTTGTTGACCAACACATTTTTTCTACGGCGTGGTTTGGACCTACTCTACAGGAAAAAGGCCTTGTCCCATACTCAGAACAGACGATCAAGATTATTACCATGTTAGCGAACACTAAAACCTATAATGATATTTTGATCATTCAAATAAAGATTTTATCCACCTTTTTCTGTTACCGTACGCTTAAACTCACCCAAAATAGAAAGGCTATTAACCGAACGATATAGAATAAAAACAGAACAAGAAATACGCTTTCGATAAAATAACGAGAATTTTCTTTGTGCGTCAGAAATTGTGGACTGAGACTGAAAATTGGATTTTTAAATATATTATTTTGATACTCGTCTAGTGTTGGCTAGATGATTGATTTCGTTCACGTGTTTAAGTTTAGTTTAGGATTTAAATACAAGCACATACGCTGACCGTGACTAAGGTAGGTTTTAAGAAGGTCTAGAATTGACCCTAAGCAAAAAATATAATATTATTTATTTATATTATTATATTCGACAATGAGTACACTATTACTTTACAATTTGTACATTGCCTAATTAAGTCTAGGCGCCTTATTACTTAGAGAAAAGCACAGCATGCATAACATTATGTGCAGATAGTAACACAATTAATTAATTTAAAGGGGCTACATTGACTACAATAAATAACACAGATTAAATTAAAATATATTTTATATTAGATTCGGTTTAATATTGGATTTTAAATAATTGTGTTGTAAGTACAGTCAATATCACAAGTAAGTAATGAAATTCATAGACGTAGAGAATGGACTGAGCGTTCCGTATTCAGTTGTGCAGTGAGTGGTGCAGACCAAAAAGTACGAGAGAGATAAAGTTTAGTGAATGTGCAGCCAGTAAGGTCTCTTTCTAGAATTCTGATTGGGCCACATTACTGGCAGTCAGGAATGTATCGTTCTGCGGTGCATCCAGCGCTATGTATCGTATCGTAAAGAGCGTCTACTGTTTGTGATGTTATTGGTATTTCTGACCGATAATTAAATAAAATATATTTAATTATTTTATCAAAAATTATCGGTCAACAATAATTTCGAATGATTATGAAATTTCTACATTCATGTTTGTAATTTGTATGATGTACGTAATAAAGAGTATTCTGTTCTATTCCTTTGAATTATGAATTCAAAATTCAATTCATATTTTTAATGTAAAAAAAGAGGTAATTATTGGCCACACAGTCACTTTCTCTCTCTCTAGAGAGTGGTCACTTCTGTGAGGTTAACGCTCAGTCAATTCTCTATGTCAATGGGTAAATGCATAATGCTACAGACGCATAAAGCTTCCCAAAATAAATTTTAACAGCATAAAATAAGATAAGTACTACTTATTAGATTCAAAATTGCAAATTATAAAAGAGTCAAACAAAATATAAAGGCGACGTTGCACAGACATAAAAAAACTACTCTCACTCACCCTTTATGCTAGAAACTTTATAATAAAAATCTTATTAATGCGAAGGCGACAGTTCAGTTTATTTACTCGACTCCTTCGTAATGAGAATTTAGCTGCAAAGGAACAGGAGACCAACGGCCATTCTTCATGGTTAATGACGAAATATTGCCACGGCTTATTTGTAGGTCTAGTAAGGGCGCGCGACGTTGTCTGGAAAATGGACTGACATTTTTGGATAATAAATTATTTATGGGAACAATGGATTACGTTGCTGATATTTTGTATCTTGTAGTTATACTTTAGTATTTTTTTAACTCAAACTGGAAGACTTTTCTGGATTGGTTATCTATCATAGGAGTTTAAACTACTAAGATTTTTATTTTACTTCAATAATATTAATAACTTCAAGTTTGTCCACACAATTAAATAAGTATCTCTCTCTCTCTCTCTTTCCGGTATCTCTTGTTTTTTTTTATAGAATTTTACAGTGAAACACAAAAATATCAACTAAAAACACAACATGTTTACGGTTTGTGCCACTACTGGTGAAACTTGGCATATTTGAAAATTGTTAATTAAAGAAAAAAGAAAGTAAGAAAATACGTTTATTTGCGGTGAACATGACGCAAAACAAAAAAAAAGAACAAGTTGCGGGAAAATATGCGTCACATCCACGTAAAACGGTCATCAATTAATTGATTCCTCAATTTAATTTACGTTAAAAAAATAAAAATAAACACTGTGCTGCGCCCAGGGTCTGTAATTTTATCTTAGCTTTAAGTCATTATTTTGAATATTTGCATTCCATAATGTTTAAAGATCATAAAAGATATGAATATGAAATAAAAGATTTCATACTATATACTCTGTACCTAATTATTTTAATCTTCAAGTAGAATTGCATTACAAAGAAACAAAAAAATACAGTAAGCAAACAAACACACAGTCACATTCACGAACTCACATACCTCCGTCACGTCCCCGTCACGTACATAATGCGCCCCCGAGACTGTACGCGGAATAAATTACACGGAATAAAGTCCGCGATACCCAACACGTACATGATTACCATACGTAAATATTTTAATCGGAATGAATGAGATGTGTTATGACTTAGAGTAACGATTCTGAGCTTTGTAGTACCTAACAAAGTGGAAGCACAGATTAAGTGAAAGTGAGGTTATGTTTCGAAACTGACTTTGAGCAGTGGAGTACTGTGTTGTTGACTGTACCTACAGAGCTCTTAAGAACATAGAGTAAAGACAGAAAATAAGTTTATTTGCCTCTAATATTATGATTAAGATGCCAACAATTAAAAAAAAAACAATCAAAAAGAAAAAAAAAATGAAATGGGGAAAATATGCGTCACCACCATGCGCAAAACGGCCATCACTCAGCATAAACCCGGTGAACCGGTGTACATTTAAAGTACCTAGATCAAACCTAGATAAACAAATAAAAAAATATTGAATATTGTTTTATTTAAAAATATTGCAGACAATAACTGTACAAAATATAATATATAAAATGGCAACATTTCGTTACGCTTGTATCTGCGCATGCGTACAGACACAACATAAAAAATTGGGTTATCTGTGCGCACAGCGGCGGTGGTCACAGAGAAAGCATATACTGTGTAACATTTATGTATCGCTATTGGTTGCCAAAATAAAGAAAATACTGCGTCTAGGCAAATCACTGAATTAACAAAGAGTTTTTCATCAAAACAACACCAGACTTTAAATTTGACGTTAAAAGTTAAGCTGACAGCTAGATGAAAACCTAAAACGGAACGCGATTAAAAACAATTACCAATTTCGAGCAAAAAAAGAGAAAGTTAAAAAGTTCGCAATTAATGCCGTCAGGCAATTCAGCGGGACGATTAACTTCTTTGAATTGTTTCACAGATTTTGATGACAATGAAAAAAATGCATCAGTTGCTTCCTGATCTTGGCAAAGTTGTCTAACAATATTGAAGAGGGTTAATAAGGCTTCTGAAAGAAGACAGCTTTGAAATCTGCAAGCCGTGTGTACCTACCTATTTTTTTTTAAATATATACGTAACATAACACCACGCCTGTGTTTCCCCGAAGGATTAGGCAGAGGTGTACCTATAGTACACCCACATTTTCTTATCCTCATTTTTTTGGAGTAGTGATAGCCAAGTGGTGTGACCGCCAAGTCATAGCTCTCGAGTTCGATCCCAAGGCACGCACTTCTGTTTTTTTTTATTCATTTGCGTATGTCTATTGTATAATTATCACTTGCTTCAAAAACGGTGAAGGAAAACATCGTGAGGAAACATGCCTGAGAGATATTTCTCGACGGCATGTGAAGCTAAGTTAGAGGCCCATGGGCGGGTTTAAAACTCTGACACCAGTTTAGTCACTAACCACACGAAAAGAAGAAGACCCATATTTTGCCAGTTATGTTTATGTCCTATGTAATAGGGGGCGAGCCTATTGCCATCAATCGGACACAAATCCAGACTCCGGGTTGCTACCGAGAAATTCCACATAGAAAGCCCAATAACACTTTGCGGATCTGGGAATCGAACTTGGGACCGCATGATCAGCTGTAGTACTTGCAACCACTAGACCAACGAGTCAGTACAGTTTTAAGTATCGGTTATTACGAATTTTACAGTAGGTGAACCTAGTAGCCCGGAATTTTGTTTAGTTGATAACAACAACCTTGCCTAGCCAATAGCTGGCGAGATTGCGTGTAAGTTACAATAAAATTACAACATTGTCTACCACTTTGCTAAAGTCATTTTATTTTTTTCACGCTCGGTTCAGCTATATTTATTTATTTCTTTAAATCACATGAAAATATTCCTGCTATGCCGTGGTCAAAAGTAGCGAACTTAGGTCACATAATTATCTCGACACTCTTCTAATGTTGCCATCACATCTTTTTGAATTCACACTGGTTACGTACGTCCCGAATATCATTTTACTACCGCCAAAGTTAACTCTGACGTCAGAGCAAAATACTGTTCCAAAGTTACTTACAATAGCTTCAAGTTTCCCCCTACACTGTGCGAGAAATGAAGCGTAAAAACGTATATCACTACCCAACCCATAAAGGTAAATGCCATCACTATACATTTTCGAACCCCAATTCCCGAAAAAACAGGAGTTGAAAAGCTCCCAATTAATTTTATCCGACCACATTTTTCTAATCAAATGTCTGCCGTGTAGGAAAATTAAGTCCGTGTCCAATTTAATAGCCCTAGGGGTTGTTGCGTAAAATTTACTTACAAAAGTAGGCCGTAATCCGGTTTAGGTACCGAATTAATTTACATGCAAAGCTGTATTAAAACCTATGTCAGGTTTGGTTAGCTGTAGGAAGTGTGTATTGTTGGATGAAGACTGGCATCTGACTTATTTGATTTTAAGATGAGTTCTTTATTTGTTTTACCTACCAATGGCATTATGATTGCCTTTTATGACTGTATGAGTTTCTACACTGCGGGTTTACACTTCATTTCACTTCAGCGTTGAAAGAAAATTACAAATAAAGTGCGTAAATGAAATAGTGAGTATGTTCGTATATATTTTTGAATTGGTACATGAATGAATAATTGATAGATAAGCTCTATAAAATTACGTATCTGCTGGTCTTTCACGATATGTTTATAATTCTCTTGTCATATCCATTTTTATACCCACACAAAATCCCGGATAATCTTCAATAACAACATCGGTAAAATCTCCAATAAAAGATCATTCGAAACACCAAATATTAACTCAGAACAGTCCAAATAAAACTCAAATTAAAAGGGGAGCAAACGTATTCGTTTCATTGCGAACAAAATCACTCAAAACGGTGGCCAACATTTTGTAAACCCTCCCGTCCTCTGGGATTTGAATCGGTTTCTATGTTCCGATATATACATTTATCTGTTGGTTTACGACTTAGGAAAATATCGTGGAATGGTGGTACTTCTCTGGGGAGTAATTCGGGGTATGTAAGTCATGAAACTAAGTGATGTAGGCGTTTTTTTTGGAAATGTTTTTAGGGTTGAGATTGCGTGTTTGTTTTCAAAGTCTTTGGTAATAGGGATCTTGGCAGCCTTAATAAGAACTGTACATAACTTTACTGACCAGCAATTATTAATGATGTTACTTTAATGTCCTATACAAAACTGCTCGCTATGTGATGCAGTCAACCCACAAATTTTGTCCGATACCTATTTTTATAGTAATATTCATGTACAGTTTTTAATTCAATTTAGGTTATTACTACATAGTCTAAATTGAAAAGTATTATCATTTTAAAAGGACAAGGCCGCGATCTTAACAGAACACGATATAGAAGACGGTCTTTATTTTCTTCTTTAAAATAGTTTCTCCGAGGTTGAACAACAAGATCTGGTACTTCGCCTTTCGTATTCAATCGCCCCTGGCGCTTACTCAGGTCTTCTTTTTCTGCGAAACAGTAAAAGGAGAGAATCTAGAAGGATGTATAGCGACCTTATTGGTGATGTTCTACAGAGGAGTCAGGTGAGTAGCACTTGCAACCGTAGTGCGTGTATGACCTGATGTATGAACATAAGGCTGTCCATTGAAGCGGAGCGAGGCAGCGGAGAGGAGAATGGCAGCGGAGTGCAGCGGAGTTGCAGACTGTGTCTGTTAATTGACGCGGAGTGAGTAGTGTTGCGGACTCTGCGGAGCTAGACCGAATTCATGCGACGAGTAATAATTTCCCGCTCCGGCTCCCCACTCCACTTTCCCGCTCGGTTTTCCCGCTCCGCTTCCACTCTCCGCTTCTCCGCTCCGTTTCCCCGCTCCACTTCCCGGTTTTTTAGAATTTTTAAACTAGTTTGCAAATGCCTGTCCACTGAAGCGGAGCGGAGGTTTTATGCAATTCCATTGGTTAATATTGGCACACCGCTACTCAGCTCCTCTCATCTCCGCTTCAATGGATAGGCAGCCTAAACGAGGCAAAAGGAGTATGTAAGGATCGTAGTAAGTGGCGTTCTGTAGTTTCTGCCTACTCCCATGGGAAGGCGGCATGAGTTTATGTATGCAATAAACAATGTGGGCTTGGTAACTGCCCTGAGGCCACAACAGCTCTGTCAGATTTCACTCTCAACATAGTTTTAAATCGAGATTCACGCTCGAACAACTTTCTATAAAACAGTACTTTGACTAAAGTCTAGACCCGCGCAAAACATATTCGTGTTAAGGACACTCCAAACACCCAGAGTCAAAACGCCGTCACTCACACGACACAATCGCCTCAAACATTTCGGCCCCACCCTTAATTCGAGGCTTTTGTCTGCCAAACAAAGGGGTTGACAATTAAACCATACCGAGGTGTGATAATGAGACGTTTCCCGTTCACGCTGTACTTACATTAACGTATTATCGGTGTGCTGCAGAATTACACGCGCGGTAAGTGCGTAAGGAGTGCCTTTACAGAGTCCATTACTTAGGGATTGACAGTGTACATACATTGCTTATGTAATTAAATGTGAATACATTTGTGGAGTAAGTGGGGTCCTCGGGTTAAGTTATTTCATTTAATAATAACCTTATGGGTAACTACAGTTTTGAGCCGTTTGGGGTCGAAACGTTCGTGTCACGGGGCCCGAGTGCGCGTCTCCTTTTTATGGACTTTTTTGCCAACTAGTCGACACGTCATGTCACGGCTGGCCCGTTCTTTGCCCAAGGAATTGCATTCAACGTGGCAATGCTGCCGTTTTCTGGGCACGTTTCCGAATGACAGCGATACGAGCGGACGAGTACTTCGACGCCTAACAGGTCGATATGTTTTTGTATTATTTGTATAGTTAGTTAATCATTTAGTTTACTAACTAATGTAAATAGTTAGTCGTGTTTTAAATTTGCATCTACAAGGAGGCGATTTAGTGACCTGCATCCGTCAAGAGGGTGATTCTACCTGTCATACTAAAGAACTTTCGCTATATAGCACATACCTACATTTATAAAATTAGTTTTAAAAAAACATACATGTACCGAAATAGTATGTCTACTGTTGTATAGAATTATGATTTTCTTTTCACGAGTTTCATGTTGGACGTTTATTATTACGGGTTTAATCACTACTAATCGACTACCTAAAGCCGCGTCCCCACTAGGGCCGCGCGGCCCGTGAGGCCAAGCCGCGCGGCCGAGCCTCGTGAGTGTGTACGTTTACAAACTTAGAACTTTAGAATAATGACATGGCAGCATGGAATTAGTAAGTAACTAATAGCATGGCTGCATGGAATTAGTATGTACTATATATACATGGAATTAGTATGAACTATCCTATACTAGTATATGATATTCTCTTTTTTCATTCGAGCAAAGCTCGGTCGACCAGGTAGGTACCATGAAATAATAACAGGGTGTTACTTTCAGAATTAACATAATTTATTTATAACTGAAAAAGGTATGTGTTTTTTCTATTTGCTTTGATTTGACCTTCAGGCTAGTTGGATCAAGGATTCTGGTCAAACATCCAGCTGTAACCAGCCACCAACAGGGGCTGGTTACAGCTGAATATTTTGACGATAAAAAAATGCTGATTCTCAGACTAATTTGAATAAATTACTTTTTATTTTCATTTGAGTTTTGGAGGGGTGGCTAAATAATAACAGCCGCACGGGTCGATCGAAGGTAAAGCTACGCTTGCTGCGGTCGGTTCGTGGATGGTTGACCATCCATTACATTTCGAGACCCCTCCGGTCCTCGGAAAGCACTTTAAGCCGTTGGACTCGGCTGTCATTTGTAGATCTTTGACAGTCGGTAGGTACTGCTAGTCAGAAGCCTAAAAGTCTGACAACCAGTTAAGACTGGTGGTCAGACCTGGGCTTCAGACGTTACCCAGTACCTGGGTTGTTGAGGTCAGATAGGCAGTCGCTCCATATAAAACACTGGTAGGTATTCAGCTGCATCCGGATAGTCTGGAAGTCAACCGTAGTTGAAAAAAGGCTACGCAGAGAACTTTTGATTTTGATCAGAATAGCCGAATATCGAGGTACCTAAATCCCGCAGTGGATTGCAAAACGGTAAAAGTTTTTGATTATCTATAATAAATTATTATTTTGCAACCAAAATTAATGCCTACAATTTATTTATCAATCAACGAATATCCCACCGTAAACATTGTAATAATGCGGCAAAAACCGCTAGTTACATAAATATTTTATTATCCGTGTTATGATAGGGGATTTCCGCTTTATTAATAAACCTTTAAAATGGTGACAGCTTTGTGGTCTCGAGTATCGGAATAAAATTTAATACACGTTAATGTTTAATGATTACACTGGAATTAATTAAAATACTTTAATTTAATGTTTCGATCATTTGACTCTTTAAAATCTGATAGGTAATGAATTGGTTTCATTTTATTGATACCGAATTAATATTTAAATTTTATGTTGAACTATAAATAAAACCAAAAATACAAAATATTTTCATAGCAATTTATAAATTTTCAGAGGTGTAAATGTAAATAAATAAACCTAGAATATCCGTTAGTGTACAAAGTTGTTATTTGAATATAGCGGCCAATTTCAGTTGGTTATCAATTCGCTTAACAATTTGTTATTAATTACCTGACTTTACTCCAAAATTTTCATATAGTTTATACATAAATCGATAATTAGTAAGATAATAAGAAGCCATATATGTAAGATTTTCCACTGTTAATATGAAAATGTCAATTCTACTACATTTAGGTTTATTAGATTTGACCGCAAGTTCTAAAGCAAAATATGCCAGAAATTCAGTGACAATTATGGCAAGTCGTTATTGGTGGGTGGGGCAATTTCAATATTTTTCGGACCATCATTTATTTGATAAATCTAGTAGTGTGCACATCATCGTCGTACCAAGGACTGTCGTGTTACCCAGTACCTAGGCTGTGGAGCTCAAATAGGCAGTCGCTCCATGTAAAATACTGGTATTGAAGTGCATCTGGTTAGACAGAAGGCGACTCCAATATGGTTCGGAAAAGGCTAGGCAGAAATGATGATGAAGTATGCAACAATAATAAATACTTTTTGAAATTATTTTGAATACTATTTGAATACAGAGATATAGAATCTTTTTTTTTGTTCTTCTAACTGAAACGACAGCTGTGCTGCTGGGGAGTTTGTTGCGCCACTTCTTCTTCCCAGCTAATGCACTAGGAAGTGGTGAAGGGTGGGCGTTTTGGGGGACTGTCTTATGTAATTTTGACGTTCGAAAAGTGCTGATTCTCAGCCTAGTTTGAATAAATGACTTTAGATTTTTTTTTGAATACACAATAACCGCAATAAATACCACGAAGTGCGCTAAAAATATCCAAAAAAATATAAATTACCCACATTTTCCCCCTCCCCTCCTTTTCCCCTACTTTCGTCACTTGATTCAGAAAAGTTTCCCACATGCATATACCTTTATAGCATGGTGCCCTCAATAGCTTCCCCTTTGATGGTACCAATTTAGAACTCTATAAGTTGAACGTTTAGGTTGATAATTGATTGTCCAAATAAGTGGTTTTCCAACTGTTGTCGTACAATATGCTATCAATGCTTCAGCAAAAGTTAGAATAAACAGTTTATGTGTGTTTTTGTTTGTGTGTTTAGAAACTGCTGCGTTGCAATTCCTGTGTCGATTAGTTTCATATATTTCATAGGAACTGATCAAGTTGCAGTATAGTTTTCTGGCGAAATATATATTGATTTCTTCTACTTTTAAAACTAATAGACATTTGTCCTATATTAAACGAGTAAGTAATATTTGTATCGAAAACGGCTATAACGATTTCGATGACAGTTGCATTATAGGGGTTTACGGGGGCGAAAAATCGATCTAGTAAGGTCTCATTTCTGGAAAAAATCATTTCTCCGTAATTTCACCCGAGCAGAGCTCGGTCGCCCAAAATTTAAACAAGATGGCTACCACAGAGTATGTAATTTTAATGGCTATCTTAGAATAATGACATGGCACAATGGAATTTGTTAATAGCCTGCAATAATGGCAGCATGGAATTAGTAAGTACCTACTATCATGGCAGCATGGAATTAGTATATACTACACATGGAATTAGTATCAACTATCCTATATTTTAAATGAGCATTTTCTATTTTCACCCGACCAGAGCTCAGTCGACCAGGTACTATCATACTAAACAAATGAAGTCTAGTCAAGTAAGATACCAAAGTTGTTCACAGATCGCAGTGCTTTGAAAATAAAATAGAGTGAATGGAGGAAGCCAGCGAAGTGCCTAGAGATTGTACTTCCTGCATAGAATTTTACATTCTATCTTAGGACGAGGACGAGGCCCATTGTGTACGTGAACATAAAATGGTTTCTGGTGCATACCTACTAGTTAACGATTATTTTCTTGTTATGATAACACGAATATTGATAGATACCTGGAATCAGACATAACTGACATACGTTACGTGTAAGTATTGTTCTAAGTCTATTTTAAAGTCCAGACATAATTTTGGTCAGATATTGAAAGGAACATGTAAATAAGTTTCTGAAATAGCCTTTTGAGTCAGTGCAAGCATTTTAGTTAGTCAGTAATCGTGTAGCTCAACTCAAAACTTAAGGTGCTGAATGACTCGACGAACAGTACCGAAGAATTAATAAATTTAGATATCCGATAAGTGTTTAACCGTCAAGAGAATCTGATAATAACAACAAATTGACAAGTTTTAAATTGATGTGAATATAGCTATAACCTCTTTGAAAGTAAATGGTAACGGCACAGTATAATAAAGTAACAGTATTAATTATTTCTCGGCAGTGAACTTAAAATAATGACCTACGGCCGCTCGGTAGATAAACCTTCCTTCCGCGTCCGGGCGTTACCATCGTGCACTCAACACTGTTTTTTTTTCAAATCAAATCAAATCAAATTATTTATTTGCTTAATACAGGTAGGTATGAACAGATGTTACAAATAAATATAAAGTGCTGTATCATTACCTAATAAGGTGTGCCAATATTTATATTATTGTTAATCTAATTAAATAATTATTAAAATAACATTACAAAATTATTATACTAAAAAAAAAAAAAAAATGACACAAAAATATAAAATAAAATCAAATAAATTCAGAATACCTACTACAAATGTCAAAATCTTAAAAATTAAAATTTTCAGATGCTTTTTACATGTCATAAACTTATCAATCAATTAAATTAAATTAAACTATTGTTCCAAATTAAAATAAAATTATACAGTTGCGTACTGATATACACTGAGATTTCGAAGCGCGTCGTTTCGGTCGTTTTCTACGAAGATATAATAATGTTACTTATTCATACTGTGGTAACGGTCACTTAGAGGCTTATGTTCCACAATGGACATTTCTGGTCCGATATATTATACTGATGATTTAAGAAAGATATAAACATTTTTGGTGTAAATGGAGCATCGAATGGTGTTTCACGAAACTTCTTATTGTTAAACGTACGAAAATTATAAGCGAAGCCTAAACGTATTAATTATTATTCTCTGTTACACTTATTGAAAGAGACCTAAAAAGAAAACCAGCTTCTTTTATAAACTCGAACAAGACACTCAATTTACTCTTATACAAAACATTTAAAACCTAAGTAAATCATCCAGGCTTGTCAAAACAAATCCGCTGTATCCCCATTCATTTTTCATAGTCAAGACGAGGAAGAATTTTTTTATTGGCTGTAACGCATGTTGGAGTCCCTGATACATCTATTAATTTCCCTTGAGGCGAACATGTCGTCCGTACAATGTTCTCGAATGGTGTTAAAAGAATTCCATAGTATTTTTTTCTTCATAAAGGATGAGGGATGCTTTTTGTTTCATTTTTTTTTGCATACTGGCGAGTTTTCCGTCGTCTCTGTTTTTTTTTTGTATTCTGCTTTGCACTATGATCGCTTTGAATAATTATGAAATAAACGGTTGTACAAGGGTCTTTTGGCACGTGGCCAAAATTTGAACTAACGCCGCCATATTGTTATTTGTTATTTCACGCATCACTTCATCGCTGTTCACGCATCATACGCGTGCACCAGCGGCAGCGGGGGACGCGCGGGTGGAGGGGTCACACAGCTGATCGAGCTTCGGCCGCGCCCCCACTACTCGTCCACAGATACGGTCATCGACGGACGTACCGTGCGATCTATTTTTAATTATATTGTAACCGAAATTATATCGAGTCTTTAATTTCATATCTTTAACAATTGGCGACCGTCTTCGATATTAAAAAGAATACTGCATTCCACGGATCAAGTCAGGAGTAACAACGGATAACCGCTACTCGAATTTGAATTTTAACCGACTGGATCGGATTGCTGCTTATGCTGCCTTCTGCCCTGGTGGAGTGAAGAAACTTTGCTGAGGACTGCTGGAAATCTGGCTGGATACTCAAGGGAAGTTGGCCTGCATAATCCTATCCCTTAATTTTCAATTTTCCCCTTCGAATTTGTGTGAAGCTAGCCGCTCCGAAAGCGCCAATGAGATAGCATTTCGTGTGCACGTACTATCTTTTATAATTTACGCTTCGGCTATTGCGAGAGCTTGCATATACCTACTGCATACTAATCTTTCAAAATTTTTTTTTTTTTTTTTTTTTGCTGAAATTACGAGTACTTACGGTTTCAGCTTAAATAGTTTAAAATATTCACATTTACATGCATAAAGTAGTACAATCTTGAGCTACATATCTAAAAGCATAAGCCCTATTCGAATATTGCCTAGTCGTTTTTTTTTTTTTCGTTAGACGACATTTTCCCACCTACCCTCTCATAAGATTTGCTATTAACTTTTACGCATTTATGGAAATTTCCAGATAAACTCTAAAGGAACTGCCTAACGTCGTGTCTAGCAATTCCCATTCCGCTGTACCCAGGGCTTGGCTTGTGATTGGCGAGTCCATCGAGCGCTTGAGTGGCGACGGCAGAAGGGCGGTTGGATCAAAGGGCGACGGAACCGTTACAGCTGGTTTGATCATTTTATTCTCTTGCCTAGTTCATTGTTTAATTTCATTGTACGCAATCACTGGTTATGGAGAGTTTGAAAGATCTTGTTAAAAAGCGTAGCATAATAAAGGGTAGACTAACAAAGTTTAAAGACTATGTGAATGTCTTAACCCAGGTGGGCGCGAATAAAATTACTAGTATTCAAGTCAAAGAATTAACTTTACGGATTGATAAATTTCAAGAATTGTTATCAGATTTCAACGTGATGCAATCGGACATAGAAGTACTCGCTTTGAATGAAGATGAGCAATTAACTGAGAGGGATTTGATTGAATCACAATTTTTTTTTCTTCTCTCCACGGCTAAAGAATTGATTGAATGTGCTAATTTAGAGAAAAAATCATTGAATGATGAAAGTACGTCGAACCAATGTTCACATTCCATGAATTCTATCAAGTTACCTACTATAAATTTGCCAAAGTTTGATGGAAACTATTTGAAATGGTTAGAGTTCAGGGATACTTTCGATTCCCTCGTTAATAAAAACGACTCGATTCCATTAATCAATAAATATCATTATCTCAGATCAAGCTTAGAAAATAGTGGCTAAGAAACGTTTCTTGAATTTAGAATTAAAATTAAATAAAAATCCTAAACTTAAGGAGTCATACACTAAGTTTATAGATGAATATAAACAGTTAGGTCATTTGCGTGAAATAGATCGTCCAGAATTCGGTAATTACCTTCCGCATCACTGCGTTATTCGCGAAAAGAGCGAAACGACAAAATTGAGAGTGGTATTCGACGCCTCAGCCAAAACTTCCTCTGGTAAGTCATTGAATGACATACAGGCTGTAGGTCCAGTTGTGCAGTCCGATTTATTTTCAATTTTGTTACGTTTTCGCGGCCATAGGTTTGTTCTCTTAGGAGACATTGAGAAAATGTACCGACAAACGGCCTTGCATACTTCTCAACGTCACCTTCAGTTAATTCTGTGGAGGCATTCATCTTTTACGGAACCCGATAACAATAGTAATTTAAAAGTCTTACAATTAAATACAGTAACATATGGGTTGGCGAGCGCTCCGTTTTTGAGTACCAGATGTTTATTACAATTAGCTAAAGAATGTAAAGACGAAACTATCGCGAACATTATTAAAAATGACTTTTACATAGATGACTTGAATACGGGAGCGGATAGTGAAAGTGAATTACAGCAAATATATATAAATGTTAAGAAAATTCTAGATTCAGCATGTTTTCCCTTAAGAAAGATTCGTACTAACTGTGTACAGGCATTTGCTGATGATGATACTACGTTCGACCCGGTAGATTTGACTAAAGAATCCAGTGTGCTAGGTTTGAATTATTCTCCAAAACTAGACATTATTCAGTTTCCATCAAGCGACGAATCGCCACCGCAAATTATTACAAAAAGGGTCGTTATAGCTACTATTTGTAAAATATTTGACCCTTTAGGATTATTATGTGCATGCATTATTAAAACAAAAATCTTTTTACAACAGTTATGGGTCATTAAGTTAAATTGGGAGGACCCGATACCACAAAACCTATTAAATACATGGTTTAAATTCATCTCTAATTTGCACTTCCTATCTAATATTAAAATTAGCAGAAATGTTCTTTGTAATTTCCCAATATCCATAGAATTGCATTGTTTTGTTGATGCGTCACAGAAAGCGTATGCCTCATGTGTATACTTACGTTCCATAAATGTAAAAAATGAAGTTACGATAAGACTTTTGTGCGCAAAGGCAAGGGTTGCACCCTTAAAGCCTATTACTATACCAAAATTGGAATTACTTGGTGCTTTGCTGGGAGCTAGATTATGTAGTAAAGTTCTACAGTCATTGCGATTTAATATAAGTCGTAAAACCATTTGGACTGATTCAACAGTGGTTTTAGGATGGTTGAAAACAGATGTAAGAAATCTTAAAATGTTTGTCTGCAATAGGGTAAATGAAATTAACGAATTAACTAATGGGTTTGAACACAGACATGTACCTACGAATATTAACCCAGCTGATTTGGCCTCAAGGGGAGTTGAGCCCCAGGACCTATCATCTTCTTCTTTGTGGTGGGAAGGTCCTTCTTTCCTAAAGAAGGAACGTTTAGAATGGCCACAGAATTCGTTCGTTGCTCAGAAATTACCCGAGTTAAAGGTACATTCGTTATTATCTGCAGCAAACAATTCTGCTGACAACAGTTTATTTATAGATTTCAATAAGTACTCCAATTTCCATAAATTAAGTCGAATATTTGCGTATGTACTACGTTTTCCTAATAACTGTCATAAGAATAAACAAAGGTACTCAGGCCCTATAAACTCAGATGAAATAAATAATTCAATTATGCTATTAGTTAAATTTGGTCAATTACAATCATTCTCGTCCGAAATTGGGTTACTTAACCAAGGAAAACCATTACCACAGAAAAGTAAATTATTACAGTTAACTCCATTTATAGATTCAAATGACATTGTTCGTGTGGGTGGTCGTTTAGAAAACTCGAAATATAATTTTGATAAGAAACACCCTATAATATTAAATTCAAAACATCATTTAACCAAATTAATAATGATTAATGAACATATACGTTTGTTCCACGCAGGTCAACAACTACTGTTAGCATCGGTGCGTGATAAGTACTGGCCTATTGGAGGGAGATGCTTGGCGCGGCAAGTAGTTAGACAGTGTACTATTTGTGTTCGTCTGCGAGCGGATACAGTGCAACCAATAATGGGTAATTTACCTGAAGCACGTACTAATGCTTGTTTCCCTTTCTACTCATGTGGAGTTGACTATGCTGGACCCTTTATGATAAGTAGCAGTAAAGGTCGTGGTAACCGAATTAGTAAATGTTACCTATGTTTATTTGTGTGCCTTAGTACAAAAGCAATACACTTGGAACTTGTGAGTGAACTGAGTACGCAAGCCTTTATTTTATGCCTAAGACGATTCGTGTCACGCAGAGGAAAATGTCATGAGATCTTTTGCGACAATGGCAGGAATTTCGTAGGTGCCAACAATGAATTAGGTAAGCTGCTTAGATCCAGCCGTCAGTCTGTCAATGATTACGCCACTTCTGAAGGCATCAAATTTGTATTTAGCCCCGCTTACTCTCCCCACTTCGGCGGAATATTTGAAGCTGGAATTAAATCAGCTAAATTTCATCTAAAACGTGTAGCTGGAAAGGCTGCTCTGACGTTTGAGGAGCTAGCAACGCTGTTCACACAGATTGAAGCTATTCTAAATTCACGCCCGCTGACTCCTCTCTCGTCCAATTGTACTGATCCTTCTCCTCTGACCCCAGGCCACTTCCTAATTGGGAGACCACTTATGTCTATTCCAACGAAGCCCATCACCGCTACCAGACCTAACAGACACGAGCTCCTAGAGAAGATAAGGCAGCACTTCTGGGAGAGATGGAGCCGGGAGTACATATCTGAGCTGCAGCAGCGCACCAAATGGCGCACTGGACAACAAGCACTCACTAGCGGGGACGTGGTTGTACTGAAGGAAGACAACTTACCGCCATTACAATGGCGGCTAGGGCGCGTGTGTCGCCTCTACCCAGGGGCCGACGGCGTCAGTAGGGTAGCTGACGTCACTACTTCAAGAGGCGTTATACGAAGGGCTACCAATAAGCTATGTCTTTTGCCAACTTCAGAATCCAAGGATGACAACAAAGCAGAGAGGGCTGCTTCCGGGCTCCCTACCTCGTCTACGTCTTGAAAGCTAAGGCTTTCAACGCGCCGGAGGATGTTCACGCATCATACGCGTGCACCAGCGGCAGCGGGGGACGCGCGGGTGGAGGGGTCACACAGCTGATCGAGCTTCGGCCGCGCCCCCACTACTCGTCCACAGATACGGTCATCGACGGACGTACCGTGCGATCTATTTTTAATTATATTGTAACCGAAATTATATCGAGTCTTTAATTTCATATCTTTAACAAATACATTTCACAAAACAATTTCCCAAACGTTTACCAGCAGTGCCTCCCTGTCAACGTCATCTGAGCGCCTAAAAATGATCCTTGTAGGACGCTATAGAATAGAATAGATAACTTTTCTTTATTAACAGAATCTATAGGGTTAGTAATAATTTTACATAACATGTAGTGTTAGTAAAACAGATACAGATTAACATTATAACAAACTCGTATAATCTATAATAATATAAAAATCAATTGCCGTGCGTTAGTCTCCTTAAAACGCACTTTACACTTTTTATTTGTTTTCTTTCTTTTTTAATTTGGTTTTTATTTGTAGTACAATAATTATGTTGTGTTGTGTGCGTTTTAGTCTGGGCTAAATAAATGTATTTTCTTTATTTTTTTGACTGATTTGTTTTTTTTTTCTATTGTTCACCTCAATATTGGGGTGGTTAAGGACAAAGAAAATTAGGAAAAATCCAAAAGAACAACCGGGAAACCGGAACAATCGAAAACAAACATGGTACGAAGTAAAATTCAAATTAAGCGCCGAGCTGCATCCATCTTCTCAACAACGGGGAATCCCACCGATCTGCGAACAGTGCGAACACACTCAGAATACTATTGGTGCTGCCGCGAACACGCATCATCACGGATGTACATATTTTTCCAATAATAGTGGCAAAACCATCACTATGAACTATTATCCGCAAACATCCCTAACGCACTACAGCGCGAGCGCCACGACAGTCGCAGTAATACTCTCAGATATTCCATATTAGATATGGAATATCATTGCGTTCTTCACGTGTCCCTAACGTCACTCTGAATCTCTGAATTCAATATTCATTCATTTAGATCTACAATTTGTCTGGCTTTGAATCAAATTTTACGTCATGCCGTCGGAACAATATCTCGTCGGTATAATCTGGTGTACAATAAAGTATATATATACATAAATAATAAATAACAATAATTACAAACTTAACATAACATCACGCCTGTGTTCCCCGAAGAGTCGGGCAGAGGTGTATGCTAACACACACATTTCGCCAGTTATGCCTAAGTCCAATTTAATAGGAGGCGAGCCTATTGACATCAACCGGGCCCAAATCCGAACTTCAGTCTGCTACTGAGAAAATTGTTAATGGAAATACCCAATAACACTTTGCCCAATCGGTTGGGAATCGAACCGTGAACCTTACGCTCAGCAAAATCAAGTAAAAGCAAAGGCATTTATTGTTATTATGTCCTTCCCAATTTAATAATATTGATGAGTAGGTATAAACTGAAAAAAAATCATGCAGGCGGTCGTGGTTAAGTCATAACAGCCGCACGGGTCGATCGACCAGGTTAAGCTACGCTTGCCTGGGTTGTTCCATAGATGGGTGACCATCTTTACATACCGAGACTCCTCCGTGCCTCGGAAAATACATTAAGCCATTGGTCCTTGCTGTCATTCGTGGATCTTTGACAGTCGTTACGGGTCATCAGAAGCCCGAAAGTCTGACAACCAATCTTACCAAGAGGTATCGTATTATCCAGTTACTGGGTTGTGGAGGTCAGATGGGAAGTCGCTCGAAGTAAAATACTGGTATTCAGCTGCATCCTGGTAGACTAGAAGCCGACCCCAACAATGTTGGGAAAAAGTTAGGCAGATTGATTTTTAAAGTTGTCATGCCCAGATTCAGTTCTATAACAACTAGTTCTGAATCAACCAACTCTCGCTATGTAAAGTGACATAAATCTTTGTGTTATTGCAAAAGACGATGAAGAAATAAACATTAGCAAAGACTACGTACCAATAAACACAGCAATATCCAGTCAATAAATCCCGAAGATTTACCATAGTCCAAACGCCGCGACCCGAACTTATACGTACAAACTAAAGTTAAGGAAACCGATACTGATGAAATAGCTCGTCAGCTAAATTGAGTGACTACAGCAAAATAATAGTTTAGTTAACTTTGTTTATTGTTACTAGAAAGGGGATACTGTTTGAGGTTTGTAAAGTTATTGATACTGGACGGAGAGTGAATCGATATTAAGTCTATTAAATAATACTGACATTCTCTTTTTTTAACCCCAGACACAAAAACATTATAAGATTGACCGCTATATGTATGTGTCTGTCTGTAGCACCGTAGCTCTTAAACGGGTGAACCGATTAGAATGTGTTTTTTTTTATTTGAAAGCAGGTTTTCTAGCGATGGTTCTTAGAAATGTTTGATCAAAATCGGTTCAGCCATTTGAAGATTATCAGTTCTTTTCTAGTTGATGAATGAAGATTTGAAATTTGATATTAATTCAATTCCATTTCCATTCTGTGAAAAATTCAACTACCCACCTATTAATACCTA
Source organism: Agrochola macilenta (assembly GCA_916701695.1). Taxonomy (NCBI): domain Eukaryota; kingdom Metazoa; phylum Arthropoda; class Insecta; order Lepidoptera; family Noctuidae; genus Agrochola; species Agrochola macilenta. Next base: position 2,586,961 of record OU753554.1, on the reverse strand, counting down.
CTTATCTATACCTATAGATAATTACCTACATAGTCTTAAGTAGGTAATTATCTACAGTGGTGAAATGTGGGTCTACTTTAGGTACACATCTGCCCATCTCTTCGGGAATACAAGGCGTGATGTTATGTTGTGTACATATTATAATAAAAATAATAAAATAAAATCTTTTTAATTCAGACCAAAAAATCCATAGAATGTTAGTATAGTAAGACTTATGAAAAGTTTAAAAAACATTTTATATACTTATTTCCTAATGTGCGTATTAACCCAGTGCTGGACGTAACGCGTGTCCAGCGTATCCGCAATAACAGCTAGGATGCTGTTGGTGCTCGCGCGCATACTGCCGAGCGCCGTGGCGCATCGCTTGCGGAGCAAGGCGTGGAAGCCGTCTACGTGTGCGTCCGTCCGCAAACATGCCCGACGCACTGCACCAGCGGGGCAGCCCCAACAACGCCCTGAACGCATTGTCATATTGGACGCGCAAGGCGCTGAATGATCTTTGCGTATAATGATTTGATGGATTCGGCGCCCGTACGTTGTACCGAGTAGACGCGTGTCGGTTGTCCACGGAATTTTTGCTTTTTAATATTGTGATTGGCTAAGTTAAGTGATTTTGAATTCCTTGTCACTCTTGCTTGTTTCTTACCAGTAATCAACGCCCACTGGGCGGTCCTAGAGTGAGATACTAACTATTTTGTCACCTACTCTAAAATCTGACTTTCGAAAAGTGACTGTGATTTGCTGGATTCGAACCCGCTCCCACGGTGCAGTGTGCTGTTGCGAGTCGACTCCCCACCCGCTGCGCTACGGTGCTAGTGACGTAGAAACTTGAATAAGCTGCTCGCCATCTGCTACGCAGCTGCCGCCGTAGCCGCTGTCGTCACTGCTACGGATTGCCTACGCGGCTACGAACACGAAGTACTCGTAGCCAATGCGCTACGACTCCGCTCGCACGCGAAACCGTCTCGACGCAGTGCGGTCGCACTTAACGTATTGTGACGAATTCTACAAGGTTTGCTAGCATCTGTGTTACAACTATTGGGAGACATGTCCGTAAAACGCACTCCCCCGAACACGCCGAAAACGCAAATAAACAACCTTTGCCAGTCCCAGACCAAATCTGAATCGGATATAGCCAATGCAGTGCTGAGTGATTACGTGAATACAAACCGAAATAAAAGAGCCCGAACGGAAATATCGCCACAAGGCGCTACTACCCCCGACCTTCAAACCCAACCCGAAGATTGGAAGGAAGAACAAGACTCTTCAATAGCAAAGCTACTTGCGACTCAAACCGCTGTGATGGCTAAATTGGCGTCTGATATTGATGAAATAAAATCCCAGAACACTCAGATTCAGGCATCTAATACGGAGATACACAAGTCAAACGAGGAGATAGTCAAATCTATGTCTTTTATAAACTTGCAATTTGAGGAGCTGAAAAAAGAAGTTGAAGATCTAAGAAAGGAACGCCGGGAACAGAGACAATATATTGAAAGTCTAGAGAAGAGAGTACAAGATCTACAACATAAATCCAGGTCGTCGGGCATTGAAATCCGCAATATACCGCAATGTAACACTGAAACCAATGCCACTCTTGTAAAAACGGTATGCAGCATTGGCGAAGCAATCGGAGTATCCATAAAAGACTCTGAACTGAGGGACATTTATCGCTTGCCTGGGAAACCATCGGGTGCCCCTACCACTGCACGACCGATAATAGCTGAATTTACTTCTGTTATGAAAAAGGAGACGCTCATATCTGCAGTTCGAACGTTCAACAAAGCCAAGGACAGGGAAGATAAATTAAATACTGGTCTCATTGGCATTCCAGGAACATGTCAGCCGGTTTATGTCACGGAACAGCTCCCGGGTAACACCAAAAAACTGTTCTACCAATCAAGAGAGTTTGCGAAAAACCACAAGTTCAAATTCTGCTGGGTATCCAACGGTAACATATTTTTGCGCAAAAAGGAGGGAGACAAACAACTGTTAATCAACTCTGAAAAATGTCTTCAGGATATGGATTTTACTGGCTTGTGACTGGTAATCCGTATAGTTAAGATCTCTATATTGGAATACATTTGCCTACTATTATTGTTTTTCGATATTGTATTAGTTTCTAAATCCAAAAGGATACACAATTTATTTAACTCTCACATAACCACACAAATAAAAACTCACCATGGCATACGCACTCTATACAAAAATACACTGACAACTCACTTCCACAAAAACTCCTGGTATAACAACTACTTTTACATAAAAAAGCAAAAAAATAAAATAATGATCGACATAGTATATACTAAACAAATGCTAACAACAGAAGTCGTACATTTGAGTCACCTCACGTTATTTCTATACTTTCCCAATGGCTAGCATAAATAGTATATGCAGCGAGTTGGACTCGGTAACAGTGGGTAACTCATTTAACTGTGCCCCAGAAAATTGTATTGAATATGTCAACCCCACCAATACCAGCATGAAAATACTACACTTAAACATCCGTAGCTTAAATAAAAACTTTGACCAACTCCAGGTACTAATGCACTCAACAAAACTTGATTTAGACGTGGTAATTCTTACTGAATGTTGGCTTAGTAAAGTCAGTAATATGCCTGTTTTGGCTGGATATGATTCCTATTTTACTGAAATAAATAGTAACCAAAATGATGGAGTTGTTATCTTTACAAAACAAGCTCTCCGAACCTCTAAGTGGGAACCTCAATTTGTGGGTGGAAATTGCTTGGTATGTCATATAGTTAACCAAAATATCGCTATTGTAGCAGTGTACCGATCCCCGTCATACAGTTCCATCGAAAGTACCGAAAGTTTTTTGGATAGTTTAAATAGTGTCTACGTAAGCCTCTCCTCCTATAAAAATATAGTCCTCATAGGTGATATTAATATAGACCTCAAACCAAATAGTTCAGATGACCGCTGTTTCAACTATCTCATTCTAAATGCCTCCCACGGTCTTCTCCCAACCCACAGGTTCAACACTCGGCTGGATAACTGTCTAGATCATGCACTTGTTAAAACTACCCTTCCTGTTACTACTCTTGTACTAGACTCACACATCACGGACCACAAACCGGTGCTTCTTAATATTGCTAACACAAACCCAGCTACTAAACCACTCCACATAGCTACCCGGATAAACTACGATGCAGTTAGGTTAGATTTAGAAAATTTGGATTTTACCCCATTATACAAAATTATTGACCCTAATATATCCATGAATATGTTCATAACTATTATCTCTACAGTAATTGACAAACACACTAAACAAATTAAAATCCCAAGGAAAAAAAGAATAATCAAACCATGGATAACCACCGGCCTATTAAAGTGTATACAAAACCGTGACCGGTTGCACAACAGATCTAGGAAAGATCCCAATCATCTTATCCTGAAAATTACCTATACGCGGTACCGGAATTATTGTAACGACCTGCTCCGGAAACTAAAAATAGCCCATGAAAAACGCGAACTTGAAAAATCTCGTAACAACCCCAAAGCCCTTTGGGAAACGATCAAGCAAATCACCAGTACCTCCAAAAAGAAAACTACCCCAGTAGAACTGTTGGATATTTGTGATAACGCTCCTTCATCCGTAAACAAAGTATGTAGTTTTTTCAGTAACATGGGCACTAACTTGGCGGAAAAGATTTTGTCCCAATCTCACCAACCTGCAAACCCTCCTAAGAGCCCATGTCAAGGCATTTCGTCCAGCCCCGCCAACTCCCTTGTGATACTTGAGGTTGATGAGTCAGAAGTAGAATCTCTTATTCTGCAACTGCGTAATGATTGCGCAATAGGTTGGGATGGCATATCCCCCTTAGTGCTAAAGAGTTGCCGCCAGACCTTGACGCCGCCTTTGACGTATATCCTTAACTCTTGCATTCAAAAAGGCATCTTCCCTGATGCGCTAAAGAAAGCTATCATCCATCCAATTCATAAGGGAGGGAACAGGCACTGTGTCAACAATTACAGACCCATATCGGTCCTATCAGCACTCTCTAAGATACTGGAAAGGATCCTAAATAGCGGTTTAAATAAATTCCTCAACAAACATCAACTCATAGCTGATAATCAGTATGGTTTTCGCACAGGAATCTCTACTGAAGATGCAGTTCTTGAGCTGACACAATTGGTTGCTAGGAATCTTGACAGTAGAACCAAAAGTCTAGGGATCTTCCTAGACCTTTCTAAAGCATTTGACACAGTATCTGTTCCTAAACTTATGTCTAAATTGGAACTCCTAGGGGTACGAGGAAATACTCTCGAAATTTTCAAAGACTACCTTAACAACCGGACCCAACGAGTAAAAATTGGAGAGTATATAAGTGAAGAAGTATCGACCACTTACGGTGTACCTCAGGGAAGCATTTTGGGCCCCACACTCTTCCTGATATACGTCAATGAGTTGTGCAGAATGACCATTCCCAACTCCAAGATCATTGCGTATGCGGACGACACCGCAGTCATAGTTCACGGACCAACTTGGGATAGCGTTAAACGCTACGCAGAAGCGGCAATGTCAGCTATAGTGAAATGGCTCAACCTAAACTTGCTTACCCTAAACTGCGAAAAAACATCGTACATTCCCTTCGCTATCCGGCGTAACAACTTGCCTGGCAAATCCTTCTCCATAACAGCGCACACCTGCTCCAAACAATCCCCACAATGCTTATGTCCGACGCTTGTAAGAACTGACAATGTGAAATATCTGGGTGTCCAAATAGACGGAGGATTACGATGGGACAAACAGGTTGACGCCATTTCCACTAGATGTTTGAAACTATTGCATATTTTCAAATCCCTGAGAGACTCGGCTGCGCCTGATACCTTGAGGATGGTGTACTGTGCATTATGCCAATCCATCATTGGATATTGCATTGCAGTATGGGGTGGTGCAAATAAAACCAGTCTTCTGAGGATTGAAAGAGCGCAGAGAGCCGTTCTGAAAGTGTTGTCGCGCAAACCTTATCGCTGTCCCACTACGCAATTATACGCTGATTGTAAGGTACTTTCAGTGCGCCAACTTTTTGTACTGCAGTCTACTGTTAGAAGACACGCTAGCGTTCCCCCTACTGACCCTAAAAAAAGGAAAAAACTACCCTTAAGTACCCCTCACAAAACCGCCTTCGCTCAACACCAATACTACACATTAAGTACATACATATACAAACAAGTTAACAAACACCTAAACATTGTCGATTTAAATAAATATGAGTTAAAATCAAAATTAATGGAATGGCTACTGGAACAGGACTATCTACGAACAGAATCCTTACTTAAGTACGTCTCCTAACTACTCCTATCTCCAATCACACACAACACACCCACACGCACACACACTCACATTAGCTTTATATTCATAGTCGCTCAGGTAGATCGACACAGTCTACTATTATACATATAGCATGTCTTTTAAGCTGAATCACTGTCTCTCAAGATACAGGTTTCCTAGTTTGAGAGGCAGGGTTTTCCATATTGTGTACAGATTTGAGTTCTAACTTTATACTGCATTGTGTTGCTACCAAAGCTCATCTAACTTGTATTTACATATATAAAATATGTTTAATCTGTATTTTTGTGAAATAAAGTTATTTATTATTATTATTATTATTATAATGAGCCCACAAGCAGCACGTGTATAGTAAAGAACAATGCGCTCTGAATACTGTTATTTTCACTTGAGTATTACAACGTTTAAACTTAAGGGCAATCATGTTCGCTCTGATAGACAGCGCCCTACGCTCCCTGTCCATGTCCTCATCATCGCGGAGTTGATCAGTGACTATGTGCCCAAGATATTTAAAACAGGTGACCACTTTCCTGAGTGTTCCGTTCAAAGTCACGGGAGGAACCTGATCTGGTGACTTGGCACCTGCTTTAAAAAACATGAGCTCACTTTTTGTGACATTATATTTGAGGCCATGACTACGCGTATGTCTCACACACATTAACAAAATTTTTAATTTCATCGATCGTTGATCGATAATTCAAACGTCAATAACATGAAGATTTTAAAAACTGATGTTTTGCTTGCTATTTGTACCTGCGTACAAGGATTAAAAATGTATATAAAAACCAATTAAAATGTAGGTATTTAACAGGATGTGAATACTTAAGCAGTTTTTGTGGTAGGTGTAATTGTAGCCTTCTTCTTTTTAAATTGATCGAAGGCACGGGTCTTCCGTTTATATTGTAATGAAGCTTCTTAGTAAAAAGAATTTGCGTAAATTGATATTGACATAATGTTGTACGAAATGGCTTCCTGTCAAATCTATTATAATGCGAAATGGAACGGATATTAAAAGTAATTACGTTTAGAATCCCAGGAGCCTGAGAAGTAATGATACTAGATTATTTTGAAAGTATTAACTTGCATAAATAATATTGGTAAAGCTTCAGTATTTTCTCTTTTTACTGATTTATTGTAGGATTGGTTAAATTGTTAGATTATATAAGCAAAATTAATGTCAAACTTCGTCAGCCTAGCCCACCATTCAGCTCGATTCTCGGCAACTCTCATCCAGGTGCGCCCTGCGAAGATTGTCGCTAATCATAAATAGCAAGGCGGCCGGGAACTGGGGGCCGTGGTTGATTTTGGCTTGCCATTGGAGGGTTTGCCCATAATCACCACGCTAGGCATGCGGATTGGTAATCACAAATCACAGCTTCTCGCGGTAGTGACGCTGCTGCCCGTCGCTAGTCAGCGCCATTTAGCCGCGAAGTTTTATTTAGAAATGGTTAAACCGGAATTTGTTGGTTGTGAGAGCCGTGTTGTTGAGCAAGTGAGGTTGACTTGGGGCATTAAGATGGTAAGTGTGTACCCCATACAATTAATGACGATCGCTGGATAATAGTTGCCACACCTTGAAAACTTTCAGAAGGATGACTCGTCGAGACTGGCTTAGAAAGAGATGTTGAGATGATCAGGACGCGTAACATGAAGTTCGAGGTTACCCAGGAAAATAGCAGCTGGAACAATTTGGGGAAAGCCTTTACCTGGCAGTCTGGCAGTACCTATAGGGTTAGTAAAAAAACTTGAATTTGTACCGACTAACTATTGTAACACAATTTTGATTTCAATATTATAGATATAAAGGTACATAAAACTTACAAGGCATAGCAACAAACGAAATAGTTTCTTTTCTCGGAGATTCAATCCTCATTATAATCAATCATAATTCCTCGCCATTAATCTTGCGACGACGACGTTGACTTATTGCAATAATTACTATCGGTCCTATATCTACACGTTATGCTACTTTTCCATTAGTTTCTGTCACCTTGTTATTAGTCAATTGTCGCAGCTTTTATTCAGGTATACCATTTTCTTGTATTTGTGGCTGATTTTTCTTTTGAATCCGTAAAAGAAACGATTCATTTAGCAACATGATGAAATTATCTGCTTGCAATAATAAATCAACTTGATGCTGTCTGGCAGAATAGCTGCGATTGGCTCTGTCGCCAGAGAAAAAAAAACATGCAAGAGCGTTTATAATGAAAGTGGGCAACGTGCAACGTCGCAAATAGCTGTCAAATATTTGACAGTTTTGAATAATTTGGCAATATGACTGTACGGAATAGGAAATATGGCTAATTAGTGAACTAAAATATTGATTATGAAATGCAATATCGTAACACCGAATATTTCGTTTTAGTTGTAAAAAAAGTTTTTGAAAACTTTCCAGATGCCTTTTTTACAGCTAACACGGTTACAACATCAAATTCAGTGTTATAAGTGCAATTCATGATTAATATTCTTGTTCTCTAGCTAGCCATATTTCTTATTTCCATACAGTAATATTTGCCAAATTAATCAAGACAGGTAAATATTTGATAGCTATTTGCGACGTTGCCAACTTTTTTGATGAACGCTCTTAAGAAACCTGAAAATTGTAATCAGTATGAAACCTCTTGGTATGTAGAACATTTTGTAAAATGTTAAATATCGTAACATCAAGGAATTTTGTGCCTTCATGCAAACTAAATTCTCGATTACCTATACTGGCTTGAAAATGTTATGAAAATTCTTGCTATAGATTGACACTTGATTAATACAATTTAAATGTCATGGCTCTTGTCTTTCGGAAGAGCTACAAAATAAATCAATAGACTTCAGAGAATATATCTTCTTTTTGAAGAATTCCTTAACAGACACACATTTACAAATCCAGTGAAAGAAAAATCTGAAGTAAAATCTTTTTCTTGCTTGATTATCTTCCTATTCTACGTATGTATTAACTTCACATACAGCGTGCGCTCATTTACGATAAGGTAATGTGTATCCGCAACGGAAGAGAGGGGTCGTAAGTATACAAATGATAAATCTAAGCGAAGATGACGTCTCTGATATGATTGAGGAAGACTGTTGTATTTGATTGAATGCTGCTGTAACACAATAAAATCCATACATACATAAAATCAAGCCTTTTTCCTATGGAAATAGAGATTTACGCATACTAAGTAGAAACAAATAGGTTTGTTTATCATAGAAATAATCGTTTTGACCTAAGAAACAGGTTTTCTAGTTTTATATTTGTAATTCTTCGATTACTTTAACTCACACACTGACTTATTTACTATAATTTTTTTTTGGAAAATCGTCTACTTTTACAATTTTTGTAAATATTATGTGAGCACGTATCTATGACATAATTTATTTATCTGTCATTGCTTAATTTTTAATTTACCTATTGCGATATAGTAATTTTATTTTAGGGGCATCGTCTTCACATAGAATGCTTGTTTGAATTAACGTATACAAAATATCGTAAAACATTTTTTTCAAACAGTAACGGTGGAGTTTCTTGCCCATTTTTTTTTTATTCATACGAAACGACTAGAATTATAATATTATATTTATTTGCTTTTGACATTCAAAGTGACTTTTATGTGCTTATTTTAAATAAATTATTTGACTTGACGACTTGACTTTCATGAAACTATTATACTTTGAGTGTGCTCGTCCTCATTGCTTTCATTGAGTCTGTCTATTATAGACAGTCTTCTTTCAGACTATCCACAACCATACGTAGAAACGATGGATCGTCACGTGTATTCGGGTTGAGATGACTCGGGCCGAGCGTTTGACTGACCCTTTCTTTTTGTTTACGTTAAATGTTCAACCCTTCATAAAGGCGAGTCGATTTTGAATATAAACTACACACATTATGTAGTTATTAGATTCACGTATAACATTTTTCTATTCAATGATGATAAAGATATAAATTAAAAAGAAAAAAAAAATGTTACTACCATGTCCTAGTTAAAAAGGAAACCAGAACTTAAAGTAGAAACTCCATAACAATTCCAACTCCAAGAAATCTCTTCGACCAGTAAAACTAATCTTCAATTACTTCCTGGATGAATGCATTTCAAGGGATCCGGTCCAGATGCCCGGAACTAAGATAACTTCCATGCATTCGGAGCTAAGGCTCCGGCCACCAACGGTGTCTGGATACGGTTATCTAAGTCCAGCCACGGTTTAAGACTAAGTTCTAAATATATTTGGAGTTATGGTGTGGTCTAAGCGGTAGAATCTGGTAATAAGTTGGTCTTGCTGGTTGGAGTTTGAAATCATAAGTTTAAGAAACTGGGATAGCAGAGGCTATTGAAAACTTACCAGGATACTATAAGTTCAGAAGGGATAAATAATAATTAATAATAAATATCTTTATTTCTAGTTTACAATTTACATTTACTACTTGTTATAATATTAACATAAATTTGGTCATATAATTTGTAGGTTAATACAAAAATGTCTGGCACTAAGCTAAGATTAAACTTGTTTTTTGGGTGTCAAGGCTCTCAAGTTAACACCAGTTTGACAATAAAAATTTCTCTGTCGACAAAAAACAAAAACGACAGAAAATAAAGATTTTAAACAGAAACTAAAATAATTGAAGAGAAAAATAGGTGTTTATATATTTTGGTAATGAGGTTGAAATCTTTAGTGTTGGAAAGTAGCCATGGCTATTGAAAACTTACCGGAAAATTAAGAAGATGTTTGTTAAAAAATATTGCATATTCATCCATTGAACGCGATTAGCACTGGACTGGTTGCTGTGGCGACGATTGAAGGAGGCCATGTCCAGAAGCGGATTATTTTCGTCTGAAATGATGATGATGATGTCGATTTCATTTCCCTAAATAATGGTTTATTTATTCAAATTTCTCGCACACAATAAGGTACAAACGCGGACTTAATGCCTTAGGCATTCTCTACCAGTCAACCAAGTGTGGTGAAAAGATTAGATGGCAGGTGCTCTGATTGAGAGGAGGTACAATAAAATAAAATAATTTAAGTTTTTCAATTATTTTATTCTAATATTTAAAAATATAATTTATATGTTTATAATGGAATAGAGGAAATAAAAAATATTAATAAGATAACTTAATGAATTATAAATAAATCGGTACACAAATGCATAAAAAGGGAAACTTACATAGACTGTAGATGTCTTACGGTATTTTACTGTGGGGACGGGCTGCAGATATCGAGTCTATTTTTATTCTGGTCAGAACTTGAGTGCCTTGCACAGTCTGGTTTCAACAAAATCCTAAAATAGCTCTACTCTCACTCACTAACACTCAACACCTCCAAAACTAATTTCATTACCTATTCAATTAGTCCCGCCAGCCAGCCAATATTTCCTGTATCTATTAAAGCCCACAAATACAGGTGTCTACAAGAAAATGCCTCTTGCCTCTGCCCAACCCTAAATGTAGTCGATCATATCAAATACTTAGGAGTATACATAGACAAAAACCTTAATTTTAAAACTCAAATAAACCAACTTACCAGTAGAGTCCGCAGGTTAATTTATATATTTAAAACCCTCCGAAGTATTGCGAATCCTAATATTATACGTGTAGTCTATTTTTCCCTGTGCTTATCTATTGTTACTTATTGTATCACATGCTGGGGTGGTGCTGGGAAAACTATACTAAAACCACTCGAGATTGCTCACAGAGCGGTACTGAAATTAAACATGGAAAGATGTAACCGATATTTTTGTAACAATTTATTTAAAAGAGTGTCCGTGGAGTTTCTTGCCCGTTCTTCTCCATAGGTACCTACTACGCTTTGGAATGGGCAACTAGCTTCATATTTCTGACTGACCGATTCCTTGACAATTCAAAAGTGCCTGTAAATGGTTTAATTGAAATAAATGCTTTGAGTTTGAGTTTTGAGTTTGAGACAATACATACATATTTACTCATATTTAATTATGTCAACGTAAAGTACGTATAAGTTTAGATACCAGCATTCATCAAATGACTAGTTAAAAATGTTAAAATAGCCTCTCTGACAGTTTTTCTTTCAAAATAAATTTCAAAATTAACGGTTTTATTGAGAACATTCATGCTCGCATTTGAATTTTCTCCATACCACAGTCCCAATGCATTTAATATCCATACCATTTCGAATAAAATTCCTTGTGCTCCTCAAATAAAACAGCTTAACGATAATGACTGTAATCTATCAAAGTTTTTGCTCCGGTCTGTCTAATTCCTATGAGTGTTCTAGTAATAACACTAACGGCATTATTATTTTAGCTTTAAGAATAATGGGAGATTATAAAACTTTTAATGAAAGCGATCCTCCTCCCACGCTTATGTATTATTAAAAATTTGAGACAAATGCAAATTGAATAAACGATAAAGTTTTTTTTTCACGTAATTTTTTCTGCATTATAGTTTTTATTTGCGAACCTAAATGAATTGGGATAATGACAGGAGAATGATAATAATGATGATGTTGATGTATTTTTCAAACATAAAACTTAGAAAAATTATTTCAATACTAACATATTATGTTTAGTTTGGCAATAGGGATTTTTTGACCGTCAGGTAGATGAAAAATTACGGCTAAGAAGACTACATTGACTACGCAATACGTTAAAATGTGGCATGACGTCACTCTCCGGTAGATTTTATATTACCTTGTGACGTAGCGAGCCCCAATTCCCCAACTTTAATGCGTTTTATCTAAACCATTTTTTATTAATATGATAAAGCAAAAAATACGTGTCTAATATTCTTTTATTATAATTATGACTGACGGACTAAATTGTTTTTTTTCCCTCAGTAACATCCCTATTGAGCTTGTATCTAACGTGTTTCACTGCAGTTGATCGCTTACCAACTGACTCAATCGTGACGTCAGCTCAAATGTATATTTGTTCTAAATTAAGTTAGTAGCAACAATTAAAAATTTACTCGCGTTTGACCACCATCTCCTCGGATAGAAACAATAATACGGTCGGCGATGGTGCATGCTTGCCTAGAAGTAACCTAGTTACTCGAGACTTATAAAACCCTTTTTTTATTTTGATAGTTATAACAAAAAACAACCCGTTTTTTTGTTATAACTATCGGGAAACACCATATTAGTGTTGAAGCCTGGGTAAAAAAAAAAAAAACGAATTAGTCCTTCAGTCAGATAATAAAAAAATATTAGACACGTATTTTTTTCTTTATCATATTAATAAAAAAATACTTAGATAAAACGCATTTTAAGTTGGGGAGTGGGGGTCGCTACGTCACAAGTAAGTATAAAATCTACTCGTGACGTCATGGCACGTTTTAACTCAATGTCTCGCCGTTATCTTTAGATTACGTTTACGTCCAATATTTTTTAATAATCTTCATGAAAGACTAAATAAATAATTTTATTCATCATCCCTATTACCAACAGTTGGACTGTCCACTTCTTTGCCACTTTACGGAATAAGAAAACAAAAGGGAGGTACACGGTTAGTTACCTACTAGTCTATACAAATTCCGCTAATCGTTCACACCTTCCACCACATTGCATCCGCCATTATTAGTGGTACTATTTGGAGGAAGCCGCTATCACTGTTTCTGGCTATTATTTGACCAGGATTAATGAATAGTCCGTATTGTTAGTAAAGTCTATCCGCTTAAAATAGTGATGTTCTACCCAAAAGTCGTGCGGGAATTTAACGAAAAATTTATAATTATTTTTTATTATAACTAGCGACCCGCCCCTGCTTTTATTATATGTAAGTTCAATATTAAGTGCGTTTATTCTGAAAGTTGGCAACGTCACAAATATATGTCAAATATTTCGCTGTATTGATTAATTTGGCAATATTACTGCATGGAAAAAAGAAATGTGGCTAACTAGCGAACTAGAATATTGATTATGGAATGCAATAATTAATATCGTAACACCGAATATTTAGTTTTAGATGTAAAAAAAGTATTTGGAAACTTTCCAAATGCCTTTTTTACACCTAAAACGGGTTTAACATCAAATTCAATGTTATAATTGCAATTCATTATTAGTATTCTAGTTCGCTAGTTAGCCACATTTCTTATTTCCATACAATAATAAACAGGTAAATATTTGACAGTTATTGGCGACGTTGCCAACTTGTCGGATAAACCCTCTTAATGTATTATACTTCAACCCTTCGGAATAATTTCTCTAAATAATGGTGAAAACCGTATCAAAATCTGTTGCGTAGTTTAAAAGAACAACGCGGTCACATATACAGACACAAAAAGCGACTTAAATTTTTATAAGTATCGATCTATATACATAGATAATTAGCTTTTCGCTTTGATGCTCCATCATTCAGCCGAAGACCTCTCACTGCTTAAATAGAAGTTATTAATAAAAATCATCATAATCTTATTGAATGTATAAAAATGTAATACACCTTTATTAATATATAATCTTCGCCTATGTAATCGTTTATATCTAATAATAAATAATAATACCAGCCATTACTGTCCCACTGCAGGGCAAGGCCTCTTCTCATACAGAGAAGGCACGAACATTGATCACCACGCTTGCTCAAGACGAGTTGGTGATTTCAGACTTATATCAAACTCAAAGCATTTATTTCAAATAAACCAATTACAGGCACTTTTGAATTGTCAAGGGGTCGGTCAGTCAGAAAGATGAAGCTAGATGACCATTCCAAAGCGTAGTAGGTACCTATGGAGAAGAACGGGCAAGAAACTCCACGGACACTCTTTTAAATCATAATTATGGTTACAAAATATTGGTTACATCATTCATGTTGAAGTTATACATGTGAGAACGATGCAAAACGTTAAAAGCGTCCGTAATAAAATACAAATTCAAAAATTAAATTAAATTAAAATAAGCCGTGGTAGCTAAGAGATGACCAGTCCCTACTGACAGCGCCCGTTCACGAACATGACGCATGGATTAGCACCATTCAGCTCAACCATTTTGAAGGGAGCTACATGATCCAACAAACACGCCACCGTCAGCGAGACATTAGAGTGAGCATGACATACTCTCAGCTGACAAGGCAAATTCAAGTCAATTAAAGACATACCCAGTACCTAAATGGTAGCTTTATAGTCGGTACATAGTACTCAACATGTGCTATGCAATTATACCATGTTAAGAGATTGAATTTATACAATGCAAAGATAGTTTTAAAATCTTCAGCAGATCCAACAGTATTTTCAAATGCTAATCAATTAGTTTAAGCGCCCTTGTGGAGCAAGACCATCAGCGATATAATCTCCCAACTTATAATAAGCTTGGCTGCATAGTGTGCGTTTATATTAACTACTAGCTTTTGCCCGCGACTTCGTCCGCGTAGAAGTCGAAAATGGTTCTAATAGGATTTTTTATTGGTTTTTTACGTTATTAATTTTGTTATAACATATAAATTATTATGTTAAAATGTTTAAATAATTATATAATATAACAATCTTTATTATAGTGTAGGGATATTAAGGATAAATAAACCTGAAAAAATCAAAAATTCTGGCGAAAGTTACACGGGTGTATTATCTTTTTACAACGAAATCGAAATATTACACCTACCGCAGTATTTCTTAGTAAACAATATTTTTTGTTTTTGTTTCGGGTGCTAGGTTAACCAGGCAACTCTGTGCGCTTTCTCTGGAGCATTCCACATACAACTGGCCGTGGGAGAAGCAGCTTTCCCTTAAGTCTACTCTCGCTACCTTAAGAGTTTGACCTTTAGCTTTGTTTATAAACATTGCGAAGCATACTATGGGAAACTGCACTCTCTTGAATTCGAAGGGGTAATTTGATGGTGTTAGGGGAATCCTAGGAATAAATACAGACCTCTGTAAAGCTTAGAAACCTTCAAATGCGGTACTAATATGTATAGTACGGTGACTTTCGAGACATTCCAATTTTAAAGAGTATTTGCATTGCAAGCACCAAGCCTTTAAGTGAGTTCAACCTTTTTTGAATAAAATCGGATTGACTTTCCAAACATGTGTCAAAATAAAATGTAATTTAAATCAAAAGCACTAAAGAGTATTGATATCAACTTCGAAGCAAATCACTCCCAAAATAACTTTCTACCCTTATTTAACCCCGTTAAGGGATGAATTTCAATAAAATACGAAACAGGTCTTCCATTAATTCTGTTAAAGAATGTTTATGCAAAATTTGAAGTAGATTGGACCAAGGAATCACGTTGTCCCATACAAACTTTGCCCGCCTTTTTCACCCCCTTAGGGGTAGAATTTCGAAAAATCCTTTCTTATCGGATACCTACGTCATACAAAAAACACACCCTCCAAGTTTCAGGTCTCTACGATCAGCGGTTTAAGCTGTGCGTAGATCCGTCAGTCAGTCATTCAGGACAAAGCATTTTACATGTATAGATAAGTCCAGGTTTCCTTCCTCACGGTGTTTCCTTTCACCGATATCAGTAATGTCCAAGATAAACTCAGAAAATATATATGAATTGAAAAAGTCGCATTGGTACTTGCCCGGTTTTGAACCCACAACCCCGTGCATGAGAGGCGAGACCGCTTGGCCATCACGACTTAAATCTAATATTAGCTAAACAAAATATCCCGGATGAACATAAACCATACAGCGTCGGACAATATGAGATGGCAATTTAAATTTCTTGCAGATGTATGTGGTGGCGGCATTTTCGACGGTACGTGCCTAACGAGAATTTTCAAACAGCCGCACTATTTAAACGGATAGACTTTAATAATCGGACGTTAGTACACAAACTGATAACGCAGTAGAAACGTAGTTGATTCCGAAACTCGGGGAGCGTAACAAAATGTTAGGGAGAAGTTGAAATTGGTCGGGGATCTGTTTTAATTGTTTGGTGGTCAAGAATAGTGTGATTGGGGTCGTTTATGTTCTATAGAATAATATAAGTTAGGTGTACGAAAAAGCTAATTATAGTTGTAATTATAAAGATTTGATATTAGGTCATTTGCAATCTCGTAAGATAATGTGGTATCAACGCAGCGCCTAGTAGGTGCATGTAAATCTAAATGTTTCCCTTATAGATTTTATTTAAAGAAACTTCTATTTAGCATTACCCTCCAATTGGCATCCGCCGCAGTTGGGTAATAAATATTGGAGTGAATTTTGTAACCCTTGTCCAGTTTGTTGGTTTACGTAAAAGACAAACATCGATGGAAAATTAATCAGCTACACATAATATCACGGCTTGTTTCCCGGAAGGGTTGGGCAGTGGTGTACCTTTTAAAGTACACCCACATTTCGCCAGTTATGTTTAAGTTCCATGTAATAAAGGGCGAGCCTATTGCCATCAACCGGGGAAAAAACCCGGACTCCAGGCTCCTACCAAGAAATTCCATATTGAAAAACCCAATAACACTTTACCCAACCTTGGAATCGAATCCAGGACCTCATGCTCAGCTGTAACGCTTGCTACCGCTAGACAAACGATGCAGTTAAACAGCTATGTCACATAAATAACAAAATGATGAAAGACCTGACAGAATTACCAATTTTGTAATGGATTTCCTGAGGAATATACAACAGAAGTGTAGGTAGGTACAGTCAATCGCACATCGGTAGCAACAGTTTGACACTTACAGCGCCTTTATGTCGTAGCAATAAGGACGGTTTTTGCAGTGCAATGTTACCACTGCGGTTGACTATACGTCGGGTGTCGACGTTACGCTTTGTGAGCCACTTGATCCCGACATCGCATTTTAATTAATTAACCGAGTGTGCTGTTATTGAAGTTTATATCGATTTTTCACGTTCACAGTCTACCCAGTCGAGCAGTAATGAAGAATACTGAAAAACACGGTGTATTTTTATTAAATACAGACATAAAGTCAAGCCTTTTCCCATGGAGTAGCCTATACAAACTATTGAACGCGACCTGCAATGACTGAATGAATGAATGACCCTAATTACGTAATACACGATCAATCAGAATCGTTTTGAAACAGATTGCTATATATCCATTGCTTCATAAGTTCGAAACAAAAATCTGCTCAATAACGTACATAACGCAATGAACGTTGTTGAACTGTCAAAATTAAACTGATTAGTCGTAATCATTTACAAAAATGTGTTGCGTAATTAGATATCTAGTCATACACGCAATCCGGTTGCAAGTACTCGTACTACGCACCTGACCTTTCTGAAGAACATCACACCAATAATCTCACTATAATATGTTCTTCTGGGGGGGAGGATCCGAATGGACTTTAATTCTCAAATATTGGATACTAACTTCTGCCCGCAATTTCGTCGGCGTGAAAGTCAACAATACCTTAAAACACAGACATATCCTATGGCACGCGGTTGGGCAATAGTGTAGCTTTCTATCAGTGTAATATTTTTGCCCGGTTTTTGTCTTTTGCCCCGTGGCAATAGGCTCGTCTCCTATTACATGGGACTTAAATGTAACTGGCGAAATTTGGGTGTATTTTAGGTACACCTCTGCCTAACCCTTATTACAACATGATGCTATCTTAATATTTTTTGTAATCGAACGAGTACTTCCAGATTCCAGAGTTTACAAACAACAGAGAATTTTACTTCTTTATAAATTAATTTAAATAATATTTGAATTAAGTAAAACTGTATTGCTATTGTTTTTATAGATTTTGTATCTACATATCTGTGGCGGCTTTCAATTGGCAATCTAGTTGTTACTGTTACTATAATGAGGAGCTCGTGGCAATGTAATAACAGCCACACGGGTCAATCCATCAGGTTAAGCTACGCTTGCCGGGGTTAGTCCATGGATGGGTGACCATCTTTACATACCGAGACTCCTCCGTGCCTTGGAAAGCACGTTAAGCCGTTGGCCCCATTCGTAGACCTTTGACAGTCGTTACGGATCGTCAGAAGCCTGAAAGTCTTACCAAGGAGGTTGTAGAGGTCATATAGGCCATGCAATATAATGCGCTCCATGTGATATACTGGTATAGAGCTGCATAGGGTTAGACTGGAAACTGACCCCGCCATAGATGGGAAAAGGCTATGGGCAGATTGTATGTTACTACGAGTATAATGTTATTACTCTGTAAGCCTACTTATACCTAATGTAAAAATATATCTAATATGAGATTTTCATAAGGTACAGTTGACTTCAAATCTAGGTCATTTACTTACCTACGTAGTACTCAAACGTTGTTGGATACATCTAATATGCCCTTTATTACAAACGTGGTTGAACATCTTGAGTAACAAAGACTTTTGTCAATAGAACATAACCAAGAGACGAAGACAAATCTTTATTTACGTTTTGAAATAATATGAAATGAAATGAAATTGTTTATTCTGTACCTAAATAGGATATTGAAATAACTTTTGCACGACATTTTGGTAACCCACGCGAATACGTATATGGAATTTCTGTCAAAGCGGGACTTATTATTGATTTAAAATTAAAACATAAGTCTGTGTACAAAACTTAAGTATATAAACAGGTTTCATTTTAGCCTTTGTCATTGTTTTCAAAATGGCTTTTAACACTGCAACTCAACTTGTGTTATTATTAATAATATCCATATTTTATTTTAAGTGACACTCATTCGACCACAGCGTAACTGCCAGGTAGACATAAAATGTACTCAATTATTATACGAAAATTGGTATTGCTGCGATTACTTGCTAACGATTTTCGATTTTCCCTTTGGTAAGACTGGTTGTCAAACTTTCGGGCTTCTGAAAACACGTAACGACTGTCAAAGATCCATGAATGACAACCGGGACCAACGGCTTAACGTGCTTTATGAGGCACGGAGGAGTCTCGGTATGTAAAGGTGGTCAACCATCCGCGGACCAACCACGATAAGTGTAGCTTAACCCTATCGATCAACCCATGCGGCTATTATTACTGAGCTACAAGCCCCAAGTAATAACATCATCATCATACACAAAGTGGATTAATTACGTTTACAAGCTAACTCAAAAATTGCTCGCTTTTTTCAAGTCGGTTATAAAGAAACATCTACTAGATTATTGTCAACTTCATTTTAGAATCTCTGTAAATGCCAGGAAACTGAGACAGTTATTTTGTACAAACTAGAGAAAATAGTGTGCTTTGTGCACCTCCCTACAAGATTACTTTGTTTGACCGAAGGTCTTTCAAAGAGACTTTTCTACTCTGCTTTCTAAACAGCGTCTTTTACTTAGGGCTGCTATTTTTATTTCTAGTTTCCAAGACCGGCAGGATTCGATTTGCTAAAAAGAATTAATCAAGCACTCGTATGTAAGATGAAAGTACCTTGATTAGTAGCTTTAGTACTCGTGTTATGAACTAAGTCGTTGCACATTCTTATTGCTACAGACATTTATGGCCCGACGCCATAAATGTCAGTTGCATTAAGAATGTGCAACGTCTTGCGTCTTATCGATAGTTTGCTATATGCTCCTTATGGTCCATAAGTGCGAACGAGACAGACTAATAACAATGATTTATGGCCCAACGACTCAGTTCTTAACGCGGCGACTATAGTTCTTTATCTTACTGATAGTTCAGCACCGCAACACACTTTCAATTGCAATCCGAGGGTTTTGAAGTAAATTCCTAATTCATTGTTTCATAGATTTGAAAAATTCTATCTGCGCAGCAACGAAAATAGCGCAATGAACGTGATTGAACTGTCAAAACGAAAGATATTGTGATCCATTGTCATTTTATAAGTGATACTCAATTACAACGCCATTCTTACAATCTCGAAGTCTGAGCTATATGAGTCAGTAAAATACTAATCATCATCATTTCAGCCGAAAGACGTCCTCGGCTGGACATAGGCCTCCCCCAAGCACCGCCACTTCGACTGATTCTGTGCTTCTCATATCCAGCGGATTCCTGCGGCCTTCACTAGGTCATCGGTCCATCTTGTGGGAGACTTTCCATCGCTGCGTCTTCTGGTACGTGGTCGTAAAATACTAATATTTATTTAATTTTACCTTAATCCGGTTAGAAGTCAGTAAGAATAATTTAAGGCAGCTTGCGATAAATACACAGTTCAAAACACTCTTATGAGTCCCTCTAACATTACTTCATCCGTTCATCCGCAAATCCGTTTCTTTATTCAGAAACCCTGAACTGTACAAAAAATATCTACTGCATAGCACTAACAAGCTCTGTATATTATTTCTACACAAAAATAAATCGTATCGTAAGCAACCCTTGAAACACGAGGTAATACATTATTTTCTTCTAAAAGCATTTTCCCCCACAAAGTTATTCCTTGTCGCAGTTATTGTTTATTTTTTTTAGTTTCCACTACAAAGAGACCTTTTATATCGCACGAGTTGGGTCACTGAATGGGATATTGTTGTGAAAAACATAAAAGCTAGTTGAGACATTAATATAATTTATTGCTTTTCAACATTATCATTGTTTTTAGCGGAAAACTTTGCAATTCAAAATTATTCCGCAAGATAAACAGACTTGTCTGTACAAAAACGCATCTGAGCATAAAGTTACATAAACCGATAGCAGGGAAGAATCTTTTTCCAACCCGCAGTTTCTGTGAAAGCGCTTTAATAAATGTTGTTTATTCTCAATAGCATAAGCATAACAATAATCAGCTTATATTATTCCCATTGCTGCGACACAGGCCTCCTCTTTTCGAGAGAGTAGGCTAGTCTCAGATTCTAATAAAATTGGTTTTAATTAGCTAAAATAAAACACCGATCGTACGAGACGTAGTAGTAGATCAAAAGATACAATGACACATCAATGACAGGCTTAAAGACTAAGTGACGTTTGGTTTATGGCTTGCAATTAATTATTCTCAACACTAAAAACTAAAATATTCCTTAATTCTTGTTTTATACTGTTTAGAGCGTGATTGGGTTTTAGTTTTTGAACATACTTTTTATTTAAAAAGTTAAAATTTTTGTTTGTTTAGGTTTTATTGTATAATTTTACAGCCACGTCGTACGTGCTCTGCACAGTCTCACTTTTGTTGTTGATTTACCTATAACTAGCGGACAAACATGACGCTTCCAACGATACATTTGTTAAATTATGATCAGTAGTTTAGAAGTTATGATGTAACAGATGAACATACATACATATTTACATACATACGTACATACATACTTACATAAATACCGCTCAAAATCATAACCCCCGTTTATGCTTCGCTGTAGTCGAGTAATTATCTATACTTCTTTACTAAATATTATAGAGAGTGAGTTATACAAACTAGTAGGGAATAATCTTCGGAACTACTGATCAGATTCCGATTTTTTTTCACTAATGGGAAGCTACAACATTACCGTTTTTTTTTTTTTTATGTAGGGCATCTCGAAGCTGACCACTGAGGTCATGACTACTCAACCGGTCAATCCTGTGGCTGCCTTAAGCTTCTACACTCAAAGCCTCCAGCCAGGGGCAAAAAACTATGCTAATTAAAACTAGGCGAACGCTCACTAAGGGCACCCCCTGTAGGGTACGAACCTCGGCTTAGGGCGTTCGCTGGGGGGAGGACAGCAAGGGGGACAGGCTGGATAGAAGGTATATCATTATTATTAATCGGGGAATTTAAAGCTACAGGCTCTGCATCATCGACGCGGGCTGGCGCATCGTCGAGCAAGGGTCGGGGGGAGTATCATTTACTCGGGAGGGTCGCGATCGCGGACCTCTGCGGCGAGGTCGGAAAGTGTGTCGGTGTGTGTGTTTTCTTACTGTACTGGTTTCCCTATTGCTCTCCTGGAGGAGGGTTATGGGGTCGTCTGGGTCGGAAAGGATTTGTCTCGGGCGGCGGACTATACTGATTTGACTCGGGACATAACTAGCAGCCTCGACAACCAGAGGGTTGCGATGGGTGGCGGCGGAATCAAAGAAACGCTTGGAATTGCGTTTGAGAAACTGGTGGATTGTGGGGAGTCTAAAGTCGAGATGGAGGGTCTCGTTCCTACAGTACCAAGGGGCTCCCGTGGCCCTACGAATTAATCTGTTCTGTATCACCTGCAATCTATGGATTTGTTGGGGCTTAGCTTGGGCAAGGACGGCGCCCGCATAGGTCAGGATGGGGCGAATGCACGTTGTGTAGATTCGCAATTTGCACCTAAGTGATATTTTGCTACGTGCATTTAACATGGAATGAAGTCTTCCGAGAGCGAAAGCGGGCCTGCTTTATGTGGTCTGCAAAAATGAGGTGTTGGTCGAGGACCACACCTAGATACTTGGCTCGCTTCTCCCAAGGGATCGGCTTGCCGAGCATGGTGATGGGTCGAGGCAAAGGGGGTCTGTATCGTGCCAGCATTTATGAGAATAAGACCGCTTGGCTTTTGTCGGGGTTGACTTCGATCCTCCATTTCCTAAACCAGGCGCCAAGGTTATTGACTGCGGTTTGGAGAATGCGGGCTATCGAGTCGGACCCAGCGCCCTTGTAGTAAATGGCCGTATCGTCTGCGAACAGAGCCAACTGTGCCTTTTTACTCTTCGGGATATCGCTGGTGAATAGAGTGAATATGAAGGGGGCAAGCACAGAGCCCTGAGGGACGCCTGCACGGATGGGACGGGGAGAGGATATTGCGCCTTCGATGCGATAGCGGAATGTGCGGTTCAACAAAAAGTCTCGTAAGATGAGCACGAGACGATCTGGCACACCGAGTTGGTACAGCTTATATATTAAGCCGTTGTGCCAGACTTTGTCAAACGCTTCAACATTACCAAGTGTCTTAAGAGTATTATATAGATATCCAATGTCAACCATTTTCGAGTAATTTATATTTTAAAATATGTGAAATAAAAATATAAAATGTCAAATGTCTCGAAAATTATTGACAATTACATAGGAGTCAAAACGGGTAATTCGGTTGTAAATGAACTCTCCTACACCCCCTTAATGGATTGCCGACATTTATAACCAATAACCCTATATTTTATGTTTAATACAAGAAACTTTACGCAATGAGTATAAGCATCGAGCACCACCTGGTCTGTTCTGTAAAAATATCACCATGAAAACTTAGGTAAAGTGAGCTTGGATTGACACTGTTGACAGCTCACTTCACCTTAGTTCGATAAGATCGGCAAATTCATCTTTCCGATCCTTCTATTTTCAAATCCGTGCAAACTCCAAACTTGGCGACTAGGTATCTATCGGGTTTCCGTCAACCGCGATAGCCACAACCGTGCCAAACATAGCGAAGTTCCTCTCTGTTTGTAGCAAACGTTTGTGTTTCGGGCTTAGCAACTAAAAGTTTGACTTTGAGGATACCTTCATATTTGGATCCTTGTTTTGGTTAAAATGTTTACGTGTGTTTGTTTGCTGACTGACCGGGATAACACAACATCATGCCTGTAATCACCGAAGGGTTAGCCAGAGTTATACATAAATTAACATCCACATTTCTCGAGTTATGTATAAGTACTGACCGGGATATACGTTACGAAAGTTAGGGTTACCTAAGACTGCGGTGGCTGCCACATATTGTCTGCAATTTTCCGTCGAATGACGTCACTAAAACTTTATTTATGAAAGTAACTTAGTAATAGAGCGTTTTTTGACACCATACAGTCTAGTCGTAGACTTGAATACCAATTCACTTACTGTATGGCGTGCTTCACTTGCATCTTGAAACTGGAAAAGTGTAGGCGTTAATTATAATATCTTTAAAAAGTGTAGGGCTTAATTATTATAATAATATCTTCAAAAAGTGTAGATGTTAATTGTAATATCTTCAAAAAGTGTAGGTGTTACTTATATTATCTTTAAAAAGTGTAGGTCTTAATTATTATTATTATATCTTCAAAAAGGTGTTAATATATCTTCTAATATCTTCAAATATCCAATATAATTATAAATCTACTTTAAACGACACACACATTGCAGAATTAACTTACCTACTATCCATCACTCCTATCTTGACCTAAAGCAGCCTGCACATAAGTTGACCTATATTTTGCAGATTGTAACGAAGATGAACGTTGGCTTCTAGTTGCTAAGAGGCTTATATCCGCCTTGTAGGTGGGACCCACTTTGGCTTACGACTTACCCTCAGTCTTGAACTATTCTCATGATTTGATTTAAACTTGAATGTTCCTTGGCTTTTAGAACAAAGTTGCACAAAGGTAAGCAACTTACGCAGTGAATGTATCTCTAAGCATAGTAAGACGGACTCTATGTATTGTATAGTAGTAAGTGTAGCGTGTGCGTGCGTGTATAAGTGTGTGTCTGTGTTGTGTAGTTGTTGTTGTGTATTGTGTTGTGTCTTGTCCCTGTGATCTATATAGAGGAATGACTTATTTATTATACAGAACATGGCATTTCTCCATATTTTTAAGCTACCACCCTTATTTATTAGGAAGACGGGGCTACGGTCGGGAGTACCTTCAAAAAGATGAATAAGTGAAGTATTCTTTGGTAATTTATCTATTCAACAAAATACAAAACGTTTGTCGAATCAGAACAGCCAGCAGTAACACACAGCAGTCAAATGTTACAGCCAGCAGTAACATTTGACATTATTGAATTCCCTTGTCAGAAACTGCAAATTAAGACAATTCTTTCCCTACTGCGGTTAAGGCCTCGCCTCTCATGCACGAGGTTGTGGCTTCAAATCTGGGCAAGTACGAATGTGACTTTTTCAATTCATATGTGCTTTCTGAGTTTATCTTGGACATCGGTGAAGGAAAACATCGTGAGGAAACCTGGACTTATAGTTAATATAAGTCTGAAATCGCCAACTCGTCTTGAGCAAGCGTGGTGATCAATGCTCGTGCCTTCTCTGTATGAGGAGAGGCCTTTGCTCTGCAGTGGGACAGTAACAGGCTGGTATTATTACCGCAGTACCTACAGTTCTCCCAGGAAAAGTATGAAAAAAAAAAGTATGTATATACTTCGACAATCATCGTCTATCTTCGGAAAAACTTTTGAGTGACAGATGACGACGTGCTACCGTAGTAGGTAACCCGGCAGAGAGAAAATTTCATACAAACGCGTAATGAGAGGTGCTCTACTACAAACCGTCGTAACTCTGTGGTGCGACGTTCATGCTTACACGGAGACACGAAGATTATCGAAGCGCATACCTTCTCTGTGCTAAGTAATTGTCAATAACAAATCCATAAATATCCACCTGCAATGGCCTACCTGTTTATTATTCTACCTGGAACTCCCAAAAACACGTCGTGAACAGATCTTGATAAAATGATGTGCAAGTTTGGCGTACTGCCAGCCTGGTTTGCTGACCGTGTCCAGATTACGGACAGCAATGTAGAAGCTAAAAAATAATGTGCTGGCGTTATTGTGGGACTGTGGACAGTTATGTTTGGGCTGTTATTTGGCTGTGGCGTAGTATAAAAAAAACAATGTATACTATGTGACCTGGAACGAACAGTTACATTAAATAAACAATTATTGTCTTTCTGTTGGAAAATTTTCCAAGCTGTCAGAAATTGAATTGTGGTAGCTAAATGAAAACAGTGCTGGGTATAACAGTTACATTGATTTAAACCACAGTCGATTGTAATATTGTTCAAAGTTCCATTAACTCTGCAGTATGTTGATGATTTTGGAAATTCACTAAAACAGTTATAGACACGGGTACAACAAAGCTCGTGATATCCCAGAAAATATACAAGTGTGTTCAACATTGAAGCAATTCATTAGAATTCCATTCTGCCAATTTTATTTTTCCAAACAACGTTTTTCAGTATTTGTTATACCAACAAAATTTCAACTCCGGCAGGTCAACAAAACAACGTTGTTTTCCAGAAATTCATAACGGCCAGGCTTTTAGCACTAATTAGCTATACAACTTAAAATTTTCGACATCAGTGCTAACTCAGTTTTGCCATGCGAACACAAAGAAAAACAACAGCAAAGCAGCCGCAGAGAGCAAGACATATAATGCGTTGTTCAGAAGGCCAATTCCCGTACTTAAAAACGTTCACATTGTAGTCGCAATCTGTCAAACTTGTCAAAAATGTTGGTAAATTGATTGTATTTTTGACAGATTGCGAATGAGATGCGAATGCGAACGTTCTTAAAAATTACGGGAATTGCGCCTCTGACATAGGTAGTGGCGGTAGCCGTCAGTAGTTATATTAGGTGCCACCTATGAAATCAGCGTTTTGTATGGAGAATTTTAAAGAAGTTGCATTTTTCATACTAACATTTTCTTATTTGATATAACAACCATGAACACTAATATTTTTAAAACTTTTTTGCACTGTGTGTTTAAAAACTAAGATAACATAATATGCCACTTAGATTAAGCGACAAAAATAAGTTTTGGCTAAAATAAAACAAATAGTGGTCATTTCTGCTAACAGAATGAGGAGTAATGATTAAGGTATTTTTTATGTTTAGAAAACTATCAGTAATACCTAAGTTTTTTTTACTATTGGTAGTTGCCTATGATAGTTGCATTATTCGATATAATACCAAGCAATTGATGAATATTTTAAATCATAGAAGTGACGAGGTTCTCTATTTATGAGAGAAAAAAAAAAAAAAAAAAACTCCAATTTCATAGGTGGGAACCCAATACATACACCGCGTTTGTTTGAATGGTTCTATAAAGCATAATCAGTCTATCATGTTCCCACTACTGAGACACTGAAGCAGTGGGTCTAATTCCACCACCCGGACCCACGCGAGTTGGTGGATGTCACATGTCTTCGATTTTTTTTTGTTTCTAGGGCATGCTGGTCCTTACTATGATTTCTTTCACCGTTTCGAGAGCAGTGGTGACGAAATTAATAATTTACACAAAGTAAAGTGTCTGGCTGGGTTTCTTATAGCTACGACGTACAACTCATAAGTCGCGACCCTTTCCAATGGACCACCGCTGCTTTATATAAGAATAATTAAAGATATTACATTACAACTGTCCGCCACCGCAGGCCACCTCTGTCTGACCAACGCTTAAAGCCGAACGAAATCTAACGCAGGGTTCACACAAAACTAATCCGTTGCTCTATTACGTTCGGGCAATAAGTCAATCAGCATTGCTATCAGCTGGCACAGTGCCAGGTCTGTACCCGTCACTATGATGTATAGCTTTAAAGGGTTCGACTGTGGAGTGCTTACTTTGAACTGGCTGAAATATGAGCTTGAAGAATATGGTTGCTCTATATCGGTTGTTTGTTTTGGAATGCAAACCACTTCTACAATATATAACGTTAGGAGTTCCTGTACATTTATGTGTATAGTTATGTAAGTAAACTCCCATTCGATCCAACTGCTGAAAATCTCCCACCTGGACTTTCGTTACCTTGGCTACCCTGGAGGTCTTTTAACAGACTCCAGACCCAGGTAGGTCGAAGCGAGGAAAACCTGCTCAGGTGGAGATTTACATATGACTGCCGTTGAGTATAATGCGGTGCTGAAACTGATGTACGCTACTGAAGGCAAATTCTGGGCAGACTCAATTTAGATTACCATCGACACGGTAAGAAGAAATAGGTACAAACTCATTAACTCTCCCATTAATGAACACACTTTTCCATTAGCCACGCCACAGCTTTGCGTGCCAGGAGACAGATGGCTTGCGAGTTCAATTAACTGAGACGCTGATGGTTTATTGAAACTCGTGGTTTTTACTGCTGCGGGTACCTACAAAGAAACTAGAAGAAAATATAAAATGAGTGGGTTCAGTTCTTTTCGACTATTAATTTTGATACAAGGCAGCAGTATCCCACAAACTTTATTTTTTCTTCTATTTTTTGTACGAATAAAATAGAAGCATAAGTTCTATTTTCTTTGTACCCGCAACAAATAATAACCATGAGTTACAATAATCCATCGATTACATGATAATAGGTTAAGTTGTACCACGCTTTCTAACTGTCATACCTTGACACTGAACGAGTCACAATAGAAGTTTGAATGTTTTTGTTTAGTGTCCCACAAACTTTGTGTTGACTTGATAGAAGAAGAAGAAGATGACAGACTGCACTCTCTTACAAAATAAATTTGGTGGTTTACTTTATCTTTTATTTTCTACTTGGTTTGGTTGGCTAGCTTGTTCTAAAGTCCGCCTAGCTAGCTACCACCATCTTATCTAAGTATGTCGCCTTAAGAATGTTAACAGCATTTTTGTGTTTCGGCAGTTAGAGGTAAGTTAACCAGTTCCTCTGTGGTTGAGATCACGGGTGAAGTTCGCTTCCACCTTTCACCTGATCATCACTTACCATCAGTTGAGATACAGGCCAAGAGTTTCCGCGATGATGATGACATTTTTTTTTTTTTTGGAAAATTTGAAACTAATTTATTTTGGGGCCAACTCATAATCGGTCCACTGAATATGAACAAAATTTTCATAATTCATCAATCGACTAAATAGGACAGTAGATAATTCATTTTCACACGATGTCAACGATGTACTAATATGTGTAAATTATCAGCGGCAATTAACTCGAGTGTATAATTCATGATTGTACTTTAATTTAGTTCACATAACTGTAGTTAATCATTTAGGGTCATGTAATTGCGTTTTAAAATGTAAATCGACCTAATTTTAATCAATTTTAATGCGGTTTGCTTTTGTTGGATTGTGATTGTTTAAAACTGGTTGTTTCAATCATTTTATTTAGTTTGACAGCTAATTGATTGTATTGTACACCCTGCACTGTATAAATTCTCTTTAGTAACTCGAAAAATGGGGATAACACATTGATACTACATAAAGAGTTTAATATCAAGAGCTCACTTTAGTAATCAACTAAGATTGATTTCCGAAGTATGCTGATAAACCATGTTCACGAAGTTAACTGTGAGTGACCCTGTTCACTGTCTTGTAATCAAACTGAATCAAATATACATACATCCAGCGTCAGGCACTAGTTTTATGCTGAACCGGGCTTATTAGACGCAACCGTGAGAAACACAATACTGTTATTAACTAAGTTATTGTTTATTCTGTTTTTAATTCGTCTGGACCAAATAAATTTATTTTATTTCTTCTCTTTTTTTGCCACACGTACAAATTCAAAGTCCAAACGACACCTTCTGTCTTCTACCAATACTCCGAAACACTCCGAAACGTTACACCCATGTCTTTTGATATCTTACAGTTATTTCACTTCTTCCGAGAACTTGACAGTTAGACATCGAACCGAACGTTTATTGGTTCAATTCCTGGTTAGCACACACGAGACACGACTGTTCTACTTCGTAAAGACTACAGTGTTTTTATGTACCTATGTAAGTTTTTGGTGCAGGAGAATTGTGCAAGTTTTGAAATTGAAACCACAGTTTTGGATTTGAGTCGTTCTGATTGTTTGAAATTAAAAGTAAAGTTCGTCTAGTTGATTAAGAAAATATGGATAATGTTTGGGTAATTTGGCACTGGGATAAGACCGTACGAGTCGTTCCTGGCTAATTTGTAAATATTTTTAAAGTTGCGTTGTCAGCATTAAAAATTATATTGTGTTGATTGATAATTATTGTGTTCTGCGGAATTTGATTCTGATAAAATGACGCAGAATTTGATTCGTACCGTCTTATACCAGCGCTGAACATATCAAAACATACCATAAACACTTTTAGAGGTATGTGTTAAAACTGGTTTAATGTACTGTGTCTACTACTAAAATGGCCTATAATCGGTAATCTATGCCAGATAGTTCAATCCGTCACCTTGGTATGAATTTTGGCAGATTAATGGAGCAAGTAATTTCTTGATTGATAAATCGGTTTGCAAAATATGCAAATAATAACTTTAATTTGCGACATCAATCACGATCAGATTGACATCACTTTGAATTGATGCCAGATCAACTACCTTAGGAAGCATAAGTTACTAAATATTTTCTCTCCATAATTTTTCCTAGACTTGCATTAATGCCAGTACCCATACAAATACATTAAAACTATATCTATCAATTTAGCCTATTGCAATCTACGGCTGGACATAGGCCTCTCTCAAACTGTGCCAAATTGTTTGTAATACTGTAATGTGTAATCGTTTATTTTCCCAAATAAACAAATTAAACAAAAACATCCTATGCTCCGCCCTCCGCATCTTCACCTTTTCAAGGTCGACTGTCCATCCATATCTATATCTTTAGCATCTATACCTCCCTCTTATCCCTTTTAACATCATCCGACAATAACATACAACAAAATGGTGAAGTATCAACGATACCCATTCCAACCAACGACACATCACTAGAGCCCATTTTGATAGTGCGGGGACAGATGCAAGTAACCATAAGCAATCAAAATTGATTATTATTTCCTCGGGTTATGGCTGAGCTGACCCCTTTACCACCACTTTCTATATACTCTGTATGTATTTATAGTCATTGAGCTACTATCATTTAAATTCAAAGCGATCTATGGGGCTGTATGGTTATCGTAGTACATTTTCTATCGTAATGTTGGGCCTTGATGTCATAATCATATTTTGGATAATGTGAAGATAAATAAGTCTTTATAGCGATAAAGCGTAATGTCGAACTCCATAATGCTTCGTCACGACTATAAACTTCAAAGTAGTAGAGAGAGAGAAAGATACATATAATACTAACTTTAATTATTATAAAAAAGCTTTTTGATGTTTGAAAAATAAAAATAAAATAAATAAGGGGTTAAATAAGAGACTCTCGCATAGAGTGTGTGTAGTAAGTATGTAATTATGGATTTTTAATCTGAAATAAATTTTATTATTATTATTATTATAGAGTCGCAGCATTATGCTGAGCGATGACCGTTTTGCGGGATGTGACGCATATTTTCACCCAACTCTTTTTTTTTGTATTTTGGTTCTTTTTTTGCTTCGAATAAACGTATTTTCTTTATATTCTTTCTATAGAAGTTCGTCCTTTTTTCCGATGGGAAATCTCATCGGGCAGACGGCTTGTTTTGCTAGAAATTCTTACTAAAGGTAAATAAGATATTGGATATTTTAAACAAGATTGTTCTCTACACAGAAATAACGTTGTATAACTTAAAGACGTTCTGTTTTCCTTGTTTCATGACGTCACATGTTTCTAAGGAAACACAACACTGCCTGAAGACATACCTGGAACTAAGTTTGACTTCGCTATATATACCATACTTACATTAGAATATGAAGGAAAGCATGTAGGGGAGCTCGTAAAATGTTCTATGAAATATAGAAAAGTATAATTTTGTGCATGTTAAAACAGAAATGCTATACTTACAATGGTTAACTATTGTAAGGAAAGATCTGAATGAAAATAAAAATTTGCTTATAAATACTGCTTAGATAATTTTCTTAAAGAAATTGTTTTACTCTTTTAAGCAGGCATTGATCGGGGATTGTTCAGTTCTGAAAAAAAAAAAATTGTGATTTAGATTATTGGTGCATACGTTCGAATGGAACTTTAGAATTAAAATCCAAACAAACGCAAAACCGCATACGGTCTATAAAAATTAAATAACGTCTGAGTTGATGTAATAATTCAAAGTAGATACTTATCAATATAAACTTTATCACAAACAGTAGGTAATATCGTTTGAACTCATCAAAGCAGCATTATAAATCAAATATTAGATTAATTACAATATTCCATGGAAAATTATTGAAATGCCAACATATTAATAGGCATTATTAAAATGATGATACAAGGCTTAACTTTGATCAAAATATCATTATCTTTGTTCAAACATTGTTAGGGCTCTGAAAATTTTCCATAGCCGATGGTACAAGTATTAATGAGTAACGATTATGAAGAAGAGATTAAGTGGAAGAGAGCGCGGTAGCGAATACATTTTTGAAGAAATACCATGGAGTCACCTTCATATCTTCAAAAACATTACCTACCTTCTGTGGGGACAGTCGGGTAAAAAGTAAACCGAAATTCTGGCACAAAAAGTCGAGTAAATACTGATACGAAAACTCATATTTCGCCAGAATTTCAAATTTCTTAATTCATTTAGATATAATAATATAATATAATATTGATATTTGATTGTTTGTTAGTTTGTTTGTAGGGAGTAATCTCCAGAACTAGGTACCAGTCGGATTCGAAAAATTGTTTTTGCATTGGATAGCCCAACTCTTGTTCTCTCTCGAACACAAACTAGTTCGACTACGTATGCATCATAACCATATTTCGCCGTATTTTATAATTATAAGTCCCATTTAACATGGAGCGAGAGAAACTGGTAAGAATTCTTTCCCAGTATTCCATGACCGATTTAAGTTCGAGGAACAGCTCCTTAATAACTGTGGGTCGCATAAGATGTGTAACATCTGACATCTCACCATGGTAATAAGCAACATTAAAGGGGCCTCGTCAAGGTCGTTCCGGTCGGCCAACTCTAGCACCGCGCGTGCTCATTGGTCAAATCAAATAGCGCGCGCTTTCCCTGCTTCCTGTAATACACTTCCGTCCCTTTTCACGAAATAACTCCCATCGATTTCCCACTCCACAGATTGGAGCAAAGCAACAGGAAAGATGATGATAATGAAGTAACTTTCCTTTAAATCGCAATCATGCAATGTGACTAACTTCTCAGTTAAAGAAGCTTTCACCGTACTGCTTGCAATCCACCCGATAATGCTCCAACTACAATCAAAGTTTAATTACATTTCTCGCTTTCAGTCCCCTACAAAACACACCCTTATCCGCTGTTTCTGCTGAGCATAAGGTAAACTTGGCCAATAAATTAACAGTAAGGAGATAGCTACAGACGATAGCTACGGCGTCTCTTATTAAAATTTTAAACCAATTACAGTACTGAATCGGGTTACGAGTTGTTTTCTGTTTATTTGTAAAAGAATTTAGTTTTATTGTAGAAATTAAATAAAAGACGCTGATAACTATAAAACCAAAACGTTTATTTTATATATTTTAACCTTATTTTTGCGTACACAATTTTCCAAGTCTTTCACGGTGCTGCCAACCTTCAATCACAGCCAAAAGACGTCCACTGCTGAACATAGGCCTGCCCCAAGCACCGTCACTTCCACCGATTCTGTGCTACCCGCATCCAGCGGATTCCTGTGGCCTTCACAAGGTCATCGGTCCATCTTGTGGGAGACCTTCCAACGCTTCGTCTTCCGGTACGCAGTCGCCACTCCAGAACCTTTCGGCCACATCGGTCATCTGTTCTACGAGCAATGTGCCCCGCCCATTGCCACTTAAGAGCGTTTATTCTGAAGGTGGGCAACGTCGCAAATAGATGTCAAATATTTCACTGTTTTGATTAATTTAGCAATATTACTGTGTGGAAAAAAAAAATGTGGCTAGTAGTCTAGTTCGCTAGTTGCGAACTAGAATATTGATTATGAAATGCAATAATTAATATCGTAACACCGAATGTTTAGTTTTAGATGTAAAAAAGCTATTTGGAAACTTTCCAAATGCGTTTTTTACACCTAAAATGGGTACAACATCAAACTCAATGTAATAATTGGACCCTGTTATGCAGAAAAGATCCAACCAACGTTGCATTACACTATGCGTGGATCTTTTCTGCTTAACAGGGTCCAATTGCAATTCATTATTAATATTCTAGTTCGCTAGTTCGCACATTTCTTATTTCTATTCAGTACTATTCATTTATCTCATAGTTTGGCACGGTTAGAACAGTGACTGCAAAATTGACTTTCATGGTACAGGTTGTGGGTTTCGTTGCAGCACGTTGAACATATTTGTATGGTCTTCTCACGTCTTTATCTTGAGTAGGTATGTGAGATGTTAACCGATTCAATTTTCATTTAAAGGAGTATTAAAGATGATTATAATTTACAATTTACTTAAAATTACAATCATTTTATATAAAAATGAATCACTAAATGTGTCCTAAGCGGAAAACTTGAGAACGGCTGGACCAACTTAGCTATTTTTTTTTAAATCTTTCCTTGAAGTTCGAGGAAGGTTCTTCTGAAAAGAAAATTTTGAAAACTGCCCGGAAAAACTTAAAAACCCCACTTTTCTTTTTCCAATTAAAACTGTTCTAAATCCAAAACAAACAAAAGACGTCAGTCGGGTCAGCTAGGTAGGTAGGTATGTAGGTGTAGGTAGGTAGGTATGTAGGTAGGTGTAGGTAGGATAGGTAGGTGCGCCGTAGATAAGTACTTCGTGCTACCCGTACGAAGCCGAGGCTAGTATAAAAAATTTGACTGTATTAGGTTATGTCATCCTTATAGCTACCTAGATGTACCTAAGTGTGAAGTGCGAAATGAATAAATAAATAGTGTCCCGTCGCATCCCATTCAAAGCCCATTTATATTCTTATTTAGGCCTATTGTAATTCTCCCATAGACCCTTGAACACCCCTATAAGTAAATACACTCTCAAGATTGCATGCACATCTTCTTTACGATGTATCAACGTCGACCCGCGCGCGAACATTCTATAAGGAATTTCCCTATTTCACGCTAAACTGGATTCTTTTCTTTTGAGAATGTTTACCTCATAGGGTTGGCAAATATTGTAGTACGAGAAACGTTTTTGCTTTCATGCAAATATTTGTTATTGTTATTGTTTGCTTTCGGTAGGAGCGTATGTCAATTTTGACGGAATAGGTAGTTCTTTTTTTCTTTTGTGGTGAAAGTAGTGACGCTATTGTGTGGAGTTTTGCATTTTAAAATCCAGACATGCTTGACGGCTATAACAATTTTCTTTTCATTTGCTTCGAGAGTTATGATCTATTATGGGTAGGTAATCTAAAGACTTGTGTCCTCTCATACAGAACGCGTGAAAAAATATGAAACAGACGGATTTTTATTTTTTTTATCTCTAACTTAGACATGTCTTAACGACGATTGAAAACATCGCATCGTGAGGAAAGCTGGACTGAAATAATGATCTGAAATCGTCAAACCTGATAGAGCAAGCATGGATATCCTATCCTATACTATTAAATGAGCAATATTTGTATACCTAATATATAATATTTATAATCACGTTCTCGAAAACGGTTCTAACGATTTCGATGAAAGTTGCGATGAAAGTTGTTTACGGGGGCGAAAAATCGATCTAGCAAGGTCTATATATCTGGGAAATCGTTCAAATTAAATTAAATCGTTTTCTCTATTTTCACAGCCTCGGGAATGTGATACAACGTTGGTATACCTGGACGATATGTTTATCTATTTTCACCCAACCAGAGCTCGGTCAACCAAGTACTTAATCATTCATTCTCGAAATTTCTCTATTTTATACTGTAGTGGGACTTTCATAGCACTGATCAAATGTGGTGATTTATGGCCATTTCTTCTTTCAGTGAGAACAGCCTTAATTGCCTTTTAGTGGGTCAATTACAGAATAGTTTAGTATCAACAAGAAACTACAGTCTCACAAATTACATTTACGACCCTAGAATAAAGTTCTTAACCCTCAGTCCCACACACACTAAACGTAATTCACTTTTTCCGAACATAAAACTTACAATAACATACAAAATATTCGCAAGGATACAAAGTATCTCTGCGGAGCCACGTTTTGTTAAACGTACAAACTTTTAATATTGTTCACACATTCCTATAGTAACGGGGTGTGTTCCCACTTCCAGTTGAGAATATTTTCAATAGGTTGGTGAATAAGAAAGGTTTTAGCATTTACGCAGCAGTTGCATATGACAGGCTAGATAAGTGGTACATTACGTGAATTATACATGCTGTTCACAGACGGTTGAACATACGAAAATGGCGGATCTATGGGGCCGTCTGCTACGTGTTTAGGCCCAATAACAAGACCCAGGCCACAAAGATATTTTAAATGATTTTTATTTTATTTTAGGCATAATTCGTCGGTGCTAAACTAGCATTTTTTTTTTCTTTTCTAGAATATTTGTAGATTTTAACATGTAAAACAAAATTAAAAAAAAAACATTTAAAATGTCTTTGTGTCTTGTTATTGGGCTAAACATGTAGCAGAGGGCCCCATGGATCCGCCATTTTCATATGTTCAACCGTCTGCGAACAGTATGTATTTATAAGCTTTAAAGCTTATTCAGACTTCTTCTTCAATATTCATTGTTAAAGTGATTATTGTCGCTCGTAGGGCTACGATATTGGGGCAACCCACAATTGTGGCGATAAGTCCCCTCTCTGAGGAGTGGCTAGAGAGGCACCACGGCGTCCTCACCTTCCGCCTGACGCAGGTCCTCACCGGACACAGTTGTTTCAGGGGGGTCCCTGTTCAGGATAAAGCGGGAAGAAAAGCCTGGGTGTCACCACTATGTGGATCGCCCGGAGGACACGGTGGAGCATACGGTGGAGGTCTGCCCGGCTTGGGCGGGGCACCGCCGTGTCCTCACGGAGGCGATCGGCAGCGGCGATCTCTCGCGTCCGGCCCTGGTTCAGGCCATGGTTCGGAGCGAGAGTGCATGGGAGGCCATCACTTCCTTCTGCGAAGCAGTAATGCTAGCGAAAGAGGAGGCGGAACACGTGATGGAGAGGCAAGGTTCGCGCCCTCGTGCCCCTAGTTACCGCAGGAGACGCCCCCGCGTCGGGAGTCACAAGCCGATTTCCGGCCACCGCAGGCGCGGGCTTGCCGACGGTGAGCGATGGGTAGCTCGCCGTCCGATTACGACCAGGCCCGGGTCGACGGCGCGTTGTGTTCCACGCGCGCCCTCAAAGAGATGTCAGCACCAACTGACGGGGTCCTTTAGTGCCAATGCCTGCCGGGATTGCGAGTTGTCCGAAAGGGATATAAGGGCGACGGAAGGAACATGGGTGGGTTTTAGTCAGTAAAAGTCTGACACGCCCTCCCACTTCGCCCAGAACGGGAGAAGTTATTTGATAATTTCCATCTCAAAAAAAAAAAAAGGTCTTTGATATACCCTCGACATCCGATTTCGAAAAAAAGCTCGTTAGATGTCACCGTACGCATTATTTTACATCGCGCTACCAAGTATTGAACGCGGTTGCTATATAAACGGCATAAAATGCAAATGGCCATAGCACACAGCATTGAAACCTTTTTTTTGGTTTCAGAGACGTATCTGTTATGAAGACTGTACATTTTGGGGAGGCTTTATTCAATAGAGGATAATTATTTTCGCCGTGTGTATGAATGTTTCAAAAATAATCAAAGTACCTCACCGTTTTTACTAATACTTTCTTAATTTTGACCTCCTTTATGCTATATAAACCACTTGTTATGTAACAACAATAAATTATATTGGTTCTATCTTTCACTGGAACCACACCAGAACTTGCAATAACAGTTTCCCAAAATTCCCACGTAGGATTTCATAAAGGAAACAAAATGCCTTAGACACCGCTGCTCCCGAATGTGCCTCGCACTCTTCTGCCGTATCAACTGTTTGAAAAACTTTGCCTAACTGAAAATAACTTGGATGCATTTTTGTTCAAAATTTTTGAAGAAGGTATATTGCTTTTAGGTTTTGCGTCGGTTACATTTTTATTAAGTTTTGTAGAAATGCAGTTCTTAGTAATTGATTTGATGGTAATATATTCATATAAATTTTAAAAGCCGTTGCCTCGTTATGTCCTTACATTTGTCATGCACGGAACTCTTACCCATCTAGACTGTAGTGTTTTGGAGACCGCCTGTGGCAGGAACAGGGGCCAAGCTACAGCACAACATGACCGTTACGAAATAGGTACAATGCACAGCAAAGTCCACATTCCTCAAATCAACAGTCTCGTATGCTAAAGCCACATCATAATTGATAATTTCGTGCGACTTCTGTAAGTCGCATGCAATTATTGAATGGCATGACTTGCATTCAATTATTGTATGCAATTGTTTGGAAATCGCACGCGTATGAACAAAACAAATCTTGCATAGACTTCTTGAATGGCAATAATTGAAAATCAAAATAATTTATTTGCATATTTAAGGTACAGACGGTTCCTGCTGGGGTTGCGGGTCTGTCCGAAAGGGATATCGCGGCCCCAGCACATAGGCAACGGAAGGAACACGAGTGGGTTTTAGTCAGTAAAAGTCTGACACTCCCTCTCGCTCTGCCCAGAGCGGGAGGAGTCATTTGATGATTTCCCACACAAAAAAAAAAAAAAAATAGGTACAGACGGTTCTCGTGATACGAGTACTCGTATATATCGATCTCTTTTTATGCCTTTAATTTCGGTGTGCAAATTTTACATATTTAGATATTATTTTAAGAAATCAATTAGTTACTTGAATAATGCATGCGATTAGTGAATTATATTAAATTCATTCAATGAACGTGCTCTAAGGGATGTGATTATCTGCTGGGGTTGCGGGTTTGTCTGAAAGGGATATCGCGGCCCCGGTACGCAGGCAACGGAAGGAACACGGGTGGGTTTTAGTCAGTAAAAGTCTGACACTCCCTCTCGCTCCGCCCAGAGCGGGAGGAGTCATTTGATGATTTCCCACACAAAAAAAAAAAAAAAAATGTGATAATTGCTCTTGAACGTTCCAGAACTTGCACCGTGTAAATAAGATAAGCTAAGATAAGATACAAACAATTGAATTCCTTCTCAGAAACTCCTACTACAGTACGTACAGTTTTCTCGTCATGTAACCCACGTTAGCTTGGAAACTAATATCACATCTTACTTTACATGTAAAATGATTACGGTACTGTTTTCATAAGTTGGTACGATCCTACTTAGCTCATACAAAGTTGAGCGATGCGTGAGACTTACAACTTTGCGCTATACTGTATAAATATAACGCTTTGATTAGTTTTTACGATGGTGAAATGTGGCAAGCATGTTAGGTGATGTGCTTGAATATTATTTTTATGTAATACTTGGCTAAAATGGTCGTCTACCTCTACCAAGTGGTACCCACCTCTCGTTGATACACCGCAACCTATACGATGCCGCTTTAGAGCTTTATTCCACTGAGATATAAGTTGTCGGTAGAGCAAGAGGTACCAAATGAGACACCAGAGCCAAAGGAGACGCCTGAAATGTCATCAAATACAAAATTATTGTAGAAGAATTTGCAACACCAGAAAATTCAATGTGTTAGAAGAATTAGCAGTTCTGCTGTATGACGTTGTGACAGTACCTGAAATACCCTAGGCTGATAAAATTTTCGTTTTTCCTAATTGTGTTAATATTAGTGTTTGGATCGGTTCCCCGTAGGGGGAAGAACTGTGCCCCTCCTTTCCGCACAGTTCTGTAGGGCTCGTCCCGGACTGGTCACCCTCCCACCGATATGAGAAAGAGAAGCATTCCCAGAAACTAAACTACCATGTTCCGCCTCGGAAGGTTAGGGAACATGATTGGACCAGGAAGTTAATATTGGGAATGCACAGTTAGTAAACACAAGTATTATAATATGAAGCTAAGAAGACAAGAGGGTATGCAAAAGTATATAATATAATATTATGTTTTAGTATTATAAATGTTGGAACGCCAACGTCTCCTCCTCTCGCAGTTGAGCACCAATATCTGCAATACAGACTTGGTAAGGTAGAAGGGGTAAAGGGATCGTTACGCTTGTACTTTAAATACGATTACGTACTACTACGTTAATTTGTCTGTTTACAATATACCCACTTCACTGAGGCCGGGAACCGTATAATAACGTTTGCCTCATTGTACGTGTTCCGCTAGACCTAACGCATAGAACCTCTGAGGAACTAATACGATTCTAACGGAACACGCTCCCTAAGCACTAAATAAATGTTTTACTCAATCCTAAGACAGAGTACTGCGAAGTCCATCTGTCATTGAGGAAAACAAGTTTAATATTGAATAGTTCTAATCGCGCACTAATATGAAAGACCCTTACGACAGCCTAGCCCATTTTTACAAAGTTAACACAAAACTAGCACAAGCGCACCGTAGACTCAGTCTCTAGCAGAATACACTACGATCGTACCTGGTGAACACCGAAGTGGTATCTCGTCACTTCATATTTCCTTAATCTGCCCCATTAAGAGGATGCGGTGCGGCTATTAGCGGCATTGCGTCCCAATAGCGTGTCTCAATAAATTGTGTCGATTCAGTAATAGGCCTACAAACAGCCGGGTGGGGGTTTTAATGAGACACGGTCCCTAGCGTTCTTAGAACGTCTACCAATTCAGTTTAGGGTACTTAGTGAAGCCTACCCCAAACTCCCTGGAAATATGTGTCAACACGCCTCACGCAAGGTATTCTGTGGCAAAACCTTTTCGGAAACAGAAATCGTCACTAACGTTTGGTTGTTTTTGTAATGCAATTACAGATTGGCTTTGTAGCCTAGATCAATTCCAAATGACCTGAGAGTATTTATGGCTCTGCCTTCCAAGTTGGTGCGTCATCTCAAAGTCAACAGTCGGAGCATTACTGCCCAGTCAAGTATGGTGGAAGGCCTTCGCCATTTCCCTATAGCCAACTGCTAGTGACAATAATCTGCCAAGGTACGGATTAGGACAAGGACACGTAATACACGAGAATGTAACATTAGTTATAAAACACGATACTAAATAAGTGTTGAGTTACAAGAACTTATGATACCTGAATTATATTACCAGCCTAGGATAATTATTATAATGAAATACTCACTCAGTCACACCAACAAACACACACTCACCCAATCGCACGAACACACACACACGTATACTCGTACTTCGTTAAATACTACATTAGTCTAATCTGGGCTT
Source organism: Agrochola macilenta (assembly GCA_916701695.1). NCBI lineage: Eukaryota > Metazoa > Arthropoda > Insecta > Lepidoptera > Noctuidae > Agrochola > Agrochola macilenta. Next base: position 2,546,194 of record OU753554.1, on the reverse strand, counting down.
CAACCCAACTATATTTAACTTAATAAATAATACTCGCTATCTTGCGACAGCCCACTTGGACAATCATCGCCTCTGGTATTCAACAAGTCTGCTAATATATGTCACTAGCCTAATATTACGTCCACACTCTACCGTGGTCTAAAACCAACTTCCCTTTCTTCCCCCGCTTCGACTCCCGCGTCCGTCGTCTTTCGTGATCTCGAACCAACCCCCGGACTTCATTCCTCAGTCCCCTAAATTCCTAAAAAATACCACGTTGACCGTTGGGCCAAGTTTCTCAGAATAGTTTTATTACTCTTTTTGTGCACAACTTCTTAATTGTTTTAAAAGGGTCTTTTGAATAGTTCGACTTAATCCTTAGCAGATGTTCGTACAGTCTCAGGGATGGTCCATCTTTTGAGACCGACGACGAGTTATTATTTATATACATTTTATTATAAACCATACAAATATTTTAGCACAGAACATATATTAAGTTTCGGTCGGCCCGGGTACGTTAACAGTACGAGAGCGGTTAAAGCATTCTAGCTAGGTGCTAGCTAGAATAATAAAATAATTAATTCAATAATATAACTGCAGTTATTGGATAATTGATAGTGACATCGATGGAAGCATCGGCTTTGCATGACTTTTGAAAGTTTGGTTAGATCCATCTTCATAACTTGTTGTTTAAAGTTTCAAGCATGAAAATCGAGAGCTGTGAGTTTACATTGAAAGAACCGCATGTTGACACCCCTGCTTTCTCAGAATATTTGTAGGAAGTGGCTACGGGTCGCAGCCCATAAAATATAAATGGAATGGGTTTGTAAGAGGTTCAATATTGTTTTAACATTTTAAAGAAATAGGATATTTTGTTATTAATTAGGGTAACGTGTCGAGCTGTCAACCCATAAAATTGGGATTTAATGTGTTCTTAAGAACCTCGAATTGGCCCTTAAGTGACGGTTTTAAAATAAATATAATAATATATTGTTATTAAATTAGCGAATGTTAATGACAGTCACATTCCCCCCTCTGAAAATCAGACGCGTGACGCAGTACAGCGTATGAGCTTTCATAATAGGACGTACTCTGCCTTTCCTTGATAGTATTATAGAATACTTATAGCTCTCATTTGTTCACTTAATCAAATAGGTAATTAACTATAATGATTCTAATTGGAACTTGAATCTAATAAGACCATAAGATGTAGTGTCTGCTATGATTTAGTATTGTTTTGCAGGACCATCTTCAACAGATTTTAATTGCTCTATAATATTTGAACTATTATTGTTCTTGCAAATACTCTTTTCATTATAATTTAAATAATATTATTGTATACCTCTGTTAAGGTCAGAAAATCTGTGCATGCTTATAATGTTGTTTTACATACCAGGGTCTCTTTTAAGAGTATTTGTGTTAGCGTGGCACGCTACCTACTGTGCTCCCTCGTTCTAAACACTGCCTATCGCAGTTGCCGCTGGATAGAGGCCTCTCCTTATGCACCTCAATGCTGAGTCAGCTTAGTTAGCTGTCCGCAGTCATATCCAGGAGTAGCTGAAATAGTCCGCACATAAACATATTAGATTGTATTCCAGTTAGACGCCCCCCTCTGATTCTAAGAGGTTAGAGCAGTTTTGAAATCCAATAAGAGTTGGGAAGTTATACTCATTAAAAATATAGGCATCCTAGATTGTCCATACAATTGTTGGCTTATTATTACACAATGCTGTTAACTATCCTCTCAGATTATAAACATGTTGATAAGAACATCCTCGTGACCATATCAGATTGTGTTCCAACTGGACGCCCCCCTCTGATTCTAAGAGGTTAGAGCACTCTTGGAATTCAATAAGAGTTGAGACGTTATACCTACTGATTAGAAAATATAGGTATCCTAGACTGTGCAAACAATTATTGGTTTAGTATTACAAAAGATTGTCAATTCCTCTCTTCGTCTATAAAATAATATTGACAATAAAATGCTCTAGCTTATCTGAAGTGATAACTATAGTGTCTTAGCTCAAGACATTAATAATATTAGGTGGGATAACAAAAATCATACCGCGTAATAACGGGTAACCCTAATGTACAAACAGAATTGAAACTTAGCTTCGTCACAGGAGCCACGTTACTGCTGCTGCTGTTGCAGTCAGCCGATCTCAGCCGATTTTGACGAAACTGTAGACCTAGCGCTCTCACAAACCAATGGTTTAGACATAGCTTAGTCGCAGCTTAGCGAAGACTTAAACATCCTGGAATTTGAAATAAGTCCACAAGAGTATCCGTTCAAGTATATGCTGCTGATTGCAGAGTTAGAAAGATTCATGTTTACTTCCTATGATGATAGTTAATGAACCTTTTCGATCATTTTCTTTTCTCTTTTTTTTTTTTTTAAATATCACAGTTGGCGATACTATAGTCACATTACAGTCTAGCCTATTACCTACCTAGTTTAATTATAACTTAAACTAAAGTATTAGTTTAAGTTTAACTATAAAATTAAGAAATCGTTCAATAACGTCTTTCACATTTACTTTACGAACGTAAACGTAAGTCACGTGATCCACGTGTTCTTTATAATTGTCAGCAGTAAACACTGCAGTCATCTTATCAGCTTTACGCTTTGTAGGTCTTAGTAACTAATAATATTAGGTTTACTCATATTAAGGGTGTCTTATACCTAAGCTTAACTCACACTCACACATATAAATTTCAAACACATTTCATATTCACTAACTAATTGATACAACTCAATTTTTTTCAGGGAGTCGAACCCATTATTACATTCGCACAGGAACCCAAACAACAATCATTCCATAACATACTTAAATTACATCCGTGCATGTGGAAATCGAACCCACTATCATCGCATCGGAACCAAAGTTCTACAATGACCTATTCACGTGGGGATTGAACCCACAAGCCGCGACACAGGAATACAAGTACTTATAAACCAATACATCAGCCGGGGATCGAACCCAAGATTCATTTACAATGGAATCTAAGCACATCAACCAATAAATCATTCGGGAATTGAACCCAGTAGTGCTAATTGAGAAATTCACCTTCCATAGGCAAACCGTTACCTAATCTAAACCTAAGTTATTATAGCCATTGTAACTCTTGTCGTCTCTAACAAATATAGAACCATAAAATTACGTTGTGTTATTGTTTACGTTGTGTTATTTTTGTAGTAACCCATAAGTTGTTCTTTCTCGTTGCACTGAAGTGAATCAGTACATTTAATGACGAGAATCCTGGTCACGCTGCACCACATGTGACAGTACCTGAAATACCCTAGGCTGATAAAATTTTCGTTTTTCCTAATTGTGTTAATATTAGTGTTTGGATCGGTTCCCCGTAGGGGGAAGAACTGTGCCCCTCCTTTCCGCACAGTTCTGTAGGGCTCGTCCCGGACTGGTCACCCTCCCACCGATATGAGAAAGAGAAGCATTCCCAGAAACTAAACTACCATGTTCCGCCTCGGAAGGTTAGGGAACATGATTGGACCAGGAAGTTAATATTGGGAATGCACAGTTAGTAAACACAAGTATTATAATATGAAGCTAAGAAGACAAGAGGGTATGCAAAAGTATATAATATAATATTATGTTTTAGTATTATAAATGTTGGAACGCCAACGTCTCCTCCTCTCGCAGTTGAGCACCAATATCTGCAATACAGACTTGGTAAGGTAGAAGGGGTAAAGGGATCGTTACGCTTGTACTTTAAATACGATTACGTACTACTACGTTAATTTGTCTGTTTACAATATACCCACTTCACTGAGGCCGGGAACCGTATAATAACGTTTGCCTCATTGTACGTGTTCCGCTAGACCTAACGCATAGAACCTCTGAGGAACTAATACGATTCTAACGGAACACGCTCCCTAAGCACTAAATAAATGTTTTACTCAATCCTAAGACAGAGTACTGCGAAGTCCATCTGTCATTGAGGAAAACAAGTTTAATATTGAATAGTTCTAATCGCGCACTAATATGAAAGACCCTTACGACAGCCTAGCCCATTTTTACAAAGTTAACACAAAACTAGCACAAGCGCACCGTAGACTCAGTCTCTAGCAGAATACACTACGATCGTACCTGGTGAACACCGAAGTGGTATCTCGTCACTTCATATTTCCTTAATCTGCCCCATTAAGAGGATGCGGTGCGGCTATTAGCGGCATTGCGTCCCAATAGCGTGTCTCAATAAATTGTGTCGATTCAGTAATAGGCCTACAAACAGCCGGGTGGGGGTTTTAATGAGACACGGTCCCTAGCGTTCTTAGAACGTCTACCAATTCAGTTTAGGGTACTTAGTGAAGCCTACCCCAAACTCCCTGGAAATATGTGTCAACACGCCTCACGCAAGGTATTCTGTGGCAAAACCTTTTCGGAAACAGAAATCGTCACTAACGTTTGGTTGTTTTTGTAATGCAATTACAGATTGGCTTTGTAGCCTAGATCAATTCCAAATGACCTGAGAGTATTTATGGCTCTGCCTTCCAAGTTGGTGCGTCATCTCAAAGTCAACAGTCGGAGCATTACTGCCCAGTCAAGTATGGTGGAAGGCCTTCGCCATTTCCCTATAGCCAACTGCTAGTGACAATAATCTGCCAAGGTACGGATTAGGACAAGGACACGTAATACACGAGAATGTAACATTAGTTATAAAACACGATACTAAATAAGTGTTGAGTTACAAGAACTTATGATACCTGAATTATATTACCAGCCTAGGATAATTATTATAATGAAATACTCACTCAGTCACACCAACAAACACACACTCACCCAATCGCACGAACACACACACACGTATACTCGTACTTCGTTAAATACTACATTAGTCTAATCTGGGCTTCAACCCAACTATATTTAACTTAATAAATAATACTCGCTATCTTGCGACAGCCCACTTGGACAATCATCGCCTCTGGTATTCAACAAGTCTGCTAATATATGTCACTAGCCTAATATTACGTCCACACTCTACCGTGGTCTAAAACCAACTTCCCTTTCTTCCCCCGCTTCGACTCCCGCGTCCGTCGTCTTTCGTGATCTCGAACCAACCCCCGGACTTCATTCCTCAGTCCCCTAAATTCCTAAAAAATACCACGTTGACCGTTGGGCCAAGTTTCTCAGAATAGTTTTATTACTCTTTTTGTGCACAACTTCTTAATTGTTTTAAAAGGGTCTTTTGAATAGTTCGACTTAATCCTTAGCAGATGTTCGTACAGTCTCAGGGATGGTCCATCTTTTGAGACCGACGACGAGTTATTATTTATATACATTTTATTATAAACCATACAAATATTTTAGCACAGAACATATATTAAGTTTCGGTCGGCCCGGGTACGTTAACAGTACGAGAGCGGTTAAAGCATTCTAGCTAGGTGCTAGCTAGAATAATAAAATAATTAATTCAATAATATAACTGCAGTTATTGGATAATTGATAGTGACATCGATGGAAGCATCGGCTTTGCATGACTTTTGAAAGTTTGGTTAGATCCATCTTCATAACTTGTTGTTTAAAGTTTCAAGCATGAAAATCGAGAGCTGTGAGTTTACATTGAAAGAACCGCATGTTGACACCCCTGCTTTCTCAGAATATTTGTAGGAAGTGGCTACGGGTCGCAGCCCATAAAATATAAATGGAATGGGTTTGTAAGAGGTTCAATATTGTTTTAACATTTTAAAGAAATAGGATATTTTGTTATTAATTAGGGTAACGTGTCGAGCTGTCAACCCATAAAATTGGGATTTAATGTGTTCTTAAGAACCTCGAATTGGCCCTTAAGTGACGGTTTTAAAATAAATATAATAATATATTGTTATTAAATTAGCGAATGTTAATGACAGTCACAACGTGTATTACTAGCAGTGCAAGACTGGTCGGGTCATTTACAGCTCGGCCTGGGTCAACTCAACCCGAATAATAATACCAGATATTAAAATAATAAAACCCTAAAATCCCCTCCCCACTCAACCGACTTCTACTCCTACTCCATCAGCGTGCACGCGGTTCGGTTGTGGAATTCACTTCCGCCTGACATTAGGGACTGCCAAACTGTTGCAGTTTTTAAAAGAAGAGTGAAAGAACACTATCTGTCCACTTCGTCATAGTTGCATATTTTGTATTTATTATTTTATACTACATTATAATTAAGTATATTTATTTTAGTGATATTTATTTTAGAAGTATGTATGTAAGTTTATTCTCATATTGTATGTTTATAGTAAATTAGTGAATAATTAAGTGTTTTTATTTTATGTATATTATTTTCTCTTCTAATCTTACACACGTTGTCTACATCTCTTTAACTACTTTCCTATCGCAGGTATGCTGGAAGAGATTTCTTTAGAAATAAGCATCACCTTTGTACGTATTTTTCTGCTCCTTTCTTCTTGTCTATTTATATGTGTGTACATAAACTGTTAAATAAATAAATAAATAAATTTTCACTCCCGATTACGATGATTTGTACGGTCAGGCACTGGTCGTGGTTACAATACTTTAGGAAGGCCTAAAATGTCTCTAAAACATGAACAAACAAACATGTATCTGTAAACGTCTTACTTACTTATTTTTACCTGACCCGTCAATTGAACCAACATGCTTTACAAAATCTTCTCCCATATATCCTCTTTAAATAGTTAGTACATGAGTTAGAAACTAGTTAGCAACAATGCAACAGCCCGTTACCCCGCCAACTTGCGGTGTCTTCAGTAACATTGGTCTTACTAACTTTTATAGTGTATGTGGTTTGAATATTTGGAGGTAAAATGCTTGTAATAAGTTTTGGAGATGGATTATGACGACGGTTTGTGCATTTTGTTATAAAATTTGCATTAAATCACGCCACCTGTCCCTAATCGGATAGGCAGAGGGGTATATAACACTCACATTTCGTGAGTTACAATTAAGTTATCATGTAACAAGGATCGAGTCGGGTTCAATTAAAATCTTAATATTAATTGTACTTAGTTGAAGAATGTCATTTGAATAATATTTTTAAACCTTATATTATGGTAGAATGTATAGAATAAAAATAAAAAAAACAATATACCATGTAAAATTTCATTATTACAAATAAATTCTAATTTTGAGTCTATTACCAATAAACGGGCACTAATTCAGAGTCCAAGCTATCAGCTGTTACCAGAAAAATCCAGGATAACATGCTCTACCCAGGTGAATTAGTTTTTAATAAATAATTGCTATTTTATTAGGATTTCCTTAAACCAATTACGTATTATGCTTTAGTTGCTGTTAATTGGATTATACAATATTGCTTATAAATAGTACTGATGTTAATTGCAAATGTGTGATCATCAAATGTGTGATCATCAAATGTGTGATCATCAAATGTGTGATCATCAAATGTGTGATCATCAAAGCCACGTGAAAGCCTCAAAATGTCGTTTAACACAATAAACGATAAATTAACCAAACAGCTATTAGTTTACCTAAGTTCTATACAAAGCAACAATTTAGGCATTAATTAATTGTTACATTTTCGATACAATAACTTAATAAAGTTGTGAACCCGCGACATTTTTGGACCTCTCGGGGGGCCGACAGTAGAGAGGATATTGATTTTGTGAAAGCTCAGTAAGATAAAAAAAAAAAAAGTATCTTGACGACGCGCGACGGCACACGAGGTTGTCGATAATCGTTACGGTTAATGGCCTAATAGCGGAGAGCCTCGACCTGACCTTAGAAGGCTCTCCTTGCGCGGCTGCGTCAAGGACTTGATTCAGAAAGCAGTTAAGTACTCCCGGACACGGCATACATCATGAGGAGGTTCCTCTCTCTAGAGCCCTGACCACCGGCAGCTTGGACCCTGTTCCTGATCCCGATAGGCATTTTTTTTTTTTCTATCTCTTTAGTTAAATGTAAACGTTAAACAGTATATTAATGAAATAAAAGAAATAATAAAATAAAAGTAACATCTTATGGCCCCCATCTGAAGAAACCGTTACACATCGTCATCTTCAAGAAAAGGGGTGGTTGTACGGTATGGTGCTCAAATGCAAGAGATAAGGAGTGAAAGGGTGGTTTATTTATGTGAGAATTATGCCTAAACTACTATAGCCCCTGGGTTCAGTTGTTATTTTTGGGAATAATATTTGACGTTGTTCAGATTTTTCATTCTTCATTTTTACGCTGACATCCTTTTAATGAGTTAAAAATATTATGTTGGGGTATTTTTTTATACTGTCCCTTGCCGTCATGTTGGCACCATTGCTTGTCAAACTTAGTTTTAATATTAATAGAGTTCAAAATGGCTTAACAAGAAATGGTATCAATATGAGGGCAGCGGACAAATTATAGTGAACAGTCCGTAGTCTTCACTGAAAAAAAGTACCGTATTTTCGACATAAATGTGTACGTAAACATAACCAAATTTTAATGTAATAACATCAATATCCCGATGTCACAAGCCTTTCCTGTTAATCAAACAACGTACAGATAAACCGACGTTATATTTTATTAGTAGAGGAAATACATTTGACACTATCTCCTGTATGATGGATTGTATACGGAACTCTCTTGTGCAAGAATAATCCGTATATTTCTGAACATAATAGAACTTTGCTGCACTATTATGGCTGTCAACATTTTTCGTACTAAGGAGTTTTTTATGTGTGAGTCTCAAGTTTTTGAAAAACGAATAGGTTCCTGATTCAAAACTTTTCTTGTGTTTCTAAAATCTTTTAATTTTATTAAATTTTCTCAATGACCGGTTCCTACTACATACATAGGTTTGAGTGAGTCTCAAGTGTTTGAAAAACGAATACCACCTTTCTGATTCAAAACTTTTCTTTTAATTTTATTTTATTTTCTCAATGACCGGTTCCTACTACATAGGTTTAGTTATTGCTTGTTTAATTTAACGTAGAGTAACAAATTAATTACCAAATTAAATTGACTCTTGTGATACAGGAACTTCTAGTACAAGAGCCAGGGCTACACTGATGTTTGTGTCTTAAAGTGAAATTAATAAATTATTATAATTAAATTGGTCCACATAATCAAATCCAAAATGTCATTTTATGACAGTCGAACGAAATGACAAAAAAAAATACGTAGGGTGTCAATTTGCTTACTAATTGCTTAAAAGTTAAAAGTGTTTCAACATCCGGACAAACCTATTGAGATGTTTATGATATTTCTGTTATCCTATATTTTGTTTCTTTCCTTAATTAATTAATAACAAAAAATAAAAATAATTTCCCTGGCCGTACAACACGGTCGTCAAAAATCAAGGCAGAATATCGTTAAAAAATGAATTAGTATTAATCAACGTAATCGCATTACCGACAAAGCCCTTCAAATGAGGAGAAAAAGACTTTTGACAAATCAAAGGCGGAGTACCATTATATTCATTGATAAGCTATTCAAGGTTGGTTGTCATTTATTAGCTCAATATTTTATAGGATAAAAATGCTTGCAGTGCCACTAAGGACTTTATTCGTTATTATAAGTAGACATTAATAATATTACAGAAAAAAAACAAAAGGGTGCCTGTAAGAAAAATTCACGAGAAAAATGTTACTGAAATTATTTTCTAAAAATCTAAAGATATTTTTGTAAAAACACACTCTATTCAACACCACTGTAATTTCATTTTCATTGTTAAGTATTCAAAATTCACATAAATATTCTCAGCTAAGCATCTATAAAAAATGGTGAGATTATTTTAATTCATATGAGACGGCTTAATTGCTATTCTCATCCTACCGAACAAAAGGCTGGCAACCGAAAGCACAAAATCGTAAGACAAAACCGTAGTGGTACACTGCGGGCCAATTTCACTGGTACACGCAAAATGAGAATTATTTTCTTGCCTTTGGTTTCTTGTTCATGTTCAAGGTTTATTAAAAGGGGAACGGGGATTTTGTAAAGATATAAATTCTTCGTAAAAGCCTAATTATTTTTTAATGAGATGATATTTCTTGGTCATGGGTTTTCTTACAGTGATCCGAATTATTTTTATGGTCAATGATTAGGACTTAGGAGAATATTTTTATACATAGGTACTTTTTAAAGCTATACCTACTTTATGTATTTAAATATATATATATAATAATATCTTATCTCTACTAATTAAAAAGATGGCTCCCTCAACCTCCCGCTCCCGACCACCACCTCGACTGTTAAAGACCTTTTCAGTTACCTACCTTCGTAATTTTATAAATTATATAATATAATATAATTTTATGAAAATAGAAAAATACTGATCGCGTTAAAAAAAAAACTATTTCATCATCTGCCTAGCTAACTATGTTGGGGTTGGCTTCCAGTCTAACCGGATGCAGCTGAATACCAGTCATTTACATGGAGCGACTGCCTATTTGAGCTCCACAACCCATTGGTAAGACTGGTTGTCAGACTTTCGGGCTTCTAACGACCCGTAACAACTGTCAAAGATCCATGAATTACAGCTAAAATAAATTACAAAAGTGGGTTACTAATTCATCCAATAACTGTAATGTAAAAATAAAAAAGCGTGGTTTTGTACCCCGAGCGCGCGTTATTGCTTCCTGCTAGAGTAGCCGTTATCGCTCGCTTACTTAGCTCTGTAGTAACTGTAGACGTTGCAAAAACACTGCAGGAACTTACCAACTTTGTTTACAAAACATCCGCGTCGTATCATTCTATTTTGAAAAGAATAGTGTTTTTTATTCGGCATTGTTAGCTGCATCTCCAACCTCCACCACGAGGATACTTCGTTGAGAGGTGAAACACGTGTCGATGGGGTCTTCAGATCTTACAGGGTCTTCATGACTCTTTAGGAATAGCTAAGCGGATTAGGTTACTAAATAAACGTCGCCTTTAGTATTTTATAAAGTCATGCCTGCGTCAATTAACTGAAAGAATTTCTTTGTTAACTTTAGATTTGTGTTAAATTAAATTCCTAAAAGTATTTATTTAATCGCCCCCCATCTAGATGGACCGACGACTTTAAAAACAGGTTAAACACAAAAAGATGGCTGGGACAGACTACATAGATGTGGAAGGTTGAGGCACAGCCTGGGAGAGGCCTATGTCCAAGAGTGGATTGCTATAGGCTGAGTTGATTGAATGATTGATGTATTTAATCGATCTTAATAATACTAACAGATACGCTAATATACTCACTCATCTTCTTTCTGTGATTTGTCCTAGCTAACCTGCTTAGTAAATGCGAACAACTTGGATGTGGCGCTTGCTAGCTGCTGCTACGACTCCGCTCGCTTTGCTCGCTTGGCTCGCGCGTTGTTGATCACAGTAGCAACAAGAAGAGTGCTTTGCTAAAAACCCTTTTATGGGTTAAGAAGGTGATGGGAAAGGAGTGCCCATCATTTTTACCTATCCACTTGACGTCCTTTTTACAACACTTTGGGTTAAGTTCTACTGACTGGAGGATTTGTTTAAAAAAGGTAGTCTTTAGAGACCTTGGTTTTCCTAGACACTGTCTTAAAGGTTTTCAAAACATTTGGTATTCTTCACTCAATTGGTAAGTATTTTCAGAAAAAAATTATAAGCAAAACCGGATTAACACCCACCATGTTAATAACATTTTCAGTCTTCGCACGTGATGGTTGTGAAATTATTAAATAACTTCTCCCGCTCTGGGCGGAGCGGGAGGGTGTGTCAGACTTGTACTGATTAAAACCCACCCGTGTTCCTTCCGTTGCCTGTGTGCCGGGGCCGCGATATCCCTTTCGGACAAACTCGCAACCCCGGCAGGATAGATTAGCTCTAAGGGCTACAAAAACTTTTATTCCCTAAAGGTTACAAGCGTGATAGTGCCCCTGTTTAAATCTCAGACGCGTCACGTATCGCGTCGTGTCGCTAACTTGTCCTAACGACTGGAACGAGCCTCACATTGAAGACGCCATGTTCTTTTTATTTTTATCTAGGACACTTTCCGAGATTGTAAGTTGTAAGTTTTCTTTCTGAATTGGATAAAATTTTTACTTAAGAATGCTTCCTCTAAAAGATAAAAAAAGAATACATGGAATAGGTCTTCAACTTGACGATTTTTTCTAAATATAGCAATACTGTCTGTTGTAACTTCTAGGGTTCGGTACATAAAGAGTGCAAATGGGACCGTATTTTTTTAAATCTATTTCGTCTATCTGTCTGTAAGTTTGTCTATCAGAGAGCTGTATCTTTTTACAGAATATAAGTTTAAATAATAAAAAATTGCCAGTGGAAACTCCAACTAATGTTACCATAATCGCTGGCTGTCCATTGTAACATGCTGGCCCGCAGGTTTGCACGATGTACGTGGGCAGTTAAAGTAACGCTTTTTTAAGCTTACTGTCAATCCTTTTACACGTGCAGTCTGTGGGTCAACTTCACTCAGCGCGCATTCAGCGACCTACGTGTTCAGTATAATAATGCACTGAGAATACTGCTGCGGCTGCCGTGGCGTTAAAGTGCGTCTGGGATGTTTACATTGATAGTTTTGCCGCAATTATTCGAAAAAGATGTGCATCCCTGATGTTACGTGTTCGCGGCAGCACCAACAGTATTCTCAGTATGTTCGCAGGTCGCTGGGATTCCTTGATGTTGCGGAGGTGGATGCAGCTCCACGCTGAATTTTGATTTTTATGTTTATCCGTGTCTGTACCTACTAACACTGGATGTTAAGTAAAATTGTTACTAACCCTATGGACTCTGTCCGAAATAAATTATTCTATTCTATTCTATAAGCAAACTTTAAACATCTAAACAATCTCATCCCATTACCAATATTATAAATTAAAAACTATATTAAACCAAAAAAAGAAACATTACGTAATTACACGATTTGTCCCTTCATTTGTAAAAACCACAGTCACCGCGCCACTCGACCCGACCGCTCTCCAACTGCACTTTTTTCCCAGCTAATGATTCCTATGAGAATCTACTTCGTAACCTTTTTCGACTATCAACTTCTGGAAAAACACGTCTTATAAATGTTTGTGTTAAAGCATTTTCTTATAATGTAAAAGGATTTGTAAGTACAGAATGGTACCATACGGTTTTTGCTGTCAATTTGATTGGCAAGTCTTGTTACAATGACGGAATGTACCTACCTAATTTTGAGTCCTGGATTATGTTGATACTTTTAAGCAATTGTATTGTGTTCTCCGTGGCTAATGAAAATGATTTAGTTACATATTATAAAAGAGTAATTATTTTGCACCCTTTTTTTGATAGATTAACGCCACAACACCCAATTAACCTTTCGCATATTTTTAATTAGCTGTTGCCCGCGATTTCATCTGCGATCCAGGATAAGTCGCCTATGTCCTTCTCCAGATCCCAGGCTATCTGTCTGTCAAATTTTATCTAAATCCGTTCATCCGTTTGCCGCCGCATAGCGTAACAAACAAACTCGTATAAATTTATTTAGGAATCATAATTTCGTTGCTGCTCCTGATTGACAAAAATGATACTCATACCAGCAGCATTTTTATACGCATTCACGTGTTAAACCCCTAATTGCTTCCTCATCTCCCCTAAAAAGGTAACGATCGAATCTCCCTGGCACAATAAAATCTTCTCAATTTGAATCAATATTTCATTAGACTGTAAAACGCAAAACCTGCCGAGATTGAGTTTCATGTATTATGCAGATCACGACCTTGGAGTGCCAAATAAAACCGGGTTGGAACCGACTCTGTTTGTTCGGGACTGAGTGTTTAGGCACATTGACACGAGCGAAGCACTGCAATAATGTGTAGGAAAAATTCACCCAGTTCCAAACTTACTTTGGCTTGGTTAAAATGATGGTGTTTAAATTCGTGGAATCACGTATGTTCTACAAATCATAGTGGCACTGTATCAAATAACACAAATGGAATTCTTTAGGCACACTTTGCGCTCCTTCTGAACGTGAACGAAACTGAACCGTCACGCTCAGGGTCGGTGATGCTAAATCGGAAATACTCGGCTCCAGTCGGTCGGTGATGCTAAATCGCGTATACTCGGCTCCAGTCGTATTTGTTCACTTCCTTTTCTTATCGTGTGATCAGCTGGTGGTGATGTGATAAGCACACATACTCCTTTTTTTACTGGCTGCTGAATAACCTATATGAATACAGTATAATTCCATTGATGTAGGAACAAACATGTACAGAAAAACATCGTTACAAAATGGTTTTGACGCAAGGTTCTGCAGAATGTTGTGTTAAAATAATTTAGTGTTGGACTGTCAGCCCCACCCCCAGCCCCATTGTACATTTTAACAATAACATACATTGTTATTCTCATAGTAGTGCGGGATGATATAAGAGACAAATAATGTTACACAAGAAGGATACTGCACCCCAACATGATTAATATCTCTTAGTTATAATCGCCCCCTATTACATGAGACTTTAACAAAATGTGGGTGTACTATAGGTACAGTCACGAGCACCAATATGTATCCACTTAGCAAAATTCAAAAGCGATTTTCACATGGAAAAACTACTGCAACTTTGAGATAAGACCTATTTCTTATTAGTGTGGGTTCCAAAATACTATGTTCGTAATAACAACATAAAATTTCAATCACCACAGTAGGAGAAAATCACTTTTTAAAGTTGCTAAGTGTATACATATTGGTGCTCGTGACTGTACACCTCTGCTGAACCCTTCGGGGAATACAGGCGCGATGTTATTTAGTTCAATTCATGATGTTCAATTCATGTGTAAAGTTCGCCCTACCTAATGTTAGAAATCTAGGTCCCAACATCGTCTTAGATAAAGAGGTGCTTGAATCCGTAAATTCGGCAGTTTTTCTGGGCATAACAGTAGACGCCAAACTTCAGTGGGGCCCACATATATCGAGCCTAGCGGGAAGGCTCAGTTCCGCCGCCTACGCCGTCAGGAAAGTAAGACAATACACTGACGTCGATACAGCTCGTTTAGTCTATTTTAGTTATTTTCATAGCGTTATGTCCTACGGTCTTCTGCTGTGGGGCAAAGCTGCTGATATTCAAAATATATTTGTCCTTCAAAAACGAGCTGTTCGAGCTATTTACCAGCTAGGTGCCAGAGTTTCTCTAAGAGATTTTTTCAAAGATATTGGTATCCTCACGGTGGCATCTCAATTCATCTTCGCCAATATCTTATATATTAGGCAAAATATACACTTTGTGGTATTCCATTATTTGGAACCACATCTTTTAGTTTATTTACGTATAAACACGTTACTCTTTCTTTATGTTATTATATTAAACAAACCACCTTTTGATATATTTTCCTATTGATATTCTATGACACTTATATTTAACTCACTTTTATATTCTGTAGCACTGTTTACCTCTGTAAAGCATACTCTTAATTATCTCTTGATTGTTTTATCATCCAAATCGATTTTATAGTATTTAATTGTCCCTTTTGTAAAAACTTTAGAATATTTATATTCTGACGTTTTCATCTGTCATCTGTCGTAATTTACTTTTCTAAAACATAGACAGAACACATCATAGATAAGTACACTCTATCTTCTCTCATAAAGTGGGTGTACACACTGAACCTTCGCAATAAGCATAGATCTAAGATTTCTCCTCTGTAAGCCGTTTTTATTAGTGCTGGTCATATCTAAATTAAGAATTAACTTGAATATGTTTTAAAAACGTTTAAAATATGACACAGAACGATAAAAACGGTCTTCATATTTGAAGAGTCTAGTCTTGTCTTTAGCTTCGGAGAGTCGTATTTTTAACTTGAGACGGAGTCACTGTTTTTATGCCCTTAAGTCTTATTTGTTGAACAGTTAGCTACTCGAATATTAGTCTCTTAAAACTAGCATAACTAGCGTGCGCGAGTGTCCTAATTTTATTGTGTAATTTAAACTATCGATACTGAGTGGATTATGTCAATAAACATTCTAGTACTGTGTAATACTGTGTTTAATTCGCTCGGCCCTCCTGCCTAGCCCTGTAGGAGGTGCTCACTTCTAACGAACTCTTAACCACGCGGCGTAAAACGCCGCGAGCACACGCACACGAAGGCCTCCGACACTAGACGTCGTTACTCTCCGAGAGAGACCTCCGCCGTCACCTGTGACGCTAGCGCGGTCCTCCCGCTAGGCGAGGCGTCTCAAAGCGCCTCCATCTACAAAGTCTCACAACCTCTACTCCGTTCCACAGACTGGAGTGTACCTCCAGGGGGGATAATCCTCAGCCCAGCCTCCTGCACGCTGCCTGCGGCCTGCCTGCCTGCCCACCTGTTCCACTCCCTGCCTGCCTGTTCCTGCCTAACCTGAGCCTGTCTTGTGCCTGTTCCTGCCTAACCCGAGCCTATCCTGTGTCCTAAACTTAATTTTACTTTTACTAATTTTAATTTTTAATTTTAATACCTTTTTATTTTAATTTAATTTGTGACCTACGTTAACCTCCACGGAGGAAAACGTTACGTTACAGTTTGGCGCCCAATCTCTTAGAAACTCACACCCTGCTCCACACTAACACCCTCTTCATACATCTAACACTCTTACACTCTTAAACTTAGGCATAACGTCCTTACACTCTTTAACTTTGGCGCAAACGTTACAGTTTGGCGCCCTCACACCCTCTTATACACTAAACACCCTTCTAAACACATCGCAAGACTCTTACACTCTTTAACTTAGGCACAACGTTACAGTTTGACACGCAATACCTAGAACTACACACTCCCCTTAAACATACTCGTTAACACTCTTTTACTTAGACACAAAAACATTACAGCTTAACGCTAACTTTAGAACTTTACTAGATTATATCCTCTTATACACTCGTACTTTATATTTTCTTACTTTTACCGCACTATATTTTTAACGTGGGCTCGATTTTTCAAAATTCAAAAAAATACTTTATCTAGTATAAATTTTTCGGATATCCTTTGACAATTATTTTTTACCTTACTTACTTCTTAATCCCTATAATCTCTTATCTATTTTCTAAAATGAAACTTCAATGGAGTACCTATATCTTAAAGGAACCCCTAGAGGATAATTTTTCTTTAATTTAAAACAACATATAAACATATTTAATTTAAATAACTTAAACGGACTACTTCAGTCATATACAATTTCTTCACTGTCCGCAGTAGACTTTCAAATTATTTTTTCATAGCTTCTTTACAATTATTATTATTATACCTTTTACTCTTTGTATCATATACACCAACCCTCACTACTTAACCCTTTAGGCATATTTTGTATCCCACCTTTTTTTTTAATTTTAACCTCGGCTTTTCAGCCATCTTATTCCACTTAAACTCTTTGATGAGCGGTCCCTACACAACTCATTAAATAAGCCCATGTGTATACCTTCTTCCCTCTCAAAGGAAACTCTCCTATCTTAAAGAGTAAATCCCCTCTCTTATAGGGTAAACTCTTCTTAACTTTTAAACTCTACGAGCGGTTCCTACACAACTCGATAAACAAGCCTATGTGTATACCTTTAACTTTACGAGCGGTTCCTACACAACTCGATAAACAAGCCTATGTGTATACCTTTAAACTTAATTCTCTTAAACTTAGGTTTCCCTTAAACCTAGATCCTTCTTAAACTTGGGTTTTCTTAAATCCTTTAATTGGGTTTCTTAAACTCCCAACTCTTGAGCGGTTTGGCAACTCATTTAAAAAAGCCTCCAATGCCTTGTAAATAGCTTCGTAACGGGTCTTCAAACAGGTGCGGGTTACGACACCTAATTAAAAAAAATAAGCCTTCGGAATTTTATCAAAATAATTCCTTGAGGAGTATGCGTCATAGAACGTGAACCATATCCCCTATGTGTGTTTGAGCGAGAGTGTTTGACGAAAGTATGAAAGATGTTGTGTGTTAGACCAAGGATTTATTTAAACATTCAAAATTTTCAACGTATTGAAAATTTTTCTTGGGTCGTCGGGGAAATGTGGTATTCCATTATTTGGAACCACATCTTTTAGTTTATTTACGTATAAACACGTTACTCTTTCTTTATGTTATTATATTAAACAAACCACCTTTTGATATATTTTCCTATTGATATTCTATGACACTTATATTTAACTCACTTTTATATTCTGTAGCACTGTTTACCTCTGTAAAGCATACTCTTAATTATCTCTTGATTGTTTTATCATCCAAATCGATTTTATAGTATTTAATTGTCCCTTTTGTAAAAACTTTAGAATATTTATATTCTGACGTTTTCATCTGTCATCTGTCGTAATTTACTTTTCTAAAACATAGACAGAACACATCATAGATAA
Source organism: Agrochola macilenta (assembly GCA_916701695.1). Taxonomy (NCBI): domain Eukaryota; kingdom Metazoa; phylum Arthropoda; class Insecta; order Lepidoptera; family Noctuidae; genus Agrochola; species Agrochola macilenta. The sequence continues at coordinate 2,527,990 of OU753554.1, read as the reverse complement.
GTACACTCTATCTTCTCTCATAAAGTGGGTGTACACACTGAACCTTCGCAATAAGCATAGATCTAAGATTTCTCCTCTGTAAGCCGTTTTTATTAGTGCTGGTCATATCTAAATTAAGAATTAACTTGAATATGTTTTAAAAACGTTTAAAATATGACACAGAACGATAAAAACGGTCTTCATATTTGAAGAGTCTAGTCTTGTCTTTAGCTTCGGAGAGTCGTATTTTTAACTTGAGACGGAGTCACTGTTTTTATGCCCTTAAGTCTTATTTGTTGAACAGTTAGCTACTCGAATATTAGTCTCTTAAAACTAGCATAACTAGCGTGCGCGAGTGTCCTAATTTTATTGTGTAATTTAAACTATCGATACTGAGTGGATTATGTCAATAAACATTCTAGTACTGTGTAATACTGTGTTTAATTCGCTCGGCCCTCCTGCCTAGCCCTGTAGGAGGTGCTCACTTCTAACGAACTCTTAACCACGCGGCGTAAAACGCCGCGAGCACACGCACACGAAGGCCTCCGACACTAGACGTCGTTACTCTCCGAGAGAGACCTCCGCCGTCACCTGTGACGCTAGCGCGGTCCTCCCGCTAGGCGAGGCGTCTCAAAGCGCCTCCATCTACAAAGTCTCACAACCTCTACTCCGTTCCACAGACTGGAGTGTACCTCCAGGGGGGATAATCCTCAGCCCAGCCTCCTGCACGCTGCCTGCGGCCTGCCTGCCTGCCCACCTGTTCCACTCCCTGCCTGCCTGTTCCTGCCTAACCTGAGCCTGTCTTGTGCCTGTTCCTGCCTAACCCGAGCCTATCCTGTGTCCTAAACTTAATTTTACTTTTACTAATTTTAATTTTTAATTTTAATACCTTTTTATTTTAATTTAATTTGTGACCTACGTTAACCTCCACGGAGGAAAACGTTACGTTACAACTTATACACTAAAAACAGTGATTTTCACAATGTTAACACTAGAAATAAGGACAAACTACGAGCTCCCTTTCACCGGCTTCATAAAGTTCATAACTCATTTGTTGGGCTTGGTATAACTTTTTATAACAAGCTACCCTCTTCTTTGGTAGATTTGCCTTTTAATGCGTTTAAAACGAAAGTAAAATCCAAGCTTTGTTCAAAGGCATACTATTCTATCAACGACTACTTAAATGATAAGAATAGTTGGTCGCTGTAGTTAACTCAAGACAATGTTTATGTTCTTTCTCCAGCTTACCCACTGACAAGTTATATGAGTTTATATAAGTAATTGTTTAATTTATTTGACTATAAAAGTCAAATTATTTAAATTTAATTATTGTTGACATTTTAAGTCAAGTTATTTTAATTTATTTTTGACAAAATCTACTCATCACACTGTTTTTTTATGAGTTGTATTGCAATATGTGGTTAGCTAGTGACCTCGACAATTGATCATATTATTTATTACTATTAGTAATTAACTGTTTGTTTATTTATTTTACCTCGATGGTCCTAGTTTATCATTTATAACTTCCAGTTACAACTATATGTAAGCGGGCACGCCCTTTATGCCTGGTGGCTTTTATTAAGATATTAAGTTCTGTTTACGTTTTGTTTTTTATTTCTGCCTGAGTATAGTTCTCGATGATTTTGTTTGGTATATTGGCGTGTGCTAGCTTATATATGGCTAATAATTTAAATTATGTTTTGTGTTGCTTAATGTAAATTATTTTGAATACTATTATATAGAATCTTCTTTTTGTTCTTTTAACTGAACAGACAGCTGTGCAGCTGGGGAGTTTGTTGCGCCACTTCTTCTTCCCAGCTAACGCACTAGGAAGTGGTGAAGGGTGGGCGTTTTGGGGGACTGTCTTATGTAATTTTGACGTTCGAAAAGTGCTGATTCTCAGCCTAGTTTGAATAAATGACTTTTGATTTGATTTGATTTGATTTGACACTTACAAAAAAACACTCAATTAATCAATCAATCAACCAAACCTATCACAGTCCACTGCTGGACAATAGGTCTCGCCCACGCTACGCCACAACATCGTGTTCACCGCCTTCCACATCCAATCTCTCCCAGTCACCTTTTGACGGTCGTTGGTCCATCTAGCTGCCACCACTAAGCTTGCCGATACGCGAAAAAAAAACACTAAACAACACTAAAAAACCCCTGTCCAATCTATACTCAGAAAATCACTTAGGGACACCCAAAAATGAAACAAAAAAATATCCTTTCCACAAATTGTGCAGTAACATTTGTACATAAAGTGTACATACGATCCTGAGACCGTCCTAAGCTCCTTATATTTATGTAAGACACGGGTGAAGTTAAATAAAAACGCTGACATATCTCTTAGAAGGCCACGTGTTGTCGTAATTGAGTTTCTCGCTCATATTCGCTAGGCTTTCGCTTGAACAGTTTTTTCTCACGTGTGTTTGTCGCATGTAGCCGTGTACGTATTTTGGCAGCTGGTTATGGTGTTTGTGCATGGAAGTGTAATGGAATTGAATGTTTGTTATTTGAAAATGGAATGTTTCAGCTAGTAAACTTTTCTAGGTACCTTCATGAATTTCCGTCATGTCTTGAGCGTTTCCTTTTTTTGTGGTGTTCCTGGTAGTCCTCTAGTATTAGTCATTTTATCACTATAACTAGGGAACCAATTCCGCCTGTACCTACAATTGTTTTTATAATTCACGCAGCTCAACAAAGGCTAAGTATCTTTATACTCGTAGTAATAAACGAATCTCTTGCTGGTCATTTGACTTTGCAGAGAAACGTAATAATTCTAAAGAAAATTCAATTAGAGCAGAACATCCAGCAAAAAGTTAAGTTAGACACTAAACGAAACTAAGCACCTTTAAACATTTATTACGCTCGCGCTACAGTGAATAGTGAACCTTAGCGACAATTGTAAAGATGTACAATTTCTGAGAAAACTGAGAACGAAAATAGAAACAATTTCATTTGTCTGTGATTATGCCAGTCACGCAGGACAAATTTTCATGGGCCATGTGATAACAATCTAAGTATTTTCTTTGTAAACCCAAAATTGACACAACTACTAACATTTATTTTTAGATGGCACCACGTAGTTAGGGGATGCTATTAGTATATAAAGTGTATATATAATTATAATCCTCAACCTCACCTCTGGGATTATCCCAGAGGTGAGGTTGAGGATTATAATTGCTTGGCTTTGTTCAGAATAAGTCAACAAAAAAGCAATCTCTCTAGCCTTTTCCCAACTATGTTGGGGTAGGCTTCCATTCTAAACGGATGCAGCCGAATACCAACATCTTACATGGCGCAACTGCCTATTTGACGTGCATAACCCAGTACTAGGTAAAGCGCAGGGCACGCTGGGTACGATACGAAGTTCGTTTAGCTTCGAGGCCTGCGCTTAAATCGATACCCCTTGGTAAGACTGGTTGCCAGACTTTTTGGCTTCTGACTACTAATACTCCACGAATGACAGCCGGGACCAACGGCTTAACGTGCTTTCTCTGAGGCACAGAGGAGTCTCGGTATGTAAAGATAGTCACCCATCCACGGACCAAACCCGACAAACGTAGCTTAACCTGATAACCTGAGGGATCAACCCGTGCGGCTTGTTATTACTTAGCCACGAGCTCCTCTAAATGCTGAGCTAAATGTAGTTACATATTAATAATATATCTACAGCAGATGATCTTTTATTATAATGAAGAAATTAGGTAATCGTTTTCAAGAAGTAAACACAGCATCTTGTTAATACAACATTCCATTACACTACATTCTCACTTACGTAGATTTAATTCCAAAAGAGTATTGTTGTTAAATACAGTTATGCCCAGAACGGCACCCATTTCCACCAATTTGTATGTATGAAGCGCCACTTATTTTCTTTTAAAGGGACGTGTGTATTGAATTTACAGTCCAAAGTCGTTTATAAACACCATTGAGTTCAACCATTACCTTTAATGCTTCGGTAGACTTATAAGTGCTGTAGAAAAATAAGGTTCCTTTTACATTTTCATTTTAAGTGCTACGTTAAAAAGATCTTGTAAGGTAAGTGATAAATAAATAATCACAACCCTGGAGTGCGAGTTAATTAACAAGCGCTTTACATTTTACTTATTTTATAGTTTATTAGAAGTTCATCCAAGGTTCAGGTTCAGAATTTTCTTAAAATAAAAACTCACCCAAGCAACCATTTCCTGCAAATCTTGCTGAAAAAGTTGCGAAAGTACAGCCTAAAAGTAGAATTAGCACCGCAATGTCTTCGCTAAAACGCCACCCGTTTAACTCAATTTCTGTCTAAAAAGGGATACTTAACTCGTTTTTTGTTTGTATTTTTTCCTGTACAGAATTCCTGTCTATTTTTCGAGTAAGTTGGCGCAATTCCAGCTGTATTCAAGTCCCGGGAATATTACTGTGATGCTATTTAAAAGAAGTGCTTGGGGATATGTTTTTAATATTTTTTGACGACTTGCTACGTTGATTACTTTCGGTTTGGAATTATATTTTGATTTTTAGAACTGTAAACTAGGTAAGGTGAAGGAAAACATCGTGAGGAAACCTGGACTTAAAGTTAATATAAGCCTGAAATCGCCAACCCGTCTTAAACAAGCGTGTTGAACGATGCTCGTGCCTTCTCTGTATGAGAAGAGGCCTTTGCCCTGCAGTGGGACAATAATAGGCTGATATTATTATTGTATTATCATTTCCGTTATTTCATTTATATACATATCATTTACATTTTAAAATATTTATAAAAAAAAAAAATTACCCACCGGTATCAGGAACATGGTTCAAGCTACTGAGAGACTGAAAGAAGAATCTCCTTATGATACGCGCCATGTCCAAAAGTACCGCTTTATGGATCAAGCCCTCGATCCAGCTACCTAACGAGAGCCTCCTCAGGTGTTGGTCGAGGCTTATTATAGATAAGGTTATCTTTTATATTATAAGTTTGTAGAAAGTACTTCTTTGTAACGGCAGGAATTTTGGATCGAAGATAGCAGCTCCTCACTAAGTAGTGAGGAGCTGTCCAGATCCCTGCGGCTTGATTTGCAAAGTTTTTGACCTCTCCGGGTACCATAGCTGTCTCTTACCACAATCTAAAGCTGAGTAGATTAGGTAACGAACAAAATGAAGAAGAATGTCCTCGGTTTTAATTTTAAAACGTATTCTAAGCGTTGAAGCTCGTGACTAAGTAATACCAGCCGAACGGGTCGATCGATCAGATTAGGCTACGCTTGCCGCGGTCAGTCCGTGGATGGGTGACCATCTTAACATACCTAGACCCATCCGTGCCTCGGAATGAACATTTAGCCGTTAGTCCCGGCTGTCATTCTTGAATCTTTGCAGTCGTTACGGGTCGTCAGAAGCCCGAGCGTCTGAAAACCAATCTTACCAAGGGGTATCGTGTTACCCAGTAACTGGGTTGTGGAGGTCGATTAAACTGGAAGCCGACCCCGACATAATTGGGAAAAAGCTAGGCAGATTGATTATAAGCGTAAAAAAACTGCAGAGTTTACCAAACAAACTTAATCTTAGGATAAACACATTTTCAGAAAAGCTTCAAATAAAATCCGTCAGTTAATTCACTAACTAAGTTAAACGTTTCAAGATCTCAGAGCAATTAATTCCTGAGTCCTGTTTTTACAAAACTGCGAAGCTTTTTAGCGGCAGTCCTCGAAATTATTTTTCGGCCGTAAATTAGATTCGGTTTCTTTACAAAACCTTTCAAAACATGTTTGTTGTTTACGCCCTGATGGTGCATTAAGTAACTTAATAATAGATGTTTTTATGTGCTTTGTCTAAGTGTTTTTTGGAAACTGTTTTGTTTAGGTTGAGGTAAAGTTGGGGATACATTCGTCGTTCAAGGTTTCTTCTCTCACCTGTTACAGGACGAGAATACTGTGGAAAACGGTTTACTGCAAACCACTATTTTTTATGTATTATACAACGTGTTTTTTTTGATATCCCATAACTCTAGGGTTATATTATTTAAGTTAAAAGAACACAAAATCTCCTAGAATAGGTGGTCCAAAAATGCATAGTTTCGAAGATATAATCAATCTTAATTAAAAAAATTGTCACCAGTGTGACGAATCTTTACTTTTGCGACGTTGCCAAACTTCGCAGTAGTGTAGTAAAGTAATTCATTTAGTGTAGTAAAGTAGAATTACTTTACTACACTAAATGAATTACTTTACTACACTACATTTTTATTCATATTTAAAGCTAAGAAAATGCGACGTTGTCATATTTCACGTAAGGGTGTTTTATATTAATAATCGTGCCTTTGTCGAATTATTTTGTATGAAAAATTAAAACAAAAAAAAAAATATGATTGAAGAATAATTCATATGCCAGTTGGTTCTTTGATATGGTCTCAATCATACCCTAGAGTTATGGGATATCAAAAAAAACACATTGTATAATTAAAATGCTGCAGCACCAATTGCATAACTACATAGAATTACAAAAAGGTACCTACATAATATTGACAAATTGTATACAATTTATTTTAAAACTAACATGGAACAGTCTCTTGCACTTTCTCTTACCGAACACCCCAGACATATACATACGTATAATTTGACTACATTCATCCGAAAACACATCACATCCAGGGTTGGCAGTCAGAAGGGCGTTGAACATCTTCAAAGTACGACACACTAGGTATTCAGCTCTGGCGACAGTTTTGGATGACGGTCGCGTAAAAAGATTGTGCCTACTGTACATGACTATAGGAATCTCATCAAGAACGGGTTATTTAAAAAGCTTTTACTTAATAATATACTTATTCTATAACTGTGTTCGTATAATGTAGTGGGGTTAACAGTCGCAGCAATTACCTTATAATAATTGTAACTTATGATAATGGAACCAAATCTTTCCTTACCAAAAGCCATTTAATGTAACCACCCAGCCAGAATACATAAGAGGATACAATAAAATCCAGGCGGCTCAAAAATACATCAATTTCAGCACAGCTCATTGTGCAAATTCAACGGACGAAATGGATTTGGTGAATTGACCTTAAAATGGACAATGTGGAACGGACTAATCGGAATATTGTCAGGCATAAGATGTCAGCTGAAGCGGGAATCAATCCGTAGACCAATTTTGAACCTATGATTTCTTAGCAGCCCGGAGTCTGAGTCCGACGAATCTGTGCCCGGTTGATGGCAATAGGCTCACCCCCTATTACATGGGACTAAAATATAACTCTCATCTAGTTCAGTTAAGCTTAGTGCCAAATCTTCTCGGTTTATCAAAATGAAATGATTTGAGGCTCCACAATAATAAACAAAAGTTATATCGCATATTTTACAAACAATGTTTTAAGTGGACTATAGTGAATTTTGCCATAAAAATTAAATCGTTTTCGCCATTCCTTCTCATTTAAATCATTTTGATATTTTTAATGTTTTTTTTTAAAAGAAGTATCAAAAATGAAATAAAGGAAATTACAACTGTTGTCTTAAAACAGACAGAATATAAATCAGAAAGAAAGAAAAAAGAAAGGAAATGGTTTATTCTGCACAAATTCATTCAGGAATAACAGCTTTCACTTTTTTGTCTCCATTGTATCTTAGTAACAAGGAAGCAAAATTAGTAGCTATATTTTTACTGCTGCAAAAATATATTGCTAGTAATACAAATCAAATCGCTGTCGCTTATACTTCAGCCAACTACTATTAAGGGCGAAGGGACAAATACCATCAGGAAAGGTCGGTAAAACCACTGCCCTTACTTAACCCTATAAACATACACAAACCGAAGGTGTTCCGTGCAAACGCACGTGTTAAGTATTTAATTTATGTTAATATGGAAACAGTTTTGAATTTCATTTGAGGGGTTAATTAAATTATTATTGTTGTTGAAGTAAAACTTCTTCTTAAATTCTTCTTGTAAAACTATTTAGAGTATCTCTAGTTTGATATATTTTACAGGACAAACCTGTAGTTATGTATTAGTTAAGGCTTTGAGCTTTCATTTGCAATTATATAAATTAGTACGTAACTAATGGTAACAAGATATAGACACCAACCACCATCACAGGAGATTTCTCTCCGTGGTATTGAAGAGCGCGCTGGAGAATACCGCGGCGGGATGCGAAGGCATGCGACGGTATGAGCCAGAGTCCGCTAAGGTTCACTCCGCATTTCCCCCGTGGCATACCGCGGGATGTCCCGGGATGCTCTTCGGCAAATCCTCCTCGATGCCGTCCTTCGTCGTCCGCCTTTAGTCGCAATTCGAATTAATATTTACTCCTATTCTTATTTGGATTTTATTTGATTTATGCTGTCTTAGTTAAACTCTTTTTTAGTGGCTTTTCTGGCTGTGTTAGTTCATATTTTAATGGTTGCATTTCTACATTAACGTCACATACATACATAGAATTCAAATTATAAGAAGATACCGTAACAAAAAACAATTCCACCACCTACATTAACATCACTACATTCTTTAACTACCCCAATAACAACCCACTAAATGGCAGTACAGTAGTTCTACTCACCTAACAGAACTAAACACAGCAGCAGCTGTTCGGAATGAACGGAGACTATTCCATTGACACACTAATGTCACAAAATAGATAGTTACAGAAGGCCAGCACCATGCAACGAGCGAAAACTCACGCACACATAGACATGCGTCTACGCACAGTGAGTGCGAACGCACTCGTGACAGTCGTGCATTTGTTTGAGATCGCCGTACGCGTCTATGTGTGCGTGCGACTATTTGCGTTACATGAAGCCAGCCTTCTGTACCTACATATTTTTTTAATGGTGTCTGGTGTCAGCTGCCTCGTTCACCACACGTCGTAAAACTTGATTGAGGGGAAGAATGTCGTGAGTAAGTGTCGCAGTTACCAATATGTCTCTGTCCTACACAGCATTAGATGTAGGTGATGTATTTTCGTGTCGTGCCTATGAATATGGTGTTGTTGGGTGCGGTTTTTTGAGAAAGAAAAAAAAAATATTGAAGAAAAGAAAGAATATAATATTGTACATAGCGAGGTGAAAAAAAGAAAACACCTATGAAACTTTGAAAGAGCAAAAAGGCGATTTTCTAAACAGTTTTGGTTGATAACATCGAATGAAATCTGTTTTAACTTCAAAATCATTAGGTAAAACGTTTTGGGAATCATAAACTGCCTACAGTTTTAAACCAAATTACTCTGAAGTGTGGTTGTATAGAACCTTTATAAAACAGAACCATAATAATTACAAACGACTCAACAAATTAAACATCAATACCAGACTTTCAAACATTGCAAGCACAACTCCGCAACATTTTGACAGCTAAATAATAGCTCTGAAACTCAACAATAATCAGGCAACACCGCTCTCAAAATTAAGACGAGCCTTTAAATTTTAAGCGCAAAACAACAAAATAACGATTCTCTTTAAGGGCTATAACAGACACGATACTTTTAGCATCGGCGACTGGCGATTTTGTGACTGTATCAATGCTGCATCGCGTTTTGGCGACTCAATCCATCTTATTACAAAAGAATATCTAAATTTAGCCCGAGCCTAACCCTTTTAGCCAGTTTTCATATTTAGAACTTTATTTCGACTTATGTAAAGTTCTTAACACAAAACTGACAAGTTATGCACCACTTGTGTCCATCAGTTTTCTAAAGATTGCTGTTTTTCGGTTTTTGTTAGGTTCTTATTTCTGAAAGCCTGAAGAAAAACCTAAAGCCTTGTAATAAAACCGTTTGCATTTAGTTACGGTAAAAAAACTGACCATCGCGCCAGAATGATACCAAATGCTCAATGCATCAAAATGTGACATGTGAGCTATAACGACCTTCCGTAAAACGACGATCTCTAATCGCTGATGTTAATAGTATCTTGTCTGCTGTAGCCTTAATTTATCTCAATTATTTTCCGACACGGTGAAGTTGAAATGGCAGAAGCGGAAACCATCGCGATAGAATGGCCGAAACAGTTTTGGAAACTTCTATAGAGCGAAGCCACGAGAAACAAAAATAAACGAACTGTTGCAATTAAACTTTACGAGCCTGAGAGCGGATCGGGAACTATTCGGTTTTTGGGATCCCTGTTGAAGCTATAGTTTTGTTTTGTTTTGTGGTTTGTGAAAGATGACATGGCTAGAAAGGGGGTGACTAGAAACTAGAAAGGGGGTGACAGAGTTGACGACTAATAGAAAGGGGGTGACTAGAAACTAGAAAGGGGGTGACAGAGTTGACGACTAATTGAGAAGTATGGAAGAAAAAGAAAAATAAATTAGGATATGGGCAGGAAGATAAGCTTTTGGTTTCCAATATTTATATTTCTTTTTCTATAAATAGGAATATTTATTTATTTATTTATATATACACAGTAAAATAGATACAGATACGACATAATCATAATTATGAGTACAAAGGTACTGCTTATTTCTTAAGAAAATTCTTCCAGCAGACCTGCGAAAGGAGAAATGAGAAAGAAATGTATACAATAGTGTGTGAGAACAAGAAGAGACAAATATAAATATGCGAAGTCTTAAACTAAAATATCAAAATATACCTACACATATAACGTAATAAATTACTATATACTTAAATAAATACATAATGCTTAAATATATAAACATACATACTACAGTTATATAAATACTCACAGTTGAGAGGAAAGGTAATGCTCTTTTACTCTATGTATATTTAAATTGAGAAACAGTTTAGTTAGTTGGTAGTTTAGTTTATATATTTCGTCATCTACGAGTACTAGTAATCTAGTTAGAAGGACTGAAAGATCGAGGCAGGTCAACGTACCACATTTTATGTGAATCACCAGCTTGCTGCGGACTGAATTCTGAAGAGTAGTGGTTAGACCTATTTTTATTTCATGAAATATTGCTAATTTCGAGGCATACATCACTGTTTGTAACAATCATCAGTTACATCCCAATGTGACACGAAAACTTCAACAACTATAAAAGGACGTTAACAAATTCAAATATAATTTTATAAAGGCCGCGAATTTAAAATCCAGGGACAATGATGTAAAAATCCTCTTACCTCATAATTTACTGCTTGAGCAGCGCTGAACATTTGTGGTGAGTGACATCGCAAAAAAAATCACACTAGCTGAGCAACAGGCGGGTTGGACGCAAAAACTATCTATAGGCTTGGATGTGGGGTAAAGAGCAAAGGAAAATGTGTTGCTATTATATGCCCAAAACAAGGTACATGTACATGGTAGGTATCAAACATATTATACTAGCGTAGAGTTTAAAAGCGTGTGTTGTATAAATATAACCTTAGATGCGTCTACATAGAGTTATTGAAAATTCATCAAATAAACGTGAACATGCATTAATTCAGCATTCAGGAGAAAATATTCTGCCTTCCTAATTTCCACTAGCTTCCTTTGTGACAACCTTTATTGAACGATGAACTAAGGAAAGCTCAGTGAGAGTAATACACTTAACGAAGGATTTTTGACAAAAAGGGCACACTTATTACCCTTGCATTATTAATAGTTCTACCTAATGACCAACCATGAAAATTGTATTCTATAACAATAATGAGTAGTTCCATTTTCAGCACCTAAACGAAGAACATACAAAGTTTTTTTTGAAGATACCTCACTAGTAATTTTATTATTTCCTGTCCTCTATGAAACTCATGTATATACTGCGGTACTAGATGCTTTTTAATGGAACCTTAACTTTTGCAGCAAGCGATTGATGGTCGCAGCGTGCAGTTTTTATTATAATGATCCTTTCTGCTTGCTCGTCTTTTTTGTTGCTTTTAATGCAAAGCAAATAGTTTTGGAGTGTTTTTAACATTTGGAATTATTATTGAGCAAAATGATTTCTTTTTTGGTATGGTTTTGGATAACTTTTATAAAAAAATAAGTTTTCGATCCTTATGTATCTAATTATTTCACCTACATCACTCAAAAGCATAGGCATTGACCGATGTAGGAACTGTTCTTATTTAGGTTACAACTGTTGTGTGTACGTACGGGTTTCTTCCATACTGAAAAATACAGTTTTCAAATTTGTTCTTTGTTTATGAGGTCATGTCCAAAAGTCCTGTAGTCATCGACCACCCTGTTTTTTGCATTTTTACCATCCACAACATTATTCTCAACTCCAAAAACATAATCTTCTTAAGGTTTCGGTCGGCCCGGGTACGTTAACAGTACGAGAGCGGTTAAACAAACCCAGTACCTACAACAAAAACACAACTTAAAAACATTCGAACAAAAATACAACGCTCTTTTATCAAAGGTTCTCGATCACCTAGCACAAATAACAAAGCACCCTGTGAACCGACGCGCCTCGCCACGTGGATACAAAACAAACCACGACAAGACTCGCTATTCGATATTGGCTCGTTAAAGGACTTGTGAAAAGAAAAGACCACACGTGTATATAAACCGTAACTTGTTCTAGGAGTACTTTACGTATACAATTGTTACAGTATGTATCACCGACGATGTTGTGGAATTGGCGTAGTTTTGAGCCAATACAATTTAATACACTGTCGTCGAGACGTTGAAGAAGCAGGTACCTACTTATGTAAACCCGATTCACATTTTGTTCACTTTTGCCTTTCATTCGGCATCTTTCACTTGAAGTGCAACGTCTGAATTATATGAATCAAAAGTGAAAAATCGGCCAAGTGCGTGTCGTACCACGCACAATGAAGGGTTCCGTAGCTGGGATGAATTTATCCTAAGAACAAACTTAACATTGTAGTTGAAAAACATGTTCTCCCATACATTCCAACTGCAAATGTAAGTTTGTACGCACAATATTGTGAGATTTACCTTATTTAAGACTATTTACTTCTTATAGATTTTCCTGTAATCTATGAAGATTACAGGAAAATCTATAAGAAGTACATATAAGAAGTTACTCATGTAAAGAACTATTCTGTATTTTTTTCAGAATTTTAGACTGTAGTAGCAGTAGTTTAGGAGATAAGCCCCCCCTTATCAATTAAATAAAATTCTACAACAATAAAATTCTACGTCTTATTGGTAAATTTTCATAATTTTTCTTAAATATCTCTAAAATGTATATATTTTAAATCTTCGCAATAAACCCTTTCATTTGAGTCACACGGTACAGTTAGTAAAACTGATTTTTTTATTATTGATTATTTGCCCCCAAAAGTGACTCTATATTCAAAATTAATTAATTTACGTACACGTCCGTGTTTGGGTCACAGAAATACAAAATGTGTACAAAATTTCAACTTAATAGGTCCATTAGATTCGGATCAAATTGGCTGTGACAGACGGCCAGACAGACGGACAGATACACGAGTTTGTTTGTAGATTGGATGATTCGTCATTTTACAAACGGCGCCGTCCGTTTACAAACGCTCGTGGTTATGCAAAATGCCTAAGGCAAAATGTAAATTACCTAGTCAATATATACCGCAACATTTGATGGATAATATTCAAACGCCGTTTACAAAATACCGCGGCAAATTTAAGAATTTAGTTCTATTTCTTACCACGCGCGTCGCTGCTAATCAAAACAAGAAAAATGGCGTCAAGTAGTGGGTTTGTGAAAAAGAAAAATATTAACTTAAAAAAAAAAAAAAATATTAATAAAACAGTGCAAATTCTACATCTGCAAAGGACTTTCCACAAAAAAACTGTTATAATTTACTCTGATTTTAAGTCTTCATATGAACTTGATTGCTCGAATAAAGTCTGATTTGTCCAACCTGTGTTTTATGATGATAACTCTACAATAACAATCAATGTCGAAATTATAACAATTGAACGAGTTGCCAATTTGCCTTAGGCGTTTTGCAAAACCGCGAGCGTTTGTAAACGGACGGTGCCATACATAAAATGAGAAATCATACAGTCTGCCTGCGACATAATACCAATTACAGGTGTACACGACATTCACATAAAACAAAGGAACCTTCGTAAATTATATAAAATTAAAATATTATTTTATGAAAACTTAATAACGTTGACAACTGCAGTGAAAATACTGCAGTACTATTAGCTAAAGTTCAAAGAACCCAAGCAAAAACAAAGCTTATTACTGCCATCCACCACGTGGAACAAAATAAACGATAGTAGCATCACCCTATCGGATATTGCCTCGATATAAAATTACTTCGAAGCACGTGATCCGAGTTCTAATCGAGTCTGTAAGAAATCATGCTGTACAAAGTGCTCTAAAAGAATAATACAGAAGAGCTCTCTCTTTCTGTCTGGCCAGTGTTTTATTTGCCGTTTTTAAAGTTGGAGTTAAATAATGTTGGGAAAGTTTGTTTTTAGAGGAAAAGTTTTTGATGCCATTTTTTCTTGGTGAAAATTAAAATGAAGATGGTGTATATATGTATTATTATAAACATCTGTCTTGCCCTTTGAGTAAAACAGGTATGATGTTACGTAAAGTACCTAAATAATTATGCAAACATATCGTGTCCAGCGTGTGCTGTAGCCTGCACGATGCAGGAGCTGATGGACGATACTGAAGGTGCCAAACTCGTAGCGAAATTCTGGGCTGACTCTATAAATAAATTGTCATCGACACGCTAAAAAGAATTTATGTCTATGTCCTTAAGCTACAGTTTTGGTATTGAAAAGACAGTTGAGCTGATTTATAAGTAAAAATGAAACACCTATAGGAACTTATATATAGGAACTTATTGGGGATGGTCCAACAAAATAGTGAATTTGTGGAAAAACTATGTTTTACGGCAGAAAACATAGTTTTTCGGTTCGTTTGGTTTGAAATTTCCAAAAAGTAGAAAATAAATCATTTCTACTTTTTGGAAATTTATACAGGACAAACTTTTAACCAAAGTCAAAATGCTAGCTAACTTTCTTCTTTATGTTCATATTTTTTATTTCTGGCTAGCCGCCATGACATTTACTGGGATAGTTATTAAACCGTCAAGTAGAAACTTGTTGTTCGCATAGTTTTTAAGTCGACTTGATGAAACTAACTTTTTTAAGGATTTTTTTAATGAAACTGCAAAATACAGTTCGTTATAGTACTACTGACGCAATTTTTTTTACATGAATGATGGTCTTCCATTTTAAAACGATACCGCGAGTGTTGTATTTATTTGTGAGAATTAAAGTAGTACCTATAGCTATGCACTATGGGCAATTGTCAACTATGAGATGATTTTTACAGCCTCTATCGTGAACTGTCACGTTGGTGTTGGTACCACGACAACATTCCTTTCGCAGTAAATAAACCTCTGATTTTGGATCATAGTAAAAATCCCAGTGAATTTATGCTTGTTGCTAATGGGTTGCTGCTTGAGTTGCTGTCAGAGGCAAAATAATGAGAAAGAACTGTACGAACTATGTTAGAATTTGAAACTGGTCGGGCAAACTCAATACCTATAAAAGATATACCACAGAGACTAATAAACGAGAGATACCTAAACCAAATCTTTATATAGACTAAATCGAAGGCAATACTGCGGATATATTCCTCGATCCAATTGCTAAACGGATTGGTATTGCAACCCGACCCAACAATACAGTTTATTGCAAGCACATCGCGGCGACCACAAATCCTCTGAAAGTGGGGATAAAAGCGTTTATTTGTTCAGACTAATGCACATTTTATGCGGGACCCCCGCTCCTTATGACTTACGTGACGTAATTTTGTGGTACAAGTAAGAAACTGAAGACTTAAAGAAAAGAAAGAAAATACGTTAATTTGCGGTGAACATGACGCAAAAAGAACACATACACAAAAATAATAAGTTGGGGGAAAATATGCGTCATATCCACGCAAAACGGCTATCGCTCAGCATAATGCTGTGACCCTATGCGAGACAGAGCCCCAGCGCTGGTTTTCAGCGACAGCCGGAATCTACAATGATGGATGCAAGAAGAACAGGACCGGTCAATTTGGCAACATTTGGGAGAGACCTGTGTGGCAGTGTGGTGGCTCAGTGTATAGCAGTTGTGGCCCAGTAGGTGCGGCCGTGACTTGCTGAGTTGTAGGTTGAAGGTTCGCACCGATTCAGACTCTTTATTTTGTGTAAATTATTTCATCACCACTGCTCTCAAAACGGTGAAGGAAAACATCATGAACTATATCGTGAAATCGTGTGTAATCGTGATCATCCTACAGCAACCGTTACTGGGCTCGCGTGGTGAATTACGGCCTACTCCCTGTCACAGAGTGGCGGCCTGCATCCCAGCAGTGGTAATATTATGCTATAATGGAGCCAGTCAAACAAACGCAGTGCATATAACTACTGACCGCCACCGCCACCGCCTATGTCTGAGCAACGCATTAAAGGTCATGCTCTTTGACCGTCCTGCAACAGCAAATTGAGTTAGCACTGATGTCGAAAATTGAAAGTTGTAGAGCTAATTAGTCCTAAAAGCCTGGCCGTTATGAATTTCTGGAAAACATCGTTGTTTTGCTGACCTGCCGGAGTTGAAATTGGGTTGGTAATAACAACTACTGGAAATCGCTGGAAAAAGATGGAAGAAGGTCTGTGTCCCAGCAATACAAACATTATATATGATGTTGGGGAAGATATGTGTCCAGCTGTGAATGTCTTTTGACGACAAAGCCGGAAGCTGCTAAAAACCAGCCTGTGAATGATTGGTGGCATCGGGATGAGAGTGGCCAAAGATTGTGTTAAATGGCATGTGATTGGAAAGGCCATGTGTAGTAGCCGCTATAGGCAGATGATGGATAGTCTATGGAGAGATTAAAGACTCAGCAGTGTGTGGATATATGTAGGCTAGTTTAAATGTTATCGTGGATGTTCATGCCTTTGCTTGCTTTCCACCCAATGAAAAGGAGGTTATTAAATGAGGATGATGAAGGATTTTAATTTATTCTGTTAATTGATTAAAGCGGGCACATGCACTTCCCTGTTCGTTTATTATTCTAGCGGACACTCGTGAGCTGCTGCTGAAAATCACCGTCAGGTGGTGACCTTGTGCTGTCATCTAACATTATACTGAGCTGTGGCACTTTTGGCATTAAAAGCATTGTTTTCTGTCATTAAGGTGTTCACAGTGCTGGGCACACCACAATTGCGGCACTAAGTCCTCTCTTCGAGGAGTGGCTAGAGAGGCGCCTATGCGCGATGCCTGCCGGGGTCGCGGGAAATTCCGAAAGGGATACCGTGGCCCCTGACAACGAACAGGCAACAGGAAGGAATACGGGTGGGTTTTAGTCAGTAAGAGTCTGACACGCCCTCCCGCTCCGCCCAGAGCGGGAGAAGTTATTTGATAATGACCTAAACAAAAAAAAAAGTAATTTTTTTGCTATAATGCCAATAAACCCATTTTTTTTCATTCTGTCTTGACCGGTTCTTCAGATTTCCTTACATAAAACAGAAATTGTAACACTAAAGGGTTTATTTGTCAACATTGCTTGAAGTTAGGTAAGGAATACCAACTGTTTAACTAAACATTTTGTCGTAAAGACATCTCTTAACTTTATGCAACGTTAATAAATAGAGAGTAAAAGTGTAGTTTTCATACTCGCTGTAAGTTTCTCCTCTACATCCCTCGCGAAATAGTCAGGACGCAAAGAATAGGCCTCCTCATAAAATTCGGCCCGTAAATATGAAAAGAAAAAGATTTCTGTGAATAATATAACATGATACCTATGTAACGACCCCTAGTCCCGCTGAATTATTGTCATGTTTACTATTGTTGTTGCGGTAAAATATACTAACATTTTGCTGTGATTTTTTACTTTTAAAAGTGCATATTTTATGAAAAGAACATCTGATTGCATGTAAAACATTCGATCAGACGTTATTTTCATAAAATTATAAATAAAAAGTATTTCAAAAAAATCAATACACGACATAATAATATATTTAGTAACCTAATCCGCTTAACTGTTCTTAAAGAGTCAAAGAGAAGAAATACCACGTCAAGCGTCGAGAGCAGTGTGACAACACCACACCCGACTGCTCTCGACGCTTCAATCGTCATCCTGAGGATGCCTAACTAATGTAACGAAATGATAACCGGCCTTAATTATCTTACGTAAAAATATTTAATCGTATTCTTTTTATTATTTATTATTACAAGCTTTTACTTAAGTAACAATAAGTACCGTCTGAGGAATGCCAAGTGTACCGAATTGTCATTATATAGCAATATTTTATGTTTATTACCGTCAGTAATGACTTTAATAGTCTTTTTTATTTTCTTCTGTTTATTGTAGGTAGTTCTTAAATGCAGTTCTATTCTCAGTGACCATAAAAAAATGCTCGGTAAACATTATTCCATTTAATTTGACCTACTAACGCTTAAGTCGAAGTTAACCCTCAAGTTTACTATAAAACATTGTAGATAATTTAACACAAAACAGTATCAAACATACTTAGTTTCATAATAATAATAATCCGAAAGTAGCTCTGTTTATCTGTTACCTTTTTCACGCCTAAACATTTTCAGAGATAGAGAGCATCTTGAGAAGGACAAAGGCTACTTTTTGTCCCGAAAATAATTCAAAAGGGGGTGATTTAGGGGATGAAAGTTTGTATTGGAACGGGAACGGGCTTTCCATACAAACTTTCATCCCCTAAATCACCACCTTTTGGATTATTTTTAGGCATTTCTCAAATAACATTGTGAAAATTCAAAATGCTTTTGGTAAGACAAAATAATTAGGTTCATGTTTCATAGTTTTTGAATAATCATCCTCTTAGAATAGTATCTTTTGATTCCGGTAGTATGTTTCCGTGGCATATTTTCTGACAACCACGCGGGCAAAGCCGCGGGCAAAGCTAGTCAGAAATAAAACATTAGATTTGAACAACCACGCTTAACCCTGGAATTAATCT
This sequence comes from Agrochola macilenta, assembly GCA_916701695.1. Lineage (NCBI taxonomy): Eukaryota > Metazoa > Arthropoda > Insecta > Lepidoptera > Noctuidae > Agrochola > Agrochola macilenta. Next base: position 2,509,218 of record OU753554.1, on the reverse strand, counting down.
GGAACTAAAATGCCATACCGATCACGCTTGACAGGCGGATTAGTTAGCAGCCGCAGAATGATGTTATTATAGTCCGAGCGGTAATTACACTTAACCCTCGTTGAAATCTGATTTAGTAGATAATTCAAATTCAATTTGTAGTGACGCTTGTTGCACGTCTATCGTGCCTGAATTTCTCATGTCCTAAGATATACCTGTTTTTTTTGTATTATCAAATGTCTTAATGTTAAATAATGTTGACTTTATTAAATACTATTGTACGGTACATAATATAACATTACGTTTATTTAGGTACCTAACCCGTAAGGCTAACACGCTTCTTTCCCCCGTACTGTTGGGCGGAGTATATACTTGTAGATACGTACACCCACATTTCACCAGTTATGTCAGTATCTTTGAAGATGGTGTTAGCTTATCTTAAATCTAATTTGACTCCCTTTGAGGACATCTAAAGCAAGAGAAAGTAGGCCATTTTTAAGCGAGGAATTTATAATTTGCAATGTATAAAGTAGGATAGCGATGATAGCAGATATACCTCAAAATTACTCACTCGCATCGTCAGCAAAACAGTTGCAGGACATGGAGACTGTGATGGATGAAGCACACAAAATGAAAGGGATGAATATAAATGTGAATAAGACGAAGGTTATGGTATTTAAAAGAGACGAGGATTTATCGGTGTGTGATGTGAAAATAAATGATAAGAGTGTGGAGCAAGTAAGTGAGTTTGTATATTTGGGGAGTCAGTTTACAAGGGATGGAAAGATTGATGAAGATGTGGAAAAGAGAGTAAATGCGGGATATAAAATGAATGGTGCTACACATGCGATTGTGACCAACCAGTCGATGCCCAAAAAGGCTCGACTAGCTGTTCACAATGGGGTTCTAGTGCCTACGCACGTATGGAAGTAAATGTTGGGTGTGGCAAAAGAAGCATGAAAGTAGAATGAATGTTGTGGAAATACGTTCCTTGCGAATCATGTGTGGTGTGACTATGAATGATAGGCTGAAAAATGATGTGAAAAGGCAGCGATGCGGTTTCAAAGAAGAAGACTATTTTGGGTGGAAAATTAAATTTTCGATGGTTATGACAAAATTGAGGTGTGATTTATTAAACGGAGAAACGTTCTCCTTAGGTGATAATTATTATTAAATATTTATTTATTCACTACCTTCGCTCCGCGGTTTCACCCGCATAAGTCTCGATCCCTTAAAAATATTGGGATAAAAAGTATCCTATGTCCTAATCGAGGTCATTAGCTACCTTTGTGCCAAATTTCATCCAAATCTGTTTAGCCGTTTTAGCTTGAAAGCATAACAAACAAACAAACTCACTTTCGCATTACAACGATAGTTAGGATGAAACTGTACACAAAAAAAAAAATACATAGAGATGCAGAAAGGTAACAATTCGAACAAAAAAAAACAAAAACAGCTGAAAATATTTTCGTAGGTATGCAATAGTAATTTATTGATCAATATGGAAAACGACTGTGCAATGAACTACCAAATGAATACCCTACTATTACATTAAAAGAAAAGAATTAAGCAATAGTTTTTTTATGTTTGAAAATAAACTGGTTGACACATCTAAAGCAAGAGAAAGTAGGCCATTTTTAAGCGAGGAATTTTATAATTTGCAATGTATAAAGAAGAATGGCAATGGTAGCAGATATACCTCAAAATTACCCACTCGCATCGTCAGCAAAACAGTTGCAGGACATGGTGACTGTGATGGATGAAGCATACAGAATGAAAGGGATGAATATAAATATGAATAAGACGAAGGTTATGGTTTTTGAAAGAGATGAGGATTTATCAGTGTGTGATGTGAAAATAAATGATAAGAGTGTGGAGCAAGTAAGTGAGTTTGTATATTTGGGGAGTCAGTTTACAAGGGATGGAAAGATTGATGAAGATGTGGAAAAGAGAGTAAATGCGGGATATAAAATTAATGGTGCTACACATGCGATTGTGACCAACCAGTCGATGCCCAAAAAGGCTCGACTGGCTGTTCACAATGGGGTTCTAGTGCCTACGCACGTATGGAAGTAAATGTTGGGTGTGGCAAAAGAAGCATGAAAGTAGAATGAATGTTGTGGAAATACGTTCCTTGCGAATCATGTGTGGTGTGACTATGAATGATAGGCTGAAAAAGGCAGCGATGCGGTTTCAAAGAAGAAGAAGAGTGACATAAAAGAAAAGAGTATGCTTAGATGGTTTGGTCATGTTTAGAGTATGAATGAAAGGCAACTTTACAAGGTAGATGTGAGTGGAAAAGCCGGGAGAGGACGCCCCAGGATATACTCGTATATATTGACCTAATTAGTGATATTCTTCAGAAAGGTCAGGTGCGCAGTACTTGCAACCGGCGTGCAAACTCAAACTCAAATTCAAAGCATTTATTTCAATTAAACCATTCACAGGCACTTTTGAATTGTCAAATAGTCGCGTCAGTTAGTCAGAAAGTTGAAGCTAGTTGCCTATTCCAAAACGTAGATCTTTATGGAGAAGAACGGGCAAGAAACTCCAAGGACACTCTTTTAAATATGGAAAATTACAAAATCCTGGGTACATTATTCTTGCGTGTATGACCTGATGTAACGTAGCAAAAGGAATATAATTTAAGGAGCGTTGAAGGTGGCGTTCTGTAGTTTTGGCCTACCCCCATGGGAAGAATTGAAGAGGAAATGCGGGTGGTCTTTTCTCCATAGAAACGCTCTCGTCTGTTTTCTTTCTGGTTTATGACCTTAAAGCAATGATTTTTTACAGTAAAATAAATACCAACTACTTGTATGTCCCTACGTTTTCTTTTTTGATGATACATTATCATTGTTTCACGCTTTTTAAAGCATATTGCCAATCTTTTTACACCTGCAGCCTGTGGGTCAGTTATTTGCAGCGGGCATACAGCGATCTGCGTGTCCAATACAACAATGCACTCAGGGTACTGTTGGGGCTGCAATGGCGTTGTAGTGCGTCAGGGATGTTTGCTGAGGCGCGAGTTGATGGATTTGCCCTGTCATAAGGAAAAGATGTGCCTCCCTACTCACTCGCGTTCGTGGTAGTTCCAACTCTATACTGTGTGTATTTGCAGATCGGGGGGAGTCCCCCATGCTGCAGAGATGGATGCGGCTTCATGTCTCATTTTAATTTGTGTTGTGATGAGTACTAACATTAGTTTTTAAGTATATTGTTACTAACAAGAATATGGACCTGGTCTGAAATAAATGTTTATTATTATTATTATTATTGTAAGCACTAGAACCCTCAAAAAATGCTCAAAATTGCCTATTTATACCGGCTGTCAACAGAGGTCTAGTGTACAAATTTTACAACTATTAATGAAAAAAGAAAAACATAGGGACACAGTTTCTTGGGCACGCCACAATTGCGGCCTCTCTAGCCACTCCTCAAAGAGGGGACCTCTTTGAGGAGTGGCTAGAGAGGCGCCACGGCGTCCTCACCTTCCGCCTGACGCAGGTCCTCACCGGACACGGTTGTTTCGGGAGGTTCCTGTTCAGGATCAAGCGGGAGGAAACGCCCGGGTGTCACCATTGTGTGGATCGCCCGGAGGACACGGTGGAGCATACGGTGGAGGTCTGCCATGCTTGGGCGGAGCACCTCCGTGTCCTCACGGAGGCGATCGGCGGCGGCGATCTCTCGCGTCCGGCCCTGGTTCAGGCCATAGTCCGGAGCGAGAGTGCATGGGAGGCCGTCACCTCCTTCTGCGAAGCAGTTATGCTCGCGAAGGAGGAGGCGGAGCGCGCGAGGGAGATTCAAGCTGCACGCCCTCGCGCCCCTAGTCGCCGCAGGAGACGCCCCGGGCGTCAGGAGTCACAAGCTGACTTCCGGCCACCGTAGGCGCGGGCCTGCGGACGGTGAGCGATGGGCAGCTCGCCGTCCGATAAGGACCAGGCCCGGGTCGACGGCGCGTTGTGTTCCACGCGCGCCTCAAAGGGATGTCAGCAACAACTGACGGGGTCCGGAAGGACCAATGCCTGCTGGGGTTGCGAGTTTGTCTGAAAGGGATATCGCGGCCCCAGCACATAGGCAACGGAAGGAACACGGGTGGGTTTTAGTCAGTAAAAGTCTGACACTCCCTCTCGCTCTGCCCAGAGCGGGAGGAGTCATTTGATGATTTCCCACACAAAAAAAAAAAAAAGGGACAGTTTCTACTTATTCAGTTTATAAAATATCTTTTAAATTGGTCCAAAATTGGAGGAGCAAATAGGCGAGAGCCAAACCTCGAATTATGACTTTTTACTTAGGCTTTTGAGTATATGAGGAGCTCGTGGCTAAGTAACAACAGCCGCACTGGTCGATCCATCAGGTTAAGCTACGCTTGCCGGGGTTGGTCAGTGGATGGGTGACCATCTTTACATACCGAGAATCCTCCGTGCCTCGGAAAGCACGTTAAGCCGTTGGTCCCGGCTGTCATTAATGGATCTTTGACAGTCGTTACGAGTCGTCAGAAGCCCGAAAGTCTGACACTAGTCTTACCAAGGGGTATCGTATTACCCAGTTACTGGGTTGTTGAAGTCAGATAGGCAGTCGCTCCATGTAAAATACTGGTTTTCAGCTGCATCCGGTTGGACTGGAAGCCGACCCCAACATAGTTGGGAAAACACTAGGCAGATTGATTGAATGATTTAGGCTATTGAATCGGATCTGCAGCTGTCCTTATCGCACGAATAGCGGCCGACTGCTGAGCACTCGCGACAGCGATAGTTACTTCAAATACCTAATTTGAAAAGTCTCTCCGACCGCATTTCCTCTTTTTTTTTTTTTTTTGAGGACGGGAAATCATCAAATGACTTCTCCCGCTCTGGGCGGAGTGAGAGGGCGTGTCAGACTTTTACTGACTAAAACCCACCCGTGTTCCTTCCGTTGCCTGTGTGCCGGGGCCGCGATATCCCTTTCGGACAAACTCGCAACCTTGGCAGCCATTGGCCCTTACGGACCCCTCAGTTGGTGCTGACATCTCTATGGCGCGCATGGAACACAACGCGCCGTCGACCCGGGCCTGGTCCTAATCGGACGGCGAGCTACCCATTGCTCACCGTCCGCAAGCCTGCGCCTACGGTGGTCGGAAGTCGGCTCGCGACTCCCGACGCCCGGGGCGTCTCCTGCGGCGACTAGGGGCGCGAGGGCGCGCATCTACCGCATTTCCTCTTAAGGCGTGAATTTATGTTATCAAAATACAGAAATACCCATGCCTCTTAATAAGCCGATGGCAATTAAAATTTCAATACACTTCTCATATCAACACACCAAATTATTCCCAAAGCGGTTCAATATAAACAATATCGGCATCGCCAACCGACTGCGGTGTAATTCAGCACTGTATACATTTTGCATGCAATTCATCTGACCCGCTGAGATGCCTCCAACCAACTGAAATTGCTTTACATGCATTATTCACAAGCCGATGTTTAACGGTATGGCGTTTTCAATTACCTTTTTAGGTTATTTTGGGTGGAAAATTAAATTTTCGATGGTTATGACAAAATTGAGGTGTGACTTATTAAACGGAGAAACGTTCTCCTTAGGTGATAATTATTATTAAATATTTATTTATTCACTACCTTCGCTCCGCGGTTTCACCCGCATAAGTCTCGATCCCTTAAAAATATTGGGATAAAAAGTATCCTATGTCCTAATCGAGGTCATTAGCTACCTTTGTGCCAAATTTCATCCAAATCTGTTTAGCCGTTTTAGCTTGAAAGCATAACAAACAAACAAACTCACTTTCACATTACAACGATAGTTAGGATGAAACTGTACACAAAAAAAATACATAGAGATGCAGAAAGGTTCGAACAAAAAAAAACAAAAACAGCTGAAAATATTTTCGTAGGTATGCAATAGTAATTTATTGATCAATTTGGAAAACTGTGCAATGAACTACCAAATGAATACCTACTATTAAATTAAAAGAAAAGAATTAAGCAATAGTTTTTTTATGTTTGAAAATAAACTGGTTGACACGTACCGTGACCCAGCTTTTACCTTGGCCAGAGGCTAAGCGTTGCCATACAACGTGGCAATTGCACCTATCTTTTACCTTGGCCAGAGGCTAAGCGTTGCCATACAACGTGGCAATTGCACCTATCTTTTACCTTGGCCAGAGGCTAAGCGTTGCCATACAACGTGGCAATTGCACCTATCTTTTACCTTGGCCAGAGGCTAAGCGTTGCCATACAACGTGGCAATTGCACCTATCTTTTACCTTGGCCAGAGGCTAAGCGTTGCCATACAACGTGGCAATTGCACCTATCTCTTGGAAACGTTACCATTTGAAGGCGATACGGAAGAATTTTTCGACGCCATAATATTTTAGTTTGTTAATAAGTTTAGCTATATTAGCTTAGTTTTAGTTACGAAGTCAACGTTTATCCAGTAATGATATATTCTTATCCTCTTTAATATTAAAATATATTAATGCCCAAGAAAAGTGTAAGAAAATATAAAAATGTGTGCAGTAATAACACAGGCCACTTGAAAAAAAAAACAAACGGAAAACCTACGTACCGAACAAGAATCTTTTAGCATTTGCTCAAAATCGGAACTGACGCTATCTTGTTTTTTAATACAATTTGATAACAATTTCTCAAATGTTTACCAACAACGCCCCCATGTCACCATAAATTTACCCTATGCACTTCTAGCTCGACAACCCATCATCAAGCTACCAAAATTCGATTAAAGGCACACCGACCAATATATTAAATTCGGAACCAACCGATCTAAACGCTCCATCAGGCCTTTATTATTTCGCTAAATTAAACTTCAACTATAATTCTACCCAAGAAATTCGGTTTAGTTCCTCGAAAAACTCGGGGGCCTAAAAGGCCACTGCCTAACGATTCGTGAAACACAGAGTTATTGCAGGGTTAACATCCTAATTCTGTTCTATTTAGCGGAAGGTTACATGTGTGAACATTCAATGGATGTTTGTTTGGTCGTAATAACAGTCGTTTGGGTTGGTGAATGTTAATAGGAATCTACTATTATGCTTTTAGGTAGGTGTAATAATAGTTACGCTTACGGTGTAAACACGCAATTGAAATTACGTATTCTGTTAATAAATTAGAGTATATTGGTTTAGAATCCAGCATAGCATAATCAGGCCACAGGCTTCTGCTCAGTGAGAGGGAGTGGGCCATTATTCACCACGCGGGCACCGGTGCGGGTTGGTGAATTTTAATTCGAAATAATCTAATAGAAATCTCATGATACAGAGTAGTTAAAATATTGGTATCTGACTGTCTCACTTCAGGGTAAAGGCCTCTCTTCTCTCATACAGTAGGCTGTACGTTGGTGATAACACTTTGACCTAGAGCTGGCCTAGCGTAGTATGGAGTTTCAAAAGAATAAGAGGCCAGCTTATACTGGTTTTCTTATCTTACTATCTACGTAAAAGAAATAATCTACCACATTTGAATGGACAAGGTCTGTATCCTATACTATTAAATGAGCAATATTTGTACATAATATATATTTTTTTTTACGATTTCAATGAAATTTGCAATTTAGGGGTTTACGGGGACAAAAAATCGATCTATCTAGGTTTCATAACTGGGAAAAATCGTTTTCTCCGTATTTTCACCCGAGAAGAGCTCGTTCTCCCAAACTTAAGAACAAAATGGCTACCTTAGAATAATTGTCATTTGATAATTGACAATAATTGACAGACATGACAGCATGGAATTAGTAAGTACCTACTATCACGGCAACATGGAATTAGTATGAACTATCAGAAACTATTAAATGAGCAATTCTCTTTTTTCACCAGAGCAGAGCTCGGTCGCCCAGGTACTATAGTATAATAGGAGCAGAAGATGTAGCGTTGGAAAGCCTCCTGCAAGATGGACCGATGACCTTATGAAAACCGCAGGAATCCGCTGGATGTGAGAAGCACAGAAGCAGCCGAAGTTGCGATCCTTGGACGAAGCATAATGTCCAATAGTAGACGTCCTTCGCCTGAAATGCTGATGAGGATGATTATACATCATCAGTATTTGTAGATAGATACGTCAATTCAATACAAAGAATGATGAAATTAAAACACAACGGGTATATGCTGAGGCGACGTAAAATATGCAATGGTAAACAGAATTCGATACGGGGTGCTGTCGTTACCTGTACAAAGAGCGGTATCGAAAATTTTAAAATTCATCTACTCATGCGCTTGGATTGGGTGAATGTGGAATAGAAATCGTTATTAAGGGGCATTCGTCAAGGTAACCCGCAAAATTAAAATGAAGAGAATCCGAGGTATGCATTACATATTACTTTGGAATTTTTTAAACTGTCACTTTGGTAAGGTTGTTTGAGAAACATGTCTCAGCATTTGGTAGCGTCATATTTACTGATCATAATATTCGTGACTTACCAAGATAAATATACTGAATAAGTATGACTTACGCCTCCGCAAAATAAAGACACGGGACGGTTACACTCCAGATACGAGTTAATTCCTTACCTACTGTACGAGTACATCAGTGCCAAACCTTTACAAAACAGCCTATCCAATCCCAACGACTCCAGGACTCAGTACGCAATATACATGCAAATAGTAACCACACGTGTATTTGTCGTACGATTTACGTTCGTCATTTAGGCTGTTAAACGAACTGGGTAAAACCGGGGCGGGGGGTGCGGGGGGCACGGGTAATTTTTCCTCGACCCGTGGGTAGAAATGACTGTTATAATCGCGTTATTTTCGGGTGAAATCATGAGTTTTTTGCTGTCTAATGTTGATGGTTTTACTTCGGGTACTTCGGGTGGTTTTACTACTTTATTTACTTCGGGTCTGCCATATTTATTTTCGACCCGATGGAATTTGAAACTTAGTCACATGTGCTCATCACACAAAATGGTGAATAGTGTGTGTTATTCAGATTGAATCATGTGTAATAAAAGTATGATAAAAGACTACATGAAATGGTTTTCAAACGAAACTTGTGTAAATCATAAATAATACGAGTATAAGAATTTGCGAATCAGATTTCCATTTGTAATTTTCTTTAAAGATTTATGTTAATCCATGGTTACCCTTTCATCTTATCAATAATTGATTATTAATAGCTGTTGACTGCACTCGTCGATTATCAGCTCTGTTCTCCTGCCACCTGTAGATCAAAATCACCCCAAGAATAATATTTACCATAGGATTAATTAACTGATGATGCTGTAATTTTCACTACTTCAAACAATTTTAGAAATATTACAGTGTTTTGTTCTCTGTTTTCATAATTTTCACAAGCACTCGAGTCTCAAAATCCAAACCGACATCCTTAATTTCGACAAGACAAACGTCTCACTTACTATATCCCACCCCGAAACATGCTTAAAAGCGAAATACGTCATCAGTAGTGGAAAAATATGAGAAATTTGCGTTGCAAAGACAAATTTGCAGCAGAACAGACTCAAAAACAAAATAGATAGGAACCTACAGAAGGGCAGCTCCATAAAATACACGCTTCATACGTACAGCGAGTGCAAGCGAACTCGCGACTGGCATTCATTTGAGATACTCCAGAGAAATACACGGCTTGCAAAGAAAGTTCTATGTTGTTATTTGTTTTTGTAATTCACAAAATGGCACAAAGTCATTCCTATTCTTAGTTGAGTCGCATTATACGCGTCTATATTGTGTGAGTACGTCTGTTTTGGCTCGTAGTATGTAGCCGAACTTCTGTTACTTGTCTATTCTGTGACATAGTGGAGGTGACAAGCTCGCGCGTATTAACGGGGATTTATGTCCGGAATTCATTGTGAGACGTACGTGTAACGCGGTGCATTGCAAATGGGATGCCGTAACCGCAGGTTTTTCCAGCGGTGAGCTCCTATTTAAGTTTCTGATTAAGTTTGAGCGCTGAATTTTAAGTTGCAACGTTTTTTGCATGAATTTTTGTGGGAATTGCAAATGGAAAGAAACGTGTTGTAGCATTTTGTAATTTTACACTCTCAAGTTTGTCCAAAAATTGGAGTCCCACTGTTTTGATTTACGATTCCGGTCTTTTATTTCCTTTTCCAAACGTTCCCGGTTTAAGCCCCAAACCAATTCTAACGTTCAATTTCGCAAAAATATGCCCGTCTGTACCATTACCCACGGTTCTGTCCCTATCACAAATTCAACTGTTCGTGACCATAAAAATGACACATGTTACTTCAACTTTCTCTTAACCAGGAACCATATATCAGGCACGAACTGGATCCCTTCAGCTGTGCCCACTCGTGCATTTCAGATTTATGTCTACATCTGACGATTCTCAATGCTGTTATAGAAATCTTCGTGGTAGTATGTTTAATCTCCTTAGTTTGGATTTATAGCGGTAATTTTGGATTATTTTTTACCAAGAGCGGAAAGTAGTCTGTGGTTCAATCTATGAATAGTGGAGGGTTTGGGTTTAGACATGGAGGTAGTGTTCTTTATTCTGTCAAAATTCTTTGACAAAATTTTCTGTCAAATCTTAAAGTTGACAAGCTATAAAAATTTACTATGGTCACTTTATGAAACGTGGTTAAAGATTTTCTGATATGTTGTTTGCCTTCGTTAATATTCAATACACTAGATAAAAAGTTTAAAGTTCTCCTCAGAGTACTATAAAATATACAGTTAATTTTACTTTTAAAATAAAAGGTATCTTTAATAATATTTTTATAACACCACTTCAGGGAATAATGCGTTCGAAAGTATATATTCAAAATAAGAAAATGCTCGAAATATTTTAAGAACACAGAAACACCAAATAAAAACATGAACAAAATAATTCCACACAAGAGCTAACACAAACATAAACTGTATCAAAAACTTCTGACTCAAAACTCTTGAACTTTGTAAGTGAACCGAGCTAAACTTCGTGCATTTGATAATAAATAATATAAATCTGAAATATGTTAGAATTTGCAGAATTCTTTCACATCGGGCGAAACGCGATCAAACTTTGACACTTACATGAAACATGGGCCAAAGTTTTTTGTTCATGTTTAAAGAGCAGATGAATAACGTCTAAAATATTACTGGATTTAGCGATACTTTTGGCAGTGGAAATGCTTTTTTGATAGCAAACACAAACTGATGATAAGAAATAGGAATGCGATTTAGGAATTTGATGATTGCAATTCAACAACCCACCAGACTTGCTAGCCAATCGTGCATAGACAACATTCTACATAACGTTCAAGGGTGCAAAGCAAGTGTAGTGGAACTAGCGTTGTCTGACCATACAGCCCAAATCTTGCAATATCCTGTAGAGAGAGTATATGGTACTGATCATTGGTATGGATATAAACGTGATTACTCAGAGGATAATATAAGAAAGTTTATTGAAAATGTAACCCAATTAAGCTTTAAGGAAGTCTTTGACTCTAACGACGTTAATGAAGCTTACAATGAATTCCATAACATTTTTACTTTATTTTATAATTTACACTTTCCACGTATAAAAATAAGGATCTCTAAATTTAAGAGGCCGAAATGGGTCTCAAAGGGCATAAAAATATGTTGTAAACGTAAACGGTTTCTACTGTGGAATTATAGGAAAAAACGGTCACACGAAAACAAATCAATATTTCAGAAATACGCTAAAAAAGTAAAATCGATTATAAAACTGACACAAAAAGCGCAAAATACTTACGCAATAAAATCTTCTAATAATAAATCGAAAACAACTTGGAAAATAATCAATAAAAACAAGCATAACCAGCCTCTCGAACAAACAAAGAGGATCAAAATTAATGATGCACCTATTTATGACCCTAACAAAATAGTGACTCACTTTAATAACTATTTCATAGAACAAATAATACCGGAAGACAAACCCCCCGTATTCAAATGCCCCCCATCTCACAGCAAATCAATATTTATGCCACCTACTGATCCGGCTGAAATTCATAAAATCATATTTTTATTAAAAAACACTTCTAGTGTGGGGTATGACGGAGTTAAGACTAATATTGTAAAAAGAGTTGCTCATATAATCTCACCAGTACTATCACATACACTAAACTTATCTATAGAAACCGGTACATTTCCCAATAAACTTAAAAATTCAATAATAAAGCCCATCCATAAGAAAGGGAACAAAGATGACATGAACAACTATCGCCCAATTGCATTACTTTCAATTTTTTCTAAGATCTTTGAAAAAGTTATTTATAACAGCCTTTGCAATTACCTTGAAAGTAACAATCTACTTGCCAAAGAACAAATGGGATTTAGGAAAAACAAGTCAATCAACTTAGCGATATATAACTTTTGCAAGCGAGTTTTGACTAATATGGATAAGCGATGTCCAACAGTTGCCCTATTTATGGACATGACAAAAGCATTTGACCGCGTTAAATTTGACATACTATTGGATAAAATCTATGCAATCGGCATTAGGGGAAATGTACATAAATTAATAGAATCCTATTTAACTGACAGACTACAACAAACTGAAATATCATACCTCTGCCCAAAAACGAAAACTATGACAGTATATAAATCTAACCTGAGGAAAGTCAAATATGGCGTACCGCAAGGTAGTGTACTCGGGCCATTGCTTTTCCTAGTATATATTAATGACATACCAACTGTAACCGATAATCCCATGACTCTATTTGCTGATGACAGTACCATTCTTTTTGACTCGCATGGCAAAACTGACAATCTTAAAAATATAAATTTGACTCTAAAAAATGCAATTAATTGGTTAATAAGTAATAATTTAAAAATTAATATTAGTAAAACAAAAGCCATTAATTTCAGACAAAGACCAACAGTAGAGGATTTAAACATTAATTGTGATGACCACATAATAGAAGTAGTAGAGTCAACAAAGTTTTTAGGATTATACATAGATAACAAAATGACATGGAAGAAACAAATAGAACACGTATGTAATAAATTAAACAGTTATTCTTTCGCTCTACGTAATCTCAGTAAAATCGTTGATATTACAACTTCAATAATTGCTTACCATGGTTATGTATCGTCTACTCTTCGATACGGTGTTATTTTTTGGGGCAATTCCACTGATCTGGAAAGTGCGTTCAGGGCGCAAAAAAGATGCGTAAGAGCTATATGTAACTTAACCCAAACGGACTCATGTGAGCCTCATTTCAAACGTTTAAAAATATTGACACTGCCCAGCATCTACATCTATGAGACAGCACTATTTATCAATTGCAATCTTGAACTGTTTGAGTATCGCACAAGAGCGCGTCATGCAAATAAACTATGCGTTCCACCAGGGAAAACCGCACTCCTTTCCAAAAGCTTTGTTTGCATGGGCCCTAAAATTTATAATAAACTTCCCTTAATTATACGCAGTTCAAGTAATGTAAATCTATTTAAAAAGAAACTTCAATCTTTACTTATAGATAAGGCTTATTATTCAGTTGAGGAGTACTTCGAAGACAAAATGTAACGCAATCATTGTTTAATAATGAATTAACAGTAATCCAAAATTTAATTTGTCGTTGAAATAATATTGTTAATCTTAATTTAATCTAAATAATTTTACTCTTACTGAATTTGACCTTTTATTGTAACATCATGACGACTATTTGTAATGGATTGACTATCAATGTATATTTTTTTTTGTTTAAATATTATGTCATATATTATAATTTGCATGCTAACATAAGCTGAATATGGTGAAACCGTACCTGTATAACATCCTTGTAAACCCATATTATGCGAATAAACTTGATTGATTGATTGATTGATTGATTGAGGCGACTAGCTTCTGCCCGCGACTTCGTCCGCGACCCTATTACCTTCCTCAAGAATTGGGCTAACCAATGCAAAAATAATTATTCTAATCCAACTGGTAGTTCCGGAGATAACCCTACATTCTGGTACTACATACAAACTAGCAAATTTTTACCTCTTTTTTATATTTGTATAGATAGTTGCTGATCCATTCGGCATGTTCGTAAATGGGCGACATAGAAATATTTTAATTTTTGATTTGCGTTTTTTTAATCTTTAAATTAACGCTTTTTACGTGCACGTCTCTCTGCATTGCTCTAATATGTATAATTTGAACATGAATTATGTAACCATGTATTTTAACAATAAAATATTATTTTGAATTTTGAAAAGAGGACACTCTCTCGAGGATTCGAGTTTCTTGCCCTTTCTTCTCCATAGGAACTCACTATGTTTTGGAATGGGAAACCAGGTACATTCACATACGTCAGTCACGTCAACGTCAAGTCGCCGATCAGTCACGTCAATTCAGGGCACGTATGTAAACAGTTAGTCAGTCATAGTCATTCAATATATTTTTCTATATCCATGTTTAGTTCCTAGCTGCAATACAAGTTTTGACTTTCCGGTGACGCGACGTCGACTGAGACGCGCCGGTAGTGACGTGGCTGATGTGTGTAGCCAACGTCCTACAACTTCTGCATAACTATATTTTTTTACGTGATTGATCGGCGACTTGACGTTGATGTGACTGACGTGTGTGCATAAATCTGAATTTTCTAACTGACCGACCCCTTGACAATTTTAATGTTTCTGTAGTTCGTTTATAAATAAAATGCTTTGACTTTCAGTAGATTTCAGCTCCTATGAACAAAATACCAATTGAAAAAGCTTATTGCTTGAAGATTTTGAGATGATTGGATTTAAAGAAAATAAAAGAAAAACTTTTGTCAAAACAAGCAATCTAAAACTGGGTCTAAAGCTAAACTTAGATAGACAACTTTATTAGGTTAGAGTAAAAGATAAAATAAAAGATTTTCGTCCCATATACTGGTGCTAACTTAGGTACAATGTTTTGACAGTCAGGAAAAATAGTTTTCTTTTCATAACATCATAATATTATACCATGCCAAAAGAAGATAGATATTCTTTACTCATTTGTTTGACACTGGCAAGTTATACACCATCTTAAAGGCTGGTTGTTTATTGATATATTTGAAAATAGAACACACATCATTTCTTTTTTTTTATTTGGATGAGCATTATTTTTCCGAGAATCTGGCGGGAATTCGCTAGCAGCAATGGAGCTCAGTCGACGTGATTTTCGCGCTATAATTTATAATGACATTAAAAAAGATTGGTAAATCATGATAAGTAAATTCGACGCCGGCGAGAAAAATACGTGTATGATATACTGACTGGTGATGAAACAAAGCGACAGTCGACCGTATGGTGTTTTGAAGATGAGCCAACTCCAATGAAATGTCGCCGTGCACGAAGCACACAGAAACAAATTGTCGCCTCGTTTTTCTGCAAAACGGGTGATATTGCTACTGTCGTGCTAGAGGATCAAAGAACGGTGAACTTCGAATGGTATGTGACAGTTTGTGCTCCAACAGTAATTTCAGTTTGGTGTGACAAGCGTCAGGAATCCAAAACCTTCTCTGGCACCACGACAATGTGGCGCCGAACACGTCTGCCAGAACACTCGACTTTTTAACTCAAAAAATGTGTCTGTCTTCCCTCACTGGTCGTTTTCTCCTGACTTAGTGCCTTGTGATTTTTACCAGTTTTTTAAAATCAAAGAAAAACTAAAGGGGAAAAGGTTTGAAAGTAAAGAAGATGCACTGACTGCCTATAACTTCGAGATTTCTGAGGTGTCTAAAGAAGAGTGGTCAAAGGTATTTTCCAATTGGTTCAGACGCATGGAGTAGTGTACCATACGTCAGCAATACGTCCCCAGGGGGAATACTTCGAAAAGGTCGATACTTGTAATCCAATGTCATAAAATGCGAAAGTGAGTTTGTTTGGTTGTTACGCTTTCACGCTAAAACGGCAGAAAAGTTTTGGATCAAATTTGGCTCATGGGTAGACCATGATCTGGATTAGGATATAGGATAATTTATATCCCGATATTCCCTCGAAATCGAGACTAATGCGTGAAAGCCGCGGGGCGCAGCAAGTAATTTTTTCACTTTTGTGTATCTAATTTCTTTTCCCATGGTATGCCTGAATTCTCTAAAAAGATGGGCAGTGATTTATAAAATTTCACCAATTTAAAATGGAGCTAAAACCCAATATCACTTTTGGCTTAATCCAAAAACCATAGAATCGCTCAGGATGCTCAGTAATCGACTAGCAACCACAAGACCAACGAGGGAATCGGTCAGCTAAATGACGGATTGCTGACATTTTACCATTATTACCATTGCTTGCAGTAAAGGAAAGAAACAAAAAATATTTAATTGGGACACGCACAGGAAATACAACAATAAAAAAATAACATTAAAACTAACAAAATCATGAAAACAATAGCAATACCTTTAAGAAAAGAACATCAATACTAACATAATGAAAAATGTGCGAGGCCAAAAAGCAACAGCAACAGCAGCAGTGCTTCTATATACCGCCAAAATACCTATTATATTAGCCACACAACACAACCTTTATAAACCATAATAATGCAAGACATGTTTATGCCACTTATAGTTGGCAAAGCTCCAAAAGCACTAACGTAGTACCTTGGACGCTAGATGTAAATATTTTTCAATTAAGTTTTTGTACTGAGCTTAGTCCGCCGTGGGACACATTAAGCGACTGTAAATAAGTAACATTGGACCTTGGTAACGGGATTTGAAAAATCAAAAAAGTTGAGTAAAAAGATGTGAGCCGGGAAAAACTCAAAGGAAAATGTCTTTCATGACGGTATTCAACGATTTTTCTTGGCATCTGAGGTATTCTTAATTTTAAAAAAATCATGATCAGAAAAAACACCTTTGTAGTAAAGTAGACCCGCAAGTCAGATACTTATAGCAAAACCAGTATACGCTGGCCTCTTATTCCATTGAAACTCCGTAATACGGCTAGGCCAGCTCAAGTTCAAAGTGTTACCAACGATCGGTCGAATGTAGGTACATTCGACATCTGCATGGTCTGGTGCATGTTTGTAACTACAGCAACTTCAGTACCTACCCTTCTCCAACAATCTTTCAAACTTCAACGAAAAAATAAATTTCATGAATTCCTCTTTAATTTCCTTTTACCTACAGCACCAGGCTTCGTAACTCCATGGAGCAAGTCAGTAAGTTTTCCATCAAAATAGAAATCCTCATATAAAATACTTAAGCTCCAAGTTTTACAAGTCTCGTTCCTTGGAAACTTTATAATGAAAGCCTCTTTATATGAAACAAAAAGCAAGAAAGTTGTCGATGTACCACCGCCTACGATAGACCAGCGAAAGTTGTACACAAAAGGTAACTCCTAGACACTAAAGCTCATCGTCCACCGTCTTACAAACTTAAATCACCAATAAGTACGCACAATGTCACAGCACTAGTATTTGTAAGTGTTAGGTATTTAAAAAAAAACTTTATACAAAAAAAAACAACCGAAATCCGAAAAAAAACACTACAAAGTGAAAAATAACTTTAATTTCGGAAGTCGGTGTCTTTGGTTTTGAATTTTCGTTTTTTGCCACCGACTTCCTTTTTTGTAAAAACTTTTTATTTTTCTATTTTTAGTTGTGGTACCTACCCCACACAAATTCGAATACCAGTACCTGCTATGTAAATAACAGTCACAGGAAGTTATCATCATATCATCCACATATACTAAGTGGGAAAAATAAGTATTATTGAAGCTTACTCAAAAACTATCCAAGCAAAGTTAATAAAATTTATATGGGACCAATCCGGGAGCAAACCCTTTCATATAAAAAAATATTTTTCAAAATTGGTTCACAATTGGCGGAGAAATCGGCGGACATACATTAAAAGAAATACATACGCGTCGAACATATTATAACCTCCTCCTTTTTGGAAGTCGGTTAAAAAACGGGTGAACGGGTTTTTTTTTTAATAATTTGATGTTTATGTTTCCTTTTCTTTCTTTCTTAATAACCTAACTATATATATTTGTACGCCGTTAATTATTTTGTTATTGGTAGGTAATATCGTGTACGGACCACCATTGAATTAAGTAGTGCCAGTGCTGTGACATTCCGGCTACTCATTGGTAATTTGAGTTTGTAACTGGTTACTTTTGAGTAGCGTCGTGGACGTCGAGCCTAATATTATTAGCATTTGTTTTAAAGACAGACGTACAAACGTTATTAGATTTAGCGAATGGAACTTGTTTGGTTTCGGAACGACTCGTCGAGTTGATTTGAAGGAACGACTGAGTTCATAAATGAATTGGTGTCCTTTGTAAAGGATACGTTGTTTGATACGTAAGTAATGAGTTTAAAGAACAAGGTCTCTGTCTTTCAGTGAATCTTGTGTCTAGAATATATATTTGCTACATCGTAATGCTCATTCTGGAGATTGCTTTTGTTAAGGCATACGTTTAATTTTGTTCCAATAAATAACGAGATCTACTAAAGTTTGAGCCGTTTGCGGTTGAAACACTAGGGCTGTGGGATCTGAGAGCTCATCGATTATTTCGGGACGTCGCCAAATGGTTGGTCAACT
This sequence comes from Agrochola macilenta, assembly GCA_916701695.1. Lineage (NCBI taxonomy): Eukaryota > Metazoa > Arthropoda > Insecta > Lepidoptera > Noctuidae > Agrochola > Agrochola macilenta. The sequence continues at coordinate 2,490,819 of OU753554.1, read as the reverse complement.
CTTCACGTGACTCTCACGTACTTTTTAAGAACTTTCACATTCGCATCTCAATCGGAATACGTCAAAAGTACAATCAATTTGCCAACATTTTTGTCAAGTTTGACAGATTGCGACTTGAATGTGAACGTTTTTTAAGTACGAGAATTGGCCTTCTGAGAGCGGGACTATTTTTAGGCCAAATAATCAGCATTGCTATCCAACGTGGCATCGCTGCCAGCCTTTTGGGCACTTTTACCACTGAATAGCGATGCACGATTTTTTTTATGGCCAATGAGCTCCTCAATTTTCGTTTCCTATTATATAGGTTTTATATTTCAGTGTTAGACTATAATATTGTATTTAAGAAATGTCATTAAAAAAAAAAAACTTTAAATCATATTTACATCATGAAGTACAGAAAGAGATGAAATCTTGTGAAATCATCGCCTCTTTCAAAACACAGACATAAGAAATCTAAAATCAACTAAAATGCAATCAAGCATGTACTTTCAGCTCCAAAGGAAACCCCAAGAACCCATTCACATTCGAAGTCTCAATTTCGAGTAATCAACATCAAAAATGAAGACGTCCCCGTTTTGCTATCTAAGCATGATCGATGTTCTGTCACGAATTCACGATCTTTTGATATATTTCTTCAAGAGGGTGAATTTTCAAGTAAACGTCTTTTGTTAAACTTAAAGCGTGTTTTGATGTCCTACTTCTCGTAATCGCGTCAAAAAGGCTTTTGTTGAAATACGGGGTAGTGTTTTTGTGCTTACTGAGAGTTGGGAGTCAAGGGGTGCCAAAATGAGGTGCTAGCAATACATCACGGTGAAATACGTTGGCTTTAACAGAATTTACGTTTCAGAAGTAATTAATGAATGAGTAAGGTTGAAGTATGGAAGGAATAAAAAGGATACAAAATTGATAACTATGTACAAAGAAAACTAATTTCAGAATAACGATTTGTAAAAGTCAACTAGATGAGTTTTTGTTTGAGCAAGAATCTACTATGATTATTGATTTTATAAGCGTCGGGTCACACCGGAACGGCAGCGGCCGGCCGCAACGCGGCGAGCACTTTCAGTTGTGAAATAATTTTAAACTTTATCTACATACTTAAAAGACCAGTATCGCTTGAAAATATTGAAAGGTCTCGAGGCCGCCCGCGGTGTCGCGAGCGGCCGCGCGCCACGCGCATCTTGTCGGTGGTTGTACCTGCGGCGGCCAGCGGCGACGCGAGGCCGCTCGTGGCACCGCGGGCGGCCGCGTGTTGTAATGTAGTAACTAAGCAAGAGGAGACCAGGCGCGTGGGATCTAGAGGTCGCGCGAGGCTGCAATTCCGGTGTGACTCGGCCCTTATACTCGGAATACGACAAAGTAATTTCCTGAACATAGGACACATAAACCTTAATTTCGATGAAAACCTTAATAATGAGAACTCCCATTTTTATCTCAATACTGAATAGGTAATTAAAAACATAATAATCTGGAAACATGAATTAAACAGCGGTAAAAAAAAAATCGTACGTTCGTAATCAAAAAGAATGCGTTAAAAATGTAGACCGAACTTGGTTACACAATTTGGGTAAATAGAGATTCAGAATAATGGCTAACCCAGAATCGGGTTAACTGTTAGCTACAACACGTACCTATGTAGTTGTTGTTAAAAATTATCCGAATCAAAATCTTTAGCTTGCATTTTGTGGGTGTATGTTTAGGTTAAATTCCTCAATAGCAAAAGACTAATAAATCTTGCCAGCTGCTTATGAGCAATACCATTAAAGAGACAGACCATTGTTATTTTATTATTATTTTTAGAGAGACCATTGAAGATGGATGAGATATAGGTACCATTTTCTTCGCCATCATTTTACCAGCAAAAACAAACATGCGGGGCAGTCTTTGGGGAGTTCCGATAATAGTGAAAACGAAGTAACTTGTGAATTGTATATATAGATATACAATTCACAAGTTACTTCGTTTTCACATATATATACACAGTATACATATAGCTCATGGGAAGCGTGCGGTGATGATGACGCAAGTTCCATGATTTTTGTTCACCCAAAAAAACTTACTAAAAAAATTACTTTAATTTCGGAAGTCGGTGGCAAAAAACGAAAATTCAAAACCATGCCACCGACTTCCGAAATTAAAGTTATTTTTCACTTTGTAGTGTTTTTTTTTCGGAAGTCGGTTGTTTTTTTTTTGCAAAAAGTTTTTATTTTTCACTTTTTGTGGTACCTACCCCACACAAATTCGAATACCACTACCTGCTATGTAAATAACAGTCACAGGAAGTTATCCACATATACTAAGTGAGAAAAATAAGTATTATCGAAGTTTACTCAAAAACTATCCAAGCAATGTTAATAAAATTTATATGGGACCAATTCGGGAGCATATCCTTCCATACAAAAAAAGAATTTTCAAAGTCGGTCCAAAATTGACGGAGAAATCTGCGGACATACCTAAAAAAAAAATATATATGTACATACGCGACGAACATATAACCTCCTCCTTTTTTGAAGTCGGTTAAAAAGTGCTCAACACGTCTAAAGAAGTTTTCACTTAAAAAAAAGACAATCGTTGAAATCAAGACACAAAACTACAAATGCAAAACCTTTGTATCATCAAAATATTTCCGGGAAATGTCCCTGACCAGTTATTCCATTTACCGAAATCTGTGAACCCTAGTCGCATCGACAAAATGTCAGCTTTCAACGAAGACCCCACTTTAGGCTCTTCCGGCATTTGGAAAACTTTTATTGGCCTTATCTGGCAGACACTAATGGGATTAGGAGAAGAAAGTAACTTTCCTAATTTATTGACAGCGTTACCTTCATTAACTTGAGATTGCTTTGACTTGAACTGTTAGATAGGATCGGTCAAACTTCTAAATGTCACCTTAGTAGAATATGTATGGATTATCTTACATATTTTATGGGAGAAATGAAATTGAATTCACAAATACCGGATTGGTCTTGGTGTTTGTTTGCTGATACTATTTTTCCATCTAAAATATGATCAAAACAACAATAGCTGTCTGTACAATTTGAAATAGATTAGCAGTAATTATTGGTACCTAGATACCAGTAACTACTACTACAATATTATTAAGTTCATCCCGATAATTGTAAAATACACAGTTGGAATTTCCATAATGATGATGACCATTGAAACTAGTTCGGTGGATAATGTTAATACCACAGAATAGATAGATACAGAAGGTCGGCCCCACACAACGAGTGAAAACCCACAACACATTCGAACACACACATTGGAACAAATTCGCCGTGTTGTTGTTATATTTCATATTTACAAGGCATTACATAGATTTGGATGGCTCATTTGTGTTACAGTAGACACCATCATCATCCTACAGCAGTCCACTGCTGGATATAGAGATAAACCCCTCCATTTGCACGCCATTCGGCTCGATTCTCGGCAACTCTCATCTAGCTGCTACCAGCCACCCTGCGAAGGTCATCGCTCTACCTAGCCTGAGAGCGTCCTACCTAACGTTTGCCGATGCGCTTACGGATCTACGTACAACGAGTGCACTCGCGACTGTCATTTGTTTGAAATCGCTTACTTACGGCGATCTCAATCAGTGCGTGCGTCTGTTGTCACTCGTAGTCCGGAGCTGATCTTCTGTACCTGTCCTGTTCTGTGTGTGTGTGTTGTTGTGTGCTTTTGTGTTAATACTGTTAGATGCTGTATGATATTCGTTCACATCTGCATTATTGGATTATACACGTACGCTATCAGTAGTGAGGGAATTGTACATATTGTTCTAATTTAATGAGGTCTGTTGTGACGTATTCTAAATTAGGTGAATAGAAATGAATAATGACCTGTATAATACAGCAAATTTTTCCCATATCCCATAAAACATTAGTTACTATCTGAGTTTATGCTATAGATCACACAAATGTGCATAGTGCTCGTACGGTGGAGGTGAAAGAATGAACAACAAACACCTGTAGAAAGAAAAAAAACTTCTTTTTATTAATAGCTAGTAACAAAAGCTAAAAAAAACTAAGAAAAGCAACATGCACGCCGCAGAAGCTTGAGTTACTTTTAACCAATCAAAGTATACGTAGTTTAAAAAAAACCGTTCAAGTGCGTATCGGAAAAGGCACAATGAAGGGTTCCGTAGGTGGGATGAATATTATCCCAAGAAAGTTACTGTTGTAGATGAAAACCATGTTCTCCCATACATTCCAACTTCTTATAAGTTTTCTTGTTATCTATCTTGTATATAGTAAAGAACCATTCACTGCATTTTTTTCAAAAATTTAGCCTCTTTACTTTTGGAGATAAGGGTTAATGGTCAATTTACATCTATTTTCTTATATATCTTATAAAGTAATTATTTAAAAATACATATAATAACATATAATACATATTTATAATACTCACAACAAGCCCGTGATTGACACGTCACAGTTTGCCAAACTTTTGTTTTTTTTTTATTCCAATTTGCCCCTGAAAAGTGACCCCCATATTCATAATTCATTTATTTAAGATACACATCCATGTTTGGGTCACATAAATACATATGTGTACCAAATTTCAACTAAATTAGTCCAATATATTCGGAGCAAATCGGCTGTGACAGATAGTTAGCTCCTATAAGGGTTCGGTTTTTTCTTTTAGACATACGGAACCCTAAAAATTACTTGCTAACCTGTCGAATGTTAATGTTAATGTATGTAGTTCCAATAAAACCGAAATTATTCCTTTGAATAATTCCAACAAGAAACAATTTTCTTCGAAACTTTCCCATTATTGTAATTCATCGTCCCATAATTATTCCCAAATGAATATAACCTGAACTCCACGCTAAAACCATTAACTGTAACCGTCCCTTGAATAAAAACAAAAGCCACGTAATCTTGTTAAGGAAATTTTAACTATTATTGCTATTGTTATCATAGTATCAAATTAATATTAGACCCTCAATACTGTTTGCGCCACAGTCTAAAATAATGTATTACAAAGAATGGTCGCACTGAATAATTATCACAGACAATGTAAACAATGTTTTTACGCTGTGGTCAAATAGAGAGGGGAACAAATTCAGGCAATTCACAGAGTTTGTAAGTGGATCCTTTTTATGATAATAATGTCTGTTTAAAATGGCATAAAGTTTCTGCATCGCCTTATCTTTGGTCGCTTGTTAGATAATTTATTCAGTGATGGTAAGTGGGGTTGGAACTTTCTCTGGTTGGTTGGGAATTACTCAACGTATTTCGTGTGAAAAATAATTGAACAAGCCTTAATCATGAGAGTTGTAAGAATCTTTGTACGATTAGCTGTTGTTATGCGTGTCTTATAAATAACATGCTATGAATGCTTTATATTTCGCACGACGCAAAAGTAAATATGACGATAACATGTCAATTAGATCTAAGACTTTGTTCAGGCTTCTTGTCTACAGAAGTTTTACATAAAGCAAGTGTTTCATCAACGTCAGAAAGTTACAATAATTTTCAATTTACTTTATAGGAATTTGATGTCATTGCTGAACTAGCCATATCATGATTTTAGTGAGATTTTAATTTTGATCAACCACTGTCTAGTGTCTACATATTATCTAATTTAGGTATACATAATTATTGTAAATTTTCGCTTTTGTTATCTATCTGTGTGACCGCGTTGTTCTTTCTAAATAACGCAATGTATGTCGATGCGGTTTTCACCATCCTTTAGAGAATTTATTCCGGAAGGTTTATGTTTATAAAATATTGTTTTTGAACTTAAGAACAAACAATCACATACACACATAATAATGTTTTGTCAAGTCGTAAAAACTGTGCAGCGGGGGCGGGTCGCTATAATGTGATTTTCAACAATCTTGAAATATAAAATCATCTTGTGTCATTGACTCTGGCAGGGCCACCCACACACATCAGGGATTTTAATTTTGATTACACAAAAAAGTTGTCGTTAATTAGTCGAAATTTGTCGCCAAATATCAGAATTTGTCGGTCACTGGTTCAAAAGGTATAAGGGTTTATAGGTGGCCGATCTGGAGAGAGTCCCCCAGCAGGGCCACATTTATATATCTCAAAAACTAAGGCACCTAGCGAAGATCTGTTTGCCCATATTTTGTCGTTAATTAGTCGAAATTTGTCGCCAAATATCAGAATTTGTCGGTCACTGGTTCAAAATATATAAGGATTTATTTTTTCTTGGCAATTTTTCGTGAACTCTTCGACTATAGCTCTTGGACTATATACCTTACTAATTGAACTCATTATATCTCCTAAACTAAGAACCGACAAATTCTGATATTTGGCGACAAATTTCGACTAATTAGCGACTATTTTTTTGTGTAATCAAAATTAAAATCTCTGATGGTGGCCCTGCCAGAGTCAATGAAGGTGATGTTCACCTTCACTGTTACCAATATAATTACTTAATGAAACAAAACCACTCATTTGAAGATACCTCACAAAAAAGATTTCAACAAACGAAGACAGAAAAATCCCTTTACCGTTACTATCACCGTCGATAATCAACTGGCGGCCATCTTGCGGAACGAAATAGATTTAAAATGTCGCCCGGCCCATTTTACGCGGGAATCTGAAGATAACGCAGTTATCTTTCTGTTATATATTATTGGAAGGGAAGGGATTCTGTTTTTTTGCTTTCGATAAATTCGTTAGATTATAGACGATGATTTGTATGGTTTGTTAAATAATATTTATGTTTATTTGAAGGATGAAATAGAATAATTATAGTTATTTATTTTACAGGTGGATGGTAGCAGCTGGATGATATTGGCCTACAATCCAATTAAATGACTGAAGTGTTTAATGGAATTAGTTGGGATTCAAAGTACGCCAAGATATGTAACCGCTGATCTATTATACCTAGGTATTTTATACGAGTCACTTTTTCAATATTTTCAAAAGAACAGTTTGTGCTAGATACTCGTATATTATTGCAAGTGTGGATTTTGAGAGTCACGTTGCGATCTAAGAGAGAGATGTTGGACGACAACCATCGATTTTATAGATTATGTTCTGTGTTTAGGAGATTACTGTTCCGTATTAACGACACAACAGATGTTGCTCATAAAATTAATGGCCTATTTATTAAATAATATCACAATTACACCTACTTCCAAAACTATCTAAAGTTTAATAATATTTAATGCTACATAAAGCAATAATCTCACGTGTTCCAGATTCAGGAAGTTTCGTAATTAATTAAGGAACGCTGTTCCAGTCTGTTCGGAGTATATGTAACATATTATTTTGCTCTTAAGTGTTGCACTAGCTTGCTTTTGTACGAAGTCTTGCGCTGCTGTTAGCCATTTTAGATCTCTTGGGTGTTGAAGATAAATATCTTCTTTGTTTTCATTTTATTTTATATATATTGAATTTCCTAGAATTTTAATTTATTTTACAATATTGAACACAATTCACAATTTACACTAGGTACAAAATTAAATGACTAACTAACTATACAAATAAATACAAAAACAAAAGGACATAGGCCTTGATGTATTCGTCCGCTTCGTACGTTTCCGGATAATAGCCGGAAACGTGCCCAGAAAACTGGCAGCATTGCCACGTTGAATGCCAATTCTAATTCTTTGGTCAAAGAACGAGCCCTCTGGTCACGTGAAAAATGTCGACCAGTCTGTGAGAAATTTCCTCAAAAAGAAGACGCGCGCTCGGGCCTCATGACACAGCATTTCGGTCCGGCGAGGTTACAGTATTTGCGTCGCTTGAGAGTCTCAGCCGCTTGAGTATCTATCTTATTTTATTTTTTTATATGAAGTGTAAAAGTGATTCCGATATCCTATTTACAGAATAAACAATTTAATTTCATTGCAGCAGCGGCGCCAGCACAGCCCGCCATGCTAGGCCATGAAATAGCACAAGGCTGTCGACACAGGTTGCGTCTCACACCAGAGGCCTACCCACCTTCCAAGGCATCAACGTCATGTGATCTCTTCCCATCGTCACGTACCAAGCCGTTTGGTTCTAATACCGCTGGTAAGGTGGCGGTGACAAGGGCTCGACGAATAATATATTGTGTTTTAATTATTTTTGTTTATGATTTTCCAACACTTACGAGTATTCGGAAACAGTTAGATAAACTTACTGAGCCTTGCATGCATGTGGCATACAGTCACACATACATTGTTCACTTTTGGTAATCATTAAACCAATTTACATAATTCATATACATAACATATAATTTTGACGCACATTCCATAGTTAAAAAAAAAAACGTTTTTATTTGCCAGTTTTCTACCAATATTGGTTAATCGTGAGGCCCTCAAAAAAAGTCGAAAACGGCACATTTAATTTAAAACTCGTAGGTATATGCGTTTTAAATAAAATGTTGTGGCCACAATACCAACATTACTTTATGCACAGTGTAGTGTAAATACATTCAGAGTAAAAGCCCATACTCCACAAAAGAACTATTTATACGGTCCCCTTTATAAAATGCAAAATACACAATCAATGGAAACGATTCGATCGTCATCAAATGTAACGCTTACACGAATGGCGAGTAAAATAACATTTCTCGGGTATGTTTACACTACATAGGTCGAAAAATCTTAAGTCCTAAAAAGCGGGTGAGTGCTATGATCACACGCTAGATGTGAAAACTTATGTGTTCTGGAACCGTGTATACCTGATTTAGCGTCACCGACCCGAGCGTGACGGTTCAGTTTCTCCCACTGTTCAGAAAGCCTGCAAAGTGCGCCAAAATATTATAAATTTCTAGGTAACTAATTAAGTGACGCGCTCCCTTGGACGGCAGCGCTTGATGTAATTCGTTACTTAGAATTTAATCAAAAAATTGAGCGCCCAAAACGCAGCGTACAGGACGCGCGGTTCGGGCGCCTTTTACGAGTATAACTAGGACCTATAAGTTTTCACTTCAAAAAGATTGGACAGCCAGCTGTCTGAAGGCCTAGGCCTTCAGACAGCTGGCTGTCCAATCTTTTATAAGGAATCTAAAGGAAGTTTTTTTTTTTATAAGGTCATTTATTCATTTATTTATTTATTGGCATTCCATATTGTAGAAAAGATGTTACATACGGCTTAGAGCTAGATACCAAAATTGGACCCTGTAAGGGCACAGCATGAGGATTAAAAAAAAAACCTAAAAATTAAAAATCTTAGTATTTAAATAATATAAAATATAACAAAAAATCATGTCAATTAAAATTTGTCAATAATGGATATCGCAGATAAGACCGTCAAAACGTTGTATGCGATTATTTTTATTGCACGTATGGAAGAAAGAATGAGACTCTTTATTTTGCCCTTATACTCACAAATCGCTTCAGATTATCACGTGCGTAAACAAAATTAATGTAAAAATTACTCAAATTACTTAATTTCGTTTAATATTATACAGTGTCCGGTTAATTTTATCACACAAAACTATAATTCCGAACAATCGTTGTTTGGGTCATCAAGGTATGCTGTGCCTAGTTTGGGACTCGCTGTTATATCTGTCAAAAGTTCTTTCAGTCAATATTTTATTTTGTTACTTGTTTGGTTTAGAACGGGGAGTAACTTAAATAAATTAATTTGAAAAGTTCTATCAACCCAGTTATTATTAGTCCTCCAGACCGTATTTCTGCCATGGCGGCCAATCTCAACGGAGACTAGCCTGCGGCGCAAGAGATATTATACATAGTGCAGAAGTGTGTGCGCAGACACAGGTGCACGCTCTCTTCCCTCTCTCTCATAGTCCAATGAGACAGCACACAATCCGACTCGACTAGAGAGAGAGCAGGCGCAGCCCAGTTATAACAGTCGGCACAGTCCAACATTTTCTTATATCGTTCAACATTAGTCGCCATGTGAATACAGGGCTTAACCCACATATACATTACAATATTGGACGCAAGAAAGGTTAATAGTGTGTTTTGTATTGTAAAGGTTTTCGCCTTTTAGGGTTGACTGGGTTTTAAGCGATATTTATATAGACTATTTATTGAAGCCTAAAACCTTGTGAAATCATCGAGTGGAAAATAAGGCTGAAGTTAAAGTTTTTTTTTTTTTAATGTTGTCGGTCGTTTTGCAGACAAAGTATTATATTTATTTATATACGTACTCGTACTGTAACGGCTAGGGCTTTGCAGATAGGCTGCGCAGGCCGTTAACTAATACATAATAATCACGTATTTCACAATAGTTAACACGGCTAGGTCACGGGTAAAGTCACTGAGTCACTATTCTGTTACGAGCACTATCACAAATAAATAGGGTACCGTCCTTGGCAACACGTGGCAGACGTGGAGGGCTTCCTTAGCACAAGCTCAGCAATAGGCCGGACGGCCTTCGTAAGATCGGGTACCGAGCGTCGGTAGCGTGGAGGCCTGTCAGCACAGGCCTGCGGCTGTAGGACGCAGGTTTGTCAGGCCTTCGAGAGACCTTGGACGCGTCCGTAGATAGCGTGCAACACAGCTACGCATCAGCAGTATTCAGCAGCAGATTGGTGCAATGGCACCAGCCCTCAGCCCGTACGAAGAGCCCTGGAAGTGCCATAGGGAGCGCATGTTAGATGTGGTGCAAATAGCAACAAGCCGCATGCGATGTGTTAGCTTTTTCCCCCTTTTAAGTCAAGGAACGGTTTGGGAAGCATTGTAGGTGAAAGCTCAGCACATCACAGCGGTTTACAGGCAGAGAGGTAGCAACATAGCGTGGTACATTGGCAAATGCAAAATTAGGTTAAGTATGTGAACACGCGAGCATAAAACACAAAGTAAACGTGACCATAGTAGATGGCTCACTAATCACTCTAAATAACACAGTGAGGCACTACACCTCGTCTATGCAGTAGTAATACATACATATTACTATCTCCTGTGCGCTGAATAACTCCCAGCCACATGTCCGACATTGACACACGCGAAATCAGATACTATGTACATAGGTGATACAATCAATTAGATTATCCAACGCAGACGGTCTGGTATAATTACCAAAATAATGTGGAACACACCCTAGGTCGACAAACAGTATCCTGAGGGTCAGGGAATAGCTTCCATCAGCTAAGCAAGTGGAATCGAATTGGCAGAGCATCCCCGGAAAACCAGTGTTGTACCACGTTTTTAGTGATGTGGTTAGGAACTTACCAATTGTGATATTTTAGCGTCCATATAGTTGAGAACCCTCACAAAGCTACAATACGCTACCATTAATTTATTAATTTACAATTTATGAAATAAATTACAACATATTTTGTATATTAATCCATGCCATGATTATTTGTTACGCTTTCACGCTAAAACTGTTAAGCAGATTTGGATGGAATTTGGCACATAGGTAGAACATGACCTGGATTAGGACATAGAATTATTTTTATCCCGATATTCCAACGAAATCGACGATTTAGCGTGTTTTCAGTTTTAGCGTGAAAGCGTAACAAATAAACAAACTCACTTTCGCATTTACGAGATGTTTGCGCCTTTAAACGAATGTCCAAAATAATGTTGGCAAAACTCGTATATTATTAGTTAGGATTAGGATTCTCAAAACTGTAAAAATAATTATACGTAGGTACCTCCTAATTTATTCTGTGTTCAAAAATACTTCTTCATATTCCATGTCATTATGTTCTATTCCTTTCACAATTATTATTAATCCCATTTTGCACTCTTTAATACCTACATTAAAAAAGTTTTCAGGGATAATTCCCATAATCATAGCAATTATGGCGATAAGCTCCTCAAACTTTTGTTGCAGTACCCCTTTGTGGGATTAGCTATGCTCAACACGGGACATTTTACAAACTGCTAACAAATCATGTATAACTAGAATAGATCTTTTCAAATTTTCACTGAGCGAGTTCGCAAGGATACCGTTACTAGTGTTATGTTTTTAAATATAAATGTGGCATTCGACGATCGCGCGTGGCTGCAAGCCACGCTACCCATTTGTTTTGGTGGGCTCGGCGTCCGCAAAATTTCTAGTGTTAGCTTGCCGGCGTTCCTGTCCTCGGTCCATAGCACCGAAAAGTTAACCACAAGAATCTTAACCGCTTCGCAGGTTGACTCTGGAGTGCCGTGTTTGACTGATGCGATGAAGGCCTGGAAAGTGGCTTGTCCGGACACGGAGCAGCCCGAGAACCCGTCTTCTCAGAGACAGTGGGATGAGCTGCTCTGCAGGCTGGTACGGAATAACCTCATTAATACGTCCACCAACACTGCTAAGCGTGCCCGCCTATTGGCTGTGGGAGAGTGGGAAGCGGGCCTCTGGCTTCAGGCGCTACCTTCACCCAACATAAGCACTATGCTGGGTGATACCACTTTCCGGCTCGCAACAAGTTTGCGATTGGGCGCTCCTTGCGGGGCTCCACATCGCTGTCAGTGCGGTGAAGCAGTCGACCGCATCGGACACCATGGCCTTTCCTGCAGCAAGAGCGCTGGTCGTTTGGCACGACACGCAAGCATCAATGACATCATCCGTCTGGCTCTTGTCACCGCCGAGGTGCCAGCTGTTTTAGAAGGTATTGTCTTGTTTTCCATAAAATGAATTGTACTATATTTTTTTTCCATAATCGTCCCCCTCATAATATTTACTTGCACTATTATAATTTTATGCTAATAACGCTTGTCATATCAACTTATTAATCATAACTTTTATTTGCCATAAAATTAGTTTCCATAATAGCATTGTGTTATAATCATTTGTTTCTATAAGTAACACATTACATAATTGATACTTGACTTATGCAACATTTAATATAATTTAGAAACGTTTATTGTTTGTAATCAAATGATTTATAACAGCAAACAATCTTTAGATAATAAACAGTTTGTCAAATTCGAAACGGTTAGGTTAGGTTAGAACTGTGACCAAACAACGCGCGAAGGCGAGAGAGCGTAGCGAGCGTGCCGCGGTAGCGGCCGCCGAGTGCTGGATTTCCTCTTTTGCAAAGCAAGCATGCATGGTAGATTAGGTTTATTTTTAGGTTTCCTTGTTAATAAAAAAATCTGTATCGTATAATCATATATTAATCAACTGAACTAGCATTGTTGTGCTAGTATGGGCAAATTAATATTATGGTGAGTAAATGTAATGGAAAACGAAATTATTGAAAATGAAAAATATAGCAAATAGGAGACGGATACGCTTCCATACAATCTTGGGCCTGGATGTAAAGAGATGAAATTGGTGTCAATTAATAGCTACTATATTAATTATCAAACCATCACTGAAAATTTTGCGGATTTTAGCAATCTGAGAGCCGAGTTAAATTACGTAACAAAACAGCTGATTTTTTAAGTGCGATGTAAATAACCTCATTGTGCGATAGGTAGTTGTTTTTTTTAAAGATAGGATGCTGTTACAATTATAGAAGGTATACACGGTTAGTTCGCTGTAAAACACCAAATTTCGAAAACATTACATTCTCTTGTGCCTAAACGGACCCTGGCACTTAATCCGATAGGGATAGAGTGCCACTAGCGGCACTTTGACTTGCCTTAATTATATTTGTAGAGTGGATGGAAATTAGGAAACACAAATACCTATTAAAAATCATGGGTAAGGAGATGATAATTAAAAATAAAAATCGTTTTTAATTAGTATATTTTATTCATCTTCAATTATAATTAGAATGTCATCTAGAAATTGTGCAGGTGGTACAATATTATCTTGGTACCTAGCCCAACTAAGGTACCATATTATTGACATTACATGGGCGCAGCAGCCTACAGTCCGTTTGCCTACGATGCAGTTATCTCATCAGAATCCCCAGTTCTAAGCTTAATTAAATATGCTGCTAAAGCTAGGGACCCCCTAGGAATTTCTAATAACTGAGGAACCTCATTAAACATTTGATGGAACTGCGCTTTGTTTAACCCTATCCACGTATGCACAACATAGTCTTCCATATCATCTATACTCTCAAAATGAAGTAATCCTGATTCTACAACTTCTTTTAAGGACATCATGTCCTGGATATGTTTTGCTGTAAAAGTCTGTACATAATTATTTCTCAAACTGGTAAGAAAATCCCATGCTTCTATAACTAAATGTCTATCACATAGACGATTATTCTCAGGTATATGATATTTATACCGACTGAGCAACATCTTTCTAGTAGAAAGTGGAACTCTGTACTTCTCTGTTCTCAGGCATCCTTCAATAAAGCACCTACTTTTTGTTTCAACAGCCCTCATGTAATCTGGTAATACAATAGTAGGTTCAGGCTGAATACTTCTAACTTCTTCAACTGGAGGTTCAGCAGGAAGAACTTGTACCTGTGGCTGTATTTCTTCAATTGGGCTTGCTTGGGAAGAAGTTGATGGGCCAGAGACCATATGGACAGCAGCTCTGTCTGCAGCAACCCAACAAGTATGGCATATGCGACTAGGTACTTCTATCTGCAACAAACAATACATAATCATTGAAGTATTAAAAAACTCAATTTGACTTACAACAAAAGCACATAAAACAAATGTAAACTGATTCAACTTACAGCTCTAGGTATAATCCACTCTTGAATAACATTATAAATTCTCAATTCGCGAGGTGAGGTGGTGTGAAGTAAATGGCTGACTCTAGATGCAAGTGAACGTCCACATCGGAGACAAACACTACGGTGGCCAAGATGTCTAGGTTCACCATGAGGTGGTCTTTGAGCCAAGTCCCAGCAAGCTTGGCAAACATGGTCACTGCTGTTTACCTGAAAAATGGAAAAAGTTTTTAATATCAGTTAACATGATTACTTTTTTTTAAACCAACCGACTCTGTCCGATAGTTATTTAATTCAAATTCAAATAATTTATTTGGTTGAATATGGGTACATGAGGTGATACATAGAACAGAAGATCTTTAAACCATATCCTACCTGAATAGGTGTGCAAATATCTATTACAATAAAAAAATATATATCTTAGTTCAATGTAATGTAAATCTTCATATGGTTTTTAAATGTTTACCTATTCATACTTTATTATTTTGTAAATGTAATCGTGAAGGAAAACATCGTGAAGATTGCAAGCCAGCGTGGTAGACCCTGGTGAGCTAATAAACAGGAGGTGAGTAAGTACTTACAGATTGTGGTGCACGCCATTGACGAATCACTGCTAATATCATTTCGTCATTTAAAGCTCGATGACCCAGTGTATTACAGCGACTAGTTGCTATGCCACAATTTACACAACGATCCATTGTGATAATATCCAATCGGTAGGCTGGTCGTAGAATCCAAAAAAATAAGTCCAAGTCCAACGTAAAAGCGATACTCTCCGTGTCCGGTATGGCAGCAAGGGTCGTACAAGAAGCAAGATCAGAAGTCCGTAGAAAGAAAGCAGGGGTCAAAGAAAATATCAATAAAACTATGGGAGGAAACACACTCAAAACGCACACGCACTAACACTAAACGATACGAAACGAGTGACTGACTGACATGTCACCATAGACTAAAAATACAATAATCGATTAGCAAACGTGAATCGATTTTAACAATTATCTTTATAGATATTTAATTTGTTTATTCTAATAATTAATGTATTTGAATTAATCATCTGGTAAAAGCATCTTTTAAATAGTATGTACTCTGTCACGATAGTCGATTATAATTTAATCGATATTCCATTTTGTTCGTAGCCATAACTTAATTTTTGGATTTCTCAATTTCCAGATTGTAAAATGGGCTGATATTTCACATTTTGTAATAGAAAAATATAACCTTTTTTTTTAACCATACGTCAACTTATTAAAATCAGGCCCAGAAATCCCCGTCTCCTTTATGGATTAAAATTATTATGACACTTGATCGATTATGACCAATGAAATTATTGAAAATTATTTTATGTCATTTCACGATTCTGGCAACTGAAGCGTTATTTTTAATAAAATTATGGCAAATACAAGTATGTTATATAAAATTATTGCATTTTAAATTATGGCAAACATTAGTAAACCGTTTTAGAACCCAATGGCTTGGCACGCGACGATGGGAAGAGGCCAGACGGAATGACCATAATGCCTTGGAAGTTGGGTAGGCCTTTGGTGTGGGATGCAACCTGTGTCGACACCTTCGCGTCATCCCATCGTCCTAGCACGGTGGGCTGTGCCGGGGCGGCTGCTGCAGGTGCAGAAAACCTCAAACGGCGCAAATAATAATATAACAACCTTATTGGTAGCTATATTTTTGAGCCGCTTGTGGTTGAAACACTAGGGCCGTGGGGTCCGAGTACTCATCGAGTATTTCGGGACTTCGCCAAGCGGTTGTTCGACTCTTCACGTGACCAGAGGGCTGGCCAATTTTTAGGTCAAAGAATCAGCGTTGCCATCCAACGTGGCAATTCTCCCAGCATTTTGGGCACTTTTCCAACTGACAGCGATGCGGATGAATTTTTTGATGCCCTCGAAGCTCTTCTTTTATTTATTTTTATTTTTTTCCTCTGTATACTTGTACATAATTCAAAATAATATTTATATAAATAATATTTTAGTGTTAGATGCATATTATATTTAATATTGTATATTATATTATTAAAATGAATAAAAATAAAAAAAAGATTTATGAAAATATGATGGGAAACCAATCACTTTCTTTTCAGATCATCAACGCTTTTTGTGATTTTGTTCGATTCAAAACCATGATGGCATTTAAGAAGTCCGGAAAAACAATATTTTCTTAGATTAAAGTCTCAGATAGACTAGGATATACACATACTCATACATAGTTAAAGGTTCTAACGATAAACAAGAATCTCTGGAAGAGTCACTAAAACTTACTAGGTACTAGGTACTGAGTAGGGTCGACATGTTATTTGCAAAGGTCTTAAAAAACTTGAATTTATTCCACGGTTATGAAATGATATGACAAAAGTGAGTGAGGATTTCAAGGGAGAGAAGAATAATTGGTTTCCGTGAAGATTTGGGACTGACGGGAAAATGATGGGTCAATCTTATCGTGTTAATGCAAAAAATAACCTACCTAATTCTATCTCATGATTTCTTCCAATAACATCACGCCTGTATTCCCGTAACGGCCAGGCAGAGGTGTACCTATAGTACACCCACATTTCGCCAGTTATGTTTAAGTCCCATGTAATAGGGGGAGCCTATTGGCATGAACCGAGCACAAATACAGACTCCGGGCTCCTACTGAGCAATTCCAGATGGAAAATTCATGACTTTGCGACCTATTGGTCGCAAGTGCTGCAAGTGGCCCGGGTCACCCTCGAGGCAGTCAATCCAAAATCCTATAATCATCACAGACAGTTGAAGTAGTGTGTTGCAAACTCTAATCACCAATGGTTAGCCAAAATTATGTCGTGGACGATAACTAAAAAAAACTGTTCATTCCACTGCCCTTTGAAAAATTTCACGAGTAGGTACCAAGAATCTTCAAAAAGTTCTTCTACTCAAACAAAAGCTTAAATTAAAATTACCACTTCCCACTCAACATGACAAAGACACAAAAGCCCCTAGAGGCAAATTCGTCGTTGCTGGCTTAACTTAAAATATAGAGAGCAAAGAAAGATGTACCGAGCTCCTAGCCAAAAATAATTGCGGAGAATAAAACAGCCAGGGATCCTTTGTTGGTACCAAAATATGCAGGCACCAAACATAATTGTAGGTACAGGTTCCGCCTCCAGAGATGTGATGTCACCGCTTCATAATTAATTATTTCATTATAAATTTAACCTAAATCATTAAAAATTCTCCCCACGCCGTGTCTTCTAATTACTACGGTCGGGTTTGTATGTATGACAAGCGAGGCTACTGCTATAAATATTAAAGAAAAGGCAAATAATTACTCAGAATTTTAGAGAAAATCTTTTCAGGTGGAAGAATTTTAGAAATCCGCTAAATAATTCCACCTTTATACCTACTATTAAACAGAGCGAAATCCTGTTGAAATGAAAACAGAATAGTTTTAACTTGGCATAACAAAAAAGTTTAGTTGATGCATGCCAATGTTATCATGAATGATAGTCTGTCTAAAGACTCTTCAGTATCAGCTTGTCTACCACATTTTGGTCTGCGCACAAAATTATATAGCCTGTAAAAATGTTAGTTGCCAAATCACCTGATCATCATCTTCTCAGGTCAGCCAAACCTCTCCAAATATTGATAGATAGATATATCGTTTATTTGGAATTACATTTACATGAATATTTAAAATAATAACACGGTGCCAATAAACAAAAATAAGAAGAAAAAAGACATAATTATTTTGAAAACACTATTGACTCACTTTAAATGAAATGACAAACAAACAAAGTGCGATTTGTGTCTCAAGTTTGTACCAAATGGGAACTTCCAGCTCGGCGTGTGTCAACCAAATGTATCAGACGCTGATATTCTGCTGGATCCCTGACAGTGACATACATACGTCGAGCAGACGAGATAAATAGGCGAACTAAATATTGTGTCTCTTTCTTTCAAAGTTTGCCAGCTTTAAATTATCGCAGTTGTTCTCCAGTGCTTTACAACCTTTGCGCTGCTATTAAACACAGAGAAATTGTTGTATTATCATCTCTGGGGCCATTAATCTTCCACACGTTTCAAACGTTTCATTAAAATCTATTTGCTCTGAGCACGCACTTCCTCCGATATTTCTCGGCAGTTCATTATTTTATGCGCTCGCTTAAAATAAATTGTAAGAATGAAGTGTAGTTTTCTCTTGCTTTTATTGTTTTGTCTGTAATAATGTACTTGCAGTGAGAAAAAGCTTTGCATAGTTTTTCACAACGAAGCCATAGCACTTGCTAGCATGATAACACCAAAAGATTCGGAATAATTTGAGAAAAAGCTTGTCTCATTCGTTCTAACAAAATAAAAGAATTTAATGTAAATCATGACCCGCAAGTTACAAACTAATTATGACGTTCCGGAAAAGTTTTAAAAGTTCAAGAATAATTTTTTTGTATGTAAAGATTTCAAGATCCTCTTTCCACTAACTTGCGAGTAAGTAACTTCTTCATCCTAGTTTATTTCTGTTTCGCCTGATAAAACTTATCGTATGCTGAAGTGAATAGTAAGCAGCAGCTCTAAGGCTTTTTGTACACGGCACGGTTTCTTTACGATAAGGCGTATAAACCGAATCGTAGAAAAACGTGTCGGTCAACAAGCTTCCATATAATACTGACGACCTTGCTACCCACGGCGTATAAACCGCGCCGTAGAAAAAACTTGTCTGTCAACAAGCTTCCATAGTGATCCATACAACACTGACGACCCTGCCTACAGACGGCAAATAAATCTTAGTTTTTCACGGCAAGAAAGACGTTTGTGTACAAAGAACCCTAGTTTTTTTAAACTCAATTTACCAATATGTAGCCAGAATGTCACAGTACTAGTATTTTAATGGTTGTTCGTTAACGCGTTATTAAGTAGTTTATTATTTGTTGTGTATTATGATGGTTGGTTAGTTGGTTCTACTAATGAGTAGCCAGAATGTCACAGTACTATTATTTCAATGGTGGTCCGCACACGACTTACTAACACTTTATTAACTAGTTTGTTATTTGTTGCGTCCTGCTACGGACCACCATTGAAATACTAGTGCTATGACATTCTAGCTACTCATTGGTAGAACTAGAGATGTAAATTGAAAAAAAACTAAATGTTTTTTTTCACAATCTTAAAAGTAAACATGAAAAAAAACTTGGCAACGCCGTTTTTTTTCTACATTTGGTTTATTTTCAGAAAAAGTGAAACACAATAGCTAAAATGGAATAAACACTAAATTTGGTTGCTTTGTTTTAAATTAAAGTCAAATTATGTTTAAACCAATGGGTACCTATTATTATGAACATAGAAAATACTTAATGTGTTACAATCAGAATCATCATAATCAGTGTCAGTAGCTAGAGCTACGCATACTGTTTTTCGTCATCATTGGTACATACTCATTGGTGATTTTGATTTGAGTTTGGAACTGCTTACTTTTGAGCAGCCGCGTGAATGAACGGACTAAGCAGCAACTCTATAGAAATCCGCTTTGCATAGAAAACTTATACTCAATAGCTACCCATAGTTGGTTGCAACTGAGCCAGAATTACAATCCAGATGCTACAAACTTTTTCTCAACACTGCAATCAGACAGTGAACCACTTCAAACAATCAGTAACTGGTCCAATTATATTCAGGAGTGTTCTCATTAAGTTTTAATGGGGGATCTTCAGGAAATCAGTTTGGACAGCTGGATCCCAGCACCGTTTGACCTCTAGCCGTAATTAAATGAGCCCGGATAATCTCTCCGTCACTCGGGACCCGTGGTTGTAATGCAGTTATTTAGAAGACCTTACTATTGGACTAGTGGTTTGTAAAGATTTTTTTCATCAGTTTAAGCCTCTTATGGGCTCATTTTTTCTCAGATTAGGATCTGGGCTTGTAAAGCAATGAATGTGTTTGGATTTTGGGTAAGCTAGATTGAATGTGTTAAAATTAAGTCTACATAAAGTGTATCTTAAAGCAAAGCTACCTTTTCATGTAGAGAATATTATGTGGTTTTATTTTTTACTTATCTTCCTAAACCAAAAAAAGGTCTAATTCGAACGGTATGGAAAAAAATAAGTTAATTATTTATTTTTAAGATTGTAATGATTAGAATACATGATTTTAATAGTTTCATTCAAAGTACACAAAAGAAGGAATGATTTTCAAACTATCACTAAGCGTCGGGTCACACCGGAATGGCAGCGGCCGGCAGCGACGCGGCGAGCACTTTCAGTGTGAAATTATTTTAAACTTTATCTACATACTAAAAAGACCAGTATCGCTTGAAAAGCTTGAAAAGGTCGCGAGCCCGCTCGCGGTGACGTGAGTGGCCGCAGGCCACGCGCATCTTGTCGGTGGTTCTGCCCGCGGCTTCCAGCGGCGACACGAGGCCGCTCGTGGCACAACGGGCGGCCGCGCGTATGTAAAGTAGAAAATACTCTAGTCAAGAGGACACTTGGCGCGTGGGATCTGGAGGTCGCGCGAGGCCGCTGGCAGCCGCTGCCATTCCGTTGTGACTCGGCCCTAAGACCCGATGAGATCAATCGTGTCCCTCAAAACTCTTTTTTTCAATGAAAAGAACCTCACCGATTCTTTGAGATGTTTTAAAAGTGAGCATGGTAGGGGCAAAATCTCTAATCTATTTAATCGTGGTGCCGAGTGCAGCATCTTACCTTCGGCTAAGATAAACCATTAGAAGGTGAATGTACTATCTACTAGATTGTACAAAGTCTTAAGTTTGGATCTTTAGCCAACGGGAGCAATGGCTAATTCGTACAGATGGTGAGTATAGAATTAGCTGTCCGTTTTTATTTGCCGGTGGATTTAGAACTCTTTGGACTACCGAGATGACGGCTAATAGAGAAGTATGGAAGAATAATATGTTGCGCCGACCGCAAATAAATTGAGATATGGTGGCGAATTAATGATTGAGATTGAGACGTTCTAGGTGTTGTTTAGAAATGGTTTATAAGGTGTCTTGTGGTACACCTTTGTAAAAATAAAAGTAAGTAAGTAAAGTTCGGTCTACCAGTCCGACAAAATGGTTATTGCCATTAAAATCATCCGAAGATATTGCATTTTTTGGGTTCCGTAGATAAAAACTGAACCCTTATAAGATCACTCGTGTGTCTGTTTGGCTGGCTGTTGGTCTGTCAGATGCTCGTGAAATGCAAATACTATAAATGATTTCATTTTGGGTTTAACGTGTATCTGCAGCAGTGGTCAGTTACGATCTGGGCCCTAATTCATATAGCATACAATGCAGCATATAAAAAATACAAAGTAGCCATAAAACAAAAATCAATGAAAAAAATAATCTGATTTTTAATTAAGGGAGATTAGTCCAAACCCGGATTTTGGGGTAAAACCGGGATATGGTAGTTTAGTCTCTTACATGTTTCAAATTTACGCGCGTGTCTGCCTGCTGCAGCAGGTCATTCTGATTAGTTTGTCATCAAATATTCAATGGCCATGATGCCAAAAAAAAACTTTTATAAAATGATTATTTTTTGTTAAAAATATTTGATTTATAATACAAACTAAATAAAGCCAACTATAGTTTACTTATATTCCTTAAAGCTTGTTTTTTACAAAAATTTGCCTTAACGTCCCGATTTTACCCCACTTTCCCATAATGTTGCCTGTCACCGGTCGCCTGTCAATTTTATTAAATAGCCCCTTGAAATTATGTTGATCATAGATGATTGAGTTTTTGGATAGAAAACTTTCTGGCGTAATATATGTCAATTTTTTCTATGGCGTTACTACAGGATTAGGAAACCACATTTGTATCAGATTATATCAACAATTTTGTATATATCCGGCTCAGTGGTTACCATGTTATCCATCAATCGGGCACGCTATTACATGTCAGTACGGTTGGGTTCAAATAGATTTCATGTTTTTGGACGTGGAAAAAATTGAAAAAAATATCACCAGCTCGGTAAATGTGGTGTAAAATACCTACACACAACATAGAAATTTCGAAGTCAAGTATTTTATTTCAAATAGGAAAAACACACTTTGCAACGCCAAAATTGACAAAAAACATAGAATTGAATCTAGCTGCCCCTCCAAAAGTGAGTTTCGTAAGAAGAAGAATGGGGAAGAAACTCCACTTTTACTCTTTTAAAATGTTTTACAATATTTTGCATTCATGAAAATTCATGAACCCTTATAACTTTTTAACTTAAACGACTGGAACTTAAATGAACCCAAGCAGGAATTAGTAGGGTTAAGAACGTTAAGTACCTGATTAGGAAAATACATGTACGTATCTATAATAAATTAAAAAAAAAAATACATTAAAACACTAAATTGCATGCTATTTAAAAATAAATTGTAGGAATGGCTGAATAAAAATAATTTCTATGTTTAATTTGTTTGTCATGCTCTACTCATGTACACCGTAGGCGCGGGCTTGCGGACGGTGGGCGATGGGTAGCTCGCCGTCCGATTAGGACCAGGGGCCTTACTCCCGACAGCTTCGAGTTCTGAATCAATCGAATTCTACTCGAATTCAATACCGATTCATACTCTTGAATCCGACACTAGCGCACGATCGTGCAGTGGTTCAAAGCGAAACTAATTTCGATCGAGAGATTCGTTAGGATCGAAAAGTACGTACTCCACACGCCATCTGACAGTTGATTATCGAGTTGTTGGATCGAAACTAAACGTCAAATTACACGATAGCAAAGAAGCTACTTTATTCAGATCAAGTGAGGTTTTTTAGTGCCATTTACTGTTTTATATCTTCAAATTCATTATTATTATGGCTCGCCTTGCGTTGTTTTTCAATGTTCTTGTGGAACATATTGTATGGGTATTCTTGCAAGAAGAAATATGCAAAGGATTAATCGTTATATCACCCGGGGTGTGGAAATGGATTCGGAAGAATTTTGGAGAAATTATCTTTTGTCGAAGGAGTTGTTTGATGTGTTGTTGTTTGTGATGGTAGAAGATTTAACACCATACAAGAAGAAACCAACTAGACGAAGTAACATTTCAAATTATATGTATGTTTTAACCAAACAAGACAGTACACCAATTACCATTCATTCGGATAGCATAAATATTTACGTTATCTCAACTGTGTTTAACTTACTTTTGCCCATGACTTTATAGTCTTTTGTTGCGCTACCCAAGGAATTTAATAAAATTGTGACCTCTTCCCTTTTTTGTTTTATCTGTTGGCGAGCTTGTGCAGATATTAATTGAAACTAAATAACTAACTCATATAGCAGCAGATACACAAATAAACTTTTGAACAACAGCGCTCTTTGTATAAGAAGCGTAACCGAACTGCTGTCAAATGTCAAAACATTTGACAGCAGTTCGGTTACGCTTTTTCCCAAAAATAATAAAAAATCATATGTTTTTTCATGAGTTTTTGTTTGTTATGTGTAAATAAAGGACAAAGGTATCGTTTTTTACGTGGGAAAGTGATAGAGAAGTAAAAACATTCAATTACTAACCAAAGACTTATAGCACTTGACGGTGACGTAATCCACTGGATACGGCTAACGACGCTGATAAGATTCGAACGTTATGTCGATCTTGGTTTACGATTCGAATTGGTTCGGGAGTAAGGTTTTAAATCGAGTTCGGATCAGAAGCGAGTTCGAATCAAAAACCAAATCAAAATCGAATCGTTTTCGGGAGTAAGGCCCCAGGCCCGGGTCGACGGCGTGTTGTGTTCCACGCGCGCCTCAAAGAGATGTCAGCACCAACTGACGGGGTCCGTAACGGCCAATGCCTGCCAGGGTTGCTAGTTTGTCCGAAAGGGATATCGCGGCCCCGGCACACAGGCAACGGAAGGAACACGGGTGGGTTTTAGTCAGTAAAAGTCTGACACTTCCTCTCGCTCCGCCCAGAGCGGGAGGAGTCATATGATGATTTCACACCCAAAAAAAAAAAAAAAATGCTCTACTCATGTACCCCGTTCAGCCGTTTTAGCGTGAAAGCACAACAAACAAATAAATAAACAAACTCAGTTTTGAAATTATAATATTATATATGTCTGCCTCGCCTTTTCCCAACTATGTTGGGGTCAGCTTCCAGTCTAACCGGATGCAGCTGAATACTAGTATTTCACATGGAGCGACTGCCTATCTGACCTCCACAACCCAGTAACTGGGTAATACGATACCCCTTGGTAAGACTGGTGTCAGACTTTAGGGCTTCTGACGACCCGTAACGACTGTCAAAGATCCACGAATGACAGCCGAGATCAACGGCTTAACGTGCTCTCCGAGGCACGGAGGATTCTCGGTATGTAAAGATGGTCACCCATTCACTGACCAACCCCGGCAAGCGTAGCTTAAGCTGATGGATCGACCAGTGCGGCTGTTGTTACTTAGCCACGAGCTCCTATAATAATATATATATGTATAATTATAATTTATAGGAAGTATAGAACTTGTTTCTATAGGATTTTTGTTTGTTTGTTTATTCATGAACAATAAATTGTATTTGAAATTACATAATATAGAAAATAAAATAAAATATAAAGATAAAATTATAGTTAGGATTCTATTGTTTGCCGATTGTTAGGATGACCAATCAATACAACTCACTGTCATGTTCTTCCGACGATATAGACATTTTCTCCAACAGCCTAAGTAAATTTAAGTTGCTATTACACGCAAAACTTAATATTGAGTAAGTGTTGACCTTCCTCCCTACTGTTCAACTCAATATATATGGTTTTTTTATTTTTTTTTATAATTTTAATTCTTGTTATTTTTACTTTAAATTGTATACTTTATTTCCATATTAATAATTGATTGTTTGATATCTTAATGCAAGCTGTGGTCTCCTATAATTGAAGATGCACAAGGATTTGTATCTTTTTATGTTTTATTTTTAGCATGTAAGGTGTAATCTTTGTTGGAGATCCAAATAAATAAATAAATAAATAAATAAATTACACCTGTATACTAAGAGCGTAAGGCAGAGGTATAAAGGACACCTACATTTCCCTTTTAAGTCACATGTAATATGGGGCGAGCCTATTGCCACTGCTTGGTTAGATGAAACTACTGTAGATGCTACTACACTACTACACTGATACTGTAGATGTGAATTGTATCGTACTTTTACAATGAGATTTCTTCAACTTCAAATACTATCTACGTTTCTTCACTAACATACATGCTTTGATCTGTTGACTATTTTCTATATTGTACAGTACTTAGTACTTGCTGACAGGCCTGCACTATTAACAGTTTAATTTCAAAACATTGTAAAAGCCATTTATTTTTAGTTTACATTGAGTTACTTGCTGGCTCTTCTTCTCCATAGGAAAAAAGCAATTGGAACCGTGCGCATTGCTTCTGCCGTTTCGTAAGCGCCCATGTAGGTTTATGTGGTTTTTTTTTTGTGGAAACTATTTTGGATGGAAACCGGTTATTAAAGCTTGTTCTTTCTCTGTATGAGCAGAAGCCTTTACTCTGCAGTGGAATATTTACAGGCAAAATTCACATGGACGCGAACACACGCGTGTTGAGTTGCGTAACTTTTTAATTGACAAAGCTTACTACACGATCTAAGATTTTCTTAATAATTAGTACCTACTACAATCTGTCACCATACACCTAATTGTTATTCTGTAAGAAATGTTTTATATGTGATACCTTAGAATTGTTTTATACTGCATGTTGACATAATTATTGTATGCCTATTAGGCAGGACATAATGGAACTGTAATTTACCTAACATCTGTCTGTATAACCTATACCCACAATAAAAATATTTGATTTGATTTGATTTGTACATAACGATTCTCTCTATCGAAATGTACATTCATTTTATTAATTGAGTACAGCCGTATCTGGCACAATAGGATAGAATTATGTTATCAATAATTGTATTCCGACAATCCGTAATGAACGCGCGTTAGTGTATTATTTGTATAATCTGTTTATAGGTTATACAGAGTATGTTGTGGTAGAATTCTCGTGTGTATAACGTGCTCTATTAACCCGTAGGTAGAACTTACTTGGTTAATTAATTTATAGAATGATTTATCGGTAGTAATTGAGATAAACAACTTGTAATTTTCAAGAAATAACGTATTTAAATCCTAAGCTGTAAAATCCAGTTTTAAATACAATTTATGATATCGGAAAAACCTTAATCTTATAAAACAAAGTCCTCCCGCCGCGTCTGTCTGTCTGATTAATGCGATACACTTAAAAACTACCGAACAGATTTTCATTTGTTCGTGATTCATGAGGAAGGTTCAAGTGTATAATTCACTAAAGTTTTGGGTAAATTGACTAAAATATGATGATGGTTGTTAAAATATGAAGATATTGTAATAAATCATGCTGACTGGGAGCTTGACTGGCGTGTGCTGCGTAAATCAATATAGGTACATGAAAACAATGTATTACGGAATTATTTAGTTTAAAAAGATCTATCAAACAACACATATGATATTTTCTATCTCGATAGTACGTTCCCGTGGGATACTTTCCGACCTTCACGCGGGCGAAACCGCGGGTAAAAGCTAGTACACAATAAATTCAATAGTTTTCATTAGTGTTGGCAAAATCATGTGCTTTGATTCTCACAGTCTCTATTTCCTTCATGTTCATACATGGGTTGTAAACGATAAATGATATATTTCTGTGAATTGGTTAAAAAAAACCATTACAGACGTCAAAAAAAAACTAGTAGTTCTGCGAACAGAAGACCTCGCGAGCACAAACTTTTTTGCAACACTTACTCGTATTATACCACTAAACTTATTTAAAACGATTGCATTTTGAGGAACTATTCTGCTCATCACGCCGAAGATCCCTGAGATTCAAATAAAAAAGAACCATTGAAATCGGATCTCATAAGGCAGAGACCTTTTTGGAGGAAGTACCCCTCCAATCAAAAATTCCCGACAGCAAAAAATTCTACAAAGTCGTAAAACCTATACCAAATTTCGTCGGTTCTAATCTAAAATACGACCTTTATAGGAGTACCGACAAACTGACACACGAAAGCAAATGTTGCCAGACTTGAAGCAGAGACGCTTCGCTCGCTCGGTCAATTATGTTTTAAAACTAGACGAGTATGGTTATATCCGACTACTCTGAGAAAAGAACACTGTATCTCTATTTGGTGGTTAAAACAAGGATTCAACATCACTAAACACAAATACACTGAAGTAGAACTCTTTTATCAAAACGGTCACAAGCATTCATGGGAAAAGCTCTAGGACGAATAAATAACTAGGACACGCAATAACAAACTCTTTTGATCAGTCAACCGTGAATCTGTAGCTGAATAAAGGATGAAATAAGTTTTAGGGCTGGTACTTTTAGGTCTTAAGCCCCGTATTCATGGTAAACATTTGTTTATAAACAAAGTTATAATTGCTGGCAGCACTGCGTGTTGCAGAGTTCATCACGCCATGTTGACAAGTAATTCTCGCTCTACGAGTGAAAACATCTGTTTATCAACAATTGTTAACGTGTGTGGAAATGTTTCAACCAGTTTATAAACAAGGCATTAGTGTGGAGCAATGATATAATAATGCAGTTAATGGAGCATTTATTTCGAGAAGATGTTCGAAATCACTCTTCGGAGATAGTTCCTCCACCTTTTTGCCTTATTTATTCGATTTTTTATACTTCCTCGGGCAACATTTTGACGCAGAATGGCGTGTCGACAAGACTTATTGATATTAAGTTCATTTTCAGCAACTTTACCATTGCTCATCAACAATGTTGATCACCAGTTGCTCAACAAAAGTTTACCATGAATACCAGGCTTTATTATAAAGTAATGAGGCTGGTGAAATTCAACTCTATTAAAACGCTACAAGGTTCTTTTCGCGGCTAAAATCAGAACTAACGCCGCCATCTTGTTTTCTCAATACAATTTCTGTGACAGTTTCAATAATTTTTTACCAACAATCTCCTGTCAATGTCATTCAGGCGCCAAAAGATCCATAGAGCACTATAATATAGGCTATTGTGTCAACGATAATTTTGACCTAAACTTATTGGAACGAAGTTCTTTAACGCGGCTTACCATAGGAGTAAACTGGCAGAAATCGTCACGTAACAAAAAAGCGTTATGGCCGTAAAAGTCAGTTTCGAGTGCAAAAAACTAGATGGCTCTGTATTAAAAAACAAAAACTTTAACATTTGAAACTTGAGACCATACCAGATGGGTTTGTTCTATAAAACACATTTAACAGCGAAAGGAACTTCGTTCGAACCGGGTGTTTCACAAAACCTCTCGATTTTTTTTTATAAGATAATTTTCCAGCATTGAGCCGCTTCAGAAGAACTTGGATAATGTTGGCAAAAGAACTATGAAAATAACATAGAATTGACAAATAGCTCAATAAATCGTTTCAGATTACAACTTTTAAATTCAACCCCACTATATACCTTATTTCTTGCAAATCCAAATATTTCGTTTTATGCCATAAGTAGACAACAAAGACCTATCAAAGGAATTGGATTGGCGAATTCTACAGAATTTCGTATGATTATTATTCTTCTCGAAAACCCAGAGGTTGTCAACCCTCGGCAATAACGTGTCGCAGGTGTATCGGAGTAATTTCATACATTTGCTCGCGTTCAGCAATGATTACTGAAGTAGTGGCTTCATATTCAGGGACGGTATTGGCACTAAAATATGTTATTTCATTTATCTAATAAGGGTTGATTCTGACCAAAGGGACGTAGGGTCTATGTCTGGCTGTAGTCCGTTTCTATGTTGAAATTACTAAAAACGAACACGACCCTACGATTTGGAATTACATCATAACTCATTTGTTTTTGTTTTAATTTAGTAATGTTTAAGATGCCATTCAGGTTAAACACAGACTAACATGTCCTTACAGCATTTCCATAGTCCAGCAAAACTCATAACTCTAATCCTTCATGCATCACAATATTATCATTTTTAACCGATTAAAGAAAAAATTAGGCTATCTGTTCATCTAATCAGTTCGTCTATAATTAGGTTTTTTTTTTATACGTTCTTGGATATTTTCGTCAATTGTGGACCGATTTTGAATATTCAATAATTACTATTGTGGAAGTTTGCGCGGTGGTCCCCAAAAACCCCTTAAAAAATAACCGACTTGAAACACTACAAAGAGAAAAAGAAAACTTTTATTTCGGAATCGGTGGTTAAAAACTAAAATACAGATCCAAAGCATTCGAGTTTAAATTAAAGTTATTTTTCACTTAGCAGTGTTTTTAGAAGAAGGTTGTTTTTTTTTTAGTAAAAATGTTTTTTAATACATGAAAATTTATTACATTCGTCTTACACACTAGCATTCCCACCGTCACAACAAGCCTTCAACACTAGGTACATACAAGTATACATACCTACATCACTCTTGAATGGTGTTCCCACGTTATCTCCATATGTTTTCTCGCTCTAAGCACAGATTACTGGAATAGTGACCTCTATTCACGTCTGTAGAAAATCTGTTACCGCAACCTTAGAATTCGGACTAGAATTTTGAGAATTTAAATTGGATTTGGAAGTTAAGTTTAATGAAGTTGGACGAGTAAGGTCTATTACAAAGTGGGTAGTTATGTAGCAGTAGGCTTTTGGGTAGATATATCAAAAAGTCAGTCAGAATCTTAATTGTGAATCTATAGCAATGAACGCAATCGAGCTAGTATGATTTTTGGATTGGTGTTCAAAGCACAGATTAGGTATCTGTTCTTAAACCGGACCTCCGTAGCTACTAAAGTTGTACTAGTAAAAGCCAATTATTTTAAAAAGAGTAACCGTGGAGTTTCTTGCTGGATCTTCTCTATAGGAAACGACCAATTGGAACCGTGCACCTAGCTTCTGACGTTTCATAAGTGCCCATGTGTTTCATGTTTTTTTTTTTTTTTTTGACTCATTTATATTTGTTGGTGGTGGTATTTAATTGATTTTTAGGTGACGACTCAGAACGTGAAAGTTGATGACTACATTTTTATATTAGGTTCCACCCTCATAAAATAAAATTTAAGTTTATTTTTTATTTTTATTATACTTATAATTAAACAAAGCACACAATCAGACCTCTGGGGTCTATCTTAGCATGCCATGGCCTTAAGATTTGATCAACGCGCTATTAACAGTTAAGTTGTTATCGAGTTGATGTAATGTTCCTTCAGCTTACGCTTTATGTTCTTACTATTCATTGAATCTCTAATGATAATAGTAAATAAATAAATGTTCAAAATAATCATTACCTGAACACAAATTTAAACACTCATCAATTTTTGCCAGGGTTGGCCTTCACAAAGGCTTCTAAAGGATAAAAGCTGCACATTAATGCCTCTAAAGCTATAATCACCTACAGACTGCTTTGCTAATGTTTGCTCTAAAGAAAAATATGACAGTACTTACATAAACGTTAATCTCTGCTATCATTTCCCAAATTCTTCAGAAGCAGATTTCCAAGGTGAAAGCTTTAGGTAAGATTAGACTGTAAAACAACGTTAAGTCAGTACTAAGTCTGCTTTCATTAAGACCTAACTCCTAAGCCCTAAATCCTAGTTCTGAGGCCAAGTTCTGAAGGACTTAGTTACCTAGTTACTATCTACACTATTAATACTGGAGGCGACGGAAAATAAAATATTGCGAGCTTGGAGAAAATATGTGGTTGCAAGTTATCTTTTAAATCTCTTTATGAAGTATTAGATTCTTATAGGTATTACATAACACAAAGACCAAAAGTAAAGCCTTAACTATAATCAATCTTTACCAGTCTGAAAGTATAAATAGTCCGACTGTAATTTTAGCTATCGTGTATTTTTTCAACAGTAAAAAGTCCATAATTTTATTACGCTATTGTGTATTCAAAGATGATGAAAATATTTCTGAAAACAAACCAATAAGGCCCTGGTATCGTACTTTAATATTTGATGACTGGGTAAAAAAAAAAAAAACTATTAAGTCTGTCAGTCAGATAAAAAAAGAAAATAGACATATTTTTCTTTATCATATAAATAAATAATGACTTTGATAAAACGCATTAAAGTTGGAGATTGGGGGTTGCTACGTCACAAATAAGTATAAAATCTACAAACTGTGATATCATGATACATTTTAACTCAATGTATTGCCTTAATATTTTGATTACGTAAAAAAAGAAAAAATACGTGTCCAATTTTTTTTTATAAACTAGATGATGGACAAAAAATATATTGTCATCATCCCTATTCTCATAGAGCTATTCAAAATTATTTATAACCAGAGGAGAATTACGGTGATGGTAAGTTTATATGTTACCTTACGTGTAGCACACCTGCTTATAAGAGCAATCTTAATAATTATTCAAAGACCTTCAAAGTTTCACTTGTTAAACTTTACCTATTTCGTTTCAACATGATAGTGTGCGAGGACTTACAATACAGGGCTGTAGTTTGAGTGTGTGAAGCGGTTAAAAACTTTACGGAACCGAAGCAGCTGATGCCTCATTCAATTCCCAGTTTCCCAGATCAAGGAAGAACTTCACAAATTACATAATTCCAAGATTAAACTTAAAACTATTTCTCCAGCTCCGAATAAATTTAAAAAAGTTCATTGCTTCGAAGTTTTTCGCTACAAAGTCTGGTGTTTTACAATTCAAATATAATGCGAAACTTTAAATAAACCGAGTTTTTTTGTGAATTTTAAACAGTACAGTAGATCCCTGATATATTGTGGGACTAGTGTTTCGCGATAGTTTCAAATTGCATTAATAGTTGAGCACGGCGAAACAAAGAACGGAAGAAGTCCGATTATTGATGCGTTTACTTTTAAAAACAGCAGCATCATTTATTGAAAAAGTTGGTCTTTAAATGTAGCATAATGCACAGAAGAGTATGAAAGCAGTTATCAAGATTTATCCGATAAAAAATAAACTTATTTTCAGGAACCAGGAGTTCATTTCTGAATATTATTTATTCAACTTTCAAAACACAAAAACCAAAATTAAACTCTCCAGGTCTCACAAACCCGAAAACCCAAAAGTTAAACAACCCTCAAAGTTCTTTTTTTACCGCGAGTCACTTCATGATTTCCAACTCAAATGTTTCCATTGTACTTTGTTGGTAAAAATTGCGGCCATTCTCCGTTATGAGGAAAAAGTGA
The DNA here is from genome assembly GCA_916701695.1 of Agrochola macilenta. Taxonomy (NCBI): domain Eukaryota; kingdom Metazoa; phylum Arthropoda; class Insecta; order Lepidoptera; family Noctuidae; genus Agrochola; species Agrochola macilenta. The sequence goes on along the minus strand of OU753554.1, from coordinate 2,458,267 downwards.
TCCGCGACTAAGAACAACCGTTTCCTTGGGGTGTGGAGAACATTTCTCAGCTTTATCAGCGAATAATGCAGAAGATCAGCTCCATACAAATTACAATGACGCGTACGTTCGACGATCTCACGGCTCGCGTACACCTAATCCGTCTTCTGCAGAACTATGCTCGTACTTTGTCGACCGAACTCGGTCGATCGAACCAAATAAATGTTAGAGAAAATGAACGCGTACACTACGCCAACCGAGATCGTCTGATCTGGGGTCTACTCCCTAAGCGGAATCCGTAGCCTCAGCCGATGTTATGGGCGCGTCGTTCTCCGTCTCATTTACCGTATGTCCGTAAGTGAGACGGAGTTCTATGAGCCCGTAAGTACGGCCGAAACAACGGATATCGCTAAGGGAGTAGACCCCGAGGACTGATATCTAGGTGGCACTCACTTTCTTTTACATAAATTCACTGTAGTGCGTCAGGCATGTTTGCCGAAGCTAGCGTCGACTGCTTCGATGCAACGATGCGTAAGCGGTGCGCGTCTCTGGTGCGCAGGGTGCGCGGCAGCCCCAACAGCGTGCTGATGATGATAGCTGACAGGCTCGACTGTCCTTACATACGACGCTGCAGTGACTTGCACGTCACCTACAGTCGTCGGACATTAATGTGTTAGCGTACTGCGTTTTTGTTTTTGTATTGTAAATGTAATGTATTGTTTGGTGTATGTGTGTTGTATTGAATATTGTATGAGTCATTGTAACTCGAATGAATAAATTTTTGGTTCGATTGGTTGAGTTCGGCTGACGACGTACGACCATAGTTTGGCTGATGACTGATAAGGTGTACGCCTCGAATAGTAGTAGACCACGTACGTAAAAGGTGTCTATTTGTTCGTGCCTTTTCGCTCGTTAAATGAAACCGACCTTCTGTACTATTCTGTGGCATAATGTACAATATATTATCGTGTCTGTTTGGGATTCCCCCTAATATATAGCAGTGGCTGATTGTTTTGGGTTTTATTTGGGTATATCGTGGAGGCTGTGGGAATGGCACAGCCTCGCAATAGATCCTTGAAGATTTTATAAATGAACTGTTTCCAGCAGGAAATGAATTTGGGTAGGAACCTCGTAATTGTTTTTGGTACAAGTTGAAGATAGTCCTATTTCAAAGCTCGCTGTTAACATTGAAATAATGTTTATGTAACGATACTGAGAAATTTAATAGCTGAAAAAAAAGATATGAGAGAAGTTAAATATTATTTTATGTCGTTCAACTATGAATAATAAAATTGGGTCCAAGAAATTCCAATAACAAGCTCTTTGAAGTTTGAATCAATATCAACCAATCATCGAAATGAATAACTTCTTTTTGGTAGTGTACCAGTTTTGAAGGCAAGTTATAATGACATCAATAGAGAGTTCAAAGAATTTATTTCAATTATAGCCCTCTCATCATCTACCAAGCCTTTTCCCAACACTGTTGGGGTCAGCTTCCAGTCTAACCGGATGCAGCTGAATACCAGTATTTACATGGAGCGACTGCCTATCTGACTTGCCACGAGGTAGTAAAGTTGCCATGATGTAAAATTCTGCGTAATAATAGCTCTTACTCAATTTAGACACAGGAAATTATTCATAAATAGACCCCTTTTAAAATAAGCCTTTACTGTTTTGTTTTGTTTTAATCCATTACTGTATCCGTAGTTAATTAATATTTTACATTCAATTCATTTAGCGTTGTCAACGCTAGTAACTATAAATTATTCATCACAAAATATAGTTCCGAAGCCTCGCGGCAGACATGTCCCATTTTGCCGTATAGCTTTTTGGCTCATGTTTTACCCATAGTGACACAGGATATATCATTTTTCGTTGTATCAATATCTAGTGGAAATTCAAGTACTTTCTGGTTATAACAATGGATGGTAGCCGAAGGCTAAAGCTTGTTATTTATGCATTACGTGAATGTAAGCATTTTGTGCTGTGGGACGAAATTTCGTCAGTTGCGTTGGAACTTTGGAAGGTACGTAAAATCGACCGTAAGTCACCGGTGGTATTATTTTGACCTTAACCTGGCCTCCCGTAGTACGGAATTTGCAAATTGTTGTTGTTTTGTGCAAATATACCTATTGGAGTAGGTATAGGATTCTTGCAAGACAATTTTTAACTACGTCCTTTATCGTAAAGACTATCTTTTGCCTGCGGCTTCGCTCGCGTCGATGTCGGAAAGTATCCCGCAAGAATGTACTACCGGGATTATAAGTAACCTGTGTGTTAATCTAGGTTATAAACTATCAGTGTGCCAAATTTTTTCCAAATCCGTTCAGCCGTTTATGCGCTAATCCGGAACATACATCCCGACAAACAGAGAAACGGACAAAAATTCTTATGTTGTGTTACTATTTTATTTATTAAAATATGTAAAGATTTTTGCATGGGGACGTTTACTCGTTCCTCAAGGCTCAGCAAACATGACATTTTATAAAAAATTCTATGACAAAATATCTTATCATTCTTCAGATTCTGTTGTTGTTTGAGTTTTCGCACGCTCGTTGCATAACACACTTTATATCGCAATCCGAAGGATTTTGAAGTAGGGATTCGTCTACTCGACAACGCAAATAACGCGGAGAATATTGTTGAATTATCAAAATGACTGGTATTTTGATTGTGATGGTGTGTTACGCAATTACCCCTTCGGCTTTTTTGAATTTTATTTTATTTAATGTACTATTCGCAACTGTACTGTAATTAGAGAAATATGAAAGAAAAACGGATGTTGCTCTGACCCTAAATTAATTTGAATAAGGGCAAGACAATGATGATAATTCGTAACTCTCGAATCATGGACTACACAACTAAAGAATCACGACGAGCATTGCACGGTCACCCACTAAAGTCATTGCCCAGAATAGCACCTCCTTCATCGATCGATTCGATACTTACCCACAAGCTCCATGTTTGCTTCTCCTCTGCTTTATCGCAAGTATAATCGACGTAAACAATTAACAAACACTTTTCTAGTGTCAGTAGCGTGTAAACCAAGATTAATCGTTCGTCAAACGATCCGTCTTGTGACGTCAAAACGCAGCGTGTCGTAGAAATGAAGATCGGTGCAGACGTGCGACTGCGAGGAACGTTTGAAGAAGTTTATGTCTCAAAAAGTTCTAAATACGTAATATTTTTTAGTAGGTGTGTACAAATTTTCAAAACATAGTGATCTTAACTTATCCTGCAAGAACGTTGTTTGAAGTTGTAATAAATGATTAAAATTTAATACTGAATTCAGAGCAGTGGTGGCCGCGATTTAGGAGTTGTCGGTTTCCAACCAACAGACATGCTCTTTATTTTGTCTAAGTTATTTCATCACGACTACTTCCAAAACGGTGAAGGAAAACATCGTGAGGAAACCGGTATGTCCTTGAATTAAAAATTCTAAGACATGTGACATCTACCAACCCGCACTGGTCCCGCATGGAGGATACACTCACTCCCGTCCATCGAGAGAAACATCCGTTGGGTGTCCCAACAGTATGTATGAGTATGTGTGTGTGTGATAATTATAAGCTAACTATACTAAATTTAGCTGTGTAAAGGAAATTAATTGATAAGCAAATTAACTACCAACTTAAATTGCCCGTATGTTAAAGTTTCCCCGACTTTAAGACGACTATGCATTCCACTATAAATCAGTATATTTATTTTCTTTTGTGTTATATTCATTTGCGCATTAAATATTTAATTATTATTAATCTATATTTATCGTGTCTAGTAGTTTTTTAAATAAATTTACTTCATTATCGTTATCTATCATTCTCCTGCTCATATCCAAGTGTATATGTGGTCGGCGCAATATATCTTTTTCTTACATACTTCTCTATTAGACTTCATCTCGGTAGTCACCCCCTATCTAGCCATACCTGCAGTATTTGTCTCTCCTTCTCCCTTTAATCCATCCAATGGTTGTCTGTAAAAGATCGCTTTTAGCGATAAGACCGCCCATTGTGTCACCCTATGTAAAATGTCTACATTTATATCTGTATTTTTTATGGTGTACATAACAAAGAATATTCTATTCTATTCTTCTTCCACACAGTCCATCCATCGCTTCTTTGGTCTTGACTTCTTAATTACAAGATATTATTAGATCTGTCAGAGTCCAAAATTTTGTAAGAACTATATGTACAGCTACGCGTTCATCGACATTCATGTCGCAAGTCGGTCCGCCTCTATTGGTAAATAAACGATAATATCAGCTCCATTCACGTGATTTGCACATTTTGTGACGCGTTCGTGACGTCACAAGGAAGCGAATGGCGTAACAGTAAAATTTACGATGTATTACAGAACATATTTCTGCAGTAAAATCTTGGCTATCCTAGGCGACCTTATTGGTGTTATGGTGCTGTATACTTTCTACAATGTATTATATTTCCTCCTTTTTTGGTCCTGAAAACTCTCCTACCTAAAACGTTTTTTATTTTTATTACTTTCGAAAACGTATTGACTCAAACATCATGCTACAAACTCAAAGCATATATAAAAAACAAAAAAACTCAAAGCATTTATTTCAATTAAACCATTTACAGGCACTTTTGAATTGTCAAGGAATCGGTCAGTCAGAAATATGAAGCTAGTTGCCCATTCCAAAGCGTAGTAGGTACCTATGGAGAAGAACGGGCAAGAAACTCAACGGACACTCTTTGAAATAAATTGTTACAACATATTTGTTACATCATTCATGTTGAAATTAAACATGTGAGAACAATGTAGAAAGACGTGCACGTTAGAAGCGTCCGTAATAAAAATATAGAACAAAGAACAGTTCAAAAATTTAAATCAGCCAAGGTAGCTAAGAGTTGACCAGTCCCAACTGACGGCGCCCGTTCACGAACATGACGCATGGATTAGCACCATTCAGCTCAAACATTTTGAAGGGAGCTAAATGATCCAACACACGCGCCACCATCAGCGAGACATCTGAGTGAGCATGACATACTCACAGCCGCCAGGGCACATTCAAGTCAATAAAAGACGTATTACCCAGTAAATGTTAGCTCTTCTCTTAGTACATAGTACTCACATCTGTGCTCTGAATTTATATAGTACAAAGGAAATTGATTTTGTACAATGCAAAGATGGTCTTAAACTCTTCAGCAGCTCCAACAGTATTTTCAAATGTTAATCAAATAGTTGTGGTTGTGGAGCAGGACAAGCATATATTTCAATTAATCCTTTTACGGATATGATACCAATGATTTAATGTTTTGTAAGCAGGTACCTAGCTTTCTGTTATTTAAAACAAGACAATGTTCATACGAGCGGACATTTTTGAATTTTTAGTCAGAATTTAGTATGTGTAAAGGGGTTCGTGGCTAACTATTAACAGGCACACGGGTTGATCGATGGTTAAGCTACGCTTGCCAAGGTCAATGGATGGGTGACCATCCATTACATATCGAGACCCCTCTGTGCCTCGGAAAGCCGTCGCCATCGGTCCCAGTTATCTTTTGTAAATCTTTGACAGTCGTTACGGATAGTCGAAAGCCCGAAAGTTTGACAACCAGCCTTACTAAGGGGTATCGTATTACCCAGTTACTGGGTTTTAGAGGTCATATAAGCAGTCGCTCCATGTAAAATACTGGTATTCAGCTGCATCCGGTTAGACTGGAAGCTGACCCCAACATAGTTTCGAAAAGACTAGGCAGATGATGAAGGTCTATAGGATTTTCCCCCAGTACTAGGTTTTCATTCATTTCCAAACTGCTGTTGCTATTTTTATTTTCTCCCAACACCATAGAAAAAGACCATTAATATTGCCAAAGCTTTATTACACCAATATCCATAAGATAGCGAGCTAATCCGAGACATTAACAATGATTTAATACCAACACATCCTCACCTTGAGTCTCCACGGGTTTCCTTGTACGGTCAACCACAAGTCACACTTGAGCTACGAAAACCACCCTTATTGCGAAGATATAACCGCGCTTTTCATTGTTACCGTGGACGTGTGGTTGGTTGTACGACACATAACGGTTTAATGTTCATGAAAAATGTTTGGCAGCTGTTATTAGTTTGGTTGTATTACATTTGGACATGAGATTTGGACATCGTGTCCTTTAAAAAAATTTGGTGCGTTACCGGCGCGCGGGTGTGACGTAATGTGAACGTGAACAAAGCAAATTAAAGTGTGCTTTGCTTACCTAAGAACCGTAGTACGTTCAATAGTCGTATTATTCCACTTTGCCCCACCAAGCCTGAATAGAATGTTGGAATGCCTAACATTTTGTAGTGAAATCTGCCCCACTAGTTCGATTTGGTGGAGCAGATTCCACTAGTCTAAAATCTTGCTATAGAATCTGCCCCACTAGGGTTGGCACCATAGAATTTGTGTAGGTAGGTATACTCGTATCTGCCTTTCTATATCGCGACATTTTCTGATTTCTTTGAAGATCTGGTTGATTTTGTATGATTGCCAACCAGTCTTGCTAAGGGGTATCGTACTACACAATACCTAGTTACTGGGTTAGGGAGGTCAGATAGGCAGTCACTTCATATAATAAAATACTGGTATTCAGATGCATCCGGTTAACCAGATGCATCCCAACTATGTTGGGGTCGGCTTCCAGTCTATACTGGAAAACCGACCCCAACTTATTTGGGAAAAGGCTGGGCTAGGTTGGGGGGTTGGTAGGGGGTTGGGATATGATGACTTTGGTTTGCCTAATTCGACCCCAAAACCTAATGCTTCCATAAAAGCTAAGAGTTTCCCGCATAAACTGGACAAGCAAACCACATCTTAGTACAATGCTAACCATTATTAATATGACGGACACTTACCTCGGACAGCTTGGCACAATTTCCTGCCTACCAACATAACATCAGATGGGACGATTTGTTTAATGTCCATGAAAAACGTTCGGCATTTGTCATTTAGGTGTTATATTGTGCTATTTGTGGAGGTTGTGGGGCTGTAACGTGATACTGTGAATGTGCTATTAAGTGTCTGCCGAGGTAAAAAGGCTTTGGCATAAGGGTTTTTTGTGGTTTAGAATAAAAAATTCTACCTTCATTTGGGATTTCTTCCAGGCACTTTACAATTTTAATTTGTTTTTTTTTTTATCTGCTGTGTAAATTATATTTTGTGTGTTTTAGTCTGTGCTAAATTAATGTATTTTCTTTCTTTCTTTCATTCAGGTGAACTAAAACAGGCAAACGGCTCAATTGCCGTTTACCTGTTTTTACCATAATAAAATTAGTGAGTAATTTTTTTATATATTTCCGCCATATTGTACACAGTATGTTAAAATACGTAGTCTCAAAACGGTGGAAAAAAACATCGTGAGGAAACCGGCATGTCCTAGATCCAACAATTCGAAGACATGTGAGTTTTGCCAACCCGCACTGGGCCCGCGTGGTGGATTATGGCCCACTCGGTCTCACAGAGAGGAGACATGTGTCACAGCAGTAGCAGTGGGAACGTTAGATCCTGAATATGCTTATACTACGTTAAAATAATGGGGAAAAGGCTATCAGATGATGATATGTAAGTCAGATTTAAATAAAGCTGTGTATAAAGTGCCGCTAGCGGCACTCTATCCCTAGCAGTTAAAGTGCCGCTAGCGGCATAATAGTCGTGCTGCCGCGGCCTGGCTTAATTGCCGTAAGCATTGCATTGTCACTGTCACGTCTTAGTCACTGTTACTTGTTATTTTGTTTTATTGTTTAAGTGTCAATGAAAACGCAATGCTTACGGCACTTTAGCAGAACCGAAGCAGCGCCACTATTATGCCGCAAATAGCGGCACTTTATTCGACAGGGATAAAGTGCCGTTAGCGGCACTCTATAGACTTCCTTTAAATAATTTGATGTTTTATGTCTCACTTTTGTGTCCCAGTAACTTCGACAATAATCCGAATCATTTTAAATAATGCGAAAATAAAAACACTTCAAAGAAATAACTCACACGAAGTTTAGATTAGGTACACCAATACAGCATAAACATCAAGCCATCAACGAAGATAATTTCGCAAAGGTTTTCCCCGCAGCTGAAAACGTTAGCAATGAAATAGCACTATGCGTCCCAAGGGCCCTCTGCCATTACGACCAGCATTCAGATTAGATTTATAAACGCCAGTGAAAACGACGTGTGAAATGCTGGCGAAATATGTGCTTTGATGGTGTTTTGGTGTTCGGCGTATGGAAATGGGTTGAAAGAAAATTGTGGACTATGGGGCTTTTTTTATTTTTTTATATAATGCAACTCGCAGTTAACCTCTGAGGAGGTCGTAGCTGCTTAACCGGACTTTCCTGTGGCTGCCTTAAGCTTCTACACTTAAAGCCTCCAGCCAGGGGCATAAACTATTCTAATTCAAATTAGGCGAACGCTCGCTCAGGGCACCACCTGTGGGGTACGGACCTCGGCTTAGGGCGTCGCTGGGGGGAGGACAGCAAGATGGGACAGGCTGGATCAAACATAGATTATTATTATTCGGGGAATTTAAGACTACGGCTAAGCTTCGACGCGGGCTGGCGCATCGTCGAGCAAGGTCGGGGGGGGATATGGGGCTTTTTTTCTTTCTACACATAAACACTAATAAAGTGGTGAAAAAAAGTGAATGCAAGGAAAAACCCCGGTTGAGAAAGAAAGAAAATAAATTTATTTGACCTAGGTTAAGGGTGCCTTTCCACCAGAGATGTGCTATGCTACATTGCTATGGATGCGTTTGATATCCACCAATCATATTCATTGGTCCCCTATTGGTCCACATAGCGAATGAATATGAATATAGCACATCTATGGTGGAAAAGCAGCCTTAGGCACACAATATTCACACAAAAACAAAAAAAAATACAATAGTACTACTCGGTGTTGGACTATTGTAGGACATGGAAACAAACATGGATATGGGTTTGGATGCCTATAGTGGCAGGGGTAACTTCGAACAATGGATGGACTATGTCCCCTGCCTGAGCAATGACACTATAAAATTCACAAAAAAATGGCAGGGAGAGACTTGCACTCACACTGGGCCCCCGGAAACTGTCGCTAGCACATAGTGACGTAGCGACAAGGGGCCAATATGGCCTGAGGTGCTTGAGGATAGGAGAGGTATTCCACGCCTATCAGGATAATCCCAAAGCCTGGAAGATGTTCAAGATCCCTACGAGCACTTACTGGAATACTTTCTTCCTCCGAGCACGTTTGCTCTTGCGAATCTCCACTCAAACCAGCCAATTAAAGCAAGAATGAGGTGGGAGGTCTGTTCCTCGTCAGTGTTCACTCCAGCCGGCCAATAACGGCAAGCCAGAGATGAGCAACAAGATTTCTCCCAGGAGATAGGGTCCGTGGGGTCGCTACTGCCCAACGGCTCGCCACATGCTGCCCTGCGGGTTTCTGTATCTCTCTTGGTCTGGCTCCTCATCCTAGACCTGTTTCGGCAGAGTAAACTCTACCGGCACAGACCCAGAGTATGGAGCGCGCAAGCCCCACCACGACGTTAACGCAGAGATACGGCGGTGGGGTTATTATTATTATTATATTAATACGTAAAGCAAAAACTTTGTACCCCTTTTTACGAAAATTACGCGAACGGAGGAGTATGAAATTTGGCACAGTTAAAGTTTATATGGAGAAGGAGTGCAGAAAGCTAATATTTTTATATAAAATACATTATAAATAAATTTAAAAAAAACATTACACACACTACCATGCGTTTGACACAAGATGGCTACCTTAGAATCATGACAATTCGAGGGGTGAAAGGCTATTTGGTTGAAGCGACATCTTGGGCGATATTGAGTTATATACATATTCGGAATCAGCAATTTTTTCTCCGTCGGATGATGCCGGATTCATTTAAATCTGAGCACTTTTTTGGCGCTTCAAACAACTCTATTTTTGGGTTGTTTCCAAAGTGGCAGTGTATTATCTGACGTCGTTTTTGCATTAATTTATTACTAGTGTACTTGAACTATACAATGATTTAAAGAACCGAGACATAAATCAGTAGGCCTTTCTCAGAAAAAAGATTCAATATCGGTTAAAGCGTTTTTCTTGTTTCTATTTTTTATTAACATGTGACTTAAATCATTTTGATATCCACGATTTACATGTCGCGATGTCGCTTAAATCATTTGTCCGTCAACAAAATACGACATGGAGTGTCGCTTAAGCTCTTTCAGCTGCATCTATTTTCTACCTAGGGTGCTTCTTAAACTAAATAGCCGTTTTGTTTTAGCTATTTTGCATGTTCGTTAAAACATTTGTTCTATAGCTATTTTCTTCTTTGTCACTTTGTCATTGACAGTTCCTGCCAAATGTGTGAAAGTGACTAAGCAGAATATAGCTACAAAAAACTTGTTATTGTTATCTCATCGTCATAAGGGTGACAAATGTGGATGGATAGGATGGTGTTAAAATATGCAGATTCACGCCTAATATTGTTAAATATGAATAAGCGAGTAATACTTATTTTAACTGATGTGGTTGATAAGACTGAAAGATAATAAATAAAAATATTGATGTTCATACATTGAGACGTTTCGTACAAGAGTTCTACTTTATTATTATTACGTGACTTAATAAATACTTGAACTGATTCTGTGTATTTCTTTATTTATTCAATATCAGCACCTGAAATTTTCGGTGATAGCGGTATATTCAGGTTGTTTCAACAGCTATTGACTGATTTAGACGCTTAAAATGTTACATCCAACGTCACATTTTCAATACTATTATGTTACTTATGTGAATTAGCCAGTCAGTCAATTTAATCTCAATTGGCAGGTGAGATAAATAGCTTGCTACAGTTAATTTTGGGCTGCGTCACTTCATGCTGTTTGGCTTATTCTGAAAATATACTGCAGAGTCGCTTAGTATTTTTTTCCTGTAGCCAATTGTAGTTATGAAGTCACTTAAATCTTTTTTCCGTTCCCTGAAAAATAGTGGCTTAAGGCAATTCGTATTAAGCGACATTTATCTTCTTAATTAAAGGTCCGTTTTATATGGTATAAGCATCAACACCTTGACGTTTTCAAATTAATTTAAATTAAGTTTACTCCATTCCAATAGCTGAAGAAGTTTTTTTTTTACGATTTTTTTTCCGAAATTTTAAACTTTAAATGGCTCTCCTGTAAAGTTGCAAAAATGTCGCTTAAACCAAATAGCCTTTCACCCCTCGATCATTTAAATGAATTATGGTCGAATTTCGACCTATGGGCGACCACTAGTCAAAATAAAAACACGTATCGCCTAAAAAATAGTATCTACTACAATTTATAAAACAGTTTTGTTTTCAGAACATTATCTTGATCTGCCTATTTATAGGAACAATACCTAGAATATAAAATAATGTCCAAAAAGTTGAAGTGTTTTGATCACTTCTGGTACTCGAGTTTCACAAGAACCAATTGAAGAGAAGCTTCAAATGGTTTTTGTGAGTACTATTGATATCAAAGCGAGCCTCGATGAGATCCCGATTGTGTTGGCACTCCAAAGGAATTCAGAGAACAATATTTTGATTTGTTTCTCGTAAATTTATACAAGTTTGTAGAATTTGACCCATTGATAATAATTTTCCAAGGTACTGTCGTGAGCCGATATCTAGCCAAAAACATCATGCCTATAAGCCAAGGTATGCACGGGCGATTTCTTATAACTGCACTGGATTTCGAACGCTTTGCTTAGCGTCGAGAGTAAATCCAACAGTGTGTTTTCTTGACGTGCTGGGATGCGCTCTGTTGGCAACCCAATGCTCGGTTCAGTACCGAGAGCAGAAAATAAATTGCGCGATAAAAAAACGTCGCATATAAAAATCGCACGTGCGTACGTGGTTTAATAGATAAGGCGGATATATAGATAATATGGAGGTACCCCACATTTCCACAGTTATGTAATGTTTTGGTTGTATGCCACAGAGCACGAAATCGACCCCGCAGTACTAATAAAATGCACGGCACCGACAGTGCGTTGAGCATAGAACTACCGTCACGGACCACCATCAAAGCTGGCGAATACCTCAACGAATACCTTCTTTTTATACGGACAAAACTGCCTCAAGTAGCCGGCTGTCGAGGTGTCTCCCTGCTCTGTCTTCATCATCACCTACCAAGCCTTTTCACAACTCTGCTGCGGTTGGCTTCCTGTAATTGGATGCAGCTGAGTACCAGTATCTTACATGGAGTGACTGCCTATCTGACCTCCAGAACCCCGTCTCCCTGCTCCGTGATGTCCTATATTCCCCAAAGATTATATTTAATTTTCTATTCTACTGTATTATTTAAATTTAAAATATCTTTAAATTTGGCTATCTCTCGTATCAGCCGTAGAATAATTATGATGAACTTACTATTTATACCAGCTTTTAGGTACTTAATAAGTTTATTATTCTACGAAACAGAGAATAATATACATTTAAACCTCCATTTTCTTTAATACTTGGAATATAAACACTACAATGGTGTACTTGATAGTTCTTCCAACGTTTAAGTGCCGTCGTAAACCTCAGCTGACTCTTTATAGCGATGGATGATAACTTTATTTACTTTCTTCCCTATTACTTTAAATTGAAACATTTTACTGCGGAATACTAAGGAATATAATTTGTAAGAAATATGATGTCGCATCATTGGTGTTGTTACCTCAATCGTGGGTTAATAACCGGGTTAGGGATTGTCAGTTATCTACATTTATGATTCTTTGTCTCAATAAACGCATGTTTTTTTTTTGGGGTTAAGGCTACACATTGCCGACAGTACACTTATACGACACACCTACTTTACTCAGAACTAGGAGTCCTTACGGTGAGAAAATTATTCATTAAGCAACAGATCATGGCACAGCATAAAATAAAACCGCACTTTGCTAAGAGGCGGCGATTAGATATAGTTTATAACATACCCAAATTTAGAACATCTTTTGCACATAAATTTCACAATTATCTCGGTCCTAGCCTTTACAACAAAATAAGCAAAGATCTAAAATTGAAGAATCTTGATAGCCATACATGCAAAAAAGCTATTGAAAGATATTTGAAAGCACTAGACTACGACAGCACTGAAAAACTACTTTAGAACGTTGTTATAATCAAGGCACATAAATAAATAAATAAATAATAAAGCACTCTTAACTGTACACATACAGAAATACACACATACATAAAACATATACACATATACATACACCCAAACACAGACAATTATTATCGTTTATAACTTAATTAATATAATTACCTATACAGTACGTAATTAAACTGCTGCTATGTGACTAACTGGAACCTTGTGGGAACCTGTTGTTCTAGGGTTGAGGAAGACTATCCCCTCGTGATACAGTTTATACTAGTACGAGTGGATAGGGCGAATCAGTCTAAAGACAGCCAAACCAACATATTTACAGTGTACCATTTCACGTTCAACGATCTGTTTATTTTGTGTCTATTATTAAGTTACTCTGTATGGTTGTCTCAAATTTGTGAATAAATATATTATTATTATTATTATTATTGCTACCTTGTTCGGCTGCTATATTGGATTCGGCAGTTGAACAACAAAGCCGACCCGAAGCAAATAATGCACATATTCGGTATTCAATTTTTTCGTGACGATCAGCATCTGCTGAATCATGTTCGGGTCGGCTAGGTACAATTCGCGTTAAACCGAGCGGCTTTTTGCCGAACATTCATCATTATCATCACTTTAGCCGAAAGACGTCCACAGCTGGACATAGGCCTCTCCGAAGCACCGCCACTTCGACCAGTTCTATGCTTCCCGCATCCAGCGGCCATTTCTGCGGCCTTCACAAGATCATCGGTCCACCTTGTGGGAAGCACCTTGTGGGGTGCCTAACTTTATAATATCTATATATTATCGGTAGGTATTCAATTTTGCCGCCCAGCTGTGCCGAATCATGCCGAACCGGACAAGTGTAGACCTCCTTTTTTTTTTTTTCCGGGGTGGAAAATCCTCATGGATGTCCTCCGCCCTGGGGCGGACGGAGGGGTCTGTCATACTCTTACTGACTAAAAACCACCCCGGTGTTCCAACTCACACCTACGCCGGGGGTCGCGGGAACTTGAAATCTTCCGCAACCCCCGGCTGGTGCCGGCCCGCCACTGCGGGCCTCCTCGCGAGTCAGGGGGGGGAGTGAGGTGTTTCCCCCCGCGACGTCTCAGAGGGGCGCGCGTGGAACACTACGCGCCGCCACCTCGGGTCCTGATGTGTGGGGGGCGACGGACGTCCCCGTGTCCGTCACCCCTGGACCCATTTAGGGGGGCTGGAAGAGGGCGTTGTCCGCCCTCCGCCGACGCCCGGTGCACCTGCTGCGGGCCGGGTGAGTGGACGAGATCTCCCTCTCCCTTTCCGCAGCCTCCTTCTGCGAGACGACTGCCTCGCAGTAGGAAACCACCGCGTCCCAGGACTCGCCGCTGCCGACCATCGCATTCACTACGGCCGGCAGCGACAAGTCACTGCCTACTTCTGAGATGAGGGCACGGCGTGGCTCCTCCCAAGCGGCACACTCTGCCAGCGTATGCCGCGCCGTGTCCTCCCGGCAGTCAGCTCCCTGTTTATGCGAAGTGTAGACCGCCTAAGGCAACGTAGACAACTATAAGCTCATTAAAATATTTATCTGGAAAATAGGTTGGCTTGCGCCCGCGTTAATTCCCGCTTTCTTCTAACTGGAATATCATTTTTAATGCTTTCAACTTTCACATAAATTCATTTTGTTCCATTTATTAAAATTATAATAAACTCACTGACCATAAAATCAAACTGTTAACCTAAATAATAATAAACTGTATCACGAGGGGATAGTCTTCCTCAACCCTAGAACAACAGGTTCCCACAAGGTTCCAGTTAGTCACATAGCAGCAGTTTAATTACGTACTGTATAGGTAATTATATTAATTAAGTTATAAACGATAATAATTGTCTGTGTTTGGGTGTATGTATATGTGTATATGTTTTATGTATGTGTGTATTTCTGTATGTGTACAGTTAAGAGTGCTTTATTATTTATTTATTTATTTATGTGCCTTGATTATAACAACGTTCTAAAGTAGTTTTTCAGTGCTGTCGTAGTCTAGTGCTTTCAAATATCTTTCAATAGCTTTTTTGCATGTATGGCTATCAAGATTCTTCAATTTTAGATCTTTGCTTATTTTGTTGTAAAGGCTAGGACTTAATTCATTTTGTTCCATTTATTAAAATTATAATAAACTCACTGACCATAAAATCAAACTGTTAACCTAAATAAGGACCCATTCAACATCCTGAATCCATTCCAGTCAATATATCAGATGCATCGTTAACAAGGTCCATGATATGTACATAGCTATCTAGCCTATGTACGTAGGTACATAATTTAACTAGAAACCACGGAGAATGCAGGCGGGCTATCATTCACTACAGTTATTGGAAGTCATGTTTGGTTGTCTACCCTATACTATTAAACGAGCAATATTTGTAATATAAGGTCCATTAAAATAGATGGACAAACTTTTAGAAATCATTCAGACCACCAAAATATGGGCAACAGTAAAAAAAAAAAAAACGCATAGACAAGAAAAACAAATCAGCTAAAAAAAAAGAAAATACACTAAAAATGTTGGTTACCCAATTCCTTTTATTATTTAAGGTCAAAATATAATCACCATAATCAGTGTTTTTTTGCTTAGATATCTTTGGTTAGACGTACTTCAGTACGTATAACCAAAGACGCTGTGTTAAAATTTGTCCATCTGTTTTAATGGAACCTTGTATATATATTTGTAAAAGCGTTATCGACAACTGAAATTTGCAATATAGGCGTTTACGGGGGCGAAAAATCGATCTAGCTAGGTCTTATATCTGGAAAAAATCGTTTTCTCCGTATTTTCACCCGAGCAGAGTTCGGTCGCCCAAAGTTTAGAACAAGATGGCTACCTTAGAATGTCATTACATCGCAGCATGGAATTAGTAAGTACCTACATACTGACATGGCAGCATGGAATCAGTATGAACTATCCTGTACTTCTAAATGAGCATTCTCTATTTTCACCAAAGCAGAGCTCGGTCACCCAAAAAAACACAAAAAATACAAGGTGGTTGGTGGTTGGTTGTTGTTTTTTTTTTTTTTTTTTAATGTTTATGCAAAATTTGAAGTAGATTGGACCAAGGAATCACGTTGTCCCATACAAACTTTGCCCACCTTTTTCACCCCCTTAGGGGTAGAATTTCGAAAAATCCTTTCTTATCAGATGCCTACGTCATACAAAGAACACACCCTCCAAGTTTCAGATGTCTACGATCAGCGGTTTAGGCTGTGCGTTGATCCGTCAGTCAGTCATTCAGGACAAAGCATTTTATATGTACGTATATACGTAGATAGATAATCATTAAAACAATCACTACCTGCGTGACTTGCCGCAGTTTGAGCTATTCTTAATTTATAACTTTGCAATATAAAAAATAAAACAATATAGCGTAATGGTTGGTTTGCGGTTTATATCTCGCTCAAAAATACTATAATACATAGCAAAGCAATTTATTTCTGAAAATCAATTCTAGGTTAGTAATAAAACGATTCAGAACTATAGTCAGTTTGTTTTAGTGTTTCTTCTCAGAGTAGACGGATAGGAAAAGGTGGACTCACCTAGCTTTAAAATATGATTGACTAAAAGTGTTTGAAAAAACCAGCAGAAATTAAATCATTTATAATAAGTATATGAAAGTAATTCCTTTATCTACACAGAAAATAGCGTAAACTAAACCATATCTAAACACTCCAACTGTAATTGCACGAGCATAAATCCAACTGCGAAATTCGCACCAACTAAATCACACGTGCTCTCGAAATTCACCCTGGAGTCTAAAGTCGAGCTCGCCATCTGTCCGGATTTAACCATTCGGGTCCGTCCGACTTTCAAAGCGACCGGGATTTGGAAATGCGTTAGTAATAAAAATGGAAAGTCTGGATGGAAGCGTGACTGGATATTGAATGGAGGATTGAAAGAAAAGTTGCGGGCTCGTGTTTTTGGGAAAAAACACCTGCATGGGAGTATTTAGAGGGAATAACAATAAGAGGAGAGTGTTTTCAGGTTGTTGGAAATTAGTTTAATCTTGCATGTCACATTTTTATTTGAGTAAATCCTAACTTATCCTAACTAATATAATAAATGCGAAAGTCAGTTTATTTGTTACGCTTTCACGCTAAAACGGGTAAACGGTTTTGGATAAAATTTGGGACATGGGTGGACCATGACCTGGAGAAGGACATAAGATACCTTTTATCCCGATATTCCCACGGGATTGAAACTTATCCGGGTGAAATCGTGGGGCGCAGCTAGTTAATAATCATCAATTACATTAAAAACGCCTCCGCTGGTCACATCATCATCAAACCAGTTTCTATAAATATTATAAGAAGTCGCTTTTCGTGTCTGTTTGTGTGACCGCGTTGTTATTCTAAACTACACAACGGATATCGATGTGGTTTTGACTTTAATTTAGAGAACGTAGTCAAGAAGATTTTTGTTTATGGATATTAAACTTACATACAGAGAAATCTCAATGTTTTGTCATGTGTAGCAACACCAACAAAACCATGCGAAGCAGGGTTGGGTCGCTAGTCTAGTAGGTATATAAGTCAGTATCATGTGAAAGTCATTCTAGGTCAGGCTAGGTGGGAATTGAGATACGAGAAAGAACATAACCAACTAGCAATTTACCCCAACTTCCCACGAGTGCAATTTACACGTGAAGACGGTATTCTGTTCCTGACACGTTATGCACAAGTTTTGAGTAACCTAACAAGAAGTACTGGGCTTGCATGAATTCAAGATAGAATGTCATTAGTATTATTTAGTACTTCTTTTTTAAATATTTACATAATATATAGCCTATGTTCATCTGGAATAATCTACCTTTCAAATGTTGACAGAATTTTACAAATCGGAGCTGTGGTTTCGCAGATTACCCTCCACACAAACTCACAAAATTCGCGCTCTCTCTTGATAAAATTAGTATTGAAAGTATAGACTTAAGATTCGTCTAGCTGCAGTTGAGTAATAAATGGCCGACAAAATGAATACTCAAAGTGTTATTTTCCAAATAGTCTCTTAAACTATCAACTGGTACCAAGCACCCATAAAGTTAAAAAAATTACTGAACTATTCAATATTTCATCCCTAGAAAAACAAGTCATTTACAAACAAAGTAATTGAACTTAATTTACTTGAGGATTGATTGATCTATATTATGTACCAAGATAACAGACAGCACTTAATAGAAGGTCATGTCCTAGTTATAAAGGAATCAATCAGCTATACAAGAGTTCGTTAACCCGTACAATAGGTTATTCTAAAGTTTTCCTATAATAAAATTAAAGTTTTACTTGAATGAATTTATTAAAACAGTTCTTCGACTTTTGGTTAAGTGAAAAATGAACGTACGTATATTCTATGTTATGGGGTTTGGTTTCCGCACTTAGTCCTTCAGTGGACCATTGTGCGTGGGCCATAGCGGCCGTTGGCGGTTATTCCAACCAGCCCACCTCCCTCCAGAAGTTGATTAAATCTCCTGGTCTGTTCAGAACATCTGTGTAAGATCTGGGTGTCCCGAGGATCTCTGTTCTAATCTGGGTGACGCCTGTGTATTAAAAAAGCACGTGCGCGACGGTTTCCTCAGCCTCCATGCACGCCCTGCACAGAGGACTGTCCGTTATGCCCATTGTGTGGAAGTGTCTATTCAGCGAGCAGTGGCCCGTGATGGTCCCCGTCACCAGGCGCAAGCCATTCCTATCCAGGCGTAGTAAACGCCGGGTTAGCCTGGTATCCAAGGATGGCATGGCTTCCTTGGACTGCCTGCAGCCCGGTGTCGAGGTCCACCAGTGCTCCGCTTGAGTGTGGGTGAACTCCTGTAGCCACCTTCGTATCTGGGTGAAGGGGATGGGTACGATAGGCTCGGGTCCACAGACTGTCGTGCTGGATCCTCGTCTAGCAAGTTCGTCAGCTGCGTCGTTACCTAGCGATCCGCTGTGTCCTTTTATTCATTGAACCATCCATCGTTCATATCCATGAACGTACGTAATAAAAATCTTAAATTCAGGCTTATCATAAACTCAAGCACACAGCTTAAGCAGTAGGAACTGTAAGGATCAAATTTTGCACAAATGTTCTTTTTATAATGAAGAAAGGATTTTTGAAAATTCATCGCCTAATGAAGTTAAATATGGCTAAATGGTGGAAGTCTGAGAGTTCAAATTTTTTGCCGATGGAGGATCGAATCGGGCGCAAGATTTTTAAGCAATAACTTATAATACTAGTGCGGGCAGTTAGAATTGGGGTTTATCTTTAGATATTAGAAATTCCAATTTTCTTGTTGGAACAATGAATGATAACAATCTCATAACAAAAAGTTGCTTTCTTGGACTTAATAGTCTAGGAGTTGATGTGATAATTAGAATAAGTAAATAATGGACTAGAATAATAATGTATTTATTTATAATAAGATTCGAGAACTTTTTATTATTGGAGAGCTGGGTAAATCTTCATAATCATCATTTAGTTTATACTAGAAACCAAAGTACTTCAGGGTGAAATTGAATTCATGCGACACCAGAAGGGGTCATAGTACTCATCATTATGAACAACTTTCACTATGGAACCATGCTATCGCGAAAAAAAAAAACAGCTGTTGACTAGCCATGCGAACATAAATGTAGGGAATTGCTGTTTTTTTTCGCGATATCAGGGTTGGTTCCATAGTGAAAGTTGTTTATAATGATGAGTATACTGACTCCTTAAAAGATATTTCATGAATTCAATATACCCTGTAAAATGGCCGAATCCAATAACCTAGTGTCAGTCAAAGACAGATCGCTATTGATGGTAGACAGTGTAATTCTATCTGACATTGTGTCACATTCCATATGATTCTTAGTCTCTGAAAGATTATTGGGACGTTAAAACCATAGATACATAGATAGATAGGGTTTTCTATCTCCAGTATGCCAAAACTGGTGATTGATAACAACAAAAAAACAATAGGCGACGTATATTTCGTAACCTAATCCGCTTAACTGTTCTAAAAGAGTCATAAAGAAAACTGTAAGAAATCGACACGTGTTTCACCTCACAACGAGGCATCCTCAAGATGACGGTTGACTTGTTGCAAATCTAGACCCGACGTGTTATCACGTCAAGCGTCGAGAGCAGACGAAGCGTTGAGTTTTCGCTTGACCAAGTTACTAAATATACGTCGTCTATTGTATTTTTTTATGGATTTCCGCAAACTCACGCCTAAGTCAATTAACTAGGTTATTGCGTTCGGCCGTAAGAGTTATTATCTATTGGTTAGAAATGAAAATATCATTCATCCTAAATTTCAGCATAAAAATAAAAAAGGAAATCTTTTTATTTTTTTCACGTTAGCTTTATCCAGAATTATCCTTATGAAAACTAAAACCTTTTAACAATTTAATGCAAGCTACACAGTAATATACATAAAGTAATTTCGTTCTAACAAACGAACTCACTTTAATCCACTATACGTATATACTGAGTGTTAATATCTGCACAAATTGTACCTTGAAAAGTGTTTCGCTTTCTCTTGTTATTCTCTTTGCAAATGGAGTCAGTGCTAGCGAAAATGTCCAGCATTGTCTGACTAAACATTTAATTACTAAACCTGACTAAACAGTAATTCGGCTTGAATGCATTAATCCACACGTCATTCTTGGACTGGCACATAGATAAAATTTACTACTAAAGAAGGACGTTGGTGAAAAGAGGTTATGAGCGTTTATTCTGAAAGTGAGCATCGTCGCAAAGAGATTTCAAATATTTCGCTGTTTTGATTAATTTGGCAATATTACTGAATTATGAAATGTGGCTTAGTTAGCCACATTTCTAGCGAACTAGAATATTAATAATAAATTGCAATTATAACCCTGAATTTGATGTTGTAACCGTGTTAGGTGAAAAAAAGGCAACATTACATTACATTTACATTTACAAATAATTTTTTTACATCGAAAACTAAATATTCGGTGTTACGATATTAATGATTGCAATTCGCTAATTCGCCACATATCATATTTCCATACAGTATTATTGCCAAATTAATCAAAACAGGCAAATATTTGACAGCTATTAGCGACGTTGCCAACTTTTAGTATAAGCCCTCATATTCAATCCAAAATTATCGAAACTAATAAAACTTTCGTTTATTTCAAACTCAATCTGATTACAACTATACTCGTATAAGGATCTTTTGGCGCGCGGCCACAATCGTAACTAACGCCGCCATCTTGATTTTTCAATATAATTTCTGTGACAATTTCACAAAGTTATGATGTTTACCAACAAGGCAATGCCATTCAGATGCCAAAGGATCCTTGTAGTGTACTTACATACAAACTTTAATGACCTTTTTAAACATCGAATATTTGCACTGTCAACAAAATCTCTCAAACTGTTCACCCGTATGTCCCACAAATAAGCCTGATACATTGCATCTCGTCTCTGAGCGTCATTTTTTACGTCTTAATCTCGTACTGTTATTACTCTTAGTTTGTGTTTATCCCCACATTTATACAGGGATGAAGTTCTCTGTCCTTTGCGTTTATATTTATGGATAATAATGAGGTAGGCTTAACTTATTAATGTGATAATGACACTGGGAACACTGCCCGAAATACAAATCAAAATTATGTTCCGCAATAAAAAATCGTTTTATTATTTTGTTTAATAATCATAATGTTTTTTGTCATTATTTTGTTTATTATTTTGTTGTAAATGGTAAATAACTGCTAAAATACTCAGGACTACTATAAATATTTATAATATACGTAATTAAACACTATGTTTGGTTGCCTACCGTTACCGGTAACCTATCACGAACAGCTAGTTCGACTTGCGGATTTAAACGGCGAGTCTCGTTTAGTTTTATTCTATGTATAATGAGCACAAACGTCGGTCAGTGGGTCGTCTTAGGGGCGAATTTTCGCTCTATAGCACCCCCTTTTTTTTGCGTGGGAAATTATCATATAACTTCTCTCGCTCTGGGCGAAGCGGACGGGCGTGTCAGACTTACTACTGACTAAGTTCGGACAAACTCGCAATCCTGGCAGGCATTATTAGACACAAGAAGTGACGGCCTCCCATGCACTCTTGCTCCGGACCATGGCCTGAACCAGGGCCGGACGCGAGAGATCGCTGCCGCCGATCGCCTCCGTGAGGACACGGCGGTGCCCCGCCCAAGCCAAAAAAAACAACAGCCATTAGGGTTTTCATGTTTTAAATTTCATTACCAACTTCAAATTAAAGCCATACATGACGTACGTATTCAAACATGCAAAACCGTGCCTAGTGGTAAGCCGATTTGCTAGCAGCTATGTAATGCTAATTTGGGTAGTTCTGTTGCAAATGCATTCATAAATCAACTAGTCTGATACTTGAACATAAGCAGTGCTTGTCGTAAATTCTGTTTCACAATTTGTTATGTTATCTGCTTCATATGGCACAGAAACGTGGTCGCTCACAATTGGCCTTATCAGAAGGCTAAAAGTCACCCAAAGGGCAATGGAGAGGGCTATGCTTGGAGTTTCCCTACGTGATCGAATAAAAAATGAAGAGAACCTAGGTAACCGACATATCCCGAAGAATTACCAAACTTAAGTGGCAATGGGCAGGGCACATTGCTCGTAGAACCGATGGCCGATGGGGCCGAAAGGTTCTGGAGTGGCGACCGCGTACCGGAACACGAAGCGTTGGAAGGCTTCCCACAAGATGGACCGATGACCTTGTGAAGGCCGCAGGAATCCGGGTGGTGGATGCGGGTAGCACAGAATCGGTCGAAGTGGCGGTGCTTGGGGGAGGCCTATGTTCAGCAGTCTTTTGGCTGAAATGATGATCTGCTTCATTAGGCTCTGAGTTATTTAATAAGGTGTTCATTAAATGCAATAAACAATTAAGACTAGTACACGTTTCAGTGAAATCTTATCTACAAAATAACACAATACAAAAAAAAAAAAAAACAATTTTTTTATTTATTTATTATTCTGTCCGTCTTTGGAAACTGAAGGTCCACCGAACACTATCTTCCTTTACCAGGCATCCAACTTCGTTAAAAATAGAGACAATTTTTTTATTTTCTGAAACTGGTTTTAATGAGAATTTAAAAAGAACTAAATTATAAAATAACTACTCCTTTCTTCCTCAAGTCCGATTTCGTCATCCACTACAAATGGCCTAAGCACCACAATTCTAAAACCAAAGACCGTTGGTAAACGCAGCTAATCCAGCGCTCAAGTGACCACATTACGTGGGACATAAACCAGGACTACTCTGGCAGTATAAATCCAAAACAGCCACCGTATTTTATTGCCACTTTCCTTTTGTGCTGTGCAAGTTATAAGCGGAAACTGCTAGTATGATTGTGTACTTATAAAATTGGAACCATCGAGTCTTAAGTTTAGTGCCTAGTTACAGTGTTTTAGATTGAAAATACTTAGAGATCCTATCACATAAACAGCTGATAATCTCTGACCGGTAAAGGACTGGTGTCGCCATTTCGGAGACAGCGCGCCACGCGCCCCAACCGTCAAGGCCCGCTGGCACCAAAAAGGCGACACTATGCGTGTCAATTTCGATGCCAGCGGGGCTTGACGGTTGTGGCGTGCTGGTACCGATCGGCCGCGGGCTGTTTACCGGTTAAGTAGTAGTAAACGGGCTCATTGCTCACAGAACGGATGGCTGACGGTGCCGAAATATTTCACACCACAGACTACCTGCAGTATTATCTCTCCTTCTCCTCCTTCTCCCTTTAATCAATTAATAATCTTAATAATATCGAAAGATATGCTTACTGCATTTTAACTAATCCAAGCATTAATTAGGTATACATTGTAGACCAATGTTTAATCAATATATTTCTTTCGCTTAAAGGTGGCTTAAATAATTTTGCTAAAGGCATTTTGTCCTTCGTGCGCGTTAGATTTCCATCCGATTCCAAATTTTCCAACGTTTGCTCAGCGCCTTATGTTGTATTCAAAGTAATAATATAATTATAATGAAATTATTTCCAGTTGTAATCAGTGTGCCAGACAATTAAGTACCTGAAAAACCGCAAAATAATGCAATGCCCGCTATAAGCGTGTAACTTACGTCAACTTTCAATTACGCGTGTGGCGGTACGAAATGCATTACATATTTTATTTCAGTGTGTGACGCCCCTATAGATAAGCGTTGTTGCTAAAATACCGACGATTTGCTGCGTTTTAGTAAATTGGAATGTCTGCATTTAAATGCAGGATTTTCTGTGCTCTGAAGTGTTAAATTTGTGAATTTGCTTTTTTTTTTTTAAACTTACATTCCATGTGGCATCTAAGTAATGTGTCCTTAAGTGCATGTTTCGATAGTTATAAAATTGTGTACAGTCACCAGCACTAACATACACTTTGCAAAATTCAAAAGCCATTTTATTCTGTATTAACCATTGCAAATTTGAGATAAGACCTACTTTATAATATTAAGAGTTCTTAAATAATATGTTCACAACAATATAATATTACAATCGATACAGTAGTAGAAGAAAATCACTTATAAAATTTCGCTAAGGTTTGTTATTATTTCGTCAACTGGTCCACCAGTGCAAGTCTTCGGCGTAGAGCCCGTAAACGTCTAGGTGCTACGCCGTAGAGCCCGTGATGCTGTGCCGTAGACTACTAGGTGCTACGCCGTAGAACTTAGTCTCTGCGCTTCATCGTCAAATCGAAAATGTTCGTAGTACAGCAAAAAAAGTTAAATATTTCAAATAGTTTTATAAAAACTAATAATAGGAATTCTCTCTTGTGTATTTTTCTGCCTGTTAAACAAGTTTAAACACTAAAATATTTAAACCCGCATTCATGATACATAACAAAATGAATAAAACAGCAAATGTAAACTTGACTATAAAATTACATAAAATGTGAAACGATATTATCAAATTACTTAGTTCAATTTTATTTTTTTAATCGGTTTTTTTATCGATGTTACTATTAGTTGCTGCACTTCATGTAATTTTTATCATTTAATTATATTTGTGTGTGTTGTGCTATTTTCTTTATTTATTTTGTGTGCACTTAATAAATGGTTTATTTAGTCCTATATCTAACTACTTAACAGAAAAGACCCTTACTGGGCTATTCTCAAACCAAAACAAAATGGAGGTATACAAAATTCACAGTAATAAAAATGTCCGAAAAAATTTGTGTGTACATAAGTCAAGAGTTGGAGTGAAATTAAAAAGGACAATAAAACAACCGTGGCTTTTTGAAATTTCCCTTGAGAAATGAAACAGTACGTTAGAACAAATTGAATAAAATATACATAGAATTAGTTTCTATGTGAGTTAACAAATTGAAGCAAGAAAACTTATTTGGCTCAAGGCTAAAAAAAATTGCAAACATAAATGTCGAAGTAAAAAAAATACGAAGATAAATCATATGTTGATCTAGTAGCTAAACAAAGACGTTAATATTAATAAGATAACTGAACAAAAACAATAGGTGATATTCATTGCTGTAAATTGGTTCAAAAAACACTTTTACACGACAGAATCAAATAATTTTTTAAAACTAATGAGGTCGGTGTTTCTTACTCTGACAAGAAACAAACTCAGAGGTTAGCCTCTTTTAAAGACCAATACGTTTTTGTGATAAGATCATTTCCCGAAATTTGTATAATTTTACTGATCGCTAAAACGATACAGCTCAGTTAAATAATACGCTGCTATGCTAATGCTACACTAAATGATTATTTTAAGGCCAATGTGTCAACATGTGACGTTAGTCCGGAGTTCAGAACAATCTCCGGTTCCTGGTACACTCTCAATGACGTATCTACTCAAATTGACAGACGTTGCCAACTCGCACTCTATTGAGAAAAATATTATAGATTCTGAAAGGTACGACTTCATCACTGGTCATCTCTTGGCTGCCACGGCTTATTTACATTATTGATAATTTACAGTCTTCGGTTCCTAGTACACTCTCAATGACGTGTCTAGTCAAATTCGGTACGAATTCCTCACTGGGTATCTTTTACCTGCCTTGGCTTATTTTATATACAGGACGCGAAAACTGGTACCATGGATTCAGTACATGTCAAAGTCAAAGTCAAAGTCAAATCATTTATTTCAAATAGGCCCTTGCAAGGCACTTTTGAACGTCAAAAATTACAAAAAAAACGAATTGATTCTAGTCGCCCCTTCCAAAAGGTAGTTTTCGTATGGAGAAGAATTAGCAAGAAACTCCACCGTTACTCTTTTAAAATGTTTTACAATATTTTGTATATATGTAGGTACATTAGTTATATAATTATATGTGAAGACGATGCATCTAAAAACAAAAAAAATAAAATTTACCATACCACAATAGGTAAAAATAAATTTAAAAAGAGAGCAACAACAGATAATTTAATTACTATGTGATAGATACATGGTTCTCACATATTTACAAACATTGTAAAAGAAGACGATTTCCCAAAAAAAAATAAAAAAAAGTTACAATTAATAAGTCAGTGTGTGAGGAAGTCATCACAGAATGTAAAATCAATGTCATATAATAAAATATAATAATTTATAAAACTTAAATTCGCAACCAGTTTGATTTTGTCTAGATTCTAGATTATCCTATGGAGCTGGACCAGCATGTTTCCAAGCATTTTTATCTTGGATATAATCCTCTAATTTGTAATATGCTTGTTTACAAAGTGTACTTTTAATATGAGTTTTAAATTTTCTTTCATTTAATTGTAAAATATCACAAGGTATTTTGTTGTAACATTTAACACAGTACCCCATAAAAGATGTATGTACTTTAGATAATCTGAAAAATGGTTGATCTATTTTATCTTTATTTCTAGTATTAAAATTATGTCTATCACTTATTTTATTAAAAATATGTAGATTTTTTCTTACATACATAATATTTTCATATATGAATTGGCAAGGTACCGTCATAATATTAATCTTTCCAAATAGTTCCCTGAGAGATTCGCGACGATGTAAATCATAAATGGCTCTGACAGCTCTCTTTTGTAAGATAAAGATGGATTCAATGTCAGCAGCCCGACCCCACAGTAAAATTCCATACGACATAATACTATGGAAGTAGCTAAAATAGACCAAACGCGCGGTTTCAACGTCTGTTAACTGTCTTATCTTTCTAACCGCATAAGCGGCCGAGCTTAGCCGCCCCGCAAGAGATGTTATATGAGGTCCCCATTGTAATTTCTCGTCTAGCGTGATTCCTAGGAAAACCGTTTGATTAATAAATTCCAGTTTTTCTCCATTCAATATGATGTCACATTCGCTACTTCTAACATTAGGTAATTTAAATCTAATGCATTTGGTTTTTTTTTTATTTAGTACCAAATTGTTTACCGTAAACCAATCTTGGACCTGAAGTATAGAGCTATTCACGTCGTCAAGATTTTGTGACCGTCGGTTGATTTTAAAGATCAATGATGTGTCATCTGCAAATAACACCATCTTCGGTTGATTTTGAAGTAATTGGGGTAAATCATTAATGTAAACTAAAAAGAGGAATGGACCCAATATCGAACCTTGAGGGACGCCCAATGCCATTTCAGACCCTAATGAGTTTACGCCGTTTACTTGAACTTTAACCTTTCTATCTTTAAGGTATGATCTTAGTAAATCAAGAGCTGTATTTCTAATCCCATAGTGCTCCAGTTTCAGCAGAAGTGTCTCATGGTCTACGCAATCAATAACCTTCGAGAGGTCGCAAAAGATTCCAACTGCATCTTGTGCTTCTTCCCAGGCATTAAAAATGTTCTTTATTAGGGTGACACCAGCGTCAGTGGTACAACGCCCTTTGGTGAAACCGTACTGTTGTTCATGAAAGATGGAGTTTTTATTAAAGTGACGTAACATTTGATTGAGCATCAACTTTTCAAACACCTTACTGAGAACTGGTAGAATTGAGACGGGCCTATAATTGTTAGGTTCTTTACTATCACCGGATTTGAACAATGGAACTACTTTACTGTGTTTCATGAGATCCGGAAAGACTCCTTGGTCTATACTGGTGTTAAATATGAAAGCTAAATAGGGCGCAATGGTTTCGATAATAGTTCTACAGACTTTTACAGACATTCCCCAGAGATCTTCTGTTGGTTTAATTTTAAGATCTTTAAAAGCTTTTATAACAGCCTGTGGGTTTGTATGCTGAAACCTAAACTCCAAAGAGCATGCCTTCACATTCTGTCTAAGTAAGGCAGCAGAAAGCGCGGGTGAGGAATTTAAAGCTTCAGTAGTTTTAATGGGAATATTAGCAAAAAAGTTTTCGAATTCCTGAGCTATTTCTACATCTGAGTTGATAGGGCCATGTGCAGTCTCTAAATTAAATTCTGTATTTCGCTGTTTTTTCCTACCTGTTTCATTATTTATTATTTGCCAGGTAGTTTTTATTTTATCATCAGCTGATTTTATTTTATTGCTAATATAAAGCGCTTTGGCTATTTTGCACACACTTTTAAAAGTTTTTGAATATTTTGCAACATACTTATGAAAGTTTGTATTATTCATATGTTGCTTTAGGCCATAAAGTTCAAATAGCTTTTCCCTGCTTTTACGAATACCTGGAGTCGCCCAATCACTAAATAAGAACTTTGTGTAAATACTTTTAGTCTTAAGTGGAAAAGTGTCCTTAAATTGCGTGTTTAATAGTGAAAAGAACTCGGCGTAGAACTCATTTGGGTCACCTATATTATTAAAACTCTGAACACATAATTTACTGGCCAAAGAATAATTTAATTTCTCTAAACTTTTACATGTAATTGACCTAAACCTTATTTGAATTTTTTGTAAAGGTATGTAGGAGCAAAATGTTATTGTTTGTCCACTGTGATCTGATGGCAACTTGTTAACAATTTGTTTGTGTAAGTAATCACAATTACAAAAAATATTATCTATACAGGTGGCAGAGGAAGCTGTCACTCGGGTTGGTTCAATAAAAACATTTGACAAATCAAATGACTTAAAAAGGCTTAATAGTCTGACAGTATTCGAGTTATTTTCTAATAAGTTAATATTA
Source organism: Agrochola macilenta (assembly GCA_916701695.1). NCBI lineage: Eukaryota > Metazoa > Arthropoda > Insecta > Lepidoptera > Noctuidae > Agrochola > Agrochola macilenta. Next base: position 2,429,202 of record OU753554.1, on the reverse strand, counting down.
AAATCTCCACATATGATTATTGACTTACTACTAGTACTAAGTTTCTTTAATACATCTTCCATTACAGAATCAATTCATGATTCTGAACGCGCCTGCGTTGAAATTTTTCGTCGGTTATTTTATTTTAAACAGCTGGTCCATACATTTTGATCGCGCAGGTATTGCACTTTTCTAAAAACAACTGAAAAAACAGCTGATTCTTTTTTTAATAACCGACGAAAAATTTCAACTCACCCCGGGATCAGAATCATGTACTGAATCCATGGTATCAGTTTTCGCGTCGATGTCCCTGCCACCCTGTATATATAAAAGAGACGAGTGTCCATGGAGTTTATTGCCAGTTCTTCTTCATAAGCACCTACTAAGCTTTGGAACGGGCAACTAGCTTCATCTTTCTGACTGACCTAGTCCCTGACAATTTAAAAGTGCCTGTAATTGAATTAATTGAAATAAATGTTTTGAGTTTGCGTTTGATTTCAGTTTAGGCGCAACGTCTGTCTAGCCTTTTCCAATCATGCTGAGATCGGCGTCCATTTTAACCGAACGCAGCTGAATACCGGTACTTTACATGGAGCGACTGTCTATCTGCTGGATTTCAGTTTGGGCTGGAAAAAAAATCTTTGCAAATAATTGAGTTCACTGACCAATAAAAATTGAGCTGACTACCGTGCCGTTCAATACCTAGCAAAAATTCCTTACCTACCTACATTTATTCAGGTAAACCGGTTTTTCCAAAGATTGCTTTTGATTCCACCAGGCGAGATCGAGGTCAAGAGCTAGCCCATTTCGTAATAAAATAAATAAAACATAAATGCTTCAGTCCCTAGGATACGCAAATACGCGAAAGGGACGTACATACTTCATCATCATTACCCTTACAGACATCTGAGCTGGCCCATTACTTCCGAAATGACGACCTAAGTACCCTAATTTGTAGGGTCTAGGTTCAGTCACCTTTGGCCCAACAGCTAGTTTAAATGTGAACTCATTATTCTAGGAATTCACTGAGATGGTGATTCCCAGAATATTTTGGCACTGATTTATTTAGTTAATTTAGGTCTCGAATAATCTGTTACTAAGGATGTAATTGGTATCAAGTCTTGATTGAGTAAGCAGCTCTAGCTTTGAACAGAATATCGTTCTAAAATGTAGATACTATTTCTCAAAAATTATTTATTCAAAATGGACTAAAATGAAAATGAACATTCTGGTTCAAAAGATTTTTAAACTCGCTTATCTTTCATCGTTTTTTAGTATTTAAGCTGGAGATAAAAATGCAGTGGAACAAACTTCCAAGTAACGCGTTTCTGTCGGGTATTTTCTTTCTTTTGAATATCGGCATTCGTCATTTAGCTTCGGCTTTACTCGAGAAACCTGTGGACAAGTTTTAGGGAGGAAGATTAAAGTGTTATACAATATCGCTGTCTGTTGTTTATGTATGAGATCGGTTTTATTTGTGGGTTCAAAACTAAGTAGGTTTGTGATATAATACACTACTCGTACATTCCGGCTGTCAAGAGTATGCGTTCTTGACACGTGTCAGTTTCATACTAATAATATATGTGTTTTGATCCTTATTGTTACAAAAAAATGTCTAACTGAAAGGTGCCAGGTACAGTCAGCATCAAAAGTTGATGACCACATTTAGATTTTCAAAATCGCTGTACACCGTATTCACTATTAGCACTTCACTATACAGCGATTTTGAAAATCTAAATTTGGTCAACAACTTTTGATGCTGACTGTACGTATTCTCTCGACGGTCAAACTATACCAACCATCTTTCATTTTTTTTTTTATATCTTAAATGGTTTTATTTTCTTGCATTAAATAATGACAGTTTCATTTAATTTCTTAATTGTTCACGTGACGATTCGAAATCTTGAGTTAGTGAAGTAAGCGTTGACGTCGACGCCGAACGTTTTGACGTAAACTGTATTTTTTGCGTGTAGTAATGGTATTTGTTACTTTAGACATAACATCAAGCTTATCTCTTTTTCTGTAAAAAATTTTGTTTAGAGTTACTAAGCTGTTCGTGTATTTGAGAAATAATAAAATAGTACATTACTGTCGTGGCCTGCAACAAGGGCATTGACTCACGTATGTGTTCCTCGGCTTCGCCTCGGTCCACATTTTCACGTTCGTCCATCAATACCTGGTTGCGGCCAAGGGCTTGTATAGTTATTTTCTCAAATAATGCGCGGAAATGCAAACTATAATAATAATAATTCATTATAAATTCCAGAATCAGTGAGGATCACCGATAATTTTACACGCGCCAATATGTTCATTTGTCTCTTATTTACTTTTAACCCCAAGCACCGCCACTTCGACCGGTTCTGCGCTTCCCACATATATTTATATAACGCGACATTCTCAAACATCGAATTTAGTGTAACACTAAAAACAATGTCAAGGTCAAAAGTACACCTCGAAATTCTTATCTCCAAGAAAACAAAACTAACAGTCATAAAGACATAACACCCGAAAAGCCTGGTTTTATGTACATAAGCGTGACCCAGACTATTGTTTACGAGCACGCAAAAGTTATAAATAACATCAATGAATCTAGAATGTCTTTTTCGATAGGTTGATGTAACGTCTTGTGTGTGGAAGTTTATGTTGTAGACACGAAGGGCTTATTAGGCCACATTTATTCAAGTTATAAAGTAAAGTCGATTTTTCGATCTGTCTGTGTGAACGTGCTGTTTTTCTTAATTACGCAACGGATTTTAATGCGGTTTTCACCATCATTTGGAAAGAGATTGAGAGATCCACATAAACCCGTCCTATCACAGAAATAGCCATATCGTGATCTGCCTGGCAATTTCATGATTTGACCATCTAACATTCGCCATATCGTTCAACGCTCAGCGTTCGACGATATGCCCAGCGATGCATGGGCATATCGACCCAGATACGCGTAAAAAACATAACCCTATCAATGTTGTGAGTTATCATTCATATGATTAAAACAATTTTATTTTGCTGTTTTTATTATAGGTGTCCAATTACGTTTTGTACTCGATACTTATATGCGAGCCTTACATCGCATTACAATATCATGCTGCGCCCGCTTCTGCGTCTATCGTGACGAAGCTTCGTACAGTGATACGATACACGCAGATGTGACCAACCATTATCGGTTATCGTCGCGATAGTTCGGGCTGCGTAACACTTATGTATCAACCGGGTGGCGGTACATTATAATAATAATAATAATAACTTTATTTCAGACTATCCATTACAGAATTATCCATACTTGTGTTAGTAAGTACTTAGGAACTATGTTAGCAAAACACAAAAAATAAAAGAAACGACATTAAATTGACACATGGAGTGCGATCCAGTGTCTAACAAAAGGACCGTCTAACCGGTCCGCTATTACTTTCAGAATGCTGTTGGAACTTGTTCGGATACGGTGTAGTATTGAGGCCGCTCTCTTTCTCATGATGGCATGAAAGCCATCAATCTGAGCCTCTGTAAACATGCCGGACGCACTACAGCATCTCGGCAGCCCCAACAACATTCTAAAAGCGTTATTATATTGTACACGAAACGAACGAACGAACGAACGTTGTTTATATGTTATAAACGTGGCGAACCCGCTAATGTGACCACCGCATTAGCACTATAACTTTTAGCGAGCAAAACATACTAAGCTTCGTCACGCATTGCTTTGTCACGATACACGCAGATGTGACCAACTGACCAACCATTATCGGTTATCGTCGCGATAGTTCGGGCTGAGTAACACTTATCACCCCGGGTGGCGGAACATTATAAACGTGGCGAACCCGCTAATGTGACCACCGCATTAGCACTTTTAGCGAGCAAAACATACTAAGCTTCGTCACGCATTGCTTTGTCACGATAAACGCAGATGCGGCCCCAGCATTAAAAGCTAAAAGTGCGTTATGCAACAATTAAAATAATTTATTTTGTATTTTACCGGTATGTGTTATATTTTTTTACGGCCGTGTTCAATCCAAGGAAAATCACATAAATAATTTATTATTAAGAATCTCCAGAACGTTTTTGTAGTGGCGAATTGTAGAAATAATGTGTTATTGTCCTATGAATACGCATTTCAGTCACTTAATGATCACACAGCCCCCATTAATTTCTGCATTTGACTTTGACTGTTTTTGGCACCATACACGTACTCCAATGAATTATAGCTCTTTATCCCGTCGCCGACATGCATCACAGTATCGATTTGTTACCGCTCATGTTTGGCTGCTGGATCAAAGAGATTGTGAGACACGCCTGAACGTACCAGTTGGTTGTTACTTTTGTTTTGTTAATTGGTATTCAGTGATTAATTGGTAACATTATTGCTCAATTGTCACGTTTTATCTAAGTCTTCACCGTTGTGTAAAGGTGCTGATAGACTTGAGCATTCACTTGTAACAGAACATCGAGCCTTCGCCATATTTAATTTGTCGAACTGAACCACGAACAGAGCCAAGCATAGAGCCAATCGCTACTAACATTTTCACGATCGTTCTAGCGAACACTCGCCAGAAAAGTATTCTTCACGAAGATGGAAACGGAACAATGACAGAATGGCTCGGCTCTGCAAAAAACTCGAAGCAAATTTTACTGTTCTTTCGCTAGAATGCTCGCTAGAACGCTCGCTAGAATGCTCGCTAAAACGCTCCCGTTTATTTTTCTGTGATGTAACATTCGCTAGAATGCTGATTATTATACACGTCTTAATTGTCGAAACACAGGTTGAAATAGAACACAGGTTAAAAACAAAAACAACGAATTCAAAGAAGTAAGCGAACATTAATTAATGTATTTTATTTTTATTTATTTATTTAGGATCTCCAACAAAAGATGTACACAATACATGACACATAATTAAAGGGCAATATCGGGTATTGAGTAAGTGTACTCCTTCAATTATAGGAGGCCACATCATGCACAATAAAGTTAAAAACTAAGCTAACAAAGTTAACACATGAAAAATGGAAGGAAAGTAAAAAATAAATTAAATTTATAAACAATCATTAAAAAATTAAGAAAATATAACATTTAAAACGAGAAGCTTGTATTACATACGGACATTTCGTTTAACTACGCCAAAACTAAAGCTGCAATGGAGCGTTTGACTTTTACCGTAGAAATACTGATTTGCTGAAAAATTTCGACGACTCAAAACTAATTTCAGAGTTTTGGAGTAATTTCTCGTATCGACAAAGTTACTTTGCTCCATTTGTCGATTGCAGAACATAATATCCTAAGTTACTTTATGTAAGTTATTGTACTGAAAAGTTTTGGGTCAGTCATTTGTATTACCTACATATATCCGAAAGTCCTATTTGTATTTTTGAAAGTTTTTCATTTTCGTAGGTGAAATTGAACTCTCTGCACTTATAGGTTCAATACTGAGAGAAATAGTAGTTGACGGTAGGACGTCCAATTTTCAAATACAAATAATTCATTACGAAAGTTGCATCGTAGGAATGCACTGTAGTCACTTTAAGTAATTTATGTTAGTTTGGTAAGTTAGTTACCTTTTCGGTAGCCTTACCTTACTATTTAAATAATGTAATGTGTGTTTAGTAGTGTAAATTTATCTTTTCGTTCATAGAATTCTTAACGCTAAAACTATATATATATATAATTTTATACTTAAAAATTGTTATTCATTTGTCTATAATTGTATGTTACTCTTTAACTGACTAACATCCATGAAATATTAGCTTGTCATCACTGCATGGCGGAATATGTCTTTGCACTGAACTTTATATGTAACATCTTGTGTAACCACCACATTTTATGCAAATACACGATGTTGATTTGATTTTCATTGTTTGAATGAATAATTACGGTGCTTTGTTACAGGTATAATAATGTTTTTTGGGTTGCTCTACCAACATATTAAGTATATCGCATATTTTTTGTCCTTCACTTCGCTCATGACAGAGCGGTCGTGGTCAGAATGAACTATGTCTAATCGCAGGTGTAGTCGTTGCCCGTCTTACGATCTCTCTCCATCTGGTTCTGTCGCAGATTTACTTAAATATTATTCATAGTTAAGTATTTATTTAAATAACATGGGAGACTTACAGCTAAAACAAACAGATCAAGAACAATACATAAGTCAGATAGCCAATTACAGGTCTCCTTACTCACTTATAAAATAGGGAGAAAAAGTAAATTCAAAGGACATTCACACTTAATTACTATATACTACGGCATAATCACTAAGTTGCTCGCACTGCATAACAACCATCATAACAAAATGAACTACATGAAAAAGTTACGGCTTAAGCACTTCCTGGCTGACGACACACTAGTTAGGAATGGATATATATCGTACTGTTTACTAAGCTTGTTAAAATTTGTGCTTGCACGCATAATTTACGAATTATGCCTATAATTGGTTGAAGCAAATGGCACGCGCAAAGGTGGATTCTGAACTAATGGTACATTTTGCTAATTCATCATTTTCAAATACATACCGATACTACCACAATATTTAAACAGCTTAACATTATCGTGAAAACAGCACTCTTTACAAGCTAAAAGTATCCTTATATACAATTTTAGAATACAAATACAGAAGTTATTTATTAGCTATTACGCTGAATTTATTCACAGCAGCGGCAAGTAACGTTGCAACTAGCACGATTTAAATATACGTTGCTAGCGAATTCGGTGTGCGGAAACAATAATTCATTTCGATTAACTACTGTTTTTACTACGATTTAATTCTTTGGAAAATATAAAATAAGTTGTTTACTTACTTTTATTTAATAGCAAGGTTTGGTACCGCATACAATCATACATACAGATTACCGATATAATGATTCTTGCTTTTTTTGAACTTGCGACTTCGTCTGCGGTCTAGGACAAAAAGTAGCCAAGCCCTTCTCCAGATCCCAGGCTTCCTATCTGTCAAATTTCATAACGATCGGTTCAATGGTTTATGTGTAAAAAAGTAACAGAGTTACTTTCGTTTTTATAATAATACTAAGTAAATATTTGACGGTACTAATGGCTGAGTTCTGTAATCCTGCGCAATTCCCATTACTTAACGAACATTCCCATTCTAATCCGTCTCAATTTGTCGAAAACGCCTTCGAATTACCAAAATTTTTGACATTGATTATTACTGAGATGAGGTTTCAATTACGGGAATTGGCCTTCAGATGAGTAAATCTGCCGTCTAACATAATTGGCTGTTGTGATTGGGTCGCCACAACAAGAGAAGCCAATCAGGTCAGTTGACATTGGATTTGACAACATAATTACTTACTTTAATGACCTTTGATCAGGTATATCCGCTTTCGTGTCTACATTATTTTAATCATGTATTCTATCGGACAATTAGGTTTAGCAATCTGCCATGCAGTGTCTTTATCCGGCTGTGAATTCCCTACCCCGTCGGAATTTCAGAAAAACAGGCTTTACCCCTTGTCAATCTTATAGGGAACCTCTGTACAAACATTTAGGTCCAAGTCAAAGTCTTCTAGGTCAAAGGGTTGGGGGTTGGTGAGTCATTCAGTGATATTTACTGACAAGCCGTGTGTCGATGGTCACCCATCGGCAAATATGACGAACTTCCATACAACCTTTCATTCCCTATTTAACCCTTTTGGGGGATGAACTTCCAAAAAATCCTTTCTTAGTGCTCATTTTCGTTAAATAAGGTACCCTTGTGCTAACTTCCATGTGGGTCTAGTAACATGAAATTCTGTGTCATTTACTGAATTTAAGATTGTCATTAAGTAGAAAAAAGATTGATGACGATTTAAGCTAAGCCTTTCACACCAAAACTCACTACCTACCTTCTTCATCCATCATAAAATGTTTCCAACCATACCTGAAACGTATTTTCAGTTTCATATACACAACATTTCAGGCGCTCAGCTCAAAAGTGATTCTATTGAACATGCCAAACTGAGCTAGTCGAGCGGATATACACTAGACATGCCAGAATCAGTGGCCTTTGTATTGCTATTATGGCAGATTAAAAGCTTAATAGAGTACATAGTTTGTGTGTGTGGCATGTGATTATTTTAGATTTTTGGAAGGTTAGATTTACCTACCTTACCTATGATTTATATATCCTACCTAGTATACTTAGTCGAGTACTTTAAAAGCTCCGCTTTTTTTAAAATTTTATATGCACACATTCTTTACTAAACATTGTTTTTATTATTTTTAACTTTTATGACTCTTAGAGGACCCACAAAAACTTGAAATAAATCACGTGAATCAAGAAGCTATATAGACATTGCTGTCAACTTCCTAGTTGGTTTAGTGGTCGTAAGAGCTACTGCTGAGTAGAGGTCCCGGTTTCGATTCCCAGGTGGAACAAAGTGCCGGGGTCGCGGGTAAGTCTGAAAGGGATACCGTGGCCCCTGGCAACGTACAAGCAACTGAAGGAACACGGGTTTTAGTCAGTAAGAGTCTGACACGCCCACTCCGCCCAGAGCGGGAGAAGTTATTTGATAATTTAACCCAGCCTAAAAAAACAAATAAAAAAAGGTGGAACAAAGAGTTATTGGGCTTCTTCCATCAATAATTTCACAGTAGCAGATTGGAGACTGGACTTGTGCCCGGTTGATGGCAATAGGCTCGCCCCCTATTACATGGGACTTAAACATAACTGGCAAAATGAGGGTGTACTATAGGTACACATCTGCTTACCCCTTCGGGGATTACAGGCGTGATGTTTAGTTAAAATACTCAAAATGTTTACTCTATTTTAACAATTTTAAGTCAATTAAATCAGTTTGTAACCATAAAAACTTAAGCTAAACAAAGCTAATGCACAGTTAACGGCTAATAAACTGCACAGTTAAAGTCGGTAGTTAAATTTAGCTGTAGTCAAAGTAACAACTGTAGCTTTCGTCATTAGTAGTTACCCTTGAGAATCTGGTCTTGAGAGTTTTGTATCGCATAACATTGTGGGAACTTTAGGCCGTTCTATATAGTATCTTGGTTTATTAGCTGTGAGATAAGCCAGTTTAATAGGAACACTTCACAAAACTTTTGCCTTTTCAAAGCTAGGATAAAGCTAACACATGAAGTGAAAGCCAGTGAAAGCTAAGACGCATGTGTAATAACAATAACAATAAAAAATTGTCAGTGTTGTTACATTGTTATAAAACTTCATAACATTCTGCCGTTTCCGACGTAGAAATACATTTTCAAGGTATTTAATAAATACATTTTTGTTGGTTTGTTAGATAACATTTATTTCAATAAATTAGGATAACATTAGCATTGCAAATTGATCAAATATTAGATATGGAAATTTCATAAAGATTCAATTAAGGCAAAGAGATAATAGGAAAAGAAAATATAATTGTTTTTTTTTTATATTTAAGTATATAATTTGCATAAATTATGTAAAGTACCCGTCACGAGAAGCAAACTGAAATCATTTTCATAAATGAAAATTATAAAATAATAAACATTTTCATTTTCATATTTTCTTTTTGTAAATAAAGATAGACAGCGCTGTCGTCTAATGTTTTGTGTCAAAACATTAGACGACAGCGCTTTATATCGCTAAAATATAACCCGACCAAGTGAAATTGCTCGTTAGTTTCGAATTACACGTATGTTACTTTGAGTTGATTGAATTTGGGATTATTTGTTTCGCTACGTAACTAAGTAGAAGTTCTTTGTTTACAAAATTTATAGCTTCTCGTGAAGGGGACTATACATAGCTTAGCTTTGGTAAGTGCATGACATGTTGGTACCGCCAACATGCCATGCCACCACACCCACGACCACGCTACGCACTGATGGACTGACAAAAAAAATTACCGCGCAGCTATGGTGGAAAACCTCTCCATTGACATCCTACAGCTGTGGATGGCCGACATTATGTTCATGTATTGTAACTTTACCACAAGCTGAAGCTGAAGGAATATCTGAGGGGCAATTCCCGTAATTTTTAAGAACGTTCGCATTCGCATCTCATTCGCAATCTGTCAAAAATATAATCAATTTACCAACATTTTTGACAAGTTTGACAGATTGCGACTACAATGTGAACGTTTTTAAGTACGGGAATTGGCCTTCTGTTGTCAAAACATAATTAAACTTTCTACCCAGACATCTATTAACAAGATAACCTTACAGACGTAAGGCTAAAATACATAAACATTTAGATATACAGACTTCTTCGTTTGTAAACTTATTTCTTGTGTGTTTATTGGTAGTTAAATTAATTGGTTCTTATCCTTTGAAGATGCGATGGTGTTCGTTTTACTAATAATGACCAACCCTGGAGCTATCTCTAGGCATATGAGAACATTATAGCTCATGTTGTAATAAATATGATTAAGGCGGTAACTGCGCTGCAAGCCTAGGGTATGCCAAACGAACACTTACTCGTAGCGACTCTTTTGTCCCACTCCTTATTACTAATGGTTGGTTAGTACCAGGAATCGGGTTCAAGTATAATGTACTTGAACCCGATTCCTGGTACTATCATTAAACGAAAGAAACCATCGGTTAACTTTGCTACTAAAACTACAAAAATATAAAAAGAAAATTATAAAAGATTCTTGAAAAATGATTTGTGTGGTTGAATGAAATTTATGATCTTTAAACCAAGAGTATAACTCGTGTCAGTACGTGCCTTCAAATAGTCAGTTACATAATGTAGTTTATCGATATCCTTTTCTTTGGAGCTCTGCCCATTTTTGTAAAAGCTCATACTATTAGATTACTTTGTTAAAATTCTGTAAGAGAACGTTTCAAACTGTTATTTATATTTCTATGGTTTCAAATTAGGGATAAAATATTAGTGATCGCTGTTTGGATTAAATATTAGCAGACGAGACAAGGGGTCGGCTCAAAGTTATCTTCTTCTGAGGAATGTCCTTTTTGCATCGATCTGACGCATACTTTCCCCCAACTTGTTCTATTTAGTGTTTGTGATGTTTGTTTATGTCATGTTCACCGCAAATAAATGAATTTTCTTTATTTTTTTCTTATCTTAAAGAAATATGGTTATTAACAAAGCATTTAACGAAGAGATTGACACTATTTAATGCATCCCATTTTCAAATATTATTCAGATAGTTATTATAGGACATTGTGTGGAGTGAATTATGTCTGTAGCAGTCACAGATAAAAAAATTGCTACAAGCTAATTTGTATCAATCAATCTGCCTAGCCTTTTCGCAACTACGTTGGGGTCGGCTTCCAGTCAAACCGGATGCAGCTGAATACCAGTATTTTACATGGAGCGACTGCCTATCTGACCTCCACAGCCCATTAGCTGGGTAATACGATACCCCTTGGTAAGACTGGTGTCAGACTTTCGGGCTTCTGACGACTCGTAACGACTGTCAAAGATCCGCGAATGACAGCCGGGACCAACGGCTTAACGTGCTCTCCGAGACACGGAGGATTCTCGGTATGGAAATATGGTCACACATCCACTGACCAACTCCGACAAGCGTAGCTTAACCTGATGGATCGACCAGTGCGGCTGTTGTTACTTAGCCATGAGCTCCTCCTCTAGCTACAAGCTAATTTGTATCAAATATGTAAATTATCTTAAATTTATTTATTGAAACGAATGGAGCATATTTAATGCCCTTTGAATAAACATTTGAGTGCCTAAATATTTATTTTTCTTTTCGTCGGCAATTTCTTTACAACTAGCAACTTGACGATTACAAAATCTAAATCCAATTAATACATCTTTCCTTTTCTTGTCACTCCCAATTATTTTAGTTTCAATATCAAAACGGTATGAATTCTTAACGATCTCATTAATATTTGAATATTCTAAACTTTTGGTGATAAAATATAATTGCTATTATAATAGTTCTTTCATTACTTTTAAAGAAAGTAGTTAAATGTTTTAATTACTTTGGGACCCTTAGCACAGTTAAAAGTTAGTTTTGTATCATTTTAATCTTATATAATTTCATACAAAGGGATTATTTAAAAAGGAATCGCTTGTATGATCGCCATGAAAGTAAGGTGAGAGGTACATGAGACGAATTAATGAAATATCGGTTTTTGAAGAACATTCCTTTGATTTCAAAGGTAGGTGTTTATTTTCCTAAATTCATACATAATATTCGTCACATATACGTATAATGCTCTTTTAAAAAGCACTACAGGGATTTAGTTTTTAACATGTAAGCTTTCTTTGGTGAGACGGGATTGACTAACAGAGAAAAGTAATCTTCTACTCATTCTCAAGGGGTCTGTCTGTCTGTAACGACGTCGTGAGAAGGCAACGTAGGTACTCTTTTCATTTGGCGTTGATAACCTTGGGAACATAACTAACATACCCTAAACTATACTTATTCGTCAAGGAGGTAGGTAGAGGCGTTTATTTAGCCAACGTTGACGTTCGTAAGTTGTGTTTGTAGGTCCCTTGTTACGCGTGTTACAAACTCGTTCGGGATAAGTCTGCACAGCCGGGTGGCAAAATCGAATGCGAAGTAATTGATGTAGTAATTGCTTCAGGTTGGCTTTGTTCTTCAACAATTACTGCAGAATCAAGTGTATCGCACGCCTTGTGCTGGATACACAAAGTCAAAGTCCAAAATCATTTCAAATAGGCACATAAAAGGCACTTTTGGACGTCAACAATTATCAAGAAAATATAATTGATTCTAGATGCCCTTTCCAAAATGTAGTTTAAAACTCAGATTCCTATACAACAGTAGACAGACTATTTCGATTCATGTATGAAAAGTATTTTTTTTACGAATCGTATAGTAATATGTGTTTCATACCGAAAGTTGTATAGTATGCAGGTAGAATCATCCCCTTGATTCATATTCAATGCAACATGAACACGCGCACGATGAAACAAATTCGCCTGGTTGTTGTGTTGCATTGCATATATTTGGACGATATATTCGTTTCAATTTATGTTTCGTTTCCAGATGTCTACCCACCATTATAGAGCGAGCCTATTGCCCCGAAGCAGTTCATCGACAGAAAGATATTATATATTTTTTCTTGTTCTTTCAGTTTTCCGAACTGGGACCAAATCACTCGCTCGTTGCTACTGAGAGCTACCTTTTATTTTTCTTGTTTGGTAAATTATCCAATAACTTCTCCCGCTCTGGACGGAGTGGGAGGGTGTGTCAGACTTAACTAAAACCCACCCGTGTTCCTTCAGTTGCCTGTACGTTGCTAGGAGCCACGGTATCCCTTTCGGACTTTCCCGCGACATCATCATCGCGCATCGGCGCCTCTCTAGCCACTCCTCAAAGAGGGGACTTATCGCCGCAATTGTGGCGAGCCCAGTACTGGGAACACCTTAAAACTATAAATAACAGAGAGCTACCTAAGTGCTCATACACACGAGGGGCACCTTCGAAGCACCGACGCGTGTCATCGGCTGCAGTCCGTCGACGCATGCCTATATGAGCACTTTGCACGAAGCCTGCCACAGCGCCTTGCAATTTGCAATCGTAACCTTGCACTGAATAACTTACATACAAGTAGGTACATAAGGGAAAGACGTGTTCTCATGTAGAGAAGGACCTTTACTTTAGAACCTTTGATCGCCACGTTGCTCATTTCATGTTTTCTTTAGATTTTTTTAAATTATAATCATGATTTTTTATAGTACCTACAAACAAGCGATTTTAATAATTTGCCTAGCAGGCACTAGGTGACTACCTACCTTTTTCTTGAACATTTTCAAAGAAACTTTCAAACTAAAGACTTGTAGAGGTAATAAATTACTTTACACAAAAAAGAGTACCAGCTCAGCTTTTTCACTACTTGATTGCACAATTTTCAGCATAAAAAAATTATATAAATTGCCAAGGTAAAATTTTATTAAGCCCGATTACTTTTCACCACAAAGGGTAGGTATAAACCCGAGCAAGCCTGTAATGAAATACAGCGTTGTGTACCCAAAAGAAGAATATGAAAGGTGAATAATATATTAAGTTTTTGATTAAAACTAAAATGTGTACCTTCACTTGTTCAGGGGGTATTTATTTAGGGTCAAGGATTTTTTTTCGTTCGAAATTGTTACGTGGATTTTCATATTCCTTTCAATTTTGATATTTTTTATAGTCTAGACTCAGTGGAGTGTGGTATTTTAAATGTGTCAAACAATTTTTTTAAATACAATAGACGACGTATATTTAGTAACCTAATCCGCGTAATTTTTCTTAAAGAGTCATAACGAACTCTGTAAGAAATCGACACGTGTTTCACCTCTCAACGAGGCATCCTCAGGATGGCGATTGACTTGTTGCGAACCCGGACCCGACGTGTGGATACGTCAAGCGTCGAAAGCAGTGTCAGTGGTGTAATGTCGCCATCCTGAGGATGCCTCGTTGAGAATTGAAACACGTGTCGATTTATTACAGGGTTCTTTATGACTCTTTAAGAACAATTACGCGGATTAGGTTACTAAATATACGTCGTCTGTTGTATTTTATAATGGATTTCCGCAAAGTCACGCCTGAATCAATTAACTGACTAAATTTTTTTTTATAATTTTTAGTTTTTTTTTTTGCAAATGTGGGAATATTTCTTCAGGCGTTCACATGCATTATCATGCGTTATCAGCCTATAATGTTCTCACAGGACAATGGCTTCCTCTTTCTGTGCGAGGGAGTTCGAAGGGAGAGAGACGCCACATGCCTTTAAATGTTTATATAAAGGCTCGTGCAGACCAGCGCGACGCGACTCTAACAATACAATTTCTAAGAAAACTTCACGGTATAACAATAGCCGGTGTCGCGTCTCGGTGACGCATATCTCATCATCATCATCATTTCAGCTGAAAGACGTCCACTGCTGGACATAGGCCTCCCCCTAATGGGGGGGGGGTTTCCATTTAATCGACACGCTTGGCAGGCGGGTTGGCGATCACAGTATGGTGTTAAAATGCATAGAGAACGCTGTTGCCCATTCTCTAGTAAGTCCCTTAGTCACCTTTTACGACACGCACAGGAAGAAATGGGGATAGTACTATTCTTTACGTCCAGCACTACACGGAATGCACGTAACCGTACGGACGCATACCTAAATATAGGAATTCAAAATGAGAGAAAAATAAAATCAAAAATTCGGGTATATTATCAAAAAACAAAATACTCACTACCAATTTGCTCCCTAATTGGTCTCGTAGTCGCAAGTGCTACAGCTGAGCATGTGGTCCTAGGTCGGGCAAAGTGTTATTGGGTTTTTCAATCTGGAATTTCTCAGTAGCAGCCCAAAGTCTGGATTTGTGCCCGGTCGGTAGTAAAAGGCTCGTCCCCGATTAAAATAACTGGCGAAATTAATATATTACTAGTAACAAAAAAAACAGCGGTCGACGACCTGGCAAAAAAAAGATTTTAGCTAGCCAATTTAAAATAACCTTGTATAACACAATTAAACATTCCTCTGACTCCAATAGAAATACAAACGAGAAATAAATACCATAAGCAGGCGTAAAAACAGCATTTTAATCATAATTCAACACAACACAAAACATTCTACGAATTAGAAATGAAAATACGCGAGCATATTACTTTGAAACGTGCCCGCAGCAGTAGGTAAGTGAATTTAATTTGTTTCGGCGTTTATTCCGACAGGTAAATTTATGTGTTTACATAATTCATAACAGTAAATAGGCTTACATTTGTGAATATGGGCTTCTCCATAAACAGTTACGTCGAACGATCTCATTGATCATGAATGTTTAATTTTATTAGCTTCGTTACTTGGTGTTGGCGTGTTCCTGTAAATCAGAATTATAGGCAGTTTATAATGAATTTAGGGAGAATGGACTGATAATGTATTGTACTAAATTCTCTGTGAATGTTTTTAAGTAAGTACCTATAGTATCCGGGCGTATAGATCACACATTGAGCTTCAGTAAGAACACAGATTTATGTTACAGAGACAATCCTTTAAAAAAATACAGGTATTCAGCTGCATCTGGTTAAATAGGAAGCCGACGCCATCATAATTGGGAAAAGTCTTGGAAGATGATGACAATTATAGACAAAAACCAATGATAGCCTAGTGGTGTGACCGTCGTACTGCCAAGTCATAGGTCTTGAGTTCGAATCCAAGGCACGCACCTCTGACTTTTCAGATTCATGTGCGTATTGTATACTCGTAATTATCACTTGCTTCAAAAACGGTGAAGGAAAACATCGTGAGGAAACCGGCATGTCTGAGAGATATTTCTTGATGGCATGTGAAGCCAAGTCAGAGGCCCATGGGCGGCTTTAAAACTCTGACACCAGGTTAGTCACTAACCACACGAAGAGAAGAAGATGACAAAGATCTACAAAACTAAACTTTTCCTAAACACAGTTTGCCATATTTACGGCCAGGTACAAAATATTATTGTCATGTAGGAGTAGACAATGTCAGAGACAGTTTAAAAAAAAAAACTCTGGATAGTCCGGTACTTGCCAGGTTTAAACCACGCGTTCTCATGCTTAAGAATCCCTTATCTACTGACCAATTCGACATCAGAGTGGCATCAAATTGAGATTGAACTAAAGTAAGGGATTACTTTAGCTCAATCTCAATTTGATGCCACCAACTGCATTGAGCTTGTATTGAACTTTTTAGTTGCAGTCGGTATTTTGATTCATTTTTTCATCCTTTGAGTGTGCAATATTTTTGAAATGAACTCATCTAGACCTTTATTTTGATACCCCACATGGTCACGGTACTAAATGTATTCAAGATATTGCATAAAGGCGTCTAAAATCTGCCATTTTTATTTTATAAAAACAAAACCTAGCCATTGCGCGACCTAGACGAGTCGACACACAATGCATCAAAATTAATTCAGCCATCTGGCTGCTTCGAGGGTATAAAGAATGCGAAGAAACATAATCATATAACCCTGCCACGCAGCTGGGTAAAAACACAAATAACAAGCAAACATTCGCACTGATGCTCATTCGTCGTCCCCGCTCACAGCACCACGCCGTACATCCCCAAAAGCCCGGTACACCCCAGGGTGTGTTACGTTTAACTAAAGTTTGACGGCGCGCAAAAAGAACTGCTGCATTGGGACTAGAAGAACGCTTTGTTTTCGAACTGTGTAGACTTTATACCGGTGATTCAGGTTTTTTTGGGAATCGGGTTGTACTCATATTTAGTACAACACAAATAACAGCATATACAATCACAACACGTTATCACCCACTTTAGCTAAGCGCACATTACAGCCGCAGCGACCCGCAGCGCATCACATTTTCATAGGTACCGAAAATGGCGGTGCGGCCTGCCTGTAGTGTGTGATGGTTCATACAAAATCTCCGAAAGTGATGTAGGAGGATTTTGCAATGCGGTGCGTCCCGACCAAATCTGCGTCAATCTTATCTTAACTGGGTTGTGGAGGTCAGACAGGCAGTCGCACCATTTAAAATACTGGTATTTAGCTGCATCCAGTTAGACTGGAAGCCACCCCATCTTCATTGGGAAAAGGCTAGAGAGATCATGATGATGATCATAACAACACGTACGTGGGGAACATTGTATGTAGGTCTATTAAAACTGCCAAATTCAAATTCAAATTGTTTATTTGCAAGAAAATACTTGGTGTACAAGGGAAGATCTTACAGCCTTAAAGTTATTGTATTCTGCCTGCAAGCAAGCGTGCAAATTAAGCATGTTTAAAAGTCATAATCACTATGCAGATTCTATTATTAGTAAATTATTATTTTCATTTATTCATCTATAAACTTATTCAGTACATTTTTTAATATTTTTATAAAAATCATTTTAAAATATAAAAATAGTAGCCCACCGGTATCGGGAACAGGGCTCCAGAGAGAGGAACCTCCGGAACCGCTTTCTGAATCAACATTATTATTATTATTACATTATGATCACATACAAAAGTCCTTAATTAATTTACAATAAATTCACCAACTAATACTCTAACAAATATTTTTACGTTCTAAAAATTATTTTATGCTGTAGAAACACTTTTTTTGTAACCACTCTGACAATTTTGTTTTGGAAAAATTACCCTGCAACAATTTAAATTCGTTTGGTAGGGTATTATAAATTAATATACAGATATTGAACACAAAGTTTTCTTGTAAATATCTTTATGACCAGCTGGATGATGTAAGAGGTTCGGAAACTTACCCACCATCAGCTTTCAGCCGAAAGACGTCTATCTCTGCTGCACAAAAACCCAAACCAGAGCATTGCTACAACGACCGTTTGTCTGCCCGGAACCAGCAGATTCCCGCCGACCTTCATTATGACGTCAGTTCTAATTCTCGGCGTCAGCATCGTCATCATTATCCCCAGCTTCTATTCATCCACTGCTGGGCTGGGCATAGGCCTCTACTTACTAGTGCCAATTAAATTCCTACGCTCCTGTACCAGTTTCATCCAGGTTCTGCCCACGATGGCAACATTATCGTCCACCAGTCTGCTCATGGGATTTATGGTTACTAGTGGTTGGCTATTTGGTTGGTAGTTGCAGTGGACCGCAAATCCCACCGGTGGTTCAGCACCAAACCAATGAAAAAAGTAAAATTACATAGTTTAATCAGCCTATTATGTTCCCACTGCTCTACTGGACTGCTCCAATATTCCACTGGGACATAGGCCTTCTCTCTTTGAGAGGGGCTTATTACGGACGCTTCTAACGTGCACGTCTTTCTTCATTGTTCTCACATGTTTAATTTCAACTTGAATGATGTAACCAATATTATGTAACAATTTATTTAAAAGAGTGTCCGTGTAGTTACTACGCTTTGGAATGGCAAACTAGCTTCATATTTCTGACCGACCGATTCCTTGACAATTCAAAAGTGCCTGGAAATGGTTTGAGTTTAAGGGAGTGGGCTATAGTCTGTCACTCAAAACAGTGAAGGAAAACATCGTGAAGAAACCGGCATGTCCTATAACCAAAAACTAAAACGCACAGCATTTATATCAATTAAATCACTTTTTAAAAGTCAAGGAGTCGGTCAGTTAGTCAGAAAGTTGAAGCTAGTTGCCCGTTCCGTTCCGTTCCGTAGATTTTATCTATATGAAAAAAACGGAAAGGAAACTTCAAATTCTTTTAAATCCAGATATTACAAAATCCTGGGTACTCGTACCTACTTAACACGATTGTTTCCGTTCCCCTCCTGTTGTACCTACTCAATCTTTGATTATTAATCCGTCCATTAGATTCTCGACCACGGATGTTTTCGAAAAGTAACAGCCGTCCATCTTAAGTTTATTTATTATTTAAATATTTCGGAACATTTTCATGAACTTGAGCGAAGTTTTTAGCGTCAAAGAATCATTTAAGCCTCTGCTAAGTGTTTTTGTTAAGGAGAAGACGTCAACGACCGAAAATAATAATGATGTAGGTATTATATATACTTACACGATTTATTTAATATTATTATTTTTCAGGTCTTTGTTAAGCTTACCTTTGTTAACTTTTCCACGTTTACTTTAATATTTTCCAACTAGAAAATGTTGACTTTCAAGGCTTGAAGTAGGTACAGCTACCGAACTAACTTTTAGTAGAACTGTCGTAACTGTAATGTTTAGTCAACCCCCGTCCACTCACTGAGAATCTATCAGCAAGCAGTGAACATTTTATTCATACCTCTTTCGCATGGCGTCATTAGTACATCTGGCATACTTACTGTCACCAGAACGCCACGTCTTAAATCATAAATCCTTTGTCAAGTTAACTATTATTACTTCCTGATACCTGGTCCTAAGGTACGCTCACAGCAATTCACCAACCGGAACCCTACGTCCCGTCTTTACGCATACATCATCTTTACCACGTTCCGGTGGTACATTAGACGGCTTCATACCTTCGAGCTCCGCCTTAAAGGACCATTTATTTACCGGCCTAAAACCGTTGACAATAGCATCGCATATTCATGACGCTATCCATTGTTGCTTTTATGAATAAGAAGGGAATTTATGCATAAATAGTCTAGTTATCGAGAGGGATGGTTCGTAATAAAGTTGGAGAGTTATTTTTGAGTTTTAATAGTTGATAGCGGTGGAAGTAATTGGGCTTGACTGGTATTTAAGTATCGCTCAAGTTGATAAAATTGTGACCGATTTTTACTTTCAACGTGGCGCTTTCTGTTGTGCTTAAGTAATTTAGTTGAAAAAATTACAATTATTATATTGTTTAAATTTTATCGGATTTTTATCTCCATCGAAAGCAACAACGAAACGAGTAAAAGTAACGAGGAACACATCAATTATTGAGGAAATTAGATTTCTCTCACTAATTTGGTGAGCAAGTAGAGAGATGGTTAATGATCGTCCAGTTTCTAGAAAACACAGTAATACAACAACAGGCTAAACTTTTTATTTTTGGGTGGGAAATCATCAAATGACTCCTCTCGCTCTGGGCAGAGCGAGAGGGAGTGTCAGACTTTTACTGACTAAAACCCACCCGTGTTCCTTCCGTTGCCTATGTGCTGGGGCCGTGATATCCCTTTCAGACAAATCCGCGACCCCAGCAGGTCCTATTATTAGCCTGCTGTCATTACTCTGGCACAGTAAATTAACTTTATAGGTACAGGCTAACCTGAGAACTGATTCAAGGTACTGACCTCAGCATTAAAATATAGTTATTATTTTACTTTGCCTTGCAATCATCGTCTGCAGTACGAAGAAAGTTAGGACTCAAACGGGTCCTAAAATAAGAGAAAAAACTTTTACCTTTTTCCACAGAAATTCAACATTAAGTAACTTCTTGCCGCCACAAAATTCACGAGTGTACGGTCTACACAACAGTCGGGTTATTACTACAAAATAAATACGCTTCCCACCGTTCCCTAATTATGTTTACTGCAAAGCCAAAAAGGTAGTCTGAGGACGAAGAATAAACTCATTAATTTATCTACGAACTGATTACTTGGGGTTGTAAAAATATTAGCGTTACGTTCGGTTTATAAGTCATTAATTTCGGAGTGGATTGGATTGTTTGCTGCAGTGCAAGATTTAATTGGTAGGTATTGAGTAATGCGAACTTAATACCACTTTTCGAAAATGTGTGCAAGGATTTTTTTGTCTCTTGAACTTTTTTTTGTGCATGTTATACCTGTCCGAAATACGTCACTGATTTGACTAATCAGGGCGCCAGTAACTATAATTCGATCTGAACTACAAACGATTTTTCTATTGCGCAATAACCAACACTATCCATAGTACGCCCATAGTAGTTAAAATATGACTGAGTATTTTTATTTATTAAAACTTAATGCACAACTAAAAAAATACTGTACAAAGGCGGACTTAATGCTAGAGGCATTTTCTACCAGTCAACCTAAAGGTGATACAGAGACAAAACATGGCAGGTGCAACATAAGGGATAGATAACTTGAAAATTAATACATACTAATACATAAACCGAATAAACTTTGTCAGGAGAAATAACGATAGGTAGAGGAGAGAACAAATCCAGCAAATCAGCGCTGCAATGATTCTGCCAACTTTTTACGAATATGTGTTGTTATGTGTACATCGAGAGAGACGCACCTTCTCCGTCATACCTATTGCAAAAACCGTGTGTCCAGTGGGATTTCCAACCGACAAAAATGGCAATATTCATACAAACTTTTATCCCCAATAAACACCTTCAGGAAATAAATTTTCAAAAATCCTGCTCACTTTCTTTGTTTAAAAGAAATTATGGTGCAAAATTGTATGCTTCTAGACCTGACCCTTATTTAGGCTGTGCGTCTGTCAGCGAAATTACGAATTTTATTAAGTAACAGACAAGGAAGTAATAAAATTCTTGAGTGCTGTTAATTAAAAAAAATCTTTTCCAATTTTCCTTAAAATCTCAAAATGTATAAAAAAAATAATTACAACTTAAGTCACTTCAAATCTTCCAATACACTTTTACGACACGATTGCCTGACGCCCTATATTTTCTACTCCAACAAACATTCAATCCATTCCCCATAAAAAAATAATCAATACAATTTGCGCCTGTAGATATTTATGTTCGGAATAAAACCAGCCTTGAAAATTGATCCGGTTTACTTTGGCGAAATAAATCCACTGGATCGGGCACAGCCTTAATGGATAGACAGTCAGATGGATGGGTGTGAGCTTATCTCGGAGTTTTTATATCGTTTCCCTTTTAGTTTTAGTTATTCTAATTTCTAGTAGGTTTTTATGGAGATGTCGGATTTGTTGGCTTGTTTATTAGGTTTTGTATTTGGGTTTCTTGTAGTGATTGTGATAGTGATGCATCATGTTCGTGAACGGGCACCGTCAGTTGGGATTGGTCAACTCTTAGATGCCAGGGCAACTAGCTTCATATTTCTGACTGACCGATTCCTTGACAGTTCAAATGTTCAAATGGTTTAATTGAAATAAATGCTTTGAGTTTTGAGCTTGATTAGTTTTGGTGCCGCTTCACTAATGCTGCGGCCACATCTGCGTCTATTGTGAGGAAGCTTCGCAAAGTGATACGATACACGCATATGTGACCAACCACTATCGGTTATCCTCGCAATCGTTCGGGCTGCGTAGCACTTAACGCCCGGGTTGCGGTACATAAAAAGCGTGGCGCGTGGTCGGACTAGTGTTGGTCATTTCGACTGTTGTTTCCGGACTGTATAGACGCTTTGTCAAAATAATGGAGAGCCATCTTGGAATATTGCACGATAATTCTTTAGAATGATGAAGCCGCTAATATTTCCGCCGCATTGGCGCGATAAATTTTTAGCGAGCAAAGCATACGAAGCATCGGCTCACATTACATCGTCACGATATACGCAGATGCTGCCGCAGCATTAGGTACAAATGCAATAGAAGAGCGAAGAAAATTGCAAACGAAAGACCATAAATTCGTTATCCGTGACGTAATTTATGGCTTGAATTACTTTACGGGAGGGACTTGCCATTAGTATTATGATCTGTGAGGGCGCTTCCTCATGATTCTAATCAGATGATTCAAGAGTTATATCATGTTCACAGCGAATAGCTTAAGTCATCACGGTTCTTTGCAAATTACCGATGGTTTTTCATAACATAACATCACGCCTCTATTCCCCGAAGGGAAAGGCAGAGGTGTACCTATAGTCCTACATTTCGCCTTTCGCATTTCGTAATAGGGGCGAGCATATTAAAATAAAAAAACTTTATTTCAGACCTTTCCGTCCATAAGATGTTAGTAATGATGAAATGTAATACTAAGTTTCTTGACTTATTGATTTAATTGTTGACCATGTATTATTTCAGTGTATTTTGATATTTATAATAACTAAATTTGACATGTAAAATAATATTAAATTTAATGATAATACGTAATTATTGTATGCCTATTAGGCAGGACATATTGAAACTTTAATTAATTATTAAGACCTATATCTGACATATGCCCACAATAAAGATATTTTGAATTTTGAAGTTTTAATTCACGAATCGGTTGCACTCACCTGATGCACCTGGTACATGCACCCAATGCGCCATAATGGCGCAACACGGCTTATCACTAATGACCCTCAGAATGCCGTTGACGCTCCCACGCACTCTGTGCATCATGGACGCAATCCTTTTTCTTAGGATGGTACTGAAGCCAACATTCCTGATGCACTGCAGTAACGTGGAAGCCCCAACAACATTCCGAAGGCATTGTTATATTGAACTCTGAGGGCGTTGTATGCCCTTTGCGTATATCGAACCCACAGAGTGCACGTGTACAACGATTGGCAAAAACCCTTAAAAAGAGTTAATTTACTACTGCCATCAACCGAGCACTAATCCAGATTTCGGGCTGCTACTGAGAAATTCCCGATGGAAAAACCTAATAACACTTTGTCTAACACGGGCATCGAAACCAGGACCTCAAGCTCAGCAGTTGCTCTTGCGATTACTAGACCACTAAGGCAGTCTTTCCTATAACAATTGATGATTATTATAAGTAAGGCTTGAACATAATAACCTCTCTCTCGCCGGTCGTCGGCGTAGCGACTGACTAAAAGCACTGAGTTCATTATTCCTATTTAGGTACTTAAGTGTGAAAGGTTTTATGTAAATCACTGGGTAGGCTTTTATTTATCGATCTAGGGAGGAAACAAAAGGAATGTACGCATTCTTGTGTGTATGTGAATACCTAGTGAAATATGGCTACCAGATAAAAGAATAGAGTTTTTTTTTTTTGTTATATTAAAAGAAAACCATATGGAAATAACAACCGACTTCCAAAAAAAACACTTCAACATAACTTTTTAATTCTAATTTCAGAATAAAATAACTTTAATTTCGGAAGTCGATGTCTTTGGTTTTGAATTTTCGATTTTTTACACCGTCTTCCGAAATTAAAGTTATTTTTCACTTTGTAGTGTTTTGTTTGGAAGTCGGTTATTTTTTCTTTGTAAAAAGGTTTTGTTTTTCACTTTTTAGTTGTGGTACCTACCCCCACACAAATTCGAATGCCACTACCTGCTATGTAAATAACAGTGACAGGAACTTATCATAAAATCCACATAGACTAAGTGGAAAAAATACGTATTATTCAAGCTAACTCAAAAACCATCCAAGCAAATTTAATCAAATTTATACGAGACCACCGCGAGAGCATTTCAAACAAAAAAACAGGTTCAAAATTGACGAAGAAATCGGTGGACAAAATAATATTTAAAAAAACATACGCATCGAATAAAGAACCTCCTCATTTTTGGAAGTCGGTTAAAAAAGAAATGGCTTCAAAAGAGACTAATGGGTATTATCATGGTTTTAAGAACTTCGTAACTAACTATAATGGACACACAATTAGGCTGAAATAAAAGAATTTTATTTAGTTATGTGTTTAAATATGATAAACACTTAGCTTTATCTTTAAACCTGTGTTTAAATAATTTAAACCTGTTTCAGATTAAACATTGACCGATTAACTACACGAGACTTCACCCGGTTTAATGTGAATTCTCCGTAAAACACTGTGCAATCGATTATAAAGTTTTAATTGAACCTCTGACGGAACAATAATAAATAATAACGGGAAATTCGCATTTAATATTAAAGTTAACTGAAATTCAGGCCAACGTCATGTATCACGCAATTTCACGACAGTGTGAAACTTTTTGGTGATTTATATTGCTGGTGATCCGTCACTTATAATAGGTACTTACAATTTTATTTCATGACAGCAAATTAAAGCTCAAGTCAAAAGGACAGAAGCCTAATTTCCATTTAAAAAAAACGTTACATTTTTTGTCGCTATCACGTCTAAGCGATAACGCGAAAAATAAATGGTTACCTATCATAAGTTCGAAAAAGATTTGACCGAATTTCATTTCACCTAAAACTTTTCAACTATTATCATTTCGTTTTTTTTTACTTCATCGAAGTCACGTCTGCCACTGTATCAGTTCACCTATTATCATTTCGATTTTTTTCATTACTCCAACATTTTCGTTTGGTCGAATTACTTTTTACCGAAGTTACACTTAGCCGAAATAACATTTGTTCGAAGTATTGTTTCCGAACATTTATTATACCACGAGGAATGGATGGGTGAAGGAAGGATGCTTGCTTCAAGCATGCAGCATGGAAGCAGGCACACACCATGCAAGCAGGCATGCAGCGTGCAAGCAGGCATGCAGCATGCAAGCAGGCATCCAGCATGCAAGCAAGCATGCAGCGTGCAAACAAGCATGCAACATGCACGCAGGCGTGCAACATGCAGCAAGCATTGTTTCTGTCACGGCTCCAGCGTTGCGGGGTTTGGGCGGCCCCACGCGAGCTTATCGTTGCAGATGGTTTTAACGCTCACCACCGCAGCTTCGGCGCCAACCGCGGCGGCGGGCCTTCAAACCACCTGCTCCTCAGCTCGCGGGCCGCCCCCCCCCTCCACGCCTACGTGGGTTTAAATTGCACTTTAGGGGTAGGGTATACAAGACTACGTGGAGTCGGTTTTGCAGCGATACGTTTCTGTCACAAAATTTTGTAGCACAACATATTGACTTTTTATGACACTATTTTAATTTAATATTGAAAAATATTGTTTCGGTGTGGTGAAAATATGGTAAATAAATCATTGGGCAAATGAAAAAAGTCCAAAAGAGGCTTCGGCCAATAGCAAAAAGTTATTTTGTAAATCGGCGAAATACAGTTCGGTAAAATAATACCTATGACACATGATACTTCGATGATCTAAAAATATGTCAAATAATGCATATAGCAAAAAAGACTTCGGTCAATAGTTTTCGGTAAAATTAAATTCGAACAAAAACAATTCGGAAAAGTGATCGGTTCCCAAAATAAATATCAAAAACATGCAAAAAGTGTAGGTTAAGCAAATTCATTTTTGTCAAACTGAGATTAGAATGCGAACGTTTCTGGGGCTACATTGTCGCGTTTTCGCGGACTAAACTTCGCGCGCTCTCTCTCTCACACCGCTCGACGTAGCGCATGGCGTAGTTCGCAATAACGCGACAATGTAGCCCCAACCTTAATAAAAACTTTTTCCAAAAAAAAAACAACCGACTTCCGAAAAAAAATACTAAAAAGTGAAAAGTCGGTGGTTTTTTTTGGAAAAATTTTAATTTTTCAGTTTTAGTTGTGGTACCTACCCCAAACAAATTCGAATACCAGTACCTATTATGTAAATAACAGTCACAGGAAGAAGCTTACTCAAAAACTATCCCAGCAAAGTTAATAAAATTTATATGGAACCAATCCAAGAGCATACCCTTTCAAACAAAAAATCGGTCCACAATTGACGGAGATATCGACGGACATACATAAAAAAAAAAAAAAAAAACACAAACGCGTCGAACATATAACCACCTCCTTTTTGGAAGTCGGTTAAAAATACGCGTATTCGCCCTCTGGTTTTCGGCTTATGCTGGAGCCACATTGTCGCGATAAGATAGCCTAGTATCACAGATACTCCCATCCACGAAGACGCACCCCACTCCGCGATAGCTGTACTGTAAGCTGTACGGAGCGGAGCGGAGTTTCGTGAATGGCACTATCTATGTTATATTAATTTGCAACAATTTTCTACACTACTATACGATGGACTTACAAAACAACCACATTATGATTTTATTGATTCACATATCTATACACCACACTGTCCAATTCTATACTATGGGGCAAAAAATCACTATTATCTAACAATATTACATAGCAAGCTATCTAAACACAGCCATCTATCGGAGTAACTTTGTCGATACGAGCAAAGTGTTATGATTTCACTAATACAGTGCTTATAAGTTCTGCAGTAATAACAACGGTCGTGCAGTCGATTAAAAAGTTTAAATTGAACGGTGCGATGGGAGTAATTAAAAATAATAGCCCCAGTGCGAGTAGAGTGTGTGTTTTATTGATTCGCTTTTGTTTTGCTTTTTGAGTTCGGGATTGGAGTAATAGTGAATGAAGATTTTTAAATTATATTTTGGTGCTAGAGTAACTGAGTATATTTCATCGTTATTCTGGGTTTTTGCCACTTTTCTGTCCTTGTTATGAAGCACATTAGATACACTGTGCAATGAAAATATTACACTACAGATAGGCTATTAGATGATACGAATTTATTTACTTTGTAAATTGTGATTATGATTTAAATCATAATTACATACACGTAACTTACCGATTATTATTTATCAGGTTCCTTTGCAAAGGAAATTGTGGCTACAATTTGAATTAAAAAAAACCGGCCAAGTGCGTGTCGGACCACACACAATGAAGGGATCCGTAGTTGGGATGAATTTATCCCAAGAACAAACTTAACCTTGTAGTTGTAAAAATGTTGTCTCATGGCACATCGATATACGTCACAGTCAATCCATTAATGTAAGTTTGTAAACGCAAAAAAAAACAATTTATGTGATAAAACTGCGGATTAAAATTTTCGAAATTTTCCTTTACCTACTTGTGCTGTGACACCTTGCTTTTGCAAAATTTTATGATTCTAGGTCAATGAGTAACCCAATAGGTTTTTGATTAATTTGAAATTATCAAAATATATCTCACAAATGGCCGTGCTTTTTTATTATATTGACTTAGAAGCTTGATTTTAGACTTAGATTAGAGCTCCAAGGGACCGTAGACTCACGTATTTGATATTAATTTCGACTTGATACCTCCCCGCGTTCCTGAGAAAAAGGGCCTTCACAGACAAACAGACAGACGGACGGACAACAAAGTGATCCTATAAGGGTTCCGTTTTTTTCCTTTAGAGGTAAGGAACCCGAAAAACAGACTATCAATGACACACCGGACATGTAAAAAAAATTGTCAGCGCCATCTGTTAACCATAACAGGAGTTAATAAATGTCGTTGCAATTTCAAGCGATTCATATTCGCGTGGCAATAAACTCTATCCCTCACTCTAACGACGTCTGTTGGCAAGTTTTATGGCCAATTATTAAAATATGTCGCTCGTTATTTGATAGAAGCACATTAGGGTTGCTTCATGATTAAAAATAAACGAACTATGTATCTTCAACGTAGTTAGCAACATATGGCACATTGAGCAACACAAAAATGTATCTACAGCTTTATATTTTTTTCAAACCAGTCTTTCACCTTTCAAATCAACCTGTAAAATATAAAAGTGATTGTAAATTAAAATGTGTAGTGAAAACGGCCTTCAAAATCAAAAGTCATAATCAAATTAGGCTGAGAATCAGCACATTTCGAACGTCAAAATTCACTACTTCCTATTGCATTAGCTGGGAAGAAGAAGTGGCATAACCAGCTCCCCAGCAGCATAGCTGTCTGTGCAGTTAACAACAACACATACGTAAAAATTACGACACAGAACATTAAATTAAATTGTTTGCCATATTATGTCAGATAGCACACGCCAATATACCAACACATACAATGAAAAAAACTCGATCAAAAAAAAAAAAAACCTCAAAACTCCATTTTAACTGGCTGCGACTCAATATCATCATCCTACTCTTATCCCAATTTATTAGAAGTTGGCACAACATATATTATCTTTTTTATCTTCCGTCATTATTCAGTATTAGAACCCCTTTCTAGATAAAATTATCTTTCATAGAAAAGATAAATATAATGACTTTAGTTTTGTTACGTCAGGTGCGTAGTATAGTACCATGACCAGATAATATGAACGTAAACGAATCAAAAGGAGTATGTTAAGATCCTAGCAAGGAGGCTATAGTTACTGTCTTCCTGTATGTACTCGTATCTTTCACAGAATCTTTTTAACTCGCTACAGTCTTATGATACTGGCCGTCACCTAAACCAATAAAAAAGTTCAACAGTCCAACTCCAAAAAAACTCCAAATTCCAACTCATTCAATTTTTCATTGGCAACCCTTACCACATTATGCATGACATAGCGTTATGAGTTAACTTCGGAGATGTAACAATTATTGTGTTAATTTGGTTTGAGTAATGGCGGCAAGATTGCGTGTTAGATCAAGTGATTTAGCATTCAAATGCATAAGTGGGTGTTGTGTTTGTTTTGAGTGAGGATGTGGGTTTTGGTTGTATTGAAGATGAAATATGATTTGTGGGCAATGGACTTGAAGTTGTTGAGTTACATGTAAATTTTATGGTGAGTAGTATTATTTTTAGTAAATAAAAGTTAAAATGGTGTGGTTTCGTTATTGTTATAAGTAATTATCAGTTTATTTTTGAAACGAAGTTCCTTATCGCGCGTTGCGAAAGGGGGCTAGACGGAAAAAATTAAGACCAAAAGTTGTAACGACACTTTTTGCTATAGTTGTAAGCCGTGTGACGTGCGCGTGTTTCTCTGTCTGTCTCTCTCTCTCTCTCTGAACTTCGTTCCATCCGGGTGTCCCTTGACACCTCTCAAGTTTTTTTATTTTACTTCAATGGTCTTAGTTTATCATTTGTGTTACAGCTATATGAACATTTATGCCTGGAGGCTTTTATTTAGGTACATAATTAGTTTTGTTAACATTTTTATTTTTTCGTTTTCTTCTTCTCTTCTTCTTGAATATTTTTCATTGTATTTGTTGGTATATTGGCTGACTTATGGCAAATCATTTTATTTAATGTGCTGAGTCTCTTAATGGTAATTACTTTGCCTAACTACTATTGTATAGAATCAAGTTTTTCTAACTGAACAGACAGCTGTGATAATGGGGAGTTTATTGCGCCACTTCTTCCCAGCTAAAGCACTAGGAAGTGGTGAAGGGTGGGCGTTTTGGGGGACTGCCTTATCTAATTTTGACGATCGAAAAGTGCTGATTCTCAGCCTAGTTTGAATAAATGACGTTTTATTTTGAAATTGTGGTTGTATTTGCTGAAATGTGATTTTGTTGGCAATGCTGAAGTTGAAGTTGCTTAGTTAGTTTTATGTATACCTGTACTCAGTACAGCATAATAACATTATGTGTAAATAGAAGGTTGGGAATTTAGGACGATGGTGTGAAACCTTTATAAAATAACAGAACCAACGTTTTATGTCCGGCTTAAAAATATTTTGGTAAGCTTGATCACAGGCACCGATATTATTCAATCACAAGCAAAATGGTCTTGGTACTTGTAAATTGATAGCAATAGAAATCTAACACTCATAAACATCAAAACAATTTACCTACCCAATTTAAAACGAGACAACAGCCAATGATCCGTAAAAATAGAAAACAGGCCCATTTAGGATATTTTTGGAACAATGCCAGAATGCGGCAAATAGCTAGGTTTTGGAAAAAAGGCTGATATTTTTTCCGTGTTTGAACACAAACTGCGTGATGAATCCGTTCCAATGGGGCGTGACTTTAGTACGTACTAGCTGAAATGTATCTGCATGGTGACTGTGATTCTACTAGTGGTCATATATTGGTTACACTATTAGCTTGTTAAAACTATCCACAATGCTGTTTTGTGAGTTAGTCGTGCGGTTTTTTTTATTATGTTAGGTAGATATTTGTCTCAGTTACTAGAACTCGGTACTTAACATGATTTTTAGAGAAAAATCAATCATTAAGTAAGTTAGTAATTAGGACAATTTTATTTGCCTATACCTATTGTATGTACTGGTGGTGTAAGCGTTGTTAGCTGTTGTTGTAACTTTGTTGTTCTTGATCTTTATTATCAACAATTTATTGTTCTTTTCATAACGATCGATATAAATCCAAAAAGGTCTGTCTGTGTAATTCGGCGAAAACCTGTCCGAAAAAGAATTAACCATGTTTTCCGCTGCCGGTATGCCAATTGACGCCAATTTATTTGTGGTTATATTTTACTCACGGCTCCCCCTTAAGGAATCTTGGCAACTTGAAACAGATGCAATTGACAAGAAGGAAAAGTGTGATTTATTGTTTCTGATTAAGAGTTACGAGAGTTCGGTTTTAATTTCAGTGAAGTATTGTAATTTTGAAGCCTGAAGCGTGAAAAAAGTTTGTGAAAGATATTTAGCGGATTGCCACAGATACAGTCAACAGTAGTAGTAGTCTTGCAGTAGGTACTGCAAGTTGTATGTTTACTGGATGAAACTGTTGGTTTGCATGTAAATAACATAATATTACACATTAACATTGATTTGGTTGTTTTAACGACAATGTGGTTATTTAAACTACCACAACAATGTTAATGAATTTTATTCTATACATTTCTAATGACACATTGGTGTAGGATGTAGACCAAATATTATGTCCAACAATATAGTTTTGTTAATTTAGGTGGATGATTATGTCTTACTAATTAATATCTGCAGCACCGTATTGATCTTGGACCTAGATATTGAGAAAAGTTCTCACAACGTTAGTATCAATTTGGTTTTTCGAACGAGAGATTATTAAAATTAGAGAAATGTTTTTAATACGATTTTCCAGATCTTCCAGGTACAGTAAAGAGACGACGAGAATTAAACAATATTGCACCTTTAATTGTTACCAAAAAATATACTCGAGTCTTAGTTTTACTTGATGTAAACAAATGCTACAAAACGTTGATCAGATAATCGAATAAAAAGCCCTTGTTCAAAACTTCAAATCGCTGAAAAATAAATGAAAATTACATTTAAACGTCAACGCCTTATTAGAAACTGTCATCAAAATTAATCTCCTCATCTAATAAAATTTGAATAATATAACACTCGAGCGCATCTCACATAAATTCGTCAAACTTTAAAATCAATTAGCGAGTAATTCGATTGTCATTCGCTTTCCTGTCGAGTGTTTAAATTCAAATTAATTGAAATTTCGCTTCAAGTGCCTTCCATCAGGAAGAAAAATAGAACTAGAGTGTTTGTGATAATGGATAGCGAATTGAATGTAAGAAAGTAGCTTACTATTTAGAAAATGCTACAAGTAGAATGAAAACAATTGAGAATAATTTTGTACTACGTACATAGTTTCATCTGACGCTTGCCAAGAAAATGTTGCAGTTTAGTGCTGAGCAGTTCCTGTATCAAAATGATGGAGTGCTTTCAAATGTCCCAAATAAGTTAATTTTGACCTTGTTCATTAATGAAGTACCGGTTTTAGCTCCATTCTATGTACTGGAAAAGACGGTCCGATCTGTTAATTAATTAGTTGCAGCGCAGTTTGGTAATGATCTTATAGAAATTTATGACACACTGAATATGTGTGGAAGAAAGTGATGATAGTTGTTTTTTATTAACTGACGAAAAAAAAAAGGAGGAGGTTCTCAAGTCGACACGTATATATATTTTTATTTTTATTTATGACCACGCATAACTTTTTATTGAGTAGTCCGATTTGAACGATTCTTATTTTATTGGGGAGGGTATACCTCGAAATTGGTCCCATGTAAAATTGAAAACTAAAATCCACCCCTAAGGGTAAAAAAAATGAGGTTAATTGATTTTTCACCTGCTGAATTTTCAATTGCGAACCGATTCTGTTGTAATTTCGCGCACATGTTGTAGTTCTGATGAGACAACCATATAATAAAGACCTGGAGTTGATCTGATGATGGAGATGAATGACAGTTGCGAGAGCTCCTCAGCAGTTTGCAGCAGCTACATAGTGTTTGGGCTTATTTCATTCACCTTGATGAGAACTTTAGACCTAGCTGGGGTATGACTGTCATCGAGGGTCTGAGGATGGAGACGAAAGGCTGTTGAGAAAATTCCTTACTTGAGGAAAACAATAAAATGAAATGGTAACTCAAAAGCGAAAAATAAAAAACTTTTTTACAAAAAATTAAACCAACGAAAAAAAAACTGAAAAGCGAAAAATAAAAATATTCCTTTTAGTGTAAACTAAGCTCCTAAACTAATTTAAGTAACAAATTTTGAGGCGGCGCCCATCCAACAAATTAATTTCTTTGCGTAAAATGGTAGCTTGATGAATCTTCGTTTAATGTTTGGCACCGCCTCAAAATTTGTTACTTAAATTAGTTTAGGAGCTTAGTTTACACTAAAAGGAATATTTTTATTTTTCGCTTTTCAGTTTTTTTTTTCGTTTAATTTTTTGTAAAAAAGTTTTTTATTGTTCAGGCTTATTTAATTAAATGATTACTAAACTACAAACATTCTTACGCCCTCTGACATAACATAGCGAACTCTTTATTATTTTTATATACAATTATTATTGTGAACCTATGTTTAAAAAAATAATAAATGACTTAGATGACAATAATAAAAAAGTATGACACATTGGTGAATAGGTCAAAGGTCAAACAGAAAATATAAACGCATTTAGAGTATTACTCTAAGGACGAATAATGACAACAGTTGATAGAAAGAAGAACAAAAAATTTAACTAATACAACAATACTCTTTTCCCTGTCTATTTTTACAACAAGACCTGACACATCCAGCATTCAATCCTATTCCATCAAAAGGAATACACAAAAGAAATGCCTAAACCGTATTCTCAATGCAAAAATCATTTTTACCCACATCAGAGACTGGACATGTAGATTACCATACAAAGGAGGTCCAAGTATGTTGCCTTGCGTAAGGGGTCTCAAAAGCCACTTAATCAGAGGGTCCCTTTATATTTTCAATTTCCTTCAACGGTATACCAACATGCCTCACTCTTTGTTAAGGAACCGAGTCTATTAGGTATGTTTTGAGTCAACTTTGTGATGAAATTGTATTTTTATTAGAATTGTGACGCTTGAAGGCAATGTCTTATGAAATGAAAAATGGAGGCGTTTGTTTTAGTTCTGCGATTCAATTTAGCTTGCAAGAATGGTAAAATGCAGTGGAGGAAAATGTTGTTTTGCTATGTTTATTATACTGTTCTCTCTTTCACTTCCAATGATTTGGGTATTGCAGTTGAGAGTATGTTATGCTCAGTTAAATGTCTCGCTGATGTGTGTTCCCACAAAATGTTTTAGATAGAGCTGATCCACGATCACGACCAGTCTAAACGAAGATCCGTTAGACGGGTCATCTCTTAACTGCTTATTTTTAATCTTATATAATTATATAATTTTAATCTTTTTTTCCCTCATATATTTTTATACAAGCAACAAGAACTATTTATTCAGGATTTTGTAATATCTTGATTTAAAAGAGTATCCTTGGAATTTATTGCTCGTTCTTCTCCATAGAGATCTACGTTTTAGAATGGGCACCTAACTTCAACTTTCTGACTAATTAACCAACTCCTTGACAGTTCAAAAGTGCAAATCTATTAAATCACCAGAAGTCTAATTATATCTGTGTAATATTGGGGCCCTTTGAATAAATAATCAAAATGTTCAATCTCATCAATCAATCTGCCATAGCCTTTCTGCAACTATCGTATGAACTGAATACCAGTATTTTACATGGAGCGAAGATGCTTGTATAGGTACATAAGACCCAATACTATTTCGAAGAAATCCTAGAAATACTTTAACCGTTTGGGTGAACGTACCCAATAAATAAAGAGAACGTAATAAATCCATCAATTGACATTTATTCCGACAAAGTTATCGCTTAATCTACTTAATATTCCTTCATAAGTAATTCCGTATTTCGAAGTTGTATAATCGAATCAGCAAAATCAGACTGAAAGTTTTGCGTCGAACTTGGTACAGATATCAATTGACTTGGAATACTTCGGATCCTGGATCAATGAGCCGTTTGAGCTAACGTCTTGACTTGGAATAGTCTTCGAATTTAGTTGTAGTCTTGGCTTGAGACTTGGTGGGGGTAAAGCGCTGCTACGGTTTGAAGTTTGCAGTGATATTCTAAGGAGTGCTAT
This sequence comes from Agrochola macilenta, assembly GCA_916701695.1. Classification (NCBI taxonomy): domain Eukaryota; kingdom Metazoa; phylum Arthropoda; class Insecta; order Lepidoptera; family Noctuidae; genus Agrochola; species Agrochola macilenta. Next base: position 2,394,139 of record OU753554.1, on the reverse strand, counting down.
AACGTTGCGATAGGAATTTGTAATCAATGGAATTCAATACAGCGCTATTGATAATACTAAATTCAAAGCTAAGTTTGGGGCTAAAAAAATATTTTGATTCCCAAAAATATACACGATATATAAACATATATATGTGACACAGTCACAATACACACAAAATTTTCGTTTATATAGACCGACCGTGTTTTGTTTAATAATGCTGCGGCCGCTTTCGTGACGAAGCTTTGCACAGTGATACGATGCACGCAGATGTGACCAACCATTATCGGCTATCGCGATAGTTCGGGCTGTGTACCACTTATCGCCCGAGTACATCAATGGGTTTTAGCGCGGTAATTAGCGTGGCATGTGGTCAGACTACCGTTGATCATTTCGACTGTTGTGTCCGGACTGCGTAGACGCTCTGTCGAAATAATGGAGGGAGGGTCATCTATATTGTACGATAATTCGTTAAAATTACGAAGCCGCTATTATGACCACCGCATTAACGCAATAACTTTTTTGCGAGCAAAATATATGAAGCTTCGGCACACATTGCTTCGTCACGATAGACGCAGATGCGGTCGCCATGCTGACGCCACGCTAAACTGTATTATTCTCGTGTGATATTTCTTTATTTTATAATTAACCTGTTTCAAACTTAGAATTATATTTAGACCTTCAAAAATATAGCATGAAAAGGTAAGACTTCTATAAATGTTGGAATAATCATCAAATATTAAGAAGTCTGGTATTTATATTCATATCAGTTACTGTGTTAACATTCAATGACTTTCCTAGAATAAAAATAAGTCCCTTTACTTACCACTTTCTAACTCGAACTTACGTTTTGCTCTAAGTAAATACGAATTCGTAGAAACGCGCTTTAAATAATACGTATGATGTATGTGTCGGCTGTAAATGGAACCGCCTGGAGATCGATAGGGTTCTTCATAGGGGTGTACTTCACGGGAAAATTTCCGGGATTGCGTAATGCGGGACTTAAAAGTTGAACGACCTGTTTAATCAAAGTAAAACATGGTCAGATGCATTTTAAGAACGAAAATAAAAAGAAAAAAAAGAGATAGTGATATTCAAAGAAAATATTATTATTGGTTTTCTAAGAAGAGTTTTTTCCTGCCATGTTAGTAATACATTTACATACCTATTATTGTTGCGTTTTTAACTGACAATAAAAGGAGTAGGCTCTCAAGTTGACGTGTATATTTTTTATATCGAAATGTTGACTTAGACTTTATAAACTTAAAATATTTATTAATTAGCTCTGGTTTTTTGGGTTTCACTTTTCATTTCGCCTGTCCGTTACTCTTACCTCTGTTTTAAACCTATTTTTTTATTCTAATAATATACTACCTAAGCACATTTCAAATGCACGGTTTTGTGGGGCATCGTTTTGAATGCAAGTCTACTGTAAACTCTTAATAATTAAATAATAATAATAACCCCGGGACACTATTACCCATGCCAGCATTCGTCCGGTCTCCGAGCGTTGATTGATTGCCTCGTATCGGTCCCGGCCCGAGAATTCCCACATTTGTCACAACTTGACGAATACGAACGCTGACGAAGAATCCCGTTTTATGGAACTTTTTGCTAACCACTAGTACTTTGATGGACATACCTATAGCCGTTCTTGCTTGGGTTAGGTTGGATGGATAATAATTGTCGTAGTAGTTCGGCTTTATTGATTGGATCACGTGCGGTTTTTAGAGAATTTGCTTTACGAGCAAAAATGTGGTTTATTTCATTTGTTAGATTTTTGGGTCCTTTTAACGTTCATTTTAAATCACAGAGCTTATTGTCGATGAGAGTATTTGATTCACTCTGTCTGACTTGATAAGATATCATTGCATGTCCTTTAATGAAAGTCCCAATAATGAGTACTAGGCTTCCAAACCTAGTACTTTAGACAAACCTTACCTAATGGACGATAACCTCTTTGTTAGCAAAAAATTTTTACTGCTTTTTGCTCAAAATAGTAGGACCAGAATATAATGACGACATCATTTTTAAAGTATCAAAGTCAAAGTCCAACAATCGTCGTATAAGTACATATTGTATTAAATCAGATGTCTCTATTGGTTTGAAGAGCCTCATGATCATTTCCCTTAACCTTTTCCCAGATATGTTGGGGTCAGCTTCCCGTCTTCTACAAATGACAGCAGACTGTTTAACGTGCTTTCCGAGAGACGGAGGGATCTTGATATGTAATCGATGATCACCCATCCACTGACCGACCTCGGTCGTAGCTTAACCTTTGATCGACCCGTACAGCTGTTATTATTTAGCCACAAGCCCTCCTCCCTCTATAGGTTTAAAGAGCAATGCCCATTTCCGCCCACTTCTTAATTTATTAAATTTCTTAAGCTTCCAGTAAAACGTCATGTAACTAATAAGTACCTACCAATATTCCCTCTTCCATCCCAATATTTTGCGACCGCGACCCCCGAGCTAATTAGCAGTAAATAATTGTGAATTAAAGTGGCGGTTCGTTAACAGTATTAAGTTAAACATGAACAATGCATTTTGTACGTCGACATCGCACGCTGTTTCGCGTTAATTTGACCAGTAATATTGTTACTTGTACGTTTATTTTAAATGGTAAGCTGTTTTAATAATAAAAGTGTTACTTAATTAGAAATGATCTAAAGGTAAAAAAAAAGGTAAGGTTGTAAAAATTTGTTTAAAAGTGAGATACTTCGATACACGTACTGCACGCATAGCGTGACTTCTTCTCCTTCTTGTTTTACTTCTTCCTAACCAGCGTCAGTTTCATTTCAGCATTAATGCCAGACAGAGCATCTGTCTTCATCGGCATCAGCCGTGAGGCACACAATAATTATTGTTAAAATATTATTTTTATTAATGCTTTATTTTGTTATTTGTGTTTTATGTTTCACGAACTGTGTCCAAATTAAGCTTCATGCAGACTAGCGTGACGCGACACCGGGTATTGTTGCGCTAGTCTGCACGAGGCTTAAACTTTATTATTTCTGTCTTTCAACCTGTACACATAAAAAAGTGTATATTTTTTTCTTCATTTTTGACATCCGCTGTAGAATTACTTCTACGATCTGTCATTTTGTCCTTTGTTTCTACTGCTTCTACGCTGATCATGCTACGCGTGGTAACTAATTATTATTAACATAGACAAGTAGCGGTAGCTATGAATGCATGGTCTCCTGGTACATTAGCTTAGAAATTAGGAATAAAAAACATACTTATTTAATAATAATGACTCAATAAACGTGAAAGTAGAAATAACAGGGGGGTACGCAACACACTCATCGCATAAGTAATTTAATTTTGCTGAAAGAAACGACATAAAAGTAAAAATTACCCATAAAGTGGAGTGGGCGAATTAGGGTTTGGGGTAAGATATAAGAGCTTATCCATATTAAAATCCTGGTTTCTAAATTGATGTAATTTCTACCTATAGGAATATCAACTTTATGCCAGTGTAAACTCATTGAAAAAGTCATCAAAATTGTAATGCAAACTAAACTGTCAATGTTATGTTTAAAAAAACACATAGATATTTATTTTCATGTCTGAAAACTAAATTGTAAAATAATTATGACTGAAACTAATGCAAAAATTGCAATAACGAGTTAAATATGTAATAACTGTCCTAAAGCACCCCTACACTTGGTGCGATAACGTTACTTTCGTAGTAAACATAGTTTCCGTATGAGGGCGCGAGTGTCATTGTGGTTTTGGCGCGAATAACGGCGACGCTGGGAGCAACATCGTGTTATTGGTCAGTTGTGCGCGGTCCCCCCGCAAGTGTGTTTTGGAGCTACACTGTTACTAAGGTAATTGTGACATTTATTTTATTTATTCTGGACCAATAGTGACCTAAGATACAGTTGATACGAGATTGTTATTTCTTTATTACACTATTTACTATTTGATTTTTTATTCTATTTGTACTACACCACTGTAGAAATGTTAAGAAGTACAAAAGTTTCTTATGTTTATTTTATAGAATTTAGACTTATTTTATTTCTTACGCCAATAACAGTGCATATTTGTGAAACTAAGTACTTAAACAATTTGTTGTTGTTTTCTTTTTAACTCAGTGTGACTTAATTACAGTTATTATTTTTTGTTAGTGCCACAACGTCACTTCTGAGGGGGTTGGAAGGCTTAAAATAATCGTATAGTATCTTTTTTACAATATTGAGTGGTCATTATTAATTCTAAAGTAAGTTAAAAGTTGACGTTGTAGTAAAAGCTATTCATCTTGTCTAAATCTTGAAATAGAATAATTTTTTGAAATGTCAAAGTTAAAAATGCTTCACCTGAAAAATTGCATTTTTGCATATGTCACAGTCTCGCACCGGGTGCGTAATTATCTATTCAGCAACGGCAAGCGAAAGAAACAGATTTTTTTAGAGATTCCAACAACATTTCCAAACCTAATTTCATATTATATTTGGAATTCATACTGGAGGCTCCATTATATCTCCCCCTCGATTTGTGTTAGAAGGAAATTGTAATGAACGGTAACGCACATACAATTGCAATCGTTCGCAATGCCTTGCATTTCGACAGTTCAGCCACGTTCATTGCGTTACTTACTTTGTTGAGCAGACAAATTTTTTAAACCTAGAAGATGCAATGGATTAGGGATTTCCTTAAATTCAAATTCAAATTTTTATTTCAGATCAAGAGATCCATATAGTGTTAGTATGAAGTTAGCCTATGTTAGTAAACACAAAAATTCAAAATACATTATAGATACAGGAACATTAATTGGCTACATGAACATGCGCACGCACATGTCTGCTAGCCCAGAGCCTGATAAATGGTCCATCAACCTTGTCCGCCAGTGTAGCTAAAATACTGTTAGGGCTACCCCTGCATCGCCGCAACATCGATGCACACCGTTTGCGCATGATGGCATGAAAGTCATCTATTTGCGCTTCCGCAAACATGCCCGATGCACTGCAAAACCGAGGCAGCCCCAGCAATATCCTCAGCGCATTATTATACTGCACGCGCAGCGCGTTGTAAGCCTTCTGCGTATACCTAACCCACAAGCTGCACGAGTAAAACGACTGGCAGTAGGCTCTGAAGAGCGTCAGTTTTACCTCGTCAGAGCACCGCGCAAACCTGCGGGCAAGCATATTGCATCGGGCTGCCAACGCCCTGCGCTCCCTATCTATATCCTGGTCATCTGTGAGAGAACCAGTGACCACATGACCGAGGTATTTAAATTGAGTGACGACTTTTAATGGTGTTCCCTGTAACGTCACCGTCACCTTAAAACTCTCGAATTGTGAATGAAAGTGTGTAATACTCAACTGAGGTGTTGATTGCCCAAGCCGGTAAAATTCGTCACCTTTAACGTGGACCAAACATTTTACTAGAAAGTTAATGTCGCCGAATGTCATAATACCAACGTCTCGGTTATGTCCTACGTATTTCTGTTCGCGCCGTTTTATCGAAATCATGTAGATCTGGCCTTTCAACTTAATGCTTACGGTGAAATACTGAAATTTTATGGTCGATAAGGAAACTGACAGTTTTAGTTCGTAGGTGATAGCATTAGTTTTATCATGAGGTACAAAAAGGAAACTAGGTATGTTTTTCTCTGGCTTTTGAAGTAAATTGAGCCTGTAAAACTGACAAGTCTTGAAGTAACCCAATAACAGTATCTAATTATGGGATATTACAATATTACATTATCATAATTTTAATCTATGTAAGATTTATGATAATATCCACCTAAGTGTAGTGACACATCTGGCGAAATTACGTGACAGAAAGTTTTGGTGTGCGCGGCACGCATAACATGCTTATCAAATTACTTACGATAAGGCCGAAAATTACGTCAATAATGTTTCATAGAAAATATTATAAGCATGCATAATTTTCATCGCGTAATATTCGTCAATTGTGGCGAAAAATACGCGACACTTAGGCTTACCACGATATCCTGTCCTGCGCTTCAGTTTCCCGTGATCTCTACCAGGTTGTTAGTCTACCCTGTTTGGCCCAGATTTCAACTTAATTTAATAGACCAGTTTACAATACTAAAATGTAAGACCTCGAGCACTTTATGAACAGCTGTCATGAAAGATGTCATGTTGTGGGCGTTCACTCGTGAAAATCCAGTCTACATGAGCTGTCAGTGCAACAAGTTCTAACAACTTGTCTAAAGGCAGCTTCAACAATCTCGATATTCTTATTAAACATGTTATTATAATGTTCAATAGCAAAGCCTTGGGTTAATTGCGTATCACACTTATTTATTTATTTATTTAAATAAAAGCTTACCAACTAAACACATACACGGCATTAATCCAAAGTCTTTGTAGTGTGTGTATATAGATCTCGGAAGTATCTAACTTACAAGAAAAGCACGACCTATAAAATAGCGTACTATATTCAACAAACCACTCAACGCGCCTGAAAAGGTTTAGAAACATCAATAATAATAATAAAACAATTTTTTTTATTTTGTTTCAAGTTGGATACCGTGTTACGTAGGATATGGCGGGACTACCTGGATAGGTTCCGTCAAAACTGGAAGGAGGTCGCGCGGGTTTGCGAACGATGGAAGGAGTGAAGGGAGCCTTTGCCCAGGAGTGGGACAGAGTAGGCTAGTAAAAAAAAAAAAAACCGTGTTACGTTGTAACTATAACTTACAAAAGATGGGTTTATTTTTACATTTTTCATAAATAAACACAATTTACCACCGAAAACATTCATTTTGACAGGTAAGCAACATTTATTGTACTCGTATTATTTACGTTGTCGAGCAGACGAATTTTTCAAACATGAATTAATTTAGGATTAGGATTTGCAATTTCTTTCAGAATCTTTTGGATTGTGTTTGAAAGTGTGTTATGCAGTACGGTTTAAGGAATTGTATTCCTACTAAGACAATCGTCACTTATATAAGAACAATCTTTAAAATAATTATAATACAAATAATAAAGCTGAAGAGTTTGTTTGAACGCGCTTATCTCTGGAACTGCCAGTTGGATTAGATTTTTTTTAATTTGTTTTATTCAAATTCTTGAGGAAGTTTATTGGCAATTTAACATCACGCTACAACATTTAGGAGCCGAGTAAAAAAAAGGACGATGCGATGCTACGCGGTGGATCCAGGGATATATTTTATGTAAAAACAAGAAATTTCACGCAGACGACGTCACGGACAAAAGCTAGCATAAAATATTAGTAATGTTATCCCTGGGTACAAGAAAAATAAAATGGGTCATAAAAAGTTTAAGGATTTTATGTCCTTTATTTTTGTCTTTATATTATTATTTTGAGGGTAATAGGCTTGTCATTGTAATTACCGTCATAGTGATTATCAATATGAAATTGTAATTACCGTTTTTCCGATGTAAATCTTCACAAGTTACTTCACATCTCGGGACGCCTATAGTAGTTAATCTGTTCTCGGTCTCTATTTCTGATACGAATGGTTATGACAGTTTTGAAATCCAAACAGAAGCCCGAAACATTATCAACCAGTTGTATAAGAAGGATATTGCTCTGTTCAACGCAAGGTAGCAGAAAAAACTCAGAATACAATGGAGTAAAAACTGAATATACGTATACTGAATACCGATCCCAGTAGACTGATAAACAACAGTTGAAGTTTAAAACAAATGAATGAAGATCTCTTCCTCTATTCGCTCAACAATTGCTTTGTTAGAAGCGATATCAATTAAGCGATGACGTCACATAAATTCGCTCGCAACAGACGAGGTCGCGACATCGCAACTACCTAGTACACTTCGCGCACTCGCTTTGAGATAAAGCGAGTGGCGTTTATAGGAGACGACTAGTAAGAACTTTCTCTAGTAAGAAGGAATGATTCTGATGCAATTTTTTAATAAATATTACGTTCGGTTAAAGTTGTTAAATGCCCGGTTCTTGAGTTCTTCAGAAAAACTATCACTCGCTTCTGATTTGACAAAGTACTCTACAAGTATTTGAAGGAAGAACTTCCTTAAACACATTGCAAGTTTGATCAGAAACGCAAAGTGAGAAGATAGCAAACACATAGCCGTATCCAAAGAATATCTCATATACAAGCATAAGTTATCGCATATTAATTAATCTGATCTTCTACCACACTCCCTGCCAAACAATAAAAAATAAATCAATTGTGTGATATCATTACATGAAACTAACATACAATTCAAGAATCGTGTCGCCTCCGTCTCGTGTATTACAGAGAAGCTCTGTAGAAGTGAATTTTCTGGAGACATTAGGCCAAATCGCACATCTCGGGGGCGAACAGATAAAGCAACATAAAATATAATGCCAGACGCGAATGTTCCACTCATTTCAGATAAAATTCTGTCTGTACCGAACTTTAGAGGGGCCTGAAATAATGTCACACGACAATACCTACAATTGAAAAGTTTCTGCTATTGACTCAGACCAAATAAAAAACCAAGACCTAATACATACCAATTTAAAACAGCTATGATGACGTATCATGCCCATGTGCAATCAATACTACGATATGGACTTGTAATGTGGGGAAATGGCACCGACCAACACAAAGCATTTGTAGCACAAAAAAAATGCATAAGAGCAATGTATGACATGAAACCTGATCAATCATGTCAACCGATATTTAAAAACTCACTTTACATTTATGAAACATGTATGTTAGAAGCAAACAACAAAGATTTATTTAGAACTGCAAATGATGTCAATCCAAGAAATCGCAGAGATCCATTCAGACTCGTTCTAAATGACGTTCCTAGATCTTCAAAATACAATAAGAACTGTTTAGCAATGTGTGTACGTATTTATAATAATACGATTATACCAAGCAACTTAAAAATGTTGACTTCTAGAGCATTTAAGCACAAACTATATAAATGGCTAAATTTACAAAATAAATTTATAGAGACTAAATATGCTCCAACAATTGTATAATATTATGATTGTGATGTAACGCATGCCGACAAGTTTGCATGCTATGTATGTATAGCAAAACATGTAAGCACAAATTTTAATGTAACATCTGTAATACGAGTTCTATGTTTTAATGCAAATAAAATTGATTTGATTTTTGATTTGATAAGCGCGCTGCGCACTGCGAACAATACAGTAAAGTATGCCAAAACTACACCTCGGCTCTGTGTATACACGCTCATACGCATACATTTGCAACCAAACTACACCTCAGTAGTGGCACACATGTTTACGAAACCAGCCTCACGTCACTATTGACAGCACTATGTCTTGGTTTTTTATTTGGTCTGAGGCTATAGATATATATTTTTTCTCTTCACTTTTTCTTGTACGGGCACTAAACTAAAATAGATCATACAATATTGTAAAAATAAAACCCCAACAGCAAGTTGCTATCGAGGTGGTCCGCCGAACTTACATTGCGTATGGACTCCACTCTTGCCACTCGTGGTACCTTTGTCGTTTCATTATAATGTACCATTTTATTTTATGTCACATTGCTCATATCACTGGACGTGCATTATTGATCGAAGCTGGACACTGTATATTTCACTTATTTATCAATATTGAATAGATCAGTCAACTCTTGAATCCACAGAATCCAAATATTTGCATTACAAAATAAATTCTTCATCATCATTCTTTACCATTTTTAGCCCTCAGTGACCCATTGACCAGAATACTTATAGGCTTTCTTTCTTTTCTAACATTATTACCGATTACTTGCTTCCCTTATCCAGGTGTTTCACATATCTTTCATCAGCTCATGCTATGAACTAAAGGGACATCTCTTAGCCCTGCGGGAAATACACGCGTGATGTCATGATAGGTTAAAAGCTACTGCTGTGAGCTCTTAAAAATTATTTAAGACAGATTTAGGGAACCCAGGAGAATTTTAACAGCTCCTAAAGTCTACAATACAAACAAAAAAAATCAAAAACCCAAAATGAATATTAACGGTAAAGAAATTTACGGTCTGATCACGTACACCAACACCGTGTTAATCTTTTTAAAGGAAATGAGAAAACTTCGGACTGCGCCGTGTTTAAACGTGGTTAACGTTTTTGTTATATTTCTGGCCTTTTATTTCATTGTTATTTCTTTGTTTTTGTTTTGTTTAAGGCGATGGTCGTTAGTCTTCATTATGTCTGTAAGGTAGATTATTGTTTAATTAGTAGTGTTATTATTTTAGGGGATATCACAGAAAACGATAAGTGACCAAGTGAGTATCTCATAAAAGATGGCAAAGGGTGTCCAGCAATGGATAGCAACATCTTCCTGACTTGCCAGTAACAATAAACTGCCATCACAAATCCAATGACATTATGTAGTCCAGAACACGTGAAAAAAGAAACACAAAATAAATATCTATATATAATAATGTAAAATAAATATGTCCTACAGTAGCAGTTCACTACTGCAGGACATATTTTTTTTTTTTTTTTTTTTTTATAATTATTATAATATTTTTTATTTTTATTTCCAGTTCACTACTGGGCCTAGGCTTGTCCAATTGCACGTCATGCATCGAAAATAACGGTAACTAACATCCAGTTGCTACCAGCCACCCTGCAGAGATCGTCATTGCACATAAGAACCTTAAAATCTGCGGTCTCCCCTCAAGAACACGTCTACGCCAACGGTCATCGATTCTGTCTGAAATTGAAATAAACATAATTAGAATCTTAAGCTACTTTTCTTCATACATTGAAACATGGTATACCCAACTGGATGTCCCTATCCAATCTCTCTCTTCCTTCCTATATATTAACATCAACCAAGTAATTATGTGGGTTGATTCATCTCATCCATACACGCCGCACAACACCGCAACAGGCATCTGTCTGTAAACAAAATGCTGCGTGTAAGCACTTATTAAAGGTGGATTTATCACTGTCTCAGCGCTGGCTCAATTATCTCTAAGGCGAACGGTTTAAAACAATGATTATAGTTGTAGATGGGACGGGGAAGGAAATGTTGTTGCCTATTTTAGTTTCAGTTTGATTTGTAAGGGATGTCTGCACTAGTTTTACTTTTAACAACCGCATTAATTTTAAATTCAACCATCAGAAAAGGGTTTTGAAACATTAATGGCAGCATCTACATCGCCACATGCATGAACTGCGCATCACACTGACGTCACGGAAAATCCTGCATCGCGCAAGCATAGTTTACCGCGCGACTAGCATATATACAACAACCCGACATCAATCCTCGGGCAGTAGCCCACCAGACACAGGACCCGTCTGGTTGGAGGATCTTCCCTTTTCTATGGAGGATAAGTGAACTTTACACCCTGTTCCTCATACCTCTATACATTTATACCGCCAAACAGCATTTGTGTTCCGGTTCAAATGGGGTGTCGGTGTAACACACACATTTCAGCTTAGATCTCGAATGCCAACGTGCATACTTCTCTCCGATGCTTCTTGTATCAGATGTCATAAGAGGAAATCAACATTAACCAACCAGTGGGCCCCATGCTTTTTTACTATTCAAAAAGATTATGGCTCTGTAATTTAATTGGTCTTTCCCCCAATCCAAACCTCTGTTCGCATTGACACTCTAAACTTTCTACGCGACATGTCCCCCAATTACAGCCATAGACCCGAAGGTCAATGTGCTTCACAGACTTTTATTACCTGTACGATTTACCCTGTCGTTACTCCCCCATTTAACAACTCTTTGGCATTACCATCCACGAGCATAAATCTAACTAAGTGTCAATTAAGAAGGAAATACGGGAGGCGCGAACACCTATAAATACGGCTGTTGTGACCTTTGGAAACTTTCAGCGATTTCGAGTGAGGAGGATCCTTCGATATATGGCGCTTAATGAAGATCGAAGATCGGGATCGGATTGCTGAGATAGCGGACCTAAACGGGAGCTCAAGGTTAGGTTGATCTTTTCTTTTTTTCTGGGACTTAGTAAGTTTCTTTATCTTGCGACGTTTATCAGTAACCAGCGACCTACTCCTGCTTCGCTTCGCTTTTAGAACTTGACCAAACACCAATATTATGTATAAGTTTCATATTAATGTAGGTATTATAAAACATAAACCTTCCGGAGTAAATTCTCTAAATGATACCGAAAGCCGTATCAAAACTCGTTGCATCACAAAGACAGACGCAAAAATCGAATTAATTTATGTCGCAGCACCATGCTGAAATAGGGGACTCGTACAGGACTTTTATTTTATTTTATTTACTGCAATTATTATTTTTACGTTTTAGTAACACATTCTTGGAGCAAATAGTCGTCAATGCCCTCAGGGGTATCAGATAAAGCCAACCTTTGGTCCTAACACACATGGTAACAGGTATTTATTTATTTGAATTAGACCGATTTAAATTGATTAAAGTACAGAAATAAAACGTATCACTGTAAGACCACTGATACAGTACTGGTACTGTTGTACCAGTGGTACACCACTGACTACCTGCAGTATTGTCTCTCCTTCTCCCTTTAATCCATCCAAAGGTTGTCTGTAAAAGATCGCTTTTAGCGATAAGACCGCCCATTGTGTCACCCTATGTAACATTTCTAAATTTATTTCTGTAATTTGTATGGTGTGCATAATAAAGAATATTTTATCTATCTATCTATCTTTCTATCACTGTTGTTTTCTTCATTTTTTTTATCGTTTGTCAACACAAGAATCTAAAGAAAAAAAAAATTACATACCTATAACATATTCTTTGTCCACAATCATTCTTGGTTATGATTCAACACGAGTTTATGCAACATATTTCTAAAAGCCAGCCCCTCTTAATGTGTTCCCTTACCTTTGGCGTCAAGTGTATTTATTCATATCGTATCCTACCCGCTTATTGGAAATGATATAACACTTCCATGTATAATACTCGTCTTTATTTTCATGTTACATCTATATATATAAAATGATAAACTGACTGACTGACTGGGTGATATATCAACGCACAGCCCAAACCGCTGGTCCTAGAGACATGAAACTTGGAGGGTGTGTTCTTTGTAAAGAGTAAGTATCCACTAAGAAAGGATTTTTGGGAATTCCACCCCTAAAGGGGTAAAATAGGGGATGGAAGTTTATATGAAAGTCCGTCAGTTTTGAAGTTAGGATCTTCAAATTTTGTGTTTAGGCTGACGATTGAAAATTAATTTATACGTGTCTCAGCGTTTTTGATAATTCCACCCCGAGGGGTTAAAAAGGGGATAAAGTTGAAAAGTCCTTAATTTTCTAAGAAAAATCACTAAATTTACTATCTAGGCTTATGGTTGGAAGCTAACGCAACGGTGTTGTTAGAATTTCAACCCTTAAGGGGGTGAAAAGGGGGATGTAATTTTGTTTGTAATTAAAGTTCTTTATTTTTTAAGTTAAAATCACTAATATTTCGGCTTATTATTCTATTATATTCGCAATCCACTGCTGGGCTCGCCACATTTGAGGCGATAAGTCCTCTCTTTGAGGAGTGACTAGAAAGGCGCCACGGCGTCCTCACCTTCCGCCTGACGCAGGTCCTCACCGGACACGGTTGTTTCGGGAGGTTCCTGTTTCGCATAAGGCGGGAGGAAACGCCCAGGTGTCACCACTTTGTGGATCACCCGGAGGACATGGTGGAGCATACGGTGAAGGTCCGCCCGGCTTGGGCGGGGCACCGCCTTGTCCTTGTGGAGGCGATCGGTGACAGTGATCTCTCGCGTCCGGCCCTGGTCCAGGCCATGGTACTGAGGGAGAGGGCGTGGCAAGCCGTCAGCTCCTTCTGCGAAGCAGTAATGCTCGCAAAGGAGAAGACGGAGCGCGTGAGGGAGAGGCAGATGTCGGCACAACGGAAGGGGTCCGCTAGGACCCATGCCTGCCGGGGTCGCGGGAAAGTCCGAAAGGGATACCGTGGCCCCTGGCAACGTACAGGTAATTGAAGACACACGGGTGGGTTTTAGTCAGTAAGAGTCTGACACGCCCTCCCGGTCCGCCCAGAACGGGAGAAGTTATTTGATCATTTACCACCCTAAAAAAAAAAGGGTCTGAAAAGGGCCATGAAGTTTTGTATTGAAGTTGCTCATTCGCTGAATTTTGTATTCAAGTAAAAATAATATAAGTGCACGTGTACTGCTTCTAACTTTACAGTATTTTACATAGAGCGACTGCCTATCTAACCTCCACAACGTAGTTACTAGGTAATACGATACCCCTTGGTAAGAATGGTTGTTAGACTTTCGGGTTTCTGACTTCCCGCAACGACTGTCAAAGATCCACGAATGACAGCCGGGACCAACGGCTTAACGTGCTTTTCGAGCAACGGACGGGTCTTTGTATGGTCACCCATCTACAGACTAACTGCGGCAAGTGTAGCTTAACCTGATCGATTGACCTGTGCGGCTGTTATTATTTAGCCACGGGCCCCTCCCCCGGAGAACCCCCCCCCTTCCCCTTCTCCGGGAGAATCGATATAGATATAGATTAGGATAGTTAGGATACGAACAGAATGCGATACTGCTCATCCCTCATAGCAAATAGCGTGATAATTTGTACCCTACAGACTGACCACACATATAGGGAACACCTATGCAATGTTATTGAGGCCAAAGTACTAACTGGATCTGCCAGAGGAGAAACAGTATTCGTGCCGCGTATACCATTGATACCAAATAATGACCTTCCGTTTGAATTTAAAAGATTGTAGTTGACTATTAATAAGTCACAGGGACAAACTCTGAAATTTGCTGGAGTTGATTTGCGGCAAGACTGTTTCTTCGTCGGCCAATTTTATGTGGCTCACTCACGTATTAGCTCTCCAACTAGCCTGGTTGTTTTAGTGCCCGCTTCCGAATTAGTGAAAAACATTGTATATAGAGAAATACTGTAAAGGATTTAGGTAGATACCGGTCCTTTACAGTCTTTTTACAGTAGGTATTTCTTGACAGTATTCCTCAAATATCACAGATAGTGGAGGACAATTAGCCATGAACAAAGCTCTATATTGTAATTGTTATAATCATTCATAAATATCTAGAAAAAAGAATTTATACTCTACGCAGACGAAGTAAAATAAAATAGTAACGAAGTCAAATCTTACATTGAATATTCGAGTCTGATGCCGAAAACATAGTTTTTAGAATTTTGGTCTGTTTGTTTGAATGTACGAGTATGTTCCGGTTTGCACAAAAACGGATGAACGGATTTGGATGATATTTGGCACACAGAGTTTATAACCTGGATTAACCTATAGGTTATTTTTTAATCCAGGTAGTACGTTCCCGTCGGATATTTTCCGACATCCACGCGGGCGAAGCCGCGGGCAAAAGCTAGTACCTTATAAAATGTTATGTAAATATTACCTAAGCTACTAGCATGTAGGTAGCTAAATCACTAAACTGATCGTTATGACATTTGACAGATTGGTTTCTTGAGACTTGGAGGAGAACAGAGGCTACTTCAACCTGGATCGCAGACGAAGACGCGGGTAAAAGCTACTGTAAAACATTTCTAAAAGCTATTTATGAAAGAAAAAAAAGAAAGGACAGAATGAATGTGTTCCTCTACCTCAGGCGTCAACTGTATTTGCTCGTATCATATCCTACCAGCTTCTTAGAAATGATATAACACTTCCGCCTACATGCTCGCCTTTATTTTAATATTCTGAGTTCTGTGTCTAACTTATGAAATGTTATTTTAACATTACTTTAGCTACTTGTACGAGTATGTAGGTAGATAGATAGAAAGAGGAGCTCGTGGCTAAGTAATAACAGCTGCATGGGTCGATCCATCAGGTTAAGCTACGCTTGCCGGGGTTGGTCCGTGGATGGGTGACCATCTTTACATGCCGAGACTCCTCCGTGCCTCGGAAAGCACGTTAATGTCATACGTGGATCTTTGACAGTCGTTAAGAGTCGTCAGAAGCCCGAAAGTCTGACACCAGTCTTACCAAGGGGTATCGTATTACCCAGTTACTGGGTTGTGGAGGTCAGATAGGCAGTCGCTCCATGTAAAATACTGTTATTTAGCTGCATCCGGTTAGACTGGAAGCCGACCCCAACATAGTTGGGAAAAGGCTAGGCAGATTGATGTAGGTAGATAGAATTAAAATACATATAGGTGGGGTTATCGATGGACATCCGCCAACGGCCACTGAGAAGCGAGTTGATCGACCCCAGTCAGCGTGCAGTTCTCAACGATTCCACAACTGTCTAATTCACCTACAGTCTGTGAAAAAGGGTGATAAGTATCAACGTATGCATAAGTCCTAACTATTTTATAATGTCAAAATTAGTTTGATTGTGGCAGCAAATTATGTAAAATTAATTAAAAAATATTAAATAGGCTGAATATGATTTCAAATATGATCCTGTAGTAAGTATATTTTGATAACATGTATGTGCTTACATTAAATGAATATTATACTAATCTGTGTTATTTCCCACATTTTTGCTAGTTAGGTACCTCGTATAAACAGAGCTCAGTGTTAAAATTACGAATGGTATAATTACGTATCAATTTTAGGTATTTATCCGAATAGCCTTGTATCAAAATAAAAGATATTACATAATGTCTTTTTCTCCAATGGCTTCAAAATTTTGCGTTTATAATGTGATGCGGACAATATTAAAACGATCCACTTCCTACTTAGGAATCAAAACACGATGACGTCATCAACATGGCCGCGTAAACATGTTTTTGTCGGCATTAAATAAGATTTATAATATTGTACTTTTGTAACGCACAACTGTCAAACTTTAGACAGAAGAATGATGAAGTAAATGGCGAAGAAAATGGTTTGGTTGAGTTTCGACATACAAGTTGTACGCTATTTAGAACTTTATGACTAGTGGCAGAAGGCTTTTGAGTTCATTGTATTGAAACTGACAGATGCACATCTAATGTTCCGTCTATCCTTTTTATTTTATTGTTGGTTTCTTTACCATCAAATACAATACAATTTCATGAAGAGATTACATGAAAACCTTTCTAATGGAAAATTAAATTTCCCTCCTCACAAATACTCCAATTTCCTTCAATATTGGAATCCATGCATCCATTTGAACACCGTTTGACACCAATACAGTATTGTACTCCAATGCACAACAAATTGATAGAACCGCTTCCTCGGAGGAAATTCTCGAATAAAATGGTGTACTATTCGAAAAATTTCGTAAACGTATAAAGGGTCAAATCGTTTGTGAAATCGGTGAGCGGAGTCGCGGCGAAAATTTAATTTTGAAATAAACGTAGAACTTTTTCTATATACCATTGTTGGAAATACGAATGGGGTTTTTAGGGTTCCGTACCTCAAAACGAAAAAAAGCGGAACCTTTATAGGATTACTTCGTTGTCCGTCTGTCAGACTGTCAAGACCCATTATTAAACCCTGACAGAAAAAGAGAGGAACGGAAAAGTTTAACGTCTGTGTGTCTGTCTGCACCATCGTAGCTTCCAAACGGCTAAACCGATTGTGCTTTTGTTTATTTTGTTTGAAAGGTTTCGCCGTTTGAAGATTATCAGTTTTTTCTAGTTGATGAATGGATGTGAGCGTCTTCCAAAGTTCTGATCGATTTGAAATTTGGTATTCTGTTACTTCAATGATATTAGAAGAACATAGTAACCTTGAACTGATGCTGCAGCTTCATATGAAATTTGCAGGATACCCAACTCCTTTACCAACTTACAGCACAGATATCGTGTTTGGGTTTATTGGAATGGCCTCAATGAATATGTTATAGATAAAGGATCTGGTGATGGAGTAGGAAAGAGAAATGAGGAAATGTCTGTGTCGGGGTTTTTTTTAAATTTGTTAATTAGGCTTGTCTCAGGAACGCGTTGAAGTATCAAGTTGAAATTATTATCAATTACGTAGATCTTGGTGTCTTGGAGCTCTAAAATAATACGGCCATCTATGCGACATATTTTGATACTCGCAAATAAATTAAAATCTATAGGGTGTTTCCTACTGACCTAAAATCATGAAATTTTGCAAGAAGCAGGGTGTCGCAGCACATTTAAAGGAAAAAGTCCGTATATCGTTAATTTGTAGGGGTATTTTTTTTTTTTTTTGTGATTTTACATTTGCATTTGGAGAATTGACCGTGACGTATACCGATGAAATGGAGAACATGTTTTTCAACTATAATGTTAAGTTTGTTTTTGGAATAAATTCATCCCAACTACGGCACCCTTCATTGTTTGTGGTACGACACACACTTGACCGGTTTTTTGTTATATTTTTTCCACATTTTCATACACCGTGATGTGTATGAAAATGTGGAAAGGAAAAAAGGGAAGAGTGTACAAGCATGCTGAAAATGCTGAAATTATTCAAAAGATAAAAAATGTTCGTAAAGTTTTATGTATTTTAGATAACTTTCCGCTAAAGTTTGATGTACTCTTTATCTCTCGACTAAGCGACTCTAGCACATTGTTCATGATAGCTATTGTTGTCTATTGACTGAAATAATGACATCCTAGTTAACATATGATTTGACGACCGATTAACTTACTTACTGTTTCGAGATATTTATGAACTGATAACTAAGAAAATACGAGAATAACTCGTCAATAATAATACCACAGTTATTATAAAAATTAAATAACCATTTTGAAGTTTTGTAAGTTTCATGAAGTATACGTATGTAAGAGCCAGAAAGAGACGCGATAGACCTCGTAGAAGATGGCGAGACGAGCTAGAGAAAACAAACGACAAGTGGCCCATATTAGCCCTAGATCGCAAGAGCTGGAAGTCATGAGGCCCAGCAGTGGGATGATATAAGCTAACAGGAGAACCAACATTTATGTAACAAATCTCGTTCAATTTCTTTCAACCAATTATTTTCCTTTATTTAAGTTCCAAATTAATACCAAGTATATTTTACTTCCCCTGACATAAAATTTAATACCATTATTCAAGCAATTTATTATTAAATCTAGTTCAATTAAGGTAGGACTGACACTAAGGGAATACTTTAAAACAACTCGAGTAATAAACTTGAAGTGAAAAAAAACGCGCCAAGTGCGTGTCGGACCACGCACAATGAAGGATTCCGTAGTGGGGATCAATAAATTTATCCCAAGAACTTTAACATTGTAGTTGAAAAACATGTTCTCCCATACACTCCAACTGCAAATGTAAGTATGTACGCACAATATTGAGAGATTTGCCATGTTATTTTAAAACGATATACTACTTCTTAAAGGTATTCCTGTAATCTAGAAGTATAGAACTATTGTTTGTATTTATTTTCAAAATTTTAGGCTCAGTAGTTTCGGCGATAAGGTAGGGAAATCGTAAATTTTCATAAATTTTGTTAAATAACTAAAAAACTTATTTATTTACGTTACACGTCCGGGTAACAGAAATTTATATTTGTACCAAATTTCAACCTAATCGGTCCGTTATTTCGTCTAAACTAAACAAGCTAAACGTCTATTTTGTGAATGTGAGAACGATGTAGGCTTAGTGGACTGTAGATTTACTGACCATCTTCTATTTTGTTACGTACCTGGTACTTGTAGAAAGACTTACACTGTCCTCCCATATATATTAATACCGTTATAAGAAAATATTGTAAAGGCCAATTATTTTTAAAAGAGTAACCGTGGACTGTCTTGCCGGCTCTTCTCCATAGGAAACGACCAATTGGAACCGTGCACCTAGCTTCTGACGTTTCATAAGTGCCCATGTAGGTTTATGTGAAATAAAATGTTTTGAATTTTGTTAGATTCATACATAGCGACATACGGACACACGAGTGATCTTATATGGGTTTCGTTTTTTTCATTCGTACGTATCGAACCCTAAAAATATACAAAAAAACTAATTTTCTTCAAAGTATGAAACGAGAAATATTATCGTTATGAAGTTGCGCTTTCAGTTTCAATTTTTGTGACGGTCTGTTGGTCGTCTCTTGGGAAATCAGAGCTCGGGGTCTTAACACTGTCTCCTGTAATACCAGCTTTTCATTAACCAAGATAGGAACTGCAAAAATATTTTTACTTTTATGGCAAATATATGACGTATTTTGAATAATAAAAAAACCGGCCAAGTGCGAGTCAGACTCGCACACGGACTGTTCCGTACCGTATTAAGATCGAGCATAAAACGCCGAAAATAAACAAGTTTCTTGTACGGGGACCCCCGTAAACTATTGACTTTATTTAATTTTTATTATTTTTTAATATAACATATCTCAGTTGGAATGCTGTAGCAATGACTATTTTTCTGTGTTTATTTGTATTACTAACATAGTTATAAGTTTATTTTCTATACAAATAAAAATATAATAATATAATAAAAATCAGCCCTATCAGGCTTTTTTTGTAATGTTAATGTAAGTATTGTTTGTTGTATGTGTACCTATGTATTGAATATCATCTATAAGTCATTCATTCATATCATCAATTGATTAAAACATGAATAATAATAATAATAGCGGCAATAGAAATACACAATTTGTGCAATTTTCAATTGTCTGCCTACAAAGTTCATGGAGAATAGAATAGAATAGAATAGAATAGAATAGAATATTCTTTATTATGTACACCATAAAAAATACAGATAAAAATGTAGGCATTTTACATAGGGTGACACAATGGGCGGTCTTATCGCTAAAAGCGATCTTTTACAGACAACCTTTGGATGGATTAAAGGGAGAAGGAGAGACAAATACTGCAGGTAGTCAGTGGTGTACCATTTACATACACAATAAATACATATAATGAAATGCAATGCAATGAATACATGGAGATACAGACAAACGGACGGACGGACAGCGGAAGCTTAATAAGTGTTCCGTTTGGCACACTTTGGGGGTGGAACCCTAAAAAGGCAAGGATTTGTTCACAAAATCTGTGCCAAAGATTTATTTTTCTTTCTGTGGATAATGGATGCATATCTAGTATCATGAGTAAACGTTCAGTTTACTTGTACGAGTAGAAAGTATCATCATCATTTTCCTCTTGGTCTATAAAATATAGGGTTCTCTACTGTGTTCCCTAACTTTTTTATCCATAATCTAAAGTGCCATATTTTTTTTTCTCCTAATCATCATTTGTCCGAATGATAACTTGCCCGAACTTAATGTCACATAATATCACATGCCATAAAATTGAAATCCCTAAATACAATATGCACTAAATTTGTTTGTCATAAATATTACAATCAATAATATACAAAAGACATAAAACGGTTTAAAATAAAAGTTTAAAGTTCTAAATTCAAATTATTTAATGTTTATATATCCTAATAATATTTTTTAAACAAATTTGTAGTTCATTAAACAATATTAACATTATTATTTTTTGTTTCCCTGTAAGCATGCACACATGCATACACCATGCATGCAGCAAGCATGCAGCATGCAACGAGCAAACAAGCATGCAGCATGCAAGCGAGCATGCAAGTGAGCATGCAAGCAAGCGTGCAGCATGCAAGCGAACATGCAAGTGAGCATGCAAGCAAGCGTGCAGCATGCAAGCGAGCATGCAACATGCAGCAGGCATGGTTTCTGTCACGGCTCCGGCACTGCAGGGCTCCGGCGGTCCCACGCGAGCTTATCGTCGCAGATGGTTTATCGCACACCACCACAGCTTCGCGGCGAGCGTTACAACCACCTGCTCCTCAAGTCGCGGGCCGCCTAGCCCCTCCGCGCCTACGCGATTTTAAATTACACTCTAGGGGTAGGACAGACAAGACTGCGTGGAGTCGGATTTACAGCGATTCCTTTCTGTCACTAAAACCTATTTTTTTTTAGGACTAACAATTTTATTATAAACTAGCTTTTGCCCGCGGCTTCGCCCGCGTGCATGTCGAAAAATATCCGACGGGAACGTACTACCTGGATTAAAAAATAACCATGGTTAATCCAGGTTAGAAACTATCTAACCTGGATTAACGTCCTAAATATCATCCAAATCCGTTCATCCGTTTTTGTGCAAACCGGAACATACATACAAACAAACAGACCAAAATCCTAAAATCTATGTTTTCGGCATCAGACTCGAATGTTCAACGTAAGGATTGACTTCGTTACTATTTTATTTCACTTCGTCTGCGTAGAGTATAAATTATTTTTTTCTAGATAATTATGAATTATTATAACAATAACAATATAGAGCTTTGTTCATGGCTAATTCTCCTGCACTATGTGAGATGTTTGAGGAATAATGTCAAGATATACCTACTGTAAAGGACCGGTATCTACCAAAATCCTTCACAGTATTTCTCTATATACAATGTTTTTCACTAATTCGGAAGCGGGTACTAAAACAACCAGGCTAGTTGGAGAGCTAACACGTGAGTAAGCAACATAAAACTGACCGACGGAGAAACAGTCTTGCCGCAAATCAACTCCAGCAAATTTCAGAGTTTGTCCCTGTGACTTATTAATAGTCATCGCGAAACAAACCTTGATTGGGAACTGCAATCTTTTAAATTCAAACGGAAGGTCATTTGGTATCAATGGTATACGCGGCACGAAGATTGTTTCTCCTCTGGCAGATCCAGTTAGTACGAGTATTTTGGCCTCAATAACATTGCATAGATGTTCCCTATAATATCTGTCTGTAGGGTACAAATTATCACGCTATTTGCTATGAGGGATGAGCAGTATCGCATTCTGTTCGTATCCTTACTATCCTAATCTATATCTATATCGATTCTCCCGGAGAAGGGGACGGGCCTCCGGGGGAGGGGCCCGTGGCTAAATAATAACAGCCGCACGGGTCGATCGATTAGGTTAAGCTACACTTGCCGCAGTTGGTATGTGGATGGGTGACCATCTTTACATACAAAGACCCGTCCGTGCCACGGAAAGCACGTTAAGCCGTTGGTCCCGGCTGTCATTCGTGGATCCTTGACAGTTGTTACGGGAAGTCAGAAGCCCGAAAGTCTGACAACCATTCTTACCAAGGGCTATTGTATTACCCAGTAACTGCGTTGTGGAGGTCAGATAGGCAGTCGCTCTATGTAAAATACTGTAAAGTTAAAAACAGTAGAAACAGTACACGTGTTATATTATTTTAACTTAATTTTCAATCGTCAGCCTAAACACAAAATTTGAAGATCCTAACTTCAAAACTGACGGACTTTCATACAAACTTCCATCCCCTATTTTACCCCTTTAGGGGTGGAATTCCCAAAAATCCTTTCTTAGTGGATACTTTCTCTTCACAAAGAACACAGCCTCTAAGTTTCATGTCTCTAGGTCCAGCGGTTTGGGCTGTGTGTTGATATATCACCCAGTCAGTCAGTCAGTTTACCATTTTATATAAATAGATGAACATTCGGATACACATTATACACATCACATTATATAATACAATACTTAGGACATATGACTTTATGTCATGCAAAATTAGGAGATTAAATTATTATAGTACTCGATATTAGGACAGAATAGTTTTAGAAGTAAAGATAATTATGTAAAACAAAATTTCGAATGTTTGAACATTATGGTTACTGAAGTTTATAGCAAACGTGTTATGGATAATGATTTTCGGACAAACTATTTTAGGAGAAGAAAGGGAGTACCAAAATATAGTCTACTAGCTTTTGCCCGCGGCTTCGCCCGCGTGGATGTCGGAAAATATCCGACGGGAACGTACTACCTGGATTAAAAAATAACCTATAGGTTAATCCAGGTTATAAACTCTGTGTGCCAAATATCATCCAAATCCGTTCATCCGTTTTTGTGCAAACCGGAACATACTCGTACATTCAAACAAACAGACCAAAATTCTAAAAACTATGTTTTCGGCATCAGACTCGAATATTCAATGTAAGATTTGACTTCGTTACTATTTTATTTTACTTCGTCTGCGTAGAGTATAAATTCTTTTTTCTAGATATTTATGAATGATTATAACAATTACAATATAGAGCTTTGTTCATGGCTAATTGTCCTCCACTATCTGTGATATTTGAGGAATACTGTCAAGAAATACCTACTGTAAAAAGACTGTAAAGGACCGGTATCTACCTAAATCCTTTACAGTATTTCTCTATATACAATGTTTTTCACTAATTCGGAAGCGGGCACTAAAACAACCAGGCTAGTTGGAGAGCTAATACGTGAGTGAGCCACATAAAATTGGCCGACGAAGAAACAGTCTTGCCGCAAATCAACTCCAGCAAATTTCAGAGTTTGTCCCTGTGACTTATTAATAGTCAACTACAATCTTTTAAATTCAAACGGAAGGTCATTATTTGGTATCAATGGTATACGCGGCACGAATACTGTTTCTCCTCTGGCAGATCCAGTTAGTACTTTGGCCTCAATAACATTGCATAGGTGTTCCCTATATGTGTGGTCAGTCTGTAGGGTACAAATTATCACGCTATTTGCTATGAGGGATGAGCAGTATCGCATTCTGTTCGTATCCTAACTATCCTAATCTATATCTATATCGATTCTCCCGGAGAAGGGGAAGGGGGGGGTTCTCCGGGGGAGGGGCCCGTGGCTAAATAATAACAGCCGCACAGGTCAATCGATCAGGTTAAGCTACACTTGCCGCAGTTAGTCTGTAGATGGGTGACCATACAAAGACCCGTCCGTTGCTCGAAAAGCACGTTAAGCCGTTGGTCCCGGCTGTCATTCGTGGATCTTTGACAGTCGTTGCGGGAAGTCAGAAACCCGAAAGTCTAACAACCATTCTTACCAAGGGGTATCGTATTACCTAGTAACTACGTTGTGGAGGTTAGATAGGCAGTCGCTCTATGTAAAATACTGTAAAGTTAGAAGCAGTACACGTGCACTTATATTATTTTTACTTGAATACAAAATTCAGCGAATGAGCAACTTCAATACAAAACTTCATGGCCCTTTTCAGACCCTTTTTTTTTTAGGGTGGTAAATGATCAAATAACTTCTCCCGTTCTGGGCGGACCGGGAGGGCGTGTCAGACTCTTACTGACTAAAACCCACCCGTGTGTCTTCAATTACCTGTACGTTGCCAGGGGCCACGGTATCCCTTTCGGACTTTCCCGCGACCCCGGCAGGCATGGGTCCTAGCGGACCCCTTCCGTTGTGCCGACATCTGCCTCTCCCTCACGCGCTCCGTCTTCTCCTTTGCGAGCATTACTGCTTCGCAGAAGGAGCTGACGGCTTGCCACGCCCTCTCCCTCAGTACCATGGCCTGGACCAGGGCCGGACGCGAGAGATCACTGTCACCGATCGCCTCCACAAGGACAAGGCGGTGCCCCGCCCAAGCCGGGCGGACCTTCACCGTATGCTCCACCATGTCCTCCGGGTGATCCACAAAGTGGTGACACCTGGGCGTTTCCTCCCGCCTTATGCGAAACAGGAACCTCCCGAAACAACCGTGTCCGGTGAGGACCTGCGTCAGGCGGAAGGTGAGGACGCCGTGGCGCCTTTCTAGTCACTCCTCAAAGAGAGGACTTATCGCCTCAAATGTGGCGAGCCCAGCAGTGGATTGCGAATATAATAGAATAATAAGCCGAAATATTAGTGATTTTAACTTAAAAAATAAAGAACTTTAATTACAAACAAAATTACATCCCCCTTTTCACCCCCTTAAGGGTTGAAATTCTAACAACACCGTTGCGTTAGCTTCCAACCATAAGCCTAGATAGTAAATTTAGTGATTTTTCTTAGAAAATTAAGGACTTTTCAACTTTATCCCCTTTTTAACCCCTCGGGGTGGAATTATCAAAAACGCTGAGACACGTATAAATTAATTTTCAATCGTCAGCCTAAACACAAAATTTGAAGATCCTAACTTCAAAACTGACGGACTTTCATATAAACTTCCATCCCCTATTTTACCCCTTTAGGGGTGGAATTCCCAAAAATCCTTTCTTAGTGGATACTTACTCTTTACAAAGAACACACCCTCCAAGTTTCATGTCTCTAGGACCAGCGGTTTGGGCTGTGCGTTGATATATCACCCAGTCAGTCAGTCAGTTTATCATTTTATATATATATAGATAGTCTACAATGACTGGTCAAAAAAAGTCGTACAATATTCAACTGCCTTCTAAAGTACCTTTTAGTTTAAAAGTCCTAAATGGTTATTAGATAATGCTGTCCCAGTGGACAGCATAGCTTAGTGGGTATTCACTTAGCGAGGCTTTCACGAAAAATCATAGCAAAAGACCCCAATCTTAAATATTAAATTTCTAGAAAATATCGCCAGCCAACAGCGCTCAACTATTAATGAACGAAAACTCGATTCACACGGCGTCACTCTTCGTTAAAACTTTATTCGCATGTTGTGCAAAAATGTTCAGAACCGACCCTAATCAATTGGACGTGTGTAGTCGTAGGTCTTTCATTTTTAAATAGACGTCAACTGGCATTGATTTTGTTAGGCAACCAAAACTTGAAAGATTAGTAAGAAGATAAATCACAGCTGTCAATTAATCTGCGCTTTCATAATTTCTAACGTGACGATTATTATTCGGGTTGAGTTGAATCGGGCTGAGCTGACTCACGATACGATAATCATCGTGGAACGTTGGAACGTCCACGTACATAAAATTTATGGAAATATGTGCTGCACGTTATCGTGGATTGAAATTTAAAAGCGTCTACATAGATTTCCATACATTTTACTTCCCTGTGTTATCGTGATGCCGTGACGTCGACGTCGACGTGCACGATTATATACAGATAAATCATTAAAATAATTCACTTAAAAACAGTGAGACAGTCTTAAAGTGTGTACACCTGCACTTCTGTGGACCCAAAAAACGATCAATCAATCTACGATCAATGTGGCCAACTCATTCAATCAACTCACGTTTATTTATCATCAACTCAAAAAGAAGAACAATTTATAAAAGTTTCAAAACTGTCTTCTGATACCGCCAGTTATTTTAGTTTTATTTACCATCGACTCGAAAAGGAGAAGAATTTATAAAATCTTCCAAACAACAATTTTCGTACACCTACTTGCTTATTAACAGCTAACACTTTCCCATCACTACATATACAGTACAACCGTATCCACTTAGCGCCATTATGGCGTACTCCGCCATCTTTGTGTTTTGTCGCCATGACGTCACTTTTAGTTGTTACTCATAATCGCGAAGTTTGTAATGTACGTTAATGTTTATTCCGTTTGTTAAAACGATTAACGTTTTATGGTTAACTTTGGTAATTAAATAAGTACTCAATACTCAATTCTTTATTGCATTCCACAATGTAGGTCTACTAAAAGTAGGTCTACTGTACACACGTTTATCGGAAGGAGACATTTTGAGTGCACGGATTCTTAACAACCCTTAACCATTTTGGGTCGATACAGTATCTTTTTCCATGCATTCCTATCAGCCATCTTCTCAGTATTCACCCAAAATTAACGGTGCCGATTCTCTTGTACGAGTACACCAAACTAAACTATCACTAAAATTCTTTACTTTTTTTTATAAGAATGTTAAAGTTATTCTGCAATAAAAAAATCTAAATTTAAAAATAATTGTGACACAACTTAAATCGAATTTGACAATCGCGACTCGTAGTGCGACTCGAGTCATGGAGTGGATTTTTTTTGGGCCGGAGGCGCGCAGTGGCGCCTGCCTCGACGTGTTTTTTTATGGAACTTTTCACTTTTTGTATGAAAAATTATTACCTGCAACTTGAGTTTCAGGGGTTTATGGCTTGCATAGAGGGGGTCGAAATATTCATTATTTTTGCAATAGGACACACTATTTTCGAGAAATAAGCAAAAGAAAAGAAAAAAAAACGTGGTGTTGATGTCAATTTTAGTTCAATCAATCTGCCAAGCCTTTTCCCAACTATGTTGGGGTCGGCTTCCAGTCTAACCAGATGCAGCTGCATACCAGTATTTTACATGGAGCGACTGTTTTTTATTTTAGTTTTATTTTAGTTCATGACAACTAATTTTATTCCACACCTTTTTAATCGCGATTAAAAATAGTCAGATTTAGTTAGATAATCAATATTTTTGGTGAAAAACTTCAAATTCAATATAGCAAAATTGCCATTTTCACTAAATTAATAACTCAGTGCCATCTTAGTGCTGTCAATATAAGATATAGTTAAGTGGTGTCACTTTAGTCTATATCAGAAAGGGAAATCGTCGTTTGGCAGGAATAAACAAAATTTTAATCTAGTTTGAGGCATTTGTGACAAAAGAATCGGCACCAATATCTATCTAATAGATTTTACTTGTCCTACATACACATACGTATATACACCTGGATATACTGTTTACAAAACTAACATTATTATTTGGACAGTCCATAGTCGCTAAACCGTCCGCTCCCAAACGCATTTAGTATCTGTCGCAACGGAATCTGTCTTATGCTCAGATTTCACGCCTGATCGAGCCAATAATTTAGCACGCATGTGTACGATGTTTGCGTCAGCCATGTCAATTAGTTGTGACTGTTAATAACATGGTGTTGCGGTACGGGAATAACCCACTCATGAGTATTAATCCTGGCGTTAATTTGTATTGATTGGATGAAGTATCTGCGATAATAATTAAATGTACCTGCGTCTTCTATATGCAAAATTAAAACATTTTGGGTAAATAATTTATTTACCTGGTGAATTTAGCTTCTTTAAAATTTTCTTACTCTTCTAACTTATCTTATGTAGCAGTTGTTATTGAAGCTGCTGGAATTAAAAGGAGATGGCTGAAAATGTATGGACTCAAAACTTAGTATGTATAATCAATCATCATCATCAAGATCAAAACATCGTGAGGAAACCGGCATGCCTGAGAAATATTTATTGATGGCATGTGAAGCCAAGTCAGGCTATGAGCGGCTTTAAAACTCTGACACCATTTAGTCACTAACCACACAAAAAGAAGATAAAGATCAAATAAAATCTCCACAAATGGGGGTTCATGAACGGCTCAGATCTAAAGTGATATATGGCACCTCCCCATAGACAATGGCCCACCTTCCATCTGTCACCTGTGCACTTGATAACCTTATGACTGCGTCAGTAAGCTGAATTCGAGTAGCAAAATTTTGGGCCAAACATATTTGAACTTTTTGCCACCGATACGCTAAGAAAATAATCAAAAGGTTAAGTATAACCAATATTTGACGTTAACGAAGTAGGTATTAGGTTAACAAAATCGAATACGGAAAATTCGGCATCCTTTATCGAAGTAGGTAGAAACCTCAGTTTCCTTAGTAGTTAATGCTAAGCCATCGATAACCGGTTCACCACTACAACGTACAATCAGTTACAAGCTTCAGCTAATTGCGATGTCTGGCGCAACTGTTTGGCACACGATTATTGGAGCAGTCGAGGATGAAATCGGAGCCCAAGAATCTGTACAGACGATTGATTAAATTATCGGTTGCACGAGGGTGCTGTTGGCAACTGACATGACTAAATAATTTTATGTTGATGTATTCTATAGCCATGTAGATATACCCACATTAATATAATATTCTTACCCGTTGGCCACGAGGCCAATATATTAATGTGATCTACACACTCAAGCGACTCGCGTCATATGACAACGGCTGCGGAGAAAACAAATTAAAGAAGTTGTTTAGAGCATGCCATGAGTCTCCGGGACGCGACTTGCGGAGCGACGGACTTAACCTCGCGTCCTAACGTTCCGGTTTACTGAATAAAAAGTGACATATTAACGCGACTATCACTTTTGGTACGGACGCGGCATCTGGCCAACGGGTACGCGCGCGCGTGTCGCTCGACGCAAGTCGCGTCGCTGGCGGCCATGAACGGGGCTTTAGATATCACTCATTTATTTTTTTGGTTGATCAAAGACTATTACTACGAAACAAAAATTATCTTCATTTGAGCCGTATTACGTCCACTGCTGGACATATTATGGCTCTCCCAATCGGCGTCGCCGCATCGACCAGTCCTATGCTTCTCGTTTCCAGTCACAAACAATGAACTAATATAATTGAAGCTTCAAGAAAGGAGATAAATGAAGTTATTACACTTTTTGTGAGGCGAAGAAACAAAATCATGTTACTTAGTCTTGTTCAAAATGAGGCGTCGTTAATGATTCTCTGTAAGTAAGTAACTCAATCCTAGGAACTCCGTTTTATTATAGAACGGCACAAATTACAGACTCTTGCGATGGAAAAAATGCACTTATAGAGGCATGAGGAACAGGGTGTAAAGTTCACTCATCCTCTATAGATAAGGGAGGATCCTCCGATCAGACGGGTGTCGTGCCTAGTGGGCAACTGCACGACGATTGATGCCGGGAAGTTATATATGTGCTGATCGCGCGGTAAACACTGCTTGCGCGATGCACGATTTCGCGTGACGTCAGTATGATGAGTAGATCAGATCTGGCGATGTAGATGCCGCAACACACTCATAGCGCTTTCTCATAGCATGTACTAAGAAATCCGATCAACATTCAGTCTGCTAAAGGTAGGTGTTGACCAAAGGAATGTAGAACAAGAGCAAGAGCATTATTTTCTTGACATTTTTGACACAGTATGGATAGATCAACGAAAGAATGCTCTTTTTCTGTTTACACAAAACTATTTGGAAGAGTTAAGATTAAATGAGCGTCTCGTTGGGTCTAAACCGACCTTAAAGTAAAAGTATTATCAGAACTCTTTGTGAATGGGCTCGTCTGGGGAAGAACTGGCGCCAAACAGTGCAGCTCTGATAAGGTTTGAAAGATTACTGGCACAAATTAGACATTACAACTTTGGCTTAAAATAGCATCACAGATGTCTATCGGCACAATATAAATATGGGAAGTATGGAAACTAGGCTTGCTGAATTTTTATTAAATTTTAGTACCGCTCCATTTTTAAAAAGATTGCGTTGACCACTCGTCTCGACACGGCTCCCGCAATTGACAGAACCGCGACAATCGCTTGGGGTCTCGTCAATGAGCGCGTCTGTGTGAGCGTACCGTTTGGACCGTTTACTACGTAGTTTCTGTACTGTCCAAATTTAAACTGTGCTATCAGCGTCTGTATAATACAGGATGGCACTGTGGCAGGGACATCGACGCAAAACTGATACCATGGATACGGTACATGATTCTGAACCCCCCAGGGTATTTCAGAATTATGTACTGAATCCATGGTATCAGTTTTCGAGTTAATCTCCCTGCCACCCTGTATATAGTACTGTTGTATAGAATCAAGTTTTTCTAACTGAACAGACAGCTGTGCTGCTGGGGAGTTTGTTGCACCACTTCTTCTTCCCAGCTAAGCACTAGGAAGTAGTGATGGGTGGGCGTTTTTGGGGGATTGTCCTACGTAATTTTGACGTTCGAAAACTGCTGATTCTCAGCCTAGTTTGACTTTTGATTTTGATTGAATGACCATCAGGGGGTTGTTTGCTTGAAAGTTTCTGTTTAAATAATGATTCTCTTGTATTCTGAAAGTAACGACATGCGACAGCCTAAAATTCTCCTCAAAAAATATCGGTTCATTTTTCCCAACACCGTGCACCGGAATAAAACTCTAAATTCTTTTACATTGTTCCATTGCAGCTAAATACAAAAAGGGAATCCCGCTGTTCGCTCGTAATTCATGTTTCTACACGTTAAGCTGGGCTGGGTAGATGCATATTCATGTTTTCAAGTTACAAATATTTTGTGTTAACCCATCTTACTGGCTTACAGATTTAGTACGAGATGTAGAGGTTTTTTGTTGCATTTTGTGATGTCAGCAGTTCGAGTTTGCAAATAATTCGAAGAACGCGAAACAATTAAAAAACTAAATTAATCAAAGATGCTGTAACAATTTTCTGTCTTCACTCGCAAACATACCTACACTATAGAAAAACTGTAATTATTCCCTCCCTTTGTTTTCAGTCCCATCCCAATCTAATTAATTACCAGCAAAAAGGCCAACAATAAAAAAAATCCTACCCTCATTGACACAAAAAAGTATTAATAATATTTTCTCAACGCATAAAAAACTAACACATTTGCAGTCAGGCATTTTTAATTGCAATAATAAAACTGAATAATCTCGTTGACCGCGAATGAAATGTTTACCTCGCTTTGGACTTCAGACGTAATTGTGTTTAATTCCTTTTATATTTTTTAGATTTCACGTTGCTTAAGTCATTGGAATTTATACCTTAAGACAATGACTTAAGAATCTCATGACGCGCGCTCGAGAATTCCAAGAACTATATTATAATACTCTGACTTTTTTCCGACTCTTTAAAACTAATTAGTGATTTAACTACACTTTTAACAGATTTATTCCCAGCTTTGTAAATAATGTCAGTTCAAAAGAGCTTCAAGTTTTTGTAGGGCATTAAAGTGAATGAAGATTCTAGATTGACTTTTTGTTATTTTTCAAGACGACGGCAATGAGGGGAAAGAGTTTTGTTTTAAAAGGGTGTTTAGAAAGTTTTTGCTGTCGTTTTCGTACCTACAATGAACCTCTTTTACCCATTTGTCGGTATCAATAATTGGTTTATAACAAAAAAAAATACAATTCAACAAACAGCAGGTTTCACTCTAAAACACAGCACGTCTATAGGCGTTCGAAAAATATAATCTATTTGTAATACCGATATATATAGACTGAGCCGTGCGTGGTTGAAAATGTGGAAATATACGGGAAAGAAAAATGGCAAACGTGCGCTGGGCGGCTTTTGGACAGGCATTTTGTTAGTTTTTTAAAAAAGGAAGACGAGAAAGGGTTAACATCTGCTACCAATTTAGATATACACAAAACTCACAACTATAGTAACTCAAAACGCGATATGCTAACTCAAAACTAAAACTCAAAGCATTCATACTATTTTAAAGGCACTCTTGAATTGTCAAAGGAGTCGGATAGACAAAAAGATGAAGCCAGTTGCCCATTCCTAAAGTGTTAGAGGATCGTATGGATAAGAATGGGCAAGAACACTGTTAAGCATCAGATTTGCGTCTTCCCTGGAAGATGGTAAGACTTTATATTAATAACATTGCCAATTTAAGCTTGCATAATCTTGTTCGGCAACCCGTTTATCCCTAAATTTCTCAAAGGTTCAAAGTGCTAACGATAAATTCTATCAGAATTCATGCGTTCAATATCTGTTGGAGTGAAAATATGAGACAATAAGATTGGGTGACTGTGAAATCATGAATTTGACCGAAGCCTAGTAACGATTTCAGAGCCATCTGTTCGGACTGAATTGATGACTTACTTACGTACTTTGGAAGGACAGTGACCAGCTCTGACCTTAACTTAAACGTTAAATTTATTCTCGTACCTATATATTGACTTATGGCACGGCATTTTTTTTTTTTTTGAAAGTGGGAAATCATCATATGACTTCTCCCGCTCTGGGCGGAGCGAGAGGGCGTGTCAGACTTTTACTGACTAAAACCCACCCGTGTTCCTTCCGTTGCCTGTGTGCCGGGGCCACGATATCCCTTTCGGATAAACTCGCAACCCTGGCAGGCATTGGCCCTTTTGGACCCCGTCAGTTGGTGCTGACATCTCTTTGAGGCGCGCGTGGAAAACAACGCGCCGTCGATCCGGGCCTGGTCCTAATCGGACGGCGAGCTACCCATTGCCCACCGTCCGCAAGCCCGCGCCTACGGTGGCCGGAAGTCGGCTCGCGACTCCCGACGCCCGGGGCGTCTCCTGCGGCGACTAAGCAACTGGCATGGCATAGCTTGACCAATTAAATCCCTTGTCGCATACAATAAATAATGCTATATTAAGTTGTGCTACCGGAAAAATCATTGACTGTACGGCTTTTGTTATTGCATTCAACAGGCAATTAAGGTACCATTCCGTACCCGACTACAGGCAACGTGTGGCCGGAACACGACTGGTTTCTATGAATTTCTATGAAATACCTTGCGAAGCTAGCCATACGTCGTTGGCAGCTACGGGCGAGTGACATGCGACACGCGCAACCCGAGCGCAGGCCAGTTGTGCTACCAACGCTCGAGCGATAACACATTTTTCTATCTTTTATCTACCGTTTGGAATACTGACTGCTGCTACCTGCGGTCGGGTTCGCAATCATGACTGCAGCGACATGACGCCGCGACAAGATGCCGCGACCAGACGCCCCGACAAGACGCCGCGACAAGACGCCGCGATCGGGTACGGAATGTCACCTTTAGGTTTTAAACATTTTCATAGATCAATCTGCCTAGCCTTTCCCCAACTATGTTGTTGTCGGCTTTCAGTCTAACCGGATGCAGCTGAATGCCAGTATTTTACATGGAGCGACTGCCTATCTGACCTTCACAACCCAGTTACTGGGTAATACGATACCTCTTGGTAAGACTGATTTTCGGGCTTCTGACGACTCCTAACGACTGACAAAGATCCACGAATGATAGCGGGGACCAACGGATTAACGTGCTTTCCGAGGCACGGAAGAGTCGGTATGTAAAGATGGTCACCCATCCACGTACCAACCCCGGCAAGCGAAGCTTAACAAAAAAAAAATAGTCTACGATCAATCACAAAACAAAAGAGACATTTTCCTTTTATTGATGAAAGTATATCGTTATCTACTTTTATACACTCCCGAGTTTCATTCAATTCACATAGTGCTTTACAATATTTTGTTTGAAGAAAACATCGCGGAAGATAGCAATAAATATTGCACATTTTAACTCGGAGAGCATTGAAAGGTTTTCTTTATTTTCCTGTTCAGATTGCAAAAGAATGAGTACTGTGACCGACGTGCTCGGCATTACAATCGCATGAAGCGAATAAAATAAAATAAAAACTGTTAACTCTTTGTGGAACTAGTATCGCCATATTTCGTGCACTAACCACGCTTGCCTTGGTCCGTTTATGGGTAACCATCCATTATATATCCCATCCGTGCCTTGAAAAGCACGATACGTGGTTGATTCCGGCTGTCATATGTCAATCTGCCTAGCCTTTTCCCAATTATGTTGGGGTCGGCTTCCAGTCTAACCGGATGCAGCTGAATACCAGTATTTTACATGGAGCGACTGCCTATCTGACCTCCACAACCCAGTAACTAGGTAATACGATACCCCTTGGTAAGACTGGTGTCAGACTTTCGGGCTTCTGACGACTCATAACGACTGTCAAAGATCCACGAATGACAGCCGGGGACCAACGGCTTAACGTGCTTTCCGAGGCACGGAGGATTCTCGGTATGTAAAGATGGTCACCCATCCACTGACCAACCCCGGCAAGCGTAGCTTAACCTGATGGATCGACCAGTGCGGCTGTTGTTACTTAGCCACGAGCTCCTCCGTCCGTCCGTCCGGCTGTCATATGTAGAAGCGCAAAAGTCTGACAACCACTCTTACCAAGAGGTATCGTATTATTCAGTAACTGGGTTGTGAAGGTCCGACAGGCAGTCGCTCCATGTAAAATACTGGTATTCAGCTGCATTCATTCAGACTGGAAGCCGACTCTATCATAGTTGGGAAAAGGCTAGGCAGACTCATAGTAGTGACGAAAGATATACTTTAAAGTATCAACACAAAATGTTAGCAACGGCATGGAATTGAAAATGATATCGAACATAGTAAAAATGAAATAGAGACGGATTGCACTAAATAAATCAATAAGAAATATCGATAAGGCTAATTTAACAGCGAGCTAAGTGCCATAAGTAATTAGATACCTATTCGAAGCAGTTGAGGCTGTAGATAATGATAATAAAATAAATCAAACAGTAATCAATTTTCTCTTTTCAACTAAAATATTTTTTCAACAAAATCCTAGAATAATGTTTAGAAAATCTCCCCAGTTTTCTACCAATCGTTTCCATAACTAAGCAAATCATCCGAAATACGTTTTTAATGTTTACATCAAACAATTGGATTCCAATTTATTCCTCGCCACGCTCGAAGGTGTTAAAGCGGCAAAACTTTCCCCCATTCAGTATTCTTAGTGTCCGCACTTCATCAAATTCAATTTACGCTGTTTTATCATTTTCATTGTCTTTTATTTTATTTTTCGTTAGTAGTTCTTTTTTGACTGTTTATTTTTTTTGGCCGTACAAGCTTTTATCCATCGCTTTTTTATAGTAATTTGTTTGGTTTGTTTTTTTTTGAGCCTCTGTAGGAATGACAAAATCATCAGCATCATTGCTTTAAGTGTTTTTTTTTTTTTAATATATTAATAATTTTTACTATCAGTTAATTGTTTAGTCACAGCAGTGTTCTTTTAAATATCTTACAGGAAGTCGACTGCAGTAGCGGTCATTTTAGGAGTTTTATGATCAGTAGCAGAATTCTCTGAACTACAAATAAATTCTCAACTCGATATCTTTGTAACTCCTACCCATCCTCCCTACCTATCCATCACCTTTAAGTGTAAAAGTTTTCATAATTATTAATTCCATTATTACCTTTATGTCAAAATACGCCCCCAAAATAATAGATTGGTCGACAGATGCATCAAAACCGCTATCGTACATAGCTACGCCACGCAGTGCCAACATGTTGCGGTGTATTGTACATTAGTAACGAGACCCATACATTATAATAATAATTAATTCCGGTGTGAATGATGAGACGTTACTAGTTGAACTTTGATATTCAGAAATCGAATTGTACAGACGGTTTATTTTTCAAATTAATGAAGGATGACAAGCACATAATGTAAGTGTTAAATTTTTACAATTCATCATGAAATTATTTTTATAGCCATTTTAATATTTTTAGCCAACTGAAATTTTACTTTCCGTGTAGTTTAAATTGAACTTTATAACACTATTTTGGAGTGAATAACTGTTGACTTTGTAAAAACAGATGCCATAATCCTACTTAATATTATAAACGCGAAAGTTTGTGAGTATGGATGGATGTATGGATAATTGTTACTCTTTCACGCAAAAACTACAAAACGGATTTGGATGAAATTTGGCAAACAGATAGTTTATATCCTGGATTAACACATAGGATAATTTTTATTCCGATATTCTCACGGGATCGAGACTTATGCGGGTGAAACCGCGGGGAGCTGCTAGTATGCTATAATGTGAAAGTTCGTATGTTTGTTACCCAATCACGTAAAAACGGCTGAATAGATTTAGACGCAATTTGGCACACTGATAGGTTATAACCTGGATTAACACATAGGATACTTTTAATCCCGGTAGTTCATTAACGTGGGATATTTTCCGACCTCCACGCGGGTGAAGCCGCGGGCAAAATTTAGTAAGAAATAATTTATAGGCGGGTAGGGATGACCAACAAATTACCTAACTATATGAAACCAGAAAGACGCGAATTTGTCCCAAAAAGATAAAATAAGCGAACATTTTCTGCCAAAACAAATTAGAAACAAACCAAACTTAAATTGACCTGACCTATTGACAAAGAGCCACTCAATAAAAACCAAAACAATACGTATAAAGACTTGAAACTTATGAACAAGTTGAAACAAGTTTCAAGTAAAACGATTCGACTAGACAGGAACTCCGTTCCATTCATTGAAGTTGTTCAGTTTTAAATCAAGTGCACAAAATTAATGGGTACAGAAGGTCAGCTTCATACAACGGGCGACAAAAGAGGCACGCACACACAGACGCGTAGGTACGAACGGTGTATCTCAAACAAATGCCGGCCGCTGGTGCGTTTGTACTTGCTGTAAGTGAAACATGTATATTGTGCTGTGTGTATATCGTCACCGTGCAGTGAAAACCACCAAAACGAAAAATCGTTTGTATTTTCTTTTTATTTACTTGTGTAGAAAACCTCGTATCTAATACATATTCAGAACACACGTGCACAACTCTAAGATGATCCTAATGCTTTCCATTGATGATTCTCGGGGAACGTCATTAACGGCCAGTGTTCAGATAGTTTTTATCGTACCCCGTGTTGGGAAACTTGTATATCTAAGCTATATTTTAGAATTAAAAATGCAGATCTGATGCGAAACGTGTGATTCATTTAATTGGTTTCTATGCAGTGTGTCAGTTGACATTGACAGGAATTGTCGCAGATAATACTAAATGTTGTGTTGCCAACATATTGCCGGGGCAACTAAAAGATTAAGTAAGTACTTATTATTAAAGTATACAAAAAATAAACACCCATATCATAGACAAATGAAATGGACAATTGACATTAAGATTGTAATATTAACAAAAAAGAAACAAAACTAAGATATTTATCTTTTTTAAACTGACAATATAACGGATAGGTACTTATTTCTTCCAGAAAAAAACAAAACTAATATTTTTTATCATATTAATTAGCACCACTACATTCTAGCGGTAGTACACAAGAAAAACAAAACAATATTTTTATCTTAATAATTGGCACCGCTACATTCTAGCGGTAGTACACAAGAAAAACAAAACGATATTTTTTATCATAATTAATTGGCACCGCTACATTCTAGCGGTAGTACACAAACTTTCATTACAGCTCTTCTATGTGTATGGCCATTTGCAGTTTTGACTTCAACTACTCTTACTTTACCATCTTTACCTGGGTAAGTATTTATGACTCTGGCTAGGGGCCAGTATAGTGGTGACAGGTTGTCATCCCTTAGGATCACTAATGCTCCTATTTTTACATTAGGTTGAGTGTCTTGCCACTTGGGGCGAGATTGTAACAAATTTAAATAATGCTTACTCCAAACCTTCCAGAATGACATTTTTATCTCATTACAAATTTTCCAAAATTGAGATTGTTTTACTATGTTTACATTAGGCTCAGGATAAGTATTTAAAGCAGTTCCTATTAAGAAATGACCTGGGGTAATACAAGAATAATCATTTGGATCATTAGATAATGGCATGAGAGGTCTGCTGTTTAAACTAGACTCAATTTGGCATAGGACGGTATACAGTTCTTCATAGGTAAGAATAGACTTTAGTAACACTCTCTTTAAGTGGTATTTTACACTTTTAACACCAGCTTCTGCCAATCCAGCGAAGACAGGTGAGTAGCAAGGCAAAAAATGAAAATTAATCCTCTTTTGAGCTGAAAATTGACAAACCTGTCTTTGGTGAACTGGCGAATTGTGCAAGTTATGTAGTTCGTTTAATTGGTTCTTTGCGCCCTTGAAGGTTGAAGCATTGTCGCTATTAATGTCTGTGGGCAATCCACGTCGCGATATAAATCTATTTAGGCAGGCTATAAAAGTCTCTGTTTTTAAATCAGAGGCCAGCTCTAAGTGGATGGCTTTTGTTACGAAGCACACAAACAGGCAAACATAACCTTTAGAGATTATAGGTTTTCTAATCCTTGCTATTTTCAGTGGGATCGGACCGGCGTAATCTAAACCAACCTTTTGGAAGGGGCGACATACATTGACTCTATCTGGCGGTAAAGAACCCATTAACTGTTTTGCTGATTCAGCTTTTAATCTAAAACAAACAGTACACCTATGTAACACTTTTTTAACTTGTCTGAGACCGTTCACAATCCAGAATCTTTGGTTTATTGATGACAGAACAAGCTTTGAACCCGCATGGAGGTTTTTTAAATGTTCAGTTGTAATAATTAAGTTAGTGATACGCGAATCCTTGAGTAAAACAATGGGATGTTTCTGTGTATAAGGAATGGAGGCATTTTGTAATCGACCACCCACGCGAACCAAACCCCTGTCATCAATAAACGGACATAATGGTTTTAAATTACCTTTAACAATTGTTTTATTACACTTTAGAACATGAATTTCTTCTGACAAATATTTTTGTTGTTCATATTTTACAATCATTGACAATGACAGCTCAAGTTCCTGAGTTGTAATATAATTCAGTTTATTTTTAGAGATTTTTGACTTTGCATTCTGACCAAAACGTAAGATGTAAGCTAAAACTCTTGTCATTTTTTCTAGACATAACGATTGCTCACCAGAAGTAGTACAAAGAATTGCACTTAAGCATTCAGAGTCGACGCTAACCTCTGGTAAATCCTGTGGCAAAATTAAATTTAACTGTGGCTTGTACTCACGTGAATTCAGAAACGCTGGGCCTTTCCACCACAGGTCATGATCGGCTAGCTCGTTTGGCATGACTCCTCGGCTAAGGCAATCGGCGGGGTTCTCGTTCGAGCTAACATATGACCATGTGTATTTTTGTGTAAATTGTGATATGACCTTAACACGATTCGCTGTATAAGCCTTAAGTGTGTTTATGTTAGTTTTGAGCCAGGCTAATACTATTTGTGAGTCTGAATAAAGTATAACATCCTGTATTTGCATTTTAACAATCAACACATTATGAATTCTGCTAACAAGCTTTGCAAGCAACAGAGCTGCATTAAGTTCGAGTCGAGGAACTGATAAACTTTGACTGATAGGATTTATTCGTGATTTTGAACAAAGTAAGGATATCTTGACATTGCCCACTGAATCCACAACCCTTAAATATACGCAACAACCATAGCCAGTATTGCTAGATGCATCAGCAAAACCTATAATTTGTGTAAAGCTTGTGTCATGCACACCTATATGTCGCGGTATAAGCATTGGTTTCATTGTAAGCAAGCTATTATAAAACTTATGCCAAAGCTGTAGCAGTTCACAATTTGGTACTGAATCCCAGTCCAATTTTTCTTGCCATAAGCGTTGCATTATAGCCTTCGCGCTTACCACAATAGGCCCAGCAAGACCTAGAGGGTCATAGAATCCACTTATAAAGCTAAGAATTTCACGCTTAGATTGAGGCATGCTAGCAACAGTTTTTGGACTTGACATAATGAATGAATCTAACTTAATATTGTAATTCATACCTAATGTTTTTAAAGAAGAGTTATTTTTTTCTAGATCAATCTCATCAAAATGTTGTTGGTCTTTTTGTATTTCTTTTAATAAGTCTGGTGAATTTGATACCCATTTGTGTAACTGAAAACTTCCTAAACTTAACAAACTGCATATTTGTTCTTTTGCTTCTGATAATTTAATTAATGATTTTTCAGAATAAAGAATGTCATCAACATATGTGGAATTATTTATAATAAAAGCAGCTACGGGGTATTCAGTCTGGTATTGTTCTGCCAACATTTTCAAACATCGAGTTGCCAAATAGGATGAACTCTTTAAGCCATAAGTAATTGTGTTTAATTGAATACATTTAACACTTTCGTTTGGAGAGTCTCTCCATAGAATATTTTGTAATGACCTGTGTTTTGAATGTAATTTTATATTTCTAAACATATTTTTGATGTCTGTTATAAAAAAATATTCATCTACTCTGAATAGCATTAAAACATCAACTAACTCTTTTTGTACTACAGGACCATTCAGTAATAAATCATTCAAAGATGTTTTTGTATTGGTTTTCATGGAACCATCAAATACAACCCTGCATTTTGTAGTCTTTTTATCTAACCTAAGTACAGGGTGATGTGGTAAAAAGTACACTGGATCAGTAGATAAGTTATATTGACTGATATCAATTAATGTACCATGACCTTGTTTTAAATATTCATAAATGAACTCTTTGTATAACATATAAAGATTAGAATCTTTTTTAAATCTAAGTTCTAAATTATGAAATCTTTTTAATGCTAAATACAATGAATCTCCTAAAGCTTGATTGACTGAATCTAATGGTAACTTCAGTGGCAAGATTACTTGAATTTTATTATTTTTTGTATCTCGCTCAACATTTTCACAAAATAACTTTTCACACAAATCATGCTCAGAATGTGTCTCTGGAAAGGTTTCTGGAACACTTTCACACTTCCAAAACTCAACAATAGATTTATTTAAATCAGAATCACATTTTTTACAAAATAAAGTAACAATTGGTTTTATGTGTTGTGTAGGTGTGTTACCTGCAATTACATAACCAAGTCTTGTATTTAAAAATGGAGCTGTAGATGTGACACTGCCGTATGCTGCCTCTGGGCTGGACGGAAGAACTTGAGGCTCAGGCGGCAGCAGAATCTGGAAAAATATGTCAGCACCTAATAGAAT
Source organism: Agrochola macilenta (assembly GCA_916701695.1). Lineage (NCBI taxonomy): Eukaryota > Metazoa > Arthropoda > Insecta > Lepidoptera > Noctuidae > Agrochola > Agrochola macilenta. The sequence continues at coordinate 2,352,412 of OU753554.1, read as the reverse complement.
GTGTATGTTACTTGGCTAATTGAACTTCTTGTCAGCTAACATAATGTTGGGAGGTAAAACTAAGTCATGTAAGTTAAACTTTCTTTGTGGTAACTTTGAAGTTATTTTGTCCAATATGTAACATGTGACTGAAATTTTAAAATTCTGAGTGAGGGAATGTACTTCCAAATTGACCTTCTCCTTTAAATTATTCAAAGTATTGCCTATACCGATAACCGGAGTGTTGGCTGTATCAATTTGTAATTTTAATAGATTTGTGAGTTCTCTAGTCACAAAAGATGCCTGTGAACCAGTATCTAGAAGAGCCTTGACATGAACCTCAGTACCATTGCTCGCTAATAGTTTTACCTGTGCTGTAGGCAATAGTACTTGATTGGAGGCAGCCTCTGACATCAATGTTACTGGAGACAATGCTTTATCTTCGTGGAGCAATGTGTTGTGCCCTTCTTTGCAGATGTCACATTTAAAGTGATATCTGCATTTTTTACTATGATTATTTAAACAAATCTCGCATATTTTGTTAGACGTAGCAAACTTGATTCGATCAGCCGCAGACATAAGTTTAAATTGTGGACAAGTAAAAAGCTTGTGGTTGGACTTACAGAGCAAGCAGCTTCTTGTTCCTACCATGTCTGCAGCAGCACCTGTATGTGGCATAGTTTTCTTCACAGCTGCAACATGAGCCACCTTCACCTTCCACGTTGGCTGGGATCGCTCCGGTAGGCATTCTGCATTCTCAAGTGCAAGTGCACGCTTATCTAGAAAATCAATAAGGTGTGCAACCGTAGGATCTCGTACTCGAGCCAATTGAAATTCCCTACTGCATAATAAGTCTAACTTTCTGGTCAGAATGCAAAGTACTATTGAATCCCATTGATCAACTGAATGACCTAGGTTTTTTAAGGCAGCTAATTGTTGCTTTACAACAGATACAAAATTTCTTAAATTAGTTGCTGTAGACTTACTTATAGGTACAATATCTAACAAAATGTGTATATGTTCATTTGTGATTTTATATTTATTATCGTATCTATCAAATAGAATGTTCCTGGCCTCATGGTAACTCTCAGTAGACAAGGTGAGATTTTTAACCAGATCGTGAGGTTCCTCTCGCAGAAAACTACGCAAATAGAAAAACTTTTGTACGTCATCTAAATGTTGATTGTTATGTATGAGTGAATCGAAGAGTTGTATAAACGGCTTGAACTCGGAGTACTTACCAGAGTACGTTGGTACATTTATGGTAGGTAATTTTGTATTGAACTTTTTCGTAACACACTCGTTTTTACACTCGTTTTCACAATAAATTTTATCTAACAATTCCCTGATGACGGTGAGCGTTTTAATGTAATTTTCTTCTACATCATCGTCGGCATCGAGGTCGGGTTCTATGGCGCATATCTCCAATGAGTATTCTTCATATTTCTGGAATGCATTCCGAAGACGCTCTTCCTTTAAGATTAACGCCTGTTTAGAGAACTCCTTGTATTCCTCTTTATCTTTGAACATGTTTCCAATTTTCGTTATCGAACCTTTAATGGACGCTCGTTTCCTGACGAGCGTTTTAATTTGGTCGTCTGGCATCGTTGAAAAACGGAAACCTTTTTTTGTACACTGTAAAATTGCCACTACAACAATATGTTTCGGTTGTAACTGAAATTATCTTGACCGTACAAGAACTGAACAACAGGTTTTTCTGTAAATCTGAATCTGCTTGCAGAAGTGAAAAAATATGACGGTTGCGACGCGTTGCGATTCAAAAAAAACTTCCGAGTTCCGTTCCGTCCGGCCGGCGGGTGGCGCGCGGCCGCGTGGCGACGCGTGCTGCTCGAGCGCGATGGACTCGCCCGTCGCTGGTTGGCTCGTCAGGGTGGCGTGATACCACGTGGGCCAATCAGATGCGGCCTGCTTGGCACAGCGGCGAATCTAACTCGGCGTCCCCGGAAGTTGTTTCCTGCGTGCTACTCGAACCAAAATTGGATTTCTTCACAGAATACTCGAACGCGAAGGTCGAATTTTCTGGAACGTTTTTGACTTGCCCTTGAAATATTATGTAAAATGGACTTGCCCGTTCCTCTATTCGTAACGACCGGCGGCGTGGGTATCTTCTGGAATCTGTATCCAATTTCCACACGACGTCACTTGTTCTTTCGCTGGATATACTATATTGTTATTGCTCGAAGGACCATGTTGGGAAACTTGTATAGCTAAGCTATATTTTAGAATAAAAAATGCAGATCTGATGCGAAACGTGTGATTCATTTAATTGGTTTCTATGCAGTGTGTCAGTTGACATTGACAGGAATTGTCGCAGATAATACTAAATGTTGTGTTGCCAACACCCCGTAAAATAATATTTATTGCAATCACAAGGTTTTCACTGCACGGCGACGATGTGTATATGTGCGAGTATTTTCGCTCGTTGAAGCCCGACCTTCTGTACCTTTCATCCAGTGGCAAATACTTCATGTAGCAATCACTTAGCTCCGTGACAATGTGTTTGATCGATTGAACTAATCGGATCACGGAAGTTCCTGATTTGTGATTGATAATCGGAGACTTCGTTTACCTAGTGCTAAAACAGCTCTTATGCGTAAGAGTGTATTCTGCATGGCCCCAAATTATTCAACAAGGTACCAAAGGTATACTCGTAAAGATTTGAATATTAATGATTTAATAAAAGCATGAAGAAACTTAATAAATAAATGCTACTATATTGTTGACGACTATTTAAATCATGTACTTTACACATTTTTGTTAATTTTACATAACTTTATGATTTTTGTACTTTGAATTATATTATTATTGTATTTGTACTCCTTTCTATGCAAAACATGCTGAAACTAGTTTTTTTTTGTAATCGTTCCAACTGAGGTGACATTGGTGACAATTAATAGGTAATTGTCTAAAGTTTGAGGATGAAGGCGAGGAGTTAAAACAGAAGAGTCCTATGTTGAGATAATAGGACAGGCTTTGTTTTCTGATATTTTAAAATCTGAAGGTAGAACCTGTCTAATGGATCTGCAAGACGTAGATATCGTAGTCTTAATATGTATAATCTGCACATACCAAAAGTAATGTAAACTAAAAGTCAAAGTTTATACATGTCATCTTTGAATGGGTTGAAGGGTACACCATAATAAAAACGTTCGAAATCTAGTCGCAAAATCTTGAAAAAACCTTTCCAAAAATAGAGGGAGATTAGAGGTTCTTTTGACAGATTGAGATTGAAATTAAAACGCGAACGTTTCACTTACTCCTGAGATGCACCCGGACATCTGCAGTTCCAAGGATTGACGATCTTAACCCAACATTAATTAAGTTTAATTCGCCATCTATAGACGATCGCGTGTCGTGCTTTCCTCTCAGCATATAAATCAACCCCGCGGTGACACCTCATAATTCAAGGAGGAGCCTCGTAAATAAGCCTAAAGCATAATCAACAATGGAACCACAGTAACCCTTGAAGATAATATAAGACGTGGATGTGAAGTAGGAAGGGAAAATGGAAGAATATGTGGTAATATTGAAGGATTTAAAAAAGATGTCAGTGTGGCTTCATTAAAGGGTATTGGAAATTTAATCTTATAAGGCCACTGTAAAATATTGCTGGTGCTTCATGTGTAGTGCATATTGAGTCGATAATCCTTTAGTATTATGATAGTAGATTTTTGGTTTTATATTTGACTAGCAATTTAGTATTGTTAATTGACTCAGGCGTGACTTTGCGGAAATCCATTATAAAATACAGTATAATATGACGTATATTTAGTAACCTAATCCGCTTAACTGTTTTTAAAGATTCATAAAGAACCCTATAAGAAATCAAACACACAGGGTTCTTTGTAACTCTTTAAAAAATATACGTCGTCTATTGTATTTTTTCAATTTAGTATTGTTTGATTTGCTTTAGTATTCTATTCTCACACATTTTTCAATGAAAAAAATAAATAAAAAACTTATTGTACACCAAAAAATACTTACGCAACGAAATTTTTACGTACCTAGCTGCCTGAAACCCAACTTTAACTACACCATTACGAGAATCATTTCAATGAAACCCCGGAGTTACACAAACACTCATTCCCCGAACCATGAAAACTACTCCAACAAAAAATCCGGCCCTTACGTGCATTACCCCTGCCTCCACAAAACATTTTAGTACAACCCTACCTGTTGTTGAACTATAAACTACCGCATCCATTCACCTGTACTCGACAATACCCTTTAGAAGCGAGTACAATGGCGAACAAAAGAGTTGTGCGTGACGAACTCCCAGAATGATTTAGTACAGTTGCGTGGAAGAGAACAATGTACGCACTTCATCTCCTCAGTGTACATTTTGATGTAGTATATAATGGAGTTCGTGGTGCGGTCAGACGACGTTGATATTTACTGATATTTTGTTTGTAACAATAACATAAGAAGTATGTGTGAAATGAAATGAAAAATGGTTTCGGAAAGAAAGCTTATAAACATAGGTTGAAAACATAGAAATATAAATAACAGGAGAAGTGGTATGGGTGCGTGTCTGTGTCCGCGCGTCTTGATCACAATGCTCATGCCTCAGGCAAATGGCCGTCTCCGCTAACTAGTGCGCTTTCGAGCGCGATCGTGATAACATTTAAGAATACCGTGTTGTTCAGTGGTTTCTTGTAAAAATCGAAGCTAAACTATAAACTTTATAAATCGTAGAACCACTTTTCATAAATCAGCACAAGTATTTTGCTATATTTGTGTTGAAAATCATGAAAAACAACAAATCGTAAAATATTTCTTGCCTTTACTACGTTATTTTTGTTTTCATATATCACAGCGACTGTACTTTTATTGTAGTAAATACATTGCTTCTTTACCACTACCAAAGTATGTCGCTAAGTAACTGGACAAGCAATGTAAAAATTACAAAACGATATTTACTTTAAGCGGTTGCATCGTTAGTACGGCCGCAGCGTCTTGTGACGGATTAGTGATGTGGTTGTGCAGATCCACTAACGTAGGCTATCGACAATAATGTCGATTGTCGTATGAATTTATATTACTATTAAAGTTTATTCTTCAATTTGTCAACAGTTATAGCCTGATTGGAAGACCGATGTGAAATCTTGTTTTATACTCATTTAGATTTTCTCATAATGTTGTTATTTTTTTGGTTTACTTAATATTTTTTTTTTTTTACTTACTTATTGTTTATTTATATCATCTTATTATATGTATATCGTTTTTTATTTATAATTTTTTCAGCAACTTCCAAAAATTTTAATACAAATATAAATGGGAGAATCGATAAGTTTCCGATTTAGTCAATCACTAGCGTATATGTAAAATAAATGGCTTTTGCACAGCACAACGATAGCGAACGATGTTTTCGTGTGGGTGAGTTGTACGGTGCATGGTAAATGCACGCTGTGTTTGATGGGATAAGGTTTATAATTGATTATGTAGTACGTTCTGATTTGTAAATTGCAAGTGTGAGCGGGGCCTCGTATTTATTGGGTTTACTGATCGCATGTGTGATCGCAGGCTAGAGAGTAGGGATAGATAGAAGACATTGGGTTTCGATACATTTTCAACTACCGGGCATATCTCCTTCTTTCTTATATCTATGGTTGAAAAGGTTGAAGTAGATAATGATTTGAAACGGGACACTATGAATTTGCTGTAGATAAGCATGCTAAAGAAACCATTACATCGAAGTTGAGAATATTTCTACGAGTTTGCTTGAATGGCATTCTATACATTTTTTTTACTAAAAAAGATAATTAAAATGAACAAACCAACTCTGAGGACTCAATTACATAATCAACGATAATTTTAGAGAAAACGGGTTTAAAAAAAATTGTTGCATAACTGAGGCAGAAACTGGGAAAACGATTTTAATTATAACAGCATCAACTAAACAAATGAGTGGTTCCTCCATCAGGACCCAGCTGTTACCTGTTGAGTATAAAGATCGCGGTAGAACAGCTTAAGCTACTGACAAGCAAGGATTTCCTACAAGACTGGGAAACTTATTACTTTCTGCAGTACTCCTGTAATGTACAGGGAACAGTTAGTAGTCGTATACTTTATGTTGTCGTGCAGGGATGTCTTTGGTTGTTATTTTGAAAGACTAGTTATTTTACTTTATGAAGTGCCGTCTCTCCAGTTTAAAGATCATTAGTTTGATGATATGAATGTAAATGGCTACAAGAGTAGAGGAAGACCGAAGAAATGATGGATGGACTGCGTGACAGATGATGTGGGTGGAAAAGGGGTGACTGCCGAGATGGTGACTAATAGAGAAGTATTGAAGGATAAGCTATAAGATAAGGGACATTTTATACGAAGGAGCGGTACTGTACAATAAGTTGCCAGATAATATAGTAAATGCAAAAAATATAAATATATTAAAAAAAAAAAGTTAAAAGTTTATGTCTCAGAAACACTGTAACACATATTTAGAAAATACCTACATGATAAATAACTAAATTAACCTTTTGGATTGAATTGTTAGAAGCCTAGTTTTAAATATTTTTTGTTTTCCTCTTATCGACTCACGGAGTCTTTGTAACTGTATGATTTATTTATATATCTCATAATTATATTAAGTGAACTGTCTTTTTTTTTTTTAGGCTGGGATATTATCAAATAACTTCTCCCGCTCTGGGCGGGAAGGTGTGTCAGAATATTACTGACTAAAACCCACCCGTGTTCCTTCCGTTGCCTGTGTGCCGGGGCCGCGATATCCCTTTCGGAAAAACCCGTAACCCCGGCAGGAAGTGAACTGTCTTGTGTTCTTTATGAGAATAAAAATTCTTTAAACCGAAACCGAGATACTCGTATGTTGCGCCGACCAAACAAGTTAGGGTTGAGAAGATTGATGATGATGGTGGTTTGACGGACACATAACATAATTATATCACATTTTTATTCCCCGACAAGTTCTCATTTCGTCAGTACTGTTTAGCATCCATATTGTAAGATCACTCATTAATAAGTAATGATATTGATTCACTGATAATTGTTTGGTTACTCAAATTAAGTTTTACCTTATTTAATGTTTTACAAATGCTGTCTTACATTAATAATTAATTTAAGCACCTGCCATATTATAAATAATTATATTGTTTAAAAAACTATTCAGATTAATGTATTTAACTTATTAAGGTAAAGCAGTGCATAAATTATAACGTCTGTTAACAGATGGCGCTTATACTGCTTTACCATAGTGCATAGTTTCGTTTCGTAACAGAAATGCTAGTGAGTTACCGTTCAGCTTTTGATGTGTAAAGTGCTCCAAGTTTATTTATTTATTTATTCAAATCACAATTATAACACCTTTACAGACTCATCCAAGGCGATGTTATAAGTTACAATGTCTTCGCAAATTTACAAAAAAGACAATATAAAATAGAATGACCTGTAAGCCAAAGAATTTCAAACATACAATATGACAAATACTACAAACATGGCAACCTTTATAATATCATACCCCTTTCAATTATAATTTGTGCCACTTGCATGAATTTCGGCAGGTTTTGCCCAAATATATCCTCCGATACCGCAATAAAATTAATAATACGTGCGGCTCGTGAGATAGGGGTAAACTTGAGCAGGTTAGTCCTAGCCGCTGGCACGTCTAATAGAGCGGGGCGGCGGCGCGCACCTACGCACCCGTCTGGCGCGCGCAGCCGTAACGCTGCCAGTACCTCCGGGTGGTGCAGCAATCCAAGCAGTACGCGAGCCACGTACTTGACCAGCGCGACGTCTCTTCTTACTGCCAGCCTGGTGTACCCGACCATGCCCAGGACGAACAGACTCGGGTACATCAGAGGATAAAAGGGGTAAACCCCGTACTGTTGACGGTAAAGAAACCTTGTAAACTTGTTTTGGATTTTTTTCAACATGAGGCTGTATTTCCTTTCATGCGGGTTCCAAATGATTGCACTTGTTTCGAGATGACTTCGCACAAGTGCATTATATAAAACTTTAACCGCTGCAGTTTCGGAAAAATCCTTACACTGTCTCAAGATGAAACCAAGATTTCTGAAAGCCCTGCCGCACATCTCAACTATGTGTTTGCGGAACGTCAGCTCAGACACCATCTGTACGCCCAGGTTTCGTACTTGCGAGACGCGCGGTATCACTTTGCGGAAGTGGAAGTATTTAAATATATTTCATTTATGATACCTCTAGTGTTTTATTTGAAACAGTAAGTCTAACAATATCATAGAGGACGAGCTGATTGCCATTACCCGGGCTGCTAAAACTATGTATGTAGATTCTAGGCTGCAACTGAGAAATTCATAGAAAAACTCAATAACACTGCCTACCTTGGGTATCAACCTCATGCTCAACAGTCGAGCTTGCGACCACTGGACCAACGAGGCAGTATATTGACGAAACTGTCCCGTCTGCCGCAAGTGTGACTGCTGAAGGTAAGGTCCTGAGTTCGATTGATTCCCAGGTCGGGAAAGTGTTTGATTGCTGTTTCATCGAAGTATGAGTCCTCCATGTGTGCTAGCGTACACAGTTGTGCATTATCATATTTCCTGAAATTTAATATCGGCTGATATCTGTTGAGATTAGCTGCCGGGACCGAAATTCGGTCGGGAGGATATTATTAGTTATATTGACGACAAACAATAATATTGATTTTTACGCCTATCGTATGGAACCCTCGGGCTCTGAACCTGGTTACCTAATTTTAAACTTCAAATTGCTTCGTCGTTAGTTCCACTTGAAATTGGGAAGTCCGAACTATTATTTTGATTAGTTAATAATATCCCCCAGTGAATTTCAATGTAAATGTTATTTTGGGTCGGTCCAGGTGTAATAACTAGATTTGATCGAAGGCTTAATGGGTTGAGAAAGATATAGTTAGTAGAATATTTATTTTTATTGTTGTTTTGTTTGATTTAATTTGTGTTTGAAAATATAACCTTCTTACTTTAATATTTTATACGTCCTAAATAAACACTATGAATGAATTCAAATTTAATCTATGGTATAAAAAATACTTTTTAACAAAAAGTTAAATCGACGAAAAAATTAACTGAAAAGCTAAAATAATCCTTTTAGTCTAACTAAACTCCTAAATTAATGTAAATGATAAATGTTTGAGTCGACAAACTTATAGGCGCGAAGTAAAATAATGGCAGCTTGATTGATCTTCGTTTATTGTTCGTTTGACGACTCAACATTAATAATTTAGGATCTTAGTTAGACTCAAAGGTTATTTTTTGCTTTTCAGTTTATTTTTTTATCGGTTAGTTTTTTGTTTAAAAGTTTTTTCTACCCTTAGGGTTCTATTTTAAATACGACCAACTTAGAGTTATGCGTGATAACTGACCATAATAATATATTCAAAATATATTCAAGCATAATAGGCGAACGGAGTAGAAGCCTATGGCACAGTCTTTTTTTTTTTTTGTTTTGTTTTTTGAACGATAACAAATTTCGAAATTCAACTCATACGCACCCTACTAAATGCGCGGAATTTATCAATGAATTCGTAGCTTTCCTTAGCGGCCGATAGGTAGTCGCCGCACTTGCCGTCGGCCTCTTTGATATCCTTTCGCAGGCGCACAAGCCTCTTGCGCATCCCCGCCCGCCTGCGTGGTCAATGCTACTAAGCAAATATTCCCAGGTATGGTTTCTGTTCCACTTACACAACACACCATATAATTCTCAAGACGGTAAAAAAAATCTGCTGGTATATACGGGTCGTCTTTAGAACTTCCCCCTTTTTTCGTCGGTTAAAAATACAAGCAAACACTATTATAAATCCGTTCTGAAAACCATTTTCACTACAGCAAAACAACATCAGTCTCTAACCGCCGATCCAATACACAAAGGCAAAGTTTAATAGTTTCCAATCCATATCCAGTTGATTGTAATTAAATCTTCAATGAACTGGTGCCGATCAATCAAAATTTCGATTATGTTTAAACATATTTAGCCACATGCTCATAATATCGGGGAAAAGTTGTCAAACTAATCTCGAATAGATTAACTGATCACCATGTTAGAGATTTTACAGTCACTCACAGATACGAAATACACGAGACACGGTTTTTCCTAAACTAATAATAGTGGATATTCCACCTGTATAGGAAGAATTTTTAATGACCATCCAAAAAATTATGAATGAATAAAATACGTGTTTTTTCATTTAGTATTCTCAATATTTTAGTACTGAGATAGTATCATCCAAATCCGTTCAGCCGTTATAGCATGAAAGCTTTACAAACAAACAAACTCACTTTCGCATGTATAATATTAAGTTAGGATGTCATCACAGCGTTATTTTTTTGAAAGTCCACCTTTGTGGATACCACCCGCGGATACCCGCTGCACCCGAACGTCGCCAGTTTCTCTAATTTAGCATAGTATACGCGGCAATCACAGTATTGAACGTTTTATTAGTTACTACTTAGTTATAACCACGCTGAATTGATAATAAATTCGGGAAAAATATTTTACCTATTTTTTTTACAAAATTTAATCTATGCCTACAAAAAAAAAACTGCATACATATAAAAATAACTTTAAAATAACGAACACGTTTTCGTGCGTACAGCCACAACGTGAAACTGCTTGATTATGTTTTGCGATGGTGAGTTACAACCTAAACTTTGCAAGTCTTGTGTAAACAAAATATTTATTGTGAAACATGTACCTACTAGATTCAACTAAGGTTTGTTTTTAAATCATTCGATAATCTTTGCGGGGTGGTTCATAGCAGCTGAAAATAGTTGACATCCCTGGATTGAATTAAATGGCGTGCGATTAGAGGCCTATAATCAGTAGTACTATAGGCTGATGATTATGATAAATTGGCTGTCTTATTCTTGAGTGACCTTTCTAGTGACAGAGGTCACAAAAAAAAAACCGGCCAAGTGCGTTCAAATTCATCCCAAATCCAAGCATTCGGGATGAATTTATCCCAAAAACAAACTACACTTTGCAGTTGAATAATATGTTCTCCCAAACCGATATACGTCACGGTCAATTCTCCAACTGCAAATGTAAGTTTGTATTTGCAATCAAATATTATTGTGTGTGATAAAACTAAAAATTTACGATTTTTTGACGTTTTCCTTTACTTGTGCTGTGAGACCGTGCTTCGTGCCACATTTCATGATTCTAGGTCAACGGTGTAAGTACCCTATACCTATGTGTTGATTTATTTGCGAGTATCAGAATATGTCGCATAAGTGCCGTATTTTTTTATTGCATTGACAAAGAAGCTTGATTTATAAGGGACCAGAGATTTGCTTGTTTGATAATAATTTCAATTTGATACCTCTACGCGTTCCTAAGAAAAAGGATCTTGACAGACTAACGGACGGACAACGAAGTGATCCTACAAAAGATGCGTTTTTTCCTTTAGAGGTACAGAACCCTAAAAATCGAACTAATACCAGTTCTTACCTCACAAGGAAAAACAATAAATTTTCCTCATTAGTTCCTTCCCCAAAAAGACAAAATGAAAACGCCGAAACGTTTAAATAACTTTGCATCCCAAAACTTTGGAACTAAAAAGGTCCTTGTCCTTTAAATTATGAATAACACTGTCAAAATACGGAAACAGTGATAATTTAGTGAGAGGTCGCCGACTAAAATTATTTTATTGTTTTAGTTTTATTAAAGTTCGTTTTAGTTTCAACAAAAATGTTTTGACTTTAACTACGAAGATAGTTTTCATCTGTCATAAAGTTGACTTGCTTAGTATTCAATTTGGCTCTTTTATTAGTTTTGAAGTTTAGTAGTATTATTGATAAAACTAGGTTGAATTTGTTTTGATATGGAACAGTTTTACTCTTTATTATTCTTTATTAGAAAAGGGTTTATTTATAATATGCCAACGCCATTGTACGTACCGTAACAAAAAAAATACTTTAATAGGGATGATGACTAAAAATATTTTTTTAGTCCGTCTTTGAGATTATAAAAAAATATAGGACACGTATTTTTTATTTTTTTCGTAATCTATAGATTACGGCGATACATTAGTATATAGATTAGGAGTATATAGATTTTATACATACTAGTGACGTAGTGACCCCCCTCCCCAACTTAAAATGCGTTTCATCTAATTATTTTGTTATTAAAATGATAAAGCAAAAAATGCGTGTCTAATATGGTTTTATTATCTGACTGACGGATTAATTAGTTTTTTTTTTTTTTTTACCCAGGCGTCGTCCCTATTGAGATACATAACTACATACTATAGAGGCATGAGGAACAGGCTGTAAAGTACACTCATTCTCTACAGAAAAGGGGGAATCCTCAGACCAGGTGTTGGGTCTGGTGGGCAACTGTCCGACGATTGATGTCAGGACGTTCTATATAGTCACGCAGTAAACCTTGCTTGTGCGATGCAAGTTTTTGCGTGACGTCAGTGTGACGTGTAGTTTGCATGTAGATAGATGTAGATGCCGCCACGAGAACAGAAATAGAATGTGGAACAGTGAATCGGGAAACTATAATATTGGTATGTTCGAGTTTCCTAATTGGCTATCCCGATAAAAAGCAAACCCTTTGAGTAGCCACAGTAATTGTTTTTTTTATAGGGAAATACACGACATTAAAATAAAAACATCGAAGTTTGCGTATTCACTAAAATAATAAAAAAGATAATTTCACGTCAAATAATATCCATAATGCAACATTTCCCGAATTTACTACCTACCCGAGACAGCGACTGTGAAATCTATGAGACCCAAAACAAAAGCGATCCTCCCCATAACAACGTTACCATACATGAATAGAATTTACGCTGAGATTTTAACATCCGCGTTACAGCCTCCCATGTATAACACCTCTGGGAAATTTGCATGAAAATTCACATCCAGATTTCCATTTGAAACGAAGTCGGGCTTTGAAACGGTTCTTCTCGGTTTTCGGGACATATTGTTGAGTATATTTCTGCTGAAAACCCCTGATCGAGAGTCCGTTGTAAATTCCTTTGTAGATATTTTTTGTTTAAATTATCTTTTGTTTTTGTCTGTGATGTCTTTTTTGTTGTTGTTGTCGTTACTTAATACCTATAATTGGTTTCGATTAATGCATGCGTGTATTTGTTTAATAAACGATGTTTTGAGAAACGTCTTAATAATGTCTGCATTTAAAAGTCCAGTCTTTTTCTTTTCATGTGGTTAGTGACTAACCTGGTGTCAGAGTTTTAAAGCCGCCCATGGGTAAAATTCCAGTAAAAATAAACCTATTAGGTAGGTACTTATGGAAAATCAAAATAGCAACCTAATTGCGTAACGCACTATCAATCACAATCTGTTTCATTTTTACAGTTCAACAACATTCATTGCGTTATTTACGTTGAGCATACAAATTTTTCGAACATATTATTATGAAGCAATGGATGGCAATATCCTTCAAAATGATTCAGATTATGATTTATCGTTTGTTACTCAGTTAGTGTAGTGTGCTGTGCAGTATAGTAATTTTAAACTAGAAAACTTTTAATGACGTACATTTTACGTAGTACAATACATACTTTTCAATATAACTTAGCTCTTTGCTTCAATTATCGCTCCAACCACGTTAAAAACTTTAGTAAAAATGACAACTTGTCTCAATTTTCTCTTACAGCAAAACTAAAGTCGACGCGTTGCGAAGAAAACTTATAAAAACTTGCCAATAATAAACCCGTAGTTTGGACGGTAACATATTATATTAGCTCAATAAAAAGGTCGACGATACGAAAAGTATTTGTGTCAAAGTTACGAAAATAGTACTTAAGTGCCTAAGTTGTCTAAACGTTTTAGTTTTCTTTGTGTTTGAGCTGGCAAGCAGAGTTATTTGTGAGGATTTTATATCTCTATAAATATAAATAATCACTGGATAATGAATTACTTCTTTTTTGTTTTTGTGTGGTTAGTGACTAAGCTGGTGTTAGAATTTTTATGCCGCCCATAGGCCTTTAACTTTGCTTCTCATGCCGTTGAGAAATATCTCTCAGGCTTGACGGTTTCCTCACGATCGATGTTTTCTTTCACCGTTCTTGTAGCAAGCAATAATTATACATTACGCACATGAAAAAAAGTCAGAGGTGCGTGCCTTGGGTTCAAACTCAAGACCTATATTGGCAGTCCGGTCACACCACTAGGCCGTTAGCTGGCTACCACAAAATACTTTTCATTCTACTATTCACTATATATTGTTGTAGCCTTATTGTAAATAACTTTTTGTTTTTTTGCCGATGTCGGCGTCTGCGTCTATTTACTTGTCACAAGCTTTTACTTTTGTTTACCTGTCGCTAATAATACAAGGATACAAGTAACCGTTGTTACGTCTGATGCAGACACGCGGATTACATATATTTTACTTTTTATTGTATTTCACACACCTAGGTTTAGTATTTTTTTTTTTTATGTATCTGTCCGTGACATCACTACGGGCCCTATCAGAATACCAGCGCTGCGACATTTTAAATGTCGCGGCATCATGCTGAGATAGGAACCTTTTGGCCTCGTACAGTACTTTGTTTTTTATTTATGTAAAGTGTGTTTTTAGTATGTGTGATTTCCTGTGCGAGTCTCAATAAATAATTTTTCTTTCTTTCATTCTTTCTAAGGCTATCACTTTTTCAAATAAATTACTGACTACTAGTTTGACTTTCGTGAAGGATAGATACGTAAAATTTTGTTAAATCTTTACTTGAGAAAGGTTTTATAGGAAATCAACAATTAATACAAATTATTATTATAAAGTATTTATATTTAAATCAAAATCAAAACATTTCTTATTCGCTTGTCTAGCGTAAGCTTACTTCAGACAAAAAATCTGAACCATAACTCTACTACAACTTAACTCCAATATTTACGTACAAAAATATAAACTTTATGATATCTCAGTAAAAATATTTTATGATATTAACAGGTCTATAAACAGGCTACCAAAAACTTAATACAAAGCAACTGACCGGAAACCTACGTGACGGATTTTATGACCCTGTTTACGAGTTAGATCCGAAGTTAGTTCGGGACCGTTCCGTATTTATTAATTGAGACCCATACGTCATACTAAATCCGGGGACTTGTGATTAATGAAACTGGTATGTTAAAATTTGATTGGTCGTAAAATGTTAGAAGTAATTGTTAATGTAGTGATGGCCCAGCGGTTTAGACCTCGCCTCTCATGGATGTTTGTTGGTTCGAATCCGAGCAAATGCCAATGTAATTTTTTCAATTCGTACGTATATTCTAAGTTTATCTTCGAAATCACTGACATCGTTGAAAGGAAACATCGTGAGGAAACATTTATTTTATTTGGGTTAGAATTTATGTAATAACTTCTCCCGCTCTAGGCAGAGCGGGAGGGCGTGTCAGACTCTAACTGACTAAAACCCACCCGTGTTCCTTCAGTTGCCTGTACGTTGCCAGGGGCCACGGTATCCCTTTCAGACTTTCCCACGACCCCGGCAGGCATCGGTCTTAGCAAACCCGTCAGTTGTGTTGACACCGTGAGGAAACCTGGATGTGTAATTAATTTAAGTTTGAAATCGTCTACCCGTCTCGAGCAATGATTTCCAATGCTCAAGCCTTTTCTATATGAGAAGAGGTTCCCATGCAGTGGGACAGGCTTCGGAAAACATAGTTGTGAGCATAGGTATAAGAAAGAAGATTGTGAGTCTACATTTAATACTGATCAGAGCAATATACCTACTTTCTCTACCAAGTTATCACTCGTCGCATCACATTGCTTTTTTGTTATGCCTAGTTTCCATACTGAACCCTGCTCTTACTGTGGTTTTTGCCACACCGCTAGACCGTCGCCTAACTTAATGAAAAAACAACGCAGAGCCACTTCATCACAAAGCTGCATGCCTTGTCATATGACAATTTTATCAACATTCAGGACTTACGCAACTTTTGTTGAATGTCATACCTGAATAACCATTATTTTACTATAAACCACGGTCGATCTGCCTAACCTTTTCCCAACTATATTGGGATCGGCTTCCAGTCTAATCGGATGCAGCTGAATACCAGTATTTTACATGGAGCGACTGCCTATCTGACCTCCACAACCCAGTAACTGGATAACACGATACCCCTTGGTAAGACTGGTTGTCAGACTTTCGGGCTTCTGACGACTCGTAACGACTGTCAAAAATCCACGAATGACAGCCAGGATCAACGGCTTAACGTGCTTTCCTAGGCACGAAGGAATCTCGGTATGTAAAGATGGTCACCCATCAACGGACCAACCCCGGCAAGCGTAGCTTAACCTCGACCCGAGCAGCTGTTATTATTTAGCCACGAGCTCCTCCTTACTGTAAACCACTGTGTGTATTTTAAATACTAGGGCGGACTAACAGGTCTTTATAAACGCCTGGGGTTCTTCTTCCGCCACTACTTATCCCGAACGGATCTTCACAAAGAAAGTTTACCATTAGTCATCTTCTTTCTGTTCTTCTTAACGTGTCGATGGCAAGAAGTTCAAACATGTTTGGTCCAAAATTCAACTACATGAACTCAGCTCATTGGCGCAGTCATAAAGTCAGGTCATCAAGTGCGCAGGTAACAGGGCATGCGGCGCAGGACGGAGATGCCGCATACGCACTTGAGATTTGAGCCGTCCATGAACTACCAACTTGGAGAGTCCATCCATTAGTAAAACCGTTAGTAATTAGTAATACTGTTTAACTGTTTCCCCCAATAATGAACAATCGATCGTAGCTCACTTTTCAAATGACAAGCCGTTTCGGCAGACGAAACTCCGCAGTGTTTCAAGTTCTCAAAATACGGTTACCACAAACGATTCGTTACAACAGATACCTTTCGTTTCCACATTAATTACTCGCGTGACTTGCTATATACGTAGGGTTGGCGGGTATATTGGGAATATAGGGATTCTAGAATGTTCTTCAAAAGAGCAATAGTACTTAATATTATCTTCCACTGTCATGGTAGGTACCTACACAAAAAAAATAACAACATGTAAGAAAAAAATCTTCTATGTCTATTTAGACAGGATTGTCTAACACATGTCTCCTTTAAGTCTCATAAAAATCTGTCATGCATGAATTACATTTGTCAGTATGCTCCTACATTTAACAAAAATTAGGCACCACTACATTAGTGTTTTGGCCAAGTAAATTCAGATAATCGCTATAGAATAAATACAAGAAGGTCGCTTTCAAATAACGCCAAAATTATGTACCAACCAATGTCGTAACACAAAAAGACGGTACAGCATCGGAGTATCAGAAATATTATGAACTTTTGATCGAAGAAATTATAGGACAGACGTGGTCATCCCTACACAGAAACGTATTCACCAATAACAAAGACTACGAAAGAAACACCAGCTAAATTAATAGGCCGAGTGGGAACCCTAAGCAAATAAGTCTGAACAGGACGGAACAGGTCGGAACCCGTCTGAAAGGTTCGTATTTTGAGTCAGAAACAATGGAACGGTTGTTATTAATTATGACAAGTATTACTCCTACTGAGTACATCACACTGTAGGTATATGCGATGCGATCTCTTTGTCCGTGTAAGTGATGCACTTGTCATTTGCACCTTTATAGGTATGAGGAACCATAGAAAAGGGAGGATTCTCCTACCAGACGGGAATCGTGTCTGGTAGGCAACTGCCCGACGATTGATGTCGGTTGAAGTTATACATATATTTAAGCTGATAGGTAAACTTTGCTTGCGCTATGCAAAAATGAAAATTCTGCAGCCTCTTCAAATAGTTGCTTAACACTGAGAAACTAATTAAAGTAATTTCAAAATCGTACTTGTTTAATAAGGGTGCGAAAAATCGATCTAGCTAGGTCAAACGAATTTTTCCAGATATGATCTGGAAAAATTCGTTGTCTCTATTTTCACAGCTCCGGGAATGTGGTACAACGTTGGTATACCAGGATGATAATGTTTATCACTTTCACCCAAGCGACCCTATTCCTAATGGTTAATACGGTACCGACTTTATGACGATACAACAATCGATTTAAAAAAAAAAACGTCTATAAAATATCGTTTAATTACAAGCACCATCGAGTGTTTTCTTCTACAATCTATAATAGAGGGTTGGCATCTGTCAACGTCGGGGTCGATCGACGAGGGCTTATCCTGAGAAATTGCTCTGATGTTAGGGCTTTTGTAGATAAGAAATAGTTTTAAAGTGATAATACAAGTTGGGATTGAGTAGCTTAACTGTACTTATCAATGAATATCAGGATTTTTCTTAGGTAATAATAGTAGTTTATGAAACTGTTGCATAATGAGGGGTATTAAAATACGAGTGTGTTTATAGTATCACACAAGTTTTAATATCTGGTTATGTGCAGTTTCATACACTACTTTATCTACCTACTCTCATACATTGGGATTAAAAATACTAACTTAAGATCAAGAATAAAGAAATCCTACGAAATTCAGTACAACAAAACGTATGAATAGTGCCTGCACCCAAAACATCACCGCGCATGCGCTAGAGCGGTGCTGCTGTCCCCCGCTAACGTTCCATTACAAAAGTCGATGGAAACTCTTGGTGATATTAACTTCTTGGATTTGCTCTGTATCGTAATAGAAAAAAAAATGTTTTATAGCATTATTTTGTTACAGAAAAAGTGTTATAATATGATTATATTTTTAAATTACGGTATTGTGTTTATAAAGTATGTCATTAAAAACTCGTTTTGAAGTTTATAATTCGAATATTACGATATCAGAGTAGATAAAATGTTTTAGCAAACATATTTTTTATTATTGATTGTAGTGAGTGACACAGTTTATTAGTTACTGATATTTACATAACCCTTAACAAATTCCCGTCGCCGCCGCGTCGCCAATAGGCCAATAACCATTCCAAAACCATCAGGAATTTCTCTATTATGTTTTGCACTTAAAAACAGGTTACTGTCAAATCTATGGGGTCGGTTTACGACGGGCCCTTCTCATTACATAAGGTCAGATTCGAACCCAAAACATTCCCCTAGGGATTCCACGCCCTAATCGTTAGGATATAACTGTAAGTCAAGCTGCAGAATAACTGCCTACTTATCCTTTCGTAGGGTAATTTTAGGAGTTCACCATCATTGAACTTCTGCTTTTATTTCTTCTCGATTTTTTACGTAATCAGCATGACCTGCAAGAGGAAGTGGGTAGTGGGCCCAGTGGGTTTAGTGTATGTCTCGTGCCTTCAACTTTTTGGTGCGAGCACATGCTTATTTCTACAGGATGTTCTCTTCACTGTATTTAGAGCAGTGTTGATGCAATAAATTGCACTGAATAAACTGCATATTGTCTGCTTGCGTTCGAACCCACGCTTTGCAACTCGTAAGTCAGGAACGGCACTATTGCATCATGACACTGCTCTTTGATTTTCAGTTCCCGCTGGCTGTTTGTCAACAGCCGAGCCGTCCTTAAAAACCAGCTCTGTGGCTCCGCCTCGCATATTATCACAGCATTATGCTAAGCGATGGCCGTTTACGTGGATGAGACCCATGTTTTCCTCCAACTTGTTCTTTTTGTGTTGCTGCTGCAACACTTTGCCCGACCTGGTATCCTATCCTATCCTTTGTCTAGTGGGCACAAGCGCCCGATCAATAGCGCTTGCACCCGCTAGACGAAGGATAGGATAGAAGACCCAGGTCGGGCAAAGTATTGTAATTTCTCAGTAGCAGCCCAGAGTCTGGATTAGTACCATGTTAATGGCAATAGGCTCGCCCCCTATAAATGGGACTTAAAGATAACTCGCGAAATGTCGGTGTAGTGTAAGTTCACCTCTGGCTTACCCTTTGGGAAATGCAGGCGTGATGTCATGCTCTGACAATGTGTAATGTACTTCCTTTCTTTTTTGTTCTGTTATCATTTATTTTCTACAGCCTTACCTTCAGTACTGTTAATTAAACCGCTTCTACGCGTAGTTTCCTTCGAAGTTCATCACTTACCTTTTATAAACAGCCTTAGATCTTCAGATAAGTTACGTTCTCGCCAACAATTCCGTGCGGATATCTGCGATACGATAAATTGTCTTCGGTCTTGCTCACGTCAATACCGATAGAGCAGGACCGAGATATATTTATTAAGAATACGAGAGAGACGGAATTGATAATGGTGTTGGTGCGATAGCCGATCTTGATGGAAGTGCAAGTGATACGAAAGAGTCGGATTACTATGAAATTAAGTGTTCTATACAAGGGTTTAACGCCACTCAATGAACATTTTTTGAAGATGCCTCAATCTAGCTAACAAAGAGAATAGAGAAAAGAGAGAACGAACAAATGTTCGTTCTCTCTTTAGATATATAAATGTAGATAGACTTGCATAAATGGATGCAAAAAAGCACGAAATATAAATAGTCAGTAACAAATAAACTTACCGAGTAGCTTTTGCTCAACAAAAATTATAAACATGCTTTCAAGCTGAAAAAGGGAAACAGATCGCATTATTCTTCTACCTTACACCACCTAAAATACTAAATAGCGTGATGCGGTCCGATAATATTGTCTGGAAGATACAAAACAACAAAATTTGTATTAACAATAACGACACACCATTTTATTTTGACACATTCAAACATTATTCGTAGAATTAAATAGGTATATTTTTTTATAACAGAATTAGATTTAAAAAAAATCGTATTGTATTATTTGTATTGTGTTGTATTGTTGTGTTATTTGTTAATTTCTGTTTTTCGTTATTGTATTTATCGAAAAAAAAAAAATGAGAATTTTATGTAGCTCTCATGAAATTTATGATAAAGACGATTTTTTTTTTTTAGGTAAGGTGATTTGGCTAAGCTATGTGCTTATATTCAATCTTGATATATATATATATACAATGTGGGGACGGCAGTCCGTCAAATAATGAAAACACTGGCAACACTAGTGAAACACAAATAAAATAAAATATTTTTTCTAACAATCTACTTAACACTGATGAACCGCCTATTGGTTTTGCCCACAGAACAGATAAAAGAGGTGTTTTGCCAATCAGCTAACTAGCTATAATCTTATTCGTGACTAATTAGACATTATGTAGGTATATGACAATTTTTTTGTTTGTAGACTGGTGTGGAATGTCATTAGTTAGAATACGCAGTATAATGAATGTCGTATTGACACCCTGTATAATTCTTTTTATTTCTTTCGTTTCTAGTACAGATCAGTAAACTAAGCTGTTTGTGGTATTGAGCAAGTCGTGTTAGTAGTAAAGCAAGTAACGTAATGTGGTTTCGAGACAATAGGCTTTGTTTCTTGTGTTCAGTAAGCTTTGTACCTAATTGGTACAAACGTAGTATAACACAGAGCTATTAATTCTAAACTTGTAATAGTTTTATAAATATTAAATCTATTAGGTCAAGTTACTAGCTTGCACATGCCAAAGGCAATAAAAAAATCAGGAAGACGATGACATATTTACTTATGAATGCTGTTTTAAAACTACCGATAGCAAACTAACACAACTGTATTAGAGACAGCTTAACAATTAGTTGGATAGCTGATAAAAAAATCATGTAGTTGTATTCCGAGGTTTCACTAGCATTCTGGGGAAACTCCTACATGAACTAGAAAAAGTATGATGTACATACGTTAATCCAGATAAATCTGCATGAAAATCCGTTCGCTCGTTAAAGCTTGAGTAACAAACCTACAAACTTTCACATTATTACTGGAAAAGCAGGATTAACTGCAAAAACTCTCGTAGGTTCAAGAAAATCACTAACATTTTCGTTAGCTTTAACGTCTTCAAAAGAACCTTCCAGATAGTAAAATTCTGCTACTAGACTTGCCCCAGTACTCGGTTTATCTTTTCCGACTAACTTGGGGTTACTTGGTTCTCACTAAAAACTTGCTTCATTCAAATCCAAGAAGGGTGTTCCATGGAGTTGATTAACGTATTATCAAACTCCGAATCCCCGCTGGCTAGAGACCAGTCTGTGGTTGACCATTATTCTCAAACTTTGTAAGTTTCTAGACTTATCTTGGCCTTTGCTTCTTTGAATACTTTTAGATAGTACGATTCTTATACCAAAATAAAATCTTACCACCAAAATCCAAAAAACACGACGTGCATAAAGATAAATCTAAATGCACGTCGTAATTTTTTACTTATATATGTGACAGTTATAATAATAATTACATTAAATGATTAATAATAGTCCACAAATAGATGTTGCTTCTAAATTCTCCTGTTGTTTATAAAATCTCTGCCTTTCATTATTTTCCTAAATGTAGCAAAGACGGCTAAAGAGGAACCTATGTACAGTCAGAAAAAAATATTCTTAAGAAAATTGACATCTTCCGTAAATTTGCTGTGTTATAGCCATTTCATACAACTGTCAAAGAATGACTACGTGTTAGTAGCCAATTTGCTAAACAATTAACTTTCGTAGCATTACATACTGTTTATCCTCCGTTTTCTTAACGTAGTACGCACGGCTACACATCAAGCTATACATTTCCAGTATAAGCTGACCTCACATTTGTACGGAAATCCTATACAATGCGAGATCAGCATAAACTGGAAATGTATAGCTTGATGTGTAGCCGTGTGTACTATTAGTCGTAATAACCTAAACCGTTTCCCTACCACGTAAAGGACATCATGATATCGTGATGTCCACTTCATCAACGACAAACCGTGTCATATAAATAGCTTCCACCGTTTAAATATTCAAATGTAAACTGAATCCAAACTTTGTTATAAATAAATAATGTAGGATAGTTTTGAACTTTCCACAGTTTTGTGGCCATCCATTGGAGCTGATTATTTGTAAATAATTTCGGACTTCATTATTAATGCACTGCGTGTTCATTTTATTCATTTATTATGCAAAATGAATAACTGCGTTGAACTGTGATTGAAATACAATTTGCTGAAATAGGATTTAGATCATTTATTCCATGTCACCTATTTTTAATTTTCATCATTTTTATCATGATGAATCTTGCCACTACAGAGAATCTCAACAGCAATACCAGCAGACCTTTCACAGCAATTAGAGATAAGATATCAAAATTATTACTTTGATTTTTCATAAAGTTTCGGAGAAATTATATCAAAATTGAAACCAGTTTTTGTAAATCTACAACAACACTAACTTCATAACCAATATAATCCACTTCACCGTTGGACATACGTAACAGCAATCACATGAGAGTAATTATTGGCGCCGATTCTCTTGTACGCACGGCTACACATCAAGCTATACATTTCCAGTATAAGCTGACCTCACATTTGTACGGAAATCCTATACAATGCGAGATCAGCATAAACTGGAAATATATAGCTTGATGTGTAGCCGTGTGTACACCGAAAACTAACTAAACTATCACTAAAATTCCTTACTTTTGGCTATGAGAATTTTAAAGCTATTCTGCAAGCCAAAAACAAATCGGTAATTTAAAAAATAATTTTGACACAACTAAAAATCGAATTTGACAATCGCGACTCCACTTGGTACTCGTGGTTTGCCCTAAACCGTGTTTTTTTTTAGTACATCCTCAACGTGTTGTATATGGAATTTTTCACTTTTTGTATGGAAAATATGTAAAATTATTACCTACATGTTGAGTTTTAGGGGTTTATGGATTTCTTAAAGGGGGTCGAAATTTTCATTATTTTTGCGATAGGATACACCATTTTCGAGGGTTCACTAATGTTTCACCAAAACACCATTGACAAATTTTTACTTTACAACCAACGTTTCGTATACTATTTATTTCACAAAAAACTTATTCCGCAAATGTTTTTTTTTATAAACACTCGCTTTACAAACATTTATTTAGCAAATGCTTCTCTTTACAAATGTTTCGCATGATATTTAATCATTTAAACATTTTTCATTTAATATTTAAATTCTTTTGGAAAAATCACGTTTACTAAATATCATTTTATAATATTTTTTCTAAACCAGTCACAAAGTGATCATGGCTGCAATTTTCATTTGGGTCGTTGAATAATTTACAAGCAAGTACTGAAGTTCTTTAAGCCTATTAAAGTCTTTTTTTATATACGAGTATATTCTAGTTGTTTTTGGTACTCGCCGGCCGCTGCCGCGGCACCGCTCGCTACGCTCGCTCGGCTCGTGCGTAGGTGGTCGCAGTTCTGACCTAACCTAACCTAACCCTTTTCGCGAGTTAAAATAATTAACCTAATCTAACTAGTTCGGTTCCGGGGCTACCCGGACTAACTGTGTGCTAACAGAACTAAAAATAATATTTTAGTAGGCTACTACCTTACCTGGCCTTTAATTTTAATTTAAATAATTTTTGTTAATTTATAAATTAATATTAACCTTTTGCCTATATAATGAGTTTCATTTTTAGGAAATTTCGTAATGCAATATGTCAAACGTTTTTATTCCAAACATTGTTTTATGAGATAACGTGAATAAAAAATGAATTGTTTGTCAAATAATACGTTAATAAAAAAAAGTTTATTGGGTAATTATTTTCTTAAATGAATTATTTGGAAAACGTGTTGTTGTAAAATGATCAAATAACAAATCATGTTTTTGCCAATCGTTACTTGTCAAGTGAAAATTTGTAAATAAATTTTTGGTGAAATGACTGGTCACCCATTTTCGAGATATAAGCAAAAGAAAAGAAAACATAAATACAGTACTATTTTTGCTCCTGAAGTCGATAAGTTGGTGTAAATTAGTTCATGACAACTTATTTTATGCCACACCTTTTTAATCGCGATTAAAAATAGTAAGGTTTAGTCAGGTTCGGTTTTTTACAATCAAAATTTTAGGTGGATAACGTCAAATTCAGAATAGTAAAATTGCCATTTTCACTAAATTAATAACTCAGTGCCATATTAGTGCGGTCAAACTAAAATATAATTTAGTTATCTCACTTTAGTCTATTTCAGAATGGGAAATCGTCGTTTGACAGGAATAAACTAAATTTTGGTTATTTTTAGTCTAGTTTAGAGGCATTTGTGACAAGAGAATCGGCACCATTATATACTTCATCTTATTGAACCCATATAGTTTCAGCTTTATTTATTAACATATCACATAATTTATTTATCTGTCATTGCTTATTTTTTTTTTTTTTTACTTATTATAGTATAATACTAGTTTTTTTTTAGGTGCATCGTCTTCACTTATAATTAATGTATACAAAATAAATAATTCAAAACTTTTTAAAAGAGTAACGCTGGAGTTTGTTGCCCATTCTTGTGCATTAGAAATTACTTTTTGGACGGGTGACTAGAACCAATTCAATTTTTTTGTAAATTTTGACGTTCTAAAGTGCCCTATAAATATATTTATTTGACATGGACTATGTGGATTTACATATTAAGAAAAAATACCAATTTTCTGTCTTTGAGCCCAGCTTTACTATAAGATAAAGAAATATGTCTCCATAGTCACGGCTAGAAAACTAAGTGCGGTTTGGGATCAGCTTGGCAGAGCGTGACGCCAGTGGCTTGATCTAAGATACGCTTTAGAATCTAACAATAATAATAATAATAATCACAATAGTCCCCATAGTGCTATCAGCAACAGGAGTAATACCCAAACAGCTTCATCAGTCCCTTAGTTCCCTCAACCTGCCACCTAACATCTATCACCTGCTGCAGAAGGCAGTGATTCTTAACACATGCAGGCTAGTAAGAAAATTTCTTCAGTGTGAGTCGGACAACTTGCACCAATACTCCCACTCAAATATAGTCTCATCTACCATACAGTCTACTTCAGAAAACCAAGCAGCATCTAATATTTCTTCCACACTTCACCCCACTGATGGACACTTGGCTTAGGCCCGTGCCACCAGTTCTATCCGGCTAGGCCGTGGAAAACAAACGCAGAAACAAAAATAATAATAATAATAATTGTTTATTTAGCAAAAGTAATACATAGACACAGATTCAACACAGTGGTAGACACATACAATAATCATGAATGGCTGTTTATACATAAGTGTAGGGTTACAAAAGTATTAAATGTATTAGACAAAAAAATTAAACCCTGCCTCTCAAACTAGGAGACCTGTATCTTGAGAGACAGTGTTCGGCAAAACGTAAGTAAAATTTTGTAAATTTTGTCTAGACGCTACCTAGATCACTTATATTATGAATAGGTATATCTTAGTGTCGTGATGGCCCAGTGGTTAAGGCCTCGCCTCTCATGCACGAGTTTGTGGGTTCAAATCCGGGCAAGTACCATTGTGACTTTTTCAATTCATATGTACTTTCTGAGTTTATCTTGGACATTACTGACATCGGTGAAGGAAAACATCGTGAGGAAACCTGGACTTATATAGTTAATATAAGTCTGAAATCGCCAACCCGTCTTGAGCAAGCGTGGTGATCAATGCTCGTGCCTTCTCTGTGTGAGAAGAGGCCTTTGCCCTGCAGTGGGACAGTAACAGGCTGATATTATTATTATTATATCTTAAATAGACTAGAGAATTTATTGCTTCGCATAGTTGTTACGACTTGACAATACATTGAGATTTCTTTATTATACAAAGTTGATACGACAGAGGGGCTTTTCTTTAAACTGAGTATACTAGGTACCATTTTCAAGCTCTGTACCAAAAATCAATTAAATAGGAGCAGTAGTTTAGTCGCAAATGATTTTTTAAGTTTTTGCCCCGTTTGAACACGATGTATCTTTCCTAACAGCTGATTATGTCTATACGCATAGGTCATGCACCTTAAAACGATAAATCTGAGTATAACCTATGCGTTGTTGCCGCTGTGACGCAAGTCACAAGTACAACCAAATATTTTCGCTAAAAAGATGACAATGCAAACAAGGAAGCAATAAATACACACACACTTGCATTTTCATTACGAGAGGGACAATCATCTGCAAAACACCACGCGTAAAAGAAATAGAAATAGGTCAGTGTGTTGCTATTGCATCCTAGCGATCGAGGGGCAGGGGTTGCGATCGGTAAGTGGGGCTGGGGCAGTGGGGCTTCTAAAAACTGTTTTTTTCAGTGCGCCGACGCTATTCTTTCGGAACGTACAAGATGTTACGTAACACGGTAGCACCTGCTCCGCTTCCGTTTTGTCGAACTCGCGCGCTGACAATTGGGATTTTGTTTTGTTATTGTGATAGGACACTAAATAAGTTTAAGACAGTATTTCTTTTTTTATTGTGACAGGACACGTAACTTGGGATTATTATTATTTAGTGTTAGTGTTTTTTTTTGTGATCGACTGCTTTTATTGTGATACGACACGTAATTAAACTTTGGGTTTGTGTGTGTGTGTGGGTGTGTGTAATTAAAGTGTTCAACAATGCCTCGTGTAACTTACACGGCGTTAGAATACACTGACATGATTTTTTATTAGAAAAATAAATAACATTATTCTCTGTCGGTATAATTTGTGCATTCATGTGAATGACACATCGAGAATTTAATTTTTTTGTGATTGTTGTACTTCAAAACCATACGTTTTAGGTATGATTTTGAAGTCTAAAAGTCAAAAGCCGCGAGCCGAGGAGCCGCCGCGAGCGGAGGCGCCGCCCGCTTTGACGAGATAACACACGCCGACGCGCACGACGTTGCCGCTGTTACCTAGGTATCTGTAGGTCAGTTAAATTTATTTTCAAAGGGTGGTTGCGTTTTACTCTGATTTGTAAGCTATTTAGTTTGTTTGAAAAAAAAAAAAACTCATTTTAGGTGCTTTTTATTTTTATACCGTATCGAATTAATACTAAACACGTATAGTATACGTAGTGTTATTTAATGCCCCTCTGTCATATCAACTCTGTATAAGTTCAATATGAATGTATGATTTATACACAAACGTTCCGTATCAAAATTATCTAAATAAACGTGAAAATCGCCGGCGGCTTCGTCCGCGTGATATCTTTTTATATTATAGCCTATGTTACTCAATGATAATATAGCATTATACTGGTGAAATAATTTTAGAATCGGTCCAGTAGTTTTTGAGTTTATGAATTACAAACCAAGCTACAAATATTTTCTCTTTATAATATTAGTGTAGATATGTATGTGTTGGTGTATGTTTAGGCCAATGAAATGTAAAACGAAGCTTGCCAAGTATAAGAGAAAGATTATACGAAACCAACTTACAAAAAAAAAAACTTGACCTTTACGGCAGTCGAGTAGAAAGAATACCTATAAAAAATAAATATCTTAACCATTTACCAACTTCTTTATTTTAGTGATACGTAATGTCGTAAATAGGTAGATTAGGTTATAAAAAGCTGAAAAAAATATATTCCATTCGGTAATCTAATAAAAAAGCCTATGTTAACACAAAAAACGTAAACAAAATTAGGAATGCGAAAGCAGACGGAATAAGGACCGCTTTTTGACCGCGGTAAATAAAGACGAAATTCTGAATGTAAAAAGAGTATAATAATATTTATAAAGAAAACACATGAGTTAATTTACATACATTCATAAACTCACGTCTTCTTTCCATGCGGGCAGGCAGAAACTACAGATCGTCATCTGCTGCGATCCTTACATATCAAACTCCTTTTCAGTTTATGTTCAAACATCTGCGCCGTAATTCCGTCACCATCATCATCATGCACGCGAGGGCGTGCACCTTCAATCTCCCTCGCGCGCTCCGCCTCCTCCTTCGCGAGCATAACTGCTTCGCAGAAGGAGGTGACGGCCTCCCATGCACTCTCGCTCCGGACCATGGCCTGAACCAGGGCCGGCCGCGAGAGATCGCCGCCGCCGATCGCCTCCGTGAGGACACGGCGGTGCTCCGCCCAAGCCGGGCAGACCTCCACCGTATGCTCCACCGGGTCCTCCGGGCGATCCACACAATGGTGACACCCGGGCGTTTCCTCCCGCTTGATCCTGAACAGGAACCTCCCGAAGCAACCGTGTCCGGTGAGGACCTGCGTCAGGCGGAAGGTGAGGACGCCGTGGCGCCTCTCCAGTCACTCCTCAAAGAGGGGACTTACCGCCGCAATTGTGGCGTGCCCAGCGCTGGGTTGCGACAATCGCACACTCCATGCCGCCATAAGATCCCGCCGGAGCTCTGTCCGCTGTGCCGCGATTTGTTGCGGCAGCGGAGTAGTCGCCTTTTACGACACCCACGGGAAGAAATGGGATGGTAAGGCTATTCTTTACGTCCGGCACCAAACGGAAAACGTAATTGTGTAACACACATAAAATGACAATTGATCGCAATGGGTTTCACTTTCTCAGTTTACACACATTCATTATGCGTTATTTACGTTGCTGAGCAGACGTAGTTTTCAAACCTACGAAGTAGTATGTATCCTTTTTTTTTTTTTTTAATATTTATTTACCATAAAAAAAAAAAATACTAAGTGTTTCAGCAGAATAGCATTTTTAAACCACTAAGGTTTGTGCTTAATGCTACATGTAAATTCTACATCATAGTAAAAACAAAATCAAGGTAAACAATAAATATAACATAATACCTAATTTCGAAATTTGGTAACTTCATCTCAGGTGATATGCTAGTTATTACGTAAAACCGCATTTCACATTGAGCATTCAATGTGTTGTAGGTAGTGGGACTTAAGTTTTGATTTAATATTTCTTGGCGATCTACCATTGCATAGCAGAAAAGGATACCTTGTACGACAATGCATTTCATAATCCTTTAACCAATGCACAGTTAAAAAAATTATGTCAAACATTGTTTTTTCTAAAAACAATTCAATTTCCAATTGTTTGGAAGAAAAGCCATATTAAATATTTTTATGAAATAATTTCAAGGATTTCTGCTTAGCCCCTTTTGTACAGTTAACTATGTTAGTGCTAGAAAATACCTTTTTGTTATTAAGTGTAACTACACGTTAGAGGTACCTTCTGTTGTCTTACAAACTAGTTTAACTAGTGCATCAATTGAGACCAAGTTTGGCATCGACATCATGGTGATTAGAAGTTAATTAAATCGCACTGTGTAGCGTGTGACGTCACTGAAGATGCAAGCAGGACTTCGGGAGATAGCTTGAGTGTCCTTCAACTATTGAATTCAATTAGGTTGGGAGAACTTTGTTCAATCCTAACTTGAATCATTATAAATGTGAAAGTGAGTTTGTTTGTTTGTGAACAAATGAAATTTGGCACATGAGTAGACCATGACCTCGGTTAGGATATAGGATTATTTTTATCCCGGTGGTACATTTCCGTGGGATAATTATTTCGGACGTCCACGCGAACGAAGCCACGGGAAAAAACATTGTTTTAAATATATTAAGGCGACGATCACCGACTTTTAATGATTACTGAAGATCACGTCTAACGGAGTAGTGATAATCATTTGGAAAAAATATATGTTAAATTAGAGCATTTTATTATGTTTTTTAAGGACAACCGTAATTTATACTTTATTTACCATTTTAAAATACTTTTACTTAAGTTTACCATTTTATAAAACTTTTACTTTTGTTTACTATTTTATAATAACTTTACTTTGTTTACCATTTGACTTGTATTATTATTTAACTAAGGTGATTTGATGATTACTTTAGTGTTTTCTTATCTCATCTTGTGCTCGGGAATATGTTCGGTACAATATTTGCAACCGAACAGCTCAGCACTTTTGCCTGCGTGCATTTCCATAAATGCATGTATCACAACTATTACCAGTTAGTACGTATTCGGATACCAATCGCGTAACTCAAACCAAACCAAATCAAACCATCTTAGTGCTAATTTAGCTTAGATTTACCATTTAATATATTTAACCAATATTAAATATAGCCTTTAAACCAGATTATTTCGTATCATTAAACCAGTCTAATATATTATCAAATCAACCAAATATCAACCAACTCAGAAGTTAGTGCTAAACCAAGCAGGCACTAAACTTTACATGGTATTAATAACTTTATATACGAATATTTTAGATTATGTTCATATAACATAGTGAAATTAATTTGTAAAGTTATGTCTAACGTGGATAAAAAGCTGAGAATCACCCAAAATCTATCAAGCGTATTTTTCTGAAACCTTCACCATTTTAAAGATAATTTAATTATTGATTTTAGTATACGTGTTTTATTAAAATACTTTTGGTTTTATGTATAATAAATTAATAATGAGTCAAATTCGATAGACTTGATGGACGAGTCCTATTACTGGCTGGACGTACGACGCGTTACGTGTGCTCAGTACATAACACGCGCACTAACTAATGAAGATCACTGGCATATATCTGCGTCTTAATATTGTCTTTGTAAGTTTGTATTGTTTACCAATGTAAACAATACAAACTTACATTCACAATAAGGTAAACAAAAAATCCCTAGTTAAAAATTTACGCAAATGGACCGGACTCACCAGTGCCGAGCTGTTTCACCTCGCAAAGGACAAGAAGAAATATTCCGAATTGGCCAATCTTCATTCTTTAGAGAGGCATCAGAAGAAGTGAATAATTATGAAATAATTTGGTAGGTTCCCAATAGAACAGTTACCGTCAGCTTTAACAAAGTCATTCACTTAATCAATTCCCTACTTTTACCCTCCATGCTTCGTGCTCACAAGCACTCTAATTTTTCCCCTCGTCCCAAAAATCATCATGAAAATTTAACACACAAAATTAACTTCAGCATTTTGTTGAGTTACTCGTAGAACGTTCTCTCGCATCACTACCCTCGGCCAATCTCTGGGAATTTAATCTCAAAACATCGTGCACTTGCGAGCTATGTATTTTAATTTAGCCAGTTCACGGCGTGACACGTACCTCTTAATTAACTCGGAAGCGAGTTTATTACCTACAACGTTTATTTTATCTTTGCGAAACGCTAAGAAACTGCGCCTCGGGAGTGTTTACTGGGCTAGTAACGAAAAGGTCGTATAGCTACGCAAATACGTAATGGGACGCGTTATTGTGCTGTTTTCTTATATGAGATCGGTAATGGCCGGTAATTTGGTTGTTTTAAAGGGATTAGTTTAGGATTAGATGAGCTTCACAGCTCTATTTTGGGTTTAATTTGAATTTGACAACGCTAATCTTAGCAAACCAAAAATGGCAATATTTACGGCAAAAAGGGTAGTCATGTATTGAAAATTTTTAATCCATGTCACATTAATGGTAACGATCTTGAGAGAGTAATTCGACACAAACATATTTTATAGGATTTTTTTTCTGTATCTGGTCCATGTCTCATAAGGTAAAATTATTCGAAGACTCGAAAAATTAGGGTGACCCGGAAAACAGCAGTTGCAAAAAGTTCACCATTCACCTCTCTAACCAGATTAAAACTGGTGTAAAACCACCCTACCATCTGTTTTCGCCGTAAAACCATAAATTTTTGAACCTTCTATAACTTTGTAGCCAATACAAAGTGAGCGGAACTATTAAGTGGGCGCGTTGGACAAATTTTCAAGTTTTCAGTCCTAGTAAGAACTTCTGTTAGGTTTCACACATGAAGAGGCGTTATCATTCCCATATTCAGATAGCTGGACAAGCGAAAATCAACCTTAACAGTGCAGCATAAGGTTTCTGTCCAACTTTTTTCAACAGCAGATGCCAATTTTGTCAAATCATTACCCAACAAAATTGAGAATGCTGTTCAAAAACTAGACTTTCGCTCGTAAGGTTTTAGTAATAAGGTTCAATGATAGCTTATTATTGTTAGAATCAGGTTCTGGTAGTCGATCGTTAATAAATTTTAGAAAACTTTTAATGGGCGCCGCCGCCGAGAAGTTTTAATTTTCGATGGGTGCAACTTTTTTCCCTTGACTTTGTACTTGGGAAACATTTTGAGCGATGTTATAATTTCGTGTGGTAAGTACTGACGATTCGGGCAAAGTTTTTAATTTAAATTTGTGATAGTACAAGTTTTCGTGTTATTAGATTTTCACGTTATAATTTGGAGATGTCGATGATAATTTGTACGCTGGGAACTTGTAATAGGCAGTTATATGTATAGAATTCTAGTTATTTTTAGTATTAAATGTATCTTATCAAATTGATTTTCATCAAGATCATCATAATTTCCATTTTTATCTCCACATTCATTATTTATATTAAAATCCACAAACTGATTTCTTTTCAAAACAAAAGAAAATTCCAAAAGCACCCAGCCTTATAAATATTATATATTATGATCATAGGCCCATAACATAGATGCAATAATCGAAAAATATGCGAGCGAGGTCTCAGGCGATGCGAGTGTACCATAAAGTTTTATTACCTCGCATGACTATGAAGATAGTGTTTGAAAACTGCTTCGAAGGAAGTTTATATTTTATCGATAAAATGATTTAATACTTCTCGGCATTATTCTGGTTTGTGTGTTTTGTATGGCACGGCTTCGGATAAAGACTTATGTTTTGTAATTTTTCTTAGGAGGAACTCGTGGCTAAGTAATAACTGCTGCACGGGTCGATCAATCAGGTTAAGCTACGCTTGCCGGGGTTGGTCTGTGGATGGGTGACCATCTTTACATACCGAGACTCCTCCGTGCCTCGGAAAGCACGTTAAGCCGTTGGTCCCGGCTGTCATTCGTGGATCTGTGACAGTCGTTACGGGTCATCAGAAGCCCGAAAGTCTGACAACCAGTCTATTACCCAATTACTGGGTTGTGGAGGTTAGATAGGCAGTCGCTCCATGTAAAATACTAATATTCAGCTGCATCCGGTTAGACTGCAAGCCGACCCCAACGTAGTTGGGAAAAGGCTAGGCAGATTGATTGTTTTGTAATTTTTCTTAGTATCATTTATCTTTATAAATACTACTCGGAAAAAATTGTCTAGGTACGTTAAGCATTGATATAAAAATCATTGTGTAGATTTGTATATGTAAGTATTCATACAGTCCAGAACTAAATTATTTCCTGAACAATTTTGTATAGAGCATATAACAATTAAAGTGAAAAAATGGAACAACATTGTAAACAAACCTCTCTTAGGAATAAATAGTGATCTAATAATAATCTTTGTAAATGTAGTGACAATTACGGAAACCGAACAAACAAATTATAAACTCAACCATATTATCACAAAATCTAGAAGCTAACCCCAAAACTGCAGGTAATAACACAACGAGTTAGAAACTCATACACAACGTAATATGTAAGGAAAAACATTGCTCTATTTACCATTTGTTAGCGGTAAACAGTAAACAGTACTCTGGAGGACATTTATAATACTTTATACCGCGGAACTAGCAAAGTACTGCTTTAGCATCGTGCAACCGCGTTTTTGGCTCCCGAGTAGAAAAAGGGTTTCCATGTTTAATGGGAATTTAGATATTTATAATTCGGTGACAACCCGGAGGTTTGTTAAACTGCATTATTATGGCATTATGTAACAATTTGGGTTGTTCTAGAAAACAGATGCAGCTGAAGATAATATTCACTGCACTCAAAATACAAATAGACGTAATAAAGGCGATTGGCATACAATTCGAGAGATTTCATAAAACAAAATTGATTTCATGAAACAACCCATATATGAATTGAAATGGTAGATATTTCTTGAACAAACGTAACTGCTTTTGTCACCCTTTTTTGGACCCAGCTGAAAATCTTCAATAGAAAGGAAGATATTTTTTTTTGGGACATGCACAGGAAATACAAACAGTAAGTAATAATAAAATATATAAAATAAAAACAAAAAACGAGTATTTAAAAACTTACAGAATAATAACGACCTGTGCGAGGCCAAAAAAACTCATAACTTAGCATAACGAGGCGACATCTAAAAAAAAATTACATTTAATAGTAACTAAGTTCAAAAAGAAGGCCGCAGGAATCCTCAGGATGCAAGAAATACAGAACTGGTCGATGTGGCGATGCTTGGGGGAGGCCTATGTCCAGCGGTGGAGGTCTTACGGCTGAAATGATAATGATGATGTTGATGAAATTTAAAAGACTATGTCCTATCCTGCCATGAGATACAGTATTCCTAGTCTAGAAGCCAGTTTTGTTGCCGCCACAAAACGATCACTGTTTACATTACCCTCGAAGCTAGTATCGTCTTTTTGTCTTAATTGTCGCTCGATACTGAAAGTCTGGCTATAACGAGATTTAGCTACAAAATACGTTGACAGTTACAAAACGAGGGTATAAAAAGATTTAGGTCCTGAAGACTGAATAGAAAGATTTGTTAAATTAAATTATGCCAATCGTTTAAAACCAATTATGGGATCTGAATTTAATTTTGGAGTTAGTGATGATAACAAGGATTTAACCATGGTCTAATAAAACAAGGTCTGGCATTCCGGGACTAACACAAGCTTACGTCACTATCCAGTTGCCACTTTATTGCAGCAAAACACGATTAAGGAAAGATTTTCAGCCACTGTTCTGTAAAAAAATATGTACAAAGCATTTAAATTGTTGTTTCGTGTGTCTAATCAAACGAAACAATTCAATTTAAACATAAACCAACGTTATCTTTAATTAAAACCTCATTGTTTTATCGGATTCGCACAGGTAATAAAGGTGGATGGGGAGTTATTATTACAAACTTCTGGTAACATAGATGTGATGACGTAGACTTGTGTTAGCCACGTGACCACTGTGTTTCGGAATGCTATACCTGGCGAAGTATATTATTATACCATGGATTTAACTAAACAAACAAAAATAAGTTTTTAAGCATTACCATTGAATATATGAATAAATCGCCTGTATTCCCTGAAAGGGTAATGAGAGGAGTATAAATACAATTACTTTCACCAGTAATTGTTAAGTTCCAAGTAACGTTTTAGGAATGTAGTATTTTACATTCTCTTGTGCCTAAACGGACCCTGGTTGTGCGGTCACAGTTCTAACCTAACGTACTTTTCAGCCATTTTCATTAGCTACTTAATTTTTAGCTAAGGGGTAACAGCTACACTTAAGTTGCACATGATGTCGAACATTAGCCTCTCCTCAAAAACGAACTCAAGTTTCCCGGCTAATATTAAGTTTATTTCTTAGCCGTAACATATTATATTTATACATATAGTCCTCCTTATAGATTTCGATAGCAGCGACCCATTGAAATTATTATAGTCTAGCGTGTGCCCTAATAGTCGTATGACTCGCCTGACCAAATTTTTTTTTAAAACCCGGTCACAACTAATGATATAGAGTTGGCTGGCAGATTTAAAGGTATATATTTTAAGGTACTCGTATAGGGCTTAGGTAGGTATATCTTTACGTAACTGGCGTTTTTCGTTTTTCGGTTAGTTTATAAAGTACGAGTGTTGTCATGAACCGGGCACAAAATCAGACTCTATACTAAGAAATTCTTAGCAGAAAAATGTAATAAGTTCTTGCCGTTCAGGGGATCGAACCCCACCACACTTAGCTGTCGTCTTTGCGTTCACAAGACCAAGGAATCAATTGCGTTTAATATTTAGAAATAGCTCCATGTGTAACGACACTTCACTAACACCCCGTTTCTGAATTTAGAATTAATTGACGCTGAGAACTTGTCCAACTTTACTTTAGCATTTTTTAAGATGAAAGCTCGCGAAATTAAAATGGTCTTTGCAAAAAGCCTAAGAAATTTCAAATTTCGCAGTCTCCATTGAAGGAATCACCTATAATATATAATAAATTTATTTGCATTAATCATGGTTTACAAAGGCGGTATAATTCTGACATTAAGAGATCATGCATTTTTTGCTTAAAAACTAAAGCATGCAAACTTGCAGATGTTATAATTTATATTCAAGCAACTCCTCTATGGAGTAGAAATTATTTTTATTCTTTTACTATATTTTGTTAACCTAGGAAACACACCTAGTACAAGTCTTTATTTGTCAGACCGATTTCGAGAACTTACATCTGCTGTTTTGAACAGTTAGTTATGTTTTCGCACAAACATACACACTTCATAAAAATATAATAGAGGTAGCGGTAGCAAACCAAGCTTTTTAAATATTGGTTGACATTATTTGTCAGAAGAAGTTAGCCTGATGAGGCTTATCACACAACATCCATAATTAACAAAACATTTTCATCACGACCCAGACTAAATTATCTTCATGACTCATAAACCTCTACAGGCATAAACGTGAAGTGTTCGTATTTCATAACATAAAGAATGTTTATAGTAAAAGTTTTAAAATACTTCCGTAATGGCCTCAAAGTTAAATATGGAGGCTTCATAAAACGATGGCTGAACGATGAAAATTCTCAAACGTGTTCCGCGTCGCGTTTATACAATATCTTAAAACTATCATTTTAACCAAAAGTATGGAAACGATATTCTTG
Organism: Agrochola macilenta; assembly: GCA_916701695.1. Lineage (NCBI taxonomy): Eukaryota > Metazoa > Arthropoda > Insecta > Lepidoptera > Noctuidae > Agrochola > Agrochola macilenta. The sequence goes on along the minus strand of OU753554.1, from coordinate 2,315,290 downwards.
AAAGACGTTTATTTATGAAGATTTTTGGAAAAGCCTTTAAGCGTTTAGAAATATTTTTTTAAGTTCTCCTACCTATGAATAATTTTTATTAGTCTGTAACACAAAATAAATAAATAAATAAATAGACGGGCAGAATCCTCTTTTCCACACACACCGAGTGTTTGCAATATAGGATCATTATGAAGACAAAACTAAGGTGATGATCCGGGACAGCGTTAACAAAAACAAGCCCGAAGTGTCTAAAATTGCGAATTGCGATGTGGTCCAGTCCTACATTTATTAACCACTACATAAGTATGTCGCTAAGTGACTGGACAAGCAATGTAAAAATCACAAAACAAATGTAAATGCATGCTGTGTTTGATGGGATAAGGATTATAATTGATTGTGTAGTACGTTCTGATTTATGAATTGCAAGTGTGAGCATGATCTATTGGGTTTACTGCATGTGTTATTGTGGCGTCGTGGTGGGGACTAAGGGGAGACACTGGGTTTCGATACATTTTCAACTACCGGGCATATCCCTTTCTTTCTTATACCTATGCTCAAATACTTCGGACACGTCTCGAGGCGTAAGGGTGGCTCTATAGAGCGCCTTGTCGTGCAGGTCAGAGTGGAGGGCACTAGACCACACGGACGCTCACCCATGATATGGACTGACCAAATCAAATACACAGTGGGCGAACCCGTGTATGATTACACTAAAAACACCAAAAATCGGAGTAGATGGCGAGAAATCGTGAGGGGAATCACATCAGCCCCTGCACAAGAAACTATTTTTGCAATAATTCAATATTAAAATGAAAGAACATGGTAATAGTGTCAAAGACACATTGTTACTTGGTAGGTTGTTTACATGAAAAGTATCTGTTCCCAGTGGGACACACCCCCACATAACAATTATTATCTGGTGCCCACACTGAATGAACGCACATAATACCATTCGTTTTTATTCCAATGACAACTCTGTTTCCGATATTCATTCCGCATTCCATTCGTTCGAAAATTGGTATGCAATAAAAATTAAAAATACAATCTGATGATTGTGTTTTACGCAGCCGCCTCAAATTACACCAAATACATTGTCCACTACAAAATACTGACTGAATAATTTAACTTTTCGATCTTTAATATTCTACCTTTGAATGGTTCTTAATAAACGAGAGTATTGTTAAGCTATTGCATAGCTTCTATCGCGGGCCTTGAGCGTGGAGACCGAATCCAGAAATTCCGTAACGAAAATAACCTAACACCCCCATAGAGTGAAATTTTAAGATGCGCGCGCATCACTGTGACACAAATTGCATACGTTGATTAAAAATGCTATGCAATAGCTTTACCGCGGCAGTCTCTGAGTGCCACACGTCTTTTTTTATTGCTTGATTTTTTCTTTATAAATTTTTAAGCAAAAACCCTTTTCTGATCATATAATACTTTCTTATGTATGCTCCAGTATTTGTGTAACATGTTTCATTATCTACTTTTATAGGTACGTCTTGTCTTAGGATGATTTGATAACTCTAATTTTCGCGAAAACCCTAGAGATATTGCGAAAACACGGGCAACTTAGAAGTAGCGCTCGCTTGCCACTGCCGATGCACCGCTCGCTTCACTCGCTCGGCTCGCTCGCTGTTGGTCACAGTTCTAACCTTACCTAACCTATTTGAACCAAGTTGCTCGCAGAAATGTTTTCACCATTTTATAATTATCCGTGTTTTTTCAACATCCTTAGGGTTTTCGCAAACATCGAACTATCACATCATCCTACGACATTTATATAAAGACATTTATAAGAACAACTAAAAACAAAATACTAAAATAGTTATTTATGCTATAAGTGCGGAAATCATCTTACGCACGTGTATCATACAACGTTTTACTATGCATTGTGCGAGGAAATTTAAAAAAAAACGAGCGAGCCTACGGTAGTCGCATATGATGTACACATCACACTACCTACCATCTACATAATTACGACGTATAAATGATAAAAACAATATTCATGACTTCGACTTCGACTTCGACTTCGACTTCGACTTCGATTTCGACTTCGACTTCGACTTCTTTACTTATTAATGCTATTAAAATAGCAGCGACTGAAAAGTGATTCAATCCCTTACAATCACTGGGAATGTATTATTTAAGGCCCCGTTCACGGCCTTGGTTGATACCACTTGCAACGCGACTTGCGTCAAAGAACACGCGCGGGCGTTACCTGTCCGTGTCGCTCCGCAAGTTGCGTCTCGGTGACTCGTGGCATGCTCTAAATAAATTCTGTCATTTGTTATCTCCGTCTCAAGCTGCGCGTCGCTTGTCGCTCGAACCACGGGGTAAAAGAGAAAAAACTTTACAGAAACTAAACATCAGCCTGTATGTATAAAGTCGTCACGTATCCGGATCGTACCGTATAAACATCCATATCGCACAAACCGCAAGGGACTCGTACCGTTCGTCGCTGTTTTGGAAAAATATGATGCGATTAATGTAAATTCTCTGCGAATGGTAAATGTTAAAACATTGGCGTTGTACATTTTTGTTGATGTTAAGTGTTAGTGGGAGGGTGGTATGATCTGGCTTTATTTTTAGGGTTATTCTACGTTTTTTACATAATGCGAATGTTAGTTGTTAAATTGGAAATTAGAATGTAATATAAGCAAGTGTTCAACCCATGGATTTTCACATAAGATTGATAGTAGAGACACGTTAAACAAGTCTCTACAACGGTACAAGGATATTTTGGCACGTGGCCAAAATCGGAACTAACGCGGCCATCTTGTTTTTCTAAGACAATTTTATCAACGTTAATCTAAAACGCCCCTCTTTCAATGTCATACAAGCGCCAAAAGATGTTTGTAGCACTTTAAGTTTTGTGGAAAGACCTTAGGTCTGTTAATTTAAGAGCACTGAAAAATAATCTGAACGCTTCAGTTAGCACCATTTTCAGTAAACCGTAGGAAAGATGTTGCAACTATATAGGCTTAAGTTGACAAGTTTTGACGAAACAAACCAGTAGGTTTGAATTTTGTCTAGCTTACCAGCTGCTTTAGTACAAGTTTAGAGGTAAGAGGTATTAGTTGCGGCGCAACTTAGGAAGCTTATCGTAAGCTGATTGGAGAAAGTTGGACAGTTTTGTCAGCCCTTAATATTATAAACATAAGCGAGCTAAGAAAATCTTGTAAGTGGTGGAAGAGGATTATTTCAAGAGCCAAAGTAAAATCACTTTTCAGATTGGTGGTGATGAAAACCTTCGTGTGATTGCCTTATTAAATAAACCAATGAACATAATGCAATTATTCCTCATCACCATCATTTACCCAGCCTTTCCCCATCTTTGTCGAGAACAGCTTCCAATCTAACCGGATGTAGCTGAGTACCAGTATTTTACATGAAGCGACTGCCTAACCAAGTTACTGGGTAATACAATACCCGTTGGTAACACTGGTTATCAGACAATGCAAATATACCTAAAACTTTACAAATAATGTGTCAAATATCAACAAAGCTAATTGAAGTAGCTAAGCTAATTAAAATGTGGGCACGTTTTGCAGTGGCAACGTGAGACTGTACCAAAGGAAAGAATATATTTCTTGATACTTTAAGGCCTCGACCAGGGTAAATGGGCAGTGCCTATGCCGCTAATGCCCAGTGGCGGTAGCGGACGCGGTGGTGGGCCACATTGCATCATAAATTTTATTGTTGTAGTAAAGGCTAGTCGTGTTATCACAGGGTTAAACAACGATTGGTTGCTACCTATACAGTACAGTGACTTAAGATGATTTGTTCCGCTTATTTCCTGTTTTGGCCAACAATTCAATACGATAAAGACATACTTTAAAGGAGTGTAATACTAATGAAGGTGACAACTTTTTCTAGAGTTTTTGCCCTAGAAATAATAAATAATAAAAAGTTTATTTCGGAAAAATAACACAAGACTGAGAACAACAAGTAAAACGATGATAGCTGCAAAAGTATAAACTGTAGCGCAGCCAACAACGCCCTTCCCAGATACAGACTGGAATGATGTTCCATGCAAAGAGTGCTCAAAGGTTAATTTGGTTAATTTAGATAATTAACAATAAAATATATGTTCATCTTCATTAATACACTCCCATAAAATATATCCCTCGTTTAAGCTAACACCCGTTTATGTCCCTCAGTCCCGGCACGCATAGTTAATTCACTATGGACGCCAACGGCGGTTTCATCATCTTTGATAATTTGCGCCCGCCTTAGCACACACCCCTAGACGAGGTCTAATATTTCGCGAAAATTTCAGTAAGGAAACAAGGGGAAACGAAAATGTTGGATTTCTAAGGTAAAGTGACATTTTTGTGAGCATTACCTTTTGCAGGGTCCGCCTATTAGTAAAGTAATTATTTTTATTGCTATATAAATTCGACTAAATGCTGCACAGACAAGTAATACCGACAATGGTATAAAAGGGTCTTGGGGTCGAACGGCTACTATTTAGTTTGTTCTATTAAATCATTCTTGGATAGTGATTAAAATGCACCTATTTAATTGCTGTGTCAATTTTGCACCTTGATTGCGTAACACGCTTTCAATGTCAAACCTAGGATTTGAAGAAAAATTCCTAATCCACATTACTTTATATTATGTTAAAATTATATTATTATTTCCCCAAAAAAGACTATATAATAATATATAATTAATACAATTTTAACATATGAAGTAATGTGGATTAGGAATTTATGACATTTATATTTAGTAACCCGCTTAACTGCGAGTGGTGTGGCTAACTGCGTTCGGCGCTTGACGTGGCTACGCGTCGAGTCCGGGTTCGCAACAAGTCAATCGTCATCCTGAGGATGCCTCGTTGAGTGGTGAAACACGTGTCGATTTCTTACAGGTTCAGGTTTCTTATGACTCTTTAAGATCAGTTAAGCGGATTAGGTTACTAAATATACGTCGTCTATTGTATTTTATAATAGATTTCCGAAAGTTCACGCCTGAGTCAATTAACTATGTGCTACAAATTAGCCCGCTGGTAGTGTGAAGTGTTAAGGTATGATACCGATCTCGTTGAATAAATTCGAAATCAAGGTAGAAGATATTGTTTCTCTTTTAGTTTCAGGCATTTTGGCGAAAATAGAAGTTAATTTTATTAAAAAGATATATACTTCTTGTTTGTTTGTTTGTTTGAGGTTTCGATATTAAAATAGCGATTGATCTTTATCAACCAAAGTGTGATAATTAGTGTACTCGTAGCTGTTTCGCTATAAATGGCTAAACGATTATCTTTCTTAGATTTAGATTTAGAATAGAATAGAATTAGATTTTAAAATATATAGAGATCAGTAAAAAAAAAAAAAAACTCCCCGTGCTTTTTGTAGGTATTTGGTATATCTACAATTCTACATATTTGAAATCACTAGTCACTTCGATTCAATGTTATTATGAACTTATAAATATCTGATATCAGTTCTTTATACGAGCTTAATTGCAGCCCATTAAAATTGTCACGTCGCGTCGTTCAATTAAACAAACCATCCGTATCAAAGCGATAAATTTTAACAGTAAAACAAAACGTTGCCAATCCACATCAATGCGTCAATGATTAACATACTCAACGCATTCCTATAGTCCTGCCACTACATACGAAATTACCTGTGAAAATAAACATACCGCAGAAACAAAAGAGATAATCGCCATTTTGGTTTTACGGCGAGCGGTTCCAATTTGTTGCGAATCACACGAGTGTTGTGGGTGGAACTTAGTGGCAAGTTTTGCGGATCATTCGGTTATAGATAATGTGGTTTTTTATATGTAATATTATTTACCTTGCTGTTTTTTTGTGTGGTTAATAGGATTTGGATTGGCTCTAGCTATAGCTAGCTAGCTTTTTTATTTCTTTTATTTAGTAAATATAAACTGTGTCAGCAATATAGACTAACTTTTTTCAGTATCATATAAAGTTTATTATTCTCTTTCAAGAATGAACTACAAAAACTTAAAACAAGACAAACCAACTAAATTCAAGAGCGGCTAATATTCATCCTAAGATTACAATTTATAATTGACCAAGTTTTTGGAGTGGTTCGTAAGGATCAGGGGCTAATTGGCATGAGCAGTGATGACGGGGACCTTGAATGGCAGTCATGACTCAAGAATTACACTTACAAACTCGCTCCACGATAACACTGCTGGATGTAAAGTTTGTAAGTGTTTGAGAGGGTTAAGATAAAAGGTGGAAGCGGTATACGTGAAAATATAGAAAATTATAGTAGTAGAAAAAAGGTCAAGCTACACAGAACTGCCATTTATTTGAGAATTACGATCATAATTCTAGCTATATTCAATAATATTTATTATCTTCATCTGAATCTCACTGTTTTTTGACGGACTTTATCCCTATTAATCTTATCGAATAATCATCATCATGCAATTTATTATCATTCTTAGCTAAGTTAACCGCTTTGCTTATCCTCATCATTTGTTTCTTCCGATATGCTCATCTTTATGGTTTTTAATATTTTCTCTACTCATACTCAAGTACAATTTTCTATGCTCAGAAGAACTCACGAGTGTAAGAATCTCTTAAATTACACCACATTGAGGATCAAAGTATAATTCGGGACATTCGGGAAGTAACAACGTTTTCAAAAGACAAGAAGAGATTTCGCGAAGCCGGAATATCGTTTAATACTTACTGCTGGTTTTATTGTTAGGATTCAAAAGCAGGCTATAAGAAAGTTGCGATTGTGTACTCATAAAATACTTCGAAATATGTCGGTATTATTGTGCTGTGGATATTACTGTTTGCGAACTGGAATATTTAATACTATGAAATGGAATCAGGAAGGTATAATAAAATTCATAGAATTATGAAGTTCCCAAGAATACCAAACAAATTGATTAATTTTGTACAAAACTTATATTTTCTAAATGCATTTTTACATAAATGGTACTTTGGTTTACATTTGGTCAGATATCTTAGTAGTACATAATGCATTCATACACAGTACTTAAATTATTATTATTATCATAAAACTATACATTACCGCTGTGAATCCACTAACCCACTACGTAGGTACTATTTGTATTTCTTATCTTAAAACTATAGTAAATGTACGATAGATACAGCATGAATAAAGTAGCACACATATTAGCATTTTTATGCTGCCATTAATATGGAAATATACATTATTTTTGTAAACGACATTCCTATTTAGCTTTTGTTCGCAATATCATTTGAATTTCACCATTTAGATTCAATTTATATAATAAAAAGTGTACTACGGCAATTCGATTCCAGTTTATCCTTTGCAAAAAATGATTTTCAATTTTCAAGACTAATAACGAATCATAACGGGGTTCACTCATTCCCAAAATATCTTGTTATGTCGTATAAAGGCACTATTTTATCATTTACTTTATGTATTAAATCTACAGAGATCTTACTGTTGAATGTTCCTACAGTTTTATGTGCAAAACCATTAAATTATTACTGGGGTATATAACTTTTTAACTTAAAAACTATTTGACTACCTACTAACCTCAGTCTAACTTACAATCAAACTTTCTTAAATTCTACCTTTTTCACAGTCCCTGTGCTTGTTTCAGTATCATTCGATGAACCAGAATTAGAATGTTCCAGTTTTACTGAATCATCTCTACTTTTAAAACCACCCCTTTTACCCTTAGAACTACGGTTCAAAATGGAAGGCGTTCTGATGCCTTTCCTTTGTTTAACTTTAACTGCTTTTTCTGGTGGTCTGTTAATACTATCTGTCCTATGCTGCAGTTTGTTCAAACCAAAATTTGGTTTTATTTGGGCAGTTTTTTCTAAATCACTCACATCTGGCAAAAATAAATCACTTACACATACATAATCTTCTTTTTTTTTAGGAACTACTATACCGGGATTAATCTTTACTGGCACAATTTCTAATTTCTTCTCAAAAATCGAGTCTGGGCCCTTAGAATCTAATACATCGTCCATATTTGTTGGTGAATCAACGCCACCGATTAATTCTTGTATAAGTTTATCTTCAAATTCTTCATCTATATCAATATCGTCATCGTCATCTTCATCAGAACAAAACGATGAGAATGATGTAACTGAACCAGCTTGGATGTGAAAATCAGCAGGAAGGCGAATCCTTGGCGCATTTGTAGGTATTTCGACCTGGCTGGGTGATGGTGTGATTACTATTCTAGGTTCTTGTGAAGAAGGAATGTCGCTAGACGCTATAATCACTCGAGGAAACTCTCTGTCTTTTGCCAATATAATAGTGGTTTCTGGTTTACTACTGTCAAATGATGCATTGCGCGAAGTAGCTGCAGAATAATATGGCGACAAACTATCAATATTTTCATAATTTTTAACCATGACATCTTCATTAATTTTCTTTACACTGGAAGCATCAAATGAAGACAATGGTTTGGTATTTTTGTATGCGAGACGTCGCTCCAAAGTTGTGGTTCTTGGTGGGGGCTGCGGTGGGACCCTAGGGCGATCATCCATAGATGAATATCCACGAAAAGTTTGCAAAGATGTTGGTTGTAGCGATAACCGCTTTTGGGCTTTTGGTAAATCAGGTAGTACTTTAGGGAAATTCATCTTTTTGATAGTCAATAAGGCTTCTTCCGCTGTCATCGGGTTAGCTTGTGAACGTTCTTCACGAGATGTCACATTTATATCATTTCTAAATGTGACAGGTGGTAAGATATTCGCAAGATTAGCAGACTCCATCTTTTCTAGTAATTTATCATAATTCACATCAGTAACTGGATCAGATGAGGAATGCTTATGAGAAATCATCAAAGGTTTATCTTGAACTGATAGAGTAACAACATTTGTGAATGTTTTTTCATCGTTTTTTGGTTCGATATAACTCGGAACCTTAAATTCAACCTCCGTAGATTTTTCAACTTTACTGGAATGTATTTCGCCACCCCCATCGAAAGATTTAGATATTTCGATCGGTTCTTGATTTAATATCGAGTGAGTTCGAGCGGCAGGTGTCGCATCTATCGCTACTGATACTTTTTTAGACTTAATACTTTCAGTAGCTTTGCTTTTTATGGAATCATTAGATTTACTTGTTTGTTTAATACTGTTGAGTGATTGTTTATTACTTCCTATAGAAGAGTGTGAGCCAAGTGCCGAGGTGGATGTAGTTTTCTCAGATGTTCTAGTTTTACTGTATGTTTTTGATGCAAAGCTCTTAGAATTTACACTGTCATTCATCTGCAGGCTGTCTTTTTTATTTTTCTTTGTATCTGAAAGTAGCTCTTCTGATCTCGTGAAAGGTTTCACTACAGTCATATGCTTCTCGTTTAAATCAGAATTAGATTTTCTAAGTATACCCGGAGAGCACCGGTGCATCATTTCATTGGCAATCCAGTCCCTTACTTTGGTATGAGCATCCAAAGTACTCGTCGATAAGTGCCTCCTTAACTTAAATCTCTCTCTAAACCCTCCTGAGTCATCAGATTTAGGCGTCTTACAGGGATCAGATTTCTTTTTATGTTTCTTGGAATTGTTTTTCGTTTTATTAAAACTCATCGACTTGATGACGCTGCAACTTTTTTTTAGAGTTTGCAAAGCGCTTTTGTCGTCTTTGGAGCTCTTTTGACCGATTACATCCACTTCGCCTATTTCAGCGCGCGGCTGATGAGAACTCTCGAGTGTTTGTTCCCGTAGTCTGAGCTTCCTTTTTTTGAAATACAATATAGAGCAAATTCCAACGTTGACGGCGAGAAAGAGAATAGCTAACGAGACTATCAATGTAATAGTTGCACTGGACGTTTTTACCGACATGTTGTTGTTGACTTTTGGTTTGAGTGTGGTAGTGTATTGGTAGGGTTTTTCAATTAATCCTGATGGAACGGGGCGCGATGGCTTCTCGATAGACATAATCTCCTTGTATAAAACGTCGGTGTCCGGCCTGCGTACTGGCTGGGAATATGGACGCATTTTTCCGTATATCGATGATGAAGAATAGTGCGGAGTTTCCGCCACTTGCGGTGTCCATATTCTGCGAATTGGATCTGTGAAAAATAAAACTTTTGATGAATATTTTTGCCATAGGTTGAATACGTAAGTTTAACTATAATGTTTATATGTAGTACTCGTACCTAGAAAATTTTACAAAAAAACGTGTTTTTGCATCAATTATGATAATTCATTTTTGTAGTTAATACAATACAATAATTTTCTTACCTGTATTCCCTCCTGTATTTCCTCCTGTATTCCCGGTATTTCTATGCGTAATTTTCGGCTTAGGCGAGGAAGGAGGTGAAGTATAGTCAAACAAAGGATCCACTATGTATTTGCTCATCTTGTTGGGTAATGTGTCAATCCAAAACTTCGTATAGTTGGACCGGTATGACGTATCTACTTCTGGTGGAATGTCTGCGAATAAAATAATAATTTTAGATCCCATCCACGACAAATGAAAAGGATTTCGTGGGTTAAAAAGCTATTAGGCCAAAAAAGAGCTATTTCCTAAGAAAGTAAGAAGTTTCTCGAAAAGCAAAAGACTACAATTTTTCTATTTAAGTATCACTTACCGAACTTCAAGTATGACTGTCGGGTACCGTCGTACTCTGGCCAGTCGAGGTCATAAAGACTCCATTGTCTTCTATCCAAATTATAGAACTTGGCCGGAGCCTGCGAGTTCGGAGACCTAGAAAAACAAACATAATAATAATATACATGTTCTTTAAAATATTTTGGTTAAATTCCTTCTAATACCTACTCGTATGTTATTTGGACAATTTCATATTCGGCGACCTTAACGGATCGCAACTATTCCTTATTTAAGACATACTGGACATAGGTTTTAATTTAAGAGTACAGTTTTCAAATTATTTTTTTATAATCAAAGAGAAATATAATTATCATAAACATTATAATATTTTATGTATATTATTTGTTTAGTTTTTTTTAAATATCTGATTTGTCCCACTGCTGGGCAAACCTCTCCCCAAAAATCATAATTATAAAAATACGAAATCTGCTAACTTCAATCTTTTTGTAAATGAGATGAAGAGTTTCAGTAAAAACTCTACTAAGCAACGGTCTAAACGAAGCTTACCCATGTTTAACGAAATTGGTCCACATCCTCATGACGACTTCACTGAGCAGTTTTTCCTGCTGTGTGTAGTCAGGATCGAAGTGGGTGTTTGTAACTCCAAGTGGTACTCCAAAGACGTACGGTAACTCCTGACCTTGCACGCTTTTGTTGAGCTGGGAAATGAATGATAGGCTTAGGAAAAGTAATAGAAGTAAAAACAGAGCTCAAAAAAATGTTGCTCTGAAAGAGTCGGAGCTCTATAAAAACATGAATAGTATGTTGTCCGGAGTTTAGTAATGGGTCCCAGTCACAACAATTATTTCATCATCATTTCAGCCGAAAGACGTCCACTGCTGGACATCTGGCCACCCCCAAATGGGGAGGTTTGCCATAAGTTTGCTCTAAATGTTATATTTTCCTAATTTTTTAATGATTGTTTGTAAATTTAATTTATTTTTTACTTTCCTTCCATTTTCCATGTGTTAACTTTGTTAGCTTAGTTTTTAACTTTATTGTGCATGCTGGGGCCTCCTATAATTGAAGGAGTACACTTACTTAATACCCGATATTGCCCTTTAATTATGTGTCATGTATTGTGTACATCTTTTGTTGGAGATCCTAAATAAATAAATAAATAAATAAATAATCGACACGCTTGGCAGGCGGTTTGGCGATCGCATTATGGGGTTAAAATGCATAGAGAACGCTGTTACCCATTCTCTAGTGAGTCCTTTAGTCGCCTTTTACGACACCCACGGGAAGAAATGGGTAGGTCTTTACATCCGGAACCACACCGAACAATTATTTAATCACACAAAATAGACCATAAAAGTTGTATTAAAGAGAAATTTTAATATTGCTGTTCCTTTTGGATACCAACCTAACCTACTTAAGCTTGGATTTCCGGAAAGCGGTTCCGTCATGGCCGTCATGAAAATCTGTCATTTTCACCAGGATTTGACATTACGGTACTTTCCAATGAACTTTAGACATTGGCAGAATAGTCGACATCGACTTTGTTTGCCATTTAATAAAATTAGAATAGAATAGACAATAAGGTGTCAAAAACCACTCTGTATTTGGATAGCCGATATTGTGAGACTTTTCACCGCTTTTTTTGGAAATCAAAACTTTAGATTGTAGTTGAAGAGAGCATACTCAAACTTCTGATAAACCAGTAAGAGGGTTTAAGGACAGATTTTGTTGAGTATTACATGTATATTAAACCAGTAGCTTATCTATGATGTAACAGCTGATACCACCACCTGGCCTGCAGTATCTTTACAGTAGTTTACGATATCATTATGAAACTAATTTCATAACCCTAACTTGGGAACGTACCTATACTTAGATACTATTAAGGTGTATATGTTAGCGTAGACCACTAGGGTACCGCTCTCCAAGGCATAAGTTTGCACAGTAACGCTACATTGCCAGCGAGTGCTTGTGCATGCATGATTTGTGTATTTAAACACACTTAAGGCTGGGTCACACTGAATACAATACACTGCCGTTGCAGTGCATTTGGTGTGACCTCTCATATTTTCATACAATACACGTCCTTCTGGATGCTGCACCCGTAATTGGTGAGTTCCAGCCACAGTTAGTATTCCAAGTCGCGATAACAACGAAACAATTTCTGTTATGTATCGTCCTGTATCCTGCAAAGTGTTTATTACCAGCCTATCATTGTCCCACTGCAGGGCACAGGCCTCTTTTTAAACAGATAAGGCACGAGCATTGATCACCACGCTTGCTCAAGACGGGTTTCTAGATATTTTTCCTTCACCGATGTCAGAAATTTCTAAGATAAACTCAGAAAGCGCTTTCTGGTTTCTTTTATCTAGTTATTCTTAAAATGAAAGTCTCAATCGTAAATGACCGGATTTTTCATCTACATTACTTTAGCACCCGTAGCAATACGGTGCTTTTGAAACACGAACAACATTAGACCTTTTGAACTTACCGATCATTGTTCAAAGAATGTAACAAAAGGCATTCGCGATACATTTCTTGCTACGTCTACAGTAGACGTAGCATGAAATGTAACTGTTTCGTGAAAGTCGATTTTACATCAGGAAATACATTTTCCTCTTGCATTTGCATGTGCTATTTACTTATTTCTCTCTTTGAGATTTCTGTAGGTTTTGAAGTAGTTTGTACGGTAACTTTACCTAGTTTAAAGAGCGGTGAGTGACGAGAATGAGATTTTCTTAGAAAAATATATTAAGTATGTCCCTTTACCGTACCAAATGAGTTTATTTTCCTCGTAATTGAATAATTCATGTTCTTATAGCTGCAGCTTAAAGAAAACCTTATAACAATCTCAATCAACTTCAATAACAGGTAATTATTTTATTCCTCATTGTGCCTGCTTACGGAAATCGCGATGCTTCTTTGACAATCGTGTGAAATGGCTTTATCATGGTAAATTGACACACTACGTATTTATCTGACTTTAACTAAATAACTCCGAGTAACGGAACTTTGACCCCTCAAGCGCACCATGGTCACGGTGACCTAAACAAGTAATAACTACTACAGAAGCTAGTAATTACTTCATAAAATAACCAGGCCATTAAAAAAAAGGTCTTAGTTTGATATCAACTAGACATTGGTCGAAGGTGTGTATGCTATTTTGATTTTTGGTAATTAAATATACCTAGTTTTCGATGCAATAGCCTACTCGATGCCGTAGCTTCAAAATGTACTTGTCGTGACTTGATTAAGGAAAGAATTTGAAAACTGACTGACGAAGATATAAAGGACTTGACCGTACTTGCCTAACCATACAAATATAATAAAACTTCTAAATAGTACTTACCGCAGCATAATCCGAGCTGACGGAGTTATGTCCGAAAACATAGAAGTATGACTGTCTGTTGGCCTTCGAATGGTAGTTGGCGAAGCGGATGACGGGGGCCAGGGTCCGAGCGTCACTGAACATGTTCAGGATGACGTCACGGTTGGTCTCCACGTTCCAGCGCTGAGGATCCAGCTTTGATGGTGAATATCTGGAAAAAATAATTATATACCGAATTATGAGTAAAGAAAACGAACCAAAAACGTTATAATGTCTTCTACGAATATGTGTTCATTAAAAAATATAATATGCAAGGTCAAATTAAATAAGCTAGTGAAATTCGTCGGACATAATCCATTTCAATATACAACATATAAAAAGACCCTGTCTGATCCATGAGGGTGTTGTAAGGTATCCTACTGAGAGTCTATTTATGTGGAAATTTTCAGAAAAAAATTAAAACTAAAAACAAGTAATTTTTTTTTCAATGGGGAATTTTACCGGTTTAACTTAAAAAGGATATCTATCTTTATTAATTTTTTATGTTTGTGTATTTTAAACATGCCCATGGGCGACATTGTATAGAAGTATTAATTACAGATTAATCAGAAAACGCTTCACATAGGAAGAGTAGAAGACTATGAACAATTTTTGTCCAGCAGCTATAGTACAGTGGGTTGCCATATTATTAGGGACAGTCACAATTTTTTTGTATTTGTGAAGTATGAGTCTTAAATTAATTAGGAAAACACATTTTTTGAATGATAAAAGCTTTAATTATACACAACAGTTAATACGGAAGTAAAATAATAACAATATAAAAATAAATAATAATAATTAAGTACATAAATAGGCGAAAATAAATATTACTTAGTAGTGATCAGTACTTAGTGACATTTACTTTCGCCTCAATTAGTGCTTCTCTACCCCTGGGCATGCTTTCTATGCACTGTTAGGCACTTTCTTTTATCTTAGGGTTGTGATGCCAAACATTAATGAGCTTTTCTATCAGCCTGACCTTGGTGGTTATCATTTCGGCCTTGGTAATCTCCCATACATTTTCTATGGGGTTCATGTCAGGAGAATTACCAGGTCAATGTAAAAACTGGAATGTTGTGGTCTGCCAAGAACTTGGTAAAGCTTCTGACTTTATGGCATGGTGCTGAACCATGCATAAACATAAATTCCTCACCATCAGGGAGCCATTCTTCAAGTGTCGGTACCAGGCGAGTTTGTAAAACTTGTCTGTACTGGTCTTGTTTCATGGTTCCCTGGACAATGTACAGGCGCTCAACCCCCTTGGCTCTTATCACAGACCACACCATTATTTCAACAGGGTGTTTTACCCTCTTCACGATTCAGTCGGGATGGTATTTTTCTCCTGGACGTCCCCTGATGAAGCTGCACTTGTCGGCTAGAATGTCAAACTTTAACTCATCCGAGACACATACCTGAAAAAAAAAATGTTGTTTATTATTTTGAAAATTATTATTTTAAGTGGTGTAAAACACCAGTAATAATGCAAAATTACCTTATTCCAATCCTCAACCGTCTTTTGGCGGTGTTCCCGAGCCCATGCCAGGCGTTTCTTCTTTATTGCATCAGTCAACCATGGTTTTTTCACAGGACGATGACCTGTCAAGCCTTCTTCTGCCAATCTGCGCTGCATAGTTCTCTTGGACACTAGTATTCCAGACACCTGGACTAACTGAGTTAACAGTAAAGCACTTTTATTTCTGCTTTGAAAACAGATATCTCTAATTATCCAATCTGAACGTGGGGTATGGCTGCATTTTCGGCCGCCATTGCCTTTTTTCTTAGGCGAAATTGGCATATTTAAATCCAATTTAATTTTTATTTTATTGACTGCCGAATTAGAAACACTAGCAATGTCTGCTATTTCCGTTTGGTAATGATTGGTATGCTGGAATAGGATTTTATTGCATTTTTTTAAATATTTTTTTATCATTTCGCACCCGATTCATACTGAAAGCAAAAAAAAAAACAAAATAAATATTATTTTTACCATCATTTAATAAATCATTAAATTTTATAATAATATAATGACAATACTTACATTTTATCAAAATTTTCTAGCATAAATATAAAATTAACTTTGTTATAATATTCAAATTCATCTTTCACTGATTAGCTTATAAAGTTCACTACGGCTCTCACGTAACTTAAAAAATTGTAGTAAATAAATATACCCTTTAAATATCAACAACCACTTAAAATTTGAGTTACAGAGACATGACGAATATAAATAATACATTTCTGGAACGTTTGTACCACTTAAAACTGCAGTCAAGTGCGCCCAAAGTAAGAAATTGATAAAAAATGTGACTGTCCCTATTAATTTGGCAACCCACTGTAGGTAATGTGTCAAAAAATATCACACATAACATAACATCACGCCTTGTTACCTCGAACGGTTGGGCAGAGCTGTAAAATAATTCAATACCAAAATATATTTAGTGTTAGTCTAGTCTGAGAACATTTTAGCCATGTACCCATGATTTTGTTATTTCTATATTTAAAAGAGTGTTCTTGGAGTTTCTTGCCCGTTCTTCTCCATAAAGATTTAAGTTTTGGAATGGGCAACTAGCTTCAACTTTCTGACTAACTGACCGACTATTTGACAATTCAAAAGTGCCTGTAAATGGTTTAATTGAAATAAATGCTTTGAATTTGAGTTTGCATCTTTGATAACCCATGATCCCCAAATCACAATAAAGTAAACCCATCGTCTTTCTTTCTTTCACCTACCTAAGAAAAAACACAAAGAAACCTAAAGTCAAATCGAAAAGAAACTTTACCAAAAACTCACTCTTTCAATATAGACTTCAGTGTTTCATCCTCGGCGCCTTCGAAGATGATCTTAGCATACTTCTTGATGAAGTCATCTCTCTGGTTCTCTAGTACTCCATGTTCTAACTCTATGACGCCAAAGTCGTGGTACCTTTCTATTTCTGACACACCGCTTAGGAGTTGATACCTGAAAGAAGAAATAACGTTAGGGTTAAAGGAGGTAACATAAAAAAAAACTCTTCAAAATTAAAGGTTCAAAAACCATTTTAAATAATTAAGATTAAAGTTATAAAAACTACGACAAAAAAGTCAACTAAAAAGGTTAATTTAATACGACGTTACACCGAGACACGACGAGCCTATCACCAGCGGACAATCAAGACGCTTCCAACGATACCTCATTTGTCAAATTATGATAAGTAGTTTAGAAGTTAAGAGGGAACAGATGAACATACATACATACCGGTCAAAATCATAACCCTCGTTTTTGCTTCCGTTTGTTTTTACTTTTTTGCCGTAGTCGGCTAGAAAAGTTTCCGATGCCTTTGGCTGGTCCTCAAATCAGAAGGAGAATCAAAGAAACGAGCATGATTGCATACACTAATAATTACAGATGGAGGGAAGGCCTTTTGGATTCGTACAGGACAATTTTGAATGTTTCTATTATTTTGTACTATTGTTTCGATTTTTAATTTTTCTCTTTGTGCCCTGATATTAAGGAGTCCCAATAAATACTTTATCATTTTAATATGCATTGTTTTGTATATTATTATACTTTTATCATTAATATTAATATAATTATTAAAAAGCTCCTACGACGAACAATCATTGAACATTGATATCCTAACTAAAATTACAAATGCGAAAGTGAGTTTGTTTGTTACGCTTTCACGCTCAAACAGCTTAACGGATTTGGATGAAATTTGGCATATGGGTAGACCATGACCTGGGTCAAGATATGCTTTTCATCCCGATATTCCTACGGGATCGATATTTATGCGAGTGAAACTGCGAGGCGCAGCTAGTAACATGATAAAGTGTTTCTGTTGCCAGTTGTTTTAACAGGGTTTGGTTACAAACACTTTAGCTAACTAGCTCTACAGCTTTATAAACCTATCACCAACATCCATATTTAGATGACCTACATCCCACTTTACTAACTCCAAACAACAAACTGTGTTATTAACATAACTTACTCTACCATTACTAGATTCGGGCAAACTTAAGGCACACAACAAACAATGACTATCAGAACTATGACCATCAATATCTGCCCGAATATAACGCGTTCGGTGATAAATTCTTTAGATACACGCCTCTTGGCATATAGTGTATTAGTGCAGAAACCTTACTAAACATATATTTATCTTCTTATATCCGGTTTCGGATACACGCACACATAAGTAACATTAGTTTACACGCGATTCAATCTGCTGAAACTATCGGGTCGGCTTCCAGTATAACCGTATGCAGCTGAATACCAGTATTTGTCGTGGAGCGACTGCTTATTTGCCCTCCACGACCCAGTTACTGGGTAACACGATGTCCCTTGGTAAGACTGCTTGTCTGACTGTTGGGCTTCTGGCTACCCGTAACGACTGTTAAAGATCTACGAACGACAGCCGGGACCAGCGGTTTAACGTACCTACTTCCGAGGCTCGGATGGGTCTCGATATTTAATGAACGGTCACCCATCCACGAACCGACCGCGGCAAGTGTAGCTTAACCTTCGATCGACCCGTGTCGCTGTTATTATTTAGCTACGAGATTCAGAATGGATTTTGTTTGGGTTCCTGTGTTTTCCCATTTTGTATAGTACTGTAAGTGAGAACTGTGTATATGTCCGTCCAATTTCATAATTGGACGCAGTTTGTGTTGAGTGATAAAGTTATTATGAAACAGTTTTGTAAGTTCGTAGTATTGTCTATTATTATAGTGTTTATATTATATGAGTTTGTTTTGAGGATTCGAACTGAAAGTTTGACATTAAAATGTCAAACAGAATATTAGCACTTCTAATACGGTCTAGTGTGTTAAACGCGACACCGGTTATTGTTATACTGTGAAGTTTTCTTAGAAATTGTATTGTTCGTGTCGCGTCGCGCGACAAGTCGCGCTGGTCTGCACAAGCCTTTATTATCATATTTGTACCAGAGCTGTGGTATTTTTTTTCTAAATATCGCAGGAATATAAATAACGAGCAATTTAACTTGCCTTGGTTATATTTTAGCGATATAAAGACAGCGCTTTATATCGCTAAAATATAACCCGACCAACTGAATTTTTTGTCTAAGGTTTTGTTGCCTAATGGGTTTTGTCTGGAAAGCGTTCCTCTACCACAAAACATTAGACGACAGTGCTTTAGTTTCGTATTACACGTATGTTACTTTGAATTTATTGAATTTGGGATTATTAAACAAATAATATTTTTGAGCCGTTTGGGGTTGAAACTCTAGGGCCGTGGGGTCCGAGTGCTCATCGAATATTTCGGGACATCGCCAAGCGGTTGGTCGACTCTTCACGTGACCAGAGGGCTGGCCAATTCTTAGGCCAAAGAATCAGCATTGCCATCCAACGTGGCAATGCTGCCAGCCTTTTGGGCACTTTTCCCGCTGACAGCGACGCGGATAAATTTTTTGATGCCCAATGAGCTCTTCCCTTTATTTTATTTTATTTTTTTCTTAACATTCTTGTACATAATATATATAATAGTTAGTTGTAAAATAAATTGTATAATAAGTTTACTACGTCAATATTCAAATAAAGAACTTATAGTAAAAAAAAAAAAAAAACCCAAATTCAATCAACTCAAAGTTACGTAACTTAGTAGAAGTTCTTTGTTTACAAAATGTATAGCTTCTCGTGACGAGGACTTTAGTGTGTTGACTATCGTATTTGCAATCACTTCCATATTTACTTATGGCATAATTACAAGAGTAAAAAAGCGATTTCTTTATGACGTGTTCATTAAAAAAACGATGATATCGATTTCCAACTAGAATTCAAATCCCAGAATGAAATGGATTGCCAGCTAATACTAACTCTGGAAGAATTCCCTTCCAAATTAAATAATTTAATTTACGGGAGAGCAAAAAGAAGACAAACAATTCATTTTTCAAGAGAATTAAAGATCAATCTGGTGGAGGGATTTAAAATTGACAGATCAATTTATTTTGGACGTAAAGCCTTGATTTTAATTTATTATTTTCTTTAGCTGATAGGATGACTGACAGAAGCCGTTATTAACGATTCAGAATAAATCTAAAAAACGGTTTATTTTGGTCCGGCTATCATGAACGAGAACTAATTAATGTGAAATATTATGAACTCTGTTTTCATCAAATTACTTATTGAGTTCTCAAGCCATTTGAAAACCAGCACAATGTTGTTTATGCTGTAAGTCATCGTATGTATGTTGTTAAGGCAACCGAAGATGTTCTTCTATATAATAAAAAGAGGGCGCTGGTGCATATGCTCACATGCATGTACATACTCGTACATTATCATCTGCCAAGCTTTTTCCCCTTCAACTATGTTGGGGTCACCTTCTAGTCTAACCAGAGGCAGCTGAATACCAGTATTTTGCATGGAACGACTGCCTATCTGAGCTCCACAATCCAGTTAATGGGTAACACGGTACCCCTTGGTAAGACTGGTTGTCAGACATTCGGGTTTCTGACGATACGTAAGAACTGTCAAAGATCTCCAAATGACAGCCGGGACCAACGGCTGAACGTGCTTTCCGAGGCACGGAGCGGTCTTGGTACGTAAAGATGGTCACTTGGTCACCCATCCACGGACCAACCGAGGCATATGTAGCTTTGCCTGATTGACACGTGTGGCTGTTATTACTTAGCCACGAGTCCTTCTCACGTGTATATACATGAAACCCATAATTATCGTCCAAAACGCTGCTGAAGGAGTATAGATCTTAAGAAGATATCTACACAAAAATCTGAACTACTTCTAGTATACTCACTTGCTCAACAGATTAGGGTATGACTCCATGGTCTTGGCAGGCTCGTTCGGTATGAAAGATCCAGCCACCACAGGTCCCAATGGTGTTTCGAACTCTCGAGCTAAGATCTGCACCTTTTTGATTTCTGATAACCTGTAAAACAAAAAAATCGTGTAAGTATAGAACTCCATTAGAGACAGAGGGGCACTCTTGGTGAACCAACGTTACACAGTATACGGACGTACGTATATATTGCACTTAGGCGTCGTCCTAATTGGCTACCGATGGTACGAGTTAGCAATGCGATTTCGTCGCGTAGTGTTCTAACATCGATGTTGAAGAACTTATTAAAACAAAAACAAAACAACGCCTGATTATCCAAAAAACAAGAAACACAAATGTCAACCTTGTTTACAAAATAATCCCTTTGTAAAAATACGACTATTAGAAAAGATTATTATTTCAACTCTCGAATAAATAACACAGAAGAAAAATAACAACGGCAATTAGTGGGGATAATATTATTTTACTCGATATTTTTTAGCAACTACAAATCTTGGAAAAAAATACTTCGCTTTTAACCTACTTGTGATAATGATAAAATAACCGAACAAAGGGCGAATTTCACCAATGAAACTGAAAGCGATCCCCACATCTAAACCGCGTTCAAAACCTATCAGTGTCAAAATTACACAACAATGATGATGGGGAAAGTACTAGAACACGGTTTAGATTTGTTGATAGCGTTCAGTTTAATTGGTGAAATTCGCCCATAACAAGCTGTAAATTTCCAGTTTAAGCTGACCTCCCATTGTGCGGAATTCTTATAAAATGCGAGATCAGCATAAACAGGAAATGTATAGCTTAATAATTATGTAGCCGTGTGTACTAGGGGCGAATTTCACCAATTAAACTGAACGTTACTGCATAATCATTATTCTATCGGCCAGGAAATATTTCTACTGCTGAACTTAAGTCCCAGAATAGAACCATAATCATGCCACTTTCAACCGTCAAAGGGAAAATAATCACTCCTCTTGGTAGGTAGGTATAGTGGTATACCTACCAGAAACCCAATTGCGTAACGCACTCGATTGTTTATTTTTATTTTTGAGTATGTAAGTAAAATCTGTTAAACGAGGAATCGGGTAGCGGTCGGGCTCGGTGATTGCGTTTAAACGACGATAATCTCCGCACGGGCGCAATTCACCGTTTTTCTTTTGAACAACGTGTAAAGCATTTGCCCATGGGCTCGATGACGGCCTATATACAATTAACGATTTTGAAATTCGTAATTATTTGCTTCAAAATAAATATTTTTAAAATTCGTTCAATCAACAACGTAAATTAGATAGATAGATAAATAGATAGAGTCTGTCAAGCGAGTCGAGTCCACAACCATTTTACTGATTTCTTATAATGGCAATACTATTATCTGTCAAACAGATTGTCACAATTTCTGTTCTAACCTCGAAGCATTCCGGTTTTTGTTGAATTTTTTAATGTTATAATGCCAAAACCTATTAAAAGTAGTGTCAGGAGCCTGCTGTTTACAATGATTAATAAATATAATCATGTAAAGATTGAATCTGATGACGTGTTAACAGAAAAACGACGACTTTTGGATGAAATTGTTTCAACAACAGGTAGGTTGGCTACAAAATGTTGATACTTTTAGCACAATTGTCTAATTTTGTTTATTTTACTATGATGTGATCACGATTTCGGTTTTGGTTTAGATTCAGACGTCGTATACATGACATTGAATCTCAATGGGGCACCTATAAGTGAAAAGTATTATAAGAGATTGTTGTCATCTTTTTTCAGCCACCTTGGATGATGAATTAATAAAAAGCACAATTGATAATTTAGTTAAGAAAGTCATAGCCATAGATGAGAATAAAAAAATGAAATCTGAAACAGACTATTTGACAAAAATTGCTGCTATGACAGGTTAGTACAGATTTATTTGTTTACATTGTTTGCATTTTCTACAAATATTATCATAAAATTTGTGCGTTTGATACTGAACTGACATATTGAACTTTCAGATTTAAGTGTGAAAACACTGCGAAGAATTAAAAAAGAAGGTGCTATTAACCAAGGCGAGTGGAACACACCGGGGAAAAAACGTCCACGACAGCCAACTGTAGCCAATCTGGATAATTTTGACTTATCAGCCATACGCAATAAAATTAATGAATTTTACTGTGTGAAAAAGCAAGTTCCAACTCTACGAAGTTTGCTTGCAGATTTAAGAGAGTCAATTGGATTTACTGCATGTCATGAAACATTGAGACAATTATTACTCAAAAATGGATTTGAATTAAAAAAAAATAAAAATGAGGGATCTCTTCTTATTGAAAAGTATGAACTAGCTGCATGGCGACATAGGTATCTCAGAGCTATTGATGAAAAGCGGAAACAAGGAAAATTAATAGTTTATCTTGATGAGACCTATGTCCACCAAAATTATAAAGTTAAAAAATCATGGCAAGGGCCATCAACAAGCGGTGTAATTGACAAAATATCGTCAGGCAAAAGACATATTGTTGTTCATGCTGGATCCGAAAAAGGTTTTGTTCCCAATGCATTATTGGTATTCAGTACTAAATCAAAAATGGCAGATTATCATGATGATATGAACAGAAATAATTTTATGAAATGGTTACGTGAAAAATTAATACCCAATTTAAGTCAGCCCAGTGTCATTGTTATGGACAACGCTAGCTACCATGTAACACAAATAAATAAGCCACCATCTATGAATGATTTAAAGGCTGACATTCAGAAATGGCTAACTGAAAATGGAATTCATTATGAAGAATTCTTTACAAAGGCTGAGCTTATGTGCCTTGTGAATGAACATAAAACAACTCCAATGTATGAAGCTGAAGAATTTTTGAAACAACATGGCCATGAGGTTTTGAAACTTCCGCCATATCATTGTGACCTGAACGCAATTGAACTCACATGGAGTTTGGCTAAAAGAAAAATAGCCAGCAAAAACTTAGGGATTCCAGGTAAAGAAATGGAGAACCTTATAAAAGAATGCTTTAATAGTGTCACAGCCAATGATTGGAAAAAATGCACAGATCACACTATTAGTGTCGAAAATAAGTATAAAGTAAGAGACAGGATATCCGAAACCGAGTTGGAACCCTTCATCATTTCTGTGCGTAATGATTCTACTGACAGTGATTTCTCATTTGAAGGCATTGAATTTCTTGATTCTGATTTTAGTTCTGATGAATAAATACGTACATTGAAATGCTTTTTTTTTAATTTATCCCAAGTAATTTTTTTATCAAAATTCAAGTATCAACAAGTTTTCAGCGTGCTATATCAGTGTTGACACCTGAAAGATTTTTGAATTTGCCGCCTTTTTCATGGGACTAGACTCGCTTGACAGACTCTAAATCATTTATTTGATGCACACAAAAGACAGCACAAAATACAAAAACACGTTTAAATAATAACTAAATACATGAATATAGAATATAAGGTGCCAATATACAAAAAATAAAATAAACAACACATAACATAACTAACGCAATGAATAATCATTATATTTGTCAAGTCAACAATGATTTGACAAAATGAATGGGATTGGAACTGTGTGCGTATTATGCAATTACCCCTCATGTATTTCTTTTTCGTTTTAGACGATTTCACGGCATACCTAAGTACTCGTATTATTGGATATAATTATGTAGGAAAGCCACTACGGGGAGGGGGGGGGGGAGGGGGGGGGAGGGGTAGGAGAGGTCGGAGTCAAAAGAGGTAATTTGGTTGTAAATACAACCAAATTACCTCTTTTGACTCCGGCAAATTTCAACAATTTTCGAGTCATTTGACATTTTTCATATTTTTATTTCATTTTAAAATATAAAATGTCAAATTACTTGATTTTTTTTGACATTTGAATGTAGAAAGAAAATAAAATTATTTGCGGTACCTACACATGACGCAAGGAAAGGAAAAATCACGAAAATAATAATTTGGGGGAAAATATGCGTCACATTCACGCAAAACAGCCATTGCTCAGCATAATGCTGCGACCCTATGCGAGACAGAGCCCCAACGCTGGTTTTCAGCGACAGGGATATGGGTCATTAGGGTCATTTGGTTGCAAATGACCTCTCTCCTAAATCCTTTTTATATTACCAGACCAAAACCAAGAAGCAGTGACTAAGCTAGCTGTGTCTTCGATTCATAAAATTATAAGATTGGATAGCGATAATTCCCACGATGATCAAAATACATTCTCCTAATCAATCATAAACAAACAGCGCACCCCACAAGCCCGATGCGTTGCTAATAAAATCTGTTCGCTTGAACATTAAAACCGGAATGGACTCTACATATTTTATAAGGCTTTTAAAATTTTCTATAAACGTTAAAAGCTTTTAACGCTTGAGATGAGGAATAGAAACTGCTCAATGGTGAATATTCCCTGGTTTATTGTTCGTTTAGGTTTAAAGACCGGCTTTGAAGTTATTCTGATAGGGAATAATGTAAATGGAATGGGGTGAAGTGTTAAATATTTCATTGTATTTTGTACTGAAACTTTTTAACAGTTTGATGACAAAGAAGATAATCTTGATTCTTTCTCAATCTTGATTGATAGATTTCATGCGTTTACGAAATATGTGTTTTTGCTTAATTTAGACTTAATATAACGTCATAAACTATTTTAAATTACAGCATAACTTTAAATACATAACGCAAATTGAAAGACTGCGACATAAACTGAGTCTCCGAGTAGCAGCATTGAGTAGCCCATATGAGCACGGAGCTAAGCAGAGTTCATGCACTTATTTTCCAATCATGGTGGTGGTTAGGGGACTTACGGTTTCTTCTGCAAACAAGTCATCATGTTCTTGGAGCTAGGATTACAGCCCAGACTCTGGGCCACTTGTAGTGTATACGGCGTCGGGTCTTTCGTCATCGCCCAGTCCGATAGCGCAGATCCTGACATCAGTATTGCACGGTGGAATAACCCTGGAAAATATAAGAAGACAGGCTTTATAAAACCTTCAAAAGTGGCAACATTTTATGTGTTTTTAAAATGGCAACATTGTGTTCACTGTCAATGTCAAAGTGACGTTATGACTGGTTTATAGTTTATTTGTGGTGACTTTCCCGCCAATACCCGAACGAAAAGGTTTGTAAACTCGGTCGTCGTAAAATAAAACTGCAAATCTTGGGATTTATGTATACCAGATCCCCTAATATATAACAATAACCATTTAATAAAGACTAACACTAAGTGATTGCGATTGATTGTGCCGCGCTCCCTATGAACATCAGGATGGCAACCAGTCGGTTATCTTTCAAAGTGAAGGCACGTGAACATATTCTTAAAAAGTTGGCAGAATCAATGCAGCGCTGATTTGCTGGATTTGTTTTCTCCTCTACCTATCGTTATTTCTCCTGACAATGTTTATTCGGTTTATATCTATGTATTAGTATGTATTCATTATCAAGTTATGTATCCCTTATTTTGCACCTGCCATGTTTTGCCTCGGCATCACCCTTTTTTTTTTTTTTTTTTTTTTTGGGTGGGAAATCATCAAATGACTCCTCCCGCTCTGGGCGGAGCGAGAGGGAGTGTCAGACTTTTACTGACTAAAACCCACCCGTGTTCCTTCCGTTGCCTGTGTGCCGGGGCCGCGATATCCCTTTCGGACAAACTCGCAACCCTGGCAGGCATTGGCCCTTACGGACCCCGTCAGTTGGTGCTGACATCTCTTTGAGGCGCGCGTGGAACACAACGCGCCGTCGACCCGGGCCTGGTCCTAATCGGACGGCGAGCTACCCATTGCCCACCGTCCGCCAGCCCGCGCCTACGGTGGCCGGAAGTCGGCTCGCGACTCCCGACGCCCGGGGCGTCTCCTGCGGCGGCTAGGGGCGCGAGGGCGCACCCTAAGGTTGACTGGTAGAAAATGCCTTAGGCATTAAGTCCGCCTTTGTATAGTTTTTTACTTGTGCATGAAGTTTTAATAAATAAATTATTTCGCACAAATGCTATATGGTTTGAAACAAATATAATATAAACATTTTTCAGATGAAACACAATCATGATGATTTTTTTTTGTTTTGATGGTGGTTTTTTCATTTTTATTTTTGTTATAGCAGAAATCAGATAGAAGATAGAAGTATAAGTGACAACATCAACATTTGAAACATCGTTCCAAAGCCGCACTACGATCTTGTATCGATATCTAAAGATTCTATCGCGCTAACGCTCGTTTAGCAAAGGCATTCGAGAGACGAAAGTACGTACAGTAAAGACGTTTGAACGATAGTGTGATATCGCCTTGAAACGATTAAGGAAAACTTGGGGAGAAAACTCATACGTTCACAATAAAATGTAGCTTGTGTAATGGCCCGAACACGATGTAGGTAAGTCTGTAAAGAATGAAACATGAGGCGCGGTGTAAAAATGCCGAGTGTAAGGAATTAAAACTTTCACAACAGCTGCATTGTAAACTACGATGAAGTTGATTTTGCAGCAGAATTTAACATTTAACTCCAAAATCTTTGTACTTCCGAAATCTGGATTGTTTATTGTATACTCGTGTCGCTTTAGCGTGGAAAAAGCAGTCAATGACTCACCAAAATTTTCTAGCATTCTTTATAAAAAATACTGAAATAAAGTTCGTTAACATCCTGAATCAATATCTACTGTGATCTTCAATATGTTTCAATAACGAAAAACCAGAGTTTGGGTTTGGTTGTTTGGGTTCCTTTAAAGAGAGATATTAGGAAAAGGTCAATAATCGCGATTGCCATGCTAAAGCGACTCGGGTATAGATACGATGCTCTGATTTATCATCTCACCAGCGCACAATCAAATGATAAATCAGAGCTAAAGAGCTGTCTTCGCCAGCTTGGTGAAGAAAGCTTACGAGATTTTGATCAAATCGTAATCACAAATAAAAATCTTTGGCACTTTCGAGGATAACTCGCGACACCACCGCGTGACAAGGCCATGCTTAAGGCCCTAAACCTACAATATTCATTGTACCGTTTGGGATCATTATTATGCAATATTTTACTATACTCTAGACAAGTTTAACTTATGCGAAAATATTGAAGCTCATGGCTCAGACCAAAAAAACTAAGACATAGCGCTGTCAACAGTCACTTGAGGCCGGTTTCGTAAACATGTGTGCACTTACTGAGGTGTAGTGGTGTAGAATGATGTATGCGCGTGATTGTATCGACAGAGCGGAGTTGTAGTTTTGGCTTCATTATATTGTTCGCAGCGCTATGTCTTGGTTTTTTGTTTGGTCTGAGGCTTAAAGGCCGTAAATGTTTAGTGGGTGAAAATAATTGACCGTCTGACAGTAAGGGCTTCTTCTTCTTCTCCGGCACGACAGTTGTTCAAATTCTGTCGGCCCTTAACTTCGCCAGTTCGCCACATCCACGGCGTTATAGAGCAAGGGCTTATTCAATCATATATTGCGTAATCGAAATTTTGTTCAACCTTATTGTAGATGTAATTTATAGATGACCGAAGGCTACCTAAAAGCTCAGTTCGAGTTCGAAACAAGTCGGGTAAGTCCAAATAATAACGCGTATCAGTCCTCAAAAAGAGAAATTGAAGAAGAAGGAATTCAGGTAAAAAAAAATAACTTACCATTCGATATTGGAGAGAGCATCAAGAAATTGACGCAGGCCGCACCAGTGCCATGTCCCATCAGGGTCACTGACGATGGGTCTCCGTTCAGATCCTCAATATTATCTTTGATCCACTGGAGTGCTGCCAACTGGTCTAGTAACCCGTTGTTACCGTAAACGTGCTCTGTTAGACTTGGCTTCATGAAACCTGAAATTATAAAAAGTTTAAGAGCGTTTATTCTGAAGGTGGGCAACGTCGCAAATAGATGTCAAATATTTCACTGTTTTGATTAATTTAGCAATATTACTGTGTGTAAATAAAAAATGTGGCTAACTAGCGAACTAGAATATTGATTATGAAATGCAATAATTAATATCGTAACACCGAATATTTAGTTTTAGATGTAAAAAAAACTATTTGGAAACTTTCCAAATGCGTTTTTTACACCTAAAATGGGTAGAACATCAAATTCAATGTTATAATTGCAATTCATTATTAATATTCTAGTTCGCTAGTTAGCCACATTCCTTGTTTGTCTTCAGTAATACTGCAATAAAAATCAAAACAGGTAAATATTTGACAGTTATTTGCGACTTTACCAACTTTTAGGATAAACCCTCTTAATGATTATTAGGTTAGCTAATAAAAGGTACCTACTGTTTTGCTCGATTTGCTCGATTTGGACGATCGTTACATACATAGCTTCTTCCCATAGGGGTAGGCAGACACTACAGAACGCCATCTGCTACTATCCTTACATACTACTTTCGCTTCGTTAACGGTAATATACCAATCTGGTCAAAGACCAACGCTGTAACGCACGCAAAATTCAGTGCACGATCAAAAATCGCCCGTGGCTTACTCTATGTACTCACCCAAAATCCCCAGCCTGAAGTTGACAGTGATAACCATGACATTCCCGTAAGAGGCCAGCATCCTGCCATCGTACGGGTTGCCAGAACTCCACTCCAAGGAGTCACCGTGAATGAAGACTAGTACAGGAAACTTTTTGGTTTTTTGTTCTGAGGAAAAGGAGAAGATCTTATGTAAATAGTTTTTCCAGTAATGTAAAACAGGCCTGGGATCCTGGTGGCCCTCTGTATTCATTATGCCATTTACATGTTTGAATACAAAGGGCCTCCAGGGTCCTAGGCCTGCATCGCATCGCAATTATGGTAGTTTTAACCTGTTTCTCCCTGGCGGGAGCTATCTGGACACGAAAAAGGATCCAAATGGGTAATTAAGAGTTCCTTTGTATGCCCTTTTCATAGTTGAGATAACCTTAGCCACCCGTTTTAATTGTTGAAGTGAATTGGCAGTTCAGTTGAAGTGTAAATAAAAATATATCCCTCAATAAAATTTATGTTATCTGCCAGTTGGAGTACTGTGTCATGAGTCATGGCACGTGGTTATGCTATTCATCAGGCAGATGAAAAGTATAGGTTACCACGTCAGAGCAAGTGAAAATTAAAACGAAAGTTCACTTCAACAATTAAAACGTTCTGCCGAGGTTTTCCCAACTATGCTAATGAGCAGGGCACGCCGATGAAGTTTTTATGACGTGTTCGTGTGGAAAATGTTGTTATGAGACTTCATTACATAGTAGCTAGCTTTACCTAGTACCTTCCTCGCTAAAATCACCCCGCCCACCAAATAAATCCATCCTGTGATCATTAATTCCGTACATAAATCGAGAAATACGTTCAAATATTCCCATGTAGTATGTAACAGCAGATAACTCCAGCGCACCATACAAGAAATATGCACGCTTTGCAGATATTCCTGATTTAGTGTCAGCGTTTGACCGATCGACCGCTTCAAATGCGTTGCAGTGAAACTGACCCATTTATTTTTATGCTATTTACTAGACGAACGGAACTCGGAACCAAATATTGAGCTATTGCATTTGCAGTATATCAATGGCTATTGCATACAATTTGAGGCGGTAAAAAGTCAAATTTTGTCGTTCTCGTTTGATTTTTACCATAGAAATGTGAATAGCACGCTGTGTTTGATGGGTTTAGGTATAAAATTGATTGTGTAGTCCGTTCTGATTCGACTTCATAAATTATCTATTGCTTTTACTAAACTGCATGTGTAGTTGTGGCGGGGACGTAGGCGTATTATAGGGACAAACCGGCACAGTATAAATAAGTAACAGTATTATATCATCACAGAAAACGGCCGAAACACTATCGAGTGCGCGGCAGTTACACACGCATGCGGAAGGTTTATCTACCGAGTAGCCGTAGGTAATTATTTCATGGTCACTGCCGTAACATAATACTGTTACTTAATTATACTGTAGCACCGGGTTCCAATATATTTTTAACTATCTATGGTTTTTACACAACAAATTCATGCGAGTTTTTGTTAAAGTTTTTCGTGTTTCAGGTAAAGTTCATTTATGAACGTTTATTGACTTTTAAATTCTGAAAGTGGGCAACGTCGCAAATAAATGTCAAATACTTCGATGTTTTGTTTAATTTGGCAATATTACTGTATGGAAATAAGAAATGTGGCTGACTAGCGAGCTGATTAATAATGACTTCCAATTATAACACTGAATTTGATGTTGTAACTGTGTTAAAAAGGCATTTGAAAAGTTTCCAAATACTTTGTTTACATCTAAAACTAAATATTCCTGTGTTACTGTATTAATTATTGCATTTCATAATCAATATTTTAGTTCACTATTTAGCCAGATTACATATTGCCAAATTAATCAAAACAGGTAAATATTTGGCAGCTATTTACGACGTTGCCAACTTTTAGGATAAGCGCTCTTAATTTCAAACGATTCTCAGAATTGACACAAACATCAGTCGAGTGCTTGGTTTATTCCAGCAGCCTAATTACGCAACTCATTTTATTTCTGAAACGAAAGTAAGTCCAATTTTAATCGCTTGCCATAATAGGAATTACGATTTAAAAAAAATACCAATCGACGGAAATTGGTTAAGGTTGTTGGTTTGGGTTTTGTGTTTTGTTGCACCATTTATGCATGATTAATTTTCAAATTATTGTGCTATAATTTAATTTTGTTTTAATTATAACTGATGCTCTACTAGTGCTTATACTTAAATGAAAATGTACCATGATTGTCGAAAAATTAAAACACTTTCTACCAAAAACTACCATAATTGGAATACATACGTAACAAAACGTTTTTCTTTTCTCGTTTTTGTTATCTGTGGCCAATGACAAAATCGTAGAAAAGCAGTGTTGTCAGATTAGTGGGATTTCCACTAAACCTGGGGGTTCGGACATCCCTACTGGCGGAGAAAACAATACAATCAATTACTGAAACTTTAACTCGAGAAAATATTAAAATAACACGATAATGGCATGTTTTATTGTTTGTTTTAAAACCCGTGTCAGTGATTTTTCGATTTATTTCTTTCAAATGCCTAAACCACTGCGCATTCGAACGCTGATTTGGAAAGACTGACACAGCATGACGAATATATTGAAGCCACACAGAAACTCCGCCCGAGTGGAGATCGAAAAACAAAGTCATTTAAAAAAGAACCCACAGTACATTTATTTCCGGGATAAAAAAATCTGCCTTTTTGCCGTTTGAAAACAAACATCTTCTCATTTATTATACTGCGACTGCTATTTGGCATGCCACCAACGCAATAGAAGTCAAAATCGGTTGATCGGACTGTAAAAAAGGTTTATTTAAATATCTAATCTTATTTTCTGGTGGTTTGAAGAACTGCTAGTGGACTAGACATAGGCGTTTTTGGATTTTTACGCAAACGGATTTTTATGCTATTTCAGATTGTGAAATCGATTTCAGTAGAGGCTCCGGCTTGCAGTTTCGATCGTCTCTAGTAATATTATTCGGTTGTAAGTGCATCGATCAAAACTATTCAAACAAACAAATACTTGTTAACTTGTTTAATAATGAATTTCGACCCCTTTATAAAACCCAGAAACCTCTAAACTCAACATAAAAAAAAAAAAAAAAAAAAAAAAAAAAAAAAAAAAAAAAAAAAACATGCAGGTAATATTTTTTCATAATTATTTTCCATACAAAAAGTGAAAAATTCCATATAAAACATTTCGAGGCTGCACCCCCTGCGCGCCTAAGGCTCTAAAAAAAATCACGGGTTAGAGCAAACCACGGGTACCACGTGGATTCGCGATTGTCAAATTCGATTTTAGTTGTGTCAAAATATTTTTTTAATTTAGAGAATTTTATTTGCAGAATATTATAGCTCTAAGATTCTCATTGCCAAAAGTAAGGAATTTTAGTGATAGTATAGTTAGTTTAGTTCGGTGTACAAGAGATCGGCACCATTATCTCCAAAATAAGTTAACTTAGCCTGTCATCAAATTTTTTACTAGGTAGCTGGTAGGTACCTAACAATTAGCTTCATTTTACCTACAGCAGACTAACGGAAATATATTTTTTTTGCAAATTTATATATTTTTTAAGCATTTTCGTGTCATATAAAGTAAGTAAAATACTTACGTAAACTTGACGAATGAAATGTGTAGATATCTTTACTCCAGTTTAGGATTAGAATTAGAATTTATTTATTTCTCAGTATATGGTAGGTACATTGAGATCTAACATTAAACACTGTTTCACACATACTACCATTGCTGGTGTAGAAATATTAAATAATAAGCTAGGTACATGCAAATCAGAACTAGGTACATTATAACAATACTCGTATTATATAAAATTATGAAACTTTGCATTAATTTATGAATTTATAATGTTAATGACAAATTAATAACCTGATAGATTCATCAAGAATGCATTATTTTTAATGTCAAAATATTAATAATTAAATGAAAAATATAAATCATAATGTCAAAATATCACAAAAAAATAAAAAAAATAAAATGTCCAAGAATTCATAATAATGTCAAAGTACTAATGTCATATTAAGATTTTAATTACAGTATCAAAAAGTATGATTTAAAAATTCATTGACGGAATAAAAGCACATGTCTAAAAGCCAATCAAACATTTTACATTTAAACTTATTAATTGGTAACATTCTCAGGGCAGGTGGTAATTTATTATAAATTTTAATTGACATACAACTGGCATTTCTACTGTACAATTGCAATCTCTGAGCAGGTACTTTTAATTTCCCGGCATTTTTTTTGTTCAGTCTTTCGGAAACTTGTTCAATTAGTTGAAATAAATGAGGGTATTTTTTTACAAATAGACAAACTTCAAAAACATACAGAGTGGGAAGAACACGGGAGTGGGAGAATTTTCAATTCCTTAAATAATGGCCTGCAATGGTCAAGATATTCCGCTCCACTCATGGCTCTAATACATTTTTTTTGCACTATGAATGCCCTTTCTACATCCACTGAATAACCCCATATCACTAGGCCGTAACGCAATACTGATGAAACATACCCATGATACGCATTTAGGACTGTTTTTCTACTGGACACTAGTCTTAACTTGCGAAGAGCATATACAAAGGTTAGGTTGCTAAGTAAAGGTATACAAATCGTAAAAAGGGTTTTATAGAAAACACTTTCTTGTTTAAAAATACGATTCAACCAAATTTAATTTATTTTAGATATTTATAATAGTTTCCTCTTTTATTAATGTATGTTCAATTTTATCATTTATTCTTAGGTACTCTTCATAGGACATATAATTGCTTCAGAACAATTTTGTTTTTCTCTTTCTCTCTTACTCTTTTTCTGATTACAAAATATTCATCATCATCATCATTTCAGCCGAAAAACGTCTTTATTTATCTAACTAAACCTATGGGAGTATAGAGAGTTTAGTACATGAGTACCTAATTAATCTCTTGTTTGATTCTAGATGGCGAATGGATACGTAATATTTGAGTTTTTGGAAGCTAATAAAGCAGAAGCCAACAGCTATATATTTCAGGATCAAACAGAACGGGTACATTTTCATTGACCTCTTGTTAATGATGAAAGTGTGTAACCTATCCTAAAATATTATTGAAAAAAAAACAAAATTCTTACTGTAATTTTCTCTTCAAAAAAGCTAATCTGTATTTATTTGATAATCTCCCCTCTGAGTGGATGAAAAGGGAAAATAGTCTAGTTAATTGTACCTAACTTAATTTGGCTTTAGGGATTTCAACCTTGTGTGTTTCAGCATAAGGTTTGTTATTGAGGAGTAGTTGGATTTATTTTTTAGCTCTGCTAAATGTAATCGTTGCAAAGATCAAAGGAACCTTTCCACAAATCAATCCTGTCTAACCTTTTTCCGTTTCTAACTAATGTTGAGGTATTGTTGCCTAACACAATATTTTTACTGGTAGGTACCTTTAAATCCTTGTAAAGAAAAAAATAATGGTTCTATAAGTCGGTAAGTCAATGACGGTTGTTATCTAGAATTTATGCTTGCAGGTACTTAATTTTATGTACATCCATTTCTGTTGATTGTTTGTGACAGTGAATTTATAATTATGTACTTTATTTTCAAGGGAGGCTTACTTATATTATAAACTACTATCAATTGAAAAATCAATCGACCAATATAATTATCGGTTAATATATTTTTTTAATATAATACCTATTATTTTGTCATAAAAATACTTTGTAATGTTATTCCTATTTCCGCAGTGGATTACTTCAAAACTTTGATGACATTTCCCATTTTAAATTAATATAGGTAACCGAAACTTTTTCTAGAATCGAATTCAAAATATGAGACTTTTACCGCCATCTAGTATCAGTTTGGTAAACTACTGCCGATGGTGAAGACATTCCATCTGAACGCGGTTTTGTATTTACCTCGAATCAGAAACTGAAGGCGGCAGCTTGAGTAGTCCTACGTTTCGTTCATAGATGGC
The DNA here is from genome assembly GCA_916701695.1 of Agrochola macilenta. NCBI lineage: Eukaryota > Metazoa > Arthropoda > Insecta > Lepidoptera > Noctuidae > Agrochola > Agrochola macilenta. Next base: position 2,280,219 of record OU753554.1, on the reverse strand, counting down.
GGTGTTATCAAATCATGCTATTACTATCGTGTGTCATAAGCTATTGATATTACAATATCAATAGCTTATACAATAAATTAATATTATAGTATGCATAGCACTCAAAAAATTAAGGGTAGCTTTTATGAATAAATAAAAACTTAAATGAAAAAGAAGTTTAGTTTTAAAACGTTTCATAGGTATTTTAGCAGGCATAAAAAGTCGAGAAATAAGTACTTAATAAATTAGGAATTATTAAAGTATACATTAATTATTGAAAAAAGAAATTTAAAAATGACCACTTGCACAAACTATCATTGTCGAAGGGCATGTAAAAAAATAGATTTAATCTCAGATCCATAATAGTAAAGTAATTTTATATTGTTAGGTTTTGAAGAAATCATGATTTGATTTCAGTTCATTAGGTCTACCAAAAATACCTACCTAAATAATTGCTATACTTAAAGTGTAAAAAACACCCTTTAATTGACGCGGTATCTATCAATCCCTTCTTATCCTCACCTATATCTAAATTTTAATCTAAATATTCAACTTAACCCTAACTAAACGCGCCGTGACTCTAAAGAGAACGCTTTAAAAAAGGACATAAACTCAAGCATGAGTAACGCGAGCGGAAATGAGGGAATTCTAGCGGCGACGGCTTTTAGCACATTACTAAAGCCACGGTTTGTTTCACGCGAGCATGACGAACAAAATACCTCGCGAAAGTGCTTTGAAACGCTCAGAAAACAAAATTCCTCGCGAATCTGCGTTGTAACACTCACAATCGCAATGAACTTATTTTTGGTTTAAGTTTAATGCACATTAGCATTTATCTGGTGCAGTAGGTTTATTTAAATTAAGCATTAATTATGTTTAAATTATTAAAGGATGTTTGTAAAGGATTAGTAAGAGAACAAATAGTATGGTATGGTGTGTGATCATAAAGATGAAGTGTTAAAGTCATTAACTGCTTAAGTTAAATTATTAATGTATCCGCCGAGAAAACATGAAAGTGGAACATGCTAAATTATTATTTCTTGCAATTTAAACTTTGATAATTTTTTTAAAGAAATAATTCTAAAAATATTATGAAGTTGATTATTTCGCGGCCCTCATTAAATACTTTAAAAATAACTGACCATTATTGTTATTACAACAGCTATTTCGATATATACACGAACGGCTGTATGCTAAGTCATGATGGATACACGATTAACAGCACGTATTTGTGATTGGTATATTTTTGGCACAAAAAATCCAAATGATCGCATAAATGAAACTTCCTCCTTACATTCCGTGTAACCGGAATATATCTCTATCCTTGTCTGACGTTTCAAAATAAACAAGGAAAGAGCGTTTTTAAGAACGCCGCGTAAATCACTGAGCCTTTTGTTCAAATCAAAGCGAGGGTTTCTTTGACGAGTCAGCAGTAGGCCTTTGGCGTTTTAAGACAATTATGGATTTTTATACCTATTTAGGTACATCTTAAAACTATTAGAGAGTATTAGAAAATCATTCAGGAGACGAAAAGAAACGAATGAAGAAGTACCTAGTTCTGCAAGGAGACTGCATCTATCAATATTCTTTTTTCCTCTTGACTTAGTCTATGGGGCTATTGGAAAACATGATTTTGACGTTGACATGTTTGCGACAGACGATAGCGGCACTGCGGAAGCGTCATTGTAAAAATTTGCAGTGTATATTTAATACTAATTGTCAACTCGCGTCACAAAATATACAGGTTTCTACAGTTTCTAGATAATATATTAGATAGTATTGTACTAAGACCTAACTATTCACAGATCGCACTTTACGAATATGACCCATAATCATACGATACGTGTAATGTTTGCATTGCGAATGCGAACAAGCGTTTCATTTGAATATGATCATAACACAATACGAATAATGTTGACATTCGTTTGCCACGCTTACTTAGCAAAGGAATGTGAAAGTGCAGTTTGTGAATATTGCCCTTATATTATGTCTGTGGTCGCGTCGCCGATGCAGACCGCACTCGCAACCACAAGCCGCTCCGTTCGTGCCATGAGAAACCAATTCAAAATGGCGGCGCTACTCACACCCATGCCTTCTCACTTGCTCACTACTCCAGTCTGCAATGTGCGAGTGAGACGGCACTATTACTCAGCGCAGCTGTCGCAGTGCGGTCGACGACACTGACTTGCCCTGCTCAGTACTGACGCGTGTCGCAAGCAAAATGGAGGTGTTTACGCCAGAAGAAGACGAAAGATTTATACATTTAGTGTCACAGTTTCCTATTTTATATGATACTAAACACGCTGACTTTAAAGAGCTGCATTTAAAGGATAATATTTGGAAGGACATAAGCAAGGAGCTTAATAAAAGTGGTAAGTATTTGATTTTTATGAAACTGTTTAATTCGTGACCAACATTTTAATCGTCGGCGTCGCGCGTCTTGTCGGTCGATTGATTTGGATTGAAGTGAATGTGTGAACTAGTGTGTGTGCGCGCTCGTGTGAGGTGTTTGCAAAAATAACACACACACGCTCACGTGTTATTTTACGATCGTAATACGATCCGAGATAATAATGATTACAAGTAATAAGTATTATGTAAGTCTTAAATTATGCGAAATTGAAACGACAATGACGCAAAACATGGTGAATATTTTGTATCATTGTAAAGTCGGGGAAATAATTGTTATGCAAATTGATAACCAGCTTAAAATGTCCGTTTATTCAAATCACAACTGTCATTCCGACAGTTTTAAGAATGGCTATCAAGACGTAAAGTGTCAATTTGCTTAACAATTAATTTCCCTGACTGTACTCAGCCAATACTAGGCATTTGATTATAATTTAGTATCTTTCTATTACATATATTGTGTACTATGTAATAATATGAATGTTGTTTACTTTATGTTATGTTAGCTTTTAGCCACGGTTTCGCCCGCGTTAAGGGTCGGCTATACGCAAATCGTGTTAGGGGTTTTGGATCAGTTTATACAGAAAACTTACAGTAGTAAGTAGTAAAGAAAAAAAACGTCTGGCTAGCTGAAGAGTTTCACCAGCCAGTGACAAAATCGGATTGAAGATAAACCTTGTAAATTCTTGTAAAAAAAATATTGAATATCACTAGAAACGTGCAAAAAGCACTGCCGTATTTTGATAACTTTAAGAAGTCGCCTAAACTAAAACCACACAGAACAGTGAACCCACAGATTTTTGCATTTTTTTATAACATTCCTTGTGTTAATATACTACCGAGTTAAAAAGTATCTTAGGTGTTGTTTAATACTCAGATCTTTTTATGAGGAATATATCCCTAATACATTGTTCTCATATAACTTTATTGGATTACGCGGCGCACGCCAGTAAAGCTCAAGGCGGCATAATTTATTCCAACATCTTCAACAATCATCGTCATATTTCAGTAAATTTACTCAAAACCTTAATGAATGGGCATGATGACTAAGCATTTTTTTTAGTCCGTCTTTGAGATTATAAAAAAATATTGGATACGTATTTTTTCTTTTTTTACGTAATCTAAAGATTACGGCGATACATTCAAGTAAAATGTGCCATGACGTCAAGAGTATGTAGATTTTATACATACTAGTGACGTAGCGACCCCCACTCCCCAACTTAATTAAAATGCGTTTTATATAAGTATTTTTTTATTATTATGATAAAGCAAAAAATACATGTCTAATATTTTTTTATTATCTGACTGACGGACTAATTAATTAGAATTTCATTTTATTTACCCAGGCATCATCCCTATTATACACCTAAACCTTCCTCATGATTCACTCCGTCCATTTGTGTAAACCTTATGAAAATTCGTGCAGTAGTTTTTGAGTTTATCGCGTTCAGACAGACAGACGCGGCGGCGCGGCGGCGCGCGGCGGGACTTATTTATTTATTGGATCTCCAACAGAGGCTACACAATTACATGCAAGTTTACAATTTAGGAATAGGGACAAATACAGTGTGCGCTTCCAATTATAGGAGACCACATCATTCTCTTATAATCAAGGTAAAACATTAAGTTTGACAAAGCGAAAATATAACAATGAATAAATCACAACATACAACATGATATCAGAGATCGAATTAAAATGAGATACAAAACAAATTAATAATAAAAACATTAAGAATAAAAATAAAATAATAATCATAAAAGACAACAGACAAAATTATTGAATTATGGCTTGGATATTTATGGCTTTTAAACTCAAACTCAAAGCATTTATTTCAATTAAACCATTTACAGGCACTTTTGAATTGTCAAGGAATCGGTCAGTCAGAAATATGAAGCTAGTTGCCCATTCCAAAGCGTAGTAGGTAGGTACCTATGGAGAAGAACGGGCAAGAAACTCCACGGACACTCTTTTAAATAAATTGTTACAAAGTATGTTACATCATTCATGTTGAAATTAAACATGTGAGAACAATGTAGAAAGACGTGCACGTTAGAAGCGTCCGTAATAAAAATATAAAACAAAGAACAATTCAAAAATTTAAATCAGCCAAGGCAGCTAAGAGTTGACCTGTCCCAACTGACGGCGCCCGTTCACGAACATGACGCATGGATTAGCACCATTCAGCTCAACCATTTTGAAGGGAACTAAATGATCCAACACACGCGCCACCATCAGCGAGACATCTGAGTGAGCATGACATACTCACAGCCGCCAGGGCACATTCAAGTCAATAAAATACGTATTACCCGGTAAATGTTAGCTCTTTAGTACATAGTACTCACACCTGTGCTCTTAAATTATAATTATAGTCTTAAACTCTTCAGCAGCTCCAACAGTGTTTTCAAATGTTAAACAAATAGTTGTGGTTGTGGAGCAGGACCAGCATTGAGCCAAGCATTTTTATCAGCGATGTAATCCCCCAACTTATAATATGCCTGCCTGCATAGTGTGCGTTTTATACAAGATTTGAATTTCGTCTCATTCAGTTGAAGTATGTGGGGAGGAATTTTGTTATAACATTTTAAACAGTATCCCATGAAAGATGAGTCCACTTTAGCCAGTCTGAAACCTGGTTGAACTAATAAGTCCCTATTTCTTGTACTATAATTATGTCTATCACCTCTTTTACTAAAAAGATGTACATTTTTTCTTACGTGCATGATGTTTTCATAGATATATTGACAAGGTACCGTCATGATGTTAATATCCTTAAACAGTTCCCTTAGAGAGTCACGCCTGCGGAGATAATATATGGCTCTAATCGCTCTTTTCTGCAGAATAAAAATAGACTCGATGTCTGCAGCCCGTCCCCATAGTAAAATACCGTAAGACATGATACTATGAAAGTAACTAAAATAGACCAGCCTCGCGGTATCCACATCAGTAAATTGACGGATTTTTCTGACAGCATATGCTGCTGAACTTAGCCGTCCTGCAAGAGATGTTAAATGAGGACCCCATTGTAACCTTGAGCCGAGCGTGATCCCCAGGAAAACAGTTTTATCGACGAATTCTAGTTTCTCTTGATTCAATACTATCTCACAATCAGTACTTTTGACATTTGGTAAAGAAAATTTTATGCACTTCGTTTTTTTTCCATTTAATACTAAATTATTAGCAGTGAACCAACTTTGGACCTGCATTAGGGCGTTATTTACGTCGTCAAAATTTGTGGCACGTCTATCTACCTTAAAAATTAAGGAAGTATCGTCAGCAAATAACACCATTTGTGTTTGATTTTTTAATAAATGGAGTAGATCATTGACATAAACTAAAAAGAGGAATGGACCCAATATCGAGCCTTGTGGCACGCCCATTTTTACTTTTAAACCTATTGAATTGACACCGTTTATTTGGACTTTCTGTTGTCTATCATTTAAATAAGATTTTACTAAATTGAGCGCAAGTTTTCCAAGTCCGTAATGCTCAAGTTTCAAGAGCAAGGTTTCGTGATCGACGCAATCAAATGCCTTGGAGAGGTCACAAAAGATTCCTGTGGCGTCTTGGGCCTCTTCCCACGCGCTAAAAATGTGTCTTAATAAGGTTACACCGGCGTCGGTCGTACAACGTCCTTTGGTGAAACCATACTGTTGATCATGAAGGATTTTATTTGTGTTAAAATGATTGAGCATTTGATTAAGCATTACCTTTTCAAACACCTTGCTGAAAACCGGCAACACAGACACGGGTCTATAATTATTAGTGTCTTTACTGTCCCCGGATTTGAAAAGTGGTATTACCTTACTGTATTTCATTAAATCCGGGAAGACTCCTTGGTCCACACACAAATTAAATATTAATGCTAAGTAAGGCGCTATGGTCTCAATTATGGAAGTACATACTTTAATGGACATTCCCCAAAGATCTTCGGTTAATTTGATCTTAATTTTAAACCTTTTTAAACCTTTTTTAAACTTTGACATTTTGCATGTAATGTCCAATTCATCACGCTTCGATGTTTTGTTATACTGCCTACAGAGCCTCGGCAAAACGGCGAAGTGTCCGAGGTTTGTTTTGGAACCCGGCACATAGAAAAGGTTATAATTACATGTACGCGGCAAGCGAGATGGAGCACTTATCTGCAGCTTTCCAAGAAGCTCGATACAGTCAACAACCCCATTGAACAGACTTGACTTTGTTTTATAATAGTCAAGCTAAGCACCTTATTTAATTAAAGGTTTTTATTTATTTTGTGTTCTAGCACACTGTTCACGTCTCTCATCTAACTCTCCTGTAGCTGGTCTGCTGGAAGTACCTAATTTCTGTTCAAATAACCAATAGGTACACCGTAAGGACTATTCTTGCTTGCAGCGCTCGGCGGCTATAGAACCGGGCCGGTAACAGATGTGGTCATCGTGTTCACGGGATTTTGTTTTGAAACTGGTTAGATAATGGACTTCTTTGATGGTACCTTTGTGCGCTTCTACCGTTCCCATTTTTTTCTTGTGTACCTTGTAAACTGTTTCTCTTGTAAACTAAGCTAATAAAAACTATGATTTAAAAAACAAAAACTCTATCCTTAATAAACATTATTTTATGTTCTTTACTTTTATTTCACGCTAATTTCGCGGTGCGCGTCCTTAGTGCGCAGGGTGCGGGCCATAGGGTTGCCAACTTTTTAACCGACTTCCAAAAAGGAAGAGGTTCTATGTTCGTAGCGTATTTATTTTTGGTGTATTTCCACCGATTTCTCCGTCAATTGTGGACTGATTTTGAAGATTCTGTTTTGTATGGAAGGGTATGCTCTCAAGTTAGTACCATATTAATTTTATCAACTTTGTTTGGATAGTTCTTGAGTTAGGTTCAATCATATGTATTTTTCCCACTTAGAATATGTGGATGATATGATGATAACTTCCTGTCACTGTTATTTACATAGCAGGTAGTGGTATTCGAATGTGTGTGGGGTAGGTACCTACCACAACTTGAAATCGGTGGTTTTTTTTTTTGGAAAAAGTTTTTATTGTTCACGAAATAAAGTAAATTATAATAATAATGTATTTATTTCCAAGTATATGGTATTTTGAGATCTTACACTAATAATGTTCCACATATACTACCATTGCTGGCGTAGAAATATAAAAAAAATATAAAAGTTAAAGTCAAAGTGGGAATATAAACAGTATCTCGGAAAGACACAGTATTTTAATATTTTTTTAATATTATAAATAGATACATTAGTATCGCCTACAACAGGAGAGAGCGCTGATGTCTGAAATACAGATATTTTATATTTAGTTCAGACACAGATGTTCAAAATCTGTTCATAGAAACAAGTGTCATTAAGTGTATCACCATAATAATTAAATTGTTGTATATTTTTTAACAAATCAATTATACTTATATACATACTCTCGCAACTCATCAATTTAGCACCAATTTGGTAAGCTTCGCCAAATTAACAAGGAGCAATTTTTTTGTTAAATTTATTGAAGCTCTATTTCTATCGTCCCACAACTAAGCATTTATCATGCACAGAAAACACTCATTCTGTGAATACTGAGGTGGCAGAACTAACTATGATACTAGTATCTAAAATAAATTTCAATTATCTTACTTATGTCCCAAAAATTCGAGATAAACAGTCAACAGTTTCATTTTGAAACTAAAGTGCATGCATGATGTGCCTAGTACTTAGATGAAACTTTTTATTTACGTATAGGGAAAAGTTTTTTTGCGATTTCTGACTTTTTTAGTACTCATACCTCAGTTGGTCCGATAGAGATTTTTGATCCTTATAAGAAACAGGATCGATTGGCATCAAAAAAACGTTTTTGTGAAAACTGCCCATTTTCTTGCTGACTGTAATTTTTTTCAAAATCTGTGAAAGCAGATTAAAATGTCTCAAAAAGGTAAAGACAGTCTTCTAATACCGTTTTCTTCTAGAGACAACGGTTAAGGTAGCTGTCCTTACTGCCCCATCTCAAAAATCCAGCCTGTTTATTACACCACAGACTAGTCGGTTTTACCGATAAAACCCTCCATTGTGTCACCCTGTCTAATTTCTACATATACATATATCTATAATTTTTATGGTTTACATAATAAAAAGTATTCTATTCTATTCTATCTATATCTATACAAATTATAAAACAAAGTCGCTTTTCGCTTTTGTCTGTATGTCCGCGTTGTTATTCTAAACCACGCAATAGATTTTGATGAGGTTTTCACCATCGTTTAGAAAATTTATTCCGGAAGGTTTATGTGTTTATAATACGTTAATATTAAAGTAACGATTACCTAACAAATCTCGATGTTTTGTCAAGTCATAAAAAGCTGTGCGAAGCAGGAACGGGTCGCTAGTTCTACATGAATAAATAAAGAATAATATTAAAATTGCAGATTACATCAGATTGAAGAGACACTGGAGAAACATCAGAGATGGCTACGCACGGTTTAAAAGATGTAAAAGTGCAAGAACGGATAACAAACATCCTCGAAGCAAATGGCAATTTTACAAGCTGTTAACTTTCTTGGATGGGGTTGCTCAAGAAAGGATGGAGACAAGTTATGTTGAAGAGTTGCCTAGAAGCAATGAAGGCGAGTCTGAAGATATGACGTACAGTGTTGAGGCAGAATTCGTCAGTTTTGATTCTCTTCAGACGAACAACACTCCGACACATGCTACGGAGAATATCAACACAGCTTCAACTTCGGTCAACTCCGTCAATGCAAATCATAAAGGTCGCGGAGTCTCATCAGAGACAACCAACTTCGAAAGCTTGCTTAGTTACTTCAAAGAGAGGGACGAAAGACGCAATTTGGCAGCCACAAGCCAGTCGCAAAACAGTAACCCTGATAGCGACGTGGTATCTTTTTCGATGCACGTTAAAGACATTCTAAATAAGCTTCCTCCTGTCCTACAAATAAAGGCAAAAAGGGACCTTTTTGAAATACTTTTCAAGTATGAATTAATGGCCGTGCAACAAGCAAAAACTACCAGCGACCATGTGGCTAGTGGTTCAAGAAATTCTAATTCAAAATCTGATGAATATCCACTCAGCTATTTCTCTAAAGCTGCTGACTGATCTGCCATTATAGGTTGTCTCAAGGGAGAGTAAAAATAATATGATTAAACTCACTACTTCAGTGGTATTTCTTTTATTTAGTCTAAGCTCTTTAAGGATTAAAGATACGTACAATTATAAATCGATTTTTATTTATTTATCCCGAAAGCAGTCCCATTTTTAGAGTTCCGTACCTCAAAAGGAAAAAACGGATCCCTTATAGGATCATTCTTTATCCGTCCGTCTGTCCGTTTGTCACAACCATTTTGCTCCACATCTAATAGACCGATTAGGTACAAATAATATCAATTTCAAACACGGACGTGTAACGTAAATAAATGAATTTTCAATGGTCACTTTTGAGAGGTAAACTATTTTTTTTATTAAATTATGAAATTTAGATATATTTTTATGAAATAAGCCATAAATTCGTTAGTGCCTATAAACATTTGTGATCTCTAAACCTAACACATTCACTGCAGTGTTCATGCTAATGAATGATTTTAGAAACACATGCCGTGTGGTTCCAGTTACAGAAAAAAGCTTAGAGTCTGGATTTGTGCCTGGTTGATGGTTTTCGGTTTGTGCTGGTTGTAATCTTTACAAATAATAAAGCTGAAGAGTTTTTTTTTTTGTTTAAACGCGCGATCGGGAACTACCAGTCGGATTTGAATAATTATTTTTGCATTTGATAGCCTAATTCTTAAGGAAGGCTATTTAACATTTCGCAATGACCCATAGGAGCCGAGCAAAAAGATAAGAAAACACAGAAAGAACGGTAAGCGAAAACGAAGTAACAGCGCGAGCGGGCGATGCGATGCGACGGGGTAGGTCGAAGGAATAAGAAAGAACACATGCAAAAATGATTTTTTTATTATTCAATAATTCTAACCAGGATAAGTTAAATATATTTGGATAGACATCCCAAAAACTAGTGGTTCTAACTATATCATAAATTTTTATAGACCTCTAATTATGAAAAAAAAATGTTTTTTGTTTTAGTGTGAATTTACTCCTAAAACGAACAAACCTTTCTAATTAACTAGGATAATATAGTGAACACACCCCAAATTACTGTCAATTGATTGCCAGTAGTGACAGTACCATGAGTCAATTAATGTCATAAGCTGGGAACAAATTATCGGACGCGTCTGTAAGCCGCGGCTGACAGTCGCGATCGATGAGTGTGCACGTTGTTCCCAGCTCCAGCTGGCCAGATTTCTATCAGACGTCCAAACGCTCAAGGACGGCCCAAGATCACGTCCGCGACTTACGACCGATAGTTTTGCACAGTGCTAAGTGTACTATCCAGATACAAATAAGCTGCGACTGCCAGCTGCGGCTTACGGATGCGTCCGTTAATTTGTTCCCAGCTTTATTTGGCATATTCAAATAGTAAACTTGTCTAAATTGACACATGTACTGTCAATTGATTGGCAGTAATGACAGTATCATTTGTGTCAATATATATGTCGTATTTGACTTTGACCTCAGAGTAATAATTATTACTCTGAGTATTTGACAGATGAATAGAATCATCTGTCAATTAAGACTGTCAAAGTATGTGGGAGGTTTTATTTGAGTTGCCATCAACAAATAAAATATAAAGATATGTATGTACTAACATTAAATAGATTATAATTTTTCTCTTAAATGGAGGGGTCTAAAAATATTATTTCAGTGGTTCCTATAGTTCCATATTTTGTCGCTTTTATTTAGGTGTAGTTCGATGCTGGTTAGATTTTTCTCGGAATAAAAAACCAACGTCACTACAAAAAGCGGACATCTTCTTTCACGTGGACGAAGTCGCGGGTGAGATTATGACAGACTTGTCAGTGGCAGCAACCCAATAGCAACCTTATCATAACAAAAATAAAGTTCACTGTGCTTTTGACAGTGATGCAAAAGCAGAGGTAAAATACCTGAATGGACTGTACATCTCTGACTATCCCTTCGAGAAATATTAGCATGATGTTGTACTAATTACCTTTTAAAGTGGCTATAATAATGACGTTATCATAGTTATACTACAGAATTCTAAATATAAAACAGGAAATGTTTATTAAAATGTTTATTTGTAAAACATTTATTTACTGACGAAATAGGTTAATTAGTACAGCTTGTAGGCAATTAGCCAAGAACCGTCTCCGATAATAAATCTCCATGGCTTTGTAAAAGCGAAAGTTGGCCATAGATGGATCATGGTTTGTGGAACTTAATCCATTAAAACCGAATGTAACATAATTTTGGCGATTCATTTTGAATGACGAAGATTAAATAAAAGTAAAACTACGCGGAAGAGCGTTCGCCGCCACATAGAGTCTGCAGTTTACCGGTGAATGACGTCACTGAAACATTAGAAAGTAAGTTGGTGTGTTTTCCTAGAGAGCGTTTGTTGACACTGTGTAGTCAAACCTCAGTGCCATCATTTTCATGACTGCTGTCACTGCGGCCGTTATGTGGCGGCTACCCACCGCTCTTCTAGATAACCGTGGTAGGTATAAGAAAGAAAATAAAATTGTTACTCTGCAAAAATAAGACGCACATTACGAAGTAATACATATAAAGTCTCATAGTTACGCTTGTCTGTTGCATACCCTTAGTGTAATATTTACAAACTGCACTTTGATTTTGCTTAGTAAAGTAAGCGTTTCATATGAATGTGAACCTTATTCTGACATGGATAATGTTTATATTCGTTTTAGCCAATGTAAGCAAGTAAACTTCATACTCGTGCCGGACCAAGAAAAGCTATACGCGTGTCAAGATACACGTGAAGTCGAAAAACAAGGACCCAACACAATTATGTCCACATACTCCTAATATTAGGCGCGTAATAAGGTTCCCTCTGCTGTGACACAGGCCTGCGTGTTGGATTACAGCCCAAGGGTAATGCACCACGCCGCGCCGGCTCTGTGCGGATTGGTAGATGTCACATGGCTTCGAAGTTTTAGTTCTAGGATATGCCGGTTTCCTTCACCGTTTTGAGAGCAGTGGTGATGAAACTATTTACACAAAGTAAAGCCGACTGGTTTCGAACCCACGACCTATAACTCGTACTACTGGGCCTCCACTGATCTCTGTCGCGTGATAAGCGCAAAATGCCTCAAAGCGTAAACGTATGCGCATAGAAGGCCTTGTTTGGACATGCAACGCTACCAGCGCGCTTTGCATGATCACAATAGAAACGGGTTTGTCGAGGGAATAATAGACAAAATGACAGATAAACAATCACAATATGTCATTTTGTATATTCTTCCGTCGACAAAACTCGTAGAAAACCCGTTTCCATAGTTGTCATGCTACGCGTGCTGGTGCTTTTGGCGCGTGACCAAAATTAGAACTAACGCCGCCATGTTGTTTTTCCAAAACAATTATCGTGACAATTTCACAAATGCTTACCAACAACGCCCCCCTGTCAATGTCATTCAGACGCCAGAAGATCCTTGTAGCCCTCTAAATTATACTAACGTTTGATACTACATATAGCAAACCGCCGTAAGTAACTTTATTAAATAACCGTGTTAGCAATTAATGAGAAAGGAAATGTCAAAGATCAGGGAAAACCACAGGGTTATAATAAATTGTGAATTAAGTTAAATGTACTGAGGAAGGGTCACATTTTATACAGAACAACGGGCTAAAGGTTTCATATTTAACTGTGAGTACCTATGTATTTTATTATTTATTGTTATGACCTATATTTTAGATGACTAGACTATTAATTTAGCTTTCTCAGTGAGGGTTGGTGATTTCATAATCACATATAATAAAGCTGAAGAGTTTGTTTTTTGTTTGAATATGCTAATCTCTGGAACTACTAGTCGTATTTGGAAAAAAAAAATGCAGTTGATAGCGCAATTCTTGAGGAAGATATATGGCCGTCATGAAAATCTGTTATTTTCATACTACGTACGTATTTGACATTAAGGTGTAACAAACCACTCTGTATTTGGAAAACTGTTAATGTATGTGCGCTTTACTTTGTGTACATTATTTCATCACCACTGCTCTCAAAACGGCGAAAAGGAAAACGTCGTCAAGAAACCGGCAGGTTTTAGAACCAAAAATTCGAAGTCATTTATGACATCTACCATCTGGGCTGGCGTGGTGGATTACGGCCCACTCCCTCTCACCAAGAGGAGGCCGGTGTCCTAGAAGTGGGAACAATAGAGGCTAATTATACTATTGCATGACCGTTCACAACTTGTTAGGAAAACAAAGCTTTCTTAGGTGGTCTTAACTTTCGGACGATTCAGACATCATCATTGTTAATAATTGCCCAAAGATTATTCCCAGTCCCATTTTATCTTAAAAGTCAACTAACTCCCTAAATCTTATCCGAACCATACAAAGGCAGATAATTACAGTTTTTGGACATTAAAAAACAAGATTAAAACAATAGTGTCGTACCCTTGCAGTCAACACGTCTACTGCGCATTGTTCACTGGATTTCTTTGTTCCTAACGGCCTTTTGTTTGTAGGAAAATTACGTGAAAATTTTACTGAGACACCGTGGAAGAAATGGGAGTAGTACAAGTTACATGGTTTTCGTAAATTGTATTAGAATTCAGACAGAAAAAACCTGCGAAATATTGTACAAAGGAAATTGTATTTCAGAGTCCATAATTCCTCAGCTCAAATTCGCTCGCACTCTACTGCTCGCGGACTGAGTGAGAGCGAGACTGAGCGGCGGCTGGGAGAAGGCTCCAAGGTGCCGATGGTTTAGGTAATTTATTTTTACGTTGAAAATAATGGTAATAAAAACCATGGTATCTGCATAATAATTTAGTTAATTTATCATGCAAAGTTTCATGATCTAATTTGAAGTATTTTTTGAATATTAGCGGTTTATTGTTCAGTTTGGAGGTAACTTTGTATTTTTTTCTGTCGATTGTTTTATGGAATCGTGCTTTCGTCAAACATGTACTTAACATTAATCTTCAACTTTACCTACCATATATTTATTCCAAAATTGCATAAAATAAATAAAATACTGCAGTATTTTCGATTTAGCGGAGGATCATGCTAAGCAATTTGAGGTATACTCTTAACCATATTTACGGAAACGGTCTTTTCTGAAAAATTTCACCGAAAGAACTTTGGTGAAGAGCTTGAGGTGAGCTATCAATAATGTGTCAATACCAGTTTCAGGTGCTCGGTGGAGCTCGTGGCTAAGTAACAACAGCCGCACTGGTCGATCCATCAGGTTAAGCTACGCTTGCCGGGGTTGGTCAGTGGATGGGTGACCATTTTTAAATACCGAGAATCCTCCGTGTCTCGGAAAGCACGTTAAGCCATTGGTCCCGGCTGTCATCCGTGGATCTTTGACAGTCGTTACGAGTCGTCAGAAGCCCGAAAGTCTGACACCAGTCTTACCAAGGGGTATCGTATTACCCAGTTACTGGGTTGTGGAGGTCAGATAGGCAGTCGGTGCATGTAAAATACTGGTATTCAGCTGCACCCGATTAGACTGGAAGCCGACCCCAACATAGATGGGAAAAGACTAGGCAGATTGATTGACCAGTTTCAGGTGGAATGGCAGCTCACTTCAAGCTCATTTACCTAAGTCTTCACGGTGTGATTTTTAGAGAGTAGACCAGCTGAAGCAGATTTTTTTGACGTTTAAAATGTATTGATTCTCAGCCTAGTTTGAATATATTATGAATTTTGATGAGGAGTTGACATCTGGCAAGCGTAACTTCTTTTAAGTACTTCATCGTATTTTCTTAAGTTAAAGGAATACATCTTAAAGAATAAGATTGGATTTGAAATTTCTAAAATTTTCAATTTTAGTAGAGGAAGCGCATTGGTTCCTGGCTTTTCTTTCTGTGTTTAGGAAAAAGCCTTAAAAGCCAGAGGCTTACGGGCTTAGAGGTCTAAAACTGAATACCGTTTTCCATCATAAACTAAATAACTTGATCCCGTATTTCAAAAATCTTAAAAAAAGACTTGCACGGAATAAAACTTCTTACAATAATAATTTTTCATTGGCTCACGTTTGCTAGGTTACGTCTGGAGTTGACGGGACGTTTTTCGTATCCACACGAATTTAAACCTTAATCACTAGTCATCAGAGTCTAAAATAGAAGAAGGATCAAAATTTAGTAATTCCACTTTTTTCCATTTAAGATTTTATCGAGTTCCTTATAACAAAGGTATTATGTTGAAGGGCACTTGTAGTTCTAACGTTTGGTAAGTGAAGGGAATGTACTCTATCGTAGACTTAACTAGCGTGTAGTGATCTGTGAATGAAAGGTCTGATTTTGTACGTCGTTTTATAAAGAAGTACCTACCGGTCGACCGAGCTCTGCTCGGGTGAAAATAGAGAAAACGATTTTTCCCCGATTTTTGTCCCCGTAAACTCCTTTATTGCAACTTTCATCGAAATCGTTAGAGCAGTTATAGACAACGTGATTATAAATATATACAGGGTGTCAGGGACATCGACGCGAAGCCGGCTACCATGGATTCAGTACATGATTCTGAACCCCACTGCGTTGAAATTTTTCGTCGGTTATAAAAAAAAAAATGGTAACCGGCTTCGCGTCGATGTCCCTGACACCCCGTATACTTACAAATATTGCTCATTTAATAGTATAGGATAGTGTACTAGCTCCTACCTCAGGGGGCTCAGCCCGCGTGGAGGTTGGAAATTATCCAACGGGAACTTTGTACCGCGATAAAAGTGGGGAAAGGGATCTTAGAACATGGTCTACATAACTGCCAATTTTTATCGAAATCCGTTCTGCTATTAAGACGTGAATAGACAGAGAGATATTTTCGCATTTTATAATATTTTTCCATAAAATATGGATTTTTAGGTCGTTCAGTCAATGAATGAGTGAAAAATAATTTGTGTCACGTTGTCTTCACTTGTGTCAGATAGGTTCAAGTGATTTTAGTAAAATTAGCCGGTCAGCAAAATTGGCAACAGGGCTGACTATCCTGGGAGTGATGGACGATCCCTGCCATTTACTTTTTTTTTTCTGTTTTGATCCTGGCAATACCTATGTGTACTAAACGATGTGCATGAGAGGATTGACATATTTTCCTGCAATCTGAGTGAATTCGCAAGAGTTTTGTTGAATTTTGTTAGTTAAGTATATTTAAATATTAATATTCTGTGCTAAGTCTGATTTTATAGCATGTGTAATAATTATTACATAGGTAGGTAAGTACATTAATTCTGTAGTCTGACTTCAGATTGCGTTTTTAATAGAGTATAGTGATGCTTTGTATTTTTAAGTATTAGCCGTAAGTCCAATTTCAATTTATTTTGTGTGTGTTTGCAAACCACTATTGTATTGGGGTCATCCTGTAAGGATAGTGTGTGGAAGTTTAATAATAAATAAATAAATAATAATTTGTGGGGGATGCATTTTGATTTCATCATTAGGGCTCGCGCGGAAAGGCGCGATGCGACAGTGCGACGCGACTCTGGTGGAACAATTTCTATGAAAACTTCTCGGAAATTGTTCTACCGGTGTCGCGTCGCGTCGCGTCGCGCCTGTTTAAATAAACGCACCCAGAACAGTTCAGCCTGCTACTTGCTAATAATACTATCCTGGCTAATATGCTAAGCTTTTTACCATAATGTGAGCCATTCTATTGCAAGCTGACTTTGAATCTATTGACAATCTTTCAGGACTGAATAAACAAGAAATTTTAATGAACTATGGCAACAGGCTTCTTTAAATAACAAAAAACGCATGCCCTTTTTATTTGAAACAGAGTGGAAATGCTTTATAAATTCATAGTAAAAGGTGTTAATATTTATAAGCGCTTTCACCACTTGAAAGATTTCCAATAAATTCAGACTCAACCTGTAGCAGCCGCATCACACACGCTCCACACATAAAAACAGCCGCCATTTTAAAATCCGTGACGTCACGGCCTACCCCTACACACCTATTATAAGCCACGTCAGCTGCGCACCAATTCCACGTCTAATTCCGGCACTTCCGTCGCTAACTATCTAAATTCTAAGATATAAATAAACATTTGGAACTATTAGAAGTGGCGCGTGGAACTAAACTTTGTTTTAGAAATGTTTGCGTGCCAGTATTTTGAGATGCTGTTGGCGACTTGCGAGTCGACATGAATGGTTCTGAAGATAATGATGTGTTTGAATGTAGGTTGAAGCAGTGATGTGATTAGGATTGTGGAGACTTGCTGCTTGGTATGCAAATATGAACTTTATTATAATTCATCATGAAATGCAAAATCCTTTACAAAAAGTAAATATATTTTTATTTGGGTGCATCTACAAGTTTCTGTTTTGGTGTATCTGTTGCAAACCTGAGACATATTCAAACTGCCTAACCTTTTCCCAACTATGTTGGGATCGGCTTCCACGCTAACCGATGCAACTGAATAATAGTATTATACATGTAGCGACTGTCTATCTAACCTCCACAATCCAGTAATTGGGTAATACGATACCCGTTTGTAAGACTGGTTGTCAGACTTTCAGGCTTATGACGACCCGTAACGACTGTCAAAGATCCACGAATGACAGCCGGGACCAACGGCTTAACGAGCTTTCCGAGGCAGGAAGGACCACGGACCAACCCTGAAAAGCCTAGCTTACCTGATGGATCAACCCGTGCGGCTGTTATTACTGGGTCACAAGCTCTTCATGAAGCTCTGAGACATAATTATTATAATGTCTTTTAAACACAGATTATTAATACTAAAATCAGTCAAATTAGAGTGATGTCTGGGCGCGCCATATGAGCCCGCCTGTCAGATGAGTGACTTTTGACACCAGAATCATATGGCGCTGTTCCCAAGTAATACTCGTAGCAATGCCGGTTGGTGGCAGAAATGAGAATATGAATGAGGTAGGTTTAGTAATTATTGTTCTTGGACTTCTGCCCATCTTTTCAACCACAAACTTAAAGGAAAGTAAATAAATTGCCCTGATTCCTTCCAAAACTCAGTAAGCGAATGTCTACACACACTATTTCTGTATTTTCGACCGACATTTGGCATGATTGACATCTATTTACTCTTACGAATCTACGAGATGGCGCCAAAGTTATTTTTAACTCCGGGAACCTGTATTAGTTTTCTTTGCTAATGTTTTTTTGAGATTTCGGGATGAACTGGTAGAGTTGTCGTAAAAATAGTTTATGTATTACGTTTTGAGGTTTTTAGAATAGAATACTCTTTATTATGTACTTACACCATACGAATTACATATAAAAATGTAGAAATTTATATAGGGTGTCAATGAGCGGTCTTATCGCTAAAAGCGATCTTTTACAGACAACCTTTGGATGGATTTGGAGAATGAGAGACAATACTGAAGTTTAGATAGATAGATAGAATATTCTGTATTACGTACACTATAAAAATTACAGATATAAATGTAGACATTTTATATAGGGTGACACAATGGGCGGTCTTATCGCTAAAAGCGATCTTTTACAGACACCTGTGGATGGATTAAAGTAAGAAGGAGAGACAATACTGCAGGTAGTCAGTGGTGTACCATGTACATACACAATAAATGAATACATACATACAGAAAGCATATGCTTATCTATCTATATATATATACAATAATAAACATGAAACAGGAAACAAGAGCAAGGATGAGGAGAATGGTAATGATGATGTTTAAGGAGAGAGGAAGTGTTTATTTACCGGAATAAAAAAACATCCAGAATAATAAGGTTGTATGTGGTGTACCATTTAGCATAACAGCAGCAACATTAGCAGCATGGCAGCATGCAATTGCATTGCATTGTTTTTTTGTGCAGCATTTAGCGTTTTTTTTTTTTTTCTGTGGTGGCATTTATACATACTCGTACATAAAGCATACTAAGCATATACTACCACTTTCTTTCTTAGAAAATTAGATGGGATAGAATGTAACAATGGATTTGTCTTGATAGAGTTCCCGTGGTTGAGAACTGTTATAAAGTAAGTGGTGTGCAATCTTTTCTAAGGCACATCGGAAACTTCTGAATTGTAGAAATTCAATTAAACTCTTAATTTTTTTTTACTCGAATACTGAACGTTTATTTAACTATTTTTATACAGCGTGTATTAGAAATGTGTGGTCATATTATTTATGCGTAGACCATGAAATATCACCATTTTAAAATTTTCCAACAGCAGATATTTTTTTCGCGATGTAGATCCCATTGAGAAAGTTGTTCAGAGTCATGGTCTGTACCACTCTGTTAAATATAACGACACAGTTCTGATACACGCAGTATACAGCATGATAGCAAATAAGACTGGAAGAGAAAATAGAAAACATTATCGCTTATGTCTAAAGAAATCTCTTCTAGGACACCAGCGATAGAAGACTTAACGTTATCCACTTATTGACATACCTAGCTAATTACTCTTCAAACGGTCTCCTTTACTCAGTTAGCTCATTTTAGATCTATTTCCTGCTACAGAAACAGCAGTCAGTAACACATCCATACTGCAGTCAACAAATAGAGTGCATGGCGGTTGTCATAACTGCAAGATCAAAGACTTGTCCGTATGTAATGAACTGTTGCAATGCTATTAACTGTAGTGTTACTAACGTGTGTGCGACCCACCAAGATTGGCATGTTTCGTTGTTGCCATGACTTGGTCAAGCGGGGTAATTACGTAACACACATAAAATTGAAATCGATCGTAATGCCTTTCATTTTGACAGTTCAGTCACGTTCATTACATACATAACATCACGCTTGTAATCCTCGAAGGCTTAGGCAGCGGTGTATCTATAGTACACCCACTTATGATATACGTTTTTGAGCAGACGATTTTTTCAAACCTATGAGGCAATGGATTAGGAAGTTCCTTCTGTCAATAGATTGTAATTTAAATTGTGTTTCGTAATTAGGGTGCAGCTAAGAGTGATAAACAAACCGATGACAACAAGACTCTCAGACAGCTGTCAGTTGAAAAAAAAACAATTCATTAAGTTAAGGATAAGTGGGGTTATTGTTAAGGGTAAGAAAGAAAGGCAAGAAAGCGAATTAAAAAAAAATACAATAGGCGACGTATATTTAGTAACCTAATCCGCTTAACTGTTCTTAAAGAACACGACGTGTTGCCACGTCAAGCGCCGCGTTCTGCGTTCGGCGCTTGACGTGGCAACACGTCGCATCCGGGTTCACAACAAGTCAATCGTCATCTTGAGGATGCCTCGTTGAGAGGTGAAACACGTGTCGATTACTTACAGGGTTCTTTATGACTCTTTAAGAACAGTTAAGCGGATTAGGTTACTAAATATACGTCTTCTATTGTATTTTATAATGGATTTCCGCAAAGTAACGCCTGATTCACGATTTGGCTTTACGTCGATCGTGAATATGTTGACATTTCTTTGGAATTCATTTACCCACATTAAAAAAAGCATTCCCCGCCACATATTACGAATTCTCAATAACGAAAACCACAGTAGATTTCCTACACAGTGGTCTGTCCTTGAAACAAACTGAAAGTAAACGGTGATTATATTTCTTGACGGATGCGATACGATTAGGTGTACTTAAAACTTTTCCTCGCTCATTTCTGCGCTAAATAGGCAATCCAACTTTTTGATGAACACACCATCCATTTAGGCCTGCTTTCTGAGGGGTAGGTATGCAAATTTTTAGAAGAGTGGGTACTTTATCTTGTCATTAGGGACTAGTGTAAACATTTTAAAAGAGTGACTACGGAGTTTCTTGCCCTTTTTTCGCCATACGAAACTACCTTTTGGAAGGGGCACCTAGTATCAACTCTATTTTTTCTTCTACGAGTAAATGTTGACGTTCAAAAGTGCCTTTTAACTTTTAATGATTTTATACTGAAGATCACGTCTAAACGAGAAGTGTTAATGATTTGGAAAAAATATATATTAAATTAAAGCTTTTTTTAATAACGTAATATAGGAATATTTGTAAAGTTAAGTCTAACGCGGATTAAAAATTGAGAATCACGCAAAATATATCAAGCGTATTTTTCGGAAACCTTCACCGTTTTAGAGATAATTCAATTATTGATCTTTTGTATACGTGTTTTATTGAAATACCTTTGTTTTGTTTTATGTATAATAAATTAATAATGCGTCAAATTGGGGACTCGCCCATCGAGAAGTGTTGCTCCTTGATGGGCGAGTCCTGTTGTTACTAGCTGGACGTACGACTCGTTGCGTGAGCTCAGTCCTGATTTTTTTTATTATATGAGTATTACATAAGTATAATAAATACTAATGTATAAATACACATAAAACCTTTCGGAATATATTTTCGTAATGATGGTGAAAATCGTATCGAAATCCATTGCGTAATGTAAAAGAACAACGCGGTCAAACAGACAGACACGAAAAGCGAATTAATTTATAATATTAAAATATATAATATTTAGGTAAAGGTATAAAAAATGATAATAAATATTCATTTCAGCATATAAAATTAGTTTTTTGTCATTTCAATCTGACGTTCTCTGTATTAGCTCTAGAAAATAATATAATATTTAGCTTAGTAAGTATGTGTGAGATTATGTTGAAGACGTGATATGCTCGTAAAATATGATGAGGAACACATTTATCTCAGTTTTTCATATTATTTCCTCTAATAAATTGAAAGAACAAGAGAACAATCCTACGAGCAACAATTTTGTAGTATTTATAAATCAAAACTAAAAGACAAAGGTGACATATTCAAATTGAGTTAAAAAAAATCTTATTGTAATTTATACGTTTTTAGCACATGTTAGGCCGTTCAAATTCCTCGATGATTCATTCATGGAATTTTAAGAATTTAGACGCAAGTGCCAATTTTGTTTACCATTAACTTTCCGCGATGTTTTAGGAGTCAGACAAAGCCCGTTTTCACTAACACTGGGTACTAACAAAAGTGCGTTGCTGGCTTTTCAACGCTTGACTAAGCGCCGAAAGTTGAAAATCCGATAGCCCGCTTTTATTTAGGCATTAATTTAAGTGTCGCCTAAAACGGCCATTAGAGCATCAATTTGAAAAATATATGTTGTTTTGGTACAATTCATTCTCTACGCTATAATAATTCAAGATACTAATTGCTACTCTAGTGAAGAACGATGACAAACATGTTTTTTTGTGCGATTCTATAGTTATTTACCAGGTTAACGGGTTGTACTCTGCCCTCCACATTAACATTTCTAACGTATCGTAATTCATGATGTAGTTAGTACTATTTTCAATTTACTAATTGTGCTCAGTTTTTTTTTAAACTCTCACACATTCACGAATACGTACAGAGCGCCATAAGCTTCAATACCTACTGCTGTCACAGTAAGATGGATATAGCCGTGATATCGTTATATCACTAGGGATATAGCTATATACCGTAATATAGTTATATGAAAGCGGTTCATAACTGTCGGAGTGCCCTAATAGTTATTTTACTAGATCGTGCTTGTCAATCAATCTGCCTAGCCTTTTCCCAACTATGTTGGGGTCGGCTTCCAGTCTAACCGGATGCAGCTGAATACCAGTATTTTACATGGAGCGACTGCCTATCTGACCTCCACAACCCAGTAACTGGGTAATACGATATCCCTTGGTAAGATTGGTGTCAGACTTTCGGGCTTCTGACGACTCGTAACGACTGTCAAAGATCCATGAATGACAGCTGGGACCAACGGCTTAACGTGCTTTCCGAGGCACGGAGGATTCTCGGTATGCAAAGATGGTCACCCATCCACTGACCAACCCCGGCAAGCGTAGCTTAACCTGATGGATCGACCAGTGCAGCTGTTGTTACTTAGCCACGAGCTCCTCATTACTAGATCGTGCTTGTATCATTGTTATATTCAGTAAGACAATTCTATTAAGACATATATATATATATATATATTATTCAATCCTAGTACGACAGTTATGAACCGTTTCATTTAACTATATTACCTACTGTACCTATACATATAGCTATATCCCTAGAGATATAATTATGTCATGGCTGTAACTAATACACTATTATAAATAAAAGTCGGTTTTCGTGTCAGACCGTGTGACCGCGTTGTTCTCCTAAACTACTCAACGAATTTTAATGCGGTTTTACCAACATTTTGAAAATTTATTCCGGAAGGTTAAAAGTGTTTTCATAATCCGTCTATAATGTTCCCACTACTAGAACACAGGCCTTCTCTCTTCGAGAGGGGGGGGCGGTATAATATCTACATGTATATTAAAATTAATAAAGAAATCTCGATGTTTTGCCAAGTCGCTAAAACCGCGGGGAGCAGGAGCGGGTCGCTAGTAAGAAAAATATGGATGACGCCTGGGTAAAAAAAAAAAAATTCTAATTAGTCCGTCAGTCAGATAATAAAAAAATATTAGACATGTATTTTTTGCTTTAACATATTAATAAAAAACTAGTAAGATAAAATGCATTTTAAGTTGGGGAGTGAGGGTCGCAGTGTGTTATTTTGCCTTAGTTTCGGACATGCCAGTTTTATATTTTATATTTATAGATTAAACCTTAATAAAGCATTCCAAAAAATACCCGTTTAGATATTTCACTTCATTTAGGAGATACAAATATTTTAGTGAAACGTCACTGACCTTCTTGAAAAAGTTTTTCTTCTGTATTTCTTGAATAAAGCAAAAGTCAGTCTCTTGTAAATTACCAGTTAATTGTTGGTTTGAAACATATACAGTGTAAGAATTGTAAGTCCCTAACGTCACAGGAACGGGAATAAATAATTATTTTGTTAATAAACGAAAAAAAATGATATAAAATAAACTATTTACGGGTCGCGTTTTTTTATGTTTTTGTAATAATTTTATGTATAGTACCTTCAACTTGAGAAAATTTTAAATATGTATCTAGCGAGATCTCGGAGATATAGCGTTTCTAAGCTTTTTAAAAATTTCTATGGTAATAGGGTTGTCACAAAGTAGTAAATATTTTTAAGTTGATTAGTTCAATCGATTAAATCAATTATGCTAGCCTATGCTCAACGCTTATGACATATCCTCGCTATCGGATTGAATTACTATTTCGTCAGTTGTCAGCGTGATATCATTTGCTTCAAGCACTTCGGATTCTAATTGGTTGTAGTGAACATTATCTGTTGTTACGCTTAAGAGTTGAAGCACTGATTTCGGTAAGGGCAAAGATTGTTTATGTTTATGACGTGTACTAAATGTTAACGAGGATAGATAAGGATCAGATGATTCTAATGCCCGGTGAAATAAGTCTAAAATTGTGGTTTTTCTGTCTAATTTCCGGGTATGGTGTTGTCGATCATAGCGCCAGTATTTATTTCTGGACTCGCCTGCTTGCTCGGACAACATACCTATGGGTAACGTGCTGGCGTCTATGATTTGCCGGCCATGCATTAATATTTTGTGCACAGTGACGGACATATAAAACCAATTGTATTTTTCCACATACTTCGCAGCTAGAGATTTACAAAAGTCGTCAAATTTTGCAGCATCTATGATTAAGCCACTCGACAGCACTACTAAAATAGTATGCAGGTCATCCACCAGTCATGTCTCTATACCTAAGATATCTGCAAATGTTCTCCGATGTTGGTCTGATAGTGCTGTTCGTGCTGTGTTTCCATCATTGGTGGTCCCCGAATTTGGACGTACCACATCAACCAAAAGTGACATTTTGTTTCTTATTTCAGTCTGTATTTTTTTTTTTCGCTCCTCCACAATTGTGGCTTCCCGTGATTTTTTACTAACCCTCCACTTCATAACTGCTGGGTCATTTTTGTACCCCAAGTGCAGTAAGAACTCAAAAATTCTTATCCAGGCATGTAAGGGACTTAATCCATGACGTAAGGCTTCTGAATTTACGGGTTTGTTCATGACAACATCCAACTTATTAAATTCTGATGTTGTAGCTCCACAACAAGCACAACGTAATTGTGAAGTTGTTCCCGTAATAACGTTAAATACTTTACCATCTATAACAGTTAAATATAATTTGGGATCTGATATTATACTTTGACCTTCATCAGTTTCCGCATAAAATGGTGTTAATTGATTTATTTCAGCCTCTACCCGATTTTTTTCTTCGAGAATAAGTTCTTTTGTCTCATTTTGATACTGGATCTTCAACGGACGACAAAACCTGTAAGATTGTGGGCTTGGGTTAGACCACAACACAAAGCCGTCTTTCGTTTTTAATTGTAAAGGGATGTACGTTGTTGTAAATAAACTATTTTCATTTTCGTTATCACCATCTAAAAACTTTTGTTTATAAAAAGACTGTCCTGTACTGCCATCGAACCCCCAAGAACCCTCAAATGTACAATATACTATGTTTTTCTGCTTTTGTTTGCAATATTGTGAAATTTGTTCAGTACCTAATTTTATGATTCGGCGGAATGTGTGTAGTAATAAACTGTGAAGTGAGACACTTGCTTCCCTTTCAGTCATAGCTATGTCTTCTTCAGGATAACACATTTTTTTTGCTTTTTGTAATTTATAATATGGAGGATAAGCTAAGAAGCCTCTGTCTTTCAAATCTTTCTGTATGATAGTGTAATCTTCCACAGTTAATTTTCTATCAATTACGAAAGAAAGGGCTTCATCAGGGGTATAGGGTTTGGGTTTGGCTTTCGCTTTAATGGATGTTGCAATTTTTTTAGGACGAGTTGGACTTTTCAGACACTCATTGATTACGAACTCTAATCCTTGAGCAGAGCTTTTGTTAAGTTTTTCTCCGCCGATTTCGTCAGTTACTATTTTCGACATCATTTTAATTATTTTTGACTGCGGCTGATCTTGAAGCGACTCTTCGAAACTCTTTCGAATACGACGCATTTGACGGGTGCTCTTTTCATTCGAAGTAGATGGAGTGTCATTAGATGTTCCGGATATTGATTCCTCTTGGCGGTTACTAAATATGTTTGAAGTTGATGGAGCTTCATATGAAGTTTCAGGTATCGGTTCTGTAAGCAGCATATCGTTTACAGAACCCATACCTGATGGTTCTAGTTCTTCAGGCCTTAAAAGGCAACGAGAAGGGAAACTATCAACATTTTTATTTAATTCTTTAGAACTTTTTTCTATTTTGGTTGGTATTTCAATATCGAAAATTGTAGCAAGCCATTTCTCATTCTTTTTACTAAAGCGTTTAAAATTTTTTTTGCTGTCATTATAAAGTTTTTCGCACTTACAAATAAATTTGGAAATATTATCTTTAAGACTTTTATTTTGTACATCAAGATTGTTAGGAATACCTGTTGGATACAATGCATTTAAAATAATCATTGTCCGTTCGTAGATTTCAAGGTCACCCGGTCTTTGTTTTGACCCGTATTGTCGGGCCTTTTCAACCAAAACATTATAAATCTCCAGTTTCGTAAGTGTATTCGGTTCCGTATTCAGGCTTAGGTCGTCGGTAATAATTGCCACTCGCTGACCGGCATGAACGTTGGCGTATTCATGCCCCCCTTGCATTAAGTCCTCTGGTCGGGGCCCAGACGGACATCCCCCAGCAGGACGGGTCAGCGCCTGCTGAGGCAAAACAGTGCCATGGGTCTTTGACGGCTCCATGACACCTCACCCCCGCTTCTCCAGATATTATGTATAGGTATTGGGTTTTAGCATTGGCCTAACGAGGGCGGACCCCTTCCCAATCCCACATAACATCCTTCATCGAAGATAGATCATAAACAAAAGTAGTGATCGAAATCAACCGATATTTTTTTAAATTTTGACTTTTAACGTTTGCACTATCTTTCCATATAAACTTAGACCTATGTTAACTATGCACGTCACAATTTAAACCGGCAATTGCTAATACCTGAGTCAAAAATAATGAATCACAATGAGTAATGTTTGAATGAAGTAAGTATTGTATGTTGCACACAGGTTTGATTGACAACCCTAACCCACAATTTTAAAATTCTATATTTCTGAAATCCTGGGTTTGTTGCATCTGTTTTTTTTTGTGACGATAGTTATTATAGTGATCAACATTTAGGTATTACAAAAAAACGCGACCATGAAGAGAATCGCCAGAAAAAAATTGTTTACAAAATCATAGAAAAAAAAATATTCTCACCTGTGTGAGCAAGATTTTTAAAGTTTTCAAGAAAAATATGGTGCCTATAGTGAATTCTTATCACACCTTAAAACATTTAGTGTAAAAATCAAATCCAAAAACGAGATATTGTGTTTCTATGGTTTTTAAGGATTTTTCTCGATTTAATTAATTTTTCTTAAACTATTGTAGTTAGAGCCGGCGGAGTTTTAATAAGAGTTTTGTTTGATTGTTAGCTTTCCAATAAACACGTAAAACGAGCATGTCCGCAACTAAGGCAAAATAACACACTGTGGGTCGGTACGTCACTAGTATGTATAAAATCTACATACTCGTGACGTCATGGCACATTTTACCTCAATGTATCGCCGTAATCTTTAGATTACGTAAAAAAAGAAAAAATACGTGTCCAATATTTGCTTATAATCTCAAAGACGGACTAAAAAAAAATGTTTAGTCATCATCCCTATTAAAGCCAATGATCCGAAATTATTACACTGAAAATCTGACATACTTGGATTGTTCTACATGCATACAATGTTCACTCTAAAGGTGATCCAATAGAGAACGAAAGTAGTTGACAAAGCCTACAGAATAAGCAAGCTGAAGTGGCTATAAGCCGGCGTTATTAGCCGTAGAACCGATGACCATTGGGGTAAATGTGTTCTTGAGCGGAGACCGCAAATCGGCTAACGTAAGTAGGAAGCCCTCTTGCTACCCCACCACGCGCTACACGCTCAACCGACACGCGGCTAGCGACAGATTTTGCGGTGAAAACAAATGAAAGAGTTGTTTAGACTTTACAGTATATCACGACTCGACTCGACGCGAATTGCGGAGTGAAGGACGGAAACAGTGCTTGGCGCAAGTCGCATATAGTAAAGCGCATCGGTTGAGGCCGTGCATGTCCCCTTAGATGGAGTGACTAGTTTTGTAGGAAGGCTGGTAGCAAGGTTGATGAGACAAGGCAATGATCAAGTTACTGCTAATACTCGTAATAGGTTTATGACAAAAATCCACACAATAAAAAAATGTAAGACCCTCGTTCATTTATTTGACAGTTGATGTGTGATCAGTGATCAGTTTGACATACTTCAGATGAATCATATGAATAATGGGTATTCATATGATTCATCTGAAGTATGTCAAACTCCTGCCAATTTATGTGATAGTACGAGCGTTGTGTACTATTGCCAATAATAGGCGCCGCGGGAATTCTAGTTCAATAGTTGACAGACATTTTTAGAGCTTCGTTGTGCAACCATCATCGTCGATTTACTATGATCCCGTACATGTCGATGTAGATTATTACGAGCTTGGAAAATGTAATTTCATAATTTTTGACATGCTATGTTTGAGGCCCTAAGTTAGTGCACAGGAGCAAAATGGCGTTAGTACCTATGTATTTTTAAATATCCAGATCTTTCTAGAAACATTGCAGCACACTTTAAAAAAATCATTGCGCTACACACACAAGTGTTCTGTCAC
This sequence comes from Agrochola macilenta, assembly GCA_916701695.1. Lineage (NCBI taxonomy): Eukaryota > Metazoa > Arthropoda > Insecta > Lepidoptera > Noctuidae > Agrochola > Agrochola macilenta. The sequence continues at coordinate 2,251,285 of OU753554.1, read as the reverse complement.
ACAACACAAGTGACAGAAAATAAAAAGGTTGACTATCTCGTTGGTCCGGGGACCAACGAGGTAGTCAACCTTTTTATTTTATTTTAGATTGAATCCCCGGTTCAATCCCCGGATAACACAAACTGTTATAGTTATAATGGTTTCTCGTCAAAGTAATTCTGAGTAGCAGCCAAGAGTCTTGAAATGTGCCCTATTAATGGAAAATACAAAATTATCAAGCAAAAACACTAGTTTTCACACTCACAGTCAGTCAGTTAATTTATTACAATTATAAATGAATAATTTTTTTTCGTTTTGTCCTGTCTTTCATTTTTGTTTTTTTTTTTTTCTACAGTGTGAGGAGTGCCCTAGCGCTTCGTTGAAAACCGATACCAAGAAGTTCCTACAAAACAGTTGTTTCTTAGCTAGAACTAAATGTAAAGTCGGGGAAATTAATTGTTACGCAAATTGAGTAAATTTAAAATGTCCGTTTAATCAAATCGTTATGTAATTTTTTGACATTTTTATGAAATGGCTATAGGTAACAATGATATTGTCAATATTGACGTAGGGTGTTAGTTTCATTGTCGTTATTATAGCCTAGGTAGATTATTATTTTAAGCGCAGTTAATTCTCAGGAATTTACCTGCTAAAAATATTTTTAGAAACCACTGCATGTTGTGACGTTGGGTGTGCTGTCATATTCATTCAACCACAGCGCAATTTAGATAGATAGATAGAATATTCTTTAGTTACTCAATGAAATGTTATCAAATTGACAGTTTCACGCATACGCTTCGCGTTTCGCGTTTTTTATTTGTATACTGTTTATTTGGTGTCTAGAATTAATAATAAAATAGTAACAAAGTCAAAACTGTACACATAGAATATTTTTGACAAAGAGTAGGTAACTGCTACGAGGTGTGGAACGAGTCTGATGCCGAAAATATAGTTTTTAGAATTTTTGTCCTTTTTCTGGATGTATTGATGTTCCGGATTGACGCAAAAACGGCTAGACGGATTTGGATAAAATTCGGCACACAGATAGTTTATAACCTGTATTAACACAAAGGGTACTTTTAATCCCGCTAGTTTGTTGCCGTGGGATATTCTTTGCCATCCACTCGGGCGAGGTTTGGGGGGAAAAGCTAAGCTGGTTTAAAAAAAAACATGGTATATAACATAGTTTAGGATGAAAACGACTTGAATTGTAATTGTATAGATATTGAAGCCGATGATGTACTGTCTACGTATTCGTGAATGTGAGAGTTAAAAAAACTCTGAACACAAGTCAATTAAAAATAATACTAACTACTTAAGTACCTACATCATGAATGACGATACGTTAGAAATGTTAATGTGGAGGGCAGAGTAAGCCCACGTTCGCACAGACGTAAAAATATCGCGGCGGGTTTTAATCGTGCATTGGATTTTCAACTCTCGGTGTTGATCCTAGCGTTGAGAATGTAACGCGCTGGGACGCACACTCGTCCCAGAGCATTGAAAAAAACACTGTTGGATGTTCAACTCTCGGCGCTAAGCAGAGCGTTGAAAACCCCGTGCACGATAAAAAACCTGGGCTAAAATCCGAACTATAGGATCACACAAAAGCATGTTTGTCATCGTTCTACACTAGCGTAGCAATAACTATCTTGAATTATTATACGCGTATAGAATTAATTAATTAAATTAAATCGTTTTATTGGGAACAAAAAACAAATACATACAAGACAAAAATGTTAAACGATGATAGCTGCAATAGTTAAAACTGTGGCGCAGCTACCAACGCCCGACTCCCAGTGAGGGGGTAGGTTGTTCCAAGACGAATACATAACAAAGGTATTTTAACAAATATTTAAAGATAAGAAATAATAAAATAATACATTTTGAGAAAAGTGCCGTGTGTGAGTAGCTACCTAATGTTGAGTAAGAGAGGGTGAGGGTGTGGTGAGCTGTGTGTCGTGTGTGTGTGTTTTCCGAGATTTTAAATTTCCACAAGTTTTTCTGTTGCATCATAATTAAGTGATTTTAATAAAATGTCGACCATGCATTCATTTCTGGTAACAGAATAGATGGAGATATTTTTATTTATTCTGTTATATATTTTTGAGCTCATGTAGGTAAATTGGCAACGTGCTGCTACAGTTGCACGAATGGATAGTTATCTATTTTATTTTAAGCAGAAATTCCTAATAAATCCCTAAAGTTTAATAATTTTGAAAATAAATTGACAGAACTCTCAATCTTCATAAGATGTCGAAGGAATTCGACTCAAAATAGATGTTACATCATTTTATCGTCTTATTAGAATCCAGATTTTTTAAACCGCTTTTTAACTATTATAAATAGTTAAAAAATCTGGATTCTGGATCTATCTAAAGAAAATAAATAAATTGTGTGAGTACCTAATGTTGAGTATGAGAGGGTAAGGGTGTGGTGAGTTGTGTGTCGTGTGTGTGTGTGTGTTCCAAGATGTTAAATTTCCACAAGTTTTTCTGTTGCACTTGTCACTTTTTAACTATTTATAAGTTTAAAGGCAATATAGCATTGAACTACGATCCTTACAAATACTCTTTTTGCTTCGTTTACGTTCATACATCTGGTCATACACGCACGTCTGTTACAAGTACTACGCACCTGACCTTTCGAAAGCACATCACCAATTTGGTCAATATAATGTCTTTCTAGAGCGTCCCCAGACACCGTTTCACATTCCTAATATAATTATAATCTACTCAATTTTGCCAGTCCTAAGCTACGGTTTCCTCCAATTTACCGGCGAATGACGTCACTGAAACGTTGTTTATGAAATTAAGTTGGTTTGTTTACCTAGAAAGCGTTTTTTGACACCATAAAGTCAAACCCCGCTGCCATCATTTTCATGCCAACTGTCACTCCGGCCGTTTTCAGGCAGTAGCTTATGCGACTTCATCAAAATATTCATCTCTCAACTAACATGAAAGTTTGTCAGAAAATTTATTGTACACAACATCGATATTCTAGTATTTTTATTTTTGGTCGAATCTAGGCGACCTTGTGACGTCATTTTGGCGCCGCTTTGTGTCACTCGAACCACAAAATAGAAAAGTACGAACACCTACTTTTAATCAAAATCAAAGAGAAAACATCGTAAAAATGGTAATAAATTCCTACTTTTCATGTTTTAAATGTGACAGTTTTATCATAATATGATATGATACGTTTTTCAAATTAATCCGAACCGAATTTCATTTACCAGGAAAAGAACAATGGTTCCAATACCGGGAACTATCATAACAGTGAATTAATAATAGGTTTATAATAATAATTAATTATATAATAACAAAATAAAATCTAATAACGGTACCTACTCCAAGGTTTTCCCTGTAATTTTTATAAGACTGTTCCACCAACTAGCAGCAACAAGTTTAGTCTTACAGGCAAAGTTGACCTTTAATGAAACTAGATTTTCAGTCTCTAATAATCGTAATTGCATGCAGTTATTCATTTTAGCACCTACGTTATTTTTCCCGAAGAACTATTATTATGGTCCTTTTGATAATTACTTTTCTGTGTCACTAAGAATTCATAATAACTGTTGACAATTTTATTTTAACTAAAGTGACGTAAATTGACTTCTGTATTTCGTTATTTGTTGATTAATTTCGGGGTGCTGACTAAAAGTTCGCGTCTTAATCAAACATTTTTCTATTTTTATGATTAATGGTAGACGCTTTATCATTTACATAAAAAAATGTTCTACAGACAGTTGAACTTCCAAATGTATGTTTTATTTTTAACCGACTTCAAAAAGACCTCAATTCGACTACGTTTTTTTTTTGTTACGCGATTACTCCGCCAATTATGAAATTTATTTTGATGATTCCTTTTTTGTTTGGTAGCTCATACTTCAGAGGTGGTCTCATATATTTTTTATTAACTGTGCTTGGGTAGTTTTTGAGTTAGCTTCAATAATATGTATTTTTCCCACTAGTCTATGTGGATGATGTTAATAAGTTCCTGTCACTGTTATTTACATAGTAGATAGTGCTATTCGAATTTGTGTGGAGTAGTTCCCACAGACAAAAAGTGAAAAAAAATATTTACAAAAATAAAAACAACCGTCTTCCAAAAACAAACAACAACTACAAAGTGAAGATAAGATAAGATAAGATATTTTTTATTTGCATAAAACATGGTATACAAGGTGTTTTACATATTTGGTAATTTATTTTATAGACGTACACACATAGCCAGAGAGTTTTTATTATATTTCGCTGATCTAGGCAGCACATCCAGCACAAGTCTGTATTGGTCACGCCGACTTCGAGAGCTTATTTCCTCTGCTTTTTTAAATAGTTCTTTGTGTTTTCGAACAAACATGCATGCTTCATATATACGACTATATAATGAAGGTAACGGCAGCAAACCAAGCTCTTTAAATATTGGCTGACATGATTCGTCAGATGGAATCTCGTATTAGCTCGTAAACATTTCTTTTGGGCGACAAATGCTCTATTGTGGTCAGTACTATTTCCCCACATAATTACTCCATACCGTAGACAGGACTCAACATATGTGCGGTATGATATCACAGCCGTTTTTATATTTGTGACTTTTTATATTTGTCTCAAAGCATAGACAAATTTATTTATTTTGTTGCATACAGTATCAACCTGTGCTTTCCAGTCTAAATGTTCGTCAATTACTACTTCTAAAAATTTAGTTTGTGCCATTTGTGTAATTTTTGGTATGTCCATTTTAAAATTAAATGTATTATTATAAGATTGATTAAATTGTATATATACTGATTTATTAAGATTATTAGATAAATTATTATTATTTAACCAGTTTATTAGATTGTCTATTGTATTATTTATGTCCGCTTCATGATCCGTAATTGATTTATATTTTTTATCGGCAGTAACAATTATGGAAATGTCATCAGCAAAAAGGAAGCATTTATGATCGGTTACATTAACTATGTCGTTTATGTAGAGTAGAAATAAGATGGGGCCCAGTATGCTACCCTGGGGGACGCCGCGTTTTATACTTATATATTCAGACGAATATTCTGTCAAGTCCATACTTTCATTAAGTTTAGTGACAGTGACTCTCTGTTAAACATAACTTTAATTTCGGAAGTCGGTGGCAAAAAACGAAAATTCAAAACCAAGACACCGACTTCCGAAATTCAAGGTCAAGACAAGAGTGAAGATATTTTGTTTTTTTTTATTACGGTAGGTACGACATTAGGTAAGGTCGTTTTTGATACAGTATACTACGCTAACACTCAAACATATATATTATGTACGAGTATATAAAAAAAGGTTAGAGTTAATTAAGCATCAAAAAATTCGTTCGCATCTCTGTCAATGAAAATATTAATTTTATAGTCTCGATAATGTAATAACCTTTTACGCCCGGCTAGTTATTTACCAATTTGTTAACATAAAAAAATTACTCATATTTTTTTTTTCTCCTTAGGCCAATTGGGCAATAACATTTATTTATGAAGAAACTTACTTTTAGCATTATTTCCTACAAAAATCCAAACATAAAAACACTTTTACAAGAAACATTAAAAAATTAAATCAATCCAAATCATAACGTATTTCCCCGACTGTCACTTCTATATCGCCGCCATCTTTAAAAGTAAACAGTCGTTACTTATTTATATTGATACTTCTCTAAATTACAGAATATCTGTATATTTTTCTTAGATCAAAGGAAATATTAAAGAGGGACCGTTAGATTTCTCGAAGGAGATCAATTCTTATGAAATGGATGGATATTGTAAATATTTCTTTTCGTTCAGCGGTGTTTATTACGTGCGTTGATTTACAGGAGCTGTTTGATCAACTATGCCCACGCATTTCAATACGTCTTAGTTAAGTATAAGTTCCTGATTTAAGATGAAGCAAAGATTGATTGGAGTATTTTTGTTGTAGTAATAAGGTTTGAAAGAAGAATTTCGCCCTAACGTAACGTTTAATTTCGTTTACTCGCTGGCGTAACTACAGTGTGGTCTCTTTGAAAAATAAAGAGGATGCAAGCAAAGAGGAACCACACCTTAGGTCTGTCAAGTGTTAATCCCGAATTTTATCCCTTTGCAATGAATTTCGGACGAAACTGAATGCCATACTCATACGAAAGATGGATCTCCTCAGAAATTCTTTCAGACTCCGTTGAATTTGCCCATGCCCCACTTGCTGGAGTGTCCTAAGTGCCCTTTGACCTGCACTTCGGATGACCTAAAGAATGCCACCGATGCCGCAATCAACGTGGCCACCTACTGAGCTCATACAATATTAAAAAAAAAACGAAGAAGAATACAATCGACACGAAAAGAAGAAGGTGAATTTAACAGAAGTGGGGCAACGATTTATTGAATACATGTAGGTTATGTAGAAGATTTATTGTAGTGTCACCTGTTGTATGTCGAAGTTCATTGTTATAAAACCATCTTGAGGGCGTTTGCGCGATTATCCGTATCCGGATCGTATTCGATTCGTGTTAGTTTCTGATCCGGTTTGACTATCCTAATAATTATATGGATATTTGGGCACTCATGTATATACTGTTCGTATTCGGTTCGTGTTCGATTCGTAAATTCTCACTTCGAGTCGTTTTTTGACGGATCAAAACCGAGTATATCAAACAAAACGAATCAAATACGGATAAGTGCGCAAACGCTACGACGAGAATTTCCCGCCAGTCTTTTCCACGTATCGAACAAGAATCGAATACAAACCGGATCCGGATAAGTGGGCAAACGTCCAAAGTATCATAAATTACGAATATTAAGCATAATAAGCATGATCAGTCAATAATGTTCCCAATGTACGCAGACCTCCGCTCTGTGAGAGGGAGTGGGCCGTAATCCACCACGTGAACCCAGTGCGAGTTCATGGATGACACATGTCTTTGAATTTTCGGTTTTTGGACATGCCGGTTTTCCGATGTTTTCTTTCACCGTTTTGAGAGAACTGGTGTTGAAATAAGTTACACAAAGTAAAGTGCCTGTCTGCGTTCGACCTACGAACTACAAGTCGTAGATCGCGGCTGGAATTACGATTAATACGATTACTTAATTCATTGGAAACCACTTAATGGTATATTATTGTTTGACTTGACTTACCTCTGTAAGGAACATATATATTCAAATACAGGCAGTCTTCAGATTCATTGGTAAGGAACGCCTTCAGCTGGTTCATGTAGTGCTGGCGGCCTGATGATGGAGGGTTTCCCTTCTTGATAGGAGGCAGTGACTGAGGGCAGACGGGGGCAAAGCGGGTTGCCATCTTGACTCCTGGCCAGGGTGGGGCGCTGACTGTAACAAGGAGTTTAGGTGTCAGTGAAAGTCAAATAATTTATTTCAAATAGGTCATTAATACGAGTAAGTACTTTTGAACGTCAAAAATGAAAAGAACAAGAAAATATAATTGGTTCTAAGCACCCCTTCCAAAAGGTAGTTTCGTACGGAGAAGAATGGGCAAGAAACACCATTAGTTAGTGTCTAAGCACACTATGCTGAAGGTACGCGACCGAAATTCCGCGGCTGATTTTACGCTCCGATGTATTTGGCTGATATGACACACCATAAGCGCGGAAATTACGCGACAGAATTCGGTTGTGCAACGTTGTGTGAATTCAGTGTCTCTAGCGCTGTAGGTCGTGTCGTGTTGTCTAAAAAAAATTGTCCTGGTGAATTAGTTGAGTCCTTAAAAATACGTCAAGGAAAAGCCCCAATAACACTTTGCGTAGCCTGGGTATGGAACTCAGGATGCTCAGCAAAAGATTATACGCAAAAAAACTGCGTCGCTACTGAGGAGAGTGAGGGGCAGTCAAAACAGCATCCTGAAAACTGTAGCCGAGAGCTTCGGCTCTCCGATTGTACAGCAGTTTGTGCTGAGGTTGATTTTTACTAAACCTAGGCAATAAGTTATTTTTGCTATATGGAACTACTACTATTTGTGTCCGAAATAAAGTGATTCTATTCTGTTCTAAGAGTCGTAAACCATCGGCCCGACAAACTTGGCTATTTTGCATATTCTTTCAGGGAATACAGGGCTTTATAATATTTTTCATTCTCAATGACATGTGTTACAAATGTCAATGGTTAATAGTCAGAAAAAGAGTGGCCTCCCTGATGCGCCGCGTGCGGGGCAGCTCTAACAGCCATCTGTAAATTGGGAAAGGTTGATGGCCCGGTTGTGAGGTACTGGAATACCGTTCACGGATCTGGAGGGGTCATCATTTATAATATTAAATAGCGCAATTGTAAATAATAATAAATTAATAATTTACTAACATAGTTATATGTACTATTTACGAACAATATAAGGAATATAAATTTATTCTAAATCAAATGATTAATTAATTAAAAGTACCTTCAAGGCGTCTTCATCATCACCAATTAAACGCAGATAATTAACCCGAAATCATCGCACATAACACTAGACTTCAAGATCATTTGTGAAACAACGAACTTTCCACCTTATAAAATAAAATGCCAATATTTTTATTTCACTTGGAAGAAAATATCGAATCCTGGAAATCTCTAAAGCCCCGCTAAAGTGTTTTGCTTAAATGCCAGCGGATTTTCTCGGAAAACTGCAGCATTTGAGACTTTCATGATAACTGCTTTTGCCTTACAGATAGTTTTAGTTAGAAATCAATCGAGTGAATTAAATGTATGGATGAATTGACATAATCATTATACTCTGTTCATTTTGTTTGGCAGAAATACTTAATTTTTTGTTAAGAGTGATTTAGTAGACAATTAGTATCAAATTTTGTTACTTAAATTAGTTTATGAGCTTAGTTACACTAAAAGGATTCTTTTTTTTCGCTGTTTAGTTCCTTTTTTTTTCTTTTTATTTAAGTTGTATTTTTCGCTTTTGAGTTACCATACAATTGTATTGTTTTCTTCAATAAAGGAATTTCCTCAACAGCCTTCCGTCTCCATCGTCAGACCCTCGATGACGATCATACCCCAGCTTGGTCTAAAGTTCTCATCAAGGTGAATGAAATAAGCCCAAACACGATGTAAGTAGCTGCTGTAAAGAGACACGGTACAGATCTTCTTTTATGGTTGTGTCATCAGAACTACATTATGTGCGCGAAGAATCGGTTCTCAGTGGAAATTTCAGTAGGTGAAAAATCAATCAACCCCATTTTTTTACTCTTAGGGGTGGATTTTACTTTTCATTTTTACATGGGACCAACTGCGAGGTATACCCTCCCCAACAAAATAAGAATCGTACCGTACAAATCGGCCTACTTGGTCGGTTAAAAATATGTAATGTTTATTACTATACGGTGGTACGGAACCCTTCGTGTCTGAGTCGCACTTGGCCGTTTTTAGGGTTCCGCAGTAAATAAGAAACCCTTATAGTTTCACCATGTCCGTCTGTCTGTCCGCGGCTTAGCTCAGCGACGGTTAGTACTAGCTATAATTTGGCATATGTACACAAATTATCATGCCACGTGATTCACGTAATCACGTGGCATAATATGTGCAAAGTAACATAAAATAAAGAAAAATATTTTCTTTAGGGTACCTCCCCTACACGTAAAGTGGGGATGTTTTTTTTTCTCATCTACCCCATGTTGTGTTGTGGGGTATCGTTAGAAAGGTCGTTTAAAAATATTGTCAGTTTTTGCCAACCATTTCTGGATTCAGGGATCCGTTTGCGAAATATTAAGCTTTTAAACGAAATTTTTTGTTAGAGTCAAGTGTCCCCCCCCTGCCAGCTAAATGGATACTTGGATTTGTAAAAAAATCACAGCAATCGTATATAATATAACGGAATTAAAAGGAAATCTATCGGAGCTAAGTAGGCTGTACAGGTTAACGAGTAATAATCAACCAACTTAAATTTGCAGTTTGAAAAACATGATCTCCCATACGTTCCGTATGGAAGAACATGTTTTTCAACTACAATGTTAAATTGTTCTTGGGATAAATTCATCCCAACTACGGAACCCTTCATTGTGCGTGGTCTGACGCGCACTTGGCCAGTTTTTATATCTCATGATTTAACCATGTCAAGATTCAAATGAGATTCAAGTATATATGGAGACGAAAAAAGTGTTCTATACATAATTCATAACGTTAGGTGGTACCACTATAACATCGTAATTTTGGACTGTGTCCAAACCTCGATCCCAACTTTGCGCCAAAGGTAAGGTTTAAATTCAACATTGAAGTCCTTACAGTTACAACTTTTCGAAATAACAAATCAATATTTTTTAAGAACCATTCATTCGGGCTTCAGCATATTGCAAATAGCCAGCTCAGTATTCTGTTTACTCAATATAGATAGTGCGATCCACGAAGACGCGCCCCACTCCGCTCCGCTCCGTAGTAAAATACAGCTTACAGTACAGTAATCACGGAGTGGGGCGCGTCTTCGTGGATCGCACTATCTGTAATTACCAAAATATCACCGTTTAGTATTCTACCGCGGGTCATGGCAATAGCTGCTCCTGAACTATATGACGAAGTGTACCATGCTCTTGCTCCGATAAACTATAGCTGTTTCCCGGGTTGGGCAAAGTGTTATTGACTTTTTCCATGTGGAATTTCGCAGCAGCAGCCCGGAGTCTGGATTGTGCCTGGTTGGTGGCAATAGGCTTGCCCCCTATTACATGGGACTTAAATATAAATGGCGAAATGTGGGTGTCCTACAGGTATATGTCAGGCCTAACCCTTCGGGGTGACAGGTGTCATGTTATGTGAAGTCTCATAGTTCAAGAGCCATCGTACAGCATACTAAAGGTATCCTAACATGTACAATTTACGTTTATTCATTCCTTAGCCAAGAAAAAAAGTAGAAACTCGCAAGCAACAATACAATATATCACTTAGTCCGCAATACTATGGTAAACAGTGCCTTGATAACCACCATTTTGCATTTTAACGCTATGCACTGGAATTCTCATTGTTTTTAATATTTATGTTGATCCTTGCTTCTCAGTTTTTTATATTGAAGTTATAATTCAAGTTTATTTGTGTGGTTGTTGGTGAGTTTTGCGTGGTTTCATGATGTTTAATTTTGTGTCTGTAATTTTTATTAGGAGTTGACTAGAAAAATATTTGTTAACAGAAAAGGGAATTTGAAATGGTTTATTGACCATTGAATCTGCTGATGCTAAGAATCCAAAATCACTTAATACTTGTGAATAAGGAATATTATTAATATATGCCAAAATTGAAAATCTGAGTTGAGCTAGCCTTTCCCAAGTGTTTAATCTTTTGATCACAGAATAGATGTGAATCAAATATCAATGTTATCTATCTTTACTAATAATCAAGCTGAAGACTTTGTTAGTTTATTTGAATCTCTGGATCTACCAGTTGGATTAAAAAAATCTTTTTACATTGGATAGCTCAATATCGAGGAATGCTAAAGACCCTTTTTTTTTTTTTTGGGTAGAAAATCATCAAATGACTCCTCCCGCTCTGGGCGGAGCGAGAGGGAGTGTCAGACTTTTACTGACTAAAACCCACCCGTGTTCCTTCCGTTGCCTGTGTGCCGGGGCCGCGATATCCCTTTCGGACAAACCCGCAACCCCAGCAGGCGTTGGTCCTTCCGGACCCCGTCAGTTGGTGCTGACATCTCTTTGAGGCGCGCGTGGAACACAACGCGCCGTCGACCCGGGCCTGGTCCCTATCGGACGGCGAGCTGCCCATCGCTCACCGTCCGCAGGCCCGCGCCTACGGTGGCCGGAAGTCGGCTCGTGACTCCCGACGTCCGGGGCGTCTCCTGCGGCGACAAGGGGCGCGAGGGCGTGCAGCTTGCATCTCCCTCGCGCGCTCCGCCTCCTCCTTCGCGAGCATAACTGCTTCGCAGAAGGAGGTGACGGCCTCACATGCATTCTCGCTCCGGACCATGGCCTGAACCAGGGCCGGATGCGAGAGATCGCCGCTGCCGATCGCCTCCGTGAGGACACGGCGGTGCCCCGCCCAAGCCGGGCAGACCTCCACCGTATGCTCCACCGTGTCCTCCGGGCGATCCACACAATAGTAACACCCGGGCGTTTCCTCCCGCTTTATCCTTAACAGGAACCTCCCGAAACAACCGTGTCCGGTGAGGACCTGCGTCAGGCGGAAAGTGAGGACGCCGTGACGCCTCTCTTAATATGTATGTGTAATTATTAAGACCCTAAGGAGCCGAGCAAAAATAAATAAGTCAGAAAGAAGGCTAAGCGAAAACGAAGTAATAGCGCTGGCAGGCGATGCGATACGATGCGACGAGGTGGGTCACGGACGAAGTCGAGGGTAGAAGCTAGTAATTTAATAAAAGCTGCACAAATTCTTTTATCTGTTTTCACAAATGATTGTTTCCTATAACCATGCTCTACAAAGAAGAACCACATTCATATTTTTAGAAATACAGTTTTTCCCCGAAATAATCTCTAAAGCTCCGTAGCCTGATTGGCATGTTTAAAATAGTTATAACCGGTGGATTCTTTGCATTCCAAAGCATGCAATTCCACACAGTTCCACAAACTTTGTTCCAAATTATATGCACGAGAACAATCTAGTGTGAGGTTTTATGGTGCATAAATTGTTAGCTCCTAAACTAGGAACGGAAATGGAAAATGTATGAGCGTACAAAGTATTAGAATTATTGTAGGAAATTGGCAACCAAAATGCAGTGTAAGTGTTTGTTCAGACTTGCCTAATTAACAACTAGCTTTTCCCTGACGCTTTGCCTACGTGGAGGTCTGAAATTATCCCATAGGAACGTACTCCAGGATAAAAAGAAATCCCACGTCATGGTCTACCCATGTACCAAATTTCATTCAAATCCGTTCAGCTGTTATAGTGTGAAAAGTAACAGACGAACAGATAGACAAAGATACTTTCGCATTATACTACTCGTATGTATCGGGTACGGATTAAATTATGTCCGATTTAATTACAAGTTTTCTTAATGGGAATTTATACAGCTGAAAAATCTGCTGTTTCATAGAAAAGTGGAATACAATACCTACGCGGTCAAAATGAATGGAACAGCTGATATAAAAAAAAAAATACTGACGAAAAATTTCACCGCGGCGGGGTTCAGAATCATGTACTGAGTCCATGGTAACAGTTTTCGCGTCGATGTCCCTGCCACCCTGTATAGTTCAGTATTTAAATCGAAATGTCATGCATATCCTTTAACTTCAATGTTCATAGAGTCATAACAAAACATTAAATAAATATTGTAACATGTTTGCCCAACAATAAACCCGTATGAGAATCGTATCGCTGGATCTGGCTTGACCTGGCACTGATCCCAAACTGATCTTATCGTGTTATGTTTTGAATGGAACTGCCATAATAAAGTCTTAAATACCTACAAATCTTCTACAACAGTGCCAAACTTTGACCAAAATAGTGTATATTGTATATATTCTTACCTGGAGGCATAAACCTTAGGTGCCCAGTTGGAGGGGCAGCATATGGTATGCCAAGGAACATTTCCACATACTGAAAGTCATAGTGCCGACTTGGCTTCACTATTAATCCTCTTAGAGCACCTTGTCTCAGGTGGTATTCCCTCGTCAATCGTTTCCCTCCGTCATCGTTCAGAAAACTTCGGCTGTCACCGTACACATTCGCGGCACCTTCGTTCGCCATCGGCAACAAGAGCGAGACGAAAATACAAATAAACATATTGTGATTTATAAACGAAGTCGCGTGCCGGTTAGTGGCCATTTTGTTTATGAGCAACGGTTTGCTCGTTTTATGCTCAGCGTTCTCAAAATAGTTACCGTTTTATTGTTTGTTTGCACTCAGCTTTTATTGTCCACTGTACTCTGCGAGTCTGCGATCTTAATCGCGATTTATATTTAACTAGTGAACTATCATTTCCAATAATACTGCACTAAACTTAAAAATAAAACTGGCCTAATACAATTTTCATAAATTCTAATTAGGTTTTTATATTTTTTTATCACAGTTTTTTTTTTCAAATGTAAATAATGCGATTTTGAAAATATTGTTTTATCTTAATATTGCCACTGTCTATTTTTGTTTCGTGATTTTTTTTTGACGATCGATAAACGGCGTTTGCGCGTTCCCGGCGCGTGATTCCAACTGGATAGCGTCCAAAGTTGTCCCCGCGAGTCTCTAATACCGAAATACTACGGCATTCGAAGCAGAGGGGATGTGCATTGCTGAGATTGTTTCTAAAGACGCGAACATTCCTTTTGGTGGATTTTCTTTTGTGTCAATCTGGATTTAGTCGTGGAAGCAATTGCTTCAAGTGCTAGACACTATTTTATTTGGGACTTCTGAGAGCACTTTGATACGTCAAGCGAATACAATTTGTTGTTTTGTCAAACTTGGTCAAGTGCAATTTATACGCTTTTTGTATTTGCTATGAAAACCATTAATTTGGAAAGTTTGATAAATAAAGCGCTCATTTCATTGGTCAAAATATAAACATTAAAATAGCAGGTGTGTACCTATCTAAGTAAATAATTACATTAAATTAATCCATCCACACTGACATATCATTTACAAAAAAATCTCAAATTACTAAACGCAGTCTTCGTCGACCAAGTCTACTTGTTTTGCCAAGAATGCGCACTAATTACGCTAGAAAGAGTATTACATATGAAGGAGCACAACTGTTTAATAATCTACCCACATATATAAAAAGCGTTAGCTCTCTCAGCAGTTTTAAGTCTCGGCTATCCAAACACATCATTGAAAACTGCCTTGACTAGCGACCTCCATTGTACTTTGAGAATTGAACTGTTGAATGAGTATAGAATAATTTTATATAATACTATAAGTACATATACTTTGGTGGCGGTTACCTAAAATAAGTTTACTTAATGTTTCTTGTCTGTTCTCATGTAAGCTTTTTTGGCTTTTATGAGAATAAATGATTTAAACCTAAAATTAATAGTACGACCATAATAATTATGAAAGTACAATTCTGTTTCATATGCTTTTAACTGGTGTAATTAATACAGGTAGTAATATATTTGAAACCATTTCGTTAATTTAATGTTACATCGTATTAATTTCAAACTCAAAGCAATAATATCAACAAGAGCCGATTTAAAAGGTCTTTGTGAATAGTCAATTTGTTCCATTTCATTTGGCTTCAAATAATATAATTTAATTAACCTTGAATGCATGCTCTATTAAATTAACTTGCACAATTTTTTTCAGTGGATATTATTGAAAAAAACTTAACTCAAAAACGAATAACACGCAACCACATCAAAGAAAGAAAGAAAAAGTATTTATTGAGATTCGCACACTAAACATAAATAAAAAAACAAAGTTAAATTAAAAATTTATGCAGTTAGCAGCAGTAGTTTTTGTAATTTTTTTTTTTTTTTTTTTTTTTCTTCAAATAAATTAAGATAAAATGTTATTGCAAAAATCCGTCAGTAAAATTTATCTCGTGATCTATCCCCACAACGTATCTCATGTGCAGCCACATCTCTCATCGTCGCACGCGCATCATTATAACCGTTGGACTAACGTTCATCTATTTATGTCGCAGCACGTGGCATTCCGGATAATGACCGGCCAGGAAGGAAACAATGCTTTGATCCGGATGTTTGGGGGTTTCAAAAGGTAAGCAGAGATGTGTGTGGTGAATGTTGGAATGAGAAATCTTCTCGCCTGTTATGCTTATATGGATTTTTTTTTGTGTTTAGGCCTGTAATAACCAAAAAAAAAAACAAAAATGTAGGGTAATAATAATGGATAGCGTGAAGCCTGTATTCATCATAAACAATACAATGATTTTTTGTTAGGTATTGGAAATTTGTGCACACACAGACTATAAGCAATGTTGCCAGTAACATGTTTTCACGATACAAAAATAAGTTGGGCAACTTTTGTATACTTTGAAAACGGATTTAAGAGGGTTTATCCTAAAAGTTGGTAACGTCGCAAATAACTGTCAAATATTGACCTGGTTTGATTCTTAAAGCAATATTAATGAATAAAAATAATAAATGTGGCTAACTAGCGAACTAGAATATTAATAATGAATTGCAATTTTAACATTGAATTTGATGTTGTACCCATTTTAGGTGTAATTTTTTTTTACATCTGAAACTAAACATTCGGTGTTACGATATTAATTATTGCATTTCATAATCAATATTCTAGTTCGTTAGTTAGCCACATTTTTATTTCCACACAGTAATATTGCCAAATTATTCAAAACAATTATATATTTGACATCTATTTGCGACGTTGCCCACTTTCAGAATAAACGCTCATAAATGTTAGTAACATCTTGACTTCTCGATATCTTTTCTTTTCTGCGATAACTGTGATTGATATCAGCCGTGTTGGAATTCTAAATGAACTGTCGATGCGTCAGTAGAATCAATGCAAGGCCCGAATTATAAATCTTATGTTGTTATTATAGTCTGTTCAAAAACTTTGTTATAAGTTAAAACCTTATAAATACAGATGTAAATGTTCCTATTTCCGTTCAGTGAGTGATTGCGTAAGAATGCAACCTGAATGGGCTTTGTTTACACTTTCAAATACTATATAGTAAAGAAATAGGGAAGATGCCTGGGTAAAAAAATTAAATTCTATTTAGTCCGTCAGTCGGACAATAAAAAATATTAGACACGTATTTTTTGCTTTAACAAAAAATTACTTAGATAAAACGCATTTTAAGTTGAGGAATAGGGGCCGCTACCTCACTGGTATGTATAAAATCACATACTCGTGACGTCATGGCACATTTTACCTCAATGTATCGCCGTAATCTTTAGATTACGTAAAAAAAAAAAAAAAAATATGTGTCCAATATTTTATTATAATCTCAAAGACTGACTAAAAAAATTGTTTTTGTCATCATCCCTATTCTTTTCTAAAGTTCGAAAACCAAATATGGGCTTTAGTTTTATTGTGAAACCCAATTCAATATTCCCATCTAGGTACTTTGATGAACTAGAATAATAAAACTATGGACGAGGATCGGCCATTACCGTGTACATCAGCTATTCCACCTTGCGTAAGAAGACAACACCTGGCACACCAGTCCTTTGTTCCCAGAGCAAAATATTTTGTACCTGTTAGGAATGCTAATCTATTTGTGTGGGAAGATTAAATGTCACTCTTTGATTTAGCGATAGTGTTTTATTTTTCTTTTTTATATGCGTATCAGTCCTATTGCTGTTTGTTGTTTTTACATACTTTTTGTAAATACTGGTGGTAAGGACACGCCAAAACGGTAAAAATGATTTTATTTGAGTGTGCTTCAAGTAGGTGTCTGTTTTAAAGTGCCTATGCATTGCAAACCTTTGATAAATATTCAATCTGCCTAGCTTCAATCAGCTTCCAATCTCACTCCATCACCAGTATTTTACATGGCGACTGCCTATTTGACCACCACAACCTAGTTACGAGGTAACACGATACCCCTTGGCAAGGCTGATTGTCAGACTTTCTGGTTTCTGACACCCGTAATGAGTGTCAAAGATCTGCGAATGACAGCTGGGACCAACAGCTTAACGTGCCGAGGCACAGAGAGGTCTCGGAGAGGTTATGGATGGTCACCCATCCATGGGCCGACCTCGGCAAGCATTGCTTAACCTTGAAGATCGACTCGTGAGGCTGTTATTATTTAGCGACGAGCCCCTAGGAAGAGGGCAGATAGTGTATAATTGTCGTGGGTGTTATAAAGGGGGACGCAACTTACAAACGCGATATTAACTATACTCGTAGTACTCCATATAAGCATTAGATAAATAACGGTTATCACCCTTTCGTTATTTCGAAATAAACGTATTATAAACTCCGTTATTTTAGGATAAGTACAAAGAAATGTACTATTTACCATTTACATTAAAAATATAACTGCTACTCTTCTGCTGGAAGAGATTTCTTTAGAAATAAGCATCACCTTTGTACGTATTTTTCTGTTCCTTTCTTCTTATCTATTTATATGTGTGTACATAAACTGTTAAATAAATAAATAAATAAATAAATAACTCTAAATAAAGTGCAGTCATTTCAACAATATTACACAATAACTGTCGTTATTTATAGGTGTATATAGTTATACGATATAATATAAGTGGAATATACTCGTAGTTTGTGATTGGTTGCTTTGTGTTCGGACCGCTCTCTGACTATACATTTTTGAATTTAGAGTTTGTAACCACTCACTTTTGACTTGAGTGTGTCCGGTCGGACGATCGGCTTTAGTTTACCAACTGTGCTGGCATAAAAGTGATGTAAGAACGACTGAAGACTCACGTGCAAACTCATCTGGTGGAAGGGGGGTTGGGTCTCTCGTCATGACAAAATGGAAATAAGTTGTTTTGTGAATATTTAAAGAACAATCTCTTAAGTTCTATCAATAATTCCGTTCTCGAAAGAAAGCAAAACTTATTTTGAATAACACCTAACTTCAAGCAAATTTTAAGAGCATTATATTTACTTATTTGTATGTAAATAGCTCCGTTCTTTGCGTCGCTGTAAATAAATTGTCAAAGAGTAAGACGTTTGTTGAGTTGGCTCATTATGTCACCAATTATTAATCAATAATATTAATAATAATCAACAATCCTTGTCAATAATCCTTGCTCAACATTACATGAGTAGGTAAACTTTATCTGGCATCTCAATTCCACAAAATTTTGATGTAGGTAATAAAATATCCTTGGCTCTATACCATATTTAAAATACTCTCAAATACAGTCACTACGATCCGATATAAATAAAATATAATCTGAATACCTGTATTTTCAATGAAGCGACTGTCTATCCGATCTCCACAACCCAGTTTCTGGGTAACACGATTATAAATAAAATTAAAAAATAATGCTTTATTGTAATAAATAAATACCGTAACGGTTACCATTTATTACAATTAGTATTAAAAAAACATTTTATTTAACCGACAAAGTTTTATACTAGAATTCCCTCTTTCACTATACAAAAATGCCCAGCATAAAATTGACTCGGCAATAGCAGACGCTCCCAGCATTTTTAAGGGCCCAAAAACAGCGTCAACTTATTAAACACATAAATATGTCACATCTGCATAATTTCGCACTTGATCATTGTCAGGAGACTACGCCATCTTGGATGTACGAAACAGATTTCCAGGAAAGTCGAAGATGAATCGTCTAGTCGGTTCGCCAATTACGGAATTATTTTATGTTTATTTTAAGTGCTGTGATTATTCTTATTATGAACAATAACCACTCAAGCGTGCTCGGGGACTACACTCCCCGAACAAACTTTCACCTTAAACGATCACGGGGAGAACACTCCCCTAGCAACATCGTTCGGTTTAAACGCGTACCGCGATAAAAGTTGGTTGGATTGTTGTACAGTAAAAAATTGGAGATGGCGCTCTATTAAATTTGTCATCCGCCAGAGTAAATTTAACCTGTGGAACGGCAACATTCGATTCAGAAAAAAAAAAGAAAATGACAGTTCTTCTTTGTTGTGAACAAGGTTAGAATGTGTACTGGAAAACAAACAAAAATGTGGTAAGTTTGCTGTTTTTATACCCTATTTCTATTGTTATTGTACATCAAATTAAACGTGAAGATATTTCCTTTTCGAAATATGCATTACTGCGACAATTTCAAAACGTTTACATGGAATTATTTAGCTGCAAAAGTTATATGATCACAACGCGATCATCGTTTGATGATTTTAAAGTTGTTTACATTATATTCTACTTGTTGTTTTTGTTAAATAAATGCTAAATGTAAGAAAATGCTTTACTATTAGCACGTTAATTGCCATTTACAAACGAAATATATTGAGATGGAGTCTAGAAGTGATGAAAATACAACTCGTTAATAATGATTTTAGTGTTGGGGACTGGAGTCCCGGTGGACATGTCGACTTAGAACGTGAATAACGGTTTGTTCAGACTGAGCGTTTGGTGATCTGTTTGGGAATATTTTGTGGCTTTGTATTGGTGTTTATGTTCCTACTATAGGTGTGGTGTTTATATTTTTCGTTTTTGAATATCAAAGAATAAAAAAATATCTATAATTATAGATTTTAGATTATAGTGTTATTTACTTTTATGTTGAAAAATAATAATAATAATTTATTTTTAATATTGAAAGACAAACGAAAAATAGGAATACTTACCAATATAATAACAAAATTCGCTCAGAACGCACTCAAAATATGCATGTGCATTAGAATGCCAGAATTTACGCAAAAAATATTTGCACGCAAATACGCAAATGCTTACAAGCCAATTTTTACTAATGATCTTCCTACAATTACTGTTATTTTTATCGTAATTTGCTTTGTCTGCCACTGCTAGTGTACAACTTGCTAGTGTGTAACCTTATGCTTAAGGGTGAATAGCGGTCGACCGCCAGTGAGTGCGGTTGTACACACGGCTACATATCAACCTATATATTTCCAGTTTAAGCTGATCTCGCATTGTTTAGGATTTCTGTGTTTGCTAAATAAACTTGCCGAACATGAATATTTGTGTTTCATTAAAATAACCTCGTCGTGTGCGCACGCCATTAGCCGGGCAGCCATCTTGTCACATCTTTACGTCGCCCGAGGCCCGAGGACCTTTTGAGAAGTACTTGACTTTGTTTATTTTTTCTTGACAGAAAAGTAAATATTAATATTGAGATATGGGTATCATTTTAAAGGGTATATAGTGTTCTATTATAATAAAAAATAATTGTTAACAGTAACTGTTATACTTTTCTTGTAAAGCTCGAAATAAAAAATAAATACGGTATTTTTTTTAATATTATCAACTTTAATCTTTATTTTCATCCCTTATTATTAATTTGAGTAATTTACTCTTAACCAAATTAAATTCTGGATTCGTTGAGCTTTCCGTGAGTATTTTTTATTTGACTGTAGCTGTAGCAGTTTTTCAGTAGTACGCGTTTTTGTTGAGGGAGTCTCGCGCGGTCATAAAAAAGAAAGTCAAATTTCATGCGCGGACAGGGGGGGCGAGAATCGCCGCGCGGCTTGGACGCTTGAGTGGATAAAGGAATATAATTTGTAGGGCTTGTGGTTGTTCTGTCTTTCTGAGAATTTTTCTATGTAAATAATAAACCCAGAAATTAGAGCTAATGTGAATTTTCATCAATTGTGTTTGTTTTCTGTTGTGTTGCGTTGTGTCTCGCTTCTGCTGAGCGTGAGGTCCTGGGTTCGATTCCCAGGTCGGGCAGAGTGTTATAGGGTTTTTTATCTGGAATTTCTCAGTACCAGCAAGGAGTCTGCATTTGTACCCCGCTGATGGCAATACTGTCGCTCCCTATTACATTGGACTTAAATATACTAGTACTTTTAGGTACACCGAATATGTCCAACTTTCTTCGTTATATTTCTATGTATAAAGTGTATAAAAATGCATAAATAAAATCAGTTTCACGCAAAAATTAGAAAGTCACACTATTATTAAGATTTTGTTAAAAATGATTTTACGTATATATATACCTAACTTCTCACTGTAAATAGAGTAACCCATCAACGTCGCCTGTTACTCCATGTAGTGGTTATGATAAATAGATTCTACTGACACATTAATCTTCTGCTCTTTATTCATAACATACAACATGAAGATCGCAAAATAATGCCAAATATATTTTAGAGTGAAAGTGCGAAGTGCTTTTTAGTAAATACTTAATATGACTGTATACTTATAAAATGAAATGGAATTATTTTATTTTCTATAAATATATGTGTACTTACAAACTTTAGCACGTTAATAATATCTTAAAACTAAATGAGGTCGGCTGACTACTCTGAGAAGAAAGGCCGAAACAAATTCAAAGATCACAGTCACTTTTAAAGATCAGACATAATCTTGGCCAGATCTTATGAATATACATCAAAATTTCTAGTAAGTATGATAATTAGAGCTAAGTCGCGACTAATTTGACCAAAGTAAAGGCTTTGTTTTTACCAGTTACCGTTTGAGGTCGTGATCTTTGTGAGCGATCTTCGGCGAATTCTGTAAGGGTTTGAGGTAAAATAATGGCCTTAATCCGGTTATGACACTGGCTATAGGCCGTTTTTATGTGATTGCCATCTTGTTACATGTATTACTAAGTGATTTGTAAAGGTTTCAACTATTTCTCTTCTTTTCAAGTCGATGGTCTATAAATGTATCGTATTACATGAGTTGGGTCCATCAATGACGTTTTTAGGTCCTCAGAAGTGCAGGAGTATGGACACTTTGAACACTCCAACATATGGGACCTGATTTGGTCAGAAGTGTGGTGGTATCAACATCACCACATGCGACCTGCGCATCACACTGACGTCACGCGAAAACCTGCATCGCACAAGCAGTGTTTACCGTGCGATCAGCATATATATAACGTCGCCCAGTTGCCCACCAGACACGACACCCGTCTGGTCGGAGTATCCTTCCTTTTCTGTAGAGAATGAGTAAACTCCTCATACCTTTATAGAAGCACCACATTCGCAGGGTATCGGTGGGATCTAGTATCTATTTAGCTAGATTGTGCTTGCAGCTTCAATTCTGAGGTCATGCAAAGTGATATTGGGTTTTTCGATCAGAAATTACTCAGTAGCAGCCCGGACTCTGGATTTGTGCCTGGTTGGTGGCAATAGGCTCGCCCCCTATATAAAACCTAAACAGGAAAATGTAGGTGTACTACAGCTACGTGACCTCTGCCTTGCCCTTTGGCGAATACAGGCGTGATGTTATGTTAAGAATTGGCTAGAAAAACAACCTTAAAAAAGTTACTAACAAAATATTTTAATCAAGTCACTTAAACAACTGACAAATTGCTTCAAAAATAAGCAGTAACAACTTTGCGAATGCCAGGTGCTTCATCTACGTAGACAGGAATAGCCTCGAGGGAAGTTACAGATATAGCAGTTTGCGCATATGGCTTTAATTGTTGTTTTTTCTAAGACAAACTATGATTCATATAGAGAGAATGATGGGAAAGATGTATTTGTGGTAGTAAGAATCGAAATGATTCATATTTAATCAGTTGTTGATATTAATGTACCATCTGTTAGAGATAACAATATATACTCGTATAATCTTGTAGATGACTTGAATGATAATTTTATTCTATGTGAAGTTAATGAAGCTGAAAGTTTCAAAAATAGAAATCTGATGGAATAAAAATAAGTCACCCAATTTTATGATTTTTACTAGTAACAATTTATAGAAGACCCTCAGACCAAATAAAAAACCAAGACATAAATGCTGTCAACAGTAACATTAGGCCGGTTTCGTGTGCACTTAGTGAGGTGTAGTTTCATTGTAAACGGTTGTAAATGGCTTTTGCGAAGCAGTAATGCTCGCGAAGGAGGAGGCGGAACGCGTGAGGGAGAGGCAAGATTCGCGCTCTCGCGCCCCTGGTCGCCGCAGGAGACGCCTCGGGCGTCGGGAGTCACGAACCGACTTACGGCCATCGTAGACGCGGGCTTGCTGATGGTGAGCAATGGGTAGCTCGCCGTCCGATAAGGACCAGGCCCGGGTCGACGGCACGTTGTGTGCCACGCGCGCCTCAAAGAGATGTCAGCACCAACTGACGGGGTCCGTAAGGGCCAATGCTTGCCAGGGTTGCGAGTTTGTCCGAAAGGAATATCGCGGCCCCGGCACACAGGCAACGGAAGGAACACGGGTGGGTTTTAGTTAGTAAAAGTCTGACACGCCCTCCCGCTCCGCCCAGAGCAGGAGAAGTTATTTGATAATTTCCTACCCAAAAAAAGTTACTGATTTCATTAGTTAAAGCCTCTATTAGCATATTAGACGTTGCAAGTGAAAACAGGCTGCACTATCTGCGGGACACTTGCGTAACACTATAACAATGGTAACGCCTTTAATTTTATCAATTGAATAATATTCATTGCGTCGTTTACGCTGTTGAACAGACGAATTTTTAAAACATGGGAAGCAATGGATTAGCAATTTCCTTCAAAATCGTTCGGTTTGTGATTAAAAGTGTATTACGCAACTGAGGTGCTGGTAATTTATTTAATAGATTTTTATTTTACACCTATTTCCTACAGGTATTACTAGCATCATTAAAATTATACTCCACTTTGATTAATGTTCTTCCTAATATTCTTAACACGGTTCAAACCGACTAAGATCTCAACATCTCCGACTGCCAGTCACCTGTCAACCTGCTCACGCGCCGGCAATGTAATAAGGTAGGACAGCGCTGGCACCGGATTTAGAAGTGTTTATGCTCAAAATATAACTACGACATGATATTATGGGTAAGGTGAAGGAACTTCGTGGTTTATTATTCTCGTACACATCTATTAAGTGATGTTGGCTGGGGGGCAAGTATATTCGTACTGTTTGTAATTGAATTTGAAGACCTAAATGTAAAGTTAATCGGTAACTGAACTATTGAACAAAATATTCTTACTGTCCATTCGACCTATTTGTATCTACCTACTTAGATTTTTCATTAGATTGTTTATACCAAATGTTTTAAGACGAGCGCGAATCCTGCCGACAAACTGTCACGCAGTTTGGCAGGTTAATAAAATGTATGCAAGTGTTTGGTCCAAAATAAATTATTCATTTATTTTTTCAAATTATTATGGTAAGAGAACATTTAAGTATTTGGTACCTAAAGTGTTAATCCTTATTATAATAATAATACCAGCCTGTTACTGTCCCACTGCAGGGCAAAGGCCTCTTCTCATACAGAGAAAGCACGAGCATTGATCACCACGCTTGCTCAAGACGGGTTGGCGATTTCAGACTTATATTAACTATAAGTCCAGGTTTCTTCACGATGTTTCCTTCACCGATGTCAGTAATGTCCAAGATAAACTCAGAAAGTACATATGAATTGAATAAGACACATTGGTACTTGCCCGGATTTGAACCCAAAACATCGTGCATGAGGGGCGAGGCCTTAACCACTGGGCCATCACGACGTGTGATAATAACATACCTAATAATTTTATTGAGCACCAAAAAGTTTTCTAGTACCTACATGACGGACTTACAGAGTATACATTTTAATTACATGGTGTACATGTCGCAGATGAAAATAACAACACCTTAAAAACTGCGGTGTTGCAAACAAACAGAAAACAAAATGATTGATGACAGCAATGCTGATTTATTACCCTTAGCACCTGCCAAAGAAAATGAGATGTGCTAAAAGGCAGAAAAAACAAATCAATCTACTCACTCCGTAAATATGAAGAGGTCTCGAAAAAACTGCAGCAGAAAATCCCAGCTCAATAGCTTATCAAATGTTCGGTCAGGCAACAGAAACAAAAGAGCCGACGTATGCATTCAGGATTTCAGAACGTCACTCGAGAAATCCGTTTCAAAATATCACGAGCTTGACGGACATGAACAAAAAGTTGTCTCGCAGTCGCCACAGCTGCTCGCTTCCAGAGATATCGATTGCAAAAAGTACAGACAAACAGACAAGCTAACGGCTTGTACACAAAGGGGGATCGTGTTTCGTGTGATTTTCGTTTTTGGACTTTGCTTTGCTGACCATCGTTTGCGTTTTGGCATTATTCTGGCCAATTAGGTGGTTGGATTAGAAGTATTTGTGTTGGTTTTAATTTAATTCCACTGTGTTCATTTTGTTGGGTATCCGTGCTTTGCAGGCAACAATGTGGAGCTTAGTTATTTATGATGTTTATTTAGGGTAAACAGTACCTTAAGTTGGTTTAAATGAGTCCACTGTTTGCATTGTTCAATATTTAAAGTAATACTCCTGTGATACTATATCTGTTTTTTAGGGTTCCGTAGTCAATTAATTGAATCAGGCGTGACTTTGCGGAAATCCATTATAAAATACAATAGACCACGTTGTTTAGTAACCTAATCCGCGTAACTGTTCTTAAAGAGTCGTAAAGAACCCTGTAAGAAATTGACACGTGTTTTACCTCTTAATGAGGCATCCTCAGGATGACGATTGACTGTTATGAACCCGGATACGACGTGTTTCCACATCAAGCGTCGAGAGCAGTGCTCACGCAAACGAGAGTGTGCAGACTTCTTTGTTAAGCGGATTAGGTTACTAAATATACGTCGTCTATTGTACGGTTCCGTAACAAGGAACTCTTATAGTTTCGCCATGTCCGTGTGTCCGTCTGTCTGCCTGTCTGTCCGCGGCTTAGCCCAAAGATTCTTAGTACTAGAAAGCTGTAATTTGGCATGGGTATACATATTAATTATGCCGACAAAGTGGTAAAAAATTTTTTTTGGGTATCTCCCCTACTCGTAAAGTGGGGATGATTTCTTTTACTCATCTGTCCCATGGTGTTGGGTGTCGTTCAAAAGTATTGTGACTGTGTTGAAACCATTTCCCGAGGTTCAGGGATCCGTTTGCGAAAGATTAAACTTTAAAGTGTTAATTTTTGGTAGAGTCAAGTGTCCTGCCAGCTAAATGGTTGGTTTTGGATATGTGACAAAAATCACGGTAGTAGTAGGTATATATAACGAAATTAAAAGGAAAATATACAGCGAATGTAATAATAATATATATTTATGTAATAAATGTATGTACCTATTATTTGCACGCCACACTTGGCAGAATGTGATAATACCATTGACTAATCTTAAGACCATCTATTGTACCATATTCTGTCAAAAATGATTATGATTATGATTATGAACGAGTAGGCTGTACAGGTTAACGAGTAATAATCGATCAACTTACATTTATAACTACTATAATCAGCCTAATATGGATACAGGCTTTCTCTCTTCGAGAGGGAGTGGGCTGTAATCTACCACGCGGGCGCATTGTGTCTTGGTAGATGTCACATCTCTTCGAATTTTTGATTCTAGGACATGCCGGTTTCCTCACGATGTTTTCCTTCACCGTTTTGAGAGCAGTGGTGGTAAAATTATTTACACAAAGTAAAGCGCCTGTCTGAGTTCGAACTCACGACCTACAACTCGTAAGTTGGGGCCGTTACCACTGGGCTCTCACTTATATTTGCAGTTGCAAAAACGGGTTCTCCCATACATTCCGTATTGGAGAACATGTTTTTCAACAACAATGTTAAGTTTTTTCTTGGGATAAATTCATCCCAACTACGGAACTCTTCATTGTGCGTGGTGTATGCACTTGAACGATTTATTCAATAATAAACGCTTTTATTTCAGTTTACCTGACTGAAGTGCGGGCTCTATTAGGTACTATGATGGTGATATTAACTTACCGCTGAAGTAATTTTCAGACTGCTATGCCATTATAATGAAGTCAAATCTGCCTAGCCTTTTCCCAACTATGTTGGGGTTGGCTTCCAGTCTAATCAGATGCTGCTGAATACCAGTATTTTACATGGAGCGACTGCCTATCTGACCTCCACAACCCAGTAACTTAGAAATACGATACCCCTTAGTAAGACTGGTGTCAGAGTTTCGGGCTACTGAAGACTCTTAACGACTGTCAAAGATCCACGAATGACAGCTGGAACCAACAGTTTAACGTGCTTTCCGAGGCACGGAGGAGTCTCGGTATGTAAAGATGGTCACCCATCCACGGACCAACCCCGGCAAGCGTAGCTTAACCTGATGGATCGACCCATGTGGCTGTTATTACTTAGCCACGAGTTCCTCATAATGAAGTAACAACTCAAATACCTACCGATGTAGTAATAATTTAAACAAACTGTCAAAAACAGGTCACTTAGATACAAAAGTTGTTACTTATTTAATTTTGATTTACTCTACTATGGCGACAAACATTTCTGAGAAGTTAATATTTTCTTGTATTATTAGCTCAGTATGGAAACAAATAAAGAAAGGTTTACTACATAATATTTTTCTCTTTATTTCGCCTCAATGGTCGCGACCTATTTAGATAGTAATCTCATTTAGTATTTCGTTTTGGTTGTTTCATTTTTAGCTTTTATTACGTTTATGATGTTTTATTTTAGTTGGTCTGTTTCTACACAAAGGTATTTTTTTTGTAACAAAGCCATACAAATATAACTGGAATAATGTAGTTACCTATATTGTTCACCTCTGCCTAACTTTTTGGAGAAAACAGGCGTGATGTTATGCAAATTAATATGACGAAATAATAAAGGTAACTTTTTTAAGCACTATGTGATTTTCGTTTTTGGTGTCAATCTAAGACCTCTCGCATAGTCCTCCCGTATAGTCGAACTAATGGACCATTTAGACAGAGCCAATCCCCGACACAATCCACTAAGCCATTCCAATGAAAACTGCAAAATTTGTGTCATTCAGTTACACAGTGTATCACTGTATCCCTGATCAAGGTGCACCACATGTTGTACAAGGTTCATCTCAAGTAGCACAGACAGATACTTGTTCTCTCCCTTGTTCTAGTAAAGATTGTTATTGTTCTATTATGTTTTCAGATAGTTTAGGGAGAGGGTTAGGTAAATTATTGAGTAACAACCTGAGTCAATCCGCTGTTAATTATTGTATGCCAGGGAAATCCTACAAAGAGATAATGTCATCTATAACAGGGAATAAATATGATCCGAAAGCCATTATTTCTGTATTTGTAGGCAATAGTTCCAATTTAAAAAATGATGACATCACTGTCAGTGTCACTGAAATCTTGAAGATTAATTGTCAGAAAATAATATTGTGTGCTTTTCCATACTTTCAGCACTTGTCAAGTAGGCAAAATCATATTATACATATGCTAAATAACCATATGCATTTGTTAGTTAATCACTATAGTGACAAACTTATATTTTTTGACACCAACACTTTTGTTGAGAAATTAAAATCGACTAGGGATACTGCGTATCTGCCTATTAGTTTTAGACGTCAAATAGCATGGCTATTAGCTTTTAATATAAACTCAGACATAAGTAGTATGTCGAAGTCTTATGTATTTAGCACCACAAAGGTTAGTAATAATACTAATATTAAGGTGGTTAGCAATAGTAATTTAAACTAGTCAGTAAGACAACAGAAGGTACTAGTAACAATGTTGTTTGTCTCACCATCAACAAGCTATCTTCTGGCACTCAATTAGTTAATTGTAAAAACGGGGCTAAGCAGAATTCCTTAAAATTGTTTCATCAAAATATTCAAGGTTTTTCTTCCAAACAATTAGAAATTGAATTGTTTTTAGAAAAAACAATGTTTGATATTATTTGTATAACTGAACACTGGTTGAAAGATTATGAAATGCAAATTAATTTTGAGAATTATAGTGTGGGCAGTTGTTTTAACCGAAAATCCATGCTACGTGGAGGTTCACTAATCTTAATTAAAAATTGTATAAAATCTAAGACTCGTAATGACATAGTTGAATTATCGGTGGAACATAGCATTGAACTGTCCTGTGTTGAGCTAGATAAGCATTTTATAGTGTGCGTTTACAGACCTCCAAATTATCAAAACTACTCTATATTTGAGTCAGTAATGGAAGATGTTTTAGCTAAACTTGCAACTGGTAATAAATCAGTAATTATTTGTGGTGACTTTAATATTAATATTTTAGAAAATAATTCAAATAGCAGTAGATTATTAAGCCTCTTCAAATCATTCAATCTGTCAAATGTGTTTTTAGAACCAACGCGAATAACTTCGACTACTGCTACATGTATCGATAATGTCTTTTGTTGCTGCGACTATTTAGATAAAGTCATTGTAAATTATCTCCCTTCTGATCACAGCGGTCAAACCGTTAGTTTTGAGTCCAGCACACCAAAACAAAAAGTGCAGATTCGAATTAGACCAATAACATCGGGTAATTTAAATAAGTTTAACAACACTTTAATTAGCAAGTTAAGTGCTCAGGGCCTAAATTTGTCCAATGGCAATATTCTGTATGAACAATTATTTTCATTAGTGCAAACAGAGTTCAATAATTCATTTAAGAAAAAAACTAAAACTATTTGCCCTAAGTTTTTATTCAGTGACTGGGCAACTAAAGGGATCAGGAAAAGTAGGGAAAGATTATTTGAACTGTATGGCCTTAAGCCGTATATTAACACGGAAACTTTTAATAAGTATGTTGCTACTTACTCTAAAACTTTTAAAAATATCTGCAAAGCAGCTAAAGCTTCTTTCATTAGTAACAAGGTTAAATCAGCAGACAATAAAATAAAGACAGTTTGGAAAATTATTAACAATGAAACGAACAAGAACAAAAGACATAATACTGATTACACACTTGACACTTCCCGCGGTCTCATTAGCGACAACATCGATGTTGCTCAGGAATTTGCAAATTTCTTTACCAATATTCCAATTAAAACTACAGAAACTTTAAATTCGTCCCCCTTACTTGCTATTGATTTATTAAGAGCGAATGTTTCAGCCTTTCCCGTGGAATTTAAATTTAAACATGTAAACCCTGTGGTCGTTGTAAAGGCTTATAAGCAACTCAAGATCAAAATTACCGAAGATCTGTGGGGTATGTCTACTAAAGTTTGTCAATCAATTATTGAGACAATTGCACCCTATTTAGCTTTAATATTTAATTTGTGTGTGGATCAAGGGGTATTCCCGGATCTAATGAAGTACAGTAAAGTTATTCCACTATTCAAATCCGGGGACAGCAAAAATACTAATAATTATAGACCCGTATCGGTTTTGCCGGTTTTCAGCAAGGTGTTTGAAAAAGTAATGTTAAATCAAATGCTCCAGCATTTTAATCGTAATAATATCCTACACGATCAACAGTATGGTTTCACCAAAGGACGTTGCACAACCGACGCCGGTGTCACCTTATTAAAACACATCTTTAACGCATGGGAAGAGGCACAAGATGCAATAGGCATCTTCTGCGACCTATCCAAGGCATTTGATTGCGTGAATCACGAAACACTGCTCTTGAAACTGGAGCATTACGGACTGGATAAACTTGCGCTTAGCTTAGTAAAATCATATTTGAATGATAGATTGCAGCAAGTTCAAATAAACGGTGTAAATTCATTGAGTTTAAAAGTCAAAATGGGTGTACCACAGGGCTCGATTTTGGGTCCCTTCCTCTTTTTAGTATATATAAATGATTTACCTCATTTACTGAAAAACCGACCACAAATGGTGTTATTTGCTGATGACACATCACTGATTTTTAAGATAAATAGACATGCACAGGAGCTTGACGAAGTAAATAACGCTATGCTTAAGGTACATAATTGGTTTACTGTAAATAATTTGGTATTAAATGAGAAGAAAACTAAATGCATAAGATTCACGTTACCAAATGTTAGAAGTAGTGAATGTCATGTTGTACTGAATAGGGAGACACTAGAATTCGTCGATAAAACGGTTTTCCTGGGGATCACGCTTGACTCAAAACTACAGTGGGGTCCTCACTTAACATCACTTGCAGGGCGGCTAAGTTCAGCCGCTTACGCTGTTTGGAAAATCCGCCAACTAACAGACGTGGATACCGCGAGACTGGTCTATTTTAGTTACTTTCATAGCATCATGTCTTACGGTATTTTGCTGTGGGGACGGGCTGCAGATATTAATTCTATCTTTATTCTGCAAAAGAGGGCTGTCAGAGCCATATATAACCTCCGCAGACGCGAATCTCTAAGGGAACTGTTTAAGAAAATTAACATCATGACGGTACCTTGTCAGTATATATATGAAAACATTATGTATGTTCGGAAAAATCTACATCTTTTTAGTAAGATAAGTGACAGGCATCATTTTAACACTAGAAATAGGAACAAATTAGATCAACCACGTTTCAGATTGTCTAAAGTGCACACTACTTTTATGGGGTACTGCGTAAAATGTTATAATAAAATACCACTCGATATTCTTCAACTGAATGAGAAGAAATTTAAAACATGCATTAAACGCACACTATGTAGACAAGCATATTATAAGTTGGATGATTATATCATAGATAAAAATGCTTGGCTTAATGCTGGTCCTGCTCCACAGCCACTTGGGCTCACTAGTTAAAAAAAAAAAAAAATATGTTTGGAAGAGTTGCTTCCCCTTTTTATTTCTCTGACATTACAAACTTAATGTTTATTTTTTATTTAAAACAAGTTTTAATTGTTGAATACTCCAATGGATAATGATTTTCTTTCTTTTTGGTAGTAACATTCTATTAATCTCTCAAATACATTGCAAATTTGTTTTGTATAATTTAGAAGCATTTTTTCAATTTTTGTAAATGTGAGTACCATGGAGCCGTTTTAATGTTATTAAGATGTATGTTGACTTGAAAGAGCATGGCAGTTGAGAGTATGTCATGCTCACTTAAATGTCTCGCTGATGGTGGCGAGTGTGTTAGATCATTCGGTTCCCTACAAAATGGTTGAGCTGGATGGTGCTGATCCATGCGTCATGTTCGTGAACGGGCGCCGTCAGTTGTGACTGGTCATCTCTTATCTGCCATGGCTTATTTTTAATCTTATATTTTGAATTGTTTTGATAATTTTTTGTACATTGTTCTCACATATAGAAGCAACAAGAATAATGTACCCAGGATTTTGTAATTTTCTATATTTAAAAGAGTGTCCTTGGAGTTTCTTGCCCGTTCTTCTCCATAAAGATCTACGTTTTGGAATGGGCAACTAGCTTCAACTATCTGACTAACTGACGCGACTATTTGACAATTCAAAAGTGCCTGTAAATGGTTTAATTGAAATAAATGCTTTGAGTTTGAGTTTGAGTTTGACAGCCGAAACCAGTTCACTCAGATTCGGACGCTTCAAAAACACTTGCGTTCGGCTACAGAAAACAAGTTGTGGTATGGCTAACTGGATTGGACGGTAACACACGTACTCACGAAGCCAATCCTCTGCTAGAGTGGTGGGGGAACCTATTGGCACCAGCAAATTTGAAATCGTTCTATTACAATGGACTGGCTTCATCAATAGCTTGAGGACAATCCAATCCAGTGGACTGACTCTATTTACACGATGCTATTATTGGATTGGCTTAGTGGATGGTCTCGGGGATCGGCCCTGTCTAAAAGTGGATTGTCTTGGTGATTGGCTCCGTCTATATGGTCCATTAAGGTTGAATGGCACGTCATCAAACGACAAGGTCTTTATCTAAGAACTGTCTCATTAGATATGCTCGAGCTTCGTAACATAATCATCTATACCCCCCGACCCTCGCTTGATGATGCGCCAGCCCGCGTCGAAGCTGAGCCCTGTAGCTTTAAATTCACCTAAAAATAATAATTACCCACTG
Source organism: Agrochola macilenta (assembly GCA_916701695.1). Lineage (NCBI taxonomy): Eukaryota > Metazoa > Arthropoda > Insecta > Lepidoptera > Noctuidae > Agrochola > Agrochola macilenta. The sequence goes on along the minus strand of OU753554.1, from coordinate 2,218,223 downwards.
ACTCAGCCTGTCCCATCTTGCTGTTGCCCCCCCAGCGACACCTCTGTGGGGTACGAACCTCGGCTTTGCGAGCAGTCACCTAGTATATAAGTAACGAGTATTTTACGCCCTTGACTGGAAGCTTTAAGCTAGTAGCTTAAGGCAGCCACAGGATAGCCCGGTTAAGTAGTCATGACCTCAGAGGTCAGTTACGAGACGCCAAACATAAAAAAACAACCTATAATGTTCCCTCTGCGACACAGGCCTCCTCTCTGTGAGAGGGAGTGGACTGTAATCCACCTCGCGGGCCCATAGTGCGGTTTGGTGGCTGGACTTTCGACCTTAGTGAAGTTTCAATTAAGTGGGAATTGTTCTCAAAGGTGACAGAGTAATTATGAGGACGATTATACATTCTCTATTTGAAATGTGGTGTAAAAGCTTTTCAAGTAAAACAAGTTCTTGGGACTGAAAACGAGTATCCGATGGTTGTCAGCTACTATTGCACCCACAAGACTTATGAGGCGATCAATTGAGAAGAGCTGTAATATATAGCAAGCGGAGGAAGTATCCGTAAATCATTTTTATTACATACTGTTCTACTTCTATTTCACTTTAAGGAAAATTATGTGCCCATCTTTTCAGTGTTAGGTAGCTATACATAAGTATATAGCTATACTAAGTATTGATGTTAGAGAATTCATAGAAAAAGAAATGATACTTCGAACAAAAATAAGCTTACGGGCGCATAATACGACCAGTTTCATTTCAGGGAGTACCTATTAAGGTTTACTGTAGATAAAAAAATGTTAACAAGTGAAATTATATTATTTAAAAACCTCCGACACAAAAATTTCCTCATTTATCTTTCCTACTCCATCACCAGAGCCTGTTCATCATCTATCTAGAACCTATTCATCAGCTCAAACCCGATACCTGTAAGTTGGTAAGGGAGTTTGGTATCCTGCAAATTTCAGGTGATACTGTAGCATCAGTTCAAGATTACTATGTTCTTCTAATATAATTGAAGTAACAGAACACCAAATTTCAAATCGATCAGACCTGTGGAAGACGCTCACATCCATTCATCAATTAGAAAAGAGCTGATAATCTTCAAATGGCTATACTGAAAAATGGCTGGATTTTGATAAAATATGTCTAAGACGCATCGCTAGAAAACCTGCTTTCAAAAAAAAAAACCGCATTCAAATCGGTCCACCCGTTTAGGAGCTACGGTGCCACAGACAGACACACACACTTAACGGTCAAACTTATAACACGTTTGCGTCGGGGGTTAAAGATAAGGAATTTTAGGAATTTTTCGACGCCGTATTTTAGTTTGTTAATAGGCCTTGTTAGGTTAGATTGGTTGTTAGTGAATTTTGTATAAAAAGGTCGTCATAACATAACTATGTTATTTTAGAGACACACAGTAAGTACAAGAAAAAGAAAATCGTTAATCTCAGCTTATTGGCAAATTCTTCGGTAAGTGTCACTAACCGAAATGATTAATTTGACACTCCCTACCCAATAAAAACAAGAAACTCTCAAACAAAATAAAAATTAAGCGAAGCCAAATCGTCCCCATACTTAGCCACAAATCCGGTAAACACAATACAATCGTATAAAAATATAATCATATTTCCCGACAATGCAATATCAGCTTAACAACAAATCCTTGTCTGCCATCTAGGCCGAATTGTACGCACCCTAATAGGATGGTATAATAAATATTTGCCCGCAGATTTGAGCAGATGCGTCGTGGGCGACCGCCTTAACTTGGCTTTGATATGAAACATGGCTGAAAAAAAAAAACTTTTTTCTGGAACAGATTATTTGGGTCCTTGACGAGGATTTAAGGCTTGTGCAGACCAGCGCGACTTGTCGCGCGACGCGACACCGGTTATTGTTATACTGTGAAGTTTTCTTAGAAATTGTATTGTTCGTGTCGCGTCGCGCGACAAGTCGCGCTGGTCTGCACAAGCCTTTATATGGATATTTTTGGTTCTGATGGATAATAAGTTTCCTGGTTGTTTTACGGTGTAAATAATGAATGCTATTATCAATCTGCTAACAACATGGGTTAAATAACCGACTTCAAAGAGGAGGAGGTTCTCAATTTTTTATTATTTGATATGCTATTACTTCGTCAATTGTGAATTGATTTTAATGATTCTTTTTTTGTTTGATAGGTCATACTTCAGAAATGGTCCTTTATAAATATGGAAGTGTATAGAGTGCCGCTAGCGGCATTCTATCGCTATCGGATAAAGTGCCGCTATTTGCGGCATAATAATGGCGCTGATTCGGGCCGGCTAAGGTGTCGTAAGTATTGCATTGTCATTGTCACTGAGTCAGTGTCACTTGTTATTTTGTTTCATTGTTGAGATTAGTTCGCAGCCTTTTGTATTGATTGATCGTATTTGTTTTAGAAAATTATATCAAAAGTCACTTTATTGACTGAATTTACGAAAAATGAAGTAGCAAATGAAAATGGCTGAAAGGTAGGTTAGGTTAGGTTAGGTTAGAACTGTGACCACACGACGCACGAAGTGAACGAGCGTAGCGAGCAGTGCCGCGGCAGCAGCCGCCGAGTGCTAGGGTCCGTTTAGGCACAAGAGAATGTAATGTTTTGGGAATGTGGTGTTTTACAACGAACTAACCTCAACAATTGAACAAAATAACAAGTGACAGTAACTCAGCGACAGTGACAATGACAATGCAGCGTTTACGGCACTTTAGCCGGGCCGAGGAAGCGCCACTATTATGCCGCAAGCGACACTCTGTACTCCGCCTATAAATATTAACTTTGCTTGGGTCGTTTTTGAGTTAGCTCCGTATTTTCACTTAGTCTATGTGGATGATGTTTAAATAAGTTCGTGTCACTGTTATTGCAGGTGTGGGGAAGGTACTACAAAAAAAAAAAAAAAAAACCTTTACAAAAAAAAAAACAACCGACTAAAAAAACACTACATAGTGCATACATACATTTGAAATTAAAGTGAAAAATTACTTTAAATTCGGAAGTAGGTGGCAAAGAACGAGAATTCAAAACCAAAGTCTGAGGAAAGTGCTGTCTGTTATTGACTTGTTGAAATCGTCGTCTTTTCTAACCTTATTATCATAATATTTTCTCCTTTTCTCTTGAATTGATTCTTTAATCGTCTTTCACGATACCCAAGAGTGCGAGACAAAGTTTTCCATCTAAATAACTTCAATAAAACCGTGGAAACGGCGAGATAATTATATTCTTAGTCAATGATCATAAATTCAGGACGTCATTTAATGGTACAAAATTTTGTATAGCTAAACTAATATTATAAAGAGAAATTATTTTAATATATTTTTGAGTAATATATGTTTTTTTGTTACGTTTTCACGCCAAAACCAAAAAGGGCTAAACGGATTTGGAAGAAATTTGGCACATGGGTAGACCATAACCTGAATTTGGACATAGGATACTTTTTATCCCGATTTTCCCAAGGCATGGGCATCGAGACTTATGCGGGTGAAACCGCGAGGTGTAGCTAGTTGACCATAATATTATTATTTTATTTTCTCTTTATGGACGGAAGTTTCGCTTTTCTCAGAAACCCTTGTATTACAAAAATTATGAGGACATAATTTTCTACTAATGTTATTAAGTTTGTTGAAAATGAGTTTGGAGAAAAATAAATAAGCCTGTTCATTGTCCTCCAACAAATAATTTTGCTAATAATACCAAGATAAATTGATGCCACAATATTAGAAATACGAAAATGTACATTTTTATTACTTTATCGCGGATAAGCCACCCAACTGATTTTGATGAAAAAATTTACAGATATAGCTTGGCCCCCCGTATAAAAAAAGGCGGACCTCTCTTTTTAAAAATTCTCCTCAATCAAATGGGGTATCATGGTATGATGTTTGTGTGCAGTTTATTGAATTCCCCGAGACGGAGTTACAGCTTAAAATAATTTATTGACGGGAAACATTTTGTAATGAATCCTATAATATTTGCATGCTATGACTTAAGCTAAACATGTATGCTTAATGTATTTTTAAAACAACTTTATATGTACCATGCTTTATGCAAATAAATATTATTGATATTTATATTTCTATCTTTACTCTATGATCATTGAATATTAAACGTCACATCGCAAATCCCAATGGATTCACACAAAACTTTTTCTCCACCAATAACTGAAAAACTTCGCGAAAATTCTTGAATCATTTGAAAAAAAGCAAAAAACGAAAGTAAGAATTAATTCCTCGACGTAATTGTTAATTAGGATTTTTTATAAAAATTATGACAGAGTGGACAACAAAGGAGTCCTTGTATCTTTTTTCTGTTTCAGTTAGTTTCTTGCTTTGATTTTTTTTGTTTAGTTTTCAATTATTAAAGCTGTTTCAAATTAGAAAAGTGTCTATACCTGTTTCGTTTGTTTTGTAATTGGAACTTTGAATTGATAAATTAACGAGACGGACTGACGACTTTGAAACTGATAAATTAATAATAGGTCCTAGAGACCGTGCCATCAAAGACTGGCGAAAAATTGTGGAAATACATTTTTTTAAATGCAATTTGTTGCAGCGACATAGACACTAGCGCCGTCGCTATTGGACTTGAGTGGTCGCGGGAAAGTCCGAAAGGGATACCGTGGCCCCTGGCAACGTACAGGCAACTGAAGGAACACGGGTGGGTTTTAGTCAGTAAGAGCCCGATACGCCCTCCCACTCCATCCAGAGCGGGAGAAATTATTTGATAAATTCCCATCCAATAAAAACAAAAAAAAACTTTTTCTGTAAATATTTCTGACACATCGATGATTGTAGGGATGACACATGTTGATTTGTAGGGATCATAATTTACAAACCAACATTAGTCCCCTAGTCGGGACTTTATAATTTTTTTGCAATGCGAAGGTTACCTGAATTCTTTCCCATTTTCAACGACACGAAAACTAAATATGAAAGGACACCAACTATATAAAAAAAATATCGTTTTAACAGTTTCACACACTCGCCTTCCAAAAAAGATAAGCCACAAAAATTCAACGAGACCGTAACAAGAAAAATATATGGCACTTTACCTCGCAGCAGCGTTTGGTATTCAAATGGTATTCAACAAAAATGATAAGAGCAGAAACCAGTAGGTGTCAACTGTCCCTAAGATATTAAGCAGACATTACCGATGGTGGCCGCAGATAAAACGGGGACAGAATTTCAAATGTCCCATTAAAGAAACTGTTTTTTGTGCTCCCTATATTTATTCAAATTAATTGCTTTTTTATGGCCACCGTTGAAAATCTCCACGTTTAATTTTTTTCTGGATGATTTTTTTTATTGTTGGCTAACGAAAACTTTTGTCAGATGTATGTTTAATAAAAAATTGAGAGGGATTTTGTGTTTTGATCTTTGCTTTCACAATAATAACACTTCAATGAATGCCTACATTTTTAAAACCTGACGAATTAAAAAAATCTAAATTCAAAAGTCATTTATTCAAACTAAGCTGAGAATCAGCACTTTTCGATCGTCAAAATTACATAAGACAGTCCCCCAAAAAACGCCCACCCTTCACCACTTCCTAGTGCTTTAGCTGGGAAGAAGAAGTGGCGCAACAAACTCCCCAGCAGCACTGCTGTCTGTTCAGTTAGAAAAAAAATTGATTCTATACAATAGTATGCAAAATAATTTACATTACTCAACACAAAACATTAAATAAAATTATTTGCCATAATGACAGCTAGCACACGCCAATATACCAACAAAAACATCGAAATCTATACTCAATTCTTCTCGTGTAATAATCCTCGTCGATATGTAATAACTGCTGCACGGGTCAATCCGTCAGGTTAAGCTACGCTTGCCGAGGTTGGTCCGTGGATGGGTGACCATCTTTACATACCGAGACTCCTCCGTGCCTCGGAAAGCACGTTAAGACGTTGGTCCCGCTGTCATTCATGCATCTTTGACAGTCGTTACGGGTCGTCGGAAGCCCGAAAGTCTGACAACCAGTCTTACCAAGGGGTATCGTATTACCCAGTTACTGGGTTGTGAAGGTCAGATATAATAGGCAGTCGCTCCATATAAAATACCTAGAAAAGGTTACCTGGAACCTGGTTACCTAGGTTGCCTGGAAGAGATCGCAGAAAGCGATAAGGCCGCCCATTGTATGTTTTGTAGTGTTAAATTTATGATTAACTATGTATTTTCTGGTGTACAATAAAGTTTATATAAATAAATAAATAAAATAAAATACTGATATTCAGCTGAATCCGGTTAGACTGGAAGCCGACCCCAATAAAGTTGGGAAAAGGCTAGGCAGATTGAAAAGAATTTCCCACACATTACATGTTGCTGATAGATTGTGATATCTACATTAATTTGATGAATGGTACTCGTATTTCATTTGAATTGCAAACTATGGGTATTCTGCAATTCTTTATAAACGTGTTTTTTTTTCACTTCATTCTAGTAGGTTTCCAGTTCGGAATTTTCGGCAACAAGAAAAACAGATCCCAATTAACAGTGAAATTCCATTTCGTTAAATAAAATGAAAAGTAAATACCTAATTAATTAGAATCCTAGACTTTCCAAATGCGGCGTCCCTTTTTTGCCGACCGTAACTACACAAATAAGTTCTGTTTATTTTAATTAGTACTTAAATTAATACTGTAGTATATGGCCTAAATAATTTGAATTCATTTACTTTCAACCCTTACAAGTGCTGCTATGAATACTTTCTCTTATTAGAATCTGTACAAGATGACAATTTGGTCCTTGTCCAACGTATACATATTTATAAAATAATTATCCAGATAACTAGAGATCGGATATTCGAATTATTTACCTAAAGTTAAGGTGTTGACTATTATGGAAAGCACTATTGTATAGAAAAAAATCTTGGGATCCGAAAAAGAATCGAATATATATTTACTTACGTTCAGGTGTTGGCTAATATGGAATGCACTTTTGTATCGATCGCAAAAATCTCGCGACTCCGGAATTGATAAATTTTGTACTTTTTGACTATAGAAAAGCTAGTTAATGTTGTAAAGTAGTTTGCAAAATTTGCATAGCACATAGCGACAAACAACTCGGTGCCTTGAGTTTCGTTAAAAAAAAATTACAATAGGTATATAAATTTTTATGTTAACACCGCAAAAGTAACCTTCACAAGAGGGCTGATACTTCATTCCCGGATTTTATGGAATTCCGAGATTTATATTAAGATTTCCTTGGTAAAACCAAGGAAATCTTCACACAAAATGCTGCAGATATGAATGTTAATATTAATAGTTCCGTTGAGAAGCTTTGCCTTCTACGAGTATAAGGCAATAAATATCCTGTAGAGATTATACCTGGGTGATGATCATACCTAGCAATATTCTATGACTGTTCAAAGCAGCAAACATTAGGAAAACGACATTCATTGATAGTGTTAGGTTAGGTTAGGATCGACTAAACTGATCTATCGACTATTCAGAACGATTATTTATGTGGCAATACGAAGTGATGACGGTTGACAAATTGTCAAGGAAGGCGCGATCCGGCAATCGATTCGTTCACTTGGCTTTGAGTGTGTTATGGAGCGGTCGAACTAGAATAGCTTTATCTATAATTCTGGATAATTATTGTAGTTGTTCATTGTGGTGTTGGAATTGAACACATACTCGTAAATAATATTATTACCTACCCAAGGAGTTTTCTTACAGTAGTTTATAAATACAGTCGTTGGTCGGTACATAGAGTTTTGCTGTGTTATATAACACGCCAGGAAATTAAATATTTACGTTGCTAAGCAAAAAAGAAAACCTTATTATCGACACAATGTAAAGTAAATTGACTTTGAACAACGCTTTATCGGAAATCAGTAATTTATATGGAATGAGTGAATAATCTCGTTTCTGTGTCGATTTAAAAATTGACGCATTTTGCACGTAGAATTATCTTTTTCTGCCGTAAGCCTAAACAGGTTGGTAAATAAATACGTGATATAAAATTTTGATTAGCGGGCATGAGAATTGAGGAAAGAGCGATTTTATATAACCTACTAAATCGGAATATTAAAGTTGCTAAAATGCATGTAGATAAAATATTTTCACTCTCTGCATTTTAGGAACTTTAGGTAAGTGTTAAAAAAAGCATATGGAGCGAGAAAAAAACATGTGACGCTGCCTCGATATAAGCGAAATTACATCAGCTCAAAATTCCGTCACGTTTTTTTGCTCGGTTGTCCATAGCCTTACTTACTTATTAATACTCAATACCACTGCTTGATGTTATCAGCGATCAGAAAAAAAATTCAGTATCTAGTAAAAAAAAAAGTAACGTTCTAAATCTCTTGTAACTTGTACCAAACCAAAAATCCTACATTGTCGAATCTTCATTAAGTGAAGTTGTTTACAGAGGGCCGAGTAAACAGGGCGTGCAATTTGACTGTCCGCACAGTTTCGTGTTTTTGTACTGACGAGTATTACGGAGGTACGGTGATGGTTAATTACTGATTTACTGATATCCTAACTAATATAATAAATGCGAAAGTGAGTTTGTTTGTTACGCTAAACCGGCTGAACGGATTTGAATGAAATTTGGCACATGGGTAGACCATGGCTTAGGTTAGGACATAATGATATAGAAAGATAAAAAACTTTTTATCCCGATATTCCTACGGTATCCAGACTTTTGCGGGTGATACCGCGGGGCGCAGCTAGTTACTGATAAGCTAAAATAACCTGACCGTATACAGGGTGACTGGATCTGGACCCGCCATAGCAAATTCGCATAAAGAAGAGTTCATTCACTTATTACTGAACCTTACTTTCCCCAACTAAAGTTTTATAGTTTGAGAGATATGTAAATTTTTATATTTTATTGAGATTTTTCCAAAATTTGATGTTTTTTCTTTCATTCTTTCTTTCTTTTCACACATAGAAGGCACCAGCATTGAACAACACGCTTGCTCAAGACGAGTTGGCGATTTCAGACTTTTACTCGTATTAACTTTAGAATTGTGAGAAAACCTGGACTTTCTGAGTTTATCTTGGATATTAGTGACATCGGTGTCACTAATGTCCAAGATAAATTCAGAAAGTTCATAAATGAATTGAAAAAGTCACATCGGTATGTACTTGCCCAGATTTGAACCCATAACCTCGTGCATGAAAGGCGAGGCCTTAACTTAATCAACATAAATTCACCAACGATAACTACAACTTCTGCCCATCCCTTCTGAACTATCAGCGCAACAGCCATCCGCAGTTAACAAGAAAAAGCGTAATAACGTACAAATACACAAACAAACTGACCTATTTCTTATACTCATTCGCGATATTACAGAAACTGGATGGCAAACACATAAATCTATGTTATGCTGGTACTTTTAGTTCAGGAGATAGTGTAGGAAGTTGCAGAAATGAGTATTCGAGTTTTCATTGTAACTTAAAATCTTATGCAAGGAATTAAAGAAGATTGCATGTATATTTGTGCTTTTATAGTATCAGTAATTCATCATCTGCCTTGCCCTTTTCCAACTATGTTGGGGTCGGCTTCCAGTCTATCCGGAAGCAGTTGAATATTGGTATTTTACATGGAGCGACTGCCTATCTGACCACCACAACCCAGTAACTGAGTAATACGATGCCCCTTGGTAAGACTGTTTGTCATTTTCGGGCTTCGGACGACCCGTAACGACTGTCAAAGATCCACGAATGACAGCCGAGACCAACGGGTTACCGTGCTTTCTGAGGCACGGAGGAGTCTTGGTATGTAAATATGGTCACCCATCCATGGATCAACCCCGGCAAGCGTAGCTTAACTTTATGGATTGACCCGTGCGGCTGTTATTATATAGCCACAAGCTCCTCCTCATCTTTACAGTATCAGTAATTATAGTAAAACAAAAATGAATGATGTGATAAGGCAATGGTTTAAAAGAAGATGCAGTGACAAAAATTTAAAAAAGTATGCAAAGTCAAACAATTTATTTCAATTAGGCACATAAAAGGCACTTATGAACGTCAAATTTACAAAAAAATAGAATTGATTCTAGTCGCCCCTTCCAAAAGGTAGTTTTCGTATGGAGAAGAATGGGCAAGAATGCTTAGATCGTTTGGTCATGTTGAGAGGATGAATGAAAGGCGACTAGCAAAATGTATTTACAAGGCACATGTGAGTGGAAACGCTGGGAGGGGGCGCCCTAGGAGGACATGTGGCGGCATCTACAATCACCACATGCGAACTACGCATCAAAGATCTGACGTCACACAACATCCTGACGTCACACAAATCCTGCATCGCGCAATTAGAGTTTACCGCGCGATGGACATACATCCCGACTTCAACCTCTGGGCAGTTGCCCGCCAGACACGACACCCGTCTGGTCAGAGGATCCTCCCTTTTCTATGGTGGATGAGTGAACTTTACACCTTGTTCCTCATACTCCTAAAGATATTATTACTGATTATTATACTGACTTATTAGTGACGTTCTTCAGAAATGTCAGGTGCGTAGTGCTCACAACCTGCGTTCGTGTATGACAAGATGTGTAAACGACGCAAAAGGAGTATGTAAGTATCGTAGCAGGTGACGCTCTGTAGTTACTGCTTACCCCCATGAGCGTGAGCCTATGTAATATGTAAAAAAAATACTGGTTGAAGAAATATTTATAAGGACTATTTAGACACGGCACGGACGTGTCGCGGGTTAAATCCCCGCACGGAACAAATATTTGTATGATCTGCAAGTAGTTGTTTCGGGTCTGGGTGTTAGTGTATGTGAGTTTCTATGTTTGTAAACGCACCCACAATACAAGAAGAAGTTCTTAGTGTGGGGCAACGTTTTATAAAAAAAAAAAAAAAAGAAAAAAAAAAAAAAAAGAGTAGTTTCGAGTTTAATTTCACCTACGCTACCAAGATGACTCTTATTATAGATTTTTTTTCAGAAAGAAGAGACGGTTATAATAGAAGCATTTTTTCCTACATAAACCAGCGATCTTTGCGTATTTTGTACCAAAGTTCCCTTAAATGAAATACCATTACTAACATGATCTTTAACCATATTGACCATCTTTCTAGCACTCATATTACTATTATAATAGCCAGTTCAATCAATTATATTATAAAGCAACTCATGATCTTTATGGCCTTATCCCATGTTACTCAGAGTCGGCACAACACGCTTTCTTTCATTCTCCCCTATCTACAGTCACGCTATCATCATTCACTGCCTTTTCTTTAATATAATTCCTCACACAATCCATCTATCTTTTGTTTGACCTTCGTCTCCCTCCACATCCATCAACATTTATAAAGTGACTAAATTCTCAATATTACGGCTCTTAACTGTCGAAACTTAGAACCGTCAAACTATCACTAATACAATCTTCGAGAGTCGGTAGCTAACAGCATGGCTGTCTCCCAAACTAGCCGTGTTTGGACGACGATGCTGCAAATCGACCGGATGGCTGAGTAATTATGTTGGATGTTTTGCATGCCGAGATAAACACTGTTGCTAATATTGAGTGATCTGTTTAGTAGTGTTTTGTTAAATGTAAACATGACGTGGAGTGTTGCTGTTAGCATCACAGAATTGGCTATTGGTGTTTCAAATTCGATACAGATGATTACGTAAAGATAATTTCTCGAATTTGAAGATATAAGCACAGTATGCTGCTTCATCATCAGTCTATTATAGCAGTCCACTGCTAAATATTGGCCTCTCCATTGCACGCCATTCAGCTCGATTCTCGGTAACTCTCATCCAGCTGCTACCAGCCATCCTGCGAAGGTCGTCGCTCCACCTAGCATGAGGGGAGTATACTACTTGTATCTTCAAATTTGTAATTTAGAAAGAAAAAAGAAAGAAGAAACATTGATTATTCTGCACAAACAAAACGCACATATACGTATATAGACAAAAAGACATAAAATACAAAGGTACAAATACAAAAGTTGCCAAAAGCCTCGTATTCAACCAATACATTTAAAATAATTGACAATGTTGTTCATTGGTTGATGTCAAGGCCACGGACCAAAGACAATATTGCGTAATTACTCTTGAGACACAAGATTTAAAATGTAGATGTTAAGTATGGTGTATGAATCTTGTTATATATCTATACATATAAAATGCTTTGTCCTGAATGACTGACTGACGGATCAACGCACAGCCTAAACCGCTGATCGTAGAGACTTGAAACTTGGAGGGTGTGTTCTTTATATGACGTAGGCATCCGATAAGAAATGATTTTTCGAAATTCTACCCCTAAGGGGCCACCCCCTTAAACGGGCCCCAATAGGCGGGCAAAGTTTATATGGGACAACGTGATTCCTTGGTACAATCTACTTTAAATTTTGCATAAACATTCTTTAACAGAATTAATGGAAGACCTGTTTCGTATTTTATTGAAATCAAAGTCAAAGTCAAAGTCAAAAACATTTATTGCCCTAACGGGGTTAAATAGGGGTAGAAAGTTATTTTGGAAGTGATTTGCTTCGAAGTTGATATCAATACTCCTTAGTGCTTTTGATTTAAATTACATTTTATTTTGACACATGTTTGAAAAGTCAATCCGATTTTATTTAAAAAAGGTTGAACTCACATATAGGCTTGGTGCTTTCAATGCAAATACTCTTTAAAATTGGAATGTATCGAAAGTCACCGTACTATACATATTAGTACCGCATTTGAAGGTTTCTAAGCTTTACAGAGGTCTGTATTTATTCCTAGGATTCCCCTAACACCGTCAAATTACCCCTTCGAATTCAAGATAGTGCAGTTTCCCATCAAAGTATGCTTCGCAATGACTATAAACAAAGCTCAAGGTCAAACTCTTAAGGTAGCGGGAGTAGACTTGAGGGAAATCTGCTTCTACCACGGCCAGTGGTACTGTGGTATGTGGCATGCTCCAGAGTAAGCGCCCAGAGTATCCTGGTGATTCCAGCACCCGAATGAAAAACAAAAAATATTGTTTACAAAGAAATACTGCGGTAGGTGTAGTATTTTGATTTCGTTGTAAAAAGATAATACACCCGTGTAACTTTCGCCAGATCAAAGGATCGTGTTCATAAAATATTTTTATATATAAATATTTTTTTCAGGTTTATTTAACCTTTATATCCCTACACTCACTATAATAAAGATTGTTATATTTTATAATTATTCAAACATTTTAACATAATAATTTATATGTTATAATAAAATTAATAACGTAAAAAACCAATAAAAATCCTGTTAGAACCATTTTCGACTACTACGCGGACGAAGTCGCGGGCAAAAGCTAGTATATTATATATCTTGACGGCAATAATTAACTATTGGTCAAAAGGACCTATAGTTAATTATTGCCATCAAGATATCTATGTATTATCTTGAACAGTAAGATCTTTAGCTTACTGAATATTTGTAGTTGGGTAGGGTCTGAGGATCAACTATGAATGAACGGTCATCATTCTGTAATGACCCTAGAATGAAAGTTCCTCATTTATAAATCTGTTCATTTTACCACGTGAAGCGAGATAAACCCAGATACCTAGGCGCTTCATCAAGTGTTTAATTTGCCTGTAATTCAACAAAACCCGCGCTCAATTTCCTATTACGTCTCCTTTCTGTATTAAATACAACAAAAGAGTCTTCTATATCACAGCTTATCCGTAAAAACAAACTGGCAACACACATAATTCGGCTCACACAGACCCTGTGACGTGATTGAAGACCATTTTCCTTGAGAAGTCCGACAAAACTTTGTTTCTTGTTAACGCTCAAAGTGGGATTTGTCGCAGATAGAACCTCCAAACGACACGATAAGGACTGTCTTATCTGCGTCTGATTTAATATTATTCCATGTCTGCCCGAGGGTAAGATCGGCGCTGGTTTATCAGATAATATATTTTGGCATTTTTTTCCTTGACTTTTGAAGTAAATAGAGTCTTGAATTATTGGTGATGAAGTGGGTCTTATATTGTGTGTAAGTGACATATTGAAAGGCTTCATTAGTGTTGAGAAAAAAAAACACGAAGCATTCTTAAAACAACCGGTGTATTCTGTAAAAATCTCACTGTAAAAACTTAGGTGAAGTGAGCTGTTATTCCAATTGGAGCTTGAAATGGACATTATAGAGGCATGAGGAAAGGAGTGTAAAGTTCACTCATCCTGTATAGAAAGGGAGGATCCCCCAACGAGACGGGTGTCGTGTCTGGTGGACAACTGCCGGACGATTGATGTCGGGAAGTTATATAATCGTATTATGCTTATGGCGCGGTAAACGCTACTTGCGCGATGCATAATTTGTGTGACGTCAGATTTTTTGATGCGTAGTTCGCTTGTGGCGTTGTAGATGCCACCACAACACTATTGACAGGTCATTTCGTTTTCACTTCACCTGAGTTTTCAGGGTGAGATTTTTGCAGATTAGATCAGCAGAAGTATTTAACTGAAGCAAATTACTGATCTAACTCATTTGGTGACCAGACTTTTTGTTCTTCACTATGATCAGCAACGGAAGCAAAAGATTTCATGCAGGGAGAGAGAGAGTAGAAGTGCTACTTATATTACTGACTTACTTACTTCCAATTTTCCTAAAGCCCTACAATGTTACAAAGTTCTATCATTATAAAAGTTGATTTGTTCTCACATAAAACCACACGGCCAAACTACTCAACTCACTTTACCCTCCTAAAACTCCTACACAAAAACGTTCCACACCAAAAAAATCACCCGTTTTCAGAGTCTACCCACTACCAAAACCGATTGAATCGAAATACTCCAGATCTTTAATCCTCAGTCGAGACTGACAAGTGTCCACTAAATGAATAATGAAAACGTAAATGGATGCAGCGGACATGGGACATATAAAATTGAAATACGGTTTCCTGGTCCCGTCTGAGAATTTACAAGTAGCAAAATATTTGGCACTCAGCTCTCTTTACATGTAGCGGATCAGAGTTGCTGAGAATCGAGTTGAATGGCATGCAATCGGAGAGACCTATGGCCAGCAGTGGACTGCTGTAGGCTGATGATGAGGAATATAATAATGATAAGGTTACCTGGAAGAGATCGCGGAAAGCGATAAGGCCGCCCATTGTATATTTTCTAGTGTTTGTTTTTTTTTTTTTTGTTATGTTTTTTTGTGGTGTACAATAAAGTATATATAAATAAATAAATACATAAAATGTTTGGTGAACGATGCCATTGAGTTTTGATTCTTTGGAGCACCGGTTTTGTCTTAACATTACTTAGCACTACGCCTCTAATCTCTTAAGAGGTATACAGGCAGGACAAGCAGGTCGGTTAGTGGAAAATCGGTCATCTCTTAGCTGCCACGGCTTATTTTATTTTTTATTGTTTTATTACGGACGCTTTTAATGTGCACGTCTCTCTACATTGTTGTCACATGTATAATTACAACATGAATGATGTAACCAATATTTTGTAACACAGAATATTGTTAATTTAAAAGAGTTTCCGTGGAGTTTCTTGCCCGTTCTTCTCCATAAGAACCTACTAAGCGTTGCAACTAGCTTCATATTTCTGACTGAGCGACCCCTTGACAATTCAAAAGTGCCTGTAATTGTTTTTTTTGAAATAAATGCTTTGAGTTGAGTTTGAGTTTACAGTACCAACTTTCCACAGTTATGTTACAAATTCTATGTGGCAGGGTGTCTATTGCTTTTATACGTGTATAACATCGTCTCCTGGTGGTAATCAACTTGATATTACAAGTAACTGTAGGTGTCAATAACTACTGTGCATCAGTCCCTTACATTACTTCTTATGAGATGAGGCGGTTTAACGATGGTACGGCATCTACAACACCACATGCGAACTACGCATCACTACTGACATCACAGCAGAGTTTACCGCTCGACGAATATATATACAACATCCTGACATCAATCGTCGGGCAGTTGCCCACCAGACACTACACCCAGTCGGAGGATCCTTCCTTTTCAATGAAGGATGAGTGAACTTTATATCCTGCATCATGCCTCTTAATAGCAATAAGTTCACTACCCATTACTTAGAATTTTAAACATGGTCTGACGAAATGTGAGAGTGTTAAACACTGCCGTCCGCTTCGGTCAATACCAGCGTGATAATATGTTACATATCGACTAAACGTGACGACAAAAACAGCTTTTCTACACCATTTACCTCACTGACCTCAAAATGAAACAATTCCATTCGTACCCGTCAACGGACCCAAACTTTCTAGAACAAAAACCGAAAAAACAAATTCTAACACTAAATTGAAAAACGCACGAAATGTTCAAACGCCCGTGTCTCGTTGACAGTCGGGGAAAAAGAGCTTTGTGTGTTCGTCAGTCAGCAACATAAAGAGATGTTGATGAGGGTTCTCTGTGAGCACTGTTGAGTTTTATTGATTTAGACTGTACATGACTTGTACTCTTGTCTTAATGCCTGGTGTTGAGTAGTTCTGGAGAAGATTTATTTGAAGAGATGGTAAAGAGTCGACAGCAAAACAAAATAAATAAAAATGCCATCAAGATGTTACGCTTCTCACGTACAAGTTAGTAGCGAGATAGAAAATAACTTTCTAGAAATTACTGCAAAGTAAATGTGACGCTCGAAACAAATCTTATCTTCTCACAAAATGTTCGTATATGAAATGTTTAAGTACCTAGAAGAAAAAAGAAAGAAAATACCTACCTACGTTTATTTGCGGTAAAACATGACGCAAAGAAAAAACACATACACTAAAGAACAAGTTGTAGGAAAATATGCGTCATATCCATGCAAAACTGCCATCGATAACTCCTTAGCATAATGCTGTGACCCTATGCGAGACAGAGCTACAGCGCTGGTTTTCAGAGACAGCCGATGTTCACGTAGTGACATCAACCGATGCCGCATAAAATGAGGAACAAAAAGCAAAATAACATACATAAAATAAAATATAATAAAATTAGTACACAATAGTATAATTTATTTATTTATTTAGGATCTCCAACAAAAGATGTACACAATACATGACACATAATTAAAGGGCAATATCGGGTATTGAGTAAGTGTACTCCTTCATTTATAGGAGGCCACAGCATGCACAATAAAGTTAAAAACTAAGCTAACAAAGTTAACACATGAAAAATGGAAGGAAAGTAAAAAATAATTTATAAAATATAAACAATCATTAAAAAATTAAGAAAATATAACATTTAGAGATACCTACTTAAATTAAATTAAATCAAATCAAATCAAATTAAATCTAATAAAAAATCATTAAAAAAACACACATATACACAGACATTTTAGTCGTGTTACAAAGAGCCACTCAATGTACCCGACATAAAATACCTCAAGGAGCAATTAAAAAACTGTTACAAAATGTCATTTTTTTTTTATGAATGTTTAGTAGTCATTGGATACCCGAAGTGGGGTTCTTTTGTAAGACGACTAAACTGTCACGGTGTTTACTATATATTACACAATTTACTATTTACTCAAGGTACCAAATTAGAAGCCTAAAGTTAACTTACTATAAAAATAAATAAAATACACTTAGGCGTCCGCATCGTTGTCATCCGGAAACGTGCCCAAAAGACTGGCAGCATTGCCACGTTGAAGGGCAATGCTAATTCTTTTGCCAAAGAACGAGCGAGTCCTCTGGGCACATGAAGTGTCACAGTCGGCGAGAAAGTTCGCTACTCTTATAAATAACTCTTCAATCCCAAACTTAGTAGGAAATAATTGCAGTACACTGTAGCAAAGTCCACTTGAAACATTATGTAGCGTAAATTTTTCAGAAATGAGTATGTCAGCACCAGTGATTGAGTTTCGCGGAAACCGCCGCCGCGCGCCGCGCCGGTTATCGGTTTTTGTATTTTTCAGATAACCGAAAATTTTCGGTTTTACTGACGTTTATTACGCTTTCAACTCCACGTGAATGTATTTGTTTTTATTTATTATCAGACCCGGTGTAATTTTGCGTAATTAATGGCGATGACGGATGAAACCCGATCGTGGTTTATTTGCTCCGGTGTTGCTAAATATAAATAAATGTGTAAAACCTTCCAATATTAAATTCTGTAATTTTTTTCAGGTAGGATTTTTATTATACATCATTTCTTAATTCATTATTTTACAGCAGATATGTAATAATAAAAAAAACCTACTTCATAGTTCAAAGTAATCAAAATCAAGAATCATAAAATGTCCAATATTTCATTGTCTAAAATACCTTATCTTGCTACTATTACATTTTGAACCTTCTCCTAATTAAAATAAAGGTGATTTTGTTCACAAGTCCTTTTTAATTAATAGAGGGCCAAAACTTTGCCCACTTAGCGACATTTTCGTTGAGAATTGACGATTGTACTTGTCTCTTAAATTAATGTGACCTATAAAAGAAATATTCGTATGGAGCGAGGTTTGAGTTGATAGCGATTTAGATACCTACCTAATCCTTTTCTTGTCAGTAAAATATGTATCGATAAGGATCATCAAAGTATTCATCGAGTGACTGATGATTTTTACGTCATCTATTTTCTAAGCGATTTCGTAAACGCTGAGAAAATTGTTAACATAACAAAAAACTACTATCTTGAGAAACCTCAACCAGAATACTTTGGTGAGTTTTATTTTTGTGTGGTGGATAGGCTACGGTCTTGAAAACTAACTCAATTTCAACTGCTCGATTTACACATAATTTAGAAATTTAAAGGACATTGTGCAACAATATATGGGGCTTGGTTTAAATGTCCACCACTAATGAGACCTATGTCACTGAATGGTTATATTATTGTTATATTTTATTGACAGGTTAATAAACTTCGAAGAAAATTTTTTTTTTAAGGTAACAATATGCAGAATTTTGATATTCAAGGTCTTGAAATATATATAAGGTATTTATTTACATTTAACAACTAACAATTTAAAAACTAACAGGTCTTGAATGAAAAAAATGGGTGAAAATAACAAAACTTTTCTTAGTCTAATGCTCGTTTTTATTGTAAACCAAATTCTTATAAGTCTCATAAGCACCAATAGAAAATATTATACAGATTATGAAACAGTTACAGTTTTATATGGGTTTCATAGTTAAATAGCAAGAAATCAGGGTTTAAACGCAAATGGTCCCGAATGGTTCTCAAAAGGAGCGAGACTTGGTCAGGGTCGTTAGAAAACTTGACGGTCCGGACATTTTTGGCTTATCAACTGAAGGGAAGGAGTAACTTTTACTAAGACACAAAAAAAAAAAATGTCATTGAAAAGTTGTAGCTAAATAAAAATTGTCGGCTTGATTGCTTTTAACAAATGAGGTCTCATTAGATTTGTCTTGACGCTACGAGTGGCACTGGCAAGAATTTTGCAAAAAAAAGAACATGGTCATTGTCTTTTGTTTTGAAATCGTGTTGCAACCTCTTCAAGATTAATTGTTTCATTCATAATCCTTTACCTAATCTTTTGCGCGTCTCGCGCTGTTGGTTGTATCTTTTTCATAACTTGGACCATTAAAATTTCTAAGTCGTCAGAGAACCCCAGAGTTTTGGCGGATTAAGATAATTAAAATACTTGATGGCAAAGTTACGCTACCGCTGCCGAGATTAACGGAAACATGTATTTTTTATCATCTACTGTTAAAATCTGAGTGGATAATATTTTTGAAATAGTCGAACTGCTTTCCTTGAAGAATATTGGCCTGTTAATGTTAGGATTGGAGGTGATAATGATGGCGTAAATAATTTAAAATTAAGAGGTTGCTTTTAGAGGGCTACTTAAATTAGAACAGTTACAACGAGTGTTTAACAGTTATGAGCGTTTATACTGAAAGTGAGCAACGTTGCCAATACCTGTCAAATATTTCGCTGTTTTGATAAATTTGGCAATATTACTGTATGGAAATAAGAAATAACGCTAACTAGTGAACAAGAATAATAATGTTGAATTGCAATTATAACATTGAATTTGATGTTGTAACAGTTTTGTGTGTAAAAAGGCTTTTGGTTTCCAAATACTTTTTTTACATATAAAACGAAATATTCAGTGTTACGATATTAATTATTGCATTTCTCAATACTTTAGTTCACTATTTAGCCATATTTCATATTTCCATACAGTAATATTGCCAAATTAATCAAAACAGCGAAATATTTGACAGCTATTTACGACGTTGCCCACTTTTAGAATAAACGATTTTAAAGGTATATACAGCTTTAGTGCAGTGTTATTTTTATAAGAGTTTATTAAAAATCAATAGAATACCAGGTGTTCAATTTTAGATATTTCATTTAATATCAACTCCAAATTCCTTTGCCTTGACTTCTAAGCAGAAAAGGTCTTTCTAGTCAATCGAACTACAGACTGAGATGAGTCCATTGAGCGTAAAATTGAATTTATCTCAGTAGCTCAACACACACTAGTATTCCTTTTGAGTTCAAAAATAACTACACCATTCAGCGGATTGGAAACAACTGAAACAAGAAACAAATGCAGACGAAGCGAAAGGGTCGGGTCGAAGTCGGACACAAAGTGACGTAATGAATACGTCCCTCTTAAGTGGAAGGTGACGAGACAAGGGTCATGGAGGTGACCTTAACACGTATTGATAATACAAGGCAACGGTTTAAGTGAAAAGGGGGAACTGAGATGCTAAACTTGTGTTTGAAATTGAGTGACCTTTGGACATTGCTTTGTTTTTGACTCTGTACCTTCATCTCTGTCACTCCGGTGGTCCTTGAAAGGTAATAAACCATACACAGGAATCCGTCGGTTAATATGACATTAAGTAGTATGTAAGGATCTTATGAGGTGGCCTTCTGTAGTTTCAGTTTATCTACCCCTATGAGAAGAAGACCTGAGGTTATGTATGTATGTATGGAGTTTCAGAAACAACTTGACTCTGTCTAGCGGCGTATAGTACAACTATTTTCTTAATGTCCCTCGGCAAACTTCGTGTCTCGTCAGTCGTCGGATTTTACCAATTGCTCTTTGCACTTGGTGCTTTTACGTACTGACTCTTTTTTTTTTTCGTTGGAAATGGTCAAATAGCTTCTCCCGCTCTGGGCGGAGCGGGAGGGCGTGTCAGACTCTTACTGACTAAAACCCACCCGTGTTCCTTCAGTTGCCTGTACGTTGCCAGGGGCCACGGTATCCCTTTCGGATAAACTCGCAACCTTGGCAGGCATTGGCCCGTACGGACCAATGTATATGAATTTAGGGGAGTTGGACCAAGTGCTGCCCAGAATGGACACATAGTGCATTATGTTCCTTGGGCTTATACTAGTCTATAAACCAAAATTCGTCAAAATCTATCCGAGGAGTATTGAGTTTTTTTTTAATGAGTTTTATTGTATAAATTTATGTGTGCAAACATTTGGAAGTATCTTGGCAGCATTTGGTCAAATCGGTCAATGTCCTTTGAATACAAATTTTATTTTTCAATCAATTTATTGGAGCTTTAAGAGTTAGTCTAGTTCCTAGGTTGAACTACCAACCGATTCCAACACACATTTATTTCTATTTCAGTTATGTAAGTTTGATACTGAAATTGAGGTAATTTGCGTTAGTCTTTCTATCATACCTATAGGCTGTAACGAGACATAAAAACTGTTTATCCCCAAAAATAAATGAAGAAAACAAACAAAATCCTCGAACTTTCATTCAGTAAGCAATTCCCGTTAAACACTTGGGGGGCAAAATCGAATTTGTCAAAGTTTCTCATCGTGAAACGTTATCAATCAAAAACACTGAAACTAACTTGCGAAGAGACAATTTTCTGTACGTTTCATAGGAAATTATTAATAAATCCTTCGAGTTGTGGCGGTAAATATTTATAAGGGAAATTGAAAGTTGCAAACAGAATTATGTAGCGAATGATCAACTGACTCGTATTATAGGTTATACGGTACCGACTTGATAGGCACATAGCATCAACTTCTATCTCAACAAAATGGTGATGATACGAAGAGTCTGTTCAGGTTCATGGACAAATATGATCCGTAGCAGTGTCTATTTAGGGTTCTTTCATACGCATTGCGATTATAAAAGTCCATAAATAAATAATTAAAGAAAAAAAAAAATTACACACTGGGTGGAATTTTTTAACAAGGAGGGAAAGTACTCTAAATACTAAATACTCGTATAGCAAATTTTACTCAAAGAAAATAAATCCTTTATTTTTTTTAAGAAACAAATCTGTATTCAAAGATTTTTGTAAATTCGCTTCCTACTCGGGAATCGAACAGGCCGAAATCCGAAAACATAACATCCTGTATTTTTATGGGATCAATCGATAGATTCAATCATAAGGATCAAATCTCTCTAACAAACATAATAAACTAAATGAAAGGAAAACCATATAATCTAAAGAGTCTAGAGTACTTTCCCTCCAGGTGAGGTTAAAAAATTCCACCCTGTTTAAGATAAGTAATGAGACCATAGAGACCGTAAAGCAGTGATGTGCCAGAGAACAGTGATGTGCCAGAGAACAGTGATGTGCCAGAGAACAGCGATGCCAGAGAGTAGTGGTGGCCTAGTGGTAAAAACTCCGACTTACCAGTTGTAGGTCAAGGGCCCAGCCAAGCCTTTTACTTTGTCTAAATAATTTCATCACCACTGCTCTCAAAACGGTGCAGGAAAACCGGTATGTTCTAGAACCAAAAATTCGAAGACATATGACATCTGCCAACTCGTAGTGGGCCCGCGTGGTAGATTACAGCGCATTCTCGAAGAGAGGAGGACGGTGTCACAGCAGTAGGAATATTATAAGTAAGTAGTAAGACGATAAAAAAATAAGACTCACGTACAAAGACATACAACATGATTCTGCCTAGCCTTTTCCCAACTATGTTGGGGTCGGCTTCCAGTCTAACCGGATGCAGCTGAATACCAGTATTTTACATGGAGGGACTGCCTATCTGACCTCCACAACCCAGTAAATGGGTAATACGATACCCCTTGGTAAGACTGGTGTCAGACTTTCGGGCTTCTGACGACTCGTAACGACTGTCAAAGATCCACGAATGACAGCCGGAACCAACGGCTTAACGTGCTTTCCGAGGCACGGAGGATTCTCGGTATGTAAAGATGGTCACCCATCCACTGACCAACCCCGGCAAGCGTAGCTTAACCTGATGGATCGACCAGTGTGGCTGTTGTTACATAGCCACGAGCTCCTCAAAAACATAGAACATACATAATATAAAAAGGCTCACTGTTCATTGACGGTATCGATTGGGTTTTTAGGATACCAAAATGGGGTTGCTCAATATCAATTACCTATCCTGTCGCGATGTTATATGTTTTACTTAATTCTATTTTACAATTATCCATCAAAAATTGCTCTCCTTCATAATTCGCATAAATTACGCAAATTTCCACGTTTTCAGTACAAACTTTAAACACGGCACTTCAAACTACTGCGGATCTTAGCTTCGAAATCAACATTAAAGCGTCAAGTTCTAACTTGAACAGATAACGATAGTTCTGCCTGCCCCACTTAGTACAGTAAATAGGCCGAGATAAATGTTAGCGAACTTACTTTGAGAACTTAAGATTTGTACTGGATATGCTTGATTTATAATTCAGGTATAATTAAGGTCTTCATGAAAATTTGCGCCAAAAGTTGGCGCCACTTTGAATAAGAGGTCTTCCATTTAGAAAATGAATATAAAATATATAATGACGTTCATCATTTGTTCTTCATTCAGTCTCGACTGGTCTCGACTAAAATAAAAACATAGGCGCCTTGACACTTTTGACAAGTGCCCGGACCTGTAGTCTCAGTGCTGACATCTAGTCAACGTTATTTCAGAAAATCCTCAAGTCAATGTCATTCGACTGGATTTGGTCACTCAGAAACCTTTGGTTTTAGAATCTTGTGATACTGGTTTTTTTTTTACGTTTCTCAAATGGCGAACCAGTTGATGTCCCACATAATGGGTCGCCTGAAGTGATCCTCACCGCATAAGAACATCTGCAATATCAGTAGGATTGGAAATGTTTCATTTACCTGTAATGACATTTATTTTGTGTAGTTGAGTATTCTGTTTATCTGATAAGTGAGGGTGGTTAAAGCAGAATTTATTTATTTATTGATCAATATGTGTTTATAGTACTATTATCAAACAAAAGATAATGAAGTTCTCCATGTAATGTTTGTGCACATTTACATAGATAATTAGATACCAATACGGATACCGATGGATACCAATCAATCGCCAAAACAATGATAATAATTGAGAGGTTATAGTCTATTGTTTATCTTTTCCAACAAAAAAATGCGAACGCTACTGGTAAGCATGAGGTTCTACGTTCAATACCCAGGTTGGGCTTTAGTGGATTTTCCTATCAGGAATTTCTCAGTAGCATTAGGAGTCTGGATTTGTGCGCGGTTCATGGCAATAGGTTCTGGAGTGGCGACCGCGTACCGCGTACTGGAAGGCCTTCCAGAAGGTGGACCGACGACTATAAAGATGGTCCTTCGAACCGGAGTGTGATGATGAGCTAGTATCAAGAGTGGATCCAGTTCATCAAGCATACCTACCTAGCCTACTGTGACTGAGGATAGCATCAGCCCCGAACGTGCCCAGTTCAAGTGAAGTTGTTCCGGTGTCAAGGCGGTCGACCAGCGACCGGACTCGGAGCCAGCAGCGACGGGACGAGCGGGGGAGGAGTAGTATATACAAGGAAGCCAGAGGGTTTAACATGGTCGACTTTGTCCAGGCTACAGGAATCCGCTGGATGCGGGAAGCACAGAACCGGTCGAAGTGGCGGTGCTTGGAGGAGGCCTATTTCCAACAGTGGACGTCTTTCAGCTGAAATGATGATGATGATGACAACAGGCTCGCCCTAGCATTACTAGCGAAATATGGGTGTAGACGTTAAGGAACACCTCTGCCTTACCATTCGTGGAATTACAAGCGTGATTTTATGTTATGAAATCAGAATATTTCTTTACCTTTAATTAGATCAACACCACAAGATACTTACGAAGGGCTTCTTTAAATAAACATAGCCTGATGTACCCACCGTTCAAGTTTTATGGCTCTTTGCATAACAACGCAGAATAAATTAATTATTACCTGTTCGCTTGCATAATTTCATGGCTTCAAGTTTATTTAGGACTTAAGGGACGTTATTACTGTGTAAGGCACATAGCTCAACATTCAACATTTTGTAATTTGGTTTGTTATACTTTGTGTTACACTTTTATAATGTACCTACTACATCATAAAAGTGTAAAAGTGTGTGGTTTAAAATAACTCGCTGTGAATTTAAGGAGGATCCAAGGTAGACCGCGAAATTCAAATTTTCTTACGGTTTTTGCAATTTGCTGGTCAGTGTCAGGTTTTATCTTGATCTAAATATGACTAGCGACCGTAACAAATATGTATTTACAGAATTATAATCATTCATACAATATAATTATTTGGACACAGTTCGTGAAACACTTGCAAAATACAAAATAAAAAAAGTAAAAAATAAAAATAAAAAATTAGAAAAAGTGAATGTCTCTAAGTTTGATTTGCGCCTTAAGAACAAATCCCAAATAATTTATGGAAAAGTCGTTTTTATGCAAAAAACGTTAGAAAGTTTGTATTTCGCATCATTTCATCATCCTCCTGATACCTTACCCCAGTTTACCCCAATATATCCAAGGGTCGGCGCAGCATGGCGTCTTCTTCCATTCACCTCTATCAGCCGTCCTCTCTGAACTCACTCCCTGATCCATATTATCATCTCTCTCACAATCCATCCATCGGTTCTTTAGTCTTGCCCAACTCGTTAAAGCCATCCATTTTCATATCCAAAACTTTTTTGCCACATTCCTCTATTTGATTCCCAGCACACACACTTTCTTTAAGCCGAAAAACAGGAATTCTGCGGAAACTCCTTCAGAAATTGTGAATGTGTGTGTAATTGCAATCCTTCCTAGGTTGATAGGCAATCATTGTTCACCAAAATAGGGAGGGAAGCTATTTTCAGGTTGACAGCTCATTCTATCGTAGAATGGAAAGCTTACGGAGTACAGAGCACAGAATTGCCGCACCAGTAACAGCAGCCGCTGAGGCCAAGGCTTCTTCGTGCTATATGTTATGAATTCTGTTAAAGGGCCCTGTATAATATACAACATATTAATATTTCTAACTTCTTCTAGATTGACTAACTTCGTTTTTTTTTTTTTTTAAAGTGGCTTGAGGCTAAGTAATAACAGTCACACGGTGCGATCGATCACACTAAGCTACGCTTGCCGCGTTTGGTCCGTGGATGGCCATTTGATTACATACCAAGACCCATTCGTGGCTCGGAAAGCACGTTTAGCCGTTGGTCACGGCTCTCGCACGTTCATCTTTGAGTCGTTACTGGTTGTTAGAAGTCCGAAATTCTGACAACCAGTTTTACCAAGGGGTATCGTGTTACTCAGTAACTGGGCTGTGGAGGTCAGATAGTCCGTGGCTCCATGTAAAATACTGGTATTCAGCTGCATCCAGTTAGACTGGAAGCCCCCATAGTTGGAAAAAGCCTAGGCAGATGATGAGGACGTCGACTTTTTTTACTTTAATGAATAATAATTTAGTCTGTATATTAATAATAATTTAATCTAGCTTTGAGTTTCGACTTTACAAAATGTCAACATTCGGGCGAAATGCATTTTCATATCTATTATTCACTGTACTAATGAATAAATTTTCTCGCCTCCCCCTTAAGACCCAGGCCAAATAATTTTTGCTCATGACTTCAAGAAGTGTCTTAAAGAATATGAATTAAAAAACCTCGAACAATTAAAAAGTTATGCAACAACGCGAAATTTCGTAGGTGTTCACTCGTATTATACAACACTACACGTGTACTCGTATACTGTGTAGCATTTGATCGTTTTCTTCTTAATTCTCATCACCCCTCTCTTGTTGCTGAACCCATGGGTTCCATATACCATTAATTGTTAATAAATCTCAAAAGTTATGTCCAAAATCATTTGAAATGTGTAAAACTTTACCAATATCCGCGTCTTGGGTGATGTAGGTGGCGAACTTACACATAAAATGTTTCTATTCGCTAATAAACAAGCTTGGTTCAGTTCATTTGTCAGTGGTGCCGCGGCATCAGTTTTGGGATGGTACGGGATATAAGCTATAGCGATTCGAGACGGGCTTATTAGATAACCAGAATATCCGCGAACTTTTTAATTTGTCGGCACCTCTTTAGGTTAGAGCTAGAGAGCTATTCGAATATCAAAAAATATTTGGCCTATACCTTAAGGGTGAGGCGTCCTGCTGGGGTTGTGGGTTTGTCTGAAAGGGATATCGCGGCCCCAGCACATAGGCAACGGAAGGAACACGGGTGGGTTTTAGTCAGTAAAAGTCTGACACTCCCTCTCGCTCTGCCCAGAGCGGGAGGACTCATTTGATGATTTCCCACCCAAAAAAATAAAAAAAAATAAAGGGTGAGGCGTGCAAATCGATTCGCTGTTACAATGTAATAATAGATTATGCTGCAATGGAAGATTGGTTGCATCGTTTCGTGTTCTTAATTTTTGGGAGGAAATTATTAAATATTTAGTCTCCTTGGAATATTATTTTCGACTTTGAATTTATAACTAGAGACCCCCCTCCGGCTTCGCACGAGTGCAATGTACTGATGTTGTGATTATGTCAAAACATCGAAAGAAGAAAGAAAGAAAGAAATTTGTTGTCAAACTTTCGGGCTTTTGACGACCCGGAACGACTGTCAAAGATCCACGAATGACAGCCGGGACCAACGAATCAACGTGCTTTCCGAGGCACGAAGGAGTCTTAGTATGTAAAGATGGTCATCCATCCACGGACCAACCCCGGCAAGCGTAGCTTTACCTTATGGATCAACCGATGCGGCCACTATTACTTAGCCACAAGCTCCTTATAATGTAGGTAGTATGTAGGTATACATATATGTTGGATTAGATTTCTGTGCTATATATATCTCGGAAGAGGGTATGTGTCTCTTTCGTTATCAGGCTTATTTTAACTACTGTGGGCGTATTAATGGGTAGTGTTGGTTATTGCGCAATAGAAAACCGTTGCAGTTCAGATCAAATTACAATTTACGATAACATTAATCACACTTGCATTTCACACACTGTACGTACACGACACAACTATTCCAAACGCGCGACATTTTCAAAACGTCTTCACCGCTTGACCGCCACCCATCAAGTCTGCCCTGCTCTGCTGAGCGTCAGCCGGCGGCTGGTCCGAGCGTTATGTTGTAGACTCAGTAACGTATTTGCGACATACAAATAAAATATGTACCCATAATGTCGTGATGGCCCAGTGGTTAAGGGCTCGCCTCTCATGTACGAGGTGGGTTCAAATCCGGGCAAGTACCAATGTGACTTTTTCAACTTTCTGAATTTATGTTGGACATTACTGACATAAAGTAAAGGAAAATATCGTGAGCCTGAAACTGCATTGATGTTAAAGTTTAAAATGCATTGATGGCAATAGGCTCGCCCCCTATTACGTGGGACTTAAAGGTAACTGGGGAAAAGTAGGTATACTATAGGTACACCTCTGCCTAACCTTTCGGGGATTAAAGGCGTGATGTTATGTGTATGTATAAATCAAAAATGATCACCAACGCGTCTTGACCAAGCTTGTCTCTTCTCGGAAAAATTACTAGAAATTTTAAAATAACATTTCTATCTACCTACTCTAATATAAGTCTCTTCCTTTACCTAATTAATAATAGTCTCCACTTTATCTACTTTAATATTATTCGTCGTATAAGCCTCGAGCTGAGCGATTAATTGTTGCCAAAAAGTTTGTGCTCGCGAGGTCATTTATTTAAACATAATAAATTATCTTACATAATCTAGTTTAAAAATAATTTACCCAAATAGTTACTCTTTAAGTCAGTTAATTATCTTCATTTTGATTTCGTTTCTAATGAATTTATTTATTGTTGTCTTCTTTTTAAATGTTTGATGTAAATTGATGGCCTGAAAAACATGTTTTCATAAACCTAGATCAGCCAGGTCTACATTACAGTTGGAATTAAATTTTCCTCGATTGTAATTAATGTAAATCATAATTTTACTTTATACTTGACAAAATTTTATTTATTCTCTGTATGAGAAGAGGCCTATGCATTGCATAGACTGGCATTTTTACAGCCACAAACTATCCGTTTTTTTTTTTATGTTTGTGAAAACCGCATCAAAGTTCGTTAGTTAATTTATTATTATTATTATTATTTGATAGGTACACCAACGACCTATTCACTAGAACATTAACATAATAGAAAATAACATAAGCATTGATTTATGGTGAATTAGTCACTTACAGGCGTACACAGCACTTACATAAAAAAGTTAGTTAGAGTTAAGAAGGAATAAGCGTTCACATAGGTAGATAGACACGAAAAGCGTCTCTGTTTTTATTATTATTGGCCAGCTACCCTAGGACGCTTACTCTCCCTGCCATTGTTGCGAGTTTGTCCGAAAGGGATATCGCGGCCCCGGCACTCAGGCAACGGAAAGAACACGGGTGGGTTTTAGCCAGTAAAAGTCTGACACGCCCTCCCGCTCCACCCAGAGCGGAAGCAGTTATTTGATAATTACCCACCCTCAAAATAAAAAAAAGGAGCCTTACTCTTTCCTTTTTTCTTTTTCTAAAATAAAAGTAACCTAAGTTACTCTTTATAACATCAGTTGTCTGCCAGTGAAAGTCGCGTCAAACTCGGTTTTTCGTTAAAGGTTTAGGGGTATGTGGAACAGGGTGTAAAGTTCACTCATCCCCCATAGAAAAGGGAGGATCCTCCGACCAGACGGGTGTGATGTCTGGCGGGCAACTGCCCAGAGGTTTGAAGTTGGGAGATTCTATATATGTTTATCGCGCGGTAAACTCTAATTGCGCGATGCAGGATTTGTGTGACGTCAGGTCTTTGATGCGTAGTTCGCATGTAGCGATGTAGATGCCGCTACAAAGGTACCGTAATGTATACGGGCTGAAATTTTTTACCGTCTCGAGAATAATATGGTGTGTTGTGTAAGTGGAACAGAAGCCATACCCGAGAATATTTGCTTAGTAGCATTGACCACGCGGGCGGGCCCATACGCAAGCGGCTTGTGCGCCTGCGAAACGATATCAAAGAGGCCGACGGCAAGTGCGGCGACTACCTATCGGCCGCTAAGGAAAGCTACGAATTCGTTGATAAATTCCGCGCATTTAGTAGGGTGCGTATGATTTGAATTTCGATATATTTTATGGTTTAAAAAAAAATATATACTGTGCCATAGGCTTCTACTCCGTTCGCCTATTATACCTTATTTTTTTCGAGACGGTAAAAAAAATCATGCGGTATACTTTCATATGCATTTAGTAAAAAGCTGTTATTTTGACATTACAAACAAAAACTTCAATTTAATTTATTTGTGTAAAGAAATTGATTGACATTATATTCTTTTTCGCCGTATACAACAATAATTTCTCTTAAAATATTAAAACTGACAACCTTGATTAATTTCATGTTAAACGTTTTCACTGTTCCTGCTCTTTACATGAGCCTTGTCTAATATTAATTTTTATTAAAAGACAAGGCTTATTTATTGCTTGCCAGCTGCCCGTCAGACGCTTCATCGCGATTTTTCGGGTGCTTTCTTTGGGATTTTCCAAATTTTATTTTTTCCTCTACCACCACAGTTATGAAGCGAAAAAAACAATATTCAATTCGGTCGAGCGATTTTCGAGCTTTTGCGAGACTAATGCACGGCAATTGATTAATTATATAATTTTTAGATTTGTTGTATTGGAGAGGAGCTCGTGGCTAAGTAATAACTGCTGCACGGGTTGATCCGTCAGGTTAAGCTACGCTAGCCGGGGTTGGTCTGTGGATGGGTGACCATCTTTACATACCGAGATTCCTCCGTACCTCGGAAAGCACGTTAAACTGTTGGTCCCGGCTGTCAATCGTTGATCTTTGACAGTCGTTACGGGTCGTCAGAAGCCCGAAAGTCTGAAAACCAGTCTTACCAAGGGGTATCGTATTACCCAGTTACTGGATTGTGGAGGTCAGATAGGCAGGCGCTCTATGTAAAATACTGGTATTCAGCTGAATCCGGTTAGACTGGAAGCCGACCCCAAGAAAGTTGGGAAAAGGCTAGGCAGATTGATAGATTCGTTGTATTAACAAATTCATTGTCATTTGAATGAATTCATCATCATTCTCCTGGATCTAAATTTGTTAGTGGTCGGCGCAACATGTATTAAGAATTATAATTGTAATTTATTAAGATAGCGACCGTGGGTGAGCTTGAAACGTTAATCGCGTTATTCCCCGCTCCCGCCAGTGCTGCTGCACCTAATGATCCCGTATCTACCGCTTCTACCTCGTCAGCCGTTGCATCTACATCGCCTGTAACAGCAACCCCCAAACGAAAGATTGTGAGGAAGGCTCGTCGCTAAGTTAAAAGTTTATCCTTTAGTATACTTGTTTTACATTAACGGCTTTGTGATCCATTTGTGTAGTGTCGGTACACTTTATAAATTGTTTTCCCTTGTTTTTATTCTACCCTTAGCATTTACTTTTCACAACTTTCTCACTTTAATAACTTGCCGGTAGATGTTTTTTTTTTATATTTTTATGATGTATTACGTCTATCAGTGTAATTTTTAGTTTTTTATGACGTTACGTTTCGTTACACTCTGCCTGCGTTCGTCATAGTTTGTACCCGTTGTTGAGGATATTTTTGTAATGTTGTGTTATTGTGTTATATTCTTGTGTTATTCATTTATTTCCATAACATTTTTATTTATCTACTCGTACCTAGTTCATAAATGGTTTGTTAAATCTCTCCAACTACAGCGAATAGGTGCTTTTATTAGTTGAGCGTATTTAATTATTATATTTGTTTGTTTTTATGCGCTTTAAAGTAGTTTACTTAGTAGTTAAGTAGTTTTATATTTTTTTTTTGTATTATATTTTATTCATATATATATTATTATTTTTGCATACTATGATCGATGCTAACATTGTTGATAATTTTTTCTCGTGTTCTTCCTCTTCTAGCAGTTTCCTTAGTGCGGCGAGTGGTTCTTCCTCTCCTCTCACTCTCGGCGATCAGATTTCCTCTTTGCTTTCCCACCTCCCCAACAATCTCAACATAGCCCACATCAATGCCCAGAGTGTTCCATGCCATTACTGTGATCTTCCCTACAAGGTTATCAGCACTTCACCATCTTCCTACTCAGGGTCCGCGGAGCATCTATTTTTAGAAATTTCCTTGCATCACGTTAAAATGCTTCTTGGAGTGATGTACAGCCCTAACCTTACTATTGATTATTTTGACTCTTTTGATTCTCTCTTAAATGATTTCTGTCCCTCTTATGACCACGTAGTCTTGATGGGAGATTTTAATACTTGCCTTCTTAAAAATGACAGTCATACTCACAAACTTCAATCTATCTTATCTTCACTTAACCTTAGTATTCTGCCTCTTTCTGCTACTCATCATTTTCCTAACTGCACCCCTTTTCTTTTGGACCTGATGATTGTCTCTAATTCTAATAATGTATCTGTCCACGGACAGCTTACTGCTTGTTTTTCTTACCACGACCTCATCTTTATGTCCTACAGGATTCGCCCTCCCAAGCGTAAGCCTCAATATATTTTCCTTAGGAACTACAAGGGCATAGACCTGGAGGCATTGTTGCGTGATGCTGGTAGCATCGACTGGACGGATGTCTTGGAGAGCTCTTGTATTAACGATATGGTTCACATTTTCAACAGCTCTATTCTCAGCTTATACGATCGTCATGCCCCTATGCGAAGAGTCAAACTCAAGTTTGTTCCGGCACCCTGGCTTACTCCTGCCATTAGGGACGTGATGGCAAGTAGAGACAGAGTCAAAAGGAGGATAAAACGCTGTCCTTCCGACCGCAACTTGAATGCGTTTAAGGTGCTGCGTAATCGCTGCAGTCGTATGTGCAGAGATGCAAAGCGACGCTACTTCCATAATTCTCTCGACAACCGTAACTCTTCAGAAGTCTGGAAGTTTCTAAAAACTGTCGGCATTGGTAAGTCTCCAGTTGCTTCTATTAATGACACTGACGTGTGTGCTCTTAACAAGCATTTCTCACATCCCCCTGTTACGTTGGATCCGCACGTCAAATCTGCTACTTTAAATAAACTTTCCTGTTTGCCTGTGCTTTAGTGTCCTTCTTTTGAACTTAGCCCTGTATGTGAAAGTGAGGTCAAAAAATCTATTTGTGCTATCTCCTCCTCTGCAGTTGGTAATGACAATCTTTGCTCAAGAATGGTTTCCCTTATCCTCCCCACATTACTTCCTATCTACACACACACATTCACACATTTTTCACATTTTTAACTTCTCCTTGTTTTCTAGTTCTGTTCCCGAGGCCTGGAAACAAGCCCATATCATCCCCTTACCCAAAATTCCTAACCCGGTCTCTCTGACCGATTTCCGACCCATTTCTATCCTCCCATATCTCTCTTAAGTTCTTGAGCACATTGTTCATCGGCAACTCTCTGCCTTTCTATCTTCGAATGACCTTTTTAGTCCTTTTCAATCTGGTTTTCGTCCTGGTCATAGCACAGTAACGGCTCTTTTGAAGGTTACTGATGAAAAACGCTGGGCTATGGACCACAAATCTCTCGCCTTGCTTGTGCTGCTGGACTTTAGCAGTGCCTTTAACTCTGTCGATTTCGACATACTTCTAGGAATCCTTAAATCTTTCCATTTCTCTTCTTCTACTGTTGATTGGTTCGAGTCCTATCTTAAAGGCCGCTCGCAGCGGGTTCGTCTCGAGGAGTCTTCTCTGACTGGTGTTCTCTTACCGCGGGTGTGCCTCAGGGTGGCGTTCTCTCTCCTCTTCTCTTTTCTATTTTCATTAACTCTGTCACCAGAGTCATCTCTTCCCACTTCCATCTCTACGCGGACGACCTGCAGCTTTACACTCACTTTTTAAGGCAAGATGCGGAAGCAGCAGTGTCTGCCATGAACAGTGACCTGGATTTGATTAGCGAGTGGTCACGGTCCTTTGGACTGCAAATCAATCCTAAGAAATCCCAGGCCATCATTATCGGCGGCAGGTATATGCGGAATAGGCTCGATGTTGCGTCGCTGTCTCCACTCTGTCTGAATGGAGTTCAGATTGAATACGCAAACACCGTTAAAAACCTGGGGGTTACCATGGACTCTTACCTTTCGTGGACTGCCCATGTTGGTCAAGTCAGTCGTAAAGTGCACTACACATTCCATTCGCTGAAATGCCTCCAGTGCTTCTTGCCCTTTAGTACCAAAATCTCCCTTGCTCAAACTCTCATACAGCCCATCATTGACTACGCTGATGCCTGTTATTTGGATGCCACCGAGGAGCTTTTAAATAAACTTGAACGTTTGCAAAACATCTGTATTCGTTTTGTTTTTAACCTTAAAAAGTATGACCACGTTTCTAACTTTCGCAAAATACTCAAGTGGCTCCCTATTCGACTTCGCAGGAACTCTCGGATATTGTGTCTGCTATTTAATATCCTTCACAACCCTAAAACACCATCCTATCTGCGGGAACGCTTTTCCTACGCCCGTCCTTCTGATGCTCCTTGCAGGTCGCATCTTAGAAATCTCCTTAAATCCCCTCCCCACTCAACCGACTTCTACTCCTACTCCTTCAGCGTGCACGCGGTTCGGTTGTGGAATTCACTTCCGCCTGACATTAGGGACTGCCAAACTGTTGCAGTTTTTAAAAGAAGAGTGAAAGAACACTATCGGTCCACTTCGTCATAGTTGCATATAATTTTGTATTTATTATTTTATGCTACATTATATTTAAGTATATTTATTTTAGTGATATTTAGTTTAGAAGTATGTATGTAAGTTTATTCTCATATTGTATGTTTATGGTTAAATTAGTGAATAATTAAGTGTTTTTATTTTATGTATATTATTTTCTCTTCAAATCTTACACACGTTGTCTCCATCTCTTTAACTACTTTCCCATCGCAGGTATGCTAGAAGAGATTTCTTTAGAAATAAGCATCACCTTTGTACGTATTTTTCTGCTCCTTTCTTCTTGTCTATTTATATGTGTGTACATAAACTGTTAAATAAATAAATAAATAAGTATTTTTCTGCCATTCTCCTCTTTTAGTCGTCATCTCGGTAGCCATAGCATCTTTCACACAGTCTATCCATCGTTTCTTTGATCTTCCGCTACTCGTATAGCCTTCCACATTCATACTCAAAACTTTCCAGACAATTAATTTTGGACTACCACCATTTGAACAGGCATTATGGTAGAAGTTACCAAACGGATAACAGTTTCAAATGTCACTAACATAGTCTTAAAGCTATTAAGGCCCGATCTTATCAGTTGAGCTCTAATCTTGTAACTTGTACCATGAAATAAACACAACGGTGCGGTCTCGGTCGCGTATGTGCAAATTACACTCGAAAATTTATTAGAACATTTCGTTTCAAAATTATTGCAGCTGTTTTTGGTTTCTACGATAATGTACGTCAGAAATCAGATGCTAATTCTACAGTTGTATTTATTTAGTTCATTATCACATCGTTGTGAGGTTTAATTGAGTCATTTTGGTCTGTGGTTGGTGATTAGGAGGCTATAGCATCAATGGGTAGTCATAGCTTTTGAAATGTTAATTTGTAATTTAAATGTGATTGATTAGTAATCAAAGCATAATACGCAAATTGAATTAGACCTGTTTGTTGATTTACGCAAATTGTTATTGCTCTTGTATACAATGGGACTTATATGTGTTGGACATAGATTCGAATCGTGCAATTCTGATTTGTGATTATTGTTTAGAAAATTATAGGAGCAAATAGTGTTGAAATTATAGAGCAAATAGCCTTTGTCATGTTAATTTCTAATTAAAATACTACCTACATAATAATGGATACCATTGCTAATAATAGCATATTATCATTATTGAGATTCTGACGTAATTGCCCTTTTTTTTTTTTGAGGATAGGAAATCTTCAAATGATTTCTCCCGCTCTGGGCGAAGCGAGAGGGCGTGTCAGACTTTTACTGACTAAAACCCACCCGTGTTCCTTCCGTTGCCTGTGTGCTGGGGCCGCGATATCCCTTTCGGACAAACTCGCAACCCTGGCAGGCATTGGCCGTTACGGACCCCGTCAGTTGGTGCTGACATCTCTTTGAGGCGCGCGTGGAACACAACGCGCCGTTGACCCGGGCCTGGTCCTTATCGGACGGCGAGCTACCCATTGCTCACCGTCCGCAAGCCCGCGCCTACGGTGGCCGGAAGTCGACTCGCGACTCCCGACGCCCGGGGCGTCTCCTGCGGCGGACGTAATTGCCCTTTTTTTTTTTTTTTTTTTTGGGTGGGAAATCATCAAATGACTCCTCCCGCTCTGGGCAGAGCGAGAGGGAGTGTCAGACTTTTACTGACTAAAACCCACCCGTGTTCCTTCCGTTGCCTATGTGCTGGGGCCGCGATATCCCTCTCAGACAAACCCGCAACCCCAACAGGCATTGGTCCTTCCGGACCCCGTCAGTTGTTGCTGACATCCCTTTGAGGCGCGCGTGGAACACGACGCGCCGTCGACCCGGGCCTGGTCCTTATCGGACGGCGAGCTGCCCATCGCTCACCGTCCGCAGGCCCGCGCCTACGGTGGCCGGAAGTCAGCTTGTGACTCCCGACGCCCGGGGCGTCTCCTCCGGCGACTAGGGGCGCGAGGGCGTGCAGCTTCAATCTCCCTCGCGCGCTCCGCCTCCTCCTTCGC
This sequence comes from Agrochola macilenta, assembly GCA_916701695.1. Classification (NCBI taxonomy): domain Eukaryota; kingdom Metazoa; phylum Arthropoda; class Insecta; order Lepidoptera; family Noctuidae; genus Agrochola; species Agrochola macilenta. The sequence continues at coordinate 2,181,532 of OU753554.1, read as the reverse complement.
GAGCATAACTGCCTCGCAGAAGGAGGTGACGGCCTCCCATGCACTCTCGCTCCGGACCATGGCCTGAACCAGGGCCGGACGCGAGAGATCGCCGCCGCCGATCGCCTCCTTGAGGACACGGCGGTGCTCCGCCCAAGCCGGGCAGACCTCCACCGTATGCTCCACCGTGTCCTCCGGGCGATCCACACAGTGGTGACACCCGGGCGTTTCCTCCCGCTTGATCCTGAACAGGAACCTCCCGAAGCAGCCGTGTCCGGTGAGGACCTGCGTCAGGCGGAAGGTGAGGACGCCGTGGCGCCTCTCCAGCCACTCCTCAAAGAGGGGCCTTACCGCCGCAATTGTGGCGTGCCCAGCGCTGGGTTGCGACAATCGCACACTCCATGCCGCCATGAGATCCCGCCGGAGCTCTGTCCGCTGTGCCGCGATTTGTTGCGGCAGCGGAGTTATACCCCGGCGTTTCGCCTCCTCGCGCAACTCCCATATGTGCGCGAGGACCTTCGCCTCCAGATCCCATGGCGGTAGTCCGGCAAGGAGGCTCGCCGCCTCGCGGGAGACCGTGCGGTATCCCCGGACCAGCCTGATGGCCATGACCCTTTGGGACGCGTTCAACCGCTGGGCCGGTCGCAGCCTCAGTGAACGCGCCCACACCGGTGCCCCGTAAAGGGCCATGGACCGCACGATCCCCGCGTAGAGCCTCCGGCAGGAGGCGTTTGGACCCCCTAGGTTGGGCAGAAGCCGCTTCAAAGCAGCCCCAGCCCTATCCAGTTTGGGAGCCAAACGTCGGAAGTGCTCCACGAAGTTCCACCGGGTGTCGAGGACGAGTCCCAGGTACTTCATCGGACGTAATTGCCCTCAATTTACTATACAGCATATTGTATGAGAGCAGTGGTGGTCCAGTGGTATCGGCCCCAACTTGGTTTGTGTGGTTTGGTGGTACGTTCGAACTCAAGCAGGCGCTTTACTTTGTGTAGATTATTTCATCACTACTTACTGCTCTCAAAACGGTGAAGGAAAACATCGTAAGGAAGCCGGCATGTCCTAGAACCGAAAATTCGAAGACATGACATGTGACATCTACCAACCCGCACTGGGCCCGCGTGGTGGATTACGGCCCACTCCCTCTCACAGAGTGGAGGCCGGCGTCCCAGGAGTGGGAACATTTTAGACTATATATACTTAAAATATGTACTGATGTAAGGTTACTAAGTGTAAGTGAATTCTAATTGAAATAATTTACTGAAAAAAATTATAGTCATTCGAAAACATTACCTACCTGTGTTTTCCAAACTGACTCTTAAGAGGGTTTATCCTAAAAGTTGGCAACGTCGCAAATAACTGTCAAATATTTACCTGGTTTGATTCTAATAGCAATATTACTGAATAGAAATAAGAAATGTGGCTAACTAGCGAACTAGAATATTAATAATGAATTACAATTTTATTATAACATTGAATTTGATGTTGTACCCATTTTAGGTGTAAAAAACGCATTTGGTAAGTTTCCAAATAGTTTTTTTACATCTTAAAGTAGACATTCGGTGTTACGATATTAATTATTGCATCTCATAATCAATATTCTAGTTCGCTAGTTAGCCACATTTTTTATTTCCAAGTAATATTGCTAAATTACTCAAAACACTGAAATATTTGACTTCTATTTGCGACGTTGCCCACCTTCAGAATAAACGCTCTTAATTACTCTAAATAATTCACTGAAACCACCAACGAAATACTAAATCCTCTAAGCAAATGAAATCCAGCAAAATTATAATTCCAGCAGCTTTTATAATGTTTTTTGCTGGATCTAAAGTTCAGAAGTGACTGTACAGGCTTAATCTAGAATTAATTACTAACCGTTTGTGTTTAGTGCAAACGCAATTAAAGAGGCCGCATGCCCCGCATAATTGCGGAAATGTAGGGATGTGCACATAGGTTAGGAGCTTAGTCGATATTACTAATCGATAATTGCCAGTTTATTAAAGTTGTTATAATTCCTAAGATCGTGGCTAAGTAATAACAGCTTCACGGGTCGATTGAAGGTTAAGCTACGCTTGAAGAAATCAGTCCGTTGATAGGTGACCATCCATTACATACCGAGAATACCTTGTCCCTCGGAAAACACGTCAAGCTGTTGGTCTCGGCTGTCATTCATCGATCTTTGACAGTCGTAACGGGTGGTCAGAAGCCCGAAAGTCTGACAACCAGTCTTACCAATGGATATCGTGTTATCCAGTAACTGGTTTGTGGAGGTTAGATAGGCAGTCGCTCCATTTAAAATACTGTTGTTCCGCTGCATCCGGTTATACTGGCAGCTGACCCCAACATAGTTGGGAAAAGGCTATGCAGATGATGAATACCTACTCTTATTATTTATTTATAATTAATTACAACGGCTTTATAAATGGACGGATTGTAAGTGGTGTAACTGAATCTTTTTGTGTGCTAAGCTACCAAGTGATCAGTTTTGTAAGTTCTGTTGAGATGTCATAAATTGTAGGTAACACCAAAACATTTGTATCAAGCTCGTACTAACATTTTCTACTCATTTCTACATAGAAATGAGTAGAAAATGTTAGTACGAGTTTGTTGTACGAGGTTGTTTTTTCCACTACAGCTACATAGCTGTAATGGAAAGTAAATGATAAATGATAATGATAAATGATTTTATTTCTGTAAGTGGGTTTGGACAAAACACTTTTACACGTCAATCATATTTTTTAAACTAGATGAGGTCGGCGTTTCCTATCTGACTACTCCGAGAAGAAAGGCCGAAACAAACTCAGAGGTCACAGTCTCTTTTAAAGTCCAGACATAATCTTGGTCAGATCATGTGAAGATCATGTAGATTGGTGTCTGAGATGGTCTTTTGAGGAAAGAACCACACAGATTGAGAGGACCTGTCCAGTCAGTGCACGCATTTGTCAGTGACCGTGCAGCTCAACTCAGGGTTTAAGGAGCTCAACGATTCGACGAACAATACCAAAGAAAGGACGTTTGGGTAGGCCGCATAAATTACTCAAGCTGCCAGACCGTGATAAAAACTAAATAATAAAATAAAAGGAATGACCCACATAGTCTTCACATTCACAATTATTAAAACAATATAATACTTTAAAAAGTAAATATTCATGTCATTGTATATATAAAATTCATTAATGTCAATGTGTATATAAAACCCAGAAATAGTCTTGGTCAGTAAGTATGTTATGCCGATAAAATCACGTATATGAACTTTTTATTACCTTGGGTAAGTAGGAAAAAGTTCATATGATTATGTGATAAAATTATTATTATATACGCAAGATTAAATAAAAAGTCACTATCCCGTAGGTATATGAATACCATGCGGATACAATATACTTACTGTGGCACATCACTACGAGGAAGCGAATATCCGCTAGCTTCTGTTTGCTCGCAGTGTTTTATTTTTTAATTCAGTGCACCTTAAATATGTTAATATTTATTATCTTAGCTTTTAATTTATTTATATTAATTGCTTTGTGTTTACAGAGGAAAGTAATTTTCAAGTTTGGAATTCTGTGAAATTGCTCGCGAGGCGTCCTGTTTTTTAAATTTATTTTTAATTCATGTAAATTAAAAGTGTACAGATGGGCTTATTGCCTTAGGCTTGGTTGAGTATTTGTCACATAAATCATCAGAACATTATATCAAGTCTGTATACCCTGATGGGTAGATTGCATGGTAGGTAGCCACGGTTTGCTAGTTATGTTGAAGTCCCATGTAATGCGAGGATCATCATTTCAGCCGTAAGATGTCCACTGCTGAACATAGGCCTCTCCTAAGCAACGTCACTTCGAACGGTTTTGTGCTTCCTCGCATCCAGCGGATTCCAGCAACCTTCACACATACACTCTCACTTACACTCTCACATACACACTCTCTCATACTCTCCCTTATACTCTCGCATACCTTACAGACACTATCACATACAGACACACTACAGGTATTCACACTCGAATCATACTGTCACTAACATACTTGTTTTTATTTGATATTTTAAGTACCTACGGATTTGTGTAAATAGATTAAGTAATTATGCTGTACTATGGAAGAGCGGAGCCTCCTAACACAGGCATTGTTTGCTTAAAAGGAGGCTCCAAACACGAAACCCTTTTTTGTAACTAACTAAGGCATATAGGGATATCGCGGCCCCGGCACACAGGCAACGGAAGGAACACGGGTGGGTTTTAGTCAGTAAAGGTCTGACACACCCTCTCGCTCCGCCCAGAGCGAGAGAGGGAGAAGTCATTTGATGATTTCCCATCCTCAAAAAAAAAAGAAAAAAAAAGGCATAAAATAAAACTTTTTTTTTTCACAATGTCTACTTTCCACCTTGTGAAAGGCCAATGCGAGGATTTTTAATTTTTTTATTAGCCTATAGCCCACTTCTGGCCTAAGGCCTCCCCTTTTTTCTTCCAACTCTCTCTTTTTTATGCGAATTCAGGCCATGTTGGCCCCGCAAACATGATTAGATCGTCAGACCACCTTCGCGGCAGTCTACCTCGACGGCTATATCGTCCTTCTGGCATCCAGTGAGTGACGATCTTTGCCCATCTCTCCGGGTGAATTCATGCGACGTGGCCGGCCACTCCCACTTCAGCGTGACTGTTGTTTCTCCAACATCCGCTACTTGAGTAATAGAGCGCAGGGTGAATGAGCGATGCTAGGATATTGCCACAATCTCAAATTATAGACCGCAACTGAGAAATTAAATTAATAAACGAAAAACTCTTTTGCCTGATCTGGAGATAAAAGATCTGAGAGTCCAAGATTATTTGATTATTTGAATGTTTCGTTGATCACTGAGTGAGTGCGGCTCACTCAGTGATCAACGAAACATTCAAATATTCATAAAATAAACAGTGTATGACTCAGAATATACAGAATCCCAGGTATCGAATTTCCTTCATAACTTATAGGTACGATGCAGGATGCAGTTACAATGAGCATTTACCCGTCGACATGGCTGCCACTCTGTGTCCCTCGAGAAATAAAACGAAGAGCAGTATGTACCACATTGTATATATCGACCATGTTTGTTCTGTATTGGTTATTTAAAAGTCAGAAGAGCGAAACAGCGTTCTTTGAAAATGTATGTCCGAATCGTGGAAATTCTTAACTTTAAAATAAACTCAACGCCACTGACATGCCTTGTGCTTTTACCGCATTATGCAGTGTTTAGACGTGTAGTGCGTCACAATAAATACCCGATTTCTGAACTGAGAATTTGAAGTTGGGAACTTGTCGAACTCTAGTATTATTTAAGGTGATTCTTTCAATGTAGCCCGCGAAATTCAAAATATCTTACGTTTTTTTGCAAAGAAATTTTGAATTTACGGGCTTTCACCTTCAGTAATGCTAGAGTGGTTTCTTCAAATTCTCAAAACAGAAAACGAGTGAATAAAATTTCAAAATTGAGTGTGGAAACCGGCCGGCTTGTGACATCCACCAATCCCCACTCGGCCTGCGTGGTGGTTGACAGCCCACTCCCTCTCACAGAGAGAAGGCCCAAGTCCCAGCATTTAGAACAATAAAGACTGCATGTATGTATGTACATTGTTTCGCTTGTCATTTAAATTGCGGCCAACAATCAAGTGCGAATGAATGATATTTAGCACAAGTGCAACCAACTTTGTCATATACATCCATAGAAACCCAAATTCATCAAGCATTGAAATAGAGTTAGCCGTCACGGGAGACCCGCCAGATGTGAAACATCGAAATTGAGAGATATGATGGCATAAAAGAGCGTTGTCGTCATGACATACGCGTCGGTTTTACTCCCAAGGCGCGCCCATAGATGTTTCATATCAAAATACTATAATTTTTACCAAAATTCGAATTCAATTTAATCTCAAAACATCAATCTACTTGAACTATGACACCCAAAGGCAATACTTTAAGAAAAGTCTTAAACAAAGAATTTGTTTCTTCCATAGCCGGCAGTGAACTATCGAAGATAATCCTACGCCACTTACATGTATTTCCTTTGGGAATCCATCGCTGCACCGCGTTACATGTGGAATATTTTCTATAAGTCATAAATTCCACATTGATTTCTTGTTCAAAAATTTAATTTCAGATAGTGATGTTAGAACCTTTGAATATTCAATGAGACCGGACATAGTTGTACCGAAGTTCTGGAGAATATGGGATGGTCGTACTTATCTGCAGGTTTGTTAAGCATGCTTGAACTGTAGTTTGGCTCAGTGTTATATGAGCTGCTTCAGTTGGAATGTTGGATGCTCAGTTTGCAGGGAAATCATGCAAGGTCCATTTATGTGCAATCATTATAAGATTTTGACCAAAAGTGTAGAGACCTGCTTTTAAAAACTACCCCCTCTTTTTAACATCAGATATAGCAATACATCCATAACATAAAAGCGCAAAAACTGAGTCGAATAACTTCTAAGGAGCTAGGTTAGTCACGAAAACGAAGAAATTATGGAAGCATCTGCGACAAAAAACCTCATTTACTCCAAAAAACTTGTTAAAATCTGCTAACCATTCATAGCAGCGTAAAAATAATATGCAGCTCAAGCTTGATTGCGTCCAAATTAAGTTTAAACAAGCGAGCTTTACTACTCGGTCGAGCATATAATGAAAACATGCAGTTGTAATGGGTTGGAAAGAAGTATGAAAAAGTTTAATTGCTAAAGTTACCTGTGAACCATGTAGAAATACGACTTAAAATGAGTCGTAGGAGAATACCGATAATACTTTGCCCAACCTGGGAATTGAACTCAGTACCTCATGCTCAGCATCTTCATAATTTCAGCCGAAAGACGTCCACTGCTGGGCATAGGCCTCCCCCAAGCACAGCCACTTCAACCGGTTTTGTGCTTCTCGTATCCAGCGGATTCCTGCGGCCTTCACCAGGTCATCGGTTCACCGTGTGGACCTTCTAACTCCAGTAGCGCTTGCGACCATTATACGAACGAGGTAGTCAGTTTCAAATGCACTTTTAATTGTCATAGTATGAATAAAATGAAACCAAGAGCAATCGTGATATACGACTTACCTTAACGTCCCACTCGGGAAGCGATAAAGTGGTCTTCTCGACAAATTATACACGTTTGAAAACTTACTTTAATAGCTCTCCCTAGACAGGCATTACAGGAGCGTTAACATTATGCTATTCAACGTACAACAAGTGAAGTTAAGTACGTGTGTTATGAACTAAGAAAGTTGATACATGTGCAGTTAACGGACGTGGGACTATCGCGGCCTCAGACTGTTTAGATATGAAGTACCATTGACTCTCGAAAGACGAAACCTACTGGTTTTGCGTCTGGATGAATATACATTTTGATACTTGAATCGTGTGTGGGTGAGCTGATTTTCTAGTGGAGGTCCCGGGAATGCGGTCAGTTTTTTACCTCCTAGGGAGGCCTCCCTATGAGGTTATGTTCAGCAGTGAGCTTCTTTGAACTAGTGAAGTTATTGTGTGTTTTTGTAGTTAATAATCCTTCACACAACTGCTTTACCTACTAGAAGTTTACAGATTTTTTTGACTCAAAAACAACAAAAAATCATACCTTCGTCTCGATAGAAACTCACCTTTGCAAACCACAGTACGTCCCCCACATTACAAGTTTCAATGTAAGCTTGTGAACGGCAACTCATGGTTAAAGTTATAGATAAGAAGTTCGGCCGAGCACGTGAAGGGAATATTCCCACAGCTTGACTTTTTGAGAAGCCACACGGGTAATTACTTTTGCCCCAATATTTGTTTGTGTTTATGTTCGGAGTTACGTGTTTGTGGGCAGTTTTGGTGTGTTATTATTATACCTGACAGCGCAGCAAGTGGCGCCGCCTCATTTTGTTACGAAGTTACTGGAATCACTGAAAATGTCGGATAATGGTTCAAGCGCACACATCTGTCACGTCAACATCAAATCACCGATCAGTCACGTCGAAAAATGTAGTTACTTAGAAGTTGTAGGACGTTGGCTACACACATCAGTCACATCACTACCGGCGCGTCTCAGTCGAAGTAATGTCATCGCCAAGTCAAAACTTGTATTGCTGCGAATAAACGTAGCATTATGACATAAACGATTTGTAACCGAGGCATTGCTATGACTGACTGACTGACTGGCTATCTGTTCACACACTTCCCTGAAATTGACTTGACTGATCGGTGACTTGACGTTGACGTTACTGACGTAGTGTGTGCATGAACCTTTAGAGTATTTTGATGACAGAGAGGATGTCTGGGGAGCCGCTGTTGAATCACGTCCACGACGAACTGCTATATTCCGGTACAGTCTTGATGATATTGAAGCTCCTGAACCATTTCTTGTAAAGGCTATCCTGCGCCGTTGTTCTTATTGAATCTTTAGTATCGTGTAGTGGTAGGTATGTGGACTGCCTCGTTTATCTAGGGATTGTAAATATGTGTGACTGCTCTGAGCGTAAGATCCTGACTTCGATCCCGATGTCAAGCAATGTTTTTCCGCATTTTTCCATTAGGATTTTCCCTGTAGCAGCACTGCGAATAGACTTTTTCCCGGTCAATTTCAATAAAGTCAAAGTCAAATAATTTATTTTGATTAGGCACATCAAAGGCACTTAAGAACGTCAACATATACAAAAAAATCTAGTCGCCCTTTCCAAAAGATAGTTTTCGTATGGATAAGAATGGACTAGAAATTCCACCGCTACTCTTTTTAAATTATTTACAATATTTTGTATACATTAATTATATAATTATATGTGAAGACGATGCACCTATAATTAAATTACTATACCATAATAGGTAAAAAGAAATTAAAATTAAAAAGGGAAAGCGTTAAGGCCGCCTATTGTATATTTTGTAGTGTTTGATTATTTATTTTTTTGTTATGTTTTTTTGTGGTGTACAATAAAGTATATATATATAAATAAATAAATAAAATTAAGCAATGACAGATAAACCGATTATGTGATAGATACACGGTGCTCACATATTTACAACAAACATTGTAGAAGTATACAATATTACTAAAATTTTAACAACTAATACTAAAAGTCAGTGTGTGAGTTAAAGTAATCACAGAATGTAAAATCAATGTCATAAATTATACCATTAAAGTTGCAACCAGAGCTGGACCAGCAAGTTTCCAAGCCTTCTTATCTTGGATATAATTCTCTAATTTGTAATATGCTAGTTTACAAAGTGAACTTTTAATATAAGTTTTAAATTATCTTTAATTTAATTGCAATATATCACAAGGTATTTTGTTGTAACATTTAACACAGTACCCCAAAGATGTATGTACTTTAGATAATCTGATAAATGGTTGATTTATTTTGTCTTTATTTCTATTATTAAAATTATGACTATCATTTATTTTATTAAAAAACATGTAGATTTTTTCTTACATAGGTACATAATATTTTCATAAATGAATTGACAAGGAACCGTCATAATATTAATCTTTTTAAATAGTTCCCTAAAACATTCGCAGCGACGCGCGACGTAGATTATAAATGGATCTGACAGCTCTCTTTTGCAAAATATGACATATACAGCCCGACCCCACAGTAAAATAAACGACATAATACTGTGGAAGTAGCTAAAATAGACCAAACGCGCGGTTTCTACATCTGTTAACTGTCCTATCTTTCTAACAGCATAAGCGGCCTAGCTTAGCCGCCCCGCAAGAGATGTAAGGTCATTGTAATTTCTCGTCTAGCGTGATTCCTAGGAAAACCGTTTGATTAATAAATTCCAGTTTTTCTTCATTCAATATTATGTCACGCTACTTCTAATATTCGGTGAATTAAATGTAACGCATTTGTTTTTTTTTTTAATAGTCTTGCCTAGTCTTGTATTACATGCGACTTGAAACAAATTGGCAAAATGTGGGTGTACTGCACCACACGTCTACCTAATTTAATATGTTATTCGATCGCCAGTCTTTCTTTGTTTATTATTTCAGCCAGCTAATCACAGCAGCCATCATTACTTTGAAGAGAAAAATAGAAACGTAATGGTAAGTACTGTGGGATCTTCAATAAAACAATAAATTTCAGATTAATTAATAATTATTACGGAATCGTTTTACGTTGTTACATCATGTCATACGCTGTGGTTGGCATCTACATCGCCACATGCGAACCTGACGTCACACAAAATCCTGACGTCCCACAAATCCTAACGTCACACAAATCCTGCATCGCGCAATTAGAGTTTACGCCGCGAACAGCATATATATAAATTCCCCGACATTAATAGTTGGGCAGTTGCCCGCCAGATACGACACCCGTCTGGTCGGAGGGAGTCCACAATACAGTATTCCAGGCCGAATGCATGGGTATATCCCTTGCCGCTTTAGCCATCATGGCCAGGGAAGTTAAGGACCACTCGATACGCATACTTTCAGACAGCATGGCTGTTCTGCAAGCGCTAAACAGCCACACTGTTGACTCTGGGCTGATATACGAGTGCCACCAGCGCCTTAACCAGGTGGGTAGCCTCAACAATATTACCATTCAGTGGATCAAAGGACACAGTGGTTCGCGGGGCAACGACGCTGCCGACGAACTTGCCAGAAGGGGATCGAGCATGGCACCAGTGGGGCCTGAACCCATTGCGCCACTCCCCTTCGGGTACCTACGCACTCTGGTAAGGAAACGAACCAGGGACCAACATCACAAACTATGGTCGGACCATGGTGAGTGTAGGCAGGCCAAGGAGGCACTCCCTACAATTGATGGCCGCCTCACGAAACAGGTTCTTCGACTAACGAAACAACAGCTGCGTACGGTTACGGCAGCTGTAACTGGCCATGGGTCATTTAATAAACACCTCTTTGTCATAGGAGTCACAGACAGTCCGCTGTGCAGAGCCTGCATGGAGGACGACGAGACAGCAGCTCATGTGCTGTTATACTGCCCGGTGGTCGCCACATACAGGGCAAAGTACTTCGGTAACCCAGGTACCCTACGTGAGATTGTCAGTGACACCAAGGCGTTGCTGGCCTTCTTTGTGGAGCTGGGGTGGATCGAATAACAAAATTTTCCCACCCGTACGCAAAATACGCGCTAAGACGTGGAGTTGCGGATACCAGCCCGTATTACCTGGTCGGAGGATCCTCCCTTTTCTATAGAGGATGAGTGAACTTTACACCCTGTTCCTCATGCCCCTAAACCGCAATGTCAGCCCTTCAGCCATCTTCTACTGTTTTTTATTCTATTCTAAATACAAATTAATGTTTATCTCGTAATTATGGCCATCATCATATAACGGATTCCCGGAGGTTGCATGTTAAAACCAGGTTCAGGCTCTACAGTAAATATCGTTTATCATTGGACCGGTTTTGATTAAAACCAATTATTACTAAAAAAGTACCTACATAAATCTAAATTCTAAGCTAAATAAATTAAGTCCTTAACATTTAGAACTGCAAGTATTTGTGGAAACATCGACCGGGCGTGGCTGCAGTTTATTCCCCGAATGAATTTGTTACCGTTCTACAGTATTGTTTCAGAGATTTTACATGCACTATTTTATTTATTACCTACAAGATGTATCTAGGGTATTTTCTAAACCAAAACTTGTTTATTTATGTAAATGTTCAACAAGAATATTCAATTTCATGGGTTAAAGGAAACACGGGGAAGGTATGTATGCTCTAGAAGAACATAAACACTGATCTTCTTGGTAATATCCTTCAAAATGGTCCTGGTGTGTAGTACTCTCAACCAGCACGCATGTATGATCAAGGGCCTATTATGAACTCTTATTTCCAGGCACTTTACGGCGTAAACAGAACCTTTATTGCAGAAAAAGTTCAGTGTATTCAATTTCATTTAAAATTTAATACATTTATTCGTAAAAAAATATGAATAAATTCTAAAAAATCTTCAAAATTTTAAGTGGTCGATACTTTTCATGCCGACGCTACGGTACACACTACTTTTTAGGGTTCCGTAGCCAAATGGCAAAAAACGGAACCCCTACGGATTCGTCATGTCTGTCTGTCTGTCCGTCCGTATGACACAGCCACTTTTTTCCGGAACTATAAGAACTATACTGTTGAAACTTGGTAAGTAGATGTATTCTCTGAACCGCATTAAGATTTTCACACAAAAATAGAAAAAAACAATAAATTTTGGGGGTTCCCCATACTTAGAACTGAAACTCAAAAATTTTTTTTCATCAAACCCATACGTGTGGGGTATCTATGGAAAGGTCTTTAAAAATGATATTGAGGTTTCTAATATAATTTTTTTCTAAAGTCTAAAGTTTGCGCGAGAGACACTTCCAAAGTGGTAAAATGTGTGTGTCTCCCCCCTGTAGCTTCTAAAATATGAGAATGATAAAACTAAAAAAAATATATGATGTACATTACCATGTAAACTTGCACCGAAAATTGGTTTTTAACGAGATCTAGTAAGTAGTTTTTTTTTTTAATACGTCATGAATCGTAAAACGCAATTTTCCTTTCATTCGATCAACTCAAATATTAAAAAAAATAAAAGGAAATCTATCAGAGCTAAGTAGGCTGTACAGGTATAATAGTAATAGTCAACTTAATTAACAAATAGGAGAGTAATAATCAACTTAATTAACAAATAGGAGTAATAATCAACCAACTTAAATTTGCGGTTTGAAAAACATGATCTCCCTACATTCCGTATGGGAAAACATGTTTTTCATGTTTCAGTTCTTGGAATAAATTCATCCAAACTACGGAACCCTTCATTGTGCGTGGTCCGACACGCACTTGGCCGGTTTTTTTGGCGTTTTGACGACGTAGTATCTGGTATTATTATTCGGGTTGAGATGACTCGGGCCGAGCTGTCACTGACCCAGAAATGAGGTCATATTTTAAACTGAACAAATTTCTCCATGGGCCAACAACGTTATCGCAAAAAAATTAACACTGATGTCCCATACATTTGGGTAGAATAGGTATTGAAGACACATTTTTGACAGACGCTGTGTATTATTGCACGTGTCATGTGAATATGTTAACACCAGCCCGTTGTTCAACTCATAATACTTTACAAAAACAACATTACAATATACAAAAACTAAAAGAAAACAATAACAAAAACACAAATAAAATTACCAGGATAACATTTCAGAACAAAACTACGGAAACTAAAGACCCACAAAACGGCTGGGGAATAAAAAAAATAAACAATATGCTCTGTTACCGCAGAAAAGTTTTGATTTCTCTAGAGACAGACAGTTGAAAAATATGATGCTTAAATGTCTTGGGAGACTTTTGACTTTATGCTTCAATAGTATGAAGAAAGGGTTGTCATGATAACAATTATGACATCGATTGTAAGTGTGTCTGTTACTGTTCGTTTTGGTTAAATAATTAATAAGTCATCTAAAGTTGTTTATTTAAGAAACAAACCTTCTCAGTTTTACATTTCGCCACAAGACAGACATCAAAACGATAAAAGCCTTTTAACGTCTAAATAAAACTAAAATCTAAGCCATTAGCTATACCACCTTGCACTTAAATGTTTACCCACACTTTTAATAAACGAGCCGTGGTCTGTGATAAATATTATAACGCCTTTACAAAGAGCAAAGAGCACGGCTCGAGTTCCATCCATTAATCATGTTAGTTCGCGAACAAATGCCAGCTGGGGCGAAGTTGGCGTGACTATTCAATATTGGTACACATACCCTACATACTTGACACAGCCTAAAAACGATCCAAACAAAGAATTGATAAACTGAAAATAAATCGGAAAAGTTGCTGAATTATTTTAGGCTGTGGTAACGACGCGTGTAGGGTAAACGCTCTTGTTATAGGCAGTGTGTAGAAGTTTTCTCGATCACAACCGCAAACATGCCGTCGTGCAACTCCAGCCATGATGAATTGCGACAGTTTTGTGTGGATTTATTTATTATTTCATTCATTCGTGTTTTTCTATGTCAGCGACTTCAAGTGTTTGCGTGACCGCCGTGTTATTAAATCAAAATTATTTTTTTTTACAGCAATATTTAATTGCTATTTTTTTTCAAGAATGAAGACACATTGCGTTTTCAAAGTTTCAAGGCAAGGATTTATTACGACTGAATCTGTGTACGCGTGTATAATTTCCTTACGTGAGCAGAATTCCAAAGGGTTCTAGAATAAATTGCTTTGATATCGCTTGAGCCACGTACGGCAATAATATGCTATGTATGCATGGAGATAGTTCATATGGCATTCATAGGAGGCTCTATGGCAGCTATTAATATATTTTATTGAAAGGTTATATCTAAGATTACGGTGGAGTTAGTACCATCCGTTTATTCATCCGAATAAGGTAATTTCTACTAAGATTTTTTGGCATTTAGCTTGGCTTATCTATGATTCATGTAGGAAAGATTTATATTATATCAACTCTGGGGAAAAAATAAACATTGTCATGTTCGTTTTTTCAATGTAAAATTATATCATTCAATTATTTTGGAAAATTTTATGTCTGTACCTATCAACTTATCTCACAGTTGATCGTTTTGAGTGATCCTGGTGCACAAAATACTCCGCTGAAACAAATTTTCATTACATTTTTTTATGTATAATTCATTAAACCTGACTTGGTTTCCGTATGTCTTTTTCGGGTGACCACTGAAAATCAGCGCTGTGCTGTGGGTCCCTATATCACAGCATCATGCTGAGTGGAAGCCTTCTTGTCACAGTCATGACGTGCCAGCAGCTGCCGACTATTTCTGTTTTGTGCTCGTTATTGTATTTAAATCTAATGTGATTTATTTTCTTGTTCAAATGAGTTTATTATCTTTTTTTTTTATGCACGTGTTTCTGTGACAAATAAACTTATTTTTCTTTCTTTTCTTTCTTTCTATTATTACCTCCAGCTAATCACATTAAATCTTCCTTATGCTCGCCAATAGAACAGAAAAGTCATCGAAAGTACAATCACGTATACACAAATAAGTTCCAATAAAAATCCAGCACGTTGTATTTCACGACACATTTGCTATTCCCGCGAATTCACCGTATGAACTTACTCTGGAGTAAAACTTGTAAAAAGTCACGTATCAGCCAAGCCCGACAAAGCATTTTTATACGTTTTTAAAAACTGTAGAATAAAATTAGAAAGAGTAGACACCGCTGTTTCACAAAGTGTTGCAAATTTCGCGTGACATTTTATGTTCTCTATTTGAATTTTATCTCGATTGAATTCTTTTTGTGTATAAGTGGACAGTTGATGGTGTTTTTACCTTGTTGTTCGATGTATTTTTAGTTACTTCCAAGTTTCATTGTTAGGAAAGAGGAATAGTGGAATAGTGTAACACTCGTTCATCTTCCCACGCTAATTGAAGGATTTCATTGAGAAAAAAGGTTATTCTCATGTTCCTTTTGAGGAACGTGATACATAATGCAGTGTGGGTCTTTTTTTCAAACGTGCCCAATGTACGTCTTTTTTATGTCTATGGGATAACGAGGTTATAACGTAACAGGTATTTCGGTACCTCGTTACAGTAACAGAATTTTTAATGGTGGTTTCAAAAAAGATTTTTTTTCCGCGATTCAGTTTTTGTTTGTCAGATTTCATTCCGATGTAAAAAAATCAGACTGACTAAAACATTTATTCCCAAAACGTATTTTTTACGGATATTATTTGTTATACTATGGTTGTCTTTCACTGTCAGCCACATGACTGCAAACAAGTTATTACCTAAAATGTAAAAAAAAAAATGTTAGTACCGAAGTTTAAAAAATGTTAGTACCGAAGTTTAAAAAAAAATCTTATGCGTACTCGTATAAAGGTCAGTTTCAGCGGAAATGGTTAATAACTTAACTAAGTAAGTAAGAGAACCTATACATTAGGGATATTACATACATCTTCTGATCCGAGCGGTAAAAATACAAATGTTCGGGAAAAAGTCGCTCGGGTTAGCTCGAATTGTGCCGAACCGAACATGATTAAGCGAGATTAGATGCCAAACGAAGTTTGCCGATCGACACGAGCCGAATGAAAACCGAATAAGTATGTGCAGCAATTGCTTCGGGTCGGCTTTCTTGTTAAACAAATACTGCAGAATCGAATGTGCCGAGCCGAACATAAGTGTAGCACTCCTCACGCACCACTATCTTTCAATAAAGTCTATGACGTATCACTAGATACTGAACTCCATACATTAGTATGGGCGTGTGGCGCAATCACTGCTCTGATATATTGAGTAGGGAACGAAGCACGTGAGAAGACTATTTCAAATATACTGACTCGAACTCTGCGCGGTGACGGGAATTTACAAACGCTTTTGGTAAACAAACATTTACATAACACAACCACAGACGAAGGAGGAAAACTTTTTTTATTTTTATTTTTGGGTGGGAAATCATCAAATAACTTTTCTGAAGCGGGAGGGCGTGTCAGACTCTTACTGACTAAAAACCACCCGTGTTCCTTCGGTTGCCTGTACGTTGCTAGGGGCCACTGTATCCCTTTCGGATTTCCCCGCGACCCCGGCCGGGAGGTACACTTACACTGCTATGGTTACGTTATAAGTCGCACGTAAAGGGGATGAGTCTTTTGCCTATAATGGGGATTTTTTCAAATCTTATTTGTATTTTCTCTTTCCTACATTGTTAATTCTCTTGTGTTTCATAAAAACACCTAATGTAAGTTTGTACTTATGAAGCGTCGTGAGGCCCTGGTTACTTGTACCACAGGCGATGCTTGCAATGCCTATTTCAAGTACCAGTCTCTCACAACTTACTTACTTATACTTAATAAATCTAGATGTGGAACCACCACTAATAATTTCTAAATAGGACACCTATTAACACAATGGTGCTTTGTCACAAATGCCTCTAAACTTGACTAAAAATTTTGTTTATTCCTGTCAAACGACGATTTCCCATTCTGAAATAGACTAAAGTGACACAACTTAACTATATTTTAGTTTCACAGCACTAAGATAGTACTGAGTTTTTAATTTATTGAAAATAGCAATTTTGCTATTCTGAATTTGACGTATTTCACCTAAAATTTTGATTGTAATAAACCAAACCAGATTAAACCTGAGAATTTTGAATCGCGATTAAAAAGGTGTGGGATAAAATAAGTTGTCATGAACTTAAATTCACTCAACATCTCGACTTCACGTGCAAAGTCAGTACTGTATTTATTTTTTCTTTTGCTTATATCTCAAAAATGTTGCGTCCTTTCGCAAAAATAATGAAAATTTCGACCCCCTTTAAAAAACGCTTACCTAATATTTTAATAATTTTAGAAATATATTTTTTTTAAGTGAAAAATTCCATATAAAACACGTCGAGGCGGAAACCCACGCGCCCCCGGCTCTTAAAAAAATCACGGGTTAGGGCAAACGACGGGTACCACGTGGATTCGCGATTGTCAAATTCTATTTTAGTTGTGTCAAATTCTATTTTAGTTGAGTCAAGTTTAGAGAATTTTATTTGCAGAAAAGCTCTAAGATTCTCATAGCCAAAAGTAAGGAATTTTAGTGATAGTTTAGTTAGTTTAGTTCGGTGTACAAGGGAATCGGCACCATTGTCTGACTAAACTCAGGATGCCAAAAGTTCACCAGTCGTGTTTGCAACCAATACCTAAACAATTCAGTGAAAAGACCTACTTAGATTATTCTCTGTATTTAATTAATCCTTGGCCCTGAAACTTAGCCCTGAAATAAACATAGGTTTTTAGCAGATTATATTTTGTAAAAAATACTTAGAATCCTAAACTTCTAACTAATATTTTAGATGCGAAAGTGAGTTTGTTTGTTTGTTACGTTTTCACGCTAAAACGGTTGAACGGATTGGGATGAAATTTGGCACAGGAGCATTTGGCATAGACCATGACCTGGATTAGAATATAGGATACTTTTTATCCCGATATTTCCACGGAATCGAGAGTTATGCAGGTAAAACCTCGGCGCGCAGCTACTAAAAATATAAATAAGAAACTGATATTAAATGCACTATTATTTAAATAGAGAGCGGTGATGGCGACTTGCGAGTTGTAGGTCATAGGTTCGGTTTTGCGTGGATGTGACGCATATTTTCCCCCAAATTGTTTATTTTCGTCTTTTTTCTTACCTTGCGTCATCTGTACCGCAAATAAACGTATTTTCTTTCTTTCTTTTTCTTTTTTAACCCTTACAGGCGCTTTATTTTCTGTAAATAATTATTACGTCGTGAGAAAACCGGCTTGTCTTAGAACCGAAAATTCGAAGATATGTGACATCCACTAACCCGCACTGGCCCCGTGATGTGGATTATGGCCCACTCCCTCTCACGGCCAGAAGTCCTGTGTCCCAGCTGTGGGAACGATATAGGCTGAATATGCTGTATAGACAGAATACTCATTATTATGTACACTATAAAAATTAGATATACAACGTGTCCCAAAATTCAACAATAAGCGGGCACCAGACGGTGGACCTGCTCATCACTACCCTAGAAAAAGAATGAAAAAACAATATACATTTTTTTTTGGAAGTTACAAGTAATACATTGAATTTACACCCCCTAAGATATTTTTAACTACCACAATTTTTCTAATATTTCTGTTTTTTTTTTCCTATCGGCAACCTAAGTAGCACTGCTATCCACCACAACCCTTAAAAATTCCAGAATGCCTGAAGCTTTTACACAAAAATCAATCCAAATTAGTTTTTTCCTTAAAATTTTCTAAGTTTTTTACTTTCAGTCCAGTCGTCGTAGTGTAAAAAAAAAGTATGAACACTACAATGGCAACTTAAAAAAAAAATTGACGCAACTAATCAAGATTCCAAAATGGTATAATACTCTAGGAAAAAATGCCTATATCATTTTGATTGACATCCCTTAAGATATTTTGAACTACCATGGTAGTTCAAAATATCTAAAGGGATGTCAATCAAAATGATATACGCATTTTTTTTGTCAATTTCCGAATGATTTCAATCTATGTTTTGTAATTTCCAAAAAATAATTGTTTTTTTTTTCATTATTATTTCTTGGGTAGTGATGACCAGGTCCACCGTCTGGTGAGCTTATCGTTGAATTTTGGGACACGTTGTATATTATAAATGTTAAAAGGATTACACAATCGGAGGTCCTAACGCTAAAAGCCCTCTTAAAAGAAAATATTATACCTAATATTGTTATCCAAATACCTCTCAAAATCTAAAGCTTGATGAAAAGCTTGCCCGTACAAAATCCCCTTCCGTATATTCCGCGATCAGGTAAACACGCTCCGTCTGACGCCTCGCCAAATTTGAATTGACGCCCGTGGTGATAAAGATGCCATAAATCATGGTGAAAAAGAATCCCCCTGTAATCCTGCTACTTGGATATTATTCCTATGAAGAATTTATTACCTGTACGAGTATTAGTGCGGATTTCACCAATGAAAGTGAACGCGATGATCTGCACTTCTAAACCGCGTTCAAGAACTATCAGTGTCAATATTCCACAGAAAATAATGACTGTTGGTTTATGCGCTGATTGCGTTCAGTTTTATTGGTGAAATTCACCTCTAATCAAATTTACACTGCTACATCTTTTGGCGCTGTAATGACGTTGACAGGGAGGTGCTGTTGGTAAACATAACTACAATATTATTGTTGTGAAATTTAATGAAGAAACAAGATGGCGACGTTAGTTCCGCCTAAAGATCCTTGTACAGCTATAATCATTAAATTCAGTTATACCAAAATGACAATAAACGATATTGTTGGTTTCAAAGCGATGCAGTTACTATTGGATATTGCTGTTTTTGCTGCAAAATCTATAATTACAACGGTTATTTTTTAAGAGATGCTGCTGTTTTTGCTACAAACTTATTAAGTGAAAACAATGAAGCTGATTTGAAATTGACAGACTTTATTCAAAGTTGCTAGCATTGAACAATATGACGTTGCTGTCTTAGCACCTACCTATATGACCAAGACTACGAACCAGAATTTTAGAAAAAAAAATACAGTTTCTTTCCAAAGCTGTAGTTTTTTGGTAGATGGGCTGACCGTTCAGGTTACGGCAGGCAAACATTTTATCTCACATTTTTTACTGCCTCTGTCTAACCATCTGGGTTCGATTCCCAGTGGGGGCAAAATTTCCTGATCGGTTTGGTTGGTGGTAGGGCGTGCTTTAAGTCCGCCTGGCTAGCTAACACCGTCTTATCTAAAATCTGAAAAAATGTTAACTGCGTTGTTGTGTTTCGGTAGTTACAGGTAATGAAAATCCTCAACCACAGAGGAACTCTGTTGTGAGTTCCTCTGTGGTTGTGGGGTGGATTCCAGGTGAAGCTCGCTTCCATCTTCGGACTGATCATCACTTACCATCAGGTGAGATGCAGGCCAAGACCTTCCCGGTTCCGGTAAAAAAATAAAATAAGTACAAGCCGTTAGGATTGCCCATCATCCAATGAGAGTAAGGACTTTCATCCCCTATTTAACCCCTTTAGGGGGTGAATTTTCAAAAATCCTTCCTTAGTGCTCACCTTCGTTACAAAAGGAAACCTTTCGCAAAATTTCGTGCTGCTAGACCCAGGTGTTTAGGCACCTAGACACCTAGACTTGTAGATTTTCCCTTTTAACTTTAGGGGTATCCGGGGTAACAAGTTGTTCCTGTGACCTGTCGCCATTTCATCCATCCTGAGTTGATCCGGCGCATTAACTGTCGGTGTACTTCGTCATCCCCTTGAAAAAGCGACCCGAGGTACCGAAAGTCGGAGCAAATCGGTAAGAGCGTTCCGGCGAGAGATGTCTATTAATGAATTTAAGATTTGTGGTGGTTATTTAAGCCTATGTACGACTGGCTTAAGCATTATCTTTCCAACTTTTTCGAATTATATCATTCACAAAGGCATGATCATTAAATCGACATAAATAAAGTAAAATGCAAAAACAAATGAAAAACTAAAAATAAGGCTACATTTTTACCTGGCCTGATCAGTATGCAAATTGAGCTTTGAACTTAAGACTATAGTACTTTTTATTTACTTACTACTTCGATGAATATTTACGAAGCTGAAAATTAGATTTAGGCTTAGCGAAGACTAAATAAAATATAGCGACTAGGTTTAATCAATTTAGTAATAAGATATTTTATTTAGATATAAGAATAATTTAGTTTGGACCACAACAATTTGATTTGGTTTTTGTTTTAGTTTAGTTTGGTAAACAGAAAACATAATTATTTCAGTTTGTTTGATTAAATTATCTGACGCAATGTCCTTGCGATTGATTGATTGGTTTTGGCAAATCTTTTAATTTAACACTGAGAAAACAGAGGTTCTGTTCCATTTTGAATTGTGTGGATCACTTTCTACAAGATAAACTCGTTGAAAGTTAATATGTGTCCGCACAATTTAAACAGGCGCTTAAGTTCTGGCCATACGGACGAGAATCCTGCGCGGAACGCGTTAGGGCCTGCGCTCACTGGCGGCACGGCACGGCGGCGGGAATCCTTCGGCATCACTACATGCTAGCGCATACTGACGGCAACGATGCCGCGGTGTCCTTTGGCATGCCACGGCGTCCTTAGGCTCGATGAAAGTACCCATGCGACAACGCGCTCGCGCATTCTTTTCGCAACACAACTGCTGCAGCATCCCGAGGGATGCCGAGGCATTCCGAACGTCCGCGTCGCCGTCAGCCGCTTGCTGTCTAAAGCATACCGCAGCTTTGTTTTTATACCTACGATGATTATCATTGAAATTTTAATTTAATTTTTCATTACTATTCAGTTACATTCCTATCGTCGCATTGAAATCCTTTGCCGTGCTGTTCTGCCATGCCATAGAGTCTTACGCGACTGAGCGCGTCTGTTGTTTTAATGATTAAGAAGTCACGCGACTATTTGCAACAGTTTCAACACCTCCAAACAAGTTATAATAGCACGCGATATTTGTTTCAGTTTAGTAAGACAGATAGATGATGAACAGGATCTAGTGATGGAGTAAGAAAGAGAAATGAGGAAGTGTTAGTGTTGGGAGTTTTTTTAATAAATTTAATATAATTTCACTAGTAAGATAAACAAGTTACGCCTACAAGTTTCAATACTTTTCACATGTGCGAGATTCTTCAACTTTTGAAAAATTATATATAATTTTTTTTGTCAAAAAGTTCAACTTTAGCTTCAAGTCCCAACTTTTGCAACTTTTCAAAGTTTTGCGTTCGTTTCTGGTCAGTCGAGAGTCATGTGTATTTTGTGAAACATGTGATCATTGTTTTGAATTTTCAGTTTATGAAACAAATTATGTTAATGTTTACAGAATAAAATGTTTCGGTCTATATCATCTTCAACATCATGCCGTATTTTTTTTTATGTTTCTAAAACATAATTATGTTCTGACATTCAACAATATAAACCGCTGTTAGTAATCCACAATATACCTACGAATGCAAGAAAATAAAGCCGCAAACTAAATAAAAATGCAAGACTTAAAAATAAATTCAGTCCTATTCCTACAAACATTAAATCCGCTAAAGAAATATTTTAACCCACACGACAATAAAAGTAGAATTAAGTATGAATAAGTAACATTGTGCGTGCAAGACTATTCCATATTCACAAGGAAGGAGACATAAAAATCCCGGGCTTAGCTAGCAGTGAAAATGCAATCTCTGAGCAACTAAAAACTTTTCAAGAAAACGATCTTGGAGCAGCGCCTTATGTGATACAAAGGTGTTAAAAGTAGCGAACTTAATCCTTTTTAGTTATCTAAATGTACTTTTTTAAAGAGATTTTTATACGTAATAGATTTGCTCGTTCTTGTTAGGATTTGTTCTTTCCTGCTTTTTTATAGTTGTTTTTTTTCGGCTTTTTACAGATTAACTAATGACTACTAAATTAAATTCTTAATTGGAACTTGAATCTGGCCCACAAAACAATTATGACAAAATTAACTTATCATGTTTTTATGCTGGGACGCAGGCCTCCTCCCTGAGCCTCGGTTGCAAATGAAGAAGTGAATTCGCCGGGAATTATACTCGCACCGAATATTCACTGCCTGCCTGTCATACACAGCGATTTCTACACGCGAATTTCGACAAAGCGGTGCGCTGAGCGGGATGGCTACTAGCAGCGAGTACCCTGTCCACACAGTGAATGCTCACGGCAAGTTGAGTTTGCGTGAGCAAAATTGAACATGATAATCTTGGTGAATTCAACTCGCAAATGAATCTAGTCGCAGCAAATAGCCTGTCACACGCAGCGAATACTCGCAGCGAATAGGTATTCGCAGCGAGTATTCGCTGCGTGTGACCGAGGTTTTATTTATTTATTTAGCTACAACGGCTGTGCTACAGCCAATTACAGTAACAAAAATTTAAAAAATTATGGAGTCAATTATAGCACATTAAAATATACAAAATAAAAACATGAAAACATAAATAAAAAAAAAGAAGGTTGACAACACTTTCATAAATTCTTCTCACAGTACTTCTGACATGCCAATAAAATCTTCGTCCATCCATCCGCAAACAGGTCACTTGTTGGGTTGGAATCCAAGAGATCATTAATCGTGGCCAGGGTGCGAGGTATTGGCGACTTAGCACGTGCAACAGTACGACATGGAGGCACGGCAAACAGCCTGTGGCTTCTGCCCCGGCAGTAATTGTTTTAGTGGACCGTAATCAACCACGCGGGCCAGCGCGGGTACCAACCTGCGCTGGCCCGTGTGGTTGATTACGGCCCGATGGCCGATGGCCGATGGTAGATGTCACATTTTGCATAAGAATTTTTGCTTATATGCCAGCCATGCCATTTCCTCCTGATGCTTTTTTCAGCGTTTTAAGATAGGATGGGTGATAAAAAAAATATCTCAGAGCTAAGTACACGCTTACCTGGGTTTGAACCGCCCTACAACTAGAAAGTCAGGGCCGTTACCACTGGGAAACCAAAGCCTTCATGATGTGTTAAGACTACTTTAGACTACTACTTTCACCGTTGTCCAGCTGAATTCGTCACTGAAATGCAGTTCGTTATTGAAGCTACCTGTATGTCACATGTAAAGTCGACCCGCCAATGTTTACGGAAGACTTTGAAGGGGAAAGCTTTCACATTGCCTCCGACTTTTCTGTTTGCCACCTCGCGATTTGTGTTGTACCATATATGTGCACGAGTGTAGTTAAGTGGGCTTAACAATGTTTGTTTGGGAATATTATAGGTTGTGGGGTTCTGTTTACCGTCACATGTCTATACATGTTAAAAAAAAGTATATATTTCACCGTGCTATTGTACCTATGTACAATAGCACGGTGAAATATATACTTTTTTTTAAGGTCGCCCTCAATAACTGTCGAAATGAGGATGTGTTGTCCACTTCTGCCCAACAGGCGTGAGGTTATGTGGGTTAGGCAGAGGTGTACCTATAGTACACCCACATTTCGCCAGTCATGTTTATGTCCCATGTAATAGGGGGCGAACCAATTGCCATCAACCGGGCACAAATCCAGAATCCGGGCTGCTACTTATAAATTCCTGATGAGAAAACCCAATAATACTTTACACGACTGGGGAATCGGACCCAGGACCTCATGCTCAGCAGCAGCGCTTGGGACTACTAGACCAACGAGTATATAGTCAGGGGAATACAGGCGTGCTGTTATGTTGTACTTTCTTTTTTCAAGATTACTGGAAGGTCAAGGATACTTAATTTGTACGAGTATAACCATAAAAAAAAAAAAATACGTCATCGACGTAAAAACTTTAAACTCAGCGGAGGGGGTTCAGAATCATGTACTGATGGATTCAGTACTTGATTCTGAACCCCCTCCGCTGAGTTTTAAGTTTTTATAAAAAAAAAAAAAAAATTTTTTTTTTTTTTTGTTTTTAGAAATTTTTCATTGGTATTTTTTTTTTAATCTGCTGTTTTATAGAAAATTGCAATACCTACGCGGTCAAAATGTATGTGACAGGTGATAAAAAAAAAAAATCTGACGAATAATTTCAGCGGAGGGGGTTCAGAATCATTTATACTCCGCATCCATGGTATCTGTTGTTGCGTCGATGTCTCTGACACCCTGTATACAAGGCACACGTGGCAATAATGTCCGTTTTTTTCTGAAGTAGATGAATTTTTTGACCCTAAAAGTACCTATTGGCCCCCACTTTTTTATAGCTTAACGTGTACCCACATTATTATTGAATAATAATGAAATTGAAATTGCTAAGCATCAGTACCTATCATTTACTTCAAATTGAATTTGATCGGTTTTATTTTTATTGACTCGAACAAAGACTATCGTTCACGAGTTGGCTGACAGATAGTCTAACAACACCCATGAAAAACTTTACAAACAATAAAAAAGTTTTTATTTAACTCCCAAAGTGTAATAGCCTCAAAATGCATTACCAATTGAATCGCTCCCAACAAGTGGTGACGTCAGTCAAGCGAACTACACCAGCAAAGTTTCTTGATCAAATATTAACGAGAATGCACTTACAAGCCCGTAAACTAACGGGCTTGCAAATTCAGCTGAAACTTGCACTGATGGTAAACCGATATGGGGATAATGTGGGTTTAGCCCAATTAGGGTTTTTAGAATATAATAATGTTTTTTTTTAACCATTGTAATTCAGCTGAAATACGTCCACTGTTGGACATAGGCCCTCGTCAAGAGTCACCACATCGAATTGTCCTGTGTTTCTTGCCTCCAGCGGATTCCGTCAACGTTTCCCTGGTGAATCGGTTCATCTAGTGGTGGGCTTGCCTACGCTGTGCTGTGCGGTATGTCACTCGCCGCTCCAAAAACTGTTAGCCCCATCAGTAATTTTGTTTTGCGAGCCACTAAGTAAAGTTTGACAGTTTTTCGGGCTTTGTCGGTTGGCTTTGTCCTCCTTGATCACGATTTTATAACAAGTCTTAATGGTTGTAGCGCAACTTGGGGGAGATCCTATATCCAGCTGTCAAACTCAAACTCAAAGCATTTATTTCAATTAAACCATTTACAGGCACTTTTGAATTGTCAAATAGTCAGTCAGTTAGTCAGAAAGTTGAAGCTAGTTCCAAAACGTAAATTTTTATGGAGAAGAACGGAAGGAACTCCAAGTCTGTGGACTGACTGACGGAGAAGTAAGACAAAACCAGAACTTAGTCATCATTTCGCTGGCGTTGTGATCAACTGCCATTAGCCATTACCCTTTTTTTTGTGTGGGTAATTATCAAATATCTTTTCCCGCTCTGGGCGGAGCGGGACGGCGTGTGAGACTCTTACTGACTAAAACCCACCCGTATTCATTCAGTTGCCCGTACGTATCCCTTTCAGACTTTCAAGCGACCCCGGCAGGATTCGGTCATGGCAGTCCCCTTCCGTTGTGCTGACTTCTCTTTGAGGCGCGCGCGGAACACAACGCGCCGTCGACTCGGGCCAGGTTCTTATTGGACAGCGAACTACCCATTACTCACCGTCAATATAAATTATATTTTTGTCTAATAATAGTACATTATGATACGAGTGTGCTGTATTGGTCATTACCCAAAAGGCGGCATTGGCACGCGAGCCATAGGCGAGCGCGATAATTTAGCCGAGTGAGTAATGAATGATCAATGCACACGCGTTTCATACGACGTTTTTCAACAAACTTGCGAGGAAAAAAACAGACTTGTTGTAAGAACTTATGCTGGAATAACGTAACTATAGAGATGATAATTTAGATTTATAAAGTTCAACTGACCTTTGTTGCCAGTTACTGTCAATCGGAGCTTCTTTTAAAAACTGTTGTACGTCGGTTGGTGACAATACTTTAGATTTTCGTATTTTTTATAACAACAAAACAAAAACGATAACAAATATTTACGGAAAATGGCGCGCTGGTTTTTTTTTCTTTCTGCTAGCGATGCGCGCGCAGTTGTAGATAAAGGCACAGGCAAACCCGCTGAACAGCCTATATATAAATATAATAAACACAAAATATTTGAATACGCAAATTAAGATTAATATGTAGTGAAAAATATATGATTTGATGAAATATTATGTAAATGTATAATTTATTTATTTATTTACACAGTAGGCATAAAAAAGCAAGAAATACTCACGCAAAATAGTCCACCTGAAGGAAAGAACCAAACCCCTTCACATAGAACATCTCTTTGATGAGATTAAAAAAAGCACAAATCTCTGCTCGGGTTAAAATAGCGAATGCTCATTTAATAGTATATGATAGTTCATACTAGTTCCATGTATTCAAAGTCAATTTCTTTAGGTATACAAATTCTATGCCGCAATGATAGTACTTACTAATTCCATACTGCCATGTTGCGTTTCCAAATTTGTCAAACAACAATGGCCGCTAGAAATTGTCTATGGTTTTAGTGTTGTGGTAGTATGTTAATTCGTTTTCGTACTTTCGATGTTACGATTTTTTTTGTAGGTTGTGTTTCATCAGTATTTTTTATATTGAGTAACTTTCACATAAAAAACAAATCCATTGAAATGTTCGAAGTTAAAACCGTGAAAACGAACAAGATAGCACGGGTACCAGGAACAAGGCCCAAGCTATGCAGTCAGGTCTCTAGAGACAGGAACCATGATAATATTTATTATAACATCTTTAACAACAAATTGAACCCACAAAGCTGGTACACAGTATCATAATAATAAATCACACAAGACCAGACCAAAAGAAAATAGAAAAACATTGCACAACGTTATATATTAATGAGTTTTACTCGCACCTAAACCACATTTTCTGGAATAAAGTCTGAAATTGTTGTATGACTTAAAAATAATGTTAAGGTGAAAATGTACTTGTTACTTACTTTTTGGGTTTAAAATGGAATGTTTAACTTTAATGGGTATTTTAAAAGCAACTCATAGCTAATTGTGTGCAAATATTTTCTTCTTTTTTTGCGTTTTCTGACTTCTTATAAATGTCTCAGCAACATCAACTATAAGGCAGTTCTTAGTAAGCCTACAAACCTTCATGTTATCTTCCTCTGTGACATCAATTCAGAAGAATTTACATACCTACCTTGCGCTTAAGGAAAAAAGCCTTTTCGGCCCAACAAAGAAGAATCGTAAAGAGTTTTTCTTTTTAATTACAAAAAAGTAACAATAACACAAGGGAAGGCTTTAAAAATTAAGGATAATGTAGTAACACAAACATGTTCATAAAACGATCCGTAAAACCTTCCACATTCAAACACATTATTCCTGAAAACTGTTGAGCAAAAATCTCGCTTAAAACTCTGTGAAACAATAACATGACCTTAACGTGGCGAGAGAAAAGCACAAAAGCAAGCAGTAAATGTGTTTCCTGAAATATGAAACGCTTGGCTCATGATTACCGACCCTGCGGTTAGCTGGATACTCTTTGCCGCTGACTTTAGCGTTAGTAATATGCTGTTGGTTTTGGTTGAGACTGTTTTTGCTGCAGGGTTTTTAAACTGTTAAGCTTAAGGCTCTAACTTGATTATACAGCCTATTTAAATTCTAACTGTGTTTCTCTTTTTACGGTCAATGAGTTGGAAAAGTCATAATTATTATAAGAAACCATACAGCCATTACAATTATCAATGAATACGATTTCTCAGTCTTACCAAGAGTTGCCCAGTAACTGAGTTGTAGACCTCAGGTCAGGTCGTTCATGTAAATAATATTATTCCGTTGCATCCGATTTAACTGAAAACAGACACCTATACAGTTGGAAAAAAAATTGGTAGATAACGATATTTTAATTTTACTAGATAAAATTATTTATGTAATTGCTACATTTCAAGCAGTCCTAGAAATTGAATCTCATTTAACTTCGAACCAAACCGAAATGGCAACAAATGAATGAAATAAATCCCTTTATACACATGGAATTTCGACCAAATATTTAATCAAATTTCCCGTACAACGGATCCTTACTCGCCAAACTACAAGGATATCTCGCGCAGATGTTTTATTCAGGGCATATCTACGTCATAAAGTATGCAGCAGGGGTCCAGTCATGTTGGTTTCATCCGTTTAATATCTTATGGCTACCGGTTAATAAGCCGAAAGGTTAAATATAGATTCTCAATGGTGTAAGTTAGATTACTGGGGCTGAATGGTGGTGAGATAAAGTTATTTAATAATGAATTGTGATCTGATGATTGAAACTGTGGACAATTTAATACAAAACCTATACTTACCTACAATTGTCTAGTTGATAAGCACCAGGATTATTATAGTTTAAAATAATAATAGGGAAGGAATAATAATAGAAGCCTATTTATGTCCCACTGCAGGTCAAAGGCCTCTTCTCACCACGCTTACTCAAGATGGGTTGTCGATTTCAGATTTTTATTAACCTTAAGTCCAGGTTTCCTCACGATGTTTTCCTTGACGAATGACAGTAATGGCGAAGACAAATTCAGAAAGTATATTAGTGAATAGGTAACGCTAATATTGTCAATGGATGAGGAAACAGTACTTACATACTCGTAAGGTATAATAGAAACAAAAAAAAAACTTGTTTGAAGTCTTTTCATCTTTTCGTGTGGTTAGTGACTAACCTGGTGTCAGAGTTTTAAAGCCCCCCATAGGCCTCTGACTTGGCTTCATATGCCTACGAGAAATATCTCTCAGGCATGCCGGTTTCCTCCCGATGTTTTCCTTCGTCTTTTAAGCAAGGGATAATTTTACAATACGCACATGAATACGAAAAGTCAGAGGTGCATGCCTTGGGTTCGAACTCGAGACCTATGACTTGGCAGTCTGACGGTCACACCACTAGGCTATCACTGCTATTATTATTATTGTTTGAAGTGAACTAAACTAGGCGTTATGCCTTCGGAATAAAATTATGGAACATTCAACCAGTCAAGGTTGTACTTAAGCAACATTATTTACATGGAACTTAAACACAACTGGCGAAATGTGTCATGTATAAATGACACCTCTGCGTAACGCTTCGTGTAATAAAAGCATGATATTATTTTATGTTTTGTCATTAAAGCTAAACAGAGAATGATTCTAAACTATCATGATGTACAGAACCAAATCAGTAACCCTCAATCCCATAAATAATAAATGCCTCTAAACCTTAGGAATATCGAGTACAGGAATCATTGACAGCCTTCAGCGGCAAAGGGTGTGACCGCACCTCAGTGGTTGCTCCACCACTTATATAGCCCTCCACGCCGGCCGGGATTACAACGTCGAAGGTAGTAATGAATACTCGAGGTATCGATAAGTAGCGAGGTATTGGCAGTATTACTAGTAGTTGTTTGAACTTCAGTGTTGGATTTGAATTACGTCTGTTAGATTTTTTACTTAGTATAATAGCACTTCGTTTTCTATCGGTCTCGCATTACTGAGGATCGTGGTCTCCGGACATCTTTAATTAGACAATTTGCCTCCATTGATTCCGGTCCAAAATTGTCTTCACCACCTGCTGAAATTTGCTTGAGGACGTAGCTTCTTTTACTTGGTCGGACCATCGTGTCGGCGACCGGTCTCGTGTTCTCTTTGTTCCCTATATAGTACCTACTCATATGTTTCGCCAAATAAGTTAAAAGTTCGATGTAATTGGGGGCGGCGAGCGCATGGAAACTTACTGGGCACAGTCTGGATAATTGCCCAGTAAGTGCCAATGGGCTAGGGCAGGCATATTAAGATTGTCCATCGGGCAAGGTGTAAGATATAGGAAAACCAAATATCTTACACCTTGCCCGTTCCAAGAATTCCACAGTCCACAGATGCTGAGCACATACACATCTGCAAAATTATAACAAAAATACTTAATCATATCACACAAAAAAGGTAAGGATACCCATTGAGCAAAAGCAGAAGAAATAAACACGGTATATAAAACGTCTGGCATCGAAAATGCTATAATAACAGGGTCTCAGTTTTATGCGATGTACGTGTTTCTTGAATCTATATTTTTTCTTCATTTATTTAGTCTTAAAACAGAATCATTCGGACGAACAAAAAATTACACGAATAAACATTGTACGGGCTTTTTCATATGAGGGTGGGTACTGTGATTCGAAATAAATGCTTCAAACTATATATAAATCGACTAAACTCAATTCGAACATAAATCAAGAAAAACTTGGCACACATTACCAGGACAGAGGTACTAAAACTAACCGTAGTTATGATGGCCAAAGAAGCGCTTGAATTTAACAACAAAAAATAAACGGCTAACTTACGACATGTTTTAAAATAACAATTCAATTGTAATTTCTATTTCGGTGATAGTAAGTAACATTCGAATATAAATCAAGAAAAACTTGGCACACATTGCAAGAACAGAGGTACTTAAACTAACCCTAGTTATGATGGACGAAGCAGCAATTGAATTTAACAAAAAAATAAGCGACTAACTTACGACAGGTTTTAAAACTAACCCTAGTTATGATGGACGACGCAGCGATTGAATTTAACAAAAAAAATAAGCGAGTAACTTACGACAGGTTTTAAAATAACAATCGAATTGTAATTTCCATTTTCATAAACTGTCGGTGATAGCAACACATCTACTCAAACAAGTGTCTCCTCTGCCTAGCCTTTACCCAAATATGTTGGGGTTGGCTTCCTGTCTAACCGGATGCAGCTGAATACCAGTATTTTACATGGAGCGACTGCTTATCTGACTAATCAAACAAGTGTGCTAACTACTTAATAATTACGTTCCAGACATTCCATATCCATAACAAGAGATATCAATTTAGGCACATGAGTATTTCAGTTTTGTTTCCTCGAATGGCTATGCACCTTCTGTAGGTACCTCTGGTATTGCTGATGACCATAGCCAGCTGACAAGTAACCATCAGCGGACCACTTTCTTGATTGCTACGTAATAATAACCCTCCAAACTGCCTTGGCGGCCTATCTCAGCGGAGACTAGCCTTCGACGTGGGAGATATTATAATGCACAAGTGTTTGCGTAGACTCTCTCTTCCCTTAGTCTCATAGTCCTATGGGACGGCAACCCGATACGACCGGAGAGAGATCAGGTGCAGGACCAACAGATTAACGTGCTTTCCGAAACCCTGACAACATTCAAACTCCGGGCTATTACTAATAAATTACTCAATAACAATGTAAAGAAACCAGTTATGCCGAAGATGATGACGATGATAATCCTCTAGAAAACCAAAACTCTTCTACCCTAATCGGATAAAAATAAAACCAAAATCTCGTCCGTATCAACACCTTCCTGCCTTAGACACACATGCAGAATTTTACACTCCTTTTCTTTATTGGGTCGACAAAGTTATAGCGAATTTACGAGTACGTACTGTGACAGAGTGGCTCTAAAGCACCTATTTGTTTGGTTTAGTGTCCATAATTTACTTGCGCAATGTATCTGGGTCATGGGCGGATTTGGATTTTTTTCGGGGGCTTAGGCTCCTTGTAAAACTTAGGGTGATACGAGATTTTTTTAGTATACGTTTGATCTTTTTATTTTTTGTGAAAGAATGTGTTAGGTTGTTTAAATTTTCATAAACGCTATTTCTTAATGTTATTATATTACTTTCCAATATTTCCTTATGCTAGTTGATTTATTTTAATGGCATCATTTGTTCAAAATTGTCGGTTGTATACAAAAACACTCCTAGTACACACAGTTACAGTGCCTCCTAATCTACGAAACTATTTAAAAACCCGTATATTTTCAGGAATGTAAAAATAAACAACTAATAATTATTACTTATAGTTTGTCCATTCGAGCTTTGTATACCATTAAAAAACTACAAGTAAGTGAAACCGTACAAACTATAGAAGTTATTAATTAAATATTATTAAAAAAAGTTGTAGCAATTTTCTACCGACCTCTCGTATTGGAGGCCAAACCTATTATGGATCACTGAAACACCAAAGGAATTTACTATTTATTGAGGGGAACTTACAAATAGAGAAAAGTACGTTCAAAAAAATAAAATATTTTGGATATTTTTATCACTATGACATCACTTATTAGATAATCATATTTCCAAAAGACTTCCAATGATAATTATTTTTGAGGTTGTATTTTTTTCATATTTTGTACCCTCCACGACAATCTCTGCGCATTAAAATTCCACTGTTTTTACATCTTGTACTGTCTCTGTTTCAAGAATAACAAATCTCATTACCCCACCTTTGCCCTTGGGCGTAGGTTTAAAATATTAAAATTTAATTTGCATGTAACGGAGGTTCACTTCGGAGCCTAAATTATTCTTACTGCGTGGCTAGACTAAGAGGAACTGCATTAATTAGAGCGGTCAGAGCCACTACCGTAATTCACTTCATTTACATCACTGGGCTATATTACGTGAGGGTATATTTTTTGGAGGCAAGTCTTGGTACGGAGCGTAATTTTAATTTGCTTCATTTCCTTGCCTGTGTTTCTGACGGTTTTGGCAACGTTACCATATAGTAGCCTGTATCTTTCTATATAACTTTAACTTTTTCTATAATGTATTATCTGTAGACTCATAAAATCTATTCGGAATTTATTTTTGTTCTATTCTGTCTCGTGTGCTTTCAAATTTCGTAATATATCAACCACTTTATTGGCATTATTCGATTGATGTCACGTAACCTTATAAAAATACGATGTGTAATAATATGCCTATGAAGATTCCAATTTGTTAGATAGTTTATAGCGGTTCGATTAGATTGGTCGCGAAATTGAGGTTTTCGCAGGTTTAGCGTAGGTACGGGCGTAATATCGCACTTGTATGTGCAAAGCACACTGCAAATGTTCATTCTGACATAGAGATAATGTGTTTAATAATGTGTTTTGTAATGTGTTTATGTCAGATGTAGAAGTACATCATTTATTCAACACGGCTCAATGTATGTATTACCACATTTCAATACTAAACTCCAACAGGAAAAATTATATATTCTCCAACCATCCCAAATCAGCATGAAAGTAAAATAATATGAACGAGAATCTAAAATCTTTCGAACAATATGTCCGCGGCCACGATTTGAAACTTTATACCAGCAATATAAAAGTTTTAGACTACCGTAAACTGAAGATATTGGGGCAATATGAGATAAACGCCTGAGGCAAACCACCTACGTTTTATTGTGGACTATTTCAGTATTCTTCAACTATAAAAATAAACATTACTTTTAAAGAAATTCGATTTCCTTTGTTGGGAGAGAAATTTTAAATTCAAAGATATTTAATGTTAATAACATAAACATGGTGGTGCGACTGGTGTGTTCATGTTTATTCCGCATTATGTCTTTAACTTTAGTGACAATACACATTTTATAGAAGTGGATTTTCTTATGTGGTTGTGGGTCTTCTTACAATTTGCCAAACCTAAAGGTTTTCATATTCCGGTTAAGAGTGAAGAGAGAAGGAAGAAATAAGCCTAATCAACAACCAAGCGTACCAACAAATCTAATATTTTTAATCTTATACAAGTAAACAGTTAATGTCTTTATGAGAATGAGTATTTCAGTGAAGTTCAGCTCTGCAATCGTAGCATGAACACCGTAGAAACGGAAAAAATTTAAAACGAAATGACAGGGTATAGAAAGATTTACACGGGGCGATGTTAAATGAACAAAAGAAGAGGTGTCTTGTCTTCGAAGAGAAGAGATAGAAGTCAGTCATGCAACGCGTGCAGGAACTGTAACGTGAAGCTTATTTACTTTTAACAAACTACGCGCTGCGCTCTTCACAACAAAAGTCAGGGTACAGCCTCCAAACAAGACCGCTATATTTGTGGAGCACAAAGCTTAACCAACATTGATCTGTTTCCGTAACATATCACAGGTTTTCATGGCAAACACTGCCACAAATATTTGTTACTTGTTAGGAAGGCTCATGGGGCCAACGTTGGCTATATGTCAAAATAATCCCCTGGTATTTGTAATACATGTTATCATTATTGTATACGGTGTACATACATTTTAACGATTGTATCTGGTTTGGTTCTAGCTAACATTTGCATTTGTAATCTTCTATAAATGTAAAAGAAAGTCGTGTTAGTTACACTATTTATAACTCAAGAACGGCTTAGCTGAAAATTGGTGGAGAGGTAGCTTAGAACCAAGAGTCTAACATAGGATACTTTTTAGTAGGGTAGGTAGGGTAGGTAGGGTAGGTAGGGTAGGTAAGGTAGGTAGGGTAGGTAGGGTAGGTAGGGTAGGTAGGGTAGGTAGGGTAGGTAAGGTAGGTAGGGTAGGTAGGGTAGGTAGGGTAGGTAGGGTAGGTAGGCTAGGTAGGGTTTTTTTATATTTGATTGATTGCGGAACAAAGTTCGCCGGGTCAGCTAGTATATAATATATTTCAAATTTAGATGAGAATTATAATTTGTTAATTTGCGTTTGTACCCGGAATATGTGTTCGGTCGATGGCAAAAGGCTCGCCCCTGTTACATGGGACTTAAATATAACTGGTGAAATGTGGGTGTACATAGGTATCCCTTTGAGGATTACATGCGTGATGTTATGTTATGTTTTATTATTTGTTGTCTCAATTAAACGAGGAAAATTAAATTATGTGGCAGCAGTTGTTGATAACAAAATATATTATTTATTTATTCTGCGATATTTTTAATGCGAGAAATAGTTTCTTAGTTACAAAGAAGATCATGCCACTACATTACTTAAATTGAGTTCCAATGTTACAGCTAACTATACTTACAGTAGGGAAAGAAGGTTTTTTCATGTAAAAAAAAATGGTACCATAACTAATATGTGTAGTTAATTGACTCAGGTGTGACTTTGCGATAAACTACATTTGGCGCTTGACGTAGCAACACGTCGAGTCCGGGTTTGCAACAAGTCAATCGTCATCCTGAGGATTCCTCGTTGAGAGGTGAAACACGTGTCGATAATATACGTCGTCTATTGTATTTTCTAATATATGTATAAAAAAAATCAATGTTTGTTTGTTCGTATTATATGCGCTGCCACACCGTTAATCCGATTACGATAAAACTTTGTCAACTTATTGCTAGCTCTTGCGTGATGGTTATAGTCATAAAAAGAGAACACGCGGATGAAGTCGCGGGCAGAAGCTAGTATTAAATAATGTATATTTTTGTGAACATATTTGGCATGATACTGTCTTGTTGAGAGTGTGCAAGCCATCATAGTTTGATTAAAGTGAGTTTTTTTTTTTGGAGTCCTAATGAATACTTTTGCAATTTTTGTTCCAGTGTCAGCTTGTTTGTTAAATTGTTACTGTTTTAACTAGCCCGTATTTTCCAGACATGTATTTGGCAAAATAAGTCATCGTGTCTTAACGCAGAATTTGATGATCAGCATTCAAACAACTTCTCTCAACTAAATGATAGTGAAAAAATCCAGAAAACTAAATCAGACAGAAAAAGCATAATCTATATTTTTATGAAACGAGCCAACCCTACTATCTTGTACTGGAAAATCAACACCGCCAGAACGAAGCATTTATTCAAAAAGCCATTTCACAATACTTTCAGAGCTAGACAACTAGATGACACCTTATTTTGAGCTCATCAAGAATTAACGATGAAATGATAACAGGTTACTTTAGAATTCAATTTTCGGGTTTGGGGTGTAGGTATAAATTTCCCGAGGGACCGCTATGTCAAATACACGGTAATGTGATGGGCTGAAACGGACAGTAGCGTCAAGTTACTGGTGAGAGCGGGCAGAGGAAATTAAAGAGAATAATTTCACAAATTCTTCTTTCTTTGAATCGCAATAATATTAAGATTAGCTTAAGATGTCTCATATCAGCAGGGTCTCACTCAAAAGGCAATGGAGAGGGTTATGTTTGGAGTTTCCCTACTTAATTGAATAATAAATGGAGAGATCCGTACGAGAACAAAGGTAACCGACATAGCCCGAAGTATTGCCAAACTTAAGTGGGAGTGGGCAGGGCACATTGCTCGTAAATCAGATAGCCGATGGGGCTGAAAGGTTCTGGTGTGGCGACCGCGTACCGGAAGACGTAGCGTTGGAAGGCCTCCCACAGGGTGGACCGATGACCTGGCGAAAGCCGCAGGAAGCCGTTGGATGCGAGAAGCACAGAACCGGTGGAATTCTGTTTGAGAGGCCTATGTCCAGCAGTGGACGTCTTTTAGCTGAAGTGATGGTGATAAAGCTGCCACAATATAGTTTGGTGTCAAAGTCAAAGGCATGCGGGGACCGTCTGCAGTTTTCTGCAAACCTTGCTTGCGAGATGTTGGATTTTTTAATGTCGATATGTGCAACTTCTCGCTTGCTGTGTGTCCACATAGTATTTAGTATAGCAGTAGAGATGCCAAGTAGGACCTCAGGCAGTACATATTGAGAGTATAAAAACTTTTTTTTTTAAAGTTTATGACTTACACTCGCTGATTTTCAACACGTAGGTTGATATCTAAAGTTAATATCTAAGTTGTTTCCTTATCATTGTTTCCTGAAGTTTATGTGAAGTTTATTTTCATATTATTATCGTTAGCTCCTCTAGCTGATTCATTGAGGTTTCGAGTCAACGGTATTTCGTAAAACGAAGGATTTATCAGAGATAGATAGTGTGCGTCCCCATCAGGAACAAAATTCCTCATTTTTATACATAAAAACAGTAAGTAATAAGTTTTAACAAAATCTCCATACTAAGTTCTGTACTATTGAGGTTATACAACTTCCGCGCACAATGCTCGTCTGCTCGAATCTCGATACTCATACGAGCACACACACACACACTCGTATATAAAGCTGAATTTACATTATGAAACTAGTTACGCAAACTTAAAACAACAATAACTAAGTTAACTTAGTTAGGAATAACTAAGTTTGCGCAACTGGTTTCGTAATGGTAATCCGGCTTAGTAGAAAGAGACAGCGAGAGAGAAAGTCGCATGGAGGTCATAACGCTTTTTCCTTACGTGACGATTCCTACCAGTCTATTACTACCGCATAACTAAGTTTGCGCAACTGGTTTCGTAATGTAAATCCGGCTTAATAGAAAGAGACAGAGCGAGAGAAAATCGCATGGAGGGCATAACGCTTTTTCCTAAGGTGAACATTTCTACCAGTCAATTCCTACCGCAAGGAATTTCTTTCCAAAAATTAAATGAATAATTTTTTTTGTATGTAATATTTGTATCCATAATCTAGCTTTTGCTTCTCCAGGAAATTCGCCCGCAATTGAAAATATACTGTCGA
The DNA here is from genome assembly GCA_916701695.1 of Agrochola macilenta. Lineage (NCBI taxonomy): Eukaryota > Metazoa > Arthropoda > Insecta > Lepidoptera > Noctuidae > Agrochola > Agrochola macilenta. The sequence goes on along the minus strand of OU753554.1, from coordinate 2,143,521 downwards.
AGCATTTTATGACATCCTGTAAGGTCAAATTGACGATGCGCTGTTGGACCTGTTCAGATTAGCCACTTCATGTACTTAAAGTCTTTACATTTAAATTAAACGTTGTCTCCACCATTAAAGTCAGAGATACATATAAAAACACATTCCCAATAGAAAGTTTATGTGCGACACAGAATTATTATACCGACATAATAAAGTCAGCTATAAATTGAAGATAAAATGTGGATATGGCTATTATAAGGAACTAATAAAAACTTTTCATATTAATGCCTTCAGTAAGTTATTTTAGAAGTTTATTCGGTATTACTTCTTGTGTGTTGATTGTGTGCTCATGTTATCTTTAATTTCATTGTTCCCGGAGGCTTTTTGAACAAGCATTGATTGTTACTACCACTGAAACATGGCCAGAGTCATGAGAAGTGTATGCGTTTTTAACAGGTTTCTAAAAAGGAGGTTCTGTAATTTTATTAATCCGTATATTAATTGGCACCTATTTTGTTGACGGGGTCCGTAAGGGCCAATGCCTGCCAGGGTTGCAAGTTTGTCCAAAAGAGATATCGCGACCCCGGCACACAAGCAACGGAAGGAAGACGGGTGGGTTTTAGTCAGTAAAAGTCTGACACACCCTCCCGCTCCGCCCAGAGCGGGAGAGGTTATTTGAGAATTTCACACCCTCAAAAAAAAAAAAAAAAATTACCTTCTTTGTAGGTATGTAGATATGTCCGCGATTTTCTTATGAAAAATGGCGACTAACAAAAGATATCTACAAGACAGATGTGAGTGGAAACATCGGGAGGTGACGTCCTTGAAGGACATATTATTATAGTGACCTCATTTAGGTTAGGTGCGTAGTACTCGCAACCGGGTTGTATGACCAGATGTATGAACGTAAACGAAGCCCAAGTAGTGAGTAAGGATCGTAGCAGGTGCCCCATGGGAAGAAGACATGAGTTTATGTAACCAGTATCGTAATAATTTATTACGATACTGGTTACGGGATGTATGTATATATTCATTTACGGGGTGACTAAATGGTATCGTCCTATGTTTAAAAGCCATACTAGAATACGTCACCAAACTAATCTTAATTTAAAACTGTGATGAGGTAAAACCTTGGTTTTTCTTAACTTATCATAGCATGATATCACACCTGTATACTCCGAAGGGTTAGGCAGAGGTGCACTTATAGTACACCCCACATTTCGTCAGTTTTGTTATTGGTATTGTTGGAACGAAGTTCCTTATCGCGCGTTGCGAAAGGGGACTAGACGGAAAAAATTAAGACCAAAAGTTGTAACGACACTTTTGGCTATTGTTGTAAGCCGTGCGGCGTGCGCGTGTTTCTCTGTCTGTCTCTCTCTCTCTCTCTCTGAATTTCGTTCCACCCGGGTGTCCCTTGACACCTCTCAAGTTTTTTTATTTATTTCGCAATAAAACAGTTTCTTGAAATATTAAGTTAGTGTTTATTAAAATAAATTTTCACACAATTACAACTTGTGGTGTCTTTCCTAGACGGAGAAGTGGGCGGAAAGGGAAGTGGCCTGTGACCAGATTAGCCTGTGACTAGCTAGCATACTACAACTTGTGTTGCCCATGGAATAGGGGACGAGGTTTTTTCAACCTTTTTTACTTACATAATAGGTAGTCGTAACTTTCCTTAATGGTCTGCACCGCTTCCTAGTTATTCCTTTAGGTACATATGCCTTTTGTTAATTGCTAGTTTGAATCTGTAATCATCATTATTTGCTGTAATCTTGAGGTTTTAATATTATGTTATAGTATGTGAAAATGTTATGCAAAAGTAAACTTATCGGGTAGAATAAGTTAATGTCCTTCATACACTTTTCTCATAACCGTCACATATTATCTGAGAATTTGTGGATATTTTTCATATTTGTTCTCCAGAGACATTTTTCTGGTATTACTAATTATTAGTCTAGCAGTGTACTGTTGGACGTTTGGGAGAGCAAATGAAAGAAGTGCTAACGTTTATTGATCCAGTTTACATGGTTAAGTTTATTTATGGATGAAATGCAACACACACTAAACTAACTAAAATTAAACAAAAGTATAATAACATAAGACAGTTCCCAAAACGTTTACCCTTCACCACTTCCACACTTATGAAATGAAATTATTTTCCAAATGTCAGCTACACGCCAATATACCAACAAAAAGTTTCAACACTAAGCACAAGCATTTATTGATTTTAAATACATTATATTAATGATTTTTTATGGTTGAGGTGAAATTTTTGTATGATTTTTATGCATAGGTACTTCTTTTTCTTTTTCTTTTACATTTGGAGATAAATCTTGTATAAAGAAAGAAAGAAAGAAAGAAAAATGCGTTTATTGGCAAACACCAGAAAAATACACCTTATAACTAAAAAAAATACAAAAAACAATGATTATAATGCCAATAGGGCCTCAGCTCAGCATAGATGTCAGATGGCAACACAAAGTGTACCACCTGACGCTGATTTTCAGCTGCAACCCACGAGTGCCATACGCTAGAATAATAAAGACAGGGAAGTGTGTGTCCGTTGTAATAAATTAAATTAACAGAATAAATTAAAGGTAAGTAGTAAAAAGCTCACAAAATCAAATAAATGTTGTGACTTAGATCAGTGTGTGTGGTGTGTTGTGAAAGAGAAACTAAAATAAATAAATACCTAATATCTGTAGTCTTAGTAGCTACATTAAAATAAAAATAATAAATAAATAAAAAATCTATCCTCTATAAATAGAAATTATGTCCCTTCAATGCAAAAAATCGTGTGACTGCGTTGTTCTTCTAAACTACGAAACGGAACGGATTTTGATGGGGTTCTTAAAATCATGACAACAACCGCCAAGAACACCATGACGTCGACCCTTAGAATAAAAACTCGTCGACCGGTGCAACATAAAATGAAAAAGTCAAATAATAAAAAATTAAAAGATAAAGAAAAGATAAGATAATTGAATTATAAAAATGAATTATTAGATGATTTATTTAATTAAAAAATAAATTCAAAAACTAATTAAATGGCAGATATGTCGGCTCGAACATTTTCAGCATCCTTTTGATGGTTCAATAAAAATTATTTCAATTTAAATTTGAAAGCTGAGCAACTTTTAATGTACTTTATTGGAGGAGGTATATTATTCCAACATTTGGTAGCTGCATGTCGAAAACTGCCTCTAAAAGCCGCCGACTTGTGCCGTGGGGTGGAAAGCTGTTGAGAACATTTTCTGCCCTCACCGATTCTGTGTCTTCTTGTCCATGAAAGTCTGTCATATAAATAAGAAGGGGAATGAGACTTAATAACACCAAAGAGTAGACTCGCCAAGTGGAGTTTACATTTTTAAAATGTTGTGCTCATTGAAGAAAGGCACTTATAACTTTATATTTATATCATATTAGAACGCCTCATAAACAGCAGACTTACCGAATACCTTGAACGCAATATATACAATAACATAACATATACAATTACCTCTTATCTCAGGGTCAATATGGATTCAGGGCTGGAAAATCTTGTGCCGACGCTGTTTATGAGCTGACAGATCATCTTGTTAACGGTCTTGTTGGTTAAAAAAATGCACTCGATATATTCCTTGACCTGGCCAAAGCGTTTGACACAGTCTCTGTACCCAACCTACTAAACAAGCTAGAAAACATGGGAATCGGGGGTCTGCCACTTAAACTCTTCCGGGACTAATTATATGACCGGTTCCAGAGAGTTAAAATAGGTGATTTTGTTAGTGAACACTCACTCACTTCACTTTTGGTGTACCACAGGGAAGTGTGATCGAACCCTCCCTCTTCCTTGCCTATATTAATGATCTCTGTAACCTACAGCTACCCCATGGTAAAATCATATCTATTGCCGATGATACGGCATTACTTTTTACAGCAGACTCATGGGCTCATGTCTACCATTACACGCAAAAAGGTTTTGATACGGTCCTAGCTTGGTTATAAAATAATATTCTTATCCTTAACGTTAACAAAACCAAGTACAATGCAATGAATTCATATGCCAGTTCTAGATTAAAGCGCACTCTTACATTGAATCTAATTCCAACACCTGCTCCTGTCCCGTTCTCCAAAAGACTACCACTATTAAGTACCTTGGAATTATAATAGATAATATTTTAAGCTTCCAGTCACAAATAGATAGTCTAACCATAATTCGGAAATTAATCTTTCCGTTCAGGGGTTTTCGTCACGTAGCTGACACTGAGGATATAAGGTGGGTATACTATGCGATGTGTCAGTGTCTTCTGACATACTGCATAACATTATGGGGATGATTCCAAATCAAACAATTTGAAATTAGAAAGAGGCCAGCGGGTGGTACTGAAGGTGGCCTGTTTTCTGCCATACTTGTATCCAACGGTTGATCTTTACAAACACTTCAAAGTCTTGTCAGTGAGGCAACTTTTTGTTTTATACACTGTTCTCAAGAAGTACTCCTTCTTAATATTTGATCCCCTCTCTATCTCGAGTACACGCAGAAAATACTCTAGTTTGCAATACCGCTAAGGGTCTGAGAACGAGCTTATTTTATACGTTCCTTTATGATAAAATTAATCGCTTTCCCACTACCTATCACCTAACAAAAAAGACCTGGAAGAGTATTCTAGTTGAATGGCTTCATAACTTGGATTATAAAGCAACTGACGAATTACTTACTCATCCAAAATAGTCCGTCCCGCTAATTTCCTCACACATCATATTTCAAGCATTTTTTCACTTGTTTATTGTTCTGTTTTATGTTTTTTTCACTTTGATTTCGTTTTTATTATTGATATATATTTTATTTAAATATAATTTTATGCTCAGCTCCTTCACATTATTTAAATTTGAATTTGATAAGGACCTAAATACACTGAATTTTCACTAACAACGCAAAAAACGGTCCTAGTCAGTATCACATTTTAGTAGTGGCTTATTTATGAAAAATTCGGGTCATATTCCTCAGGTCTAATATCGGCAAACTCACGTTGTATTTGGTCGGTCTAGGGCAAAAATCTTCCGGCCAATTTATGTGATATCCTGAATTTCATGACGGTATCATTTTCAGGAGGATGCGCCTCCACTTCAGGGTATGTCACCACTCGCTCATATATAGGCCCTAGTCTATATGAGACAACTGGTTTAACTGATCCTTCGTATAATCTTTGTCTTTCAGCTCTCCCCTCTTTTTCATCTGGATGTTCAAGTATATTATAAAATGCGTAAAGGCTATCAGCACATTGGACATTATCAGATAAAGTGACATTCAACTTCTGAACCACTCGCTTGAGTATGGGAAAATCAAACGTGTTTCCGTTATGGGAGACGAGGCACACTGGTTTATTTTGTTTGTTTCTGTATGTATTGATTTCGTCTTATGTATTCAAATTAAAACCAGTTTGCCAGAACTCCGGTTTCGGCATGTCAGTTGGTTCTTCTGTGTCCGGATCCAGATACAGAACGAGGGGTACATCCCTCAGGTACACATCATTAGGCGTTGTACTATTTGCTTTCGTCCCGAAATCCATAAGCACGAACGTTTGTGTCGACCGCGAAGATGCCATTTTTATCACTGAGAACTGCAGCAAAACGCACAGTATTTATAGTTTGGCTTCACGAATGCAGAGATTTACGTTGCAGTTGCCATGTGACTGCAAAACTAGGAATTATGATAAAGGATATTTTTATCTTGTTACAAGCCGATAAACAACTTAACGGTTATCTAGGTACTTAACCCTAGAAGCCCAATCATACGTCAAATATACATTGAAAATAATTGCAATTTTTATTATGATAAAGGATTTTTTTTCTTGTAATAATTCGATAAAAAGTTTATCGGCAAAGCTGGAAAAACTTTCTTCCACAGTAATGCATTTTTTACTATACTTTTATCATATGTTTTAAGTTTTCACTTATAACTTTAGCTCATCAATGAATATAGTCAAACGTGAACTGTTTAATTTGTTTAAATATTATATAAAGTCATAACTGTTACTAATTTGTAGCCCCGACAGACCCCGTATTTTTTTTGCAGCTGGCCTTATCCTTTTTAAATTGAGGTCCACTCTCTTCGCTACTTCGCGCCATACTCATGATCAGAAATCTTGGTAATATTGGTATCGGCACATGTATAACAAAAACACATGCAAAAACTCATGACTTCTTCCTATAGGGTTAGGCAGAAACTACGGAAAGCCACCTGCTAAAGTCCTTACATACTTCTTTCTCTTCGTTTATGTTCATAATATCTAGTCATACACGCAAGCCGATTGGAAGTACTAGTACAGGTGCGTAACTGATTAAAAGAAACACGTTGAATACACAACGTTTTTGAAGTCGGTCCAGAACTTGCAGTCGCTGTTTAGGGTTAATATTATGGTAATGAGCATTAAGGATGACGTGGTAATCAATCATATTGAGATAAAACAACCACACAATACCTACCTACTGAAATTTTATAACTGGTGAAAAAAAAGGAGAAGGTTCTCAAGCCGACGCGTATACAGGGTGGCAGGTTCCAAAGAGTGGACGTTAATGGCAAGCAATCCCCGGGTTCTATTGTCACTATAGGCCTTCTTTATTTCTCGTATATATTAATGACCTACCTTGCGTTATAAAGAACAGTAATGAAATAGTGTTATTTGCAGATGACACATCACTTATATTTAAGCTTAAGCGACAACAGACAGTTACCGACGATGTAAATAATGCTCTCTCTAAAATAGTGCATTGGTTTAGTGTTAATAATTTACAGCTCGATTAGTATATTTTAGTTATTTCCACAGTGTAATGTCATGCGCATTTTGCTGTGGGGAAATACAGCCGACATTCAGGCTATATTTGTGCTGCAGAAACGAGCCATTCGAGCAATAACCTAAGTTGTAGGCATTCACTGTGGGATAAATTTAAGGAAATAAACGTAATGACGGTCGCATCTCAATATCTCTAAGAAAACCTGAACTGAAACTGATTTATGTTAAAAAGAATATTAATCTATATTCTAAACACAGCGACATTCATAATAGCATAAATACTAGAAACAAAAAATTATTTACGAGTATTGTGCCCAGGACTAGGCTCCAAAAAATTAGTAATTCATAGAAGTGCTAAGGTATACATTTTTACAACAAACTCCCAAAACATGTTAAAGAACTGAGCTTTCAATACATTTAAATCATTTATTAAACAGAAACTATGTCAAAAAGGTTTCTATAAAGTTAAAGATTACTTAGACCTTAGACGACAAAAAGGATTGCCCCCTAGCAACAAACAAGTGTTTTAAAATCAACGACTAGATGACACTATGACACTATGAGTTCATATAATTGTTTAGTTTATTTTATTTCACTGTATAAGGCAATTTATTTTAATTTTATTTTCACTTATTATTGACATAATCTACTCAATACAAAAATGAGTTGTATTGCAATGTGGTAAGCTAGCGACCTCGTCAATTGATCATATGAGCCTGAGGAACCGACAGCAAGTTCGTCATGCTCCCTTAGATGTCACTGCTTGCGGTAGCGTCGGGGGTCGGGTTGCCTTCTTTCCTCAAATATGGCGAGGGGGGTAATGGCTGATCTTTGCGTTTTGCTCAAAGTCAAAGTCAAAGTCAAATCATTTATTTCAAATAGGCCCTTGCAAGGCACTTTTGAACGTCAAAAATTACAAATAAAATGAATTGATTCTAGTCGCCCCTTCCAAAAGGTAGTTTTCGTATGGAGAAGAATGGGCAAGAAACTCCACCGTTACTCTTTTAAAATGTTTTACAATATTTTGTATATATGTAGGTACATTAGTTATATAATTATATGTGAAGACGATGCATCTAAAAATAAAATAAATAAATTTACCATACCACAATAGGTAAAAATAAATTTAAAAAGAGAGCAACAACAGATAAATTAATTACCTATGTGATAGATACATGGTTCTCACATATTTACAAACATTGTAAAAGAAGACGATTTTCCAAAAAAAAAAAAAAAGTTACAATTAATAAGTCAGTGTGTGAGGAAGTCATCACAGAATGTAAAATCAATGTCATATAATAAAATATAATAATTTATACAACTTAAATTCGCAACCAGTTTGATTTTGTCTAGAACAGCTCAAAGTCAGCTCGTGAACGGGTGCCGCTTGTGGTAACTGGTCGTCTTGCTGACCATGGTTTTGTTATTAGTAATTAACTGTTTATTTATATTTACTTCGATGGTCCTAGTTTATCATTTGTGAATTCCAGTTACAACTTTAATTTAGGCTTCCAACGATACCTCATTTGTCAAATTATGATGAATACTTTAGAAATTATGAGGAAATAGATGAACATACATACATACCGGTCAAAATCATAACCCTCCTTTTTGCTTTGTCGTAGTTGGGTAATAAAATAGACCCAAGCCATGCACTTCCTGAATGGTCTTCACCGTTTCCTAGTTATTCCTTTAGGTATGCCATTTGTATTGAGTCGCTAGTTTGAATTTGTTATCGTTATCTTACATTTATTTGCTGTAATCTTGAGTATTTAAATTGTATGTGAAAATGTTATATAATAAGTAAACATAACAGGTACCTATAATAAGTTGATGTCAATTTACATGAAATACAACACACACTAAACTAAACTAACTTAAATTAAACAAAGGTTTAATAACAAAAGACAGTCCACCAAAACGCCCACCCTTCACCACTTCCTAGTGCTTTAGCTGGGAAGAAGAAGTGGCGCAACGAACTCCCCAGCAGCACAAATACTGTCTGTAAGTTAGAAGAACTTCATACTATACAATAGTAAGCAAAGTTATTAACATAAAAAATCAAAGAAACAAAATACTTAAAATTAAATTATTTTCCAAGGAATATACACACTAATATACCAATAAAAAAAATTAAAACTAAACTTAAGCAGAAATAAAATATGAACACAAATTAATCTACTCAAACGTGAACAGAAGTTAATCCCCTTCTCTAACTTCCGGTACAACCGTCGCCGTCGGTGCCCAATGCGGAATACTATGCGAGAACTGCGCACTTCGATCTTCAAATTAATTATCCACTTTTTTATTATTTTTACATTTGGAAATAAATCTTAAATTACTTTATACGGACCTAAATACACTGAAAACGCTAAAAACGGTCCTAGTCAGCCAGTATCACATTTTAATAGCGGCCTATTTATGAAAATGTTGAGTCAAGTTCCTCAGGTGTAACCTCGGCAAACTTACGTTGTATTTTGTCTGTCCAGGTCAAAAATCTTTGGGCCAATTTATGTGATATCCTGAATATCAAGAGGGTATCAATTTCAGCAGGATGCGGCTTCACAGGAGGGTTTATCACCACTCGTTCATATATGCTCCCTAGTTTATATGAGTCTTTTGGTGGATCATAACCTTCAAAAAATATATTTCTTACAGCCTTTCCCTCATATTCATCTGGATGTTCAAGTATATCATAAAAAGCGTAAAGGCTGTCAGCACATAGGACATCATCAGATAAAGTGACATCCAACCTCTGAAGCTCTCGCTTGAGTATGGGAAAATCAAACCTGTTTCCGTTATGGGAGACGAGGCACACTGGTTTATTTTGTTTGTTTATGTATGTATTGATTTCGTCGTAAGTATTCAAATTAAAACCAGTTTGCCAGAACTCCAGTTTTAGCATGTCAGTTGGTTCTTGTGTATCCAGATCAAGATACAGACCGCGGGGTACAGCCCTCAGGCACAGTTCAGTAACATTTGTAGTGCCTTGTTTCGTCCCGAAATCCATAAACACGAACGTTTGTATCGACCGCGAAGACGCCATTTTTATCACTGAAAGCTGCAGCAAAATGTACAGTATTTATAGTTTGGCTTTATCCACGAATGCAGCGATTCACGTTGCACTTTCCACGTGACTGATAAATTTGGAATTTTTATTATGATAAAGGATATTTTTTATCTTGTAATAATTCGATAAACACCTTATCAGTAATGTAGGTTAGCTGGAAAAACTACCTTTAACCCTTTAATGCAATGCATTTTTACGATAGATTTATCATGTATAATTCTGTTGACGAATATTTAAATGACAAATTTTAATTAGTCTGTTTTATCATATGTGACATACTGAATGATTTTGATTATTGATTTGAATTTAATTATTAGTGACATAATTTTTTCATTTTGTATTGTTTGGCCCTTTTACTTTATTTAACTGACATATTTTTAACAATTTAATCTAAATTTGACATACTTAATCTATATTTTTTGTGATATCACCTACTTTGAAATAGTTATGTTTTATGCATGTAAAACCTGTTAAAATTTTGTATGCCTTTTGGCGGAGCACAGCTCGGATCTTATTATTTATGAAAACATCTACTGTATGTACCCTGTGTTCACGAAATAAATGAATTTGAATTTGAATTTAAACCAAAAAAAAAAAACCAGAAAACCTGTTGCGTTGTCTTTAAAGCTAAGAATAAAAAAATACCTCAGCACTACACACTAGCTATTGATAATATCCCACTAGATCAAAAAACCTGTGAAAAGTATCCTGGCTTGAGAATAGATCATTACTTAACATGGCATAATCAAATAGACCATATTAAAAATAAACTATCAGCACTTACAGGCTCACTTCATAGTATAAACCAGTGCATACCTAAAAAGATGCGTTATACTATTTATAAATCTCTTATTAAGTCGCATCTCATATATCTCATAGAAATTTGGGGAAGTGCCGGAAAAACGAAGTTGCAAGAATTACAAAGAGTACAAAATAAGGTCATAAAGATATTGTTTCGCTATCCATACCTAACACCAAGTTGTAAAATTTTTAAAGAAACTAAACTAATGAATATCAAGCAACTCTACACATATAATACTTGTGTTCTGATTAGAAAAATTATAGACAAAACCATCCACACTGATATATCATTTACAAAAAAATCTCAAATTACTAAACGCAGTCTTCGTCGACCAAGTCTACTTGTTTTGCCAAGAATGCGCACTAATTACGCTAGAAAGAGTATTACATATGAAGGAGCACAACTGTTTAATAATCTACCCAGTTATATAAAAAGCGTTAGCTCTCTCAACAGTTTTAAGTCTCGGCTATCCAAACACATAATTGAAAACTGCGTTGACTAGCGACCTCCATTGTACTTTGAGAATTGAACTGTTGAATGAGTATAGAATAATTTTATATAATACTATAAGTACATATACTTTGGTGGCGGTTACCTAAAATAAGTTTACATAATGTTTCTTGTCTGTTCTCATGTAAGTGGCTTTTTTGTCTTTATGAGAATAAATGATTTAAACCTAAAATTTGAAGTTGAATCATTTGTTTTTTTTTACTGATATGCTCATCAATTAATATGGTCACCAGTGTTACTGTTTAATTTGTTCAAATTATAAAAAATCAGTTTTACGCATAACTTATAATTATTTTTTCTTTGCTGATGGCTTTATCTATACATATTATAAAACAAAGTTGTTTTTCGCGTTTGTCTGTATGTCCGCGATGTTCTTCTAAAATACGCAACGGATTTGGATGAGGTTAGTAACCCAATTTAGAGATTGTATTCCGGAAGGTTTATGTGTAATACATTAATATTAAACTAACAGATAATTAGGAAATTTCGATGTTTTGTTAAGACATAAAAATCTTGCGAAGCAGGGGCGGGTCGCTAGTTAAATCTAATTTGAAGTCCACTGCGCTATTTTGCGCCATACTCGCGATCTTTTTCTACCAAACAACAAACAAACCTATCACGTAAATCTCACAAGAAATCTCGGTAAAATAGGTATAGGCATTTAAAAAAACCACATACATATATACATGAACACACGCCTTCTTCTCATGGGGGTAGGCAGAAATTTCAGAAAGCCACCTGCTAAGATTCTTACATACTCCTTTCTCTTCGTGTACGTTCATTCAAATGGTCATACACGCACGCTGGTTGCGAGTACTACGCACATGACAAAAAAAAAATACATAATTGTTTTCTTAGTAGGTGAAACGACTTACAGTCGCTGTTTAGGGTTAATATTATGATAATGAGCATTACGCCAAGGATGACGTGGAAATTTATATACATATAACAAAACAGAATCGATTATGTCTGTACATTGAAGAAAAGTAATAAAAATAGAAAGGGGTTACTAAGGAAGCGTAATAGAACATAAACCAGCGATTTTTTAAATTATTTCCTGTCTGTCTGTCTGTTTGTTTCTTCGCGCACATCTCCGGAACTACTGAACGGATGTAGTTTTCACAAGTAGACAGAAATTATTTAGGAGCAGAATATACGCTTCATTTCATTTAAATCGAATGTTGCAAAAATATTTTTTGTAATTAACTTTTATACTGTTAGAAGTTACATAGCATTTAATAATTTTCAACGTTGAAGGCTTTTAAAGACGTCACGAACGATGGTATAAAAGAAAAAAAAAAAAAAAAAAACTGGTAAGAATAGTGCAGCCAGATCACGCGTAGTGTGTACCTCCTACATATATGAGGTCAATATAGTGCTTTCTTATTTCAAATTAATTATATTATTGTATGTAAAAAGTTGTACCTACACGACGTTTCAAACAATAAATACGAAGCTATTTTTTCTTAGACGCCCCCGCCGGTACTGGAAAAACCTTCCTGACAACAGCGATTCTCGCAGAGATCAGGGGACAAGATAAGATTGCTTTGGCAGTGGCTTCATCAGGAATTGCAACCACTTTACTCCCTGGCAGTAAAACGTCCCACACTATGTTCAAAATCCCAATCAATTTAGCCAGTAATGAATCACCAACATGTTCGATAGCAAGAAATTGTGATACCTAAGGCAAAAGTGTTACAAAATTGCTGTTCAATCAATTGGAACGAATCCACGATGGCAAACAAAGAAACCATCGAAGCTGAGGAACAAAAAACTACAGAACATTCGGCGCGATGAAAGACCAATGGGAAACGTCAAACTACTCTTTTTTGGAGATTTTTGGCAAACTCTACCGGTTGTAAGTCGAGGGATTAGAGCCGATGAAATCAATGGTTCACTAAAGCGTCTTCTCCGCTGGCCTCAAATAAAAAAGCTACAATTAATAATTACGAGTAACATAAGAGCACAGCTGGGTAGTAATTCCCATGCCCAAGAATTTTCCGGTGTTCTGCTAAAAGTTGGAGGAGGCACCATCCCTGAGCAACACGGTCAGTTGACATTTTACTCGTATTTCAGTGCAGATTAGCATATTTAGTTCTCCTATCCTAATTGATACCCTGTCCAATATTATAAATACGAAATTTTGTTTGTTACGCTTTTACTCCAAAACGGCTGAACAAATCTAGATAAGATTTGGCACTTTGGTACTTTTGTAGACCATGTCCTGGGTTAGGACATAGGATACTTCCATCCCGACACTCCCATGGTATCGAGACCTATGCGGGTGAAACCGGCAGGCGCAGCTAGTATAAGTTTAGGAAGTCGAACTCATAAGTTCGGTATTCGGAGATCTGTCAAATATATCACATCAGGAACATTCTTGCGGCTTTAAAACTCTGACACCAGGTTAGTCACTAACCACACGAAAAGAAGAAGAGGAACATTCTAGGTAATGTGATCGCGTAATCCTCACTCCAAGAAACGCCCAAACCGCTGCAATCAATCAAAAAAATTATTGGGGATAACGTGTTTTAGACATCGTATAACAAGGACCTTAATCAGGACGACGGTACTAATTATCCAATTGAGTTTTTGAGTTCAGTCACTGCAAGTGGTTTTCCTGCTCACAAAATTATTCTTAAAATCGGTGTTCCAATAATGCTTCTGAGGAATCTTACTCCCCCAAAATTGTACAATGGAACCCGGCTTAAAGTAACTGTTCTACAACGAAATATCATGGCATTGAAGCTCAGATTGTTACTGCATGTGTCTCAGATGAAACTGTTTTTATACTGTGTATACCATAACTTCCCGTTCAAATTCAAGCGCATACAGTTTCCGGTAGTCGCTTGCTTCACGATGACAATAAATAAGTACCAGGGTCAGACCCTTAAGACTGCTGGCGTCGACTTAAGGTCCGATTATTTTTCCCACGGCTAACTGTATGTGGCTTGCTCGTGGACAATCTTTTCATTTATTCATTTTCATTTGTGAACATAAGAAAACTACTACAACTGTATTTAAATTTCGAAGTGGTGCAAGATAACACAACATTCTACGCGGACGAAGTCGCGGATAACAGCTAGTTAATAATAATTGTATTATTGAGATAAGACAAAAAAACATTGATTATTATGATTTTTCATACCGACTGAAACTTTTAACGCGAATACAGAGTAGCAGGGACATGGATGCGTAAACTGTAACCATGAATTCAGAAAGTCAAAACTCAAAACATTTATTTCAAATAAACCTAGTACAGGTACTTTTGAATTGTGAAGGGGTCGGTCAGTCAGAAAGATGAAGCTAGTTGCCCATTCCAACGGGTAGTAGGTGCCTATGGAGAAGAACGGGCAAGAAACTCCACGGACATTCTTTTAAATCAGAATATTGTTACAAAATATTGGTAACATCATTCACGTTTAAATTATACATGTGAGAACAATGTAGAAAGACGTGCACGTTAAAAGCGTCCGTAATAAAAAATTAAAAACAAAAACAATTAATAAAATAAAGTAAGCCGTGGCAGCTAAGAGATGGCCAGTCTCCACTGCCGGCGCCCGTTCACGAACATGACGCATGGATCAGCACATGATTCTAGATTCCCTAGAAAAAAGAAGGGACCTACTGAACTTTCACTTGTGAACTGATTCTGTTATGACTTGGCATACAATTATGTAGTGTGATGATCATAGATAGGCTGAAATTGTTCTCAACTCGTACACCTCAACACTTTATGGCGGCTACGTTTTGATGAGGCTTATTTGATTCATCTTGATGCGAACTTTAGACCTAGCCGGGGTATGACTGCCAAATCAAATAAAAAGTCATTTATTTAAACTAGGCTGAGAACCACCACTTTTCGAACATCAAAAAGGTGTCTTCGAGGGTTCCGTCTCATCATCATGAGACGGAAGGCTGTCGTGATAGGTCCTATTTGAAAAGGAACCTGAAAAGCGAGAAATATAAAAGTTATATAATATATATTTTTTTATTTTATTTTACTAGCCTACTCTATCCCACTCCTGGGCAAAGGCCTCCCTCCACTCTTATATTATTTTGTTAAACGTTACATTTTTATGTAATACAAACTGCATAGGTTTAGCCGCACTCCTTAATTCACCGCCAGTTTGTCCGGTGACTTAATGGTTTTATTGTTCCCACTGCTGGGAAGCAGGCCGCAATCCATCACGCGGGCACAGGGAATACCAAAAACTGCCCCTGCCCCACCAGTGGGGCGGCTTGGTGGGGCAAAGTAGAATGATTCCTTTCGTTTGTTATTCCAACATGGCATGATCAAAAACAAAATAGTTCATGTCTTTATATCGCCTAGAGAGCGCATACTCATGTGACGTCACATAACCTAAAACCAGCGGTCGATCAAGATGCTTCCAACGATACCTCATTTGTCAAATTATGATGAGAAGTTTAGAAGTTATGAGAGAACAGATGAACATACATATATACCGGTCAAAATCATAACCCTCCTTTCTGCTTTGCCGTAGTCGGGTTATCAAATAGACCCAAGATATGCACTTCCTAAATGATCTTCACCGTTTCCAAGTTATACCTTTAGGTACGCCTTTTGTATTGAGTCGCTAGTTTGAATTTGTTATCATTATCCTAAATTTATTTTCTGTAATCTTGAGTATTTAAATTGTATGTGAAAATTGTATGTAATAAGTAAACATATCGGGTACAATAAGTAAATGACAAATCATAATGTAAATCTTCTTACACTTTTCTCATTCCGTCACAAATTATCTGAGAATTTGTGGATATTTTTTATGTTTGTTCTCCAGAGGTCTGGCATTACTTTATTAGTCTAGCAGTGTACTGTTGGACGTTCGGGAGAGCAAATGAAAGAAGTGTATAACTTGAAGTGCTAACGTTTATTGATCCAATTTACATGCTTAAGTACAGTTATATATTTATGAAATGCAACACACACTAAACTAAATGATCTTAAATTAAACAAACGTTTCATAGCATTAAGACAGTATCCCAAAACGCCCATCTTTCACCACTTCCTAGTGCTTTAGCTGGGAAGAAGAAGTGGCGCAACAAACTCCCCAGGCAGTACAATTACTGTCTGTAAGTTAGAAGAACTTGATACTATAAGCAAAGTAATTAATATAAAAAATCAAAGAAACAAAGTACTTGAAATTAATTATTTTCCAAGTAATATACACGCTAATATACTAATAAAAAAAATTAAGACTAAATTTAAACAGTAATAACAACATAAACAGAAATTAATCTACTCAAACGTGAACAGAAGTTAATCCCCTTCTCTAACTTCCGGTACAACCGTCGCCGTCGGTGCCCAATGCGGAATACTATGCGTGAACTGCGCACTTCGATCTTCAAATTAATTATCCACTTTTCTTTTATTTTTACATTAGGAGATAAATCTTGAATTACTTTATAAGGACCTAAATACACTGACAACGCAAAAAACGGTCCTAGTCAGCCAGTATCACATTTAATAACGTCCTATTTATGGAAAATTCTAGTTAAGTTCCTCAAGTGTAACATCGGCAAACTTACGTTGTATTCTGTCTGTCCAGGCCAAAAATCTTTGGGCCAATTTACGTGATATCCTGAATATTATGAGGGAATCAATTTCAGCAGGATGCGGCTTCACAGGAGGGTTTATCACCACTCGTTCATATATGCTCCCTAGTTTATATGCATCGTTTGGTGGATCATAACCTTCAAAAAATATATTTCTTACAGCACTTCCCTCATATTCATCTGGATGTTCAAGTATATCATAAAAAGCGTAAAGGCTGTCAGCACATAGGACATCATCAGATAAAGTAACATTCAACCATAGAAGCTCTCGCTTGAGTATGGGAAAATCAAACCTGTTTCCGTTATGGGAGACTAGGCACACGGGTTTATTTTGTTTGCTTATGTATGTATTGATTTCGTCGTCAGTATTCAAATTAAAACCAGTTTGCCGGAACTCCAGTTTTAGCATGTCAGTTGGTTCTTGTGTATCCAGATCAAGATACAGACCGCGGGGTACAGCCCTCAGGCACAGTTCAGTAACATTTGTAGTGCCGTATTCCGTCCCGAAATCCATAAACACGAACGTTTCTATCGACCGCGAAGACGCCATTTTTATCACTGAAAACTGCTGCAAAATGTACAGTATTTATAGTTTGGCTTTAGCCACGAATGCAGCGATTCACGTTGCAGTTTCCACGTGACTGATAAATTTGGAATGTTATTATAATAAAGTATTTTTTTTATCTTGTAATAATTCGATAAACACCTTATCGGCAATGTAGGTTAGCTGAAAAAATTACCTTTAACCCTTTATTGCAATTCATTTTTACGATAGTTATCATTTATTTTTTTTACTGATACGCTCATCTATTAATATGGTCACCAGTGTTACTGTTTCATTTGTTTAAATTATAAAAAATCTGTTTTACTGATAACTGTTACTAATTTGTAGTTCCGAAACAGACCACTCATTGTTTTTCTTTGCTGCTGGCTTTATCTGTACATTATTATAAAACAGTCGCTTTTTGCATTTGTCTGTATGTCTACGTTGTTCTTGTAAACCTGACTTTTACTAACTGCTCTACATCGAAATATAAATGAAGCTGAGATTCTAACTCGATGTGGCTTAGGTGAAACAGTTTTTATACCGCGTATATCGCATATCCCCAATGACTTCCCGTTCGAGTTCAATTAAGCGCATACAGTTGACGGTAGCCGCTTTCTTCGCCATGACACTAAACAAGTCCTCTCAAGGCTGCTGGTGCCGATTGAAGGTCTGATTGTTTTTCCCACGGCCCACTGTATGTGGGTTGCTCTCGGGTCAGTAATGCCAATCGTTTCATACTAGCTCAAGACAGATCAGTAAATTTTATTCGGCCAAAGTTTTGGCAGTTACCTTTTGTCCTTGGAAAGATTGCAATAGAGGTGGGCAAATTATCATTTGTGAAAATAAGAAAACTACTACAACTGTATCAACTGTTAGATTACAATATTTAAATTTCAAAGTTGTGCACGATAACAATAAATTCCACGCGGACAAAGTCGCGGACAACAGCTAGTTAATCGTAATATTGTATTATTGAGATAAGACAAAAAGACGTTGATTATTATGATATGTCATACCGACTTTTAACCGACGAAAAAAATGAGAAGGTTCTTAATCTGGCGCGTATATAGGCTGGCAGGGACATGGATGCGTAAACTGTAACCATGAATTCAGCACTTGATTCTAGACCCCTAGAACAAAAATGGTCGTTCCATGCATTTTGATTGCGTATGTATTGCACTTTTCAATGAAATTGCTGTTTTTTTTTTTGATAACCGATGAAATAATTCAACGCAGGGCGGTTCAGAATCATGTACTGAATTTATGGTAACAGGTTGCGCGTCGATATCCCTACCTCCCTATAGACTTTTCGTGTATTTTTTTTAATATGGGTCCTCGTATAACTTTTTACAGACCCAGTACACCTTGAAGTTGGTTTAAAATTGTAAAATCAAATCCACCCCAAGGGTAAAAAAACCACCGAATTTTCAATTGTGGACCGATTCAGTTAAAACTTGGCACACATTATGTAGTTCTGATGATACTACAATATAATAGAGGCTAGGCAACAACGTCGCGATTAGGCTTATTTGATTCATCTTGATAAGAACTTTTAGACCCAGCTGGGGTATGACTGTCATCGAGGATTCCATCTCCAGGATTTCATCTTATCATCATGAGACGGAAGGCTGTCGAGGGAAGAACTTAACTAGTACCGCGCGGATCATCGTGGGTGCAGGACGTGTTGCAATTTAAAATCGAAATGGAATTCGATGTCGAAAAGTTTATTTCGGAGATTGAAAGTTGCTCTGCTATCCGGGACATGAAAAACACACAATAAAGTGATAGTCTCCTTAAAATGAAACAATTGGAAACAATTGTTACCTTATTTTAGAACCAGGACAAACTTCTGACAAAGATAAAAAAGAACTTACTTTGCCATGGTAGCATGATAATACATTTTATACTCTATATATTATCTCATGATAACTCATTTACAAAATAATCAGCTAAATTATTACGGATCACTGCAACAGTTGTGCTTCCTCTGCAGTTATTGTCTATCGGGGGTATATTAACTAACCCTTTGTTTCATTGTTCATATATACAATATCTTTAAAACCAACGCCATGTCTAAATTATGAAGTATACAGCTTATTTTAATCATTTTTATAGATAAATTTCTGTTACGTACAAATGGCGTTGGAATATTCGCCATTTATGTGTTAAAATACCAAATGCACACTCAATATGCCTACGTGTCCTGCTCAAGCGATAATTAAACTCTTTTAGTCTAATTTAAGTGATATCCTGCATAGGGTCGTCAACGACCCTATGCAGGATATCACTTAAATTAGACTATTACATTTTTTTATATATTGAAGGCGTCATCTCCGATAAAAAAAAATATGGCATGGAATTGGTGATACCAGTAATTGCAGAGAAGTTTGGTATGTTAAGAGTTCCATCTTGAAGTTTTTGATAAAAATTATAATTACGAAAAACTATAGAATCACTACATTTCCCATAAGCACCGATGTCAATATATAGAAAGGACATTGTTAAAAATGGCCTATGAATCAAACCTTTACAGTAATTACTAGTTTTTTTTATAATTTACATTACAATTATTACAATAGAATGGACACTTCCTAATTTCGAAAACATTTTAAAAAGTAATTCGCTTCGATCTTATTCCCCAGCGTCATTATTTTTGTTCCAATTTGACGTTTTGGTGTAGGCAAAGGGCAATAGCTCATACAGCCAAGTCTTTTTGCGCAGCGGTATAATGTGCCCCGTAATTACAACGCTCAGCACTCTCAGCGCTTGATCTATGAATAAGGTATTTAGTTACAAACAGAATAGAGTGATTAAAAGCGCTGTGTGAAACGAGCAACAGTGACACTGAGTGTCGATGAATTGACAGATGACAGTTTGACATTTCATAGTAATGACAGTGTTGTTATTTTGTCACTCGCATCCTAACTCCTGCGCTTGCATCTTGCGTTGTTTGTGGTTATTCGTTTGTGTTATTGCATTTTCTGTTTTTATTTACGATTACAAAAAACTTGGCGTGAACAAAGGACTGTGATTTCCTCTTGAAATACCGACCTCTGGCTGTGATTTCATAGCCCTAAACTAGTCATAACTACAAATAAATTAGTAACTACTTATAAAGATACATAGAATTGTTCTGACTTCCTGCATGCATTTGCATTTGCTTGCTTGCATAGTACAAGCATTTAATGAAACGTTAGAAGATAAAATCCAATGTATTTTCATTATTATACGAGTACCTACGCTAAGTTAGTATGTTACTATTGGCCTAATTATAACCTCAAAATCCGAAAATGTTTTAGATTTTTTACAATTCTCAGAAGTGTCCGTGATTTTAATTTAGTTTCAGTGGAATATATGCATTATTTAAAATACAGAAAGTAAATTCCCGTCTCTGTTGGTTCTTAGGCGAACGATGTATGGACGCCGAACAATGTCCTTTGTAATTAGAATCAAATATAGCCAGAAGTAAGATGGAAAAATAATGCTTATAATTGTGTACAGCGATCCAGTTAGAGATGGTTTGATAACACGCACATGTTTACCGTCTAAGGCTCCTAAAACATGAGGAAAATTGGCTCTTGACTTAAATCCTTCAGCTATATTTAATCACATTTTATTTGTAGGTTCGGGAAAACACTCCATTTTCATTACATCCCATAATGCATCTCACACTTTTTCTACAATATTTCGTATGCTTTATATACCAAGTCCATAATTGTAATGCAGGTATCAGGCCGACACTCCGGTTGCCGTGCCGCTACCAATATTTGCGTGTTGGCGTCTAGTCTACATGTAAACACGATGCGGTATCGGCACGGGTCCTAACCTTTTCTCCTTCCCTCCTTAAAAAAATAAGAGGATATTAGGATCATCCATTTTTACGAAGCAGAACACTAAATGTCCAATGTAATATCCATGTTATTCTATAATAGTTTGAGCAGACACGAAGATATTTTTTTTAACTATACGCGAATTTCCACTTCTTCATTTGATAATTTTTTTGCAAAGATATGGAAAGCAATTTCTGGAGTAAATACAAACATGCGTCCTTGTATTTCTTCCTTTTCCAAGGTAAGTGAAGAAGAAAAGGCACAATTTCCCGATTTATATTTTTATTACTTTAAATAATCAGTCATTCAATCATTCTGATTATTGAATCTACCTCAGTCTTTTTAATTATTATTAACAATTTTTATGTTTTGTTCCCTCATAGCTTAATGAAGTACCATTTTTTTTTTTTTTGTCGGTACTTACATCTAATTATAATTAGTAATTTTAATATCTTATTGTATATCTTTATTAGTAATCAAATCATAGTTATTTTTGTCTTAATCACAGGACCAATCACGTAAATCTACTATTCATCAGTAATGTTTTAATGAACTGTGGCTGGTGTTGCCGGTATTGCTTCTGTAATATTATCTGTAATTCCGGCAGCAAAGGTCTCTTGGTCGTTTGATGGTTATACTGCATTACTTCATAGAGACTGGAATTATGTCCATATGAAGAAGATTTCGTATAATAACCCTGTTTTTGATTATAGCATAGGACATTCGAGCGTCGCTTGGTTCTATATAATTGTACATTTCATCCTGAGCTTGTGATATGCATTTAATTATTATTATGTCGTTGATTTATTTTCTTTCATATAAAATTATTTTTTTAAATATTTCTTACATTAAAAAGATATAAAAAACATATAATATATTAATTTTTTTATTTTTTATTTACATGATTGTCTTCAATCGATCGGGTACTTTCAGGCGCCAAAGAGAGCATAAACTGTCGGTCAGGATCTTTTTCGTTTACTTTTTTGCTCATTGAAGATTTCAGGGCATCGATTAATTCTCGAGTCATCTTTGATTTATTTTCTTTCATATAAAATAAAAATTTTAAATATTTCTTACATTAAAAAGATATAAAAAACATATAACATATTAATTATTATTATTTTTATTTACATGATTGTCTTCAATCGATCGGGTACTTTCAGGCGCCAAAGAGAGCATAAACTATCGGTCAGGATCTTTTTCGTTTACTTTTTTGCTCATTGAAGATTTCAGGGCATCGATTAATTCTCGAGTCATTTCCTCAGGAGGATCAGATTATTTTCTTTTTGTACTTAAGGATCTGTCTTCATAAAGTCCTCCAACTGATTCATTACCTTCCCCAACTTACTCATCGTTTCTAGCAGACAAACTGTTCTGAGTTTTATTTTTTCCAGCGTAAGGTTTCAAAAATAGCAATTGATTATAAAATCGATATTGATTATTTTTCTTAGGCCCCGCTCCGCTCTTAATATATTTTTGCCTTCGGCACTCCTTCATGTAAGCGTCTCGAAGATTATTCCACTTTATTTGTAGCGAGCGCCCTGTAATTAAAAAAAATATATTTCAGATACCTGGCTACGGGTTGTTCCTTTCTCGATGCGCATTACAATTATCGACTTGGTATATCAACCATACGAAATAAGGCAAGGTATAAATTAAAACAATTGCAGAGACTTTTATCCAACTCACGACAATAATTCTAATTGACCATGAATATGCAAACATTACTCTCCAGTTCGGTAGGTACAGCCGGCATGGACCAAAATGGAAGGTAAATTTTTGTTAAATAAAAATACAAAAATGGTTAAAAATATTAGTTTTATTTCATATCAACAAAAAATCGAATGTAAAACAAAAATAACAGTTTGTCCCTCAATATCTATCAATGATTGATGATTTATTTTTGTAAATTCTGAAAAAAACTTTTACGCGGCAAATATGTATAAATTATGTTTTAATACTAGATCTAGTCTGCATTTTCAATCCGAATACTCTGCGAAGAACCATTTTTTTTACGAGGGGTATCTCGTATCTCAGATACGAGATACCCCTCGTAAAAAAAATTGTGATCAACCTAAGAGGTTGTCAACTGCTTATCTGGGTCATCCTGTGGATAGAAGTGAGTAATATTTATTTATGTGTAATGTTGACGGTCACAGGTATCCCATAATCGGTGATAACCTAAGTAATTTAAGAAGATGCATTTAAATATGGCGGTTCCTATTGCCAACTGGTACTATCTAATGTAGTCACGTAATACGAGAAAACAAGTAACAAAAAAACGCTTTGAATTTGAATTTGCTTTGTGTCAGATAGGGTAGAAATAACGATTTTTAGGTTTAATGAACTATTTCTATGATAGTTTGATAAAATTATCCTAATACACAGCTACACCCTTATTATCACTTTTAATATTGTATTTGTATTACTTTGTACCCTATTTAAAACATTCACTGAATTTCATAATTCAGTGAATGTTTTAAATAGGGTACAAAATATACGTGCCACAAAATCAGTTCACCAAAAAAATCAGACCGTGACAGCAGATGATAGGCGTTGTCTGTTGAACCACAGATGTAAACAAATTGTAAAAAATGATATAGTTTTATTTTGTGATGAGATTGGAAAGGACTTAGGCCACTTGTTGGCGGATGAATATCCGGGACACTCCATAATAAATTACTGTATGCCTGGTTGTTCTTTATTTGATATTATGAAAGAAATGATTAAATGTAACTCTAACCAGGACACTACATTATTAATTTTTATGGGTAACAGGGTAAATGTGAACAAAGGAGAACTGCTCCAATACTATAGAACATTGTGTAATCTTAATTTAAGAAAAAATTTGTTGTTTACATTCCCTTATAGTAACAGTTTGCCACAGGAAGAAAATAACTTAATATTTTCAATGAATATGACATTGCATAACTTGACATTTAGAAATAATTTATTTCATTTAGTTGATACCAACAATTATGTTGGTAATAATTTTTATTTGACAAGAGATAGACAAAATATTGTTAAGTACTATCTTTCTAACTATTTCAAAAGACAGATAGCTGTGTCGCTATCATATTTTTTTTCTATTTCAGTCAACAACTTGGCTAAACAACTTGCTGATGACATTGAATATCATTTAAATTAGAAATTAAGACAATAGAGGAAACCTCTTGCATAATAAATGAAGAAAATTTAAATACTGGTATAATAATATCACACCCATTAAATTGCAGTAACCTAAATAAATGTAATAATAGTAGTCTCAAAATATTTCATCAAAATATACAGGGTGTTTTAGGTAAGGAAGTAGAATTGGAGCGGTTCATGAACTGTAGTTATATTGATATCCTATGTGTAACTGAACATTGGTTAAAAGTCCACCAGTTCATGTTCAGCTTTAACAACCACCAGGTTACCAGCTCATTCAGCAGAGTTAATATGATACGTGGTGGCTCTCTAATAATTGTTCGTAACAATACGAAATATTGTGAGCTAATAGGATATTGTGAGCTTCTCTGTTGAGCGAATTATTGAAATAGCTTGCACTGAGCTTGAGCAGTTCATTGTAATAAGTATGTACAGGCCCCCATGTGCTTCATATGATATTTTTGAGAAATAAATGGAAGAAGTATTATTAAAGACTTGTAACAGTAATAAAACAGTTGTTGTCTGTGGAGATTTCAACATTAACAGACTGAAAAAATCTGCAATAGTAAATAAATTTATAACTTTATTTAAATCATATAATTTGTACAATACATTCTTTGAGCCGAATAGAATAACTGCCACTAGTGCTACCTGTATTGACAATATTTTTACAAACTTAAGACCTTCTAGCCATTTAATTATAAATGAGTTGGAATCTGATCACTGCGGCCAGTTAGTTACTTTCCCTCAGAAAACAGTCAGAGCTCAAAGAAAACATGTGAGTTTTGTGCCTGTAAATAAAAGTCACATATGACAATTTAAAAATAGTTTAATGGAAAAACTACCGGGTTTGCCTTATCACAACGACCCGGATCGAGCTTATACTTCACTATTTAACCTCATCAATTGTGAGTTTAGGAAGGTTTTCACCTCAAAAACATTGCCTATTTGTGACCGCGTTATATTTAGTGATTGGGCAACACCAGGTATTTACAAAAGTAGGCAAAGGTTATTTGAACTGTCTCATGAAAAATCATTTATAACCATGATGAAACTTTTAAAGAATTTGTTAAGAAATATTCTAAAACTTTTAAAAGAGCCTGTTCCTCAGCGAAAGCCATACACATTAAAAATAAAATAATATATTCTGTAAATAAAATTAAAACAACCTGGAATATTATTAATTCAGAAACAGGAAGAACGGCGGTACGGAATCGTGACTTCCATCTAAAAATCAATGATGTAGATATTAAGGCAGACGTGGAGGTGGCAACTGAGTTTGAAAATTTCTTCACTAATATTCCCATTTTAACAACCAAAACTCTGTCATCATCGTCCCCTACTTCTGCTTACTCAATACTAAAAGAATGTGTACCAGAATGTGACAAACTTTTTCCGTCTTATTACAAAAAACTGCATAAGTAATGGTTTAAACCAAGACTAAAAGGTCTTGGATTGTTACGGTAACAAAGCTAGTACCAGCCTCAAAATGGAACACGATTACAAAACGAAGACCAATCGAGGATCAGTTAGTACCAAAGAAGATTCATGGTTCAAATAATATCCACAGATAAGAAACAAAAATGGCATTCTTTCATTCGTTCACGCAGGCTTTATTTGAAGCAACGTTCTGTTTCTCTAAATGTTGATATTGTATTAACACTTGAAATGCTTAAATAATTATTTATCAATACCAAAATATGTCCTAAATTGTTTTTTGTTTAGGTTACAATATATTGATCAAGCAAAACTTGTACTTTTGATGCGCTTTTTATAATCAAATTGTCATCATTTTTTAACACCTCTGTTGAGGTTTCTTTTGTGAACGAAACGTTAGTTGGCAAAAAGCTGTCAAGTTGACTGAATAAACGTGAGTGACGTTTCTCTTGGGAAAAACGACTCGAAAGGACATATTTTATTAATAATAATTCCTGAATATTATCAATTCCACTAATCGAACCTGAAATATCCATTAAAAAACATCCAGAGATTCAGCGACAGACGCTGGGTGCTCGTGAGCTTGCTAGACAACCTCTAGCGTGAAGTGCAGCGACTTACATACGGCGGCGGCGCGCGTAATTTTAAAAGCATGTTTATGTTACGTCCTTTACATATTAATAAATAAATGCACTTCTTATTTGTATTCATTGTTCTTAATATACCTAACTGTAAAGCTCAATACACACACAAGGCGGGTGCGTATCGCGCGGGTCGGTACGGTACGGTGAGACACCGTACCACCGTACCGTACCGAATGGGCGTTCAAACTACCGTTCTTGGATCGCGACGCTGCACGCTGTTACGAAACAGAGGTACGGTACAGACGAAAAAAACAAATTTCTTATATAGTTTGTATAACATTTAATGAAGAAAATCAATTTCTATTAATATATAACTGACCCCTATCAGCATTTCGTCGCTTTGGTGGTGAAGAGAGCCAAGCCACAACTTTGTTCAAAATTAAATAACTATACTAGTAGAATCCAAACAATGTGATTTTTACGGTGGTGATTAGAGCTAACTGCCAAATAGTTAAGTTACAAAAATAATCAAAAAGGTGAAAAGGTGTTAACAGAACTATTAAACATTACTTCATAGTTTAGAAAGGAATCTAATCCGCATAGTTTACATAGTTAACTTCATGAAATATGTACGAAGTTGTAATCAGTGGTGAAGAAAGTCAAGCCGCCTACAACATTAGTTTTTGAACGAACTCTGCATTCTGCGCGCCATTTTGTATGACTTGACATCTGTCAGTCAGACAGATCTCTCTCGTTTTCGCGCGCGTTCGTTGTGAACTTGTGATTTTTGTGTTGTCAATTTTGCTTGTAAAGTTTCTTGGATTTGTATTAATATAATGAACAAAAGACGAGACGGCAAAATGTCCAACTGTAATCATTATCGCTCAAAGTTAATATTGAACATGAAAAACAGTTCCAAGAACTCGCGTAATCATGATCAATTACTATGTGATCAAGACGCCACAAGACTCAAATTTGGGCCTGGAGCTTGGTCAGTACCAAGAACCTAACATTGAAACGCCTGTCTACATGGATCTGGATTTAATCACAATTGGTGAGATTGTTATTCTCTTTTTGATAAAATACATAAGTAAATACTTACTATAATATTTTACATAGTTATTACCTATAAAATGCCCAACTCTCAATTCTAGTAGCTACATCCTTTTTTTCAAAACATACCATTCTCTAAATTCACTATAGTTTTATAATTTTAAGGTAAATTTTCTGCAAATATTTCAAGAAATTTATTTTCACTGCACCACCTTGTTCCTGCTAGTATCTTCTTGCCATCAAAAACGTAGTTACAATTTTTTTAAATTCTTAGTAGGTAAAAACAGTTGCTTTTTTTATATTTTTAGAAAGTGAAGCAGCTACTTTAAAATTTCCTGATACAAAGAAGTGAAGTGACCATGTTCAAGTTTGTGATCAAGATGCCACAAATGATTCTTTGTGCCTGCAACTTGGTCAGTCCCAAGAACCTGAAATTGAAACCCCTGTCTACATGGATTTGGATGTAATTACTACTGGTGAGATACACACATACTCACATACACAAACTCACATATACACTCTCTTTGAGTAATAATTATATTGATAAATAAATTTCGGAAAGAGCTGTGTGGAGCTTCGAATGGACCACCCCAAATCTTGCCGTGGGTAATGTACGAGGCGACTAAGGGAATAAAGGTTTCATATGTAGTTTTCTTCAGGGCAAAAAACTAGCTACCTATCACCACTTGACATGTCATTCCATCCTGAAACTTAAGATGCTAACATGAGCATTCTATAACTTCATTCTTAAACAGTAAGTTGGTTGTTGTAGCAATGTTTCTGACAAGATTACAGTCATGAGTTAATTCATAATTTTATTTAATATTATTTTGTTCTAGCTTCAAAGCAGATTGATGTGGATTCAGTTGATCCAGAAACAAAAAGCTCGATCAGACTAAATACTGCAGCTGACTCTTTTGTAGATCCTGAACCAATATTATCAGACTCTGACCCTTTCGCTCAATCAGATTGTTCAGAACATGATCCATGCTATATACCAGAATCAGAAATTTCACACTACAGTGACAGTGAACCTGAAATAGTACAAAGAGAACAAGAGTATTTAAGAAATAGTAGCCAAGATCTACAAGAGGTTGAAAACAATAACAGTGAAACAGTGGAAAACATAAACATCCAAGAAAATAATACCCTGACACGAAAAAGGAAATGTGAACCTCAATCGTGGAAGAGAAATAAAAATAAAAAACTGAGACTTGAAGGTAAGGAACATACTTCTCAGTCAGGTAAAAAAGTGAGAGCAAAAGCAGTTAAAGAAGTGCTCTGTAAGTGTCATTATAAATGCAATGATACATTTACTTTGAATGATAGACAGAATATTTTTAATGACTTTTTGACTTTGAAAGAAGATAGAGCCAAATGGGCTTTTATAAACAGCTCTGTTAGTAAAGAGCTACCAAAGAGAAGGTACAAGTCGAAATACTCTAATTCAATGGCAGTTGATGTTCCTGATAAGATAAATTATACTCATGTTTACTCTTTGACATTAAATAACAAAATACTACAAGTATGCAAGAAGTTCTTTCTTGGTACTTTAGACATATCTGCTAAAAAAGTTGAAACTGCTCTAAAAAAGAAAATGGATAGTGGTGTTACTGAGCATGACAAACGTGGATTGAACCCTGCACCAAATAAAATTTCTGAAGAACAAAAGAATATTGTCCGTGATCACATCAAGTCATTACCTGTAGTAGACTCTCACTACTGCCGAAGTTCATCTAAGCGAAAATATCTGCCATCTGGCCTGACTGAAAACCGCTTGTATCAAGACTACTTCAATTATTGTGAAGAGAACGGAGCATTACCTGTATCATCTTATTATTATAAACATATTTTTACCACCGAGTTCAATTATGGCTTCCATAGACCAAAAAAAGACCAATGCGATTATTGCGCTCAATTTAAAAACAAATCACCAGAAGACAAACTCCAAGAACAAAGTAAATACGACTTACATTTAATCAGAAAAACAGAAGCTAGAGAACAGAAAAGAGAAGATAAGACAAGAGCTAAGACTGATCCAACGTTTTGTGCTTACACTATGGATTTAGAAAAAATCTTACTTACCCCACAGTTAGAGATTGGTCAATTGTATTATAAGAGAAAATTAAAAACTTATAACTTTACCATTTATGATCTTGCTAAAGGCACTGCAATTAACTACATGTTACATGAAACCAATGGTACAAAAGGAGCATCTGAGATAGCCACATGTATTTGGAAACTCCTTTCTGAACTACCACCAGAGGTGACAGAGGTAACATTTTACTCTGATACTGCTTCAGGACAAAACAGAAACCATATAATTTCTGCAATGTTCATTAGAGCACTCTCTTCATTTCCAAATCTGAAGATTATCAATCAAAAGTACATGGAATCTGGACATTCCGAAATGGAATGTGACAGTGTTCACTCTGCCATTAAATCAAGGGGTAGAAAGATTTACATTTTTGTCCCAGACGGATGGTATACTGTAGCAAGAACGGCGAAGACCACTCGACCACCGTACGTCGTAAAAGAGATGGATTTTAGCCAATTTCTTGATTTTAAGTCATACAGCCAAAAATTAATTAGGTACAAATAAAAATAAAGGCGAAAATGGAACCATGAAATGGCTTCTTGTTAAATGACTGCAATATAGACTTGAAGAGCCCATGCATATCTATTACAAAACTCAGTTAAGCCAAATCGAATTTGAACGCCACTGTAGTAGCTAATCTTTATATGTGTAGCTTAAAAACAGATACTAAAAAAACTTAAAGATTTACAAGATCTTTGTACGAAAGGTACAATTCCTACCGCTTACCAAGAATATTACATGAATCTTACTGCTTCAAGTCACGATGTAGATGTTTCAGAAGAAGATGATTGATTTTTTAAATAAAGATTTTTAACAAATATTATTACTTTTTTATTTCTGCTATAAAAATGTTAAAAATAGGTAATTAAATAATTTTTTTATGCCTACCAACTACCAACCAACCAACCTGCTGCGAACTATTTAAATGAAATAAATAGATCTATGACACTTACATCTTTTCACCTCGTTTATTAGTAAATCATATTCAAAATATCTAAATGGTGAAAAGAGCCAAGTGCAAAATAGCGATTAACAGAAAAACTAGTTAAGATACAAAAACTATTATTATACCGAAATTACAAGAAACATGTTTAGAAAAAGCTATGCCATTCTTATTAAAATCTAACTTATGGTTTGGAAGTTATAGACTAATTATTATTTTTGTTTATTCTCTCCGCTTAATTGCTCATTATCTCGTAATTTGTAATGTGTGGGTTGACTCTCTTCACTACCAAAGCGACGTAATACTTTCTTTACTCTTATATGAGTTCATTCTATTCGTCCAATTACTGTAGGAAAATTTGCAATACTGGGGAACTTTCTAATGCTTTTCTCCTGTTTATTTAGAGTAATAGACATTTTTATAAATCTTCAGTACATCTGCTACCTTTTTACATGTTTTGTTGACAACTGGTTGAGACACACCATGCAAATCAGCTGTATAGTCTTGAATCTACGAATAAAACAAATAATATTAGTATATTATTTGGATTTTGTCTAATATTAGGTTAGCATTGACCAAGGCTAGGTACTTACATACTTAATGGCGAGCCCATTTGCCTAATGCGCAAACCACTTGCACTTCAGGATTTAATGGGCATCCTCGAGGGTCGTGGGATAAATCCACACGTAAAACATCCACAATTTTTTCTTCAAAATGTTTTGTGAACCTATAAATACTTATTCTAAAATCTTCGTCACTCAATTCAAAAGTATTTACACGATGTCGGTGTTTGTAAGATCTCCGAGATGTCTCCAGCATATCCAAATCTTCCAAATCCATCAAGTCAATCATAATAATATAATTTTTTAACGATTTTTATATAAATTGACAAACAATAATAATCAACGCAAACGAAAAAAAAGTAGTACCAAAGATAAACTAGGGGACTCGGCGGACTAACTTTAGTACCATAAATAGTTCTGAAACTAGTGATAAACTTCATTTTATAATAACGTTTTATTTAGTCATGGTACTAAAGCTAGTACTAATCCCAGTACCAAATTTAGACCGTGTTTTGGAATAAGACGGTTTGAGTTTACAATTGCTTCTGCTAAAGACATTATAGAATCTTTTAAAAATCTTGATGTAAAAAAAACTGCTGACCTTTGGGGATTATCAGTACATACCATGCATTCAATAATTGGTGTTATTTCACCCTTTTTATCAATTATTTTTAACTCTTGTATTGCATCTGGTGTATTTCCTGATCTGATGAAACTTAGCAAAGTGATTCCACTGTTCAAGTCTGGCAGCACAACTGATCCTACGAATTTTCGACCTATTTCGATATTAGCAACATTAAGCAAAATTTTCGAGAAATTAATTTTGAAACAAATGTTAAAACATTTCAATGCACATCATTTACTACATCTAAAACAGTTTGGTTTTACAAAGGGTCGTTCAACTACAGACGCGGGCGTGGAATTACTGAAGAGCATATTCGAGGCCTGGGAGGATTCGCAAGATGCTCTTGGCATTTTCTGTGACTTGTCCAAGGCCTTCGATTGCGTACATCATGATACACTCATCAGGAAACTGTACCACTATGGTATGAGGGACAAGGCTCTCGACCTTCTGACTGAACAACAGACAACAACCTGAACAACAGAATTCAGAGGGTCGATGTTAATGGCAAGAGATCTGCAGGATCTACGGTCACCATTGGCGTTCCGCAGGGTTCAATTCTAGGTCCTTTCTTATTTTTGATTTATATAAATGACTTACCTTACCACATAAGGGATAATCACAAGATCGTATTATTTGCAGATGACACTTCCCTTCTTTTTAAAATCAAACGTCAGTTAGTCATCTTTGAACAAGTTAACGATGCACTCTCTAAAGTTGTGCAATGGTTTAATGTAAATAATCTCCTCCTTAACGGAAAAAAGACTAAACTCATTAAATTTTCAACGCCAAATGTCAGGCAGCTAACTACCAATGTTAAAGTAAATGGAATAGAGCTGGACCCTGTTGAGTCGACAGTTTTTCTTGGAATCACTATTGACGGTAAACTACAATGGGGCCCACACATTGAAAAATTGTCGGGAAGGCTAAGTTCGGCCGCCTATGCTGTTAAAAAAATTAGACAGATAACTGACGTCGATACAGCCAGAATTGTTTATTTTAGTTACTTTTATAGTCTTATGTCATATGGGATTCTTCTCTGGGGAACCTGTTCGGACATTAACTCTATCTTTGTTCTACAGAAAAGGGCTGTTCGAGCCATTTACAACCTAGGTCCGAGAGATTCCCTTCGAGAAAAATTCAAAAAAGTAAATGTTCTGACTGTAGCCTCACAATATATATTTTAAAACCTTTTGTATGTACACAAAAATATATCAAATTTTAAGAAAATGTCCGATATTCATAGTATAAATACCAGGAATAAACACAACCTTGCTGTACATCACACTCGTTTCCACAGAGTAGGCAACTCGTTCATGGGTATACGCTTTTACAACAAACTTCCCATTGACATTCGAAACTTACCCATTAAACGATTTAAAAATTGTATTAAAACCAAACTTTGTAAAAAAGGGTACTATAAAATTTCTGATTATTTAGAAGATAAAAAGCTTGGGATTGAGCTGCTCGCACTGCTAAACCTTGTGATAAAACCATAAAACTTGACATTAGAATTATTTAGTAAAATCATCAAAATATACCAGTTTTAGTTAAACATTCATATTATTGAATATTATATTCAAAATGGCATGATTACTTTGTAAAGTATTATATTTTTTAATTACCTATTGTGAATGTGAGGACTATGTGGATATTTTAATTTTTTATGTTATTTTTTGTTTTCTCTACTCAGTTTTTTTTTATTTCCTTTCTCAGATAGTTTTAATATAGGTCTTACGGTTTGAGTAGTTTATGCGGCCTACCCAAATGTCCTTTCTTTGGTATGTTCGTCGAGTTGAGCTCCTTATGTTCTGAGTTGAGCTCCACGATTACTGACAAATGCTTGCAGGTCAGGTCCACTCAAATCTGTGTGGTCTTTTCTCAAAAGACCATTTCAGACCCTATGTAATCTACATGGTCCCCATATGGCTTGACCAAGATTATGTCTGGACTTTAAAAGAGACTGTGACCTCTGAGTTTGTTTCGGCCTTTCTTCTCAGAGTAGTCGGATAGGAAACGCCGAACTCATCTAGCAAATTTTAATTTAAAAAAAAATAATATGACGTGTAAAAGTGATTCCTATATCCTATTTACAGAATAAACAATTTCATTTCATTTCATTACAGTCTATGGATGACCAGTGTGTTTAAAAAAAAAAAAGTCGCATATGCAAAAGAGGTGGAGAAAATATAATAATTTTTATCTCGTTTAATCTTTAATATACTGGGTGCACGGAGGACAGAAGTGACTGGACCTAATAATACCTATTTGTCATTTTTGTCTTCTTTTTTCTATTTTTGTATGAGTGTAGTGAGGCGTGAATTTTTGAATTTTCCAAACTAACTTCATTTTAGTTCATTGGAAGTTTGTTTAAAAAAAAATTTTTACTTATTATTTTATTTTTCATGGTTGTTCTCCAGAGGCATTACTTCATTAGTCCAGCAGCTTAGTAGTTGGGCGTTTGGGAGAGCAAAAATGAAAAAAGTGTATTGCTTAAAGTGCCAACGTTTACTGATCCAATTTACATGCTAAAGTACAAAAAAAGCGACGACCTTAACTTATCTATTGCTAAAGAAATGGTGTAACTAATATTAAACAAAACTTTCATAACTAAAAACGCATTAAAAGGCAAGTCTAGCGTAGAAGAGGGTAGACTTTTATAAAAGGTTATACCAAGCCCAACAAACGAGTCATTAAATTTATAAACCCGGTAAAGGGAATACGTAGTTGTCCGTATTTCTAGTGTTAATATTGTGAATATCACTTTTTTTACATTTTAATGTAAGGAAATAATAATAAAGAAAAATAGGTTTATTTGTAACAGCAACACGTGCATACAAAAATATAACTAGGTAAATTATGTATTACTTTACTGTTTAAATTACATATGTATTAGTTACTGAAATGGACCGTTTTTTATGTTGCACTTAGGTCCTTTACCTAAGTAAAGGTCCATTTCAGTAACTCATTTTATTACCGGCCTATTTATGGAAAATTTACTAGTTCCTCAGGTTAAACATCGGCAAACTCTTGTTGTATTTGTTCTGTGCAGGCCAAAAATAAATCGGCCAATGTACGTGATATCCTGAAGTTCATGATGTTTCCATTTTCAGCAGTATGCGGCGTCATAGGAGGGTAATTCACCACTTGGTCATATAAGCCCCCTAGTGTATAAGAGGCACCTGTATGTCCAAGAATATCATTATAAGCGTAAAGGCTGTCAACACATAGGACATCATTAGATAAATTGACATTCAACTTCTGAAGCTCTTGCTTGAGTATGAGAAAATCAAACCTTTTACCGTTATGGGAGACGAGGCCCACGGGTTTGTTTTGTTGGTTTATGAAATTATTGATCGTGTTGTAAGTAATGAAATTAAACCCATTTAGGCTTAAATCCAGTGTCAGATTGTCAGTTGGTTCTTCTGTATCCGGATCAAGATACAGAACGCGGGGTGCAGCCAACAGGCTCACTTCAGTGAGATTTTTTGGGTCGGCAAAACACAAGAAATTAATAA
Organism: Agrochola macilenta; assembly: GCA_916701695.1. Classification (NCBI taxonomy): domain Eukaryota; kingdom Metazoa; phylum Arthropoda; class Insecta; order Lepidoptera; family Noctuidae; genus Agrochola; species Agrochola macilenta. The sequence continues at coordinate 2,108,459 of OU753554.1, read as the reverse complement.
ACACGAAAGTCTGTATCGGCCGCGGCGACGCCATTTTGATCACTGAAAACTGCAGCAAAATGCATAGTATTTATAGTTTGACTTTATCCATGAATGCAGCGATTCACGTTGTAGTTTCCACGTGACTGGTGTACTTGGTATTTTTAGTATGATAAAGGATATTTATTTTATCTTGTAATGAGCCGATAACAGCTAAGCGGTTATCAAGGAAACCTGCTAAAACAAACAAAAAAGTTTAATTTAAAAAACGTATTAATAAGCAAATCTAGCATAGAACAGTGTAGCTTGTTGGTTAACAAGGTTATACCAAGAACAACAAATGATTTATTAACCTTATGAATCCAGTGAAGGGGTTGCACGTCGTTTTCCCGTATTTCTAGTGTTAAGAGCGTTCATACAAAAAGTTGGCAATGTCGTGTTTTGATTAATTTGGCAATATTACTGTATGGAAATAAGAAATATGGCTAACTAGTGAACTAGAATATTAATAATGAATTGCAATTATAACACTGAATTTGATGTTGCAACAGTTTTACATGTTAAAAATGCATTTGCAATGTTTCGAAATACTGTTTTTACATCTTAAACTAAATATTCGGTGTTACGATATTAATTAATGCATAATTAATATGTTCACATGTTAGCCATATTTGTTATTTCCATGCAGTAATATCACCAAATTAATCAAAACAGCGAAATATTTGGTAGCTTTTTGCGACGTTGCCCACTTTCTGTATAAACGCTCTTAATATTGTGAATATTAATGTTTTTAATGTAAATATATGTATTTTATCTAATAAATAAGATGTTTGCGAAGATTATTTGTGATAACCCTCTCTAATTACCACTTTAACTGTGGGAGCACAATGTCGAATACTATGGGTGAACATTACTTGTGTGATCCACACGGATTGCCTCGAATTTACGGCAGATTGTAAATTTTTGTATTTATTTTTAAGCATTTAAAAAAATAAAAAAAATATTTGTCACGGAAACACGTGTATACAAAAAGATAATAAGATAAATCTTGTATTACTTTATGGGTCGTTTTAAAAATTATTTGTGTTTATTGCATGACTCATAATGTATTTATTTATATATTTTATACTTTATTGTTCACCAGAAAATACATAGTAAATAATAAATTTAACACTACAAAACATACAAACAGGCCAAAAATATTTCGGCCAATTTACGTGATATCCTGAAGTTCATGATGTTATCAATTTCAGGAGGATGCGGCGCTATAGGTATATCACCACTCGATTATATATGTCCCATAGTGTAAATGAGACATCTGGTGTATCTGCACCTTTATAAAATACTTGTCTATAATAAGCTCTTCCCTTATATTCTTCTGGATGTTTAAGTATATCATAATAAAAATTGGTTCTTCAATTTCCAGCTCAAGATACAAAAAGCGAGGTGTAGCCAACAGGCTCACTTCAGTAACAACTTCTAGAATGTTGCTTTCCATCCCGAAATCCATATACACAAACGTTTGTATCGGCCGCTGTGACGCCATTTTGATCATTGAAATCTGCGGAAAAATTTTGTGTTATGATTTGGCTTTATCCACGAATGCAGCGAGTCACGTTGCAGTTTCCACGTGACTGATAAACTTAGATTTTGTATTATAAAGGATATTTTTTATCATGTAATCAGTCGATTAAGAGCTTAGCCGTAATTTATACACACACACTAAAACGTATACATACATTCATAAACCCCGTCTTCTTCCCGAAACTACAGAACGCCACCGTCTACGATCATTACATATCGATCTTTGCTTTGTTTACGTTCATAAAACCTTCCTTATATCGTTCCTTGTGGAATGCGCTCCCCCAAGAAATCAGAATGGCAACCAACCGATTATCCTTTAAAGTTAAAGTTCGCGAGCACATTCGTAAGAAGCTGGCAGTATCATCACAACGGTAATGTTTTCCCATTGTTTGTCTTATTTGTTTTAGTATATTCGTGTATTTATGTGTATTTATCTGTTCTTGTATTTACTTATATTGTATTATATATATAGGCTAATAGGTTTATGTATATACTCGTACTTAAATTTAAAAAAAAAAACAACAATTTTCGATATTGCACCTACCACTGTTTATCTCTGCATCACCCAAAGGTTGACTGGTAGAAAATGTCTATGGCATTAAGACCACCTCTGTACATTTTTGTGCTTAAAGTGTTAAATAAATAAATCTGGTCATACATGCACGCTGGTTGCAAGTCACACCTGGCAAAAAAAAACACGTTGAATACATGGACGTAGTTACTCAAAAAAAATCCAAATCACACTTTTTCCGAAATTGAGTTATATATTATTATACCAAACGCATCCTTAGGGTGATATCTTTAATATAAAAAGACATAAACATATTTACAATTACTAGATTCCAAACCACACCTATCGGATATATTTCATCAATACCAAATAGCCAAAGCGCTCGCAAAGCAAACGCAAACGTATCAAATTTTGGACTTAACTTTGTTACAACTTCATTGGCCTCTAACTCAAAACGAACTTCATGTGGATTGGATCCTTTTTGCGTAACTACGTCCACATGTACATTACCTTTTTCGAAGTCGTTGGAACGACTTACAGTCTCTATTTCGGGTTAATATTATGTTATTGAGCTTTAAGGATGGCGTGGTAATCAATTATCATTTGATTATCCGCTAAGCTGTTATCGAATCATTACAAGATAAAAAAATAATAAATAAAAATACTTTATCATTATAAAAATGCCAAGTATATCGGTCACGTGGAAACTGCAACGTGAATCGCTGGATTGAGAATAAAGTCAAACTATAAATACTTTGCATTTTGGTGCAGTTTTCAGTGATCAAAATGGCGTCGTCGCGGCCGATACGGACGTTCGTGTTTATTAATTTCTTGTGGGTAGACGGTGACCCAAACAATCTTACTAAAGTAAGCCTGTTGGCTACACCCCGCGTTCTGTATCTTGATCCGAACACAGAAGAACCAACTGATAATCTGACACTGTATTTAAGCCCAAATTGGTTTAATTTGAATACTTGCAATATGATCAATAATTTCGTAAACCAACAAAACAAATCAGTGTGCCTCGCCTCCCATAACGGAAACAGTTTTGATTTTCTCATACCCAAGCTAGAGCTTCAGAAGTTGAATGTCGGTTTATATGATGATGTCCTACGTGCTGACAGCCTTTACGCTTATTAAGATATACTTGAACATCCAGATGAATATGCGGGAAGTGCTGTAAGACAGTATTTTGTGCAGGTACAGATAGACCAGGAACCTCATACAGACTAGGGGACATATATGAACGAGTGGTTACATACCCTCGTGTAGTGCCGCATCCTCCTGAAAATGATGACATCATGAACTTCAGGATATCACCGTACATTGGCCGAAAGATTTGTTTTTATTTATTATATTCATATAAGTCCCTGTACATGTCGTGATGGCCTAGTGGTTAAGGCCTCGCCTCTCATGCACGAGGTTGTGGGTTCAAATCCGGGCAAGTACCAATGTGACTTTTTCAATTCATATATACTTTCTGAGTTTATCTTGGACATTACTGACATCGGTGAAGGAAAACACCGTGAGAAAACCTGGACTTATAGTTAATATAAGTCTGAAATCGCCAACCCGTCTTGAACAAGCGTGGTGATCAATGCTCGTGCCTTCTCTCTATGAGAAGAGGTATTTGCCCTGCAGTGGGACAGTAACAGGCTGGTATTATTATTATAATTTAAGTCCGGTAGTCTGTATGAGGTTCCTGGTGTATCTGAACCTTCATAAACTACTTGTCTTACAGCACTTCCCGCATATTCATCTGGATGTTCAAATACATCATAATAAGCGTAAAAGCTGTCAGCACGTAGTACATCATCAGATAAACCCACATTCAACTTCTGAAGCTTTTGCTTGAGTTTGAGAAAATCAAAACTGTTTCCGTTATGGGAGACGAGGCACACGGGTTTGTTTTGTTAGTTTATGAAATTATTGTAACTATCGAAATGAAACCCATTTGGGCTTATATCCAGGACCTGGTTGTCAGTTGGTTCTTCTGTGTACGGATCAAGTTACAGAACGCGGGGTGCAGCTAACAGGCTTACTTCAGAAAGATTGTTTGGGTCACCATATACACACCTGAAATTCATAAACACGAACGTTTGTATCGGCCGCGACGGCGCCATTTTGATCATTGATAATTTTTATCTTTTAATGTGCCGATAAACAGCTTAGCGGTTATCTAGGTGAGCTGCAAAAACTTTTTGTAGAGGCCAAATCCTTGATTAAACCGACAATTGTCGTTTATTGTACTGATTTTCCTTTAATAGCTATAACCTGAGTAGAGAGTGAATAGGTCTGGGCAAGCATGCATCATCGTCGGCCACATCATCATTTACCATCAGGTGATACTGTTCAAACTGCAATGCATTCGTTTTTTTTTTCTAAATGCTCGCCCTTTACATGCTTGGAATTGGAAATTCGAGCATTATTTTGACAACCTTCTTCGAGATGTACTATATGCAAGCACCCGGCCGGCAATGTTTGTATGAAAATCCATATCTGTCGTGTTTAGCGGCCAAATAAATTACTATGAAAACTCATATTGGTCGTGTTATTGAAATGGAACGAACTTTTTACTTCAACACATGGCAACAAAAGGTAACTTATCAAAGATTTTATTAAAATTTAGATTTGGCTTGCAAATAGAGCTGTATAAAGTAAAGAACTAACCTCAAAACGCTTTAAAGCCGTTGCGAGTTGCCAATTCAGGTTGGGAAAAATTACAATTGCCAACATGATGATAAGATGGCTGGTCGAAAGGGCGCAGTACGCCCGGTCCACGCCGCATGTTTTATAGGTGACTGGTCGAAGGGGCCTAGTACGCTCGGTCCACGCCGCATGTTGTGTAGGTGGCTGGTCAAGAGGGCCAAGTATGCCCGGTCTACGCCGCATGGTATGTTAGTGGTTGGTCGTAAGGGCCTAGTGCGCCTTGTCCACACCGTATGGTATGATAGTGGTTGGTCGAAAGGGCCTAGCGCGCCAGATCCACACCGCATGGTATGTTAGTGGTTGGTCGAAAGGGCCTTGTATGGCTGGTCCACACCGTATGGTATGATGGTGGTTGGTCGAAAGAGGCTTGCGCGCCCAGTTAACACCGCTTGGTAAGTTGGGGGTGAAGGCTAGTACGCCTAGCTTATGCAATGTGTAATCGGTGCGTTGAGCCTGTGCTGCTACTAAGTGAGAGATTCTTACGTAGCATGTCGGGAATGGATGAGTGGTTGCAAATGGGATGTTGTTTCTTCTGGTATTTGAGATGGACCATATCAGGATGACTAAGCACACGAGTACGTGTAATAGTCTGGGTGGCCGTGAGTCGCGGCGCGTCTAAAGGTTTTACGATTCCAAACTTACGGACTTAATTTTAGAACGATTATGACAGCCGTCAAATTGACGTAACCCCGAGTACTAAGAAGGCGGCCACCTGTCAGAAGATCGCGAAGTTGGATCGAAGTAATGACTGTGATAGGGCGACTGGGATCATGGTGATCATGGTGATTGGTGACTACACTACCCTTGCAGTGCAGTGAGTTGATTGATGTGCGTTCGCGTCTTATGTACTCGGAGGAATGTCTTTTACATTATTGTTCATTCCCTAATGTGAGTTCCATAAGTAATCAGAGATATGTGATTATTCAGAATATTATTGTGTTACATTTAATTACATCTCCTAGTCCGCAAACCCACGTATAACAGACAATAAGACCTCTTCTGATAAAGACGGCGTATTACCTTTAAACATATTGGCACGTGAAAAATTATGTTCGTCATTAATTCTGGAATTTACAATATTAATTTACTTAGTTTGAATTTCCGCGCATTATTGAGAAAAGTACTATACAAACCTTTTCCGCAACCAGGCATTGATGAATTCACAAAAGTGTGCCAGTAATTTATTATAATCAACATTATATAAGTATAGAGCAGAGGACCATTTAAAAACAAGAAAAATATATTTAAATCCTAGGTGAAATAAATCAAAACCTAAAAAAGTGAAATGAAAAGGTCATCCTACTCATCATTATGAACTTTTACAACGATAGCAACCCTGAAATCTCAAATATTATCAGCTGGTTAATTTATGTTCGCGTAACTGTTTCCTACAAAATGTAGAAAACAATGATCGGATATTTTCAGGTTTTCAGTGATTTCAATTAAACCTTGTACATAAAATTATGCTTTAGGGCTGATCTCACCAATTAAACTGAACGCGATCAGCATTTCAAGAGCTGTCAGTGTCAAAATTGTTACGGAATATTGTACGCTTTTCAACACGCGTTCAATTTCATTGGTGAAATCTTCGATCAATTGATCGAAGGGTGAAATACACACTTACATAGTCATCAGAGATTTTATTTCTTTAACAGTCCTGGGTAGGTACAGGCAGAAAAATGTAAATTGTTAAGCAAATAAATTGATACCTTACGTTAATCTGCCTTGGGCATTTCATAAAACTGTCAAAGAATGACATATTTTGTTTGATTTAAATATACGGACACTTTAAGCTGGTAGTCAATTTCCTTTACAATTAATTTCCCTGACTTTACGATACAACAAAGCCCTTTCTTAACGTTATATAGGTATTAATAAAACATGTAACACATTTCCCGAGTTTAATATAACATGTACTTACGTAATTAAGGTTTAAAATTAACGTTAAGTTTAATTAAAGTTGTTAAAATTAACAGGTGCTGCTTTCACAGAACTTACACACATCAACACGGTCTAGGGATATTTTTAAAAAAGCGAATTACTATCAATGTGTTAATTATTTATATGACATGTATATATTTAAAAGATACGTTATTTAATATTCTACCATTTTTTAATAATGGTTAAGGTACTTCGATTACAATTTCAGGATTTTATGGAAAAAAAATGAAGCATAGACGGAAACCGTATATGAATTAACTTTTAATTTATGAGTAAAAACTGAAAAAAATAGAAAAATCATTTAATTTGTGTTTATAAACTTGAAGTTAGTAGTCTGAGAAAGCGCCCATGATGTTCATAACACATCGGCAACGATTCGGCATGCTCAGAACAAGGTTGTCAATGTCTTGCTGCGGAATATTGTCCCATGTCCTTCTGAGGTGCGCAAAAAGTTGATCTTCTGTAGCCAGATTTTCAGGAACTTCCTTCAGAGCTCTTCTTTGCAGCATATCCCACGCATGCTCAATGGGATTTAGATCTGGCGATTGAGCAGGCCAGTCTAAGGCCCTAACATTGTGTGTATGTAACCAAGCTGCTACCGTTCTCGCCGTGTGTGCCCGGGCATTGTCGTGCATGAGCAGGAAATCTTGCCCCATTTGTGTTCTGTGGGGCAAGATTACGGGCCCCAGCACCTGTTGGACGTATCGTTCTGCCGTCATATTGCCCCGCACCCAAACGAGATCCGTCCGTCCTCCAAGACGAATTCCTGCCCAAACCATAATTGTTCCTCCTTGGTATGGGTGAACTTCCTGAGGGTTCTGAAGACGGCTCCATCGTCCAGGAACTCGCCAAACACGCGTCCTTCATGAATCTGGATGGAAGCCGAACCTGGATTCATCCGTGAACAGCACATTGGACCATTGCTCACGGCCCCAGTCCACGTGGTTCCGAACCCATTCTAATCGTCGTCCACGATTGCCTCTCCGTAAAGGTGGGACCCGGAGTGGTCTACGAGAGCGTAGATTGCTTTCATGCAGTCGCCTTCTTACAGTTTGGTCACTCACAAGCACTTGGTGTTCCACTCGCAGCCTTTGGACCAATTGAGTCGCCGTTGCATTTGGTTGAGCTCGCGCAGTAATTTGCAAAAATCTGTCTTGTCTGGGGGTAGTGATGCGACTTGGCCCCCGGTGCCTCTCCGCTACTTCACCTGTGGCACGATAGTGTGTCCACAATCTTGAAATTACATTTTGGTGGGTCCCTATGGCCTCAGCAACATTACGCTGAACAGACCCAGCTTCCAGCATTCCCACAGCTCGTAACATCTCCGCCCTCGTCAAATGTTGGCGTTGCATGGCTACAATACCTCAATTTTAACTTTATCTTTCGTTTAAAAATGAAAAAAAACTGTAACTAAACGTAATTCGTATTGTTTTCTAAATTTCGCACAAATGAAAATTCCCTCTCCTACACATCAAGACATTTTTATGCCACCGAAACAAAAGAATTTTCAAAAATTTGAATTTGGAATTAGTCTGAGATAAATTACAAACAAATCGGTGTATAAAAAATTCCAATGCGGCCAGTACTTTTCGAGTTATTTAATTGAGTATGAAATATCCCTAGACCGTGTTGATGTGTGTATTTAGGTACTTATATGTTTTACAGTTTAAGGCATATTCCTTCGGGTTTAGACAGAATTATGGTTTGTTCACCACCTCCCGATAAGTTTTAGTTAACTTATCTGGTAGATTGTTGTAGTGCCCCTTGTGAAGGAGCTCATTGGGGAATGTAATTTTATACTTTGGTAATAGGTGGCGCATATGTTATCACGTCTTTGGAAGATGCTTTCATTTTTTTAAATGGAATGTCTAGTCATTGCGACTTTGACATTTGTGAAGTACCTACCCAAATGTAAAATACACATCGTAAACTCATGGTGCGCTATACTCTACAAAAAGAGAACATCGCAGAAGAAGTGGCGAATCTATCGCCAGAAGTACTTAGAAAAGTAATGCAAAATGCTCTAAAACGTGACCAAATGTACGTCAAGTCTGGAGGCGGCCACTTAACAGATATTATTTAAATTGAATAATTTAAATAATATCTATTAAGTGGCCGCCTCCAGACTTGACGCACATTTGGTCAAAATTAATAATTAAATTCAATTCATTTATTAATTTTGTGAACATAGGGTAAAATAAAAATATATACATATGTTTTACAAATAAATGTCGGTCCATACTATATCCCGCCAGAAGGCATACAAAATTGTTACAAAATTGTTAGGTATCAAATGTCACATTAACAAAATGAAAATAAAATATTAAATTAAGGTAATTAGTCCGAAAAAACAATATGACAATGATTTTACAAATAAAGTTATAGCCTTAGGAAATCAGGTGATTACTTATCCTACCACCAAGCAGGATTACTGTTTGTGCCGGTATAATTACAGGGACATGAGACATTTCAACTTTGTCTCTGAATGGTTTCTCTGTAACCATTTCGGCCATTGTTGACGATTTGAGGTCGTATCTTACCGAGATCCAGACAAGAATCTTTATCTGTCTGGATTTGATGGTAGAACTGGCAATTATGGTTGCCTCTTACATTTTGATTTTTTTTCATAAGAAGTGGCATTTTGCTGAAATAGTAAGAACAGTGGTCAGTATGTAATATCGTACAGTTTAGTCGCCAGAATATGTAGTGTCTATATACATTATAAATGAACATTTGATGGGCCAACCTTTAAAAAGTACAGAAAACGTTAAAAAAAAACACTATTTCTGGCATACCTAAACCATACAACAGCGCTCCTAAAATATCTCCGAGCAATTTAAGTTAGTTGCAAACTGTCTCGGTACGAATTTATGTTGTACCTCACAGGAGCCCGAGGGCAAGGGCGCTCACTGCGCCATGATTTATTTTGTTACATTTTAATTTCACCGAGCTATCTCATCACCGACCCGTTTCCGAGCAACGGCAAATTTATAACCCTCCAAAATTCGCTTAGGGGTCGTACAAGGAACTATTATACGTAAAAAACCATGTGAGATGAAATTGTGTATTTTTTTTTGCTGAACAGTTGATTTCACAGCGAGATCGTGTGGTGATTTCCCGATTGATCGGAAATTGAATTTGGTTTCAAATCAATTTTGTTGAGAAGAATTTAGTGTTGTGATGAAAAGTGCTGTGGATTGGAAACTATTTGAATATTTTTGAGATAGTTAAGGAAGAGGGCTGCCTCGTTGGTAGAGCGGGATTGATGAATACTTTTAATTCCCAGCACTGGCAGTGTCAATGGATTTTGGCTCAGGATTTGTCAGTAGGTAACAGTCCGGAGTGTGAGTTTCAGCCAAGTTAATGGCGATAAGCTCGCTATTCAGCTCTGCTTATCCCTTTGCCAAATACAGGCGTGTGGTTAGGTAGATATGTGGTTTAACAATAACATAAAGCTGCTAATTACCACTTATCATACTGAAGGTAATTTAAGATAATGTGCTGATTTCAAGTAGACCATTGACCGTAATAATTTGCATCAATCTAGATAAGATATCTATACCTGCCCCTATCTACAATGCATTTTAATAATCTACATATTTCTTTATCACTTATCACCGTCCGACAATGTTATCACACTTGATATTGAGGACTTACCTATGCAGGTGCATTTAATAATTACGTAGGTACCTAATCGATCATGTCACGTAAGCCATAGTGTTCATCATTCAGCTGAAAGGCCGGCTAAGCCTTGCCACATCGACCAGTCCTTTTTTTTTCTGTTTTTTTTTAAACAGCCCAGTTACTGGGTAATACGATAACCCCAGTAAGACCGATTGTCAGAGTTTTGGGCTTATGACTACCTGTAATGACTGTCAAAGATCTACAAATGACAGCCGGGACCAACGGGTAAACGTGCTTTCTAAGGCTCGGAGGGTTTCAATATGTGAGTCAGGCTCGACAAGCGTAATTTAACCTTCGGTCAATCCGTGGCTGTTATTTTTTAGACACAAACCCCAGCAAGCAAGCAACACGAAAGTATACTTATTAAATGAATTAGAAGACTCCAGGAATGCTTGTCGGGGCTGAGAAATAATCCTTTTGCCGGCCACCTACAATATTATTACGCAATATTGTTGACCCGTTAGAGCGAAACGTTTCAGCGAGTTTAAATTTTACTGCACAATATTTTTCAGTGTTGGTTCATTTTTCGTTGGTATTTTAGATGGTGGGACGAACTTGACTCGTACCGAAAGGACTGGTTTGCAATGACAGTGGACAGACGTGTGTGGTAAAGGGTAAGGGAGACCTTCGCTTGGGTGTGGGACTGTACATGCTAAACAAATAGAAACAATATTTTTCATTGCACCACGTAGGATCAGTATTGCGCAATATTTTACTATATCTACTCTAGGTAGGTATTGTCCACGCGATAACATTGAAGGTGATGGGCCGCCAATGTTATTGCGTGAAAATAATAATTATTGATTATTTCTTTGTCTAAGTGCAATTGGGCTGAGACGATCTTAATAGCTGGGTGATATAAATTGACCTCTTAACTTCATCAAACTATAGTATATTACTGCCGCGGCCTGCAAAAGGGGCATTGATGGACGAACGTGAAAATGAGTAACGAGGTGAAGCCGAGGCACACGTACGTGAGCCCATCAATGCATGGTTGCGGCCAAGGCTTGCACTTTTCTCACATACGCGGAAATTAAAACTAAGTAAATTTATTATAAATTCTAGAATCAATGCCGAACAACGATAATTTTTCACATGCCGATATATGCGTTTGTTCTTTTTTTTTACTTAAAACAGCTCTATTTGCAAGCCAAATAGAAATTTCAATAAAATCTATTAAAAGTTACCTCCTTGGTTGCTATGTGTCGAAGTAAAAGTTCGTTCCATTTTTAAATTACACGAAAGATATGAATTTTCATACTAACATTGCCGGCCGCCTGCTGGCATGTATTTGACCAGTACAGCATTTTCGTATTATCTCGAAGAAGATTGTCAAAATAATAATTCTCGAATTTCGAAGCATGTTTCAGAAATAACTATTAAACGCAAATAATTGTCAGAAAACAGAACTATAACCAACATCAAGTTTCTCACCTAAACTCAAATATTTAAACTTCATAATAATTATATTAAAAGTTATAAAAGTTCTCCTTTATAATACATTTCCTTGAACTCACTCACCTGCAGAGCTCTAAATAAAAACTTTCTCAATTTTGTCCCGAATTTTGTCTAAATAAAAGAACAAGCCTCATTTCCACCTGTACAGTCGAAACATGCTCTATTGTCCGGTTTTATAAACATTCTAACTTTCAGGAAAATACTTGAGTTTAGAATTATGTTTTTTGAGCGAAATTATATCATTGACATTCTTGAAAAACCGTTTTTGAATTTTTCCTTCCTGTTTTTCACTTCTTTGTTATGGTACCTACCCCACACCAATTCGTTTCCCACTACTTGCTTTATAAACAGTGAAAAGAAGTATTATAACATCACCAAGATACACAAAGTGGATTAAATACGTATTATCAAAGTTAACTCTAAAACTACCCAAGCAAACTTACTAAAATTTATTCGAACCAAGGTAAACCACGTAAACTTCCTCTACCAAATGAAATAAGAATTTTCAAAATCGGTCCACAATTGACGACAATATATATGAAAATACACAAAAAAAAAAAAAAAAAAGTCGGACGAACATATTATAATCTCCTCCTTTTTTAAAGTCGGTAAAAAATGGAAACTAGTCGATTAAAGAAGTCGGTTGATAAGTTTTAACATGGCTGAGACAAGTTTTTTACATCAGCCTATGATACCTCATTAATTAAAATAAGTTTACCCGTTGAGACGCTGCGAGAGAACATCCTCGTAGATACTGAGATATATAGAATACTCTTTAATATATAATATACTCCATAAAAATTACAGATATAAATGTATAAATTTCAGAAGGGGTGATATAGGCGGTCTTATAGCAAAAATATTATTTACCTATAACATAAACCTACTTTTACGAACGAAAAACAATCTTACTTTGAAATAAAGTGATAAATTAATAAATGAACTTAGATAGATAGATTAGACTAGATTTAAAAATCAAACCAGAGCCGCCTACAAAACAAGTCGAACACTACAATCTTCGCTTAGTAAAACCTTAACAGAATTTTTTCCATACCCAATTTGAAATATTCTGGAAACTTTTCTAGAAAATATCTTAGAATCAGAAAAACTAGCAGCAACACTTGCGTCCTCACATACCCGTCTCCTGCACTGACAAATCTAAGAAGACGGTTGCACCATAAATCAAGTTTACCGAGGGCTACCCCACAAAGAGCTAGCACTTTATTCCTTTGAAAAACTGTAAGAGCTTCCTTGACGTTCGCATGTGGAATGAGCTCTTTTGTACCAAAGACGTTTTTGCTAGACGGGTTTCAATGGAGATCGAATTCACGATCCTTTTTGTCTGTCCACTAATGTGGGGACTGATACGTCTCTGTGTAGCGATCTGTCTTTTTGGAAGGGGTGAATTGGAAGTACGAAATAGGTACTAGTTGTGTTGTGTCTGCACTTCGGATTGATTTGTACGAGTATGATCGTCATTCTTCATCATATACAACCTTAATTTTTGATAACACTAAACCTCTTAAGGGTTTATTGTACTCATCATTATGAACAACTTTCACTAAAAAAAAATCTGCTGTTCCCTACATTTATGTTCGCATATCTCGTCGAAATGTAGGGAACAGCTGATTTTTTTTCGCGATTTCAGCGTTGATCCCATAGTGAAAGTTGTTCATAATGATGAGTATAATGACCCCTTAAGAGGTTTAGGGTAAACAAAATTTAAGGTTGTATATAATAATGTGTAACTGGATTAATGCTTATTATGAAAGTTGTTTGTTCCGAATCGATTTCTGTCATCTACACTAATATTATAAAGAGAAAAGATTTGTATTTTTGATTGCAATGAATAAACTCAAAAACTACTGGACCGATAAAAAAAAAAATTCACTACTAGAATGCTATATTATCACTGAGTTTCCGTACAATGAGAGGTCAGCTTATACTGGAAATTATAGCTTGATAATTATGTAGCCGTGTGTACAGCCAAAACAAACCAAAATGGACAAAGTACCTATTAGGCTAGACCCTTATACGTGTGCGACTGTGTGCGTGCGTAGATTTTTAATGTGACCACAATTTTCTCCCACAATCTATATAACTAATTTAATAAATAAACAATGCTTTATACATAATAGTATAAATTCAGTGTATGCAATATGAGATGTTTGGTTCTGTGCGTTAATTAATTCAGGGTCTTGTTGTATATTAACGATATATAAATAAGTAATTATTATGTTGTTATTATTTATATTATATAATATATATTTATGGTGATATTGTATTACATTAATCCGCTTTAAACGTTTTTTATCTTCAAGTGATAATCGCATTTTTATTTATTTATTTATTAAAACTTCATGCACAAGTAAAAATATACCGTACAAAGGCGGACTTAATGCCTGAGGCATTTTCTACCAGTCAACCTTAGGGTGGTGCAGAGACAAAACATGGCAGGTGCAACAAAAGGGATTGATAACACGAAATTAACTATAAAATACAAGAATAAATACATACATAAATACATACATATACATAGTATAAACAGAAAAATCTTTGTCAGGAGAAATAACGATCGGTAGAGGAGAAATAACGATCAGTAGAGGAGAAAACGAATCCAGCAAATCACCGCTGGGATGTTTCAGCCAACTTCTTGCGTATATGCTCACGTACCTTCACTTTAAATGACAACCGACTGGTTGCCGTCCTGATATTCAGAGGTAGCGAATTCCAAAGAAAGACCGCCTGGACAAAGAAAGAAGAGTGAATGAAACCAGAGCGGTGAGAAGGACATCGTAGAAGACGATTGTTGGTTGAACGAAGATTTTTGCTATGGGCAGAGCATAAGTATTGAATATGGGAAGTCAGGTAAGAAGGAGAGGTGGGTTTGTCGAGAATAGAGAACAACATAGACAGAGCCCTCACCTCTCTGCGCTGTCGAATGGGTAACCACTTTAAAAGCAATCGGTGCGCGGATACATGGTCATACTTACGAAGATTGAAAACGAATCGAATGCAATTATTGAGAAGGCGGTCAAGTTTATTGAGGAGATCTGCATTCAGATCATAGTAACACACATCACTATAGTCAATTATGGGAAATATTAGGGACTGTACAAGCATTGCCTTTATGTGTGATGGGAGAAGATTTTTTAACCGATAGAGCGACCGCAAAGTTCCGGTAACTTTTTTACTGACGGTTGTTACCTGCCTTCGCCAGTCAAGACAAGTGTCGACATGCAGGCCAAGATCCTTAACATCGGAGCCAAACGGAATGACTGAGTTGTCAAAGATTACAGATGGCACAGTTAAACCATTCAGCTTCCTTATGCTGTGTGGGCTCCCTATTATGATAGCCTGACACTTGGTAGGGTTAACCACCACCCCAAATCGATCAGACCAGTTTTTGACTACACCTAAATCCCGATTTAGCTCCGTAATCGCATCAGAAATGTTATCAACACTTGCCTGACAGTAAAGCTGTAAATCGTCAGCATAGAGATGATACGCAGTCCGAAGCACGGTGGTAATGAGATTAATAAAAATGGAGAACAAAAGAGGAGATAATATACCGCCTTGAGGGACGCCAGCTGCAAGATCACACCAACTCGACGAAGAGTCTCCAGCATGAACAGACTGCTGACGCTCCCGAAGATAAGAAGAAAACCATTCCAGTACCTCCGGGGAGACCATAAGATAGGAAAGGATGGATAAAAGGGTTTTGGCATTTTTAGGGTTCCGTAGTAAACAAGGAACCCTTATAGTTTCGCCATATCCGTCTATCTGTCTGTCTGACTGTCCGCGGCTTATCTCAGAGACGGACGGACGGACTGTAATTTGGCATGGATATACATATTAATCAAGCCGTCAAAGTGGTAAAATAAAATCAAGAAAAATATTTTTTTAGGGTATCTCCCCTACACGTAAAGTGGGGATGTTTTTTTTTCTCGTCTCTCCCGTGGTGTCGTTGGAAAGGTCGTTCAAAAATATTGTGGGTGTGTAAAAATCATTTTCAATTTAGGAATCCATTTGCGAAATATTAAGCTTTAAAGTGCTAATTTTTGTTAGAGTCAAGTGCCTGCCAGCTAAATGGTTGCACTTGGATTTGTGAAAAAAAATTGATCATAATCAAGAATCAAAATGATCCCCATACTTAGCATTTGCGATAAAGCATTCACTTATTATCAAAAACATTTTCAGACAACACACTAAATCTGAACCGAAGAAGCCACAAACTCTTGCCAAGAAAATGGTGTCGGAGATCGAACGTAACACTTTGATACAATATAGGCATATATTCCGCTCACGACCCAGCCACTTAAGAGAAACACGGCGCAGCACGTAATTATATGTATGTATCTGTGTAAGGCTGTTTTCCAACTGCTTGTTACTGAAATATTCGTTGTAGCAGGATAAACTATGACCTTGAATTGACCTGATCAAATTGACGGTTAGAATTTAAATACGGTGAACAAAACATCGGCTCTTTGGTGATTCGGACGAATTTATACGCTGGAAAGAAAACCGACACTTTAAAAAAAAAAAAACTTTATGCTATTTGCACGAAGTTAATTTATTTGTAGGCGAATCGATTTCTGGAGGAAAATTCGTGCGAATCACCAATAAGACAAAACGTCCAACAGACTTGATCACTACCACTTTTCATAGCAATTTCATTATCTCCAATTAAAATTAAATTATCTGCGTCTATAAAGTGGCACTAAGGTATTGCTCGTTTTACTATCAACTACAAATCACTACATTTGCTGGCCAACTGGGAGTATAATGTGCCTTTGGAAGTAGATTTTACAAATTGAGTGTTTCTAGTTTTGAGAACTAGAAACACTCAATTTGTAAAATTGCCACAAAACAGGTCAATAATTGAGTGAGACAATTATCCAAGACCACGCGATTTTAAACAACGTTCGTCGCAACTACAATGTACTAGTACTGAAACTGACTTGTAAATGATAATAGTACGAGCCAAATGTGAATCAGTAAATTGAGGGGAAGTTTGAAAGTGGCGCTAGTGAAAACAAAGTTGAAAGGAAATCGTTTGAGCATGTGATGAGGAGGGAGGAAATATGTGACTAAAAGAGTGATGAATATAAATGTTGATGGATCAAGCGGGAGAGGAAGGCCAAAGAATAGATGAACAACATAAATAAACCAGAGATTTATTTTTAGAAACTGAGGGTATTGTTCTAGCCGAGACCTGTGTTGGTACAGGTAATTTCCAGATTGCAGTGTATGCAACCAGCCTAACGCGTACTGCATCTCCTAAGTGCACCGTTTCGTTGCAAATTTGTTGCCGCGCCCCAACGTCTCGGGGACAATTTGGGCTAATTACACTGAAACAAGGACACGTTCCGTAGTAAATAATGAATTTAGCGATCTTTTGTGTGGCCTGAACTGAACTGACGGATGAACTTAGTTTGTGTTGGTGCCAGTTTCTTGAGGATCCTGTGATATCAATTCCGGCTGTTTTCTTCTTGTTATTTGATAGCAAACTAGCTGACGGCCTACCACCTGGTTAATGTCAGTCACTGTGGCTGATAAACACGTGCAATTTACTAGAGACATCGAAGATGCGTTGCTATCCGAGAACTAAAGCAGAAATGTCTCGTTTTATTGTAATTATTTACACCAGCAAATACTTGGTTTACGTATAAAACTTAAACAATTTTATTGCGATTTGAAATCGGAAATACAAATAAATCCAATCATGAAGTTTCAACACAAATCCAGGTTAATCCAAGATCAGAAGTCCAGTAAAGAAAGCTAAGCTCCTATAGGAAATTCACGCTCGGTTGAACAGAATTAATGCAGCTCAGACACTGCAGCTTGTGATTTTCTTAGATGAAGCAGTGTCTCCTAAATTACTGGAAAGATTTTCTATAATGGGTCCATCTTAATGATCATTCAAGATTATAAGAATTACATTGAGTGTTTGAATTGTTCCACAGGTAAGGCATTATTTACTCTTGCCTATACACCGTATGATAAATAAAATAAAATAATGTTTTTAATACGAGTAGATTTGAGTTTGTCCAGCTGGAATATCTCAGAAGCAGCCCGGTGTCTGGCTTTGATGTGCCCGGTTGATGGCAATAATATAGTCTAGCTAATCGCTAAGAACAGGTTTTGCGTGGACAGTTCCTGTTGTTTTCATATATATATTATTTTTGTTTTTGTAATTTATATTTGATTTCTAGTTTATTTATTTAGTTATAAGTATACAAATTATGTATTAGGTACGTTGAAGCTGTTTTTTACTCGCCGTCACTTGTCCCTACATAAAGGTTCATTAGAATACCAGCGTCAGACAGCATCTGTCTGGCATTCATGCTGAAATGAACCTTTTTGGCGCAGCCGTGAGGCATACACTACTCGTATTTTTGTTAAAATATTATTGTCACTTTTTTTATTTTGTATTTTGTGTTTCACGAACTGTGTCCAAATAAACATTATTCTTTCTTTTTTTCAATAGGCTCGTTTTCTATTGTATGGGACTTAAACCTAACTGGCGGAATGTGGGTGTGCTACAGTATTTCTCTGCTTAGCTCTTCGAGGAATACAGGCCTGGTGTTATGTTATGTTATTTAATAGCTGATGTTAGTGGCATGTTTTATAGCGTCTTCCGATATCCATATTTATTCATCAAAGCGTCAAAAATCGTCTTTTAATTATTTTATACCGAGGATCACGTCTAAACCAGTAGTGTTAATGATTTGGATAAAAATATGTTAATTATGAGCATTTTCTTAATAACTTAATATCGGAATATTTTAAATGATGTTTATATACATAGTGAAATTAATTTGTAAAGTTATATCTAACGCGGATAAAAAACTGAGAATCACGAAAAACTATCAAGCATATTTTTCTGAAACCTTCACCATTTTAAAAATAATTTAATTATTGCTCTTTCAGTATTCGAGTTAAACTATTAAAATTTATTTTGTATTATGTATAATAAATTAATAACGCGTTTAATTTTGGACAGCGCTCCTGGCAACTCCTATTACTGCCTGGACGTACGACGCGTTGCGTGAGCTTAGTACAGAACACGCAAGCTAACCACTCAAGGTCACTGGCATATAATCTGCGTCTTAAGTGTACAATGACGTGACGTGCGCTTGTGAATCACAAAGTCTCAAATACTGGTAACGATAGCGCGCGTTTTATTTGAACTGGCAATGCATTCCACAAACGAGCAGCCTGGAAAGAAAAGGATTTGTCGAAGAAAGTTGTGGAATGCATTGGCATTTTAAGCTTCAGGTTATCTGATGATTTTAATGATTTTTTATTATTATTGTCTCACTCAATTTATATCTAAAAATGTCCAATTGTTTACTAATTTTATTTTATTACTTTTTGCTGTGTTCTACAGGGTCCGCAATCGTACGATACCTTTTTTTTCGGTGGGAAATCATCGAATGACTCCTCCCGCTCTGGGCGGAGCGAGAGGGAGTGTCAGACTTTTACTGACTAAAACCCCCCCGTGTTCCTTTCGTTGCCTATGTGCTGGGGCCGCGATATCCCTTTCGGACAAACCCGCAACCCCAGCAGGGTCGTACGATACCTTAGCTTTAATTCATAGTAAAACCTTTTTGTTAAAATTATGAAACCCAAATAAAGATATAATGATTATTGTATTTGATACCTATAGCATAATCACCGTATCATGTTCCCACTGCTGGGCCACAGGCCTCCTCTCTGTGAGAGGGAGTGGGCCGTAATTCACCACGAGGGCCCAGTGCGGGTTGGTGGATATCATAAATGTCTTCGATTTTTTCTAGGACATGCCGGTTTCCACACGATGTTTTTCTTCATCGTTTTCAGAGTATTGGTGATGAAATAATTTACACAAAGTAAAGTGCCTCCTTGGGTTCGACCCCACGACCTAAACCTACTGCAATTTCTGAACCTCAAACCTTCCCAAGAAAGATCAAAGGGGATACAGTGTGTAACAGAATGGCAATCGGCCGACGAATTGTTCATCGCAGTAAAAGCGCTTTTCAGTTTGTGTAACTGCTCATGGATTTTGATGCGGTTTTCACCGTCATTTAGAGAATTTATTTCAGAAGGTTTATGTGTATAATACCATTTTATTTAAATTACATACAAAACAGACATATCGATATGGTGACATGTTACCATATTAGTAGCAAAATAAGGACGGGTCGCTAGTGTTCAATAAAACAATAATGATTTGTGATAACCAAAATCAGATTAAAGTAGCCACCGGATATTAGGTATATTGGCAACGCGCGTGTCAGTCCGCACGTATGCATAATGCGCGTGAATCTCCTTATCTGAACATGCATTAATTTCACTCATGCGTCATTAAACTAACGGGGAAGAACATAATACTAAAGGACTCATGAAATTATAAACACTTTTTTGGATAAGAAGAGGCCGTTACACTTTTTTTTTTTGAGGGTGGGAAATTATCAAATAACTTCTCCCGCTCTGCCCTGAGCGGGAGGGCGTGTCAGACTCTTACTGACTGAAACCCACCCGTGTTCCTTCAGTTGCCTGTACGTTGCCAGGGGCCACTCCGTTGTGCTGACATCTCTTTGAGGCGCGCGTGGAACACAACGCGCCGTTGACCCGGACCTGGTCCTTATCGGACGGCGAGCTACTCATTGCTCACCGTCCGCAAGCCCGCGCCTACGGTGGCCGGAAGTCGGCTCGCGACTCCCGACGCCCGAGGCGTCTCCTGCGGTGACTAGGGGCGCGAGGGCGCGAATCTTGCCTCTCCCTCACGGGCTCCGCCTCCTCCTTCGCGAGCATTACTGGTTCGCAGAAGGAAGTGACGACCTCCCATGCACTCTCGCTCCGAACCATGGCCTGAACCAGGGCCGGACGCGAGAGATCGCCGCCGCCGATCGCCTCCGTGAGGACACGGCGGTGCTCCGTCCAAGCAGGGCAGACCTCCACCTTATGCTCCACCGTTCCACCGTATGCTCCACCGTAAGAGGCCGTTACCCTGCAGTGGGATAATAATAGGCTGGTATTCTTATTAATCCCGAGTACCTATATTGGCAACGTGCGTATCTGGGCGAACGTAGGCATAATGCACGTGAATTTTTTTATCTGAAAATTTACTAAATGCACTTTAATTATGCGTCAACCCACAGTGAAAGGTTTATCCCGTATTATACCAAACTTTACTTAAGATTATAAATCCTTTGCTATGACAGCTGGCAAGAATATTTCAATTAAAGGAGTCGCAGTGGTTTATGGTATGCTACTATACAACCGAATGTCTATAAATGTACGTGGATCGACAGTGCCGATATGGGATAGCAGACAGTCTCTCATTCTTACTGGGTAAAGTTGCGTCAACAAATTGTGTAGAATGCAATTTAATTGAAAATGTATACTATTACGAGTATCATTATGGAGTGTCTGAAACGAGCCGGAAAGAGATTTGTTTATTAAATTGAATTGTATTTTTGAGACTGAGGTATGTAACAGCATCCTTGCTGCTGCTCTAATGTTGTACAGGCTGGTAATCATTGGTATCAATCATAGAAGTAGAGCAAAATCATATTTTTGTTGTTTTTAATGGATCTCCTAATCTAGACGTGCACTAAATCTAATTTAAATATGCGTCATAGACTAATGGGCAAGAACCTAGTATTAAATAAATCAAAAATTTATATACAGTCATATCGAGTACCTCCATTGGCAATGCGCGTGTCTGTATGCACGATTCACATGAATCTCCATATATGAACATCCATTAAATGCAGTTTAAATAGGCGTCTATATACAAATAAACAAGAATGACTCCAAAAAAAAATATTGGCGTCATAAATTAACGCGGAAGATACTGAACGACTACTGAATTTATAACAGTAATATTGAGTAGGTATATGGGTAACGTGCGTGTCTATACGCACGTATGCACAATGCATCTGCGACTGTACAAGATGTAAAACATAATTTTAGTGAAAAAACTACCATTCTTTGAAAAAGGTTCGCACCGTGGGTGAACTTTCATGCGATATAGCATAAGGCATGCTTTTAGTTGTCGGATCAAACTGCAAGCTGTTACCGTTCCATGGCTGGTAGGCTTTGAATAACGAGGTTCTTCCTTTTAAATTTGCGTTTACACTAGATGGATCCAGTAATGGAAGTAATGGTCGAAGTGGAAAATGGCTTTGAAGTGACACAAAATATCTTGTTTGGATACATTGAAGAATCGCTCGAAGAAACCTTCATAAAATTTTTGGATTTTTATTTGTAAGTTTACAAATGAAATGATGTGGCAAATGAGTCCACAATAACCTAACGCTTACAATGGATTGAATTTCCACACTCATTGCGCTAATTATGTATGGATTGGTATGAGTAGGATGCAATATAATATAATTTAAGATTCTAGGCTTTCGATGCCAAAAAAAGTTATTGAGTAAAACGAAACAATGGAGTACGTATGAACTATAAAGTATGAAGTGAAATAAACTACTAACCATATTATTTATGGCAACTAAAAACTAGTCGAGTGTCGATACAGGAAGACACGCGCAATATCTATGAGAGCCAACTGCCGACAAACTACGTTGCAGTTATTGATTAAATAAAAAGTTTTGGTAGATATGACACATCTTAATAATTATCTGAATACCTATGTTTTTATCACCGTATCGCAATAATCGAAGATTATGTTGGATAGCTACGCAAACCTGCTCAATTATAATTAATAGAGCATTTAGGTCTAAAACAAACAAAAAACCACTTACCTACCACTCTTCCTATAAATATTTATACGAGTAAGGTGGGTCATGGATTGGCCCTTTACGGGGCACCGGTGTGGGCGCGTTCATTAAGGCTGCGACCAGCCCAGCGATTGAACGCGTCCCAAAGGGTCATGGCCATTAGGCTGGTCAGAGGATACCGCACGGTCTCCCGTGAGGCGGCGAGCCTCCTTGCCGGACTACCGCCATGGGATCTGGAGGCAAAAGTCCTCGCGCACATGTGGGAGTTGCGCGAGGAGGCGAAACGCCGGGGTGTAACTCCGCTGCCGCGAGAAATCACGGCACAGCGGACAGAGCTCCGGCGGGATCTCATGGCGGCATGGAGAGTGCGATTGTCGCAACCCAGCGCTGGGCACGCCACAATTGCGGCGGTAAGGCCCCTCTTTGAGGAGTGGCTAGAGAGGCGCCACGGCGTCCTCACCTTCCGCCTGACGCAGGTCCTCACCGGACACGGTTGTTTCGAGAGGTTCCTGTTCAGGATAAAGCGGGAGGAAACGCCCGGGTGTTACCATTGTGTGGATTGCCCGGAGGACACGGTGGAGCATACGGTGGAGGTCTGCCCGGCTTGGGCGGGGCACCGCCGTGTCCTCACGGAGGCGATCGGCAGCGGCGATCTCTCGCGTCCGGCCCTGGTTCAGGCCATGGTCCGGAGCGAGAGTGCATGGGAAGCCGTCACTTCCTTCTGCGAAGCAGTAATGCTCGCGAAGGAGGAGGCGGAGCGCGCGAGGGAAATGCAAGATGCGCGCCCTCGCGCCCCTAGTCGCCGCAGGTTATTACTCGACTGAAGATTTTATGAATGAAAAAATATAAATATTTGACATTATTGCCTATAAATCATATTTTATCTCTTTGACTTTATTAAATTCCGACTTTTATAATTAATCTCTTCTACAACTATTGTTTAATTTATTAAAATTATTTGTAATTGTAATACTAATGATTAATAATTTAATTTTAATGTAATGATGACCCATAATTTTACAATCCATATTTGTACGCCGGAAACGGCAGAATATTATGATCGTAATACATAATGCACATAACAACTTTGTACAATATTCTGACAAATAAATGCTTTCTTTCTCTCTTTCTTTCTTTCTTTAGTACACCTTCTACGCCTTCTTACACCTTCTTCCGAAGGCGTGAGTTTATGTATGTGTACTAAATGAAAAAATACGATACTTCCCACCTAAAGTTCCATTCCGTATTAATTGCGTCTTTATAATTTAATATACAGGCTTAGTTTTTGTTTACCCTAAACCTCTTAAGGGGTCACAAAAAAATCAGATGCTCCCTATATTTATGTTCGCATAGCTCGTCGTGATTTCAGCATTGGTCCCACACAGGCGACACGCACTAGTCAAAGACTTTCGTCTTGAGACACTGCGGTATGTGGGATAAGAAGATATTGCGTAGCTTCTCGAACGCTGCCCAGCTGAGTCGGATTTAACGATTGACCTCTTTCTTGAAGTTGGACCTACCTAGCTGGACAGTTTCTCCTAGGTAAACATATTCGTCCACAACTTCGAGCGTAGCGTCACCGACCTTCATATGAGTGGGTGTTACATGGGCATTTGACATGACCTTTGTCTTGTACATGTTCATTTTAACACCCACTCTTTCAGAGGCTCTACTAAGGTCATCGAGCATTGTAATGAGATCCTCCATGGTCTCAACCATGACAAGTATATCGTCGGCAAACCGAAGTTTAGTGATATACTCTCCATTAACGTTAATGCCTAGCCCTTTCCAGTCCAGAACCTTGAAAACATCGTCCAGTGCAGCGGTGAACAGTTTCTGAGAGAAAACGTCTCCCTGTCTCACACCTCGCTGCAGAAGGATAGGTTTTGAGGTCTGGTCCTGGAGTCGGTCTGACATAGTGGTATTTTTGTACAGACACTTTAGCACCTCGATGTACCGATAGTCGATCTGATACCGTTGAAGGGATTGCAGTACAGCCCATGTCTCGATCGAATCGAAGGCCTTCTCGTAGTCCACAAACGCTAAGCAGAGAGGCCGGTTATACTCTTCGGTCTTGTGTATAACCTGCCGCAGCGTATGTATGTGGTGGACGGTGCTAAAGCCTTTATGGAATCCGACTTGTTCGGGAAGCTGGAAGTCATTAAACCTGCGCGAGACGATTCGTGATGACTCTTGAAAACAGCTTGTAGACATGGCTCAGAAGTGTGATGGGTCTATAGTTCTTAAGCAGGGCATTGTCGCCCTTTTTAAAGAAGAGTACCACCACACTTCTGTTCCATGACTGTGGCGTTTTACCCTCGAGTATGACGGAACCGAATAGCTTCTAACCTTAAGAAAGGGTTTTCCACCGACCTTCAGGAGTTCGGTCGTAATCTCATCATCACCCGGCGCCTTGTTGTTTTTAAGCTGCTTAAGAGCCATCCTAATCTCGTACAAGCTGACGTCCGGGATGTCTTCGGTGTAGTGTCGGGTCAATCTAGCTCTTGGGTCGTTTGCCAGATTCATAATGGGTGACGTGTATAACTGTCCATAGAAAATCTCTATTCCTCTCAACAGCTCAAGTTTGGCGGATACGATTCTTAATACTTATAACTAAGTCAATAGTTCACGTTAAACTATAAAATCATTTATCGGTAGGTCAAAAGTCGAATCAAATAAGAAAAAGTATAAATGTGAATAAAAAAACAATAATACGAATAGGTTTTAACAGTTAGTAGATCCCAAGGTACGCACCTCAGAATTTTCGAATTCATGTGCGTATTGTATGATTACTTATGTAAACACGGCTGAATTTAATTTATATGTTAGAAATTATTCAAAATTATTTAAAAAAGTTTGTTGTATAGCCAAGTCGCGTTATTTGAGTTCGAAGATTAAAAACAGTAGTAATGTAATTAAAACGACTTGGAATATTATAAATAGTGAAACGGGAAGGTCTGGTAACCGAAATATTGATTACAGCCTATCTATTAATGATAACATCATAAAATCAGATTCACAAGTCGCAGTGGCCTTTGAAAATTTCTTTTCGGATATTCCCATTTCAACTACAAAATCTCTAAACTCATCACCTTCTGTTGCTGAGTCTTTGCTAAAGGAAAATGTTAATGTTTGCGATTCGGAATTTCTTTTTGAACATATTACCTGTAGAGACATCATTAAAACCTTTCACACTTTAAATGTAAAAAAGACTGCAGATCTGTGGGGTAATTCTGTAGAAGTTGCGAAGTCTATTATTGACATTGTAGCACCTAGCTTAGCTCTTATCTTTAATAATTGTATCGACTGTGGGGAGTTTCCTGACCTTATGAAAAATAGTAAAATAATACCTTTGTTCAAATCAGGTAGTACATCAGACCCCACAAATTATAGACCCATTTCAGTACTACCTACCTTTAGTAAAATATTTGAGAAATTAATTTTAGAGCAATTGCAAAGATTTTTTAATAAACATAAATTATTACATAGCAAACAGTTCGGTTTTACAAGGGGTCGTTCTACTACTGATGCCGGTGTTGAACTTTTAGGACATATTTATAATGCATGGGAAGATAAATGCGATGCCTTGGGCATCTTTTGTGATTTGTCCAAGGCATTTGATTGCGTTCTTCATGAAACGTTAATCAGGAAACTCCGCCACTACGGGGTCCGGAACACCGCTCTGGATCTTCTTTCTTCATACTTGAGTAATAGGATTCAGAGCGTTGACGTAAATGGACAAAGATCTCCTGGATCTATAGTAATAATGGGAAAGCGATAAGGCCGCCCATTGTATATTTTGTATTGTATTACTTTTTTTTTATGTAATGTATAATCTGGTGTACAATAAAGTATATATAAATAAATAAATAAATAATGGGAGTTCCACAGGGCTCGATTCTTGGTCCTTTTTTGTTTCTTATTTATATTAATGACTTGCCTTACCTCATAAAGGATAACCATGATATAGTGTTGTTTGCGGATGATACTTCACTTTTGTTTAAACTTAAACGTCAGCAGTTGGTTACTGACGACGTAAATAGCGCGATCTCAAAAGTAGTTCACTGGTTCAATGTTAACAATTTACTTCTTAATGAAAAAAAAACCAAATGTATTAAGTTTACCCTACCACACGTTAGGCAGGTGAAAACTAAGGTGTTGATAAGGGGCGAAGAATTGAATCCTGAAGATAGCACAGTATTCTTAGGCTTAACTTTGGATGCTAAGCTTCAGTGGGGCCCACATATAGATAAATTGTCAAAAAAGCTAAGCTCCGCAGCTTATGCTGTTAGAAAAATTCGTAATTTAACTGACATAGAGACAGCCCGTTTAGTGTACTTTAGCTATTTTCATAGTGTAATGTCGTACGGTATTTTGTTGTGGGGAAATGCCGCCGACATTCAAACTATCTTTGTTTTGCAGAAAAGAGCCGTTCGATCAATTTATAAATTAAGCCCGAGACACTCTCTCAGAGAGAAATTTAAGGAAATTAATGTAATGACTGTGCCTTCTCAGTATATTTTTGAAAATCTTTTATATAGGTACCCATAAAAATATAAGATTGTATAAAAAATACAGTGATATCCATAAGATAAACACTAGGAACAAACACAAATTTGTAGTACCTACAACAAGGCTCAAGAAAATAGGTAGCTCGTTCAGATGTCAATGTATACGCTTTTACAATAAACTCCCAAGCCACGTACAAGATCTAAGCCTTAATAAATTCAAATCATTCATTAAACGTAAGTTGTGCCAGAAAGCGTTTTATACCATTAAAGATTACGTTGAGGACAAAAAGGCCTGGGATTAAGCTGCTCCAATTTTTTTTTTTTTTTTTTTTTACAGTCAGAAATTTGGTTTTTAATATATATTTTTTTTCTCATTCATTTGTACCACTATATGAATATTTACTTTGTGAAGTATAATATATACATATTTTTTCAAATATATTATTGTGAACGTGAGGACTATGTGGATCATATATTTTTTTTTTTTTTTTCTCAGTAATTATTAATGATAATCTGGCAATTTGAGTACTTTATGTGGCCTACCCAAATGTCCTTTCTTTGGTATTGTTCGTCGAGTCGTTGAACTCCTTAAGTTCTGAGTTGAGCTACACGATTACTGACAAATGCGTGCACTGACTGGACAGGTCCACTCAAATCTGTATAATACTTTCCTCAAAAGACCATTCGAGACACAAATCTACATGGTCCTTCAATGATCTGACCAAGACTATTTCTGGGTTTTATATACACATTGACATTAATGAATTTTATATATACAATGACATGAGTATTTACTTTTTAAAGTATTATATTGTTTTAATAATTGTGAATGTGAAGACTATGTGGGTCATTCCTTTTATTTTATTATTTAGTTTTAATCACGGTCTGGCAGCTTGAGTAATTTATGCGGCCTACCCAAACGTCCTTTCTTTGGTATTGTTCGTCGAATCGTTGAGCTCCTTAAACCCTGAGTTGAGCTGCACGGTCACTGACAAATGCGTGCACTGACTGGACAGGTCCTCTCAATCTGTGTGGTTCTTTCCTCAAAAGACCATCTCAGACACCAATCTACATGATCTTCACATGATCTGACCAAGATTATGTCTGGACTTTAAAAGAGACTGTGACCTCTGAGTTTGTTTCGGCCTTTCTTCTCGGAGTAGTCAGATAGGAAACGCCGACCTCATCTAGTTTAAAAAATATGATTGACGTGTAAAAGTGTTTCGTCCAAACCCACTTACAGAAATAAAATCATTTATCATTTATCATTTATCATTTTATCATTATCACTTGCTTCAAAAACGGTGGCTTGCATCTGACTTTTTGGGTACCGAAACTACCGGACACGACCACTCACTGTTGCATAGTGCTATAATCCTTTCCTTAAATATCTAGTGAGTAATTACAATTCGCATTTAGATTCGAATCATGTTTGCGTTTAGTCTGGACTGTTCTCTGTATTGTCCTCGTCCACTTACATACCTACTTCACCAATATCGGCGCATTACAATACATGCTAAAAATATCCCGTTTGAACGCAGTGTACGTGTCAGGATGTGGAAAGAAGCTATAAATACTCCTGTAAATTAGACTGCAGCTATCAGTTTTAATATGGAGCCGATACAAACGTTCGTGTTTATGGATTTCGGGTGTGAATACGGTGACCACAACCAACTTACGGAAGTCAGCTTGTTAGCTGTACCCCGCAATCAATATTTTGAACCGGAAAACTTAGAAGAACCGCAAGCCAAGGTGACACTGGACTTAAGTTCAAATGGGTTTAATTTGAATACTTACAATGAGATCAATAATTTCATAAACCAACAGCAAAAACCCGTGTGTCTTGTCTCCCATAACGGAATCAGGTTTGATTTTCTCGTAGTTAAGCGAGAGCTTCAGAAGTTGAATGTCAGTTTGTGTGATGATCTCTTATGTGCTGATAGTATTTATGCTTTTTATGATATCCTTAAAGATGACGAACATTGTCATAATATAAATAATCTGACAAGTGACCAAAAATATACCAATCCAGTCATGGCTGAGCAAGGAACTTCGAAAGACATCGAAACAACAAACACAAAAATATATGAACAAAATAAAATAATAAAAAAGGATGCTATTCCTGACATATCTGAACAACAGGGGCCTAATGGTGAAATAATTGCAGAAGAAAGGACTAATCCTAATACGTCAAATGTCAACAATACTGCCGATTTGACGAGCGAACAAATCACGGATAATAAACAAGGTACAGACATTGAAGGCTATAATCTAAACGAAGATTTAGATGATGATAATAATATGCAACCGCAAAATGAAACGACACCTCTAAAGCGCCGATTTCATACTACTAATGACCCTATTGCAAATAAGAGACACAAACTTGATTCGAATCTTCTAAATCTAGGAAATGCTAAACGGAAATTAGATTTTGATTATAAATATACGGGGAAACCGGTAAGAAAAATATTTTTTGAAGGTTACGATATACCAAAAGTCTCAAATGAATTAGGGGCCATTTATGACCGAGTAGTGAAACACCCTCCTATAAAGCGTCACCCAGCAGCAAACGATGTATACATGCAGTTTAGAATATCACATAAATTAGGCCAAAGATTTTTAGCCTGGACAGACCAAATACAACTTAAGTTTGCTGATATTGTAGCAAAGGAAATTGCCATGCGTAATAGAGACCGCTTCTAATATAATTGCGAAACTGAATTGGATTGTTCCTTGCTCCCTCTAGTAAACTAATGACAGAGAAACTGCAGTTCGTTTCAAGTTAATTTTGGCAAAGTACACAAAAAATGCAAATAATTGTTGTTTTAGAGCACATGGAATGTAATTTTTCGTAAGTACACAGATTACGAAAAAAAATGCAATAAAATTGTAATCACGAAATGAGCCATTCAGCCATTGTGTGCACAAGAGGAAAATAAATGAAAAATATTATCACACGATTTTGTGTTTTATTTGATAAGCAAAGACGTTTTCAGAACTGTAACTAACATGACTAACATGGGTTGGTACGGAACCCTAAAAATAAGTTTTGCTTATCGGCTCATAACAGGATATTATTATCCTATTATGATGATAATAAATATTTTAGATCATTCGATGACAAGTGATTACTGAAATATTGATCGCATTCAAGGTCGAAGTCGAAACTATAAATACCTACTTCACATTTTACTGCAGTTATCAGTTTTCAAAACGACTCTGATACAAAACTGTTGATTGCATGTAACAAAATGAGGTTGTTCAGGCAAAGTTTAAATTCTGCTGTTTCATTATAAAAACATTGTATTTTTGTTTTGGAAATGCCACAAAGATTATTGAAATTTGAAATATTGATTGTCTGCAAAGGAGATAATATTTTTATTTAAGTGCACTGTTAAACACCTAACGCAAAAGGGCAGCTTGAAAAAAAACTTTTTTTTGTATCTCTCACTCGATCTGATGGTACTAAGCGCGACTGGCACTTGAATACCACACTTTTACAGTTTTATTGTTATTATAATAATATATATAATGGATGACGTATTTGAATTAAATGGTTGAGATAGATAGTAAAGATCCATGCGTCATGTTCATGAGCGCCTGTCCACGAACATGACGCGTGAATCCTTGGTCAGTTGAGACTGGTCAACTCTTAACTGCCAGGGCTTATCTTCAATGTGTGTGTGTGTAAGTACACAAACACTACACACACACACACACATATACTGTGTGTGTGTGTATAGTGTTATATTTACGATATTGTATACCTATTTATTACGTTACCTTTGTTTATATTTATTGAAACTTGTTTGTGGGTTTTATATTTGGCTATAAAAAGATTTCATTTCATTTTCATTTCATCGTTTTTTTTTTTTGTTTTATATTGTTTTTTTTTACATTGTTCTCAAACGAAGCAACAAGAATAATATACCCAGGAATAATAATTCTTGATTGATTTAATAGAATGTCCTTGGAATTTCTTGCAAGTTCTTCTTCATAGATAAACGTTATGGAATGGGCAACTAGCTTCAATTTTCTGACTCACTGACCGTATCGTTGACAATTCAAAAGTGCCTGTAAATGGTTTTATAGAAATTAACGGTTGCGTAGATCAATCCCTCGACCACGGGCGAACAGAGGGCCTAGATAAGTGGCAATCACTTTCAAAGAGTTACGTATTGTACGACGAGTTTCAACAGGATTGACATAATAATCTTCTCTGGAGCTTATGTCAGTCCCATCAGTTGTCTGTACATTTTTGCCTCTTCGATTATTGTTATCGCTGACTGAGTGTCACTTTGTGTAGGCCCTCAAGCGTAACAATGGACCACACACCAGTCAACATAATCTTTTACAAAAGTCTTGTTCACAACAAGTTCTGCTTAGTAGTTAACGAGGCAACTGAAAGCTCACTTTTAAGTTGTCACAAACCTCGCCATGCCTCGGATTGGACTCAACTGCGTTTTGAACCAAAAATCAGGTCTTGTAATATTTGGAGTTAATTCACTACTTGTTCGACTGCCTTGTTGGAGTAGTGGTCGCAAGCGTGACTTTTGAACATGGGGTCCTCTGGCAAGTTCGGAAAAAGTGTTTTCTGGTTTTTCCATCGTGAATTCTTCAGTAACAGCCCGGAGTCTGAATTTGTGCCCAATTGGTGGCAATAGGCTCGTTCCCTATTACATGGGATTTAAACATAACTGGCGAAATGTGAGGTACACCTCTGCCTAAGCCTCCGGGTATTACAGGCGTGATGTTACTATAAAATAAAGTATTTTTTCTGTCTGTGTGACCGCTTACATCTTCTAAAGTACAAAATAGATTTTGATGCAGTTTTCACCATCATTCAGAGGGTTTATTCCACTAATCCCCATTGACAATCCCCATCAATGGGGATCTGTGGACAAGGAAGTTTACAAATCCCAATTGATGGGGATTGTCAATGGGGATTAGTGGAATAACACCTGAATGGGTTATTCCATTCAGAGCATTTATTCCAGAAGGTTCATATACATACATACCTTTTATTATTTAACTTTGATACAACACAGACATTTTGATGTTTTGACATGTCGCCTCATTAGTAGATTGCACAGGTGCGAAACAGGGTCGAGTGGCTGGTATTCTATAAAACAATAATGATGCAATAACCAAAATCAGATTTAAGTAGTGACTGGATATTAGGTACCTTGGCAATGCGCGTGTCATTCCACACGTATGCATAACGCACGTGAATCTCCTTAAACAGCAACATGAACTAAGTTCAATCATGGATCATAAACTAATGAAGAAAAACCTATTACTGAATGACTTATTAATTTATAAATAGTTTCTTTGTGTGAGAAAAAGCCTATGTCCTGCAGTGGGACAATAATAGGCTGCTATTATTATTAATCTAGATACCTTCATTGATAAGTGGGTGTTAGTACGCACGTATGCATAATGCACGTGAATCTCCTTATCAGGACATGAACTAAATCCACATTAAATATGCGTCTTATACTAACGAGCAAGATTATAAAAATGAATGAGTCATGACTTTATAACAGTAATATTGATTAGGTATATTGGCAAACTGCGTGTCTGTATGCACAACGCATCAGCGACTGTACAAAATGTAAAACGTAATTTTAGTGATAAAACTGCCATTGCCAAAAAGGTTCGCACCTTCGCACTTCAAAGTGCGATATCGCAAAAATATACATAAGGCATGCTTTTAGTTGTTGGATTAAACTGCAGGCCGTGACCGTTTCACGGCTTGTTGGCTTTGAATAACGAGCAGCGTAATTGATGTGGAGGCGTTTGTGTCAGTACATCCTTTTATATGTGCATTTACACTAGCTGGAGACAGTAATGTGGTTGGAGTGGAAAATAGCTTTGAAGTAACACATTTTTTTTCGTTTGTATACGTTGAAAAATTGACCAAAGAAACCTTCATGGAACCTATGGATTTTTATTTTTAACTTACAAGATAATAAATATATAGTGACACATGGGTTCACAATAACCTAATTCTTACAATGGCTTCAACTTACACACTCATAGCGCAAATTATCGCGTAGATAGACTGCCGGATAGTTACTGGTATCGATTGGTATGAGTAAGGCGTAATATAATAGGTTTTATCTAAGATTCTAGGCGTTCGACGCTAATCACCGTTATTGAGTAAATTAAACAATGGGCGTGTGAACTACAAAGTATGAAGTGAAATATATTGCTAACTATATTATTTACCGCCACTAAAAACAAGTGGAGTGTAGATAGAAAGACGCACGTAATATATGTATATGATATAAGTGCGTTTTTGATTAGGTAAGTAATTTAAAAAAATTGAAACCGCATTCGAAATAAATTAACTCAAAATATTTATATTTATACACGAAATTAGCCAACAAAACGAAATCAAAAGTTTTTTGAGGTCGGTGCCAGCAAAGCCATCGAATATAAAACTTAATCAAAATAGAAACGTTAAATCCGATACAAAACGAAGTTAAAAGACATTTTACATAACAACCTAATTTTTACTTGTATCACATTATTATTATACTAGCTTTCGCGTGGAAGTCGTAAATTATCCCATGGAAACGTACTACTGCAACTGGGATAAAAAGTATTCTATGCGTTAATCCAGGTTATAAACTATCTGTCTGCCTCATCCGAATCCTATTAGTAGCATAACATAATGATTGAATACTATCGTGAATTCATGTATGCCTAGTAACCAGTATAAATATAGTACTAATAATATAAACTAAATTACTAGGTAGTACTTTTTGTAAGAATACTGCTTAGAAATTGAGCACAACGGCAAATGATTGAGTTCATGCAAGCCTAGTCCTTTTTGTGCCAAGTTTCAAGTTTATATAACTCAAGGAATAAGATTTTTCATTCAAACGAAATCCCCCCTTTTTGCCCCCTAAAAGGTGGAATTTTCAAAAACCCCTTCTTTCTTCTTCATTACAAAAATAAGCTGTGTGCAAAATTTCACGTTCCTAGTCCCAGTAGTTTCACCTTGCGTCGCAAAGTTGATACGACAGAGGGGCTTTCCTTTAAACTGCCTATACTAGGTACCATTTTCAAGCTCTGTACCAAAAATCAATTAAATAGGAACAGTAGTTTAGTCGCAAATGATTTTTTAAGTTTTTGCCCCGTTTGAACACGATGTATCTTTCCTAACAGCTGATTATGTCTATACGCATAGGTCATGCACCTTAAAACGATAAATCTGAGTATAACCTATGCGTTGTTGCCGCTGTGACGCAAGTCACAAGTACAACCAAATATTCTCGCTAAAAAGATGACAATGCAAACAAGGAAGCAATAAATACACACACACTTGCATTTTCATTACGAGAGTGGCGATCATAGCAAAATCCCCGCGGGTAAAAGAAATAGAAATAGGTCAGTGTTTGCTATTGCATCCTAGCGACGAGGGGCAGGGGTTGCGATCGGTAAGTGAGTGGGGCTTCTAAAAACTGTCTTTTTCAGTGCGCCGACGCTATTCTTTCGGAACGTACTTATGTTACGTAACACGGAAGTACCTGCGCCGCCTCCGTATTGTCGAACTCGCGCGCTGACAATTGGGATTTAGTTTTGTTATTGTGATAGGACACTAAACAAGTTTAAGACGGTATTTCTTTTTTTATTGTGACAGGACACGTAACTTGGGATTATTATTATTTAGCGTTAGTGTTTTTTTTGTGATCGACTGCTTTTATTGTGATACGACACGTAATTAAACTTTGGTTTTGTGTGTGTGTGTAATTAAAGTGTTCAACAATGCCTCGTGTAATGTAACTTACACGGCGTTAGAATACACTGACATGATTTTTAATTAGAAAAATAAGTAACAATATTCTCCGTCGGTATAATTTTTGCATTCATGTGAATGAAGGACACATCGAGAATTTAAAATTTTAGTGTTTTTGTTGTTGTGCGCGTACTTCAAAACCATACCACCTAACATAAAAGCCGCGAGCGAAGGCCTAAGCCGCCGCCCGCGCCACCGCCGCCGCGCGCCGGCCGCCCGCTTTGAAATGAGATAAAACACGCCGCACGGCGCGCGCGGCGTTGCCACTGTTACCTAGGTATCTTATAAGGTCAGTTAAATTTATTTACAAAGGGTGGTTGCGTTTTACTCTGATTCATAAGCTATTTAGTTTGTTTGAAAAAAAAAAAACTCATTTTTGGTGCTTTTTATTTTTATACCGTATCAAATAAATACTAAACACGTATAGTATACGTAGTGTAATTTAATGCCCCTCTGTCATATCAACTCTGTATATGTCAGTCAGTCAGTTTCTCCTTTTATATACATTTATAGATATACTAGCTGCGCCCCGCGGTTTCACCCGCATAAGTCTCGATCCCGTGAAAATATCGGGATAAAAAGCATCCTATGTGTTAATCCAGGTTATGAACTATCTGTGTGTCAAATTTCATCCAAATCCGTTCAGTAGTTTTTGCGTGAAAGAGTAACAAACATCCACACATACATACATACATACAAACTTTCGCGTTTATAATATAAGTAGGATAGGTTGTGCCTTTCTAAAGTGCAAAATTGTAGGCTACTAATTTGTTTCGTACCTACTTTTGATTTCGTTTTGTTGGTTAATTTCGTGTACCTATATAAAAAAATATTATTTCATAATTTTTTGTTAATGTCTTTCGAACTGACACGCGCGATGCCTAGATACCTTATATCCGGTGGCTGCTTAAATCTGATTTTGGTAATCGCATCATTATTTTTTATAGAAAACTAGAGCGACCCATCCCTGTTTCGTTACTAATGTGGCATCATGTCACAACATCGAGATTTCTGTTTTGTATCTTGTAACGTTACGTTTTCCTCCGTGGAGAAAAACGAGAGTCACAAATTAAATTAAAATAAAAAGGTATTAAAATTAAAAGTTAAAATTAGTAAAAGTAAAGGTAAGTTTAGGACACAGGACAGGCTCGGGTTAGGCAGGAACAGGCACAAGACAGGCTCAGGTTAGGCAGGAACAGGCAGGCAGGCAGTGGAACAGGTGGGCAGGCAGGCAGGCCGCAGGCAGCGTGCAGCAGGCTGGGCTGAGGATTATCCCCCCTGGAGGTACACTCCAGCCTGTGGAACGGAGTAGAGGTTGTGAGACTTTGTAGATATCGGAGGCGCTTTGAGGCGCCTCACCTAGCGGGAGGACCGCGCTAGCGTCACAGGTGACGGCGGAGGTCTCTCGGAGAGTAACGTCGTCTAGCGTCGGAGGCCTTTGTGTGCGTGTTCTCGCAGCGTTTCACGCCGCGTGATTAGAGTTCGTTAGAAGTGAGCACCTCCTACAGAGCTAGGCAGGAGGGCCGAGCGAGTAAAACTCAGTATTACACAGTATTAGAATGTTTATTATTATAATACATTCAGGGTCGATAGTTCAAGTTACACAGTATGATTAGAACACCCGCGCACGCTAGTTAAGCTAGTTACATGAGATTAATATTCGAGTAGCTAACTGTTAAACAAATAAGACTTAAGGGCAGAAAAACAGTGAATCCGTCTCAAGTTAAAAATACGACTCTCCGAAGCTAAAGACAAGACCAGACTGAAAAATATGAAGACCGTTTTTATCGTTCTGTGTCATATTTTAAACGTTTTAAAAATATATTCAAGTTAATTCTTAATTTAGATATGACCAGCACTAATAAAAACGGCTTACAGAGGAGAAATCTTAGATCTACGCTTAAGTCAAAGTCAAAGTCAAAGTCAAAGTCAAATCATTTATTTCAAATAGGCCCTTGCAAGGCACTTTTGAACGTCAAAAATTACAAAAAAAATGAATTGATTCTAGTCGCCCCTTCCAAAAGGTAGTTTTCGTATGGAGAAGAATGGGCAAGAAACTCCACCGTTACTCTTTTAAAATGTTTTACAATATTTTGTATATATGTAGGTACATTAGTTATATAATTATATGTGAAGACGATGCATCTAAAAAAAAAAAAAAAAAAATTTACCATACCACAATAGGTAAAAATAAATTTAAAAAGAGAGCAACAACAGATAATTTAATTACCTATGTGATAGATACATGGTTCTCACATATTTACAAACATTGTAAAAGAAGACGATTTCCCAAAAATAAAATAAAAAAAAAGTTACAATTAATAAGTCAGTGTGTGAGGAAGTCATCACAGAATGTAAAATCAATGTCATATAATAAAATATAATAATTTATAAAACTTAAATTCGCAACCAGTTTGATTTTGTCTAGATTCTAGATTATCCTATGGAGCTGGACCAGCATGTTTCCAAGCATTTTTATCTTGGATATAATCCTCTAATTTGTAATATGCTTGTTTACAAAGTGTACTTTTAATATGAGTTTTAAATTTTCTTTCATTTAATTGTAAAATATCACAAGGTATTTTGTTGTAACATTTAACACAGTACCCCATAAAAGATGTATGTACTTTAGATAAATGAAACGAACGTGTACTTTAGAAAAAAAGCTTATTGCGAAGGTTCAGTGTGTACACCCACTTTATGAGATAAGATAAAGTGTATTTATCTATGATGTGTTCTGTCTATGTTTTAGAAAAGTAAATTACGACAGATGACAGTTTAAGATGAAAACGTCAGAATATAAATATTCTAAAGTTTTTTACAAAAGGGAAAGATAATAATATAAAATCGACTTGGGTGCTAAAACAAGAGATAATTAAAAGTATGCTTTACAGAGGTAAACAGTGCTATAGAATATAAAAGTGAGTTAAATATAAGTGTCATAGAATATCAATAGGAAAATATATCAAAAGGTGGTTTGTTTAATATAATAACATAAAGAAAGAGTAACGTGTTTATACGTAAATAAACTAAAAGATGTGGTTCCAAATAATGGAATACCACAATCTAAGTTAAATAAAGTGGTAGTATACACATAAACCTTCTGGAATAAATGCTCTAAATGATGGTGAGAACCGCACCAAAGTTCATTGCTTGGTTTAGAAGATCTAAGTTTTGACACAGACTGAAAAGTGATTTTGTCTTATACAGTATAAATTATTATTCACTAGTAACCCGCCCCTGTTTCGCACGGGTTTTACGACTTTACAAAACATCGAGATTTATTTATTATAAGTAACTTAAATATTATTATACGAGTATTATAACATAAACCTTCCGGGAAAAGAAATGTAAATGATAGTGAAACTGCGTAGTTTAGAAGAACAATGCGGTCATACAGACAGACTTGACAAGCGACTTTAATTTATAATGTGTAGATATAATATCTGTTCACGATATCAATATCGCTATAACAATGACTTCCCCCAGGTAGTTGTTGTACAAGGCAAGTCGAGGTGACAGGTAAGCTTGCAAAGAGTGTATGTTGATTCACTGTGAAAGTATAAAGACAAATGAATTTACGGCGATGAACAATTCGTCGGCCGATTGAATTAGAATTGAATTAGAATTGAGTTAGAATTGAATTGAATTGGAATTGAATTTGATTTGAATTTGAATTGAATTTGAATTGAATTTGAATTTGAATTGAATTTGAATTTGAATTTGAATTGAATTTGAATTGAATTTGAATTGAATTTGAATTGAATTTGAATTGAATTTGAATTGAATTTGAATTTGAATTTGAATTGAATTTGAATTGAATTTGAATTGAATTTGACTGTGAAAGTATAAAGACAAATGAATTTACGGCGATGAACAATTTGTCCGCCGATCGCCATTTTGTTCGTTCTTGGGAAGGTTTGAGGTTCAGAAATTGTAGTAGGTTTAGGTCATGGGGTAGAAATCTTGCTGCTTTAGTAAATTCTGTAAATAGCTTGTAACCACATAGCATCACGCTTCTGAGCATCAACATATGGATCATAACCCTATTATTAAGACCATTTGTACCATGTTTAATGCAAATAAATACATTCTCTTCTAGGCCCTAAGGTTAGATAGAGGTGTACACTGTACACTCAGTGAAGACTTCCATAATTATAATTGTAGCTTATTTGTCACTAACTGGGCACTAATCTAGACTCCGAGCTGCTACTGATGAATTCCTGATGGAAAAACTCAAAAACAATTTCTCGAACTTGCCAAACTCCATGCGACTTGTGAGCGCAGTCGCGCTTACGAAAACTACTCCAACGAGGCAGTCAAACAAGTGTACTAAATCAAGTTAACGCGAAATAGTACAAAATACTTGATTTTTTGTTCTAAAAGCAGCTGAGTCAATCCGAGGTGGTGGATGGTGGGGGTTTGTGACGTCTTAACAGTGAGCTTTAAGTTGCCTTGTTAACTTGTACTTGTAAGACTTGTCAAAGATTATGTAGAAAATAAAGACAGTGCAAAAGAAACTGTAGTTTGGTCCATTATTGTTACGCCTGAGGGCGTACACAAAGTGATACTCTATCAGTGAAAACGATAATAGAAGATAAGCTACAGAAAATCCTATTATGCCAACATTGTTGAAAGTCGTTGTAGAAAAACGAAACACTTTCAAAGCTTTTACCACTTGTGTAGACCTTCTGATCGCCCTTCGATTCGTCAAAGACAATCGCGCATTAAACTTAGTCCATTTTCTTTAATTGGAAGCTGCAGTGTTGAACTGCATTCAGTTAAAATAGTGTCCAATTCTGATGTAGGTAATTATTTACCAATCATCTTGAATTTAATTTAAATACATGTGTGGATGCAATGTGGGTGTAGGCAGACTTGGTTAAAATGAAACCATACAATATGATCATACAGACGATTCTGCTATCACAACCGAACGCAGAGTCACCAAAACGTGGTAAAGCATTGATAAAGTCACCGAGTACCGTTCCAGCTCTCACTGTGTGCTTTGATAGTAATGTCGTATCTGTAATATAGTCTATGGGATACGTTTTCAGCAGTTCACGTGCAAAGACTAGCTATGACACTGCTGCTCGTTAATTAATACCGTAACTGTACGGTGCATGTTACGGTGATACTTTTGTTCATTTCTCGGTGCAGCAACGAAACGCTATTACTAACGCGTAATCTGTCTGGAACCTGCGAACAATTATTTTAGATATTTAATATTTTTTTGACACTGATGAATAGGGGTACCAGAAGATATTATAGTTTGAATAAATGACTTTTGATTTGATTTGATTGATTTGGTGATGGAACTGGTATGTTTATACCAGTTCCATCACCAAATCAATCAAATCAAATCAAAAGTCATTTGCTGGCAAGGCTGAGAATCAGCACTTATTGAACGTCAAAATTACATAAGACAGTCCCCCAAAAACGCCCACCCTTCACCACTTCCTAGTGCTGTAAAGAACAGTGTAGTGTGTGTGTAGTGTAGTGTGTGTGTAGGGTGTGTAGTGTAGTGTATGTAGTGCTGGGAAGAAGAAGTAGCGCAACAAACTCCTATAAACCAAACCAAACCTATAAATAACATAACATAACATCACACCTGTATACCCCTAAGGGTTAAGCAGAGAGGTACTATTATCACCCATATTTCGCTAATTATGTTTAAGTCCCATGTAATAGAAAGCGAGCTTATTGCCATCAACCAGGCACAAATCCAGACTCCGGGCTGCTACTGAGATATTCCAGATGGATTAGGTAGGGGTAAATAATGCCTTACCTGCGGAACAATTCAAACACTCAATGTAATTCTTCTAATCCTGAAACATCAATAAGATGGACCCAATAAATAAAATCTTTCCTGTAATTTAGTATAAACTGCTTCATCTAAGAAAATCACAAGCTGCAGTGTCTGAGCTGCATTCATTCTGTTCAACTGAGCGTAAATTTCCTGTAGGAGCTTAGCTTTCTTTGCTGTAGCTATTACCTCTGATCTTAGATTAACCTGGATTTGTGTTGCAACATCATGATTGGATTTATTTGTATTTCCGGTTTATAATCATAGTAAAATTGTTTAACTTTTATACATGCTGGAAACCAAGTATTTGTTGGTGTAAATAATTACAAGAAAACGAGACATTTCTGCTTTGTTTCTCGGATAGCAACGCATCTTCGATGTCTCTAGTAAATTGCACATGTTCGTCAGCCACATTGACTGACATAAACCATGTTGTATACCGTCAGCTAGTATACTATAAAATAACAAGAAAAAAACACAGCAGGATTCGATTTCAAAGGATCCTCGAGAAACTGGCATTAACACAAACTAAGCATATCCGTCAATTCAGTTCAGGCTACACAAAAGTGTGCTACATTCATTATTCAGTACGGAAGGTGTCCTTGTTTCAGTGTAATTAGCCCAAATTGTCCCCGAGACGTTGGGACGCGGTGAAAAATTTGCAACGAAACGGTGTACTTAGGAGATGCAATACACGTTAGGCTAGTTGCATACCACAGGTCTTGGCAGAACTTTACCCTTAGTTTCTGAAACCCAATCTCTAGTTTATCCAAATCAAATTATTTTAATTCACATAATAAACCTGCATGGGCACTTATGAAACGTCAGAAGCTAGGTGCACGGTTCCAATTGGTCGTTTCCTATGGAGAAGAGCCAGCAAGAAACTAAAAGAGTAACCGTCGTGTTACTCCTTTATAAATGGCTTTTACAATGTTTTCAAATTACAGTGTTATTCGGTATGAGAGGACAGTGTAGGCCTATCGACAAGTACCAGGTATTTAGCAAAATATAAAATGGTCCACAAATCTACCGTCTCTTAAGCCTACAATGCTCCCACGTTTAAAAAATCTAAAAGAAAAGAATTTAAATAAAAGATTAATCAAATAATAAAAATAAAAACCTATTTAAACCAAATGACGAATATTATTTTGTTTCATGAGTTTTAAGTTATCATCTTTCTGTCCTTGTCCCATGTTTTTTATGGTCGACGTTGTCTTCTTCCACTCTACCCTGTCAACCGTCACGCTATCATTTACTTCCTTCTCTTTCATATCATTCCTCACCCTATTTGTCCATCTTTTCTTTGGCCTTTCTCTTCCTCTCCATCCATCAATATTTATATTCATCACACTTGTGGTCTCATGTGTTTCATCCTCATCACATGCTCATACCAAGCTTAACGATTCCTTTAAACTTTTAGTCACTGGCGCCACTTTCAAACTTCCCCTCAATTTACTGATTTACATCTAACCCGTATCATTGTCATTTGCAAGATAGTTGCAACTAACGTTGTTCTAAATCACGTGACATCTTGTCTCACTCAAATATTGACTTTTTTTATTGTGGCAAACATTGTGAGCTTGAAGCAATCTATTTGTAAAATCTACTTCCAAATACGCAATACACTTATTTAAAGTCTCTGAAAGCCGACTCCCGTTATAAAACCTTAAAAAAAACTTTTCAAACATCAAAGATATTTAAATCAATCTTAAATCTCTTTGACAAAAATATATGAAAATTATAGGTATTTTTGACAGATTGAGACAGACTAAAATGTGAACGTTCTTAAAAATACGTGAATTACCCGGTTATTACTCTTATTGCTAGAGACGATCAAATCTAGTGATTTGAAGTTTATAGGAAGAGACTATCAATACCTTGGCGCTACTGTATTGACCCAGATAATTAAAGAACATTGGGAAAAAGCGTCCCCACCCTTGTAGCACTTTTTCTCATTATATTAAATTGAATTGAATTGAATTGAAAAAGTCACAGTGGCACTTGCCCGGATTTGAACCCACAACCTCGTGCACGAGAGGCGAGGCCTTAACACGACACACGGCTACATATCAAACTATACATTTCAGCGTTATGTATTTATTGTGTATGTAAATGGTACACCACTGACTACCTGCAGTATTGTCTCTCCTTCTCCCTTTAATCCATCCAAAGGTTGTCTGTAAAAGATCGCTTTTAGCGATAAGACCGCCCATTGTGTCACCCTATGTAACATTTCTAAATTTATTTCTGTAATTTGTATGGTGTGCATAATAAAGAATATTCTATCTATCTATACATTTCCAGTCTAAGCTGACTTCTCATTGTACGGGAATTCTATAATAACAATATAAATTATAGTCTATGAGTTACTCAGTGATATTATAGCATTCTACTAGTGAATGTAATAGTGACTTTTTTTATCGGTCCAGTACTTTTTGAGTTTATTAATTGCAATCAAAAATATAAATATTTTCTCTTTATAATATTAGTGTAGATGACAGAAATTGATGCTGTAGACGATTCTATACAAACTGCTTTCATAATGTGCATTAATCCAGGTACACATTATTATATATGATGAAGAATGACGATCACCCACTCGTACAAATCACTCCGAAGTGCAGACACAACACAACTAGTACCTATTTCGTACATCCAATTCACCCCTTCCAAAAAGACAGATCGCTACACAGAGACGTATCAGTCCCCACATTAGTGGACAGACAAAAAGGATCGTGAATTCGATCTCCATTGAAACCCGTCTAGCAAAAACGTCTTTGATACAAAAGAGCTCATTCCACATGCGAACGTCAAGGAAGCTCTTACAGTTTTTCAAAGGAATAAAGTGCTAGCTCTTTGTGGGGTAGCCCTCGGTAAACTTGATTTATGGTGCAACCGTCTTCTTAGATTTGTCAGTGCAGGAGACGGGTATGTGAGGACGCAAGTGTTGCTGCTAGTTTTTCTGATTCTAGGATATTTTCTAGAGAAGTTTCCAGGATATTTCGAATTGGGATGGAATTGAATTGTAGTGTTCGACTTGTTTTGTAGGCGGCTCTGGTTTAATTTTTAAATCTAGTTCACTTATCACTTTACTACAAAGTAGGATTATTTTTCGTTCGTAAATGTAGATTTATGAGTATAGGTAAATAAGCTTTTAGCTATAAGACCGCCTATTGTGTGAAAATTTATACATTTATATCTGTAATTTTTAAGGTGTATATATTAAAGAGTATTCTATATTCTATCTATCTCAGTATCTATGTTCTCTCGCAGCGTCTCAACGGATAAACATATTTTAATTATTGAGGTATCATAGGATGAGGTAAAAAACTTGCCTCAGCCATGTTAAAACTTAATTAATCGACTAGTTTCCATTTTTAACCGACTTCAAAAAAAGAGGAGATTTATGTTCGTCCGATTTA
The DNA here is from genome assembly GCA_916701695.1 of Agrochola macilenta. Taxonomy (NCBI): domain Eukaryota; kingdom Metazoa; phylum Arthropoda; class Insecta; order Lepidoptera; family Noctuidae; genus Agrochola; species Agrochola macilenta. The sequence continues at coordinate 2,064,314 of OU753554.1, read as the reverse complement.
TTTTTTATTTTTTTATTTTGTACGTTCATCGATATTGTTGTAAATTTTGGACAGATTTTGAAAATTCGTATGACATTTGGCTTACGTGGCTTACCTTGGTTCCAATAAATTTTATTAAGTTTGCTTGGATAGTTTTTGAGTTAGCTTCGATAAAACATATTGTCACTGTTTATAAAGCAAGTAGTGGTAAACGAATTGGTGTGGGGTAGGTAACAACAAAGTGAAAAATAAAGTAAAAAATCTTGTTGTCAAAAACTGTTTTTCAAGAATGTCAATAGTAATAGTTTCGCTCAAAAAATATAATTCAAAATTCAAGTATTTTCTTGAAAGTTAGAATGTTTATAAAACGGGAAAATAAAGCTCGTTTCAACTGTAGAGGTGGAAATGAGGTTGGTTATTTTATTTAAACTGGACAAAATTGAGAAAGTCTTTATTTAGAGCTCTGCAGGTGAGTGAGTTCAAACAAATGGAAATCGAAAATATTCTTTATGAGAACTTTTATAATTTTTAATATAATTATTATTAAGTTTAAATAATTGAGTTAAGATGAGAAACTTGATGTTTGGTTATAGTTCTGTTTTCTGTCAATTATTTGCATTTAATAGTTATTTCTGATACATGCTTAAAAATTCGAGCATTATTTTGACAATATTCTTCGAGATAAATCGAACATGCTGTATATGCAAATAAATGCGTGCAGGCGGCCAGTAATGTTAGTATGAAAATTCATATCTGTCGTGTAATTTAAAAATGGAACGAACTTTTCACTTCGACACATGGCAACCAAGGAGGTAACTTTTGAAAGATATTATTTAAATTTCGATTTGGCTTGCAAATAGAGCTGTTTAAAGTTAAAAAAAAGAACAAACGCACATATTGGCGCGTGAAAAATTATCGTTGTACGTCATTGATTCTAGAATTTATAATTAATTTACTTAATTTTAATTTCCTCGTATTATTAAGAAAAGCACTATAAGCCTTGGCCGCAACCAGGCATTGATGGGCTCACGTATGTGTGCCTCGGCTTCACCTCGTTCATTTTCACGTTCGTCTATCAATGCCCCTTTTGCAGGCCGCGACAGTAATGTACTATAGTTTGATGAAGTTAGCAAGATCGTATCAACCCTTGCACTCAAACAAAGATATAATCAATAATTATTATTTTCACGCAATAACATTGGCGGCCCATCACCTTCAATGTTATCGCGTGGACAATACGTACCTTGGGTAGATATAGTAAAATATTGCGCAATAATGAACCCACGTGGTGCAATAAAAAAAAATTGTTTCTATCTTTTTAGCCTGTACACTTACAGTCCCACACCCAAGCAAAGGCCTCCCTTTCCCTGTTCCACACACGTCTGTCCACTGTCATTGCGAACCAGTCCTTTCGGTACGAGTCAAGTTCGTCCCACCATCTAAAATACCAAAGAAAAATGTACCAATAATGTAATGTGCAATAAAATTAAACTCGCTGAAACGTTTCGCTCTAACGGGTCAACAACATTGCGTAATAATATTGTAGGTAAAATGACTATTTCTCAGCCTCGACAAGCATTCCTGGAGTCTTCTAATTAATTTAAAAATTATACTTTCGTGTTGCTTGTTTGCTGGGGTTTGTGGCAAAAAAATAACAGCCACGGATCGACCGAAGGTTAAATTACGCTTGTCGAGGCCGACTCACATATCGAGATCCGAAACCGTTGATCCCAGCTGTCATTTGTAGATCTTTGACAGGCGTTACGGGTAGTCATAATCCCGAAAGTCCGTGGTATTGTATTACCCAGTAACTCGGTAATTCGCTGATTTTGTTTAGATAGGCAGACACTCCATGTGTGTGCTCCGGTGAGACTAGAAGCCGTCTCCAACATAGTTGGGGAAAGGCTAGGCAGATGTTGAATTTCGTGTTCCTTGACCACTTTTTATAACCAGTTTATTTCCCCACTGGTTGTGCCCCGCGGTTTGTCTCGCATAAGTCTCGATCCCGTGGAAATACCGCGGTAAAAAGTATCCTATGTCCTAATCTAGATCATGGTCTGAACTTTGAAATCGTCTTTAACCCTTTCGAAATTAATAATACAAATCGAAATCGAATGATGACATATTTTATGATTTCCCCTTTAATCTACTTAAATCGAATATTAATAGTCACATAAAAATATTAAAATTCTGCACCATTCTTCCGGAAATTATTATTGGAAGTTTATGTAGGTACCTAATGTCTTCCCAGAAGATGAACTGATGACCTTGTGAAGGCCGCGGGAATTCGGTGGATGTGAGAATCACAGGACCGGTCGATGTGGCAAGGCTTAGCCTTTCAGCTGAATGATGAACACTATGGCTTACGTGGCATGATCGATTAGGTACCTACGTAATTATTAAATGCACCTGCATAGGTAAGTCCTCAATATCAAGTGTGATATCTTTGTCGGAAGGTGATAAGTGATAAATAAATATCTAGAGTATTAAAATGCATTGTAGGTAGGTGCAAGTATTGATATCTTATCTAGATTGATGCAAATTATCACGGTCAATGGTCTACTGGAAATCAGCATATTATCTTAAATAACCTTCAGTATGATAAGTGGTAATTAGCAGCTTTGTTTTTGTTGAACCACATACCTACCTAACAACACGCCTGTATTTACACCAAAGGTATAAGCAAAGCTGAATAGCGAGGTTTTCACCATCAACTTGGCTGAAACTCCGACTCCGGACTGTTACCTACTGACAAATCCTGAGCCAAAATCCATTGACACTGCCAACGAGGCAGCCCTCTTCCTTAACTATCTCAAAAATATTCAAATAGTTTCCAATCCACAGCACTTTTCATCACAACACTAAATTCTTCTCAACAAAATTGATTTGAAATCAAATTCAATTTCCGATCAATCGGGAAATCACCACACGATCTCGCTGTGAAACCAACTGTTCAGCAAAAAAAAATACACAATTTCATCTCCCATGATTTTTTTACGTATAATAGTTCCTTGTACGACCCCTAAGCGAATTTTGGAGGGTTATAAATTTGCCGTTGCTCGGAAACGGGTCGGTGATGAGATAGCTCGGTGAAATTAAAATGTAACAAAATAAATCATGGCGCAGTGAGCGCCCTTGCCCTCGGGCTCCTGTGAGGTACAACATAAATTCGTACCGAGACAGTTTGCAACTAACTTAAATTGCTCGGAGATATTTTAGGAGCGCTGTTGTATGGTTTTTGTATGCCAGAAATAGTGTTTCTTTTAACGTTTTCTCTACTTTTTAAATTTTGGCCCATCAATATTCATTTATAATGTACTAGCGAACCGCCCTGGTTTCGCACGGGCATGTATTGTACAAAACTTCCTCTTGAATCAGTCTATCTATTGCCGAAAACTGCATTAAAATCCGTTGAATAGTTTAAAAGATCTAAGCAAACAGACAACGGAAGTGACTTCATTTTATATAATGTAATGTAGATATGGACACGACATATTCTGGCGATCAAACTATACGATATACTGACCAGTGATGAAAAAAGATCAAAATAAAAATGTAAAAGGCAACCATAATTATCAGTTTTATTAACAAAGCCAGATGGATAAACATTCTTGTCTCGATCTCGGTAAGATAAAACAATCTGCACCGTGTGAGGCTAATACGACCTCCAATCGTCGACAACGGCTGGAATGGTTACAGAGAAATCATTCAGACACAATGTTGAAATGTCTCATGTCCCTGAAATTATGTATAGGTACCGGTACAAACACAGTAATCCTGCTTGGCGGTAGGCATATCTAATCACCCGATTTCCTAAGGCTATGTTATATTTACGAGTATTTGTAAAATCATTGTTTTATTGTTTATTCGGACTTATAATTTTGTTCTGAATAAATCAAAAAAATTATATCTGGTAAGTGGCCGCCTCCTGAATTGACGCACATTTGAGCACATTTTAAAGCATTTGTATTACTTTTCGCAGTACTTCTGGGCATGGCAATAGATTCGCCACTTCTTCTGCGATGTTCTTTTCTTGTAGAGTATAGCGGACCATGAGTTTACGATATGCAGGAAAAGTTTTTATCCACTGCGCAAATTTTGACAAATTAAACTTAAACGAGTTTTATTGAACATACTTTTTTTTATTTTGATACGTCATAGTACAAAAAAAAAAGTTATCGTTAACGAAAGATGTTTACTTTAAAAGTGGATGTATGGCTACCCGGCGGCGAGCGGTGAAGCGGAACGCGCGTAAGTACCTACCTATCAGCTGTGTTATCGCTCGATTCGCCGGCGTAGGTATTTACGTGGGTTACAATACTTACAATGTATTGATCGCTAATTTTATCAGATTCGAACTAGACTTTTTATGTTTAGGCCGTGACCTGAAGTTATTTGAAGAGTAATTCCAATTTTTCCTTCATACTTTAATGGGCTTAGGACCATCAAAATACAGAAAATAAAGCATTATTATCAATTAAATTTACATTACTTAATACCCTATGCCGCTAAAATGGTATTTTCCTTTCACGGGGTTCAGGATTCCATGGGCTCGCATTCGAGGTATGCTCTGTAAGCTGCTCGCAAACTTTCACCACTCGGTACATACACTCGCACCATCTCATAAAACTCGCGGTTAGTGAAGTCTGACATCGTGACCGGTAGGTCTGTACAAGTACGACACACGTTTCCCGCGCTGCGCGGGAAAGCGATTAGACGCGACGTCACACGACAGCGCGTGCAATAAGCGAACTGTCGGTCAGGGTCACAGCGGTGACAGCGCCCGGCGCGCGGGCGTCGCCTTGCCGCCCGGGGAGAGAGGGGAGGTTCAGTGCCGCGCGCGCCCATTGATATTATTACGAATAGATTGTGTCCATATTTTGCTGATTTAAAGTAGGACAAAAAAAATAAAAAATAAATTGAATAAATAATGGAAATGTGTTCTATTACTGATTTTGAACCACCAAAAAAAATTTGCGCACTGGTTAAAAACTTTTCCTGTGTATTTTACATTTAGGTACTTCACAAATGTCAAAGTCGCAATGACTAGACATTCCGTTTTCAAAAATGAGAGCATCTACCAAATAGGTGATAACTTATGCGCGACCTAGTACCAAAGTATAAAAGTACTTTCCCCGATGAGCTCCTTCATAAGGAGCACTACAACAATCTACCAGATAAGTTAACTGAAACTTGTCGGGAGGTGCTGAATGTTGTCTAAACCCTAAGGAATATGCCTTTTTTTAAATTAAAAAAATCTTTTTCTTTTCGCTTTTTTATTTTATTTCTATTACGGACGCTTTTTACGTTCTGCATCGTTCTCACATGTATAACTTCAACATGAATGAGGTCACCAATATTATGCTAAAAATGTTTCGGTGTCTGGCAGCTTGGTCAATTTATGGCAGCATGGGTGTTGTATGTAAAAGGATTCCGGTGGCCTGCACTAAGGCGGGATCAACTAGAAGAAGAGAGCTGCCTGCAGAGTTGCCTGATGCAATGCTAATTCTATTCGATGACGCTTCAATCGGTGAGAAATCAAAAGATGCAGATGGTTATGCGCCAATATCTCCAATCACGGTAACGTTTCAAGCTAAGCGTAGTCACGGTGACGTGGAACGACGCATGTTAACGCTCATACTTAGTTGGGCTGTAACTGTGCATAAGTTACAGGGCACAACATTTGAAACTTATGTTGCTTGGGGAAAGGTTAAAACGCTTGATTGCCTTGCTATAGATGAGTTAGATCCCAACAAACTTTTGAAAAAAACATATTTTTTGCGATTGCAAACTTACATTTGCAGTTGGAGAATTAACCGTGACGTATATCAATATGTGGGAGAACCTGTTTCTCAACTACGGAACCCTTCAGTGTGCGTGGTCCGGCACGCACTTGGCCGGTTTTTTTTTTTCTAACTTGCACTAGAATTTGACCAAGGTTTTGAGATGTTTCCCTATGACACTACATCCGTAGCTCGTATCAATAAGCCAGACTGTCCTACTTATACGTATTTGTCCCATATCTTGAAAACCACAGAACCGATTTTTATGAGACTTGCAGTTTCTCCTAAATTGAAGTAATTGTTAGTCAATAAAAAAAATGGTCACGATCCGATTAATAGTTTCGGAGATATGCGTGGACAAACATACATACAAACATACAAATAAACATACATACAATAAGATTTTGTATATTTGTTTGGAAGCCCTAACAGATACGTGAATATATTGCAGTTCCAATAATATTACATACATACATATCGAATTGAAAACCTTCCTTTTTTTGAAGTCGGTAAAACATATACGTATACAGTTTTGGATTGATCCTAATTTACGTTCACGAAATGCTAGTCTGTGCAACTGGTTCATAGATTAAATCGACAAGTAGAATAACAGCTTTTTTAGTTGAATTGCATATTCTAACGTCATCATCACCATTTCAGCCGGAAGACATCCACTGCTGAACATATGCCTCCTCTAAGCGTCGCCAAATTGACTGGTCCTGTGCTTTTTCTATCCAGCGGATTCCTGCGACCTTCACAAGGTTATCAGTCCAGCTTGTGACCTTCCAACGCTACGCCTTCCGGTCCGTCGCAATACCAGAGCCTTTCAGCTCCATTGGCCACCTGTTCTGCGAGCAATGTGCCCTGCCCACTGCCACTTAAGTGTAGCAAATCTTCGGACTATGTCGGTTACCTTCGTTCTCCTTCGTTATCTTTATTTGTTATTCGATCACGTAGAGAAACTCCAAGCATAGCTCTCTCACGACCACGATTCAGTGCCTTAGGTCATCATTGACAACACGCACTTATCAAAGGCTTTCGTCTTGAGACACTATGGTATGTGAGATGAGAAAATAGAACGCTGCTTAACCGAGTCCTTCCGGCCTTCCGTCCGTCGATTGACCTCTTTCTCGAAGTTGGATCTACATAATTGGACATTTTGTTCTAGGTAGACATAATCATCAAGTAGGTACTTCGAGTGTTATTCTTACTTACCCAAATCTATAAGTTTGTTACAGTCCTACTGCGGGGTAAATGCCTCTATATAATACAGAAAAAAACCAGCATTGCTCCTAATGGTAAACACCAGACTTAAGAAACACGTTTCGGCGTTTTAGGGTTATAAAATTAAAGGTTTCTTCCCAATAATGTCTAAATAAGCCAATGGCGTTCCAAAATAGCTATGAAAATCTATTTTGTACCTACTTTTTTGGTTACGAAACTGGTCCTAATAACTTCTGCGAAACCGGCATTGAGTTACTTTGTGAAAATTTAAAATACCTAATTACCTATCTATATATCTCTATTCTAGCGAAAATAACAAAATTGATAGAATAAATTTTGCAAAACCCGGTACAAACAACGGAATACCGATTTTATCGGTAACATAATAAAACAATAATCGATGTTAATTTGGTTTAGCGGTAATTTCATAACGGAAACGTTTTGGACAATGAGCCAATTTAATATACCGTGGACAGAGTGCAGTCACAATATAGATGATTACAGAAGGTTGGCTCCATGAGGCAACCTCCAAAAGGCTCGTGGCTAAATGAAAACAGCCGCACGGGTCTAGCAAAGGTTGAGCTACGCTTATCACGGTCAGTTCGTGGATGGGTGACCATCCATTTCATACCAAGACCCCTCCGTGCCTCGGAAAGTACGTTAAGCCATTGGTCTCGACTGTTATTTAGAAGTCGGGTAGTCAGAAGCAAAAAAGTCTGATAACCAGTCTTACCAAGGGGTATGATGTTACCCAGTTACTGGGTGAAGTCAGATAGGTAGTTGCTCCATGTAAAATACTGGTATTCAGCAGCATCTCGTCAGAGTAAAAGCCGACCCCAACATAGTTGGGAAATGGCTAGGCAGATTGATTTTGACGGAAGGTCGGCTTCATGAGGCATAAGTACATTACGCAACATAGTTGTGACAATCTCAATCTATTTGTCAAACGAACACCAGTCGCGATTAGCTGCACTCACTGAACGTAACGTCTGTTCTAAAAGTATCTGACGAAAATGTAAACAAATGCATCAGAAAACGTACCTGATGCCAATTTGTAGCGCCATTTACAAATTGAGGGGTTCGATAAGATTATTTCCAATGTTAAAGATGTTTTTCATTTGACAATAAAATGAGGATATATAATTGCATCCATGACTGCCTCCTTGGTCTAGTGTTTGCAAACGCTACTGCTGAGCACGAGGTCTCCCAGGATTCCCAGGTCAGGCAAAGTGTTATTGGGTTTTTCCATCTGAAATTTATCAGTATCAGCCCGGAGTCTGGATTTGTGCCCGGTTGATGGCAATAGGCTCGCCCTCTATTACATGGGTCTCAAACATAACTGGCAAAATGTGAGTGTACTATAGTTACACCTCTGCCTCACCCTTCGGGGAATACAGGCGTGGTGTTATGTTATGTAGGTATGTATGTATATAATTTCATAACCTCAATTTTCGTCGATGATTATTCAATAACAATTTATTAATGTTAACTATTCAAACAATAATTGTTGAAAAAAGTGATAAGATTTAAATTGAAAGCTACAGATGAAAGTGTTACAGAGTGAGTTCATTGAGTGATTGCGTAAGAATTTAACCTGAACTGGGTTCGGTAAAAACTTTCATCAGATACATAAATGGAACAGACTGTAGACGCGCGTTTATGTGTGTGTGCGTTTTCACTCGTTATACAGAACTGACCTACTGTACCTAATCTATTTTATGGCGGTTCTGTGACACCGCAATATCAAAATTGTTTTTCTGCATGTGGTATTTTTGTTTGATTGTTATTTTGTTGTAATTATTCCCTCCGGTTTGTTGGTGAAGTTTTATTAATTTTGTCGTATTGTGTTAAGTAGGTATTAATTCAGCGATGTTGCTTTATATTTGAATACGTTATCATTTATTCATTTAATATTGGTCAATCAGAACTACGAGTACAATATTTATTATTTTTTCATTATTTTTATCATCATTTACTATTTTTGCAACCTCAGCAACGTAATGTTTATGCAAATATTTAATCTACTAATTTAGAACTTACTGACATGCTAGAACTGCCTGCGGTCTAACAAAAAGGCTGGCAGTTTGCCTAACCGCATCTTTTTTGGAAATATTCGCATAAAACTATATAAACTGTAAAACTTTAGTAAATATTAGGCTGGAAGAAGTATAAACTTATCATAAATTATCTTTGGCCATTATTATGATCTAGTCATCGAAAAAACCGCAGGTATTTGCGGCATTCACCAACCCGCACTAGGCTCGAGAGGATTACGGCCCGGTACCTCTCACAGCAGCAGGACCATTATAGGCTGATTGATTATGTATGAAAAAGCCACTTTAAAATACAAAACAAACAAAACTCATCCAAAACAACTAATTGGGAATTCAATAATATCCGACGGACGCAGAATAATTGCGAAAAGATTGAACAATAGGCTTCATCTACACGCCTGAAACTTTTGCGAAGGGGACCCACTCCTGGTTACAGAATGAAAAGGGTTGAAGTCCTGAAGTGAAGCACAATCCTCGTTGGAGCAGAGAAATGAAGAGAAATGAATTAGCACTGAAACTTCTTGTCTAAGTGATAATTCATTTTAAAATAAGTAAAGATAGATTTTAGTTAAGGTTTCTTGAAAATATGAAAGGTAGTGAAACGAAGCAGTTAAATAGTACCCAGGTAGTTATGAAGGATTTTGAGATAGTTGAAACTTAAGTTCGAATGAATAGTGATTATCACATAATTTCTAAAGTGGCAACTCGTATATTCCGTGAAAACTTATGTGAAGTGAGTTGTCATTCCACCATATTCTAGGGATTGACACTGTTGACCGAACTCACTTAAAGCTTAACGTAAGTTTTCTAGAATGGACCGGCAAAACTACTTCGTTTACCCGGTTGTGTGCAACCATTCACCATAACTGTACCACATATCGGGTGTACTTTTTTTTTTTCTGAGGGTGCGGAATTATCAAATAACTTCTCCCGCTCTGGCTGGAGCTCAGAGCCCGCAAGCCCGCGCCTACGGTGGCCGGAAGTCGGCTCGCGACTCCCGACGCCGGGAGCGTCTCCTGCGGCGACTAAAGGCGTGAGGGCGCGAATCTTACTCCCCTTCACGCGTTCCGCCTGCCCCTTTGCGACTATTACTGCTTCGCAGAAGGAAGTGACGGTCTCCCATGCACTCTCGCTCCAAACCATGGCCTGAACCAGGGCCGGATGCGAGAGATCGCCGCCGCCGATCGCCTCCGTGAGGACACGGCGGTGCTCCGCCCAAGGCGGGCAGACCTCCACCGTATGTTCCACCGTGTCGGGTGTTTCTCTGGAGCGCGTCAACTAAGTAAAAGATCTTCGACACAACCTTAGTCGTGAATATGATCTTTAACAGCACATTAAAAATATCTGATTAAAAACATCAAAATAATTATCCGCAGACATCACCGTGCGTCCATATAACATGTACTCACCTTTTTTTTTTTTTTTTTTGGGTTGGAAATCATGAAATGACTCCTCCTGCTCTGGGCGGAGCGAGAGGGAGTGTCAGACTTTTACTGACTAAAACCCACCCGTGTTCCTTCCGTTGCCCGGGGCTGCGATATCCCTTTCGGACAAACGCAACCCTGGCAGGCATTGGCCCTTACGGACCCCGTCAGTTGGTGCTGACATCTCTTTGAGGCGCGCGTGGAACACAACGCGCCGTCGACCTGGGCCTGGTCCTAATCAGACGGCGAGCTACCCATTGCCCACCGTCCGCAAGCCCGCGCCTACGGTGGCCGGAAGTCGGCTCGCGACTCCCGACGCCCGGGGCGTCTCCTGTCTCCTGCGGCGACTAGGGGCGCGAGGGCGCGCATCTTGCATTTCCCTCGCGCGCTCCGCCCCTTCCTTCGCGAGCATTACTGCTTCGCAGAAGGAAGTGACGGCTTCCCATGCACTCTCGCTCCGGACCATGGCCTGAACCAGGGCCGGACGTGAAAGATCGCCGCTGCCGATCACCTCCGTGAGGACACGGCGGTGCCCCGCCCAAGCCGGGCAGACCTCCACCGTATGCTCCACCGTGTCCTCCGGGCGATCCACACAATGGTAACACCCGGGCGTTTCTTCCCGCTTTATCCTGAACAGGAACCTCCCGAAACAACCGTGTCCGGTGAGGACCTGCGTCAGGCGGAAGGTGAGGACGCCGTGGCGCCTCTCTAGCCACTCCTCAAAGAGGGGACTTATCGCCGCAATTGTGGCGTGCCCAAACATGTACCCACCTAAAACACCATTAACATTATACCTAAAAGAATATTCAGTGTTTTGTCTCGCTCCCACCATCACTTTCGCGTCGCCTATTAGTCGTCTTCTCGGTAGTCACACAGTTTCTAGTTATTTATCATCTTTCACACAGTCCATCCATCGTTTCTTTGGTCTTCCCCTACTTGTATTATCATCATCATTTCAGCCGAAAGACGTCCACTGCTGGACATAGGCACCTTCAAGCACCGCCACTTCGACCGGTTCTGTGCTTCCCGCATCCTACTCGTATAGCCATCGACGTTCTAAACCACTAGGTCTAATTTTGCAAAAGAGTTTCATAAATTTTATCGAAGGTGAGTACTACAGAACGGTTTTTGAAAATCAATCCCGTAAAGGGGTTTAAATTTTTTGTCATGGAACTTCGTAATTTTTACCGATGGGAATTTTCATCGGACACAACTTCTAAACGAAGCTTGATGAATCCAAAGAAACAAATTGATAAAAATAATAAAACTAAATGTTTACTATTATGGAATTTAAAAAAAAAACTTAACGAAATATTTTCAAAACAAATGAATGGGTAAGCTTGGATATTATAATTAAAATAAACTGTAAAACAATGTCTATGAATAGCCGGGAACACTGCTATGGCTTCGAGGTCACAGTATTAAACCAAATGGAGGCATTAAAGCGTGTACACTATTGACACTCTTTTAGAGCACAGAGTATCAAAATCAGTGGAACAATTACTAATGACAACTTTTTGAAGATTAAAGTCATTTTGTTATAGATTAAAGACGGCAAAGGTGCACAATTGCTTATTATACTCTCCAATCACACGAGCTGCGCCCTACGATTTCACGCACATGGAAATTCCTGCATTATTCTGGCATAAAAAGTATTTTTACTGTTCTTATATTCAAGTAACAGGGTCAAGATCGATCATCAAAGGTACTGGAACGTAAATCTTCTTGCAGATCCTCCATTGTTGTACAAAATAATATTATCCGTTACCTTAGTGGTATTCCCACTTAGTGTTACTATCATGACTTGTTGATGATCTACACATCTCCAAGTTTGTCATGTACACATGTCATGCTTTTTACACCTTCTAACACGTTACTCACAAACACTGATCACATATATACCGGTACAATTACTTACAACAATAAACAACTATCACTAAAATTATACGTAACTATTAATGGGGGGCACAGGGATAAAACAGTTAAAATTATCAAGTTTCGATGAGTGCATCGAAATTTGATAATTTAAATTAAATACTAGCCACCATATTATGAGTTATATACAAAATTGACAGATCAGATTATCGTACCCTGATAGTACATGTAGATATGTTCGTGACAATGAAATGCCGGCTGTCGCTGAAAACTAGCTGTGGCTCTGATTCGCACATGAGTCACAGCATTAAGGCTCGTGCAGACCAGCGCGACGTGACTCGAACAATAGAATTTCTAAGAAAACTTCACGGTATAACAATAACCAGTGTCGCGTCGCGCTGTCGCGTCGCGTTAGTCTGCACAAGGCTTTATGCTGAGCCATCACCGTTTTGCGTAGATGTGACGCTTATTTTAACCTTTTGTTTTTAGGGTTCCGTACCCAACGGGTGCCAAACGGAACCCTATCACTAAGCCTCCGCTGTCCGTCTGTCCGTCTGGCTATCGGTCTGTCTGTCAGCGGGCTGTATCTCATGAATCGTATTAGGTAGACAGTTGAAAATTTCACAGATTTAATTACATTTCTATTGCCGCTGTAACAACAAAAAGTTTAAGTCTCCATACAATAAACTTTTCATTTTGAAAAAAAACTATCCTTGGCTTGTGAAGTGTCTAGGCTCATCAAGTAGAGAACAAATATATTATGTTTTTTATCTTCAAAAATGATTTAGATTTTCACTAAGATGAAAAATAATAATAATTTCATTTATTTGCTAAATAATGTACGGTGGTACGGAACCGTGTGTCTGACTCGCACTTGGCCGATTTTATTTTTTCTATATAAACTTTATGTTTAAGTTGATAGGAATAAACACAACCTTGCTGTACATCGCACACGTCTCCACAGAGTAAGCAACTCGTTCATGGGTCAATGTATACGCTTTTACAACAAACTTCCCATTGACATTCGAAACTTACCCATTAAACGATTTAAAAACTGTATTAAAACCAAACTTTGTAAAAAAGGGTACTATAAAATTTCAGATTATTTAGAAGATAAAAAAGCTTGGGATTGAGCTGCTCGCTCTGCTAAGCCTTGTGAAAACCATAAAACTTGACATTTTAATTATTCATCACAATAAACCAGTTTTATATACACATTGACATTGTTGAAAATTATGTTCAAAATGACACGATTACTTTGTAAAGTATTATATTATTTTAATTATTGTGTATTTGAGGACTATGTGGATATTTTTATTTTCCCTTTTCATTTCTTTGTTTCTTTCTCAGTTTTAATGATGGTCTACCAGTTTGAGTAGTTGATGCGGCCTACCCAAATATCCTTTCCTTGGTATTGTTCGTCGAGTTGAGCTCCTTAAGTTCTGAGTTGAGCTCCACGATTACTGACAAATGCTTGCACTGACTGGACAGGTCCACTCAAATCTGTGTGGTTCTTTCCTCAAAAGACCATTTCAGACACTAATCTACATGGTCCTCACATGACTTGACCAAGATTATGTCTGGACTTTAAAAGAGACTGTGACCTCTGAGTTTGTTTCGGCTTTTCTTCTCAGAGTAGTCAGATAGGAAACACCGACCTCACCAAGCTTATTTTTAATATTTTTTTATATGACGTGTAAAAGTGATTCCGATATCCTATTTACAGAATAAACAATTTCATTTCATTTCATTTCATTTCATACGTCATAATATCTTTTGATAAACTTTTTTCAGTTAACCAACGGGAAAGTAGGAAAGAAGGAAAGTATTCTTACTGTCTTCTCCCGTTGGTTAACTGAATTATTTACTCTATGTCTAATACTCCTCGTATTACTCGCGGTACGAACAAGTTTTATAGGTGCCACCTTTACGATCCTCGCTGGAAATAACTTTACACGTTTTCCGCGATCAATCCCCTGGATTGGACACTATAGTGTCCTAGCATTATGCTGAGATAGCTTTATTTCGATTTAGAAGAACTCTTTTGCTGACAAAAATTTCCGATGTATGGTTTCTAAATTGAAACTTTAAATTAACGTGAAAATTAAACTGTCACAACTCACAAACTATACTTTTTGAGAAGTTAATGAGTTTAGAAGACTGAAGATTTTAAGAATCTTTGCATTGTATAAATTCAATAGCACATGTGTGAGTACTATGTACCTACTATAAAGGTACCATTTACTGGGTACGTCTTGCATTGACTTGAATGTGCCTTGGCGGCTAAGAGTATGTCATGCTCATGAGTTGGATCATTTAGCTCCCTTAAAAATAGTTGAGCTGAATGGTGCTAATCCATGCGTCAAGTTAGTGAACGGGCGCCGTCAGTAGGGACTAGAATTTTTTTAGCTGCCACGGCTTATTTTATTTAAAATAAATTTTTGAATTTCTTTTTTTTTATTAAGGACGCTTTTAACGTTCTGCGTTGTTCTCTTATGTATAACTTCAACATGAGTGATGTAACTAATATTATGTAACCATATTTAGATTTAAAAGAGTGTCCGTGGAGTTACTTGCCCGTTCTTCTCCATTGGTACTTACTACGCTTTGGAATGGACAACTAACTTCATCTTTCTGACTGACTGACCCCTTGACAATTCAAAAGTGCCTGTATTTGGTTTATTTAAAATAAATGCTTTGAGTTTGAGTAAGTGTGGCGGTGTTTTTCATAAACCCCACATTTTTTACCTTTTAATGCAGCACATTTTGGTAAAACATTTAATAAAAGCACAGCAGAAAATACCACATTCAAATATTTCAAATGCGGGCTGCATGAAACATGATAGTCAATTACAGCATGCAGTTTTATAAATCCCCGAATGCAACTGTACAATAATTTCGGCTATCAGCGTTCGGGCTATAACGTAAGTCAGGGGAAATTATCTTGCTGCAAATATCTGCTGCATTGTGGCGGAAATATTTGGCTGGCAACACTGCTAAGTTATGGAGTCGGAGTAAGAGTTTTATTTTAGAAAACAACTGTGGTTGCAGTAGAACAATTATTTGAATGAGGTAACGTTTAACGGTAAAAGATAAGTAGGTTATTTTATTTTTGGTTCACTATAAAAACTATAATTAGCAACACACAGTAACATCACTAACTACGTCATTACTGTTCGGCTAACATTAAAACCATGATGCTGACAAGACATTTTAATTTACAAAGTCCATTTGTCCAGTGAAAGTTTTGTACTGGTTATTGAATATGGTTGTACTAGCTGTTGCCCACGACTTTGTCTGCGATTCAGTATGAAAAGTAACCTATAACTTTATCCAGATCAAGGTCTACCAATATGCCAAATTTCATCCAAATCCGTTCAGCCGCTTTAGCGTGAAAGCGTAACAAACAAACAAACTTATTTTCGCATTTATAATATTAGTATATAAAGAACATAGAACTTAGAATATAGAACTTAGCTGTCATTATAGCATTTATAAAAGTGTCAATATAAATTGTTATAGTTGTTATTTTCTGAAGAATACAGTTTATAATTCTAACTTCCTAATAACTAGTATAATCCTAACTATAATATGTATAATATATAATTCAGGGCATGCCCTAGATTAGGTCAAAGGATATTTTTTATCCCGATAAACTAATATTATAAATGCAATGCAGTGAGTTTGTTTGTTTATTCGTTTGTTACGCTTTACGGCTAAAACAGTTGAATAGATTTGAATTAAATTTAGAAGATGGTTAGACCATGACCTGGATTAGGATATAGGATACTTTTTATCCCGATATTTCCACGGGATCGCATCTTATGTTGGTGAATACACGGGGTGCAGCTAGTAATATTATAAATGCGAAAGTGAGTTTTTTGTTACGCTTTCACACAACAACGGTAGAACGGATTTCAATGAAATTCGGCACACAGGTAGACCATGATCTAAGTTAGTTCATAGGCTACTTTTATCCTAGTAGTTCGTACCCGTGGGATAATTTCCAACCTCCACACGGTTGAAGCCGCGGCCATAAGCCAGTAATATCTAAGTATCTGGGGATTACTAATTGCTTTGTAAAGTACCTAATATCAAAGCAAGTGCAAACAATATTACGTTGTTCAGAAACTAGAGACGTTAAAATTAAACAATCGTGGCTAATAATAAAGTAGTTTATTTTAGTCTATTTGCGGTAACAAACGTTGCGGTTAGAATCCACGCGATTTACTTGTAAAGTAATATATTGAGTTGTACGTTATGTGGTTTTACGTTTTCTGATTAGGAGTATTATGGATAGTTCTAAGTTTAAAAAAACAAAGACATGTTCTCCCATACATTCCATTTGCAAACATAAGTTTGTACCTCAGAGTAATATAGTTATTACTCTGAGGTTTGTACGCAAAATATTGAGAGATTTACCATTGTTATTATAAGACCATAGACTTCATATAGGTTTTCCTGTAATCTATGAGTAAAAAACCATTCTCTGTATTTTTTGTCCATTTACATCAACTTAATATTAAAGTATTTATAATAAAGTTATACAAAAAAAGATTGAGATCCTCACAACAAGCCCAAGTCATTTGGTATGTCACTGGCATATTATGGCCAGTGCAGTTTGCATTTTTTTTTTGCGTTTTCCTCTTTATTCAAAAAAACATTTATTTACGTTACACGTCCGTGTTTGGGTCACAGAAATTCATAATATTGTGTACCAAAAATGCGCGTAGATGCATGATTTCCTCGTTGAAATTGAATACTATTCGTTGGTTAGTACAAATATCAATTACTTGGTAAAAATAGTACGTTTTCTCTTCTACAATAATAATAAAGCGATTTTTTCATTATTTATTTATTTATCTAGCAATAATCGTTCTCCTGATACATATTTTGGCAAAACCTCATGTAGAGCTCATTTGAGAGCTCTAATTTGCGGATTCTGTTGAATATAATTCAACAATACAATTTTTCTCATATTATAAATATCCGATACTTTTATAATAATAGAATACATTTTTGTTATATGGCTTTTATATAAAAGCCATATAACAAAAATGTATATATAAACAAAAATGTATATATATATAAAGAAAAAATGACTGGACCTTATTAAATTTTCGACTGACAAGGTTTGGAAACAAGTCTGAATATCTCCGAAGTTCTACATCATTTTCGGACGTAGTATTTATACTAAAATAATCTCCAACATTAGCTTAAAATTAATATATAAAAATAAAAAAATATTGCGTTTTCTATTTTTTTAATAAAATAAAAATACTATATATTTCACTGCGCCAGCGATGTGCGCTCAGTATCGCAAGAATGCTTTAGCGCAGCGCCGAAATGTAAGAGGGCTCTTAAGTAGATTCGGAGCAAATTGGCTGTGACAGACAGACAGGCAGCCGGCCAGACAGATACGAGTGATCCTATAAGGGTTTCGTTTTTCCTTTTTAGGCACGGAACCCTAAAAACGGATTGTTTTATGTAACAATTTGGAGCCTTTTGTTATTTGATAGGTATGAACATGTATACGCTTATGGAGAGCGCCATCTTTGATTCGCTTTTATTCAGTTTGCGAATAGATTCGCAGATAATGGTCATCTTTTATTAACTTGTATTTTAAAGCTCGTGTCAATACGATAGAAGATTAGGTTTGCTTAATTCCAAAAGACCAGCTGGTCTATTCTACAAATACTCACGGTGAAAACTTAGAACTTAGCTGTCATTATAGTGTCAATCTTTTTTTTTTTTTGGTTGGGAAATCATCAAATGACTCCTCCCGCTCTGGGCAGAGCGAGAGGGAGTGTCAGATTTTTACTGACTAAAACCCACCCGTGTTCCTTCCGTTGCCTGTGTGCCGGGGCCGCGATATCCCTTTCGGACAACTTGCAACCCCGGCAGGCATTGGCTCTAACGGACCCCGTCAGTTGGTGCTGACATCTCTTTGAGGCGCGCGTGGAACACAACGCGCCGTCGACCCTGAACTGGTCCTAATCGGACGGCGAGCTACCCATCGCTCACCATCCGCAAGCCCGCGCCTACGGTGGCCGGAAATCGGCTTGCGACTCCCGACGCCCGGGGCGTCTCCTGCGGCGACTAGGGGCGCGAGGGCGCGAACATTGCCTCTCCCTCACACATTCCGCCTCCTCCTTCGTCGTCATTACTTCTTTGCAGAAGGAAGTGATGGCCTCCCATGTACTCTCGCTCCGAACCATGGCCTGAACTAGGGCCGGACGCGAGAGATTTCTGCTGCCGATCGCCTCCGTGAGGACACGGCGGTGCCCCGCCCAAACCGGGCAGACCTCCACACTGATATACCTCTGTCTGTCTCTTTGGGGAATATAGGCGTAATGAAATACCTACTTCTAAGAAATTCAGGTTCTACAATATTGTTTCAATGTTGGTGATGATACAAGAGTGTTAGTTACATAACTCTGTATAGAGCATATTACTCAACAATAACATACTAAAGTTCTGAAGTATGTCATAATATTTTTAGTATCGACTTTGCTATCAGATGAAACGATATAAAAATTGATACATTGAAATCAGGACATTGTATCAATCTTTTATAACTTATTTACGGTTTCATTTCATTTCAGACAATTAGCTAAATAGTTACAATTTGTTTTGAGGTTCATAATCTGCTATTTTGAGTAGGTATGTGCCTTTTATAGAATCCGACGTTTTAATGACATGCCATTTACGCCATATTGCTGATTTAACATACATATAACATCACGACTATAATCCCCGAATCGATAGGCAGTGATGTACCTGTAGACCTTAGACCTTATGAGTGCCGATTTAATGCAAAAAAAAATGCACTTATGTTGCAAATGGATCCCTGAATCTAAAAATGGAACGACCTTTCCAACGACACCTAACACCATGGGATAGATGAGGAAAAACAACATCCTCACTTTACGTGTAGGGGAGATACCTTAAAAAAAATATTGTTTCGTGATTTTATTTTACCACTTTGTCGGCGTGATTAATATGTATATCCATGCTAAATTACAGCTTTCTAGTACAAATAGTCTCTTATCTCTGAGCTAAGCCGCCGACAGACAGACCGACAGACAGATGGACATGGCGAAACTACAAGGGTTCCTTGTTTATTACGTAACCCTAAACATACACATAAAAACAGCTAAACAGCTGAATAAATTTTAATGAGATTTTGTATACGTATTCATACCACATGAACCTTGAGGAGGTACACAGGCATAATCAAAAAGGAACAACCACTAAATTGGTGTTTTTGTGAAAATCTGAAATCCACGTACTCGTAGTCGAAGTAAAAACAAAAAAAGCAAGTAAAGTAAAGTAAAAACTTTCATACACACTCTGTATTACCTACCTGCTAATTATTGTAATGATATAATTATCTATACATTTTTGTTTTTCATACAAATGTCGTTCAAAATTCTAATGTTATGTTCTGTACATATTTACTTATTTAAATCTTCATACAAACTGCCTCGTTGGTCAAGTGGACACAAGCACTACTGCTAAGTATGAGGTTGTTGTTTTTAATCCCAGGTTGGGCAAAGACCAACTGACGGGGTCCGTAAGGGCCAATGCCTGCCATGGTTGCGAGTTTGTCCGAAAGGGATATCGCAGCCCCGGCACACAGGCAACGGAAGGAACAAGGTTGGGTTTTAGTCAGTAAAAGTCTGACACGCCCTCCCGCTCCGTCCAGAGCGGGAGAAGTTATTTGATAATTTCACACCCAAAAAAAAAAAAGGTCGGGCAAAGTGTTGTAAGGTTTTTCCATCTGGAATTTCTCAGTAGCAGCCTGGATTTGTGCCCGGTTGATGGCAAAACGCTCGCCCCCTATTACATGGGACTTTAACATAACGGATAAATTTTGGATTGATAATAGGTACACCTCTGCCTACCCCATTACAGGATAACAGGCGTAATTTTATGTTATTTTTGTTTTTCATAAAAACTTCATGCTTCATGCAACTTCTTCAACTAATATTTTTGTCAAATAAGTTAATTCTGTAAACAATTGTAATTCTTATATCTTCATTGCAATGTCTTCTGCAATCCTCGATGAAACCATGTGGTCTCTTTTATACTTGATTCAAAACCAATCAGAAATTTAAACCAAAAAGAACCGGCCAAGTGCGTACTGTCTTACGTACAATGAAGGGTTCCGTAGTTGGGATGAATTTATCCCAAGAACAAACTTAACATTGTAGTTCAAAAACATGGTCTCCCATGCATTCCAACTGCAAATGTAAGTTTCTACGCACAATATTGAGAGTTTTACCATGTTATTTTAAGACCATAAGATAAGATAAGATAAGATATTTTTTTATTTGCATAAAACATGGTATACAAGGTGTTATTACAAAAATATAGATCGAACATGTTTTGCTTAAAACTAAAGCATGCAAACTTACTTATTAACATAGGACTTCTTTTAAGTTTTCCTGTAATCTATGAGTTAAGAACCATTTTCTGTATGGACAATTTTCATAGATTTTTTTAATTGAGATCCTTCCGACAAGCCCTTTCATTTCATATATCACACGGTACAGCTTCCAAAACTTTTTATAAATTTTCCTGTTTGGCCCCGAAAAGTGCCCATATTCAAAATTCATTTATTTAAGTTAAACCTCCGTGTTGGGGTCACAGAAATTCATATGTGTACTAAATTTCAACTAAATTGGTCCAGTAGATTCGGAGCTAATTGGCTGTGACAGACTGACAGATAGACATAGGTACCCCAGCCAGCCAGCCAGACAGTCACACGAGCGATCCTATAAGGGTTCCGTTTACCTATCTCGGTACGGAACCCTAAAAAGAAACCTAATTACCTCATTAGGTCTCGTGTTCCCCCAAACAGGCTATTTATAGCGTTATCAAACTCAATAGCCCCCATATCTCTCCGATTCGGTGGCCACTCGTGATATGAATGTGTTATCGTGTATCATGGTACAGGGTGTTGCTTTCAATTTAGCTTGACCAGTTCGTGTCCATTAAAACGGTAATTTCGGCTATAAATATAGCCCGGGTTGCCACTGGGCTAATCGCGCCATCCAAAATGCGTTTTGTGGTCTTAAATATTAATAAGGACAGGATATATGGCGCGGTGTGCTGGTCCGATAGTTCCGTTTGGGGTAGATTGTTTTGTTATTGAGTAGTGAATTGAAGTCAATTATCTTTTATGGGAATGTCGAAACATTTTAACTATTTAATTAATTATGTTCTAATTATATTGTTTATTTAATCTTCATTGTGAAGCTCTGAAGTTAGGCTCATTGCTTTCGGGGTTACAAAGTTTTGTTTTTGGAAAAATAAGTACACAATTTTAAAGATTCTTATTTTTACAGCTCTCAAAATAATAACTTCCGGTACTCTTTTGTTATATTATTATTCTTTGCGAACTCATTTTCGATGCGCGTTTACTTTTCCTTACTCAGTCAACCGCGCTTATAACTCAACAAACAAACAACTGAATCTTTTAAAATATTTCCACATCCAAGTAGATGAGAGGTGCCTGAAAAAAAATCACAACGTACTTCCATCTTCACCTCTCAAAAGTAGGTTAAAGACATTTCATCGCGCCTCAGGGAAGGTGGCACAGCCTAAAAAAATACCCAACGATTTCTTTATTTTCAGACAGTGTTGAATAAAAATGTATGTGATTAATTTATACTGTGTCGTTATGTATTAAGGGACAACCTCGTTATTTAGAGCCCGATCAGATACCCGAGGGCTGTCGTAAATCATGGATAATGTATTTGACAGTAAAATATGCTTGAAATGATAGTATGTATTGTGTTTGACTTGGTAAATGGATGTACCTACATAATTTTGTGGTTATTTTGGTTAATGCGATATAGAATTTAACACACACTTAGTATTTTTTCAATCAATCTGCCTAGCCTTTTCCCAACTATGTTGGGGTTGGCTTCCAGTCTAACCGGATGCAGCTGAATACCCGTATTTTACATGGAGCGACTGCCTATCTGACCTCCACAACCCAGTAACTGGGTAATACGATACCCCATGGTAAGACTGGTGTCAGACTTTCGGGCTTCTGACGACTCT
Source organism: Agrochola macilenta (assembly GCA_916701695.1). NCBI lineage: Eukaryota > Metazoa > Arthropoda > Insecta > Lepidoptera > Noctuidae > Agrochola > Agrochola macilenta. Next base: position 2,041,901 of record OU753554.1, on the reverse strand, counting down.
TAACGACTGTCAAAGATCCACGAATGACAGCCGGGACCAACGGCTTAACGTGCTTTCCGAGGCACGGAGGATTCTCGGTATGTAAAGATGGTCACTCATCCACTGACCAACCCCGGCAAGCGTAGCTTAACCTGATGGATCGACCAGTGCGGCTGTTGTTACTTAGCCGCGAGCTCATACTACTACACTTAGTATTTTTTAATAAATGAAAATCCTACAAAAATAAATCAATAGAGGTTAACCCTATTTTACTAAAAACTAATACACTGGGTATTTTATCCAGAAACATAAAAGTTTCTGGATAAAAACATGATAATATAAAAATCTAGTTAACGTAATCAACTTTTTGTCAATTACTTAGTTCTTAAAATAACTCGCTGCCATCTTAAAAGTAAGTTTTATATTTCTAAAAATAAAATATGATCACAAACTCAACAGGAAAATATGAATATTTGTTCACGATATTCTCGTTTCCTACAAACGAACCTCTAGTTAAATAAATAGCGGCAAGTGCGAGTCGGATTCGTACACTTAGTGTTCCTTACCACCGTCCTCCACCTCCTTAACAAAATTCTAAAGTCATTTATTCAAACTAGGCTGAGAATCAAAAATTTTCGAACGTCAAAATTACATAAGACACTTCCCCAAAACGCCCACCCTTCACCTTCACCTTCACCTTCTTCTTTGGTAGTGCGTTAGCTGGGAAGAAGAAGTGGCGCAACAAACTCCCCAGCAGCACAGCTGTCTGTTCAGTTAAAAGAAAAAAAAAGATTCTAATAGTATTCAAAATAATTTACATTACGCAACACAAAACATAATTTAAATTATTAGCCATATAGTCGTATAAGCTAACACACGCCAATATACCAAACAAAATCATCGAGAACAGAAATAAAAACTAAACGTAAACAGAAATATCTAAATAAAAGCCTCCAGGCATAAAGGGCGTGCCCGCTTACATGTAGTTGTAACTGGAAGTTATAAATGATAAACTAGGACCATCGAGGTAAAATAAATAAAACAAACAGTTAATTACTCATAACAATAAATAATATGATCAATTGTCGAGGTCACTAGCTAACCACATATTGCAATACAACTCATAAAAAAAAACATTGTAATGAGTAGATTATGTCAACAATAAATTAAAATTAAATTAAAATAGCTGGACTTATAAAAAAACTAAAATTAAAAAATTTAATTAATAAAAATTAATTAAATTAAATTTTAAATAAAAAAACAATTATATAAACTCATATAACTTGTCAGTAGGTAATCTGGAGAAAGAACATAAACATTGTCTTGAGTTAATCACAGTGACCAACTATTCTTATCATTTAAGTAGTCGTTGCCTTTGAACAAAGCTTGGATTTTACTTTAGTTTTAAACGCATTAAAAGGCAAATCTAGCAAAGAAGAGGGTAGCTTGTTATAAAAGGTTATACCAAGCCCAACAAATGAGTTATGAACCTTATGAAGCTGGTGAAAGGGAGCTCGTAGTTTGTCCTTATTTCTAGTGTTAACATTGTGAAAATCACTGTTTTTAGTGTATAAGTATATATTTTGCCTAATATACTCGTACGATGTTGGCGAAGATGAATTGAGATGCCTCCGTGAGGATACCAATATCTTTGAAAAAATCTCTCAGAGAACTCTGGCACCTTTTTTTTTTTTTTTTTTTTTTTTTGGGTGGGAAATCATCAAATGACTCCTCCCGCTCTGGGCGGAGCGAGAGGGAGTGTCAGACTTTTACTGACTAAAACCCACCCGTGTTCCTTCCGTTGCCTGTGTGCCGGGGCCGCGATATCCCTTTCGGACCAACTCGCAACCCTGGCAGGCATTGGCCCTTACGGACCCCGTCAGTTGGTGCTGACATCTCTTTGAGGCGCGCGTGGAACACAACGCGCCGTCGACCCGGGCCTGGTCCTAATCGGACGGCGAGCTACCCATTGCCCACCGTCCGCAAGCCCGCGCCTACGGTGGCCGGAAGTCGGCTCGCGACTCCCGACGCCCGGGGCGTCTCCTGCGGCGACTAGGGGCGCGAGGGCGCGCATCTTGCATTTCCCTCGCGCGCTCCGCCTCCTCCTTCGCGAGCATTACTGCTTCGCAGAAGGAAGTGACGGCTTCCCATGCACTCTCGCTCCGGACCATGGCCTGAACCAGGGCCGGACGCGAGAGATCGCCGCTGCCGATCGCCTCCGTGAGGACACGGCGGTGCCCCGCCCAAGCCGGGCAGACCTCCACCGTATGCTCCACCGTGTCCTCCGGGCGATCCACACAATGGTAACACCCGGGCGTTTCCTCCCGCTTTATCCTGAACAGGAACCTCCCGAAACAACCGTGTCCGGTGAGGACCTGCGTCAGGCGGAAGGTGAGGGCGAACTCTGGCACCTAGCTGGTAAATAGCTCGAACAGCTCGTTTTTGAAGGACAAATATATTTGAATATCAGCAGCTTTGCCCCACAGCAGAAGACCGTAGGACATAACGCTAGGAAAATAACTAATTTTAATTTTCAACTTTATTTTATTTTTATCATTTATTGAAAGCGGTGATATAAATACACAATCTGTGAAAATGTCAACTATCTACCTATTACAGTTAATGAGACCCACTGACAGACAGACGGACAGCGGAGGCTTAGTAATAGGGTTCCGTTTGGCAGCCTTCGGGTACGGAACCCTAAAAAGGATGCTTTCATTCCTGAAGGCCGGTTCAAAGTAACAATAAGAGCTGCTCTTTTCATAAACATAAAAGTTTTTCAATTACTTGAACGGCGCTCAGTCGGGAAACAAAGGATTAATCTTTAATTGCCTATAAAGGGGTACCTACACACTTGTATATATTGAAGACAAAGTTTATGGAAAAATTCTTGACTTTATTTCTTGTTTTGGTCTGTTTTAATGGACTGCCCCAGAAGGAGGATAATTTTTCGAGAGTTTGATGGATTTTAACTTTTATTAGGTGTCGTTTGATTCATCATAATTGTCAGAGGGACATAGGGCATATAATATGTATATATTTAATGTACAAATAAAATACAAAAGAGGTAGGGGAAGGTTTAAAAAAAAAAATTACAACAATGTTGTATAAAATAAAAGCAAGTAATTAGTCAATTCCAAATTATATATTGATAAAACTAAAAAGCTTGAAATAAAGCAAATATTAAATAAAAAAACCCGCCTACAAAAACACATAAGTAACTGAAAAGAGAAAACAATAATTTTGTTTTTTGTAAGGTATTGCAGGAAGAACAAACACAACCTGAAATATGGTGTAACTTTTGTTTGTGTGCCTGCAAATCTTACAAAAAAAAATCAATGCTTGTTTTTCAGTCATTAATATTTTCCAACAAAATCTATGTGGCATTACCAATAAAAGGGATGATCTGGAAATATATGTAAGCGAAATTTCTAAGGAACTCAACTTCTTATGTATAACTGAACATTTTCTGAACGATACTCTAGCTAAACAATTTAATTTTACTAATTATATTATGGGGTCTTACAATGCTAGACTCAATAAGAAAAGGGGAGGTTCGATGATATTAACTCATGGCGATAGTAACGTAGATGAACTGCAAGTATGTAAGCAATTATATAAAATTGATTGTTTTGATGTGTGTGGAGTTAGGGATATTGGAACCAATTTGTGTGTAATTTGTTGTTATCGAACTCCCAAAAACAATAATTTTGACAACTTTATGAATGAGCTTGAAAAACTGTTGCAGCATTTCCTAAATAAAACAAAAACATAAACAGTGCAAAAACAACAATAAACTGTGTATAATTTGTGGCGATTTTAACATATTGAAAAATGATCTGAAACTTAATTCTTTTATATCTTTATTAACTTGTTTTAATTTTAGGTACCTGATAAATGATCCTACCTTTCGAAGAAATAAATCCGAATCGTGTATAGATAACTTTTTAACCAACTTACCTGACTGTCTTATAGAACACACGTACATCGATCACAATGGCTTATCGGATGGACACGCTGGTATATTCTGTACTTTACGTTTAGAAAAATCTACGTTTAAGAAGCGATCAAGTTATGTACGTATTTGTAAAACAAAATATAATGTTGAAAACAAAAGGAACTACAGACAAAAGTTGTCTGAGACTGACTTGAGCACAGGCATAAATACATTCATCACAAAATTCAAAGCAATTCATTCTTCCGTCTTTAAGAAGGGTAAGGTAAAAGTTAATATCAAAAGGAATAGATGTTCGAAATGGATAACAAGCGGAATAAGGATAGCTAGCAAAATTAAACGTTTCCTTAACACTTTAGATAGGACACAATGCGATAATTCAGTTTTGGAGTATCGGAATAACTATATTCGAACGTTCAAAAAAGTGGTGAGCTGTGCAAAAAGGAATGATGTCAGAAAACAAATACACATGGCATCAAATTCTAGTAAAATGATATGGCAAATAGTAAATCGACAGCGCAACGCTACCAAAGATATGAATAATGAACCAATTATACTCAAGATAGATAACGCAGCAACAAATAATGCTTTAGAAGTGGCTAATATATTTTCCAAACGGTTTAAGAACACAGTCCACTTAGAGGCTTGTGACAAGGAATTGGCAAAGACTTTCTTAACTGAAGGTATAAGTCGGGTAGAATTTAATATGAGTTTTGATGCAGTCTCACCTATAGAAATTTTTAATATGGTAAATAAAATGATCAACAAGCCCTCTTCGGGTTATGACGAAATTCCCTTAACCATAATCAAAGATAACATAGACTTATTAGTGAGTCCACTAGCATCTCTTTTTAATGAATGCATCGAGGAAAGTCTTTTCCCCGATCAGTTTAAATTGCACGCGTGCTTCCAGTTTTCAAAATAGGATCAAAGACGGACCCTGGCAACTACAGACCAATTTCCCTCTTGCCTATATTATCAAAAATACTTGAAAAGATAATGAAGGATAGGCTCATTAAACATTTAATAATGTACGATATCCTAAATGACCAACAGTTTGGTTACCAAACATCATTAGGAACCACCGATGCTATTGAGGCGTTGGTAGACGATGTTATTTGTAACTTAAATAATAAACATAGAGTAGCTGGTATATTCCTAGACCTCAGTTCCGCCTTCGACACAGTAGACCATGGTATTCTCCTAGCTAAGTTAGAACATTATGGCATACGGGAAAATGTGTTGAAGTTATTTGGCTCTTATCTGCATAACAGACGGCAGTATGTAGAGATAAAATCGGTGGTAGATGGAGAAGAAAACGTTTATACATCTAATTTAGTTACGGTATGCCGTGGTGTTCCTCAGGGATCCGTTCTTGGTCCAATCTTCTTTATTATATATTTAAATGATTTAATGGAGTATATCAAAAAACGTGTAAAGGACACTAAACTAATAATCTTTACTGACGACACAAATGCGATTGTTACTGCAGACGATATACTGGAATTAGAATCCAAGATCAATGCTCTCTTGAAAGCTTTTGAAAACTGGTTCAGTACTAATAATTTGACACTTAATGTAAATAAAGCAAATGTGTCAACGATGAACGTGGAAGCAGCTACTAAAAAGCCTAAACGTAACGCGCAAATAATTTACAAAATATTATCTTTTTTTTGCCGAGGGTGGCAAAATGCTCATAGCGCGCTCACTTTAGGGTTAAACATCATTAAATTAATCAAACAACTTAGCCTATCGTTTTCCCCTGCTGGGCATAGGCCCCTTCCAGGCTGCACTCTGCACAACACCCTGTGCTCCCTTTCGCATTTAGTTTGCCTCAGCCACCTTTTTAAAGTCGTCGGTTCATCTTGCTGGGAGGCGTTCAACACTACGCTTGCCGATACGCGGTCTCCACTCCAGAACTCGTCTGCTCGACCGGCCATCGATTTTTCGAGACAACATGAGCAGCCCACTGCCACTTCAGCAAGCGTACAAACAGGTTCAATGCTGCAAACTGTGGACTGCAACAGACTGCGACAGGCCTGTAACAGTCCATTGACATTAGACATTAGGCATGTCCTAAGTTGCGCCACAAGACCCGGTGTTCCATCTTCTGTTTCCAGCCTGTCCCACCAGTCTATTTATGGTTCTCGGTTCATCTAGCTGGTTGGCCCACGCTATGCTTTTTAGTTGGTCCGTAACCAAATGACCAAATGACAAAAACGAATGTCAAGTCCTTCTCTACGTTTGCCCGTCTGACCGTCCGTCTGGATGACATCGACCCATTTTACTCGGTAACTATGGGCACTATAAATCGATGGAAAGAAGATGTATACCCATTATTAAAAAGATGATGATGTTTCGAAGTAATTTTGTTATTTAAGTTAACAGTTTGTGAGTTATGGGATATTTTTGGTTTCCAACCGCAGAAATATCATTGATTTTTATAGATTTTTCTAGAAATACTATGAAATACAAACTTATTTTTGGGGTCGATAAATGTGCCTGCGGAAATACTCATACCAACTACGGAACCCTTCACTGGGCGTGGTCTGACACGTACTTGGCCTGTTTTTTATTTGTGCTATACAGATCTTGTCTCTTCTCTCCTGCCAAAAACCTCTGGAACATTAAAACAAATAATACTGGTCCTGTGTTATGCTCATGTTTCGGTCCTATATAGTACTTCCTTACACACTAAAAGTAGCAATAATTTTCACTTTGCTACTTTTTACCATGATAAGCGGCCTTATTTGGCGCGGCTTCGTTCCTGGGCCATTCTTTAATATCTGGAACCAACCCAGAAACTATTAAAAATAGTTTCGCGTGCAACCGGAGTTAATAGGTGCATTGAACCCTATTGGTCCTTCTTCCTAATATATTATTTGCTGTTTCTCTCAATTTTATGTAGCAATAATATTTTTTTTTGTTCAGCCAGAGAACATCTTTTTTTTCGGTGGGAAATTATCAAATAACTTCTCTCGCTCTGGCCGGAGCGGGAAGGTGTGTCAGACTCAAAAAAAAAAAACTCAAAGCATTTATTTCAATTAAACCATTTACAGGCACTTTTGAATTGTCAAGGAATCGATCAGTCAGAAATATGAAGCTAGTTGCCCATTCCAAAGCGTAGTAGGTACCTATGGAGAAGAACGGGCAAGAAACTCCACGGACACTCTTTTAAATAAATTGTTACAAAATATCGGTTACATCTTTCCATGTTGAAATTAAACATGTGAGAACAATGTAGAAAGACGTGCACGTTAGAAGCGTCCTTAATAAAAAGATAAAACAAATATTAATTCAAAAATTTAAATCAGCCAAGGCAGCTAAGAGTTGACCAGTCCCAACTGACGGCGCCCGTTCACGAACATGACGCATGGATTAGCACCATTTAGCTCAACCATTTTGAAGGGAGCTAAACGATCCAACACACGCGCCACCATCAGCGAGACATCTGAGTGAGCATGACATACTTACAGCCGCCAGGGCACATTCAAGTCAATAAAAAACGTATTACCCGGTAAATGTTAGCTCTTTAGTACATAGTACTCACACCTGTGCTCTGAAATTATATAATACAAAGGAAATTGATTTTATACAATGCAAAGATGGTTTTAAAATCTCCAGCAGGTGTGAGACAGACTTTTACTGACTAAAACCCACCCGTGTTCCTTCCGTTGCCTGTGTGCCGGGGCCGCGATATCCCTTTCGGACAGATTCGCAACCCTGGCAGAGCCAGAGAACCCCTGTGGATTACAATTAATATTCTACTTAAGAGCTAAATGTATATTTGAAATGTTAGTTTTCTTTAAGAATAAATTAGAAAATAAAATTTAAAAAACACCTCCACAAAGATTTCTTATTTCTCTTTCCTACACCATCACTAGATCCTGTTTGTTCACCATCTATCTATAAACTATTCATTGAGACCATTCCAATGAGCTCAAACACGATACAGTGCGCGTCACGTAAAAATAACGCTAGTCTTTTACCTGCGCACTGAGCGATTTATCGATTCCAGCCTATTCCATAGTACTAAGTAGCTAATAAAGTACTTATTATGATTCTACAATAAAACAATTACACTTATATTATAAACCCAATACCCTAGTACTTTCGGATGCAACTGTATCCGTGCGCAGACACATCCCCTGCACTGTCACTTAGCGTTCTTTTTACGTGACGCGCACTGTACCTGTGCTGTAAGTTGGTGAAGGAGTTCGGTATCCTTCAAATTCCAGGTGATGCTGCAGCATCAGTTCAAGGTTACTATGTTCTTCTAATATCATTGGAGTAACAGAATACCAAATTTCAAATCGATCAGACCTCTGAAAGATGCTCACGTGCATTCATCAACTAGAAAATAATAAATAATATAATATATAATAATATAAAATAATCTGTAAACGGCTGAACCGATTTTCTTAATTAATAGCTAAGAACACTCTCGATCAAGTCACCTTTCTCATAGAAAAATAACAAAAACACAATCGATTCAGCCGTTTGGGAGCTACGATGGCGCAGAGAAACACACAAATACACACGTTAAACTTATAACACCCCTCTTTTACCGTCGCAGAACAACCTATTGACGTCAACTAGTATCAATATGACTGTCTGTTATCGTGTATCAATATGACTGCCTGAGCTTATTGGTTCGATTCCCAGGTTGGGCAAAATATCATTGGGTTTTTCTATGAAGAATTTCTTAGTAGTAGCCCGGTGTCTGGATTTGTGCACGATCGGTGGCTATAAGGTCGCCCCCTATAACGTGGGACGTAAACGTAACAGGTGAAATGTGGCATACCTACCAATGGTACACCTCTGCCTTGCCCTTTGGAACAAGGCGTGATGTTATGATGCTATATAAAAACTATTTACCTCAACAAGTATCAATATTACTGTATCCTTTTAACTATAGACTCCACGTCTGAATTGGCTTATACACAGTTTCGAACTGTTTCCCTACAGAGCAGAGGTCAGTACAAACTGGTCACATTACTATAAATACATACTTCATTATAGGCAACTAAGAGCTACCTTTTCGGATACCCTTCACGTTGTCGGTTACCGATATTAAATTTTTGTGTATTTGCATAATAGGGTATTTTATTATTTGTGTAGGTAATTCAATTTACCTTAATATTGACCATCCAGGGCTCATGTAATAATAATTTGATCCCATAAAATATTGGTATTGCATGAAAGCAGTGATAGTAAAAGGGCTAATTTCATTTAAATATTCGAACATTTTTTTTTTCTGAGAGCATTTTCTTCTTGATTTCAGCCAAATTATGTCCACTGCAGAACATAAGTACCGGTCGATGTATAGCGACGATTGGGGAAGCCCAATCATCGCTATACATCGACCGGTACTTTGCTACGCCGACCAACGGATCCTACAATATTCCATATTTTTTATTAATAGGTTTGTTACAGCTGTAGTGGCAATCATGTCATTTGGTTTAAAGGACAGGTGTTTAGGTCTTTATTTTTATTATTTTATTTATATTCTTTTTTTCTTTAAGATTTTGTGAATGTGAGAAAGTTGTAGGCTTAACAGACTGTAGATCTGTCGACCATTTTTTATTTTGCTTTGATAGGCCTACACTGTCCTCTCATACCTATTAACACTGTAATTTTAAAACATTGTAAAAACCATATATAATTTTAAAAGAGTAGCCGTGGAGTGTCTTGCCAGCTCTTCTCCATAGGAAACGACCAAATGGAACCATGCACCTAGCTTCTGACGTTTCATTTGACAATTCAAAAGTGCCTGTGAATAGTTTAGTTGAAATAAATGCTTTGAGTTTTGAGTTTTTTGAGTTTCTTATGAGCCCTTGTAGGTTTATGTGAAATATTTTTCTATTTTTTTCTAATTCACGCGACCTTTACCTGGTCTTTAATCTGAAAACAATATTGCTTGTAGGTAGTATTGGAAGTGGACTCTGCAAAGAAGGAGAAAAAAACCCAATACAATACTAAACTCATACTCAAAGCATTTAGATAAAAATAAACCAATAACAGGCACTTTTGAATTCTCAAGGGGTCGGTCAGTCAGAAAGATGAGGCTAGTTGCCCATTCCAAAGCATAGTAGATTCCTATGGAGAAGAACAAGCTAAAAACTCCACGAACACTCTTTAAAATCAAAATATTAGGTACACTGATTCCTTTTCATTGCTTTTAGGGTCTAGAGCTGTCAGAAACAAACATCCACTCTTAAATTCTCAACGTATTCCAAGGCACATTTCAGACAAAAAAATAAGTCCAAAAAGCTTTTGAATGTATACTGCATTCGCGATTTAGTTTCCAAACATGTAAACAAATACGTATTTTTGGGAAACAACTTTAATATTCATAGTACTCAAAGTTCAGCTTGCGATACAACTTCAAACATTTTAATTACTGTTTTAATAGTAGTCATTCTGAAATCAACCTAACTCAGTTTATATTCGATAAAGTAGAAATAAAATTAATTGGAAACAAGGATTTGAATAGACTGTAAGTGAAAACGTCAATACTAACTAGAAAGTTTTATCTGAACCGATCGAAACTTCTTAATTAGCGTTCGACCGAGAACAAACGATATCGCATCAGAATTGACGTGAAATAATTGGAGTTTTTGTGACCCCCCTTTGCGATTGGGGAGTGAGATGTCATTGTAGCCGGTACTGTATAGCCGAGTGTAATTACATCAGACGTTTTATTTTTGACTTCGCGTTTGTTTTTGTTAGTGTTATGATTGGGTTACATTACAAATACCTCGTATATTTTTGACAGCATTTCTTTTCTTGATTGTATAATAGAATTGATTAATTATCTACTTTAATTCTGGTCAATTTCATCAAAGTGTAATTATTTTGGTTTAATAACTAGCAGAGTATGAGGAAACAGTCCCTAAGAGCACTTATATAGTGTAAGCTCAGCACAGAACACGCAAGCTAACCACTCAAGGCCACTGGTAAAGTTGGCAACGTCGCAAATAGCTGTCAAATATTTACCAGTTTTTATTAATTTTGCAATAATACTGTATGGAAATATGAAATGTGGCTAACTCAGTCAATCCGCATAGCCTTTTCACAGCTATATTGGAGTCGGCTTCCAGTCTAACCGGATGCAGCTGAATACCAGTATTTTACATGGAGTGGCTATCTGACCTCCACAACACAGTATCTGAGTAATACGATACCCTTTGGTAACACGGGGTAACAGACTTTCGGGCTTCTGATGACCCGTAACGACTGTCAAAGATCCACGAATGACAGCCGGGACCAACGGCTTAACGTGCTTTCCGAGGTATGGAGGAGTCTCGGTTTGTAAAGATAGTCACCCATCCACAGACCAAACCCGGTAAACGTAGCTTAATCTGATGGATCGACCCGTGCGGCAGTTATACTTAGCCACAAGCTCCTCAAAATGTGGCTAACTAGTGAACTAAAATATTAATTTTAAATGCAATCATTAACGTAACACTTAGATTTAGTTTTAGATGTAAAAAATTGTATTTGGAACCTTTCCAAATTCAAATGCAGCGTTATAATTGCAATTCATGAATAATATTCTAGTTCGCTAGTTAGCCACATTTCATACTTCCATACAGTAATATTGACAAATTAATGAAAACAGCGAAATATTTGAAATTTGACTTGAATATACTGAGGAGATCCCCAAATTTGGTCAAGTTCTGATGAGTGTTTTTTGAGTTACCTTCAATATCAATACACGTCGTAATATATCCGATGTTGTGGTTTTTTTACTAACTGACTGTAACTGTTATTTACATAGCATGTAGTGGTATATGAATTTGTGTGGGTTAGGTACACAACTAAAAAGTGAAAACTAAAAACAACCGACTTCCAAAAAAACACCATTTTACACTTTGTAAGTGAAAAATAACATAAAGTTTGGAGGCATAAAACGAAAATACAAAACCAAAGACACCGACTTCCGACATTAAAGTTATTTTTCACTTTTTTTAATCTTGATATTGTAGGTAGCCTATTAAAACTGTTATTTTATTTTCATTCAATCTTGGAGTTACCTACATAAAATCCTATAAAGTGTTATTCTAATGAATACAAATTCTTGTACAACCAACAACCCGAAATTGCTATCAGCTGAAATACCTGTACATCCAGCCGATTAATTTACTTTCCGAACCAGTTTATTAAAACCTCTGTTAAGCCTGGAGACAAATTACAGGGGGTTCATTTTATGCTGGTTTATAGTACAAAATGAAGTTTTGTTGCGAACAAAAGGAATAGAGATGACATATAGCGATTTATGCGGGTTCGCTTTACCGGGACCCTTTGTGATACTGTCATTGCGGTATTCAATGAAAAACTGCCAAGGATACTGCGAGATCTTAATTTTTTACTTCAAATTAATGGTGTGGCGACGGGATCGGGAATGATAGAGTTCTGAAGGGAATTACGAAACGACTTTGCTAGGATGTTCTATGTTATAGGGTTGGTTTCCGCACTTAGTCCGTCAGGTGGACCATTGTGCGTGGGCCATGGCGGCCGTTTGGTGGTTATTCCAACCAGCCCACCTCCCTCCAGAAGCTAATTAATGCTCCTGGTTTGTTTAGAACTTCTGTGAAGGATCTGGGTGACCCGAGGGTTTCTGTTCTACTCTGGGTGACGCCTGTGCATTCAAAGAGCACGTGCGCGACGGTTTTCTCAGTCTCCATGCACGCCCTGCACAGAGGACTGTCCGTTATGCCTATTGTGTGAAAATGTTTGTTTAGAGAGCAGTGTCCCGTGATGGTCCCCGTCACCAGGCGCAGGCCGTTCCTGTCCAGCCGTAATAAACGCTTGGTCAGCCCACTATCCAAAGATGGCATAGCTTCCTTGGACTGCCTGCAGCCCGGTTTCGAGGTCCACCAGTTCCCCGCTTGTGTGTGGGTGAACTCCTGTAGCCACCTGCGTATTTGGTTGAAGGGGATGGGTACGATAGGCTCGGGTCCACAAACTGCCGCGCTGGACCCCCGTCTAGCAAGCTCGTCAGCTGCGTCGTTACCTAGCGATCCGCTGTGTCCTTTTATCCATTGCAGTGTCACCGTGTTGCGACTGGATACCGTTATTTGTTCCAGTGCATTGTGACATTCTAGTGTAAGCTTCGAGGTTATATATTTTTTCCGTAGGGATTGGAGAACTGAGGCGCTGTCGGAGAGTATACGTATGTGGGTGTCCGTAACCCTCCTGGCTTCTAGGGCGTGGACCGCTTGTATGATGCCCACACACTCCGCCTGGTAGACGGTGTTGAACATTCCCAGCGGTCTGGATATATTTATGTTCGAAGATAGTGCGAGAAGACTCCGATTCCAGTACCGGAGTCGGTCTTCGATCCGTCGGTGTATACCCTCATCTCTTTCGAGTCTGAGTAGTCACACTGTTCTTCTGTGAGTATTATACTGTAGTGCCTTTGAAAGTGGTGTGTTTTCGGGGCTTTGTCGCAGGGTGATGTCATCATTGGCTTTCGTTTGATAGCATCTTCTTTTATGCGTGTGTGCTTTACTCTGGAGTCTTTGGTTAGGGTTCCTGATAGATGAAGCCTAAATGCGGCCAGGGTTGCCTCCTCCCGCACGATAAGGTGCAGAGGCGGCAGTCCCAGCATGGCCTGTAGGGCGGCAGTGGGTGCGGTTCTCATACTGCTAGTGATTGCAACACAAGCAAATCGCTGCAGTTTTTCGAGATCTTTTTGAGCTGTGCTCAGGTCTGTCCTGGGCCACCAGACCAGTGAGCCGTATGTGACAATTGGTCGGATGACTGTGGTGTATAACCAGTGGGTGACTTTGGGGCTAATCCCCCAGTTCCTGCCAAGCAGTCGCTTGCATTGCCACAGGGATATGCTGGCTTTTGTAGTGATGTAATTGGTGTGTTTTGCCCAATTCAGCTGTTTATCCAAGAAGATGCCCAGATATTTGGTTTCAGTTGATAGACTTAGGGTTGTTCCAAAGAATCTTGGTAATTGTAGTGTCGTCAACTTCCTCTTCTTTGTGAAGAGAATTAGTTCGGTTTTTGTGGGGTTAACTGAGAGTTGGTGCTTGTTGCACCATACCTCTACTATTTTTAGGGCTTGTTGCATAAGGTTGCATAGAGTGTTTTCATGTGTCCCATTTATTATTTTGGTTATGTCATCAGCGTAGCCTACGGTGAAGTAACCTTTGTCGTTGAGTGTTTTGATGAGGCTGTCTACTACCAGATTCCATAGAAGTGGCGAGAGGACGCCCCCTTGCGGGCAGCCCTTCGCAACGATGGCCCTAGTAGTGTCATTTACTGTGACTTGTACAGCTCTCAATTTGAGCATGTTGGTGATCCAGCCACTCAGGGTCGAGTCTATGCTGTGTCTGTCGAGGGCCATTTTTATACTATTAAACATGGTCTTGTCAAAGGCGCCCTCGATGTCAATGAAGGCGGCCAGTGCTGAGCATTTGTGGTCCACTGCGCACTCAATTTTGGAAACCACGCTGTGCAGCGCGGATTCCGTTGATTTGCCTGTGGAGTACGCATGCTGTTGTTTGTGCAGTGGTCTTGCCCGGAGAGGTCCATCTCGGATGTGCCTATCACAGAGTCTCTCGAGGGTTCTCAGTAAAAAGGATGTCAGGCTTATGGGTCTATAAGCCTTGGGTTGTGTGTAATCAGTTTTACCAGGTTTGGGTATGAAGATGACTTTCACCTCGCGCCATGCGAGAGGTATGTATCTGAGTGCTATGCAGGCTCGATAGATCTCCACCAGCCATGGTGCCAGACGATCTACCCCCCACTGCAGCAAGGCTGGGAAGATGCCATCCAGCCCTGCCGACTTGTATGGTTGAAAGGTGTTAATAGCCCACTTTATTCGTTCTTCTGTTACTATGTTGCGGGCACTTGACCTGTCCTGATCCATTGGGGTCCATTCTGGTTCAGCCTCCCACGTCCTGTCCTCCAGGATTGTACAGTCTGGGAAGTGAGTCTCGAGAAGGACCTTACTGGTTTCATAGTCAGTAAGTGTGTATGAGTTATCGGGTTTTTTCAGCGCGCCAAGAGTTCGGTCCCGATCGGTTGATAGGAGCTTCCTTACCCTGGCGGCCTCATTATTTGTCTCAATGGATTCACAGAATTTCCGCCATGCCATCCTCCTGGCGGTTCTAATCTGTTTTTTGTATGTATATTGGGTCGCTTTGTATAGCTCCCAGTCGTCTGGGAGTCTCGTGTTTTTTGCTCTGTTAAATTGCTTACGTAGCGCATCTCTGAGTTTACTAAGTTCAGCGTTCCACCAGGGGCTTCTCTCGTTCTTGCTTTGTGGCGCTCTTAGTTTACAGCATGCGTGGTATGCTTCAGTTAGGTATTCGGATAGTTTTGTCACGGTGTATTCTAATTGGGCTTGGTCCTTTATGGTTACTTGTGCCAGATGTCTAGCCAGAAGTGAGGCTAGAAAGCTTTTGTACTCGGGAACATTGGTGCGCCTTGGGTTTCGCCTCGGTGCAGGTTTTTTAGTATTTGTGGTTAGTGAAAAACGGATCCTTCTGTGGTCTGAGCAAGAAGGCTCGTCCGATACGTGCCAATTTGTGATAAAGTTTGTCGCGTTTTCAGTAGCGAGTGTTAGATCTATGATAGTTTGTCCGCGGGCTGTGACCCAAGTGGGTTCTGAGCCGCGGTTAACAATGTTAAGGTTAGTAGAGAATAAATAGGTGGATAGTACCTCTCCTCTGGAGTTCGATGCAGCGCTGCCCCAGAGCGGGTGGTGGGCGTTCGAGTCAGTGCAGATTATCAGGTCCAAACTGGCGCGCTCGCAGTGCTGTACCAGGTCGGCCATCTCTTTTGGCGGGCAGTCTGTGGCCTCGCCTGGCATGTATGCCGAAGCCAGTACAACATCTGGAACGCTACCTTCGTTTTGGAGCCTGACAGCTGTCAGGTCTCTGGAACAGAATTGGGTGAGTGGCATAAAGGGAATTTCTCTGGGTATGTAGACGCAGGTTCTTGGTCTGTCTGGGCCGTGTGTGTCGAGGATTAGCTTACCTCCGGTGTTACCGAGGCCGCATATTCTATTGTTTCTGATCCACGGCTCTTGGATCAGTGCGATGGTTCGGGGCTTTATCTCCAGCGCCATGCGTAAGCTAGCCGTGGCAGTCTGGCTATGCTGGAGGTTGGTCTGTATTATGTTGAGGGTCGATGACGGTGGCGGAGAGGGGCTAGTCGGAGATGGATCCATCGGATAGCCTCTCCACTGCCTCCTCTCTGTATCTGTCTCTGTCATCGTCATCGTGGCGTTCACCCGGCGACGAAGCGAGTAAGCGCTCGCTCCAGCCAGGTGATTCGGGTGGTATGGTGTCGACGTCGTCAGCCATTGCCGCTCTGGCCATGTCCTCTTCCAGTCGGTCAATGTCTGCGTCATCCGTCTGTGTCAGTGTCGGTTGAGTCGTCTTCGTGCAGTTGGTCTGGACGTCAGAGGGTTGGGTCGTGGGCCAGAAGCGTACGTATATCGACCCAAGTAGGTATGATATACGTCGCTCCCGAGCCCGGACTTTTACGGCTTCCTCCGGTGGCACACCTAGGGTCAAATAAGTCCCGTAGTTGTCCCCACCGACGGTAGTCGCCCTGTACAGTGACCACCTGGTGATGTCATACCAGGTATTCTGACGGATCAGAATACCGTGGAATCTGGCTACGTCACCTCTGTACTGAGGGACAAATAGTGAGACTCGGACACGGGTGGGCCCGTCAGATTGTCACAGTACTGTGAGTGTCAGGTCAGTCGTCGGAAGTTTAATCTGGGGTACGTTCTGGGTCAGCCAGGTCAGGGCATAGTCGTCCTCACACCACATCTGCACGGTGCCTTCCGCTACCCGAGGGTATCCGCGGAAGGCAGGGAGTGGTGCTGTAGAGTCTGCGCTCATGACCAGGTTTCCTTTGTCAGGTCTCTGGAGGGGGGGGGAGGCAGATTGCTACGGCCAGCCGCGCCGGGATATCCTTCGTGGCTCGCGCGTAGGTCCTCTGCTCCCCTTGAGCGGAGTGGATCCTCACCCGTTTGGCGTCCCCCTGGATCGTGCTAGACGAAGCCGTATCATCAGGGCGTCCCCTCTTCGCCGGCCCTGTACCGCTCGGTCCAGGCTGCGGCTTGGAGGTGCCTGGCTGGGTGTTTTTTGCCGGCAACGCCGGGTGTAGGGTACCACCTCGCTTGCTCCTGCTGTGCTTAGGTCGAGGTCGGTCGTGGTGTCCGTCTGTGTTTTGGGGTTGGCTGTCGGTCCTGGCGGACTTTGTCACGTGCAGAGGCTTTTCGCGCCGGGTTGCCCCTTCGCAAGCTTGCCCCCGCACGCGTGGTTCCGCGTCCAGCCGCTTTGCGCGCTGGGTTTCCCCTTCGCGCTCTTGCGGCCGGTCGCGTGCGTCCAACCCCTTTTCGCGCTGGGTTACCCCTTCGCGGACTTGGGGCTGGTCGCGCACCTCCCCTTCGGCGTCCGATCGCGCTTCGCGCTGGCTAATGCCTTCGCGGATTTTGCGCTTTCGGTCGCTTACTCTCTTCCTCCGGGCCAGGATTTTCTCGCGCTTTGTCAGCGGGCGTACTCCATCGCCGGCTACCGGAGGAGTGTTGGGGCTGCCAGGTCCGTCATCTTTCCCCGTCCCTGTCTGTCTGTGCTGGTCTTGGTCTTTGTCTGGGTTGGTTATGCTATTCCGCACGGTACTCTGTTGCCAGATGCTCGTGGGAGGCATAACCCTTGTAGTGGGAGCTGGCGCGTTGGTCGCAGCCGAAGTAAGATTTTTGGGCGCGTTTATCGCAGACAGTGTTGTGGGCGCTAAATCAGCAGCCAGAGTTGTGGGCGCTAAATCAGCAGCCGGCCGCGCTAGAAAGCGCGGCATCAATGTGTCCATTGAGCAGTTTGATGCCCCCCCCATATTACGTTGGGGGCTAACCGCCGGAGCGGTGTGGGATTCCTCGGCATGGCCGGGACCCACCTGGGTAGATTTTTTTTCATCCTGCTTGTTCATGGTTGGAGGTGGGCTTTTTTGGAAGCGAGGTTACCCTTCCTCTGGGACCGACGGGATACGGGGACGGGAGGGAAGGCTTTTGGTGAACGGAGGTGGGTTTCATTGGGGTCACCCTAGGCCTGGGAGTTGGCATAGGGGTTTGAGATCGACCGTCGTGCCGCGACTGTGGCGCGGCGGAGGACGTGGCACAACACACACTCGAGGTGTGCCCGTCGTGGTCAGAGCCGCGCCGCAGTCTCGTCGCGGCGATCGGACCGGACCTCTCGCTCCCCGGCCTGGTTAACGCCATGCTGAGGGATGAGGGGTCCTGGGCGGCAGTCGCCTCCTTCTGCGAACACGTCATGTCCCAGAAGGAGGCGGCGGAGCGCGCTCGGGAGGACGATCCTGCCGAGGCGCCGCTCCGAAGGCGGAGGAGGGGTCGAAGAAGACGTCAGTACGATAGTCATCTTCGACTCCTCCCAGGTGCAGGCCAGCAGGCAACGGGTGCGGGGGCACCCTTGCCTGTATCGCACAGGCCTCCACCAGTGCCGGACGGGAATGGCCAGGTGTTCCCGGCCATTCCCGTAGCCCCCCAAGCGGGGGGGCATGCGGGGCCCGCCAGCTAGGCGGGCATGCGCCGGGAGGGTCGTGGATGTAAAGGCTGAGCCGGTTTCCCATGACCCTCCCATCACGGCGATGCGGGAACACCGCTGAGTTTTAGTGGGTATACTGTCACTAGGACAGGGAGTCCCACATACCCCGACTCGTCCCCCACGAGCCGGGGATGCATAAAGCATTTCTCAGCGACAAAAAAAAAAAAAAAAAAAAAGGGGTTTGAGATCGACGGGATATGTATGGATAGGGAGGGATGGCTTGGTCTGGTGATGGGTACATAGGAAGGGGTATGTGGGTTACCCTAAGTCTGGGATTTGGCTTTCGGGAACTTCTCTTGTCCGGGATCTTTTTGAAGAAGATGCTCCGAGTGCGGAACCGCCCACTAACAATCAGTGTAACCGTCAGTGGTCGGTCCCGCAGCCGGAGTTGGGCTATCCGCAACCTGCCCACCCGCTCGGTTGCAAGAGAAGAAGTGCCTGGCAGTCTGGGTCGCCCCACCACGGATGTATGTATACATTCGCGTTGGAGCGTTCCAGCCCCCCCTGAGTCTTTGCTAGGATTTTGGTTACTTCTTTTCTAGGGCACTTGCACTATTTATTGGGAAAAATGGACAGAAACTAGCCGGGAAATAATTGATTCTTAATGTGAAAAAAAACAACATACACTACGTGTGTATGTTGTTTCGTAACGTACCTATACAATAAAATACCCATTAGATAATATGTAATTTAAATATATGCGAGATTTAAATTTCAGTTTCTCTCTAAATCCAATATAAATAATAACAGAGCACATAAAAAAAACTAAAAGATTTCTTTAGAAAAGATCACAATTTTCTGTAACATGTCTTAGGTTAAGATTTCTTCATTTTCGTCTGTCAAAGGCACGTCGAGACACGTCAATCCAAAAGCACTTAAGGCTTGATGCCCTGTAAAAATAAAAATATTTATTTAAAAAAACGTTTCCAAGAAGATTTTTCAGGAGTGTAGGCTCACCTTTTTATTTGATTGAGCAAAGCAAGTATCAGATGCCTATTCAGTATATTTCTGTTTGATGAATAAAATGATTTTTCTTTTATGATCCCTAGGTACACTGCTACAAGGATCGTTTAGCGCTGGAAGGACGTTGTTGGCAAAAAAAAAAGAAAAAACTTAAATTAATTCAAAAAGGTAAATATATTTTTTATCATGTTTATTATAAAATAAAAATGATATTTAAATTTATTTAAGTTTATAACTAATAATATTTTAACCACGTATGCTAACCATGGTTTGAACACGTGGTTAAAAATTGCCAGTTAATTATATTTCAGCCTGTAGTCAATATAAGTCTGAAATCGCCAATCCGCCTTGAGCAAGCGTGGTGATCAATGCCCATGCCTTTTCTATATGAGAAGTGGCGTTTGACCGAATGCACAAAGCCGAGCGAACCGGAGCGAAGAATCGTCGAGCGGCGCGCGCTTGTTGGCCCTCAGAATCCGCTCGGTGTGCCGTTGAAACCGATAAACTGCTCTTCACCGTCGGTCTGGTCTGCGCTGGTTCTATAATTCCAGGCGCTGAGCGTAGAAACTGCCACGAATCGCCTTCAAAGTCCTTTGTTTTTATACGTCATTTGTGTTGTAGTGCGAGTAACACTTGGTTTTAATTTGACAGTGTTGACAAGTTGACAATGCCTCCTCTAGCATCGGCCGCCGAGGCGGCTCCGTGCTCTATGTTTATACAATTTCATTTGTTACCCTTTAAGCGAAATTGCAAAATGCAGCCCGCACAAAGATACCATTCTATGACCTCATTGGGCAGTATTACCAACAGAAAACTCAGGGCATATTTTAACAACCTTTTACATCCTGCTTTGTACGTATAACACAAAGAGATTTTAATCCATTACACGCTTTATGTTATCATCATCTGGACGGGTATGCGCTTGTGGAGAGAAAAAATGTGTGGCTATGAAGTAAGCGGATCATGCCTGGTGAATGGGCTCAATTGGGACTTATTAAAATAGGTGTAATACCATAAATCACATCATGAACAACGTATAGAACAGTACAAAGGAATGTCCGTAGTGGAGCGCGTCTTTGAGCTGAGTAGTGTGGAGGGCGAGCGTTTGTCGTCGCGTACCACGTTCGATACCGACACCCGCGCTTTTCCGGCGGTCAAAATAACGCGCATATGTGATTCGCCGACATAATCCCCGGGTTGAAAGTCTTTTCAATGTTCGACAGGAAGACACATGCAGTTAAAGGCACGGCAAATGGTGCCCCGTTTCGTCTTCAGTTCGGCCATTCTCATGACCCGGCCCAGGGACCAGAGCAGGGGTGGCGTTGTTTTGTCTTGTATCAGGACTAAGGACACGGCTTCACTTCACCGCTGGAATGAAACCACTTGGATTTTGCCTGCAGCAAAGAAGTGTACTTATTATAAAATCGTAATCAGAAATGTTGCCTTATGTGCTGGATTCTCTTCTAGCGATCCAGCCGCGTAATGTTGGCTTCAGTCACCCGAGGATGTGGAACTCTTAAGAATGGCCGTCCAATTAGGAAGTGAATGGGAGTGAGTGCCGAAATTTTTTTTTTCAAACTCAAACTCAAAGCATTTATTTCAAATAAACCAATTACAGGCACTTTTGAATTGTCAAGGTGTCGGTCAGTCAGAAAGATGAAGCTAGATGCCCATTCCAAAGCGTAGTAGATACCTATGGAGAAGAACGGGCAAGAAACTCCACGGACACTCTTTTAAATCATAATTATGGTTACAAAAAATTGGTTACATCATTCATGTTGAAGTTATACATGTGAGAACGATGCAAAAGGTTAAAGGCGTCCGTAATGAAAATAAAAATTCAAAAATTTAATTTAATTAAAATAAGCCGTGGTAGCTAAGAGATGACCAGTCCCTACTGACGGCGCCCTTTCACGAACATGACGCATGGATGAGCACCATTCAGCTCAACCATTTTGAAGGGAGCTAAATGATCCAACACACGCGCCACCGTCAGCGAGACATTAGAGTGAGCATGACATACTCTCAGCCGCCAAGGCACATTCAAGCCAATGAAAGACATACCCAGTACTTAAATAATAGCTTTATAGTCGGTACATAGAACTCAACATGTGCTAAATCGTTTCATATGATGCTTACATGATTGTACAGCAGCTTTAGCCATTGAATGAATGAATTAAAATGAGGCGTGAAAGCTAAGTGCCAAAGTATACGTTTTTACAACAAACTCCCAAGCCATGTCAAAGAAAGCCCCGAGCGTCGGGAGTCACGAGCTGACTTCCGTCCACCGTAGGCGCGGGCTTGCGGACGGTGAGCGATGGGTAGCTCGCCCTCCGATAAGGACCAGGCCCGGGTCGACGGCGCGTTGTGTTCCACGCGCGCCTCAAAGGGATGTCAGCACCAACTGACGGGGTCCGGAAGGACCAACGCCTGCTGGGGTTGCGGGTTTGTCTGAAAGGGATATCGCGGCCCCGGCACACAGGCAACGGAAGGAACACGGGTGGGTTTTAGTCAGTAAAAGTCTGACACTCCCTCTCGCTCCGCCCAGAGCGGGAGAGAGGAGCGGGTCCTAGTATAAAATTCAAATAAATTTGGATTTGATTTTATGAACATTATTGTTTCATATATGTATACACTAGGGAGAGTTAATATTTTTAAATTTATGAAATATGGCTTACATGAATCCATCCGTTGTAGATTGCACATTGATTACTTAGACGACAAAAAGGCTTGGGACTAATTAAGCTACTCCAATGTACCCCAAGCAACAAACAATATATTTTAGACTATTTCAGACTAAACTAGACTACATGATGAGCATATAATTATTTGGATTATTTTATTTGATTGTAAGTCAATTTATTTTAATTTTGTTTTAATTCATTTTTGACATAATCTACTCTTTAAAATGTTTTTATTTTATGACTTGTATTGCAATTGTGGTAATGTAAATTATTTTAGCATAAGCACTATTATATAGAATCAAGTTTTTTCAACTGAACAGACAGCTGTGCTGTTGGGGAGTTTGTTGCGCCACTTCTTCTTCCCAGCTTAAGCACTAGGAAGTGGTGAAGGGTGGGCGTTTTTGGGGGACTGTCTTATGTAATTTTGACGTTCGAAAAGTGCTGATTCTCAGCCTAGTTTGAATAAATGACTTTTGAATCTGAATTTGAATTTGGAAAACTAATTCCATACCTTGCTGCGCCATTTTAGATGCAACATTATTTTGATGATTCAAGATCCTATACATCTCGTTTGATGCGCCTACAAAGTTAGTCCCGTTATCGGACGTGATGCTTCGTGGCTTGCACGACGCACCACGAAACAATTTAGAGCGGCCGTGTAGGCCTCCGTGGTGAGGTCGGTAACGAGCTCCAGATATACGGCATTCACTACAATTATTATTGTTATTAAATGCTGTTATTGTGCCTTCAAACATAGACCAAAGGCTTCTGACTTCGTACAATACTTCATCATCCCTTTTATAGTCATAGACGTTGCATAATTAATTAATTATCTTTGCTTCGACAACACACAGACCAACGAGGCCAGATAACAGAAAGAAGATGACGTATATGTAAGTGAGTGACGTATATATGTAACTGAGGCCAGTGTCTAAGCAGCGGGAACATTGTAGAGTGAATATGTTTATACTCATTCACACTTGTATTTGTGCCTGTTTAAGTTAACATGGATATAGTTGTGTAGCCTCTGTTGGCGATCCAAGAAATAAATAAATCACACCTATAATCCACGAAGGATTAGTCAGAGGTGTACCTATTGTTCACCCACATTTCGTCAGTTATGATTAAGTCCCATGTCTGGAGGCGTGTCTATTGCCATCAACCGGGCACGAAACCAAACTCCAGGCCGCTACTGAGAAATTCCTGGTGGAAAAACCCAAGGAATTGAACGCAGGATCTCATGCATAGCCACTAGATCAATGAGGCAGTTACACATTATTTAGCTGGAAACATTTTTCGTACACTTACAGCATGTAATTTTCCCACCAACATTTTGTGGAAACATACGCTTTCCACAACTACGTATGAATGAACATAATTTGTCTCACAGCTCACTTCACGACTACGCTTCGTGTGGGATGTGTATTAATTCGGGCCATTGCAGCCTGTATTGTATGCCTGAAAAAAGTTGTGAACATAGAAGCGGAAAATGGCAGTGAAGCAAAATGTAACAAACCTATCTTAATTTTTTACCTGACCTTTTCATGTATGTCGGTTTTATTGCATATAAAAAATATTCAGGAGTACCGAAAGGCAGCGTAGGAAGGCCTCCTACGATGTGTACTGATGACCTTGGGAAGGCCGCAGGAAGCTTCTGGACACGACAAATTCAGGACTGGTCGATGTGGCGACGCTTGGGAGAGACGATATCTAGTAGTAGTCACCTTTCGGCTGAAATGATGATAATGTGGCATGGATTTATTACATTACAAAGTCAAAGTCAAACAATTTATTTCAATTAGGCACATAAAAGGCACTTATGAACGTCAAATTTACAAAAAAATAGAATTGATTCTAGTCGTTATCATTATTATATCATATTTACGTTATCATTGTAGGCAGACACAATAACCTACGATCCTTACATGTAGCAAGTAAGAATTGTAGGTCATTGATGCGTATATTTTCACAAATCTAGTCATCCTTGAGCACGGGTTTCGTTTACTACGATCCTGACCTTTTGAATGACATCACCAATATTATTCTGGTTGGTCAATATAAGTGAGTTGGGCTTTTAGTAAAAAAATGTAAAGTGAAACAATTTGAACATAGTTATCGCACCTTTCTCTTAGTCTCACCATTTTAATGGCCCCAACCTTAGGGAACGGTGCATTATTGAATTAATTTTATTTACTTTGAAGGACGTAGCAAGTCCGAAATTATCTTTGTTTATTTCTAGGACGTCAGAATTGTTTATTTTTCTTGTCCTAAAATAACAAATTTTGGGTTTGCCTTAGCCATAATAAACAAGGGGTTGTATTTTGATAGTACATTACTGTTTTAATTACCCAAAAAGGCTGCCTCTAAGGTTTTTCTTCAAATTTAATTTTCTAGAAAGGTCTGATACGAAAGGCAACAGTCTTTTAACACATACAAAATAAAATAAACGCAACACTAAAATGTTAACGATAGATTATTGCTCAAATGTCAGAATTTTTTATTCGAAACAAAAAAGCGCGATTTCAACAACTTAATTTTTGCAGAAAAAATAAAATTAATAAAAAGCAAGTAAAACCACGCGTCAAACACATGCCTCAACCCGCTATCAGTTCCGAATGGCTCACATACAGTGATCGATGAAATTGGGAAATATTTAATTTTCATACACCGCCCCTGTTTTCGTTACGTCACGCGTTCAATTTGTAAATTTTCGGAGTTCCATGCGACGAGAGAGATAACTATCATGGGAATAATTTTGTCTCACAAAAGATAATGAATAACTAATAAAGTAATACCGAGAAACTAATAATATGCCTAATATAAAATATCGGTATATAAATTGAACATTATTAAATTCCTAATATATCGATTTTGTTATAGGCGATAACATTATAATACATTGACTTTGATACACAGTAAGTAGGTAAAAAATTGGTAAAAGATTTTTCAATCAAAAGATAGAACGATCTTTTGCTCACCCTTTTTTAACACCTACAAGAAAAACAAAGGCAATCGCAATTATACAACTACATAATTGAATAAAAAATTAACAAACAGCGATGGCATGAAAGACAAACAAATTCATTTTCGAATTTAAACCCGTTTTAGGAAGGATGTATGCACAGTGCAGTCATAATACTAATTTCAGAGCTACGGAACCCGAGTATTATTGTGTACGTTTGTAAAAAAATTGCCAATTTAACGTTTTGTTTGTGTCCGCCTCATATTTGTACAGTTGGTTTTACTCATAACGTTATACCAATAAAATTTGTTAGCCAAAACAATGTTGTGAAATCTCAACTTTATAGATTAATTTAAAAAAAAAAGATTAAAAATTAAAGAGAGAAAAATTTGTGGTGGCGGAGTGTCGTCGACCAGCAGCGTGTTACCAAGTAACTGGGTTATGAAGGTTAGATAGGCAGTCGCTTCTTGTAAAATACAGGTGTTCAGCTGCATCGGGATAGACTGGAATCTGACCCTAACCCCAGAGATGATGACGGTCATGAGTGGAGCGACTCACAATCAGAAATAGCCTGACGGAAATTCCTTGTGTTTATATTTTTTATATGTAATTTTGAAAGCATTTCAGGCGTAAACACGCCCGGCCCGTTTCGCGTATTTTCCGTTGTCGGTAGTGCCACATGCATTTGAATTTTAATAATAAAAGTTGGTAAGGGTAGGGCCCACCTATATAAGACAAGGGCAAAGTGGTACTAACTGGTCTCCTTCCGAGTGCTGAATGGTAAGCTGCATGGGATGTTTTTATAATAGCATTCGTTTTGAGCTTGAGAACTCCAATAAAGGCAAGAGAATGATGACTACCAGTCATCAATCCATTTTCATATAAGGCGGTATGGAAATTTTATGAGGAGTACAATTAATAAAACAAGTGAACAAATAAAAAACAACACACGTAAACATATTAACTCCGAACTGACTAATAATTGGCAAACGTCGTGTTAGTAGCAACAGTTCTCCTTAAAAAGCTCTTTTCATTTGTGTACATTTTATAGCTATTGTATGCCAAGAATTTCTTAACTCCGGTGCCCAGGTCGTCACACCTATTTAGGTAATTAACTCCGAACTAACTAACAATTGGCAAAAGTCGTGTTAATAGGAAAGGTTCCCCTTAAAAAGCTATTTCTATTTATTTGAATCTTATTTCTATTGGGCTTCAGGACAGAAACCCATTTATTGGTGACCATTCTCCTTTTACCTCTTTATAATATTAGTATAGATAACACGGATTAAAACTTTGAAAAAAACATATTATATAATTATTTCACACCTGAATCTAGTTATTTCGACCGCTTTTTTTATAGCTATGCGTTTCTTTACCTTTTTTGCCTATTCCAAATTCAAAGACAATCGTATTAAGGAGTAAATTCCAGTCATGCCTCAGAGCTGACACACACGCATTTTCATGTATTTTTGGGTTTATTATTCCATTTTATAGTAGTCACTCCCTTTCTAGCCATTTCATCATTCAAATAATCCATCTACTAGGTACCTAAATTGTCTTAAGGATCATAACGACTAATCAACTGACCCCTTAAGGAATTTCGGAGGTACAACATTCCCAAGTGGAACGAAGCAATATATCTCTTCGGGAAATAAAACTCCCGGATTTCGTAACACTCCAAACATATATAATGCACACAACGAATCTAGTTTCTTTATGTTTTAGTGATGGTGGCCGTCGATTTGTGAGGAATAAGACCTTGTTACAATTTTTTTAGATTACAGACGCACGTAGCACCAATACTTAATGGTTTTGGTTAGTATGAATTGTCCATAAACAGGTTTGTTACGCCCGCCGCACATCATGGTTACACTCGCATTGATCATGAGCTTTATGCAATTGGCAGGATTTAAAACCTATAGCATAGTACCGAACGTCGCATTTGCTTTAACTTTTTGACGCAGAAACATACAGAAACATACACGTTTACCTCAATACAATAAGTACAAACCCTTAGAGAATACATCTTCGAAGGAAACATAATAAATTGCAGTACAGTTCAGTTCTGGTGAAATAAGCTATTATTTTGTTTTCTCTTTTATGTTTGCCAGGCCCTTGTCTTGTCGCATACTAATAATATTGTTTGCATTTTCCATTTACCGAAAAGGAGGTTTCTGTTCATAGGTAATATTTATTTTTCATTCACTGAATTGCTGATCACATCTTGGAAAAACATGTGACAAGCTGGACAATTTTCCACTTTTGCCGCGAGGCATCCCAAGCGATTCAAATCGTTTAAATTGTTAGTCCAGTAGTCTTGAGGAAAATATGACTATAGATAGATAGTGTGGGAGAGAAAAGGGTAGGGTAGTGTTGACTGTGAATTATTAAGTTTAATTCGGAACTGTTTTGTCCGTTTATTTCAGCTTTTCTTACTACAAATATGATAAGTCTCACTCAGGCATAAAATATGATAGTGGTGGACTGCCGATTGGGCCGAAAGTCTTCGAGTGGTGACCGCGTTCCAGAAGACGCAACGTAGGAAGGTCCTCCATAAGGTGGTCCGACGAACTGGTGAAGGTCATGGGGTACCCTGGATGCGGGCATCGCAGGACAACGACGGCGTTGTAGTTATCTTTTGGGGACGCCAATGTTCAGCAGTGGACGGCTTGACGACGTATTCCACATTGGGCACCCGCTTAAATGGCATCTGAGGTATTCCACATACGGCACCAATCGATATTTTTCGCAGGTGCCATTAGTGGAATCATTTGTTATTTAAAATGTTATTCCACAAATGGCACCTACGGATCAGTACGTACTAGTGTTGGGACTACTTTTCTTTAGTAAGACCTCAAAAACAAAAATTCCATTAAAATCAGTGGAGAGTTTAATACCATGATAAAAACATAACTTCTTTGTTTTTTGCCATTTTAATATTACAATCAGTTTTCTTAATCACATGTATTGCAAAATATGCCTTGAGTACCCATAGAATTTAGAAACAAATACTTTAAAGATTTATTTAGATTATTTCTCTTCTTAGTTAACTTTTTCATTTTTAATGTCGATGCCATATGTGGAATACCTCAGGTGCCATTTGCTCAGGTGCCGTTTAAGCGGTTGCCCAATGTGGAATACGTCGGCTTGACGACTCTTATGGCTCCAATAACATCTTCTTAACTTACACCATTACATAAAAATGTTCATGCAGTTTGCGAATCCGCTCATCCCGCAAAACATACTCGTAAAATGCGCAGACATAAGTTGTAACTTTAAAATTGCAGTTTAACCCACCTTTTTATTTCATCGAAAGACTTGTTTGCTTTGATCATAATCCTTATTTTCTTAACCATAAGGCTGCTTGTTGTGTGTTCTGTAGTTATTAAAGTTACATTTGCAGAGTGTATTGTTACTGTGGCTATTTACACTGTACTCGAGATTGCTGCTCTTTTTTCGGCTGTTTGTTACAAAAACGATATTAAAACGGTTACAAAACGATAAGGCAAGAATACAATTTCAATCGTTCGACTCAAGATTTGTTTCTTAATAAATCGGTGGCTTCAGTTTCAAATCAAATTAAAAATCTAATATTTTATTGAAAACACAAGTTCACATCAGAATCAGAATCTACCATCCACACACATAGTCCTTTTGCAATTATGTGTGGAATTTGTTGATAAACTACACTTTTACTGAATTTTTACAACAAAATTTCACATTTGGCTTTGAACAGTGATACGCAATGAATAATCTATTGTTGTGACACCTTCTAGGGACCAACGCGTATCAACTGATTAAAACTAAAATACTTAAAAACCAATAATTTTTTACAATAAAACTTGCATTGAATTCTTTTTATTTATTATGTGAATAATTTTTCTTATCCGCTGCGTTTTCAGGTCACGAAATGGAAAGTTCCATTAATTTCGAGGTTCATTTTTTTTATAACTAATAAAATCTTAAGATAATTCTATAGGTACCTCAAAATGCAGTGCAAAAATACGTTTTTTTATCGTTTTACAACAGTTCCTCAAAATACTCACACTTTGTTTGGGGACAGAATTTATTTTTGTGTTTGCCTCGCTCAGCAAACAATGTGCTCGGTGTCTAAGTAATGTAGAAGAGCAAAAAAGCTAACGCACCACCCCCTCTCGCTTCTTCGTCACGGCGAGGAGACGCAGTTAGAAAAATATGACGCAAACGAACTGTAAAGAAAGTTATAAAACTTTACTCATTGGCGCTGACCGACTACTCATTCACGCTATTTATATGTTTATATGTCACAGAAATGCGTCGTTTATTCGTCAAAAACGTTGTCTTTGTAAGGAGTCACTTGTCATGGGTAGTTATCCTCCTTGCTGTAACAAAACTGTAAAATAACATTAACATAATAATTATGTTAATGTAAAAAACCGGCCAAGTGCGTATCGGACCGCACACAATGAAGGGTTCCGTAGTTGGGATGAATTTTTCCCAAATAGAAACTTAATATTGTAATTGAAAAACATTTTCTCATATACACTCCAACGGCAAATGTAAGTTTGTACGCACAATATTGAGAGATTTACCATGTTATTTTAAGACCAAAGATTTGTTATAGGTTTTCCAGAAATCTATGAGTACTCGTAAAGACCCATACTCCGTATATTTTCAAAATTGTTGGCTCAGTTGTTTCGGAGATGGTAAGTTTTCATCAATTTGGGGGGGGGGATGGTAAATTTTCATCTATGTTCTTAAATATCTTTAAATGTAGGTATTTTTGATATCCTCGCAATAAGCCCTTTCAATTGATATGACACATGTTACAGTTTGCAAACCTTTTCTTTTATTAATTTTCTTTTTTGCCCCCATATTCAAAATTAATTTGTTAACGTTACACGTTTGGGTTACAGAAATACATAATGTGCACCAAATTTCAACTTAGACAGCAAGCAGACAACTGTGACAGACGGACAGACGGACAGACACACGAGTGCTCCTATAAGGGTTCCGTTTTTTGCTTTTGAAATGAAATTATTTATTCTGTAATTAGGAAATCGAAATCACTTTTACACGGCATATTAAAAATAAACTAGATGAGGTCGGCTTTTCCTTAGGGTTACATAACCCTAAAAATTCGCGCAATTTGGATCATTGTTTAAAATAAAATTAATATTTTTGTAACCAATGACCCAAACTGAGCGGATTTTTACCCTTATGTTCTTTTTAAATCCTTTCACAAAGAGCTAAACTCTTATAACACGTAGATACCAACAAGAAGTTCCCATAATATTCTAAGGGTTATTCGTCATCAATCAGTAGGCACAGAAATGTCACACCGGTTAGCAGCCTTGCACCTGTTTCATTTATGAATGAATCCTATAAGATACTCAATTGACTCAAACAGGAGACTCAAAGGACTCCTTTGAGACCCACAAGACGTGACAAACGGATTAAGCCCGGTGGATAGACAACGATGCATCTACCGGTACACTGGTTTCCTTTAGATTGAGATGACGGTCGCTCTACACGGGTTAGGAACATGGCCTTATTATTTACAAGCTACAGCTTGTGCCCGATGGAATTCAAAAACAACGAATTTCATACACTTCATAAATTTTCAAAAAATCTACCTTTAGAACTCAGCTTCGTTATATAAAACCGTTTTTTTCACTTTTCATTAATTTTGGCCTTTCTTTCGGTATCTTTCAGTCGAAGTGAAACGTGTGAACTCGAAAGTGAAAAATTAATTCATAGAAAGAAAGAAATAACATAAATTTATTTGACTCAGGTTAAGGCACACAATATTCACACAAAAACAGAAAAAATTAAGATAACTTAAAATAATATTGTGTGCCTTAACCTGAGTCAAATAAATTTATTTTCCAAATAGGCCCAGTTCAGCATAAATACCAGACCACTAGTGTCTGACGCTGGTTTTCAACTGGACCTTATGTTACGAGGACGTCTTACGGATTTAAATCAGTTTTATAGTGTGTGTGTTCTATATTTAAATAAAAGTAGATAGATATGTGTAGCAAATAATATTAAACTCGATTAGAAATTTGTTTAAAAATAATTATATAGCGCTTTATAAGGAATGAAATAAAATGGTATGGTTGCACAAGAAACAATGGACGGTCGTCAATAAATAATAATGGATAAGTTAACCGATCCAACGATGTTGGGTTTCGTCGCTCGCCTACAAAATAGTCGAAGAATTAAATGAAAGTAGCGAGTGAACCATTCATTCCTATATAATTTTGTCGGTGTCGTGAAATGAAACAAAATGAAGGTTCATTTATTTTTTTCACTCGAATGAAGCGTCTAATATCGGCTTAAGGAACTCTTGCGCAAAACATGCTTCTAGGCACAGTGGTTTAGGCTGTGCGTTGTCTGTCATTGAATTTGTATTAAGTAGACGATCGAATTACACATAATTATGCCATGGAAAAGAGAGTATGATCTGGCACGTCTTCATATGTAGCATAGACTATAGGAATTTGTGGGTGTATGGTGATTATTTGAAAACTGTTTTTAATTCAAAAGTAAATATAACTACTTAATCTATATATATAAAATGATAAACTGACTGACTGACTGACTGACTGGGTGATATATCAACGCACAGCCCAAACCGCTGGTCCTAGAGACATGAAACTTGGAGGGTGTGTTCTTTGTGAAGAGTAAGTATCCATTAAGAAAGGATTTTTGGTAATTCCACCCCTAAAGGGGTAAAATAGGGGATGGAAGTTTGTATCAAAGTCCGTCAGTTTTGAAGTTAGGATCTTCAAATTTTGTGTTTAGGCTGACAATTGAAAATTAATTTATACGTGTCTCAGCGTTTTTGATAATTATACCCCGAAGTGTTAAAAAGGGGGATGAAGTTGAAAAGTCCATAATTTTCTAAGAAAAATCACTTTTTTTTTAACTAGGCTTATGGTTGGAAGATAACGCAACGGTGTTGTTAGAATTTCAATCCTTAAGGGGGTGAAAAGGGGGATGAAATTTTGTTTTTAATTAACGTTCTTTATTTTTTAAGTTAAAATCACTAATATTTCGGCTTATGGTTGGAAACTATACAACGTTAACGTTAAAAAAAAACGTTGTAATTTTTTAATTTCAACCCACAAGGGTCTGGAGATCATCATGGAGAGTGTGATTGTCGTAACTCACTGCTGGGCACGCCACAATTGAGGCGATACGCCCTCTCTTTGAGGCGTGGCTAGAGAGGCGACACGGGGTCCTCACCTTCCGCCTGACACAGGTCCTCACTGGACACGGTTGTTTCGGGAGGTTCCTGTTCCTCATAAGGCGGGAGGAAACGCCCGGGTGTCACCACTGTGTGGATCGCCCGGAGGACCCAGTGGAGCATACGGTGGAGGTCTGCCTGGCTTGCCACCAGGTGTCCTTGTGGAGGTGATCGGTGACAGTGATCTCTCGCGCCCGGCCCTGGTCCAGGCCATGGTACGGAGCGAGAGGCCGTGGCAAACCGTCACTTCCTTCTGCGAAGCAGTAATGCTCGCGAAGGAGGAGACGGAGCGCGTGGCGGAGAGGCAAATGTCGCGCCCACACGCTCCCTAGCTACCGCAGGAGACGCCCTGGGCGTTGGGAATAGCAGGCTGATTCCCGACCACCGTAGGTCCGAAAGGGATACCGTGGCCCCTGGCAACGTGGGTATTAGTCAGTAAGAGTCTGAGACGCCCCCCCGCTCCGTCCAGAGCGGGAGAAGTCATTTAATAATTTCCCACCCTAAAAAAAAAAAACGGTCTGAAAAGGGCGATGAAGTTTTGTATTGAATTTGTTCATTCGCTGAATTTTGTATTCTGGGTAATACAATTGCCCTTGGTAAAAATGGTTGTCAGACTTTCGGGCTTCTGACTTCCCGTAACAACTGTCAAAGATCCACGAATGACAGCCGGAACCAACGGTTTAACGTGCTTTCCGTGGCACGGACGGGTCTTTGTATGTAAAGATGGTCACCCATCCACAGACCAACTGCGGCAAGTGTAGCTTAACCTGATCGATCGACCTGTGTGGCTGTTATTATTTAGCCACGGGTCCCTCCCCCGAAGTACCCCCCCTGGGTTCTCCGGGGGAGGGGCCCGTCCCCTTCTCCGGGAGAATCGATATAGATATAGATTAGGATAGTAAGGATACGAACAGAATGCGATACTGCTCATCCCTCATAGCAAATAGCGTGATAGTTTGTACCAATGTAATATTATAGGGAACATCTATGCTATGTTATTGAGGCCAAAATACTAACTGGATCTGCCAGAGGAGAAACAGTCTTCGTGTCGCGTATACCATTGATACCAAATTACCTTACGTTTGAATTTAAAAGATTGCAGTTCCTAATCAAGGTTTGCTTCGCGATGACTTTTAGTAAGTCACAGGGACAAACTCTGAAATTTGCTGGAGTTGATTTGCGGCAAGACTGTTTCTCCGTCTGTCAGTTTTATGTGGCTTACTCACGTGTTAGCTCTCCAACTAGCTGGTTGTACCCGCTTCCGAATTAGTGAAAAACATTGTTTATAGAGAAATACTGTGAAGGATATAGGTAGATACCGGTCCTTTACAGTAGGTATTTCTTGACAGTATTCCTCAAATATCTCACATAGTGGAGGACAATTAGCCATGAACAAAGCTCTATATTGTAATTGTTATAATAATTCATAATTAGCTAGAAAAAAAGAATGTATACTCTACGCAGACGAAGTAAAATAAAATAGTAACGAAATCAAACCTTACATTGAATATTCGAGTTTGATGCCGAAAACATATTTTTTAGAATTATAGTCTGTTTGTTTGTAAGTATGTTCCGGCTTGCACAAAAACGGATGAACGGATTTGGATGATATTTAGCACACAGATAGTTTATAACCTGGATTAACCTATAGGTTATTTTTTAATCCCAGTAGTACGTTCCAGTCGGATATTTTTCGACATCCACGCGGGCGAAGCCGCGGGCAAAAGCTAGTATAAAAATAAATACTTAGTCGTATTGTGTAAAAACTTCCTGATGACCCCGTAATGTCAGTGTTTAATAATAGAGTTATCAATTACATAGATTGCTTTACCGCAAAACAGGAAAATAAATAACAATTCGTCATCGGCTTCATAACAGGAACACCCATTCCAAGGAATCAAAACAAACAAACTACTTACTAACGATGACGTCACTAAAACAATTGCACTTAATGTTATCTAGAAGTACCATTCGTAACCAACCGTGCTTAACGAAACTGATGACTACATGTAGTGATCACTCTCGATGTCGAGCACTAACAAAGAACATGGAAATATTTTTATACATACACAATAAGCACACACCTACCCGTACGTCACATGGGGTAGGCTGACCCTGCAGAACGCCACCTGCTTTGTTTACGTTCATATAATCTGGTCATACAGGCACGCCGGTTGCAAGTACCACGCACCTGACTTTTCTGAAGAGCATCAACAATAAGGGATAATTACTTATTACTCATTAGTTGCCATCGTAAAAGATAGAGACTGTTAAACAATGACAAGCATTGATGCGCTATTGCTATCATTTGTGAAAACCTAATGCCAAATCCCTTTTAACTGAACGTGCAGATAGCAGGAATCATTCCGACCTAGTTTTGTAAAGTTAATCAGTTATAAACATCACGGAGGACAAGATATAAGGTTGACCGAGTTGGTGCAATATTATAATAGTAGGTAGTTAAACTAACAAATGCGTGTACTGACAGGACAGGTCCTCTCAATCTGTGTGGTTCTTTCCTCAAAAGACCATTTCAGACACCAATCTACATGATCTTCACATGATCTGATCAAGATTATGTCTGGACTTTAAAAGAGACTGTGACCTCTGAGTTTGTTTCAGCCTTTCTTCTCAGAGTAGTCAGTTATGAAACGCTGATCTCATCTATTTAAAAAAAATATGATTTACGTGTAAACGTGTTTGTACAAACCTGCTTACAGAAATAAAATCATTTATCATTAAAATTCAATTTTCATAAAAAAATATTGATCTCAAATTAAAAAACAATTTCGTTCAGTTTTCAATAGGCAAGCAAAGACTCAACTTTTTAGGGAAAATAATGACAGAAAGTCATTATTTGCCTTAAAACCGTACTCCGTGTATTTCAAACTAAGGGTCCACCCTTTGTCCAATGGCCCTGTAAAACAAGTTAACGAGATAATCCGGGATTATCGTCACGCTGCCTTTCTAATAGGGATCGCTTAGCCGTCACTTGATTACGCCCTTGCCTCATTAAATTGTTTTACATTTTAACAAAGATTGGGGTTTAAAAGTTTGCACAGGCTTAAATTACAACTGACTTGTGGAAATATTTTGGGAAGAATTTTGATGAATTAATTTAGTCTTAGTGTAGCGACCAAATAGCGTGCGATGAAGGGTTCTTCGTCTGAATGACGAAAGCTACGTCTTAACTAATGTGATTAAGGGTGGATTTCACAAACTGCTTTCAAGAGCTGTCAGTGACAATATTCCACAACAATTATGACACTGACAGCTCTTGAACGTGGTTTAGATGACATGTGCTGCGAGCGTTCAGTTGCATTGGTGAAGTCGGCACTTAGTCCAATGTAAAACAACCTTATCTTCCTTTTTGTACCTAACCCCATGGAAATAATGCGTGAGTTCATGTATGTGTATAAAACAACCTTTTGTAACATCTATTTTTGTAAATGTCAACTCACTATAGATAGATGTTCACACTTTTTTTGCTTCGGTGCGGTGCAGAAATGCATTAAATTAATGATCAGGTGACAGGTCAGCTCCGGAATACTGTAATAACTACATAATGCTTCAAAAATACAAAAAGCCTTTACAAAATCAATAGGTGTTATATTTCCATATCCCTTCTCTCCCCTATCTCTAAATTCAAAATTCATATTCAAATTATTTTATTTTACATAAACCTACACGGGCACTTATGAAACGTCAGAAGCTAGGTGCACTGTTCCAATTAGTTGTTTCCTATGGAGAAGAGCCAGCAAGAAACTTCACGGTTACTCTTTTAAAAATAATTGGGTTGTACAATATTTTCAAATAAGGTCCACTAAGCCTACAGCGTTCTCACATTCACAAAATAGAAAACAATCTAAATAAATAAATAAAAATAAAAACCTAATATGGAAATCGCTTCTTATTTTGAAAAGTCTAAGTTTTTGCGAACATAAAAAATACTTTCTAAGATATAAAGAGAAGACTACACAATTATAGCCATCCCAAATTTGTCCTTATTGATCATACTGACACCAAGTGATAGCAGTATATCACTGCATTGTCACAGCTTAAGTCCATTGGACTACGGCAGCTTAGCTGAAGTATGTACTTAAATTCACCAAAATCATTCATCAGCAGTCCATCAACTGCGATAGTCTGTCGCTTCATAGATGATTGAGTAAATAATGTCGATGGTTGAGTTAAAATTAATTGGTTCAAATGTCAGTTTTTTTTTTCTAATGGCGTCTCGCATTTCCACCTAGGAGGTTGTCGGCAGCTTAACCGGACTTGCATGTTGCTGCTTCAATAAATTAAGGCCTCCAGGCAGGGTATAAAACTTAGAAAGTAAGCGACTACACGCTATGGGTACTCCCTGCGGGTTGGAACCGCGGCTTAGGGCGTCGCTGCGGGAGGATAGCAAGGGACTGGCTGGATCGGATTAAACAAATGTTTGAAGTCCCTGACTACAACTTATGTTCAAAATTAAGAACCAATAAGAGAGAGTGGGGGTGTGCTATTGTATATCCATAAGTCTGCATCTTTTATGAGATATAGTAACTTGTGTACCCAGGAGTTTGAATTCAAATTCAAATTCAAAAGTCATTTATTCAAACTAGGCTGAGAATCAGCACTTTTCGAACGTCAAAATTACATAAGACAGTCCCCCAAAACGCCCACCCTTCACCACTTCCTAGTGCATTAGCTGGGAAGAAGAAGTGGCGCAACAAACTCCCCAGCAGACTGCGTGGCCGGCGAGAGAATGTGTGGCCGGCGAGTTAAGTACAAAATTAAATAGTCTTAAATTCGGATTATGTGCCATGTACACCTACAGACCGCCCGAAACAACCAATCTTCGATTTATAAAGGAATAGTCGTCCTTCCTTAAAAGCGAAATGCGTATCCCGACCGTCTATACTACAGTGATATCTCTATACATAAACTTGTAAACACACATACTATAACAAAAGTGTCGTGACAGTCAAAATGTTACACTTTTTACGGTCTAGCTCTCATTCGCCAAGTGTGCAGAGTGCGATATTATGGAACTTCGTTCCAAAAGACACAAAGTAATTCTTCGCCAAAGAATCAAATTTGTAATTTGTTAGTAATTTGGCATAGACCGTACGAGTATACATATTAATCACGACGACAAAGTGGTATAATAAAATCATGAAAACATTTTTTAGGGTACATCCCCTACACGTAAAGTGGGGATGTTTTTTTTCTCGCCTATCCCATGGTGTGGAGTGTCGCTGGAAAGGTCGTTCAAAAATATTAAGTGAGTAAAAAACATTTATAGCTTCAGGGATACGTTTGCGAAATTTTAACTCTAAAGTGGAAATTTTTGATATAGTCAAGTGTCCCCTACGTACTGAAAAAATTCAAGGCAAGAGTTTAACGAAATTAAAAGGAAAACTATCACAGCTAAGAAGGTTCTACAAGACTAGTAATAATCGACAAACTTACATTATATTGCAGTTGCAATTCAGCCCAACTACGGAACCCTTCATTGCGCGTGTTCCGACACGCACTTGGCTTGTTTTTGTACTATTAATGGTCTGACTAAATAAAACAACATTTCCATTTATTCATAACATGTTTTTATTCTTTATATTTGGTGAACCATATAAATGGCCAAGTTCAGATTATTTTTTTTTCCTCTTTTTTATCTTTATCATCTTTATCACACCCTTTAATCGTTATGTTCCACACACATTTATTGTATATTCCGAATCGCCGACCATGAGGCAGAGCGGCGATCTGTCGCTCACCATCAGGGAGGTTGACAGGACCGTCGTCATCATCCTGACACTGTATCTTTGATGATGATGATCATCAAGACAAACAGGACGAGTAACTTCAACATTTTTAGTTTCTACTTTGATCTCGTATGAAGATTGTTGAGATTGCACCGATTACTGCCAACTATAAACATACTACTACTACTACCGTATTTATACGCAAACTAATAACGGTTAAATTAATTCGTCACGTCGTCACTTTGAATTTGTTTCGTTCATTAAATTATTTCTAAATTTTTCAAGCTCTTAAATTGGATATTGGAGGAACAAGGGAAAATCAATTTATCCATGTAACTTAACTAATGTACTAGTATCTTAGTGTGTCGCCGAATCAAATCAAACATGATTATTTATTTTTGCAGAAAACACTGTTACAACGGTGTTATTAAATGTACATGTGTCAAGTCAATATCATAATACTCGTATTCTGCCTAGAACTTGGAACCGGTTTGAAATGCACCGTTTATTTTAGCTTTAATACCCTTCGATCAATAATGCACTAGATACACTATCCCATACAAAAGTTCTCTTAAAACTGTCGCCAATTGTTATACGTACTTCTAGTTTAAATAATGTGACCTACGTTTCCCTCCACGGAGGAAAACGTTACGTTACCTGTGGAACGGAGTAGAGGTTGTGAGACTTTGTAGATGGAGGCGCTTTGAGGCGCCTCACCTAGCGGGAGGACCGCGCTAGCGTCACAGGTGACGGCGGAGGTCTCTCTCGGAGAGTAACGACGTCTAGTGTCGGAGGCCTTCGTGTGCGTGTGCTCGCGGCGTTTTACGCCGCGTGGTTAAGAGTTCGTTAGAAGTGAGCACCTCCTACAGGGCTAGGCAGGAGGGCCGAGCGAATTAAACACAGTATTACACAGTATTAGAATGTTTATTGACATAATCCACTCAGTATCGATAGTTTAAATTACACAATAAAATTAGGACACTCGCGCACGCTAGTTATGCTAGTTTTAAGAGACTAATATTCGAGTAGCTAACTGTTCAACAAATAAGACTTAAGGGCATAAAAACAGTGACTCCGTCTCAAGTTAAAAATACGACTCTCCGAGGGCTCAGACAAGACTAGACTCCAAAAATATGAAGACCGTTTTTATCGTTCTATGTCATATTTTAAACGTTTTAAAAACGTATTCCAGTTAATTCTTAATTTAGATATGACCAGCACTAATAAAAACGGCTTACAGAGTAGAAATCTTAGATCTACGCTTATTGCGAAGGCTCAGTGTGTACGGGTCTTTATGAGAGAAGATAGAGTGTACTTATCTATGATGTGTTCTGTCTATGTTTTAGAAAAGTAAATTACGACAGATGACAGTTTAAGATGAAAACGTCAGATTATAAATATTCTAAAGTTTTTACAAAAGGGAAAATTAAATACTATAAAATCGATTTGGATGCTAAAACAAGAGATAATTAAAAGTATGCTTTACAGAGGTAAACAGTGCTACAGAATATAAAAGTGAGTTAAGTACATGTGTCATAGAATATCAATAGGTAAAAATAAATCAAAAGATGGTTTGTTTAGTATAATAATATAAAGAAAGACTAACGTGTTTCTACGTAAACAAACTAAAAGATGTGGTTCCAAATAATGGAATACCACATTTCCCCGACAACCCAAGAAAAATTTTCAATACGTTGAAAATTTTGAATGTTTAAATAAATCCTTGTTCTAACACACAACATCTTTCATACTTTCGTCAAACACTCTCACTCAAACACACATAGGGGATATGGTTCACGTTCTATGACGCATACTCCTCAAGGAATTATTTTGATAAAATTACGAAGGCTTATTTTTTTTAATTAGGTGTCGTAACCCGCACCTGTTTGAAGACCCGTTATGAAGCTATTTACAAGGCATTGGAGGCTTTTTTTAAATGAGTTGCCAAACCGCTCAAGAGTTGGGAGTTTAAGAAACCCAATTAAAGGATTTAAGAAAACCCAAGTTTAAGAAGAATCTAGGTTTAAGGGAAACCTAAGTTTAAGAGAATTAAGTTTATAAAGGTATTAAGAAGAATCTAGGTTTAAGAGAAACCTAAGTTTAAGAGAATTAAGTTTAAAGGTATACACATAGGCTTGTTTATCGAGTTGTGTAGGAACCGCTCGTAAAGTTAAAGGTATACACATAGGCTTGTTTATCGAGTTGTGTAGGAACCGCTCGTAGAATTAAAAGTTAAGAGTTTACCCTTTAAGAGAGGGGATTTACTCTTTAAGATAGGAGAGTTTCCTTTGAGAGGGAAGAAGGTATACACATGGGCTTATTTAATGAGTTGTGTAGGGACCGCTCATCAATGAGTTTAATGGAATAAGATGGCTGAAAAGCCGAGGTTAAAATTAAAAAAGGTGGGATACAAAATATGCCTAAAGGGTTAAGTAGTGAGGGTTGGTGTATATGATACAAAGAGTAAAAGGTATAATAATAATAATTGTAAAGAAGCTATGAAAAAATAATTTGAAAGTCTACTGCGGACAGTGAAGAAATTGTATATGACTGAAGTAGTCCGTTTAAGTTATTCAAATATGTTTATATGTTGTTTTAAATTAAAGAAAAATTATCCTCTAGGGGTTCCTTTAAGATATAGGTACTCCATTGAAGTTTCATTTAAGAAAATAGATAAAGAGATTATAGGGATTAAGAAGTAAGTAAGGTAAAAAATAATTGCCAAAGGATATCCGAAAAATTTATACTAGATAAAGTATTTTTTTGAATTTTGAAAATCGAGCCCACGTTACAAATATAGTGCGGTAAAAGTAAGAAAATATAAAGTACGAGTGTATAAGAGAGTATAATAGGATGTTAAGTTCTAAAGTTAGGTGTTAAGCTGCAACGTTTTTACGCCTATGTGAAAGAGTGTTAGAGTGTGTTTAAGGGGAGTGTGTGGTTCTAGGTATTGCGTGTCAAACTATAACGTTGTGCCTAAGTTAAAGAGTGTAAGATTCTTGCGATGTGTTTAGAAGGGTGTTTAGTGTATAAGAGGGTGTGAGGGTGCCAAACTGTAACGTTTGCGCCAAAGTTAAAGAGTGTAAGGACGTTATGCCTAAGTTTAAGAGTGTAAGAGTGTTGAGATGTATGAAGAGGGTGTTAGTGTGGAGCAGGGTGTGAGTTTCTAAGAGATTGGGCGCCAAACTGTAACGTAACGTTTTCCTCCGTGGAGGGAAACGTAGGTCACAAGTTAAATTATTAAAAAAAAGGTATTAAAATTAAAAGTTAAATTAGCAAAAGTAAAGGTAAATTTAGGACACAGGACAGGCTCGGGTTAGGCAGGAACAGGCACAAGACAGGCTCAGGTTAGGCAGGAACAGGCAGGCAGGCAGGCAGTGGAACAGGTGGGCAGGCAGGCAGGCCGCAGGCAGCGTGCAGGAGGCTGGGCTGAGGATTATCCCCCCTGGAGGTACACTCCAGCCTGTGGAACGGAGTAGAGGTTGTGAGACTTTGTAGATGGAGGCGCTTTGAGGCGCCTTACCTAGCGGGAGGACCGCGCTAGCGTCACAGGTGACGGCGGAGGTCTCTCTCGGAGAGTAACGACGTCTAGTGTCGGAGGCCTTCGTGTGCGTGTGCTCGCGGCGTTTTACGCCGCGTGGTTAAGAGTTCGTTAGAAGTGAGCACCTCCTACAGGGCTAGGCAGGAGGGCCGAGCGAATTAAACACAGTATTACACAGTATTAGAATGTTTATTGACATAATCCACTCAGTATCGATAGTTTAAATTACACAATAAAATTAGGACACTCGCGCACGCTAGTTATGCTAGTTTTAAGAGACTAATATTCTAGTAGCTAACTGTTCAACAAATAAGACTTAAGGGCATAAAAACAGTGACTCCGTCTCAAGTTAAAAATACGACTCTCCGAGGGCTCAGACAAGACTAGACTCCAAAAATATGAAGACCGTTTTTATCGTTCTATGTCATATTTTAAACGTTTTAAAAACGTATTCCAGTTAATTCTTAATTTAGATATGACCAGCACTAATAAAAACGGCTTACAGAGTAGAAATCTTAGATCTACGCTTATTGCGAAGGCTCAGTGTGTACGGGTCTTTATGAGAGAAGATAGAGTGTACTTATCTATGATGTGTTCTGTCTATGTTTTAGAAAAGTAAATTACGACAGATGACAGTTTAAGATGAAAACGTCAGAATATAAATATTCTAAAGTTTTTACAAAAGGGAAAATTAAATACTATAAAATCGATTTGGATGCTAAAACAAGAGATAATTAAAAGTATGCTTTACAGAGGTAAACAGTGCTACAGAATATAAAAGTGAGTTAAGTACATGTGTCATAGAATATCAATAGGTAAAAATAAATCAAAAGATGGTTTGTTTAGTATAATAATATAAAGAAAGACTAACGTGTTTCTACGTAAACAAACTAAAAGATGTGGTTCCAAATAATGGAATACCACAATAAATATACATTAATGTAAATTCAACCTTAAATGCAATGCTTAAAGTTGTATTCACAAAGCTATGTACAAAAATCAATAAAGTCAAACATACATTAAAACAAATTCAACCTAACACCCTTTTTTTAAAGTTCGAATTACAAAGTGGTAATAAAAGCAATAAAAATTTATGACAGAAGCCGCTTGGACAAGGAATGAGTGGAGTCGAAATGTGTTTATATTTCTTTCTAAGAAATACAGAAAAAAAATTATACTAACAAATTCAGTTTATTATAAGCCTTGACACTCAAACATAAAGTTTAATTACAATGGCAAAATTAAATCTTTCTGTCGTCGGAGAAACAAATATTTAATTACATTGGCAAAATTAAATCTTTCTGTCGTCGGAGAAACAAATATTTAATTACAATGGCAAAATTAAATATTTCTGTCGTCGGAGAAACAAATATAATGTATGACATTATATTTGGATTGACATTATGTATGGATTAAATATTTCTGTCGTCGGAGAAACAAATAT
Source organism: Agrochola macilenta (assembly GCA_916701695.1). Lineage (NCBI taxonomy): Eukaryota > Metazoa > Arthropoda > Insecta > Lepidoptera > Noctuidae > Agrochola > Agrochola macilenta. The sequence continues at coordinate 1,998,792 of OU753554.1, read as the reverse complement.
AATGTCATACATTATATTTGTTTCTCCGACGACAGAAATATTGAATCCATAGAAATATAAATAATAGGAGAAGTGGCATGGGGGTGTGTCTGTGTCCGCGCATCTTGACCAGAATGGTCATGCCTCAGGCAAATGGCCGTTTCCACTAACTAGTGCGGTTTCGAACGCGATCGTGATAACATTTAAGAATACCGTGTTGTTCAGTGGTTTCTTGTAAAAATCGAAGCTAAACTATAAACTTTATAAATCGTAGAACCACTTTTCATGAATCAGCACAAGTATTTTGCTATATTTGTGTTGAAAATCATGAAAAACAACAAATCGTAAAATATTTCTTGCCTTTACTACGTTATTTTTGTTTTCATATATCACAGCGACTGTACTTTTATTGTAGTAAATACATTGCTTCTTTACCACTACCAAAGTATGTCGCTAAGTAACTGGACAAGCAATGTAAAAATTACAAAACGATATTTGCTTTAAGCGGTTGCATCGTTAGTACGGCCGTAGCGTCTTGCGACGGATTAGTGATGTGGTTGTGCAGATCCACTAACGTAGGCTATCGACAATAATGTCGATTGTCGTATGAATTTATATTACTATTAAAGTTTATTCTTCAATTTTTTAACAGTTATAGCCTGATTGGAAGACCGATGTGAAATCTTGTTTTATACTCATTTAGATTTTCTCATTATGTTGTTTTTTTTTTGGTTTACTTAATATTTCTTTTTTTTACTTACTTATTGTTTATTTATATCATCTTATTATATGTATATCGTTTTTTATTTATAATTTTTTCAGCAACTTCCAAAAATTTTAATACAATAATAAATGGGAGAATCGATAAGTTTCCGATTTAGTCAATCACTAGCGTATATGTAAAATAAATGGCTTTTGCACAGCACAACGATAACGAACGATGTTTTCGTGTGGGTGAGTTGTACGGTGCATGGTAAATGCACGCTGTGTTTGATGGGATAAGGTTTATAATTGATTGTGTAGTACGTTCTGATTTGTAAATTCCAAGTGTGAGCGGGACCTCGTATTTATTGGGTTTACTGATCGCATGTGTGATCGCAGGCTAGAGAGTAGGGATAGATTGAAGACATTGGGTTTCAATACATTTTCAACTACCGGGCATATCTCCTTCTTTCTTATATCTATGGTCATGTCGCTTGAAAAACAATTTTATATAAGTTCAAAAATACTAATTGTTACTGTTGTATTGATTTTAGTAATCTACGCTTTTGCGTGTTTCCAGTTATGTCCAATCTATTAAAATGAATCGAACAAATTGACGAATTTTTATAAGGCTTATATATTTCTTTTCCTCTTTCTTTCACGACAGTAGATACCCATTCTACACAGCGAAATGGGTCGCTAGGAAATCTACAAACAGAAATAAAATATAAAATAACAATACTACACCATGCCTTCCCTGTTCCAGAACAGTCGATGTTTGTTACAATAGTTGGTAGTTGTCACAAACATTGGTCAAACAATCATAATATTTGCTAATTGACTTATATTTACTATTTAATTTTGTTTTTATTTTATGAAAAACACTTACTGATAATAAACTTACCGAAAAAAAAAATATTCCTTCCAAAATCTAGGTGTTACGGTGGTTAATTACAAATTTTTTGAACGCGTACTGCGGCATTTTGACGTCTTAACGTTGGCTATGATTGAACCATACTAATTTGAAATAAGACCACAACCGAATCTGTGCTCTTATTTTTCGTTCCGTTTTTGGAGCGCTTACCGGGAATCTAGTGCATTATTAATCGAAGTTAATACCAGTAAATGTATCGTTTGTACATTAAATAGTTAATCAATAAAACTATTTTTTTTTACTGGGAGATACCCACTGAAAATACCCTTAGCTTAATATTTTTTTATTGCTACCTATTGGACGCCTTTCTATATAAGCGTCAAATTGATTTGTTCCAATGATTTGCAAAATTTAATCAATTAAACGATAAAACAAAAAACCCTACATTTTCAGAACTACTTCACAATAAAATATGGCAGCATAAACTCCTCACTCAAGACTTTAGTACAATTCTAATATTGAAAACAGAAATTATAGTCCAAATAAATACTTTATCGAATAATAATACTCATGTTAAATCTGAACAAAGAGTTTTGGGGTCGACGCGAAGTAACATTTGCTCTGCTGGTTATACAAAAGTTATCAATGTGTGCGTTGATATCAAACAACTGGTTTATAGAAGACAATTAAATCACAGATGCCCCTTATGAGTTGTGCTAATACAATTGGTAATACAAAATACTTGATTCTAATTCAGTTCATTGCTAATAGTGTATTACATTAACTCAGCTGTTAAAGTTAACTTTCCTTAATTATCTTAAATTTTCTAACAAAACATAATAATAAAAATAATGTCCCAGTCCCAAGTGTGGTGAACCTACATGACGTCATGCTTGTCTAACTCTGTCAGCTCTATCACAACAATGACGGACTCTTACGAGGCTGGATTCACGAATTTGGCCGAACTCAGTCGACCAAAAAGGCGGGCGTTGCTTCAGTTACGTAATAACATAAACGGTTAACCCATGGCAGACCTCGATTTTTCCGGATGCTGATGTTGCTATGGTTACACGTTACAACAAATTCGGTGAACCAATGACTGACCACTCTTTTTCCGGAAGCTGACGTTGCTATGGTTACCTTATAACAAAAACTAACGTCAACTGGCAACTACGACACATTTAATGACAGACAATTTTGATTTTGTAAAAGATAAGTTAAAGTTGATTTTTCCGGAAGCTGATGTTGCTATGGTTACACGTTACAACAAATTCGGTGAACCAATGACTGACTGCTCTTTTTCCGGAAACTGACGTTGCTATGGTTACCTTATAACAAAAACTAACGACACATTTAATGACAGACAATTTTGATTTTGTAAAAGATAAGTTAAAGTTGCTCGACGATATGGCCGTTTATCGGCCAATTATCGTGATCGTGACGTGAAAAGATCTCGCTTCCGTCCGATAAATTATGACAGCCAATTTGATATGATAAAAAAGTAACTTTTCTACCATACGATTTTAAACATGCATGCACACTGGGACGGTAAACTGTCCAAAATCTCTTAAATTTTGGACAATGGAGTTTATTAGAACACGAGTAGGTGTTGGGCAATCAGGGTATCGTTCATGAAATAACGCTTGAGTTCGTACGGTACTTGGTAACGTAAAATAAAAAGATATCATATCCATTCGCTGAATGTTCGTGTAAGGATAAGCTCGGGGCATTTTATTTAATTTTTTTTATTACATACTCATCAAGAAGCACCAGGAAAGGTGGTACGTGTATACTTATTAAACATGGACACGAGTTTAGGGTTATAGATATTAAAGATTATTGCGTTCCTGGAATTATGGAGTGTTGTGCCATTGAATTGGTAACTCACAAATTGATTATCATTTGCATTTATAGACCCCCAAAATCTAATAGAGGTGCTATATCGATTTTCTTCGAAAAACTTGAACATATATTAAACCGTTGTGGACGTAACTTAGGAAGAAAAGTATTGCTGTGTGGTGATTTCAACATCGATATCTTGAAAAATACCAGAGTATCTATTGTTTTTCTACATCTGCTACTAAATTACAATCTGAAACCAAGTACAAAAAAACCTACACGTATATCGACTGGAACATGTATTGACAACATTATCCATAATGTCAAGGGTGGTATTGGTGAAGTTTTAGAATTGGCCTTATCTGATCACACAGCTCAACTCTTTAAGTGCCCTGTACAAAGATCCTGTTCGATTGATCACTGGTACGTACTAAGTCGAGATTATAGCTCTGAGAACAGGTCTAAGTTTATTGAAGCCATTAGTAGTCTTGATTTTGTTGAAGTATACAATAGTACCGACCCAGAACTAGCTTTTGATTCATTTCATGACTTATTTAAACTATTCTACGATTTGTGTTTCCCGACTGTGAGAAAAAAAATCTCTACGCGTAAATCCCCGAGATGGATTTCTAAAGGTATCAGAAGATGTAGTAAACGAAAAAGAGAAATGTTATGGCAATATAGGCGATCGTGTAATATTGAAAATAAACAGTTACTTATGCAATATTCAAAACGATTAAAAAAAGTGATCCACTTGACACAAATATCTCAAAACAATCATATAATTAATAGTGCTGAGAATAAAACTAAAGCAACGTGGAAAATAATTAATAGATGTCAATCAAATTTCCCCTCTGAATCTGTAAAAAATATACTCAATGGTGATAAACTAATAAGTGACCCTAAACAAATGGCTACGACATTCAATGATTACTTTATAGACTTAATTCATCCTGAAAATAATTATAATACTAGTAATGCTATATCTTGCGTAAATTATTATCCCAAATCTCTATTTATGACACCGACAGATTCGTTGGAAATATTTAATATTATCAATGCATTAAAGAATACAAATAGCGTGGGTTATGATGGAATAACTACTAAGATTTTAAAATCTGTGTCGCATATCATTGCGCCAGTTTTGAGTCATATTATTAATCTGTGCATAGAACATGGCCACTTTCCAAATTTGTTAAAAATGACTATAATTAAACCACTGCATAAGAAAGGTGATAAATCTGCTATTTCAAATTACCGTCCAATAGCTCTGATACCGGTAATGTCCAAAATTATTGAAAAAATTATTTATAAATCTATAAACTCATTCTTTGAAGTAAACAATATACTGGCTAAAGAACAATATGGTTTTCGGAAAAACAGAAACATTAATAAAGCTGTCTATGAATTATTTACAGAAATAATTAGTAATGTTGACAAAAAAAATCCAATTACAGCTGTATTTATGGACATGTCGAAAGCATTCGATCATGTAAATCACGAAATATTACTGGGTAAGTTAGAACGATACGGCGTCAGGGGAAACATATTAAATCTAGTCAAAACATATCTCACTGGACGTACACAAGCCACTGTTTTAAATAGAATATGTTCTAAATCCAAAACAGAAGTTACTCATATGTCACCAATTAGAGATACAACATGTGGTGTACCCCAAGGAACTGTCCTTGGGCCCTTGTTGTTTCTCATATATATTAACGATTTGCCAAAATGCACTGAGCACCAAACTGTGTTGTTTGCCGATGACAGTACACTTATTGTTCCATGTAATAATATAGAAACTTATGAAGATGACATAAACAACTCCATCCTTTGCATCATTAATTGGTTACTTATAAATAAACTAAAAATAAACATAGATAAGACAAAGCTTATGACATTTTACCAAAGAACAAGAAAACTTAACTTAAACATAGCTTTTGCAGATCAAATAATAGCTGAAACAAGCAGTGCTAGATTTCTGGGACTTCACTTGGATACTCATTTAGACTGGAAATGTCATGTTGAAACAGTTTGTAAAAAGCTTAACCAGTATTCATATGCGCTCTACAATCTAGCAAAAATAGTAAATGAGTCCGTTGTTCTAATTTCTTACAAAGCCTATGTATCATCTACATTAAGTTTTGGAATAATATATTGGGGAAATTCCACCGACAAAGAAATTGCGTTTAGGGCCCAAAAAAAATGTGTGCGTGCTGTATTTAAACGGAAACCAACTGAAAGCTGTATTCCATATTTCAAAAAATTTAAACTCTTAACATTGCCCTGTATGTACATTTTTGAGACAGCAGTATTTGTCAAATCCAACTTCCATCTGTTCGAAACATTGAGATCTAAACGACGCAATAGAGAGATATGCGCTAAGCCACATAGCACTGCTCTTTATACAAAAAGTTTTTTGGGAATGGCACCTAGGATCTATAATAAGATCCCTGGACGAATTAAAGAAATAAACAACATAAACGATTTTAAAAAGGCTTTACTGAAAATATTATATGAGAAAACATATTATACGGTGAACGAATACCTAACTGACACATTATAATTACTTTGTTTTATTATTTTATTATTATGATTTATTATTTACTGATTTGACAATTTTTACTAGAATCTATTATTATTATATTTTATTGGAATGTTTTTATTGTATTGAAAATTTGAATTAGAATTGTTTGATAATTTATTATAATCAGCATGTTTGTGCCAGTATAATATTTGTACGCCGATGACGGCTAGACATAGCGTTCTTAAATAATAACAACATCTGTACCTAACCTACCTATGTTCAACAAATAAAAATTATTATTATTATTATTATTATTATTAATTACTATCTGAAATGTTACGAAAAATCTTACGAGTACTTTCTTTGACAAGACAACTGACAATTTACTAATCAACATACGATTTTATCATAAATAATGTGTCAGATCAGATATCGAATCAAAGAGAAAAGTGTTCACTTGAAATACTTTAACCTCTCTGCTCGACAAGATTTTGACACGTGACACATCAGCTGACTCGACGGGGTGTTGCGTATTAAGTCATGAAATTCAGGAATTTACATCAACTTTTAGCATTCAAATTTATTAAGAAATATATCTTACCGCGCCTATTTTATACAATAAGTTTGTGGCAAATATCTTTAATTATATGTTGAAGTCAGTCAAATCACGTCAGTACACTGAGAAAGTTAGCATAGAATAGGTATTACTACACCTATCCAAAAGGTAGGCTATATAAATTCGTTGAAAATATGTACTTAAACAACCTACTCTCTTGCTGTAAATATGCAAAAGGGAATAATAAAAATATTATCATTCTCTCTGCATTCTTACTTTTACCATTTTTCATACATAAACTACACGAAAAACACGATCAAATCTTGATAAAAATTACTGAAAATTGTGTTACGACGTGACACTTCTTAGTGCTGCCCGTGTACCCTATTTTCTTATTTCGATTCAAAAGTTGCATTCATCCTAATCGATACTTGCAATAAAATCGAGCATAAATAAAAAAGTAGTAGAAACTGAATAAAAACTCTTTGGTATATTCCCCATTAATTATTTTATTTTTTATAGTAAGTATTAATTTTATTTGTAAGTAGATACACGTATATTGTGTATACGTGATATGATGATAACTTCCTGTCACTGCCATTTACATACCAGGTACTGGTATTCGAATTTGGGTGTGGTAGGTACCTAAACTAAAAAGTGAAAAATGTTTTTAATCGGAAGTCGGTTGTTTTTTTTTTGTAAAAAGTTTATTTCGATGTAGAAAGATATAAAAGCAAATGTCAGTGCATTTTATAGTAGGTTCAGTGGAGATTATAGACTTACAAAGTAAAAATTAAAAAAATGTAAATATGAGTACATGTAGCTATTTATAATCTATATATATAAAATGATAAACTGACTGACTGACTGACTGACTGGGTGATATATCAACGCACAGCCCAAACCGGTGGTCCTAGAGACATGAAACTTGGAGGGTGTGTTCTTTGTGAAGAGTAAGTATCCACTAAGAAAGGATTTTTGGGAATTCCACCCCTAAAGGGGTAAAATAGGGGATGGAAGTTTGTATGAAAGTCCGTCAGTTTTGAAGTTAGGATCTTCAAATTTTGTGTTTAGGCTGACAATTGAAAATTAATTTATACGTGTCTCAGCGTTTTTGATAATTACACCCCGAAGGGTTAAAAAGGGGGATGAAGTTGAAAAGTCCATAATTTTCTAAGAAAAATCACTTTTTTTTATCTAGGCTTATGGTTGGAAGATAACGCAACGGTGTTGTTAGAATTTCAACCCTTAAGGGGGTGAAAAGGGGGATGAAATTTTGTTTTTAATTAAAGTTCTTTATTTTTTAAGTTAAAATCACTAATATTTCGGCTTATGGTTGGAAACTATACAACGTTAACGTTAAAAAAAAAATTGTCATTTTTTTATTTCAACCCACAAGGGTCTGGAGATCATCATGGAGAGTGTGATTGTCGTAACTCACTGCTGGGCACGCCACAATTGAGGCGATACGCCCTCTCTTTGAGGCTAGAGAGGCGACACGGGGTCCTCACCTTCCGCCTGACACAGGTCCTCACTGGACACGGTTGTTTCGGGAGGTTCCTGTTCCTCATAAGGCGGGAGGAAACGCCCGGGTGTAACCACTGTGTGGATCGCCCGGAGGACACAGTGGAGCATACGGTGGAGGTCTGCCTGGCTTGCCACCAGGTGTCCTTGTGGAGGTGATCGGTGACAGTGATCTCTCGCGCCCGGCCCTGGTCCAGGCCATGGTACGGAGCGAGAGGCCGTGGCAAACCGTCACTTCCTTCTGCGAAGCAGTAATGCTCGCGAAGGAGGAGATGGAGCGTGTGGCGGAGAGGCAAATGTCGCGCCCACACGCTCCCTAGCTACCGCAGGAGACGCCCTGGGCGTTGGGAATAGCAGGCCGATTCCCGACCACCGTAGGTCCGAAAGGGATACCGTGGCCCCTGGCAACGTGGGTATTAGTCAGTAAGAGTCTGACACGCCCCCCGGCTCCATCCAGAGCGGGAGAAGTCATTTAATAATTTCCCACCCTAAAAAAAAAAAACGGTCTGAAAAGGGGCGATGAAGTTTTGTATTGAATTTGTTCATTCGCTGAATTTACTGTTTCTAACTTTACAGTATTTTACATAGAGCGACTGCCTATCTGACCTCCACAACGCAGTTACTGGGTAATACAATAGCCCTTGGTAAGAATGGTTGTCAGACTTTCGGGCTTCTGACTTCCCGTAACAACTGTCAAAGATCCACGAATGACAGCCGGAACCTACGGCTTAACGTGCTTTCCGTGGCACGGACGGGTCTTTGTATGTAAAGATGGTCACCCATCCACAGACCAACTGCGGCAAGTGTAGCTTAACCTGATCGATCGACCTGTGTGGCTGTTATTATTTAGCCACGGGTCCCTCCCCCGGAGTACCCCCCTCTGGGTTCTCCGGGGGAGGGGCCCGTCCCCTTCTCCGGGAGAATCGATATAGATATAGATTAGGATAGTAAGGATACGAACAGAATGCGATACTGCTCATCCCTCATAGCAAATAGCGTGATAGTTTGTACCAATGTAATATTATAGGGAACATCTATGCTATGTTATTGAGGCCAAAATACTAACTGGATCTGCCAGAGGAGAAACAGTCTTCGTGCCGCGTATACCATTGATACCAAATTACCTTACGTTTGAATTTAAAAGATTGCAGTTCCTTATGAAGGTTTGCTTCGCGATGACTTTTAGTAAGTCACAGGGACAAACTCTGAAATTTGCTGGAGTTAATTTGCGGCAAGACTGTTTCTCCGTCTGTCAGTTTTATGTGGCTTACTCACGTGTTAGCTCTCCAACTAGCTGGTTGTACCCGCTTCCGAATTAGTGAAAAACATTGTTTATAGAGAAATACTGTGAAGGATTTAGGTAGATACCGGTCCTTTACAGTAGGTATTTCTTGACAGTATTCCTCAAATATCTCACATAGTGGAGGACAATTAGCCATGAACAAAGCTCTATATTGTAATTGTTATAATAATTCATAATTATCTAGAAAAAAAGAATTTATACTCTACGCAGACGAAGTAAAATAAAATAGTAACGAAGTCAAACCTTACATTGAATATTCGAGTTTGATGCCGAAAACATATTTTTTAGAATTTTAGTCTGTTTGTTTGTAAGTATGTTCCGGCTTGCACAAAAACGGATGAACGGATTTGGATGATATTTAGCACACAGATAGTTTATAACCTGGATTAACCTATGGGTTATTTTTTAATCCCAGTAGTATGTTCCCGTCGGATATTTTTCGACATCCACGCGGGCGAAGCCGCGGGCAAAAGCTAGTGTTAATATAATGTGTGTTTGACTTGAAAGAGAACGACAGTTGAAAGTATGTCATGCACACCCAAATGGTTGAGTTGAATGGTGCTTATCCGGGAACGAGAGCCGTCAGTTGAGACTGGTCATCTCTTACTGCTAGGGCTTATCTTTAAACATGTATTTTGTTTTGATATTGTTTTTTTTACTTTGTTCTCACATATAGAATCAACAAGTATAATGTAACGAGGCTTTTGTAATATCTTGATTTAAAAGAGTATCCGTGGAGTTTCTTGCCCGTTCTTCTCCATAGAAATCTAACTTCCTTTTTGGAATGGGCGACTAGCTTCAACTTTCTGACTAACTGACGACTCTTTGAAAATTCAAAAGTAAATGTAATGTGTAAATTGTTTTATTAGAAATAAATGCCTATTGGAAATTTCAATAATTTTTCTCTCATTTGTTTTATATTTTATATTATGCCGAGAATACTTATAAGTTTTAGAAATGACTTGTAAATAATTGCAAGCCGAGTGTTAGGTTTTAGATGCTAATTCACTTGCGTGCGTACGATGGACATGCACGATGCCAGTATGGTCGAGTGTTAGGTTTCAATTTATTAATACATAATTGTTGGGTATTGTACTGGCAACACCGAAAGATTCGATATGTCAAAATGGCGCACCAATGGTTTTCTGGTTCGGGCGTGCGCGGCTCTAGTGGCTGTGTCGGTTAAAAGATAGGTTGACATAGATTTGTTGGAGATCTACTGTAAATTAAGGTAACCTTTTGTTTTATTGTAAATATTCGAATATTAAATAAATAGAGATATTGTGTTGGTAATAAGAGATGTGATGGTATGGTGTAGAATATTGGATTTGATGTTGGCAAAGAAATATAAATGAATGACAAAATATCTTGGTGTTTCATATAATTTTCCTCATCCCTGAAATATCGTTAATAAGTAAATGTTATATTTAGTACCATTTTTGAGGTATTAGTTGTTTTAGATCTAGGGTAGTTTTTATAATAATTTAAAATAAAAGTTATCATAGTTTCCGCCAACGGCTTCTGGTGAAAGATTTAAAAAAAAACGGTCCAGTAGTTTTTTGAGTTTATTCATTACAAACATACAAAAAATCTAAATTTTTGTCTTTTTATTATTAGTTCCGTTGTTCCGGCCAGCACGCGTCGCCAACTCTCGCAATACCCGGTGGACAAACGGCAGACAAACCAAATCTTCTTATAATCTTCCTCGGAATTACCGATGGCACTGTGTCTGAAGGTGGGTGGACACCAGTCTGTTGGCTGGCTGGATAAATCAAACTCTGGTAAATTGATTTGAGCTGATTAACTGCAGTTACAAGCATAACAAAAATATTGGTGAAGAAATCAATACCTACCACTGAAAAAAATATAAAGTTATTGGTGTAGCCAACTGATTTATCGCACTTACTTTGTATAAATATGCAAACACGGTCTATTCAATAATCAGTCATCGAGTGAACGTCAAAAAAAACTTCAAAACCGGAAGAAAAATGTTTAAATTACTTGTGTTGGTTTTCATGGTAATCGTGAGTGTAATCCAATGTCAGAACAGTGACTACCGTGGTAATGTGGTTACACCACCTGGCCGTATTTTTTTTTCGCGGCGGGGCCTCATTGTTCCAGATGTAGTTTATCGCCGACGGGGCTATGGCAACGGTGACAACCTTCGTGATAGGGTGTTACCTATCGTGAAATAATTGCTGGAGGCGTTGCAAACTGTAGTTTATTATATTGTGTGTATATGAAACTACATTCATAAAATAAACACCTTATAAATCAAAATTTGCTGTATCATTTTGACTCGAGACCTTTTAACCCAAAAATAATACTCACCAAAAACACATGTAAAAAAAAAACGAGCGAACCTTTCACTAGTCGCATAGGATGTGTAACATATGACATCTTGGCTGACGTATATATGGTTTAAAAAAAAAACATCTGCATCACCGTCACCGTCACCGTCGCCGTTATCGTCATTGTCATCACCATCACCATCATCATCATAATCCTATTTACAACTTCTTGGAAAATGGGTTGGTACCATCTGACAGCCAACTCAAGCACCACGCGCGCTCATTAGTGAAATCAAATAGCGCGTGTTAGAAAGTGGATTAGAACTACAATTATAGGTATAGGTATCCACTTAATTATCAAGATTTGAGTGTCAGGATGGTTAAGTACCTACTAGTTATTTACTTTATATGTAGGTACTTTCTATGAATATGGTGTAGGGAAAGGATTTTATGAAGAAAAGCACAGAAAGACAAGACTAGGCATTTATTTACATTTAGGCTTGTCAATACATAGGTCTTGTATCGTTAATGAGAAAACTATTTGTCCGTTCCTAATCTAGGTCATCACGGAGAAGAAGGACAAGAAACTCCGTGGCAGCTTCGTTTATATTATTGGATCAACACATTGTTACATCAGCTTAGATCATTATAATATCACATTAATCTCTTGGACCATTTCTCCAAGCTAGCAATATTAGGCATATTAAAACACATACAGAACAACATAGTTATCAGCAATAATCAAGATATAATAATTATCAATTAACTTACATGAACATTGTAGGTAGTCTGACGATCTTTCACAAGAAGTGATCTGATCGTCAATCCTTTTTACAATAATGGCAGAGCTTCCGCTATGCTACATGATTTATTCTTACATTGGCTTTTAGCAACTTTATATTACGGACATGGACACCACTCAGGGTCTGTCCTGTAAAAGTCGGAGGTCCTATAACGTCCAACCGTTTAACTCAAGTTCCTTTTCAAGATTGGCGGTCATGACTTTCATGACTTTTGCGGATGACTACATTGGGCTGCTCCGAACTGCACGCCTAGCTGAACCGCGGTAATAGCAGACCGCAGGTAGTCATAATTTAACGACATACCAACTTATTTATATACTCGTTTTGAACTGCTATGAGTATTTGACTAATTTTGTATTTTGACACAATTTTTTTTCTGTCACATACCGTACTCGTTTACTTCATTCATTAATTTGGATTGGATTTATTATTGATTTTAGATTAGGCATGCAAACTTGCATGCCTAATCTAAGGTAGGTTGTACAAGGATCACAATTGTTTTTAATATCTTATGTCACTTACCAATAATATATGCAAATAAATAAACTTTACTTTACTAAACGACTCCATGGTAAATACATTTACAAAAAAAAAAACAATGCTTCTAAAAGAACTTGATTATATAAAAAATATAAAATAATTTAGTAATGCGAAGAGGAGATAGCAGCCTTGAAAAGCTGGTCATCGTTGGCAATACCGAAGGAAAGAGAGCATGAGGCCGGTCGCCAACACGATGCGATGGTCCGACCAAAATAAGCTATGTCCGCAAGCAAATTTCAGCAGGTGGTGATGGCAACTTTGGACTGGAACCGATGGAGGCAGATTGTCCGTCTAAAGGGGTCCAGTGACACCAGTCCTCAGTAATGACGGATTCGGCTCTGGTTACAGTTTAAGACGACAGTTGCGCAAACAGATTGTGTCGGCCGCTCTGACGGTGTCCAATGTATTTGTCGGGCACAAATAATCGGCTGAAAAGGCCATGGAGCTCTGGGCAGTCGACACTCCCCGTTAGGTCTTACAGGCTACCGTGAACTGATCAAGATCTCTTCTCACCTCCAACGAGTTAAAACCTAACGTCCATAATAAGATAGTTGGTAGGGTACATGTATGAAAAGAAACGGAATAACCTTTGGAATAGGCTTATCTTAGGAATATTTTCTGTACTTTTCTAGCATCAGTATGGAGATGAAAGAAAGTATATTAAGTTACTTGTTCTGAATGCAACTTTGAAAATGGTCAAAGTAAATTATTTATTAGTTCCTAACTATTGATTTTTTTATGTGTAACATCTTTCCCCTTGCTTTCATGTAATCAAAATCAAAATCTAAATAATCAAATCTGTGGGAGTGATTTTGTGAGCAGGGACGGAAATGTGTAACAGGAAGCCGAGGGAAGCGCGCGCTATTTGATTTCACTAATGAGCGCGCGTGGTGCTTGAGTTGGCTGTCAGATGGTACCAACCCATTTTCCAAGAAGTTGTAAATAGGATTATGATGATGATGGTGATGGTGATGACAATGACGATAACGGCGACGGTGACGGTGACGGTGATGCAGATGTTTTTTTTTTAAACCATATATACGTCAGCCAAGATGTCATATGTTACACATCCTATGCGACTAGTGAAAGGTTCGCTCGTTTTTTTTTTACATGTGTTTTTGGTGAGTATTATTTTTGGGTTAAAAGGTCTCGAGTCAAAATGATACAGCAAATTTTGATTTATAAGGTGTTTATTTTATGAATGTAGTTTCATATACACACAATATAATAAACTACAGTTTGCAACGCCTCCAGCAATTATTTCACGATAGGTAACACCCTATCACGAAGGTTGTCACCGTTGCCATAGCCCCGTCGGCGATAAACTACATCTGGAACAATGAGGCCCCGCCGCGAAAAAAAAATACGGCCAGGTGGTGTAACCACATTACCACGGTAGTCACTGTTCTGACATTGGATTACACTCACGATTACCATGAAAACCAACACAAGTAATTTAAACATTTTTCTTCCGGTTTTGAAGTTTTTTTTGACGTTCACTCGATGACTGATTATTGAATAGACCGTGTTTGCATATTTATACAAAGTAAGTGCGATAAATCAGTTGGCTACACCAATAACTTTATATTTTTTTCAGTGGTAGGTATTGATTTCTTCACCAATATTTTTGTTATGCTTGTAACTGCAGTTAATCAGCTCAAATCAATTTACCAGAGTTTGATTTATCCAGCCAGCCAACAGACTGGTGTCCACCCACCTTCAGACACAGTGCCATCGGTAATTCCGAGGAAGATTATAAGAAGATTTGGTTTGTCTGCCGTTTGTCCACCGGGTATTGCGAGAGTTGGCGACGCGTGCTGGCCGGAACAACGGAACTAATAATAAAAAGACAAAAGTTTAGATTTTTTGTATGTTTGTTTGTAATGAATAAACTCAAAAAACTACTGGACCGTTTTTTTTTAAATCTTTCACCAGAAGCCGTTGGCGGAAACTATGATAACTTTTATTTTAAATTATTATAAAAACTACCCTAGATCTAAAACAACTAATACCTCAAAAATGGTACTAAATATAACATTTACTTATCAACGATATTTCAGGGATGAGGAAAATTATATGAAACACCAAGATATTTTGTCATTCATTTATATTTCTTTGCCAACATCAAATCCAATATTCTACACCATACCATCACATCTCTTATTACCAACACAATATCTCTATTTATTTAATATTCGAATATTTACAATAAAACAAAAGGTTACCTTAATTTACAGTAGATCTCCAACAAATCTATGTCAATCTATCTTTTAACCGACACAGCCACTAGAGCCGCGCACGCCCGAACCAGAAAACCATTGGTGCGCCATTTTGACATATCGAATCTTTCGGTGTTGCCAGTACAATACCCAACAATTATGTATTAATAAATTAAAACCTAACACTCGACCATACTGGCATCGTGCATGTCCATCGTACGCACGCAAGTGAATTAGCATCTAAAACCTAACACTCGGCTTGCAATTATTTACAAGTCATTTCTAAAACTTATAAGTATTCTCGGCATAATATAAAATATAAAACAAATGAGAGAAAAATTATTGAAATTTCCAATAGGCATTTATTTCTACTAAAACAATATACACATTACATTTACTTTTGAATTTTCAAAGAGTCGTCAGTTAGTCAGAAAGTTGAAGCTAGTCGCCCATTCCAAAACGAAGTTAGATTTCTATGGAGAAGAACGGGCAAGAAACTCCACGGATACTCTTTTAAATCAAGATATTACAAAAGCCTCGTTACATTATACTTGTTGATTCTATATGTGAGAACAAAGTAAAAAAAACAATATCAAAACAAAATACATGTTTAAAGATAAGCCCTAGCAGTAAGAGATGACCAGTCTCAACTGACGGCTCTCGTTCCCGGATAAGCACCATTCAACTCAACCATTTGGGTGTGCATGACATACTTTCAACTGTCGTTCTCTTTCAAGTCAAACACACATTATATTAACATTATAAATAGATACATGTACTCATATTTACATTTTTAAAATTTTTACTTTGTAAGTCTATAATCTGCACTGAACCTACTATAAAATGCACTGACATTTGCTTTTACACCTTTCTACATCGAAATAAACTTTTTACAAAAAAAAAACAACCGACTTCCGAAAAAAAACATTTTTCACTTTTTAGTTGAGGTACCTACCACACCCAAATTCGAATACCAGTACCTGCTATGTAAATGGCAGTGACAGGAAGTTATCATCATATCATCCACATATACTAAGTGGGAAAAATACGTATTACTCAAGAAGCTTACTCAAAAACTATCCAAGCAAAGTTAATAAAAACGGAGAAATCGACGGACATACATAAAAAAAAAAACATACATACGCGTCGAACAAATAACCTCCTCTTTTTTGGAAGTCGGTTAAAAACTGCAAATAGGCGGCGTGCCAAACAACTTCCGGAATAAAATATCTATTATTTCAATCAAGTTTGCAATCGACTTTCATTCACTAACCGGCAAGTCTATTACGCATAAAATAGCAATGACATGAACAAAAAAGTTAAAATTCCACGGTCTACTTGAAATTTACCAAATAGCTTAGCGTCGGC
The DNA here is from genome assembly GCA_916701695.1 of Agrochola macilenta. Lineage (NCBI taxonomy): Eukaryota > Metazoa > Arthropoda > Insecta > Lepidoptera > Noctuidae > Agrochola > Agrochola macilenta. The sequence goes on along the minus strand of OU753554.1, from coordinate 1,982,267 downwards.
TACAAGATGCATAAGTGGGTGAAATCTGTGTTTACTTGGACTACAAACAATATTCGGCTGGTCTCAGCAAGTACGTTTTAAAATATTAATAACATGAGAAACAAAAAAGTAATATAATAATATTAATTGTAGCGGCATCTACATCGCTACATGCGAACTACGCATCAAAGACCTGACGTCACATAACATCCTGACGTCATACAAATCCTGCATCGCGCAATTAGAGTTTACCGCGCGATAAACATATATAGAATCTCCCAATTTCAAACCTCTGGGCAGTTGCCCGCCAGACATCACACCCGTCTGGTTGGAGGATCCTGCCTTTTCTATGGGGGATGAGTGAACTTTACACCCTGTTCCTCATACCCCTAAATAATGAATTTCTGACTGAAGCATTTATTTTAACATAAGGTTTTTTTTGTTTACTGATGACCATTCATTTAAGTGACTTTAGCATGCATGCTAAAGTCACTTAAATTAATGATATTGACTTGCAATTAATTATCAACAATCATAACTATGTATTCATATTTGCACGCCATAGCATGTGGCAAACATGTCTGAACTTGTATTATTATTTTTCAACAAATCTCGGGACCATGGATCCCGGTCCTTTGGAATGCGTACGAGGGGCCGAAATCAACTCGCAGAGGCCCCTTAGACAAATTTAAATGAAATGAGGCACCAACGACGATTATCCCTGTTCGCACTATGTAATTATTATTTATCACACAGGGGAATTATTATTATTTATCCTGCATGCACGTTTTTATTCTTGGATGTGTACACATGTTTGAGCAAATAAATAAATCTTATCTTATCTTAATAAAGTTAACAGTACTTAATGCTGTTTCAGTATAAAATGGCAAATAGAGTGTCTAACGACCAACTAGATGAACTTTTAGATTTTCTAGCTATCCTTACCCGATACGTCAACTATGTCAATAGAGACGCAAACATAACTAGAATATACCGAATGAACAGTCTTTTACGCTCCACACCGTTTATTTTAATGAACACACGATGAAGTAAAATATACACAATTTTTGGTCAAATTCTTCGAATTTTAGGACCAATTTGTATTTATCAATCAGCGGGCGACTTATCGCTATTTGACAGCCAGATTTGCTCGCCGATGGCTGTCGCTCAGCTAACAAAACCCATGCGTAATACAAAATAATCGCGATCACCATGCGACCACTGCACATTTTAGTTAACTGATTGTTTCTAGAGGCAGCACTATCGTTAGTTTGCTATTGTGTGGTTATCGCTGATACATAATACGGATTTGCAATTTAAGAGCAACTATTGCGCAAATTTCGCTATCTACCTAGGCTTCTGCAAGATACGTAATAAACCCGCGGAGACGGTATCTACAGCACAGGAAGTCGCCTGCACAAAGTTTAATTTTATTAAATACAACATTTACAAAATAATCTGCACCCTATCAACAAGATTTGGTTACATTCAAACCAAATGCTGTTGTATATGCAGCTTGTACCAAGTTAGAAGGAAGATGGAAGAGATAATATTGATTCTGTGATTGACTACATAATGAAAAATCCAGAAATAGTTAATAGATTCCAAGACTTGATCAAAAACCGGCTGGCAAGGAAACCTTTACACCCCTAAAGTCGCTTGGACTAATGTTATCTCTTAAATTATCAAAATAGCATTATACGAGTATATATAACTTTGAGAGAATCTGCAATTCTAGAAGGTATTAGAGAGTCCATACACTACAGAGTGCAAAAAGCAAAAAAAGAGTGTTATCCACCTGAACCTGAAAATTCCATCACGGTTACAGATAGCTCAACCAGAATTTCTCTGCAGGCTGTCTTGGACTTAACAGTTAATAGAATATATAAATCTTTTCCAGAAGATTTAAAGCAAAAAGAACTGATTTTAATTTCTAAATGGGGTTTTGATGGAGCATCTAGCCAGAGTAAATATAAACAAAAATTGCGAAAAATGCGTTTGAAATGATACGTGAAAAGGAACTTCGTTCCTGATGGGGGTCCCCCGACGGTACTATTTACACTATATCGATGAAAATTTGGATAAAGATGTATTCTTTGCACCGCTAAGCGTTGGTGCAGTGAAATTACGTTATACATAATTAGGTATGGCATTCCGCATACAAATAACCGATGGATGAAAAAAAAAATGCTCATAAAGCGTGTATGGTTAGGATCTAATTATTGAATAATAATTAATATGTCGGAGGAAGGTATGTGCCTCTCTCGTTATTAGGCATATTGTAACTACTGTGGGCGTACTAATGGGTAGTGTTGGTTATTGCGCAATAGAAACACCGTTGCAGCTCAGATCAAATTATAATTTTCGATAACATTACTCACACTAGCATTTCAAACACTGTAGGTACACGACACAACACAACCACGTATGATAATGATGGTTCAACAAAACGTAGGACAGTTCCGAAGCGTCTACACTGCTCGATACCAGGATAAGGAATGCCCCCACTTGGAGCGTTCTCTTCAACCTCGTAACCGACCGGAAACACCCGACTCTGTCGAGGCGCGCCAATTCTAGTCCTGATAGTTGCCGCTAGATGGCGTGCCTTGTTTTGTTGTAAACGTCAATTGCCGGATGCGACACGGCCATCCTGCGATGCACACGTCCTCGTGTGTTGTTAATCTGGAAAATACAAAATTTCGCCACAGTTTCTGTTCGTCCAATCCTGACTCATATGAAGACTGATTAGATAATTAAAAGGGACTTGACTCTTTAAAATCTGTTTTAATTTACAAGCAATTAGAAACTAAAATCTAGGCTAACTATCTAGTTTCGAGATTACCGAGACCAAGCACAAAGATTCCACATTAAATTGACCAAAGAAAACAAAACCTCAGGTATCTCATTCACGGTCAACAACAGTCACACACTGTTTCTGTATTCCCCACGGGAATACCGAGTCAACCCTTGACTCTATGGTCTTCGCTTCTAGGCAAAACCCGACTATACCACCCAGAGCTACCGCCTACCGCGTACCCACGGACTACTCATTGAGCAGATACCGATTTCCAACGGGCTACGGCTACGATACTCTGGTATAGTCTCCGACCCACTGAATCGAGAACCTGTTTGTACAATCTAAAGTGATACCAATTCATCATCTATTTCGTCTACAATCTCAATTGGTACTTGGCCCTCGGGCATCTTCCTAACACGGTCATGAGCGTATTTGTAGGTACGCTTATAACTAAAGATTTTAAAATATACCGATCGCCATCTAACAATTTAACAACTTGAAATGGCCCTCATATCTGGGGTCTAATTTACTCTGGTTGCGTTCTTCGTTTTAAAGCAACATAAAGTCACCTACCGAAAGCCTTAGTGCTATCAAACCGTTTTATTGTCATATGGAGCCGCCTTTTCGATTAACAGGGCTGAGTTTTCCCTAACTTCTTCGAAATCTGCGTCAATATCATCGTCGTAAGCTATTAGACTTAGGAGGCCCGCGACTTTACCGACTAGTGATTCGAGTGGACTTGTTCTTGTTACCCTATTGACTTTTGTCTTATCAGTTTAGTGCCAGCTGCACATCTAACGCATACGACCTATCTTCGTTCACTTCAACCGCGGTAAGCATAGATTTTAACTTGCTCACTGTGCGCTCAACTTGACCGTTCGCTCGCGATGATCCCGTAGCTATTAAATGAAGCTTAATGTTTTAATCTCAAAAATTCCACAAACTCGTGTGTTAACCTGTAACCAAAACGCAACAATAGTGCTTGTTCGACTCAGCCAATTCTGACCATTTACGAAACTTTAATCCTCAACACTTTGTTGTTTTAACAAAACAATACTTCTACTTCTCAATGAACTAAACAAACTTTGATTAATCATAGCTAAAATCATCAACCAGAGCCATGTACCATCCTTATTAACAATATCATATTTTTCACCAAGAGCCTTAGACACCTGGAAACCCACACACGAGTAAACCACTCTAACGCCACGGCTCTCCGGCCGACCAGCAATCGCATTGCTCTCACACATCCAACGCATAGATCAAAACTATGGTCTCTCCAGACCCCGACCTCCGCCAGTCTCTACTGGTACGGTCGCACACAATACGGCCGATAGAGAACCCTACTCGCGTGGTTCCCATAACTTAGGCTTGCTTATCACCACTGTGATCACCATCTACTTCAACTGGTACATGACCTACTGGCATCTTTTTTTTTAACGTGAGTGAGTGTATTTGTAACTACGGTTGGAATTAACAGCCCAACAACCCTCTTAACAGCCCTCTGAACTTCCGATCTAACTAAATCTGATTTCGCTTTTTGTTTTCTAATAACATGAAATAGGCAACCGATTCTTTTTTTTTTTTTAAACTGCGTTTGTCCTATCTAATCGAGTTTTATCATATTCCGCACTACGTTTGATATACTCTGACACAATCTTGTGGACTTCATCAATGTCCTGTCATACTATTACTTAGCAAGTAAATTTCGGAAAGCTCATCACAAAATCAGAACAAACAAAACACAAAACCTCTAGTTGGCGTTGGCTAATCGTTACGCTACGTAAGATTTTTTCTGTGCTGAATACACGTGTATGACCAATATAGTCAACGCAACAACGATATTTACTCGTTTGCCCTTCGATCAATAAATTATTGATCGAAGCGTTTGCCACTGAATTTGGCTGCACAACTTTGCTTTACTAACGAGCATTCAGCAGCAGAATCGTAAACAAAACAATACAGCTCACCTTTTTGATCTTACGTCCCTGAGGGTAGTTGTACGACGCCAACATCCACTCTTCGTTCAAAGCTTGCAGCACGTGCTCCACCATCCGATTGGCTGCTACTGCATGTTCGTGCAACGAGCCGTGATGTGTCCTGGTTTCCCACACTTGAAGCACACGAAGGGCTTCGCTGACTGCTGTGGGGCTGCTTGGCTCGATACTAAAGACGTCGTAGATCTTCCTCTGTTCCATTTGGAACTGCTGACGATCCTGGTACTGCCTCTCGTCCAGTCTCCATAGCATAAAAGAAAAAGAAAAGAAAGAAAAAGTGTTTATTCTGCACAAACTAAACGCACAATCAATCTGCCTAGCCCCCCACCAACCATATCGGGGTCCAACAGTCCAACCGGACGCAGCCGGACACCAGCACCCCACATGGAGCGGCCGCCCATCCGACCTCCACAACCCAGCTGCTGGGCAACACAACACCCCTTAGCAAGATCGGATGCCAGACCTTCGTGCCCCCGACGACCCGCAACGACCGTCAAAGATCCACGAATGACAGCTGGGGCCAACAGCCCAACGCGCCATCCGAGGCACGGAGGAGCCTCAGTATGTAAAGATGGTCACCCATCCACATACCAACCCCGGCAAGCACAGCCCAACCCGATGGATCGACCCGTGCGGCAGTTATTACTTAGCCACGAGCTCCTCACACAAACTAAACGCACAATAATTGCGTAATGTGTTGCGACATAACAAATTAAAACAAACAATCAAACCTACAAAATGCCGATTGCAAAGTGGAAAAATAACAAATAACATAGCTTTGAGACGCTCTCGCTCTCGTTCCAGCTTCTCCTTCTCGCATAGACTCAAAGAAGTAGGACTCCGGCGAAGACTGCGACTTCTACTTCGAAGACGCCTTGCCCTGCCACCGCGCGCCGCTACGCGCTCTCGATCTGGCTTCAGCTGTGTGGCGCAATTTACTCGCAATTGGCGTTGATAGGCGACGCGAGCTAGTCCCTTGATCGCGTGGCATGGTTCGAAATTCATGAAACAGAAATAAAAATGAGTTAGGATTGTCAAACTAAACAAAACTACACAAAAAACGTTATGAAACGTTTTGCAGGGTATTTCGGAAATATCTCAGAAACGGTGCGTCTGAGCTCAAAAATAACCAAATTTTATTACCCTTTTAGGAACCCCACGAAATGTATAAGAATGCTGAATCCACAAAAAAAAAAAAAAAAAATTCTGTCCTACCCTCGAATTTTGTTCAAAAACACGGCATGCCAACAACGGTCACTTTTATCGATTTCATTTTGCGCCTGAACCAAAACGAATCCCAATTCTGATGTCGGAGGAAGGTATGTGCCTCTCTCGTTATCAGGCATATTTTAACTACTGTGGGCGTACTAATGGGTAGTGTTGGTTATTGCGCAATAGAAACACCGTTGCAGCTCAGATCAAATTATAATTTTCGATAACATTACTCACACTAGCATTTCAAACACTGTAGGTACACGACACAACACAACCACGTATGATAATGATGGTTCAACAAAACGTAGGACAGTTCCGAAGCGTCTACACTGCTCGATACCAGGATAAGGAATGCCCCCACTTGGAGCGTTCTCTTCAACCTCGTAACCGACCGGAAACGCCCGACTCTGTCGAGGCGCGCCAATTCTAGTCCTGATAGTTGCCGCTAGTAGCGTGCCTTGTTTTGTTGTAAACGTCAATTGCCGGATGCGACATATACTAATGTTTTTTTTTATTCATATATTTCTGAGGTTCGTCCCACACGAAAAGAAGCAAAACCACTTAATAAACATCTTTATCGTTCTAATTGTCTTAATTAAAACAATAAAGATTTTTATAAGTGACTTTGCTTTGTATGTCAATATTTTTTGAGATACTGGTTATTTTCGGGTACCGCTTGTAACCGAAAATAGCCCGTATCTCAAAAACCACAGAGTTAACTTTCTTCTTCATATTTTATCGAGAACTACGAATTTATTTTTGCAGCCGATAAAATTGATGCTGTGCAATGTGCCTGCATAAATATTCATTCACACTACGGAACCCATCACTGTGCGTAGTCCGACATACACTAGGCCAGTTTTTTTAAATGTCGTTGGAAAACTACCACAAAAAAAAACTACTCAATCTAATAAACAAAAACTACCAAACTCAAAAAAAGCGGCCAAGTGCGTGTTGGACCACGCACAATGTCGGGTTCCGTAGTTGGGATGAATGTATCCTAAAAACAAACTTAACATTGTAGTTGAAAAACATGTTCTCCCATACATCGATATACGTCACGGTCAATTCTGCAACTGTAAATATAAGTTTGTAATCGTAAAAAAAAAGAATATGTGATAAAACGACAAATTAACGATTTTCGGACTTTTTCCTTTATACATACCTATGTGCTGTGATTGTTTCTTGCCAAATTTCATGAATCTAGTCAACGGGAAGTAGTACAAGAAGAAGTAGAAGTCAAAGTAGTAGCAGTAGTACCCTGTAAGTTTTTATTTATTTGCGAGAATCAAAATATGTCGCATAAATTACCGTACATATTTTTTTATTGCGTTGACTTAGAAGCTTCCTTTTTTTAGAGCTCCAAGGGACCATGGGCCTATGTATTTGATATCAATTTCAACTTGATACCTCGACGCGTTCTTGAGAAAAAAGGTCTTGACAGGCTGACAGACAGACAACCAAGTGATCCTTTATGGGTTCCGTTTTATCCTTTTCAGGTACGGAACCCCAAAACTATGGACGTCATTTCAAAGTGTTTCCGGAATACCTACCCAATTTATAGAATTAATTTATCATAATTCGCAAAAAAAAATTGTTAATCCTACCAAAAAAAAAGAATGCATACTTGGCATTCTGTAGTCGTGTCTATGAAACTATCAGAAAGTATCAAAAATAAAATCCACAGTAAATAATTGTCCGATACATTAAAATTATTTTGAACAGCGAGCGCATTAACGAACAGTGAGCCACAATTTGTTTTTAATTTAGTTTAGGCCAGTGATAGACTGGCCTTAACTAAATTAAAAACAAATTGAACTTCAAATTTCGAACGAAAAAAAAATTGGAACCTTTGTTGCTTTTGAAAAAACTTTTTACATTGGTAGTTTTTATTTTTGCTATTTCTGTCTTTTGTAGAGGACAGTCTTTTTTAACGTTTTCCAAACAAGTCTGGAAGTTATAAATAATTTGAGGTAATTTTTAGACATCCGTATTTCAAAAAGAAAATTCGGAACCTTTTTAGGATCACATCGTTGTCCGTCCGTCAGTCTCTCATGACCCCCAGGAAAGCTTGGAGGTATCAAGTTGGAATAACATCAAATACGTAGGTCTGTGGTCCCTTGAAGTTTAAAAAAATCAAGCTTCTAAGTCAACGCAATAAAAAATACGGCATAATTATTTTGATACGCGCAAATAAATCAAAATCTACAGGGTACTTCCCGTTAACCTAGAATGATGAAATTAGGCAAGAAGCAAGGCTTCATAACACAAGTAAAGGGGAAAGTCCGAAAATCGATATTTTGTAGTTATACCACACGAAAAAAAACGTTTACAAACTTACACTTGCAGAGAATTGACCGTATATATATCGATGTATGGGAGGGGAGTATGTACATGTTTTTCAGCTACAATGTTATAAGTTTGTTTTTGAGATAAATGATAAATGATTTTATTTCTGTAAGTGGGTTTGGACACAACACTTTTACACGTCAATCATATTTTTTTAACTAGATGAGGTCGGCGTTTCCTATCTGACTACTCCGAGAAGAAAGGCCGAAACAAACTCAGAGGTCACAGTCTCTTTTAAAGTCCAGACATAATCTTGGTCAGATCATGTGAAGATCATGTAGATTGGTGTCTGAGATGGTCTTTTGAGGAAAGAACCACACAGATTGAGAGGACCTGTCCAGTCAGTGCACGCATTTGTCAGTGATCGTGCAGCTCAACTCAGGGTTTAAGGAGCTCAACGATTCGACGAACAATACCAAAGAAAGGACGTTCGGGTAGGCCGCATAAATTACTCAAGCTGCCAGACCGTGATAAAAACTAAATAATAAAATAAAAGGAATGACCCACATAGTCTTCACATTCACAATTATTAAAACAATATAATACTTTAAAAAGTAAATACTCATGTCATTGTATATATAAAATTCATTAATGTCAATGTGTATATAAAACCCAGAAATAGTCTTGGTCAGATCATTGAAGGACCATGTAGATTTGTGTCTCGAATGGTCTTTTCGGGAAAGTATTATACAGATTTGTATTATACAGATTTGAGTGGACCTGTCCAGTCAGTGCACGCATTTGTCAGTAATCGTGTAGCTCAACTCAGAACTTAAGGAGTTCAACGACTCGACGAACAATACCAAAGAAAGGACATTTGGGTAGGCCACATAAAGTACTCAAATTGCCAGATTATCATTAATAATTACTGAGAAAAAAAAAAAAAAAATATATGATCCACATAGTCCTCACGTTCACAATAATATATTTAAAAAAATATGTATATATTATACTTCACAAAGTAAATATTCATATAGTGGTACAAATGATTGAAAAAAAAAAAAAATATTAAAAACCAAATTTCTGACTGTAAAAAAAATAAAAAATAAAAATTGGAGCAGCTTAATCCCAGGCCTTTTTGTCCTCAACGTAATCTTTAATGGTATAAAACGCTTTCTGGCACAACTTACGTTTAATGAATGATTTGAATTTATTAAGGCTTAGATCTTGTACGTGGCTTGGGAGTTTATTGTAAAAGCGTATACATTGACATCTGAACGAGCTACCTATTTTCTTGAGCCTTGTTGTAGGTACTACAAATTTGTGTTTGTTCCTAGTGTTTATCTTATGGATATCACTGTATTTTTTATACAATCTTATATTTTTATGGGTATATAAAAGATTTTCAAAAATATACTGAGAAGGCACAGTCATTACATTAATTTCCTTAAATTTCTCTCTGAGAGAGTATCTCGGGCTTAATTTATAAATTGATCGAACGGCTCTTTTCTGCAAAACAAAGATAGTTTGAATGTCGGCGGCATTTCCCCACAACAAAATACCGTACGACATTACACTATGAAAATAGCTAAAGTACACTAAACGGGCTGTCTCTATGTCAGTTAAATTACGAATTTTTCTAACAGCATAAGCTGCGGAGCTTAGCTTTTTTGACAATTTATCTATATGTGGGCCCCACTGAAGCTTAGCATCCAAAGTTAAGCCTAAGAATACTGTGCTATCTTCAGGATTCAATTCTTCGCCCCTTATCAACACCTTAGTTTTCACCTGCCTAACGTGTGGTAGGGTAAACTTAATACATTTGGTTTTTTAAGAAGTAAATTGTTAACATTGAACCAGTGAACTACTTTTGAGATCGCGCTATTTACGTCGTCAGTAACCAACTGCTGACGTTTAAGTTTAAACAAAAGTGAAGTATCATCCGCAAACAACACTATATCATGGTTATCCTTTATGAGGTAAGGCAAGTCATTAATATAAATAAGAAACAAAAAAGGACCAAGAATCGAGCCCTGTGGGACTCCCATTATTACTATAGATCCAGGAGATCTTTGTCTATTTACGTCAACGCTCTGAATCCTATTACTCAAGTATGAAGAAAGAAGATCCAGAGCGGTGTTCCGGACCCCGTAGTGGCGAAGTTTCCTGATTAACGTTTCATGAAGAACGCAATCAAATGCCTTGGACAAATCACAAAAGATGCCCAAGGCATCGCATTTATCTTCCCATGCATTATAAATATGTCCTAAAAGTTCAACACCGGCATCAGTAGTAGAACGACCCCTTGTAAAACCGAACTGTTTGCTATGTAATAATTTATGTTTATTAAAAAATCTTTGCAATTGCTCTAAAATTAATTTCTCAAATATTTTACTAAAGGTAGGTAGTACTGAAATGGGTCTATAATTTGTGGGGTCTGATGTACTACCTGATTTGAACAAAGGTATTATTTTACTATTTTTCATAAGGTCAGGAAACTCCCCACAGTCGATACAATTATTAAAGATAAGAGCTAAGCTAGGTGCTACAATGTCAATAATAGACTTCGCAACTTCTACAGAATTACCCCACAGATCTGCAGTCTTTTTTACATTTAAAGTTTGAAAGGTTTTAATGATGTCTCTACAGGTAATATGTTCAAAAAGAAATCGCAAACATTAACATTTTCCTTTAGCAAAGACTCAGCAACAGAAGGTGATGAGTTTAGAGATTTTGTAGTTGAAATGGGAATATCCGAAAAGAAATTTTCAAAGGCCACTGCGACTTGTGAATCTGATTTTATGATGTTATCATTAATAGATAGGCTGTAATCAATATTTCGGTTACCAGACCTTCCCGTTTCACTATTTATAATATTCCAAGTCGTTTTAATTACATTACTATTGTTTTTAATCTTCGAACTCAAATAACGCGACTTGGCTACACAACAAACTTTTTTAAATAATTTTGAATAATTTCTAACATATAAATTAAATTCAGCCGTGTTTACATAAGTCCTTTCATTGTACAGCTCATAAAGCCGTGTTCTACTTTTATGAATACCTATGGTAGCCCAATCACTGAAATATGCATTACTATTAACCGAGATAATCTTGGGAATAAAGGTGGAATTCAATTGTTTACAGTAAATATTAAAAAAATCATCATATAGATGATTAGGATCAGCATGAATTGACAAAAGTGGTAATTTATTAACTAGTTTATCTTTAAAAGCTTCCAAGCGGCTTGCAGTTTTGGGGTTAACAGTGATATCCTTTTTAGCCACTTTATTGTTTTGGTTTGGGATAGTAATCTTCTGCCCGCAATGATCAGAATCTAGTAAATTTATAATTTCTTTGTGGCTTGGTATAACATCTGTATAAATATTATCTAGGCATGTGGCACTAGTAGGGGTTATTCTTGTAGGCTCCAAAAATAGGTTTACAAGATTGTAGGACTGAAACAGACTTATTATTTTAGTACAAGAACCTGAGTTTTCCAATAAATTAACATTAAAATCATCACAAGTGATAATGGACTTGTTCGAGTTACAAATCTTGTGTAACACGAAATTCATCCCAACTACGGAACCCTTCATTGTGCGTGGTCCGACACGCACTTGGCTGGTTTTTTTCTCAGAACGTTGGACATCACAAGCAACAAACTATCTTGTTCTTATAGTAAATAAAATTATAACGCGTATTCGTTCGAAGTTTAAATTTTTTGTTTCTGTTTGGCTAGTCTGTTTATCATAATAAAGTATGTTGTAGTTTCTTTCTTACGAAATGTATGAGAAAAGTTTTTTGCGATTTCTGAGTTTTCTAGTACTCAAACATCAGTTGGTCCGCTAGAGTTTTTTGATCCATATAAGAAACAGGATCGATTGGAATCAAAAAAAGTTTTTGTGAAAACTGCCCATTTTCTTGCTGACTGTATTTTTTTTTCAAAATCTGTGAATGCAGATCGAAATCTTTCAAAAAGTTAAGGACAGTCTTTTAAGACCGTTTTCCTGTAGCTACAACGTATAAGGTAGCTGTCCTTATAGCCCCATCTCAAAAATCCACCCTGTATAAACATACACCTATAAAATTTTGTATATTTGTTTGGAAGCCCTAACAGATTATCATATGTGAATATCTTGCAGTTTCAATAATATTACATACATACAATTATGTCGAATTGATAACCTTCCTTTTTTTGAAGTCGGTAAAAAGAATCCCTGTTTCCCTTGGTCACGGCATCACGAGTGTACGGCTGGACCAATTTCACTATTTTTTATATAGTTCGAGTAGGTACCAATTTAAAATTAAATCAGGTCAATATATTTTATTTATCAAATAAGTAAATTTATTTTAGTAATGCTTATTTCTATAACAAATGTTATTGTTCACGCCAATTATGCCCGTTAGCACAAATCATTATTGTCATAGTTTACTGTATGCAATAGTATCTTTAATTTCATTCTATTATGGGTACCTAATATACGTGTTCATTAAATAACAATTTGCGAATCAATATACAATATATTTTACACACTAAATTCTCATCATTTTTATACAACGAATTGACATGTAAGTTTGACATACTTTTTGTGGTAGTCATCATAGACTCTCACCAGCCAGTGTTCCGCCTGTTGTGCAGGTCGGATATACGCTCGCTGAATGCGTTGTCCCACAGTATCCCCCTTCAAAAAAACCGTACGTTTCTTGTAGGTTTAACTGTCCTTCCGGAGCGAGTAATGTATGGGACATCTTCCATCTTTTCATCTGTGGCTACTTGTAATACGTGAGCAGGCTTCAATCGATCCAATGACACCACTGCTTCTCGGTTGGGTAATCGTATCTTGAAATACTTGTCGTATTTCTCTATAATTTCATACGGGCCTTCGTACGGCGGTGTAAGAGACTTCCGCACGCGATCTACACGCATAAAGACATGCGTGCATGTAGATAGCTGTTTCGGTACGTAGGTGTTGGTCATGCGGTGTCGCATTGATGCATCTGCAGTGACATGCTCATTAAGCGATTCCATTGATTCCATTAAATGACGTAAGAATAACGGGTCTTCAGTGTTTGACTTTATCGGTGCGAAAATATCTGCCGGTAATCGTAATGAGGTGCCGTATATCATTGTAGCGGGACTGTAGTTTGTTTCTCTATGAATGGCTGTGCGTAATCCCATTAATACTGTTGGTAATTCTTGTACCCATTGTTGACTATTTCCTCTTGCTGTTATTGCTGTCTTCAGAGTACGATGCAATCTTTCTACAAGTCCATTCGCTTGAGGGTGGTAGGCAGTCGTGCGAATTCTCGATATACCCAGTTTGTTCATTAATTTTTTAAATAATGTAGACTCGAACTGCCGTCCTTGGTCTGTAGTAATACGCAGTGGACAACCGAAGCGAGTAATCCATGTGTCGTATATGACTCGGGCAATTGTTTCCGCATTTATGTCGCTAACTGGTACTGCTTCGGGCCATCTGGAAAATCGGTCGATGATTGTGACTAGATATCGGTATCCTTCTGATGGAGTGAGAGGTCCGACGATGTCCATATGTATGTGTTCGAACCTTCTCGACTCGGGAAACTGTACTAGTGGTGTAACAGTATGACGGTGAATTTTAGCACGTTGACATGAAGTGCAGCATCGTGTCCACGATGAAACGTCCTTGTTCATTCCAGGCCAGAAGTACTTTTCACTGACCATCTTCCTTGTCGTGCGGATACCAGGATGACTCAATTCGTGTAATGCTTTGAAGGCAATCTCACGAAATGGTTGCGGTAAGTACGGACGTGGAAATTTGGTTGAGTTTTCACAGTAGATTTCTTTTAGTGATCCAGGTAACGATATTTTGACGAAGTGAAGGTTGTCTTGCTTTAACAGGCGGTTTAGTTCTTCGTTTATCTTTTGCTTCTCAGCCACGTCATTAAAATTGATAACCGAGGGGCAATCAATGGTACTAATGCGCGATAATGCATCAGCAACTACATTATCTCTTCCATGGATGTACTCGATCTTGCTACAAAATTGAGATATGAAATGAAGTTGTCTCTCTCGCTTAGGTGTATCGCTTGAGCTTCCAGACATAGTCATGGCGTAGGTGAGGGGCTTATGATCCGTATACACCACAACATCGCTCCCTTCTATTAGTCTTCTAAAATGCTTGACAGCCATATAGATCGCTAAGAGCTCGCGATCGTATACGCTGTATCTCGCCTGTGTGTAGCTGAGCTTCTTCGAGAAAAATGAAAGCGGTTTCCAGATGTTGTTTACTTTCTGTTGTAGGACTGCACCTACACTAAGACACGAAGCGTCGGTCATAATGCATAGTGGGGCTCCTTGCACTGGATGTGTCAACTGAGCAGCCTCCGATATGCTTTGGCGGCATTTATAGAAAGCGTCTTCAGTTGCCTGGTTCCAGATGATAGGCGTCTTGTCATTCTTCTTCTTATTATGTAGGAGGTTATTCAATGATATTTGGATTTCAGCTTGCTTAGGTAAGCAATCATGGTAAAAATTAACCATACCCAGGAAGCGTCGAAGGTCTTGCACGGTTGTTGGTTTCGGGTAATTAAGTATTGTTTCTATCTTCTCTGCTGTGGGATTGATACCGTCTTTTGTGACTTCGTAGCCTAAGAAATTGAGTGTTTTCTCACTAAAAATGCACTTCTCTATATTAATCCCGATTCCGTAGTCAGACAAACGTTTCAGAACAAGACGTAAGTGATCGATATGCTTTCCTTCTGTGTCAGAGTATATCAAAATATCGTCGACAAAACAGTAACAGCAGTAGTCCAGGCCTCTCAAGACTTCATGCATAAATCGTTGAAATGTCTGTGGTGCATTTCGAAGACCAAATGGCATGCAACGAAATTCGAATAAACCAAAAGGTGTTGTAATTGCTGTTTTTTCTATATCTTGTTCTGCGACTGGAATCCAGAAGTATGCTTTTTTCAGGTCTATTTTAGAGAAGATCGTCATACCACTCAATTGGTAAGTAAAATCTTGAATTCTGGGTATTGGGTAACGATCAGGAAGCGTTACTGAGTTTAGACGGCGATAATCCCCACAGGCGCGCAGACCACCATCCTTCTTGCCCACGACATGTAACGGGCTGGCCCATGGACTCTTTGATGGTTGACAAATTCCATTGGCCATCATTTCTTCAAATTCTGCCTTTGCTGCTTTGTATTTTTGCGGTGGTAGCGGTCGAGGTCTTGCGAAGAGAGGAGGTCCAACAGTTTCAATATGGTGTCTCACATTATGCTTGATTTCCTTCGTAAGTGTCAGAGGCTTGAGTACATCAGCAAACTCGTGCAATAGTGTGTGGTACCGGTGGTTTGGTTCAACTACGTAAAGCGTTGTGTCTTGAGCAGTTCGTATTGCCATAGCGTTTACTGAGAGTTCAGTCACGCTGTCTATGAGTTTCTTGCTATGTAGATCCACAAGCAGTCTGTGATATTTGAGAAAATCAGCACCGATGATCGACATCTTCACATCGGCCATAATGAATGTCCACTTGTAATTGCGGCGAAGTCCCAGGTTCAATTGTAGTGTTTTTTCTCCATAAGTGTTGATCGGTGTGTTATTTGCGGCAAATAGTTTGAACGACGTTGATATCGGTGTTCGCTTACTTCGTGTAGCTAGCACTGATATATCTGCTCCCGTGTCAACTAGGAATCGTTCTCTCGTGGTTCTGTCAGTTATGCATAGGCGGTTATTTGTATTCGCAACACCGACGTCCGCCACAGTCGATGTGGTCTTCAGTTTTCCGCCGGCTTCCGTGAACAAGGAGATTCACATTTCTTGGCTTTGTCTCCGAATCGGTAATGATAATAACATTCCCAGTTTCGATCTCCCGGCTTCTTCCCAAGCCCAGTTCTTGAACGAGAACGAGATCTTGAGCGAAAATTGTTTGGACGGTAAGGAGGTCGGCGATAATTATTGTAATTGTGCTTCTGTAGTTCAGCAATTTCGAGTGTAAGCTTCTCTATTTGTTTCGATAGTAGTTGATAATGCAGGTTATGACCACTACCGCTGCTTGTAGAAGGTGTGTTTTGGCTGAGTTCCGCAATCGTATTGTCTGAATGCTCCATCATCTTGTCTGCCATCATTGCTAGAGTGTCGAGCGTTGATTCTGTGTTAACAGATAACACAGCGCGAAGTTGAGCAGGTAAATGGTCGGTAATAATCACGTCGGGGTCACCAAATATGGGTACCTAATATACGTGTTCATTAAATAACAATTTGCGAATCAATATACAATATATTTTACACACTAAATTCTCATCATTTTTATACAACGAATTGACATGTAAGTTTGACATACTTTTTGTGGTAGTCATCATAGACTCTCACCAGCCAGTGTTCCGCCTGTTGTGCAGGTCGGATATACGCTCGCTGAATGCGTTGTCCCACACTATCAACCATTGCAGGTAAAATAATTTAATTTACTTACTGAGGACCTCATCATACAGGGGGCTAAGAATAAGGTCAGTGATACCACCATGGGCACTCAACTCATTTATAGGGAAACTTACCGCAACCTCTTGCGCGTTATTGGTCATTGATCGAGTCGATTGTTCATTATTGTGCATTCTGTACCACCCTTCAGATCGATAGCAAAGTCACACGATCATTGGTCGGGTACAGTAATACACTAGAGAGTCGAGTCGATCGTTCATTATTAGGCATTCTATACCACTGTCCGTAGCGAAGGCGAACTCGCCGAGCTACTGGGGGACAGTGGTATAGAATCCCCAATAATACCCTACTACCATTGCTTAATTTAAAAGTAATGAACAGATTTAACTACACTTTTTAACTGATTCCGAATAGATATGAAGTCATATGAATAAAAACAAAATAAAAAATTACGATTTATCAAAACAACGTCTTTTATTCTTCAATTGAATAAATTATAGTTAAGAGATTCACTGTTATGGACTTCGATCAATAATGCACTAGATTACCGGTAAGCGCTTCAAAAACGGAACGAAAAATAAGAGCACAGATTCAGTTGTGGTCTTATTTCAAATTAGTATGGTCCAATCATAGCCAACGTTAAGACGTCAAAATGCCGCAGTACGCGTTAAAAAAAACTGTAAATAACCACCGTAACACCAAGATTTTGGAAGGAATAATTTTTTTTTCGGTAAGTTTATTATCAGTAAGTGTTTTTCATAAAATAAAAACAGAATTAAATAGTAAATATAAATCAATTAGCAAATATTATGATTGTTTGACCAATGTTTGTGACAACTACCAACTATTGTAACAAACATCGACTGTTCTGGAACAGGGAATGCATGGTGTAGTATTGTTATTTTATATTTTATTTCTGGTTGTAGATTTCCTACCCAATTCGCTGTGTAGAATGGGACTGTCGCGAAAGAAAGATAAAAATAAATATATGAGCCTTATAAAAAATCGAAATTTGTTCGATTCATTTTAATAGATTGGACATAACTGGAAACACGCAAAGGCGTAGATTACTAAAAACAGTACAACAGTAACAATAAATATTTTTATGTATAAATATATATATAATATTTTTGTGCATTATTGATCGAAGGTTATGGAGCTGCTATTTTCATTTATTTTCATCTGATCTCCTGGCCAGCAAATATCGCTAACTCTCGTAGTACCCGGAGGACAATGTCGCGTTGTGGGGGTCTCAACGGTAAACAGTAGAGTGATATAAAAAAAAAAACAATTTGAAGGTTCCTAAGCACATTACTCAAATCATGGAACTAAACAATTTTTCTAAGAATACTCGACCATTTTCGACAGCCACTTGCTTAGCTAGCAAAAGCTATTCCCTGACCCTCAGGAATTGATGTGCCCCAACCTAGGGGTTCTACGCCCAGGCTGAGGACAGGATGACTACATTGGGGTGCTCCGAACTGCACGCCTAGCTGAACCGCGGTAATAGCAGACCGCAGGTAGTCATAATTTAACGACATACCAACTTATTTAAATATACTCGTTTTGAACTGCTATGAGTATTTGACTAATTTTGTATTTTGACACAATTTTTTTTCTGTCACATACCGTACTCGTTTACTTCATTCATTAATTTGGATTGGATTTATTATTGATTTTAGATTAGGCATGCAAACTTGCATGCCTAATCTAAGGTAGGTTGTACAAGGATCACAATTGTTTTCCGCTAGAGCCCCTCCCCGCTGCGCGTGCGATACCCGTTGAGTACCGAACGACCCCCCGCGGTGACAGATTTACGACCGCACTTAAATAAACAAAACACTCGGGGTTTTTTGTTTCGACTCCGGTGTTATCGCTACTTGATTTGGGTTCGTGTTTAGACAAATGATTCTTTGTAATACTTAGAAATGTCGAGTGGAACCCTTTGAATTCATAAATACGCATTGTAATCGACGGCTGCGCCGTTTAGTGATAAGACGATTTTTGATAAAACTACTGTTCCAATTTACACGAAATTTTGCAGGGTACATTATGAATAGATAAGTTATATAAAGAGAGCATTTTTTACAGATAAACACAGTAAATAAAAACACGAAAAATTACGACTTTTGAATAGGTACTAACCGTCTGTTTACGTAAAACTATTTTCGTGTTTTTAAATTTACGATGTTTATATTTTAGTTCATTTATCGTTTATAACGATATTTGAACTATTTATATGAAAGAAAATAAGCACTTACCAGCGATTACAGACACAAATCACTCACAAAACACAAAACAACACCACAATCACTTTTTCCACAGACACTTTTGCTCACATGTTTTTGGTTGCCCAAAATAGGTATCAAACGATGTTATTTAGTGTTAATATTATTCACCACGATGTAAAAACTACTTAGTAATGCAATTAATATCACTTCCCGTCGATTTACACAAGAAAACCATTTAAAATAACGAAATACATGCGACCGAGCACTCATGACCAGCGTAGTTAGACTCGCGTCTGACCTTCGTGAACTGTCAATTTCAACATTTTTTTGCAATTTTGTCCATGAATATTTTTGTCTGCCAATGATTTAGTCGACGAGAATATCCGTCAGGCCCATAGAGAAATAATCCACAGTCCAGATTAGCACTTTATAATAATAGAAATAGAGATTAAAGCCGCGTGTACACGGCATCGCCAAATGGCGATGGCGGGGCTCTAAGGGGGTCGTGTTTGCATTACCAAATGGAAATGGCGGGGCTCGACCGGTTAATATCTTATGTCACTTACCAATAATTTAAGCAAATAAATAAACTTTACTTTACTAAACGGCTCCATGGTAATCACATTTACAAAAAAAAAACAATGCTTCTAAAAGAACTTGATTATATAAAAAATATAAAATAATTTAGTAATGCGAAGAGGAGATAGCAGCCTTGAAAAGCTGGTCATCGTTGGCAATACCGAAGGAAAGAGAGCATGAGGCCGGTCGCCAACACGATGCGATGGTCCGACCAAAATAAGCTATGTCCGCAAGCAAATTTCAGCAGGTGGTGATGGCAACTTTGGACTGGAACCGATGGAGGCAGATTGTCCGTCTAAAGGGGTCCAGTGACACCAGTCCTCAGTAATGACGGATTCGGCTCTGGTTACAGTTTAAGACGACAGTTGCGCAAACAGATTGTGTCGGCCGCTCTGACGGTGTCCAATGTATTTGTCGGGCACAAATAATCGGCTGAAAAGGCCATGGAGCTCTGGGCAGTCGACACTCCCCGTTAGGTCTTACAGGCTACCGTGAACTGATCAAGATCTCTTCTCACCTCCAACGAGTTAAAACCTAACGTCCATAATAAGATAGTTGGTAGGGTACATGTACGAAAAGAAACGGAATAACCTTTGGAATAGGCTTATCTAAGGAATATTTTCTGTACTTTTCTAGCATCAGTATGGAGATGAAAGAAAGTATATTAAGTTACTTGTTCTGAATGCAACTTGGAAAATGGTCAAAGTAAATTATTTATTAGTTCCTAACTATTGATTTTTTGATGTGTAACATCTTTCCCCTTGCTTTCCTGTAATCAAAATCTAAATCTAAATAATCAAATCAGTCTGTGGGAGTGATTTTGTGAGCAGGGACGGAAATGTGTAACAGGAAGCCGAGGGAAGCGCGCGCTATTTGATTTCACTAATGAGCGCGCGTGGTGCTTGAGTTGGCTGTCAGATGGTACCAACCCATTTTCCAAGAGGTTGTAAATAGGATTATGATGATGATGGTGATGGTGATGACAATGACGATGACGGCGACGGTGACGGTGACGGTGATGCAGATGTTTTTTTTTTAAACCATATATACGTCAGCCAAGATGGCATATGTTACACATCCTATGCGACTAGTGAAAGGTTCACTCGTTTTTTTTTTACATGTGTTTTTGGTGAGTATTATTTTTGGGTTAAAAGGTCTGAGTCAAAATGATACAGCAAATTTTGATTTATAAGGTGTTTATTTTATGAATGTAGTTTCATATACACACAATATATAAACTACAGTTTGCAACGCCTCCAGCAATTATTTCACGATAGGTAACACCCTATCACGAAGGTTGTCACCGTTGCCATAGCCCCGTCGGTGATAAACTATATTATGGTCGATGGACCGCCAGGGAAAAAAAAGACTGCCTTCAGGTGCAATCACATTACGAGTACCACGGTAGTCACTGTTCTGACATTGGATTACACTCACGATTACCATGAAAACCAACACAAGTAATTTAAACATTTTTCTTCCGGTTTTGAAGCTTTTTTTGACGTTCAATCGATGACTGATTATTGAATAGACCGTGTTTGCATATTTATACAAAGTAAGTGCGATAAATCAGTTGGCTACACCAATAACTTTTTATTTTTTTCAGTGGTAGGTATTGATTTCTTCACCAATATTTTTGTTATGCTTGTAACTGCAGTTAATCAGCTCAAATAAATTTATCAGAGTTTGATTTATCCAGCCAGCCAACAGACTGGTGTCCACCCACCTTCAGAAACAGCGCCACCGGTAATTCCGAGGAAGATTATAAGAAGATTTGGTTGGTCTGCCGTTTGTCCACCGGGTATTGCGAGAGTTGGCGACGCGTGCTGGCCGGAACAACGGAACTAATAATAAAAAGAGAAAAGTTTAGATTTTTTGTATGTTTGTTTGTAATGAATAAACTCAAAAACTACTGGACCGTTTTTTTTAAATCTTTCACCAGAAGCCGTTGGCGGAAGCTATGATAACTTTTATTTTATATTATTATAAAAACTACCCTAGATCTAAAACAACTAATACCTCAAAAATGGTACTAAATATAACATTTACTTATCAACGATATTTCAGGGTTGAGGAAAATTATATGAAACACCAAGATATTTTGTCATTCATTTATATTTCTTTGCCAACATCAAATCCAATATTCTACACCATACCATCACATCTCTTATTCCCAACACAATATCTCTATTTATTTAATATTCGAATATTTACAATAAAACAAAAGGTTACCTTAATTTACAGTGGATCTCCAACAAATCTATGCCAATCTATCTTTTAACCGACACAGCCACTAGAGCCGCGCACGCCCGAACCAGAAAACCATTGGTGCGCCATTTTGACATATCGAATCTTTCGGTGTTGCCAGTACAATACCCAACAATTATGTATTAATAAATTGAAACCTAACACTCGATCATACTGGCATCGTGCATGTCCATCGTACGCACGCAAGTGAATTAGCATCTAAAACCCAATTATTTACAAGTTATTTCTAAAACTTATAATTATACTCTTTGAGAACCAGTATTCTCGGCATAAAATAAAATATAATATAATACAAATGAGAGAAAAATTATTGAAATTTCCAATAGGTATGACATGATGGTATGACGTAAACTCAAACTCAAAGCATTTATTTCTACTAAACAATTTACACATTACATTTACTTTTGAATTTTTAAAGAGTCGTCAGTTAGTCAGAAAGTTGAAGCTAGTCGCCCATTCCAAAACGAAGTTAGATTTCTATGGAGAAGAACGGGCAAGAAACTCCACGGATACTCTTTTAAATCAAGATATTACAAAAGCCTCGGTACATTATACTTGTTGATTCTATATATGAGAACAATGTAAAAAAAACAATATCAAAACAAAATACATGTTTAAAGACAAGCCCTAGCAGTAAGAGATGACCAGTCTCAACTGACGGCTCTCGTTCCCGGATAAGCACCATTCAACTCAACCATTTGAGTGTGCATGACATACTTTCAACTGTCGTTCTCTTTCAAGTCAAACACACATTATATTAACATTATAAATAGATACATGTACTCATATTTACATTTTTAAAATTTTTACTTTGTAAGTCTATAATCTGCACTGAACCTACTATAAAATGCACTGACATTTACTTTTATACCTTCCTACATCTAAATAAACTTTTTACAAAAAAAAAACAACCGACTTCCGAAAAAAAACATTTTTCACTTTTTAGTTTAGGTACCTACCACACCCAAATTCGAATACCAGTACCTGGTATGTAAATAACAGTGACAGGAAGTTATCATCATATCATCCACATATACTGGGAAAAATACGTATTACTCAAGAAGCTTACTCAAAAACTATCCAAGCAAAGTTAATAAAAACGGAGAAATCGAAGGACATACATAAAAAAAAAAAACATACATACGCGTCGAACATCTAACCTCCTCTTTTCTGGAAGTCGGTTAAAAACTGCAATTAGGTGGCGTGCCAAACAACTTCCGGAATAAAATATCTATTATTTCAATCAAGTTTGCAACCGACTTTCATTCACTAACCGGCAAGTCTATTACGCATAAAATAGCAATGACATGAACAAAAAAGTTAAAATTCCACGGTCTACTTGAAATTTACCAAATAGCTTAGCGTCGGCTACAAGATGCATAAGTGGGTGAAATCTGTGTTTTCTTGGACTACAAACAATATTCGGCTGGTCTCAACAAGTACGTTTTAAAATATTAATAACATGAGAAACAAAAAAGAAATATAATAATATTAATGAATTTCTGACTGAAGCATTTATTTTAACATAAGGTTTTTTTTGTTTACTGATGACCATTAATTTAAGTGACTTTAGCATACATGCTAAAGTCACTTAAATTAATGATATTGACTTGCAATTAATTATCAACAATCATAACTATGTATTCATATTTGCACGCCATAGCATGTGGCAAACATGTCTGAACTTGTATTATTATTTTTATTTGTCAACAAATCTCGGGACCATGGATCCCGGTCCTTTGGAATCCGTACGAGGGGCCGAACGGGGTCAACTCGCAGAGGCCCCTTAGACAAATTTAAATGAAATGAGGCACCAACGACGATTATCCCTGTTCGCACTATGTAAGGGCACCCAAAGACAAACCCCGGTTAGTGTATTACTATTGCAGAATATGGAAACAAAAAACATTGGGCTATTTGGTTTGGATGGCTATAGTTTTAGGTAATCATGCCTGATCAATGTTAAGATATACACTGATAAAATGGCAGAGGGTGACTTGCACACTCAATAATGGGCCCCCGGAAACCGTCGCTAGCACATAGTGACGTAGCGACAAGGAGGCAACATGTCCTGAGGTGCTTGAGGAATGGAGAGGTATTCCACGGCTTTCAGAACAATCCCAGAGCCCGGAAGATGGTCAATATCCCTACGAGCACTTATTGGAATTATTATTATTTATCCTGCATGCACGTTTTTATTCTTGGATGTGTACACATGTTTGAGCAAATAAATAAATCTTATCTTATCTTAATATAGTTAACAGTACTTAATGCTGTTTCAGTATAAAATCGCAAATAGAGTGTCCAACGACCAACTAGATGAACTTTTAGATTTTCTAGCTATCCTTACCCGATACGTCAACTATGTCAATAGAGACGCAAACATAACTAGAATATACCGAATGAACAGTCTTTTACGCTCCACACCGTTTATTTTAATAAACACACGATGAAGTAAAATGTACACAATTTTTGGTCAAATTCTTCGAATTTTAGGACCAATTTGTATTTATCAATCAGCGGGCGACTTATCGCAATTTGACAGCCAAAGGACATTGTAAAAAATGGCCTATGAATCAACACGTATGAAACCTTTACAATAATTACTAGTTTTTTTTATAATTTACATTACAATTATTACAATATAACGGACACTTCATAATTTCGAAAACATTTTAAAAAGTAATTCACTTCGGTCTTATTCCCCAGCGCCATTATTTTTTGTTTCAATTTGAAGTTTTGAATAGGCTCTCTCAGCGCTTGATCTATGAATAAGGTTCTTAGTTACAAGCAAAATAAAGCGATTGAAAGCGCTGTGTGAAACGAGCAACATTGGCACTGACAATCGATGAATTGACAGATGACACTTTATAGTAATGACAGTGTCAATTTTTTTACTCAGAGTACATTTTTATATTGGTCCTAACTACAAATCAATTAGTATAAATAAAGAATGGTTCTGACTACCGAATAGTACATTATATGTAATGAAACGTTTGAAGACAAAATCCAATGTGTTTTTACTAATAAACGCTAAGTTAATATGTTTCTATTGGCCTAATTATAACCCTAAAATCTGAAAGTGTTTTAGATTTTTTACAATTTTCAGCAGTGTCCGTGATTTTAATTTAGATTCAATCAAATATATGCATTATATAGAACACAGAAAGTTAATTCACGTCTCTGTAGGTTCTTAGGCGAACAATGTATGGACGCCGAACAATGTCCTTTGCTCGCCGATGGCTGTCGCTCAGCTAACAAAACCCATGCGTAATACAAAATAATCGCGATCACCATGCGACCACTGCACATTTTAGTTAACTGATTGTTTCTAGAGGCAGCACTATCATTAGTTTGCTATTGTGTGGTTATCGCTGATACATAATACGGATTTGCAATTTAAGAGCAACTATTGCGCAAATTTCGCTATCTACCTAGGCTTCTGCAAGATACGTAATAAACCCGCGGAGACGGTATTTACAGCACAGGAAGTCGGTTGCACAAAGTTTAACTTAATTAAATACAACATTTACAAAATAATCTGCACCCTATCAACAAGATTTAGTTACATTCAAACCAAATGCTGTTGTATATGCAGCTTGTACCAAGTTAGAAGGAAGATGAAAGAGATAATATTAATTCTGTGATTGAATACATAATGAAAAATCCAGAAACAGTTAATAGATTCCAAGACTTGATCAAAAAACCGGCTGGCAAGGTAACCTTTACACCCCTAAAGTCGCTTGGACTAATGTTATCTCTTAAATTATCAAAATAGCATTATACGAGTATATATAACTTTGAGAGAATCAGCAATTCTAGAAGGTATTAGTCCATACACTACAGAGTGTACTACAGAGTGCAAAAAGCAAAAAAAGAGTGTTATCCACCTGAACCTGAAAATTCCATCACGGTTACAGATAGCTCAACCAGAATTTCTCTGCAGGCTGTCTTGGACTTAACAGTTAATAGAATATATAAATCTTTACCAGAAGATTTAAAGCAAAATGAACTGATTTTAATTTCTAAATAGGGTTTTGAAGGAGCATCTAGCCAGAGTAAATATAAACAAAAATTGGATTCTATTCAAGATAACTCCAGTATTTTTATGACATTATTGGTGCTATTAAAACTAACATGTGAAGAAAATACAGTTTGACAAGACCCGAAACCTTGCTCTACATTGTTTTGTCGTCCGGTGCAGTTTACTTTTATTAAAGAAAGTGAAGCAGTCGTGAAGGCAGAAGAACAGATAATGAAGGATGATATATCTGCTCTCCGACCAACTGAGTGCAACAGCAATACAATTAGCCACAAGCCCTTGATGACGATGATCGATGCTAAGATATTCACATGCCTTTCAGCAGCTAGATCAAACGCGTCTTGCTACGTGTATGCCTAGTGAAACCGTCTGAGTTAAACAATTTGAAAGCAGTGTCAAAACTGGTAACATCAGCTGACATGATGGAGTTTGGGATTTCTTCACTTCATGCGCGTATTAATATGATGGAATATCTTTTACACATATCCTACAGATTGGACATTAAAAAGTGGGCTGTTAAAAGCAAAGCTGACCAAGATGTAAAGGACGCAAGGAAGAAATTAATTCAAGATTGCTTCAAAATAGAACTCGGTCTACTTATTGACATGGTGACGCAGGGTCATGGAACTACCAACGATGGCAACACGGCCACAAGATTCTTTGAATTTCCAGAAAAAACCGCTGCTGTCACAGGATTAGATGAAAAACTAATCCGAAGATTTGCTGAAATTTTACAAACAATAACGTCAGGAGAATTAAAAGTCAAGGTGAATTTTAATTAATTAAGATCGTTACATAATTAGGTTTTTTGAACTTAATTTTGTATGATCCTGTGGCGTGTTTATACAAAATAGTGGTCGGGTTCATCGTTTAAGTAGTCCTTGTAGATTTGAAGCTTAAATTTAGTTCAATATTTGATAAATAATATTTGAGGAAATTAATAAATCGAAAGCGATTTTTTTTTTAAGTTTCGCGGCACTGGCTGGATTATGGAGTATCTCAATTTTTTTTAAATAATTCATGGTATAATCATGTGCAAGGGAATTAGAGCCAATTAAACGATGGCGGAGATATGCGTTTTTTGTAATTGGCCATATTTTGTATAAGCTATTTCTTACTGTATCTGTTTAGCTGTAAGTTTTCCTAGAAATAAAATAAATAAATAAATAAATTTTCATGCCACCTCCTTAGTAATTTTTAATGAAAAAATTCTGTTTGCGTTGTTTGCAATGCTATTCCATAATGTTGATATATTTAGGCATGTATTTAGTCTCCCAAAACATATTCAAGTCATAAAATCATCTTTTTGTATTTATTATTTTATGCTTCATTATATTTAAGTATATTTATTTTAGTGATATTTAGTTTAGAAGTATGTATGTAAGTTTATTCTCATATTGTATGTTTATGGTTAAATTAGTGAATAATTAAGTGTTTTTATTTTATGTATATTATTTTCTCTTCTAATCTTACACACGTTGTCTACATCTCTTTAACTACTTTCCTATCGCAGGTATGCTGGAAGAGATTTCTTTAGAAATAAGCATCACCTTTGTACGTATTTTTTCTGTTCCTTTCTTCTTGTCTATTTATATGTGTGTACATAAACTGTTAAATAAATAAATAAATAAATAAAAGTGGACATTTGGGAAAAAATATGATATGTCTATGAGAGTCGATTTTCAGCTCAATGTCGTGAATAAATTCACGGCAGTAGTTTAATTGACGAAATTAAAAGGAAAACTATCACAGCTGAGAAGGCTCTACAAGACGAATAATAATCGACCAACTTACATTATATTGCAGTTGCAATTCATCCCAACTACGGAACCCTTCATTGTGCGTATTTAACACATGCTTGGCCTATTTTTTGTACTATAAGTAATGGTCTGAGTAAATAAATTTTTATTCTTTATATTTGGTGAACCACATTAATGGCCAAGTTTTCAATTTTTTTACTCTTTTTTACTTTTTTAATCTTTATCACACATATTTATATAATATTCCGAATCGCCGACCATCAGGAAGGTTGTCAAGAACGTCATACTGTCGTCGAACAGCTGAATTACCGAGGTTATCTACATCATCCTGACATTGTATCCTTGCCACGTTGATCATCAAGACAAACAGGACAAATAACTTCAAAATTTTCAGTTTCTACTTTGATCTCGTATGAAGATTGTTGAGATTTTAACCGATTACTGCCAACTATAAACATACTATTAACGTAACGTAACGGTTAAATTAATTCGGCACGTCACTTTGAATTTGTTTTGTTCATTAAGATCTTTATAAAATTTTCAAGCTCATAAATTGGATATTAGAGAAACAAGGGCAAATCAATTTATCCATGTATATAATGTATCTTAGTGTGTCGCCGAATCAAATCAAACCTGATTATTTATTTTTGCAGAAAACACTGTTACAACGGTGTTATTAAATGTACATGTGTCAAGTCAATATCATAATACTCGTATTCTGCCTAGAACTTGGAACCGGTTTGAAATGCACCGTTTATTTTAGCTTTAATACCAGTAAATGTATGGTTTGTACATTAAATAGTTAATCAATAAAACTATTTTATTTTAACTGGGAGATACCCACTGAAAATACCCTTAGCTTAATATTTTTTATTGCTACCTATTGGACGCCTTTCTATTTATGCGTCAAATTGATTTGTTCCAATGATTTGCAAAATTAAATCAATTAAACGATAAAACAAAAAACCCTCAATTTTCAGAACTACTTCACAATAAAATATGGCAGCATAAACTCCACACTCAAGACTTTAGTACAATTCTAATATTGAAAACAGAAATTATAGTCTAAATAAATACTTTATCGAATAATAATACTCATGTTAAATCTGAACAAAGAGTTTTGGGGTTGACGCGAAGTAACATTTGCTCTGCTGGTTATACAAAAGTTATCAATGTGTGCGTTGATATCAAACAACTGGTTTATAGAAGACAATTAAATCACAGATGGCCCGTATGAGTTGTGCTAATATCTATCTATACATATAAAATGCTTTGTTCTGAATTACTGACTGACGGATCAACGCACAGCCTAAAACGCTGATTGTAGGGACCTGAAACTTGGAGGGTGTGTTCTTTGTATGACGTAAGCATCCGATAAGAAAGGTTTTTCCGATATTCTACCCCTAAGGGGGTGAAAAAGGGGGGCAAAGTTTGTATGGGACAACGTGATTTCTTGGTCCAATCTACTTCAAATTTTGCATAAACATTCTTTATCAGAATTGATGGAAGATGTGTTTCGTATTTTATTGAAAATCATCCCCTAACGGTGTTAAATAGGGGTAGAAAGTTATTTTGGGAGAGATTTGCTTCGAAGTTGATATCAATACTCCGTATTGCTTTTGATTTAAATTACATTTTATTTAGACACAATATGTTTGAAAAGTCAATCCGGTTTTATTCAAAAAAGGTTGAACTCACATAGAAGCTTGGTGCAATGCAAATACTCTTTAAAATTGGAATGTCTCGAAAGTCACCGTACTATATTAGTACCGCATTTGAAGGTTTCTAAGCTTTACAGAGGTTTGTATTTATTCCTAAGATTTCCTTAACACCATCAAATTACCCCTTTGAATTCAAGAGAGTGCAATTTCCCATCAAAGTCTGCTTCGCAATGACCATAAACAAAGCTCAATGTCAAACTCTTAAGGTAGCGGGAGTGGACTTGAGGGAAAGCTGCTTCTCCCACGGCCAGTTGCATGTGGCATGCTCCAGAGTAAGCGCATAGAGTAGCCTGGTGATTCTAGCAAATTAAGATCAAATTAACCAAATTAAGATCAAATTAACCGAAGATCTTTGGGGAATGTCCATTAAAGTATGTACTTCCATAATTGAGACCATAGCGCCTTACTTAGCATTAATATTTAATTTGTGTGTGGACCAAGGAGTCTTCCCGGATTTAATGAAATACAGTAAGGTAATACCACTTTTAAAATCCGGGGACAGTAAAGACACTAATAATTATAGACCCGTGTCTGTGTTGCCGGTTTTCAGCAAGGTGTTTGAAAAGGTAATGCTTAATCAAATGCTCAATCATTTTAACACAAATAAAATCCTTCATGATCAACAGTATGGTTTCACCAAAGGACGTTGTACGACCGACGCCGGTGTAACCTTATTAAGACACATTTTTAGCGCGTGGGAAGAGGCCCAAGACGCCATAGGAATCTTTTGTGACCTCTCCAAGGCATTTGATTGCGTCGATCACGAAACCTTGCTCTTGAAACTTGAGCATTACGGACTTGGAAAACTTGCGCTCAATTTAGTAAAATCTTATTTAAATGATAGAGAACAGAAAGTCCAAATAAACGGTGTCAATTCAATAGGTTTAAAAGTAAAAATGGGCGTGCCACAAGGCTCGATATTGGGTCCATTCCTCTTTTTAGTTTATGTCAATGATCTACTCCATTTATTAAAAAATCAAACACAAATGGTGTTATTTGCTGACGATACTTCCTTAATTTTTAAGGTAGATAGACGTGCCACAAATTTTGACGACGTAAATAACGCCCTAATGCAGGTCCAAAGTTGGTTCACTGCTAATAATTTAGTATTAAATGGAAAAAAAACGAAGTGCATAAAATTTTCTTTACCAAATGTCAAAAGTACTGATTGTGAGATAGTATTGAATAAAGAGAAACTAGAATTCGTCGATAAAACTGTTTTCCTGGGGATCACGCTCGACTCAAGGTTACAATGGGGTCCTCATTTAACATCTCTTGCAGGACGGCTAAGTTCAGCAGCATATGCTGTCAGAAAAATCCGTCAATTCACTGATGTGGATACCGCGAGGCTGGTCTATTTTAGTTACTTTCATAGTATCATGTCTTACGGTATTTTACTATGGGGACGGGCTGCAGACATCGAGTCTATTTTTATTCTGCAGAAAAGAGTGATTAGAGCCATATATTATCTCCGCAGGCGTGACTCTCTAAGGGAACTGTTTAAGGATATTAACATCATGACGGTACCTTGTCAATATATCTATGAAAACATCATGCACGTAAGAAAAAATGTACATCTTTTTAGTAAAAGAGGTGATAGACATAATTATAGTACAAGAAATAGGGACTTATTAGTTCAACCAGGTTTCAGACTGGCTAAAGTGGACTCATCTTTCATGGGATACTGTTTAAAATGTTATAACAAAATTCCTCCCCACATACTTCAACTGAATGAGACGAAATTCAAATCTTGTATAAAACGCACACTATGCAGGCAGGCATATTATAAGTTGGGGGATTACATCGGTGATAAAAATGCTTGGCTCAATGCTGGTCCTGCTCCACAACCACAACTATTTGTTTAACATTTGAAAACACTGTTGGAGCTGCTGAAGAGTTTAAGACTATTTTTGCATTGTATAAAATCAATTTCCTTTGTATTATATAATTTAAGAGCACAGGTGTGAGTACTATGTACTAAAGAGCTAACATTTACCGGGTAATACGTATTTTATTGACTTGAATGTGCCCTGGCGGCTGTGAGTATGTCATGCTCACTCAGATGTCTCGCTGATGGTGGCGCGTGTGTTGGATCATTTAGCTCCCTTCAAAATGGTTGAGCTGAATGGTGCTAATCCATGCGTCATGTTCGTGAACGGGCGCCGTCAGTTGGGACAGGTCAACTCTTAGCTGCCTTGGCTGATTTAAATTTTTGAATTGTTCTTTGTTTTATATTTTTATTACGGACGCTTCTAACGTGCACGTCTTTCTACATTGTTCTCACATGTTTAATTTCAACATGAATGATGTAACATACTTTGTAACAATTTATTTAAAAGAGTGTCCGTGGAGTTTCTTGCCCGTTCTTCTCCATAGGTACCTACCTACTACGCTTTGGAATGGGCA
Organism: Agrochola macilenta; assembly: GCA_916701695.1. Lineage (NCBI taxonomy): Eukaryota > Metazoa > Arthropoda > Insecta > Lepidoptera > Noctuidae > Agrochola > Agrochola macilenta. The sequence goes on along the minus strand of OU753554.1, from coordinate 1,950,559 downwards.
ACTAGCTTCATATTTCTGACTGACCGATTCCTTGACAATTCAAAAGTGCCTGTAAATGGTTTAATTGAAATAAATGCTTTGAGTTTGAGTTTTTGAGCACCCGAAGGAAAAACTGCTGCGGAAATGCTGCGGTAGGTGTAGTATTTCGATTTCGTTGTAAAAATATAATACCCCCGTGTAACTTTCACCAGATCGAAGGCCGAGCTTCGTGTTCAGAAAATATATTTACTTAACAAAATTTTATTTTATTTTCATATTTATTTAACTTTTAAATCCATATACTATATTAAAGATTGTTATATTTTAAGTATTCAAACATTTTAACATAATAATTTATATGTTATAACAAAATTAATACCTAACGTAAAAACCAATAAAAAAATCTGTTAGAACCATTTGGACTTCTACGCGGACGAAGTCGCGGGCAAAAGCTAGTCTATTATAAATTATCTATATATATAAACATACTTGTACACCTATAAAATTTTGTATATTTGTTTGGAAGCCCTAACAGATTATCATAATTATGTGAATATATTGCAGTTCCAATAACATACATACAATTATGTCGAATTGATAACCTTCCTTTTTTTGAAGTCGGTAAAAAGAATCCCTATTTCCCTTGGTCACGGCATCACGCGTGTACAAATTATTTTTTTGTTGTGTTCGTTATTCTCAGGAGAAGGTTCTTAGGATAGGTAAGTGAAGGTAGGGTAGGTATGTAAGTAGGTAGGTGTGTAAGTAAGTAGGGAGGTAGGTAGATAGGTATGTAGGTAGGTAGGTAGGTAGTGTAGGTAGATAGGTAGGTATATAGGAAAGGTAGGTAGGTAGATAGGTATGTAGGTAGGTAGGTAGATAGGTATGTAAGTAGGTATGTAGGTAGGTAGTGTAGGTAGGTAGATAGGAAAGGTAGGTAGGTAAGGTAGGTAGGGTATGTAGGTAGGGTATATGAATGTAATTTTATTTATTTTTCTCTCAAAAGTTACAGATTTGGTACATTCTCGTAATATACAGAGTTGATATGACAGAGGGGCATTAAATTACACTACGTATACTATACGTGTTTAGTATTTATTTGATACGGTATAAAAATAAAAAGCACCAAAAATGAGTTTTTTTTTTTTTCAAACAAACTAAATAGCTTATGAATCAGAGTAAAACGCAACCACCCTTTGTAAATAAATTTAACTGACCTTAGAAGATACCTAGGTAACAGTGGCAACGCCGCGCGCGCGCCGCGCGGCGTGTTTTATCTCATTTTAAAGCGGGCGGCCGGTGCGCGGCGGCGGTGGCGCGGGCGGCGGCTTAGGCCTTCGCTCACGGCTTTTATGTTAGGTATGGTTTTGAAGTACGCGCACAACAACAAAAACACCAAAATTTTAAATTCTCGATGTGTCCTTCATTCACATGAATGCAAAAGTTATACCGACGGAGAATATTGTTACTTATTTTTCTAATTAAAAATCATGTCAGTGTATTCTAACGCCGTGTAAGTTACACGAGGCATTGTTGAACACTTTAATTACACACACACAACACAAAACCAAAGTTTAATTACGTGTCGTATCACAATAAAAGCAGTCGATCACAAAAAAAAACACTAACACTAAATAATAATAATCCCAAGTTACGTGTTACGTGTTAGCTGTCACAATAAAAAAAGAAATACTGTCTTAAACTTGTTTAGTGTCCTATCACAATAACAAAACTAAATCCCAATTGTCAGCGCGCGAGTTCGACAATACGGAGGCGGCGCAGGTACTTCCGTGTTACGTAACATAAGTACGTTCCGAAAGAATAGCGTCGGCGCACTGAAAAAGACAGTTTTTAGAAGCCCCACTCACTTACCGATCGCAACCCCTGCCCCTCGTCGCTAGGATGCAATAGCAAACACTGACCTATTTCTATTTCTTTTACCCGCGGGGGTTTTGCTATGATGGCCACTCTCGTAATGAAAATGCAAGTGTGTGTGTATTTATTGCTTCCTTGTTTGCATTGTCATCTTTTTAGCGAGAATATTTGGTTGTACTTGTGACTTGCGTCACAGCGGCAACAACGCATAGGTTATACTCAGATTTATCGTTTTAAGGTGCATGACCTATGCGTATAGACATAATCAGCTGTTAGGAAAGATACATCGTGTTCAAACGGGACAAAAACTTAAAAAATCATTTGCGACTAAACTACTGCTCCTATTTAATTGATTTTTGGTACAGAGCTTGAAAATGGTACCTAGTATAGGCAGTTTAAAGGAAAGCCCCTCTGTCGTATCAACTTTGTATAAGTTGCAGGCAGATTTAAACCTTTGTGAGAGGTGGAGTCTATATACTGGGTTCGAGACCTGTAAGACAGATCTCCAGGCTCACACCCTTAAACTTTCAACATTGAAATTGCACTTACAAACGCGATCAAACATTAATTTGAGTAGGTGAATATTTCCGGTAGACGAAATGATTTTCAAATATTTAGAATATTTTCAGTTTAAGCATAATCCAATTCAAGTAGCCATTTCGTAATAGTTTTTTTACATTTTGCTCTGCACATAGGGTGTATATTTAATATCTTATTAACCTTGTTATAGACGTAGCTACTGAGGAAAAGGAAACTACGTTGGGCCGAACGACAATTTGTGATTGGATGGAGGTACAGACAGTATGTTTACGTCACTGGGAGACAAATCTGCACGGAGCGTAGGGAGTTTGAGTACGTGTGGCTAAAACAAGGTTAAGGATAAATAATTTGCGAACAGAGAGAACCGTACATGTTTTTTTATAGATCGACGGTGGGAAATCGGTAAGGTAACCACCATCCAACCTTCAGGAGTGCCCTTTGAGCACGTTCCAATTTCAGCATGTGAGTTTTCGCTGATCCACCCCAAGTAATTATGCAATATTGTATAAGCGATTGACAGAGGGCAAGATATATAAGTCTTAGCACCGTAGGGTCCGCAACGTGACGTAGGGACTTAAAAATGTAGATCAACCTGCGCAGTCGTGATGTGAGTGTGTTTATGTGTGTAGAGAATGACAGGCAATCATCAATTTGTACACCGTGATATTTAACAAAATTGATGTGAGAAAGGCAGGGGCAATTACAAACTGTGGGGTAAGGTGAAATACATGAGTGTGCAATCAAGAGATAAAGGGAGGAAGTAGGTTTCCCAGCGGCAGTAAAAGAATATGTGAGGTATTTAGTTTTGTCAGCATTTAAAGTAAGCAGGTTTTGAGCCAACTAGTTGGTGACAAGGTTAAGTCCGGATTGTGCATGCTGAAATACCAGCTCCCGGGAGTCCCCGTGGAATAGCTGTAGGGCAGTATCATCGGCATAGGTGAAGATGGATGCATTAGGAAGTGTTAGCCGGCAGAGCTCATTTATACAGGAAAAGTTTTTATCCACTGCGCAAATTTTGACAAATTAAACTTAAACGAGTTTTATTGAACATACTTTTTTTATTTTGATACGTCATAGTACAAAAAAAAAAGTTATCGTTAACGAAAGATGTTTACTTTAAAAGTGGTTCCATGGCTACCCGGCGGCGAGCGGCGAAGCGGAACGCGCGAAAGTACCTACCTATCAGCTGTTCGCTCGCTCGATTCGCCGGCGCGGCGTAGGTATTTACGTGGGTTACAATACTTACAATGTATTGATCGCTAATTTTATCAGATTCGAACTAGACTTTTTTATGTTTAGGCCGTGACCTGAAGTTATTTGAAGAGTAATTCCAATTTTTCCTTCATACTTTAATGGGCTTAGGACCATCAAAATACAGAAAATAAAGCATTATTATCAATTAAATTTACATTACTTAATACCTTATGCCGCTAAAATGGTCTTTTCCTTTCACGGGGTTAAGGATTCCATGGGCTTTCACCACTCAGTACATACACTCGCACCATCTCATAAAACTCGCGGTTAGTGAAGTCTGACATCGTGACCAGTAGGTCTGTACAAGTACGACACACGTGCAGCGCGGGACAGCGATTAGACGCGACGTCACACGACAGAGCGTGCGATGAGCGAACTGTCGGTCACAGCACCCGGCGCGCGGGCGTCGCCTTGCCGCGGGAGAGGGAGGGGTTGGTTCAATACCGCCGCTTGGGCCGGCCGCCGCGCCGCGCGCGCCCATTGATATTATTACGAATAGATTGTGTCCATATTTTGCTGACTTAAAGTAGGATAAAAAAAAAAAAAAAAAATTGAATAAATAATGGAAATGTGTTCTATTACTGATTTTGAACCACTAAAAAAAATTTGCGCACTGGTTAAAATTTTTTCCTGTATAAATGAGAAAAAGGGTCGGGCCGATAATAACACCCTCATTCTGCGAACTATATTGATTTGTAATGACGCAGGAATAGTCATGGATTAAGGTAGGGGAGGAGAGTTGAAAAGCCAGCATTCCGTAAGGATGATGAAATCCCAAGTTGTATTACTTCTTTCCAAAAGCATTGTCAAGCCATCGAAGTTCTTTTTTTTTTTTGAGGGTGGGAAATCATCAAATGACTTCTCCCGCTCTGGGCGGAGCGAGAGGGCGTGTCAGACTTTTACTGACTAAAACCCACCCGTATTCCTTCCGTTGTCTGTGTGCCAGGGCCGCGATATCCCTTTTGGACAAACTCGCAACACTGGCAGGCATTGGCCCTTATGTACCCCGTCAGTTGGTGCTGACATCTCTTTGAGGCGCTCGTGGAACACAACGTGCCGTCGACCCGGGCCTGGTCCTAATCGGACGGCGAGCTACCCATTGCTTACCGTCCGCAAGCCCGCACCTACGGTGGCCAGAAGTCGGCTCGCGACTCCCGACGCCCGAGGCGTCTCCAGCGGCTCTAGGGGCGCGAGGGCGCGAATCTTACTTCTCACTCGCGCGCTTTGCCTCCTCCTTCGCGAGCATTACTGCTTCGCAGAAGGAAGTGACGGCTTCCCATGCACTCTCGCTCCGGACCATGGCTTGAACCAGGGCCGGACGCGAGAGATCGCCGCTGCCGAATGCCTCCGTGAGGATACGGCGGTGCTCCGCCCAAGCAGGGCAGACCTCCACCGTATGCTCCACCGTGTCCTCCGGGCGATCCACACAGTGGTGACACCCGGGCGTTTCCTCCCGCCTTATTTGGAACAGGAACCTCCCGAAACAGCCGTGTCTGGTGAGGACCTGCGTCAGGCGGGAGGTAAGGACGCCGTGGCGCCTCTCTACCCACTCCTCAAAGAGGGGACTTATCGCCACAATTGCAGCGTGCCCAAGCCATCGAAGTTCTTAATTATGCTTCAAATATTTTGACAGAGAAGTGAGAGAGCATTTTTGTGCAAAAACAGCAATATCATTGCAGTCCTCAATCACACAAGTTGCAGACTCAGCTACTGAAATATTGTCCAGGTCAGTCTGTATGTCATTTAAGTTATCGAATTTTATAACAGAGATAAAACATCAAGTTAATGCGGCAGTGATAAAAAATGGTGCCATGAGCAATATCAGAAAAGTGCGAATTATTATTCGGATAGCTTTGCGAATTACGTGCGTCAATTAGTGCATAGTGGGAATCGAAAGTGAATGAGGTTGCGTATGTCCTTGAGTAGTGTTGTGTGGAGTGTGTTACAAGCAAAAAAAAGAAAACAATAAAACTAAGACAAGAATAGAATAGAATATTTTTTATTATGTACACCATAAAAAATACAGATAAAAATGTAGACTTTTTACATAGGGTGACACAATGGGCGGTCTTATCGCTAAAAGCGATCTTTTACAGACAACCTTTGGATGGATTAAAGGGAGAAGGAGAGACAAATATTGCAGGTAGTCAGTGGTGTACCATTTACATATACAATAAATACATACATTCATAAAGCATACACTTATCTATATATATATATATATATAATACAAGTATAACCAAGAGGTATTAAACCAATTAGGTAACCGAGTCTCTTTGTCAATAATGTATTTATTTATATAAAAAGGTACACCAACAGCTTCTGTATATAATATGTCTTAAGTACTATAGGCAACAATAGCCTCGGACTTATACAGTCGCCAATTACAGGATAACCAGCAATCACAGAAATAGGTAAATTCGCGCATCTTGACAAAACGTATCTAATCTTCACTTTTCAAGAACACGAATAAAATGTTATTATCTGCGTGATCCGTATTGTTAACTTTGTTTAGATATAATTTAGCTTTGATTATGCTTGTCATTTAAGAGCGCTTATCCTAAAAGTTGGCACCGTCATTAAGCTCCATATATCTTTTCTTTGGTGAATGTTACTCTTCATCAATGGTGGTTATGTAATTGCCAATTGAATAGGATTTTAAAAGATTTGTGAAAGCTTCTTATTTATACCTAAAATCGTCTGCTTTGCAAATGTAATCTTCATCAGTCTCCTGCCGTTTTACCCAATTTATTTGCCAAAAATTTACTTATTCCGTGCTCTAGTGGGAACTAAACTGCTTAATTAGTCTGCCAGAAAAATCATATCATAATCATACCCCAAATAAATTGGGGTATGAATATGATATGATTTTTCTTGTGAGACATTTTGAAACTAAAATAAAATGAGAACTTACTGATGGTGTAACCACTTACGTATTAGCTTGACTTTCTTCTGCCCTGCTTGAATAGTCTTGGATGATTAATGTAGCCCAGACATTTGGCAAGTCGATTACAATTATTTCAGCGGATATCTATTAACGAATTGATAAAGCTCAACGGGGTACTGAAGGTTACTAATAAAAGCTAGTAACTCTACATTTCAGTGTAATTTTCACATCATAAACGTGGAAATATCTGCTATATTGTTGAAAAACGAGGGTCTAAACTTATGAGGGTAGCGGTCCAAACTGCGGTAGTGTTGCCTTGTTAATAACTATCTTTATGAGAACGATTCCATTTTAATAACTCGGATTTTATTTGGTAAGCAAATTCTGGGAATAATCATAAAATCAGGGACCTCATTTTGGAAAGGATATATGACCTTTCAGTAACTAGGTATATAAACTAGTGGATCTCTTGCGTGCACCTAAATTGATTCATGTTGCTTACTGATGCACTAACATCTGGTTTCTGAATTAAGATTTTGAAGTTGAGAACTTGTCAAACTTTAAATTCAAACTCAACATTAGTTTTATTCAAACTAGGCTGAGAATCAGCACTTTTCGAACGTCAAAATTACATAAGACAGTCTCAAAAACGCCCTCTCTTCACCACTTCCTAGTGCTTTAGCTGGGAAGAAGAAATGGTGCAACAAACTCCCCAGCAGCACAGCTGTCTGTTCAGTTAGAAAAACTTGATTCTATACAATAGTAGTTATGCAAAATAATGTACATTACGCAACACAAAACATTAAATTATATGCTATAATTATGTCAGCTAGCACACGCCAATATACCAAGAAAAATCATCTAAATCTATACTCAAGCAAAAATAAAAAGTAATCGGAACTTAATACCCGAATGAAAGCCTCCAGGCATAAAGGGCGTGCTCGTTTACATATAGCTATTAAAACTGTAACTGGAAGTCACAATGATAAACTAGGACCATCAACGTAAAAATAAATAATATAAATTAGGTACTTACTTTCGCATTAAGGCTTGTGCAGACCAGCGCGACTTGTCGCGCGACGCGACACCGGTTATTGTTATACTGTGAAGTTTTCTTAGAAATTGTATTGTTCGTGTCGCGTCGCGCGACAAGTCGCGCTGGTCTGCACAAGCCTTTACTTGAAGTTATTCCTTCAATATAGCTCGCGAAAATCATACTTTCTTACTATTTTACTTTTTATTAGAACACTGAAGGGTTATATTTTAAAGGGAATAATTGCTAATGATTGAAATGAGTATGACTAGTTCTCAACTTCAAATTCTCAATTCAGAAACCAAAATGTAAATACTAATTTTCGTATTACTACGCTCGTATCGCAATCATTTCTATTGCCACACCAATTCCCGCAATTGTAAAAAGGTGCGAGTCTCCGTTCACATACCGATGTGTAGTTCGAATCATTTCAGGCCTTTTGAATGTACTCGCCAAATCAATTACGTCCGGGAAAAGTGGCTCTCCGTGCTTTGAGTAGCCCGTTAGGAACAGTTCCCATACATTAACTTATTCCGTGCTCTAGTGGGAACTAAACTGCTCAATTAGTCTGCCGTCCGGGCCGGCTAGTACAAACGAGCTGTGGCCGGTTTGTGCTGTTTGAAGCAGGTTTTTCTGCTTTTTTGTCTCACCTATAGGATTGTCCTATAGTGTCAACTGGGAATAATGTTTAGAAAGAAAGAAGTAAAAGGCATTTATTTGGACTCGCAAGGGAAGAACACAAATCAAATAATAAATAAAATAAAAAAACAACCTAAAATATAAAAACTTATAAAAACAACCTAAAGGGTAGTATAGTACCTCAACATGATAACACAAATATAGAAAAAATAAATAAAATAAAAAAACAACCTAAAATATAAAAACTTATTAAAACAACCTAAAGGGTAGTATAGTACCTCAACATGATAACACAAATATAGAAAAAATAAATAAAATAAAAAAACAACCTAAAATATAAAAACTTATAAAAACAACCTAAAGGGTAGTATAGTACCTCAACATGATAACACAAATATAGAAAAAATAAATAAAATAAAAAAACAACCTAAAATATAAAAACTTATTAAAACAACCTAAAGGGTAGTATAGTACCTCAACATGATGCTGCGATATAAAGCGGGTCGATTTAGAGAAATGTGCGTGTATATTTATTGGGTCTTTCTATTTCGAATTGCTTAGTGGCAGCCGCGAGGCTCGTCTTCTTGGGGTTTAAATATAACTGGCGAAATTTGGGCGCACCTATACACTTCTGTCTACCCCGTCGAGGAATGAACATGAAAACGTTTAAAAATGAATGTTTTAGTTCTCTAAACACACTAGGTAGATGTATCATGATTGAATGTTTACCCGCTATTTTAACACAAAAAAAAAACTAAAAGCGCGCCGAAATTCATAATAAAAATACATTTTTGTAAACAATTACACATGGCGTGAAAGATGTCTGATATGAAAAATGTACAACGTAATGGAAAAGCAAAAGAACGTATAAAATTGTTTGAATAAATAAAACTGACTATGTGGGTTCCGGACTGCTGTAACCACCGAAAAAAAACGAGCGAGCCTTACAGTACACATACGTGTGCAATATTAAAGGGGCAAGGTCTCGTCAAGGTCGTTTCTGAGAGCCAACTTTAGCACCGCGAACGCTCATTGGTTCCCCGGCTTCCTATTACACACTTTCATGAAATCATTCCCACAGATTGTAGTAAAAGGAGAGGAAAGATGTTATATATCAAAACGTCTCAATCTCAATAATTATTATGTATTTTAGTAACTGTAATTGTAACTTGACTTTTTCACCAATGGCTGTCGCACACTTTAAATATTTAATTGCAACTCGACTCAAAGTAGGTAAACCATTAAAATGTGAGTTTTACCTTTTGATTGGAGGCATGTATTAAAAACGTGTATCAGCCAATTTATTCTAGAAAAACCTTTTTACCTGATGCTATGTGAAAAGACGGCTTTTCAAGCTCACTTTATCAAAGTTTTCACGGTGAAATTTTGACAGGATAGACGGTCTTCAATTCTTGCCCCAAATATGTAAAAAAAAGCTAACGCGTGTAACGTAAAATATTCCATTTTAAACCCTTCGTCTACCGAACCCCAAAAACCGACGAAAAGTAAAATGTTGAATAATTCAGGCGATCTGGGTGACTACCACGAGATTTCGTGTTAGTTAAAAATGTAAGCCAGTACTTATCATTGTTATTGCATCTAACCTTTCTAAGTAAGCGGAATGTTGACAACTTTAGTACAGTACCTATCCAACCACGTGATCTGAAAAATACTTTATTTTCACTAAGCAAACTTCTACGAAATAACCTTTGGGTAACTTTAGGTACTTTTATTCCTCTGCCTATTCATTTTGGGAAATATAGGCGTCGTGCCAGGTAAGTTAATGGATAGGTTTGGTGGTTCAGGTAATTAACATAACAAAAAAAACAATGACTGTTCGACAAAATCAAGAGTTGTAGATACTTAATAAGTAAGCATAAGATATAAAATCTTTTGTTATCAAAAATGCCTATGAAGTTTTGGAAAATGAAAGTATTTTGGTTTATTTCGATCTGTTATTGGTAACTGCTGGATTTTCTACTCTTGTTGCTGAGCCAAGCGAAAATCAAACAATGCGCTTATAATAGGAAATACATTAAATTCTCGCGAATTTTTATTAAAAACAGGCATAAGATTGGCTTTTAATCTAACAAGATGTAGTTGACCTTGACCTAACCCTTTTTTCTTGAACAAAATGTAAAGTAGATGTACCAATGCAAGGAGACCTATTTTATCTGCAGAAACATCCAACCCATTTCCAAAAACGGCCAAATATTTCATTGTCCTCACTCGATCTATAAATCTATCCTTTACAAGACAGATAGATGTTAACAAATCCGATGTGGAATTACTGAATAGTTCTAATGTCTCTCTGAAACCCTGCCACCATTCATTGGGCTGTTAAGGGATCCGTTCTGAAAAAGATTGATTGCTAGTCGTCATTGGCAAAGTTAGGTAGTGACAGCCAATTGTCTCCCAAATTACAGAATTCTGTTTTGCTCTATCTTGATGATTTAACCGTTTTTGGTAATTATGTGTCTTTTAATGGTTCTTGTTGCTATGGGGATTAATGATTTTTATATTTTCAAAAGAGAAAATTGTATTATTATTATTGCTATTGTATTTTATAATACCAGCATAACCTATGAACCCAGCGTTCCTTTAATATAATTTTTTCATTTCAATACGGCAATGTTTATTGAGATTAACATGGAGCACACTGACAGTTAGAAACAAAGACGCAGTATAGTTTTCTGCTTGCGAGTGCATAGTAACATTACCATATTTTATCACAGAAAACAGATACAGGATCTATTTGCGTTAATACCAACAAGCTCCATTATCGCATCCATTATACATACATATACAACTCTGCCCAAACCTTTAGGAAATACAAATATTATGATATTGTATTTTATAATACCAGCATAACCTATGAACCCAGCGTTCCTCACAACCCGGTAAAAATAGTAACTAGTAGGTAGGTAAGCATAAAATACAATGTTATCATAATGCTCCTTTCATTTGCAGTTTGGGCACATTACAAAGAATCGTGGATAGGGATTGTTTTTCCAATATTTTATAAGGTCCGTTGATCTCGGCCCTTTTACGCTTCCTGGCACAGCGATGTAAACGACAGAAACAAACCGGTTTTTTTCTGTAGACTATGCACAAACGAGATAATTGAAATGGAAAATATTTGTTCAATTACTTGACTTATTGGACGGTCTTGTTTAGCTAAACGCGTTTACTGGTTCAAATTCGGTAGGCAGCAATTGTCAAGGGCTATAAACGGTAACAAGTCAGTAAGACGAATCACAACAGTAATTTTAATATGGACGTATAAAATCCCAATAAAAAAACTAAGAGTAAAATATCCAAGTCTTTCAAAGAAAACTTTCCACGATTAATAACAGCGAGAAACTCTCACAAAAACCCAATAATATTAACCTCATGTGAGTTTACGTCCTCCATACATCAAATGGGGTACAAGTCTCTCCAAAAAAAGTTGTACAATTAAAATTTTCAGACGAGAAAATTTTAAATAAATTCGTGTGATGGCTTCATTTAACTTTTCACATGTGGCTATTAAAACTCATGCGAACTTTTCCGACGAGTTGTAATTACAAAAACTGTGCATCGCATTGGTCAACACTGGCCACTATTTTGTGCTAATGTCCAACATTTTTGTTCTTTGTAGCATTTTGGGGTATTTTTTTTGGTGCCGACCGTTTTATCCCGTTTTGTGGCTTCGTGGGATCCAGATTTGTTTTTTGTATGAGGTACCATAATTCAACATAAGAATTTTGGCAGGGTAAAGTAGATACCTACTAGCCGATAAGTACCAGTACAAAACGGAGAATATAGTTACACACATAACATCACTCACGCCTGTAATCCCAGTAGGATGAGGCTATAGTAAACCCATATTGCGTCAGAAATATTGCCATCCACCGGGCACAAATCCAGACTCCGGGATGCTACTAAAAATATCTGATAGAAAAACCCAATAACACTTTGCCCCACCTGGGAATAGATTCTAGGACCTCATGCTCAGCAGCACCACTTACGAACACTCTGGACTAACGAGGTACGAGGTACGTAGAAAATAGTGAAAGAAAATGAAATAATCCCTAAACAATTACCGTCATAACCTAACATAACATCACCAATAGTACACCCACATTTCGCCAATTATGTATAAGTCCCATGTAATACGGGGCAAGCCTAAATACCGTCACCTTGGAGTTTTTATCGTGGTTGCACTTTATTCACTGTTCTAAACCTACTTTACGAACCAGGTACTAAGTGCATCCACTCATTATGGTTTTAATACTAGTGGCTCACACCGCTTGTCAGCTGTCAAATGCAACGCCTAGTGAACTGTTTATCTCCATCATGCTCCATCCGACGGCTGAAAGCATTTCGGACATTTCAGGCAGCTCACCATTTGAGAATACAGTCACACCTGTGCCCGTTATCATTTGCAGGGCAGTCATGGTCAAAGTTACCTAACACACTGACGAAGAATATAAAAAAGTTACTAACTTATCATAAAATATTTCCGAAACCACGCAAGATAGCTTCTTGAAATAAAGGCAATACTTGTATACAAGTGTAGGTATTTAATAGCGCATAAAAAACACCTATAGCAACTTGTGTGGTTTAGGATATATTTAGTTTTTTTTTGGTATTTTGCAAGTGGCTTTTTTATAATGCAGTGCAAATAAGTTTTGCAGTTCCACTATTGGTTTAAAATCATTGACACTTCGCATGACATTTTTTATCAAATATTGACCTGATTGGTATACTGTGGAAATTTAAACACTATAGTCCAAATCAGTTGGATCTTCTCTCGTATCGACAAGAGTCGTGCTATTATAGATCTTGAATACTGCCTTGTTGGTGTCTAGGTCGCAAGCGGAACTGCTGAGCGTGGGGTGCTGGGTTCAATTCCCGGGTCGAGCAAAGTGTTATTGGGTTTTTCAATAGGAATTTCTTAGTAATACCCCGGAATTTGGAAGGCGGCGGTGTGATACCCCCGTGGCTCGGGAAAGTCTTTAAGCCGTTGGTCCTACGCCTGATCTGTCTCCTGTCGTGTCGGATTGCCGTCCCATCGGACTATGAGAGTGAGAGACGAGAAAGTGCAGCTGCGTCTGCGCACACTCTTGTATACTATAATGTCTTCCGCGCCAATGGCTGGTCTCCGCTGACATTGGTCGCCATGGCCGAAACGGTTTGCTCTGGAGGATTATTACGGCCTTTGTAAAAATATAAGCCAATCAGCAAGATGCAATTACAGCTTAAGCAAATGCCGGTCGTTTACTTGCTCGTATAGGCTATTTTAATGAACCTCACACAGTGAATCTACTTAACTTAGAATGCACAGTTTATATCGTCCAGTATCAACATCTAAAGACCATCATCAATCATTGTACGTACGATAGTATTTCTACGTAATCCAAGGACTTAAAGACGTACTCTCCACAAACAATGTTTGGGATACACAAGGGATTCCTGACGATGCAGTAACCTACTAAACCATTGATACAAACTCAGGTGCTTAGTTTCAGTTATACTAAAGTGGTTATCATGTTTTTGTATTGCTTCATTTGAGTATGGGTAGTGGGGACCCTTAATTAAGTCATCATCATCAACATTTCTGTTCCACTGCTGGATTTAGACCTCCCTCAAAAGTCACCACTATTACCATTCGTTCCAGAGTAATATATGTTCTGTCACATTGAAGAAAAAACATTAAGAGCGTTTATTCTGAGAATGAGCATCGTCGCAAATAGATGACAAATATTTGTACAATGTACAATTTCGGGTACAGACATGCGGACTACATATTATGTATTTCATACATCTATTTAATAATTTAAAAAAAATGTATTATTTCTGTATCTATCTATTCATGACATCACTGCGGGTCCTATCAGAATACCAGCGCTGCGACATTTATTATTAAATGTCGCAGTATCATGCTGAGATAGGAGCCTTTTGGCCTCGTACAGGACTTTCTGCTTTTATTTTAATTTTACTTTGTTTTTATTTTAATTGTTTCTTTTTTTATTTATGTTTCAATGAGTGTGTTTTAGTTTTTTTGATCTATGATCTCCTGTGCTTGTCTCAATAAATACATTTTTTTTCTTTCTTTTTCATTAATACAATATTTTCTTCGAAAATATTTTTCTTTTGCACTCAATGCGATCTGTCATGAGGGGCGTGTGCCACGAGCAATAAAACTGAGCGAGGTGCGCCCTGTAGGTAATACCAATTAGATTTTGACGTTGTTCGCTTTCTTTGGTTTATGTGACCTAAAATATTTTTAATTGGAATTAAGCTGACGATTTTAGACCAGCAGTCCAGATCTTTACAGAGTTTTTCACATTTTATCAGTAAGGGATGCTGCACACAGTCATGTTCAGGTCAGCATGATTCAACACAAGCCTGGCGCCAAAATTGAATGTTTGTATATTTTACCGCCCGACTGTGCCGAATCAAGCCGACCCGAACATATGAGTAGCACGTCTAACAGTCCGAATTGATGACAGTTGATGGCATGGAGATAAGGTACTGGTAAAATGTGGGTGTACTATAAATTCACCTCTACAAACCCCTTTGGGAACGATATAGGTGTGATGCTATGTCATGTTACATCACGAAGTTTTCCTTCGCCATAAGTTAAAAAGACTGGGTTCTGAAAAACGACAAAAAAAAGTTGACTAAATGGAAAGTATTACAAAGTATTCTCCTCGATATTCCGATGCAACTTTAGGGATATGAGGAACAGGGAGTAAAGTTCACTCATCCCCCATAGAAAAGGGAGGATCCTCCGACCAGACGGGTGTGATGTCTGGCGGGCAACTACCCAGAGGTTTGTAGTTGGGAGATTCTATATATGTTTATCGCGCGGTAAACTCTAATTGCGCGATGCAGGATTTGTGTGACGTCAGGATGTTGTGTGACGTCAGGTCTTTGATGCGTAGTTCGCATGTAGCGATGTAGATGCCGCTACACAACAAACAATCCTTCCAGTTTTGCAGGCATATATAGAGGTAGAAAACTTTTTTGTAATTTAGCTGTTTGCACGCAACAACGTGACGGCGATGTTCCCGTATCGTGTGTACACTGTAGCCCAGCCTATTGGACGCCATAGAACATTACCAACAACCCATACACCTAAGTCAAACGATCTGCAACTTTATTGTCATCTACACAAGGAGTTTGCGAGTGTGTAGCTATTTTTGCATCGTTCATTGACTCAATTTCTTGAGCAAACGAATCGTCGAGATATCTTCGACCTGACTACGGAGGGTGCGTGATTTCTGTATTATCAGGCATTGATTGTTGATTAGTTTATTTGGAGAGATGGTTTCTCTATACGTTTGTAGAAGTAGAAATTTTATTAGAGGCTTTGTTTTAAAATCTCTAGTTGTGTTTCTGAAGATATGGTTCAGAGCAAAACATGATATTGTATTACTGTTTGAAGTCAAACAAATTATGCATTTTTTTCATATGGAACAGTTGCATATACTAAGTTCCAATTATTTATAATCAAATTAGGTTACTATTTGTATCTCTCTTCTTAGTATCATATTAGTATACTATACTTGTATTACTTAGCTATCGATAAACAAAAGAATAATACTCGTATTTACGAGAAAGTGTTGATAATAGTGCCATATATGCAACTTCAGCTCATATTAAACCCGTAGCACAAACAATACTAAGTAAATTCTAGCGTGACCTCACTTCCAACTAGTTTGGGAGGTCCTAATTGATTTCCAATGTTTACTGAATTTGGTCCCCCAAACAATTGCGTTGGGTAAACAGTGGATAGTGTTGGAGATCTCGCTTCGAGAATTTCATGTCTGATTAGTAGGGTACTGTTTTGTTTTATTCCCTTTTATTTTTTTTTCAGGCTTCTGGGTAAAAACTTGGTACAAAATTGAAGTTCTTTTGACAAGCATTGGGTTGGCAAAAGATGTAGAAGAATATTATGTTATAGAAGAGGACATTTCCTAATGACACGACTATGCCTCAAGCTTTATCAAGCTATTTATATTTTTAAATGAATTCATTGAAATACCTCGTTCTATAGTCTGCCTCGTTGTTGTAGTGGTTTCAAGCGCTACTGCTGAGCATGGTCCTGGGTTCGATTCACAGGTCGGGCAAAGTGTTATGGGGGTTTTTCCATCTGGAATTTTTCAGTAGCAGCGGCGCGCGGCGTTTGGATTTGCGTCCGGTTGATGGCAATAGGCTTGCTCCCTATTACATGGGACTCAAAAATAACTGGCGAAATATGTGTTACTATAGGTACTCCACTGCCCAACCCTTTGGGGAATACAGTCGTGATGTTATGTTATGCTGCTGGTGGTGGCTGACCATGGTTTTGTTATTGTTGTTAGTAATTAACTGTTTATTTACATTACGAGTATTTATTTTTACTTCGATAGTCCTAGTTTATCATTTATGACTTCGAGCTACAGCTTTAATAGCTATATATAAACGGGCACGCCCTTTATGCCTAGAGACTGTCATTCAGATATTAAGTTCTGTTTACTTTTATTTTCCCTTGAGTATAGATTTCGATGATTTTTGTTGGTATAGTGGCGTGTGCTAACTATCATATAGCAAATAATTTAATTTAATGTTTTGCGTAATGTACATTACTTTGCATAAGTACTATTGTATAGAATCAAGTTTTTATAACTGAACAGACAGCTAAGTAAGTATAAGTTGCGCCACTTCTTGCACTAGGAAGTGGTGAAGGACGGGCGTTTTTCGGGGACTGTCTTTTGAATTTTGATTGACGTTCGAAAAGTGCTGATTCTCAGCCTATATTGAATAAATGACTTTTGAATTTGAAAATTTTATTGAAATACATTCATTTACAAACATCAAAACAACAATTTAAAAAAAACGTCATTGTTTGGGTGTGGACTATAATCTTGAAAAAAAAATCGAATTTGTACAAATCTACATAATGTTAAAACGACCCGACACTCCACCATAGCTGGGGAAAATCCAATCAATCACAGAACGTCCTCTACGCCGTACAATTCCAACATAGCTGAATATTTTATTAGTATACTACTTAGCCGTGCAGAAAGTTTTATAATGGTTCTGGAGCTCTGCCAGATATGAAGCGAGCTTGCTATTATATTGTATAACGTTCCCGTTTTAACCCGGTCTCGTATTGTGAGCAAACTTGGTGCGATCGTTGTGTGATAGTTGTGTGACTGTTTTAAGACTTATTTGGAGAATTTTAAACAAAAGTTTTTGGACGAGTTGAAGATAATTATAAGAAATTCTTCTTTATTGGCAGACCGTAATTTTTGTACACTACTGTTTTTTAATGGTTATTACGTAGAATATTATAGTTATAGCACTGTTATTTCTTTGAGACTCCATTCCATAATGTACTAGGTAGCCTTGTCATTGACATGATTAAATTATCTTAGAACATGACTGCTCTAGCGTCTCATTAACACAGTTATATTCTTGTCTCATTATCATAATGATAATGCAATATGGATGGTGAAATCGAACCAAAATTTAAAAGTAGTTGTCAAACAAAATTAAACAATTCACAACCAGTCAACGTTATACCATAGAACCAAATCAGTAACGATGCAATGTAGCGTAGTAATAATAGCTGAGCTGAAATCGGAGAGATCAAAAACACAAATGAACGTCGACGGATTCATGATACAAATACAGATTGGAGTTGAAGCAATATTCGGTCAGAATGTTTTGTTAAATACCATCTGATTTTGACTTACGGAATGTAGTTTGGGTTTGAGCACGTTTGTGGACGAAATGAATGGTTGAATTCACTATGGAATTAGTTCTCTGAATAATGGAATTAATAGAATAGTACAGCAATGCAGTTTTGTTGACGCTTAAATATAAAAATCATAGCCCTCCTTTTTGATTCGCCGTAGTCGGGTAAAAAAACAGCAACGTGCGAGTCAGACTCGCACACGAAGGGTTCCGTACCGCCGTATGGAATTATTTAAAAAAACACGGTTGTTGTGTTTTTAATCCTTTAATTTTTTACTTTATTTTATTATTTGTTGATAAAGCGGCAATAGAAATAAGTACACAATCTGTTAAAATTTCAACTATCTACCTATTACGGTTCATGGGATACAGCCCGCTGACAGACAGACGGACGGACAGTGGAGGCTTAGTAATAGGGTTCCGTTCGGCACCCCTCGGGTACGGAACCCTAAAAAATTGTTAATAAATAGTAACATTCTTACAACTTATATTGTTAGTTAGTTATTTGTTAGTTGGTACTTGTATGGTTTTGAATTACCTATGTTCATATCATTAAAGTAAACTACAGATATTATTTGAATTTATTTAAAGATATACCTTAGATGTAGTTTATTAAACTCATATATACTTTACAGGTTGTAAAGTGTCTGCCATTTCCTATTTGCCTACTGGCCAACCAATCCTTCTCATGGAACCATGTGCAGATGGATTATGCACTGCTATATCATAGAGTACCTGAGGCTCTATTACCCCGATCCGTCTGAGAGGTGCAGTTCCTCCCCGGTCATGGTAGTCCACGTTCTGACATCTGATTTCAGCCAAGCTTACCAAGCAGACTAACAAAACGAGTAGTTTAAACATTTTGCTTTCGTCTTCGAATTCCAAAAGATTACTAAATTTTTAAAAGAGCCTGTAGATTTATAAGGAAATAAGATGAATCAATTAGTTACACCCACCAATTTGAATTTTTTTCTGTTGAAATTATGAAAATTTACTTGTTAGAGCAATAAATAAGAACAAATCAATTTGTATCACTGAGTGAATCTAATTTGATCGTTAAGTCAATTCGGCGTCCCCGGCGAATAAAATGGTAATCGTAAAAACTAAATTTTACAGGAAAAATTAAAAACTGTTTTTCGTGAATACGAGTATCTCAATAACTAATACACATAGCGGGATTATTCAATTACCAAAAGAAACGTGATTTTTCATAAAATAATTGTATACTGTATTAAATTATATAAGTTTTTTAGAAATGTAGTTATTAAAGAAATTAATTTTACCAAGAATTAAAGTCATAAACTTAAACGTAATACGTTACCATAAAAATGCATTACTGTGTTATTGGTTGATAAATTGTGATAGGATCCCATATCGTAATCTACTATTACCATTTTATTCGCTGGCAAATAATCAATTACAAATTACTGTAATAGCAACTTACGTGTGTATTCCATGTAAATTTTATTATTCTAACTGGAGGCAAGTATCAAATACCGAATCAATATTTTGTACGTATGCAAGGTAATTAATGTGCGAAGAAATAAAATAAATCTGTGTAATTATTATTTATTTATTCATAATTATTAACAACTGTTTATTGAAATCAACAAATTAGGAAATATCTACTTTAATTTAGTATTTAATTCTTATTTTTTAAGAAATAGTTCCTCTGGGTAGATCTAAACCTCGTCGTCTACATGTTCAAAGAGTTCGGAGTCTGAATGTTCGCTCGGGTTAGCCTCGCAGCTCGTGAGGGTGTCATAAAACGCATGGTAGTGCTGTGGGATTGCATTACTAGTACAGGAACTTAATAAATCTGCATGTAGCACTTTACTTATAGGTATTTGCTAATCATAAGTTTGTTTCAAATGGCCATTTTTTTTTCTTCCTTGATAGTCTTTTAGTCAGTGTTTTCCAGAAATAAGTAAGGCTTTTTATGTTGTAAAAGTCACGTAGCTTCATCTCATAGACCTTATATTTATTTCCAATCACTTTTGCATTATCCAAGTGCATCCAAGGACAACCCCTGGTTGGTGCAAGAGTGTTGTCGAACATGGAACCAAAACATATTGGGCTATGGGTTTGGGTGACTATAGTGGTTTGTTAAACTTGAACAATGGAAGAACTATGTCCCCTGCCTTACCAGCGTTATATAACATACACGGACAAAATGGCAGGAGGTGACTTGCACACTCGATTGCACAAAGATGGTCAAGATCGCTGCCAGCATCTTACTGGAATACTTCCTTCCTCCGAGCACGTTTGCTCTTGCGAATTTCCACTCTAGCCGGCCAATAAAGGCAAGAAAGTGGTGGGAGTTGTGTTCCTCGTCAGTGTTCACTCCAGCCTACCAATAAAGGCAAGCCATAGGTGAGGAAAAACACTTCTCGCGGGAGGTAGAGTCCGTGGGGTCACTGTTTCCCAACATCTCGCCACATGCTGCCCTGCGGGTTTATGTATCTCTATTGGTCTGGCTCCTCATCCTAGACCTGTCTCGGCATAGTAAACTCTACCGGCACAGACCTAGAGTTCAGGAGAGTGCAAGTATCACCACGTCGTCAACGTAAATATACGGCGGTGGGGTTATTAATGATTGTTCTTTGAATTCTGGTTCTATGACCTATTCAGACTTCGTTTTAGCGCTTCACACTTATGCCAATAACATAATTATTAACTTAAAAAATCTATTTGAAATATTTAATGATAGCTTGGTGTTACTCGATTCTTTAGCAGGTACTAGGTCGGGGGTTCAACATCAGTTTAGATATTACCAATGACATTGCATCGCATTTTTTTACCTCTCTGGCTTAGGTAGGCACTGTGAAAAAATTGCTAGGCCTGGAATCGCAATTAACCCTCATTGAAATCCACACAAAATGTAGGTCAAGGTACATCAGGTAGACTATCCCTATTATATGAAAACATTAGACTTAGACTTAGCTCCTCTGATGGCCATGGGCATTAATTAAAATGTTAAAAAAATTATCCTTCACAATTTACTTAGTGTAAATATTCCAGCTAAGATACTTGAAGGTAATCTGTAACAGCCAATTTTAAAGAAAACCTATCGTTGTTGTCTTCCAATAATAGGGATGATGACTTAGCATTTTTTTAGTCCGTCTTTGAGATTGGAAACAAATATTGGACACGTATTTTTAATTTTTTTACGTAATCTAAAGATTACGGCGATACATTGAGGAAAAATGTGCCATGACGTCTCGAGTATGTAGATTTTATACATACTAGTGACGTACCGACCCCCACGCCCTAACTTAAAATGCGTTTTATCTAAGTAATTTTTTATTAAAATGATTAAGCAAAAAATACGTGTCTAATATTTTCTTATTAACTGACTGACGGACTAATTAGAATTAATTATTTTTTACCCGGGCATCATCCCTATTCTGCCGTACCGTAAACTTAAATTATAAGTATTCCTCTAAACAGTATCCCCAAACTCAATGCATGCAGAAGATAAAAATAAACAGAAGTGGTAGAGTATTACTAGAGGTCTTGTAACACTGGTTTAGAGTGACGTCGAGGCATTCTTACATTGGAGGCAGTCGACTAATCAATATTAGCTTCTTTGATTTGTAATGAAATGTATGGTAAAAACCTTAACGATTTTAAAATAAAATTGTTTGTTACCGGGATAAAATTGTATTAAGCTTTACGCAAATTGTGTTGAATATTTTCCCGCGAATATAATGGTAAGTGCATCTTACTGGAAATGTAACGTATTGAAAGTATTGTAATAGTCTTCAACAATTTTATTCGTTGCAAATAGTCTAATGAGCATACATACAAATAATATTGTTCATTATAATACACATGAAAATCTCGTAACTTCTTAAATAACCATAGGAAATGTCTGAAAAAAATTGACAAGATGTAATCGGACCTCTAATTATCGAATATGCAATAAAGTTAAAACTATCGTTATAGCACATTACCGTTTTATTCGCCGGGGACGGCGAATTTCATTGGAGTCTTATTATATCAATTAAACCGGTGATGGTGTGACCGTCCGACTGCCAAGTCATAGGTCTCGAGTTCGAACCCAAGGCACGCACCTCTGACTTTTCGGATTTATGTGCGTATTTTATAATTATCACATGCTTAAAAAACGGTGAAGGAAAACATCGTGAGGAAACCGGCATGCCTGAGAGATATTTTTTGACGACATGTGAAGCCAAGTCAGAGGCCCATGGGCGGCTTTAAAACTCTGACACCAGGCTAGTTACTAACCACACGAAAAGAAGAAGAATGAAACTGGGAAAAATATTTGTTACTGCAAATAAATAAATATACATAATCAGTATAATATGATGTTCCTAGTTCCCACTGTTGGAAATCAGACCTCTGGGCACAAAAACATGCGTAAAAAAATTCTAAAGTCCCAATATCATTGCAGTGGCACTTCCGTGAATGAAATATTCATTTTTGCAACGATAGATGTGTGCTATGCCCGGCCTGTGCAAATACGGATTAGGCTCAATTTTCATAAATAAATACGACGCCTGAGCCTTCGACAAACAAAGGCTTTTCGTATTTTTTTCAAAAGTCTGTCCATAGAGCCTCTGAAGTATTTGGGACATACCGTTTGTTTAGTTCTGTTGTTACTTAGGTTGTGCGCAGACTGAGTCTGGACTGTCCGTTAGACAGGCTATAATTTTGCCTATGAAATGAAAACAATAATGACTCGTAACAAAACAGTTTCATAGTCAGAAACTTCAGAAAAACATGTTTCGACGCAACACAAAACTGTTCTATGTTAGACCAAACTTTTCTTTTTTAGGGTTCCGTACATCCGAATGAAAAAACGAAATCCTTATAGGATCACTCGTATGTTTGTCGGTCTGTCTGTCTGGCTAGCTGGCTGGGCGTCTGTCCGTCTGTCACAGCCAATTTGCTCCGAAAGTACTGGACCAATTTAGTTGGAATTTGGTACACATATGATTTCTTTGACCCAAAAAAAGTGTAAAGTATTATAAATGAATTTTGATTATGGGGGTCACTTTTGGGGGCAAATAAATTTAAAAAAAGATTGTGCAAACTGTACCGTGTGACTTATCAAATGGCAAGGCTTATTTAATTTTTTTATTAATTACTTTATCCATATCTCAGAAACTACAGAGCCTACAACTCTGAAAAAAATGCAGAGAATGGTTCTTTATTCATAGATTACAGGAAAACTTTTAAACCTATGGTCATAAAATAACATGGTAAATATCTCAATATTGTGTGTACAAACTTACATTTGCAGTTGGAATGTTTGGGAAAACATGTTTTTCAACGGCAATATTAAGTTTGTTCTTGGGATAAATTCATTCCAACTACGGAACCCTTCATTGTGCGTGGTCCGACACGCTCTTGGCCGGTTTTTTTATTCTATTGTATTGTTTGTATTGTATTGTATTGCACATCAAACAATTAGCTAAATCGAATAGAGAAACCTCGGATCAATGAAATATCAAGACTATAATTTTGCATGCAACGGAATTATATGGAAAATCGCGTGCCGATTGAATATAATACTGAATGCACTCAGTTATAACAGCGTCATACGAATACAAAAAAAAGCTCTAAAAGCGATTTGAAAACTACAGTCCGTTTGCACAAACAACGAGTTATTTTTTTAAATTTACGTTCAACTATATCCAATTTTCAGGGTTGGTAACGTGAAAAAATGTTATAACTCGCAAATCGGTGGTGTTGGTTTAAAAAAGAAGGTATTTTCCTGATTTGCATTGATGCATCACTTTTGTTACCTTTTAAAGGCTTCGTGGCTTAGTGGTTTTCGGCTTTGGCGAACCCTTCATTAGACGTCTCGATTTTATCTTTACTTTCTCTTTTTTATTTATCATTAAATTAGCCGAAACCCACTAAAATCTTTTTTAATTCGTTATTATAATAATTATTCAGTACTTTGTTCTGTACTTTTCAGTAACATTATAGTCAAAGAATCTGCAATAAAGTTAAATAATTTACACAAAAATTGTAAATCCGAAACCGTGCAGTACAGCGTAACCACTAATTAACTATCGTCAGTGGCACCGGGCCGAAATAAATCAAGTGACATTTGTCACGGACGTCCCATAACTTGTAAGTTATGCGGCGATCGCGTGCGTCTGAACCCGCACATTCACGGAGACGTGTGACGCGCTGTGAGCGTGGCGCTCATTTGGCTCGATCGATGATTCGGTTTGGTTAATTAAGACATGTTTATAATATCAATAGTGCAATCTCTATTTTTTCTGGTTTTATATTATTATAACTTACCGTATTCGTGTAAGAGGGCATAATCCTAAATAAATGTAACTGCTTCCGACGGGGTGGACACCTGGTATCCTGAAATACAGACCTAGGCGTAAGGTCTCCCACAGTATAAATTAAAACTGTTATGTATTGTTCTTGATCATTTGAAAATATACTTTTTAAATTTGTTCTGAGAAATGTTATCTTTTTAAGGTCTGTAGGTATTTTATTTGTACATAGTTATTTCTGTATTCGTGGATGTCCGGAAACAATTACATTACAAACAGTTACCGTTGTGCCTTTGAATCTTTCACTGGCTTTGTCTTTCAGGCATTGTAGGCGCAGCAAAGAATCTTGTTTTTCTATTAATCTGTTCACTAATATATACGAGTATGTATTTAATGGTTGAACAGAAGAAAACGGCCAATTGCGAATCGGACTAGCACATGAAGCGGAACTCTTCATGTGCTAGTCGACTCGCACTTGGCCGTTTTGCCGTATTAAAATCAAACAAAAAACGCAAAAAAAGACATGTTTCTTGTATGTAAATAAAATTAATAATTAAAGGCCCTTTAATTATTAACTTATTTATTTCTAATTATTTGTTGTTATAGTGGCAATAGATATCACAATCACTATACACAATCCGTAAAAATTTCAACTGTCTCTCTACTACGGCTACGGTTCATTAGATACAGCCCGCTGACAGATAGACGGACGGACGTACGGACAGCGTAGGCTTAGTAATAGGGTTCCGTTAGGCACCCTTCGGGTACGGAACCCTAAAAAGGCGGACAAATACGTAGATAGACATCTAAAATCAAATGTGTGCAGAAATAGCCGTTTTGAATTTAAACGTAGAACGTGCTTAGATTGATTAATATCATGTCGCAAAATGATATTCCCGTGTTCAAACTAAGTTCTAGAATATCAGTAAACAAAATTATGTCAATTCAAATATCTGTCCAATCAACCATGGAACGCAATGCAACGATTAATCAGTATTTTGATATTCTGTATCCCAAATTATTGAGAATCAAACTACGTAAAGTTTAGACTATTTTATGAAATGTCAGGTCAGTGAATACAATATACATTAGAATTATGAATTTAGATATTAGGAAGTTAGTTGTGAATTATATTTTTTATTAGCAATTATTTTTCCGCTGCTTGTAAATAGCTCCATACTCTCCACTTATAATTATTTTTTCGCAATCGTTTAATTATCCATTGCTAAGCAACCTTCAAGCTTAATACAAATAAGTTTTATTTTATTTGTAAATCTGTTTAATATCAATTAAAAAAAACCGGCTCTACCTTTCATATAGGTAATACCACACTAGTAGCCCCACTTAGAATTTTTAAGACCCCCTTCCATACATGCTGCAAAAAAAAAATCTTTCTTCTTTGCAAAATATTTGGGCAGCTAACGAATGTCATCTAAAATTATTCCAAATTTCAAGTTGATAGAATGCTATCAAATCGAAATTTGGAATAATTTTAGATGACGAGAACTACTAATGAGTAGTTCTTGAGATATACAGCTGTGACAGACAAACGGAGAGATAGACAGTCGCACCATAAGGGTTCCTTTTTACCATTTTGGTACGGAACCCTAAAAAAAGCACTTGAATTACTCAATCATTTAATTATTACTTGTTGCTAAGCAAAAGTGCATACATACTTTCAATATCAAATCAAGAAGACATTACCACCAAATCAGTCTGCCTAGCATTTTCCCAAGGGGTGTTCAATAAATAGTGAGAATGCAATACATTCTCCTTGGAAAGAAAAAAAATAAATACTGGCAGGCATAACCCAGACATTAGTTAAGATGATAATAAAAAAAACAATTAATTCTCTTTTGTCTTTTAAAAGAAGAAGTCTTTTGTTTGCGTCGTTTCGGAACGTGTTCTTAAAAATGGATAAAATTGAAGTTCGCGCGGTAATAAAATATCTCTGCTTGAAAAATTTTACTACGGAGCAGGTATATCAAGACTTGAGAGCAACATTAGGGGTTCATGCTCCTCCATATTCTACGGTTGCGCGTTGGTGTGCTGAGTTCAACCGAGGAAGAACTTCCACTAACGACGACCCACGAACTTCTTGTGTACATGATAATTATTCAGATTTGTTACACTTGTAATACCAATCATGTCATTTCGTTTAAAATAGGTTTTTATTTTTATTAATTTATTCATATTTTATATACTTAGATTATTTTTTTCTATTTTGTGAATGTGAGAACACTGTAGGTTTAGTGGACTGTAGATTTATTGACCATCTTCTATCTTGTTAAGTACCTGGTACTTGTTGAAAGACCTACACTGTCCTCCCATACCTACTAATACCTACTGTTATTTAAAAATATTGTAAAAAACAATTATTTTTAAAAGAGTAACCGTGGAGTTTCTTGCCGGCTTTTCTCCATAGGAAACGACCAATTGGAACCGTGCACCTAGCTTCTGACGTTTCATAAGTGCCCATGTAGGTTTATGTGAAATAAAATATTTTGATTTGATTTGATTTGAACGGCACGCCCCATATCGGCAGTGACTGAACAAATGATTAAAAAAGTTGAAAATATTGTCTTGGCGGATCGTCGTGTTACTGTTCGTTTTATAGCTGAAGAAGTAAACATTTCGATAGGAAGTATCCATAATATTATAAACGACCATTTGGGTATGAAAAAAGTGTCAGCGCGCTGGGTGCCCAGAATGCTTTCTGACGCGCAGAAACAAACTCGACTGAGAATTTCACAAAGCTGTTTGGATTTGTTACAACAAGATCCTGACCGATTTTTGGCTCGATTCATAACTATGGACGAAACATGGCTTCACCATTATGACCCGGAAACGAAACAACAGTCCATGACTTGGAAGCGACCGTCATCTCCAACTCCAAAGAAATTTAAGGCGATTCCATCCGCCGGAAAGATCATGGGCTCTCTTTTCTGGGACAGCCAAGGGGTGGTAATGATCGAATATCTTAATCATGGAGCCATTATTACGGGGACTATGTACGCAGGACAAGTAACAAAGTTGCGTGAGGAAATAAGCAAGGCAAGAAACGGCGTGGCAAACTCGCTAAAGTTGTTTTGTTTCACCAAGATAACGCCCCTGCGCACAAGTCCAGAGTTGCGATGGCTGCCATTCAAGAAGCTGGCTTCGAATTGATAGAACATCCTCCATATTCACCGGACCTTGCTCCTAGTGAATTCTACCTATTTCCGCGCTTAAAGGAACATCTCAGGGGCCAGAAATTCGAAGATGATGACGGAGTAGTCGCCGCCGTAAATGATTTTTTAAGGGATCAGGAAGAAGATTTTTTTAGAAAGGGAATTTTAGGATTAGAGAAAAGATATACAAAGTGTATAAACCTGAAAGGTCACTACGTCGAAAAATAAAATAACATATACTAAAAGATAATTGCATCTTACTCATTCTCACTATTTATTGAACACCCCTCGTATGTTGAGGTCATTCTTATGAAATTGATTCAGCGACATACTTACGTGACATAATAATGACATGAACAAATTGATTTTTGCTTATTACTCGTAACATCCAATTTAAGAGCATAAATAATTTGTTGAGGTCATTCTTATCAAATTGATTCAGCGACATACTTACGTGACATAATAATGACATGAACAAATTAATTTTTGCTTATTACTCGTAACATCCAATTTATGAGCATGAATAATTTAAAGATAAAATAACAAAATCCAAAGTGTGATACGTGACGAAATAATATAACCCTTATTGGTTTGCGATTTTTATAAATACGTACCTATATCAAAAGTGAACAGTCATTGTTTAAAATCTCAACCATCAACATACATACGATTTCAAAGAAGAAACTAAAAATGTTGAAGCTACTTGTCCTGTTTGTTTTTATAATAATCAATGTGGCCAAGATCCAGTGTCAGGATGATGTAGATAACCTCGGTCATTCAGCTGCTCGACGACGGTACGACGTTCTTGACAATCTCTCATATGCTCGGCAACTGCTCGTCCCGGGTCGCTTACCTTCACACACTTAAAACAGTGGGTAATAATTGTGTGTGGGATAAAGAGCACCATATTTGCGTGCCTGTGTAATCACAAATAAAATCCTGGCCATTTATGTGGTTCACCAATGAAGAATATGAAGAATAAAACATGATATAAATAAATTGTAATGTTGTTTTTATTAAGTCAGACCATTTCAAAAAGTCGAATCAATTCGTAAATCAATCTGCCTAGCTTTCTCTCAACTATGTTGGGGTCGGCTTTCAGTCTAACCGGATGCAGCTGAATACCGGTATTTTACATGGAGCGACTGCCTATCTGACCTCCATAACCCAGTAACTGGGTAATACGATACCCCTTGGTAAGACAGAGACTGGTGTCAGACTTTCGGGCTTCTGGCGACCCGTAACGACTGTCAAAGACCCACGAATGACAGCCGGGACCAACGGCTTAACGTGCTCTCCGAGGCACGGAGGATTCTCGGTATGTAAGGATGGTCACCCATCCACTGACCAACCCCGGCAAGCGTAGCTTAACCTGATGGATCGACCAGTGTGGCTGTTGTTACTTAGCCACGAGCTCCTCCAGACATTACCACCATCAGTGAACAAAAAAACAAAAAAAAAAAACAACTTATATGCTGTAGAATGCTTTGAAAAGGGCTTATACAGTTGGTAGGACACTGCACAGTTATTCACACAACTAAACGACACGCTGAAAAGCGATTTTTTTACAAATTACATTTCACTTTAAATTTTGTTCTGTCGCGGCGTTCAGGGTATTTAAATTACGAAAAAAATTTTTGGCAAGTGATTCTTATTTTGTACCTCTCCGTTGAAAGTGCTTTGTGCCTGTCGCCTCTGATTTTGTCGGGTGTATGTAATAAGGTTTTTGAATAGAATATTTTACAAACGATGTGTTTTGAGGCCCCAATTCTTTCAAAAGTGGAAAGAATTCAGATGGAGGATAATAATAATATTACTCACTTTTCTTAATTACACTCTTTCAAGTTAAAAGGAAGTTCCAGATTACTCAATGTTCGCTAAGCGATTGTTTAGTTTTAGTTCAAGTCCAGATACGGCTTTTTACTAACATGCACTTACTACAGTGTAAATGTTTCTGCCATTAAAATTAAGTTATTGTAAACAGAAGTCTTATATGCAGTCGTGTACCAAATGAAAAATCACTTAAGAGTAATGTCTTAACGAAAGGCAGTTTCATAAAAACTGAGGTTTAAATTAAATTGTTTAAATAAATTTACTCTACAATATTCACACCGATCAATTCGATGACAAAACAACAAACAAGTTAACACGGAAAAGGTTTGCAAAAAAAAAACAATTAAGGTGAAATGCGCAAACAAAAACTGACGTTATTATAGTATTGCGTGACGCACGGCTGTTCAGCGCTCTAAACTTTATTGTTCTATTTTCTAGAAATATGCTCGGGTGCAGTACGATACAAATTAGATGTAGCATCAGCAAAATCCGTAAATCCAATCACCGTCTGAACTGATTACGCCTTCAAAATCACCAATATGTATTACTGCTTTAGGTGAAAATAACATTTATCCAATAACATTCGTAAAATTGAAATTAATGAAAGCAAATTTTCAAATTAATGTTACATCTAAGTTGTGTCGTACTGTAGTAAGGCGTTCGACACAGTCGATAATGATGTGTTGCTGTTGAAATTGACCAAGATGGGTTTCACACCGCACACAATTAAATTCTTCGCGGATTACCTGCGCGGCAGACGTCAATACGTTGACTGTGGCGGTCGCTTTTTGGAGATATATTACACGAGATTGGGCGTCAGCCAAGGAAGTAATCTTGGGCCGTTCCTTTTTATTCTCATGGTGGACGACTTACCGAAAGTAGTCAATGAGTCAACTTGCCTACTCTTTGCTGATAACCTAAAGCTGATTCATGTAGTGAAGCAGAGCGCCGATCATGGCATACTGCAGCAGGATTTAGATCGAGTCACTAAGTGGAGCCAGGAAAATAAACTATATTTCAACGTGGGGAAATGCTCTGTGCTTTCGTTCATCCGCGCCCGCGCCCCACTTCACCATGAGTACCTCATAGAAGGTAAACCGCTGCAGCGTGGCATGGAGATCAAAGATCTAGGCGTTCGATTCACCGCTGATTTGCACTTTCGGAAACATATCGTAGAGGTTTGCAAAAAGGCATACCGTAATCTAGGTTTTGTTTTGCGACAGGCAAATGAATTTTCAAATATGAGTGCTCTTAGAGCCCTGTACGAGGCATTGGTTTAGAGCCACTTGGAGTACAACGCGGTTATTTGGAGTCCTAGTGAAGCCAAATACAGTACGATGTTAGAGCGGATACAAGATAAGTATATTAGGCTCATGTATTTGAGATTACATGGAGTATATCCGGGATACCCATTGTTATATCCAACCTTATACATTTTGGGAATAGTTGGTTACTATAAATTAGAAACTAAGCGAGAACTAGCACTAGCCACGTACCTGTTCCATGTAATAAGAGGTAAACATTCTCATTTTGCTATACTACAGTCAATTCGGCTGTGCGTACCAGACGAGTATGTGAGCAGGCGGCGGCGGCCGAGGCTGCTGGTAGTGCCCACCGCCCGCACTAATATGCTACAGCGCGCGCCGCTGACGCGCGCGCTGTGCACGCTCAACGCGGTAGCCGAAGGAATAGACCTGTTTTCTTGTACACTGAACGACTTTACTCAGGCGACCGCTAGGGTTTTATGTTACAACTAGTTCGTTAGTTAGCCATATTTCTTATTTCCATACAGTAATATTGCCAAATTAATCAAAACAGGTAAAACTTTGACAGCTATTTGCGACGTTGCCAACTTTTAGGATAAACGCTCATAAAGTGACAGGGACAAAATAAGACTTGACGGCGATTCAAAATTGAGTATCAAGCGATTGGCGTTTGTTTACTATGAATGCAGAGCTTGATGATAGACATCACGTCATCTATAACAGAAGGGGTCTTATTGTCTCTTGTGCATGGCTATGCGAGATGTAAGTAAATGAAACCCAATAATATTCTGAATAATCAGAAGTCTCTGATCACATCTGGGAATTAACAATAATATAAACGACCGACGTTCCACCGAGCACCATGATCACCAATGTCAAAGTCGCCGTTAATCAATGCCGGCTTCGATCGATCTCCGCGATCTCCCTCTAGTTTTCATTTTGGCGGGCCGCCACGCCGCCGCCTCAGTACCCAGGTAACCCCGTTAAATTGACAGCTGTCACAATCGCTCTAAAATCAACTCTGCAAGTTTGGCGTCGTAAAACCTTTAGACGCGCCGTCAAATGCGAAAGTGAGTTTGTTTGTTTGTTACGCTTTCACACTAAAACAACTGAACGAATTTTGCACATGGGTAGACCATGATCTGGATCAATACATAGGATACTTTTTATTTCGGTAGTACGTTGCAAGCTTATAAGATATTCTGTTCACAACATGTTGTGCACAATTTCAGAGCAGAGTGGACGAAGCCGCTGGTAAAAGCTAGTGTTACCTGCTATAGAATCGACGACCTGGGCCAAAAAGGCAAAGATTTAGACAGCCATACTAAATTTCAAAAAAGCTAAATTTCCGGTACTCGTACATCAGAGGTCAACGTGACCTCGCATGAATCAAATTTATCATCACAAAGGTATCCTAAAAGATTCATCAAAGAATTTATCTTGAAAAATCGTCACGTACCTTCAATTTTCAGAATATTTTAATTTCCGGCCGGACGGTCTGTGACATATTGGCTTTCAAACGACAGCCTGAAACCGTTTTCAGGGCGATTCAGGGGTCGTGAAAACATAAACGGTATGTCCTAAACGGGAATGCGTAGGTGACTCAAAATGATCGTATAAAATTGTGTCGGATAACAGTAGCTTTTTTTATTCTTCTTTTGTTTTCTTTAGTCTTTCATTTGGAGATCAGTCACTGTCTTTGGCTAAGCTAAGGTAGTCAAACATTGCTTTCACCTGAAAAAGATAATAATCAAGGTAGGTTAGGTATTACTATTAATTGATGTAAGTATGTGACACTGTTATGAATGTTTATCCTATTCCTTTCCACTTGTGTATATAGTGTTAGTATCATCAATGTCCTCTAATCCACTAATCTCGTTTACCTCTTCATCATCATCTTCATTATCATCACTGACAGCCTTATTTCAACCCCTACTAAGTTTATACTTCCCCTCTTGTGCCTTGCCTTCCATTCCCCCCATTTTCATATTTTAGACATAAAAGTTCATTAATTAAACTTCTTCCGTTCCACTCGTGGAACATTCTTTTACTGAAAAGCCTCAGAGAAATTTCTAGATAAATGAAAGTTCATACGATCCATTCTTCTGAACACATCTCATAAAACCGTATCGTTTCTATTCCATTTCAGGGTTTCAATAAAATTAAACCCCTATTGTGAATGGCATTGGGTCTAATATCTATATTTCCTTCTATCCTCTTTCCATCTGTTTCGAATAGTCGTGCATATCCTGAGGAACGAGATTTAAAATGATGAGTATAACTTGATCAACGGTTCAAAGTTTTAAGATTAGACGATAACTTCAGAAATAAATAGAGATAAATAGAGATAACCGTCACCTTCGCAGTTGTAATAATAAAATATAAGTAAAAATCTTTTTAAAAACAAGCTTTAATTATCTAAAAAGTACTAAATAAAACTTACGTAAACATAGAACTTTAATATTTTCTTAAAACTTTGAGGCTTATCTTAAATTTTAGTGTAAGAAGGACATTTACGCCTCAAGCTTGTTAGAACGTATTTTTAAGTTTATTATATTTTATACTTAATGCATTTTGTACAGTCTGTTTAATAATTTATTCACTTAGTCTACCATGTTCGGTAACATTTCTCATCCTATTCATTTCCTCTAGAGCATCGTTGTTGCATGGTTTCTTCCCTGATAGTTTTAAGTAATCTATCTCTTGAATCATAAGACCTCGACGAAGAGTCTAATGAGCGAACTCTAAGCAAAACATAGGTTTGCCCAGCGGTGAAGAGTTTCGGCCGCATAGTCGGCTGTGTTACCTTGTATTTTATGGACAGTCAATGCCCATGATATTATCAAGGGTAACATATGCATTTCAATAGTGCCATAGCTGTACTTGGCTGGAAATTGTACAGAGATTGGTTTTATAACATGTACGCCATCTCTTGAAAAGTCAATACGTACTGATGGAATGTCCGTCGCATACATCTGAACGGCTCCATCATCAGACCCTGACACCGGCAAGTGTAATAGCACTTGTCAATACATATCTAATGAGACCAAACACCGAACGCGATGGTGCTATCTTGTTTGGTTGAGGAGTGCTCGTGACTACTTTCCGGATCCATCATTAGACACTGAACACCACCTAGTGTCAAAGCACTTGTCAATACATAACTAATGAGTCCAAACACAAGGGTGCTATCTTGTTAGATTAAGGTTTTCCCATAGCCACCTTCCGGATCCATCATCAGATCCTGAACACCACCTATTATCAAAACACTTGTCAATAAATATCCAATGAGTCCAAACACGATCGTGCTATGTTGTTTGATTGAGGAGTTCCTATAGCCAACTTCTGGCTCCGTCATCAGACCAGTTGCATGGTATCATTTTTTCAAAATGTCTTGGTAGTTATATAATAGTTGTTTTAGCAGGAAAGATACTAAAAGAGGAGGTTCGTGTATCTTGATAAAAAAGGGACACCATTGGAAAGAAATTCCTGAAGTTCGGAACATAGCAATAAGTAGCACATTCGAATGTTGTGCTATAGAATTGACTCATACAGGTACCATTGTAATCTGCATTTACAGAGTTCCAAATGCAACTAATTTGACCTGTTTTTTTGAGCAACTGTACAAATTATGTCAACTAATAACAAAGAAAAATAAGCGAAATGTTGTAATATGTGGTGATCTTAACATTAATATTTTGAAGCGTAGTAATATCACATTAGAACTTGAATGTATTTTACTCAATTTTAATTTCAAATTGGCAACTAATCAGCCGACTAGACTTTCTAGTAACACATGCATAGACCTTTTTGTGCATAATCTGGGTAAGAAGTGTAATTGTGACGTAATTGATTTAGCTCTTTCTGATCACACCTGTCAAATACTCAAGGTTCCAACCAAAAGAATATGTATAATGAAGCATTGGTATATCAAACGTCGTGACTATAATCTAGTTAACTTGAATAAATTTAGGGAATGTTTGCAAAGTGTTTCCTTTTCGGAAATATACCAGGTAGATGATCCGAACACAGCCTATAATAATTTTATGGAGACATTTTCTCTTCTATATAATTTATGTTTTCCCTTTAAGCGTATTACTGTAAGATTACACAAAAGACCACCATGGGTCTCCCGAGGTATTAAAACATGCAGCAAGAAAAAAAGGGCCCTCCTGTGGCGTTACAGACTGTACCACAATGAACAAGACAAAACAACCTTTAAAAAGTACTCAGCAGTTTATAATAAAATAATTAAATTAACGCAACGTGCTCAGAATAACTACAAGATCAAATCATCAGCTAACAAGTCTAAAACTACGTGGGAAATAATTAACCAAACTAAATTGAATACGCCCAATAATAATTTAATTCGTAGCATTAAAATAAGAGATAAAATAGTGACACACCCACCTGCTACAGCGACCGCATTTAACGATTTCTTTATTGATAAAATACAACCTATAACAAATTGCGGCAAACAAGTGACTTCAAATATAGAAAAGAATAGTGGTTCGATGTTTATGGCACCGAGCAATGAAAATGATATTAATGCTATTATTAAGACTTTGAAGAATTCTGGCAGTGTAGGTAATGATGGCATCTCTACCAAAGTAATTAAACATGTAGCATGTTGCATTGGTGGACATTTGAGCCATATTCTTAATCTGTGCATATCACATGGTACTTACCCAACCAACCTAAAAACAGCTATAATTAAACCGTTGTTTAAAAAAAATGACAAGCAATGCATGGAGTCTTATAGACCCGTAGCGCTTATGCCAGTAATATCGAAGATATTTGAAAAATATATCTATATTCAAATCTTCAAATATCTAGATAAAAATAACATTTTAACCGATGAACAAAAAGGCTTCCGAAAAAATAAAACCATCAATATGGCAATATACGACTTTTTAAACAATGTAATTTCGAATGTTGACAAAAGAATACCTGTTTGTTCAATTTACTGTGACATGACTCAGGCGTTTGACTATGTCGATCACAATATCTTGCTCAATAAACTGGATGCGTACGGTATTAGAGGGAACATCCTCAGTTTAATCAATTATTTTTTGCGAAACAGGAAACAGTACGTTGTAGTAACTGATATAGATCCCAACACTAAATGCGAACGTACCTATAAGTCTAGTCATCGCACAGTTGCTTATGGTGTACCCCAGGGCAG
Organism: Agrochola macilenta; assembly: GCA_916701695.1. Classification (NCBI taxonomy): domain Eukaryota; kingdom Metazoa; phylum Arthropoda; class Insecta; order Lepidoptera; family Noctuidae; genus Agrochola; species Agrochola macilenta. The sequence continues at coordinate 1,914,901 of OU753554.1, read as the reverse complement.
TGTCTTAGGCCCTCCGCTGTTTATACTGTACATAAATGATCTGCCAAAAGTAACAAGTCACCCTATGTCACTACTTGCTGATGACAGCACTGTGACCATTAAGAGTACGGATGATCGGAACCACAACGACGTTGTCACTCAGACAATAACCTCCATAGTGAAATGGCTCGATAATAATAATCTTAAAATAAATATTGATAAGACGAAATTGATGATGTTTAGCCAACGTGCGAATCCCAATATGACAGTACACTATAACAATAAAATTATAACACAAGTAGAGACATCAAAATTTCTAGGTTTAACAATTGACATGAAATTAGACTGGAAAGCACACACAGAGGAGCTAACCAAACGAATTAGCAAATCGGCCTACGCCCTATTTAAACTGACCCCAGTGATTAACGTCGATGCTTTAGTTACAGCATATCAAGGTTTGGTGAGTTCAGTATTGAGGTATGGTGTCATTTTCTGGGGTAACTCGACCAACAGGGAATTAGTTTTTAAAGCACAAAAAAGGTGCATAAGATCAATGTTCAGACTCCACAATTTAGATTCTTGCAAGCCATTCTTTATCAATTACAAATTGTTGACATTTCCGTGCTTATATATTTTTGAGGTAGTTGTATTTGTTAAGACCAATCCAGACCTGTTTACCAAAATATCATTTTATAACACACGAACTCGACCACAGAACAATAACTTGTGCGTAAAAAGGTCCCTCACAGCATTAATGCATAAAAGTGTTTTTTGTATGGCACCAATCTTATACAACCACATTCCAAATTCAATTAAGGAATTAAACATACGCTTATTCAAGAAAAGGCTTAAATCTTTGCTGTTGACTAAAGCATATTACAGCATTTCGGAATTTTTAACAGACAAAATGTAATTTAATTATTGTTTTTGACCATGGTCGGTACCTACTCATTGACATAGTGAGTATTATCATTGATTTCAATTCCATTTGACAGTTTTGCACGTGATATTTTTTGTATTGTTTTAATTAGGTATTTATATTATTTTTATTTTTTTTGTTTTGCTCTCTTTTTTCAACATTTTTTATTATATTTTATTTTTATTTTTGACGTTGTAAAGTTATTGACCATAGTCCGTACCTACTCTTTTGACATGGTATATCATTAAGTTCAATTCCATTTGACATTTTGACTTTTTTTGCACGTGACATTTTGTATTTTAATTGTTTTTATTATTCTTTTTATTTTTTTTCTATTTTTAAACATGATTTAATTTTGAATTTTGACGCAGTAACGTTAAACTTAACTTTTTGACATTTGATATATTTTTTCTTTGTTTTTATGTTGTCAAGTTCAATTATTAATATTATGCATTCCATTATTTTAATTATATTATCAATTTTAATGTCAATGACATCTGTGAATATTTTTGTACGCCTTCGGGTATAACACAGCGCACCTGTAATTTTTTATAACAACTTTCTATTGTACCTACTTGTGTTAACAAATTAATAAATGAAAATGAAAATGAATAAGTATGCCAAGTTTCAGCTCAATCGGATGCCAGGAACTGCTTGAAAATTGGATGACAAATGGAGTAACCGGAAACATACGAACAGGGCAAGTTAATATAAAGCTTGTAAAAAGTATCGTCATCAATTTATTTGTAAAACTGTTAAAATATTAGTTTTGCTTAGTATACTCTATAATTTTTTTACAATATCTTTAAAAAAATAGAAATAATACAACCTACGAACCAACAACCTATCTTTTTAAATTCCTTTAATTTTCTAAAACAAAAGCAGAAACTTAATCGAAGTGTGGTTGCCCCCTTTCCCTACATTTTCTTGTATCTATGAAGTTATCCAACGTTTTAGAAGGCAACTTTTGAAATCTCCTTTCAAAACCTAGATTAAATTCTTCTTTTTACTTGTAAATTTTGATATTTTAAAGTGCCTAATAATGATCTAATTGAAATAAACGACTTGAGGTTGACTTAGAAAAAAAACACTAAATACCGTTTTAGAATCGTTAGTCAAAAGCCGTTTCGAGCTGTATTTGCAAGGCTCGATGACTGAGAACGCACCGTGATTGGCTCCACTATACCGTTATGGTACTACGGTACAGAAATAGCAATTCTCTCGTAATCAGTGTTGTGCATTGTTTATCAATGTTTTCTTGGTCTTTTTGCAGCTCCTGTTTTTCGTCTCTTTTTATTATAGATATAGGTAATTAAAACTCTATTTCTACTGTGTATAAAAGTTATTATGTATTTGGTAGTCATTGTTTAACAATATTATTATTATCAAGCCGTGTGCTCGATGGGATTTTCCATACGCATTCTCCGAGATTCCGCATTCTTCCTTAGGAGAGAGTTTCCAAAAAACGATGCACCAACATACAAGAAATGTTTACTTATAAACAAAAGTTTTTTTTTGTTTTTTTTTTCTATTTTGTTGGATGCATAGCCCAATTTCCGAAAATGCTTTTCATAGTCATATTCTGTAATAATGATTAGTACCTAATATATTAAGTAGCGTGAATGTGTACCACGTGGAGATGTTTAAATCCTGAAGGCGAACGTGTAGACAGGGTGGCCGGAGCGACCAGTACTTGCTGAAAATTGTTAAATTCAAATACAAGTTCCACCGTTTCGCGTCAGTGACCTGGTCTGATCAGGTCAAACCAACCTAGCATTTACTGTTGAAGTTAGCCTCATGGATGAGAGGTTTTAAAAATTATTTCTAACTGATGTTTCATTAAACTCATATCGCTAAACAAACAAGGAAAAAATAACTACACATAAAATAAGTCCGGGACGCTTAGCAGAATTAATGTATCCTGTATTTATTTTGCTAATCCCACCATGTCTGCGAACAGTACTAAATGAAAACAAAATATTGTTTCAGGCCTGGAACCCGGTTGGATTTTGTGAAAACAAGTTTCAATGATTCCGTTGAATACAGAAAGGCTTTGATTCTAAGTTCTGAATTAATTTGGAATATTTTGGTGTCGTTAAAGACTAAAATCAAGAAACCCATGTAGGTTAGCTGGCGATAAAATTTTAACTAAGAACAATCTCTTTTTTTTTTCACGAAATATGGGGTTTTTTATTTCATTATAGACTAACGTCAAACCTGTACATAGACAAAAGCGATTATTTTGAGTTTGTATCAGTTACGAGTAAGTATGTAGACGATCGAAATTGTTGGAGGAAGTATTCTTCTCATTAATAAATAGGTCACTTCGTGGTAAAAATATAGCGAAGTCAACAAGTTCCATCTACATAATAAAATATATTTTCTATGAACTAAGAAGCTTGAATGTATTTTTTTATTGCTAAATAGCCAGTTCTTGACCCCGATCTCGCCTGATAGAAAGCGATGGATGAGTCCTACGATGGGACCGTGCCCAGAAGATGCCTGTTCACTCTTGCTTCGAAGGCAGGTAAAAGTCTGACACAACCTCCCGCTTCGCCCAGAGCGGGAGAAGTTATTTGATAATTTCCCAACCTCAAAAAAGAAAGAAAAAGGCAGACGGTTATATGTATGTGGAAGGGAACACAGAGCCTGGCAGAGCGTTCCACACTTTGGCCGTGCGCATAATATATGTGGACGAGAATCGCTGAGTAAGACTAGTCAGAATATCGACCAAGTGCGGATGGAACCCTGCACTACGTCTGGTAGTCTGGTAGTGAAAGCTCCTGCGCACACTCTCCGAAGTACAATGCCATAAATAAGCCAAAAATATTAAAATATTTTATTAATAATTAGGTACCTACCTACTTTTTTATATTATTATCATAAACCAAAATAGTGTTCTTTTTAGGGTTCCGTACCTCAAAAGGAAAAAAACGGAACCCCTATAGGATCACTTCCTTCTTCGTCGGTCAGTCTGTCGTGACCCTATTTCTCAAGAATGCGTGGAGGTATCAAGTTGAAATTAATATCAAATAGCCGGTCTACGGTCCCTTGTAGCTCTAAAACAATAAGTCAACGCAATAAAAAAATGCGGCCATTTATGCGACATATTTTGATACTCGCAAATAAATCAAAACCTATAGATAGGGGTACTTTCCGTCGACCTAGAATACAATATACAAATAGAAGACTTATCGTGACTTGTTGTGAAGATTTCAAATATATATTTTAGATAATTAAAAAAAAAAAAATATAAAGATAGTTTATAAATTTATGAAAATTTACCATTGGCCTTTATCTCCGACACAACTGAGCCTAAAATTAAAAAAAAAAACGAAGAAAATGGTTCTTTACTCATAGATTACAGAAAAAATTATGGTCTTAAAATAAAATGGTAAATCTCTCAATAGTGTGTATACAAATTTACTTTTGCAGTTGGAATGTATGGGAGAACATGTTTTTCAACTATAATGTTAAGTTTGTTTTTGGGGACAAATTCATCCCAACAACGGAACCCTTCATTGTGCGTGGTCCTACATGCACTTGGCCGCTTTTTTTTTCAAAATTTGGTATATCCCTCACATTTCACGTAAGAATATTTTTTTTACTATCAAATAAAATCGTCTTGCCACAACGAGGTAAAATTCTCTCTAACTTTAGAACCGTATTTATTTAGTTTAAAGGTATACTTCAAGATGCTGCTGCTGTACAAAATTCTCGCCGTAATTGAATTGGTTGTTAATAGGCCAGCAATTTGCTTGAGTGCATCCATTGGCACTGGATGTGACCAAATCTGGCTACTTTAAGATCTTGTGGAAGTTTCCAGTAATGTATTATTGGAGTTTGGTTATAGGTCTGTATATTTTTTTGGTGTTCCTTTAACTTTGAAATGCAATGCGTTTTTTTCAATGCTGTAAGTTAAATCATTTTTACGTGATTTTTTGTTTAAATTGGATAAAATTTCTCGAGTAGTATATTAACTCTTCTATTAATACGTATGGAGAAACAGACAAAAGTAAGTTTAGGAAAGATAACAATGTCTGGCTAATATTTTTGGCATACCATCAGCTTATTCTACGGTTAATTGGTATGAGTACTAAATAAAAGAGAAAAATATTTAATTTACCTATTGCTGATCAGAAATAATTCAAAATTTTATTCATCTGCTGTTTCTTCTCGAATTTAACTAAAGAGAACACTAATAATCTGTTTCCAACATCTGACCTTCTTTTAAAGACCATTACGATAAAAAATCTAAACTGCATTATTCATTGCTCCCCCTATCAGTATTTCACAGATAAACATCGGAGCACAGTCATCGATGTACACACACCAATAGCATACAGGAAGTGGGAAGCGATAAATTCGTTGCGAAGTAAAATAAAACCTTTGGCTTCACTCGTTTCGCTGTCTGCATTTATGATATATCGTCTGTACAATTCTGGTTGGTGTTTTTTTATACATTTTAGATGCCAAAATATGGTGGAATTTAAGGTATCTAGTTTAAGTATTGAATGTAGATCTTTAAAAGTATTTTGTTTGGGAAGTTCCGAGCATATTATATCAATACATATATAAAGAGAAAAGACTCTATCACTGACCGACTTATCAACGCCAGTCAAAAAGAAACCTGTAATTTTGCACAGAGTTTCTCTTTATGATGTAGACAGATTTAAACCGCCTCTGTAGTCTTGTATTTAGACCACAGTGGAGGCCAAATGTTCTACTCGATTTGGTTGGTGGTCGTCTAATCTTATCTAAGTCTGTCGCCTTACCAATAATGTTAACAGCATTGTTGTGTTTCGGCAGTTAGAGGTAAAATAGCCAGATGCTCAGTAGTTGAGGATTCCGGGTGAAGCTAACTTCCACCTCGGGCCTGATTATCACTTCCCATCAGGTACGATGCAGGCCAAAAGCTTCCCCGGTGTGGCTAAAAAAATAAAAACAAACAACTATTTGATTTTTTCCAAATTTCAACAGAACAGGGCATAAAGGATGGATGCTCTCAGAAGTTGTCGCTCAACTGAAAATAGTACTGCTGATTCTACTCTTAAAACACTCTTGGACTTAATAGTTAGTTATTGACAAAGAGACTCGGTAACTAATTCTTTATTAAATCGATAGTTATTTGTGGGATATATTTGTTCAGACTTTACTAAATTAAGAAAGCTCTTTTTTGTTGAATTAATCCATTAATTATTTATTTTAAGTTTGAGTGCTGGACTTGATTCAAAGAGTAGTAGTGGAGTTTCTTGACCATTATTTTCCAAAGGAGTCTACGCTTTGGAATAATCAGCTAATGACACAATAGAAACGGGTTTTGTCGACGGAAGAATAAAGACAAAAAGACAGATTCACAAACACAATCTGTCATTTTGTCTATTCTTCCGACGACAAAACCGGTTTCAAAGGTGGATGCTACGCATTTTGGTACACCGTGCAATTGCTGGAAGAAAATTAACTAATCTATGTTTATATTATTATTTGTTTTTCTTAAAAAGAGAGAAAATGGAACTACAGATAAAATATGCTTTAGCTTACACCAGACTTGTCAGATTATTAACTCATTGCACTTCGTTGTATCGCTGATAGCAATGTCTCCAGGACGCGTAGTATGCCAACTTCTATATTTCTCTAAAACGCAAAATTTATTTTCTTCATTTTTGATATCACGCCGTAGAAATATTTCTACAATCTGTTATTTTGTTGCGCTCCAAAACAAAAATAGCTGACGTGGCTCAAAAGGCTGCCCAACTTAAACGGGACTGGGCAGGACATATCTGCCGCATGCCTGCTAAACTGTGGACCCAAATAGCACAGAACTGGTGTCCTGAAACAGTGAGGTGGAGATGCTGCGGACCACGTAGGAGATGGCGGGCGGGACGAACTGGATAGGTTCCGTCAAAACTAGAAGGAGGACGCGCGGGCTCGCGAACGATGAAGTAGTGAAAGGAGGCCTTTGCCCAGGAGTGGGACAGAGTAAGCTAGTAATATATATCGATGGCCGAATAAACGTGTAAGAGAAAAATTACAACTTTTCAGCAAAAAATAAAAACGTTTAAACTTCAATAACGCTCATTTAATTGTAAGTATGTATAATCGTATTACAGGTAAAAAAAAAACTATAGACTTGTATATTTACTTTTTTAATAACATCAACGAGTTTCAGGAAATTCATTTAATGTTTTTACTCTTGTGAAATTTGCATGAATAGGTCACAGTAATATATCATAACACGTTTATTCGCGTAATAATACACAACAAATAAAACGTACTGTAATGTTACACTATTATTCTCCGTAAATCAAGTTTATTTTTGAATCCAGTTATAACTATTTACACGCTTGTTTATAGTACATTGATATGCTAATAAATGATTGGAAAGCTCGTATGCATTTATATTAGTGTTAATATATGGTCAGTTTTAATTTATGTAATACATCTTTGTTAATGCATGGTATGATAATATAAATAATTTTGAAAAAGTATGAAGTAAAATACAATTATATAGAACAAAAAAATATAATTATGTACCTATTTATCCACGTAAACACAAAGTACTAGTCTTCTCGATATAAAATAAAAATTACGAATTGGAATATTAGAAACACTAAGCCTCCTCCTCACTGTCATTGGAGACTGAGATGGAGTTTTCCAATGGCAGTAGATTTTTATAAAAACTTTGATAATGGTTTGGTATTGCTCCTGAATCACACAGACTTATAAAATCCTTAAATAATGGAAGTGGTATAGGCAACATTCCAGCGTACGCTAGTTTTAAGCTTTCAGCATCTTCTCTAGGTTCTCCACGCCGCCTTCTTGAGTTAGTCCTTGTCATGATTTGCATCTCTCGTAATTCTTCTTCCAAACTATACCTGAACTATATTGTATGATGATGTCATGAGAGAAGTTTACTTCTTTTATTTTGCTCCAGTTAATTTTATTGCCGTTTGTGTCCTTTAGCCAATTCTTCCCCTTTATTAACTCTTCAAAATCCATAAAATCATTTTGTGTCATTTGTTTTACTTGATACTTGTGCCCAGTAACTTTAGCATTCTCTATCAACTAATACATTTGATCGGGAGTGTATATAGTATGTCTTTTCTTTGAACGTTCGATAGCAGCATGCATAGAGTCACCCTCCGATTGGCTATGACCCTTCTCTAAAAATCGATGAGTTATATTGATGTTAAATTTCTTCGACGCTAAAGAGAACATGGCAAACACAAATCGGTTACGATTTTACCAACTGCATGAATCGGAGTAAAAATATATATTTTTAATTCCTAACTCAACGTGAGCTTGGATAAAATAACCACAGGCAACTCGCTATTTCTATGGCTCCCCTCTTCGCAATCTAACAATGCCAAACATAACAGTATCCTTTTTTCTCTAAAATATTATAAACTGTAAAGTTATATACAGGATACTTACGTTTTGGTAATAGGTAATAGGTAATACGGGCTGGTATCCGCAACTCCACGACTAAGCGCGTATTTTGCGTACGGGTGGGAAAATTGGTTATTCGATCCACCCCAGCTCCACAAAGAAAGCCAGCAACGCCTTGGTGTCACTAACAATCTCACGTAGGGTACCTGGGTTACCGAAGTACTTTGCCCTGTATGTGGCGACCACCTGGCAGTATAACAGCACATGGGCTGCTGTCTCGTCGTCCTCCATGCAGGCTCTGCACAGCGGACTGTCTGTGACTCCTATGACAAAGAGGTGTTTATTAAATGACCCATGGCCAGTTACAGCTGCTGTAACTGTACGTAGCTGTTGTTTCGATAGTCGAAGAAACTGTTTCGTGAGGCGGCCATCAATTGTAGGTAGTGCCTCCTTGGCCTGCCTACACTCACCGTGGTCCGACCATAGTTTGTGATGTTGGTCCCTGGTTCGTTTCCTTACCAGAGTGCGTAGGTACCCGAAGGGGAGTGGCGCAATGGGTTCAGGCCCCACTGGTGCCATGCTCGATCCCCTTCTGGCAAGTTCGTCGGCAGCGTCATTACCCCGCGAACCGCTGTGTCCTTTGATCCATTGAATGGTAATATTATTGAGGCTACCCACCTGGTTAAGGCGCTGGTGGCACTCGTATATCAGCCCAGAGTCAACAGTGTGGCTGTTTAGCGCTTGCAGAACAGCCATGCTGTCTGAGAGTATACGTATCGAGTAGTCCTTAACTTTCCTGGCCATGATGGCTAAAGCGGCAAGGGATATACCCATGCATTCGGCCTGGAATACTGTATTGTGGACTCCCAACGGTGTGGCTATATGTATGTTGAAGTCCTCAGAGAAGATCCCAGCACCTGTGCCACTACCTGTTTTGGATCCATCAGTGAAGATTCGCAGTTCTGCGGGGCGCAGCCCCTCGCATTTGCGATCCTCATGAAGTTGGATTCTGTATTTTTTATCGAAGATAAATTGTTTGGGTATCCGATCATTAATGGCTTTCGTGATAGGGAACTCATTATTGAGTCCCTCAAGCAGCACGGTGTGTTGTGTGTCTCTCTTACCCCAGAGATTGATTGCATTAAGACGTACCGCTGCCATTGTCGCTTCCTGCTGTATAAACAGGTGGAGCGGGGGAAGTCCCAGCATGGCTTCGATTGCTGCAGTCGGAGTAGTCCTCATGCAGCCCGTGGTCGCCACGCAGGCTAGTCTTTGCATGCGTTGTAGTTTGTTAGAGGCTGTAACCAGCTGAGTTCGGGGCCACCAGACCACGGCCCCGTAAGCGATCATGGGGCGGATCACTGCTGTATAAAGCCACAGTATTATTTTGGGGGATAGGCCCCACTTCTTACCTATCATTTTCCTGCACTGCCAGAAGGTGATGCAGGCCCTGTTTAGCTTGTTGTCTACATGACTGCTCCAGTTTAACTTACTGTCTAGAATGACCCCGAGGTACTTGACCTCACTGGCCAACTGGAGTTCTGTATCGAACAGTTTGGGGAGGCGGAAGGGGCCTAATGCTCGTTTTTGGGTGAACATGACTAGTTCAGTTTTAGTGGGGTTCACTGATAGTTCAAATTCCCTGCACCAACTTTCTACTATACGTAGTGCTTGCTGAGTGAGGTTACAGATCGTTCCCGTCACCTTCCCCGATACAAGGATTGCGAGGTCATCTGCATACCCTATTGTATAATAGCGGTTTGCGTTGAGTTTAGTAATAAGGTCATTAATAACCAGATTCCATAAGAGGGGGGACAGAACCCCTCCCTGGGGGCAGCCTCTGGCTATCATAGCCAACTGCCGCTCATCCTCAAGGCGAACCACTCGTTTGCTTAACATGTTTGTAATCCAGTCCGTTAGTACCTGTTCTACTCCATGTCTGGAGAGAGCGCTGTTAATGCTGGAGAAGTTGGTTTTGTCGAAGGCTCCTTCGATGTCTATAAAAGTGCCCAGGCAGGTGCCTTTTTGATGAATCGCGTCCTCTATCTGGCTGACCACTAGATGAAGAGCAGATTCGGTCGACTTACCGGAGCTGTATGCGTGCTGATTACCATGTAGCGGTATGGTTTTTAGAGCGCCGTCCCTCAGCTCCCTGTCACATAACCTTTCCAGAGTTTTTAGTAGAAAGGAGGTCAGGCTGATTGGTCGGTGGGATTTGGCGTTTGTGTAGTCACCCTTACCTGGCTTGGGAATGAATATAACTTTCACCTCCCTCCATCCTTTAGGAACGTATCTAAAGGCCAGGCACGCTCTCATTAAAGGCACCAGTCTTATTGCGACAGAAGCACCCCCCCACTGTAGTAAAGCGGGGAACACTTCATCAGGACCAGCTGCCTTAAAAGGATGGAAGCTCCGGATGGCCCATTGGAGTTTCTCCAACGTGATCACCCTACTTGCGTAACTCCAATCATTGTCTGATGGTGTTTGGGTTACATCTTGCCAGTCAATTACCTGCGCGAAGACGCATCCAGGGAAGTGGGTTTCGATTAGGACACGTCTAGTTTCTTCAGGTGACGATGTGAGTGTGTTATCAGGTTTGCGGAGGCTGGCAGGCATAGCGTTATGTTGTTGCGCCAGTACTTTCCTTACCCTGTTTGCTTGCTGACAAGATTCAATGCTACCACAGAATTTACGCCAACCCGAGGTGCTCCTGAATCTGATGCATTTTTTGTAGCTGGATTTGGCCGCGTAGTATACATCCCAGTCCTCATCCGCACATGTGTTCATTGCTCTATTTAGAGCCGTTCTCACCTTGCCGCGCTTGCGCTCCAGATCAGCGCCCCACCAGGGTTGTTTACCCGGTATGCTGCGCGGCGTGGTCTCTGGGCAGGCAGTCTGGTAGCTGTCTATGATTGACTTAGTAAGATGGCTTACTTGTGCCTCAATCTGTGTCGGGTCCGTCAATGTCATCGGATCGCTTAGTGTCGCAAGCTTGGATTCAAGGTTGCGTGTGTAGATGGCACGGTCCGTTTTCCGCGGATAACGCCGTGGTGTTATCGGTGGAACACAGACCTGGATGTCGAAGCGGATCCACCTATGATCGGAGCAGGAGGCCTCCTCAGAGACTTGCCACCCAGTGGTCATTTCCGCCGCGCCCTCTGTTGCCAGAGTGAGATCTATGATTGTGCGGCTTCGCCTGGTTACGAATGTTGGTTCGGAGCCAGTGTTTAGTAGGGATAGGTTAGTCGAGAATAGGTAGTCAACCAAGGCCTTACCCCTCTCATTTTGCGTGTCCATGCCCCACAGTTGGTGGTGAGCATTTGCGTCGGCGCCGACAACGACCTCAAACCCGCAACTCTCGCAATGGCTCACGAGTCGAGCGAGTTCGTGGGGAGGCGGCGCCTCCGCCTCAGGCATGTAGGCCGAGGCGAAAACTATCACCATCTCCATGGTGTTGTCGCGCTGTATAAGCAGCTTTGCTGCAGAGACATCTCTGCAACAGAAGTCAGTTAAGAGCTGTGTTTTAAGGTTACCTGTGACGTAGATGCACGATCTGGGGTGATCGTGGTCTGTGGTGACCAGGAGCTTACCGCCAAGATTGGAGAGTCCTTGTATGCGGCCCGCCCTGATCCACGGCTCTTGGATCAAGGCAATGGCCGTGTGTTGAGCCTCCAGCCACTTGCGAAGCTGAGCCGTCGCGGTCTGGCTGTGGTGGAGGTTTGCCTGGACGACTCTACAGGCCGACGAAAGGGACGCCATCGCAGGTCGAACCCTCCTCGTCCCCCTCAAGTCTGAGCCCGGCAAACAGGTCGCCCTCGTCGAAGCCGTCTCCTCCCGGGCCCGAAGCCGGAGACAGGAGCATGTCGTCCAGCTCCTCGCCCGATATAGGGACGGCGCCCACGGTGGCGGCAGCAAAGGCGGCCGGCTCTGCTACAGCAGATTCAGCCGCGGATGCCTCCGGGTTGTGTAGTGGGGGTGTAGACGCCCCTGTTGGTGTCTGCGGCAGCTGCGTCAGCGCCTCACAAATGGAACCCGTGGCGGGGTCCCATCCGTCGGGGACGTCGGTGAACCTGCCGTTCCGACCCTGAAACTTCACGTACACCGTCCCCAAACCTATTGAGAGACGGCGTCCGGCCTCCATCAGGGTCGGGATCTGGTCCACAGGAACACCGACCACCACGAACCATGCCGCTGTTTGTTTGTCGGCATGAAGAAGTACCCACCTCTTTATGTCGACCCACGGGTTCTGGTATGAGAGAACACGCCCAATGTTGGTCGGCTCTCCAAAGACCCCCTGCTCGTCTGGGATCACGACTCCACATCGTGCTCGTTTCAGGATCTCCGACTGGCTCTTGACGACTAACGAGATGCTAGTTGGGAGAGGTAGGTCGGAGACTGTTTTCTTTAGCCAGGCTAAAGTGTGGTCGTTCCCGCACCACAGTTTTAGAACACCCCCGGCGAACAGCGGCTTCGCGTTGAAGGTCGGCCCTGGAGTGTCTTGCTTAGGGGAGCAGGCCTCGAGAATGATCTGCTTCTGGATAGCAGCGAGTACCTGGTCCGATACTTCCTTGCTGAGGAACCCCGTGCGGTCACATGTGATCGCGACGTCGAGGGTAGCGCTGGCAGCTTGGGCGTAGCTTCGCTGGGCGACCCGTTTGGATTGATCAAGACGCGGCCGCTTATGCTCTCCCCGAGGTGTCAATGTCTCGTTGAGAGCTCGCTTGGCCGCAGCCTGATCCTTCCAATCGGGTCGCTGTGTGGTGTTGGTTACCAGAGCCGGCCTCTCGGGAGCATCGGTTGGCGGTTGACTGGGCGCTGGTCGGCTAGTGCCGGCCTCTGCCTGCAGCCGCTTTCCGGCGGAGAAGTTAAGCTGAGTGCTTGTCCGTATGTCCGAGCAGGCGACAGTAACCTGTTTATTACTGGAGCCCTTACCAGCCAAAACGCGAGCCTGGCGTCGCTCCTGGCGTCGCTCCTTCCTCGTCACTCTGTCCCTCTTTTTGCCTTGCTCTAAGGCAGCTGGTGGACCTGAAGGGTCGGCGCAAGGGCAACGGGCTTTTTGAGTATATTTACCCTTGCCCTTGCGTTTCTGTACTGAGGCTGCCGTTGGACCTGAAGGGTCGGTGCAGGGGCAACGGGCTTGTTGAGTGCCTTTACCCTTGCCCTTGCTTTTCTGCACCACTTGCCAGGCGCGTGAGAACACGTCCTCGGTGCAGCCGGCCGTCTCCGTATGATGGCTGGTGGCCTTCTGATGGGAGGAGGCTAGAGGAGCCACAGGAGTGGGAGGTTGTTTGGTAAGATCCTCGGTACCGGTGTTACCCGGCGCCGGGATCTGTGTGGAGAGGGTCAGACCGGCAGTGGAATTAGTCGTCGCCGAGGTCTTCGCCTGTTTTTTGGAAGGGTCGGTACTGGTCCCAGTCAGCGCCGACGTCCTTTGTATGTTTTGGGACCTTTTGGGTTTGGTCTTAGCTGTGGTTCTCGCCACAGCCGGACCGTCGCCCGCGCTGGTACCCGGGGCGTTAGCCGCCAGGCCACCAGGGGCAAGAGAGGTGCAAGCACCTCCCTTCAGAGTCTCATCGGCTTTCGCCTCCACTCTGGTGTTGGTTTTTTTAAATGGCCTTTGGTTATCCATATTAAATTTTTTGTAAACTTCATCTCTCTGGCTCCCACCCTCCATGGAGCCCGCAACTGGGAACGTCTTACTATAGAAAGAGTTCGAACGTTAGGACTACCAGAGAGATATAGGTGCGCAAGGCTGGTTTACAGTGCGACATCGGGTGCTCGATCGGGTTGGCGTTGGCCAACGAACTGATCAACCCTCACTTACACCGTCAGCATGACCTTTACCTACCGCTTCGGCCGTCCGAGGACGACCTCCGCGGACCTCACGCACCTCGCCTGTGACCCTCTGACGGGACACTATGACCATTTCCCTACCCCTGGCTATTGGGTAGGGCCACCGTTTTACTTGAAATCCAGACCAAAGGGGGCGTGTTGCCTTACGGGCACATTACAACCAGAGCCGCTCGGCTCAACCCCCCAGGACTCCTTCATCCCCGCACACGGCGCTCAACTGCGCAGGTCCTAGCGCAGGTGACTGTTTACTCCTACTCGCCATCAGCTGATTTTAGTGATAGTCGAGCCCGCCACCACCCAGTCACAGGGGGTCACGGTTAGGAGTGGAAGTTGGCAAAGCGGAATTGGGAGGAGTTGGGAAATGGGTAGGATGGAGTGGGGATGGGGTGGGTGTGCGATGGCGCCTGGTGGTTTTAGTTACGTCTATTTCTTAAAGAATTAGACCAAGAACGGGGTGGCAACCTCGGGAAGGTGCATCCGCCAGACTTGCCTTGAGGATCTACACGACTGTAGCACTCTCCCTCAAGACCCCGCCACCCTTCTGCCTCTGAAGGAGGCAGAAGGGTAGGCCTGCATCTATACTACCAAGCAAAGCGAAGCAAAGCATGTCGTTGTGCAACCGCGAAAGCATAAATCCAGACCCTTCCCGATACTTACGTTTATAATGAAATATTCCTACTTCACTTTGGGGGATACTTAACACTTTTTCGAGATCCAAACATGCTTCAACACTGTCCTTTCTATCAAATTTTTATTTTTATGAGACAATGCAATACTTTAATTTTATTAACCTATTTATATTCAAACTTCCATTTGGTGGAATAAAACATTACTAATAAAATTGGCATACATTTCTACACGAATAAACGTGTAAGAAGACCTTACCCAAATTCGAAAACAATCACAAATTTTCTCAAAAGTCTGGAGGTTTTTACATGTTTATTCTTGTGTACTTAGTGACTCAAAAAGCATGTAATAATAGCATAAACAATTATTCCTATAATTTTTAGAATAAATAAATTAGTATTATAATAGGCGTGTTTTGAGTCAAAATTATCAAAAAAAAAAAATTGGTGACCGCAAATAAAACTTAACACACATAAATAAAAATATAAAACAAAGTGTAACAAAAAAAAGCCGAAAGAATAAAAACAATACAAATAAGGAAACAAAGACAGTGTTCCACGAGCGGCCACGGGTTCCACGGCCAATGCAAACTATTGGCATGATTTCGTTTTTTCCTTTCGCCAGAAATGAAACCTAGGTTATATGTTAGAGGACAATACGAGAAATCAATAGCATAAAGAACCAGGTCCATCAACCGTAACCGAATGAAGATACGTAGGGAAGTATTGCTATTATCTTTTTGTCAGGCGTTACCTATTTTTCTTATATTAGTAAGTATCGCTAACCCGATCACGAGAGTACAGTCATGGTTGGCAGGAGTCGATGACCGCTTTGGCAACACTATTTAACGTGTACCCACTATAGTCAGTCTTGCTTGTGCTGCGTTCCGATGCGGACGCGTTTGCATATTCTATATTTCGGTTAGCGCGGCGTAAGCTGTCGCTCGTAATTTACCCGCCATGAGTAATGATCTAGTGGCGAATGAGCTGCTAGCGTTCCTGCAGCAGAAGCTGGATGTGATGGACGAGGTGTCCGCTGTCCAGATCTGCGCAACGAACTTCAGCGAGGAAGACATAGCTGCTGCCAAGCTATTGTTGTACAGTGTGCTGAACAAGCGCGACCAGATGGTGTCCCGCCGGCGTGACGGGACTAAGAGGAGCCTGCAGGACATAATCACGCTGTTCAAGGAGACCGACCCTGACGACGTGCCAACGTTTGTGGCGAAGGAGCTACACAAGCTTCCTCCCGTCACCTTCGACCACGTCGATGTAACGAGCCTTCTGAAGGACATTGTCTTTCTGAAGGCCCGCCTCGCGGATGTGCTAACGAAATTAGATGCATCCCAAAACACCGTCACTGATTTGCGTAAGGAAGTAAGCGATTTGCGCAACAGTGTGGCGGTAATTAGGTCACCAGTCGATGCGTCAAACGTCAACACATGTCGCGGAGCTGGCCTCGATATATCGTCGACAAATTCCGCGTCAGCAGTTTCGTCGCCAGCGCATCCGTCGATTGCTGAGCTTGCAGAACGCCCCGCCGGCGCGCCCCGCAGCCCCGCGCTCGTCACCGCGGCTCCTCCGCGCAGCGCCGCCCGCGCCCCTTGCCCCGTCCCGCTGCCAGTGTCTGCAGCCCTGGCGAAATCCCTACGAAGGAATTTCGCTAGCGTCACCGCAAGTGCCCCTGGCGCTCTAGCAGCGCCTATTAAGCCCATGCCAGAAAAGGCGCCGAATAGGGCTGATAATGAGGATGGTTTCGTGACGGTGCAAAGGAAGAAGCGCCGATCGCGAACGAACAAGAACCGCTGCGGCAAAGCTCCTACGGATCCCGAAGTAAGCCTGCGTGCCGCAAAGCCGAACACACTGGTGTACATCTCCCGCCTGCATTATACCACTAAGGCGGAGGACATCGTGGAGTACGTGCGCCAAAAGACGAGGTACACGCCGAGGGTGCAGATACTAGAATCGCACCGGAACGTCAATTTCAAGGCGTTCGTCGTTCGTGTACCGAACTGCTATCTGCCCCTCGTCATGGAAGAAGACTTTTGGCCTCAGGACGTGGTGTTCCGTCGCTTCCGCGGAGTCCACACGAGAGCACTAATTCAAGATAGTGCAAAGTGAAGTGCTACTAACATAGTCTAAGTTTTATTTATTAACAACAAACAAGTTTTTTGCTTATATTAAAATATGTATGTTTAGGTTAAGGTATTTTTCTATGGGCCTGTGTCGCCTGAAATAAATGGTATTATTATTATAGTATAGGTCTTACGGGTTATTTTTCTAAATTGTACTATGGAATATTCTTACAAAATAGAAATGATACAACCATAAAAATCGAAACCAAAACTATTTAAAAAATAATTAGTACAAACATCTTTGTTTACCTTATCATAGAACAATTATAAGCTACTAATTTCTTACAGATAAACTTAATTAATCATCATCACTACTCGTCTCTCTTCCCACATCATGTCTTATTATTAAATCCAGAAATTGAGCTGGAGAACATAAGTTTTGTTGATGTCTACCCCATGCCATGGACCACAATACAGACATGACGTGGCTACAACAACCAAGTGTTATTTTCCCAGAAATACAGGAACAGTAATGCCCTTTTATTGCTGCTACGCCCTCAGTAAGCCTTTCTACCAAAAGATACACGAAGTATGTGCGCTGTCGTCTATGTCGCGACTGGATTCGATTACGCAGCAGCCACGGATTGATGACATCGATGTTAAATATTTCCAAAACCGAAATATCTAACCTGTCCTCCCTGTTCAGTTCAATATGGTAACCATCGCCAATGCAAACTATTGGCATGATGTACTTTTTTCCTTTCGCTAGAAATAAAACCTAGGTTATATGACGCAGAATGACTCATTAGAGTTGCCGAATAGTATTTAAAAACGGGGAACCTAAAATATCACACACGGAGTATTTTTAAAGAAAAAAATTACGCCTGATAAAAAAACAATAGCAATCTACTAAATACTCTCTAACTTGGTTCGGTTACGGTTGGTAGACCTAGTTCTTTTTGCTATTGATTTCTCCTATAGTCCTCTAACATATGGCCTAGGTTTCACTTTTGGCGAAAAGAAAAATAAAAACATGCCAACTATGTATGGCAAAAGTTGCATTGGCTTTTAAGAATGAGTCATAAATAGCAGATGTTAAATGACGCTCGACTGTCGCTTATAGAGGTACAGGCAAGTAGCAGTCTCGTTCATAGAGGTCCACGAATGAAAAACGACTTTCTCTTAAAGAGGTTTCTGTTTCTCGCTCATAGAGGTTTTAGAGGGTTAAAATGACGGGACCTGGCAATTACTCTCATTTATAGTTTTTTCGCTTACCCAGTTCTCACTTACCCAGGTTTGACTGTCTATACCAATATTGCTCGTTAAAATATCCCACGGGAACGTACTACCGGGATTACATACCCCATAGCCGAGGAAAAGGTAATTGACGTCAACCATAATTATGTTCTTACGCGTAATTTTGAATCTGTGATATCTTTTAAAGTATTCATTTCAATGATATGATGTCAAGGCATATTTTAATCAAAATTAAATGCCCTATTTAAATACCATATTTTATTTGATAAGGATTAAAATCCTGGTCAAAATAGCTTCGGAAATAACAATGAAATTTTAATCAAATTCTGAAAGATAATAATGGTTACTGTGGGTCATCTAATAAATAATAATTCAGAAATCATTTATTTCAATCCATTTAAGGCCACATTATTATGTTGTACAAGATTCTAATAAAGATAAATCAAAATAATTAATTAATTAAGTAAATACGTATAGTATAAATAAAATAAGAATCAATCAATCTGCCTAGCCTTTTCCCAACTAGGTATGTTGGGGTCGGCTTCCAGTCTAACCGGATGCAGCTGAATACCAGTATTTTACATGGAGCGACTGCCTATCTGACCTCCACAACCCAGTAACTGAGTAATACGATACCCCTTGGTAAGACTGGTGTCAGACTTTCGGGCTTCTGACGACTCGTAACGACTGTCAAAGATCCACGAATGACAGCCGGGACCAACGGTTTAACGTGCTTTCCGAGGCACGGAGTATTCTCGGTATGTAAAGATGGTCACCCATCCACTGACCAACCCCGGCAAGCGTAGCTTAACCTGATGGATCAACCAGTGCGGCTGTTGTTACTTAGCCACGAGCTCCTCCTCCTATAAATAAAATAAGAATGTCAAAATTAAATTAAAATAATTAATAAAACGCCTGTCTCTGAGTCATTTGTTTGTTTGTCATTACATTAATCATATAACAATGATTAATGTACTGACAATCAAATCTGTTCGCAAGTACGCTCACTCGCTCAGGATGGTGTTGGAGGTGGTCCGGAACCTGCGCCCCAGAGATGTGCACCGCTTTCGTATCGTCGCCGCGTCGTCGTATAGAAACAGTCGACACGGGCGTCAGCGAGCATTCCCAACGCGCTGCAGTGCCGGGGCAGCCCCAACAACACGCTGAACGTATTATTATACTGAATACGGAGAGCGTTGTACTGCTTCTGGGTATATGAGCCCCACAGGCTGGCTGTGTAAAGGGACGTACAAAACGCTTTGTAAAGAGTTATTTTGAAAGCCCCCGAGCAACGAAAAAACCTGCGGGCGATCATATTGGCCCTCACAGACAACGCCCTCCGCTCCCTATGGACGTCCGCATCGTCCCTCAGGTCACGATATGCCCGAGATATTTAAACTGTTGAACTCTTTTTAACTTTACACCGTTCAATCTAATAGGTGGAACAGTATCCGGGCAGCTCCGACCCTGGCCATGCATTCACTCTTCTTTGCGTTATAGAGCAAATCGTGATCCAGCGCGCGCGCCTTAGAAGATTGACATATGCCATTGCAGATTTTTTTGTTAAACTTTTAAAGATGAAAAATGCTGTTCAACAAAATTTTCATGTATATTATACGGCTTACGCGGCGCACACTCGTAAAGCTCCCAGTCGGCACGTTTTTTTCCGACATCTTCAACAATAATCGTTATATTTCAGCTAATTTACACAAAACCTTAATGAATTATACACCCGAACCTTCCGCAAGTATCACGTCATCCATTGGTGAAACCCGTTTGAAAATCCGTTCCGTAGTTTTTAAGTTTATCGCGTTCAGACAGACAGACACGGCATGGGACTGTGTTTTATAATATGTAAGGATTTCTGCAACTGCAAAAATAACTTTGTAATTCATAGTATCACTATGAAAATATACAAATGTATCTTTGCGATTTTAAGATATAGATAATTAAGTTCTTCGTAGTATATAATAATTTTCATTTATTTGCAAAATAATGTATGGTGGTACGGAACCCAAGAAGGGTTCCGTACCACCATACGAAACCGACTCGCACTTGGCCGGTTTTATTCCGTTTTCAGTAAATTTTAATTGAACTAAATCTTGAGAGGAGTTATGCTGCCATAAGTCATTTATTTATTTTATTTATTTAACAGTTTATGTACACACATATAAATAGACAAGAAGAAAGGAACGTACAAAGGTGATGCTTATTTCTAATTTCATTGTGAAGTAACTCTGAAAATTATGGGCTTTTTAAGTAATTTATGGTGTTTGATTAATTTAGAAAGTTATTCTGCACAAAATAAACGCACATTACAAAAAAAATACATAAAATACTCCTTTACAAATTAGCCAAAAGCCTCATATCCAACATTCAAAACGGAAAAGTTTGACAAATTTTGTCTATTGCTTGCTGTCAGGGCCAGAGGCCGAAGACAATTTACAATAATTGCGTAATGTGTTGCGATCAAAGATTTAAATCGATCTTTGGTTGCGATATTATCAAATGAAAACACACAATTGGACCTAATTAATTTGACGCAGTATGGAAAGCCGTCCAATACGTAGCAATAAAATAATATTAAGCTAAGATGTTTTCTAAGGATGCCTACCAAATAAATTGATTTGCGCTTATTACTTGCAACATCCAATTTATGAGCATGAATAATTTAAAACATAACGAACGAAGCAAATCCAACGTGAACAAACATACGTGACGAATTAATGTTACCCTTATTAGTTTGCGTTTTCTATAAATACATAGTATGTAGAATGTTTAAAGTTGGCAGTGATCGTTTAAAATCTCAAAAACCTATAAGAGATCTAAGAAGAAACTGAAAATGTTGAAGCTACTCGTCCTGTTTGTCTTGATGATCAACGTGGCCAAGATCCAGTGTCAGGTAGATAACCTCGATTATTCAGGTGCACCACTTCCGTATGACATTCATAACAATCTCCCTGATGGTCGGCGACTGCTCGACGATCTCAAACCAATCGGTAAATGTGTGTGGAACGAAAAGCTTCGGATTTGCGAGCCCGTGTAATCACAAAAATAAAGTTTGCCATTGATGTGGTTGACCAAATATATATATAAATAATAAAAATATGATTTACATAAATTGTAAAGGTTTTTTTTTATTAGTCAGAATATTTTAATAGCACAAAAATTGTTGTTTCGTAATTCTATACTTAATATTATAAAGAGGTAAAATTTGTTTGTTTGTAAGTTTGTATGTAGGGGGATTGCACGTGCAGCAGCTTGGGCCCGCCACAAGTTACAACGCGTTTTTGAGGGTCAAGAAAAAAAAAAAACGAGTGCTTTTTTATTCAATGTGGCTATGACTCAAGCATCGACAAATAATTACATTAAGTGCAAAAGTGAGGTGTGCTAGGCCTACGTGCATTCCTGATCCAGAGCGAGCGATCCAGGGCATCCGAGGGCCTTATCGTCTGCCGAAGGTTTCCGGGGAACCAGAAACGTCGTAATAAGAACAACCCGGAACAATAAGACTTTTTACACCTTGAATTATTTCTAGTAAGTGTAGCGATCACGAGGACTGAATTAAATTTCCGGCTCTGTTTCGAGATTACGAGGCCAAAATTCAGCGACATAGCTCGGTAGATTATTTGTTAGATTAAAATTAAACATCATTAACGCATATCTACAGTTGCGCAGGTTGCGTAGTTTAAAGGTTGATGCTACGCACTGAACCAACGCTTACTTTTACGCTACATATTTAGTATATTGTAAAAGGAGAATGGCAAGATGAAATATTATATTGAATGTACTCTAACAAAAATAACAGTGTCGATTTAAATTGTAACAGTCTAGCAATTTCATTGGCTTTACAAAAAAAAAAAAAAAATTAAGTCACGTCTAAGGCAACTTTTTTTTGTCGTGTTGCTGAAGAGCAATTTATCCGAGTTTTTGTGAAGACAGGCACATGTGTTATTAACCTAAAGCCCATTAAAAAAGAACAAAAACTGCATAAAAAAGGTATATTTCAATAGAAAAACAGAGAGGGTATCTAATAAATCTCAATCATCGCATGACACTGTCAAACGTTTGTATCTCTGTCTCTAAATTAAATCTGCGACGGCCATACAAAAAGATGACGATTGTCTGTTTAGTGGGATCGCCCATCAACTTAATCTCTTAATGGGGATAACATTTGGCCATATGTCAATACGCCGAGACCTCGCTATGTATGTTTCGGATAACCGCGACGACGCTAGAATTTTCATAGCACTTAGGAATAACATTCAAGACACTTTTCCTAACAGCAAGCTCTCTCAGGAACAAATGATAACAAACTACATAACCACGCAGTTTAACGAGACGTTCTGGGGAGGGGAAGACATCCTAATCGCCACGGCTGAATTCTATCTCGTAAATGTGCATGTGCATAATAATTACGGGAACACACTGTGTACACACAAAGATACATCACAACATGCCGAAACGGTAGGTAATAATTACAACAAAAGAGACAAACAAGGGCAGTCTACCAAACCCCGAATTCTGCGAAGCCCCCAACTAGCTTGCTCATTAATACCGGGTGAACAATTAACATCAACATTAGGTGAACTTTCAAATAGCCTGCCTACAAGAAACAAGGATGAACTTAGGAACGCACAACTCCACCCATTACGAATGGCACCTATCTGGAACCGCATGTAAAACTCCCGACTTGCAATTCTTGACAAATCTTGACGATACGGTTAGCGCAGTAGCTGAGCGATCGACTACTGCGCAACGTGTCGCGGGTTCGATCCCCGCACGGAACAAATATTTGTATGATCTGCAAGTAGTTGTTCCGGGTCTGGGTGTTAGTGTATGTGAGTTTCTATGTTTGTAAACGCACCCACGATACAGGAAGAAATTCTTAGTGTGGGGCAATGTTTAAAAAGTAAAATAAAAAAAAATCTTGTCAGAAAGGATGCCCAAATTGAAATAATAAATAGAAATTTCGATACCGACGTGATGTCAATCACTCTAAAGTTGGTAGGAGAAGTGACAAACCTGCTCCGCTTTATATAATTAACTCTCACATCGACAGCTGTACCTCTAAAGCAACCAGATCCTTCACGGGTGCACTAAACTTGATTAGACAAAAACCAAGGAAATGTACTTTAATCATCCTAGGCGACTTTAACGCTCATATTTGTAGACAAGATACAATAAGTTTCCAACGCAAAGGGCTGATTCACCAAAATCTCCATCATGACTACTCCAATTACAACGGAGAAATGTTGAACGACAATCTTAAACAGGACTCAACTTATTTCGACAAGGAATTAAATTTTTGGATAACCAAATAATGCTCTCTTCCTCAAATATAAAGTAAACGCGTCGGTTATTCAGTAACTTTATAATAAATCTACCTTCACATGTAGTACATTCAAATGACACAAAAGGTTCACATTCACATACACGCAATTTGCGTATTTTCAATCTATACAAGGCCAGAAAGCAGCCATAGGAAACTGCTCGCGTATACATTGTAATGCTATTTTTAAATCTGTGATTACAATGTATACACGAATTTTGCGTACTGCTCGTGTATAGGTCGTAACGTGGACGCGCGCGTGCTGGTTCCAAACTATACTACATCATTTACGCTTGAAATGAGTTTTAATAATATAGATTAAAAATAAATTGAACTGGGTGAAATGGAACTGCTAACAGATAACGGAATATGAAATGGGTTAGGTTAGGTTAGAACTGTGACCAACCGCGCGCGAGCTGAGCGAACGTAGTGAGCGGTGCCTCCACGTTGCTCCCAGCCAGGCAGGCTGTTTAGCCCAAGGTGCATTACGTCACAAACAAGTTGAATACCAGATCATAATTTGTCCCAATCTATACACGATTAGTCCGTATGCGTACTGGCACCGTATATTTTGGAATAAGGTAGTGAATTAGTCCACTACGAAGTATACGCGAGTATTTGCGTACTACTCTTGTATAGATTGGAAGACCTTAGTAAAAAAGTGATTTCCAATCTATACACGATTAGTTTAACACACTTGCGTTCTGGCCTTGTATAGAATGGAAAGACGCGGTACATTTTGATATAAATTACAACATTCCCACTTGTAATTTCGTTTAAAATAGGTCTTTATTAATTTATTTATATTTTTTAAAGATTATTTTCTATTTTGTGAATGTGAGAACGCTGTACGCTTAGTGGACTGTAGACTTATTGACCATCTTTTATTTTGTTAAGTACCTGGTACTTGTTGAAAGACCTACACTGTTCTTCCATACCTATTAATACTGTTATTTGAAAATATTGTAAAGGCCAATTATTTTTAAAAGAGTAACCGTGGTGTTTCTTGCCAGGTCTTCTCCATAGGACCAATTGGAACAGTGCACCTAGCTTCTGACGTTTCATAAGTGCCCGTGTAGGTTTATGTGAAATAAAATATTTTGAATTTTGAATTGAATTTGGAATTCCAAAAAATAAACTAGCTACCATACAAAAAAAATTACTTACAAAGTTACATTACAATTTAACAATAGGTACCTCAGTTTTCCATAAATTTGTAGTGTTTAACAGTACCTAGACCCTTGGTCAACAAATCTGCTGGCAAAACATTTGTTGGTAAATAACTGATCTCTACCTTGTAGCGTTGTGAGCGATCTCAGCTGCAAGTAGTCGAGTGATAAAATATCACAATTGGTAAGTTCCTAGTCACATCACTAAAAACGGGGAACAACACTGACTTTCCGGAGACGCTCTGTTATTTCGTTTCCGCTTGCAGAGCTGATAATATCTATCCCCTGACTCTCACAATTCTGTGTGCCCCGACCTAGGGTGAGTTCCACATTAGCTTGGTAATTATACCAGATCCCCTGCGCTGGATAATCTATATTGATTTTATCACCTATGTGGTATCTGAGTTCGTGTGTGTTAATGTAGTCGGACACGCGGCTACGATTCATCTAGCACACAGGAGATTATAATATGTATGTATTGCTACTGCATCGAGATGGTGTAGTATCTCACTGTGTTATTCTTAGTGATTAGCTAGATGACAGTATAAGTGATGGCAAAATATTTGACTCCAGGTATAACGTTTATCGTAGAGACAGAGTATCAACCGAGAATAGCGCCAAAAGAGGAGGAGGTGTATTGATTGCTGTTTTGAAGTCAATAGATTCTGCCAGGATGTCGCAGTGGGAAACAGACATTGAAAACCTATGGGTCAAGCTCAAGACTGTCAAAGGGAATAAATGCCACAACTTAAATATCTGCGCGGTTTATCTTCCCCCTCCAGTTCAACATCAGACACTTGACTCGTTCCTTGACAGGGTCTCCTCTGTCATTGATATAACTGGTGACGAAACCCTGATAGCTGGAGACTTTAATCTGAGTTTCATTGACTGGGAAATAGACAAAACTTTTTCCCACACTTCCAGTAACACAGCTTCTAACTATGCTAGCGCATTGGGCTACTCACTGATAGGCTTTATGTCATTGTGTAACATTGAGCAAATAAACTCTGTCAAAAATTGTTATCACAAAACCTTAGATTTAATATTGTGTAACTTCTATGGAGGAATTGTTAGTGTATGCGATAACCCGTTATCAAATGTAGATGGTTACCACCCACCCCTCGAAATACTGATAAAAAACACGTCTCCCGCGTTGCTAAAGAGTAAGATTCCTGTTAGATACAATTTTAGAAAAGGCAATTATACTTTAATCAACGCTATAATTGGCGAAATTGACTGGACCCATATTTTCTCAGACTTGCACGATGTCGATGTCATGGTGGCACGTCTATATAAGCACCTTAATCATGTAGTTGACGAGCACGTTCCAAAGTCAAAAAAACCGAGTGATAAGTATCCCTCCTGGTTCTCTAAACCTCTCATTAGACTCCTAAATGAAAAAGAAAAACTTAGAAAACGGTATAAAAAATATAAAAACCCAAGGGATCACTTTGAATACAGACTATTAGAGGGGAGATCTAAAACCATTATGAACAGCTGTTACAATAACTACATGTGCTTAACTGAAAAGAGCATTAGATATAATCCGAAACTCTTTTGGTCCTTCGTCAAAGCGAAAAAGTCCAAATCTAACGACATTCCCTCGGAGATGTGTCTAGGAAACCAAACAGTATCTACTGGTAATGAAGTCTGCAGCCTTTTTGCTAAGCATTTCTCCTCTAACTTTACTCCCTCGATTGGTCCACCTGCTGCAGCTCAAACAGAAACCAAATATCATCAACATGCATTAGGCAAGGTAGTATTTACGGAACGAGATGTCTTGAAAGCACTAAAAAAACTTAATATCTGCAAAGGGCCGGGGCCAGAAGGTTTGCCGCCGGTATTTATAAAGAAGTGTGCTGCTAGGCTATCCTTACCGCTTACTATAATATTCAATCATTCGATTGCGACATCACAGTTTCCGACGGAATGGAAAATGGCAAATGTCGTACCGATTTTTAAGAAGGGAGATTCTAAAAACGTGCAGAACTACCGTCCTATTTCACTCCTTTCAGTTTTCGCTAAGCTGTTTGAATCCCTGCTATGTCCTTTACTTACATCACATATTAATCCTCAGTTAGTACCCCAACAACATGGTTTCTGTGTCCGTAAGTCTACGACTACTAATCTGGTCCAGTACGTCAATGAAGTAAGTAAATTGATGGACTCTCGTGCCCATGTAGACTCAATTTACACTGATTTCAGCTGTGCGTTCGACAAGGTGGACCATAAAATCCTCTTGAAGAAGCTTGAAGGTTTCGGCATATTTGGCCAGTTGCTTCTTTGGTTTAAATCGTATCTCTCGGAAAGAAAACAAAGAGTGGTTGTAAAGGGATATGAGTCGCCTGATTATTTCTCTACATCTGGAGTCCCCCAAGGTTCGCACCTGGGCCCAATTCTCTTTCTAATGTTCGTCAATGACATAGTTCTCTCAGTAAAACACAGCAATTGCTCTATTTTCGCTGATGATTTAAAGATCTATAAAGAGATAAACTCATCCTTCGATGTTCATTTACTCCAGGCTGACCTCGACGCAGTTCACGATTGGTGTATAAAAAACCAACGTCTCTCGACGTGAAAAAGTGCTACCACATAAAATTTACCAAAAAACGTAAACCTTTACCTACGTCTTACTCAATAAATGGGGTAACACTACAAACAGTGGACACGATTCGTGACCTAGGAGTCCACCTCGACTCAAAACTCACATTTGTCAACCATGTCGATAATATCACTGCCAAAGCTGCAAAAATGTCTGGCTTTATAAAAAGAATATGTCGGGATTTCCAGGCCATCTCTACCCTAAAGGTGCTCTTCAATAGTCTTGTGAGAAGTCTACTGGACTATGCATCTCCAGTTTGGAATCCTACTTACCGTGTTCACGTAAACAGGATTGAACGTATCCAAAGAAGTTTCACCAGATACCTTCGTTTTAGAAGCTCTAGCTGTCCACGAGTTTCTTCCTATAGTCAAAGGCTCAGTCATTTTAAAATATGTTCTCTTGAACACCGAAGAGACGTGACAGACCAGATCCTTCTTTACAAAATCGTTAACGGTTTACTCAATGTTCCCGATCTTTTGGCAGAATTAAGTATAGCTGTACCTCGACAGAAAACTATTCGATCTGATCGCGAGACCATGACCTTTGCCACAACTGCAAGTCGTACTAACCTAGGCGGCACTGCACCCATGAACCGTCTAATGGGAAATTATAATAAAATCGCTACACGAACCAATAGCATAGACATATTCTCTAACCCTTTTTGTCAATTCCGTACGAGACTTTTAACCAGCTCGGAGTCTCAAGACCTCTGTGCGACACAAGCCGCCTATTAATATTAATAAAATTGTATACACTTCCATTTCTTTCTTTTTAGGTCTTTTCTGTTATTTAATTAAATATTTCTGTACTTTCCATCATATTTGTGAACATAATTATTTAATTTGTCTTTTTAATTTGTAACTTAATCAACTAACGATGACTATAACGTCCTTTAATCATTAATTTCTCTGCTAGTGCTGTGCACTTCTGTAAGTGACGAATTCACAATACCTAAAACTCTATGTGATTTTTGTATGTGTATGTTTTAGTGAGTAAGTCGTTGAGGTGCCTTACAAATAAATAAATAAATTAGTGAGTCATCCGCTATGGACACATTTACTTTGTGTTTTTATGCTCGCGTGTTCACATACTTCACCTAAGTTTAGCATCCGGTTTTTTGCCACGCTATGTTCCTACTCTCTTGCCTGTAAACCGCTGCGTTGTGCTGAGCTTTCACCTATTCTACTTGCCATACCGCTCTTTAGTCGCTAAATGGGGGAAGAAGTTGGCACATCGCATGCGGCCTGCCGCTGTCCGCACTGCATTTAACATGCGCACTCTAACGCGCCTTCCAGGGTTCTCCGTACGGGCTGAGGGCTGGACCCCTTACCCGATCCTGCACTACCTACCGCCGCAAGCTACCTGCGGCCTACCATCACAAGCTACCTGCCTGTGCTGACAGGCCACCGCATGCTACCGACGCTCACTACCTGTCGGTCTTATAAAGGCCGTCCGCATACTGCTAAACCTGTGCTGAGCAGGACCCCACGTCTGCCACGTGCTGCCAAGGACCCTTCCTATTCTATATGTGCGAGTGCTCAAGACTCAGTGGCAGTGACTTTACCCACGACCTAGCCGTGTTACTACACTAACTATTTCTACCTAATTTTAAATAATAACCAATCCTAGTGTTTTTATCTTCTACCTACCTACCTGCCTATCGGTCAACGGCCTGATTTATGATTAGTGGCCATTTTCAACGCACTTTCACTGTCACAATTCAAACACAATTCAAACTAATTATTACCAAGGATCCAGTCAGCTCATACAATAGTTCTCTTAGATAAATTGCTTCCCTACAAGCTTCAGAGAGCGCAACATATTCGGCCTCAGTGGTCGAGAGAGCTGTTTTCTGCTTTCTGCTCTGCCACGAAATAGTTGAGCCTGCCATTACAAAACAAAATCCTGTGTATGATTTTCTGTCCGAAATATCACTGGCCCAGTGCAATGCAAGCAATCTCTCTCCTTGACTACTGAAGTTTAAACAATACATATTAGTTTTCTTCAAGTATTTCAGAACCCTTTTAGCATAGTCCAATGTTCAACAATGTAGCTAGTCTTAAACTTACTTAAATAACTGACAGAATAGGCTATTACGGGTCTTGCCATGACCGCAAGATACTTATGACAACCTATGAGTTTTTGATAGCTAATTCCTGATGTACATTTTTCTGCCTTAGTTACATTCAAATTGGGTGTATCAGCTGTTTTACAATCAGTCATTTCAAATATCTGCAATAATTCTTCTATATACTGTTGTTGGTCAACAGTTATCTCGTAGTTATTACAGTCTTTGTTCACATTAATATTCATTCCTAGTTATTGCCTGACTTTACCTAAATCTTTAATTTCAAATTTAGAATACATTCTTCTCAGTTTCATTCTCATTGTTAGAAAAAAATAAAAAATCAATCTACATACAATGCTATTATGATTTTTACATCTCTACTCATCTTTGTAAATAAACATGGCTCTTGTGTGCAGTTTTTAAAATTATTTTTACAAAGTACATCCCTAACTCTCTCATACCAAGCTAAGGCGGATTGTTTTAATCCATACACTGCCTTTTTGAGTTTAAGAACTTTCTTGCCCATTTTGGATGCAAAACCTTCAGGTACACACATGTAAATATCCTCTTTCAAGTAACCATTTAGATAAGCAGTTTTAACATCTAACTGAATAATGTCCAGTCCTAGTTTTACACATAGTGCAAACAATAATCTGAGTGTTGAGTGTCGCACAACTGGTGAAAAGGTCTCATCATAGTCTACTTCGCGTTTTGCGTAAAACCTTTTGCAAATAATCGCGCACGATATTGCACTTTATTATCACGTTTTAACCTATTTCTTTAGCACCCATCGACACTGCACTATTGTAGCTCCTTTTGGGACATCAACAAGCTCGAACACTTCATTCTTTCGTAATAACTCCAATTCTTCATCCATCGCCTTTCTCTATTGCATGCTCTCGGGACTGCTTATTGCCTCCATCATCAGTTCTGGATCTGCAGTGACCAACAAGCCTGTCGAATTGTACCTGTCAGGCTTCCGCCGCTCCCTGTTTGGTCTTTTGAAGATTTCAGAGTCTGGTTCTGACGTTCTGATTGGACTGCTGCTTGGTGATGAAGTTTTGGGAACATAGGTCTCATCTGCCTCAGCCTCAAAGAATGTCTGCTGCGATGATTCACAGTCCTGAGTATCTGATTCTGATCGTTTATCATTGCTACGTTCCCCCACTGAATGATCATCTTCTTTAGGAACAGAAATCGCTTCTTCCATACACTATGTCGCTTCATTGGCTGGGGACGATCCTTCTTCCATCACCACTACATCTCGGCTGGCAGTGACCTGTTTTGACTTGATCATAAACTGTAGCCCTTTACATGCTCCGAGTAACCAACAAGAATATGCTGCCGAGCTTTCTAGTCCCATTTAGTCCTCTTCTCTTTAGGAACATGCACCATTACTAGACTACCATAAATTCATAAATGGCTCATTTTGGGTTTATTGCCATGCCACATCTCATATGGCGTTTTGTCATTCAGACCTGATGCTATAGATCGATTTTTCAAGTTGACAGCTGTGGATACTGCCTCTGCCCAAAATCCCTTTTGTAACTTAGCATCGAACAACAAACATCTTCCTCTTTCAACAATTGTTATATTGTTTCGCTCGGACATACCATTTTGTTTTGGTGTGTAGGTAGGGGTTGGTCTTTTGGTGTAAAATGCCCGAATCTTTCAAAATATCTACCATCACATTCGAACAAAACTCTCCACCAGTATCCATCCACAAGAGCTTCATAACTTAAGAAAAAAAAAAAATATATATATTGGTTTACCTTTTAATGTAGAAATTATACATTTGCTGATAAAATCAAAATAATCAAAATCAAAATATTTTATTTCACATAAACCTACATGGGCACTTATGAAACGTCAGAAGCTAGGTGCACGGTTCCAATTGGTCGTTTCCTATGGAGTAGAGCCGGCAAGAAACTCCACGGTTACTCTTTTAAAAATAATTGTTTTTTACAATATTATTAAATAACAGTAGGTATTAGTAGGTATGGGAGGACAGTGTAGGTCTTTCAACAAGTACCAGGTACTTAACAAGATAGAAGATGGTCAATAAATCTACAGTCCACTAAACCTACAGTGTTCTCACATTCACAAAATAGAAAAAAATAATCTAAGTATATAAAATATGAATAAATTAATAAAAATAAAAACCTATTTTAAACGAAATGACATGATTGGTATTACAACTGTAACAAATCTGAATAATTATCATGTACACAAAAGCCACTAATAAAGTGTTGAAATTAAATTGTAGGTATATAATGTCAAATATTAGGATGATTATGTCAAGGAAGAATGTAAAAAAAAAAAGATGGTAATTTGGGAGCAGTTAATAGACTCTTACATAATGTGCCGTTAATGATGTACCAGGGAAGCCACATGTGCAGAAGGAATTATTGCCAAACTTCCTTGTCTTCAACGTAGTCTTTAATTTTATACTATGCTTTCTTGATAAGGACACGTTTGATGTGGGTTTTGAACTTCCCATCGCTAAGTTCTGTAACCGACTTTGGCAACTTGTTATAAAAGCGGATACTGTTTATAAGAAATGACTTGCTTGTTTTAGTTAATCTAAATTTGGGTATCACAATTTCATGTCTACTACGTGTATTTTTATTATGGAAATCGCTTCTTATTTTGCCTTTAAAAGTCCTAAGTTTTTGCAATTTATATCAATTTCTTTGAATTTGTTTCTAAGGGACTCACGAGGACCCATTTTATAGATAGCGCGGATTGCCCTCTTTTATAAAATGAAAATTGAATCTACGTCAGCTGCCGATCCCCACAGCAGAACGCCATAAGACATAATACTGTGGAAATAAGCAAAGTATACTAACCTAGCTGTGGCTATATCATTCAACTGCCTTATTTTTCTTACTGCATATGCAGCTGAGCTTAATCTACCTGAAAGAGTTCTAATGTGGGCGCCCCATTGCAATTTCGAATCTAAAGTAATCTAAAGTAAAAATATAGTTTCCGTTATTGCATCTAGTTTTTTGCCATCAAGTTTTAGATTTAGACCTACTTGAGGTATATTTGGTAATGAGAACCTAATACATTTAGTTTTGTTCGCATTAAGTAAAAGATTATTAGCTGCGAACCATTTCGAAAGAACAGCCAGACTGTCGTTGACATGAAAGACATCTGTATCTTTTCTATCTATTTTAAAAATAAAAGAAGTGTCGTCAGCAAATAGAATTATATCCGATAAGTTAGCCATCATATAAGGAAGATCATTTATATAAACAAGAAATAAGAAAGGGCCAAGAATTGAACCTTGACGCACGCCCATTTTAACTAGAGACCCCGAGGACATCGCCCCATTAACGTTTACATGATTATGAACAGCTTCATCAGAAGTCAATGATTTTTCGTTATATAAATTATACAAAATGTCTCTGCTTATTCTAATGCCTGCCGTGGCCCATTCATTAAATTTTGGTTTATTATTTATTGTTACTTTTTTTACAGGACATGCTTTATTAAATTCTTGGCATACTGTAGAAAATAATGTACTGTAGTTTATATTGGGGTCTTGTGAATCAAAACTAGCTGTTGAAAGATTGCTAAGAACATTAATATTAAACATTTTCAATTTATTTTTAGTGAGTGGTCTTAACTGAATAGTTTTATCTAAACGTAACTTTTTATGTGATTCAAAAGATATAAGTTGACCTGTATGATCAGACCTGACGCCACTATTTAGGGACGAGTCTTTTATTTTACAATTAGTAAATACATTGTCTATGCATGTAGCTGAGATTGCTGTTATTCTAGTGGCTACATTAAATATACATTTTAAATTAAAGGATTTAAACAATGAGATAAGCTTAAATTTTTCCGGTGAATTTACTAATAGATCAATATTTAGGTCACCACAAACAAAAACTATTTTATTATCTCTAAAAAGTTTAGTTAGTATTTCCTCCATTATGATTAAAAATGATGACAAGTTTGAGGCTGGTGGTCTATAAACACATAAGAAAGTATGGCCTTCAACCTCTGCACATGCTACCTCACATAAGCGATCAACAGAGCAAGAAGTGATATCATTCCTTTCCTTATATCTGAAACAACTATTACATAATATCAAGGTACCACCCCCTAATGAAGACCTGTTGTACGCACTGGCAACTGAAAAATTATTTACATTAAACAACATCCTATCTGGTTTTAACCAGGTTTCACAAAAACATAAGATATCAATATGATATTTATCTATTAACATTTCCACGTCTAGGATTTTGCCAGAGAAGCGATTAATATTTTGGTGAAAAAGTAAAATATTCTTATTATGCTTCTCTTTTGTCGATTCTAAAAGTTTAAAGAATCTATTACAGTATTATTAGAAGTACTAAATAATACTGTTTCGTCAATAAAGCTAATCTCAGTTAAAACATTAATAACTGCGTGTATATTGTAGGATAATAAAGCTTAATAAGCTGTTCTTTGCAAACCAGATCCGAGTTATAGTCTAAATACGATTCATATGAAATTGGTTCAGCGACATACTTACGTGACATCAATCAATCTGCCTAGCCTTTTCCCAACTATGTTGGGGTCGGCTTCCAGTCTAACCGGATGCAGCTGAATACCAGTATTTTACATGGAGCGACTGCCTATCTGACCTCCACAACCCAGTAACTGGGTATTACGATCCCTTACAGAGACATACTTACGTGACATATGACATGAAAAAATTGATTTGTGCTTATTACTCGTAACAATTTATGAGCATGAATAATTTAAAGATAACTTAACAAACGAAACAAATCCAAAGTGTGATACGTGACGAAATAATATAACCCATAATAGTTTGCGTTTTTTATAAATACGTACTCGTATATCAAAAGTGTACAGCGATTGTTTAAAATCTCAACCAGATACATACATACGATTTCAAAGAAGAAACTGAAAATGTTGAAACTATTTGTTCTGTTTGTTTTGATTCAAATTCAAATTCAAATTCAAAAGTCATTTATTCAAACTAGGCTGAGAAATCAGCACTTTTCGAACGTCAAAATTACATAAGACAGTCCCCCAAAAACGCCCACCCTTCACCACTTCCTAGTGCATAAGCTGGGAAGAAGAAGTGGCGCAACAAACTCCCCAGCAGCACAGCTGTCTGTTCAGTTTAAAAAACTTGATTCTATATAATAGTGCATATTATTATGCTAAAATAATTTACAACACCACAAATTGCAATACAACTCATAAAATAAAAACATTTTAAAGAGTAGATTATGTCAACAATAAATGAAAACAAAATTAAAATAAATTGACTTACAGTCAAATAAAATAATCCAACAATTATATGCTCATATAGTATCGTGTAGTCTAAAATAGTCTAAAATAATTGTTTGTTCCTTGGGGTACATTGGAGTAGCTTAATTAGTCCCAAGCCTTTTTGTCGTCTAAGTAATCTTTAACTTTATAGAAACCTTTTTGACATAGTTTCTGTTTAATAAATGATTTAAATTTATTGAGGCTCAGTTCTTTGACATGGCTTGGGAGTTTGTTGTAAAAACGTATACTTTGGCACTTAAATGAATTACTAATTTTTTGGAGCCTAGTCCTCGGCACAATAAATAAATCTTTGTTTCTAGTATTTAAGCTATGAATGTCGCTGTGTTTAGAATATAGATTTATATTCTTTTTCACATAAATCAGGTTCTCATAAACATATTGAGACGCGACTGTCATTATGTTTATTTCCTTAAATTTATCCCTCAGTGAATGCCTACAACTTAGGTTATAAATTGCTCGAATGGCACGTTTCTGCAGCACAAATATAGCCTGAAAGTCGGCTGCATTTCCCCACAACAAAATGCCATACGACATTACACTATGGAAATAACTAAAGTATACTAATCGAGCTGTTTCTACATCAGTCAAATGACGGATTTTATACACCGCGTAGGCTGCAGAACTTAGCCGCTTCGACAATTTGGTTATATGTGGGCCCCACTGAAGCTTCGAATCCAAAGTAATACCTAAGAACACAGTGGTGTCCACAAGATCCAATTCTGTCCCATTTACTAGTACATTGGTTTTCACCTGTTTAACGTTAGGTGTTAGAAATCTAATACATTTAGTCTTTTTCTCGTTTAAAAGTAAATTATTAACACTAAACCAATGCACTATTTCAGAGAGAGCATTATTCACATCGTCAATAACTGTCTGTTGTCGCTTAAGCTTAAATATAAGTGACGTGTCATCTGCAAATAACACTATTTCATGACTGTTCTTTATAAGGCAAGGTAGGTCATTAATATATACGAGAAATAAAAAAGGGCCAAGAATTGAGCCCTGCGGAACTCCCATAGTGACAATAGAACCCGGAGATCGCTTGCCGTTAACATCCACTCTTTGGATCCTATTATCCAAATAAGAAATAAGAAGTTCCAAGGCAGTGTTTCTAACACCATAGTGATGCAATTTCCTGACCAATGTATCATGAGAAACACAATCGAAAGCCTTAGATAAGTCACAAAAAATGCCTAGGGCATCATGTGACTCCTCCCAGGCCTCAAAAATATGTGAAAGAAGCTCAACACCAGCGTCGGAAGTCGAGCGACCCCTTGTGAAACCGAATTGCTTACTGTTTAATAACTTATGTTTATTAAAATGTCTTTGCAATTGATCTAGCATCAATTTTTCAAATATTTTACTAAAAGTAGGAAGCACAGAAATAGGTCTAAAGTTCGTGGGGTCTGATGTGCTGCCCGATTTAAACAAAGGTATTATTTTACTAAACTTCATTAAGTCAGGAATTACACCACAGTCAATACATTTTTTTAAAATAATTGCTAATTCATGCGCTACAGTGTTGATAATGCATTTTGCAACCTGTACGGAATTTCCCCATAGATCAGCAGTTTTTTTAACATTGAGTGTATTGAAAGTTTTAATAATATCTCGAGCACTAACATAGTCGAAATTAAACTCATGGTTACAAATATCAACATTTTCTTTCAATAGGGACTCGGCAACAGTGGGTGAAGAATTTAAAGATTTTGTGGTTGAGACTGGAATATCTGCAAAGAAATTTTCAAAAACTGTGGCAACTTCTAAATCTTTTTTAATAACAGTATTATTAATATTAAGGCTGTAGTCACTACTACGCTTTTTGTCTCTTCCAGTCTCATTGTTTATAATTTCCCAAGTAGCTTTAATTTTATTTTGACAATTTTTAATTTTAGAGCTTAAATATCGACACTTAGCTTCGCTACAAATTTGTTTAAATAATTTGGAATAGTTCTTAACATATTGATAGAATTCTTTACTTTTATTATAATTTCTTTCTTCATACAGTTCAAAGAGTTTGATTCTACTCTTAAATATCCCTTTAGTTGTCCATTCACTGAAAGTTGCAGAACCATCAACTGAGATCTGCTTTGGTATCACTTTTTTATCTTGTTTACTAAATGTAATCAGCTGTCCACAGTGGTCAGAATCCAGTTGACTTATAATTTTTTTATTAATTGGTAATATGTCAGTAAATATATTATCTAAACATGTACCTGATGTGGCGGTTATTCTAGTAGGCTCCAAAAATAAATTATTAAGGTTATATGACTGAAATAAATTTTGATTTTTTAGGCTCATTGATGAGTCTTCTAATAAATTAACATTAAAATCACCACATACAATTAATTTTTTTCCTAATTTTCCAAGCTTTTGTAACACATCATCCATGATACTCTCAAAGCAATCATAAATCGATGATGGAGGCCGGTACACGCTCAATACAACTAGCCGCTCCAACTCCACACAAGCTATTTCTATAGTCCGCTCAACAGATAGGCTTACAATATTCTTACGTTCTTTGAATTTAAATTGTTTAGTTAACAGTATTAATGAGCCACCATGTATTGCATTTTCTCTGCTGAATGAACTACCAACCTGGTGATTACTGACATTAAACATGAACTGATGGCTTTTTAACCAATGTTCTGTAATACATAAAATATCAATGTTGTTACAGTTCATGAATAATTCAATTTCAAGGTCTTTTCTTAACATACCTTGAATATTTTGGTGCACCAGGTTAACTGTTTTAGAACTTATTCTGACATTTTGATGATTTAGACTAGTATTTAAATTTAAATTATTTCCATTAATTATGCAAGAGGTTTTCTCTTTTGTCTCAATTTCTAATTTAAATTAATGTTAACTTGTGTAGCCAAGTTTTTGGCTGAATCAATGAAAATGTCAGATAATTGCTCAATAGTAGCTAAAGTTTTATTAGCCAATTTCTTGGCTGATAAATGAATTTAAAAAAAGTATAGCGATACAGCTATTTGTCTTTTCAAACATTTTGCTAAATACAATTTGTATTTTGTCACATATAAATATTTACTAACATACTTGTTAGTGTCAATAACATGGAAATTATTACTGTGTAATGTCATATTATTGATCATTACATTTAATTTGTGCCTAAAATTATTTTCTTTCTGTGGCAAACTTTTACTATAAGGAAATGTAAACAAAACAATCTGTTGTAAGTCTAGCTCAAATAGTTTGTTAATGTAATGAAGCAGGCTGTCCTGAGTCACATTTCCTCTGTTACTAATTAATATTATCAACGTTGTATCCTGGTGGAAATTTAAACTAATAATCTTTGTCACTATATCAACATAAGTTAAGCCAGGCATACAATAATTGGTAACTGACTGTCCCTTGCAAATATTTGATAATAACTGGCCCATGTCTTTTCCAATTTCATCACTAAATATAACAATATTGCTATTTATTTGGGTTTTTACACAGTTAGGAGTTTCTACTTTACCATTCGTTGTTTTAGGGGAACCATCAGTGCTATAACATTGTTGCAATGAAGTATCACATGCTGGTGTCAAACAAGCCGGTGAGGGCTGACTATTGGACGGGCTGTTGTTGGTCAGTGATTGTGATCGCTCACAGGAACATGAGCTAGCACTCGCTATTAACTCATTCATTGCCAGCATGTATTCCCTCATTTGCTTTTCTGAGATTTGGTATTTATTTGTCATAGATATTAATTTTTGGTTTAGATTATCTATTTCAAAATTTAAATTTTGAGTGTCATTTTCATACTTTAAATTATTGTTTTTACATTTTTGAGAATAATAATCCAGTTTATCTAGTAATGAAAGGCGTTCCCTATTTAATTTTACATTTTTAATGAAGAATTTCTGTCTATTAACTAGTTTTTGAGTTTTCCTAATATACTTGTTTATTCTTATATATTTTTTCAATTTATTTTTGCTACATTTGACCACCCTTTTTGAGTTGATAGATTTAATGTTATCTTCGCATGTCAGATCTATAGTGACTGTGGGTTGAATTTCAATTGCAGCAGAAACCATACTTGGGGCAATGACCACCAGCTCATCGAACAGACTTTGGTTCAACGAGGCAGTGATGTTATGTTGAGTGCATTCTAATTGTGAAACTTTATTGTTTGCCTCATGAAGCTGTTTTTCTAAAGTCTGTATGCGGTTAAGAGCAAGCTCATACTCAGAACTGCACTGGTCGAACCCGTCTACAATGAGCTGGAGCCTGTCCCGGGCGTCAATGGCTTCAGTGTGTTGAATATGTAACTGGGCCATTTCTGATTTTATGTTTTGGTTCCTTTTTAACAAGTTCATTACTTCCCTTTCATGGTCATCAGCTTCCCTCATCAATCGGTCACACAACTCCTTAGAAGCCTTGAGTTCGTTCAAAGCCTGGCTGAGTTTAGCCTCTTCCTGGCGAGCATAGGCTTTACGGGTCATAATCATGATTAGAAAAGGAGAGAAAACAGAGATCGAAAGAGAAAAATTAAAGCTAGAATATAGGATGAACGAATTACAGCGGTAAAGTTGAAAATTTGTCAAATAAGAAGATAAGAAGTCGTGTCACCTTTGAATAAGGTTATGTTTATGTTTCTAAAAGTGAATTTAATGATGACTTGTACTTGTTCAAATATGATTACATCAGTACCAAGTGGGATAATTGTACGAAAACGTTCTATAATAATCAATTGTAAAAGTTTTGTACCTGTTTACGAGATGACAATGCAAGTTTCACCTACTGACTGACGTAACTGTCACCGAACCACATTAGAATTTACACTTTAATACCACATAAAACGTTGTTTTTGTAAGTAATACACTTTAGTTACCCTTTCTATTTAGTGATTAATTGAAATTAGGGCTTAAATTAACTAATAATCTAATTATTTAAAATAAAAATTACAGGGCAAATTTAAATCAGCTGTCAACTTTAGTGTTGCCACAGAAAAAAAACAACGTGGCCACGATCCAGTGTCAGGATGATGTAGATAACCTCGGTCATTCAGCTGCTCGACGACGGTACGACGTTCTTGACAATCTCCCATATGGTCGGCGACTGCTCGGCGGTCGCACATTTACACACACTTATAACAGTGGATAATTGTGTGTGGGATAAAGAGCACCATATTTGCGTGCCTGTGTAATCACAAATAAAATCCTGACCATTTATGTGGTTCACCAAATATGAAGAATAAAACATGTTATAAATAAATTGTAATGTTGTTTTTATTAAGCCAGACCATTTAAAAAAATCGAATCAATTCGTAAATCAATCAGCCTAGCTTTCTCTCAACTATGTTGGGGTCGGCTTCCAGTCTAACCGGATGCAGGTGAAAACCAGTATTTTACATGGAGCGACTGCCTATCTGACCTCCACAACCGAGGTACAGGGTAATATGATACCCTTTGGTAAGACTTTTGGGCTTAAGACGACCTGTGACGACTGTTAAAGATCCAAGAATGACAGCCGGGACGTTCGGCTTAACGTGCTTTCCGAAGCACAGAGGAGTCTCGGTATGTAAATATGGTCACCCATCCACGGACCAATCCTGGCAAGGATTGGTCCATGGATGGGTGACCATATTTAGCGTAGCGTAGCTTAACCTGATGGATCGACCCGTGCGGCTGTTATTACTTAGCCACGAGCTCACTATATACCTACACGCTATACACTCAGTTTTCGAAATGAAAATCGTTAATATTACGTGACTAAGTAAAACAAACAAATGAGGCAATGATTTCAACTAAGATTTCGAAGATCAGGACTTTTGATACCATCTAGTCTTGTAACAAACATATTTTTCTAATTACCTACTCATTGTTTCCTTTTTAATAAACATAAATACATATTGTTTAAGGTGCATCAATAATAAAGTACATTAAGAAGACGTTTTTACACGCATAACGAAACAATCAGGCATCATGTGATTTTATGTTCCAGGAAGTCTCTAACACTGTAAAAACTATTGGCAGATAGCCATTTGTGTAATTTAATTTTGAACAATCTTGTATTCATTGTTTTCAATTCATTTGGTTATCTGGACACACATAAATAAACATGCAGCTATTATTACACAATTCCAATTCAATTCCTCCCGTCACCTTCGACCACGTCGATGTAACGAGCCTTCTAAAGGACATTGTCTTTCTGAAGGCCCGCCTCGCGGATGTGCTAACGAAATTAGATGCATCCCAAAACACCGTCACTGATTTGCGTA
Source organism: Agrochola macilenta (assembly GCA_916701695.1). Taxonomy (NCBI): domain Eukaryota; kingdom Metazoa; phylum Arthropoda; class Insecta; order Lepidoptera; family Noctuidae; genus Agrochola; species Agrochola macilenta. Next base: position 1,874,084 of record OU753554.1, on the reverse strand, counting down.
AGGAAGTTAGCGATTTGCACAACAGTGTGGAGGTAAATAAGTCACCAGTCGATGCGTCAAACGTCAACACATGTCGCGGAGCAGGCCTCGATATATCGTCGTCGAATTCCGCGTCAGCAGTTTCGTCGCCAGCACATCCGTCGATTGCTGAGCTTGCAGAGCGCCCCGCCGGAGCGCCCCACAGCCCCGCGCTCGTCACCGCGGCTCTTCCGCGCACCATCGCCCGCGCCCCTTGCCCCGTCCCGCTGCCAGTGTCTGCAGCACTGGCGAAATCCCTACAAAGCAATTTCGCTAATGTCACCGCGAGTGCCCCTGGCGCTCTAGCAGCGCCTATTAAGCCCATGCCAGTAAAGGCGCCGAATAGGGCTGATAATGAGTATGGTTTCGTGACGGTGCAAAGGAGGAAGCGCCGATCGCGAACGAACAAGAACCGCTGCGGCAACGCTCCTACGGGCCCCGAAGTGAGCCTGCGTGCCGCAAAGCCGAACACACCGGTGTACATCTCCCGCCTGCATTACACCACTAAGGCGGAGGACATCGTGGAGTACGTGCGCCAAAAGACGAGGTACCCGCCAAGGGTGCAGATACTAGAATCGCACCGGAACGTCAACTTCAAGGCGTTCGTAGTGCGTGTACCGAACTGTTATCTGCCCCTCGTCATGGAAGAAGACTTTTGGCCGCAGGACGTGGTGCTCCGTCGCTTCCGCGGACAAGTTCCACACGACAGCACTAATTAAAGCTATTGCAAAGTGAAGTGCTACTAACATACAGCTGGGTTAGTCTATTTTAGTTATTTTCATAGCGTTATGTCCTACGGTCTTCTGCTGTGGGGCAAACCTGCTGATATTTAAAATATATTTGTTCTTCAAAAACGAGCTGTTCGAGCTATTTACCAGCTTGGTGCCAGAGTTTCTCTGAGAGATTTTTTCAAAGATATTGGTATCCTCACGGTGGCATCTCAATTCATCTTCGCCAATATCTTATATATTAGGAAAAATATACACTTATACACAAAAAACAGTGATTTTCACAATGTTAACACTAGAAATAAGGACAAACTACGAGCTCCCTTTCACCGGCTTCATAAGGTTCATAACTCATTTGTTGGGCTTGGTATAACCTTTTATAACAAGCTACCCTCTTCTTTGCTAGATTTGCCTTTTAATGCGTTTAAAACGAAAGTAAAATCCAATCTTTGTTCAAATGCATACTATTCTATCAACGACTACTTAAATGATAAGAATAGTTGGTCGCTGTGATTAACTCAAGACAATGTTTATGTTCTTTCTCCAGCTTACGTACTGACAAGTTATATGAGTTTATATAATTGTTTATGTTATTTGACTTTTTAATTAAGTCAAGTTTTAATTTAACTTTAATTTATTGTTGACAAAAACCTCTCATCACAATGTTTTTTTTATGAGTTGTATTGCAATATGTGGTTAGCTAGTGACCTCGACAATTGATCATATTATTTATTGTTATTAGTAATTAACTCTTTGTTTATTTATTTTACATCGATGGTCCTAGTTTATCATTTATAACTTCCAGTTACAACTATATGTAAGCGGGCACGCCCATTATGCCTGGAGGCTTTTTTATTTAGATATTAAGTTCTGTTTACGTTTAGTTTTTTTTATTTCGGCCTGAGTATAGTTCTCGATGATTTTGTTTGGTATATTGGCGTGTGCTAGCTAACATATTGCTAATAATTTGAATTATGTTTTGTGTTGCGTAATAATATTATATAGAATCTTTTTTTTTTGTTCTTCTAACTGAAACGACAGCTGTGCTGCTGGGGAGTTTGTTGCGCCACTTCTTCTTCCCAGCTAATGCACTAGGAAGTGGTGAAGGGTGGGCGTTTTGGGGGACTGTCTTATGTAATTTTGACGTTCGAAAAGTGCTGATTCTCAGCCTAGTTTGAATAAATGACTTTTGAATTTTGAATTTCATAGTCTAAGCTTTATTTATTAACACAAGTTTTATATTAAAATATGTATTTTTAGGTTAAGGTATTTTTCTATGGGCCTGTGTCGCCTGAAATAAATGGTATTATTAATATTTCATTTATATACATATAATTTACATTTTTAAATATTTTTATAAAAACAAAAGGGAAAACAAAAACATTTAAACATATAAAAAATAGTAGCCCACCGGTATCGGGAACAGGGTCCAAGCTCGGTGGTCAGGGCTCCTGAGAGAGGAATCTCCTAACGATACGCGCCGTGTCTAGAAGTACCGCTTTCTGTATCAAGCCCTTATTATTATTTATTTCTTTTCTTTTCTTTATTTAGGCAACCAACAGCGATACATATATTATACTATGTTACAGAGTATGTGTGTTACAGTATTGTATGGCTCATAATAAGTTTCCCTGTATAACTAGGATAAGTATATAACATGCGAACGGACTATTTAGAATAAATTCAAAAAGTGCAGTTTCAGGTATATTACTTGTAGTTAATGTTAAGAAAAACACTATTTTCTTGGTAATACTTTTAATCAGCACAACTGTACTATTTCACAATCCAAAGACGACTCACTCTGCATTACATTTTACAATTTAGCATGACTAAAGCCCACCCAGAAATAACGATATTATCATAACCGTTATTTCTGAGTGTTGCCAAAGTAAAATAATACATTGAGTTGCAATAATGAAAATACATTTAAAACATTGTTATAATAATAATAATTTGTACTTTGACAGTGTTGCCACAGTGGATATTATAATTCAATATTTAAGTAATACTTTTTTTTTTTATTTAATCAAAGAAATCATGACATTAAGATTAAGATTTAAAAAAAAAACAAAAAAAAGTTTAACAATAAAAAAAAAGTTTGTAAATTAAGAGACCAATAGTTTATCATTTGCCTTCGTTTATAGTTTTTGTTATTTGATTTTTGAATGTAGTTATAATACGGTTAAATATATCGACTTGGGAGAACTCTGTGTTATAAATTCGACCAATACGGGTCAATACACAATTTTTGGCGTAATTAGTTGAGTGCCAAGGCACGTGCAGCATCGTAGTGTGACGAGTGCGCCGTAGGGGAGTGTTAAAAGTTACCTGTGTTACCAGTTTTTAAATACCTTACATGACCTAATAACAAATCCTAAGTTCTTATAAGCTTTTGTACTAACAAAGTCTATGTGATCTGAGAATGTTAATTTACTGTCAAACTTATCTCCTAAATCCCGACCTATGTTGACTTTATTAATGACAATTCCATTAAAGTTATATGAGTAAGCAATAGAGTTTTTTTTACGTGTATGACTAATACATTGACACTTTGTGAAGTTTACTTTATATTTCGCAAGCCTTGGGAGGACATCTAACACGAGCCTGTAGGGGTCACGCTTGCTGCGAGAATTTACATCGCTTGCTTTCGCAAACAATTCCCTAAGGCCTACACAAACACAAATTTCAAAAATGTAAAGTGACAACAGCGGTAACAAATCATGTTTCTTAAACACCGACTTGCAAGATTCGTCGGGTTTAAGGCCACATAATGCTCTAATGCATCACTTTTGTGCAACAAGTGCTCTATTTTCATCAGTAGTGTTAGAATGAGAGACGTTAAAATGTAAATCCACCATGATGGTTGCGAGAATTTCCGAATTTTTCATGGGTATCGTTTTCATAGTTTTAGACTAAGCGGGCGGTCGGTTGTTTATATTATTAGTTTTCCTTAAAAAGAAAGAAAGAAAACAGATAGACTATGCTTTAGTGTACACCAGACTTGTCAGATTATCGGCTCATTGCTCATCGTTGTATTGCCTGTTAGCAATGTTTCCAGGACGCGTAGTACCACTTTCGTCTTTATACAAGGCAACATTTCTTTTCATAATTTGTCGAATCGCGCCGTAGAAATATTTCTACAATCTGTAATTTTGTTTCTTCCGCTTCTATTGGTAGTCATGCTACGCGTTCTCATCAGAAATCCATACTATCCATACTATATATATATATTATATATTATGTATATATTAATATTATAAATTCGAAAGTAACTCTGTCTGTCTGTCTGTTACCTTTTCACGCCTAAACCACTGAACGGATTTCGATAAAATTTGGCAAAGAGATAGATGGCATCCCAAGGAAGGACATAGGCTACTTTTTATCTCAAAAATAACCCCAAGGGGTTAAAGGGATATAAGGGATGAAAGTTTGTATGGGAAACCTATAATTTCTTAAGTTAGGGCTATGAAAATTTAAATGTATGCTTTTGGTAACAAATAAAGAATTACGTATTCACCGGTTTACAAAAATTATCCCGTAAGGGGGTAAAATAGGGGATGATTTTAAAATTCACATGTAATATTGTTATTTTTTGTGACTTCTTTTGAAGAAATTTAAGGAATTGGAAATATTTATTTATTTATTTGTTAAAACTTCATGCACAAGTAAAAAAATACTGTACAAAGGCGGACTTAATGCCTGAGGCATTTTCTACCAGTCAACCTTAGGGTGATGCAGAGACAAAACATGGCAGGTGCAACATAAGGGATAGATAACTTGAAAATTAATACATAGATACATACATACATACATATAAACCGAATAAACTTTGTCAAGAGAAATAACGATAGGTAGAGGAGAGAAACAAATCCAACAACTCAGCGCTGCAATGATTCTGCCAACTTTTTACGAATATGTTCACGTGCCTTCACTTTGAAAGAAAACCGACTGGTTGCCATCCTGATGTTCAAAGGGAGCGCATTCCAAAGAAAAACCGCCTGGACAAAGAAAGAAGAGTGAATAAAACCAGAGCGGTGAGAAGGACATCGTAGAAGACGATTGTTGGTAGAACGAAGATTTTTACTATGGGTAGAGCATAGGTATTGAAATATAGTTATAGTTAGTCTCAAAAATAACCCCAAAGGGACAAAACAGGGAATATAGGGAATAAACTTTTGTATGAGAAACCTATAATTTCTGTTAGGGCTATGAAAATTTAAATTTATGCTTTTGGTAACAAATAAAGTATTACGTATTTCAGCGGTTTTCTAAAATTATCCCGAAAGGGGGTAAAATAGGGGATGATTTTAAAATTCACATGTAATATTGTTTTTTTTTGTGTCTTCTTTTCAAGGGATTTTAGGAATTGGAATTATAGTCATAGTCCGTATCTTGAATTAACATTGAGTCTTTATTTCATTAAAATCTGTCCACTCGATCAAAACTTATAACAATTTTATAAAATAACCTTTCTAACATGTAGGTATTTTGAGTTCAATGGCGGCAAGAGTAGGTATTACAAGTCAATGGTGATAATAATTAGTATTTTAAGCAAGGCATTTTTAGAAAGCTGTGCTTGCTCGGTTGTCCGAAATCTGGATAGAAGGACAAACTTAACTTTTCAATTGAAAAATAACTTTTAATAGAGTAATTAAATAAATAGACTAAGCGCGGATTTCACTAAAGAAATTGACGCTTTCAGCACATCTAAACGTGTTCAAGAGCTGTTAGTGTACAATACCCCAATTTTACACTGAATTTTGGCTCCTGAACGTGTTTTAGAAATGCGTGCAGTTTCATTGGAGAAATCAGCCTTAAATGTTTGTCATTTCATGCCGTAACGGCTAAACGGATTTAGATGAAAGGCATACGGATAGGCCATGACCTGGGTTATGACATAGAATACTCTTAATCCCGGTAGCATGTTCCTGTGGGATATTTTCCGACATCCACGCGGGCGAAGCCGCGGGCAAAAGCTAGTACAAAATAAACCTTCTTAAAAGAAACCTTGTCCTTACAATAACAAACACAACAGAAAAAGAATTAGCGAAATTGGTCTAGTGGTTCACGCGTGATGCCGTGACCAAAGGAAATAGGGATTCATTTTTATATACAGGGTGTTCGGCCGAACACCCTGTATATATAGATATTTACACACCTCATTAGGACATCTGTGATTTCATTGTCTTCTATACACCAGTTGTTTGATATCGACGCACACATTGATAAATTTGATATAACCAGCAGAGCAAATGATACTTCGCGTCAACCCCAAAACTCTTTGTTCAGGATGCCTACCACGAGCTCTTAGCGCGATCCATTTTAGGACCTAAACTGAACTGTTCTTCTAATTCGTACCATGACGTCAGTTTAACGATTCAATTTAGGCCATGATATCTGACACCGATTGTCCCAAACTGAGTCGCAAGTTTTGGTTTCATTCATTCTTATTTGGTACCGTGACGTCCTTATAGCAGCTCAGCTGAAACGCTCAACTGTCAAAATAAGCGATTCAATAAAAGTTACTATTTCTCTAACATAAACTGAAACGTTTGGTAAAAAGTTTGGTTTTAAAGTCTAAAATACCTATTTTACATGCCTTGTTTAACCGCATTTGTTTTTCTCTAACAGATGTTTGATGAACTACTTTTATTTGAGTTTTTTGAGGAAGATTCTGCGACTATTTTTTACTTTATTTTCTAAATTTAAGGGGCTCCAGTTACGCGGCCAGTTGGACCACTTCAATAATTTTGAGGATGCCGAATTCATTAGGCGCTACAGGCTATCCAAAGAATTTGTGCTCGATTTGTGCGCTGAATTGAGCCCAATGTTCAAAGAGCCTGTTAAGTCAAAAGATATATCCTTAGAGAACAAGGTAGATAACCTAACATAATTTCTTATCTCTTGAGTTTACTTAATTCTTAAAGCCTATGTTTTTGTTAGTAAAAAAGATTTAAGAAACTACTTATATCAAATTTTTACAACTATAAGGTTTATTAACCATAATAAATGTACCTACAATAATATTGTTGTAATATTGTTTTAAGGTTTTGACTGCATTGTCATTCTATGCCACAGAGTCTTATCAAAGACCAATTAGAGATATGGGTGGTCATTCCGTGGCACAACATCAGTATTGTCTCAAATAAACACGGCGTCAAATTCTCCCGTTTCAAACGCGGTTCAGCGACAAATTGCGATCTTTCATTCACTTTTAACGATCCAAATGCCGCTGAGCGTATTGGACGTCATGGTACGACTTTGAAGCGAAGCAGTTTAAGAACCTAAACTGAAATGCCTTGCTTTTGAACCGTTTTTAATTAGATCATGGTAGGCATCCAGATATAACATTAGTATTATTATTCAATAAAGTCTTTATTTGGACTATAATTAAAGAAAGACTATTAATTTTAACATTGTGAATCACTTTTTCCGTTTTCAGTATTAGAATTGTACTAAAGTCTTGAGTGTGGAGTCTATGCTGCCATATTTTATTGTGAAGTAGTTCTGAAAATTTAGTGTTTTTTGTTAAATCGTTTGATTGATTTAATTTTGCAAATTATTGGAACAAATCAATTTGACGCATAAATAGAAAGGCGTCCAATATAAAAAAACAAAAAATAAATTAAGCTAAGGGTATTTTCTATGGCTTTCTCCCAGATATATAAAATATATAATTAGTTTTATCGATTAACTATTTAATGTTCTCGTACAAACGATACATTTACTGGTATTAAAGCTAAAATTAATGGTTCATTTCAAACCGGTTCCAAGTTCTAGGCAGAATACGAGTATTATGATATTGACTTGAAACATGTACATTTAATAACACCGTTGTAACAGTGTTTTATGCAAAAATAAATTATTTGGTTTGATTTGATTCGGCGACACACTAAGATACATTATATACTCGTACATGAATACATTGATTTGCCCTTGTTTCTCTAATATCCAATTTATGAGCTTGAAAATTTTAGAAATAACTAAATTAACAAAACAAATTCAAAGTGATGTGACGAATTAATTTAGCCGTTACGTTACGTCAGTAGTATGTGTTATGAAATGACAATAGCGAAATACAACCAAATGTTGGCTTTATTCAACTTTAAATTCGTACAGACATTATGACAACTTCAAACCCATTGAAAAGCATAGACTCGTAACGAGTCTGTATGTGGCGACTAAGAAGTTCACCACATTCTCCCCCGATGCATTCTAGCTTGAGGTATCGTAGTCCTGCAGGTAGCCAGGTGGTCTTCTATCCCTGGTACTCTGCCGAATTAGAGGAGTATCTGGCGCAGCACTCCCTGTGGAGACAAATTAGGAGTCGCTTTCTGTTTCTACAGTTTCAGTACGTTCGCCTTCTTCCCCGCTCTCAAACCCTGTTGGGGCTAAATGTCTGTTAGACACGGTTGTTTCTCGGCCGTCGCCCAGTCTCACGAAAGAATAGTCCGGGTTGGATTCTAACAGCTCGACTTCCTCGACTATGGGAGAGTATTTGTTGGTTCTGTTGTGCTTTTTGAGTAGGACAGGACCGGGTGTTAGAAGCGAAGTTGGTACCGAATGTCCATTATTAGATTTTCTATTGTGTACAAACATCATTTCATGAGGAGTGTGATTCGTTGCTGTACATAACAGAGATCTCATTGAGTGCAGTGCTTGATTAAGAACCATTTCCCATTGCTCGATTTTTAATCCCTGTGATTTCAGAGCTAATTGTATTGTCTTCCAAATTGTTCCATTTGTGCGCTCTATTTGCCCATTACCCTGTGGGTTATATGCTGTCGTTCGACTTGTCGATATACCTCTACTGTGTAAGTAATATTTTACTTCTTTTGACATAAAAGCGGAGCCACGATCGGAATGAATATAAGCTGGCAATCCAAATATGCAGAAAAGAGTCGATAAATGTTTCATTACAGTCGCAGCAGAAACGTCTTGGCACGGGAATGCGAATGGAAATCGAGAATATTCGTCTATTATAGTCAGTATGTACTTGTTAGTCGAAGATGACGGTACTGGCCCTTTAAAATCGATATTCAGTCTTTCGAACGGTGAAGTAGCTTTAATCAAATTGCTGTTATTCTTAAAAAAACGAGGTTTCATAACTGCACAGACTGAACATGCATTTGTCATCTTTCTGACGTCTTCTACCGAAAATGGTAAATTCGTACTTCGTATCCAATGATACTCGTACATTCGTGTAACGCTTGGATGACATAATTCATTATGTGTTATGTTGTTACTAATACTCGTATTTTGTAAATTGGGGGCAAGTACTATTGAAACGTTATAATATAATAATCGTTTATTTATAAAAAAGGACACGCTTACAATAACCTTAACAATTTAAAATATAGCACAGTTGCTTATTTGCCTGAACTAGGTTGAACCTGTGTTTCAGGCTAGAAAGTGCATAAATACTTATTTCAATAAATTAACAATGGGTTTAAAGTAAAACTAAATTAAAATTTAAGTAAATAAAAGCAAAAATAGTATGTTAGCGGTTCTATTTGCAAACAACAAGTAGATCTTCTGTCTGTGCATAATCTATGGTTAGTAAATAATTAAGAATATTTTTTTTACAACTAAAATAATTTAAATTATAAATACACGTTGAGCTGAGACCGGATTTACAATTCTTGTAATCACCTTATTTACAAAAATGGTTGCTATATATGGATATTTTGGTATTAGGAAAGGTATTTAGGGGTTTTAAATGACGGAAAGGCACTCAACTTCGGGGCGACGCGTTGACGCTCTCGATTCTCGACTTGGCGGGCTTCGGGGGCTTCGGCGTCGATTCCCTCGTATGTAGGTAGGTAGCAATTCCGACGAAGATTTTTTCTTTGTGGTCACGGATTTCTTGTTTTAGTTCCCCTCATGGGCCACCATGTTATATCTTTGGGGATATAATGGTGCAAAAAAGGCGAATTACTTGTATAATATTATTTATTTTACGACGAGGATGTTACATCAAGGCTTTTCTTTTTGAATATTGGCGCCAATTGGCGGGAAAAAGTCCACAGATAAAATATAAAAGTCACAACGTCACTGTGACTCTGACACTGATGGCGATGTTGCCATTGTAATAATATATTAAAATGTTGCCAATTTTTGAAGGCCTTTTGTAAAGCTTGAACATATTCCGGGGCGTTGAAAGATCACTTTCAACAGCTATTAAGTTCCTCTGCTGTAGGTAGTTTTCAGAGCCGCACTAGAGAGCGTCGCACGCAGCCTTTGTTGGTGAGAATGTTGGCCACTCGGGATATCCCATCAGGTCCAGTTATGAGGCGAACAACACGGCCGAGTTTCCAAGCCATAGGGGGGGCGCCATCATCTGCTAAGAGCACCATGTCTCCAACTACCAGTTTTGAAGTATTCGTTCGCCATTTGGTTCGATGTTGCAACTCTGCCAGATATTCCTTCTGCCACCTTTTCCAAAATTGTCTTCGGATTGTTTCTAGACGTTCATAACGCCGCAACTGACTTTCTTTGATGTCTGTCAGATCTGGTGTCGGCAGAGCGGTCAACGGCCTCCCAATGATGAAATGCCCAGGGGAAAGGGAAAGGAGGTCGTCAGGATTGGAGGAAAGGGGGGATAAGGGACGACTATTGAGAATAGCTTCCACTTGTGCAAATAATGTACAAATTTCTTCAAAAGTTAAATGGCTGTCACCGATGACACGCCTTAAGAAATATTTTTCCGATTTAACCCCGGCTTCCCAAATGCCACCGAAATGAGGAGTGTAAGCCGGAATGAACGTGAATTTAATAGATTATTGACTTGCAAAATCAGACAAAGGCTCGTGATTATCTTTTAGGAAGGATCCGATGTCCTTAGCGGCGGCAACAAAGTTGCTTCCATTGTCGCTAAATATTTCCGTCGGTTTGCCGCGACGAGCGATGAAACGCCTGAGTGTCAGTATAAATGCATCTTTCGATAAGTCACTGACTGCTTCGAGATGAATGCACTTATACCGCAAGCAGACGAAAAGGCATAAATAACATTTGACTACACGACTGCCACGACCTTTACGATTTACAATATAAAATGGACCAGCAAAGTCCAAACCAACGGATATAAAAGGATAGTCAGGCGTTATACGTTGAGATGGTAAATTACCCATCTTGGGTTGCAGAGTCAAACCTCGTATTCGCCTACATCGTACGCAATTATTGACTGTACGTCTTGCAAGATGTCTACCATTTATTGGCCACACTGTTTCTCTAACAGACGCTAACAACAATTGTGGACCAGCATGCATATTGTTTATGTGTTCTCTTTCAAAATATAATTTAGTTAGCCTATGCGAAGCATGAAGTAGAATTGGATGTTTCTTTGAATATGAATGTGCTGATGCATCAATTCGTCCACCGACACGAATTAGTTTTTGTTCGTCTAAAAACGGTGACAACGATAATAATTTACAATTACTCTTCAAAGTTTTACCTTTCTTTAGAAGATCTTACTCCATAGGGAACGCTTGATCCTGAGCGATAACACATAGAGAATGGAATGACTCTCGCAGTTCATTAACTGACAATATACCTACACGTTTATTATTTTTATTTTTAATATTATATATGAATCTGTGAACATAAGCAAACGATCTTTGCAATTTAGTTAAAGATGAATACTTATCAAAGACAATGATAGGTTGATTAATTATCGCCGAATGTACTTTTAATTCCGGTAACTCTTTGGAATCATTCATACCTAACATAGGCCATTCAGACTCATTTTTTAATAAATAACTAGGCCCTGTCCACCACAGCGGCATTGCTACTAAGCGTTTAGCATCTACTCCCCGTGATATTAAGTCAGCAGGGTTAGAATCCGTGGGAACATATCGCCACGCTGAATAAGAAGTTAATTCTTTAATTTCACTAATACGATTAGCTACAAACACTTTTAATTTACTGATGTCACTACGAATCCAACCTAATACTATTGTGGAGTCACACCAGTGCAGTAGCTTATCCGGCTTGTAACGGAGCGAGTCTGTTACAGAATTGGTCAGTTTAGCGGCGAGCAAGGCTGCACAGAGTTCCAGGCGGGGAATGGTAGTAGGAGGAAAGGACTTCAAAGGAGCCACCTTCGATTTGGCACATAGCAATCTGACCGTGATATCCCCATTATGACTAATCGTTCTTATATAAACACACGCACCATACGCGTAATTTGAGGAATCGCTAAATGTATGTAGTTCAATAAATTGAGGCGATTCACCTATAACTAATCTAGGTATTTGTAAATTAAATAAATACTTTATATTTTCAGAAAACTTAGTCCAATCATCCCTTATTTCCTGAGGGACTGGCTGATCCCAGTGTAACTTATGTTGCCAAAGTCTTTGTATCATTATCTTTGGTATGACTACAACTGGACTTAAGATACCCAATGGGTCGAATATTTTGAAAGCGTTTGACATAATAAATCGTTTTGTTATGGTTAGACTATTATCATGTGAGAATCCCTTTATAGGAAAATGAAATGTATCACTAGATGGAGTCCAGCCCAACCCTAGCGTACTAGACGACTCACTAAAAATTAAACTATCTTGTTCATTCATATCTACATTGTCAAAAATAGAAGAATGATTTGTTTTAAATTTTCTTAAATTAAAACAACCTGCCCTTAACGCTTCAGATACAGCCTTATGTATATAAATTAATAGCTGTGAATCATTTGAACCTGTTATGAGATCATCAACATAAAAGTCTTTCTGGATGATGCACTTTATGAGCTCATCATCCTGTTCCTGCCCTACCTGCCATAGACAGCGCGTACTCAGGTAACTTGCACTTGCAGTTCTATAGGTTAAAGTATTGAGCTTAAGTGTCTGAATAGGATCAGATTCCTCTTTTCTCCACAAGATAAGTTGCAAGTACCTATCATCTTCGTGTACTAAGACTTGGCGATACATCTTTTCGATGTCGCCAGTAAGCAAATACTTGTATTGCCTAGAGCGTATCAAAATAGAGAAAAGAGTATCCTGTACGGTGGGACCTACCATTAATATGTCATTCAGAGAACAACCGGAAGTGGAAGAAGCAGAACCATCGAATATTACACGAAGTTTGGTAGATTCACTTTCCTGTTTAAGAACTGGATGATGACACAAATAATAACATGGACCTATCCTATCTCTAAAATTATCATTTAACACAGATAAATGTCCTAGCTCAGCATATTCATTAATAAACTTTGAGTACTCTAATTTTAACATAGCGTTTCTTTTTAACCGTTTTTCTATGTTAATTAAGCGTCGCTTAGCTAACTTGTAAGTATCGCCTAAACAATCAGCAGTATCTTTTAGTGGCCATTTTACACAAAACCTACCTGTATTGGTTCTAGTTGTGTAAGTGAGAAAGTGTTTTTCACATTCATTTTCATTTTCACTTGTAATTAATTTTCCAGGAATTTCTTCCAAGTCCCAAAATTTACTTAGCATATTATCAATGCTAGCATCACTACTATCACATTTGGAAACTATACTGTGATTACAGTGAACATTTTTATGCGGCTTCACCGATTCTATGGGACCAGATACAATCCAACCTAATTGTGAACTTATTAACTTAGGATTTTTGACACCTAATGAAAATTGTTCAGTACCTAGAATGTCCCAGAATAAGTCTGCACCTATCAAGACATCTATGTCGGCTGGTTTGTGAAACATGGGATCAGCCAGCTGAATATTTTCAGGTAACTTCAAAGAACCAATATAGATGGGAACCTTCGGCAGTCGACCTGTCAATTCCTTCAACACAAGACATGAACAACTTATGTTAAACTTACTATTTATTGATTATAATTTAATATTACAACTTTCAATAACATTATTTGTTAATGTGTTTCCTATGCCAATGACCTTTAGAGTGTCAATGGGATGGGACATTAATGATAACCTGATCTTTAGGGATTCGGTTATAAAAGATGATTGGCAGCCACAGTCCAATAGTGCACGAACTTTGACCTTTTGCTGGCCAAATGGATTCGATACCTCTACCATGGCTGTTGACAATATTATTTGACTTGTATTTTTATTAGAATAGTTTGCTACTATCTCACCTGGCTCATCAACCGAAGCGAGACATGCCGACGTTAGCGGACGGTGTAGCAAGCTATTATGCCTCTCAGTGCAGCCAGACTCTTGGCATGACCTGAATCGACAATCCTTAACGGAGTGACCCTGTCTCAAACAGTTAATGCAAAGTTAACCTTGTCACATCCGTCATTCTATCATCAATACCCTTAGCCTTAAATGTTGGACAGTCATAAATTCTATGACGCTCGTCGCAAACAATACAGGAATAACCCTTCAGTCCTTTATTCTTATTATTATCACTAGTACTTGCAAAAGATTTAACATTGTTATTCTGACTCTTCCTTTGACTTTGTTTATTTGGTGTTGAACGGTGAGGAGGAGTAGGCTTCTTTGAATCTATGTTGCCAGAATTATTAGAACTGCGATTTGCAGATTCAAGTACACTAGCACGATCCGTAATAAATTTAAAAAACTGCTCTAAATTTGGTAGCTGACTTCCTAAACTACTGCGATATTCCTCCCATTTCAACAAGGTTTGACTATTGAACTTGGCTGACAACATGAATATAATAATGATATCCCGATTACCCGTTGGTTATCCCAAGCTGACCAAGGCACGTAAGTTTTTAGTAATATGATCAACTAAATATCTTAAAGATTTTTCTTCTGACTCACCTGGAAGCTGTTTTATATTCAGTAATGAATCAAGATGATGATCAATTAATATTCTATTGTTATCATACCGTTGACAAAGCAGCTTCCAAGCCTCAGTAAAATTTTTAGCAGAAACTTCTAGATTGTAAACAATTCTGGCTGCATCACCTTGTAAGTATGAATTTAAATAATAAAACTTATTAATTTCAGAAATACGGTCATTTTTATGTATTAAACTTTCAAAGGTATCTCTAAACTCTAACCAACGGAAAAATTCACCATTAAACTTAGCTATTTGTATTTGTGGGAGCTTTAATCCTAAATTCTTATGATCTTCCAGACAACATGAAGCATAGTGATCAGAACTATGTCTCTGTTCGCATGCATTTTTCTGAGAAAACATGTCTAATAAGTTCTTAGCAGTGGCTATGTTAATTACTATGTCTTGCTCAATGTTGTCTCGTTCATCAATTTCAGCATCAATGTTGTCAGAACCCAGAACCTCTATTTCACTTTGCAAGTCATCAACTTTAACAGATAATGCCTCAAACTTTGCCAGCTTTAAATTTAACTCGGTCAATTGAATGTTATTCAATTCCTCTTGTTTAGAAATGTTACATAAATAGTTTTTAAACTTAGTAATTTGCCCTTTAGCGGATGCTCTTTTTGTTAACAATTCTTTATAACGTTGCTTAGCTTCAGGCATTGTGAATAAAGATTGTTATGAAAGTTGAGGAATTATCACAAAGACAATAAAAAGAATGGGCTCACGTTCCTCGTCTCGGTGTCACCTGCCGATTAAGAAGCCGGGTGCGCACGATCAGTGGAGCGCCAGCCGGACAGTTATGCACTCTCGATCTGGCAGACAAGCGAGCACGGCGATTATGACCTGAAATAGTCGGCAGACTACTAAATATCGAGACACTAATACTCGTATTTTGTAAATTGGGGGCAAGTACTATTGAAACGTTGAGCTGAGACCGGATTTACAATTCTTGTAATCACCTTATTTACACAAATGGTTGCTATATATGGATATTTTGGTATTAGGAAAGGTACCTATTTAGGGTTTTTAAATGACGGAAAGGCACTCAACTTCGGGGCGACGCGGTGACGCTCTCGATTCTCGACTTGGCGGGTTTCGGGGGCTTCGTCGTCGATTCCCTCGTATGTAGGTAGGTAGCAATTCCAACGAAGATTTTTTCTTTGTGGTCACGGATTTCTTGTTTTAGTTCCCCTCATGGGCCACCATGTTATATCTTTGGGGATATAATGGTGCAAAAAAGGCGAATTACTTGTATAATATTATTTATTTTACGACGAGGATGTTACATCAAGGCTTTTCTTTTTGAATATTGGCGCCAATTGGCGGGAAAAAGTCCACAGATAAAATATAAAAGTCACAACGTCACTGTGACTCTGACACTGATGGCGATGTTGCCATTGTAATAATATATTAAAATGTTGCCACTTTTTGAAGGCCTTTTGTAAAGCCTGAACATTATGCAAGTCTTTCAGTTTAGATTCCGTGTGAATAGCGCAGATATGTGACAGCGCGACAGCTGCGTCATTTTCATTTCCTGGTCTATAGACAATATCATATTTGTAGCAAGATAATTCTAATCGCCATCTCTCTATTTTTTCGTTCTTTATCTTACTTGTATGTGTGCGATTGAACATAAAAGAAACAGGTCGTTGGTCTGTGATCAGTCGAAAAGATCTTCCAATCAAGTAATGTCGCCATTTACGGAGAGCTTCGACAATGGCATACGCTTCCTTTTCTATTGCTGAATGTCGCTTTTCTGTTATGGATAGTGTGCGCGAAAAGAAAGCTACTGGGCGTCCTTCTTGGGTCAATGTAGCCGTAATAGCATTATCGGAGGCATCTGTTTCGATTGTAAACATTTTGTTTTCATCGATAGCAAATATTGTAGACTTTGCAATGCAGTTCTTTAAGTCTTCAAAAGCAGATTTGGCTTCATCATTTAATGGAAAATCTGGATTCACGAGGTTGTGTATTCTTTCCGAGAATTTTGGTATCCACTTTGAATAATGCGAAAACATACCGAGAGCTCGTTTAAGTGAAGTGTTGTCAGTCGGTATAGGCATGTTAATAAGTGGTTGGAGTCGCTCCGGTTCAGGTTTAATTGACTTTTTTGAAATGTTGTATCCTAGTAGGTTAATTGTTTTTATTGAAAACATCGATTTCTCTTTGTTAACAGTTAAACTGTACTTCTCAACTGCATCCATGAATCTTTTTAAATTCATATCATGTTCTACTCTGTCTTTTCCGCATACAGTGACGTCATCTAAATAGGCATATGTATCTGTCAAATGTTCTTCTTTTATTAACCAGTCCATGACTCTTTGAAATCCACTGACACCATTTGTTACGCCAAACGGAATACGACAAAATTGATACAGTTTCCCGCATGCCTCAAATGCTGTGTATTGTTTTTCTGCTTCCATTATAGATACCTGATGGTAAGCACTTTTTAAATCAATTTTAGAAAAGAAGTCGTATTTTGAAACGTCATTCACCATTTTTTCTATGTTTGGTAAAGGGTAGGCATCCAAATCTGTATATTTGTTAATGGTCTGAGAATAGTCTATAACCAATCGTTTGCGGTGATTTTCATTTTTGGTGATTAGAACTTGAGCTCGCCAAGGTGATCTGCTCTCTTCGATAACTCCGTCTGCTAAGAGCTGACTTATTTCATTTTCTATGAATTTAAGATCATCGTTACTGTATTTTCTAGACTTTACAGCAATTGGTAAGCAGTTGGAATGTAAATTCTAAAATAAGGGAACTGGTGGGACAGAGGAAGCCAGCACACTACATATTTGTAATGGTTTTCTAGATCCACCAAAAGTAATTTCAAGTTTCGAGTGTTCTTTCAGTATATTATGTCCTATGATAACATCAGCGCAAAGATATTTAACGATAAGAAGCGAAGCTTTTTCGTAAACATTGCCATTTAGAACAATATTTGCTTGAAGTAGCCCTTCGCAATTGATTGTGTGAGTTGTTTGGGCCATTGTTATTGATTCATTATATTCTGCTTTCTTAAAAGAAGAATTTGAAAAAAAAACATAATTAATAAAGCTTTTAGAGCTTCCAGAGTCAATTAATGCGTTTGCTTTTTTGCCGTTAACTTCAATAGTGGCGACTGATTTCTTTAAACTAGCCGGAGCAGCAACAGCCGTAACTTCGTTCAATATATTTTTAGGAGATCCATCAGGAGCAGGAGCAGCGTTAAAATTTGTCTTAAGGCTCCTACAAACATTTGCAAAATGTCCCCTATTCTGACAATTTTGGCAATTCGCATTAAAAGCTGGACAGTTCCGACGCCGGTGAATTTTATCTCCGCAGAAAAAGCATTGTCTCGAATCGTATTCTGGTGATAGTAGTTTATTTTTGTATGTCGTTGCCGTCTTTGGCAATGCCATGACAAGAGATTCACCAATGGTCGTATTGTTAAATGTTTGCGCATTATTTTCAGCAGTTTCAATTGCTTGTGCCTGGCTAGCAGCTTCATCCAACGTCATGTTAAAATTTTCTAGCAAGCGCTCACGAATTTTATGCGAAGTAATGCCAGAAATAAATCTCTCTCTCGTCTCTTATACAATCATTCCTATTACTTTCTGCATCAACATTTTTAAATTGCAGTATTATATGATGTGCACTCACTTATGTATTCGTATACTTTGGGTGATACATGATTAATAAAAAGTTGCATCTTCATCGCATCATTAATTTTCTTCTTTGATTCATTCGCAATCAGAAAATTTCTAAAAGTAGATACCGAATGGGTCCATTCTTGAGCCGCAGTAGTCGATGACAGATCAAGGTATAGAATATTATGGTCGAAGATATTTCTCCATCGTTGCAGTTAGTATTGAAGAGTATTTTGCATAATTAAAGTTGAATAAATTGTTATGAAATGACAATAGCGAAATACAACCAAATGTTGGCTTTATTCAACTTTAAATTCGTACAGACATTCTGACAACTTCAAACCCATTGAAAAGCATAGACTCGTAAAGTCGTAACGAGTCTGTATGTGGCGACTAAGAAGTTCACCACAGTATGTTTATAGTTCAGTTCAGTTTAGTTAATCGGTTAAAATCACAACAATCTTCATACGAGATCAAAGTAGAAACTGAAAATGTTGAAGTTACTTGTCCATTTGGTCTTGATGATCAACGTAGCAAGGACACAGGGTTAGGATGATGTAGATAAAGACAGCGCACATTGAGCTGAAAATCGACTCTGATAGACATATCATATTTTTTCCCAAATGTCCACTTTTATGACTTGAATATGTTTTGGGAGACTAAATACATGCCTAAAAATATCAACATTGAATAGCATTGCAAACAACGCAAACAGAACTTTTTCATTAAAAGGACTTGTCTGGTGGGGCAATGGACGATTGCCTAGGTAGTCAAAAACAATGTTCAGTAATGATTGTTATACTCGTATTATTATATTCGTCATATTTTATAGTTTATCAATTAATAAAATTAAGGAGTAAGGAACTTGCGTGGGAGTCAGAAACTGGTCAAAATAAGGTTACGTTTTTTTTAATATAACGCCATCTGTGAGAAATCATCGGTAATAATTGGTGTTATGCCTTTGTGAGGTTAGTGAAACATTTAATATTTTGTTGGTTTGAGATCAGATTCTGCAGTTTTTTTTTTATATTTCTATTTGTGTAACAAAAATGTAAAGCACCTATTTCAATATAACTATTAAATAAGTGCTTAACATTTATTTATTTATCACAGTGTTCTTATTTTTTATTGTACACATAAATACTTGTACACATAAAATTATATTTTTATCATCTTTAATCCCGTATTTTGGTTTCTATCCTCAATACCCATAATATTATTTATATTTAGGTACATACTTGTTGGTAATGAATTGGGATTAAAATAAATAAATATATGATAGCGCTGGCAAACAAAAACAGTACCACAGACTAAAACAAACGTCATAACGGATGATGACGTAACGGAAACACGAATCAGAGCATTAAAATATAAATAAGTGATTTTGCATTACATTATAAAATCATATTAAATTAAGTATTGTTAATTTTAAGGTTCCTTTTTACATCCGTTTTAATTTAAAACTCTAAAATGGAAATTGGAATACAGTCCGTTTAAATAAAATAATTGTTACATAACTAAATTTACAATTTAAGTATTTAAAAAGTGTTATTAATTACAAATCAAAATATTGTGCGCTATTTCATATTGTTTACTAAATTAAATCTAAACTTTATTGTAAAACAAATATCACCGGAAGTCGTTGCTGTTTGACGTTGACAGTTGTTTGAAAGTATAAATAGCGTTGCTCTAGTGGCAAAGCGATCACCCCGCCCGATCGCGTCATCCTCTTCGCAGGATACTCCCATCCCACCTAATTCTGGCCCTAAGAAGGTCCCTCCGCCACCACCCGTGTTCATACAGGACAAGGGCAAGTGGACGGACGTCTCTAGATGGTGTTGCGACCAAAAAATCGCATACACCAACGCTAGGAACACCCAACAGGGTATTAAAGTAAATGTCCCTACGTCCCGCGATTATAGGGACCTCACTAGTCTTCTGAGACAGAGAAAGGTAGCATTCCACACTTTCTCTCTCCCAGAGGAAAAACAGACCCGCGTTGTCATCAAAAGGATGCCACGCGAAATATTAGCCGCAGATATTTTAGCCGACCTTCAGTCGCAAAATATCCCAGTCGATGAAGTCCATCGTATGCACCGCGCTAGAGGCGGAGAGCAATACGACATGGTACTAGTTATCTGTCCCCCAGTACAGGGTTATCACCCTATATTTAAAGTTAAATCTATCTGCCACCTCACGGGTCTCGAGATCGAGAAACCCAGGAAAAATGGCATAGTAGGGCAATGTCACAATTGCCAACTCTACGGTCACTCTCAAAAGTTTTGCCACGCGACTCCCAGGTGCGTAAAGTGCCTGGGCGCGCATGGGACTTCTGAGTGCTCCCGACCAAAAGACCATTCCCAATGCCTCACGCCACCTAGCTGCGTGCTATGCGGGCAAGAGGGCCACCCTGCCAACTACCGTGGCTGTCCCAAAGCTCCCAAGTCGTCATCCCCTAAACTGACCAAGCGCGCAGGCGCCCATCTACAGAGGGAAACTCCCTCAAATTATAGAATCCCATCCTCTCAACTTCCTGAGAGATTAAGCCCTCAGAGGCCCACTCCGTGGAATTATCTCCAGCAGGCCTTTCCAGCCATGGCTACCTTCCAACTCCCCCCCCCACCCCCCCCTTATGGGCCCCCGTTATCACCCCCCCGCGCCCCTTAATAAGCCCGCACCTGCTCCTATAGCACCGCGTCCGCAACCCGCGAACACTCCCGTAGCCTCTTCTAGCATGCCTCAAAATGTCCTTTCCTCCGCGATGACATTCCTCTCTCCTCGCGCTTTCCAAATGGCCAGTCAACTTGAGGCCGCCCAAGACGCCTGTGATCTCATAAAGATCCAAGCTATTTACAACGCGTATCCAGACATTACGCGTGCTCTGACATCCCGCGCCTCCCATAGAACCCACAATGTCTAACACCATCTTAGCTAGGTTCAAACCCCGATCCCTCATGTTAGGCATCTTCAATGCAAACGGCATTAATGGCCAACGCGACGAGATCGCGAAATTCCTCCGCGATCACCACATAGACGTCTTCCTCTTACAGGAATCCTTCCTCAAACCTAATAAACGAGATCCGTCAATCGCTAACTATCGTGTAGTTCGCAACGATAGGACTCGTTGTCACAAGGGCGGCACCCTTATCTATTATAAAAAAGACCTCTATTGCATCCCCATGGATCCTCCCCCGCTCTCAGTATTAGAAGTCTCCATCTGCCACCTAGGCATGTCAGGCCATCAGCCGATCACCCTTATATCGGTCTACCTTCCTCCCCAACCCACTTCAGAGGACCCCCGACTCTTTGCAAACGATCTCTCTATCTTATTTGGCCTGAGTAACTCCGTTATCATGGCGGGCGATCTCAACGCCAAGCATCCCTCCTGGAATAGTACCAGAACCTCCACCAGAGGACAACACCTGTTTGACCTCTCTGCCTCTATGATTTTTGATGTCATCGCTCCGATGACCCCAACCCACTAGCCTCATAACCCTAACCATACACCCGATGTCCTAGACTTGGCGCTCCTTAAGAACGTCAATCTACGTTTAGACTCAATAGAGACGGTACACGAGCTTAACTCTGATCACCGTCCCATAGTCATAAGACTGGCTCCGCGCATAGGTCTCTCCGACCCCAATCAACCTCCCGTCACTAAAAAGGTAACGGACTGGAAGAAAGTAAGCACCCAGCTGAAATCCAACACGTCCCCCCAATTAGATAACATCCCCGATCAGTTTGACTCTATCTCGGACACGATGGCCGCGATCGACTCATTCACGGATCACATACAATCTGTCGTGAACGAATGTTCAAGGGAAGTCACAGTGACGGATGACCGTCGCTGGAAGCTACCTGACGATGTACGTAATCTGTTGACTGAGAAGAACGCGTCTATCCGTGCGTACAGTAGCTTTCCCTGCGACGCGAACAAAGCCCATATGCGCTACTTACAGAGAACTGTAAGGAAACGCGTAGCGGAGCTGCGTAACGCGGGCTGGGATAAGATGCTAAGCGAGTTAGAGCCTACCCATCTAGCCTTCTGGGAACTTCAGAGGAAACTCAAGTCCCCGCAAGTCACTTCAATGCCCCCATTAGTACGTCCTGATAAGACCATTGCATTCGACGACGTCGACAAGGCCGAGTGCCTAGCCGACAGTCTAGAAGCTCAGTGCTCACCCAGCTCCCTACCAGTAGACCAAGCTCACCTCGCAGAGGTAGACGCGGAAGTCGAACGTAGAGCCTCTCTCCCTCCCGTAGAAGACCCTGAGAATCCTCTGCCTCCCGTCACTCCAGACGAAGTGCACGATATCATCAAGGGTCTTAAAGCTCGTAAAGCCCCCGGTTCAGATAGACTCACCAACAGAGTGGTCCAGCTTTTCCCTGCCCACTTGATAATGTTATTGGCCACCATCTTCAATGGTGCCCTAAGCAACAATATCTTCCCACAAACGTGGAAAGAAGCCAACGTCATCGGCATCCCGAAGCCAGGCAAACCCAAGTCTGAGCCTTCTAGTTACCGTCCCATTAGTCTGCTCAAGGTTCTCGGCAAAATCTATGAGAGGCTTATTTATAAGCGTCTCAGAGAATACGCCGAGACCAAGGGCCTTATTCCCAACGAACAGTTCGGCTTTCGAACTCAGCACTCTAGCGTGCATCAGGTCCACCGCATCATCGAGGACATAAGCGCTGGTTTCCAGCGCGGCTTGATGACGGGTGCTATCTTCTTCGACATAGCGAAAGCTTTTGACAAAGTCTGGCACAACGGCTTATTATATAAGCTCTACAAACTCGGTGTGCCAGATCGTCTCGTGCTCATATTACGAGACTTTTTGTCGAATCGCACCTTCCGCTATCGCATCGAAGGAGCGCTCTCCTCCCCCCGACCCTTACGCGCGGGTGTCCCTCAGGGCTCCGTGCTATCTCCTCTCATTTTCACGCTGTTCACCAGCGATATCCCTAAAAGTAACAAGGCGCAGTTGGCTCTGTTCGCAGACGACACGGCCATTTACTATTCAGGCAGAAGCCCCGACGCGATAGCTCTCACTCTGTGGTATTCCATTATTTGGAACAGTTTATTTACGTATAAACACGTTACTCTTTCTTTATGTTATTATATTAAACAAACCACCTTTTGATATATTTTCCTATTGATATTCTATGACACTTATATTTAACTCACTTTTATATTCTATAACATTGTTTACCTCTGTAAAGCATACTTTTAATTATCTCTTGTTTTAGCATCCAAATCGATTTTATAGTATTTAACTTTCCCTTTTGTAAAAACTTTAGAATATTTATATTCTGACGTTTTCATCTTAAACTGTCATCTGTCGTAATTTACTTTTCTAAAACATAGACAGAACACATCATAGATAAATACACTCTATCTTATCTCATAAAGTGGGTGTACACACTGAACCTTCGCAATAAGCGTAGATCTAAGATTTCTCCTCTGTAAGCCGTTTTTATTAGTGCTGGTCATATCTAAATTAAGAATTAACTTGAATATATTTTTAAAACGTTTAAAATATGACACAGAACGATAAAAACGGTCTTCATATTTTTAGGTCTAGTCTTGTCTTAGCCCTCGGGGAGTCGGAGACAGTCGCTGTTTTTCTGCTCTTAAGTCTGATTTGTCGAACAGTTAGCTACTCGAATATTAGTCTCATGTAACTAGCATAACTAGCGTGCGCGGGTGTTCTAATCATACTGTGTAACTTGAACTATCGACCCTGAGTATATTATAACAATAAACATTCTAATACTGTGTAATACCTGTGTTTAATTCGCTCGGCACTCCTGCCTAGCCCTGTAGAAGGTTCTCACTTCAAAAGAACTCTAATCACGCGGCGTGAGGCGCCGCGAGTACACGCACACAAAGGCCTCCGACGCTAGACGACGTTACTCTCCGAGAGAGACCTCCGCCGTCACCTGTGACGCTAGCACGGTCCTCCCGCTAGGTGAGGCGCCTCAAAGCGCCTCCGAGATCTACAAACTCTCACAACCTCCTCTCTATTCCACAAGCTGGAGTGTATCTCAAGGGTGAATAATCCTCAGCCCAGCCTCCTCCACGCTGCCTGCGGCCTGCCTGTTTGCCTGCCCACCTTTTCCACTACCTGCCTGTTCCTGCCTAACCCGAGCCTGTCCTGTGTCCTAAACTTATCTTACTTTTACTAATTTTAAGTTTTAATTTTAATACCTTTTTATTTTAATTTAATTTGTGACCTACGTTTCCCTCCACGGAGGAAAACGTTACGTTACAGTTTGGCGCCCAATCTCTTAGAAACGCACACCCTGCTCGACACTAACACCCTCTTCATACATCTCAACACTCTTACACTCTTAAACTTAGACATAACGTCCTTACACTCTTTAACTTTGGCGCAAACGTTACAGTTTGGCGCCCTTATACCTTCTTATACACTAAACACCTTTCTAAACACATCGCAAGACTCTTACAATCTTTAACTTAGGCACAACGTTACAGTTCGACACGCAATACCTAGAACCACACACTCCCCTTAAACATAGTCTTAACACTCTTTCACATAGGCGCAAAAACGTTGCAGCTTAACACCTAACTTTAGAACTTAACATCCTATTATACTCTCTTATACACTCGTACTTTATATTTTCTTACTATTACCGCACTATATTTTTAACGTGGGCTCGATTTTCAAAATTCAAAAAAATACTTTATCTAGTATAAATTTTTCGGATATCCTTTGGCAATGATTTTTTACCTTATTTACTTCTTAATCCCTATAATCTCTTATCTATTGTCTAAAATGAAACTTCAATGGAGTACCTATATCTTAAAGGAACCCCTAGAGGATAATTTTTCTTTAATTTAAAACAACATATCAACATATTTAATTTGAATAACTTAAACGGACTACTTCAGTCATATACAATTTCTTCACTGTCCGCAGTAGACATTCAAATTATTTTTTCATAGATTCTTTACAATTATTATTATTATACCCTTTACTCTTTGTATCATATACACCAACCCTCACTACTTAACCCTTTAGGTATATTTTGTATCCCACCTTTTTTTTTAATTTTAACCTCGGCTTTTCAGCCATCTTATTCCACTTGAACTCATTGATGAGCGGTCCCTACACAACTCATTAAATAAGCCCATGTGTATACCTTCTTCCCTCTCAAAGGAAACTCTCCTATCTTAAAGAGTAAATCCCCTCTCTTAAAGGGTAAACTCTTAACTTTTAATTCTACGAGCGGTTCCTACACAACTCGATAAACAAGCCTATGTGTATACCTTTAACTTTACGAGCGGTTCCTACACAACTCGATAAACAAGCCTATGTGTATACCTTTAAACTTAATTCTCTTAAACTTAGGTTTCTCTTAAACCTAGATTCTTCTTAATACCTTTATAAACTTAATTCTCTTAAACTTAGGTTTCCCTTAAACCTAGATTCTTCTTAAACTTGGGTTTTCTTAAATCCTTTAATTGGGTTTCTTAAACTCCCAACTCTTGAGCGGTTTGGCAACTCATTTAAAAAAGCCTCCAATGCCTTGTAAATAGCTTCATATCGGGTCTTCAAACAGGTGCGGGTTACGACACCTAATTAAAAAAAATAAGCCTTCGTAATTTTATCAAAATAATTCCTTGAGGAGTATGCGTCTTAGAACGTGAACCATATCCCATATGTGTGTTTGAATGAGAGTGTTTGACGAAAGTATGAAAGATGTTGTGTGTTAGACCAAGGATTTATTTAAACATTCAAAATTTTCAACGTATTGAAAATTTTTCTTGGGTCGTCGGGGAAATGTGGTATTCCATTATTTGGAACAGTTTATTTACGTATAAACACGTTACTCTTTCTTTATGTTATTATATTAAACAAACCACCTTTTGATATATTTTCCTATTGATATTCTATGACACTTATATTTAACTCACTTTTATATTCTATAACATTGTTTACCTCTGTAAAGCATACTTTTAATTATCTCTTGTTTTAGCATCCAAATCGATTTTATAGTATTTAACTTTCCCTTTGGTAAAAACTTTAGAATATTTATATTCTGACGTTTTCATCTTAAACTGTCATCTGTCGTAATTTACTTTTCTAAAACATAGACAGAACACATCATAGATAAATACACTCTATCTTATCTCATAAAGTGGGTGTACACACTGAACCTTCGCAATAAGCGTAGATCTAAGATTTCTCCTCTGTAAGCCGTTTTTATTAGTGCTGGTCATATCTAAATTAAGAATTAACTTGAATATATTTTTAAAACGTTTAAAATATGACACAGAACGATAAAAACGGTCTTCATATTTTTAGGTCTAGTCTTGTCTTAGCCCTCGGGGAGTCGGAGACAGTCGCTGTTTTTCTGCTCTTAAGTCTGATTTGTCGAACAGTTAGCTACTCGAATATTAGTCTCATGTAACTAGCATAACTAGCGTGCGCGGGTGTTCTAATCATACTGTGTAACTTGAACTATCGACCCTGAGTATATTATAACAATAAACATTCTAATACTGTGTAATACCTGTGTTTAATTCGCTCGGCACTCCTGCCTAGCCCTGTAGAAGGTTCTCACTTCAAAAGAACTCTAATCACGCGGCGTGAGGCGCCGCGAGTACACGCACACAAAGGCCTCCGACGCTAGACGACGTTACTCTCCGAGAGAGACCTCCGCCGTCACCTGTGACGCTAGCACGGTCCTCCCGCTAGGTGAGGCGCCTCAAAGCGCCTCCGAGATCTACAAACTCTCACAACCTCCTCTCTATTCCACAGGCTGGAGTGTATCTCAAGGGTGAATAATCCTCAGCCCAGCCTCCTCCACGCTGCCTGCGGCCTGCCTGCTTGCCTGCCCACCTTTTCCACTACCTGCCTGTTCCTGCCTAACCCGAGCCTGTCCTGTGTCCTAAACTTATCTTACTTTTACTAATTTTAAGTTTTAATTTTAATACCTTTTTATTTTAATTTAATTTGTGACCTACGTTTCCCTCCACGGAGGAAAACGTTACGTTACAACTCTCCAAACCGCAGCCGACAAGCTCGGCAAGTGGTTCAGAAAGTGGAGAATCGAGGTCAATCCCGATAAGAGTCAAGCGGTTCTCTTCAAGAAACCGAGACTCAAAAAACTTATTAACACGCTCCCCCGACCAATCACCATGTTTGACAAGCCGATCCCCTGGGAGAAGCGAGCCAAATATCTAGGTGTGGTCCTCGATTTTAAACTCACATTCTCCGAGCACATAAAGCAGGCACGCTCGCGAGCCGCTTTCGCTCTCGGTAGGCTCCACTCCGTTCTCAATGCACGAAGCAAATTGTCACTCAGGTGCAAATTGCGTACCTACACGGCGTGCATTAGACCCATTATGACCTATGCGTGTGCCGCCTGGGCACAAGCCAAACCCTACCATCTCCATAAGATGCAGACCCTCCAAAACCGTTTCCTTCGAATGGCGACGACTTCCCCCTGGTATGTTAGGAACGAGATCCTCCATCTCGACCTTAAAATCCCCACAATAGCCCAATTTCTAAAACGCAATGAAACGCGTTATTTTGATAAAGCCGCAATACATCGCAACCATCTGGTTGTGAAGGCCGCCAGTTATATTTCCTCTGGAATAAGTAAAATCCGCCGTCCAAGGCATGTTCTCAACGACCCAGATGACCCCATAACCCTCCTCCAGGAGAGCAATAGGGCCACCAGTACAGTAAAGAAACACACACACCGACACACGTTCCGACCTCGCCGCAGAGGTCCGCGACCGCGTCCCTCCCGAGTAAATGATACTCCCCCCCGACCCTTGCTCGACGATGCGCCAGCCCGCGTTGAAGCTGAGCCCGTAGTCTTAAATTCCCCGAATAATAATAATCTATGTTTGATCCAGCCTTCAGGTCTTGCTGTCCTCCCCCCAGCGACGCCCTAAGCCGAGGTCCGTACCCCACAGGGGGTGCCCTTAGCGAGCGTTCGCCTAGTTTTAATTAGAATAGTTTATGCCCCTGGCTGGAGGCTTTAAGTGTAGAAGCCTAAGGCAGCCACAGGAAAGTCCGGTTAAGCAGCTACGACCTCCTCAGAGGTTAACTGCGAGATGCCCTATATAAAAAAAAAAAAAGGCAAAGCGATCAGTATTGAATTCTGACTAGTATATAGTTATCTGTGATTGAATTGTATTTTGTACTGTGTGCATCTCGATGTAAAATGAAGTTGTGTGAATCATTGTTGGTTTTGAGTGATAAAAAGTGTTTACAAGATGTCTGGTCGTTATCATTTGAGATCCCCGAGCCCTACCGCTCTAACATATATATATTTATTGCCAAACAAATTCCTTTATTGTAGGTACATACTTGTTGGTAATGAATTGGGATTAAAATAAATAAATATATATATTTATTGCCAAACAAATTCCTTTATTGTAGGTACATACTTGTTGGTAATGAATTGGGATTAAAATAAATAAATATATATATTTATTGCCAAACAAATTCCTTTATTGTAGGTACATACTAAAATAATATGATTAAAAAAAATAACTGTCTTCGAGAGACACCAAAACATTGTCCAAAAAATGACACTGGTGCTAGCAGGTTGTATTGTTACCTTGCCAAGATACCTAGCGTCATGACATGACAGCAACACCGGTTGTTGCTGTCATGTCATGACGCTAGGTATCTTGGCAAGGTAACAATACAACAGATCCCCGAGCCCTACCGCTCTAACATAGGTATATATATTTATTGCCAAACAAATTCCTTTATTGTAGGTACATACTTGTTGGTAATGAATTGGGATTAAAATAAATAAATATATATATTTATTGCCAAACAAATTCCTTTATTGTAGGTACATATTAAAATAATATGATTAAAAAAAATAACTGTCTTCGAGAGACACCAAAACATTGTCCAAAAAATGACACTGGTGCTAGCAGGTTGTATTGTTACCTTGCCAAGATACCTAGCGTCATGACATGACAGCAACAACCGGTGTTGGTTGTAGAGAAGTGATGGCGGCGGTGTTGATGATGCATGTTCAATGTTCAATATCTGAAAATATTATTAAAATACATTTTATTACAAATGTCATGAAATAACTGGGAGAAATGTGCTGCACAATAGGTTCACCACGCCCAAATCCTTCGGGAATCGCTGGCTGTTATGTTTATGTTGAGTTTTTACATGAAGAACACTCCTTCCATCTTTTGTGATCGTCGTTTCCATCACGCGTCTATCCAGTTTTGAGAGATCTGTCCCATTCATTTTGCCATTTTCTTTCAGACTTTACTTATTTATAATAAAAATGTAGTCGGGTAATAAATAATTTACCTGATAATTATTATCATTGGAAATAACCCTGGGGTACTAAAGTGCTGTCCACTGCAACAGTATAGAATCGCCGGCCTCTTGGATTTCTGAGCTCGACTGAGATATCACATCCACGGCAGACGATTGTATGACCAAACAGTCTCTTATTGTCAGCAACTTCGGTATGTAATTATTTATAACAGTCGTGACAAGCATACCGAGAATCCCCCGTGCCTCGGAAAGCACGTTAAGCCGTTAGTCCCGGCTGTCATTCATGGATCGTTGACAGTCGTTACGAGTCGTCAGAAGCCCGAAAGTCTGACACCAGTCTTACCAAGGGTATTACCCAGTTACTGGGTTGTGGAGGTCAGATAGGCAGTCGCTCCATGTAAAATACTGGTATTCAGCTGCATCCGGTTAGACTGGAAGCCGACCCCAACATAGTTGGGAAAAGGCTAGGCAGATTGATTGTGACAAGCATATCGATCTAATGGGAGCTGGAACAATAGCAAATATCATTGTATTTTTAAAATTATCACACAATTGGTCAATATATTGCCTTCACTGCATGGTTTACATGACTGCCGCAGTAGGCGTACCTACCTGATTTGCTCACCATCGAGCGAATCTCACTTGCAAGGGTAAACACAGCCTTGACACGATATTGTCATGATTTCTTTGATTAAATTTAAAAAAATGTATTACTTAAATATTGAATTATAATATCCACTGTGGCAACACTGTCAAAGTACAAATTATTATTATTATAACAATGTTTTAAATGTATTTTCATTATTGCAACTCAATGCATTATTTTACTTTGGCAACACTCAGAAATAACGGTTATGATAATATCCATGGTATAATAAAACAAGGTATGGCATTCCGGGAGCGACACATGCCTACGTCACTATTCAGTTGCCACTTTATTGCAACAAAACTCGAATTTAAGGAAAGATTTTCAATCACCATTCTGTTAAAAAATATATACAAAGCATTGAAATTGTCGTTTCGTTTGTCTTATCAAACGAAACAAACATATACCAACGTAATTTTTAATTAAAACCTCATTATTGTATCAGATTCGCATAAGTAATAAAGGAGGTTGGGGAGTTATTATTACACACTACTGGTAACACAGAAACGGGCTGTCTAATTGGCATTCTGACATTTTGTCATGTATCGCTATACTTGTCGAACCCGTATGTTGGTCTCGCTCAGTCCCATTGTACACAGAGATTCTCAAACATTTAGTTGTGGACGTCTAACAAGTTGTTTTGTTAATTTTTTTCTTTGACCACAATATCAATAAAAGCTTTTAAAATGGTTCGTTGTTCAATTCGGAACTGTAAGAATAAAAGTGTAAAAGGTGGAACAATAAGGTTTTTTTCATTTCCTCTAAAAGAATCTGTAGCCAATGAATGGCTGCGCTATTGTGGACCTAAAACAACCACAAAAAATGGTAAGTATGTAAAATTACTAATGTATTATTGTAATTGGTTGTGGTTGGTTGCATTCTAAATCGCTAATGCTAAATCGCGGTAAGGTTATTACTGTTTTTATAACCTTTGTTTAACTAAAGATTACTGCACAGAGTTGACAGCTTGGCGGTCAATGTGTAAAGTCGAGATGGTTAAAAGAAACTCACACTAGGGCCTCTGGTGTTTCATGTGCCCAGTTAAGTTTATGTGAAGTAAAATATTTTTTGTTTTTTGATTTTGAATAAAACTTCGTAAGTAGACGAGTTTAACAATGTGTGTGAGTATTATTTTAGTAATCCCTAGAATCCACTTATTATTAAGAATGAATATACACTTATATTATGAATGCTAAAGTAGATTTAACTAATTTGTTTTTTTTTGTCTAGGGAAACCTACAACGCGCGGGTAGAGCTACAGGCAAAAGCTAGAAGTAATTCAATAATTTTATAAAATTTCCCCAAACTAAAAAGTTTGAGAACCATCGATAGCGGTGATGACGTAGTCTTGTGTCTCCCACGTGACCACTGTGTTTCGGAGTGCCATACCTTGTTTTATTATACCATGATAATATCGTTATTTCTGGGTGGGGCAAAAGTCATGCTAAATTGTAAAATGTAATGCAGAGTCAGTCGTCATTGGATTGTGAAATAGTACAGTTGTGCTGATTAAAAGTATTACCAAGAAAATTGTGTTTTCTTTACAAGTCAGAAGTGGCATGGAATCACGAGCCATATTATGCCGGTAAAATTGTAAGTAGTCTTATGAATTCTTTACTTCACTGCTTTTGTACGAGATAAGTTCAGTGAGCGATGAGTATGATTCGGTAGCAATCATTGTAGCGTATTTCCCATAAGGCTAATATTTAAATCATAGTTAATAGTAATTGGGCCGATGCACGTGCTACCTTTGGTCGAGGCAACTCCTCGATAAGGTTATCGTTGCGTTGGACTAATTATAATAATATATAGTAAGTTAATAGTTGGGCTGATGCACGTGCTATCTTTGGTCGAGGCAACTCCTCGATAGGGTTATCGTTGCGTTGGACTAATTATAAACAATTAGTAAATAGTTGGGCCAGTGCATGTGGTACTCTTAGTCGAGGCAACTCCTCGATAGAGTTATCATTGCATTGGACAACTTGGAAAATAAATAAATTACAAATTATGAGATGGAATGTTGGGAATTTCTCTACGAGATTTTACTTCGAATAATTTGAATAGTATGTCAGTCTGTTCCGTTCACTGAAATTTCTGTGCAGCTATATAGTTTGATAGTTAAGCAGTAGCTTAGCCTTTGTTGTTTGCTGCAATGATTAATGACTATGCGAGCTATCATATAATAAAATGTGTATTGTGAACTCCTATACGGCGTGCACTGTGGTTTAGCCGTGTGGGCGACCTGTGATGTACGAGTATAGTGTAGACTCCTATGCGGCGTGCACTCGGGTTCAGCCATGTAGGTGAGCTGTTCAGAGATGTACGAGTATAGTGTAGATTCCTATGCGGCGTGCACTCGGGTTCAGCCATGTAGGTGAGCTGTTCAGAGATGTACGAGTATAGTGTAGATTCCTATGCGGCGTGCACTCGGGTTCAGCCATGTAGGTGAGCTGTTCAGAGATGTACGAGTATAGTGTAGATTCCTATGCGGCGTGCACTCGGGTTCAGCCATGTAGGTGAGCTGTTCAGAGATGTACGAGTATAGTGTAGACCCCTATGCGGCGTGCACTCGGGTTCAGCCATGTAGGTGAGCTGTTCAGAGATGTACGAGTATAGTGTAGATTCCTATGCGGCGTGCACTCGGGTTCAGCCATGTAGGTGAGCTGTTCAGAGATGTACGAGTATAGTGTAGATTCCTATGCGGCGTGCACTCGGGTTCAGCCATGTAGGTGAGCTGTTCAGAGATATACGAGTATAGTGTAGACCCCTATGCGGCGTGCACTCGGGTTCAGTCATGTAGGTGATCTGTTCAGAGATGTACGAAGTATAGTGTAGACCTCTAGTTTGAATAAATGACTTTTGAATTTTGAATTTTATGCGGCGTGCACTCGGGTTTAGCCATGTAGGTGAGCTGTTCAGAGATGTACGGGTATAGTGTAGATAGACCCCTATGCAGGATGCACTTGGGTTTAGCCGTGTGGGCGACCTGTGATGTACGAGTATAGTGTAGACTCCTATGCGGCGTGCACTCCAGTTTAACCATGTAGGTGAGCTATATGGAGATGTATGCGTATAGTTTATAGCAGCCACATAGGTGAGCTGTAGTTCAGAGTTTAAAATTAAAGATGAACATGTACCTACAAGTATAGTTTAGAGTTCTATGCGGCTTACACTCCAGTTTAACCATGTAGGTGAGCTATATGGAGATGTATGCGTATAGTTTATAGCAGCCACGTAGGTGAGCTGTAGTCCAGATTTTAAAAATAAAGATATAAGAGTATAGGTTAGAGTTCCATACGGCTTACACTCTAGTTCAACCATGTTGATGGCTATAAAGAGATGTATGCGTATAGTTTATAATAGCCGCATAGGCGAGCTGTAGTTTAGATTTTAAAATTAAAGATGAACATGTACCTACGAGTACAGTTTAGAGTTCTATGCGGCTTACACTCCAGTTTAACCATGTAGGTGAGCTTTATGGAGATGTATGCGTATAGTTTATAGCAGCCACATAGGTGAGCTGTAGTTCAGAGTTTAAAATTAAAGATGAACATGTACCTACGAGTATAGTTTAGAGTTCTATGCGGCTTACACTCCAGTTTAACCATGTAGGTGAGCTATATGGAGATGTATGCGTATAGTTTATAGCAGCCACGTAGGTGAGCTGTAGTTCAGAGTTTAAAATTAAAGATGAACATGTACCTACGAGTATAGTTAGAGTTCTATGCGGCTTACACTCCAGTTTAACCATGTAGGTGAGCTTCATGGAGATATATGCGTATAGTTTATAGCAGCCACGTAGGTGAGCTGTAGTTCAGAGTTTCACGTAGGCACGTAATGTGATCTTATGCAGCCATGTAGGTGAGCTGTAGTGCAAAGCTTAACGTAGACACTTATGTGATTTTACGTAGCCATATGAGTGAGCTGTACATACGTTGATACTTATTTGATCTTATACAGCTATGCAAGTGAGCTGTACTTTAGAATTTAACGTAGGCAGTTATGTGATATTATGGAGCTATGTAGGTGACTACTAGTTCAGGAGTTTAACATAGGTACTTATGTGATCTTATGCAGCCATAAAGGTGAGCTGTAGTTCAGAGTTTAGATAGATAGATTCATTTATTTGCCTGAAATATGGTATTTTACAGATTTTATAACAAATACACAATAGTGCCAACTAAATTCGGCATGCAAATTTTGTGACATTAACAATGATTCTAATTTAACAAAATAATTAAATTCCAATGTCAAAAAAATTAAAAAAAAATTTACTAAATCAAGAATTGCCTAAATTATCAAATTACAAATGTCAAATAAAAATAATTCAATTACAAATTTTCTAAAAATCAAGTTGCAAATTATAACCAAAGTAATAACGTCGAAGTAACGTTGTAACGTTAACGTTGGCACTTACGTGATCTTTTGGGGCCATGAGTTTAGCGTAGGCACTTATGTAATCCTATGCAGCCATGTACATGTGCTGTTAATAAGTCATGTAAATATGGTGTTAGTGAGCCATGTATGTGTGCTGCTAGTAAGCCACGTAGGCATGCTGCTATGAAAGCCATGTAGGTGCGCTGTTAGTAAGCCATGTATATTTATGCTGTTAGTAAGCCATGTAGGTATGCTGCAATGAAAGTCAAGTAGCAGTGCTGTTAGTAAGCCATGTAGGTATACTGCTATGAAAGCCATGTAAGTATGCTGCAATGAAAGTCAAGTAGCAGTGCTGTTAGAAAGCCATGTAGGTGTGCTGTTGGAAAGCCGTAAGGTGTGCTGTGAAGGCCAACGAAATGACAACTCCACTCCAGATCTACGCTCCAGAGCGGATCGTAAGTTTCTCTCCAGAGGCTCCTAGAAGATATGTATAGCAGGAAATGTTTATCTAGTGATTCTGAAGAGATACCTGTGAAGTTGCAGTTAGTTTTGGAAGGACTGACTGCAGATGATCTGCTGAAAATCATCTCGGCGATTCAACAAGGCACAAGTAAGAATGTTCCAACCACTAATGTAGTATTTTATCCGGATTTTAACCCTGATATTAAATCCCAAGATATTGAGTGATGGCTAAAAAGATAAAACTAATACTCCAATATTTATAATTGGAATGAAAAACAAACAGTTCAATATACCCAATCGTTAGGAATTGACAAATCCTCTGGGTCGGTCCATCTGATTCGTCCCACTTTAATAATTATAATTTAGAATTGGACAAATAACTGTAAACACGAATGGTATTCATATATTTAGGAAACATTTAACATATTAAACATTAGTTTTAACCCCGTTTGTCTCGTGGTCGCAAGCGCGGCTACTGAGCTTGGGTTCCTGGGTTCGATTCCAAGGTTGGGTAGGGTGTCGTTTGATTTTTCTATCACGAGTTTTTCAGTAGCAGCTAGATCGGAAGCTTGAAGTGTGACACCCCGTGCCTCGGAAGCACGGGAAGCAGTTGGTTCTGCGCCTGATCTCTACCCGGTCGTGTCAGGTTGCAGTCTCGTCGGGACTGTGGAGTAGGAGAGCAGTGAGGCACCTGTTTGCCGCACACATTTGTGCACTATGTCTCCTGCGTGCTTGGCTGGTCTCTGTTGAGGTTGGCCGCCCCATGGCCGGGATTCGGTCGGGAGGATTTATGAAGTGAAGTGAAGTGCAGTGCATACTCTTTTCTCTTTTCATCGGGTACTTATTAGGTGCATTGCCTGTCATATAAATAATGATATGTTACAGTGTCTTGAGTGTGTAATTGTTTTTTTTGTTACAAATTTTTCCTATTTGATGTATTGCCTCAGTGTGCGTGATTATTGCGTGCTTCGGAGTTAGCGCGCTGTAGGATGGCCGAATGTCATGATTTCTTTGATTAAATTTAAAAAAATGTATTACTTAAATATTGAATTATAATATCCACTGTGGCAACACTGTCAAAGTACAAATTATTATTATTATAACAATGTTTTAAATGTATTTTCATTATTGCAACTCAATGTATTATTTTACTTTGGCAACACTCAGAAATAACGGTTATGATAATATCGTTATTTCTGGGTGGGGCAAAAGTCATGCTAAATTGTAAAATGTAATGCAGAGTCAGTCGTCATTGGATTGTGAAATAGTACAGTTGTGCTGATTAAAAGTATTACCAAGAAAATTGTGTTTTCTTTACAATATGTCTGCGAATCTGCTGCACAGCGATGCCACAATTGATGCACCTCATCATAATATCCAAATCGAAAAGTAAAACAGAATCCTTTAAGAACTGATTTATGGTGCAGATGTCAGTCCGTGTGGTAGGTCGTTAAAAGAAAATATCAATATTACAAAATAATCGCACAGTTAGCAAGGAACGCTTTTATGCAATTTGGAACTGCAAGCAAAGAAATCATAAAATAAAAATTATATCAATTATGTCAATGTCATGTCAAAGAAATAATAAATACTTACCTTCATTTTAAGAAGTGGGTATTCAAAATAAAAACACTTTAGATGTGTACACAAAAATATGTTAGTAATATTGTAGTATTTTATACGCAATGACATTACACCAATTACCTACACACATTCCTTTGATTTAAAATAAGCGGGTTATAGTTATTATTCACATTCTTTAAAGGTAATTACGGGATAAAATGGAACGTCAAAAACATTTTTAGTACTTCCCGTTAAAAATAGCGAGGCGGAAGCTATAATTGAGCAATGTTTTTTTGAGAATTATGTTTTTTTTTAAATTACGTTAGAATTATGTTGCGCAACCTATTTTGAATTTATAAATCCATAATAAATTAAATCTTACTGTAAAACCTTAAATCATGAACATTTATCGATTCAGACCAAGACCAAAGGCAGAAACTGGACATGTCCTTAACTATGGAGCTGGCATGAAAATTTATTTATTTATTTACTTTTATTTATTTTATTTTTAAGAAAACTTACAGCTAAACAGATACAGTAAGAAATAGCTTATACAAAATATGGCCAATTACAAAAAACGTATATCTCCTCCATCGTTTAATTAGCCTTAATTCCCTTGCAGGTGATTAAACCATGAATTATTTAAAAAAAAATAACATACTCCACGAACCAGCCAGAGCCGCGAAAAAAAAAAAAAAAAATCGCTTTCGATTTAATATTTTCAAGAAATATTTTTTATCAAATATTTAACTTAATTTAAGCTTAAAATCTACAAGGACTACTTAAACGATGAACCCGACCACTATTTTGTACAAACACGCCACATGATCATACAAAATGAAGTTCAAAAAACCTAATTATGTAACGATCTTAATTAATTAAAATTCACCTTGACTTTTAATTCTCCTGACGTTATTGTTTGTAAAATTTCAGCAAATCTTCGGATTAGTTCATCATCTAATCCTGTGACAGCAGCGGTTTTTTCTGGAAATTCAAAGAATGTTGTGGCTGTGTTGCCATTTTTGGTAGTTCCATGACCCTGCGTCACCATGTCAATTAGTAGACCGAGTTCTGTTTTGAAGCGATCTTGAATTAATTTCTTCCTTGCGTCCTTTACATCTCGGTCAGCTTTGCCTTTAACAGCCCACATGTCCAATCTGTAGGACACGTGTAAAAAGTATTCCATCATATTAATACGCGCATGAAGTGGAGAAATCCCAAACTCCACCATGTCAGCTGATGTTACCAATTTTGACACTGCTTTCAAATTGTTTAGCTCAGACGGTTTCGCTAGGCATATGTAGCAAGACGCGTTTGATCTAGCTGCTGAAAGGTACGTGAATATCTTAGCATCGATCATCGTCATCAAGGGCTTGTGGCTAATTGTATTGCTGTTGCACTCAGTTTGTCGGAGAGCAGATATTTCATCCTTCATTATCTGTTCTCTGCCTTCACGACTGCTTCACTTTCTTTAATAAAAGTGAACTGCACCGGACGACAAAACAATGCAGAGCAAGGTTTCGGGTTTTTTCAAACTGTATTTTCTTCACATGTTAGTTTTAATAGCACCAATGATGTAATAAAAATACTGGAGTCATCTTGAATAGAATCCAATTTTTGTTTATATTTACTCTGGCTAGATGCTCCATCAAACCCCCATTTAGAAATTAAAATCAGTTATTTTTGCTTTAAATCTTCTGGTAAAGATTTATATATTCTATTCACTGTTAAGTCCAAGAGAGCCTGCAGAGAAATTCTGGCTGAGCTATCTGTAACCGTGATGGAATTTTCAGGTTCAGGTGGATAACATTCTTTTTTTGCTTTTTGCACTCTGTAGTAGGATGGACTCTCTAATACCTTCTCGAATTGCTGATTCTCTCAAAGTTATATATGTACGTAATTATTGCCATTTTGATAATTTAAGAGATAATATTAATCCAAGCGACTTTTGGGGTGTAAAGGTTTCCTTGCCAGCCGGTTTTTTGATCAAGTCTTGGAATCTATTAACTGTTTCTGGATTTTTCATTATGTATTCAATCACAGAAGCAATATTATCTCTTCCATCTTCCTTCTAACTTGGTACAGTCAGCATCAAAAGTTGTTGACCACATTTAGATTTTCAAAGCGCTGTACACACCGTATTCACTATTAGCACTTCGCTATACAGAGATTTTGAAAATCTAAATGTGGTCAACAACTTTTGATGCTGACTGTACAAGCTGCATATATAACAGCATTTGGTTTGAATGTAACTAAATCTTGTTGATAGGGTGCAGATTATTTTGTAAATGTTGTAGGTATTTAATTAAATTAAACTTTGTGCAACCGACTTCCTGTGCTGTAGATACCGTCTCCGCGGGTTTATTACGTATCTTGCAGAAGCCTAGGTAGATAGCGAAATTTGCGCAATAGTTGCTCTTAAATTGCAAATCCGTATTATGTATCAGCGATAACCACACAATAGCAAACTAATGATAGTGCTGCCTCTAGAAACAATCAGTTAACTAAAATGTGCAGTGGTCGCATGGTGATCGCGATTATTTTGTATTACGCATGGGTTTTGTTAGCTGAGCGACAGCCATCAGCGAGCAAATTTGGCTGTCAAATTGCGATAAGTCGCCCGCTGATTGATAAATACCAATTGGTCTTATAATTCGAAAAATTTGACCATAAATTGTGTACATTTTACTTCATCGTGTGTTCATTAAAATAAACGGTGTGGAGCTTAAAAGACTGTTCATTCGGTATATTCTAGTTATGTTTGCGTCTCTATTGACAAAGTTGACGTATTGGGTAAGGATAGCTAGAAAATCTATAAGTTCATCTAGTTGGTCGTTGGACACTCTATTTGCCATTTATACTGAAACAGCATTATGTACTGTTAACTTTATTAAGATAAGATAAGATTTATTTATTTGCTCAAATATGTGAACACATACAAGAATAAAAACGTGCATGCAGGATAAATAATAATAATTCCAGTAAGTGCTCGTAGGGATCTTGACCATCTTCCGGGCTCTGGGATTGTTCTGAAAGCCGTGGAATACCTCTCCACTCCTCAAGCACCTCAGGACATGTTGACTCCTTGTCGCTACGTCATTATGTGCTAGCGACGGTTTCCGGGGGCCCACTATTGAGTGTGCAAGTCACCCCCTGCCATTTTATCAGTGTATATCTTAACTCATCAGGCAGTGGACATAGGCCTTGCAGAGTTTTAGGTAACCAATCCACTATAGCCATCCAAACCAATAGCCCAATGTTTTTTGTTTCCATATTCTGCAATAGTAATACACTAACCGGGGTTTGTCTTTGGGTGCCCTTACATAGTGCGAACAGGGATAATCGTCGTTGGTGCCTCATTTCATTTAAATTTGTCTAAGGGGCCTCTGCGAGTTGACTTCGGCCCCTCGTACGCATTCCAAAGGACCGGGATCCATGGTCCCGAGATTTGATGACAAATAAAAATAATAATACAAGTTCAGACATGTTTGCCACATGCTATGGCGTGCAAATATGAATACATAGTTATGATTGTTAATAATTAATTGCAAGTCAATATCATTAATTTAAGTGACTTTGGCATTGTGACAATACCTGAAATACCCTAGGCTGATAAAATTTTCGTTTTTCCTAATTGTGTTAATATTAGTGTTTGGATCGGTTCCCTGTAGGGGGAAGAACTGTGCCCCTCCTTTCCGCACAGTTCTGTAGGGCTCGTCCCAGACTGGTCACCCTCCCACCGATATAAGAAAGAGAAGCATTCCCATAAACTAAACTACCTTGTTCCGTCTCGGAAGATTAGGAAACAAGGATTGGACAATGAAGTTAATATTGGGAATTCACAGTTAGTAAACACAAGTATTATAATATGAAGCTAAGAAGACAAGAGGGTATGCAAAAGTATATAATATAATATTATGTTTTAGTATTATAAATGTTGGAACGCCAACGTCTCCTCCTCTCGCAGTTGAGCACCAATATCTGCAATACAGACTTGGTAAGGTAGAAGGGGTAAAGGGATCGTTACGCTTGTACTTTAAATACGATTACGTACTACTACGTTAATTTGTCTGTTTACAATATACCCACTCCACTGAGACCGGGAACCGTATAACAACGTTTGCCTCATTGTACGTGTTCTGCTAGACCTAACGCATAGAACCTCTGAGGAACTAATACGATTCTAACGGAACACGCTCCCTAAGCACTAAATAAATGTTTTACTCAATCCTAAAACAGAGTACTGCGAAGTCCAACTGTCATTGAGGAAAACAAGTTTAATATTGAATAGTTCTAATCGCGCACTAAAATGAAAGACCCTTACGACAGCCTAGCCCATTTTTACAAAGTTAACACAAAACTAGCACAAGCGCACCGTAGACTCAGTCTCTAGCAGAATACACTACGATCGTACCTGGTGAACACCGAAGTGGCAGCTCGTCACTTCATATTTCCTTAATCTGCCCCATTTAGAGGATACGGTGCGGCTATTAGCGGCATTGCGTCCCATTAGCGTGTCTCAATAAATTGTGTCGATTCAGTAATAGGCCTACAAACAGCCGGGTGGGGGTTTTAATGAGACACGGTCCCTAGCGTTCTCAGAACGTCTACCAATTCAGTTTAGGGTACTTAGTGAAGCCTACCCCCATCTCCCTGGAAATATGTGTCAACACGCCTCACGCAAGGTATTCTGTGGCAAAACCTTTTCGGAAAAAGAAATCATCACTAACGTTTGGTTGTTTTGTAATGCAATTACGGATTGGCTTTATAGCCTAGATCAATTCCAAATGACCTGAGAGTATTTATGGCTCTGCCTTCCAAATGTGATGCGTCATCTCAAAGTCAACAGTCGGAGCATTACTGCCCAGTCAAGTATGGTGGAAGGCCTTCGCCATTTCCCTATAGCCAACTGCTAGTGACAATAATCTGCCAAGGTACGGATTAGGATAAGGACACGTAATACACGAGAATGTAACATTAGTTATAAAACCCGATACTAAATAAGTGTGGAGTTAAAAGAACTTATGATACCTGAATTATATTACCGGCCTAGGATAATTATTATAATGAAATACTCACTCAGTCACGCCAACAAGCACACACTCACCCAATCGCACGAACACACACACACGTATACTCGTACTTCGTTAAATACTACATTAGTCTAATCTGGGCTTCAACCCAACTATATTTAACTTAATAAATAATACTCGCTATCTTGCGACAGCCCACTTGGACAATCATGGCCTCTGGTATTCAACAAGTCTGCTAATATAACTAGCCTAATATTACGTCCACACCCTACCGTGGTCTAAAACCAACTTCCCCTTCACCAGCCTGGACTCTCGCGTCCGTAGTCTTTCGTGATCTCGCACCAACCCCCGGACTTCATTCCTCAGTCCCCTAAATTCCTAAAAAATACCACGTTGACGGTTTGGTTGTTTCGCAGAATAGCTTTATGACTCTTTTTGTGCACAACTTCTTAATTGTTTTAAAAGGGTCGGTATGAATTGCCTTACTAGATCTTTAACAGATGTTCGCTGCATTCTCAGGGATGGTGAATCTTTTGAGACCGTCGACGAGTTATTATTTATATACATTTTATTATAAACCATACTAATATTCTAGCACAGAACATATTAAGTTTCGGTCGGTCCGGGTACGTTAACAGTACGAGAGCGGTTAAAGCATTCTAGCTAGGTGCTAGCTAGAATAATAAAATAATTAATCCAATAATATAAGTGCAGTTATTGGATAATTGATAGTTACATCGATGGAAGCATCGGCTTTGCATGACTTTTGAAAGTTTGGTTAGATCCATATTCATAACTTGTTGTTTAAAGTTTCAAGCATGAAAATCGAGAGCTGTAAGTTTACATTGAAAGAACCGCATGTTGACACCCCTGCTTTCTCAGATTATTTGTAGGAAGTGGCTACGGGTCGCTGCCCATAAAATATAAATGGAATGCGTTTGTAAGAGGTTCAATATTGTTTTAACATTTTAAAGAAATAGGATATTTTGTTATTAATTAGGGTAACGTGTCGAGCTGTCAACCCATAAAATTGAGATTTAATATGTTCTTAAGAACCTCGAATCGGCCCTTAAGTGACGGTTTTAAAATAAATATAATAATATATTGTTATTAAATTAGAGTAAATGGCACACAGTCACAGCATGTATGCTAAAGTCACTTAAATTAATGGTCATCAGTAAACAAAAAAAACGGCACTGATTTAAAGAGGCAGTTGTAAATAGCGGTTTTGGTAAGTTAAAATTTATAAATGGCACGTTTAATAACTAGTTCAGCAGTTAAAACTAAGCAGTAAAGTAAACAAAAATTTGTAATAAAAAATAATGAAATGGATCAGTGAATATAATTGAGCAGTAAAATAATTAAATCGGTTAAAATTATTGAACGAGCGGTTACGTGTGGGCAGTAATAAATCAGAATTTGTCGGTAACCTAACCTATAACCGGTGTTCTAACCTAACCTTACCCAAATGATTCACCCACAATAGAGGGGATCTGGCGCTCGGCGGCCGCTGCCGCGGCACGCTCGCCTTCACGCGT
Source organism: Agrochola macilenta (assembly GCA_916701695.1). Classification (NCBI taxonomy): domain Eukaryota; kingdom Metazoa; phylum Arthropoda; class Insecta; order Lepidoptera; family Noctuidae; genus Agrochola; species Agrochola macilenta. Next base: position 1,831,035 of record OU753554.1, on the reverse strand, counting down.
CACTGTAACGCGTCACTGTCACGCGTCACGGTCACTAATCTAACCTAACCTAACCTAACCAAAATTATTCACCAACAATAGAGGGGATCTGGCACTCGGCGCCAGAGTTCGGGTGTCACCGCTCGCTATGATCTGCCGAACTATTTATCGAACCGCTCATTCCATCATTTTTACCGCTCATTCAATTATTGGACTGCTCAATTATTTTTAGAATTGACATTGTATGATAAAAATTAAATAACCGACAAATTGATTTTTTATTACTGTCGCAATAATTAATCAACCGCCATTAAATAACTCCTCAATATGTTTTTCAACTGATCATAATAACATCTCGAATATTTAAATAACAGCTCAAAAAATTAGATTTAGATTAGTCAGAAATTCATTAATATTACGAGTATTATATTACTTTTTTGTTTTTCATGTTATTAATATTTTAAAACGTACTTGTTGAGACCAGCCGAATATTGTTTGTAGTCCAAGTAAACACAGATTTCACCCACTTATGCATCTTGTAGCCGACGCTAAGCTATTTGGTAAATTTCAAGTAGACCGTGGAATTTTTAACTTTTTTGTTCATGTCATTGCTATTTTATGCGTAATAGACTTGCCGGTTAGTGAATGAAAGTCGATTGCAAACTTGATTGAAATAATATATATTTTATTCAGGAAGTTGTTCGACGCGTATGTATGTTCTTTTTTTTTTTATGTATGTCCGTCGATTTCTCCGTCAATTTTGTGGACCGATTTTGAAAATTCTTTTTTTGTTAGAAAAGGTATGCTCCCATAAATGGATTGGTCCCATATAAATTTTATTAACTTTGCTTGGATAGTTTTTGAGTAAGCTTCTTGAGTAATACGTATTTTTCCCACTTAGTATATGTGGATGATATGATGATAATTTCCTGTCACTGTTATTTACATAGCAGGTACTGGTATTCGAATTTGGGTGTGGTAGGTACCTGAACTAAAAAGTGAAAAATGATTTTTTTCGGAAGTCGGTTGTTTTTTTTTGTAAAATTTGTTCAGTGCAGATCATAGAGTTACAAAGTAAAAATAAAATAAAAATGTAAATGTGAGTACCATGCAGCTATTTATAATGTTAATATAATGTGTGTTTGACTTGAAAGAGAACGACAGTTGAAAGTATGTCATGCACACTCAAATGGTTGAGTTGAATGGTGCTTATCCGGGAACGAGAGCCGTCAGTTGAGACTGGTCATCTCTTACTGCTAGGGCTTATCTTTAAACATGTATTTTGTTTTGATATTGTTTTTTTTACTTTGTTCTCACATATAGAATCAACAAGTATAATGTACCGAGGCTTTTGTTATATCTTGATTTAAAAGAGTATCCGTGGAGCTTCTTGCCCGTTCTTCTCCATAGAAATCTAACTTCGTTTTGGAATGGGCGACTAGCTTCAACTTTCTGACTAACTGACGACTCTTTGAAAATTCAAAAGTAAATGTAATGTGTAAATTTGTTTAGTAGAAAAAAATGCTTTGAGTTTGAGTTTACGTCATACCATCATGTCATACCTATTGGAAATTTCAATAATTTTTCTCTCATTTGTATTATATTTTATATTATGCCGAGTATACTTTATATTGTTCTCAAAGAGTATACTTATAAGTTTTAGAAATAACTTGTAAATAATTGCAAGCCGAGTGTTAGGTTTTAGATGCTAATTCACTTGCGTGCATGAGGACATGCACGATGTCAGTATGGTCGAGTGTTAGGTTTAAATTTAATAATACATAATTGTTGGGTATTGTACTGGCAATACCGAAATGATGATAAGGTGTAGAATATTGGATTTGATGTTGGCAAAGAAATATAAATGAATGACAAAATATCTTGGTGTTTCATATTATTTTCCTTATCCCTGAAATATCGTAGATAGGTAAATGTTATATTTAGTACCTATTTTGAGGTATTAGTTGTTTTAGATCTAGGGTAGTTTTTATTACAATACAAAATAAAAGTTATTATAGCTTCCGCCAACGGCTTCTGGTGACAGATTTAAAAAAACCGGTCCTGTAGTTTTTAAGTTTATTCATTACGAACAAACAAACATACAAAAAATCTAAACTTTTCTCTTTTTATTATTAGTTCCGTTGTTCCGGCCAGCACGCGTCGCCAACTCTCGCAATACCCGGTGGACAAACGGCAGACAAACCAAATCTTATAATCTTCCTCAGAATTACCGGTGGCGCTGTTTCTGAAAGTGGGTGGACACCAGTCTGCTGGCTGGCTGGATAAATCAAACTCTGATAAATTGATTTGAGCTGATTAACTGCAGTTACAAGCATTACAAAAATATTGTGAAGAAATCAATACCTACCACTGAAAAAAATAAAAAATGATTGGTGTAGCCAACTGATTTATCGCACTTACTTTGTATAAATACGCAAACACGGTCTATTCAATAATGTTGAATGTTGAAAAATGTTTAAATTACTCGTGTTGGTTTTCATGGTAATCGTGAGTGTAATCCAATGTCAGAACAGTGACTACCGTGGAAATGTGGGTACATTCTTAGAGGTTGAACCTAACGGCCGTAGGTTTTTTCCCCGGCGGGGCATCGACAATATACCTTATCTCCGACGGGGCTATTCTCCGAAGGGGCTACAACGGCGAGGCGGCAACGGTGACAACCTTGGTGATAGGGTGTTACCTTTCGGGAAATAATTGCTGGAGGCGTTGCAAACTGTAGTTTATATATTGTGTGTATATGAAACTACATTCATAAAATAAACACCTTGTAAATCAAAATTTGCTGTATCATTTTGACTCAGACCTTTTAACCCAAAAATAATACCTACCAAAAACACATGTAAAAAAAAAAGAGCGAACCTTTCACTAGTCGCATAGGATGTGTAACATATGACATCTTGGCTGACGTATATATGATTAAAAAAATATTCATCAGCATCACCGTCACCTCACAACCTCTTGGAAAATGGGTTGGTACCATCTGACGGCCAACTCAAGCACCACGCGCGCTCATTAGTGAAATCAAATAGCGCGCGCTTCCCTCGGCTTCCTGTCACACATTTCCGTCCCTGCTCACAAAATCACTCCCACAGATTTGATTATTTAGATTTTGATTTTGATTACAGGAAAGCAAGGGGAAAGATATTACACATTAAAAAATCAATAGTTAGGAACTAATAAATAATTTACTTTGACCATTTTCCAAGTTGCATTCAGAAGCAAGTAACTTAATATACTTTCTTTCATCTCCATACTGATGCTAGAAAAGTACAGAAAATATTCCTTAGATAAGCCTATTCCAAAGGTTATTCCATTTCTTTTCGTACATGTACCCTACCAATTATCCTATTATGGACGTTAGGTTTTAACTCGTTGGAGGTGAGAAGAGATCTTGATCAGTTCACAGTAGCCTGTAAGACCTAACGGGGAGTGTCGACTGCCCAGAGCTCCATGGCCTTTTCAGCCGATTATTTGTGCCCGACAAATACATTGGACATCGTCAGCACGCGTAGCATGACCACCATAGAAACGGGTTTTGTCGACGGAAGAATAGACAAAATGACAGTTTGTAGAAAGATTTCTACCGTTCTAAGCACGGCGATCTTAAAACTGAAGAGAAAAAATGTTTCTATTCTTCAGTCGACAAAAGTCTACAATGTCAAGCATGACGACCAATTTTTCTCTACTTTTGACACTTGAGGGTAGAAACATTTCTTCTCAACAAGTGTCAAATAGTCTACATCACATTAGACCTAGACAAGACTAAAGAGTAGAATATTCCTTAATAAATTGATTTTAAATACCTACATTTACGTGGTATTGGCAAAATTGTGGTGACTCTTCCACAAAAGGCTTTAAATCAAGAGTTTAAATTTAATTTTTACCGTCGCCATCGTCTCAGTTTTTTTGCCGAGAAGAACGAAAGGAAGGCCGAAAGGAACGCTGTTCGAGCATTGACCGGGGCTCTCGATCTTCCCGAAAACGAGTTTCTAGAAATTTTCAAGGTTAGCAAAGAGATGGTGCAGTATTTGTGCCAGGAGCTGACCGAGGATCTGTCTCCTAGTACATCTCAGGGTCTGCCTGTTCTTGTAAAAGTAAGTTCAATCTGTTTAAAGGTTAGGTACACCTTCCAACCCACCGTGGATATAACAATGCCTAATCAATTGCAGGTTCTTTGTTCGCTGAAAGTTCTGCTGACAGGTTACTGCCAAAGAGGTGTTGGTCAAGAGCAGAATATATCTATTGGCCAAACTACTGTCAGCAAATTTCTGAAACAATTTGTTGTTGCAGTTGTGACTGTGTGCCATTTACTCTAATTTTATAACAATATATTATTATATTTATTTTAAAACCGTCACTTAAGGGCCGATTCGAGGTTCTTAAGAACACATTAAATCTCAATTTTATGGGTTGACAGCTCGACACGTTACCCTAATTAATAACAAAATATCCTATTTCTTTAGAATGTTAAAACAATATTGAACCTCTTACAAACCCATTCCATTTATATTTTATGGGTAGCAATCCGTGCCCACTTTGTACAAATATTCTGAGAGCAGGGGTGTCAACATGCGGTTCTTTCTATGTAAACTTACAGCTCTCGATTTTCATGCTTGAAACTTTAAACAACAAGTTATGAAGATGGATCTAACCAAACTTTCAAAAGTCATGCAAAGCCGATGCTTCCATCGAAGTAACTATCAATTATCCAATAACTGCAGTTATATTATTGGATTAATTATTTTATTATTCTAGCTAGCACCTAGCTAGAATGCTTTAACCGCTCTCGTACTGTTAACGTACCCGGGCCGACCGAAACTTAATATGTTCTGTGCTAAAATATTTGTATGGTTTATAATAAAATGTATATAAATAATAACTCGTCGACGGTCTCAAAAGATTCACCATCCCTGAGAATGCAGCGAACATCTGTTAAAGATCTAGTAAGGCAATTCATACCGACCCTTTTAAAACAATTAAGAAGTTGTGCACAAAAAGAGTCATAAACCTATTCTGCGAAACGACCAAACAGTCAACGTGGTATTTTTTAGGAATTTAGGGGACTGAGGAATGAAGTCCGGGGGTTGGTGCGAGATCACGAAAGACTACGGACGCGAGAGTCCAAGCGGGGGAAGTTAGAAAAAAGTTGGTTTTGAGTCGCGAAAGGGGGCAGACATGTGAGACATCAGAGTCCGTAGCCAGGGTAGTTAAGTTGAAAAAAGTTGGTTTTAGACCACGGTAGGGTGTGGACGTAATATTAGGCTAGTTATATTAGCAGACTTAATGAATACCAGAGGCCATGATTGTCCAAGTGGGCTGTCGCAAGATAGCGAGTATTATTTATTAAGTTAAATATAGTTGAGTTGAAGCCCAGATTAGACTAATGTAGTATTTAACGAAGTACGAGTATACGTGTGTGTGTGTTCGTGCGATTGGGTGAGTGTGTGTTTGTTGGTGTGACTGAGTGAGTATTTCATTATAATAATTATCCTAGGCCGGTAATATAATTCAGGTATCATAAGTTCTTTTAACTCCACACTTATTTAGTATCGGGTTTTATAACTAATGTTACATTCTCGTGTATTACGTGTCCTTATCCTAATCCGTACCTTGGCAGATTATTGTCACTAGCAGTTGGATATAGGGAAATGGCGAAGGCCTTCCACCATACTTGACTGGGCAGTAATGCTCCGACTGTTGACTTTGAGATGACGCTTCACATTTGGAAGGCAGAGCCATAAATACTCTCAGGTTATTTGAAATTGATAAAGCCAATCCGTAATTGCATTACAAAACAACCAAACGTTAGTGACGATTTCTGTTTCCGAAAAGGTTTTGCCACAGAATACCTTGCGTGAGGCGTGTTGACACATATTTCCAGGGAGATGGGGGTAGGCTTCACTAAGTACCCTAAACTGAATTGGTAGACGTTCTAAGAACGCTAGGGACCGTGTCTCATTAAAACCCCCACCCGGCTGTTTGTAGGCCTATTACTGAATCGACACAATTTATTGAGACACGCTATTGGGACGCAATGCTGCTAATAGCCGCACCGCATCCTCTAAATGGGGCAGATTAAGGAAATATGAAGTGACGAGCTGCCACTTCGGTGTTCACCAGGTACGATCGTAGTGTATTCTGCTAGAGACTGAGTCTACGGTGCGCTTGTGCTAGTTTCGTGTTAACTTTGTAAAAATGGGCTAGGCTGTCGTAAGGGTCTTTCATATTAGTACGCGATTATTACTATTCAATATTAAACTTGTTTTCCTCAATGACAGTTGGATTTCGCAGTACTCTGTCTTAGGATTGAGTGAAACATTTATTTAGTGCTTAGGGAGCGTGTTCCGTTAGAATCGTATTAGTTCCTCAGAGGTTCTATGCGTTAGGTCTAGCAGGACACGTACAATGAGGCAAACGTTGTTATACGGTTCCCGGTCTCAGTGAAGTGGGTATATTGTAAACAGACAAATTAACGTAGTAGTACGTAATCGTATTTAAAGTACAAGCGTAACGATCCCTTTACCCCGTCTACCTTACCAAGTCTGTATTGCAGATATTGGTGCTCAACTGCGAGAGGAGGAGACGTTGGCGTTCCAACATTTATAATACTAAAACATAATATTATATTATATACTTTTGCATACCCTCTTGTCTTCTTAGCTTCATATTATAATACTTGTGTTTACTAACTGTGAATTCCCAATATTAACTTCATTGTCCAATCCTTGTTTCCTAATCTTCCGAGACGGAACAAGGTAGTTTAGTTTATGGGAATGCTTCTCTTTCTTATATCGGTGGGAGGGTGACCAGTCTGGGACGAGCCCTACAGAACTGTGCGGAAAGGAGGGGCACAGTTCTTCCCCCTACGGGGAACCGATCCAAACACTAATATTAACACAATTAGGAAAAACGAAAATTTTATCAGCCTAGGGTATTTCAGGTACTGTCACACAGTAAATACAAGGTCAGTTAACTACCCTCTCAAATTTCAAAAGTTAGAACGGCCTGAAAGAGGCTTGTGTTAGCTATTTATTTGGATAGATTTCTTACTATTGTATTTTTTTTTTTTTAATTATTTCAGACTAAAACCGCGATGGATTCTGTTCCCAAACACCGGGGCAGGAAGGCAGATTGTAGCATCTGGCTACCAAAGAAAATTGGACTTCCAGATATATTGGGAGCCATTGACTGCACCCACGTAAAATTATTTCCTCCACCAAAGCCACAACAAGCACAATACAGGAACAGACATGGCGTTACCTCGATCAATGTTCAGCTGGTAAGAAAGTAGTAACCATAAAATGGGTCATGTACCTACCTATTTTGTAGTAAGAAATTAATACACAAAATTAACCTAATTAATACAAACTTGTATTTCAGATTGCAGATGCTGAGTGTAAAATCCTTAATGTTAATGCAAATTTTCCAGGCAGGGTCCATGACCAATTCATTTTTAATGGTTCTGTTGTTAAGACAGAACTACGGAGACTACATGAATCCAGAATTGGCCAATATTATTTACTAGGTAAGACATTCTATTACACAAGTTATCAAAAACTAACTAGGTGGAAATATCACAACATTGATTGTGACATGGTAGTTTTTACAGGCCTATTCTTAAATGAAACATTTTAGTTAATATTGCTGTCCTATTCATCATTTGAAATAATAAACAGTAATTATGTATATAGTTTTATTAAATAAACAATCTTATAATATTTACAATGATAGGAGATGAAAGATGATACGGATAGAAAGGATGATAATATAAAATATTCATAAATCTCCATATTATGGAGATTTATGAATATTTTAGATTCTTATTCTTATTCTTATCTAAGGAAGAAGGCCTGTTGCGCCGACCCCAAATAATAAATTAATTTTAACATATTAATATGGGCCCCATTAATTTTTGGGGCCCATATTATTATGTTTTGCCATTCGGGAACTATGTAATCTGAAACAAAACACAAAATGAATTATTTATCATTGATTTTCAGGGGATTGAGGCTATGCTTTGGAGCCTTGGCTCATGACTCCAATAAGAAATGCTCAACATGGTACACCAGAGGAGAGTACACCAACGTACCAATGGCTATCTCAAGGGGACCTTTCGGTGTCTCGGCATTGACAGGAGCCTTCATTATGCTCCTGAGAAGGCATCGGCGCTGGTGTACGCTTGCTGCACATTATGTAATATTATGCGACATTATCGGTATGTTTATTTTATTTTAGTTGTAGGTATACCAACTTTATCTAACTATGGTGACTTTTGTTTGAGGGTGCCTATGCTACAGCTGTAACTGCAGATGAAATAATGAGAGACAGCACCAATGAGCACCGAGATAGCCTTCTACAAGTTGCAACTCATAGAAGAGCTAATATTATACAAAATTATTTTATGTAAATAAAAATAGTACCTCTCTAAATGGCTTCGTCAAATTTTTCTTTGTTTTAATTTCTTTTTTTCTTTTAGACTTGCCTATATCCTGAAACAAAAAAAAGCATATTTTAATTGATAATAAAATGATAATTTGAAGCAAAATATAATAGAGTTATATCTGTATCAACTACACTATTGTGTTGTTTCAAACATCACTACAACATTCACATTGTTACATACATTAATAATAATAATATGACAAAAAATACACTTACTTGTAGAACACATCTTGTCTCAGCATCGGAGACAAGGAAATACACTTACTTGTAGAACACATCTTGTCTCAGCATCGGAGACAAGGAAATAATTTCTTAAGCTCCATGCACGCTGACCTCGTGCCGAAGCTTGTTGAGTGGAAGGGGTAGAGAGTGGCGCTATTGTAGGGACCGATGGTCCTGGGTTTGTTGAAGTGGAAGGTGTGGTTTCTAGAGGTGCGGTAAAAAAGGAAGCCTGTTATTTTGGTTATTGCCTGTTTCAGCACGGGCTGAATTTACTCGTGCACCATCAGCCCGTGCCTTCTTTTTAAGATCCCTCCAAGTCTGAAATAATTAATCACATAAATATCATAGATAGGTATAAAGCTTAGGAATATGTTGTTTTACATTTTGTTGAAGTAGGTAGTAGATTACAAAATTATTAATAAAATAAAATAAAATTACTTACCGTCCGCCACTGTTCTACAGTCCTATTTGGCCCATACTCCTGCAACATTTGCTGCAGACGGACCCACTCCTCATCCTGTCCTTCTCGCCCTAAAGGCCCCCTATATTCGCCATTGACAAATTGTGTGTGGGTGGACATTATAATCCACCAACATCTCTATTTGCCGGGTGATACTTCGCACGCTGAAGAAAAATAATTTTTCGTAAGTGAATGAGGTAAGAATACTTACTGAGACGATAGAAAAGAAAAAAAAAAAGTATGACCAAGGTATCAAAGCAACGAGCTATCAGTAAAGGAACAATTCACTGTGTATATAAAAAAAAATATCAGACGATGCCACAATCCTTCTAAAATGTCCTCATATGCAATTTCGACTAATAGAAGACTACGTTCTCTTAATTTCATCACGCACAATGCTAATAATTGGTACATTATTTACTTACTTCTTTCTTGCCGCCATCGCCAAACTTTTATAAAAACGAAACATTTGAAAAATGTAATTTTTATATTTTGCCACATTGTGTAACATTTGTGTAACACAATGCGAAAAATAAGAAAACAAACTACATTTTTCCAATGTTTCATTATATAATTACTTTGTTTGATTTATTTTCACAAATCGTCAATCCGACAGCCGACACAATAAAAACAAAACGTTCCGTTGTTGCTTTGAGTTACGTTCAAAAGGTTTTAAAATATGGCGTTGTTACACTTTTTTTTGATAACGAAACGTAAATACTCGTATCATCGTAAAGTTCATAACGTATCTACATCACTAGGTACCTCACCGTTGCTATGAAAAGATTAAGTGTCGTTGTCTTCATAGAAACGCGAGCCTACGGGTCGCCCCGTGCTCGGGCAGAAGAGAAGTCGAATTGGATAGAAAGAACTTTGTCGATTCTTGGTAGAAATAGACATAGAATTAGTCATGCTACGCGTGCTGAGCCGCCGACACAATCTGTTTGCGCAACTGTCGTCTTCAACTGTAGCCAGAGCCGAATCCCCAGTCTGTCGTACTTTAATGATGCTAAATGCCCTTCTGACTGCCAACCCTGAATGTGATGTGTTTACGGATGAATTGAGTAAAATTATGCGTATTTGTCTGTTGTTCTGTGAGAAAAAGTATGCTAGGGGTGTCCACTGTTCCATGTTAGTTTTAAATGAGATTATTGTCAACGTTATAATTGTTTCTATGTTAATAAAATTAATGTAGTTGGTGTTGTAACGCTTTAATTAACTTCTTCTTCAAATGGTCCGTCATTACTGAGGACCGGTGTTACTGGACCCCTTTAGACGGACAATCTGCCTCCATCGGTTCCAGTCCAAAGTTGCGTGTTGCGTTGATCGTGTTGGCGACCGGCCTCGTGCTCTCTTTCCTTCGGTATTGCCAACGATGACCAGCTTTTCAAGGCTGCTATCTCCGCTTCGCATTACTAAATTATTTTTTATTTTAAATATAATCAAGTTCTTCTAGAAGCATTTTTTTATTTTTTATAAATGTGATTACCATGAAGCCGTTTATTAAAGTAAGTAAAGTATATTTATTTGCATAGATTATAGGTACGTGACTTAAGATATTTAAAAAAAATGTGATCCTTGTACAACCTACCTTAGATTATGCATGCAAGTTTGCATGCCTAATCTAAAATCAATAATAAATCCAAATGTTTACATTAATGAATGAAGTAAACGAGTATGTGACAAAAAAATAAATTGTGTCAAAATACAAAATTACTAATAACAGTTCAAAACCAGTACATTTAAATAAGTTGGTATGTCGTTAAATTGCATAAATTATTAAAATTATCTTAAATTGGAAATTGACATTGGAGTAAGTCATTGTCATTTAAAAAATCGTTAATCGAGTAGTAACATTTTTCAATCAATAATGCTGTTAACTTCTTTTTACAAGCTTTATATTAGCTTGCTCTGTTCGTATGTTTCCGGTTACTCCAATTGTCATCCATTTTTCAAGCACTTCCTGGCATCCGATTGAGCTGAAACTTGGCATACTTAAATAACAACAGAGACATTTTGAAAAAAATATATCATGGAGCTGGTTTGATGATGGAACCGGAAGTTAGCCTCAGGAACTCCTTAATTAAACAACACAGCACCATCGTGTTTGGACTCACTGGCTATGTATTAACACGTGGTTTGACACTAGGTGATGGTCAGGGTCTGATGACGGAGCCGGAAGGTGGCCATATGTGTTTCTAGTTATTCCAATTGTCATCCATTTTTCCAGCACTTTCTGGCATTGGATTGAGCTGAAACTAAGCATACTTAGACAACTACCGAGACAGTTTGAAAACATGTTACCGTGGAGCTGGTATAATGATGGAGCCGGAACTTGGCCATCGGAACTTCTCAATCAAACAAGATAACACCATCGTGTTTGGACTCATTGTTCATGTATTGACGAGTGCTTTGACACTAGGTGGTGTTCAGGGTCTGATGATGGAGCCGGAAGGTGACCATTGAAACTCCGCAATCCAACAAGACAGCACCATCGTGTTTGGACTCACTGGTTATGTATTAACAAGTGCTATTACACTAGGTGGTATCCAGAGTCTGACGATGGAGCCGGAAGGTGGTCACGGGTACTCCTCAAGTAAACCATCATCATCATTAAAATCTTGTTTTTAAAAAGATTTTTTACTAATATTTTATTTGCAAGTAGGCTGCGCAGGCCGCTAACTATTAGGTTAATGTATAGAGATAAAACTAATGTGAAAGTAAGGTTCCTACATAATATAATTTCTACACAAAGAAGAAGGCTAGGTCGCTGGTAAGGGTCACACTCTGTTCTGGGCACACACTAAAGTAATAAGGGCGTCGTCCTTGGCAGCACGTGACAGACGTAGATGTCAGCACAGGCTCAGCAAGTGGCCGGTCAGGCCGTCGTAGGACCGCATGCAGCTTGCAGGTTCGTGTAGCGTGCGGTAATGGCAGGCCGTAGGACCGGAGACTACCTGCGGTCTGCTATTACCGCGGTTCAGCTAGGCGTGCAGTTCGGAGCAGCCCAATGTAGTTGTCCTGTCCTCAGCCTGGGCGTAGAACCCCTAGGTTGGGGCACACAAATTCCTGAGGTTAGGGGAATAGCTTTTGCTAGCTAAGCAAGTGGCTGTCGAAAATGGTCAAGTATTCTTAGAAAAATTGTTTAGTTCCATGATTTAGTACCTTCAAATGGTTTTTTTTTTATATCACTCTACTGTTTACCGTTGAGACCCCCACAACGCGACATGGTCCTCCGGGTACTACGAGAGTTAGCGATAGTAGCTGGCCAGAAGATTGGATGAAAATAAATGAAAATAGCAGCTCCATAACAGTGAATCTCTTAACTATAATTTATTCAATTGAAGAATAAAAGACGTTGGTTTGATAAATCGTAATTTTTTATATTGTTTTTATTCATATCACTTCATATCTATTCGGAATCAGTTAAAAATTGTAGGTAAATCTGTTCATTACTTTTAAAATAAGCAATGGTAGTAGGGTATTATTGGGGATTCTATACCACTGTCCCCCAGTAGCTCGGCGAGTTCGCCTTCGCTACGGACAGTGGTATAGAATGCCTAATAATGAACGATCGCCTCGACTCTCTAGTGTATTACTGTACCCGACCAATGATCGTGCGACTTTGCTATCGCTCTGAAGGGTGGTACAGAATCGACTCGATCAATGACCAGTAACGCGAAAGAGGTTGTGGTAAATTTATAAATGTTAACGTACTTTATACATGTCTTTAGTTTATCTCGAGTTGAGTGCCCATGGTGGTATCACTGACCATATTCTTAGCCCCCTATATGATGAGGTCCTCAGCAAGTAAATTTATTTTATCTGCAATGGTTGATAGAATGAAATTAAAGATACTATTGCGTACAGTAAACTATGACAATAATGATTTGTGCTAACAACGGGCATAATTGGCGTGAATAATAACATTTGTTATCGAAATAAGCATTACTGAAAGAAATTCACTTATTTGATAAATAAAATATATTGAACTGATTTAATGTTTAATTGGTACCTACTCGAACTATATAAATCACCATACACCACCGTCAAATCGTCAGTGATTGTCAAAACTCACAGGGATCTATTAAAACGCTGTTAGTAGAAAGTGATAATGTTGAAGTTACTTGTTCTTCTTGTTTTAGTAGTCAACATGGGGGGTATCAACTGCTGGGATTACGACAGCGATGACCAGCAAGACTTCATACCTTACAGGCGCATGGCTCCGCCAGCACACTGGTGTCCACCGATCTTCAGAAACAGAGCCACCGGTCATTGTTTGTCAGAAGCTTATGGAAGACGAGATGATGCTGATGGTGGTTTATCTGCCGGTTGTCCACCGGGTACTGTGAGAGTTGGCACAGGATGCTGGCCAAAACAATTAGAAAAACCCTCTCCATTACTGTGAATATTTGAATTATATTTATTACATTGAAGAATTTATCACGTTGTTTATGTTTTTAAATCGTATTTTTTTAGTTTATTGTTATTAGAATAGAATAGAATAGAATCATTTTATTTCGGACAGAGTCCATAGGGTTAGTTACAATTTTACTTAATATTTAGTATTAATAGGTACATACACGGATAAACATAAAAAAAATAAATTCAGCGTGGAGCTGCATCCACCTCCGCATTATCGAGGAATCCCACCGATCTGCGAACATACTGAGAATACTGTTGGTGCTGCCACGTACCCGTGACATCAGGGATGCACATCTTTTTCTAATAATCGCGGCAAAACCATCAACATTATTATCCGTAAACATCCCTGACGCACTACAACGCCACGGCAGCCTCAGCAGTACTCTCAGTGCATTATTATACTGAACACGTAGGTCGCTGTATGCGCGCTGAGTGAAGTTAACCCACAGACTGCACGTGTAGAAGGATTGACAGTAAGCTTTAAAAAGCGTTACTTTAACTGCCCTCGTACATCGTGCAAACCTGCGGGCCAGCATGTTACAACGGACAGCCAGCGACCTACGTTCCCTTTCAATGTCACAGTTATCTTTAAGGTCTTCCGTGATTCAGTGGCCTAGATACTTAAACTTGTCCACTCTTTGCAGGGATTCTCCACACAGTGCAACATGAGGAATACACGAATATGTCAGGTTGCCTGCTTTGAAAACCATTAGCTCGCTCTTTGTGACATTATATTTGAGCCCATGATTCTCCGCATAACACTCGCATATACCGATCAGCCGCCTCAGAGCTCCGATCGATGGGCTCAGCAACACCATATCGTCAGCATAACTTATATTATTAATGCACACCCCGTCAATATGACATCCGACATTGGTGCTGCTGAGCTCAAGGATCAGCTGGTTCATGTATAGGTTGAAGAGCCGAGGTGAGCTGAGCCCCCCCTGCCTCACCCCGCACTCCAACCGATACACGTCCGAGTGCGAACCAACCCACTTCACGCCATTGCTTTGCCGACTGTACCAGTATCTAAATATTGACACTATCTCAGGTGGTACAGTAGTTTCAAGTTCTAGTTTACGCCACAAAATATCGTAAGATACGAGATCGAATGCCCTTGACAGATCCAGAAAACTGGCAAAAATAGGAGTCTTCCTGTCTGTATAGTATTGAACAGTCTGCTTGAGGCACAAGATTGCATTCTCAGTAGACAGCCCAGGCCTAAAACCGAACTGGGCATCATGTAGTTTGAGGTGTTTGGCCGGTTGTTTATCAAGCAGACTATTCAAAACTTTTGCTATGAGCCAGAGAGATGGGCCTGTAATTGGAAATGTCAGAGGCATCCCCTGTTCTATTTTTCTGAATAGGCACTACCACTGTATACATTAGGTCATCCGGTAAGTAATTGTGACTAACGCACATGTTAAAAAACAAAGAAAGCACACGTGGTAAGTGTCCCCCCGCATACCTCAGGTGCTCGATGCTGAGGGCATCATGACCCGGAAATTTATCCCTCTCCATTCTCTTTATAATGGCTGCAATTTCTTGTGCCGTAATAACAATAGAAATGTCGCCGGACCTGGCCCCAGAATCGACCACCTGCACAGGTCTAATAACTTGAAAATGGCGCCGGAATGCATAGGTTATATCCGCTGGCTCATGTTATTAATAGAGTAGATAGTTTATAGAAGATTTGGCTTGTCTGCCGGTTGTTGTAACGGCTTGTTTTTTGCAAGTAGGCTGTGCAGGCCGCTAATAAATAATATTAAAGCCGAGATAAAACTAACGTGTAAGTAAGGTTCATACATAATATAATTTCTACACAAAGAAGAAGGCTAGGTCGCGGGTAAGGGTCACACTCTGTTCTGAGCACTTGCACACACCAAAGTAATAAGGGCGTCGTCCTTGTCAGCACGTGACAGACATAGAGGCATGTCAGCACAGGCTCAGCAAGTGGCCGGTCAGGCCGTCGTAGGACCGCATGTAGCGTGCGGCTTCAGCACAGCTTGCAGGTTCGTGTAGCGTGCGGTAATAGCAGGCCGTAAGACCGGAGACTACCTGCGGTCTGCTATTACCGCGGTTCAGCTAGGCGTGCAGTTCGGAGCAGCCCAATGTAGTTGTCCTATCCTCAGCCTGGGCGTAGAACCCCTAGGTTGGGGCACACAAATTCCTGAGGTTAGGGGAATAGCTTTTGCTAGCTAAGCAAGTGGCTGTCGAAAATGGTCGAGTATTCTTAGAAAAATTGTTTAGTTCCATGATTTGAGTAATGTGCTTAGGAACCTTCAAATTGTTTTTTTTTTTAATATCACTACTATTTACCGTTGAGACCCCTCACAACGCGATATTGTCCTCCGGGTACTACGAGAGTTAGCGATAGTTGCTGGCCAGAAGATCAGATGAAAATAAATGAAAATAGCAGCTCCATAACAGTGAATCTCTTAACTATAATTTATTCAATTGAAGAATAAAAGACGTTGTTTTGATAAATCGTAATTTTTTATTTTGTTTTTATTCATATGACTTCATATCTATTCGGAATCAGTTAAAAAGTGTAAGTAAATCTGTTCATTACTTTTAAATTAAGCATTGGTAGTAGGGTATTATTGTGGATTCTATACCACTGTCCCCCAGTAGCTCGGCGAGTTATAAATGCGTTACATTCATTCATTTACTTCTTTATCTGAAAATATACCCAAGCTTCTGAATAAAATAATACTACTTAATATTATGTACAAATTTAGCAAAAAAAATCTTTAAAAGTCAAGTCAACACACTGGTTAATATATCATCATCATCATAATTACTGGCAGCCTTGTTCCGCCCACTGCTGAGTATAAGCTATACCTACATTATCACGCTTTTTGCTATGGGGGACAGAGCAATATTGCATTTTGTTCCTGTTCTTCGATAGTTTACTGCGGGATTGTAATAAGACGAGACAAAATTGTAAATTAGGTACGGAAGGTAGTAAGCTCTGAAATGAAAAGCTATGTTAGAAAATAGTAAAACTGCCTTGTGGATTCTTCTTAGCAAGTGTTTGCCTCTTACATATTGCAGGCGTCAATAGTTGTTTGACATATTAGTACGAGAGCCCACGACCAAAACCATGTAGCATCGTTTTACGGCCAAAACCGTTTAAAAGCGTTATTTTAAATGATTCTGAACCCGACTCGGTGGACAGTATTGGTCAGACGGTTTTATCACAATATGTCTTATATAAAAAAAATACATAGGATTCAAATAGGTTACAAATGTATTTTTTTTTCTATATCTGGGCACCACCACCTGAAAATGTAATCGTTCAACTACATTCTGATAATCAGACAAATTATTATGAAACAGTTCGGTAATTTTTTTGACATATTTGAAAATGCGGTCAGGTTTGGCGCGACGCACCATCATTCCGAAAACGAAAATAACGTTTCGTAGTCGCCCGGTAAAAGCACGGTGCTTGTAACGCTTCTATCCCTCACGACAATGATGATGAGTCCGACAATGATTAAAAAGATGCATTTTTTTCTAAAACAGTATTTTTCTAATGTTAACCTAGTTTCCTTTTGTACATTTTTGAAAAAAAAGTCCCTAATTTCAGTTCACGTCTCGGGTGTTTATGAATCGTACGTAAATTCGCCGCAATACGATTTTTTTATAATTTCTGTCTATCGAAAACTTGTCTGATTAGTAAGGTGCTACACTAAATTTGTCTAACACATTTTTTCTATATTTGGGCACCGCCACCTGAAAATTGTATCGTTCAACTACATTTTGAAAATCAGACATATTACTATGAAAAAGTTCGGTAATTTTTTGACATATTTGAAAATGCGGTCAAGTCAGACGCGACGCGGAAAATTCCTGAAATAAGAATTTTTGGATTCAGATTTCCAAATCTCAGTAAAACAATAAGGCAAAAATGTTGGTGACAAGCTCTCGTACATATAGGGAGTGGCATGTGTCTTTTCAAAGTAAGCTTTTATATTATGACGTGTAGGCATAAGAAAGGCTATTTTATTCAAGAATAAAACGTACCGCCAGCCGGGGTGGTTCGACGTCTGCCTTGCGTTGCATGACGTTGATTGTAAGTTCGAACCCCAACTGTTGTTATATTTTTGTATGTTTGTAATTTATTTTTGTATTATTATAATACAATAAGTTTTTGAATTACTTATAATAAAATAACTGTATGCTCTTTAGGGTTCCGTACCCAAAGCGTGCCAACGGGACAATATTCATGCAAAATTAACAATTAATAGAAGTCGACTATTGGTCTACACATTCGAGCTACGCTAAGAGTCTTTGTCAAGTGAAACAATATAAAAATAACATAATAAAGAAATGAAAAAGGCGAATGAAAAATATACTTTTATTTAATTCGTTACAGTCGTATAGAATTCTCGAACTAGTACCCAGTAGATTTTTTTTTTTACAATACAGTCTTCAGTTTGTGCCGAATAGTTGGTATACATATGTAGGTAGGCACCTTCATCTGCAAAGGATTATAAAATCCGCTGTAAAGCTTCATCTACCTTCAGGGTATCGAAGAATCATTGATGTTAACAACAATCGTTTGTGTTTGTTGTAGGCGCGGTACGGAAGCTTTACATCATAGCAGCACTTTGAATCAGTATAATTTTCCCTGTAACTCTTCACTCAACGCACCAGAACGACTACAACAGTGGATATTAATAATCCTGGATGCTATGTTCGGATTTTGTTCCTAAGCGATGATATTCCTCATGGATAATATAGATAGGTACTGAACAAAATTCAAATGGCTGGTGGTAGGTACCATATTCGAGAAAATCTCTTTCTTCCTGTGATGGTTCAATAAATTGTTTCAATAATTTCAGTTATAAATCAATAATAATAAAATTGATATAAAATTATAGTTTGACATTCAATTTAATGACGTCTCTTCTTGACATCTTAAATCATCCGCGTCGCACTTGCACGGCGCGTTTACCAATACGTTCCAAGTTAGCTTTCTAACCAATTATTTATTTTAATGGTTTTGTATTTTATAAACATTAAAATAAAAAACGGAAAATGAAAATACTATAAGTATGTATTTAACCAAGCGAACTAATCAAGACATTAAAAAGATCATAAAATAGGGTTGCTAAAAATTAAAGTATCACTAATTATCACAATATCGTCTGCATACATTGAACCACCGTGAAAATATAGTTATTTTCGTAAACGAAAACAAAGGTAACTAGCTTCGTCTTTCTGACAATAGGGAGGAAGACTGATATTTTTTTATAGTTCGTCTTTGAGATTATAAAAAAATATTGGACACGTATTTTTTTCTTTTTGTACGTAATCTAAAGATTCACGTAAGTAAGATAAAACGCATTTTAGGTTGGGGAGTGGGGGTCGCCCCCACTCCCCAACCTAAAATGCGTTTTATCTTACTTACGTCACTAGTATGTGTAAAATCTACATACTCGTGACGTCATGGCACATTTTACCTCAATGTATCGCCGTAATCTTTAGATTACGTACAAAAAGAAAAAAATACGTGTCCAATATTTTTTTATAATCTCAAAGACGAACTAAAAAAAATATCAGTCTTCCTCCCTATTGTCAGAAAGACGAAGCTAGTTGCCCATTTCAAAGCGTAGTTGCTACCTATGGAAAAAAACGGACGAGAAACTACACGGCCAGTCTTTAAAATCAAAATATTGTTTTCTGGATTATTATTCCGGGAATTCAGAAGCCGGTATTATCAACACTATGTTACTTACATCCTTGTCGTTTAGGCAAATATACTCTACCTATTCCGATCTCTGCTAATAACATACATATTAGAATGATAATGATCTCTTCAAACTATCTTTATTACAAATTATGTTGTGATCGCGAATTAATTTACAAAAAAATAAATCGTTATATTGTGAGGTTATGTTATGCTAGTGATGGAGATACTTTTTATCGTTATGATAATTTTATGCCGATAAATTGGAAAAGTTATCGTTTTCTTTTTCAGTATACCTTCAAATGAGAAAGAAAATTGGTGTAAAGTGATTCCAAGGGCTAGAAATTATTGGACTAAGCATAGTCGAGTATGTTCTAAACATTTTAAGAACGACTGCTTTGTAAGTAGCGATAAATGGAGAAGGTTAAACCTGGCGCCATACCATCCCTATTATTGGTAAGTAAAGTCACGTGCGCTCACTTATTGATAAATTCGCGTTATGTTTTACCTATCACAAAACGTTCACAGTTCCGTGTCCCAAAGCTCTGTGAAAAAAATGTTTTTCTTGTATCTTCAGGTGTTTTTCTTGCCGGTTTGAGG
The DNA here is from genome assembly GCA_916701695.1 of Agrochola macilenta. NCBI lineage: Eukaryota > Metazoa > Arthropoda > Insecta > Lepidoptera > Noctuidae > Agrochola > Agrochola macilenta. The sequence goes on along the minus strand of OU753554.1, from coordinate 1,811,188 downwards.
GGTCGACTAAAATCGCGGGAAAGTCCGAAAGGGATTCCGTGGCCCCTGGCAACGTACAGACAACTGAAGGAACACGGGTGGGTTTTAGTCAGTAAGAGTCTGATACCACGCTCCGTCCAGAGCGGGATAAGTTATTTGCCAATTTCCCACCAAAAAAAAGGTGTCTACTAAATGGTTTGTATGGGGACTGTGAACGTGTTAACCTTTACCAATTGTTTTACTTTACCTAATGTATATTGATATGTATTTTTGGCTAGAAATAAAGTATAGTAGATAAAACACAAGTAACACAACACACCAAGTTAGTTTTCTTTGTTGTTTTCAGAAATTTTGCATATAATTGTATGGTTGAGCCGAATGGTGCTGATACATGCGTCATGTTCGTGAACGGGCGCCGTCAGCTGGGACTGGCCAACTCTTAGCTACCATGGCTGATTTAAATTTTTGAATTGTTATTTTTTTTATTTATCTTTTTATTACGGACGCCTTTAACGTGCACGTCTTTCTACATTGTTCTCACATGTATAATTTCAACATGAATGATGTAACGAATATTTTGTAACAATTTATTTTATATAAAAGAGTGTCCGTGGAGTTTCTTGCCCGTTCTTCTCCATAGGTACCTATTACGCTTTGGAATGGACAATTAGCTTCATATTTCTGACTGACCGATTCCCTTGACAATTCAAAAGTGCCCGTAAATGGTTTAATTGAAATAAATGCTTTGATTTTGAGTTGAGAAGAAAGCAGTTTAATTATTCGATTGAAAATCGTATAATTTAAACTGCTTTCTTCTCCTCTCTTTATTTTATTGTTTATCCCCAAATATTAAATTAAAAAATCCGTTTTGATCCGATTGTTTCTATTCCATTACATAAATTTTAGGTAAAAAAACTTTTCCACAAAAAATTTACCGACTTCCAAAGCAAAAATATCTTTCGTTTCGAAAGTCGTTATCTTTACCTCTTATTTTTTTTTTTGGTTTTTGACACGGAATTCCAAAACGAAAGTTATTTTTGCTTTTTAGTGTGGAAGTCAGTTTATTTTTCGTGCAAAATGTATTTTTATTTATTAAAACTTTATGCATAAGTAAAAATATACTGTACAAAGGCGGACTTAATGCCTGAGGCATTTTCTACCAGTCAACCTTAGGGTGGTGCAGAGACAAAACATGGCAGGTGCAACAAAAGGGATTGATAACACGAAATTAACTATAAAATACAAGAATAAATACATACATATATTATATATAGTATAAACAGAAAAACTTTGTCAGGAGATATAACGATCGGTAGAGGAGAAATAACGATCAGTAGAGGAGAAAACGAATCCAGCAAAAATTTATTATATTTCTCTTTTTAGTTTTGGTACACTATCACTAAAAAATTAGTAAGTTCTATATAAGGTATCTAAAAGATTGACAAAATACCCATACGAACACAATTTACACATTGTACTGTCGTTAAGGAGTTCGGTTATATGTTCCATATCTTGACAACTGCTGAACCGATTTTGATGAAACTTGTACCGTTTCCTAAGTTGAAAGATAAAAATCCAATAAAAAAGAATGACCACGATCCGATTACGAGTTTCTGAGAAATTCGTGGACAAACATATATAGATACACTTATGAAATTTGGCACACGTGTTTAGAAGCCCACATAGAGTATTATGCATAATATTGTGCAATTCCAACAATATTAGATACATACATATCGAAAAGATAATCTTTTTTTAGAAATCGGTAAAAAGAAAAGTAAGTTAGTTTCATGCTTCAGAAGGAACGATAAGCTGCGAACTAATGGTCGTTACTAACATTGGAGCTTGGAAAGCGGTACAAAAACTGACATCAGTGTCTGGTTGATAGATCTTGCAGTTCACACGACAAGAAGAAGAATAGGATTAACATATAAAAGACTGTTGGAACCAGAGCGTTTTTAATCAAACAGTGTATTCTTTGATTTTATCATCCATGGAATGTATGACATGACACTAACGTACATTCAATTCAATAAGTAAATTTCCTGTCTAAAATAAATTAATATCGATACCTCTGCAAAATACGGCACATCACTACCGAGACAAAAAAAGTGGACAGCCTTGCCATAAGCAACCCTTATAACTATATATCTGTCCTTGTTTTTCACACTTAATTTGTCATAAGTATAAACAGTATAACTATTCTGAAATTTCACGGTCCCTCTATGCTTTAGTTATTACTCTGAGCCATGAGACTAGGCTGCGATGATTTGCGACTTGAATGTGAACAAACCCAAATTTAAGGTTAGCAGAATACCATTTTTTGGTCTATTCACAATGTCATCGCATTCCGGTCTCATGTTTTTCACTTTGCACGTTAATTAGTAGAATTGACCTTCTGTTGTTTGATTAAATTCCTTGAATCACAGGAAGTGTTGTCAAAAGTAGTCATAATGAAGGTGTAAAAAGTAATGAAAGTTCTAATTTAACTTTAATTCTGAATGACCTTTGTATTTGTGAATATTAGCATTGTTTAATTATAAAATAATTGAAATAAATGCTTTGAGTTTGAGTTTAGAATTGTGTGTGATTGAAAACCAACAACCTATATCTACCATCAACGAAGAATTACACCGGAGACTAGTCAGACACGGCACAGAGTAGATACCCCGTCGTGTCATATATAACCCTGTCAATTAGAACGTTGTTATATGCTCCTTCTACATCCAAAAAAACCCCTAAAGTTGGAGTATTCTTGGTAAAACCTATTTGTATGGTGGTAACTAGGCGTGCCACACTATCATGACATGAGTGATCTTTTCTAAAACCAGTTGTACTAGGAGATAGTATTTTATTGTATTCCATAAACCATTTCAGTCGCTTCTGGATCATAGAGTGAAACATTTTACACAGACAATATATCAATGCAATTGGACGGAGTTTGGTATCGGAACCGGTGCTGGTTTTAGGAATCGGTACTATGTAAATATCTCGCCATTGAAAGGGAACCGCTAATATTTTAAAAATTAAATTATATAATTCTAGTAAATATTTTTTTGCAATAATAGGCAAATTAAAGATCATTGAATAGGTAATATTGTCGATTCCGGGAGATGTATCCTTAGTTATATAGCAAGATTCCAACTTCTTTTTCGAAAATTCACAATTTAAAGGTGATTCATTAACATCCAAGACAGGAGTTGGAGTCGTCACAAAATCTGGAGCCAATGAACTCAGTAATTCTTCTTTTTTTCCGTCCGATGAATAAGATCTCGTCTGCCTAAAACCCTTCATCCAACGCATTTTCCTCCACATGGTTGATGAGGTTGTAGTCTCATCAATACTGTCACAAAAATTATACCAAGATTTAGACTTAGCTTGCCTCGTAATCCTTTGACTTTCATAAATTTGTACATAAATTAAATCTAGATATTGTGGGATAGAATTTTTCCTGAAATTTGTTAAAGCTAAGCGTCGCTCGGCTACCACTTTAGAAAGTTGTTGGTTCCAATATTTGTTTGGTATAAAATTACTCTTTGGGGTATTACATAGTTTTATTAATGGAATTGTTCGAGTATCTGCAGCTTTATTCATTTGCGTAGTAAGAAAGTCATACATACATTGAGCGTTTTGGGAGGGCGGCGAACCCTCTAAAAAAAAACTGGTAACAATTTCCCGGTACCTAGGCCAATTTGCTTTTTTAAAAATTTCAATTTCTGAATCTTGATATTTAAAACATATTTTTATAATTAGATGGTCACTGCCAAGGCTTTCACTACTAACACTCCAACAACCATTAATAGCTATGTCTATCTGTGGTACAAAAAGAAACGTCAGGGAAGGTTTTTTGGAAAAAACCATTCACGAGCTTCATTCTCGTAGGATCACCATTATTTAATGAGATATAGTTGTTTTCAATTGCAGCATCAAACAATTGTTTACCCCTGGAATCATTTTTATTTGACCAGCAGGCGTGATGTCCATTAAAATCGCCCCCAATAACAGTATTATTCGGAAATTCGAAAAAAATATGCTCCCAGTCCAGAGATGTGAGATGTGAGATGTTCTCACAGAGGAGGGACAGTATACCGAAATTATATTACAGATTAATTTTCAATTAAGAACTTTAATATGTATTATTTCTATACCTGAATTAGTCACACTTACCGGAACAATAAAGGTTTTTAGAGATTTGTGTGAAACAATCGCTACTCCTCCGTACGAGTCATATCTGTCCTTTCTATAGACATTATACCCACTTATATTTATGTAGCTATCTGCATCCAACCACTTTTCGCTTAAAATAGCTACATGAATATTTTCTCGATTCAGTAGTAGTTCTAAATCAATTAATTTAGGTTTCAGACTCTGAACGTTCCACTGGTATATGTTGATATGAGTAGTAATGTTATCACTATCCATTTAGTATTGATAACTGTATAAGGCCTACTTTACTTACATATCGACCTGTACCTCAAAGCCTGCCTTCAGTTAGTTTGGTAAAATCAGAAGTGGGATATAAATGAACTACAAAATTTACTAACCAAATCCCAATCCTTAAAATATGAAGTAACAAACATCATAATTTCGTCAAGTACTAATCTTATACTCTTCATCACCTTTTGTTCAGATGAATAATCTGCCAACCATATTTTTTAACCTTGGTGTAAAACTTTCTCAATTTAGATAAGCTTTCGCTTTTATTGGGACTTTCTATTTCTTTACGAGTTTTCTCCTTCTGACCTTCCTGTTCTTTTTTTTTTCTATAGTGCTTTGTTTGTTCTTTCTCTTTTTTTTTAAATTTAGTTTTTCCTTTTTCTTCTTATTTTGTTTGGATGTTGTGCTATTTTCGCTAACTTCCTCTTCGCTTTCACTGACTTTTTCTAGCGAAATACTTGAATCCATGCAGGTATTTACCAGATTAATTAATGATTCTAGCGCTGTGAGCGAATCCTTGTTGGTAGAAAGAGGTGGTATTTCGCTAACTTCAACGTTGAAGGGAATAACTTCATTACTTTTTAACTAACTTCCAAAAGAAGGAGGTTATCAATTCGATTGTTTATATTTTTTTTTATGTATGTTCGGGCATAACTGCGTCATTTATAAACGGAATTGCAAAATTCATTTTTTTTAAAGGGTATACTTCCGAAGTGGTCCCATTGTCATTAGGTGATGATGAGATCCTGGAGAAATCGAGGGAACTCTTCAAATATTATAGGCACACCTATAGCGATTTGGGTATTTTTTATAATAATACGTGCAGTTGCTCTTGGAAAGCACCATTTGGTGAAGTGGAACTGATGATAAATACCATAGATGGGTACCGGAACTACTCAATAATAACTATTTCACGGGTTGCGATTCGATTACATTAATATGAATACCAATCAATTTATGCTCGTCATAATGTATATGGACAAGTGGAGCTGATGGTGAAGTACCAGGAGAACTCCTCAACGATTAACGTCCCTGCTTCGGGAAAAGCAATACTTAGTAAAAGGTGATGAGTAGTCAACATTAGGCTATTGTAACTTAGATAAACTACAAACTGACTCACTAAAAAGCGAAAAATAAAAACTTTTTTACAAAAAAAAACAACTGACTTCCAAAAAAAACAACTGACTTAAATTTCGGAAGTCGGTGGCAAATAACAAAAATACAAAACCAGAGACACCGACTTCCGAAATTTAAGTTATTTTTCACTATGTAGTGTTTTTTTCGAAGTCAGTTGTTTTTTTTTGTAAAAAAGTTTTTTTTAATTGTTTCAAATATAAGTCCAGTGCTATCTTATAAGAACAACTGTTTTTACTCATTATGTCCCTAATCATTCTCTCTTTGAGATACACTGGACAACTTTTATTTAATGCCATGTGGGCCCTTTGCAGTTACACGAAAACTCCTCAGTTGCGCAATTGTCATGTTATTTTCCACACTTAGGGCATTTGATTTTTTGTGTAGGACAAAAACGTTTCATGTGGCCATATTTCCAACATCCTGCACATTGGGTAACAGGGAACAAATATGATTCAAGCTTAAAACGACACGCATATCCAAATATATGTGAAGGTAATGTTACTCCTTTAAAAGCGAATAGCTTCACTATTAATCCACTGCCCATCGTCAGTTAATCTTTTAAGTCTTTTAACCGCACAAATATCTGCTTCACTTTCAAATAATTGCACGAGTTCGTTCTCCGCTATCTGAAGGTCAATATTTCTGACGATTCCATAGATAATGCTTAATTTGTCTATTCTTTGACACGTGACACGTGTTTCACCTCTCAACGAGGCATCCTCAGGATGGCTATTGACATATTGCGAACCCGGACCCGACGTGTGAACACGTCAAGCGTCGAGAGCAGTGTGAGTCAATTCGCCCGCCAATCCCACTTATATAGGATTACTGCGCCGCCCACCTCGGCTAGGATCGTTATCAGCGCGATAAGGGGCTGCGAACAAACGCAATAAAGGTGACCTTGGAATTGTTGTATTTAAATCATTCAACAGTGTAACGTTCCCTGTATTATTTTTAGCAATTTCTAAACTCTCTAGTACTGACATTCTGAAACCTTTATCACATGTGTGTAAAATTTTGAAAGTGTTATTATTATGTAACGAATGACCTGAATCGATTAAGTGTTGAGCAAAATGCGATCTTTCTGGATAACTATTCCTATACGCTGCAATGTGTTCTTTATATCTTGTTTGAAAATTAAGACCAGTTTGAACTATGTATATACTATTACAATCATCGCAATGTAACTTGTAAACACCTGATTTTTTATGGTTTTCTAATCGATCTCTTCCACAATTATTCATTTACAGTTGGTAGAGAAGGTAAAGGATATCAATTTGCCTACTGGTGCAAAGTTATTATCTTTGGATGTTGAAAGTTTATTTACAAACGTTCCATATGAGGAGTGTTTACAGATACTTGAAGATCTTTTTGAGAAACAGCAAATCCATCCAGGTGAGGTTAATGAATTGTTATCTTTGACCAAGATTTGTATGGCACAAAATTATTTTAGGTTTAATAATCAATATTACAAACAAAAAGAAGGTTTGGTCATGGGTTCTCCACTCAGTTCCCTTAAGGCAGATATTTTCATGGACCATTTTGAAAATAAATACATTGTTGGGCAGTCTCAAATTTTATATTATTACCAATATGTTGACGATATAATTGTGTGTTGGACCGGTACATTGCGCCAAATTGATGTTTTTGTTAATAAAATCAATAGTTTGCATCTAAAAATTAAGTTTAAATTAGAATTAGAAGTTGATGGATCCCTTAACTTTTTGGATTTAACAATTTCAAGAAAAAATAATAAACACGATTTTCAGATTTATAGAAAACCAACATATACAGATGTTACGATTCCAGCGTCATCTTGTCATCCGATTCAACATAAATTAGCAGCTTATCGTAGTTTTACTCATAGATTAATGACAGTACCTCTTTCTCAAGATAATTATAACAAAGAACTAAATATTATTTATCACATAGCTGAGAGTAACGGATACAACAAGAAAATGGTGGATGATTTGATTCAAACGAAACGTCGTAACATAGTTCGTTCCCTATTGTACCCACTGCCTCCAGAAAGACCAATTGATTACATAGGTAGTTTGACATATTTAGGGTTAATAAGTGATAGGGTTTCTAAAACATTGTTTCGAAATGGAATTAGGGTAGCTTTTAAAACAGATAATTCACTAAGACAGATTTGTAACGGAAAAGATCGATTAGAAAACCATACAAAATCAGGTGTTTACAAGTTTATTTATTTATTTATTAAAACTTCATGCACAAGTAAAAATATACCGTACAAAGGCGGACTTAATGCCTGAGGCATTTTCTACCAGTCAACCTTAGGGTGGTGCAGAGACAAAACATGGCAGGTGCAACAAAAGGGATTGATAACACGAAATTAACTATTAAATAAAAGAATAAATACATACATAAATACATACATATACATAGTATAAACAGAAAAATCTTTGTCAGGAGAAATAACGATCGGTAGAGGAGAAATAACGATCAGTAGAGGAGAAAACGAATCCAGCAAATCACCGCTGGGATGTTTCAGCCAACTTCTTGCGTATATGCTCACGTACCTTCACTTTAAAAGACAACCGACTGGTTACCGTCCTGATATTCAGAGGTAGCGAATTCCAAAGAAAGACCGCCTGGACAAAGAAAGAAGAGTGAATGAAACCAGAGCGGTGAGAAGGACATCGTAGAAGACGATTGTTGGTGGAACGAAGATTTTTGCTATGGGCAGAGCATAAGTATTGAATATGGGAAGTCAGGTAAGAAGGAGAGGTGGGTTTGTCGAGAATAGAGAACAACATAGACAGAGCCGTCACCTCTCTGCGCTGTCGAATGGGTAACCACTTTAAAAGCAATCGGTGCGCGGATACATGGTCATACTTACGAAGATTGAAAACGAATCGAATGCAATTATTGAGAAGGCGGTCAAGTTTATTGAGGAGATCTTCATTCAGGTCATAGTAACACACATCACCATAGTCAATTATGGGAAATATTAGGGACTGTACAAGCATTGCCTTTATGTGTGATGGGAGAAGATTTTTTTACCGATAGAGCGACCGCAACGTTCCGGTAACTTTTTACTGACGGTTGTTACCTGCCTTCGCCAGTCAAGACAAGTGTCGACATGCAGGCCAAGATCCTTAACATCGGAGCCAAACGGAATGACTGAGTTGTCAAAGATTACAGATGGCACAGTTAAGCCATTCAGCTTCCTTATGCTGTGTGGGCTCCCTATTATGATAGCCTGACACTTGGTAGGGTTAACCACCACCCCAAATCGATCAGACCAGTTTTTGACTACACCTAAATCCCGATTTAGCTCCGTAATCGCATCAGAAATGTTATCAACACTTGCCTGACAGTAAAGCTGTAAATCGTCAGCATAGAGATGATACGCAGTCCGAAGCACGGTGGTAATGAGATTAATAAAAATGGAGAACAAAAGAGGAGATAATATACCGCCTTGAGGGACGCCAGCTGCAAAATCACACCAACTCGACGAAGAGTCTCCAGCATGAACAGACTGCTGACGCTCCCGAAGATAAGAAGAAAACCATTCCAGTACCTCTGGGGAGACCATAAGATAGGAAAGGATGGATAAAAGGGTTTCGTGACTGACGGCATTAAAAGCAATAGAGAAGTCAATTAACACTAAGACAGTAACTTTAGTGTCTTCCATTCCCCGCCTTATATCGTCAGTCACTTTAAGAAGAGCTGAAACGGTGCTGTGCCCAGGCCTGAAACCGAATTGAAAGGGACTGATGAGGGAGTTGTGGTGAATAAAGTGGGAGAATTGTTTATGAACACTGGCCTCGAGCACTTTAGACAGAAAGGAAAGGATGGAAATTGGGAGAAAGTGACTAGGAAGAGAGTGGTTGGGTACCTTAGGCAGGGGCCGAACAAGTGCTTTAAGCCACAGGGAGGGGAAAATACCGGTGTACAAGGAGAAATTTATAATGTGGGCGATAGCAGGAAGGAGTTGATCAAGAGCCGTTACGATCATATGGCGGCTGATTTACAAGTTACAAGTTAGTTAGTTTGACAAGTTACATTGCGATGATTGTAATGGTATATACATAGGCCAAACTGGTCGTAATTTTCAAACAAGATATAAAGAACACATTGCAGCGTATAGGAATAGTTATCCAGAAAGATCGCATTTTGCTCAACACTTAATCGATTCAGGTCATTCGTTACATAATAATAACACTTTCAAAATTTTACACACATGTGATAATGGTTTCAGAATGTCAGTACTAGAGAGTTTAGAAATTGCTAAAAATAATACAGGGAACGTTACACTGTTGAATGATTTAAATACAACAATTCCAAGGTCACCTTTATTGCGTTTGTTCGCAGCCCCTTATCGCGCTGATAACGATCCTAGCCGAGGTGGGCGGGGCAGTAATCCTATATAAGTGGGGTTGGCGGGCGAATTGACTCACACTGCTCTCGACGCTTGACGTGTTCACACGTCGGGTCCGGGTTCGCAATATGTCAATAGCCATCCTGAGGATGCCTCGTTGAGAGGTGAAACACGTGTCGATTTCTTACAGGGTTCTTAATGAGTCCTTAAGAACGGTTAAGCGGATTAGGTTACTAAATATACGTCGTCTATTGTATTTTATAATGGATTTCCGCAAAGTCACGCCTGAATCAATTAACTAAGAATTTTATATTTTATTTTAAGGATATCGTTTATATTTTGATATTTAAATAATTTGGCCATACCAATCATTTTTGGAAGTATTGTCTTAGATGTAAGACATACCTCAAAATATTCTGCTTGCTGTGTATTACTTTCACAACTACCCACATTATCCTTACTATTGTTATTGTGTGAATTACTGCGTAATATTATTTTCGCCTATTTATTCACGGTGGTAAACCCATCATCCTCTTCGATAATTTCTTCGTTATATTCTCGCAACCTTTTCTCAACATTTATCTGTCTTTCAATGTCTATATTCATCGTACTTCCTTCATTCTCCATCATCTCTTCATTTGTAACAACTACATCTGATATACTAGACACCGTACTCGAAAAATCTTCCAAAACTATCCATTATCTGGATTATTGAGTAACATGAGGGTGGATGTAGAAATAACTGACACGAAAAAATAAGTAAGACGTCCGCACGTCTCAGTCGTCAATGCGGCATTGTTATAAATGATAAACTAGGGCCATCGAGGTAAAATAAATAAACAGTTAAATACTAATAACAATAACAAAACCATGATCAGCACACAACAGCATCACACAACCAGTCACCAAGACGCTACCGCACGCAGTGACATCTAAGAGAGCATGACACTATTATTTACATCGGCACCTCACGGAACATGTTAGTTAGAAGTTTATAATATAATTATGTGAATAATAATGGAGATTGACTAAAGTTATTGTAACTAAAATGCGAAAGAACCCCTGCGTTCCGCAATGTCAAACAATAATCATCATTGAGAACCTATTCAAAGATCCCTAACCGGGGATTAAGGGATTCAGAGGCATTAAAGTTTTAACTTGTCTATTCAGGAGGCCATCCGATGTCCGTCGTTTATTTTGACGCTAATTCGCAACAACAAGCTTACTAATATACTTGTGGACACTCTTAATTTGAATGGAGTAAATGCGAAATCTCTTTGGCAGTTTTGTCGTTTATGTTGGTAGCGAGTCAGTTCGACTACGACCCGTTGGGATACATACAGCTTGCGGCGGATCTGTGCGGATTACTGGCGGCTGAGTTATCCGTTTCCTTAGAAAGACTTAATCAATGTAACCTCTAGACTGTGATGCTTGGATGGGGTGTTTTTGTTTTGGACGCTGCTGTACCTTTAGAGTAGACGTGAATTTTTTTTGGTGAATAATTTATTAAATATTCAAGCTTTTTATTCCCAAGCACCCAAACTGGATCAAAACAATAATGCTTAGCAAGTACGTGGACTAATCTTTCACAGGAGCTTTAAACCAAAATTAAAATATTTTATCTATAGTAATATTATAAAGAGGTAAAAGTTTGTTTGTTTGTAAGTTTGTATGTAATTCACCCGCAATCAGGTAACAAATAAAATAAACTCTGTGTTGTCAGTACCCAAGAATTAAAAATGTGTTTTACGAACAGCCTTCCATCATAGTTCAACTAATACATTAGAGATTCCTCCGCAAATTCCTATCAGCTACCAAACTCAAAATAACAAAGGCAACATAAACGCTAAGCAAAGCGACTCGTTAAACGTTAAAACCGAAAGCAGACCAGCGCGTCGCTCGCAAACATCGCGTTTGTTTCGTTGGCATAATTAACAATTAGGTAATTCGAGCTCAAAGTGGGATGTAGTGTAGTTGTCGCGAGCATGCCTGTACCTAGCTCGGTCGAGGACATATTGTTCTACGCGATTTCCCATGGGGAGCTTATACTTATGCTAATGCGATTTAAATTTCAAGTTATGTGATGAGATGATGTAATGTAATGCAATGCAATGAGATGTTTTTATTATGGTGAATTTTGAACAGTGTATGTGCTATTCTTAAAATATTATTATGAGACACCATAACATACATGATTATGAAACCTTAAAACAAAACCAAAGGGCAGAAGACTTTGTTATATGATTTAAAAAAAAAAAAATGTTTTATGATCCCATAAAATCTACAATTTATGTTTCAATTCAAGAACTAATTACTTCCATAGTCCAATAATTATTTGAACCTAAAAGATTAACAGGATAAGAAAATATTTCTGACAGAAATCAAGACAGGTACAAAAATGATCTATGCACCTACACCTGTGTAATGCCTGTACACCTACAAAATTATAATGGCATGCGACCACGGCTATACCTTGACCATTTTTGTACCTGTCTTGATTTCTGTCAGAAATATTTTCTTGTTTCTTACTTTTAAGAGCGTGATTTTTTTGTAGTCGGATTTTAGTTTTTGAACTTACTCTTTATTTAAATTATTTTGGGCAGTTGCCCGCCAGACGCGACACTCGTCTGTTCGGAGGATCCTCCCTTTTCCATGGAGGATGAGTGAACTGTACACTCTGTTCCTGTTACCTCTACCTTCCTTTCAATAATTTTACCTCTTACCTACAGCAGCAACCCAACGTCAACCTTATGGTAACGAGAATAAAGATCTCTATGATTTTGACAGACTTGTCAGTAGCAGAAACCCAACAGCAACCTTATTGTTACCACAATAATGATCAATGTGATTTTGAAAGTGATGATAGTACATCACTTTCAAAATCACATTGATCATTATTGTGGTAACAATAAGGTTGCTGTTGGGTGAGAGACGTGAAATAACTGTGAAAAGACGACATTCAATTTTATTGTTACAAACTCAAATAACCAATGAGTAGCCGTAATGTCACAGTACTATTATATCAGTGGCAATTCGTACACGATGTAACCAATCACAAATTAACCTACCTAATAATAATGTGATTGATTGCTTAAAATTACATTGATGAATCGTGTGATATTTCCATGAGATTTTAATGTTAGCAGACTAGCATCTAGATTGATAGACGGAATACTGCGGGTAAATGTGGTTGCACTTAGCACAGAACAGGGAAGTATTGAGAAGCATGGCACAAGAGGTGAGTGAAATGAGAGTATTTTGAGAAAAGATAGGTTGTCAGATCATCCAAATTAATTACCACTAAGAAAGTAGTAGTGCAGTCAACCAATTTATTCCTAAAAAGTAAAATAACACCTTTAAAAGACGTCCTTCTATAACAATAAATTCTCAAAAATAACAGTTAAGTCGGGATAAGATATTAGTTTGAATAAAAACTGCTTAAGGTTCCCGGGGAGTTTAATGAGCATAAGGCACTGGATTTGCAAAGATTAAAGCTGAACTGCCAATTGGATTAATGATTTAGTCTTCATAGTGTGCGACATTAGTTTTTAATTTATTTGGGATAAATCAAAGTAAACTTGGACGCGGACATTCTACATTAAAATTAGGTAGGTACATTGTAAAAAGAATACAAAATAAAGGTGGGTCTGATATACAGGATTTTTTTTTAACCAGAGCGCAATTTTTTTTTTGGTGGTTCAGTATCGGTAATAGAACACATTTTTATGAGTTGTTTAATACATTTTTCTTTGTACGACTTTAAATCACCAATATATGGACAAATGTATTCGTAACAATATCAATGGGCGCGCGCGGCCAGTGGCGCACGCGGCTGGGGTCGGCGGGGGTGAAACTCCCTCCCGGGCGGGAGGGCGGCGCCGCGGCCGCGTCTCGTACAGGGGGTGTCAACTCTATACGTCGAATCAACGACATACCTGTACGAGGTATTTCAAGTGTGGCAAAACCGAACTAGACTAAAAAATCCGCGGCAAGCGTATCTTAACCTGATCGATGGACCTGTGATAAATTGTGTGCTTTTTAGTATGTGTAAAATAAATGTATTTTCTTTCTTTCTTTTCTTTCTTTGTGGCTGTTATTACTTAGCCACGAGCCCCTTCAGCTCCTCATAGTTTATTGATAGTTTTAACTAATAATAAATCGTTTACGCCTTTCATGATACAAAATCGCTTGACACTTGCGAAGTGTCAGCATACCCCAACCCTCCCGCGTAACTCGTGAACGCTTACACTGTAATTGACCAGTAGATCCATTCTGTAAACGTCTCACCGTGAAGAGTGCGGTAAAGTGAGCATGAAGTGAGCTGTCAATAGTGTCAATGCTTAGATTTAGGTGTAATGACAGCTCACATCAAGCTCACTTCACCGAAGTTTTCACGGTGAGATGTTTACAGCCTTGCTATTCTGTAACCATCTCACCGTGAAAACTTAGGGGAAGTGATCGTGGAGTGAGCTGTCAGTGTCACCCAACCCGATGCTAGGGATGACCAAGCATTACATTTACAATCGTAATCGAGATTTTAATTAAATGTTTTATGCTAATTCTATTGATCATTTTATATTAAGTATTCTAAAGCTAGTAGATATTTAACCGCTTATGTCTAAACATTACTATTTATGGGGATTAGCGCGCAAGTAAAATAAAATTGCAAAACAGATATCCAATCAGACACTCAATTTTGTTTTATTCAATTTTGTTCCTAGACTAGTCCCTTGATATAAATAGCCTGAGGCGCGACGCGTTACGCAGGTAGGTACCTACCTACAATAAATAAAATAAAACATACATATCTACACGTTGCTGCTGCATAATAAAGAAAATGCGCATTGACATAGTTTGTTATTATGAACCCATTGTTAACTTATATTATGTAAACGCAATCGAGTGTTAATAGGGTGTAATTTAACCCCACACAAACTATGTGGGAACCTACCTAAACGATGTAGTCATTTAAATAAAAAGATATGTATATTGTATGTACCTACCTACCGAATAATTTATTGGAGATAACCTACATAAGCGTTGAATAAAATCATATTCATCAAATCATTACAAAATTCATAAGTTCAACAGCTGACACTTGCAGCGCGCGCACACCGAATCACTTCACCACGTTGAAGTGGTAAGAATCGCGCTTGCGCGCTAGGCGCTACACTATCACATTGAGATTTGTTTTACTTACTACATACCTACACTTATTTAAATTGTATGTAACGCGTCACGTACTTGCGTACTAAATACCAACGTCCAATAAGTACCTACAATGTTTTATTCATCACCATCATATATAAGCCAAGTAAAACTGACACTTGTAGAGCGCGCGCATCACATCACCGAAGTGTTGTCGCCAAGGAAATAACACGCGTGGTAACCTTAAGGTAACCACTATGATAATATCATGGTGGTAACTATGGAGACCACGCGCGTGATCACTTCATCCGATTCTATAATAAAGAATCGGATGAAGTGATCACGCCGCGCAGCCGCGTTGTTACGCACTTTGTTTTTTTTTTCCCTCTTTGACGGCCATGTCCATAAGCTTATACGTATTCAGAAACAATAATTAGTACCTACCTATTTATTTCAATACTTTTAGATAATTCAATGTCTAAATCATACCGTTTTGTACATTAAAAAGTCAGTTTATTGCCTAGATACATTTTGTTTTCAATAATTAAACAGTTTTTTTTTTTTCAATGAACTAGTTACGTACTTACTACATATTTAACCTGTAGGTGTGTAACGCGTCACGCATGTGCAGTCAGAACATAAATCAAATAAAATGCAATAGGTACCAATAAGTACAGCTGCTACAAAGCGCTTTTTCGTAGTTTGCGCATAGTTAGGTACTTACATTGTTTGTTTTATTATAGAACCTATTGTCATCTGATGACTTGGATGCAATCAAACTCCTAGCGTGATTAGATGCGCTTTACCTATTTAAACGATTTGCTCATTTCAAGCTGACTGTTAAAAAGACGTGCGGATTGTTGGCCTACGCGTTGCCAATAATCAAATAATATTATTTCGTCGGCTGTTGAACTGTTGAATATTGTCAGTTCAACAGCAGACACTTGCAGCGCGCGTACCGGCGCACTTCAACACGCTGAAGCGGTAAGAATCGCGCTTGCGCGTTAGGCAGTAACTATCACATTGAGGTTAATTTGACTTACTAGGTACCTACCTACTTATTTAACTTGTAACGCGTCACGTACCTACCTATGCGCACTAAATACAAAAGTCCAATAAGTACCTACAATACTTTATTGTAGATAGATAGATAGGTAAGTACCTCCTTAACTAACCGTGGCCAATAATAAAATAATATTCATCAAATCTTAATCATCATCATACTGATACTGTGAAAAACTGACACTTGTAGCGCGCGCACAGGCGCTCCTCAGTGTGTCCACTTACGTTTTTGGTTTTGCCCCAGTTATTTATCCCTAAGACACCGTTTCTTTTTTGACCATGATGAAAATAAATAATAACAAATCATTCCACATATTTAATAGCATTAAATACCTACAAAACTTTCATTAACTGACGAGATTACAAAACATTAATTATTAATCGAGTGAGACGAAACAAACTATAATGCGACTTAGTTCCGATGTCGTCTTTAGCCACGATAATAGTACAATAGACGGATTACATTCATTAAGAATTTTTCCCCGCAATTCCCTAAATCCCTGTCTACATAGAATATCCCTAAACCATGCATAACATCGGTAATTTTATTTTTCCCTAAAAAAGGGAGAAATCCCTAAAAGTGGAAACAATGCGCTCACTTCGCCTCGCCGAAGAGCCGTTGCCAAGTGGTCTCCTAGGCAACCAGCACGCGGCGATAAGTTTTTTTTTTAATTTTCCCCTAATTGACGGCCATGTCCATAGGCCTATTCGTATTCAGAGATGATAATTGGTACTTATTTATTTCAATGTTTTTATATATTTCAATGTCTAAATCATACCGTTTTGTACAGAGGCCAGCAGGTCAAGCTACCCGAAACTGTCAAATTTTCGCAATCAACCTTGAACCTTATGCTGTAGTGCTAAAGTTGAAAATCTATTAAATAAATTTGACAGATTGTAGTAGCTTGATGTGCTGGCGTCTGTACATTAAAAAGTCAGTTTATTGCCTACATTTGGTTTTCAAAAATTAAACTGATTTTTAAATGAACTAGGTACCTACTTACCACTTATTTAACCTGCAGGTATGTAACGCGTCACGCATGCGCAGTCAGAACATTTAAGGCGAAAGCGTCAAGGTAGCCCGCGAAATTCAAATTTTCTTACGTTTTTTGCAATTTGCAGGTCAGTATCATGTTGTATGTTGGTCTAAATATGATTCGCGGCCGTATCAAATGTTTAAAAAATGATCAATACAACACTCTAAGTTCATTTAATAGCATTGAATGACTATTTCATGAAATCATGACATTTGCAGATTGTGCTTACATAAGGAGTTGTATTGATGATTGTAATGATTATAATTATGTAAAGCCTTATTGGTTACGGTCGCGAATCATATTTTAATCAACATAAAACCTCACACTTACCTGCAAAATGTAAAAAACTAAAGAAAATTTGAATTTCGCGGGCTACCTTAGCGCATGCCCCTTAAATAATAAAATGCAATACCAATAAGTCCCTACAGCTGCTACAAAGCGTCTTTTCGTAGTTTGCGCATAGTTACTTACATTGTTTGTTTTATTAAGAACCTATTGTCAGCTGATGACTTGAATGCAATCAAACTCCTAGCGTGATGAGATGCGCCTTACCTATCTATACGATGTGTGTATTTATCAAATCACCTAATATTTAATTGTACCTCCATAACTAAACGTTGCCAATAATAAAATAATATTCATCAAATCTTAATCAACATCATAAATTAATACTAAGTTCAACTGACACAGCGCGCGCATTGCACCTCGCCGAAGTGAAGTGCTGTTTCCATGGTAACCACCAGAATGCCATGAAGTGAACTTATTCACGTCGCGCATGCGCACGAGGCGCTGCATAGATATAACACACGAAGTGAAGTGCTGTTGCCTGGCAACCAGACGCTGCATAGATATCACACTAAGGTTCTATTTTATTTCCCGTCATTGGGGGCCCATGTCCTTATTTATGCGTATTCGTATTCATAGACAATAATTTATTAGTACCCATTTATTTCAATGCTTTTAGACCTACATTTTATTTCAACAGTTTGATTTTACTTGAAAGGTGAGATTGAGCAACTTCATAAAATTTGTGCTAGGCAAGTAGGTATTCAGTGTTCGTTTACTTACTTATATACATAATACGTAAAAAGCACATAGGTAGTAATATCGTGTGGGTCTATCTGGCTGGCCCCAACGAGATTTATCAACAGGTGATAGGTTTACATAAGGACATTCTTTTTTACCTATATAAAATGAATAAGATGTATTTTTTACCTCGACAGTTTTTGATTTTCGACTTTCTGTGAGCTATACTTTAGAGGATATTCGATATCTAAATAAATATTCAACCAACGGACCTAGTTAAATTTGCGAAAGTCCAAAATTTGGATTTGTAAGGTACATAATAGTATCAAGCTCTTTATGCTAATTGTATGATATTAAAGAGTAGTATTTTAAAAAGGGGCCCGCTCGCTGGACGTTTGTCTAAGTAACGAATATCTTCTAAAGTAGGTATAGCTCACAGAAAGTCGAAATTTTGGATTTGTAAGGTACATAATAGTTTCTAACTCCGAGCACTACTGGGCGATCTGAAAGTATAATAACAATAAAAATAATCACAAGGGGGGCCCGCTAGCAAGACATTTCATAGAAACGTCGTTTAATCAAAAACTGTCGAAGTACAAAATACATCTTATTTATTTTCTATAGGTAAAAAATTATGTCCTTATGTAAACCTGTTGATAAATCTCGTTGGGGCCTGCCAGATAGACCCACACAGTAATACCAAATCATCTAGATTGTTAGAGATAAACCACAGTACAAGATACAAAGCTTGTAACATAAATATACCTACACACAAATTGCGCTTCACTCTTGCAAACAAGAAAAATTAAAATTATTATAATTAATATATGTATTTATTTATTTATTTAAGAAGTGTATGTGCGTTTATTTTAAGCTGATAAAATTATGTGTGTTTAGGTTGCTGTAGTCTGTTTAGGTACTGTTTTACACACTGTCTATGTCTCATAGATGTAAATCGACACTATGTCTGTCATCCAATTCTCCTGTCGCAGGTCTGCTGGAAACAAAATCTAATAATAAATCTTTATGTATTTTACATTATTAAGTGTTTAGTGTGTAGGTACTTATATAAATAAATAAATAGAATTTATTAATTTGCATCACATCAAATCAATTTGCTAATACATTTTTGCTACATTTTTCTTGAGGCTGGGAACGGAGCGCTGTCGGATGTGTGTGGACTGCACACCACCACTGCTGGAAATAATGGTAAGCATTTATTACTATTTGATTTCTTTCATTCCTACACTCATCCGAGTATTATTTTTTACAATCAATTGAAATAATATTGTGATTATCATCAGTATAGTAATGTAGTACTTTCAATAAGTAATTACTTATAATAGGTACTCATTTCAATCAATCATTATGAGTACAATGAGTTGCAACATTTATTAATTCCATGCTCCTGCTCCAATTTATTTGCTCCATAATTATGTAGGTACCTATGTTTATCAAAAAAAGTGTGTGCAATACTGAATACTAACCAGGATTGATGTGATCAAATCAAGTAGAGGTGGTGTTCCTTTACTGTCTTCAGTTCATAAGGCATTACTTAGCAACTGCTGGGTCGCATGGGCTCATCTGCCAAAAGATAGAATATTTATCAGATTAATAATATTCACTTGTTTTAAATGTGTGCCTATTCTTTTAGTTAACTTTTCAGTGTTCCATAAGTTGTGCCTTCGCCGGCTAATCGGTCAGGAACGAGTCCAAATCGCCACGACAGCGTTTCTTAGGCCTGGCTCGGTATCGGGCACCCACTGTGTGGCGATCGTGGCACGTGGCCTATTTTTACCTTAAAACTATTATTATCACCAAGTTAACTAAGTAGATACTTGGCATACTTACCTGACTGACCACCACTCGTTCTTGCAAAGCTAACCATCAGTCTGATGATCTACTACATCACTTATTATGAACAGTAACACAGGAATTGTATAGTTTAGGAATCCTCATCGTCATTTTAGACGAAAGATGTACACTGCTGGACATAGGCCTACCCAAGCACCACCACGGCGCCACAAGCCGCGCCAAAATTTATTTTTGATACAATTACCAGTATCTACATGTCAACACTACGTCTTATTGTCACATTCACGATTACACACTAATAATTATTGTCACTGATAAACCAATTCAAAGTAGGTACTTTATAATTCAAACTTTCATTTGTTTTTATAGATATTGTAAATTAATACCGGTTTTGGTTTGCAAGTTCAAACAAAATGCAGTTCAGAAAAAGTTGCAGGGCTAACCATAGACAATTTCACCACAGATTATTAAGATTTCGATTTGATGAAGTTTAGTAATCAACATCAACAAAAAAACCATGGATGGTTCAAAAATAATTAATTAATAAATAACTACCTAATTATCGTTAGGTTAAAACTATTCAAACTATTTCAAAGTACCTAGATACAAAATTCAAAAATTCATTTTATTTTGTTTATAATAGAGCTGCAGTTATTTTTGAAACTTAGGACGTTGCGGCGCTAGCCAGTGTTGAAACAAGAATTTTAAATTACTTTGACATTGTTGAGATTTATTGTGGCGTCGCATGTAGGCGACACGTAACCCTACCGTCAAGCCCCGCTGTCGCTTCTAAGCGACGCGCGACGGTCAACTCACGCGGCCTAAATCTCTATTTTTTTTTGTAAAATTATGGTCTGTGGGCTGTTTCACTATATGGCGTGACGGTTCTCGTCAACTAATTATTGAAAAAATGTTACGTAACACATTGTTTTTTTTGTATGTTGAAAGTGACGTGACGCGCGCGTCAATGTCAAACCGCGGTGCTCGTGCTTGTTACAAAATGGGCGGGGATATATAGATATCAGCTAACTAGTCTGTGTTGATAACACAGGTATTTTGTTTCCTTGAAACACAGATTAGTTCAAACTTAAATGCTTGCGCGATTACGATTGCGTGGTTATATTTCTAAAGGCGTAGCAATGAAATAAAATAAAGTAATTACATCTACAACTTGTAAAGACCGTGGCGAAATACGGAACTACATAAAATGAATACTGGATTTGACAGATGTTTGACGTCATCCAGTAACTCTTGGTGATAAATAATTTATTTTTATTCTATACATACGTATTTTTTATTTTGGTATAGCTGCAATAATTTACTAGAAGTGGCACAGGGAGAAATTCTGCTTTCGTTCCTGGGTGTTACACGCGACTACAAGTACGACGGCCTCTAGTGATGGGCGTTGAATTAACGAACTAGTTAATTCGACTGTCGACGTACTGTGAACGAATCGACGGTTCACCGATAATCGATCGACTAGTCGAACGATTGAACTGAAACTCGCAACGCGAGAATGTAGTACAAATTCATTCGTCCGTTGAAATAAAGCAAACAAATTAAACTCTAAATCTAGTAGAAGGGAGTTGATATTTATACGGGTCGAATGAAATTATTGTTAAGTGAAGAAAAGGATGGCATGGCGTTATGGTAGTTTCCCTTGTGCAAAAGAGTAAGGCGATGGACTGGTCGAACAATGAGACACCGGGACAAACCGGCCTGTACTGGTTTCTGATTGATAGTAAGTTGTTCATTTTGTTTTGACTTTTTATGTTCAGTGTGTGATTCAGTATTCAGCCAATCCTAAGCCTGAAAAAGTATGAAGGGAAGATCAAATTAATAGGTACCTTCCGTCGTCATCTTTGACTTCGTCGCAAAGTTTATCCAAGTTGACGCGTAAACTAGTCGACGAATTCAACTAGTTAATCGACTAGTCGATGAACGAAGTTGGACCAAATACGTTGACGACCCATCTCTAATGGCCTCGCTCGGGCGTCTGAGACTTCTGACTTCTGAAGTTCTGAGTGGCTATTAAAAAAAAAAACCACCATAGACAATTTTACGCGGTTTTCGTAACTTTTCGACTTTTCAGTTTTGATAATTTGTTTTGTTTTGTGTTGGATTAGTTGCGACTTGTGAGTAAAGTTTGCGTTGATTAATTTCTGTTCTTAGCTTCAAATTATTGTAAAGTGTAGTATTTTGCATAGGTAGGTAGTGCAAGATGAACAACAAGCTGATGTATCGAACATTGCGGTCCTAAACGAAAGGATGCTATTGCTTATTTATTGCATACGTTTCCTGTTAGTGAGATCGGACACAAAAAGTGGCTCATAGGTAGTCCTGAGCATTAACCATTAACAGTGATTATGAGCTCAAGACCTTCACAAACTATGTGTGTACCAGAAACACTTTGAAAAAGCTACATCAATGAGAAGTTCCTATTGGGTCGAAGTTGGTCTAATCCTTCATTGTTTTCGGCCGAAGAAATTACCACAGGAATAGTCACAATATTTTATGAAGGTTCGTACGTTATCAATACTACTTGCTAATCTTAAAGAATTAAAGAATATTTTCTTCCAATCCACTCAAGATTTTCTTTGCCAGCATGATTTTTTATTTGAGCTTCTAACAGGCTGTCCAACTTTACTATAGGGTTTGAGTTATTGGCAAAGTTAATTAGGTTGACTACAACCCTTAAAAGTAATGACAAACATTATTGATCACTACTCTACGAGTATCACTCCATACATAAATGTAAAAGAAGCCTGTCAACATAGTTTAAAGAATACTATTAATGTATACATGTCTTTTTTCAGATGTGTATCAGCATTATGATCATAAGTATTCTCAGAAAATTAAACATGAAGACCATAGTTATGCCCACCTGCCTGGTAAGACTGATATTTTAATTAACCGTTTAAAATCTATAAACATTCATTTGATTGTTATTTGTGTTATTGATTCTGCTGATGATTATTATAAAATAAAAGTAAACACTTTTTTGTTGATTTTGCGTTTTAGCGTCATTTTAAATAATATATTTAAAAAAAACTTGTTTTTCAGATACCTCACTTGCAGTGCCTTTGATATTAGAAAATTGTGCTTGAGTTTTCAAAAAAAAACAAGTTGTAGCCACTCTCGACTTATATAATTATCTCAGTTTTGTAAGTATTTGTGTGATATTTGTAGTATATAACTATGATAGATTTCATGTTGTAATTCCCAGTTCACTTAAAATAGAAATGATAATGTTGTCATTTACTAGCATTTAAACAACCGGTCCCAATAATTAGAATAAATCAAGCAATTTTTGTTTTTATTTATTTAGTTATTCCAGTCATTAATGTAATTGTTGTGATTTAAATATTTCTGATACATGTATTTTCTGAAACTAATGTCAGTTTTTTTTTTTCAATTATCTTACTTTATATGATAGTTCACCAAGTTTAATTTGAGTGTCATTTGTTCCAGGCGCAACATGCTGTTGGGAGAGTAGTTAGCGCCACCCTTAACGAAAATACTGCTGAAAGTGCTGCCACAGTTTTTTTTTTTTTTTACTATCTATCTGACTCAAGAATGATGCTTGATTGATGTTCAAATAGTAAGACATCAAGAGAGAAACCCGCATTACGCGCATCCTGTTCATCAGATTCACCACACCAACGGTACTGGCAAGAAGCCATACAAAAATATAAAAGATACTATTTGTTGATGTTAAAGGTAGGGAGACAATAGTGCCTGCATAAAAAAATAGGATTACCCCGAAGGGTTAATCTTATTTTTAATCAAGCCTAAGTACTTAATTGACTTATTATAATGTGAAAAACACAAAATTAAAAAGGGCTTTCTCGACCATGGGGTAAAATAAATAATTTTCAACTGATCTTGAAATGTATTCAGATTATTAGGAAAATCTCCTTCGAGAATGCTAAATAAAACATACATTAAAATTAAAATTTAATTGAAGAATTAAAATCATAGTAGGTATTTGTTGTGTTTTATTTATATTTCACATTAATTCCCTGGAGTTATAACGTTACTGATGAGTTCCTATAACAACTCATCAGAAGTAATGCGGCTAACAGCAAAAAAACAAAAATAAAT
The DNA here is from genome assembly GCA_916701695.1 of Agrochola macilenta. Taxonomy (NCBI): domain Eukaryota; kingdom Metazoa; phylum Arthropoda; class Insecta; order Lepidoptera; family Noctuidae; genus Agrochola; species Agrochola macilenta. Next base: position 1,787,095 of record OU753554.1, on the reverse strand, counting down.
TGAGATTAGCACATAAACTTATCAAAAACGAGCTGTTTTATTTTCCAACTCATTGACAGACTACTTTTTTTTTTGGCAAAAAAAAATTTGGCGCGGATTGTGGCGCCCCGTGGCGGTGCCTCAACTCCACAATTCCTGTGTTACTGTTCATCTCTGTGTGAACCATGGTCTTAATATACTCGTACCATGATGTGAACTAGATCATCAGCAGTCTGAAAGTAAATTTACCCTGCATTCCGAGTTACGCTGTAATCGATTTGAGCGTGCTTATTCGGTACGGCCGTTAGCACCGTGAGCGCTGTCAAAGATGACAGTTGTGCTGTTTTGTTTTGAGTCGCATCATAACTCTAGACAAACGTGGCATCTTCGAAATTGTGCTTCTGGCTACCGTGGCCACCTAACCAACGAAGAAGAAGAAATGTGTAGTTTAAACACAAAGAAATATGATATGCAAGTTTTGACATTGTGTGAGCACCGTGAGAGCGTTCACGAGCGTTCCGAATTGTTGACAGATCTCAGCTGTCATAATCGTGATATCTAACTCGGAACGCCAATTATTGATGTCAGCGCTGGGAGCGATTACGTTCATATTCGGAAAGCGGTCTTAGATATCGCGATAATGACAGCGGAGGGCTGTCAACAATTCGGAACGCTCGTAAACACGCTAACAGTGGTCGCTCAACGTCAAAACTTGCTTATTCTTTGTGTTTAGATCACAAATGGCTTCTTCTTCTTTGGTTAGGGGGCGACGGTAGCCAGGAGCACAATTTTGAAAATGCCACGTTAGTTTAAGCCCACGTTCGCACGGACTTAATAAAATCGCGGCGAAATAAAAGCGTCTAGCGCGATTTTTCCCGCCGTTGGAACCGCCTCTTCGTGCAATACGGATGTACGATGGGTTTCGCACAATTATTAGCAGTAGCTACTTGTGAGACCAAGAGACCCGTGCGGCACGTCTGCACTCTACGAGCCGGCGCGGCGGCGCGGCGCGCGCCATACATAACTGACCAATAGGTATGGGCGTTAATCGGCGTTATTTCACGTCTCTAGTTACAATAACTGGCTACGGGGCAAGTAGCCGAATAGCTAGTTTCGAGTCAAACTGTAACCACGCACGTTACTTTGAAAGTAGTTACAATTTCGATACTGCATCGAAAATGATTGTAACTACTTACAAAATAACCGTCATAACCCTGAATAAATTATGAAAGGAAGTTTATTTTGTGTTAATACTACGACGTAACTGCATATGTAACGTATTACATAGGTAATCATTTGTGTTTTCGTTTCGCAAATAACTGTAACACTTCCATAGAATCACCATTTTGAATCACTGAATAGAATTTGAAAAAATAATGCACTTGACATGCGAATGTCCTTTAGTAAAAATGTACCGAAGGGTTGAGATTCATGTATGAAACCAAACTAGACATGTCGATAATTTTGTAGTAAAAATTACTTAGTAATTATTTTTGTTTATTTTTTTTTATTGTTGAATGTTTTATAACTTTTTTATGACCATTGAAGAGGGTTTTTTTTTTTTTTGTGCTTGACCTAATTTACTATTGAGATTACTTACTTAATACAAATTTAGTTACTTTTATAATTTAGTTATTTTTGTAGTTATTTTCTCTTCATAGTAAAATGTAACTAATTATGCAACAGCTTGCAGCATGTTTTATTAGGATTCAAGCAAAATTCGGAATGAATACCGATATCGATAAAATAAAAATTAATGGTACGGACTTCTCTTTCCGCTACCGCGTCCCCCGCTAAAAGTGATAGAATTTTTTGTTCGTAATAGTGTGCTTAAGGCTTCTCCAGTGTTCTACACTCAAAGCGCTTCACGAGACATCGCTACCGCGCTCACACTAATTCGGTACGGATGTAGCATGCTCAAATTGATTACAGCGTAACTCAGAACGCAGCCTTTATAGAATACAATGCAACATTCCGGAGCGAAATGTTGTTATATGTTTAACATGTAATGCTATAAGCCTTTCCTTATCTATTTCCTACACTCTGTGTAAGTGAGAGCAAGAAAGTTATACTTTAGACAGGCAATATTTCGCATTAAATTCGATTGTAACGCGTCGACTCAGCGTTTTAGCGGCAGATCGGGCAGATCGAGTTCCAACCAAAATCTACATTTTAAGCTGTAAAAAAAACAAATGAAAGTTTGAATTATTTAGTACCTACTTACTTTGAATTAGTTTATCAGTGACAATAACTTATTAGTATGTAATCGTGAATGTGATAGTAATAAGACATAATGTTGGCATGTGCTGGTAAAAGTTTTTCTAAAATGATTAAAAACTGAATTTTGGTGCGGATTGTGGCACCGTGGCGGTGCCTCAACTCCACAATTCCTGTGTTACTGTTCATAAATAAGTGAACTAGATCATCAGTCTGATGGTAAACTTTGCAAGAACGAGTGGGGGTCAGTCAGGTAAGTATGCCATGTATCTAGCTAACTTGCTGATAATAATAGGTAAAAATGTAGGCCACGATCGTCACACAGTCAGTCATCACCATCACCGAAGTCTAAGAAACGCTGTCGTGGCGATTCGGACTCGTTCCTGACCGATTAGCCGGCGAAGGCACAACTTATGGAACACTGAAAAGTTAACTAAAAGAATAGGCACACATTTAAAACAAGTGAATATTATTAATCTGATAAATATTCTATCTCTTGGCAGATGAGCCCATGCGACCCAGCAGTTGCTAAGTAATGCCTTATGAACTGAAGACAGTAAAGGAACACCACCTCTACTTGATTTGATCACATCAATCCTGGTTAGTATTCAGTATTGCACACACTTTTTTTGATAAACATAGGTACCTACATAATTATGGAGCAAATAAATTGGAGCAGGAGCATGGAATTAATAAATTTTGCAACTCATTGTACTCATAATGATTGATTGAAATGAGTACCTATTATAAGTAATTACTTATTGAAAGTACTACATTACTATACTGATGATAATCACAATATTATTTCAATTGATTGTAAAAAATAATACTCGGATGAGTGTAGGAATGAAAGAAATCAAATAGTAATAAATGCTTACCATTATTTCCAGCAGTGGTGGTGTGCAGTCCACACACATCCGACAGCGCTCCGTTCCCAGCCTCAAGAAAAATGTAGCAAAAATGTATTAGCAAATTGATTTGATGTGATGCAAATTAATAAATTCTATTTATTTATTTATATAAGTACCTACACACTAAACACTTAATAATGTAAAATACATAAAGATTTATTATTAGATTTTGTTTCCAGCAGACCTGCGACAGGAGAATTGGATGACAGACATAGTGTCGATTTACATCTATGAGACATAGACAGTGTGTAAAACAGTACCTAAACAGACTACAGCAACCTAAACACACATAATTTTATCAGCTTAAAATAAACGCACATACACTTCTTAAATAAATAAATAAATACATATATTAATTATAATAATTTTAATTTTTCTTGTTTGCAAGAGTGAAGCGCAATTTGTGTGTAGGTATATTTATGTTACAAGCTTTGTATCTTGTACTGTGGTTTATCTCTAACAATCTAGATGATTTGGTATTACTGTGTGGGTCTATCTGGCAGGCCCCAACGAGATTTATCAACAGGTTTACATAAGGACATAATTTTTTACCTATAGAAAATAAATAAGATGTATTTTGTACTTCGACAGTTTTTGATTAAACGACGTTTCTATGAAATGTCTTGCTAGCGGGCCCCCCTTGTGATTATTTTTATTGTTATTATACTTTCAGATCGCCCAGTAGTGCTCGGAGTTAGAAACTATTATGTACCTTACAAATCCAAAATTTCGACTTTCTGTGAGCTATACCTACTTTAGAAGATATTCGTTACTTAGACAAACGTCCAGCGAGCGGGCCCCTTTTTAAAATACTACTCTTTAATATCATACAATTAGCATAAAGAGCTTGATACTATTATGTACCTTACAAATCCAAATTTTGGACTTTCGCAAATTTAACTAGGTCCGTTGGTTGAATATTTATTTAGATATCGAATATCCTCTAAAGTATAGCTCACAGAAAGTCGAAAATCAAAAACTGTCGAGGTAAAAAATACATCTTATTCATTTTATATAGGTAAAAAAGAATGTCCTTATGTAAACCTATCACCTGTTGATAAATCTCGTTGGGGCCAGCCAGATAGACCCACACGATATTACTACCTATGTGCTTTTTACGTATTATGTATATAAGTAAGTAAACGAACACTGAATACCTACTTGCCTAGCACAAATTTTATGAAGTTGCTCAATCTCACCTTTCAAGTAAAATCAAACTGTTGAAATAAAATGTAGGTCTAAAAGCATTGAAATAAATGGGTACTAATAAATTATTGTCTATGAATACGAATACGCATAAATAAGGACATGGGCCCCCAATGACGGGAAATAAAATAGAACCTTAGTGTGATATCTATGCAGCGTCTGGTTGCCAGGCAACAGCACTTCACTTCGTGTGTTATATCTATGCAGCGCCTCGTGCGCATGCGCGACGTGAATAAGTTCACTTCATGGCATTCTGGTGGTTACCATGGAAACAGCACTTCACTTCGGCGAGGTGCAATGCGCGCGCTGTGTCAGTTGAACTTAGTATTAATTTATGATGTTGATTAAGATTTGATGAATATTATTTTATTATTGGCAACGTTTAGTTATGGAGGTACAATTAAATATTAGGTGATTTGATAAATACACACATCGTATAGATAGGTAAGGCGCATCTCATCACGCTAGGAGTTTGATTGCATTCAAGTCATCAGCTGACAATAGGTTCTTAATAAAACAAACAATGTAAGTAACTATGCGCAAACTACGAAAAGACGCTTTGTAGCAGCTGTAGGGACTTATTGGTATTGCATTTTATTATTTAAGGGGCATGCGCTAAGGTAGCCCGCGAAATTCAAATTTTCTTTAGTTTTTTACATTTTGCAGGTAAGTGTGAGGTTTTATGTTGATTAAAATATGATTCGCGACCGTAACCAATAAGGCTTTACATAATTATAATCATTACAATCATCAATACAACTCCTTATGTAAGCACAATCTGCAAATGTCATGATTTCATGAAATAGTCATTCAATGCTATTAAATGAACTTAGAGTGTTGTATTGATCATTTTTTAAACATTTGATACGGCCGCGAATCATATTTAGACCAACATACAACATGATACTGACCTGCAAATTGCAAAAAACGTAAGAAAATTTGAATTTCGCGGGCTACCTTGACGCTTTCGCCTTAAATGTTCTGACTGCGCATGCGTGACGCGTTACATACCTGCAGGTTAAATAAGTGGTAAGTAGGTACCTAGTTCATTTAAAAATCAGTTTAATTTTTGAAAACCAAATGTAGGCAATAAACTGACTTTTTAATGTACAAAACGGTATGATTTAGACATTGAAATATATAAAAACATTGAAATAAATAAGTACCAATTATCATCTCTGAATACGAATAGGCCTATGGACATGGCCGTCAATTAGGGGAAAATTAAAAAAAAACTTATCGCCGCGTGCTGTTGCTATGGTAACCACGTGCTGGTTGCCTAGAAGACCACTTGGCAACGGCTCTTCGGCGAGGCGAAGTGAGCGCAGTGTTTCCACTTTTAGGGATTTCTCCCTTTTATAGGGAAAAATAAAATTACCGATGTTATGCATGGTTTAGGGATATTCTATGTAGAATGTAGACAGGGATTTAGGGAATTTCGGGGAAAAATTCATAATGAATGTAATCCGTCTATTGTACTATTATCGTGGCTAAAGATGACATCGGAACTAAGTCGCATTATAGTTTGTTTCGTCTCACTCGATTAATAATTAATGTTTTGTAATCTCGTCAGATAATGAAAGTTTTGTAGGTATTTAATGCTATTAAATATGTGGAATGATTTGTTATTATTTATTTTCATCATGGTCAAAAAAGAAACGGTGTCTTAGGGATAAATAACTGGGGCAAAACCAAAAACGTAAGTGGACACACTGGGGAGCGCCTGTGCGCGCGCTACAAGTGTCAGTTTTTCATAGTATCAGTATGATGATGATTAAGATTTGATGAATATTATTTTATTATTGGCCACGGTTAGTTAAGGAGGTACTTACCTATCTATCTATCTACAATAAAGTATTGTAGGTACTTATTGGACTTTTGTATTTAGTGCGCATAGGTAGGTACGTGACGCGTTACAAGTTAAATAAGTAGGTAGGTACCTAGTAAGTCAAATTAACCTCAATGTGATAGTTACTGCCTAACGCGCAAGCGCGATTCTTACCGCTTCAGCGTGTTGCAGTGCGCCGGTACGCGCGCTGCAAGTGTCTGCTGTTGAACTGACAATATTCAACAGTTCAACAGCCGACGAAATAATATTATTTGATTATTGGCAACGCGTAGGCTAAAAATCCGCACGTCTTTTTAACAGTCAGCTTGAAATGAGCAAATCGTTTAAATAGGTAAAGCGCATCTAATCACGCTAGGAGTTTGATTGCATCCAAGTCATCAGATGACAATAGGTCCTATAATAAAACAAACAACCTAACTATGCGCAAACTACGAAAAAGCGCTTTGTAGCAGCTGTACTTATTGGTACCTATTGCATTTTATTTGATTTATGTTCTGACTGCACATGCGTGACGCGTTACACACCTACAGGTTAAATATGTAGTAAGTACGTAAATAGTTCATAAAAAAAAAAAACAGTTTAATTATTGAAAACAAAATGTATCTAGGCAATAAACTGACTTTTTAATGTACAAAACGGTATGATTTAGACATTGAATTATCTAAAAGTATTGAAATAAATAGGTAGGTACTAATTATTGTCTCTGAATACGTATAAGCTTATGGACATGGCCGTCAAAGAGGGAAAAAAAAAACAAAGTGCGTAACAACGCGGCTGCGCGGCGTGATCACTTCATCCGATTCTTTATTATAGAATCGGATGAAGTGATCACGCGCGTGGTCTCCATAGTTACCACCATGATATTATCATAGTGGTTACCTTAAGGTGACCACGCGTGTTATTTCCTTGGCGACAACACTTCGGTGATGTGATGAGCGCGCTCTACAAGTATCAGTTTTACTTGGCTTATATATGATGGTGATGAATAAAACATTGTAGGTACTTATTGGACGTTGGTATTTAGTACGCAAGTACGTGACGCGTTACATACAATTTAAATAAGTGTAGGTACGTAGTAAGTAAAACAAATCTCAATGTGATAGTGTAGCGCCTAGCGCGCAAGCGCGATTCTTACCACTTCAACGTGGTGAAGTGATTCGGTGTGCGCGCGCTGCAAGTGTCAGCTGTTGAACTTTTGAATTTTGTAATGATTTGATGAATATGATTTTATTCAACGCTTATGTAGGTTATCTCCAATAAATTATTCGGTAAGTAGGTACATACAATATACATATCTTTTTATTTAAATGACTACATCGTTTAGGTAGGTTCCCACATAGTTTGTGTGGGGTTAAATTACACCCTATTAACACTCGATTGCGTTTACATAATATAAGTTAACAATGGGTTCATAATAACAAACTATGTCAATGCGCATTTTCTTTATTATGCAGCAGCAACGTGTAGATATGTATGTTTTATTTTATTTATTGTAGGTAGGTACCTACCTGCGTAACGCGTCGCGCCTCAGGCTATTTATATCAAGGGACTAGTCTAGGAACAAAATTGAGTGTCTGATTGGATATCTGTTTTGCAATTTTATTTTACTTGCGCGCTAATCCCCATAAATAGTAATGTTTAGACATAAACGGTTAAATATCTACTAGCTTTAGAATACTTAATATAAAATGATCAATAGAATTAGCATACAAAATTTAATTAAAATCTCGATTATGATTGTTAATGTATTGCTTGGTCAATCCCTAGCATCAGTCAAATGACACTGACAGCTCACTCCACGCAAGTTTTCACGGTGATATTTTTACAGAATCGACATGCAGAATTGCACGGCTGCTATGAGTGTGTACCCCTGATTTAACTTATTCCGTGGAAATGACTATGGGCAAAAGCGTATAGTCCCACAACCACTCAAGACTATTACTATGTACTGGCTTCTGCCCGCGGCTTCGTTCTTGTTCAAACATAAACTTATTACTATGACACTGATATGTTATAAATAATTGTTTACCCGGTGCCAGTGTTAGCCAATTAATTAGTAGTATTAAATTGACAAAATTAAACCCCAGTTCAACTGTTATTTTATTATATGGGGATAGTTTAAATGTAAGAAAAAAGGACATAATTGAATGTGTCCATTTGATGTTACATCTTAATGAGACCAATAGTTGTAAATTTATTTTCTGTGCCTTGCCTTATTCTCAATATTTGTCTGATGAGCAAAATAGGCACATTTATAATTTAAATATGTTAATTTATAATAGGACATGTCGTCACAGTGACACTATTTTATATTTTGATTGTAATCAATTTATTACTGATTACAAACTGACAAATTATACAATGTATTTGCCACCTAGTTGTAGGAGACAAATTGCTAATCTCTTAGCATACAATATACAGAGTGACACTGGTACCTGTAGTGTACCACCGATTACTGTTAGTATACCACTACTAACAGTAATCGGTGGTACACTATACTACTTAACACTACTTTTGATACGCCTTATAGTTTAAACTATTAGGAGCGACAACGGGTGAGCCGCATATTTTGAATGTTGTTCATCAAAATATGGGGGGGTCTGTCCGGCAAAGAGCTAGAGTTAAGTTTATTTATAGAGAACTATGATGTTCAAGTGTTATGTTTGACTGAACACTGGTTGAAGGAACATGAAGTAGTGTTTATCAATGATGATAATTTTACTGTACAAAGTGTGTTTGTAAGGAAAAGCGCCATTCGCGGTGGATCTTTAGTTCTTGTTTCAAACAAGTTGAAATGTAAACAACGTTTAGATTTAGTTAATCTTTCCATCGAGCGCACTATTGAGTTGTCTTGTGTTGAACTCGAGCGATACGTTATAATTTGCGTTTATCGACCCCCCTCTGGTGATTTTATTAGTTTCGAATCGGTAATGGAGGATTCACTCAATAGGTTAAAATCAAGTAATAAAAGTATAATTTTATGTGGAGATTTTAATATTAATATTTTAGATGTTACTCCATTAAGTATTAGACTTCTTAATCTGTTTAGGTCTTATAATTTAATAAACTTGTTTTTTGAATCTACTAGGATCACGGCATCTTCTTCAACTTGTCTAGATAATATATTTAGTGATTGTGATGCCAAAAATAAAATAGTGTTAAGTGACTTAACGTCTGACCACTGTGGTTTATTAGCTAGCTTCCCCATGCCATTACATAAAAAGCCGCATAAAATAGAATGCAGGCCTTATACAGCTAGTCGTTGCAATAAGTTTATAAATAATATAGCTCACAGAATTACACCATCTATAGTAGAACACGAGAATCCCAATGAAATCTATGGAGCCCTTTTTGATGTTGTGCAAAAAGAGTACCAATCTACTTTCAAGTCCAAAACTATTCAAATTAATGGCACCTCTGTTGGCTTTAACCAATGGGCCACTCCAGGAATTTATAAAAGTAGAGCGAGACTATACGAGTTATATGGTTTGAAAAAATACAGGTTTGATACTCCTTTCCTAGAGTATGTTAAAAATTATTCAAAATAATTTAAAAAGGTGTGTGTTTATGCTAAATCTAAATTTTTAAGCGATACAATTAAAAAATCCAATAATAAAGTAAAAACCACTTGGAAAATTATTAACAATGAAACGGGTAAGTCGGTTAAACAAGATAAACAACTTGAGATTATGGTCGACAATAAATTAGTTAATATAGCAGCTGACGTAGCTGAGGCGTTTAATGAGTTTTTTGGCAACATACCTGTAACTACCACTCGCTCCTTAAATTCATCCCCGTCTAAAGCGGAAAACCTTTTGCTTAGTAGTGTGTCTAAAAATAGTCCCTTATTTAGCTTCGAACATGTAACGCCTCGTGATGTAGTTAATGTTTTTAACACACTCAAGTCTAAAAACACTGGTGATTACTGGGGTATCTCCATTAAACTTTTAAGTAATATAATAGACATCGTAGCCCCCTATCTAGCTGTTACTTTTAATAAATGTGTTGATTTAGGAACTTTTCCTGACCTCATGAAGAATAGTAAAGTCATACCATTATTTAAATCAGGTAATAAAAGTGACGTTGGCAATTTCAGGCCTATTTCTATCTTACCAGCATTTAGCAAAATATTTGAAAAGTTAATACTCAAGCAGTTGCTTAGACATTTTAATTTAAATAGCCTCCTTCATAATGAACAATATGGCTTTACAAAAGGTCGTTCGACTACAGATGCGGGTGTTGCTTTGCTGAAACACATACTTAACGCATGGGAGAACTCGCAAAATGCTATTGGGGTTTTCTGTGATCTCTCCAAAGCCTTTGATTGCGTGCACCATGACACGCTTTTGCGTAAACTGCGTCATTACGGTGTGCAAAACGAAGCTCTCAACGTTTTAAATTCATATTTACATAATAGGTCCCAATGTGTAGATGTTGATGGTGTGAAATCTTCTGGGCTACCAGTTCAGTTAGGTGTACCTCAAGGCTCAATACTGGGTCCATTCTTGTTCTTAGTGTATATCAATGACTTACCATTCTATTTAAAGGGTATCTGTGAAGTTGTACTGTTCGCAGATGATACCTCTCTTATTTTTAAAGTAGACAGGAATAGACAAGATTTTGACGATGTAAACAGTGCACTCTCAATGGTTACGGATTGGTTTACGACAAATAACCTAGTTCTAAATACTAAGAAAACTAAATGTGTAAAGTTTGCCCTACCAAATGTTAGAAATCTAGGTCCCAACATCGTCTTAGATAAAGAGGTGCTTGAATCTGTAAACTCGGCGGTTTTTCTGGGCATAACATGCCAAACTTCAGTGGGGCCCACATATATCGAGCCTAGCGGGAAGGCTCAGTTCAGCCGCCTGCGCCGTCAGGAAAGTAAGACAATACACTGACGTCGATACAGCTCGGTTAGTCTATTTTAGTTATTTTCATAGCGTTATGTCCTACGGTCTTCTGCTGTGGGGCAAAGCTGCTGATATTCAAAATATATTTGTTCTTCAAAAACGAGCTGTTCGCGCTATTTACCAGCTTGGTGCCAGAGTTTCTCTGAGAGATTTTTTCAAAGATATTGGTATCCTCACAGTGGCATCTCAATTCATCTTCGCTAATATCTTATATATTAGGCAAAATATACACATATACACTAAAAACAGTGATTTTCACAATGTTAACACTAGAAATAAGGACAAACTACGAGATTTCACCGGCTTCATAAGGTTCATAACTCATTTGTTGGGCTTGGTATAACCTTTTATAACAAGCTACCCTCTTCTTTGTTAGATTTGCCTTTTAATGCGTTTAAAACGAAAGTAAAATCCAATCTTTGTTCAAAGGCATACTATTCTATCAACGACTACTTAAATGATAAGAATAGTTGGTCGCTGTGATTAACTCAAGACAATGTTTATGTTCTTTCTCCAGCTTACGTACTGACAAGTTATATGAGTTTATATAATTGTTTATTTTATTTGACTTTTTAAGTCAAGTTATTTTAATTTAACTTTAATTTATTTTTGACAAAATCTACTCATCACACTGTTTTTTTTAATGAGTTGTATTGCAATATGTGGTTAGCTAGTGACCTCGACAATTGATCATATTATTTACTGTTATTAGTAATATTAACTCTTTGTTTATTTATTTTACATCGATGGTCCTAGTTTATCATTTATAACTTCCAGTTACAACTATATGTAAGCGGGCACGCCCTTTATGCCTGGAGGCTTTTTTATTTAGATATTAAATTCTGTTTACGTTTAGTTTTTTTATTTCGGCCTGAGTATCGATGATTGATTGGTTGAGTTCTCGATGATTTTGTTTGGTATATTGGCGTGTGCTAGCTAACATATGGCTAATAATTTGAATTATGTTTTGTGTAGCGTAATGTAAATTATTTTGAATACTATTATATAGAATCTTTTTTTTTGTTCTTCTAACTGAACAGACAGCTGTGCTGCTGGGGAGTTTGTTGCGCCACTTCTTTTTCCCAGCTAATGCACTAGGAAGTGGTGAAGGGTGGGCGTTTTGGGGGACTGTCTTATGTAATTTTTGACGTTCGAAAAGTGCTGATTCTCAGCCTAGTTTGAATAAATGACTTTTGATTTTTTTTTTTTTTTTGAACTCGGCAATATAATCGGATTAGTAGTTCCAAAGATTACCCCCTACATACAAACTCACAAATTGTACCTTTTAAAACATTAGTATAGCTATGGAATCACATCACGCTTCACCCTTACCTTACATGATAACAATACTCACAATAATATCCGCTGTCAATATATTCATACCTTCTTAATTAATAATATTCAAACGAAATGCAGCAATTCCCAAAGTCATTGTGCGGTACGTATCTAAACACTGGGGCACAAATAATACATCGTGTGACATCGATTTCTTTTTTAATTTGTTATATTGATTTGCAAGTGATGTGAAAATTTTAATTGTTTTGCAATTTGTTTTTTAAATATTTTAACTTTTATTTGTTGCATACGGGACTTTTGGCTCGTTTGTATTAGTGTGTGTATTTTACGTCTTTTTTTGTAAAGTGCGTCTTGTTTGTGCAGAATAAACAATTTTTGTTCATTACTAGCGTCACATTATATCTACATACATAACACAAAAACATGTTACCTACATCATTTATTCGTTATCAAAATTTTTAATTCAAAGCATTCAATTCAAGCACTTCACATCACCTTCTTCCCTTTCCATCCAAAATGTTCCAACGCAAATAAACGGTAATAATATCTTCCTAAAGGCTTACGTTTTTCCAGGAAAATATGAACGATTACACATCAAACGAGGCGCGCTTCCCTCAGATAGAATTACCAAACGGGCACATACGTAATGTACCAAATTCGCTGTTTCACGAAAAAACGGTAATGACAGGAAAAACTTGGAAATTCAACAGGTAAAAATTCATAGTGAAACAAGAAATGCCGCATGTATAACGAGAAAATTACGGAAACTCTATTTGCATCCGGCGGGTGATTCAGGCAGGAAGTGCCTGACTGTCTCGCTCGCTCATTTCCGATTTCGTTGCCCCATCGCGCCAGTAGATGGCGTTGTACTTACAGAATGAAAAATCGTTATTGAGCTTAGGCACCTGTCCCACCGGGCCGACGATTAACGAGAAGCGAATAGAGCTAGCAAATAAAAACGTGGGTCGTATCGTAATCCACCCCGCGGGCCCATTGAGGGTTGGTGCTATGTCGCATGTCTTCAAATTTTTGGTTCTAGGACATGCCGGTTCCCTCACGATGTTTTCCTTCACCGTTTTGTGATCAGTGGTGATGAAATAATTTACACAAAGTAAAGCGCCTATATGGGCTCGAAAATACGATCTATAACTCGTCGCGGCCGTTACCACTGTGCCACCACTGCTCCCAACAGAACAGTCAGCGATCAACTATTAGAAATAGAAATAGAATATATTTATTGTCGAAGTAATACAGTAAGAAGGTTCACATGTTAACAGCAAGTTGAGGCGATTTGAGTAGCTTGAAATATTATCTTCAGCTAGGTTACAATATATTATTTGCCATTGAGCCCCAAACTAGATCGTTAGTCTGTATCTTGGGGCTCGAGGTACGAATTTCAGAGTGGTGACTAGAGTGGTGATTTCAGGTATGGTATTGTATAATTATGTGCAATTGTGTATGTGTAATATGTGTATGATGTGATGTGTGTGTGGCGTGTCTGTGGTATGTATGTGTACCTCTATTATGTATCTCAGTATAGCCATATTATTGTTTCTTTTAATTAGTCGGGGAATAAATCGTTGATTCTTCTTCATCGGGAGTGGGACTGGTGCTTTAGAATGTGCGTTCTATGCATACTCAAGTTTTTAATCTTAACAGCGGCTTCGTTTGGTACATTAAAGTTGGGTTTTGAGCTAAGTTTGCTTTCCTAGTGGAGTTGGAAGTTTCTGATGTTATGTCTAGAGGCAGTTATTTGGTCGTGTCTTTGTTTATATACATTTTTGATGTTGTGTTGATGTTAGAGAACGAGAGTAGAGCGTATGTTGGTTTTGCGAAGAAATGAAAATTTATTTTCGTTGCTACTATTTTTTATTAAACTACGAAACTTCATCTTTTTCTTTGTAATTCCGATTGTTATTTCCTAAAACCCACAGATTTAACACCTGTTAACTAAGATTCTAAATCAACACTACCCTTTACATACAGAACTTGACCTGCGGTTGTGGGCCAAGTTCCCAAGGTTGTTTTACGTAAAATAAAAATAAATTGTTGCTCAAAGCCATATAATGATTTATGTAAACGTCGCCGTCCCCGGAACGTTGATTCATCATTTTCATATGGTGAAAATTGTGTCATTTCTCGCGCTATAATTCAAACGGATGAGTAATAGTCTTGTGAATAACGAAAAAATATTTTCCAGGTTTCAGTTGGTTTCTTTATCGCAGTTAACTATTCGATACTTGTTCTTCTGGTTTCACGTTTTAATTATTATAGTTGTTAATTTCCTTAACCGTACATAATGGTTAAGAACGATCAAAATGTTAAAAAAATACTGTACAAATTATAGCAGCACGGCGCTCGGTATCTTTGGAGCAATGCTTTGTGTTGCAAGAATATCAGCACACATAATGCATGTTATATGAACGGAGGGAGACTGAATGAGACGCCTCCAGGCACAGACCTGAACGAAAGGACACAATTGTTGGCGCTCCTACAGGGAAATGTGGTGTTTTTGTGTATGTCATCCCTTTTATGAGAAATTTCTAGTCTTTTCTGTGATGAAAAAGACGAGGAAGATAGATTTAAAAAAAGAATTACAGGTATAAAAAAACAGATATTAAAATCCATTTATGATATTTATGATGGCAGTCGAACGGAAATCTTAAATAACGGAATTATAAAAATATATGTATAAGTATGTGAATTTAAGATTTTCGTTCAGTCGACTTGAGAACCTACTCCTAATACAATTATAAATTATGCTATTTAATTCTGTAGCTTATTATTTATGTCCTCCAACATAAAAATGATTTGTTTTTAATAATTTGCTATAACGGTCTCTCGACGCGAGCTATAATAGAAGTACGAAAGTGCCTTTTTCGAGTTTACTGATCGTGTACGGTCATGTTAGGCATTAGAAAAGCGTCAGAATCGTAGACGAATTTCGACAAAACGAGAATAGGAGCGTTTTCCCGCTTGTCATGCTAGCCCTGCAGCTTAATGTCATAATTTCACTTTAAATAAAAACCAGCCAAGTGCATGTCGCGCACAGTGAAGGGCTCCGTAGTTGGATGATTCTAGATGACTTTGCTATTTAAGTCAATAGTTTGTGCATCATTATTAATTTATTTTCGATTTTATTTTTGAGAACTTTCCTAATACGTAAAAGGGTTTGGTTTATCTAATTCATAAAAAAAAAAATCTGATCCATAATAATGATTGTTGGTGGGTCGCTAGATGGTGTTGCGTCTAGCCTAACGTTAAAACAAACGCTCTCTTTTAAAATATATTTAAAAAAATACTATTAGCGTACAGAACTGTATAGCACCGATAAAACTTGGAACACTAACTTAGTGATAATGTTTTCAACGAGTTTTATACACAAACTGTATTCTTATGTCTAAAACAATACATTATAATCCGTCCAAAAACAATCTCAACAAAAACAATAACAAGTGACAATTTGGAATAAACAACAAATTTTCAACCTATAAAACATTCTGTGACCCAAATAATTACCTAATAATAAGTGCAATACAATCAAATAACAACAAAGGCAAAGTGCAAAAGACATCGAGAAAAAAACAAAGCGTTTTTGAACCTTAACCGTACTTCGGCAAAGAAATTTAATCTGCCGCAACTGGTAAAAAAAATCGACTTTATTCGCTATCACACAATTGGCCTAGTGGTAAAGGCTTTCTACTTTTGCCAATTAACTTGCATCGTTCTAGCGTCGAGTCGCGAGTTCAAACTTCAGTACCAACATTCACTTTTGGGGAATATCGAAAATTCATATTTGTAATTTACAAAAACTCTGGAACATTAATCAATGTTACCAATCAGTACATTAAGTAATAGCAGTGTCGGCCGTAAATTGAAACCGCTAGTAATATGCCATAAATGTAAAAAGAAGGTAGATATTAAAAGTGCTGCCTTGTGCTCTGCCTGTGCTAACAGATATGAACTTGATTGCAATGGATACCCAGAACACACTTATATGATACAGAAGCAAAACATAAATGGAGATGTAAGATGAGTATAATCACACATACACTTATTTCAGTGAAAGTTAATTTTGGTCTTTAATGTGCGTTTTGTTTGTGCAGAATAAACAATTTTTCTTTCTTTCTTTTCTTTCTTTGTATCAGAAACAAAAAATATGCTAAAATCGACTATTCATCCGACATTACCTTACGAAAAAGTCAAGCTGTTTTGAAGACCCCATCATCTAAGGAACAAGTGCCAAAAACACGGTCAAATAGCACAATGTTATCTGGCTCATACTTACTGACTGCGAAACATCTGATGAATCATACATAACTCCCAATAGATTATCAAGGAGTGTTGACAGAACTGTAAATGATTTAATAACTACCTCAGAGATGAAAGATACAATCGCTCAACTCACACTCAAACTGGATAGTACGGAAAATTAATTAGAGAATGTTTTGTTAGAAAACACCGACCTACATACATATAAAAACCAATTATCCACGGAAATCAACACTTTACAACTTTTTTTTTCTTCTTTCTTCCATTTTTCGAAATCCGGGTACAATTACAAAGAAAAAGAAGCAAGCCCTATTACAGCAACACAACCCGAGTATTTTACCGTCCTCTCCATGATCATCCTCATTGAAAGTTGAGACCAGTGACTACGTACTTCGCCTGGAACAGGAAATATTAATAATTCAAAAGAAATTAATGATCGCAGAACAGGAGATCGCATTACTGACAGAGCGTATTAATTCCTGTGAAATTGCAAAACTGTGAAACTAAGGCACAAGTGAGTAAGTTTGCTTGCAAAAATGTCGCAGGTGGGAAACGTAAAAATAGACTTTCTATTATCAGCAGCAATTGCACAAGGGAGACTCTGCCCTTATTAAAAAGAAGTATTCTCTGATCAGTTTGAGTATTATAATTATTTAGTACCCAACGTCACCTCAACAGATTTCTTAAGGATCATTCAATACAAATTAAAAGACTTCTCAATGAATGACTGCCTGATCTTTATTAGAGAAAAAGATCTGCAAAATGGCGACTATGCAAATATACTTCACAACCTAAAACTAAAACGCTCGCAAAAAAATTTAACCCACACTAATATTGTTATCTGCACCCCGATCTTCATAAAAGGTGCATTAATAAATAATTATAAAGTGAAGCTTTTCAATAACCTCCTCTTGTCAGACATAAAAAATAACGGTAGGTAACTCATAATATATTTTTCGATAGCCATGCTACCCTATCGCACGAAATGTTTTCCTACAATATTGGGAAAATAAATAAATACGGATGGAGAAACATTGTATGAATATTCTGCACCAAAACATCGCTGGATTCCTGAATAAATCTGATATGTTGACACTGCACATCCAAGAGTTGTGCACTGCAAAAACATTGACATCGATGTATTATGCATAACTGAACACTTCGTAAACTTCAGGACAGGAATCATTAATTAAAGAACTTAATTTCAAGCTTGCATCGTGTTTTTCAAGATCCCATCAGAAGCGACGAGGAGCGTGTATCCTTATCAGAAATAGGTACGAATATAAGGAACTTCTTAACACATCTATCACAGGTGTATTTGAATATTGTGCAATAGAATTATCTCAACAGGGATGTCGTGTATAAATTCATTTATGGATAATTTATACATCTTACTGAAGCAATTGTGTACAAATCCAGTAGAAAAATTGTTTCGTGTGGGGACTTTAACATTAACACACAAAAAAATAAATAACTTAACATTAAACTTCGAAAATGTATTACTCAAGCAACCGACTAGACCTAAAAGCGGCACGTGTATAGATAACTTTGCATAATTCCAGACAAAAATGTGTGATTGAAGTAATTGATTCCGATCATACTGCTAAGATTAAAAAAATACGGGTGTACAAAACATGCATACTAAATTCTTGGCACATTCATAAACGTAACTTATCCAAAGAAAATTTAACATTATTCAAAAAACACCTTCAATGTCTGTCTTTTTCAGAAGTATTCGAAACAGACAGCCCTAATGAGGCATACGATAAGTTTATAAATGAAATGAAATGAAATGAAATGAAATGAAATGAAATTGTAATGAAATGAAATTGTTTATTCTGTAAATAGGATATCGGAATCACTTTTACACGTGATATAAAAAAATATTAAAAATAAGCTAGGTGAGGTCGGTGTTTCCTATCTGACTACTCTGAGAAGAAAAGCCGAAACAAACTCAGAGGTCACAGTCTCTTTTAAAGTCCAGACATAATCTTGGTCAAGTCATGTGAGGACCATGTAGATTAGTGTCTGAAATGGTCTTTTGAGGAAAGAACCACACAGATTTGAGTGGACCTGTCCAGTCAGTGCAAGCATTTGTCAGTAATCGTGGAGCTCAACTCAGAACTTAAGGAGCTCAACTCGACGAACAATACCAAGGAAAGGATATTTGGGTAGGCCGCATCAACTACTCAAACTGCCAGACCATCATTAAAACTGAGAAAGAAAAAAAGAAATGAAGAGGGAAAATAAAAATATCCACATAGTCCTCACATTCACAATAATTAAAATAATATAATACTTTACAAAGTAATCGTGTCATTTTGAACATAATTTTCAACAATGTCAATGTGTATATAAAACTGGTTTATTGTGATGAATAATTAAAATGTCAAGTTTTATGGTTTTCACAAGGCTTAGCAGAGCGAGCAGCTCAATCCCAAGCTTTTTTATTTTCTAAATAATCTGAAATTTTATAGTACCCTTTTTTACAAAGTTTGGTTTTAATACAGCTTTTAAATCGTTTAATGGGTAAGTTTCGAATGTCAATGGGAAGTTTGTTGTAAAAGCGTATACATTGACCCATGAACGAGTTGCTTACTCTGTGGAGACGTGTGCGATGTACAGCAAGGTTGTGTTTATTCCTGGTATTTAAACTATGAATATCGGACATTTTCTTAAAATTTGATATTGGTTTGTGTACATACAATAGGTTTTCAAAAATATATTGTGAGGCTACAGTCAGAATATTTATTTCTCTGAATTTCTCTCGAAGGGAATCTCTTGGACCTAGGTTGTAAATGGCTCGAACAGCCCTTTTCTGTAGAACAAAGATAGTATAAATTAATGTCCGCACCGGTTCCCCAAAGAAGAATTCCATATGACATAAGACTATGAAAGTAACTAAAATAAACAATTCTGGCTGTATCTACGTCAGTTATCTGTCTAATTTTTTTAACAGCATAGGCGGCCGAACTAAGCCTTCCTGACAATTTTTCTATGTGTGGGCCCCATTGTAATTTACCGTCAATAGTTATTCCAAGAAAAACTGTTGACTCAACAGGGTCCAACTCTATTCCATTAACTTGAACATTGGTAGTTAGCTGCCTGACATTTGGCGTTGAAAATTTAATGAGTTTAGTCTTTTTTTCGTTCAAGAGAAGATTATTTACATTAAACCAATGCACAACTTTAGAGAGTGCATCGTTGACTTGTTCAAAGTTGACTAACTGACGTTTGATTTTAAAAATGAGGGAAGTGTCATCTGCGAATAATACGATATAGATCTATTTCGTAATTAATTAAACCTATAACCTCCGTAATTAAACCTATTTTTAAAAAAGGTGACGTAACGGGTATAAACAATTATAGGCCAATCGCCTTGATACCAGTTTTATCTAAGGTATTTGAGAAGATAATGCATTCACGTATGACCCAATTCTTGACTAAACATAAAATACTAAAAACCGAACAAAATGGATTCCAAAAAGGCAAATCGACAACTTTGGCAGCTTTTAAATTACTGTCAAAAATCACTGAAAATGTAGATAAACATACACATACCTGCACTGTGTTTTTCGACATGAGCAAGGCTTTCGATTTTGTTGACCACAATATTCTACTAGCTAAATGTGAACTGTACGGTTTTCGCGGCCTAGCGTTGAAGTGGCTGGAAAGCTATCTCTCAAATAGGACTCAATATACAGCGATTTCCGAAATAAACTCAAATAAGGAAGAGATATTATGCAAGTCTAACATTAGAAGCAACAATACAGGAGTGCCCCAAGGTAGTGTTACAGGGTCGTTATTCTTTCTGTTATATATTAACGATCTACCAAATGTGACGAAGCATTTCTACTCACTTTTTGCTGATGATATTGCGGTGGTTATCACAGAGAATAAAATGCTTAATTATAATACAGAAATTAATGAAGCGGTTAATGCTATCATAACATGGCTTAATAATAATAATTTAAAAGTGAACATCGATAAAACCTCCTTCGTTCAGTTCTACAATAGAAAATTTAAATCTGACCTTACAATTACTTATTCTGATCAGAGAATTAACGAAGCACAAGAAGCTGTTTTTCTTGGTATAACAGTGGACAGTGGCTGCACATGGAAACCTCACTGCTTAAATGTTACAAAAAAGATTAATCGTTTCGCTTTTGCCTTGTGGAGACTTTGTAAAATAGCTAACCAAAAAACAGCCCTCTTAGCGTATCATGGTTATGTAGCTTCTACTATAAGATACGGTATTGTTCTATGGGGGAACTCTGTTCTTATAAATAGGGTATTTATAGCCCAAAAACAATGTATCCGTGCTCTTTGTGATGTGCCACCATTGACTTCATGTAAACCTCTTTTTAAAGATTTAAAAATATTAACTGTTCCCGGTATGTACATATTTGAATGCTGTAAATTTGTAAAAATGCACTCCGAATTATTTCAACGTCTTGGAGACACTGTTAAGTTTAACACAAGATATCCTGATAGACTGATTATTCCTCCAATGAAAAGCCACTTATATCACAGAAGTTGCTTTCCAATGGTTATAAGGATATATAATAAATTACCAAAATTATATAGAGAACTGCCAATCAATCGTTTCAAAACAATATTATTCAAATGGCTTATAGAAAAATCATTCTATTCTGTGAATGAGTACCTAAATTTTAAGGACTCGCACTGACATTCTACTATGATAATTTGACAAATGATTGACATTAATAATCTTAAATATAATAACCTTAAATATAATAACTTTAATGTATGTTCCAATTTAATTAACATTATTACAATTATTTAATTCATCTAATTTGCATGCTAGTTTTAGCGAATTGTTTTAGAAACTGTTAAACGACCCCACCAACTGTAATGTACTACAATTCTTGCGAATAAATTTAATTTCATTTCAATTTCGTTTATTTTATTATATTTTATGCTTTCCCAACCAATTAATTAATGTAAAACCTGATAAAAAAGTAAAATGGATTTCTCGTGGAATAAGGATTTCTAGCAGGAAACAAAGAAACCTAGTTTAGAAATATAGAAAAGCACCTTAAAGTGAAAATATATATATTTAAAAATTATTCACGGAGACTAAAAAAAAAAAAACTCACTCAAAAAGCTCAGAATAATTACCTTATTAATTGTTCTCATAATAAATCAAAGGTGTCATGGCAGATAGATAATTAATGATAACAATCGGTTAAAAGAACCTATTTTGCAAATAATTAAAGATACTAAAACGATATTAACTAGTAAAAAATCCTAAGCAAATTGCAGAGTCATTTAACGATTTCTTCGTTAATCAGGTACAGAATGTAACTAAGAAATATCTGGGCAAGACAAGTGGCTTTATACATGCCCCCAGTGATACCTCAAGATATTCTGCGGATAATAAAACATTTAAAAAAATTAAAAAGTTTTGGATACGGCGAAGTTTCTACTGCGGCGGTAAAATTTGTTTCGGATATCATAGCCAAACCGTTGAGCCATATAATAAATGCATGCATATTATAAGCTTAGGTATATTTTCAGATCAATTGAAAACTGTTGTCATAAAACCACTATACCTATATAAAAAACAATAAGGAAGACATGTCAAACTACAAACCAATAGCTTTAATTTCACTATTTTCTAAGATATTCGAAAAGAATATATGAATCTGTTGGAACCTTATGAGTATTGTGGGTGAAGAAAGAGAGTAAATGAAATTCGGGTGTACCAGATAAAGTCTATTCAGATGACCATGAATATTAAGCACAATGACGCTTCTAGCATTAGATAAACGGTACACAGTTATTGCCACGGCGCCGGCGCTGGGAAAACGACTGGCCGTTATACTCTATGCGCGGGGAACATTGCGTTTTACATCGCCAGCTTTATTGCTACCTGTAGTCCCTACAAAATCTAATTACAAATTTTTAATTAAATTTTTAACATAATATATTATTTGAAGAGCAAAAGGGCTTTCGAAAAATGTAAATAGTAACATGGCAATCTTTGATCTTTTAAAAGTGATCATGAAAAATGTGGATAAAACAACCCTATATGTGCAATTTTCACCAACATGACAAAAGCTTTCGATTATGTGAAACATGACACCCTGCTAAATAAACTTGAGAACTATGGTTTATGAGGCAACGTACTAAAATAAATAGTCTTACCTCACTGATCGAAAAAAGTACACAGAAATATCGAGAGTAT
Organism: Agrochola macilenta; assembly: GCA_916701695.1. NCBI lineage: Eukaryota > Metazoa > Arthropoda > Insecta > Lepidoptera > Noctuidae > Agrochola > Agrochola macilenta. The sequence goes on along the minus strand of OU753554.1, from coordinate 1,764,241 downwards.
GTAGTAAAACTAAGCGTGAATTAAAATATTTATCTTTTAATAGAATACCTAAATTTAGCGTTCCTCAAGGTAGTGTACTTGGGCCATTATTTTATCTGCTTTTCATTAACGATCTACCGCAGCAAATTCATCATCCAATGACATTATTTGCGGATGACAGCACAGCTATAATTGAATGCATGGATAAAACGGAATACAAAAAGATATAATTAACACTTTTAAAACTGTGATAGATTGGTTTGATAAAAACAATCTAGTGATAAATAGAAATAAAACACAAGTCATGCATTTCTACCAGCGGCAGCAGCTCGAGCCAGAAAATATTATAATTAAATATAATGACCATAAAGTAGATACAACTACAGTAACAAAATTCTTAGGAGTACACATTGACAATAAACTGACATAGAAACATCATACTGAAAACGTGTGCAATAAATTAAGTAAAACGGCATATATGTACTCTATAGCCTTTCAAAAAAAGTTAATATAAATACATTAGTGACAGCTTATCATGGTTTAGTTACTTCTTCACTAAGATTTGGTGTCATATTTTGGGGAAACTGCAGTGAGAGAGAAAGAATATTTAGGGTCCAAAAACGTTGCCTTCGATCAATGACAGATCTTAAAACGACACAAAGCTGTCAACCTGTTTTTAGATCGCTAAGAATACTTACATTGCCATCGTTGTATATACTAGAAGTTACCCTATTCTTTAGAACGAACAAGCACCTATATACCATACGTCATTAGCGGATAAAAGACAACGCTCAGGACCATTAAGGTCACAATATAAAAATTTACTTTACACAGGTGGTTACCAAACGTCTTTACTTAAAAAATATGTTTTAACCATGGGTCCTCTTATGTATAATAAACTGCCGATACATTTAAAAGAATTACCCATCAAAGAAAAAAAAAAGTTATCCAAACTGGTGCTGTTTATGTGTTATTACCCAATTAAAGATTTTGTTAATGACAAAACTTTCTGTTAATGGTGTGTAGGCTGTTTCTTTGTGATTGAATTTACTGACATTTCTATCTTAAGCTTTATTGCAATTTAATATAATAATTTTTTCCAATTTTTTAAGTTTATTGACTTTTGTAATTTAATTTATTGATATTTGTAATAGAATTTATTATCATTTTTAATTTAATTTCTTGATTTTGTAATTGTATTTTCTGTAAAAAATCAAAATTAAACTGCAAACATTTGTGCCTAATTCCGATTTAAAAAAAAAAAATATATAAGTACCTAGTTTTGGTTAATAAATGATTTCTATTTCTATTGTAAAATGATTATTTGGCTTTGTTAACGTCTCACAACATAAAACGGTAATTAAGGTTTTAGACGGTTCCACTTTAGCGAAGTATGTTTGATTTTGCTGCACCCAGTCTAAAAATCTTCTGCCGAAATAAATTGATGTTTTAGCAGCCATTTTGTTACATTCTTCAGGAGTTTGCGTATCTAACGCAGGATGTCCCGTAATTCCAACATAAATACTCACTAGATCAAATGAAACGTTCGGTATTGGATTACCTTAAAAAATATAATCCTTACAGCATTTCCAAAAAGAACTCCACGTCCTTCAAAATTATCTATATCGTAGAAAGCCAAAAGTCTATCGGCACAAATAACATCTTCTGATAACCTGACATTTATCTCTTGAAACCGATGCCTGAGTATTATAAAATCAAATGCGTTTCCGTTATATGAGATTAAGCATGAATTTCATTGTAACTATCTCGGTTAAACTCTACATTATCACTGAAGTGTTGTATCAGCTGGTCTTCAGGTTCATCTATATAAGTTCTCGAGTTGAAGATAATATCTAAGGGGTACAGCTAACAGACTGATTACCGAGTTCAGTTTCCAAATCCATGTAAACAAATGATCCAAGTGGTGGCATTTGTAAAACTGATCACTGAGAAAAATGAGTTAGTGGACTATATAAATGGTTGTCTTTCGGGTTGGGACAATAAGAAGGTATGCTAGAAAAACGCGCAAGCGCAGCCGTACATGGAGGCGTGCTACGGTTACCTGGTGTGACGTAGCGGTGCCCGCGGAAGACAATTGTTTATCTTATCTACGGAAGGCTTGATAGCTATGCACAGTCATTCGATGCAAATAAATGTGTATGCATTGATAAGGGAAGGAACCGAACCCAGCTTAATATCGATCAGCGCATCATGCTCCATAAATAACTACATTCCCCCTTATCTCAGTCGTTGATACGTAGATGTAGTATCGTACAATAAGTCAGGCATTCTGTAGATTCACTTTAAATTAAAACCGGCCAAGTGCCTGCCACGCACAGTGAAGGGTTCCGCGGTTGGATGATTCGAAATGACTTTGCTATTAAAGACAATGGTTTGTGAATACATATTTCCGGTTATTAAATATTCATCAATATTTAAGCATGTATTGTTTTTAGCTACCACAATTTTTTGTACCTATTTCATAGTATTTTTCCAAAAAACTATGAAGAATAAAGTCATTTCCGCGGTTGTAACCGAAAATATATGGACTGACTTCAATAGCAGTCTTTTAGAAACATCATAATATTTTTAATTATGGGTTCCAGCAATACTCCATACCCTTATGCGCCGCTTGATCCTCTCTGCCTATCCCGCAAAGGAAAACACAAAGTTATAGTAGAAGCTCCACATGGCAGTCGCATCATGGCTTTGCACAGGATTTTCGTAAGCGAAAATGATTAAGGATCTTATTTTCGTCCCCTTAGCACTCACATTTAGTTGATATCGACACTTTCCCTTACCGCCGGATACAGCGATATGCTGTAAAAGGCTTCGGCATACTAATGCTTTGTCTTGCCATGCCGCGACGTGCCGCCTCGTAAACCTTAATTAGTATCAAGCACCCAAGTTCAGATTCAGGTTCAGGTCAGATCGTTCAGATTCATGTCTCCATGATTGTATGGAAATCATGACAACTTGCCCAGCCATAAGCCAACAGATTTCATCTAGTTTACCTATACATTCACTGCCGGGAAACCACCGGGCAGCTAGTCCGCAATAAATGGCAGTTTCACACTGTACGATGGTAAGACATGATGCAGTCGACGCTTGTCTTGAATATCCTTGATAATAAGGAATGTGAGTAGGAAGTAGTATGAAAATATAAAAACAGCCGTTGCTTAGAATTTGCATATATTGTTGGCACACTTTAATCTAAACAAAAAACCAGGCCTGAAAACCTTGACAAAGTTACATTCTATAATCTTAAGATTACATCGAACAGCGAAAATGTAATGGATAATCAAAAGTTACAAAAAAGCTTATTAAATGACAATTGTGTTAAGAGCCGTTGTAGAAATAAAAAAAACGCTTTGAAAGCAGCGGGGACTTTTCTAGGCCCTCTAGTTCGACGTTAATGATCAAAATAATAGTATGAAGTTCAAATAATAACATTTTACACTCTTGTGTATAACAGGTCTGTCGGTTTAACCTGACTAAAGGGTCGTTGTTTTTGGTCCACCCAGTTCAAAAGTTTATGGCCCAAATACAATGATATCCTGAAAGCTGCTTTGTTATCATTTTCACGTTTTCTGCGTTCTAAACGTTCAGAACCCGTATAAACTGTTCCATAAATATCCCATAGATCATATGAAACTTCTGGTCTTGGCTTACTGAAATTTAATCTAGCTCTTACAGCACTAACACTGACGATTGGTTCAAGTTCTTTAACATCAAAGAATGCCAAACAGCTATCAGCACACATGACATCGTCAGATAAACTGACATTCAGATTTTCAAAGTTTAGCTTGAGTATAGGAAAATCAAATCTGTTTCCGTTATAAGCGAGCAAGCACACGGGTGGCTTTTGTTGACTTATGAAAGCATTAATTATATTAGCAACTTCTTCGTTAAAATCTGATTCATCGCGGAGGTTCAATGTCAGCATGTATTGAGGTTGGATGGTGGTAGTCTTGTTCCCCTCAAATTCAAGAAAATGTGTCCGAGGGGCAGTAAACAGGCTCACTGCAACAATCTTGTTTGGGCTATCATAATCAGGCACCAAATCCAAAAACACAACAGTCTCTATCGGCTTCATTTTTTCGGCACTGTTTTCACTCATTTTTACTGCTTTTCAGTTAAAAAGTGAACACTTTGCGGTACTGGCACTAACCGTCTATAGACGCGACGAATGAAACTTTAATATTGGCTCGTTCAATGAGCCGCAATGTATTTATGCCAAATGCACTTATCAAGGATAAGGGAGTGACCACACTTATCGACTGGGATCAGTCAGAATGTGCTCCATGCAATAATAGCGAAAAAGACGCTATTGTTTCTTTTGCAAGCGTTTCATTTAATTTCATTGTATTTATTTTGCTACATATCACTATATAATTATCTTTTTAAGCAAATAAATTATCAATTTTATTATTATTTCCTACACATTTCATACATAATTTTTTTAAATTTAAGTATTTAGACAGACTATAAAACTCCGTAAGACGTCCTCGTAACTTAAGGTCCAGTTAAAAACCAGCGTCGAGCACTAGTTGTCGGGCATTTCTGCTGAACTAGGCCTATTTGACGCAGCCGTAAGGCACACAATAATACTGTTATAACTAAGTTTCTCCATTTTTTTTGTGTGCATATTGTTTTCCTTACCTGGTTTAAACAAATTTATTTTCTTTCTTCTTTCATTCGCCTCGTTTCGGTTCGGACGATGCGGCTCGACACTGAAAACACGAGGAATCACACAAAGAAAAGAAGAAAGATACGTGTGATTTCTCGTCGGTATGTGTGGTCACGCCCTTAAACAGAAACAATAATAACATTAGTTCGATTACGATGACGTCATCAAAAGATTAGATTAGCTGTAAAAATATTTTTTAGAGATCGGTCCCCATTTTTGTTAGTCTGGTATTCTCAAATACAAGTATGAAAATATACGCTAACTAAGTTACTTGCAACATAATATAATGTGGATGTAAAATTAAAATAGGCCATAACTGGTAAGTCCTTTGTAGGTGAATCAAACCAATAGCTTGTCTAGCGACGTGACAAAACATTAAATCCTTCACAGACTCTATACAAATAATTATATATCCGCTGATTGGATACAGTCGACATTCAATAATATAGTTGTCACCAAATAATTATCCATACCATAAGTAATAATAATAAAATATAGATAATATATAAAAATATATAAATAGTATGGATATATATATTATTAATTATATTATATTATATTATTATAAATTCGAAAGTAACTCTGTCTGCCTGTCTGTCTGTATGTTACCTTTTCATGCTCAAACCACTGAACGGATTTCGATTACATTTGGCAAGGAGATAGATGGCATCCCGAGGAAGAACATAGACTACTTTTTGTCTCAAAAATAACCCCAAGGGGGGGGATGTAGGGGATGAAAGTTTGTATGGGAAACCTATAATTTCTTAAGTTAGGGCTATGAGAATTTTAATTTATGCTTTTGGTAACAAATAAAGAATTACGGAATCCAGCGTTTTTCAAAAATCATCTCGTACCCCCGTACGGGATGATTTTTGAAAAACGCAAAAAGAGAACATCCCTATTTTACCCCAGTAAAATAGGGTTTTTTTTTTATACTGATGCCATCACAAAATGTTCAAAAAATTCTTATTCCCGTCTTTTTTATCGTACCACCGTGTGCCAGCAGCGTCTCAACTCAAACTCAAACTCAAAGCATTTATTTCAAATAAACCAATTACAGGTACTTTTGAATTGTCAAGGGTTCGGTCAGTCAGAAAGATGAAGCTAGTTGCCGCCTAAGGATGCCTGTATTAATATTTAGCTTATGCCCGCAGCTTCGTCCGCGTGGATGTCGGAAATTTCACGCAGACGAAGTCGCGGGCAGAAGCTAGTGTATAGATATTGGTGACCGCGCAATTAGCGCTGAGCGCAAATTTGGCATTACCAGAATTGCCTCGGGCCGTCAGTTTCTATGAGTGAGCGGTTACGCTCACTGACACGCTTGGTTTGTGTGGAAAGTGTTGACAATACCATCTTTTGCAGCGGCCGCCACCGCGGAGACATCTCCGTGCTTTGTGCCTAGAGTATGGTGGACATAGTATATAAGTATAGTATTTAAGTATCCTCACTCGTGAAGTTTATATGTTTCCCATCTACGACGTTGAAAACAGCGTCAGTAAACTTAGATTTTGTTACCTGTACCATCGTGTGTATATTGCCCTTTTTTGACGAGATTATACAAATCTATTAATATAATAAGCAAAGCGAAAATCAACACAAATGTGGATAATTAACTGTCGAGCAGATCAATACCGGATAAGAATATCTCAGTCAGGCAAAAAAAAACTCGGTACCAGTAACTAAAGTTTACTCAAAAAGACAAATTATTGATCTTATGTCGTTTCGATGCGAGTGGATTTTCTTAAAATGTAATCATTTTCGATATTACACATACAGAGAAGGTTTGTTGTAATGTTTGTATAATTATTTGGTGACAGCTATAATATTGAATGTCGACTGTGTGTAAATAGTGGATGAATACATTTGTACAGTGTCTGTGAAAGATTTATTGTTTTGTCATGTTGTGAACGTACCTAGTAAGTACGCCCACAACGTAAGTACCATCTAATAATTCTTTCGTCGGTAGACAAGCTACTGGTTTGATCTTGTGTATGGCTTTTGATTCACCTACAAAGTTCATAACACTTATGACCTATTTTAATTTAACACATAAATACTCGTAGATATACATTATATTGCGGTTACCTTATTTGGCGTATATAGATAAACCTATATTTGCGCTGATTCTGTTTTGCATTACGCCCAAAAAATGTATGTGGATACCGGACTTACAAAAACGGGGACGGATCGTTGAACTATATTATCTTTAACAGCCAATCTAATCTTTTGATGACGTCATCGTAACGGAATTATTGTGTTCATTGTTTCTGTTTAAGGTCATGACCACACATACCGACGCAGAATCACACTTGTCGCATTTAGTTCGTCGCGGTGACGAGTCGTGTTGTCCGAACTAAAACGAGGCGAATGAAAGAATGAAAATACATTTATTTAACAGAAAATACAAGTAAAAAAAACCGAAACAACTTAGTGGTAACAGTATTGTGTACTTTTTTTTTTTTGAGGTTGGGAAATCATCAAATGACTTCTCCCGCTCTGGGTGGAGCGAGAGGGCGTGTCAAACTTTTACTAACTAAAACCCACCCGTGTTCCTTCCATTGCCTGTTATAGCGATATAAATAATTTACGCTATATTACATTTAAAAAATCACTGGGAATCGAACCCAGGATGATGAAGAACGATTAATGAAACACAGAAAGATTTGAAGTCACACTGTATAATTAAATTTGTTTTATAACGGAAAAAAAACAAAATTAAAACTCAGATAAAAAAAATAATAAATTGGTAGTCGTCGTAGATATTTAGAAAATAAAAAAGGTATTATATAGAACGTCAGGTTCTTCGGATATGGTATTTTTTAGGACTAACGCTGGGCGAGGGGTACTAGCACTGGCCAGGGCTGGGAGCTCGTTGCGTTAAGGAAAAAATCACGAACGTGTATTTAATGCGAAGAACCGTTGTGCTACATAAGATACGCAGGCTTAAACACTATTTAAATTAGGACTTGCTAATGGACAATTTAAAGTAATCGGTAAAAAATAACAACGCGATTAAAAAAAAAAAAAAATTAGTAAGGCTGACAAATGAGGATGGTGAAGGTGTTGCCTGCAGTGTTTAGCGAAAGCGTCTGACACGTCGACGACGCAGCAACTTCTGGTTGACTGGAGACACCACGCGAAGACGCGGTGTTGGAACCACGTTGCTGGAGACACCACGCGGAGACGCGGTATTAGAACCACGCTCGGATTGATATGGCTGGCGGACTGCGCACCTCCCTGGCAACAGCCACGGCCGGGGACGGGTAAGCCAGGGGCCTCAACGAGGCCTTTTGAAACAATTATAGGTAGTTTTTCCTGGATATATATAAAAAACACAGATGAGACTTTATGAAGTTAAATACTATTAAGATTTAGCGGTAAAAAGGTCCAAAAGTCAGAAATAATTATTGTGTTGAATCGGAAAAATATAATCCAACCGCTAGCTCTGTTTGACACGACACCAATGCTTCGAATCGTCGTTCCCTCAAAAAACAAAACCGACTTTTCATTCGATAAAAAAAATTCAAAAATGTGTCAAGCGTAACCACATTTTAAGAGAAAAACATGTTAAGCCTTCTTGGCAAATAAAAAGGTTGGCTTGGCAGCGACATGCTGCACTGTGTGCCGGGGCCGCGATATCCCTTTCGGACAAACTCGCAACCCTGGCAGGCATTGGCCCTTACGGTGGCCGGAAGTCGGCTCGCGACTCCCGACGCCCGGGTTATGGCTGCGTCAAATCCGTGGCATCGCTACGTCCCATCGCAGATGTGAGGCCTGCAGAATGCAAGAAAACAAATTAAATAAATCGGTAAATATCGGTAAAAATCACCAACTTATGCATTGCTGAACCACGTTGCTTTTCAACTTACCCAATGTGCCTGGCCTATTTGCACGCGACTGAGACGTACGATATCGGGATGGCGCCATTTCACCCTTTTCACCCATTCCTTCACCAAGACGTTTGCAGTGGGCGAACCTCTGTGTGGTTTGTAATTTGTCATCTCCATAAAGAAGCGTATCCATCTGTAGAAAGTAAACGGACAATAAAAAATTAAAAATTGGGGTAGGTACTTTCACGTCATAAGGAACAATATTATTGACTAGCGCTCACCTTTTCATCCTTATCTTCTTCGTTTGTCTACGCATATTTTAACTTCCACCTCCACTTTCGCCAAAAATGTTTGGCTGACTTATTTAACTACGTAAATACCATCGTATTGTATCAATGTCAATGCAACCCATTCGATTAAATTATTTATATGTAAGGCAAGTTTAAGGCATAATAAGTTGCAAAACTGTCCGTAAATAGTCCGTCGCGATCGGCTAGTTGCAGCGTATTATGCGATGAAGTGCACGGATTAATAAATTATGTGTTTTGAACGTGGAAGTTTGGCAACGTTCAAAACAGGTTTTGCTCGTTTCGAGTGAGTTCTGGATCTATCATGCGTCCGTCTCATTTATTTGACAGTTTGGTTTCTGTTTCTGTTTTTGTTGTCTTGCAATTTAATTTAATTTATTAACTATTGACATAATTATTCATTATTATTATAATCTTACACAAATTTATTATATTTAAGTATACCTAAACACATTGCAGTATAAAACTGATTTACATCTGTCACCTCACACTTCAGGTCTAGTTGAAAACCAGCGTCAGGCACCAGTTGTCTGGCATTTTTGCTGAACTAGGCCTATTTGGCGCAGCCGCGAGGCACACTTTCCTGCTAATATGTTAGAACGTACTTTTACACTTTTTATTTGTTTTCTTTCTTTTTTAATTAGGTTTTTATTTGTAGTAAAATAATTATGTTGTGTTGTGTGCCTCTTAGTCTGTGCTAAATAAATGTATTTTCTTTCTTTCTTCTTCTTTCTTTTCTAAATATGCCCAGTTTAGCATAAATGCAAAACAACTAGTCCCTGACGCTGGTTTTCAACTGGACCTTATGTTACGAGGACGTGTTACGGAATTTTAAAGTGTGTTTATAAATACAAATAAACAAAAATTAAACATAACATGTGAAGAAAATAATAATAAAATTGATAACTTATTCGTTTAAAAATATAATTATATAGTGATATATAGCAAAAGAAATACAATGAAATTAAATGAAATGCTTGCAAAAGAAACAATGGCGTCTTTTTCGCTTTTATTGCATGGTGCACTTTCTGACTGATTCTAGTCGATTCCTAGTCGTTAAGTGTGGTCACTCCCTTATCCTTGATAAGTGCATTTGGCATAAATACATCGCGGCTCACAAAACCAGCCAACATTGAAGTTTCATTCGTCCTCTCTATAGACGGTCAGTGTCAGTGCCGCAACGTGTTCACTTTTTAACCGAAAAGAAAAGTAAAAATAAATGAATATAGTGCCGAAAAAATGAAGCCGATAGAGACTGTCGTGTTTTTGGATTTGGTGCCTGATTATGATAACCCAAACAAGATTGTTGCAGTGAGCCTTTTTACTGCCCCTCGAAGACATTTTCTTGAATTTGAGGGGAACAAGACTACCACTATCCAACCTCAATACATGCTGACATTGAACCTCCGCGATGAATCAGATTTTAACGAAGAAGTTGCTAATATAATTAATGCTTTCATAAGTCAACAAAAGCCACCCGTGTGCTTGCTCGCTTATAACGGAAACAGATTTGATTTTCCTATACTCAAGCTAAACTTTGAAAATGTGAATGTCAGTTTATCTGTTGATGTCATGTGTGCTGATAGCTGTCTGGCATTCTTTGATGTTAAAGAACTTGAACCGGTCGTCAGTGGAACTGCTGTAAGAGCTAGAATAAGTTTCAGTAAGCCAAGACCAGAAGTTTCATATGATCTATGGGATATTTATGGAACAGTTTACATGGTTTCTAATTATAGTGATCGTATGGAACGCAGAAAGCGTGAAAATGATAACAAAGCAGCTTTCAGGATATCATTGTATTTAGGCCATAAACTTTTGGACTGGGTGGACAAAAAACAACGACCCTTTAGTCAGGTTAAACCGACAGACCTATTATACACAAGAGTGTAAAATGTTATTATTTGAACTTCATACTATTATTTTGATCATTAACGTGGAACTAGAGGGCCTAGAAAAGTGACAATCATTTTCAAAGCGTTTCATATTTCTACAACGACTCTCAACAGTCTTGACATAAGCCTTTTGGTAAATTTTGTCAATCCATTACTATTTTCGGTGATCAATCATCGTAAAGCGGATAGAATGGCACTTTGTCTAGGCCCGTCTGGGTTGTTTTTTTTTTATATTAAAGGGTGTCATTAATATATATGCAAATTCTAAGCAATATATTTTCATGCTACTTCCTTACCACATTCCTTATTATCAAGGGTATTCAAGATAAGCGTCGACTGCATCATGGCTAACCATCGTACAGTGTGAAACTGCTATTTACTGCGGACTAGCTGCCCGGCGATTTCCCGGCAGTGAATGTATAGGTAAACTAGATGAAATCTGTTGGCTTATGGCTGTGCAAGTTGTCAGGGTATCCATACAATCATGGAGAGACGAATCTGAACGATCTGACCTGATGTGATGGGGTGGTTATCTACTAATTAAGGCCGGCGCTCACGAGGCGGCACGTCACGGCATGGCAAGCATTAGTTTGCCAAAGCAGCATCCGGCGGTAAGGAAAAGTGATGATATCAACTAAATCTGAGTGCTAAGGGGACGAAAATAAGACCTTAAATAATTTTTGCATACGAAAATCCTTTGCAATGACATGCTACTTTGTGTTTTCGTTTGCGGGATAGGCAGAGAGGATCAAGCGGCACATGGAGTATGGAATATTGCTGGAACACATAATTAAAAATTTTATGATGTTTCTAAAAGACTGCTAATAAGTCAGTTTTCAAAATAAGAAGCGATTTCCTTAGTATAAATACACGTTGTAAACATGAAATTGTGATACCCAAATATAGGTTAACTAAAACTAGTAAGTCATTTCTTATAAACAGTATTCGCTTTTATAATAAGTTGCCAAAGGCAGTTACAGAACTTAGCGATGGAAAGTTCAAAACCCACATCAAACGTATCCTTATCAAAAAAGCATATTATAAGATTAAAAACTACGTTGAAGACAAGGAAGTTTGGAAATAATTCCTTCTGCACATGTGGCTTCCCTGGTACACACGGCTACACATCAAGCTATACATTTCCAGTATAAGCTGACCTCGCATTGCACGGAATTCCTATACAATGTGAGATCAGCATAAACTGGAAATATATAGCTTGATGTGTAGCCGTGTGTACATCATTAACGGCATATCATGTAAGAGTCTATTAACTGCTCCCAAATTATTATACAGTTAATTTTTTCACATTCTTCCTTGACATAATCATCCTAATATTTGACATTATATACCTACAATTTAATTTCAACACTTCATTAGTGGTTTATGTGTACATGATACATATTCAGATTTGTTACAGTTATAATAGCGATCATGTCATTTCGTTTAAAATAGGTTTTTATTTTTATGAATTTATTCATTTTACTTAACTTGTTTTTTCTTTCTATTTTGTGAATGTGAGAACGCTGTAGGCTTAGTGGACCGTAGATTTATTGACCATCTTCTATTTTGTTAAGTACCTGGTACTTGTTGAAAGACCTACACTGTCCTCCAATACCTATTAATACTGTTATTTGAAAATATTGTAAAAGACTATTATTTTTGAAAGAGTAACCGTGGAGTTTCTTGTCGGCTCTTCTCCATAGGAAACGATCAATTGGAACCGTGCACCTAGCTTCTGACGTTTCATAAGTGCCCATTATAGGTTTATGTGAAATATAATATTTTGAATTTTTTGAATTTGAGTTGTCTGTGCATATATTTTCGGTTACAACCGCGGAAATTAATTTAATCTTCATAGCTTTTTTCGAAAAATACTATGAAATACAAACAAGTTTTTGTGGTAGCTAAAAACAATACTGCGCATGCTTAAATATTAATGAATATTTAATAACCGAAAAATATATCCGCAAACCATTGACTTAAATAGCAAAGTCCTTTAGAGTCATCCAACCACGGAACCCTTCACTGTGTGTGACACGCACTTAGCCGGTTTTTGTTTAAAATGAAAAACTACAGAATGCCTGACTTATTGTACCATAATACATTTACGTATCAACGACTGAGATAAGGTGGAATGTAGTTATTTATGGAACATGATGCGCTGATCGATATCAAGCTGGGCTCGGTTCTTTCCCTTATCAAACCATACGAGTACACATTTATTTGCATCGAATGACCGTGCATTGCTATCAAGCCCTTAGTTAGATAAGATAAACAAATGACAACCGCGGGCAATGCTACGTCACACCAGTTAACTTGCCCGTTTTTAGGGTTCCGTACTAAACAAGGAACCCTTATAGTTTAGCCATGTCCGTCTGTTCGTCTGTCTGTCCGCGGCTTAGCTCAGAGACGGTGAGTACTAGAAAGCTGTAATTTGGCATGGGTATACATATTAATTACGCTGATAAAGTGGTAAAATAAAATCAAGAAAACACTCGTTGTTGTGCATTTATGCTGAACTGCATATTTGACGCAGCCGTAAGGTACACAATATTGTTATAAATAAGTTGTTCCTGTTTTTTTTGCTGTATTGTGTATGTATGTTTCCTGTATTTTGTGTTAAATAAATTTTAATGTATTTTCATTCTTTCATTCGCCTCGTTTCCGTTCGGACAACGCAACTCGACACCGCCGCGACGAACTAAATGCGACAAGTGTGATTCTGCGTCAGTATGTGTGGTCACGCTCTTAAACAGAAACAATGATCACAATAATTCGGTTACGATGACGTCGTCAAAAGATTAGATTAGCTGTTAAAAATATAGTTTAGGGATCCGTCCCCGTTTTTGTTAGTCCGGTATCCACATGCATTTTTTGGGCGGAATGCAAAACAGAATCAGCGCAAATATAGGTATATCTTTATACGCCAAATAAGGTAACCGCAACAAAATATATATCAATGTAGATGTTAAATTAAAATAGCCCATAAGTGTTATGAACTTTGCAGGTAAATCAAAAGCCATGACACAAGATCAAACCAGTAGCTTGTCTACCGACAAAAGAATTATTAGTTGGTACTTACAAGTAGAGATATAAAAGTTATAACTTGACTGGACAGGTGTACATAGGTAAATATTATGTGATGTTTGAGCTCGTTCCTTTTGGATCTACAACCTTATCTAACTCTTTGAATTGAAAATACTTTTTGTCCGTCAAAGTATTAGAGACTGGTTTTTCTGCATTTTTCATTTTGTGGAACAACTCAAAGACGCAAAGGACATGTCTGGTGGGGCAATGGACGATTGCCTAGGTAATCAAAATCAATGTTCAGTAATGATTGTTATATTATTATAATCTTCGTATTTTATATTTCATGAATTAAAAAGTTTAAGAAGTCAGTAACTTGCGAAAACTGGTGAAAATTGTAGGCTTAGTTTTTTTAAATATTATAACGCCATCTGTGAGAGACCACAGGTACTAATTGGTGGTATGCCTTTGCGAGGTTAGTGAAAGATTTAATATTTTGATGGCCTGTAATCAGATTCTGCTTTTTTTTTTAATACGCTTTTTTATACTTCTATTTGTGTAACAAAAATGTAAAACACCTTTTGTATACTTATCTATTAAATAAGTGCTTAACATTTTTTATGTTATTTATTCAAAAAGTATTCTTAATCTTTATAGAACGCATAAATAAAATAAGGTTTTAGGAGGGGGCATTCCCCCTCCTAAAACCTTATTTTACCATCATTTATACCATTGTATAAAACGTATTTATTGCAAAAAAAAAATCTTTTATTGTAAGTACAAACTTAAATAAATAATAAAAAATAACTGTCTTCTAGAGGCACCAAAATATTGTAAAAACATTACGCTGGTGCTAGCATGTTATCTTGATGCCTTGCCCAGCCAAGATACCATACTAGCCTCATGACATGACAGCAACAACCGGTGTTGGTTGTAGAGACAGTGGGGACGGCGGTGTTGAGGATCCATGTTCAACCGATGTAACAACATCCTCTTGTAAGTCCCTTGATAAGTCATGAATCAGGTGGCGATTCGCTCAAACCCAAAAGCCTTGACATGCATAAATTGTTGCCATTTCCTGAAAATATTATTAAAATAAATGTTATTACAAATGACATGACATAACTGGTGAAATGTGCTGCACAATAGGTTCCCCTTGCCCAAATCGTTCAGGAGGTTATGTTTATGTTGAGTTTTTACATAAAGAACACTCCTTCCATCTTTCGTCATCGTAGTTTCCATCGCTCGTCTATTTAGTTTTGAGGGATCTGTCCCATTCATTTTGCCATTTTCTTTCAAAGACTTACCTACTTATAATAAAAACGTAGTCGGGTAACAAATAATTTACCTGATAATTATTATCATTGGAAATAAGGGGTTCTAAAGGGCTGTCCACTCCACGGTATAGAAACGTCAGCTCCTTGGATTTCTGAGACCGACTGGAGATACCACTTCCACGGCAGACCATTGTATGAACTAACAATCTCTTATTGTCAGCAGATAGAATAGATAGAATTAATGATAACAGTCGTGACAAGTATATCCATCTAATGGGAGCTGGAACAATAGCAAATATCATTGTATTTTTCAAATTATAACACAATTGGGCAATATTTTGCCTTCACTGCTTGGTTTACGTGACTGCCGTAGTAGACGTACCTGATTTACTAACCATCGAGTGAATCTCACTTGCAAGGGTAACGACAGCCTTGACACGATATGTCTGCGAATGTGTGTGAAATGTCACAATTGATGCACCTCATCATAATATCCAAATCTAAAAGTACAACAGAATCCTGTATGAACAGCAATAGTAATCGTGTCTAGATGATATCAGTGCGTGTAAAATATCAATATTACAAAATAATCGCACAGTTAGCAAGGAACGCATAAAAGCAACTTAGCAAAGCAAACAGAAAATAAAAATAATATGTCAATGTCAGGTCAAAGAAATAATAAATACTTACTTTCATTTTAAGAAGGGGTATTCAGAATAAAAATACTTTAGATGTGTACGCACGGCTACACATCAAGCTATACATTTCCAGTATAAGCTGACCTCACATTTTACGGAAATTCTATACTATAAGAGATCAACACAAACTGGAAATGTATAGCTTGATGTGTAGCCGTGTGTACACAAAAATATGTTAGTAATATTGTCATATTATAAACGCAATTACATTACAACAAATACATACATTCCTTTGACCTAAAATAAGCGGGTTATAGTTATTAGTACTTCCCGTTAAAAATGGCGAGGCGGAAGCTATAATTGAGCAATGTTTTTTTGAGAATTATGTTACGCAAGTTATTCTGAATTTATAAATCCATAATAATTGAAATCTTAACTGTAAAACTTTAACTTTACTTCTTAATCATGAACATTATCGATTCAGACCACGACCAGAGGGCAGAAACTAGACATGTCCTTTGATTTATCAATTTACGTTAACGCTACAGACCGACACTAATTCGTTCCGTAATTATAATATCGAAATTACGCTGATGACTTTATTTGTTGTAGCGGAATTTAATTTGGGAGCTCGTCATTATTTGAGGAAAAAATTACACGTAAATATACTACGTGAGGCGAGTATCACAGCGTGTTGGCTTTAAATATAAAATTGCATTCTACAGCTGACATGAGATTGGTAAAAGGGACGAGTGGATTACTAAGAAAGGTAAAATGACAAAAAAGTTTGTTATTTATGAGGAAATAAAATAAAAAGTATGTTTTTTATTATCTTTTACGAACATTCAAACTCTTTATTGTACACTATAAGATGTCATTGTGTATTTATTATATAATTTCCACACATGTACCGTCGTTGGCTCTATCGGTACCTGGGGGACACCACTCTGCAGACACACGGCGTCGGCCATTATAGTCCAGCTGGTCATCGCTTCCGTAACTCTGGCAGTTGATACTCCTCATGTTGACAATCAAAACAAGAAGAACGAGTAAATTCAACAGTCTCATTTTTCCTTTTTCAATAAGTTCTTGTGACTCTTGAAAAACACTGGCGATTTGACAGTTGTATTACACTTATTTATATAAATCCAGTCTATCATACTAAATCAATTGGTTACAATTTATTCAATTTGAATTTACTTTAAATTGACTACATAAATTAAAATTTTAATAATAGCTAATATGTTTCTGTGGCGATACCACCAAACAACACGATTCGTACCGGCTTCCCTTCCTTTCGGAGGTTCGCATCAGCAACTCTACTGCTGTATAAAAATGGCATAATCAATAGGGTCTACTACTCGTATTTCCGAAAAATATAGTTATACTATGGGTATTTAATTCACCATAATATTGTAACAAGAATAACGCCTATAATCAGGTTTGAATAACAACCAAAAAAATAATTCATATCCAAAAAAATAAAGGTAAAATTAATTGTATACTATGTTTTGTACCTGTACGGTGGATACAATGTTATGGAACAATGTTTATAGACAATATATTGGTTCCTTGTCCATGTATACAAATCTTTTTGGGGCTGACTGTACGTAATGTAGTTGAGTAAAACGTTGAAAGTTTTGTTTGTGTAGTGATAGCGTTGTTTTGGGTTATTTGACGATAGATGGTGTTAAATTCAGTAAAGAAAACACTTTTACTTTTAAGGAATTAATAATTTTTTACTTTATTAGTAAGTGAGTTAAAACCGGCTTCGCTTCAGCTTCTCTCCGACAAAACTTCACACTTCGCTGCTGATATGTTTATTATATCTTTAGTAATAATTCGAGCAAATAATTTGCTTCTAGGACGAATCAATTTATGAACATTGTGGTATTGGATCATTAAGTTTCTTCTACCTGCTGTCCACGGCCTGTCCCTTAATATTTTTTCTTAAATAAAAGTAATTTACTCCTTATAATATTAGCTATCTGCCAATTAAAATCAGTGCTTGTGTTTCGGAGACTAGCCGGAACAGACAGACTGACAATTTGTTTATTTATTTATTTATTAACTATAGATGACTTACAGGTCATCCATAGTTAATAAATAAATAAATAAAAATTTAAAAAAATAACCAACAGAATAAAAATTTGTATTGTATGTGTCCATAAGTCATCACTGGCAACACGCACTAGTCAAAGACTTTCGTCTTGAGACACTGCGTCTTGAGAGACTGCGGTATGTGGGACGAGAATACATAAACTCTCATAAATACATTTAGTAAAAAGAAGATAAGAAGGCGCCACTAACATATGTAGTTGGGAAAAGGCTAGGTAGGTTGATTGATTGATTGAAGCATTTAGTAAAAAGCTATTATTTTGACATTACAGACACTTAAATTTTATATATTTGTATGTTTAAATTGCAGCAATACGCTGCTAACTGAACCTCTTTGCATGGAAAAAGGCTGTATATGTTTTATTTATAAAATATTGTCACTAGTGACACGCTTTTGAATTCCGTAGGTAGCAAAAAATAAAAAAAAGATTCAGTTTTGTTTGAATTCAGTCGTGTGTCACCTTTTGAGCATGAACTAAAATTTTCTCCTGTGAGTTTTTTTTTTTTTTTGTGAACAGGCACTTTCCTGTTATCGCAGTAATAGCTTAGTTTCTTCCCAGGGAAGAATATCCCGGGATATTCTTCCCATATAAGGTATTCTCCGTATCAACATGTGAGTATTCCAGTTGTCCATCTATTACCCAGCCCCCTACATAAATTCGCCTTTCTTTCGGGTCTAAAGTGGTGTTTATTTCGGATCCAAACAGAAAAGTCCGATTTTGGCTCTACCTCCAGGCTACGGCTGCGTTCTTGGGCTCTGTGGTCCAGGGTCTGCCTTATTGCTGTCGGCGCGGAACCGACCACCGCGTGCACCTCTGCGGCGAAGCGGGCGGTTCTGCGGAAGATCCTGAGGCGGCGACAACAGTGAGCGCCTCCCGCGTCTACCAGCGGCGCGTCGCCCTGCCACCTAGAGCAGGCAATTCCCAGCATTGCGTCGCCTCAAACTCAAACTCAAACTCAAAGCATTTATGTCAAATAGTCGCGTCAGTTAGTCAGAAAGTTGAAGCTAGTTGCCCATTCCAAAACGTAGATCTTTATGGAGAAGAACGGGAAAGAAACTCCAAGGACACTCTTTTAAATATAGAAAATGACAAAATCCTGGGTACATTATTCTTGTTGCTTCTATATGTGAGAACAATGTACAAAAAATAATCAAAACAATTCAAAATATAAGATTAAAAATAAGCCATGGCAGATAAGAGATGACCAGTCACAACTGACGGCGCCCGTTCACGAACATGACGCGTGGATCAGCACCATCCAGCTCAACCATTTTGTAGGGAACCGAATGATCTAACACACTCGCCACCATCAGCGAGACATTTAAGTGAGCATGACATACTCTCAACTGCCATGCTCTTTCAAGTCAACATACATCTTAATAACATTAAAACGCATGGTACTCACATTTACAAAAATTTTAAAAATGCTTCTAAATTATACAAAACTAATTTGCAATGTATTTGAGAGATTAATAGAATGTTACTACCAAAAAGAAAGAAAATCATTATCCATTGGAGTATTCAACAATTAAAACTTGTTTTAAATATAAAATAAGTTTGTAATGTCAGAAAAATAAAAAGAGGAAGCAACTCTTCCAAACATTTTTTTTTTAACTAGTGAGCCCAAGTGGCTGTGGAGCAGGACCAGTATTAAGCCAAGCATTTTTATCTATGATATAATCATCCAACTTATGCGTTTAATGCATGTTTTAAATTTCTTCTCATTCAGTTGAAGAATATCGAGTGGTATTTTATTATAACATTTTACGCAGTACCCCATAAAAGTAGTGTGCACTTTAGATAATCTGAAACGTGGTTGATCTAATTTGTTCCTATTTCTAGTGTTAAAATTATGCCTGTCACTTATCTTACTAAAAAGATGTAGATTTTTCCGAACATACATAATGTTTTCATATATATATACTGACAAGGTACCGTCATGATGTTAATTTTCTTAAACAGTTCCCTTAGAGATTCGCGTCTGCGGATGTTATATATGGCTCTGACAGCCCTCTTTTGCAGAATAAAGATAGAATTAATATCTGCAGCCCGTCCCCACAGCAAAATACCGTAAGACATGATGCTATGAAAGTAACTAAAATAGACCATTCTCGCGGTATCCACGTCTGTTAGTTGGCGGATTTTCCAAACAACGTAAGCGGCTGAACTTAGCCGCCCTGCAAGTGATGTTAAGTGAGGACCCCACTGTAGTTTTGAGTCAAGCGTGATCCCCAGGAAAACCGTTTTATCGACGAATTCTAGTGTCTCCCTATTCAGTACAACATGACATTCACTACTTCTAACATTTGGTAACGTGAATCTTATGCATTTAGTTTTCTTCTCATTTAATACCAAATTATTGACAGTAAACCAAATATGGACCTTAAGCATAGCGTTATTTACTTCGTCAAGCTCCTGTGCATGTCTATTTATTTTAAAAATCAGTGATGTGTCATCAGCAAATAACACCATTTGTGGTCGGTTTTTCAGTAAATGAGGTAAATCATTTATATATACTAAAAAGAGGAAGGGACCCAAAATCGAGCCCTGTGGTACACCCATTTTGACTTTTAAACCCAATGAATTTACACCGTTTATTTGAAAAGGCAAAGGACTTGACTAGTAACTACGACGAAGAAACAATTTGGGTAGTGGTAATACAAATGGTGATACAAAATGAAAGAGAAAATATTTTTGTTGTGGAACCGCTTGTGAGTTGCCCGCACTAAAATGAAGTAGCGGTCAAATGCGAGACTGTATTTTGTATTACATTTTAAAAAAATAGGTAATCTCTGTAAAAGAAAGAGGAATCAAAACACTTACTTTCACTTTTATAAATTATTAAAATTAAAAATACATATTTATCTCATTATAAAAAATAAAATAAAAACAATAGACGACGTATATTTAGTAACCTAATCCGCTTAACCGTTCTTAAGGAGTCATAAAGAACCCTGTAAGAAATCGACACGTGTTTCCCGGACCCGACGTGTGAACACGACGTCGGGTCCGGGTTCGCAACAAGTCAATAGCCATCCTGAGGATGCCTCGTTGAGAGGTGAAACACGTGTCGATTTCTTACAGGGTTCTTAATGAGTCCTTAAGAACGGTTAAGCGGATTAGGTTACTAAATATACGTCGTCTATTGTATTTTATAATGGATTTCCGCAAAGTCACTCATGAATCAATTAACTATCTCATTATAAAATTAAATAGGTAGGTACTCGAATCATTTATTGCATTTCACAATGTGTACTTAGGTGGTAACTTTTTAATGAGATCATTATGGACCAAGGTCGAGCACAGCAAAATAGTAGGAGAGAGGAAGCTTTAAAACTTAACTTATCAGACCTCTTAACCATATCTAATATTATTTACATAATCAGCCTATAATAATATTGCCAGTGCTGGGTCACAGGCCTCCTCTTTTCGAGAGCTACTGGGCTGTAAACTATCACGAGGGCCCATTGCGGGTTGGTAGATGTCATGTCTCCGAATTTTTGGTTCTAGTACATGCCGGTTTCCTCAAGGTGTTTTCCTTCGCCGTTTTGAGAGCAGTGGTAATGAAATTATTTACACAAACTAAACCGCTTCCTTGAGTTCGAACCCAGGACCTACAACTTGTATGCTAAAGCCGTTACCACTGAGCCACCACAGCTCGTTATTTGGCTCGCTGTTATTTGGGTTTATTTCTTAGTAGTAATTTAGTATGAATTTTCTAATAAATGTATTATAGTTTCTGTACAAATTATTATAAGATAAGTAGGTAATATAACACTTATAGACTATCAGTTAATATTATTCGATCTCAGTTTATTAGTATTCCCGTCCCTACAGATAGGTACAATATAACACATACCTACATACACAATTACACTCGATTAAAACCGTTTAAAACCGGATTTTCCCCGGCGCCAGCAATAAAACTTCTGGGTAAGACACCAGTTCCGCCCATCTCTCATTTTGTCCTAGAAACCATTTAGATGGGAGGAGTTTGGGGAGCTTTAATTTTTGGCTCCCTGTTGATTTGGTCAGCTGAAATAATGGGCTGTAGAGACTATTGTACCAATTACTCAGCTGTTAGTTTTTTTTTTGGAAGTAAGGAAGTAGTAGTAAGAGTTATATTCCAGGCCAAACCAAAATTCTAATGTCCCGGAGAACTGACCACTTGTAATTGTAGTAAGTCATAATGTAGGTATATTATGTTTTGTGTCTCAGTCTTTTAATAATTACTGTTACATCGTTAAGATGTTTCTGAATTTATGTTTAGGAGGTACTGTGCTAATGTTTTAAGTGTCGCATGTTTTTATTTAGAAAGAAAGAAAGATAAATGCGTTTATTGGCATTATAGCAGAAAAATACACCTTATAACTAAAAAAAAACAGAAAACAATGATTATAATGCCAATAGGGCCTCAGCTCAACATAAATGTCAGATAGCAACACAAAGTGTACCACCTGACGCTGATTTTCAGCTGCAACCCACGAGTGCCATACGCTAGAATAATAAAGACAGGGAAGTGTGTGTCCGTTTTAATAAATTAACAGAATAAATTAATGGTTAGTAGTAAAAGATAGGATAACATGAAAAGCTCACAAAATCAAATAAAATGTTGTGACATACATCAGTGTGTGTTGTGAATGAGAAACTAAAATAAATAAATACCCATTATCTGTGACATAATAGCTACATTAAAATAAAAATAATAAATAAATAAAAATCTATCCTCTATATAGGGAGTAAGGTGCCTTCAATGCAAAAAATCGTGTGACTGCGTTGTTCTTCTAAACTACGAATTAACTATTTTAAAAAAAATAAAGAAAGAAAAATTGTTTATTCTGCACATAAAAAAGCAAAAAGACATAAAATACACACATACAAAAGTAGCCAAAGGCCCTGTATTCAACCAATAAATAAAATTAAAAAAATTTAAATAATGTTGTTCATGTTATTATTGTTGTTTTTGTTGTTTGTTGTTGTTGTTGTTTGTTGTTATTTCATGTATGTACACCTATTTCTCCGTGATTACTGGGCATATATATGTACGTGAATATTCATCATTTAGTAGAGGAAGCCTGTGCGGTGGTACCATATCAATTTTATTAACTTTGCGTGGGAAGTTTTTGAGTTAGCTTCAATAAGTAATAGGTGTTCCCATTTTGTCTATGTTGATGATGTTGTTATCTTCACATAGTAAGTAGTTATACATGTATTTGTGTGGGGTAGGTACCACAATGAAAAAGTGAACAATAATTTTAGATTCAGAAGTTGGTACTTAAGTCGGTTGTTATTTTTTTTATTTGTTTTTCTGCTACCACATAATTATTGCTTGTCGATTGTTTAGATAAGTCCACTTTTAGGCATAGACATAAAAGAAAATGTGGATAAACCTGACAAATGAATTAAATAGCTTAGAACTTTGTTCAAATCTACTTCATAAATACCAGACGAATCACAACAATCTTTATGAAATTTCTCCT
This sequence comes from Agrochola macilenta, assembly GCA_916701695.1. Taxonomy (NCBI): domain Eukaryota; kingdom Metazoa; phylum Arthropoda; class Insecta; order Lepidoptera; family Noctuidae; genus Agrochola; species Agrochola macilenta. The sequence goes on along the minus strand of OU753554.1, from coordinate 1,741,000 downwards.
CTGGCTCATAAGCTTTCGATATTACTAATTTAACTCCACCAGCTAAAGACCCAGTTATATTGGCTATAATATCCTTCTCCAAAGGAGTAATTAGTACGGCAGCCGGTAAACTATATACCTGCTGGAGCGAAGCATGGCAATAACGCGTTAGATTATAGACTGTAGGTAATATTGCTTAAGTGGTATTAGCTTGCTCACTCGAATGTACTTATATAAATGTAAACGCGTCGACAGTTGAAGGAACGGTTCAGTTAAGTTTCTGTTTAGTTGGAAATACGATTCCTATTAATATGTGATGACTTGTTCGACTCATTTTGTTGTGTGTCGTTACAGGCATTATTTAGTGTGTTTAAAATTAATATGAATATCGATTCTTAAGCAGTAAACTCCATTAACTTTATTGAAGTTTACTCCTTAGTACGGAAATTTTATGAGGAGTGAAATTTATATAAGCGTAAAATTGTTTTATTCGTTAATAACAAGGATTACAATAAAAAATTAAAAAACATTATTATTATTTTTACATATTTAACACTTCGACCTAGATAATTCGGCATTTAACCTCTTTGCCTATGGCATATTTAAAGACAATCGTAATAAAAAGTAAACTCCAGTCGTGCGTCGGACCACATGCACACTTTTTTTTTACTATTCTTATGATATTTAAAACGGTTGGCTCTAACTTTCCAATTATTTTCATTTTATTAGATTTAATTCAGCCCATCTACATTTTATTTCATCTCTCCAACCTCAGCGTTTGTTACGAAAACAATGAAATTCAAAAGCCAAACCCTAATCATCTAAAACCAAAACATAAATTAGGCCAAGAATTTCCGATACCGAAATGATTTCCTGTACTCCGGCAAAGCAAAGAAACACTTTGGCCTCATACTTCACGAACGATAACTTATTTACGATAAGACCTTAGCCAACAGCCTTATTTCCACGGAATGCAAAGAAAATTATATATATAGAAAAATCTAAGGGTACCGAACAAGACTATTCCATTTGGAACAGAGTTGTAAGTCGTTCTTCATTACTACAGATCCTTGGCCGCAAATCTTTGGAAATTTAAACCGTCTTAATAAGAGAAAGAAGATTATTGGTCGTTAGAGCCTTTTGCCATTTACGGAAGCTTAGGAGTTCTTGGAGAATTAGTATATTTGAGAGATCTTCTACTTAATTTTTGCAAATTGTTTTTAAGTCTAAATATCTCTCAAATTAAAGTAGGAAGCTGAAACAACATAGACTAATGAATTTTGATGAACCTGTAATAGAAAAAATTCTGAAGGCACACTTTTTTATGGTAGCTAGTTACAAGAAGTTGTCATACAACAGAATTTTAGTTATGATTAATAAATAAATATACATAAAATTATATACAGGGTGGCAGGGACATCGACGCGAACTTTTACAATGAATTCAGTACATGATTATGAACCTTGCGTTGAAATGATTCTTAGGTTATTTAAAAAATATTTGCTGTTAAATAGAAAAGTGCAATACCTACGCGGTCAAAATATATGGAAAAGCAGATATTTTTTTCAAGATTCCAAAAATAACAACAACTTATAATAATGCAAACAAACACAGCGATAAGTTAGTAACGATAAACATTGACTTTCGGAAAACTAGCCACAGGAGAAGATTGCCGAACTACCCGCAGCCTGTGCCGCAGCGCGCTCCGGGTTATTTCGAAGATTAAACTCTCTATTGACTTTTCTGCTTGATACAACTTCAAAATTTGATTCATAGTAAATCGGTAAATAACAAACAAAGGTCAATTTTGGGATTATCCGCTTGCGAAATTGGGTGGAAGTTACTTTGAAGGAAATTAGGGTAGGCAGAAATTATGGCGCCGTGTCGTCGACGTAATTTTCTATTTTCAGAATTTTGTGTTTTGTGTTGTATTTTATGATTGATATGATTTTGATTATTCGACACCTCCATGCAATAACATCGTAACTCACTTTTTGTGATTTTACAGGAGAGCGATTTTAAAGTTTGAAAAATTATAGCAAACTCAAAACACCCCGTACAATTTTTGAAGCTGGCTCTATTTAATATAGTTTTTTGAAGCTGGCTCTATTAAATATAGTTTTTTGAAGCTGGCTCTATTTAATATAGTTTTTTGAAGCTGGCTCTATTTAATATAGTTTTTTGAAGCTGGCTCTATTTAATATAGTTTTTTGAAGCTGGCTCTATTTAATATAGTTTAGGCGGACTATAAATAGGTATGGTTAAGTTGTAAAAGAAAAATTTTTTTCATGGGTTTTCATGACTTACGTGAAAAACAAAACAGTGAAATGACATATAAGTTACGAGGACAAACATTGTATGTCTGAGTTACAATTTAGTTTTTTTGTAGTTTAATTTATTTTCATGGTCAGATAATTGTAACTCCAAGGTGTTAAGTTACATAAAAAACACCGCAATAGTCACTTTGTACACCTTCTCACTTCTATTTACCAAGCAACGTAACAACACCGAAATTCTATGAGCGGGAGTAAACTACTAAATAGAACATCGCAACTCGTCTTAACTTGTCGTAATGCACTAAAAACTAACGTAAAGATCCGTGCAACATCATTGTAACTCAACTTACAATGCAGTAACAGTACATTTTATGATCATAAACCGTAATTTTATCATGTACATAGATTGTATCTAATGTTACAATGTTGTTGGACTTGATAAACAAGCTACTCATAATATTTTCTATAAATTGTAAATTAAGTTGCAATTATATTGTTGACAAAAAATATTTTTTGGATTAGTTACAATACTTTGACGTTGTTTTATTTTAGAAACGAAAGGGAATAGAATTACATTGATAGTACAGAAAAAATGCATTTTTTTTTTACATAACAATGCCGTTGTAACTCAATTTTTGGAAAAAAGTGAGTTACGATGTTATTGCATGGAGGTGTCGTATTGATTTTAGTTTACAGGCTTTATCGTTGTTATTTCAAGAATTTATTTAGTAGAACTTTTCGCTATTTTATTCCTGAAATATTACCATGACGCATGACAGAAGCACAGACATTTTGATTTCAACACAAATGGCGCAGTATGAACGTTACATTTACGTATAAACTGACTGTTGGTCTAGTGGTCGCAAGCGCTACTGCTGATCCTGGGTTCGATTCCCAGGTCGGGCAAAGTCTTATTGAATTTCTCAGTAGCAGCCCGGAGTCCAGATTTGTGCTCGGTTGATGGCAATAGGCTCGCCCCGTATTACATGTTTATGTATATTACATGTAGTTATATATTATACAACTACTTCTAGTGTTATTTAACTTTTATATCCTCCGTACATTTTTCACTGCTAAAGATTATTAAGAGTCGTATAAAATGATTAGTTCAGCAAATAATATGAACAAAACTAGTTCTACAGCAGTTAGGAGAACCTAGGATAATGAATGTTCGACACGCATTTGGCCGATTTTTCGCGTTACCTACGTAACTTGAAAAGGTAATTTCGAGGCATTAAGGAGTTTGTTTACCCCAGAAAAAATGTGAAGCAAACAAAGCAAGTTAACAAACTTTTGTAACCTTTTCCAAATTATTTTTTTATGTTAATCAATTTACGTAGGTCCATTTTCTTTCTCGGTAGAGTGAGGCGACTATCTATATTAAATCTTAACGTGGCAATTTTCTCGATAGATTTTGTAAGAAAATTGTTGGTAAAGCTGTTTATAAAATAAAAGAATATGTAAACCAGTCTAAATTGTTTTGCCTTCGGACAATAAAGTAGTAAAGTCGAAACAAATTACTGCTTTCCGCTTCAAATGAATGTCTTAGGGAAAATGGTTGGTGATTTACATGTGCTTTAATTTTAGTGGTAAAATGAATTGAAACTCTAATCATGATCATTTATTTGTCAGAATATGGTACATTATGGTCTTAAGATTAGTCAATGGTATCATCACATTCTGTCAAGTGTGGCGTGCAAATAATAGGTACATACATTTATTTTTATTAGTTTATTGAGTTAGCATGATTGATTGCATACTCACGAATTAAAATTACAATTTTAGGTATGTCAGTTAATAATAATATCATAAACACACACATATTCAGGATGTCAAAGTATAAAAACATTAACAATTCTAAACAACTCTCTGTATTGTAATATTAACTGTACGTCCATGGTCCCAACTTGAATTTGACAGCCGCACTGACTCATACGAAATAGAGGCTTCTATTTCACATCAGTAGGATGTGCATAGTTCTTAAAGGTTTTTTTTTTGCTTTTTCGTGTGGTTAGTGACTAACCTGGTGTCAGAGTTATCTCTCTAACTTAGCTTCACATGCTGTCGCGAAATATCTCTTAGGCATGGTTTCCTCACGATGTTTTCCTTCACCGTTTTTTAATCAAGTGATAATTATACAATACGCACATGGATCCGAAAAGTTAGTGTTGGTGCGTGCTTTGGGTTCGAACTCGAGACCTATGACTTGGCAGTCCGACGGTCACACCACTAGGGTATTACTGCTTAGTGCTGCTGGCGTGCAGCAACGTAATTCTATATTATCTGAATATGAGTAATACACCTCGTTAATACACCACACACAACTACACAACAACTAGACGACTGTCAGAGGATACTGTCAGTTTTAACTGTTCTTACCAAATGAACTGATTTCAACAAATAGTTACAAATGTTTCATTTCTTTTTTTAATCTTGCGTGTTCGCAATCTTGCCAATCATTCCATCAACATCACCGAAGTGCCATAAGAACAAAACGGTATAACGTGCACAAAAGTCAGTCCTCACGACCTTTCCGTCTGTCAGTTTGTCGGCTACTTCATGAGGTACAAAAACCCTGGCAGGTCATTAGGTAGTTTTTCTAGCACCGTTTGCGACGACAATGATGAATTAGCTGGTTCCAGCAAACTGAACACTCTTGGGTACTTTTTATTGGACTTTTCATGTTTGTTGCAAAGCTTGATATCTATATTCTAACTTTCTAACTATATACTCGTATAATATTATAAATGCGAAAGTGAGTTTGTTTGTTTGTTTGTTACGCTTTCACGCTAAAACGAATGAACAGATTTTGGATAAAATTTAGCACATGGGTAGACCATGACCTGGATTAGGATACTTGGATACTTTTTATCTCGATATTCCCACGGGATCGAGACTTATGTGGGTGAAACCGCGGGCGCAGCAAGTCTTAGTATAAAATAAAGTCGCTTTTCATGTCTGTATTAGCACTTAGCTCTTCTAAACTACACAATGGACTTTATGCGGTTTTACCATCTTTGAAAATTTATTCCGGAAAGTTTATGTGTGATATTTAACTCATAGAAATCGATATAGATCGTAGTAGGTGGCGTAGCGTGCTTACCCCTATGGTAAAAAGGCGTGATTATGAATGTATGTTTGTATAGCATAGAATTCTCGATGTTCTGACATGTCATCAAATCAGTAGATCGAACCTAAAGCAACCCGCGTGTCGCTAGTATGTAGGTGTATAATGCGATGTGCGACTCCAAATGTATGAAGTTTTGGAGAGAATATCGAAGTTTCCGAATCAGGAATGAAGTGATTGAATCGTCTTTGGAATGAAGGTGAATTATTCAAGGATCGGATTCATTTGGAGCTGAAAGTTCGTGGGTGTTGTTCGTAAGCTCCGTTTTATGTCGTCCTGAATGTGGAAATATATAGATCACTACGGTACACTTGACCTAGTGATCTTAATATTTTCAAGGCTAGGCGTTTTGCTTTACAACTAAAGACCTTTTTATTTTACCACGATGGACCTTGTAATTATTCAAAAAAAATATATTGATCTTCATTGTTATCAATTTCAGATTGTCTATAAGCAAGCTTTCCTGAAGTTTATAATATATAAACGGAACTAAGTATATGCCATCATTTAAATCATTTACTAATATTATTATTATTATCTTACTCATATGACTTTTTTCACCAAAAAATTATTCCCACTTAACCTAAAACAGAAGTACAGTCAGGGAAATTAATTGTTAACCAAATGGACTACCAACTTAGATTATCCTAAAGGTGTGTCCAAACATTGAACGGCAAGAGCGCGGCTGCAACACGCGCGACACTTTTCTCCCGCGCTCTAGGTAGGACTAAACTGACGAATGTTGCGTTTAACAGAAACGTTCGCGCGTGGCAGTCGCCCAATCGAAGCGTCCTAGGCCGCGCGCGGCAGCCGCGCACGATTTCCGCTTTATGTTTGGACACACCGTTATATTATTCAAATACACAATTGTCATTCCTTGACAATTGTATGTAATGGCTTTAACTCGGCAAATGATGGAGAATGTCATTTGGTTTAACAATTAATATCTCTGACTGTGCGCACAAGAGCGCCGTAAATTCCACTTCACCCCGATCGATATAAGCGTAAGTGAAGCATGTTCTAAATGTTTCATACATAAGTGCCAACATTAACTACTTCTTGCGTAGCACATTAATCAAACACATCCACTTCCATACCGTAATGGAACAGGTAATAGACGAGTAAAAGCTGCTGATGAATTTACGAAGAACGTTACGTACGACCTACTTAAATGTAATTACACTTCACACACTTTGCTGGTAGTTATAGTTTCGATCTGAAAATGACAAACAACCATGTACCCTAATCGCGACTTTCAATCGAAATCCATAGAATTTTAAAGGAAATTGCTAATCCATTGCTTCATATGTTTGAAAAATTCGTCCACTCAACAACGTAAAAAACGCAATACTTTTTTCTGGTCTGACAAAATGATAGGAATTGCCTTTGTAAAGCCCCTAGTACACATTAGTGAGAGTATGATTCGAGTGTGAAGAACTGTGCGTAGAGTGTCTGTAGAGTATGCGAGAGTATATGAGAGTGTATGAGAGAGTGTATGTGAGAGTGTAAGTGAGAGTGTAAGTGAGAGTGTATGTGCTACTTTTTGTACTCCAAAAGTGTTTCCGTTTCATATGTTAGGGTCTTTATCAAATTGGTTATTGTTTTCTTACATTCATAACTTTTTTTTGTGTATAAGTAAATATGTTTGTTTATTTTGTTTTAGAGTGTCTTACAGAAATAACCCGCTGTTATCTATCTATCTATATAAATAAAAAATTAATGCTATTCATTGGTAACAACGGCTGGATATAATTGATTCTAGTCATCATCAGCTGCCTAGCCATTTCCCAACTACTGGAAAAGGACCCCCAGTCGGCTTCCAGCCTTACCAGATGCCTTACTAACTACCAGTTTTTACATAGATCAACTGCCTATTTGTTTTTAAAAACCCAGTTACTGTGTAACACGTTACTATTTGGTAAGACTGGTTGTCTGACTTTCGGGCAATTTCGAAAAAACTCTTTTCGAGTGTACGTACCATATCAAAAATTTGTCGTATCACGATAATCCTTCATGCAAAAGTCGGGAAAAATTGGAACACGAATCATTATAAAAAGTCTAGGTAATAAAACCCATACACCATTATGCTGAATTTCAATAAAACATACTCAAAAGCGTTGAAGAGCTCGTTAAACGTATATTTTATATGAAAACTCGAAACGAATTTGTTGCAATCAGCAAAATAAGTGAATGGTTCTTGAAAATAACAGGTCGGGGGAACGTGATGGTTGATATATTTCGGTATGTACTTATTGATATAGGTACACACGTCATACTTGAGTGGATCAAATACTTACGCCTTGAATAATGGAAACTCAGCGCTTTTGATGTGTCGATAGGAAAGAAGATTTCTCAATGCTTGTTGTAGAACATACAAAATGATTACTTTATGGGACGGACAGGGATGATTTAATAGACAACATAGTAAAAATGTAGACCACATAGATCACTTCGTCAGTAAAATAGTAACAGTTCTGAACGAGCAACCTCAACTTCTTATAAATGTCCCACAATCAGAAGAAGCAAAGAAATACACCTGATTTTAGAAACCGAAAAAGACGAGAGTGAATAAAAAAGATCCACAATTATCTCTCCGAAATCAACAATTCCCTCATAGTATTTATCCGCAAATACCAAAAACGGATTTTACGATAATTTTTCAGCTGTTAGCACCTACTAAATAAATAAATATCGAAAATAATTTAATACAAAATGTTGTTTTATTCAAAGTCCCTACTCGCCAATAATAAGAAATTATAACAACATAGAAAGCTTATAATGGACCTGTCAACTTCAATTCCTTAACAATTGCCTTAGAAGCGGCGGGAAACGTTTTACCCGTGGAACCGGAGCTGACAGCATCGGTACAGTGGCCCTTATAGGAAAGCATTTCTCCTTTTTAGCTAATGATACAATTTTTATGACAGGGCAACTCAAGATCAAGATCAGGGAGGGTTAGAAGCTGTTTATTGGAAATCTTGTGGAAACAAATGACTGTTGGATATTACTTTATGAAGCTTTCCATATAGACGTTGGCTTTTGTTTAGTTGTTTAGTGTGACGATCCATGGCATGGGAATGTATGAAAGAACATAGGCAGTCATAGGAACTCCCGCCAGAAGTGAAAACTTCATAATTTCTAAATGCAAATGATTAATTATTAATTAAAATATATATGCTTTCACTGCTGGCCAACCGTTACACGTCATAATCATAGCTACACATAAGCATGTCTGTGACGCGAACCCATAAGATTGAATTATTGCACACAAACTCACTTTCGCATTTATAATATTAGTTAGGATTTGTTTCTGGAAGGAATCGAATTGTAAATCACAGATTTGTTACAAATAAAATACAATCTTAGTAAATATAACTAAAGTAAACCTTTAAAACTTCTTTACACAGATAATATAATGATTTGTTCTTAGGTACTGGTTCATTAATGTTTTCATATTAACTTAAAAAAAACACAAATTGACTATGATTTGTCCCCATAGATAGAAAACGCAATGATATTAATTATGCTAACTTAACTAAAATCATAGATTAATCACCAATTGGCATGGAAAATATAGACCGTGCGCATGGAACAAGTGAAGTTAAGTAAGGGTTGTTTCTTGTTTGTTTAAATGTACTTAATATAGTTATGATGTTTCTTATTTATAAGGTAATCAGTAAGACTGTATTTCAACAAATTCTAAAGTCAACCCTAGTGGGCAGGATCTACAGGATTTTAGACTAATGTAATTTGCCCCACCAAGTCGAACTAGTGAGGCAGATTCCACTGCAAAATTTTTGGCATTCCACTTTACCCCACCAGTGGGGCGGCTTGGTGGGGCAAAGTGGAATAATTTTCCCTGACCAAAAATCGCTCAACGCGCGTAAAAAGTTATCACTTCAACAATGCTAATGATGAAAGTGACCGAACTGCAGTTGAATGAATGACGAATATAAACTTCTGTCTATTTGCATCATCTTGCAGATTTCCTAGATCATACAATAATATGCGTATTCAGTCTAATCTGTTAATGGTAATTCTTCTCGAGGGTGCCAGGTATTGGTGCCGATTCTCTTGTACACCGAACTAAACTAACTAAACTGTCACTAAAATTCCTTGAGAATGAGAATCTTAGAGCTATTCTGCAAATAAAATTCTCTAAACTAAAAAATAATTTTGACACAACTAAAATAGAATTTGACAATCGCGAATCAACGTGGTACCCGTGGTTTGTCCTCACCCGTGATTTTTTTTAGAGCCGGAGGCGCGTCGGGGGTGCCGCCTCGACGTGTTTTATATGGAATTTTTCACTTTTTGTATTGAAAACATGAAAAAATATTACCTACATGTTCAGGTTTGGGGGTCAAAATTTTCATAATTTTTGCGATAGGACGCACCATTTTCGAGATATAAGCAAAAGAAAAAATAAATACAGTACTGTTTTTGCACGTGAAGTCGTGATGTTGGTGTGAATTTTAGTTCATGACAACTTATTTTACCCCACACCTTTTTAATCGCGATTAAAAATTGTCAAAATTAGTCTGGTTTGGTATTTTACAATAAACATTTTTGGTGAAAAATGTCAAATTCAGAATAGCAAAATTGCCATTTTCACTAAGCTAAAAACTCAGTACTATCTTAGTGCTGTACTGTGCAAACTAAAATATAGTTAAATTGTGTCACTTTAGTCTATTTCAGAATGGGAAATCGTCGTTTGACAGGACTAAACAAAATTTTAGTGAATTTTTAGTCTAGTTAACATTTTTTATTTTTTTTATTTTTAGGCATTTGTGACAAGAGAATCGGCACCATTGCCTGAAATAATTTTATTTAAGTTAGACAACGAGATAACATTGCCAGTAGGATATTTTAAACTACATAAAAACTTTTCGGACTCGATGTGCGCAATAAAACTTCAGAATTCTCAGACATAAACAAAAATGTATGAATCATCTTTTCATCAATTTCTCTTTTAAAATTGTCTAACAACTTTAAAAACCCCAAAATCTTGCCGTTAAATAGACAATAGAACATTCAGTTCAAGGACGGGCCTTATGAGTCATGACCTTAGCCTAATAAATCACCGTTTTTGCACGACATTAATAATGTAAGTAACACCGCAGGTGCAATCATTCTCAGCTGGGGTAGGCCGACCTTAACTGTTAGACCGTGACCTTGAACAAATGATTTTGTCTTACCACACTTTAATCATTAGTTTAAATTTAGTCTAAAACCAATGTTATGGTAACAAAAAAGTTTAAACTTCAAAGAATGTAGTAGAGTTTTCTTTACCTACTTTTATTTATGTTTTTCGTGTTTTCCGGCATATTATCCTACAATATGATCAGTGGCTTATAATTTTTTCACAGCTGGACAAAGACTCTTTATACAAAAAGGCATCACCACGCGTGCTCAGTCCAGGTTAGCATTTTCAGTCACTATAATGAGTCAAGTTTTCCTCACTACTCCAATAACCTTAAAAACTCATGATAATGAAAAAACTCACATTGTGCTTTGCTAGGTTTGAACCCTAAGCCCCGTGCTTGAGAAGCGTATCCCTTACCCTCTAAGCTATCACAACATCCATGCCCTACCCTCAGACCAAATAAAAAACCAAGACATAGCGCTGCGAACAATACAGTGAAGCATGCCAAAACTACACCTCCACTCTGTGCATACTCGCTCACACGCACACATTTACACCCATTTACAATAAAAATATACCTCACAAGTGCACAAAAGTTTACGAAACCGGCCTCACGTCACTGTTGACAGCGCTATGTCTTGGTTTTTTATTTGGTCTGAGGCCCTACCGTTATAAATATTATATTAGGCTAATAATTCTGATGCATGCAGAGGGTTCGCGCGTGACTGCGCAACTTTCCCCACCACATTAGCTCATCATGGTGTTGAGCAGCAAAATATTTTGTTTTGTTTATTATTTTGAAGAGGCACTTTCGTTGGGAATCTGTTGGTATTTTAGTGTTAGAAAAATGAGGCTGAATAAATAGGTAAGCTTCGGATATGTCGGTTGCCATCTTCCTTTCCTTGTTCCAATATTATTGGGGTTGGTGCAGTATGTACTAGCTTCTTATTTATATCACACACATACAAACACATTCAAATTCAAAATTCAATTCGGAATTTGAATTTGTGTGTATGTATAGGACACACTTAATATGGAACTGAAGGAGCTGACGCTAGTGATGGCGCCAAACACTTAGCCGAATTCTGGGCATGCTAAAAACAAGAATGTATAATTGCTAGTAAAAGCATGATGCTGCCTTCTGGTCTTAATGTTAAGAATGAGAGTCTGCCGATTATACAGGATGTTTGTAACGGTGATATGAATCTTTATGAGACAATGCTGAGCATTAAGACACATTGGGTAATTGTTTTCATTAGGTAAGAATGTTTATGTATGATGGATTTATAATTTATTATTGAATTTTTTCGAAAACCTATGCCTAATTAGGGTTTTTACTTGAAAACAAGAATAGTATTTATTGATTTTATTAGAATTAGATCAACCTTTTAAGAAGGTCTTAAAGTCTTTGGAAAGCAAATACCAACTATCAATATATAAGCTATACCGAGCAAAATCGCGGTAAAAGCTAGTCTCGGATCAAAATTTAGATATTTATCGAGGCGGAGGCGTGGTGGTTCATGTAGAAAATTACTAGTCTCAACACTAAGTTGAAGGTTTAAGTTACACGCCACGGAGGGTGACTGGTAACTTTAATCTATGTTACTTGTCGACACCTTCGTGAAGTCAGATTACGTCTGTATTGTAGAGTATGCTTCAAGTAAGTAATTTATGTAATGGATAAGTAATGTTAGCACCTTGTACATGGTAGTGTAATTTTCGGTTGTGATTGTAGATACTGTTTTTGTAAATGGGTATTAAAAGCTTTTATTTAGCTAGAAACAGGATTGACTTTCATTTTAGGTACCTACTTACCGTTTCTTTGCAATTTCAACCATAAAGTCTAGGTTTATATTAACCTACCTGTGATGATATTTGGTATTTGCGTTCCCTGCAGATACAAATTATTATAATAGTAATATTTTTTAATAATACTTGCTTATTTATTTTTTCTCTTCAAGACACAAACATCAGTGTAGGCCGGCTTTGGTACTAGGAGTTCCTGTATTACAAGAGCCAGAGAGATAATATTATTAGGTATACTAGATACTGTATTTTATAAAATATTTACTTATTAGTTATTTTATAAAATAAAAGAAAAAAAAGCTTTTGGTATTTTATTTTATTACAAAAGTGATGTAATTACAGATCTAAGGAAATTGGGTAGGTTATATTGGTTTATTGGCGTGTGCTAGCTGACATATAGCAAATATATTAATTTAATGTTTTATGTTGCATAATGTACATTATTTTGCATAACTACTATTGTATAGAATCAAGTTTTTCTAACTGAACAGCCAGCTGTGCTGCTGGGGATTTTGTTGCGCCACTTCTTCCCAGCTAAGCACTAGGAAGTGGTGAAGGGCGGGCGTTTTTGGGGGACTGTCTTATGTAATTTTGATGTTTGAAATTTGAATTTGGGAATGCCGCCTTATCAACAGCGTGCTCAATCTTAACACAGCGGCACTGATGGGCGGCCATCATTCCTTGTAATGGTGGCAAACATCTAAAAATGTCCAGTTTCAGCATTTCCATTCACGTAAATAACTTTTGTTATTCGTTTGTCATTCATACTCTTAACATGACCAAAATAATCATATTAGAAGCACTTTTTTGTCACAACATTTTTTTCTACATACTTCCACATAATATATTCATAGTTAAACAACACAATATACTTGCAAGGAACTCATTTCCAAAGTATTTATCCTAGTTTCATGTCTCTTTTGCATTTTTAAAATTAATTAATATGTATAAAATAGTTCTACATCTGCAGCTAGGCGATAAGACTGAATCTAACGGTGGATCGGGATACCTAGTGAGGAACCTCCTCACAATGCATGACGTGTCCAAGTCGACCGCCTTCTGCATCTGACTTGTGACCTATTTTAAGCGATAGTTTCACTAAGTGTTGGTCGAAGCTCTCTGCTCGTATACCTCTGCGTATATAAAATTATGTGATTTGACAATCACGCAATTTTTTTATGAGGAAACGTTAAGGCCTTCATTCATAAAAAAATAGAATAATGAGAAATAATCTGTGAACAACACAGCACTGCCACAATAAAAAGAAAAAATCAAAGTAAAAAAGAAAATACCTACTTATGTGTTAATGTTAAAAACTAGGCTAACCCTATTGTACCTACATATTTGATTATTATTATTAAAATCAGTATTAATACAAAACATTATTTGTTATCAAACTATTTACTTATTTTATATTATTACGATGTCGCAAACAATATTGTTTTTAATTTAATTTGTCTTATCACAATGTAGTTTTTTAAACTCAAAGGCTAACCAGCGAAAATTGGTTCATTTTATCTGCCACATTTTGTAGCGTAAGGATTAATAAGTTAATTCAAAATATATTTATCAGGCATATTTTAACCTTATATATACTTATAATTTACTATAACTTACTAACTATTTACACTAGGTACTAAATACAATAACTAACTACACAAATAGATACAAAAAACAAAAGGACACTTAGGTGTCGAAGTATTCGTCCGCATCGCTGTCATCCGGAAACGTGCCCAGAAGACTGGCAGCATTGCCACATTGAATGGCAATGCTAATTCTTTGGCCAAAGAACGAGCCAGCCCTCTGGTCGCGTGAAGTGTCGACCAGTCGGCGAGAAATTTCCTTAAAAAGGAGACGCGCACTCGGACCCCACGACCCGAGCGTTTCGACCCCAAATGGCTCAAAACTGTAGTTACCTATTAAAAATTACATAATTTACTTTTATTAGGTAAAATATTGGTAAACAATTAAAACGTACCTATTTTCATTAAATTATCTATTTTCAATACACATACCAATAAGTATTTAATAAAATATTTATACAGTTAACAGTTATATTAAATTTTCACGCCTCCCCCTTAAGACCTAGTCTAAATATTTATATTTATATTCAAATAGCTCATGACCTAAAGAGGTGCCATAAAGAATATGAATGAAAAATTTCGACTAATTAAAAAGTTATGCACGACAACGCGAAATTTCGCGGGTATTTTTCTGGTTAATTTACATACATTTTTAATCTAGTCACAAGAATTTATTCAAACGTAATATTAAAATACACTGATACATTATCCCCATGTCTAACGGCCTATTTTCAGTAAAAGACAGATCGCTATTGATGGTAGACAGTACGGATAATACTATCTGTCATTGAATGTCATTCCGTAAGATTCCTTATTCTCTGACAGATTATTGGGACGTTAAAACCATAGATCGAGAGATTTATCTGTATCCAGTATGCCAAAACTGTTGATAGATAGGTTATTGGGTTCGACCTTTCGTGGATAATCGATAACTCGATTCAGGACTATCGATTAACCCGGGGCGGGTTAATCACTAATTTTTGTTCATGTTGCGGTACACAGCCGTTATGTATCGCGCCGAGCCGCGATGCCGCGCTCCGCGCGCTGAACGGCAACTGTGCTCAGTGTCCCCAGTCAAGACTGAGGTTGCAGCCTTTTTTTTTTTTGAGGGTGGGATATTATCAAATAACTTCTCCCGGTCTGGGCGGAGCGGGAGGGCGTGTCAGACTCTTACTGACTAAAACCCACCCGTGTTCCTTCCGTTGCCTGTGTGCCGGGGCCGGGATATCCCTTTCGTACAAACTCGCAACCCTGCCAGGCATTGGCCCTTACGGACCCCGTCAGTTGGTGCTGACATCTCTTTGAGCCTATGGTAAGGTTGCAGCCTAAGGGCCCTAACTCACTTGGCAGAAGTAGTAGTAGTATATATATTTTGCTGGGAGCGCGACCATGGTTCCGCCAACATGGTGTCCTAGTGAAATATAACCCTTATCTATGTATGTGTAAAGCATTTCTGTTTACGTTTTAATTTAAACTAGTGGTCGCCCAGAGGTCGAAATTCGAATATAATTCATTTAAATGACATGATATCCATTGTAGCCATCTTATGTCAAACGCATGGTAGTGTGTGCAATGTTTTTTTTTATTTATTTAATTTATTTCTAATGTATATAAATTATATAAAAATATTAGCTTTCTGCACTTCTTCTCCATAAAAACTTTAACTGTGCCAATTTTCATACTCGTTCATACAAATTACGCAGACGGAGCCGCGTAATTTTCGTAAAAAGAGAATATCATAATAATAATAATTACTGTTGCTCTTTTGTTATGCTTTATTTGTATTCTCACTACTGACTATTCAATCTCTGAGCACAACTTTGAATGAAGTTAATAACTAACCTATTGCACCTTCGAAACAATATTGTGTATGTAGCCGAGTAACTCTGTGATTCTAGTTTGGAGAACTCAATTACTTTATATGAAACCGTGGGTCCAATATTATTTATTATTCCTATATTCTTACATTGAACTAACTGACCACTCCAACCAGACTACAAGTACATTGATTGATTGCATTTATACAAAAATAATTTATTAGGATCAATTTATATAACGGACTACAATGCTAGAAGAAAAATCGTATAAATAGCAGATAAAATACGGGCTATTCACAAAGTCCAAAAAATTCTAAAAGTTTTTATATCTTTTCCTCGAAGAAAAGATATAAAAAGAATATTTCAGAAAATAAGTTTTATTTGTCTAGTTCGGGGATCACCGACCAATCTGCTACCATACAATGTGAAACTAAATTTATGCTCATTATGAAAGTAGTCTTCTTCTTTTCGTGTGTCAGAGTTTTAAAGCCACCCATGGGCCTCTGACTTGGCTTCACATGCCGTCGATAAATATCTCTCGTTTTGGGCACGCCACAATAGGGAATATGCATGAGATTCAAATAAGGGTCAAATATTTTTTTTTTTATAAACTATATTACTTCAGAATTATGCCTCCATCAATATTTTTTATTATAATTTAATAATGAGCAAGAAATTTATTTTTAAAAAGTGCAAAAAATCTGTGGGAAATTCAAATACTTGAAAAGCGACGCTATTGGTCAGAGCGAATGTGACGTAACAATCTATGACAACAATGTAATGTCAATGTGTTTTGTAGGAGTTTTTGCGATTCAGTCAGTTTTATTGTGATTTTAGTACACATTTGTTAATACACGAAAGACTCTTTCGAAAATGACTGAAAGCGGTTTTGTGAAAGCCCAATCGGATAGTTTGCCGAAAGCTGATGTCTTGTGTTCATGATGACCACATTTTTACATCAAATACCGATTTTACGTCTGTTGAAATCAAAGGAGTGAAAGCTTTAAGGTAATTAAGTATAACATATAATGTTTATTTTATCTTCCACACTTTTTCCGGAATAATTTAGTTTTAAAAAGCATCATAACCTAAAACAAATAAAATAACATAGCTACGCAAAATATCGAAATCTAGATTGTGTTAAGTATAGAATGTTGTCATAATACTAGGATATTGAAAACAAGTTGGGAGATAGCATGTTTCTTTTCATAATTTTACACCACTTTCTCCGTAAGTCCGAACCTCTCAGGACAAAAAAAAATACTTGGTCGGGTGCATTTCATAATAAATTTCTGCACTTAGGCACAATGCAGTATTTGTATGTCGGTTATTTGCATTGTTCTATAGAGGAAGAAGTTGGTTCCATGATGATGTATTAGTCGAAAATAGAAAACACTGTATATTTGCAGCAGAGCACAATACTTCTTCAACATAACCTCAACATTTGACATTTGTTTGTTTGTTGTCATAGACTGTGACGTCACCACACCAAGCGCCAAAATGGCGTTTAAATAGCCCGGGTCGGATGGTTATTTTTAACTTTTTTTTAAAGTGCTTTTACTATTAAGATTTTTTTTTACTATTATTTGGCGATGTAAAGTATCGAATAAAAAAAATAAAAAAATACATGCATATTCCCTATTGTGGCGATAAGTCCCCGCTTTGAGGAGTGGCTAGAGAGGCGCCACGGCGTCTTCACACTTCCTTCCTCTCCACCTGACGCAAGTCCTCACCGGATATGGTTGTTTCGGGAGGTTCCTGTTCCGCATAAAGCGGGAGGAAACGCCCGGGTGTCACTACTGTGTGGATCGCCCGGAGGACACGATGGAGCATACGGTGGAGGTCTGCTCGGCTTGGGCGGGGCACCGCCATGTCCTTGTGGAGGCGATCGGCGGCATTGATCTCTCGCGTCCGTCCCTGGTCCAGGTCAGGTTCATCGGGTCATCTAGTTCATAATAAGTAAATAATTTACCTCAGGACTTGACGGTCCTTAGCAACAGAAGCGGATATGCACAAATGATTACGTCACACTCAATGTTAACCTTGTCCGGAGTTACGCGATATTAATCAAGGTTTTTATTCACACTCACTAATACTAAGTCTTAAAACTGATTCAAAACAGGACCATCAACTCGGAAGGGAATAATATTCTAGTTCTCGATCATCTCATCACTGTCACTTCGATGAGTCGTGTCAGATGCGAGTCTCTATGCACTGTCTAAGACTAATAAAATTACTGAGGGCCGATGCCCGAGCGCCGCGACGCGAAGATTAACTTATAAGCTTTGAGAAATAATAAACAGAATCCAAAGGCAAAAAATATGAAACAAGGTCACAAACGATACTCAAAAAATTTAAATTGAATAACATGAAAAATATTAAAGATAGATTTTAAATTTAATTTTAGAAAAAAAAAAACTTGAATATTCAGAAAAATACACACACACACACACATGCCCATGGGCAGCATTATATAATAATAATAAATAATTTATTTCAGATTCATCTTTTGATTACATCCATATTTGTTAGTACAATTGCGAGCTTACAAACTAGTGTTAGTAATAATTAATCACTACACTAGTGTTTAGCGATGCACAAAATACAAGATAATTGATTGCCATAACATTTTAATCAAATAATATATAATATATATACAATTTAAAAATAAATTCATATTTATTGTATATTTTGTTGTATACAAAAGTAGCATTGCTGGTGCGAATTGTGGTGCAAACTCTATTTGTTATTGTTGAATTATTTAACTGGCGCGCTTGCTTCGCACGGTTTTTACAACTTGGAAAAACATCCGGATTTCCTTTTAATATTATTACTATGACCCTATTGTGTCTCACTGCAGGGCAAAGGCCTCCCTTCCCTTTCTCTCTCTGTTTAGCAATTTGATCAGGAGGATTGATTTTGATTTCGAGGGATAAAATAGAACATCAAAAACATTTTTAGTACTTCCCGTTAAAAATGGCGATGCGGAAGCTATAATTGAGCAATTTTTTTTTGAGAATTGTGTTACGCAAGTTATTTTGAATTTATAAATCCAAAATAAACTAAATCTTAATTTTTAAATCTTACTGTAAAACCTTAAATCATGAACATTATCGATTCAGACCAAGACCAGAGGGCAGAAACTGGACTTTCTGGATGTCCTTTTGAACTTTTCTAACGTCTCGTTATACATATTGAGAAAAAAATATTTATGTCGAAGATTGCGGTTTCAGTCCGAGAATATACGTACATTAGCGAAATTATAATAATACCATCAACCTACTCCATTTATGTACGTGACCTTACACTCCAGTCCCTCAAAAGACCCTTAAAAATCAAGCACGAATACTAAAATTAAAGCTTTTCACACAAATCTGTGAGGAGTGCGCTCTTCAGAAAGGTACTCCTACGGTTCTTTTGAGCTCTCACAAAGACCCGATTAATTATTTAATTCGTTTTGGGGACACGTCCTGACCTAGGATCATAGAATTGAAGGATAGGAAAAGGACACAATGCTTCTACGAGTATATGCTCAAAACAGCGTGTTATGTTCGGTCTAACCCCATTTAGTTCCGATTTCGGCAAACTTGCAAGGCAGACATTTTGTTCATCAGGAATATTCAGTTGATAGACGTCTACTGCTGGATATAGGACCCCGCGTAATATATGTCCAGCCTATGCCCATTGCCGACTGTTGGAATAATGCTTAGGCTTTTTCAAGCATTACCTCACCAGCCGGTCTTTCGCTTCCCGCTACGATTGTTGTGGTATCATTATCATCATTTTCCTGCCGTTAACCCAATTTATTTGTGCTTGGCGGAACATGTCTGTTTCTTCCATACTTCTCTCTATTAGTTGACATCTCGGGAGTCAACCCCGTGTTGTGGTATAATTATTCTAATTTAAAACGTCTACATTATTTTTCTATGATCCGAGTGTAACGCACCCTGGAAGGAGCGGATCTAATGTTATTTAATTTAATATTTGCATAAGACAGCTCACAGCCCTGGAGAGCGCTGATAAGTTTGTTTTGCTTTGTAAATCCATTGTGATATGACTTTACGAAGTTTATGTAGGTGCTTTGTTTGTTATAGGCACGTTTGTTGTTTTATCGACATCATCGTCATCAACATTGGCAGCCTTGTTCCATCCACTGCTAAGTATAGAGCTTTTCCCTTTTGTGTCATGCTTCCCTGGTCTGTCCGAGTCTCATGCAGTCTTCCCCACAATCTTCTGTAGGTTGTCCATTCACCTGGCTGTTGGTCTGCCATCACTACGTCTAGCCAATTGTCTACCTCCATTTTAGAGTTGCTATCTGTAGTCCTGCGTTTTGAACCGTAGTCCTACGTCGTGTCTCTGAGTTACGGACTTGGTCTTTCAATGGCAGGCCTAGCATGGCGCGCTCTTTAGCCTTATTATTATTATTGGTTATTTTATTAGCATGCTGCGATATTGGTTACATTCTGAAAAATTATTAACTGGGAAAATAATACCGCTTTATTGAGCACCTAAGGAACTGGCTATAATAATAATAATAATTAGGGCCTCACCCCGCTCGCCATGGCTAAAGAGAACTGGCGCAAACCTGTAGTGGGAAACCGAAGGTTTTGTCTGTGCAATTATGGACGAAGTTATCTTGACGAACAATTACCGTAGATTTATTGTGAAAGACGGCACGGTTGACATCTGTCGGGCATGCCACCGTCCGGGAGAATCAATCCGACATATTATCTCCGGCTGTTCTCTTCTAGCTAACGAAGAGTACTTGCATAGACACAACCTTGTAGCCAGGATTATCCATCAGCAACTTGCTCTAAAATACAATCTTGTGGAATTGGAAATGCCGTACTACAGGTATGTGCCCGACCCAGTTCTCGAAAATGAAAATATCACATTGTACTGGGATCGATCCATCATCACTGACAGGACTATTGTTGTGAATAAACCTGATATAGTGGTAGTGGATCGAGTAGAACGGCGCACAATGATTATTGACATAACGGTCCCGCATGACGGGAACCTCGTGAAAGCTGAGAAAGATAAACAAATCAAGTATCTTGACTTGGCTCACGAGGTTGTCGACATGTGAGATGTGGACTCAGCGATCATTGTGCCGATAGTCGTATCAGCCAATGACTTAGTTGCCAAGAGCCTCGAACAACACCTAAGGAGGCTCTCGTTGGGCAGCTGGATCAAGGGCTTGATTCAGAAAGCGGTACTCCTGGACACGGCTCGCATTGTCAGGAGGTTCCTCTCTCTGGAGCCCTGACCGCCGGTAGCTTGGATCCTGTTCCCGATACCGGTGGGCTACTATTTTTTATATTTTTAAATGTTTTTTTTAATGATTTTTATAAAAATATTTAAAAATGTACTCAATAAGTTATTAGACGAATAAATGAAAATAATAATAATAATATATTTATTTGTTAACATAGGTGAATAAATACAGATCTTATGTTTGGTGAACAGAGCGCTATGTTATGCCAGTAGGCGTACAAATATTGTGTGCAATCTAGCTGAGGATTACAAATTAAAATTTACTAAAAATATTTGATAATCATGCAAAATTATGGTATTCACTAGAAAATAAATTGAATAATTGCATAATATTTAATACTCCAACTATGTCAGACCTAAATGAAGAATTATTATAATGTCAAAAAACAAAGAAACAAAAAAACTATATCAAAGTAGGTAATCAAAATATCAAAATTATTTAATGTCAATGTTAATAATTGTATTTCTAAATTAATTCGTCATTTAAGTATTCGTCAATTGTATAATAACATTTATCAATTAAAAAACATTTTTTTTTTCTTTCTTAAATTGTGTAAAATTTAATTCTTTTATGGCGTCTGTAATTTTATTATAAATGCGTGGAGCCATACCCAGGACACTCTTTTTTACTAATGCAGTTTTACATTTATAGTTACTCAAAGAATTTTTGTACTGACTACGAATTGGAACATTTCGTACCATTGTTATTTTTTCAAAAAGGTTGGGATTTGTTTTCACGAATATACTAATTTCTAATATGTACATCGCCGGTAGCGTAAGTATTTTTAATGATTTAAAGTAAGGTGCACAGCTGTCATCTGTTTTCAGACCACACATGGCTCTAATGCACCTTTTTTGTGCCTTGAATAGTAATCCCTTATCCGGGGAGTTACCCCAAAAAATAATTCCGTATCGTAGAAGTGAGGCTACTAGACCATGATAGGCAACAAGTAACGCGTTTACATTTACTTTTCTAGCCAATTGAAAAAGTGCATATACAGATTTATTTATTCTTTTAAATAGCTGTTCTATATGTGCTTTCCAATTAAGGTTATTGTCAATATGGATACCTAAAAACACACTTACTTTTACTTCTGCTATTTCGTTGCCATTGTAATTGAGACAAACTTTTGGAGGTTCAATTCTTTGGTGGAAATGCATTACTTTGGTTTTTTTTAGGTTGATTACTAAATTATTCATATTAAGCCAATTAATTATGTCAGTAAGAGTATTATTAATGTCAAATTGATAAGTATTTAAGTCTATAGGCTATAAAATATTTACTTCTAAATGAAAATAGCTACCGCAGTATTACTTATTGAAGTATTTAATTTTAAAAAGTAATGCAATATAAATATTTGAATCACGATAATATATACTAGCTTCCACTAAATTTAGTGCGAGGTGAAATACTATAATTAAATAACTTCTGTTAAAGAAACAAGCGGTGTGGGTGCTAAACCAAGCTACAAACAGGATAAATGATTAACTTTATGTTCTTTAAATAAGGAAATAATATGAGGACCTATGTACTTGCATAGATTATAGATTTGTTTATCTATAAGTATTGTTTTATATTAGCAGTAGGTATATAATTATTATTGGCTAATTTCCGGCTGTAGCAGAAAACGTTGGGGCTGTCTTGTCTCTAGGAGACAGACATCGGTCCACATAATGCTGCGATCCTATGGTCGCAGCATTATGTGGAGCGATGTCTGTTATACGTGGATGTGACGCTTATTTTCCCCCAATTTGTTAATTTGTGTGTTTGTGTTCTTTATTTGCGTCATGTTTACCGCAAATATAGTACATTACTGTCGCGGCCTGCAACTGGGGACGTGAAAATACAACACATACGTGAGTCAATCAATGACGAACAACGATAATTTTTCACGCGCCTTTGTGTTCATTTGTTTCTTCTTTACGTTAAACAGCTATATTTGCAAGCCAAATCGAAATTTAAATAAAATCTTTGATAAGCTACCTACCTCCTTGGTTACCATGTGTAGAAGCAAAGGGTTCGTTCCATTCTTAAATAACACGACAGATATGAGTTTTCATAGTAATTTATTTGGCCGCTAAGTACGACAGCTGTTATGGATTTTCATACAAACATTGCCGGCCGGGCGCTCGCATGTATTCGACCAGCTATCTAATTACGCAACACATTTTCGATTTACAATTGAGTCAAATTTGTTTCGATTTGAATACAATTGCATTCAATTTATAATTTTCGAATTACGTAACTCTAAAATCTGCGTTGTCAACTGCACTCTGTTTCAAACGCTAAAGAGTGAACGATACTCGTCAAAAAAGGCTATTAGTGGAATTACGTAATCATTTTGACAGTAGAAAATTTGTTTCAAATCAACGAGAAATTGCTTTCAGCTATCAATCTAAAGAGAAGGCACCCCCTACTGGTCGCATTCGATTTTCTTTGCAATATTTTTGGGATTTACTCGTATAATCTCCTTACTTATTATAAAATTATGTAAGTGAACGTCGTCTTCATAAATTGTGAATGTGTTTTTGTGTAAAACCTCAATGATAGATCAGTATTAGGGTCTGTAAAATACCGAAGCAACGAGGTCGGTTTTTAATAATAATTGTGAAAGTTTTCTTCTGTTACAAGTGCTTACAACCTAAACTAAAGATATATATTATGATATTTCAGAAACGAGGTATTTTGGTGGCATTTTAAAGGAAAGACAAATTCGTACCTCGTACCGTATCAAACTTATCATAAGCCACAAGCTTAGCAACCCAGTCGGGCTTGTACTTCATTGGAAAAGCAAATTTATTACAGGAAGAACAAATATTATAATATAGTTTGAAGCATTTTATGTCAATGGATTCTGTAAGGACATCGGTGAACATACTCACCACACCATAAATAGATCTATTTCCACATCATTGTCTGTATAAGGTACCTACTTAATATCAATATTATTTTCTTTCTTAGTGTTGAACATTGATTGTGTGTTTAGCATAGCAACAATTTTACACACAATCTTATTGTTTGTTGGTAAATACGAAATGCACCATCAAACGTAAACTTACCATACATTTAAATAAAGTCAATTGTAGGCACCTAATTGTTGTTTATAGCAGAATATTGCTGTTCTATAAAGTAGATAGATTGTGCATGTAAGTGTTTAAGGGAGAGGCCTATTAGACTTTGTGGATGGATGTAATGGTTCATGGAATATCAATCTAATGAGGATTTACTTAATTTTTTTTTTATATTTCAGGTGTCTGGCTCAACTATATTATTCAGGAAAAAATTTAACTCTCATGAGCGCTTACAGCAAGAATTAGCAAGCAGTACATACTTATTCCATGATGACTGCCACAGGACATTAGATTCCAAATTCCACTAATCCTTACAGTAGTGTCCAAATATTTCATAATAATGTGAAGATATAATAAAAGTCGGTTTTGATTACCATAATTTATTTCTCTCTATTTACTGTTACCTAATAAATGACAGTTAATTTAGGCAAATAGGTACCTACCTCTAAATAGTATCAATAAAATAATCAATTGGATGTGTTTATAAAAGGCATAGTATTCAATTCTTAAATATTTCATTATAAGTTATTTTTATTTGCACCTTTATAGGTACAAATAAAAATTACAAGTACAGGTTCAAAATAAAAACACTTTATTAAAGTTTACACTGTTATCAATTAACAAAATAGTAACACATATTTATATTGCTGTTGTACAAGACAGAACAGTAAAAAAAAAGAAGATTATCTTTCATTAACAATCTTCAGTTTTTACTTTAGTTCTTGAAAAGCTTGAAAACTGAAGTAGCAGAGCAACGGGGCAACGCAGCATGGGCGACATCCTTCATGCTGCCCTCATGTCTTCATAGGTGAAACGCCCCAGGAACTCTATAGTTTTAAAACAAAATCTTATTATTTTTTGCTCAAATAAAGTACCTACTTAGAAATTATGTGGCAAAGTAAAGTAGGCTCAACTAGGTTTTCATTAGCCCATGGCTGGACAAAACCCATCAGCCTAGTCATTGGTGCTGGTTGTATAATTTCATCTTTATTTAGGGATGATATTTCAGTCTCCAGATATTTTATAATACTGAATTATAATATTAAACATTAGTTAGGTACACACAAAATATATGTTGTGTCTATGTACTAAGTTCAGCCAAGGAAATATATTCAAAGTTTTATTTATTATGTGACTTGCTACGCTTTATTCTTAACTATGTGTCAAAAAGCTTACCTTCAATGATTAATACAGAAGATTGGATATTCAATCCATGTTTGAACAACAAGATTGATGTTGGGTTGCGTTCCCTTCTTGTATTTTCAGCTCTAGCACGGTCTGTGAAAATATTATAAATATGTTTTGTAGTTAGTTGTTATTGTTTATTTCAGAATCTACTTATGTACATAAATATCAATTAACAATTTCAGTTAAGACTGAGGTTGACGGACATAGTAACTATATTTAACCACAATAAAAAGTTAGATGCTTGTGTCTACACAACAAAAGAATGATTGTCCATAGGTAGATTGACCAATAATGTTCCTACAGCTACAATAATGTAATGAGATACAAAGGTACTCTCTTACACACGTTATTCCTATTTATATTGGCTTACTTACTTGTAGTGATAATATCGACTTAGTTACTTTTCGCTATTGAGCAAAACAGCCTAAGTAAGTCTTAGTGCAGCCAGTAGAAAACGAAAACAGAGCACGCAGTGTCTTCAGTGTCTTGAACGAGAGAATTTTCCAAAGTTTTTCCGACTTCCACAAGCCACAAGAAAAATGTTCCAAAACTGCTTAGCATAGGCCCATGTTTCTGTAAGAGAATAGTAAATATAATCTTGTATGTTGAAAAATATAAAACATTAAAGGCTAAGGGCATTTAATGCTTATCAAAAATATTACCGAAAACTAAAATGTAAACAAAGTCATCGCCAATTCGCCATGTTAGATATCGTATTCTCCACAGACTTCAAAGAATGATCATTCCAGCTTCCAGCGCAGATTATTTTCGATGTTTAATATGTGTTATATGCCTTTCTTGTTCTTTTCTCTACAAACTGATAAAGTTAGAGCAGTAAAGACAGGCAATATTCTGCAATAAATTCGACTCTGAACACCTCACAATAAGTCGGCAGATCGTTCAAGAGGTTATTCAACTTTTACTCAGTGCTGCCAATTTTTTTCCCTGAGTCCGGTATAGACATGCGTCAGATACATCAAAACGAATTTAAAATCAGATTTCAGTCAGAAATCGAATCGTATCGATTATCCGAACTAGACAAACCAATTTCACAAAACCAACCACGGCAATAGTAGCTTTGCGTAAGTACGTATTTGTTTATGTTTGAATAGTTTTTAATGATGCACTTACAACCGAATAATATTACTAAAGACGATTGAAACTGCGAGCTGGAGCCACTCCTGAAACCGATTTCTAAAAACGGATTTTGAAAGCGATTTCAAAATCTGAAATAGGATATTTAACCGTTTGGTTAAAAACTTTATTCGATTAATAAAATAAGATTTGACATTTGAATAAACCTTTTTTACAGTCCGTTCAACCGATTTTAACTTCTATTGATTTGGTGGCATGACAAACGGCAACCGCAGTATAATTATTGAAATTTTAGTGAAGATGTTTGTTTTCAAACGGCTTAACGGCAGATTTTTTTATCCCGTAAGTACGTTCCCGTCTGCCGTGAGATATGTTTTTTGAAATGACGTTGTTTTTCGATCTCTACTCGGGCGGAGCCTCTGTGTGACTTCAATATATTCGTCATGCTGTGTCAGTCTTTCCAAATCAGCGTTCGAATCCGCAGTGGTTTCGGCATTTGAAAGAAATAAATCGAAAAATCACTGACACAGGTTTTAAACAAACAATAAAATATGCCATTATCGTGTTATTTAAATATTTTCTCGAGTCAAAGTTTTAGTTTGATTGTATTGTTTTCTACAAATTGAATTAAACTAACCATTAGACACAACCACCGGCCACTGAAAGCAAAATTTCTCCGCCAGTAGGGGTGTCCAAATCCCCAGGTTTAGTGGAAATCCCACTAAGTTGACAACACTGCTTTTCTACGATTTTGTCATTGGCTACAGATAACAAAAACGTGAAAAGAAAAACGTTTTGTTACGTATTTCAATTATGGTAGTTTTTGGTAGAAAGTGTTTTAAAAATTGGTTTTTAATTTTTCGGCAATCATTGTACATTTTCATTTATAAGCACTAGTAGAGTATCAGTTGTAATAAAAAAAATAAAAAATATAGCACAATAATTTGGAAATTAATCATTCCTGCATGGTGTAACAAAACACATCATCCAAATAAATTATAGCCAATTGATTAGAACATCCCTATCCAATTACGGTCGACTGATATAAAATGTGTAGCGTAATTCGAATTTGGGCAGGCGTTTAAAACTGGACTTGCTTTCGATTCAGAATTGTAAACAGAAATAAAATGTGTTGCGTAATTAGACTGCCGTACTGCAATTTCGATTTATCTCGAAGAAGGTTGTCAAAATAATTTTCGAATTCGAAGCATGTTTGAGAAAAACGTATATTATTTTGTTTTTCTGTACTACGTATATCTATACAAAGTATAAAATAAAGTCGCTTTACGTGTCTCTCAGTGTGACCACTTAGATCTTTTAAACTTCACAATATATTTAATAGACAATTTATATATTAAACTTAGTATACCACAGAAGTCTCGATATTTTGACACGTCGCCATTGCACCCAGGACTTTCTCAGTAGCAGCCCGGATTCTATTCTTCTTCTTTTCGTGTGGTTAGTACCTACCCTGGTGTCAGAGTTTTAAAGCCGCCCATGGGCCTCTGACTTGGCTCCACATGCCGTCAAGAAATATCTCTCAGGCATGCCCGTTTTTGCCCCTCACGATGTTTTCCTTCACAGTTTTTGAAGCAAGTGATAATTATACAATACGCACATAAATTCGAAAAGTCAGAGGTGCGTGCCTTTTTTTTTTTTTTTTTTGGGTGGGAAATCATCAAATGACTCCTCCCGCTCTGGGCGGAGCGAGAGGGAGTGTCAGACTTTTACTGACTAAAACCCACCCGTGTTCCTTCCGTTGCCTGTGTGCCGGGGCCGCGATATCCCTTTCGGACAAACTCGCAACCCCGGCAGGCATTGGCCCTTACGGACCCCGTCTGTTGGTGCTGACATCTCTTTGAGGCGCGCGTGGAACACAACGCGCCGTCGACCCGGGCCTGGTCCTAATCGGACGGCGAGCTACCCATTGCCCACCGTCCGCAAGCCCGCGCCTACGGTGGCCGGAAGTCGGACTCCCGACGCCCGGGGCGTCTCCTGCGGCGACTAGGGGCGCGAGGGCGCGCATCTTGTGACGGCTTCCCATGCACTCTCGTTCCGGACCATGGCCTGAACCAGGGCCGGACGCGAGAGTTCGCCGCTGCCGATCGCCTCCGTGAGGACACGGCGGTGCCCCGCCCAAGTCGGGCAGACCTCCACCGTATGCTCCACCGTGTCCTCCGGGCGATCCACACAATGGTAACACCCGGGCGTTTCCTCCCGCTTTATCCTGAACAGGAACCTCCCGAAACAACCGTCCGGTGAGGACCTGCGTCAGGCGGAAGGTGAGGACGCCGTGGCGCCTCTCTAGCCACTCCTCAAAGAGGGGCCTTACCGCCGCAATTGTGGCGTGCCCAGCGCTGGGTTGCGACAATCGCACTCTCCATGCCGCCATTAGATCCCGCCGGAGCTCTGTCCGCTGTGCCGTGATTTCTCGCGGCAGCGGAGTTACACCCCGGCGTTTCGCCTCCTCGCGCAACTCCCACATGTGCGCGAGGACTTTTGCCTCCAGATCCCATGGCGGTAGTCCGGCAAGGAGGCTCGCCGCCTCACGGGAGACCGTGCGGTATCCTCTGACCAGCCTAATGGCCATGACCCTTTGGGACGCGTTCAATCGCTGGGCTGGTCGCAGCCTTAATGAACGCAGAGGTGCGTGCCTTGGGTTCGAACTCGAGATCTATTACTTGGCAGTCCGACCGTCACACCACTAGGCTATCACTGATATAGGGGTCTATTAATAATATTGTATACATACACTTCCATTTCCTTGTTTTTAGGTCTTTTTTGTTATTTAATTAAATATTTCTGTACTTTCCATCATATTTGTGAACTTAATTATTTAGTTTTTCTTTTTAATTTGTAACTTAATCAACTAACGATAACTAAAACGCCCTTTAATCATTAAGTTCTCTGCTAGTGCTGTGCACTTCTGTAAGTGACGAATTCACAATACCTAAAACTTTATGTGATTTTTGTATGTGTATGTTTTAGTGAGTAAGTCGTTGAGGTGCCTTACCAATAAATAAATAAATAAATAAATTTGAGCCTGGCCGATGGCAATAGACTCGCCCGCCCTATTACATGGGACTTAAACATAACTGGCGAAATGTGGGTGTACATACAAAGGTACAATTCTGCTTAACCCTTCCGGGAATTACAGTGTTGTTATGTAGTCAGCATTCTCAGATACTACCCAAAACCAGAGCAGTCGTTAATATTTACCGTCTAAATAGTACTAGTTGTTATAGCAAGTCTCCAAGGCGCTCAGGCTAGAATACTAACTGCCTATTATAAGCACTAACCATGTAGTGTTTACTTGGGGTTTCGTGTTTGCCAACAGACACAGGTTCCTTTGCTTGTGAAACCAGATTTCTGTTTATTCTTTCTATTTTAAGTTTATTTTAGATTTCGTTTGTAGCAATTTTAGATACATAAAAGTGTGTTGTGTTTTTTTTTTTTGGAAAATCGTCTACTTTTACAATGTTTGTAAATATGTGAGAACCATGTATCTATCACATAGGTAATTAATTTATCTGTTGTTGCTCTCTTTTTAAATTTCTTTTTACCTATTGTGGTATAGTAAATTTTTAGATGCATCGTCTTCACATATAATTATATAATTAATGTACCTACATATATACAAAATATTGTAAAACATTTTAAAAGAGTAACGGTGGAGTTTCTTGCCCATTCTTCTCCATACGAAAACTACCTTTTGGAAGGGGCGACTAGAATCAATTATTTTTTTTTGTAATTTTTGACGTTCAAAAGTGCCTTGCAAGGGCCTATTTGTAATAAATGACGACACGGTTGGCGCAGTGGCTGAGCGATCGACTGCTGCGCAACGTGTCGCGGGTTCGATCCCCGCATGGAACAAATATTTGTATGATCTGCAAGTAGTTGTTCCGGGTCTGGGTGTTAGTGTATGTGAGTTTCTATGTTTGTAAACGCACCCACGATACAAGAATAAATTCTTAGTGTGGGGCAACGTTTTCAAAAAAAAAAAAATATTTTACTTTGACTTTGACTTTGTGTTACTGAATTTTTTTCAGGATCTAATTTTGCGAGAGAAAAATATTTCAGTATGATTTTTTATATTTTTTTCTCTTCTAATTAATATGCCTTATTGCTAGACAAAATTTAAATAGAAAAAAAAACACAAAATATGCTTTTGTTTTTTCCTCCATGATTATTTTCTATATGTATTAACTTTATTTTTATTTTTATAGTATATACAGGAAAAGTTTTTATCCACTGCGCAAATTTTGACAAATTAAACTTAAACGATTTTTATTGAACATACTTTTTTTATTTTGATACGTCTTAGTACAAAAAAAAAAAGTTATCGTTAACGAAAGATGTTTACTTTAAAAGTGGTTGTATGGCTACCCGGCGGCGCGCGGCGAAGCGGAACGCGCGAAAGTACCTACCTATCAGCTGTGTGATGGCTCGATTCGCTGGCGTAGGTATTTACGTGGGTTACAATACTTACAATGTATTGATCGCTAATTTTATCAGATTCGAACTAGACTTTTTTATGTTTAGGCCGTGACCTGAGTAAATTGCGCCCATTGATATTATTACGAATATATTGTGTCCATATTTTGGTGATTTAAAGTAGGATAAAAAAATAAAAATAAACATTGAATAAATAATGGAAATGTGTTCTATTACTGATTTTGAACCACCAAAAAAAATTTACGCACTGGTTAAAAACTTTTCCTGTATATTTTGTTTAAATTACAATTATTCAATTTGTAAGGGGGTTAAAAAAATCAAATTCCAAAAATAAATAAACGAGGCTTTGAAACAATAAAAAAGTTCCGTTGAAACAGAACACTATAAAATTCACGTTTTAGTCGAGTTTCAATGAGATTTTGATCCTATGGGATTTGCAGTTTTAGCCGAGGTTAAAACTTTATTACCTGCTATCAAGATTGGCTTTGAATGGTCCAATGAAAAGCGGAATAACGAGCGGGTCGACCGATTAATATGACACATAACAAGGCAACACCAGGCCGGAGTTATTGGCATTTTCGGGTTTGCTAATTAGGTACTTTATATTTTCCATTATCATTAATTCGTCAAATCAATCTACCTAGCCTTTTCCCTACTATGTTCGCGTCGGCTTCCAGTCTTATCGGAAGCAGCGGAATATCTAGCCTCCACAACCCAGTAATTGGGTAATTCGATACCCCTCGGTAAGCCTGGTTGTCAGACTTTCGGGCTTCTGACTACCCGTAACGACTGTCAAAGATCTACGAATGACTGCCGGGACCAACGGCTTAACGTGCTTTCCGAGGCACCCTTCCGTGCCTCGGAAAGCACGTTAAGCCGTCTCCAATGTAATTGATAGTTAACCATCCTCGAAGCTATCGCGTGGGCCGTAGCTTAACCTCCGCTCGACCCATGTGGCTGTTATTATTTACCCACGTGCCCCCCTCTTTATTGTTAACGCGTAATTTCTAAAAATGGTTTAGATTGTACGTACATACCTTCTAAGGTTTTCTCGGAAATTAGGACCGTATAGAAAGGGAAATCAAGACCATTATGTCTTGTTCAAAAATCTTTTGATATCTTGTTGGTCTGGTCAAGTGACTGCAGATGCCGATGTCCTGGAGGTGAATCCTAGGTTGAGAAATAAAAGGTTACCATTGGGTTTGTTGTCAAGTAATTCGCAGTAGCAGCCCGGAGTTAGGAAGGAAGGAGATTTTAGGCTCTAAGTAGCTGCTCTCCTGCTCATAATTTATTTTCACGTCGTGTCGGATTGCCATTCCATTGAACTATCAAAAGAAGAAAAGAGAGAAGTCACCTGAGTAAACAAGTGTATGCGCAAACGCACACACTTGTGTATTATCATCATCTCCTTTGTAGTTAGCTAGTCGACGTTGAGATTAAGCTATGAGTTGTGACCAAAATTCAGTCAGGAAGATTATGTATCTTTAATATACATATTATTATAATTTGAAGCCGCTTTTCGTGTCTGTCTGTGTCACCGCGTTGTTCTTCTACAAACTATGCAACTGTTTTCACCATCATTTAGATATATCATTTATTTCGAAAGGTTTATGTGTACGAGTATAAAACATTACTATAGTACTGACATTTTTAATAAAGAAGTTTCCATGTTTTGTCAAATTGTAAAAACCGTGTAAGGCAGGGGCGGGTCTAGTGGTCAGACCACCTGTCTCAAACCCAGAGGGTGCGATTTCTAGTGGGGGTAAAAATGTCTGTTTCGTTGGTGTTTGGTTGGTGGTAGGGTTTGTCCTAAGTCCACCTGGCTAGCTACCATCATCTTATCTAAGTCTGTCGCCATAACAACAATGTTATCAGCATTGTTGTGTTTTGGTAGTTAGAGGTAAGATAGCCAGTTCTTCTGTGGTTGAGGATTCCGGGTGAAGATCACTTCCACCTTCGGCCTGATCATCACTTACCATCAGGGGATATGCAGTCCAAGAGCTTACCAGGTGTGGATAAAATAAAAATAAAAATTGTTGATATTACTTTTACTGCCCGCCTTGGTATAAGTTTATGCCTTGCACCAAGACTTCAAAGCCTCGAGGCAGCAGGATATGCAGCCGTGCCACAGTGTATCGTCTCTATTCAAATGATTGTGGCTGTTCTGTGATGTAAGCCAGCGCTTGGGGAATCCTGACCAGCTATGGTTACATTTATTGACTGAGAGAATTGATAATCTTGAGGAGTTTGTGTTAGAGAGAAATACAATACATACATTTATAAAAAATCATAACCATCTTATTAAACAATATTATTATAGCATTCTATCGCGTTTATATAATGTGTAACAAAAAACCCTGTCCAATCCGTAAGGGGCACACAGGTACGTTGCCAAAAAGTAATAAAAAATCTTATTATTAAAAATAAAAAGTTATTGCCATTTAAAATTCACGTTTTTAGTATCAAAATTACCCCAGTTTCATTATAAATTAGCAACTTTTCAACGGAGGTCATAAGTTATGACTTGTAGACACCCGCTTTCCATGTTTATCAAGTGAAAGTCGCCATTTTTTTTTCTTTTTATTATGTCGTCACATAGACTCTTAGCGCGAGTCTTAACGGATCGGACAAGGTTTAATTACATGTTGTATAGAATGTATATTTTCTTTATTTCATTTAAATACTTACAAATTACATTTTTAAATATTACAACATAAAAAATATTAAAACATTTAAAAATATAAAAAATAGTAGCCCACCGGTATCGGGAACAGGGTCCAAGCTACCGGCGGTCAGGGCTCCAGAGAGAGGAACCCCCTGACAATGCGAGCCGTATCCAGAAGTACCACTTTCTGAATCAAGCCCTTGATCCAGCTGCCCAACGAGAGCCTCCTTAGGTGTTGGTCGAGGAATGTATATTATTATTATTGTTTGATAAGTTATGTTTCAGATTTTTGTATCTCTGTTGTCTTTTATTCATAGTTATAAAAGTCTGTTTTAAATTTAAGTAACACCCCCATAATTTTTAGGGTTCCGTAAACAAGGAAACCTTATAGTTTCGTCATGTCTGTATGTCTGTCTGTCTGTTTGTCGCGGCTTACCTCAGAGACTGTTAGTATGTACTTGAAAGCTGTAATTTGGCATGGGTATACATATTAATCACGCTGACAAAGTGGCAAAATATTTTTAGGGTACCTCCCCTAAACGTAAAATGGGTGTTGTTTTTTATTCTCATCTATCCTATGGTGTGAGGTGTCGTTGGAAAGGTCGTTCAAAAATATTGTGGGTGTGTGAAAGCCATTTTCATTTTAGGGATTCGTTTGCGAAATATTAAGCTGTTAAATATTAAGTTAACGTAGAGTATAGTGTCCCATGCCCCCCTGCCAGCTAAATGGTTGTACTTGGATTTATGAAAAAAATCACAGCAGTAGTATCTATAACGAAGTTAAAAGGAAAACTATCCCAGCTAAGTAGGCTTTACAGGTTAAAGAGTATTAATCGACCAATTTAAATTTGCAGTTTGAAAAAAATGTTCTCCCATACATTCCTTAAGGGAGAACATGTTTTTAAACTACAATGTTAAGTATTTTCTTGGGATAAATTCATACAAACTATGGAACCCTTCATTGTGCATGGTCAGACACGCATTTGGCCGGTTTTTTTTTAAAGATATGACAGATTTCAGTCCTGATCTGCCTTAAACATGGTATAAAGTTATTACAGTCTGGTTTTCATATAATTTCCACAAGTTTATCTATACAGTATATTATATCAATTCCGTGCAAGATAATTAATAGTGAGTTAAACGTGAACTATAGCATGTCGCAGATCAATTGGTAATACAATAATAGTCATCAAATCATTATTGTAATAAAAATGATTTCCATTCAGCCATTTGTATAGTTTGTTTTTAAATGAGTTATGATTATTTAATAATTTTAGTTCTTTTGGTATTTTATTGTATATACGTACACACATCACAAGGCAGCTTTTAGCATACTTGGCTGACTTAGGATTATCCTTTAATACAAGTCTGTGTGGATCCCTTGTTGGTCGAGAGATTACTTCATACGCTTTTTTGAACAATCCCTTATTACTGTACACAAATTTACGGATTTCATTTGTATAACTATACATATAATATACTTGTAACAAAACTGAACATTAAATATTTTTGAAAAAAAGTAATTGCTACGAGGTGTGAGAATGAACCTGACGCCATGTCAGTTTGTTTCTTCCTCTGGATGTATTTTCCGGATTGGCGTCAAAATGGATGAATGGATTTGAATAAAATTTGTTACACAGGTATTTTATAATACCCCTTGGTAAGACTGGTTGTCAGACTTTCTGGCTTCTGAAGACCCGTAACGACTGTCAAAGATCCACGAATGACAGCCGGGACCAACGGCGTAACGTGCTTTCCGAGGCACGGACGAGTCTCTGTATGTAAAGATGGTCCCCCATCCACGAACCAACCCCGACAAGCGTAGCTTAACCTGATGGATCGACCCGTGCGATTGTTATTACTTAGAGCTCCTTGGTTACCTTAAAGGATACTTTTAATCCCGATAGTATGTTTTTTCCCGTAGGATATTTTCTGCCAACCACGCGGGCGAGGCCACGGGCAAAAGCTATTTAACCAGTTGTTCAGCTTCGTAATCTCTCAATATTCGTAAGCAAAAATTATAAACAAACCACTGTGTGTAAATCCAAGTGTTTCAAAAAGGCGATGGTGTACGAAAATAAAAACGCTTCGTTTTTAAAACACATTCTGAAATAATAATAAAATCCTCATTACCAAATCAATGTTCAGTTTAGTTTGGGAACCCTAGCGTATGAATTAGAAATGTGGTTTGAATTTATAAAATTTACGCGGGGCAGAACACACTTGGTTATCCTGCGAGTCTGTAGATAGCATCAGTGCAACGTATAGGTATCGTTTGTGTTGACAGATACCAAATCTGTGAGGTTGATGTCATCGGTTATAGAACTACCGGTCCGGCTTCTGATTGATGTTTTGTGTAGAGATAAACCTCGAGACACGTATATAGTACATTACTGTATAGTTCTTTTCTCAAATAATGCGTGGATTGAATAAATCCTATTCTAACTAATATTATAGATGCGAAAGTGAGTATGTTCGTTTGTTTATTACGCTTACACGCTAAAGCGCCTGAACGGATTTGGATTAAATTTGGCACATGGGTAGATCATGACCTTGTGACCAAGGCCATAGCATACCTTTTATGACCGAGACTTATCATATGCTGGTGAAACCAGGCACAGGTAATTTTCTTACAAATTCCAGAATCAACCTTCTCTTCTTTTCGTGTAGTTAATGACTAACCTGGTGTCAGAGTTTTAATGCCACCCATTGGCCTCTGATTTGGCCTCACATGCCGTCGAGAAATGCCAGAATCAATGACGAACAACGATAATTTTTCACACGCCAATATGTTCATTTGTTACTTATATAGCTTTAACAACATAATGTCCGAATTTCCAAACATTTACACATTTAGATGGAATCAAAACGTTGCTATGTTAATAATGACCGCAATGTACTTGTATAAATAGCACAAGATTCATAATAGATTTTATTAGACGTCGTAGAATGCACCACGTGTGTCATGATGCCATAAATACGACCAAGCCAACAGTTCGCAGTTACAATAGTAACGTATTTGCAAAATAAATCATAAGTCAAGCAGTGCATGAAAGCTGTGCTAAGCGGCATAGAGTAAGCTACATAGTAAGTAGATGCTTCAAGTCTTTTTACCTACTCGCTTGATCCTATTATTATCTCATACTAAGGTCAGACGTAGTCATCATACATGCAAGGTTCAAGCAATTATCACCACGCTTGCTTACAGAAAGTTATGATGACCCTGTGGTTAAGGCCTCGCAAGGGTACCGTGGACCCTGGCAACGTGCAGGCAACTGAAGGAACAAGGGTGGGTTTTAGTCAGTAAGAGTCTGACATGGCCTCCCGGTCCGCCCCGAGCGGGAGAAGTTATTTGATAATTTCACGCGTCAAAAAAATAAAAAAAAGCCCTCGCATCGCATGCACAAGGTTGTTGGTGTCTTTGGATTCATATGTACTTTATGAGTTTATCTTAGACATTATCGAAATCAGTAAAGGAAAACATCGTGTGGAAACCTGGACTTATGGTGAATATTAGTCTGGAATCGCCAACCCGTCTTGAGCAAGCGTGGTGATCAATGCTCGTGCCTTCTCTGTATGAGAAAGGGTCTTCGCCCTACAGTGAGACATTAATTGACAGGTATTATTATTTATTGTTTACTTCGTGTTGCCGATTTAAGGTCCGTAGAACCTCACTCAAAACTCAAGCGTTTTATTAAGTTTTAGTAATGCTTGAGTTTTGAGTGAGGTTCCTCCGGACCTTCGATTTGAATTATTTTATAATTGTCTCAGTGGTCTAGTAATCGCAAACGCAACCGCTGAATGTCCTGAGTTCAATGTTCATGTTGAAAAAGTGTTATTTACTTTTATCATTAGGAATTTCATTTGCATTTGTGCCTGGTCAGAACTAGCAAGTTTATTTATTTATGCGCAATTAAAAAAAAAACTATACTGTACTGTGTATGTGTACTGTGTGTGGATATAATGCTTTAAATATAACAACAAATATTTGTATGATCTGCAAGTAGTTGTTCCGGGTCTGGGTGTTAGTGTATGTGAGTTTCTATGTTTGTAAACGCACCCACGATACAAGAAGAAATTATTAGTGTGGGGCAACGCTTAAAAAAAAAAAAAAAAACTATCAGCAACCTTACCCTTACCTTACTTAACTTTAGGGTAATGCAGAAACAAAACAATGGTAGGTGCAACATATCGGACATACAGCTCAAAAATAACTATAAAATAAAAGAGTAAATGTGTGTGTACTACTCTGCCTACTTCGACAAATACACCATGTTATGTTATCTATGTTTGTCTCCTCTGTCCATTATACTCTGTGTCCACTGCCGGCAAGCTGGGAATTGGGTCAAACGTTCCAGAAATTAACAATTTACTTACGCCCCTTACTGCGTAGCCAACATAACGCTTAACAAATGTCTTAGTTCAGTTAATGTCGCTGTGATAGACCGAGGATAAGAGGTCTTGTCTTTAACATTTAAGTTTAGAGCTTACCTTTGAGAAGTTACTTATCTACTGGCATTTGTTTTTAATTGTTCTCTCTTAAAGCCTTTTTATGAACCTTTCGGTTTATTCTGTAGAAAAATAAACCATGAAAACTGGATGCGAGAAACACAGTACTAGTCGAAGTGGCGGTGCTTGGGAGAGGCCTATGTCCAGCAGGGGACGTCTTTCGGCTGAAATGATGATGATGATGATGAAAACTTAGGTGAAGTGAGCTTAAAATGAGCTGCCAACAGTGTCAAATCCCAGTTTATGGTAGAATACGTTTATGCTAGGGCACATAATACATAATAGTACAAATACAGAAGCTTCACTCCGCAAAATCATTTAAATAAATAGTGACTCTTGCTACAACACAATAAAGTGCAATTCAGGTCGCAAAGCAATTACCAATAGTTATATTCACCTAGAAGTTGCCTCTGTTTCTACCGCGTAACTCTTATATCTTCTGACTACGTAAGGCTGCGTTTCCAACAGAGATGAGCGAGGATGCGCAGCGAGGGATGTGTGTGAAACTAACCAATAACAACGCTATCTTAGCTCCAGCTATGATAGTGAAGCGATGTTATTGGTTAGTTTACAACAACTGAATTGGCCCGACAAGTCGAGCCCGCCGCGTACTTGTAGCATTATACCTAAAATGCGGGATGCGCCTGGCCTGGCTAGGGGTTCACACGCGCCTAAAAGAGATGTCAGCACCAACTGACGGGGTCCGTAAGGACCAATGCCTGCCGGGGTTGCGGGTTCGTCCGAAAGGGATATCGCGGCCTCGGCACACAGGCAATGGAAGGAACACGGGTGGGTTTTAGTCAGTAAAAGTCTGACACACCCTCCCGCTCCGCCCAGAGTGGGAGAAGTTATTTGATAATTTCTCAACCTCGAAAAAAAATAAAAAAGGGGTTGACACTATGACAGCTCCCTTCACCTTAGTTCTCACGGTGAGATTTTTACAATCGGCCTTACTTACTTTAAAAAGTCTAAAATCAACAACCCGCACTGCATCGCTGTATTCTTTTATTTCTTTTGGGTATGAGAAGAAACCATTATTTTGTAGTATAGAATTCAAGTCCATTTCTCTTTAATAGTTTTAAGGTACCATTGTGTACCCTGTAGGATTTATGTGAGTCGTAGATGTGTCCGTGACATCACAGTGCGCCCTATCAGAATACCAGCGCGGTATTTATTTTTAAATATCGCCGCATTATGCTGAGATAGTGGCCTTTTTGGCCTCGCACAGGTCGTTACTATATTTGTATTTTAATTTTTTATATTTTTTTATTATTATTTACTGTTTGTATTTCCTGTGCGTGTCCCAAATAAAATATTTTTCTTTCTTTATTTCTTTACCCGACCGCAGGCGGCAACTGCAGGCGACGTGTCGCCGCGATACGACTGGTTTCTGTGATTTTTTTATGAAAAACCTTCCGTAGCTAGCGACACGTCGTGGGCAGGTGACACGTGCAGCCCGACCGCAGCCGAGTAGTGCCGCCAATGCTCGAGCGATAACACGTTTTATTTTCTATCTACCGACTGGAATACGGGCTGCTGCAGTCGGGTTCGGAAACATGCGGCGGTGACGTGTCGCCGCGACACGTCGCGTGTAGTTACAGCCTGCGGTCGGGTATGGAATAGTACCTTTACTTTTCAAGAGATCGTATACCTACTCACGGTCAGTGGAACCGAACAACATTAGTAGTTCCCAAAACTAAAATTAGTACTGACAAGCACAATAGTTTTACGCGCTAAGCACCACAAATACTTCTGGTTAATTGTTCGAGGGTACAGTCTACAGAACAGAAATAGGTACAGAAAGCTGACTCCATACAACGAGCAAAAACAGGCGCACGCATACATAAACATAGCAACTACGTACGGCGATCTAAAACAGTCTGACGAATGCGTTCCCAGTCGTATGCGCTTGCACTCGGTTTAGGCCATGGCAGTTTTTTTTACCCAAAATCTGTGAACAATGGAATGTGGTATAAGTGCACGCATTGCGATGAAAAAAACGCATGCGGTTAATTCACAGAGCTGCAAATTTGCGGTGAGTCCAACGCAAGTATTTTGTATGTCAAAGTGATGAAGTACCACGCATTGCAGTGAAAAAAACACACCGAGACACCGACCAAGCAGCCTTTTGTTTTTTGGATACGCCCGTAAATCTTTCTATTTTACGATAAGGTAGACCTTAATGGCCTATTAAGGTCAAAGGCCATGAAGGGATGCACCAAAACTGTTTGGGTACACACTACATTCCACCGCACCGCAGTGCCTGCTAGCCCTTACATGAAGCGTTTTTGTGTGCGTGCGTTTTCGTTCGTTGTATGGACCTTCTGTTTCTATGTATTTTGTGGCATTGTCATGTACAGTCGTTAACATAATTGTTAACAATTTTGTGGAATGTTTTTAATTACGGACGGTTTAATGATGTCTAATAGACAAGCGTGGGATAGTTTTAAGTGTTTATATTTACTTTGTTGAGTGTCTGAGGTCTGCAAATTGAGGGACTCTAAAGTGGTTTATTAAATTAACAGTTTGTTATTTGTTTTTTAGAAACTGCAGTCATCTCTTGCCATGAAAGTTTTGAGACTTATTGATACGATTTTAGACATTTTTATTTAATTATTATTGATAGAATTATTGAATCCCAACTTTACATAGTTAGGCACACTAGAAAAACAACAAAATATGAATATTTATTCATAATTTATTGTAAGGTCTGTTTAATTTTTTGGCAACAGTAACCAAATTATCTTTCTCCTAATATTATGAAAAATAAAACATGACGTTCACAGCCATACTACTTCAATCTTTAAAGACATTACTCCAGACAATGTGTGCTAAGAATATTACAAACACTGCCCAGAGTGCCTTTCTCAATCGACTTTACCGACCCTAAGATACCAAACATCAGATAAACTCCACATCTCCACCCCACTTCCCGAGCAGCATACAAATACGCCATAACTACGCACAATAGCGGTCAATACGAATCATATTTAATCGCCGATCCCCAACCCATATTTAACTTTAAGTTATTAAGATTATCATAAATTCATCTTGAGCTTCCTCCCATGCCGGATCAGACCTTAAAAGGACGGTAACAATAGAATTAATGCTATTCGAGCGAAGTAAAGAGAGATAATTAATATCTCATATTTCCATGTATAAAAAGGTTTTTGTGAGTCTTTTATGAATAAAGTATACTTACTTAAGTCCCTTCTATTTTAAGCGCTGTGTAGATATTTTTGATAAAGATTTTTGAATTTCTTTGCTCTTGTTTTAGTTTCAACCAGATTAGGGACCTGAAGTTTTAAATTTTTCTCAAACATCATCATAATTTTTTCATCATCATTTTCAATTTAATATTTTTCTTCGTAAGACTTCATGACTCAGTAATAAATGCAGTCTAAAGCAGGAACTACTGAAAAAATATACATAGGTACTTTGGTTCCTAAATGATTTTGGTAAGTAGTCAAGTGTGCATGTCAATTAGTATATCTATGAATTTGCTGTAATCTCGTGTTAGCCATTATGATTTGACAATTAAAATAATGTTAGCGAAATTTTATGTAAATGTTGGAAATCTCTCGGTAATTTTTTTCAGAACATAGGGATGTTCTTGGTAATCCACTTATATCAATGTATTAAAAGTCTATTTCATTGTGTTTAGTACTGATTTAAGTATCGAGATACGCGTGAAACTTGGAATGGGATTAATATAAAAATAAAATTATTCGTGTTTACGGGCGAAGACAAAGTTTTTTAAAAATAAATATTTCTTATTAATGTGTTCCATTAATATGATTAAACTATTCTTGTTGGTTTACTATTTTCATTTTATTAACTTTTAGATGTATGTGTATTTACTAAAATTATTATGGATAATGCTTGGTCGACGTATCCACGTCTTGTCAGTAGTTCATAAGTAAGTAAGTAACTAAGTAATATAATTATGTGTACTCATTACAGAGTTTATTCATATTTTCTTTTAACAGGGTCATTTTTAAAATACGACAAACTGAAAATATTTATAATTTTCTAAAAAAAATATTTTACGTTC
The DNA here is from genome assembly GCA_916701695.1 of Agrochola macilenta. Lineage (NCBI taxonomy): Eukaryota > Metazoa > Arthropoda > Insecta > Lepidoptera > Noctuidae > Agrochola > Agrochola macilenta. Next base: position 1,698,951 of record OU753554.1, on the reverse strand, counting down.
ATGGTTGTCAACAGCCATTTTTATTTCGCACATTTTTTGTATCTTCCCTAGCTTGCTACTGTGTAAATCAACAATGACCCTCAACATAAAAGTACATCGCGCATTTCCATACAAACTTCTAAAAAGCGCGGACAAATACATTTTTTTCACAGCACACACATGTTTATCCTTTTACTCAAAGAAAGATAGCCGGAAAAAATTCAGAAAAGGCTATCACGGTCCGATTCTTTGCTCACTCACCAGTAGATTTCCTCCAACACAAGTGAAAATCAACCTTGAAAGAAACACCGTAGAGTCTTACTAAAACGCAAAAATAACGTGGTCTGACCATGTAACTGTACTCATAAAAATTGCGTTCCGTTTACGAGCGACCGATGATAACCGAAGACGCCCGAACTTAGCCGAGCGGCTATAGAGTCAACAGCCTCCAGTTTTCGCTGACTTTGGGTTCGAAGCGAAAACTTTTTCAGTAAGGCAATTTGGTGTGGAACCAAATTTACATATGTGATTAGATAGTAAAAGGAAATTTGTCTTCAGTTCGTCTGGGGAACTTGGGATTTGGATAATATGAATCTTTGATCAGTGACAGTAGTTTGCGTGGTGATTGTGCTGGCTATTTATCAACTGGAGGGCTATTTGGACGCTTTTTTAAGATAGAGACAATGATAATTATTTTTAAATTAGCCTTATACCCAATGACTAATACCAAGCTAAGGTAAAGTTTCCAATTCTAAATATAGTACGGTACTGGTTTATTTTGAGAGGAAAATCATCCGCCCGCCTGCGAGGTTGGCAAAATTTCGTCTGAGGAAACCGGCGCGTTTTAATTTACCTCAACGCAAATACGTTACGTCGTGTGTTTTCATAAAATTACACAACGCCATTATAAAGCAATACGTATTCACAATAAGCCAACATACCCATAAATCCGTAACACAATAACATAATTAACTGCGATTTATCGCCGTACGACGTTACGGAGGTACCGTTAACGAGGGCCGCGTCACGGCAGCTGAGAAATATTCGTCACAATTCGGCGTCCGTTCGCTAACAATCGGCACGCGCCATTTTCATCCCTTTTCAGACGAGGCTGCGCGGGCAGGCATGCGCAGTACCCAGTCCCCGTCAAACGCCGTCAGTGGAGCGGCGCGCCTTGCCGCACCGCGTTATAGCCGCGCCCTCGATACTACCGATGTAAAAATTAACAATAATATTTTAAATTATAACACGTTCCCCTTCCCGCGTGAGTGTACCAAAATCGATGTAAAAAAATATTACCCATTTTTATTGAAACACTTTTCTGCGCGATCGACTCTTCGCATAGTGTATACGATAATTCGGATTAAATTGTAGTATAAGTGAGTTACTGTGTATGTAAAAGTGCAATGGAGTATGCCGGTTTAGTGTGTGTGTTTAGACATTTGACGATTGTGTGTTTGATTGTACTGGGATTATCTCGATGGTAAGTTTTTTAAACATTTCGTACAATCGTGATTAGTAGCAGTAATTTAAAAGAAATATTATGGTAATTGGAACACACAGTTCAGTGTATATGATAAAGATATGTTTTTGAGCCTCGTGTTTCTTATTTTCCGGATTTATGAAGGTTTGACATAGATATAAACTCGCTACCCGGTGATAAAGATTCTGCGAAGAATTTTTACGATCCATAAATTTAATCATGCCTACTACGAGGCGTTTCGTAGATTTTTTCGAAGAAATTGAGTATTTATGGAGCATTCCCGTCACGTTTCAATGGAGGTTTATCAATTTTGTTAGTTTTACATTACGTCCGCGAGTGTGAAACCATCGTATGTTTTATATAAAATTGAATTATTTTGTTTCATGCATGGAAATATTATTATATATATATAGACGGTTTTTTAAAGCAAAACATTATACTAAAAGGTAAAATATTTTCTTTTTGTAGCTTCATTTAAAGCTACACCACTATTATCAACCTAATGTAGGTTACACTCAATTTAAGCTGTCCAACATTCGCGATTTTTCCGGGTAGCCCTACAAAATCACCAATTCACACGACAGCTCCGCATTTAAGTATGAAAAATTGTTTCCTAAAGCAATCAATCCTTTTAATGTAGTAGGCACAAACTTGTAAAGTAACTTAGACCTCATACTTCATAAAAAAACATTAATCATTCCTCCTTTAAAAGTTAATCAACCTATTTAAATTTTAAAAGTAATTAAAATGTCGATGGTATGGTGCGATAACGTTCTTAAGGGGTGACGCTTCATTCTCGTCACTCGGGTATTAAGCCTCTACGTCACAGGCGCGTTTTTATCGCGCGATAATAACGCAAGCGTTATTGCGAACTTCTTATTTTCGTGTGGTTAGTGACTAAACTGGTGTCAGAGTTTTAAAGCCCCCGATGGGCCTCTGACTTGGCTTCACATACCGTCGAGAAATATCTCTCAGGCATGCCGGTTTCCTCACGATGTTTTCCTTCACCGTTTTTGAAGCAAGTGATAATTATAAAATACGCACATGAATCCAAAAATTCAGAAGTGCGTGCTTCGAGTTCGAACTCGAGACCTATGACTTGGCAGTCTGACGGTCACATCATTAGGTAGTGATAATGCGTTCCGATTCCTTGCACATAGCTGTGTTTTTATCGTCCGATATTTCTAACGTCTGCGTGTAGCGTTCACTACAGGCCATCCACCCGCACTACACCGTACTAGCGTTATTTACGCAGGTGTATGTAAGATCGCATGCGTCCTATTACAAAATGTTCTAAGAACACATATCAGAATATCGCTGGACGGAGGAACGCAATTTTTCTACTTCTATTGCGTCGATATTATTGCAGTTGTGTCTAACTTCGTGGCCGTCCTAACACAAAATGTACTGAAATAGATATGCCAATAACGCTTGCGTTATTATTGCGCGATAAAAACGCGCCTGTAGAGGAAAGCCTTTAGGGATATTTATTTTCGTCTACCCCAGGTATTGGACGGTGCTCATTTATTAAAAAAAACAATTTTGCATATCATTGACAGAACAGTTTTTCCATCTTTGTGGGAGCTAGTTTTTATAGGATGGTCATTACTCAGACTGTGCACAACCATTAGGAGGTTCTGAGTCTTAGGGCCTAAATTCTACTCCCTTGTTTGGAAAGAAGTACTTTCATTATGAGTTCTTACGTCTTGCATCGGTATGAGCTATAAATCAACCATCAGTATGTAAGTCGGTAGTGCTGCTGAATGTCCAAATGCACAGGGTGGCTTGGGTAGTCAACAGCAAGGTGTTAATAAAGAGGAAAGTACTATCAACGAATAAATATACGACAGTGTAGACATAATATTAAATTGAAAATTGGACCAAAACGGTCCACCTCATAAAGCTAGCCAAGTCACCGTATTGACTTAAATATACACACCCCTGTAGGTATTCTTGTTATTGGTATCAGATCTAGGCTTCCATTGGAACTATCCCACGTTTTACTGTTGTAAGTAAAAACATACGACACTAGAAAAGACCCTCTACAATCGATGGTACTAAACGTTTAGTTGATGGCATACCCTGAGTAGTCAGCCGCGCTAACAACCTATAGTTTGCTCCAAAAGTATCTTATTATAGTGTGAACAAACCCTGTCTAAGTCACTGTCACTCAGTAACGGGAATTAGCAACACGTTCACCTGTATTAAGAAGGTTTCAACTTTATATCTCACCAGTTTTGCCAACAATTTTTGTTTTAATAACAACATCAAAGCACTCAATTTGTAAGTGGAATCACAAATTGTCATCCATAGCTTCGTATCTGATCCATTTGTTAACATTTTCATCTGATACTTTTAGTACAGAATATACTAACTGGCATGAATTAGTAGTACTTCCCGAATAGCTTGTGCTGACGCGACAGAAAAAGTAAGTGGCATAAGAGAGAGATAGCTTCTTGCCTCTTGTTCAGTCATCCAGCACCATATACTGTGCTGATGAGTTCCAGCACAATATAATAGATGCTTGTTTGAAGTGTGAATACCTAGTTTGAGTATCGTGGCATAGTTCGAAAACGTTATTACAGTTCAATCTTTAGGGGGGACCGGGGGGGCAGCGGTTTGAAGAAGTTTCGGTAGCGATTCCTGTAATTATGTAAGGTTCTAAATTGGAGCGTCTTGTAAAGGGTAAACTTTGTCACCTAAGAATACCTCTATGCGTCAGAAGGAGGGGGTATAAATTATAATTATAGGCGTATGGTTATTTCACCATCATTCTTCCCATATCTCAATTTTATTGGTGTAGGCGAAGCTATTGGTGTAGGCGAAGCATGACATTGGATGACGGCAGAGAGAGTCGTATGGAAGAAGACTATTTTTTTTTACATCTATCTATTTTAGCCATCATGTCAGCTCCCTATATGGTCATTATCATCTTTCACACAATCGATCTATCGTTGAGTTCATCTTCCCACAAACCATACCCACTTAACGCATTCAAGAACACTGAACGAGACACAATAGAACTTTTATTGTTATAATGCCTTTGGGCGTTAGTGTCCCTCAAAGTGTTGAATAGGGATGATACCTGGGTAAAGAAAATTAAATTCTAATTAGTCCAACAGTCAGATAATAAAAAAATATTAGACACGTATTTTATCTTTTTTTACGCTGCTGCTTCGTTTACGTTCATACACGCACGCTGGTTGCCAGTTCTCCGCACCTGACCTTTTTAAAGAACACTATCAATAAGGTCAGCAATTATGTCCTCATAAGACACCCCCTTCTGGCGTTTCCACTAACATCTGCCTTGTAAATACCTTTTGTTAGTCGCCTTTAATTACATGACCAAACCATCAAATAATACTCTTTTAATTTTTTTTCACTACTACTTCTTTTAAACCGCAACGTTGCTTTTCCTCAGCGTATCATTCGTAGTTACACCACACATGTTTGCCAAGGAATGCATTTATTCTACTTTCGTTAGCCACACCCAAAATTCACTTGCGTACATGACAGCATTACCTAATACTGTCATGTACGCATCATTTTGCTCAAGTTGTAACCACATAGGTACTTACATGTAAACTCAAGAGACAATTCCCTATTGACATCAACTAATTGAACTATTCATAAGTAATGTTCCAACAATATTGTCGCCATTAATATGTTGAAACTATAATAATAGAGACATGGACGCGCAAACTGTTGCCATAAATTCTGCGCATGATTCTAGACCACCCCCTACCGTACAAATGTTTCATCAGTTATTAAAAAAAAACCGACCAAGTGCATGTCGTATCTTTTTGTTGCGTCGATTTCCTAGTTTGTTTTTTTTAAGAGCTCTAACGGACCGTTGACCTACGTATTTGATATTAATTTCAACTTGATATCTTCACGCATTCCTGAGAAAAAGGGTCTTGACAGACTGGCAGACAGAAAGACAAAAGAAAAAAGCAATTTTTTGACACAAAAATGCAATACATATGCGGTCAAAATGTATGGAACAGAAGCTTTTTTTTGACCGACCAAAAATTTCTACAGTGGGGTTTTAGAATGATGCGTTTAATTTCATGTAACAGTTTGCGCGCCGAAGTATGTCACCCGTATTGTGTGTTTAACACAAATCTAATCAAATCTTATTTTATGACACATTTTGATGTATAGTCGACCTCGTAATTGATTTATGTACAAATTTTGACATAAACTCCCAGTTGATTGAAACTTTACTAGGGTTACGGTTAAAGATATTGATTTCTCAAAAGAATTACAAATTCAGAGAAAACATAAGGTTTAATTAATACAATATCATGTGCCATCAAGCGTAGCTTTGAAATAAAATATTCGCACCCATAGTATCTATCTAAAAACTAACATAATAACTAGTATTTCTGCGAACAGTAGATCTCGCGAGCACAAACTTTCTAGCAACAATTAATATACCAATAAAGTTATTTAAAACACGATTATTATCATGTTTTTGGTTTTTAAAAACATGCTAAATATAGTTTTAAATAACTTTAGTAGTAAAAATAACAATCAGTTTAAAATCCTATAATTAATATACGTATCCAACTTAAAAAATACCCGACTGCAGCTGTAGGTTACTAAAATCATTATGGCAGCAACACGATAATTAAACAGAAATAAACTAACCAACTTCTATCTGTTAAACACGAGACTTTACTTTTGAAGCTACCTTACACCTAATAATACTCAGTCACACAAAGTGTTCGACGAGGCCTAACCATTTGGCGAGCGACAACGACAGCGCGATCTAGCGATGCACAGTAGCGCCATCTAGTGACCTTATTGTAAAACTAACATTGATTTTACAGCCTCATTTTAGAGACTTCTGAAAATAATTTTCTCTAGTTTTGTGATGAGAAGGTGGTCCCAGGTGCTCCATCAATCAAGTATTTAAAAGCCGATTCCGCAGTAGAAATCTGAAAGTGAGCAATTTACTGCATTTTGAAGAGTAATTCTGCTCATCACGCCGAAGATGATGAAATTAGAAATAAAATATGTTACACGGTACCCAGAAATGTAATCAGACGTGGAACTCGCGTGCCCCACCTCTTCCACATGATGAAGACTAACGCAGGGGCCCGAGTACCTCTTCGACGCCTTGTGGAAACTTATAACGCACACTTCATGGACATAGACATTTTCTTTTTCTCTAATAAAAATTTCAAAACTCTCGCTATAACTTCATTAGCATCAAAACTTTAAATTAACACTTGATTCAAATTACTTAGAACAATATTCTTTAAATCAGCTTCTGTTTTTCACTTATTAGATTAATCCGTGGACAATAGTGTGGGTTATACGAGTATGTTTAACTATTTATCTTAAGATTATTATTGTATCACCTTAACATGTAACTGTTTTTTTGTCCCTAATAAATAAAATAAAAAGATCCTCATCAGATCTTCACCAATTTATGAGACCAACTTAAATTGACTACATTTCAAATAAAAGAAGAACCGTCGAAATCGGATATCATAAGGCGGAGATATCCAGTAGCCGCCTTTGCCCCTTTTTAGAGCACGTACCCTCCAATAAAAAATCCGCGACGACAAAAAAAAACTTTAGTCGTAAAACCTATACCCAGTTTCGTCCAGATCAGTTATAAAATACGACCTGCAGAGGAGTACCAAAAAATTACACACCAGAGAAGCTTCGCTCGCTCGGTCAATAATACTTTTACTTTGACTTAATAGTTTTGACGTATCAAACAAAACAAATCAGAGGTAGGTAGTTTTACATAAGGAACAGCAGAGTTTTGGGCGATGCGGGTTAAAACCATCGATCACATTGTTCTTTAAAGCAAAAGTAGACCTTGAAGTTTTATGGTTTACAAAAGAAAACCAAACTTAGGCTGTTAAAGCATTAAACTTACCTATAAAGGTCATGTGAAATGCCTATGTAACACCCACTCTCATGAATATTGGAGACGCTACACTCAAAGTTGTGGACGAATATGTTTACCTAGGAAAAACTGTCCAGTTACGTAAGTCCAACTACAACGAGAAAGAAGTCAATCGTCGAATTCAACTCGGCTGGGCAGCGTTCGGGAAGCTACGCAATATCTTCTCGTCCCACATACTGCAGTGACTCAAGACGAAAGTCTTTGACCAGTGCGTGTTGCCATTGATGACTTACGGCCATGGAACGTGGCCGCTCACAATGGGCCTTATTAGAAGGCTAAAAGTCACCCAAAGGGCAATGGAGAGGGCTATGCTTGGAGTTTCCCTATGTGATCGAATCAGGAATGAAGAGATCCGTAGGAGAACCAAGGTAACCGACATAGCCTGAAGAATTGATAAACTTAAGTGGCAGTGGGCAGGACATATTGCTCGCAGAACAGATGGCCGATGGGACCGTTCTAGAGTGGCGACCGCGTACCGGAAGACGTAGCGTTGGAAGGCCTCCCACAAGGTGACCTTATAAAGGCCACAGGAATTCGTTGGATGCGGGAAGCACAGAACTGGACGGTACTTGGAGGTTGCTTAGAGGCCGATGTCCAGCAGTGGACGTTTTTTGGCTGAAATGATGATAATGATCATGATAATCTCCTTCCCTCGTATCGGTACGGACAATAATTTTATTATGTATCATGAGAAATGCTCACTTCGTGGTCTAAATGTCAGCCAACAAGGTAGTAGTGGGGTTACTTCCCACGGTATGGCATTCATTTCATTGTGGCTACCTACTCGAAAAAGCAATATTAGTAGTACATTTTTGCAATTTAACAAAAGCAGCAAAACACATGTTTTGAACATATTTGAATCTGAACATATAACTGCTGATCAAAACCAATTAGTGATTTTTGGGACACATGTGTTGGCCACACGGTGACTAAGCAATGTTTGTTTGGTAATTCTGATGTCTATGATAGTGCCCAGTAAAGTCCATTATTGCTTGCTCACACCTTAAATAAAACAACGTAATATATCCACGTGTTTTGAAATACACAAGGGATGTTCACTAAAATGTCGAACTGGTTTCTAGTTAGACAGTTTGAAGGCTTTAATATAATTTATTTACATGACAATGGTAGACGGGATACAAATAGAAATGTTTTATTTTGAAAACTTTCCTTTCAACCCACACACACACACACCTTGGCGCGACCCGTAAACCCATGTACCCATGTAATAGGGGATGAGCTTAACGCCATTAATCGGTCACGAAATCAGGGTACTAAATGTTACTGACAATTTTCTAATGAAAAATCTCAATTACACTGCCCAACCCGGGGTTCGAACCTACGACCACACTACCAGCAGTCACGTTTGCAACCACTAGACCCACGAACCCGTCATAAATAATGAAACTGATAATTTATTAAAAGAAACAGATTTCTGTCGAATTATGGTCAATTTTTAACCGACGAAAAAAAGAAGGAGGTTCTCAAGTCGACGATATTTTTTAATTTTTTTTTATGTATGACCACGCATTACTTTTTACAGAGTAGTTCGATTTGAAAGTTTCTTGTTTTATTGAGAGCGTATACCTCGAAATTGATCCCATGTAAAATTGAAAACTAAAATCCACCCCTTAGGGTAGAAAAATTGGGGTTGATTGATTATTCACCTACTGAATCTTCAACTGTGAACCGGTTCTGTTGAAATTTCGCACACAGGTAGTTCTGATGACACTACCACATAATAAAAACTTGGAGAGAGAGAGAGAGAGCTCCTCAGCAGTTTACAGCAGCTACATCGTGTTTGGACTTATTTCGTTCACCTTGATGAGAACTTTAGACCTAGCTGGGGTATGACTGTCATCGAAGGTCTGACGATGGAACCGCGAGGCTGTTGAGAGAATTTCTTACTTGAGGAAAACAATAAATTCATCCGACGAAAAAAAAACTGAAAAGCTTAGTAAACCTTTTAGTGTAACTAAACTCTTATACTAATTTAAGTAACAAATATTGAGGTGGCGCAAAACATATTCAACGAAGATCCATCAAGCTACCATTTTACGCTATAAGTAATTAATTTGTTTGTTTGTTTGGCGCCGACTCAAAATTTGTTCTTAAATTCGTTTAGGAGTTTAGTTAGGCACCTATAGGTTTATTTTTCGCAGTTTTTGTTTCATCGGTATATTTTTTTGTAAAAACGTTTTTTATTTGAAACACAAAACACGCAATATTTGTTGAAATCCTGTAGGCACAGTGAATATACGTGCCAAAGCGAACGAACACCACTTGTAACAAAACGTAAAAAAAAACTACGCAAATACTGACTCGTATCTATAGTGTTACTACTAACAAATATCGACGTTTTACCACTACGCCATTTACGATCGTACTGAGTCACTACGATGAACTATACCATGACGATGATGTCCTACCACACACCGATTACATAAAAAACAATGTGTGTGTGTAATAAGAATCTTATATTTATGTTATTGTATATTTATTATGTTATTTATGTGTGAATATGTATTATTGAAACTTGTAGTTAGGTATGTGGATTTTGTATCTGGTAATAAAAGATTTCATTTCATAACGAACGGTCTGTTAACTTAACAGAATTTTATATTAAATCCACTTTAAACAAGTAAACATTATTTTTCTCAGAGTTAAGTAAAAAAAGCATTTCAATATTCTAAAGGTTGTCATCTACAGTCAGAAAGATAAAATCATCACTGCTTTGAATATAAATGGTTTATAAAAAAAATATAAAAAACCAGTAACTCAAGCAAGCAGGTATAGGTAAACTTCTGCAAAACCCTTTGAAGAAAACAGACGTAATGTGTAACTCTTGCAATACCAAAACTTTCATAAAAGAAAACTCGCCCCAGTTCACTCATTCATAAAAATGCGAGTATTCAAACCAATACTAAGTACTCGTACAACGAACACAAGCACTCCTTACAACGCACATGTTACATCCGTCTTTCAAACCACTACAACACCACCACTCTACCACAACTGCAGCCAGCCCTCCTCACCTGTTAGACAAATCGCCTTCCGAATTTCTGCCAACAAAATTCGCGGTCGTAATCGATTCGAGGGCGTCGGTTATTTGCGTTAAAAGCGATACATCCGGCCCCGACGGTCCATTAGCAGGGCGACGATGCGATAAGTGTTCCCATTCTCTGTAAATACAGACAGGTTTGATGCGAGGGGGCTCAACAAATTTTCCAATTATTTTTCTCTGTGAAATGTTTTTTTATGGGGTTTGATTGACGGGAATGTAAGTGGAATTGATAGGCTAATTTAAGGGTCAAGTATGGATCTCGATTTAAATGTAGGTTTATGTAAAGATTATTTTGAACTCTGTGAGTCATTCTGTGTTTGAGTTGATACTCACTTAGTACTGCTGGTCAGGGCAAATTTACACCAAAAATTTCAACGCGTGGCATAATACTGGCACTTGTGTATGGCTTATTATACCGTTGATAAATATTACGACCCATTTCTGTATTTAATAAACAACATCCACCTACCTTGTAGCGTTAGGTCCGCCTGTGTACTACCATTGCACATTAAATTCAAATAAATAATACTAATAATCTCCTACAAGTCTATCCAAGAATCCAGTAAAACACAGCACAAGCAAAAAAAATAAAAGCAAAATACAATGATAACCAGTATCTACTTTCCACGAACAGAGAATAATATTTTCTAGACAAAGAGCTACACTAGAATTTGATAAGCCTTTTTCATTGAATATTATATTGTAGCTGAAATAAAAGTAAGTGCGACTTAAAATTCAGAATTCAGTACGCATTTAGAGGCGTGAATTGTAGTGATTTACGTTTTTACTTAGGTAATACATGCAAAGGGCTGAGAACGTAATGTATGCAAAGTTTTATCTGTCGTAAACAATAAAGTAAATGTTAAAATAAAAGATACTTACTCTCTCTTGATGATTAAACATAACTCATTTTGATAGAAAAATGTATTCGAGTACGAAGCAAGTTAAATTGTATAGTCAAGCGTAAGTAATAGAAAGTGCTGCTACAAGAGCGTGCATTCTGAAAGTGGGCAACGTCGCAAATAGATGTCAAATATTTCGCTGTTTTGATTGATTTGGCAATATTAATGTATGGAAATATGAAATACGGCTAACTAGTGAACTAAATTAATAATGAATTATGAAATGCAATACCTAATTGTTTTGAATATTTAGTTTTAAATGTAAGAAAAGTATTCGGAAACTTTCCAAATGCCTTTTTTTACAACTAAAATGGTTACAACATTAAATTCAGTGTTATAATTGCAATTCATTATTAATATTCTAGTTAACTAGTTAGCGATATTTCATATTTCCATACAGTAATATTCCCAAATGAATCAAAACAGGTAAATATTTGACAGCTATTTGCGACGTAGCCAACTTTTAAAACGAACGCTCTTAAGAATATTTTCCACCCTGAAAGAACTAATCAGAATCTAACTTTTCGGAACCAAAGTACCTAATACTTACCATCAACTTATGAACAAATTTTTTTTTTCCAGATAGGGTTAGATTTTGCGACTTGAATGAGTTCATGCCAAAACACAATAATTTTAAGGATATTTGCAAAAAATCAAGAAAAAATGAAGCCTAAAATATATCTAACCCAATATAATAAAATTCTCTAAGATTTGACTCCCGACAGTTTGAAACAAAGGGAAGTATTCAAAAGTCAAGATCACGAGATCTAAGTCACGGAAATATAATGCTTGCTTCACTTAGCCGACTTGAACAAATGAGGGACCGACAGGCGACAAAACTGACAGGAGGGATACTTTCGTTGAGAGCTTGCCTGGCGACCCGAAATGATCCCAAGGCGTTCATAGATTTTAGCTTTCTGTTGCAACCATAACTAAAAAATAAACAAGGTGTCCTACTGGTTTCATCGTTATTATAACCATTCTATTTCCATCATGCATCATGGATTACTATTTTAAATATTTTACTAATCATTTTATTACCAATGGTTTTGATTGGCTTTGTGAACTTTACGTCATCAGCGCCAATCTGCTAAGCAGCTTACACAGATCTATAATCAAATAATTTTCATTAGGGTTTAACCCACTTCACACACACACGGGTTGTGAAATCTGAAAATACTGTCAGTAACACAAACATTTAGTGTATTTCAGCTATGGAAAACAAACTTCGATAATGAAAGATTTTGAAACTAACATTAATCACAGCATTAAAGATTTTAGGCTAAGTACTTATTAAAACGTTGAATGCCTCCTTCGTCCTTATGATTACAAGCAACACTGTTGAGCATGAGGTCCGGGCTTCGATTCTGTTATTGGGTTTTTCCATCAGAAATTTCTCAGTAGCAGTCCGGAGTCTAGATTTGTGCCCGGTTGATGGCAATAACCTCGCCTCCTATTATATGGGACTTAAACATATCTGGCAAAATTATATGTACCTCTGAATGACCTTTCGGGGATTATAGGCGAGATGTTATGTAACTTATTACAAAACATATTTTTCTCGTTCACGTTTAACATTAAAAAGTCTTTATTCTTAGTACTAACCTAGCAAACTCTCTCAGTCTACCACATTAATTCATATCCATTACTCTTCGTTCATTTCCAGATCACCACACAAATCTACATACGTATGCTGAATTATATGAAAAAAAAAAAACTCACAAAGCATTTTCACGTTTTAACTCGAGCGGTATTCCTACCTTTAAGCGTACTGTAATTGTTTTGAACGAGAAACATGTGCCCCTGGAGGGTTGCGAACACAAATAAAATTGTGTAAAAGCCTACAAAAAAATTCGCTGGGGAGTGTTTTAAAGACATCCGCCGCGTCAATAGTCTGCTTCACTTGGCTGGCTTCGTGTTGAATATAGTCTGCGTGTGTTATGGGTGAAGGGGTGAGCAGAATAATTACTTAGCTTCAACCTCATATTAATGCAAGATTTGTAACTACGCTAGCAGTCTGTGGGAATTAAAACAAAATACCTATGTACAAAAGTGTGTGAGGATCGTAGCAGGTGCCGTGCGTGTATGTAGGTATATCCCAAATATAATGATATATATGCCTTTACGGGTGATTGATGACCGGAGACGGCAACTCACAACGAACAGTGGAAAGCTATGGAGGAACCTTTGTCCAGTCGCACAATATAGATTGAACAAAAAAGTTTGTAAAAAAAAGAATCATTATCATTTATTAATTTGAAAAAAAAAAACAAAAGTAACTGACCATAGAAAAGTTTAATGACATGTATTTGTTTTTTTTTAATGCCTACAGAAATAATTGCAAAAAAAACTAAAGCTTTTGCAAAAAAAAAAGGAAAATATTACTGACGATAGAAAAGTTGAATGACATGAATTTGTTTTTTTTAATGCCTAACAGAAATGATTGCTACTAATACATTAAAATAATTAGATAACAACAACAATGGAGGTAGTAAATTGGAACAAAGTAAAAGGACGGGTGCTAAGTTGACATGGGTCAATAGTTGATCCATTCAATAACTTATAGCGAACGCCAATGAAAACAGAAAGCTTTTACTTCAATTAGTTTTTGTTATGTCAGTTCTGAACTGTAGCATTTTTCTGAACATCTTACTATAATTTTAGTGACTTTTTCTTGAAAACATTTAGTTTTGATTTGATTGGGCTATTTATGCACGTAATTTTCTTCACTAACTCACTGGCTGACTCATCAATGGCCAGCCTAAACCTAGAAAGCAGATCGTTTGCACAGTTTGCAGAGAGTTTTCCTTTTGTTGTTGACAAGGAATAAGATGGTTTTTCTACATTTCCATAGGATAGGGAATCTAGGGCAAATGAAAGTCACTAGTAAAATGCCAGTTACTACACTGATGAGTAATATAAAAAAGCCAATAACCTACCATGAAATATTTTCAAAACCACGAGCAAGAGCTTCTTGAAGTAAAAAGCAATATTCAAATGGATTTAATAGCGTCTATTGAACATCAATAAAATTGTTTTCAAGATTTTTTTACTTCATGTAGCTAACTTGTGGTTTAGGAGATATTTAGATTTTTTGGTACTTTGCAATTTTTTATATTTCTCGTCAGGGTATATAAAGTAAAATTATTATATACGCATAATTTGACACTTATAATTTTCATAAAGTAAGTATTACTAGGAATCTAGAGACTTACTTTAGACCCTTGGAAATTCTACACACATTTTATATCTTAACCTTTATGAAGTTTTGCTTTAGGATAATAATACATATTCATAAAAAAAAATGAACTGATAATTATGTTGGTTTATACATACGAGTATATTACTACTTTCATTTATATAATACCAACCTTTTTGATAATTTGGTACCTATTTTGCATTAACGTTTAGGTACTTACAATCAATTAATTTTTCGTTTCAAAAGAATCCTTTGCCCTACATGTTGGGTTCTTACAAGTTGATATTTAATAACATATTTATTGTGAAAGAGAACTAATTACAAGGCTAAAAGGGGCCACTTATACACAAAATTATACATCGTATAGAATTATTAAAATTGGTTGTTCTATAAATAATATTACGTTATAAATGAATGTAGAATATTCATTTACATACAGTGTTCTTTATCAAAGCGAATACTCCTTTAAACAAATTAACGCTTTCGAGTGCGGGTGGGCCATTCGGTAAAACAAGTTTAATGCTCAATCCAGCGTAAAAAATATATGACCATCCGGAAGCATCTATTTTGTAATAAACTTTACGGTTAAGTGGTGTTATTATTATATGCTATTAATAAACAAAGTTTTAGTCAAGAAATAAAATACCCGAAAACCTTTAGCAACATCATCAGAATTCAGTAACATAGCTGGTAATTGATTCATCAGCATCTCAGTTCAGAGTGCTTGAGTGCCTGAGGTGCCCTCCCCAGAGGGCCGTAACAATGACGTAGAATTAATGGTCCCTCACCCCTTGTAATTCGTTTCTTGCGAATAAAAGTCGCAAAGTTGCGGTTTTGATGTCTGTTGTTGAGATTTTAGTCTTTATCTACAGTGCTTGCATCGTCTTTAAAGTTAGATTAAATTCTGCTTTTGTTAAAACTTCTTGATTTATATAACATGTCTTTAATTTAACAAAGTTTATATGCATTAACTACAATCATTTAAAATTACTATTATGTCATCCAAATAAAACAACTATGTTTATAATGTCAATAAAGTTCCACACTATAATGTGTATTGTCCCATAAGTTTGATATTAATGAGTTACAATAATATTCCCCAGATACTGTAATAAACTAAAATATTTTAGCTTAAATTGACAAACAAAATATTAATCGTTATTTGACGGTATCCAACGAGCATTGCTATGATATATCTAGTTACACAGCGGAACAGACGTCCGATGCGGGATTAATCTGTTATCAGTACAGCGCATAACGTTCAGCTTTAATAATATACTACAGATTGGATAGGATTGTCGCTAAATAGGTTGGTGTACTATTAGGTTGGCATAGTTTAGTAATAGTTTGTGTTTGGTAAATAAACGTTACGTGTTTTGGCATGATGATTTTTCTTCAAGATGTAGCTTATGTCATAGGCATTAACTTTACGGCCACACTATTGATAAGAATAATTATAGTTTTGGAAGGAAATCGTTCAAGTTGATTTCATTATCTAAAATACTATTGATCTCACAGGCTCTTAAACTGAATAAACACTATCCACAGTACCTTACTTTGAGACATTATATTTTACATTTTACGTTAAGTACGAATCACAAGCTTTATCCAGACCCGTAGACACTTCACAACAAATAAAGACAGTATCCAATGGATCACTTTTGTGATCTGTGTTGTTCGTCTACTATCCACTGACAAATCTCTTACTATTTATCATTATAATCTTCCACCATGATATAATATACATAAAATAACCACGAAATAATCTACACTATCCTCTTATGAGGGAAAAGAGTGAGGGATTATTACCATTAATTTTAGTATCTACCATCTAACCAGCTTACTTACACATCCACTGCAGAGTACGTAAATATTACTGAAATATTTATCAGTCGTAAAATATTTCGGTATCTCCTAAAAGTAAGTACGTTATTGTGCTGATGCAAGATGGGGTAGCACCTTTATTTTTACACTAGCGTAGTTTTAGTTTGGTCCATTTTCAAGCTATTATACATGGTTTTGCTTTTTGGTGGAAACTGGGACCTTTCAGCTCTATACCAATAATACCTGAAATCTGTGTGCGATGGAGTGAATAATAATAAAATAATGGTAATCCAACTCAATTTCTTGGTATCGTGAAAACGTAAGCTAGATAGCAAGGTTTGTCTATGAAGTGACTGACATAATGCGTTAACACTCGTTAAAGTTCTTTTGAATTCAATAAGGCTTAGTAAAATGATGATGATTATAACACCCTATTTTTAGCCTAAAGCAGGAAATCATACCATCAAAAAGTATTCTACATATAAAAAACTGTGCGAATCTACTCCCACCGTCATTCTACCAATTACAGCTAGCCAACCACATCTTCCTCAGTTGTTAACATTAAGACACGTAATCTGGTTATTGTACCAGCTATTACTGATGAATGTGTGGTCCATTTCAACTGTTACACGAGTAATAGGATTACATGTCCGTAATTGAAATGTGGGCAACCATAATAAGCAATGGAGCTTAGCATCGTTTCGTTCGCATTTAATTGTGATATTTGATATTTTGAAAGCGTTATTTTAGGCAAAAGATTTAAGGATTTTGAATTGTTCAGAATGACCAAAGAGTCATTATTTTTAATTTAATTAACATCTGGGTTGACTGAATAATTATATAATATTCCTATTTTATTATTTTAATCGTGGAATTACGTAAATAAAATGTTATAAAAACTATGTTGGTTTCTAGGTTTTTGCGACGAACTGAATTAAAATGTACGACTTTTTACTTTTCATCACAATGACGAACTGTTTTGGCTTTGAATAGAGAAAGTTCATTTACGACATGAAAAATCTAGATGAATTTCACTACAAAATGAATATCTGTTTTACCATTTATTTTTCAGTGTACCTACTCTTAATACGACATTCATCTCGGCTATGAATGAAACAGTGCCTCGCGCAGATTACATTAAAATAAACAGCTTAAAACCGAATATTACGTCGTATTTGTTGATACAATTGACCTTTTTTTGTCAAAAAGACCGTCACATTCTTTATAATACAAAATGATAAATTGTTGGCGTCTCGGACAGTTTGCCGACTCATCCTACGCACTGCTTGTACCTATGGGGCTTTCCGGCTATTTGAATATGGCGGCCGCCAGTCATCTGTATCTACCTATATCTTTTGCTTCATATTATCTGTCTCGAGGGCCACTTATACCTTACTGTAATTAATTAGCCCTGTGTATAATAGCGGGTTTAATTCATTCATTAATTCATTCAGAGTTAATTTGTGGGACTATGTTTAGATATTACTCAATTATTTGGGCCTCTTATAGGGTCTGATAAGGGACTATAGTTTCTGAAGGCTTTTGCACGTTAGTGTATAGAGGGATTATACTTTGATCCCTGGAAGACCTACGTCTAAGTTAGTTTGATGTATTTATTCACTAACAAAGAAAAATGTGTTATTGATTTCAATAAGCTAACTGAAAGACATGCTATAAATTTAAGAAATCATACACACGCCCGAAAACAAATCCATAAAAAAGAACTTTGTTACAATTTCTATTATTGAAGTACCTATCCACTTATAAGGAATATAATCCAAATAGATTTATCAAATCCAGATCGTTCAGAACACGGATGTTTTCCGCAACTCTTCATCAGACGATCTAATCAAGTGCCTGACTACTAGTCGAAATCGAATTCCAATTGACATTTTCTGTGTCCCTCACGTGAAATGAAACAGTTCTCAATAGCCAACAAAGGTTCCACGGTATCGCCACAAAATAGATAGTTACAGAAGGTCGGCTCCATACAGTGAGTAAAAACGCAAGCACACATACATACACATACACGAATGAATGGCGATCTTGGTCCAGTCCCGAGTGCACTTGCACTCGCTGTACGTAAACCGTGTCTATGTGTAGCTACGTGCGTTTACGCTCGTTGTATGGAGCCGATCTTCTGTACTGTTTTGGGGATTCGCTGTGTGTCCCAGATTGGGTAATATAATTAGGCTAGGACAAACTTGTTTTGAGACTAAACAAGATGTTAATGAACGAATAACAGAGTTGTTGGGACTAATTTCGAAAGCAATTGTTTTTGTTCGTAACGTAGAGAATCAGTTAAGTACTGATTCTACAAACTGAAAGAAAAAAAATCTTTAAATGCGTGTTCTTCTCTTGTATCATGATAAAATATCCAGCAGTTAATCTGCGCAGATTGTTCAGTAAGTTAAAAAAATCCTACTCAATGTTAACATTTCTACTGGATGGCTATCATCATGAATTGCTGCATCCTCTTAGACTGGAAGCCGACCCCTACATAGTTGGGAAAAGGCTGTCGATGATGATGGCGCTGATAGCCGAACTACAGGCTTTTGCTTAGATCAGCTACAGATGTTTAATTTATTTGTAAAAAGAAAACAGGTATATACATTTGTCCCATTGTAAATAATTATTTAAATAAACTTATTATTATTATTTATTAGCGAAACTGAGGGCCTAAACAAGTGACAATCGCTTTCCGAGCGTTTTGGATTTCAGCAACGACTTTCAACAAAATTATCATAATGTTTTTGGTAGCTTATGTCAGTCCCATACGTTTTTTACTTTGCCATCATAGTTATCGCTGAATGAAGAAAGTAATTTTGTCTTTGCCCTCAGGGTGTGCCAGACACATTGAAGTATCACTCGTAGAGGTGAGAGTGAAAATCAGAATTTTATTATTGATATTAGTCTGTAAAGCAGCTGAAATTCGAAGAAATTCGAAGAAGACTGGCGTTAGAACCTAATACTATTTTTGGTATTGACTAAGTATCTCAGCAATAAGTCTTATTGCTCAATGGCAACCAATATTTTACTTCGCTCTTAGTGTTTTTTATTTTATTTATATATACTTTATTGTACACCACAAAAAAACATAACAAAAATAATAATAATCAAACACTACAAAATATACAATGGGCGGCCTTATCGCTTTCCGCGATCTCTTCCAGGCAACCTTAGAATGGACAGTGATTTACCTGGACATAAAATGGGGCGGTCGTTGGTGCAAATTATAAGTATACAATATACTAGAATAGATACACAAATTAGTGCCAAGGTGAAAGTAGAAATTACAAGGAAAATAAAACAAAGTCTGCCTAATTTCGCGGTATTACTTTTAGCGTAGGAAAACTAAGTGGAGTAGTAACATTAATATTCTTACTAGCTTCTGCGCACGACTCTGTCTGCGTGGACTTCGCAGAATTGGGTCCAGCTTTAACATAAATTGATAACAGTCGCTAAGCCATGTCATACCAGGATAAAAGTATCCTATGTATTAATCCGGGTTATAAACTATATATGTCTGTCAAATTTCATCCAAATCCGTTCATCCTTTTTGAATGATTGAGTGACAAATATCCAAACGTACAAATTTTCAGATTTATAGTATTACTAGTAGGACAATGACACTTTTGAAATTGATACTTTTGATTTCATTACTTTTTCAAAATGTAGGTTTCATGATAATATCTTTTTTGGTGTTTATTACTTCCGTGAATCCTATCATAATACTATTACAAGAGAAACATTTAAAAAACTCTAGCGGTATTGAAACAACTGAACCAAATTTCTTGATTCTAGGTAAATAGGAGGTACCCTGTAGTAAACGGATGGTCCCGTTGTTTCAATAAAACAACCGAACCATCCGTTTCGTCAAACAGTAACATTATTGATACTGCTACATCGGTTAAATCGTCAATGTTGGCTCCAAAATAAAAGAAAAGCCAAAGAAAAACAACTTTCTGTTTTCCTCTCTCTTCATCTCTGTTGAAAATAAAATACAATAAGAACGTAGCCATGGTAACATTTATTTTTATTATGAAGGAAGCGAATGGGTGCTTTCCAGAATGTATTGTAAGCAATATATTAAGTTTTGAGAAAGTACCGACCAGTCGTTATGGTAGATATCTTTGTAAAGCTAGGTAAAAAGCATGAGATATTTTATAACATCAAATTATAAAAATATCTTCAAGATTAGTGATAGTAAAGCATCAGAGATCTAATTTTCTGAGATGACTCTTGCAGTTTCATTTTATCGTTAGTAAAAGCTGACCGCAATTTTCTTCCCATTTTATACTCGAGATTAATGTCTAATATTTATCTTGTATTAAGCAATTTTTTAAGGCGTGTACGAACGAACAAACATCGAACACTGTGTTCGTCAAAAATGTTCGTGGCGATCCAATTTCGAATCCATGGCTACTAAAAAGAGCGGTTGAGCGCCAACACAAGTCGAACTGTGCTCGTATGGTGTTCGTGTTCGCTTTGCTAATTTACGTCCACACGTACGAACCAAATGTTCCGTGTTCGATGTTTGTGTTCACCAAGTTTTGTTCGTTTTAGCGTACACGCCGCTATTTTAACATTGACCAAAAAGTAATTTCACTTTTTTATGTGTGTCATGACTATTTTGTTTCACAAACAAAGGAACCACAACATGTCACAGCATACATAAACAGACAAATTTTGAAGTCGGTTAAGAATTGAATGCGTTGAGATCATTCTATGCATAGTAAGTGCTGAAAAATTCTTTGTCAAAGTCACTGTAAGAGATTTAGAATATTATCATTTAGACATTAACTTTTTCTTTAAGCGACTAATATCAGACTAATTTGGCTGCTTAAAACTGATCCCCAGCCAGCAGAGATGTAACATAATGAATCACTAAGAACTTCAGTTGTTCGACTCATTATTTGGCTTTTCAAAATGGGGATAGCAAGCTAGAAAAAACTTTCTTTTGTAGGTTTTTCTTTTACAAAAAGTAAATTTAACTTCAATTCTTTTAAAAATAATTAATAGTACTCAAGACAGAAAGGTCAACTGTGTTAGATTTTAGTTTTTAACGAACCGTGTCTTTGTACCTTACAGACAGAGTTACGATCCTAAAGGTCATGAATTTGATATGGTTACCTGCCTTCTCAATTCCAGGTGATGTAATTCAAGCACTTAGAAATGCGCCATTTTTGAAATGTTCATTTAACTCCAGACATTTCACACGACTCATAACTTCAAAACGTTCTCAAAAGTATTTCTGTCGCTACAACACACCTTAAAGTGACTGAGACAGCATGAGATTTAGCGGAGACTAACAATGGAGAATTCAACCGACAGACTAAGGTTAGTCTGTCGCTTTACTTGAGTCACTGTATTAATTTGCCATTAAAATGCCCTTTCCAACCAAAATCGATGCTACAAGAAATCAATTTAATCCAGACCTCTATCAATTAGCTGAAGTTGTAGCAGATTCAAATTACGTTGATATCTGTGCCGTCCTCTGGGCCAAGCAATGAGGCGTCCATTTCCTCAATATATATCAACTAACGAGATAGTTTCACTTGACGCGGGACGGCGCACAGCCATGAAATTACTTTCAAAGGATTTATGACCTAAAATAGTTTGCGCTGGTTTAAGTTTTTGTTTATTGTTTTGGGTTTGTGTTTCGAAAGTTTGCCAATTGAAATTGAAACTTAAAGTATTTAAAATCTTTGGAGGTTTAGTGTCGTTTAAGTAGTTACTACTACTACTACTACTTGGGACTTGAAGGGCTTAGCAATTAAATCTGAAGTTTACGTTTTGTATTTAAGTTTTGCAGTTATTTGATTTGTTTATTACTTTGAAATATTGATTTTCTGGAGACACTTAGACGTCCGGCCCGCGCGACCATGTATGGTGCGTGACGTCCGCCGCGCGCAGCCGCCGACCCGCGGGCGAACTGGCCCGCTCCGTCGTAACTAAAACCTCTATAGCTGCATATTCGTAAACGCTACAGTAAAGATATAAATACGAAAAAAATATTTGTAAACTACAGATCAAACTTATCTATTCATATAAAGGGTTAACTTAATTCTATGATACTCAAAACGAGCTTAAAGACCACATTAGAGCGGCCATTTGTTTTCGGAACAACCATACTTTGATGTCAGAATTAGACTCGATTTATCAAATAAAACTGTGATATGTAACCATCATTGACGACACGGTTGGCGCAGTGGCTGAGCGATCGACTGCTGTTCAACGTGTCGCGGGTTCGATCCCCGCACGGAACAAATATTTGTATGATCTGCAAGTAGTTGTTCCGGGTCTGGGTGTTAGTGAATGTGAGTTTCTATGTTTGTAAACGCACCCACGATACAGAAAGAAATTCTTAGTGTGGGGCAACAACGTTCTAAAAAAAAAAAAAAAAAAAAAATTGTAAAGGACAAATCTTCTTGTTTATTTGGATATATAACACTCGTAAGATAAATATACATATTCGCAGATACTTTCAAAATCACTACACGACAATCGCGCGTCACTTATGTTAAAAAAATCTCACCCGATTTTTTTAACTTGTTTTAAATAGTTCGACTAAAAAACATAACATGGCAGTGTATGCCATCTTATGTTTTTTAGTCGAACTATTTCATCAGCTATCCATATGATTTGTCAAACTGTCGAAATAATACCGCATTTTATCACCAGATGGAATTAAAGACGACTCGTCAAACTCAAACACAAACTCAAAGCATTTATTTCAAATAAACCAATTACAGGCACTTTTGAATTGTCAAGTGGTCGATCAGTCAGAAATATGAAGCTAGTTGCCCATTCCAACGCGTAGTAGGTTCCTATGGAGAAGAACGGGCAAGAAACTCCACGGACACTCTTTTAAATCAGAATATTGTTACAAAATATTGGTTACATCATTCATGTTGTAATTATACATGTGAGAACAATGTAGAGAGACGTGCACGTTAAAAGCGTCCGTAATAAAGAAAAAAACAATTCAAAAATTAAAATAAATTTAAAATAAGCCTTGGCAGCTAAGAGATGACCAGTCCCCACTGACGGCGCCCGTTCACGAACATGACGCATGGATCAGCACCATTTAGCTCAACCATTTTGAAGGGAACTTTATGATCCAACACACACGCCACCACCAGCGAGACATTTGAGTGAGCATGACATACTCTCAGCCGCAAGGGCACATTTAGGTCAATGAAAGACGTAGGTACCCAGTAAATGGTAGCTTTAAAGTAGGTACATAGTGCTCACACATGTGCTATGCAATTATATAATACTATGAAATTGAATTTATACAATCTAAAGATAGTCTTACAATCTTCAGCAGCTCCAACAATATTTTCGAATGCCAATCAATTAGTTTATGCGCCTTGTGGAGCTGGACCAGCGTTGAGCCAAGCATTTTTGTCAACGATGTAATCCCCCAACTTATAATATGCTTGGCCTCATAGTGTGCGTTTTATACAAGATTTAAAATTCCTTTCATTCAATTGGAGTATGTGGGGAGGTATTTTATTGTAACATTTTAAACAGTACCCCATGAAGGTTGAGTCTACTTTAGCCAGTCTGAAACCCGGTTGAACTAATTGTTCCCTATTTCTAGTGCTATAATTGTGTCTATCACCTCTTTTACTGAAAAGACTTAGATTTTTCCTAACGTACATGATGTTTTCATAGATATATTGACAAGGTACCGTCATGATGTTAATATCTTTAAACAGTTCCCTTAGAGAATCGCGTCTGCGGAGACCATATATTGCTCTGATGGCTCTTTTCTGCAGAATAAAAATAGACTCGATATCTGCAGCCCGTCCCCATAGTAGAATACCGTAAGACATGATACTATGAAAGTAACTGAAATAGACTACCCTCGCGGTATCTACGTCAGTAAATTGACGGATTTTTCTCACAGCATATGCTGCTGAACTTAGGCGTCCTGCAAGAGATGTTAAATGAGGACCCCATTGCAGCCTTGAGTCGAGCGTAATCCCCAAGAAAACAGTTTTATCGACGAATTCTAATTTCTCCCTATTCAATACTATGTCACAATCACTACTTTTAACATTCGGTAAAGCAAATCTTATGCATTTAGTTTTTTTCCCATTTAATACTAAATTATTAGCAGTGAAACAATTTTGGACTTGTAGTTCAAATTCAAAATTCAAAAATCATTTATTTCAGCCCATAGGCCATAACGCTAGACAAAATTATAATCAATGTAAAGATATATAAAAAATAAAAAATAAAATAAATTGTTAGCAGTTAGTTAGTAGTAGGGCGTTATTTACGTCGTCAAGATTTGATGCACGTCTATTTATCTTAAAAATTAGAGAAGTATCGTCAGCAAATAACACCATTTTTGGTTGGTTTTTTAATAAATGGGGTAGATCATTAATATATACTAAAAAGAGGAAAGGACCCAATATCGAGCCTTGTGGAACACCCATTTTTACTTTTAAACCGAGTGAATTGATTCCATTAATTTTTACTTGCTGTTGTCTATCATTTAAATAAGATTTTACCAAACTAAGTCTCGTCGTTTTGGATAGCGTCCTATCCAGAAAGTTAAACTCGACTTTTTTTTCGGATAGTGTGCTATCGTTTGACGTCTGAGTGGGTAGAATATTATTATTAAATAATAATATTTGTACAGTGGAAACGTTTACATTCGACTCATTAATAACGCATCACCAGCATCTGTGTAGGCTTTTACCAACTATACTGGGGTCGACTTCCAATTCAATCGATTTCAATGCTGTATAATGGATGCAGCTGAATACCAGTATTTCACATGGATCGACTTCTTATCCTCCACAACCCGTTCATTCATAACGCATTGTGCTCAAATGAATAAACTAAAATAATTATTTTTTAGACGAGGAACTATTTAATTTCTACTTCATTGGACTTATAAGAAAAACAAAGTAGAAATTTGAAATTGAAGTAGAAGTTTGAAGTAGAAATTAAATTGTTTACTGTAAATAGGATATCGAAATCACTTTTACACGTCATATTATTTCCTATCTGACTACCCCTGGGTCAAAGTCTCTTTTAAAGTCCTGACATAATCTTAGGCAGATCATGGTCTTTAGAGGAATTAATCCCATCGATTTTAGTGGACCTGTCCAGTCAGTAATCGTGAAGCCTAACACAGAGGTGCCTAGTAACGGTGGTCTGGACGTTTTAAATTAAATATTAATTCAACTTTAACTACTAAAGGAGACCATAGGATTTTAAAAGCACTTGGCCTAATTTAATTCTATTTCCAACGGATTTTTATGTTTCAGACGATTAGTCTAATGGACAGTAATTAAATACGTTTCAAAGTATAGTTAGTTTCCTTTTCTGTTAATTATAAAAGCACAACATAATAGAAAAAAAACTTTGAAGTTATAACATCACGCTTGTACCCCCCGAAAGGTTGGGCAGAGGGGCACACCATAATTAAATCAAGCTTAAAAAAAAAGTTTACAAATTATAATTATCGTAGCAAACTGAAGGAAGGCAGGCCTTCAACTAACTTTAGAGATACTCCTAATGGGGCAAAAGATCAAGAAACATCAAAATATTAAACCGACCAACCTCACAATTATTTTAGGATTATCTATTATCCTAAGCTATTTACCATTACATTACAACGAAACTTATGATACTGTTTTACTTTAAGTAAGTAATCTGCTAACCCAAAACACATTCCCGAAAATACATTAGAGGCTACAAAGACATACCGAGAATAACTGCCCCTTAATACGGCCCACGAATTTACGTAAGTACACAGTATTCAAGGAAAATTGCTCTAACTGTCTTATGAATCACCATGTATGAGATCTGTACATACGATAATTTCTTATTCATTGTATGCTTTAGACATCAATCATTAAAATCGCACGGACGTTTTAAAAACTCATAAACATTTTAAAGATATGCTACCACATCATGATTGTATTCTTGATCTTAATTTCCACCGCAATACGACGCAATAAGATGAATCAAAGCATGACGACAAAAATTAAAAACTTAGCACTTCCAGCGCTTCTTTTATAACTTAGATTGTTTTCTTGCAATTACATGCAATTTGCGCTAAAGCACTCGAAATCGTTGAGCGACGTTATTACGAGTGACACTAGCCGGAATCAACTACGAGGAAAATAGTACAAAAGCCAGTAGTCGTCCCGCGTAACAGACTAAAAGTATGCAACAAAAAATATTATACTATGCTGACAAAATATATAACCATTTAGCCGAAGAATTTAGAAGTGTTACAGATTTGGAATTTAATAGAAAGCTATACAACTGGTTGTGTGAGAGATGTTTTTATTCCATCAATGAATATTTTGAGTTGAAAATGTAAAACTTATTTATTATAAATATTATGACATCTCCATAATGACATTACTTAAATAATATTGAAACATTTTCTTAATCTTAATCTTGCAATTTTTTATAATCGATACTTTCATATAAATTATAATTTTAAATTAATAGAATTGTAATTAATTTAAATTTTATAAATTACATTGTAATCTAAATTTAAATTATGATATTATTATGAGTATTTTTATGTTATTGCTAATTACTAAATGTGTACTGCATCCTTTAAGTATAACCAATATGTAAAATCTAAATATTTGCACGGCTGAAATTCCGAATATAGGGAAACCCATAGATCTTAAGAACTTATGTTAGCTACCTATATTCTTGCAAATAAATATATAATTCATTCATAACTGTCAATCTCGTGCATAGAATTAATAAGTACTATCGTAATTAATTGGAGCTTCAAAAAGGTAGGATAGTATTTAATAATTCCTAATTGGTGTCCCTTTTATACTAATAAGTTGAAGGTCAGCTATTCACTTTTACTTAACATTATTATAATACCGTCCATCGTTACGTTTTACCTAATTCATAACCTTAATAAAGTTGTATTAAAAAATTATATCAACGTGTATCGATTCCAATCACGTCAGTGATTTAAAAAAGATGCTTATTACTTAAGGTTTTGTGTCATCATCATCATCATCATTTCAGAGCAGTGATAGCCTAGTGGTGTGACCGTCGGACTGCCAAGTCATAGGTCATGAGTTCGAACCCAAGGCACGCACCTCTTGACTTTTCGGATTCATGTGCGTATTGTATAATTATCCCTTGCTTCAAAAACGGTGAAGGAAAACATTGTGAGGAAACCAGCATGCCTGAGAGATATTTCTCGACGGCATGTAAAGCCAAGTCAGAGGCCCATGGGCGGCTTTAAAACTCTGACACCAGGTTAGTCACTAACCACACGAAAAGAAGAAGATCATCATTTCAGTCGAAAGACGTCCACTGCTGGACATAGGCCACCCTCAAGGACCGCCACTACGACCGGGTCTGTGTTTCTCGAATCCAGCGGATTCTTGCGGCCTTCATAAGGTCATCGGTCCACCTTGTTAGGCCTTCCAACGCTATGTCTTCCGGTACGCGGTCGCTACTCCAGAACCTTTCGGTCCCATTTGAGTATTTTTTATAAATATCAACAAAAATCCTTACAAGTAATGTTAAACAAGTATCGTTATTCTAAGAAACATTGGAAAGCAATCACTTTGCCAAGTTTTGTGAGTTTTCTAAACTAACAGCAGAAAATTTGAGCGATCTTTGATTAGGAAGCGGACCGTGTCAACTGTAAAAGGAAGATTACACAAAATTATACGTTCAAAACACGAGTTTGTTTGGAGATAAAGCTAAGTTTGTATCTCTCCGGGTTTCCTCGTAGTCTTAGAAATTAATAAAAGATAAAGAAACGCTATAGATAAGTTGACTCAGATCTACTGTCTTAATTTATTTATATTTTATCTCCCTGCGTTTGTTTTCTCATCTGCGTCTATGAAAGCACCATATTATATTTATTCGTAGTATCCTTACTATCCTAACTAATATTCTAAATGCGAAAGTTAGTTTGTTTTTTTTTTCGCTTTCACGCTAAAACGACTGAACGGATTTGCATGAAATTTGGCACAAGGGTAGACCATGAACCTGAAGAAGGACATAGAATACCTTTTATCCCGATATCCCCCCGAGATCGACACTTATGCGGGTGAAACCGCGGGGCGTAGCTAGTAATTAATAATATTATAAATGCGAAACTGAGTTTGTTTGTTTGTTACGCTTTCACACTACTCCTGGCTCAACGGATTTGGATGAAATTTGGCACATGGGTCGACCTTGACCTGGAGAAGAACATAGCTAGTTTCATAGGCTACTGGATCGCAGACGAAGTCGCGGGCAACAACTAGTTTACTATAAGTACAGGTTTCCATACGTTGTTGTTAATACTAGTGGTCGCCCAGAGGTCGAAATTCGACCATAATTCATTTAAATTTTAAGTTGTTTAGTACATACTAATTCCATGCTGCCATGTCATGATTCAAACGTAGCCATCTTGTGTTAAACGCATGGTAGTGTGTGCAATGTTTTTTAATTAATTAAATTTATTTATAATGCATATTATATAAAAATATTAGCTTTCTCCTTCTCCATATAAACTTTAACTGTGCCAAATTTCATACTCATCCATCCGCGTAATTTTCGTAAAAAGGGGTACAAAGTTTTTGCTTCACGTATTAATAAAATTATTATTAATATTATAGTACTAGCTACGCCTTGCGGTTTCACCCGTCTAAGTCTCGATCCCGTCGGAATATTGGGATAGCAAAATTTCATCCAAATCTGGTACGGTGATTTAGCGTGAAAACGTAACAAACAAACAAATAAACTCACCTTCTCAATTTATAGTAAGGATTCCTTCCTTACGTTATGTTGAAAAAAGCATTTATTTTATCAGTCTTCAAAATACTAACTTATTGTAAATACTCTTTACTTTAAATTGTGCAAACACTTAATCTCCTCGTACAGTGAGGCATGTGAGTGTCGTCAGCTTAAGGTACGTACACGATACCGCACGGCACACCCCGCATGTAGCAGCGACACGTTCACACTACTTTATCTTTACATCGTGGCATAAATAACTCGTGCGGTAGTTTTCTTGGTTAACGTTCCAGTAAGAGGTTGAAACTGTCTTTATGAGTGCGAGGCATGCAGATGAGGTAGACGCGTGTCTCAGGCAGATGCTTCAGCCTTAGGCATGTGTCACAGGTGTGGCTTACCATTCGAAGCCAGGCCTCACACTGTGTGGACGCATCTTAAGAGACTTCGAAAATGATCAAAGTCAAAGTCAAATCATTTATTTCGAATATCCCTTGCAAGGCACTTATGAACGCCAAAAAAAAAAAAAAACATTGATTCTAGTCGCCCCTTCCAAAAGGCAGTTTTCGTATGGAGAAGAATGGGCAAGAAACTCCACCGTTACTCTTTTAAAATGTTTTACAATATTTTGTATATGTAGGTACATTAGTTATATAATTAATGTGAAGACGATGCATCTAAAAATAAAAAATAAAGTACTATACCACAATAGATAAAAATAATTTTAAAAAGAGAGCTTCAACAGATACATTTATTACTTATGTGATAGATACATGGTTCTCACATATTAAAATTCACACATTCACAATTAAACATTGTAAAAGTAGACGATTTTCCAAAAAAAAGTTACAATTAATAAGTCAGTGTGTGAGGAAGTAATCACAGAATGTAAAATCAATGTCATATAATAATTTATGCAACTTAAATTAGCAACCAGTTTGATTATGTTGACTAGTGGTCTTAAGCGTATGAAGTGGTTCGCAAAAGCGGGCTGATACCAGTCGGGGATCATGGAAGGCTCACAAGATCTCATGAACCTCGGTCGAAGTGTGGGAAGGGAACACCGGGGTGGTTTTTAGTCAGACAGACCCCTTCGCCTGCCCTAGGGCGGAGGACATCCACGAGGATTTTATTTTAAAACACGGAACAAAAAAAAAATGTGGTCTTAAGCGTGACTGCTCAGCATAGTGTTTTGGGTTTGAAAGCGATATCGTGCAAAGAGTTTTTGGGTTTTTCTCTCTTCTGGAAATAAAGGCATATTATTATGCTATGTCAACTTCTCAAAACGATTTTAGAATCTTTAAACTTACAATTAAATGTCGTGCCATTTTTCTACTCACGTTCCAAACAGAAACGAACACAAAGATAAATAAACAGCCAGCGAAAATTAACACACCACTTCATCACTGCTGACCCAGAAATGAAAGTAAAACGTCAGAGTGACTGGCCATTCCCAAAACAACGAGGGTAAACTAAAAATATATCAGGAAAAACGAAGCCTTTCTATTTCTGGTTCAGAGCTCCTTTATGAACACGTTGTATTTCAGAGCTATTGTAGGATGAAATTAATTTTGGTTGGTACATTTACTTTGAATTTGTTTTGATTTTTCCACCTTTTTTGTTTCATCTCCTGACCTTTTTATGACCTTGAAAAAAATTCCCATGCCATGCCCAGGCTGTAATCATAGCGATTTATTTACTTGGCGTTTTCATCAACATTAAATCATGGTTCCCTCCTCCGACAGAAGATTAAATTAAATAATTGTATCGTCTGTCTGTGAATACTGTTTAAGATTAAGGGACTGTACTATAAAGTAGTAATTTTCTTTTAGAACAATATTTTTTTTGTAAAATACGAACAATTAATCAAGGAGGTTGAATTTACTGATAAAAATAACAATACATTCATTGTGTAAGCTACTTTTATTATATATATATTTTTTTAGATATTTATAAATTTTTACTGTTATTATCCCTCAGGAGGAGCTCATGGCTAAGTAATAACAGCCGTTCGGGTCGATCCATCAGGTTAAGCTACGCTTGCCGGGGTTGGTTCTGTTTAATCCTACAACCCCCTCTTATCTTAAAGAACGTTTCCAGTTCCTTCATGACACACATAATAGATATCTGAGGTCATCAGAAAACTTGAGACTAGAGATGCCGATGCATTCCACCAGCTTTTATGACAAATCTTTTACAGTTCAAGCAGTACGGTTATGGAATGCCTTGCCCGTGTCGATAAGGCGTGCTCAATCTTTGACCACTTTTAAAACTCTGGTGAAAAAACACTTCCTCTTTCCTTAAACATAATCATTATATATAGTTCCTTATTCTTGTTTCATGTTTATTATTTTATATATATCTATGTATATATATATATATGTATATGTATATATTTATGTGGTTAGGTTTATTCGTTATGTATTTATTGTGTATGTAAATGGTACACCACTGACTACCTGCAGTATTGTCTCTCCTTCTCCCTTTAATCCATCCAAAGGTTGTCTGTAAAAGATCGCTTTTAGCGATAAGACCGCCCATTGTGTCACCCTATGTAACATTTCTAAATTTATTTCTGTAATTTGTATGGTGTGCATAATAAAGAATATTCTATCTATCTTTCTATCTTGGTCCGTGGATGAGTGACCATCCTTACGAACCGAGACTCCTGCGTGCCTCAGAAAGCACATTAAGCCGTTGGTCCCGGCTGTCATTAGCGGATCTTTTACAGTCGTTACTGGTCGTCAGAAGCCCGAAAGTCTGACAACCAGTCTTACTAAGGGGTATCGTATTATCCAGTAACTGGGTTTTGGAGGTCAGATAGGCAGTCGCTCCATGTAAAATTCTGGTATTGAGCTGCATCCGGTTAAACTGGAAACCGACCCCAACATAGTTGGGAAAAGACTAGGCAGATTGATTGACTGGTATTAATAAATAAATAATAATAATAATAAAAATCTTTATTGCAGACCACATGATCCATAAAAACACGATTAAAAAAAATTCTAATAATAACATACAAATTAAAAATAACAAAAATTAAATTCCAACTTTACCAAAAAATTTAAATTCAAATCAAAAACAAAATTAAAATCAAAATCAAAATTCAAATCAAAATCAGAATTTAAATTACCCCACAGCTGGGCAAAGACCTCTCCCCATGACTCCCAGTGCTTGCGAACTAGAGCTACTGTGGACCACTGGTCTATGGTATTTTATGTACACATTAAATAAGAAATATAAACTAAACTAAAACCTACAACAAACTAAAATATGGCATCGAATGAGATGAAAGAAATAAAGGTTTTCTTATTTCCTTCCAAGTCAATAAAAGCAAGCTGTGTTGCACAGACAATGTCTATTGTCCTTATTGTTGGACAGGATGAAATTATTTACTCTTGTCGAGAGCAGACTGAGTGGGAGAGTAAACTCGAGTTGTAACTATTCTTTATGGAGAGAAATGTGGAATAAAATTATGACTAATTATGTGTCATAGTGAAATAATTATTAGCCTTTTTTACTTATACTTTTTGATTCATCTATATTTATACAAATATTTTAAATTAAAGTCGTTTTTTTGTGTTTGTCGGTGTCACCGCGCTGCTCTCCTGAACTACGCAACAGATTTTTATGCAGTTTTCACCATTATTTAAAGAATTTATAATACCGAGAAATAAAAACAAATCTCGATTCTCAAATCATAAAAACGTGCGAAACAGATGTGGGACAGCTGGATCTATAGAATATTATGGACAATCACTTCACACCATCACTTTATTTTTCCAATCCAGTGATACCTACGCGTTTCACGGCGATTGTATCTGCTTCGCAAACTGTGAAAGGTTTATCCTTACCAAAATTATTTATACTGTACCGTACCATATCTAAACAAATCACTACTACCTATTTTTTGTATCAATACAGCCTTAAATATCATTCATAACCAATACAAACACTTCACAATTCACACAAATAAATACACTTTACCAAAAAGCTTTCACGACTGCAGCTCGACTTTCAACATCCATTCCCCATTAATTTTATTTATATTGTTGTTGATCGAATGACACCTTTAATATTAAAGTTGATCTGCGAAGTACTAAAGGTACGCTTACATGGCAACTAAGATTGCGCGATTCTTGGCAATTGTGTTTAACTATGATGCCATGCAATACCGAGCAATTTACGGTATTTTCAAGATTGTTGCAACTGTTCCTGCAAATACCTCCAGCATAAATGCTTCGTATTCTTCTATATTATAGGGCAATATGGAGTAATTTAATAAACTACGCATACCCATTGAATATGGGCAATTAATTTTGGCGACACTTAACAATACTAATAAAAAAGGGGCAATATTTACGAAATAATTTAAAAAATGCTATGCAATTAAAAAGATATTGCTTCACTAAATTTTCCACTGCATGCGGCAATGTGCTGAAAATTACTGTTAAAAAAATTGACCGTGTAAGCGTAGCTTAACTAATGAAAGATAAAGAATAAATAAAAAATAATATCTAATAGGAGATAGATTTTCTGAGTGTCCATTTGAGCTAATCAAATAAAAAATGTAGGTAAGTTATTAGTAAGGGAAAATTGTCGTCGTGATCGAAATGACTTTAACAAAGTTTATTGTTTTAATGAGTTATAAGTTTTTATCTCAGTTATTCTTCTGTTCTTGGAGTTAATATCTTTGAGTACACTTTGTTATTAACAGCTTTATCCACACAATTTTAGTTATAGATACCGCTTTCTGTGATAAGGTTGAATTTTGTTTTAACGTTATTACCCACATTAATGCGTTATTTGTCAAATCTTTTAAAAAGTATTAATGACAGTTTATTAATGCTTTTCTACGCCTTCACCTGAGTCAATTATTTGATTGAATTAGTTTCCTATGATAATATGATTCCTATGATAATGAAGGAAGTTTGGCAATAATTCCTTCTGCACATGTGGCTTCCCTGGTACATCATTAACGGCACATTATGTAAGAGTCTATTAACTGCTCCCAAATTACCATCTTTTTTTTTTTTTTAAACTTTCTTCCTTGACATAATCATCCTAATATTTGACATTATATACCTACAATTTAATTTCAACACTTTATTAGTGGCTTTTGTGTACATGATAATTATTCAGATTTGTTACAGTTGTAATACCAATCATGTCATTTCGTTTAAAATAGGTTTTTATTTTTATTAATTTATTCATATTTTATATACTTAGATTATTTTTTTTCTATTTTGTGAATGTGAGAACACTGTAGGTTTAGTGGACTGTAGATTTATTGACCATCTTCTATCTTGTTAAGTACCTGGTACTTGTTGAAAGACCTACACTGTCCTCCCATACCTACTAATACCTACTGTTATTTAAAAATATTGTAAAAAACAATTATTTTTAAAAGAGTAACCGTGGAGTTTCTTGCCGGCTCTTCTCCATAGGAAACGACCAATTGGAACCGTGCACCTAGCTTCTGACGTTTCATAAGTGCCCATGTAGGTTTATGTGAAATAAAATATTTTGATTTGATTTTTGATTTTGAATATCCTGATAAAAAATTAAAAAAAAACATATTATATGTCGTATTGTTAAAAAAAATTGTTCCAACGACCGCTCTTTATTATAATCGCCAGAACTTACACTAATTCTACAGTAGGAAAAATTATATTTCGCAAGACAAAATACAAAAATATTTCGATACCCACGCCGCTAAACATAGTAAAGCGATTCGCCAGACATATCTGCATGTCTGGCGATCGCTTTGTTCGACTATAATCCGCCGGTGATCATAAATCATTTTCAATCATGTTCAGTATTCACTAATGAAAAGCTCCTGAAAAAAAAAAAGGTACCTACCTTTGTCTTATTCTTAAAAATAGGACAACTATAAAGTATTCTCTTTTCATCAACCCATGTCCACTCAAATGCAGAATATAGGTTTCCTCTATTGCACGCCCTTTTCACTGCAGGTTTTGGAATTCCCGCATCCAACTCTTTCTTGCTACCTTGACTCCTATAATGTTCTGTACACTTTAATGTAATAATATATTATCACAAAATTAAGCCACAATAATTGTGGCTATTTATTTACTGGGCCTAAACAGTTGATGAAATACAATAGATGATGTATAAAAAAAACATAAATAAACATAGATATATAAAAGAAACATAGATGTACCGTCGAAACAAAAAAGAAAATCCACAGTAAATAATATTTCACAAAGTAAATTCGATACTTGCAGCCCTAAAGTCGCTAACCATAGCAAAACGTTCAGGTAATGATGTCTACTGCCAGTTACTACCAGTTAGTAACTGTAACCCGCCGCTGCCCATAAATCATGGTACGCCACGGATCGTTACTCTCCCGTTTCCTGCCAATCGATATTTACGAGCATTGAGTTATCCTCGCGGTGGATAATGTTTTCTGCTATTTATGGATATGAGTATGACCTAGTGAGCGGGTTGTTAATGTATGGTTTTGGGGCTGGAAGATGGTTTTACCATGTTTTGGTGATATGAATGGTACATATATGGGACGCAATGAATACAGAGTGATTCTGAACCTGAACTCATTTTGTTGGATTTTTACTTGTAGGTACTTGAACTGAAAATTTTACTGCAGGTTGTCTTTAACTGAAAAGCAAAACTTATTGGTATCTCTTATAACATGATTTTTAAACTTAATGGAACCTTAGAGATTTCGAAAACATCGTGAGTTAACATCGACTAAAGAAGAATAATATTTTTTTGTTAAAATAACAATTACATTCACAAATAAATTACCTATTGTTTACCGAAATCTAAATGGTTCAATTGCTGGCTTGCCCCAAGCGGTGTTGTTGTTTTCCGTACAATTTGTTCAGTTAGCCGACAAAACGCAACAGTATATTATAATATCATACTCATAACAATGACCACCACACAATTGTCGCGTGGCGGCTAAAATGGTGCATTTATGTGAGATCATGTGGCCGCTGAAACGGCGCAATTGTGTGGGTAACACGCACCTAGTTTCCCGCCGTTTATATCTACTTAGGGTTTGGTTTGCGGAGTAATGTGGAATGTTGTTTGTACTGATGAAGTCATGTTTTGAATTTTACTGATATCTGACCTGAACGTTGATTTCTAACAAAAAAAAAATTCGCTAAAAATATATTTTTGTTTTATTTTTCTTTTCTCATCATTCTGCTAGATATAGCAGAGTTAATTCCAGTTTTATTTAAACTCCAAACAAGTAAAACCTAAATTCTGCAGTTAAAAACAAACACAAAAAAACTTTTCATTGCTCAAAATTGGTTTTTCAATACCGCAACATAAAACTTAAGCCATCATTAGTAGGATGGCTCAATATGGATGAAATTTGGCACACAGATAGTTTATAACCTGCATCAAATTATGGAGTACTTTTAATTCCGGTAGTACGTTCTCGTGGGATATTTTTCGCCATCGTAACGGGGGAAGCCGCTGGTAAAAACTAGTTCCAAATAAAAGAAGACTTCCAACCTACTGTTATGTAGTCATGGTCACTCGAATGAACAGCCAAAATTGTCTATTCAGTGAGCTGTCATTCCAACTCATGTTAGGCAATTACACTATTGGCAGCTCCCTTTACCTAAGTTTTTATGGTCAGATTTTTACAGAATAGATTGGCTGGGATAAGAACAGGTAAATTGGGATAAGGAGGATGGTGGTTACTCGAATTAACATACCAATTAATATACATAGGTATTATGTTCTATTATTTAGTTCGATAATCCTACACAGGTATTAGTATATCATATTCTAGTCGATCAGATTTCGTACAGAACAGATTAAACGATTTCGGATTACCGAAGCCTGTTAACGAAATACCATCGTCAATTATAAAGCTATTTAGAATTTAGATTGCGTTTTAATTGTTGTTAAATTCCATTGTTAGTTGTTTGGCATAAATTGATAGGTAACGGCAAAGTTTTCTAAATTACAAAAATTTTCGTCGACTGATTAGTTTTGTGTTAAATTAAAATCAGTTTTGGTGATAAGTTTTAATGAAATTGGTTATATTAAAACAAACTAAACTATGTAAACTTATATTTAAATACAAAACTTATTAATTTTGTATTAAATTAATTCAAAATATACAAAAGTGATGTTTGAGTTATAATAGCTTAATCATCTTCGGATAATCATTAAAACTAATGTTGATCAAATTAGCTAAAGCCCTATTTACACATAAGCAACTATACTTGAATCGTCAAACACTGTTTCAACTTATGATGTGCCATAAACAATTAAGTCATACTGTGTAGGTACATCAGTCTAAATAGTGACGTGATTAGTTATTTTCAAAAAAAGCGTACATAAATCGTCGTCTGAAAAAAAGCATTTACTTTTGTTTTAGGCAACTCTGCCTACCCCGTACGAGTTACTAGTACGGTACACAGTTAAGGCTTAAATTTAACACTGTTCGAACAATGGTTCCACAAATTCTCACTACATTTTGGTTGAACTAAATTTTGGGCGCAGCCTACATTGCGGTTCGGCGCGTGCTACATATCGGCTACGAAGTGCTACGACGTAGCACGTAGATATCCGCTACGAGCCTACGAGACACGTAGCATGTTGAGCGAAGCATTGTAACGAATGTAAAGATTTTATTTGACGGGTTTGGTTTCCAGTTTACAATGTTCGCGTCGAATAATTGACCACCTAACTTGAATACTTATAGGTAGACTCGTTGAACTAGGTATATACCTACAATT
Organism: Agrochola macilenta; assembly: GCA_916701695.1. Classification (NCBI taxonomy): domain Eukaryota; kingdom Metazoa; phylum Arthropoda; class Insecta; order Lepidoptera; family Noctuidae; genus Agrochola; species Agrochola macilenta. The sequence goes on along the minus strand of OU753554.1, from coordinate 1,661,077 downwards.
CTAACTTCAACTCTTCATTAGTAGGTTTTGTGGACTGGATTTTCACTCAGATTGGTTGCAGTTGTAATGGAAATTATGTCATTTGCTTCAAAAAGGTTTTTATTAAGTACCTGGTACGTGTTGAAAGGCCTACACTATGCTCCCATACCTATTATAATTGTAATTTGGAAATATTGTAAAAGTTTATCACTCAAGTTTCGGGGGGCCTCCCCGAAACTATCAATTGCAATTGTAGTAATATTGTCAATCGCTTCAATTGCATTTGGTAGACGATCAATTTGCGCATCAATATGTATCTATCACGTAAAAAATGACAATTGCAATTGATCGTTTCGGGCCAATAGCCAACCCATAAGGTTGAATCACTTGCACGTCATATAATGACAATATCTTTTAAACATAACTAGGGAATTGTGGGTGTTCTATTAGTACACCTCTATCTAACTCTTTGGGGAACACAGCCGTGATGTTACGTGTGTCTATTTGCTTATGTGACAGTTAGATAGTTTCAAACCTAATGAAGTTTCAATTTACTAGAAAATGTCAAAGGGGTGAAGCAATTACGAGGTCGACTGTACCTAGAAAATTTTAACATAATTAAGTTTTCGAACTCAAACACAAAGCATTTATTTAAAATAAACCAATTACAAACACTTTTGAATTGTCAAGGGGTCGGTCAGTCAGAAAGATGAAGCTTGTTGCCCATTCCAAAGCGTAGTAGGTTCCTATGGAGAAGAAAGGGCAAGAAACTCAACGGACACCACTTTGGAGTTTATCTATGTAAGTCCATTTATGTAACACCCTACATTAAGTCTTATCTATTAATGAATTTCCAACCACAAGTTCGACCTTACCACCTCTAAACCAGTAAAGCAACCTTTCTTTAATCCCATACATTCAAAACCCACATGAGCCCCACTTATCTTACCGGTAAAACATTTCACCTTAACAGGGTGCAGTCCGAAAAATAGGACCTATTTAATTCTACCTTAAGACGTTTTCTAATTAAGGGACCTCCATTGGATTTCATAGTAGGGCGACCATTTTACGAATTAATCTGCCCTGTTTGGGTCCGGATATAAAGTATTCGTGGGTGAACCGTTCTGGGATATTGTGTTCGATGAATCAGGTCTTACGCAGGTTACAGACGGCGGTTTGAACGCTCTGCAAAAAAAAATGCTAGTATTATTATTTTGTTCGATTACCATCAGAATCAGAGGCAGTGGAAAAATCAAACGTGAAACTACTATACAGGGTGCAAAACGACACATGACATAGCCATCAACTACACATCCTGTACAATAAACTAAGACACAACAAACCTGGTTATTATTAAAAAAACGTCAATTTTTTTTAACTTTGGCATTCAATATCTCCGCATCCAAAAGGTACCCAGGTATGATCCAGTACATTTTTTTATCACAATCACGGAGAAAACAAGTGACTCTCGGCTTCGTTGAGCGTCTTTTTACAAAAAAAATGTTGATCTGCATTCACAGATTTGGAAAAAAAAATACAGTTAGCAAGAAAATGGGTAGTTTTAAAAAAAAAATTTTTTGAGGCCAATCGATCCTGTTTCTTATAAGAATCAAAAAACTCTACTAGACCAACTGAGGTTTGAATACTAGAAAATTCATACATACATTTCGTAAGAAAGAAACTCCAACATACTTTATTATGATAGACAGACTAGCCAAACAGAAACAAAAAATTTAAACTTCAAACGAACACCCGTCATAATTTTATTTACTCTACGAACAAGATAGGTAGTTTGTTGCTTGTGATGTCCGACGTTCTGAGAAAAAAACCAGCCCAAGTGCGTGTCGGACCACGCACAATGAAGGGTTCCGTAGTTTTTGATTTATTTGCGAGTATCAAAATAAGTATGTCGTATAAATGGCCGTATTTTTTATTGCGTTGACTTAGAAGCTGGATTTTTTTTTAACTTCAAGGGACCACAGACCTACGTATTTGATGTTATTTCAACATCCTCCACGCGTTCCTGAGAAAAAGGGTCGTGAGAGACTGATGGACGGAAAACGATGTGATCCTAAAAGGGTTTCGTATTTTCCTTTTGAGGTACAGAACTCTAAAAATTACCTCAAATTATTTATAACTTTCAGACTTGTTTGGAAAACGTTAAAAAAGACAGTCCTCTTCAAAAGACAGAAATTGGAAAAAAACAAACTACCCCTGTAAAAAGTTTTTTCAAAAGCAACAAGGGTTCTAAATTTTGTTCTCTATTCGTTCGAAATTTGAAGTTAAATTTGTTTTAGTTTAGTTTCGGCCAGTCTATCATCGTAAAATAGTAAGTTGGAGTCACATTTCCTATGAAATGTATGGGAAAAGTTTTTTGCGATTTCTGACTTTTCTAGTACTCAAAGCTCAGTTAGTTTAGAAGAGTTTTTTGATCCTTATAAGAAACAGGGTCGATTGGCATCAAAAAAAGTTTTTGTGACAACTGCTCATTTTCTTGCTGACTGTAATTTTTTTTCAAAATCTGTGAATGCAGATCAAAATCTTTCAAAAAGTTAAGGACAGTCTCTTAAGACCGTTTTCCTGTAGCTACAACGTTTAAGGTAGCTGTCCTTACTGCCCCATCTCAAAAATCCACCCTGTATAGATAACAATTGCTTGCTGTACTTACAGTTTACAGCAAAGAGTGCATTAATCCAATAACATAACATAGACCAAAAAACTTCATGCAAACTTAAAACTTAGTTTTACTGCGACACCTAATAACTTAAGTTACCACGCTTTAGTGATCACACAGATCGGTGGTCTTACTAAAGCTTATCGCTTCCCCATACTAGGATTTTCTCTTGTTCAGTGTTTGAACGATGTAAGCCATACAAATATTTGGGTCTGTACAAGAATAATCCGTAAACCGCCAAAGCCAGTGCACCATGAAGCCGTCAAATATTATTTAACCAAACTAGAAAGCCTCGTATGCCGTTTCGAAAAGTATACAATTTCGCTTGCCTAGAAATATTATTGAACACTTTAACTTTTACTGACGCCAGCGTAGATGACTTCTACTCAATTATGCGTAAAAAAGTTGCCTCGGTGGTGCGACAAGTACGGGGGAGCCCGAATAGCGTCCTAAGGATGATTAGCGAGAGAAACGATACTGTTCTGCTCAGCAGGTTCACTGAACTCCATGTGTTGCGAGACCGATGAGCCTACTGTGCAGGGGTAGACGGTGTGTCTGGTACTTGTTGATAGGCCTACACTGTCCTCTCATACCTTTTAACACTGTAAAACCATTTACTTTTAAAAGAGTAACCGTGGAGTTTCTTGCCGGCTCTTCTCCATAGGAAACGACCGATTGGAACCGTGCACCTAGCTTATGACGTTTCATAAGTGCCCTTGTAGGTTTATGTGAAATAAAATATTTTTAATTTGAATTTGTCTAGTTTGTTCTTTTTACTTTTTAGTTACTAACATTAGTTGTAAGCAAAATTCTTGTTACTAACAACCTTGCCTATGGACTTTTTTGTTTGAAATAAATGATTTTATTTTATTTTATATCTTATATATAATGATTGAGCCTTTTTTAACCTCAAATAATTACTATTTTTGGGTCCTCGTCTTTCTCCTGCCCTTATCAAAAATTTATTAGGGTCAGCGCAACATAAATATGTCCCTTTCTTCCATGATATTTCGCTATAACTCGTCCTAAAAATACTAAATACCCAAGTAAGATCGACAAACTTGGATGTACTGCTCGCCGGCCGTTGCCTCGGTTGGTCACAGTTCTAACCTAACCTAACCCATTTGGTCTGGCTGTCTTAGCTTAGTTACTGCGACCACAGTATGAGAAAAAGTCAGAAAGTAAAAAATAAGCACATTCATCAAAAAAGTGTGCATAATGTAGAAACCCATGAATGAACAAACCTAAACAAAAGTGTACTGTTGGATTTTCAACTTTCGACCAATAACCGAGCGTTGGAAATCCAACAGCGCGCTTTTATTTAGGCATTTATATAGGTATCGTCTAGTATTAGTGAAAGGAATAAGTAGCAGCCAGGAATCTAGATTAACTCAGTTAATAACCCCTCCCATTACGTGTGACTTATAACTGGTGGAATTTGAATGTTGTTGTAACAAGAACCATCACAAAGCCGTGAACTACGCAATTTGTTACATCAAACTAAGAAACATTGACCAAAAATAATTGCTGGGAAACGACTTTTATTAGTGAAAATTCATTCTTATGGGTGCATACAACGGTACAAGAGTTGTGAGGGTATTTCAAGTTAAGTTTTATAATTTAAAATTTGTTTTCGTATAAAACCGTCAGAAAAAGTTGGAACTTTGATCTTCAATAATTCCATAATCAAAAGGTTCCCAGGTGTGGTCCAGTACAAAATCATGATCAAAGTGACTGTAGGAACAAGTGACTCTCGGCTTCGTTATGCGTCTTTTTACAACCGTTTCACTACTACTTAATCTTCGGGGATACAGGAGTAATGATCCTACGTTATGTAAATGTTGTCAATAGAAGCCATGACGTAACTCGAGAGTCATGAACTTAAAAGGGTACCTCCGGACCGCTATTTAAAAGGTCCTGTAATTAAGCATCAGAGTAATAGCGGCTTAAGCAACTAGAACAATTACTTAGCCACTAAAATAGATAATTAAACCGTAGGAGACCTGAATTTAATGTATTGGGAATTTACAAGTAAATTGAATATACAGTTTCCTTTATTTGGATTAATAAAATCAATTACTAATTAATTGCCTATATTGTTTCCATCGCCACTAATGGGACTATAGCCACAGATGAATACAGATGTTTTACTCGCATTTTAGGTATGAAGCTACAAATAAGCAGCGGGCTCGACTTGTTGGGCCAATTCTGTGAGTGTAACGTAGTCAGAAGATCTAAAAGTTACGCGATAGAAAGAGAGGCAACTTCTAGGTGAACATAACTGTAAGTAATTAGCACTGTGCGACCTGAATTGCACTAACAAGAGGCGATTTTTATTAAAATGATTTTGCGGAGTGAACCTTCTGTACTAATTTGTGCTATAGCCTCTTCATGAGTGTGAAACTCAATTTGGGTACAATAATTTAGTACGTTACTTTAATACCAAAATTTATTATACATTTATTTTATTCACAGGGCGATTTAAAACACTGTTCTTACATCTAATTTACACAAATCGGGGAATAAGGTTGACCAACATACAGATACCCAAATTCACGGGAAACTACGAGGAATGGCAACGATTCTATGACCTGTTCCATACACTAATTCATGACAATGAGCATCAATCACCTGTTCAGAAACTGCACAAATTCTGTGAGCAAATTCTCTTCTACTCTTCTACCTAGCCTTTTCCCCACTATGTTGGGGTTGGCTTCCAATCTAACCGAGTGCAGTTGAATACCAGTATTTTACATGGAGCGACAGCATATCTGACCTCAACAACCTGGTTACTGGGGAGCAAATTAAACATTACAAACTAGTGAGAGTGACTTTAGTACAGAATGTGCTACAGCATGTACCATGTCTTGCAGTGGATTCATTACAGAGATTGGCGGACCTTGAATTTAATTAATGAAAATTTTGTGGTTGTGGTGTTGACATGGATAAAGTCTGGCCTAGCAGTGCTAGCACAGACAAAGAGATAATTGTATTTAAAAAATAACTGGTAATATTTAAACTGCACCACAGTTTTCGTTACTTGGCAAAACATGGGAGAAAATATTTCAATATAAAAGATTATTATTTTGATTCAAGTATTCGGGCCCGGGGAGATATTTATATTGCCAGTTTTGATAATATGATGGTAATTGGGATATGCTTATTTTAAGAATTGATTATGATTTTACTAGAATTTTAACAATATACCTACAATTTTAAAACTGTATTTAAAGAGTATTGAATAATAACTAGACTGTAATGAACATGAGATTTAATACTTGATTAATGTATCAATTTAATTTTTCAATCAATAGATAAATCCAGTCTTAAAAGTATGTAATGGCAGCAAAGTTTTTATCTTTCATAATCATTGTCACCGCCCGTCATTGTCATGCATTTGTCATGTCATTTATGCTTTGCACAAACCTTTATATATTTATCATAGAGAGAGGTATTAAAAGACAAACATCAAAATATCCTATGTGTTAGAAAGAATACGCTTTAGTACGTATTGACCCCGGCTTGTTCTAGAACCAAAAATTCGAAGACATATGACATCTACCAACCCGCACTGGGGCCGCGTGGTAGATTACAGCCCACTCCTTCGCGAAGAAAGGAGGCCGGTGTCCCAGCAGGGAACATTATAGCCTGGTTATATTATATATATATTACAAATATACTTAACAGCCAAATAAGCAACAGTTGTCCAACTTAGCCAAAACCTAGTCAAAGCCATAAAATTTAACTGACCACATAAACACACCGATATTGAACCAATTCGCTTACACGCCATATTACACGTTTTAATAATGCTGTAGCACCGTACATTGTACAACAATGTTTTAATAGTGTTTGTACAGTATCTGGACAAACAGTTTGATTATAAGGTAGATTTGTTAGAATCCATAGGGAAATTTAAAATTTAATGATGGGAGGTTATTTTGCAATTTGATGTTTGGCCTTTTAATGGGATTATGATACACTGAATGTTCCTATGGGTTTTTAGGCACATAAGTCACTTATGTACTCTGTATCTGTATCTATAATTATGTACTGAAGTAAAGTCAGGGAAAATTATTGTTAAGTAAAAGGTAGGTAATACGGGCTGGTTTCCGCAACTGCATGTCAAAGCGCGTATTTTTCGGAAGTATTAATTATTAAATTGTTTGTTTATTCAAATCACAATCATCATTCTTCGGCAGTTGTGTGAAATGGCTTTATAACAGCAATATGACGTAGGTAGCTTATCAATTATTTCCTCGCCTGTACATGCATAACTTGTAAATTCAAGTGTCTCAAAATCCAACTAAGAGGTTATACATTCTTACTCTAGTTGTAAGATGGAATTTGAAATATTACGTCTAAACTTGTATGTAAGGCGTAACAATTCGTCTTATTTCACAACTTGGAATTAGTTTTAGAGTTAAAATTACTAACCCATCCTAACTTTTATAATTTAATTCGTCTCAAAATAAAACTAAGAAACTTTCTAATTTTAGTTTAGTTGTTGAACAAAAAAATGTGGTTTGAATTATAAACCATTTTTTTTTACATTTTCTCAGTCCTTGTATAGCCTGTTTAACAACTTTCAATAGAATCCTACGCCAATGTAGATCGCTACGTTTTTTCGCCGTAAAACGTCTCGTGTGAAACTATCTTTAGGTTCGCAAAGACAGATATTAAATAGGTATTGATTCCGAACTAACCTCGAGACTATAAGTAAAGTTTTTTTTTGCTTTACGTATTTTAAAGATATTTTTGTAGAGTGTATCTTTATATAGAAATGAGCCAGTTTTTTCGTACTGTGACTGTCAATTGGTAAGTACTTGGAAAATGTTCTACATACTTATTGTAAAGATGTTTTTGTAGTGTTTAAATTATGAGATAATTTGATGCTAACGTGACTGTCAAATAATATTCGTACCGTCGGCGTGCGTGTATGACCAGATGTATGCACGTAAACGTGGCAAAAGGAGTATGTAAGGATTGTTGCAGGTGGCGTTCTGTACTACCCCCATGGGAAGAAGGCGTGAGTTAATGTAGGGTAAATCCAGGATAGGTGCCCCAATGGGATAGGTACCGTGACTTTGAATACTCAATGTTAGAAATATCGTAGGCCAAAATCGTACTATACAATAGGAAGCGCCCCACCGCAGACCCCAGTGCCACGCCAACCGTAGGGGACATGCGCACGCGTTTCGTCCGTAAGTGTAAAAGTCTTCCGCGGGGAGACCTCAGCAAGCGTTGAAATTATAATCGTAAGTACTTACCATAGAATATCTTTTTACTCCGTTATAAATTCTATTTTTTTATTTTTTATTTGCTGATGTTACAGTTTAAAAGCACACGGAATAATGCTTAAAATTATAATTTTCTTTTTATCTTATTTTTAATTAAAAAAGGCATCTATCCTGTGCCAAAAGTATAGTTGCCCCATCTGCTGTAGATAGGGGCATCTATCCCTAACTATTTCTATTAATGTTTTCATACCGCAGGTGGAAGAAATGCCTCGCAAATAAAGAAAGCCAAGAAGACAAAGGAAAATAACAGAAAAGAAAAAAAAAGAAACCGGAAACCATACCAAGCGGTAGCAAAACGAAAAATAAGGAAAATAAAAGAGAAAAAGTGAAAGCAAAGAATCAGACGCAGATATATTATAGTTCTAGCAGCAGTGAAAATGAGATGATTAAGAAGAATGAGAAAGAATAAAAAGAAAAAGAAGAATTAAGATGAAGTAGAAGAATCAAGAAGACTAAGAAGAAGAAGAATAATACTTATAAAATTATCTATCGTTAGTTCTGAAAAGTATATTGATTGTGTTGTGTAGATGTTTATGATGATTATTATACAAGAACAATAAAAAAAATGCTTCTTTTGTTGGAGAATTCTTTATAGATTACATAATTATGTCTCAAATTAATGTTAAAATATTGAATAGAAACTTGAAAATTGAAACTAGTCCGTTTTATTTCAATTAGCATCTAATATTGAAGCATTCATACAGCAAGTCTTCTATCCCTCACGGTAGGCATCTATCCTACTTTTGAGAGGGTAAAAAAAAAATATTTTCCTCAAAATCTATGAAAGTTATGTACAAACAAAAGGGGTACCATCATAGATTAAAGATCAAAGTTAGTATATGCAAAAGACATATTGCCAATAGATTTTTAATTAATAAGTTATGGCTCCCTATCAAAAAGTGGGGCAGCTATCCTGGACTTACCCTATGTATGTAGCGGAGGAGGGTATGTGTCTCTTTCGTTATCATCAGGCATCATAACACAACAACACAACTATTCGAAACGCGCGACAGTTTCTAAACGTCTTCACCGCTTGACCGCTACCCACGAAGTCTGCTTCTGCTCTGTTGAGCCCCAGTCGTCGGCCGGTCCGAGCGTTATGTTGTGGATTTTGTCGGCGTCCCGATTAGTCAACTATGTAACGTATTTCTGACATATGTATGTAATTAAAGAAATCTCGATGTTTTGTCAAGTCGTAAAACCGTACGAAGCAGGAGCAAGTTGCGAGACAGTCGCGATACTTTTACACGAAGAGGTGATATAAATGACAATTTTAAAATAAAACTTTAATAGCAGAGCGTAATGAATGTTTGTTTATTTATTTATTTGTTGTTCCCCTTACTTACTAACAAGACATGATAGGAACTCAATAAATACAGGCTATAGCTAGTATTATTACGTTTCGCTAGGCCTGGTAATTACCCGCATCAGACGAGGCTGGGGATTATTATCTAAATAGTTCATAATTAATACCACTACCACAGCGCTGTAGTTGGTTTATTAATAAATTAATAATTATCAGTTTCAATTTGGGATCATGCTTATGTAAGGTTTCAATAGACATTTGTGGTAGATGCGTTTTATTTTCCTGTGGAACGAAACTATATATCAATCAATACTTAATAAAAAAGACGCCAGTTCCACTTCCGTTCATAAATAAATGTTGATTATGTACCCGATTAATGTGATTCTGTTTTAATACTTAAATTAACCACCAATTTGAATGATTAGTTTATACCTTCAAAAATATTGTTTCCTTGGGCTTTGTAGGGCCAACCATCCTTTTGTATTTAATTGTGTGAAAGGTAGGATAGATAATCTTTATCCTATTAATTGAATAGCCGCAACAGCTAAGGTACTGAGGATGAAAGTCGTAAATAATAAAATGCGCCTTTTATTCTTAAACTTAATGTTGTTGTAATTGGTGAATTGTTAGTGCTGTATTTGTGCTACATTGAAAGCGCTTATGGTTTTACTGCTTTTCTACTAAGTTTTAGGTAATTTCCGCATTGTTTTTATAAAAAAGCAGCGCTTCTTTTCGAAAAAAAAAATTCATGTATTATCAATACTAAAATGTTATAATACTAAATTAAGAGGAGATATGGGCCGAAAACTGGTACATTCACAGAATTTCGAAAAATGAAATAACTAAATAACAGCATGGGTTTTCCCGTTTTTCAATTTAATTTAATTTACTTATTGTTAGGTACGTCTTTTTTAATATCGGGGGCATTTAACTGTTAGAATTATGTTTTATTTACATTTGCACAAATTAATCAGCGAGTAATTGGCATGTTTAAAAATCGAACGTGATTCCAATTGTTTCTACCTTAGGCCCCAATTACACTATCTTATACCTACTTATCATACAAATATGATTTCTGATCTGTCAAATTCTATGATCATAGTTAAATGATGTTATTCTTCAATTTTACATATTACACTTATGATCTTAAAATCTACTACTTAAGGCGAAAGCGTCAAGGTAGCCCGCGAAATTCAAATTTTGTTACGTTTTTTGCAATTTGCAGGTCAGTATCATGTTGTAAGTTGATTTAAATATGATTCGCGGCTGTATCAAATATATATTTATTTATAGAATTGTTATCATAAAAATGATCAATACAAGTCTCTAAGTTCATATAATTCCATTGAATGACTATTTCATGAAATCATGACATTTGACCATTGTGCTTACTTATGGAGTTGTATTCCTGATTGTAATGATTGTAATTATGTGAAACCATATTTGTTACGGTCGCGAATCATATTTTAATCAACATAAAACCTGACACTGACCTGCAAAATGCAAAAAAACTAAAGAAAATTTGAATATCGCGGGTTACTTTAGCGCGTGCCCCTTAATCAAGATGGATAACAAATTACCCGTATTTGATTTAGCCATTTTTGAGGTTAAACGGATATGATCATATTTGTACGCTGGCAAAGGATCCCTTAACGTATGATCATAGACAATATGAATCATAATAATAAGCAGTTATTATACCGATGACGGTATGTACCTATGAAGGTTCTTCGTATAAAAATGACTCATACATCTTTGATCATAATTCTATGATAGACTAATATGACTCTAAATCGTCAGCTAGTAAGTTGACGATTCAGATAGAAACAGAAGGAATCGTACCATCGTTTGGAAAGAACTTTGACAGTTTAGTAGTAACTTAACTGTCAGAAGTCTGTCTAAACAACGATACGATACTTACCATCGTTTGGACAAAAACTTGACATTTATACATGACACTTCACAATGAAAAACTGACACTTTTCGGGTGATTACGGTTTGATACTCGAACTAAACTCGCCGCTTAATTAATGCAAATGTAAATTAGTCATTAAGTCGAGTAATTTCAGTACATTATCATTATCATCATCATCATTCCAAAAGACGTCCACTGCTGAACATAGGCCTCCCCCAAGCACCGCCACTTCGACCGGTTCTGTGCTTCCCGCATCCAGCGGATTCCTGCGGCCTTCACAAGGTCATCGGTCCATCTTGTGTAAGCCTTCCGATGCTGCGTCTTCCGGTACGCAGTCATCATTCCAGAACCTTTCGGTCCTATCGATCATCTAATCTGCGAGCGATGTGTTGCCCACTGCTACTTAAGATTTGCAATTCTTCGGGCTATGTCGGTTACCTTGGTTTTCCTGCAGATCTCTTCATTTCTGATTTGATCACGTAGGGAAACTCGAAGCATCCAAGCTCCGCTGCCCTTTTGGGTGACTTTTACCCTTCTAATAAGGCCCATTGTGAGCGACCACGTTTTAGTGCAATAGATCATCACTGGCAACACGCACTGGTCGAAGACTTTCATCTTGAGACACTGGGTATGTGGGACGAGAACATAATATTGTGTAGCTTCCCGTACGCTGAATTTCAGAGCCGTCAACATAAGTTTGACAGTCAAGCTATTTTTTGTGTTGTAAAATTCATTTACTTTGAAGTTTCACATAGTAGCAAAGCACTACAAAAACCAATTACTTTTTATTGTCCCTACTTGACAATAAAGCTAATCAAGTCTTCACCCGAAATATAAAGGAGGATGTTAGGAACAAAACGTCGAAGCTTCGTAGGTACAACAAAACGCGATTTTTTATACGGACGGCAATCTGATTACTGGAGTGACAGATGATACTGGCATGTGTTTTATTTGACACTGGATATTTTTTCTTTTTTTTTGTTAGGAAATAAAAGAAATATAAAGGAAAACACGTCATCTTGTTAGGTACCTACCTACACCCCACTTCTCAGATATCAATATTTAACGAGTCCAGCCTCAGTCAAGACTGTCTCTTAAACTCTACTGTTACTGTTTGTTGTTATTGCTGATGTTGTGACTGTTTGTTGTCTTAAGTGTATCGACGCAATGCAAAATATTTTTTGTGATTTTTCTGCACTAGTAACTAATAATATTTAGTTAATCAATGACGTAAAGCAACGCCTGTGAATACGACACTAGTCAAAAGAAAGTTTTAGTCGTTTCATTAAAGTTTTATTACCTACCAATACCAATTTAAAGCTACCAAACAACTTTGTATTCTGAATAATTTACATGAAAATTAAAAAAGACCTATTTCACTGTGTCGTATCCGTGTTGATTATAAATTAAAACCTTCATGTATTAATTAATAACTGAAACGAAACAACTCCTAAATGAATTATGTATGTCCCTCAAAATTCTCGACCCGACTAGAATTGAGAATATTAATAAAAAAATCCTTTCCAAACCTGTTTCGAACGAATATTTTAGCTTAACTCTTGCAAAAAAGCCTCATTCATCCCATTTGATCCAACAAAGGCCGGAAAGCTTTATAAATTCAATTAATAATAACCGGATCGCCAGCCGTGTATGGAAGATCAAACCGGGCCGAATTAAAATCAATACCCGGGTGAGATTGTGTCACCCGGATAAACTTGGAACGTTTATAGGCGAACTAATTCGAACGGCTATTCCTATTGTGGTTTTTAGTCGGATTAATCTAGAATTATGTTATTGTGAGTTGTTATTTAGAGTCAGCCCATTTTGTGTATATTTTGTTTTTGTTTTATAGGATACAATTATAGAGAGAGAGAGAGAGATATACAATTATACAAAGGTATAACTATAACTAAAATATTGAAATGTGTATGAAATTATAAAGGAATGTGTATGAAATAACGTATCAGGGTTACATAAAGGATTCGTTTTTTTTTAAATAAACATGAAACGAATTAAAATATAAAATAATTTCTAAAATAATCAAGATTTCAAGCAGCAAAGTATAAGCTAAACAAAAACATTTTATTGTAAGTAAACCAATTCGTTTTTAGAAATAGAACACAGGCACGCGTTTCTAAAGGAAAATTATTATCAATGCCCGCCTAGATTGTATTGTGCTCATAAACTTAGAAAAGGGAGGTTTCCAGTTGAATTAATTCAATACCGAGTTATTTCTGTTCAGGCGTGGTGATATTAATTTTGGCGTAAGGCTCTGCACTGACGTAAACAAAACTGTCTTTAAATATCAGATTATAGCCATCAGAAAGAATTGATGGTGCGCGCACCTCAACAAAACAGTCCCATTGCATAGTCAAAGTTAACAAAATGAACACAAAAATTGATTTAATAACTATTCTGTCAATTACAGAAAATACTGTTTTGTTTGTGTGAACGTTGAGTCAGGGAAATAAATTGTTTATCAAATAGGAATGATGCCTGGGTAAAAAAAAGAAAGTCTAATTAGTCCGTCAGTCAGATAATAAAAAAATAGTAGACACGTATTTTTTGCTTTAACATATTAATAACAAAATACTTAGATCAAACGCATTTTATGTTGGATTTGGAGTTGGAGTCGGGGTCGCTACGTCACAAGTAAGTATAAAATCTACATACTCGTGACGTCATGGCACATTCTAAGTCAATGTATCGCCGTAATCTTTAGACTACGTAAAAAAAGAAAAAATACGTCACCAATCTTTTTTAACAATCTCCAAGAGGAGTAATAAAATAAAAAATTGTCATCATCCCTATTGGCACACTGTATTATTGTATATTTGTTGTGATAAAGCCATTTCATACAACTATCAAAGAATGACAGTTGTGATTTGAATTGACGTTCAATTTATCATGTGTGTCAATTTGATATACAATTAATTTCTCGGACTTTTCATTACATTCTGCCTGTTGACAGTTTACAAAATACATATTGTAAAATGGCTACTTACTAAAATTCGGAGCGGGGACAATTTTCATAAAAGTCATTAGTTTAATAGTAAATTGATACATTTATCAAATATTCAACCAACTGAATTGTTACTGACTAATCACAAATTAATTAGTTTGTTACTTGGTTAATTAACTCATAGATTGATTCCCTCAACACGTTGATTGATTCAGGGATTAACACAGTGATTGATTCAACAAATGCTTGATTTATTATTCATCTCTGAAAATCTGTAGGTAATTCTCTTCAAGATTCATCTCAGTGATATTAACTGCATACGTACCTACTGTGGTATTGGTACCATTTCCATCGCCGGTATTCAAATATTTGCGAGAAAATGCTGCTAAAACCTTCGTCGAGTTCTATAAAAGTGCGGAGCAAGATGTTTACTCGCCACTTGTTAATATTTGCGTAACGCAAGATCTACGAGCGATAACATCTGTATTTGTCAAGTTATAAAAAATACGACCGCAACCTTCCCACTTTCATATGTATGTCGTAAATTCGACCTGATTCTTATTACTTTACTTAGCAAAGTAACGCCAACTCTGAAACAAAGATGATAAAGTTTATTTTTGCTTGTGCTATAACTGTTCTTTTACTTATTCCACGTTTGGAACTGGACTACGGGTGTGACGTCAGTGACCCCGATCTGTCGTGCACTAACAATACACGCTGATATTCGCCTTAATCGTTTTTAATTAACCTGCATGTTGACGTGTCAGCCTGTATGTCAGGGTGCAATTATTTTCGACTTACGATCAAGTCCTGATTATGACTGTGAATTTTTGTTTCGGTACAGGAAAAATTCACACAAATGAGGGTGAGGTTCGCCTTCGTTGTGTTTCGTCGAATACATGTTTTTAATAACTTGTTTTTGTATGAAACTGTAATAATTGAATACTTGGACGTTTTAAAACGTGAGTAGCGAATTGAGAATGTTGTTTATTTATTAACATTTACGCGAAAACGTAATATTCAGAATGTTTTATTGCAAATATAATATTAAGATCTTTTTGGAGTGCCCTATGTTTAGCCGTGGGCTTAAATAGGTCGAGTTTGTAAATTCATTGATTGATTAATTAATTTAGGTTGATTCATGATTGATTCAAGAAGTTTATCAAAATCTATTTCCAACCTCTAGAAATTGCTTCTAACATTATAATTATTTATATATCCTGCGAAGTCTCAAGTAGTAGTTTGCTTTCACTAGTCTTTAAGGTATTATACCGAACTAAGATACATTGAGTGCCACTTGGCACTCCATATAATCTTAGTTAAAGTACTCACTTTACCTCGGAAATTAATATTGAAACTAAGTTAAATACGAGTTCGCACTTAATGTGTACACAGAACTTAACGCTAAAAGCGATATGTTTCAAACAACCTTGGAATTGGAATAGTTACAAAAGACGAAATATTACTACTAGCTAATCTGAAAATCTCGCCTACATATTACTGAACATCGTCATGTCAAAAGCTTAGGTTTGGGGAACATCCAGCAAACTGACTAAAACATGTGCAATGTTGAAAAGTCAAAAATGTTTTTAAAACTTTTTCAAAGCATACAATAGCGACACAAACCTAAAATTTAGCTTTCAGCTCGGCTAAAAGCGTCTCAAACACATTTTATCTGACCGTTCCGAGTGCACGTCTCTATTCCCATGGTATTTCGCTGAATTTCTGCACTTCATTATAAATGTATGTGCTGAAATCCTGATATTTCAGGATTTCCTCGTCGGCTTGAAAATTTAATATCTACGCCCCAAGTTTTTTATTCGCACCGGATTTATTGAGAACTCCTGTTATTTTCCTTAATAACATATTTTTGCACGTGAAAATCAAGAGGATTAAATTCGACGCATGATTTTTGTTTAAAGTGTAACTTTTGTGAATTCACGGTATTGTAAATGTATTTTTTTAATATACCTAGCAATGGTAAATGTTTTTGTTTGAGTGATAAGTTTAAAGTTATTTTAATTAAGTCCTTAAGACACAATAGTGTTAAAAATATATACAATTTTCGTAAAGAATTGAACAAAAAACGAGTTTCGAAAACATTCATTAGGTAACATGCAATCATAACCGAATCATCGGAATCGCGATCCTCGTTTCAACAACACATTCTGTTTCATATAAGTATTAATCCGCTTAAAAATTCGTCGAGTTTGTTCGTTATAATTGACATGGACGATAATAAGTTTTAATAACAGCACGGGATCCAATTACAGGGTACCGTACGTGGGAATATTGGAATAACGTATTAAGAACTGGGTAAAAACGGTTATTTTGATAACGATGCAGATAGGGAATTTGAAGGATAAAATAATATTAAAACCCAATTCATTTCACCAATCTCTGTTAGACATTATGTCATGTGAAGCATTTTGAAGGACTGTTTTAAATATTGTACGTATTTATGGCTCACCAGTGCCTTAATAATATTTATATTATTTGATAAAATTGGATGAAAATGATCCACGGTTGATTATTTTAACAACATACATAGTATTTTGAATATATTTTACAGTCACAACGGAAACGTATGAAAAGTTGAGACAGACAAAAACATAACTAGGTTGAGAAAAAGATCTCAGTATATATTTTTCAGTTGTATCTTCATTACGACGAGAGTATCATTCGGTGTTTCCATTTGTAAATTCCAAGTAGTAGCCCTGACTTTGATCGAACATGTTAGTGTAGTACTTTCACGTCTGCCTAAATCTTCTAGGTAAACAAGCATTATGCATGAGGTTTATTATAGAGGAGGTGTTCTTTGAATATATGACTTAAACCAATAAGGTTTATGTAATATTTTTGCTGTGTTGTTGGGGGAAAGATTAGTAGTTAATAAATAATTAAAAGTTAAGGAGAGTCTCTTACGACCGTTTTCTTGTAGCGACAACGGTTAGGGTTTCTTATATGGGCCCTTATATTTAGGGCCCTTATATGCTCTATTTCAAAAATGCACCCTGTTTTTGTCATGATTTACTGCTTAGCTCCACAAAGGTACAGCGTGTTGATATTCATTTAAAAGGTTAAATCTGTAACTATCTGCAATATTCCAACCATTTGGATCATCTTTTTACAATATGCTGTAAATTATAGAAGAATACGAACATAAAGCAATATTGCTCATCCCCCGTAGCAAATAACGTGATAATTTATAGCTTAGACGTACTAGATTTATAGGGCATATCTTTGCAAAATTTTAACAAAATCCATCGGGTAGTATTTGTGTGATGCTGGGATATACATTCAGACAAACAGACAAAAAATATAAAAACTATATTTTCGACATCAAAATCGTTCTCAGACCTTGTAGCAATGTCGTTTTTTTTTTTCAAAAATATTGCATGTATGGTATTGACTTCGCTTAGATTTTATGTATACTTAGGGTATTAAATACAATACGTAGCTGTATAAATCGCTTAGCTATATCAAATACCCTAACTAATATTATAAATGCGAAAGTGAGTTTGTTTTCTTGGTCCGCTTTTACGCTAAAACGGCTGAATGGATTTGGATGAAATGGATTGGCACAGAAATAGACAATGACCTGTGTTAGGACATAGGATACTTTTTATCAAGGTAGTAATTTGCATGGAATAATTTCCAACCACGCGGGCGAAACCGCGGGCAAAAGCTAATAATAAATAAAAGTGGGGTTTCCATCAACCAAAATCATAAATGCATTATGATACTCAGCACAACAGCACATTGTTATCGTATATATCGAAAAGCCAGTGCAGCGAGTCGGTTGAATCCAAATACATTTGATTAACGATCGCAACGTTAATCGTCAGCGGCTCGATTAATGACTCGATACTACTCGATACTGAGTAATGGACTTTCGGCTCGACTGAGATCCGACCATCTATTATGGTAGTAGCTTAGTATTGGTTTAATGTTGGGGTAGGGTTATAGCGTAGCGTAGATGTACTTATAGAGTACCTAGCGTCTTGTCTTTTGTGATGGTTTTTGAAGTGTATCTAATGAAAGAAAGAAATAAAAATTGGTTTATTTGTCACAGAAAAACGTGTATATAAAAAGACAAAAGTAATCAGAAAGAAAATAGATCTAAGTACATAATGTGAAATCGCGAGCATAAAACAGATTAGATGGCAGCTGCACGTCATGACAGTAACAAGAAGGCTTCCACTCAACATGACGCTGATTTTCTGTGGTCACCCGAAAAAGACGTACTGAAATCAAGTCAGATTCAGAGATTTGTAAATAATAAATAGGTTACAAATAAAATAAAAATAACTAATGACTTAATGGCCTGAAGGTTGTCGGGTCTACTCCTTATATACTTTGGAATTGCGGATTTAAATCATGGCTTACGTATTACCATAAACTGTGACCCTTGTAAGGTTTCGTACCCAAAGGGTGCCAACGGAATCCAATTACTACGGCTCCGCCATCCGTCCGTCCGTCTGTCACAGGACTGTATCGAATCGTATTGAACTGTCAAAGTTGACAAAAACCCTAAATTTAAAAATCCCCGACACAGACATTTCCACATTTCTCTTTCCTACTCCATTACCAGACCCTGTTCACCATCTATCTATCTATTGAGACCATTCCAATGATTCCAAACCTGTGCTGTAAGTTGGTTAGGGGGTAGGGTATCCTGCAAATTCCAAGTGATGCTGCAACATCAGTTCAAAGTTACTATGTTCTTCTAATATCCTTGAAGTAACAGAATACCAAATATCAAATCGATCAGAGCTGTGGAAGACGCTCATATCCATACACCAACTAGAAAAGAGCTGATAATCTTCAAACGTCTGAATCGATTTTCTTGAATCATAGCTAGATCTCGAGCCCTCTCGATCAAGTGACTTTTCAAACAACAAAAACACAATCGGTTCAGCCTTTTGAGAGCTACGATGGCGCAGACAGACACACAGATACTCAGATACACAAATATACACGTTGAACTAATAAAAGGCTCTTGCTTTGCAGTACGAAAGAAAAGCGAGCTTGTAAGGAATGAAAGAATAACTGTCAAACTGCCCTTCTGTAATCGAACGATTAAAGATATCAGAACGATTCAAGATCACAATATAACAGCTCCCTTCAAACTGGTTGAGCTGAATGGTGCTAATCCATGCGTAAGGTTCGTGAACGGGCGCCATCAGTAGGGACTGGTCATCTTTTAGCTGCCACGGCTTAAATTAATTTAATTTTTGAATTGTTTTTTTTTTAATCTTTCTATTACGGACGCTTTTAATGTTCTGCATCGTTCTCACATGTATGAATGATATTACCAATATTTTGTAACTATATTTATATTTGAAAGAGTGTACGTGGAGTTTCTTGCCCGTTTTTCTCCATAGGTACCTACTACGCTTTGGAATGGGCATCTTAGCCTCGTTTCGATTTTCGTTATCTCAGCTTCATTTTTCTGACTGACCGTCCCCTTAACAATTCAAAAGTGCCTGTAATTTGAATTCGAGTTTAAACAGTGAGAATTAGGTCATTTCCTACAGAATCCGACACAAATTCCACCCATATAAGGGTCTTAGACGCCTAAATGTCCTAGTTCTAATGTGAGATTAAGGGTATTTCGGTGACCTTTTAGCCCGAGAATAACCCAGCCTAAATAATGTCGTTATCTACCTAAAGTTAAGTCTATTAACAGATACCCAGCCCGTTGCCTAGCAACAGCACCGTTCGACCAAAAAGACAGCCCGTTAAATAATTAGGGACCATTTACTTCCCTAATGAAATTGACCTCATTTAGTATTTCTTGTACAATCACAGAGCACTGAATTTATATCTATCTTTACTAATAATAACGCTGAACAGTTTGCTTTTTGTTTGTGTATTTCTTTGAATGCGCTAATCTCTGGAACTATCAGTCGGATTTGGAAAAAAAAACATTCGTTTGATAATAAAAGGACTCTCAGTTCTTGAGGAAGGTTATATGCTAACATCACGCTACGGACCTTAAGAGCCGAGCGAGAAAAAATATCAGAGAACCCTAAACGAAAACGAAATAAAAGCGCAGGCGGGCTATGCGATGCGATGGGGTGGGACGCGGGAACCAGAAACACGCGGACAAACTCGAGGGCATAAGCTGGTTCATTTATATTTAGTGAAAGTCTTTGAGGATTGGAGGTTTACGCACTCGTTTCTTAAGAATCAGGTTTCCGTTTCTTTGGTACGTGTGTATAATTTTATTTATTTGCCTTTGGCTGTGTACCTATATGAATTTACTTGTAACTTATTCTGTTGACTGCCACTTTGAGCTAGTGGTCGCAAGCATTGCCGAGCATGAGGTCCTGTGTTCGACGGCCGGGTTAGGCAAAGTGTTATTGGGTTTTTCCATCGGGAATTTCTCAGTAGCCCGGTGTCTGGATTTGTGCCCGGTTGATACGATGGCTATAGGCTCGCCCCCTATTTCATGGGACTTAAACTTAACTGGCGAAATGTGGACTGGGCATTAACCTTCGGGGAATACAGGCGTGATGTTATGTTATGTTATTTTGCTGATTTTCGGGCCAGTTTTGAATAGCTTCTTCTTGAATCTTCTTCTTTTCGTGTGGTTAGTGACTAACCTGGTGTCAGAGTTTTGAAGCCGCCCATTCGCCTTTGACTTGGCTTCACATACCGTCGAGAAATATCTCTCAGGCCTGCTGTTTCCTCACGATGTTTTCCTTCACCGTTTTTGAAGCAAGAGATAATTATACAATACGCACTTGAATCCGAAAAGTCAGAGGTGCGTGCCTTGGGTTCGAACTCGAGACCTATGACTTGGCAGTCCGACGATCACACCACTAGGCTATCACTGCGCGCCGTGGCTCTTCGTCGGGTTATCGCTGTTTTTCTTAAATGAAAGCAACTATTCTGTGTTCTTAAAAGCCTAAAAATAGCCTCTTTTAATACAACAAAAAGCCGTGACTTATTTCATATGACGTCATAATTTTAAATGAAAAATGTAAAAGGTTATTATTTAAAACTTTCCCGGCTTGAATGTGGGGCGAGCACGCCATTATAATACATAAGATTACATGCACATTATAATACATAAGATTACATGCACATTGTACGGTTGGCGAAGTTTAAAGAGCTACTGTACGCAGAATTTTGTCGCAAAAATTAATTTCGTCCCAATTTCGTAACAGGAAAATGTTTTGCTTCTGTCAATGTTTATAAAATAAATAAAATTTCATAATGTAATTATAAAAGCGTTTTTATGGAAAATGGAAGCGTTATAAGATCACTTTTTTGTCTGTTTTTCACACAGGTATTTTTGTAAGCAAAACTGAAGTTATGTTTAATAAAAAATTTGGAAAACAATAATGATTTCGAACTGTAGTAGAAGATAAAGATGACCTACTTGTTGTGAACGCTTAAAGGATTAAATCAGATGGATGAATCGTCTTAATCACAGTAAACGGGTCCCTTGCTTTGCACAAAGCTATTAGTATCTTAGAATAAACTTGATCTGCATGCCTCTTCTTCAAGATTATTTACTTGTAATGTAGTTTATCCTAAGTTAGGTATATTTTCTTAATTATACTAAGAATGATCTTCTGTTTAGTGTATAATAAGCGTCGAAGTTAGTGCAACTGTTAATTAAACGAGTACGTGAGTAACGCAAAATTAGTTTAGGCTATGGTCGACTCATTATATTATATTTCGTTTGATAAAGTAGATAAATAGTATGTATGCCATCTTTTACATGAAGACCTACTTATTCCAATCAAAACAAACATGAAGACATCTCATGAACACAACATCCAAATGAACATTTGTTTTAAAGTTCATAAATAAGTTTAGCCTACGGTCGATTCGCTATGTTATATTTCGTTCGATAAAGTAGGGAAATGATAGGTATGCCATACCTACGTATACGCTAGACCTACGTATTCTAATCGAAACGAACATGAAAACAAGCCCCATACTCGCGAGGGAATATATCCATAATCACTACAACGGAAAATGAATTAATGATCGAAGTATGTTGTTATTACCCCAAAAGCGAATACTCCTGGGTCAAAGACGATATAGCAAAACCGACCTTTCTAAATAAAAAATAAGGCTTAAAATTGCGGTGGACAGACCCCGTCACGCCTATCTGAAAACGTGGAGCAGTAACATCGCGTGACTATCATTCTCAGCCGTGACGTTAAGCTAACATTTTTAATTATTCCATTCAAAATATAACTCAGTAATGAAGTTATCATTTAATGTTTTAACACCATCCGCCCTGGGAGTGATTACTTTTCGAGCTACAGTGAAATACTCGTAAAAGTCGTAACTACGAGTTTGCTAATTAATTTGTTCGAAGGGAATTTGTCGTGACTTCGTCTGATGTTAAATATTTTATGTTTATTGCCCAGTTTTGATATAATTTCTGAATTAAGTGGTCATTGTCGTTCTGTGACTGGGATTTAATGAAATATTGATTTTGTTTTCATTTTGGACCCTCAGTATTAGGTATTATACAAACAAGAGAGGTTTACTTTTGTAAAATACAGGATGATTTTGACTTCATCGGCATTCCTTAAGTTGATGAAAGTACTCGTGCAGATAAACAACGGGACTAACTCTGAACTAAAACATCACGTACCTTCTAAAACCACAAACGTATATATATATATATATAACGTATATATAACATAAAAAACATATTTTTTACAAAAACAAAAATCTAAATCACATGTTCCATTAAAAAAAGAGTTACGATTCGCGAAATTTAATTAAGCATACAACAGCGCAGCCATTCTAAAGCTTAGTTTACACTCGCTTGGAGTTGTTTCGCGATAACGATAACTTTGACTTTGAAACACTACACGATTTGTTTCAAGGATTTTTCGCACAATAATTCTGTTGTTTTTTCGCTGTTATACAACACTCTTTATAGTCACAGCCGATACGTTAGTCAACAGACAGAAACATGAAACGCTACAAAAGCAAAGAAGGGACAATATTTGTATTCTTATTTACTTTATTCTGGTTTTATCCTTGTAAATAATATTGGTGTGTTCTTGTTTTTGGAACGAAGTTCTTTAACGCAGCTTGTGGTAGGAGTATGCGAGCAGAAATCGTCACGCGAAAAAGTGTTCATACTCGCGACTGTCTTTTTCTAATTTGAGAGAGAGAGAGAAAGTGTGAATTTAGTCAAAATGAAAATCCAAGATGACGGCTGCGAAAATTTTCAAGTTTTTCGTCATGAGTATCATTTTCATGGTTTTCGAGGGTGCTAAAGTCGATAATGAGGTCAAAATGTAAATCCAAGATGGCGACTGCGAAAGATTTTCTAAGATGTCATACTTATTAAAATTGGTAACAAAATAGACGAGCTTTTAATATGATTATGATGAAAAATAGCAGTCTATTCACAACTAAATTATATTATTAGGTTAGATAGGGAGACTTATAATTACATACCAGCTTTATTATAATTATAGAAATTCAATAAATTGAGCTTGGTTTATAACAGATACGTACTCAATTAAGTGCCTCCGCTGTTCTCAAGGGACACGGAATTATAAAACTTTTCTAATTTCGATATGTTAATCAATATCCCGGCTTCTTCATAATGTCTTAGGTACTAACTTTGTATTGTGCTTGTACTTCAGTACTTCAGTACTTCAGAAATAAATGTATTTTATTATAAATACCATCTTTGCAAAAAGTATTATTATTGAATAATAATATCAGCCTATTATTGTCCCGCTGTAAGGCAAATGCCTGTTCTTATACAAAGAAAGAAGGCACGAGCATTGATAACCTCGCTTGCTCAAAACGAATATATTCATATTCATTTATTTGTGTTCCACAAGGTAAAACTAGATGTTAACAAGGCTTAGAGCTAAGAGCCGCTGTAGCTGTCACGGCACAGCAAAAATTATTTTTAGATACATTACTCACTAGTTAAAAATCTAAGTCGCAGAAAGTTAAAAATAAACATAAAATAAAATTATACATGAAAACTGAATAATTACATTCGTATAAAAGTCAACAACAATAACATAAATAAGTGATTTCAGACTTTTATTAACTAGAAGTTTTTGTTTCCTCACGATGTTTTTCCTTTACCGACGTTAGTATTAACCAAGATAAATGCAGAAAGTACGTAATTAAGAATTGAAAAAGTCATATTGTCCTGACTAGTTTTTGCTAAGATTTAGTTTTTGATAAAGTATATTCTGTTTGCCAGAGGCCTTTGCCCTGCAGTGGGAAAATAATAAGCTAGTAATATACATAATTATGTACTCGTATATTTGTTATGTTAAGGCACTCGTTCAATGTAAAATACTGGTACTGGTAGGTACTTAATCGCTTCCAATGGTCCGGTTAGACTGGAAGCTGACCGCTTCCAGTCTAACCAAATTTTCTGTTTAGGTGTTATATGGTAAAAGAGAGATGAAATCTAAGCGAAAAAATGCGGCAAAATTTCGCAATATCATAGCAAATTAAAATGTGCCATAACATGGCGGTGGAAACGCATGTCTGCGACGTTGACACGATCAGCGGGATTACTCGCGAAATAGCCTGTAAATGGCCTCCCATAAAAAAACACTATAGCTAGAGCCATGAAAGGTAATCACAAGGTTTCACAAAGGGATTGGTGTGGCGGGATATTTCATATAAGAATTACTCAGCTTCTATTGGGCATCAGAATTATTATTCTTGAATCTAAGAGTTTACATTCTCATTTCACTTTAGACGCGACAAATTGTTAACAACAAAGGCCTCATCACTAAGACAAACAATTAATCTTAACCCCATTACAAAATTAAACAACGTGTCACTTTGCTTAACATACTAAGCACTTTAAACTGTATCAAATTCAGTATTATCAATTCGGGGCAGGTACAGGTGTGTCAACCTCAGAACGCACATAGCGATTACGCGATACGTCGCCCGTGCATACTAAGCTTAACTGTCAGAGTCGGGTCGTGGCGTGGGGGCCGCAATTTCCTGTAACAGAACCGAGTCGACGCGACCGCTTCCTGTTGGAGCGGACAATACGTTGCGGTTTTAAATTAAAAGCAGTTTTTAGGAACGTCCCTTACTCTGCAATGGTGAGGCTACATTGCGAACTTTTAGTGCGCGTTGTAATTTTTCGCGGAGGTATTATGGTAATGCAGTTTCTCGTTTTTGCTGTAATAAAAGGAGTTATGAATGAGACGTTTTATATGGGTTTTAAGTATTACGTTTTTTTGTTGTTGTTGGTGCACACACAATTTATTTTGTTGTAACGTGTGTGTTGTACGTTCTGTTTGTGTAATTTTCTTGGGAATATGTTTCAAGCTTTAGATTTATAACGCGAACGTGGTTTTTGGTCTTTCTTACAACTACTTATGTAATCTCTATAATACATAACCACGTATTATTATGTCCTAAAGACGCACCCGAAGAACTGGTGTGCCCAATCTTATTAAGACACCACATTACTACATTCTACTTCTAACTTAAATACATACTCATTTATACAAGCTCACTCTTTTAAGACAGCCCTGAAAAGCAACCATCCTTCCAAGAACCTCTTACATAGTAAGGTTCTTAACAACTGTTAAAGTTAAGTTAAAGTATATAAGTAAGATCATTCTCCAATCCCAGGCCATTCTAACCAACCCATAATATCTTCTGCTCAAATACCACTGGATCTTTTTCACTTAAACCTAATGCTATTGAAGCAAGTCATTTGTCAAGCAACTATAGCCCCATAGCAATGACTATAGCAGTGAATAGACACGTCTGGCGGGAAATTGCAGTCTCATGGTCCGTGTAGGCGCATTGAATCGTACTAGTGACGTCAGAACCCAGGAGTGAAATGACGAGTGCTGAAATAGAATACAGCGCTTTAGAGCGCTTTGTGCTGAGTGGGATAAATTGAATTGTGAGTTACTTATTCATCATTACGATTGATTTTATTCTTTTTTGCTTTAAATTTTGTGAGGGGTTCCGTGTGCAGAGTTCCTTTAATTCTCTCAGTATTATTTATCATCGTTATCGTCTGATAATAAGGTAAACCATACAATGTTGTGTATCTTCTTTAAATTACTTATTTAGTCTATCTTCTGTATAAAATGTAAATACATAACATAACTCATTAATATTTACCATAAGAAATGCAGTACATCTACCACCCAATCAAAATGTATGAAACAGCAGTTATTCTTAAATATTTTAGAATTGGTCTTGCATTAAAAATTGTTCATAGTCATGAGTTCTCTCACCCCTTACAATATTTTATACTAGGTACTATTGCTTGAGAGACCTGTTATAAGTTTTAAGAAACAACCTTTTTCGTTACCCCTACAAACTGTAAACTCCCTATTCCCCAGAAGGTAGTTAACAAAGATGTGGATTGCAGTGCTTCCAAGTGAATCCCAGTTCTGTAAACGTATCAGTTGCTTATTGTTCTGCAACTTGCGTTTAATTGGAGAACAGATCCCTAAGGTGTGCAGCTATTGGCTCACAAACTGACTACGTTTGCAGCTATTGGCTTGCAAACTGGCTCCGTTTACAAAGCTGCAGTTACCACGTAATATTGTGCCTCGAGCGACTAGCAATGTGCTTTTAATAGAAGTGTTTGTGCTTTGTTTTATTTTGAGGTTATTGGCTTGTCTTCACGTGCATCCAAAACTTGACTGGGTATGAGTTGCTGTAGCAATTTCTTTAGCTTTTTACCTATGTATATGTAGGTAGGCATATATCTCTTCTTTCATTTACTTTTGCCCTTAGTTTATCTGTACTTTCTTCTTAGCCTTCCTCTTTTTCTGTTTGCCTGTAGGTATTATAACTTCTTTAAGTTGGTGTGAAAAGGTTTTAATTGAATTTGAGTAGATGCGGGCAAAGCTAGGTCACGCCAGATAATAAAAAAATAACTTTATTAAAAATAAAAAAATCTCAATCATAATTTATTTCACATAACCCTACATAGGCACTTATGAAATGTCTGAAGCTAGGTGCACGATTCCAATTGGTCGTTTCCTACAGAGAAGCCAGTAAGAAACTCCACAGTTACTCTTTTAAAAATAATTGATTTTTTAAATATTTCCAAATACCTAACTGTGTTGTACCATGTTAGTTGAAATACCCTATTTATCGCCTGCGAAGGCAAATAGGTAATAGGTATACCTACTGAATTCTTCTCCCAAATTTAATCAATTAAAATTCTAATAATATTCTCTATTTAATTCTGCAATACAATATATAATATGTATGTTTATTTATTTAAGCTTTATGTATTTATTTAAGTATACGTTAATTTATTTCGTTATACGTGTAGGTATATTTTAATATTTTTCAGTATAAGACTTCGCAAATTCTTATTTTTCTCTTTTTGTTCTCACACGCTATTGTCTACATTTTTCTTTCTCTTTTCTCCTTTCGCAGGTCTGCTAGAAGAAATTTCTTAAGAAATAAGCAGTACCTTTGTACTCAAATGATAATTCGTATTCAAATTATAGTCGCTATGTATTTTACTGTGTGTACTCGTACATACGTATATAATAAAATAGCAGTGATAGTGGTGTGACCGTCGGACTGCCTAGTTATAGGTCTCGAGTTCGAACCCAACGCACCTCTGACTTTTCGGATTTATGTGCGTATTGTATAATTATCACTTGCTTCAAAAATGGTGAAGGAAAACATCGTGAGGAAACCAGCATGCCTGAGAGATATTTCTCGACGGTATGTGAAGCCAAGTCAGAGGCCGATCGGCGGCTTTAAAACTCTGACACCAGGTTAGTTACTAACCACACGAAAAGAAGATGAATTTGAATTCTTTTTGTTTACAAGGACCAAAATATTCAAATCCACGTCCCAACTAAATCTTTTACAACCCAGTACATGAGACATTTTCAAAGATCGACGGCCGTTCAGCAGCATTTTATTGCAGATTGTCCTCCTTGATCTCTAGGATGGCCCTGGACTATTGTATATAGCGGTTTTATGGGGTCGAAACATGCTTCAAGGACATATTAAAGCTTCGATCCTATCTAAGAAAATTGTGCAAAGAGTATTTTTAATATTTCAGTCTGATGTAAATTTTGTTGTGTTTCAACTAAAATAAAAAGTAGTTTTGATAAGATTAGGAGACAGACACAAAAACGCGAAGTTTTGACGCTTGGCATTATATTAAGAATAAAAAAGTGTTTTGAAAAGAAGACATTTTTTTTTTTTCTTTTGTTTTTTGTCAATGTCTGTTGTCATATTTAACCCGTTCTGTGGCCGAGACGTAGATCTACACGAGCGAGACAATGGTTTTATTGTGTCTATCATTATCAAACATCAGAATTTGCCAACCAACTTGTTCAGTAAAAAGTTGCTTGAATGAACCTAAATACGTGCACACGACCTAAATATTTCAGACACTAGAATAGATAAACCACGTAGTGCCTGAACTAGCTTACCAATCTTCAAGCATCGTTAACTCCTAAACACTAAGTAAATATCATTTTCACATGCCATTTGTCACCTTATCCTGACGAACATAGCTCTAGAACATGATTTGGAAACCTTTCATATATTTTTAGAAAAATCTTTTTCCAATATTCTTTACTTGTACTGGTTGAGTTTATTGATGAAAAAAATAAGTGACGTCAACAAGCTAAGTCGATCTTCACAGAATATTTATGAGAATTATGATGCGAAAATGTTCTTATTATGGGGTTCATCTTGATTTTTTCTGTTCTAAACTTAGTAACAGACGAGTTTGGGACTGTGCTTTGTAACGAAAGTTACATTATTTTATGTAACCTTTTTTTGTCAATTGTGGGGAGTAAGTATAGAATAAGTTTTCGATTGAAGCCAATTCATTTATTTTAATGACATTATTATCATGCATAATTATTTTTTATTTTTTTTAAGCTATTGCATAGCTTCTATCGCGGGCCTTGAGCGTGGAGACCAGTGGAATCCAGAAATTCCGTAACGAAAATAACCTAACACCCCCATAGAGTGAAATTTTAAGATGCGCGCACATCACTGTGACACAAATTGCATAAGTTGATAAAAAATGCAATGCAATAGCTTTACCGCGGCAGTCTCCAAGTGCCACACGTCTTTTTTTTTTTTTTAATGGTGTCTCACTGCTGGGCAAATGCTTTTTTCCTTCCTTTATATTTATATTAATGTTATTTTTTTTACACCAAACAGAAGTTCAATACGCCCGAAGCAAAGTCCTTAAAATAACGTAGCAAAAAAATAATGTTGACATTTCGTAGTGACAGCTTGAATGGCCTACTCTCACAATAAAAACAAACCATTATCCTCAACTTACAGTGACCTTAATCACTGTCCAACAGGGTTGGTCATCATTATAATGTTAGTAAACAGGTTTGTTCTAACGCCCATCTTCTTCTAGCAGTGCGAAAAAGAGATGGAGTTACAGAGCGTATAGCGCCATCCCTTTTTTAACTGGATGACTTTGACAGTTCGATAAGTCAAGATCGTCTAACATGACAGACAGATAATTATGCTGCTGGGGAGTTCGTTGCGCCGCAGTTGAAAGTGGTGAAGGGCGGCCGTTTTGAGGGACTGTCATAAGTAATTTGGTCGTTCAAAATGCGCTGATTCTCAACCTAATTTGCATAAATAAATTACTTTTGAGTTTGATTTGATATACGGCCCCGGCACTGAAATGCTTTTAATCTAGTTTTAATAGTCTAGCCTTTAGGGTTGCAGAATTCTACTTCATACCTGTCAACACAAACCATACGAAAATAGCTCGGAGTTATTAAGAGCCAACTGCTAGTCTCGGGGGATTCTACTCCACCCGTGTCGGCATTAGGTAAATGGAAATAGCTGGTGTTGTGGTGAATAGATAAGCCAGTCAGCCATGTTTATAGCGGAACTGACTTAGTTTGCCGGACGAATATTGTGACTGGTCAAGATTTAAGATCTTTTGATGCACTCCTTGGATGATAGGTGAAACTGTGTACTTTTGTATTATCAATTTCGTTTAATTTTATTTACGTTTTAATAGTTTTAATTGCAGTTTCCCATATTGGTGTTTTTTTACATTTCGCTGCCATTTTTATTCTACATTAATTTCTCGAAGACTAACACAATTTGCGAAGGCACATGAGGTATAATGGCACTTCACTACTAACAAAAATATACATGAACGAGTAAATATAATGATGGACAAAATTATTAAAATCGGTGGAAAAATTGAATGAAGTTACACGCCCTTTGAAGTTTTTTTTTCTATCCCTGTCACGCAAAACGATAATTGTAATCAATTATGTTTTCTATGTTGTTTCCGTCTTTTGACGTCAGATGGTAGCAGTGCTGTATTTGTCTTGCATACACTTTAAAATGCTTGCAACTTCGTTATTATTGATATATTCAAGAGCTAATTTTGCTTATCTTATCTTTTTCCTAGGTTCAAGAAACCAAATTAAAAAAACCTGTCCAAATAATACTGTATTATGTTTTAACTCCCAGTCATAATTGTGTGCAGCAGTTAACATAACTCATGCAAGTGTTTGTAAATGTATTCTTAGTCACACAAACAGAATTCAAGCTTCCCCCAAACGGTCCAGTCGCATTCAATAAAACCGTATTTCCGATAGCTAAACGTTCCGCCGAACTTGATTGCGAATAACGAAATACAAGCGAATACCGTTGTTGAGAAGTAAGCTGTTTTGTGTGCAATTGGCTTAAGGGGAGCTCCTGCATCTATGGTTACGTGGACCTACTGTGTCTTTATACTTACGTGGACTTTGGCTTTTTGGCGCATTTTGGCTTGTATGAACGTATCGTGTTTTGACTTATGTGGATCAACTGCATCTTGGTTTTTGTAAGCCGAAAAAGAAGGCCAGACTCAGGTTTGCTCTGTATTTGTCGATGTTATTATAGGTATCTTATTATAGGTAAGACAACAGCTTTCAGAGCTAGGGACTCTAGGAGTCATGGTGGAACTTTTGAGGCCAGAAGCCAACGTTAGATAATACAATTCTAAGGACTCCAAATATCTGCTGGGGTTGCGGGTTTGTCTGAGAGGGATATCGCGGCCCCAGCACATAAGCACATAGGCAACGGAAGGAACACGGGTGGGTTTTAGTCAGTAAAAGTCTGACACTCCCTCTCGCTCTGCCCAGAGCGGGAGGAGTCATTTGATGATTTCCCACCCAAAAAAAAAAAAAAAAGGACTCCAAATATATCTACATACATATTAATAATATTACATACATACATGTCGAATTGATAACCTTCCTGTTTTTGAAGTCGCTTTACGTGTCTGTCTGTGTTATCGCGTTGTTCTTCTAAACTACCTACGCAACGGATTTTGATGCGGATTTAGCCATCACTTAGATAATTTTTCTCGAAAGGTTTATGTGTATAATAAATCAATATTAAACTCATACATCACTCATAATAAAGTAATCTCGGTGTTTTGCCACAGAAGGTGCATTCCGCATTCTAGGTATGAAGCTATAGCAATTTAGTGAGTCTAACGTAGTCATTTAAGAGTTACGCGATAGAAAGAGAGGCAGCTTCTAGAAGAACATAACTATAGGTAATTGGCGCTGTGCGGCCTGAATTGCACTTTATTGTGTCGTAGCAAAGGTAGCTTTTTATTTAAATGATTTTGCGGAGTGAATTATCTGTATTAATCTGTGGTTTTGTTTAGTCGTAAAAACCGTGCGGAGTAGAGGCGGGTTGCTAATAAAAGACAACGCTTAGTTGTTATAACTACTAAGCTAAAGGACTATTGCAAATACTTTACTGTCTCCTGTTTTCTGAAAGTCTTTAGGTATCCGAATTCCATTTACCTAATTCTTAGGTGATTTTGATTTCAACTAACCAAAGACCACAGCGTAATTCTTATTTGGTTGGCTTCATCAGGGATGTTATAAGGTTTCAGAAACACAAGTCTGTCTCATCCTCAACTTTAAATCCATTACAACACAGAATTAAATCAAGAAATAAACGTCAATTCTTATTTACTTACAAATAATCGGGATAGGGAATATGTGAGTCTTCCCTAAAGGCAACTGTATCGCGTTCCATCCATTGTGTCTCTCGCCTTATCTGCTGGTGTAAACCGGGCACATTGTCCGATCGTGTACAATGGCCGCTGATACGCTTCAGAAGTAAGGTCGTGTTTACACATTGTTGGTGGTGTAATGTGAGTTTCTTAATCACGCTTCGGTAAAAATGCTCGTACAGACTTATATTGTGTTAAGGGAGAATGTTTATAGTGTACCTGATGGATTTAGAGGATAATTTGGTTTTGTGTTGGTTTTGGCCGTATTTCAATTCCGTTTCGTTATTTCTTGATGTTTTGTCAGTGATCGTATCTCGGAAAAGTTATCACCTGGACATTGCTATTATCATCATCTTAGCCTTCATACCGACTATGTCAATCTGCCTAGCCTTTTCCCAACTATGTTAGGGTCGGCTTCCAGTCTATCCGGATGCAGCTGAATACCAGTATTTTACATGGAGCGACTGCCTATCTGACCTCCACAACCCAGTAACTGGGTAATACGATACCCCTTGGTAAGACTGGTGTCAGATTCGGGCTTCTGACAACTCGTAACGACCGTCAAAGATCCACGAATGACAGCCGGGACCAACGGCTTAAAGTGCTTTCCGAAGCGTGGAGGATTCTCGGTATGTAAAGATGGTCACCCATCCACTGACCAATCCCGGCAAGCGTAGCTTAACCTGATAGATCGACCAGTGCAGCTGTTGTTACTTAGCCACGAGCTCTTCCGACTATATTATGTATATTATATACGTATATATATAGCAGCTGAATATCAGTACCTATTTTATATGGACCGACTGCGTATCTGACCATCACCACGTAACACGATACCCCTTGGTAAGACTGGTTGTCAGACTTTCGGGTCATTGATTGAGTATTCACAGACATAACGCAGGGTCAGTTGTTAAACAGTATACATTAAACATTTTTTCTTTCATTACTTTCTTTCGACCACATGCTAACCCGACGTCACTACATGATCCCAAAAATAAATCATTCAACACCGAATTTTATTACGCAACCCAAACTATCCGTCTGGTTGTCCACTTGCTATAAATATTCAAAGAATACATATCACGCGTTTTATGTACGGTAAGGAAGCGATTCCTTTGGGAGAGGACACTTTACGACTGCTGTTTACATGTTTAGCTCTAGCTTGTTTATCTGGAACGTATTTATTGTACCAATAACTCAGAGTACGTGGCATCTGATCAGCATGGATAGGGTTAACAAATACGTTTGGTGAGAAGATAAATAGGGGATCGGAAGTCGGTTGCTGGAATAGTGACTTTGTGGTGGAGGCTGAATGACTGAATAGTGCTTGAATTTAAGGAAAATTTAAACTTATTGTTGTTTTATTGGTAGGGAAAGTTTTAAAACAGGCTATATGAGCGACGATGCTTTAATTTTGCGTGTATCGCATCCTTCGCAGTCAGCATCGTTTTCATATTTCTGACTGGTTTCTTTACATAAAGCTTATTGTATGTCCATACGGGAGAAGATTGACGCTTCATTTAAGAGCTGGAGTTAGTGAAGCTTCTGACACATTTACCCACAGATATAAATCTTGTTGAATTGAGATTAGGAAGTGCGTTCATTGTAATAGAATTTGTTGAAAATTCGCATGTCTTTAATTTCGAATAGTATTTTTTTTTTCATAATAAGGTACAACGTCTCTCTCATGAAACCACATATATCTGGGTATGTACCTCATAATCATTTTAAAATTGTAGTTATTTCATTATTAATTCGGGAATATGCTTCTCATTTGCAATTATGACTGTTAACAGGCGTATTGACATTAACCCAATTACAGCCATTTTAATATTCGTTTTGGGCCGTTTTACGTAAATTATTTTAATTAATTAACCTTATTAAGGTACACTTTCAACTTTTCTGATCAATGCTCGTGCCTTCTCTATATGAGAAGAGGCCTTTGCCCTGCAGTGGGACAGTAACAGGCTGGTATTATTATATTATAATATAATAATATTAATATTAGTATTAATATTAGTAGTAGTAGTATTAATATTAGTATTATATTATGTATAATCTTAATAAATATAATAAAAAAATATATTATATTAATAGCAACAAATATACATATTCACAACAAGTACTCTGAAAATAATAAATCACAAGCAATCATATAAAATTTCAAAATTAAAATATAAATTTTGATACAATTTTTTTTTTACCTCATGGTAAAATTAAAGGTAATTTCCATGTTTTCCATAGAAATACAGGCATCAAATAAATAATTATTATATTCCTTTATGTGTCTACGAATTTTACTACGTAGCTAGCAAATCGGAAAGTTATTTTAAGCCTTGAACTACAAAACGTACCCGGTCGTAAATTAAACAAAAGTCATCAAACTATTTGGAACTAAATCACTATCGCTTTGATGGATAGTATTAAGGAATATAATATCAAAATTTTACACACACTCACACAGGTACTTACATAAGCAAATTCACCCATTTGAAAAGTGACCGATGACCTGAAGGCCAATTCTTGTCACAAATGTTGGCAAATTGCGAATGAGATTAGAATGCGAACGTTCTTAAAAATTACAGGAATTGCCCCTCTGGTGAAGGCTGCAGGAATCCGCTGGAATCGAGTAGCACAGAACTGGTCGAATTGGCGGTGCTTGGCGTCTTTCGGCTGAAATGATGATGATGATGATAATGAAGTTAACGAATCTGGCTTTTCGTGCCCGATGTTCCATTTTCGAAGCTGTTTATTAACAATGTGTATTTTCTTAATAATTATGAACTTACTGTCTGAGTTAGTCTTTTCTATGACTAACGCAGAAGGAAAATATCGAGAGGACAGCTGCAGACAAGTGGTTATCGGTTTCAAAAAAATTGTAATTCTACAAACACTTTCAACGGCATTAACATAAGCTTTTCTGTAGCATTTGACTTTTACATCATCGTTATCACACAGGCACAGTTTCTTAAAATCGACAGCGTCTCTGGTAAGCCGGTCGACGGCCGTAGAAAACTGTGGCAGGATACCTTTTCCCAACCCACTCACTATCTACCACCAAACGAGCATCTTCCTGCAGGGTGAAAGCTTCCGTTTTCCACTTGGTAGACAATCTTCGAACTTCGTCTCCGAACACCAAGTGTGAAAATATTAATCGAACCTTAAAAAGTCGGGCTACCAGCAGCAGGGTGTGAGGGCTATGTCACAAGCTTTGCTCCACCTCCTATACTGCCCTCTGTATCCCAAAAATGCAGCAAAAGTGACCTCCGCACTGCCACCGACAACACCGTGAAAGTGGCGAAGTTTTGGGCCAAATATCTGAACAACTGTCGTGCCAGGCAGCGTCACGAAGAAGAAGATCTTAGTTATTGTTGACGAAACGTCACTTTGTCTATGCCATCTGGACTCCGCCACGACCCTTACTCGAGCTAGCCCGTGCCTGTAGCTTTAAATCCATCCCTAAATAATTACGATCCGACCCAGCCTGTCTCTTGGTGACGCTTGCCAGCGAAGCCCTAAGCCGAGGTCCTCTGTGGTGTGCCCTTAGCGTGTTCGCAGTCGCTGAGCTTATAAGTGTTATGCCCTGGAGGCCTTAATTTATTAAGGCTCCCACAGGATAGTTCGGTAAAGCTGCTGACAACCTCCTGGGTTGACCAGCGTGTTGCCATTCCCAAAAAAAGGCCCTCTGAACTTATCATCACACCTGAATGGCGTCATAAAATATCTGCCATAAACAGACGACGCTGCTTCCATTTTGACACAAACTCATTACAAAATGGAATGTATTGAACTAAATACTATTTTGTATAATAAAGCCGAATTCTAAGGCGAATATGATTAAAGACGTGCCTCAGTTTTGATTGAACATGTTCTAATAATGAGAGCCGCGAGCGAGTAGGACGTGACGTAGCGACTTATACCTGTAAAATACAAGTTACAGAAGGTTTAGTACATTGCTAGAGAGAGAAATCATAGAGCAGTAGATGGGTCTTCAGTATGAGTAACAGAGTGGTTGTTATGCACAATACATGTAATATTACTACTTCTATCTCAATTCTACGGAGAATAGCCTTTTTTTTTTTTGGTGGGGAATCATCAAATGACTCCTCCCGCTCTGGGCAGAACGAGAGGGCGTGTCAGACTTTTACTGACTAAAACCCACCCGTGTTCCTATCGGTGCCTGTGTGCCGGGGCCGCGATATCCCTTTCGGACAAACCCGCAACCCCAGGGACAAACCCGCAACCCCAGACGGAGAATAGCCTAAGACATTCTTTGTATTCAATGCGAAATATTTTCCAAATTTTTGACATAATCGTCGTAGAAATAAGAAGAAAAGAAAGAAAACAAACGTTTATTTGGCACATTACACTAAGCAAAGGAACAGTTTGAGCAAAATTAAAAACTGACATTAAATAAAAATATAGGATCTGAATGCCTTACAGCCGCGCTAAATAGGTTTAAAATCTTTCTACAGTCTGTCTTTTTAGGTCTTTAATTTCTGCCGTTTCTACGGTTGTCATGCTTCATGTTCTGGTTAGTAATTTCACCATGGCAGTTAAAGGCTAAAGCCAATAAAAAAGGAAGATTTAGTACAGTTTTATGGTCATGCTGTTATAACTTACCATAGCTCTAGTTTTAGGCGAGATTTATATTATTTATATCAGCTTGCTGTTTGGTTTGCTGTAGTTACAGAGAGGGTGATCAAAATAAAACCGATAAATTTTGAGGCAGTGCAATTAGTAACATGCGCAGAAAGACGCTAAACGTAGCAATGATCGACTGCAATAGGCTTATTCATTGGGCTCTATGTGTGTGTATAATTATATGATTGTGTGGAGTGGACCTTTGGTAATTCCCTGTCTAGTTATTGTTATACCTCGCGTTTCATTGAATTTGATTATAATGAAATATACGGTCATATGTGTGTGTTTTGTTTATTAGAAAACCGTGTTTTGTGTACGTTATGAAAATCTGCGAGATAATTTGTTATATATAATCTACTTACTACCTTTGTACTATTTTTGCCCATTCCTCGATAATTCTAAACCTACCACGTTCACTTACCATTACATTTCTTTGTTACAGATAAACCAGTAAATGATCTACAGAACCGTACCAAAACTGCAAAATGGTCGACTTATAGCAGTCAGCGGCCGGGGACATTTACTCGGACGGTGGCGGTGGAAGCGGAAACATGTTAATTCTGATGATCATACACTTCATTACGCTACCAGTACTAACATCCAGGCTCGTTAGGGGTGAGACCACAATGGATGAGAAACTGCCGCAACCGCTCATCAGTTCCCGGGTAGTGAGGACTAAGTATGGTGATCTCAGAGGGTTTATAGTGACTCCAGAATCTAGGTTCCTAGAACCAGTTGAAGTCTTTAGGGGCGTGCCTTATGCATCGCCTCCTGTAGGTTCCCTGAGATTCATGCCTCCCGTTTCCGGCGCGCAATGGTCAGGAGTCAAAATTGCTGAAGACTTCAGCCCAGTATGTCCGCAAGTGCTTCCCGATATAAGGAATGAAACCGCTGTATTGAAGAGGATATCAAAAGGACGGCTGGAGTACTTGAAAAGGATACTGCCGTTCCTGACGAACCAGTCTGAAGATTGCTTATATTTGAACATCTACGCACCCGCTCAAGGTAAGTCCAGATAATGTCTTCGGCGTCTATTGCAGCTCCATTTTGTTATTCTCATCCGAACAGACTAAAGAATAAAAAGAGTGCTTACAAATCCGATTAGCGTCTCAGAACTTATTAACATTCAAATGGATAAGCAGGCTAAGAGACGCCGAGCATTGCAATGTTTCTTTTATAAGAAAATTAACATGTAAATAAATACAAAGCCAGCTCTCCTTGATTACCGCTTGGTTCACGGCTGTCTAACTCGCTAGAAGTGCTGTAGTATAAAAAAATTGACCCATTTCTGAAGGAATGCCATCAAAATGTCGTCACCAACACAACCTCCACTTTCTCATTCCTGATAAATTTATTCTCTTACTTTGTTACGACAAAGTGGCAACAGGGATGTATAAACAAGGCATTTTAATCCAAATTTCGTCAGGCAAGCATTACACTCGTAAATTGAGGGTGGGAACAAAAACTTGATTTATAATTTCAGTTAAAACCTCCCCAAGCTCCAGTGAGCTAATTTTCAAAAAGACTTTTGTCCTTGTCTGTGGAGGTACACATTCATTTTAGCAGTTGGCTGGACAGGGATATTTTTTGGATGGCTGCGGGCCGGTATTAAAAATAAATGAAATGTCTTTTATTACGGAACCCACGGATGTGACTAATTGGAACGTGAATGGCGGTAATGATGTTGCGTTTCTGCGTTGATTTTTGGTTCGTGTTGGAGCTCCAACACGAGCAATTAAAGGAACAGGACAATATCTAGGATTTAAAATTAATTTTAAGGATCTCCATATAATGTGTTCGAAAAGAAATCCGCAAGGCGGATTCTGGTGGTTTTGGCCTTCGGAAGATACCCAAATAAGTCAGGCGTTATATTACCCAAATCCATGGTTAAATGTTTTTTGCGAAAAAGATTTCCCATTAATTCTCAGATTTATATAATTCCTCATTCAAACAACAACAACGTTAGAAACGTGATCCAATTCGTCACTTCATTAACCCCAAAACTTTTAGGAACTCGCCACAAACCCTCACCGAAACTACTGACTAATTACGAGACTGCACCTTAATCCGGCCCACTCCAATAGAACCCTGTCAAACGAAAGTCGTATTAAAGGCATACACATATGGTTATGTCCAAAAAACGTCTTGTTCTCTCTTATTACGAGGCAACCGTATATTCCCTCTCGTCCTTCGTAGGTACTACGTCACTGGCTTTTGTCACAAATGCGGTGGTACGGCTCTGCGCATACCAAGTACTTTTTCCACCTAGGTATGTTTTTTTGGGCAGGATCTGAGTTTGGAACGGGGAGCGATTAGCGAGACTTTCCTGAATTTGTAGCTTACTTTTGTTATATCTCTTTTTTGTGTTTATGTCTGTTGTTGTGTGGAAGGTAATGTGAGATTGATTAAGAGGTTTTGTGTCGATACCTCTGAGAGTCATTAGTGAATCATTGTCAATTATTTAGTCTTAATAGTACTAACAAGCATTCAACATTCACCAATAAAAGGATTTTTGAGCTTTGAATAATATATACTGGGTGTCCAATAAAGAATGGATGACCTTGAAATAGATATTATGGCCGTTCTAAAAAAAAAACAAAAAAATATATATCCCAAGTTGTACCTACCTAAGATTTTTAACTAACCCATCTTGCCTTATTTTACATTCTTCGTCACCACGATCACATAAAAATAATTCCATCGGTTATTTGTTGTTGTAATAATGTACGTGAACTATGCCAGCAGAGAGACAGTAAACAATGTGACTAGAAATTGCACAGTATTTTTTTTTAAACCTTATCTTAATGTGCTACTTAGGATATTATTTTTTTTGTGTCTTTTTTGTACTGTCATATTATATGTAAGGAGGTTATTTCAAAACATAACTATTCCACTTTTTTTAAATTTTCAGTATTTGAGTAAATAGTTTTTTGGGAATGCAGGTACGTATTTAATCCAATATTTTGTTGAATTATTATATACAACCAGAATAGCCATTGTTTTGACCAGGTTTCAAATATCTATATAATCAATTTTGAATAAATAGCAAAAATAATGGAACAATCTAGTTTCGACGCGGTTTTATTGGAACTAGTGGTCGTCCAGAGGTCGAAATTCGATCATTTATTTAAATGTCATGATTCTAAGGTAGCCATCTTGTGTCAAACGCATGGTATGGTAGTGTGTGTGTTTTTTAATTAATTTAATTTATTTGTAATGTATATTAAATAAAAATATTAGCTTTCTGCACTCCTTCTCCTTAAAAACTGTAACCGTGCCAAACTTCATACTCCTCCGTCCGCGTAATTTTCGTAAAAGGGTGTACAAAGTTTTTGCTTCACGTATTAAAAATAGTAGGTACCTGAAATAAATGAATTTTAATTTAATTTTATATTTTATTAAAATAATAATAATCATGTGGTAAGTGCTCTAGAGGAATAATTTCAAGCCCCCTCCCTTCTTTTTTCAAGCCATGCCTTTCTCAAGCCATTTCAAACACAATTTCAGGTCACATCATAATATTAAAAAGCCTGCACTGAAGAAAATGTACTTATGAACTTTGAAACTTAACTGTCTGAAAAATATAGGAAAAAAGTGGCTAAAACTACTTTTGACGAAATCATGTGTTTTTTATTTTTCTGCAGGATCACGTGTTGGCAAATTTTTTTTCGCTGCATTTAAATTTAAATGATAC
Source organism: Agrochola macilenta (assembly GCA_916701695.1). NCBI lineage: Eukaryota > Metazoa > Arthropoda > Insecta > Lepidoptera > Noctuidae > Agrochola > Agrochola macilenta. Next base: position 1,620,590 of record OU753554.1, on the reverse strand, counting down.
GAAACAAAACAAAAAAATATATTGTGTTCTGTCGAAAGTGGGATAGCCAAGTTTTGAAAAGAACCTCCTCATGTTATTTCAAGGTTTTCCATTCATTACCGGACCCTAAAAAATGGACTTTTAAAAGTGTTAAGGAAGCCTGATAATATATATTATAATTATTTTTATAACATCATAAGCATAATCAGTCTATAATGTTCCCACTGCTGAGACTCAGGCCTCCTCTCTGTCAGAGGGAGTGGGCCATAATCCACCACGCGGGCCCAGTGCGGGATGGTAGATGTCACATCTCTTCAAATTTTTGTTTCTAGGATATGCCGATTTCCTCACGATGTATTCCTTCACCGTTTTGAAAGCTATGGTGATAAAATTAAATACACAAAGTAAAGTGCCTGCCTGGGTTCGAACTCACGACCTACAACTCATAAGTCGAAGCTCATACCACTGGACCATCACAGTGCTCTCTGTCTTAAAACATCATACCTGCGGTTACTTTGGACACTGCGTTCGGCGCTTGACGTGGCAACACGTCGTATCCGGGTTCGCTACAAGTCAATCGTAATCCTGAGGATGCCTCGTTGAGAGGTGAAACACGTGTCGATTTCTTACAGGGTTCTTTATGACTCTTTATGAATTGTTCATAAAGAGTTATCAGTCAAGTAGATTAGGTTACTAAATATACGTCGTCTATTGTATTTTGTCATAGATTTCCGCAATCACGCCTGAGTCAATTAACTGTCTACTCATCAATCAATAGGTACAATTTCGTATCACTAACTAGTAGATTCCTCACGAAGTTTTTTTTTTTTATGAATTTCATCAGCATAATCTTTCATCCTGTCATCTACAATTCTAACAACATAAATAATGTGTAATAAACCGTGAAATTTTCGATCTAAATTGAAATTCAGATGATTTCCCTCGTTCCCAAAAATGCGATTTCCCGGAAAATTTTGCACCAAACTCCGAACACGTACGTGCGCGGTTTTGGGACCGTACTCCGAAATAGTCTTCTGGCTTTTTAATAACCGTAAATGACGCTCTATGCCGCTCCCTAAAATTCTCTTTTACCCATGTCTATATCGCTGATGTGAGGTGAAATTACTATGAGTATAGCAAGTTATATTTTGTACCAGATATTCGTAATAAAAAAAAAGTGGTTTTTGATTTGGATAAAGAGAAAGTAAATTTTATGATTAACTAGCTGCGCCCCGCGGTTTCTCCAGCTTTCTCGATCCCGTGGGAGTATTGGGATATAACTTATGTCCTCGCCCAGGTTATGGTTAGTCATGTGCCAATTTCATCCGTTCAGCCGTTTTAGCGTAAAAGCGTAACAAACATACAAAAAATCTAATCTTTTCTCTATATTATTACATTGGTTTATATAAATTAATAGGATTGGATTGGATTGGAGGAGCTCGTGGCTAAGTAACAATAGCCGCACTGGTCAATCCATCAGGTTAAGCTACGCTTGCCGGGGTTGGTCAGTGGATGGGTGACCATCTGTACATACCGAGAATCCTCTGTGCCTCGGAAAGCACGTTAGGCCGTTGTTCCCGGCTGTCATTCGTGGATCTTTGACAGTCGTTACGAGTCGTCAGAAGCCCGAGAGTCTGACACCAATCTTACCAAGGGGTATCGTATTACCCAGTTACTGGGTTGTGGAGGTCAAATAGGCAGTCGCTCCATGTAAAATACTGGTATTCAGCTGCATCCGGTTAGCCTGGAAGCCGACCCCAACATAGTTGGGAAAGGCTAGGTAGATTTATTATGTTTATATAAATTTTATCTCAAAATATTCTCTTGTTTGTATAATGTTAAGTAATAAATGTCATTATCTTAACATGATACATCTTAAACTTCTAAGACTAGAAAATAGGCTTTATACATTCAAAATTGTTGACCCGTTACTGAATCACAGAAAATAAACCTTATATTCAACGCACAGAATTTTGCGACAAACTACTAAGGAACATGTTAAAATACCGAAAATGAAATACCAAAAGGCAACGATCATTTTAAGCATTTACATACTTCCCTTAGCGTCGTGCGTTCCGGAAAACTTCCGAATTACGGTACGTCGGATTCCGGTATTTGAGTCTAAACGGTATTACGGTATTCGTACCCGAAGCCTTCATAATTCCGGTACAGAATTTGCGCGGACCAAAACGTGGTCATGTAATTTGAATGCGCTGAATAAATTCTATCTCGCGTGAATTAGGCACGGTCTTCCAAATTTGTGTTTTGATGGATGCCCATGCACTGATATGTACTGTTAAATACAGAGCGGCCATTTGCTTCTAATTACTTTAATTTTGACTGGTAGTGATGATGTTTTCAGTTGTTCACTTATTGTAGTTTCAAGCAATAAAGATATTTAAAATTTACGTGTGGTTAACATACAATGTAGCGTAGGGTGTATTCATTCTCTTAAAGAAGATATATCACAATTACATTAGACTCGTGTCTAAAAAAATAAGCTCAAAATAACACTACCTAGAACCACTTACCAGCGCGACGTTTACGACAAAATTCTTCTCTATTTTCGCGCAAAAACAACCACTTTAGGGGAATCTAATCTCAAAATAGAATAACAAGATAATCTAACCACGAGGCTATAGCAAAAAACTGATTTGACAGCCGTGTGAAGCTATGGATTTATACTGTGAAAGTTGATTTATGCCCCCGATGCGATCCATCAAGGGATAACCGATAGTGTTGGCGGTTTATGAAGCACGGGATCTTCTTACAATGATGTATAGTGTTGTTAAGTTTTTTTGGTCCGTGGAAATTTTGTGGCGTAGGCGTAAAATGTTTAGTGGCAAGTTTTGTGTTTGACGAAACATTTATCTAATATCTTACCAATCAAATTAAGGTTGTGTTTTGTTTTACATCATTGGCAGTTTGATAGAATTTCACAGCATTGTTTAAAGCCCAAATACAATGCAGCATGCAAAAGCTGAAAAGCAATGGAGCTTACACGAAGCGAATGCAAATGCATCTTATAAGAATTCCATTTGTTATGCCTCTCGCCCAGATATGCACAGATATTCTTTTTTTGCTCCAGTGCCTGTTAAGCAAGCATGATATTTATATCGATAACATTTGAACTCCTTCTCTCAACAAGAGCAAAGAGTTTCACATAGTCAAATCAACGAGCATAAGCTAATTTACCAATACAAAACATCACAAAGTACATACTCGTCGCAAGTAAAGTACAAATCCAGTTTTTCTTGAGTCTCTTTCGGTTCATGACTTAATATATCTCGATATATTGAATGCTGCTTTGATATGAGATTTTCTTTATATTTCTTTATAAATGTTATATCATATTATGAAGCTTTGATTCGAGTGAATTGCTCAACATTTAAAGCCAATGGCGGGGAAGTGATTGAAGAACGTTAACCCTATTTGAACGTAATAGGGATACGTTAGATGAAATATTGGAAGCCTAACATGCTTTTGTTGAGTGAAAGGTTATTTTCTAAATATATCTGACATTTACAATGAACCCTTACATTAATATATCGTTATTAACAACACGATGAAAATTACTTATTCTCAGAACTTTTAATTTGATAAATTGATTCTAGAATATATTAGGGCAATTATATTGATTACAATGAATTACACAGAATACCTATAACAGCTTTTTATATTATGTATAATGTTACAGAAAACTAATAATAAGTTGTAGCAAGTCAAAAACAACTCGATGGTGAAGAAAGGTCGAAAACCATATACATAGTATTCTCAACATTAATCTTTGATAACCGGTAACACACTCATATAAATTCCTCAATAACACTACATTAATATAGAACCATTCACATAAAAGAAACATGAATGACGTACTACCAACGCGCGCCATCTTAAAACAACTGCCACGTAAACATTAACACACTTTATCCCCAACGTGAGACCTAGATTCACTCGCTTTAACCGAAAAAAAATCCCAACGGACCAAACCGGCGGCGCAACGATCACTTTTGTGGATAAATATTTCTTTATTCATGTCTGGATGTAGGCTAAAGTTTTCTATACTTGCCCCCAGAGAACCTTGTTTGATCGAGACTAGAAAGTTTATCAAGATTTTTGGAACTCGTAACAAAAAAGCAAATCAGGATTTTTCTGAAAAAGTCTAGGTCTATTTTGTAATGAATAGCCCTGAGGACAGATAAAAATCACGTTCTTTTGTTAATTCTCAAGAATTTCGCAAGAACTAGAAAGTCATCTAGATATAAAAAAATTACATCAGAGTTTGTTACGACAGTTATAAATAATTGGAATTACTTAGCTACTCGTTTTTCTTGAGAAATACTAATATATTACTACTTACTATCTTTACAGGTTATATAACTCAAACTCAAACTCAAACTCAAACTCAAACTCAAAGCATTTATTTCAAATAAACCAATTACAGGCACTTTTGAATTGTCAAGGGGTCGGTCAGTCAGAAATATGAAGCTAGTTGCCCATTCCAACGCGTAGTAGGTTCCTATGGAGAAGAACGGGCAAGAAACTCCACGGACACTCTTATAGAGACCTATAAGAGACCTAAGTTAGAGTAAATTTTTAATCTTTCATGAAACAACTCTACTAGATGATAACCCAGTAACGTATCATAGTTAAGTATTTGTTGGACTATGTTTAGCTTCAAAGACCACTCATCTGGAATTTCCACATCACCCACTCTTTAAAACTTTACTCAACCCTTTTATAAAGAACCCGAACAAAAAAAGTCAACAATATTAAATACCAACGTCAAACTCCGTATCTCCGCTCCACGGTTTTTTATTAGAAACGCTTCTTATATCATCAACTGAATAAAACACGATGGGCACAAGTAAATGGTGACCCAAATACGGATTTATTGCTTCGGAACTCTGGATTTGATTTATATCCAGAAGTGGATTGACTTACAACACATCGATTTTGTGAATTGCATTACAATCGATGAGGAGGATATGATGTATGAAAGAGTATGTTTCAATTTGAACGCAGTGTAACTTTGAGGGATGAATTATTATGAAGCTGATACGGTTCAGTTTAGACGAAGTTTCGGTTAAGTTGTAAAGTAAATGGAATGTGAATAATAATTAAATGTGATGATAGCGATAAATTACAATTAAAACACGCGATTATAATACAGCAAACACAGAACATGACGTAATTTAGAATGGATTCTAATGGGTGCTGCAGATACTGGTTGAATTCAATCATTTTAGAAATTAAATAATACAATCGTAAAGACTCTTATCAAAAGCTACATTGAAAAACTTTCCAATTTCTTTCGAAGCTTTATAAACCATAAGCCATATATTTCAACATCGTTAGCATTACACATTATGCGTTGGGATCATATAAACGTATATCTATCCCTTTCCACCCTCATTACCGTGCAGATTTGCAAGATAGCCTCGATGTTCCCGGCCAGTGTTTATGAAAGTCCCTACTGTAATGGCCTAAGTAATAAACTGGTCATAGACAGAATGACGTGCTAATTGCTGCATGTCCGTGTTGTTTTAAATGAACATTGCGAGATTTAAATGTGTGGTGGGTCTCGTGTCAATTTTGGTGTAAACGTGAATGTAGATTTTTTAACAGTGTTCACAGGTAGAATACAAAGCCCAAATGAAACATTTTGAATTTGAAACAGGACACTTAAAAAATATAAGCTTACGAACGCATAAGAAGCACAATATCTGAATGAGTAATCATTCAAATGCAACGAAATTCTATGATATTCGACTTTACTCTTTCATTTCAATTTGTGTGTCATCACAAACAGCCTGGCTTGTTTTTATTGAATTTCAACTACAGTTCATAGTTATAAGTTACCTTTTGCAGTTTTTTAATTTAGTCCACGAAAAGTTCAGTAACCAACCTATCCACTCCCGTCTTGCACCACACATCTAACTTCCAACAAAAACTTGATTTATCCTTTTCTTCCCGATCCATCATGGCTGAGATAAGACGAAGTGGGGGTGGGAGGACGGGCGTGATATCTCGAACCTTCACTGGAAATTCCCGTCGAATCCGATAGACAGCTATCCTTTTTTGTTTCCATCCAACAATCTGAATGGAAAGATGCGAGATAGTGAGTGTTCGGTATTGTTCAAATTGTTTGAATTTTTATGTGGTAATTTTTTTTTTCGTCCTTTTGTTGGACAGACAATGCTTCTTGGATTGGTACTGTATCAGCGATTCTCTGTCCGTAAAAGGAAAAGATGACTTTTCTTGTGATTACTGAGAATTCGTTTTTGACAAAAAATTTGGTAAGATTTTTGTGAAGAGCATAGTCTTAGATACTATAGGTAAGTACTTATTATCAGGGGGAATATTTGAACACAAAACGAATTGCTGTATTTATGTAATGTAGTGAACAATCTCTATAATGGCATTGATCTAATAAATCTTTATTAAATCGCAACACTGCCTTTATTTAAAAGTACCTATTACTCATTTGCAAGTATTCCATGCCCCACATTCGTCGCCTCCGATTAAATGTGTCATCTCATTTCACATTAAACTAGCCCTTATTACAAACGTCCAAAGTCGATAATCGTCTCCATCTCCCCCGATTCAAAACTGACAAAAGAACTTTGCAACGAAAATAAAGAAAAATCGAATAGGGTCATTCGCGGAAAAATTGACTAACTAGGTTAGAAATTCTTTCACTACGCCCCTGTGTAGTGGCTCTTAAATCTTCTATACCTACTTATGCCTTTAGCACAACCGTTCGTACATTATCGACCTTTAAAACTAAAGTAGGTACGTTTGCTCGCATTTTTATCTTTGCCGAGTGAGCTGAACGCCAAATTTTAACACTAAGTGCGTTGGCATTATTCCAAGCTTTAGGCGAGCAGTAAGTAATATGTTGGGTTAAAAGGTCACAACTTTGCATAAGTAGTGACAGGTTTGGTACATTATCTCCTCGAGAATTTATTGTAATGATCTATTTTCGTCTGGTTTTCGGTTTTCATATTCTCTATTTCCTCTTGAAAACTCTCAATAACCAGTTTAATAGATTCTATGTTCACACTCTCTAGCTAGAATTTAGTTCAGTCGCGTGGTGTTGTTTCGTAAGCATCAATATCAAAAACTCCATGAATATTGAAATTGTGTTACACGTAGGAGGTATTATACCTTTTTTTCTTTATCAAATACATAATATTATCATCTATGAGGTAGGCAGATACTTAGATAGACTTTACTAAAAATGGCTACACTATCCGTTACCGCCTGGAAAGCTATCATCACTACATTTATTGGTTTCTAGACGCTCATAAAAATAACATATAGGTATAACATATCTTGTCTGTCCTTCTGTTGGGGGCGACGTATTAGTTCGCTTATGACCCAGGCCATATTGCTCTTTTGGATAAGTTTGGTGATTATCTGTTATCGTTCTTTCTGTATTGTTGATTAAGTACTATTTGTTTCGTGGGGGGCTGTTGTGGAATGCATTAATATGTATCTGGAATTATCTTTGTTTTTGTTGGTTGAATTAGCCTCTTCTACTAAGTGAAATGGTGTTAATCGTATATTGATATGAAATAATAATTAAAACAAAGAAGTACACGAGAAATGGATGTGCCTTGATTTAGGACCTACCAAGTCGCTGTAACATTCTAGACTTTTGGATACCAAAATTAAAAGTTACGCAGTACCATGATTTAAATACGAAATGAAGAGAATGATAATAAGTTCTTGAGATAGAGCTATCCATAAACAAAAATACAACAGAGGGGAAAACAAAGAGAATTCCCATTGTGAGATTGTCTCTCCTTTATGAAAATTATTATATATAAGCTCACGTTGACCACTATAAAGTATTTCTTGTATCGACATCTCTAACCTCCGTCATTCTTCTAGCAGGTGTAAGAGACGCAGTGGCTCGCTACCCAGTTCTAGTCTTCGTGCACGGAGAGAGTTATGAGTGGAGTTCTGGCAACCCCTACGACGGCACTGTCCTGGCCTCCCACGCCGGCCTGGTTGTCGTCACTATCAACTACAGACTCGGGATCTTGGGTAAGTCTATTAACTAGTATATTTTTTACTAAGATAGTTGTCTGCTTTGAATTTAGATCACATAACTTATTATTATGTTTTCGTTTGCTGTCTCTGATCGTCGCCGTGAATGATTTTATCTTAGACGTCGAAATTGAAAAATGCATTTGATTGATGCGTTATTTTCTTTACGTTGCGAAATCAATCGGCGTGGCAGAAGGGCCTTTGTGGTATCGGTGGTGATTTGCGAGTTGTAGGCCGTAGGTTCGAACCGAGACAGGCGCTTTACTTTGTGTAAATTATTTCATCACCACGGTGAAGGAAAATCGGTATGTCCTAGAACCTAAAATTCGAAGATATGTGTCACTTACCAACCCGCACCGGGCCCGCGTGGTAGATAACAGCCCACTCACTCTCGAAGAGAGAAGGCCTGTCTCCCAGCATTGGAAACATTAGGCTATGCTATATAAAAAAAAGTTTGTTTATCTGAATTTTATTCCTAACTTCTCGATAATTTTAAACTGGCCAAGTAAGAATGCTATTAACGAAATGTGGGTTCCCTTTCAAGGAAAATGTGAATAGACCTACTTATGTTAAAGAAAACTATAGTGAAAAGATCCTATTTTGTGCTTGTTATAGCACACGCGGCCCTCAAGGTTACACTATTAAGTACAGGTTGTGCGTATAAGTGAAATGTTTGAATAATAAGTAGGGTAGAGGACCTCTCTGTGGTAAGTTAAGGGTAGGGTTTGGGTCTAGCAGTAGGACACTCGTGCCCTCTTGTGTTGACCATCGGTTAAGACTGAAGTGCGGAGGTTTCTCTAAAATTCTCTTTACGTAAGACGTACGCAGAGGTTATAAATAAATAAAAATAAGGTTTTCATCCATGCATTTCCAAATACTTAATTATAAAAAAATAAGGTTTTCATCCACACATTTCCAATACTTAATTATAAAAATAAAATAAAATTGTTTTACGTACACACATACGATAAAAATCAATCACGTGGGTCAAAGAAATAATATTATTTTTATGCAACATAAAAGAAGGTAAAAATTCTAACTTACTTTCCGCATCAAGTCTGTCCCAGACACTTTTCTTAAGGTCTTCGGTCCGTCTGGTTTAATTGCATATCAAAATACAATAAAATTACGTTCAAAAACATTTAGATTCAAAACAAAATGATTTCTCGAAACGGATAATATGATCTTCATTCCGTGACTCCGTGAAAAGATACGGACGCGCCGCGCCGCTCCGTTAATTTGGGTCTTGAATAAGATTGTTACATCAAAGCTGCCCACTTCCCGGGCTTTCCCGAATCTTCCCGAGCGAAAACGAAGCTGCAATGCTAATTGCATTCCAATTTATGTCAAGGAGATAGCTCTTAAAATAAATTCCTCCCCACCAAAACTATCTGGCTGTTAACCTATCTTAATTAAAATGTATTAATGCAGAACAAGATTAGGTAAGTTGCAATTCCTTCATTTAAATTTGAAATTACCAAAACTTAAATTATTTCAAAGTGAAACTTGAATTTCAGTTGTTGAATAATAAATTGTTCTATATCAGATTGGATTTAAATTTAATGCAATATCGGATTTAAGCCCCCAAAAAGGATTATTTGTAAAATAATACTTTTATAATATTTATATTATATTTACACTATTACAATAATTATAATGAAATCAGGTTGTTTCATTCGTTAATACATCATGGAACCTAAAAGACAGAAAAACACGTGATATTTACTTCAACCATTCTAAACAAATACATGCAATTTCACTCCTTTGCATGCACAATGTAAACAGCCAGGAGGAACAAAACAAACGCTGCAAAAGCGCTGACACGAAGAAATGTAAAGTTAACCTGGCCCTTACCTCTGCCCCCGAAAACATTCCCCCCACATCCAAACGAACGTTTATCTAACCCTAAAAATACATACTTACGCAAACTCCACATTTACATTACGTACTTAAGAAAACAAGAGCTCTACAACGACCATTCTATTCACGAAATCATTGTCTCAAAAGGATAATATTCCACTTAGCAAGACAATCCCACTTTATTTTGGCATTATTCTTAGTTTATTCTCTGTGTGGGCCCATCATGGCCGCGGGGAATTTGATAAGACCCTGTTGTTAAAAGGATATCGCTGATAAATATAGAATAATAACTGCGCTGGTGCTTTGATTGTACTTAAGAATCTAAAGTATCTGAGTCAATATCTGAGGTAGTTGAGCCAATAAAGAGATAAAGGTTGTACGAGACGAGTATTATTTGCTAGTTGTATTGTTGTACTCAGACTATTCTGCACCGTCCTCATTATATTTATTTTAGTCTTTTCCGGGCCATTGTGTTTCATTGTGATTGCGTTTATTCCCTTTCATAGAGAGGAGGCCTGAATCCCAGCAGTGGGAACTTTATATAAGCGTTAATTTGTATGAAATTCGTTTTTTAAGACACAATGCTGTTGGCTTCCAATGGATTTACTTGCATTTATAGATAGAACATAGATTACTATTTATTATGTACACCATAAAAATAAACATGTCTATTATCTTTGTCATTAATATTTATTAGATTGCATGGGAAAGTTTCCACAAACAAAAGTGCTTGGTACCAAGTACATATTATACTATCGAAATTATTTCTAGACAAGCCGTGTGCCCATCGGCAAAAATGAAGAACTTCCATACAAACTTTTATCCCCTAACGAAACCCTTCGGGATGAATTTTTAAAAATCGAATGCCACCTGCTGGCAGCTACGCTACTTACATTGCGAGTACTCAATCTGCCTAGCCTTTTCTCAACTATGTTGGGGTCGGCTTCCAGTCTAACCGGATGCAGCTGAATACCAGTATTTTACATGGAGCGACTGCCTATCTGACCTCCACAACCCAGTAACTGGGTAATACCGTACGTTACCCCTTGGTAAGACTGGTGTCAAACTTTCGGGCTTCTGACGACTCGTAACGACTGTCAAAGATCCACGAATGACAGCCGGGACCAACGGCTTAACGTGCTTTCCGAGGTACGGAGGATTCTCGGTATGTAAAGATGGTCACCCATCCACTGACTAACCCCGGCAAGTGTAGCTTAACCTGATGGATCGACCAGTGCGGCTGTTGTTACTTAGCGACGAGCTCCTCTCACTTACATTGCGAGTACTACGCAACAATAATAATAATTCTCCAACAGCATAATAATTAAAATATTTATAGAACTCTCGTTTACGAGTATACTCTTAATTTGAATTCATTGCATCTTAACATGCAAACAGGTGCTTGTAAACATAAAGTAATTAAAACTGTTGATTTGAAATCCAATTTTTATTGTCAAAATGTTGTTGAATGTAAGAAGTACAATAACACGCAATGTTGTTTGTAAGTGGGGGGAATGAATGGGAATGATGTTACCAGCGTGACTTGTAATTTTCTTAATATGAGGAAATGTTTTATGAAATAGTGAGAAAAGGGGCTTTTATGGTAGTTGGGAAATAGCTAGGCATATAAATACGTAAACGCATTTTTTAAACATTCAGTATTACCTGGATTAAAACTGTTTTTTAAATCAACATAAAAACATTAAGAGCAGGTACCTAACACTATTTTTAAATAACGGATATTCTGCCAAAAAAACTTAATTCGCCGAAAAAAATACCAGCAGACATTTTTAATTTTGCGATTCTATGAATAAATAATTTTCATAAGAATTTCGCCACTTCGAATCAACAATGAATATTAACCGTATTTTTTTTTTGCGAATAATTTACGCGAAACTTTAAATTATCTCTTTGAGTCTGAGTTAATTGAATAAACACCTCGTTAATAGAGTTAGTAATATTAATAATAAGATTGTGGAACAAAATTAAGTCTAGACACTTATGTTCAGGGATAGGTAGGTACTTCATTTTCTGAAAATGATGAAAGAAAAACCTAGCAAGAATTGTATTTTCTGTTAAAAGAGAAAATCAAAAGAAAATAATATAAGAAAAATGTCTCTGAGACTTATGAAAGTAAGAAATAAGTGAAATACAAAACATTTTTCATGGACTACTAAGGTACCTACAGCGCGTAAAAACGAAATATATTATTAAACTCACTAAAAGGTTGGGTTAATGAAGCCATAGGAGAATACTAACTAATACAAAGGGCCTCGTGGCCAATTAATAACAGCCGCACGGGTCGATATTCAAGGATAAGTAACGCTTGCCAAGGTCGGTCCGTGGATCGGTTACCATCCATTACATCCCGGCTGTCATTTGTAGTTCTTTGATAGTCATTACGGGAAGTTTGCCCGAAAATCTGACAAACAGGGGGTATCGTGATACCCAGTAACTGGGTTGTGGAGGTCAGATAGGCAGTCGCTCCATGTAAAATACTGGTATTCAGCTGCATCCGGTTAGAATGGAAGCTGACTCTGACATAGTTGAGAAAAGGCAACGCAGGGGATAATTAATTAATACAAAGCAACTTTATGTGAATCGTGTAATCATAGTATTACTTAGGTACCTACACGAAATTTTACATCAATCCCTGCATTGTAACATAAAGAACTTTGAAACGCTTTTCCGCAAGCACCAATATTAACGGAGCCAGCATACCTCAACCGGCATGCTTTTGTAATAGAGAAGGGCACAAAAAGGTAACTTGTCACATTGTTGCGAAAATTTCTACTTTATACCGAAATAACTTAGGCGGCGTCACGGGGGAGAGAAATTAGGGATGACGCGCGGTAATACGAGTTTTCATCGGTGGTAGGGATTTGAGGTAATAATTTGAAATTTGCTGGCTTTTAAGCTGAGTATTACAACACTTTTGTTCAATCTAACTACTGAAAACAGCTCATTGACTTTTGTATCCACTTCTTCTTCCCGGCCGTGAAGGGCGGGCGTTTTAAGCGACTGCCTTATGTTATTTTTAAGTTCAAATAGTGCCGATTCTCAGTCTAGTTTGAGTAAATAACTTTTGTTTTTTTATTTTGAATTAATAATATAATATACATCTAACACTAAAATATATAAATTATGAATTATGTACAAGTATACAGAGGAAAAAAAATAAAGGCAGAGCTCATTGGGCATCAAAAAATTCATCCGCATCGCTGTCAGTTGGAAAAGTGCCCAAAAGGCTGGCAGCATTGCCACGTTGGATGGCAATACTGATTCTTTGACCTAAAAATTGGCCAGCCCTCTGGTCACGTGAAGAGTCGACCAACCGCTTGGCGATGTCACGAAATACTCGATGAGCACTCGGACCCCACGGCCCTAGTGTTTCAACCCTATTACGATTATTACTAGGAAAGCTCTTTCTTAGCCCGAGGCATAACCTCATATAGGAATAATCAACATCATTATTTCAACCGACAGACGACCATAGTTTTGTGCTTCCAGCATCCAGCGGAATCTCGCGACCTTCACAAGGTCAGCGGTCCATCTTGTGGGAGGCCTTCCAACGCTACGATTTCCGGTACGCGGTCGCCACTCCAGAACCTTTCAGCCCCATCGGCCGTCTGTTCTGCGAGCAATGTGCTCTGCCCACTGCCACTTAAGTTTGGCAATGCTTCGGGCTATATCGGTTACTTTGATTCTCCCACGGATCTATTCATTTCTGATTCGATCACGTAGTGAAACTCCAAGCATAGCCCTCTCCATTGCCCTTTGGGTGACTTTTAGCTTTCCAATAAGTTCTATTGTGAGCGACCACGTTAATCAATAATACAACATACAAGTACATACAAGTTTATAATAGTTATTTTCAAACTCATCAATATTCAATATTATTCTAAACTAAGCAAATTTTAACCCCAACATCACCCATAATGTATCGTCCTGTGGCCAAAATCTATTTTAACTCGATAAACGCCAACGTAATTGTTTGCGTTTAACTCAAACTTTATGGTTATCGTCGCTACATAGATTTTATGGCGCAAACATAATAAACAAGACGCAAGTTCAGTTTAGTGTTGCAGACTAGAAAGTTTTCGGTTTCGGTTCAATAAAGTTGAAATGTTTATTGGGAATATTTTGGATTTATGAGTTGTAAATAAAGTTTTCGTTATTTTTCGGGCTCTTTTTCCTTACCAATTTTATATTTATTTTCAAACTTTTTAGTGATGTGATTCTTCCATTTTGTACCTACTCGTTTGCAGGCACCGCCTAAATGTAGGTAAACAATGGATTCAACACTAACAATTTATTAGAATAGTATTTGTGGATATCATATTTTAATGACAAAGATTTAAGATACTTTATGAGAATAAATGTTATAGAAAATCTGTAATCATAATGTCTCAGTGATGCCATCTATGTAGCTTATTAAAGCACAATTACATGATAGCCAAGTTTAATATGATCCACTTTTACCGAACGTCAGATAATTTGATATAATCATCTAACAAAATTATTTAATTTATCTAAATACTCGGTAAATTATAAAATACTAACGAAAAGAAACCGCAGTTAACTCCAGTTATTTTATGACTAGGTACTAGGTTTCCAATACCACAATGTACAATCCGAGTGCTAGATTTCTTCTTTTGCAAAGCGAGCATGCAAGGTAGATTAGGTTTCTTTGTGAATAAAAAAAATCTGTATCGTATAATCATATATTAATCAACTGAACATATTATCTTCGAAATAATTTTCTTTTGCCCACAATGCGTCCTGTCTTGAGGGGCTTATGGCACGAGACATAGAACTTAACTGAGCGAGCTGCCTGTTCGCATTGTCCCGTAAATTTAAGAGCGTTTATTCTGAAAGTGGGCAACGTCGCAAATAGATGTCAAATATTTGAATCATTCCACTTTGCCCCACCAAGCAAAAATGAAATGCCTAAAATTTTGCAGTGGAATCTACCCCTCTAGTTCAATTTGGTGGGGCAGATTCCACTAGTCTAAAATCTTGATGGATTCTGCCCCACTAGGGATGGCACCTTAGAATTTGTATAAGTAGGTATGCTCGTATTTTATATTTGTTTGGAAAAAAATTAAATGTAGGTATGTCTAAGTAAAATGTAACTAGGACTGGTAACGTTAGACTTAGTACTTATATAGGTAGTGTTTTTAAATTAAGTACAAAAATAATTGTTTGTTAATTTTTATTTACGGTACGGAATAATTACACGATTTTTAACAAATAAAATATAAAAACTTTTTACAAAAAAAAAACAACCGACTTCCGATAAAAACACTACAAAGTGAAAAATTACTTTAATTTCGGAAGTCGATGGCAAAAAACGTAAATTCAAAACTAAAGACACCAACTTCCGAAATGTTTTTACTTTTCACTTTTTAGTGTTGTGGTACCTACCCCACACAAATTCGAATACCAGTACCTGCGATGTAAATAACAGTCACAAGAAGTTATCATCGATACCTATCATCCTATGTATACTAAGTGGGAAAAATACGTATTATTGAAGCTTACTCAAAAACTAAAAAACTATCCCAGCAAAGTTAATAAAATTTATATGTGACCAATCCGGGAGCATACCCTTTCAAACAAAAAAAATATTTTCAAAATCGGTCCACAATTGACGGAGAAATCGACGGACATACATAAAAAAAAAAACATACATACGCGTCGAACATATAACCTCCTCCTTTTTGGAAGTCGGTTAAAAATCTTAGTAAGAGGAACTAAAGTAAACCTTTAAAATTACAGATTTACAATAATTTGTTCTTACTGGTTCATTAATGTTTTTCATACTAAGTTCAAAATCACAAAGAAACAACTTAACTATGTACAAACAGTCACTAAACTACTTTAATAACTGTAAGGAATAAAATCAACTATAATCTTTGGCATGGCAAAATAGACCGTATTTTGTCATGTCAAATGATGATTAATCTGTGATTTTAGTTGTTAGAATGTTTAATATTGTTTCATTTTCTAATAGTAATTAATCTGTGATTTATCACCTGATTCCTTCCTGAAACAAATAGTAAAAAAAAATTACGAAGCAATTATTTTTGAACGATCATTTAAAAACAGGTAGTGTTTTTAAATTGCCAGGGTTGCGAGTTTGTCCGAAAGGCCTATCACGGCCCCGGCACACAGGCAACGAAAGGAACACAGGTGGGTTTTAGTCAGTAAAAGTCTGACACGCCCTCCCGCTCCGCCCAGAGCGGGAGAAGTTATTTGATAATTTAACACCCAAAAAAAAAATGGTGTAAAAAAGGCATTTGGAAAGTTTCCAAATACTTTTTTTTATATCTATCACTAAATATTCGGTGTTACGATATTAATTATTGCATTTCATAATCAATATTTTAGTTCACTAGTTAGTCACATTTCAAATTTCCATATTAATCAAAACAGGTTAAAAATTTGACAGCTATTTGCGACGTTGCTAACTTTTAGGATAAATCCTCTTAATAGATCCAAAAATTTCCGCGAACTAGATCACTCGATATCGTTGGCGATACGACTTGGCTTATTAGTAGTCGACTGACGTCTTTCGAGAAACCAAGAACATGGTGTAACTTACATACCAATACTAGGAACGCGCCTAGGTATATTATTACTATACTCGTATGTCAAAATTCAAAAGTCATTTATTCAAACTAGGCTGAGAATCAGCACTTTTCGAACGTCAAAATTACATAAGACAGTCCCCCAAAACGCCCAGCCTTCACCACTTCCTAGTGCGTTAGCTGGGAAGAAGAAGTGGCGCAACAAACTCCCCATCAGATGTATTTGTTTTAAATGACTACCCTACCGATACATTATACGTTACTCACGTGTCAATTTTTTTTGCCATAATAATGGAAATATTGTGAAGATACTAGGACGGTTCGGTAAGCTATGGCCAATACGCAAAATTAAGATATGCTTGCCGCGGTCGGTTCGTGGATGGTTGACCATCCATTACATATCAAGAGATCCCTCCGTGCCTCGGAAAGCACATTAAGCCGTTGGTTAAAATGTCAAAATGATCTACGAAGGACAGCCGTGAGCTGTCCTTCGTAGATCATTTTGACATTTTAATTGTATTTTGACATTTGATCTTATTTTGACTATTATGTATTTATTGATTGCATTTTGAATGAATTGATTTTAGTTATATTGAACTGTTAATTTTTTTCTGATAATAGTTTAAATGTTTTATTTTATTTCTATCTAATCTTGGGCAGAATGTATGGCTCAACTTGAATTCTCCACGACCTTATTTGTATACCTACATTCTAGCAAATAAATTATTTGATTTGATTTGATCTTTAAAAATTGTTACGAGTAGTCAGAAGGAAGCCCAAAATAATGACAACCAGGCTTACCAAGGCGTATCTTGTTACCCAGTAACTGGGTTGTGGAGGTCAGATAGGCAGTCGCTCCATGTAAAATGCTGGTATTCAGTGGCATCCGGTTAGACTGGAAACCGACCCCAACATAGTTGGGAAAAGGCTAGGCAGATTGATTGACAAAGTAACAAAAGTGATCACTACAATTTCCATTAGCGCTGAATTTAGAAACAACAAACATTTTACAGAATATAATTATATTGGCACGAATTTTACACAACAAATAAATACTTGTGGAGTACCATTTCACGTTTGTTATTCAAATATTTTAATAGAGTAAACGTTCATGCTTCACTGTCCGAATAAACATGTCCGGTGTGATGCAAAAAATAACGTAAATGTATGAAAACGAGGGTGATAGGACGCGACGTACCTATTATGGTATATTAATTTTATTCTAGGTATATCGTCTTCCTATTTATTCATTTATTTATTAGTTTTATTTTCTCCCTTACATGTAGTTCTTTCTTATCTACTGTTTTGTGTTGTTTAGTTTTTCATTTATTTGTTAGTAATGTTAGTTTTGTTTGTACTTAAATAAGGTTAGTATTGTTAGGTGTTAGCACTCCTCCAAACCATTCCAGGTGCTTCTATTCTTTGCCCGTCTGGGCCCTTAGTTACCGGCTATTTGTAAGATGTCGTAACTCCATCTTTTAAATGGTGTACCTTTCCTTTTTTTTTGTACATTGGATACCAATTTGTAATTATTTGTGACTATCTTTCATCCGTAGCTCCGGCCTGACCTGACCATTTCCATTTCAGTTTCAGGAGCTGTTTGATCATCAGCCTTCGTTTTTTCTCTTATCAGTGAACTTTTGACTCGATCTTTCAGTTTTATGTTAATTGTAACCCTATTCTATTCCTCTTTGACACCTTCTTATTTTCTTTAAGAGTGTTTTTCGTCGTCTTCCTATACAATTATATAAATAATGTATACAATATATTGTAAAACATTTGTAAAGAGTAACTGTGGAGTTTCTTACCCATTCTTCTCCATACGTAAATATTTTCGGTAGGGCAACTTTGTAGAATCAATTATATTTTCTTGTAAATATTTAAAAATGCCTTGTATGTGCCTATTTGAAATAAATTACTTTATAAATTTGACTTTGACGTGATCTGAAGTTACATTTTGCGACAATCGAAGCTTTTGGGGTCTGCCTTTTTTTAAAGTCTGTTTTAAACCAAAACTTGGATTTGATATTAAACATGAAACTTCTGAATACTATTGGACTTCGAAGTCTCAAACTATGACTATTTATAACCAAGCCTTGGAACTATTTGGCTCAGGCCTTCTTCGACCCAAAATAACATCTTCAAGTTGATAGTATTATCCGTTCACTCTAATAATATTTCCATAAATAGCCCTCAAATCTAACTAAAACCCACAGAAATGTACATAGTTACACAAACGGACAACTCGACTAGTCAGACGGATCGATAAACTGGGAACGAACTCATTTATTTCAATAAATACTTGGGCATCTCCAAGCGTTTGTAACTGAAGTGTTTAAACAAAGACTAATTTCTAGAGGCGAGTAATTACTTGGTAGTTTTGTACCGTCCCGTCCTTCGGAGCACTTGTAATAGTTACTATTTCTACTTCCTCTTTTTGTCGTGGCGTTGAATAACTATAAGGTTTAGTATCTCTGGAGGTTTGAGATGTGATGTATAGTTCCCAGAATTTGTTCATGACGTCACCTATTACAACTGCTCTCTAAATTATTATTCTAATGGTTCTCCAAATTACGTTTTAGTTCATGTTTTGCGGGGCCGACATGGCCAGTGATCGCACAAAATAGAGAGTTATGGAAGAGAAAAGGAGATTCTTTTGCCCAGCACAGGCTACTATAAAGGCTAACAAAAAAAGCCACATACTCCAATAATGTGATAGCAAATTAAAGGTTTAGTATGATCAGAAGCAAATCCTTTTTTTGTACGAATTTCAGCTATATGGACGAAAAGGTGGTGTAAAAACATTTTACTATAACATCGACGTACTCCTGTAATTCTTCCGATATTACTTTCCGTATATGATTTTTTTTTTCTTTGTAATGTAAATGTTTAAATAAATGAGATTTTCTTCTAAAAATCAGAAATAAACATAATATTTAACAATTAAGTATAACTAAGTTACGAAATTAAAGTTTAACAAAAGCCTCTTAAATGTTTCCCTGTCGCGACAAGATTTTTGCCCTCTTAAACGCCAAACAAAGTAATGACTACCCATTTTAATTAAAAGAAACAAATTATTTTGAGTAATTAATTATTCATGCTTATTTCTTGTAAACAACAATTACGGAGGAAGAAATGACTTTTATTTTCTCTTCGTGAAATAATTTGGAGAAAAATATTATTTAGGATTTTATTTTATCTTCAGCGTAGCCGCCTGCGTTCTATAGTTTCAGCCTACCTCCATGGGAAGAGTGAGTTTATGTATTTATTATGTTGTTTTATCTTCCCACTTGTTCATATTACCGTAATAACCAAGGCCATAGACAATTAACCTTAAGGTTCGATTGTCAGTCCCACAAGAAAGTGAACTTCCGCTAAACACAAGGCTACATATAAGACTACTAGCTTCTGCCCGCGACTTCGTCCGCTTGGAAGTCAACTATACTATAAAACATATCTTTGCATCGCTTTTTATCAGTAAAAGAATTTGTGATTAGATTAGTACTTCCTGAGATTATCTCTTACTAACAAACAAACAATTTTAAAGTTTGAACCTCATAATGTACAAAGTGTTATTTGTTAAATATCCCATAACTAGGGCCTAGGGTATGAATGAGACCATATCAAAGAATCAACTGACATGTCTATTTTCAAAAAAAATAACATTTCAAAATAATTCGACATTCACGATTATTTATGTAAAAAAACCTTCGGGGATTTTTTTTTTTTTTTTTTAAGTCTGACTATTTTTGTTCATAAAAAGAAAATATGACAACGTCGCGTTGTCTTAGTTTTAAATATGAATAATTGTTTTGAATGAAAATTATTTACTCGTAAGTACTTATTAATGAAACTAATATACGTATATAAGTATACACATCGAGAGTCTAGTGGTGGGTTATCTTACAAAAATAAAAAAATGATAAATAATTTATAACTTGCCTTGATTCTTTGACTAGTCTCATTCTCACCCTAGAGTTATGGGATATCAAAATGAGCACGTTGTATAATGTTTACTTCGTGGATTAGACTACCACACATTACATTATCATATTACAGAAGAGCCCAAAAAAACGGCTAAGTGCGAGTCGGACTCACACACGAAGGGTTCCGTAACACCGTAAAATATTTAGCATAAAACGCCGAAAAAAACACGTTTCTTGTATGACCCCCATTAGCTTATTACTCGTAACTTTATTTTATTTATTTGTTGTTATAGCGGCAATAGAAATACACAATCTGTGAAAATTCAACTGTCGACGTATTGGTCATGAGATACAGCCCGCTGACAGACAGATGGACAGCGGAGGCATAGTAATAGGGTTCTGCTTGCCACCCTAAACGTCATATTTGCGACTCTTCACGATATTAGCAGAGAAAAGAAAGCAATGAATAGGTTGGGCGATTTCGGGTACCTACTCTTAAGTGAAATCATCTTCTTGACCTTCTATATTACTTGGGACCGGCGCAACACGTTTTCTTTTTCCACTTCTCCCTTGTCAACTGTCACTCTATCATTCACTGCCTTCTCTTTCATATCATACCTCACCTACTCTTAAGTGCCAAAAAATTATAAATAAATGTTGTATTTGTCTGTTGGAAATTTAAATCTGACATTTCTGGTTGTAATAGTTAACTCAGTTTATTTTTATTGAGTTCGGCGCAGTTCAAGCCTTAGAGTTTCGTGAGAACGTGTGGTGAAATAATAACAAATTTATTTAATTATATTATTTAATATTTATAATTAATAACAAAAAATATGATAATTGCATTCCTAATGATAAAAGCTTTCATCGATTATGATATTTTTTCAGTTCTGAGCAGAGTTACGGCCCATAAGAGACGAGAACTTAAATTTGCAAAAGAAAAACATACAGTTGCTAATACTGCCGTTGCTATTGTATTTTGCCGTTGTTATTGTTGACGACACGGTTGGCGCAGTGGCTGAGCGATCCACTGCTGCGCAACGTGTCACGGGTTCGATCCCCGCACGGAACAAATATTTGTATGATCTGCAAGTAGTTGTTTCGGGTCTGGGTGTTAGTGTATGTGATTTTCTGTGTGTAAACGCACCCACGATACAAGAAGAAATTCTTAGTGTGGGGCAACGTTTTTAAAAAAAAAAAAAATAAGAAAAAAAAAAAAAATGTTACCCATATTTTATTAAACATTTTTGTTATTAATTGATTCAGGCGTGACTTTGCGGAAATCCATTATAAAATACACACTGCTCTCGACGCTTGACGTGTTCACACGTCGGGTCCGGGTTCGCAACAAGTCAATAGCCATCCTGAGGATGCCTCGTTGAGAGGTGAAACACGTGTCGATTTCTTACAGGGTTCTTTATGACTCCTTAAGAACGGTTAAGCTGATTAGGTTACTTAATATAAGTCGTCTATTGTATTTTATTTTTGTTATATCTCTTTAGGTCCTTGTAGTCATTTGTCAACTCTTGTGAACGACACAAGAATCACCGGTCTAGCTGAACACGTTTTTTCACTACGAGTATACGAATTGGAATTTCGATAAACTGGGAGTGAAAAACTGGAGGCCACGCGCATGTACCTGCCCTCGCAATGTGACGTCATAGACAAATTACATCCTACCTCAAAAATCATGACTATCTTTTGCGTGCTCATCTATTACTCTAGCATTAAAAGTCTTGTAGTTATGAGCGATTGAAATCTTAAATGTTTTTGACGATCAGAAATATTGAACTCAGTACTCCGAGCGAAAACACGTTTTCACGTCAAAAGTGTTAACAAAACTAGGCGAAAATCTATGTAAGTATTTTAAATATTCCAATATTTAAGTTACAAAATTTTATATTTTCAAGCCAATATTTTGTTTAAACGATAGGCAAAATTCAATCATATTACGCAACGCAATATAGCATCGCTTGTAAAAAGATTTTCATTAAAAATAATTGCGCAAAATGATTTTATCTAAATATATTTTTTATACGTTTGCAGCATGATCTAATTACGCTACAGATTCGATGTAGTACAATCTTTTATGTTATTATATATTGACTATTGGGACTTTTTAGGGTTCCGTACCCGAAGGGTGCCAAACGGAACCCGGACATGTATAGGAACATACACATGAGACGTGGCGCGGGCGAGGCGATGCGACGGTGCGGCGCGGCGCGTTGTGTGTATGTTCTGCGTTACATCGTTCCTATACATTTTGTATGAAATATGAAACGAGTGGCGCAACGCCCGCGCCACTCCGTTGCCACGCCCGCGCCTCTCACCACTTGTGAATCTCGCGCCGGGTATATAATCTCAGCAGTCAGTAGTCAATAATCTCATCTTATTTCCTACTTTCAACCAAGGAGTTTCTTGCTGGTTCACCTTCACATGACAGTTAGTGAAAAATATGACGCAGGGGTACTGCCACACGTACTTGACGTAGGCGATCATTTTCCGCTGAGACATTAGCACCATCTTTTTGCAAAACCTCGTAAACTTATTAGTATCTAGTACTTAATAGTGATACAGATGGCGCTTTGGACAATTTGATCAAAGGGAGGAAGTTTAATAATATTTATGCTATTATTTTACAAAACTTGGAACTTATTTTACTACAAAGATTTATATTTTACAATTTGATTTGATACCCTCAAATTATAACATCTATCGATTTGACAGAGACCTAAAGATAAAGTGACTCGGACGATACTTGATAACAATTCATATGGGGTCGCTGGCTAAATAGTTCGTCAAACTCGTATGAGTATGACGACGTTCGGCGATGCGATGCTTCGAATCTAAATCGAATCAATGAACTCTTTTTGTTGAAGTCAATCAATCTGCCTAGCATTTCCCAACTATGTTGGGGTTGGCTTCCAGTCTAACCGGATGCAGCTGAATACCAGTATTTTACATGGAGCGACTGCCTATCTGACCTCCACAACCCAGTAACTGGGTAATACGATACCCCTTGGTAAGACTGGTGTCAGACTTTCGGGCTTCTGACGACTCGTAACGACTGTCAAAGATCCACGAATGACAGCCGCGACCAACGGCTTAACGTGCTTTCCGACACACGGAGGATTCTCGGTATGTAAAGATGGTCACCCATCCACTGACCAACCCCGGCAAGCGTAGCTTAACCTGATGGATTGACCAGTGCGGCTGTTGTTTGTTGTTTGTTTGCTGTTGTTGTTTTGTTGAAGTATTCTTTAGATTATTTGTAACGTTAGTTCAAGGGATTTGCTATCTGGTGGCGGCACTGTTCAATATGGGAACAAAAAAACTCGCATGATGGATCTCTATTCCCTCTATATTATTATACATCACGTTTCGACATCATCTTTTGAATTGCTGATTATCATCTTATCGATGACCCTACGAAATACCAAATTTGCATCAAAAGTCATCTCAACAAAATCTAAAAAAATAATCCGATTTGTTTATTTGACGTGAATAGAATTCAAATAGGTTCTTTTACTTGAAGAAGTTTCCCTAGTTCCCCTAAAGCGTGTGACAGCTGTAAATCCTAAAACCTACAGGATTCTAATCAGAATTTTATTTGCAGGTTTCCTCAACCCTCGGTCAGACGAGTACCCTCGCTCCCCCGCTAACTACGGCCTCATGGACCAGATAGCAGCCTTGCACTGGATCAAGGAGAACGTGGCAGTCTTCGGCGGAGATCCTACGAATGTTACCCTCATGGGCCATGGCACTGGTGCTGCTTGCGTGCACTTTTTGCTTACTTCCTTGGCTGTGCCAGAAGGTAAGTCTTCGTTTGTTAAATTAATAAAGTTTATAGCCAGTTTGAGTAGTACCTGTCTTTCGTAAGCAAGGATGTGGTCCACAATGGTGCATGCTTGAGTATAAAGGTTACTTCTGGGCAGTAATCTCTTCCCTTTAGACTTGAAGACTCCCAGGTTAGCTTTGAAATAGCACAGACAGCAGCGTTATGAAGTACCGTCCTTTTTCGTTTTTATGTCGTTTAGGCAACTATTGCATAAAATTACCTATATACTGCCTTTATGGTGGAACTGTGAAATTAAGCATTCCTAATGCACATACACAGAACATTTTTTTTTTTTTTTTGTACCTAACGAATACAAAATATTATCTACAAATCATGTAGTAATTTTGGTGTCTTTTGAGTATTCACTTTGAGGGGACGATTTTCATAAAATAAAACTTGACCCACGTAGAATTTTATGTAATTTTCTTTTATTTTTCCATCAGCAATCGTAAACCGCTTATTGGACGAGTACAATAAAAAACCATCAGTGTCTAGAAGGCTCGGGCAGATCAAATAAGTTGTATGTTCTGTTTGTTCAAAAAGACCTGAAGGACACGAATAATATAGATTTATGTGTTTCCTATTCATTTTTTTATTTTTCACCAATGGCCCCTTGCCGTCGTAGCATATGACAGCTTGTAAATAGTTAGTAGGACAGCCACCTGGAGGCATTTTTATAGGCTTTCTTCTTGGAACTGTAATACACTTGTTCTTAAGCCAATAGTTATTACTGTTCGTATCTCGTAAGCAGTCGAAAGTATCATAGTCAGCTTGCTTTAACTTGCCTGAAATCAATGTTGGTGAATCATGACATGATTTTCGACGCATTTTAACAATAATAATATGAGGACACATTTGAACATGGTTTTCACTTTTTTCTGTTTATTTTTTACGAGCTATGTGCGTTTGTGGTCAAATCATGTCATGATTGAGTAATAAAATTGAAGTATTTCATTTTTCATTATTTTCTTAACTAATAGAATTCATTAGTAGGATGTGTATTATAAGTTGCGTGAAATCAATTCAACGCTTACCGTACGTTAGGGATGAGATTAGGTATAAAAATCCGAACGGTTCCTACGGTGTTATTACGGTAAATCCTAGAAAAATACACAAAATGAATAAGTAGGACATAATTATCAGTAAATAAATGTCAACTGGTTTTAATTTTATTAATGGATGTTTTACAACTAATATTATTATTGTTTATCGATATTCTATGCATTTTATTGAAAGGCGACTAACAAAATGTATTTACAAGGCAGATGTGAATGGAAAGGCTAGGAGGGGACGCTCCAGAAGGACATAATATTAAATACTGAAGGGTGGTATTATAGCAACAGACGTGTGTGTATGACCTGATGTATGAAAGTAAAGAAAGCTAAATGAGTAGCAGGTGGCGTTCAGTGGTTTCTGCCTATCCTCATGAGAAAAGGGGTGGGTTGAGGGTGATGTAATCGATAAATATTCATACAAATTTCCATTTAAGGCTAAGAACTTTCCCGTTCTTTCAAGCCAATCAACTCAAGATATTCTCAAAACAAACAGAAAAATATAAATTCCAATTCCATAAAGCCACCGTAATACCAATTCACATTTCCAAACACTTCCTGTGGCGGAATGAAATACAAAAATAAATAAAACTCATTTCGAAAACGGCGAAGAATCTACAATACTCGAGTGGAATAATGGTTTTAATTACAAAAGCAAACTAACGGAACAATAAACCATGAAATGATGTTGTTCCAAGCCGGCCAGTTTGCTACGTGCGAAGTATAAAACTGAGGAATAAATGAAGACATTGTTTCTGTATTGAATTTTTCTAAGGGAAATTACGTTTTATTCTTTTGCCGGTTTTGAGAGCCCACTTCGTCATACTAAACGAAAAATCTTCAGAAAAGTATAAAGGGTTATTATCTATGCCATAGTGTACTGTTACATCAATATTTTGATTTGGCGATAACTTTTAGCAACACTGTGACACATAACCAAAAACTACCAAACAATGTAAGGAATGTACAACAAGAAGATACAGGCGCCACGGGATCACCGTACAGGTCAAAATGAAGATACCCAAACGATGATCGAATTATCCTACCTCCTATTTATAAACATTTATATATCATAATACTAGTTAAAGTTCTGCGAACAGTAGACCTCGCGAGCACAAACTTCTTTGCAACAATTAATACCAGTACCACAACAGTTATTTTAAGGGGCCGGCGAACATAGCTCGCAACTGCAAATCGAGATGTGTTCAAAATTCGTTTGGAATATTGCTATCTCTGTTTGACAAGGCGAGGTCAGACACGCGTGTGTGTGTGAGCGGATAGATACTGTGCGACCACGCACAGATTGACAATATTATTTCTTGACGCGATTGCACTACTAGCTATCGAAAATTTGTGATAAATTGGATGTGTTCCGTAATACCAAAAATAATGAATTAAAACTAAATGTTTTTCCATTTTTTTTTCGATAATTTGTAACTTGATAATATAAGCTATGCTAGTACGGAAACAATATTACAAATATTGTTGTTTATAATACAGAAAAAACAATATGAAAACATGTAATTTACGCTGTAAAAATGTATGAAATTCAATTCGCTTTAATTTCATTTCAGGTAAGTTTTTTGGAAAAAAAAAGACTTACAGGACTAGATAAATACTGTCTCAATCCGAATATCAACATAATATGGTGGAAATATTCTCAAATTGCAAATGATTTTGGTATTACGTTTGTATGGACAATTCATCCGTCGCCGCATTCTTAAGCGGGATGGTAACCATGTTTTTTGTTTTTAAAAACATGGTAAACGCTGTGGTGCGCAGTAGCTTATTGTAAAACTATTCATATATTGGTTTGAAAGCCTCGTTTAGAGAATTCAGAACATTAATTTAAGAATTCTCTAGTTTTAGGATGAGAAGGTGGTCCCAGGTGCGCCATTATTCCTGTCCTAGTAGTTAAAGGGCCTATTACACTGGTAGAAATCTAAAAGTGAGCAATTTACAGCATTTTGTGGCCCTAATCGAGGAGCTCGTGGCTAAGTAATACCAGCCGCACGGGTCGATCCATCAGGTTAAGCTACGCTTGCCGGGGTTGGTCTGTGGATGGGTGACCATCTTTACATACCGAGACTCCTCCGTGCCTCGGAAAGTAAGTTAAGCCGTTGGTCCCGGCTGTCATTCGTGGATCTTTAACAGTCGTTATGGGTCGTCAGAACCCCGACAGTCTTACAATCAGTATTTTCAAGGGGTATCTTATTACCCATTTACTGGGTTGTGGAGGTCAGATAGGCAGTCGCTCCATGTAAAATACTGGTATTCAGCTGCATCCGGTTAGACTGAAAGGCGACCCCAATAAAGTTGGGAAAAGGCTAAGTAGATTGATTGAGGAGCTATTCTGCTCATCACGCCGAAGATCCTCATCAGAACTTCGCCAAATTTTTATGAGACCAACTTAAAGTTACTACCTTTCAAATAAAAAAGAACCATTGAAATCGGATCTCATAAGAAGAAGATATCCGGTTGCCCACTTTTTGGAGGAAGGACCCCGTCCAATCAAAAATCCCCGACGACAAAAATTCTATAAATCGTAAAACCTGTTTACTAAGTTTCGTCCAGGTCGGTTGTAAAATTACCAATAAACTGACACACGAAAGCAAATTTTGCCGGACTTGAAGCAGAGACAATAAATGTGAATGTTTGTATATTTGTTCCTGAATCACGCAATAACGGATATACAGATTTAGATGAAATTTGGCACACAGATAGTTTATAACCGCATTTATATTTTGGATTAAGAGGGTTTATTCTGAAATTTGGCAACGTCGCAAATAACTGTCCAATATTTACCTGTTTTGATTCTTATATCAACATTACTGAATAGAAATAAGAAGTGTTGCTAACTAGCGAACTAGAATATTAATAATTAATTGCAATTACAACATTGAATTTGATACTGTACCCATTTTAGGTGTAAAAAACGCATTTGGAAAGTTTCCAAACAGTTTTTTTACAGCTAAAACTAAACATTCAGTGTTACGATATTAATTATTGCATTTCATAATCAATATTGTAGTTCGCTAGTTAGCCACATTTTTTATTTCCACACAGTAATATTGCTAAATTAATCAAAACAGTCTATTTGCGACGTTGCCCACCTTCAGAATAAACGCTCTTAACACTTATTATACTTTTTATCCCGGTAGTAAGTTCCCGTGGAATAATTTCCGACCTCTACGGTCGAAGCCGCGGGCAAAAGCTATTTATGGTAATTTTTGTAACACTGGTTCAATAAATTATTCATATGAAAATTACACCTTATTCACACTATCAGATATTTCAAAATGCATTAAAATAAAATAAATTCTTAAACTGAAACCAACCATATTTTAACAAAACCCTCTGAAATATTTCCAAACCTCACAAAATATTTCTCTTGCACGTAATATATTGTGACCTAGCAAATCTTCAAGTTGGAATTGAATAAGGGTGCAATGCTGATAGGAAATATTTCCAAGGTATAATAAAACGGAGCGTGTCTTCGTTCAATCCTCGCGAATGAATGGGATTTGTGTGTTTAACTTTATAGGCCAGCTGGGGTTCTAACTTGCACTGATTTGCTGAACTATATTTAAAGTCTAACTGTTATTGAACGATTTTAGAAAACAGAATTGAGCTAAGTCTTGTGGTTGCCGAGCGTGGAGTCCTGGGTTCGATTCCCCGGTCAAGTAAAGTGTTATTGGGGATTTACATTAGAAATTTCTCAGTAGTAGCTTGCAGTTTTGAAGTTGGTGGCAATCAAGTCAAGTCTCTCGCAACTTGGTGTGTGTCAGAGGTGTCGAAACTAAACAAAAACGCATAACATTTGACAAGGTGCGGTGGGTGAAACTACGATTTCAATCTTTGTTTGTTTGCATATCAATTTACCAGTAAATATTTTAAATTATAAATGATCCTTCATAAATCAATGTCAGAAGTTTAATAAAATAGTTTTCAATCACGACAGACGGCTGCCTGTCGCCTTATGCATATATGTTTTAACAAAGAGATGCATGAATATCTGAATAAACAAATGAATTCAGTTCACGCTCGAGTTTCATATGAAATTCAGTGAAAAATAAATGCTTTCGAAAACCTTTTCAACCCTTTTAACTGATATGTAGTATGAAAGCCATTGTGAGAAGTAAACGATGCAAGGTATCCTATATTATTTTTTATATTTTTTTTGCTACTAGTATATTTTAATGTGGTTATTTCTGTTCTGTTTTAGATCGGTAAAAGAAAGACTAATCCTGAAATGAATAAGTAATAATTCGACCTCTTTTGATTGGTGATCCCATCGTGCGTAAAAAGGTCTAATTTATCATTCATCCGGTGAACTAAATTCAGCCTTTAGAAGTGTAGAAATGAACATCCTTCAAAGGGTGGTATTATTGGAATCTATCTATACTAATAATAAAACTGAAGAGTTTGTTTTTTTTGTTTGAACGCGCTAAACTCCGTCAGATTTGAAAAATTATTTTTTTAATTTATAGCTTAGCTCTTGAAGAAAGTTATTGGCTATTGAACATCACGCTAAGAACCTTAGGAGCCGAGCAAAAAGAAAAATAAGTCAGAAAGAACGCTAAGCGAAGACGAAGTAATAGCGCGGACGACAATGGGATGCGAAGCGATGGGTCGAAAGCCGACGAAGTCGCGGGCAGAAGCTAGTTTAATATAACTTTATTTACCTACAGTACCCGACTGCTAGTGTTGCACATGGACGTTATAGAAAAGATTCAGCTGTTACTCATAAATCAATATGTGATTAGTCTCTGTCTAAATCTACATTTGTAAACGTCCAAGTAGTTACTTGTCCTGTTATAGCAACAAACTAGTTTATAATGCAACTTATTACTAATTGTATAAATAAAAAAATAAAAATTAAACAGGATCTATTTCTGAAGGAACATTAACAATTTTACTTAATCCAACGGTACATTAACTTTGCACCTCTATTAATGTCCATACATCATTAGTATCCCGCATTCATGGCAGCTCCATATGCAAGCAAACCAAACAAACTGAAACAAACTTAACTAAAAGTCCATTCAAAACTAGTCTTTATTTCCTCAACATAAGTTACCCGTGAGTTTATTTTAGTTTTGCTGATAAACATACTAGAATGAAATTAGCGGATGTTTATTCAAAACTAGTCTGTATTCCGTTGGGGTAAGGTGCAGTGGATTTTATTTTAGTTTTCCAAAGTTTAAGCTCCCAAATTGTTTTGCTCCCTTCATCAGGTATGCTGCGAGGGGCGTTTGGAGCGAACTGAACGCAAAATTACTTCCTTACAAGCTGTGGCCTCGAAAATGGCGGTTAGCTGGGATTTATTGTACGTTAAAGTTCATACAAAATATAAAAAAGACTTATATCTACTCACGATGTTAATCGGGCTTTAAGCGGACAAACAAGACCGTGGTTAAAAAAAATTACCAGTCAGTCAGAAGGCTGGTTTTTAAAACAGGCTAACGACGGTGATAATCTTATCTAAACATG
This sequence comes from Agrochola macilenta, assembly GCA_916701695.1. NCBI lineage: Eukaryota > Metazoa > Arthropoda > Insecta > Lepidoptera > Noctuidae > Agrochola > Agrochola macilenta. The sequence continues at coordinate 1,589,791 of OU753554.1, read as the reverse complement.
CAGACTACTTGGAATCGCAACTACACAAGCCAAATCTATAAAAACCACGCTTGGCAGAACATAATATCATGGTTATTAAATCACAGAAAAATTATACCAGACTTTTATTTGTCCCGGCTGTCATTCGTAGATATATGACAGACGTTACGGGAGGAAAGCCCGAAAGACTGACAACCAGGTAGCCAGTCTACCAATGAGTATCGTGTTACCCAGTAACTGGTTTGTGCAGGTCAGATAGGCAGTCACTCCATGAAACCCGACCCTAGGTTGAGAAAATGGCTATGCAGATTATGTTGAGCGCAGCATAATATTCAGACAGAGGTAGAGCATCAATATCGTCACTAATCGTTTACTAAACCTAGGTACTCCATGTTCAATTATCTCGTGGCATCTGTTACAGTATCAAATAGACTATGTTTGAGGTGATTGTCAACTATGTAGACAGGGGAATATATTATTGAGCGTTATGCGATTCTGTCTCGTTGTCTAACGTTACATAACAAACATCACACCGGTATTCGTCAACGCTACCAAGAGGTTTGCATTAAAGGTTATGTTAATTTCCATATTTTCGAAGGCAATGCTATTGGCATTAGCACAAATTCATTGAGTTGCTGCTGAGAATTTTCTAGGTGCTTCGTAAACTTGAACATCATCATTATCTGCCCAGCCTTTTTCCAACTATAGTAGGACTTCCAGTCTAACCGGATACAGCTCAATACCAGTATTGTACATAGAGCGACTGCTTATCTGACCTTCACAACCCAGTTACTGGGTTACACGATACCCCTTGGTAAGACTGATTGTCAGACTTTCGGGTTCCTGATTACCAAACAGAACCGAAAGACCTGTAACTAACAGCTGAGACCGACGGCTTAACGTGCTTTTGGTGCGGCCATGACTGCGGCCACAGTCACAAGGACCAATGTTTGACAGTTTCATGGTCATGGTAGGTTGTTTAATTAATTCTTCCCTTCAAACTTTGGACTCTACGATCATGATTGCGGTCGTCGTTCACCAGTGCGCGAAAGACTTTTTTGCATTTCATGAAGTTTGTGCTTAAAACATACAAAACGTTAGATCTTTGGAGTTTTCATGCCCTTTAAAGATATTTCATTTTGTAAACTTTTAGATACCTACATTATGTATCACGCTACTTCTAAAGCCCCGAATCCACGTCCCACCTAACGCGATAATATGCAGCAGCGATTTACCGATGATATGCCGTGCGTTATCCGGGACACGTAATCTGAAGGTAAGGCAGTTGTGAGAGCGAAAATTTTAGCTTCACCAGAATTTTGTTTTAGAATGAAATATATGCAGGAATTTGTTGGTGAAAATATTTTGCTACTTCCTATGCTGTGCAGATACCTGTTCATATTGTGTTAATTTTTTTTCGTTGAGCATGGTATCCTGGATTAAATCTCCCGAGCAAAGTGTTATTGGGTTAGTAGCAGCCCAGAGTCTGAATTTGTACCCAGTTCATGGCAATAGGCTCTATATATAACTATGATAAAATGTGGATTTACTTTTCACCTCTGGCTATCCCTTAAGGAACACAGGCGTTATGTTGAAGTAAAATATTTCTGGTGATATGTTTTCCATCGCCAGTCTAAGATTTAAACCGTTCCGCGACCGCTCATACAATATGGGGGGGGAGCATTATAACTAGGTATAAGTTTATGGGGGAATACCATGGTTTATGGGGGTCCGTTCTGTTTCAGTAATAGGGTGAAGAGGGTTCGTTCATGTTGCTGATACTTTATGGTGTCTACTCAACATGAAGTCATGCCTTTTGTGATTTTGTAACACATTTTATATTACATTACGAAAGTGAAGGTTAAAAGTGAAATATTAGTGTTCTGTTCTGACAAGTTTCATTCGCATTAAAATATTTGCAAGAGCAATATTTTAACACGAAAAGGAACATTTCTGATGGTTCTGTACTGTAGACCGCACGACAATGGTAACACTTTGACGTTGAGCTGGCCCAGCTTAGAACGGAGATTCAATTAAATGAGAGACCAGCCTATACAGGTTTTTTGACGTGCTTTTCCCGTAGATAAAAAAAAGAACTAGAAGAAGTAAGATGTAGACTCATACTATAATTATTTCAGAAAGTGTTATTGATAAAGTAAAGTGTATAAGTTAAAACCCTCAAGTTAATGTCACTCTTAAAAGGGAAAGTTTCCGATGAGGCAGATAAGTTGGCACTTGTCGATAACTTAATTATAACTTGTACAAGAGTTTTGTTCCCGTGGCATTTCGTTTTGTTTACCGATGCTCTTATTGTATGTAGATATAATAATTTTAGTACTGGAACTACTGTTGATTCCCAGCAGTTATTGATTCATTTTCCAAAAAAATGTGAGTGCAGAATAAAATTGAACATTGTCAAAAATCAATAATCCTGACCCCACAAATCTTAAAAATTGAGGGAATCGGTACCAAGATGGTCGTCATCATCATTTGCAGCCATTTTCCACTCACTGGTGAGCCTGGTCCCTGGTCTAATATTCATGATTATTACGCTTGTTTCCCATTTAATTCTCGAAACATCAGTTCATATTCCCAATTGCCTAATAATCAAAAATGGTATTACTCAAAACAAACATTACCGAAAGATACACAAATTTCTATAGTCTACTAAAATAAATGTTATGTAAAACCCAAGTAGATTTTATATAGCACTAGCTTATACCTGCGACGCCCACGTGGAGGTAGGGAATTATCCCACGGAAACGTACTAACTGTAACGCTCATGCCAGTAAAGTCGGCATGATTTTTTCCGCCATCTTCAACAATCATCGTCCTATTTCAGCCAATTTATGCAAAACCTTAATGCATTAAAACATAAACCTTCCTCATGAATCACTTCGTCAGTGGTGAAAACCGGGTGAAAATCCGATACATCGACAGACGCGCGCGGGGGAACTTTATTTTATAACTAGCTGTTCGTGCCCGGCGCTGTCTGGCTGTATTTCAGACATTTCCGGTGAATTTTCCAAAATATTCTTTCATGCAAACCTTGTCTAGACAATTACAGTCAAATCGGTCGAGCCATTCTCTGGTGATGATCTTCATACATGCGACAATAGATTTTTATTTATAGATAACATTTTTTTATGTAAGTACCTACTCAAAATAAACTAAACGTGAATTCATGCAATCCTAGTACTTTTTGTTAGATAAAAACTATTTATGTGCCTCATCCAAATCCTTCTTCTTCTTCAGAGTTTTTTAAATCCGCCATGGGCCGAGAAATACCTCTCAGGATGTTTTCCTTCACCGTTTTTGAAGCAAGTGATAATTATACAATACGCACATGAATCCAAAAAGTCAGTGCCTTGGGTTCAAACTCGAAACCTTAAGACTTGGCAGTCCGAGAGTCACACCACTAGGCTATCACTGCTACTTAGATTAGCGGGAAAATACTAATGATTATACTCTTGAATTCATGCAAGCCTAGTACTGTTTGTTAGGTTAGTTTCAGAAATTGTGCACAACGTGTCGTGAACAGATGTCTTGTATGACAATAACTCATTTGCAATATCGGATTTTAATGAAACAAAAGCCTATATTCTGCTCCAAATTAATCTCTGGCTACCTGGGATAACTACATGAATCCGTTCAGTAGTTCCGGAGATGTGCGTGAACAAACAAACAAACGGACAGACAGACAGACACCAGATTCTATCTACTGTTTTATTATATGTATAGACTAGTTTTTCCCGCGGCTTTGCTCGCGTGGAAGTCGGAAATTGTCCCATGGAAACACTACCGGGATAACAATAATTCTATGTGTTAACCCAGATTATAAACTATCTGTCTGCCTCATCCAAATCCTATCAGTGGCATAACATAATGATTGAATACCATCTTGAATTCACGCAAGCCTACTTTTTGTTAGATTACAGAAATTGTGCACAACGTCTAATGATAGAAATACTATGTATATCGTGAATTCATGCAAGCCTAATACCTTTTGTTAGGTTAGGTTAGGTACTGTTCAGAACTTATGCACGTGTCGTGACCGTCTTGAACCTCGATTGCAATACCACCTACCGGGCCCAACAAATTGTGAATTGTAAATTCCAAAAAATAGATGTCGTTGCGTGTATCTTGCAGGTCATTGTTTATGTATTGTATTGTAACGTATTGTTTGGTGTATGTGTGTTGTATTAAATATTGTATGAGTCATTGTAACTCGAATTAATAAATGAATAATAATAATAATAATAATAATTGCTATGCAAATCAAATATTTCAACACTTTTCACCCCGTTAGGGGTTGTTTCCGAAACCTTGCTACACGTTATTTTCGGTTTTAAGTATAAATACTGAGTTTCAAGTTAATCCGACCTCGCATACAGACTTTGACACACCCTAATGCCCGTTTAGGGGGTAGTTTAGAAAAACAAAAAATTAAAAACTTTATGATTTACATAGATCTATTCGTGCCAAGTTTCAAGTCTTAACTTACTAATTAAGTAAGTCTTAATTAACTCAAAGAATAAGATGTTTCATCAAACTCAAAGCCTTTATTTAAAATAAACTGAATTGTCAAAGGGTCGGTCAGTCAGAAAGATGAAGCTAGTTGCCTATTCCAAACCGTAGTAGGTTCCTATGGAGAAGAACGGGCAAGAAACTCTTCGGACACTCTTTTACAAATCATACAAATGAAATCCCTCCTTTTCACCGTCTTAAAGGTGGAATTTTCAAAAACCCGTTCGTTTTAAGTGCTCCCCTACATTATAAAAGGAAGTTGTGTGCAAAATTTCAAACGTTCCTAGTGCGAGTAGCTTCGGCTCTTTGTTGATATGTCAGTCAGTCAATCAGTTTCTCTTTTTATATATTATGTAGGTATACGTATATAGATAGATAGATATATGAGTAGTAGTGATTTATTTCACCGGGCACATAATATAATGGCTTGTAGAAAGAAAACAAACAATTTACCCTTCGAACTATAGCAAAGTACTAGGGAATCATAACACGGAGCATATCGTAAATACAAACAGGCCTTGCCGACGTCGTCGGTTAGGACAGTTTACATAGGACTAGGCTATAAACGTTGGAGTTGTGCTGCTGTGTGAACACCGGCTTATAATGAACAGAGTTAAGGTGCTCATCAACCTGTCGTGTAACAACAGGGGGATAGTAATTTATTAAAGGAGAATGTTGCTTTATCGCCTAATGGCGGAGGTATGTGTGATTTTGTTGTACACACACAACGACACGCCAGTTTTCACCAAAGGGTTAGGTAGAGGTGTACCTATTTATTGATTTAATTCAGTATTTATTAGAACAATATGATAATCAATTCATAGAAGTAGTAAACTCTAAAGAATGTTTGTGTTTCCACCCAAAAGTTATTTTTTACAAGATTGCCCAAAAAATGTGTTATTTACCATTTTAATACGGAACCTATATCAGAACAATCATCACTGCACTAACACAACTAGTCGGGGAAGATCACAGATCATGGGATTCACATTTACAGAAAATCCAATACGCCATGAACAGTACAGTTAACGTCACTACAGGGATTTCCCCATCTTTCCTTGTTTTTGGTCGCGAAACCATACCTTGTGGTTCACTCTATACACACTTAAAATAAACTGTTGCGGTACCAACTCGTAATTAAATAAACCGTAAACCTAAACATATTACATTAATCTAAAATAGGGGCCTACAGGATGACGTCACAATATTGTTAGGTCTGTCCTTAAAACGTACGATAAGGTTATAGTTTGCCTAAACATCTTACACAGCGGTTATTATGGGACGATGCGGCTAATAGCGATCCGATGTGCATTATCTCTTGAAGGGTTCAGTCGATACTGCGAGCGTAGACACGATGGTGGTGTCAATTATTTAGGAAATTTCCCTAACTAAAGAGTTTGTAACAAGATGTGTCTGGTTCAATGGGTTGGTGATGGATTTGCTAGTACCTACCTATTTTTAGGAATGATAATTACCCAGTTGTATGTAATTATCACTTGCTTCAAAAACGGTGAAGGCAAACATCGTGAGGAAACCGGCATGCCTGAGAGATATTTCTCGACGGTATGTGAAGCCAACTCACAGGCCCTTGGGCGGATTTAAAACTTTGACACCAGGTTAGTCACTAACCACACGAAAGAGAGAGAAACATGTCCACTTATTTATTTAATTAACAGATTATAGATTTGTAAGTTGCGTAAGAAATACAAACAATTATAAATACCAGTTAGGAATAAAGATGTTACGTCAATTGCAAAAAAAGGCAATTGGAATTTTTGTAGATCTATATCTACAAAAATTTCAATAGGCGGCTGTACCAAGCGTACACAAAAGAAATTATGTGCTGCAAAAGGAAGAAGAACAAGTCGTAATTTATGAAAAGGAAATAAATCCATCTGCGTGTTCTCGTGGTATGATAATGGTGAACAGCGTGTGTTTGCGTAGGAAAAGAAGAGACAAACATTTCGATTCTTCGGCCTAGTCTTTTAGAAACTGATGTTTTTGTTTATGCTTGACAACAAAGTGATAGCTTTTTTGTCAACCACACCTTATAACGACTAATCTGTTTCATTTTGACAGTTAAACAACATTCATTGCGTTATTTATATTGTTGAGCAGTATTTTTTTCGAATTTATGAAGGATTAGAAATCTGTTCCAATACGATTCAGATTCTGATTAATCGTGTATTACGTAATTAGGGTACGGGACGTCAACGAAAACGAGATTACGCGGCCATAATAAATGTACTGCCACTACTTCGGCGTCGTCATCTCGTTCTCGTTGACGTCCCATTCACGGTGCGGTGGACAAACAGCCTTAGGCATACTAAATCTTACTGATAATAATAAATAGTGTCAAAACTGAACAGCTAATTCGATCATTATTTTCATATTATTATATTAACTAAACTTAGACATTGGGTCTCGCTTGTTCCGATTATGTCCCACAAACCGATGCAATACCTACATTTTGATAAAAAAATGGATATCTAAAAACATAACGTTACCTACATCAGTTTCGGTGCAAAATCATATGGAAAAATAGTTGCATAGATAGCCATGGTTACGAACGGGTAAGGAATAAATTTCAGGAAAGAACAATGAAAAAATCGCCGGACATAAATTATGGCGTGAAAATGAATAATGGCCTCTTCTGGATATTGAAAGTATGCTAGGAAGAAAATAGTGTAAATGTGAAATGAAACAGAAATCGATGGAATGAATGAAGGCAACGGTCTTGTTTTATACTATGACTAGGTATAAACTATGATGGTTTAAATAGATTTATACTAGTAGGTACAAACCACTACAACCGACCTGCAATTTTATCAAAACACATCTTTAAAATTCATTGAATTCAGTTGTTGGCATAATCTACTCATTAAAATGTTTTTATTTTATGAGTTGTATTGCAATTTGTGGTAATGTAAATTATTTTAGCATAGGCACTATTATGTAGAATCAAGTTTTTGCAACTGAACAGACAGCTGTGCTGCTGGGGAGTTTGTTGCGCCACTTCTTCTTCCCAGCTTAAGCACTAGCAAGTGGTGAAGGGTGGGCGCTTTTGGGGGACTGTCTTATGTAATTTTGACGTTCGAAAAGTGCTGAATCTCAGCCTAGTTTGAATAAATGTTTTTTTTTTTTCATGTAATTCAATTCAATTCAATTCATTTTATTTCAGAACTAGTCCATATGCATACATGAGAAATACAAATTTAAGATACATTAAAGAATTAATTAAAAGAATACAATGAGATAAATATAACATGTAATACACTACATCTTTTTTTAAATTAAATTTCACAATATTCAAAAATATCAATGTAATTAAAATAAATGAATGAATAGTAAAAAAAATATAAAGTCATAGGATTAAAATTTCATACACTCATATCATTTCTTATTGTCCCCAGCTGTGGGACATAATAGGTAAACAAAAAAAATAATTTGAAAAAATACAATGTTTATTAACATTGTATTTTTTCAAATTATTATTTTTTTACCAGTTACCCATATATTTAGCTACTTACAGTAACACAGTGCTAAGACATTTTATTTTCGTCATCCCAGTCTAGATTTATAATAAGGTAAAAACTCATTACACAAAAAATATGCACTGAAAATTCTTCACACGGGCCGAAATATGCACAATGCAAAATCAAAAAACCATTTTTGTTTTTATTATAAGACGAAACAAAAACAGCGAAATATTCTGAAAGTTAAATTATGCATAGTTTTTGTGACAATATACTCGTACAATGAAGCATTTTTCCAAATTTTCCAAAGCAAAGTGACGTTTGTCACCCAGTATTAATTTGCACGCCAAAAACGACCTCTCTCCGTCAACTGACGTCACAGGACAACATTTTTTGGCGCCATTTCTAGAGATACCTGTTTAGGCAGGGTATGGCATGGTAAAAAAGGTTAAAATATGCATTAATGCCGAAATTAGACAGTTATATGGATTTGCATATGCAAACATGCAAATGCATAAAATCCGATGTCTACTCATTCCACTCAAAACCGCACCTAATAAACCAAGCTCGAAGACACAAAACATCCGAGCAATAAAGTACATCAAAACAAGAAGAAAAATACATTTCATTCGGTACACTCGCTGCGAGAATAAGCAACTCCTTCAATTCAGCGTATGCAACGTTGAAGTCCATGCAATTTCCACTGAATAGGGTTTCCATTCATCTTATTTTACGGACATCGACCTACATAGGAGCTTGAGAAATGTGGCTATTTTGAACTAGCCAGTCCCCATTGTTCGCTAGGGATCGAATTCAGAAGCCTGAATGATGACTATCATTTTTGTTTGAAGTGTAATGTTCGTGGTGGAAGGCTAGATGAGATAAACTAAAGAATAGGGTTGAACTGTTTCCACGCGCAGCTGATACAGGGTTTTATTGTCGTGTGGGATCTGTACTGCACTAATATCAACCTGCTATACAGCCGAAATTAGCCCTTAAAAGCTTAATATTTCGCAAACGGATCCCTGAATCCAAAAATGTTTTTTCCAAACTCACAATATTTTTGAATGACCTTTCCAAATCATACCATGGGATAGATGAGACAAAAAAACATCTCCACTTTACTTAAGTAAGGGAGGTACCCCCTTGTTTATAATTTTCTTTAGAAAACAATTGTCTGGCATTCATGCTGAAATGAACCTTGCACAAGTGTGTGCCTCACGGCTGCGCCAAAAAGGTTCACTCGTATTATTGTTAAAATATTATTTTCACTTATTTTTTTTGTATTTTGCGTTTCACGAACTGTGTCCAAGTAAACATTATTCTTTATTTCTTTCTAATTTATTATTTATTTACCACTTTGTGATTAATTGTATACCCATGCCAAATAACAGCTTTCTAGTACTAAGAGTCTCTGAGCTAAGCCGCGGACAGACAGACAGACGGACATGGAGAAACTATAAGGGTTCCTTGTTTACTACGGAACCTGAAAACATATATAAATGTAATTATCGGTACGGCGAAGTAGAGAAGAGGATGCTGTCAGTGACCCTATATTTTATAAATTTTTAAAACCTACATAAAAACCTTAGATCGTAATCAGATATTAGCTGAAAGATAGTACATGCAGCTTCTTACAGTAAGGCAAATACTTTACATTCCTCCATTTCAATAAATGCACTTGTGCATCTTCAGAACCCACTTTTTAATCAAATCTTAATACTCGCGAAGGAATATAATATCTTGAGAGCGAAGCAGCTCAGAGATATTCAGATCTGTTCTTATTTTGCCTCGTTGCCTCGAAGCAGCGTCGGTAATATGCGCTTATTTTTAAGTCTATTACAGTAGCTGTGCTTGAATGTCTGCCTTAAGTTCCACGGAGTCTAAGCGTGGCGGTTACATTAATATTAGTGCCCTTTATAGCTGAAGTTGGAGTTGTTATTCTGGGAGTATTCAAAAGAGTTTGGGCACTTTTGTATATGTCCTTTTTTGTGTTTTGTGGATGTGTTTTTTGTCTATCCGTTGAAATTCAATAACATACCTTTTTTTTTATTGTTAAGGTACAAAATATTTCACTAATTATGTCTATGAAAATCCATAAAAGAGAGAATGAGCGCAATTCATTTAAGATACCTACTTGATAAATCGTGGTCTGTATTAAAATGAACTGTCTCTTTATATCTGAAACAGTATTTCTTTTATTTTTTATCCGTTTGTTCCGGTACGGTACAAAGACTAATGAAGAGATATTAATAAGGTTCTCTCTTTGAGAGTAAACAACTTGAAAAACAAAGGAATGAAGAAAAATCACAAATGAAGAGGCTTTAATGGGTATCGTCATGATTTTGTTTTTTGTTTTTATTCTTATGTTTTCATTATCTTGTACCTACTCGCAGACTTTTTTAATAATCCTCTTTAACTGTTTGTCTAGTTATGGTCTTATTTCCAAAAGTGAAAACAAGTCTATTGTTTATATAAAGGCCCTATTGTATCCTTGAAATTACCTCCAAAACCGTCTACACGAATAACAAAATGATATGATTTATTATCGAAAGAAAAACAAATCCAAATGCGTAATTACACAACAAAGAAACGAATGAACGAAGCAGACACCCCTATATCTAAACTCGACTTATTCCACAAAAAGAAAACAAGACATCTCCAACGCATTTACCCCAAGCGAAAATAAACGAACAAATCTCTGTAAGTGACATTTTTACATCCATACATTTAACTTTCATTTCTCATTGTGTGCAGAGATGCTTCTGGCTGACGCAGTATAGAAACGGGTATTCCTTAACAAGATGTGAACGTAATTTAGTTTTTAAGATCGTCTTTTGCAGGAAAAACTCCGAGATTCGTTAATTTTATAGTTATTTGGTCGTGTTTGAGATTAAAAATATTCTGGAGACGTCCTCTATTTCGGATTACGGTCTACCCTAATTAAGGTGGGATGCATTTTGTTGGATGGATAAAACCTTGTTAAGGCGGTGATATTCTTTTAGTACACTGCACAGGGAAATTTTCTACTTTAAAACGTACATGAAATTGTTTGAAAAAGATTTTTAATAAGGCTCTATTCTGATTTACTAAGGCCTATCGTACACGACGCTATTCAAAAGTAATCAGCAACCAGGACGATTGGCCTTAAACTCACCAAAGGCTTTTGACAACGGTTAGCATTTACAGTAAAATTATTACGAGTGATAAACCCAGGTATTTATGCCATGACAGAAGCGAAAACTGTAAGAATCATAAAACATTAAACATCTGAAAACGTCCTGTCTGCATTGAAGATGTCTGAGAAAGGCAATTTGAGTGTAATGTTAGGAACGAATGGAAGCCAAAACAAAGCTTGTAAACTCTTGGTTGGCTCACAAAGTTTTATTTGTATGTCTCGTTGACCTTTGCGTTTGAAAAGAGTATTTTTCACCCTTCTTGTTTATTTTCCCAATTCATTTTCTTTTTTTTATTAAACCTTTCATTCTTTTAATTTATGAGTTGTCAGTTTTGACAACGACTCCGCTCGCGTAGAACTGTATGTGAATGAAATGGTACAAAAAAAAAAAAGTTTAATGGAAAAGTGAAGTTACAAAAAAGCTTCTGAAGTGTCAAGAAAATGAATTAGGTGCTTGATCATAATCAAGTTGACGAAATAAAATGCTTTTTCCCATCTCATCATTTCGAGACGCTCCACCCAAAAGCACTTAAGCTCCTGTTTTCGTATTATATTTTTCTCACTAGTTTCCCGGTAACATAAAGACGTTCTCAAAAGGCTATTATTAAGAATTACCACTCACTCCACAATGTCCCGCTAGAGACACCCCTAATCGGCTGTTTTCACACAATTGAAACTATCGCCGAGTCTGAGCTCCCAGACTTTCCACCACGTTCTGGCTTTACATTTTATTTCCATTCCGACAAGGGATTGTAAGAAAAATATTCCGGTTTTTAACAGGTATTTTATAATGGAGATTGTTAAAGTTATATTAGTCTGTTATTATCCTTTATCCATTGCATATGTATAGGGTTTAATTAATGTATACCTCCAAAGTATTTGTTTATTTATGCTAAACATATTTAACGAAATAATAATAATAATAATAATAAATTGACATAACGGTCCCGCATGACGGGAACCTCGTGAAAGCTGAGAAAGATAAACAAATCAAGTATCTTGACTTGGCTCACGAGGTTGTCGACATGTGGGATGTGGACTCAGCGATCATTGTGCCGATAGTCGTATCAGCCAATGGCTTAGTTGCCAAGAGCCTCGACCAACACCTAACGAGGCTCTCGTTGGGCAGCTGGATCAAGGGCTTGATTCAGAAAGCGGTACTGCTGGACACGGCTCGCATTGTCAGGAGGTTCCTCTCTCTGGAGCCCTGACCGCCGGTAGCTTGGACCCTGTTCCCGATACCGGTGGGCTACTATTTTTTATATTTTTAAATGTTTTTTTTAATGAATTTTATAAAAATATTTAAAAATGTACTTAATAAGTTTATAAATGAATAAATGATAATAATAATAATAATAATAATCGTTTATTTATAAAAAAGGACACGCTTACAATAACCTTAACAATTTAAAATATAGCACAGTTGCTTATTTGCCTGAACTAGGTTGAACCTGTGTTTCAGGCTAGAAAGTGCATAAATACTTATTTCAATAAATTAACAATGGGTTTAAAGTAAAAACTAAATTAAAATTTAAGTAAATAAAAGCAAAAATAGTATGTTAGCGGTTCTATTTGCAAACAACAAGTAGATCTTCTGTCTGTGCATAATCTATGGTTAGTAAATAATTAAGAATATTTTTTTTACAACTAAAATAATTTAAATTATAAATACAAAGTTTTCTATTTAATCTATTATACAGAAATGGTCCTAAGAATGTAAAAAATCTTTCTACAAAAACATGTTTTGAGGTTGCATTAGATATGCAAACTATATCATTCCGTCTCTTGTTAGTTTTGTCAGCATTGTAGGTAAGCATGGTGTGCTGTTTTAATACTAGGTGCATAATGAAAAGCTGGCGAACCGTCAGTAAGTTGCAGGATTTATATAGCAGAACTGTGGGAAAGAAGAAGGGATGGAAGTTTGCTACCTTTAAAATGGCTCTTTGAGCTCTTTCAAGAGGAAGTAAATTAGTTTTTGGTGCACCACCCCAAGAAGTGATACAGTACTGAATTATAGATTGACATAGGGCCAAATAAACTTGTGTGATTAATTTTGAATCTGCAAATGATCGCAATTTTTTAAAAACATATATTAGTCTGCGCACTCTTTTAACTAGACTTTCAATATGTTTTCTAAAAGAGAGTGTGTCATCTATTATTACCCCGAGGTATTTTAAGTTGCTCGTTTTGAGGATAAAAGGACAATTACACTTGTTGACTGTACGGTTTTCACATTGATGGGCATATAAATGAGGGTTAGTAATGTTAAGTGGAGGTTTGCGCATGGAGAAGTGAATATATTTTGTCTTGTCAGCATTTAATGTTAGTAAATTGCTATGAAGCCAATTAGTCACAGTATTGAAACCTAGTTGAGCGATTTCGAACAGTTCGCTACTGGTTTTAGCACTAAATATTAACGCCGTGTCGTCGGCGTAAGATATAGTTTTGCCGTCTTTTATATTAAGACCACACAAGTCGTTAATATAAATCAGGAATAGCGTAGGGCCCAGAATACTCCCCTGAGGAACACCAAAACCAGTATTTTTCTGCTCATCGCTCGTAATATTGTCAATTCTAACACATTGGAACCGGCCGTCTAAATAGTCAGCAAAGAGTTTCAGCGGCGTTCCCCTTATTCCTATGGTCTCTAATTTGTTTATCAGAACAGAAACTGACACCGTGTCGAAAGCCTTGGCTAAATCAAGGAAGACTCCCAGGGTCTGGTTTCCTTTGCCAAGTTCTTCTGAAATATAATCAGTCAGGCTATGTACCGCATCGGCTGTCGATAGTTTAGCTCTAAAACCAAATTGCGCAGGGGATAACAAGTTATTTTTTTCTAGGTAGTTAACTAGTCTACTGTTTATAATTTTCTCTAGTATTTTTGATATTGAGGGGAGTAAGGATATTGGCCTATAGTTATTAACTAAGTCTTGGCTTCCAGATTTAAAGATAGGGATTACAACTGCCTTTTTGAGACAACTTGGAAAAATTCCATCGGAAAGACATATTCGAAAAATATGCGTTAAGGGAGGTACCAAAAAACGCTTAAGGAGTTTAAGGATCTTATTGCTAATATTATCCCATCCAACTGCACAGTCATCTTTTAGCCCAGAAATTATTCGAGTTACTTCATCTTCATCAGTGTCCAGCATAGCAAAAGATTTCGAGTTACAGCTATTTCTCGATTTTTGGAAAGGTGGTTGGTAACAATGTTTCGGAATCTGTTCGGCAAGAGTTTTTCCAACATTTACAAAGAAGGTATTTACATTGTTAGCTGACAAGAGTGGTGAAGGATTAGTAAGCAGTAAACTCGAATTTGATTCACGCTGTTTATACATATTGGTGACATTTTTAATATGTTTCCAAAGTTGCTTGCTATTGTTACCTGCTCTATTTAATTCGTTTTTATCGTAACTATTCTTTAAATTCTTTAGGAGATTGTTGCAGAAATTCCTGTATCTTTTATAGGTGGTTTGGATTATTAAATTATTAGGGTATCTCTTTGCTCTCTGATGAAGTTTATCTCTGTGCCTTATACACCGAATTAGTCCAGGAGTAATCCAAGGTTTAATATTATAAAGTTTCTTCTTTACTGCAGAAACTGTCGTGTTACGTAATATTGCTTGTTGCACATGTTTTATTAAGTACGATAAAGCCAAATTAGCGTCAGCAGTATTGTAAACTAGGCTAAAATCAATGTTGCATAAATCATATTCGAGTTTGTTTGTGTTTAATTTGCTCAAAGTCTGGGGACGATTTTGCTTAGACAGCATTAAATTTATGTTAAGTAGGACAGCGTGATGGTCAGTAATTGTTGAGTTAGTAACAACCGTAATATATGATAGGCTGGTTTTGATCATCATATGATCGAGGCAGGAACCGCTCTGATGAGTAGGCAATGTGTGAGCGGGGAGAAAACCATGGTATGAGCAGATGTTAAGGTAATCTTGTGTCCCTGCATCGCAGTTTTCGGAGCCAATATTTATATTTAAATCACCTGTTAGTATAACATTCTTAAATGGACTTAGTACTTGAAAAATCTTGTTTAAGGAATTGTTAAAAGGTTCTAAGTGTCTAGCGGAAGGGGATCTATAAATAGCGATTATCGCTGTTGTTGTACCAATTTTGATGACTAAACAGTTACTCATACAGTCTTCTAGAGAATGTTCCTCGACTGTGACCTTTAGTGATTCCTTAGCAAAGACTACTACACCATCATTTTGGTTGTGGTTTCTTGTGGTATGCAATATGTTGTAACCAGGTATAACTGGGAGGTTATCGATGCGGTTAGCTAGCCAGCACTCGGTTAGTACCATTATATCACAATCAAAGTTAAGTCTATGAAGGAAAATTTTAAAGCTATCTATGTTCTTATAAATACTACGAATGTTTTGGGTCAGTACGGTTAGTGACTTTTTATAGTCGGAAAAATATTGTCTGCATTCCTCAACGTCACATGTCTTTGATACAGTTAAAAATGTGTTGTCTATGTCGGTTAATAAGTTATTATCCATACTAAACTAGAAAAATAACAATAACAAGTTAAGTCTAAAATATACACAAGTAAGTGGCGCTCTTAGGCGCCTTCATAGTCGATCGAGTTTATGTACCTGTATTCGGCAGCTTTTTTAGCCGGGCAATCTGCGTCTCCCGTCTTGTGGTTTGCTTGTTTTTTAAAGCGCAAACATGTAGCACATTTCGGCGCTCCGGCTTTCTTTACGCAGTCTTGAAGTGTGTGACCTTCTTCACCGCAATGTCCACATGTAGGGGCAGCAATTTTGCATGTTTTGGCTGCATGACCGTACTGCTGGCATTTGTAACATCTTGTTACTAGTGTGAAGTCTCGCACCGGGCAGGATGACCAATTAATGAATAATCTGTCTTGTGTGATGAGGGCCTTACGTATGACGGCTGGAACTTCTATAATAAAGTTGCAATTCTCAGCATCTTTCCTGCCAGATTTGTGGCTTAGTTTTATAGAGGTCAAAAATGTATCTAGAGATATAGGGGGCAGTTTGTCGGCCAAGTTTTGTTCATAAATACATTTATAAACCTCATTTTCAGCCATTGATGTAGGTACTCCTATTACTATGATGCGAGGTTTGCGCTTTTTAGGTTCGTCGACAGTAAGCCCTGACGAAGCGAGTTGGACTGTTTGCTTGAGCCTGTCTAGGTCATCTTTGGTCTCAGTGCTGATTATGAGACCTCCTTTTCCAATTTTGCGTACGCCTCGTACTTTCAGCTTCATTTCTCCAGGGCATATGATTTTTTGGACCATGTTCTTGGTTTCGTCACTGGTCTTTGAGATGTCACTGGGATAAATGGCCACGGAGCTAAGAGTATTAGGACGAACAACTGTTTTGGACCCATTCTTCACCATAGCTGCAAAAGATGTAGAAGCTGCCTCTTGCTTCGTGCAGGACTCCTGAATCGTACGGTTCATCTCCATTAGACAGTCTGATAGGTCTCGAGCTTCGGTCATGGTTTTAAGGGAGGTATGGGTTTGGATGGCTTTTTGTTTTAGTGACTGGTATTGAACAGCCATTTGCGAAACTCCATGTCCAACTTTCCGGCAAAGATTATTTATTTTTAGCTTCTGATCAGCGTTTAGCTTTCCCTCAGAAGTAATAGCACAAACCTCATTCAGGCACTGCTCAATAGACCCCATCCAGTTCTGAATCTCCGGAGTGGACACAACTTCAACTTTCTCATCTTGGTCCTGTCTTGGTTGTCTGGGCGATGTCAGTGCTGGTGTCGGTACCGGGGTTGGTGTCGGTGGAGGGCTGCGTCGCATTATCGAGCTCCGATTAAAGGGGCTGCCATCCATGTTTCAGTTTAAAAATAATATATTATTCAGTTCATAATTTTAACTTATCACTATAATGTTTATTTGTATAACACGCTAATACACTGAAACTAGGTCACTGTTTATGCAAGCGTTAATTTATTTTATTGATATTTATTATGCATTGATGAGCACGTCTGTATGCGTTGAATGCAAAGAAAATCAAGAAATGAGGGTGAACTTACATAATACACGGTCTGTGTTTACCATTCTGGGGAATATAGAGTTGCATTGTTTACTTAAAAACGGATGTGTAAATTAAAAAAAATCTAAACACACACACATTCCGACACCTGGCTTCGAAACGCGTTTGGTATCGCTCAAACTTTGCCTATAAGAAACAGGCAAACACGTGTACAAACTATTTGAACTGGTGAAAATTGAAGCGTGTGTCTACACGGAGAGAGATTTCCCTCGCGAGTACTTCACTTTAAAATGTCGACGATGCTCCGTTGTTTGACGTTCGAGATTCTGATGGACAAACAAGGTTAAGTGCTCCAACAAATTAGGAACGTGAAAATGTTCATCTATTCTCATACTTTGTAGTCGATGATGAAGATTGAAAGCGTTTTAGGAGGTGTTCATGCTGGGGAATAACAAGCGTTTAGTTTCTTTGTAAAAGATATGACACTTTATTTATTTATTACAAGGCAACTACAACAGGTAACAATCACAGTATATCACTAGAATCACATTATAGGTTTCGACCTGATTATTACCCAAAGCGTAATCGCATAACAATAATAAAGATGAGAACTACAGTAAAACGCTTAGTTCACAAAATTACAGCTTCAAGGTATGCGCGTCTGCCCTCTGGCACACTTTTACTTAGGCAGGGAATGTGTAGAAGACCAAACACGCCAGGTAAACTACATACATAATGGACACAAAGTTACATTATATAAAGAAAACAGTATTTAAAGCGTTACAAGATTAAAAAGAAAGAGTTTATACATGTCTTTTGAAAGCAGCGGCACGAAAATCGAAGATTTTTTTCATTTATGTTATACCCTTCACCCAAAGATAAAATTGGAACATCTCTTGTGCCTGATATTCTACCGGCACCATGCATTCAAATACTGCAGCACTGCTGGGTGGCAGAAATAGTTATAGTACTTCCACGGATGAGCTCCTTCACAAAGAGAACTTCTTAATAATGTTCACAATTTGTTGCAGGTCTTCTCTTCCACAGAGCAGTGCTCATGTCAGGGTCTGGGCTGAGCCCCTGGTCGCTGGTCGCAGATCCCAGCAAATACGCGGCGCTAGTCGCCACACACGCAAACTGTTCTCCTGGTAAGTGTCAAACTGTCAACTTTCCTTCTCTTAAGTTTTTCTCGTGCAATCGGTCCGCCTGTATTGAGGTCGCCATTGTTACTTTATTGTGCAAAAAATTATTATTCAGGGGAAGATCCACATTTAAGAGGATAACAACAAATAATATTTTATTGAGCTCTATCAAATAAAAAATCGTTGAAACTGTTTAAGAAGACCACTCCATGATACATAGTCAAATAATTAGACTTACAATACTATACCATCAGCATCTGTCCTTATCTCTACATTAAACTAGAACATAGCTACTCGCACATGCAATGGACAATCCAGTAAGTCCTTGTTAAGTGAACTGCCACAGTATTGGGGCATCAGGCTTGGCAAGCCTCCAATATGACGCACGTGACGGTGGTGTTTCGACCAGGCGACACACTTCATGTTACCGGCTTTGTAAAGTCTGGCTGATAGCTACTTAAAGTGCAAAAAGAATGATACTGTTTTTGTAAAAAGACAATGGCGAAATTATTATTTATTATGTTGTACTATTTGGTCGCCAAAAAAATTACACCATTTTTGGCTTGTTTTACCCTTGGTTCCTCAAAACATGGATTAACTGAAACAGACAGATAGGAAAAACAACAATTTTTACCTAGTACAAAACCATAAAATATGTAAGACAAATAGAAAAAATATGAAAGAAAAAGCTTGAAAAGATTCCAGCCTCAGTATGCAACACTGTAATGTTGGCGGTATTCTCATTGGGGTACAATAGTAAAGAAACAAAAGCTACAGAACAAGTTGAGCATTCCTAAGTGATAATCAGGTCCCTGAAATTGTAAGATTCTGTTGTCTTCTGAAACATAGTAATCATTCATTCGAAATGGGAAACAGATTTTCTCAAAATACCTTGGAAAGATCCTTCTGTTGAAATATTAAAGGTTTTAAAATCTTGTTGGTTAGAATAATGCCGAAAGCCACTCAAATAGTGTTAACAGTCCAGGAAATAAAATATCAATCACCATAAGGTGCATTTCTGACTTCGCATTGATGACATTTTGAACGTAAATGACGTGACGGTGCGAAAAGGTGACAATACGCCTGCACTCTGGGAAAGGATAATGCTATGGAACAATTTCGCTCCTTGACCGCACATTGAAAACTAGAATTTCCTGAAACAAAATATATCTTACAAAACGTTGGTGCTTGGAAGATCCTACTATCAAATCAACAGAGTTTCCAAAAACTTCAAATAATAGTTATTCAGAATCTACAACCCAAAATAGTCCCTGAATTTCCGAAACGAAAATGCTAGGCCATCCAATTGTGTCCCACAATGGCGCGACAGCCGCATCAGTAGTGGTATTAAGTGCGATGTGTGCCAACCGTTCTGTTTAGTTTCGACTGTGACATGAATACTGTGACAATGAAGTGACACCTGGCACCTGGAGTTTAGTTTTCAGCAGATGTTCACTAGCACCTGTTTCAGAATGGACAAAGGACTGTGCATTTGAGGGGTTAGTTTGCAAACAGAATTTTAGGGTGATGTTGAGGGATTGATTTAGTACATAGTTGGTGGGTAATGACTTATTTAAATATACCATTGTGCATAAAGCATAAATATTTTTTAGGGAAATGGTACACACGGCTACACATCAAGCTATACATTTCCAGTTTATGCTGATCTCGCATTGTATAGGATTTCCGTACAAATGTGAGGTCAGCTTATACTGGAAATGTATAGCTTGATGTGTAGCCGTGCGTACCAATTCACAAGTAGAGTAAAGATTAAATGGGGAACTTTAGCAGACTATAACGAAAATTCAAAGGTAGTAAGGAATCGTAATGTAATGACACATCTATCCCTTCCCTATATATATAAAAGAGCTCGTGACAAATAAAGTTCAGTTGCAAACTACAACTAACACGTAGAATAATATTTCAATGGTAGTGAAAAAGCTTGTCAGCAAGGAATAACGGAGTTTTCTGACCTTTCTCATTTTCCATTTATCAGTAACTAAATTATTCATGAGAACAGATAGATACAAAATACATAACCTACGATTATCAAAACAACGTTGTCCACAGAACTAACACCGCCAGCGTTGCTGCGGTGTTTGCGAGAACGGCCGCTTGAGGCGCTGCTGTCCGCGCCAGTGCAGGCCCCTGACTTTGCCTACGCCTTCGGGCCTAGCGTCGACGGTGTTGTTATAGGTAGAGTATCATGTAAATACAAATCTGTTATATTAGTAGATTTTAGACTAGTCTAGAAGTTTATATCTTCACAAAATGATGGATATGGTGCCACATGTTAAGAAGAATCTTCCTTTTAGGATTACTGGATTTTTTGTCACAGTTTCTGCCTGAGGGATCTTAATGTCTACCAAGTTATATTTGTCTTTACGTGGATCAATTTACCAATTATGTTGAAGTACTTAAGACGAGAATTCGTCTCGCGGACAAAAAAGGTCGTTTATTTTCGGTCAATGACTTCTTTTATACGTCTTCTACTTCACAAAACGGATTTGTGTCAAATAAATAAACGCTCTCCACTATTGTCAAGTATTTCAAAAGAAAATCTCATTTCCAAATACATTTCCCGATAAATATACAAAGACGTCTACAACGGAATCGCCATTTTTATGACATCAATCGTGAGGCCCCAATAAACTTGTAACAATGCTATTATTGTATAAGCAAGGAATAGTCTTCTCTGTTGAAGTACGAATAAAATATAAAAGAAAAATAAAATCTTCAGAGATTAGAAACAAGTAAATCCAAATAAACCAATCCCTTTTCTAGATAATGACACTAGTACTGAGCTAACTCTAACTATAGATCTAATGCGTGACACTACCTAATACAGCTGAAACTTCGTAATGCAGCAAAGGAAAAGTTGTAAATGGTTTCTTAGAAATCTCGTTCAGCGTTGGCTTAGTAATGGCTGATAATATTACCATGTAGATCATGATCAAAAAAGATACGTTGTGGGTGTTGCAAACAGATGTGGGCCTAATTGGATTCATTTAACGTTATACCATTAACCAATTTTCCATGGAACCCCAAGTAGAAATCTTTCTAGGTCAATTCAAGAGTTACTTAGTTACGACTCGATTTGATTGGCCGACGCCCAAATAGTTCATCAATTCATTTCGGTCCAATGGGAAAACACGAACAAGCTAATTTTGAAAAGATCTCATTATCTCTCAAAGTTTTTTGGTTTGTTGATAAATATTTTGGATGTCTGAAACGAATTTGAGTTTTTATCTTTTTAGCAATTGTGATGTAGTAATAAACATAATGTCTTAAGCCCCGTTTCATTGGAAACTAAGTTGAGTAACAGTTGTGCAACATTGTTTCCTGCGACATAAATAATTGCTAGCAACAATGTCGCAGTTTTTGGCTACCATAACTACGTAACATTAGAATGTTGCCAACAATTAACACTGCAACATTCCTTGTTGCCACCATCATGTTTTCCGCTTTACAATACAGTGTTGCTGAAACAGTGTTGTGCAACTTTGTTTCCCAATGAATACGCAACTTTACATTTGTTCTGTTCTTCATTCATCTATTTCTGTAACTCCGTAGTCCTAGCTAGTTTAATCATTTTGTTTTTCCTTTTCTTAATTATCGCTGCTCTATTGTTCGTCTCTTGCTAACAATTGCTCGAGCTTTGCGGGCAAGACTGATCTGTGGGCGGTGCTTTCACAAATCTTCAAAGAAACCAACAGCTGTTAAGAAAACGGAGATCTGTTGCAATTCATTTCGATGACCCGAGCGCTTCTGTAAATGCGCATTGCGAATTGCTTAGCGGAGATTTGATGCTGTTTAAGACGGGTGAATTTAAGATAGAAGGATTTGGTGGAAAGAACAGTCTTATGATGAAGTCTTTTTGTTAATTTTATGTCCACAAAATGTCCCAATTAAGATAGTAACATTATTGCCAATAACTTTTACCAATTATTAGGACAAAACAATTTTACCGAAATTGGTAACCCAACGCGACTTTGATCGTGATCCATATGTTTAGTTTTCTACGCCTATAATCTAGTCTATTCATTTAGATAGGAGCTTTTTGGCCTCGCACAGGACTTTCTGCTTTTATTTTAATTTTAATTATGTTTCAATGAGTGTGTTTTAATTTAATTTGTGATCTCCTGTGCTTGTTTCAATAAATACTTTTCTATTTATTGAGAGTTACAAATAAATACCTACTTTTAGGGAAAGTAAAGCCAAATTCAGTTTTACATAGATGAAGCGAAAATATTCATAGTATCTGTTATTTACTTTTAGTTTGATTGCTTTTGGAAAATTAAAACTAAACTTGCGGACCCTTTATTTATTTATTTATGTAACAATTGCTTGCTACACTTACAGTAAATACCAAAGCGCGCAGCAAGCCAACAACAACATTTACGTAAAAAACATCATGCAAACATTTAACATACATTTACTGTTAATACATAAATATGTCAACATCGGGCTCCTGAGCAATCAGAGCGTTCAGCAGATTGATCGCCTGGGTTGTGGGAGTATACCGAGCGGTATGGGTACGCACTGGCGGAGCCGCGAACAGGCACCGCGAAGCACAGGCGCGCGACCGCCGCAGTCGGTCTTTATTGTGTAGTAGAAGTGATTAACCGTTACATTTGTTAAAAAATATCATCAAGAACTCATTAATTTACCGTCTAAATGGTTATTAATTATCAATAGTTCTGAAATTAAGATTGTAAAGACAAAGGCAATTCTCGAACGAAGTGTAACTGCTTTTGACAATTTAGACGTTTGTGTTGGTCCCTTAATTTTTCTTCACAATCTTTGTTACATTCATAATTATTTTCACTCTTCAATTCCATCACATAACAGCCAAAGACAAGGATCTCATGAAGTGCAGCCACCATAACCCAAACACAAGACATAAATTCACAAAAGTTTCCGTGTTTTCGCATCGGCATTCCGGCGTCTCGTCCACCCGGTGTTATTAAATTGTCTCAGAGAACTTTTCTCATCTCAAGCTCTTGGAGCGACAACGTCCTCTGTTAGCTCAGTTTGTTGAACAACGATTTTTTTTCTTAGCTCGATCTCCGCTCTTTGTGATGTTGAACAATTAATGGCCGTTTCTGACTCGCTCTTCTTTTTTGCTTTCATAGCTTTGATAATTTTAAGTTTGTTTAGTTTACGTATCTTTTATGACGTTTGTAAATACAGTTGGAAAGACCATTTAGAATATTTCTAGACGGCATTTATATGAACAGTTGGGTTTACTTGTAATATAAATCTTTGCGGTTTAGTTAACAATACAAGCACGTCCTCATTTGTTTAATGGAAGAGAAAGTCAGGTAATAATTCTTTACCAAATTGACTAAGAACTTAAATTATCCGTTTATTCAAATCACAGCAGTCATTCTTTGACAGTTGTAAGGACGACAACACGAAAAATTTACCTATTGTGTTAATTTGATAAACAAATAATTTTCCCGGATGTACCTACATAAATGAAATACCATCTTCATCAACTATTAATTATTATAAGCTACCTTATGAAGTCTACCTAAGTCTACCCTAACATTTTTGTAACAAATAACGTTCGTAGTGAACCAAAAAAGAAATATTATACACAGGAAGATCAAGATGCTCATCTTGGTCTTCCTGTGTATAATACAACCCTGTCTCTATCTTACCAGACACCGGTGACCTGCTAGTGAACCCAGAGAACGGGTACGAATGGGGGGGACAGACCATGGCGCACGCGCCGCTCGGCAAGCAGGCGCAGAATGCCATCAACATAATCAACGCGGTGCTGATGAGGAAGAGTGCTGTGGCGCAGCTTACTAAGTAAGAGTTGTTTTGATTATTAAAGAATTAGATAGCGGAAAATATAAAATCTAAATAAAATCACCTTCAGATGATTTTAATTTGCTGCTGTACGTGGTAAAATAAGTGTTAAAGAGCTTTTACTAATACATTCACATTTTGAAGAACATGTATTGTAAAGATAGCAAGCTTGTCAAGCTGTAACTTTTAATTTATTAAATCACTAAAAGGAATCTTAAGATCGATTTAGACAAAAAGTGTGAATGCAAACTTTAAGAAATTATTTTTGTGGAAACAAGGGTAGAACATTCTTTCGTTGGTGCAAACTAAAATGGTTAAAACATAAAAAAATGCTCTTGCTCTTTTATTGGTTTTAGGTAGATTCAGTCTAAACCCAGATTTTCATTTTGCGTGTAGAAGTAATAATGTACATCGCCCTCTTTCACAGGTACGACCTAATGTTAGGAGTAACGAAAGCGGAAGCTTATTTCGCGTTCAGTGGCGATGACGTACAATACGGGATCGAAGCCGACAGAAGATCGAAGATCCTCAAGTCTTTCGTCAGGAACACATACAGCTACCATCTGTCGGAGATCCTGGCCACTATTATTAATGAGTACACTGACTGGGAGAGGCCTGTACAGCATCCAATTAATATTAGGTGAGTACAATACCCGCTTTCACTTTCACTAGGCACTAAATAAAAGCGCGCTGTTGGAGTTTCAACGCTCGGCTTAGCACCGAAAGTTGAAAATCGAACGGCGTGTTTATATTTAGGCATTCATTTAGAAGCCGCCTCGACTGTCGTTTCGACCTTCCTTGAAATGGACATTACTTTTGTAAGAAGTGGTACAATTACCCACCGTCCTAACCGAAAGCGACTGTCCCGCGAATACGCAATTATACGGTCGTTTACCTGAATAATAACACATACGCAACTTGCTTGATCGCTCGAATACGTCATATTCATCATACACGAGCGCAACGATAACTTTCGGTTCGGGCGTGGTCAGAAACGATCTTTGACAGTAGTTACGGGTCGTCAGAAGCCTGAAAGTCTGACAACCAGTCTTACCCAGGGCTATCGTATTACCCAGTTACTGGGTTGTAGAGACCAGATAAGCAGTCACTCCATGTAAAATACTGGTATTCAGCTGCATCAGGTTAGATTGGATGCTGACCCCAATATAGTTGGGAAAAGGCTACGCAGATTGATTTTGAACTATCAGAAATATATTAAGTAACTAACTAACAGGACAGTATCATCAGCGTGTGTCTATGTACACGAGGTAAAAGGAGTATGCAAGATGAACAGATACTACCCAATAGTCTTGTGCAAAAACGTTGCAAGTATAACTATTAAATACAAACTTGCAACGTTGTATCTTTTACTAACAGACAAAGTCTCTGTTTTCTACCAAGACAGAGCCAGATTGTGTTTCAAAATGGCAGACCAAGATATTATCTTCAAAGTGCAGAGTACAGTGTTGAACTGGGCTAAGTTTAGTCTGTATTTAGAAACTGTTTAAAACTAAGCTTAAGCTCAGGGTGTTAGGAAGCTGGGTTTAGAAGAAACTTAATACATAATATACTTAGACATGTTCTGCAAAGGAAATGAAGACAACTTACTTACTTAGAACGTATGCGTTTCAGCCTTCCATAGTTTGAAACTTAGGCTCGTACACTATCGAGTTGATATCAATCTTAAGCTCTTTTACGCAGTCACCAGATAAGCTTGCCGCGGTTTGGTCCATGCATGGGTGATCATATATCCAAGATAAGAATGCTTGGAAACATGCTGGTCCAGCTCCATAGGATAGTCTAGAATCTAGACAAAATTAAACTGGTTGCTTATTTAAGTTGTATAAATTATTATATTTTATTATATGACATTGATTTTACATTCTGTGATTACTTCCTCACACATTGACTTATTAACTGTAACTTTTTTTTGGAAAATCGTCTACTTTTACAATGTTTGTAAATATGTGAGAACCATGTCTAATATCATATCATCACATAGGTAATTAATTTATCTGTTGTTGCTCTCTTTTTAAAATTCTTTTTACCTATTGTGGTATAGTAAATTTAATTTTTTATTTTTAGATGCATCGTCTTCACATATAATTATATAACTAATGTACCTACATAATTATACAAAATATTTTAAATCATTTTAAAAGAGTAACGATGGAGTTTTTTACCCATTCTTCGCCATACAAAAACTACCTTTTGGAAGGAGCGATTAGAATCAATTAAATTTGTTTGTAATTTTTGACGTTCAAAAGTGCCTTGCAAGGGCCTATTTTAAATAAATTATTTGACTTTGACTTTGACTTTCTTCTTTACATACCAAGACCCCTCCGAGCCTCGGAAAGTACGTTAAGGCGTTGGCGGGGCTTTCATTTGTACATCTATGACAGTCGTTACGGGTAGTTAGAAGCCCAAAAGTCTAACAACCAGTCTTACCAGGGGGTATCGTGTTACCTAGTAACTAGGTTGTGGAGGTCAGATAGGCAGTCGCTCCATGTGAAATACTGGTATTCAGCTGCATCCGGTTAGACTGGAAGCTGACCCCGACATAGTTGAGAAACGGCTAGGCAGATGATGACGCAGTCACCAGATAGATAAGATAAGATATTTTGAAGAAATTTCAATTTATCTTGTATAAATTAAAATTTCGAATAGAATTTGTTTGAAATAATCAGCTAGGTTATTTAACCGGAACCTAAAGGTACGGTGAATAGGCCATAAATGGATTTTGCATGGAATTAAAATATATATCAAGATCCTAATATATTATTACCACGTCATGGGCTGTCACGGGCTCATCAAATATTAACCAAAGAGAGAGACAAAAACATTTTTACCGTCAAGACCTTGCTAGAACTAATTAATATTACAATTAGTTCGTGCACCAGTTACTGTTCTATAGAGAATAATTAACAAGACATCAGACAGTAATTAGAATTAATTGTTTAGTGTCCATCCAACTATTGAGTTAGTAACGTAATTGTTTCCTTTGAGATTTAATAAGAGAAGAATGAGAAACTAATCTCTCAATCAAAGATATATTAGATAGAATACTCTAAATTATGTACACCATAAAAATTGAGATATAATTTTAAATTTTTTACATGGGTGATACAATGGGCGGTAAGAAAGAATAATGAAAGATGTAAGGATGATTTGGATTATGGGCAAGTATGGAATTCACATGGAATATAGATAATGTTTAATTATACAGCCATTCTAAGATCTCAGCAATCTTGACTATGAGGTACGGTCAAGGAGTGAAAATGTTAAGCATTTTCAAACACATGCCTTTCAGAAAGCGGGGTACGTCACCTTTTCGCGCTGTCATTTTCATTCAAAATGTTGTCAATTCGTTGTCCGAAAAGTAATAAAGTAACTTATTATATAGAATTCATAACTTGCCTGTACATGCCACTGTCTTATTTATAATCTAAATTACTTACTGAAATCAAAAACATATACTTAAGTATCTACGAATGCTCTTAAGAACTGACTTCGAAGCCCAAAGAGAGTGTAATTTTTGGACTAACTGTAGGTACTTTTTGTTTTATTGATTCTGTATATTAACCTTGCTAATGTTCCTCAATTTCTCACCAGGGATGAGACGCTAGAAGCACTAAGCGACGCTCAAGTGGTGGCTCCAATGGTCCTGACTGCTGACACGCATTCAGCTCTGCGAAGAAACTCCTACCTCTACGTGTTTGACTATCAGACGAAGTATGGAGACTATCCTCAGGTGAGTTAATAGCGTCAAAGGAGTTTGTAAAGCTGAACCTGCATAACATAATCTTATGTCACATTGATAAATGTCACTTTCATAACTGTCGTACAACTGTTAAACTGAGGGGGAAGGAATTATGATGTACAACTGTCAAACTACAAGTTTAGTGCAAAAGACAAGAACATAATGTAAGCCAAAGCATTAGTAATTGTGTGCCTAATGTAATTAGCTTCGAAGAGCTTATTGAATATTGCATTTTTTGATCTTACAAAGTTAGTTTGAGTAATATAGATTTAATAAATTAAAGCACGATCACTTTTATTACTTTCAAACGACTGCCCAACGAAATTCACCCCAATTCGCCGATTCGTAACTTGTTTTCAAAGAAGCAATAAAAGTATTAAAAACACAATACCATTTCAAAATATCCAAACATTCAAACTTATATCATTCAGAATTTCGCAAACACGAATCGTTAAATGAAATTTCAAACACAATCAAATTGTTTCTCCGAAACTTATTTCATAGCGGTTCTTCGAACAATTAACTTGGCCTTGAAATGCTCACATTTTGTGTTAACGAGCCGAAACTGGGCACAAATTGGATTTATGAAATTATTCCATCAAGTGAAAGTTTTGCATAACTTAGGTTCGAGTTGGTTTAGTTTTTGGAGTTTAAAATCGATTAACTTTTGATTGTAAATAGTTTGGTAAACTGATTCTACATCTCTTCATTAACGAATTTCATAATAGATTCTGAATTTATAAGCCACTTTCATTTGGCCACAAACATTTGGAATTGGAATAAACATTTTTAGGCCATGCTAATATCACCAATGAACTCGTGGCCCTGAACACAAAAGGTGTACGTGCCGTGGAAGCATTTAGGTCATCTATCTTTAAAAAATTGCAGCGTAGCTTACCTGGGCTGGAACAAATATTGCTTTGAGTTTCGTTACTAATATTATATATTGCTGCTGATATTGGTTCAGCTTTTTGGTTCCCCAATAAAATATGCATTAAATTACCAAATTAGATTGCTCGGATATCCAATGATACGTAAAATAAATTAATCGCATAAATTATTTAAGGGATTTATCCCACAAATAATGTATTTCACCGCGTTCAAATAACATGGTGTAAACCCAAATTGTCGAGAATTAACAGTTTTACCGCATAATTCGGTCATCAATCGGAGATAACACCCGACCTAATAATAGTGCACATTAACCTACTCATTAACACCGATACATCACACAAACAACATCAACCGGTTTCCTACAAACTGCTAACTACCCACATTTTGAGGAGCAATTACTAACTGACCATTTAACGAAGACACCTTACACGTAGCAATTAAAGCAGAGTTAGAGGTCTATCTTAACTGGATAGTTTGGCGATGTTCCTGTTAATATGGAAGTGTGGAGTTACCTTGTTTGCTATAGATGAACTAACGAGGGCAATGAGGCGGCTTAAGGAACAATTTTGTATATTGGGAACAGTGTTATGAAGGTCCCATGCAATAAAGGAGAAGTTGCTAGTTCGCCTTAAACTTCACTTTGTATATAGGGTGAATTTGTACTGTTCGTTTTTTTCGCATGTGCTATCTTACAATGATGTTTTACAAAATTCAAAAGTTATTTATTCAAACTAGGCTGAGAATTAACACTTTTCGAACGTCAAAATTACATAAGACAGTCCCCCAAAAACGCCCGCCCTTCACCACTTCCTAGTGGTTTAGCTGGGAAGAAGAAAACCGGTCATGTTAATTAATCATCTTAATAATCGTAACTAATCAAATTGTTTCCTATGGATTGCTTGTACAGCCACATTCTTCATAACAAAATATGGCCGTCACCTTATGTGCTATTTTTGTGTGTTCATTACACGATAGAACCTGCTTTACCGACTTGGTTTTATATGTACAATGCGTCGTAATATTAACACCACAGAAATTTGGCTTATTTATACATTACTAGCTGCACCCGGCCATGCGTTGCAATGCCACTTAAAAAAAATAGATTTTTGGGTTAGAAACCCTCGCGAGTATCCTCAGAACAACCTACCAAACTTTCATCAAAATCGGTCCAGCCCTTTCGGAGTCCATAGAGGACACATAAAGAAACATTGATTTTTATATACACAGGGCAGGGTGACACTTTAGTCGTTGATGACAATATTCATAGCACTATTATTTTTTCAAGCAATAACGGAGATTATATTTTTGTGTTGCAAAACTAAAATAAAATGTAATTCCGACTTTCTGAGTGTGATAAGCAATTAGAGCGCTGTTAAGGGGTGTTCACCATGACAAGCGTGCCGATTTGTTAATTATTTTCGTCTGCTGTCTTAGTCTTTCTAATCAGTGAGATAAAATAATATTAGGTATTAATAAAAGCCATTTTTAATCAGACCATATTCTTCTTCTTCTTTTCGTGTGATTAGTGACTAACCTGGTGTCAGAGTTTTAAAGCCACCCATGGGCCTCTGACTTGGCTTCACATGCCTTCAAGAAATATCTTTCAGGCATGCCGGTTTCCTCACGATGTTTTCCTTCACCGTTTTTGAAGCAAGTGATAATTATACAATACGCACATAAATCCGAAAGTCAGAGGTGCGTGCCTTGGGTTCGAACTCGAGACCTATGACTTGGCAGTCCGACGGTCACACCACTAGGCTATCACTGCTATTATCAGACCATATTTTCATACTTTTAATACTATTTGACACTTTTAACATCTCTTGCATGCTGACAATATGTGTTGTATGTATTGTACTCATATTTGAGCAAATAAATGATTATCTTATCTTTGTAAATAAGAGTCAAAACAAAAATTTACATATGATTGTTCTGTTCTGTGTGCATCTTTACCTATCGACTGCTATTCGAGCCCATAATTTTTCTCCTGTGATTTCCAGCTCGTCGCTCCAGCGTTTTGTCAGCCTTCCTCTTTCTTTTGCCATTTCTCGGATACCAGATACCTACTGCGATTTAAAAATCAAACCTACCAAGACACCAAACTTAAAAACTTAATCTTCTATATTTCTCCAGCGCCAGGGTTGTATCCACGGTGAAGAGTTGCCGTACGTCTTCGGGGCCCCACTGGTGGGGGGCCTGGCCCACTTTGCGAGAAACTACACCAAGGCTGAGGTGGCCCTGTCAGAGTCTGTCATGCTATACTGGGGGAACTTTGCTAAAACTGGGTAAGTAGAATTTCTGGTTTACGGAAGTAATTTTAATTTTTTGTAGTTGCTGATAGTACTGCCAGGGAAATTAATTGTTTAGCTAAGTGTCAATTTGCCATTTCATATGACTGTCAATGAATTACAGTTGCGATTTGAATATACGGATAATAGTGGTAATAAATTAGCTTAACAATAAATTTCCCTGACATTACAATCACCTTACAAAAACATTGATCACTTTTAAACTTTGTCACATTAAACTCGTTACTTGTTAATTGATGCAATTGAAAAAATTATCTTTGAACTCACCATTTGCATCATAAAATGGTTTTTGTTTTTTTAAGTCTCCTGTACAAAATGGTTTTTGTTTGAATAATTTAAAATAAGATCTTACCGTCTCAAATTGTTGCAAAGTCACTAGGACAAAGTCTAAGTAAAAGGGTCTTTGTAGAAATATTGAACCTTGAAAAAAAAAAAATAAAAAAAAAAAAAAAAATTAAAGACACCGTAAAATTAAAGTACCTATTAATTAAATTGACGAGATGAAACAGTATAAGAACAAAATCCACTATCGCCTGTAGTTTGGCCCTTTTTTCTAATCTCATTTTATTATCCTAGGATAATAAAACAGAAATCTTAAATTCATCCTAGAGTGTTGAATTTAAAAATCTAGTTTTCTTTTTATATCAGCTGCTAACACCAATTTCAAAATAATTTGGAAACTTTGTTGCGTCGAATTCTTCACAGCGCTTTTAATTAAAATGTTGAAAAATTTAAGGAAAAACTGTTCGAATCTCTACGAAACGAATGGAATGATAAAATCTCGAGTACATACTTACTCACAGTATGAACAATGAAATGTTAATCGGTACAGTAACTAGTCACGATAAACATGGATTATTGGCTGAACAGCTTGATGAGGTGGGAAACATTTAACAGTCTGACTGGCACTCTCGCAAAGGGATAATTACTGAAGCAATTTCCTTTGGGCATAAATGGAAACCATTACTACTTATGATTTCTATTACACAGATTTCTGCAGTATAGTATGCAGTGTAGTAGTCTTTCCCTACAGTAATAAAACTATTATATAGTTTGATTAGAAAAGACTCAATGGTTCAGTAATTTTTGAATTATCCACGTGACCAAAACAACCTTTAAGCTGACCCTAATAAGACTCATAACTTAACTCGACTTACGATGTACTTTCTGAGTTTATCTTCGACATTACTGACATTGTTGAAGGAAAACATCGTGCGGAAATCTGGACTTATAGTTAATATTTATCCCTAAGTCTGAAATCACCAACCCGTTTTGAGAAAGCGTGGTGATCATGCCTTCTCTGTATGACAAGAGGGCTTTGCCGTACATTGGGACAGTAACATGCTGGTAGTATACTATTTTATTTAACTAGATTCTTTATTGACGTTAAAAATATTCCTTATTCTTTGTCTAGGAATCCCAACGAAGCTCAAGAAAGTGATCCCATAAGGGCAGGTCGTCAAGAGCGAGTGAGAATGAAGAACATAGAATGGACGGCGTACGAAGCAGTGCACAAGAAGTACTTGAACATCGACACCAAAGCAAAATTGAAGAACCACTACAGAGCTCACAGGTACGTCTTATTACAAAAGAAAATTTCAGCGAATATATTTCAAAGACATTTCCTGCAGTAATTTTCCGAGAATGCTAGTCGTATTTTTATTTATTTGAGAAAACAATATTATTAAAATCTATTCATGCTTTTTCCTTTTATTAAACAAGACATTTAGCGTGAATACAAAACGAGGATAATTAAAACAATATAATATATGTATATGGTCTTCCTATAAGACTTGTAAGAAAATATTTATTTTGTCAACAGATTATCATTCTGGTTGAACTTAGTGCCAGACCTTCACCGCCCTGGAGGAGAGGACGTGCCTCCGTCACATCATCAGCTCGAACACGAAGATTCATCTCTCCAGCCGACACTAAAAACGTTCAGCCCACCATTCAAAAAGACTACAGACATGGTTATCACTGATACTGGTTTGGCAACTAAGATCCCAGTCTTAGGTGTCCTAAATATTACTTCTCCTTTGAATTTCAATATCATCGGCATCAATCCTACCCAAAGCACTGCCGGTACTGAAGTACATAAAACAGACGCAACCACTGCCACTCCACCTGAGGATGGCTTCGCAGCATATTCCACAGCTCTTAGTGTGACCATCGCTATCGGATGCTCACTGCTCATACTGAATGTTCTTATATTCGCTGGAGTTTACTATCAGCGAGACAAAACGAGAATGAACGGACAAGACGGCCACACGAATGGAGCTCACTTAAAAAAAAGAGTGGAGAATGGGCAGATGCCGAACAACATTTGTGGTGACCTAGAAGGAGCGTTGACTTATCAAACTAGTTTGAAAAATGATCCAGCTACTATTTTAAGTCATCACCATCATTCTCATCATCAGTTACCACCACCAGAATTCGCTGATCTTCCAAGCAATAACGTGGCCGGTATGGCGACACTACCTCGGGCGCCTCCGCCGCCCAAACTTGGGAAAACTAATATAAATACTTTAGCAAGTGGGCAGCTTCAAGAGAACCAGCCGTTGTTATCAGCACATCAGATGCAAATGATAAACACGAACACTTTAACGAAGAAAAACACGCAACTGAACGCGAAATCGAACGTAACAATGGAGGAGTTGCGTGTGTGACGTCAGAGGGCATGACTGCAACGAGCCGGCAGTTGCAGCGACGTGGTCCACCACGACGAGATCGTGTGACTTGAGCCGGACCTTCTCAAGTGTGTCACAGATTACATATAGACTTTTACTGTGCCGCTTGAACTTTGAAGGTTATTAATATTAAAGACTTCTCTTCCAAAGACAATGTGAACTGAATCAGTGATCTTCTTCAAACTCATAGTGAGATATTTGAATAAGTGACGTTCGTGATTATCATATCTAAGACGTTGGAGTGTATAATAGCGTGTTATTGGACGATTTATCGATGTATAATAATGGTTGTAAATAGCAAAATAATTGTATATAGTTCAGCAGCGCAGCCGCATATCCATCCTAATTACAATTATGATAATCTCAAAAATAGTGAAATTTAAATAAAATATTAAAGATTAATCGTCGTTGTTCTCGTTCGGCTGTTAAAATTCTATGAATGTCGAATATGTTTCGTTGTTTCAGCGCGATAAAAGAAATAACATTGTTTCTTAAACGTTATTTTCGAGAGATTTATGTTCTGGAATGTCTGGCGGTGTAATAAGCTTATATTCCACCCATTTGAGATGAGGTTTTATTGTTGATAAGTGCAGCTATTTGCCTTAATGCTAGCTATTAAGATGATTAAATCCGATACCAGATATTGTATAAAGCGGTACGATTGAAAAATGAATTTCGATTCTCTTACAACGTTGGCGTCGGTTTTAAATGCGAATCAGTGTATTTTATTAATAGTTCAACCGGACAAATCTAAGAGAGAGCAGAGTACCCTTTTAAGGGCCTCTTGATTTCAAATATAATTTTCCTTTGAACATTTCAAATAATAAAATTTTGGCCTTTTTATTTTATGACATTTTTATAAAATCGTAACAGCCGTTCGAACTTGGATTTAATATTGAATTTAAAAACTAGATATTTGAAGAATAAAAAGACACCAATGTAATCTTCGCCGAAAGTTTAATCGAAGTTAGAAGCAATAATGGTTCTTCGAAAAAGTCAGTTTTCTAAAGGATTTTAGTTTTTAATAGAAAAAAAAAGTTTTGCTGGAGAAACACGGTGATTGACAAGTTGATTCTTTGTTTAAACTTTATAAAATGTATTATGTTCTGTTACTTTCTCGAGCTAAAAGACACGCACATCTCAGACAATGTTTTCTTCATACATTTTCTTCTTGTGTTTTCGCTGCTTAAATTTTTTTCTATCGTCTGTTTCTTCAGTAAACGCGTAATTTTTAGTTTTCAACATAGATGGACCAATAGTGTTTGTAAATATGTAAATAAACTTAGGAAACGGTATAACAGGTTGTAAAACATCCTTTTTTATTTATATTTCCACCCACGACTGATCCTCTTCATTTTGATTATTTACTATCTTAATTTAAGTAAAATTGTAAAAAAGGTTGAACGAAAAAATGAATCTAACAAAACTCATCGGCTTGACAAAGAAAGAAAATGAGTTTAGTCATAGTATAATGTCTAAAATGACAATTATTTGGGTGATTTTGTGCTTTAATTTTCAAAATCAGTAATTTCTGTTAATTTTGTAATGACATTCCTTCTCCGTACGCACTAATTTTGTTAATATAAAAACGTAAGTGTATTTATAGATATCAATAAAGTCTGTACAAAGACTTCATTATAAAGTACTCACCGGAATACAGACTAAAAATTTTAATAAAATAAAATTCAAAAATAATCTTCGTTGTTTTCTTTCGTATTTTAAAGACAAAGTAGAAGTTTGAATAATTTTTTTGTTTTAGTAAATTGTTTAGTGTTTTCTGAAAGCTTGAAGGTCTCATAAAGACTTGTTTTTGGTTGGTTTACATAAACTAATGCGTGCTAAGTCCCCATTACCTCGCACTCTGGCCGCACTTTATTATCTCTTGGATTCTCATCCAACAAACGATCTATTTGCGGATGACGGACGAAGATTTTAATGATATATCAGGAGTGCTGTGAGAGGGATTCATGAAAGTGTTGTTATTTTTAGGGTACCGTACGTCCGAATGATAAAAGGGAACCCTTATAGGATCACTCATGTGTCTGTCTGTCCGTCTGTCACAACCAGTTTGTTCCGAATCAAATGGACTGATTAAGTTGAAATTTAAAAAAAAAAAGTTTGTTCTTGCGATAAATTCATCCCAACTACAGAACCCTTCATTGTGCGTGGTCCGACATGCACTTGGCCGGTTTTATTTTATTTCGTTAAAGTTTTAATTTGAACGTTATAATTTTATATTTTCTTTTAATGTGTATCTGTCTCTGTGTTATTAAAGTTAATAAATAAATAAATAGGTAATTAAATAAAAAGACCCAATCGTAATTAATTGAAATAAGATTTAATCAAATTAAGTTCGTTTTATTCGAGACTTCAGTAGATAGTGATATCAGTATATTAAAATTATTATATCATAATAACTGGGTTAACTCTATTGCTTAATTTTCTCCAAATTATCTCATGTTTCTTTGGCAATTACAGTGAGGCGTAGCATAAACCAAAATTAATTATAATCTTCAATGTATACAAAACATTACTCTACTAATTAATACTAATTATATTTGTGTTATAAAATCAAATAAACAGAACAGAGTTGATATAAGAACATGGCAAAATAATATCATACAACTGAAATCTAATATCAATATCTATTCTAGGGCGTCAATCGTATTTAATTTATTAGTTAACTAACTTCAGCCCGCGACTTCGTCCGCGTGAAATTTCGGCCCGCGTCCCACCGCATCGCATCCCATCGCCCGCCATTGTCTAGACTTATCTCCAGCATGTATCAAAAACGTGTGGTCTTTAAGGGCGTGGTACAGACCATCAAATTGAACAATTTTCTCCTTGGGACAGCCGTCCCATACATTAGGTTCAAGTAGGTATTGAAGTTTTGTATGGGACATTTTTTTTTGACGACGATGTTGAAAGATTTTCGTTTAATGGTCTGTATCACAGTCTTAAGTAGGTAACTAATTCTTTTTCTTCTTCCGGTTTGGAAAATCCTCATAGATGTTCGATGTGTTTTGCGGGCTACCCGCGGGGGGAGTGAGGCGCGAAACTCCCCCCGCAACGCCTTATAAGGGCGCGCGTGGAACACTACGCACCGCCACCTCGGGTCTTGCTGGATGGGGGGCGGCGGACGTCCCTGAGTCCGCCGTCCTTCCGGACCTGTTTACGGGGGCTGGAAGAGGGCGTTGTCCGCCCTCCACCGACGCTGGTCCACCTGCTACGGATCAGGAGAGTGGTCTCAATCTCCCTCTCCCTTTCCACAGCCTCCTTCTGCGAAATGACGGTTTCACAGAAGGAGATCACCGCAACCCACGGCTCGGTGCTCCCGACCATCGAACGAGCAACAGCCGGCAGCGACAGGTCGGCTCCGACTTCTGATACGACGGCACGGCGCGACTCTTCCCATGCGGTACATTCTGCCAGTGTATGCTGCGCCGTGTCCACCCCACAGTGGATGCAGAGATGGCACCGAGCATCCGGCTCTCTGTTTATGCGACACAGGTACTTCCCGAGAGCACCAGCGTCGCCCGAAACGACAGGCCTTCTCCTGAGCCATTCGTCGAACACGTTCGGATCACGTCAATGGTAGCGAGGCCGGCAGTGGGCGGTAGGGCGCAGAAGCCTGAACCTAACATAAACCTAACCTAACATAGTCGGAACTGAATAGACCCTGGGACAGATTTTGATGTGCCTCGGCCTGACCAAAGAGAGAAGTTATGTCTTCAAAACTACAGTGGTTTTAACTGTGGCGGTAGTGAGACCAGCTTACAAATATATTTGCCCATCATCCTTTGACCACACCTTTCTGATACATGCTGTATCACACAGATCCTATCTTCGATGCTGGGAGAATTATTACGGCGGCTTGTTTATTTATTTACTAAGATTTCTGTTTTACTATTTTTTGTGGATTCATCTGTTCATATGAATAGATGAGTTTATTAAACATTAAATATCTAGTTTGTTACTGATATATTATTTTACCGATAAGATTAATTTGGGCTTGGTAAATAACTGTTGATACTACTCCCTTGAGGCTTCATTCGGTCATTATTGCCTATCATCTTTAATTAACAATACATTTTTTTATAGAGATAAGAAAGTATTTCATTTGTATAAATCTCTGTTGTTCAACTAAAGTCATCGATATAAAAAAAAAACAACAACAATTAAATTAATCTTGTCTCATTAAGGTCCCACCGCCGACGAGGAAACGACAAGCTATCAACTCTCCTCCTTCTCGCTCAAGAAACGTACAAAAGTTTGTAGGTCCCGTGTAAGTAAAAAATATGCATTTATGAATGATTCCCCGACTATTCTCTTTATTATACTCTCTATATTAGTTTGCCGCAGTGACAAGAACTATCAACGCTCGCTTTGCGGCCAGAACACTCGCTGAGAGACTCATGCTTGGTACATACGCATACGCGAGTAATCGCTCGTCGCCGTCGCGCAGTCACTGCTCGCCAACTTGTTTTTACTTGGCCTGGCTCTACTCGCTTCTCGTTAATCGCCGGCGGTAGGACGGACGCCTAACACTTTTAATAATAAAAACCCTTGAAAGATAACCAAGACGAAACCAAAAAATAAAACAGAAGAAAATCAGCAAAATGTGCGCTTATTTTTCCAGCGTTAAGGCTCAAACGTGCACGATGTTCCCGACACTTGAAACTGCTTCCAGCAAAATCCTCTTTATAACAAAGCTCTTTAATATAACAGGAAAATATTTAGTGGCGCAGCGGCTAAAGCTATAGCAAAAAAAAAAGTTAAGGTTAAAGCGTGATGAGGATAAGAGTAAAAATTTAATTGAATTGAAACCACTTTTACGGATGAAATCGCGCGGTGTTTTGTTTTATGATTTGGAACATCTCGAGCACTTTGCATTACGGGCACGGATTAATAATGTTGAAGTTCTAACAATGGGTAAATATTTATAAGGATTTTTATGAGGAATATGCAAGGATTTGATTAATTTTTATTATGCTGAGGTTCGTAAGTTCGTTCTTTTGGTTTCAGGTTTTGACTTGTTTATTTTGTGCTATTAAATTTGACACAGATATCAATTCGTACAATAGGTACCAAGCTTGGAGGTTGTTTTTATCAGGCTCACTAGGATAAGCTGTATAATTTAATCCTGGTGGTTTCTAAAAAAACGATGCCTCCAATGAATATGGACGTACGTTCCAACGTTCTATAAATAGCCAATTACAAAAGCTGCCATTACTGGTAGGTATATCTGCCAAAAATGGTACTTATCACGTCAATTTATTATCCATCGGCCCATTTATCGACGGACTTCAATAACCGATTACGTTCACAAGGACCAAAATTCCCTGATCTTCACAACCCACCGATATAAATCTATATTCTATCTTAAATCCTATATCTCCCGAGCTAATGAAGCTTACAAAGTCTGCGGAGCTAGTTACTGAATAATTAATCCTGGCTGTCGGTAACAGACTAAATATATTATTTAATACTTGACTGTTAGCTTCATCCGTAGTTATACGGACGATTCGCGGTTTGGGAAGATGTTCCTCATTAATTTTACTTTGTTCGCTTTTGCCGAGGGCAGAGGAGTCGTGGTTTTATGTGGATTAGACAAATCTGAAAGTAGTTGAAAAGTAGTGTTGGTTTTACTTCGGATCTTCTTCCGAATGTCTATAACAGAGAAAATCATTAAGAGGAAATTCTGGTGGTCTTTTATCCATAGGAACGCTCTCGCCTGTTTTCTTTCAGGTTTATGACCTTAAAACAATGATATTTTACAGTAAAATAATCAATCTGCCTAGCCTTTTCCCAACTATGTTGGGGTCGGCTTCCAGTCTAACCGGATGCAACTGAATACCAGTATTTTACATGGAGCGACTGCCTATCTGACCTCCACAACCCAGTAACTGGGTAATACGATACCCCTTGGTAAGACTGGTGTCAGACTTTCGGGCTTCTGACGACTCGTAACGATCGTCAAAGATCCACGAATGACAGCCGGGACCAACGGCTTAACGTGCTTTCCGAGGCACGGAGGATTCTCGGTATGTAAAGATGGTCACCCATCCACTGACCAACCCCGGCAAGCGTAGCTTAACCTGATGGATCGACTAGTGCGGCTGTTGTTACTTAGCCACGAGCTCCTCCCAGTTTTACAGTAAAATAATAATAATAATTGTTTATTTAGCAAAAGTAATACATAGACACAGATTCAACACAGTGGTAGATACATACAATAATCATGAATGGCTGTTTATACATAAGTGTAGGGTTACAAAAGTATTAAATGTATTAGACAAAAATTTAAACCCTGCCTCTCAAACTAGGAGACCTGTATCTTGAGAGACAGACAAATAAATGTCAACTACATGTATGACCCTATGTTTTCCTTTTTGATGATGAATTAACTTTGTAAGCACTAGAACCCTCAAAGATGCTCAAAATTTGCCTATTTAGACCGCTGTCTTACGTACAGAGGTCTAGTGTACAAATTAGACAACTATTTATGAAAAAAGAAAATATAGGAACACAGTGTATATCTGTTCTATTTATTTAGTTTATGAAATATCTTTTAAATTGGTCCGATATTGGAGGAGGAAATAGGCGAGAGTCAAATCTCGAATTATGACTTTTTACCTAGGCTTTTCGGTCAGATCTGCGGCTGTCCTTTTTGCACGAATAGCGGCCGACCGCCGAGCGCTCGCGACAGCGATAGTTTCTAAAAATACCTAATTTTCAAAAGTCTCTCCGACCGCATTTCTTGAGTATGGTATTCCTTGTATTTGGGATGAACTTTCTTCTCAGCTTGAAATTAGAATTACCTAACAAATTTTTGGCCCAGTTGTATGTGGCACATCCTTGCATTTGAAAATTTTCAATAAATACCAGAGATTTTGCAAGATGCCAGACCCGAGATAAAAACAGCCAACTAACATTATCATAAATGCGTAAGTGTGTTTGTTGGTTTATCTTTATTTCACATAGCAAGAAGAACGGAAAGACATAATTTTTTGCAAAGAAATTGTTAAGAAAACGGAGAGTGACATAGCCCTTTGATCCAGAATAAAATGCACTGTTCATAAGGGTCAGAACACGGGAACAAAGCCGCGGGTAAAATCTAGTACTAAAACTTCAACCGCTTCTCGCCACATCTTACATCCAAAGGAGCCACACCTTTGTCCCCACACCCAAGAGGCACGCTTACACAAAATTACATCGTTAGTGTTAACAGCTCAACATTAGTTTATATAGAAGACACGACCTCGTAAACTTGCATTAATTTCGATAATGACCGCCAGATAGTTCGCTAGCAGACTTTATGGCGGACCCTTGAACCTTAAGGGTAAGACAACAAAGAAACTTAGGGTAAAAGGTAAGTGTGTATTAGCGCTATTGTTACCCAAGAGGATCTTCAAAGATATACGAGTATCTTATACATTTCGGTAGAAGAAAGTGGATTGTACTTGAATGTTTACTCAACAAAGTATGGGTCAAGTTCAAATGATAACTATAGTTTTGTGGCAACTACGCCATGTGAGCAAAATTACGCATGTATTCAATATCCGAAGAAATACAAAAAAATGGTATTTGGTTGGCTTACAGCAAAAATATAGAAATAAACATTATGTGGATAGGATTCCACAAAACAGCAACTAATATTGAAATAACTTACGACAAGAAAATGACAGACAGTGTGAAAAATCGCATACACAAATGCTGTGTGGAGCAGTTTAAGAGATATTACGCATCTTTTACTAGTATCTCTACCATTGAATCCATCCATAATCCAAACTAATACAGCCAGTATTACAAATGCGAAAGTGAGTTTTTTTGGTTGTAACGTTTTCACACTAAAACGGCTGAACGGATTTGCATTTGGCATAATGGGAAGACTACGACCTGGGTTTAGGACATAGGATAATAATTTTCATCGCAATATTCCCAAGGGATCGAGACTTATGCGGGTGAAAAGGCGGAGCGCTGCTAGTATAAAGAAAAAAAAGAAAGAAAAGAAAGACTAGAAACAAAGAAAAGAAAGAAAAGAAAGAAAAGAAAGAAAAGAAAGAAAAGAAAGAAAAGAAAGAAAAGAAAGAAAAGAAAGAAAAGAAAGAAAAGAAAGAAAGAAAGAAAAGAAAGAAAGAAAATAAAGAACGAAAAGAAAGAAAGAAAAATTGTTTATTCTGTACAAACTACAAAATAAATTACATGAAATACTCATACACAAATTAGCCAAAAGCCAAAGCCAAATGCGAAAGTAACTATTTGTTACCTTTTCACGGCTTCACGGATTTCGATGATGATTTGGCACACAGGTTGACCATGACCTGGGTTAGGACAAAGGATACCTTTATCCAGGTAATATGTTTCCGTGGGATAACTTCCGATGAACATTAACTAGTTTTAAAGAAATAAATTCTTCTTTGACTAGAAAAACTTACAAGTGACAACTCGTTTATCCAGCTTTACCCATTTTATCTTTAAATTATCGTAATTTATGATAAATATCAAAATTGCTTCTCATCAGCGACGAGCAGTAAAGTTGATGTTTTCTGTTTACTCTTAATTAAGATTAGGTAAATTGTAGGTAGAACTTTGCTTTAGTTTAAAACTTTAATCGGAGGTAAACGTTGGCGATTGAAATAAGTAAAGTGTAGTTTAGTTTACTTAATAGTAATTGAAGGTTTAGTTTGGAAATCTGTTTAAAGTGGGTAACAACTTTTATAAAATCAAAAACTATTATTTTATCCTAAGCTTTCTCATTTGAATGAGATTCTCAGCCTAGTTTGAATAAATGACATTTGTTTTTTTTTTGGAATTTTAAAAATTTTTGAATTTTTGATCACGCCTGTAAACTCCGAAGGGTTAGGCAGAAGTGTACCTAAATTATACCCACATTTCGGCAATAAAGTTTAAGTTTCATGTGATAGGGGGTGACCCTATTGCCATCCAATGGGTCCAGACTTCTGGCTGCTACTGAGAAATTCCAAGTAGAAAAATCCAATAACACTTTGCCCGACCCGGGAATCGAACCCAGGGCCTTGTGCTCAGCAGTAGCCGTTGCTATCCCTAGACCAACGAAGCATTTTAAATGAAATCCCTCCTAATTGGTCTTTTTTTACCAGTCAATCCAATTCTCGCGATAGAATTTCCTTCTATCAGCAGTAAAAGGCCTACTTTTAGAAGCCATTTACCCACCCTGATTAATATGATAATCGTTACACCCATTTTATTCGAACATTTATATGTAAAGCAGTATTTTTAGCTCCACACGAAACAGTGGCTCAAAGCTAAAATTGTGCCGGGTCTCCCCTCCCCGGATATTAAGTTCGCCAGACCTCCCCGGATTTGGCACGGGAGGGGAAAATTTTAATTTCCAGCGTTTGCGTATATGCGTGACTTTTTAACAAACCGTATCCGGTTATCCAGGTCAACTGTAGTTATTGTGCTGATGTTGGGGGTAATTTGCCAATAGTTAGGTCTCGAGTAACGTTTCTGCTCTAGTTTATGTGAAAGAATGAGTCAGCTGTTTTTGGTATAGCTACAAGTAAGTGTAGGAGTAAAATAAAAACAAACATCGTTAATAGTCCTCTTCCACATGAAAAGGGTAGTGTTTGTAGTTGAAAGTGTAAATTGAATACATTGATAGTATGAAATGGTACAAAATATTGCTTTATCTTCTTGTCTATGTTGTAGTGTAAAAAGACGAACAAACCATAACATCGTTACTTCTGAGAAAAATTGTATCAACGACAGCTTCCTCCAAAATTACCCACAGCAAACGTGACTTCTCGCGGTAATTTCACGTAACATTTCGTAAAACGTGCTCTCGGCTCGGTATGAAGGACCTCACGAACCTCCGAGTTATAATATCTTACCTGTCATCACTAATGTCTTATTACAAAGCCTTGCAACACTCTGCGGAATGTGCTGCATTGTCGACCTGAAGACCCTCCTCATATCTTTATCATACCCCATCTCATCGCCCTGTCAAACTTCACAGGGATCATCCCATATTCACACAACCATCTATCTCTGTCTCCCTCATACAATACGAAAGAGAAAACAATAAAGATCCTTTCAAATCCTTCACCTCTAAAACAAACATTCGAAACATTTCACTTGAAAACAATGGGAGCCATCAGCATCATTTATTCAGCCTAACACCCTCGCACGAGATGTTTCTTTGTCAGCACAGCAGATCCGTTGAAAACATGCAAATATTCGAAGCGAAAAGCTTTTGACTTCACCCCTTTAATGGTTAAGCAAATACAAGTACGTTGACTTTAAGACTCGCTCCAAAAATAAAAAGTGTTTTCAAGTCCCGGCAAAGAAGGCGGAAACCCCTCGAAGTCTTCTCTTAATGGAAAACTCTGGTGTATTTGAATAGGAAGTCTAATTGGTCGAAAAGTTCGCGATGTTGGTTAGCAAAAAAAAAAGTGTATAACATTAAAACTTTTTCTTTGTTACGAAATTAAATAAGAATATTGTCAACATCTCATTCCTGTTTCTTTTGGAGTAAAGCAAGGAGGCGTTGTAACAAACGTTGTATTTTGTTTGTTTGTTTTAAGATTCTCGGATGTTCTAATAAAACTCTTCC
Organism: Agrochola macilenta; assembly: GCA_916701695.1. Classification (NCBI taxonomy): domain Eukaryota; kingdom Metazoa; phylum Arthropoda; class Insecta; order Lepidoptera; family Noctuidae; genus Agrochola; species Agrochola macilenta. Next base: position 1,545,429 of record OU753554.1, on the reverse strand, counting down.
AAGTTTTAAGTTTTAAATCGTGCCTTTCAAAAATTAAGAATGTATCATTCAAAACTTACATAAATAAAATCAGAAATGTTAAGCGGTTAGCTAAAAGTCTCTACGAATGAGTTCCATGTTTGTCTTTCATTCTCAGAAAGCAGATATAGTCATAAAACCGTATGAAGATTACAATTGACCTCCATTGACTTTTATGAGACTGCTGGCCTATTATTGGATTATCAGTAATCAATCGTTCTAGCTGTATTGAAATTCATGGTCAGCGTGAAGTTGATGAAGAGCATAAAATGAACTGAAGGTAATGTTTATCACTGATATTACTGTTAGGTAAAGATGACTAAATATAAATATCGAGAGACAATGTGGAATAATAATGGAAAAGAGATTAGAAAACTGAACGAGTGGGGTGGACTGTTATAAGGGAAACAATATTATAAATGCGTAAGTGAGTTTGTTTGATACACTTTCAAACTAAAACGGCTGAACAGATTTGATATTGCTACGGGATCGAGAATTATACGGGTGCAACCGCAGGGCGCAGCTAGTAGAATTATAAAGCAACTCAGATAACACGACCACGACAAATTAACAATCGTTAAAAGACACAATTTTCACGATTTCTCGAAGCAATTTTGGGAGAGTCCAATTCCGTCTCCGCAAAAATGGGACAATAAGAAGAACCGTCGTTGGAATCAGACGTAAAACAAGGTCATCGTCTTTAGCGCTAGATTATTCGTCTACCAAAGTAGATACCCACTACCTGGCGTGATGTAACACATGCATGAAGATACGTCTTTAATAACAAAAACACGAACGTCTTTCTCTGAATCTTTTATCGTTGTAAGCATTTCTTTTTGTGTGCACGGCAAATTGTCTGTAGTCACGAAATGTATGTGTTGTGTAATTTTCTTTTATTGCCCATACACAAGTAGTATCGATGCTTTTAGTTGATGACGAAATTGGCTTTGTTCGAACATAAATAAACTGGGGTCGTTTCATTAGTAGTAAACCTATTTGGGACTGAATTCGACGTGTAGAAAATTGTGTAGGTACGGAGGTGGATGTAGGTCGTTTGACAAATGAGGATGTTTTGAGGCGCATTACGAATGGTTTAAAGCGTCGTTTGTGACGTGTTTGTTTTGTGGGCTTCTTTATTTTCTATCGATGATGTTTATGTGTTATTTTTACGTGTGGCTTGATACACGTTGGAAATTAACACACACTCAAAATACGTAATAGATTCATTATATGTTTATTTACGTAAACCTGTGCAAAACGAGCGTTGATTAGAAACGGCACTAACTTCAAAGACAAAATGAAATAATAATAATAATTACCAGCCTATTATTGTCCCAATGCAGAGCAAAAGCCACTTCTCATACAGAGAAGGCACGAGCATTGATCACCACGCTTGCTTAAGACGGGTTGGCGATTTCAGACTTATATTAAGTATAAGTCCAGGTTGCCTCACGATGGATATCGCGGCCCCGGCACACAGGCAACGGAAGGAACACGGGTGGGTTTTAGTCAGTAAAAGTCTGACACTCCCTCTCGCTCCGCCCAGAGCGGGAGGAGTCATTTGATGATTTCCCACCCAAAAAAAAAAAAAAAAAGGTTTCCCCACGATGTTTTTCCTTCACCGATGTCAGTAATGTCCAAGATAAACTCAGACAAAATTAATGTTATTAAATTCCATGATTCCATTTTTTTTTACTCTTGCTCTTGCGCTTGCTTCAGCTAAAGGGCCATGCACACACGACAGTCACGTTAACGTCAAGTGACCGATCAGTCACGTCAATTTCAGGGACGTGAAAAGATAGTCAGTCAGTCATAGCAACGCCTCGGTTCCAAATCTATATCTATTTTTCGTTCGTAGCAATACAAGTTTTGACTTGGTGGAGACGCGGCATCGACTAAGACGCGCCGGTAGTGACGTGACTGATGTGTGTAGCCAATGTCCTACAATTTCTACGTAACTATATCTTTTGACGTGACTGATCGGCGACTTGACATTGACGTGACTGATGTATGTGCATGAACCTTTAATTAGACTATTTTAATGCAACTAGTGACCTGTCCCTACTTCGCCAAGTTGCATTTCACAGATGTAACAACATGCTATCAAAATATCGATATTTCTGTGTTATATCTTAGTTCATTATTAATGCACACAAACATTCCGGAATTAGTTATCTTAATGATGGTCAAAACCGCACCAAAATCCATTGTCCCTTTGGTTTAAAAGAAATAGGGATACACACAGACACAAAAAGTGACTTAGTATTAAACTATTTATAAGTTATAGAAGATGTAATTAAAACCACGTGACAATAATGAAACACCTGCATCACAAAACAAAGAAGCCCATTCATCAGCCAACACTGCACCTGTCCATAATTTACAGCAAGATTACAAGCAATTAAACTAAATTCGTCGGTCTGTCCGTCCAAATTCGATTTGTATGCTAAGCTGTGATTGGCGTATGTAAATGAGGCGTCGCTTCAAAACCGTTCATGTGAACGGTTTTGCCAACTCGTATTGTTTAGATGGCGAATTTGTGGTATTTTGAAGCGGAAAACTCGTTGTTGTTTTGTGAGTGTAATTGTATTAGTTTGATTATGTTTTTGGCTTAACTAAAGGAGTGGGTGATAGTTTTGAGAAGACTAGTGAGAGGCAGATGGAGGTAACGAGTTATATTTCATTTTTATCACTTTAGGTCTCAGTCCAATGAAACCTATTGCAGTATTAATTATGGGCGTAAGAACATATAAAGTTGAAGTATCTAATATATACGAGTATCTTGATACATCATGTATTTTTTTTTCAATTCAATCTGGTTCAGCTTTTTGACCGTTTATTTATGTTTCAATCTGTTTCAGTAATAACATGTCAATTTATTCATGTTCACTCTAAATTACAAAACAAACAACACCTGCCTCAACTACAATCCGGTCCAATAAAACAATTATCTTGTCTCTTACCATAACTTCCGAGTGGCTCATCCCTACAACACAGGTAGGTAGATTACCTCGCCCGGCCCGCGGCCATCCATCCAAATATAATACAGATTACTTATTATTCACACAGTGAAACTGATCATATCGACTCGTTATGATTGGCGGCGACTTTGAATAGCTGGGTTATCGCTGAAATGTACGCGGAATATTGCAGCACCTGAAATTTGAGCTGCAGATGAAATTGGGCCTCTCAAAGGCCGAGTAATCGAATTCAGGTCATTTTTGGTCTGCTATTCAAGGTACGCCATCGTTTTGATTGGCGGTTCTGCGTTAACCTACATAGGTTGACAATGTTGATGAAAACATGTTCTGGTTAATTATTTTAACCTGTCTTTCGTATGAATGATGGTTTTGACCCTAACATTATTACCTACAGCATGAATGTACAAAGCAATGTCAGCATAGCAAAAGTAATCTTGAGAAAACCATTCCATTTTAATTTTGAATACTGTCTGCAGAAGCAATAAAATATTAATATGCTGATTCTGAAATCGGACAACCGATGAGACTACACAATGGAAGGACGCTTCAATTCTTAATCGAGTCTAGCGACTCGCTCAGTCAGCATAAAAAAGATCCTGAAATCAAGTTTTCTAGAGAATGAATAAATAATAATATGACCCTATGTATTCTATATAAGAAATTATTCAGTGGTACTGGTAAGTTCTCAGAAGATCAAGCTCAGCTCTTTAAAAGTGGCTTCCTGTTTCCCGCAACTTCATCCATGATCCAGGATAAAAGTAGCCTATTTCCTTCTCCAGGTCATGGATTAACCACGTGCCAACATCCAAATCCAATTCAACCGTTTTAGCGTGAAAGCGTATGCAACAAACTCACTTTCACATTTATAATATTAGTTAAGATGACGGCCATTGGGTGGTTTAGGTCGATAAGTGTCTGACATACTTATCTCAAATACAGGATATTAATATGAAAAAAAGTATGGCACCTACAAAATATTTCATTACACCCAATGTTATTTCATTATTCCCATCACAAAACTATCAGCTCTTTGCACCTGACACTAATAACCCATCAGGTAGACTGTGACATGGATAATCATATTTATACTATTATGCTAATTCTGTGCATGTATCACCTCTCTCGACGGCTGTCGTGTCACTACATGGTTACGCACACTTTGCATACAAGCTATGCTTGGCACTTGATATTAACTGCTTAAAGGAGGTTGCTAGAGAAATGGTGTTATTACTTAAGGGGCATTGCAGAGTCGGCAATAAGCGATTGTCGCTTTTCGGAAGCTGATACAGCGACTCAACGCTACACTTCGCACTCATTCTGATGCTAGTCACAGCGATTTAGTCAGGCAACACCCATCGATGCATAGTTTTTTACCGCTACATTGATGCAGTTGCAAAATCATGATCGTCGATGCTGAAGTATCGTTTGTTATGGCCTTAAGTGTTTCTACATAAAAAAAAAAGATTACTTCCTAAAAAAAAAAACCTTTGATAGATAAAAGGGAGTGGGGCTGACCACAAGTTTCCTAATAACTTAACAGTTCACTCAGTGAATTTCAGTGCTGCTGGGGAGTTTGTTGTTCCACTTCTTCCCGGTAAACCGCTAGGAAGTAGTAAAGGGCGGGCATTTTGGGGGACTGTATTATGTCATTTTGACGTTCAAAAAGTGCTGATTCTCAGCCTTGATTTAATTTGATTTGGATTGCTTACTACACATTCAGGCTATACGTAAAACATTTACGAGCAGCAGTTTTCTATCTTAATAAGTGGTCATGGAGAAAATCTATAGGTACTCCATTTGAAATAAAATTAGACATTTAAATAAACCTTTTTTACAGTCCGTTCTCCCATTTTTGACTTCTATTGCGTTGGTGGCATGTCAAATGGCAGCTGCAGTAAACAAAAGGTATTGTAACCACTTTTTTTACTTTTAATGACATTCTTATGCCTACGGAATAGAAATCAAAATCGGTTGAACGAACTGTAAAAAAGGTTTGTTTAAATGTCTTATCTTATTTAAAATGGATATTAAATTGGTAGCTCAAAGATCTAAAGTAAAGTTTTCAGTTTACGGCTAGGTTATCGAGACCTTGAGTGGTAAACTCAAACTCTCGATCACTTCGCCGCAATACTTCAGTAAACTTGATAGATTAGCAAGAATAATACTAAATGTTGTTAACACAGATTTGAATGACCTTTGTATTGACCTTTAAACATTTTCTCTTCTTAGTGTATACTAAGTTGAAACTGTGGCTTATGAATAGTGATCAGATTATACACCTACATAATTTTTTTTTTTTTTTTTTTAATTATTATTATTTCATTTTCTAAAAAATACATTCATGAAGATACAGCAATCCACATAATTGTAAAATTGGTAATAACTGCTGCTCTTTTTTGTACTTACCTCGAGGGTCATGGCCTCCGGGCAATGGATATGGATTTCCAACAGTGTGAGTGGCCTCTGTTTGATTCCTCCCTGTTTAGCTTCGGTCTGTGCCATTGTCACGGGGGATTGGTGGTTCTCAGTTATCTGTGGCGTGTTTGCTGTGTGTTCTTCTGAAGCTGTATTATCTGGATGATGGGCAAGAGGTTTATAATTCAATAAAGGTCAGAAGAAATACCAATTTTATTTAATATTGGGCTGGGATTACGTATAATTTATTTTGTTAATGCAATCTATACCTATAGTACTACTTACGATTAAGATCAGGAGGCTTCGAAGGCGGTTAGGTTTTCCATTACGTATGTCGGGATGTCGTACTCCTTCGTAGATCAATGTATCCATGTCATCCCACTAAAATAATATCAAAGTATCCATAAATAACACTATCAAACTGTACCTTTTAGCTTATTTACCGATTTGACCGAAAAAACTATGGTGTATCAATGTAGACATTTAAGGATTATTTGTGTATTATCGAAATTATTATAATTACTCAAATAACAAAAAGAAAACACACCACACTATACACCACAGAATACTTTATTTATCACACTGAAACTGCACACATTTATAGTACACAATTACTTAGGTACTTACTTGTTTTATTCTCATTGTATTATGGTCTTAGTTTATGTATTATTATTATTTCTTAAATTTATGATATGCTCAAATACAGATATATATTTTTATTACTTTTTGTATAATCTCACTTAATTCAGTGAAAAATAATACTAACCCGATTTAATAGGTCGCGCAGGGGGACGTCAATATGTCATTCTATAGGTAATTGCTGAAAACCAGCGCTGTTGACATTGGGTTCATCCGAATTTCACAGCAATTCGCTGAGCAATGACCTGTTCTTGCACAGATGCGACGCACAGCATTATTTTTCTTATTATTTGTTACAAAAGTAGATATCTCTGCAATTAGCATTTTGCTTTTGTTATGTTTATGTTGTCTTTTGCAAATGTCACAAGAGTGCTAAGAGTACGTATTAGTCTTTGGTCCGTGGCCTTGACATCAACCAATAAACAACATTATTTTTGTTTTTTAAATTTTATTTAATGGTTGAATACAGGGCTTTGGCTGCTTTTGTATGTGTGTATTTTGGATTTTTGCTTTTTTTATGTGCGTTTTGTTTGTGCAGATTAAACAATTTTTCTTTCTTTCTTTCTTTCTTTCTAATGTCATATTATTGTTAAAATGCCTAAAATATCACTGACAAACTGTTACTATAGGTTAGAGGTTACACCGCATAGCGTAAGATAAGCGCATTTTGGAAACTTCCGCTGCTATGCTACTAAACTTTGTTAATTAATTGGCAATTTTTTCACCATTTTTTAACTTGTGCTATCCCACTGCTTGGTTAAGGTCTCACCCAAGTCCTTCCAGGCACTATTTTCCCGCACCACATCGAACCAGCCCTCGCGGAACGCGTCCAAGTCAACTCGCCACCTGTTTCTGGACCAACACCGTCCATCTTCAGGCACCCACTGTGTGGAGACTTTTGCCCAGCGGTCATCTTGCAGCTGAAGTGGGTCACTTCAGCTGCAAGATGACCGCTGGGCAAAAGTCTGCCCAATACAATTTAAGCCTGACAGCCGTATTGCCTACATTCCTTTTGGAACCTAAATATAATGAGATCTTTTCTTATAGATGGTGATACGAGAAAAAAAGTGAACAGCAATAATCAATTTACTAGGTACCTACATCAATGCTGAGAGAGACCAAATTATAAATTCACGGTTTCATAAAATCCATCAGAATAATGTGGAGCATAAAAATATTAATAATATATTAAAGCTGACGGGGAAAAGGCTTATTTTTAATAACGTTGCTATTTTGATTTATGGCTTAAAATATTTTGAACGACAGCCCTTATTTTTTACGAGAATAATGAGTATGCAATTTTGGAACACCTGGCTTTTTGAAAGAATAGATTACGGCTGAAAATTGCCTGTCTCATTTTGGAATGCGAGACGTCTCATTTTCTTTTAAAATTATTATTTATCTAATGAAATTGTATGTCAAGAAATGTTACTGCGTTCTGTCTGCCCTGTTTGTATACCCTATGTAACCTAGGTAGTTATCTCTTGTAATGTAAGAGTTGACTAAAACGTAACTATATCAGAAATGTTTCAAAATCTGTAACGTATATCGTTACGAGTCCATTACAAACGAAACTCGACTCTCGGAAGGCACCTGTGTCGGTATTTAATATTTCTAACTTCAGAATAATGTCTGGTTCATGAAACAAAAGATAATTAAAAATATTTATAAAAGGCCACCTACATGTAACTTACATAACTAGAGAACCCTGACAACCGTTTCGGGGCATATTGCATTCTGTTACGTGTAAAAATTTCAGCGTGAAATAAAAAAAAAAACACGCATCGCAATGATAAAGAAACATCACACAACAACAGCGTCCGAATCACTCGCCAGTTTTGTCAAAAAAGAAGCCACAGTATAAAAAAAATCCGCTCACACAAAAAGGCCAGCATCCAGTTTACAAATGTCGCCATTCGCTCGTCCCCTACCTATCTATTTTTATCGAGTCGCGTGAACACTCGATTAATTTATCGATTATCGGACAGGCTTGCCCCGCATTTGCTTGCTCTGATGTAACATTGGCGTCATCTTACTGATCTGTAACAACTGCAGTATAGATAAATTATGGGATGTCTACTGATAGTAAAGAAAATGTTAGTTATTACTCTGAGATACCAAAAGTTTCACTGTGCCATCAGAACCTAAAAACAATTGACTTTCTCAAGGTTTATGTTCCAAAGAAAAACGTACCTAATACCTGAATTTTATGGTCTCAAAGAGCCGACAAGCAGTAAATTTTAGACAAATGTAAGAACTCATTACATTTTGTTGCCATTTGATATTTATTTAAAAAAAACGGGATGGAAATACCGAAATACCAAACCAAATGTTTCACGAAGATTTTTTAAATTCAATTAAGCTATTTCAGAAGATGCTGCAGGCACAAAAAAGACTGTAAAAGCGATAAATGTAATTAATTTCAAAATGTAAAAAAAGGTTAACACGTCAGTCTTGCCAATTTTCCAACGCTGCATTTTTCCAATCCCCTTAGGTATATTTTTTCGTGGCTTCAACTGTCATTTATCAGGTCCAAAACAATTATTTATCATTCTAGTCTAGACGCTCTGATTATCTGCGAAATCCAGAAAATTCTTTATTCTCATGCATCCGAATTACGAACTAATCAGTTTTTACGGGCGATAAAGCAGTGAGATACAGTATTGTATATGACAGAACATAACTTTGTGTTTATTTATGATTTGAAATACTGGAATATGTTCTAGGAAAATTGGATACTCGGAGATTTGGATATATACGTACGAACCAGAAAATTTATTATAATTTTTTGTTATAAAAGTTTTGAAAGAAGAAATTAAGTGATAGCACACAAAGTAATTCTATAGGAAGTCGTCACAGCATCACTGTTATAATTTAATTTACGAGTATTTATACTAAGTAACGTGAAGCGTAAAAGGAGAAGTTATTTAGTTTTGCTAGATCTAATAACATCCAGAATTAATGAGAATTTTATCATCTAAATATTTATTTTTAATTCAAGCTAAGGGAATCAATATAGGTTACTTACCTACCTACTATGATACCATTTTCTCGTATTTTGTCCGGATCTTTACAATATTTTTAGGTATTGTAACAGAGCGTTTAATAACAGGCATAATATTGAAGATTATTTGGTTATGTTTTCAGTATCCATTGGGTTGACTGATAATTAATAACAGTTTTAAAAGGATTCACAGACATCGTCGTCACGTGGATGCTTCCTGATGTCGTTACAGCTACTTGAAGTTGCGTTATGGCCGCCAAAATAAGTGGAGGAGTGGAGTGTATACATGGCTGGTCACGATGTGGTCAGCCGCTTGTGGGTGAGTGGTTCCATTTGTGGCCGCGATGTGGTCGGCATTTACCACACGTGCACGATAACCGAAATGATTTGTATGAGTGTAATCGATAAATATATTGCTTGAAAATTGAACTACACATTTCCGTACAAAGTGGCCACAATTTGCCGCTGTAGTTTAGTTGTGTCACGTTTGATAACTCCCTTAGCTTTTATATTCCATTAACTTTTATTGAAGATGCATCTGCATCACTTTCAAATGACACAATCTCTGGGTAAGCTAGTGAGCTTTGATGTAAACGCCTCTTAGCAGAGAATAGCTCTGTCTTTATGTAATGGAGTGCCATTACATAAAGACAAAGCCGTTCTCTGCTAAGAGGTGGTTACGTCCGTACGATGGTTTAGCATAAGCATAGGATAATCAACGTATAATGTTCCTACTGCTGACACACAGGCCTCATCTCTTTAAGAGAGAGTAGGCTGTAATCTACTACGCGAGCCCAGTGCGAGTTAGTAGATGTCACATATATTCAAATGTTTGGTTCTAGGACACGCCGGTTTCTTTACGATGTTTTCCTTCACAGTTCGGAGAACAGTGGTGATGAAAATATTTACACAAATTAAAGCGCCTGCCGGGGTTCGAACCCCTGACCTACAACTCGTTAGTCGAGGCCGTTACCACTGGGCCATCACTGCTCTACGATGGTATACATGCTAAAAATAGTTCGCGTGTAAAAATAGCACGGGATACAATGATAGATTGTTGCCCCTCGGTTATGACCTAGTTCCGACAGAATTGGGTCAGATAACAGAAAAATTTATCAACTGCTCATCTAGCGTGCTTTAGCCGAAATGACTGGCTAGTTTCTTTCATTCGCGAATCAACGAGAATGCTTACAAAAGTTGTTAATGTTTCTGTTTTTTCCGGGAACCGTCTAATTGTTTGCTCGTGTTTTTGAAAAAACAACAGAATATTGATATTGGGTTACAAATGAATTTGTAGAATTGTGGAAATAGAGACGAAAACATGACATCACGCCGGCTAGGCAATGGTGACCTTCATTTCGCCAGTTATGATTAAGTCCCATGTGATAGGGGGTGACCCTTTTGTCATCAACTGGCTACAAATCCAGACGTTGGGCTGCTACTGAGAAATTCTAGAGAGAAAACCCAATAACACTTTGCCCGAATCGGGAAACGAACCCAGGGCCTTGTGCTCAGCAGTGACGCTTGCGATCCCTAGACCAACGAAGCATTTTAAATGAAATCCCTCCTAATTCATCTTTTTTTACCAATCAATCCAATTCTCGCGTTACAATTTCCTGCTATCAGCTGTAAAAGGCGTACAAGCATAGCGCAAAAATGAAAACCGTCCTCGTTATACATTTTCTAATCGAGTCTATCAAGAGGTCTAGCTGTATAGTAGCAAACTTGTGTGCAGTCTCTCTTTTTGACATAACGTGGTAGTTGATTGCAAGAAAAGAAGATGAAGGGAATAGCAAAGAAAATGCTCATTGGAAGACCTAAAAAAACCATATAAAAATATCTGAATAAAGGCTAAAACAACATAGGTAAAAATAAAATTGCACAAATTCCAATTAACGAAAGTGCTCTGAAAGCAAAAGAGTCTAAGGCTCCAAGCAGTTACTGCCAAGCGCAGTAAATAAGTAGAGTATAAATTTTATTAGAGGCAGGCGCGAGATTGCAGGGAGAGTGAAGTACAGCGTTTATTGGGTTTTGGGAATTAGCAATAAAGCTCGCGTGGCTACTGCACCGCCGTCTATGTTATAAGATTGTTAAAGGACTTTTTTACGCTCAAGAACATTATGTTCTGAATTGGCTATTCCCTGAAATTATAAGCAGTATAAAGACACGATAATGAAAAAAAACAAATGAGGACCAAAGATTAAGGCTAGAAATAAGATAAAATTCAATACAGATTCGACTGGAGCTTGAGCTTAGAGATGTTTTTATAGAAGAAGACAAATATACAGCGCCAACTCCAAATAAATTGGGATTGGGATAGGACGGTAATGATGATTATTTCAATTATCTAATAGATAGATTATCTTGTATTTTTTAAATTTGAGTCCGTTGTAGGCCTTGTAGACTGTTAAGTACCTGGTACTTGTTAACAGGCCTACACTGTCCTCCCTATTAACACTGTTATTTGAAAACATTGTGGAAGCCAATTATTTTTAAAAGAGTGACCGTTGTGTTTCTTGCCGGCTCTTCTCCATAGAAAACGACCGTGCACCTAGCTTCTGACGGTTACTTTTTTATTTAAAAATAATTGGCTTTTACAATATTTTCAAATATATGGGTAGGTAAGGTTAAGGAGGAGGACAGTGTAGGCCTTTCAACAAGTACCAGGTACTTAAAAATAGAAAATGTTCAACAAATCTACAGTCTACTAGGTCTTGCGTACTTTCAGTTCGTTCCACTTGGTTTGCTGCTTACCCCATCAGGGAAAACTAGCGAGAGAAGTAAATTATCGTTACAGTCAGGAAACTGCAATTAAATTATATGGTGCGTTGGCGGAAGTTCTAACTCAACATGGTGCCTTTCAACGGATAGTGTAGTGGTGGTTCAGTTAAAATAAAATACTGGACGGCAAATATTGTTTTGACAATAGGCCCAAATATTTTTATCAATAAAATTGAGAATTGCAAGTTGTAAATATATTATCCAGGAACACGGTAATCGTAAATAAAAATCGATTTGGTACTGGTGAAATCAAGTAATAAAAATTTCGAATTACGTAATTGATAGTTGAAAAATTATGTAAAATTGTGAGGACATTCAGCGAATTCTTCCTTAATTAAAAATGAGTTTTCTTTTAAATAATTTAAACATTAAACATGGCTTCTGTCAGTTTTAATGAAATTTTCTTGATCATTATCTACTTTCCTCAACCATGATTGTCAAAACAAAGCGAATAAGGATATTTTATTTCAAATTCCACTTATAATTTATCTTATTTCACTTTGTAATTAACGTGAAATTGTTTCCTTGACATCCTGTCTTTCCTTGTTTTACCAGGGCCCGTAAAAACAATTAAAACTAAAGCCTATACTTACACCTGTCCACTGAATTCCTAGAAACAAAAATAATTGTTTTCTACTTACTATTTATAAACAACGAACTCCGTAGGTTGCTGTTACATATTTTAAACATAAAGATACTGAAGCTTTTAATTTTCTTTTGCCGTTTTGTGTTTACTCATGCTTTTTGAATCAGTATAAAAAGTTTAAATTTTTGAACCAAAGTTGCCGTTATTCAAACTGGTTGACAATGAATCCTATTATGTTCATTACTTGGCCGACCGAGCTCTACTCGGGTGAAAATAGAGAATGATAATACATATAATTTCCATGCTGCCATGATAGTAGGTACTTACTTATTCCATGCTGCCATGTCATTATTCCATGCTGCCATGGTATTATTCTAAGATAGCCATCTTGTTCTAAACTTTGGGCGACCGACCTGTGCTCTGGTGAAAATACGGAAAATACGATTTTTTCCAGTACCTAAATCGATTTTTAAACCCCTATGGTTTACCCATAGAGGTTTACGGGGGCGAAATGATGCAACTTTAATTAAAATCGTTAGAGCCGTTTTTGAGTACGTGATTATAAATATATAGGTATATATACAAATATTGCGCATTTAATAGTACAGGATGTGTTAAATTAAGTAGGCACACAAATCAACTTAATTTTACGAAGAAACAAAACAGCAATTTAGATTTTTAACATAACAGCAATATTTATATACCTATCCGTTACATGTTTTAGTAAATTAAATACAGCAACCTTTTCATAAATCAAATCATCTCAATCTCCTATAACTTGAGCCACACAGCCACCCAGTAACACGTTCACCGAAGCGGAAAGGTGCTCAGCGTGGTTTCAATTAGTTGCTCGGCCATCCCTTACAGTCAGCCAATAGAGAGCTACTTTAAAATATATCCCAGTCTAGACTCTCATCCGGTTTCTGAATTGAGAATTTGAACTAGAGAACTTGTCAAACTCTACTTGACCATTACTTTAGGTAACCTATGAAATCTTGAATTTCTTACGTTTTTTGCAAAGAAATTTAAAATTTCGCGTGCTACATTGAAGGAGTCACATTAAGTAATACTGAAGTAGATTGACAAGTTCCAACTTCAAATTCTCAATTCAGAAACCGGGTGTCTCTTTAGCGTTGTCAAGATTAACTAGAAATGGATGGCTTCAAAACTTTATGCATTGAGGTCTTTAGCACGGAATGGGATCAGTGGGAGGAAGGGGTTTGTCGGTAGTAATGATTGCTTGTCTTAATACGTTTATGTGGGTACACGATGTGTAGGAATGCGGTATAGTGTAAGGTCTCGTGTAACGAGATGTGACTATCATTTTTATAAGCCCACGTTCATACCAAACGTGTTGTTAGCCTCCGACTTTGAAAATGTATGAAAACAACAGACAGTTGCCGTCAGTTGACGGCTGATGTTGTTTTTTTATACATTTTGACCTTGACGCTCACAATCTGAGGCCGACTATACGCAGCCTTACTCATGATAATCCTTTACACACGTGTGGGTGAAATACCCATATACCTATGTGTAAACGATCATCACGTGTAAAATCATCACAAAAGATGGAAATCATCTTTTGTTGGAATAAACATGGCAATATTTCAGCAGTAGTAAAAAGTCACAGTGTGGGAAGTAAGCAAACATAAACGGAAACTAGGAAAGACAGCCATTGGTAATAATTCTCCAACGAAGAATAGAAAATGTTATAGAAACTGAGCTTGTAAACATTGACGTTCGCTTTCTCTCGATTTTGCCAAAAATCTTGATGAATTTTGTCTAGAGGCTATTTTTGCAAGGGCAAACTTTTAGGGAAAAGGGGCAAAGCTTGCTCAACACATACGGAAAGTTTGCTCGAAAAACTCTATTCATTGGCAATCATTGAAAAGGTCATGCAAAGTCCGATAAAAGTGGCATCAATGTTATTGAGTAGTTTTTCAAAGATTCGAAATCTAATATTCATTTTCTATGGCTAGCATAAATCCAAATAGGTACAGAGTAGTAATACACTGACTATGCTTGACACATTAGTCTTCACATTCATAATATAATACTGATAAAACCTAATTAAGTAGGTATATTAAACAACCAAGGGGTATCGTATTACCCAGTTACTGGGTTGTGAAGGTCAGATATGCAGTCGCTTCATGTAAAATACTGGTATTCAGGTGCATCCGGTTAGACTGGAAACCGACCCCAATATAGTTGGCAAAAGGCTAGGCAGATTGATTGATTAAACAAGAGCCGTAGGTTTTGAGTATGAATGTGGCTCTAAGAGTAGGGGAACACCAAAAAAACGATGGATGGACTGTGTCATAGATGATATGGATAGAAAGGGGGCGGCTACCGAGATGACCAGTAATAGAGAAGTATGGAAGAAAAACACATGTTGTGCTGACCACAAATAAATTGGGATAACGGCAGGAGAATGAAGATGAAGGTTTGTAGTGCGGCAGTATCTATATCGCCACATGCGAACTACGCAACAAAGACCTGACGTCACACAAAATCCTGCATCGCGTAATTAGTTAATCGCACGATCGACATCGTAAATGTAACTTTCCGACATCAATCGTTGGGCAGTTGCCCGCCAGACACAATACCCGTCTGGTTGGAGGATCCTCCCTTTTCTATGGTGGATGAGTGAACTTTACACCCTCATACTCTAAAATGATAATGATATAAAATCGATATAATAATAGAGTCATGGATCATGGAATCGATATAATGATAAAGTCAAAAATATAATAAGTAGGGGAGAGCGGGGCTGAAAGTGCCGGGGGTAAATTGTGCCGACGCGAATTTCTCGAAAACAGAAAGAGATAGATATACGATCGTATTGTTTCGCGTGATGCCTAACAGTACAGCACACGCGGCTGCCATTTTTGTTTTGTCAGCGACGCGGACCGAGTGGTAGTGCATGTGAAGGTCCTCCAGCGCCACGTAAGTAAATATCACACAAACATTTAACACACACAAACATAAACAACAAACATTAAATAACAAACATTTTACTAAAACTCTCATATTAAAAACACGAAAAATACTATATTTTTCGAGCTTTTAATATGAGAGTTTAGGTAAAATGTTTGTTATTTATCCTAGTTTGTTATGCAGTGTAATTTTAATGCTTTGACCACAGTGATTTTTATATGTGAGACAAAATATCACATCTTGTGGGGCTGCTTGTGCCGCGGCACAACCAACCCTTAAGCAACCTTTATTGTTTCAATATTGTTTATGTTTACGTGAGCACTTATGAAAGAAAGAAAATACTTGTTGACATGATACTTTATACTGCATTTATTATCTTTGACAGAATGAGGACATACAAGAGAAAAACCCAAAGGGGAACTACATCTCAGGATGTTTTACAAAGGGCTGCTGATGCAGTCATCAAGGATGGACTTAAATTAAAAACTGTACCATTTGCAATGTATTGAAGATGAAGAAAGCCTAGCATTTGTATGTCCTAATTGCTATTCTGATCACTCATCTAGAGAATAACTAGTTTTGTTATTTTTTTTTTGATTTCTTAAAAATACTCAAAAGACTGTTCAATAAGATAATAACTCTGAAAAGAACTCTGTTTCTTTATAATTTAAGAGAAACTTTATTATTTTTTGTATTATTATTGTCCTTAGAGACTGATATTTTTAATAACTGATCTCATTCATTCGCATAAAAATAAGTACAAACTATTGATTAAAAATATGTTTTTATGTTTGAAATAATTACATAAGTAAAGGTAATTTGTTTTATTTATTATAATACTTAGTATTATATGCAACTAAATTATAAAAACTGTTGATTCATAGTAAAAAGTATAAGGTATAAATATATTTTTATAAAATTAATGTTTTTTAAATTCTAAATATTAATTTTCATTCATGTAAAACACCTAGCATTATCAACGGCACAACTGACCTCAGCTACGGCACAACTTGCCCCAAAGTGGGGTTGGTAGTGCCTTGCCGCCGCTGTATAAAAAAATCACTTCTTCTTAAAAACTATTAAAAATGTGCAAAATCTGTAGGTAAATTCGTATTATAGACTAAATTTGGCTTAGGATAAACCACTACTTTCAGACATAGAACTTGTTTTTTCCGAATCATATATAAGGATTTGTCAAAATCGGCACTTTCAGCCCCGCTCTCCCCTATTTTTATACACACAAATGCAATTAATCTATTCAAACAACACAATAACGTACATACAAAGAACGAATTAAAATTTCTGTCTCACCTCCGTTCTAAGCAAAATAAATCCAAAATTAAATTCGAAATGTAGAATACAATTCAATTTCAGGCTTGAAATGATCTGTTCCAATTGAGTTTGTATGTGTACGTAAATAATTTCAATCCAGCATATATTGGATATTGGATTATTGACTATTGGGCAACGTGCGATGCTTAATTAACTTGGCAGATTTTAATTTCCTCTCTTGACAGAGCAGCAATGAACCGTTTAACGAGAAAAGACAGTGTTTTGAACAGTTTTTGTTCCATTACGAAGTTGAATCAACTTTTGTTGTTGTACTAAATGGAAAATGACGTCACAAAACGTGTTTATGAATCTAATAGCCTACAGGTATTTTGTCTAGAATGGTTCTGAAAATTAAATACAACCTTTATTCTAAGAAGATAGTCAAAACACAAAAAAAAACGTGCAAAATTCTACACTAAATTCAGTCACAGTATCTTCGGAAAGGTTGAATTGGTGTTATCTTTACGATTCCAAACAAATTAAGTCCCTAGACCTGTGTCTAGGGACTTAATTTGTTTGGAATCGTAAAAGAAAGAAAGTAAAGTTGACTGTTCAACTTTACTTTTATCAGCACTGATGCTTCATGATTACAAAAATAATTTCTAATTATTATCACGAAAATAGATCATGAATCAATTAAAGAACCTATTATATATACAATTTTTTTAAACGTTGCCGCACA
Source organism: Agrochola macilenta (assembly GCA_916701695.1). Lineage (NCBI taxonomy): Eukaryota > Metazoa > Arthropoda > Insecta > Lepidoptera > Noctuidae > Agrochola > Agrochola macilenta. Next base: position 1,528,054 of record OU753554.1, on the reverse strand, counting down.
CTAAGAATTTCTTCCTGTATCGTGGGTGCGTTTACAAACATAGAAACTCACATACACTAACACGCAGACCCGGAACAACTACTTGCAGATCATACAAATCGAACCCGATCGAACCCGCGACACGTTGCGCAGCAGTCGATCGCTCAGCCACTGCGCCAACCGTGTCGTCCGTGTCGAATATTATGAATATTCCGTTTAGACTAAACGCGCGAATGCACATTATATCCCCACTCCAGCGAATTCTTTTTGGGTAAACAGAGACAAAAGATCACTATTTCATTACTCTATCCATACTAAAATATCGAGAAAATAATGCTCTTCCTCTTGTTCTATGTTCATTTGCTCTAATTCCATCTTAAGACCAATAATAAAACCGCCCATCACTTACCGTACCTGATTCAATCATGTCTTTTTTGTTTATGAAATAAATTATCAGCTGCCTTGTGCTGGTTTCTATTTCACCCACTTCTTTAAGCTGCTTATCCATATGGAAAATCAAGGTGACATATATGAGGTAAATTTTCTTTAGCCTACGCACTTAAACTTCATTTAGAACGTATTAATAAAATTAATCTGAATATTAATGAGGTCTCTCCAGGTATAAAAGCTCGGGATTACTCTGTATCAGCACATTCGAACCACATCCGTGGGATTAATAGCCTACATCCTCCATTATAAAACCCTTTGGGTGATACATTTGACGTCACTTGAAGATCTTACAAAATCATCAGTCAACATGAAACTGACTATGGTACTTATTGTTGTAGTGGCGTCCTCATGGTGCTCTGAAGCACAGGATGGTGCGAGGTTAGTAGAGTCTCTTAAACATGGTTTAATTTTCTGTTTGTCCACGTTTATTTATTTATTTCTGTTTGTCCACGTTTATTTATTTATTTCTGTTTGTCCACGTTTATTTATTTATTTTGGACACCTTATACTATGTTACAGAAATACTTTTTTTAAATTTTGCTCTTAATATTTTGTAATTCTGCTTGTCTTCTGGCCCTTATCCCACGTTACTTGGCGACTGCGCAATACGTTTTTTTCGTATATTCCCCCCTGCCAGCTGTCACTCTATCATTCACTCCTTTTTCTTTCACACCTCACACAATCCATCCATCTATTCCTTGGTCTTCCTCTCCTTCTCCATCCATTAACATCTGTAACAACAACATTCTACTATTCTACCGAGTGTCTCTTTGGTCAAGTGGTCGTAAGCGCTGCTCCTGACCATGAGAACAGGGTTCGATTCCTAGTTCGGGAAAATTGTTGGGTTAACCTGTTGAGTTCTTCCATCAGGAATTTCAATTCAGGTGATGGCAATAGGCTCGCCTCCTATTACATGAGACTTAAAAATCAGAGAACCTAACTATTGGGGACTACAACCCTGCTGTAACGTTGTTTTATTCAATTTAAAGGTTTTACTGTGGGCGGCGGCTCTCAGAAGTTCTGGCGACTCTCTGCTGGGGCTCTGAGGAGGTTAAGCGTGATGGTGGGTGGTGGACGTCGGGGGTCTCAGCACGGGCGCTGGGTGGCTCGCGCGGCAAGCGAGGCCTCGCAGACGAGTGCTGCTACAAACCCTGCACTATGGACGAACTGCTATCATACTGCTAGCGACGTATCAATGAGGCATGACTGACTGTACAAATTGTAAATTACGAGGATGATGAATTTTTGATGTAAATAAATGATTGAAATGACCTAATATCGTATTATTTACTAGTGTGTGAGTATAAGCTTCTCATATTACCTTCCTTGTAATATTTTTTTCGTGTTGTTTTTCTTTATTTCATAATTTTATGCCTTTTATTATTTTCAAGTGCCCTTTGATCGCTCACTTTGTTTAAAAATGTTTTTTATTTCAATAAAAAAAAAATTGTGCACATGTGACAGTAAAACATTGAGGGCTTTAATATTAAAAAAATGGGAAATTGGTAGAAATAAGTGATTTGAATTGATTGACAATCAGTACCTATCTTATTTAGCGATATAAAAGTCCTACACTGAAGTGAGACCACCAAATGAGCAGCATTTATAAATAGCATTTATATCAAGAACATCTCCGGCTCTCAGGCTCCCAGCAAAACTAAATCCGAACACAAACTACTCGTATCAGGTACCCAAACAGGCTGTTCTAAGAAATTCAATCAGCTCCCCTAAAGGGCGTATCTATGAAAGGGTTGAGCGATGTTCCTGCCTAATGGCTCGGAATTGTTCCGTCGCGATACCATCTGAGATTCCTATCAAAGCCCCGGTATATACAAACTATACGGTTTCTTTTGAAAAGTCTTTTTTTACTTTAAGATCTTTCAAAGGATTAAGGTGAAACAATTTGTCGTTGAAAGTTTGAGTTAGATTAGTAATGATCTGTTTTTCAACTTCCGGATTTACGAGTATTAAGTAACCAAAACCAATATCCGTCAGATAATTTTATACAAATATTGTCTATTTTTTATTTGGTAATATTTTGGGATCTGTCGGTATAGGTATTTTGGACTGTACCGACAGGTCCCAAAATATTATTTTATTGTTAAAAAAAAAACAAAATCCTTATAAGACATTCACTAGATAAACTCTTGAAATACAAGAACCTGATATTTTTTTCATAATTTTCTGTTATTTCGAACCAAGTTATCTGTAACAGTTTTATTACTCTCTTAAAATGTCTAGCACATCTTCATATTAGTTGCTAAAAGTCATAAGTCGGTACATGAAGCTTAATAATATCATTTGCGACACATGCTGCGATAATATTCCATGAGTTCAGAGTAAGTTTTCCAGTCAGTTTATACGACAGTTTCTTTATTGTTTGTTCTCATGACTATCATTGTTTCAATTTTCATACCCTTTTATGTACAGTCAGAGAAATTAATTGTCAAACAAATTAACACCTTATGTAGGTGTCAATTTGTTTAACAATTAATTTCTACTGCGTCACAACGGACGTCTATGCTATGATAGTTAAGATTAAAATATACGGAGAATTTAAGTTGGCAGTCAATTTACTTAACACTTACAGTCCCTGACTTTTCTATTTAAATGGAACCAACAATTTAATATCGTACATAAAAATGTTTGTGGCGCCTGAATAATGTTTCGCATCTCATCTTTCTGTCATCATTTCTATCTACAGCTAAAAATAATCTGATCTCAATACCTACTCTAGGGAATCGTACGAAGAAATGTCAGAATGGATATCTACGTCATAATTTAAAAAAGAAGACAGTAATGCTTTCGTTGTTCGTTACATTTTATCATGGGAAGCCAAGTGGGATTATCACTGTCTCGAAATAGAATAGGTAGTCTTGGAAAATCCACATCATCTTCGTCAAAACATCAAACTTTAGTTCTAAACATAGGTCTCGCCAACATTCTACTATAGTTCACCACATAGGTCTTTCCATTAGCATGCCACTAAGCTCGATCCCTGGCCACTGTCATCTATTCACTACCAGCTACCCTGAAACGATCGTGACTCTACCAGCCGACCTATTCTGAAAAAATCTCAACGTGAAATCTTAGGTGAAGGTCAATAGTATTTTTATTTTTTGTAACATTTTTAATATCAAAAATAATGAACATGTTAAACAATTTGTCTTAGCTACTTAGAAATATGCTTAAAAGTATATCAGTTACAATTGTGCTAATTATTTGCATTTGCTACCGAACTAGGTTTATACCCTGTTTCAGCAAGCCCTCGGACTGGGTATGCAAGTAAGTATGAGCTTACGAACAAAAGAAAACAGTTTATATTAATATAATGAACTTAATTACTTTGAAAGAGTTGCTATCCTCTGGGTACATACCCAGAGGACAGCAACTCTTTCAAAGTAATAAGGTGAAGGAGGTGATTTTATGTGTGTGAGAGGGTGTGTAAAGATTAAATTGATTATTTTTTCCGACAATCAGTTTTATCACTACTTTAAGATGGCAAGAATATATTCAATTTGATCGTATTTTAACCTTCCAAAGCCACAAGTAACAGTCTGTTAAATCCGTAGCATAAGGTGGACCGACAACTCACTTCATCCAAGTATTCACGCAGTCATATTTATACATGCATATGCATACAGAATAAACCGGCTGCTCTGAGCACTTACTACACTTTAGAATGGGCATCTAGCTTCATCTTTCTGAATGACTGACCCTTGATATTTCAAAAGTGCCTGTAATTGATTTAATTGAAATAAATGGGTAGTTTGAGTTCGAGCGCCTTAACAGCGTTTAGACCCTTTTGAAATCAGTATTCTAAAATTCTGAACCTCATAACTACAAACAATTCAGAAAGAACTCAAAAAAAAAATTAATTTGTTCAACAAAGCCGCTAATTTGCCGTAACAACTGGATTAGACTTGTTAAAAGTAAGCTTCAGTCCAGTTTGTTTACTTAATATGCTCTTTGAAAATTTCTTTTAAAATTCAGCTCTTTGTTTAAGACTTTCCAGTTTTACTGTAATTGCGTTCTCCGTAGTTTCTCGTTGTTTGAGATAGTTTCATTAATTCTTGTGTAATGGTAATTGAATGCGGGTTGCAGTTTACCGAGTCGTAGATTGTGGTGCCTCGTTGATTTATTATTCTGTTGATTTTGCTACGTGTTTTATCTACTATCAGCTCATTTAGTTTTCAGTTGTGAATAGAAACTGTGAACGAAATTTTGTTAACTAATTCTTGTGTGGAAGTCAAATCGTTTAATTCAATTACACGAGAAGGACTTTGGCAAAAAAAATATAACAATATTTTGTTTATATTATAATTACTTATTTGTGTTCTTGTTTGTAGTATTTTTGCAGTGTGCAGAAAGAAGTAGGTACTAGTTTATCTTCAGAGGCTTTAAAAACGAATGGCTAATGTACTAAGTAGGTAGTCAGGATACGCGATCAATACATTTTAATAACTTCTCCATTAATGACACACCTTACATTAAAAATTGCAACAATAATACGCAAACTCCAATCTCACAATATACCATTATATTTGAACAAAAGTTATTAATAACAGCACACCAGCGGAATGCTATTAAGCGCAGGCAATTTTCTGCATTCGAAAACTGTTAAATTAATTTTATGAAGTGGGAAAAATTGTTTTTCAGGTGATAAAAACGTTGAATCCCAAATAGCCATAAACAAAATGGCGTTTTTAAAATTTAAACGTGATGCGAGTTTATTTTACGCTGATGTGAGGATTTTTTATTAATTAATTTAATGTCAGAGAGCAAGGTAGGATTTGAAAGTAAAAATTATTATGAGCCTGGTACTTGATAATGGGTTTCCTAGATAGAATTGAAGTATTAACGTAATATACACCAAGCTCGTTTTCCCCGAAAGGTTAGGTAGAGGTGGTACACACATAGTACACATTTCGCCATTCATGTTTAAGTTCCATGGGTGCGAGCCTATTGCAACTGGATAGAAATCCGAACTCCAAATCCAGTAATGAATAATAGTACTACATAATCACTTAAGAATAATCAACTGTTTTTAATTAAATAAAGCGCAGCGCTAATATTAACAAAATCTATTTGCGTGGAAATCGTGTGCGATTGCCAAGTCATTCTATTTATTAAAGAAATAAAGATTCTAAATAGACAAGTACTGAATTTTATAGACAGAAATAATTAGTTTTACATTAGATCTCATATCTCTTTGCGGTAGAAGAACTGCGTTGCGAGACTTGCATTTATTTACATGATTGTTATAATTTTGATGGGATCTCATTTCTCATTTCTTTTAGTAGTTAAATACTCCGATACTTATACTGAACCTACATCATGTAGACTAGGCACCTAGTCGCTATCTATGTAAATAGGTATAAATCATTTTATAAACTGTTTGTTTATGTATGAAATTCAAATTTACCTACCTATCAGGTAGTCTAAGTGACGAAAAATTGCGTGAACTGCAAAAATACGAACTGTATAAGTAACTTTGTAATCCTATATAAATAATATGCGATTACAAAGATACTTAAGCAATTCGTATATCTAGAAAACGGGACCGAAATTGCGGTAAATTTATATTTTTACTTGCGTTATAGACTTAACACTAATTGTGTTTAAAATTTGAAGCTTGTGTGTCTGCTAGAAGTACCTTAGAATTTTGAGGATTGGTGATTGAGTGAGTGAGTATGTCAGTCACAAAATTAAGGAACTTTTACCTGCAATAGTTCTTAAACTACAAGTTCAAATTGAATGTAATTTGGGAATATACATATTTGTACTAAGCCCTCTTGGTCACGGAAATTTCAGCCTTCTAGCTTTAACCACAACGAGGTTACAGGGGTCGAAAATGTCCTGAATGGCTTCGAGAAAAGATGGTACGGCTGTGCATTGGTATTTGTTTTGATCAACTTGGCGGGGGCACTACCGTGCCCCCCGACAATGTCTAACATTCCAATTATTATCGAAATTAGGTAACTTTTACCTAATATATTAGGTACCAATATTATCAATTTGCCAGCACAATAGAATAATAATGAAATGTCACCTCTGTTACCTCTGTTACCTCTGTTTATCATTTTAATATGAACCACCCAGAGGAAGTCTAAAGAGCCCTACATTTATAATAACATGTAACGGGTGTAATGCCCTGAAAATGAGATCCGTAATGATATCTGTCATGTCGCGCGTGAAATACATAATTATGCGGATGCAACGTTGGAATACAAAATACAAACAGTATTTAGTTTTACCCACAGTAACAGGTTTACCTGTTATCGATAAATTAACTAAGCGGAACTTTAAATAGTGATAGCGTAAACTGTTAAATATTTTTAGTATTTTTTTCATAAATATCAGGAATGTATGAATGAGTTCCGTGTGGTGCCGGACGTAAAGAATTGTACCTTCCCATTTCTTCCCGTGGGTGTCGTAAAAGGCGACTAAGGGACTCACTAGAGAATGGGCAGCAGCGTTCTCTATGCATTTTAACACCATACTGCGATCGCCAACCCGCCTGCCAAGTGAGGCGATTATGGCAAGCCCCGCCATTTGGGGGAGGCCTATGTCCAGCAGTAGACGTCTTTCGGCTGAAATGATGAATGATGTATGAATGAGTAAACTAAAAGAAATCGCGTTGTTATTCGCTACGCATCAATCTGTGAAATACGTAATTCATTTGCGTGGTTGATTCTGAAACTATTATTTAGAAGAAATTATAAGGGAGATATAATAATCTGAGCATGATGTCCTGGTTCGATTCCCAGGTCAGGCAAAGTGTTATTGGGATTTTCCATCAGGAATTTCTCAGTAGCAGTCTGAAGTGTGGATTTTTGACCGGTTACTGGCAATAGGCTCGCCCCCTATTACATGGGACTTAACATAACTGGCGAAACGTGGGTGTACTAAATGTACACCTCTGCCTAATGATGATAATCCAATATTGATAAATAATCAAACTAATCATGAAAGAGAAAGAATCTAACCTAGTTCTACAATCCAAGACATACTGTCTTTATTTTAAGTCTAATAATGATAAGAGGCTATTCGATGCAGCTCATTACACCAATCCTGCAACCATCAACTATACTGATGGTACTCATACTACCATTGAGCAGCAAATGACAGTCTAACCCGTATTGAGATCTCAACCCTTCAAAGAACAGAATATCACTATCAACTACACCACCTTCCATGATTACCTCCAAGCTCATCGCAACACTGCACACAAGTCAACCGGACCGAATTGCCCCTACAAATTAGTGCCGCCACTGATGTTAACAACACTTTGATGAGGTAATTACAGACCAATTACTCAGTAGATGGTAATTAAGGCACCGCAGCGCGCTGAGATGTTATCAATATTATTATAGCGTCTTCACGATAAGTTTAGCTAACGAGCTGTGTCGTGTGGTTTGCGTTAAGGTAAATATTGGGTGTAGTTGTAGCTTGGGACTAAATTGTAGACTACAATTTGTGAAAGGCACCGTCAGCTTAATTAACCCTTTCCAAGCTATGTTGGTTTCGCTTGCAGTTGCAGCCAATTATTGGTACCTACCTTATTTTCAATACACTTACTGCCATTTACTGCTACCCTAACTTAACCTGTATTGACCCACTGTAGGGCAAAGTCCTCCCTCTCCCTTTCCACACAATCCTGTTTTTTTTTCATATACCCAAAAATATGAAGCTGGACGTTATTAGTGCGCTAGAATTACTAACATGTCCATAAATCCAATCCAGCCTGTCCCTTGCTGTCCTGGGGTGGGCGAAAGGGTCTGTCAGACTCATACTGACTGAAAACCACCCCGGTGTTCCCTTCCCACACTTGGACCGACGATCATGAGATCTTATGCGCCTTTCATGCCGATGCCGGCCCGCGGGTAGTTAGGTGTAAATTTCCCCCCGCAACGCCATATAGGGGCGCGTTGAACACTACGCACCGCCACCTCGGGTCCTGCTGGAGTCCGCCGTCCCTCCGGACTTGTTTTCGGGGGCTGGAATAGGGCGTTGTACGCCCTCCGCCGACGCCCGGTCCGCCTGCTACAGATCAGGAGAGTGGTCTCGATCTCCTTCTCCCTTTCCGCAGCCTCCTTCTGCGACATTACGGTTTCACAGAAGGAGATCACCGCATCCCACGACTCGGTGCTCCCGACCATCGAACTAGCGACAGCCGTCAGCGACAGGTCGGCTCCGATTTCTGATACGAGGGCACGGCGCGGCCCCCCATGCGGTACACTCTGCTAGTGTATGCTGCGCTGTGTCCTCCCGACAGTGCATGCAGTGATGGCACCGAGCGTCCGGCTCCCTGTTTATGCGACATAGGTAGGAGCCGTGCCTCTTCCCGAGCCATTCGTCGAGCACTGGTCGAATCCCGTCGACGGTAGCGACGCCGGCGGTAGGGCGCAGAAGCCTGTCCCACCATTCATTCACCAGCAGATAACCTCGTTGACCTGGGAGATACAATGCAAAAAAAAAAAACATTTTCGAACAAAATAGGTATGGGCCTCATTTCAATACAATTATGAAGAAAGATTCATCAAAATTCACTGAGAACCTCTCACAATTTCCTCGGACATTCACGCCTTTACTGCATGCATTTTATTTTTCCCATTTTTTTTTTCCTTTCATAATGTAAGCGAATCGTTTACGAAAAATGTATTATGTATTGGAGCTTTATGAATAATATTTTGTATTCACAGCTGCGCTTTTGTAGTTATTTTTATAATTTCTCTTTCATCGAAAAATGTTTCAAAATAAATTTTTCACATTCATTTTCTTTTTACCACCCCCGAATATATTATTACCACAATGACTCATGAAAAACAATTTAAACGTCCGTGACGTCAGAGCATTGTCAAAGCCATAGCGTGTAACTGGTATACGGCGCTCATAAATCGCCATGTGGCCACATTAAACCTGATTACCCCCTGACCTTGTAGAAGATTGATGATTTATAGGCTGGACAATAAATTACGGATGTAATTTGAGGTCCTTTGTAACGATTTAGTGGCACTGCGAGAATCGATAGCACTTAAAACGAGAAAAATGCTTTTGGGAAAGGACTTATATTTTTAGACATTATTAATGGTGGATTTTATTTTTACCGAGAATTTTGTGTTTCTGGTGCTGATATTGGAATTAGAGGAAAATGGAACCGTTTGTGTTAGCTAAATAAAGTGTCACCTACAGTTATTTAATTCCGTTAACATTTAATTTGGTGCTCGGAATCAATGAATACAATCAAATTTTTCTGGAAAAATTAACGCAACAACAATAAATACCCGGTACTATATTTAGGGTATAAAAGTGTGATGTTATGTTGTTTTATGTTAGTATATAGAGTAATGCCATCACTTTCTATAACAATGATTTTTATTGTTGTCGCAATTTTTTTAAATTTAATTAACTGATGCTGTTTATCACCAAACGTCTAGCCAGTAACACCAAAGCCCTTATAAATCGACCTTCTTCGACTTTTCTAGAAAAAAACCCAGTATACAAATACCTATCAAACCTCTTGTGACCTAACCATGAACGATGGCACAACCTTAAGAGTTATCACACTAACGTTTTGCCAGACTGGTTCCAGTGAAGCGATTTGTGAACTTGCTCTCCGCGGGTGCGAAGTGAGCTACGCGACATATACGCCGCGTTTTCACAATATTGTACACTCACTTATCTCACTCTCTCTTGTACACTCACGTCAATCGCTTTCGTTACGCAAACGGGGCGAACACGTTGTGCAGACGTGGCGTGCTCCCTACGCACACGCAGCGAGCGCATTGCACAATTGTCTCGCTGATAACTCACTCGCAAATGGCCAGCGTGATAAGGCCCTAAGATACCACATATCAAGAGATACAAAAAAAATTATATGCGTATGACCGTAACTCACTCCCTATGTCAGACCCGAATGAATATATACGGCTAAGTCTATGGGCAAAGCGCTGATGTGGCAAAATTGCCGAATACCGTTATAAGTTATTGAGGCTTATTTTTAAAGGGTTTCCGGACTAAAATATCTGTTCATTGGTTTGGCCCTTTTTATTGGGAGTTAATTGGTCAGTTTCAATTAAATACTAAAACCGCATACCTACCTTTCTACAACCTTTATAGAATGAATTAATTTTTACTTGAAATAGTTACGTGGGTCTAATAATGATAAATTAAAGCCTTTCTCACTAAATGTTCATGATTGTCATGCTTATATACCTACTGCGTGTAAATCTAGGTAGCTTCTGTAGAGTCTATAGCCTGCATGGCGTTACCATGCATCCTCCGCGAGTATTTAATAAGTTGATGGCATAGTATTATGAGATAAACACAATTTCATATTTAAATCATGTCAAATAATTATATTATTCAATAGCAATAATTACGCGATTAAAACTAAATAAGGCTTTCATTGATAATCCCGGTGGGTAATATAAGGACGCGGAGTCCATAGAGTACTCATTTCGGAGTAGAAGTCAACTTTAACAAGTAATATCTTTTTAATTTTGGAGGGACGGTATTGATGCACGTACCTTCATTGGCTTTTTAATGAAATTATACTCAAACTTTTTTAATAATTTTCTAAGAAGGACAATTTATAATTTTATTTAGGTTAGCTATGTAAAATGATTTTAACCAAGTTAAGAATTTCCAAGTCTAAATCTGTTCCAGTAATAATATTTCATTTCAAAATGAATATTTACGGGAAATTCAGTACATTTGCGGGAAGAAGCGCTGATGTGACAAATGTGAATACTGCTATAACTCATTGCCGGTCGTATTTTTGCATGATATTGGAAACTAAAATATTTTAGCTGCAAAACTTTTTAAGAAAACCGTTTCATTTCGTTTTTCTGACTTGTCAAATATAAGTACTATTTGCATTTTTGCCAGATTGGTTGTGCTTTAGCTGTTTGTCACTAGTAAAATGAATAGTTTTTAATTTAGGATTTTAGTAACACTGGCGACGATATACACCCTTGGGGTATTCTTTTATTTACCCCTGTTCATTTTCTATAACAATTTCCGCTGCAGCTTTGCGGCCCCTGTGTGAGTACTTTATGAGGGTTACAAGATGTTGCGGTACGCCCATCTCAATCTTAACCCAAAACATCCCAAGTCCTGGCATAAACAACGCAGTCAAAAGCCTACTTGAAGTCAACAGAACACGAGATCAGGGTACTATTGACCCTGTAGTTCATGTTATTAATTTGTCTTACTTGGAGAATATAATGTCTTTAGGATATATATAACTTGCTTCTAAAACTTATGGGCTCCAGTTACATGACACTACAAACATAACCATCTTCATCTAGTTTTAAAACATAATTTATTTTTTACATGTGAAAGTGTTTTTTTAAACTTATTTACAGAAATAATTCATTATCATGTATGTGACAAAATGTGGGTGTACTCGTACTATTAATACATACCTCGTGCCAGTTCGGGGAACATAGGCGTGGTGTTATGATAAATAATGTTAATTTACTCTGAACTCTATGTTATGAAAATATTTTATAAAGGTCAAATAAAGATACCTATCCAAAGTTGTTTCGTAATAATTTAGACGTGAAAGCATAGCTTGCATACGTCGGAGAAGTTCTTACTATTAAACTTACATACCACTTACCACAAATTGAAACAGTTTGAGGCTGCCGTGATCAATAACAAGTTAAGTCCGAGTCAAACTGTTTGACTTGCAATATTGTTACTGGACTGTGAACAATATCAGCCATATAGTGGATGACGTCGTAAAAACTTTTCAAAAAAGCTTGACCGGTCCCTGTTAAAATAAATGTCCAAAAGAAAAACAGGGCAAGAATAAGTAACTTCGCTAAGCCTCCTTTCACCCACATTCTTGTTAACCAATCAAAACACGACTATCCCAAAATTCTACCAAATCCTCAGCATAAAACCTATCTCAAACTATTCTGCTTAGGAAATAAATAACGTAAGTACAAACGGGCTTTCCGGAGGTGTAAGTAAAACATCCCTTCCTGACCCGGACCAAAGTTACAAGGTAAACAATGACTCCTTAGAGTTTTGGCCTTAAACGCTTCTACGTCTGTTGAATACAGAGCGAAGAATAATATTTGTTGTGGTTGTAAGAGATTTGTGGTTTGTGTATGGCGCTCGGAAAGTTGAAGATATACCAACCGTGTGTGCTCCAGTGATGTAAATATTTATTGAGTTTTAAAGTGCAATGTGAAAGTCGAACGTACAGGATTATAAGATGCTGTTGTCAGTATTTTTGTTTGTATTCATATAATACGAAATGAATAACGCATTTTTATGCACATATTTTTGCCCAGATTCATACCGCTTGGTGTATAAAAGCATTACTACGAATCAAGTGACTGCTATATTGTGCAGACACCATCAAATAAAAGAACTTATATTTCTGGGATTTAATTAATTCAATTTACGGTTATTTGAGATTTTTAAAAGGAATATAATAATAACAAATGCCAAATCTCATTTTGCCTACGACAAAGCCTTAAAAGCTTAAGCAAAATTGTAAGCTTAGGGATTAAAAGTATTCCAGCCCTTATTTAGAACATAAACCCAATATAATTTCACTCAAACTTAAGCTTATACCAATATACCTTACTAATATACAAACACCTGAGGGAAATACTCTCTGTTCACATACATTGCTGATCATGTGCGAGAAGCTATGTATAGTAAGATCACTGAAGCGGCGATGCATCGTGTACTCCATTGTCTATTAGCTGCGAGACGTTAAGTAATGAATATTGAAACTGCATTAACTAAGCTCAAGGGGAATTTGCGAAATCAATTCGTAAATGCTGCAAATTGATTTGGTGAGGGAATTAATAATCCATCATCAGTTTGGGTTATAAAATAAAGCAGCTAGCTGCGTCTGCCTGCATATTCAGACTAATCTAGATTAATCCGATAGAGGTTGCATCGTTTATATTGATCCTATGCGTGAAGATAATAGCAGCCGATACTGGTGTTACAAAATTAATGGGAGATAGGACAGTTTGGTGAAACTTTGACTTGAAGAGAAAATTACTGTCATTTGATTTTGAAGTTTTTGGCTTTAAATTTATTATTGTTATATTCTCACAGTGAAGAAACGTTGAGATATCTAGGTCCGCAAACGTGTTCTCAAAATGTTTTTTTTTTGGATCAGCCGTCATTTATTTATTTATTTATTTATATATACTTTATTGTACACCAGATTATACATTACATAAAAAAAAAAAAATACAATACAAAATATACAATGGGCGGCCTTATCGCTTACTGCGATCTCTTCCAGGCAACCTTGTCATTGATATGTAAATTAAAAAAAACCTAAAGTAAAACAGAATATTATTTTTAATATGTACAAACTTAACAGATTTACTGAAAGAACTCATTAATAAAACTCCCTACAGTCTCTTCCAAACATCATACACACGTAAATTCAAATGATTGACAGTTACGTCCACCATTTTGTCGGCCATGATTGTTCCATCCTCGCACGACACATGACGCTTTTAAGTCATTATTTTTAACGAACACGCTGTATCACTTTACTGAGACATAAAAATGTTTGTTACCTGTGACGTGTAGTTATACGTATTTTATGTTTATATAAAAATGTCAATTCCGTACGGACAGTAAACTTGGTACATAGTAACTTACTGCAGAAAGATTAGTTAGCAGTTCTTATGTATTTTATGAAGATGTACGTTGGCAGTAGTTACAGGGAAGTCGAAGACTGATCATTTATGGATAATGAAAGATTACCTAATTGATAAAACATATACAGGGTGAAATTGAATTCATGGGCATCCTCATAGGGGGTCACTGTACTCATCATTATGAACAACTTTCACTATGTGACCAAGCCTGAACTCGCGAAAAAAATATCTGCTGTTCCTTACATTTATGTTTGTATAGCTCCTCAAAATGTATGGAAAAGCTAAAAAAAATCGCGATTTCATGGTTGGTCCCATAGTGAAAGATGTTTATAATGATGAGTATAACAACCCCTTATGAGGATGCCCATGAATTCAATTTCACCCAGTATACTACGGAATATGCCAATAATTTAGCATTTATCTGATCTGGTGTGATCTAAAATATTTCGCTCTTCTTGCATTGAAAACTTATTATTATATGCCGACGACGTAGAATAGGTACTTACTTACCCGATATTTCTACCAACCGCAGGCGAGGCTTCTTCTTCCTACTCAACAATGAAAGAATGCCAGCCATAGATAAATAATTCCAAATTACGTTAAAGCATGATGACAAGGGCTGTTACATTCAATATTCCTACACCCATATCAACATTAGAATATTTTATATCATCTCCTTTCAAATATTCATTTCATTCCTCCATTTCCTTTCATAGACCTATCAATAGGTACAATAAAAGCAGTTATACAGATCATAACAGTCCTTGAACCTTAAAATATACGGTTCGGGGCCCAATAGGGTCATTCGATCTACATAACAAAAAGATATTCATACACGTTATGTAATAAGGGCTTATATAGTGGTTGTTTTATAGCACGTTAAATCTTACACAGTAAGTTGATAGGGCCTTTTAAATGGTCGAATATTTGACGGCTTTGTTGCGTCTGAGTTATTAATGTTTGGATAACTATTTGTGTTAATGACTCCAACACACAATGTTCTATTGGTTTTCAGTTTTGTAATAGGTCTGATTCTTTGATCCATACTCTTCTCGAATGGATTTATTTTACATTCGAGAACTGTATCCGTTTATCTTTTATGTATATATATATTAAATTGTTGTATTGTTTCTTTAACGATGAGCTACATTATTTGTGAAGAGTAATCACGGAAACTTTAGCTCACAATATCAACATTATTTTATTTCACATTTCTATCCAGAAAAGTCCAAAATTCATACAAACATGTGGCGACATCTTCGCTTAAACTACCGTGTCCAACCAATGCCATAACTAGCATCTATATTAGCAGAATGATGTCGTCCAAACAAAAGTTCCACCGTCACGCGAATAACAGTCATTTTCTTATCAATAAAAGAATGTCAAATTTCGAGGTTATGTCCGTGATAACTCACGCTCCATTAAGCTTAAAGCATAAGCTACGTTGCTTAACTTTCCTCACACATGACAAAGGAATTTCAACCTTAGCTCGCTCAACATAGGGTCTTCAAAATATGGCTGACTAGTACAATGAATATTTATTTCGTTCTTAGGATACACAATTTTTATGGCATGTTTTTATAATCTTGCCAATGTTACGATGTCGTTCTGAGCTTGGAGTACGTTATCTCTGTTTTTGTTGCCAGTTGATTCTGCGCTGCAATTGGAAATGTATAAAGATCTGGTTTTATGTTGAGATAACGGAGGGTGAAGATCTGAGTCAGCGAAAATTCAGAAGTTTAATAATAAGATACCTTTTTATCATAATGAAAGAAAACTTTGAAGTACTTAATTAAAGAAAATGTAGATGTTGCATTTTAAAATGTTGAATTGCCTTCAATCTTTAAATTAAACAGTCGTTGTGATTGGCAGGTAGGATAGCGCACAGTTTCTGGACATCCAAACAACTAACCATAATAATTATTCCACTTGAGCAAAACGCAAATTAGGACAGATCAGGTCGATAAACAGTAGATATACCTGTATGTCTATTGCTAACTATAGTTTTCTTAATGGCAAACTACATACAGTTTGTCGTATCGTAACTAGGTCACGCGGCATTTGCTCGTTGCTCCAAGTTTTTGGCGAAGTTGAAAACTTGCGATGTATGTAGGATCTAATCATGCGTCTGCAACGAACTCACGGATCGAACTTCTCAAGTTTAACGGGCCTTGCACGATGGAGTGAAAAGGAGGAATTGGCTTTAATCGCGAGAATTTTACTTTGGCACCACCGCCAACCAAAAATGAGGATTTTGCTAATAATGTTCATAATTCTCTCTTCGTTCGTTTTAGTATAAACGATAAATAAGCAAGCGTTTCATTCGAATATGAGCATTAAAGTTACAGGAATAATATTCACATTCGTATACGATGCTTACGTTACTTAGCAAAGTAAAGTCAAAGCGGTCTGTGAATGTTGCCCTTAGCACTATGAAACAGGACATTAGACTTCAAACAACCCAACACACCCTTCAAAACAGTATTAAATTATCTATAACTGAAACCTAAACAAACGACGGAACTATAGAGACTAAAGATTCTGTGCCACATAATTCCCAAGATATCCAAGCCCATATACAAGGCCCCTAATACGAAATCATACCGAAACTTGCAAGGTGGTTCAGCGCTAAACATTACGTAGTACACTTTGATAGTTATTGGCCATTAGCAAGTTTATGTCGTAGATACCTGGAGGATCCTACTAATCTGATGTCAAGTGTTTGATCGACCGTCACTGAAGAGGGTGCCTAAGTTATTGGCCCAAGTTTGGAGTAAGCACTCTTTGTTATGGGGATTTTGTGTTTGTGGTTTTAGGACCGAATTACATAAAATAACATCACGCCGGTACTCCCCAAAGAGTTAGGCAGAGGTGCACCTATTATAGTACACCTACATTTCGTTAGTTATGGTTAAGTCCCATGTAATAGGGGGCGAGCCTATTGTCATTAAATGTCATTAACCCAGACTCCGAGCTCTTACTAATAAATTCCTGATGGAAAATCAAAATAACACTTTGCCCGACCCTGGCATCGAACCTAGGAACTCATGCAGAGCAACGAAACAGTCCGAATTCTTGAAAGTTATTCAATCAGAATGTATCTTTGTTGAAAACTGGATTTTTATCCAAAATCTTTGTTGATAATTAATGTATGGATACAATAATTATAATTTATTTAATGGTTACAAATTCTGATGACGTCTAAAATATGAATTTATTATTATTAATTATGGTTTAAGATATTTATTTCTCAAGAGCAAAATACAATTTATTCACTTGGATTGAGCAACACTGGTTGCATAGTTACAAATTAATAAACGTTAATACGTAAACGTTACGTATCGGAACGGCCGCGGCGATGGCGTCACCTCGAACGAACCACCGAACCTCAAGATATCGTCTAATCCTGCATGTGTGTGTGTGTGTTTGATTAGTCTTAGCTACATAGTTATCTATGAAATCACTATTGTTAACCACCTCATATTTTGCTTTGTATTTATCAGTTTCAACTTCAACTTTTTTAGGTTTTATGAACAAACCCAAACTCTATACATTCAAGGTCTGACGCAGTGCCTTATCTCATTCGTTCGTACTCCGTTTACCTTTACCGGTAGGTAAGCGCGCCTTCGTTTACCTGTGGGTCGAGTGCCCAAATAGCCTTGTTCAGCGACATTGTCCGTGGCCTATCTAGGGTTGTGCGGACCGACTAGGTGCTTAAGTACTCTTGTTTTGTAAAGCCTGTTTAACTTTTGTGCTTGTGAAAAAATGTTTTGTTTTTTCAAGGGTTATTTTCTGAATTTTTTAACAAAGTTTTGGATGATGAGGCATATTTGAAGGACAGAGATATCAGAGACAACTTTATAAACAAAGAAAATTCAAACTTCCTTTGAATAAAATTCAAGGAGCAATCAATTAATTTGTCATTTTTAAACACAAACACAACATAACATCACGCCTGTAGCGAAGGGTTGGGCAGGGTGTAGATTTAGTACACCGACCTTTCACCAGTAATTTATTTGTTTTATTTAAACAAGTTACTACGATTACGAGTCAAACGCCTCAATTAAATACAGTACAGAAAATTCTTAAAAAAAAATAAAAAACACCAAAAACAGTCGTACAAAAAATTTGTTGAAATACAAAACTAAATTCAACAAAAAAATCAACTGGCCAAGTGCGTGTCAGACCACGCACAATGAAGGGTTCCGTAGTTGGGATGAATAAAATTTATCCCAAGAACAAACTTAACATTGTAAATGAAAAACATGTTCTCCTATTCATTCCAACTGCAAATGTAAGTTTGTACGCGCAATATTGGGAGATTTACCATGTTGTTTTAACCGCTCTCGTACTGTTAACGTACCCGTGCCGACCGAAACCTTAAGACCATAGATTTCTTATAGGTTTTCCTGTAATTTATAAGTATAGAACTATTTTTATTTTTTATAATTAGTACCTACTACAATCTGTCACCATACACCTAATTGTTATTCTGTAAGAAATGTTTTATATGTGATACCTAAGAATTGTTTTGTACAGTCAGCATCAAAAGTTGATGACCACATTTAGATATTCAAAATCGCTATATAGTGAAGTGCTAATAGTGAATACGGTGTACAGCGATTTTGAAAATCTAAATGTGGTCATCAACTTTTGATGCTGACTGTACTGCATGTTGACATAATTATTGTATGCCTATTAGGCAGGACATAATGGAACTGTAATGTATCTAACATCTGTCAGTATAACCTATGCCAACAATAAAAATATTTAATTTGATTTGATAAATATTTGGGATCCTCACAACAAGCCCTTTCATTTGATATGTCAGTTTTCAATTTTCCCTCGAAAAGTGACCCTCATATTCAATTCATTTATTTTCGTTACATGTCCGTATTTAGGTCACAGAAATTGATGTGCACCAAATTTCAACTTAATCGGTCCACTAGATTCGGAGCAAATTGGCTGTGTCAGACGGACAGACAGACAGACACACGAGTGTAAGAGAGTATATGGACTCCGTTTCTTCCTTTTGAGGTACGAAACCCTAAAAAACGATTAAAAGTGTCAAAAACAATAACAAAAAAATACCTAAAATGTAATTTCAATTTCAGCAGCCCTATTGTGGCCGCTATTGGGGATGTGGGGTGTCGGCGTCGGACTGAAGCAAGCAAGGTCAGTTAGTCGACGAACAAATAGGTTTAGTGTGGGAAGTGACCGCCCAAAGATATTGAGGGTTTATAGTTATGATTAGTAGGGTTAGTAGACAAAGATTTAGTTTAAGGGTGCTGGTCAGTACTGCAAAAGTGATGACACATACTCGTATCCAACCTCGCAAACTTGTTACTCTTTTCACCACCTGTAGCTTATGAGTAGTCTTGTATTTGTATCTAAGCTTGTGCTGGTATCAGAGATTTTAAAACTGGCGACCACAGTAGGATTATAGAAACAAGCGATTTCAGTCTTCTTCTTTTCGAGTACACGAATTGGTATTAAATGAGTTGAGCGCAGTTGCCAGCCACGATAATCCTCAAATCATATAAGTCCTCAAAAGTGCAGGTATATGGACATTTTGGACACTCCAACAGATGAGGCATGGTTTGGTCAGGAGCACCGCACTCGTACTGGGGTGCCAGGGATCTATAATCCCCCCATTTTGCTAGATTTTTATTTTACGATATCGGTAAAAATCTAAATATACAATAAACCATATTTCAAATTTTCAAAAATTCTAGAAAGGACTATAATGTGTAGAATGCATATCAGAAAGCTTTTCGCAGATGCGGCACAGCAAACGAAAAAAAATTGCGATAAAGATCCAACTTATAAAATTATAAAAATCGAAACTCAGTATATTTAGAACAATACACGTTAATAAACTCGCCCAAATAACATGATAACCGTGTAGATCATGGCAGCAGCATGGCAGATATTACCGTAGTTCACACAAACACTCCTAATTGGCGGTCGGCTTACCCGACAAACAAGTGTAAGTATAATATATAAAGTATGCGGGCTTATCGACTCGGAATTACTTTGAGTTGTTTAGCTAATTCATGGTTTAATGGAAAATATAATGGTCTGTTTGAGATTAGCAATATTTCAAGGGTACATTATTTTTAATTGACTTCCCCACTGTTGTGGTGATCGTAACTATGACTGCAGCGCGTGAAAATACACAGTAATATCGTAACTATGTCAGCACAATAGTGAAACATTATACTGTTTTCTTCCGTGAAATATGCAGCAAAATTGAAGATGTGTAACATTTATTCGTGGAGTGTGATAAGAGAAGAATGAAAGGGAATCAGTGATAAGAGAATTTAAATTGAACATTTTGGACGTTGGACTAATTCAAAACATTTTGGCAATCCGTAGAACGGTGAATGCAAAGCGGTTAGTGTGGCCTGGTGGAGAAGCCTAGTCAATAATTCCATGTATTCCCTTTCGTCCCACCGCCGTCGTCTCACTGGTGGGACGAACCGGAATACGTTAATTTTTTTCCCGATCGTCCCACTGATTTGGTTGGTTGCTTCGTTGAAAAAAATTAAATCTGCATTATTCCCGCCCGTCCTACGGGAATAATTTATAATTTTATTTTTAAGTCCCATTGGTCCCAAATAATTTAAGAGTGGTTGTTAAAATGTAAAAAAAATCAGTTATTAACATGTAGGTATTAGTCCACCAAATAAAAGTCTTTACGTACACCAGAACGTATATTAGCAATAAGTATCAAGAATAGGACGGTTACAGAGAGAGAAACACGTTAACACTACAGGAAGGAAGATAGAAAGACGGAAGAACGTTTAACAAGATATGAGAAAGCTAAACTGATAGAATTAGGAAGAAAACAGAATACTTTTAGTTTTACGGGCGCACGACGTTAAACAGTTTTAGAACAAGCGAGCGCGCGAGTGCCTTGCGCAGCGGCGAACAATAGACTGGCGCGTGAGCATGTAACAAACCGAAGTTAACCGAACGGAGCGCGCGGCGCGGCGGAGACGGCCGAGTATGCACGATTGTAACTCGGGTCGCTTCGTAGTGTGGCGTCGATGCCGCTACAGTAGCCCCCTGGCGAGACCGTGACTACGGTCGATAGAAGTCCGGGAAACGTACCCTTCTTCCGCTGCGTGTGTGGGTCACTGGCTCATGAGTTGTAGATGGTGCTGACGAGTCACTTGGTGGTGCGCTGTTTGGATTTGTAGTTGAGTCGCCGCTGTGACTGTCTTGAGCGACGTAAGCTGGTTTCAGGCGGTCTAGTGATATGTTGGTGCTCTTGCCTCGTACCTCAACTTCGAAGTATTTATCCTTCTTCTTTAGTACCTTGTAGGGACCAGCATACGGTGGCTCCAATGACTTTCGCACGTAATCTTGCCTCAAAAAGACGTGGGTACAGTGCTGCATGTCTTTGGGTATGTAAAATGTGTTGTTTCTGTGCCACTTAGTTGGCTTCGGTGACAAGTTAGACATGTGTTTTGCTAGACGCGTTGCGAAGTTGGTGATGTCTTCAACGATATGGTTTTCTGAAGGTGACAGGAATTGGCCTGGCAAGCGGAGAGGCTCGCCGTAAACCAGTTCAGCTGAGGATGCTTGGACGTCATCTTTCCAGGAACTGCGTATGCCGAGCAGAACGATAGGCAAGACTTCTGTCCATTGAGTGTTGTTGTGACACATGATGCCAGCTTTGAGTTGTCGATGCAGCCTCTCAACCATCCCATTTGATGCAGGATGATAGGCTGTGGTGCGGAAGTGACGCGCACCGAGCAGGGATGTTAGGGCCTTAAACAGGCCGGACTCAAACTGCCGACCGCGATCAGTGGTGATCTGCGAGGGGCAACCGAACCTCGATATCCACCCGGATACCAAGGCGGCCGCGCAGGTCTCGGCAGTGATGTCTTTGAGTGGAATCGCCTCAGGCCATCGTGTGAACCTGTCCACGATGGTGAGGCAATATCTGTAATCAGAAGACGGAATTAGAGGCCCTACGATGTCGAGATGGATGTGATAGAATCTCGACGAGAGTGAAGGGAAATGGGAGAGAGGAGCGGATGTGTGTCGAGTAACTTTACAGCGCTGGCAGTGAAGACAGCATCTGCACCACTCTCTACAGTCCTTACGAATCCCTGGCCACACAAATCTTTGTGTGACCAGTCGCACGGTAGCTGTACGTCCAGGGTGGCTCAGACAGTGTAGAGCATCAAACACTTGCTTACGCAGTTTAGGTGTGACGTAGGGTCTAGGTGGTTGTGTAGAAGTGTCGCAATAGAGATTGGTGTCTGAGCCAACCAGAGTTATCTTTTTCAGTTTTAGTGACGATCCTTTTTCTACCAGCGACTGAAGCTCGGGGTCTGACTCTTGAGATTGGGCTAAAGCCTTGTAATCAATCACTGTTGCGACTTCTTCAATACGTGACAAGGTATCAGCTACGACATTTTCAGCACCAGGTATGTAGCGAATGTCTGTAGTAAACTGAGCGACGTAATCAAAGTACCTGTATTGACGTGGCGAGCAATTCTCTCTTGAATTTTTGTAGGCGTATGTAAGTGGGCGGTGATCGGTGAAGACGACAAATTCCCGGGCCTCCACCATATGCCGGAAATATTTGATTGCCTCGTAGACGGCAAGTAGCTCGCGATCGTAGGGACTGTATTTGCGTTGAGCTTGGTTCAATTTCTTGGAGAAGAACGCAAGGGGCTCCCACTGTGTACCAACGCGTTGTTGAAGAACTGCTCCTATAGAAACGTCAGACGCGTCAGTTAGTAAAGAAAGCTGTGCCTGTGCCTGTGGATGCGCAAGAAGCGTAGCATTTGATAGCGTTGTTTTGCATTCTTCAAAAGCTTCTAGCTGTAGCTGCGACATCTGCACCGGATCTGAGCCCTTGACCTTTTCTCCACCTAACATCGAGTTAAGTGGAGCTTGACTTTTTGCAGCGTTAGGTACGAACCTTCTATAAAAATTAAGCATGCCTAAGAATCTCCGCAACTCCTTCACCGTGCGCGGAACTGGAAAGTCCTGTATTGCCTGGACTTTCGTGCTGAGAGGTTGGGTACCAGCAGCAGATACTTGGTATCCAAGGAAAGTCACCTCGGGCTGGCCCCACACACATTTCGCTGCGTTGATGAGAACACCGTATTCTTGAAGGCGTGACAGTAGCTGACGTAGGTGAAGGATATGCTGGTCTGGTGAAGAAGAATAAATTAAAATATCGTCGAGAAATCCGAAGCAGAAGTCATCAAAACCAGTAAGCACTTCATCTATAAAGCGTTGAAAGGTTTGAGCTGCATTTCTAAGGCCAAAGGTCATGTAAGGAAACTCAAATAATCCGAATGGTGTTGTTATGGCCGTCTTTGGTATGTCCGCTTCATTTACCGGTATTTGGTTATAAGCTTTTATTAAATCAATTTTTGTAAATATAGTGGAGCCAGAAAGTCGCTGTGAGAAGTCCTGGATGTGGCGTATGGGGTAGCGGTCAGGTATAGTACGGGCATTTAATGCACGGTAATCACCACACGGGCGCCACCCGTCATCCTTTTTCCTCACTAGGTGCAGAGCCGAAGACCACGGGCTTTCAGAACGCCTAGCAGTTCCATTGGCTATCATGTCATCGAACTCTTTCTTTCCGATCTTTAATCGTTCTGGATCCAAGCGCCTAGGTCTGTTTGCAACGGGCGGTCCAGAAGATGTCTTAATAAAGTGCACCGTATTATGTTTAGGTTTGTTTTGATTCACAGTACCTGCAGGGCGGGTAACCTCTGGGAACTCACGCAGCATCTGGTGAAACTCAGTCTCTCCGGTGACAGTTTTAACGGATGCCACATTATCAGGAACCCGCTGTGTGGATGCTGCTACGAAGAGTGAGGTGGTGCCATCTATGAGCCTGTGGTTGCGGCAATCTATAAGCAGATTAAAATAACTTAGAAAATCTACACCTATAATTGGCTTTGATACGTCGGCTATGGTAAATTTCCAAGTAAATGAACGGCGAAGACCCAGGTTGAGGTTAAGTTGCACTGGACCATAGGTATTAATAATACTTCCATTGGCTGCCGTTAAACTAAATTTTGTTATATTGCAGGGCTTCTTGATTGCTGACCGAGGGTAGACGCACAAATCCGAGCCTGTATCGACAAGAAATAACATTTTAGAATAACGGTCAGTAACAAAAAGACGGCCTGATGCTAGTGGGCAGTCGTAGGCCGCTAATTCGGGCTGCCTTTCGAGTTTTCCGACCTCCATGTACAAGGCTGTATGCATTTCTTTGCACGGACGCCGTATGTGAAATGGTACCAACAATGCGGATGGTTTTCTGGTGGCTGACATGGCCTGGATCTGGATCTGCTTCGCCAGTTATCACTTTTAGACCGTGAATGAGAACGACCACGTACCTGCCTTCGATTATCCACTCTAGTGGACAACGAACTCACTTGTTTGGTTAATTCCGCTATTTGACCCGCCATCTCTTTCATAAGGATAGATGTACCTGTATCCACTATACTTGCTACTTGCATGGGCCCCGCCGGCGCGATTTCATTAACCATGTCCGCTAAATCCGCTAATTTGTCCAAGGGTAGGTCAGGTTGCGACGCTATAACCGTCTGTAGATTGGTCGGTAACCGATTCGACCACAATGTCCTCAGGAAGTCTTCTGGTACTGACGGTCCTGCTAGATGCCGTAAATGACGTAAGAACTGTGATGGTTTTCGGTCACCTAGCTCCTCATGCATCAGCAATTGTTTAACCTTCCTTTCCCGCGAGGCTGACAACCGCTTGATAAGCTCCGTCTTCAATTTTTCGTATTTATTCACAATTGGCGGGTTGGTGATAATATCTTTGACCTCGGTGGCGTAGCGGTGCTCGAGCGCGGACACGACTTGGTAATATTTGGTTAGGTCCACTGTAACGTTCGCCAACGCGAACTGGCACTCCATCTGAGCGAACCACATCTCCGGGTCATCCGGCCAAAATGGTGGTGGACGGACGCCTACACGCGAAGTTTCAGCAGTCGCACGATCCTCCTTAGACATTTCAGTGTCGGGCATTGTCGGGGTCACCAATATGTAGGTATTAGTCCACCAAATAAAAGTCTTTACGTACACCAGAACGTATATTAGCAATAAGTATCAAGAATAGGACGGTTACAGAGAGAGAAACACGTTAACACTACAGGAAGGAAGATAGAAAGACGGAAGAACGTTTAACAAGATATGAGAAAGCTAAACTGATAGAATTAGGAAGAAAACAGAATACTTTTAGTTTTACGGGCGCACGACGTTAAACAGTTTTAGAACAAGCGAGCGCGCGAGTGCCTTGCGCAGCGGCGAACAATAGACTGGCGCGTGAGCATGTAACAAACCGAAGTTAACCGAACGGAGCGCGCGGCGCGGCGGAGACGGCCGAGTATGCACGATTGTAACTCGGGTCGCTTCGTAGTGTGGCGGCGATGCCGCTACAAACATTTTAATATTAAAATATTAGAATCAGTAATTTATATAAAAAACAGAATAAAAAACACCTAAATTACAATAAAATGAATAAAAAATCGTCCTAAACCTAATTTTTTAAATAAAAAAACCAATAGGGTTCACTCAAAAGGAAAATGAAAAGACAAACTAGATACGACAATGAAACTTCTATTGTGTTTCGTTCAGTGTCCTTGAATACATTAATTAGCGGCATCACCGGCGCATCCCGCCCGAGTTGAGATTTTGAGTAATACACGAATAATACAATTTCTGTGACATAGTATATAACCTAAGTTAAAGTTAAATAGTTGAAAATGTACGTACGATGGGGTTGGCGTATCCGTATTGATAAAGAGGTCTTTATCAATACGGATACGCCAACCCCATCGTACATTTTCAACTATTTAACTCTAACTTAGGTTTATCGAGTATTAATAACGGGTCTAGGGTTAGGTAACCCTAGACCCGTTGTTAATACTCGTATTACTATATGCTGCACCGGTTGCCGTCATCACGTCAACGCCGGCTGTCGCTGAAAACCAGCGCAGGGGCTCTGCATGTCCCGCGATGGCCGCTTTGCGCCGATGTGACGCATATTTTCCCCCAAATTGTTATTTTCATGTTTTGTTCTTTCCTTGCGTCATGTTTCAATTTAGAACAATATAAAAAAATAACAGCGACATTCAACGCATCAAAGAACCCTATCACAATTGAACCTTGCTTCTTATATTTCCTTACAAACATTACCATTTCGTCCAGCTGCATTTCGCCCAGTCTATTACGGCATTGTCCATCAAAGTCTGCAGGTAGCAACAACGTGGATCAACGCGGATCAAGCGGAGCGACAGTGCGGTGCTTCAAAGGATGCCGCGCTGCTGATATTAGGTTTCGTCCGGCACCGTTTGATGTTAGGCCGGTGGTACATGAGCCGGAAAAAAGACTTGTTGGCGATATGCGGAAAAGTCTGTGGAAGCGTTTTTATAGTGTTAATGTAATGTAGGGAAAAGATTTGTTTAGTGTAATAATTGTTTATAAAAAATATATATGTATATGAAACTTTAGTTTTTATTACAATACGTAAGCAAGAATACGGCGCACAAAAAAACTACTATCCAAAAGTGAATAGAAAGTGATACCTCGCATGCCAAAAAAAACATCTTATTGTATTGTAAGTCTTATTGTATTGTAAATAGGTACTCTTTTGGTGTTCAATAAAGCATTCCAACTTTCCCAGACTTTCAAATTTTTCACTAAATTCTTCTCCACTAATCAATAAAAATAAGTGTTATTATTTAAATACAATAACTTACTCATTCCAAACACTTAAATCACAAATAAATATTACCATTACTATTGGAACCAACCCTATCACTTTACTCTCCGCCAGCCAACACTACTCTCAAACATGCAACACATTTCTTGTGGCGCTCCCAGTTCCTAGGATTGCTAATATAATCTGACATAGCTCTGAACCTATTGGTAGTCACATATAAACGCTCCTTCGCGATCCAGACACGATATTAAGTTTCTACTAATAATCTTAGGCGGTTTACATGACATGACATGTGTTAAAGTTTTTGGAAGAAAAAAGTATTTGTAAGAATATTCAACAATTTCCTCGTTGGTCTAGTGGTCGCAAGCGCTACTGTTGAGTATGAGGTCTTGGGTTCGATTCCCAGGTCGGGCAATGTATTATTGAGTTTTTCTATCTAGAATTTCTCAGTAGCAGCCCGTAGTCTGGATTTGTGCCCGGTTGATGGCAATAGGTTCGCCTCCTATTACATGGGACTTAAACGTAACTGGCAAAATGTGGGTGTTCTATAGGTACACCTCTGCCCAAGTCTTCGGGGAAACAAAGCGTGATGATATGTTACATAAATTTTTTTCTTTGTCGTTTAGGAGTAAGGATAAATGCATATAATTTTTCTTGTATCGTGTCAAAATTTGTAATAAAGTCAACGGAAATAATCGTTTAGTAAATTGATGATCAATTTAAACTGTCCTTATATTAAAATCACAACGGCAAATCGACGTGTTTCCATTTGATAAATAATTAATATCCCTGACTGTAAAAATAACAATAAACAGCAAATGAAGTACATTTAGACGGATAGCATAATATAGCTAATGGCGTAATAGTCAGTCAGTAAGATTTATAGTGGGGCTTAATACACAGAGTTTTCACTCAAACATCGTCACCTAAGAAGAATTAGCATGAACAAATAAGAGAAATCGGAGGACCTTTTTACGACAAAATAATTGCACCTTATACAGTGACATCTTTCTACCTATCTACGACACAATACTTCAACAAAATCGCATCCAATCGCTTGTGTGTAGCCTTCCTAGCCTCCTACACTCGATCTGTACAGTAATCGAATGCCTCAGGTCTTTGATAGCAGCCGTTTGGGGTCCCATTGTACCTCCAATAGATCGCTTGCAATTGAACGTCTAACAGAGCTAGTGAGCGTTCGTGTCTTTATAACAACCTGCTTCCCTGTAAAGTTGCTTTTGTTGAACGATTTTATATTATTGAATTTTGTTGATTTGGGTGTTTATCTTGATTTTGAATGAAGTTGAGGAGAAATATGTTGATCATCATCTGCCTTCCTGCTGCTTCCAGGCTTACCAGATGCAGCTGAATATCAGTATTTTATATAGAGTGACTGCCTGTCTGACTGATACTAAATGTACATATACTGCATGCTATAAACCATGCAGTACGCATTTAGTAATTAGCAATAACATTAAATTACTAATAATAATTTCATAATTTACATTTAGATTACAATGCAATTAATAAAATTAAAATTAGGTAAATACAATTCTATTAATTTAAAATAATAATTTTTATAAAAAATAACGATAAATAGATAATATTTATGTCATGTCAATAAAAAAAAGCTTGAAAAATGAAAATGTTTCAATATTATTTAAGTAATGTCATTATGTAGATGTCATAATAATTTTAATAAATAATTTTACATTTAACACTCAAAATATTCATTGATGAAATAAAAACGTCTCAGACTCAACCAGTTATATAGCTTTCTATTAAATTCTAAATCTCTAGCACTTCTCAATTTTTCGGCTAAGTGGTTATATATTTCCACCGCCATGGTATAACAATTTTCGTTCCATACTTTTAATCTATTACGCGAGATTACTAGTGGCTTTTGTTCTATTTTCCTCTTTGACATAGCCTTTTAATATTTTTCAAAAAGCGAGTAATTGTTTCTTACAAAGCAGGTTTCTAATACATATAAAGGCGGGAGGGTAAGCAGCTTTTGTTCAATGAATACAGGTTCACAAGAGTCTGTCCACTTAAGATTGAAAATTGACAGTACACACTTTTTTTGGGCTATGGATCCCTCTGGGCATCTGTTGAATTCCCCCATGCAGTTCGGAATTTAAATTACCTACCGATGATTTGATTTACCTTCCATCTTTGATTAGGTAGATAATGACCTTTTCCAAGGTGGCTTTTTACACACTGAACTTTCCATATCCAGAGAGACCTTTTCTTCAGTCATCAGGAGACAATAAATCTTAACTTTCATTTGATCGAAGCTTTCATGATTGATTTTTTAGGGAGTTTTACTCACATTTTTCAAGCAAATCTATCGTTTCTGGTCAAAGAAATATGACAACTTCGAAGTGATAAATTTTCCATCGAACCACGAAATAATTTCAAGCATATAGGCCGAAGGGAAGCATGACACAAACGGGAGGAGGCCTGTACTTAACAGTGGGGGGAACAAGGTTGCCAACGATGATGATGGTAGACCGAAAATGTAAGAGCCTCACAGAACCAGAAGTAAGGATGTAGGGTTCTGCAACAGAAATAGACTGTCTTTGAAATCAAACGTTCGTACCATTTGGGTACAAACAGATGGTAATCGAACCCATGTTTGTTTACGTTTGCCAAACATGTATTTCAATTAAGAACTTCTTGGTACAGTTTGTATAATAACGATGTTCTTAGAATAGATACAGATCCCTGTATGTATGTTAGATTTAGATGAGTACCTATCAGGTGCATAGGTATCACTGAGCAATTGTAATGTCATATTGCTAATGTCTATTTATTAGTGATGATTAATTTGACTAATAAATGACAAGTGATTCAGGTTTATACCTTAAAATAATGTTATGATCTAAAAGGTATATTAAAACACCATACCGATAATATTTCCATATTTAAAACTAACTAAATAATACTTCTTACAAAACTAAGCCATAATTTATTCAAAAAACAAAATAATGTCTCGCGAAAGGACAACGCCCTTTATTCCCCCTCGCTTCAGATCTGCACAGAAATATTCACTAATATTACCATAATCTGGTAGGTAGTAGTGATAAATATGCTAGTGGCCTCCTACCATTCGTTATTTACGGTATTAATGCATTCACGAGATAAAACACGGCTGCTACATATTTATGACCTAATAAGAAAGTAATCTAATGGAGGATCTTGTTCCAAAGGTCTATAAGACTCTCAAAACAATTTTACCAGCAAGTTATTGGAGTTTATCCGTATAGAAAAGAATAGACGAAATATATTTTTCCTGAATAATTTTCTAATGTTTTTTCAAAAGCATAATTTATTTATTCTTTGAAAATGTCTTCTTCTAGGACTTAAATGAGGCAAACTAAAGAGGTGACCAGGTCGCTACGTACTGGTCGAACAAAATATGAGTCAACGATACATGAAGAAGATCTTTGTAAGACGATAATTACATTTTCCTGCAACTTAAGTTAGTCAAACTCCACGCATAAGCTATTTCACTACTTTTTAGTCAAACCAAACATTATTACATTTTTGTAGCAACTGCTCGGTCTAATAAAAACTAAATCTAATATCAATTCTACTATACCTTGGTCCAGTTTCAATTTTCTGCTTAGTTTGCGAACCTTAGTTTTCTAGATCACAGGCTTTTTAGCAGAATCATATGATGGATTCTCTTAGGTTACATTAGGCTATGGTTATAAAGTTGGCTATTGATTGCTTAGAAAAATGGACTCAATGAATATTTTTTTTTTAGATTTTTATTAATTTTCTAATGTAGAAAAAAATACCTTAAATTTTGCATGCCAATAATACTCGTACAAATGCATTTTTTGTCGTTGAAATTGGTTCTTGGAAACTATTAAATGGTTTTCTTTCCTGATTGTTTGCTAATAACATTACCAGTTATGCTGCGTACCTATTACAATGCTAGAATTGGCAGCAGTCTAATATATAAAGGCAACGTCGCTTAGTAAAACGCGCCGGGCTATTTGGTCACAATATAAGCTACAACAATAATGGCAACTACCGTACTATTTGAAGCCGCGACTGACCGCTTTACTGGAACCATAATAATCCTATCAAAGCTGCATTATCGTGATTGGAGAGATTCCTATTCCTGGATTAAAGTGAAATAGATAAGCGCAGAATTCATGACTAGAATACTTAAATAGAATAATCTTCTGCCTCGTAACTCAATAACTCAATCTAAGATTCAACCTTCAGAAAACGTTTACTAATTTGAAAAGTCGAAAGTTTTCTTTAAAATAAGGGAGAATATTATAAAGAGCCGCTACTTTAGGGATGAAAGAGCCGCTACTTTAGGGATGTAACTAAATATTTGTTAGAGATTCTTTATAAGGGCTCAATGAGATTAAATTCTGGATATAAAATAATGCTTTAAAGAAAAATGTAGAGCTAATAAAATGTGTGTTTAGGTTAGTTTTCCGAGAATAGATATTTTTAGAAAATTTACTTAGTGCTTTGGTTTTGGGTAGGTTAGCGGTTAGCCAGCAGGCGTATTTGTAAGCTTTTGAGATTCGATCTGTTTGACAAAAATATCGTAATCTTATTAAAACTATTATGAAAATACGAGGCTCGCATAAATTGCGTGAGACTTATAATAATACAGTAAAAATCAATCAATAATCTTTATTTCATTTTGATTACTTATTATTTACATTTTTAAATATTTTTATAAAAACCATACTAAATCATTTAAAAATATAAAAAATAGTGACCTATCGGCATCAGGAACAGGCCCAGGCTGCCGGTGGTCAGGGCTCTAAAGAGAGGAACCTCCTCACGATGCGTGCCGTGTCTAGGAGTACTGCTTTCTGAATCAAGCCCTTGACCCAGCCGCGCAATGAGAGCCTCCTGAGGTGTTGGTCGAGGCTCTCCGCTATTAGGCCATTGACTGTTACGATTATCGGTACAATGATTGCAGAGTCCACGTCCCACATGTCGACAACCTCGTGTGCTAAGTCGAGATACTTGATTTTTTTTATCTTTCTCAGCTTTCACGAGATTCTCGTCATGCGGGACAGCGATGTCAACAATCATTGCACGGCGCTCTCGTCGATCTATCACCACAATATCAGGCTTATTGACAATAGTCCTGTCAGTGATGATAGATCGATCCCAATACAATTTGACGTCACCATTCTCGAGAACTGGGTCGGGCACATACCTGTAGTATGGTACTTCTGACTCAACAAGGTTGTATTGCAAGGCAAGTTGCTGGTGGATAATCCTAGCCACTAGATTGTGTCTATGCAAGTACTCGCCGTTAGCAAGACGAGAACAACCGGAAACAATATGTCTGATTGATTATTCGTCAATATTTATCAATAATTATTATTATGACTCAATAAATATATCTTGCAAAAAAAAAAAACATTGCGACAAAACTGCCGAGAAAATCCTTCCGCTTTCCGCTTACACTGTGACCTCACCCAAGCTTAGGCGATAAAGTTGAAAAAAAACTCGCGAGGCACCGTCCTCGGGCACTATTTGTTACAATTACTGGCATCTTATGCCCCAAAGACAAAGTACTTAATTAGCCTAAGTACACTCCACACAATTACCTAACTTTGCTACATAATGAGAGTAGGAATACCGATTTTTAGGACGGCAGCGTTTCGTGGGGCGCTGTTTAGCTCAATCGATCGGAGGCTTTGTTCTACCTTGATAGGTACGACGTGTCTGTGAGAAGATAAGGATTATTTAGTTTGTTATTGGGTTAGTAGATACATTGTATACGTTTATACTAAGACGGGGTACATTTTAGGGATCGCGTAAAAATCTAAAATTTTATTTTTTTGTGTAATTTGTATTCTTATGAAATGGATTGCATATTACCAAGTTGTTACTTTTTTAGCTAACCTTTTCAACTAATCTTAAGAACCTACTACTTGTAATCTTCTTTGGTAATACTCTACAGTATTGAAGTAATTGATTTGTTCTGCGGAAAACTGATCTCCTTTGAATTTATCTGTCTCCCTCTTCCAATTTTTTTTAAACTCATTCTTTACTTCACATCTTCCTAAAAATCAACCAATAGACACTATCTCCATATAAACAGGTATGTAATCCTACTAACCGCACAGTGAACATACGTCACAGATCTAACGCTCCCCGCCTGGATTACACGCTCCATTTCACGCGTCTGCCCAATCATATGACAAATAGGACGTGAATGACCGCCGAGGGCAGGAGGTTTTTAGATCTCATCTAATTTGGGGAGGTCACTTTGATGATTATTGTCTTTGGTCTTTCGATTTTGTGTAGTGATTGCATTAATGTCGCTTTTGAGCCAATTATAAGGATTTATAACAAGACTGGAAAAATGAGGATTTCCTATTTATAGTAATAATATAATGATAATATCCTCCCGACCGTATTTCGGTCATGTAGTGACGACCACGAACTTCCAAACTCCGGGCTGCTTGAGAACTTCCGAACAGAAAAACTCAATACTTTGGTCGACCTGGGAATCGAACCCACAGCCCACGATCAGCAGTGGCGTTTGCGACTACGAGACCAAAGGGGCAGTTCAAGTATACAGAGGCAAGGTGTGTGAGGAACAGGGTGTGTGTGTAAATTATCAACTGTTCAATATCTACTCGACCCAAATCAATGGGACGGCTGACAATTTTTTTCGGGATTACGATGTTGGTCCCACGGAGAAAGTCATTCAGTTTGATGGTCTTTAAGTCAAAAGTCCCTTAAAGTTTCTGATACAAGCTGTATGTAGTGTCATTGGTACAATACAGCAGAAGAAGATCACGCTTCAATATTAGCAAACAAGATTTGTTTCAACAAAATAAATGACGATGGTATGAAAATTCCATAAATATGATGGATGATAATAATGTACACTGATACAAGGGTCTTTTGGCGCTTTAATGACGTTGACGTGCTGTTGGTAAACATTTGTACAATTGTTTTGTGAAATGTATTCAAAAAACAAGATGGCGTTAGTTTCGATTTTGGCCATGCGATACGATATAAATCAAACCTATTTCCTAAACTTTTAGCTTCCAAAAACCTCCAAATTACAGGTATGCATAAACAGCCTAGTTTCATATTGACACACATTGGTTAGTATTTGTGCATTGGCACAATTAATAATACGGTGTTCACGCATCAATTATACTGGCAGTGTATTCTAGTGTGTAATGTGTAAATGGCCGACAATTGTATTGTTACCCTATTTTGGTGTAATAGTGATATTGGATTTTCACGTGCGTTATTGTGTAGTTGTTGCTTTATTATTTGCAGTAATTGAATTGCAGATTGTTGACTAAAGAATTGAAGCATTTTTAAGATAATTATAAATCGTCACTGACTTACAGTTATGGAAAACATCATGAGAACTCAGAGACTAGATTTGAAATCGCGAACGCGTATTAATCCTTATTTAATTTTTTCGGAAGGACGGGTCAGACTCTTACTAAAACCCACCCGTGTTCCTTCAGTTGCCTGGGTCATCCTGCGTCTGCAATTTAATTTCCTAACATGTAAACAAATTATGTGTTTTTGGAAAAATTACTTTAAATCATACACATAAAATTCCTTTTTTATCAAATCCGTGATATCAACAACTCATATTAATTTTTCAGCAAGTTGTCTCGCTCTGCCTCATCAATATAGATACGACATTGAGTCTCACTTTTGAATTTATACATAAATATAGGTCCAGAATCACTCCACAAATCATGTTAAAGTACCTTCTGTGGCCATAAGTAATAAATGGCTCAAACTTGGTACAAAGCCTCAATTTTTTAAGTCCACCCAAGTTTGGACGACATATTTCATTTGAATATTTGATCTGAAATGTTTCCCAACTTTTCAGACACGATAAACTTTTTAATGTATGTGTTCTTTCTTTTTGATGTTTCAATTGAATTTCATGGATTACAAACATTTACTTTTTATTGGTTTGACGAAAACATGAATAGTTGTTTTCGTTATATTAAAGTTGTACACGATTCCGTTGGGAATTTTTAGACTTAAGTATTTTCGGGATGACTATTGATATTTTTATTTATAAGGATTGTAATAATAAATAAATGTCAGATGTGATCTGCTCTATAAGTGCCCTTTTGTTATCTTTTGACATGCTCAAGAGAAGAATATAAGAAAACAATATGATGTATTATGTTGGCAAATTAATGAAACATAGGCGACCTTTGAACGATGAAGGAAAACATTGGTAAGGAAACCGGGATTTCTATAACCAAAACTTCGAAGACATGTGACATTTACCAACCCACTGGGCCCGCGTGGCGACGTTTATTCCGCCTCTTTTTGAGATCTACTCTAAGTTCTGCTAACAGACACCATTTTCAAAAAACACATTTTCTTACTGTCAGTTTAATTTCATTTCATAATGTCGATAGATTTTGTTTTATACAAACGGTTTATTGTAAGCCCATTGGTTATTTTAGAAGCAAATTCAACTTCACGTAAGAGCTAAAGCGGTCAAGATGTCTCTCTCACGCGAGAAAGCTTTTCACACGTTTTGAACCCGATATTCTAACACGAGCAAGTCGCCTTCAATATTCAGAAAAGATCTTACGATTCACTTCATGTGGAACAGGGGTTAAAACGCGACGTTCAAAGATGACAATTCGGAATTTTTCCAAACTTCGAAATATTGACGAAGTCAAGAATTTTCGCGGGCTTTTAGAAGTCTGAGTGGATTTTTTTATTTTTTCAACATCACGACGTGCAGCTTGAGAATCATAAAATGCATATCGTATAAGTGAAACCCGATGGAGCACGAAATTCTTTGAGATTTTATTCAGGAACCGATATAGGCGGGTAGACGAGTTCGCATATTTATAAGATGTTTGCTCTGTGGAGATTATGTAGCAGATCGCTACGGTCACTTGATGTCAAATATTCAGGGCCCGTGCCGTGCTGTGGCAGAGGTGACGGGAATATCAAGAGGAAGGATCTTGTGTTATGCTGCAGTGAATTATTTCAACCGAAAATTTGGTGAAAGGAACATTTTGCAGTGGCTCCTTTTTTTGAACCCGAATGAATAATATACTTCGACCCTAAGCCCTGATTAAGATCCGCTTCTTGCATTATTTCTTCATACAAACAAAAATAAACATCCAAAATGTTGTTTTTTTGTTACTAATATAGGATTTTCTTAACAGCCCCTAAAATAATACCTAAACACAATACGCTTACATTCAAAACAACCCAACATACTTATAACCAGTCAAACTATAACCAGCATTAAGTTCCGTGACAAACTTATACAGGTATGTACTTACGCTTACACGGGCAACTAAAATTGCGCAACTCTTGGCAACTGAAAGACATACTTGTACTTACTAATACTACCACTTTCGGCAATTAACCATGAAAGGCGATAAACAAAAGATCTACAAGATGGATGTAAGTGACAAGGCCGGGGGGAACGCTCTAGAAAATTCAACAACACAAACCTTATCAGTGGCGTCCTTCAAAAAGTTCAAGTGCGAAGTACTTAGTCGCAACTGGCGCACATGTTTGACCAGATTTGTATGAACGTGGATGAAGCTTAGGGATATGAGAAAGTGGTGTTCTGTAGTTCTTGTCTACCCCCATTTGAAACAGGCGTGAATTTATGTATGTATCTCCGAGAAGTGTAGCCAGAAACGGTGACACGAATTGCCCGTGTATAACCAGGGTTTAAAACGAGACAATACAATGAAATTAACACTCGCAAAAGTTTCGTCGGAACAAATTCAGGTCGTGGAAGTAAGTTTTATCTAGTGTAAACTAGCAAGATTAAGTTTCTGTAGAACTTTGAATAGGATTGTATGAGATCGTCCCAATTCCTGGTCAGATATTAGGAGTGTTGACTATTGTTGGGCAAGGGACTTTGGTAATGGATGGCGCTCTTTTGTACCTACTGGATTTGGGTGAGGGCTCTAATTTCAATGTCAGTAGGAGAATGTTATGATGATTTATGCCTACTTGAATGTTATTAAAGTATCAATTAGAAAAATGTTTGGGTTTTAATCAGTAAAAGTCTGACACGCCCTCTCCCTCCGCCCAGAGTGGGAGAAGTCATTTGATGACTTCCAAAACTAAAAAAAAAAAAGGCACCCTTGAATGGACAGGGATTGCGTGGACATAAAAATGGGGTTGTCTTAGGTGCTTCTTCATAGTTTATGCCTTGCTCAAAAAATAAAAGCCAGTCAGCAAGGTGGTGCAAGCCTGACTACCCAGGATGTGCTGAAAGTACACTTACATCGCTTAGAGACCACTTTAAAACTTGCCCTAAATTTGAGACCATTAAAATCTTCATACGAGCTGAAAATCTTCACCTAAACACATATTGAATGACTTATCTTGCACATACTACAACAACAATGAAACAGCTATCAAGTCCGTTGTGAAACAAAGTTGTTCCCACGTTTACACAGTGCCGATGCAAACGCAATTGCTAAGCCGCTCCATTGCAGGGCGCGCTGGTCCACAAACACGTTTCTGTACTTATTACATTTACTACGACGCGCGACGGCTGGATCGCGATTCTGTGTTAACAGTATTGTTTGTTGGATGTTAAATAGATGTACGTATTTCGTTGTTTAAGATGCATTCTTGTTTGTATAGATTCTAACGAACTGTTAAACGATGTGATAAATTGGTCATGCAACTAGCTGGGCCCTGTTCAATATAACTAACAATGCGACATTAATTTGTCATAAAAGCAGAAAATGTAAAAATAATTTTGTAAAATTGATGAAATCTCGGATTGTCTCCTGTTACCTAGTAGGTAGTAGTAGGTTTTACTAAATAGGCCTCCACGAAATCTTTTTTCAGTGGATTGTAAGATGGTGATGTGATGAAAGATAGAGTAAATGTGGCTTGAAAAAGCCTGCTATCTCTCGATTTGTAAATCCTCAAATTGTAAATTTAGAAGAATATTGTTCACATTCTTTAACTGTGAGATTGTAGATAATGATAACTTTTGAAAATGATATAAGACATCGTAAGACACAGTTTCCAAAGGTTTTTGTTCGACATAAATTCAGTTACAACTTTTTGTACTTTAAAACAGACATAATTTCAAAAAGTAAATTAATCCAACTATGAATAAAGAGGTAATGTTCATTTTAATAGTATTAAACCCATCTTCACTTGAAACCTTTTATCAATAATGTCCCATTTAAATCAATTTACGAAAATAAAGCCTTTTGAAGTCTAAAGTGATAGGGACATTAAAATCTAAATATTCATTACTTACTGAGTGGGCATCACAAACGGATTTTGTAAGTGGTATTTTTAAAAGCCTAATACCATTTTAATTCGTTGTAGCAGATTACAAGGTAAACTAAGTTACAAATGTTAAGTATTATGAAAATATTTTGTCTTCAATTCCAGCCATATCCACGAATTCCTTTACACTATTGTACTTTGTAAAGCTCCAAATATTGAGATATTCTCACTAACAAAGTCATCTCCCAATGTTTATAGATAACAAATTGACACTGCTGTCTTGGCAATCAGCTAGTGGAGATATAATAATTCTACTGTGATTTATTTAAGCTTCTATCTCTCAAAAGAGATAAGATTCAAACGAACAAAAGAATAAAATAACAAAATCCATTCACACAGACTCTGATCGAACGAAAAGTTTTCTTTCAAAACATTATTTCAACCTTAAATCGCGACTTTGACGGCAGTTCTGAAATGTTTCTGCTGACATTTATCGTGGCAAAAGAGACGTTTAAAATCGTCCAATTTTTCAACTTCATATGGGTTTTCGCCGGCTCTCATTAAGTCTTTCAACATTTAAGTTGGACGTCCCCGTGACATCTTATTTGCTTTTCGGAAAAATTCAGAGTGTGTATGAATAAAATTTGAATTTGTTAAAAGTTTTGCTGGTTTTTGGTCTATGTATGGAGTGGAGGTAATGGGAGTAGATACAGTTAAATGGACTGGCGACGTAAACAAGTCATGGCGAACGGTTTCATGAAAGAAAGAAAGAAAGAAAAATAAGGTTATTTGTCACAGAATCACGTGCATAAAAAAAAAGATAATAAACTCGAGTACATAACGACAACATAACGATACCAAGACGATAACAATAACGAGCTCAAAACATAAATAGTCGGCAGCTGCTGGCACGTCATGACTGTGACAAGAAGGCTTCCACTCAGCATGATGCTGTGCTATGGAGACCCACAGCACAGCGCTGATTTTCAGTGCTCACCCATAAGTATATTACGTTCTTTTTGTAGTCAGCACAAAGTTGGCATTTTGTCCCCATACAAAATATAAAATCAAACTATCATCAATTGATTATTCAATCGTAGTTACTTTAACAGACACGACATAACGCCAAAACAATTAAGAGCTATGAAATTACGATTGCCAGATTTTTTCTAGAAACATGCTCATAATGTGACTCAGGCCCTGTAGAGATTTCGCTTTTTCACAGTTAGGTAATTACTGATACGATAATTATACGATCCGAAAACCAGCACCCTAATAGCGGAACACACTTTTCCGATTTTTTTTAAAGATAATTGCAAAATCTTCATGTTTGAAGATAAAATTGTTTTTTTTTTCTGCGTAACAACGTAAAAAACGCAATGAATGTTGATGAACTGTAAAATGAAAAGCATTGTCAAAATCAAATCAAAAATATTTAATTGCTAGAAAATGGTGCAATAGATATTAGTCATTTTAGTTTCAGCATATCCTGCCATGATATGGCGTGCAAATACATTTTCATGTCAATTAAAATTATTACAATTACAGTTATTATGATTATTATTTTTACGTCTCTTGACATTTCCATTTCATTTGGTCCGGGACCCTGGGGTCCCGGACCTTTTTAAGGCGTACGAGGGGCCAAAGCCAACTCGCAGAGGCCCGTTAGACGTTTTTAATGATATGAGGCACGAACCGACGATTATCCCTGTGTATACTATGCAAGTACATCCAAGGACAACCCCCGGTTGGTGTAGGACTATTGCAGGATATGGAAACAAAGATATTGGACTATGGGTTTCGGTGGCTTAAGACTGGTGACCTGGAACTATGGAAGGACTATGGCCCCTGCTTGATCAATGTTTTATATGTACACGGATAAAATGGCAGGGGGTGACTTGCACACTCAATAATGGGCCCCCGTAAACTGTCGCTAGCACATAGTGACGTAGCGACAAGGGGGCAACATGTCCTGAGGTGCTTGAGGAGTGGAGAGGTATTCCACGGCTTTCAGAACAATCCCAGAGCCCGGAAGATGGTCAAGATCCCTACGAGCACTTATGATTATTATTATTATATGATTATTACTAATTTACATCAGGTATAGCTTCCATCGACTTATCCTCCAAATATTCCTTAATGGTATAGTATTTTTTATATAGTAAAAGTTTAAGGAGACTTCTTTTGAACATTGTCAAAGGCAAATCCTGAAGGGAATTCGGCAAATGGTTATTTAAAATAGATATACGAGTACAGTAGACATTTCTCTTGGCTTTTCTATGGCGTGTCCGGCCATTTAGCTTGTCAGCAATATTTTCAAATTGATTATATTTTTTTTTTTACAATTATACGAGTACATATTTCCAAAACATACAGACATGGTAATGGTAATACTTTAAGTTTTTGAAACAGTGGCTTACAGCTATCTAAGAAGTGAGCCCCACATATTGCTCGGACACATTTTGTTTGTGCTTTGAAAACTCTGTCAACGTCTACTGAGTTACCCCAAATAATAATTCTGTATCTAAGTACAGAGGATACGTAAGCATGGTAAGCAGCCATCGCAGTATCGAGGTTAACAGATTGTCTGATTCTTTTCAGGACATACAAAACGGTCTATTTTTAGCAGGATTTTATCTATGTGTGGTTTCCAACTGCAGTTTTTGTCAACGGTTATACCTAAGAATACACATTCATTTACAGTCGTTAAGTGGGAATCTTTATGTTGAATGTCTAGATTATCTATGTGTGCGTTAAATGTCTGAAATTGTATTATGTTTGTTTTTGTCATGTTTATTTTTAAATTATTTTTCATTGTAAGTGTGGTACGCAATGACCCTGCTGATAACTTCTATAGAATAAAGCGATAATTTCTTTACATGCAACCATCATTTACTACGATCAATACAAGAAGTGTTGTTCGGCATAAATATCTTTACGTAAGCAAATCGGACCCTTTCGATTGCCCTAAAAACGCCAAAAAGAATATAAACCTCCCGTAGAATTGCTGCTACCCTTTCTATTATCCCTTACAAAATCCATGGGACAGGCGGCCCGTAAACACGAAAACATACGAGACATTTTATCTTTACAAAAATACAGGTAAAAATTAACCAACACAAGTAAAATTCAGAGAGCCTGAAGTATGAATGAGTCAAGGTGCATGTTGCACAGAAACATTAACGCTGACCGCCAATTTGAACAGTTTTCTGTCAGTTTAACTAAAAGACTTTATGGGTACTACAAAACCTTGTGAATAGCAAATCAAGTCATGCTTGGTATTCAAATGGAGTATTTGGAGTATTTGGAGTTTCTTGCCCGTTCTTCTCCATAAAGATCTACGTTTTGGAATGGGCAACTAGCTTCAACTTTCTGACTAACTGACGCGACTATTTGACAATTCAAAAGTGCCTGTAAATGGTTTAATTGAAATAAATGCTTTGAGTTTGAGTTTGAATGCATTTACCTCTGACAGTTTACTAGTGGCTCTTAGCTTGGATCATGAAATGAAATGATTTTAATTTATGTAAATAAGTTTAAAAAAACAAAAAAAATATCTTACATTTTAAAACTAGATTACTTCGGTGTTTCTTATCTGGCTACTCTGAAAAGAAAGACTAAAACAAACTCAGAGGTTACAGTCTCTTTTAGTCCAGACATAATCTTGGTCAGATTAAGACCAAGACATGTTCCACTGATACCGCTTAAAATGTTATACAAAAACTTGTAGGCAAAATGGATAACGTTAAGCTTAGTGACGTTAATCAAAAGTTTCAACGGCAGTTACCAGTTTTCAGATACGGATGACGATTTCGTAGACTTCCAAGCGCCTTCGTCATAAGCTACACGGTCAAGCGACAGCAACTGCGGAGAAAACAAATGAAAGAAGTTGTTTAAGCATGACACGTGACTTGCGGAAACAAGTGACGTGCGTGCGTGTCGCATCGCTCGAGGCCGTGAACCTCCCCGTCCTAAGAAATTCAGGGCCGACTTACAGACCTAGTCCGATTCATACCCTCACCTCATCACCGTCCAACTATAAAAGGTACAGTTCCCAAGGGTAGCCGGACTTTCCGAGATAACTCCCCACGGCACACTCTCTGACAAATAGATTCCTTTATTTTGCCACATTTGCATAGGTTTCATAATAAATGCCGCGAACGCGTGATAAATATTCAGTGGCCGCACAGTATTGTAAAATACAGCTGAAATGAATCGTGTTGGGTTTGCACACTTAGCCCTGGCTTCGGATTTGCATTTTAATTGGTATAGATTTTTGGGGTTATGAAAATTTTAGTTTGTGTTTGGGAGACTTACAACTTGCATTTTTTTTTTCTTTAAGCGATTTTTTGTTGTACGAGGTCGGTTCCTATTTGAAATCTGCTTGTATTTAAAAAGCATCGTCATAGACAGAGTTTTAAGTTTTATTGAAGTGATTTTAGTTACTTTATATCAGCCCGTATTGTTATAGTCTTTTCTTATACACAGAACGAGTATTGACGAAGTACCAGAGCTGCTTATTTTATTACAGCCAATTACTGAAGATTGCCAAATTATAGGACGTCACGTAATAAAAATGACCCAACTAAAAACTTTCACTTCTTTACCATAAATTAGATTTTTACTCCTTCGTCAAACAAACAAAAATATTTGACTTTCCGTAGTGGAGTTTTACTTATTTATTTATTTAGTTACAAGGCAAGAAAAAGGCTCAAGAAACACACGAATGGAAAAGGTTGGAGGAGGCCTTTCCCGACTGGCAAACAGATCTGCAGACAATATCTAAGAAGCAAATCTATCTAGAATACTAGACTGAGTTTTATTTTTATATGTAATAGTTATGTAGTAATTAGATTTGAATAAAGGGCTATATTGTTATTATTTCTCTTATTTCATTTTGATTACTCATTATTTACATTTTTGAATACTTTTATAAAAAATATAAAAAAAACATTTTAAAATATTAAAAAAATGTAGCCCATCGGCATCAGGAACAGGTTCCAAGCTGCCAGTGGCTGCCAGTGGGCTCTGGAAAGAAGAACCTCCTCACTATGCATGCCGTGTCCAGAAGTACTGCTTTCTGAATCAAGCCCTTGACCCAGCCGCATAATGAGAGCCTCCTGAGGTGTTGATCGAAACTCGCATTATTATTATTATACAAGGCAACTACAACAAGTAACAATCACAGTTTATCACTAGGTTTACATAATAGGGTTCGACCTGATTATCATCTAAAGCGCAATCACACAACATGACAAGCAACAACAATAATATAAATAATTATGATAACTACTGTAATAAAATATGTAGTTTAAACAAAACAACTTGTGCGGTAAGGGGGACCCGACGAAACGAAGTTCCTTTTCACGGATAATTTAAAACAAAAACAAAATTTTCTCAGCCGCCATCTTGGATTTACATTTTGATGTCACTATCGGCTTTGGCACCCTCGAAAACTATAAAACGACACCCATGACGAAACATTTGAAAACTATTGCAGCCGCCATCTTGTATTTACTTTTTGACCTCACTATTGACTTTAGCATCTTTGAAATATATGAAAACGACAACCATGACGAAAATTTTTAAAATTGTCACAAACGCCATCTTAGATTATTATTTGACCAAATTCACACTTTCTCTCTCTCCGGAATGCCGTGTACTCGGCCCGATGTGTACAATTTTATCCCACGACACTAATACTATGTACTTAATCATTTTACTTCTGCCGGCGTTCTCTCTCTCTTTCAGCTTTCTTTCTCTTTGAATTAGAAGAAAACAGTCGCAAATATTTGTATTTTTTTGCGTGACGATTTCTGAAAGTTTACAAGCCGCGTTAAAGAACTTCGCACCAAAAATTTAAAAAACACGCTTCTTACACGAACTAAAAATAATTAAATTGACTTGTAATAGTTACGATATAAGTACCAATGCAGCTTGTCACTCCTTTTAGATCCAATGATTAAATCAAAAAGCATGCAGCGCTTTGATTAAATTAATTAAAAGTACGCAACCAAAAAGTCAATCAATTATTAAACTCAATTTTAGTTCGTGTCAAAAGCGTGTGTTTTTTTGTTGTCTTTTTGTGTAGTTTATTCTTCATTTAG
Source organism: Agrochola macilenta (assembly GCA_916701695.1). Classification (NCBI taxonomy): domain Eukaryota; kingdom Metazoa; phylum Arthropoda; class Insecta; order Lepidoptera; family Noctuidae; genus Agrochola; species Agrochola macilenta. Next base: position 1,483,884 of record OU753554.1, on the reverse strand, counting down.
TTAATAAGTCAACGAACTTATGACTTGACAGGTTTACTGATTAAGTAGCCACTGAAGAGTTTCACTATCCCCTTCCTGGGTCCATCATCAAACCCTCAACACCAAGTGCAATATATTGCACTCGTCAAACCAAATCATATGAGCCCGAACTTGAGGGGTTTACTAGAAGCTGCTGAAGTGTTCCACTAACCACCTCCTGACTCCATCATCAGATCAGTTCCAAGATATTAAATTATTGTTTTGTCATTGGTCCTTAATACGTGTGCAAATTTTCAAGTTAATCGTTAAAAAATTACGTTGAAAGGTTCCGTTACATAGATAGATACACAGGTCAAGCTAATAAAACCGTATTAAAAGCTTATTTCACAAGACTACCGCCACAAGGTCTGCGCGTAGTATCAAAATCTAAGTTCAATATGGTTAAAAAATTATTATTATTCTAATGAATAGTTTCTTGAACAGCTACATTACCTAAATAATAAAACTTCTAACTACAATAAATATTTCTCTACGCTTTTGTATGAAAATTAATTATTCAATTATACAGTTAAAATGTTACGATTATTCTAGTGAATAGAACAGCAACATAATCTAAACTACAAAACATCCAACTAAAATTTATCTCTCTACGCTCCTCTATAAAATTAAATAATTTAAGTAGAACTATTGAGATAACAAGCCCTTCAAGCGAGTGTATGTGCGTGAGTTATCGCCCTACTGGGAACACTTCCCTTTCAAATGGACTCCGATATATTTCGCTTATGAGACTTTAGGATATCATGTTGTACGGGCTATGTAGGGAAATTATTCATATAGCCGGGTAGTTGGTTAATTTTTATTTTGGTGTTCAAAATTTCATGAATTTTGAACCAACACGAATTTTGTTAAAATTTGTGTTGATTATACGAATTGTAATACAGACCTACCACATTCCAAAAGTACTAAGTTCTACATAATAGTTGGTACAGTCGACAACACGTTCATGGTCACAATTTGGAATTGACATCGTCTTTATGTTGTATTAGTAAGAACAGTTATCGTACTTCAAGTGCACGGTTTTGAAGTAAGCATTTACTATGCATAATTTTGTTTAATTTTAAAGAAGTGTTTTTAGGGTTCCGTGTTACTACTTTTCTTCCGTTCTACTTCTCGTGTTATGATGATTGATATAAACACAATTTTTTTTTTTTAAATATTATGATAGTACGGAAGAGAAGTAGTAATACGGAACCAACGCGTACCAGATCGGTTATTTGCTACGACAGCGTAGCTCGCGTAGCAGTGATATCTTCATCGGAGCTACGGCGTAGCAACAATACAGTGTAATATTCAATGTAGTCTCAATAACTTTACTTCATTCAACCGATTTGCTTTCAATGAATGTACTCTCACGCAATTAGATTTAATTGAAATCCATTGAAAAAGGTGTACTATTTAATTGGTAAGTTAGTTCGGTTCAATTGATTCGTGTTAATGAACGCGCCTCTCATTAAAAGTAATGAGCGGCCGCGTTTGACGGTTACGTCATTTGAGCGCGCCGTTTGAGAGATTAACGAGCTAAGGACTAGGATTATGTTATTATTGGATAAGAAAGTGTAGGGTCTGTACCACTAGCTACCTAAGTTCTTGTCCTATCCAAATTATAATTTTAACAACGTATCTCATATACATTGTTAAAATTATGATTTTCAAGGTTAAATAATAAAGTCCGCACTGGTCCGAATATCGAATAGATGTCACTGTTCAACATAAGTATGTTACATACAAGTTTGTTAATATTGCTCTCATTATTTAAATATTTTGTAGCGTAAACAAATATTTACCAAGCACATGACATGTATCACAGATATTTTCTGAACGAAAGTGTGATTTTATTCCCAATATTGGTTACAAATATTTTAGAGCGACATGTTCACAAATATTTACCAAACCGTTAGTATAGTTATTTTAAAATAAATAAATAAAAACATGTGTTATATTTTCATGAAAAACATTTATCAATAATAAACAACATGCTAGCTAGAGTAATAACTGTTATTAAAATTGAATGTTAAATGTTTTTTTTTAATGAATTTAACAAAAAAAATATTGCACTGTACACACACATTTTCGTTTTTTTTTACGTTGTGTACCGTTTATAACGACTTCGCTTAAAACGACTTACCGGTTATTACGACGAAATTTTTAAGTCCCAGCATTTCTATTTACTTAACATAATTTTTGGTTAAAACGACTATTGGCTATAACAACCGTAATCCGACGGTCCCTTCGAAGTCGTTATAAAGGGTTTTCACTGTACTAATTGCATTTTATGATCTGATAAATGAATAATTTGAAGTAACGCAGTCTGGTTACTTTGTACGTCTTGACGGCTGAACGGATTTCGATGAAATTTGGCACACAGGTATATCATAATTTTTATGCCGTTTCCGTGGGATACTTTCCGACCTCCGCGACCACCACGCATAATATAAAGAGCCTTTACTACAGTGTTGGTCATAATTTAATCATTTTCTTTTCAAAACTTCCCTATACCGTAAGTCCAATCCAAGACAAGCTCAAATACACAAAAATATCTCTCCATCCAAATAAAAATAAACCGAGCTATCTGATGTATTCAATTACTACATTCGGACAGGTAGCGTCCCATGAAATGGACACAAAAAAGGGCAAACAAACACGTGATTGTAAGTGGGCACATGTAATGAAACAATGGTGACGCAGCACAAACGAGACAGAATTGTGAAAGAAGCATTTTTGCGAGGCTCATAGTATGGAAGGATTCTTTTTGATTCAGTTGGTAAGCGATAGTGTATTGGGTATATTTTATTCTGGATTTATTTCTTTGTAGTACATTTATAAGAAATATGATTCGTGATTTCAGAAGATGCCCTCTGTGGGTTTCGTAAATGATGACTTAGGGATTATGCTATTATGATGGATTGTCTGCTGCTCAGTATTAAAAACAGTGTTTTGGTGTCACCGATTTATAGTGTCAAATATGTCAAAGTATGGTAATAAAGACACAGTTCCATTAGTGATAAGATAGCGTGGGGCTGTACCATTAACTACCTAAGTTCTTGTCCTATCTAAATTATAATTTTAACAACGTATCCCTTAAACGTTGTTAAAATTTTAATTTTAGTGGTTGAATAATAAAGTCCGCGTAGGTCCGAATATCGATTAGATGTCACTGTTCTACTTATTTATATGTTACACACAAGTATGTTAATTGCTCTCATAATTTAAATATTTTGTAGCGTAAACAAATATTCACCAAGCACACATGTATCACAGATATTTTCTGAACGAAAGTGTGATTTTATTCCCAATCTTGGTTACAAATATTTTAGAGCGACATGTTCACAAATATTTACCAAACCGTTAGTATAGTTATTTTAAAATAAACCTTAGAGGCGATAATAGCAATTCTGTCTGCTCGAAAAAACGAAAATAAAAATTGTAATTTCATAAAAAGTTGTTATTTTTTCAATATCTTCCTGCACTTGTCTACTTGGGGTAGGCGCAACATACTTTCTTCTTCCCTTCTCTTCTGTCAACCGTCACGCTATCATTCACTAACATTTCTTTCCTATCATTCCTCAATCCATCCATCTTTTCTTTGGCCTTTTTCTTCAATACTCAATACTATATTGCATTCCATAATGTGAGATAAAACAGTTGGTATGTTAGACATTGTATCAATCATGGACCCTGTTGGGCACAGCAAAGTTAATTAATTGATAATAGGAGAGAGGATGAAGGCGCTTTTTGTTTAGAAGAATTAAATGAAGTACATATTACATTAAAATGTTATGTAGCTTCTTTGGTATTTATATTTTGTATCATAATTATATTTAATTGCGTAATTATATTCCGTAATTATATTTGGGTTTAATTTATTGCATGGTTATACTAAAATTATAAAAATATTCAAATTATTAGTGTGAGTCTTTATTATTGAAATGAGATTTAATTAGCTATCTATTTATTTATTATAATTAATTTAAGTTTGTTGTATTTTCGCGTTTTTTAAATAAGTAAATTTATTATCTCTAATTGAAAATTAAAATGAAATGTCGGTAATATGTCAAAATGTTTTTATTGTTGTTGAAATTTATTGTAAAAGTATTCGTCAATAGTGTAGTAGCTTTTAATTATTAGGAATTGTTTCAATTTATTTCTTCCTTTCCATCCATCAACATTTATCTCTTTAATTATAAAGGGTAAATTACCATATGCCATAAATTTAAAGCAAAGCTATCCAGTTTATTTTCTAAGCGTTTGATATTTCTTATCCACCCTCTACAAATCCAAGCCCATCAAAGTTAATTCGTAACCTGCCCTTTTCGCTTTTTCGTAACGCGTGTTTTGCACCGCATGTGTTTAGCTTTTGTTTTGCTAATGTATTGGAGCCGGTCTCAAAGGCTGATATGTAAGTAAAAACATCACTTATAGAGACCCTTTGGATATTGAAGAACTGTTAAGCTAAGTGACGGTAATGGTTGTTGGGGCGGTGGATCGATACTTGGAAAATTGAATCTACTTATTGATTATTACGTTTTTTTTTTTTTTACTTTTGGTTTCCAAATGTACGATGTTTATGACTTGTAAAAATCCTTTACCGATTAATGAATAATTGCAAAGGACTGGATTATTGAAAACCGAGAAATATTTTCGTGAGATGATTAGCTCTAACAATAATAGATCAGGAGTAATCTAGACGTTTGAGAGCTCTTCATTTATTTCTAGTCATTATGCTTAACTCTGATACAGGGCCCAAGAACATAGAAATAAATCTAGAGGTTAATGAAGAAAAAACGTGTATTTTTAGTCTGCAGTATAATACCCATTCATGGTGCTATGTGACCATGCTAGAATAATTAAGAGATGACATGACTATATGAACTTAATAGTAATCACGTTTCAAACTGACAAAATAATAATAATACCAGACTATTTTTGTCCCACTGTTGACCTCTTCTCATACAGAGAAGGCACGAGCATTGATCACCACGCTAGCTCGAGACAGGTTGGCGATTCCAGACTTATATTAACCTAAGTCTCTGTTTCCTGACGATGATTTTCCTTCTCCGATGTCAGTACCGTCCAAGATAGACGCAGAAAGTACATATTGATTGAAAGAGTCTCTCATTAGTTGCCATTATTTGAGCCCCTACCTTGACCAAAACAAAGTTACAATATCTAAGTACTTACTCTCATAAAACACACAACTCATTTTGAAACAAATATCTAATATTTGACGGCTCGTCTGAAATCTGAGCTTCAAACATTTAGGAACGTGATACGTTTTCGTCAAGTTTCTATGCGGCTTACAATGTTTGCTCTACCGGGGAGCTGCGAATAATAGTCAGAACGATAACTAGTACAGACTAACTTAGCCTGGTTGGTATCTATTGCACTATTGTTACAAGTTTCGTGCAGTAATCTGGCACCTGTATTGAAGATCCAATAATTATTTTAGCTCGGCGATGGAAATAGGTGTTAACTTGTTTGTAGTCGGTATTCTGTTTTAACGTTAAAGTATTACTTATTTCTTTTGAAATTATGCTACTTTAAATGTGGCCAATATATTTATATATCTAAGTCGTCTCGTCGTTTTGCTGGCGACATTTTGGCTGTATCAAGTTCACTCTCATTATTGAGATTGTGATAAACATCAATATCCTTCAGAAGATCACTCTCTGATAAAATTGATTTAATGCATTTAGTTATAAGGATGATATTTTTTGCTGGTAACTGCCAGAGTTTACCTAATATTGGTAAAACATAAAACACATGTCAGAAAAACGGCCAACACAGCGTTCTTCCAACATCCATGTCACCTATACTCTAAGTAATGTTGGTGCAAATATTTGGCATAGGAAGTACGTAATCCTCTTTGGCAGCCAAGATGTTCAGTCTTTAAATCACCTACAATATCGTCTGTGTGATGTCGGAGGGCTTTCCGATATCTCGTGTGAAGTGTCGATTTTGGTTCAGTCTCTGATAATAAGGATTTGATAGAGTATTATCTATGTGGAGGTGAGATCATCAAGGGTGTTGTTATTTACCTGTGGAGTTGAATTTATATGAGGGAATAAGATTGATTAGAAATGGTCAATAAATTATTGATCAGGAATAATATGCTTTGTTACTAAACTTGCTTTACCTAAATCTTCTTGAGTCAAGTTCAACTTTCATCTTACTTTATATCCAAATCAAAATTATTTTATGTCTACCGTACAGTCGCAGTTGAAAAACTAAATCACTAAACACAAATTACCAGACCACCACTTAATACCCACGGTCGCTGCCATCGAAAATAAAATTAGATTCCTCTGATTACCCATTTAAATTACATTTGGAGGAGCTCGTAAACCGGGATCATTGCTCATCGCATTCTTCCGCAGCTCAGGCTTGCCTGATGACGTGTAATTAGAGTAAAAGCTTACTTTCTTTCCTCGAAATGTTTTAGCTGATTGAAAAAAAAATCGTTGAGAAAGGTATCGAGTGAATTGAGGTATGGTGAAGGTGAGATGGTAATTGGTAGACCCGAGGTTGTTTGTTCTGGGTTGAAGGGGAAAGATTAATACCAATGTTGATTTAAAATAAAATTGTATTAAAATGTTATAATTTGTCTTTGTGAGTCTTGGTTAGATTTTACAGGTTTAACAAAAATGATACACTTAAAGTTACAAAGTAAGTAATTTTATTTGCATAAAATGTAGTAAATATAAAGGATGTTCTGTTGTTAATGAAGTTATCCAGAAAAAAACCGGAGTAACCGACAAAGCTTGCAGAGTAAGCAACCTGAAGTGGCAGTGGGCTGGCCATGTTTGTCTAAGGATTGATGGTCGGTGGATGGAGGAGACGAGTCCTGGAGTGTCGACAACGTATCGGCAAGCGTAGTGTCCTCCAGCTAGATGGACCGACGACCTTAAAAAGGTCGCTGGGACAGACTGGATGCGGAAGGCGAAGGACAGGGTCTTGTGGCGCAGCCTGGGAGAAGTCCAGCAGTGGACTGGGATAGGCCGAGTCGATAAGGCATGTTACAGATGTTTTAAGAATGATTGTATATATGAATGAATATATGGTTGACATTCCTTTGCCTTTTCTAACCTAACTAATACTACTAACTACTTTAATTGATTGTTTTGTATCAACAGTCTAAACAATGTACGTATAGAAAGCAAAAATCAGCAACCTCATAAAATCCAGGAAATTCACTTAACTCAGTAATGACGTCAAACTTGATCAAGGTGAACCAGTAAGCAGTACAAGTGGTTTTATTAGCTAGTTTCCAGGTACTAGTACCTGCTAACGTTACAGCGAAGCCAAGCTTGTTAGCTTATCGTGGAGGAGTGCTTCAATATTATAGGCACTTCAGTAGAGCTTCTATTATGTTGAATATTACAAGTACCTAATTAATCTTTGGTTTGTACCTTATTATTCGGTTTCCGAGAATTCTGTTATCGATTTCTTATTAAAATGTATTTGAAGTCAGATGTCTTGTTTTTCGATGACTGATGGAGATACGATCTGTTTTAGCTAAATCTTCTTTTACACAAACCGTCCATTTTTTCTTTGGTGTTCTTCTAATTTTATTGCCAAAACTCTTGTATCTTTTTTAGCCTCTACTTACACCTTTTTATTTCCTTTTTTTCACCTTGATGAAAATAAAGGTTTGACGTTTCGTCGTCGAACGTTTCTTCCCTTATTTTATTCCTTTCAAATAAACAACTTCAGTAAAATTCAGTAAGTCTATCCATCAATCGTCCATAAAGATCTGTAACAAAGTTAAGACATTGAAACATCAAGCAAACATCCATTTATAACACACCGATGTTTGACAGAAAGTTTTCATAAATTCTTCTGCCCCAAGCATTCGATCCATTTCTCAAGTCATACAAAAACATTTTAATTGCAGCCAGGAACAAAGTTTAATGTTTAAAATTTTAAAGGAATCATTTATTTGCTTAATCAAAACCCAATGCCATTAATTACTGAAAGTGGGTGCCTAAGTTGGAGGCGAAGAAATTATGGCAGAAGTTTATCATCGATATAAATGTTTAATTTTGTATATTTTGGTGGAGTTTACTTCAGAGCTTATCTGGGAATTAAGGAGAAGCGGGGGTAGATTAGCTTCTGGTTATCTTACGAGGGGTCTGACAGTGGTGGAAGCTTTGCGAAATGAATGTCAAAAATTGTATGTCTGTACCTTCAGTTAGGTACAGCACCCAGGCTTAAGTATAAGACACGTGACGTGTTCTACAAAGCCGATTTATTTCCAAAAATAGTAATATTATGTGATCGTGAATAAATAAACTTACAAAAAGGCTCAGATAGTTCAAGAAAAATATACTTTATCTAAATCCCAAACACATAAATTAGCTTCTGTCTCAATGTTCATCATTCAGATTGCTTTATTTCATCCTATTCACAAATAAGCAGATCACGACAAAATGTCTGAAGGCCAGACTAATATTATGGCATATCAATGTCTTAGCTTGCTTAGTAATAACTTAGCCACACGGAAAATAACATGGAAGGCAGAAAGTGTCCGTCTGAATATATCGAGCGATAGTTTTTGTATAAAATTAATTCGGGAAAGGTAGACGCTGTTATTTTTAAAGATATACAAGCTTAGTTTTTGATTATCATTAACCATATAGGGATAATTTTGATCATCATTACGAAAAACGTTTAATATTGGACCAAAATCAAAATATCACCAACCAACCCTAAAATTCTAAAAAACATTGAGTGTTTATTTTTTGTGTAAACACAAATGTTGGGATGAATTTATTATTAAGCATAGACATTATAATATCTGGCAATCCGATACAATACAATTTAATTAATCTAGCTGGTTAAGTTAATTACCTCCCTGGACACATTAGAGCCAAGATAAAGTTAAAACTAACAATTTATAGCAGACCCATTGACTCCTTAATCAGATAAAGGAGAACCAAAAATTTGGGACATTACACCCAATCCGTGAGGACCAAACGATTTTTATCCGTAACGACTTTCGATTCATTTAGTCGCAAAATTGACTTGGCACGCCCTCTCGATTTTACTTTATTATTTACCATTTTCATTTAGCCCACTTGGGCATTACGTCGTTACAAAGTTAATTTTACGCTCAAATTGGCACATTTGGTTCTGTAGCAGTACGTGAATTTAGGTTTTTTGTGCGCAAATCTTTTTGGGTAGTCCAAAAGTTTTGGGCATTAAATTTTTAAAATACGGTTCCCGGTTTGGTTACTCGCTTATTTATTTTGTAGGTACAGCCTTGTTTGAAATTTCATTTTTAATTATGAATGGAGTTTTTTTTTGTTTTCCGCGGTTGGACCAGGCGAGCCTTTTGCATTTTTGAATCAACTTCTGAGACTTATTCTTTGGAAAGTCAAAATTGTGATTCTCGTGTACGATACTTCCGGTGCACTTTATTAACTGTGCCTACTATGTATGTGCTCTGAATTCGTCAACGTCATTAACTGTCTTTGTTTTCGAAAATATACTAAAAAAAAAACAGTCAAGGCCCTCAAAAACATATTTAGACAACCTATTAATTGCAGCCAAACAGACTGCCAACATAAATAAAATTCACCAAACAGACAGTCAACATGAAAAACTCCACCGAGCTAATTAATACAATTACCGAACTGTTGTAACGCGATAAAATAATCTCGGGGTTTGCGACGTGTGCCGGCAATTTGTCAATTACGACAAACGACGGCAAGAGGAAATCCCTGGAGGTGCGGATAACGCACGGCTGGCGCGATGCCGATGCGACATTGTTTTGGAAACGTTGCGATGAACATTTTTTGATGGAGAATTTGAGAGGGAAACTATGGTTGTCGGCACTTAGGTTTTAAGCTACTGTTTTTTGATAATGTGAATGTAGTCTCTCTATTTCAATTGGTATGTAAAACTTATGAAATTAGGTACTTTACCTAATAAGCTTTCATGTATGTTAGAGTCCAGCTATGCAGAAAAGTAAAAAGTTTTGACAAAGTGAAATACTACCACAACCTTTTCATAATGAAATATAAATGTATGCAAAATTTGATATTAAGTCGATTTATTCTATGATGAGACTTTTTTGAATGTTTAGTAAAATACGTAAACAAACCTCAGAAAGCTACCAACATATTATTAAGTTCATACTTGCTCCCAGCCAGCGTAACTTTGCTACTTTAATCAAAATATTCCAGTTGACTCAACTGTTTTCAAAGTCACAGTCAACGTAAAATACGTACACTAAGCATGGTCCTTTGTCCGTTCTATCGAATTCATACAATTTTCATGCTGTTACGGGTATGAAAGAAAAACTGACTCAGCAGTCAACTACATCTGGTTCCGTACGTTTTGTAATAGTCAGGTGAATTCAAAGGTAATAGCTGTGGCAGGGAATTCTACACCACATTTCAATTCCACAATGATAATTATGATACCTAGAGTTGATAGGAATTCTACAATTTAGTCATATAAGTATGTTTTGGTGAAGTTTGTTTTGATTTTCTCTTGTTCCCGAGCACAAGCGAAAATAAAAACAAACTTCCCCAACTTAAATTAAAATATATAACAGACACACAATATTGCGATCCGCATTGCGAGTACAAACTATCGTCATGTTGTAACTTATTTTCACAAGTCAAACGAAAATTACTGTTTCATAGAACTATCCCGAGTTAGATATTATAATAACGTTAACTCAAAACTAACACAACAATCCACGTTTATTAGTTTACCTCAAAATTACACATAATGTCATAATTAATATCTGTATCTAATATCACTAATTATTATCATGGAAAACGTTAAAACAGACATAGAACAGAAATTTCACCCCGTGTCCTAGTATCAGCGTCCATAATTATAATATAAGCGATTGTCGCTCGAATACGCAATCATCGCATTCATTTGTCACGCATTTTTTCGAAAAATCCTAATGTGCCCTTTGCCGGAGCGACGATGCGTTCGGGTTCGACGAATAAAATTTATTTCTAAGAATAAAATAAATCATTTATTTGCATGGTATACAACGGTGTTAAATATAATTAGAAGTGCACAAACATGCTCAGCTAGGATATAACATAGCATACAAAAATTAAGGGTTTAGCACTTACACGTCACTAACATTTTCAAACCATTAATTATTTTAAACTATAGTAATTACTATAAAAATTAACGAAACTATTGCGTGTTTGCGCGCCAATCGCTTACACAAAGGACACGGATTAATGAAACACGAGATCAACGAATACCACCCTACAAATTAATTACCATGTTAATTATTGATGTTTGTTCCACTTCCGATTCCATTGTTAATGTTACTCTTACTGCGAACTGAATCGGTTATTGTTTTCATTATTTCATAGCTGACTTTACTTGTTCCATTATTCGCTCAGAAATAAGTGGGAAACTAATGAGAATTAAAAAAATAGGGAATATGACAATGGAAATAAAAATGTGTGGTTGAAAACTGATAATGGTAGGCAGGAGGGTGCAATGGGGGTAAAAGGGGTGAAATGCGGGCAAAAGGGATGTAAAAGGGATCTCAGTCCGAAAACTTTCACTGTTGGATATAGATTTCTCAATGACTACTACAATTACCAATTTATAATAACAGTACTTGCAAAGACGAGATCGTTGCTACTAACATTAGTCACTAGGTATACCAACTTCAGGATCGCTTGAAGTGTATAAAAACACATAAACTGACCCAGATAAGAACTGATGGGTTGTAAAAGTTCTAAATTCAAATAAAAATAATGTGCAAACTTTTGTTCAAATTTTATGGCCTTGCGAAGCTACATCTTCTAAAATCACCATGTACATTTCCGAAAGACGTCCACTGCCACCGCCACTTCGACCGGTTCTGTGTTCTAAAATTATAAAATACAAATAATCTAAAGCTAGAAACATGTTTTTGTTTTTCTTACAGCACAGTGTCTAGCAATCCAAGCGATAAATATTAGATAACCGAAAAGAATATAAGGTCAAGCGGCTGACTTAATTTTTTTTTCATCTTCTTTGGGAAGGAGTGAAACTCTGTTGCTTATAACTTTATGGAGATTTAAGACTGTCTTTATCAGCACTTCTTCAGAGATCGGTCTTATCTATAAAACCTTTAATGTCAAGGACTTATGAATGAATCTTAAATGTTTTAAAAGTAGTAAACTGAGAATTTAACTGAGATATTTCTCTCCTAAAACCTTATCCCTGACTGAAGAAAATGCTCCGAGAAAATCTTAAGCATAACACTAAGCTTCAACTCAATAATAATAGGAGTCATTAAACAAAATAGACTGCCCAGTTGAAGCAGAAGTGGGGTTTAAAGCAATTTTCCGGCATTAAACGATTATAAATTCAGACTTAACATTCTGGAACGTTAACTGCGAGAGCGACTGAGGAAAATTTATCTAACGCAGAGCGTTCCCACAGTCCAACCGATCCATAACCAGGAGCACCTTCATACCCACATGCTGAATGCAAATGCCTTTCACTTAGTAAAGAGTAATAGCTTAGATAAGTAGCCCCTGACTTAGCACATTTACCGCCTTGATAATACCTCGAACCGATGTTTCTGTAACATCCATTTTACTTAGACCCACATCACTCTCGATGGTCCCCCCCTCTCCCCGTCTGCTCTTTGATTTCGTATCCTGTTCTAAGGGGAGGGGTAGTGCTAGCTAAAATGGCAGTGTCCGAAGAGATGGTTAGAAATTATGGGCGAGCATTTGTCAAAGTCCTGCTTGCAGATTGTAACGAATAGTGTGTAAGTATGTTTCAATGAAAGTACGGTGTATTGGGTGATAATAGTGTACTATGTAACATGCAATACGAGTGTTTAAAAATTAATTATTATACGTTGTTTGTGCGGCGCTTGTTACAGTGACGTCTACATTCAAAGTTTTCCTTTAAGTACGACCACAAATACCTAAACCACAAATACTTTTCACACTCGTTTAAGTTTCTTGTTTGTTGTGCTGTGAGGAACTTTGTCACCTGTTTGTAGGTACACCGTGGTGTATTATGGAAATATTCATTATGACCTTTTAATGTTCAATGAAGGTCCCACGATCAGCAATTTAAATTTTTGAGTTGATTAAGAGAATCAACCCTATATTATTTAACCATAATATTACCAAACACTAAGCGCCGCACTCAAATTGCCAAGGTCAGCGCACGCATTTTAGACAACTAATTAAAAGTTTAAGTTGACGAGTAATAGCTTTTGTTTTTCCGCTTATGAATTCGTAACTCATAATAACAGCACATAATTAGCTCCAGAGTTGGTGGAATAGGGTGTTTTGGAGTTACGCAACTCTTGAATGTTTAAATTTTGAATTTTAAAACGCGTTTTGGAATTACGCATCTTGGGAATTGTGGAGTTAGAATGTATGATTAAATTAAATGAATTGGGGAAAAGTATGGTGTTTGTTAATCGAGAAAGTAGAAGGGTTTTCAGTTTAAGGTTGTTGGGATAGCTTTGCCAAATTGGGTATCATTGCCTCCTTGGCAGCCCGATGGGACAACGCAGGCCGTTTATTGGATATTGAATCCGGATCGACTGAAATGATACCTACTATAGTCAGGCCCTTGACCTTGTTTGGAGAGATTCGCGAAGTGAGACTGATTCTGTTAATATACCTAAGATTTAAGATGAAGAAATGCCAAGTGAGGGCAAAATTAACAAGTCTATTGCCCATAGGCACTTAGCCTTGTTAATTTCTCGATCACTCTTTGTGAAATCTATCTGTAAGTCATGCTAAAATGTAGCGCTTAATGACTGCTAAGTAGTTAGTTTCTACTGTATAACGACTTAAATACAACAAGACTACAATACCACCTAAATAGAAAATCCTAGATCTTTGAATAAAGACAAGTCAAATACGATAGAATCAATACGAGGTTAAACTTACAATACCGGCTACGATATCAGAGCTTAACGCTCTTCGGAACAAAACCAATTGAGTACTGACTTCGTGTATTTTCAGTATATTATAGACCGTATATTAGTTAGTAAGTATGTAATATATATGTATAAGCGGGTGCTGACTTGCAGCTTCGGAATTGTAAAGTAGAAAATTGAAATGTATACGTATACTCTTAAGGTGAATGTTGAGTTTATTGATATACTAGTGACCCGCACCTGCTTGGCAGGGATGCAACGGCCACATATCAAATCAGAGATTTCTGGCCTATATCTATATGTTAAATATGAATCTAAACTAATAATAGGACGTCGCCTTAGAGTGAAAAGCTCGGGAATGCAACTTTGACTTTTTATATTATTATATTATTATTGGAAAAAAAAAACCTCGCCACACACGCAGTTTTGTGGCGGCATCTATATCGCTACATGCGACCTACGCATCATACTGACGTCACGCAAAATCCTGCATCGCGTAAGTAGATTTCACCGCGCGATCAGCATATGATATAACTTCCCAGTTGCCCACCATTTTTTCGCATTTATGAGGTTTTCACTCTAAGACGACGTACAGAGAAAAGCTTTGTTTTTTTGTATGTTTGTTTGTTACGCTTTCATGCTAAAACGGCTTAACGGATATGGATGACCATGACCTATTTTTGAACATAGGATACTTTTTATCAAGATATTCCGACGGCATCGCGACTTATGCAGGTGAAACCGCAGGGCGCAACTAGTTATTTATACAAAGTTGATACGACAGAGGGGCTTTTCTTTAAACTGAGTATACTAGGTACCATTTTCAAGCTCTGTACCAAAAATCAATTAAATAGGAGCAGTAGTTTAGTCGCAAATGATTTTTTTAAGTTTTTGCCCCGTTTGAACACGATGTATCTTTCCTAACAGCTGATTATGTCTATACGCATAGGTCATGCACCTTAAAACGATAAATCTGAGTATAACCTATGCGTCGTTGCCGCTGTGACGCAAGTCACAAGTACAACCAAATATTTTCGCTAAAAAGATGACAATGCAAACAAGGAAGCAATAAATACACACACACTTGCATTTTCATTACGAGAGGGACAATCATCTGCAAAACACCGCGCGTAAAAGAAATAGTAATAGGTCAGTGTGTTGCTATTGCATCCTAGCGATCGAGGGGCAGGGGTTGCGATCGGTAAGTGGGGCAGTGGGGCTTCTAAAAACTGTTTTTTTCAGTGCGCCGACGCTATTCTTTCGGAACGTACAAGATGTTACGTAACACGGTAGCACCTGCTCCGCTTCCGTTTTGTCGAACTCGCGCGCTGACAATTGGGATTTTGTTTTGTTATTGTGATAGGACACTAAATAAGTTTAAGACAGTATTTCTTTTTTTATTGTGACAGGACACGTAACTTGGGATTATTATTATTTAGTGTTAGTGTTTTTTTTTGTGATCGACTGCTTTTATTGTGATACGACACGTAATTAAACTTTGGGTTTGTGTGTGTGTGTGTGTGTGTAATTAAAGTGTTCAACAATGCCTCGTGTAACTTACACGGCGTTAGATTACACTGACATGATTTTTAATTAGAAAAATAAATAACATTATTCTCTGTCGGTATAATTTGTGCATTCATGTGAATGACACATCGAGAATTTAATTTTTTTGTGATTGTTGTACTTCAAAATCATACCTAACAAAAGCCGCGAGCCGAGGAGCCGCCGCGAGCGGAGGCGCCGCCCGCGCCACCGCAGCCGCGCCGGCGCGGGCCGGCGCGGCGGCGCGGCGGGCGGCCGCCCGCGTTGACGAGATAACACACGCCGACGCGCGCGACGTTGCCGCTGTTACCTAGGTATCTGTAGGTCAGTTAAATTTATTTTCAAAGGGTGGTTGCGTTTTACTCTGATTTGTAAGCTATTTAGTTTGTTTGAAAAAAAAAAAAACTCATTTTAGGTGCTTTTTATTTTTATACCGTATCGAATTAATACTAAACACGTATAGTATACGTAGTGTTATTTAATGCCCCTCTGTCATATCAACTCTGTATACATAAGCCTTCGGGAATAAATTCTATGAATAACGGTGACAACCGCATGAAAAGCCATTGCGCAGTTTAAACAATCTAAGCGGATACACAGACACGAAAAGCGACTTTAATCTGTATCTGTACAAATAAATAAAATTGAAGTGTCTGTTTGTAAGAACAAAATAACAGCTTTTTACTAAATGCATAGGAAACTATGTACCTACGGAACTTATAACAAAAAAACAATTTCTAAAAATGTTGTCTGTCCCTCTGTTTGTTTCGGCTAATCTCCGAAATGGCTGAACCGATTTTGACGGAACTTTCACTGGCGGATAGCTGGTGTTATAAGGAGTAACTTAGGCTTAGTAACTTAATTTTATTTTAGTAAAAGAATTAGGGACACAGCAGCAGCTAGTTTACTCGTATTATAATATGTACGAGTATAAATATATTAGATTAGATATAGATTCTATATGTCGTTTTTTTGAGGCGGTTAGGAAACAATATGATTTCTTATAGATCGCGAAGAATTTATTAATGATACCTTTCGTCTGGGAATACTGAGAGAATGTCAATAAGCTACTGAACTATGTGGTATTATTATTCTACTGTATCGTTAAAAACTTAAATAACTATAGGAGTAGTTCGTACCGTAGTTAAAATAATAAAGCAGTCATCAAAATGCATGCTAGCAGGCTCACATTCAGACGTACATTTAAGTATCGCCACACGCGGAGACTATTAAACTAAGCAGAGCTCAAAATAACCTCCACGTGTAGCCACCCCTCAGTGGAGTACTGGTGTGACGTGTTATCTAAGAACAAAGAACCACTTACTCTTCATCTCAGGAACTATAAAGCCTACAGGCTATAAATTAGGCACGTTTCGTTTGTCTTAGCCACTGGGATAGATTAGTTCGTTTTATTGTAATTTCGCCTTTTAAGGGGACAAAGAGGTGTATTTAAGTATCGACAATTTTTTATTTAAAAAACCCCATACAGCTCAATTATTGGTCATCTCACGCATGGGGGTTGGTTTCGGCTCTCGCAATTAGTAAAGTGGCTTTTTCATATTTATAACTGACGTTTTCATTTGTATATTCATCATTTGAGCCGCAGCCATCCACTGCTGAACATAGGCCTGCCCCAAGCATCGCCACTTCGACCGGTTCTGTACTGCTCGGATTCAGCTAATTCCTGCAGCCTTGACACTATGTATTCCGGTACGTGATCGCCACTCCAGAACCTTTCGGCTCCATCAGCCATCTGCTAGGCTAATCGCTTTGCTGATTTTGGACATCACTAGCTAGGTGAGAGAAACCTTAATTAGGGGGACTCAAAAAAATCTGATGTCTCAGAGAGCAAGCGTGGTGATTAGCACCCCGTACTTTCCGTAATATATTACATTGCATAAAAAGGCATTTTTATCCTGTATGGCATAATTTCAAACTAGTATTAACAACTTTAAACCAAACAAAAACACGGAAAAACCATTGCACCTTGTTCCACTGTCCCACTGTTCCACACAATCAACGACAAAGCCCAATTCAATAAACAAATTAAAAGAAAATTACCCATATTAAATACCCATAAAATTTTCCGCAACATTTTGTTTTTAAACTGTTCCACTACACGCATACGTCATTGAGCGTCGTAAAGCTATAACCACACTGTACTGTAAGCCGCTTAAGCACATACTTGAGTGAAATGTACGGAATTAAATCGTAAAATACGCTAACATTGTGTTTTGGCGTAGTTATTACGTATGGTTAAAGAGATTGGGGGATAGAAAGTTATTATTAACAATTTGCAGCAACAAACAAACAAGTCAGTAAATTACATAATTAAATTTTATACCCGAACCTAAAAAAAATATACATATAACATAACATCAAACCTGTATTCCCCGAGGGGCTAAGCAGAGGTGCATCTTTAGTGGTAGTGTGGTACATCCAAACTTCGCCAGTTATGTTTAAGTCCCATGTAAATATGGAGGGCTAAGCTTTTGCCATCAACCGGTCAAAAATTCAGACCCGGGCTGCTACTGAGAAAAAAAATAGTAAAGTTTTAAATTATTCGCTTATTATTACCTAATTAATTTTAGGTAAGACAAGGTTTAAATAATAAAGATAATTAAGTGATGTTTCCCAAATTAACTCTAGAGTTACTCAGTTAATTTTTTATTATATTTATACCTAAAACAGTCAAAAATTCTCTATGAAAATTTGAAGAAAAATTAAACGCCTCAAGAAATTATCGGATCAAAAATAAATGTTGTAAAAGGTTATTTCATCTAAAATTCAGCACACGAAAAACGAATTAAAGTTTGTTTAGAGACTAATTAAAACTTAGTTTCTAATTGAAATTTACTTAGACTCTCACTAAGATAGATAGATAGATAGATAGAATATTCTTTATTATGCACACCATACAAATTACAGAAATAAATTTAGAAATGTTACATAGGGTGACACAATGGGCGGTCTTATCGCTAAAAGCGATCTTTTACAGACAACCTTAAATAAAGTAAAACCCTAAATAAAGTTAAGATCATAGTGAAATGCCTACTTATGCAAAGGATGTATTTTTGTAATACGTACATACCTACGTGTTTTTGAATTATTGACAAGAGGTATGTTAACTAGTTAAAGAGTTTGACACTCTTTGACACAAGTAATCGCCATTACCTGATAGCAACAACTTGCCATCGAAACTACTAATAGCATCACAGGAAATATGAGTAAAGTTGTTCCGGATGGGCCTTGGGAGTGTCAGTCGGCGGTACACGAATAGTGGAATACATTTACATTGTTTGTGAACAGCGTGATTTATTTATTTCTTAGTGTTACGTAACTAGTGTGGAATGTGAGGAGATTGTTTAGAAACGTGGGCTGTGTGGTGGTGGAATTGTTCTAATGTGGAAACGACGCGATTTATCTAATCTGTTTTCAAAATTCCAGTTACTCATCCAGTATTTCGGAAAATCGCCAAGCGGTTGGTAGACTCTTCACGTAGCCAGAGTGTTGGCCTATTTTTATCCAATAAATCAGCATTGCCATTCAACCTGGCAATGCTGCCAGCCTTTAGGGTACTTTTCCCATTGATAGTGATGCGGATAATCTTTTTGATGAAGAATGATTTCATCTTCTTTTTATATACCTACATCAACAATAATCTCATATGCATGTAAATTTTACAATATTATTAGTTGAAACCTCGAGACAACAAATCAACAGCTTAAATAAATGAAGTTGTGCAGTATTGGGCCAACAAGATCTAAAATACAATTGTGCCAGGGACACGAAGAAGCTGAAGACTTTAGCAAAAACAAAAATGGGCAGTCATGGGGACTACCAACAGAAGTTAAAACTGATGCTAGCGCCATCTATATTCCATAGAAGTGCACTACGGCGCGAGCATGTCGGTGACGGGAATCCATAATTTTACCCCCTACTAAAAATCCTTCCACGTGCCTAAGCGTCGGGTCACACCGGAATGGCAGCGGCCGGCAGCGACGCGGCGAGCACTTTCAGTGTGAAATAATTTTAAACTCTATCTACATACTATTATATGCCCTATGATTGTTCCCCCCCACCCCTTTCTTATATACTTGTACATATTATTATTATTATTTTAAGTCTGTTAGTTTTTTAAATTGTTTCATAGTTAAATAATAATATAATTACAACCTGAGAAAAAAAAAAAAAAAAAAAAAAATCTACATACTTAAAAGACCAGTATCGCTTGAAAAGCTTGAAAGGTCTCGAGGCCGCCCGTGGAGACGCGAGCGGCCGCGCGCCACGCGCATCTTTTTGGTGGTTCTGCCTGCGGCTGCCAGCGGCGACGCGAGGCCGCGCGTATGTAATGTAGAAATCATGCGGTCACGCGAGACCGCCAGCGGCGACGCCGGAAGCCGGTGGCGGACGCTGGCGGCAGCTGGCGGCTGCTAGCAGCTGCTGCCGGCCGCTGCCATTCCGGTGTGACTCGGCCCTTAAGAGTTTAAAAACAAGACTGCCCTGCCAAAAACGAACCATAAAAGTAAATAAAAAACAAGTTGTTTCAGTTAATCTGTATTCTGTGATTTCTTGAACTCAAACACTGACTTACTCGTATTAGTATTACTTGTTAAAATGTTATTTTGCAATGTTTATAAATATGTGAGCACCATGTATCCATCACATAATTAATTTATCTGTCATTGTTTAATTTTTCATTATTTTTTACCTATCGTGGTATAGTAATCTTATTCTAGATGCATCGTCTTCACATTTATTTATATAATTAATGTATACAAAATATTGTAAAGAAATTTTAAAAGAGTAACGGTGGAGTTTCTTGCCCATTCTTCTCCATACGAAAACTACCTTTTGGAAGGGGCGACTAGAATCAATTCTATTTTTTGTACAATTGACGTTCATAAGTGCCTTGTATGTGCCTAATTGAAATAAATTGTTTGACTTTAACTTTATTAACAAAGCGAAAGGTCACTTATGTTCTCGCTGACTAAACAGATAAATAAAATTGTCATTGCTGTCGCGACCTTTCTGTGGAACATTTTTTGATCTAAGAGGTCCACCGACTGCAATGACAATTTAATAATTTTATTTTTGATATTATTTGTGTGTTTATTCAGCGATGAAATGAGTGAACTTTAGCTTAAAAATAAAATAAGTAGGATTACCAATGCACGGACCGAATGTGATTTATTATTAAGATATCTCATTGAAGATCAAAGCTGGGGATATAAATTCTTCTTCATATTCTTTTTAAAGACGTTATTAGTTTCGCATGACGAGCACTGGCCATTAAATCGGAAAACGCTTAGTTGGCAGGTTTTCATAGCTTTAATAGATTATACTGGCTTTATGGATGAAAATTAGTCTGATTTAAAGATTTTTATGTGATAACTAATTTTTTTTTGTCGTATGTGCTTATGATAACAAGCCTAACTAATGAGACACATTTAATGAACAATTGTTGCGTTAACCTAGGGAGAGAGGGCAACGCGTATCAATTAGTTAAAGTCTACTTTAGGGTAAGCCTGTACTCTAAATAATACAAAACTAGAAAAAATTAAGAGGTATTCACCCTGCGGTAGATGCACCTATGCTATGAGTGTTTAAAGCCCCTAGGCTTAAAACACTCTCATTACCAGTGAACCCCAATTACAGGAGTTATTCTCAATTTTAAAACTCGATATGTCTGGATTTTTACCTGCATGAAACAAAAGACGACCACTTTGGTAGGTTTCTACCTACACCTGCGGTAGATGCATAAGGGATTAAAACACTCTCATTACCAGTGAACCCCAATTACAGGAGATATCCTCAGTTTTAAAACTCGAAATGTCTGGATTTTTACCTGCATGAAACAAAAGACGACCACCTTGGTAGGTTTCTACCTACACATCTTTTTACCCAAAGAAAATTATAAAAAAATAAAAAGCGACATACGCTACCACCTTCCCTAACTCCAAGGACACGATTGCAACAAGTTGAGTTACCAAGATATAATGATACCCGAACTCTGTGTCGGAAACTTTCGGCTCGGGCCCCTACTTCGCTACTTTGCAAATTTAAGCAGCAATACTTGTAATGTATGTGCTTTGCAACTCCCTGCAGTACTCCAAGCAAGGAAATAAATTTCACAAAAGTTTTTTGCTTAGTTTGCAGTTTTACGCTGTAATGGGACGGAGCAAGTTATAGTGTTTAAGTTGTCTGCTTATGCATCGCTGTGTTCTTTAAACTTGGGGCTACGTAGTTAATAAAAACAGGCTATGGAGGTAATATTAGTCTGTTCTTATTCTAAGAGCAAGAACCTCTTCTGATACAGAGAAGGAACAAGCTTTGATGCCTTAGTTTGCTGACTGCGTGTTGGCGATGGCAGAAGTAGAAGCAAAAGTAGGTAATTATGGTTCATGATAAACGATTAACTTAGTTATTTGTCTCATCACCGTGTTCTCTTTAAAACTAAGTTAGTGATTTATAAAAATGTACTAAAAAATACAACAAAAATCCTTCACAACTAATCATCTAGCCGCAAAAAGACTCAAAAGTAGTATTCGCGTCAAAAGATTTTCCCTCAGTAAAATGTTTCTAAGTAGTGTCATCATCAAGATCTTTCTGCTCTTACCACAATTGATTTGAAGTCGCCGCAGCAGCTGCTGCAGCATGAGTTCGTCTTCCATACAGCTATTGGCCGTCATCTCTGTAACCCTTCTCCCCATACTAGTGTGTAACTAAAAACAATTTTATAAGTAGGTAATTAATGAATAAAAGAATTAGACGAAATAGTAGGAAGCTTTTTCTAGCCCTTAACGTACTTATTACAGTAGCAATTTAAGCTTATTTATAATTAATTACTAATCAGCTGATTACTTGACATACAAGCTTATGTTTATTGTGCCGTGACGTAAATCTGATAGCCGGGGAGTTTTACCGGCCTTATTACTTCGTTGCCATGTAGATGGGAGATTATAAGAAATATACGAAAGAACTAGACTTATATTCATTTATTATATACATTTATTTATGAATGAATGGAGCACGCTAGCACGTTATTAGGAGATTTTTGCAGAATGTAGTAAGATACGAGCACTTGGTATTTGAACTTATGTTATGCTTGTGGCATAAATCATTGCTTATGATGAATATCAATAGTTTACCGGTAAGAACAAAATCTATAATCAAATACTTGACATAAAGAGCTATTATGAATTACTCATTCAGTAGGCTCACAACAACAGTAAAGTTTTTTTTTTTTTTTTGGGTTGGAAATCATCAAATGACTCCTCCCGCTCTGGGCGGAGCGAGAGGGAGTGTCAGACTTTTACTGACTAAAACCCACCCGTGTTCCTTCCGTTGCCTGTGTGCCGGGGCCGCGATATCCCTTTCGGACAAACTCGCAACCCTGGCAGGCATTGGCCCTTACGGACCCCGTCTGTTGGTGCTGACATCTCTTTGAGGCGCGCGTGGAACACAACGCGCCGTCGACCCGGGCCTGATCCTAATCGGACGGCGAGCTACCCATTGCCCACCGTCCGCAAGCCCGCGCCTACGGTGGCCGGAAGTCGGCTTGCGACTCCCGACGCCCGGGGCGTCTCCTGCGGCGACTAGGGGCGCGAGGGCGCGCATCTTGCATTTCCCTCGCGCGCTCCGCCTCCTCCTTCGCGAGCATTACTGCTTCGCAGAAGGAAGTGACGGCTTCCCATGCACTCTCGCTCCGGACCATGGCCTGAACCAGGGCCGGCCGCGAGAGATCGCCGCTGCCGATCGCCTCCGTGAGGACACGGCGGTGCCCCGCCCAAGCCGGGCAGACCTCCACCGTATGCTCCACCGTGTCCTCCGGGCGATCCACACAATGGTAACACCCGGGCGTTTCCTCCCGCTTTATCCTGAACAGGAACCTCCCGAAACAACCGTGTCCGGTGAGGACCTGCATCAGGCGGAAGGTGAGGACGCCGTGGCGCCTCTCAACAGTAAAGTTAACGTTATCATTTTTAATGCCAGCTTTCGTCAACGCGACGTTCAGACACTATCAAAAAAAAGTTTAGAATAAACGTTATTTTTTATTGTTGTTTTGATGAAAATCCGAAACACAATTAACCCTTTGTCAAGTCAATTGTGTTTTAAAACGACGATCTTCAACTGGAGTACATTTAATCATCTTACTTCTGTATTTTCGAGTATCCATTCATTCAACTCCATTCAATTCTAAACCCTATAATTAACGCTGTACAAAACAAAAGGATGGAAAACAAAACCATTTCAAAGGGAGTACTTCAACAATGTCTCTTTTTCCAATTTTTCGAAACTTCCCTTAACAATTAGTCTCTCAAAGCGTATCTCGGGCGGAATCCTTTCAATCGGTTTCCGATTGTTGCGTTGAATTACTGCAAATGGAAGAATCGTTGAACAAAACAAAGATATAAACCTTTTGTACGCAGCGTTTTATCTATCGGACGAAACCAATTAAAGGCTGGGAACTACATATATTGAATACATCCCCGAAGGGTCACTAAGTACTACTATCCTTTGTATGCTTGTTCATACACAATTGTTCGATGACAATAGTTACTCGGTTTAATAAGGTTAAAAATGGTACGGTTCATATCGTATAATAAAAGCCTTTCGTACATAAAAGGTGGTTGTTCACTGTGTAATAGTGTTATCTACTATTAAACATATTCAACAATGATTTGAGAAGTATTATGAAAATTTTCAGAGAGTCAAATGCGCTTAGGTCACTTTTTAACAATTTGGTAGATATTCCTTTTAGTCTTTATTAGTTACCAAACGTGAACTTCCCAAGCGAAAATTTAAAAAGTACCTTTTGTCGATTCGACACAAATAAAAGGCAGAAGAAGAATCAAGATGTTTAAAATAAATGAGAAACAATACAGATATAAGTTGTCTTCGAAATTATTGATCCCGAACCAACGAGATGGGTTCTTTAGGGTTCTGCGCGCAGAATAACAGATTGCTTTCCTACATCAGTTATAAAATAAGTGGTATCCAGAAGTCTCATTCATTGCAGCACTTAAAAATTGCAGACAAAATTGTGCTATGGTATTTAGAAGTAATTTGAAATTATTCTTCTGTTGCTGATGTCATATGTCTTTAGACTAACTGTAATAAACTAAGTAATGTATGTAGTAGTGTGTTGGCAGTCATTCCAATAGACGATCATACTGGCCTGTTCAAAAACATGACATTAACCTTACCGATGAAGACGTTGAACTCTCTCGCTCTTCTCAGCATAGATTTTATTCGTGTATGTGTGGACCTTCTATATCATTTCATAGTTCGTGGCACTGCTCTATAAAAATTGGCTATTCTACCGATATTTCGGGATCGGATGTCCGGGTTTTATTGTTTTTCTATTGATTAATGCTGGCGCTGTGTAAAATTGGGGCAGAGGTAATTGTTTAAGGACGTGATTCGGGACTGAGTGGCGATTCTGTTTCGCATAGATAGATACTGCTGATCGGTTATTTTGTTTTCTGATTTTATATTTACGTCCCCTGTTTGATCAGGGATTGAAAAGATTTTTCCAAATATAGTCAATCAGTTCAGTACCTATCAAAACAGTTTGTTTTTTTTAAGAAAAGCTGTTCAACTCAGTATTACAATATACCTACGCGTGAGCCTATATAACCTGTATGTATGTTTTCTTATACATGTTGAAGAAGGTACATCATTAATACGCCATAAAGTTAACAAATTAAATACAAAACTTAGGCAAAAAAATCTAAATTTAATTCAAGAATTAAAGAACTGTAATAGTGAATTACAATTATGTAATACTATGTATGATACTGACACTCAGCACCTACAGGATGAATTGTTTGTTAGGGAATATGCTCTAAAGGATATCTTTAGTAAATATGAGGCTTCTCAACAAGACCTGAGTAAGCGCTTGCAGGAGGCTAATGAGTTGGCAGACCTGGTCAAGTACAATGCGGAGAGGTATGAGTCTCTGACAAATAACCTCTCTTTTAGCTGTGCCTGCTCCCATGAGCCCCAACCTCAAGTGGTTCCACCTACACCATCTGTGGCTCAGCCTGTACGTAGCTGTTTGGATGACAATAGAATTCATAATTTTATTAAGACAACTTATGTATTCTCTGACAAATTTGGTCAAGGTTTTGGTAGTGTATTTAATCAGTGTTCGCAACAATATGTAATTAATAATTGTTCACCCGGTGCCAGTATTAGCCAATTAATTAATAATATTAAATTGACAAAAATAAACCCCGGTTCCACTGTTATATTATTATACGGGGATAGTTTAACTGTCAGGAAAAAAGACATAATTGAATGTGTCCATTTGATGTTACATCTCAATGAGACCAATAGTTGTAAATTTATTTTCTGTGCCTTGCCTTATTCTAAATATTTGTCTAATGAGAAAAATAGGCACATTAATAAATTAAATATGTTAATTTATAATAGGACTTGTCGTCACAATGAAGCTATTTTATACTTTGATTGTAATCAATTTATTGCTGATTACAAACTGACAAATTATACTATGTATTTGCCACCTAGTTGTAGGAGACAAATTGCTAATCTTTTAGCATACAATATACACAATGACACTGGTACTTGTAGTGTACCATCGATTACTGTTAGTAGTGGTACTAACACTACTTTTGATACGCCTTGTAGTTTAAACTATTAGGTGCGACAACGGATAAGCCGCATATGTTCAATGTTGTACATCAAAATATGCAGGGTCTGTCTGGCAAAGAACTAGAGTTAAGTTTATTTATGGAAAACTATGATGTTCAGGTGTTATGTTTGACTGAACACTGGTTGAAAGAACATGAAGTAGTGTTTATCAATGATGATTTGTTTACTGTACAAAGTGCATTTGTAAGAAAAAATGCTATTCGCGGTGGGTCTTTAGTTCTTGTTTCAAACAAGTTGAAATGTAAACAACGTCTAGATTTAGTTAATCTTTCTATTGAGCGCACTATTGAGTTGTCTTGTGTTGAACTGGAGCGATACGTTATAATTTGCGTTTATCGACCCCCATCTGGGGATTTTATTCGTTTCGAATCGGTAATGGAGGATTCACTCAATAGGCTAAAATCAAGTAATAAAAGCATAATTTTATGTGGCGATTTCAACATTAATATTTTAGAGGTTACTCCATTGAGTATTAGACTTCTCAATCTGTTCAGGTCTTATAATTTAATTAACTTGTTTTTTGAACCTACTAGGATCACGGCATCTTCGTCGACTTGTCTCGATAATATTTTTAGTGATTATGTTGCCAAAAATAAAATAGTTTTAAGTGACTTAACGTCTGACCACTGTGGTTTATTGGCTAGCTTCCCTATGCCATTAAATAAAAAGCCTCATAAAATAGAATGCAGGCCTTATACAGCTATTCGTTGCATCAAGTTTAAAAACAATATAGCTCATAGAATTACACCATCTATAGTAGAACACCAGAATCCTAATGAAATTTATGGAGCCCTTTTTGATGTTGTGCAAAAAGAGTACCAATCTATTTTTAAGACCAAAACCATTAACATTAATGGCACCTCCGTTGGCTTTAATCAATGGGCTACTCCAGGTATTTATAAAAGTAGAGCGACACTATACGAGTTATATGGTTTGAAAAAATACAGGTTTGATACTCCTTTCCTAGAGTATGTCAAAAAGTATTCAAAATTATTCAAAAATATTTGTGCTTTTGCTAAATCTAAATTTTTAAGCGATACAATTAAAAAATCTAATAATAAAGTAAAAACCACTTGGAAAATTATTAACAATGAAACGGGTAAGTCGGTTAGACATGAAAAACAACTTGAGATTATGGTAGACGATAAATTAGTTAATACAGCAGCCGACGTAGCCGAGGCATTTAATGAGTTTTTTGCCAACATACCTATAACTACGACTCGCTCCTTGAATTCGTCCCCGTCTAAAGCTGAAAACATTTTGCATAGTAGTGTGCCTAAATGTAGTACCTTATTTAGCTTCGAACATGTAACGCCTCGTGATGTAGTTAATGTTTTTAACACACTCAAGTCTAAAAACACGGGTGATTACTGGGGCATCTCCATTAAACTTTTAAGTAATATAATAGACATCGTAGCCCCCTATCTAGCTGTTACTTTTAATAAATGTGTTGATTTAGGAACTTTTCCTGACCTCATGAAAAATAGTAAAATCATACCATTATTTAAATCAGGTAATAAAAATGACGTTGGCAATTTCAGGCCTATTTCTATTTTACCAGCATTTAGCAAAATATTTGAAAAGTTAATACTCAAGCAGTTGCTAAAACATTTTAATTTAAATAGCCTCCTTCATAATGAACAATATGGCTTTACAAAAGGTCGTTCGACTACAGATGCGGGTGTTGCTCTGCTGAAACACATATTTAACGCATGGGAGAACTCGCAAAATGCTATTGGGGTTTTCTGTGATCTCTCCAAAGCCTTTGATTGCGTGCACCATGACACGCTTTTGCGTAAACTGCGTCATTATGGTGTGCAAAACGAAGCTCTCAACGTTATAAATTCGTATTTACATAATAGGTCCCAATGTGTAGATGTTGATGGTGTGAAATCTTCCGGGCTACCAGTTCAGTTAGGTGTACCTCAAGGCTCAATACTGGGTCCATTCTTGTTCTTAGTGTATATCAATGACTTACCATTCTATTTAAAGGGTATCTGTGAAGTTGTACTGTTTGCAGATGATACCTCTCTTATTTTTAAAGTAGGCAGGAATAGACAAGATTTTGACGATGTAAACAGTGCACTCTCAATGGTTACAGATTGGTTTACGACAAATAACCTAGTTCTCAATGCTAAGAAAACGAAATGTGTAAAGTTCGCCCTACCTAATGTTAGAAATCTAGGTCCCAACATCGTCTTAGATAAAGAGGTGCTTGAATCCGTAAATTCGGCAGTTTTTCTGGGCATAACAGTAGACGCCAAACTTCAGTGGGGCCCACATATATCGAGCCTAGCGGGAAGGCTCAGTTCCGCCGCCTACGCCGTCAGGAAAGTAAGACAATACACTGACGTTGATACAGCTCGTTTAGTCTATTTTAGTTATTTTCATAGCGTTATGTCCTACGGTCTTCTGCTGTGGGGCAAAGCTGCTGATATTCAAAATATATTTGTCCTTCAAAAACGAGCTGTTCGAGCTATTTACCAGCTAGGTGCCAGAGTTTCTCTAAGAGATTTTTTCAAAGATATTGGTATCCTCACGGTGGCATCTCAATTCATCTTCGCCAATATCTTATATATTAGGCAAAATATACACTCATACACTAAAAACAGTGATTTTCACAATGTTAACACTAGAAATAAGGACAAACTACGAGCTCCCTTTCACCGGCTTCATAAAGTTCATAACTCATTTGTTGGGCTTGGTATAACTTTTTATAACAAGCTACCCTCTTCTTTGGTAGATTTGCCTTTTAATGCGTTTAAAACGATAGTAAAATCCAAGCTTTGTTCAAAGGCATACTATTCTATCAACGACTACTTAAATGATAAGAATAGTTGGTCGCTGTAGTTAACTCAAGACAATGTTTATGTTTTTTCTCCAGCTTACCCACTGACAAGTTATATGAGTTTATATAAGTAATTGTTTAATTTATTTGACTATAAAAGTCAAATTATTTAAATTTAATTATTGTTGACATAA
The DNA here is from genome assembly GCA_916701695.1 of Agrochola macilenta. Classification (NCBI taxonomy): domain Eukaryota; kingdom Metazoa; phylum Arthropoda; class Insecta; order Lepidoptera; family Noctuidae; genus Agrochola; species Agrochola macilenta. The sequence continues at coordinate 1,454,750 of OU753554.1, read as the reverse complement.
TCTACTCATCACAATGTTTTTTTTATGAGTTGTATTGCAATATGTGGTTAGCTAGTGACCTCGACAATTGATCATATTATTTATTACTATTAGTAATTAACTGTTTGTTTATTTATTTTACCTCGATGGTCCTAGTTTATCATTTATAACTTCCAGTTACAACTATATGTAAGCGGGCACGCCCTTTATGCCTGGTGGGTTTTATTAAGATATTAAGTTCTGTTTACGTTTTGTTATTTATTTCTGCCTGAGTATAGTTCTCGATGATTTTGTTTGGTATATTGGCGTGTGCTAGTTTATATATGGCTAATAATTTAAATTATGTTTTGTGTTGCTTAATGTAAATTATTTTGAATACTATTATATAGAATCTTTTTTTTGTTCTTCTAACTGAACAGACAGCTGTGCAGCTGGGGAGTTTGTTGCGCCACTTCTTCTTCCCAGCTAATGCACTAGGAAGTGGTGAAGGGTGGGCGTTTTGGGGGACTGTCTTATGTAATTTTGACGTTCGAAAAGTGCTGATTCTCAGCCTAGTTTGAATAAATGACTTTTGATTTTGATTTTGATTTTGTACGACAATTTTTAAGTTGGTAAATGTTGCTCGTTAAAAATGGCTAAAATCTACCGTCAACTAAATTTCTATTGCCAAAGAGCAATTGTTGTGGTCAGCTGCAAAACGACAGCAGCTTTAGGGTGTTGAAAGCGCTCGCAATAAATGGACGAGCGTGATATCGGAGTACCTACCGCTTTCTTAAGAAACCCAAGCTTAACAAAACAATTAAATCTCAGTGTTGCCCAAAAAATATTAGAAAATAATACACCCTTTTCAATTTCCCGAAAACCCACTCAAATTAGAAATCTCACCTCGCCACAAAATATAATTAATTTTAATCACGGAAATTGCGAAATTTCTAATTTATCGTCCATAATAACCCTACCAATGCCGGCGAATTTTAGTTTTGAAATAAATCTCGGCTCGAGCGGGGCTATTGTAGAATTTGAAATACGAACCAGAGTGCCATCGAAACTTTTTCAACGTTTCGTCCGTCCGTCTGTAGCACAGGGTTATCTCTATTCTTCTCAACGTTTTCATTTAAAGTCGGTCTTTAAAAGAATGTTTGGCGTTGAACGGGTGTTGTTTTCGAATGATATAACTGTTTTATGTTTTGTTTTTTCAAGTTCTATGGGTAAATGTGTTTTAAAGTTAATTGGCTAACGAACTTGTTTGCAGTTGTTTCAGTTCTGAGAGAACTGACATGATTGCATTTAAGCTTTGTTGCCTTCACTTGTCTTCTATTGTTCAATATTTTAATTTAAAATATATTCAATATATCCAGCTGTCTTCAGCATTATTGACTTCATTAATTACTGTGGTGTTCAGCAGTTTATCTCACTCTAGTGTTGGATAAAGGCTTTTTTTTATTGCGAAATTCTACTATACATGGCTAAAAAGCTTTATAGCTTTCCAGCCATGAATAGTAGATTTAAACAAGATATAGAAAACAAGTGGTGACTGCGAACCGTCCTTATGGATGATTTTTTTAGCATCCATAATAGGCAAGTATGGATCGGCCTTCCGCATGCTCGTTGCATAGTATTACAAAAAATCATACCCGCCTTAATACCTTGTTTCGTTACCGCAGCGAGAGGGTTGGCTCAAGTCCAGTAAAGGAAGCCCGATAGAGGTTCTTGCATTACCTCCTATTTAGAAAACTGTGATTCTAACAGTATGCATGTACAATAAGTACATTGGTAGATAATTGCCTTTCTCATAAGTTAAGCGATTTTAACGTGATTTTCGGGGTTTAATTCCAAACTCGGCAAAAATGATACAGGGTCGCACACATGAACAGTAATTTGTCTAACATCAGGTGCGTTTTAGTAGATTTCTAATAGTTTTTTTTTTGTGGGTGGCAACCCTGACAAGCGTTTAGGTAGCGTCGTCTGCCCCGGCGCGATACCATTCGATCGCTATTCAAACAAACACGCTCAAACCTACTTTTGTTTCTTTTACTGAAGCTTAAAATGTAGGTTAGCACGAACTATTGTTTTAGCAAATATCAACCATTTTGAACCGTGTTTTTTATTATTTTGAGTATCGAGAGGAACTGTGTCAGGTGTGTTTGATGAAGCCGCTTTTTCAACGTGACCTTTTTGAAGATGGGTTGTGTAGAAACTAAACAAAGAGGTGTTTGACCGAAATGTATGTTGAGAAGGGTATGTAACCCTTAGTCAATTCTTCTCCGTATTGCGGTAAGATGGGTATCAGTAGACGAGGAAGGAGGAAAACATCAGTTTATGATTAGTACGTAAATTAACTGTCATCATATCGTAAACCCTCCGTTATGATGTTTTAAACATGATATTTTCTTACCGTCTTATTACAAAAAACTGCATAAGTAATGGTTTAAACCAAGACTAAAAGGTCTTGGATTGTTACGGTAACAAAGCTAGTACCAGCCTCAAAATGTGTCCCGATTACAAAACGAAGACCAATCGAGGATCAGTTAGTACCAAAGAAGGTTCATGGTTCAAATAATATCCACAGATAAGAAACAAAAATGGCATTCTTTCATTCGTTCACGCAGGCTTTATTTGAAGCAACGTTCTGTTTCTCTAAATGTTGATATTGTAATAACACTTGAAATGCTTAAATAATTATTTATCAATACCAAAATATGTCTATTATTTTTTGTTTAGGTTACAATATATTGAACAAGCAAAACTTGTACTTTTTATGCGCTTTTTATAATCAAGTTATCATTATTTTTTAACATCTCTGTTGAGGTTTCTTTTGTGAACGAAACGTTAGTTGGTAAAAAGCTGTCAAGTTGACTGAATAAACGTGAGTGACGTTTCTCTTGGGAAAAACAACTCGAAAGGACTTATTTTATTAATGATAATTCCTGAATATTATCAATTCCACTAATCGAACCTGAAATATCCATTGAAAAACATCCAGAGATTCGGCGATGGACGCTGGGCGCTCGTGAGCTTGCTAGACAACCTCTAGCGTGAAGTGCACCGACTTACATACGGCGGCGGCGCGCGTAATTTTAAAAGCATGTTTATGTTACGTCCTTTACATATTAATAAATAAATGCACTTCTTATTTGTATTCATTGTTCTTAATATACCTAACTGTAAAGCTCAATACACACACAAGGCGGGTGCGTATCGGGTGAGGGTCGGTACGGTACGGTGAGTGAGACGCCGTATCACCGTACCGTACCGAAAGGGCGTTCCAACTACCGTTCTTGGATCGCGACGCTGCACGCTGTTACGACACAGAGGTACGGTACAGACAAAAAACAAATTTCTTATATAGTTTGTATAACATTTAATGAAGAAAATCCATTTCTATTAATACATAACTGACCCCATCAGCATTTACTTTCTTTACTCTTAAATGAGTTCATTCTATTGGTCCAATTACTGTAGGAAAATTAGCAATACTGGGGAACTTCCTAATGCTTTTCTCCTATTTATTTAGAGTAATAGGCATTTTTATAAATCTTCAGGACATCTGCTACGTTTTTACATGTTTTGTTGACAACTGGTTGAGACACACCATATTAATCAGCTATATAGTCTTGAATCTACGAATAAAACAATAATATTAGTATATTATTATTGGATTTTGTCTAATATTAGGTTAGCATTGACCAAGGCTAGGTACTTACATACTTAATGGCGAGCCCATTTGCGTAATGCGCAAACCACTTGCACTTCAGGATTCAATGGGCATCCTCGAGGGTCGTGGGATAAATCCTCACGTAAAACATCCACAATTTTTTCTCCAAAATGTTTTGTGAACCTATACATATTATTCTAAAATCTTCGTCACTCAATTCAAAAGGATTCACACGATGTTGGTGTTTGTAAGATCTCCGAAAAATTTCCAGCGTATCCAAATCTTCCAAATCCATCAAGTCAATCATAATAATATATTTTTTTACAATTTTTATAAAAATTGACAAACAATATTAATCAACGTAAACGTCAAATAAATTAGTACCAAAGATAAACTAGGGGACTCGGCGGACTAACTTTAGTACCATAAATAGTTCTGAAACTACTGATAAACTTCATTTTATAATAACGTTTTAATTAGTCATGGTACTAAAGCTAGTACTAATCCCAGCACCAAATTTAGACCGTGTTTTGGAATAAGACGGTTAGAGTTTGCCCAAGACACATTAGGTACCTACTTACTCTAAAAACGAGTCATAACTATCGTTACATTACAATTGGTATCTATGGGCAGAAACGAAAAGAATATGAAACACCGTTCCTACAACTGTAAAACCAACCCATACCCACACAAGCCACAAGTCAATAACTCTCTCACGGCAGCAAAAAGTCGATAAATTATAACTTTTACAGCACACACGTGTGAAATGACGGTAGTCGCAAAAAATCCGCAACACCAACAACCACTATAAATGCAAATGAAAACGTCGTATCCTGATAAAAAGTGGCACTACGAATTGTGTCGCACACACGACGATGTGACGAATGTGTCATGCGTGGTGACGGGAATTCTGTAAGTGCTGACGAATTGGCACTAAAATTCTAGGTACTTTTTTTTTAGGAATGGAACATGAAGTTGTAACTTTCAGCAGTACTTTTCTGTTGAAAAGTTTATATCGGGATCAATTCTGGCACAGTTAAAACAGAGCTTTGAGAGTTCATTGTATTGAAACTGCACTAATACAAAACTGATACTAAGACAAGCATTTATATGCATTGCTGGTACTGTAGGCTGCACGCCAGTGGTAACACTGTACAAAATGCAAAGCTATTATCCAAATAACGACGACATAAATGATTAAAGTTTGAATAAAACTATATATGCCTGAATAAAAATGTATCTGAAGGGTCACAACGAGTGTGCGTCACCGCTGCAATGGTAGTGACGGAGGACGTGATGACGAGGATTCAGCAAGTGATGGAGACGAACGTAACTAAAGTCAGCAAGGGCTGACTGACATTCTCAAAAACACACATAAAACTCAAAGTTTTAATTACTGTGTTTTTGAAGATGCTGTACTTATTACAGCTAATATAATTAATTCAGAATATATTTAAATTAAGTAAATAAAAACACGAAACATGCTTATCTAGACACATACAAGATGTAGAAGACATAGTGCTCATTTGTCAAAGAAATATTTTCGCTCTGCGGCTTTATTTGTCACTTACAACCAAAACAAAACACTCAAAAACATCAACTCTAATTAAGACAAACGACCCGAAATCCCTTAAAAACACAACGCCGTAACTTTGTACCAAAACTTGTTAATCTAACGAGTTTGCAAATGATTGTTGTATGAGATAATGACGTATCTTTAATGTAGTTATGCAATCAACTTGATATCAAATTAAAAAGTGTGAACATTAATTTAAATATGATGATTACGATGGAACGTCTGTTTACATTGGGTTGTGATCTAAAGAGGTTTTTATTTAATTATGGTTAACAGTAAACTTTTATTTTTAATCAGAATTAAAATAAAATGTACATAAATAACAACTTATACCTAATTATTCAATAAAAATAACAATATAATATCCCAACTTAACTAAAACTACTAGCAAACTAAAATATAGCATGGAAAAATTCATTCGCATCGCTGTTGAGTAGTAATGTACTCAAGAGGCAGCCGCTAGCCGTTTGGAGATTTCATTAAACACACCATGAGTTCTCGAACTCCAGGGCCCGAGGGTTAACATACAATTTTATTATCACATTGTGGCGGCATCTATATCGCCACATGCGAACTACGCACCACAGACCTGACGTCACACAAATCGTGCATCGCGCAATTAGAGTTTACCGCGCGACGACATGTACAAGCTCCCGACTTCAACCTCTGGGCAGTTGCCCGCCAGATACGACACCCGTCTGGTCGGAGGATCCTCCCTTTTCTATGGTGGATGAGTGAACTTTACACCCTGTTCCTCATACCCCTAAAACATTACCTGGCCCAATTTTGATGTATTTAGCTTAGATGAAGTTCATAATTATAAAACTAAAAAAAGGATGGAAGTGTTTTGTCGTCAAAGGAGACCAAGTATTCGTGTGTAATCCACAAACATATAAGAAGTAACGGGGGTCTTACTCTGCTTTAAAATTGATAGTCAAAATTCATCGTCAGTTCAAATTCAGGTAGTCAGTCATATTATACTGTTCAAGGGAATCATGTATACGAGAATTATCAGTATTGTTACTTTAAGCAACGTAGTGAGGTTCTACCAAGACAAAAAAGGGCTAAGTTTCACAACTTATTGTATCAACCACCAAGTCATAAAGATATTTATAAAAAACATGTGTTTAATATGTGTATACTGATTTATAATAACATTTCAAATGATTTAAAAATGTTGGACGGTCATCTATTTAAAAAAAAATTGACCGTTTGGCTACAGGAGAGTTGTTTCTATAGCATTAAGGAATTTATGGAATTTAAAAATTAATGTTAGGTATGTACTATTGAATGAAAATGAATAATTGTAATAATATTAATTGCATGATAATAATTACATAAATTGATGTAAGTAAATAATTTGCACGCTTGCTTGCAGGCAGAATACAAAGACTTTTAGGACATAAGATCTTTCCTTGAATTTGTATGTATTTTCTAGCAAATAAACATTTTTGATTTGATTTGTTCCGATAAATGCGACCATCCCAGAATTGTAAATCGATAGCCAAACGGTAATAAGTGACCGATTATTCCGAAATCATGAATAAGTCTTTTTTTATATTCGTAATTTCAGACTAATCCGACAGTTATAATGGCAATGAAATTGAAATTATTTATTCAACATACATACAGTAGGTCGCATGTCAGTGGTAACAAAATCAGTATAAGCGGGCCTCTTATTCTATCCTCCAAAACTCCGAAGACCTAAGAAAACCTAGAACAGCTCAAGATCTGAGTATTACTACCGACTTGCGGTCGACTGTACTATTTAAACATATCAAAGTGAAAAGTCATTTATTCAAAATAGGCTGAGAATCAGCACTTTTTGAACGTCAAAATTACATGAGGCATTCCCCCAAAACGCCCGCCCTTCACCACTTCCTAGTGCTTTAGCCTTGCATATTCTACATTGCTAACTATAAATTGATTGGAAAAGAGTTAATAAGCAACATTTTGAGGCTGGTACATACAAATTTTATGGATCATCGCAGCTTTTTCCATGTAAAAATGAATGTAAAGCCAATCTTTTTTTTGCAGTGGAATTAATTTAAATTTTCGAATAAACACCACTACATTTTTTATTATCATTGGCCACCCGCATGTGAACATGCCTTATCGCCACAAATGAACTGAATTCCATAACGCTGAAATAATAATTTAAAGTTCACTCCGATGTGATTGGGAAAGTATTAACTACTTTTTACAAGCTTTTTATTATATATCTAGGTTGACTTGTAATACTATGTGGCGTATTATGTTGACTTTTAGATAAAATAAACGACACGAGGGCTTATTATTATTATATACATTTATATATACTATTATTTATTTATTAAATACACACACACATAGCACAGACACACAAACTACTACATATATATTACTAGCAGCGCCCCACGGTTTCACCCGCATAAGTCTCGATCCCGTGGGAATATCGAGATAAAAAGTATTCTATATGTTAATCCAGGTTATAAACTATCTGTGTGCCAAATTTCATCCAAATCCGTTCAGTAGTTTTTGCGTGAAAGAGTAACAAACATCCATACATCCATGCATACTCACAAACTTTCGCGAGTAGCATCTAAAGAATAACCGTCGAGTGAAAGGTTTTGAGATCGATCTTTATATTGATGGACTATCATGAACTAACTAATTAGCCAGACATTGCTATTGCTAGACCACTGGTTAAAATAAGTTCATAAACGATATTATTACGGAAAATTTGTTTACTTTAACTACAATATTACATATTATACTAAAATATTATATATACAGTTCAATTACACTTCTGCTACTTCTCCCGCTCTGAGCGGGAGGGCGAGTCAGACTCTTACTGATTCAAACCCACCCGTGTTCCTTCAGCTGCCTGTACGTTGCCAGAGGCCACGGTATCCCTTTCGGACTTTCTCGCGACCCCGGCAGGCATCGATCCTAACGGACCCCGTCAGTTGTGCTGACATCTCCGAGGCGCGAGTGGAACACAATGGCCAAACGTCGACTGACATATCATTAAACGTTAACGTTTAAACGATATGGTCAATTTTAGCTGACCATTTCATGAAATGGTGGAACACTTCAATGAAATTATCAATTCTAAGAAAGAAAGAAAAGAAAGAAAGAAAAAAAATGCGTTTATTGGCATTACATTAGCAGAAAAATACACCTTATAACTAAAAAAAAACAGAAAACAATGATTATAATGCCAATAGGGCCTCAGCTCAGCATAGATGTCAGATGGCAACACACAGTGTACCACCTGACGCTGATTTTCAGCGTTTTTTTCAGCTAAGATCTGGCCAACACCTACAGGTAGGTATAAACACAATATTTTTAATGCTATTTACTTTTAGAAGTATATTGTAATATTACTAGGTAAATAAATTAATATTGTAACAGGTTTATAAAATACTCAACGTTATACGAATCAACATAATACATTAAAATAAACCAGATTTTTGTGTGGTATTATTTGACACAAGCGTTTTAACATTAACAAAAAATCAATCTACCTAGTCTTTTCGGGTTTTCCGGGTCGGCTTCTAGGCTAACCAGATGCAGCTGAATATCAGTATTTTACATGGAGCGACTGCCTGTCTGACCTCCACAACCCAGTAACTGGGTTATTACCCAGTTACTGGTACCCCTATAACCCTTGATACCGATACCCCTTGGTAAGACTGGTTGCCAGACTTTCGGGCTTCTGACGACCCGTAACGACTGTCAAAGATCCACGAATTATAGCCGGGACCAACAGCTTAACGTGCTTTCCGAGGCACGGAGGTGTCTCAGTATGTAAAGATGGTCACCCATCCACGGGCCAACCCCGCCAAGCATAGCTTAACCTTTTGGATCAACCAGTGCGGTTGTTATTACTTAGCCACGAGCTTCTCATTATCATTAACAACAAAATGTATTTATATTATAATGTATACAATTTATATGACTACTGTCACTTTATAGTCAGAGAAATTAATTGTTTTGTTGTTGTTGTTCATATTCTATGTCAATATGCATTTCATAAAACTGGCAGTCAATTTGCTTAACAACTATTTCCCTGACTGTAACAACATTGAAAATTGAGATGTAACTTTATCGTTTATCCAAAAAAAAAAAGGTTATCAGTCCCAACTTAGCTCAAAGCTAAATTACGAACAGCTATTAATATTCAAGCTGCAGCTATACGAGTATCTGAGTGGCTTAGCATCGTTTGCAGATTGTTTTAGTTCCCACGAAACTGCAAGCTGCAAGTTTTGCTTGTCACTGTATTAGTTAAAGTACGGTGTTGCTAACTGAAATATAGTTTGTTTTGATTTTCACTTAATACTTATTTACGTCTCAGCAACACGAAAAAAACATGTCAAAAACTGTACAACCTTGGACGACTAAAATTGTGTATAAATAATATACTCTAATTGTGTACTTGATTTTTGTTGTTACATTATGACGTTACTCTATTGACTGTTCTTTGTAGTTTAATCATTTACAACAGCAAACAGTTTTGTGAACAGATTTACAAGTCAGGCTTTAGGAAACAATGGTCAAAGGGCTAAAATCCATGTCTATTCTGCTTTAAGGTATGGAATAACTGTATGGGGGAATTTAACTGATGCCCAGAGGGCATTCATAGCCCAAAAAAAGTGTGTACGGTCAATTTTCAATCTAAAGTGGACAGACTCTTGTGAACCTGTATTTATTAAGCAATAGCTGCTTACTTTCCCATCTTTGTATGTATTAGAAACCTGCAAATTTATAAGAAACAATTACTCACTTTTTTTAAAGATGAAAAGGCTATGTTAAAGAGGAAAATAGTAGAAAAGCCACTAGTAGTCCCGCGTAATAGACTAAAAGTATGCAACAAAAATTGTTATACCACGGCGGTGAAAATATATAACCACATAGCCGAAGAATTTAGAAGTGATTTAATGAATAGAATTGTATTTATTTTTATTAATTGCATTGTAATCTAAATTTGAATTATGAAATTATTATTAGTATTTTTATGTAATTGCTAAATACTGTGTACTGCATGCTAAGTATAACCAAGATGTAAAATCTGAATATTTGCACGGCTGAAATGCTTAATATAGTGAAACCCACAGATCAAGAACTTATGTTAGCTACCTATATTCTTGCAAATAAATATATCATTCATTCATGAATGAATTCATTTAATAGAGTATTTATAAAATTATACATACCTATCTACTTATTCAACAAACCTTAAAAAACTCGAAGCATTTATTTCAAATAAGCCAGTTACAGACACTGACAGCATGCTAGTTGCCCATTCCAAAGTGTAGTAGGTACCTATGGATACTCTTTTAAATCAAAATATTGTTACAAAATAATATTGGTTACATAATTCATGTAGAAATTATACATGTGAGAATTATGTAGTTAAAAGCGTCCGTAATAAAAAGATTAAAAAAACAATTCAAACATTTTATTTAATTAAAACGCATGGATGATACTACTCGAGCCTCTATCAACACGATTTATGAGTGAGCACGATATATCCCGTCAGGTACTAAACAACGCGTCTTATTCACACTATTTTACAAGAAACTAACCACCTACTAAAGCGGCAACTACTAACAAACTTCCAAGATTACTTGACGTGAAGAACTTAAGTCATCGCGTTCGTAAACCGAGCATATTAAACTGTATACGTGACGTCAGAGCTCCCCACATTAGGGCTCAAACAACGTGTGCTTGTAATTACCATTTTAATAATTAAACGTGTGCCGACTGTTAGGGTGACGTGTCGCAGTCTACACTCTGCAGTCTGCAGAGCTCACGATAATTGACGTAGGTTTTACTGGCATTTTAGTTAAAGCCTATTTAATAGTTAACTCTGCAATTTGAAATTGTTGATGTGCATTTTCCCGTTTGATGTTTTGATTATTCTCTGATGTGCAGTTTGTTTTATAGTGATGTGTTAATTAAGCGCTTTAAGTGTTATGTTTGTATTTATTTGAGTTCAGTTTGCTTTATTGGCATTTTGATGAGGGTTGGTGTGGAATTTGCTCTACGCTTTGTTTCTATTATGAATTAACTTTTAGAATGTTTGTAGTGGTTTATATTTTCAACATAACGCTTAAATATTAAGGAAGTTGTAAGGTGACTAGACCGACCACTGTGTACGTTTAATATTTTGAAAGTAATTATTAAAAATATTTTTATGGAACAATAATTTTTTGTCATAGATTCTTGCAATACTGCAGACCTGTATCGTCTAACGAGGACTTAACAGCCACATTGTGTTGCATTTAAACTTGTCACTGATAACATGAATGATGGACAAATAGAAAAAGCCGCAGTTTTAAATGCCCAATGAACAAGTATTATGCAAACTACTATTTAACGTCACTGTTAATTTATAATCAGTGTTTTTGCAAATGCGTGACTGAACATTGTTTTTATAATTATTTTGTGAATTCGGTTTGTATTTAAAACACTATTTGTAAGTAGATAGATAGAGGTAGAATACTCTTCATTGTACGCACCATAAAAATTACAGATATTATAAATATACATTGTCTTTAAGAAACAAAATAAAAATATTTTGACATTGAAAATACTTAGTGAATAAATAGTTAACGACTATGTAGTTCCATTTAAAACGGGTTTCTCTATTTTCCAAAACTTGATAATCTTTCAACGAAAAAGAAAACAGGCATTGAACATGTCGTATACAAGTTCAAACCCATGTTTGTTTGTATGTAGAATTGTAGATAGTCGGCGAGCACCTATCTAAACGTTACAAGATGTTCACATCTTATCAAAATAATTGTCTCCTGTTTCGACGACTAGTTTGGCAGTGGGTGGCCTACTTATACAGATCAAAAGTGTAACTATGACGTAGTAACACTCTAAAACGCGCCAATCTGGCCCATTATGTACACGCCCCATTAACCAATGGGCAGGGCTGTCAGTATTAATCAACGAGCATCATTTAACCTGCCCTAATTCATCAGCATTTTTATCGTTATGGGTTCTATGCACGCCATCCCATGATCGTGTTTTAAAGACCGTCCCCATACGGTTAACTGTGAACGAAAACATCGTGAGGAAACATGTGTACATGTCCTATCTAATCTAATCAAACTAGCTTGTATTATCCTACTGCAGGGCAAAAGCCTCCTCACAATACTGTCTTTATCTATGGCCGACCACCGGCCAATACGGTATTAAGCTCATCCCGCCATCTACATGCACATGTCATGTACATATTCTAGAACCAAAACTCCAAAGACACGTCATCGACATCCACCAAGCCGCAAAGCTCATCCCGCCATCTACATGCACATGTCATGTACATGTCCAAGAACCAAAACATCAAAGACACGTCATCGACATCCACCAAGCCGCAAAGCTCATCCCGTCATCTACATGCAAATGTCATGTACATGTCCTAGAACCAAAACTCCAAAGATACGTCATCGACATCCACCAAGGCGCAAAGCTCATCCCGCCATCTACATGCACATGTCATGTATACGTCCTAGAACCAAAACTCCAAAGACACGTCATCGATATCCTGCTCTGTAAATTGACGTAGGCTGTCAATTTGCTTAAAAATAAATTCCCCTGGACCTAAATGTAGTCACCTCTTTTGTATATTCCGTGTACAGTCCGTCCAATTATAATTGAGAATTAATAGTCTCAATTATAATTGTTATGAAACCGCATCAGAAATATAGGTTACATTCAAAAAGAAACCTTACAGTATTAATGTAGGGTTCAAAATCCCCTTACCAAGAAGTCAAGATTACCCAGATAATCGTATCACAGAAAGCAAATCAAAAACCAATCTAAGAAAATGAAATAACCAGACAAAAATACAAGAAAATTTCACAAAACACGTCGAAGTCACATTCTCGGGATTATATTGTCGCGAAAAACGTCTATCGCGTTTCCAAATCGCGTTACCTCGGTAATTTGTCGTAAAACCGTATTTTATGAGGCCTTACATGGCCCATGTGACATTATAACTGAATATTTTCTATATTTCAACTATTCCTGAGGTAAGTCCCACGAATTCTGGGAATCGGTTATCGTAACTGAATACCTATTTAGAATTATTTGTATGTGTAAATAATGATTTATTACTGTCTGGTTCTTTCACAAAATACGGAAGGCCGATTCCATAATACGCGCACTAACACTTAGCTGGATTGTCCAGTGTCAATACACCTGTACTTCTGAGAACCTAAAAAGCGCCACTTGTGCCGCGATCAGCGTGGCCACCTATTAGGCCCAACTTATAATAATAACAAAATAAAATAGTTAAATTTACCGTCAATTCGAAAAGAAGAAGACACGGTGATCTCAAACGAACGGCAGTCGCGAGTGCGCCCGCGCTCCCTAAAGAGTAAGCGTGTCTATAATAGCCGCAGGAGACGCCCCGGGCGTCGGGAGTCGCGAGCCGACTTCCGGCCGCCGTAGGCGCGGGCTTGCGCACGGTGAGCAATGGATAGCTCGCCGTCCGATAAGGACCAGGCCCGGGTCGACGGCGCGTTGTGGTCCACGCACGCCTAAAAGAGATGTCAGCACCAACTGACAGGGTCCGTAAGGACCAATGCCTATGTCTGTTGGGGTTGCGGGTTTGTCCGAAAGGGATATCGCGGCCCCGGCACACAGACAACGGAAGGAACACGGGTGGGTTTTAGTCAGTTAAAGTCTGACACACCCTCCCGCTCCGCCCAGAGCGGGAGAAGTTATTTGATAATTTAACACCACCAAAAAAAAAAAAAGCGTGTCTATAATATGTGCGTGCGTTTTCGCTTGTCGTATGGAGGCAACGTTCTGTAGAGATCGTCTCATAAAAAATTCAAAATATTTCATTCCACAAAAGCCTACACTTACAAAACGTCAGAAGCTAGGTACACACCCTTCCACAAAAATTCTATAAAAACTATAGTAATGTCATGCAATTTAAATTAGACGATCTCTACCTCTCTATGTACTTCCAGAGTATGGTTTCTAGGAACAGCTTTTCCTGTGAATCTGACTGCTAGTATTTTATACCAAGTGTTTGTTTTCTTTGAATCTGTGCGGTGGGTTGTGAACTGCATCAGTATCAAAGCGATGTTGTGTACGTACGCTGTCGTCCTTAGGTCTGTCGTTTAATGTTCTCGGAACTGGGTCTTGCATAGGACCTTTATCTTTGATCAAATGAGTTTCTGATAATATTTGTGTAATGCTGCTGTTGATATTATAACGTCTTGAAGACAAAACTGGGATGTTTACAAAATATGACAATAATTTATTTTTTACCGTTTATTATACAGAAATAAATATTCATTATTAATTTTCTAGTTCACTAGTTAGCCATATTTATATTTCCATACAGTAGTATTGCCAAATTAATCAAAACAGGTAAATGTTTGACAGCTATTTGCGACGTTGCCAACTTTTTGGATGAACGCTCTTAAGATTTAAACCATATTTCAAGAAAAGGTGCATGAATGTATTTAACTAACCATCATTTAGGTGCTTGGACAGTTTTGTTGATGAGTCTGTATACAAAGCAGTATTATCCTCCTCAGTTATAAAGGAATCATAGTAAGTACTTGAGGTTTCATTTGAGATGATGATTGTCACTTGTTATTCATTTCAAGTTCAAAAAGTGGAATACCTCCACCCTTGTTTCGCAAATGACGAGGCACTCAGCTGAGGCTCAAAGCAATACAAAAAATCTAAAACGCAATCGCTTCTTCATGTTTTTATAATATTCAAACACAGAAGAAACACTATAAGAAAATAAATAAAATAGTAGGCAATAAAAGGACATGAATATCTGTTTTATATCACTAGCTAGACAAAATATACAGTGGCCATTTATAACATCGTTACCAGACCACTTGTGTTTATTTACGTAAATATTTCTATACAAGGACTAAGTTTTTGGCACTTAAGTTATTTTTTCTTCATAATTCCTAGTAGTTTTTAGGGTTCCGTACCTGAAGGGTGCTAAACAACTATTACTAAGCCTCCGCTTTCCGTCTATCTGTCTGTCTGTCAGCGAGCTGTATCTCATGAACCGTAATAGGTAGACAGTTGAAAATTTTACAGATCTTGTATTTCTATTGCCGCTATAAATAACAACAAATAATTAGATAAAGTAAAAAATTTAAAGAGTAACTTTAATGTTTACGTACCATACAATAAACGTTTCTCTTAGAAAAACAAATCTAACCCTGGCATGTGGGGTGTCAGTTTCTAGAACTCATCGACTAAAACAAAAATAGGTTTGAAACGAAGTTCTTTATCGCGCGTTGCGAAAGGGGGCTAGACGGAAAAAATTAAGACCAAAAGTTGTAACGACACTTTTTGCTATAGTTGTAAGCCGTGAGGTGTGCGCGTGTTTCTCTGTCTGTCTGTCTCTCTCTCTCTCTCTCTCTCATAGAAAGAGGAACTTCGTTCCATCCGGGTGTCCCTTGACACCTCTCAAGTTTATTTTATCTTCAAAAATGAAGAAATAGGGTAAATGATGTCAGTTTTAGAAAAAAATTGTTCGAGCACTATCTCAACAACTAAACAAGTTAGGAATTTGAAACTTCTGTATTTTTTCTTCGTTTAGTATTTTCATTTATTTGCTTAATATTGTACGGTGGTTCGAAACCCTTCATGTGCGAGTCCGGTTCGCACTTGGCTGGTGTTTTATTTAGAAATAATAAATAAAAATGTTTTGTCAAAGGGCAAAGCTACAACACACAAGAAAACAATTTTTTTAGGTTATCATGAAAATCTTGGAATCCTTATTTATAAAGACATAATTTTTTTACTCGATAGTAGGTGTACAATAAGTCACATAGCATCGGGTACGTAATTTTTCACATCAAGCTTTATTTAAAAACACAGGAAAGAGTGATAGAAACAACGCTCTGCAGAGCGGAATTTGTCTGAAATTAGATAATCGCAGACATGGAAGAGATTTCTTTAGAAATAAGCAACACCTTTATACGTATTTTTCTGTTCCTTTCTTCTTGTCAGTTTATATGTGTCTACATAAACTATTAAATTAAATTACATTTTATAAATGTGCTAGGAATATAAAAAATTACCACGTAGATACTGTACCGTACCGTAAACCTGGGAAAATACCCCGTTATTATTTTTACCGAGTACCATATCAACCGATACTTATACACTAAAACAAATTTTAAAAAATTGTACGCCTCGACAGGCAAAACATGTACGGATTTTTTACCTATATTTAAGATCTTGTATGCTCGATTTGTATGTAAACACATGTTTGACAAATAAATTATCTATTATCTTTTTTTTTCTTTTACTAAATACCTGTTACACGGTTTTTCCATTCGGAATTTCTCAGTAGCAGCCCGGAGTTTGGATTTGCGCCCGGTTAAGGGCAATAGGCTCGCTCCATATTACAAATGGGACTTAAACATAAGTGGCGAAATGTGAGTATACTATAGGTATCTACTTAGGTAGGCACTTCTGCCCAACCCCAAAGATTACAGGCGTGATGTTATTTTATGTTAAATACCTAATAATAAATATCTCACATTATCAAAAACGATTATGAATCGTATAAAAAAGTCTGGAATGAAAGCAAGAGGTTCTCGTTTTTTTTTTTTTTTTTTTTTTTTTTTAGGTAGGGCATCTCGTAGCTGACCACTGAGGTCATGACTACTCAACCGGACAATCCTGTGGCTGCCTTAAGCTTCTACACTCAAAGCCTCCAGCCAGGGGCAAAAACTATGCTAATTAAAACTAGGCGAACGCTCGCTAAGGGCACCCCCTGTGGGGTACGAACCTCGGCTTAGGGCGTTCGCTGGGGGGAGGACAGCAAGAGGGACAGGCTGGATCAATGATATATTATTATTATTAATCGGGGAGTTTAAAGCTACAGGCTCAGCATAATCGACGCGGGCTGGCGCATCGTCGAGCAAGGGTCGGGGGGGAGTATCATTTACTCGGGAGGGTCGCGATCGCGGACCTCGGCGGCGAGGTCGGAAAGTGTGTCGGTGTGTGTGTTTTCTTACTGTACTGGTTTCCCTATTGCTCTCCTGGAGGAGGGTTATGGGGTCGTCTGGGTCGGAAAGGATTTGCCTCGGGCGGCGGACTGTACTGATTTGACTCGGGAGATAATTGGCGGCCGCGACAACCAGAGGGTTGCGATGGGTGGCGGCGGAATCAAAGAAACGCTTGGAATTGCATTTTAGAAACTGGTGGATTGTGGGGAGTCTAAGGTCGAGGTGGAGGGTCTCGTTCCTACAGAACCAAGGGGCTCCCGTGGCCTTACGAAGGAATCTGTTCTGTATTACCTGCAATCTATGGATTTGACGGGGTTTAGCTTGGGCGAATACGACGCCCGCATAGGTCAGGATGGGGCGAATGCACGTTGTGTAGATTCGCAATTTGCACCTAAGTGACATTTTGCTACGTGCATTTAACATGGAGTGGAGTCTTCCGAGAGCGAAAGCGGCCCGCGCGCGGGCCTGCTTTATGTGGTCTGCGAAAGTGAGGTGTTGGTCGAGGACCACACCTAGATACTTGGCTCGCTTCTCCCAAGGGATCGGCTTGCCGAGCATGGTGATGGGTCGGGGCATTGGGGGTCTGTATCGAG
Organism: Agrochola macilenta; assembly: GCA_916701695.1. Taxonomy (NCBI): domain Eukaryota; kingdom Metazoa; phylum Arthropoda; class Insecta; order Lepidoptera; family Noctuidae; genus Agrochola; species Agrochola macilenta. The sequence continues at coordinate 1,436,942 of OU753554.1, read as the reverse complement.
CCAGCAGTTTTGAAAACATGACCGCTTGGCTCTTGTCGGGGTTGACTTCGATCCTCCATTTCCTAAACCAGGCGCCAAGGTTATTGACTGCGGTTTGGAGAATGCGGGCTATCGAGTCGGGTCCAGCGCCCTTGTAGTAAATGGCCGTATCGTCTGCGAACAGAGCCAACTGTGCCTTTTTACTCTTCGGGATGTCGCTGGTGAATAGAGTGAATATGAGGGGGGCAAGCACAGAGCCCTGAGGGACGCCTGCGCGGATGGGACGGGGAGAGGATATTGCGCCTTCGATGCGATAGCGGAATGTGCGATTCAACAAAAAGTCTCGTAAGATGAGCACGAGACGATCTGGCACACCGAGTTGGTACAGCTTGTATATTAAGCCGTTGTGCCAGACTTTGTCGAACGCTTTCGCTATATCGAAGAATACTGCACCGGTATACAAACCACGCTGGAAGCCAGCGCTTATGTGTTCGATTATCCGGTGGGCCTGATGCACGCTAGAGTGCTGGGTGCGGAACCCAAACTGTTCGTTGGGGATGAGGCCCTTTGTCTCGGCGTAGTCTCTGAGACGCTTATAAATAAGCCTCTCGTAGACCTTGCCGAGGACTTTGAGCAGACTGATGGGGCGGTAACTCGAAGGCTCGGTTTTGGGTTTGCCGGGCTTCGGGATACCGATGACGGTGGCGTCTTTCCACACTTGTGGGAAGATATTGTTGCTTAGGGCACCATTGAAGATGGTGGTCAGTAGCATTATCAGGTGGGCAGGGAATAGCTGAATCACCCTATTAGTGATTCCATCAGAGCCGGGGGCTTTACGGACTTTAAGACCCTTGATGATGTCGTGCACTTCGTCCGGTGTGACGGGGGGCAGAGGACTTTCAGGGTCTTCGACGGGAGGGAGAGAGGCTCTACGTTCGACTTCGGCGTCTACCTCTAGGAGGTGAGCTTGGTTTGCTGGGACTTGAGTTTCCTCTGAAGTTCCCAGAAGGCTAGGTGGCTCGGCTCTAGTTCGCTCAGCATCTTGTCCCAGCTCGCGTCACGCAGCTCCTGTATGCGTGTCTTTACAGATCTCTGTAAATAGCGCATATGGACTTTGTTAGCGTGGCAGGGAAAGTTACTGTATGCACGAATGGCTGCGTTCTTCTCAGTCAATAGGTCACGCACATCGTCAGGTAGTTTCCAGCGGGGGTCTTCCCCCACTGGGACTTCCTTCGAGCAGTCGCTCACGACGGATTGTACGTGATCAGTGAGTGAGTCGATCGCGGCCGTTGTTGCTGCGATAGAGTCGAATTGGTCGGGGATAGAGTCCAATTGGGGGGACGTGTTGGATTTCAGCTGGGTGCTTACTTTCCTCCAGTCCGTTACCCTTTTGGTGGTCGGGGGGCGGTTGGGGTCGGGGAGACCTATGCGGGGGTCTAGTTTTAGTATTACTGGACGGTGATCAGAGTTAAGCTCGTCCACCGTCTCTATCGAGTCTAGTTTTAGATTGACGTTCTGAAGGATCGCCAGGTCTAGTACGTCTGGGGTGTAGCCTACGTTATGGTGATAGTGGGTATTATTCATCGGGGCGATGATGTCGATGCTAAGGGAGTTAGTGAGGTCGAATAAGTGTCGCCCTCTTATGTTGGATCTAGTGCTATTCCAGGAGGGATGTTTGGAGTTGAGGTCGCCCGCTATGATAACGGAGTCGCTCAGGGCTAATAGGGATGTGAGATCGTTTTTAACGGGTTGGAAATCCTCTGCATAGTTTGCAGGAGTTATGTAGGCTGATACTATTGTGATCGGCTGATGGCCTGTCATGCCTAGGCGGCAGACTGAGACTTCTAGTCGTGAAAGGGGAGGAGGATCTATAGGCATACAGTACAGTTCCTTTTTATAATATATTAGGGTGCCACCCTTGTGACAGCGAACCCTGTCATTGCGGACTATACGATAGTTCGCTATGCCAGGGTCACGGTTACAGGGTTTGAGAAATGTTTCCTGTACGAGGAGGATGTCAATTTGATGGGTGCGGAGGAAGTCCGCGATCTCATCGCGTTGACCATGAATGCCATCGGCATTGAAAAAACCTAACTTGAGGGATCGGGGTTTGAACCTAGCTATAACGGTGTTAGACATTATGGGTCCTTTGCGCGGCGGAGGACATCAGGGCGTGCGTAATGTCGGGATACGCTTTCCATATAGCCTGGATCCTAGGGATATCGTAGGCGTTTTGAGCGGCTGTAAGCTCGTCAGCCATTTTGTGAGCGCGAGGGGACAGGAATGTCATATACGCGGATCTGATTACGTCGTAAGGCGAGTTGGGGGTGGCCACGGGAGTGCTCGTGGGTTTGGGTTGGGTTTGGGGACGCGGTGCTAAAGGAGCAGGTGCGGGTTTGTTTTGGGGCGCGGGGGCGTGCATGAGGGACATTAGGGGCACGGGGGCGCGAGTACGGGGGTCCATTTGACGGGGGGTGGTGGTGGGTGGGGGAGGGGGGGGGGGGTTGGAAGTAACCCAGGGCAGGAAAAGCCTGCTGGTGATGGAGGTAGTTCCAGGGGCTAGGCCTCTGAGGGCTTAGTCTCTGGGGCATCTGGGACGATGGGATCTTATAAGAGATCGGGGCTTCCCTCTGCTGGAGGGCGTCGAAGCGCTTGGCCAGTTTGGGAGAAGAAGATTTTGGGGCTTTCGGGCAACCTCGGTAGTTAGCCGGGTGTCCTTGTTGCCCGCATAGTACGCAACTAGGTGGGTCGGGGCATAGACTACGGTCCTTGGGACGGGTGCAGTCGGATGTGCCGTGCTCACCCAGGCACTTGACGCACCTGGGCTTTGCGTGGCAGTTCCGCTGCGAGTGCCCGTATAACTGGCAGTTATGGCATTGCCCTACGGCGCCAGTTTTCCACGGCTTTTCTATGGAAAAGCCTGTTAGGGAGCAGAGGGACTTTAACTGGAAAATCGGGTGATGCCCCTCGACGGGGGTGCATACGACTAGAATCATGTCGTATGCTTCCCCGCGTTTTGCGCGGTGCATACGGTGGACCTCGTCAACCGGGACGTTTTGCGACTGAAGGTCGGCTAGTATGTCGGAGGGGGCAATTTCCTTTGGGATCCGTTTGATCACCACTCGGATTTGACGTTCCTCTGAGAGAGTGTACGTGTGGAATGACACTCGTCGCTCTCTCAGAAGTTTAACTAAGTCCCTATAATCGCGGGAGGTTGGGGTCTGTACTTTAATACCCTGTTGGGTACTACGGGCGCTAGTGTATGCGATCCTTTGATCGCAACACCATTTGGAGATATCCGTCCACTTAGCCTTGTCCTGAATGAACACGGGTGGCGGCGGAGAGACCTTCTTAGGGTCAGAAGTAGGTGGGGTGGGGGCAACCTGCGAGGAGGGTGACGCGGTCGGGCGGGGGGTGAGAGAGAGGGAAAGGGAAACCTGCGAAGAGGTTGACGCGATCGGGCGGGGGGCGGGGGAGGGGGTAGCTACGGGGGTGCAAGTAGCGGGTGGGTCTGGGGATGACGGGGAGAGCGCGAACGTGTCCTTATCCTCGAAGGCTACGACCTTATTGGCCTGGGTGGAGGATTGCTTCCTGTTCTTCCGTTTCTTCCCTTTTCCGTTGGCGGAGACTACAGTGGTGTAGTCATCGTCTTCGGAGTGGGACGGAGCGGAAGGACCGGAGAGGATTTCCTCTAAGTCGGACGAGGTGTAGGGGGATTGGGGGCGCTTTGAGGAAGCGGCTGTCGGGGCGCTAGTGTCCATATACTCAGGCGGACTGAGCGGACTATCTAGAAACTCTACTGCTGGGAGCGAGCTCTCCAGCGCGTCACTGAATTCAGTGACGCTGGGGACTGAGGGTCCCAGAAGGGTTTGTCGTAAAGCGACAAACCTGGGTTGCCATTTGGCTCTACGGGCGGGGACGACATCGTTGATGATGTCTTCGAAGAAATCGAGGAGCGTCGTGAGGCGAGCGTCCTCCATTATCGGGGGGGATTTATAAAAAATGAGAGGGAATTTTCCCTATTTCTCCTAACAATCCTAGCACTAACTCCCCGGGCGGATTTGCCGGGGATGTGTAAAACCCTCCCTGTCGGGTATAGACAGGGAGGTTGAGTACCTAGGGTGAGCCCTAAGCTTGCTTTTGCCCGTTGCCTATCTTAGTGTGCAACGGGGTCCTAACCAGTCTAGTGTGCCGGGTGTAGACACACCCGATCGACACTAGGTGTGTCGCTGTGAAGGGAAAACTGTCACCAATGTCGACTAGGAGATCCCCCAAGGCCGAACACTGGGACCCGTCCAACTGACTGCCTAGCCCTGATGGGGTTCGGCGGGTGTAGTCGGGGCAACACCCTCTCGGTTTCGTTGGCACCGTATAGGTTTCCACCGAGAACCACGAAACTGTGGATTTTCCCAGAAGGGGTCAAAAAGTCGCGACGAATACGTTTTGAAACAACTCTGATAAGAAATATTTATTAATTGTGTCTTGAAAAAGACAGCAATTAATAGGTCGGAGGTAGTCGGGTGACTACGGAGCTCGTCGCAGGGGGCGACGAATCTTGGCAGGTAGGCTGGTTCCACGAACAACACAGTTTCGCACGACCGTCCGCAGCCGATGTCGAGCGTAGAAACCAGAGGTTCTCGAAGAAAATATTCACTTTATACGATTCCTGGGATGTAGCGGGAAGATATAAAATTGTTGCTGCGTCTACTATAAATCTGTTTATCTGTCTGTACTTACATCTACAGGTGAGAGATGAATATGAAGGTTCTAATGTACCTCTTTCGTGGTAGCTTTTTCCAAACAAAATGCTTATGATTGAAGAAATTTCAAATATACTGCTGGGACTTACCAGTAAATCTAAGTGATCAATCGAATAAAACTAATTCCTTAGTACATTCTAGCTGCTTTTTGTTAGGGGTCCGTACCCGAAGGGTACCAAACGGAAGCCTATTACCTACTAAGCCTCCGCTGTCCGAGTGTCTGTCAGCGGGCTGTATCTCATGAACCGTAATATACTGTTGGAATATTCACAAATTATGTATTTCTATTGCCTTTATAACAACAAATAATAAAAATGTAGTTAATAATTATTAATAATTAAAGGCCTATTTAAGAAACGTTTTTTTTCGGGGTTTGTTGCTTTTCCACTCTTTTCCGTCTTAATTCTGCCTTATAAAGTTTTGATATGCAGGAAGTACAAAAAAGGGTTTATTACTTTACTTTTGGTAAATAAACTTTCGTCAAGACGTGACTGTCAAACTTAATTGCAGATTTTTTTTTTTTCTAAACACAGTACAATACAAACTTGCTAAAAAATCTTATAGAACTATTTGTAGACTTAAAGCAAACTTGATTAAAACAAAACTCCTTTTCCAATTCTTTTTGCAGTCTCTATCAAAACTAGCATTAAGCATGCAAATGAAGTCGATGTAGCAGCTCATAGTAGGTAAGTGAAGTCTCAAGTCTATGCCATCGGGTTCTCGGTCACGTGCGCGCTATTTGCAATCATTGTAAGAAATGTACAGCCATGAAATGAAATTCTGCTCCGTATTATGTTTAAGACTGTTATTATATTGTTTTTTTAGATAAAAATGGTGGAAATGAAGGAAGATACAAAAAAAAAAATATATACCTCATCATTTCAGCCGAAAGACGTCACTGCTGGACATAGGCCTCCCCCAAATGGGGAGGTAACTAGATCATAGCTTACAAGAACCAGAGGCAGTGCAGTCTCCATGTGTGGCATCTACATAGCTACATACGAACTACGGATCACACTGACGTCATATGAAATCGTGCATCGCGCAAGCAGGGTTTACCGCGCGATCAGCATTTAAATAACTTCACGACATCAATCGTATATTATACACTATAAGAATATTCACCCATCCACAAAATGGCTTCTACATAGTACACCAAAACATACTCTCAACTTATTATTGAGATGTGCGTAATTTATTTATCCATGAGAAGGTAATACCATCTGGTGACTGCACAGCATAACGACAATACTCAAAAGTAATGTTTTACAAACTCAAATCACCAATGAGTAGCCCGAATGTCACAGCACTAGTATTTCAATGGCGGTCCGTAAACGACGCTACCAATCACAGACTAAACGCGTTAGGCCCTTTGCATCCACACTTTTTTTTGCGGTGTAAAACTACTGTTTATGCACCGTGTCTATGTGTAGGCAAGGTCATCAGTGCTGTATGGATCACTACGGAAGCTTGTTGACAGACACGTTTTTCCTACGGCGAGATTTATACGCCGTACAAACGTGTGTGTACAAAGGGCCTAACACGTTATTAACTAGTTAGTGATTAGTTGTGTATGCGGACAACCATCGAAATACTAGTGCTGTGACATTCTAGCTACTCATTGGTGATTTGAGTTTGTAAAACGTTACTTTTGAGTATTATCGTGAACGATTGGTCCTACTATAAAGTAACTACGGCATACAAGAATGATGTTACTACCATTTTATTTAAATATAAAAGCAAACATGCCAATATTTCCTCAGCTTTTTGTAAGAGTAAACCAATAAATTAAATCATTCGATCAGTCGCGTAAAATTCAGTCTCTTGGCAGTTTATTAATCCGTTATGAATGAATTATTTCGTATTAATATTCTACAGTGATAGTTCAATTTATAAATTTGGTTGCTTAAATTAAATTACGCTACTGTGACGGTTATCCCATCAGTTTTTGAAATGTGATATTTACGCCAACTATTTGGGGTACCTACAATTAATGCCATTATGTTGACAATTTGACATCATGATGTCCATAATGGCATAAATTGCAAATGAATGAAAATATTTATTTGTTTAACACAGTTACAATACATTTGGTCTTCAGTAACAATTCAGTTGACTCTTTATACTTTACCAGCGGCGTATAAGGGACCTGGATAGTTTGGCTCAGCACAGACAAAGTCATATTTAAAAAGTAATTGATAATATTTGATTGGCAATCCCACCACAGTTTTCGTTACTTGGCAAAACTTTGCAGGAAATATTTAAATTTAAAAGATTATTATTTGCATTTAAGTATTCGGGGAGATATTAATGTTGGGACAATTGGGACATGCTTTTTGTAAGAATTCATATGATTTCACGAGAACTTTTAGCATTTAAAATATATAAACGTTATTTAAAGCGTATTGAATAATAACTAGACTATAATGTATATGATATATAATTAATTAATTAATCAATTCAATTTTTAAATCAATAGATTAGTCCAGTCTGTCTGTATGCTACAAGAGGACAAAAATCCTACATACATAGAGTATAACTGCGTACCATACAAAGACATGCGCCAAAAATATAACCCTTCTTGTCAGTCGGGTAATAAGCTTTGAACATTTCTATTAAACAATACATAACTCTGTGGTGCTGCGTGTGACAACATCATGAATGTTTTTTTGTGATATCTTGTGATCTGTTCAGAAATATCATTGGCTGTGTTTCTGGTTATCTTTTTTGCATTTCTGAGTGACACATTACGAAATTCGTCTACATAATAATTGGTATGCAACATTATTATTGTTCTTATTTGCAGTGTAGCCACTTTATTGCGAAAAACAACCTTATAATACTCCTAACTGTTGACTAATAACCAAAGTCGAGGACCAAAATCACCCTCGTTAACAATGTTAACATCGGCCATTTTCATTCCTGACCCAAAAAAAATAAGATTTATAAAATCTTTGGTAATTTGCCGTTAGGGCCCGATCGGGTCCAGCAGGGAATATATTACAAAAATTTATTATGGAGAAAAGCGACACGCTCGTCTCATTTTATTGTATTGACGGTTCCGCATCTCAAAAGATTATGATTTGACTTATTTTCTCATTAGATTTAATGAATTATAATTATGTATACGCAATTTGTGGAACTTAAAGATTAACGTATCGCAACGCAAAAATCTACCTAAATCACTATGGTACATTTTGAATGAACTATCGCACACTGCAGGCAGGCCGCACCGCACGTATAATGTAATACGTTGCGCATGCATTTGGCAAGACAGGCTACAAAGACGACAATTTAATCAGACATGACTGTGTTCGTTTTACCATTACGAAGACAAGATTTTATGACAGAAGGACAGATTGAAGGCTAAACAGCAGAGTCACATTATTACCCTTTGAGCACGGAACCCTAAAAAGTGCGTAATTCTTTCGGTTACGAAGCGGCGACTTCCTAATGAAGACGTCGACTGTTTAGCATAATGAGAACTTGTACACGATTAGCTTTTAACGATGATGACTCCCTTCAGATAGAAAAACAACACCGCAACTAAATTAAACCTTAATTTTAATACTACAAAGTTCAAATTACCGTGGAGGTGTACTTTAAGATTTTGGCATCTAATTTGTATGCTGGCGGCGTCCGCAAGCGTCATGGTTGGTAGACAAAATAATGTTTTTCGCGGAGATCATGTGCCGTAGATTAAAAAGTTAGCTAACAGGCTTACAGGTCAATGCAAAATGAAATCTGAATCCACATACTATGTAAGCGTCAGCGACATTAGTTAAAATAACATCTAAGTTAAATATCATTTTAAAAAATATTGCCAGGAGAAACGTACGTTTGTAGTAATTGTGTTGTTGTAGCTACGCTGCCGCCATTGCTACGTCTGCTACGCTGCTACGATGCCGTAGCTGAACTGCTACGCGCCACAATAACTTCGAATTTGTTTGCATTAGGGATGTTATGGATCTTAGCTGAGACAGAGGAGGAGATGGATAGGTTGTCCTCCGCGGAAGTGGAAGTTAACGGAGGTGGACACGGAGCTGAAAAATTGTGAGTTTTTAGAAAAAAAAATCCCTACGGGCAAAAAAAAATTTAAAGGGTCAAACTACGTGCAAAAAACTCATTTGTCTCAATCTATAACATTATTTTACACCGTCGTATAAATTAGAAGAATAATATTTTGAACACGAGATCTAATCAAATAAAACAAAGAATATTAATTGAAATACACTAAGCCCACAATGACAGAATATTTTATTTTTATTTTTTAAACGTAATCGCAAACTTTAATTCATCAAGAATTGTGTGGGGCAAACACAATTCTTGATGAATTAAAGTTTGCGGTTGTTTTCAAATGAAAGTTCTGAGAATTTATTGTAGTGAACATTAATTACTCAAGGAGATTACTTTTACAACGAATTCATTGGTCTTTAAACAACCACATTTCATAGAAATACCTAACACTATAAACCAAGATTTTCTGCCACAATAATTATTTCGTAATAAACTATCTAAACTATGTACTCTAACTTAAATTAATTCTTAGCTTCAATCTTTGTTAGATAATAATTAATTTCAGTATTTGCTTACTTCCAGAGTTATTTCAAATTGGTTTTCTCGTTCAAGTTACCGAAATCGTTCGTACTTAAGTCGTGCTTTGACTTAGATGTGTTCCCGGCTCTATCTTGCACTTGTAGTTTGATATTTGTGTGACATTGACAGGAATAACGTACGTGCTAAGTATCTTTTATAGATCTCAGCAAGACTCATAAGAAAAAATAAAAGACGATAAAAGACAGCCAACACCATTGGTTAAGAAAAACAAAAACGACTCAAAAATAATAATAAAAATCTCTTTCTTACACACTTCCTCTTAATATGAATCTCGCAAAGAATTAGCATTTTTTCCTCACGCCGAGATTTTTTTTAATTTTTTTCACTCTTGAGAATAAAAATGATTGCGTTTCCTTTTGTCCCGAAGGTTTTGAATTGTTTAGATTTTTTCCTTTCGTATCTAAAAACCTCCTTTACTATGGTAATCGGAGCGGAGAGGGACCGTTGTAATGAAGCCGTGCTTCTCACTCATTATATCCTGATACTCCAAGATTTTTTAAGAAACGAAATGATAAGGAAATCTTGGAAAAATCAGGGGGCAGGATGGAGGGAGGTGCTGCTTATAATGCTTGCGTCCCTACAATAATTTTTTTGTGATGCGATTAATGGAATAACACTATAAAGTAAATCATACTTTAAAGAGTTATTTAATTAATAAGACGACTGGTCAAGTACAATCCATAGAAGGGTTCTATTCCAGCATAGTATAAAACATAGTCGCTTTCCGTGTATTTCTGTCCGCCGCGCGCTAAAATTTAAACGAGCATTTATTCCGGAAGGTAAAACGAAGACCCTGTAAGAAAACGAAAAATAAAACTAATCCAAGATGAGTAATTTTGTACAGTTTCCAAAAAGTGGTAACTACGTGATCAACTATCCAATTTTGATTATTTAAAATGTATGAATACCAAAAATCGATTCCCAATATTTCTTCCACAAAAACCGATCAGTTTCCTGCACCATATTGTTCCCATATCTATTGATCACGGCCCAAACGGCTCCCAGTTACCGTCAGCTGATTCACAACGCCGTAGAAAGCCCATGGGCCCCGTCACCTCCTATGTTTGCCATTAACTTGATTTTATCTCTGCTGCGGTAAAACGGTAGCTTTCCGGACCGTATCGGGAATTACTATCTTAAGTACTTCAGGGTTTATAAACATTTTAGCAAGAACACACAGAGGGTGACAAAAGGTTAAGTGATTAAGTTGATGTGTTATTAGTAATTAAGTAGACCTTGTGTGGACAGTTTATTTAGGTTTCTGTTTAATTTATGTTGTTAAGGAGCTGATGATGTGTGTGTGAGTTGAGTTTTAGCAGGAATGATGGCAAGCTAAAACTTAGCTCGCTGCAGTTAATGTCAAAATGTTCAGCGTTGATGGTCATACTTTGGTAACATCGACAACTGCATCTTCTGGGTAACCTTCTATCCTTTCATCGTAGACCTAATCAGCCGCTTGCCACTAGGCTTATTTAAAACAAGAGAGTACAATTTAAAAAAATAATATGAAAATCCATCATCTAAAATGTATTGTTTTACAACAATCAAATTTTATTTTGACAAATGTGTGATTGATAGCTGACAGTCCAGTACAGTTTTTTTAACGTTTGTACTCACAACAAGTGATATCGACATTATATTGTTTGGTAAAAGCTCTAAAGTAAAACTACGCATTTATTTTCAAAACACTTTTCTCAAGCACAATACAAACCATATCTCCCTCAAAACGATGCCTAAGGTACCTATAAAACATCTCACCACATACTAACATAGCCGCAAAACTTTTCATTGCCAACTATCGGGCCGACACCCACCAAAAATATCGTGTGGCCAATTTTTTTCGTACCCAAAAAATCCTTTTTATTTCAGGTAGGGTCAGGCCTTATAAATCTTCCGCCCTAAATTGTAGCGGCCATAAACTCTAGTGGTCGGATCCGATGGTATCAAGATTGCTTTTATCGAATATTGCCTGTACCAAATGTTTATTTATTTATATAAAATATATTTTTTATTATAACGACGGCGCGTGAGCTTGAATAATGTTTTCTTTTTTGATTGTAGGTGTTTTAGAAAATATTTTAGAGGGTTTGATTAAAAATTTACGGTCACTGTCATTCATGCTTCGATAAAAAATTATATTCTATGTAACACGAATAATTATTTAAAAAGCGTTTTCAATAACAAATATAGAAGTCATTAGTAGTTAATAACGGCGCCTTTTTAATAAATCACATTGAAATTATTTATTTCTTTAGTTTTTAATATATTCATTTGATAAATTCTCCCATTAACAAAACCGACCCAAAGACAATACATTAATTAATGTATATCATTAGACACTTAAAAGCTTTCTCAAAACGAAAATGTAACTTCTTAATTTCAAGTTAAAGTAAATAAAACAAAAATAAAACCGTCTTCGCAGAGACATAGCGACATCACAAATAAAAGAACAATCAAATCACGGAAGAAGTTCAAATGTATCTTTAATTTATACATCCAAACGAAAGTTAAGAGGAGGGGCCAGTCCAAACTCCGGAACTTAAAACGATGCGATACCATTGTATTCGGTGCAAGTGACAAGATTTTTTTTGTGTATCCTCAATCTAGACATGTATGTTTCAGTTAACGTGATGTTATGCCAGGCAGACCGGCCTAAAAACTGTACAAATGATTTAAGTTGATTCAAAATATTGATCTTGAGGGTAAGTAGTAGGCTACACGTAGCAGTGGGTGTAACAAGGACGCCAATAGTAATGATGAGTAAGTATATTGGATGAATTTGATGAAGAATATTTTTTATCAATGTAAATGAAATAAAAATAAAATGGTATCTTGTATTATATTTAAAAAAATGGTTACCCGTATTAAAGTTTTCTCTTGTATCGTGTCGTTTACAAATACCATCTTAAGTGCCCAATAAACGAAGGTCAGCTATTCTTTGATTTGTTAAAATTATGTAAATACTGTTTCTTAAAATTATGTTACCCAATTACCGGGTTGTGGTGGTCAGATAAGCAGTTGCTCCATCCATATAAAATACTTGTATTCATCCGGTTATACTGAGCCGATACAAAGGCATGCACATTGATTGATTGGTTTCTTAAAATTGCTTGTACGATTGCTGCAGTGCTTTTCCCATAAAATATAACTAAGTTTTTAGCAGCAATATTATCCTCAATGGCACCATAAAAAAACGCTGATGCTCTTAATCAATAGCATTCTCTCTTTATAATAGCATTTTCTAGCATTTTCTCTTAATCATAGCATCTCTTGGCAGCATTTGTCGCCCAAAAGAAATGTTTACGAGCTATATACGAGATTCCATCTGACGAATCATGTCAGCCAATATTTAAAGAGCTTGGTTTGCTGCCGTTACCTTCATTATATATATATGAAGCATGCATGTTTGTTCGAAAACACAAAGAACTATTTAAAAAAGCAGAGGCAATAAGCTCTCGAAGTCGGCGTGACCAATACAGACTTGTGCTGGATGTGCTGCCTAGATCAGCGAAATATAATAAAAACTCTCTGGCTATGTGTGTACGTCTATATAATAAATTATCAAATATGTTTAAAACATTAAATTTTAATTTATTTAAAATTCAATTATATAAATCCGCAAAATTACAAGTATTAGCTTACCCGCGTTCCTGTCCTCTGTCCACAGCACTGAAAAGTTGACCGGGAAAATTTTAGCCCCCTGCCTGGTCGACTCTGAAGTGCCGTGCTTGACTGATGCGGAGAACGCCTGGAAAACGGCTTGCCCGAATACAGATCGGCCTGTGAACCTGTCCTCCCAGAGGCAGTGGGATGAGCCGCTCTGCAGGTTGGTACGGAACAATCTTATTAATACGTCCACCAATACTGCTGAGCGTGCCCGCCTGCTGGCTGTGGGTGAGTGGGAGTCGGGCCTTTGGCTTCAGGCGCTACCGTCACCCAACATAGGGACTATGCTGGGTGACACCACTTTCCGGCTCGCTACCTGTCTGCGTCTGGGCGCTCCTTGTGTGGCCCCGCATCGCTGTCAATGCGGTGAAGCAGTCGACTGTCTCGGACACCATGGTCTATCCTGCAGTAAAAGCGCAGGCCGGAGAGCACGGCACGCCAGCATTAATGACACCATCCGTCGTGCTCTTGTCACCGCCGGGGTGCCAGCTGTTCTAGAACCCAACGGCTTGGCACGCGACGATGGGAAGAGACCAGACGGAATGACCATAATGCCTTGGAAGGTAGGTAGGCCATTGGTGTGGGATGCAACGTGTGTCGACACCCTTGCGCCATCCCATCTTCCTAGCACGGTGGGCTGTGCTGGGGCTGCTGCTGCAGGTGCGGAAAACCTCAAACGGCGCAAATACTCCAATCTTATTGGGACTTATATGTTTGAGCCGTTTGGGGTTGAAACACTAGGGCCATGGGGTCCGAGTGCCCACTTAGTCTTTCAAGACATCGCAAAGCGGTTGGTCGACTCTTCATATGACCAGAAGGCTGGCCTATTCTTCGGCCAGAGAATCAGCATTGCCATACAGCGTGGCAATGCTGCCAGCCTTTTGGGCACTTTTCCTGTTGACAACGATGCGGACGAATTTTTTGATGCCCTATGATTGTTCCCCCCCAACCCCTTTCTTATATACTTGTACATATTATTTAATATTAGGAATAGTTTATTTGTATTACTTTTAAGGAAATGTAAAGATTCTTTATTTGGTCAATAAACATAATTCACCTATAAAAAAAAAAAAAAAATATAAATGGCTCAATAATAATAATTTCTATAGCATTAATGAATTTTTTATATGAATTCCAATGTACTTAATATCTTTCAATTTAATAATGTATTTTAATAAGTAAGTTTGCATGCTTTAGTTTTAAGCAAAACATGTTCGATCTATATTTTTGTAATAACGCCTTGTATACCATGTTTTATGCAAATAAAAAATATCTTATCTTATCTTAAACCCTGCTTGTGTGAATTTAAGTAACAATTAAGGATGATTTGGTTGTCCTTTTTTGACAATATTTAGAAAAGGCGGTTCAGCAGTAAGATCATGCGGTTATTAAGTTAGTTTTACGTACCTGCTCATAACTTGGCCCCTCAGCGAAACTTGTTTTCAATTCATCAAATGACCACGGTCACAGTGGACTGTTACAGAGAGTGGTCCAATATTTCATTCAAAACTGCGAGCTCCAAATCGTCCGTCCGACTTTCGAGAACTCTGTTCTTTTCTTTTTTATGCTCAGCACGTGTTTGAGGGGTAAACTGTAATGTAAATTTTAAAATTTATTTGGCTGTTTATGTTGATCTTTGTTTTTGGCCAAATTTTTTTTTTTTTTTTTATTGCTGTTTCGGACTTTTCTTGACCTCGATTTTGACTGATGGAAAGCGATGGATGAGGTCTACGATGGAACGACGTGCTCAGAAGATGCCTGCCTGTTCACTCTTGCTTTAAAGGAACACGAGTCATAGGTGGAAGCGAACGCAGACGCTGGCAGAGAGTTCCACATTCAGCTCAGCTCTGTCTCATTAGCATTATGCTGAGTGACAGCCGTTTTGTGTGGATGTGATGCATATTTCCCCATAACTCTTAAGTCAACGTTTGTGTGCTTTATTTTATTTTATCATCACATTTATTTCAGATAAATGTATTTTCTTTCTTTTCTTTCTAGATCGTACATCAACCGCTTCTGATAAATATGACAACCAACTGCAACTCTATTTCAGTAAAATCCGACTCAACTTGATCATGAACAGCGATAAAAAATCGGCCAAGTGCGAGTCGGACTCGCCCATTAGGGTTCCGTAGCTTTATGACGTATTAAAAAAAAAACTATTTACTAGATCTCGTTCAAACCAATTTTCGGTGGAAGTTTACATACTAATGTTCATCATATTTTTTTTTTAGTTTTATCATTCTCTTATTTTAGAAGTTACAAGACACATTTTAGCACTTTGGAAGTGTCTCTTGCGCAAACTATTCAGTTTAGAAATGAAATATATTAGAAACCTCAATATCATTTTTGAAGACCTATCCATAAATACCCCACACGTACGGGTTTGATGAAAAAAAAATTGAGTTTCAGTTCTAAGTATGGGGAATCCTGTAAAATTCTTAATGCGGTTCACAGAATACATCTACTTACCAAATTTCAACAGTCTGGTTCTTACAGTTTCGGAAAAAAGTGGCTTTGACATACGGACGGACAGACAGACAGACATGACGAATGCATAAGGGTTCCGTTTTTTGCCATTTGGCTACGGAACCCTAAAAATGACGCAAAAATAAAATATCAGGTAAATTGAACCTGCATATTTTTCAGTTCTGACTCCTGAAAACTCCCAATACAAGCAAGTTAAGCTTTAAAACCAACCAGTAATTCACGGAACGGATCATTTGTGTTTCGATTCATGAGCGTGGCTGGTTAACTGTTATCTGCGAGGATTAACGACTGCTGTAAGTGGTGATTCACACTGTATCGATACTATTCTCCTTTGTTGCATTCTCGCGCTGGTAAGCACGCTGTTATTAAAGTTACGCTTGCGGATGCGATAGAGTTAGAAGAAGAATGCTCTTGTGTCACTGCCTCGATGGTCCTCCTGTGCGAGCCTCATCCAGATACTACTCGCGATGGCAACAATCGTCCGCCCATATCGCCACCGGACGACAAACACTAAATCTTCCAGTCCTTGGACGCCACTCAGTCACTGCCACCTTTCCACCTCCACCTGTCCATTTTTTACTCAAATGGAGTTGGCAAATATTGACCAGGTTTCCTGCCTACTGCATTTGAGTTCCATAATAGCTAGCTTATACGTCTATTGAATCCCAGGTAAGCTCAAAAATAAGTCTTTTGAAAATAAATTCTCTGTATCAGCCCAGAGTTAGGAAGTTGGCGACATGACACATCCTTGCCTTTGAGAGCACGTAAAGGTGTCAATCATGCGCCTGATCTCTCTCCGGTCGTGTCGGAATGCCAAACCATCTGACTATGAGAGTAAGGGAAGAAAGAGTGCAGCTGTGATTACAATTTTGGTGGTGGGCATAAAACAATGCCAGCAGTGAATTGTGATAGCCTAAGTAGATTGATTTATAAAAAATAAAACATCCGTACTTAATATATAAATACAAGAGTAATTTGTTGTCTGAAATCTCTTCACGCATACATCACTGAAATCGTTATGAAATTTGTCCTGGAGAAGGACATAGCTTAATTTTATCCTGGATGTATAAAAAATTATGAAACACAAAAAACACAGTTACGGGGCAATATAAAGTATTATACTTATATAGGTATTCATCTGAATTGACTGCATATACTCGTACAATAACAATGCAAGAGTTAAAAGTTACGCCAAATAACAATGTTTTTTTAAGGGTACGAACATAAATTCCGAGTAAAGTAACTCGATATCGAAAATGCCGTCCCGATTCAATACTCGATAGTCGGTGATTCGATATTGTGTGATTCGTGAATGTTCGTTGTCGATGTAGTGTTGTTTGTTATTGCGTGAATTTTGAGATCGGAGAGCGAATGGTGGTTCGTTCCGTTGTTTTTAAAAGGTACGATTGGTTTTCGATCATCGGGCCTATTGTGATGAAAAAGTCTGTTACAAAATGGAAAATGAAATTCTACTCAGTGTATTCTTTTTGTTTGTTATTAAAGGGATATCTAACAAATTAATCCGAAACTGATCCATAAATAATAATCTTCGAAAACCTTACTAATGTAGAACATAATGTAGACAGACATTAAAACGTAATTTGTATGGTCAGAATTTTACCAATACCTTCTAGAAATCATAAAAAGTATTAGAAAATATCAAAGTCAAAGTCAAAGTCAAATCATTTATTTCAAATATGCAAGGTACTTTTGAACGTCAAAAATTACAAAAAAAATAATTGATTCTAAGCGCCCCTTCCAAAAAGGAGTTTTCGTATGGAGAAGAATGGGCAAGAAACTCCACCGTTACTCTTTTAAAATGTTTTACAATATCTAAACTAATATGATTATGTATTTTTGTTTGTTTGTTTGTAATGAATAAACTCAAAAACTATAGGAGCGATTTTGAAAATTCTTTCACCAGTAGAATGCTATATTATCACTGAGTAACATAGGCTATAGTTTATCACTCGGGCGAAGCCGCTGGCGGAAGCTAGTATCAAATAAAAAGCACCAACTGTTATAAAGCAAAAATGCTCTTCCTATCTACTAAGCACGATTCTTCACACTCGATTAAGTCTCCCTCTACCTCAGGGAAATAAGCTCTACAATACTTCAGTATTTTTAATTACCATCCACGTGGTTTTAATGAATATGCCACTTTGGGGGCGACGACTGAAAGAAAATGTTCGCAGCAGGCTTCCATGCTTATCGTTAATGCAGTGTCTGATAGTTGGTTGAACGTTGGCGTCCAATGAGCCAGTTACCAATGTTTGTGGCAACTAGTTTAAGGATTATAAATGGTACTTACTTATTATATTTTTGCATTTTTCTCGTATATGTCCAAGGGAGACGGAGAGTGTATTAAATGAATTTAAAATTAACATAAAACTGGCATAAAATAAAATACGGTGAAGTTATAAGCAAATATTTTTTCTTTTATAGCGGTATCTGACAATGCAGTTTAACCGCTAGAGCCCCTCCCCGCTGCGCGTGCGATAAAATGCGTGCGGTGAAATGGGTTCCAAAGCAGATGTTTCGACTTTACGCAAAATCAATGTTTCTCTAAAAAATATTACGAATTAGATTATTTTTTTTATTATTACGAAAATTGAAGAGAGTCCTTAGTGAAGTATGAGGCCCGAAACACGATTGACAAAACTTTCCTCGATAGAAAAAAACGGCAAAGTTACCGTAAAATCTGCTTTTTTGTTACAACCACTAAGAGAAAAACCTCTTCCATTCGATTGTTATCAAAGCAATTGTAATAAAATATTGTCTACGTGTTCACTATTAAATACTTTAAGGAATTATGGACTTATTTTTCTTTATCAACACAAGTAAAAAAAAAAAAAAAAATATTTGTAAACATGAATTGCGCGCGGGCCGGGTCATACCGCCGCTCCCGGAACGCTACCACAATACCATTTCGCCTTGATTTATTTTAATCATTGTTTTAACTCAGTTCGCTTCCTATAAGTAAGAACTTTAGTAAATACGCAACTATTTCTTATAACAAATACGGTTCAATAATCTTCAGTAATTCTCTAGTAAGTATTAATTTCCTGCGCTTTGTTCCATGTCCCATACCACATTTGACAACATTGGCGTGTACAAGCCAACATGAAATCTCTTTACAATCAGCATTGGCGTGCATGCGGTGGTGTTGGCCCAACATTTCGAGGGAGTATAAAGGCTGCCATACATTTTGTAGACAAGAACTTTGCAAGTTGAGACTAAATAGTAATTACTGTAATATTCGCTGAATGGAGGAGTCTTCTATTCAGTAAGTTGTGACGGAATGTGATACGTGCATTTTGAATGATTGCATTTTATACTGCTATAAAATGATGTCATAATGTGTAAAGTTCACTCATCGTCTATAGAAAAGGGAGAATCCTCCGACGATACGAGTCTTGTGTTTGGTGGGCAACTGCTCGATGATTGATGTCGGGACGTTGTATATATACTCGTCGCGCGGTAAACTCTGCTTGCGCGATGCAGGATTTGTGTGACGTTAACGTTGATGCGTGGTTCGCATGTAGCATTGAATATGCCACACGGCCATATCAAATTGTATGTACTTTACAACGAATTTTTGTACTACTCATGAATAGGAAATAGTGTCGCTTAAAACTGAACTTATTTGATTTGATTTCATTACATTTTCTTGAACACCTATACCATCGTAACTCGATTATTTTGTTTTTTATTTTATTTTTTCAGCAGAAAAGTGAGTATTTTGGTATTTGATTTTGCCCAGGTAATCCGTAGCACTAAAATATTGACTGTACCATTATGACAAAAATTCGGCAGGGCCAGGAATTTTCTTAGTCAGGGAATGACTACAAAATATACAATTTAAAAACTGCACCAATCAACAAAAAAACGCCCGAGAAACAAAAGTAATAAGAGACGTATCTAGGACCAAGTGCGTGTCGGACCACGCACAATGAGGGGTTCCTTAGCTGGCAGACTCTAACAAAAATTTGCACTTTAAAGCTTAATATTTCGCAAAACGATCCCTGAATCGAAAATGGTTTTCACACACCCACAATATTTTTGAACGACCTTTTCAACGTCACCCCACACCATGGCATAGATGAGGGAAAAAAATCATCCCCACTTTACGTGCAGGGAGGCAAACGCAAAAAAAAAAATATTTTACCGTTTTGCGAGTACCTATGCCAAATAACAGATTTCTAATACTAAGAGTCTCTGAGCTAAGCCGCAGACAGACGGCCATGGCGAAACTATGTAAGGATTCCTTATTGACTACGGAACCCTAAAACAAGCGACGTAACAAGATTCAAGCAACCTTAAGAACAACTCGCTTCTGGGATAAGGTGTAGGTGCCGGTTTAAGAAACTCTAAGGGAAATAATAGGTAAACGTCAATTACATGAACAATAATAAACATAAATAATGCCTAAATATTGTTGGAACGTTATAGAAGTATTCAAATTCCATTACAAATTGGCAAAATTTGTTTACCAGCCACGTTCCGGGGCCGGTAAACAATTTGCCCAATGAACGCTACCCTGAAAATATTGTGACAAAAATATCCATAACAATCCTAACAATCCTAACAATTTTTTTGCAAGGAAATGAGGATACCATCTCTAAGTATCATTAACATTTATACAACATGTCCCGGAATTAACGCACATTACCAAACACCCCAATTAGAATTTATTATGTTATAATCATAATACGACTACATTGAATTTTTGTTATTGTGTATAATAAATTATACATTTATTAAAATTAGGTATACTGATTGTAGGAGAAAATTGTATTCACATTACAAATCTATGCACACACAGTCGCACACGTATAAGGCTGCCTGTCCATTGGAGCGGAAAGGAGAGGAGTAGCGGTGTGCCAATATTAACCAATGGAATTGCATAAAACCTCCGCTCCGCTTCAGTGGACAGGATTTGCAAACTAGTTTAAAAAATCATACAAAACCGGGAAGTGGAGTGGGGAAAAAGAGCGGAGAAGCGGAGAGGTGACGCGGAGCGGGGAAACGGAGCGGAGAAGCGGAGAGGAGAAGTGGAGCGAGGAAACGGAGTGGAGAAGTGGAGCGGGGAACCGGAGCGGGGAAGCGGAGAGGCAATGCGCAAAAATAGGTGAACTCGGTCTAGCTCCGCACAGTCCGCAACACCGCTCCGCTACCTCGCTCCACACAGTCCGCAACACCGCTCCGCTACGTCGCTCCGCACAGTCCGTAACTCCGCTCCGCATCAATGGACAGACACTGTCCGCAACTCCGCTCCACTCCGCTGCCATTCTCCTCTCCGTTGTCTCGCTCCGCTTCAATGGACAGGCAAGGGTCTAGCGATGTAGTTACTTCGTCCATTTTGGTTTGTTTTGACTGCACAGTTGAAGTGTAACTGTAATTTACGTAGTTTTAATTATTTTTGGAATAAAAAATTACGTATATTAATAAAACCGGCCAAGTGCGAGTCGGACTCCCACACGAAGGGTTCCGTACCACCGTACATTATTAACAAATAAATGAAACTACTAAACGAAGAATTTTATTAATTTTCATCTTTTTTAGAAAATTGTTGCCATCTCGGGTCGAATCTGGATGATACTAGAGCAGGAGCCTGGAGACATGACGTCGGGCTGTGTTTAATGATGATAGTGAACGAGCTCTAAAGTAGTAAAGATTCTGCAATAGTGTTTGTTAAACCCTAATAAATTATTTCAGTCGTGTTTTCTTACAGGGATGATTTTTAGCTTCTTTATTGTAAGTATATCAACTTTTTCGTCTCTTTGCTTCGCAGATGGAAGTGGCCTACAAGGTATCAGTAGATTTTGCTTGTATCATCAGGTGGAACCAGCTGTAGCAAGACATTGTAACCACATTCGAAGTTCCTAACTCCTTCCTACTTTTCTAAGTATTTTCCTTACCCGAAGCGGAATCAAATTTAGCAATTTAGTTCAGCAGATCGATCATAGTGTGGTAAAGAAAGTTCCGCTTCGTTGCCGTTGATTGATTGTGTGTACATGTAATTTCTTAGTTTAATAGTGGGTATTTTGCTGGTACTTCATGGTGTAAATATAAAAGAAAATACTTTGTCAGGTGCTCGTTCTATCAAAGTGGCGACAGTTTGGCTGAACGAAAATAGTATGAGACATAAACATCAATTTAATTTATCTATAGTGTACCATCTTTTAGTTTTTCCTTATTGGTTACGTGCTTCAAAATGGTCAAGTGCATAGATAAAAATAATTATATTTTATTATGATATTTTATTTTTATTTTAATGATAAATTTTTTATGAGAATTTTTATTGATAATTTTTCATGTTTTACTACCTATTTATTTATTCTATTTTTTTTTAAATATTTATGGCAATTTTGCCTGAAATAGGAAAAAATGCATGTTAGGATCGTAGCAGGTGGGGTTCTGTAGTTTCAGTCTACCTGTATGGGAAAAAGTCGTGAGTTTGTAATGTTTGTTGAAAACCTTTGGCTCTACGTCTATCCTCTTTATAGGCAAATCGTAAAAATAGTATTCTATTATACTCTATTCGATTCTATCGTAGCAATAACAAAGCTGATATTATTCAGCAGTGGATGGATTAGAATTACTTGACTCCCCAGAATTATATTGCTATTAATCCTAACTTAGCCTTCATACATTATTAATATTTGGCACAAAGAAAAATAATAATAAAAACATCATCTTAAAAAACTTCGATTCCAAGATGGCGGTCTCAATAGGCTCAGCAGATTTAATTATTCTTGCCCACTCTCCAACAATTGTGTTAAGCCCTCTTACTTTAATAATTCCAGTTTGTTCTAGAACATTCCGGACTAAGGACTTTTGTCGTTTCCCGATCCAATTAAGGAAACTGAAATAATATTTCGGCAGTTATTGAAATTCTCATCCGAAATATTTTGGGACGTTTAGTTTTGTTAGGAAAACATAATGACCGTTACAAACGATTTGCCATAAGTAATTGGCGATCGAAAAAATAAAGATTTTTTATTTGTAATATCTTTCCTCTCTCGCTTTCCTGCAATCTGCAATCCGTAGGATCCTGCAATCTGTGGGAGTGATTTCTTCAAAAGGGGCGGAAGTGTGTAACAGATGTACCCCAAGGAACAAACAATTATTTTAGACTATTTTAGACTACACGATACTATATGAGCATATAATTGTTGGATTATTTTATTTGACTGTAAGTCAATTTATTTTAATTTTGTTTTCATTTATTGTTGACATAATCTACTCTTTAAAATGTTTTTATTTTATGAGTTGTATTGCAATTTGTGGTGATGTAAATTATTTTAGCATAATAATATGCACTATTATATAGAATCAAGTTTTTTCAACTGAACAGACAGCTGTGCTGCTGGGGAGTTTGTTGCGCCACTTCTTCTTCCCAGCTTATGCACTAGGAAGTGGTGAAGGGTGGGCGTTTTTGGGGGACTGTCTTATGTAATTTTGACGTTCGAAAAGTGCTGATTTCTCAGCCTAGTTTGAATAAATGACTTTTGAATTTTGAATTTGAATTTGAGATAGATAGCCTATATAAATCACGCGCTATTTAATTTGATGGCCAACTCTATCCCCGCGCGCACTCTTGGCGCGCGCGGTTCTAGAATTGGCCGTCAGATGGTAACAACCCATTTTCCGAGCGGTTGTAAACAGGATGATGATGCCAACCAAGATGTCAGATGTTTCACATCATAAGCGACTACTGTAAGGCTCTCTCGTTGTTTTTTTTATCCCAGATTGTGGTTGTAAGCAGACGCTGCTGCCGACGCCTTTTAGAATAAATACTTCATAAATACCCACATCATTACGTTTCTTTGTGCACACAGCCACAACTTAAGTGGTGCTGTAAATTCACTGATGGAAATGGATGGTTTGCTCTTTTCTAAGAGCTACAAGGAATTATGGGCTTTAACACAGAAATCTGTTATAAATTAGTACACTCTATAAGCAATACCGCAAGGGTCAATCTACAATGACCACAAAGTCTGGGCAATGCCACTAACATACTTCAAAGTTGTCCCCAAAATAAACCCGTCTGTAATCTAATTCCACTAACTTATTTGTCCAATAAAGCCCGATACATACGGTATGTTTTATTCGCAGCGACGCATCAGAGAAACTAAATTGATTTCTGCGCAAACATTCTGAAACTGAAACATTCTGAAATTTAGTTAGTTCAAACTTCTTCTGTATTAGAATTAATACAGAAGAAGTTTGAACTAACTAAATTTAAAAACTGGTAAACTGGCTTAAAATATTAAAAACGAATTGGAAAGTTTTAACACTATGTATTGAAAGTAAATCATTCATTGTTTTGTTTCGAGTTTTGAGTCAATGAACTTTGGTTTAGTACTTAAATATTCTAGGATGAAAATTTAATATTTTAAGACAGAGCCGAAATAAAACAATATTTTAATCCAGTCTTACGATATTTGAAATTTATTTGGTGGCTGTACGAGTATTTACATTGGAATGGTAATTTTATATTATGTGTAATAATAATAATAAGAATTTCATAAAGTTTTGTTATATTAAAGTGAATAGAACTACAATATGAATTTATTAAGCCTACAAGACATATTAAATTACCCATATATTTTGTCGTCGAACGACTTACTTCGTAATAGGTATTAAATAAATGCGAAAGTGAATGAAAAAGTATTTCTATCTGTTGAGTACCTACTTAAAAAAAAGCTTAGTATCTAGAACAAAATATAGTACATAGAACATAATATGTTTACACTGTATATAAAGCAAAATCTTCTGCCATAGCTGTTGTAGTAATTTTGTTATGTCAATGCATTTAAGCACCTATTATTTTCAAAACGATTCAATTTCAACTCATTTTAAAAATGCAACTTCAAAATCTACTTGAATTTACCAACATCACCGATTCTACCACAGACTACAAACGAATTTAACAAGATAAAATTGTACAAAACTTGGTTCTGATAACGAGGGTCTTGGAAATTTTAGCAGTTCCCTTATCTACTGTGATAGATAAGTGCGGGTTGCGGCTGTTACGGGCTTATATTTAGAGTAACGCCTTGCTCAGAGACGGATAGCGGAAAGATAGCTTCGAGATTTTTGTTTACTTGGGGATTAAAGAATATTGCGTGTCGTAATTATAGAAAACTAAGCCGGTCGCTTGCTTACAAAAAAGGTAGTGTATTATAACTGCTGGTAATACAGAGTGGAATGTTGAAACGGATCGCGGAGAAAAATTTGTAGTATCAATATATAAAGTACTTCTCGTATTTTAAATGTTGATGCTACCAATTTCTATTCAAAATAAATATTAGATATCTTTTTTCAAAATTAAGTAAACCTGGAAAAAACCTTCTATATTTTATGAAAAGGCGCCTTCCTAAGCGAATCCAATCAACTCAAATGCAAAATATCACCGGTATTTTTATGACATCAATCGATAGGGATAAAATTGAAGGAAGATCATAGCATTAATATGTATTTAAAGTGGTACTGGGCCCGCTTCAACTTTCCTCTCTATTTTGCCTACCAGTACCGAATAGAAGTGTATGTAGTAAGTAAGTTGATTATGCACCAAAAAAAGCAAACAAATGATGTACATAAAGTTAAAAGATCACGAACAAGTTTGTCTTTGTCGCAAATTTTTTTTTTTTTTTTTAGTACTACATTACTGCCGCAGCCTGCAATAGGGGCATTGATGGACGAACGTGAAAATGTGGGCCACGTATAAGTGAGTCCATCAATGCCTGGTTGTGGCCAAGGCTTGTATAGTATTTTTCTCTAATAATGCGCGGAAATTCAAACTAAGTAAATTAATTATTTTCAGTCGCCAAGGTTTGTATAGTACGTTTCTCTAATAATGCGTGAAAATTTAAATGAAGTAAATTAATTTTTAATTCCAGTATCAATGACGAACAACGATAATTTAAGACGCGCCATTAAGTTCATTTGTATCCTTTTTATTTTAGACAGCTCTATTTGCAAGCCAAATGGAAATTTAAACCTCATTGGTTGCCATGTGTCGAAGTAAAAAGTTCGTTCGTTACTTTTCATAGTAATTTATTTGGCCGCTAAACACGTCAGATATGGATTTTCATACAAACGTTGTCAGAAACATTGGCCGAGCGCTCGCATGTATTTGACCAGTACAGCATTTTCGATTTATCTCGAAAAAGGTTGTCAGAAGAGAGAAATGCTCGAATTTCCAAGCATGTTTCAGAAACAAACATTTTCATAATTATAATATCCAAAGAGATTTCGATAATAACTTACAAACGCCTATTCAATCTGTTTCAACAAAACCAATATCAATCTCTTTAAACAAAACCAATTTAATCTTAGCTCATTTTCTAATACCTCGATATTCAACGCTGTCGCCAATAACCACTTAAGTAAACTGTTCTCCTCTAAACCCGACTTTATCACACCGATTCGTAGTTTATTAAATATAAATTAACCGTCCGCGGCGCTTTAATCTTTGCTCGTTACTAGCACTCTAGAGATTATTGGTTAAACATAATAAAAAGAAAACTTTAGCTCTGAGCATTATTTTATAGTACAAGGTATTCTATTGTAGTAGAAAGGTTTTGTACCTCGCTATGCTAAGCTTGTAGAATGCTTTATTTGAGTTCAAAATTAACAATACCGAAATAAACAAGTCAGTACCTAATTAAACCGTAAATAACAATGAAAAAACAGTGTTATGTATATATGTGTATAAGGACTAAAACCAAAATAGGTACATTTTGATTGAAGTGGAATCCTTTGTTAAGACTTAAAGCAAAATATATATTTTGGAATAAAACATAATGAGCTAATTAATAAATCTACTAAATAATAATCTTGAATTAATTCATTCGTTCACGCATAGCATAAAGCGCTGGATCTAGAAACATGAAATTTTGCATAAGAGTTGCTTAAACTAAAGGTAAGATTTTTGAAAATTTATCGAGCATAGGGGATGAAAGTTTGTATGGAAGTTCGTAATTTTTGGCGATGGGACGTCCATCGAGCGCTCGGCTTCGAGGTTCAGCTGTGCTTGTCTCGGTTAGCTGGGAGATGGGTGACCATTTTCTCCAAACAAAAGAACCATTCAAAGGTTCTTTGGCTAAGCCAATAACTATCTAGAAAAAAATAAAAGAAAACTATGCGACGAAATCTCTATCCTTATTGAAAATCAGACTTTAAAACAACGTCCCAAAGTCTTTAATTATTTGCAACGGTTCCTAAGGTCCTATCTTTTCAACTGGAAGCCATTAGAGTTTTATAAATTTCTAGATACATCTATCGGGAAGTTCGTCGGAGACACTCCAAACGACTTTGGCAAGTCGTAACTAGAAACTTACGAGCTAAAATAAAAAGCATGTTTAAGTATACCTGTAGGTACAGGTACCTAAGTAGGTACGTACCTATGTATGTGTATGACTAAGGCCCGGTTTCCACGATAGCAGAAAAGAGCGGAGAAGAGACATGTTTTGTAAACGACAAATAAGATATCGTTATCGTCCCATCGTATCGAAATAACGATAGTCCCATCGATATCGTATCGAAATAACGATATCTTGCTCTATTTTTTTTTTTTTTCTATGCTTTATTTACTTATTTTTCTTTAATGGCCAACCAACAATTGTTTTCACTGTTAAAATGATAAAATAATGTTTTACTAAAATCTTTGTGTTAGTAACTTCTTGTAGGTTAGCACCGCATGCTGCCCCATAAAAACTTTTTTTGTTTACAAAACATCTCTCCTCTCCGCACTTTTGAGCTTTGGAGGAAACCGCGCCTAACTCACAATACAAATAGATAGGCGGATGTTATGTCTGATCTTCTCCTTGGTTATCAGTTCAATGTTAAGTCGGGACAATTGATTGTTAAGCAAATTGAAAACTTTACAAACTTAAATTGTATGTATTTTCCAACCTTAAGTGTCATTGTTTGACAGTTGTATGAAGTGGCTTTTACACGGCAAACTGACGTAGGGTGTCGATTTGTTTAATAATAAATTGACTGTATACTAATATTAAACCCTGACTGTATACTAATATTAAATAGGTAACTTAATTTTTAATAATACAGAAAAATCTGGAAATTACTAAAGGAGGCATATACCCGTCGAGGGGCTCTTAATTAATTAATTAATATTACTTACCTACTTTATTAAGAACTTATAATATTTTTGTAATTAAGGAATAGGTAAAGTATTTGTGTTTTTGTTTTGTTTTTTTTTTCATATCTCTCATTTCCCAGGTTCTCTCATAAACTGCACAAAAGCCAATGTTAGGACTTTTTAAATATCATAATTTCTTTTTAAATTTCGAAATCATTGTTCTTCTTCTTTTCGTGTGGTTAGTGACTAAATCAAAATAAGAAATAAGTTCGAAATCATTGATTAACGATGAAGTAAAATCATGAAAGAATCAACAAGCCACACTGAGCCTTGGCCATACTTCCCATTTCACAGACCAGTAACAGAATAACCTAAAACCCTTTCAGAATAAAACAAATCATCGCACAGTCCAATTCGAGTGCTCACCGAGTTACATGTCAAAGTAACGGCAACTGACGCGGAATGATAGCATTGCGAACATCAACGTCACACTACGGACACAGTGCGACAATTTAAAAATCCTTTTTTGGACAAAAACTAGACGTCAAACCTAATGGTACGCGTACAATTGAGGCGTAAAAAAAAGTTTGAGAAAAAAAAATTGTCAGCTTTTTCAACCAGCCCCTTTGGAGAATACAGACGTGATGTGATCTTCTTTTGATATACTATGTTGAGGGTCAGCTTCCAGGTCTAACCGGATGCAGCTGAATACCAGTATTAGAATGTGCTGTACCTCCCGGTTCCAAATTTGTTTAGATGTTTCTGTTCAGAGTAGTCAGTTAGGACAGGAGTTCCTAAACTTTTAAGAGTATGAAAGATACTGGAATTAAAAATGTCAGTAAAAAGCAAAGTTAATGTGAAGAATGAAACTGTTTAACTGTTTTATTAATAATAAAATTATTTTAAGTTCGATAAAAATAAAATGTTTTTTGTATACCTAAGTATAAGCTGAAATGCCACGTTACGCCAAACGACACGTTGTGACAAAAGAAAGCAAAGTTAAAATTGTTTTTTTGACCAATTCAGGGTATTCACTTCTAGCCAATACCGTATATTAAGATATGGTGCCCCGGGCTAATACGGTTTGCCACTCCGTAATTTAACCAAAAAAATAAATGGGAGAACGAGCGAAGTGAACAGGAAAATTTTAGCGCCTCGGAGAAATTAGATTTTGTTTTGACCGTTCATGCAGATAAAGAAGTTTCTTTATCGACTAAGGCCGTTTTCTCATTGGTCGGTGCGGTAACGTTTCGGTATAGTATGCTCTGTATACCGTGACGATGTGGCACTGCTTTCATTTGTGAACCTGACGTTATGTTTTCGGTATAATTTGTACAGTACCGCTTATCTCATGGAAATATTGGTGCTCGGTAAGCTTTTGGTACCGAGCATGCTGTAAAACGCGTGACGTGAGCGGGTACCGCAGTGGATGTTTCTACAGAGACGCGGTAAACCGAAACGATCCCGACCCTCTTCCGCGTATACCGAGTCAACGGCGCACGGTAAGCTTTCGATACCCCGCATCGCTGACGTACCAACCAGTGAGGAAATGGCCTTATACGTAAAAGATTGAGAACTAAGATAATTAAGGATTCAAGAGCGCGAGAAGCGAGAAGAATAGAGCAAAAATTAACGTCAACGTGACATTGAAGTTACTTTTTCGAGTTACGTATGCATAAAAGCTTAAAAACAATTTAAAATAGAGCGTAGCGAGCTCGACAATGTAATCACACCGCCTCGGATAGATTAGGTTTTCTTTGACTATTCAAATAAAAAAGTTACGGGGCGGTACGCTAGAAAATAAGTAGTGCTGGAATCAAGAAAATCAGGTAGACTGCAAGGGACACCTTGCCGCCCTTCGCAGTCTGCCACCCCGGGTCAATGCCCTCTTGGCCATCATAAATAATAAATACGCCACTGCTTCTAGCACCAACCCAAAACTCAGTCAGTGACGCCGAATTCTGAAATACAGGTTAAATCTCGCTCGCTTAAATCTTGTCATTGAATTTTTTGTGACATTCCAAAATAATATTTGTTACTGTGGAATTACCTATTTAACTGCCAATCAAAATAATTTGATATTTGAAGCTGTGTCGCGGAACTCTTGTGACTTTTTCACGGAACCCTTGGGTTCTGCGGAACCTACTTCAGGAATAGGGTTAGAAAACACCGACCTCATCTAGTAATCATCTATAAATAAAATATTTTTATTTATATTTGACGTGACCAGACCAATTTGAAGAAATAAATATAATTTTTACATACATACATTTACCTTACTCTTCTCTCTATTAAAACCATTTGCTTTATCAGTGGGATGTATCTCTTCTTTGGCCTATCCATCCTTTTTCCCTTTAAGTGTATCCACCATGATTTCGAAAAACATGCATGTGTGTGGTTTTCAAACACATGACTTGTCAAAGCCACAATTGTGGAATGCAAGCTATGCGGACGACACGTGATCAGGGGATGCGAAACGATTGGCAGAGGCAAAAAGTTTTTAGAAATACCGTTGGATATTCTACTGCATGCAACATGCTTTGATAGTTCGGAGGTTTAAGGATCCAATTATTCTGAACCACAAAGTTGCTGTGTTGGTTCGAATTTGGTAAGTGTAGTTATGTTACTTTTATAAATTCCTATTATTTCATTCACCAGTTATTTTCGAGCATCCTTGGGAAAATAAAACTTTTAACAGTCTGAATTCAACAACTTTTATAGTACCTACCATGTACCTACAAATATTGTCGATATTCGTTCTTTGTATGAGTAGAGGCTTTAAACCTGTTCTAAAAAATATATAAACATTAATATTAATCTACATAATTCCATGCTTGCATTAAATAATTCAGCATGGCAAGAAAAAAATTAAAAAAGCAATAGTTTAAGGCCCAATAACTAAAAAAAAAACAAATACGCATCTTCAGTCTTCGGTATTCATATCACGGAGATAGTAAATTCCCTATATGATAGGCTGTAAATTTTAGAACATGTATGTACGAGATTGCTCGCAATATTTTCCTTAGCTAAAAAGTTGATGACAGATTGGTTGAAGAAACATGATTGTTATAGACATAATAGGTAGGTACTGTAGAGGCTTTAACTTAACATGGTTTTAGAATAGAACCTACGCGAGTTTTATACGCTAATGATATCGAGACACAGAACAAAAGGGTATAAAAGGGCAGCTTCAAATATGGAGCATTGAATATCTGGAACAATAATCCACATATTTTTGAAGCAAACAAAAATGTAAAATATTTGTGTTTGACTATCGAAAAAATTACTGTAAAAGTTTATAGATAAAAAAATAGCCAGTCGTGTCCACAAATTGTTAAAAATCTCCTTTTTAGGGTTCCGTACCCGAAGGGTACACACACGTTCCACACGGAACCTCAGCTGTCCGTCTGTCTGTCAGCGAGCTTTATCTCATGAACCGTAATAGGATTATGCATTTTTATTGCCGCTATAACAACAAAATATAATATCCATACATTATTGATTTTGAGAAAAAAAATATCTAACTCTAATGTTGTCATTGTCTCGAGCTCATCGAGAAGAGAACATTTTTTTTTTTAAATCTTCAAAATGTTGAAATAGGGGGACGTAAAAGTTGTCAGTTTAGACCATTTTTATACGAGCACAATGTACCATATACTATAAATAATCAACAAATACAAAAAATGCCATTCATAAGGTATTTATTTAAATATGGGTGAGTTTCTGCAACTGCAAACATAACTTTGTAATTCATAGTATCATTATGAAATACAAATTTATACCGAAGATATCTCGGACGTCAGCTTGTACGAGATTAAGATGGCTCTTAACTGTCAACTTATCTGAACCAGATAAGTGTCAAAAGCTCCCCAATTTCGTCTCATCTGGTTCAGATAAGTCAATTTTTAACACATATTTAATTTTTGACACGTTTAAAATCTATAGGCCCATCACACTTCTGAGCCATGTCTACAAGCTGTTTTTAAGAGTCTTCCCGTCTCGCGCGCAGGTTTGACGACTTCCAGCCTCTCAAACAAGCCGGATTCCGTAAAGGCTTTAGCACCGTAGACCACATACATACGCTGCGACTGGTTATACAGAAAACCTAAGAGTATGACCGGCCTCTCTGCTTACCGTTTGTGGACTACGAGAAAGCCTTCGATTCGATCGAGACATGGGCTGTACTTACTGCAGTATCTTCCACGGTGCCAGATCGACTATCGGTACATCGAGGTGCATCGCGTTTTCAAACGCCAAAACGCCACTATGTCAGTCCGACTCCAGGACCAGACCTCGAAACCTATTCATCTGCAGTAAGGTGTGAGACAGAGAGATGTTATCTCTCCGAAACTGTTCACCGCTGCACTGGAGGATGTCTTCAAGGTTCTGGACTGGAAAGGGCTAGGCATCAACGTTAATGGCGAGTATATCACTAACCTTCGGTTTGCTGACGACATAGTTATCATGGCTGAGACCATGGAGGACCTCAGTACAATGCTCGATGATCGTAGTAGAGCCTCCGAAAGAGTGGGTCTTAAAATGAACATGGACAAGACAAAGGTCATGTCAAATGCCCATGTAACACCCACTCTCATGAAGATCGGAGACGCTACGCTCGAAGTTGTGGACGAGTATGTATACCTAGGATAAACTGTCCAGCTAGGTAGGTCCAACTTCGAGAAAGAGGTCAATCGTCGAACCCGACTTGGCTGGGCAGCGTTCGGGAAGCTACGCAATATCTTCTCGTCCCACATACCGCAATGTCTCAACACGAAAGTCTTTGACCAGTGCGTGTTGCCAGTGATGACTTATGGCACAGAAACGTGGCCGCTCACAATGGGCCTTATCAGAAGGCTAAAAGTCACCCAAAGGGAAATGGAGACGGCTATGCTTGTAGTTTCCCTACGTGATCGAATCAGAAATGAAGAGATCCGTAGGAGAACCAAGGTAACAGACATAGCCCGAAGAATTGCCAAACTTAAGTGTCAATGGGCATGGCTTATTGCTCGTAGAACAGATGGCCGATGGGGCCGAAAAGTTCTGGAGTGGTGACCGCGTACCGGAAGACGAAGCGTTGGAAGATTTCCCACAAGATGGACCGATGACCTTGTGAAGGTCGCAGGAATCCGCTGGATGCGGGAAGCACAGAATCGGTCGAAGTGGCGGTGCTTGGGGGAGGCCTATGTTCAGCAGTGGACGTTTTTTGGCTGAAATGATGATGATGAATGGTGTGACCTTGCAGCTGAAACTTCCTAAAAATAATTTATTTAATTTTATCCTTTTCACGTCACAAGATCAATCAAAAAATAAACAAATCAATGGTAGATTACTTAGTCCCAGTAGTGGAAACATTACAAGATTATGTTACGTTTTAAAATCAACATGCAAGATCATTAACACGTCTTCAAGATAAACAAGAACACATTTGTTTTGTACGTCATTTTAAATAACTTTTAACCTATCTACATCTTCAAGTAAACACGACAGTCTTCTATATCTTACTTGGGTAACTTCTCAATCAAATTGTAAAACTGGAGCGACGTTGTGCGGAATTTTTAACTAACGCTACAAGCTCGCGAACTGCGGAACGCTTCGAATCAAGTTTTAGTGAGATTTTGAAACTTTTCTGTCGTTTTAAACGGCAGCTTCCGAGAGCTTGAAGGTGTTATGTGTGTCTTTGAGAACTGAATCAGGTGCGAAAGCTCTAACTTCCTGCCTTTGCCAGAGCATCTTATCTTTATAACCTTAGATAGATATATAATTCGACCATAATTGC
Source organism: Agrochola macilenta (assembly GCA_916701695.1). Classification (NCBI taxonomy): domain Eukaryota; kingdom Metazoa; phylum Arthropoda; class Insecta; order Lepidoptera; family Noctuidae; genus Agrochola; species Agrochola macilenta. Next base: position 1,403,542 of record OU753554.1, on the reverse strand, counting down.
AACGAATTTCTTGATTTTTTCTCGAATTACTGCGAGTAATGTAGTAATCTAACAAGATTTTGCCAGTCTTCAATATGGACGACAATAAGTAGACATATACGAGTACATATAAACCATCACCACCCGATATTTTTGAAAGACCCATCCAACGATAAACATCACAATGGAAAAGTCGAGTAAAAAAAGTCATCCCCGCTTTACGTACAAGGGAGGTACCCAAAACATCAGTTTTTTTTTTCAAGACTTTTTTACGTATGTTTGTAGGCGTGACCATGTATAACCATATCAAACTCCAGCTTTTTGGTACCGCGATTCTCTAATTTAAACCGTCTGGCTTCTTTCAGTTTCACCAAGTACGTGTGTACTTGGTAAAACTTTGCAAAGACACTTTATAATATCTTTGAAACTCTACTCACAGTCTCACACCTAGAAACGATCTATCTCAGCAAATACGAACAAACTAAAGCTCTTTCAATCCCCATATCGATTCGCTTGTTCTAGCTCACATTTTTACTCATTCGAGAAAATTCCACAATCGATACTAAAGCGTTTACTGGACCAGTGCTGAAGCCTCAGGCAATGGAGGAAATTCTTTAACGCGTTCCCAAGTGTAGAGGTACGTTCTTTAAGAGATAGTTTTTAATTCTTTGCTGGAAATGATTATTATTTGCTTCGCTTAATTATAAAGTTATTTACAGGGCCTCTTTTACTTTGTGAAAATTGATTTCATCTATACTAATACATACACTATAATAATAATAATATTATTACAGATGACCGCAAGGAGGTATGGCAGAGCAAGGAGCTTCACGGGCGCTACTATCGGGCTCTTCATGAGCCTGGTGTAGATTTCTTAGCGTCCGTATCCTGGCTACGTTTCGGTGACCTTTTCGGGGAAACTGAAGGTTTTGTCTGTGCAATTATGGACGAAGTTATCTTGACGAATAACTACCGGAGACATATTATGAAGGACGGGACGGTTGACGTGTGTCGGGCATGCCATCGTCCGGGTGAGTCCATCAGACATATTTTCTCTGGTTGTTCGCGTCTGGCTAACGGCGAGTACTAACACAGGCATAACCAAGTGGCCAGGATTATTCACCAGCAACTTGCTTTGAAATATAAACTTGTTGACTCTGAGGTACCGTATTACAAGTATGTGCCCGACCCAGTTCTCGAAAATGACCATGTCACGTTATACTGGGATCGGTCTATCATTACTGACAGGACTATTGTAGCCAATAAGCCTGATATAGTGGTGATAGACCGATTAGCGCGCCGCGCAATGATAGTCGATGTTACCATCCCACATGACGGGAACCTCGTGAAAGCTGAGAAAGAGAAACAAATTAAATATCTCGACTTAACACACGAGGTTGTCGACATGTGGAATGTGAGCTCGGCTATCATTTTGCCGATTGTCGTAACGGCCAATGGCCTGATTGCCGAAAGCCTCGACCAACATCTCTCGAGGCTGTCGTTAGGCGGTTGGATCAAGGGCCTGATTCAGAAGGCAGTACTCCTCGATACGGCTCGCATTGTGAGGAGGTTCCTGTCTCTGCAGCCCTAACCACCGGTAGCTTGGACCCTGCTCCCGACACCGGCGGACCACTATTTTTTTATATTTTTAAATGTTTTTTTTTTTAATATCTTTTATAAAAAATATTTAAAAATGTAATGTAATATGAAAAAATATGAATAAACGACATAATATTATAAAGAGGTAAAAGTTTGTTTGCAAGTTTGTATGTAGAGGGTAATCTCCGGAACTACCAATCGATTTGAAAAATTATCTTTGCATTGGATAGCCCAATTTTGAGGAAGGTTACAGCTATATAACATCACGCTACGACCCTTAGGAGCACAGCATTAAAAGAAAGTCAGAAAGAACACGCGGCGAGGGCGATGGGCTGCGACACGGTGGATCAGGGGCTGACATTTCACACATATGAAGTCGCGGGCAGAAGCTAGTATCATATAAAAAAATATCATAATTAACAATATTTTAAATAAAAAGTTAGCCTGAACTTTTCCGAAGGACTTTAGGACAAAGAATAAATTATTTACAGCGTATCCACTAATTGTCACTGTTGCGTAAAGCAAGCTTTAAAAACGATATTGTCGTTTAAAGAGGTGAGAAAAGGCATTTCCTCTGCAGTAAAACATTAATAGAATACAAATTCGAACGCAAAGCACCGATTACTTCATTAAACACAATGACAATTCACTCAAGCAATCTTTAACAGAAACAGCACTTACAAAACTCATTTGGAACTCAAAACAGGACGTTTTAATAATAAAAATAAACAATAGATACTATTATGAAAGCGTCAAAGATGAAGGATGAAAAATTAAAGAAACCCGCTTTCTGAAAGACAAATCCCTCAGAGACGGCGTTTGAATTATTCAATTCATTCGATTAAGGTGGTACGTATTAATTCGACTCGCGCGCTGAATTTGTAAAAGGACTTTTTTGAGGATCTACGGGGAGATATTTTAAACGGCTCTGTTAAAATTTATATATTAAATATATATATAAAAGTTACAATACTCGCAAGGTACAAAAATATTTATGAATTCGTCTGCAAAAATGCGGTAAAATTAAGAGTTCTGTATGATCATTTGGGTTTTTCTACGTTGGTACAAAAATTACAGAAGATATACAAACGCACCCACACGTAGTTAAGTAGTCCAAGACTCTCGTTTCTAAGCACTTTGTTTACATTTTGTTACCATAGGGTCAAGTCAACTAAATTATAACAGTTGTAATGTTCTCTCCATTGTGAGTTCTTGACGTACTTTTTATGAAAATTCTGTCAAAAACATACATAGATTCGGATACATTCGGTGTGACAGATTTTTGACAGGCCAGAGTTTTTATGTGCCGTAGAACCCGATTTTTATAGCTGTGCGCCTGTCAACGTCAAAATATTACGGTGTATGTGGTTTAATTAATAACAATAACAACATAACGAATAATATGACAGAACTGTGGAGACGACACGAGTTGTGTAGAGCGTCGAGGCACTGAGGAGGTAACCGGGCGGGTGAATTCAATACTAACAACTTACGACTTTGACAGCTCCAAGCGCACAGTTATAAAAATCGAGTTATACTGTTCACGCAAGTTTTATCCTCCCGTGTATTTACTATGAACCCTAAATGTAATGGAAGGGAATCGTTTACATATAATTATTCGAAGTACTCGTTATTACAAGTTAAAACGGTCCACGTATGTATGAGATATCAAATAAATGTCTAATTTGTGTTTAAATTTTCAGTTACGAATGAATACAAAAGGATTAAAGAGTTAAATTTAATTTAATATTCAAACAGATTTAGCTGTGAATTAATTTGAATAAATATAATGTCTATTTTGATTAATGTTTTCGACGTGATTTTAACTTGGAGATACTTTAATGGGGTAGGCATTTATTGGCTCACTGAGCTGTTGCCAATGTTGGCACAGTCGTGTTCTCATGCAATATGTGTATTGGGCACTATTCCAATCAGAGGAAATGGCTAAGATTTTTTGCAGTACTAGGTACCTAAATATCTAAATAGGTACATTTTGTTCCCTGACCTAATTTTCTTTTGCTTTTAGCGAAAAGTCATTCGGCCCAGCTGGTGGAAAGTGATTACTGCCGCCGACACACACTTGCAGAACTAATGGCAACAGCAACATGATGCAAGTCCCATGCCCTTATAATAATTCATTAGGAGCCATACCTACCTACTTGGCAACTGGAACTCAAAAATGTTTGGTTAAAGAAACTGGTACGTATCTACATCAATGGATACCTTTTTTTTTTTTTTTGATGGTGGGAAATTATCAAATAACTTCTCCCGCTCTGGGTGGAGCGGGAGGGCGTGTCAGACTTTTACTGACTAAAACCCACCCGTGTTCCTTCCGTTGCCTGTGTGCCGGGGCCGCGATATCCCTTTCGGACAAACTCGCAACCCTGTACAGGCATTGGCCCTTACGGACCCCGTCAGTTGGTGCTGACATCTCTTTGAGGCGCGCGTGGAACACAACGCGCCGTCGACCCGGGCCTAGTCCTTATCGGACGGCGAGCTACCCAGAAGAAAATCTTGCCTCGCGCGCTCCGCCTCCTCCTTCGCGAGCATTACTGCTTCGCAGAAGGAAGTGACGGCCTCCCATGCGCTCCGAACCATGGCCTGAACCAGGGCCGGACGCGAGGGATCGCCGCCGCCGATCGCCTTTGTGAGGACACGGCGGTGCTCTACCCAAGCCAATCAATGGATACCCTGCGAAATAAATAAAATAAAATAAACATAAAATTATTGTTCTCAAATAAAATTTAATGCGAAAATAAAATAGTAATATCTAATATTAATAAGAACTATTTATGTCCTAATTTTATTGTTAAATTTTACTTTACATGTATATACCTAGATTTCTTAACTTTAATAGTTATAGTTTTAATATTGTTTTTAATTTATTGATTTTTTATCCTGTTGCTGTATCCAGGGTTCATAATTTGTATAGAATAGAATAGAATATTCTTTATTATGTACACCATAAAAAATACAGATAAAAATGTAGTCATTTTACATAGGGTGACACAATGGGCGGTCTTATCGCTAAAAGCGATCTTTTACAGACAACCTTTGGATGGATTAAAGGGAGAAGGAGAGACAAATACTGCAGGTAGTCAGTGGTATACTCTTTTTGTAACATCTTTTATAAATTATGGAATGCAAAAAATGAATACGATTATGAAATATATAAAACAACTCTGCTCCTACGTTACAGCATTTCTTGACATTTTAAAAGTTACAAACGAGATTTAACAACCCAGTTATTAAACTCCAAAATGCATTCAAAACTTTTAAAATTCGAATGTAAAGAACAATCTGAAATATAAAAATGTAATACAAACTCAAAGTAACAACATTTTATAGCGTACTTACACTTTTTGGAGTAAACTAGTTTTGTTGAACAACTTTGTTCATGAATACTGTTTACATTTTCTACATGACATGTTGTAGCAATGTTATTAAATAAACAACAGTTAAAAACCACGTACCTACTGAGGTTTTTTATTTTGTTTTACTTTGAATAATTTTAACCTTTTCCATTCCATCTTGATAGATAAATAAATCAGATAAATTAAATGTTAAGCAAATTGAAAATTCATTGTTAATTTGCCGTGTTATAGCAATTTCATTATGAATGACAGCTGTGATTTGAATATACAATCAATTATTTTGGTTGGTACTCAATTTGTTTATCAAATAATTTATCTGACTTTACATTAAATTTTGCTTAACTTATTATAATTACTTACTTTCTTCTTTAGCCCGTGGTTAAGCTAAGCTTGCCGGGGTTGGTCTGTGGATAGGTGACCATCTTAACATACCGAGACTCCTCCGTGCCTCGTAAAGTACGTTAAGTCGTTGGTCCCGGCTGTCTATCGTGGATCATTGACAGTCGTTACGGGTCGTCAGAAGCCCGAAAATCTCAGAACCAGTCTTACCATTAGCGTATCGTATTACCCAGTTACTGGGTCGTGGAGGTCAGATAGACAGTCGCTCCATTTAAAATACGGTATTCAGCTGCATCCGGTTAGACTGGAAGCCGACCCCAACATAGTTGAGAAAAGGCCAGGCGGATTAATTGATTTCTTCTTTAGCTACAGAGTCAGTACGACAGAGTTTATTTTGTTAAAAGGAATAAGGAAAATCTTCTACTTTTACAATGTTTGTAAATTTGTATGTGAGCATCTATCATGTATCATGTATCTATAACTTGATTAGTTTATCTATCATTGCTTCATTTTAAATTCTTTTTACCTTTTGTGGTATAGGAATTTTATTCCAGGTGCATTGTCTTCTACATACACGTAATTATAATAAATTATGTATACAAAATAGTGTAAAACATTTTAAAAGAGTAACGGTGGAGTTTCTTGCCCATTCTTCTCCATACGAAAACTACCTTTTGGAAGGGGCGACTAGAATCAATTCTATTAACGTTCAAAAGTGCCTTTTAAGTACCTAATTGTAATAAATTATTTGACTTTTATACTATTATCAAAGTCAAATAATTTATTACAATTATCTAAACCAAATATTCCAATTATCTAAACCAAAAAAAAAACTCGTAGAGAATTCCGAATAATATTTACCCTCTCAAAAAAAAAACTTTGGCTTCTCGCAATCCCTACTGCCCTCATTAGCAAAAGTTTATGTGAAAGAGAGCAAATATTTCTCATAAACTTATCATTTCACAAACAAACAGGCCAAATTGCCCAGAGAGACGCGCTGCGAAAAAATTGTCCTCTCATTAGAGTTAAGAAGTCAGGAGACTGCACTTTGAAAAAGTTCGAAAAAAGCGGCCAAGTGCGAGTGGGACTCGCACACGAAGGGTTCCGTACCAACGTACAATATTTAACAACACATAAAAATATATACTTGCGCGCGTCTAAAGGTTTTACGATGCCAATCTTACGGACTTGATTTTAGAATGACTATGACAGCCGTCAACTTGAAGTAACCCCGAGTACTAGGAAGGCGGCCCCCTGTCAGAAGGAAGGATCGCGAAGTTGGATCGAAGTCGGCATTGATTAATTAATAATGACTGTGATATGGCGACTGGGATAATGGTGATCATGGTGATTGGTGACTAGAGCCTTGCAGTGTAGTGAGTTGATTGACGTGTGCTCGCGTCTTACGTAAACATGTGACACTGCGAATCTAAACTCAACCTCTTTCCCTTCCGTTTACACACATACAAACACACCATGCCTACATCACAAAACACACGCACACCACATCTACATCACAGAATACACGTACTAACACTTTAGTAAGTAAGTATAAGTTAACATAATGTTTGTACCATTTAGTCCTAAGCATCAAAGCAAGCTATTAAAAATTATTTGTGCTTCTTCTGTGGGAACCTGGGCTGGCGATCCTTAATACAGGTTACCATGTAACCTAGCTAGGACGCCAGATTCAATTCTGTTTATTCTTACTCTTTTTCTATTATCCGTAAATTGAAAAATTATATTTATTGTAACAGACTGTACCACACTTTTTTGAAATAAATAAATTATTATTATTAATGTCGTTTACATTATTGTTTATTCGCTAATGTGATCAGAGATATGTGATTATTCAGAATATTATTGTGTTTCATTTAATTACATCTCCTAGCCCGCAAACCCACGCATAACAGACAATAAGACCTCTTCTGATAAAGACGACGTATTGCCTTTATAGTTTAATAAAAAATACGTTTCTTCTATGTTAATGGGGGTGGGATACAAAAAACGTGTTTTTATACCCTTTATTGCTTACTTTATTTATAGCGGCCATAGTTAGTACACATTTTGTAAAAATTTCAAGTGTCTAACTATGACGGTTGAAAACATACAGCCCTGTGACAGACGGATGGATGGACACGGAGCCTTAGTAATAGGGTCTCGTTGGGTACGAAACTCAAAAAATCGAGACGTATTTTTTTTGCATAAAAGTTTGTTTAGCTTATATATAGCTGAAGCGTTTTTACTTGCTATGAAGTGTTTTGAATTATGTTTGCATATTAGGTTCTACTAGTATTGCAGGAATGATTAGCCGTCCAACAGATAAACCGGCAGTCCACTTATATTTTACACACAATTTCACCTCTTTATGGTCAAATGTTTGAAAGCGAAAGACAGTAACTGGTGTGCGATATCTAGGAACCTAACGCCTACTAATTTACTACTACCTACCTACTTCTTTTGAATTTACTGTTACATCTAGATTGTATGTTTGTAAAATATATGTTATATTTAAAATGGTCTTGTTCCTTTTTTTATTGCAGAATGTGCGCTCTTGACTTCGATTTTGCCGACGGAAAGCGATGACTGCTTTTTCTTTAATTTAGGTAGTTTGTATTTTATTAGATTCTCATGTTCGATTAGTACGAAACCTGGTGGAGTATGACGGAAACCTAACAATGTATGTTGTATTTTTCAATCTATTCTGTACTCATAATCTTGCGAATGAATTCTAACTCTTATTCCAGAAACCATAGGTAACTATTGAAACGTCATTAAATGCACCTACCGCCAATTTCCAAATCCTTTGGAACCCACAACAAAAAACTCAGAATTCCAACTACATATAAAACCGACACCACCGAACTCAATCACGTCTAAAGAATCCCAAGGAACTACTAACGAAATTCGATCAACAAAAAGAGAAAAAATCTTCAGTTTCCCATTCTGAAGAGAGGATGAAACAGAATCTTCGACAAAGACGGCCTCGCAAACAGGCGACAACGGCGCGGGCAGGCGGAAGCGATCCCTCCCGGAATCTATAGTATTTATCACTTTGATGTTTATTTAGTTGTTTATACCGAACACTGTTAATAGGACTCTGCGATACTTCGGATAGTATGAAAGGAATTGGACATGGTGTTGAAAAAGGTTGATGATAATATCGCAAACTGGTATAATTAGTAAATTACTTAAGAATTAGTTGTGTGTGTGTCGTAGTAAAGGAAGTTATTAGTCATGTTAGCAAGGCTGAGGGTCGAGGGTGTGCTGTTGAACTAAGTAATACGAACTCAAAATACTTAGTATTTATTTAAATTGAAGAATTTACAGGCATTTTTCTATTCTTCTTTTCGTGTGGTTAGTGACTAACCTGGTGTAAGAGTTTTAAAGCCGCCCAAGGGCCTCTGACTTGGCTTCACATGCCGTCGAGAAAATCTCTCTGGCATGCCGGTTTCCTCACGATGTTCCCTTTACCGTTTTTGTAGCAAGTGATAATTATACAATACGCACATGAATCCGAAAACTCAGAGGTGCGTGAATCGGGATCGAACTCGAGACCTATGACTTGTCAGTCTGACGGTCACACCACATGGCTATCACTACTGTTCATTTTTCTATTGTTAATCCAAATATCAGATTGTATTAAAGTAAACACTCTTTACAAAAAAGCACTAGATTGATCAAGATCACAAATTGAGAAGCTTTATATACGAGTTTAATTTGAAAGACTATGGTTCAAGTAGTTTCTTTCTTTCTAATTTCAATTAAGTTGCACCTACTACTTTCAGTACAGAAATACATATTTTTAAGTTATGCCACCATTACTTTGCAAAAATCCAGTACAATAAAATGTTATGCAAAAATATTTAATTTTAATTTCGCAATAACCACATGCTTGGATGCCAAATGCAGCACTGCCCTCCCGCCCGCTAAAATGCACATGCAGAATACATAATATGCAGTTAATAAGATGCTTTTTTATACAAGTTATTGTAAAAAGCCCGGCCTTATATTAGGTTTCGTATAACAAATCAACAAAACAAAATAACAGCAATAGCCAATCACAGCCAATGCTGGAATAGTTCCAACGTGCTACGGTTCAAACAACATCCTGTATAGGCCCCTAGCTCGATCAACATGATCAGTAGTTGCTATTTCGGAAGACAATATTGCTTATAAGACGTCCATATTGCCCAATTGATTAGTTTGTCATGACTTTTTATTGCTATGAGACCTATTCTTGCTTCTTATATGTTACAAGCTATGATAAAATCATACAGTGTTATGTTTATAATGCGACTAGGACAAGTAAGGAAGTGTTATAAAAAGGTATTTATTGGGCTAGGTATGTATGATTGGCACTATGTAGGTGAAACGGTGTCTGAATCCACAATGCTTTCCATTTTACTATTAATTAATTTGCTCTTCGTTAACTCTTATTTAATACTCTTCATCATGGTATAATAATATACTTCGCCAGGTATGGCATTCCGAAACACAGTGGTCACGTGGGCAACACAAGTCTACGTCATCACATCTGTGTTACCAGAAGTTTGTATTATTAACTCCCCAACCATCTTTATTACCTGTGCGAATCCGATAAAACAATGAGGTTTTAATTAACAATTACGTTGGTTTATGTTTAAATTGAATTGTTTCGTTTGATTAGACAATTTAAAAGCTTTGGTTTCTGAAAATCTTTCCTTAATCGTGTTTTGTTGCAATAGACTGACAACTGGATAGTGACGTAAGCATGTGTTAGTCCCGGAATGCCAGACCTTGTTTTATTAGACCATGCTCTTCATTAATAAATGAAATAAAGTTGTAAAACATCAGTACCTTGTACATGTGAACTGTTTTAGAAACAGAAACAAATCATCATAAACCAATTTCTTTCCAATCGGGAATCCCAACCCACATACTAAACTATAAACAACCAGTAGGTACATATTTTATAGGCCCACTTCCTTAACACGTCCTGAAAGTTAGCGTCCATTCCCTTGAAGGCTAACCTTTTCAGCTTAATATCTCGTAGATTTTTTTTCACGGTTCCTTTGGGCGTATCGTCAAAAGGAATGTTCTCTATTACTTTTTTATAAGGGACCTTGAAAACTTTGTCTCGCCTTTATCCCTTTGAGTTAGGAGTTATGCAAACCCCGCCGGCGGGTGTTTCTCATAGAGCCGGTCAAACGGCTGGCCCTTATTAAGCTTTTCGTCGTGACTGCACGCGTGAAGTTTGAGATCTTTTTCTTTTGTTGGATTTAGGATTACTATGTATATTTGAGTGTACTGTTCATAGACTTCGGACATTTCAACTTTGTTAGTTCGGTTGATTAAGCCATGCGAAAGTTAAGATACGTTGACCACGGTCGGTTCGTGGATGGGTGACCATCCATTACTTATCAAGGCCCCTTCTTGCCTCGGAAAGCACCTGAAGCCGTTGGTCCCGGCTGTCATTCGTAGATCTTTGACAGTCGTTACGGGTCATCAGAAGCCCGAAAAATAGTCGCTCCATGTAAAATACTGGTATTCAAAGAATATTTTGCTGCATCCGGTTAGAGTGGAAGCCGTCCCCAAAATAGTTGGGAAGTTGTTAAGTGGTACAACTCCGTGTACCACTCATTGTTATAGTGTAGCAACACTGTCACCACCTCTAGACGCGATGGCCGACGTACTCGTCTGTAATAACGTATCTCAATAAACGTATTAGGTACTATTACTTATCTACTGGTGGACTTTATATTTCACACACCTGATCTCCCCGAAGACACCCTGCCTACAGTCGCTCCACATGGTATTCATGCTGCAAACGGACATTATAAAGGCTAGGTGGATTGATTGAAGCTCGGCTCATTGATCAATCACCAAGGCGGCTGCGTCCACCTGTTTGATGACCTGTGATCGATTTATTAAACATTTGAGACCATTTCGTCAATTAAAGTACCTCTTCTTCTTCGTCGGTCCACTTTTGACAGAGTTGGCGGGCGTTTTGGGGGACTGTCTTATGTAATTTTGACGTTCGAAAAGTGCTGATTCTCAGCCTAGTTTGAATAAATGACTTTTGAATTTGAATTTTGACAGAGCGGTCGTGGTCATCACGTTGCAGTGAGATTTCGGACAACCGTGTTTTGCCTCACGATGTGACGCCATCCCTCTCTGTCAGCTGTAACATGTGTAAGTGTTAAGTACCTACGTATAGGTACAATTATATAGGAAAGAATATTCAGACAGTTCAAGTCTTCCTCAAATAATGCAAGAACAAAACCATTTCTAGGCACCAAGAACCAAGCCAAAATAAGCAATCACTAAGATTTGCGATACTTTCGACTCAAACAAATATAAAAACGTTTTATTAAATATATTTCCTCCACTAAAGTCTCGTCTGGACCGGAAAATATTTCATTAAGCACCAACCAACCAAAAGTTGTCGAGTACAAAAGATCGCTTTCAACCAGCAAAACGTAAACAACGTTGAAAGTCTCACTGTATAGTTTTAAGAGTTACGTCCAACACGACATTTAATTTTAACACATTTGTCATTTGAATTTCGATATTTGAATTTGATTCCTTGTATAATTTTAGGCAAACTTAAGCCAAGTTTGCCTCGTATTGGTGTCCTATTTTGGACTCATGATGGTAAAATTGCCTAATTGTAACATTGCCAAGTAAGCTAGATCGTCTCTAATATTATTAAGTCATAAATTCTCAAATTCAATTCAATAAAAAAAAAACTAGGTATAAAATTTTCTTGAATTATTTATATTTTTTATTATTATACGAGTATTCTTGTTTGAGCAAATTCTGATGTCTTCAGAATTTTACGGTAAAATATACTTCTTAGATTGACGGTATTTATTTACTTTAACAAAAACTGCCATCGGCCAACAAAAACAAAATTGGCTATTTTTGCCGGAAGGCCAGAAAACTAAAGTCGTAGTCGTAGAAAAACTACGAAGAATAAAAATAAACAAAAGCGTTACTGTTAGGTATTTCTAGAATATAGTGTCGTAACACACAAAGCCGTCTAGACTCACCACAAATATTTATACAATATAAAACGTTTATTTTAGGGTGCCAGAATGTGAGCAAAAAAAGGATCCCTAGGTACTTCAGTTTTTCTTTGTCAAAAAAGTAGTATAAATAAAATTTACTTTACTGAATACTTTAATTAAATCTTTTCAAATCATAATATTATGCTGAAATTTAAATCAAGTCCAGGTTATTTTATGAAATATTCCTTCACTGTAAGTCAGCGGTTTCCTGAAACTTTAAAAAAACTTACTTACTTCAAGCTAGGCCGAAAATTTAAAAGAATCATAAAAAATTGTACTGAGGAACTAATCAAGGAACTCTTGCTCCATAGACCTTCCTATATAGGTACATCTTACAGTATTGTTTGCGTATCATATCCTACAGCTAAGTCTCTGTTTACGTAATGCAGTATCGGCAAACTTAGTGTTCTCGCATCAAGTTTACATTGTGAATTCATTGATTCAAAAGAGATCATAGTAAATGGAAGACTTATCATTTTCGTAGACAATTAAATGGCTTCTAACAAATCAAAGATTAAAGAAAAATAATGCAGGCATCTAATGTTAGGGAAACTGTTTTATAATGTTTGCAGTAGATGTCCTTGTGAAATATGTAGAGAGAAGAAAAAGCTGGTTTAAAAAAAATGCGGATAAAGTGACACAAGATTGTGTCGATTGCATTTTGTCTCATGACTAGCAACATGGGTACTGTGTTTTGCATGTTTTTATATGCAGCAGAAAACTTAGTTTCATAACATTAAAAGTGAACTTAACATCCAAGGCGATTCCTGTAACTTTGGTTCAGTGACATCTTCCGACCTATCTTCACACTGTCACTCCATTTACTACCAATTCTGTGACCGCTAGGTACGAAATCTTAGCAATTGTTTCTCTTTGGTGTGGCAGTTTGTGAAGCGAGTGACCGCTCGATACTAGAGTTAGAATGTTAGACTGGCTTACAGACGAACTTGTTGTGTTTGGTCATACACGGAATTTAGTGGCGTTTAATTAAATATACTAAAAAATAGGGCTGACACCTTACAATAATTAATTACTCAAAAACGTTACAGTTTCATTTATAGCAATATTTGCTGTAACAGCCTTTCGCAATGTGACCTACCTAATCTTATTTCCAAGACTATACTGGCATAATAATCGAGAGGAGAAACGTTTTTCTAGATTACTCGCAGTAACTACTCACACCCTAAAAAATCTGGATTAATTCCTTTAAAACATAATCTACTAAACGAATTTAAAACATCAATTCGCAATTACAAAATCCGATTTTCCTGCAAGTCGAATAATCGAATAAAGTAGAATCTTAAATTGAATCGCGATCTGGTTGTAGGAACACGATTCATCGTTTAGTCTGTTTCGATATTTACTCGGATACTGGAATCGAGTTATCGGCGTCCATTCTCTTGGAATCTAGTTGATGCGTTGAAACTGGGTTTATTGGTGACGTTGGTTGTAAGGGCTGTTGGGTAAGTAGTTTTGTGGTTTGCGGATGGGACTTTTAATTTCTTCGGTTAAAACCGTAGGTAGTGTCCGTTTTTAAAACAGGTCAGTATTGAGATGCTATTTGACGTAAGACCGTTTAATTTTATAGCAGATTGGTAGTATTCTAATATACTCTACCTAAAATGATAATTATTCATATTCGCAATCTTGACAATCTCTTCATCTGTTTTTTCCTGTCGGTTGATGAACCGCTTATAACCATTCGAAGCTTTTTGATACGAAACGCATCGAAGGTTATATATAGTTTTATCTTTTCCGAACAACTCATACTAGTAGTTGATTCAGAAATCAAAGTGGTCCCGTATGGGCCATTGTCTAAAAGAGATAATACAAAGTCAATACATCATGGTTTATTTTCCAATATAAATATGAGTTATTGATGTAAATTAAAACCTCTCTGGTCCAATATTTGCTTACAGTCAATGATTATTTAGTATTTTACTGGATCATTGCGTAAATTGTTTCAATTGGTTCGCGGTCACGAGTAATCTACTTTTGAAATTACGCGGTAATACCATTGTGAACGCCAATAGTATGGAAAAAATATTCAATTAATTTACCGTTAAACTTTAATGGGCTGTTCAGTTCGGTTGCCTTTGCCTTTTATATTTTTAATGCTTTTAATTTATACTAGTGATCGCCTAGTGGTCGAAATTCGACCATATGTCATTTCATTTTTAAGTTTACATATTCCATGCTGCCATATCGTTTTATTCTAAAGAGTATGTGTGTGTCAAACGCATGATAGTGTGTGTAATTTTTATTTTATTAATTAAATTTCGTTCTTATGCATATTAATTAAAAATATTATCTTTCTGCACTCTTGCTCCATATAAACTTTAACTGTGCGCATACTCCTCCGTCCGCGTAATTTTCGTAAAAAGGAGTACAAAGTTTTTTCTTGACGTATTAATATTTCCAGATTCTTTATGGAAACCTGCGTGTCTTAAACCTGGCACCTGACACCAATGACCTGTCCTTACCGAGCTAGCCTTAGACTACTGAAACTTACAGCAAATGACATTATACCTTGAAATCTTGAACTTTTTAATATTTATAGACTGTACAAGCGTGGTGATAGGTAATTGCCTAATTGGTACACTTACCTATATGTAACAATATTATAACTTATTCTCATAAGGATTTATCCAGATTTTCTTGCTCATGTTACTGTAGGTAACATTAGCATAATAGGTCCGTCGTCTGCTCAAAAACGACAAATACAGGACAAAACTTGAATCTATGAGATAGCACTTAAGAATGATCCTGAGGCAAACAATTGACAGTCAAACTGCCAAAGCTACAACAGCTTGGTAAATCTGTTTTTCATGCAATACCCTAATGTGCTTTTAAGTGAATAACCCAGCCTACGTCTCTAATTTGACCGCTAAACGTATCATCTGCCAAATAAAATTATTTATAAATTGAAACAAGCTTTTATTTTCAGATTTACTCAAACACGTTTCACACAAACTTGACACCATTTTGCATTTAGATACATTTTCCATTACAATTTAAATTAAGCATTCTCTCTTAAAATTCGCTTGGATTTAAGATGAACAAAAATCTTTGTGTTACCTTTTCTGTTTTCTTTTAAAAACATGATTGTTTATTCATTTGAAAGTTGAATTCAAGGCTCAGATAGAATTTGTAATGATTGGAAGAAAATAATTTAATGCTTTACATTGTTTTACATTTACTAAAGATTTTACTAAATTAGTTACATATTTAAAATTTTAGTTTAATTACAGTCATGGAGCAAAAGGTAATCTGAATTTTTTGACCACCCCAATGGAAAACACTAGTTTATGGTATGTCTATGTATGTCCGTATGTAAATCTCGAGCACGCTTCACTTGGCACCCAAGATATCAGTCGATGAGACTTAGGGACAACCGTGGGTCAAACGGGGATATAATCTCGGACCTCTGAGACCTCATCGTCGGAGTTTTAGTGAATTTCCTTGTTCGATCCTTATCGAGAACTCCCGAATTTCCTTGTGATGTCTCTGAAAAGTGCCCTAGATGAGATTCCTCGGGAGTTATTTCCAATAGAACCATTATAGTTATTCGAACGTGATAGCTGCTAATGTGCTTTAAATGTTTTCATTCATTCATTCATTCCTTCATTTATTAATTATATCTGTAATTCGTTTATTAAAGAGTATTTCTTTTCGGTTCTATTCAATGACTGCTACAACATTAGCGTTTTCTCTAAAAATACCCATCACTTTTCAATCATTTCAAAAACCATAACTCTCATTGGACAGTTTTCTAACAATTCTGAACACAATCCGACAGCCATCCAGTCAATTCGCTGTTGAAAATATTCAGGCTCCCGCGGGGCCTGTAATAGTTTGGCGGCCGCAATATTGCATTACATTCAGCAAAGATTATAAAAATTATGGATATGATATTAAAACACTTTTTTTTTACTAGCCTACGCTGTCCCACACCTGGGGAAAGCCTCCCTTCACTTCTTCCATCGTTCGTGAGCCCGCGTGACCTCCTTCCAGTTTTGACGGAACCTATCCAGCTCGTCCCGCCATCTCCTACGTGGTCTGCCGCGACTATTTGGGCCCACAGTTTGTCCGGCATGCGGCAGACATGTTCTGCCCAGTCCTATTTAAGTTTAGCAGCTTTCTGAGCCACGTCGGCTATTTTTGTTTTGGAGCGCAGTATTTTGTTTCGAACACGATCCGTTAATTTACCGCCTAGTATACTGCGCTCCATTGCTCGTTGGCAGACCTTGAGTTTGGACTTCTGGATGTTAGTCAAAGACCAAGTTTATGCACCATACGTTAAGACGGAAAGAATACACAAATGTCCATAAGCCTGCGTTTCCGACATTAGGTAAACACATTTAGGTACCTATTTTGTGTAAGAAGCTGTCGATAATGTGAAAACCAACAGACTTCAATCGTGTGTATGTTTGTAGCACCCTCGTCAGATATATCTGATCATTACCATACATTTACGTATATGTTAAAAATATATGATGAAAATGTCTCATAGCTCGAACGTTCCCCGGCAATTAATTACCCAGGTCAATAGAAGACGAGCGAGTTGGTGGAGAAGCACTCTATGGTATTATGCATTCTAATTTCTATGTACGTTTTGAGCATGTTCAGCCAACAAGCATACATTCCTTGGCATGTCTCAGTATACATTCTATGATCTGCGACACCGGCGTACCTCGGTATATTGGAAAAGTTGCTGAGGTCGCGAACGCGCGGTGCATTTCACGCCATATTTGCCCCCAAACGTCGGTGACGGGTGCATGCAATTATTCCAAGTGTCAAGTGCTGAGAAATACGATGCTTCCTGAATATTATTTTTGTAAGAAATTGTCAAAAATTTTGGTCTCTTCAACAATATTTTATCTACTTTATAAAAATCTTAAATTCAAAAAACACTTGCAGACAACGCACAGCCCAAACCGCTGGGTTTAAGAGCATTGAATTTTGCACATGAGTTCCATAAATACCTAACGAAATTGAGCAAGGAAGGATTTTTCAAAATGCATCCTCCGAAGGGGTTAAATAGGGGATGAGAGTATGTATGGAAGTTCCTTATGTTTGCCGATGGGAAATTCTATCGGAAACGGCTTTTCTTAAAATAATTGCCAATGGAAAATACCGACTCACATTTTCTATTGACTTGAAATTCTTACTGTTTGATATGTATTTTGGTGCAGAAAAATGCTAGAAAGACCTAATCTTGAAAAAACAGCACCCCTTTATAAACACGTGCTACCTCTACCTGATATATTAGCCGCTGCATCCAGCGACAGCAATTATAAACGCAGCGCATAACTCACAGGTCGGGCGAGTTCATGCATTAAGTACACCGTGTTCTAATTTATTAGATGCTCTCTGTTCTAGATAATATCCTTACAAATTGGTGTGAACTCTGTACTACATGATTAGGTATAGCGTGTATTATAAGGGCGTTGATGTCATTAGGAGTATCCGGAGGTATACATAGACTGGTTTAAGCAGCTGGGCTGTAGCTGGGTTAGCCTAGAAAATCTTAAGCCGGTAAGTGTGTGTTTTTGCTTGAGACTTTTCATTTGTCTGTAAGGCTGCCGACCAATCAGTATACTACTTTATATTATAGATTTCGTAGACTACTGATAGTCAAGTTCCATCGGATAGTTTGGAGTGTCTACGCATATTATGCTGAGGACGGATAGGTGTTTAGACCTGACAAAATACATGGTTAAAGTTAAACACCAAAATTCGCATCGTGTATTAAGTAAGTAATTAGTATTTAGTGCTCTTTTTACCAGACTGACGGAGCCCTAAACGAGGGCAATGTTTAGTTTAATAATATGAAGCAAGATTGCTCATGGTACAGAAGCTAGCAACCAATATAATGAGCAAATGAAACTCGTATTACTAATAGCCTAACAATTTGCTCGATACTCGATATTTCAACTGGCGCTCAAACACACGCCTTTTTTTTTTAGGGTGGGAAATTATCAAATAACTTCTCCCACTCTGGGTGGAGCGGGAGGGCGTGTCAGACTTTTACTGACTAAAACCCACCCGTGTTCCTTCCGTTGCCTGAGTGCCGGGGCCGCGATATCCTTTTCGGACAAACTCGCAACCCTGGCAGGCATTGGCCCTTACAGACCCCGTCCATTGGTGCTAACATCTCGCGCGCGCGCATGGAACACAACGTGCCGTCGACCCGGGCTTGGTCCTTATCGGACGACGAGCTACCCATTGCTCACCGTCCGCAAGCCCGCGCCTACGGTGGCCGGAAGTCGGCTCGCGACTCCCAACGCCCGGGGAGTCTCCTGCGGCGACTAGGGGTGCGAGGACGCGAATCTTGCCTCTACCTCGCGCGCTCCGCCTCCTCCTTCGCAAGCATTACTGCTTCGCAGAAGGAAGTGACAGCCTCCCATGCTCTCATACACTGTATTTATGTTTAATGTGTTTTTAGTTTAATATGATTTCCTGTGCGAGTCTCAATAAGTACTTTTTCTTTCTTTCTTTCTTTCACTCTCGCTCCGGACCATGGCCTGGACCAGGGCCGGACGCGAGAGATCGCAGCCGCCCGCCCAAGCAGGGCAGACCTCCACCGTATGCTCCACCGTGTCCTCCGGGCGATCCACACAGTGGTGACACCCGGGCGTTTCCTCCCGCCTTATACGGGAACCACCTGAAACAGCCGTGTCCGGTGAGGACTTACGTCAGGCGGAAGGTGAGGACGCCGTGGCCCCCCTCTATGCCCTTTATGCCTGGAGGCTTTTTATTTAGATATTAAGTTCTGTTTACGTTTAGTTATTTATTTCGGCCTGAGTATAGTTCTCGATGATTTTGTTTGGTATATTGGCGTGTGCTAGCTAACATATGGCTAATAATTTAAATTATGTTTTGTATTGCGTAATGTAAATTATTTTGAATACTATTACCTATATAGAATCTTTTTTTTTTGTTCTTCTAACTGAACAGACAGCTGTGCTGCTGGGGAGTTTGTTGCGCCACTTCTTCTTCCCGCCTAATGCACTAGGAACTGGTGAAGGGTGGGCGTTTTGGGGGACTGTCTTATGTAATTTTGACGTTCGAAAAGTGCTGATTCTCAGCCTAGTTTGAATAAATGACTTTTGAATTTTGAATTTTGAATCTAGCCACTCCTCAAAGTGGGGACTTGTCGCCACAATTGTGGCGTGTTCTCAAATGCATGCCTTCGTTTGGTACAACAGTGTAAGTCTGTGAAACTATTTTATGTGAAAAGGGATCTATTTGGAACGGATTCTATTTGGGGTACTTTTTCAAAAGAATAACTGATAGATTAAGAAGATACTGCTCTATCTAACAGAAAACCAGTCCCTGATAGCCGGTTAGTCCGGTCAGATAGTTATCTACTAACCCATCAGTAAACATCCATGAATGAATACAGAATGATCTTTGCTTTAAAACTTAAAAGGTGATCATTATTGAGTTGGTTTAATCATCAGAATTTGCAGTCAAATCGACATTCATCATAATTTCTGTGACTTAGAAAAGAAACGCTGCCTTTATAATGTTTATGTACACCATGTGGATTACAGATATAAATGCAGAAATTTTAGATAGGGTGACACAATTGGTTTAAATGTTTACAGCTAAAAGAACATAGACCTGTAAAACAATGAGACTAAAGAATATTCCAGACTCAACATTACTGCAGCTCAACATCCTCAAAGGACAGAACAAAGACATTCAAATCCAAGGATTAAATACTTATTCGTCTAATGCACGTATAACAAGGCGCAAATTAGTGCCTTGTCCGCGGTCACCGAGACAAAGTTTTAATGAAACGTACATTCATTTGGGGAGCCCCAATGCATTTGCATGAGAAATGCTCTTATAAATCTAGAGTAAACAGGAGCGCAGGTAAATTGCACATGTTGAATTTATTGTTGAACTCGTCGCCTTTCTAGTGAGTTAGGAGTTGGAGCTTACTACTGTTTGTATTCGTGTTAAGTTAATGTGTAAGTTAGTTACTTTGAAGTTCCTGAGTTTCACTGCATTTTTACACGCAAGAGCAAAAACAGGTTATGTTTTACACGCGTATCTATGTATCTTTGTATGTGGGATTCTTTATATCCTGTTCTATCGACTGAATGGGTGTTAACACATACATGAGGTGTCCACGGATTTGTTTAGGTCATGCGATGATTAGAGGCTAGGTATTGTTTTTACAAAATTATCAAAATGGTGAATTGTACATGATAATAAGTAATGTCTGTTTTTTTCTTCTTTATCTATTCCGCCTGATAATTTATCCGCTATCCCATATTATTTTATTTTCATAGTTCGAGAAACTAACGGTTTATCTATTTTATAATCTCGATGATCGCTAGCAATATTATTTCTTACAAGCAATTAACACCAATTTTAATAAAAATAAAAACTAGATAAAACTTGGATATCAATTGAGTAAAGACAAAAAGCAAACTAATGATGCGAATTGAGGTCGAGGAATGTTATAATCGTATAGCAGATATCGGAAATGAAAAACTGAAAATTACCAGTCAGTTTGTTCCGATTGATAGCACTGTAAGTTAGACTAATATTTGCCTTAAGTTAAGTAATGATTAGCGTCGTTTAGCGTCGATTAAGTAATTAATTCACAAATCAAAACCTATAGGGTACTTCCCGTTGACCTAGAATCATGAAATTTGGCAAGAGGCAAGGTCTCACAGCAAAAGTAAAGTTAAAAAGGCCGAAAATAGTTCATTTGTTTTTTGCGATTACAAACTTACATTTGCATTTGGAGAATTGACCATGATGTCAATGTTGATGTACGAGTATGTTGATGTTGATGTTTGGGAGAATATCTCCCAAACATCGATAAACGTCATGGTGATTTTTCCACTATAATGTTAATTTGGTTCTTGGGATAAATTCACCCCAACTATAGAACACTTTATTGTGCGTGGTCTGAAGGCTTGTGCAGACCAGCGCGACTTGTCGCGCGACGCGACACCGGTTATTGTTATACTGTGAAGTTTTCTTAGAAATTGTATTGTTCGTGTCGCGTCGCGCGACAAGTCGCGCTGGTCTGCACAAGCCTTGACACGTACTTGGCCGGTTTTCTTATTGTTGTATTTCCTGTGCGTGTTCAAAATATAATATTTTTCTTTCTTTCAATAAAATCACAAATTGTGAAAACGAAGCAACACGACACTTTGAACACTCCAACCTAATCCGGTATTAAACTACTGTAAGCTGAAGTATTAATAGCTGCAGACATTTACCGAGTACACGGCACCGTCTGATGAGAGTCCGGTAATATCTGAACAAATATTGGAATTCCTGCAGATATCAGAATCACTTCTATTGAACCGGATACGGTTTTGTTGAAACGGTTCCTGTGATGTTTGATAGTTTAGGATGCATGCTAGCTTTGAAAATTAGCAGGAATTGGGAGTTGAAAGGGTAGAGATATCCTTTGAGTATTTTTGGGGGTCAATCTTTTATTATGAAAGACTTGACAAAACATCCGAGATTGCTTTATTATAAGTAAGTTCAATACACAAATCAACCAAATCAATCAATCATCTTTTCTGTATTATACAAATAAATTATCTAAATTATGGTGACAACCGCATCAAAATCCATTGCGTAATTGAAAAGAACAACGCAGTCATACAGGCAGACAGATGTACAAGGTGGGACCAAAGTAATATCCTAATGTGAATTTGTTAAGAAAATTGGGCCATGCTTTCACCGAAGGTTTATTAATTAAAGGTGTGAAATTGATGACATTAAGGCGAAAAAATATATATCGGTCAAATGATCATCTCCTGAATAGAGGCATATTTGTTCTCGTTTTACGGCATTTTGAATTAATCTGGCTTCATTTTTGCGATTTCTTGTTCATGGTGGCTTTCAAAACTTGCAAGGTTAGTGGTTTGTGTTGGTAAACGCGAGATTTCAAAAAGCCCCAAAGGAAGAAAGAAGTCTGACGCCGTCAGATCTGGCGATCTGGCCGGCCAGTTCAAATCGCCAAAACGGAAGATTATACAACCCGGAAATTGGTGTTTTAAAATCTGTGTTATTGGTTGAGCTGTGTGTATGGTTCAATTGCATTGTCAATTAATTCTCTATCTATCTACAACATAAGTGTCAAATCACAATGATATTATGACGCCATTTGCAAAAATTATGGCATATTCACATTAAAAAATTACTTTTTCCCCACCTTGTGTATGTGAAGGGTATCTGTTACCACTCATAACTAACGTTACATAACTTTTTGGAAACAATGTTCTATAATGAAAATTCGCTGGATACGAGGATCAAAGGATCGGCTGGTTTGGCAATGCTTAGGGGACGCCTTTGTTCAGCACATGACGTCTTTCAACTGACTGAAGATGACCTTAAAATTGCTTAAAGTTTGATGCTACCTGCTATTAAATCGCAAAAAGAGGCCCATTGTCATTGATGTGTTAATAAATGAATAAAGTTCACGAAATCTGTTATTTAAACAATACTGGCCATGGGCATGTGACCACCCGTTTTTTTTTTGAATATTCATGAAAAATAAGCGTTTAGAAATTATAAACAGAATCCAAATCGAGCCAATAACATCGGAGATATGGCAAAAAATACAAAGCAATGTAAAAAAAAAAATTGAAAAACATGAAAAATATTAAAAATAGACCCTTTTAAAGTTAATTTTCGATAATTTTTCATGAATATTCAGAAAAATACGGGTGGTCACATGTAGGCGGCATTGTATAACACTCAGTTTTTCAACCACCTTTCATTGTATTATTATAATTAATTTAGTAAAAAGCGTTGTGGCAAAAACGAAGCAATGTGTTTGCTCTGAAGTTGTAGTAAGTAATGTACTCTGTGCTGAAGTGAAACCACTGGTACTAGCAGTTAGCAGTATGTAGTGTGTTAACAAATAGTTGACAACTCGACGCTATTCGCTACCGCACAGCGAGTGCTGCTAAGTAACGAACTCTGCGTCAAGTGAAACGTTCAGACTATTTGGTGTTAGTGTGATTTTCGAGGCTGTTTCTAGTTTTATTTGTTCTAGTTTTGTGGTGACTATTGTGGGGAAGTGAGACTACTTTATAAATTATATTCCTGGCATCACCGACGGGTTGAAGGCGATGGCGAAAGTGGGTCATTGAAAAAAAACATTGCTTTAATACAAATGAAAATGTTGAAGTTCTTAAGTAAAAAAAAAATTAACAATCACGTTGATGTTCATATGTTTAAAAACAAAATTGGCTTCAATCTTTTTGACATTCATTTGTTTTGACAAGAATATAAAAACCGGCCAATTACGTGTGTATTTGGGATGAATTTATCCCAAAAACAAACTTAATTTCGCCACGAGCAATTCTCCAACTGCAAATGTTAGTTGGTAACAACAAAAAAAAAAATTGATGAAACTAAAAATTTACGATTTTCGGACTTTTTCTTTTACTTGTGCTTTGAGACCTTGCTTCGTGCCAAATTTCATGATTCTAGGTCAACAGGAATTACCCTGTAGGATTTGATTTATTGAGCGAGTATCAAAATATGTCGCTTAAATGGCCATATTTGTAGAAGCTTGATTTTTCTAAAGTTTGGAGTCAGCTTCCAGTCTAACCGAATGCAGCTGAATACCAGTATTTTTCGTAGAGCGACTGCCTATCTGACATCCACAACCCAGTAACTGGGTAAAACGATACCCCTTGGTAAGACTGGTTGTCAGACTTTCGGGCTTCTGACGACCCGTAACGATTGTCAAAGATCCAAGAATGACAGCCCGGACCAACGGCATAATGTGCTTTCCGAAGCACGGAGGAATCTCGATATGTAAAGATAATCACCCATCTACGGACCAACCCCTGGTAGCGTAGCTTAACCTGATCGATCGACCCGTGCGGCTGTTATTACTTAGCCACGATCTAACCACCACCAGACTACCAGACCCACCAGACATACATACGTATTTGATATTTCATTTCATCTTCATACCTCCACGCGTTCCTGAGAAAAAGGGTCTTGACAGATTGACGGACGGACAACAAAGTGAACCTATAAGGCTTCCGTTTTTTCCTTTTGGGGTACGGAACCCAAAAAATTATGTTTATTTTCTTTGTGGACAAGCTATATTGAACAAGAATTGAAGCAATACGAACTGCCCAGAGTGATGATGCCCCTGGGCTTAATATTATCATCATGCACTAGCCCAAAATACTAGTCTAGTACCTAGATAGGTAAGCACTTTACCTGTAGTAACAACATCATTGAAATATCTTAATATTCAGCCATAGTGTTAGCTAAACTTTACACCACTAAAGCTTCCGGCCGCACTACGTTCATCGCTTTACATCGCTTTATTCGAGTATTGGTATTCGGTCCGCGTTCACGACTAAACTGATTCATCGAGTTAATTTGGGACAACTGTCGGCAAAACGACAGTTTAGTTGAGTCGATGGCGTGTGCACGAGAATTGTTGATCGTCCTACTTGAGTGGGGTTATGCATAGGATAGGAATAGTAATCACGGGAAAAACAGATTTTTGTAATTAAAAAAAAACACGTTAATATGTAGAATAATTAAGGGTTTTCTTCAGCACGTTTGCAGGCTTACAATCTATTGTATACGCATATAGCAAAAAAGTGACTTCTTCGAGTCAATGTTACTTTTAAGTAAAGCTAGAAAGAACAGGACGTAAATAATGAAGACGTCAAAATATAGTCAGCGTGACAGTGAACAATACAATCAAGGTAGATATCAAAAGTGTCTAGGGATCAAATACATTTGTAACTATAAAAACATATCCAATTAATATTTACAAAATCTAGTCTTCCAGACTGGCTTCTTACTTTAATTCGTATGTTTAAGTTAACCACATAACCCTATATTTTGTAAAAATTAAGAAAAATTGCTAACAAGTCAAGTTCTAGTTGCTGTGGGGTATGCACGGCATCCATACTCGGCAGAGCTCTTCTTTGGAGCATATCCCATGCGTGCTCAATTGGGTTGAGGTCTGGCGATTGAGCAGGCTAAGGCAGAACGTTGCGAGCATCGGCAGGAGTGTCTGTTACGACTCTAGCCGTGTATGGACGTGCAATTTCGTGCATTAGTCGAAACGAATCACCCAACCGGCTTCGCAAAGGGATGATTACGTCTGACACAATCCTCTCCGCATAAATCTGAGCATTGAGGTTGCCCCTGATTAAAATGAGATCGGTTTTTCCACCAATCCAAATACCGACCCAAACCATTATTTTTCCCCTCCATATAAATGAACTTCCGGGCATCATCTCTTCTCGTGTAAAATGATGTAGTCGCTCCATATCGATGCAATTTTTTCAGTTCCAATGCAGAAATTGTAATGGTTTTGTAAAAAGGCTATTATACACTTTTATAGGAGTCCTGATTGACCATTGATTTTCTATTTTTAATCAAAATTTAAAGAAAATTATTTATTCAAACAGTGAATTTCACTAAAAAGAAAACAGCAGCGATCCAAAAAAAAAAAAAAATCCTCAATTGCGGTGATACTCTAAAACGTACTTGATCGCTAAACACTTAAGATGTGTGTGTACGAGTATACCTTGATTAAGCTCCTTATGTTCTGAGTTGAGCTCCACGATTACTGACAAATTGCTGCACAAGCTTGCACTGACTGGACAGGTCCACTCAAATCAGTGTGGTTCTTTTCTCAAAAGACCATTTCAGACACTAATCTACATAGTCCTCATATGGCCTGACCAAGATTATATCTGGACTTTAAAAGAGACTGTGACCCCTGAATTTTTTTCGGCCTTTCTTCTCAGAGTAGTCAGATAGGAAACGCCGAACTCATCTGGAAATTTTAAATATGTCGTGTAAAAGTGATTCCAATATCCTATTTTCAGAATAAACAATTTAATTTAATTTCATTGCATTGATCACTGTCACGCTAATAAATACGAGTATATTGGATGCTATTGTTACCAGTTACAGTTGATGTTATTAAAAGTAAGGTCTGTTTATATTATCGACCATGGCATAGTATCCAATATATTTCCCTAAATTCGAATGAACCCTTTCACGCCATAACGTCTAAACGGATTTCTACGGAATTGTTTACACACTTAGACCGTGAACTGGGTTAGGTTATAAAATATTTTTTATCCCGGTAGTACATTCCCTTGGGATAACTTCCGACTTCTTCTTCGAATTAAAATTAAAATTAAAACAACCATGATAACAGATTGAAAAGAACTAAAGCTGGCGGGTTTTTTTTATTTGATTTAATTGTATAGCTTCTAAAGAATATATCTCCATCTAACCAGCCAGTAGGTACTTTCAGTACGTTTCATTTATTTTTGTACATAATTTGTATAGTTCGTGCTTGTTCCAAATTCAAAATGTTTTTATTCTCTTGTGAGTAAAAGAGAGTTTTATTCACTGTTATCGATGAATAATATGCCCTTTTTCGAGTGACAATGGTAAAAACCTATTTTCATTCATAAATATTTTATCATTTCAGGTTCACCAATAAATTAATGATCCAAGACCTTGGCACTCTGCAGGTACGTTCGCAGCCAAGTCGTCAGTATTGAAAAAGAACGAGTTCTCTTGGCAAGATTCTCAAAAGCATTTATGAATTATTGTCCGTTCGTTGGCAAAGTTAACAATTTATTATCACACGGTGTAATGGAGTATGTGTCTTGTTTTTAGGTAAAACTTGGAAATCGTAGGAACGTAATCTGTGAAAGAAAATCTCAGCTTTTTAAATCTTTGCTACCGTTTTTCTTGACGCAGGAAAATTCTGCAGCTCTATTAATTAAAGGGAATGGAATAACTTAATGTTACTAAGACAGTTCTTGAATCGAGATGTAGATTTAATTATAATTATTAAATCATATTTATCAGTATTATTACATGTAAGTATATACTAAAACAGAATTGGTGTCAAAAAAACCGGCCAAGTGCAAGTCGGACTAGCACACTTAGGGGTCCGTACCACCGTACAATATTTAACAAAAAACGCCGAATAAACGCTGACATTTTGATTTACTTCAAAGTCAAAGTCAAAAGTCAAATCATTTATTTCAAATAGGCCCTTGCAAGGCACTTTTGAACGTCAAAAATTACAAAAAAAAATAATTGATTCTAGTCGCCCCTTCCAAAAGGTAGTTTTCGTATGGAGAAGAATGGGCAAGAAACTCCACCGTTACTCTTTTAAAATGTTTTACAATATTTTGTATATATGTAGGTACATTAGTTATATAATTATATGTGAAGACGATGCATCTAAAAAAAAAAAAAAAAATTACTATAAAAAAAAAAAGTTACAATTAATAAGTCAGTGTGTGAGGAAGTAATCACAGAAACTTAAACGAAACTTATTACGGTTAATGAGATACAGCCCGCTAACAGACAGACGGTCGGACGGATGGACGGACCGACGGACAGCGGAAAGCTTAGTAAGCCTAGTAATTCCGTACCCGAAGGGTTCCGTATGGCACCCTTCGGGTACGGAACCCTAAAAACAAGTTTAATTTTCTATTAAACTTACTACGGGTCTTTCCCGTTAATACTTAAATTAATTAATTAATTCTAAATAATATACTACCTTGTTCTTAGCTTTTTAATTTTCCACTCAGGACTTTGTCTTTCCTGATGCATTAAGCCCTCATAAAAGACATCAAAATTGGTCCTAAATGAATGGCCTCAGTTAGGACCATGGCAATCCTCATGTCCAAGGGAGCACATAAATTACGAGTGACTGCACTTTGTCACCGGTTGGCAAGGCCAGAATGCGTAGCGAAGGACCGGGTCATATAGAGCTGGGGTATTTCAAGGGTTAGCTTGAAGGAAGATAGGTATGTGTTCTAATTTATGGGAAGCAAGAATAAGGACAAGGTTACTTGGAATTTTTAAAATCGAGTCTTTTCAAATTACGGCTAAACCTATTTTAAGCTCATCATCAGTGATAGAACAAAGAAACAATTCTTTCCGAACATTTTGGGAAGTTAAAAGTTTAAAACATACCAAATGTTTTCTGAAAAACTACAACTACTCCTAGCAAGGTTTGAATCGGTAATAATATATTTTTTTAATTGTCATAAATTATCTTTATTCAAGTATCTTTTAAATTATATTAATAACTATTTACACTAGGTACTAAATACAATAACTAACTAGTTATTGTATTTAGTACCTATTGTAAATAGTTAGAATAAAGATAATTTATTATTAATTTATTTATTTCCTTTTGTTTTTTGTATCTATTTGTGTAGTTACACAAATAGATACAAAAAACAAAAGGACACTTAGGTGTCGAAGTATTCGTCCGCATCGCTGTCATCCGGAAACGTGCCCAGAAGACTGGCAGCATTGCCACGTTGAATGGCAATGCTAATTCTTTGGCCAAAGAACGAGCCAGCCCTCTAGTCACGTGAAGTGTCGACCAGTCGTCGAGAAATTTCCTTAATAAATTTCTTTCCGTAATAATATTAGATTGATTTCTCTAGCACTCTAGATTGTTTTATTGTACGAGTATTTTGAGCTATTGTAACGTTTTTGGCGAATGAATATAAATAATAATAACGCATCTATTAATATGAACCATCTATGAACACAGCACACGACCTTCAGTAATGAACCGCGCGACCATGAATAGATGAACACAGTATACCAGTTAATACCTTAAAGACTTGACAGCACACATTTTTTTTGAGTTAAACAGAAAACTGAGGTGATTATATTAAATTTTGAATTCACCTACCATCGTTTAAGCAAATGCAGCATTTGGAACCACTATTATCAAAGTTATAGTTACGCTTGGTAAACTTACCTATCATTCGTGATCCGAACTAAAGCTGAAAAACATCAAATAAATAAGTAATAAATATCCATTAGTTTTGCATTAGCATGATTGTGATGAAAGGGTTCAATAGTTCAACGGAGAACTCGAACCCGCGCCCTTCCGAGCGGATATCCGCACCCTCCGCTATTGTCGCTTACAACGTCAATGGGCGACAATGGCGAGGTTTGTACCAGATAAATATTAAGGTAAATCTATAAATACATAGTATAAAACAAAGTTCCTGTTCGTGTACCTATGTCTGTGTGACCGCGTTTTTTTCTTCTAAACTACACCACGGATTTTGATGCGGTTCTCGCCATCATTTTGAGAATTTATTTCGGAAGATGTATGTGTATAATAAATTAATATTAAACTTACATATAATATAAAGAAATCTCGATAATTTACCAAGTCATAAAAACCTTGTGAAGTAGGGGCGGTTCACCAGTGAATTTTACACTACATTTCTCTACAGACAGAGAAGTGTATCGTTTACCAGGTTAACACGCTACCGTGTTAGCCATTTCATATGACTAATCAATTATTGTTCCATGTGGTGCCGGACGTAAAGAATAGTATCTTTCCGTGGGTATCGTAAAAGGCGACTAAGTCATCCTTTTTTCCCTACTAGAGAATGGGCAGCAGCGTTCTCTATGCATTTTAACACCATACTGCGATCGCCAACCCGCCTGCCAAGCGTGGCGATTATGGCAAACCCCCCCATTTGGGGGAGGCCTATATCAAGCAGTAGACGTCTTTTGGCTGAAATGATGATGATGATGAATTAAATTAATACAGAAACACACACAATTATTACAGATTATTATGATTTGAGTTTACGCACAATTGTCAAATTGACTGTCAACTTCAATTCAAACAAATCTATTTTCCTGACCTACATTCATTGAACATGGAGGATTTACGCAGTAGGACTATTTATATAGGTTATTTCAAACCGTCTGAATTCGCAAGTGCGTAGTTGTCATTCGGGCGGCCATTTGTGATGATTTCAGTCACGTTAAGATGGTACCACTGGCCCCTAATTTGGAACATACAGCGCCATCTAGTATAATTATTTATTTAAATTTTATTTTAAGCGAAAATACAGGTCGAGCAATGAGTTATATAGCCACTCAGCAATTACAAAAGCGTTGACGATCGAAGTTACAAATTCTTTTTTTTTTTTAACTATATTTATGGGTCCGAAATAAAAGATTTTAATTTCATTTAAATACAGTAGCAGTTCAGTGTCTAAATACATAGACATAGGTGTAGCGAGCACGTGCCATCAAGGGGCTCAGGAGCCAGCTATCGAACCGTGACGAGTGCTTCAGATTGAAATACGAAACTCAACGGCTTGACATTTATAAAACGATGTGGGAAGTGGCGTATATTTCAATACGCTCGTGTGAACTCGGCACGAGGTATACGATAATAGCTCAGCAGTTAGAAGATTTGCCGGTCAGCTATGTTGATAGCAGGAATGACTGTCCAGAAAGCGTGTGCAGCCCGGAGTCTAAATTTGTGCTTGGTTGATGTCAATAGGCTCGCCGAGGCGTGAATTAATGTTATGTCATCCACAACTTATAGTACAAAAACAGTATCATTGACCCAATATTAGTTTCTAACTAATAGCAAAATAAGTGACGTCACGCTTGACCGTCTCGCAATCTCCGGCTACACTCGGTGACGCACGCCATTGTATTAAAGGGTAACTTCCTAAGTGATCACTGCATTAATTATTTTGATATTTCACGTAATTATTAAACGGATACCAAACTCTTACTATACCTAGTGCCTTTTGTGTCACTATAAGGCCCCATTTTACACGGGGCAAGTTTCTTGCCCTTCGCGTACAATACTTCCTAACAACATAAAATTGAAGTAATAAGCATCGTCTAGTGTCTAAACACTGGTTAGACGACGCAACTTTTATTATTGCTGCAACTTATGGTATGCCACAAGCAATTGAACCACAACGAGTAAATCAGGCTTAATGCAAAGGCATATACTCACGCAAAAAAGAAACGACCATCACTCCACATTTGCTTAGTGCACGGTGCATAGAATAAAGAATTTTGATCAACAAGATATATAAAATCAAACTGGAATATTACTCGGTTCGAACACACTTCGTAGTAGGAACTCGATACGTAGATCCCATTTCCACGGCAATCACAGACATTACACTGGTAGCTGACAACAATTTTTCCTAACAACAACAATTTTAGTATGATATAGCAAAGTGGGACATATGTCACGGTTGAACGAGATGTTTCGCACGACTACACTTCGGTTCGCACGCGTTCTGAACACTGCCAGTGACAAGTTCCCACAAATCGAAACTAGTGGTTTTACTATACGATTCTAGCTTTTAACAAATATCTATTCAGAAAAAGCTAGCTGCTGGTTTTGTTCGCTACGCAAGTACGCACACAAACTTTAGTCCTACGTGAAATCCAATATAAGAATAATCTTTTCTTACTAAGTACTCTTTTACCACTAAAGAAATTAGTTTTAACCCAAACTTTATATTTCCACATTCAGTTCACAAAGGGCTGACGGTCGTTTAAGCAGACAAGGTCACATCTGGGGACTGTGAATTGGCAAGGGCATCGTGAGACCCAGATGAATGGACGAATGACCCTAGAATACAAAGAATCTGCGACAGACGGGATGCGAAAAGTGAAGATGGCCTTGTCTTGCAATGTTCTGCGTTAGGCTGACTATATTGATTGATTGATCTTTAGAATGTCATAGTGAATCACAAACTAGTTAATAACGCGTTAGCAAGTCGCGTCGTGGGCGGACCACCATTGAAATACTAGTGCTGTGACATTCTGGCTACTCATTTATAGTGAATTGATTTTGTAAGACATTACTTTTCAGTAGCGTCGTGGACGACGGGCCTTAGCCTGTCAGTCAGTGTTTCGTGGAATATATATGAATAGATGGATAGTGTGATTTTTTTTAATTCAAACTGTCTATCTCCGAACGTCCATACTTACGCCTGAACTGCCGCCACCATGCCGCTACGTTCGGCTCTACATTTGCTTTGCACACGTTTGTGTCAAATCATCAATCAAACGACAAGCGAACACACTACGATTTAGGTACCTAGGTAAGTACTTAAAAAAATTACAGTTTCAGTAAAAAATATTATTATTTGACAGTCACATAGAGCAACAATCGGCTGACCGAAGGTAAGGTAGTACTAATATGCATACCTACGCTTAGCAACTTTTGAAAAAGATTTTCTGTTGCTGTGTTTATTGTAATTTTATGCTGTTACTGAACCTATACTATTATGAAATAGTTTAGCTTATCTCAAAGTAGCAATCGTTACTACACGAGAAAATCGGTTTTGAATTTAACTAAGTGTATACTTAGTGTTTACTGACTGTACGGTGATTCAATGTCAATAATTAATAACCCTTCTTGGCAGTCTAGTAAAAAAACAACTTACTCAAGGTGCATAGGTTCGATCTAGTGGCCTCGTGCACTAGAAGCAAAATCTTTAACTTCTATCACTCTATACATAAACAGCCTAAAATATTCCCACTGCGGAGGCACAGGCCTCCTCACTTTGAAGTGAAAGAATCTACCACGCGGGCCCTAAGCGTGTTGGTAGATGTCACATGTCTTCGGATTTTTTTATTCTAGGATATGCCGATTTCCTCATGATGTTTTCCATCATCTTGTTTAGAGCAGTGGAGATGAAATTATTTACAGAAAGTAAAGCGTCTGTCTCGGCTCGAACCCACAACCTACAACTCGTAAGTCGGGCCGTTACCACTGGGCTACCACTGCAACCACTCTATGCTAGCACGAAAAGAAAGAAAGAAAGAATATGTTATTCGACCCAGGTTACGGCACATGACAATACATAAACCACATGCAACGACAATTGTCATAAGTTGTGTGAAAATCTTGTTTTCCCAGTCGAGCAGTTTAGATGACAAATGTTTAGCGCAGAGCCCGAAACATGCCATGAGGGAAGTCTCATGTGAAAAGTTAGTAATTGTGGGGAAGCTAATTAAATGAGCATGCTCCTGGTAACAGAATACATCGGAGAAAAGGTTAGTAAGGGGCTGGATGATGTGAATGCTTAGAATGAAAGATAGACTAGACTTTGTAGCGTAGCCTCCACCATATAGCAAAGTAATCTTTTGAAACAAAAATACACGACTGCGATAAAGTAGCAAAATAATAGATTGTTACACAAGGGATGAAAGGGAGCTCAAAGAAAAACGAAAAAAGAACCGATATACGAGTATTAGATTAAAGAATGAGCAAAAATTAAATCCTTGTTATTTATGTAAACAACCGGTAAAAAAAAATATTGTTAGTTATTATTTCTATTCCAGAATGACAAAGAAAAATTCAAAGTTTATACACGCACAGTGCTTGGAGAGGAAAAGGATGGCAGAAAAGAGGAGAAAAGAAATAAAACGGAATGAGTCAAACTACAGGAATTGCGAAGAAAATAAAGAGAAAGATATCATTAAAAAAAAGCTGAAGGGAAAATCATTGTAATAATTATGTTATTTTTATATACATATACACTATAAAAAGGTTTTTATTATTAGTTTATTAACAAGTTAATGTAGTAAAATAATTGTTGTGTCGGCTATCAATTTTGGTGTCTTGCCAATTCTGGTGTCAACAATATAAGAAGCTTTCAGGATTAAATAAATTTCTCTTAACTTTTGAAAGTTTTTGTCCTTTATTAAAAAGAACCAGATTCTTAATTACAATATAGCCTATAAGACTAATAAGCAATTTTAATCTAACTTATTTTTTATTTTTTTACGTGATATTTATTTTAAACT
The DNA here is from genome assembly GCA_916701695.1 of Agrochola macilenta. Classification (NCBI taxonomy): domain Eukaryota; kingdom Metazoa; phylum Arthropoda; class Insecta; order Lepidoptera; family Noctuidae; genus Agrochola; species Agrochola macilenta. Next base: position 1,369,557 of record OU753554.1, on the reverse strand, counting down.
TAGAATAGTGCTGATTGTACTTTACACAAGTCCGTTCCACTTTCTTAGAGTCTGATATAATATTATAAACACTTTGTTCATATATTATGCTATAAGTGTATCATTGTCACTATTATTTCTACACTTTTACACTACACTAACTCAAAAGGTTTTATTCGTTTTAGTCTTCGCACTATATTTGTTTGGTCTAACAGCTGAATTGCCTCGATGATCTTACATTTTATGTAACCGAATACGTATTTCTTGCATATCAACATCTTATAATACTCGACTCGTATTATAAAAATCAGAAATAAAAATGTCCACCAAAATTTCGTAATAAATCATAGTTGTTTAAATTCACGTTTCACCGTAGATTATAAGTAAGTCATGTTATAAAATTGTAACTAATATTTTTTAATTAAAATTTTACGCGGCAATATAACAGAGTAGCCATCAAAAAGTTGGAGATGGGTTGCATAGTTTTAAAATGTTTGACAGCAGGGAAAATCTTTTTCCGGTATCTTCAAGCGTACTTTCCAAGTATGAGAAATGAAAAGAATATTACATAATATCACCTTTTTTGCCGAAGGTCTAGGCAGAGATGTACACCCACATTTCACGAGTTATATTTAAGTACCAACCTCAATAATAACCTCATACACATAGAACTGAACAAGCACTTTGTAGAAAGACATAGGTCTAGTGAGCACGTGCCAACAAGGGGCTCCGGAGCGAGCCATCCAACCGTGACGAGTGCTTCAGATTGAAATACGAAACTCAACGGCTTGACATTTATAAAACGATGTGGGAAGTGGTGTATATTTCAATACGCTCGTGTGAACTCGGCACGAGCAGCAGTGAGAAGGTTTGCCGGTCATGTTGATATGTTCATGTCATGTTGATAGCAGGAATGACTGCCCAGAAAGCGTGTGCAGACCGGAGTCCGGATTTTTGCTTGGTAGATGGCAATAGGCTCGCCATTACATGGGATCTCAACATAACTGGCAAAATGTGGGGCACGCTCATGATACGGCTGACAGTTTTAGAGAGTGCACGCATTTCTAGAAGTTACCTATTGTGTGTTACCTAGACATAAAGTCACCGGAAAAAAATCACTTCTAAGCGAACCGAAGCAAAACTAGTTAGGTAGGTATAGTATTTAACGACCAAAGTCATATTTAAAAAAAAACTTGTTAACACAAAATACCTACTACATATATAATTGTGTGTGCCAAGTTTCAAAGAATCGGTTCACAGGTGAAAATTCAGTAGCTGAAAAATTAATCAACCCCTATTTTTCTACCCTTAGGGAGCGTTTCCACCGAAGCGGAGACGAGCTGAGCTGAACGGAGATGTGTAGGAACCATCCAATCACAAACGAAACGAGAGACGCGATGAGAATTTCAACCATTGTGATTGGTCGATTCGTGCAGGTCTCCGCTTGTCTCCGCTTCAGTGGAAACGCACCGTGGATTATTTTTTCAATTTTATTGGGAATAAAAAAAGGAATCGTTAAAATCTATAGGTGGTATACATAAAAAAAAAATACAAGTCAACTTGAGAACCTCCTCCTTTATTTCGTCGGCAAAAAATTAAATAAAAACCTTTTATTCAATTATTTTCTCCACAAACTAACTGAAAATATTACGTTAACACGAGATGAGAATTTAATAAAGATGTCCTTAATAATCTAGTATTACTGATCTCACGTTTACGTAGAATTAATGCACTTCATTGCATACGTTATTAGATTAGATTTCACTATAACTACGTTCTAATTGAAACGGTTCTGACCTCGCATAAGATGCTCGCCAGACTACTATTTGCGTGAAAATGCTACGACCAATATAATTATTGGTGTCCGTATAAAAGAAAATAAATAACTAGAACTTTTAATTTATAATCAGTAGATATTTTAATTTATTTTACAACTAACTATTATAAATATTATGTACAAGAATATAAAGAAAAAAAATAAAGGGAAGACCTCATAGGGCATCAAAAAATTCGTCCGCATCTTGAACGGTAGAAATCTTGGTAGAAATGACGAAAAGCTTATTAAGTAATCTCCTTTCTGTGTACTCTAACATTCGCGCGGCACTACGGACTTTCGCGCATGTTCACTCACCCACACTCGTGTCATGTCAACATTTGGTTTCAAAAAAAAAAAATTGCGCAGCCTTCTGCGCGAAGTTTGAAACTGCAAAGTTACATCGACCGTATTGTATGATGTTTTGCAACATATTATAGCCCTTTCCTTTGTGGTATTGCCATTTAGTATTATTATCTTGACCTGTTGAAAGGCTAGGCAGATTGATTGATTGATCTTGACCTGTTGAAAATCTACAAATCTCCAAGTTTGTCAACCACACATGCTTTTTACACCTACTAACACAAAAATCACAAACACTGATCACAACAACAACAATAACTCCTAAACTATTAATTCATTATGACCTGAAAACCCATTGCTTAATGTGCGTAACACTGATAAGTTATGGAATCACGTTATTTATTTGATAAATGTCAAACACAAAAGTTTCTTCGCTGTGACAGCTGAATATCGTCGATACATTTCCTATAACTATACAAGAGAATTTCAAGCAGATCGTCTGTTGATGGCGTTACTACTAGCAGGCAGTAGCCGAGGCCTGCACTCAAGTTATTAGAAGGTACTTGTGCCCGTCGTGTTCAGTTTCTCCTAATCCGTTTTACTGTGATCATACGCTTAGTTATACAATAAGTGCATACAGCTTAGTCAACGAAATACGTGAGATAGAACCTTATGGCATAGCTCATATTAGTTGTGAAACATTTTAAATTATGATTTTCGACCAAAAATATTATTATTTTAACCCATAAAATTAGTATCCTCCACTTGTAATTTTGACGGATAACCGCGCTTAGGAGACGGTTTGGTGATGTCAGTTTTGTTATTATTAGCAAAGAGCATGCCCTTGGCATGAGCCTTGTTCAAGAGGAGTAAAAAAACTTAATTCTACACTTACAGTCTAAGGGAAGATTACTCTCATAAATTATACAACGCCCTTCGCTGCATTCAATACAATAATGCGATCTTAGTGTTGATGGGACTGTTCCGTTTCTGTAGCGCATCAGGAATATTTGCTGAAGCTCACGTCGATTGATCCTGCACTACAAGGCAAAAAAAAAGAGCTTCTGTTGGGCTGGATGCGGGCAACCCCAATATCATACTGCGGTGTAACGCGAGTAGACTGGGCTGCTTGTGTGTGAACCGCTACTGCAAGCTTTCTACCACTGAGCCGAGTTTCTTTATCATATGATTGCAGAGAAGATCTACATCGGCACATACGAACTACGTATCACATTGACGTCACGCAAAATCCTGCATCCTGCAAGCGAAGTTCAACGCGCAACTAGCATATATACAACATCCCGACATCAATCTTCGGGCAGTAGCCTACCAGACACAACACCCGTCTGGTCGGAGGATCTTGCCTTTTGCATGGAGGATGAGTGAACTTTACACCCTGTTACCATACCTCTTTAAAATTATTATGAAATATCGTTACCAACATATTGAGCCTCTGTTACTTGTACAATAAATACAAATGCCTCCACATGACGTCCGTTGCACCCTGGGCAGCCAGTCCAGCAAGATACTTTTGCCAGCCTGACTGTCTTTTAGCCTCTGCTTAAGTGGAGATACCAACTACACTCCAATTCTACCCACGGGAGTCGTAAGGGAAATAAGCTAATTACTACTAATTGTCTTTAGTGTCTCAGTAGTAATAAACACTGTTTTAAGCCGCTTTGAAGTTCTTTATGGCTATTCCCATAACGAACAGAAGCCTAAAGTTGGGTACAACAGAAATGACGGCGCTATCCATACGAACATTATAACTGCTGTCAGTCTGTTACCTGTCACCTCTTAACGGCAAAACGGATTTACATGAAATCCGGGACACAGCTAGACTATGTTCTGAGTTAGGACATAGGATACATTATATCCCGGTAATACTCGTACGTTACCGTGAGATCATTTCCGACCTCCACGCGAGAAAGCTAGTTTTCTATAAACACGCAATACACAAACACGTGTTCGTAAGAGCAGGCAGCAGGGTGCAGCTGTCATCGTGTTATTATAATTATTTTATTTGTTGTAATAGTGAAGTGTGAGTTTGATTTACAGATTATACTACCAGTCTTTGATCAGCTGAAGTCATATTTAATTTATATTGTTTGCCCAATGCGTTAGCTTTGGTTTTGAAGAGCTTCATTTAAAGCATATGCGCAAAGCCTACTATAGGCTTGATCTATTTGGTTATGTTGCAAAATTCATGGAAAATATTTACTGTTTTGTTATTTTCTAGCTGCGCCCCGCGGTTTCACCCACATAAGTCTCGATCCCGTCGGAATATCGGGATAAAAACTATCATATGTCCTAATTCAGGGCATGGTCTACCCATGTGTCAAATTTCATCCAAATCCGTGTAGCCGTTTTAGCGTGAAAGCGTAACAAACAAATAAACAAACAAACTCACATTCGCATTTATAATATACTAGCTTTTGCCCGCGGCTTCGCCCGCGTGGATGTCGGAAAATATCCCACGGGTGCGTACTGCCGGGATCAGTTAGATACCTAATATCCGAGGAAAAGTCATTGATTTCCGCTGCGCCCGCGCCCGCATTGTCGTCAACCATAATTATTTTGACACGCGTAATTTTGTATCTGTGATATCTTTTAAAGTATTCATTTTAAAGCTACGAGTATAATGTCAAGGTATATTTTAATCTAAATTAAATGCCCAATTCAAATAACATATTTTATTGGATAAGGATAAATAAAATACCGGTCAAAATAGCTTCGGAAATAACTCTGAAAGATAAAAATGGTTACTGTAGGTCATCCTTAGAAGATAGACATACTCGTATGCTATCGCGGACTTTATTTTTGAACTTTTTAAGATATACAATTCTGTAAAACATAAATTTGATGTATCGTTTACGGCTTACGCGCACGCCAGTAAAGCTCCAGTCGGCATGATTTTTTCCGACATCTTCGACAATAATCGTCATATTTCAGCAAATTTACACAAAACCTTAATGAATTATATACAAAAACCTTCCTCTTGAATCACTCTATCTATTTTAACAATTAAAAACCGCATCAAAATCCGTTGCATAGTTTTAAAGATCTAAGCATACATAGGGACAGACAGCGCGAAGCGACTTTGCTTTATACTACGTATAGATAGAAATAGATATAGAAGATATATAGATATAGATATAGAAGTTAAGATTAGGATTTTATTTCTTTGGGCAGTGATGTTTCTACCTATTGAATTAATTAGAGTTTACTCCCAGATGAAAAGCTAATTAAATGAGTGCTTCTCTCCATACCTTCTCTTCGTACGTGAGAAAAGCTTCAAACTTTCCGCACGTGCATATGAAAATATTATCTTTAATTAATAACCAGACCACCTCGGACTGAAGGCCAGCCAAACAAACTGCTTAGCTCGAATGTATTTGTAAAGTGAATACGTGAAGCTACTCCCAGTTTCCGGTCGGTTGGCGGCCATTAAATGTGGGCTAGGATTCTGCTCAAACTTTTATTGAATTAGTTTGTGTTTGTGATGTATGTGCACTCTGGCTGTGCAAAATAGTGCACACGATTTCGAATCGTAATGAATTGACGCCTCTGTTTTCCAGCACTACGTTTGACATTTATCCATTTGGAATTCCAGTGAAATTCCGATGGAATAGTTCACAGCATTTAATTTAAAGCGTCGGATCACACTCGTACCGCAGACTTCACTAGTTATATGATATTTCATGTTAAAAAAATTACATGGATTTTTGTAAAAAAAAATCCTGTAGACTGTAAAGCAACAGAGACATAAGTATAGATAAACGTTTGAGGTGGTTTAAAATCGCCAACCCTTGCTCGGTAAAGATGCTCGTTCTTTCTCTGCATAAGAAGAGACTTTAAGTGCTCATATACACGAGTGGCCTGCGCCAACAGCAGAGGCAACTGCAGCCGTCGACACTCGTCGTCGGCAGCTGTAGACGGCTAGAACAGCGGATAGCGGCGGATAGTAACAGACCGGTAGGTCAATTTTTGTAAAAAAGTGTGTGGTCACCTCCGACGCACGACTGGAGTTTACTCCTTAATACGAGGATTAGTCTTTGAATATGCAATAGGCAAAGGGAAAATAAAGGCAACTTTAAAAAAAAAAAAACTTCCCAAATATTTAGATCGAAGTGTGTTATTTACGAATAAAACAAGTTAACGCTTGTTTAAATTTCACTCTTGTATGAAAATCTATTCATAAGGCATAAACTCAATTTAAGGAGTGGTTAGAAAGGCGCCACGGCGGCGTCCTCATCTTCCGCCTGACGCAGGTCCTCACCGGACACGGCTGTTTCTGGAGGTTCCTGTTCCGTAAAAGGCGGGAGGAAACGCTCGGGTGTCACCACTGTGTGGATCGCCCGGAGGACACGGTGGAACATACTGTGGAGGTCTGCCCTGCTTGGGCGGAGCACCGCCGTGTCCTCACGGAGGCGATCGGCGGCGGCGATCTCTCGCGTCCGGCCCTAGTTCAGGCCATGGTCCGGAGCGAGAGTGCATGGGAGGCCGTCACTTCCTTCTGCAAAGCAGTAATGCTCGCGAAGGAGGAGGCGGAGCGCGCGAGAGAGAAGCAAGATTCGCGCCCTCGCGCCCCTAGTCGCCGCAGAAAACGCCCCGGGCGTCGGGAATCGCCAGCCGACTTCCGGCCACCGTAGGCGCGGACTTGCGGACGGTAAGCAATGGGTAGCTCGCCGTCCGATTAGGACCAGGCCCGGGGTCGACGGCGCGTTGTGTTCCACCCGCGCCTCAAAGAGATGTCAGCACCAGCTGACGGAGTCCGTAAGGCCCAATGCCTGCCAGGGTTGCGAGTTTGTCCGAAAGGGATATCGCGGCCCCGGCACACAGGCAACGGAAGGAACTCGGGTGGGTTTACCACCCTCAAAAAAAAAAAACATAAACTCCAAAAATCTCAACGTGTAGAGTTGTGATTCCACCTGATGCGAGGGATTGACACTATTGACAGCTTCACCAAAATGTTTACAGCGGCGCAGTTATACATAATAGATTGGCAGTATTTTATATGACACGATGGGGTATCTACTCTGTGCCGTGTCTGACTAGTCTCCGGTGTAATTCTTCGTTGATGGTAGATATAGGTAGTTGGTTTTCAATCACACACAATTCTTAACTCAAACTCAAAGCATTTATTTCAATAATAACGTTTACACTTTTGAGTTATCACTTTGTCACTTAATAGTTAGTTGAGTCATTGAGTTTAAGTTAGTTGGTGAAGCTAGTCGCCCATTCCAAAACGAAACTGTAGGTACTGAAGGAGAAGAACGGGCGCAAGAAACTCCTTAGACACTCTTTTATAACAAAACATAATTACAGAGGTTCATCACGCGCCATTGTTGTGTCTCTCACCATTTTTTCAGTCAGCGGATATATCGCGTATTCCAATACAAAATCTTATTACTTAGTTAGTTCAATAAAACTTATAAATAATGCTAAAATGCTTATCAGTTAATTATGTTATAATTAAACAATGCTAATATTCACAAATACAAAGGTCATTCAGAATTAAAGTTAAATTAGAACCTTTATTACTTTTTACACCTTCATTCTTACTACTTTTGACAACACTTCCTGTGATACCAGGAGTTTAATCAAACAACAGGTATTCATTAGTAAATTGCAGTGTAAAATAATCTTATTACTTTATAGTTGGTTCTCTATTATTGAAACTTATTTAGTTCTCGTATTAAATTATTACATTCAGTTATTGATCATAATATTCGCAAATCGCGCCATCTTCGTGACATTAGGTAGCGCTTTGCCATAAACAAATTTACTATCAAATGACCACTTGTCAATATGACTAAAAACCCAAAAAACATTAATTAAATGTTCCCTTTTAATTCCAACTATTGTTTTGGCTCTAACATCGAAATTAGTTTAATAATTTCACTATCAGTGATATCGTGTCACAGGACTGAGTTCACAAGTTTGGCAATAGATGGCGTCTGATCTCAAAGGAACTGATACCTTGATTGAATTCGCTAATTATTTAGCACGTAATGCGTTAATGCTTGTGACAACAATAGGATTATGTTATAATCTTTACAGGTCGCCTTCGCGGCGACATATACAATTAAACGCCAAGATTATGTTAAATACTAAGGTATTTGTTCTATTCGTTAATCTAACAGAATGAATCCAATCCAATTAGCTAATCCAATTCACGTTTCAACTAACATTCGTGAATTCTTTATTATTTCAGTTATTTTCAGTAGGTACGTTTGACGTCGATAACTCCAATAAAGTATATTATATCAAAGCGTTCGGTTCTCGTTCGATGCTAACTCAAAGTAGATAGAACATGCACTATATATGATATTCTATCAAAGAGTATTGATATAGTAAATGTGAACTTAGTTTGATATGATGGTGAAGAAAATGCGAATGAAATGTAATATTTCTTGGCAGATACGCTTATCCATTCTGGCTAGTAACTATCCTGTTGCAGGACAGGTGTGTCCATAGCATAACAGTCTAGCTAGTATTCTCTGAATGTACCGAATGGATAGACAGGTTCAGTACCTACAATTATTCAGTAATAAGAATAGAATTATTACGTATTTATATGCTGAAAATACAAGTGTTACCAGTTGTAAACGTTGGTGGTTATCGTACAGTCTATATCTATGTCGTAAGTCCCCCGTAGGGCGTGCCTATTGCCAATAACCGGATACAAGTCAAGACCTGAATAGAGTATTCAGATGGAAGTACACAATAACACTTTTCTCGATCAGGAGATCGAACCCAGGACCAACAGAAACAAAGATAATGTTCACCAATAATACTCCCAGCCTAGGTAAGAAACAAAACTAGTCCAGTCTTAGTTGAATTAGTCTTTGAAACATAGTAACCGTACCAAATGCTTTGACAATAAATTAGAGAGAACACAAGTTCATGCACGAGCGAGTCTGTTTCATGACGAACGGCTATGTAACTTTGTGATTTTATTACCTGTTACTTGAGTGGAATTAAAGTTTATCTTACTGAGAATTGTTGCATAAGTACGACTAATAATTATGGCTATGACATGCATTTCACTTGATTTCTTGGGCAACTTCTTCCTGATGTAGGATAAAAACTATCCTATATTTTAAAGTCATAGTCAAACAGTATTTCAATTAGGCACATAAAAGGCACTTTTGAACGTCAATATAGTATATTTGTGTGCCAAGTTCCATTCAAATCTGTTCAGAACATCTTGTTGCATTTTTCTTCACGAAGCTTTCTTGCGTGATTTCAGAAATATTTAATGATAAGTTAGTGGCTTTTTTATATTGCTCTTCAGTAAAATAGCTTCTTGTTGATATCGTCTAAAGATGACGCGCTCTCATTGCATAATCACCACTCTTTGAAATTCAATTCTGAATTGCAGGTATAACAGAGGACTTGCTTAAATCCACAGCAGACCACCCCTTCGGTTGAAAGATCAGCAAAGGAAGACCATAGAAAGAACGTGGATCGATTAATAAATACCTTAATCTCTGTTTGTCAAAACACATTGACTAGTGTAAACCACAAACATAAACAACGCTACGGCACCAGTAAACATATAGTGTCACAAATTATAGAGCGGGGTGCTTCACGCACTCAGTCACGCACCGCTGCGTAGCCGCCGCGCGCCCGCCGCCTCGCACCCGCCGCCTCTGTTTCACACATCACGGCTTTCATTTGTTTGTTGTTTTAGAAAATTACTGGTGAAACACTATAGAAATGTGTTATGGACTTTTCTTGTCAAAAGTTACAACCGATACAGAAGGCGGAGACTGATTTCCAACGTTTGTTTCAGATTAGCGATCGGCTTATGCACTATCGGTGGAAAGCTCAAGCGTTACTTGATTTTGATAATTTAACCGATGCGACTTTTAATTCACATGTTATACTATCCTTAAGACCATATCCATACAAAGAAAATTGAATTATTGAAAACTTTTCAGCTTAAAAATAAACTGAAAACTATTAGCAACTTCTGCGAAAATATCATTAGCGCGATTCAGACTCCGCTCACTCACAAAAATACTCATCACAAACTACTAACGAGTTCACCTACTTGCCGCTAGATGTCACTATTCTAAACATGGCACGTAACCTCAGCAGTAATTGGACCGTTTTGTGCTCTTACACGCGCAGTCTCTTTCTTCGAAGTTTGTCAGCTACATCCATTGTGTGAGATCGTAAAATATTAAACGCTGTTTTATAAGACCGGCCTAGATTTTACGATAAAGAATGTTGGGGAAGCTTTTTTAGCTAATAAACTGTTTCTTGTTAGTTAGGTTTTTTGTTGATTAATTATAATTTATAATTTTATACCTCCTGCCGACACGAGAGTTTAATCAAAGGATGGTACCCGTTTCCCTAGCTAGCATAATCATAATGTGACATTTATTCTTCTGACGTTTCATAAGTGCCCATGTAGGTTTATGGTTTATATAAATAAAATATTTTGAATTTGAATTTGAAAATTCACTCTAAGGTGCTAACAAAATCATTCTCAAAACCGACCTATCTTACAGTACAGCCATCACACCTCCATCACCAACATCACATTGCATTATTTGATATTTTTTGTAATATCGCGCCAATAAAGTATGGCAGCGACATCAGAGTTCGTACCGCGTTAAAATTCAAGGAGCAAGTTGGAAAATTTTCCGTCGAGCGGCCGCCATTGAGAGGAAAAACTTTGACATCTGCCCATGAAACTATGAAAATTGTTTACGCTACTACCGGAGGTGACAGCGCTGAAAAGTTAAGGAGATAAAAGAAAGGATTTTTATAGTTCTGTTCTGAAATCACGGAGGAATTTCAAGTCGTGAGCACCAACTAGTACCTACTACTAGTGAACAGTTTTTTAAAGTAGTTAACTAATTATATTAGTAGGTCTCGTAGTTATGGGCCCTATACCACGAAACTTTACAATTACAATTTCCAAGTTAAAATTTATGTAAGTATTACAATATTAACATAAATTTTAAATTCTGTGTATCACAAAACTCAAAGCCACGCAATTGTAACGGAAAAACCTTACAAATATGTAAATTGTAGTGACAAATCTACAATTTATATATAGCCCTCATGCTTTGTGTTTATCATCATTATTTCAGCCGAAAGACGTCTACTGCTGGACGAAGGCCTCCCCATAGGCTTTGTTTTACGCTTTTAAAAATGAGACAGAATTGTAAATTGTAAATTGTAACTCTTACATATTTGTAATTTCTGTGTAACGTGATTTTTTCGTTTTGTGATATAGGTCCATGTTCGTCGATTCCATAATTTTGGTGGTAGCAAGCAAATATATATCTGACGGAGAGGGTATGTCGATTTCGTTATTATCAGCCATATTTTAATTACTGTGGGAGTACCGTGGTTATTGCGCAATAGCAAAACCGTTTGCAGGTCAGATCAAATTATAATTTACTATCAAATTAATCACACTAGCAATTCGCACACTGCAGGTACACGACACAACTATTTTGAATGCGCGATAGTTCCTGACCGTGTTCACTGCTTGACCGCCACTGATGAACTCTTGCTTAGCTCCGGCTGGTCCGAGCGTTATGTTGTAAACTCTGTCGAGCGCCGCTAGGTGGCGCTGGCGTCCTGATTTTTTCCCAGTTTTTCCAACATATTAAACATTGATGCGTGTACGTCAAGGTAAAAGAGTTATATAGCATATTCGCAAGAAACTGGAAGTATCATCACAACGGTAATGTTTTCTCATTGATTGTCTTAGTTGTTTTAGTATTTTATGTGTATTTATTTGTACCTATATTTATTTAAAATTAGGTGTATATATTATATTTATAGTTTTTGATAGATACATGTATATCTTTATATTTAAATAAATATTTATTCCTCAATTCTCGCTATTGCACCTGCCACTGTTTGTCTCTGCATCACCCAAAGGTTGACTGGTAGAAAATGCCTATGGCATTAAGTCCGCCTCTGTACATTTGTGTGCTTAAAGTATTAAATAAATAAATATAGGGTATTCCGATTAGAAAAATCTCAGAATTTTTGACTTTGCCCGTTTTTTCATTCTCAGAAAAATCATTATCATAAACGACTTTTGCGAATAAAAATTGCAACCCTCCATAACGTCTTTTGTTGATTAAAATGTGATTCGCGTCGGTGATTATGTATTATAATTATTTATAGCAGCAAAAAAACTTTAAATAAATTGCCGGCTACCTTGCAGTATCCCCCTTGAACTTAATTGAATCTGCAAACTGTAAATGTAGAATACAGTTGGTCCATGAGGAATACAGCCCTGTCGTCAAACAACGTCACACACACAAACAATTAACGCAAAAAAGCGGAACAGCTGTCAGTATCCCATTGGTCCACATCTCTCCTACAGATCAACGAAGCTATAAAAGCAGTAATTTCGCTAGATTTTTATGACACTTTTTATATGTTATTGTTACGTTGGTTCAATAATGGAAACTGAACGGGGCCATTATTTTATTTGCACTCACATTTTATGGTTGGAACGATCACGTCGCAAATGTCCGGGTTTTATTATAATGAAAGTAAAATTTTCAATTTAGAGGATGGCGGATTGTGTTTTGATTTTTTGTTGGTGATTAAGGATGTTTGTTTTTGTTTTGTTTAACTTTTCTTCGAGAGACCATCGTTAGTTCGTTAGCGTTGTTCACTGGTTACACTTTTGCTAAACGTGACCACAAGGACATCTCAAAAATACCGACAATAAAATACTACTGCATTCATCATTCATGATTTTCTGTTAATATCCACGATATACAGAGACACGTAGAATATCAGTGTGATTAGACCATAATATTAAGGTTATTATGGTAACCTTAAAGACCTGACGATTAAGAAACAACAGCAGGCTCATAAACAAATACACCGCATTAATAGGCAGAGAGAATCTCTAATAATTCTTCACGGAACCCCGGCCGGGCGCAGCTGCTAAATCCCCTAACTGGCCAGCATTAGAGAATTACTCGATATAATCCCTCCGTGGGCGTATTATTTGCTCTCTCTGATGCTGCACTGAACCTCGGCAAACGATATTATAATTCCTAAGGGATAGTGAACAGATGCCTGTTGAGTTAAGCAGTCGAATTATTTTTTGTTTTTAAAGATGTTACTGGTTGGGTTAAGATTATTGTGAATATTAGCACAGCTTGTTCCTCGTCCTAATTTGTCCGCATTTTAATGATCGCTGAAATTGCATTCGGTTGCATACCTCATTCAAAAGACATTTATTGGAAACATTTTGGGCTACGCTAATTACATTAGCTTACGCTCTCCCAGACCCACCCTAGACATAAGCCTCCCCCAAGCACCACCACTTCAACCGGTTGTGTGATTCTCGCATCCAGCAAATTACCGCAGCTTTCACCAGGACATCGGTCCACCTTGTGGGGGCCTTTCAACGCTACGTCTTCCGGTACGCTGTCGCCACTGCAGAACCTTTCGGCCCCATTGGCCATATGTTCTGCGAGCAATGTGCCCTGCCCACTGCCACTTAAGTTTGGCAATTCTTTGGGCTACGTCGGTTACCTTGGTTCTCCTACGGATCTCTTCATTTCTGATTCGATCAGGTAGGGAAACTCCAAGCACAGCCCTCTAAATTGCCCTTTAGGCGACTTTCAGCTTTCTAATGAGGCCCATTGTGAGCGACCACGTTTCAGTGCCATAGAACAGACCCACCCTAAGATGTATGAATTTACTATTATTACACTTCTAGACACAAATAATCTAGGTACCTAAGGGTTCCTCCAAAGTCTAGTAAAAACCCGCCGTGTAATTTAAAAGCGTGTCACAATGACAAATCTCCATGCAGTACCGACGCGCGACGCAAGAAGAACTTACTCTCACCTGAGTAATGGTCGCGCTTCTTACGGATTTACCCTTCAGTCCGACGGATTTTACACTGTCTTCTAGAGGAAAATGGTAGGAAAAGATACTAGTGTTGGATAACATTGTTTAGTTGCTGGAAGGGACACGAAAGCTCTTTTAGTGCCTAGAGATTATTCAGTTTGGTTATACTGAGATTCACGTGTTTTCGAACGTTGTTCTACAATTAATTTGTTATGTGTCCTGAGCGCGTTTACAGCAAACAAGCAGACCCGTAATAAACAATCTGTTAACCATAAAAATATTATTTTACTGCCCACGGGAAACGGATCCAAAATCTATGGGTAAAAAACCGAAGAGCATGCTCATTTACGCAATTACTAACATTTAATTTTATCTTAACTTACCGAATTAAGATAGTTAATTGATTCAGGCGTGACCTAGCGAAAATCCATTATAAAACACTATAGACGCAGATATATTTAGTAACCTATTCCGCTAATAGGTTACTAAATATACGTATATAGTATTTTACTTCACTTATCGAACTAAGCTAAGAATCAAGTTAGGTTTTATTACAACAAAGTTAGTCATATACCCCATACACCAAACGGGTTAATGGTTCACAAATACCTACAGAGGATCCACATGTCCATCCCTCCAAAGTGCTGACCTCTCCCCAATTGACCTTTACTCCTTACGAGATGACAAAAGGCTAAATTTTCCCGCTCGCACCGAAATCAGTATAAAAATGTAAGAACAAATGGTAACACACTTTACTATGCAAAAGGTGAGGTCTCAGATATTTCACATACAAATAAATTTTACGCTAATATTTCTTTTCAAAGCTGACATCGCGTCAAAATGTCGTGGATCGTAACACGTGGAGACATTATTCACAAAGATTTTTTTCTTTTTTCTTCCCAGATCCTTCCTACTAAGGATTTGTTCTTACCTTGTTAAAAAAGGGACAGAGTAAAAAAATAGAGAAGACTCCTACAGGAGAAATAACAGTGTACTAAACTTTTGTAGTATCGGTTTTTATGCTGTGGTTTATTACCGGGGTCGCTTATTAGGAAAAGTAGAAAACCAAAGTAGAAAATTTTAGTGTCAAGCGTAAAATAATGTTAGTAGAGAAAAAGTTTCGTAACAGGTACTATCTTACTTGATTGACTTGTCTGTTTTTGAAGACAAATTGACATTATAATTGTGAAAGTTAACTCTAATTCTAGCGAGAAATTTAATGTTCTACTCCTTAAATTAATTTTATTAAAAGCCTTATAATATTATTTTAACGACATAGTTATTATAATAATAGGGTCTGAAATTAATCTTCTCCGTGGCCTCGCTTTTTTCCCGAGCCATTGTGAGCTCAGGCCCGCTTTGCCTAAAGAAACCATTGTGCCTTGCTAGCGAACGCAAGACTAGTTGTTTGTCAAAAAATGATACAGTTTTCTTATTTCAGGGGCTGTAGAACGACCTTCTTTATTATTCAGTAGTAAGTTTTATTTCTACATAGTTGTTTACGAATGTTTCACCTAAATTTCGATGACTTTAAGAGTTCAATTGTTCTTGATCGCGTTAAGCCCAAACCCATATAAACCAGCCAGCACCCAGTTGCCCAGTACCTACAAATTGATAAACTGTTCCACCGAACCGCACTTAGCAAGATTTTGTTTCCGTGCGGTTACTGGAAGTGCTCAGGTGCGGTTCGGTCAAGTGCTGTTGAAATCAGTGCAATTAATACACTACACACACACTACTAAAGTTAATACACTACTAAAGTTTATTTATTAATAAAATTCAATCTTGATTCGAAAGACACTTGGCGCCTTCTATTATCATAAGAACGTTATTGTTGTTTTCCTCGGCAACAGTACTTTTTTTCGGGATGAAAGGTATTTTGTTTCGCATTTATAATATTAGTTAAGATTATAATCGTTATGTAAAATAAAATTATGCAACTTGTATGTACTATACTTAATAAATACTTCTTACCTGAGTTATTATTCGCGATCCACAACAGTATGCCCACTTTTTTACACACTGCCAATAACATTTTGTATTTAAACGTCTGTCTAAAGTAAACAAATATCCTTCGTGTAGCAATAGTCTTTTATTCTTTTTAGATAATAGAAATTGTAAGTGCGCCATTATAATTATTTGGTTGATTGACACATAATATGACATTTTTTTTCTCAAATGTTTGATTTGGTTGATTGTTATATGAATAAATACTTTTTACGATGACTTTTAGAGATTTAGTTATTCGAGATCACATGGCTACGGTGTTCAGTTTTTAGTGGTAGCGTCCATTCTTTGTTAAGTGTTTCGAAAAGGTGAATTAGAGATTTAGTTATTCGAGATCGCATTGCTACGGCGTTAAGTTTTTCGTGGTAGCGTGCATTCGTTGTTAAGTGTATCGAATTCGTAAACTTACGGGGACGTGATATTCGGTGTTACACTTTTCAAAGTCACGTATCAACAAAAAATTATAAAATTAAGTAGTATGCAATGCGTCTACCTACGAATAAAAACAGGCAAGGTACTCTCTCAATACAATTGAACTATGCACCGCATAGTTCAAATAGCAACATTAATTCAAGCACAATTAAAAAAAAAAACACGCGCCTTCAACCCTGCAACGCGACGGCCCGGTTGGAGCGACCAACGAGGCGTCGCGTAACATACTGTACTCGCACTTACGCGTAAGTGCGCAACATTACAATAATTCTCAGCGAACGCGAATTTCGAGCCCTTTGAATCCCTTCGGAGCGTGAAGTGCTCTAATTAAATATTGCGTCAATCTCGACACACCTGCCGGCCTCGTTATACCTGGCCGGCGAATAAAGGGTTGAATATTTTGTGACAATATACTTTGTATGACAATGTCACAATGTGGTAGTTGTATTGAGTGTATTGTTTCGTTTATAGGTGATTTTGACTAACGACGACTAACTAATGAAGGATTTTTGAAAATTCATCGCCTTAAATAGGAAATTAAAGCTTGTATGGAAGTTCGTCAAATTGCCTATGTT
The DNA here is from genome assembly GCA_916701695.1 of Agrochola macilenta. NCBI lineage: Eukaryota > Metazoa > Arthropoda > Insecta > Lepidoptera > Noctuidae > Agrochola > Agrochola macilenta. The sequence goes on along the minus strand of OU753554.1, from coordinate 1,352,586 downwards.
AAAACCCCATCGGGCACTTGTCTATCTATAAAAATGGAACCATCTATGACACCGTCATACACTAATTTGCACTAACCTAGATTAATTTGAGAACATGCTGCCAAAACCTACCATGAAACCTTTTATATCTACGGAAACAGCTGATCTAATTTTTCGTAGACGTGAGTTGAAGGAAAAAGGTCTAACCTTACAGGAGAACAGAAGGTTATACGACCAACTAAGCACAGAGGTCCAGAAAAGTTGCCGCAAAGACTATGACCAACACATCAATAGCGTCTGTGCTGATCTTGAACGGAATTCTGAGAAACATGAGACTAGAGATCTTTTCCGCAAGGTCATAGAACTGACAAAATTTCGTAATATGAAAACCTGCACGATCGCCGATGAAGCAGGTAAAATACTCAGTGAAAAAGATCAGGTTCTGGAACGCTGGAAACAGTATTGCACAACACTTTATGACACCGGTCAACTTATCACAAGCGACACGTAGACAGATTTATCGCCGCAAGAACCCGAAATTATGTAGTTAGAGGTCGAACATGGCCTTGGATTTCTCAAGGATAGAAAATCTCCAGGTAAAGATAGAATTCCCGGCGAATTACTTAAAAACCTAAATTCCAAAGGTGTGAAGCAGATTCTAAGCATCTGCAATTTTATCTGGAAGACCAGGAGATGGCCTGAAGAGTGGACAGAGTCCGTGTTTGTCCCACTTCATAAAAAAGGCTCTACCAAATACTGCAGCAACTACAGGACTTTGGCACTTATTCCACATATCAGCAAGATACTCCTTTACATCATTAACAACAGGCTGAAACACTTTCCCGAGCCACAAATTCCAGAAGAACAACATTACCAATCTGAGGTACGCTGACGACACCGTTCTTCTTGCTACAACATTTGACGACACGAAAGAGATACTACACAGATTGGACGTAGAAAGTGGCAAATTAGGGCTTGCAACCAATAAGCAGAAAACCAAGCTTATGGTGATAGATCGTGCGGGAAAGCTATCGGGCGCCTATAACTTCCAAGGCATCGATACTGTGGACAGTTTCATTTATCTGGGTTTAATATTAATAGTGAAGGCAGCTGCTTCCTAGAAATAAAACGGCGAATAGCCATGGCTAAAGATGCTATGACACGTATCCAGAACATTTAGAAGAATAGTGGTATAAGCTATAATACCAAAGCCCGTTTGGTCAGAGCTCTAGTTTTCCTCTATGGAGTTGAGACGTGGACAATCCGAGCAAGAGAAAGACAGAGGATTAGACGTATTCGAAATGTGGTGCTGGAGGCGGATGCTCCGAATTCCATGGACAGCCAAACGCACAAATATGTCAGTCCTTTTCCAACTCGCCATCAAGGCCCGATTGTCTACAGTTTGCCTACAGCGTATTTTGACCTATTTCGGCCACATAATGCAAAAAGGAGATAGCAGCCTTGAAAAGCTGGTCATTGTTGGCAATACTGAAGGAAAGAGAGCATGAGGCCGGTCCGCAAGCAAATTTCAGCAGGTGGTAATTACAACTTTGGACCGGAACCGATGGAGGCAGATTGTCTGTTTAAAGGGGTCCAGTGACCACGGTCCTCAGTAATGAGGGACCGATTGAAGAAGAAGAAGATTAATTTATAATCACAACTTTCTAAATCAATTATAACTGGCAGTATTTAAATTCACTATATCGGTCAGAAATCTATACATATAAAATGCTTTGTCCTGAATGACTGACTGACGGATCAACTCACAGCCTAAACCGCTGATCGTAGAGACCTGGAAACTTGGAGGGTGTGTTCTTTGTATGACGTAGGCATCCGATATGAAAGGATTTTTTGAAATTGTACCCCTAAGGGGGTGAAAAAGGTGGGCAAAGTTTGTATGGGACAACGTGATTCCTTGGTCCAATCTACTTCAAATTTTGCATAAACATTCTTTAACAGAATGAATGGAAGACCTCTTTCGTATTTTATTTAAATTCATCCCCTAACGGGGTTAAATAGGGGTAGAAAGTTATTTTGGGAGTGATTTGCTTCGAAGTGGATATCAATACTCCTTAGTGCTTTTGATTTAAATTACATTTTATTTTGACACATGTTTGAAAAGTCAATCCGATTTTATTCAAAAAAGGTTGAACTCACATAAAGGCTTGGTGCTTGCAATGCAAATACTCTTTAAAGTTGGAATGTCTCGAAAGTCACCGTACTATACATATTAGTACCGCATTTGAAGGTTTCTATGCTTTACAGAGGTCTGTATTTATTCCTAGGATTCCCCTAACACCGTCAAATTACCCCTTCGAATTCAAAAGAGTGCAGTTTCCAATCAAAGTATGCTTCGCAATCGCAATGACTATAAACAAAGCTCAAGGTCAAACTCTTAAGGTAGCGGGAGTAGACTTAAGGGAAAGCTGCTTCTCCCACGGCCAGTTGTATGTGGCATGCTCCACAGTAAGCGCACAGAGTAGCCTGGTGATTCTAGCACCCGAAAGAAAAACAAAATATATTATTTACAAAGAAATACTGCGGTAGGTGTAGTATTTCGATTTCGTTGTAAAAAAGATAATACACCCGTGTAACTTTCGCCAGATCAAAGACCGAGCTTCGTGTTCATAAAATATATCATACTAGCTGCCCGCTCCGCCTTCGCACGGATAACATTAAGTACTTATCTACAGCACACCTACCTACCTATCCTACCCTACCTATCTACACTACCTACCCTACCTACGCTACCTACGGCACTTCATTTCTTGACATTGATTCCCCTCCCGTAGGGCCCATACCAGTGACGCCTACATTGCATACGTATTATATTACATTGCCGAGCAGGGTGAGCGGCTACCACGCAACTTTTTTGTTATACTTACATTTTTAAACTCGTGATATCTTTCGAATGGAATAACCGAATTGAATAATTCAAAAAGTTATATAAAGGTATTGAAGCAGTCTTGAATATGAAGTAATTTATTGTGATAAGGATTAATACCAAGATAAGAGCCTTTTCTAGCGGCGACATTTCAATTTTTTTTTTTAAATAAAATAACACTTATTGAGGCATTACTATAATAGTTAGACATATGCTGTCGCGACACTTTTTGTAAATAATGATATGTTCTGCAAAGTCGTAGTACATTATTTTATTCTATGATCAATAGTTTTCGCAGCGCACGCGGTGTAAGGATTTTTTCGGGTCATTTTTTTACACTTTGGGTTACATTATTGGATTAATTAACTAATTTTAAACTATTTTTTTTGAAAATACAATCTATACTCGTACCAGCGGTTCCTGAGATTAGCGCGTTCAAACAAACAAACAAACAAAAAAACTCTTCAGCTTTATATTAGTATAGTTTTTTTTTTTTCAAGTTTATTTAACCTATATATCCGTACACTATAATAAAGGTTTTTATATTTTATAATTATTCAAACATTTTAACATAATAAATTACATGTTATAACAAAATTAATAACGTAAAAAACCAATAAAAAATCCTATTAGAACCATTTTCGACTTCTACGCGGACGAAGTCGCGGGCAAAAGCTAGTAATAAATAAAATAATTACCAATCAAAATTCAATATTTATTTCGCCTCATTGTCTTGATGTTTTCACAACCGCTAATCTTCTTAACATTTTTTCTGCGAATTTCAAATAAAAAATGTCCATAACGTTCTAATTTTCCTTTATTACCACAGAAATTTTTTATTTTTCCAAATTAACCTGAAATTGTGTCTAAAATGTTACCATTATTCAAAATTACACGGCGCCTGTGATGGGTAAGCCTGACAGTTCGAAGTTTCGGGGTAACAGCGTATAATCTCTGGCCGACGGAAATGTCCGTCACGGCGATCGGACACGGTTAGTTGTCTACGTTAATTACGACAGCTTTAGTTACCCGGTTCGGGTCAAAATTTTCATTATTATGGAAAATAGGTAATTGAAGAAAATATAGAAGAAAATAATGTTAATATCTACGTAAACGTACAGTATACGTCTATGTAGATCTTAACATTATTTTCATGATCATTTATGTGAATCATGAAAATAATTTTAACTATACTATTCTCTTTTTTTGTCGTGCAATCAAAGTCATTTAACACTACCCATAAAAACATTACTATTTGCTATTCTGTCCAAAATTCCTTGTAGAGTACAGCACTTTAAATTAGGCAGCATTCGTTAGCTGTATGGACATACTCAAAATAAATTATTAGTTAACAAACGGACAAGCAAAGTTTGAAGAGCTAGACTATACTGTGTCTGCACGGAGTCGGCGTTCCGGCAACGTCCCTCTCTATAAACGAGCGTGGTTGACCGCTCAGCGTTCATTATAACTGTTTTAGATTGCTTGCCATGTTACGTCTCGATGTTTTCTTTTTCACCTTTATTTAGGTAATCAGCTTTTTTGCACATTTTTCCGACGGCTTACGTTTTTAACCGACTTCCAAAAATGAGGAGGTTATAGGTTATCGCGTTTTTTTTTTCTTTACTTATATCCACCGATTTCTCCATGGACTTCTTCATGTCAATTGTGGACCGATTTTTTTTTTTTTTTTTTTAAGACAGCCAAGTCCCAAGTTGGTCCCAAATTTTATTAACTTTGCTTGGATAGTTTTTGGTAAGCTTCAATAATACGTATTTTTCCCACTTAGTATACATGTGGATGATATGATGATAACTTCCTGTCACTGTTATTTACATAGCAGATGGAATGGCGAATTTGTGTGGGGTAGGTACCACAACTAAAAAGTGAAAAATATAAACTTTTTATTAAAAAAAAAAAACAACCGACTTCCAAAAAAAACACTAGAAAGTGTCGATTGTTTTTTTTTTAACGCCTGGTTATGTTTGTGGCCCGATTGAACACGATAAGCCATTAGCGGCCACTTGCTTGTGTACAACAATTTTATTAAATAATTATTTTGCCTACACCTCTGCATAACCCATCAGGGGTTATGACTATTTACAGTTCCATTCCTTCCAACAATTCTTGGCTTAGTAAATCTACTATAAACACCGCAAACTCAAAGACCAATCAAAACCAAAATTAACCACGTCACTGTAGAACATCCAGCCCAGACGTTTGGGCCACGTAGCCCGAAATCAATTAGAGTGGGTCCGTGCCGATCGGAGGCTCACTGAGAAGTTCGCTGACGTCACTACTACAGCCTTTATTACCAACCCGTGTAATTGACTTTTAGAATCAGCGGTGGACGAGTGACAGGGACGGATTGGCGGGAGAGGCTCGAAGGACCAATATTGTTTCTAGTTTGAATGTTAAATGTTAGACTGATGACCTGAATAGTTTAACTTTGAAACTCGTAAATGTCTTTTGGAAATGGGCTAGGAAAAGATAGGTCTGCAAAGAATAGCTCGTACAAAAGCTGATCGAAATAATCAGCATGTTGCTGCTACTGAGTTAGCTACGGGAGTTTCTCTATGAGCAAAGTTATATATTCTAACTAAAGCTATCTAAATGCACATCTGTATAGCACAAAGCACCTACCTATACTAAAACTGTCATCTCGTCTCCCTGGAGACTTACTTCACATTATATTAAATTATGCAAAGATAAGTTGGTTCGTATATACATTTTATGAAAGTGTTAATTATACCTTGGATGGAGTGTTATACTGGCATTTTACATATTATTACCGAGCATTGAGAAGTGCAATCTTTCGGGAGCGGAATGTTTAATGTACCTACTATTACCACACCACACCAGAATACCTCCATTGATTGGGTAGACAAATGTTTTGTACTATACGAGTAGTACCCACATTCTGCTTATGTTTAGTCCCATGAAATAGTGAGTATTGACACTAACCGGTCACAAATAAACACTCCGGACTGCTACTGAGAATTTCCTAGTTGAAAAACTCAATATCACTTTACCCGACGGGGATCGAAATTTCACGCTCAGTAGTGTTGTTTGAATGTTTTAAAAGTAATTAATTAAAAATTATAATTAGAATATTTGTACGCCGTTGACGGCAAGATATACCGTTCATTTGATTAATGATAACATCTATACGTTTACCTATGTTCTAGAAATAAAAATTCAAATACTTAAAAAAAAAAACAATAATATCGATTTTCCAGTATAATTGCCACAAAGACCTTGATTATCTTCTCGTCAATCCCAACATCACCTTAGTTATGTTCCACACGGTACGTACCTACTCGTGAAACTGTTCATTGCACGCTGGCGGAGTTAATTGGTACTTTGTACCACCCATTACCAAGTAGCAAGAGTGTAAACCTTTCAGTTGAAACTTATGCAAGCAGCGCTTTTGACTTCGCGCAGAGTGACTGACTTTGAAAGAGGTATGTGGATAAGAATATTCCGTTTCTGGTTTAGATTGTTGACAAATAGAAGCTGTGAGGTTTGCACGTACTTGGATTTTGCTGGATTGAAAACTTTGTGCAAAGATATGTCATCGAACTCGAGTGACGAATACTCAATACTCAGTATATTTGTTTGCGTTCCACAATGTTAACATAGGTGGTAGGTACATTATAAAATATGCATAATTTTAGATCATTGTGGACCCTGTCGGGCACAGCAAGATAGGATAGAGAAAGAGTGCTAATATTATATTATTATTTGAAAAAAGTTAAATATTGATGATTTTCCACTAGGTACTCACTTACACTTTAATTTATTTATTATTTTTGGTATTTATTGTTAATTATAGGTTTAATTTTTCATTAAAATATTCATTATATTATAATAGCATGAATGGATTAGGTATTGTTTTAGTATATTTATAAATATATTTAATTTTTGTTCATTTTAAATTACTTCTGGTATAAATAATATAATACAAGAATACTTTAGTACGTCCGGCATACTTCGGGCAGTCAAGGCTGCTATCCTTAGGCTGTTGACACACAAAATATTATTAAATAAAAAAGCTAATCTCAATAATAATGTTTTTATTATTGAGGTTATTTACTTCTGCTAAAAAAGTTCTAATTCAATAATAGTAGTGAAGCCGCTCTAGTTTGCCGTGCACAAAAGCTTCTAATTAGCAGGCTATCAGCCCCAGCTATTCACTTACCTAATCCAAAATCCAGTACAACACAAATTTCAGCCAAAAACATAGCCCCGTAATCCGGCTCTGTGCTAATTCGTAATAAACCATTGTTGACACCTGCACCGCGGTTCTTGCTTTATTGTATGTCACCGGCGCTCCACATTAAAATAAATTGTTAGTTAAAGTTTGCGTTTGTGTACTATGCTGCTGTGATTTATGTGCTTGAGTACTTGTAAATGTAGTTTGTGGAGTGGAAAGTAGAAGATGTTTATATAATTTACACTGTAATATTTCATTGTATGGTTTTAAAATGTCAGACTTCAGTTATACTATTGGTCCTTATTGTGTTTTCCTTTATATGTATTAGGTACTGTCTGAGATTATATAAAGTACCTAAATTTAAGTGATTTTTTACAAATGTTTACGATAAACAGATCCCTGAAAGTCCGAAAGTCCACAAAGTTTCGAAGATAACTAATATTTGCACAACCTCATAACTTCGAAAAGACACAAAAGATCTTTTTGTTACCTTCCTACGAGTTCAAACTAAAAGTAAAAAGAACCTCGTAAAAACTTTTTTGTAAATACCTCAGTAGTTTTCCTCTTTCAGTATAAGTATTCACATTTGCAAAAGTGAGTGCATAATAGCAAGCATATGGAGTTAATAGGCGCCCGACAACCAGGAAGTAATTAGGCGCAGTGTACTTCTTATATTGAATACATTTTGTAACAAGAAGTTTCCGAGTACCTCCTGTTGAATTCAGACAACTCTTTTAATAATTATTTTAGTTTTTAAGCTACCTATACCAATAATGTTAGAAGTGACAACCGACTTAAAAAACATGCTATTCGTTTTCTTTCGCACGACTGACAATTTGGTGATGCCAATTTTTTTTAAATCTGTAGTTACTTAACTACTTAAGTAAGTCAATCTGCCTAGCCTTTTCCCAACTATGTTGGGGTCGGCTTCCAGTCTAACCGGATGCAGCTGAATACCAGTATTTTACATGGAATGACTGCCTATCTGACCTCCACAACCCAGTAACTGGATAATACGATACCCCTTGGTAAGACTGGTGTCAGACTTTCGGGCTTCTGACGACACGTAACGACTGTCAAAGATCCACGAATGACAGCCGGGACCAACGGCTTAACGTGCTTTCCGAGGCACGGATGATTCTCGGTATGTAAAGATGGTCACCCATCCACTGACCAACCCCGGCAAGCGTAGCTTAACCTGATGGATCGACCAGTGCGGCTGTTGTTACTTAGCCACGAGCTCCTACTACTAACTACTTAAGTAAGTACTGATTAATAAAAAATTGGCCAAATTAATTAATTAAATTAAATTATTAATTATTTATTTTTCAATCAATTAAATGATATCCTTATAAATAAATATCTTATTCCTTACACCCATAGAAATACACCATTCAGCCTTATCAAAATATTTTTAATACTCTAACAACCCATACCATTCTCCGAGTCTCCTCTTTACTACATTATTGTAACCACAAGATTAAAGGCTGTCTTCACTAGCTAGTAACTAGCGCAGTAGCGCGATAGTGTAGATATTATTTAAGCGCTGCATAGCGGCGCTTAATCCCAGCCAATACCTGCTTACAGGGAAGGGGAGGACCTTCAACGAATCAATTCGGGGAGTCCCGGACATACCAGGGTGAATTATCCTCTAGGCTGCTGCGGAAAGCCTTTGTTTAGAATTTTGCGACCTCTTTTGCAAACGTGGTATATGTACTGCTCAAATAGGGGAAAATTGGTGTATTGTGTTGAATCGCTAGCATTGAGGATTCAAAATTGTCGTTTGTTGCAGCGTGGCCCAAACTTTTCTTCTTTCTAAAAAGTATTTGCTTTAACCATGAGTATGAATCTTAAAATAACAGTATAAGGCCTACAGTACTGCCTGCCCACTGGAGCGGGGAGGAGAGGAGCGGAGTAGCGGTGTGCCAATATTAACCAATGGAATTGCATAAAACCTCCGCTCCACTTTAGTGGACAGGGATTTGCGAACTAGTTTAAAAATTCATACAAAACCGGGAAGCGGAGCGGGGAAACGGAGCGGAGAAGCGGAGAGGGAAAGCGGAGCAGGGAAACGGAGCGGAGAAGTGGAGCGGGGAAGCGGAGAGGCGATGCGGAAAAATACGTGAACTCGGTCTAGCTCCGCACAGTCCGCAACACCACTCTGCTACCGCGCTCCGCACAGTCCGTAACTCCGCTCCGCTACCTCGCTCCTCATCAATGGACAGACACGGTCCGCAACTCCGCTCCACTCCACTGCCATTCTCCTCTCCGCTGCCTCGCTCCGCTTCAATGGACAGGTAGCCTAAAAAGCTGGTTTTGTAGTTTGGAACCTAGAAGAAATAAAACTCCGTTTAAAAATGTAGAACAAAAGAAGTACCAACGGCGTGCGTGTATGGCCAGATATAGGAATGGCGTGTAATTGACTCTGGCAGGGCCACCATCAGGGATTTTAATTTTGATTATACAAAAAAAAATTACGTTAATTAGTCGAAATTTGTCGCCAAATATCAGAATTTGTCGGTCATTGGTTCAAAAGATATAACGGTTTATTTTTTTCTTGGCAATTTTTCGTGAACTCTTAGACTATACCTTACTAATTGAACTCATTATATCTCCTAACCTAAGACCCGATTAAATCTGTGACTTGGCGACAAATTGGCGACAAAATATGGGAGAAAACACATCTTCGCTAAGTGTCCTAGTTTTTGAGATATAAATGTGGCCCTGCTGGGGAGACTCTCTCCAGATCGGCCACCTATAAACCCTTATAACTTTTGAACCAGTGACCGACAAATTCTGATATTTGGCGACAAATTTCGACTAATTAGCGACTAATTTTTTGTGTAATCAAAATTAAAATCCCTGATGGTGGCCCTGCCAGAGTCAATGACACAGGAATGGCTAGAAAGGAGTAGATAAAGATCGTAGCAGGTGGCGTTCTGTAGTTTCTACCTACCCTCATGGGAAGAAAGCATGAATTTATTTATGTATGTATATATGTATGAATAGAAGTAGCCAACCCCAATAAAGTTGGGAAAAGGCTAGGCAGATTGATATGTATGATTAGAAGTAGGTCGTTAATGAAATTGCCAATACACCTTTTCAATTTGCTATCACCGCGTTCTTTTTTTACCTACTAAATAAAGGTATCGATTACAAAACATATAATTTAAAGCGACTCATTCTCGAATATTATAAGACCATATAAAAACATTGTAAAAGAGTTCAATTGAACAGGTTTTTTTTAAAGCAACGTGTTTTCTTTCGATCCCTGTGTTTAATTCAAAGAAAATGATTGAATACCGCCCAGAGGATGAAAGTCAAAGAAAATAATGTAAGTATTCATTTTGTATTTCTGTCTGTTTTAACCTTTCCCTGCTCTGTGATCACGCATAGTTGATTAATGAAGATTTTTTTCAAATAAAGTTTCTACTTGTCAAAAATTCTAAGTGAGGACTTGATTTTTTAGGAATTAGTTTTGTCGAATAAACCCTTTAATTGTCTTTTTTTTCTTTTTATTTTTTTTCGTTTTGCACGTTTTCAATATATCTATTTCCTACACAATGGCAATGAGCCTTCTGAAGATATCCTGTTATTTTGTAGCCTCATCCAATAAGCTCCCCGGATCAAAAACTTTTCGTTACGCCGCATTGTACATTTTAATATTTTTCCTTCCGCCTGTTGACTATATTGACGCTTCGACAATTGAAATGCTTCAAAACAATTGTTTTATAAAAAATAATAATATTATCTTTTCAGTTGATGTGTGTACACATTGTGCATTAAAAAGACAGTTCGTTTGACATATTTTTTGTTAGGAACATAATACAGTCTGTAATTATTTTTCTCTATAAAAGGTGGAGTAGAAACGATTTTGACTTAATTATGTTGCTTAGTAATGGCTGTCTAATAAGAATTCAAGTTTTCGACCTTGGGGGCGGAGGCGTGAGCCACCATCTTGAATTAACGATGCCAAAACTTGTTTTTTCCTTAGATAAAGCCTCAACAGTTGACTCTATGACAAGTATAAAGAAGATAAAATTACCTACATTTTCTGTATACTCAACAAGGGAACAAAATTAAATTTCCGCCGCTTGTAACTTTTTACCTGTGAGACATGTAGGTAAGTAAATTTATCTACTTACTCTTACTCTACTTACTCACTTTTTTGCCATAGAGTAAAGTAGGTTGAGGCTTTATATAAAAAAAACATTTTGGCACCTTTGAATCAAGATGGAGGCTCGCGCCTCCGCCCCCCAAGTCAAAAACTTGGATTTTTATTAGGCGTCCATACATATGCAACATATTATATCAAAACCGTTTCTACTCCATCTTTTGTAGAGCAAAGGCTTTTATATATCCCCACAGATTGAACTATAATTGCATAACACACTAACAGTGGCAATGCCTTTCATTTTGACAATTTGCCAACATTCATTGCGTCTATTACGTAGTTGAGCAGACGATTTTTTCTAACATTTGAAGTAAGTAAGTAAGTAAGTATTTATTTGCATAAAACATGGTATACATGGTGTTACAATAATTTACAATAAAGATCTTACATGTTTTGCCAGAATTGTACTTAGCATGCATATGTTCACTTAATACTAACATGAGAATTTTTTATCCATAAATTCTTTAAGACTATAGAAATTTTCCGAGTTTAACCAGTCAAACAATTTTTTCTTAAATAATCTGGAGTTTAAGTTTTTTATGCTACTCGGTATGTTATTATATATACTAACACATTTATATAAGCAGCTTTTATTATATTTAGCAAGCCTGGGAAGATCATACAGAACGAGTCTCTGTGGATCACGTCGGCTCCGTGGATTAATATCATTGGCTGATATAAACAGGTCTTTATGTTTATTAACGAATATACATATTTCAAATATATAAAGGGACGGCAGCGGTAACAAGCCTAGTTTCTGAAATATGGGTTGACAAGATTCCTCCGAGTGCATCCCGTAAATTGCCCTAATGCACTTTTTTTGAGCAACAAATGCTCGGTTTATATCTGTACTATTTCCCCATAATATAAGCCCGTAACGTAGTACCGATTCTACATATGCATGATAGGTCATGAGAGCTGTTTTTAAGTTTGTAATATTTTTGATTTGTTTAACAGCATATACAAATTTATTTATTCTCTTTGCAGCGTTATCCACATGCTCTTTCCAACTCAAATTCTCATCAATAATTACGCCTAGAAACTTCGTTTGTGCTACTTCTTTAATTTTTGATACGTTTAGTTTAATATTATATTTAGGATTATTACATTTATTGAAATTAATATAAACAGATTTATTAAGATTTATTTTTAAATTATTTATGTCAAGCCATTGTATTAATTTATCTATAGTATTATTAATGTCAGTCTCATGGTTATTTCTAAAATTATTACATTTTTCTGTCGCTATAATAATAGCTATGTCATCAGCAAATAATATACACCGGTGGTCAGTTATATTAATAATATCATTTATGTACAGTAAGAACAGGACAGGCCCCAGTACACTTCCTTGTGGTACACCACATGTATTGTGCTTGTATTCTGACGAAAAAGGCATCTTAACCTGATTTTCATCAATTTTATCTATAATGACTCGTTGTTGTCGGTTACTGAGATATGATTTTATCCACTGAAGTGTAGGACCCCTGATACCTACAAGTTCAAGTTTTTTGAGCAACAGATTATGAGAAACTAAATCGAAGGCTTTTGAGACATCAAAAAATAGCCCAGTGGTCAGATTTTTATTATTGATGTTAGTAACTACAGCCTTTACCAGAGAGAATACTGCTTGGGGTAGTGGACTTATTTTTCTGAAAGCCATATTGTTCTTTGCTAATTATATGAAATTTATCACAATAGTCAATTATTCTTCTATACATGCACTTTTCATATATTTTGGACAGTATGGGTATTAACGTTATAGGACGATAGTTATTAATATCAGATTTTTCTCCTTTTTTATATAAAGGCTTGACTATCGAGTATTTCAGGGCATCAGGAAAGGTTCCCGATGCAAACGATAAATTAATTAAATATGTCAGAACAGCGGTTAGTTGATTGGAACACTCTTTAATAATTTTAGTGTTGATTTCATCATAGCCCACAGAATTGGAATTAGACAATAACTGTATTTCTCGTCCAACCTCGCTTTCCTCCATAGGTTTTAAAAACATCGAGTTAACGGATGCAGTAATACGAGGTTTTATGCTTTTCTGAGTGCTCGTATGTGACAAATTAATATAGTTATTATTAAAGGCAGTGGCAATTTCAATAGGATTTGTTAGTGTTGTATTGTTAACTGTGATTTTCTCCATGTTTCCTATGCAATTTGTATCGTGCATTTCATTTTTAATTACTGCCCACGTTGCCCTACATTTGTTTTCGCTTTTATTTATATATTTAATGTTTGCGCATTTTTTTTGAATTAATTATACATTTTTTTAGAATATTGGAATATGTCATATAATGAATTTTGTTATATTTATTTTTATTTTTATAGTATTTATATCTTAGTACACGTTTTTTTTGACAAGATTTCTTTAAGCCTTTACTTATCCAATTTTTTTTAATTTTATTATTGTTATTTATTTTTACTTTTACTTTTGGGAAGCAAAGATTGTAAAATAAGCATAGCAGTTCATGAAACTCACTAAATATATTTGCATCATTTTCGATGTATATGTGTGAGCACGATAAATTATTTAAACATTCCTTGAACTTACGAACATTGTCCAAACTGTAATCTCTTTTATATATATGATAAGATGAGCATTTTTGAATCTTATCATTTATAGGAAAACTCAACATTTGGGCTGTGTCATGGTCAGAGAGATAGAGAGGCAAAACTGAAGCGGAAGCATTTGGAATATTGCTTAGAATATGGTCTATGCAAGATGACTTGCGCGTAGGCACATCAATGTGAATTCTAAAGTTATAGTTGTAGGATATGTCTCGTAGGTGATTAGTAACGTTACCTTTTTTCAACGTATTTATATTCAAGTCACCGGTTATTACTAGACGCAATTTGGACTTGTATTTATTAGTGAGGTAGTTCAAAAGATTATTTAATTTACATAAGAACTGAGTAGGATCTGAGTTTGGAGTTCTATAGACGCAAATAACAAGCAACTTATAACACTCAAGCTCTATGCCACAAGCTTCAAATGTGTGTTGGGTAGCATGATTTTGTATGTAAGATAAATCTTTGAAAGGAATGCCTTTTTTTACTAAGATACAGGTTCCTCCTCTTTGTTTTTCTCTACAAAAACTTGAAGCTAATTGATAGTTACATATTTTGATATAGCTCTCATAGCCTTTCTTTACAAAAGTTTCCGACAAGCAAATTACGTCAGGCTCTTTTTGTGCTACTCGTAACTCCTGGATTGTTATTTCTAACAGTTCCCGTTTTGATAGAATACTTGCAATGTTTTGATGCAGAATATTGAACATATGGGCTTTAGGCACGAAAAAAGTCGTCTTTATTTCCTAATACAGGGAAGTAAAAAGGTATTGTACCTCTGCTTACATTCCCGATAGATACGGCTGGGTTTACTGGTTGTATAATTTTATTACAATATTGTTTATTAAAATAATAGGGGATCGTTCCCTTTTTAGGCGTATTGTTACTAATGGCTACATTGCTGCTTCGTTGATTACGCATTACAAATTTCCTAATATTCCTTGGGCACAAGTAGTTTTCATTGTAGTCGTTACAATCTATCACATAATTTATAGACTTGCAAGCCTCTGATAATTTAAAATTTCCACAATCAAGATAATGACATTTTTTAAACATCTTACATAAGTTTTCTATACCATCATTCAATTTTGTGACATTTAAGAAGTGGCTATTACTAACATTTAGTACAATAATCCTATTATTATAAAATGTGTCCAATAAAGTTTCTAATGGTGACAGAACTTGCCTTAAATTATAATCATTTTCCCCTACACATACCACTAGTTTATCATTAGGTTGTAATGTTGGTTTTAAGCAGTTCTGAATTATATCATGACATTTCGCATTTGGCTTCGTTTCCGCAAAGATTCCGTATTTTTGATACTTAGTGTTAGTTCTTGACTGCAGTAAGGCTGAAGCCAATCCGACACATTGTTGTGTACCGAATATAAATATTCTTCTTTCGGGTCTGTGTTCAGGTTTTCGTTCTGGGATGGAATAGGTGCAGGTATTGACTACAGGAGTCATTATCAGGTTCGATGCCACGCTTTTATTTTGTAAGTACTGGGACAGTGTCTCTATTTCTTTTGTTAAAGATGAAATTTCAAGGTTAGCGCTATTTAACTGCTGCTGTAGATCTTCAATTATTTTTCCCAGGGATATTGTTTTATCTTCGTAAATACTGTCAACGTTTGAATAATATATAGGCGAAGAAGGGGTGGATGCCATACAGTGTGCTAAGGAATGCCTCTTCTTTTTAATATTACTACGAGAAATAGTATCTGGTAATGAAAAGGATTGACATAATGATTTTAACATGTTTATTTCTGCAGTTAACTTATTTACTTGTCTTTGGAGATTGCTGTTTTCCAGTAATGTTTTATCGAGTTCGAATTCCGTGGTTTCGAGTTTAACGGTTAATTGGGATATAGTATCCTTCATTTCTGACGTAGATATTAAGTCTGAAATTAGTTCTGATGATGTTCCGTCCAAACTTTTTGACATTTTTGTTGGTGTGCAATTCGATTCATCGGATGTATTGTAGTCCGTGAGTATATGCGAATCCAAGATCTGTGACGCTGCTATGGACTGGCGTTGTTTTGTTACATTGGTCTGTTCCGGTGGTGGTGTTTTAACGGCTTTTTTTTTATTTCTCAGTGTTATGTTCGATGGATTGCTGCTAATTGTATGTTTGGTTTTAATACAAGTTACGCATTTCCACCTTTTTTTTGATTCTTGATCCATCATCCTGTATGTTTGTTCTGGATATCCAATACAATCTGGTTCATATCTATTGTTACAGACCGAACATAATGCAGTGGTTTTTATATCTACATGTTTTTTGCATTTATAGCATACTACAAGTGCTGCCATCTTGCGGCTACTGTTGGTATTCTTTGAACCAATCTTCAATGACATTGTGTTTGCCTAATACAGCTGCTACTCGCTGTTTAATATTTTAGTATAATATTATGGACGAAACATTCAAGAAGCAATCACAAAAAGAGACGATTTACCCGAGGTTTGAACCGTCGACACAGCGAGCTCTAGTATTCTCGAGACGCACCCTTTGTACGTCGAGCCAGGTGACTACTTAGAATTGTGGTCGAAATAATCGTATAGATTCTTCGTGTAAAAATAAAAAAGTTCGTTAAAGTGGATTTGAATAGGCGAAGGAGCAAAGGTCGTTTTCTTTGTGATGAATATTCGAAATAGTTTTTTTATCACTTTTATTAGCACTTATCACTTTTTTTATCACCTATCACTTTGTAATTGTTTGTATAAGTCTGTTCTATACACAATTGGCGATTAACTTTTGTTTATTTTAGGCTTTTACACTTCGTTGTTTTAATATTGTTTTACATAATGCGTTGAAATTGTTTGCCGACTACACTTTCACTGATATATTGTTTCTAATTGAACACTTTAAACATAACAATTTAACAAAGCAAGTACTTTAACTATTTATAATTAATTTTAAATCTCGGAGTCGAAGTAAACGTGACGGCAGCGCCCCGCGGATTGAAACAATTGATTAGCAATTTCCTTCAAAGACTGTGTTACGCAATTGAGTTGCAGGGCCAATTTGACACAATCCGAAACTTGTATCTCTACTCGTCTCGAAACTTTTCACACTTTCAATTTTAAGCAAAACGATGTCTTGTATTCCAGGAATAGCCTTAAAATGACGAACAAAACTGTAGAAAACCGTTTTTCGCAGATGCATCCATTTTTGTACCTACCTGCCTACCTAGCCTAGGATTGATAGATAGGTAGGTAAAGAAGGTCAGCTCCGTACAACGAGCGAAGAGAAATAAAAAAGAAAGAAAGAAAAATAAGTTTATTTGTCACAGAAACACGTGCACAAAAAAAAAGAAGATAATAAACTCGAGTGGAACAAGAAAATAAAACACAATAGATTAAAACACCTACGCTCATATACATAGACGTGTAGATAAATTCAGGGAATTAATTAATTCAATGACTACAAACTTAAATTTTCCGTAAATTCAAATACCGAACAGTCGTAAAAAATATAACACGGTAAATTGACGTAGATTATCTATTTGATTTAAAAAAAAAATACCTGACTTGACGTACGACGTGCGGTGATTCAAACAAATGTCAGTTGACTCTCGAGTGCGCTGGCACTCACTGTACGTGAAGCGCATGCGTTTTCGCTCAAAGGAATCTCTAGCATGTCGTGAGAAATGCAAGTGGTCAAATATGCATTTCGCCAGAAAACGCATGTTGCACGTCTCGCCAGATTTGCACCACGTCAAATACGCAGCTAGAAAAACACGCAACTTGACAGATGCGCGTCTCGACAGATACGCAACTCGACAGATACGCAACTCGACAGTCAATTAATAATTCGGGAGCATGGAACAACCTTCTGTACCCATCTATCTCGTGGTACTCGTGCCTAGATGTAGCTGAGCACGGGTAGACTAGCCCGCGGCCCAAAACTGAATTTGCAAGTGAAATTCTCGCCATAACTTTGTCAGAGACGTATAGGATGCGAGTCTGACGGATACGGCGATTGAACGACCGGAGTTCGGTTCCTGGGTAGTTGAATTATTGTTTGAATCTTGTCTGTATTTAGCATAGAGGTCGGGTATCTAGATAATAATATAGGTGTGTAGTGTAGGTATTATACTGTTGTATAACATTGGTGGTCACACTCATACGGTTGCTAATATGATAATGATTTTACTAAGGGCGAATTTCAGCGTGTTCAAGAGCTGTCAGTGTCAATATTCCACATGTGATTAGTATGTATAGCATGTATACTATTCGATATTCCACAACAATGATGAAAACTGACAGCTCGGCGTAGTTTAGATGTGCTGATCGAGTTCAGTTTTATTGGTAAAATTATCCGAAAGCAATTTACAGTACAAGTAGCTTACTTAAATTATTGATCCATTTGAGATTCAGTATCTGGTTATATTCGTACGTTTATTAGTACTCCACTTAGTAATTCGCTGGGGATTAACTGAGCTCAATGCATTAGCTTGAGTGTTTTGGCTAGTTTGTTGTAGTTGAAACAATTGTTAGCCATTGTATGAACCACAATGTAACGTGATTTGAATATTCTATTGCTTATGTTTGTTACCATTGGTGATCGCGGTTATAAATAAATTATAGTAAGGTTACACTTTTCTTTCACAAATTCACATCAGTAACCCTACCCTAAATGCTTAATTTAAAGCTAACTATCTAACCTGTAATATAGCTCCGCTGGGCGAAAGCCTCCCTCTCCCATATCCACATAGATCTGTCTCAGTCCCTACCTAATGTATTTTATTACAACATTGGATTTAGTAACAAACAAGAAAAACTTTAATTAAAATGAATAACCAAATTTTATTACATACAGAATGTAATGTCTCAATTTCCTCAAAGCAAAACCCGCATACCAACAACATGTAATACACTTATAATAAATATATATGCAGTGAGTAATGTGTGTTTGGAAAATAATTCAAAGTTCGCTGTAGCGAGAGGCAAGCCACACTGGCTCGTGCTAAGAAGCCATGAATATCGTCCCAACACTTACCTTGCCGATATACAAAGAATGGAAACGCAACTTGGAACAAGATTTTAATGAAGAAAATAGTTGAAATGAGTGACAAAACCGATATAGACAAAACTAAAATAATCCTAAAATATTTTTTAATAAAAATATTCTAATTTTTATATTAAAAATAATAATATAAAAAAAAGGATTTTTATTATTAGTTTATGAGTCTGCTCGGACCTTGATATTTTCGCCTGCTGAAAATCATTGTGTATCAAGAACATCTTTTGAACGCGAACTTTTCTTTCGCGTTCAAAAGATGTTCTTGATA
This sequence comes from Agrochola macilenta, assembly GCA_916701695.1. Taxonomy (NCBI): domain Eukaryota; kingdom Metazoa; phylum Arthropoda; class Insecta; order Lepidoptera; family Noctuidae; genus Agrochola; species Agrochola macilenta. The sequence goes on along the minus strand of OU753554.1, from coordinate 1,333,461 downwards.
GGATTTGATAATCCTAGGGACTCTTGTTAGATTTCTTTGTGATTTGGAATGTCTACAAACCAAAAACTTTCAACCTCGATTTTACCCTCTGAAAAAACTTGAACAACAAAACCTACATCTTCAAGAAAAACGTTAATAAACCAACATTCTCCCACAAGATCTAAAATTGAAACCGTAGTACCAAACTACTAACAAGTCGCTTTATATTAAACCGTTTGCAATCCCTGCATTCTGCACCGCGGTGATTACCTTAGTTATCCCCGAGCATCGAGCTAAGTGCTGCATTAGTACACTGTTACCTACACCTGGTAATGTGCTGATGCATTATAGTTGAGGGAAAAGAGTTTTCAAGTGTTTTCTTGGGGATATGACAGTTTCTGAGGTACCAGGATCTTTTGGCGATTTATCTGTGACAGTTTCACAAATGTTTACGTACCACAACACCTCCTTGTGACGCTGGCAGAATAGCCGAAACCGGCTCAATAGCCAAAAAAAACGCTTCCCTGTCAATGTCATTCAGGCCCCAAAAGATCCTCTCTCCTACTTTTGCTGTGCCCGACAGGGTCCACAATGATCATATTATTTTGTTAAACCTACCACCTAAGTTCACATGTGGAAGCAATAAATATATTGAGTATTGAGTATTGATCGTTGTCCGCGATTACTGTACTGTAAGCTGTAAGTACTTTAGTTCGGAGCGAAGCGTAGTGGGGCGCGTCTTCGTGGATGGCACTATTCATAGTACTCTAGGCTATGTGCTTGCAAGCCCGAGGGGTTATTGTGTAGACGTATATAGTCGATTAATTAAGACGAAAATTTTAATATCAAGCAATTTTGTACCGTGTGCATCTCTTAACTCTTAACTCAACTGTTAACTGTCACTTTCATTTGCCCTGCACATCATCTGCTTTGCAATTGAACAAGGGGAGCCCATGGGTTATTTAGGGCACCAGTTTTCTTCAAGCTGCTTTCCTACGGCGGCGGCGTTAGTCAGTGATAGACTAAAATTGCCAATAGTCCGAAAGATCCCTTCATTCTAAAAACAACTACAACCATGCTCAATTTTCTTTCTGTTGGAAATATGAAAATCAGATGAACCGTTCGCAGCTGTAGAAGACTTTTTTAAATTCCGATTACTTTCATAAAGGAAGAAAAGCTCTTAAAATCACACATGCAGCTTTGGAGTCTTCCTGCACATAATACTCCACGTTTGCATACATTTCACTGCAGGACAGGACGCGGAGGCATTTCGCACGGAAACATTGAATAATTTTATGCTAAGAACTTGGCCAAATGAATTCCTAACCGCTGAAGGTATAACGTCGTAAACGTCGGTTTGTGTAAGTCAGTCTTGGAGTTTTTTAATGTACAGTATAATTATTATAGGTCTAAGCTTAGTTTAGACTCCAGGACAGCTATTCACAACCGCTCGATTCGCTATCGAAGTCGATTGTTACGGTAAACGCAACAAAATTGTTACTTTTATGGTAGAAAACATTCAAGTGAATTTGGATGTTTGTTAGACCGGGAATACGTTCCCGTGGAATATTTTTTCTTATCTTATCTGACTTTACATCAACACAATGACATAGTAGTGTTAGTAGGTATATTACATAACATAACATCACGCCTTGTTTCCCTGAAAGGTTGGGCAGAGGTGCACCTATACAAGTATAGGTGTACATGTAAATATATATTTTTATAAAAACAATAACGGTTTTTATAGTTTTTAAGGTTTTTTTTTATAATTATGGTGGTGATTTTTATGCACATTTTTGGATATAAAGTAACATTTCATGTAAAAATAAATAGCATTAAGATGATGAGCATTTAATAGAAATAAAGACGTTGTTCAGCACGCAATTTTTCCGTTCGGTTTAGGAGATAATACAAAATAAGAAAATTAAATTCACTCACGGCCACAAGTGTTATTTTCCAACTTCCACGCAAACGAAATCACGGACAGAAAGCTAATAATTATAATTATGATAAAAATAATAAAAAACCAAACAAAAACCAAAATAATAATATAATAAAAAATAGAAAAAAATATATATATATATACAGAGTTGATATGACAGAGGGGCATTAAATTACACTACGTATACTATACGTGTTTAGTATTAATTCGATACGGTATAAAAATAAAAAGCATCAAAAATGAGTTTTTTTTTTTTTTCAAACAAACTAAATAGCTTATGAATCAGAGTAAAACGCAACCACCCTTTGTAAATAAATTTAACTGACCTTAGAAGATACCTAGGTAACAGTGGCAACGCCGCGCCCGCGCCGCGCGGCGTGTTTTATCTCATTTCAAAGCGGGCGGCCGGCGGCGGTGGCGCGGGCGGCGGCTTAGGCCTTCACTCGCGGCTTTTAGGTATGGTTTTGAAGTACGCGCGCAACAACAAAAACACTAAAATTTTAAATTCTCGATGTGTCCTTCATTCACATGAATGCACAAATTATACCGACGGAGAATATTGTTACTTATTTTTCTAATTAAAAATCATGTCAGTGTATTCTAACGCCGTGTAAGTTACATGAGGCATTGTTGAACACTTTAATTACACACACACACACACACAAAACCAAAGTTTAATTACGTGTCGTATCACAATAAAAGCAGTCGATCACAAAAAAAAACACTAACACTAAATAATAATAATCCCAAGTTACGTGTCCTGTCACAATAAAAAAAGAAATACTGTCTTAAACTTGTTTAGTGTCCTATCACAATAATAAAACTAAATCCCAATTGTCAGCGCGCGAGTTCGACAATACGGAGGCGGCGCAGGTACTTCCGTGTTACGTTACATAAGTACGTTCCGAAAGAATAGCGTCGGCGCACTGAAAAAAACAGTTTTTAGAAGCCCCACTCACTTACCGATCGCAACCCCTGCCCCTCGTCGCTAGGATGCAATAGCAACACACTGACCTATTTCTATTTCTTTTACTCACGGGGTGTTTGCTATGATTTTCACACTCGTAATGAAAATGCAAGTGTGTGTGTATTTATTGCTTCCTTGTTTGCATTGTCATCTTTTTAGCGAGAATATTTGGTTGTACTTGTGATTTGCGTCACAGCGGCAACCACGCATACGTTATACTCAGATTGATCGTTTTAAGGTGCATGACCTATGCGTATAGACATAATCAGCTGTTAGGAAAGATACATCGTGTTCAAACGGGGCAAAAACTTAAAAAATCATTTGCGACTAAACTACTGCTCCTTTTTAATTGATTTTTGGTACAGAGCTTGAAAATGGTACCTAGTATAGGCAGTTTAAAGGAAAGCCCCTCTGTCGTATCAACTTTGTATATATATATATTTGTCACAACAGGTATCTACCTAACATTATTTCGACACCTAGGCATCTACATCGGTTTTGATGCGTTAATTACATTATAAGTGCATTGACAACAGCTGTTATTATCGCAAGCGTCATTAGTGCCAGGCAGCTGACGTTCCGCTACTTGTCTAATTGAGCTCCAGGGCGCTGACGTCACCGCCGCAGTACTTGCCACCGCCGAGTAACTTGTCACACCAGCTTTGCCCTAGATCGCCGTTATCACCGTTATCCCTGGCCGTTGTTCGGTACATGACTCGCGTTCGGTTTGTTTACCTTCTACCCGCTCAATTGCTCGATATTGGGGTGTATTTTTATTCGAGTCAAAATAGTTATTGTTTAGACAATCGTGTAGATAGGATAATCCCACAGGGTCACTTTCCAATAACCAGGCACCACGATTTGTATTCACTTTAGACACGGATGTAGGGGGCAGTGAGTCGTTCTTCAGTTGTATAATTTCAGCTTTCATTGCACTCAGATGATCCAGCGTAGCATACCTAGACTTTATTTCGCATGGTTGAGATTTGCATTCGCATGAGATGATGCAATTTTGGTGCAAACCAGAAAAAAATAACTCAATTTTTTTTTTTACAGAAATACGTAATATTTTAAGAAAAATAAAGAATTCAGCAACAAAATGTACCAGGAAAGCATGTAAAGCTGAGAGCATGACGGTTGTGACATATTACTTAAGCTATCGGAGATTATCCAGCAGGCGACAGTGTTGCTAAGTGGCTGTCACTGGCCTACAAACATGTAGTTTGTTGTGGGGCTCCGAAGCAAGGTAAATGAGTGGGAGATATTTTATATAGGTAGCTAAATAAAGCGACGGAAAATATTGATAGATTTTTTGTTTTGGTTTATTATATTGCATTCTCATAAAGTTGTGATTGAAACGAGTTAGTAGTATTATAAGTATTTTGTTTGATTTTATTTGTAGGTAGTACCTACTAGGTACCTACTTCTATAAAATAAATAAATACAAATTGATCATTTGTTCAGGTAATACCTTCTTATTGTAATAAATTGATAATAATAATATTGTGTAAACTATTAAATTAATTGAAATAATTAATAACACCTTCATGGAATTATTAATAGTATCTAACTTTTAAACAGATAAGATTAAACAATTCGAATTATTAACTTAAAATAAATAATTGACTTAATAACATCTTTGTCAGACTTGAAAATTTATCATTTACTAAGATATTGAAATTGAGCAAAATGGTTTTTATAGAAATGGTATTAATTAAAATATTATTTCTTGAACAGTTTCATCAACTATGCTGAATTTATTTTTGATATTAAGAGTATTTCAAAATGGCTTCGCCGATTTATTTGTCATCTGGGGATGATGACAAAGATATAATAAGAATTGTCGAACTCAAGATTACCGTGATTTGTAAAAACATTTTCAAATTGGTAAGTTTTAAAAAAACACAAGGGATCACATTTTTTTTTAAACATAGAAATATAATAATTTGGTAGATATGAATACGAAAATTGATTATTGAATTAACCAAAGCTTAAACAGGTAAATTATTACGAGATTATCTTAAAGATAATGCCAGAATGGCATGAAGTATAGGTACGACATAATATTTTGTAGAGGCCTACACCATTCTAGAAAATCTAAAAAAAACAATCAGTCGACAGAACCGAAGCAGAAGAAGCTTAGAGTAAGTCCTCCGAATATGCACTCAATGGAGTCTCTGAACTCAATCTTATTTTCAATGTCTGATGTTTCATGTTCGTCATGTTTCAGTTTAAACTCCTAAAGAAAATTATCTTGACTTCCACAAGTATGAACGTGGACAAAGCGAAAGGGGTATTAGAAAAGCCGCTAGTGGTTCTTAAGGTTTCTACCTACCCCCAAGCAATGCTAATTCTACTTCGATCAAACACCAATAATCCGTGCAGCCCATCTCCTCACCGCATGAAGTCAATCTCAAGCAACACATGCTCGAACTGGCTCGAGAATTAATTAACGGCTACATCTATCAGGCTGTCATACTCCTTGACGGCCGTTATCTCAATGAAGCGAATGTCAATAATTGGTCGAGGGCACAGAATAGACAGGTGCAGAAGGCCGGTTCCATACAACGAGCGGAAACAGGCGCACGCACACATGGACGCGTACTCTCTAACGAATGTCAATCACGAGCACTTGCACTCACTGTACGAAGACCAGTGTCTATGTGTGCGTGCGTTTTCGCTCGTTGTGTGGAACTGACCTTCTGTATCTGACTATTTTCTGTTGAAGGGTGTCTCAGTAAGGCATCAATAAAATTAAGGTTACAGAATGAATCACGATTTTTCAGAGGGAAAAGATTGGGGAATATTGTGACGTAAGTTTCTTGAGCAAGCGTGGTCATCAATGCTCGTGCCTTTTCTGTTTAAGAAGAGGTCTTTGCTCCTCAGTGGCAAAATTGAATACGTTGTTTTTTTTTTTTTATAAACCTTGACCAAAACTAACTACCCTACTTACCTTTTAAGAATCGTGACCATCTCAATTTTTTATTAAGTGTGAACAAATCCTTTTATTTTTTTAAATCAACAGCCATTTTTGAAATTCCCTGGCTGGTAAAAAACACTTCTTAATAGAATGTCAGTATCTCTTATAGCTTGACAAGAATTTGAAACAATGGCCTAAAAAAGAATTTCCTGCGACAAAATCCGATCTTATTATACGAGTACATGTTAGAAACAGACGAGGCTTTCCATTATTTCTCCGCCATTTAATTGAAGATTCCGCGTTGACATTGATAGACTGGCATTTAATCTGTAGTAGAAGTTATTAGTTATGTCAGGAGCAGCTCGATGACTAAAAGATGGTCGCTTTTAAGAAAATTATATTAGTTTTTCTAGAAGAGTTCATCCTTGAATGGTTTCAGGTATTTTCGTTTAATTTAACCTGAACAAGAAAGGTTCCGTGTGGTGCCGGACATAAAGAATAGCACCACCCCATTTCTTCCCGTGGGTGTCGTAAAAGGCGACTAAGGGACTCACTAGAGAATAGGCAGCAGCGTTCTCTATACATTTGAACCCCACACTGCGATCGCCAACCCGCCTGCCAAGCGTGGCGATAATGGCAAACCCCCCAAGGGCCCAGGCCTATATCCAGCAGTGGATGTCTTTCGGCTGAAATGATGAAGAAAGGTAATTTTAGAAGTATAAATTGTGTATTTAATAAATTTTTCTTCTCATTCACATATGTATCAGTGAAACAGACAACGATATACAAAGAAGAACTTTTTAAAAACAAGATATACCAGCTAGTTACTGTACATACTTACCTGCAAAATAAACCAGCATCATAACTCCATACGTCACAACACAACGTTAACAAAAACATTATGTTCTCAGCGCGCGACACAAAAATATATTACAGGGAACAAAGTCGCAAGTCCCGTAACGAAGACTTACACAGATTATGTACTGTAAAAACGCCGTAACTTATAATAAGGAAAACTGGAATTTGCATTCAGCTTGAAATGTTTCAACGAGATCTCGGGAAAATTAGACAATGCTAAAATTACAGTGCCTCTTTAAATCAGGCTTATGCACTATGCCACCTAGCGAGATAGTCTAGAGAGTTTTTGGGGTTTTATCTATGCACACTAGCACGGTATGGACACGGCGTTTTTATACATGCCGTCAACGCGTATATGCCCTACAAACGCAACAAGTGCTGCTTTTTTAAGGCAGAAAACGTGCGTTACATGATATAAAAACGCTACACTGTACATAGGCCCTTGGGTCTATCAGAAGCAGATGACCGTTATTTCAAAAATCTAACTGAATATTAAATTACTTAGACAGTATTCAAAAGGTAGGAATATCTATGTGAAAAGCATTTTACACCCACATAAGCCAGTTATGGTAGAAGTCCCGATTCCGGGCTCAAACTAAGAATGTTCTAATGTTTAAACCCAATAACACTTTCTCCACTCACAGTAAAGCCCTGGATTGCAAGGCACTAACTAGACCAACAAAGCAGAAAGAATAAGTAAAATGAACAGCAGTGAACAGTAAAACCTCTGTAAGTTATAATAAACCCGCAATGGAACAAGTTTGTACTCCACGGAGACCTGTCATTTAGACCGTGGTTATTTTCTCGACAACTTCTTTATAACTAGTTTAACACCCGTTTTGCGGCACAAACTGTTTTAATGGGTTAGCAGAAGAGGTGGTGGCGGTTTTTATTTGGAGACTTGGTTTGTACAACTATGCTATGAGTACTTAAAATTGACGATGGGCTCTACAAAAAGATTCAATTCATGAAAGAACATAGAAAATGATATGGTTTCCAGAGTTCCAGTTGTACCAGAAAAAACCGTTCATTTCTCGTGACACCACCGATACAGAACTGGATAATACTGCTGGTTGCAACACTACCTGTTTTGTTATCTATCATAGTTCAAGTGTACCTACAGATGATACTATTTAATGTTAACATTGTTATTTGATTAAAAAATAAATAATTATTAGTACATCTATATTCTTATATTTAATTTTAAAATTGCTTTCCGTGTCTGACTGTGTGACAGTGAAGAAGATCTCCTTTAATTACGCAATGGATTTTGATGCGTATTTCATAACCATTTAGAGAATTTCCTCCGGAAGGTTTAATACATCAAAACTTACAAATAATAAAGAAATCTCCATGTTTGGTCGAGTCGTAAAAACCGTGCAACGCAAGGTTGGGTCGCTATATAATACAAAATTAAAAGGTTGTGAGTTCACGTCTGTTAGTATTCTCTCTCACGCTCCCTAATCGTCCGTCAGTCACTGCTCTAACCGCTTCGCAGTTGACGTTTCGACGCCACGCCGATGGCTTCCCCGAAGAGGCGCCTGCCAGTTAATCCGTTGTCACTTGCACAATGCAAGTTTCGATACCAGGATGCTATGTTTTTGAAGAGATAAATTGAGTGCTGTTGAAAACTTTAAACGAGATTTTTGTCTATCACGTTGTTGGTAGCAGCTGGATGAGAGTAGCCGATGTTTAAATGGCGTGTGATTGGTGAGGTCTCTAATTTTCTAGTAGTGGACTGCGATGATGTTGTTACGATCAATCTGCCTCTCAGCCTTTTCTCAACTATGTTGGGGTCGGCATCCAGTCTAACCGGATGCAGCTGAATACTTTTATTATTTTTTTTATTATTTTACTGCCTAACTGACCTCCACAACCCAGTTGCTGGGTAACACGATACCGCTTGGTAAGACTGGTTGTCAAACTGTTGGGCTTCTGACTACCCATAACGACTGTCAGGGATCAACGTATGAACCGGGATCAACGGTTTTACGGGCTTTCCGAGGCATGGAGGGGTCTCGATACGTAATAGATGGTCAGCCAATCACGAATCGACCTCCGCAAGCGTAGCTTAACCAGCTTAACCTTGTAGATCGACCTGTGCGGCTTTGACCTTTATGATGATGATGTTACATCACAGAAATAATCACTAAGCTTGGTAGTGTGATTGGTGATCGTCGTTTATTTTATTCGTCCATCGTTATATTTTTGTAAATGGTTTGAAGATGACTGAGACAGAGTGATGTTTTAACAACGTTTAGCGCTAATTGCATTTAGAGATTTTTGGTGCAATTATTGGGCCGTAATAGTATAAATAAGTTATTTAATAATGCTTCTGTAAGATATCCGTCTGATATCTATAAAGGTTAATCATGAACAATTTGCGCTTACAATTACCAGACTCCAAAAATTCAATGATAAAATCTTCTACAAACAAAACAATACCTCTTATTATTTTATTTTATTTTTGTATTGTTGTACAAAAAGGAACACTTGATCGATCTATGAATCGTTTACTTAGAAGTCCTGGTTTGTCAACGATTTTTAACTTCAGTTGAAAAGTACATAAAATATATGTAATTAAGAAATTGACCTAGCTTCATATTAATTCTGACTGACGGACTCCTTGACAATTCAAAAGTGCGTGTAAGTGGTTTAATTGAAATAATTGCTTTGAGTTTGAAAAGTCACATTGATCGTTCGCATGCTTGAAAAGTAGATCCCTTTACCAACCACGACCTATTTCTGAATAAGAACGTATAAATTAAAACTAGTAAATAAAAATTCTTCTCCATACCGCAACATTGCACACCAACGAGTAATGAAAGAAAAATATTTGCCTTAAGAAACAGGTAGAAAGAACTCAAGAAGTTAGTTCGCCAGGGAACATTTTATACAAGGCAAAATGTATTTAGAAGTGGTTAGGAAGAGCGTTCTTAAGTGTATGGAAGGTTGTAGTGTACTCTCTAGGGCTATTTTGGGCTATATGGTTCTAGTGGCCGTTTATAGTAGTAGGTAGTAGTGTGGGTAGGTAAAAGATTTTGGTTGAAGGTAAGATGAAATTCAGTTTTTCGTTTTATTAATATCGTGTTTAACTAATTCTTTTTGGTAATAAAACCACCGATTGTTTTGTTTTATTTTTGTATTGTTGTACAATAAGAAAAACTTGATCGATCTATAAATCGGTTACTTCTAAAAAATATACACAGTGTTAGTAGGTTCTAGTTATTTTACAGGACCCTTACTTAACTTCACACTTCGTATTTTCCCATAAAGGCTCCCGCAAACAGGCATGACGCGACTGGTGGAACAATATCTATGAAAACGTCACGTAAATTTTATTGTTGCCGATGTCTCGCCGCACCTGTCTGCGGAAGCATTAATACGTAGTTTAGATTCCAAAATTCGACCCAAAACTTTGAACTTTTTATTATTTAAATCATAAACATTGATACAAGTTATTCCTTCCTTTATCTTTACATTGATAACTAATAAGGAAAAACGAGTCCATCCTCACTATAAAGAACTTTACGACTTAACAATGGTGTTCATAAAAGTACAGCAGCGAACAGTTGCAGCAATGAAGAGTTGCGGAGAGATTGCGCAGCAATAAAAGCGTTATAACTCAGAGATAACAAGAAAACCAACAATGGACACGTTCCGGCCGCGCCGTGAGATCGGACGAGGAAAAAAATGGAGATCGTTGTTGAACTTAAAGGTTCTGTAGATAAAAGAAAGATTATTCTTCTTAACAAAGGGGTTTATGCGGAAATGGAGAATTATTATATACAGGGCACCGTATTTATCAGCGATGCTATTTACGTTGCTGTCTTGCTGGTCAATTTACCACAGTAGAAGCTATTTAAACCTCGATGGGAGAGACTACTTCAACCATGAATCAATCAAACTGCCTAGCCTTTTCCCTAACTATGTTGGGATCGGCTTCCAGTCTAATCGGATGAAGCTGAATACTAGCATTTTACATGAAGTGACTGCCTGTCTGTCCTCCACAACCCAGTTACTGGATAACACGATACCCCGATTCTTCAAACCGTAAAAACATAAATAGGTATTACTAAAAGCAGCTAAAACCTATTGGTAACAGGAGCAGCTGCCGTCATAGATATGTTGTAAGAACTCTCGCTGACGCGCTCCTTCACAAAGAGCTTTTCTATGACTATCTTCACCAACACAACTCAATATAATTCAATTCAGTCGATATCTCAACGGCAACGCGGAACCCTAGAAAATCAGCCATTTCGCCGAGTGTAACCGTCTCGTTTAGACTGTATTGTGACTGTCGCCGGCTCCAGCAATTCCCCTTAGTCAATAACTCGCTCCGGCCAAATTTGGCCACTTTCGCTCTAGTAGTTTCTAATAAACATCGCCTACTGAGGTTTCCTGTAGTCGCCGTAGAGAGAATATAGATACATTTTATTCTTATTAAGACCAAGTCCGACTAACTAATAATAATCTCATGTCTCTGTCTTTATAATAAAAATCTGTACATTGAATATTTTTGAAAAAAAAGGAATTGCTACGAGGTCTGGGATCGATTCTAATGCCGAAAATATAGTTTTTAGAATTTTTGTTTGTATGTCTGTTCCAGCATCACGCAAATTCTACTGGACAGGTTCTGTTAAAATTTTGCATAGATATTTGATATAAGTCTGGTCAAACTGTAGGGTATAAACTATCACGCTATTTGCTATGGGAGATGAGCAATATTACATTATGTTCGCATTTATCTCCGCAAATTGTAAAAGGACGCGCCAAAAGGTAAGGATATTGTAGATAGTTACTGATTTAACTTTTTAAATGATTGACATCATCAATACCTTTATGGAACTAAGCAGTCAATCACGAAATATATAGGAACGGCTATTTTAGCTAACTTTCAACAAAACAAATAACTATGCGGCCAGACGATTGCTTTGATTGTTTTGCTGGGGTTTGTAAGATCGGTTCCCATCATTTATTTTTTGTGATTCTTTTTTTTTCATTTATTATACAATTGTATTTGTTTTTTATTTTAATTATTTATTTTATTTTGATTAATACATTTTAGTATTATTTAACTATGAAACAATTTAAAAACTAACAGACTTAAAATAATAATAATAATACGTAATAATATGTACAAGTATATAAGAAAGGGGTGGGGGGGGAACAATCATAGGGCATCAAAAAATTCGTCCGCATCGTTGTCAACAGGAAAAGTGCCCAAAAGGCTGGCAGCATTGCCACGTTGTATGGCAGTGCTGATTCTCTGGCCGAAGAATAGGCCAGCCTTCTGGTCACATGAAGAGTCGACCATCCGCTTTGCGATGTCTTGAAAGACTAAGTGGGCACTCGGACCCCATGGCCCTAGTGTTTCAACCCCAAACGGCTCAAACATATAAGTCCCAATAAGATTGGAGTATTTGCGCCGTTTGAGGTTTTCCGCACCTGCAGCAGCAGTCCCAGCACAGCCCACCGTGCTAGGAAGATGGGATGGCGCAAGGGTGTCGACACACGTTGCATCCCACACCAATGGCCTACCTACCTTCCAAGGCATTATGGTCATTCCGTCAGGTCTCTTCCCATCGTCGCGTGCCAAACCGTTGGGTTCTAGAACAGCTGGCACCTGGCGGTGACAAGAGCATGACGGATGATGTCATTAATGCTGGCGTGCCCTGCTCTCCGGCCTGCGCTTTTACTGCAGGATAGACCATGGTGTCCGAGACAGTCGACTGCTTCACCGCATTGACAGCGATGCGGGGCCACACAAGGAGCGCCCAGACGCAGACAGGTAGCGAGCCGGAAAGTGGTGTCACCCAGCATAGTGCCTATGTTGGGTGACGGTAGCGCCTGAAGCCAAAGGCCCGACTCTCACTCACCCACAGCCAGCAGGCGGGCACGCTCTGGACGCGCTGGTGGACGTATTAATAAGATTGTTCCGTACCAACCTGCAGAGCGGCTCATCCCACTGCCTCTGGGAGGACAGGTTCACGAGCCGATCTGTATTCAGGCAAGCCGTTTTCCAGGCGTTCTCCGCATCGGTCAAGCACGGCACTTCAGAATCGACCAGGCAGGGGGCTAAAATTTTCCCGGTCAACTTTTCAGTGCTGTGGACAGAGGACAGGTACACGGGTAAGCTAATACTTGTAATTTTTATTATGTATGTAATAGTTCGTAGAATGTAATAATTCACAAAAAAAGGAAACTTCGTAATCTATGGGAAACTGCGGCATCACAAGCACTTTACAGTCATAAAACATTCAAGGTTTTGTTCTGATCATTTTAGAGCTAAAGACTATAAGAATAAATGGATTTTTTACAGGTCATAGAATAAACCTATTACCGAGTCACTTTTACCTGATTGCATTTAATATTCAATGTATGTGAGGAACTTTGGCTCCTGAGATACAAGTATTTTTTTACTTGGTTCAGGAGCCAGCTGTTCTACCTGATTTATCGCTATCGCTACCACACTGTTTCCTGGTGACAAATAGCACACGCCATCCATGTTTAAGATTCCCTCTTCTATCGATTTAGAGAGCAACGAAACGCTGTTTGTGGGGTGTCACACAACCGTAACAAGGGATGCGTGCTTAGGGTTTGCGCTTCATCTTAAGGGATGAATGCATTATGGCAAATTGGAAAGTATTGGAAGCTGTAAACAGAACCCTGCAGGACATCCGCAGGAACCAAGACATGATGGGTGGTGACACAGTTCGGTATGACTGAAGCATATTCTTTTAAATTTTTGTTACTAAATCTTTTATTAAACCACACCGTGGCCCCCCATTATCACTCCTTAGCCCATTATTCATAGTTACACCACATATTATTAACGCAAGCATATCATCAGGAGTATTTCCTGCTAACTTATAAACTGTAATAATTGTAAAACCAATTCATAAAAATAACAGTAAAGACGATATGTCGACTATAGGCTGATAGCTTTAATTCCCGTTTTTTTCTAAAATAATAGTAAAAGTAATATCATCTTTCCTGACAAAAAATAATATACTTTGCCATGAGCAATACGGGTTCAGGAAAAATAGGAATATTAACATGGCAATTTTTGACCTGTCGAATATTGTTATGTCGAATGTTGATACAAAAACTCCTGTATGTGCTATATATACAAATATGTCGAAAGCTTTCGATTTTGTCAACCACGACATACTGCTTCAAAAACCAAACGCCTATGGCATTCGAGGTAATACTCGTATCCTGAACCTAATAAAAACATATTTATCCGGTAACAGATTACAGAAATTTACAAAATATGTGTCAAGTCTAAATTAGAACAAAACTACTTGTCTTCTAGGGAAATTAAATTTGGTGTACCACAGGGAAGCGTCCTTGGGCCTTTATTATTTGTAATTTACATTAACGACCTCCCCCCACGCCAAACCAACCATCCCATGGTACTGTTTGCCGACGATAGTACAGCGCTCTTAAAATGCCACACTAACGAAAATTATGAAAACGATATAAACTAGACCATTAAAAGTATAATAATTAGGCTAAATACTAACAACTTACAAATAAACATTTATAAAAAACAAAGATAATGCATTTTTACGAGAGACTTCGTATCAATGATCCAAATATTAATTAATTAATTAATTACAATATTTAAAATGTGAAGAGAGTAGATGTTACAAAATTTCTAGGAATATTAATTAACAGCCAACTGACATGGAAGGTACAGGCAGAAGCAATTTGTAAAAAAAAAATACGCATCTGCATATGCACTTTATAATCTTAAAAATAAGTTAATATCAAAACAGTATTACTAGTCTTGTCGTTTCCATTTTAAGGGTTGGTATTATATATTGGGGCAATTGTACCGACAGAGAGAGTGTTTCTAAGGCCCAAAAACGCTGCCTACGAGCAATATTTAGATTGAAAGTTACTGACAGCTGTGTTCCAATTTTTAAAAGTCATAACTTATTGATATTTCCGTGCCTTTACATTTCAGAAATTGCTCTTTTTGTTAAATGTAATCGACATCTATTTGTAACTTTATCGGAAAGCAGATACTGATATGTAAGTTTGCGATCCCAATACCAAAACATGTTACGCACAGGTTATAGGACAGCTTTGTTGAGGAAAAGTCAATATTACTACTCCGTATCGGATTTTCTAGCTGATAAATTTTAGTTGTGTATTAATGTCTGTTTGGTAATGTACTGCATCAATTTTTGCATGCCAAAATGGTAGAATGTACAAAAATTCTCTTATATTATTGTAACCACCTTATTGTAAATACCTACATTCTGAGCAAATTAATGAATTATTCTATTCTACGAGTATTCTATTTCCACAGCATTTATTCTGCTTTCATAAAATGCATTGATTAATCTGACCCCGTTATGTTTTCACAGGCTTATTTGTTTTTACCGACTAGCGTTTAAGGTTATAAAACTTTACCGCATATTTCTTGCATAGGTATATAAAACAATTAATTTACGGTTCATACGTGCTTTACTATGCTACGATAAAATTCCCCTCATCAAATGGGATTAAAACAGTGTCAGTGTGAATGTTTTATTTATTCTAAGGAATAAATACACAACGAATTTATTTATTTAGGTAAGCTAAATAAATAAATTAATTGTGGTAATAAATCTAGTTGGTATTTTAAACTAGTAAAATTTCATGTAAACGGTGGCACCGAGTTGCGACAGAATGCTTTATTCCCCGACAGGTCGCCGGTAAAATTGTTTCAGAGACAAATGTTGAGTTTCTGTTAGAACATTTTGTGCAAGATATTTTGTTCGTCTTTTCGTCAGACTTACTTAAAAATGTTGTGTTGTTTGTGAAATGATGACAAATGTATTGTAAAATGTCTGCTTGTGAACACGAACTTTCATGAGAATTCTATATTATGTAGGAACCTAACTTATTCATTAAAACAAACTGTTATAAGAAATTATAGTGAGTGACGAAGATGTTCGGAGAAAAGTATTCCGTGTTTTGTAACTAACAATTTCTTAAAACTATAAGCTACTAGCTGTTGCCCGTGACTTCGTCTGCCGACCAGGGTGAAAAGTAGCCTGTGTCCTTTTCCAGGTCATGATCTACCCATGTGCCAAATTTCATTCGATCCGTTCAGGCGTTTTAGCGTGAAAGCGTAACAAACAAACTCACTTTCGCATTATATACAGGGTGGCAAGGACATCGACGCGAAAACTGATGTTATTTGAAAAAGAAACAGCTTTTTCTTACGCGGTCAAAATATATGGAGCAGCAGATTTTTTTTTAAATAACCGACGAAAAATTTCAACTCAAGGAGTTTCAGAATGATGTATTGAATCCATGGTATCAGTTTTCGCGTCGATGTCCCGCCCTGTATAGTTAGGATTAGGATAACATCATTTAAGAATTAACCCTCGACTTTCCCTTCTCTGACGGTCTTACTTTGCTTCTTGTACATGTAGACTTTCTGTCTTTTCATTAGCTCTCTGATGACTAGAAAAACTGATGATATACTGTACGATCTTGTACTCGTATCACACTGTAATACCGCAAGCTGCTTATTTTTAGTCCCTTTCCTTTGCTCCGCTTGTCTCGCAATTGACAAACACACCCGCTCCAAAGAACACAATTTAACCAATATAATTGACAAACAGTCTGTAACTCCATCCTTTTGAGCCGACTTCTAACAAATACTCGTAACATGTCTATTGTTGCGTATAACAAAAGATCGTTTATAATAAAGTAGCTTCGGTAAGTCGTTGGTGAATACTTCGGTGGATTCACGAGTGGTTTATTCGAGTTTACAGTCTACATACATACATATAATAAACTAACTGATGCCCGCGGCTTTGCCCGCGTAGACCCTTGTTCTTTTTCTGAAACCTTCAAAATCAGTCCAGCTGTTTCGGAGATACTTTCATAAGCTTTTTTTTTCCACAACTAAATGCATGCTTCAAGTATGCATTTAGTAAAAAGTGTTAGTAGATATTTTGGCAGACACTTCAATTTTATTTATTTGTATTGATGTATAGCTTAGTCACGTCTCTTGTCTGTCTGTGTGACCGCGTTGTTACTCTAAACTTTGCAACAGATTTCGATGCGGTTTTCACCATAATATATTTAGAGAATTTATTCCGTTATGTTAATGTGTATAATACATTAATATTAAACTAACATTATCAAACACGTCTCTAAGTTTTGTCAAGTCGTAAACCCATGCGAACAGTTCGGATCACTAGTTAAATATAAGGATATTTGTCCCTATGTCAGGAAAGAGGTCATAAGCGTTTTCCATTAGGAATTTCTCAGCAGCGGTGTCCTGTTTGGATTTGTACCCGGTTAATGGATATAGGCTGGCTGACTTAGATATAACTGACGAAATGTGGCTTAGTGCGGGTTGGTGTTAAGTACAGGCGACCGCACCACGGTGGTAACACTTTGACCTTGTGCTGGCCTAGCGTAGTACGGAGTTTCAATAGAATAGGAAGCCAAATTATATACTGGCTTTGTTACCAGTGACGTGCGGCCGACTTTACCAGACTATTATATGAACACGATCATCCTTTAGATAAAACACTGTCCATCAAACTCTGGTGTTAAAAAGTTTTTTACATTCTATTCCATTTCCAAGGCCTTGAATTCATATCTATACAGCCAAAAAGCAGGTAACAGAGTACAGATCACTACAAATTTACCATATAATATTTACAGCGCAATCACAAAATTATATGAACAGTACTTTAGCAGAACTTACTTCAACAAAGTTTTGAGACGAACTCTCAATTAAAAATTTATAAAACCGATCGTTTAAAGTTCTTGAACTAAGTTTTAAAAGTTAATTATACACGTTAAGCTGGGCTTTAGTAATGCCGACGGGAACAATACAGCGATTTGGGATAGTTATCGAAGCAGCCTATTGTTTAGAGCGGTCGTCGAGCTCGGGACGTTCAGATGATTAATGATTACTATTTGAAACTCCACTGTTCTGAATTAGGTCATCGTGCTACATACTAACGTCTGTATTGTCTCTGTTAACCTTACTCCCCATATAAGATGCTCGTTGCTGGGAAACATGTGTGACAAGGCAAAAGGAGTATGTAAATATCGTAGCTGGTAGCGACTTTGACTTTGACTCTGGGAAAAACCTCACTGTAGATTTCTAAAATACTATGAAAGGGCATAAATTTAAAAAAAAACATAGCAAGTAGTGGTATACGAATTTGTGTAGAACTGTAGGTAGAACAACTAAAACGCAACCGACTTCCAAAAGAAAGACTAATAATTTTAATTTTGGAAGTCAGTGGAAAAAAAAAACGAAATTAGTCTTTGACAAATACAAGTTCAAGCAACGTCACAAAGCCCCGCCGTGCCTCGGATTGACTCAGCCGACTTCTGATCTGAAAATCAGATTTTAGTAGCCCCCGATATTACGTTTATTTAAATAAATTAATTAATCATTTATTTACGTGCGTACAGGCCCGACCTTCGACCGCCCTTATCTCGACATGCACTAAAACCACTTTAAGTATCCGTTACAAACTAACGGAGAACAACAAATAATATCGAGTAGATATATGATCAAACGTGCGTGTCTGTACGCACGTATGCATAATGCATGCGCGACCTGTACAGTCGTGTGTAAAACATAATTTTAGGGAAAAAACTATCATTACGTACCTATTTGTTTGAAAAATTTCGCACCGTAGGTGAACTTTCAAAGTGCGATATCACAAAATGTACTTAATTTATGCCTTTAGTCGTTCGATCAAACTGCAAGCGGTGACCGTTTCACGGCTTGTTGGCTTTGAATAAAGAGCAGCGCGACTGATGTGCAGGCGTTTGTGTCAGTCCGTTCTTTTGCATGTGCGTTTACACTAGATGGAGCCAGTAATGTGGTTGGAGTGGAAAATGGCTTTGAAGTGACACAAAATGTTTCGTTTGGATATGTTGTAGAATCGCTCGAAGATCGATGAGTTGAAACACAAATAAGGTCACAAAAGCCTAATTCTTACAATGGCTTGAACTTACACACTCAAAGTCCCAATTAACGCGTAGATAAACTCGGACAATCACTGTATGTATTGGTATGAGTAGGGCGTAATATAATCACGATAATTCATATAAATAATTCGAATATAGATATAATTCGTTATTTCACGAGGTCCGGGGTAAGCCAAAGTAGTAACCTCGGCCCTTTGAGCTTCCTTCTGATGGTAAACGACCTACCAGAAGTAGTCGAAGACGCTGAGTGTTTGATGTTTGCCGATGACCTCAAATTGTCTCTCGCGGTAAAAAGCACTGATGACTGTGTCAGGCTACAAAGGGACATCGATAGGGTAGTGAGCTGGAGCAAGGAAAATCTCTTGCAGTTTAATATCTCGAAGTGTGTGACAATCACTTTTTCTCGCGCACACAACCCCATCTTACATACCTACCATATTGACGGTTTGCCTATGGCACGGGTCACAGAAGTCAAGGACTTGGGGGTAGGCTTTAACACGGGTTTGACTTTTCGTGATCAAATAATGCGTAGCTGTAAAAGAGCGTATAGGAATTTAGGTTTCATGCTTCGTACGGTCCGAGGGTTCACGAATGTGAAAGCTATTATAGCATTATATAATGCACTGGTGAGGAGCCAGTTAGAATGTAATGCAGTCATCTGGGCTCCGCATAAAACTAAATATAGTCTCATGCTGGAGAGGGTACAAAATAAATTTATTAGGTATTTATATAAGCGGTATTATGGGGTCTATCCATTTTACCCGTTAATGTATCCAAACTTATTAATTTTAGGTATGGTAGGATACAATGAGCTAAGGGTGAGGAGGGATCTTGCACTCACCTCGTACATATTTAAGCTACTGCGAGGGAAAGTGCAGAATGCAGTTATTTTAGAGCAGGTGAGTCTGTGCGTTCCGGACAGGTACGTGTGGCGACGACGGCAGCCGCCACTGCCAGTGGAGCCGCGCGCTCGGACCAACCTTTTAAGAGAGGCGCCCCTGACGCGTGCACTCCGCACGCTCAACCTCATAGCGAGTGAGACGGACTTATTCTGTTGTCCTCTAAGTGAATTCACAAGGAATGCATTGTTTGTAATATGTTATAGATGTTAAGTTAGGATAAGCGTATTTATCGCATTGAGGTAACCTGTAATGGTAAATGTAAGACGATGATAAATAAATAAATAAATAAATATCATGATTCTAGGCGTTCGACGGTTCCTGCCAGGGTTGCGAGTTTGTCCGAAAGGGATATCGCGGCCCCGGCACACAGGCAACGGAAGGAACACGGGTGGGTTTTAGTCAGTAAAAATCTGACACAAGAACGGGAAGTTAGGAATAGTTAGGAGAAGTTATTTGATAATTTCAAAGCCCAAAAAAAAAAAAAAGCCGTTCGACGGTAAAAAACGTTATTGAGTAAAACCACGAGTAAGTACGTGTGAACTACAAAGTATGAAATGAAATATATTACTAACCAAATTATTTATGGCAACTTAAAATTAATCGAGTGTCGATAGAAAGACACGCGCAATATCTATAAGAACCAACTGCCGACAAACTGCATTGCAGTTTTTTGGTTAGACAAAAAGATTCGAATTTGAATTTTATTAATTTCTCAGTTTACGGTACATGTTATGTAACAGTGTTTAATGTAACATCTCAATGTAACATTAAACACTGTGTCACACATACTACCATTGCTGGTGTAGAAATATTAAATAATAATAGCTTATTATTTGTAATTATAATAATAATAGCTTATTAAGATGATTGAAATATGCCTGTTAAGCACAACGAAGTTCTTTGGAAAGTCCAATCAAAAACGCACCTTTCGGACAGCTGACACTGGAAGTGCAGTTTGATAAGAGTACTTGCAAAAGGATCATTTCATTCCTGAAGTATCTTAAAAACCAGTTTGTCTAGTTGCTCATAACGGAAACGAATTTGATTACCATTTTCTTAAGATACATTATCATTGAAAAGGTGGTGATTTAAATAATCATCCAACATGAGGGCGAAAAATACCTTACATGCGATCTAGATCGAACAGCGTTTGTTAAGTACTTAAACATTTTAGAAGATAAGAAATTATATAAAAGCATTTTAACAAATATCTTTACTTCTCATTTCTCACTAATACCCTTACTAACACACAGCGCTCCTCGTCTAAGCCCAGCGGTTCCCCTCCATCTAACACTACGTACTCTCAGCACATTTCCATTATCCCGGCCCTTTTGCCCCAGTTCTCGCCCCCCGCCGAGCTGTAATTAAATATCAAATGCGGAAGGCTTCCACCACTTCGCTCATTATAGTTTTTAATTATTTTAGTTACATGATTTTGTAGTCCCCTCTGCCTAACCCTTCAGGAAATACAGGCAAGATGTTATGTGATTTAGTAGTTGCTTTTTAGCTTATATTTTCTGTTGTGTTTTAAAAGGATCTAATATTTATTTATTAATAGGTTGGCCTACAACTGTTTACACATAACATTTCATTTAAAAGTACACTATATACATTTATAAGTGCAACAATTATTTACAGGCTAACGCCACATGCACTATATATTTAGTTTTTTTTATTACGCTCAGCTAATCTAGTCTAGTCTAGCAATATGACACCAATCAAAATTCTAATTAAATTAATGTAAAAAATAAAACAAAAATAAGTGCTTAAAATAAAATAAAAAATATCACATAAATTGGTAATAGTATAGCAAATTAATAATAAATTAAATTAAATTAAAATTAAATATTTGGTTTACAAATTAAAAATTATAAATTAAATTAGATATCGTTGAATCAGTAAAATGATCTAATATTGAATTAAGGCTAATTTTTCAATCATCAGATTACTTTTATCGAAAGAATAAATATGACGGGTTGACATCTTTTGTATAGAAAATATATGTGTGTAATCGCTATAGGTATTCTTTAGATATAATTAATCTGACGATTGCAAAATCAGTCCTTATAATAATACGAATAAACTAGAAGGTTTATTGCAGGAACAGTTTTATGGACTTAACAGAGAGGACAATAATTATTGTTAATACGTAACGTTATCCATGTATGTAACTGTTTTATAACAACAACAACAACTATCTAATAACAAAACAACATCTATTCTCAAATAGGTACCTATAGTTTCTCAAAAACTTATCCTCAGAATTCTAAATGTCTTTCAATTATGCATTAGTTAAATAATGCGTTAGATATATTTTATCAGACAAAGGCGAGACAGTTAGGTCGACGAACTTACAAATTCAGTTTTAAAATTCTAACTGCTGTAAAGAATCCGAAATTCAAACTTTAAACTTTTTAGAACTGTTCTCAAGCAATTTATTCAACTACTGTATTTTAAGTTATATCAACTTAAGACAAACCAAACCTAGGTGTCATAATAATGCACCTAAGAAGTTATAAGAAGTCTTGTTTGCTCAGTTTTAACTGTATCTCTAACTTAGAGTCAGAAAAGAGATACACAAAAAGTAATTTTTTGCTCAATTGACCGCATTTTCATAAATCCACCGCCCATTTAGCACGGAGCACAGCAATGCTTCTTGGTATTTGCTCCCTCCTCACTTGTGTTCCGGAGGTAATACTTGGTCACCTTTAGTTAGTACAAAAATTTATAAGTAAAACGAAATATTAACTAGCAACCTTTGTATTCCCACTTCTCAAAAGGCAATTTCACAATTGAAGACCGTTTCGCGAAAATAATAGTAAAGTGCCTTTTGTGAAAAACTTATTCCAATTATTGTAAAAACTATTAATTAGGGAGGGAACTTTTTCATTGTCTCCGATCTCTCGAGTGACTTTCGTAAGTTATGACATCTTTTATGAAATTAGTATTTTTTATGATACCTATTCATAATTCTGTCACTTCTTTAATAGTATCATTATGTTGTGTAATTTTCTAACGCTTTATGACAGTTAATTTGAAGACGGCATTAAATAAGAGCAAATTAAAATTGATTTGCGTTCGTTTACAAGTGTCACATCGGAAATAAATGGCGATAGTGAACCTTATGCCTTTCTTTCTAACTATCGAACAGTGATAATGATAACATACAAAATACAAATAAAAACCGTACAAACAATACCATATTTCTTACACCGATAGTAGACATTGAAATTGTAAATATTATTATGTCCTTAAACAATACAAGTGCTGTCGGTTATGATGGTATTACAACCGATATTTTAAAAAAATGTGTCGTCAGTATTGTCCCCGTGCTCGGATACCTGATAAATTTATCCTTCCAGGATGGAAATTTCCCTAGCCGGTTAAAGAAGTCAGTAGTCAAGCCATTGCATAAAAAAGGAGAGAAAACAGAAATGGGTAACTACAGACCCATAACTTTAATCCCTATCATGTCTAAAATATTTGAAAAGGCTATGCATAAAAGATTATCTTCGTATTTGAATAAGTACAAATTAATTAAGAATGAACAGTATGGCTTCCAAAAGGGAAAATCAACTACACTTGCTGCATTCGATTTAGTACACAATATCCTAGTAAACATTGACAAGAAAAAGCAGACAATAGTAATATTTTTTGACATGTCAAAAGCATTTGACTTCGTTTCTCATGATCTGCTTCTACAAAAGCTGGAGAACTATGGTATCAGAGGCCCAGCATTACAATGGTTAGAACAATACTTGAGTAATCGCGAACAATGTGTAGAAATACCTTGTGAACATAATACAGCGGTAAAACAAGAGAGGTCTGAGTATCTTGTTAACAGTTACGGCGTTCCGCAGGGAAGTATCCTCGGACCCCTCCTTTTTCTTATATATATAAATGATTTACCTGACATTCTTACTAAAAAATGTATATTATTTGCAGATGACATCTCAATAATATTAGCATATGACAGTATAATTAATAATAACTTTGACATTGATATAAACAATACAATTGATTTAGTTATAGAGTGGTTAGTAAGGAACAATTTACAAGTAAATATCAATAAGACGACTTTTGTACAATTCCAAACCCGTGGATCAAAAATTGTTCCAAGGCATATTTCATATGACGGTATAAAAATAAATGAATCTACCAGTGTAAGATTTCTAGGGTTCACCATGGACAAATACCTAGACTGGAAAGGACACGTTGACGGAGTCTGCAAGAGAGTTAACACTTTCGTATATGTCCTAAACAGACTAAGAACTACGTCTAACCAAAGTACGGTATTGTTGGCATACCATGGCCATGTAGCTTCCGTGCTACGATACGGGTTAATACTATGGGGAAACTCAACAGACTCCCAGCGGGCGTTTCTCTCCCAAAAACGATGCATAAGAGCAATTGTTGGTATTCCTCCTTATGAGTCATGTAAACCTCACTTTAATAAACTCAAGATATTACCCCTGCCGAGTATGTACATATTTGAAGTTTGTGTGTTCGTAAAGTCCAATCCTAATCTATTTGTAAGAGCTCGTGATATTTATACACGGGATAATGTCTACCCTCGTAACTCCAGACATGGTCAGCGACTAGTGTTAGATTTCGCACCAAAGACTGCGGTGTTCAAAAAAAATTGCTCAGCTATGTGCGTTAAAATTTATAATAGGTTACAAACAGACATTCAAAATCTCCCCCTACCAAAATTTAAGAAAACGCTTAAAGAGCTACTGCTTAAAAAAATGATTTACTCGGTAAATGAATGGCTACAGGAATAAGGAAAATATTCTATATATAAATATTTTAAATAATGTGTGTTGTGTATTATTAATTCAACGTAGAAATGACTGAGTTTTATTGGCATTTGACAATGTATTTTACCAGGCACATAATTATTTTATTGACATTATATAAGACTATGAATTTCGGAGACACGTATTGGCTAAGACCACGGGCTAAGACTAACCATTATTTATATTTCTTTATTCCTTTTTACTTTTAAGAAAACGATTCACATGCCATACCACAGGCTAAATAGAATTATAAGACCAAATAATGTAACATGGAAACCACCGATTGTATTTACTCTATTTATACGTGAATAAATGAATTTGAATTTGAATTTGAATTTGAATTTACAATCACCATACCTACTTTGAAAACGACTATATTATATTATTGTAGGTTATTGCACTCTCCACACTCATCTTCATAGTACGTAAGTTTTAGTGAATCTTAAATTAAACTCCACTCCACTCTTTTAAGAAAAACAATTTTGCTGACATCAAATGTATGAATTTATGCATTTATGTTCAGTAAACGAAATATAACCATAGAAAACATATAACAAAATTCTATAGGTTCAATACGACTGTTCGAATTCAGTGTTCATCCCCTATAAAATGTACCTACGATTTATATCATCCACAAATCATCCCAGTTATGGCGAGGGTAATCTTAAGGGCATTCGTTTACTCCATAGGACACTAAATATAATGTTCAGTGCCGTTTTTATGGGATATAAAACTCTAGAAGTCTATGTATAAACATATATGTATGTATATGTGTGTATGTGTGTGTGGTGTGTGTGTGTGTGTGTGTGTGTGTGTGTGTGTGTGTGTGTGTGGTCTGTGTGTGTGAAGTGTATGTATTAGCGAAAATATATGTTTATTATGTTAAAGTTAAACAAAATATGTCGCTTTTGAATTGGTAGGTATTGTTTAAGTGTTGCTGTTGACCTGTGTCTGATCTGAGAAGCGTGAGAAACTTAAAGCTACTAAACTCTGTGTAGTTTTTTTACTTTCGTATTTGAGAAAAATTCAGAAATCTTCACTTTTCTACTGGGTATAACTTTAGAATTCCAGCTATCACAAAGCACTTAGGTACGCAATAAAACAATTGTCCATAAAAATCTGCATATTACAAGTAAATCCCTCACAATTTATGGATAGAGGCGTTATTAAACTATAAAAATGAAAATGGGCGTAAAATGAGGTCGGTTAATGGTTCCGCATAATAAAACGCTAAAGTAATTGTGTCGTATAGCGCTAATAAAGTTTCGTAATTAACGTAAATAGGTTTCTTTATTATGAAGCGACGGATAAACTGTAAACTCTTCAACTCGGTGGGTAGTTTAGTCATTATATCAAGTTTCTTTACCGAAACTGGTGTCGTAAAACTCTCAGTACAAAGTGAAGTTTACGCTTCTGCAGCCGTAGCGGCGTCATAGCGCTACGTGGCTACGACTTAGCGCTACGGGCTACGGGACGTAGCGCCGCTACGGGACGTAGCGCCATCGTGTAGCTGAATAACGTCATAGAGTAAAGTCCACATAGTTTCGTTGTCATACTTGTGTCAACAAAGTGAGATGACAGAATTAATTTCGGTACTTTTTGTAACACAAAAAACAATTCTACAAAAAAAAAAAAACAACTCCCAAAAAGATACTACAAAATGAAAAAATAAAGTATATTTTCACTTTGTAGTGTTTTTTTAGAAGTCTTGATTTTTTTTGTAAAAAAATATTAATTTTTACTTTTAGTTGTGGTATCTACCCCACTCAAATTTGTATACCACTACTTGCTTTGCAAATAACAGTGACAGTAAGTACATACAGTACAGTAACATCAACATAAATTATTATTTACATTAACTGGAAAAATTGCGTATTATTGAACTCAAAAACGAATCATCAAAACTTGACCAAATTTATATGGGACCACCTCAGTAGTCTCCTTTCAAACAATTTTTTTATTTATTTAAATCGGTTCATAAACGATGAAGTCATTACCTGTTATTAGTTACCTGTATAAAGTCTTTTTATGAAGTCGGTTAAAAATGTATGAGACATTCATGACCTGTTTTTTGGTTCTCCCAACTTAAAAAAATACAACTTAAACCTAATTATGCACTTTTCATTTAAACTCTCAACCTCTGTATTCCAGGTTTTAATTTAACAAAAGCTGTATCACAGACTTAAATGTTCCAGATCTTTGTTCAAGTACAACAAAGGGTTAAATCGTGTGGAAACTATTGTTGGTTTAAAAATAAAACTGGCTCGGCTTAAATCTGTACATTAGCGCTCCTATACACAGTCGATTTGGTGCCGTAAGGAGCACGTTGAAGCCGCGCGTACGAATCATTAGAGTAAGTATGTTTATTGTTATTTTAAGTCTCTGCTAATGTGGTAATAAGAGTATAAGTAAAAATGTTGTGATAGCCTGAGGTTACGTTCACGATGTTGCAAGTTCAAACCTGGCTAACAATGTGTCTTTTAAATTTCTTAGACATTGCTGTCTGATGAAGGAAAACATAATGAAGAAACCGCGACTTAAAGTAATCTGAAATCATCAGTAATTTCGCAGTGAGCTAGCTTGGTGATTTGCTTGTTCATTGTCTGTATCTGAAGAGACTTTTTTTGATTTACCTTGCAGTTGGACAAGTATGGTCAAAGATAAATTGTTACTAATGCCCGTTTACGTCAAGCAAAGCAACGTCCAGTTCGGTAATGCCAAACGAAGCAGTTTCCTAAACTCCCGTTTCACCATTCGTTTCTCAGTAGGCAAATCATAAGCTTCGAAATCTACGTTTCTGACACTAGTATGTGCGTTTTAGGGTTTCGTGGCTCAAAAGGAAAAAACGGAAACCTTACAGGATCACTTCGTTGTCCGTATGTCCATCCGTCTGTCAGTCAGTCTGGCAAGACCCATTTTCTCAGGAACGCATTGAGGTATCAAGTTGAAATTAATATCAAATAAGAAAATCTATGTCAAATTCAAATTCAAATTCAAAAGTCATTTATTCAAACTAGGCTGAGAATCAGCACTTTTCGAACGTCAAAATTACATAAGACAGTCCCCCAAAACGCCCACCCTTCACCACTTCCTAGTGCATTAGCTGGGAAGAAGAAGTGGCGCAACAAACTCCCCAGCAGCACAGCTGTCTGTTCAGTTAGAAGAACAAAAAAAAAGATTCTATATAATAGTATTCAAAATAATTTACATTACGCAACACAAAACATAATATGGTCACTTGGAGCTCTAAAAAAATCAAGCATCTAAGTCAACGCAATAAAAAACTATGATCATTTATTTTTATACTCGCAAATAAATCAAAACCTACAGGGTACTTCCTGTTGACCTAGAATCATGAAATTTGGCAAGGAACAAGGTCTCACAGAAGAAGTAAAGCAAAAAATCCAAAAATCGTTAATTTGTAGTTTAATCATATTTAAAATAAAAAAGCGATTACAAACTTACATTTGC
Organism: Agrochola macilenta; assembly: GCA_916701695.1. Classification (NCBI taxonomy): domain Eukaryota; kingdom Metazoa; phylum Arthropoda; class Insecta; order Lepidoptera; family Noctuidae; genus Agrochola; species Agrochola macilenta. Next base: position 1,305,647 of record OU753554.1, on the reverse strand, counting down.
AGTTGGATAATTGACCGTGACGTATATTGATGGCTGGGAGAACATGTTTCTCAACAACAATGTTAAGTTTGTTTTTGGGATAAATTCATCCCAAATCATTTCATATATGGGACCCTTTATTGTTCGTGGTCCGACACGCACCTGGCCGGTTTTTTTAATCAAGTTCGTTGGCGACCTGTTAGAGTTGTATAACATAAGTTTTCTTTACTTACACCACTGTATGAATTCTCTGTGGTCTGAAATAAAGGTCTATTATTATTAAGCATTACCTACGCATCGGTGAATCAGAGTCGTCACTTTAGTCAACGGTTTGCGGTTTCATGATAATACGTATTTTTGCGCTAAGTAACTGCTTAATGTTTACGCATTTAATTTATGTGTCGTAGCGTCAGTGAAAATGGACATAAGAAATTGTCATTCCTTTAAACTACATATTTTCATGCATAACTTGTGGGAATCTTCAGAAACAACATTAAACTATAAAATCACAATAACACAACCGCTTAATGCTATTATTCGTTTGTTTAATGTCCCATTTCCAGAATACTTTCCTCCGGGCGGCGGCTGATTCTCGGCTTATCTGTGAATAGCCGAGACGCCTCTCATTCATTCATTCAGTATTCAATCTCGCTCTCAATCTCATCGCCATTCGTATTAGCTTCTGCGGTAACTCACTAATAATGCCGTGGATTTCGTATCAAATATTTATTACAGAATGGAAAGATATATATAAACTTTATTCGCTAGAGATTTGTATGGCTTATGGCGATGTTTCGAGATTGGACGGACTACATGCTAATAGATACTTACTTACTTGCTTATACAGTCACATCCAAAATAGGTAATTTCGCCAACATTAGGGCTATTTTTGTCTGCTCATTGCACGATGGAATCTGTTTTACCGACTGAGCGTTTTATGTATATTTTATGCATTGTAATGTCAATACCGGAAAATGACATTCAACCATCTTTAAAACATGTCAGACCGAATTTAAAATGGGACATTGAGGCTGACAGAGTCATACAATATTAAAAAGATTGCAGCTTGATGTAAACTCGTCAATGGTCATAAGTGTATGCTATTATGTCCTCAAGTACCTAATTAAATATTATAGTTTAGTCTGCACAGTGTAGCCTTTAAAGGTATTATGTGTCCTGGCTTGATACAGAAAAGCATTTGAAGACATAAACGACTTGACTATACTTCGATTTAGAATGGTTACAATATTTTTTTTTGCAATGACGGAGCCAGATGTACAAGTCTCTTTTCAGGCATAGATAAAAGTCTCCCAAGATTATTCACCTGCAACATTCCACCACAACTCTTTCGATTACTGTTAAAAATACATTAATTCATTAATACATTAATACAAAATGTATAGTAATATAATTAGTTCGTGTCATTACTCTCAACATTAAACTCTTGAAAGCAAATGCATATTTTTACTAGTTACCAACAAAACGATGAAGTTTACTGGAAGACTGTGGCTAAAGGAAAAGATCTGCATCGGCACTCTTAATGCAGAGTCATTAAGCAAGTCGTGTTCTGTCGCAGGAACACCGGGATGCGGAACTAGCACTGCCCGGGAGGATGCAGGGAACAGTTAGACGGACAGAAGGTTCAAAGCGTAATATTATAGGCGTCTTGCTGACCATGGTTCTGGTTATAGTTATTGTTATTAGTAATTAACTGTTTATTGATTTTTCACAAGATGGTCCTAGTTTATCACGTGTGTCTTCGAGTTAATGTTACTTTGCATACTATTGTATAGAATGAAGTTCTTCTAAATAACCAGACGCCCCTTTGTCTTACCAGCTCAATCACTAGGGAGTGGAGTGAAGGGCGGGAGTTATGGGGGACTGTTTTATGTAATTTTGACGTTCTAATAGTGCTGATTCTTATGAATTTCGAATATGGAACACAGTGCAAAAGTCTCTTCTGTATTCCCTCTTTTCACCCCCACAGGAGTGGAATTTTGAGAAATAGTTTGGCGTTTTTCCTTATCTTGACTCAAAATTATTTATAAAATTTTTCGAGTTTATCACGCAGTAAAATCCTACCCTGTAAACAAACTTTATTAATTTACTTAGATTTATACACGTGGCAAGTATCAATATAACTTTAATAACTCAAGGATTTTGAAAAATCGTATGGTATTTTGCCTTATCTTCACTCAAAGATTATTTATACCAATTTTCGAGTTTATCAAGCCACGCAATAAAATCCTACCCTGTAAACAAACTTTATTAATTTACTTAGATATACAGGGTGGATTTTTGAGATGGGCAGTAAGGGCAGCTACCTTATACGTTGTAGCTACAGGAAAACGGTCTTAAGAGACCGTCCTTAACTTTTTGAAAGATTTCGACCTGCTGATGGGAAATATTTTTTGCGTTTTCTGACTTTTCTAGTACTCAAACCTCAGTTGGTCTAGTAGAGTTTTTGATACTTATAAGAAACAGGATCGATTGGCATCAAAAAAAGTTTTTGTGAAAACTGCCCATTTTTTTGCTAACTGTATATTTTTTTCAAAATCTGTGAATTCAGATCAAAATGTCTCAAAAAGTTAAGGACAGTCTCCTAAGACCGTTTTCTTCTAGCGACAACGGTTAAGGTAGCTGTTCTTACTGCCTCATCTTAAAAATCCATCCTGTATACACGTGCCATAATTAGCAAGATAACTTTAATAACTCAAGGAATAAGATACAAACATAATTCCCCCCTTTTCACCCCTTAAAGGTTGAATTTAAAAAAAATCCCTTAGAGCACATTTTAAAAGGACGTCATGTGCAAAATTTCACTTTCCTGGTCCCAATACTTTCGGCTGTGCTTTGATATGTCTGTCAGTGAGTTTGTCCTTTTATATACATTATAGAGATGACGTATGGTACATACAACTAGTAAAATAATATGGTTTTTAAAGTAAAGTAAAGTTTACAGCTTTGTAAAAACTTTACAAGCCAAACTATTGTGAAAAGCAAACTTTGACCAACTTTTTTGAAAGTATTGTAAGTACTAGGAGTTCTGTTTCCTATTCTACTTAGCTGTTACTCAGTGGAACTTGATCTCGCCGCACATTAATCCTTGCCAGGGACAAGACACTGCTTGGATCTTTCGCTTTTTCACAAAGATCTGCGAGAAACCTAAATTGGTGGCAAAATAATTGTGAACTGATTATTTCATTGACCATTCATGTATTTTTTGCCTTTTTGAATGGATGAGGCCATGGTATAATAATATACTTCGCCAGGTATGGCATTCCGAAACACAGTGGTCACGTGGGCAACACAAGTCTACGTCATCACACTGTTTTACCAGAAGTTTGTAATAATAACTCCCCAACCTTTATTACCTGTGCGAATCCGATAAAACAATGAGGTTTTAATTAACAATTACGTTGGTTTATGTTTAAATTGAATTGTTTCGTTTGATTAGACACACGAAACGACAATTTAAAAGCTTTGGTTTCTGAAAATCTTTCCTTAATCGTGTTTTGTTGCAATAGAGTGGCAACTGTATAGTGACAAAAGCATGTGTTAGTCTCGGAATGCCAGACCTTGTTTTATTAGACCATGGATGAGGCCAAAGATCAAACTTATTTCTGGATTTGTGCCCGGTTTAGGGAAAGGCACCTATTGCGTTGGACTTAGGCCCATTGTCCACGACGCTACTCAAAAGTAACCAGTTACAAACTCAAATCACCAATGAGTAGCCAGGATGATGTAACTAAAATTGCAATGCAACCAATCACAAATTAGTAAATAATACGTTAGCAAATCAAGACGTGTACGCAACTGCCATTGAATTACGAGTACTAGTGCTGTGACATTCGAGCTACTCATTGGTGATTGAAATTTGTAATACCTACGTAAATTTATGGGTGTACCATAGCCCACATTGGGAAAAACAGATGTGATGCTTTGTAATGATTTATTAAATTCCACTGCGTACTATACCTGTCTATTTGTCTAATACATACATTACAAGCAGGTACCTGAATGTAGGCCCCACGTGCAAGTAATCACTGAACTTGCAGCACTAGGAGCAACTCGGATTGACTTCGAAGTCTGATACAAACTTCCAATTGCAGTCGGAAAGTTCCGGAATTCTGTTAGCAGCTTGTTGCAAAAAAAAAATCTACATGATGTTTGAGCACGGAAAATTCGAAATTTGTATCGAAACTTAGGAGACGTACAGGAGACAGTTTTAGGACTATATACATATTTATCTGTACATACTATAAAAAAGTCGTTCCGTTGTTCTTCTAGGCTACACAACGGATCAAGATACGGTTTTCACCATGATTTAGTTAGAAGGAAATAGTTATTTGTTATGCAAGGCTGCAAAGTTGTTTTTTGGCACGAGTAGGTACTTGTATTGAAACCTGAGCAAGCGAAGTATTCTAGGATTGAACCACGAGCGAAGCGAGGGGGGTTCAAATATGGAATTCTGAGCGTAGCGAGGGTTTCAAAGGTACGAGACGCAGAATAACTTTGCTGCCGAGCGTAACACACAACTTTTCACACAAAATGTTAGGTGCAAGAAAAACATCTTAATAATATTAAATTATAAAATTCAATTCGGCATTATGTACCGCTTGCACTAACTCTGCAGGGATTGAATTTATATCTTCATTGCTGCTGGACTGGCCCATATTTTATGATTTCTTACGATTTTATCTAAAAACAAACGAAAGTGAAATTAATAAAGAAAATAAAACTTTCAAATGTTTTTATTTTATTACATGCAGTCGTTGTGCTGGCCAGTGCGATTATTCCAAAAATGAGGTTGGCGCACTGATATGAAATAAGTATTAATGCATTTTCAGTGGATTGGCGGTATAGAAAATTACTGAATAGAAAGATTCGAATTTTAAAAACTCTTTCCACGCTAGCGGATAAAATGCACTATTGCACTCAGATTTCGAATGATAAACAGAATCTTTCCGAGGTTGTGGGGTGAAATAAAAATAGTTTATTTTATATACAAATAAGACGCATATTGAATACATAAAATACAAACTAGCCAAATTACTAGTATTCTACAAATAAAAACAAAAAGAGAAATTATATAGTTTTTTTTTACAATATTGTCTACTGCTTGGCAATGAAAGATTTAAAGAATTTATCCCGGAAGATTTGTGTAAAATGTAATTTTAAACTTATATAAAATAAATAAACGATGTTTTGGGAATTTGTAAAAACCGTGCGTAGCAGTGGCGGGTCGCTAGTATAAATATAAGTTTGGATTCAAAATGATGTCTCTGAAGATTATCTACTACAGCCGTATCGTCTTATCCCGGTCGTAATAAGACTCACCTTCAAGTACTGTAGTACTACAGTACAAGTACAGTTTTGTACATAAATCTTGAAGTCATTAACTGTAGATAGAAGAATCGTCAATCATCGTTGTTTGCAAACCGGGACTTATAATGACCTGCCAACACGCAATAGGCAAACGCAGCGATCAATGCTTAGTCCTTCTCTCATGTCACATTTTCTCAGCAGTCAGATAGTATAGGTAGACGAATGGTGTGACAAAGCAACGTTGCGGTTTAAAAGAAGATATAGCGAAAAATTTAAAAGAGTATGCTTAGAGAATTTTGTCATGCTGAGAGGATGAATCAAAGGCAACTTACAAAAAGCATTTACAAGGCAGGTGTGAGTGGAAACACCGTGACGGGATGCCCTAGAACGATATATTATTATGACCGGACAGCGACTTTATTGGTGATGTTCTTCAGAAAGGTCAGGTGCGAAGTACTCGCAACCGCGTGTATGACCAGATACTTATATGAACGTAAACGAAGCAAAATTATTGTGTAAGGATCGTAGCAACTGGCGTTCTGTTGTTTCTGCCTACCCCCTTGGGCAGACGGTATGAGTTTATGTATGTGTGTATGTGTCAGATAGTAACATGAATAGTAACACATTACTTGAAATACATCAACGCAATCCTATTTCCCACAAGACAACGGGCTCCACAACGCATAGGCCGTGCATGACACCTAAAGCCAATAAAAGCCATCACTCATTGTCTATGGACGCATGTTTTATTTATAGCCGCCATTAGGTTCCGTTCAGACATATGGAGGATTCAGAACGGGTTAGGATGATTTTTATTGTTTTACGTCCATGGTGGTTTATGGGTTAAGTGGTGATGAATGGTGGGGTTGAATACGGTTGAGTAACCGTGGGAGAAATTTCACCTTTTTATTTTTGTTGTAAAAAGCATCATACGTCTTCGAGGCAATTTGGGAATGTACTTTACCGTTTCCATCATGGTAAACCTACTTTGTACCGTACGATCGTGGTAACAGCTGAACTGTGACAACCGAAAATACAGGAGCGGCAATGTTAAATTGATACCATGGACGGTTGACTGTACCATAAAGCATAGTCTATAATAGAATGTCCTATGAATAAAAACGAAAAGGGCTAAAATATGGAATAAAAACCATAAAATTGAACGTTTAGAGCACTCAAAGCGGTAACAAAGTAATAACATAAATATCAGAAAATGGGAAAGTTTTGCAACCTAGAGCCCATTTCTTTGCCAAACAAGAAACAGGTAAGTCCATGGATGGGTCGTGAATACAAATATTGAATGTTCGCTATTCTGAGCAGGGCGCCGCTAATTTGTGCGGGACCCATTAGCTAGGGGTAGGTTTGATGGTGTACGGACTTATTTACTTACATGTATAGGTATCACCGTCTTCAAGATATAAATAAAATAAAACAGCCGGTATTTGACGCACGGCAAAGGAAATGTGTCTGTGTCGATTTCAAATATTAAGGTCCAGCCTATGACAGTTTTCCTCATAATTCTTCCTCCTTATAGTACTAAGATTTAACCATCCTTTAAAAACTAGAGGTAGAAATATGCCAAGATATTATTACCTTACGAAAACTAATACAATTTATCAAATTTCACTGCAAAATAACCAATATAAGCCTTCCATGACTGAAAAATTCATAAAAATGTGTCGAGACTAACAAAGCAGGCTATTATGTTGCCCAATTGTTGGTTCACAAAGAGAATCGGCTTTTTTTAATTAATATCTCTGGCAACACTGGCAACCTTCACGCTTGACGCAGGGGGAGCGACAGCAATTGATCGACTATCGCGACACGATGATTGATCATGCAATAATGCCTACATGAAAAGTTCGAGGGACGTTTTGTAGGGACCTCTGTGTTCGCTTTTCGGTACGTCGACGATGTATTAGGGGTTTTAATTTGGAACATAGGATAATATAAAAAGGCACTTATAGTAATACTCATTTTTGTAAGCCGTTTTAATGTTTTTTTCAAAACAATTTTTTCTTTAAAACTACTGAACCAACAAACTCTCACTTATTTCCTTTACCTGTAAAATTGCAAACACCTGAAATTACATTTTCTTTAATTCCCAAATCAGTATTCAAAAAGGTTTCTCAGAACCTCTTTTCTACCGAATAAACAGAGGTTGTTTAGGTCTTAAAGGGTCTTGGAATTAGAACTGTTTACCAACCATTTAATAAACATAAACTTTAGATTTTAGTGTACCTACCTGCAAAATTTTATGAAAAACATAAATTATCGTAGAGCGAAGTAATATCGTAAAAGTTAGAATGGGTATGAGACAGAAATAGAACGATACGTTATGGCGAACTTCCGAATTTAATTTACATTATTTATGGAGTTCAAAAACCTTTTTGAAGGTCAGACTCACCCTTCACATTTTATAGTGTTTTAGCTAGAAAAAAGTAGCATAACGAACTTCCCAGAAACTGTTAGCATTGTTTTGTTTTACTTTTATCCTTATCATGCGTTTCTCTTCGCTATTAACTTAGTATTCCGTTTAATTTCCATAATATTAGGGAACTAAACAGTGACCCATCCAATTAGGGACCGCTCGCTTAACATAATAGCAGCTCTTGGTTTAACCAACCTCTGCGAATCTAGTCTTTGATATAATTGTAACTGTGGAGTGGGTAACGTCTTAAGTGTGGCGAGAAATCGGGTAATGAAACTTGACTGCGAAACACTCTGAACAACAATCCCTTTTAGTTTGGTAGTTCAATGACATTCATTGCATTATTTTTCCTGTTGAGAAGACGAATTTTGCAAACTGATGAAAGTCAGTTGGCAAAATTCGTATAAAATATTGTAGTGTTGTCAAAATCAAAGGTATTGTCATGCCAGGTAGGGTCGGGTGTTACGCATTAAGGGTGCTAGTTTTTTTTTGCTTGGGATGACTTTGATTAGCTACAAAATCAAAATAAACACTCATTTATTTAAATTAGTCCGAGAATCAGCACTTTTTTAACTACAAACGTTACGTCTTTTATAACTTTAGCGCTGTGTCGTTTCTTGAAAAATTGGCGTATCAAACTCTCCAGCAACACGTCTCTCTGTACAGTTTATCACTCGTCATTCATATTAAAGCAGATTCCAACTTTACCACACATAATTGCGACCGCCTGTTTAGGCGGCGTCACACCCAACGACTCATTATGCGTTATAAATCCGCAACTAATTAGCGGCTGTTCGCTGACAAAGATTAATGTCGCAGTGTGTGCGACGAGCCTAATGCGTTGTGAGGCAAGTCGACAGTGTGCAATGTGTGTTTAGATAATTAGTTATGATTTTGTAATGATTTTGTCGCTGTGGAAGTAATTAGGGTTAAACCTTAGGTAGGTATAGGTAAATTAATTGTTAAGCAAAGTGACATCCTACGTCAATTTGCCGTGTTATAGCCATTTCCTATTGTAAAAGAATGACAGTTGTGATTTGAATATAAGAACACTTTAAGTTGGTATTCAATTTGCTTAACAATTAATTTCCCTTTCTTTACCTACATGATCAGTGGCGGATTTCCAGTCATGGCCGCCCTAGGCCCCAGGCCATGTAGTAATTATCAGCCGCCCCTTTCTCAGCACCCATCTTATATCATACAGACTACATAATGAATTTACTTTATTGCCAACTTTTATCGAAATCGGTTCAAGAATTTTGTTAACTATGATTCTGGTTGGCGCCACGAAATTCTATGACGCGTTTCAATTAGTTATTTGAACATATTTTTAATGGTTATTATTGTTATACGATGCAGTGCAGTGAGGCCCTACATAATATGCGCGAACGTTTAGAATATATAGGTACTTTAAGTTATTTCTTGTTTTCATCAGTGAATTTTTTGTCACAATTGTGCACCTAATATCTGGCCGCCCTAGGCCCGGGCCTGTACATGATTCAATAATGTATTGGTATTAGGAAAAGTTGACCAGATTAAAACGTGAGAAGCTCCTTGTGAAAGCGTTGTTCCAAGATATTTGTTCTTTTGTCACTGTTGAGAAGTTCAAAGGGCGTAAGTGCCAATGGAATAGGCATTAGAAACTTTCATTTTTGGTCTTTAAGGACTAAAATGCATCCATTTCCAGGTCTTCTTCTTCTTTTCGTATCGAGGTACATCTATGTATGTTGCTATATTGTTTGGGCTATGTTGTTTGGGCCCAATAGATGGCCACGTCAATTGTGGTGGCAGAGACGTTGTTCAGATCATCAACGGTGAACGGCCAATTGGGACACTCTAGCAGATGGGACATAGTCTGTTCAGGGGCACTACACTCGCACTGGAGGTTGGGTGAATTGATAATACCCCATTTCGCCAGATCATGTTTTTTTCCACATATCTATATTCCAGTAAGCCAGTTGTTTGCCAAATTGTAATAAAATATCTTAATCACATCCAATATCCACGAAACTCCCATGGTATTCCCATGGACCGACCAAAATTATGAAGACCATGTCCCATATTTTTCATCCACAATTACATGGACCCATTACAGAGCCCATATCCTCATAAATACTAAAGTTTGCAACCATTACCGACACCAGGGATGCCAATCCTTAATATTTCCATTTGAAATGTGAGGCGATTTCATTTGGATTTTTTAGGGTTCCACACCCAAAAGGTGCTAACTGGCTCATATTTTTAAGGTCACCTAAAGGTGCCCAAGGAATCCTAAAAGTAAGCATAAGCCGTCTGTCTATGACTTTGTCTGTCTGGCTTTCATAGGATTGTATCATTTACAAAGAATACCTATATCTTATACTCGTTTTGAGCAAGCGTGGTAATCGATGCTCGTGCCTTTTCTATGTTAGAAGACGCCTTTGACCTGCAGAGGGACAATAATAAGCTGGTATTATTATGGTTATCCACGTATAAGGTGTCTTTTTTTTTTTATGAGGGTGGGAAATCATCAATTGACTTCTCCCGCTCGGGGCAGAGCGAAAGGGTGTGTCAGACTTTTACTGACTAAAACCCACCCGTGTTCCTTCCGTTGCCTGTGCCGGGGCCGCGATATCCCTTTCGGACAAACCCGCAACCCCAGCAGGCGTTGGTCGTTACGGACTGACGGGGTCCGTAACGACCAACGCCCCTCGCGATTTATTTTCGAAACATGAAAATAAATAAATAGTTTTGAAACAACGACTTTAATGCCTACGAGTCAATATTCGTTTAAAGGCCTATTTCACGATGTCCAAATAGCCACTACTTACCTTTTTAAATAAATAAAAAAATGGAATAGAATCCGCCAATTTATCGCAGGCCCTTTTTTTTATGTTGGAAATTATCAAATATGGAGCGGCAGAGCGTGTCAGAATCTTACTGACTAAAACCCACCCGTGTTCCTTCAGTTGCTTGTACGTTGCCAGGGCCCAAGGTATCCCTTTCGGCCTTTCCCGCGACCCTGGCAGGCGTCGGTCCTATCGGACCCCGTCAGTTGTGCTGACATCTCTTTGAGGCGTACGTGGAACACAACGCGCCGTCGACCCGGGCCTGGTCCTTATCGGATGGACGTATAAGGCGTCTACCATGGCAATTAATACAAAGGATACCTAAACTACGAAAGATATATAAGATATAAAAGATTTTTGGTACGGAACTCTCAATAAGCAAGTCCGACTCGCATTGTGGCAGTTTTTCCTTCTCTTAATTAAAAAAGAGCGGTCGCCGCCGCGTCCTAAATTGACTCTTTAAAACTTGTGATTTGCATTCATTATTTACGTGGAGGCGTTTCAAGGGTTTCCTTGGGTTTTCTGCGCGCCTAGTGAAATAGTTTAAGTGGTGTGTAAAACTACACCTTGCTAGAAGAGCGGTGGCCACCACATAGCGTCTGCAATTTACCTTCAAATGACGTCACTGAAAACGTTTCATTTACGAAAATAAGTTGGTGTGTTTTCCGTAGAGAGCGTTTTTTGACACCGTAAAGTCAAACCCTTCTGTCATCATGATCGTGACAGCTGTCAGTGTGGCCGTTACGTGGCGGCCACCGCTCTTTTAGAAACCGTACCTCGTAGTACCGTAGTCGTTGAAAAATGGCTACAAGTATTACAGTTTGCTTGAAACGAGAAAAAACTATTAGTATAGGTTGATATAGCGTTAAAAACGAACAGGGATTTTAATGCTCAGCCTTGCATATACGAATAACTATTTTTATCACTATTCGAGATACCAAAGGTCTCTAAAATCTACCAAACCTTGAACTTGTTACACCTGAACAACATTGAAGATATTTTCCGCAGCACGAGCCATTTAAAAATTAACTAAAATACAGACCTGCTTCAGCCTGTTTCTCGTTAACTATGAAGTGTATAACTGAAAGTCTTCAAGCCAAGAGTAAAGAGGTGGCTTCTAAGCTAGGGTGTACCACCGTCGACAGCCTCATCCCATCAGCTGGTGAGAATGTCTGACAATGAAACTACTACTACTACTACTACTAATGAAACAACTTTTTAAATTTGTATTTTGTGTTTCACGAATTGCGTTCAAATAAACGTTTTCTTTCTTTTCTTTCTTTCTTAAATTATATATTTTTCCATGAACGCGACAATTTCATTGAATCATTTGTATCAGTTCAGTGGGTTTAATTACGATACCTTCCTTAATATTATATTGCAGCTCAGTGAACATTATGACCAACTTTGTATATGATTGGATGGTAATATTATTAAATCTACAATTATGTGCGTTTTTAACACCAATACGAGTACTTACATACATACATAAACCTACTTATTTTGTCATGAGGGCAGAAACTATAGTATGTATAGAACTTCACCTGTTGTGGTGTGTGCTGATACTCGTACTAACTTGCCTATACTGCGCTCGCGATTTATTTTCGAAACATGAAAATAAATAAATAGTTTTGAAACAACGACTTTAATGCCTACGAGTCAATATTCGTTTAAAGGCCTATTTCACGATGTCCAAATAGCCACTACTTACCTTTTTAAATAAATAAAAAAATGGAATAGAATCCGCCAATTTATCGCAGGCCCTTTTTTTATGTTGGAAATTATCAAATATGAAGCGGCAGAGCGTGTCAGAATCTTACTGACTAAAACCCACCCGTGTTCCTTCAGTTGCTTGTACGTTGCCAGGGCCCAAGGTATCCCTTTCGGCCTTTCCCGCGACCCTGGCAGGCGTCGGTCCTATCGGACCCCGTCAGTTGTGCTGACATCTCTTTGAGGCGTACGTGGAACACAACGCGCCGTCGTCGACCCGGGCCTGGTCCTTATCGGACGGCGAGCTACCCATTGCTCACCGTCCGCAAGCCCGCGCCTACGGTTGCCGGGAATCGGCCTGCGATTCCCGACGCCCATGGCGTTTCCTGCGGCGGCTAGTAGTGTGAGGGCGCGAAATTTGCCTCCCCCTCACGCGTTCCGTCTCCTCCTTCACGAGCATTATTGCTTCGCAGAAAGAGGTGACGGCTTCCCACTCCCTCTCGCTCCGTATCAAGGCCTGAACCAGGGCTGGACGCGAAATCACTGCCGCCGATCGGCTCCACAAGGCACGGCTGTGCCACGCCCAAGCCGGGCAGATCTTCACCGTATGCTCCACCGTGTCCTCCGGGCGATCCACATAGTGGTGTCACCCGGGCGTTTCCTCCCGCATGATCCGGAACAAGAACCTTCCGAAACAACCGTGTCCGGTGAGAACCTGCGTCAGGTGGAAGGTGAGGACGCCGTGGCGCCTTTCTAGCCACTCCTCAAAGAGGGGACTTATCGCCGCAACTGTGGCGGGGAGAAACAGGCCCTAAGTGGAAATAACATAGAAACAAGAACTTGAATAATATAGAATTTACTCATTTTACTTCGTCCGCGTAAAAATACCTACACGCAGGCCGTTTTATTATATTATCTGTGATACTTTGCACCTGATCACCATCGAAGATACAGAACAAACAAAACACTTTTCTAACTACCTACAAACAATGTAAGAAAACATCCCGTCGTTGTTAAAAGAACAAAACAAAGTCAAGATGTAAGTTGTAAAAATTGTTGTTTAGAGTTTAAACTTTCTTATTTCTGATAAGTAACAAAGCTGTAGAAAAGTTTTATACCCCTATTTTTACATACTACACAGTCTTCACGGATACTTTTATACGAAATATCGGAAAACATAAAATCAATGTTAACGATTGTGTTGTAAACGCATCAGACTGTTTAACGACAGTTTTGATTTATTTGAACGATGCTATTATGTGACGCAACGTTATGATTTGCATACAATTCTATTAAATTCTAGAATATGAGAATTATTACATACAAGCCGTATATGCCCGATGACAAACTTGGATTTTCAAAAATTCATCCCCTAAATGGTAGGGGATGAATTTTCGAAAATTCTTCTTTGTTTCTCACCTTCGTTATAAAAGGAACTCTTGTACATTTTGTATAATGTACTAAATGACGGCCAATAAGAAACTTCAGACGACACGCTGCGCCAGCCACAAATTGATTTGGGTAGGGGTAGATGGATGATAAATGATTCATGACTCTTATCCAAAACTCCAAGAAAACTAATTTAAGGTACATTCCACCGCTAACTTAAAACTTAATCCCCGTAATTGAGTTACAAACATCAATCAAAACATTAAGACGTTAAGATTACAATATTAGTTGAATAACTAGAATATATGAAGTCTAGACTAAAACCTAAAACTCACAGAAACTTACAATTTAATAACCGAGTTAATAATTTTAATAACGTCGGTTTATGCCAACTGTAGATTAAGTTAAGAAAATAGCGAACTAAATTGCTTTTGTGTTCCGTACGGTGTTTGTTATAGCTTATGAGTATAGTCCTGGCGACACTTACTAGTGACGAAGTGTTACGTAGTGGACAGACTAGCTAAATATCCTGCACATGTAATTCAGACTACATCACTTGGCGCTTAGCATGATATCATCATCATTATATCAACTAAAAGACGTTAATTGCAAAACATAAGGTCACACAAAAAAGCGATCAAGTGCGGGTCGAACTCACACACGAAGAGTTCCGTACCACCGAACAGTATATTATAATACAACTTTTTTTAAACCCTATAAAATAACTGTGTATGCGTGTATTTTATGTATTTTTTTTGTAATGTGCGTTTTGTTCGTGCCGAATAAACAATTTTTCTTTCTGCTTCTTTTCTTTTTCTTTTTTAAAAACACGTTTCTTGTGTGTTAAATTATAGAGGAATAAAATAAAGTTAAATATTAAAGGGGACCCTTTAATATTTAACTTTATTTTATTATTAGTTGTTACAGCGGTCATAATAGTATACACTCTGTTTGTAAGTGTTACCTATTACGGTTCAGAAGGTACAGCCCCGTAACAGACGGACGGACGGACCGCGGAGCCCTAGTAATAGGGTCCCGTCGACACCCTTTGGGTACGGAACACAAAACTCACCTAAAGGTATCATGCTCTATGAAAATGTTACAAAGCTTCACTAACAGACAACACACAGCCGAAACCAATACCGGTCTAGAAACAAGAATTTTTGAAAATTCATTCCCTAATCCTCGGCTTGTAATAATATAAACAAACACCTCCACGGTTCCTACAATATTCCAGCCATAATTAAATCTGTAACATGAAAGCTGACATAATGATTTATTTTCCGCATTTAACATTTGATACGGTTCGCCGACGAATTAGCTTCGATATTATTTTTAAAGCACAACGCTCCGCTTGGTTTGTGTGCAAATAAATAAACTATATTTCTGATACATAGGTATGAACGGTTTTAATGAGCTGTTTGTATAATAATTCACAAGGTAGATCCATTTTATCTACTCTCGTAACGTAATATTCGAATTATAATTTTCAAAACGAGTTTATATTGACATACCTACTTTACACAATACCGAAATTTGAAAATAAAATCATATTATAAGTAACGCTTTTTCTCTAACAAAATAATGCTATAAAACAATTTTATTTCTATTACGAGACAGGGCAAATCCAAGAAGTTAATATCACCAAGGAGTTTCCATCAACTTTTGTAATGGAAATAGTTACCTAGCCTACGGCTCACTTTTTAAACACACACTCGTATTTTAATACCCCTCTTTATGCAACAATTTCATAAACTACTATTATAACACAACATAACATCACGCCCGTAATCCCCGAAAGGTTTGGCAGAGCTGGTGTACCTGTAGTACACCCACATTTCGCCAGTTATGTTTGAGTCCCATGTAACAGGGGGCGAGCCTATTGCCATCAACCGGACACAAATCTAGACTCCGGGCTGCTACTTAGAAATTCCTGATCGAAAAACCCAATAACACTTTGCCTGACCTGAGACTCAAACCAAGGACCTCATGCCCAGCAGTAGCGCTTGCAACCACTACACCAACGATTTTTCGATCTTGGCACTATTCAATAAATATTCAATGAATATTCAAGTCTGCTCTTACAAACATTTTACTTTTAAAAATCTTCGCTTTTGTTTAATTCATTGAAAAAAAATTAAACTTTGAAGCGTCTTCAAAATATGGCAGTCAATTAAAACAGCTATAAAATATGCACGAAAAGATAAAAGGATAAGTAAATGAAAGTGACTGAAAAGGATTTTTCGATTCGGAAATATTATTTCTTTTATTTAAACCGCTAGGTACCCGTTACGTTTTACAAGATAAGGTAAATAGCGATCCCTCTTCATATGGAATCATATAGAAAGCTATGTAGGTACTACGGGGTTTGGGGGGCACGGTATAATCAGCAAGACTCCATCTCAATCACAATGCATGAGACAATTAAGAATAAGAAAATGCAGTACCATACGGGGGATGCGCTAAGCTAGCCTGTTTTAATTAATTTTTAATTTGCAGGTCAGTGTAAGGTTGTATGTTAAACAAAATATGCTTCGATAACAAATCTTACTGAATTATACTCATTAAAATCATCTTTTGAGTTAGAATTGACCTGTAATGCCATGACTTACGAGTAGTTTCATGAAATAGTCTTTCACTGGGGTAACTTAAACTCAGAGAGATGAACTTATTGATGATTTTTTGAATTGTAAGTCTGTAAAGGTTTGTTATATTTATTACGGTCGCTATTTTTATTTTGATCAACAATAACCTGACTCTGACCAGCAAACTGCAAAAAACGTAAAAAATTATTATGGCTATCCTGGCGCTTTCACTAGGTTTGCAAAACGATTTCACGATTACAATACTTGAAAAAATTGCTACTAATAAATTAAGCATGCAGTACGGAACAAACCGCAATAACAGTTCGGAAAAGTTTGCGAAAATTTAAATAGGTCTTTATGACTGTAATAAACAGGCTTGTCCGTTTTAGGCAGCTGAAATATCTGCGTCGTTTGTTTAATGGCTAGTTATTAACGTTACCTGTCCGTATAAACGATAGGTAGACCTTTTGGGACATGCTAATGGCCAGTAGTTGGAAAAGTGAAGGGACATTCCGCGGGTTCCATTTTGGAACATTGGTTCGAATATGGAACAACATAAATCATGGAAGTGAAAAGTAGATGGAGGATGTAAGAGACTGAGTGGAAAATACGTATATATTATAATCTCATATCTGTCGTGGTATTTAAAAATGGAACTAAGGTCCCCATCACGAGAAGCTATAAATTTTGTTAACCAAGAACTTCTAATAAGTTACGTAGCGAAACAAATAATCCCAAATTCAATAAGCTCAAAGTAACATACGTGTAATACGAAACTAACAATTTCACTTGGTCGGGTTATATTTTAGCGATAAAAATCGCTGTCGTTTAATGTTTTGTGCTACCTGGCATTAGGTACCACAAAAGTTACTTTGAGTTTATTGAATTTGGGATCATTTGTCGTTGATTGAATTGTCGCTACGTAAGTTAGTAGA
The DNA here is from genome assembly GCA_916701695.1 of Agrochola macilenta. Taxonomy (NCBI): domain Eukaryota; kingdom Metazoa; phylum Arthropoda; class Insecta; order Lepidoptera; family Noctuidae; genus Agrochola; species Agrochola macilenta. The sequence continues at coordinate 1,288,462 of OU753554.1, read as the reverse complement.
AATTCTTTGTTTACAAATAGCTTCTCGAGACGGGGACTTTTAACTTTATACTTCGACCCATGGCAACCACGGAGGTAACTTATCAAAGGTTTTATTTAAATTTCGAACTGGCTTAGCAAATAGAGCTGTCATTTACTTAGTTTGAATTTCCGCGTATTGTTTGAGAAAATTACTATACAAGCCTTGGCCGCAACCATGCATTTATGGACTCACGTATGTGTGCCTTGGTTTCGCCTCGGCTCACATTTTCACAATCGTCCATCAATGCCCTAATTGCTGACCGCGACAGTAATGTACTTACGATCAAAATGGTACTCTTGGTAAAACTTAATTAGCTACCGAAAATTGAATAAGGCAAAGAAGACCTTAGATTACAAAGAAGAATGGATAACTACATAAGACTAAATTAAATCACAAGTACCTGAAACCAGGCAAATTTGCCACTTTACGGTGGATAAAAAAGTTTGAAAAAGTCTCTGATGATATATATACAAAGCAGCCAATCAGTTAAGTCGTTAATTTTATGCATTTTAGAAACACAATCTTATATCTTTTGTTTTCTTTTTTTTATTAGTCCAAAAACGTTATCTGGCAAAGTCAACCATCACTGGTGGTAAAATTGCCAACCCAAAATATATACTTACTCAAAGTTCAATAAATCAATATCAAAATTTACAAAGATTGATTATGACAAATGTACTCGTATTTAGGTAGATAGATCGTCAAGAATTCTAAGTTCGTACTGGTTTGAAACTAAAATCTTTCATTTATATACTATACAAAAAAAAGTGTCAGCAAAGATGCTGAAATTATTTATTTTTTAACCTGGGGCCTATATAACAAAACCGAAAGGCAATAGGTTACAGGCGACAATCCAACGATTCGACAAATTCTACAAGTATTTTTCATAGTTAGTGCTTCATATAAGAGCAGCTGTCCTGAACTTGGCACATTTTGCAATTTTTTAACAAAATTATTATATCGCATTGTCAGTTATATTAAATAGGCCTCAGTTACTTCGTTGATTAGGTGCAAAATAAAAATACAAACACAGTATCACAGCATCCTGTCATGTCCTAATGGGCATACACACATACGTGTTCCCCAACATTTCTACCTCTCCCCAGTTAAATTGTCGGGCGATACAACATTCAATAACCATGCTCCCTCAGCAAAGAGTCTCGCTTCCGATATTTTAAAGGATATGTTTGCGAAGACTTCTGCTCAGTGAATTTTTATTTCTTTAACAATGCGAATGTTACGTCCGGTAACAAAGGCGCCAGTATTGAACGTGCGATTATGTCATTTACACAATGTATGGCTCATTTATTATTTCTTTTGAAGTCAGTAGTAGTTTACTTTTATGGGACTCAAAGGGACGACGTGCTGTTTCTAAATGGAGGAAAATTTACAACAGCTCAGGAAAATTCATAGAACACATTATTCATTGTTTCCAAGCTAACGTATATTTTGACCTATTTGAGTGTCTTTATCAAAAATAAAATACAATCTCATTAATGGTGCACCTTTTACTCATTTCAAGCTGCAATGCAATATTCCTGATGTATTTGAGCACAGAGAAGTCACGTATACTCCAACATATAACTCACAAAATATTCTCATAAATGTTCCGCAGACTTTTGAAGTTTGTTACTTGGCAGTTTATTATAGAAATGGTCGTCTGTGTCACTGCTCATTACTTTCATCAAAGAATCCAAACGCAGCGGGCACTTTGTGGATTTACGAGTTTAATAAATGTGGCTGCTATTTGTGTGGTATTTCTACTCTATGTTACACAGAAACATGAAAATTACTGAAGAAATGTATGTCGGGAAAACAGTTAATCTTTCATTATAATAATGAGGGTGCACCAACTACAAATAACTCATCACACTCAAGACTTAATTCCAGCGGACCTTAAACATTTTCTCCTCATTATTTTAGTTATTCTAAACTAAGACTATACCATACCAAACTTCCAGGACGCGAGTCTGATGTAGCGGCAATTTAGCCAGAAAATTAGATCAGTCTGTCTCTAACTGTGGCTAGTCTCTCCTTGAAACTTCCGTCTGTGCACCTAAAGCAACTAAAGCAGGTCTGTGTAACTAAAGCAGGTTTGGTAGAGATGCTAATGTGTTTCTAATTTCTTCTGGTTGCACAGTTTCAAAGCAGTTTTTGGAAAGTTTCGCACTTTGAATATGAATGACGCTCGGGTTTGTTATTCTGTGCGGATAAAAGTATACGTAACGAATTTTTTTTTATCGAATTTGACTGAGTTGGTCACAGCATGTTTGCTGCTCGCGATTAATATTACGTCACACTAACTAGTTTATTGCAACTATTGCAGTATTTTAATATTATTATCTTTATGTTTAACAAAGATTTAGATACGAGTATAACATTCATGATAACTACTGAAACCTAAGATAATACCTTACAAAATCGATGCCAAAAAATAAATAATCTAAACAATTTAGCACTGTCTCGCCTCAGTCTCCGGTTTTAACCAGAGCCTGTGGCCATCAACACGACGGTGTTAAGTGCTGAACTTGGCACAACTCGACACAACTCCACAGACTGGCTGACCGCGCACTTCGTTTATTAGTTTCACTGGCCGACACCGGACTGACAATATGTTGCTGTGTTGTTATTTTGTTTACCTCGATGATTTGACTCTTTACTCCGATTTTGTTAGCCCTGTTCGCGGTCTAAGAATCTACTTTAGCTCAGTAGGTAGCCTTTTATTCCATTAACAGTGGAATTTTCCAATAAAGTGTAATGTTGTAAAACCCTAAAAGCTTTCAAATGATTTCAGTGGTATTGAAAAAATATTGCAATACCTACAAAAAATTTCACAAAAAAATATTTAATAACCTATATTGGTAGGTCATACGCAGACCAAAAATGAGCCCGGTAACCATCTTAATATACCAAAACCAAATCATTGATCGAGCCAAATGAGCGCAACGCTCACAGCGCGTCACACGTCTCCGTGAATGTGCGGGTACAGACGCACGCGATCGCCGCATAACTTACAAGTTATGGGACGTCCGTGACAAGTGTCACTTGATTTATTGCAGCCCGGTGCCACTGACGATAGTTAATTAGTGGTTACGCTGTATGATCGTGGGTTAAGAATTTTTGGGAAGGGTTTTTCTGATTTATAGTAGGATTTGTAAATCTGTTACGATTTAATTAAGTTTTTAAAAGTGCCACAATAACTGGTTTACAATGTACATAAATTATTTATATGACTATCCTAACCTGGTTCAAAATGAATAATAATAATATTTCGGCAAACAATCTCAGCGTAAAACACTGACCATTTCACAAACTAATTGTATAAAAATCATCATTTCATCATTTACATAACTAAGACGTTTTGGTAAAGTCTAGATTTTCTTGGAGATCTAACTGTTAAACTAATTAGACGAAAGTAAATATTATGCCTCCTTCCACTAAGTCGTATCTACGTATATCTATACAAACAAGGGGTCGCCCAGAGGCCGAAATTCGACCATAATTCATTTAAAGTTGAAGTTGTATAGTATTTACCAATTCCATGCTGCCATGTCATGATTCTAAGGTGATCTTGTGTCAAACGCATGGTAGTCTATGTAATGTTTTTTTTATGAATTAAATTTATTTCTAATGTATATTATATAAAAATATTAGCTTTCTGCACTCCTTCTCCATATAAACTTTAACTGTGCCAAATTTCATACTCCTCCATCCGCGTCGTAAAAAGGGGTACACAGTTTTTGCTTTACGTATTAATATATATCTATATACAAATTATAAAATCGGCTTTCGAGTCTGTGTCTGATCACGTTGTTCTTCTAAACTGCCCGTGCCCAAAGGATTTTGGCGCGGTATTCACCGTAAGAGAATTTATTCTGGAAAGAAATGGACTCGAGGTCCTAGGTTCGATTCCCAGGTTGGGCAAATTGTTATTGGGTTTTTTCCATCAGGAATTACTCAGTAGCAGCCCGTGGTTTGGATCTGTGCCCGGTATATGGCAATAGGCTGACACCGAGACATACAGGCTGGCTCCCAACCCTGTTCCATGGGACTTAAACATAACTGGCAACATTTGAGTATACTATAGGTGCACCTCTGCCTAGCCCTTCGGGGATTACAGTCGTGATGTTATGTGTTCTTTGACATCTTGTTCTCAACGTATACTCAAAGACCTAGTCCAATTATAACCATAATATGTAAGTAAGTATCAACTAAATAAATAAAAAAGCAATAAAAAGCTTTACATATTCCGTGTACATGCATTATTCCATTACGGTCCGTACGTTTCAATCGAACGAAACACAATGCTATGACCAAACACATTCAAGCAGCGTCCGGCCAATAAGCGCGGACCTTTTCATATGTAACGCGAAGACGGTGTATTGAGAACGAGCCTGGCCCCAGAGATAGTTGGAATATATTTAAATAAGCGAGAACAGCCTTACTATTGAAAGTGAGGGGCTGTAAGATCGTGCTTTCTGATGCTAGCCGGCCGTCGCTGAAAACCAACGCAATACCTATCCAGTTGTGGCAATTTTGTGTGCGTCTTTATTTTTCACTTGACTTTTTCGCTTCTTTTCTCATCAAATTCAAACTCAAACTCAAAGCATTTATTTCAATTAAACCATTTACAGGCACTTTTGAATTGTCAAATAGCCGCCTCAGTTAGTCAGAAAGTTGAAGTTGACCCATTCCAAAACGTAGATCTTTATGGAGAAGAACGGGCAAGAAACTCCAAGAACACTCTTTTAAATATAGAAAATTACAAAATCCTGGGTACATTATTCTTGTTGCTTCTATATGTGAGAACAATGTACAAAAAATAATCAATACAATTCAAAATATAAGATTAAAAATAAGCCATGGCTGATAATAGATGACCAGTCACAACTGACGGCACCCGTTCACGAACATGACGCGTGGATCAGCACCATCCAGCTCAATCATTTTGTAGGGAACCGAATGATCCAACACACTCGCCACCATCAGCGAGACATTAAGTGAGCATGACATACTCTCAACTGCCATGCTCTTTCAAGTCCACATACATTTTAATAACATAAAAAAATCAACATCAACATCTTTCTTTTCGTGCACATTCATTATCTATATTAATTAGGTAGTGAGTCAGAATTACACATGAAACTTCTTATATGCATACCGATTCTCTTAGGGAACTCTTTAAAAATATTAACATCATGACGGTACCTTGTCAATATATCTATGATGACATCATGTACGTAAGGAAAAATCTTAATCTTTTCAGTAAAAGAGGTGAAAGACACAATAATAGTACTAGAAAAAGGGACCAATTAGTTCAACCTGATTTCAGACTGGCTAAAGTAGACTCATCCTTCATGGGGTACAGTTTAAAATGTTACAATAAGATACCGCCCCACATACTCGAACTAAATGAAACGAAATTTAAATCTTGTATAAAACGCACACTATGCTGCCAAGCATATAATGAAAAGTTGGGGGATTACATCGCTGATAAAAATGCTTGGCTCAACGCTGGTCCAGCTTCACAAGGGCGCATAAACTAGTTAATTAGTATTGAAAATATTGATGGAGCTGCTAAAGTTTGCAAAAACTATCTTTGCATTGTATAAATTCAATCTCTTAGTATTGTATAATTGCATAGCACATGTGTGAGCACTGTGACCATTACCTTCTACGAAACTACGATTTACTGGGTATGTCTTTCATTGACTTGAATGAACTCTGGCGGCTGACAGTATGTCATGCTCGCCCAAATGTTTCGCTGGTGGTGGCGTGTGTGTTGGATCATTAAGTTCCCTTCAAAATGGTTGACCTGAATGGTGCTGATCCATGCGTCATGTTCGTGAACGGGCGCTGTCAGTAGGGACTGGTCATCTCTTAGCTGCCATGGCTTATTTTAATTTTTTAATTGTTTTCATCTTTTTATAATATGTATAATTTCAACATGAATGATGTAACCAATATTTTGTAACAAAATTTTGATTTAAAAGAGTGTCCGTGAAGTTTCTTGCCCTTTCTTCTTCATAGGAACCTACTACGCTTTGGAATGGGCCACTAGCTTCATCTTTCTGGCTGACCGACCTCTTGACAATTCAAAAGTGCCTGTAATTGGTTTATTTGAAATAAATATTTTGAGTTTGAGTTTGAGTTTTGAATTTGTGTTCGTCTAAAAGCGCCATCTTAGGGTCCCCAGTTTGCATATTTATAGGCATCGGAATAGCGATGAGACGACCTCCAAGAGATTGCAGCCTCATTCACTCAGTGGCTCGCTACCGATGCGCTTCATTGCATTTGTTAGCACTGTGTAATACTGTGTGTAAGTTACAGCTGGGCGGCTCACAACAGCTGAGAACTAACGAATAGCTCTTACAGTCTCAGTTGAAGATGAAAAGGTTATCTTAGATGACGTATAACTACAAGTACCTGGGCGGCCGAGCTCTGCTCTGGTGAAAATAGAGAGTGCTCATTTAATAGTATAGAAAAGTTCATACTAACCATATTATTCCATAGTGCCATGATATTACATACTAATTCCATGGTGCCATTATAGTAGGTACTTACTAATTCCATGCTGCCATGTCATTATTCTAAGGTAAAATAACACACTTTGTGATTCTAAGGTGTCATTATTCTTGTGCTAAACTTTGGGCGACCGAGCTCTGCTCGAATGAAAATACGGAGAAAACGAATTTTCCCAGATTAGTGACCTAGCTAGATCGATAGTTCGCCCCGGTAAACCCCTGTTTTGCAACTTTCATTAAAATCGTTTCATTGAAAGAGCCTTTTTGAGAACGTGATTACAAAAACATATGTTGTATATACACAAATATTGCTCGTTTAACCTATACTGTTATAGGTTAAAAAATTTAGTTTTCATCGTAATTTAAGTTGTTTTGGGTAAAATAAATAAAATACAATAATATTATTTTATTCTTTATGCTCAAACAACTTTGATCCAGCGTGTTAGTAAACAATAATGTAACTTATTACTAGTATTAGTACGAGTAGTTACAATACAATAGAGAAGAAGACAAAATAAATATTATTGTGAAAAGGACATCCCCAAATTAGTGATTGTCCTTCTCACAAAACTTTTAATAATCGGAGAGTCGATACTCTCTGCCATAGTTTTTAGAATGCTGTTGCTACTCGCCCACGACCTTGACAACAGCGACGCGGTTTTCTTGCGAATGACGGCGTGGAAGCCGTCAGTTCGGTTTTGCGCAAACATATTAACAATAAACATAGATATATTTAGTAACCTATTTCGCTTAACTTCGCTTCGCTTTTTTTAATAATGAATTTCCGCATGTTTTTATGTAAAAAATTAACGATGGAACTATTTGACAACATTTATTTTCATTTCAAATTCAAACTAATTATCACAGTATGAAACTAAGAACGACAAACCTAGTATTAACTACCGTAAAGAAAAGGCGCTGGTTCTTGGTAGTAAAAACAAAAGTATATTATGTCAATCAAAATAAAAACCAATAGGTAGCAAAAACATAGACAAAAGGTAAAATATTTTATAAGACTTAGTGCAGACTTGCACACCTAGAATACCTATAACTTGGTTGCTTTTTGCCAAAAATAAAAAAGTTTAATTAAGAAGAAAAGTCCCAGACGCCAACGTAATTCTTACAACCAATATGGCAGCAAATGTTGCGACGAAACCATTCCTCATAAACCCGGACTAATACGACACCACTTCAGCTGCATTACGACTTTCGTGACGCCTCAAAACTGAAGAAGAATCGAGTGTCCCAATGTGCATTTAACGTGCTATGATTTATACACTAGCCGCAACGAATCCTGTCCTTGGCCAACAGCCAACTTGCTAACTACGACTAAACACGAGATTTAGCAATTTGAGAACTCCAACACATTAACGCCAAGTTTGGCGGTTGGTGAAAGTATCGCGTATGGATTTTATTGGGTTACGCTGTGATTGTAGGGGGAAGAGGGGAATAATGCAGTGTTGATGGAAAAGTTTCGCAATTTCAGGACTGTTGTTTTGAATTTGATTTGGGATATTACAGTATGTTATTCAGGGTGGATATTTCAGGTTTTCAAGTGTTTTTAATGTACAGTCAGCCTCAAAAAGACATATACATGGACAAGGAACCATTTTATTGTCTACAACCATTGTTTCATAACAATTTAACAATTGGAGAAATTGGGGTACCCCATAAATAAGTATTAAATCATTTGGAAAATCCAAAAGTGCACGACTCATAATGCTCATTTGATCGGATAAAAAAAACTACTTTGAATAAAAGAGCCATTTTCAATAGGGTAATACCTATGGGTAGAAAAAACTATTTAAAAAAAAATAACTACCCAATTAATTGTTTTTTTGCAATCTACGAGTACAATGCTTTCAGGTTTCACACATGATTGACGAAAAAAAAATTAATCGTTTCTGCTGCATTAAATCATAATTTTAAAAGAGTAACGGAGTGGAGTTTCTTCTCCATACGACAATTACCTTTTGGAAGGGGCGACTAGAATCAATTTCATTTTTTGTAATTTTTGACGTTCAAAAGTGCCTTGCATGGGCCTATTTGAAATAAATGATTTAACTTTGACTTTGAAATCAATTTTTGAAAAGTACAGAATTAATCTCCATTAAATTATCTATACAATGGTACATAAATTATGTAATAATATTAAGTAATTAAGTATAAGTAGGTTATGTGTACTATTAGCAGGAGTGTAACAATAAAAACAGTTGCAGAACAAGGCAAAACCAATAAAAAAAATAAAATAAAAAAATAAATTCGTAAAGCACTGTCTAATGCTTCGCATTATGAGTCGTGCAATAAATTACTCAATACACTCATTGCCTTTATAAACTTACGGTTATAGTTGTAAAACTTTCTGAATTTGTAGGGTGGAAAGTTTTAAAATGGCCACACACATGAAAAGAAAACCATCTCTTTATTGGGTCAGTTTTGTTAGAATATAGAAAGAACTAAGTCTCTATTAAATCTATTTTCTAAGTTCCAATCGCAAACCATTGAAGCAAACTTAACCTGCCAGTTCACACACACCCTCGGTTTAAATGAAAAAGAATAAGGTTGTGGCGGCATCTATAATCGCCACATGCGAACTACGCATCAAAGACCTGACGTCACACAACATCCTGACGTCACACAAATCCTGCATCGCGCAATTAGAGTTTACCGCGCGATGGACATTTAAACAAACTCCCAACTTCAACCTCTGGGCAGTTGCCCGCCAGACACGACACCCGTCTGGTCGGAGGATCCTCCTTTGTCTATAGAGGATGAGTGAACTTTACACCCCGTTCCTCATACCCCTAAAAGGTTATGTCTCACAGCACACAAGACCCGGCCGACACATACATAGTATACCTTCCCAAGTGCCTACTTGCTCCAGGGACCTAATAGTTCCTCGCAACTATTTTATTGCTTTCCCCTTCCTAATGACTCTAATGCGATGTTCCGCGTACATTAACAGTTAGACTACACTCAAGATCCCAGTCACTTGCAATTTCCCCACAATTAGACTCCAAACGAGCAATGGAATGACTCCTTACGACTCCCGTCGAGTTTATAAGAGATATTTTTTCAAGTTTCCGCTTTATTACCGAAGTTCTTAATGGCAGTTTTATCCTTAGTAATACGCTATTAATGTAATATCTCTTAGTTGTCTGCGAGTTGCAATATTTTGATAAAATGGGTTTACAAAACCGCTTTGGGGCGCGAACTTGTGGTGAACCTTTGCAAATAAAAAAAGCAAACATAATATTATGATATAACAATAATACCTTTTTAATTCGAGGTGATTATCAGATCTCTGAAAATATTGTTTCCTGAAATGGATAACCAACACCTGGATACCCACAGAATTTTTTGGTACATAGAAATGTACCTATTTTGACCATAGCAATGCACAAACAACTAAATAATTTAAGAAAAGTTGACGTCCAAAATCTTTATCCAAGCAGAAAATCTGTACCAATAAAGCGAACTTTATAATCCGTATTAAAAACGAATTTACCGATAACCGACGTCATTTTGCCATAGTTATGCGCGCTCTCGTTAAAACCTGCAAGAATTCTCGCCTCATTTAGCACTGACGGCCGTAGTGCCGTCTGAGTGCGGCCAAATGTATGGAGAAGAAAATATTACGCGATCTATTTTAAAACGTTCGCATTTGAGACGTGACTTAGACGGGCCACATTCAGTTGTGGTTTGTGTAAAAAAGCCACGTATTTTTGCAGATGTGTGAAGATGGCTTATAATATAAGGTAGGTAGTATATTTTTGTTTTTTATTTTATATTTTTTTATTATTACTTACTGTTTGTATTTCCTGTGCGTGTCCCAAATAAAATATTTTTCTTTCTTTTCCTTTATTTCTATCCTAATCTGTTCCTATACTAAGAGGACAAACGGTGTTATATATAATAAAGAACTGTACGTCTGTGTTCATCTGTTTTGTGGTTTTTATGTTGTATTTCTGAACAAGCATTGTATGCGTTGTGTTTCACAAGAAAAAACGTGTGCGGTCCACATCAAGAACGAAGTCCCTTCTCACGTATAATTTAAAACAAAATTTTCGCAGCCATCATATTGGATTTGCATTTTGCCCTCACTATCGACTTTAGCACCCTCGAAAACTATGAAAACGAACCGTATAACGCTTTTTTGTTACGTGACGTTTTCTACCAGTTCACTCTTACCGCAAAGCGCGTTAAAGAACTGTGTTCCAAAAAACAGTTACATCATGACAAATCTGTGTGTGGAGTGACGTATATTGCTACTAACTGCCTCTCTTCACGAGTTGTGGCTTATGACAACCCTCAACATGGGACATGAAATAATGTGCTCTATATGAATGGTGAGTGTTTTACACAAATAATTACAAGAGATTACGGGTTCCTGCCAAGTCAAAATATGAGCTTGTGGACTTTCTCAGTTAATCCTAGATGGTGGAGACAGTGAAGGTGAAGAAAAACTTTGTGAGCAAACCTAGACCTACTAGAAAGACGGTCAAAAATCACCAACCTGCACTGAAACAATCTTAGTCCGTCTCTGCTGTCTCTAATGCCTACTAGGGAGATAGTACAAGGCAAGTAAATTAAAGTGTCCGTCAACTTTTTAGTCGCATAAAAGTGGCGCGTCTGAACAAACACTAAGGAGGCAGGAAGGCAGCACTCTTAATATAGTCGGGGTATAACATAACGTTCCTCGGTGTTTTGGTAATGGTATGGTAGGTAGGTAGGTACGGTCAACCGTAAGACAGTAGTGACAAGATTATGTTAGGCTGGGATTCTGTTTCATTTAGTTTAGTAATGCAATACTAATACCTATAGTAATACTTACGATTAAGATACTTAAGGGGGCTTCGAAGGCGGTTATGTTTTTCATCCCGTATGTCCGTAGATCTTCTTACATCAATGGTTCCATGTCGTCCGACTAGAATAATATTAAAGAATCCATAAATAACACTATCAAGCTGTACCAATTAGCTTATTTACCGCTTTGACTGAAAAACCATGGTTGTCTTTTGCCAACTCCATGCCTCGATGCCTACCGTTATGCAAATGGCTGCCACGCCATCGAGTCGCAAATCGCAATTCCCATGGTGCATTTAAGAAAGTATGGTGTATCAATGTAGACTTAATTATGGATTGTTGGTGTATTATCGAAATTATTATAATTACTAAAACAGCAATAAAGAGGAAAACACACAATACTACACAATGTTTAAAGTAATTTAGTAAGTACTCATTTTTTATTCTCATGGTCTTAGTTTATGTATTATTATTATTTCTTATTTATGTTAAGCACAAATACATATATATATTTTTATTACTTATATATGTACATACTATGTTCAGCTGAATCACACATATTTCAGTGAAAAATAATACTTACCCGATTCATTACTTCACACGTCGTCGTCACAGGACGTCAATATGTCATTCCATATGTAATTGCTGAAAACCAGCGCTGTTGACGTTAGGTTCGTCCGAAGTCACAGCATTTCGCTGAGCAATGACCTGTTCTTGCACAGATGCGACGCACAGCTTAATTTTTCTTATTATTTGTACAGAAGTAGTTAACTCTGCAATCGGCATTTTGTTTTTGTTATGTTTTTGTTGTCATTTACCAATGTCGCAACAGTAATTACGCAATATTGTCTTTGGTCCGTGGCCTCGACATCAACCACATTGAAACACCACATAGGAACAACATTGTCAAACTTTTATTTATTGGTTGAATTGGATACTTTTGTATGTGTGTACCTATTTTATGTTAGTTTTTCTTTAAATGTGCGTTTTGTTTGTGCAGAATAAACAATTTTTCTTTCTTTCTTTCTTTTTTTTTGACACTTTAGCCACGAAAGCCGCAAGGAAATAAAAGTGCCGCACACCCATGTAAAAATTTGACATTGGAAGTCAAATTTTTACATGGGTGTGCGGTTGATTGAACTACTATAGTAAGGGGACTACAGGACTTAAACGTGCCTAAACGCAAGTTTTATAATGCCTAAAAGTATATGATCCACTGCAGTAAACTAAATTAGATATATCCTAGTAAGATAGTGTGTTGAAAACAAAATACAACTCATTTGATACGATAGAAAAAAATCACGAAGATACCTCAAAAAATTGCTTTTAACGATCGATTTAAAATCATATTAATATACATGTATATTGCGTAATCATTCTGGTTTTATGTCAGATTATTCTACAAGCAACATACTACCATAATAATGTTTTAATTTTTTAGTCCAATCAATAGATTTTTGTAAATAGATAATTACTTCAAGGGTTCTTTAAGGTTGTCTGTAAAAGATCGATTTTAGCGATAAGACCGCATTGTGTCACCCTATGTAAAATGTCTACATTTATATCTGTATTTTTTATGGTGTACATAATAAAGAATATTCTATTCTATTCTATTCTTCATATTTTGCAATAAATTACCTGCGCTGTGTCATCGCGCTTCTCTTTCTTTTCTATGCAGTCCGACAGTGACCGCGCTTTAGCTGTTGTAAGCCTCTTTAAGAATTATTTATTTACTGTCTTCCTTGGTCTAGTGGTCCCAAGCGCTACTGCTGAGCATGAGGTCCTGAGTTCGACTTCGGACTCCAGCTCTGGCAAAGTGTTATTGTGTTATTTAATCTGGTATTTCACAGTAGCAGCCCGAAATCTGGATTTGTGCTCGTAAGAAGACAAAAGAAAAGTTTTTTTTTTTTTTTTTGTTTCTTTTTTACTGAGTTTCCTTGAAAGAACATGGAAAAATCAGCTGAGTGAATTAAGAGTAGGAATGCAATAAAATAAAGATGATTTCCTTCACTATATTAAAGAAATAAAATTGCTCAAAGTAAAGTACATTCCTGGAAGGGTTCGAACCCAGTATCTAACTCGCGGCCACCACCAATTCTCACCGATTTTAATAAAAATAAAATCCGAATCACGCAGTAAATTATAACGGTATTATAAATTCAGAGAGCCCTATATACGGCTAAAGTAATTGTTATACAGAATTAATGTAACACCCTTCGCCTATGAACATCCGCAGGGATCCCGTACATGGTATATTGAATTAAATGCTCCATTCAATTAATTAATTTGATGGCATGTTAGGTTATTGCGTTTGATTTCGCTTGTGGTATTTACTGTTTATATTTTGACAGCTAAATATTAATAAACCAAAGGTAAACGTTAAAGCCGAATTTTGTGTATTTTGATGCTTTATTTGGCAGGGAAAATGGTAAATAAATACTGAAAGATATTAAATGTAACTGAGGTTCCAATGCTTATCAAATAGGAAAATTTAGTTTAAATAAGATTACTTCCATTTTAAAGAAGAGTGACTTAAAATAACTTGTAATTTTAACTATATTCCCAATTGCCGTCTTCAGCTCATACAAATAAACTTTAGATACATCCTTGAGGACCATATTACAGACTCACAGACGACAATATAGCGCCAAAACGCAAATAACTTTACAATGTACCGTTAAATACGTCACCAATAACGAGTAACTGGTTACAAACACGTGTTTTTAATTTACCCTTGTAACGTTTACCAAGTTTTAATCGTACATAAGACAATTACTTAGGAAGAGTAATGATCGTGCCGCGGTAAGCTAGCAAGATTAATTGAGAGAGAGCACAATAAAAAGCCTCCGGGATCCCTATTTGTGTTAGTACAGGTGCTACTAATATGATTATGTCGTTCGGTGTCGGAGTCCCCTTGAGTTATAGATAGATAGATATTAATATGGTGTATAGAGAGTATAGCTACTGTTGGTATTTGTCTGTTTCTTATTTGAGTAAGAAATAAAGAGAAAGCAATGTCATTTTATTGGACCCCCTCCAATTACAAAGCCGAAAGTTTTATGCTCCTTTGATTCATACCTTTCGGTACAATAGCTTCTTACTGGTAATTTAATTTTCACGCCTTTACCTACCATAAAATCCTTAATAGAGCCTTTAAAAGTCAACAAGCAGTGTGCCCGATGGGAATTCCTATCGACAAAAATTACGAACTTTCATTTCTTCCGCTGTTTTACCCCTTCAGGGGATGATTTTTCTAAAAATTTTCCTGAGTGTTCACTTTTTCATTATAAAAGGAACTCTTGTTAAAGCTTCTTGACTCAGTGGTTTAGGCTGTGTGTTGTCTGTCAGTGAATTTAAGTGTTTTTAAAGTAACAGTAACATATTTTAAAACAAAACAATCAAATAAACTAGACGACAGGGACATGTTTACTCATGGCAACTGTTTAGTGAAACATGCCAGCAGCCAGGGAAAAAATAACTCGGCCCATTAACCAGGACGAAATATTACTAACCTAACCGATGCGACATGATGTAGATGTTGCATTTACCCCCGCTCCACTCGGGGCTCGGCGAAGATTGGTGCCATTGTAGGAAGGCTGGAAAAAACATTATGTTTTATGATATGTTCCTACATAAATATTAATAACATAACATGTCATCTTGCCTGTATTTCCCTGAGGAGCAAGCAGTTCTATCTATAGTATACGCACATTTCCGCAATTATGTTTAAGTAGACCGCATGTCGGTGTTAACACAATGACTTTCAACTGGCATAGCGCAGTACGGAGTTTCTTTAGAATGTGAGGCCAGCCTCATTCAACTCAGGCTAGCGCAGTCCACTGCTGGACATAAGCCACCCAGCCAACCAGCCAACTTTAAATACTAGTTTTATAATCACTGACGTACGACCCTATTAACTTAATGTTAAAGGGCAGAAATACAGACTCAGTGCTGCTACTGAGAAATTATATTTGGAAAACTAAATAGCACTACTCGACCTAGAGATCGAACCTTAGACCTCACATGCGACCAACGACATAGCTGAGGTAGAGTTGAATAAAAACAAAAGGCAATACATAACATAACAAATGCCTGTTTTCCCCGAAGGTTTAGGCAGAAGTGTACTGAAGTACACCCACATAAGAATAACAAAAGAATTTCAATTAAATGTTTTCTAGAAACATTTAGGTACTTGACAAGATTATTCCATCGTTGACAAGGTATCTACGATTATATCAAAAAGCAAAAAACCTACGTTGCATCCCGTATAATATTTCAAGCAGCCAAAGAGAAAAATAACACAAGTTAGTACTTGTGTTATTTTTCGTCACAACATCAAAGGCAATGTATTTTTGAAACAATTGGTATCGGAAATAATGCACAAGTTATGTTACATTACTTGCCGATCAACTTGGGGGTAACCCAACGCGTTTCCTTTGTTCAACCTTATAACTTATACGCGAATAATATAGCCTTTAGCGTGACTATTTTTCTTTTGTAGATGGAAAATACAATAAAATAAATGTTTAAGTGATCATTTTGTTGAACGAAGGTTTATTATAAAAAAAAAATGTTCAATTGTACCGTTATAATTATATGAGAAAACTGAAATTGAAGTAAAGACAAAATAAGTTAAAAGTTATCTGTAACTTCATCGACACTTTGTACCCTTCAATTTGTAATAGAATAATTCTGATTTGCAGTAGAATGCCAATGGTCGTATGATCGTAGCAGTAGACTATATATATTATAACTTTTAACTTTTCTATTAAACTAAAAACTTTTTATTAATTCACAGAGTAGGTGCTATTTTTTTTTTTTTTTTTTTATACTGGGCTTTTTGCCTTTAATATTAAACCTACTATGTATTATATTTTTTTATAATGGGCGTTTTATTTGTGCAGAATAAACAATTCTTTCCAATGCATTATGATAATAGTCTCACCAAATCAACACTCTTCTAGATGAATTTTTCCAAGCAAAATTACTACTACTAAACGTACACATAGGACAGCATCAACATATCTCATTTCCTACAAAATGTATGGGGAAAGTTTTTTGTGATATCTGACCTTTCTAGTAAGTACTCAAACCTCAGAGTTTTTAATTCTTGTAAGAAAGAGAAATGATTAGCTTAAAAAAAGTTTTTGTGCAAACTGCCCAATTTCTTGCTGACTGTATGTGTATACGTGTACTGTGTTTTTTTTTTCAAAATCTGTGAGTGCAGATCAAAATGTCTCAAAAAGTTAAGGACAGTCTCCTAAGACCGTTTTCTTGTAGCGATAACGGTTATGGTACCTGTGCTTACTGCCCCATCTCCAAAATCCACCCTGTATAAGGTACTGTACAGCCTCACCCGAATTCCCCATAATTTCCTTTTATCAAATCAACGTCAAGCAAGCAACCTCTATCTCACGTCGCTCTCAATATTGGAGCCGTTCCAAATGGAGAAAACATTGTCTTAGCATCGGAACGACCTCACCTAAGTATAATATGGTTCCATAACAGTCGTCACGGCTGTTATCACAAAGGGGGTAAACAGAAGTGTATGCCTATTTCCTATACATCGCTTAGAGCTAATAGTTATCCTGGAAAAGTGCTTTTATGCCATAGTATGAGATTGATTATTTAAATAAAAAGAAAGAAAAAGTATTTATTGGGACTCGCAGTGGAGATCACAAACTAAACATATCATATAAAAATTACTTAACTAAACATAAATATATAAATAAAATAAAACAATAAAAATACCTGCAAAATGAAAAGTAAAGGCATCTAGTATGAAAATAAGAAGATAGTCAAATAAGACGATTTTTTTATGCCAATCAAGTCTCTGTCCCACTACTCTGCAATATAATTTTCATGTTAGTTGTTGAGATTGAAAATATCAATAATTTATTTATTTATCCTATCAATAAACAATAATTTAAGTTAACCTGCACACTACCTCGACAACAGCGAGTCTATTCTGTAAAAATCTCACAGAGAAAACTTAAGTGAAGTGAGCTGGCATTCCACCTGCTGGGGATTTACACTTGGCAGCTCACTTCAAGCTCACTTCACCCAAGTTTTCACAGTGAGATTTATACAGAACAGATTTTCTACTTTCTACAGAGAGACGACTTTCTACAGAGAGAAATTGGCGAAGGATTTAAATTCTAAGTTTTATTTTATAGAAACATCTGCAAGGAGAATCAAAGAGCATATTAGTTTGTGAATGTTATGTTCATTTAATCATCAATCTGAGACGAAACTTTGTCTGGGTGCGAAGCGGTTGTTGATCGGCTGATTCAACCGCTTCGCACCCAGACAAAGTTTCGCAGATGTTTCTATAAAATAAAACTTAGAATTTAAATCCTTCGCCAATTTCTCTCTGTAGAATGTCGCGCATCGTCGACTACCGAGTACTACCGAATCATCCAATTTGGTTAATATTCGCCCTAAAATGTTATAGCTCATGGGGTTATATTGTTAAGCGTCTATGGGTACGGGCGATGCATAGAAACGTGCATTTAAGGGTTCGAAACTGGTAATCCTGGTTGAATGTCATGTAATCTGATGAAATTGTTGATTTGCTTATTTCCACTGCGTTCCCAGAATTCTGATAGGGTTATTTTCAATGATGATTAGTAAACACAGTCAGGGCTGGGAATTAAATTGTTTGTTTTTCTTAGTACCTAATTGTCCATTGCTAAACAATACGCTTCAAAAAATATAAAATGAAATCATTGCTGAGCAAAGTTAAGTAGGTACTGCCGATCTCTTCGTGAAAACTAACATAATAATCTCATCGTGAAAACTAAGGTAAAGTGCTCACTTCAGAGCTGTCATTCCAGCTGATACTAGGGGATTGACACTATTGACTTCAAGCTCACTTCACCTCAGCTTTCACGGTGAGATTTTTACAGAATAGGTCACCAGGACTCTAAAGCAGTGAACTGTAAATGATTGATTGGCAAGATAACAGATATAGATAAATGAGATAATGACTAAAACTCACTATAAGGGCTCATCTTGTACATTCAAAGATATTATGGAAAAATCACTAATGGCGAGTAGATTATGTTCTTATTCTTCCTTCTTTTCATTTACTATTATGTACATCTATCTAATCCCTTGTGGGTTCCTATTTAATGATAAATAAATAAAGAAATAAATTCAGTCTTAATTACCCCAAGATTACTTTAAATTCGTTTTTTCTTTACATTCATGGAATTTGTTATCATTTAATTGTGCTTTTGTGTGTTGTGCTATTTATTTTGTGTGCACTTAATAAATGGTTATGTATCTCTTTATCTAAAATCTGCCAGTAAGGAAGTCGATCCAGACAATCGACGGGCTTAAGCAAGTCCATACAGTCGCGAGCTTACTGTCGCTCAGCCGACCGTTGACGGTAAGTCTCTCCATACCGACGCAAACTACCCGAAAATCCCCTAAATGCCCATCATATCGCAACCCTGACGACACCATAAAAGTAAATTACGTGACATACTCATCCCGAAGCTGGTCTTTTGTCGTTCCAGATTTATCTCCGACATTAGCCGAAGACACACGAAGATAAAACTTAGTTTACGACCATTCGCCACTATATTTGGACGATATTCCTTTTGATACGCGATGTTATTTGTCGAGCATTCAGAGAAGCCATTTTATTGGTGAGTCTGAATTAGGATAATAAGGTAAGAGGTATACGAGTCAAGTATTTTGTTAGACGTCGTAATTTATTGTGAAGATTTTGCGTCTGATAAAAATGTGGTTACGTCAAATTACCCAAGTCATAAGAACAACAGAATTCAGTAAGGTATTTTTATTTTTTTGCATTGTCGTCAAATGGCCTACAAAGAGATGGCAAAGCCGCGTGCTCTATTTTTGGAGAAAGGATACATAAATCAAAGTCTATCAATCTGTCAGCAGACGAAGACAGGTGTTACTTCCAAATACTGATTGTAGTCTTACCTTTATCTTAAAATATACTCGTGTAATGTCAATGTTTTTTATAGAACATTTTTATCAGTTCATGAACAACAGTACGCCTTTTAGATTTTAGATAATACATTATGGCACAATTGATGTTACTTACGACAATTTAAAAGTCAACTTCGTTACACAAACAAAGAAATGCAGTCCTGGAAACTACTTACTTTGTAAGGTAAATGTACTTGCAGCTCAGTTTCAAATAGCAACCGTTTTTCCTCTCGGCTCCATATTCATCAAATGAGGAATGAGGAACAAATGTTTTCAAACAATCACCGAACTTGTCTGCATAAGTCAATGAGTGTCTGCAGAGCAAAGGACCAATTACCCCTCCCCCTTCTCCTCCCCGCACAAGCCCACAAGTGGTGCATTCTGTAAAAGTTTCCTCTAAAAGGCTGATTAACTAAATTAGCTACCGTTGAAGTCAATTACGGAGTTGGTTCAGATAATTTGTATAAAGTTTGGAGGTAACAATGTGATGTAGGCACTTATTAGTGTTCTACTTTAAGAACTGTGCTTCTGTGTATGGAAGATGTAGGTTGTCAGTTTTACGCAATCTGTGCCAGTTTATTAAAAAAAAATACATAGTGAGCTTTGGGCGTATTTAAGCAACAATTACCTCAGCAACATTTTACATACAATGACATCCCCAATTAAACTGGTATCATTTTATTGCACTTACGCTCACGTATTTTTTACAATGCGCGCGACAAAAAGGTATGAAGCTGTCCGATGCAAATTTAATGGACTATCAAGTTTATAGTCACGCACGTAAAGCATCAACTTTATTGTGGCTTTTACAACGCTTTTGGTGATTTCATCTGCACTCCAGTGTACGTGGTTGCTCGTTTTTATATGTCCAGTTAATGTGAACTAATGTGTACGATTATGTTGACGTTTTGGGGAGTGGGCTTATTTTTCGTGTTTCAAGGCTTATCCCTCTCTCGTGTTGGTTTGTGTCAGCTGTACTTAATGTACCCGGAAAATTGGCAGAATAAACTAAGAGATGTACGAAATACAGCACAATATTCGGCCGTTTAAAAGACATACACAATATTAGTAAAAGTTTCTGCAATAGAGAACAAAACGAAAAAATATGAAAACCCTTAGTAAACTTTAATTAAAACGTAAATTCAACAAAAATTTCGTAACAAAAGGAATACCTAATCGATTCAACGAAACGGTCATCAGTTCATAATAAATTCTATCTCCATCAAAGCTACTCAATTGAATATCGATTAAAGAATAGGAACCGAAAATATTTCTAAATAAGCCATTTCAAAAGGACGTCGTCAATGTAAACGAATTGTAATTCAGGTAAAAGATTTAGCGAATATTTAATGTTTAAATTGGGCTTTTTGCGACCTCGGAGGTTAATGTAAAATGAAATTTTAAACAAAAATACTAGCCTTCTACCAGACGACACCGACGATTGGTTGAGATGGTACAAGATAAAGATGAAAGCGGAATATTATTTACTTTACTTTAGTCATCACCATCGTCACTGACATTCACAGTTTACCTGCTGCTAGCAATAAGCCACTCGCTCCTTTAAAACGAATAGTGGTATCTATCTCAGAAGATAAATTATAATGAACCAAAAAATACTTTGCTGGCAGGCACATACATTTTTCACTCAGCATTTATATACAGCCATTCGTACATTGTGCCGGTACATAAGTAGAACAATTAGCAATAATTATATTTTACTCTGCGATCAGCATTTTGTTTTGGTTGTCATTTGTTTATGTCACAAGAGCAGTGAACGAAAATAAACATGGAAGCATACCTAGCTCTAAAAAATGACCCAACGCAGATTGCGCCGCGGTGGGCGGGGCTTACCGATTGCGCCGGCCACGCTTTTAGTTCATTTGCAGTAGGCAACAGCGGCGGTCGACTATTATTTACCGGTTTTTGCGTGTTAAATATTTAAAAATGCCTTCTTGTGCAGTGAAGTCATGTATAAATAAATCAAATTTGCATAAAAAAAATACTGGAATTAGTTTTCACGTATAAGTAAATGGCTATTTATTATACATATTTCTATTAAAAATGAAGTCGGTTTGAATTATGCCACGAAGTCTATGGGGATGATGTTATGCTATGTTATGACAACCAAACAATTTACTTTTCTACTTGACAATAATTACATATTTTATTAAGACTATTTTTCTATGTTCTTCTTCAGTAGATAGTGGCACGTTTTGAGTAGGTCCTGCTCAAAACGTGCCACTATCTATTGAAGAGAACAACTGATATGTATTTACAACAATGCTAGATTCAAACACGCAATTGCCAGATACGATTGAGCAAATAATTGGATATGTTTCCGGGTTCGTAGCAAAAAAATTAAATTCCAAAATCAATTGCGAAGAATGCACAGAATGTTTATTTGCAAGCGAAAAACTGTATTTTCACCAATTAATATGTCTTAAAAACTGGTGGATTGGCGTATCCCTCAGTAGCTTTGTTTAAAGTATATTACCGTTCTGAGTGTGTTCTACGAAATATTATGAAAGTTCAATCAGGAAAATGTTTAACCAGGAAGCACAACCTGACTGTAATATCAAACAAATGCTTTCAATGTGACAAGCTATAATGACATATTTAACTTTTTGAAAAAGCACCCTACTGGTATCCCACCCCACGACATACCGCTACAAAAAGTATTGTTCAAGAATTCCTTAAAATTCGTTTGCATTATATTGCCAACAATGATTCTCTACTGCACTCATCACGGCAGAAATTGAATAAACTAATAATTTTCCCGAGGCACGTAGGTAATAGTCAAATGTCAAAGACAGTAATAACATTGGGATTCATGTTCGTTATGTTCATGATTGAGCAATAATAATGTCTGTAGTTTCTGCCTACCCACATGGAAAGAAGGCGTGAGTTTATGTATGTAACTGATATTGTATAGATACCTAAATTGTGAATAATAATTTAAAAAAATTAAAAGCAAATAAACCTTTAAAAAAAAAGATTTTATTTAAATGTTCTAAAAATAAGAAAATAAAATCGTCTTTTAAAATTTTAACTATCAACTTATAACCTCATAATACACAATTTATACGATCATAGAAGCTTGTCGCGCGGTTTACTTGTGTAAATAACCTAGTACCTATTTAGGTTTAAAGATACTTTATTCTCAATAAAAACATAACATGTCGCTTACTTGAGAACAATACTATTACTTAAATACTAATTTAGGTTCGACTACATCCTTCACAGACTAATTAGAAAGTACTCGAAACTCGACCCACCCAACGCATTCATTTTTCGAGTAATGTCCGGTTTGCGATTAGATATAGGCTAAGTTGGGTTTTGAATGCATTGAATGAGTGCAGATTTCTTATGCGTGAGGGTATTTTATTGTATAGCTGTGCTCCTTCAAATGTAAGCATTTTTTTTCCATAATTGGTTCTGGTTTTTGGTAAGACTAATAAACTTGCTCGTCGTGTGCTTCGTTGACTAACTTGTTTGTATTGAGTAAGTGTGATATTTGTGTGAATGTTTTTGTTAAGAACTTTTTTGATAAAGATACATGTGTTATAGATGTAAAGTTGCTTTATGTTCATTATTTTTGTGTCTCTGTATATTTTAGTCGTCGATGTTAAGTACGGATAGTTGAAGAGCAATTTTATTAGTTTGTTTTGGGAAATTTGTAGTTGCGATAGTTTAGTTTTTGCAGCACTACCCCATATTTCGATCAAGTATAGTAGATGTGGCTTCACTAGGGAATTATAGATGGTGTATCGCAAACCCCGTGGAATGCACCTTACTACGTTGTGCAGAGCTCCGACTAGTGTCGAGAGCTTGTTCTTTACGTAGTCGATGTGAGCGTTCCAGGTAAGGGAACTGTCTATTCTAAGCCCGAGATATTTTTCGCAAGTTTTTAGCTGTAGCTGCTCATTGTTAATTGTGAGTGGGTTAAATGGGGGAATGTGTTTATTTTTTGCCTTGTATATTACATAACACGTTTTGGAGGTATTTATTGTTAGAAGGTTCAGCTGAAACCACGTGAATAGGGAATTTAAGTCCTCTTGGGCTTGTAAAATAATGTCATGAATCGAAGGCCCGAAGTAAAATAAGCATGTATCATCGGCATACAAGGTAAGATGACCGTGTAACTTGATTTCATTTATATTATTTATGTATATTTGAAATCGGACGATAATTGCCCGGATCAGTGGTATTTCCCGATTTGTAAACCGGAGTTACTTTTGCTATTTTTAATGATTCAGGAAAGTTTCCATCGGCTAGTAATTTATTAAAGCATTTGCTTAGGGTATTTGCAATTAGGTTTTTGGTGCATTTTATTACTTTAGTATTAATGCCATCTATGCCCGTGCTACAGCTTGAATCAAGGTTTGTAATTATTTTAAGTATCTCTATAGCAGAACAGGGATTAAAACTGGACAGCCCTTCGTGGTCTTTAGGAGAAGAAGTCGGCAATGCGCGGTCACAATCATTATGAAATATGGCAGGTATTTCATTCGCTAGCAAGGGTCCTATCGTGGAAAAGTAATCATTAAAGATTTGACAAATGTCGTTGGGTTCTGTAGTGCTTTTCGAATTAATTACTAGTTTTGAAGGAACACAGCTTTGGTTTGTTTTATTATTTGTTAAGGAGTTAATTAGACCCCACATGTTTTTGGGTTTTTTGATACATTTAGTAAATGCTTCATAGTAGAAGTTATTTTTTGTTCCTGTTATTAGTTTAGCTACACAGTCTCTTTTTTTAACAAATGCTTCTTTGATTACTTCATTGTCAGGATTGCTTTTAAGTTCCGTCCCCATAATATTCCTTAGATTGATTTCGGCTATAATCTCTTTGTTAATCCAGTCTTTTTGTGGTAGGTTGAGTATTTTAGTCTTCGTAACTCTGCTTTTTTCTACACATGACTTTATCACATCCTCTAATGCCAGGTAATCATTATGAGGGTTCTCATATTCGGTTCTTTCCATGAGGTTGTATAAGTTTGTGTAATTTATTGCTTCGTACTGAGCTCGCAATTGTCGGGGGGATTTTACTTTCTTGAGTTCTAAGTACATTTGATAGTGGTCGGACATAGAAGATTTAAATATTACCATGTGGAATTTGTCGTCTTTTAAATTTGTGCTGATGTGGTCAATAATACTTTTTTTTGTTTTCGAATCCCTTGTGCAGTATTTTTTGGTTATCTTATTCAGTAGTACGTACCCAGCCTCTTTAGTTGCTGCTTTGTATTGCTTAGTCTCTTTGCTGGTTTTAGCTAATAGATCGATGTTGAAATCGCCGAAAACGATTGCTCTCTTTCTTCGTTGTAGCTGGGACTCATATTCTTCAAGGAACTCCTTGTAGTTGGTGTTACCAGGGTTGTATATTACTCCGATTTCAAAAGCATGCCTTTCTAAGTGTATCCATAAGTAATTATTTCCACCTGAGTACTTAGACTCCGATAAACTATGTTTCAGATCGTTGTGGATGAATGCTGAAACTCCTCCGCCTTTTGAGTCTGTTCTATAACTGTAATAATGGGTATAATTCTCAATTTGCAGTACCAAAGCTTGGGTTTCCGACCCTATCCAGGTTTCTGTTACTAGAATGCCATGTGTGGTTTTTGGTAATGATTTTAGGATGCATTTTAGCTCGTCTAACTTCCCGCTTTTCCTTATACTTCTAGCATTTAGGTATAAAAATCTTAGTCGTGATTTGCCAGTGTTAATAGTGCGATAGTCATTAAGTACTTGATAGGTGTTACAGTACATATCCGCAGTTATATTGTCGCTGGTTAATTGGGGTTTTTTGGAGACTTTTTTACAACTGTTGGTGTCCCGTGTATGTATTTTATTGTAAGGTCAGTCTCACCATCATTTTGACGGCGTGCTAGTTCTTCCTTCAGATTTTTCAGATATAGCTGCTGTGTCGGAGTTTGGTCCGAAAATACTTTTATATTTTGTGGTAGCTTGTCTCTGTTTTGTAGAAGGTATTTAGCAGAATCTGAAGTGTTGAACCATGCTTTAATGCTGCGGTGTTTTCCATGTGTGTACTTTCCAATTCTAAAAATCTTTATGGGTTTTGGAAGATCTTGGCACACCTTGGTTGTAATTTCCCAGACCTCTTGTTCGTCTTTAGACATTCTGTCTTGTGCGTCATTGGCAGTTTGCTCCGGTACCCCAACTATGATGATGTTTTTTTCTCTGGCTTTCCGATCTGTTACCTCTTTAATTACTTGTTCATTCGAATAGAGTTGGTTATTTATTTTAGACGAGTCTGGTTGGAACAGGAATGATTGCTTAAGAGCACTAAGGTCTGACTCAAGTGATACTATTTTCTGTTGATCCTGTCCGACTTGTTTTTCTACGTGTGACACAGTTGACTGTAGTTCTTTTTGCCCTTGTGCAATGTTAGACGTTGAAGATTTGATCTCATTAATCTGAGTTGTGTTTTCACGAGTCAAGTGCATTGTTTGCTCGTTAGATAATTTTAGTTCAGATATTTGCGTATTGACCTGTATTAAGCTTTCCTGCATTTTACTTATGATCTGCTCATTGGATCCTACATATTTTTCTAGTAATTGGCCGATACGTCCTAATTCCGATCTGATTTCTTTTATTTCATCAGCATATTCACAGTTATGATCTGACGGCGGTTGTTTACGTTTACACCGGAAGGTAATTTGAGAATCTGCTGCGAGCGCACTTAGATTCGATAGGTCGGGGGAGCTGTGTGTAGTGCCTATGTTACAACTTGCATTCGTACCGATAGGTGTACCGGGTGTACGTGATGGTGGCGATCTTTGTACACTCATTGTAGTTAATATAATTCGTATCCAAAAGCAATCAACGTATGTAAAACTTCACACAAAATTTTTATGTAAATAATAAGGTAATCTATATTAAATTATTCAACTTACTATTCAGTACACAAACGCAGAGTCACTGTGCGAAAGAGTCAAAAAATATCCACTGCACTTTTTTCTCTAAATTAATTGAGTAGGTACCTTAATCTGCTGGTATTTTTTTTTGCAAACCTCGCGACAAGCTTTTATGATCATACAAATTGTGTTTTTTTTTTAAAAGGTTTTTTGCTTTTAATTTATTTTTTACTTTTTAGTTAATTCCATATTGCAGAAGTGCATAAAAAATAACTATTTCGCCATCTTGAATGTTCCGCCATATTGGATTTAGAATGACGTCAGATTATTTTTCGAGTTACTCTCAAGAAGCCATTTCATTTGATACCCATATTGCAGAAGTGCATAAAAAATTACTATTCCGCCATCTTGAATGTTCCGCCATATTAGATTTAGAATGACGTCACATTATTTTTCGAATTACTCTCAACAAGCCCTTTCATTTGATACCCATATTGCAGAAGTGCAAAAAATAACTATTCCGCCATCTTGGATGTTCCGCCATATAGGATTTAGAATGACGTCACACAGCTTATCGTGTATTGTCATCCAAACTAAACGTGTATACAAAATTTCAGCTCAATCGGTTGAAGATATATGCTTCAAAATTGAGTAACAAGATTTCACGCGAACAAACATACATACATACATTGCAAGTTAAATAAAAGCTTTTAAAAAATAGACCACACTTTTTTTTATTTACCTTATAATTTTAGCATACATACCTACCTATTACTCCCTAAACACTGCTATATTTACAGACCTTATAACAACACTGTTGCCATACGGTTCATAAAACATAAATATTTTATCATAATTCTATTTATTAATACCATCAATATCACGATTAATTATTTCCGTTGCACCTTATTACATAAAAAACCCCCGGCAACGAATGGTGGGCGTAGCGGCGTCGTAGAAATGTCGTTAGTGGCCTATACCTAACATAGTAATTTAAACCCAAAATATCAGCAAATAAGGTTCATTTTTAACTGTGCATCCAGAGTAGTAATAATATTGAATGTTTGATTTCGCGAATCAGCGACGGGTTTTCGATGTGTCACTTGTGTCAGTTTGTTTGGGATTTTGTGTCAAGAGGCGCACTTAGTTCCCTTGAAGTAATGCTTCCATGTTTATTTTCGTTCACTGCACAAGAGTAAATTACGCAATATTGTCTTTGATCCATGGCCTTGACATCAACCAATGAACAACATTGTTTTTATTTTTTTAGTTTTATTTATTGGTTGAATACGAGGTCTTTGGCTACTTTTATATGTGTGTACTTC
The DNA here is from genome assembly GCA_916701695.1 of Agrochola macilenta. Taxonomy (NCBI): domain Eukaryota; kingdom Metazoa; phylum Arthropoda; class Insecta; order Lepidoptera; family Noctuidae; genus Agrochola; species Agrochola macilenta. Next base: position 1,260,949 of record OU753554.1, on the reverse strand, counting down.
ATGTCTTTTTGTCTTTAATGTGCGTTTTGTTTGTGCAGAATAAACAATTTTTCTTTCCTCTTTTTTCTTTTTCAATATAGATACTTACACTTACTTACTTTATTCGATCTGAAACAACTTGCATATTTTAAAAGGTTTTCTTCATTCATCGCTGTTGCACCACCACTCAGACCACTCCCAAACAAAATAAGGTTCGTAATAAAATTTCTGTACACAACGTAAGCGGTTTATGAGTTTCCTATTTAGCTCTGCTGTTGTATTGGAATTGAATTTTTTCCCTTTCTTCCACCTGAGCGTTCTGTTTGCGCCAATTGTTGCCCCCTTGTGCCTCAATTTGTTTTGCCTAAGTATCTGCCACGAATAAGTTAGGTACTGGAGTGTTCGTAAGTTTCTGAATCCCGACGCTTGTTACCTTATTGCGCCGTTGAGGTTTATTGCTCGGCGCACTACGCTTTCTCTCGATTTCTGAAAGTCTGATCAAGTAAAATCAATAAAATGTTATGTTCGCTGAAAGGATAATTAACGTTTTATTTATGAATATTGGATGTCTAAACAAATGCTAGACAGAGATCTGATAACAGAAGAACTTTTAAATGCGTATTGTAGCCTGTTCAATCGATGCACGCAAACAATATTGGAACGCAAATTAAGAGAATCTTAACAGGCACTTACTTTTTCAAGGTTCATCTTTCATAAGACCATGACGTTATAAAATTTGAATTATAGCAACAAACGACTTAATATGTGCAAAACATTGTTCGACTTTTGCGTTGTCGTTCGCGCATTCTTCAAACATAGCACTCCATTGTAAACTTCTCCGTGGCACTTATCCGACTTTATTGGATCCGCGATAGAAATGTCTTGTCGAGCGTTCTTAAGACTGTTTATATTGGATAACGCCCTATTGAACGTTTAATACATTGTCCAAAGAAATGTAAATATTGAGTTTAAAGGTGTTTTTTTAACATCAACAATTTGACGAAGTTTTCTTCTTACACAACATTCTTAAGAAAAACAAAATAAAGTCTTGTTTTCAAAAGATAATAGGTAAAGACAGGTTACCGAGTAACACACAAAATTCCACAAAATTCCACAAAATTTGTGGAATGAGTAAAAATGAAACTGAAACTAGTAATAATTATTTATTTGTATATAATCACTTTAGCTAAAAAACAATTAACTAATATGTTATGTTATTAGTAATATTTCGTATTATAGCATTCGTATAAAATAAGTAAAACAATCTACTGAAACTTACATTATATCAATAATATGCCTTATTCTTAATAACTAACTAATTATTAACCTATCCAATTTACCCAAAATTTTACCCCGTTTACCTACTTAAAAAACACCCTATCATGATCCCAAACTACCTTGCCTTACGTACATCATAACAGTTCTTTTTACCCGTAACAAAATTTACATTTGGGGCGATATGTAGCGGCCAATTAAGGCTAAACTTGTCATAGGAACAGTAAACTGTAATTAGTAGAACCTTATCTACGTCACCGATCTAGGGTTGTACTGCTTGGACATTGTGACATAACGTAGATGTTACTCGCGAATCTGAGAAACAATTAGACGTTATTCTGTAATTTTTAATTGACGTAAACCTGTGGACCATCTATTAAGAATACTTTATGCTATCAGGGCTCTTGATCTTTAGGACGATGACGGTAAATAGCTGTAATAACTACCTATTATTGTAGGTACCAAACATAACTGGTGAACAAGTCTGCATAACCCTTCAGGGAAACAAGGCATGATTTTATGAAGAATATTACCTTTTCTTGTGTTATTGTAGGTACTTAACTACTATTGACGTGTAAAAGTGTTTGTATAAACTTACAAAAATAAAATAGTTTGTATATAATATCGCCCATGGGTGCGAAAAATTATCGAAAGTTAACTTTCAATATTTTTTTTTTATTATCGTTTGCCATATCTCGTATGTGATTGGCTCGATTTGGATTATGTTTATTATTTCTAAAAGCATATGAGTTATTTTATCGGATTAACAATTTATTTTTTACTGTCGATTATTTTCTAAAAAAAACTATAAAATAATAGAGGGATACAGAAAAAAAAAAAAGATAGACCCCCTTTTTAAGGTAATTTTCGAAAATTTGTCATTTATATTCAGAAAAATACGGGCTGGCACATGCCCATGGGCGACATTGTTTATATGAATGCTCATTTTATAACAATGCTAAATTGTGATCAAAAATGTTCATTCTTTTAGTTCTCGGGTAGCACGTTTTGACATTACTTTTAAACTTATTTTATTATCTAGCTCTAATAAAAACGAAACGAAGGTGATGAAAAACACGTAACTGTACTATTCCCGTTCTCATTGTAACTTCATCCTCGTGACCAACTCAACTGTAAACTCACGTAAAAAGTATTTCATACCAACATCCGGCGAGGTCGACGTTTGGCCGGAAACGGTAATCGGCCGCCGGAAGTAGCCCCGCTGTTTATTGTTGACTACAGCCCTGCTTGCACCACAATTGGAGCCTTTCGCCGCAATCATACGACTTCAATTCACTGTAATAATAGAGTGCACTAGGTACTCAGAAGTAGTTATTGTTTAACTTTAGTTCTGTAATGCTTCTTTGATTTTGATTGTATTTTTGTGTAATTGTATGTTGATTGGGATCGGATCGGGGAATATTAGAGAATGCTGCATGAATTTTTAGACAAAAAAACATTTAAAAATTGCAGTCTTTTGGGTACAGTCAACCACTTGTCAAAAAATTTCACTTCGACAGCACCATTATTTTGTAGCAGCACCTAAGGACGGTTTCCGTAGTTTACAGTGTGACATGCGGCTAACCTTACTGTGGACAAATCAAAGAGACAAATAAACAAGAATTCATGCCAGTCAGCAGTGACAGTAGGTCTAACCGCCTAGGGAATCGTGCTTATATTAATTAGGTATGAGGTACCTACTCAATTTATTCCCATCACAATTTGGACTATAAAATTGATATAAAAGAGCTAATTTATAAAAACCGAAAAAATAAACAACAAAATATATGATAATTCTTAAACTGTCAGCAGAACGCACTTAGCCCGGCAATAGCTGGATTTACCCAACTTACCGTGTGATTAAAAGTTACCAGCGCAGAAAATAAGATGCTTCGGGGATGCACTTTTAGCGCTGTCTCCGGTAAATCTGCTTACTAGCTGCCGGCACGCGGCGCGGGTGAGGTTGATAATCGCTTGATGTAGATGGAGAAACGTAATCAGTATGTAGGAGCGTTCCTAATGTGCATGAGATGGGCACGAAATTGAGCGAAATTAGAAAGGAAAGAATGAGTATTTTATTTGCTATAAATATTATTATAGTCTGTTCCAAAAGTATCGAATGAAAATGTAAACAAATGGATCTGAACACGTTCGTGTCACCTTTTTTTTTTTTTTTTTTTGGGTGGGAAATCATCAAATGACTCCTCCCGCTCTGGGCGGAGCGAGAGGGAGTGTCAGACTTTTACTGACTAAAACCCACCCGTGTTCCTTCCGTTGCCTGTGTGCCGGGGCCGCGATATCCCTTTCGGACCAACTCGCAACCCTGGCAGGCATTGGCCCTTACGGACCCCGTCAGTTGGTGCTGACATCTCTTTGAGGCGCGCGTGGAACACAACGCGCCGTCGACCCGGGCCTGGTCCTAATCGGACGGCGAGCTACCCATTGCCCACCGTCCGCAAGCCCGCGCCTACGGTGGCCGGAAGTCGGCTCGCGACTCCCGACGCCCGGGGCGTCTCCTGCGGCGACTAGGGGCGCGAGGGCGCGCATCTTGCATTTCCCTCGCGCGCTCCGCCTCCTCCTTCGCGAGCATTACTGCTTCGCAGAAGGAAGTGACGGCTTCCCATGCACTCTCGCTCCGGACCATGGCCTGAACCAGGGCCGGACGCGAGAGATCGCCGCTGCCGATCGCCTCCGTGAGGACACGGCGGTGCCCCGCCCAAGCCGGGCAGACCTCCACCGTATGCTCCACCGTGTCCTCCGGGCGATCCACACAATGGTAACACCCGGGCGTTTCCTCCCGCTTTATCCTGAACAGGAACCTCCCGAAACAACCGTGTCCGGTGAGGACCTGCGTCAGGCGGAAGGTGAGGACGCCGTGGCGCCTCTCTAGCCACTCCTCAAAGAGGGGCCTTACCGCCGCAATTGTGGCGTGCCCAGCGCTGGGTTGCGACAATCGCACTCTCCATGCCGCCATGAGATCCCGCCGGAGCTCTGTCCGCTGTGCCGTGATTTCTCGCGGCAGCGGAGTTACACCCCGGCGTTTCGCCTCCTCGCGCAACTCCCACATGTGCGCGAGGACTTTTGCCTCCAGATCCCATGGCGGTAGTCCGGCAAGGAGACGTTCGTGTCACCTTAGAGATAAAAAGTTAAAACATTCTAAATACAGAATGTGTTACTAATTCCCTTTAGCGAATGAATGTATCCAGTATTGGTAATATGTTGGTTTAAAAGAGTGTCCTTGGAGTTTCTTGCCAGTTCTTCTCCATAAAGATCTACGTTTTGGAATGGCAACTAGCTTCAACTTTCTGACTAACTGACCGACTCTTTGTCCATTCAAAAGTGCCTGTAAATGGTTTAATTGAAACAAATGCTGTTTTCTTTTTAGTTTTGGGTTGTGCGGAAGAATTTGATCTGAACAGGTTTTGTTTATACTTTCGCCTAGAAGTTAGTTTTCGACTTTTAAGCTATTTAGTATTTGGCGTTTCATAATTTTTTAAATCATTCACCGTTTATTTTGTTTTCACGGACCTACGTCAGCCTTACATGTGTATAATTACATATGTACAGACATATGGAGCAATACCCACAATACAGGGTTATTAGTCAATTGCCTTATGTAACACTGACGAGGGTGTCGGGGGCGCTGAGGTCAGGGTGCGACCATTAATTTCCATTTATTCGCACTGACAGAAGGCCGCGGTCAGCAGTGTATGCCAGCCCCGAACATTTGCCAGCTTCAACAACTTGTGTCGGGGTTTAAAATCGTTAATAACTGAATACGTAACAAGCGTCAGAATTTCGTCCACGGCGGTCAATCTTTATTCAACGGAGACAAGCCAAGAACCGACGCAAGAGATATTACAGTGCACAACTGAGTGCAGAAACATAGGAGCACTTTTTACTCCCTCACTCTCTTCGTCCGAAGGGATGGATCGCCATCTCTCGTCTACACGATCGGATAGAGATCAAGCTGAGACCGCGTTACTTGAATATCGATACTTATTTTATAAAAACGGTCACCCATCCATGGACTTACCGCGGCGAGCGCAGCCTAACCCTCGCAGATCCATCGATGCGTGCAGTTGTTACTTAACCATGAACCCTTCAATTTTTATTGATATAGGTAAGATAGCCTGTTATTTTCCAATTGCAGAGCGCCGTAACATACAAATAATGCACGAATATATAATATTGATTCCTTTAATTACTGTATTGCTTCGACGTTGGAGCAGCCCTATCTAAAAAGGCTGATGTGCATGTAGTCGATGAACTGAGAAGACGTCGATTGCAATAAATCGTGATAGATATATGAGCTTGTGTTATGTTATGTTATGTAATGTTAGTTCCGATGATGTAAATAAATTTGGGTTATTAATATATTTACTGTATGTATTATTGTAATTATGACAAGTGTTAACATCGTAGGTATTATTGTTATTACTAACAAAATATCTCAAAAAATCTTATAGTCTCAACCCTATTTGTCCAAATTATTTGAGCCAGTACTTAATCCAAAACAATCTTCACGATAGTCGGAGGAAAACCAAGTTTCCGTTAATTACATAACCGCCCCGTGGCGAAGGGTTAGCTGATCCAATTAACCCTTACTCTAGTTCAGCCCATTGGTAGGTTGGTACATAAAAACAATAATTGTATTGTCTTTCATAATAATCCGATTGATTTGCTTCGGTTGACAAACATAAAGTAGCGTCCCCACTGCGAGCCGCGCGGCCTCGATACCTCGCGAGGTGATATATACTCTAAGCTCGCGAGGCATTTTTGTTTATTTCTAATGCGTTCTCATTATATGAGCGCGGCATGCCTTGCGCAGTTGCTTTCGAGATGTATGCAGAAGAGGACGTGGAAAAAAATGCAAATGCAAGCTTCAGTAGCATTTATAATAATAAGCACTGCTGCGCAAACAAGAAATAAACCGCGGCAACGCGACGGCGTTTTTCGGTGCGACCAAGTGTTAAACTTGGTCGCACCCAAACACGCTGTCCATCGCCGGCCAGCAGAAAAAATTACAGTGCTAGTCATTTAAACAAGTTTTGATATTAGATGATGTAGATCATAATTATAATAATCTTTTATTTCGGACCCATAACTAGTCCATTTGGTTAGTATACACTCGACTTAAAAACTAGTGTTAGTACTTACATCTACCAGCAAAACAACACAAACTTATTTAATACGCCAGTATGGGGCTGTCCCACCTATCGGATATAGTTTTCAGGATGCTGTTGGAGCTGGCGCGTACCCTGCGCATAATGGAAGCGCAACGCTTGCGCATGATGGCGTGAAAGCCATCAATTCTCGCCTCTGCAAACATGCCGGAAGCACTGCAGCAGCGCGGCAACCCCATCAACACCCTGAACGCATTATTGTATTGAACGCGCAGGGCGCTGTATGCCCTCTGCGTGTAGTTGACCCATAGACTGCATGTATAGAACGACTGACAGTACGCTGTAAATAGTGTAGCCTTTACTTCAGTCGTGCAATCCGCAAATCTGCGTGCCAACATATTGCAGCGGACAGCCAACGCCCTGCGCTCACGCTCAATATCCAGACTGTCTTTTAGGTCTTCGAAAACCCAGTGGCCCAGATACTTGAAAGAAGTGACTTGCTTTAAGGAATTTCCGCAAAGTTTCAAGTGAGGTTCAAAAGGGTTAGTTTTAGTGCCCGCCTTGAAAACTAGTACCTCACTCTTCTTAACATTGTATCTGAGCCCATGAGTCTCCGCGTACCTCTCACATATTGTAAGCAGGCTCATCATTGCATTAATCGAAGGGCTCAGCAACACCATATCATCAGCATAACTAATGTTGTTGACGCATACTCCGTCTACATAACAACCCTGATAGGTGTTGCTGAGCTCGACGATCAACCGGTTTATGTACAGATTGAAGAGGCGAGGGGAGGTCAGTCCGCCCTGCCTCACCCCGCACTCCAGCCCATACACATCCGATAATGAGCCTGCCCACCTTACACAATTAGTCTGATTGTTATACCAAAATCGTAGAATTGATATAACTTCTCTATCCACTGAAGTATCAGTAAATAGTTTCTGCCACAGTAACTCGTACGACACCAGATCAAACGCTTTGGAAAGGTCTAGGAAACACGCATTAACAGGCGTTTTCCTTGACGTATAATACTGAACAGCATGCTTGAGAGACAGTATGGCACTTTCAGTGGAGAGACCAGGTCTGAACCCAAACTGCGCATCATGCAGTTCAATGCGGGTTGCCATATGCCTATCAAGCAAACTGTCCAGCACCTTAGCAATGATAGTAGCAAGGGATATGGGCCTATAGTTCGAGAGGTCTGATGTGTCCCCAGTCTTATCCTTCACAATAGGTACAACCACAGTTTTCATTAGGTCACCGGGCAGATGAGCGTGGCTTAGACAGAGTGAGAAGAACATCGCCAGAACCCTAGGCAGGTGAACTCCTGCATGCTGCAGATGCTCGATGCTGAGGTAGTCATACCCTGATGACTTACCCCTAACCATTTTTTTAATAACAGTAGCAACATCTCTTGCTGAAAACCTGACATTTAACTCCTTCAGACAAACCTCAGCATCGACCACCTGCGATGCGGAGCCAAGAGGAGATCGAACTTTAAAATGTTTCACAAACAAGTTTGCTATCGCAGTAGGGTCATGTTGCCCCGCCACGCTCACCGGGACGCCCGGCCTCGGATTCAATCTATTCGTATTTTTCCAAAACCTTGAAAAATCTTTAGATTTATGATGGTCAGCTATGATGTCCATTTTAATTTTATTTTGATTGTTCTGACACCATCTTAATTTTGATTTAAAGACTTTTCTCGTGTCGTACATACGTTCATACACAGAACCAGAAGTTGGTTTTCAAGACATACTCCACACTTGAAAAGCAAGCTGGGCGTCCGCGTGAGCCTGCTTAACATGCCTATTCCAACCGACAACATATTTGTTCCTTCTACCCCCTCCCGCATCCACATTACTGGGACATTGGGCAGCCTCTGTAAGTATACACACAATGTTTTTATACATATTATCCAATACGACTTTGTGATTGGAATCCTCACAACACCCGTTAGCACATTCTTTAAATTCTAATGGAAAATTAATTTCCCTTAACATTATATGACATCTTTCTTTGTATTGACTTATTTGACTAGTATTCCGTTCTCCCCATATCGCAAAGTTTTTACTCAGGTTGGGTGTCACAATTGTAGGTCTTATCATATTAAAATTACATTGTAATTGTATAGGCATGTGATCCGACCAATACGTATCATACAACACAGTTGCACTAACGAGCAGACGCCTCGCAGCCTCGGTCACTACACAGTGGTCGAGCCAGCGGTGGCAACCGTGCGCGTCACTCACGAAAGTGTAAGTACCCTGCGGCAGTAAGTCCAGGTCCGCACAGGTCCAGCACTGCTCCTCACAGAAGCTCAACAGTTCACCACCGAACAGCTCGCCTGGGTGAGCGTTAAAATCGCCGAGTAGGATCACTGATTGCACATTATTACTTTCTATTATCGCACTAATTTCACTAAGACAGTCTGTAAACACAGTTACGTTATCGTTCGAGTCCGTAGGCATATACACCGACAAAATTAGTATGGAACGATCCTGCGACACTATCTTAATAGCTACAAGGCGAGCGTTGTTACAATTAACCACCGTGACGGATGGAAATAGGCTCTTCCTCCACAACAAAGCCACTCCTCCATAAGGCCTTCCACGTAGCACTCCCGCTGAGGTGTCGACTGCCGAATTGCCAGTAAAAGCAAAGTCATCATCTATTTGTCCAAGAATGCCGATATCATGTGGCAAAAGCCAAGTTTCTTACAATAATATATAGATGCAATAAACTGGGCCAAATCGTGCTGTAGTGACCCGGTTTCGTGGTCCTCCGTGGTAAATTCTTTGAACGGCAGAACGGCTCACATCAAGGTGTGCACTTACTCGTATGTTTCGCTGACTAAGCCCAGACTGCAGAAGTGCCTCAGCTTGCGCGGCTACTTCAGGTGCAGTATCTATACTTTGAACGGCAGAATGGATTAAAAAATAAGGAAAAACAATTTTAATGCTCTTTTTATGCAAAACAATTAATCTGACTTGCCTTTTCTCAAATATGTTGGGGTCGGCTACCAGTCTAACCGGATGCAGTATTTTACCAGTATTTTACATGGAGCGACTGCCTATCTGACCTCCACAACACAGTAACAGGGTAATACGATTTTATGCAAAACAAAACATCAAAATTTTATTTCTGTGCGGAAAGTGGAAGTGCTCAGGTGCGGTTCGGTCAAGTGCTGTTGAAATCAGTGCTCTGAGTGGAATACCTCATCAAAGCTTTTTCTTCTTGAAGAGCGAAATAAAACTCCGTTTTTCTTCCCATTTTCAAATTCGTGAATTGAAATTTTGTAACAATGGTGATTCCGAAATGATAGCCAGTATGTCAGCTTCAAAACTGCATAAAAACTTTTATTCTGACTTTTTCGCGTACGAACCTATAGTACACGCACATTTCGCAACTTCCGTTTAAGCATGCATGAATGAAATACGGCCCTATTTTCCACTATGACCACTATAATAATAACAACCACCGTATCTCTACGTTGACGTCGTGGTGGGGCTTGCGCGCTCCAAACTCTGAGTCTGTGCTGGTAGAGTTTACTTTGCCGGAACAGGATGAGGAGTCAGACCAAGAGAAAAACCCGCAGGGCAGCATGTGGCGAGCTGTTGGGCAGTAGCAACCCCACGGACCCTATCTCCTGGGAGAAATCTTGTTCCTCATCTCTGGCTTGCCTTTATTAGCCGGCTGGAGTGAACACTGACGAGAAGCAGTGCTCCCACCTCATTCTTGACTTAATTGTCCGGCTTGAGTGGAGATTCACAAGAGCAAACGTGCTCGGAGGAAGGAAGTATTCCAGTAAGTGCTCGTACGGATCTTGACCATCTTCCGGGCTCTGGGATTGTTCTGAAAGCCGTGGAATACCTCTCTACTCCTCAAGCACCTCAGGACAGGTTGCCCCCTTGTCGCTACATCATTATGAACTAGCGACAGTTTTCGGGGGCCCATTATTGAGTGTGCAAGTCACCCCCTGCCATTTTATCCTTGTACATATAAAACGTTGATCAGGCAGTGGCCATAGTCCTTCCACAGTTCTAGGTCACCAGTCAAGTTTAGCCACCCAAACCCATAGTAGGTACTCGTACAATATCTTTGTTTCCATATCCTGCAATAGTCCTACACCAACGGGGGGTTGTCCTTGGGTGCACTTGCATAGTACATATAGGGATAATCGTCGGTTGGTGCCCCATAATTAAAAACGAGTTGGCATCGGCCCCTCGTACGCCTTCCAAAGATCCCGGGACCCCAGGGTCCCGAGAATACTCGTAACTAAAAACTAAAAATAATAATAACATAATATATTCATTCAGACAACCATTGATCTACTCGTATTACATTTACATTTATATTGTTAGTATGAACTTAAAAAATATGTTAGTACCTAATAACTAAGAGAGATTTAGTCCTCTGGGTGAGGCTCCACACCAGTGGGCTGTCTAACTTTTTGGCTATTACATTTAGGATGCTGTTACTGCTCCCACGGAATCTGCTTAGCATTGAGGCTGTCTTTTTACGCCAGGTAGCATCAAAGCCGTCTGTGCGAACATTGTTGACGCACTGGAGAAGCGCGGCAGCAGGAACAGCGCCCTGTAGGCATTGTGAAACTGGATGCGCAGAGAATTGTAAGCTCTTTGGGTATATCTGAACCACAGACTCGCTGCGTATAGAGATGTGCAATACGCTTTAGCAACGAGGCAGTAAATTTTCAACAAACTAATTAGCAATATTGTGTTTGCTTGCTTAACAGCATTCATCATTTATTTAACGTAATACCTACATAACATATTATTTTTGTTCGTATTCAAAACTGCCCCAATCGATTAGCTCATCACAATGCTATACATTACAATGATAAGCATAAGTTCCCCGTAGAATATCACGTAGAACAATGTGTCGGCCGAGCTAGGCACAGGCATGCCCGCGACAACTACACTACAGCCCACTTTGAGCTCGAATTACCTAATTGTTAATTATGCCAACGAAATAAACGCGATGTTTGCTAGCGACGCGATGCAATGGTCGAATCTGCTCTCGGCTTTAACGATCAACGAGTCGCTTTGTTAAGCGTTTAATGTTGCCTTTGTTAAATTGAGTTTGGCAGCTGATAGGATTTTTTTGCGGTCCTCTAACGTATTAGTTGCGCTATGGAGAAAGGTTTTTGGAAAAGCTCTAACCAAATTGAAGTGAATCCCGTGCGGGATGCGGGATGAAATTCGCTTGCACTTATTGTGCCAACTAACTTGTACAGTTTGGTTTAATTTAAACTGGCGCGACTAGTCGTGTTAATTCTTAAATACCTATTAAAACAATTGACGCAGCAGTCGCTTGCTACGTATTAGGCGGGATTCGCCTCAATGTGGCCAGCGCTTTAGACAGGTGCCTACTAGAGTTACGGGGTAATAAATGCCGCGACACACACAAAAATAATACATTATCACAATATTTATCAACAAAAGCATTAATAATAAAATAAGAGATAAAACAAAATAATAATAATCTGTTTCAAAATAAAACAAAAAAGAATAAAATGAACCACAGAATTAAACTTTAATGAAAAAATGCCATAGCGGAGGTGAATTGACAGATGTCACCTCCAATAAAACCATGATAACATAAAACGAAACGAAAACGAAATGTTGACGAGATCAGCTGCAAGAGCACGCCCACCACCTTCGGACTCGTCGCTGAGCTCCGCCTCGCCGCCGCCGGTACCCAGCCCCACCGTGAGCGCTGTGACGACCTCGGCCGCGGTAGTTGCGTCGAGCTCGAGCGACGAGTATTTTTCCCCGCCGACGTCGCCAACACCTGAACGCCGGCACGGGAGAGGCCGGCCACCGAGGAGCTTGGCACTTAGGGGCCAACCGGCCCCGAGCCGGGTCCCCGCTGCCGGTGGTTGTGTGCAGCGCATGAGATGGACTCAGTCTATAAACGAGAACGTCATGCGCGCATATTACGGGTCTACAGAGGGAGGAACTAACCTCACTGCGTACCGATTTATTTAGATTGGAGAAACCGAAGGTTTTGTCTTTGCGATTATGGATGAAGTTATGATGACAAACAACTACCGGAAATACATTGTGAAGGACGGCACGGTTGACATTTGTCGGGCATGTCACCGTCCGGGGGAATCAATCCGCCACATTATTTCTGGCTGTTCTCGTCTGGCTAACGGAGACTACTTGCATAGGCACAACCTTGTAGCCAGGATTATTAGCCACCAGCAACTTGCTCTGAAATACAATCTTGTGGAATCGGAAGTACCGTACTATAGGTATGAGCCCGACCCAGTTCTCGAACATGACAATATCACGTTGCATTGGGATCGATCTAATCACTGACAGGACTATTGTTGCCAATAAGCCAGACATAGTGGTTATAGATCGATTAGAGCGTCGCACAATGATTATTGATATTATTATAGCGATCTCGCATGACGAGAACCTCGTGAAAACTGAAAAAGATAAGCAGATTAAGTATCTTGACCTGGCTCGCGAGGTTGTCGACATGTGGGATGTGGATACTGCAGTCATTGTGCCGATAATCGTGACGGCCAATGGCATAATAGCCAAGAGCCTCGACCAACACCTGAGGAGGCTCTCGTTAGGCAGCTGGATCAAGGGCTTGATCCAGAAAGCGGTACTTCTGGACACGGCTCGCATTGTTAGGAGGTTCCTCTCTCTAGAGCCCTGACCGCCGGTAGCTTGGACCCTATTCCCGCTACTATTTTTTATATTTTTAAATGTTTATATTATATTATTTTATTCTAATATTAAAAAATATAATTTATATGTATATAGTTAAATAAAGGAAATAAGAAAAAAGAAATATAAAACAGTTAATTATTGTCCAGTAATAATATAGATAAGGATCTTCAAAACACTGCGAAACTCAAAAACTTCGGGCATTTCTTAAGGACTCTTGGGTGATGTTGCCAATTATTGCGACGCGACTTCGCAAAGCTTTCATGTGTATTGTGGTATTCCATTATTTGGAACCACATCTTTTAGTTTATTTACGTATAAACACGTTACTCTTTCTTTATGTTATTATATTAAACAAACCACCTTTTAATATATTTTCCTATTGATATTCTATGACACTTATATTTAACTCACTTTTATATTCTGTAGCACTGTTTACCTCTGTAAAGCATACTCTTAATTATCTCTTGATTGTTTTATCATCCAAATCGATTTTATAGTATTTAATTTTCCCTTTTGTAAAAACTTTAGAATATTTATATTCTGACGTTTTCATCTGTCATCTGTCGTAATTTACTTTTCTAAAACATAGACAGAACACATCATAGATAAGTACACTCTATCTTCTCTCATAAAGTGGGTGTACACACTGAACCTTCGCAATAAGCATAGATCTAAGATTTCTCCTCTGTAAGCCGTTTTTATTAGTGCTGGTCATATCTAAATTAAGAATTAACTTGAATATGTTTTAAAAACGTTTAAAATATGACACAGAACGATAAAAACGGTCTTCATATTTTGACAGACTAGTCTTGTCTGAGCCCTCGGAGAGTCGTATTTTTAACTTGAGACGGAGTCACTGTTTTTATGCCCTTAAGTCTTATTTGTTGAACAGTTAGCTACTCGAATATTAGTCTCTTAAAACTAGCATAACTAGCGTGCGCGAGTGTCCTAATTTTATTGTGTAATTTAAACTATCGATACTGAGTGGATTATGTCAATAAACATTCTAATACTGTGTAATACTGTGTTTAATTCGCTCGGCCCTTCTGCCTAGCCCTGTAGGAGGTGCTCACTTCTAACGAACTCTTAACCACGCGGCGTAAAACGCCGCGAGCACACGCACACGAAGGCCTCCGACACTAGACGTCGTTACTCTCCGAGAGAGACCTCCGCCGTCACCTGTGACGCTAGCGCGGTCCTCCCGCTAGGTGAGGCGCCTCAAAGCGCCTCCATCTACAAAGTCTCACAACCTCTACTCCGTTCCACAGGCTGGAGTGTACCTCCAGGGGGGATAATCCTCAGCCCAGCCTCCTGCACGCTGCATGCGGCCTGCCTGCCTGCCCACCTGTTCCACTCCCTGCCTGCCTGTTCCTGCCTAACCTGAGCCTGTCTTGTGCCTGTTCCTGCCTAACCCGAGCCTGTCCTGTGTCCTAAACTTAACTTTACTTTTACTAATTTTAACTTTTAATTTTAATACCTTTTTATTTTAATTTATTTGTGACTTACGTTTCCCTCCACGGAGGAAAACGTTACGTTACAGTTTGGCGCCCAATCTCTTAGAAACTCACACCCTGCTCCACACTAACACCCTCTTCATACATCTCAACACTCTTACACTCTTAAACTTAGGCATAACGTCCTTACACTCTTTAACTTTGGCGCAAACGTTACAGTTTGGCGCCCTCACACCCTCTTATACACTAAACACGCTTCTAAACACATCGCAAGAATCTTACACTCTTTAACTTAGGCACAACGTTACAGTTTGACACGCAATACCTAGAACCACACACTCCCCTTAAACACACTCTAACACTCTTTCACATAAGCGTAAAAACGTTGCAGCTTAACACCTAACTTTAGAACTTAACATCCTATTATACTCTCTTATACACTCGTACTTTATATTTTCTTACTTTTACCGCACTATATTTTTAACGTGGGCTCGATATTTCAAAATTCAAAAAAATACTTTATCTAGTATAAATTTTTCGGATATCCTTTGACAATTATTTTTTACCTTACTTACTTCTTAATCCCTATAATCTCTTATCTATTTTCTAAAATGAAACTTCAATGGAGTACCTATATCTTAAAGGAACCCCTAGAGGATAATTTTTCTTTAATTTAAAACAACATATAAACATATTTAATTTAAATAACTTAAACGGACTACTTCAGTCATATACAATTTCTTCACTGTCCGCAGTAGACTTTCAAATTATTTTTTCATAGCTTCTTTACAATTATTATTATTATACCTTTTACTCTTTGTATCATATACACCAACCCTCACTACTTAACCCTTTAGGCATATTTTGTATCCCACCTTTTTTTTTAATTTTAACCTCGGCTTTTCAGCCATCTTATTCCACTTAAACTCTTTGATGAGCGGTCCCTACACAACTCATTAAATAAGCCCATGTGTATACCTTCTTCCCTCTCAAAGGAAACTCTCCTATCTTAAAGAGTAAATCCCCTCTCTTATAGGGTAAACTCTTCTTAACTTTTAAACTCTACGAGCGGTTCCTACACAACTCGATAAACAAGCCTATGTGTATACCTTTAACTTTACGAGCGGTTCCTACACAACTCGATAAACAAGCCTATGTGTATACCTTTAAACTTAATTCGCCTGCCTGCCTGCCCACCTGTTCCACTCCCTGCCTGCCTGTTCCTGCCTAACCTGAGCCTGTCTTGTGCCTGTTCCTGCCTAACCCGAGCCTGTCCTGTGTCCTAAACTTAACTTTACTTTTACTAATTTTAACTTTAATACCTTTTTATTTTAATTTATTTGTGACTTACGTTTCCCTCCACGGAGGAAAACGTTACGTTACAGTATCTGCTCTAAGTATTATAGACGCACCTTATTTAAATATTGCATCCGGATAAGCAGCGCGCAGCGGCTCCTAAGCAGCAGTATTGGTATGTTCCCGTTTGGTAAATAAAATATTTGTACGGTGCTGATAACAGTAGGTACATTGTACTTTAACAGAATTGGCCCATCAATGCATCACAGTCTAGAGGTTACATTGATTAAGCCCTCCTAAGGAATCGGATAAGCAGCCGCCAGTAATCCGCACAGATCTGCCGCAAGCTGTATGTATCCCAACGGGTCGTAGTCGCAGTGACTCGGTACAAAATATATACGACAAAACTGCCAAAGAGATTTCGCATTTACTCCATTCAAATTAAAAGCGTCCAGAAGTAAATTGGTAAACTTGTTGTTGCGATTTATCGTCAAAATAAACGACGGACATCGGATGGCCTCCTGTATAGACAAGTTATAACTTTAATGCCTTTGAAGCGTTTAATCCCTGGTTAGAGATCTTTGATTAGCTTCTCAATAATGATTGTAGTGTAACAGAGCAGGACGCTGCGTAGGATTCTTTGCTGATTAAGCTACTTATTGTGAATAAAAACATTATTTTAAAAACATTAGATACACAGACTATTTACTTTCTATTGTGAAATAACTTTCACAATCATATCTTGTTGTTCTTTGAGAAAATATACAGAGTTGATATGACAGAGGGGCATTAAATTACACTACGTATACTATACGTGTTTAGTATTAATTCGATACGGTATAAAAATAAAAAGCATCAAAAATGAGTTTTTTTTTTTTTCAAACAAACTAAATAGCTTATGAATCAGAGTAAAACGCAACCACCCTTTGTAAATAAATTTAACTGACCTTAGAAGATACCTAGGTAACAGTGGCAAATCCGCGCCCGCGCCGCGTGGCGTGTTTTATCTCATTTCAAAGCGGGCGGCCGGCGGCGGTGGCGCGGGCGGCGGCTTAGGCCTTCACTCGCGGCTTTTAGGTATGGTTTTGAAGTACGCGCGCAACAACAAAAACACTAAAATTTTAAATTCTCGATGTGTCCTTCATTCACATGAATGCACAAATTATACCGACGGAGAATATTGTTACTTATTTTTCTAATTAAAAATCATGTCAGTGTATTCTAACGCCGTGTAAGTTACACGAGGCATTGTTGAACACTTTAATTACACACACACACACACACAAAACCAAAGTTTAATTACGTGTCGTATCACAATAAAAGCAGTCGATCACAAAAAAAAACACTAACACTAAATAATAATAATCCCAAGTTACGTGTCCTGTCACAATAAAAAAAGAAATACTGTCTTAAACTTGTTTAGTGTCCTATCACAATAATAAAACTAAATCCCAATTGTCAGCGCGCGAGTTCGACAATACGGAGGCGGCGCAGGTACTTCCGTGTTACGTAACATAAGTACGTTCCGAAAGAATAGCGTCGGCGCACAGAAAAAAACAGTTTTTAGAAGCCCCACTCACTTACCGATCGCAACCCCTGCCCCTCGTCGCTAGGATGCAATAGCAACACACTGACCTATTTCTATTTCTTTTACCCACGGGGTGTTTGCTATGATTTTCACACTCGTAATGAAAATGCAAGTGTGTGTGTATTTATTGCTTCCTTGTTTGCATTGTCATCTTTTAAGCGAGAATATTTGGTTGTACTTGTGATTTGCGTCACAGCGGCAACCACGCATAGGTTATACTCAGATTTATCGTTTTAAGGTGCATGACCTATGCGTATAGACATAATCAGCTGTTAGGAAAGATACATCGTGTTCAAACGGGGCAAAAACTTAAAAAATCATTTGCGACTAAACTACTGCTCCTTTTTAATTGATTTTTGGTACAGAGCTTGAAAATGGTACCTAGTATAGGCAGTTTAAAGGAAAGCCCCTCTGTCGTATCAACTTTGTATAAGTAACCGAAGAAGAACTGGAATGATCGTCTCCAAAATACAATGAGCGTTGAATAATTGATTTGTAATCAGGTCATAACACTTTGACCTTGACCTGGCCTAAATTAGTACGGAGTTTCAGCAGTGGCGGTCCCCCCATAAAAGCCGAAAAGCCCGGCTTGCCTTAAAAAGTGAGCCCACCAACAAAAAAAAAAACTTATAAAAGCAACCAAGTCAATAATCATCTCGCAAGAATTAATAAGAATAATACCTAACATTAAACTCCGCGCTGCACTGTGCCAGCCACGCGCTTTATATGCTACGATGCCAGGTTTACGTACTCAAAGAATAATATTTAAATTCCGCGCCGTTTTGCATCACGCACCGTTGCCAACTATCTCGGATGCAGTTGCGATCTCGCTCTAACACTATAGCGATAAGTAGGACGCGAGATCGCATCGTAAATGAAAACGTAATTTTTATTCTTTCTCGCTCGCACTTGTGTTGGCTTTTATGAGGCTTTTTTACCACTCTTCTTTCGCATAGAAATAGTTAAGTTTGTTGATACCATTAGTATGTACCTATTTCGCAAAATGTTCTAATTTTTAAGCCCGGCTTTTGATTTTTTTATGAATGGAACGAATCGTGCGTTTGATTATGAATAGTAGGAGTAGTGAAGCTGCGCAAAACGTTGCGCAACGCGTGAATTTCTATAGAATGATACAACTTTAACCAAATTAGTTCAAATTTGTTTTGAGCGGCTAGGTACTGGTGCACTTTTTTTCGCTTTGATATTTTTTCATTTTCTGTGAATTTAAGTGTTGTGATTAGTTTTTGCTGTGATTACCTTTGTTTTGAAGTGATTAAAAAGTTTCTTATCATTCAAATGAATTCGAAAACGCATGCAATTGTTCCTTGCGAAGAACTAAAGTGTGTGCAATCCTTACTCGGAAAGGTAAATACTTTGAGTTTTACAGACAAATATAATCTCGATAGTTATTGTGGCGATTTCATTCCGCGCTTTTGTTAGTGATTATAGTGTTATTTTTATCATGAATATGGGAATTCGGAAACTGTGCTCGAAAAGGTATGTAACTTGAGTTTTTCGACATTAAGTAACTCTTTACTTTACCGTAACCAACCTCAAATTACTGTACCTGTTTCTCGGAAATAAAAACAAGTATTTTTGTCAGTCGAAGAATACATTGAAATTGGCATTCGATTGTTAATTAGACAACTTTAGGTAGGTAGCTGGTGCCATGAAAACACATAATGAGTGTTGTATACATGGCATTTGTAGATTTGGTTAACTACTGAAAAACAAACCATAATTCCTATTATTATAATAAGTTCTCATTGAGATCACAAAACACAATAATTTTCGTATCGAAGAGATTCTTCATACTTAGGTGTTTTGAAATAAAGATAAGAGTTGGCTATTGTCATTATGATATATTATAAAATGTTATTTTGGTATTACGAGTATCTCATGTTAACATTTTCAATAGACTTAAATTAAACTCATAAAATTATGCGTACGGCAATAGAACAACAAATCGATCATTCGGGAGCCATCTAGTGGCTTTTGATTGAATTTTTTTGTATGTGACAAGTGAATATGAAATAAGGTGAAAAGATTCGGCTAACTGGTGTGTTAACGCGCATTCATTAATATAGATGGCGCTTATGAAAATTACATACTAATGCTTGATAATACTTATTTAGAACTCTTCGCATTTTATACAGGTTTTCTAACCAACATTATAATAATGTTGTACCATGAACAACATATGAAAATCAGTCAATCGCACACTGTTTTTTTTATTAATCGTAAAAATCTGTTGGCTTGCCCTAATTTTGAGGCCACGGCCCGTCGCTGAGTTTCAGTGTAATAAGATCCCAACTTACACTTACTGATCTTGTTACTACTGACATGCGGATGATATCATGATTTTGATTTGTTATGAAACTAATTGAAGTTACTCATAATTTATTCTTACAGTACATACCTATAATAATAGTCTGTATTCTAACTTCGTATGTAGTCCTGGATTCAAAAACGTTTAAGTTCTGGCTTGAAAACGTTGCAACGATTTAAAAAACATTGCCGTATGTTCTACTTCGCCTCAGTCAGGTGAAAATATTTTGCAACTTTGGAAAAAATACCGGGTACTCCCTCTCAATAAGCTCCTACCAGGCCCACCATTGTCAGTAACGAACAAAAAGCTCAGCATTGAAATTAACTTGCAAACAATAGCAATCGATGCTGGCAAGTAATTTGGATTCGTATCACAGATCAGACACAATGCAACTATTGAAACGCGAGCGCATCAATACATTTCTGCGGAGGGTACAACGGAGTACGATGATGTTAGTGGAGATGATGTAAGTTTTTTTTTCATCGCAAAGTTGTTCAGCATGACATGTAGGACCACTCCCCACTAAGACCGAATTTCACCAAAGAAACTGAACGTAATCAGCAAGTCAAACCCGCGCTTAAGAGCTGTGAGTGCCATTGTCCATTGTTGTGGAATATTGACTCGACTGACGGCTCTTGAACATAAAATCGCCCTAAATCGCCAGCCCGTATATCTACTACCTTTACTAGACGGGTACTGGAAAATAGGTATGACACTACTTATGATACTTCACTTTTTGTCTAATGCTGACCGGGGCGGGTAATTCCGTAACAAACTTACAACGGCAATGCCTTTCATTCAATAACATTCATGGCGTCATCGTCATTTACGTTGTCGAACTGACGTTTTTTTCAAACATAAAGCAATGGATTAGCAATTACCTTAAAAATCCTTCGAATTGTGATTGAAAGTGTGTTACGTAATTGGGGTGCTGCTAACGAGTGAGGGATAACCATGTACATACTCAATTCTTTCTACGAAAAAAAGGTAAATATTTTTCACCAGCCACGCTTCACGCCTGCACGTATAGTACACACTTGGGAAATTGGATTCCAAGCTCGTACATTGTCCTGAACCAACCCTGTCGTGCCGCACAATGACATTCAATTAAAGAACTTAATTACCCGTCCCGATTGATATAATCAATTGAAACTTCCCTTTTTTTGTGCGGTAAACGAAATTGACTGTGTTTCTACAATTATCATTGACTGATAACATTGTTCCAATTAATATGTTTACATGTATACTTACATAAACCCACGCCTTCGTCCCTTCTTTTTATTTATTTTTATGACCACTAATGTGAATAAATAAGTTTGATTTAATTGAATGTTTGTATTGTTATTGAAATTGTATAACTAATAATTAGTATGTGTCTATTATTACTGGATTATGAATAAATAACAATAATAATTATTATTAAAGTAATATCGGTTAGTGACGTCAACCTTCGCCCATACAGGTATCATGTAAGCATTCGGTACCTACGAGTATATCCTACACCACCGGAATAATAATTAATTCGAAATTACTTTTTTTTAACATTATGATACTTATATGTATATCAATCATTATAAGTAATTTTTCATGTAGGAAAGATGAACTAAACTAAAGTACAAAAGCGGCTGAATTTGAGACGTCGCCGTCGTGTTCAATAAAACATTATATTTAATATTATAAACCCTTCTAACATGTGCCAACTATGAGCTGCGTAATTTTAGTAATGTAACTAAGGGCACTTACAGACGTAGCGTACTCGCGGGAATAAAGGTTAGAAAAATATCGTTAACGACGCCGAGAGTCACTTGTTCTTCCCGTAATTATTATCAATGTACTGGAGTAACTGGAGAATATCGTACTGGACCATACCTGGGAACCTCCTAGTTACGAAGAAATTGAAGGTCAAAGTTCCTACTATCTTGACGTTTTTTAAAATAATTGTATTAAATCAAAAACCCGTATTGACATAGTTAGTGACGACACGGTTGGCGCAGTGGCTGAGTGATCGACTGTTGCGCAACGGGTCGCGGGTTCGATCCCCGCACGGAACAAATATTTGTATGATCTGCAAGTAGCTGTTCCGGGTCTGGGTGTTAGTGTATGTAAGTTTTTATGTTTGTAAACGCACTCACGATACAGGAAGAAATTCTTAGTGTGGGGCAACGTTTAAAAAAAAAATATCGGTTGAACATAGCATTGAACTGTCTTGTGTTGAGCTAGATAAGCATGTTATAGTGTGCGTTTACAGACCCCCGAATTATCAAAACTACTCTATATTTGAGTTGGTAATGGAAGATGTTTTGGCAAATTCAAATTCAAATTCAAAAATTCAAATTCAAATTCAAAATTCAAATTCAAAAGTCATTTATTCAAACTAGGCTGAGAATCAGCACTTTTCGAACGTCAAAATTACATAAGACAGTCCCCCAAAACGCCCACCCTTCACCACTTCCTAGTGCATTAGCTGGGAAGAAGAAGTGGCGCAACAAACTCCCCAGCAGCACAGCTGTCTGTTCAGTTAGAAGAACAAAAAAAAAAGATTCTATATAATAGTATTCAAAATAATTTACATTACGCAACACAAAACATAATTCAAATTATTAGCCATATGTTAGCTAGCACACGCCAATATACCAAACAAAATCATCGAGAACTCAACCAATCAATCATCGATACTCAGGCCGAAATAAAAAAAACTAAACGTAAACAGAATTAATATCTAAATAAAAAAGCCTCCAGGCATAAAGGGCGTGCCCGCTTACATATAGTTGTAACTGGAAGTTATAAATGATAAACTAGGACCATCGATGTAAAATAAATAAACAAAGAGTTAATTACTAATAACAGTAAATAATATGATCAATTGTCGAGGTCACTAGCTAACCACATATTGCAATACAACTCATAAAAAAACAGTGTGATGAGTAGATATTGTCAAAAGTAGATATTGTCAAAAAAACTTGCAACTAGTAATAAAATAAAAAAACTTGCAACTAGTAATAAATCAGTAATTATCTGTGGTGACTTTAATGTGAATATTTTAGAAAATAATTCAAATACCAGTAGATTTTTAAATTTGTTCAAATCATTCAATTTGTCAAATGTGTTTGTAGAACCAACCCGAGTAACTACGACTACTGCTATGTGTTTTGTTGTTGCGACTATTTAGATAAAGCCATAGTTAATTATCTCCCTTCAGATCACAGTGGTCAATCCGTAACTTTTGAGTCCAACATACCAATAACAAAAGTGCAGATACAATTCAGACCAATAACAGCAGTTAATTTAAATAAATTTAATAGCACTTTAGTTTGTAAGTTAAATAATCAAGGCCTTACAATGAACAATGCTAATATTTTGTATGAAGAATTCTTTTCGTTGTCCAGACCGAGTTCAATAATTCTTTTAAGAAGAACACAAAACTATCAGCCCTAAGTTTTTATTTAGTGACTGGGTAACTAAAGGGCTCAGGAAAAGTAGGGATAGACTGTTCGAGCTGTATGGCCTTAAGCCTTATATTAACACGGAAAATTTGTATAAGTATGTTGCTACTTACTCTAGAACTTTTAAGAACACTTGTAAGACAGCTAAAACCTTATACATTAGCAACAAGGTTAAGTCAGCAGACAATAAAATACAGACGGTTTGGAAAATTATCAATAATGAAACGAACAGGGACAAAAAGCATAATTCTGACTACACACTGAAGACGTCATGTGGTCCCACTTAAAACTACTGAAACCTTGAATTCCTCGCCCTCGCTCTCTTTTGATTTAGTAAGGGCGAATATTTCAGCTTGCCCGATTGAATTTAACTTTAAGCATATTAACCCTTTAACATTAATAAAAGCTTTTAAGCAAATTAAGATCAAATTAACCGAAGATCTTTGGGGAATGTCCATTAAAGTATGTACTTCCATAATTGAGACCATAGCGCCACAATTAGCCTTAATGTTTAATTTTTGTGTGGATCAAGGAGTGTTCCCGGATTAAATGAAATACAGTAAGGTAATACCACTTTTCAAATCCGGGGACAGGGTCCGTGTTGCCGGTTTTCAGCAAGGTGTTTGAAAAGGTAATGCTTAATCAAATGCTCAATCATTTTAACACAAATAAAATCCTTCATGATCAACAGTATGGTTTCACCAAAGGACGTTGTACAACCGACGCCGGTGTAACCTTATTAAGACACATTTTTACCGCGTGGGAAGACGCTCAAGACGCCATAGGAATCTTTTGTGACCTCTCCAAGGCATTTGATTGCGTCGATCACGAAACCTTACTCTTGAAACTTGAGCATTACGGACTTGGAAAACTTGCGCTCAATTTAGTAAAATCTTATTTAAATGATAGACAACAGAAAGTCCAAATAAACGGTATCAATTCACTAGGTTTAAAAGTAAAAATGGGTGTGCCACAAGGCTCGATATTGGGTCCATTCCTCTTTTTAGTTTATATCAATGATCTACTCCATCTACTAAAAAATCAACCACAAATAGTGTTATTTGCTGACGATACTTCCTTAATTTTTAAGGTAGATAGACGTGCTACAAATTTTGACGACGTAAATAACGCCCTACTGCAGGTCCAAAGTTGGTTCACTTCTAATCATTTAGTATTAAATGGAAAAAAAACTAAGTGCATAAAATTTTCTTTACCAAATGTCAAAAGTAGTATTTGTGAAATAGTATTGAATCAAGAGAAACTAGAATTCGTCGATAAAACTGTTTTCCTAGGGACTCAAAGCTATCTCAATGGGGTCCTCATTTAACATCTCTTGCAGGACGGCTAAGTTCAGCAGCATATGCTGTCAGAAAAATCCGTCAATTTACTGATGTAGATACCGCGAGGCTGGTCTATTTTAGTTACTTTCATAGTATCATGTCTTACGGTATTTTACTGTGGGGACGGGCTGCAGACATCGAGTCTATTTTTATTCTGCAGAAAAGAGCGATCAGAGCCATATATTATCTCCGCAGGCGTGACTCTCTAAGGAAACTGTTTAAGGATATTAACATCATGACGGTACCTTGTCAATATATCTATGAAAACATCATGCACGTAAGAAACAATTTACATCTTGTTACGTTGTATTTTTTATGCCTACCACTAATTGGTTTTGCACATCTAAATCCTTAATAAATAAAGTGGCATTTACCTGAAAACATACGTAGTCAATTATAAAGTATCCCACAGGATTATTTTACAATGAATTATTAATTCCTTAAACTGTATTTCGTCACTGGACTTTTTAGTTTCACTTTCTGTAAAGAAATCACTTTTCTAAACAGGTTTGCACAATTAATTAGACCAAATATTGTAAATTAGTTTGATTGCAAAATAGAATAACAACACAAATGTCATTCATTCAAACGTCAGCTTCTGTCAGTTATAAGCGACATCTGTTGTCGCCGATTCATGGTTGTAGTTTTAATCGATAACAGTTCATTTTAACATATTGATTGGTAATCATCGAAATAATATCCAGTGACCAGTCCTTAATTATTTTCGGCTTTCGGTAATAAAATTAATAATAAACTAAATAACCGAAAACGGAAATGAATAAATTTTTTCATTGTAAACTTTTTTCTAGAACTTTCATTGTCAAACGAATACATATTTAATCTGTGAAGTGTCTTTGACGTAATGTTTCTGGTAATTAACCTAATTATCCCTAATTAATATTATGGGTAAATTACCACATTCTAGACAAATTTTGGCATTGCAGACTGCCAAAGATTTGTTTTAATTAGTTTTTAATTCTGGATCTGCAGGATTTTTTGTGTTTCAGCGTTCAAACGTCATGTTGGATAGTTGTTTGTGAATTTCAAGAGTTAAGTGTCGTAAGTGATGTGGATATCTTCCGTGAACTGGTAATAGTTTTGCCTGAAGTAAGGGAGATTTTCTGAATGCTCTCATCCAGTTCCGGTTGGCTTCTAGGCCATAAATATTTGCCGAGTTGAGCGTAGATTCGCCCTTGAACACGCTTGAGAAGTGACTGCAATTCATTAACACTTCTAAAAGTATTTGATATTTATTACAGGATTCTTAGCTGCGTCTACGCAGGTTGCTTCCCGGCCGGTCGAAGATATTGCAGTCGAGTGTTTTCTCCCTGAACCAACCGTGAGGCACCTCGAGTGATTCGTCTCGCCGCCAGGATCTAGAGTGGCGTCTGGGGCCTGGACGCGAGACCCGTTCCTCGAGACAGCTCTAAGCCTCTTGCGGAGACGACTGTGCGGCTGGTCAAGTCCGCCTAGCGTTAGCGCAGGCAGGACGGTTTTTTTTTTTTACCCTTACATTTATATTTATTCATTTTAATACGGTATACATATAAACCGGTATATTACTTTAGTCCGGGTTTCAATATTGGGAACCCGGTCTGTATCAGAAATTTAAATAAGGACCCCGAGTTCGACATCCTCAGTTATCTGAATCTGGAAGAATATTGGACATCTTCGTCGGCTCTGGGATCCGGGATTTTCTAAATCCCTGGCGCCCATTTACTAATTGTTTATTTCCAAAATAATTGGAAGGTTACACCTTATTAATTCAATCTTTTATTATATTTTAATCTTAATTTAAAATCGGAACAGTACTGGCTTTATCTCCAACTCCCCACGACCTTAGTTCTTAAAGCTGAAGTTTGAGCTGGCTGGCATTAATAAGTGACAGTGTGTCACATACTTATTATACAGGTTAACTTAGTTTAAGTGTTTGAAATAAGTAAATAATTATTAACGCGGTGGACCCTTAAAGGCTACCGTATATTGTTTTTAAGAAGGAGTATTCTTTTTAAATATATGTTATTTCAAACAGTTTATTGTTTCCTTGTATTTCGATACGTAACCACCTTGCATGAAGATTTTGTTCCATTACCTATAGAGGGACAAAAACTTATATGTAACAATCTTTTTAGTAAAAGAGGTGATAGACATAATTATAGTACAAGAAATAGGGACCTATTAGTTCAACCAGGTTTCAGACTGGCTAAAGTGGACTCATCTTTTATGGGATACTGTTTAAAGTGTTACAATAAAATTCCTCCCCACATACTTCAACTAAATGAGACGAAATTCAAATCTTGTATAAAACGCACACTATGCAGGCAGGCATATTATAAGTTGGGGGACTACATCGCTGATAAAAATGCTTGGCTCAATGCTGGTCCTGCTCCACAACCACAACTATTTGATAAACATTTGAAAATACTGTTGGAGCGGCTGAAGATTTTAAGACCATCTTTGCATTGTATAAAATCAATTTCGTTTGTATTGTATAATTTCAGAGCACAGGTGTGAGTACTATGTACTAAAGAGCTAACATTTACCGGGTAATACGTCTTTTATTGACTTGAATGTGCCCTGGCGGCTGTGAGTCTGTCAAGCTCACTCAGATGTCTCGCTGATGGTGGCGCGTGTGTTGGATCATTTAGCTCCCTTCAAAATGGTTGAGCTGAATGGTGCTAATACATGCGTCATGTTCGTGAACGGGCGCCGTCAGTTGGGACTAGTCAACTCTTAGCTGCCTTAGCTGATTAAAATTTTTGAATTGTTATTTGTTTTATCTTTTTATTACGGACGCTTCTAACGTGCGTCTTTCTACATTGTTCTCACATGTTTAATTTCAACATGGAAAGATGTAACCGATATTTTTTAACAATTTATTTAAAAGAGTGTCCGTGGAGTTTCTTGCCCGTTCTTCTCCATAGGTACCTACTACGCTTTGGAATGGGCAACTAGCTTCATATTTCTGACTGACGGATTCCTTGACAATTCAAAAGTGCCTGTAAATGGTTTAATTGAAATAAATGCTTTGAGTTTGAGTTTGTTGCGAGCACCCATAAACACAATGTTTTGCGTGCGTTACTTTGCGTACACGGTAGTGCGAATTTTCACACCAGAAATAAAAGTCGTTTCCCAGCAATTATTTTTGCAGAAACTTGCATTCAATGTACAGAATGCGTGTAGATAACGGCTATGCGAAGAGTATTTTTACACCAAGTATTTTGTGCCGAATGATACTAAAAAGATTGTACAGGTATCATATATAGAATACTAGGCAGTGTATTAGCGAGGCTAAGTACCACGGATGTGGCCGTCGGTACTGACGGCTCTTTATAATTCACCAAAGAGTGCAATGAAAACCGAAAGAATATGCGAGAAGATTTCCTTACACAGAACTTAATAGTAGTATTATTCTTCTCGTATGTTCCCACTGAAATACCTAGACCCGATGCTCAGTTGTCACGCTTATGACTACTAGAGCAACGTGACTTTCCCCGTATTTATAACTAGGTATATCCTCACAATTTTTACAAATAAAGTATACAGATCTTGACTAATACCATTTCTATCGTCTGTGATCACCCTAATACGTGTGCGTTGTAACAGGGGAGTCGTATGACGTCACACGTCACGACATTAATAATAATCAACACGTCACGTCGCCGCTGTCACGTCATGTGTTCGCAACACGCCGCGCAACCTTCGCGATGGAATATATTTACTACTTTAGCAATAGAGGTAATGTGTTCTTGGAAACAACCACTAATGGTTTGGTACGGAAAAACGTATGTTGGCCTAGAGGTAACATTGGAAGGAGAAATAATCTTCTCGTCTTTCTTGTGCCGATACGGGAGAAGGTCATGTGGTAATTATTATAATTTTGTTTATTTACTAAAGTATTTAAACATAATTATAATAATTAACTAATCAGGATTTTAGCGGCTACCACTGCTACCAGCCTGTGTAATAAGATGTGTTTTGTTAAGTAGATAGATTATAAATTTGTTTGCCAAAATGAATGGTTAATTTGGATTTAACAAACTGAAGTTACACAATATTCTGAATCCACGTTACAATAGTGGTGTTTCATTGCTACAACAGAAAAAAAACAATCACACCAGTTTCAGAACGAGCAGTAAAACTATGCAGTTACGTTTGTCGCTAACTACCGTCACAAAAACGTGCGCGCCCAGCAAAAAGTATTAACTCGCGCGAAAACATATTGACATGCTTGTTGCACGTTGCACGTCTAAGCAGAGCGTGACAGCACGGTTGTGGTGAAAAATAAATCTATAGTACGGGTAGGTGTACCTCCTGAATGTATACGACTTAGCTACTGAATTAATGGAATAGGTGACAAAAAATTATGAACGTGTTTTTAAGAAAAGATGATAAGGTTAGGAAGCAAGTGTTAACTTTTATTAGAGATGTAAGTATAGAAGAAAAAATCGTGCTGTGCCGACCACTTACTAGGTATACATGGTGATCCAATCAGTGATGTCAAAAAAAACCCGCCAAGCGCGAGTCGCGCACCGGGGGTTCCGTACTAAACATACTTTTATATTATGATGTAACTAAAAATGTATGCTTTTCGCAATTTTTCCTTTATCTGTGCTTTAAGACGTTGCTTCGTACCAAATTTCAAGATTCTGAGTTCACGAGAAGTACCCTGTAGGGTTTCTGATTCCCTTGCGAGTGTCGAAAATATGCAGCATAAATGGCTGTATCTTTTAATTGCGTTGGCTTAGAAGTTGATTTTTTCACAGCTCCAAGGGACAGTAGACTTGAGTATTTGATATGAATTTCAGCTTGATACCTCCACGCGTTTCTGAGAAAATATTCCTGTCTTGATAGACAGGCAGACGGACAACAAAGTGATCCTGTAAGAGTTCCGTTTTTTTCCTTTTGAGGTACGGAACCCTAAAAATACATTTCTCATGGGGTATCCGAAAATACGCCACGTATGTTCCGCGATTCTTGATAGTTTTCTTGATAGTGCGGTTGACTGTACCTATGATACAAGAGTTGTTGAATCGTAAAAAATAGGCTGCTGGTGTCTTATGGTAAGGAATTATCCTAAGTATCTTTGCTATAGTTGACTTCCAAGAAATTTTAACTGGTAAGTACAAATTCTACAAAGAACGACTAAGGAGCAGAGCTGTGATCAAAACTCACTAATATCGATCAAATGCAAACATGACGCGGCTTCAGACCCCGCTGCCAAACAAACAATAAATTGTTCTAGTAGCCTGCTCCCAAGTGCCCACAATAAAAACTAGCCAAGTATACTTGAAAACTTTGCCACAACTCGTTTCGAGGCAGAAACTACGCGGGCGATCCTTGGCGCTTTATTAGATAAACTTCAAAGAAAGGGGATTTAATCAGATTCATTGGCCGCTGTTAGGCGTCGTTTTGACAACTTGTATCATATCATGAAATCCCGCAGTCCATCTCTATAAGAAAACAAGCCTGAAATTATTGTCTGTTATGGAGGTCACAAATTAAACTTTATTATTATGCTGTTAGGAAATTGATGGGAGTATGTACAGTAATCCACACGACCCTAAAGTAATTTTAAAATCCTCCACGAACCTTAAGCTTTCCAAAGCAATACAAATAATAAGTACTTTTCGGGACATTGTTTGGTGAAATTGGAGTACCTACAAACATGATAGGTAAAGCGAAAAACACATTTTTTCATACTAACTTGGTAGTACTAAAGTATTACCTATGAGTTTCGGCTTGGAGTAATCCCTTGTTTATGCTCTTTCTAGCATCCTATTAAGCTGTTTGAAGTTGAAAAATCTAGTTACCTTGAAGGCATCCATCGCGTCTGGGAGGAACATTTCAAGCCAACAAAGAAAAGTATGTCATCTAAGTCTGGAATTCCACCCAGCATTTTCACTACGTCACCAAATCTCTACGACTAGTCCTTCAGCTGTTTTTTAAAAGTAGTTGTGGTAAAGGTGTCCTTGAAAAGTATTACTATGACAACAAACCACTGCAAATATCCCATAAAAAAAAATACATATTTATGAAGTTAAAAACATTTAATGTCTTGAAAGACTACCTGGCGCGGCGGGCGGGGTGGGGTGATGGGATGGTGGAGATAAAGGGAATCCAATCCTCTGGAGTTTTCTTCGGGACCTAAAGGGGCCGGAAGAACGGAGAGATTACTGCCAGGCTTTCGCCGACGATGTGGTCATGATCTTCAACGGTGACCCAATATTGGAGGTTCAAAGACAGGACAATGCCGTCCTCAAGTATATTCGGAAATGGGGCATCCGAAATAAGCTGAAGTTTACACCACATAAAACTGTGCAATGGAAGTCACCAGGAAGCTAAGGTACGATGTCTCACTTCTGACCATTGGTGGGGTCGACATTGGCATGTCTTTTTTTTTTTTTTTTGGGTGGGAAATCATCAAATGTCTTCTCCCGATCTGGGCGGAGCGAGACGGAGTGTCAGACTTTTACTGACTAAAACCCACCCGTGTTCCTTCCGTTGCCTGTGTGCCGGGGCCGCGATATCCCTTTCGGACAAACTCGCAACCCTGGCAGGCATTAGCCCTTACGGACCCCGTCAGTTGGTGCTGACATCTCTTTGAGGCGCGCGTGGAACACAACGCGCCGTCGACCCGAGCCTGGTCCTTATCGGACGGCGAGCTACCCATTGCCCACCGTCCGCAAGCCCGCGCCTACGGTGGCCGGAAGTCGGCTCGCGACTCCCGACGCCCGGGGCGTCTCCTGCGGCGACTAGGGGCGCGAGGGCATTTCCCTCGCGCGCTCCGCCTCCTCCTTCGCGAGCATTACTGCTTCGCAGAAGGAAGTGACGGCTTCCCATGCACTCTCGCTCCGGACCATGGCCTGAACCAGGGCCGGACGCGAGAGATCGCCGCTGCCGATCGCCTCCGTGAGGACACGGCGGTGCCCCGCCCAAGCCGGGCAGACGTCCACCCTATGCTCCACCGTGTACATTGGCATGTCTAAGGACTTAAAAATACCACCACCAGATCACGTTCAACATCCACGCCGCTAACGTGTGTAGCATCTATAAACAGTTATCTAGTGCGGCCAAAGTGAGCTGGGGTCTCCACCCAGAGGGAGGTTCATATTGAGTATTTATACAGCAGCGGTGGAGCCGGAGGTGATGCACACGGCAAGCGCCTGGGCGCGCGCAACTAAGAAGATAGCAGTGCAGAAAATGTACTCCAATCTTCTTCAGTTCACGGTCATACGGTTTAATAAGTATTCGCCCAAAAGCAAATCCTACAGCACCGCTTCGCTGAACGCATCCTTGATGCTGGCTGGGATATTACCACTCGACCTCCGAATACAAGAAGCAGCCGCTCTGTATTAGGCAAAGAGTACCCCAGCCACCCCTTGCGGGCGGGAGATTGACCGTGTGGTGGCGTTTGCGAAAACTCCACATCCGGCGAACCAAGGCTCGCTCCACTTCCTGGTGGAGGAGGCGAGAGTTAACGTGGGCGCGGCCAGCAAAGATGTTTCCTTGTTCTCGATAAAAGCTTACGCAGGGCTAGAGGAAAACAAACGCGCAGACCACCTTGCGAAAGAGGCTACACTCAAGTTGAAAAAGAAGGCGGACTATGAACGCAGATCCGTATGGAGGCGCTCGACGAATGGAACCGAAGATACAAGAACGGCGAAATAGGCTCCGTCACTAAAATGTTCCTCCCAGACGCGATAGATGCCTTCGAGGTAACTAGATTTTTCAACTATATAAAAATCTGACGGAATGGTCATACAGATTCAGCGCCATAGTAAAAAAATATTAGGAGGGCATCCCCGACTAGAGCAACACATATTTTTTCGGAGGCTTTTGAGTTGCTTTAACGTTATTGAGCCCAATAAGGATGAAACTTGAAAGGTCTCCTTTTCTTCTCTTTATTCAATTGATTTTCTATCATTTTGGTTTGTTTTTTGACAAAATCGCGACCAGCAACGACGAAGATATCCGAGTTCGTGCAAGCGGTATATAATGCCAAATTCAGTTTTCTAATCTATATAATTATTACCCGCTCCCATGACCCGCATGCATCGCCTTCTGTAGAAGTAAAAGGCCACGGCCTTCATCATCTGTAGCAAAAAAATACGAAGTTAATAAAATTCACTAATACTATAATAACTCAAAAATTTTTATAAATTGTAGTAACCATTTTATTAAAGAATTAAAATTTATAAAAATCTGTTTAAAAAATACAAAGGCAAAGGTCTAAATATTAAAATAAACAATAGCATTTATTGTTTTACAATAACAGTGAATTTAAATTTAACCAGCAATAAAATACCGACTCAAATAGTGTAAAATAATTTCACCAAGATTAAACTATTAGTATTTAGTAAAATAAAAATTACTTACATTAATTTGTAAAAAAAACTGGGGTAAGTGGATATAATTTGCAGAATGCCCAAGAAACAAGACCGGTTCAATCACGAATATGAAATCAACTCAAAATAATTGACGCTTGATTACTGCGGTTAGCCACGAATACAAAACTAAATAATTTAGTCTTTGTGCGTATTGACAACATCTTCTCCTGCGGCTGACATGTCGTAACTGGTGATGAGTTACTGTTGTTGGTGGGGGGTGACATTGGAGCTACTCAGAAAGACTGACTTACAGCGCCATCAATTAATTCCATTTCATTTATTAATGGTGATGGTGTCTTTGGAGTTAATGTAGTTTTCGACGCAGATTCCGATAATCGCAATAACTCAATTTTGGATTATTTTGAGTTGTGCCATCCTTTAACTAGGTGTGCGATATATACTCCAACAAGTCGGCTACACGAAAGTGCGCAAGTAATAACTTGCACAGGTAAGTTACGATCATGATGACCTAAGTTAGATCGAGTTAGAACAGCGACGGAACCAAAGCAAAACTTGGGATAGCCGACCTGATGGCTTGCTTAGGTATAGAATATAGTGCATACAAAATGGAACAACTTGTTTTATTTCGTATTTGTAACTAGTTATACAAATTACAGAGTTCGAATTTGCTAGTTTTACTGAATTTCTTGACACGGATATATTAAAAGGTACAGTCAACCGCACAAGTCAATGTCCAAGCCATTGTATTTATTAAACAAATAAAGATGTCTTATATTGATACGGTAACTATAAAATGTTGTTAGTTAATTTATTAGATAACAATTTATGAAAAAGTTGTTGGATATATAGATGCTCCCATAGATCAGTACTGAATAAATTAACCGACTTGGTTTTACATTAGATCTCACAACGTTTTGCGATGGAAAAGCTGTGTGTGTGAGACTTGCATTTTTTTACATGTTATGTTTTTAATGGGTTAATATTTATAGGCACTACACGTACTTAACAACAATTTACACTAACTAATAATCAACTAAATATGGCGACGCTTTACTTCAAAATCATATCTGGATCAAACAAAACCCAGCCACACATCTCACTTACACCCAATATCCCTAACTTGACCACAACGAAGCCACTGGGTCGAATCGTTTAATTGGTCTAACGCTCAAAGACAGTAAATATCCCTGTGCATCCAACAGGTTATCGCAAAACACCACGAAACGGGTTTAATACGCTTTATAAGTTCACTTAGATTTACTGACCTGCCGGTCTTACCCCGTGGCCACGAGCTACACGCTCAAGCGACACACGCCTTGCGACAGTGACCACAATGGCGGAAAAAAACAAATGACAGAAGTTGTTTAGAGCCTGCCAGGAGTCACCGCGACGCGACTTGCAGTGACGGACGGAAACAGTTAACCCGCACGCGTGTATCTTGACGCAAGTCCCATCGGTCGAGACCATGAACCCCGTTCACGGCCTCGACCGATGTGACTTGCGCCTATTCTGTAAAAAATCTCACCTTGACAACTTAGGTGAATTCAGCTGTCAAAAGTGTCTCTCTAGCATCAGCACGCGTAGCATGACCACTATAGAAACGGGTTTTGTCGACGGAAGAACAAAATGACAGATTGTGATTGTTAATCTGTCATTTTGTATATTCTTCCGTCGACAAAACACCAGAGTAGGTGGAATGACAGCGCAATACACCAAAGTTTTCACGGCGAGTTTAACGGAATAAATCGGCTGGACTATCGCACTGGTATAGTGGGTCAGTGGCATTTCTAGATACTCAAACACACTTCAGTATTTGAGGGCAACAATAGGACACTTTACTATGGGACCAACCCTGAAATTGTGGAAAAATAAATCTAAGTAGGTACTATTCACATTTTATGCTCACAAAAATCGACAAAATGCGTGGAACAGCTGTTTTTTTTTCGCGATTTCAATTTCTCACGTTTAAAGCTGTTCATAATGATAAGTATAAACAAAAAATAAAGAGGTTTGGCGTAAACAAAAAGTAAAATTGTTAATGTAAGGATAATCATAATTTACGCAGTTCGCTCGATATACCCACTTAGGCACCTAGTTAAAACTCGCATTTAATTAAAATGTACATTACAAGATCCTATCTAATGTCATGAGATTAAGATGTCAAAATAATATGGCGTGCTGATGCTAGGTAGGTAACAAGTCTATAGTTTCATAGTTTCCCATTACTAAGCAACTGTCCGTTAATAACTCGAATTACTCGGCCTACTGTCTGTCACAGGGCAGTGTTTTTGTCTCCACAACATTTATTCTACTTTATTCCAATGCTTCTTTTGCCACACCGAACATACGCTTCCGTTCATAAGCGTAACCGAACACCATTGTGGGCAGCCAGGGTTAGTCAAGGCTGCCAATGTCTGCCTACTCAAGTTACTAATGAAACACAATTCTCAATCATATTTATGTAAGTGAAGGAACACTGGAGTCTCGTTACACAGGCTTATATGCTTTAAAGGAGACTCCAATGACTTGTTAAAATAATAAACCTTTTCTTTTTTTACGTCCAGATATCAGTGAAATACAATTCCCAGCAATATGATGTGACGTCTAATATCAATGGATTCTACACCGAACGCCTTAGAGCGAATTTCACCAATGAAAATGAACGCGTTCAAAGCTGTCTGTGTCATAATTGTTGTGGAATATTGACACTGACAGCTCTTGAACGTGGTTTCACTGTTGAAATTCGCCCTTAGTAATCTATGAAGAACTTTTCATTCATTTGTAGGTAGGTTACCTACTGGTTCCATCATTATGACAAAATGTTTGGTGAGATCTAAGTAAGCAAATTATTACAGCCGAGCCGTATTGTGCACAAAGGTACAATATAATACTTTGGCTGCGGTGCAAGCTTGTGCGATCTAGCGATTTTAGTCTAGAGGTACTATCGAAGAACTTCATATCTAAGCAGTTTGAAAACAAAATCCCGTGAACAGATGACCACATCTGTTACCGCCCCGGTTCTATAGCGGCCAAGCGTTGCAAGCAGAAATAGTCCTTACGGTGTATAGATATGAACTTCTTCGATGGTACAACGTAAGTTTTCATTCATACATTTAGTCATACAAGCAAGTCGATTTCGAGTAGATACTACGCACGTGACCTTTCTGAAGAACATCACCGAAAAGGTCACTATATCTCTCCAGACGTTTCCACTCATATCTGCCTTGTAAATACTGTGGCGTCACGTATAATTGTGCATTTGTGAACATTAGTATACGTGGCGTCGCCAGTATTAGTTTAGATAAGTATTTATA
The DNA here is from genome assembly GCA_916701695.1 of Agrochola macilenta. NCBI lineage: Eukaryota > Metazoa > Arthropoda > Insecta > Lepidoptera > Noctuidae > Agrochola > Agrochola macilenta. Next base: position 1,224,741 of record OU753554.1, on the reverse strand, counting down.
AGTTAGTAAGGAACGCACCCTTGTTAAGTGGCAACACTAAGCCACGATCCGGGGCGTTACCCATAGCATATGTAGCTCCATATAGTAGCGTCGGTCGCTAGCTTGCTCGTCAACCGTCGCTCGTCGCGGAACACAGATTAGATTTTAAGTCATTTGTCCCTTCTAGTTTAATTAGTTATATAAATGCTAATAGTGTACTTAACATTATACTATGATACGTGTGGGATGATTGTATTATTATTAACTGCAAGTTGGAGTTTCACTTCCGCTCTTCGATTACGCTCACTCCAGTACGTGTAAAAGAAGACAGGTAGAATACCTTCGACCTACGTCCCCAAAATACCTGTTGTTAGTCGCCTTTCATTCATCCTCTCAACGTGTGTAGTAGCGTGACGCAGATGTTACCTGGAGAGTCTTTGCTGCGGGGTATATCTTTGGGTTTTTTAATTTTTCCACCTTAAACTGAAAAGGGTCATAAGTATTCATCATTATGAACAACTTCAAGTTTTGACTGAAATCTGAATTACCTTTTTCATAAAACAAAAACGCAGTTTCTGCTTTCATTAAAATCGCACTCATGGTTCCTTAAACCACTTTGCTCCACTGTTAGTTTTCTCAGATTTCGCCCAATTTTATTTTAATCTTTACCGCAATATTTCACTTCTAAGTTATTTTGTACCTACATAATTTATCATGAAAATTACACCACTTTTGGTCATTGCCTTTTCGCCAATTAAGTAGGTTTCCTACAAAATAATTAGCCAATCTGGGCAATAGGTAGTATAGGTATAAAGATTCTAAGATTATCATGATAGTTATAACACTAATAACAGTACTCGTAGATAGTGATAACATCATTATTTTTATTACGTATGATTTTATAATCTAAACTCATTTTGTAATTAATAGATTCAACAACAAAATCACAAAAAAAGTACTTACTCTAATCGCTGCCTCTAACATCTTGTTCTTCCAGAAAACTGCGCAGCGGCTGTGAAAGGCATATGAAGAAAGTTAGCCAAATTCCAAACTTTAACCAAGGATGGATCTCGGCTGGATTCTTTGCGAAATTGTTTAGGCTGCCTAGACCTAGCTAGCCTTTATCTTGCATGCTTATTGGTTTATTTTCGTTAAAACTGTGTCGAAGAGCTCGCCTCTAATATTACGTCTTCACTTATTTAGATAGCCAGATGCTTTGACTGAATACCTAGCTGATGAAATTCGTATTTTTCGGGAATATTCAGTAAGTAGCTACCTACCTACAATTTTTGTTAAGATAGATGTCGTGAATTCCATTGATTTCCTCATTATAATTTGAAATGAAAACTACTCTTGGTTGAACTATAAGTGTAGGCGACACCATAGAAATTGTGTTGTAGCAAAAGTCGCTTTTTATTTAAATGACTTTGCGGAGTAAATCCTCTGTATTAATTATGTGGTGATACCTACTTACATAATTATCAGAAGGAACACGGCAGTTTTAGTCTAGTGGTCGGTTCCCTACAAAATGGTTGAGCTGGATGGTGCTGATCCATGCGTCATGTTCGTGAAAGGGCGCCGTCAGTTGTGACTGGTCATCTCTTATCTGCCATGGCTTATTTTTAATCTTATATTTTGAATTGTTTTGATTATTTTTTGTACATTGTTCTCACATATAGAAGCAACAAGAATAATGTACCCAGGATTTTGTAATTTTCTATATTTAAAAGAGTGTCCTTGGAGTTTCTTGCCCGTTCTTCTCCATAAAGATCTACGTTTTGGAATGGGCAACTAGCTTCAACTATCTGACTAACTGACGCGACTATTTGACAATTCAAAAGTGCCTGTAAATGGTTTAATTGAAATAAATGCTTTGAGTTTGAGTTTGAGTGGTGGAACCGTCGGACAGGGAAGGTCTCTAGTTCGAACCCAAGATACGCCCCTGTGATTTTTCGGATTCATGTGTGTATTATAATATAATCACTTGCTTTAAAAACGGGGAAGGAAAACATCGTGAGGAAACAGGCATGCCTGAGAAATATTTCTCGACGGCATATGAAACCAAGGCAGAGGGCGGCATAAAAACTCTGACACCGAGTTAGTCACTAACCACACGAAAAACAAAGAAGGTACAAACTTGTAATATTCTGTAACCAAACAGGAGGTTATCGACTAGATAAAAGCTGCTGTTGTTGTATGTAAGTATCGTAGCAGGTGGCGTTCTGTAGTGTCTGCCTACCCCCATGTGAAGAAGGTGTGTGTATGTATGTATGTAATTCTCAATTTGTAACTGGTATTCAGCTGGTTAGACTGGAAGCCGACCCCCAAAATAGTTGGGAAACGGCTAGGCAGAGATAATTCCTTGGCATTTATAATCTATCAGAAGAGTAAGTAAGTACCCAGGTAAGCACATTACCACCACGTGACCCCTTCATCAAAGCGAATACCAGCTCTTTACCTCCAAAAGTCCAAATCCCCATCGTCTGACTTCAGAATGTCAAACTTCAACAGAATTTCAAGCCGCAAGCTGCCATAAAAACAAAGTCTGGGCGTAAAGTTGACACCAGTGAACCACGGAATGCTTATTAAAATGGAGTGTCAACGATAATTTTCTTTCTGAAACTGATTGAGAGGTGAGCCAGAATGGCCCACCTACTGTGTGTGTCTTGCTGCATTTGTCTATGCTTTGTAAATTTTATTTATTTTCGTGGAACTTTGATTCGTATGAGATGCTTACTTTACTTGGCAAAATAATGTCAAAGTGTGGTCTACGAATCTTGACCATAGACACATTAGCTGTCCATCGCAAATCTTTTCTAGCCAAGGTAATTGAATAAAGAAAAATTCTTCTTTATGACTCTTCAATGTCTTCTTGGCTTGTATTTTAAAAGGAACACATTCAAGTTGTTATTTACGTAAACCCGTTATTAAGTCATTGCAATGTTACTATTACCTCATTGTAATAAAGTATAAATTAGAATAATGTCGTTAATTTTATAATGATAAATGATAAATGATAAATGATTTTATTACTGTAAGTGGGTTTGGACAAAACACTTTTACACGTCAATCATATTTTTTAAACTAGATGAGGTCGGCGTTTCCTATCTGACTACTCCGAGAAGAAAGGCCGAAACAAACTCAGAGGTCACAGTCTCTTTTAAAGTCCAGACATAATCTTGGTCAGATCATGTGAAGATCATGTAGATTGGTTTCTGAGATGGTCTTTTGAGGAAAGAACCACACAGATTGAGAGGACCTGTCCAGTCAGTGCACGCATTTGTCAGTGACCGTGCAGCTCAACTCAGGATTTAAGGAGCTCAACGATTCGACGAACAATACCAAAGAAAGGACGTTTGGGTAGGCCGCATAAATTACTCAAGCTGCCAGACCGTGATCAAAACTAAATAATAAAATAAAAGGAATGACCCACATAATCTTCACATTCACAATTATTAAAACAATATAATACTTTAAAAAGTAAATACTCATGTCATTGTATATATAAAATTCATTAATGTCAATGTGTATATAAAACCCATTAATGTCAATGTGTATATAAAACCCAGAAATAGTCTTGGTCAGATCATTGAAGGACCATGTAGATTTGTGTCTCGAATGGTCTTTTGAGGAAAGTATTATACAGATTTGAGTGGACCTGTCCAGTCAGTGCACGCATTTGTCAGTAATCGTGTAGCTCAACTCAGAACTTAAGGAGTTCAACGACTCGACGAACAATACCAAAGAAAGGACATTTGGGTAGGCCACATAAGGTACTCAAATTGCCAGATTATCATTAATAATTACTGAGAAAAAAAAATAAAAAATATATGATCCACATAGTCCTCACGTTCACAATAATATATTTAAAAAAATATGTATATGTCGCCGCGGAGATTATTCGGCCGTTAATTAATTAGTTGATTTTGTGTTACATGTGTGTTAGTACAGTACCTACCAATATTAAGAGAAGTTTTATGTTTGTTAATAAATAACCTCGTATTTGGTTAGTGATGATTTTGACATTAAGTTAATGTCAAGATCATGACTAATTAAATCTAGTAATGCTGCTAAAATTCAATTCTGATTATTTTAAATAACTTGTAATTTTGGAACATTGTTTTGTTAATAGTAATACCTAAAACTTATTTGCTTTCTAAAATCTAACGTTTAAACGTCACCTGTTGTTTTGGCGGTAAAATACTTTGTGATTGACGTTTGCTTCTGGTGGGGCAAACGAGTTAATAAAAGGCGCGAACTGAGTGCGGAGCTCACTTTTGCTGCCGATTTTGGAGAAGAAACATTGTGAGTAAAATCTATGTCCGTTTGATTAAAATTATTGCATTAAGTAGTTTGCTTGTTTTTATTTTTACTGAAATCCTTAAGTTTTCCTGATAGATCAAATGTGAAATCCACTGTAGTTATAGCAGAACCGAAGGCCAGATTATGGTTAGCGGTTCTGCGTATTTTTAAAAATATCTGCCCTGTCTCAACTCCGACATCAGAAGTGGGATCTATCATAGATGCTCTGCATAATGGTGAAGATGTCCCCGGCTATCTCCTCGAAGACAACGTCCTTAAATTTGAGAGGCTAGATGCTATCTTAGGCGTACAAAAACTTATTGTGGTACCAAAGTCTTTCCAGTGGAGCCTAATCAATACATTCCACTCTGAAACACCCAGGGTGGGAGAAGACCCTTCACAAAATAAGGGAAACTTATCATTTTGACAAAATGAGCACCACCGTCCGAGACTTTGTCGATAACTGTATTGTGTGCAGAACTTCAAAGCAAACGTCTGGAGCTACGCAGGTACAATTGCATCCTATTGCCAAGCCAGTAGTTCCATTTGAAGTAATACACATGGACATCACGGGTAAATTGGGAACCCCTAATGAGCAAAAGTACGTCGTGGTTACGGTAGACGCTTACACTAAATATGTTTTACTGCGCTACACTAATGACAAAAGTCAACACAGCACTTTGGCGGCTCTGAAACAGGTCATCTACCTTTTCGGAGCTCCAAGGCAAATAATCGTTGACGGCGGTCGCGAGTTTCTAGGAGAATACAAAAATTACTGTGATACGTTTAACATAGAAATACACTGCATAGCACCAGGCGTTAGCAGAGCCAACGGACAAGTAGAGCGGGTGATGGCAACACTGAAAAATGGTCTCATAATGATAAAAAACTATGAGACTCCGGACTGGCATACAGCGCTGGACAGCTTTCAGCTTGCCCTCAATTGCACTGTCCATAGAACCACAGGTATAGCTCCACTCGCACTACTGACTCGACGTCAAAACTGTGTCCCACCAGAGTTACTAAACTTAGTTAACCTGGACAATGCATCAATCAACATTGAAGCCCTTGAACGCCATGTGCAACAAAAAATTACGCAGGTAGCTAATAAAGATAAAGCAAGGTTTGATAAAGGCCGTGCTAAAATTCACCTGTTTCAGAGAGGCGATTTTGTTTTGATAAAAAACAACCCCAGAAACCAAACTTCTCTTGACCTTAAATTTAGCGCTCCTTACGAAGTTCACAGGGTTCTAGAAAACTACCGCTACCTTGTGAAGAAGGTAGTGGGACACCATGGGCGACCTCGCAAGGTCGCACACGATCAACTGCGGCGCGCCCCACTGCCAGGAGGGAGCACCCAGGCGGCCGTGTCGCCTCCAGATGATCAGCAAGCCGGGCCTTCCAGCATCGGGGCAGCCTTACAACCGCCAACCACGTCAGATGCGTTGCCGCCCGCAGACGAACAACGATGAAAAATAACAACGGTGAGAACCTTCCATAATAATTCCTAATAACTACTCTGATTGTTGTCTGTTCTACCACAAATAACAAAAAGATGCCATTGGCTTGTGGAGTCGTCCAATAAGCCTATTAATTTATTTAAAAAAAAAAAAAAAAAAAAAAAAAAAAAGATGCTATTGGCGTGTGGAGCCGTCCAATAAGCCACTAATAAGCCTATCCCAAAAGAATTAAAAGTCCTCTGTGTACCACGGCGTACGAGACCGCCCAGAGCACAGCATCGACCTATCCCATCATCCTTAGAGCCTCTGTTTACAAAATCGATCTTTCATCCACCTAGCCTTTCCTTTTACAAAAAAAAATACTGTTACTGTTGTCATGTGGAATGAGCAGAAACATTGTTAAGAAATCTACTGTTATCACGCGAACTGACCAATAATGCTAATGATAACTATAAATAGCTAAGTTTACTATTTTCATGTCAAATGAGCAGTAGATACCTATTATGTGTCATCATAACATAAATAATATTTACTTGATCTGTAGTCACGTGGAGTGAACAGTAAATACATTTCCGCTGTAACCTTTCCAAATAGGTTTATGTGTACTGTGGAAGTGCCTGGCCTCACAATATTTATTTTTCTATTACAGGAAAGACCAAGAGCGATGCAGAGCACGCATCGCGCATCAGTATGGCCGTGTCGCCGCGGAGATTATTCGGCCGTTAATTAATTAGTTGATTTTGTGTTACATGTGTGTTAGTACAGTACCTACCAATATTAAGAGAAGTTTTATGTTTGTTAATAAATAACCTCGTATTTGGTTAGTGATGATTTTGACATTAAGTTAATGTCAAGATCATGACTAATTAAATCTAGTAATGCTGCTAAAATTCAATTCTGATTATTTTAAATAACTTGTAATTTTGGAACATTGTTTTGTTAATAGTAATACCTAAAACTTATTTGCTTTCTAAAATCTAACGTTTAAACGTCACCTGTTGTTTTGGCGGTAAAATACTTTGTGATTGACGTTTGCTTCTGGTGGGGCAAACGAGTTAATAAAAGGCGCGAACTGAGTGCGGAGCTCACTTTTGCTGCCGATTTTGGAGAAGAAACATTGTGAGTAAAATCTATATCCGATTGATTAAAATTATTGCATTAAGTAGTTTGCTTGTTTTTATTTTTACTGAAATCCTTAAGTTTTCCTGATAGATCAAATGTGAAATCCACTGTAGTTATAGCAGAACCGAAGACCAGATTATGGTTAGCGGTTCTGCGTATTTTTAAAAATATCTGCCCTGTCTCAACTCCGACATATATATTATACTTCACAAAGTAAATATTCATATAGTGGTACAAATGATTGAAAAAAAAAAATATATATTAAAAACCAAATTTCTGACTGTAAAAAAAATTTAAAATAAAAATTGGAGCAGCTTAATCCCAGGCCTTTTTGTCCTCAACGTAATCTTTAATGGTATAAAACGCTTTCTGGCACAACTTACGTTTAATGAATGATTTGAATTTATTAAGGCTTAGATCTTGTACGTGGCTTGGGAGTTTATTGTAAAAGCGTATACATTGACATCTGAACGAGCTACCTATTTTCTTGAGCCTTGTTGTAGGTACTACAAATTTGTGTTTGTTCCTAGTGTTTATCTTATGGATATCACTGTATTTTTTATACAATCTTATATTTTTATGGGTATATAAAAGATTTTCAAAAATATACTGAGAAGGCACAGTCATTACATTAATTTCCTTAAATTTCTCTCTGAGAGAGTGTCTCGGGCTTAATTTATAAATTGATCGAACGGCTCTTTTCTGCAAAACAAAGATAGTTTGAATGTCGGCGGCATTTCCCCACAACAAAATACCGTACGACATTACACTATGAAAATAGCTAAAGTACACTAAACGGGCTGTCTCTATGTCAGTTAAATTACGAATTTTTCTAACAGCATAAGCTGCGGAGCTTAGCTTTTTTGACAATTTATCTATATGTGGGTCCCACTGAAGCTTAGCATCCAAAGTTAAGCCTAAGAATACTGTGCTATATATATAACTGTGCTATATGTATAATGATTATAATCTATCTTTAAGTAAATTAAAAATCAAATGCTGTTCGTTGGTAAACGCATCACTTCAGAACGGTTGGACCGATTTGACAAAATATGTTTTTATTTTTTATGTTCGGAATCGTAGTACGGTTTAGGTTTTTACGGAAAGGAAAATTTGAAAAGTTGCCGGGAAAATTGGAGAATTCGGGAAAAACGAAAGTGCATTTTCCATGGGAATTTTGTCGGAATTATTGAAATTTGGACAGGACAATAGCGTGTGTCGGGTCAGCTATTACTTTATATCAATTCTATAAGAATTACATTACGTCCTTGCATTGATCTCCATTTGTTCGCTACTCTGCGGTATACGAGTACGCATGGCGGTGCGGCGTGGCGTACGTGACGTAGCTAAATTGGACTTATCGCGGCAGATCCCGCGCGACACTTCATTTGCGAACCTCTAGGCAAAGTATTAAAAAGTTTACGTGATAGAAATGCTGGGATTTTGTGCGACGAGCAAAATATTGAATCTGATGGTTGGATTCATAAAACATGTACAAACTGTATTTCACTTGAATGAATGAATGAAATACACCGATCCCAGCCCCTGGAGCCTCATGATGCATGGGGTACCTGTACCTGTAAAGCAGTAGACCGGGTGGCGCGGTAATGATAAGGAAGACGTGCCCTTAGGATAGGGAAGGATTTGCGAGCCATACCGGATATGCATCCTTGAGTAGGCAATGCGCTAATGGAGCGACCGGTGATATTTATCTATGGATGACTCACACACTGACTTATTAGTATTACTTGTTAAAATGTTAGGAATATCGTATAATTTTGCAATGTTTGTAAATATGTGAGCACCATGTTTCTATCACATAATTAATTTATCTGTAATTGCTTTATTTTTTTCATTCTTTTTACCTATCATGGTATAGTAATCTTATTCTAGATGCATCGTCTTCACATACAATTATATAATTAATGTATACAAAATATTGTAAAAACATTTTAAAAGAGTAACGGTGGAGTTTCTTGCCCATTCTTCTCCATACGAAAACTACCTTTTGGAAGGGGCGACTAAAATTAATTATATTTTTTGTAAAATTGACGTTCATAAGTGCCTTTTATGTGCCTAATTGAAATAAATTGTTTGACTTTGACTTTGACATCTTTTAACGACGTCGCCGCCAAATTGGTTCATGTGCAGCTGCACCAGTGCATCTTTTGGCAGGGTTTACTGCTTTCTCGATTCTTTTCTATGTCACTGCTATGCTATGTTACACGTTGCTGTTTCCGTTGTTTTTGTCTGGCTACTATCAGTTTCAGAGGTCTTGTAAATCTCGCTAGTAGTCTTCTTATCTCGGTCGTCAGCCGTCTTCAACTTCACAAATATTTAAATATGTAAACTAAAACAGTTCTTCACAAAAATTACTTTACCGCCCAAATAAATACAAAATTAAACTTGGTTTCGAAGTTATAGGGTTAAAAATCGAATGTCAGAGTTAAGAACAATAAAATCTAGGAGGAATGCTTTGTTGGTCAACAACTAGCTGCGACCCTCGAGACACACCAAATGTCAAAAAAAAGAATATGCACTCGCAAAAAAAAAATTTTGGAACACTGCACTACACAAATAATCACACACGTATTATAGTTTAAAGTTAGTCGAACAAATTGACAAATAAATATAGCATATAATATAAGATGTATGAATCTATAATGATATCCACTCATGTCTTTAAGCGGACCTCTTCAGCCTTCCCTTGAAGATATGGAAAGATCTCACCAGATTAGCTTACAAGTTATTCCCTCGTACTTATGCTCTGGACCGCTCGCCTGACATCAGGAACGCTTAGTCCACCCACTTGTACTGTTTTAATCATAGATATCCGTGATTTTAATGTATTTTTGCCTACAAAAACTCACAACCACAGAAAAAAACCTCGATTTCGATGCTCGGTTTGTTGCAAAATTGCAACATGTGGTGTGCACATTTCACTAAAAGTATAGTAAAAAACTTTGGCGGAGCACAATTGGGAGCGTCCGTTCTCTTCAACGTCCGAAGACCGTATCCCTGTACAAACTGTGATTCGCTTGGGATCAATATTATTAAAACACAATACAGTATTTAATTATACAACCTGGCTTACGCTTATTGATTTATATTTATTGGTACACCATCTATTCCATCACAAAATGTATCGAAAACTGTTCTTTCTGTTCTCTGTAATCCGCTTAGGTTTTTGTTGCACTCCCCGTCTTTTTACACAAAAACCGTGTTCGTGACTCCTCTCTCTGTAAGTGCGGGTTGGAGGAGGACACCCTGGATCACATATTTTTCGAATGCTCTAACAACATCGCACCTCTAGATTTGTGTAGCCGTCTCCCAAAATGTAAGATCCCTCTTCCGATTAATTTCCCCTCCACAACTGCTTGTGGCGCTGATGATTTTCATCCGTCGCAATAATATAAAATTATGATTTGTTTCCCCAAATATTCTGTCTGTGTGGATGTGTTTATTTAAATCTCATGTAATTTTATCTTTTTGTTTGTTTCCAGTACTAACCCCACAAGATCTACATTAAGTTCAACTGTATCATCAAAGATTGTTATCGTTCTATTCATTTATTTTTTAATTTAAAACTATGCACACTTGCTTTTCCAATTCACTTTAAACATTAGCAGAATGAAATACAATAGACGACGTATATTTAGTAACCTAATCCGCTTAACTGTTCTTAAAGACTCATAAAACTGAACTAGTCATGTTCACCCAAAATCGAGCATTAGGCCCCTTCCGCCTACCCAAACTGTTCGATACAGAACTCCAGTTGGCCAGTGAGGTCAAGTACCTCGGGGTCATTCTAGACAGTAAGTTAAACTGGAGCAGTCATGTAGACAACAAGCTAAACAGGGCCTGCATCACCTTCTGGCAGTGCAGGAAAATGATAGGTAAGAAGTGGGGCCTATCCCCCAAAATAATACTGTGTCTTTATACAGCAGTGATCCGCCCCATGATCGCTTACGGGGCCGTGGTCTGGTGGCCCCGAACTCAGCTGGTTACAGCTTCTAACAAACTACATCGCATGCAAAGACTAGCCTGCGTGGCGACCACGGGCTGCATGAGGACTACTCCGACTGCAGCAATCGAAGCCATGCTGGGACTGCCCCCGCTCCACCTGTTTATACAGCAGGAAGCGACAATGGCAGCGGTACGACTTAATACAATCAATCTCTGGGGTAAGAGAGACACACAACACACCGCGCTGCTTGAGGGACTCAATAATGAGTTCCCTATCACGAAAGCCATTAATGATCGGGTACCCAAACAATTCATCTTCGATAAAAAATACAGAATCCAATTTCATGAGGATCGCAGATGCGAGGGTCTGCGCCCCGCAGAACTGCGAATCTTCACTGATGGATCCAAAACAGGTAGTGGCACAGGTGCTGGGATCTTCTCTGAGGACTTCAACATACATATAGCCACACCGTTGGGAGTCCACAATACAGTATTCCAGGCCGAATGCATGGGTATATCCCTTGCCGCTTTAGCCATCATGGCCAGGGAAGTTAAGGACTACTCGATACGTATACTCTCAGACAGCATGGCTGTTCTGCAAGCGCTAAACAGCTACACTGTTGACTCTGGGCTGATATACGAGTGCCACCAGCGCCTTAACTAGGTGGGTAGCCTCAATAATATTACCATTCAATGGATCAAAGGACACAGCGGTTCGCGGGGTAATGACGCAGCCGACGAACTTGCCAGAAGGGGATCGAGCATGGCACCAGTGGGGCCTGAACCCATTGCGCCACTCCCCTTCGGGTACCTACGCACTCTGGATAAGGAAACGAACCAGGGACCAACATCACAAACTATGGTCGGACCACGGTGAGTGTAGGAAGGCCAAGGAGGCACTCCCTACAATTGATGGTCGCCTCACGAAACAGATTCTTCGACTAACGAAACAACAGCTACGTACAGTTACAGCAGCTGTAACTGGCCATGGGTCATTTAATAAACACCTCTTTGTCATAGGAGTCAGACAGTCCGCTGTGCAGAGCCTGCATGGAGGACGACGAGACAGCAGCCCATGTGCTGTTATACTGCCCGGTGGTCGCCACATACAGGGCAAAGTACTTCGGTAACCCAGGTACCCTACGTGAGATTGTCAGTGACACCAAGGCGTTGCTGGCTTTCTTTGTGGAGCTGGGGTGGATCGAATAACCAATTTTCCCACCCGTACGCAAAATACGCGCTTAGTCGTGGAGTTGCGGATACCAGCCCGTATTACCTATTACCTAATGACTCATAAAGAACCCTGTAAGAAATCGACACGTGTTTCACCTCTCAACGAGGCATCCTCAGGACGACGATTGACTTGTTGACGCGCTCGGCGCTTGGCGTGGCAAGACGTCATTTCCGGGAATTTTTAGAACATATGAAGCAATGGATTAGGAATATCCTTCAAAATGATACAGATTGATCATGTGTTACGCAATTAGGGTACTGCTGGTATGTTATGTAAGGCGCTCCTCTGATACTCGTACTCATACTTTACTACCTGAAATGATTATCCACCTTACCCTTACCTGCACCCTAATTAACACACTATCAATCACAATTTGAATGATTTTGAAGGATATTGCTAATCCATTGCTTTATATGTTCTAAAAATTCCCGGAAATGACGTCGTGTCACGCCAAGCGCCGAGTGCGTCAACGTGGTGTGTTGTGTCATGTGTGTCTTTTAGTCTGTGCTAATGCTAAATAAATGTAATATTTTTTCTTTCTTTCTTTAAGTAACGCAATGAATGTTGTTGAACTGTCAAAATTAAACCCATTGCTATAAGTGTGTTACGCAATTACCCCGGCTGGTTCGTTTTACGGTATTGTACGGATTTTTTTTTTAATGCTTAATGCTGCTCCATTAGTTTTCGCTTCCATATTCGTATGAAAACAAAGGTACCCAAAGTAACCTGTACTTAAACATGTGTTTAATCCGATTTTTCTAACTGTGCGCCTGTCAACATCAAATATTATAGTGTAAGTTAGTAGATGGACCAAAAGGAAAATGTGGGTCGAGGCGAATCCGAGGCACACATACGTGAGTCCAGCAATGCCTGGTTGCGGCGTAGGCTTATATAGTACCTACTTCTCTCAAATAATGCGCGGAAAATCAAACTTAGTAAATTAATAATAAATTTCAGAATCAATGACGAACAACGATAATTTTCACGTGTCAATATATGTCCATTTGTTTCTTCAGCTGTATTCTTAGTTCCATTGAATTTATTCGGCCGCTAAACAGGACAGATATGGATTTTCATAGTCATATTAAATAAATAAATTAAATAAAATAAACGACACGATTTATGTAGACCGTATCAGGCGTCGGGGTACTGAGGAGGTAACCGGGTCAGGTGAATTCAATACTAACAACCTATGATTTTGACAGCTCCAAGCGCACTGTTAGAAAAATCGTTATAATTATACTAGTGGTATGAAATGTTTACTGGTAGGTACCTACCTACTTAGATTAAGCAAAGTCTTAGGAGAAACGCTTTAAAGATCTCAGCCTCAGCGTCACGTCTTGCCCAGTTGAACGCACACTGTAAGTTCGTATGGTCACAATTTGCATTCACTACACATATATTTGTGTCACAGCAATTGTGACTGGTTCTACTTGAACTGCGTAAGATTTCTGTTTCTCTCGTGTTTTGTTTTGGATTTACTTATTTAATTTTATTAGGTTTTTTAGTTAAAAGTTGGGATAAAAAAAAAAAAAAAAAAAAAAAGTTTATTCATGTAAAAAGGTAAAATACTAAATACAAATTTACTTAAATGGATAATACGTTATAGGTACTTACCTAAGTAGTTAACTATACAAAATAATAATATAGGTACCTACTCGGTATATACGTCGTATATTCCTCTAGATATGTAGGATGGTACATTAAATTCATACATCCGATAATAATTTATTTATAAAGCGTCCGTGTTTCACATTTACCTGATGCAAAAAGGTGAGTTGGGTCACTAATTAGATAATAAGCTAAACAAAATTAGACCGACCCATAATTCTTCATGAAATTTGTTGGTTCGAACATGCTTACCTTGCTGTTTACATAATAACTAGTATATATAATTACCTACTTTTGAAGGATATTCAAAAGTAGGTAATTATAATAATCCATTGCTTCATAGGTTTAATAAATTTGTCTGTTATCGCAATGAACGAAAGAAAATGCGATTAATTGTCAATTACCTCGCAGAATATCACCGTAGGTATAATTCCCTAAGCGGGAGGAAACGCCCGGGTGTTACCATTGTGTGGATCACCCGGACGACACGGTGGAGCATACGGTGGAGGTCTGCCCGGCTTGGGCGGGGCACCGCCGTGTCCTCACGGAGGCGATCGGCAGCGGCGATCTCTCGCGTCCGGCCCTGGTTCAGGCCATGGTCCGGAGCGAGAGTGCATGGGAAGCCGTCACTTCCTTCTGCGAAGCAGTAATGCTCGCGAAGGAGGAGGCGGAGCGCGCGAGGGAAATGCAAGATGCGCGCCCTCGCGCCCCTAGTCGCTGCAGGAGACGCTCCGGGCGTCGGGAGTCGCGAGCCGACTTCCGGCCACCGTAGGCGCGGGCTTGCGGACGGTGGGCAATGGGTAGCTCGCCGTCCGATTAGGACCAGGCCCGGGTCGACGGCGCGTTGTGTTCCACGCGCGCCTCAAAGAGATGTCAGCACCAACTGACGGGGCCCGTAAGGGCCAATGCCTGCCAGGGTTGCGAGTTTGTCCGAAAGGGATATCGCGGCCCCGGCACACAGGCAACGGAAGGAACACGGGTGGGTTTTAGTCAGTAAAAGTCTGACACTCCCTCTCGCTCCGCCCAGAGCGGGAGGAGTCATTTGATGATTTCCCACCCAAAAAAAATAAAAGTTATAATTCCCTGACACATGCTGTCTGCTGGTCTGCTGAGCTGGACTGTACTTACGTAAATATGTATGTACCTTATGTATTTAGGTAGGTATGTCATAGTGTCACTTTCGGTGTACATTGGCACCACCTTGGTAAATGCGCATGTATTTTTAATGTTTATCGGAATGTAATTGTGCGTGTTGTGTATTTTCTTCTGGGTACTTTACCTGCATAGTATTAGGTATATTCAGCATTGCTATTGCTAATGGAGCAGATGCAGGGAATGCTGCTGACTTTTGGGCACTTTTCCCGGGGTCAGTGTTTAGATAGACATTTATTATGCTCTTATGCATATACAAACTTTTTCTTTTTATGCTTATTTTTTTTTTTTTGTTGTACCTAGGGTAAAAGTGGGATAGTTGCCCTAGGAGGATAGACGCCCCAAAATTCAAATTGTGACTTGTAAACGTATTATCATCGCAGTTAATAATTAAAAACGAAGAACACCCCGCACCCCGCTAGTGTGCGAGCGACAACCGCTCTGATCCGAAGTGTCGTGTGTTCATGCAGAAAGTTCGACGGGCTCGCTCACAAAGATCGCGGATTACGGATTCAATCGTTTTACCAACGCGTGTAACTTTTGATTTCCAAAGGTAAGTGATATTATTTTATTGTTATTTGCAAGTGTACTCGTATAGTTTGAATATTATTTTAGTTGTGTTAAAATATTAGTGTATCTATCCCTATAGAAAAGGATAAACGCCTCGTTTTTTGTGAGTATAGATCCTGTATGTCTTAAGTTGATGTTTGCATAATCATGTTCCCATTTCTTCTTTTCAGAAATACCTCGCATATACCTATTACCAAGAGGCATATTAATGCCTCTAAGCTAAAGCTACAATGGATGAAATTTCGAAAAGCATTCTTGGTATCAACGAAACATCGTAGATATGGGATTCCATCGAGAATATTAAGGAGACGATTCGCAAACAAACATTTTGAAAACCAGACATTAAGTAATAAAGTTCTATGATCAAAATTTAAATTAAAAAAAGGATAAAATGAGAAAAAAAATACTGTAAGAAGATAACAGCAGCAGCCAGGTCAATGTGGACTTTAGAACGGACTATCATAATTAAATGTTGACCGTTGAGGAGTTCCCCGGTTCCCCCGTCTGGAGCCATCCTGGGAGTAGAATCAGGTCATGCATCATAAAAATGCATTGTCTTCGAAACTGAACCAACATGTAAAATTTCAACTCCGTAAGATAAAAGAAAGTGGTTTTAATTCAGCTTGCAAGATTTGACCCATAAAACTAACAACAGATTGATGTAAGAACTAAGAAAATGAAAACCAAAGTGTAATGTTCCATTGCTAAATATTAAAATAAAACTTGATAATTATAAATATGCTTTGATTTATACCTAAGGGCAACTATCCTCATAGTGATATCAGCATCGGGGCATCTAGCCCATATAACAGGCATCTATACTCAGACCTAGTGCTGTACCTTTTCTTATTATTTTTTTATGTAAGCTTAAGCTGCATTGAATTTCTTTTTAAAATATAGTAAATCATTTATTTTCTATTAAAAAAAAAAATATTTCAAAATGTGGGGCAACTATCCCACTTTTACCCTATATTATAGTTTAATGGAAAATAACCACACTTAATTAGGAAATATGATAAAACAATGCATTCTGTTTTTTTTTAAATGGGATTTGGTTCACTGTTTACTAACCCTGTTAAAACACTGAACCATTATCTAACCATGGAGTTTATGCAAACAAAAACGATTTTATTCATTAAACATTTTTAATGAAAACAAAACATATTTTCCTAAGGTACAAAAATAAACAAAGTTTCTCAAATATTTGAATAAAATAGATAAAACTTCGTTTTCATTAGTAATACGAAAATTTACTCTAATAAATCAGTTCTGACCTTTAATTATTATAGCAAAACTAAAATATAGGTATCACTTCATTAAATTCATATCTAAAAATATAATATGTAAGATTATAATAATAAGCCATGGTTCACTGTGTACCTTGATGTACTGATTCTCTGTTAAACAAGGTACGCTCGAAACATTGTCTCAAGTTTATTTCGAAAGGTATTTATTCATTATTTCTACATTAAAATACCAAACTGTGCTAGAAAACACGTAATTCATCTGAAGCTATCTGGTATAAAAAAATAAAAAAGAATAAAAAAACAATAACTTATATATAAAATCGTGGTTTTTTGCTTCTGATACACGCATCTCACGCGTGCGATTCAAGCCCCAACTCCCGCACAGACTGAGTAGTACTTCCCGCGCACCAACTGAACTGAGGACACTGAGGTGGGGCGGGCAAAACGCATCACAAAATGACATATTATAGCAGCACCTACAATAAACTATCTTTCGAACCTTTCAACTCCGGACCATCCCCCATTTATTTTTAGTATATTCTCTGATTGTGATGTTAATAAGAGCGTAGTTTCAATTACATCTAACGCAGTTAGTAGTGATTGTGTAAGTCGAAAAATGATACTCCCTGTCCTTGACGAAATCATTCCCATCCTATGCTATATCCTAAACTACTCTATGTATATACTATGGTGTTATTGCAACAATGTGGAATGCGGCAAAAATCATTCCTTTACCCACAAAATCCTATCTCTATCTTGCCTTTCTTCTCCAAAGTCCTACATAGAACGCCTAGTTCACAGTCAGCTTAGTGCTTTTCTTTGTAAGAATAGTCTGCTGAATCCTTTCCAATCCGGTTTTCGTCTTGGTCACAGCACCGCTACTGCCTTAGTTCATTAACGTCACTGATGACATAAGGTTAGACATGGAAGGAGGAAATCTGACGGTTCTTTGCTTATTGAATTTTAGTAACGCATTTAGTACTGTAGATTTCGATATCCTAACTGGTTGGCATGCTTCGCTCGCTTATCATATCTCCAACGGCGATTGACATTGACTGGTTTCATAGTTACTGGTATGGCCGCCGGCAACGTATATGCATAGAAGAGTCTTACTCTCCTTGGTGTTATACTTTTGCCGGTGTACCTCAGTGTGGCGTTTCATCTCCTTTATTACCTACTCTTCGCAATATTTATAAACTTTATTTCCAAAAAACCTATTCAATCTATAATCCTAATCAATATTGTGTTTCCAAAAAACCATATTGACAAATTATACATATGTTAAAATGTAATTTGCAATGAGAAATTGTAAAAAAATCCTAACATAAAAGTGTAAAATAAAAAAAGTTAATTAAAAAACATTAAAACTCTATTGCATAAAAAGTGAACTTTAAAAAAGATGGAAACAAGATGACCTATTTTTGTCTCCAAAACAATCTCATGCAGAAGGAAGCAATTAAACAGGTCTTTATTGGCAATATATTTTTTAATTTCACTTTTTACGTAGTCGGGTTTATGTTTTTTTTTATTTACTTCTTTTTTTAAATAACGGAACTGGTTCACTGTTCCTGACTAGTTCACTGTTCTCAATAGGTAACGAAGATAAACACATTTTGTGTATACTCAAACATCAAAAGAACATTGTTATGTAGGTCCATCAAAAAAAGTAACACTTCCACGGCCTTCCGACAGTATAGAGGTAAGCCACAGAGTAAGTAACAGTATTATATAAATTAACAGCACCCCAAGCAGGTCATGAGCTGACCTCTCCCGGTAATGGAATACGGCGGCAGAGTTTAATAGTTCCCCGCACATAATTTATATGTTGTTCACTTCTGTCCTTTCTACTAGTTAGGTGCAGGCATAGAGTAGGTACGGAATAGGGCCGCTAATGGAGTGGTCTGCTTTCCAATTTTACAAGCCACGATCCAAATCTGTTCAATAACAGGGATTTCTACATCTTTATAAGTAGAGTACTTTTATTTTCTCAATAAATTGTGATTTTTAAGTGTAAGTATAATTCATTATTTATAAATCTGAAGACTTTTATGGGAGAAATTCGTATACAGGTGGTGCTCGTCTGTTTAGAATAGAAACACACACACACACACACACCACACACTGAAAAACCATCCTCGGGTTGGTCTTCAACTCCGAACGGCACTCTAATAATTGCGTAACACACAAATAATCACAATCTGACTGATTTTGAAGGATATTGCTAATCCATTGCTAGTTTTCGTTTAATTCGTGACGAACACAAAAGAGAACGTAAGCAAAACAATGACTGTCTGTGGCCGGGTAACAGTGCTGCCACCTATGACGAGCTTTCAGTTTTTATCCACATTGCACAAGCATATAGCAACAGTGCCCCCTTGTTAACTTTATTTCAACGCCAAAAGATCATTGTAGCAGTGTACCAAATATTATTTTAATACAATACAATAATACCAAATTTATTATTATATTATAGTGCATTTATTTGTAAGAATATAGTTACAGAGATGTTACATAGTTTTTAAGTACATAATATTCTGCCGTTTCTAGCGTACAAATACATTGTCAGGGTTTTGGTCCGTTTATTAGATCACACATTGAATAAATATTGAATTAAATAAATGAGTTTTAAAGGTCGTCATTAAAAGTTAAAGAATTGTCCCTTCTGCAATTCTCAATTCGAATCGCCGCACAGCAGTGTCATCGAAATGAATTTATGTTAGTGCACGTAGCGTTTCAGCTACTATGCGTTATATTGTGCCACTGAATTTGTCAAGGCTGACTAATGCCTGCAAATTATGGGAGCCTCCGAGCTCCGAGGACCGAGCTCCAGTATTTAGCCTAGCTGGCAGGCTAGTCGTTTATGTAGCTAAAGAGACTGGCTTTAGCGCTCTCTCGTTGATTTAAACTTGGTGTGGTGGATACTTGAATAAGCCAGCGTACAGGGCTAATAATTTAATATTATTAAAGGGTGAATTTTAAATTAACTAAAATAATATTTGGTGGGACCTATCAAGTTTTTTAGGATCATGATAAAAGTTCTTTATTTTTTTTTGTATGTGCATTAAGTATTAGAATGGTGTCGATATAGTAGGCAGATGTTTTAGCACATGAAGGCGGGTTGGTCTCTAAATTGTTTGTGTAGACTGTAAAACCTGCCGAGTGCTATCTAATTACGTGCCACATTCACAATGTCTTTTATTTTGTCTAATTATCAATAATCCGTTTTTTAGGACGTCGAAAGGATTATGTGAGTGAGGTGATGTGAGAGTGAGTGAATTGGGGTGCTAGCAAGGAGCAAGTCCTAACCCGCACCACCATAAAAAATCGCGGGAGATTTTTATCGCAACTCACACATGGTATCTTATGTCTCTACACGCACTGGCGATTTAAAATTCGCGCTCATTACAATGCCGTACACTGAATATAAACCGCGCGAATAAAATTTGCAGTGCGGGCTAGGCCCCAAATGCTCTTTTTTACTTCTATAAGCCACAAACAATCTGAGTTGTCTACATTCAACAGTCACAGTTCAGTAACTACATGGGGACTGTAAATTGCAGCAACTATCCATCAAGCGACACGAATCAAGCGACCCACCACCGCGCACCGGTTCATTTGTCATGCCGCCGTGTGTACCTACTAAGGTACTCAGTAACTTCATACAGCGAATACTGTATTTAGCCTTTTCTTGGATGATTCATTTTCACATAAATTCACGCTTTTATGCTATTTCACACATAGGCACAAACTACCCGTATATCTTGCTGCGACATGTTGAGTTGAGAGTAGGAGTAGCAGTGACGCCCTATTGTGCTAAAAATCGAGTACTCTGTGGCTAGTGGGTACGGAGCGGAGGTTGTAATATTGTAAGTGCCGGTACTATTACGTATCCACGTAGGTATGCATATTTTAATATTTAAGTATTTTTCACGTGTCATCAACTTCTTTCAAAAACCGAAAACAAGTCATCGCTATACCTACTTAAGTGAACATATTGTAACCCTGTTCCACGATACTTATCAACTGAAATGGAGCTTCACTCACAGACACAACTCTCAAGAAACACTTGATCGATATCACCGCACCAACAAATGAAAATAACAATAAATAATACATAAAACCGAAGTTATCTATCAACATTGGCCGGATGAGGCGAATAAGCGATACATTGGATAAACTCAGAGAGCGATACCGCCATGTATTATGGATAAGAAGTGAGCTCTTGAAAGATTTATTGGGTGGAGAACAAAATGTGGTACATTGATTATTGTACCTGTACTTTGGTGGGAAGACGTTACATATTGTATTTTGGTATACGAGCTCTGATACAGTGGCGATGTTGGACTGCCCGCAATAATGTCCAATATTTGGTATTTGGCGTTTTATTTAGTTGTCGTGAAGTCGGGTGAAAACCCAATTAATTTTCCACCACGATACTTACTTAAATATTTAAAAGATATGCCATTGGAATAAATGCAATTAATCGTTTAATAAACTCATATTTAGTGGCAGCGACCGCAGACCATTGCGCCCAGACCGGAAACAAAGTAATCGCAGGGTGCGGGCCGCGGCCCTACCACACATAGGGTACAGAAGGTTAGCTCGGCTCCCATTTAAACCGAGAGGAAAGGCATGCACAGTTGTACAGACGCGTATTTAGAGTTAAGGCTTGTGCAGACCAACGTGACTTGTCGCGCGACGCGACACGGACAATACAATTTCTAAGAAAACTTCACAGTATAACAATAACCGGTGTCGCGTCGCGCGACAAGTCGCGCTGGTCTCCACAGGCCTTTATGAGGAACAGGGTATAAAGTTCACTCATCTTCTATACAGGAAAAGTTTTTAACCAGTGCGCAAATTTTTTTTGGTGGTTCAAATTCAGTAATAGAACACATTTCCATTATTTATTCAATATTTTTTTTATTTTTTCTATCCTGTTTTAAATCAGCAAAATATGGACACAATCTATTCGTAATAATATCAATGGGCGCGCGCGGCGCGGCGGCCGGCCCAAGCGGCGATGTTGAACCTCCCCTCCCTCACCGGGCGGCAAGGCGACGCCCGCGCGCCGGGTGCTGTGACCGACAGTTCGCTCATCGCACGCGCTGTCGTGTGACGTCGCGTCTAATCGCTTTCCCGCGCTGCTCGTGTGTCGTACTTGTACAGACCTACCGGTCACGATGTCAGACTTCACTAACCGTGAGTTTTATGAGATGGTGCGAGTGTATGTACTGTGTGGTGAAAATTTGCGAGCAGCTCACAGAGCATACCTCGAATGCGAGCCCATGGAATCCTTAACCCCGTGAAAGGAAAAGACCATTTTAGCGGCATAAGGTATTAAGTAATGTAAATTTAATTGATAATAATGCTTTGTTTTCTGTATTTTGATGGTCCTAAGCCCATTAAAGTATGAAGGAAAAATTGGAATTACTCTTCAAATAACTTCAGGTCACGGCCTAAACATAAAAAAGTCTAGTTCGAATCTGATAAAATTAGCGATCAATACATTGTAAGTACTGTAACCCACGTAAATACCTACGCCGGCGAATCGAGCGATCACACAATAATGTGTATTACCTATGTGTGTACTAGGCACACCTAGTACACACATAGGTAATACACATTATTAAAGTAACCAAAAGTAAGTAAAGTTATTAAAGTACCTACCTATCAGCTGTGTTTCAACACACATGTTGAAACACAGCTGATAGGTAGGTACTTTCGCGCGTTCCGCTTCGCCGCTCGCCGCCGGGTAGCCATGCAACCACTTTTAAAGTAAACATCTTTCGTTAACGATAACTTTTTTTTTTGTACTATGACTATCAAAATAAAAAAAGTATGTTCAATAAAACTCGTTTAAGTTTAATTTGTCAAAATTTGCGCAGTGGATAAAAACTTTTCCTGTAGATAAGGGAGGATCCTTCGACCAGACGGGTGTCGTGTCTGACGGGCAACTGCCCAACGATTGATGTCGGTTAGTCTTATACAGGGTGTTAGGCAGATGGTTGAACATACGAAAATGGCGAGTCCATGGGGCCGTCTGCTACGTATTTAGGCCCAATAAGAAGACCATACGGTTTTTTTTAAAGATTTTTTTTTAATTTTATTCGAAATTTGTCGTTGCTGAGACTTCAAACGTCAATAATTTCATTTAAAATTGACAAAACTACCAACATTTGTTTTTTTTTCATCTAGAATAATAATTGTAGAATCTAAAATATAAAAAAAAATCTTGTAAGTAATTAATTTCACTAAGGAGGTCGTGGCTAAGTAATAACGGCCGCACGGGTCGATCCATCAGGTTAAGCTACGCTTGCCGGGGTTGGTCCGTGGATGGGTGAGCATCTTTACATACCGAGACTTGTCCGTACCTCGGAAAGCACGATAAGCCATTGGTCCCTGTTGTCATTCGTGGATCATTGACAGTCGTTACGGGTCGTCAGAAGCCCGAAAGTCTGTCAACCAGTCTTACCAAGGGGTATTGTGTTACCCAGTAACTGGGTTGTGGAGGTCAGATAGGCAGTCGCTCCATGTAAATACTGGTACTCAGCTGCATCCGGTCAGACTGGAAGCCGACCCCAATATAGTTGGGAAAAGGCTGCAACCGTCTAGGTTGGTTGATTTTGAAGTAATTAATTTTACTTAATAGGCCCAATAATAAGACCTTGAGACACACAGATGGTGGCCTGGGTCTTGTTATTGGGCCTAAATACATAGCAAACGGCCACGCGGATCCGTCATTTTCGTATGTTCAACCGTCTGCCTAACACCATGTATATGTCGTTCGCGCGGTAAAATCTTATTGTGCGATGCAGGATTTGTGTGACGTCAGGTCTTTGATGCGTAGTTCATGTGGCAATATAGATGCCGCCACACGTAGAGCGCATGCACGTGACTGTGCATGCATACATTTGGCGGAATAGGTACCCATTTAAAGTCCGTACTTACATAAAGTGCTACGTTATGTATCTTTTAGCGATCTTTTGAATGACATTGACTGGGAAGCGCTGTTGGTAAACATTTGTGAAACGGTTTTGCGAAATTGTATTGAAAAACCGGCCAAGTGCGTGGCGGATCACGCACAATGAAGGGTTCCGTAATTGGGATGAATTTATGAAGAACAAACTTAACATTGTAGTTGAAAAAAAAATCTCCTATACATAATATACGTTACGGTCAATTCTCCGACCGCAAATTATTGTAAGTTGAGCTATGAGACCTTTTTGCCAAGTTTCATGATTCTAGGTCAATGGGAAGTACTTTATAGGTTTTGATTTATTTGCGAGTATCAAAATATGTCGCAAAAATGGCTGCATTTTTTATTGCGTTGACTTAGAAGCTTGACATTAAGTTCAAGTTGATACCTCCACGCGTTCCTGAGAAAAAGGGTCTTGACAGACAGACGGACAACGAAGGGATGCTTTAAGGGTTCTGTTTTCTTTTTGGTATGGAACCCTAAAGACAAGATGACGAAGAAGCGTTAGTTCTAATTTTGGTCACGTAAAAGATCCTTGTAGAACTCTACGCGTCTATGTGTGTGCTCTTGTTTTCGCTCGTTGAATGAAACCAGCCTTCTGTACCTATCTATTTTGCGACGTGAGTGCAAATCTCACAGCGGAAGGCAAGCGTTCATTCTCTGCTTTATTGCTTGAAATGTTTGTTAGCGGACAGCGAGTAGCGACGAGGGACGGTTTTTATTGCAGCATTCATTCATTAGGTCCCAGTTTTCTGCTTAATCTGACGTAAGACTTATGGGCTAAATCATTTTATATGAATTTTGTAACTAAAAGCTCCAAACGTGGTCACGATGGTAGACCAACGTTGTTGGACAGGTCTTTTTTTTTTTTTGAGTGTCGGAAATTATCAAATAACTTCTCCCGCTCTGGCCGGAGCGGGAGGGTGTGTCAGACTTTTACTGACTAAAACCCACCCGTGTTTCTTCCGTAGCCTGTGTGCCAGGGCCGCGGTATCCCTTTCGGACAAACTCGCAACCCTGGCAGGCATTGGCCCATACGGACCCCATCAGTTGGTGCTGACATCTCTTTGAGGCGCGCGTGGAACACAACGCGCCGTCGACCCGGGCCTGGTCTTAATCGGACGGCGAGCTACCCATTGCTCACCGTCCGCAAGCCCGCGCATACGGTGGCCGGAAGTCGGCTCGCGACTCCCGACGCCCGGGGCGTCTCCTGCGGCGACTAGGGGCGCGAGGGCGCGAATCTTGTCTCTCCCTCGCGCGCTCCGCCTCCTCCTTCGCGAGCATTACTGCTTCGCAGAAGGAAGTGACGGCCTCCCATGCACTCTCGCTCCGGACCATGGCCTGAACCAGGGCCAGGACAGGTCAGGATTTGGGCAGGTCTACGACTACGAGGTAACGGCGCGTGTCCAATCGGTCAACGGATCCATCTATTGTTCAGTTTTATCTGTTCTTATAAGTAGGTAGGTAGGTTTAATGAAAGTTTGTTATATTTGTATGGGTATGTACTATAGAAATTTCTTATATCTATGGTATGTACTGTGCTTATGTTATGAAGATGATTCTCGGAAAGAGTTAAAAGTTTTCAAGAGAGTTTTACGAGTTCTGGGAAATATAAAAGTTTTTTAATAAAATTAACTTGTCATAATAGGTTATTTGGTACCCTCCGGCTGTTTTCACAACTGCGATTCGCAACCAGTTGCGAATTAAGAATTTTTAATCTTTGAGAAAAGTACCTACCGCTTTCCTGCCTTCGCTTGCTGCTTCCGCCTTCCCCTTGCATGTAAAGTGGGCATGATATACTTTTTTTCTCGTGTATCCCATTGTATGGGTATCGGATAGGCCGTTCAAAAATATTACGTCTGTGAAAAGTATTTTTCGATTAATTCCCTTTTTCTTTTTTTTTCTTTTTTTGGGTGGGAAATCATCAAATGACTCCTCCCGCTCTGGGCAGAGCGAGAGGGAGTGTCAGACTTTTACTGACTAAAACCCACCCGTATTCCTTCCGTTGCCTGTGTGCCGGGGCCGCGATATCCCTTTCGGACAAACCCGCAACCCCAGCAGGCACTGGTCCTTACGGACCCCGTCAGTTATTGCTGACATCTCTTTGGGGCGCGCGTGGAACACAACGCGCCGTCGACCCGTGCCTGGTTCTTATCGGACGGCGAGCAGCCCATTGCTCACCGTCCGCAAGCCCGCGCCTACGGTGGCCGGAAGTCAGCTCGTGACTCCCGACGCCCGGGGCGTCTCCTGCGGCGACTAGGGGCCCGAGGGCGTGCAGCTTGCATCTCCCTCGCGCGCTCCGCCTCCTCCTTCGCGAGCATAACTGCTTTGCAGAAGGAGGTGACGGCCTCCCATGCACTCTCGCTCCGGACCAGGGCCTGAACCAGGGCCGGACGCGAAAGATCGCCGCCGCCGATCGCCTCCGTGAGGACACGGCGGTGCCCCACCCAAACCGAGCAGACCTCCACCGTATACTCCGCCGTGTCCTCCGGGCGATCCACACAATGGTGACACCCGGGCGTTTCCTCCCGCTTTATCCTGAACAGGAACCTCCCGAAACAACCGGTGAGGACCTGCGTCAGGCGGAAGGTGAGGACGCCGTGACGCCTCTCTATCCACTCCTCAAAGAGGGGACTTATCGCCACAATTGTGGCGTGCCCAGCGCTGGGTTGCGACAATCGCACTCTCCATGCTGCCATGAGATCCCGCCGGAGCTCTGTCCGCTGTGCCGTGATTTCTCGCGGCAGCGGAGTTACGCCCCGGCGTTTGGCCTCCTCGCGACACTCCCACATGTGCACGAGGACCGGAGACCGGAGGAATTCCCCCTGCCAGCTAAATCGTTGTTTTTGGCTATATGAAAAAATTCACGGCCGTAGTATAACTTAGTTAAAAAGAAAACCATCACAGCTGAGTAGGCTTTACAAATTAACGAGCAACTTACATTTGCAGTTGAAATGTGTGGGTGAACATGGTTTTCAACTACAGTGTTCAGTTTGTTCTTGGGATAAATTCATCCCAACTACTAACCCTTCTTTGTGCATGGTCCAACACGCACTTGGTACACACGCAAATTTCTTTTTACCTATTGCGGTATAGTAATTTTATTTCAGGTGCAACGTCTTCACATAAATAATGATATAATAATTAATGTAGATATACAAAGTATTGTAAAACATTCTAAAAGAGTAACGGTGATTTTTCTTGCCCATTTTTCACCATACGAAACTACCTTTTGGAAGACGCGACTAGAATCAATTATATTTTCTTGATAATTTAGACGTTCAAAAGTGCCATAGAATGTGCCTATTTGAAATAAATGATTTGACTTTGACTTGGAGAAATATGACAAAAAAAATGTTTTGGAATGTAACGAAGTTAGACTAAATTATTAGATAACGTCTTCGCAATTTCACAAATTTAGGGCAATGAACTAATCCCCGAACAATATACATAATTACATATATGAGGCGGTAAGTGCAAGTGCAGGTGAACAAGACAGTTAGATTAGACATAATTGCGTGTCGCTGTTAACAAGATCGAACGCCTCTCGTAGGACCTGCCCACCCGCAGGACCTCTGAACATTCGGGCTGCGATGAATGGAGTGCTATGTACCGCAACGCCAAGTTATTGATAATTTTGTTGACGTAAGTATTTAAAAAGTTTGGTTCGGTTTTGGCGCGTGGCTTAAATTGGAACTAAAGCCGCCATCTTGTTTTTTCCATGGAATTAGTATTATACTTTATGTTTATTCAATACATTTCATCAAACCATCTCACAAATGTTTACCAACAGCGCCCCCCTGTCAACGTTATTCGAGCGCCGAAAGAGATCGTCCATGACATCGAATTACGCACACATACAATACGATTAAAATGATCCGATTCTTATAAAATGTAGTGTTAAAGAGATGGGTATACAATTTCCGTTTATTGTTCGTTCATACATTTTTGGTCGGATTACATAACAGGGCACTGACATTGCAATTCTATTTTTAGCCGACTTCCAAAAAGGAGGAGGTTATATTATGTTCGACCCATGTTTTTTTTTAATTTTTTTTATTTGTCCATCGATTTCTCCGTCAATTGTGGACCGATTTTTGAAAATTCTTTTTTTATTTGAAACGGTATGCTCCCGGATTGGTCCCGTATAAATTTTATTAACTTTGCTGAGATTGTTTTTGAGTAAGCTTCAATAATACGTATTTTTCTCACTTAGTTGATGATATTATGATAACTTCCTGTCACTGTTATTTACATTAATAGCAGGTACTGGTATTCGAATTTGTGTTGGGTATTGTACCACAACTAAAAAGTGAAAAATAAAAACTTTTTACAAAAAAAAAAAACAACCGACTTCCGAAAAAAAAACACTACAAAGTGAAAAATAACTTTAATTTCGGAAGTCGGTGGCAAAAAACGAAAATTCAAAACCCAAGACACCGACTTCCGAAATTAAAGTTATTTTTCACTTTGTAGTGTTTTTTTTTCGGAAGTCGGTTGTTTTTTTTTTGTAAAAAGTTTTTTATGTTTCATCGATTGAACTGCAATGTTCCCAACCAAAAAAGCACAAATATCAGGTTGACTAACCCGGTGCTACTTTTTAGTGGCGTAAAGTGTAATAAAAGTTAAAATGTTAATTACTTATCAACCCGGATTTGAATTTAATTAACCCGACTAAACGTGCAAACTAGTGGGCCTTACTAATTCCAGAGATATAATCGATTATTAATTCCATGATATTCTTGAAGATGAAGATGACGCACGGAATTACAAGCTGTCAAGTACCGGAAGCAGAAGCGGTGTCGATATCATAGACAATACAATCATTGGAGCGGAAAGGACACTTCAAACAGGAGGCTGACAATCGTATTAAGGGGGATGCGCTAAGGTAGCCCATGAAATTCAAATTTTCGTGAGCTACCTTATTATTTAATAATTCTGTAGGATATTGTTGGGTTTTATGAACTTAGAGAGTTGTATTGATGATTTTTATAATCAGAATTCTATAAATAAATATTTGATATGGCAGCGAATCGTATTTAGATCAATAAACAACCTGATACCGACCTGCAAATTGCAAAACACGTAAGAAAATTTGAATTTCGGGGGCTATCCTGACGCTTTTGCCTTTACGTGGATCTGCAAAGGTAGTTCGTGAAATTCTTTCTTACATTTTTTTGCAATTTGCAGGTCAGTGTCAAGTTGTATCTTGATCAAAATATGATTCACGACCTTCAGAGCGTTCATCCAAAAAGTTGGCAAAGTCGCAATTAGCTGTCAAATATTTACCTGTTTTGATTAATTTGGTAATAGTACTAAATTGAAATATGGAATATGGCTATCTAGTGAACTAGAATAGGTATTATTAATGAATTGCAATTATAACACTGAATTTGATGTTGTAACCGTTTTAGGTGTAAAAAAGAGGCATTTGGAAAGTTTCCAAATACTTTTTTACATCTAAAACTAAATATTTAGTTACAATATTAATTTTTGCATTTCATAATCAATATTTTCGTTCACTAGTTGGCCATATTTCTTTATTCCATACAGTAATATCGCCAAATGAATCAAAACAACGAACTATTTGACAGCTATTTGCGACGTTGCCCACTTTCGGTATAAACGCTCCTAACAAATAATTATGTATTTACAGATATATTTCATTACTTACCTGACATTACATAATGCATTTTATTTAAAATACTTTTTTTTATTTTTATTTACATTGATACTACTGAATTAATTTACTTAATTGGCAAAACCCTGCCATAAATGTATATTGTACGCCAAATGGCACAACTTATAGAAACTTTAAATTATAATATAACAATTGTAACATCTTGCACACTGTTGAAGAATATTGATTGATTGAATAATACATCTCTCAAGTTAAATTTGTTCCACTGAATGACTTTTTCATGAAATCATGAGATTTGTAACCTGATTGGGTGATTTTAATAATATGTAAATACTTAATTGTTAAAGTTGCGAACGCGAATCTTATTGTGGTCAAGATACAACCTGACACCTGACCTGCAAATTGCAAAAAAATTAAGACAATTTGATTTTCGCGAGCTACCTGTTTTTTTTTCGAGGATGCTATTATTAGTAGCATTTTATTGCCAGTTCTAATTCACAAACTCATTATTATACTTACTTATTTAAATAATGACCTATAGCGAAACAAAGAGAACCAAACAATGGAAATAATGTCATATAACAACAATTTACAACTAAATAAATATTACCTACTGGCTCCAAAATTTCTCCGAGCTATATCTGAAACAATGGAGGCAACAGCCATAAATACTAACATCCGGAACAAACACACTTGTCACGGTGTGTGAACCAGTGAAACAGACTCCCTCCGCTTGCCAAGGAAGTAAGGAACCCACCTTTACACTATAAATATTGTCTCAGCTTATTGCCTTCTGTAATAAGAAGAACTAAGTAACGCGAACTTTTGGCCCAGGTTCAAAAGAAAAAAATGCCGGATAATCCAGAATTGCGTGAATTAAGTAGAATTTGAATTATCTACAACATTTGAGTAAATAATATCTAGGTATTATTCATTGTCTTAGATCGACTGTTTAATGAAGCCAGCATTTATTATGTCTGCTGTATTACAGGACGTCGATACATTTTGTGGAATACAAATTAACTACTTATTGAGTATTGACCTAACTCAAGACTCTCAAGAATTATTATAAAACATATTAAATAGCTTTAAAAGAGTTTTAGGCAGGCGGGGCAGGCCACGCACGTAAAAATATACAACTATATATAGGCTTGAAAAGGCTGTGTGACACCGAATGGCTCGGAAGCTGTTATACTAGTGCTAGGTAATTTATCCCACACACATTAATTATACATGTACATGTCCCATGTTGCACAAGTATAGGTGTGGCCTTCATTAAGTACCTAATGTTTGAGGTTTGGGCTAAGTAGGTACTTTGGTTACGCTTGAATATTGACTGACATGAAAAACAGATTGGCCGGGATACTCCTCAATCTGCCTAGCCTTTTACCAATGGGGGAAAAACTGGGTAATACGATACGATACCCCTAGATAAGACTGGTTGTCAAACTTTCGAGCTTCTGACGACCCGTAACGACTGTCAAAGATTCACAAATGACAGCTGGGAGCAATAGCAACTGCTTTCCGAGGCACGTAGGAGTCTCTATACGTAAAGTTGGTCACCCATCCACTGTAACATTACATTTACCTCTGTGAAGCGTACTAAATGATAAAGGTACAAGGAATTATTATAAAAAGTAAGAGTAGCGGCTTGAGACGCTCGGCGTTGGTAGCAGTGGTGAAGCAGCGACCCGAAGCTAAGGGCATGGAGCAGGAGCAGCAGGAACCGCAGAGGAGTAGTGGCCTGGCGTCACGAACATGAAGCGAAGCAACACGAACCAGGAGAGAAGCGCAGGAGCTTGAAATCCTCTCGCTCAGCAGGTCCGGGAGCAGCAGGCAGTACCGGAGGAGCTTGAAATCCTCCCGCTTAGCATACCCCGGAGCAGCGGCAGTAGCGGAGGAGCTTGAGATCCTCCTGCTCAGCATGTCCGCGGGAGGGGCGGTAACCTCCAGCGCTGGAAGTCTCCCTGCCCTAGATGGGCCAGGGGTTGAAGGCCACGGGGTCATACGCCGGAGCATCCGAGGTGAGAGACCTCCCTTATAAGGAGTGCCTGAGGCACTAAAGGATTGGGCTGGCCCGCCTAATCATGGCAGGTTGTACAGAAAACCAAACACTGATAATAAGTAAAAGTAGGTATGTTTTGTAGTAAGTAGTCAAAAGTAAGTTTCATCAGGTAAATATAAGCCGTCATACAATTATGAAATAATTGGAATAAGTTACTGGTCGACTTGTAGCCGTATCCCTCAATCCCTGGCCTCTCTAGGCCAGGGAGACCTCCAAAGCTGGAGGGCGGACCTCCCGCGGACCTGCTGAGCGGGAGGATCTCTAGCTCCTCCGCCACTGTCTGCTGCTCCCGGACCTGCTGAGTGAAAGGATTGCCAACTGCTCCGCTACTGCCTGCTGCTCCCGGACCTGTTGAGCGTGAAGATCTCAAGCTCTTCCGCTATTCTCCTGCTTCGAGTTGCTTCGCTTCGTGTTCGTGACTGCAGGCCGCTGCTTCTCTACAGCCTGCTGTTCCAGCTCCGCGTCCTTAGCTCCGGGTCGCTGCTTCGCCACTGCTACCAGCGCCGAGCGTCTCAAGCCGCTACGCCGCTAGTCTCACTTCTTATAATACCTTGTACCTTTATCTTTTTGCATCGCTTCATGTCTTATTTTATTTTGTGACCTACGTTTAGCCCCGCGTAGGTAAACGTAACGTTACACCACGGACCAACCCCGGCAAGCGTAACCTGATGGATCGACCAGATTAAAATAAAAAAGACACGTTTTCCTCAATCCTATTATTATTTTTAGGTATTTTTTTCACAAGAAACAATGGACTTCAAAATAATATAGGGCAGGGTAATAAAGCGTTCTGCTCCAAATCAGTTAGCGGTCAAGTGGTCACATTAGGTGCAGATTTATAGCCTCCTCCCGACGGGACCCGAAATACATGCCCCACTATACTTTTCATTTTCTCACAAGCACAATGGCCTTCACAGTCTATAACGTGGAACAAACCTTTTGACGTCCGCGTGCGTAATATTTTTGGTAAAACGGCGTTAGGTAATTTATGTAAGTATAGATATTTATGTAAGAGTATTGGGTGAAAGGTCTACAAAACTTTTTATTTCTAGGCATTGCTGCCCCACTGCTGGGCAAAGGCCTCCCCCATGTACTTCCACGTACTCGTTATAAATAAAAGAATAAAAAAATATATATCAAGTAAAAAATAATTTTGGTAGGTTTACTAGTACTTCTTTGAGGAGCTCGTGGCTAAGTAACAACAGCCGCACTGGTCGATCCATCAGGTTAAGCTACGCTTGCCGGGGTTGGTCAGTGGATGGGTGACCATCTTTACATACCGAGAATCCTCCGTGCCTCGGAAAGCACGTTAAGCCGTTGGTCCCGGCTGTCATTCATGGATCTTTGACAGTCGTTACGAGTCGTCAGAAGCCCGAAAGTCTGACACCAGTCTTACCAAGGGATATCGTATTAACCAGTTACTGGGTTGTGGAGGTCAGATAGGCAGTCGCTCCATGTAAAATACTGGTATTCAGCTGCATCCGGTTAGACTGGAAGCCGACCCCAACATAGTTGGGAAAAGGCTAGGCAGATTGATTTACTAGTACTTCTTTAACAATAGTACATTATGATACGAGTGTGCTGTATTGTTCATTACCCAAAAGGCGGCCGAGTGGGTAATGATCAATGCACACGCGTTTCATACGACGTTTTTCAACAACCTTGCGAGGAAAAAAACACGACTTGTTAAAATACAATAGACGACGTATATTTAGTAACCTAATCCACTTAACCGTTCTTAAGGAGTCATAAAGAACCCTGTAAGAAATCGACACGTGTTTCACCTCTCAACGAGGCATCCTCAGGATGGCTATTGACTTGTTGCGAACCCGGACCCGACGTGTGAACACGTCAAGCGTCGAGAGCAGTGTGAGTCAATTCGCCCGCCAACCCCACTTATATAGGATTACTGCCCCGCCCACCTTGGCTAGGATCGTTATCAGCGCGATAAGGGGCTGCCAACAAACGCAGTAAAGGTGCTAGATACTTCTTCAACATAACCTCAACTCAACATTTGACATTTGTTTGTTTCGGATGGTTATTTTCAACTTTTTTTTAAAGTACTTTGAATTGCTTTTTTGGCATAATTTTTTTTACTATTATTTGGCGATGTAAAGTATCGAATAAAAAAATAAAAAAAATACATGCATATTCCCTATTTGCTGTGAACAGCGCCATCTTTTAGTCTTATTACAAACTGGTTAATGTCTAGTAGCTGCGCTGAGCACGAGATGGCGACATTGAACGGTACTTCTAAGTTTTTTCAAATCATTACTCAAAAAAATAACTGTCGCGAATTATTAAAAATGATGCTATTAATCTATATTTTAAAATGGTGCTAAATTGTTCCTAATATTAAATACTGGCAAGTTAAGACCGGCCGGCACGCGCCATCTTTTCCTTCCGCCGGCTGTCTCCAGGCTGTCATTTATTTTCAACGGACCGCTGAGCGAGTGTGTCGTTTGTTCATCTATTTTATTCGTCACATTTTATCAAGTAAGTAGACTTTTATTTTACTTACAAACATTAATTTCAAAGTAGCACGTAGCGTTTGTTCTGTTCTCATTATGATAAAACATGAGGTATTATTTGCGAAATTAATGTCCTATTGTCTGGTGTTAGTGAATGGTAAGATTCGATTCGACTGGGAAGTAAAAAAACGGAATTACTTGTGGTCATGACACGCTTGCACACCGCTGATGATGCCTCGAGCACGAGTCACTATTTAATATTATTATAGTTGTTATTTTTTTATGGGGGTAGCATTAACATACTAGCAAGTAATGAAAAACAATATCATTCTACGCATGGAGGGTAAAGATATTAGCGCTCATGCGGTGACCGTATTGTCTAAAATTAATGTATTATAATTTTTCAAATCAAAGGTCATGCAAGACGGAAGCGTTAGGAAAAGGCTTCGCTGTGAGTCTGAAGACGAAGTCTCAGGGAATGTAGCGAAAAAGATGATAGGCGAGAGGTAATTTTACCACGAAATAAAAAGTTATTAGGTACTTTGTAATCTTCCTGTTGTTGCAGGAAATGTAAATGAATAATAATTTATTTTATTGCATCTTATGTTTCGTGGAACTTGGGGATTTTACAAGGTGACAGGTCTGGCATGTTGTTCAACTCGCCTGATAGGCAAAGGAAAAAAAAAATGCTTTTTTAACTAAGTACCTACTTCTCTATAAGAGATTCTCAATTTATAAATGCAGATGCTATGGTATAGATTGTAAGTTTATTCAAATGTTTATGCGAGTTATTTATTTTGAAAGGTGCTGGTGTCTATAATCCGTGGTCTTGCTGCATGGAAATATTTTGCATGATATGAATACAATCATCTGTTAATTTCCATTTTAAATTATATTGGCAAATACTTTGTAAATATTGTGTAACGTTCAGATGATGAAACTACATGACTACATGATAAATTCATACACAATATAAAACTTTTCACTTAATTGATTTTTTATCTCATTATGGACAAAACTTTAGTTTGTTTATATGGAGAACAGGTTTTACTTCTATGCTACATTGTTGCCATAGAAAACAATATTGGGCTCCAATTCATGAATTGTAAAACTGCTACAACTGTTGATAGAATACTTAACCCCCACATACTTGATAAGGGTCATGATTATTATTGGCAAAAAAGTCCCTTCGACTTAAAAACAATTGTTGAAGATTTTTACAAACTTAATTTGTATCTAGTTAACTTGGAAATTGACAAGTGTCAGCTGCCACCATGTCCATGGAACACAAGTGTTACTGCAGAGGCGATGAGGCCACTGGCATCGACCTTCACAAGCCTGAACACCTACTGCCCATGATGAGGCCTTTCTCTATGAGGTGCTTGACTATGGTTATAGTAAAAAAAGAATGTTGTGTAGGTATACCTATTAGATAGAGTTGAATTGGAATATTGTAGTAGTATTGAATTAGAATACCAATACCTTTTAATTTGAGATTATAGTACATTAAATGTAGTTCATAAAAAAATTGTGGGTACATATTATTATTATATGGTATTATCAAGCAAATGAGAAAAATGTTGTACGATGCCTGATATTCTAATAAATCTTGTAGTTAGTTTATTTTGTACTACTAACCACATATTTGAGGTCTTCTCTGTGTTCTCTGGATAAAAATAATCAAACTATCTGCCGACTTGAATCTTAATTATTTTACGAAGGGCTGATTTTAACACCGTCAGACAAGTTTTATACATGGAATAAAATTGAAGTCTGGCATTTTGTGTATGGATAACTGGTAGGTATAGCTTCTACATTATTCCTTTTAATATAAAAAAAAATAACTCGAGATAATTTAGTTATACCCACATATCCAGATAGTTAGACTTTTTTAGTCTGAAGAGCTATTCAAATTATAATAATTATGAATCGCCAAGGTAAACAACGTTGGTTAGCTTTCGCTATTCAATATTATAGTAGTGTGTCAAGGAAAAATACTTTGATATAAGAATAAAACAGACTCATTTGTAACATACCCACAGTGAAAAAGAGGATAACATCATTACCCACATTCTTACCATCACCAGATTAAATGTATGTATTGATTTAATACTAAATGAGAATACAAATATATATTTGTATTCTAATTTGGTTCTCAATCATTAGGTAAGAATTTGAAAGAGACATTAATTTATGTCACTGTCACTTTTTTAATCAACTAGCTGCGCCCCGAGGTTTCACCCGCATAAGTCTCGATATCGTCGAAATATCGGGATGAAAAGTATCCAATGTCCTAATCCAGGTCATGGTCTACCCATGTGCCAAATTTCATCCCAATCTGTTCAGCCGTTTTAGCGTTAAAGTGTAACAAACAAACTCATTTTGACATTAATAATATTAGTTATGATACTGAAAGTATAATATCTACTTATTTTTTATTCAAAGCATTACCTAATTAAAAATTAACTTGTTTCTTTCTAGTCAATACTTTTATAACATGCCCAATTAAAACTTGATTTGACCACTTTGTAGGATTAATGTTTGTCTTAGAATTGTTCAATGATTTGCATTAACAACCAACTTTAAAAAAGGAACAGGTTCTCACTTCGACTCTTCAATGGTTCGGCACATCCATATTTGTATTTACCATTTAAACTCGTTAAATAAGTACATACCACATGTGTACTTGAACTTGTACTGATAAGCTATAATTTTCCCTTATAAGCTGATCTCGTATTGTATAGGATTTCCGTACAATGCGAGGTCAGCTTAAACTGGAAATGTATAGCTTGATGTGTACTGCTTACTTATAAAATAGAAAAACTTTTCCATATTACACACAACACTAGGTATTTCTGATAATTTCATCATCCTTGTCTTGATGACCTGTTTCCTTGCACAAACCTGTTTCTACTCATCATGACATCGCCGTGTCATTGGCATAAATTAGATAACATTATTATGAATTGTTCACATTGAGGTGTTAAGTTGCTATAGTAATTTTTTCCAGTAGTTTTTTTTTTATAATGATTGATTTTGCTTGAATAGATATAGATTCCCATTCTTGAGATAAGTGTGACAAAGGTGCAGGATGTAGGAAATCCCTTACTAGGAATCTTTTGAGTGTCCTAATAACTCATAAAGTCATAACCCAATCGTGTGGGTTTCTTCTATTGCTGGGTAATCGGAAAACCTACTGAGATTTGGCATCAAAGTCTATTTCCTTAACATCTTAAGATTTGACTTGGGTACTACTTTGGAACTTGAATTTAATATTGGACAATTTCCTTCCTGCTCCCGTCGGCCACTATGAATAGAAGTCAAGGCTATCCGATAATTAGTTAAATAAGACGATTGAATCATACTTATCTATCATTAAACTTATCTTATCACTAATTGTCTAGACAAATTGGTTTCAACGATAATGAATATTTCCGAACATTCCATCCAATTCTAATCGTTTCTCAATGACGTCATATCGTATTTTCTCTATCTTTCCTGATAGTGTGGCAATAAGTTGCTTTTAGGTACGATATTTTGGCGTGTAAACTTGTGTGTAAACTATCTCTATTAAAGATAATGATAGTACTTAGCTATTACTATTGAATTTGCTGGTTTCAATCATGATTAAAGTGGTTTAGTTCAATATAGTAACAGAATATTGCTTGTGGTTAGTTTAGAAGATACCCACTTTAATGACTAAGGTCCGTATTACAGAACGTTCCTCAAGTTCAGTTTGATCTTCAATCAGTCGATCACTGTTTAAGTATAGAATCAGTACTTGAGCAGCGGTCTTATTACAGAACGGTAATCAAACTCTACTCATTACTCAGATAAATCGAGACTCAGATCCAGCCTCAAGCTGCAGAAAAACATCAATATTTACAATCTCGACAACGCAGATAGACTGAACAGAACAAAAATTGACATGACAATCTATGCTCATGCGCGGTCTCGACCACACTTGGGTGATTACAGAACCAATCACTGCTTTAGTTCGATTCATGAACTGAGTAGGTAACGATCTAAAATAGAGCCAAACTCAGCTGAACTAAGATAAAAAATCTATGTTTGAGGAACGTTCTAAAATTAAAACTCGACTCAAAACTAGTTTTAAACAGAGATCAATGCTTGCGTTTCCTTCTTTAATACGGACCTAAGAACAGTTTCCCTAAAATAAATTCTACTAAAACGGATTTTGTTCTTATCTCCGAGCTATTAAATGTGAAAGCTGGTAAATATGAGCGTCTTAGCCGTGTCATGCTCCGCAGCAGAACCACTTTGACTTTATTATGTAAAAATTACAGGATAAAATGTAGACAATGTCTATATTTTTGTAGCTTAATATCAAAAATTGTATATTGTTAGTTTCTTGGGAAATATCAATTCAAAGTGGTCATGCTACAGAGCATACTCACCAGCAGAACCACTTTAAAATAACGGTTATTTCACGCTGATTATGCACAGGTCATAATATAAACAAATGTATATTTATTGTACATCAAGATAACATCTACAATTTTAGATAAATACTTACTGATTTTTAGTAACATGTAAATGTTTTATCGGAATGCGCCTGCCATTAATTTCATAGCAAACACAAAAAAAAAAAAAAACAAATAGTGTAGTGTAGTAAACACTTGAGTTACTTCAACTTTATCTCCCTCGTAATGTCTTATCATCTTCAAGATAAACGTTCACAAACAGGTTAGCATTATCTTCTCAGAATGCAGTTCCTCAATGTTATACAGTGCGATATTTTTTTTACTGCAGAAGTCTGGCGATTTTTCAGTCACAAATTTGAACCTAGAGTGACCTCGTTTCTGTAAACTCTTTGTTATAATTTTGTTTGGAAAGCAAGAAGTTCCGACTCCAAAAAAGGTTTTCAAGTATTTAATTGCCTTTTGTAGTTGAAAACAGTTATATTGAATAAAAAAACTTGTTCGTAAAACAATGCCTTAGGACTATAACTTTTCTCTGAACAAACCTAAGTAAGTTTCCAGCTTCCCACATATCTAAACTTTCTCTCATTAGGCCATGAGAAAACTTCATAACGGACAGTTGCCCTCCTTCCCAGGCTCAGCAACTTGGAAACCATTCTTAAAAACATGTTCACATGTGGAATACTCGGTGCATATTTGCAAAACGGAAACGGACACCTGCTGGTTGGACTGTGGAGGGAGACTCAGGACCTTAACGACATTGTCCACGAATGGGTGCCCCGGCATTTCCAGCGATACGTCGCTCACAGTAATGGGTTAGTTTTCCTTATAAAGAAATTGTAGTTCAGTTTGTTCTTTCATATCGGAGGACAAGAGATTGAGTAGTTTAGCTTGTAGAAGTTTATCTGAAGATGCAGAGTATGAGTCATGAATGACTTACAATGGAATTTCACGAGCAGTTTCAGACTGATCGTCTGTCCTCCGACAAACCCCGCACTTAAAAGTCACTAGTGAGCATTGCTGACTTATTCAGGCCACTTACAATACTCCATTTAGGATTCTTCGTTCGTCGAGTTACCTATCATAAGAATTTGCAATATTGGACATTGAACAACCTTGATTTGCAACTAGAATAAAATTCAAGATTTTATATATTTATAACGCGAGTGTTTCGGTTCATTTAAAAGATTTATAAGGCTTGTTATGCCGTAAAATTATTCTGACGTTTTTAGAGTCTATTGTTTTAAATTCATGAATTCGTAACGCGGTGGATTTCGAAACAGAAACATTATTTTATTGACCGCAGAATACCTATCTATGCCTTGGCCGCCATAGCACGGTCGATAACCATAGTTTCTTGCATCTTTAATGTAATTTTTTTAAGTACCTACGGTCTGTTTAATAATTAAATGGTGGGTATCCCGTCGATTGCCGTCGTCTTGGCTGTTTTACTATTTGTTTTATGCTAAGTACAATCTAATTTCTGTCAGTGGCAGCAGGCTTCGGTGCATTAGTTAACCCATGACCCCAGCAACCAATCGTTATTCTAAAGTTTTCAGTCTTAGTCGATTGTGTCGTTGAGTTTTCAGCATGCAATATGGTCGATAATAACTGTTTGTCTATCTATACCAATCATTTGGAATATTCCATGATCGTATTTCCAGACTTCTCTACCAGTTCGGTGTCTCGCCCTCGATTCAATATTTTCATTTTGTATTATTCTGATTTAAAATAATGTGCAGACCTACTATAAATTCTAACGATAACTCGCCGAGTTAATTATTTTCTTACAGAGCTCTATCCTCAACCTTTGACTTTCAGTAGATAACCTCGTTATGTAACCGTGCAACCATGGAAGATTCTCGGCTTGTTTTGAACCACGGTGATATTTAAACAAAACTTATTATCTCCATGGATAATAATATACGTAATTTGCATACAACTAACATTGTCGTTTCTTAATGATGTCTCATTTTCTCTACTAGTTATTACTTTTGTAAAAGGGTTTTTAAAAGACAATGTTTTAATGGTAGATGAATTATGTGCCTTGTCACCTAGCTAGACTATTGCATAGTTTCCCAAGGATGTGGAATGAAGCACCTGTTTTCAAGATATTGATATCAACGTCACTGATCGACCTGCGAAGTTTGATGACCATCATTTTATTATCTGTATAGTTGATAATGGCAAAGCTTCTATTCTCAATAACTGAGTTTTCAATACTAAGCTAGGTGCTTTCAAACATCACTTCTTGATCTCTATCACACTTATCTTCTGGACAGAAAATTATCAGATCTATCAGGACAATTTTTACAAATTAAGCCCATGTAAGTGTTTCTATTGACATTTCCAACAGCCTCTTGATTTCATTTATCTTATCGATCTGCGCGTATGAGTATTGTTCGGAACTTCTGAAGTTCATAATTCAGTTGACCGTAAGTGTTCCCCTCGATAAGACGTCTCGGAAGTAAGTTCTCCAATTACTTCACTCAAAAATATTTCTGTGATTTTGTGTGATATTTATTTTAATACTTACAAGGTTTTGTGTGGTAATTGCATTAAAAACACTCTTTAGAATTTCATATTTATTTAAATATAGAAATCCTTCCAGAAACTCATTTAGCGTTTTTATAAATTGAACATAGAGTTCTAAAATTGAGAATCACAACACGTATCTACCTAGTAGGTACCCATTGCAATGTTTTTGAGGATATTTCATGTCACTTCTCCTGATTTTTAAAACAGTATTGACGTGCCTATCTACTTAATTTTTTATTTAGACGAAACATTTTCATTATAAATCTACTGTGAGACATCTAACTGCGCGAGCGCACAATCGTGTTCCGTCAAGTTCTATGATCTTGTTACATTCAAACGTGATGGCCACATGAATAACGGTACCTGCATACGTCGTGATAGATCACTTACATTGCATAATAGCCGGTAACTTTTTAACTTTCTGTCCTTGGACAAACTGTTAATTTAATGAACATGATTCAAAGTGACGACCAGCTTGTACAAATTTTAATTCAAAAAATAATATTTGCATGCTAGGAAACAAGCAAAACATGTATGCTCTATAATGTAGTTTTAACCGGCTTCCAAAAAGGAGGAGGTTATATTATTATGTTCGACGCGTATGTATGTTTTTTTTTATGTATGTTCGCCGATTTCTCCGTCAATTGTGGACCGATTTTGAAAATTCTTTTTTTGTATGAAAGGGTATGCTCCCTGATTGGTCCCATATTTATTTTATTAACTTTGCTTGGATGGTTTTTGAGTAAGCTTCAATAACGTATTATTGAAGCTTACTCAAAAACCATCCATAATTATACTAAGTGGGAAAAATACGTATATTTTTCCCACTTAGTATAATTATGTGGATGATGTGATGATAACTTCCTGTGACTGTTATTTACATAGCAGGTAGTGGTATTCGAATTTGTGTGGGGTAGGTACCACAAATAAAAACTTTTTACAAAAAAAAAAAACAACCTACTTCCGAAAAAAACACTACAAAGTGAAAAATAACTTTAATTTCGGAAGTTGGAGTCTTTGGTTTTGAATTTTCGTTTTTAGTGTTTTTTTTGGAAGTCGGTGGTTTTTTTTTTTAATAACAACTTTAGCTCCATACATTTTGACCGCGTAGGTATTGCACTTTTCTATGAAACAGCTGTTTTTTTTTAATAACCGACGAAAAATTTCAACGCAGGGGGTTTCAGAATCATGTACTGAATCCATGGTAGCCGGCTTCGCGTCGATGTCCCTGACTGTATAACATGTTTTATGCAAATAAATATTATTTCTATTTCAAAACATAGCTGAATATGTACCTACCCACTATCAGAAAGTGAATATAATCATTTCTTTGAAATAAATAGGGACTGAACACGGAAATGATAACGACTGTAATCTTGTACGTGCAATGTAGCTAGGTACTTCTAAAAGATATGTGACATAATTCCGTGCTTTGATGAATTACAATAATGAATAAGTAGGTAGGTACCTACTTAGATCTATTAAAAATATAATATTTATTTATTTATTTATTAAAACTTCATGCACAAGTAAAAAAATACTGTACAAAGGCGGACTTAATGCCTAAGGCATTTTCTACCAGTCAACCTTAGGGTGATGCAGAGACAATACATGGCATAATATTCATTGTTCTCTTAGTAATTTGTTGCTCTAGTTATGACCATCATATATTTTAACATTACTCATAACCATATCTAGCTCACGCAAGCCTATGTTAGCCTATCCTATACGATAAATGATCTAAGTCTTCCATAACATACTGAAGCACTTAGTTCGAAATTAAAAATATTCGACCATCATCACCGAGCAAAAAAATCTACGAAATAATACATCCACAATTGAATACCAACCTTATTGTGAAACTAATAAGGTTGTAATGTTAATTCCAGTTTCAATAAGATGCCTCTCCAGCTGACTAAGCCCGCTCCCCAGTTCAAGACCACCGCTGTTGTCAACGGCGAGTTCAAGGACATCGCTCTCTCCGACTACAAGGGCAAATATGTAGTGCTGTTCTTCTATCCTCTTGACTTGTGAGTACAAACGCTATGTTTCATAGCCATTTTCATCACAAACATCTCGCGCACTAAAGACAGTCGGCAAGAAGATCGTTATTATCGTTTACGTCTCAAATATGATTAACTTCATACTAATTGCCTGACTAGTGCGCGCTGAGCTTCAAAATGTTATTATTATTGATTATGATTAAAGGCTTGTGCAGATCAGCGCGACTTGTCGCGCGACGCGACGCCGTTTATTGTTATACCGTACAGTTTTCTTAGAAATTGCATTGTTTGAGTCGCGTCGCGCTGGTCTGCACGAGCCTTAATATGGGTCCCGATGGTCTACCAAGTTTACTGTCTCTAAGACTTGTAAGAACAGAATTAATACACATACAGAAGATGAGGTGTGAAGCGTTGACAGATACGGAATGCTAAAGTAAATTTAAACTGCCTTTCTCCTTTTGACATCCAATCCATAACGAATGATTTCTATCGTATCGCCATATGAGTTTTCATCTTTGCAGTTCTTATCTTTGGTAAGTAATCTTAATGCTTTATGTGCTGTTTCAAAGCAACCATTGTGTAGTAGCAGTCACCAGCACAACTAATCCTTTACGAGGCGTTCTAGTTTAGGTTTAGAGACTTATAAAATCAACACAATAAGTAGTTGAAACATGTATCCATATTTTTTTTTAAAGTTATGACATTACTTTAAAATATGCTGTCTCATCCTGATACACTGTGCTAATCAATTATACGTAAGGAACACTACCTAAAGAAGTACGCTCAAACACAACAAGATGTAATGTTTTGCGCCGGCCTTCCATCACTAATAAAAAAGCGGGCTATATAAAATATTCCGATCTTTTTGTCGGATCATGATATAGAAATTTTCTACAACCTTCTCACTGTTCTTACGTTTATGTCAAGCTTGATTACTATTAAAGTATTAAAAATTTAGTTCTTTGAACCGGCAGCACTATATCCGCATAAAACCGGTCGCATTAATTACCACACAATCATGTAATCCAATACGTAACCCACTGAGGTCAGGGTTGTCAACTTTTAGAGGGTCGTCCATAAATTACGTGAGGCTCGAAAGGGGGGGGAGGGGCTTCGGAAAAAATCATGAAATATCACTCGGTGGTGTGTAGTGAGATGTCTATGTTTATAGATTAATCTCTTGTCCGATTGCAGGAGGAAACACATAAAAACCGCAAAATAATTAATTTCGATTTTGATCTTTGATTAAGACATACCTACATCATGATGACTATTTTGGTATGAAAGTCTCATGAATTTCGTAAAAATGTCCAATAACATCCGATTAGTTTTTTCTTGATTCTCGTTCAAAATCACGTCATATTCGTCAGGAAAATTATTCATGAAACGACACATCACATTTCATGGATAACCCTAATTTCAATCATAAATACAAACCAATTAATGTTAAACGCAGCTATTTACGAATATGCGTTAAAGTTAGACTTT
The DNA here is from genome assembly GCA_916701695.1 of Agrochola macilenta. Taxonomy (NCBI): domain Eukaryota; kingdom Metazoa; phylum Arthropoda; class Insecta; order Lepidoptera; family Noctuidae; genus Agrochola; species Agrochola macilenta. The sequence continues at coordinate 1,180,471 of OU753554.1, read as the reverse complement.
TTCATTTCAACTTGATTGCTCGATGCCCAGATCGGGTAGTGTTATTGGGCTTTTCCATTCGAAATTTCTCAGTAGCAGCCCGGAGTCTATTTGCGCCCGGTTGATGGCAATAGGCTCGCCCCCTATTACATGGGACTTATCCGGTGTGACGCAAAATGTCATAGTCTCTTTAATTTTTAGGGTTCTTAACACCAGTCGCCACTGTACATTTGTACACAGTATCGTTTCTTTGAGTAAAGATTTATGTATACTGTCTTTAACTTTAAACTCACAATTTCAAACCAAGACTTCACAAAACCTCTGTCAAACCTAATGTTATGCTTTCGTGATTGTACCTTTAGACACGTATAGCGTTATAGTAAGGACAAGGAATGTATTCAGGAAGGCCCACATCAAAGAAGCAATGAAGGAAGAGGTCTCGGTGTCCTCTCCGTCTCCATCTCTCCTGCACATTATACAGAAGGCAGTATGTTCGTGTCAGCGGACTACCCAGGAAGGTCCTAAGACAGACCAGGGAACTACTGAGACTAGCCAAGAGAGAGGAACTCGGTAAAGGCAGAGGGATTAGTTACCAAGAGGGAGAGGATTGTGTTTGTTCTGAGGAGTCTGTTTTTGTTGTCATTTAACTTGTTCACTGTACTTCGATCAATAGCTTGTGTATCGCTTTAGTAGTGATTATCTGTCCAAGGGTTAGGGCTTTTTAGTCAGGCACCAGTTGAGATAGTGACGTCGACGATGTTCGCGAGATGTTTGTGATCTTTGAACGGACACGTCACTGCTGCACTCGCCTGTCTTACTAAAATTGTTGCATAGCGCTGAGTCATAAAGTCTTCTGCGCATTGTCGTGCGGTATTTTGAAAGCCTAAATTATATTGAGGTTATATCTGACAGTATACTGCTTCATCATTGGGACATTTGCTATATTCCCGGCAAGTCAGTCATTACTGGTGTTGAAGTATTTTCATCAGAATCATTTAATTTTGACAACAAAATGTGTAAAATAAACAATGTAATAAAATCAATAAGTTAACTTTATTTACCTACCTAGTTTATTTCAATTGTTGATCATAAACGCTATCTAAATTACTACGGCCTCAAACTATTTTTTTAACACAGCAAATTAAAAATATGTTTTATCTGTTTGCTCATATAAACATAATTTAATTTTCGAGATCGCTGACCCACCCTGTATTGATATAAAAAACCTCAAACCGATAAGATACTGTGTTGAAATTATATATTGGAGTGTTGTTGGCAATTTACTGAATAGTTCTGGTCACTCTAACGACAGTTTGTTTGATTAAAATCTCTTTTTCATTCTTTGGTTTGGTGGTATTCTTTGGTTTCGATGTAGACAATACCTATTTAAATCTTAGCAAGTAGTAGCAACAATTAGGTAACCCTTGCATTCATAAAGGTCTGGGAATAAGTACTATGTTTTCAACATACATTTCTGATAAATAAATCGACACTAGAAAAACAGCTGCTGTGAAAAAAACAAGTTTATAAAAGTACTACAAGTATCTTTTGGCGCCTGGATGACATTGACAGGGGGGCGTTCTTGGTAAACATTCGTGAAATTTTCACAGAAATTGTATTGAAAAAACAAGATGGCGCCGTTAGTTCCGATTCTGACCACGCGTAAAAAGATCCATGTACTCGTACGACTATAAAGTTAAACTCCCACTCTATTACCGACACGACCATCATAATGTACTGATTGTCATCTGTTCCAAATGTTTGAGAGTGTAATGTACTGTCCGCAGCACGTTCGTGTGCCCCACCGAGATCATCGCGTTCTCGGAGCGCGCGGACGACTTCCGCAAGATAGGCGCCGAGCTCATCGGCGCTTCCACCGACTCGCACTTCACGCATCTCGCCTGGATCAACACGCCGCGCAAACAGGGTGAGTACCTACATTGTCGTTTACGAAACACCACAGCCTTGATGGATGGGTGGGTGGGTATACTAAATACGAAATGCAAAAAAAAAATACTTCGTTTTTTTTTGGGGGGTCAACGAGCACAGGTGGCGCATGCGCAGTGTAGTTACTTGAAGTATGAGTTTAGAAAATCAGTTTTTATTTTATCTTGTTTAAATATCGATTGCTAATTTAATTTGACCTAGTAATGAGACATGGATCTAAAATAACGTGACGTAATATAGAGTAACTATGCTTTGGACATCATCCCAGCACTGCCATCCACGTTCATTCATATCAAGAATTCAAGACACATTTTCCCTGAATATTTCGCAAAGCGAGCATCTACTTACAGATAGTAAAAAGGTGATCTGTAAGTAGATGGTACGGAACATGAACAAAGTACACCTGAGTCTTAGTGAACAAATGAAGTCTTATCCAAGATAATATTCATGAAACTCTATCACATAGCGTGTCATTGTTTAAATAAAAAATGTTTAACCATTATGTGTAACACAAGTTATTACTTGCAATCACGCTCTATCCACGCACCTGACTGATGCACTATCAAGTATGTAAGGTGTCACCATTCATCATGTGGCACCTTAAATTACTAGTCTTTGAACTCTGAAATGTTTTTGTATAGTTAAGCATTAATTAGTAAACTATTCTGTAAGTTGTAAAATTGTAAGCTTGTGCAGTATCCAGTTGTACATACGTATGGCACATGGAGTTTAAAAAAACTCAATGAACCATTGAATATTAACATTTTCACATAAAATAACACGAGCCCATTGTGTTCCAGGCGGCCTGGGCCCCATGAACATCCCGCTGCTCAGCGACAAGTCGCACCGCATCGCGCGCGACTACGGCGTGCTCAACGAGGAGACCGGCATCCCCTTCCGCGGACTGTTCGTCATCGACGACAAGCAGAACCTGCGCCAGATCACCGTCAACGACCTGCCTGTGGGACGGTAAGCGACGTCACTCTCCTGCCTACAGTACACCCCACAGTACTGAAAGTATATATTTTTCAGAATCAGGGTTCATAGGATGTTCATACATTTCTACCGCTAGGGCATAATCGTAGATTTATTATTACTTCGATAAGTTCGCAATAGTCTTAGCAAATCAGACTTACCTTACAAAGAAGTCATAGCAATTTATCGGTAAAGGATTCTGACAAGTCACCACAATATGGTACAAGTGTAGTTACAAGTGGGAATTACAGAATAAACATTATTCTCTTATGGCTCCTACACACAATGCCGCACTGCCGCCGGGCGAGCCGCGGCCTGCCGCACAGAGGAGATGAAGGCGCTAAAGCCGAGCGCACGTGCCGCCGGCAGTGTGTAGCTGCCATTAGTCTACAGTATTCCAGAAAATTAAAGTCGAAACAATTAGGAATAAACCTTCAAAAATAAGTTTTTTTGCTTAGATTCCTATGCCCAAGGCAAAGTTGCGATTGATAAAACAACAACAATACTGTCCGCCACCATTCATCAATAACAAAGCTGAGAATAATAGACCAAATAGTTTTATTAAAATTATTATTTTCTTGCAAAATAACTCAATTGAAACACGCTTATCTACGCAGCTATAAAGTATAAAACCAGCTGTTTACGTGAGTGATAACCTTTAGGCGGAACAGTAATAAATGTGCACTATAAAGTATGTATTAAAAATTGTTCATTGAATGATAGCATATCGGCACTCGAAGATTTTGTATAAAACCGTATAGAATTCCGATTGTGACGTATTTGCTTATTGTTTTAGAGTACCTACCTATTGAGTATTTTATGTTTCTTTGATTATATCTTCATAATATTCAAAGACTGTTTGCGTAATATTCGCTTCTCAATAAAACACACCTGAAGGGTGGTAGGCAAAGGTGTAATAGGACAAATATAATATTTTAAAATTAAAGCCTATGATAAAAAACAAAACAAATATTGTATGGGAAAGAAGTACGACCATAATTATATGAGTATACTGCATTTATCAAAATGTGTAGTCTGAAAGGTTTATTTGTAAGTTCTGCAATGCATTGTCAGTTGTCACCATAATTAGCCTGCTCTTTAAAAGGTTACAAAAATAGCCCTACTGAATACACGTCCTTAGTATTATCAGCCCCTAAAACACAATTTCCTAAAGAAAACAAACTATTCGAAATGGTTAAAAGTACAATCACATATACAGGGCGTCCCACGGATATGCCACATGGATGGAAAGTACCTTGAATATTGTAGATGGAACATTTTACTGAAAGAAGACATCATTTGAATTTAAAAAACAATTTAAACTGCATTCATAGATATTTAAATAATTACATGGTTGAACCGAAAATCAAACCCGTTACACGAGAAAAATAATCACCCTGTAGCTTTATCATACCGATCGAAAGGCTTCATCATAAGGATTATTTTTTGCTAAATAACATTCAAATGTTCAAAACGAGTCCCGTCCGTGTTGAATACAAAGTCGCACTCTTTTGATTATTTCGCTCCCAGTCGATTTTTTTATCTTGTTGTGGTGGATATTTAGAATAATACGTCTAAGTTCTGCTTGTAGCTCGTGGACACTTTCATACTGGTTCTTATAAACTACATTTTTTACATAACCCCATTAAAAAAAAAAAACGGGGTTAGATCTAACGTTAACGGCAATGTCAGCCTTTCATTTTTCTGAACAAAATTTCACATCAAATGTAAAAATTCATGGTCTTCATTTTATTTGTGACACTATGTTATTTAGCAAAAAATTATCCTTATGATGAAGCCTTTCGATCGGTATGATAAAGCTACAGGTTGATTATTTTTCTCATGTAACGGGTTCTATTCCCGGTTCAACCATGTAATTATTTAAATATCTATGAATGCAATTTAAATTATTTTTTAAATTCAAAGGTCTTCTTTCAGTAAAATGTTCCATCTACAATATTCAAGGTACTTTCCCTCCATGTGGCATATCCGTGGGACGCCCTGTCAATCACGTTAAAAAGTCCCGACGTATTCGACAGTCGTTTAGGGAGTATTCGCAATGAATAACACGTTGTATAGTCTAGATTGTTCGCGCTCCAGATTATTATGTGAAAAGTTCCCAGAGAAACTTTGAATGGGTAAAATTAAAAGCTTATAATGATAATGTCGTGTAGTGTGTCCATGTGCGTGTCAGCTGTAGGTTCCCAAGTACTTGGTAATCTGACGACCTTCATATATGCCACGATTATACATATATATGTCGGAGGAATGTATGAGTCTCTCTAGTTATCAGGTATATTTTAATTACTGTGGGCGTACTAATGGGTAGTGTTGGTTATTGCGCAATAGAAACACCGTTGCAGTTCAGATCAAATTATAATTTACAATGACATTACTCACACTAGAATTTCACACACTGTAGGTACACGACACAACTATTCGAAACGCGGACAGTTTCTAAATGTCTTCACGGGTTGACCGCCACCCATCCAGTCTGCCTCTGCTCTCCGCTCGGCCGAGCGCGGGCTGGCGGCCGCTCCGAGCGCCACGCTGTAGACTGGCAAGCGCCGCGCCAGGCGGCGCTGGCGTCCCGATTAGTCAACTCAGCAACGAATTTGCGACATATACATAATTAATGTCACAGGAATGTTATTGAGGAGACATACTGTATCATTATGAATTCTGATCACATCGTTTTGAGTGCTTATCCATTGTAACATACACCTATAACTGTATCAATGCACCTGCACGTCATAAGGTAGTAGTTGCACTTGAACTACCAACACCGTCCTTACTGCTACAAAATAAAAGGGTTCAATTCTCTCGAACTCGTAACCCAATTTTTTTTTTACAAATATTGTTGATACTGTTTTACCTTCACCATACATAACATAACCCATTAATTCTAATCCGCCATCTTGTTCCCCAGGTCGGTAGAGGAGACGCTCCGCCTGGTGCAAGCCTTCCAGTACACCGACAAGCACGGCGAGGTGTGTCCCGCCAACTGGAAGCCCGGCTCCAAGACCATCAAACCTGACACCAAAGCCGCTCAGGAATACTTCATCGACGCCAACTAATCGACCCGCACCCCTCACTCGCTGCTCAAACTTGACCTTACTTGCTAATTCAACAAAAACGGCGCTTTTATAAAACGCGTTTACGTTTTTGGTTGTGGTAGGTAATGTCAACATTTTGCGGCAAATTAGATCCTTTATCAACGGAAATTGCACTCATGAATTATATTATTAGTAGCAGTTAAGCTTTTTACATAATTATGATATTCAAACAACATAGCTGTAATGGAACTTTAATTTAAATCAATATCATGAGTGCAATTTTCGCACTTTTAACACACTGAATGTCGGAAATTGGAGTTAGAGAAGAAAATGTCTGAATCTCAAGCGATAGGCCTGTCGACGCCAGTCCTACTAACAAAATTCCAATCCAATAAAATTACATTTCGAAATATCTAATTGATCATGTTGGGCGGGTTAAAACAGGCGCAAACTCCGATTTTCCTAAACAGTTGGACAATAATAAAATGTAGGTAACTAAGGTGCTTAGTACCTCACACGCAATCAGTATTCTACGGAGATCCTATGTTATTGTACTAATCGAGGCTGTAATAAAAGCTATGTGCAAAATGATTTTGTTTTATTTCAATTGTGAGAGTACTGCAGAGGACACACTTGTACGTACCCGACCGTTGTGTGGAGGCGACGGGTCGCGCCACTGCTGTACCACCCGCCAGAACCTACTTGCTGGCCAAAACCCCTCTGACTCGAGCAATTCGCACCATCAATTTTATATTCAAGTCAATGATATATTTACATGTCACTTGGGTGAATTCCCAAAAGTACTATTGTTTACACTGTATTAAACAATGATCTTAAGATGTAATTGGTGCTTTAATTTGAATTTGGTGTGTGACATTCTTGGCTATCGCATTAGGCTAAGACCTGTAATGGCATTTTAATTAAATAACATCTCCGTATCAGCTATACAGAGGCATTGGCAAATAAAAACTTAATTTTCACTTTTTAGTTTTGGTACCTACCCCACACAAATTCGAATACCAGTACCTGCTATGTAAATAACAGTCACAGGAAGTTATCATCATATCATCCGCACAAAGTGGGTAAAATACATGGTATTATTGAAGCTTACTCAAAAACTATCCAAGCAAAGTTAATAAAATTTATATGGGAGCATACCCTTTCATACAAAAAAATAATTTTCAAAATCGGACCACAAATTAACGGAGAAATCCGCGGACATACATTAAAAAAAACATACATACGCGACGAACATAATTATAACCTCATCCTATTATTTCTCGACGGCATGTGAAGCCAAGTCATAGGCCCATGGGCGGCTGTAAAACTGACACTAGGTTAGTCACTAACCACACGAAAAGAAGAAGATAACCTCTTCCTTTTTGGAAGTCGGTTAAAAATAAAATGTGATAAGTGTGACGTAGCTTACATTTATCACAATTCAGTTTGTAGTTTGTACATCACAATCACAGTATTTTTTTTTTTTATTACAATGTTTCGGACTGACCGCTGACCCAAGCAGGGCTAATATCTTGGGGGTCGAAGTGCGATGGACCAGAAATAAAATGTCTAATATATAGGGCTAGTTTAATAATGTTTAGTATACAGGGCTAGTTTAATAATGTTTTTGCTGGCACTGGCATGACTTGTTGGCCTGGCAGTTGCAAGCTTCTGCTTATCATTTTCCATATAAGAAGTTTTTTTTTAATGCAATCAGATAAAAACATTAGGTAAGTACCTTCCACTTAGGCTGCGCTGCAATCGCTTAAAAATTAAAAAGAGGAAGTTACCGTCGAAGGAATGCCTAGAAACTAATTTTCTCGATTTGTGTAATAACAGATTGCATAGATCTAATAAGCTAAGCTACGCCGCCGAGGACTCATTGGACGACAGGCTCGTCCGCATTTGGTCGTTGTTTTCTCCAGCCGCACTAATAATTACATTACCTACATTGTGTTTGATTTGTTTATAAACATGTCTGCTACTATGTTTAGAAGAGCTCATTGATAAAATTTATTAGTGACTCAGGTTTTTAAATTAAGAACTGTAGTTTTCTTTTGTTCTTCACTTTATTATTGGTTAAAATAAAAATAAAAAGTTTCTTTAGATTTTACCATATCGTATGCATAGGTATTATTAGGTAGGTACCTTAATAATGATGTATTATTTATGATGTGGATAACGTCGAACTAAACATTATGTCAACTCTTTTTTTTTCTCACTAGCTGTTAACATATTTGTGTAACTTTGTTTTCTCCAAATAAAATAAATAAACTCCATTCCTGCAATTAAAAATTGCGCCATCTATGTTTTTGTGTAGTTTTAAAACGGCGTTGATCAATTCTCCCGCTAGTTAATAAGAATATCCATAGATGTCGTTACCCACACGAAAATGCAGACCGTTGAAAAAAACACAAAGTATCAAAACATTACTTACCTACTACTTACACACACACGCATTGATGGATTAGCTATTTCTTTCAAAAGAAGTACCTACCTAATTCAGATTTATGATTGATCGTGTGTTACGCAGTTAGGGTGCTGACCTAGCGTAAAAACGTAGCATATATTTGAGTAGGTAGTAAGTACCTACCTAGTTATTATAGTTTGTTTACCTACATATCTAATTACACCTTTCTGTTTGCCGCCGCTGCTCAATGACACATGACAGACATGATCCAACCATCCAACCAATGAGACCCCCGCGCATTCCCGCTCTAGTTGCCTCAGAAGGAACACGTTCTATTTTTCAAAATTACGAAAAGTTGGAACAATGAGCTTCGGTCAGTACAGTGACTATGGCAGTGGCACCAGTTCATCGAATTCTGTAAGTTCTTTTATGATTTTTTTTTTAAATTAACGAAGGATTTTGCAAAACCTAAATTAGATTTGCGTCTAAAGCAGGAACAAGTACAGACTTGTTTTGTCTTTCGCAAATTCTGAATGTTTTCTGATTGTAAATTTATTATGTGATTTATTCATTTATTTTTGTTACTTTCGTGTGGTGTACCTACCTATAAAAAATGCATTGTTGATAAGTATTATAATTTGTGGGTAGAAGAAAATATTATTTTTGTTCGTGAATAGTATGGAACTTCGTAGATGTAGATATTTTTCTGGCGATAGAATGTTTAAATATTTAGATTAAGTATAGTGTGGTGTGTTATTATGAGTAATTCCTGTAGTTAATTGACTCAGGCGTGACTTTGCGGAAATCCCTTATAAAATTCAATATACGACGATATCTAATAACCTACTCGTAATCTGCCTAATTGTTCTTAAAGAGTCATAAAGAAAGAGAGAGAATGTAGGTACCTTGTATAAATAGTGTATAAACAAGGTAGGTAGCTATAACGGTAGTTAGATGCGGACCCAAGTAGCATAGTCTTGTCATAAAAACCGGCCAAAAGCGTGTCGGACCACGCACAATGCAGGGTTCCGTAGTTGGGATGATTTTATCCCAAGGACAAACTTAACATTGCAGTTGAAAACATGTTCTCAATATATTCATCAGTTTCTACGCACAATAATGGGAGATTTACCATATTGTTTTACGATCATGGACTCTTAGAGGTTTTCCTGTACCTAATTTATAATTAAAGAACTGAATGTGAGCCCCTTCGTTGACTCACAACTAAACTGGGCGGATGCTGGTCGATGAATGAAACAGAAGAATGTGTTGCTCCAAGAGAGTGCTACCTTTATTTGCTATTTACTGTAGCGGATGTATTTTTTTCAAAATTTTAGGCTCAGTAGTTTCGGAGATAAGGGAGGGTGAGATAGCTGGTTCATGGTCAATTTTCATCTATTTTCTTAAATATAAAAGTATTTATTTTAAAATTACTTAATAAAAAACAGACATTGAGCCCTTTCATTTGAGTAGGTTGTAGGTAGGTACAGTTTGCAAAACTTCTTTTTTTGTTTTCAATTTGGCCCCGCTAAAGTGACCTCCATATTCAAAACTCATTTATTTTCGTTACACGTCTGTCCGTGTTTGCTTAGAAATTGATATGGGTAAGTACATACCTACTTACCAAATTTCAACTTAATCGGTCCATAAGATTCGGAGCAACTTGGCTGTAACAGACGGACAGAAAGACTGACAGACACACGAGTGATCCTTTATGGTTCCTTTTTTTCCTTTTGATATACGGAACCCTAAAAAAACGAATCTTAATTCGATTATTATTTTTCGGTAGGTAGGTAGGTACGTTGTAAAATTGTGTTAATTATTAATTTCAACTTGGTACCTACACGCGTTCCTGAGAAAAAGGGTCTTTTCAGACTGACAGACAGACGGACAACGAAGTGATCCTATAGGTAAGAGTTCCGTTTTTTTCTTTAGATGTACGGAACGCTAAAAAGAAGCTAAATTGACGAAAAACTGGGTAACCTACGATAAACACAAACAACATTAAATCTCGCGTCATCGGCGTCACAACGTGTGAATACACATTTCATACTCAATATTTTAGTGCACTACAGAGCGATATTTCATAATTCCATTTAGTAATGTTGACGAAGTTATCAATACAGGTACTTACCTAAGTATTTAATAATAGCTATTTGCGACGTTAGTAACAGTTGATTGTTTGTAAGTTGTAGGTACATAGGTACTTAAAAGAAACGGACACCGCCAAACAAAGCATTTTTTAAGGGCTTCGTGTTATGTTTATAAACTTATTTTTATCTTTGCCTAAACTCTTTGTTATCGCGCGTAGATGGTATGGCAGTAGAGGCACATGCACATGAGTAAAGCGGCAGAACAATCTAGTTATAGCTTGTCCACTCTGAAATGACGCGACCGCAGTAAGTATCGATTTTGTGGTAGGTACAGTCAAGCTCATTTCAATGGCAACACTTTGAGTTTGACATTAAAAGCGCGGACGGTTTTCACAATTCAAGTGTCTGTCGTGTCCTTCCTGACCCTGAGTCACTGACGTGGGTTTAAACTTTAACTGCTAGGGAATGCAATCCGGATAATCCGTAATCCAAAAAATTCGAATATCCGCACATTTTTACTAGACTTCCAAATCCAGTTTTTTTTAACAATGTAACAAAAGTCAAAACGAGCTAGTTTCTCGGGCTAGTCGAGCGAGTTTCAATGGTGCCATCTTGAATTTTAATTTTGATCCTATTAAAATTGTCAGCGCCCTCACAAATAAAAATGATACCTAATTACCCATGACGAAAAACCCGCCAAGTGCGTTTCGGACCACACACAAAGAAGGGTTCCGTACATAGTTGGGATGAATAATTTATCCCAAAAACAAACTTAACTTTGTAGTTGAAAAAATGTTCTCCCATACATTCTATCTGCAAATGTAAGTTAGTACGCACAATATTGGGAGACTTACCATATTATTTTAAGACCATAGACTTCATATAGGTTTTGCTGTAATCTTTAAAAAGAACAAGTTTCCGTTTTATTTTTTAAATTTTCGCCTTATTAGTTTCGGAGATAAGGGGGGAATTGTCAATTTTCATAAATTTTTATAAATATCTTTAAAAGTATTTATTTTAAAATTATATAAAAAATCATTGAGGTCCTCACACGCCCTGTCACACACAGTACAGTTTGTAAAACTTTATTTTTTTCTATTTGGCCCTAAAAGTGCACCCATATTCAAAATTTACTTATTTTCGTTACACGTATTTTATTTTATTTATTTGGGAAAATAAACGGTTACACATTACAATATTACAAAATAATTAGAGCTAAGTAAAGAGTGAGCAAATGTATAACCCACGACATTTTCCACATAATATTAAAACAGGATATTAAAAATTATTACGATGTGCGATTACAATTACATCATAATTTTATGCATATTATTTAACATTAACCACATGGTTAATGATAAATCTAAACAGGCATGCAAAAATAATAAAAGAATAAATACAGTCTATAGTTTAAACATTATGGAGTTAAATCTATGATTGTTTTGCGAACAAGGCATCGAAATTTTCCAACAGAAACAGCAAAGATGTCAATATTATGGAAGGTCTTATTATACTGATTGGTAAGGCGTCGGCGTCGTAGGGGCGCTCGTAAGCCTGCGTTCGTATGACTAGAAGATACAGCAAATAGATGTCGTGCACGCACCCCTCGGCTTATGGTTGTTCTAGGTACTACGTAACAAATCTTATTACTAATATCCATACAATCATATGTGTTGTTACAGAGGTCAAACAAAAACATTGTTTCCAAAGTAATACGTCTGGCTTTAAGTTTTTGTAGATTAAACTTATTTAAAAGATCACTATAAGATGCATAGGTGTGAAAACAACGGAAATGCACGTCTTTCAAAAATTTACTTTGAACTTTTTCAATCGCCTCTGAGTATTTACCATAGAAGGGATTCCACACCGCAACAGCGTACTCCAACTGCGACCTGATCAACGATTTATAAAGATATATATCACAGAATTTACAGAATTTGTCTGCCCATATACATATGTATATGGGCAGACAAATTCTGTAGCTGATCTCATCACGAAACCATACATGCGGAAGGCATTGTTCACTATTCTACTAATATGAGCGTCAAGGTGTAGTTTATTGTCCAATAGAACTCCAAGGTCACGAACCAGTGTTTCTCTTGTTAGAATTACGTTATTTAGGGAGTATGGATGCATTAGGATGTTTTTATTCTAAGTAAAACTTATACAACAACACTTAGATATGCTAAGTTGGAGTTTGTTATTTAAACAATATGCAGAGAACCTGTCTAGGTCTTCCTGCAAGAGGAGACAATCATGTAAATTTTTTACAGGCTTATACATTTTTAGATCGTCTGCATATAGTAAAATTTTTCAATTTTGAAAACATGTATTGATATCGTTAATAAATATTATGAACAAAAGGGGTCCCAAAATAGAGCCTTGGGGTACTCCAGAAGTAACTCTTAGAGTGTTGGAATTGAAACCATTTACCACAACCCTCTGAGTTCTATTAGAAACGTAAGAGGAGAACCATCTCAATAGATCACCACGTATACCATTAAATGCAATTTTTCTTAAGAGCAGCTCATGGTCAACTTTGTCAAAGGCTTTCCGGAAATCAGTGTAAACAGTGTCAACTTGAATGCGAGAGTCCATATTGTTGAATAAGTAGTCCACAAAAGTCACCAAGTTGTAGTTGATCTTCTTTTGGAATAACAATAACCCGTTTGGAATCTCTCAAAGCCACGGAAGAGTCTGCGATCACCTGCAGTCTTTATGATGAGTTGGTTGGTAGCGGGTCTGGACCCACATGTGTTGAGCCAATTGTAACAATAGACTTAACTAATGATACTATCACTAAGTGCAATTTGTTTACGAGCCATAATAAGTTAAAAAAATATATTAAAATTAATAGATTGATTAGAAAAATTAAAAAATCACTAAAACGCCATAAAGTTAACAAATTAAATACAAAACTTAGGCAAAAAAATCTAAATTTAATTCAAGAATTAAAGAACTGTAATAGTGAATTACAATTATGTAATACTATGTATGATACTGACACTCAGCACCTACAGGATGAATTGTTCGTTAGGGAATATGCTCTAAAGGATATCTTTAGTAAATATGAGGCTTCTCAACAAGACCTGAGTAAGCGCTTGCAGGAGGCTAATGAGTTGGCAGACCTGGTCAAGTACAATGCGGAGAGGTATGAGTCTCTGACAAATAACCTCTCTTTTAGCTGTGCCTGCTCCCATGAGCCCCAACCTCAACTGGTTCCACCTACACCATCTGTGGCTCAGCCTGTACGTAGCTGTTTGGATGACAATAGAATTCATAATTTTATTAAGACAACTTATGTATTCTCTGACAAATTTGGTCAAGGTTTTGGTAGTGTATTTAATCAGTGTTCGCAACAATATGTAATTAATAATTTTTCACCCGGTGCCAGTATTAGCCAATTAATTAATATTATTAAATTGACAAAAATAAACCCCGGTTCCACTGTTATATTATTATACGGGGATAGTTTAACTGTCAGGAAAAAAGACATAATTGAATGTGTCCATTTGATGTTACATCTCAATGAGACCAATAGTTGTAAATTTATTTTCTGTGCCTTGCCTTATTCTAAATATTTGTCTAATGAGAAAAATAGGCACATTCATAAATTAAATATGTTAATTTATAATAGGACTTGTCGTCACAATGAAGCTATTTTATACTTTGATTGTAATCAATTTATTGCTGATTACAAACTGACAAATTATACTATGTATTTGCCACCTAGTTGTAGGAGACAAATTGCTAATCTTTTAGCATACAATATACACAATGACACTGGTACTTGTAGTGTACCATCGATTACTGTTAGTAGTGGTACTAACACTACTTTTGATACGCCTTGTAGTTTAAACTATTAGGTGCGACAACGGATAAGCCGCATATGTTCAATGTTGTACATCAAAATATGCAGGGTCTGTCTGGCAAAGAACTAGAGTTAAGTTTATTTATGGAAAACTATGATGTTCAGGTGTTATGTTTGACTGAACACTGGTTGAAGGAACATGAAGTAGTGTTTATCAATGATGATTTATTTACTGTACATTCGTGCATTTGTAAGAAAAAATGCTATTCGCGGTGGGTCTTTAGTTCTTGTTTCAAACAAGTTGAAATGTAAACAACGTTTAGATTTAGTTAATCTTTCTATTGAGCGCACTATTGAGTTGTCTTGTGTTGAACTAGAGCGATACGTTATAATTTGCGTTTATCGACCCCCATCTGGGGATTTTATTCGTTTCGAATCGGTAATGGAGGATTCACTCAATAGGCTAAAATCAAGTAATAAAAGCATAATTTTATGTGGCGATTTCAACATTAATATTTTAGAGGTTACTCTATTGAGTATTAGACTTCTCAATCTGTTCAGGTCTTATAATTTAATTAACTTGTTTTTTGAACCTACTAGGATCACGGCATCTTCGTCGACTTGTCTCGATAATATTTTTAGTGATTATGATGCCAAAAATAAAATAGTTTTAAGTGACTTAACGTCTGACCACTGTGGTTTATTGGCTAGCTTCCCTATGCCATTAAATAAAAAGCCTCATAAAATAGAATGCAGGCCTTATACAGCTACTCGTTGCATCAAGTTTAAAAACAATATAGCTCATAGAATTACACCATCTATAGTAGAACACCAGAATCCTAATGAAATTTATGGAGCCCTTTTTGATGTTGTGCAAAAAGGGTACCAATCTATTTTTAAGACCAAAACCATTAACATTAATGGCACCTCCGTTGGCTTTAATCAATGGGCTACTCCAGGTATTTATAAAAGTAGAGCGACACTATACGAGTTATATGGTTTGAAAAAATACAGGTTTGATACTCCTTTCCTAGAGTATGTCAAAAAGTATTCAAAATTATTCAAAAATATTTGTGCTTTTGCTAAATCTAAATTTTTAAGCGATACAATTAAAAAATCTAATAATAAAGTAAAAACCACTTGGAAAATTATTAACAATGAAACGGGTAAGTCGGTTAGACATGAAAAACAACTTGAGATTATGGTAGACGATAAATTAGTTAATACAGCAGCCGACGTAGCCGAGGCATTTAATGAGTTTTTTGCCAACATACCTATAACTACGACTCGCTCCTTGAATTCGTCCCCGTCTAAAGCTGAAAACATTTTGCATAGTAGAGTGCCTAAATGTAGTACCTTATTTAGCTTCGAACATGTAACGCCTCGTGATGTAGTTAATGTTTTTAACACACTCAAGTCTAAAAACACGGGTGATTACTGGGGCATCTCCATTAAACTTTTAAGTAATATAATAGACATCGTAGCCCCCTATCTAGCTGTTACTTTTAATAAATGTGTTGATTTGGGAACTTTTCCTGACCTCATGAAAAATAGTAAAATCATACCATTATTTAAATCAGGTAATAAAAATGGCGTTGGCAATTTCAGGCCTATTTCTATCTTACCAGCATTTAGCAAAATATTTGAAAAGTTAATACTCAAGCAGTTGCTAAAACATTTTAATTTAAATAGCCTCCTTCATAATGAACAATATGGCTTTACAAAAGGTCGTTCGACTACAGATGCGGGTGTTGCTCTGCTGAAACACATATTTAACGCATGGGAGAACTCGCAAAATGCTATTGGGGTTTTCTGTGATCTCTCCAAAGCCTTTGATTGCGTGCACCATGACACGCTTTTGCGTAAACTGCGTCATTATGGTGTGCAAAACGAAGCTCTCAACGTTATAAATTCGTATTTACATAATAGGTCCCAATGTGTAGATGTTGATGGTGTGAAATCTTCCGGGCTACCAGTTCAGTTAGGTGTACCTCAAGGCTCAATACTGGGTCCATTCTTGTTCTTAGTGTATATCAATGACTTACCATTCTATTTAAAGGGTATCTGTGAAGTTGTACTGTTTGCAGATGATACCTCTCTTATTTTTAAAGTAGACAGGAATAGACAAGATTTTGACGATGTAAACAGTGCACTCTCAATGGTTACAGATTGGTTTACGACAAATAACCTAGTTCTCAATGCTAAGAAAACGAAATGTGTAAAGTTCGCCCTACCTAATGTTAGAAATCTAGGCCCCAACATCGTCTTAGATAAAGAGGTGCTTGAATCCGTAAATTCGGCAGTTTTTCTGGGCATAACAGTAGACGCCAAACTTCAGTGGGGCCCACATATATCGAGCCTAGCGGGAAGGCTCAGTTCCGCCGCCTACGCCGTCAGGAAAGTAAGACAATACACTGACGTCGATACAGCTCGTTTAGTCTATTTTAGTTATTTTCATAGCGTTATGTCCTACGGTCTTCTGCTGTGGGGCAAAGCTGCTGATATTCAAAATATATTTGTCCTTCAAAAACGAGCTGTTCGAGCTATTTACCAGCTAGGTGCCAGAGTTTCTCTGAGAGATTTTTTCAAAGATATTGGTATCCTCACGGTGGCATCTCAATTCATCTTCGCCAATATCTTATACATATATTAGGCAACATATATACTTATACACTAAAAACAGTGATTTTCACAATGTTAACACTAGAAATAAGGACAAACTACGAGCTCCCTTTCACCGGCTTCATAAAGTTCATAACTCATTTGTTGGGCTTGGTATAACTTTTTATAACAAGCTACCCTCTTCTTTGGTAGATTTGCCTTTTAATGCGTTTAAAACGAAAGTAAAATCCAAGCTTTGTTCAAAGGCATACTATTCTATCAACGACTACTTAAATGATAAGAATAGTTGGTCGCTGTAATTAACTCAAGACAATGTTTATGTTCTTTCTCCAGCTTACCCACTGACAAGTTATATGAGTTTATATAAGTAATTGTTTAATTTATTTGACTATAAAAGTCAAATTATTTAAATTTAATTTATTGTTGACATAATCTACTCATCACAATGTTTTTTTATGAATTGTATTGCAATATGTGGTTAGCTAGTGACCTCGACAATTGATCATATTATTTATTGCTATTAGTAATTAACTGTTTGTTTATTTATTGTACCTCGATGGTCCTAGTTTATCATTTATAACTTCCAGTTACAACTATATGTAAGCGGGCACGCCCTTTATGCCTGGTGGCTTTTATTAAGATATTAAGTTCTGTTTACGTTTTGTTTTTTATATTGTTTTTTATATTTTTATATTGGCGTGTGCTAGCTTATATATGGCTAATAATTTAAATTATGTTTTGTGTTGCTTAATGTAAATTATTTTGAATACTATTATATTGAATCTTTTTTTTGTTCTTCTAACTGAACAGACAGCTGTGCAGCTGGGGAGTTTGTTGCGCCACTTCTTCTTCCCAGCTAACGCACTAGGAAGTGGTGAAGGGTGGGCGTTTTGGGGGACTGTCTTATGTAATTTTGACGTTCGAAAAGTGCTGATTCTTAGCCTAGTTTGAATAAATGACTTTTGATTTTGATTTTGACGAATCTATGTTGTTGCTGAATTATATTGCTATGTATGAGAGGATATACTTTATTATGTACTAATCTCTCGAAAACCTTTGACAAAGCTGGCAATATTGATATAGGACGATAATTTTGGACATCCTGTTTAGGTCCTGACTTGTAAATAGGGGTTATATTAGCAAGTTTCCATGCTTGAGGAAAGATTCCTTGTGAGATTGATAAATTAAATATAATATGCAATGGGATACACAGATTAACAGCAGTCGACTTTATAAAGGTTATTGGTAGACCGTCTGATCCTGGCCCCTTAGAAGGATCCAGTGCTTTGAGCGCACTAAGTACTTCATCGATAGTAAGCTGAATGTCAGTTAATAGAGTGCAGCTCTCAGAACAGTCATCATGCAAGGATGGAATATTACTAGAAGTGGAAGGCTCATAAACAGAGTTAAAATAGTCTGAAAAAAGATTACAAATTTTTTCTGGGTTGTTAGTTGACTGGTTGTTATAACTCATAGTAGAAGGAATTTTAGTACTATTTTTTCGGTTAGAAATGAAAGTCCAAAAGTGTTTAACGTTGTTCCGAATACTATCTTCGACAGAATTAATGTATTTTTTGTAGCAGTTCTTACATTCATCTTGGAATCTGGAGCGGTATAGTGAGAACTGCTCGTAATCCGAAATATTGCGATACATTTTCCATCTAACCCAAGCTTTGGTCTTATTTCTATAAATGTGTATAAGAGGTTTTGAGAACCAAACGGGAAACTTATTAGATTTACAAGTAGTGATGGTGTTGAGTCACAGACATTGGTATGGGTACCAAGTTTCAACTTATGTTAATTAATGTAATTGGTGTTGTACCGTTTTAATTAACTATAAATAAATAAATAAACTTAATCGGTCCATAAAATTCGGAGCAACTTGACTGTAACAGACGGACAGAAAGACAGACATTCACATGAGCGATCCTATAAGGTTCCGTTTTTCATTTTGAGGTACGGAACCCTAAAAACTAGCAAACTTTTGGTGGCATCATCTTGAGTTTTGATTTTCATCCTAGTTTTGTTATCAGCGACCTCGAAAACCATGAAAATGACACCCATGTCGGGAGTAAATAAAACACAAAAAAAACTACGACAATAACTATTGACACCTAATTGGACTATTTACTTCCAGTTTAGAATAACTTGAACATAAATGGCGAATTTTTGGTGAACTAATCACAGTATACTAAACGATTAGGTACCTATTCTTATTATTTCCTTTAATAATTCTCTTATATATTAAGTATTTAAAATAAATAATACCAGCCTATTATTGTCCCACTGCAGAGCAAAGGCCTCTACTCATACAGAGAAGGCACGAGCAATGACCACCACGCTTGCTCAAGACGGGTTAGCGATTTCAGACTAAAACGAGTTTTTTCCCAAGATAAACTAAATGTGACATTGGTACTTGTCCGGATTTCTATCCACAACCTCGTGCTTGCCCGGCGAGGCGCAGTGGTTACACTGGGCCATCACGACATCTCAAATCAAATCACCAATCATCTCAAATGACTGACTTTATTATAATTTAATTGTATTACTTAATTCTGTTGCAGCCTCCATCATGGCCGGCACAGGACACTTGGTCCTCTTATCGGACTCAACGCAGTCTGGACAGTAGGCCCGTCGAACAGAAGTCGCTCAGCTATCAAGATCGTAAGTATCTGACATTTTATGCCTTTGCTAATAACTAGGTATCTATCTATCCTACGTGTCACCGATCAATTTTGAATCGTGAGGGACCAAAAAAAAACCGGCCAAGCGGACCACGCACAGCGAACGGCCCCGTCCGTCGTCAGAATGAATATTTACACATGCATAATGATTTTATAGGCCGCGATAATAAGTTTGTATTATAAAGTAAGTATTTCTCGAAAAAACTCCTCTTCTTGTTGGCTCTATACCTTCAAGAGGCAGTTCAAGTGGCAGGTAACTTGACTTTACTAAAAATCAGTCATCGACCAGTCATGTGTTTCGTATTCGACCATTTGTATAGGCCTTTCGTCTGACGGAGAAGCTTCTAGGCTACTTCGCTCATGTTTCCATATGTTTCCACAGTGGTGACAGGGAAGTGTACCTTGGAGGACCTTAGCAGGGACTTCCAGATGAACGGCCTGGACTCGCCCTACACTCCCATCGAGGACAGGATCTGGAGCAACCGCGCAGGTTAGTAGGGATCGAATCTTATTTATTTTTAACAATACATAACATACATACATAAACTCACGCCTTCTTCCCATGGGGGTAGGTAGAAACTACAGAACGCCAGCTGTGCTGCTACGGTCCTTACATTCTCCCTTTGCCTCGTTTACGTTCATACATCCTGTGTGCTTAGTGTGAGTTTTTTAACTTCACTCTCGCGTTTACACATTCGCGCGAGTGACAATAGAGTAAACGCAGATTTGTATTGCGCTGAGTTTGCGCCACCTGGTGCCATGGGTTGCGGGTTTGTCCGAAAGGGATATCGCGGCCCTGGCACACAGGCAACGGAAGGAACACGGGTGGGTTTTAGTCAGTAAAAGTCTGACACTCCCTCTCGCTCCGCCCAGAGCGGGAGGAGTCATTTGATGATTTCCCACCCAAAAAATAAAAAAAACCTGGTGCGAGAACTAAAAATTGAAATTGTAATTTTTTATTTTACTTTGTAGATGGTACCGATCGCGAGTGTGAGTGAACAAGTTTCTTATGACAAAACTGTCAAAATTGTATTTTGATAGTTTTGTCAGCTCGTTTGAGAAACTTATTAAATTAAGATATTAAGTTAACTTATTAAATTATGATATTAAGTTTATTTTTTTTATTTTTATTTTTTTTTCTATTTGTGTAGTTTTATTGCAATAATGGGTACAAACAATTTATATCTAATTAATTAGTAAAAGTAGCAAAATTATATACTAACATAACTAAAACTATTTGATATTAAGTTGATATTAAATTTTTAAAAAAATGTCTAATTTAACATAGGGTCCCTATATTTTTTTCCAAATCATTAACACTACTCGTTTAGACGTGATCTTCAGTATAAAAACATTCAAAGTCTGTTATCGTCGCCATAATGTAAACTGTTCAATGAAGGATTTGTAGAGCCTTGTGAGTGTGGTGAATATTATCAAAGTTATTTTATTTTAATTCGTTGTGTGGATTAAAGATAACTGTGGCGTCAGGTTTATATTTTGCTTGGAAGATGTTTTAGGCCGATCTAGGGCGCAAGATGAGCTAAATTACATGTTCAGTGTTCGTGCAAGCCCGTACTTCTAGCAATTCCCTAAGAGATCTTCCGGAGGCCGAATTTAAAAGAGTATATCAGCTTCCGAACAAAGCAGTTGGGTTTTTAATGCCGAGAGTATGAAGCGTTGAAATTTTTCGTCGGTTATTAAAAAAAAACTGCTGTTTCATAGAAAAGTGCAATACCTACGCGGTCGAAATGTATGGAAAAGCAGATTTAAAAAAAAAAACCGACGAAAGATTTCAACGCCCCCTGCGTCTCATCAAGAAATCTTTCGTCGGTTTTTTTTTTCAGAATCATTATTTCTGGTTCAGAATCATGTAGGTACCTACTGAATCCATGGTATCAGTTTTCGCGTCGATGTCCCTGCCACCCTGTAGGTATATAACGAATTTAAAAGGAAAACTATCACAGCTAAAGGCCTGTGCCGACCAGCGCGACGCGACGCGACACGAACAATTCAATTTCTAAGAAAACTTCACAGTATAACAATAACCGGTGTCGCGTGACCAAGTCGCGCTGGTCTGCACAAGCCTTTTTTTATTTTTTTTATTTTTTTATTTTGGGTGGGAAATCATCAAATGACTCCTCCCGCTCTGGGCAGAGCGAGAGGGAGTGTCAGACTTTTACTGACTAAAACCCACCCGTGTTCCTTCCGTTGCCTATGTGCTGGGGCCGCCCAGCCATATCCCTCTCAGACAAACCCGCAACCCCAGCAGGCATTGGTCCTTCCGGACCCCGTCAGTTGTTGCTGACATCCCTTTGAGGCGCGCGTGGAACACGACGCGCCGTCGACCCGGGCCTGGTCCTTATCGGACGGCGAGCTGCCCATCGCTCACCGTCCGCAGGCCCGCGCCTACGGTGGCCGGAAGTCAGCTTGTGACTCCCGACGCCCGGGGCGTCTCCTGCGGCGACTAGGGGCGCGAGGGCGTGCAGCTTCAATCTCCCTCGCGCGCTCCGCCTCCTCCTTCGCGAGCATAACTGCCTCGCAGAAGGAGGTGACGGCCTCCCATGCACTCTCGCTCCGGACCATGGCCTGAACCAGGGCCGGACGCGAGAGATCGCTGCCGCCGATCGCCTCCGTGAGGACACGGCGGTGCTCCGCCCAAGCCGGGCAGACCTCCACCGTATGCTCCACCGTGTCCTCCGCCGGAGCTCTGTCCGCTGTGCCGCGATTAGTTGCGGCAGCGGAGTTATACCCCGGCGTTTCGCCTCCTCGCGCAACTCCCATATGTGCGCGAGGACCTTCGCTTCCAGATCCCATGGCGGTAGTCCGGCAAGGAGGCTCGCCGCCTCGCGGGAGACCGTGCGGTATCCCCGGACCAGCCTGATGGCCATGACCCTTTGGGACGCGTTCAACCGCTGGGCCGGTCGCAGCCTCAGTGAACGCGCCCACACCGGTGCCCCGTAAAGGGCCATGGACCGCACGATCCCCGCGTAGAGCCTCCGGCAGGAGGCGTTTGGACCCCCTAGGTTGGGCAGAAGCCGCTTCAAAGCAGCCCCAGCCCTATCCAGTTTGGGAGCCAAACGTCGGAAGTGCTCCACGAAGTTCCACCGGGTGTCGAGGACGAGTCCCAGGTACTTCATCGTCGACTCGACACCTATGTGAACCCCTCCTGCCGTTATCTGGGAACCCGACAGTGGCGCGTTCCGAGGACCATAGAAACACATGGCCTCGGACTTGTGCAAGGCCACCTCGAGTCCCAGTTGCCGGATCCTATCTACGATTGTCCCAACCCAACGTGTCGCAAGTTCGGCCGCCGCCTCATGCGACCTCCCCTGTACCAGGACCAGCGTGTCGTCAGCGTAGCAGACTACGCTGACGCCTTCAGGGAGGTCGGCGCGCAGCACCCAGTCGTAGCCGATGTCCCATAGATACGGCCCCAGAACCGATCCCTGTGGGACACCGCACGACATTTCTCGCCGGTTCCACTCTCCGTGGTGACCGGGGTAGATGACGGCCCTGTCCGTCAGATAGGCCTCGACCACTCGACAGAGGTAGGTCGGCATCCGGTGATACCGGAGTGCCTCCCTAATGCAACTCCAGGGCAGGGTATTGAACGCATTGGCGATGTCAAGAGACACCGCCAAGACTACCCCACCCCGGGCAACAGCATCCCGTCGTGAGGGCTCGAACGCGCATGATGGCATCCACCGTGGAGCGCCCCTTGCGGAAACCAAACTGGCTGTCCGCCAAATCCGGCCCCACTCGCACCAGCCGCCCGACAAGGCGGTCCGCAATAACTCTTTCGAAGAGCTTGCCCACCTCGTCGAGCAGCACGATGGGCCGGTAAGCGGACGGAGAGTCCGCTGGGCGCCCCGGCTTCTTAATGAGGACCAGTTTCCCCGTCTTCCAACGAAGTGGGAACTGGCCCCTCTCCAAACATGCGCTTAGGAGCCCCCTAAGTCGAGGCCCGAGAGCCTCTAAGGCCAGGACCCAGGCTTTTCCAGGTAAGCCATCGGGTCCTGGGGCGGTATTTTTGGCACTCAGCCTACGTACCGCCACTCTCAAATCTACCTCGGTCACCTCCGTAGATTCGTCGTCGTCGTCACTGTTGTGGTCCGCATCGGGCACCGCAGGAGGCGGAGCCATGGGCGGGGGAGTATGTTCCCCTCGGGAAGGGAACAGAGCGCTCACCACTTCCTCCACGAGCTGGGGCCGGAGACTCTGCGTCAGCGGGGGAGCCCATGGGCGGAGTTGATCTCTCACCCATTTGTATGGGCGCCCCCACGGGTCTCTGTTCAGAGTCTCCAGCGACTCCTTACGGCCCTCTCCTCTGGCCCGCTCGATCTCCGCTCGGAGGGCGGTCTTCGCCGCTCTGTACCCTTCGTACAGCTCCGCCTCAATGGCTTCCGTATCCGGAGGGCGGATACGAAGCCTGCGGTGCCTGGAGTACCGGGCGCGCATCGACGCACGCCGCGCGTAAAGCGCTAAGCTCACGCGACCACCAGTACACCTGGCGCCGAGCACGTCCGGGCTGGACCCGGGGCATAGCCACGTCACAAGTTTCGGACATGGCCTCCCGGAACCACTCCGCCTCGTCATTGATGTCGGCAGGCCTGTTCGGTGATGACACCCAGGCCTGCACGATCGAGGCTTCCAGGAGGAGCTCCCGGTCCAGCTGCTTCAGCGCCCACCGCGGACCACTCGGGGTCTGTCTGACCGGCGTGCCCGAGGTCTGGGCGGAGACGTCAAACCGGATATACCGGTGATCGGAAAAGGTCTCCACCCCCTCCATGACGCGCCAGTCGATGACACGCGGTGACAGAGCGGGGCTGGCGAACGAGATGTCCACCACTGATTCACCCCGCATCCGCACACACGTGGGGACAGAACCCCGGTTTAGGACGACCAGGCCCGTCTCCAGAGCCCAGTCCTCCACCATCCTGCCCCGTGTGTCCGTATACCGGGAACCCCAAGCCACGTTTTTGGCATTGAAGTCCCCGAGGACGATCAAGGGAAGGGGATGGTACCCGACGACGAAGACTCTCAACTCCCCAAGGGAGTTGTGGAACTCGGCGAGAGTTCGGCTCGGGGAGAAGTACGCTCCTACCACGACAATCTCCCCGAACCGTGCTGCCACGCAACCCGGTCCCCTCTTGACGGCCTCGAGGGACGGGGTACCGGCGGCGGCCGACGAAATTATGGTCACTGAGCCGCTCAGGTCCTCCACCCAGTGATCCCTGGGCGGGACAAAGTACGGCTCAGCGACCACGGCGATGTTAATCGACCACTGCGCCATGCTCTGGAGCAACAGATCCTGAGCGGCGGCGCAGTGGTTGATGTTCGCCTGGAGGAGGCGTAATGGGGCCATCAATGACAGTCCATTTGAGCCTCCTCCTGGGCCCCCGTTGGTGGCCCTGCCGCGGTGTTAGCGGCGACGACGCCTGTAGAGGCGGCAACGGCGGCGGCAATGGTGGCGGCAATGGTGGCGGCTGCGGCGGTGACGGCGGTGGCGGAAGGCTTGTCCCTGCCCCTGGATTTGGCAGGTGGAGCGCAGGCCTTGCTCCCAGCCCGGTGATCGGCCGGCTTGCCAGCCGCCGCACATGCGTAACAGTGCGGCGTGGCATTGCACGAGCCGGCCTTGTGACCGGGCCGACCACAGCGGAAGCATTCCTCGCTGCGGTCCACCTCCGAGGTGCACTGTGCTCCCACGTGGTGCCCCACCCGGCAGCGGAAGCACCTCAGTGGTCTGGGTTCCAGCAGTTTCACCTGCGCGGATACCCAGCCCACCCGGAGCCTTTGGCCCTCCCCGGTTATTTTTTGGGCCGCCGACACGGGGTAGCTCACCGTGACGGTTTGCATGCCTGTGGCGTCAGGACGGATGGTGCCCACCCTCACTTGCTCGGCAGAGCACCCACCAGTCCTAGCCACGGCGGCCACCACGTCCTGCGCCGTCACGCAGTCGTCCAGGCCCAGGATGCGCATGTCAGCGCACTTGGTGGGCCTGGAGACTCGGGCTTCCTCCGCATTGAAGGACGCCCTGAGCCTTTCGGCCAGGGCGTCGGCGGTCGGGCCACTGGCCGCACCGCATCGCATCTCCAGCATCCGAGCCCCCGTCGCAGTGACCTTCATGCGGAAGCCGTCGGTGACACCGATCTCCTGCAGGTTCACTGCCGCCCACGCCTTGGCGAGCACCTGACGGTAGGTCACGCCCTTCTTCTCCGCTTCCGGCTGTAGTGTGATCACTACAGCTGCGGACCTCGGGGCGCGGAGCCTAGCCGCGGCGCTACGCTTCTTGCGCTGTTGCCGCCTCTCCTTTTTGTTGGCCGCCCTTTTGGCCTTACCCGCCTCTCTTTTCTCCCCAGCTACTTGCCATTCGGCATCGGCCGGAGAGGAATTAGGAGGTGGGGGCGGGGGCGACCGTTCTGCCGCCATGGCCTTCTGCGCAGCTGCTTTTTTGGGCTTGGCTTTCGACGGCGCCGCTTTCGCCGGAGGTGCCGCTTTCGCCGGTGGTGCCGCTTTCGCTGGAGGCGTTGGCTTGGCCGCTGACTTGGCTGCAGACTTGGCCGCGGTCTGGGCCGCGAGCTTGGCCGCGGGCTTGGCCGAAGCAGCCACGGTGGCGGCAAAAGTTGCCGGCTTGCTGGCCGCTAGCGGAGGGCGCAGGACAATGCCCTCCAATACAGCAAACCGGCTGTTAAATGCTGCCAGCTGCTGCTGCACCAGGGTCAGAACCCGGTCCTCCGCCTGCAAGGGCAGGCCCTGCCCGTGCACCGCTCCCTCCTGGGGCACCTCCCGGGGGCCAGCTCCTTGAAGCCGGACCAGGTCCGCTCGGAGCTTCTCGTTCTCCTTCCGGAGAAGCTCCATAGCGGCCGTCACGCGGCTGACCTCCGCCCGCATCTCGGACAGTGCGTCCGACGGGGGCTCCACCTGATAGGCCCTCGCTGCCGCCATTATGGAGGCCGTGGCTGCGGGCATGGCCTTGTCCCTTGAGGACTGAATCCTCATCATGCCCACAGCCTTGACCGCTGTTGCAACGACCTCCTCGAAGCTGCTGGCCGCTTCCTGCAACTCGGAGCTGCCAGCGACGTCCGGCTCGCCGCCCGAGGACTCAGAGAGGGCCGCGGTGCGGCTGGACTCTCCTCAGCCTCTGTTCGGCTCGCCGTCCTCCGGGGTGGAGAGCCCTCTGGCCACACCCCGATCCCGAACCCCGCCCCGCTTTTTTAATTTTTTGCGGGTATTGTTCCCGCCGTCAGAAGACGACCCCTGGCCGTCCCCTAGTTTGGACCGCTTAAAGAAATCTAACTTCTTTTTAGTTGCGGCCCTCATCTCCACACGGTCCTCTCTACTCTCGCCAGATGCGGCGTCGGACTCCGACCCCGTATCGCTCTCTACACTTTTTATTTTTGTTTTGTTTTTCAATTTAGTCATAATTGATCCCACGAGTGTGGGGGATTTAAATCGTCATTCCTAGGGTTACCCCCTGTCCCTAGGTAAGTGTACATTTTTAACCCAACCCAAGGATTCCACTGGTCCCCGGCTGGGGGTGCGCTAACGACTGATGCACCACCTGCAACTAAAAGTTACCGATGGCACTACTCCTCAGCCATCCATACCCTCGCCACGCACCAAAACTTGGTATTAGAGGATTTTTTTATAGAGGTTTACGTCCTCGCGATCCGGGCGTTTAAGCCAAGATCCTCGTCCCGTTCCGAGTCACAAAACATGACCGTGTTCTCTTTCCGGATTACAATTTCGACGGGTGCAGTCAGGAAAACAAGTTCTCCCGCTGCCAGCTCGTTGGCAGGGTGAGTGCACAACGAGCCCCGCCCCTGCTTCTCCAACATGGAGAATCCTCCTCCTTGGCCCATATAGGGCCCCTCCTCTCCCACGGACCTTCAGGTCCTAACCTGCGCCCACTCGACCGACCCTCTGCAAGCAGCAGAGGGGGGAGTAGGCCACCATCCACCCAGGAGGAGCATAACGCTCTCCCCCTTGCAGAAATTCGCCATAAACAATACCCTCTCCGAAAAACTCCGCTGCCTTTTTCGAAGAGAGTATTGTCCATGCCCAGAGTGCACCGGCCCAACGACTGCTCTTCCCCTCGGACGTATCCATAAGGGACCAGCAGCCATCAGGCACACTGGGAGGTTTTCTGCTTGCACCCCGGTCTACAGGCTAACGAGTAATAATCGACCAACTTAAATTTGCAGTTTGAAAAACATGATCTCAAAAAAATGAATGTTTCAAATCTAAATGTTTTTCAACTACAATGTTAAGTTTGTTCTTGGGATAAATTCTTCCCATCTACGGAACCCATCATTGTGCGTGGTCCGACACGCACTTGACCAGTTTTTTATTTTATTCATTTGGAAAACTAACAATGAAACATTAGGCATATAAAATTCAAAATTCAAAAGTCATTTATTCAAACTAGGCTGAGAATCAGCACTTTTCGAACGTCAAAATTACATAAGACAGTCCCCCAAAACGCCCACCCTTCACCACTTCCTAGTGCATTAGCTGGGAAGAAGAAGTGGCGCAACAAACTCCCCAGCAGCACAGCTGTCTGTTCAGTTAGAAGAACAAAAAAAAAAAGATTCTATATACAAAATGCACACGCCAAATCATCGAGAACTATACTCAGGCCGAAATAAAAAAAAACTAAACGTAAACAGAACTTAATATCTAATTAAAAAGCCTCCAGGCATAAAGGGCGTGCCCGCTTACATATAGTTGTAACTGGAAGTTATAAATGATAAACTAGAACCATCGATGTAAAATAAATAAACAAAGAGTTAATTACTAATAACAATAAATAATATGATCAATTGTCGAGGTCACTAGCTAACCACATATTGCAATAGAACTCATAAAAAATAACATTGTGATGAGTAGATTTTGTCAACAATAAATTAAAGTTAAGTTAAAAAAACTTGACTTAAAAAAGTCAAATAAAATAAACAATTATATAAACTCATATAACTTGTCAGTACGTAAGCTGGAGAAAGAACATAAACATTGTCTTGTCACAGCGACCAACTATTCTTATCATTTAAGTAGTCGTTGATAGAATAGTAGGTATGCCTTTGAACAAAGTTTGGATTTTACTTTCGTTTTAAACGCATTAAAAGGCAAATCTAGCAAAGACGAGGGTAGCTTGTTTTAGAAGGTTATACCAAGCCCAACAAATGAGTTATGAATCTTTTTTTTTTTTTTTTTGGGTGGGAAATCATCAAATGACTCTTCCCGATGATTACAGACGTATAAACACCCAAAAAAATAAATTTACCTTATGAAGCTGGTGAAAGGGAGCTCGTAATTTGTCCTTATTTCTAGTGTTAACATTGTGAAAATCACTGTTTTTAGTGTATAAGTGTAAATTTTGCCTAATATATAAGATGTTGGCGAAGATGAATTGTGATGCCACCGTGAGGATACCAATATCGTTGAAAAAATCTCTCAGAGAAACTCTGGCACCAAGCTGGTAAATAGCTCGAACAGCTCGTTTTTGTAGGACAAATATATTTTGAACATCAGCAGCTTTGCCCCACAGCAGAAGACCGTAGGACATAACGCTATGAAAATAACTAAAATAGACTAACCGAGAGCTGTATCGACGTCAGTGTATTGTCTTACTTTCTTGACGGCGTAGGCGGCCGAACTGAGCCTTCCCGCTAGGCTCGATATATGATACAAATAAATAAAACATGGGGTTTATACAAAATATGCAACCAATATTATTCACACAATGTTCTGATTGTGTCTAGGAAAATATCGTGAGGAAAGTTTGAGTAAGAATGTGGATGGCCCTAAGAGTAGGGGAAGACCAAAGAAACGATGGATGGACTGTGTGACAGATGATATGGGTGGAAAGGGGGCGACTACCGAGATGACGACTGATAGAGAAGTGTGGAAGAAAAAGACATGTTGCGTTCCGCCGACCCCAAATAAATTGGGATTAGGGCAAGAGAATGATGATTTCAAGTAAGTATGTTCCTGTTGCAGATGGTCTGTCAGGCATGGGCCCGGCGAGCGCGTACTGCCGCCAGTCGTCGTGGCCGGCGCCCGAGCGCTCGCCCGCGCCGCGCCTGCCGCGCCCGCGCTCCGACTGGTTCCCCTCTGCCTCCGCGCACGAGTTTAACCCGCAGGAGTTTACCACCTCCACTCCTGTTGAGGCTGTTGAAGGTAAATATCATAACATGACATCCCGCCTGTAATCCCTGAATGGTTAGGCAGAGGTGTGCCTAAAGTACCCCCACATTTCGCCAGATATGTTGAAGTCCATGTAATAGGCAAGCCTATTGCCATCAATCGGGGACAATAACAGAGCCGGACTGCTACTGAGCACAAAACATCCACATAGTTCTGCATGTGTGAAAACGCAACATGCAACCCAAACCGATATTCGACACGTGTTTCGCCCTTCTACAGACCAACCTTAGGAGATGTGACTGGTCGACCACTTGGACGGCGCGTCAACGTCTCTTGATTCTTTTCTCCTTTATTGTTGTCTACGAGTAGATTTGTTATAGGGTTTTTGGTTTGTTAGGCACCTAGTATTAACCAGCGGGTGGTGAATCGGGGGTCCTCCATAAAAGTGGATGTTCGCATAGACGGCGAAGCTTTAGTGGGTGCGAGCGGTGCGGTGTACTAAGCGCACAGGAATTTTCGAAGCCAAAAAAAACGGTTGTGTACGACGCGGTGGCTGCGTAGTACGAGTATAGTAACCTAATAGTTTTGTAAATATTCATAGATATGAGCGCGGGTCGCGAGGTCTCGGCGTCCCTGTCCATGGAGCAGGCGCGCGTGCTGGCGACTCTGCCTGACACCGTGCTGTTATCTCTGCTAAACGACCTCGACCAGGCCAGAGGGCACCTGCAGAAACGCTCCAAAAGAGTCGCTAGCGTGAGTATTATTCTCTCCAATCGTTTTTTTTTTTAGTAAAGATTGGATTAAGGGCCTTTGAATATCGCGTTGGGTTGACAATATCGTTAAAGTCGTGGGAATCACCTTCCAGATAGCATGTGTATTTGCGGCAAACTTGATATTTCTTTGATTCTAAATTACTACGTCAAATATGAAGAGGCAAGTATGTAACACGTTATGGATGATGTTTCAAGACCGGGAAGTATGTGTTTTTTATTTGTCAAAAACTTTACAAGCAACGGTTACGTTCCCAGGAGTGCCGCTTCTGCAAGAACAACGGCGAGCGCGAGTCGTACTACCGCGCGCACGCGCTGAAGGACGGCGCCGGCCGCGTCACGTGCCCCGTGCTGCGCGCCTTCGTGTGCCGCCGCTGCGGCGCGCGCGGCGACGGCGCGCACACCAGCAAGTACTGCCCGCTCAGCACCGCCGACGGTACGCGCACGAGCTTGTTGAAAGCCTGATACTCATCATCTGTGTAGCCTTTTGTCAACCCTAATCCTAACCACAGTCCTAACTATATAATATATATATTATATTATATATTTTACAAATGCGAAAGATATTCTCACGGGATCAAGACTTATACGGGTGAAACCGCGGGGCGCAGTTAGTGATGTTATAAGTTGGGGTCTACTTTCAGTCTAACTGGATGCAGCTAAATATCAGTATTTTCAGGGAGAAACTGCCTATCTGACCTCCACAACTCAGATACTGGTTTACACGATACGCCTTGGCAAGACTGGTTGTCAGAATTTTAGGTCAACCAAACCCCGCACTCTGTATAATATCCTGCGCCGTGCCGGCTTCTAGCCCAAGATTTGGTGCTTGAAAGGCAAATCAAGACAAAACATAGCTAATAGACTAAAACACATACTTTATGTCATGTCATTTCCATCCAGTACGCAGCGACGAAATCTCAATCCTAGTGATCAAGATCTTCATAAAGTTATTGAAAAGATTATTGGTAATGGCTTCGGCTATTGAACATCATCACTATGTTGGATTTCGATTTTTATCAACATAATCATAATTTTAAGCACATATTAGGTATTTATTTATATTTTCTTTGTTTTTAACAAATAACATTTGATTTGTTTTTATATCTAGTTTATATTTATGGAAGTTGCCTCTTTGGCGTATAGGCCTTTCCCAATCATATTCATTGTTCTCTGTCTCTTGCTTGTCTCATCCAATCCGATTCACATCTTTGCTTGAATTTGTAGGCCCAGCTAGCCAGCCAGTTTCTATTGTTCTTTACTTATCTTACATATTTAGTTTCGTTTCGTATTGTAGCGGTTTGCGGTGTTTTTGTATTTCAGTGGATCCAGTAATATTATTATAATTTCGGGGGTTTTTGATTAATTGGAATTACTTACATAATATTTATCTTTTCAGAACGTCTCAAGTCCACGGCCATGATGCGCAGCGTGCTCATGGCGTCGTCGGGCCGGCGCCGGCCCGCGCCGCCCCCTGCGCCGGCGCGCGCGCACTACGCGCCGACTGCGCACGCGGCGCCGCCTGTCTCCTCTGACGCGAGCGTGTACAGTGCTTGCGCTCCCACAGTGCCGCTTGACCCTTTATGGGCTGCTCTTGAACAAAAATTATATTTATCGACGCTTTAATAACAAAAATAAATTAAATTTTATTTTACCACCGTTATTAAAACGTTCCATTTTAAGTTTATAGTAGTTGATTCATTCGTGTGTAGATGGCGCTGTACTCAATTAAGCGGGAAATTATGAAAATTTATTTTTTTGTTTCGTTATAAAATCAAATAGGTAGTATTATAGATGTTGACTGATACATTATAAGAATTTATAAAGTAAGTTGACAGATATTTAAATCCTCTTGTTAAATACGGGTATCAATATGTTTTAGAGTTAAGGATATATAAATAATGTTGATATTCTAATGTTTATTTGATGATACTTTACGTATACATGTTTATTAGATGATACTGTACGTACCAGTGTGCCCATGGCTGACTAATATAATGTTATTGATTATTGTGAAAACGAATTAAACAAATCGAACTTTTAAGTATGACAAAACTGTTTCATACAGCATAAACTATGAAAAATAGATTTGCCAACTTTTAAAATTTTATCAGCTGAACTACAATTTGATAAGTGTTTATAACAACAATTGAAACCTCGATGTGTTGTCATACCCACATGCGGATATTTAAAGAGTAGGTACCTACCTTATTAAAATGAACTTAATCAGCTTCTTAATACAAAAATAAATTACTTGAAACTCATTTTCCTTAATCAATGCTAATGTATTGATAATAAAATGATAATTAAGTTTGAATTTGTAACACTGAACTGATTCGAAACTACATATGCCGTTATCTTCAGTTTTTGAAACCTGAATCAGTCCAGATTTCGCATAATAAATTTCGTATAAATTACCAGTTTTAGTAGCAATTAAAATTAATTTACAGTTAAGACAAAAGTAGACCTAATTTGACTGTTCTGTTTAAAAAGTCTGTAATAATGAATTATATTTGTTGCAAGTACCTAACAACTACTTAATAAAGTAAATTTTCAAAATTATAAATTCAAAAACTGCTATTTCTATTTATTAACCCAATTTTGTTTGTAACTCGTCGAATTTAGACAATATGAATAAGTTGTTCATAATTTTTGAATAAATTATTCAACTTATTAACTAATTTATCGAGGCCTAATTTTGATAATTTATTGCTTTATTGGTATTTGCAAATAAATATGACTAAATTCGTATCCGCATGTCAACAATTATTTATGAAAAAAAAAACATTAATTCATTTTGACTCTTCAAATAAGTTCACCCTAATTTGTCATAGACTTATATTTTCGCGATATAAGTACCTAATCTAAAATTTTATTTTGTTGATTATTTTTTATAAAGAAGATTTATATTGTTAAACATTTATTGGTGGAGGTGTCTTTTGGGGATAAATAATAAAATAAATCAGACATAAAACATTATTTTTAATTTAATTCTCGCCTGCATTTATTGTTACCTATCTTGAAACGTATTTCCTGTTGATGTGCCACCCCACATGTTGGTTTTACATTATTGATATCTCTTCACCATCCAAAAAAATCAGTACAGTGCAATTTTATGCAATCTAATGCGATTTTTGTCTACGGTGACTGGCCTAAGCTGACACGCGACAGTGAAATTCATGTCGCTACCTCAGACCAAATAAAAAACAAATACAGTGATCATGCCAAAACTACACCGCTGCTCTGTGCATACACGCTCACACGCACACATTTACAACCTTTTACAATGACACTGCAATCAAACTACACCACACAAAGTGCACACATGTTTACGAAACCGGCTTCACGTCACTGTTGACAGCGCTCTGTCTTGGTTTTTTTATTTGGTCTGAGGTCGCTACATCGAAACTTTTCGGTTTTTCTTTTGAAAGAACATTTTATATTTCGGAGGGTAGTTTGCGAAATATAATGTACTTTTTTAATGCGGTCACCACTTCACCAGTGGGCAGCGTCAGCGTCAGCGCGGCGCACATTTTGAAAATCATTGCAATGTGCCACGCGGCGCGGTGACACTCATCTGTTTCGCACCTATAATCACTTTGTTTGGTAGCTAAAAATGTGATCACCATTGGTTTGCCAAGGTACGGTCGCTGTAATCGGTGATGTGGTGGAATATCCAATGAATCGACGTGTCATGTCATGTCGCGTCTACTTACCTTCATAGCGTAAAAGCCGGGAGTCTATCTTCATCATCACTAATTAGCCTACTAGAATGATTTCTGAAATATTGCTCGTTCCGTCTCTCTATGACTAGGGGCCCTATCCTGCAGTGGGATTATTACTAGCTAGTTAGTAGTAACTCAGCTAAATACAGACTATGCCAGTCCCCCTTTATGAGTAGGAAACGTACTTGGAAAGATTCCTCATACGCCTCTCAAATAATCAGTACCTGGACTGGCGGTGGTGTCTCTTATTGTAATTCCTGAGTGATTGAACAGGGCCGCCCACGCAAGCGCTGGCTAGGGACTTACCTACTACTAAACTAAATGTTTTACTATTGGGTGGATTTACTTAGTAAGTAGTTGGTAAGTAAGCGTTTTTAATAAAAGATAGCTGATATAGTAGGTACTATCTATTTGATGCGAAGCTAGAATTTCCCCCTACTCATCAGAATTTGTTAATTTCTAAGAATATAATAAATTAATATAGTATGATGTTCTCCTTTATGACTACCTAGTTCTTTGTCGACTTCCACGCAGATGGAGTTGCGGGAATAGCTAGGCTAACAC
Organism: Agrochola macilenta; assembly: GCA_916701695.1. NCBI lineage: Eukaryota > Metazoa > Arthropoda > Insecta > Lepidoptera > Noctuidae > Agrochola > Agrochola macilenta. The sequence goes on along the minus strand of OU753554.1, from coordinate 1,145,689 downwards.
AGCACTAAGCTTAGCCTAAGAAAACTTTAAAACAAAGGCGCGCGTTTTTAGACCAATCGCGCTTTTCTACAACTTTCCAACGAATAACGAATAAACGCCAACAGCACTATCCTCATACTCGTAGTAGTTCTGTAGTATTTCTACTGTTGGTAATTGTAAACAATTATATCCAAGTAACACTTGAAAAGATAGTAAAAGTTGTGCAAAGTGTGTCAATCATCGCGCCTGCGCTGGCTGACCGACCAAAAATAAACATTATTATTGCAATTCAAAAAGAGTCGCACGATACCTCGGATGTGCTTGCTGAGCGTACTCCTAAACCTATAAAATCTGAAATACCATTCACAACCTTATTTAGCCGGTACCAAAAGTGTAATTTCAAATGACTAAGATGAAATGAAGCGGTTTAAAAATCATACGAATTTGAACTCACGCGCCAAAAAGCCGCGTACCGTTTTGAATTCATTGATCATTCGTCTTCAACGCTTTAATCGACCTTAAAATCAAAATAACAAGTCATACTTTCCTTTAAACTGAAAACGCCGCGGCAAACGGAACTTTAACACGTAGCATGACGGTATCATTTTCTTTAAAAGCAGTGTCCAAAATATCTAGGTTCCAATCCGGTTGATTTGGGAATGTGTGTCGCGGAAGTAGGCTGCGAAGAGTAGAGGGCAGGTGAAAGGGGTGGAGGGGGGAGGGACATGCTGAGATTATGCACATCTGGATAATGGTCGCTGGCTGTTAAAATTGGCACACTTTGACCACTGAGCGTGAGCCTTTTCTAGGCTATATGGAATGTTATTCAATTGGAAGATTCAGATTGAAGACTACATGTATGGATGCAGAGGATTCTAGGTTATAAGTGTTGTTCCAGTTTAATTGATTTGGAATCAGCTGCAGTCTTAATTTTCCTGCTTTTGTCTGAAACCGTCTTTATTCAGTCCGTTTGATTGAGCAGTGGACGAAATAATTTTTCGTGACGACCTTAAAATTTTCTCCTAATTTTCAACCAACAATTTTGAACCAAATTTTCATCCAGCAAAAGATACAGGGATCTTTTGCTGGATGAAAATTAGGTCCCAATACGTCATAAAAAAATAGATTCCTTATGCCCAGGGGTACCCCATAAATGTTCCACGATTCCTGATAGTTTTCGAGTTTTCATAATTTTTTAAATTACTTAAACATTTTCTGCCTGAAAAAATTCTAAATTTATTTTGACATGGTTTTTCCACATTCTTTTTTTATGCATTCATTATTCATTGGTATGCCATATTCCATTTAAATGTCATTTAATGTCTGATATAATTTTCTTTCAGACATTAAATGACATTTAAATACCTTACTGTAAATCTCTAAACACATAACTGTTTTAAAAAATATCGAAGTAGTCAACGTATTTTTTTTTCTTACTAGCGTGTGGGTAATTCATTTATTACCCACACTTTAGTAAGAAAAAATGGGCCTGTCAGTTGCTCAGTGTCGGACAAGAAAAAATAATGAACCAATGTACAGGCAAGTCTTTTATATCTTCGTCATTTTTCAAAATTCGTTTCTTTATCAAGTCACACATACACACATAATACCTTTTGAATCTACGGAACTGAGCAGACTTTTGTTTATAAAACTATATTTAATTATTTGATAACAAAGATCGAAATAGCATACACCTTTGACTAATTTCGAATTGACATCAACTTAAAGCCTTTTTAATGGCTTGGTCGTTTTATGAACTATAAATAATAATACCAGCCTGTTACTGTCCCACTGCAGGGCAAAGGCCTCTTCTCATGCAGAGAAGGCACGAGCATTGATTACCACGCTTGCTCAAGACGGGTTGGCGATTTCAGACTTATATTAACTATAAGTCCAGGTTTCCTCACGGTGTTTTCCTTCACCGATGTCAGTAAAGTCTAAGATAAACTCAGAAAGTATATATGAATTGAAAAAGTCACATTGGTACTTGCCCGGATTTGAAACCACAACCTCGTGAAAAAATATATTCAGTCCATCTCACATTTTTAATTAAAACTGATAAGTAAAGGAGATCGCTGAATGTCATTCTGCGGTATTGACATTATGACGCAATATACAATGTCGCCCATCGGCATGTGACCGCCCGTATTTTTCTGAATATTCATGACAAATTATCCAAAATAAACTTTAAAAGGGGGGGGAGTCTATCTTATTTTTTTTAATTTTTTCTTATAATTCTTTTTTCAATATCCCGCTATTATTTTTTGGACAACACTTGTGTTTTTTTTTATAAATACGTTTTTTTTTTAATGTCTTCACCTCCGTTTTTTTTTTTCATTGAAATTTAATAAAAAATATTAGATAATCTGATAAAATAAGTCATAAGCTTTTAGAAATAATATAAAGAGGAGCTCGTGGCTAAGTAACAACAGCCGCACTGGTCGATCCATCAGGTTAAGCTACGCTTGCCGGGGTTGGTCAGTGGATGGGTGACCATCTCTACATACCGAGACTCCTCCGTGCCTCGGAAAGCACGTTAAGCCGTTGGTCCCGGCTGTCATTCGTGAATCTTTGACAGTCGTTACGAGTCGTCAGAAGCCCGAAAGTCTGACACCAGTCTTACCAAGGGGTATCGTATTACCCAGTTACTGGTTGTGGAGGTCAGATAGGCAGTCGCTCCATGTAAAATACTGGTATTCAGCTGCATCCGGTTAGACTGGATGCCGACTCCAACATAGTTGGGAAAAGGCTAGGCAGATTGATTGAAGCTTTTAGAAATAATAAACAGAAGCCAAATCGAGCCAATAACATAGGAGATATGGCAAACGCTAAAAAAAAATTTAAAATTGAATAACAAGAAACATATTAAAGATAGACCCCCCTTTTAAAGTTAATTTTCGACAATTTTTCATGACTATTCCGAAAAATACGGGCGGTCACATGCCCATGGGCAACATTGTATAATCGGTAAAGCAGATTAGGTATATGGTGCAATGAGCAGACAAAAAAGCCCTTAAGGTGACGAACATATTTTGGCTGTGACTGTACATGTAAAAAATATCTGATAGATTGGCCTTCCGAAGGCCGATTGTCGTACTAAAAAAACTTTCACATTCAAGTCGCAATCTGTCAAACTTGTCAAAAATTTTGGTAAATAGATTGTATTTTTGACAGATTGCGAATGAGCTTAGAATGAAAATGTTCGTAAAAGTTACGGGAATTGCCCCTCTGTTAAACGCAACTTAAACCGAGGCGCGAGGTGGTGAATGAAACAAACTACGCACTACGCTATACTTTGACAATAATTATAAAGCAAGAACTGACTTCTGTTCGCCGGCGGCCTACAGCCCGCGGCTCATAGTCGCCTCATTCTGCCATCGTCGTGGGAAGGCCTAGTACCAGCATTACACCTCATTGTTGGACTCCTAGTCCACAGGAAACATCGTTGATTAATATCGAATACATTAAGATTACAGATGATGTTATAATCCGGAGGTAGTCTAAATGTAAAGCTATACTAATTGGAATAAGATCATATTATTATCTCAGTTAAAGTTCGACTGCCTCGTTGGTTTACGTTGCAAGTGGTACTACTGAGCATGAGGTCCTGGGTTCGATTCCCGGGTCGGGCAAAGTGCTTCTAGGTTTTTCCATCTGGAATTGCTTGGTAGCAGCCTGGAGTCTGGATCTGTGCTTGGTTGATGGCAATGCTCACCCCCTATTACATGGGACTTAAACATACTCGTAGGTAACTGGCGAAATGTGGGTGTATTATAAGTACACCTCTGCCTGAACCTTCGGGGATTACAGGCGTGATGATGATCTTCAAGATTCGTTCGTGTATTAGTGTGCTAACAATGTGCTGACTGTTTTTATCGTTGTCGTTTTATGTTTTTATGACAATAATGTTGTATTTGACTGGTGTAGGCCTTTGTACATAGTCTAATTAGTCTGAATGATCCTGGTAATATATCGAATAATTAGAAAATCTTTCTTAGTTTCCAAAAATCCGATTCTTTGCAGTCCTAGAATTTTGTAAAGAGCCGATTTTTTCAGTTTCAGTTATCTTACGGCATTATGTATTATGTATACATTAGGTCTTATGTACCTATAACTTATGTACCTATAACTTATGTACCTATAACTTATGTACCTATAACTTATGTACCTATAACTTATGTACCTTTAACTTATGTACCTATAACTTATGTACCTATAACTTATGTACCTATAACTTATGTACCTATAACTTATGTACCTATAACTTCCTTGCTCATTGGTCTGTGGTCGGACCTTCTGAGACGTCAAGATTTCAGTTTTAAAGTCTTGCAATCCAACCATGCGATCTGATCATAGGCCATACTGGAGGGGCCATAGCTGTATCAAGCAATAGACTAGGACAGGCGCAGCATTTATGAACCGTCTGTAGAAAGCCACCTACAACGTATACCCTTAACAGGAACATAGAAGTCCTGAAGATTAATAACAGACAGACAGCGAATAAAAAATTGTGAAACATAACACTAAGCTTAATGCTAATTACATCGCATACATATTTATCATTCATAACGACATGTAAATGTTCTAACAGTTCTGTACCAGTGGGTGTGCCTAATTAAACTATTGACCCCAATATTATATTCATTGTTACACTATTTTTGTTTGGAGATGCTCAGACCAAAGGTGGGCGGGATTCATTCAGAGACTGACTAACCTCTGCGTTGCTCTTAAGAAGATCCAATTACGGTATTGGGCATGGACTGAATAATACAAACTTGCTGTGGAGCATACCAACATGTCAGAACAGTCGGATACGAAACGCCGCCCGGTCTCATCTAGTAAAAAAATGTATTATTGACTTTTTTTGTGTTTTTAGAAACTACAGAAATAAACATCATTTATCATTTGTATCACACACTGATGGGCCCGCGTGGTGGATTACGGCCCATTCCTTCTCACAGAGAAGAGGCCCACGTCCGCTGGGTCCCAGCAGTGAGCTGAATATGTTGACGTATGTTATGGAGTGATTGAAAAGTCTGAGTTGCCAGCGTGCAACATCGTCAACCTCACCATCACTACCGCAGTCAGTTATGTTACATATGACCCTAGAAACTACACAGTTTCTAAATGTTCATTTACCTGGTCTACTTAAATGGCATTATATTACATTATTGTAAAAGTTACACTAGTGCTAAACAGGTCAGAACCGAGCACGTAGCCGAAAAGCTGATCACTTAGCCGGGCCATCACGGTATTTTTCAGTGTTCTACATTTCTTACCTATTTTACGTCGTCGCTTCGTCGTTTTCCTTCAAACGAAAAGACCTACTTACTTTATAAAATAAAGTTCTTTACTCAGATTATTTGCATAATTCTTAACATTTTGCAAAATGTGGGTGTACTAGAGGTACGCCTCTGCCTAACCCTTCCAGGAATACAGGCGTTTTGTCATGATTATCTGTTTCTTCACCTCACTGATCTAACTATCCCTCACATTTTCTCAAAGACTTAACTTCCAAAATACGTACGCCCTTACTCCAACATCCCCACTCAACTCCTACCTATGTACTTATCCAGCTCGAATTCTGCGGGTCTCGTCTATCTGCGCCTACGCATAGCCCTTCCCCTCCTCCCTCCCCACCCCGCCGAGAGAAATGGCGTGACCTTGTTTCTTGACCCACTGCCGACGTCGCTGCCGAGCACCGACGCACACAGGCGCCCGCGCATACTCTCACACATACACAAACTTTGGCCGAAGCAAAAAGTCAATGGGATTTGGTTATTGGGTTATTTCGTGACCCGAAAAATAATGATTTTTGGGAAATAGAAAATAGGTAACTGTGTGTGGAGCTTTGAAATACGGCCACTTGGTTTACTAAGATTGCAGGAAGGGGAAGGCCGTTTAAAGATGTTCTTCTGGAACCCCTGATTAATAACTACTAGGTACCTGATAAGGTATAACCATTAATTCCGCTTTACAGCAGGCAACCATTGCTATAAGTCTGTTTGTCTGTCTAGGATTTAGACATTGAATAACAGATATTGGTACAATTGTTTCTGTAGAAAATAAATGTTTAGTCGCAGTATTTATTTTCGGATGTTTTCGGGGTCGTCACCCAATTCCACCCACACTTGTCAGTTGTCACCGTAAATAAGGCTAGTTTTTGGAGATTACAGGGTCTGCAGACCCTTTAATTTCCAAAATTTAGCTATATTCAGATCAAGACATACATCCATTGTTTTAAAGTTTCCCATTAAACTGTCGGCATCATCCTAATCAAAACAGTACCCCATCTATGGCGAACATCTAATGCGCCTACGGCTGCTAATTACGTGCAATAATTTTATCGTTTTTTCTTCCTGCATCCTTTGATCATGGGTTCGATCCACAGGTCGGCCAGTGTAATGGAGTTTTAGGTTTCCATTAGGGTGTGGACCCAGTTGATACCAATAGGCTCACCCTACTACATGGGACTTAAACATAACTGACGAAATGTACGTGAAGGAGGCACTTTTGCATACAACTTCGGGGACACATAATATACTTATAAGCGTGATCTTAAGTGTTATGTTTATTCTTTTTGAAGGCGGTTTTACGGTTAAACTAACACCGATGTTACATAGCTCTTCAAAATCAAACAAAATCACATCGTCCGCACCGTGTCCTGTGTGTGTCGTTCCCTAACCGGACACAACATACATTTCAGCCCAATTCCTAACGTAATTAAAGCAGAGGTAGTGCCGTCCTGTGCCGACAAAGGGCGAACACACTGCCATACCAATGACTTGGCCATCTGTGCGCCATTCAGCGGTTCATTGCGATTCGCAGTCGATGCAGCTTGACGTGTTAACTAGACAAGTACACCTAGCAAGGTTGGTGAACCTAGGACAAACGTGTAGTGAGGAACACACATAAAAAAATTATTTTATGCATGAATCTATACTTATATGTACTGGCTTTTACTTAAATAAAAGTATTGAGTTCTGAACATAACGAAACAAATTTCAGAACCATTCTCCTATCTGCCAAATATTTGTTTGCCTACTAAGTACTAGTAATAGTGACTTTATCAAGCAGAGTACGAAGATACCAAAATCAGGTTGATGGTGTCAATACAATTAACATTCGCCACCCCTGATCTAGGAACTCATGCGCACGTGTCCTTCACATATGAGTGTGTGTGTGAGTGTGTCGTACGTCAGGAAAGCTGCCTGTGTGAATGACGGAGATATTACAGCTCAGCTTTATGTAGGCAAACGAGGGCTGACAATTTGTAAGCTATATAATTTGCAGTTTTTGTTTAATTATAAGATGTAGTAATAATGAAATGAGTGTTACCATAACGGCTGTTACAGTTAGCTGGTAGCTGATACATATTTCTTATCATCTATAATCTTTATATTATACGTGACATTATAGCACATTTAGGCGACGTTCAAGAGCTGTCAGTGTCATCATTGTTGTGGAATATTGAAACTGTTGAACGCAGTTTAGAGGTGCTGATCGCGTTCAGTTTCATTTGTGAAACTCGCGCTGTTGGGTCTCCAACGGTGTATGGTATACCCACGATAAGTCCCATGTAATAGCCCATTACCATAACCTGGATCCAAATCCAAACTCTGGTCTGCTAATGAAAACTTCCCATGAGAACAACTCAAAATCTCTGCCACCCCGGGCATCGAAGTCATTAATCACACTTTGCAGTTGAGCTTGTTGCCATTTTGTATAAAAGCTATTAGTTTATCTCATAAAATACCTACATCATTATTATAATATAGTAGTTTGCTAATTAACAAATGCTTCCTCTCTCCTAACTCACTTATTTTGCTGTGATCGACAACCATACGATCTAATTATAAGTTTACTACCCAAGAATACCTACATGTGGAATGCAATAAAAGTATTGAGTATTGAGTACTACACCAACGAGGCAATTGTTCTATGGTCTTTGAAGAATAAATTAGTCGTTTTGTCATTCCAACCCGTGGTGTCAACTGGAAGTGGCCCGTGGTGTCCCACCGGCAGTGGCCCGTGCTGAACCAACTTCTAATTCAACTCTTTCCATTTTTTGCGGCTGGTGGCTGTTATGGTCCATTCTTCAGTCTTCTTTATTTCTGTAAGACCTACCGGAAATTGATCCAGGGTATTTAGTAGAATCTAAGATGGTCTGAGTATCTGCTTGTTAAACTTGTGTCTGTAAACATAGCTGCGATACAGGAAGAAATTTCTTATCCTCGGACAACGTTTAAAAAGTAATATCTTTTCTGTAGCGATTTTCTTATTTAATTTCTCTGAAAATTTACCTCTGTACTTATGTATAGATAATTTCCATTCATTGCTCGCTATATATTTCCCAGATTATACCTAAGTATACATTACACCAATAGATAAGAGCTAGTCTCATTATTTTCTTACTCTGTGGAAAAGAAAGTTAAGTATAGCATATCATGAGCTTAGCGCAGGCTGTCTCATTATTGTGTAGGCTCAATCAGGCCTAAACACCGCGACTATGTTAGTGGAATCGTTGCTATCTACGACATAGTTATAAATTGTGCCTGTGGCTGAGTTATTAGTTATTTGTAGCGGATGAGATAGCTCGAATGATTTATTATGATTAAGATTACATTAGTTTTCTGCTCTTGGGGTGATAATGATACCAACCAGTAATGTTCTCCCACTGCTTTGCAAAGTTTTGATCACCACTTTTATCCAAACAGACAATTTTTGCTTGATGAACTCAGATTCATTTATTTGCAAAAACATGTGTAGATAATATACATGGTATGATGCTTCTTCTTTTCGTGTGGTTAGTAACTAAGAGAGACTACTAGAGTTTTAAAGCCGCCCATGGGCCTCTGACTTGGCTTCACATGCCGTCAAGAAATATCTTTCAGGCATGCCGGTTTCCTCACGATGTTTTCTTTCACCGTTTTTGAAGCAAGTGATAATTATACAATATGCACATAAATCCGAAAAGTCAGAGGTGCGTGCCTTGGGTTCGAACTCGAGACCTATGACTTGGCAGTCCGACGGTCTCACCACTAGGCTATCACTGCTATTGATATAATATATATGAATATAATATATATATGATGCTTATTATAGGTGTTACAAAGTTTTGTTTGGCTCAACATGTTTGACCATGGATGGTGTACAAATTAGGTCGAAAGACAATAGATTTAAAAATAATATAAACAAATCAAAGAATAATAATATAATTAACATTATGTACTATTAAATTAAAAAACTTGGTAAATAGTCATGTGATTCAAAATAAATAGAATAGATTCAGTCAGTATCTTCAAAGCGATTTATCATTTAAAAATTCATTATTAATATTATGATGAGCTTCTTCTGTCTGTATTTTTTTTAAATGTTTTCTTAAACTGGTCTGTATTTAATATCAGGATAAGCAGTTTTGCACCCATAATGTTGAGTTTACTCATAATCCATTATTATTAGGTATGTCTTGTAGGGGAATTATTTTACACTAGGTTGTGCGCGACTTCGTCCGCGTAAGAATTGGATTCCGACTTTTTCACTTAGAGTTCTTTCTGACATTTTTTACTTTTACTCGCCTTCTAAGGGTCGCGTGACGTTAAATAGCCTATAACCATCCTCAAGAATTGAACCTGCAAACTTAAAATTATTTTTTGGTAGATTGTAGATTTGGTGGAGCGCGTCGTAACAAAAAAACAGACAAACTGTTCAGCTTTATTATATTATTGTATAATAAATATACTATCACACACAAGTATAGCTAATCACTTACTTTAACTGAAAACGAATACATCAAAATAAGTATTTTTAAATGCATCAACAAAATGTTCTAAAACAAGTTCAAAACAAATCTTAAATAGTGATGAGTCTATATTGAGTGTTCGCGAAGGTTGATCACCGTTGTGGGTACCGTTGTGCCCGTAATGTGACCATGTAGGTGATAATTTTGGGCAATAACGTCATCAGTGATATCAGCTCGGTTCTGATGTAAAAATAGCGGTGTTTTTTGAAAAGCTATTGTTATTTGCAATGAGTTTTGTAGGTCAAACCGAATTGATACCAAATCTAGTTCATTCTGAAATGTTTTATAATGCTCGTGTTTGACAAATATTTTACCAGTTGAGGTAAGTGATGGTACACGTTTATCTACAAGTAACCCTCAGATCAAATAAAAAACCAAGACAGAGCGCTGCGAACAATAAAGTGAAGCATGCCAAAACTACACCGCCGCTCAGTGCATACACGCTCACACGGACACATTTACAACCATTTACTCGTACAATGACACTTCAATCAAACTACACCACACAAAGTGCACACCATGTTTACGAAATCGGCTTCACGTCACTGTTGACAGCGCTCTGTCTTGGTTTTTATTTGGTCTGAGAAGTAACCTAATCATTTAAGACGTGACGCCCTCAGCACGGGGTTTTTCTCCTTCATCATCCTCAGCCTAAAGCAGTCCTCTGGTAGTCATAGGCCTTTACTTTCGCACTCCAGTTTTCTTGGCTATTCTTATCAATCTGCTACAAGCCACCCTCAGAAGATTGCCGCTCGACCTAACACTTTCCTTAACCTTACAATAGCTTATCTTTCGCTCCATACCCTTCTCCATTTACCCCCAGGGTGGGGTAGAAATTGACACATGTTCTAGTTAGTGATGGAAGAGATGGCATCAGTTGGCATCTAAATGTTATTCCAGCTAAGGTCTATTAGGTCAAGTCCACGAAATGTGAAGGAATCCCATCCTTTAAAGAAAAAAGTAATATTTAATATAAAGAATTTAAAAATGGATCATCAGTTACAATTGGTTATATCTGTTGTAATTAAAATGCTCGTTACTTGGTTGCTAAGCTAGAGTAGTCCGTGGGAACTTCCATTCTTTAACTTTTTATCGATATAAATGCGTTGCTTTTTAAACGCGTCAGTAACGAGTCAGTGTTCTTTCACCAAGATTGGTTGCAATACATTTTGTAACAGTATTTTTTTTTTTATTGCTTTTACAATTTAAGTCACAAAAATATACAAAGCGTGACTGAAAGGTTGGTCAGAAATAGGATTAAGCATTGATGTAATATACATTATGTATATAAAAATTCAAGGACTATTCTCGGTCAAAGGGAACATTGCCATAATCATTACTCTTGACAACGATTTAAGAGTACGTGTGGATATGAATGGCCATCTTCTTTAATATAGCTGTAACTTCACAATATTTATCAATAACGTGGGGCTCATGAATGAACATGGATGAAACAAAAGAAATATGTAAGGATGTCGTGTCGCTCTGTCTTGTCAGGGAAAAAATCGTGGGTTCATGAATGTATGTGGTAGTAACATCGTCCAGTAACTAAGGAGTTATTCGGACGTGATTTGCCTCAACATGCCTACTGCTAAGTGTGCCGCGTCGAGAGTGAACACGGGTACTGTTATTCGACGGCCCGACTTTTACTTTTGTCGCCCCCCCCTTCCCTTCCCCCCTCCCCGTGTGGGAGATACAAGAAAATGCTTTAGGCATGCTGTATGTAAACATAGTTTGACTTTGACTTTGAAAAATGGTGGCATTGATAGTAGGTTCTGTGTTTATTTAGCATGTCCATAATATTTATGAAGCTTTTTTCCTGTATGTGTAATCTAAAATACAATATTTTCGGTCATTTGATGAATCTGCTTAGCCATTCCTATAACAGTCCAGGAAGTACTTGGACACTCTTCTACGCCAAATCATGCTAATCTGCACAATTACTTCATCTTCAAACGAAGATTGGACTATAGAAGTACTTAATACATCCTGTAACTGTAACTTCAGCTTGGATACTCTTCAACCTGTTCGGTTATAGTTTTATAACAAACGATTTATTTTCTTCTAAATCTATTTGCACATTTACTTATTTTTTGTCCCAACATTAACAGATAGACAGATTTGTCAACTTTCGTGAAGTCTTTAAGAATCGTACTTGTTAAAATAATAACGACTTTCCCTCATTTCTGCACCTGAAACGATAGCCATCGTGCACTTAACCCTCAAAGTCTCTCAACATCACACCTATACGAGGAACACAGGCGTGCAGTTGAGAGAGGGGAAGGGGAGCCCGGGCTGCTACTGAGAGGTTAATTTTGAATCAACTTTGCCAGACGTGGGAATCGGACCCAGGAACCCATGTTCAACAGTCTCACTTGCGAAGACTAAACCAACGAGGCGGTAAACCAGATGGCAGATTCCATTAACGATTATTATCAGTGTAAATTAATGAGGTCGCTGTGTACTTAGTTCTTTACGATTACTTTAAGTAATATTAGTAATACTGGTAATTTGTTCGTAACAGTACTGGTTTCATTAATTCCATGCATAAGTTAGCTAGACCCTGATGATGATAACCGTACTGATTCAATATCTTAATCCTAACTAATATTATAAATGCGAAAGTGAGTTTGTTTGTTTATTTGTTAGTCAGCTTTCATGCCAAAACGGCTGAACGGATTTGAATGAAATTTGGCACATGGGTAATCGAGACTTTTGCGGGTGAAACCACAGGGCGCAGCTAGTCTTTCATATTTATTTCGTGTGTAGTCAATCTTATAAAATACTTTTTTAAGACGTAGTTTTTGGTCAATATTTTGAAATTAGACGATGTCGGCATTAATTCCTAGGTGAGAAAAAAACTGAACAAACAAACTCAGAGGGCATGGTCTCTTTCTCTAGTTTACTCTTTTTCTCAATATCCATGAATTAAAGTTATGTGTTTTGGGTGGCACAAGTAATTTGTTTTAATAGTTTAAATAGCATCAACACTTTCGATTCCTTTCCGCACCCATTATTTTATTTTATTTTACCCTGATTAATCATTTTCATCTCATTTACCTCAACAGCAGCACCCCACCGTAGGCAAAGTAAAGCCCGTCATAGTTCAGCTGCGTGGCGGATGCAGCGCCGGCGGATCGGTGTCACCGGCACACTTTCACGGGCCGGGCCGGGCCGCCGCCGGCCCGTCCCCCCGCACAGCTTCCGGAAACCACGTTTAAGGTCGCCTGGTCAAGGTTATGGTTCGCCTTTAGGTCATGTGGGGATTTTTTGGTGGTTATTAATATTTTTATCTTAACAGTCCTGTTTTTTTTAAAGGTTCGATGTTATAAATGACCCTTCTACTTGGCTACTGACTAAGTTAAATTATCCTCCTCCCTTTATCCCATTATTTATTTGGGGAAAGCGCAGAATGTCTCTAATAGCTGTCATCTCAGTACTTAGTCACCCCTTTTTAGATCCATCATCTTTACATAATCCATATTTCGCTTCTTAGCTTTTCCTAACGAAAAGTTTCAATAAAATTGAATCCTGATAATATAGAGGCTATTTAATTTATATGAAAAATCCATGACCTGCCTGATATGGCGATGTCGTGAGGACGTCGTGCTTTTGAGTTCAAAAAGTGATTCTTTCTTCGCAAGTTTGGGTAGTGAATAAAAGAGCTTGTCACGAAATATCATGTGCCTAAGTAAGTCATGATAACTTTTAGAGCGTGTCGCATTTATTATACGCTCTAAAATAAATCGGTTGGCAATTTTTTAGGCAATTGAGGGAAATAGGTTGCTTTGAGTTTTATTGTTCTTGTGTTTTTAATTTCACTCTTAATGATAGAGATTTCTGGTCGTTCTACTCCATGGGAGAGCATACTTAGGTAAAGTACTTAAATAGTAAATATTATTAATGACAGCAGATAGGCAGTGGTATACGTAGTTTTCATCGTATTTTAGATTTTTTGCAGAAAATGCCCAAATGCTTCTAAATAATGTATCGTTGTTAATTATCATTTCGCATCACACTTCAATGAAAATTTTTGAATTACAAACCAAAATAAATATAGAGAAACATTGTATCATTCACATAGATGAGTTTTAAACGTAATATGTATTAAATTATTAAATTAATGAGCCCCGTAAATATCTACTTATTTCATGAAATTGCGATAATGTAAGAACGTTTTCCATAATTATAATCACACAAAAAACTAACTACAACAATTTTTTTTTCAACCGATAGCTAAGCTAAGTTATAAAGCTGATACAAACAAGAGTGGGTAAGCACAAATTAACTGGTTTATCGTGCACTGAGTTGTACTCAGAGACGCGTGCGCCGCTCTAATCACTGTCATTAATCATTGCAGCCCAAATTCTGTGTCGTTGGATAAAGGTCACACAATTTAAGGCATGAGCGGAGCGATTTTTGATTTTTACCACCTAGCCTTAAACCGAGTTAATCAAACTGAAAGGTGACAGGTGACAATCTGACAACTCGACAATTTAAAAAGTTTTTTTCATACATTTGCTGCTTTATTAAACTGCACCTGAAAATGTAACAATTATGTAATTTTTCGGCAAATTGTCAGTTACATTATGTAAATAGAGCCTTACTTCTTACTTAAGTAATACAGGACCAACCTTTTGGAATGAGCAACTTGCTTCAATTTTCTGACTGACCGACTCCTTGCCAGTTCAAAAGTGCCTGTAAATGGTTTATTTGAAACAAATGCTTTGAGTTGAGTTTAAGTTTTAATTATTAAGCATGTAAAGGTGGCACGTGAGATTCTGTATTTTCTGCCTAGCCCTATGGGTTAAAGGGTAAGTTTACGTATGGTTGAATCCAGTTGCTTCACTTTACGGCGATCAGCGCTGCTCTTACTGCCCTCTTATTACTTGAGCCTGACATAATATATCGCCGTCACCATTCCATCAATTCATGGTGGATAATGAATCAAGTTTCATCGTGGTTATTTACTTTTGCAGTTTTATAACCCAGATCACGATAAATTTTAACATAATATTGAAGCTTAGTAACGTGATGTAGTGAAATTCATAAGTTTTTAACGCCTGTTTTTCGTGAAGGGTTAGGCACCTTCACCCAGTAAAATTTGGAAAATGCTTATCCTCTACATTCAAATTTTACTTGGGTAACTGTGTGTCACCATACCCACACTTCTGTAATTAATAACCACTACTATTTATTGCTTGTAACTTGCACCGCGCACGGGTCGCGAATCGCGCACAAGTTCAAGTATGAAGGGCAAGGAGCGGCGCAAGCGCACATTCGCAAGCATTTCACTACAAGGCGAAGGTTGCGCTGACCTTTCGCTTACATTTGCTTCACGTTGGAGGTGTGGCCGGCTTGGAAAAGGATGGGTGGGCGTTTGGTAATGCTAGAAATTGAGATTTTGGCTTTGTATGGTGAATTATGAATTAATTTCTAGATTTATGCACACTAAATAGCTTAGAGTTTGTTGGTTGTAATATTTGCCTGATATTTGAGAAAAATCTAATGAATGCTAAGGTTTTACATAGAATGCAATGTGTACGATCTCAAAATATGATATTTTTTTCTTTTTTTAAATCTCTTTGTCTTTAGTACCTGTACTAAAGACAAAGAGATTTAAAAAAAGATAAATAGAAGTTCTAGCAAGTCCATCTAGGTCTAGATGGACTTGCTAGAACTTCTTACAAAGAAAAAGGTACTGTATGTGAAATGTTCGCGGTATGGAACACAAATCAATGCGGCCACAAGCTAGCAAATCTCTTTTTTAACTACCCATATTTAATTTAAACATGCAAATGAAGAAACCTAAATAATGAACATTAGACGGTTATACAATTACTAACCAAATGTATTTTCGTACGTAAGGCATTCAAAAAAAGTATTCAGATGAATTTATCGTTTACCAAAGTAAAACAAGTAACCCAACGTAGCAGTCGCTGAGCTAGTTTTCTGGTTTTACCGAAGATGAGAACTTAATTTGGCAATAAAGTGATAACTTTTGAAAGAGCACAATTATACAACAAAATACCCTCATGTAAAAAAAAGTTACACTCATTCAATGCATTCAAATTCAATTGGCTGAATATTTAATAACAAATAACACCCTTCCTTTTACAATTATGATACACTCATCCAATGCATTCAGCTTTTGCTGAATGCATTGGATGAGTGTATCATAATTATTACCGTGACGTCTGTGATGAACTTTATATTTATAATTGATTATTGTAAGGATTGTTCTCATGTAAGTGACTCTGTGTCTGTTTTGATAATATCTTTAAACCTAAATCAGACTACTATCAGGCTCCTACTGTTAGTGCTTTGGACTTGCAAGCTATGACGATGAGAAAAAGATGTGCTATGTTATGATGAGCTATGATGTTTGTTCTTGTACATTATGTCTTACTTAATACTTTCTTCTCATTGGGCTTGCAGCATCCTTACTTCAACCCAACAAAAACCTCCAAATATGATTTAAACAATCCTAACTTTACCAGCACAAAGTAAATCAGATCCAAGTTACTATAACCCGTATTTTTTTCAATGTTTTCACCATATTCGGCAAATTTGCAGCTGGAATACGTAGCAGCTAGCAAAGACGTCTTTGTTTACCAATCAGTATTGACAAGCAGCTCACAGATCTGCACTGCTGAGGTCATCACTCTGCCGGTCTCGTGCGGGGTGTAGCGTGATGTTCATTCTAGTCGCGTGGAGTAAACAATGCATGCATCGCATTTGTATTAGCACCACCGTGTGTAGGGACTTGGATCATTTTGTGAAAAAAAGTAAATACAAAATATCTAAAACCCGACTACGTAAAAAGTTAACTTTAAAAAAATCTGACTGCATCGCTGTTAGCGTATTCAAATTATTTCATTTTTAAATTATATTTAAATTATTATGTGTTGTTACTTGACATTAAATATGGGTCAATTTGGCCTTTTACACACGTCAAAACTATTCCAAATACGTTTATAAGCGTGTGTTTGGTTGAATAAACAATTGAATAATTTTTATTTTCTCTTGCACTTACCCTTATTTATTGAGCGTCGGCCCAGTACGTATTTTCTTCCATACATCTCAACTAGCCGTTATATTAGAATGTACTTCTTTCCTACATCCGTCTTTTATTTGATCTGCCTCTGAATATCATTCAAAATAAAAAGGTGTAAAATATACATAAAATATGTGAGAATTCAATTCCTTCTTAACCATATAATTTTACACACAATCCATCCATCGCTTCTTCGGTCTGCCTCTAACATTTTAAATACTATTCCTAAAATAAACTGTGCAATAAAATATCCATAAAATATGTCAAGTTCACATTTAGTGTGTGCACGTAGTAGCAGTTTGCGGCGGGTGGCGTCGGCGGCGGTGAAATCAAGCCGCGCTATGTAAGTGGGTTGGTGAAAGAATCTCTCCGGCGCGCGCGCGGCGTACCGATAGCAAGCGCAGCCGACCTTGAATCACTAATATTTTTGCCAAAAATATTCTCAGATACTGTTATTTCCTGTCTTCAGTTTGACATGATTATTTTTGACTGAAAAATTAGGTAATGCTAAGTTTACTTGGCTGAAAAAAAAGCGTATATCGTTTTTGCTGGCTGTAATCATACACTAATTCGAAAAAGAAAACTAGTTGAATTATGACCATTATTAATTAAGTCTTTATTATTTTAGGTGGATAATTAACCAAATTGGCTTTATAATTTAGCGTCTTAATTGCCTGTTACTAGATTCATAAGATATTGTTACGGCAAGCTGTTTCCATTGACATATTTTAAGACTCAGGTCTTTACTTTAAGATTTGATTTGCATTCGTTTTTTTTGGGCACTATTTTAGTTTAAAATAAAAATAAAACACAAACAACGGTGTGAATTAACAAAAATTATGTTGTGTTTTAATTAATAATAAAAAATTCTTAAGGCATTATCTAAACATATTAAATTAGGTATATGATAGTATTCTGGATTACGCAGTAAAACGAGAATTTGCATTTTCATGTTAACTGATGACTACAGATTTACAGCTACATCATTCATTTAAAAAAAAAAAAAACTTTATTGTTGTGGCTGACATGTACCTACCTACCTTACATTGAGACAACGTAAAATTTTGACATTTCAAGTTTGCCACTCAATTTAACAACAGTTTGAAACAGATTTGCAAACGTCGATTATATAAAACATCAATTTGTTACAGAACCGACACGAACAAATTCATTACATTGCAATACAATAAAACCTAATTAATTTAATTTCGCAACGATTTTTTGGCTCACCGTACTTTGGTTATGTGTGCGTGTAGCGACAGCGACACAGCGATACGTTAACATTTCGCGCGCACGTGTGAGTTATATTCGCACGAGTTTTTGTGTGTGTGTTTTCTCTTGTGTGCCCTGCGCAAGAGCACTTGTTGACGCAAAAAGGCAATTTGTCGTTTGTGTGTGCATTATGACAATTTTCACATCCGACTTTCTTCCGAGACGCACGGGAACATTACGTGTGTTGTGTGAACTAAACTTTTAGTCGGATCTTTCACTTCGTGTGTTCACACCTTTGTTTGCTCCCAGATGTCTAATGTGACCCACTTGTGTCTCTGCGTGTATTTTTAGAAAATTCTTGCTTCTTATCTTTTTATGTGTGATTCTTTGTTGATGTATTTGAGACCATTCTCTTATATTGGGTAATTAAATGTATTAAAAAAATCTCTAATCATTCGCCAAGCAAATAGATACATGAAACTTACCAAGTCGAAGATCTATTGAAAGAATGTCACAGTCGAAGGAATGTAGAAAGCAAACAAAAAGTTATCGTTAACAAAAAAATGTTCATTTATTTTACATTAATTTACAAATTTACTTAAACATCTATTGGAAAAACCTCTTGAAAAATAACATTCGCCGCTTAAAAAGTATGCATAATATTTACTTGTTTTCGTCAACTGTAATGCTTTACAATTAATTAATAATTACAATAATTATAATTGAAAAATAAATACTTAGCGCTAACAATTTATATTCTAACAAAAAGGTACTTTTATTAAGTTCTACTGACACACACCGCGAGAAACGCCGCGGTCGAAACGTCCGTGAAGATTTTTATTATTATATCTGCAGCATTTCATTTGAGCTTTATTGATTGTACAATTTATGGAATACATTAGACTTCATGCAAAGTTATTCAGTAGAAACCAAGCTGTTACAGATTTATGATAAAATACTGGGTCAAAAATTCTAAATGAAAGTTTAAAAAGTTGTAATGCATTTTAAAAGCTGCATATGCATACAACAAATTAATTTAATTGCGATTTCTAAATTGCTAAAACTGCTGCGTTCCAGTGATATTTCTTTTATTAGAGAAAGCCAATAATAAAATGTAACGGAAAGAAGTAAGCACTTAATTTTTGCTTTCATTTTACGATGTCTCTCTAAAAGAGACCATTTATTTAATGATTCATCAGTTTCAAGTATGTTTAACATTGTTCAAGCACTGACTTTACATAATTACTCGTATTTGGTTTCAATGTAAAGTTAAGTTTATGAAAAAAAAATAAACAGTGAGTCGCGAGTTGTATATAATAAATGCAATTGCTCATTTTATTTTGTAATCTAGATCCATATGATATGAGCATCAATACACAAAGAAATCAAGGCAAATCTTGACAAAAACTCGTGAAAGGTTATCTAGCGTTTCGCCCGCGCGTTTGCCCCGCGGCGTGTATTTTCCCTAACAGGCAGCCGCTCGTCTGCTTCGACAAGCGTTTTAACGCCTCAAACAGTCAAAGATTATCCTACGATACTCGCAGGCACCTAGTGGAATGTTAGTAGTGTGTATCGAATACACAGAATATGAAAGATGGGTGAGATAGAAATGTATGGAAGTGGAATGTTTAGTGTAAATGTAGTATGTCAAAGTTCACAGTCTTAAATCAGTGATGCTTAATAATTAATGTGATATGATATTAATGATACGACAGTTGTATTGAAGATTATATAATGAATTAACATGATGATTTTTAATACATTTTGCAACTTATTGTGTAGTAAATTAGATGAGTGATTTGCAAAATTGCTAATTGTGAAATCGATGAAAGTGATAGTTTTATGATTGTGATGATGTTGAACAATTTATCCGATTTCTTAGCCAAAGGATTTACAATTAATTTTTCTGTGATCAATGATATTGTGATTTCATGAGAGAGTAGATGATGTGGAGTTTCCAAATGCAACAGTGATATGTGATAAGTTTTTCTAAAAGTCCGCATCAAAACCTTAAATCCTAAGACCAGGCTATAATTGGCAAAGTTAACGCTTAACACAAGGTGGTCTCATGACATGAATAACAAAAAAATGCATGTAATATTTGGTGTTTCACGAAAAACAGTAATAACTCATACTGCTAATCATCTCTACGTGCTCCTCAGTCCGAATCACGCAGCCCTTAGCCTTAAAGAGGTAAATGCCCCAAATACCGAATGCCGTAACATCAATTATAAACTGCCAACAAATAGCAATCTTACGCAACAGCGGATCGGTATTATTAGTATGAATTTTATTTTTTATCCGTCCGCTTCCCGGACGCGTCGAGTTCCGTTCGCGTGCGTTTGCGCATCTAGCGTTCGCGAATAATGAATTGACTTGCACGTTTTGATTGGCTGTTAAATTCAACCAATAAAATATCTAAGAATGATTCTGTTCTTTTTTTAATATTTTTATTCGTAAGATTTTTTGTTCGCGATTGAACCGAATAAGGTTTCAATATTGCAAAAGGGCTATTGAACTTTTAAATTAAAGCGTTCAATTTCCCTTACAGCCTTGAATTATTATAAAAAGCGAAAACAAGACCGCCCTTTAAACGTGATAACGATAATAGTGCAACAATATTGACTGTTGGTGCGATAGTTCAACACGCATGCGTTGATTTTATGATAATGATGATAATGCTCCATTCAAAAATGAATCGTGATGATCTTGTGATCATGGAGTGAAATGACTGTGTGTGATCTTACGAGTATTTGAGTTAATGTATTGTAAATGCAAGTAAATGAGTGTGTGTGTTGATGAGCTTATGAACTTAAGCTTTTAGATGACTGAAGTATTTAAAGGATAACGATTAGGTACCCTTTTAATGTGGGATGATATTATAATGGTTCTGTTAAACTTATAGATACGATTTCATTTGATTGTGATGTTACAAGTGATAGAATGATGAATGATTACTTTGATAATAACATTAAAAATCTTTGCAAGTTAAATTGTTTTTTTTAATTCATATGTTTTGGTCCCCATATAATAATGAAACGATCAAAATTAAATATTGATGTTTCTATAATGTACAAAAGTCGCAAAGATTTTTAGTTATTTACATTTTGTGACTGTTGTGTAACTCTGAGGTATGTTATGTTATTAATACTTGTTACTCCAAGTAGAAAGTTAATTCAAAGAGCCAAGAAATGGCGCGAAAAATAAATAACTAGCAGTAGCGATATGAAAACTAAACCTTACTCATAAACTATGTTGCCAACCAAATAATTAGAAATCCCTACTTCACGTATATTTTAAAAGAGTATTTTATACAAAGTTTT
Source organism: Agrochola macilenta (assembly GCA_916701695.1). Classification (NCBI taxonomy): domain Eukaryota; kingdom Metazoa; phylum Arthropoda; class Insecta; order Lepidoptera; family Noctuidae; genus Agrochola; species Agrochola macilenta. The sequence continues at coordinate 1,124,316 of OU753554.1, read as the reverse complement.
TAAGTACAAAAGGTTTACAATTGGCAGTATCATGTTAGCCTCATGAGCTTTGTCATTTCTCTTCCTTAAATTAATGAAGTACTTATTTATACATTTAAAAGAAAAAAAAAAACTAATTAAAAATTCTGACTAACAATAGGTAATCGGAGTAACCATTCACATTTAAAATTAAATAAAAATGTTTCTACATTACAAACATATATTTATTTCGTTCATGTTTTGTCCGTCTTTTATTAAAGCGTTGCGCTTTCTGTGAGCAACCTGTGACAGCATGTCATGAGTCAATGTGACGTCAACACATAACCGAAATAATAGAAGATATAACTACACTAATGAGACGGATAGTTCAGAAAACAATCATAAAGAAGCGGAGCGGAAAACTTCAAGAACTTACCAACTAATAATATAATACAGAGAATATAAATCACTTAAAACTAGTTAACATTGCACTTGTCCTTAGGAATGTTATACTAATGGGTTAAATTAATTACTCGTGATACCACGTAACTACGTTAGAAGACGTACAGGGGACGTCGAACGCTTGGCGACATCGTAATGACTGCCAATGTTCTATGTTGAAGCGTTGCAACGTCTTCGTTCCCGACGAAATAAATTTACAATAGCCTACATGAGATTCAGCGCGCACTGCGTTATCGCTCACTGACACTAAAGTCACAGACACACTATATTACAAACTACAAAATGCTTCATTTTGAGCTACAACCTACACCTGCTAGTCCCTGCCGATCCGCTTGTGGATCTGTTGGTGCTTGATTAGATGTGCCTTCTGGCGGAACGCCTTCGCGCACACATCGCAGCGGAAAGGTTTCTCCCCCGTGTGAGTCCGGAGGTGGACCTTAATGTTGGACTTGTTCAGAAAACCCCTATTGCATATCCCGCACCTGTGCACCGGTTTCTCTTTACCAAGCAGCCCGCTCAGCTCCGCCGCCGTCGCCGAAGGGAACGAGAGCGAGCTACCGTGCATGTTCCCGCTGTTCGCTTGTTTCGCTTTAGCTCGACTCCTTTTACTCTTACTGGCTGGTGTCGAAGTCGTGGTGTGAGCATGCGGGTAGCCAAGAAGCCTGTCTGGACTACAGAGTCCGTCAGGTTTGAGACTGAGCGCATAATGCGGTGCATATCGGCCGTTTAACAACCCACCAACACCATCAGTCGTGGAGACGGCGTTCCCGGGCGGAGACGACGTTGATATCACATCCATCCCATAACTTGTGGAGCTCGGAGCCTCCTGCTTGACCGGCGGCCCGTTTTGCAGACGATTTTGTAGCAGCGGCATGTAACCATGCGTCAACAAGGACTGCAATGTCGACCCCGCTTGTCCTAAATTTTTCTGAAGAAACTCAGTGCTTTTGGAAAATTCCTGGTTTTTACAGGGGTAGTCAAGACTGGAGTGGTGATTTTGTCCCGAAGGTGGTGAATTCGGCAGACCAAACTCCGCAAGATCTTGTTGTACAATTTTGTCACCAGGTTGTGTGCACGCACCCGTGATCCAGGCGTCGATGTCCATCCAACTGTCTCTGGAGTCATTCCTCTCAGGGTCTTCAGGTTGCGACGGGACAGTCGTGTCGGCGATGGCTGAGCCGATGATAGCCGCGATGTCCTCTATCGAGCTGATGTCGTACATATCCTGCTTGTGCCCGTCCTCGAACATTTTGGCGGGTGGCGAGCAGGACGCGGCGCAGGAGTCCGCGGCGGACGTGTCCGCGAAGGGCTTGGTGTCGGGCCCGTCGAGGAAGGGTTTGACGTCCTCTAAGTCTGGTGGTTCCGCGTCAGCCGCACACGTCGATGAGGACACTACGTCATGGTCGGCGCCGTACCCACTCTGCGTCGGATAGTTATTGTTTTCTTCTGGAAGGCGTTGCGCGATAGCATGATAGTGGTGTCCTGAGATGCCATTGATAGATAGGTGTCCGGTGTAGCCGGTGAAGGGGGGGAGCGGCTTAAGTTCTGCGAGGGGGGTAGGGGCGAGGAGAGAGTCGAGGAGCTCGTGGCAGGTTGGCGGAGGAGAGGAGTTATCTAGCTTGGGGTCGAGCCAGCAGCTGCCGAGCAACAGCTCGTCGCCGCTGGCGCCTGCCACGCCGGCGCACTTCATGCCGCGCCTCACCGCGACACCGGAGCCCAATGACAGCCCTCCGCCGCCATACTTGGATGCCGCCACCCTGCTGCGCTATCTATAACAAAGGAAAACGATCATTAGTTATTACGTAATCAAGAAAATATCCTCGCAATGGATACTACCAGGACTATTACTACTATAAAACAAAATTGTGTTTTAAAGAAAAGAAAATAATGTGGGAGACAAACTAAAACTAAAACATGGCCCAAAAGTCGCGATATATTTCCATTGTTTTTCAAAAAAGGACTAGAAACAACATTTAGACCAAACAGTGTAATACCAGTACATGAACTAGTACGCAATCAGAGATGCAGGCGGTAATCGCGAACGATACGCCTCAATAGCTAACAGTGCTGCGGCCCACAGTCACTTCTGTTTTATTTCTAGACATTTTTTTTCTGTTTTTAATATAAACAAAAGGCTTTTTAGGCTTAGTGGGGCGTACGGTATTAAATATGGAGACAGATAGGTAGGTATGCGATCTAGGAATCAATTTGATTAATAAAATTGTTTCATCATGTTTTTCTGTTTACACTTGAATAATCAGCAGATCAACTAAACGATATTTGAAACATTCAATAGACAGCCCATTGTTACCTCGGATTTACCGAATTTAAATAAAAATATTATGTTTCGGTGTACAAATCTTATTCTATTAGGACACGCCCCATTTAGCAGACAAAAAAAACGTGTAGGTACACGATTTGGAAGCCGAATTTTCTTTGAATTTGTCGTCGTCATGCAATGGAAAATACAGAATTCTTTTCATAGCCCTCGTATTTCCCGCCAAAAGGCATCAACAAGCAGTACAAACATTTGCAACTCAAAGCGAACGTTGATACTGGCCGCAGATAGGCCAGCACCGGCCCGGCACCGATCCGGCACAGTTACCGGAGCCCCGATACCTGACCGTGTTCGCGGCGATACGGTGCCGCTAACGAAATCAAACGAGTTACTCATTAACATTGTTAGCGATTAGGTTACCGGTAATTATGCACTGAAACAAAAAGATTTATAGACTGCGTGGTGTTTGGTTATAATCGGATGAGAACTGAAAATCTCTTTAGGATTTTTTGCATTCAGTAGGAGTAGTAATTCCCCTGAAAAGTTTGATATTATAAAAATGCAATAAAGCTTTTTATTTACCGAATTCCAAAAAAGAAGGTGGTTTTCTATGTTCGTCTGTATGTATTTGTTTTTACATAGTGTTTTTCTCGAAAATCTTACAAGCAAACATCTCTTTTATACTGAAATGGCAACAGATTGTTGAGAGAAGATGAAACAATGAGAGTCACTCCACTAACAATGTGGTCTTCCTCAACCAAAAGCTTTTTCCGTAGGTTTATTCCTTCTCATTTTCCAAAATCAATGAATCCACTCAGCCCTTCACAGCGCTCTCCTGGATATTGGGAGAGTTCCAGTACACCACAACTCCTGGTCCTCCATTGCCATTTCCCAAAGTTGGAGAATTTTAAGCAAATCTTGTTCACAGGTTTATTATTTGGAGTCAGACTGAACTTTTCCTTAATAGATTGTTGCTACATCGCTACGAATGACTGGAGCATTTCAATGTCATAGGAGTGGTTCATTCACATTTGTGAAAAATTTGGACATCGCCACCGAACTTTTAGTAAAAAGCCACAGCGCAATAATAAAGTAAATTCCAATGAATAAATTCTACCATTTAGCTTATTCCGGGCATTTCATAATAGCTCTATTTTCTAACGAAAAAAACTATCCTTTGATTGTCAAGCATTTTCATAACGTTCAATTCGGTACTGGCTTAAAATTGAACCTATGACAACACGCACCGTTGACCAATGTCTATACGCAACGAGTTGCGATAGCTTCACGGAAAAAATACTATTAAAATATAGATTTGTCTCGGCTGCCAAGTACGCGGCCTTGATTGAGTTTTTCGCAAAATACTGTAGTGTGGATAAAAGGCTGATTGCGCGCGCGCCAGCCGTGGCGATCGCTGGCGCAACCCGCTGCAGAAAAAATGAATTACCAAGACACCCGATTGCATACTGAACGTGACTTTAATAGACAACAATAGTATTTAAGATTTTTATTTTTCGTAATATTTTGTATCTACTCTAATTTTCTATAGGCGCACTGGCGAAATAATTATACTTATAAGCGGTAATAAATATTCATAAAAAGAGCAGGAAACTTTAAATAAGGTGGATGGTCGTAGTATTTTCTTCAATCAGGGTGCAATAAGGAGACCAATCAATGGCAATGATAATGGTGAACTGCAGTAAAGAGAATGTCGTCTGCTCAAGATTTCTCATTCGAGAAGGTGACAATGAAAATTAAGGATGAAAGAAATTCAAAGCAGATAAAACTACAGCTTAATCATTGTTCACATAGTAAATCATGTAGACTGTACTTTTAAAGAGTCAATATCAAAGCAGTCATATACTATTATAATATGGTAAGATGAATATGATATTAATATATTTCTTACAGTCGAAACGATGGACACACTAAATTCCCTAGTCATTAGAAATACCCTTAGTAGTTTGTAAGATTCTACGATACGAACATATTCGATGCGGATTTTTTTAGATATAGCAGTAACCATTTAAGTTAATTGTGTTCAACCAAGCGAAGCGAACGGTTCAGGATGTTTGGATGTGTCGGACGGAACTCAGGCGCGGGCAACTAAGATTTACGTTATTTTATAAACGAGTTAATTAACAGCAAATATTTTGTGTTCATACGCTACGTTGTTATTAATATTTATAATATTGTCAACCTTTTCATTATTTTAATGTTTACCAAACAATTTTAGCTACACAAGGCAAGGTTTGGGTAATTTATTATAGTCTTTATCTTTACCATCATTTTCATTCATAACCTGTAAAATTATCATCTAATCGTTCGCTCTAAAAGGCTTCCTCTTCTTGTTAACCATTATATTCTACGTTTGCTTTTGCATCAGTGAAATGTTTACAATTTCCATCATCATTATTTACACCAAAATTATTCAAAGTTCTATTTACCAAAAAGAGCGTAAAAAATTCGTCACCCATCGCCGCCGTGTCACCGGTCTCAGTGACCAACTCTGACACGAACAAAAATACAAGAATTTAACATCTCTTGTCCCAATTCCGTAGAAATTGTCACAGTTCCATAGATTATCCGCTCCGATGGACCGACCGAGTGAAACTAGAAACACGTCTGCTTTTGTAAATCAAAACAATATTTTATAAAATATTGGTTAAGATTGACAACGGGGAGCGAAGAAAGTATGAAATTTTGGATTTTCTAACGTTTTCTGCTGCCTTTAAGTAGGGTAATCGTTGTCGAGGAAAGTAGAGTGTATCAATTGCTTATTAAGTTTAGGAGTTGTTTTATTGGGGACGGTTGGTACTGGTGCAGAGATTGTAACTCAGCTGAAGTTGAAAAAACTTGGCGTCAAAAATGCGGAACATAACGTTTTTCGGTATTATAGGTACAGCCCAAGTTTAAAATACTAGATAAAATTGAAATTTCGTATTTCAGAGCCCCGAAAATACATACTAAAAAAGAAATTAAACATAACAACAAATACAGTGGGCCTAGTGTTAATGTGCGAAGCATACCATTTGACATGTATTTTACCTATGTCTGCCTACCTATATCTTAAAAAGTAGCATTAGCAATTTTGAATCATCAGTATGTTTGTCTGTCTCATTATCACTGGTAACCGGTTCAATGGAGCATCATCTGTTAGTCTGTTACTAGGCGCTATCTGCCTGAGCTATATGTTAACTAAAATGTAAATATTTTGATGATATCTAGGTACCCTAGAAATTATGGAATGTGAGCTTGAACTCTTAATGATAGTGAGATGCTTAGCATTGTATAAACCCAAAATTGTCTATTCTTGGACTTGCATTAACTATATATGTTGTTTGAATTTTTATGTATCTGGGTTTAAACATGGTATTAATAGCCATCCAATTTCTAAAATATATAATAAACTATCCATATATCTTTCAATGCTTAGCCAAAGCTATGGTCCGAAAGCCTTAATGCTAATCCTAAATCCTAAGTCGCGCCGAATTCCAAACACTAAAGCTTAGACATGGTAAGTTAACATAAAGCACGCGACACACTGACCGACAAACGGCTACCCCCACTGCGACAGGCGGATTCTTAAAAAAATCGTATCACGAAATTAATTTTTAGGCCAACCTACACGAGGCGCCCGCATCGAAAATTTGTCGCGCACAGAAAGAGACGAAACATACGCTATAAACGAGAGTGAAAGAAACGGGTGTAAGCGAAACAGGGCCGCCTAACGGTACACACACGGAAGTATGTCAGTGGCGTAAACACTACTTTATTATACACAGGTCGTAACCAACGACGGTTGGTCATTCAAAACACAACCTTGACCGGAGGTAATAAAGTCGGAATTTGGGTAGCATGGGGACTGGTTTTCGATTTTCACGGTGCTGATTCACGACAATAGAGCTATGTCCGTTTCTGTTTGATGATTACTTACGAGAATCCAGTTTTTAAACCTACCTCAAGGCTAGACCCGCGGCTGGGCTATTGATGGCCCATTGACAGGCGACAGCGCCTCGAAGAGTTCGACGTAGAAAGTTACTATATCTTGCTGAACTGATAACATTACCGATTATGCTAGTAATTTACCGACATGCATTATGTATGTTACATCGGTCAATATATTTCTCACTATAGCGTGCATTTTTTATGTGTATAGTACGGTATATTTTCCGCCATAGTTATTTAAGTCAGAGGTGTAGTTTTCCAGTATTTTTTCATTTTTACTTTAAATGTTAGTAGCTTTATAAGTCGTATATTGTATATACAAATATTGAGTAAGCTTCAGTCACCATCACGAGTTGACCTAAGGCTCAGTCCAAACAACGCGTATATTAACTGTTACCGCCCCATACTCGATTCATTCTTGTACGATAAGATCTCCTGCAAACAGATAAAATAAGAACAAGCGCATTATCGATACGGCTTTAGTATCGATACTGTTTATATATTTCAGATATTACTGTATCGGTACTAAGATATGTTAGATCGGGATCAAAGAGATTATTGTCTGTATTCTAGTGTGAAATAGCATTTCGAATATATTGAGTTACAAAAAGATTTTATTCCATACAACTCGTATTTTCGAATTTATGTACGGGCCTCTAAAAGTTTTGTGAACTTTATAGGTACGGCTTATCTTCTTACCGCCATAAAGCGGACAAAATAGAAAATATATAACTTGCCCAAATATTCTCGTTTATAAAATTACCTCAAAGCAGATATGCAAATACTCCTACAAAAAAAAGTTAACCAATTTGCATAGTCTAAACATTTATTATTTTAACTGTACTTTTACTCAATTGTTTCCTAGTATTAACAAGTACAGTCGGCGCTTTGATCCCTACATCCTAATTGCCTAATATACTTGTTTATTCGTTTGTCAAGGCAGCGGGTACCGTTATAGGCCCAACGGGTTTTTTTAGGAGTGGACCGTGGTATGCGCGCGCCACAACGAGGTTGAGTGGATTTTGGGTGGCCCAGCGTGGCCCAGCGTGGCTCAGTGTGGGAACACGTGGCGTGTCGTAGCGTGTAGGTGCTATTGTTTTGACCTTATTAGTACGATACGGTAATTGGTATCAATTGTTTTTTAATTTATTGGAATTTAGATGTAGTTTGGAAAAAGTATCTGGTATTTTATTTTTTTTAGTTATTATTAGTCAATAATAACTAAAAAAAATAAAATACCAGATACTTTTTCCAAACTACATCTAAAATCAATGATCTAAACTCGAAAATGGACGTAATCAGTCGATTACGTCCATTTTCGAGTTTAGATCATTGGAATGTAGAAGAATATTATTTATTATATAACAGTAATCACTAATAACTAACCAAGTAGGCAATTCATGTAATGATTACAGATATACAGGATACACAAATACAGGCACGACTTATTGAAATTCTGTTCCGTTTACTGGCTTCAAAGAACACAGCGACAGAATGACAACAGAACTGAAAAACTTTATAAAATCAATCGTACAACAACGAAACGTTACTATTTCGACAACCAACCACGATTTGTTGGGCAAGCGCACGTTTACAAAACATTTATTCTACGTTATAAAATTACGCTCAAATACCCAATACAGAGAATGGTATCGCAATATCCTATACTGTAAACAAATATCATAATGTTTCGCTGACAAGATATAGAAAGTACCCATGTTTGATATCAATAAGTTTTTAAACTGTTGGACATTGCTGCAACGAACGATAATAATTTATTAACTTTGTAGCTACATATTTCATATTCAAAAGCTAAAAAAAAAATCTAATAACCTATAGCTTTATATATCATTGTTTTTTTTTAAACAATTCTTTTCAATATTATTGGACATCGACTTCCCATCTTTTCAACAAAATACGATATTTGGCCTTACACACAAATTATATTGTTTAACAAATAAAATCAAGTAAAACCTATTCTTAGAAACAGTATTACGCAAGACACACATAACTCAGAGATGTTGCTTCTATGAACTAGTAAAATGCTAATGAGTGACAAATAAAGACATTGTTTCCATAGTCGTTATGTTAATTTAACTTGTAAAAGGGTTGATTAGCATTTCAATTTGTTTTCCAGAATGTATTTTAATGTAAATAGGGACATTTATGTTTTTTGGGTTCCATATGTCCGAATGAAAAAACAGAAGCTTTATAGGATCACTCGTGTATCTGTCCGTCTGTCACAGCCAATTTTCTCCGAATCTAATGGACCGACTAAGTTGAAATTTAATACACATATCAATTTATAACACGGACGTGTTACGTAAATAAATGAATTTTGAACATGGGGTCACTTTTGGGAGACAAATATGAAAATTTTAATAAATGTTTTGCATTCTGTACCTTGTGATATACCAAAAGAAAGGGCTTATTGTGAGGGTGTCTCGTGTATATATATTTTTTTAATTGAACATAAATACTTTTAAAGTTAATAACGAAAATTTACCATATTCCCCCTAATCTCCAAAGTTACAGAGCCTAAAATTTTTAAAATAGTTCTATACTTAGAGATTCCAGGAAAACCTATAGGAAGTCTATGGTCTTAAATTAACATGGTAAACCTCCTAAATACTGTGCGTACAGCAGTTGGAATGTATGGGAGAACATGACATGTTTTTCAACTACAATGTTAAGTTTGTTCTTGGGATAAATTCATCCCAGTTACGGAACCCTTCATTGTGCGTAGTCCAACAGCACTTGGCCTGTATTTTTTTTGGAACGGAAGGCCTTTTGTTCTATTTTTTCTAGGCGAAGACTGTTTGTGTGTTTCAAAATATTTAAGAATTTTTTTATTTTTTTTACCCAAAAACGTTATGTAGGTTTTTGTTGTGCTCCGTTTTGATTTCACGCGTCTCTTTCATATTTTACCAAGAGATAACAAACGATAGTAAAAACCAAAATTAAGATTTAAACATGAATCAGAGTTTACTTGAAGTAGCGCCAACAAGCTACTTCAAGTAAACTCTGTTTTGTTTTTTTTTACTGTGGCATCTCGCAGATGACCACTAAGGTCGTGGCTGCTTAAGCCGGCTAAACTCTGATTCATCTTTGAATATCTTTATATAATAGTGTCAATTCTGTTGTTTTTCAACTAAACTTCATTTTGGTATTTGCTTATCTCTCTGATAAAATAAGAAAGAGACGCGCGAAATCAAAACGGAGCACAACAAAAACCTACATAGTGTTTTTGGGAATAAAGTTTATCTAAAATATGTATTTTGAAACAGCACCCTAAATACCAATCTAAAAAACCGCGCTAACATGCCTCGAAACGGACATACCGTTACTCCAACCTACAATGACAATCAAACTCGGAAACAACCCGACTGTCCGAATCCCGCGCTGGTCACAAGACCCCCGCTCGCCCTAAGGTCGTCGTCCTGAGCACGGCTCGGGATAGCCCTGTACAGTTACGGGTCAACCACCGAACGCCTGGCCTTGAGGATCCTCCCGTGAATATGAATAGGACAGGTGGACTCAACGACTGTGTTTCGGGGGAAAAATTGTAAGTTTAGTGTTTTGTGTTGTTAGGAAAGAAGGTGAAGTGAAATAGCGTTCAGTTGGTATGTAAGTGAAGATTTGTTTTAGACTACAGTGCTACTTATGAGTCTCTTCAGAAGCTCTGGATTGAATTACTGTAGCTGAATTTTATTATGATTTGGGTTTTAGCCTAGTAGAATCTATATTCTTCTATCTTTGTTCATTTTGGTTGTAGAGGTCTTTCATAAGTCACTCTACATAATGGTAAAGTAATATAAGATTTTCAGAGACGCTTTAAAACTTTAAAATGAGTCTGAATATAGACACCAACATACGAGTAGATAAGAAATAGTGAGGCTACAAATAAACTACAATAATCATCTACATCGTGATGGCCCAGTTGTTAAGGCCTCGCCTCTCATGCAAGAGGTTGTGGGTTCAAATCCGGGCAAGTACCAATGTGACTTTTTCAATTCATATGTACCTACTTTCTGAGTTTATCTTGGACATTACTGACATCGGTGAAGGAAAACATCGTGAGGAAACCTGGACTTATAGTTAGTTAAGTGTCTGAAATCACCAACCCGTCTTGAGCAAGCGTGGTGATCAATGCTCGTGCCTTCTCTGTGTGAGGAGAGGCCTTTGCCCTGCAGTGGGACAGTAACAGGCTGATATTATAATCATCTACATAATTTTCACACATCTTTAAGCTGTAAAAAAATCACCCAAATGGAGTCAAATACAGAACCCAATCTACGTATATGACACGCCAATATAAATCATTAAATCGCGATGATCTAGATGCTAGAGATAATCGCGTATCTTACACCTTAGATTTTATAGATCTATCTAGATAAAGAGTGCCTTATAGCGTGGCTATGGTGCGCGTGCGCCACTGGCGATGTAAGGCACAGGGGCAATGGGTTAGCTGCATGGTGTCCGTAAGATAAGAGGTTACTATAGCTTGTTTAGATGTTATTGTTCAAGAAATAATAAGATAGAATTAAAATTATATCTATGAGAATTGTTTTTTGTGAATTTAGAAACGATTATAGTCCTGTTTCTCAAGCTTTTTATATGTTAAGCAAAAGCTTAGTATGTAATAGATATTAACTGCTTTCTGTTTTAAATAACCTTACCACTTTTTTATCATGTTATATGTACAAACTATAGGATTGTCTCTAGCCCCTACTACCGGGCAAAGACCCCTAAGAAGTTAGAATATGAACTCAAATAACCTAAACATCTAAATATATTTCAATAACCAGTTCCTACATCTCATCTTTATACACAAAAAGTTTAATAACTAGCATTGCACTCACACATGCGCGCACGCAGCTTACGTCCATATTATATGTACTATGTACTACATTGATGTGTCGACGCGTATGACGCATGCGCGAGCCGCTAGACCACTTGTGACGTAGTGACACTCCCGTCAGATACAGGCTGTTCGCAAAAACAGATCTGCACCCTAATGAAACGTATGTTGTATAATGTATTTTCTTAATATGATGCGTCGTATTTAAATAATATATGTTCATAAATATATATCAAATAAATTGTTTACTTTCTTATTAAGGTCTCTGAAGCAGAATAAGTTTTTTGCCGTTTTGATCGTTATATTATTAGCGGTAAACCGCATAGTTATTACAATGGGTTATGAGCTAATTTGAATAGTTGGCTAGTTTGCACATCTAGTGCAATTCGACGGTTGGCCAATCACTCAGCTGTTTGTTATAAAAGATACTGCGGTATTGTAATATTTGGTATTGGTAATGTATAATAGAGGTATGTTTGTTATTCATTTTCTGGTAGTTGGTATTGTTCATAAAATTAAACGTGCTGCAATTTAGAGGCTTTACACATTACTATGAGTAAAGAGATAACAGATGTGAAAAGTAACTATTTAACGTCATTTGGCTAAACATGATTCTGGCTTTTCATGACACTGCACTGGACAGTATTTAAAAAGCTAAAAACTAAGTTATAAACATTATCTAAATACATGTTTTAGAAAGGAATCATCCTATACTTTCCACACACGAGAATATTTACATGGCAGCCGCCTCGTTGTCCGAGTCAAGGTGGCGGTACAGTTAACCATTGTTTACATACGCACTCGCTCTGACTAGGTACACTCAACTGCACATACATCGTAATAGTTTGTCATTGACAGCGTTTTATGACGTAGCAATAAGGGCGCATTTCATAGTTAAATTGTTAACTGGTATGTTGTCGACCGTACACATCGTTATGAGCGCATGTATACCGAGAGTACTAGTCTTTGTTTATGCTAATGTTGACAGCTTTACGGGTTAGCTATTAGTCGTTTATCAGGCTGAGGTTCACTGCTGTAGGTAGGCGAATGATATTGTAGTCTAAGGTCGGAAATAGGCTGAGAAATGTTACTGTTTTGAACTATGTAGCTATAATATGTAGTTATAAAGTGGCACCACCCTCTCTAGCGTGGTAATAATGCAGTTTCAGAGACTTATTTCCACGATAGGTCTGATCAGGACATAGCGATATCGAAGCTTAGAAGTTAACTACACCATAAAACATACCCTATGGCACATTCTATCAATGAAATATTTTTTAGTCGGATTTATTTATACAAATTAACATCTTTACCTCTTTATAATATCAGTTTAAATTCACGTTGTTATATTTAAATATAAAAGGTTAAATGTTATGATTATCTTTAACAGAACTAAAACTTTAATCATCATAGTTTAGCCAATAGTCATCAGATACAATAACAAGTAAGTAGACATATCCATACACTGACAGCTGCTAAGAATGGCGTCGCGTGGCGAATCAATTTATGGCACCTACTAATGGGGAAACACCATAAACCTGCCAGCCTACCAGCTCCCATTGATATATAAAGCGCGATGCTCTCTAACAAGACCTGACAGGTGCTGTGAGAACTTTAGTTTACTCGCATTCGATAAGGGAAATAAAGTGTTTGTTTGTGTTATGAAAAATAATTATCTCTGAGCGGTTCAAAGTTTGATTAATACCTACCATGACTTGAGACGCAGTACATCGTTTTTATATAGGTTTTTGACATCTATTTAAAGGTCGATTTTTCAATCATCAGATATCTTTTATTTTTAGAAAATATATGGTTAATGGTTTCGGTTTATGTTTCTTTACAAAAGCTGTCAAACCTTCATATTCATTTCTCCCATAAAAGTTATGTGACGATTGCTTGATCAGCAATCTGTCTGTCTTATTGTTCTCTATTTAAACAAAGTAAATGAATGGTAGCGGTTGATTACCTGTAGTTTAAGTTTTTCCAAACTATTTAGTTTGCAATCTTACAAGCTCCCGGAGAGTGGAAAAGAAAATGAGTGTCCGAGTAATTTTCATACGAATACAGGATTCTACTTTTTACTCTATCTTTTGGCGCTAGAATGGCATTGACAAGGTGGTGTTGTTGGTAAACATTTATGAAATTGTATTGAAAAATCAAGATGGCGGCGGCGTTAGTTCCGCGTATTTAACTGACGCGCCAAAGGATCCTTGTTGTAAACATATTAAGGTAAAGATGAAAACTTCATAAAACCATATATTTTTAATGTCTCAAATCACCATACTCGTATACTGAACTTCCAACAATAAGCAAAAGTTATAAACGGAACTGTCAGTATTATTATATTTGATGGCGATACTATTATTAAAGGCTACGTCACAGGTCGTTCACCGAGATATGAGGCTGTAATTATTTTCTGTTCGGTACTACATTGTGTAGGTACTCAGTTGCAGGTGGTGGTTGGTTGTGCAATAATGGGGCGGAAAGCGAATTAATAAAAAAACATAACCCTTCTCCGTAGTCGGGCAAAAATAGTAGGTTTGAATTGGTAGTGCTTTCCTAGTTTGTTACAAAAGCTAGTTAATTCAATTATGGTTAGTAAAAAGGTTAAAACTATCAAGGATATTTAACACCAATCTTTTTGAAAACAATCAATTAATAAATAATAGTTCTTCTCAATGTTATATTGAGCTATCTCAATGTCATTATTAAACCATGCATTAGGACATAATGGATGCGGAAGGCGGAGAACAGGGTGTTGTGGCACAGCCTGGGATAGATTTATGTCCAGTGTACTACGATAGGCTGCGTTGATTTAACCCTTGCGTTCTCACCGAAACCTCTAATCGCTTGTAACTTAAACAAAATTACGTTAACCACCGTACCATCAGACAAATGAGTTTAAATAACAAACAAAATGTTCCTTTTTACTTTTAACTGAACACTTTGAGCGTAACAGTCACCGAGCGAATTAGTCAAAAAGATAATATCTTGTTTTATCATTTATTGCGATAAACAATAAAAGATAAGTGCGCCAAATGTTTTCATGTCGAAATGTTAATTTCGACAGTTTCATTTACATTAATGTTTTTTTAAATGTTTGCATGTTATTGTTTATGTTTCTTTGTATTACGTAATTTCTTGTCTAATTTATAGTTCTCAGGCCAAACGTTAAAAATAACGTACTCAAGGAACCCGGTGCTTACTACCACTTCTTATAGCACTATTATTTACTTTAGTGTGGTAAAGAAGTGGAGCTATATGTCCTGAATTATTAAGTCCAGTAAGAGTTAGAGTTATGTAGCTTATCTCTTACTGGACTTAATAATTAAGTCAGTATCTTGAAAACATCAATCTTAGTGATTACTGCTAATTCTTTTCTGGAATGGGATTTCAACAACAATTTCTTATTAAACTTAAGTTAGCTAAGATTCTGTTAAGCTATTGTTAGAGTGTTAGCACGCTAATAGCTTTGTCTAACAAAATGTTTGTCATGTTAAATGTTGTGACAACGCGTTTAAATAACGCCGTCTCGGTAAACTTTACTTGAACGCAAAAAATGGCGATATTTTACAATTTTCTCAATACTACAAGTATAACAAAACTTTTACTTGGCAAATAGAAAACGCACATCATCCTCTTATGGTTTGACCATCGTAAGGTTGAAAATCGCATAATTTTTATTGTTTACTAACATGACTTGACGACTTTTACATTTCGCAGCGCCCCGCTAATACGGTTTTCTATGATTTGGGCATTTCTTTCTGAGCCATAAGCATTTTTACTGTAAACACAACTTGCAATAATAATTATTATGCAATAAATAAGGATTGTTTGGGGGTTATTATTTATATTCCTTGTATGTTAACACATTATTTAAAATAATAAGGATCAAAATATACATAATATATTCATCTACGACGTAATGAAAAAATTATAATGATAATTCATCATATTTTTTTTCTTTCGAACCATAAATCCCATATAAATAGTTCTCATAATAATTATAATTTATTAGTATTCATGACAAAATCTGCTCTATCCATAGAAAAGACATCAACGCGCGCCGCGGTACGGTGACCTACTGACAGTGAATATGTGTGAGTGAGTGTACACACAACGTTGTTTACGTGTGTGCACACTGTGGGTGTGTAAGTGAAGTTGTAACTACACATACACGCAAGTACACGTTAATGATTTGAAAAATAAGTTATGACTAAGCAATTTTGCAAGTGAAAGTGAAGCGTACTGAATGTTTTTATTATAATAATATGTCAGATTGATGATAACAAGTGTTCTTTGCCGGGATATAGTATTAACTACGTGGGTTTAAAAGGACAATATAGTTGATAATGTAGTCAGTTATGAACAATTTTCTGGTACAAATTCGAAAAAGATGAATGCTTTCTTTTCATTAAGAACGCATTAATCTGGATTGACAATTTAATTGCGTTTATTCTCATATACACTTTTTTTATAATTTAACATAAAAACATTTAAAACAAACATAAGTGTCCTATATACCAACCATAGTGGCACAAAATCCTCTAATAGATCCATCTAATGCACCACGCACGCACACACACTCACTCAAGCCCCGCCCCCGTATTGCACACACACAAACCCACTATGTGTGTGCGTTCGTGTGCGTCATCAACTTTCTTTCGCAGTCGCCGGCGCACCTCGTTTCTTGCAACCGTGACATTGTAACTACTGCGAACAGGTCCGTGAAACTTCGCAAGAACTTGAACACTTTGAATTATTTAGTTGACTGATTTGGACTTGTGATCCGACTTTGCTTTGGTTATGTTGGTAGGAGACTCATTTATATCATATTAATGATGTGTTTGAGTTTTACGAGATTAATAATTTGATGGCGCAGTTAAGCTCACTCGCAGCGCTACGGGTCACGGGTTCGAGTCCCGTACTGAATTGTTGCTATAGATACTTGTTCTAGTCTGAGTGTTAGTTTTTGAAAGATTTGTGTGTGTGTAATTTGTGTAAACGCATAAAATTTTACGTTATATTAATAATTCCTAGTTGAGAATAGAATTTTAGTAAACGAAGGTTTTGGCACCGCGAACGTTTGTAAATGTAATGTCAAGACAAGTAACTTATGGAGATTCTTTGCACTTTTCTTCTAATTTATATTCTAAACCTATTGTTGCGTTATGTGTTAGATTATTTTTTACATTCAGATACCCAGTGTTTTGACTAAATATACCAAATTGAAAAAGAGTTTCTATTATTTTAAAATTTTGCTGTTTTTTTTTTATAGGTAAAATGTACCGGGACCATTTATAAAAATTACAATTTATCTGTATACCTACATTATAAGCAATTAAATGATTTGACAAATTCTTTGACAATCAGGTCTCATTTTGTAAAGAAAGGTCACCGATCCTTAGATCGACCGCGGCAAGGGTAACTGAACCTAACAGATTGATTTATTCACGTGGCCGTTATTTCGCCACGAGGTTGTTGAAAAAAGAACAGAATCTTCACAACATTAATTCAAACGACAACCATCTCAAAAACCATCAAACGCTATCACATCGCACATCATCAATCACTTCCTGCCACTTACTGCCACTTCTACTCATTCTGCCACTTACAGTTACTGCTACTTAAACTTATACAACTTAATTTACGTACAGGTTCGATCCTTGATCGGGGCCGAGTATATCTTTATTGTGGATCTAACACAATAATGATCTGTCTATAGATCCGATAGAGATCAATCGGGACTGTTATGCGCAAGAGTGTACGGTAGTCAACAGAAACTTAATAAGTTAATATGCTTATGTAGATATGTAGATAGTATTTGATATTTAGGAATCGGGCAGGTGGTTATGATGTTATACGATAAACACTGTATAGATATCATTCGTGTGAAGATATCTACAAGTATCTTAAAGATTGTTGCAAACAGAAGTTATAAATGAATAAAGCTAGTAGTTAAACCTACTTTTATTTTTATCCTAGACATATAATTGATGTTTACAGTTTTAGTCGTCTTTTTAATCAGAAACGTCTGATTATTTCCGAAGTCCAACGGAGTTGTTATTCCCGCGACGAAAGACGTCATGTGAATTGGGCTCAAGAAAAGTGGTGGTCAAACTTAACATCATTATTTAAATATATTAAGCATAATCAGCCTTTAATCCCACTACTGGGACCCAGGCCTCCTCTCTGTGAGAGGAGTGGACCATAATCCACTACGCGGGCCCAGTGCGGGATGGAACATGTCACATGTCTTTGAATTTTTGGTTCTAGGGCATACCGGTTTCCTCACAATGTTTTCCTTCACCGTTTTGAGAGCAGTAGTGATGTTTTTTTTTAACATGACTATTTGGCGAAGTGTGGGTGATATTGACTACTGCTTAACCCTCCGGGAATACAGCCGTGTTGTTTTATTTAAGGCTGTGCATTCTGAAATTCAGCAACGTCGCAAATAGCTCTCAAATATATTTAGCTGTTTTGATTAATTTACAAATATTACTAACTAGCTGCGCCACGCGGTTTTACCCGCATAAATCTCGATCCCGTGAGAATATTGGGATGAAAAGTATCCTATGTCCATCATCTAAATCCGTTCAGCCGTTTTAGCGTCAAAGCGTTACAAACAAAAAAACTCACTTTTGCATTTATACAATTATAATATAGGATTAAATTATGAAATTTCGGCCTATTCTTATTGTTGTGCACTAAAATATTGATTATGAATTACAATGAATAGTGTTATAACAGATTTTGTAAAAATAAAAATAACATTTGGAGGGTTTCCGAGTTCCTTTTTTACACATTTAACTAAATATTCAGTAAATTAGTTATAGCAATTCATAATTTTTATTTTAGTGATATACAATATAGAGCGATATTTTATCATCGCATTTCAAGTGAAAGGCTTTAAACCTTCTGCCACTGTCCTGCACAGAGCGCCGCGCGGGCGCACGTCCCGTTTGCAATTAATCTCTCACTAATGGCGATCACTGACAAGTTTATTGGGAACACCCTCGTCGTGACGTCATCATGAAGTCGTTCGTTTTTATTCGACGGTTCGGTAGCCACCTGATTCTTTTGACACACTACGTCTGATTGATTGGAAAGCTTCCGAAATTAATAAATAATTTTATTTGTGGTTTAATGTATGGCTTAAAGGGATAAGTACCTAAATGATTCGTTTTGGTTATGCTTGCAATTAAAAAGAATATGTGCTGTTGTTTGGTATTCCAAAGCTATTATACTTTAACCCCGGCAGCCGAACGGTTTACGAATAACACGTCTGAAAGATACAAAAATTCCTTTACAAATGATTCCTTATCCAAAATTATTTTAGTCAGCAGTCACCCATAAATTAAACACACACGAACTCACAAAAAATCATAATTTAACGGTTTCCGCCAGTTCTGTAAAACTAGTTTGAATTTTTGAAAAACGAACTAGATTATATTACCGTTAGTGACATCACAGTGGTAAAGCACATTGTTAAGATGTTAATTGGAGCGTTTGAGCAACAATTAATTTAATATTTTTATTACATTTCACACGATTCTTTGAGGTGTGAATGTTTTTGTGAAATTAATTAGAGTTCAGACTTTTTTATGTTTAAAGTGATTGTTGAAGAAATGTAATTATTTGATGAGAATTCATTCTCTAATAATAATTTTCTTCAACTATTAACTAAGTACTAGACTTTGCTTTAGATGGAAAGGATCTTTGACAGTCGTTACGGGTCGTCAGAAACCCGAAAGTCTGACAACCAGTCTTACCAAGGGATATTGTATTACCCAGTTACTGGGTTGTGGAGGTCAGTTAGGTAGTCGCTGCATGTAAAATACTGGTATTCAGCTGCATCCGGTTACACTGGAAGCCGACCCCAACATCGTTTGGAAAAGGCTAGGCAGATTGATTGAATTAACATTCTGTTTGAGTTACGCTTCCATGTACAAAATCACATACAATAATAGATAAATAATAAAATTGTTATTGATTATAATTATGAAGATTTGTCTGTTTTTTAATCGTATCGTCCCATTTATGTAATTTTTTTACTGAACCTACCGTACTTATTTATTAAGTGGCCCGCTATTCATCGTGTCTTGTATCATCCGACATTATTTCATTAAGTACTAACCGCTCGTTTTCATACATACGTTTATAAACACACAGAGAATAAATTAAATATGTCGTAACGGAGCTCGGCTAAATCTCATATAATTAGGTGTTCGCGGACTGAATGAACACAAGGGTTACTGTTATTGCCCAAGGGATAAGAGAATGGCGTGATTTTCCGGAGAATATAGTGGTGTATGCTTCTATGGTAGACACACGGCATACAGAACATTATTTTTCAGAAATTAAGATTTATAAGCAAGCCAGAAAAGCGACTATAACTGCATAATCAGCCCATAATGCTCCCACTGCTGTGAATTTGAAATTCTTAACGTATACAAATCTCTCAAAAATGCTATTTTTTAAAACAACATTTTCCTAAGAAATTGACAACTGTATCGCATGTCAATTATTGTGATGGGTTAACTGAATTATTAATAGCCCAGCCAATCAGATCACTAGACATGAGTTTAATTTTGGAGCGGGCGGCGTCGTTGTATTTTTGAGATTTTTCACAAGAATCGCTCGTATCTCTTCACATATACTGGCGGCAAACATTTATTTATTTTAAAGATATTAATTACATTCCAGTTACGGACAGACGCACGCTAAGTTTTGGTTGTAAATTAACAGTTTGATTTATGTGTGGAACAGTACTTAATTTACCGGTAAAAAGCCTAAACATTTCTAGCATTTCTGTTAAATGAGAATTTAAATTGACTAGAAAATACTGTACTATATTGAAACATACATACGAAAGACCTATTTTATTAGAGCGCATCATTGTTTAAATTTGGCACATGTAATATTCAATCAATCTGCCTAGCCTTTTCCCAACTACGAGTATATTGGGGTCGGCTTCCAGTCTAACCAGATGCAGCTTAATACCAGTATTTTACATGGAGCGACTGCCTATCTGACCTCCACAACCCAGTAACTGGGTAATACGATACCCCTTGGTAAGACTGGTTGTCTGACTTTCGGGTTTCTGACGACCCGTAACGACAGTCAAAGATCCACCCACGAATGACAGCCGGGACCAACGGCTTCACGTGCTTTCCGAGACACAGAGGAGTCTCGGTATGTAAAGATGATCACCCCTCCACAGACCAAGCCCGGCAAGCGTAGCTTAACCTGATGGATCGACCCGTGCGCCAGTATTACTTAGCCACGAGCTCCTCATGCAGCACATGTATATTACATGTGCTGCATGAGGAGCTAGGATATAATACATAAATAAAATTAAACCATCGCCATAACCACCGTCATCACCTTTAAAAAAAAATCTTTCTTTAGATCTATTGTTGAATCTATAGATGTACAAAAATAACCTCAACGACCCAGCATTTGGTTCCAAAACCCAGTTTAAGGCTACTTGTCCTTTTTTTGATTGAAGCGGAGCGAGGCACTGGAGAGGAGAATGGCAGCAGAGTGGAGCGGAGTTGCGGACAGTGTCTGTCTATTGATGCGGAGCGAGGTAGCGGAGCGGAGTTACGGACTGTGTGGAGCGAGGTAACGGATCGGTGTTGCGGACTGTGCGGAGCTAGACCGAGTTCACGCGACGAGTAAAAATTCCCCGCTCCGGTTCCCCGTTCCACTTCTCCGCTCCGTTTCCCCGCTCCGCTTCCCCTATTCGCTTCACCGCTCCGTTTTCCTGCTCCGCTTCCCAGTTTTGTATGATTTTTTAACTAGTTCTCAAATACCTGTCCATTGAAGTGGAGCGGAGGTTTTATGCAATGCCATTGGTTAATATTGGCACATCCCTACTCCGCTCCTCTCCTCTCCGCTTCAGTGGACAGGCAGGCTAACCCGAGACTTATTACTTGCTATTGTCAATAACCAGTTGATAACCGTGATCACCAGCTGACTTAACCCCCCCCACCGCTAAGACCTCACGCGGTATGTTATTACCGGCCGTGGCATCGGTATCGCATAATACCGCAGTAATGAACGGGCTTAGCTTCGCATGTCATTCGCAGCAAATGACATGGGCACAATTTTTTTGGGTTATTGATTTGATAAAGTGGGGCAATCATAGATGTAAGTTACGCTTTCGTCTACGGTACAATAGAGAATGTATGAGATGATTTGATCAAACATATTAAAATAATATGATGGAATTAATATACTTATTTTTGATGTTCGTAAATATGAATAAAATAGCAGCTCAGTCTGGATTTGTGCCCGGTTGGTACTGGTCAGATGTGGGTGTACTAATAGGTAGACTTCTGCCTAACTCTTCGGGCAATAGAGGCGTGATGTTTGATAATTAAAATAGATAAACATTTAATAAATGTAAATAAACTAAAACCCCGCTCCTTTGTATTTCAGTGTCGTTCATATCACTCTGAAAAAAAAAACAGAAATTCTAATCCGCAAGAAAAAACCGCTCATTTCTACAAAAACGCGTTAAACAGAAGACCAGTTGAGCACCGAATTAAAAAACAAACTGTATTTTGGCCACAAAAATGTGTGACCACTATGTGGGTTTACGAGCGACGCCTCGTTTGTATGTGGCACGCGTACGTTTAGTATTTAGAACTATTTGAGACAGATTTGTGTACGCAAGTGTGCTTACGCAGATAATCTCCGAGCTTTTGTTTGCGACTACGTCACATGCGTAAAGCAACATTGTCTTGGTTAGAGATGAACTCTTCTTAATGATGAAAACAGTTCTTATTTAAGATTTGCAGCCTAATGGCCTATTTCACTACCTCAAATGTCCAAAAAGTAAGTCATGGCTATTCAGCAAATATAAGATCGATACAAAATTAAAATTGGTGAATATTTGTCGTCGCAAGCAATTTCAAGACGACAACTTTATCAAAATTACTACCCGTTGATTTCATAATATTGGTCAAACTGTAACTTAATTCTTATTGGTTGATCGGTTAGTACTGTGAACGCCGTGAGGTGGCGCTTTAATTTTCCCGCCACAAGCGTGGACAGAGTCGATCGTGAATGCGAGATTCACATTGCTGTAGCTGACGCCTTATTGTGCAGATCATACGATCGAAACTGTCACGTTCACCGTACAAGCCTTTGTTCCTAGCTACTAATAACGACAACAGTAATTATTGTAAATTGCCGAATAAACGTGACTCTGATTGTGCTTCTACCTACGTTTTACTGGTTTGCCCGAGTACCCACCTGCTACATGGAACCCGTACCAAGAAACGAAGAAGGTGACCCTGTTATCGCTACGCCCACGATCCCGCCGTCATATTTATACCATAGCATTGGTATACGAAGAGACCACACCACGAACAGAAGAAAATATCCACAACAAAAATTAGGAAACAACCGCACATCAAACTTGCCTACACGACTACACAAGCAATTTCTTCTACCTCATAAACGCAACACCAAAGCTCTTTCACGCACCAATTTTAAAATTTTCGTACTAAAACGATTTCGAAGTAAAGTAAGTAAGTACATAATTTGGGCAGCTAATAAGTAGTTGTCAGTCACCATGTACCGGGCAGCCGGGAGGGAACAGGTTCCTTGAGGTAACGGGACCGGAATGACCCCAATACGGTTTTCGGAACCTTTGGCCGGTGGAATCGATGAAGGACACGTGAGATGAGATGCGTTGATTTTGTGTAGGTTTTCAACGAAATTAAAAAGGTGGATTTTAACTGTAATGCTCTACTTATTAACTAAATTATAATTAAATTAACCCGGCCCTGCTTCGCTCGGTTTTTACGAATTGACAAAACATCGAGATTTCTTTTACGTTATTTTAATAATAATGTATTATACTCGTAAACCTTCCGTATTCAATTTTCTAAATGATGGTGAAAACCTCATCAAAATTTGTTTCGTAGTTGAGAAAAACAACGCGGTCCTACAGACAGACGCGAAATGAGAATTAATAATATGTATAGTTGTAAGATTGAAAACCAAATCTAATCTCCTATAAGACTTCTTCTCCTGACTTCCGAAACAATCCGAGTATTTCAGACTTCAGTACATATTATTATTTTTACTTTGTAGTAGTTATTGCTACGACGGTTTATGTAGGAAAGTAGTAATGTTTTTATTAGGCATGACAATTAGGTAAATAACGCAAGTGGTAGATGGTTCAGCTTCTTTAATTGCGTCCAGCACGCGTAGTATGAACACCATAGAAACGGGTTTTGTCGACGGAAGAATAGACAAAATGACGGATATACAATCACGATCTGTCATTTTGTCTATTCTTCCGTCGACAGAACCCGTTTCTATGGTGGTCACGCTACGTGTGCTGATGTGAAATGAGACGTGTCTACTTGACGAATGTTTAGTGTGTGCAATTTGCTTTCTCATTGTTATAACTTTTTCTTTGAATAGACTTATTACATTACTTGTTTATATGAAAATAAAAACATTTTTGCCGTCAAAAACTCACTATATGTATTTTAGCGCATCTTTTATTTTGAAAAAAGATGATATCAAAACATAAATTTATGCTAACATAATTCGCCGAAACCCATAAATTAACCCTTTAAAGGAGCCGAGACAAAAATTTAACATTGTTGTAAGTAAAATAAATAAAAAGTAAGACTCTTTTATAGTCCTCAGCGAGTTTGTATGTAAATTCCAAAGAAGCCAGTTTCGGCCCTTTTTCATCGTTTGACCCAATTTTTTTGTTAAATAAGAGCCATCTCACGGATGTAAGCTGGATTTCGTGACGTAATTTGCCAAAAGAAAGTTGTGTTTTTTTTCCAGCTATTAAAAAAAGGTAAAAATATGTGGTTAATTTTAGCTTGGGTATTTCCGATACGAGCTATCTCATTGGGCTAAATATGAGTATCATCTCATGAATTTAACAGATCTTGCAATTTAGGCTAAAGACTTTGTTCATATAAATAGAAAGCTACATTTGATGAGTCATGTTTGTTTAAATAAACTATTAATCATTGTTTGTCCTTGACCTCGTCG
Organism: Agrochola macilenta; assembly: GCA_916701695.1. Taxonomy (NCBI): domain Eukaryota; kingdom Metazoa; phylum Arthropoda; class Insecta; order Lepidoptera; family Noctuidae; genus Agrochola; species Agrochola macilenta. Next base: position 1,099,771 of record OU753554.1, on the reverse strand, counting down.
TGCTGTTTCTTAGTGAGTTTATTCTCACAAATAATAATACAAATTCTGTGAAAAGAAAGTAGTAGGTAGATTTTCCTTAAAGAAATATAAAATTTGATTCACTTGTTAATAAATGCATACTTATTCATAAGCAAATGAATTAATAATGTGATTTTTCTAATAAGATATCAGAAATAGATTTTAAAACATCATTAACTTTTACATACAATCTGAAAAATACTTCAAGAAAACTAGCTCATAAAGGCTCTTTGTATACTTTCAAAACCAACAATTATACCTAATTGTTGGTTTGCCTAATGGTTGGTTAAATGGAAATTTCAAATTTTCTATTTGATAAATATCGTTACTGACTTATAATAACTTATGGTTATAAGTTATAAACTTATAATTACAGTGCTGATTCTACCATTTTTTATACCAGTTTTTAAGCATCTGTTAACTTCAAGCAATAAGTGATCGCTAACTCGATAACTATTCGACAGCAGTTTTTGTCTAACAGATAGACAATACAAGCAATTTAAATATTACAATACATTAAAGATTTACTACTATAGTATGTAATTTATCTTGTCAAACGCAAAACTGTAATTTGACAGGTAAACTGTTACTGAGATTATAATTATTTTGCAACGTTTTTGAATTTGACACCACTTGAATTTAGTGTTTTCTTGTTGAAAATGATTTTGCAAACTTAACGTAGGTAATTAAAGTATACAATGTAACAGTACCTTATGAAAATTTTATGATAGGTAGAATTACTATCATTTGTGCGATTGAAGCTTTTCAACCTAGTAACCACCCCAGTCGGATTAATACGACAAATTGTTTTCGTGTCCGTGCCGCCTCAGTCGTATTTTATACGACTGAGAACCTATTGCAATTGATATAAAACCAAGCGGTCAATAGGTTAATTTATCAATATACGCCGTATACGGGAGTTAATATGAAACACCGAGCTTGAAAACTCCATGTTTGATTTCGAAAGTTTTCTCTCTCTCCAGTTTTTTTTTTTTTCTTAGAATAGAATAATTTTAGTTAGTTAATTTTTTTAAATGAGACTGAATTATTATGCTAGTGAATGCCACGGTAAAGCACCGTCTCTGTAATTGCTAAAAATTAATCGGTCTAATCAACCAAGATCACACGAAATAAAGAACAATCTTTTTAACAAAACGTGTGACTGAAAGTCTCACGACTTCGTGTATGGTCTCAAAGATAATAACCCAAAGTTTAATAACACTCGCAAAACAAATCCGACAATTAACCTGGCTTTACAGTTAGACCCGTTTCACTTTTTGAGACGAAAGCCTTCCCCCCTGCGTCTCCATTTCACCGCACTCCCCCGCAATGGCCTCGAAACCTCGATTCAAAGTCAAGTACTGGTCACGTGACTATACTAAATTTGTGCGGAAAATCGGGCACGTGTTGAATTCATGACAAAAATCTGGTAAAACGTTTTCAGTTTGTGACAAAAACAGGAAAAACAATTTAGTTAAACAAGAGTTTAAATTGACACTTGTCACTAAGGCACACTTGCACCACAAATCATATACGCGTGTAGCACTTAACATAGTAAAGACATCATTTTGTTTCTGTCAATTGTTTGAAGAATAACAGAAACAAAAAACAAAAACATTATATGTTTAGCGCTAAACGCATTTAGTGATTTGTGTTGCAAGCGGGTTTTAAATAGGCATCAAAATATAAACGGCGCTTAAATGGTGGTTATTTAGGGCTGATGTCAGTAACGAAACTGAACGCGATCAGCTTTTCTAAAACGCGTTCAAGAGCTATCAGTGTCAAAATTACTATGGAATATTTGTACACTGACAGCTCTTGAACGCGTTTAGATGTGTTGAACGCGTTCAATTTCATTGCTGAAATCCGCAGTTAGTGTTATGATTATGACTAAAGGGTTAGTAAAAGTTATTAAAAGACACTTACTGGACAAAATAAAAGGTGTCTTGATCATGTAAAGCAATTAGACTTTGCTTGCTGCTCATTCCTTTCTTCTTTGTATCGCTGCTGATCTAAAAACAAAAGAAAAAAAAACTAAATTAGCTGCTTTATAGTTTAAGTTACTATTGTTTTATATTGACAACTTTAAACATAATCCTACTTTTGACAGGCCAGAGCGTTGGTATAAAAAGTGGGATTATGTCATCAAGGTAGTGACAACTTCTATTTAAATATATATATATATATAGGTAAATAAGGCCTTTGATATAATGCTTATATAAAATCATTTAACCCCATTTAACGTGCCTACGAGTCAGTTAATTAGTAAGTAAGTTTTTCTGACCTGTTAGGGGTCGTAAACATTTTAATTCCTTCATTTTCTAAGCTTACATTAGGATGGTGTATAATTATTCATGAATGCAATCGACATGGATTTTATTATGTTATTATAACGGGAAACAGAGGCCGCAAACATTTCTATGTTAATTTTGTAAATAAGAATTTTTAATTCGTTTACTTGTTCTTGTGGCCTATTTGATATTTCAATAAAGATGTAGTTTTCACAGCTATCTTAAAGTTAAGATTTTGATTAGAACATGGTTTGATTTTTTTAAAGGATTAAGTTACAAGTATCGTTAAACGACATGAAGGCACATCATTCTCATCATGTTGAGTGATTTTACGATTATAGCTCTAATGATCGTTATTCATGGTTATTGTATTTCTACCGTAGCATACCTGGGGTCATAGGTAGGTTCTACCAGATCACCAACTATTAGTTGTATGATGATGAAGTAGATGGGAAGGTTACTTTATAGGGTGATTATGCTTTAAAAACTGCACTATAACTCAAGTCTGTGAAATTAATTGAATGCATAGTATAATATTGCGTGGGTCATGATCACGAAAATTGATAAATAAAAACATCCAGCTAGCTAGCCAACTACATTGCACAAAACTTTCAGGCACACACAAAAAACATCATACCGCATTCACTGATTGGCAACCAAACAAAGCTTATCAGCTTATTGGCAAGCACGTGTGGTACAGTTAGCGTACGGGCCGGTGTGACGTAGCGAGTAACTGCGCCCGCGCACGCCTCGCCGCGCGCGAACAAGGCCGTTCGACGCCCGAGCCACGTGGCGGCATTAACATAATGTAGGGACGATAGATTTACTGCTACGAATTAGATGGACGGTGGCTTTTGTTGAGCGAGTTTGCTTTGTTTTTTGGATTTTGTATTGACTCGAAAATGTATGGGAGTACTCGGAGATGCATGAAATTCAAAATACATTATTGTTTCAAAAGGCTTTAATTACACTCATACCTACATACACAGACTATAATTATTGATGGTAGATATTTCAAGTAAATTTCATGTCTGCGTCTCAGTTTATCCACAGTAGCCCAAGTTAGATTCAGCTTAGATTATATGTATAACATTTACAACACGAAAGTACCACTATGGGCTATCTGGGCTTACGTTTTTCCCATAAACTGACCGGTCAATTTCAACGTATATTTTTCAACCTAGGTATAAAGTAAAAACCTCACAATTTGTGCGTACCGTGGCAGTGACCACTGGTTTGGTGTTGGGGCCACTCGGGGCTTACGACCGGGCTCCGTCGCCCGAAACCGACGCACCGTTACAAGGGACAAGGACCTCGAGTAAAACCGCGTGCACAAACATGACTTAAATAAGGCTTTTGATAGTGATTTGTGGCAACAAAAAATTATGTTCAGTTGTTTTAAGGTAAAATTGGTTTAGTTTGCGGAGAAAAGGATCCATATTTTTTGTTTTTTTATAATCTTCGCTTTTTATTAAATTAATAATTGTAAATGGAGACTTTATTTGTTTATTTGACCACATAAAATATAATATAAAGAGATTGCAGATTTCCTAAAAATATGACGCATGAGTTTGTTTCTCTATTTCAAATCACTAAAAGCATTAGCCTCAAATTCTTTAGATCTTAACGTTAGTTATGTTCTTCAGCATTCTATTTAATTCAGTTATCTAAATAATAAAAACATTTATAATATTATTCTTTAAACTTTTAAATATCTACAACTTTTCTAACCTTGTAACCGCGTCTTTACCTACGAAGCCTTCCAGACTCGCTCTCAATGAAATGTGGGTCAAGTTTATTTACAAATCAGGACGTTGCCCGTGTGTTATCTCCCTCGTTCCTGTAGCTCTGTCCTTTTCGCACGCAGGCTGCGGTACTACTCTTTTAGGATGATGAAGTCTCCAATAGGAATCGTGTTCGGAAGAGTATAAATAACAGTATTAAAGGTGTTTTTGTACTGATTTTGGAGTGAAATAAAAATGTTAAGCTGGCATCAGTTGCGTTAGGAACCTGACTAATTTTGAAGAAGTTTCCAGCTGTCTGATTATTTCATAATAAGTTGACAAGTCAGGATGTCGGTAACAGGTTAGACATTTTGCTCTAGATGTTATAAGGTTCCATGTGCTTATTTTCATTTATTGGGCACAATTTAAGACTATGAGTGATTCTTGATTGAGTGTTCATATTAAAGTCTAGCAACACTTTTCACAACCAGAATCGATACCAATAAGCCAGGTTTGCAATTATTTAATCAATAGTAATTAGACAGATAATTATAATAAATACCCAAGTCATTCACATATCTCCAAATACTCAGATCATTGCCAAAATTGTGAAGACCAAATTAAACATACTCAATAGTTTCTCAACAATATAATAATTATGTGTCCCACAATGGAAGAATCAGCAGATCAGCAAAAAAATCTGAAAAGCCTCCAAACGCCCATTAACCTAGTGAAGGATGTGCGGAGTCATGTTACGTGACGTCACTTCCGCCGCTTATTGAAACGATATCCGGTTCGTTCCGGATTTAGGGGCGATGTAAATAAAGGGTTGTTTGCCAGACATTGTTAGGGGTAGTTTAATAGTCCCTACTATTGAGGAGGACCCTTTTTTGCCAAATTTAAAGGCGTTTGTAATGGGATAAAAATAAGGTGGCAGTCGTTTCTTAGTTTAATAGGCGTGTATCAATAGAAGTTTCCGTGAAGGGGTAAACAAGGATCTCTAGTTTATTAGTTTATTGATACCTGTTAAAAAACGTATAATGATGGCACATGTTTTAGTCTGTAGTGCAGGTTTGGCCGTTAAACTATCAGTAATCCTGATTATCTTAATTTTGCTGAACTAAGGGGGTAAGATTTGTGGGACAATGATAATTGTAGGTGAAGGGGTCCGACAAGTGGCGCGCAATTTAAGCGCCTATGGACTGGTAGCTGGATTTATAATTTAGCTGATCCTAGTTATTATTTATTTCCTAAATGTAATTAAGTTGAGTAACATGGACCATAGATACGCAGTGCCTCTAAATAATAGTGCGGTTGGATGCAAGTAACTTTACAAAAAGGATAAAAAAACAAAGTTTAAGTTTAAGTTTGGGGTGATCCCGGCCTGATACAAAACTAGTTTGATTTAATAATTTTGCTCGAAAGTAAACATCCTCAAACAAAGGATGTATGATGTACCAACGTACGTCGATCAAAGATATCGGCACATCTTCCAAAATTCCCACAGTACGCACATGTTCGGTTTTTTTCTCCTACCTGCCGGAGTTCGGCCCAATTCAAATATTGACTGATTGAAGGGTTCGAAGGACATCTGTCGCAGGCTCTATAGGTGAAAGCAACACGCGAGAAAGCCTTAACATATGCACATAAAGAACCTTATTGTTCGAAAACATGTGGTCTTTTGAAATGGCCAAAATTTTTAAATTTTCGTTCTTTTACTTTAACGTAGTTATTATTATATTCAATGTTTGTTAAGTATGGGGTTATTTTTAACAATTATTTCTTGACAATTGTGGTATGAATCACTTTCGTTTCGATTGAAATCTAAATAATATTCATTCTTCTATAAAAGATGTAAGAGATTCAAAAGATTGTCTCAAAAGATATTTGTGCCTGTATTAGACATCAACGAGCGAAGACACATTTTTAAGATTCATTATTATTGTTGCTCTGATGAAACGTTTACATATTTCGATACTATTATAACACATAAGTCACATAAATAACTGACATAACAAACCAATAGTACATTTCATTCTTCTTTTCGTGTGGTTAGTGACTAACCTGGTGTTAGAGTTTTAAAGCCGCCCATGGGCTTCTGACTTGGCTTCACATGGCGTCGAGAAATATCTCTCAGGCATGCCGGTTTCCTCATGATGTTTTCCTTCACCGTTTTTTGAGCAAGTGATAATTATACAATCATTCATTATTATTGTAGGAATATATCAAACATAGAATTTTTAAATTTATTTAAAAGTACCACAAAGTCAACGGTTGGTAGGTAATCATTAAACAAAATTAGATGATTGCCTACCCCAACCCCAACCGTTTACTTTTAGTCTAAAAATCTAGCAAGATGACTCATGGACCACCTCCCCTCCCGTCTATACAATATTGCACTATGATGAATTATGGTTTTAACAATCGATGAAATTAATATTTTATAGAACTCGCCCTCTTCAAAGCAGACAAAAGTAGGTACTACAATACCTACTAATCTCGATCTTAGTACTAATAATTGGTGCCTAAAGCCTGGGATAGCATCGAAGTGGGTCACAATACCATGTTCTAGTCTAGCACATAGGTATGGATGCCGACCGGTCCGCCTGATGCGCGGCTTTCTCTTCAATACTACGCACTTGACTGTTTACTGCTAACATTGAGCTTGTTCGCACATGGGGGTAGGTAAAGTTGGTAGTGGGGTGATTGATATAAACGTATTGAAGTCAAAGGTTGACAAGTAATTCTACGTGACTTTGATGAGAGTGGGAAGGCTTTGAGAAGGCTTTTGCTCAACATAGGAATAGTAGGTTTATAAAAAAAACACACAGTAATCGTCTGTAAATTATATATATGTAAGTGAATATGAAATTCATGTTCAAAAAAATTGTTTGATGACTATTTACTTCTCTACGATGTGGATTGGAACTCTGTTTACGAATTAGTTTAGTTTATCGACATTATAGTCATAAATACAGCTTAGTATCGAATATCTATTCAAGGACATGAAGTCGTTTTCTCTCCGGAAAATTAACAGTATCTACATACATGCGGGTAGAACTTTGAACGGTCACCCGTATGTCAGTAGTCACTTGATCTACAATAACCAGCCTTATTGCTGCGAAATAAAGGTACCATCAAAGTCTGATTGTTACCATAGTCATGAAGTTGACTGTAAAGAGCTAGTATCGTTTAGTGTAAGGAGAACTTCTAACAGGTCAGTGACATCATCAAAGAATGTACTCATCACTTTCACCTGACTAGACAATGTCACAACACATCGCAAACAAACGAATCGAAGAAATTGACAACTATATTATCATTTTTAGTTTTAAAAACAGTAATAAAGGGTACCTACTGCTGTCCATGTTCTTAACTTAATCCCTTAATCATCTTTTACGTTACCCTAGGCTGATTCAAAACTCAACAATAATTTACCGCCAAAAAGCTATAATGTCAGTCCAATCATTCCAGAGAGGACCTATACCTCTGCCTATCCCTTGTCCAAAGTACCAGGATCAGCTGTTTCGCTTTCACCTCGCTGGCCAATGTCCGCGCGTCGTTATCGATGCGGCAAGCGTCGCGTGCGCCGGTCTGCGTTCAACTTCTACACTCAAGCACGTATAGGATTATTTTAATGCACTTTGTTTTTGATAGGAATAACAACGTGTCTGTATCTGTCTAAACTAGCATTTCATGTAACTGTCTCACTGTACAGTAAAGGCCTTTTCTCATACAGAGACAAAACGAGCATTAATGGCAGCGCTTGCTCAGTGTGGACACAGAGGTGATTTTAGAGAATTATATATCCAGTCTCTTTCCTAACAATATATTGGTTCCCTCAGTTCTCTGTCGGTCAATGACGTCTAAGCATAACATAGAAAGTAAATTTTATGTAACAGGCACATTTGCACTAAGTAGCTGTACTAGCTAGCTATTCAGACCAAATAAAAAACCAAGACAGCGCTGCGAACAATCCAGTGAAGCATACCAAAACTACATCTCCACTATGTGCTTACACGCTTACACGCTTACACGCTCATACGCACGCATTTACAATCAAACTACACCTCAAAAGGGGCCTCACGTCACTGTTGACAGCGCTCTGTCTTGGTTTTTTATTTGGTCTGAGGCTAGCTAGTGTAGCTGTGCATAGTAGATACTAGTTTCGTGGTAGCTACTAGCTAGGTTCGAAGTCGACCCCGTGAACTTAAATATAAAGTCATGAACATTTTCGCGTTATAAACAGTGTAGAATCTTTCTATAGATTCAACAGGTACGATCTGAGCTAGCTATCCATCCATGAGTACTGACAATTGGTCGTCACCACTGCAACTACGCAAAAAGTTACTAAACGGTTCAACCAAATATATACCGATATACTCGTACATAACATGATCAGCACTAAATTAAATGATCGCAAGCAGCGTAGCACGCACTGTGACAAGACAAGACACATGTCACACTTGTCACGGATTAGTCGTAACTCTCACACTAAAATATTGACAAAAACATGCAAAACTCCGCAAAGTCACGTGAACATACAACAAACAACTAAATATTCATAAGTCATCGATTATTTCAGACAGCCATTTAAACTAAGATCGATATTACTGTCAAGTTTTTAACTAACTGTAATGGTAATGATGAATACTTAATTAGTTTAATTGTTGTAATCTATAAATTGGACTGCCTAATAGTGGGCGTTAGCGTTCGTTTTTCAGGTAAGCTGATTTTTACAATTAAAGCTATCGAAAGAGACTACTTATTAAGGATTTTTATAGAGGAATACCAAATAGCAGCAATTTTATCGTTGATCAAACCTTTAAATCCCATATATACAATGGTTTGCGGAAAAACGAAGTCCGTATTCTAATATCTCCTCTTATATTATCAAAGTTAAATATGGTGAGATTATTCGGGGTCGGGCTTATTCTACGACCTTGTCCAAGCTCTTCGCTCATAAGAATCAAGTCAGCTAATAGTTTCGACACATCACGGAGTGAGTCACACTTCTGGCTACACCTCATGTAACAATGCAACTGCAATGGTCTTGCTTATTGGGAAGTCCAACAAGTGGTCATAGAAACTTCTAGGTTTCCTAACATCCTGAAACCTTCGGGGAATCTTCAGTAATGTGTGTCATCTTTATTAGGACTATTTGCAACTCTATTTTGACAGTTGATTTCAGTTGTCAACATTAGTGCTCTACAGTTAGTTATTTGTTGTGTTTGCCTTTTGTTCATGGCACTTTCTTGTCCCTTAAATAATTATGTAAGTTGGCTAACGTTTAATTGAGAATGATTTCTGAAAGTCTGTTAATGTATCATCAAGTTCATTCCTCCGATTATTGCTAGGTTAACGTTAAAAATTCGCGTCTGGTGGCAATAGGGCTGTTATAGAGAGTCTAGCCTCGCACTACATTACATCTTAGAATCGATGACCTATTGTTTCGCCAAGAACCAATTGCATAATCAAATTTCGTCTCTACATATCCTTAAATCACAATCATAATCCACCTGTATATTCTCCTCTTAGCAGCCACTTTCCAACCGTCAGCAGCTATTCAACCGGCATCATTATCTTGCACTTGACATTTAGTCTGCATGGTCATTGCCGCTTGCTGCTGATCCGCGCATCTCCGGCGCGCGAGTGAAAGTTGCGCGTACGCCTCCCCCTCCCCTCCGTGCCCCCCACGCCGCCGTATATGTGTCACTTAGATGTCGTTGTTGATAAAGTTTGTGTTGCCTTTTGTATGTTAGATTTGATATTATATCGTACTAGGTGTGCCCCGTGGTTTCACCCGCATAAGTCTCGATCCCGTAGTAATGTCGGAATAAAAAGTATCCTATGTTCTAATCCAGGTCATGGTCTACCCATGTGCCAAATTACATACAAATCTGTTCAGCCGTTTAAGCGTGAAAGAGTAACAAACAAACAAACTCACTTTCGCATTTATAATATTAGTGCGGATTCAATGACGAAGTCAATAAATTGTTGGTTGAGTTTTGGATTCATGGCATTGAGTACTTGAACTTCTTCTTCTTTTCGTGTGCTATAAAGCTAAAGCTAAAGCCGCCCGTGGGCCTCTGACTTGGCTTCACATGCCGTTGAGAAATATCTCTCAGGCATGCCGGTTTCCTCACGATGTTTTCCTTCACCGTTTTTGAAGCAAGTGATAATTATACAATACGCACATGAATCCGAAAAGTCAGATTTGCGTGCCTTGGGCTCGAACTCGAGACTTATGACTTCGCAGTCCGACGGTCACACCACTAGGCTATCACTGCTACTACTTTCTTGAACTAATTTCTATACTGACAAGCCGTGCGCCCGATGGAATTTTCCATCGGCAAAAATTACGAAAATCCATTAATTTCCTATTGGACTCCTTAAAGTGACGAATAATCCTTCCTTAGTGCGGCCTTTCGTTATAATAGAAAAACTCTGAGCAAAATTTCATGCTTCTAGACCGAGCGTTGTCTGTTAGTGGCTGAATTTTATATTTTTAACCGACTTCCAAAAAAGAAGAGGTTCTATGTTCGTAGAATATGTTTTTTTTTTTATGTATGTCCGCCGATTTCTCCGTCAATTGTGGACCGATTTTGAAAAATCTTTTTTTGTATGTAAGGGTATGCTCTCAAATTGGTCTCATACTCATATAAATTGTATTATCTTTGCTAGGATAGTTTTAGAGTTACCTTCAATAATACGTATTTTTTCCACTTAGTTTATGTGGATGATATGATGATAACTTCCTGTCACCGTTATTTACATAGCAGATAGTGGTATCCGAATTTGTGTGGGGTAGGTACCACAACAAAAAAGTGAAAAAAAAACACTACAAAGTAAAAAATAACTTTAATTTCGGAAGTCGGTGGTAAAAAACGAAAATTCAATACCAAAGACACCGACTTCCGATATTAAAGTAATTTTTCATTTTGTAGTGTTTTGTATTTTTATTGAGTAGAATCTTCTTGGGTACTAAAACAAATCTACTAGCGTGTCTTCCATATTATATGTGCATAGGTGGTAAATGAAATGGGAATGTGTAAGTTGAACCGTGTAAAGTAAGTTTAATGACTGCCATTAATAGTTAAACCTTAAATAATAAAATAAAAGAAAAAAAATATTAAGAAACCGCAAGATTTTCCTTGTAAGTTTAGGGTAAAAAAATTGTATTTGGTAATGATCTGATAGTAATCTTGGTAATGATCAGTTTCCTTCAGCTAATACACGCCTACGTCCATCTACAAAAAAGCTTTGTAAAATACTGCTTAATTTTCAAGTGACTGTTGAACTTACGGCTCTTGAACTATCTCGTTAAAGATCTTGAGCATGAATGAAGAAAACTTTTTAATTTTTGCTTAAAACATGAAGTTACTTTGAGAAGTATGAAGATTTATATTAGATTCCTAACAGTTTATAAACTAAATAGATAATCACTGATTTCATGACATTCTTATCACAATCGAAACGCGAATCCTGACTATTAAACCACAATGGTATTTACAAATTAACCGAAATCTATCGAAAACTTCCGAAAAGCTCCTATATATTCGCACTCAAAGTACCAGGCTAGCATGAAACATAAACACGTCGTATCATCGCATCCTTGCGATGAGTCAATGTGCTGGCGCACTCTGAGCCAACCTCTGTGGGCGGCAAACGGAACAACGTTGTATGTAGGTCAGGTTTTTACGAAGGTGGCCGAATTGTTCCGAAGAACAGATTAACATAATTAAAGAATGATGCGTTTGCTAAATGTTTCATCTTAGAATCGGCGAATAGTATGAAATTTTTTAATAGTATTTCAACTTAAGCTTGATCATCTAAGGTGGCTCTTGTCAAAATAGTAGTGTCAATGCTTTGCTTATTAAGACAACCCAAACATAATTATAAGGTCATTTAAGTAGCAATGGATCAATGCTCATCTAATAATGTTCCTACCAAAAAGAAGAAGGCGTTACACTCATTAAGAAATAAAAAGATCTGTCTTCCATAACTGACCTACAATGGAATAAACAGAAGACCGAGATATGATAGCAAACACTAGGTACGTACTATCAATGCTAAATTCACACAAGGAGCTAAAAAGTGCAAGTGATATACAGAGAGTAAACAAAATCTGAATTCTTATAAAATTGACCGCAATACATTGAATGAATGAATGCATGAACGGATTGACACCATTCACTGTTTACGTAAGGGGTTACTTCTACAAGAATTATGTAGGCTAACTATTATACTGTTCTAGAATCAAGCTAAGATGATTTTTGAAAAAATTGCTGACGGAATAAATACTCGTTGGTTCTGTTTTACTGTCTTCGGGGCATCCATTTATTTCAATAATATTTGATTACATTATGTAAGCAATAACTATTATACCTATAACTAACTATTATATATATGATGTACAAGTATGTAAAGGTAAAAAAGGCTGTGCTGCTAGGGAGTCCGTTGCGCCACTTCTTCTTCCCAGATTAAGCACTAGGAAGTGATGAAGTGTGGGCGTTTTTGGGGGACTGTCTTATGTAATTTTGACGTTCGAAAAGTGCTGATTCTCAGCTTAGTTTGAATAAATGACTTTTGGTTCTGTTTGTTTTATATGAATGTATATTTCAGTTACTATAAGTATTCCATTCGATTATTTAGAGAAAAAAAATATAGAAGAAAAAAGCGATTTAAGATTTTCTCTAAAGTTGAGTTTTAAATATTTATTAGCCTATTGTTACAAAAATAAGAACTCTAAAAATATACCTAGGTGTCTTTAGCTATGACGTAGTATGAGCTATCAACGTCGGTGCTAGTTTTGTTTAAATAGAGTTCATTTACTTAGAAACAACAAGGTCATTGATATTGTCATTATTGATTGGTAAGTATCGTCATCAGTTTACAGTATTTCAGCCATTGCTATGTTTTCTGCAAAACTAACAAGTTTTGCACTTATTAAAATACACGTAACATAATAATGTCTACATATTACCGACATTTGTATTTTTTTTACTTCATTAGTTTATCCAATGTATATATTTCTATCGGTAAACCATTTATAATTACATAAACTATAAGTATATTATATACTTACATTTATATACTGAAGCAAAATTGATGATGCGTAGTTGATGTCAAATCCTTAACATAATCATGTCCACTTTGTTTATTAATCAATCTATCAATCCGGTATCAATCGGAGACAGTCTCTTGCGCCTTCGACAATGTTCAGAGGACTACCCGGGGTCAGACAGTGGGGGACAAAGAAGGACTAGAACAAGATTAGAAGTTTACTACAGACGCCTAGGGCCTAGGGGAGGCAAGCTAGGGGCTAATAAGCTAGCTAGTAAGAGGGATAACTATTGCGTGGAGTATGGCGTTTAAGATTGCATAGAGCCTAAAGAATAAATTCCTTACCTTAATACCCTATAATTTAATTTACTCCCTAAAGCCTAATGGATTAAATAAAAAATTGCTCCCACAGTTTATTATATTGATTCACAAAACTAAATAGGTTAATGAATTACCTAAAGCTTTATAATATTTAGCTTAATTATATTATACAGGTACTTCTTAATTGATTGTGATTAGTTATAGTTTGTAATGGTTTTTTTTCGAAAAGGGTAATGACCTCATTCTTTGAATTGTTTTAAATTTAGTTTAGAATCAAATTATGACTATATTTTTTTAACTGTTAACCTAATTAATGTGATACTTTTTAAATGATAAAATAATAATTATCTTTAACCTAACAATGATTTAGAAACTTTAATTATTATACTTTTAATTAATCAACGAATCTCAGGCTAGTAAAAAAACTTCTCAATATATAAATTAATAAAAAAATAAAACTGGTAAAATTAAAACAAAGGAATGGTGGTAAATAATTTGTGTCGCTACGGGCCGGCAGCGCCGTTAAAACTGTAAAAAGAACCAGTCGGGCGACCTTCGAGCTATCAGCCGAAAACCGAACCCGTTCCGATAGCCCCGCACCGGAAAATACACATTTTCCGATTACGGTCTACTAAATATATCTCATACAAAAACAATTACAAGCTGCTCTCCAAATAATCGAAATAACCTCTCTACTCTACTCTTCAGGATTTTTCATGCAGTTAGTAATAGCTCGGTCGTTAGTAAAAATAGAAAAAAGGATAAAAAAAGAAAAAAATAGGAAAAGATGTGATTGGCATAGTTATATAAACATACAAAATAAAAATAATCTCTCGAATATTTACAAGGAGGGTAGAAATTAGAAAGATTATTATTATTAAATATCGCAAAAAATGTTGATTAAAAAATAATATAAAAAACTGGCGTCCGAAGTATAAGGCATCCACTGTGTGATCCACAAATCGGCGGCACTGTCACGTCACTAACAAAATGCCAATTACAAACAATTCCCAAAACGCTTCGCTTTCGGTCGGCGTGTTTGAATTTTTTTCTTTTTTTTTGTAAACGTACACTGAATTTTTATGTTTTTTCTCTCCGTTGTTTAGCGTCACTGTGGTTATTGTGGTTTGTCCGCACTACACTTCACTCACTCCGGCCGGGCGCTGCGCGCGCGTGGTGTCGTCAGACTGACGGCGCGGGCGCACCCCACTCACTTCCCACCAAAAATTTTCTACCACCGCGCATGCGCAGGGCGGGCGAACTGCGGCCCGCTACGCCGCGTAGCACGTAGTCGCGGGTTATTACATTCGCTAATTAGTTATGATTTTGTGATTAATTATGTTAATTGATGTTGTGTTAATATTACCGTAAGATTCGTGATGTGTGGCCGAAATAATGATGTGTTGTTTCGGGGGTTTTTAACCGTTTGGAACTTAGATAGTTTTTTGCATTTTAACAATAGAACGTTCGAAAGATAATGTTACAAGACTTTTCCAAAAGCTTAACTAATGCACGAAACGATCATATGATAATGTTAATACAAATATTTTGAAATATATATTTTTAATGTAAATTTTTATACCCATTGCTATTTAACAAATGACAACAATTATACAAAATTTACATACTACAATCATATTTTTAAGAAATTAAAATCTAGATTCTTACATAAAATAACACATACTCAAGTAGTTACAGCTATCATATGGAACTAGGTCTCGTGCCAGTAACTAACTCGGAGGATATTGCATCGGAAGCACGCAACAACAGTGCGATTGTAATTTATTTAGTTTTTCAGCACTTTGGAGGAAACATTCGTATAGTAATTATGTTATGAACACTAATCAGAAGGTTAAAAGCCGCCAAAAACAAACAAGGCAGGACGTTTGATTTTAACTACGATAAACGAGTTTGACCTAATTTTAAAATTAAGTAATTATACATCCGTAGCAGAAAATACGTTCACTTGAAAAATAAATAGTCAACAATTTCTTTATTTACAAAAAGTTAAGAAACATAGCGTCAATTTAAAAGCGGCGCATTTCACTTGAAGTTGGTCTCCCCTGGCGGCTGCTATCTACATTGCGTACACGCACACTGACACACAAATACACCTCTTACGCACACAAGTGCACACTGACAGGCCTACAGACCTACAAACTTTACTTTCACCTTTCTCCACTCTTACAGTTATTAAAATAAGGATGGTATTAGTTTGTCGTTAAGGTAGAAGTATGTTTGTCTGTCAGCTGGTAAGTAGGACACCGATGGTTTTCTTTATGGTCCCTGCTATGGCCCCCACAAGGTCCTCCTCGTGTTTAGGCTATAATGTTAAGGTCATGCTCATTTGAAGGGCTTTAACAGAGGGATGAATCATCTAATTGATGGGTGCCCCATCATTTTTAATGGCATGGGATTGGTAGGTGACTATTTTGTATTAGTAATGTTTAGAATCATCCACTTCGACTTATTTAGGAGTAGATAAGATTTTCTCAACATGGAGACTGCTCTAGACTAGTGGAGAGTATCCCACTTTGTTAACAGAATCAGATAATGAGTGCTATCGCGTAAATGTTACTAAATGTTCTGATTCATATCGCCCTACTTACATGGACGAGTCGCCGAAATTACTTCGATGATAAAGTCTTTTGTCTATCCTTTAATATGAACTCATTAGTAACATTACTTCATTGAACAATAAGCGTTATGTAGTTCTTATTAACGTAAGAATAATTAGCAAAAAAAAAACAGTAGTCAGATACTTGAATTTTACGGAAAATTGGGTATAATATTTGATGTGTTGCGGTGATCAACTGGCAGTCGCTCCACATAAAATAATATTTATTATATCTTAAAAAACGTAATAAATACAGTCTACACTAAAAAAGACGGAGTGGAACTCCTTACCGGAGTCTGGGTTTCCCGCTTAGTATAATCTGGGAGTCTTCAAGTCTTGATCGAATAGGTTACTTATGGGGAAGTATGTGTAAATTAAACTCAATAGCCTCAAGTAAGATAATGAATGGTCAAAGGCGAACCTTAAAAATCGTCTAAAAAAATAAATAATAATAAACCTATAATGAATGTTAGTCGATTCGTAGCAGAATTTAAGATAGACTTACCTTGTGTTGTGACCGTCTACGAAATCGCTATCTGCGTAGCGCGTAGAGCTTATTTGCTACGAATATTTGAGTGACCTAATTTTTCTGTTTATGGAACAACTTACCCTGATATATTTTTTCTCTCTGTGTTACAATATTATGTTGCTTAGTAACTTTAACTACTGTATATGGAAAGCGAAATATGTATTAAAACTAGTAGACATAAGATGAAATGGTGACTCTATTGCTGACGTTTTATTAAGGCTCTGAGAATTTTTCTGTTTCAAGGTGTTATGATTTTAACAAGAAACGTATGTCATTTGACCTCCGCAAGCCCAGCAGTGAGCGATACCACATACCTTCATACGACACTAATTTAAAAACTGATGACCTAATTCTAATCAGAGACAACGCCATCATGCCGGCAGCCTTGTTCCACTCACTGCTTAGTATAGGCTTTCGCCCTGTTGTGCCATGCTTCCCTGGTCCTTGCGAGTCTCATCCAGGTCTTTCCCACTATCTTATGAATGCCATCAATCCATCTGGCTGGCAAGGTTAAAATACTTAATTTTGCATTTAAAAATATTTTCACACTGCCCACATTTTTTCGAGTCATAAATCTAAATGTTTGTGGCACATTATAAATGATGGGCTTACCAAAATATATGAGTTAGTGTCACTTTTACTCGGATCGCCACTTAGTGCGGCAAGACTGATGACTGGTGACCCGACAGCGACTTCTGCGACTGGTGGTTATTGATTGCGATGGGTGTGCGGTGAAGTACCGTTGTATCTGATGATGAGTATTAAGGTTTCGCGGTTTGGTGATCGTGTATGATGAGTATAGGTCCATTGCAGGGTTAATTTTAGAAGATCTTTAATTGATAAGGAATTTCAATCTCTTCACATCTTGCTCTAACAATGTTGGCTAAAGGGATGAACTAAAGAATGTTTCAAACTCAAACTCAAAACACTTATTTCAAATAAACCAGTTACAGGCATTTTTGAATTGTCAAGGAGTCGGTCGTCAGAAATATGAAGCTAGTTGCCATTTCCAAAGCGTAATAGGTACCTATTGAGAAGAACGGGCAAGAAACTCCATGGACACTCTTTTAAATTATATTGTAACAAAAATATTAGTTACATCATTAATGTTGAATTTTTAATTATATGTGAGAACGATATAAAAAAGTACACGGTAAAAACCTCCAGTTTACAGTAAATACATAGAAACCAAAAAAAAAAAAAAAAAAAAAAAACAAATAAGCCATGGCAGCTAAGAGACACAGATGTTATTAAATGGTACATAATTTTTTTTTTTTTTTTTTTTTTGTTCATTCCATTAAACATATATATTTATAATTTACTATAACTTACTAACTATTTACACTAGGTACTAAATACATTAACTAACTACACAAATAGATACAAAAAACAAAGGGACGCTTAGGCGTCGAAGTATTCGTCCGCATCGCTGTCATCATTTATGATCTAAAATTGGTACAATATACTATTACAGTTCTGTAAGTCTCTGTAGCACAAAGTGCACAAAACTCAGGACAAGTGGTACGTTTACATAATTTTAACTTAGGATAATGATTCTTCGTAATTGAGTTTAGCTTCACCTGTTTTTGTTAGTACCCAATCATTACCCGTAATAACATAACCATATTTATTTATTTCCATCCAATTTCCTACTTACTTACATTAAATAAATCAGTTATTTCAATCTTTATCCATCTTTTAACGACAATCAAATATAATGAAAACGAAATACGTTCTTAGTAGTTTTCCAATCAAAATATATCATCACGGCGGCAATCAAAAGGGGGTCAATGAGTAACAGTAAAGTTAAGACAATCTTTTTTTGACGCTTCGCAATTCCGATGTTATATCTTCGCAGGTGTTCGGACGCAAAAAACTGTAGGTGCCGATAGCCTTGTGGTTGTTGCTTCGGCATTGTTGTAGGAGCACAGATGGGTTACTTTTTCCCGTTTTTAACACTTTGAGGGACACTAACCGCTCATAGACGTAATAACAATAAAACATCTATTGTGTCTCGTTCAGTGTCCTTGAATGCGTTAAACATTGAAATTGTTGAGCGAAACTATGAACCAGCTCATGTAATTAACGGCGCCGTAGTTTATGAAACACAAGCTTTTGCTGGCGGCCTCGCCCGCGTGGAGGATGGAAATTATCCAACTGAAACGGGATACAACCAGATGAAAAGAAATCCAATGTCCTATGTCCAATGTACCCAGGACTATCCGTGTGCCAAAATTCATCCAAATCCGTTCAGCAGTTTAAGTGTAAAAAGGTGACAGACAGACAGACCGACAGACAGCCAGAGTTACTATCGCAATTATAACATTAGGATGGAAGTATGGATGCCTCGTAGCTGTAGTTCGCGTCCAACATACGCATTAATGGATTACGTTTACCCGAAGACAAAGTACTTTTAAAACCATTATTTTAACAACTTCAGAAACATACTGTACAAATACTAAATAGACAAGTAACTGCGATAAACTTGGGTATAGCGCTCGCTCAGCTCGCGCGTGGTTGGTCACACCACACTTCTAACCTAACCTTTTGGAATGCGACCAACTGTGAGAAAAAGCCAGAAATTTTAAAACGGGCACATTAAAAAAAAGAACGTTTGGGTTATTAGAATCCCAATCAGTTTTTAAAGGATCATTCATTTAAAAAAACTGTTAATCATTAGAAGGCCAATATTTTTTTAGAGGATCAGTTAAATATTTTCGAAATATAAATTTCATAAATGACCTATGAGCCCATGACTCATCCGCGCTATCCTAACACCTCTACTCGTATTTTTATCGTCTGTCTGTCACTCAGGTCTTGTTATGATAATTTCGTTCTTAATTACTTGAATGATGAGCGGTTGAATGATTGATGTACAAGAATTTTTGCCAGTTTTCGCATTAGGTGGCTGGTGGTGTGATGGTAAAACTATTGGGACTCGAATAGTCTGAAATCGCCAACACTCAGTCAGAGTGCGAGGTGATTTTCAATGTTAGCTATATTGGCGTGTGCTAGCTAACATATGGCAAATACTTTAATTTAATGTTTTGTGTTTCTTTGTTTTGTAATGTTGATTACTTTGCATGCTATTTTATAGAATCAAGTTCTTCTAACTGAACAGCCAGCTGTGCTGCTGGGGAGTTTGTTGCACCACTTCTTCTAACTGAACAGCCAGCTGTGCTGCTGAGGAGTTTGTTGCGCCACTTCTTCTTCCCAGCTATAGCACTCAAAAGTGGTGAAAAACAGGCGTTTTGAGGGACTGTCTAGTGTCTGATGTTATTATGACGTTCAAAAAGTGCTGCATCCCAGCCTTATTTGAATAAATGTCTTTTGATTTTGATTAATATTTGACTCGATATTCAAAATCTTCTAAAGTATCCGAGGTCCGGTCCCGGTCCGAGTCTCGTCAGTGACAGGAAAGGGTTAGCAGATATCACACGGTTACTTTTGGATGAACTTGTTTTCACAATATATCCGGGCTTCATGCCGTCCGTATTCCGGGCGAAGCATGCTTTTACCTTTTATGTACAAATACTGAATCTGGAGCCCCCGAGGCCCTCACCCGGAACTACATAATTTATATTATTATGACTAGTCCTTTTAACCAACTTAGGAAATATGAGGAGTTTATGCATTAATCGAATTTCTTTAGACCCTAATAATAAACTCCAAAATAGCAAGTTGAAGTGCTACGAGTATATAATATGGTATGCCACATACGAAGATAATAAAGTACAGCCCAGTGAAAACCTTAATTAATTCTCGATAGCTATTAATAACATTATACTAATGAATTACGTTGCTCACTCGATAGTCTCATTGTTGCGTATAACAGTCGCGCAATTAGCACTCATTAACTCTTTTCATTTGAAATGTTTAAGTAAACCGATTATGTTAGATTTTTTTTGTGAGTACTGCTTTATAGTTTTGGTTATTATTGGAAGAACGGCAAATAAATAGATTGGCCGGTGGCCCTTATTGTTCTGAATTTAAAGATTATCATTTGTTCCAGGTATGCATGTTGAGTATTAACCTCTGGAGAAATATTTCAAATGGAATTGTGACAGCAGTTGGTATAATAGAATCAGTTATTTTTAGTTCATAATGCCTGCTTGACGCTTTTCCGCTAACCAGTCACCAGAAGCTCTACTGATCCGGCCTCATCAGGAGCAAATAAAAAACATCTGTAGATATTTTAATTAGGCTGGCAGAAAGCCACAGAACCGCCACCCATTACCAAGTTCTAGTGTTTAAGCTGGGAAGAAAAACACATTTATGTTTGATTTTTTATAACAATAACAGAATCCAGAGGTCTTCTGCTTCCCTACTTATCAATATCACGTAGATTCATCTCCTACTTGGAGTATGACCGACACACATACATACAATATATTATAGTTGTTAGTAATAGTGATTCGCGAGTAATTACTGGACCGTTGTTGCTGACCATACATCAAGCGCGGTATGGCCAGTCATTACTAAGATGGATGAATCGCTTTCTTATAGATAGGTTAAGTCGCGGACTTGGTGCTACTATGAGCGGGCTTAGAAGCTGTTTTAAATGACCTACATAATGTAAACTAGTTAATTATAATATCACGCCTATTTGCTATAGGCGTAGACAGAAATCATATTGCGCCACGATTCTCAATATGCTTAAGAATGCATACAGTGTTAATTAAACGGTTTTCTTTTTCAATATGTGTCTTCCTACTAGCAACAATATATAAATGTGTCATCGGTGTTTTTGCTAGAAATAATTGCTTCTATGTCAATGCCATTATTTGTATGTGAAAACTCGTCATACACGAATGTTATAGTGCCACTACTTCATCAAACTGTTATTTGCATTCCAAATTATAACAATTTTGCTAGATTCTTTTACAGCTTTTGATTATAGCCTCACCTTTATAAGTGAAATTTGCTTCACGCTAATCACACGTCTGGCATAGTAACAGTATTCCGCTTTGACGGTCGCTCCCGCTACTCTTATAACTTAAGCCTCGCCTTTGTAAATAAAGAAAGAAGCATATTATAAATTAATTTGCGCCTAAGAACAACGCCTATACAATTTAAAAATAAAGTACAAAATAAAAATTAAAACAAATGGGGAAAATATGCATCACATCCGCGCAAAGCGGCTATCGCTCAACATAGTCGTACGACTCGAAAGTGCGAAACAGAACCACGGCGGTGGGTTTAAAAATGGCGTCGAATATTTAAAAGTACATAAATAACCAAATTAAAAAATAATAACAAATACATAAAAGAACAAATAATAATAATCCAACCGCCGTATCTCTACGTTGACGTCGTGTTAGGTCTTGTGCGCTCCGAACTCTGGATCTGTGCCGTTGGTAGAGTTTACTTTGCCGGAACAAGTCTAGGATGAGGAGCCAGACTAAGAGAGATACAGAAACCCGCAGGGCAGAATATGGCGAGCTGTTGGGCAGTAGCGACCCCACGAACCCTCACTCCCGGGAGAATCCTTGTTGCTTATCTCGCTTGCCTTTATTGACCGGCTGGAGTGAACACTGACGTGTTCCTCGTCAGTGTTCACTCCAGCCGGCTCGAGCTCCCACCTCATTCTTGCCTTTATTGGCCGGATTGAGTGAAGATTCGCAAGAGCAAACGTGCTCGGAGGAAGGAAGTATTCCAGTAAGTGCTGGTAGGGATCTTGACCATCTTCCTGGCTCTGGGATTGTCCTGTTAGCCGTGGAATATCTCTCCACTCCTCAACCACCTCAGGAAGAGTTGCCCCCTTGTCGCTACGTCACTATGTATGTGCGACTGTTTTCGGGGGTCCATTATTGAGTGTGCAAGTAACCCCCTGTTATTATATCTGTATATACCATAACATTGATCAGGCAGGGGAAATAGGCCTTCCATAGTTCTAGGTAACCAATCCACATTTCTCGACGGCATGTGAAGCCAAGTCAGAGGCCCATGGGCGGCTTTAAAACTCTGATACCAGGGTAGTCACTAAACACACGAAAAAGAAAGAAATAAATAATCCACTTCAAACACCCATACTCATAGCCCGATGTTTTGTTTCCATGTTCTGCAATAGTCCTGCACCAACCGGGGGTTGTCCTTGGGTGCACTTGCATAGTGCATACTGGGACAATCGTCGGTTGGTACCTCATTCCATTTAAAGTTGTCTAAGGGACCTCTGCGAGTTGGCTTCGGCCTCTCGTACACCTTCCGGACCGGAAAGGACCCGGAACCCATGGTCCCGAGATATGTAAACACATAATAATTGTAATTGTAGAAGCTTTTTAAATGCGAAGACCCCCCACAATAGTGAGGTGTGCAGTGTCAGGGAATATTTTTTTATACTACCTTCATATGCACCGTGATGTGGTCGCAGTGGACAAGGGTCTCACCCCACTCTCCATGGCTAAAGAGAACTGGCGCAAACTTGAGTACTTACTACCGATGACTGCAAGGAGGTATGGGAAAGTAAGGAGCTTCACGATTGTCGATGTTACCATTCCATATGACGAGAACCTCGTGAAAACTGAGAAAAATAAGCAAATAAAATATCTCGACGTAGACACGAGGTTGTTGACATGTGGAATGTGAGCTCGGTTGTCATTATGCCGACCGTCGTTAAGGCCAATGGCTTGACGGCCGAAAGCTTCGATCAACATCTCTCGAGGCTCTCGTTAGGCGGTTGGATCAAGGGCCTGATTCAGAAGGCAGTACTCCTTGATACGGCTCGCATCGTGAGGAGGTTCCTGTGTCTGGAGCTCTAATCACCGGTAGGTTGGACCCTGCTCCTAACACCAGCGGAACACTATTTTTTACATTTTTAAAGGTTTTTTTTATCTTTTTAAATAAATGTTTAAAAATGTATTTCATATGAAAAATTATTAATTAATTAATTAAAATGGCATACATACTCGTACACACAAACATAAAGTCACGCCTTTCTTCATTTGCAACCACCGCTCGATACGGCGCGCATCGTGAGTGTTTCTTGTCTCTAGAGTCTTATAACCACCGGTAGCTTGAACCCTGCTTCCGACACCCGCGGTCCTCAATTTTTTTTTTTTTTTTTACATACATATATAAAAGAATAGATAAAAATGAAAATAAATGAAGGACATAATAATAGTACAACATACTTAATATTTAAAATGGTAACATTCCGTTCTGCCGCTATCGTCGCACGCGCAGTGGCGCAGCCCTAAAAAAATCTTGTTATCTGTGCGCACAGCTGTCACAGAGTAGACTTTTTTACATTTAAAAAATCAAATCAACTTCAATATAAATTATTATTAGTATCTTGTCAGTTTTACGCAATCTACGTAGTTAATTTTCAGTATGATATTGTATGAATTGTTTAGTATACCGCTACCTTTTCTGCGCTCGCTCCGCTTATAGCTAAAGCCTCACCTTTATAAGTGAGTTTCATTCAATTCGGCTTCATGCTAATGGCGTGTCTGGCTTACTGACACAATTCTCTCGGTCGCTTAATTTATTTATTATTTATATTGGTGGCTTTAGTATGCACTCGGTATAGATGGATGTGCTTAACACTATAGTAATGTTTACAGATGTATTCTTGTTTTATTTCAATTTTAATTTGGCCTATAAAAACTTTATAGCAAATGAAATGCCACAAGTTACTGCATAAATATTTTCGTATTGGCTATGTACGTATGGCGAAAATCTCTATAATTTTCGCCCCACAGACGTTTTTTAAGTTTTCCTCATTTTATTAAATTTAGTTATGAATATAATTCTGACTTGATCATACTTTCAGAATACGCAGATTATACAGTTACAGGTTTAAATAAAACAGTTGTAGGTAAAGCCGTACAAGCTAAAATACACAAGCATAAAAATATACACGGAACAAATGTTTAATTATAGGCCGTGATAATACTTGCGTGGGAATCGAACCAGTACTGAGCATACAAGCAAGAGGCATGATGCGAGCAATTGACTCGTATTTTTGTAATAAAATCATCCAATAAGAAACCATTCAAATGTTTAGTGGGGCCGGTGGAACTTCAGGCTCATAAGAACTTTGTCGTATGAATGGCAAAATAATTTAAATCCTTTTTGCTGGTGTTGCAGATGTCAAGATAGGCGGCAGTAACTGATGGCCGGTCGCGATCTACCTGCAAACCGTACAGTTATAACAAGAAGACCATACACACTTCTATAGAATTCCACCAAACTATTCTCAGCGTCCGGACCCCCAAATCTTAGTCATCATCTAAGTTCCCGTTACTAAAACCTGACATGTCATCACGATTGCACAACTTGCCATCATCGGGTCATCTCAGAGGGGATATAACCAAGCAGGGGGAGGAGGGGGGGTGTCCTAGTTTCCATAACGGTGTACGATGTAGGACACAAGAGTTTTTGCGAATGAACCGAATTTTGAGAAGTATATTGACCAAGTTGACGTACTTTTTGCGATGTTTATTAAGCTTCGTCGGTCAGCGATTGTTGTTCTTTTTAGTGTTTCTTTTTTGAATGGAGAAGAGTGATTCCGTTTTGTGCGGAGGTTGGGTGAATGAATTTTGAGTTGGGATTTTTTATTTGAAAGAAAGGCTGCACGGTAATCCGGAAGCAAACTACGAGTACCTTATGAAATAAACTGGAATATTGATAACTTGAAAAGCTTTACATAATATTAATCAGACGCTTGAAAGAACCTTTTCTCTTACTAAGTGTAGGCCCTATGTCCCACCAGTGGGAACGTTACATTCTTAGGCTGATTACACTTGCAATAAAAGCACTCGCTCAGCTACTTCAGTTTATTGATTACACTTGCAACAAAAGCACTCGCTCAGCTACTTCAGTTTATTGATTACACTTGCAACAAAAGCACTCGCTCAGCTACTTCAGTTTATTAATTACACTTGCAACAAAAGCACTCGCTCAGCTACTTCAGTTTATTAGGCATACCAAGTAGAGAATTCTACTAAAAGAACATCAGTCGAATGTCCTCATTCAAGACAAATAACAATACTTCTACCTACTCAAGTTTCGACAATACTTTAGCACTCCAAATATATCAACAAAGTGATAGCATCTTAACATATAGAATCTTTATATAGAATCTTATTATATAGAATCTTTTTTTTTGTTCTTCTAACTGAACAGACAGCTGTGCTGCTGGGGAGTTTGTTGCGCCACTTCTTCTTCCCAGCTAATGCACTAGGAAGTGGTGAAGGGTGGGCGTTTTGGGGGACTGTCTTATGTAATTTTGACATTCGAAAAGTGCTGATTCTCAGCCTAGTTTGAATAAATGACTTTTGAATTTTGAATTAACAATATCGCCAATATCTCACCGCGAGTCTCTCAATTAAGATATCGACGCGCGCGCCTCACGAGTGCTGGTTGTGGCTATGAAAAAGATATACTGTGCCGTGGCGGTAAATTTATTCGTAATATTAGTACAAGATGGTCTTGTGGGCAATTATACGAGTATATTTGCTCTACAGATTATTTACTTGAATATATCTGTCGGTTACATCTGAAGGAAAGTAGTTTTTTTTTCTTTTTAAGGTTAAGTACGTTAAAGTCCTTAATATTTAAATTATACTTATGTAAATGGATTTTGTGAAGCTGTTTTTATTAACCTTGTGGTGAAATTCTGACTCAAACAAAGTAGTTCATCCTTCTGTCGAATTACATTCTACCCTACCACATATTATAGTCTCAAATTTGACACCAATCAAAGGAGAATTTGCAAATGACGACAGATGGCTGTAACGGAAGGCCCAAAGTTCAGCAATTAATATTTGCAAGCCTGATCATGATATTGACGAAAATGAGACTACGGTCTTTTTAAAATGCCGTATGTTAATAAAAGAGTTTAAGGCTCAATAATCGCAAAAAAAAACAATCAACAAAAATATTTTATTATTTACAAATCATGTTTGCTAAGATCATTCATATTAATAAAAAGATTGATTACAGTTGTATGCTGTGACGCTTCCTCTTGTAAGTAGTTACTAGTTAGTCATCACATCCAATCAGTAACTGTTTCAGTATTACGGTAGATTAGTTTTTATAGTATTTCGGACAGGTAGCGACAGGTTACAAGTCAATTGACTACCAGGCCACTATTGAACATGTTTGACCTAGTTAACTGTTGCGAATTGTGCAATAAAATTAATGACTAAATGTATAAATTGATATTTTTTTTCTGCATCCATAACGGTAACATTTTCTCATTTGTCTTTCTGTTCAGTCATATATCAATACAATTAAGCAATAATAAAAAAGTTAGTTATTTTCCTTGTTGAGCAGAATCGATGTCAATATCAATTACTTACTACAACTTTTGGGGTTTGTTCCAATGAATTTCAAGGTAGCAGAATCTGGAACCTCACTTTTGGTCTCAAAACCAGATGGTTCTAAAATTAAGGTCTACATTAAACCTATAAATTTACCCTTTTAAGATAAGTACAAAAACAAATAAGCTTTTCTTCCTAATTAAATTTCAAGCGTGTTTAAACGCCCATAATGTTGAAAACCCTTTGCCAAGTCAACTAGTTATATTTCATGGCCCATAAAACACCACTGGGCCGTAAAAAATGACCAAACACTTAACTATTACGACACGTGTCGACGCCGTTAATTGTGTGCGCCCGCGCATAACACCAAGTCGATCACGTTGACACTGGCGAGATCAATCAGCCGGTGACGAGCTCACCGTTATGCCCACTGCGAGATTAATAGAATGTGGGCTAGATGCGAGAACGTGGAAGAGTAAGATGGACCATTATGAAAATACATTATATTCCGAAAAAATATTATGAAAGATGTCATTTTTCTTCAGGCTACTAAACGCGTATTTATAATAAGAGCTCTTTCCTTATTTCTGTGATGTTAATTATATTATAATAATACGTAGATACATTCGTATTGCTGTAACAAAGTTTCAAAATCAAAGCACATAAAATAGCCTAAGAACACCAGAAAAGTAAAAGTTTCTAGTTTTGGTAAAAACAACATACATAGGCCAACTTTTCACACTAAGGTATTTTTGACTTAAGTCAAAAATACGTACGACAAAATATACGGCACTATTTCTTTCATATCTAGCGTCAACAAATCCAAGTCAACTAGCATCTATGGGCCGGCTTCAAATGAACTGCAAGATTTACAATTCGCCCTTTGAAGTCCGGCGCTATGTTGCCTCGGTGTTGGTACACCGAGTTAACTTAATAGCTTAATAGTAATACAGTGACGTTTGTATCGGTAAGACTATTGTAGCAATGTATTTATACATTGCTAGGGGATGACATTTCTTTGCAGCTGACTGTACCTATTGGTACCATGTCGCTCGGAAAGTGCTACTGGGAGTTGCATGACTTGTAAACGTTGTCTGTAAAAGGGAACCTTACTTCATGCGAGCTGGCAGAAAAATGATTCTGGTTGCATTCGATCACTTACGTGAATTTAATATCAGTTTCAAAATTGTAAAAGAAACGTTGTTTTTATGGATACGCGTATCAGCTAAGGGTGAAACCAAATTGTTAAGTTTTGCGTACGTAACAGTTTTCAGCTTTATGTGGATCGGTCGATGCCAAGTTCTGTATTGTTTCGAGCTCTCAGCTTTCGGCGTCCATAAAATGCAACGAGTTGTCACTTCAAAATTCCCCATTTCTCTATATTCTTTCCACCGACTTCTATATGAAGTAAGAGTATTTAACAAAACATACCAAATGTAATTAATTTTACGACCACAAACAGTGCTATCGCGAACAAAGAGCATCAGCAGAAAGGTAGCCTCTATTTGTTTGTTTATAGCACCTGTAATATACACCATGGCGGAATCTAATGCTAACCGTAACTGCCCTTGCAAACTTAACACGAATAAAAGACAAGTGAATTTCATCTTTAAAGCTTAAATGTTAAGGTTCAGGTCAAGTCTTTCGTTATGTTGGTATATAAACCGCCAAAGTAAAGATGTTACCTTTTTTTGAAACAATAGCTTTTGGCCATAACAGGACAGAATGTATTGGAGCGGTAAAAGTTGTTTGTTCTATTGTTAGCACTATCTCCGGAACTACTGGACCGATTTTGATCGGCTTGTTTGGTTGTATGTAGAGTGGATAGGTTTCGTTAATGTTATGGGAATTCCGGTAAAAAGCGCTACCTGCGAACACTGGGTTTACTTTCACAAACCTTTCGTGATCAGTTTTGGTTGGCAAACAAGCACTTGGCTCCCTGATGGTAGTGATCACCTAATGATTACCACAGGCGGAGGTGCGTTTCCATTCCAGAGGCGAAATGAAAATCTCATTTATCTGTAAATACTTTTGCACCAATACTGACATTTCAAACCGGAATGGTCGTTGTGCTGGTTTCAGGGTAAGGTCGGGTCTCATACA
Source organism: Agrochola macilenta (assembly GCA_916701695.1). Lineage (NCBI taxonomy): Eukaryota > Metazoa > Arthropoda > Insecta > Lepidoptera > Noctuidae > Agrochola > Agrochola macilenta. The sequence goes on along the minus strand of OU753554.1, from coordinate 1,070,837 downwards.
GGACAAGTTTTACATTGAACTGCTTCATAAAATGTTTGTACTGATTTGAAATATGACATCTATGCCTCCACGGTACCCCGAAGTGTCGTTAATATTTCTTACATATCCTGATACATTTACAGCAAGTAAACTGCGTGTGTTTGCAGACGAGCGCGGACGCACGTCGCGGTCGGCAGGGCGCGCGGAATCCCGTGCGCTACGTGCGACAAGCGACACTCACGCGCATCTGATCACGCGTTACACCAGCTTATTTATAGGAGCTGCTATGTGCATGACGTCTGTTCTGTGGAGCTATGTACCCTTACAGCTATGTAAGGGTACATAGCTCCACAGAACAGACGTCTTCGAGGATGTAGAAGATTCTCAAATAAGTCGATCCTTTCTCTGGAGATGACAAATTAATGCACATAGATAGTCGTAGTGTGAATCACAAAGTGTTGTTTCATGGCCAAAACTTGTAATGGATCTTATGGAACTCTTTCATCCTTTCAAGAGATTCAAATTCAGGTAAAATTGCGTCTAAAATGTTTGTATGAGCTCGAATTAGTGACATAATGTTTTATTTAGTAAGAAACAGGCTGTTAGTGAGTTGGATTATTAACTTATTTCTCATTATGTTTCTGGATATAAGTGACGAGATGGGAATAATGGTCAGCATTCCCTAAAGTATTTTATGTTTTGTATCATTTGTGTAGATTGTTCTCCCACAAATTGTTTAACGCATCATGAGGAACATTACCACTATTATTTGGCTTTGAGTATAATATAAGTAAAACAATGATGTTATAATCATCCATAGACAACTATTTGTCACAATAATCATTGTAGTTCACCAACATTGCCAACACATGTTGCCCAATATTGGCGAAACAAATGACACAATGCATGAAAGTCTTTCACCCAAAAAAACAAAAGACAAACATTATCGAAACTTCTTTTAAAAATAGAATGCTTGATGAGAATTCTATTTACTTTTTAATTATTTTAAAAAGTATTTGACCAAAGAGTCTATGGATTACTTTTTAAAAGTTTTATGACTTTTTGTTTGTATATCTGTGTGTACAGTTAAGGAAACAGGCTTGAACGAGATAATTGCCGTTACCGGTCATAAAGGCGGCAAAGTTTTATTAGGCGTGTGTTTATTGCGGATTGCCGTTAAATATTCTAATATTTTCGAAACGTAGAGGTTCTTTTCTTAATGTTTGGTATTACAAGAATGCCGGTTTAAGTATTTGAGGTAGAGGGACCAACAAGCTGCTGTTTTGCGTCTTATGTGCCTTACCTTGTCTTTCTAGAGCTTACCATTCTTTTCCTTGCCAATACCAGAGCGTAGTTTCCCAAGCTACCATAGGAGACCATTCTTTCCATAGCTTACAATTCGAAATAACTACAAAATATTTACTTAATTTAGCCGAAAACCACTGCACCCTACGAATTCCCACATAAAAAAAGCAACACTTTCTTCCTTCCTAAATCGTCCTCATTCTTTAAAAACTAAAAAGATAGAAAGAAATAAACAATAGCGTTGTCCCACTTGTGCTTGAAGTTAGTGTAACTAGGTAACCGGTGCTCGCTCTACTTACAGTTTGGGTTAACTCGCCGCGACTCGCGCGCCTCTGACCTCAGCCACGGAGTAATTGTGAAGATGGCTCGCTATATGGACTTTAAGGCATCACAATCATGGAGTTTTATGGGGTCTTCTTTAGATCTTCTTAGTTTACTTATAAGAAAGCGAGTCGGCCATAGGCAGGCATGTTCAATGTAATGTGACAATATTTTATTTTGTAAGACTTCGTAACGTTGCTATATCATTACGGTAAGGCGCCATGACATTGCCATCCTGTTGATTTAAATTACACTACGACTGGTTTTGTAACAAACATTAATCAGTATATTTATTACTAGCGACCCGCTCCTGCTTGGCACCGTTTTTACAACTTACTTGACAAAACATCGAGATTTCTTAGGTAAACGTAACTAATATTTACGTATTATACACATAAACCTTCCAAAATAAATTCTCTAAATGTTGGCTTATCACGAAAAGCGACTTTGTTTTATAATTTTTAAAGATTATAATAAAATATGTATAGAAGATAACAGTGATACCAAGGTTCAACAAATAAAACTAACTATGTAACTTTTTCAACCTTTAGGTGGAGAAGTGAGTTGTCTATCATTTTTAAAGCTCTTCTCTAGCCAGTGACCACGCATACCGTATAAGCTCCAAATAAATGCAGAGTGCCAAAACGTGTGCGATTGGTCACAGCGCGGGGTCAAGTAGGGCGAACAGCGCACGCGCAAATATCCGTCACACTGTGACCCGACTCGCACGTTATTGCTGGCCGAAACAGTATGAACTGTATTATTGATTAGCTATCTACTTTTTTCAAACATATTTCGTTCGGATTTCAGCAACTTACTTGGGAGATTCCGGAAAAGATAAATAATCCTGGGTTTTTGGATGTCTCTTCTATTAAGTCTTATATACTTACATAGGTAATTATTAGGGCAGCTATCAAGAGATAAGCACTGAAATCCCGATGATCCCGACGTAGGTATTTACCTTGGTATCTACTGATAATATATCCTCTGCGTAGCTGCAAGGTAGAGAAAATATCATCAGTAGGGACCGAAAAGTGCGTTTTTATCGCTCATTGCCCTACCTACTTTATTACCCATAATACATTTAAATTAAAAGTTCTTTAGTTTGTGACTACTCATTTCAAAGTATTTTTTAACAGGATCTCTTACAACATCTCTTCCTCATTCAACCTGTTGTCCTTCACGTACTTCACAAAACATTGTTGCTACCTGTAGAACAACCCCAACAATTCCTTCAGTGCTATTGTCTCGTGCACCAACACAGTTTTGCACAATAACTTGCACAATGTGCCTGGATGTGCACACCTCCCATAGAGTCGTGGGCGGTCAATTGGTCACACTGTACTGTGCCACGCTTGAGTTTTTGTCACATCAGCTAATCAAGCTCACCTGATTGGCAGTCTGGCAATAATGGACAACGGTAGCGTGACAACTGAGGTGTTGCGACTATTGTAGATAGATGTTATTGTAGCGTCCACTCTGTCTGATGACCTTATTGTTATATCCGTGGCACGGCGCTCTTGCTATGTATATCGTTTATAAAATTAATACTCATTAGAAGAGGCAACGACCACTTGTAAGTACACGGCAGCCTCTATACGTAAATAAGTAAGAAGAAAAGCATATTCAAGTTCTTTATAGCAGACGCTTCCAACACCGAGGACAAAAGGATTGACGCATTGTCAACCTAAAAGACAATACACGACAATTTGACGACACGGTTGGCGCAGTGGCTGAGCGATCGACTGCTGCGCAACGTGTCGCGGGTTCGATCCCCGCACGGAACAAATATTTGTATGATCTGCAAATAGTTGTTCTGGGTCTGGGTATTAGTGTATGTGAGTTTCTATGTTTGTAAACGCACCCACGATACAGGAAGAAATTCTTAGTGTGGGGCAAAGTTTTTAAATAAAATAAAATAAATAACATGTTGTAATGATCGATAATTCAGTTAGCAAATCCTATACTAGATGGCGTTACTAGGCTCGCCACAATAGCTTTCAATAACAAATTTGAGACTATTGACAAGTGAGGGTGGCGGAAAAATAAATGAGACTGAAGAGAGGGCAGTTGGTGAAAAGACAGAAAAAGAACCAACGGTTGCTCCGTCACTAGTTGATTTTCTAGAAATTTGGGCTATCACTGTTTGGGAATCGTGTACATATTGTTGTTGGTGCAAGTTGTGAAATTGTGTGCGAGCAGTGGAAGTAACGGGGTAAGTGTTTGCGTCTATTTAACGAAGTGTAGGTTGGATAGTTGGAGATGTTGTGCAAGGCTGACTATTCTTATTTTGTCCTCAGCTTGCGGAAACGCCCTTATCGTCCAGGCATTAAAATATTGTGGATAAAGGTCCGACTTCAATATAAAGTCAAATATCAATACACGGCGAAATAACACCGACATATTCGCCACGGTAAATAAGGAACCATCTGGTCTCGGGGCTTAGCGTCGAACTGAGGTACCGAGTGCTCGGGTTCGATCCCGGCTCGGAGATATTCTTTTTTTTACTTTTATTTTGTTATAACATAGGTAACTGCTTTATGCTTATTGTTTCTTTTTGTTTACGCATCTGCATATTGTTTGTTTTGTTTCCGTTATTATTATTTATGTTGTCCGGCACTTGCCAATTAATTACCGTAGTTTTAAGGTGTTAGCATAGGTTTTTATTGCAAATGGTGCATTCATTAATTAAATTGTGTAAACCACCTATGTTTATCTTTCAATAATCAGTTTACTGGAACCCCGGTCATCACATCTCATGTAAGGACGTGTCGTTTCACCTGCACCACTGGTGGGACTCGACGCACCAATTTTCAGTGGCGGATACAACTGATAAGGCCCTACTTCCCTTGACATAGGTATTATGAAAATAAATCAATTCTATCGCCCTAGTCTAGTCGCCTCACAAAAAGCATGATGAATTTTAAAATAACAACTTCCTTAACAATTACATCACCAGCCATTGAACAGCCCAACCTGTCCGATTACCTTTATTGAGCACGTCAACACCCCGCCGGGTTCCAAAGTCAGGTCACAATGGCTGACCAAAATATTTACCATTCAGTCAGCTACCGGATTTTTTACCTTCAATACCTTTGAGCATTCAAAGGACACTTGTTTTCATTTCATCAAATTTATGGGTGTATTGTCGTCATAGCGATGTTTTACAACATTTAAAGAGCAGTAGCACCTTGCTTCGAGGAAACTCATTGTAGGTAAGGCGTGGAAATTACATTACTTTTGTTTTCTGAACGTTTTAAAATTCGGTAGTCTGAGAGATATTGTAAATTACGTGTTTGTACAATGAAGTTTGATAGGAGACCGACGCGGTGCCAGTCCCGGGTTATGAGAGCTTTAACGAAAAAGCTAAGGTTACTTACTTACATTTCCATAAAATGTAAATAAAGATGTAGAGTTAGAGAGAGATAGAACATAATAAATCACGCCTCTCCGTTGTGCATATTCTATCTATCTATCTGTCTACTAGTACATCCATATTTTGCCAGTCAAATAAGTTTCATGTAATAGGCGACGAGCCTATTGCCTTGCTTCTCAGATGGCATGCGAGGTGCTACTGAGAAATTCCTAATAGAAAACCCAAGCACAATTTTCCAGACCTGAGACCTGACCTGAGAATCGAACCCAGAACCTTACGCTCAACAGTTGCGCTTGCCCATTTCTTGTTGTAGTCTTGAGGCATACCATCATCTCTGTGAAGGTTGACAGCGACATCTATTCAGGCTTCTAAGAGTTAATCACTATCTTGCTAACAGCGACATCTAGTGAACATGCTTAAAACTTAAACAAAATGTTAGTGTTCAAATAAAATTATGTACAGAAATGTAAGCAATACGTAAATTTTATTTTATTTAATTCAATAGTATACATTGATTTGAAGCTTAAATTTTATTTAATCTATTTTTGTGTAGTCGATAGTATGCTGCTGCAAATAAAGGTTATAAAAAAGCTGAAAAAACATTTTCGAACTATCTCAAATAAGCGCCATCTAGTGAGAACTATACATAACATTCGTTCTCGTATGTGCTAAGAGATGTCACGGCAAGTCTCGAAATTAACTGTAAACAACAATAATAACAGCATTATGTTGCCATTATTTTACCATAATAGTACGGTACTATATAAATAGTGTTCACTCATTTACACAAAAAGTCAATATATTAATATTGTTTTTTGTTGAAACCCGTTATTTTCATCTTCGACTCAGTAGTATAACCCGATTTTTATAACTGTGCGCCTGTCAACGTTAAAATATTACAGTGGTTTTAATTATTAACAATAACAACATAACGAAAGAAAAGAAACATAGATAAAGAAATCACAAGACGAACAGAAAACGCCTGGAAGACCTACTGGTCCATGAAGGAACTATTCAAGGGTGAGTTGCCAATGGCACTGAAACGCAGGCTCATGGACATGTGTATTCTTCCCGTCTTATCCTATGGTGCACAAACTTGGTCTTTGACTAACATCCAGAAGTCCAAACTCAAGGTCTGCCAACGAGCAATGGAGCGCAGTATACTAGGAGTTAAATTAACGGATCGTGTTCGAAACACAATACTGCGCTCCAAAACTAAAATAACTGACGTGGCTCAAAAGGCTGCCCAACTTAAATGGGACTGGGCAGGACATGTCTGTCGCATGCCGGACAAACTGTGGGCCCAAATAGCACAAAACTGGTGCCCTGAGACAGTGAGGCGGGGTCGCGGCAGACCGCGTAGGAGATGGCGGGACGAGCTGGATAGGTTCCGTCAAAACTGGAAGGAAGACGCGCGGGCTCGCGAACGATGGAAGGAGTGGAGGGAGGCCTTTGCCCAGGAGTGGGACAGAGTAGGCTAGTAAAAAAAAAAAAAAAAAAAAAAAAAAAACAACATAACGAGTAATATGACAGAACTGTGGAGACGACACGAGTTGTGTAGAGCCACCTGCCACAGATTTAATACAGATGGTACACTGCAGTTTAGGTAGCTACAAGTACAACCTCCTGTACCTTATTTATGCAAATATTTATTTAAATTTTGATTTTGTTTACGCGGCGGGCTCGTTTGCTGGGCCAATTCAATAAGTGTAACGTAGTCAGAAGATCTAAGAGCCACGCGGTAGAAAGAGAGGTAACTTCTAGGTAGGTAATTAGCGCTGTGCGACCTGAATTGCACTTTATTGTGTCGTAGCAGGAGTCGCTTTTTATTTAAATGATTTTGCGGAGTGTCCCATCTGTTTTAATCTGTGGTAGAGCGTTGGGGCACTGAGGAGGTAACCGGGCGGGTGCATTCAATACTAACAACCTACGACTGTGACAGCTCCAAGCGCACAGTTAAAAAAATCGAGTTGTATGCAAGTTTCTTGAATATTTTTTAAGCTGGTTCTTTTTTCTACAACTTAGCTGCCAAATTGAAATGGAACTAAGCAGGCCCTATCTGCGGCGTATGATGGGCTTTGGTCAACAGTAACCACAGAGTTTCCCAAACAACAGGAACCAAAGACGTAGGCCCAGCAAGAGATAGTGGGACTGGATATTTCAGCCTAATGGATTGGCTTCAGATTTCAATAAACAGGATAAAATGGAAACAAGGAAGAAAGACCTGCTATCTTATTACGTAACATATTTTCGTAACCGATTACGACTAATCTTTTTCATTTTGACAGTTCAACAACATTCATTGCGTTGTGTACGTTGTTGAGCAGATTTTTTTTTGAACTTATGAAGCAATGGATTAGCAATCTGTTTCAAAACGATTCAGATTCTGATTGTATCGTGTATTACGCAATTCGGGTACAGGCGCTGCATTGGAACACGATAGACTCATAGTTAATAAGTCATCAGGCAATAATTAAGTTTTAGGAAGAATCTTCACATGATTTGATAATAGATTGCTCTGTTAGTAGGTAAGTAAAATATATACCTGCCTACTTACTTAAACTAAGGGTCAGGACAGTTGCACTATTGAGTATTAATCATCGATAGGTATAAGTAAAACTATGATTCTGAACCCTATCAACTGCATAAAATTTTTGATGTGCACCATCCTTAACAATTGCACCTTGTACCGGACGCACTTAGTTTTAAAGGGAAAAACCTGACTCACTTCGTAAATCATCACGCATTCACGACAGGTTTATAAATAACCTAATTTCAGCATGCACACACAAAACTCAGATAATTCAATCTCGTATTTTGTTTTGTCACCCGTCAAATTCGCATGTTTGAGTACCCATCCAATGGCGTAGTTCCGCATTGAGCGCGAAAATAAGCCTTTGTTTGAATTCAGCATTATTTTCGCGAAATATTTTCATTGTTTTATCGACGCGGACCGTTACGCGAATCGTGTTAAATTCCGAGAGGCCCCACTAAGAGGTTAATGACATTTTGTTACAATGGCTAAATGCTAGGTCATAGATTAGATTAGAGCTAGGTTTAGAATTTACTTGAGTACTTAATATTCATAGAGTTTAATTAAATTAGGTATACCTACCCACCTATCTCCTCTGTTCTGATAGGTACATACATAGTTCCTACCTACTCTTTTTATTCATGGTTGATTACCCGATGTCTCCTTCTCTACGTTGAAGACATAATGCCAACGTTGTAGTAGGTAGGTACAGGAGTGGCGTAATGTGCACCACGGTTGTGTGTATCCCGGATTCTTCTTATTATGCTGAGGATGATCAGCTACAGTTGGTAGGACGCCAACAATAGTCAGTAGCTGCCATTATAGACAAAGAAGAGTTTAACTAAAACGGAGTCAAGAATCAATAGGGTACATCGTGATTTTATAGGTAGGTACAAGAAAGACTGGGCTCTTTAAAAAAGAGAAGAGGTACTGGTTACCTTTTCTTGTACCTGCGATTCACTTTTTGTTAGAATTTAACAAAGATTAATCATCGTTCACAAGCCTTAAACTGTACAATAAATTAATCCCATCATATCTACAAAAACCTTTTACATTGCTAAAGACTAGGATACATCAAATTTGAATGAATCGAGACACCTAATGATCGATTCACGATCACAATTTACTTACATCACATTGAAAGTCATTATCTTATACAAAGTTGATACGACAGAGGGGCTTTTCTTTAAACTGCCTATACTAGGTACCATTTTCAAGCTCTGTACCAAAAATCAATTAAATAGGAGCAGTAGTTTAGTCGCAAATGATTTTTTAAGTTTTTGCCCCGTTTGAACACGATGTATCTTTCCTAACAGCTGATTATGTCTATACGCATAGGTCATGCACCTTAAAACGATAAATCTGAGTATAACCTATGCGTTGTTGCCGCTGTGACGCAAGTCACAAGTACAACCAAATATTTTCGCTAAAAAGATGACAATGCAAACAAGGAAGCAATAAATACACACACACTTGCATTTTCATTACGAGAGGGACAATCATCTGCAAAATACCACGCGTAAAAGAAATAGAAATAGGTCAGTGTGTTGCTATTGCATCCTAGCGATCGAGGGGCAGGGGTTGCGATCGGTAAGTGGGGCAGTGGGGCTTCTAAAAACTGGTTTTTTCAGTGCGCCGACGCTACTCTTTCGGAACGTACAAGATGTTACGTAACACGGTAGCACCTGTTCCACTTCCGTTTTGTCGAACTCGCGCGCTGACAATTGGGATTTTGTTTTGTTATTGTGATAGGACACTAAATAAGTTTAAGACAGTATTTCTTTTTTTATTGTGACAGGACACGTAACTTGGGATTATTATTATTTAGTGTTAGTGTTTTTTTTTGTGATCGATTGCTTTTATTGTGATACGACACGTAATTAAACTTTGGGTTTGTGTGTGTGTAATTAAAGTGTTCAACAATGCCTCGTGTAACTTACACGGCGTTAGAATACACTGACATGATTTTTAATTAGAAAAATAAATAACATTATTCTCTGTCGGTATAATTTGTGCATTCATGTGAATGACACATCGAGAATTTAATTTTTTTGTGATTGTTGTACTTCAAAACCTAAAACAAAAGCCGCGAGCCGAGGAGCCGCCGCGAGCGGAGGCGCCGCCCGCGCCACCGCCGCCGCGCCGGCGCGGGCCGGCGCGCGGCGGGCGGCCGCCCGCTTTGACGAGATAACACACGCCGACGCGCGCGACGTTGCCGCTGTCACCTAGGTATCTGTAGGTCAGTTAAATTTATTTTCAAAGGGTGGTTGCGTTTTACTCTGATTTGTAAGCTATTTAGTTTGTTTGAAAAAAAAAAAAACTCATTTTAGGTGCTTTTTATTTTTATACCGTATCGAATTAATACTAAACACGTATAGTATACGTAGTGTTATTTAATGCCCCTCTGTCATATCAACTCTGTATATCCCATAATATATGTCCATCACCTTCCGCGCCTTTCGTTCGAAGTGATCGGTCAATACGATGGGTTTCCTTGGCCGGGAACCGAACCAGGGCGTCTCCGTGGCAACAGACGACACAACATGTGGCTCCTTAATCATTCAGTAGTCGATGAATCGAGTGTTCATTGTAATTGTTGTTCCGGTTTAGAATTGATGGGTTAATTAGAAGTTTCAATGGTAGAGTATAATAATTGCAGATCAGCTTTTTGTAAGAGTATCTTCAGGGTCCAGGTAGGTACTGACATATTTCTGCCGCTAATTAATCAGCATTGCTCTATTACAAGCCTGTATTTTCACCGGTCACCGACATCGGCGCTATTGACATATTTCTGCCGCTAATTAATCAGCATTGCTCTATTACAAGCCTGTATTTTCACCGATCACCGACATCGGCGCTATTGACATATTTCTGCCGCTAATTAATCAGCATTGCTCTATTACAAGCCTGTATTTTCACCGGTCACCGACATCAGCGCTATTGACATATTTCTGCCGCTAATTAATCAGTATTGCTCTATTACAAGTCTGTATTTTCACCGGTCACCGACATCGGCGCTATTGACATATTTCTGCCGCTAATTAATCAGCATTGCTCTATTACAAGTCTGTATTTTCACCGGTCACCGACATCGGCGCTATTGACATATTTCTGCCGCTAATTAATCAGCATTGCTCTATTACAAGTCTGTATTTTCACCGGTCACCGACATCGGCGCTATTGACATATTTCTGCCGCTAATTAATCAGCATTGCTCTATTACAAGTCTGTATTTTCACCGGTCACCGACATCGGCGCTATTGACATATTTCTGCCGCTAATTAATCAGCATTGCTCTATTACAAGTCTGTATTTTCACCGGTCACCGACATCGGCGCTATTGACATATTTCTGCCGCTAATTAATCAGCATTGCTCTATTACAAGTCTGTATTTTCACCGGTCACCGACATCGGCGCTATTGACATATTTCTGCCGCTAATTAATCAGCATTGCTCTATTACAAGTCTGTATTTTCACCGGTCACCGACATCGGCGCTATTGACATATTTCTGCCGCTAATTAATCAGCATTGCTCTATTACAAGTCTGTATTTTCACCGGTCACCGACATCGGCGCTATTGACATATTTCTGCCGCTAATTAATCAGCATTGCTCTATTACAAGTCTGTATTTTCACCGGTCACCGACATCGGCGCTATTGACATATTTCTGCCGCTAATTAATCAGCATTGCTCTATTACAAGTCTGTATTTTCACCGGTCACCGACATCGGCGCTATTGACATATTTCTGCCGCTAATTAATCAGCATTGCTCTATTACAAGTCTGTATTTTCACCGGTCACCGACATCGGCGCTATTGACATATTTCTGCCGCTAATTAATCAGTATTGCTCTATTACAAGTCTGTATTTTCACCGGTCACCGACATCGGCGCTATTGACATATTTCTGCCGCTAATTAATCAGCATTGCTCTATTACAAGTCTGTATTTTCACCGGTCACCGACATCGGCGCTATTGACATATTTCTGCCGCTAATTAATCAGCATTGCCCTATTACAAGTCTGTATTTTCACCGGTCACCGACATCGGCGCTATTGCGACTTTTCAATTAAATCTCTACGTCGGAGTTACGATTAATGCTTTAAGAATACGTAAAAATATTTAAATGAACCTATAAAAAAACATCTTACGATGAGAAACAACATATGTTTTAAAATTTAATAACTAACGTAATTTTCTAACAAAATGTACCGTACTATTTTTCGGCAGTACTAGGTACACACTTATAACCGAAACACCGCATGCCACCTTCACGCGGCTGCCCACCGAGCGTGACGGTTCACCTGCGTGTCACTGTCACCCAATAGAACAGCACAGAGGGGCCACGTCTGGACGTCATGCAATACTCCCTTGTGCGCCACAGCAGGTGGAAGAGGCATTCAAGTCCAAGTCCAATTCGGACCGGTGACTAGTGCTCGAAAACTACCTTACTAGATTTAAATGTTGTAGTACTAAAACATACATACATAAACTCACGCCTGTTTCCCACAGGGGTAGGCAGAAACAACAGAACGTCACCTGCTACGATCCTTACAATACTCCTTTTTTTGTACAAATGTTGGTAAAAAATATTCTAGTGCGATAATCTTAGCAACGTGCAAAATTAAATAAACAATCATCTATACACTTGCAGCAGCAGCGGTGTTGGCCCAGTGGTAGCGGCCCCGACTATTGAGTTGTACGTCGTGAGTGCGAACCTAGGCAGGCACAGGCACTATACTTTGTGTATTTAATTACATCACCACTGCTCTCTAAACGGAGAAAGAAAGTATCGTGTGGATACCGCCTTGTTCTAGAACCAAAAAAAACGTTCGAAGATATGTGATATCCACCAACCCGCACTAGGCCCGTGTGGTGGATTGTGACCCATTCCCTCTCACAGAGAGGAGTCGGTGTTCCAGCAGTGGGCATATTACAGTTCAATTATGCTATACAATTGTAGATAATTACTAAATTGTAAACATATTGAACTGTACACTGTCGGACCGCGCGCCGCCCGCACGAGCCTAGCCGAGCACCCGGCTATGACACACAGTACGTCATCACGCTCATAGACGTAATCTGGAAGTGCAAACTGTACTTTTGATTTACATATTGTGAGCGCGTGCGCAGGCGACGCGAAGGTGATGGTGGGAGCGAGACAAAACACTGAAATTCTTGTAGGTATGATGATAATGGTGTTGAGGTGAGTACATTTTATACGGACGCTGGTGATGCCTGCGGATAATTGTTTTTTTATGTTTTTAATCATTTAATTCTTATTATTGGTTGAGTAGCATTATATGGTAGGTAAGTACTGTTTGTTTTATTTTATTTTTTTATGTATAATTCATTAAACCTGGCTTGGTTTCCGTATGTCTTTTTCGGGTGACCACTGAAAATCAGCGCTGTGCTGTGGGTCCCTATATCACAGCATCATGCTGAGTGGAAGCCTTCTTGTCACAGTCATGACGTGCCAGCAGCTGCCGACTATTTCTGTGTTGTACTCGTTATTGTATTTAAATCTAATGTGTTTTATTTTCTTGTTCAAATGAGATTATCTTTTTTTTTTATGCACGTGTTTCTGTGACAAATAAACTTATTTTTCTTTCTTTTTCTTACACTGACTTCACAACCGACAGGTCCGATGCAGTGATGCCAACTGCACAAACACCATTCCAGAAGTTAACTTAAAAAGGTTTTTTGAAGCCCAAATACAGAGGGTCTGCATATTATGCCCTTAGCGTACATGGAAGGTAAATGAAGTACTGCGACTTCGATCATTACAAAAACAATTAAGGAAAACATCATAATGGGTCCAACGGCCAACGCACAAACAGCAAAAGTGGTTTTAAATGTTCGTTAATTAACCCCATGAATAGAATCGTTTTGCCCAACAGTGGGACCATAATCATACTATTAAAACTTTATGAAGTAAGCCTTCTGCACTTATGTTTTCGTGGTGAGGTCTGAGGGGGCTCTAATACATATAAACGGGCTCCTTATTAGCGTGCCAACGAATCGGGTCACTGAAAGAATTGGGCCAATCGATACACTACATAATTATGGTAAATGAGTCGGGAATTAAATCCCTCCGTCTTTTATTTACAAGTCGATGAGGGATGAAATTGATTTGTGAGTTTAGACGAAAACATGCATCTACGAAATGGTGATGAATGGTGATGGAGTAATCCTTCACGAGACCCTGTTCATCATCTATATATAAATCTATTAATTGAGACCTTTCCAATGAGCCCAAACACGATACCTGTGCTGTAAGTTGGTAAGGTGGGTATCCTGCAAATTACAGGTGATGCTGCAGCATCAGTTCAAGGTTACTATGTTTTTCTAATATCATTGAAGTAACAATACACTGCTAACATCCATTCATCAACTAGAAAAGAGCTGATAATCTTCAAACGGCTGAACCGAATTTGATAAAACATGTCTAAGAACCATCGCTAGAAAACTTGCTTTCAAATAAAAAAAAACCGCATTCAAATCGGTTCACCCGTTTAAGAGCTACGGTGCCACAGACAGATACACAACATAGAGATAAATCTTATAAAACCCCTCTTTTTGCGTCGCGGATTACAAAATCAATTAAAAACAACTTTGTAAAGCCATACTTAAACTTGAACCCATCAAGCGTCTCCTTGTAAGCACTCAACGGCTTTAATGATTATATTTGTTGTCTTTTCTTTAATGTACAATCTTATGTCCATACAACATTTGTTAGGTAGTTTAATCATAATACGTACATACGATACAAAAACTCTTCTCATAAAACGGAATCGTTTCACTTTCCGAACCGGGAGTCGAACCCGCAGCATCCGCTTCCGCGGCGCAGTTAATAGCAGAGGAGATAATACCCGGTAATACAACGATGCAGCCACGGAGTAGAGAGGACATGGAGTACTAACATGCGGGTGACGTTGGCAGCAGACGCTGGTATTTAAGCAGTGTACTCGTATAAAGGTGCAAATAAAGAAGTGGTGGCCCAGTGGTAACGGCCCTAACTTGAAACCCAGGCAGGTGATTTACCGTGTAGTAGTGAGGATTATGCTACAAAGGTGCAACTAGTCTGCGATTGATTGACGTCAGTCACTCGATACTGATCGCTTCAAAACATATTCGATATCGATCGCTGGTCGACCTTTGGACGGTCATTGACGTGAAATGGACTCCATCAAACGACGTCGAAGTATAATAGTCAGCCGACCGTAATACGGTAGTCCGGCACGACCACTCCATTTACACAACTTCATGGGTAAACTTAGTTACTAAAGTAATGCTATTGTAGAGGAAGAACATTGTGTAAGTACGAGTAATGTTCAGTGTATAATCTTAATATTAATGTTATATTATTTACTGCTTGCTTTCTCTAATGAAAGAGCAGACCAACGACGTTTAATGAGTTCTACAAGTAAATACAGAGTTCGTATCAATCAACTCAGCCTATCGCATCGCTACACAGCTGGGCCTAGGCCTTTTCCAGGCTGTTCCACAACACCATGTCCTCCGCCTTCAGCGTCCAGTCTGTCCCAGCCACGTTTATAAAGTCGTCAGTTCATCGAGCTGGGGCGTCCCACACTACGCTTGCCGATACGCGGTCTCCACTCCAGAACTCGTCTGCTCCACCAATCATCGGTCCTTCGACAAACGTAGTTCGTATAGGTAGATAAACTTTTTAAAAAACTGACAGACATTCAACAGCATCTTCATACATAAATTAATAGTTTACCTCCGAAAGAACTGTAAAATAATTGCCTCGCAAAAAACGAAGGCTGTGCGGCCCATAATCGGAATAATTAAGTAGATATAACCAAAAAAGTCATTACTTTTTGTTGAAATAAGAATTCTGCCTGCATTTGGAAGAGTGAGGTCATATTGTACCTGTGTCGACGAGGTCAACAAACTTGGATCTTGAAAGACATATTTTTTATGTTCAAGACTTCATTTTGTAGTAGACAGCACCCTAATTGCGTAACACACGATCAATCACGATCTGTTAAATATTGACAGTTCAGCAACATTCATTGCATTATTTACGTTTTTGAGCAGACAAATTTTTCGAACATAGTGAAGATTGGGTTAAATGCTGGTGGGCAATATGCTTCAAAATAATTCAGATTATGTTTGATCTTGTGGTACGCATTGAGGGCGCAGGAAAGGTACAGGTTCGAATTGTAAAGGTGCAACTTGAATGCGTGCGGTAATGATCGCTATCAGAACATCATGATAACCTTCTAGCTCTAGGTTTCACTGCAAGGCAAAGGGCTTTTTAAATACAGAAATAAAACATAACCCTGTCTTTACCATCGCGCAGTCGGTTAAAAAGAGCAGTGAGTGCCACTCTTGCGGCTGCCACTGCCTATCAGCAATTCCGGTTTATCCTAATTTACAGATTTTGTCACGATGATGCTATTTTCCTTATCCAAGTAGGTAGGTTTCCAAGTCAAGGACGATACCAAACAAACATTTTCCTCATTTGTTTCTTCACATTATTTTCTAATCATTCAAGGTAGGTTACCTAAATTCAAAAAAGTATATTCTTAAGCAAATCCACTACCAGCTTTAATTGACCGTGTTTATTCAAATAGCAACTATAATTCTTTACAGTTATATGAAATGGCTATAACACGGCAAATTAACGTAGGGTGTCAATTTGCTTAACAATTAATTTCCCTTTTTTTTTAGTTTATGAATACTAAAAGAATATCCTTTGCGTTAGGTACATAAATTGTTGTTATTCCAACAATTTGACACGAATAGCTTCTTGCCGTTCAGAGGGCCTACTCCCTAAGCAAAATCCGTAGTTTCGGCCGTCGCGCGTCGTTACGGGCGCTTATTTCTCCGTCTCACTTACAGACATACTGTAAGTCAGAAGGAGAGCGAAACGCCCGTAATGACGGCCGTAACTACAGATTTCGCTTAGGGAGTAGGCCCTCTGATGCGCGATATCAGTGCGCATCGATAGTTCATTCTTTTTTTTTTGGGAATATTTATTTTACCGATGATGGTAGGTAAATGCTTAATTAAGGTTAATTTATAAGTTTATCGGCATTTTATTATATGCTTTGTATCAATGTTAAAAAAACAATACAAAACATATAATAAAATGCCTTAATAATGATAGGTTGTAGTCAAAACAGTTTTGTCTATAGCGGATATAAGATTTTGTCGCGAGTGTGCACATGGTCCTTTATTTCATAGAGCGATGGTCTGCCCAATAGTAACGCCAGTTTTGAACTCTGTTGCAAATCTATGCACAGTTTCACATGCGTTTTAACTAGAGACAAATTCCAGATGGAATTACCCAATAACACTTTGCCCGGCCTGGGAATCGAACCCAGGAACCTCATGCTCAGCAGGAGCGCTTGCGACCACTAGACCAACGAGGCAGTCAAGTTTGTAATAATATCACTATTTATTTAACGTTTACTAACAGGTAAAGCTTAATTTTCCTCCTTCAAACATAAATAGAACTGCAGCGTTCTGAATAGCCTCAAGACTCCTAGGTACTAACTCACTGCACTTTATCAAGGAAAAACCTTGCCTAGTAACATTACTCTCATTATATTATATAACGCGCTGGAACTCTTTCGATTTACATGTGTCGATATTTTTTGTTGAAACCAATTAATTATTGGTACATTCTGCAGGTGTGCGATAATTGTGATAAATAACACAAGTCTCTTTTTGTTTATTGAATCACTAAATTGTTCAATACGCGTAGCAACTGTTAATTGACTAAATCCTCTATGAATTAAATTGTTTTTTTTTTACTGTTAATCGGTAATTTTTGTCTTTCTATTAGCAGATGGAAGTTTTTCCACAAAATAAATAACTGCCATTTTTTTCTTGTGGTTATTGTGAAAGATGGTATTATGTCATCATAGGCAGCGACATCCGTGAGTGATGTTCTGTTTGCAAAGCGCAGGTATTTTCTTTTCTTAATTAAACATTGCTCAACACTAGGATTTCTCTTTAAATATGGAGAAAATTTACATTGTCTTTTTATCTAGTTTATAAAGGTTGATTTTTTGTGATGGGGCGGTAAGGACAGGTACTTCGCACCTCCTAATCCTCGGTAGGTTATCGCTACTAGAATACGGTCTTAGAATCCTTAACTTTTTGAACGGCATTCACCGATTTTGATTAAAATTACGATCAGCAAGAAAATTAGTAGTTTTCACAAGAACTTTTTTGTGCCAGTCGATCCTGTTTCTAATAAGGATAAAAAAACTATTGGATATTATTACTCTATTAACTCTTCAAATATTATAGGTACACCTATAGCGATTTGGGTATTTTTTATAATAATACGTGCAGTTGCTCTTGGAAAGCACCATTTGGTGAAGTGGAACTGATGATGAAGACCACATATGGCTACCGGAACTACTCAATAATAAGTATTTCACGGGTTGCGATTCGATTACATTAATATGAATACCAATCAATTTATGCTCGTCACAATGTATATGGACAAGTGGAGCTGATGGTGAAGTACCAAAAGAACTCCTCAACGATTAACGTCCCTGCTTCGGGAAAAGCAATGTTTTGTAAAAGGTGATGAGTAGTCAACATTAGGCTATTTTAACTTAGATAAATTACAAACTGACCCACTAAAAAGCGAAAAATAAAAACTTTTTACAAAAAAAAAACAACCAACTTCCGACCGACTCACTACATAGTGAAAAATAACTTAAATTTCGGAAGCCGGTGGCAAATAACGAAAATAGAAAACCAAAGACACCCGACTTCCAAAATTTAAGTTATTTTTCACTATGTAGTGAGTCGGTCGGAAGTCGGTTGTTTTTTTTTGTAAAAAGTTTTTCCTGTGGCTACAATGGTTAAGGTAGCTGTCCTTACTGCCCCATCTCAAAAATCCACAAGGTACTGTCCCACTTCAAGGCAAAAGCCTCCTTCTCTCTTGACCACACACTTCTGTTAGCAGAGAACATTATCTTTTTTTGTTAACCTATGTTGTCCCACTGCTGGGCAAAGAAGATCCTTATTTTTACATTTTTTTATATATATACTCACGCATACTTACTTCGTTGATCATGGCGATGAAAACTCGTCGGAGCTGCAGCAGTATATAGATCATGAAGTTCATGTAACTTTGAAGTGGCGGCGTTTGGAAACTCCATAGTAAAATACGATGCATTTTCGTTACGATTTGTAAATCTTGTTGATTGAACCAATTCAATTGATTCAATTTAAGGTTTCAAAAGCTAGTTTCGTATTTTGAAATTTTCTAACTGTTTTCAAAGGCTCGAAAGACTCAACTGCGTTGATTGAGAGTACCTAGGTAGCAGATAGGTACTGCGCCAGCCATAGAGACAAGCCGTCCTCACTAATTGCATTTAAATGACTTCGTCCATTACTACGAATAATAAGTATGTCAATTAGTTCTTTGCTTTCATTCGTAATTAATCTGTTACGTAGAGCGCAGTAACAGGTATTCTATTGATGAAATAAATTATCTTGTTTTATCGTTTGTTGATGTCTCGTACGGTGTTACTGGTACGGCTATGCTGTTACGTTTGACTTTAAAAAAACCGAGAGGTGTCGTGCGTGTGACACCCGGTTGGAACGAAGTTCCTTTTGCTTTTGCATACTTGGCGAATGAGAGCTAGACCAAAAAAGTGTAATATTTTGTCATGACGGTCAAAATGTTACAGTTTTTATGGTTCCGTATGTCCGAATGAAACAACCAAATCCTTATAGGATCCCTCGTCTATCTGTCTGATCGTCTGTCACAGTCAATTTGCTCCGAATAGAATGGACCGATTAAGTTGAAAATTTGTACACATATCAATTATCGTGACCCAAACACGATGTTACGTAAATAAATGAATTTTAAATATGGGGGTCACGTTTGGGAGACAACTATAAAATTAAATAGAAGTTTTGCGCAACGTGTCACATGTCTATTGAAACTGTGAAGGTGTCACGTGTTTTCTTATATAAACAGTCTATATAAGTTATTTTGTAGTTGGAATGTTTGGGAGAATATATTTTTCAGCTACAGTGTTAAGTTTGTTCTTGTTTCGATCTAACTCTCATTCGCCAAGTGTGCAGAGTATAACGTTTGATAAGTAAAAGTAGACTTTGTCACTAAACACAAAATAAAATCACAATAATTAATTTTTAAATCATTTATTTTTCATCGAAAAAATATCCTCCGCTACAAATATGATTAGGATGACGATGACCCGGTATCGTGTAGACCTACACGTGCGAATGGAATGCGTAAGTACAAACAGACTGGTCGTGAACAGGGGGCTTTATAGCGCAGCCTGAAGCAGGCACAAGGAACTTCATAGGAATTGCATGGCAAGATGGTGCAGTAGAGGTAAGTGAGATGGACGTTTTTCTTTTTTTAAAGAAAACCTTTCATGTGAATTTATATTATCTGTGTTAGAATTTATGAATCCAGTTCCAATTTTAATGTTTCACATATTGATACTGGAACCCGCTGCGTCATTCTACCATATACTTGATAAGGTCCTTGTGCCGCTTGAAGCTGCGTGGATCCAACAGAAACGAATCGAAGAGCAAACTGATATGCGACAGTATTTACGAGGAGCAACGTTCGAACACAATGTAAACATAAAGTACTATGTAGCTATTTGTTCTAGAACCCCACGCGCCTGCATAAGTGCCAATACATTTCATACAAAATATGTACTCGCACCCACAATCTGCCGCCTACAGCCACCTCAACAAATATACTTACTTTAAACAATAAATATAGACAAAAACAAAACAGATGTTCGCGTCCATAAAGTAACTACGTATATAATAAATCTTTTACAAATAAAATCTCCGATAAATTTCATCTAATACGTGGACTTAAATTACAATATATACAAACATTTAAACATAGTAATACGACAACTGGATGAAGTACTATTGTACCCTGTTATTTACAAAGAAAACGGTGTGTCTAACACACTACAGAGACTGACAACCAGCCACTGATATTAACAATCCTGACAGGAAACTGGCTGCCTCGACTCAATATTTAAAATTCGCCGTAATAACCCAAAAATAACCTTTGTAACATTACATAATATAATTTATACCCTAATAAAGGATTCACATTATTTACCTCCGTGCATTGTTTTTGCCAGACCATTGAATTTATAATTCTTCTGTAATAATTCGATCGTTCTCAACATGGCTGCCGCCCCGCTAAAGATCAGGGGAGCGTTACTTGTCCTTGGGACTTTAGCATTTTCTTTGAAAACTAACACTCGGATAGGGGCAGCAAAAGTTTGGGAAACTTAGACCATAATAGTGTTACCGATGATACTCTCTTTGCCATCCAATAGTTCAGAGTATCCTGACTCGTCGCTGCAGGCACTGTCATTATCACCAGTGTTTTTAAACACTTCAGTTTCTGTGCTTGAGTTGAGGCTGTCAACATCGGTCAAATTGTCAATGAGAGATTCAAACTTCCCTTCAAAGTCTGATATGATATTAGAATCTGCACGCAGTGGGGGATAAGTGGACCTTCGCCTGAAGGTGTTCTTTTCACCGATCGGGACGTGGTTTACTTCCTCAGTGACGTTGGTGTCAGAGTTATTTATAATGTGCACAGAGTTGTAGCTTCTATTGCTGCTCCTCATATCGTTATGTTCGAAGCTCTGTTCCATATAAGAGGCAGTAGTGTCAGCATGTTCCTTCTGGTCTTCCTGAGGGAATGAGGGCAGGGATGACGGCTCGGTGTCAGTCACCGTGCTGGCGGTCTCGCAGCCCGAAGAAACAGATCCGTCGTCGCTATCCGTGACGAGGTAGTTACTTTGCATCAGCGCCTTACAGTCGCCCTCAGCCACCGCGTTTTCACTCAGTTCGTTCGATTCGGCAATCGCTTCTAGCAATCTCGTTTCCTTCTCTCCATCACTATGACTAGTATCATCGATACGTCCATTCTTTTGGCTCTCCTTTACCAACAATTCCAGGAATTCATCGGAGACGGTGACGGTACCGCTTCCAGAGTCGGATAGCGTTCTATTGATAACTCCCTCGGGACATGATGTTTTCCTCGGGGACTTTATATCGGGCCGTCGTCTGTCGAGCGTTTGCGAGGAATAGAAGTTGTCCATCGTCAAAGACGTTCGTGACCAGGGCTCGCCGTTCTGTTTAGCGTTCATCTCCGCCTCCTCTTCATCTTCTTCCGAACATAGTTCTTCAATAGCTCCCAGTTTTGGAGCTGATTTTGACCTCTCTAGCGGTGGTCTGTAGTTCATAGCTCCGACGCTTAGCAGGATTTTTCTGCGAGGCATACTTGGATTATCATACACACTGTTAGCAAGACTGAGCCTAGCATTTTGTTTTGAGATTCTGTCCTTTTTGAATTCACTTAAGGCCTGCTTCAGTTTGACTTGAAGTTCCTCTGTAATCTTCTTTGATATTGATTCTTTGGTGCAAAGGACGGCGTGGCAACGGAGCTCGTGCTTGAGCTTCTTGCCCTCGTGACGGTACACCCAGCAGAATAGCTTGGGGTAGTGCGGTGGGCTGGCACAGTACGTGATGCGGTGGGACCAGTACTCGGTGAGTCCGTGCTCTTTGGTGAATCCCTTGAGGCCGGAGTTAGTGACCGACAGCTTCATCACGACGTCGGGTTTAGTCGACTGCTGGTAGTTGCGCCACAGTGTTGCCAGCGGCTTCTCGACGCAGCTCTCACCTGCAACAAAGAACACGTGGTTATTATTTTAGTCTTATGGAAGCTTTTGCAGCGTTTTTATTAAAACCAGACATCACGTATACATATGTGTGAGTGTGATTTAGAGGATATGTTAATCTAATATGCTAAATACCTGTCTAGCTGGTCTTGAATGATTATCGATTTGTTTAAACTAGAATATCAGGTTTTTGTGATCATCTACAAGGAAAATATTATAGATGCTTAAAAGTATTACCAACGAAAGCATTTGAGGACGGAACTGATTATTTTAAACCTTTCAATCTTAGCGTGATATCAAGGAACATGATTCGGTTCCTCATAATGTATGTACATATATTTGCTGATAATATCTAATCAGAGTGTAGAACAAGATACGTTCGCCCACTTGCACATTGTAATCTGTGTGAACATAGTCTGTTATTATAATGATCTGTCGATCGAAACGATCGAAACGTTTCGAGGTGAACTGGTGAGAATGTAGTGAGTGAGATACATTTATTAACGCGGTCTCCGTGACATGGAGTCCAGTTTTTGATAACGTCAGAGTTTATTGTATTTGTAAATTTGGACATGAGAACGATTTTTGGTGTTTTAGAAGACTGAAATGAGAAGGGTAAAAACGACGTCAGTTAACCGGATTTCAAAACTTGCTTCCTTAGTTCAATAACAGACTTTGAATAAGCTATTCTGTGTATTTGCCTTAGTAGGATAATTCTTCTAAGGAAAATATCTCCAATGTTAAGATCAGATTTACCTCCTGCTCAGGCTTATAGCGACCATTGGTAAGTGTGACAGTATAAGGAATCCTCGTTAACGAAAGGACCCGTAATGTTACAACACGGAATAAAACTACGACCCTTAAAAGTTAACCAGACTTTGTCCTCCATTATGCGAACGTCACGGTGCTTGCACTAGAAGCTTTATGTTGAGACTTGTCACTTTGTTGGAACATTCCATAGCACATGCACATGGAAATTGTTAATCTGGAAGTTTGTGCAGAAATCATTACGATTTTACCCAAATAAGTTAATGATGGATGATTTTTTTAACTGAACTCTGGTTATTTTTTGGTTATGTTGACTGTTATGGAGTTAGGAATGTTAGGATGTGGTAATTCGTTGTTACTTCGTTTAAAAAATTAAATAAATAAATGCTCTCGTGTTTATTCTTTAGAAATCTTGTTACCCAATAAAATGGAAACAGGTAAAAAGTCTCATAGGCTATATTTATGGCATTTTCTCTATTGTTAGTGTTACACTCGCTTGGGAAATTACTGAGACTTGTTTTATCTAAACTCGATCGGAGGAAGTTGAGACTGTTGAGAAACAGCGAAAAGTATCTGACACGCACACGGAACCGCGGGATCAAGGAAATAAGGTAATTGCTTGATATTAATTCATTACATAATCCAGTGAATTTTCATTCGTCAGAGAGTATTGTGATGGCGGAATTGCTGAAAATATATCTTGTTGTGATAGTTTACAGTGCCATCTGTAGGTATGACTATTGGGTCTCGTTTGTTTTAAAGTTAGTACTCGAGATACAGATATATGATAAATATAGTGCATATGTTTAAAAATTTATTATGTAAGTATGACGTGCGTTTATAACGAGTCCGATCACAAAACCCACGCGAACATTTTTATTTGACTTTGCGAAAAATGAGAATATATTATAAATAGATCTTAAGTGCGTGCATTTATGATAGATTGATATTACAATAATTTTTGAAAAATTTAAAGAGTACTAGAATTTTAATTAGAAATACAAAATAAATAAATTCTACATTCTTATAGGCATTTGTTTAAGATACACTCGTATATATTCAACAGTAGCAGGCTCGACAGATGTCGTCATGACCTCAGTAGGTATTGTAACAAAGTTGCCATAGAAAATGCACAAATATTCCCGGCAACTTTTAAAATTTTTGATTCAGGCTATTACGAACATTATTATTTTATTTTATTAACATTATTATTATTTTAAAACCAAATTTGCCAAATCAGTCCAGTGGTTCTGGAGTTATGCGCTTCCCGACGGACATCATTTCATCCTAACTAATATTATAAATGTGTGAGTGAGTTTGTTTATTTGTTTGTTTCCTACGCTTTCACGCTAAAACGGGTGAGCGGCTTTGGATGAAATGTGGCACATGGGTACACCATGACCTGGGGTAGGAAATAGGACTTTTTATCCCGATAGTACATCCCGAGGGCTAATTACCGACCATCACGCGGGCGAACACGCGGGAAAAACTATTTTTTATTATACGGATTAAGAAGTTTCACTAATATTACGCCATACCCAAGTAAATTGTAAATGCCAACTACAATATTGATAGTGTAAGTAATAGGTTCTGATCAAGTCCGCTAAACAGATGATTGTTATGATATCATGATCGGCGGCCGTCGTGATCTGATCGAAGTGCTAACGTTGTTAGCAATATGTTAATTACTAGGTGGAACATGATCCGTGTATAAAATGTAACATGTTGTAATTTACAAATTGTTTGCAATTATTCGTATCACGTTCAGGAAATGTAAAAAGTTTTGCCAAGCACTTTTTTTCAGAAAACTGATTAGAACTAGGAATTATTTCTGTATCGTGGGTGGTATTTACTATGTAACATAAATCACACGTGCGTCTTGAAACAATTATGCAATATAAAACTAAAGATTTTACGTAGAAATATATAACACAACCTGTTTACAATAATTGCTAAAAACCAATTGCTCGTAAAGTTGAGGAATTATTGCGTGAGAGACATATGTAGCAAATGACGTCGTGATGCTGACTTAGGCGTCAGAAAACCTCAATACTCAGTGAACTAGCATGGTGATTAAATCCCGTTCCTCTTCCTTTTTTACCTGCCTTTATCCTAGAAGGATGAATGAATATCTAGGCTCATATATTTTCGACAAAAAGTGTATTCAGTACTTTTTTCACCATAATAAGGCCGAAAATCCAAACCAATCACGATTAAAAATGTTGTCAGGCTTGTAAAGCCTTTGACTGGGCGCCATGGCCCCATAAATGCAGCGATCAAACAACCCATAAAGTCATGGGATAGGACGCTACGACCCCATAAAGCAGACTCGTAAAACAGAAGTAACAATGTAACGAGTTTATTTACTTTTAATTGTACTGGTTAATTGTATAAGAGCAGTTAAATAGGCGGCGAAAAATCTACAGAGGCAGATCATGGTAGGATGGATAGCAGCACGGGAATGTTGCCATGTTTACCACACTGGGAAAACTGATTGGTGATGGCAGGATCTACATTATGTTGCTAATTAAATAATATGTACGAGTATATTTTTGTAATATTTTATATGCTCACATTTTTACACCTTTTCAAACTAAACTCGCTCCGTGCCGATAAAATGCGTTCCTGACACCTCTCAGTTGGACACGAATAGGAACAAATTGAGTATAAATTCGTAAAACATGTATTCTTTTGTACCTACTCAACTGACAGGTGGAACATAGTCTCTCGACGGCCGGAATATAATAAAGTATTTCAGACACAAGTAGTCTGTGGGACTCCTTCCTTTTTATTTTAGTTTGCTGTAGGTAGCAAGTAACACGCAAGAAGCGATTGCATAACACGCAGAAACTACAGAGCGTCACCTGTTACGATCCTCACATACTTCTAGACTAAAATAAACACAATCCAAAGCCTTCTAATTACCTAATTTAATTAAATGTCAAGTAGAAGATCCAAGGGGTTTCACTGTCATTTGCAGGCGATAAGGTCCTCTTCAGATGCCGATTGATAAAGCTAGTCCCATCTAATAGGTTTTTTTTAATATATTCTATCTTGCTCAACTTAGCGACTGAGTATTTGGGTTCTGTGCTACGGCGTTTTAGGGGTTCGATCTTCGTCTAAACTATTTCTGTGGCGTTCATGACCTAAATAAATACTAAATAGGTGTTCGGATCTCGCTGTTTGTGCATGTGAGATGTGTGTCCGGAAACACACCCACGATAGAAGAAATTCCTAGTATGAGACAGCGTTTTTTTAATATCCTTTTTTTTCTTTTCATTGACGTTACGTAAGTAATCTTGAGGGATTCGGTATTAGGCCTCGCTCGCCAGTTAAACCCATTAGTTGTCGAGCTGTAGCTGCTACTGAAAACTTTATTTAATTTCAAAGTATTCAAATAATACAACCTTAAATACATAGGTACTTTATCGATGTAACCTATAAATAGTATAAAGAAATCGGGAAGCGATTCCAACCGTGACACTAAAATATTATTCGCAAAGTGAACAGTTTATTAAATATTGCATGTAAATCGGCGGTACCCGAACTTGTATTTACATAAGTAATGTATTTTTCACGATTTTACATAAATTATGATATTATTCAGGTGTCAATGTTAACATTAACATTGAGCACGTTTTCTTCAGACGATTGAAAGCAATTTTTTTTTTTATGCAATCGAATTTGTAAAGTAACCATTTTGTTTTATAGGGTTTAAACAAATGAGTTGAATAGGAAGTTCTTTGCGAATCACGTATAATTTTTATTTCGTAAGCTGATATACCTTTAGGAGTAAAATATCGTTTAGTCTCGAAGAACAGCCAACTCGGTATTTGAACAGTTAAAAATTCGAAATTTAATAGGCAGTTAAACATTTTTTTCTTTAATTCGGGGCATTCATATACTATCTATTTAATTTTAAAAGCCAAGTAAATTGTACTTACAAATTACTTAACATCTACTTGACAGATTTTAATTGCATAACCTACTTAAAATAATGAACTGGAAATATATTTTTACAGAAAAGGTCCGTACTCCATAATTTAAGCTGGTTACAAAACTTTGCAGAATGACCTGCGAGTTTGAAAATTCGAAAAAGGAGCGTTGGAACATAACTGACGTGAATGGAGTTTATTGCGACAATTCTTTGAGTTTTGTTGCAGAATCGAACTGCCGGCATTGCGTATTCCCCGATACCTATGTCACAAGAATAATTTATACATAGGCAGTTAACGTTAAAGAATTTATTTATCTGACATTTATTTTCTAAAAATTCGTTTCGACATAATGAGAAATGAAAATAATGAACTCATTGTGCTGGAAAAATAGTAATGAACGTAACATTGTATTTTTAATACGTAATTAAAGTTGATTCTGTTCAAACTAAATATTTATTCTGCAATAATTTCATCCTTTTTACTACTAAAACATAGCAATTTATTTAACTGTCTAATTTCTGCAAATTATTCAACTGTCAAAAGTGTAATTCTGCAATAATTCGCACGTGTCACACTACACTGGTGGGTTGAGCAACGATGACTTCACTCGGGTAACGGCTGGACCGAGCGTTGTGTTGTGTAACGTAGTACGCATGCGCGAGTGACCACTACCGGAGATGTTGCGGTCAAAGGATATAGTGTTGATGCTGGGTTCGTGTTACAGACGGACATTGTTTTGTTTACTTTGTGGACTGACGATACAAATGATTTTTGGGAGTTGAAAGATGATTTTTTTTCACACAATGTGTGTTAGGGGAACAGGGCGGCAATTCTCGTATTTTTAAGAACGCTCGCATTCTCATATCTTTTTCAATCTGTCAAAAACATTTTTTATGTTAACATATAACATAACATTCACCGAAGGGTAGGGCACAGGATAGCAATAAAAATAAAATTGACGTTCATTGTCACTGAGGTGAGACTACGAGTAAGTTTTGAAAGTTGTTAATTACGGAAATGGGCCATCTGTGTATGTGTTGTAGTAAAAAAAACGTACTCTCAGCTTCTCAGCCAGTCATATAAGTGATTGAGGAAGAGAATAATTAGTTTTGTGTTAAAACTATTTTCAGCAAAAAAAAAATCGTATCTCTATTTAAATCGAACGTGGTCTTAGTGCAATTGAATTAAACAATTTCTTTTAGTTACTATTTGCTACTTGTAAGTCTATAATCATCGTCAAATGGGGACCGCTCAAAGTTTTTCTCGAGGCATAAGTGCAGGGTTGACTGTCAAACTTTCTCCCACACTTATATCGTAAGCTGTCAAGAGCAAGTCTAATTATATGAATGAATGCTGGTTCAATGTACTCGTGCACTAGTTATATCACACGGTGATGCTCACTTTATTTGCTGTATGTTATATCAGACATTGCACCAGTATTCATTTCACCGAAGTGATTAGTCAGTGTAGTTCCCGGTTTAAAGAGTCATTTTTCCTGTGAGTTGTATCGGAAATAAAAACCGGCCAAGTGCGGTCGGACACCGCACAATGAAGGGTTCCGTAGTTGGGATGAGTTTATCCTAAAAACAAACTTGTTGTTGAAAAATATGTTGTCCCATACATTCCAACTGCAAATGTTTGTACACACAATATTGAGAGATTTACCATGTTTTTTTTAAGACCATAGCTTCTTATAGGTTTTTCTGTAATCTATGAGTAGGTAAATAACCATTCTGAAAAAAAAAAAATTTGGCTGTAGTTTCGGATAAGAGGGGAAGGGACAATTTTCATATATTTTCTTAAATATCTTTAAAAGTATTAATTTTAAAATTATCAAAATTATAAGATGAATTGGATAATC
This sequence comes from Agrochola macilenta, assembly GCA_916701695.1. Classification (NCBI taxonomy): domain Eukaryota; kingdom Metazoa; phylum Arthropoda; class Insecta; order Lepidoptera; family Noctuidae; genus Agrochola; species Agrochola macilenta. Next base: position 1,042,052 of record OU753554.1, on the reverse strand, counting down.
TAATAACTACTATAAAATAATGTGGAGCTCGTGGCTTAGTAATAACAGCCGCACGGGTGGATCCATCAGGTTAAGCTACGCTTGCCAGGGTTGGACCGAAGATGGGTGATCATCTTTACTTACCGAGACTTCTCCGTGCCTCGGAAAGGACGTTAAGCCGTTGGTCTCAGCTGTCATTCGTGGATCTTTGACAGTCGTTACGGGTCGTCAGAAGTCCGAAAGTCTGACAACCAGTCTTACCAAGGGGTATCGTATTACCCAGTTACTGGGTTGTGAAGCTCAGATAGGCAGTCGCTCCTTGTAAAATACTGGTATTCAACTGCATCCGGTTAGACCGGAAGCCGACCCCAACATATTTGGGAAAATGCTAGGATATATGCAGATTGATTTTTACTAGAAATTACTAGGAGAGCTAATCGTCAATTCTCGTACTTTAAAAATATTTAAGTTCAAGTCGCAAGTCTCATCTCAGTGACAATCAATGTAAAAAATGTGCGTAAATTAGAGGTTTCTTAAATTGAAACTGAGATTAGAATGCGAATATTCTTAAAAATACTGGAATGTCCCCTCTGATTCTTGACCCGTAGGAACTAAATAGTAACAGTCACCACAAATACCCCACTGCTGATCCATGGCTAGCGGGTAAGTGAACTTGTCAAACGTGACGCAGGCGCAACTTTCACTATCATCTCGCTACACCGTTCATTGAACCGAGATTAGTATTAGCTCTTTTTATTTCTAATCTGGTTTTGAAAGATGTTTAATATCATACTAGCTTAGTAAAATTATTTTGAAAGGATTTTCATAAAATAAAAAGAGAATGACCCTAATTTAATTTCAGCATTTCGTTGTCAATCCCTGAGACACCATTTACGGGTTAACAAACGAGCTACTACTTAACTACGTATATACAGGTTGTTCGGTAGAAGGTTGAACATACGAAAATGGCGGATCCGTGGGGCCGTCTACTACGTTTTTAGGCCCAATAATAAAACTCAGGCCACAAGGATTTTTTTAAAATGTTTTATTTTATTTATTTTTCTGAATTTTTCATTGCCAAAACTTCAAACGTCAATAATTTCATTTAAAAACAACAAAACTGGCAACATTTTATTTTTATTTTCATCTAAAGTAACTGTAGAATCTTATAAAAATAGTATTTGACGCAGATGATTACTAGAAAAGTAAATACGAGCCCTTAACTACAAACAAATAAAAAATAAATACCGAAAGCCCGACTTTGAACTGCGTTTAAAAAAAAACTAACAGTGATAGTTCTAATTTTAGGAAAACATCTTTGGTTCATGCCCAATCTAACGGTATGCAATATGCACAATTTCTTTTTAAAAAAACTAGAACAATTCGCCAATTTTAACTGCCTTGGACTTTTTTCACCAAAAGGATTGCAAAGGAAATTTGCGAAAAGTAAAATTAATTAATATACGAACCAAATTTTTTTTTTGCCAGTTTTGTTATTTTTAAATGAAATTATGGACGTTTGAAATTTGAGCAATCACGAATTTCCTTTAAATTTAAATAAAAACATTTTAAAAAATCCTTGTGGCCTGGGTCCCCACGGATCCGCCATTTTCGTATATTCAACCTTCTGCCGAACACCCTGTATAACTATATCTATACACATTATAAATTAAAGTCGCTTTTCGTAGCTGTCTGTGTGATCGTATTATTCTTCAAAAACTACACAATGGATTTTTATGCGGTTTTCATCATCACCTTAGAGCATTTATTCCAGGGTTGATAAAAATCATGATTTTTATAAAAAAATCAAAATAATCGGATTTATTTGATTTAAATCGGATTTTTTTGATTTAAATCGGATTTTTTTGATTATTTCTGTCACACATGTCTCTAAATGTTTTTTCATTCTCGCTACTAAGCCCATTAATTCCTTCTTACAACGTTTACACACTGCTTTGTTAAACTTGCCGCAAGTGGACATTTTTCATCGAAATGGGTTTATTTCGATGAAAAAAGTCCACTTGCTTTCAGCATCTTTTTTCTTTCGAGACACCTTGTTGTATTCGCTTTCATTAATCAATCACGAATGACCGCGCCAAAGACTAAACCAACCATAGAAATATAAATAACAGAAACCAACGGATTCAGTCACGAGTTTAAATTTCGGAGAACCTCTGAACGGTGTAGGTAGTTAAACAGCATTGGACACGTGTGTGCGCGTCGTAGTTTGTCGGGGAAAGTCCCTTGACACATTTTGGCTGATTTGGTCGAAGTAAAAAAATATTGATTTAAATCATTGATTTTTATAAAAAAAATCACTTGATTTTAATCGTGATTTAAATCACTGATTTTAATCAAGTGATTTAAATCATATCAACCCTGATTTATTCCGTAACATCACTTATGTTACGGAATAAATGCTCTAAGGAGATGAAAATCATAACACATTAATATTTAACTTAGATAAAGGACAGAAATCTCGATAATTATTTTGACATGTCGCCGTAGCTACCGTGCGCGTACGAAGCAGGCGCAAGGTGGGCTAGTGTACTATAAATTAATTTAAATATAGCCACTAGTAATATAACCACTAGTGACCTAGACATATAAATTTTTAATATCCATTTTGAGCTCATCCAATAAATAGGAAGTTTCTAGAAATATTCTCAGTTAATTCCTTGTAATATCAATGTTTTCTTAACCAGAGAGCTGTAAATTGGTTAGCAACTGGTTCTTAATATTCATTCTATGTTTTTTTGGACTAATTTGCATGTATTCGTTGTAAATTATATTCTCAGGTTATTACCACTATAATAAGTCTACGAGTTATTAAATTATTACGTCGAGTTATTATATCTTTATTATCTTTGGGTTAAATAATGTTTTTGCGCATGTTTTTTTTAGCAAATATTAACAAAACTTTGAGCAATAGATTACATTATTTCTTTACTAGAAATAATAAATTATATCTATCTCTTCGAATTTATGTTTGTTTTTAAATAATAATTGTGCAGGTTTAATATGGTATGCGTTGATTTCGGATTGCGTACTGTCTATTGGGGGTAATGCCCATATTGCCCATAGATATCATAGATATCATAGATATCATTGGTTTTGTAGAGTATGGCCCTTTCTAAAATACTTTACCTGCCTTCATGTTTGCCGGTAGTGTAGGGACCTACTTATCGTATTACGTGTAGTAGTGTGGAGCGTGACTTGCCTTGCTTACCTGTAAATAAAACAAAGACCAAATTAATTAAGGTTCTAAAAGAAAAGTTTACTATAAAATCTGTCAAAACAGTTAATTTAGAATATTGTATTGTATTTCTGAATCTGTTGAATATTGTTGTATACGAGTATATTGGTATAGCTATTGGCCAACATATCCTGTCATACAAAATGTCAACTTTTGATATTTTTATCAAAATACAATCATCGTTTTATCACCATTCAATGAATCTATTCCTATTGATCGTCAAAACAACCTTTTATCCATGCTTCTTTGAAATGTTTAACAATAATATCTTTATTCATAAACTTAAATTGATTACTGGTTTACTCATATCTTTTGTGGGTAGGATTTATAATCTGACTTCTTTGTTTTTCGGAATTACGATTAATGTTGTTTGAAGCAAATCGAAATGTACCTAAATTAGGTACGACTGATAATTTTAAACTTAACGTTTTTTTTTAAGCTCCGATTTCGACTTAGCGATATTATCCTAATGAATGTGTTTTTGCTATAACTTAAATAATAGTTTAAAATACAATAACGGTTTTGCATTTCGCTACGTGTAATATTGTTACAAGTGAATGTACCTTCCACGTTTAAATAATACATTTTCTCCATCTGAATAAACATTAGTTTACATTATTAGTGCCTTTTTTACAAATATCCTGTGGTTGAATAACAGAATAACTTGATATTTGAATATAATCAGTAGAGTAGGCATCTACATAACTATAAATTAAACTACGTAATAAAATAACCATTAATACCTACTATTTTATATTATTGTGGCAAATACATTGACGGAGGTAAAGTTTTTTTTTAAAGTCCATTGTTCTGATACCTCCTATTAATTTAATTGCCTATAGGAAAGATACAAAATCTAACAAGTAGTTGCTAAATATATCACCAATAGTAATGTGACGTAGGAACTTGTGACGCTATTTCAATACCTGTTATTTTTAAGGAGTTCCAATCAACAAACTGCCAGAACAAAAAAATACTTCGCACATCTCGAGAAGAAAAATGTGTTTCCAAATTCAAAATCTAGACACGTCATTAACTGTTTAGACTTTAGATAAATAATCAAGAACAGTAGAATTAAATATTTGGAACTTAAAGAATCAAGTTTTAAGCCTTGAAGATGTTCCGAATTAATAAAATACGAGACGGTCTTAGTACCTGTGTCATATGAATTAGTTTTTGTTGAGATATTAATTGGTACCTTTTATAATAAGAAAAACATATTTTTTTCAATTAGTTGTTAAACATTATAAACAGACAGCAAGGTCGTTTTTTTTTTTTCGAAACGCCAGATTGGCTGTCTGATCGTTCTGTAAATAGATTCTCTCCAGAAACAAGAAACTAGAAAAGATTGTAGTGATTAAGTATCCATCTATTAGGTACTAAATAAGCACAACAACAGCATTGCGCATTACATTTAAATTAAACTCATAATGAAAACCTACTTAGTCAACTTAGCATCTGGAACAGAATTACCAAGTAATAAGGAAACCAAGACTTCCTCCTGTTCAGTATTCAGTGCGGGTCGTGTTCTCCGCGCAGGCGCGCGCTCGGAACCAACCGGGTAATGGAATAGTTACATGCGGAAGTGTGTCTGTGCTCGAGTTTGTGAAGGCTGTTTTTCTTCAAATTATCTGTCCATATCACGTGCGTTTACTTACGTGAAGGCTGAGAAGCTTAGAAATTTTGAGGAAGTCTCCTTTAACGAGGTTGTAATAAAAATGTAATTCTAATTGGAAGGAAAATTCTGTAGAAATGATAAGGAACTCGACTTTTATAAAATGATGAAACTGTTTTTGTTACGAATTATTGGAGGTAATAAGGGACTTCTCCAAAAAAATCTTACGTAGGTGATACACTTAACAAAACGTTAAGATGGAAATACTATCACATGTCATGTCATACAAATTACTTTTTGAGAATTGCCCCATTATTGATAGACATCAACTTTTCATTCAAAGTTATTTTAAACCTCCCTAAAAAGTTACAGATTATGGTAACGGCACCTTTATGATTCGAATTGGTGTCAAAATAGCACTTGCAAGTGATTTCTCGTAGAACTAGCTTTTACCCTAGCTATTCACATTATAAACCCACATGCCTAGACTGATCAAGGGCTGCCAGGTGTAAGTAGGCGTAAGCTTTCTCCAACGAACTCGATCCCAACTTGTACACAATCTGTATGCACTAATTGTATCCTTGTCTAATCTATGCAGAGAAGGTTTTTGTCTCTTTCTTTAGAATAATGAACAGTTCGTTCTTAAAGGCTTTTTCCGGGTAGGAACTTAGCAAACTGAAGCAGGAAGTTGATCAATGAGCGCCGGGCGCCCCGTGGGTCAAACTAGCTAATCAATCAATCAAAAGAATGAAGTCTGCTACCGGTTAAAGTTCTATGAACAACTCTATCTACACTAACTTATATACGTATGGTTCTACAAATACGTTGGTATCTAGATAAAGAAAGAAAGAAAGAAAATAAGGAAAGAAAAGAAAACGTAAGAAGAAAAAAGAAAGAAAGAAAGAATAATAGATAAGTAAACAGGTCAGTAGGTAGGTAAATAGGTAGTTTTCATCGTCACTCAATGGTTTCTTTAGCTAAGATAAGATCACTTTGTAAAAAGAACTAATATCTCAAAGGTACCACGATATCGATGCAATACGTAATAGTGTCTCTTGAATACGTTGTGGTTCTGATATCTATCGCGATTGTGATTTTTCTATCGATACTCGTCGTCTTTTATCTTCAGAACTTAATTACTTACCTAATGATTTTTCTTTCTTTCTTTTTAACCCACTATTGTCCCACTGCTGGGCAAAAGTCTCCCTTTTCTTTTGCCACAAACGCCTTTCCTCTGCCATTGCGGGCCTAATATTTTTAGTTCAGATATCAATGCAAAAACAAAACAAACGGGTTACACTGAAATATGCGGAAAAACTCAAATACCTATCCTACCATAATAATTTCCCATACATTCTTGAACATGAGAAAAAATGCATTATGTGTGTCAATACATAACTGTTTCTATGTTTATGTGCACACTTAGATGTTATTAGCACATAATAACAATAGCGACAATACTAAGAGAGCGACCGGCTGTCGGATGCAAATCTCAGAGGAAGTGACGTCACTATGTCGGCGTGACATGTCGGTAGGGTTGACACTTTTGTAGTTATTCAATTGATCATCATCATCAGCAGTTCACTGCTGGACATCGGCCTCTCGTATTGCATGCCATTCAACTCGAGTTTTGGAAATTCTCATGCAAAGATCGTCGCATCACCTAGCCTGAGAGCATCCTTACCTTGCCGTTATTCAATTAGTCAGTAACAAATAATTTAAAATACCTCGTCATTTTAAAGAAACACCTTGCTGATGTCTGCTGTAAATATACACTACAATCAAAACTTACTGTCTAGTAAAATTATGAAAAGTAAGTAGTCATTTATTGTCACATCTAGACTTAAGATTTGCGATGTTCTTTTATTAGAGTAATATCCTACGTAATATGACTAATATGTATGTTATTACAAAACCGTTATTATTACATAAAGTGATTTACCACACATTCACTTAAAAAAGCCTAACCTGCCCATTATTGTAAGTATTATTTGCAGTCTCAACATTAGACAGTAAAATTATTACTTACAATGAATTATGACCGCACATTATTGTTTTTTTATGACTGCTACTAAAATAGTTACCGACATGAATTTGTAATTGAAGTATTCATTTTTGTGTTTTATCGGCATGAACACGTATTATTACATAAAAATAAATAACGAATATTTGAAAACGTAAGTAGGCACTAAATGCAAAAAGTTGTTCTGATTTAATAGTACGGTATAGTCGATATGCAAAAAAAGAAATAAAAAATTATATATATTATATTAGTTCATTTATCGTATGATAAATGAACTAATATAATATATATAATTTTTTATTTCTTTTTTCGTCGTTCAATGAAAAACGAATAATAATTAAATGCAATCACTATTCAATATAATGAATTAATTTAATTAATAGACAGCACACACATGTTGTCAAATAATTCTGCATATAATTAAAAAATAAAAATTGATTCTACTCGATCGTATTCTGCAATACTCTACCTAGACATATGTATAAATCAATAACACAACCAGATCTTACAATTAATGTCACTTTTTTTTTCTTGCAAATGTATTTATCTAGGTGAAGATCTAGGTGGCAGCCCTAACAACTCAAAAGTCATCGGAACAATAGTGATGGGACACATAAGTACCGTATATCATATTTCGACACGACAATGGGACCTACTGCTACCGTGAATAAAACTCACCTACATAGTTTTCATTGCGCTTTCATTACTACCTCACTTTCAGCTGCCGTAAGAACATGCAATACAAAAGGAGAGATGGATAAAGAAGTGTTCATTAATTGTCATTTTAAGTGTGTCGAAGTATTGAGGACGTTCCCACTATACAATGGCACATTAGTATTGACTTGGTGCTCGTATTGACCCGAAGATACCTCGTTCTGGCGCGAACTGTTATTGTTTGAAAATAAATGTGCGAGTTTTTGAAGTTATTTCGGTTGGATGTTTTGTGAGCAGACCTTGAGATGCGTAGGCAGGTACTTGTAGCCATGTTTTAGGTAGAAAAAAATAAAACCAGACCTTTCTATCTACTAATCGTAAACTTTCAATTGTTTCTGAAGTGTTATTTTAATTATCAGTTCGAAAAACTTCCGATAAGCAAATCGCTGACGTTTGTGTTATTAATGCCGATAATTTATACCATTACACATTGTCGAACTAACGGCAGGTATTTCGAAGACAATTAAATATGATTAGAATAATTGTTAGACAATTATTATTTAATACCTCAGTCAATCAACATCGAAGATGACTCGCGATATTTATCGCATTTTTTTAACATGTTTGTGCTTAAAAAAAAGTTACCAAGTCCGTAATTCCGTCATGGATAACATATAGTGGCTATCATAATAAGTGGCCTTCTTCAGATATTAATAAACAATATCTGGCGTGATATCCCCCGCTGACTAAGTTATATGGCTGCCGAAGTCCGGTAAATTATGTGAACCTTTATACTTTGTACTTCGCAAAATTGAATAATGTCTTGATTTATTCAATTGCTGCTGAGAAATGCCAGCGACTGCCATGACTCAATCATAACGAGATCTCTGCTACAACTGAAGGATTTGCCAAAATTCAACCCTTTAGCCCCATGGTCCAATATGAGAGGAAAACGTAACAAACCCCCAGTCACTAGACACTCAAGGGGTGCAAAACTCTACATTATGCTGGTAAGAACATTTACACTACAGTACCCGGACGTAAATCTGGCACATCGAGCTTATCAAAAATATCGGTTTTGTATAGCGTCGTTCCTGTACCAAAAGTAGGTACCTACCCGTATGACAGTCTGTCTCATACATGTCATATGTCATTCAATCAAATGATTGAACTTAGGTAATACAGAAGGAGGGGTCAGAAATCTACGGTAGAACGCACATGTGCTTCCTAGCGTAGCGGTGCATGGGCTCACAAATTGGTCACTAAAACAAACATTCACCACGCTCCAAATTTTTTCATCTCAAACTCACCAATTAAACAACAATCAACATAATTCTCTCATAAAGCAGATTAAATTATGAAGTTATTATACTTATTATATAAACATCGCACAATAGCAGGAAGCAGCGGATACCGCGGGTTATGCAAGTGTTGCGCAGGCGCACGACAATTACTATGCATAGTGTTTTTATAGCGAGCGTAGAAAGTATAGTGCGCTCGCAACGAATTGGCGGATCACGGATTATTGAAGGCAGCTATTGGCACGCAGACTGTAGTAGGCACGAGAGGTATCGTTCTACTGTAATGTAAACCCATTACAGTATTACGATATCTCGTGTCTATGTAGTGTGATGTTAAGAATTTCTATTCATCAGACATTTTGTAGCTGAAGTATTTTTAACTTAAAGAAAGGTCAAAAGTTAAACTTCTAGAAGTTTGTGATATTCCTGAAGAAGAAAACAATTCAAAATCCCATTTACTTTACCTAAGATTAGAAATACTTTCTTTGCTACGCTAAAACTATGAAATATCAATTTAAATCCGGTGCAGTTCGTGCAGTAGGTACCTCATTTGCCTAGCCTTTTGCCTTTTCCCAACTATGTTGGGTTTGCCTTCCAGTCTAATCGGATGCAGCTGAATACCAGTATTTTATATGAAGGGACTCCTTTTCTGACCTCCCCAACCCAGTTACTGGGTAATACGATACCCAATATGGTACGACTTTTTGTCAGACATTCGGGCTTCTGACGACCAGCGGACCGACCGGATGACAGCCGGGATAAATGGCTTAACTTGCTTTCCGAGGCAAGGAAAGGAAAAGGGTCTTTGTATGTAAAGAGGTACTATAAACTATAATTATAAAGTTGTATTAGCATAACATTCATTTATCTTCGGATATAACAGACATTATAGAGATACTAGCAGATAAAGGAGACAGGAATGCCAAGTAGAAATAAAATCACTACAATGAGAACTTCTCTTTTACCATTTACCTTGTATTAAACTTGTAAATTTTCCTCTAAAAATATATTAAAGAATTTCTTATTGAGATAAAATATTTTAAGATATTTTTTAGCGAAAAGGTTATTGTAAAATATTTTTAGGAGTAGCTACGACCTAAGTCTCCAGGTGTAGAGTTCTAAATTCGGGAGATAGAATTTGTGAAACAAAAGAAAATTCTAAGAAAATTCATCCGTTTCTATGTTTAGCAAAGATAAATAGTTTGTAGACATTAAATTCTCGTTTTTCTATTTACAAGGACGTCTGAAAAACGTCTTAGATCTTTATCGAACCCACGTCACAGCTTAATTAATAGATAATTTGTTAGAATCACGTAACATGACCGATTGTTCGCAGATCCGAGAATACCTACCTATAGCAATAACAAATCAATTGGTTATCGTCTTAGCTCAGCTATCTCAGGAATTTGTTGATCAAGTCGTGCTCTAAGACGGACGATAATAAGAATAGCTAGTTGCTGGTCGCGTTTCAGCATTTCATTGTGTCCGATTCCTGTAACCCACTAATTGTTATTGGTAAAGGTGAACACTGATGTTCTTGAACGATCATTCCTTTACAAAAGAAGCTTTTATAGGAAAATGAATTGTCATTTCACCAGATAAGGCGATCGCAAGGCAATGAAGATCTGTGTTCAGTCATTAGACCCGGGCAGATCATTCATATTTTCGCATCGCTAAGGGTTTTTCGTGTACCAATGATTCTTTGTTGTAAAATAATACCTAATCTCTTCTGCGATCTAGCCTCACTTAAAGTCGTTTCAGCATAACACATAAACATAACATCATGCTTGTATTTCCCGAAAGGTTAGCCAGAGGTGTACCTATAGTATCTTTCACCAGATATGTTTAAATCTCATGTAACAGGGCGAGCGAGTGGTTTTCAGCTTTTATTTAGGGACTCGCTGCGCTCTGCGGTTTCACCCGCTTAGGTGTAGATCCCGTTGGAATATCGGGATAAAAAGTATCCTTTGTCCTAACCCAGGTCATGGTCTACCCATTTGCCAAAATTCATTCAAATCCATTCAGCCGTTTTAGCGTGAAAGCGTAACAAACAAACATACAATCATAAGAAAAATAAAATGTTTTCTCTTTATAATATTAGTTTAGATAACAATAGGTATCTAAACTAATTAGGTATGTAACAAGTTTGATTGGCTGCCCACGAGGTACGAATTAGGACCTATAAGATACGTGCTGTGATACGCGCAATTGATTTTGGTTGATAGATAATAATTATGTTTACTACTGTAATCGTTTCGCACTAAGGTACTTATTTTTTATTACAGTATGACGCTGAAATTGCTAATCATTCTCAGAATTTGTACAAATAATTAACATAATATACTTACCTACAATATTATGTATCACTAAGGTATCAGTTTGAATGGCACATGCTAGCATTAGATATCATTTAAAATATTAAAAGATTCTTTTTATGATACATATATGTATTATGTACTTACAAGCACGAGGCAAAGCATGAATTACTGTGATAATGACTATTTGTCTTTAAATCAATAACATTTAAAAAAAATGCTGCATGCACACCTTACAACTCGCAAAAAGGTTTGATCACACGTTCTACGACAGTTTTCCGATTGAAAGGGCGTAAAGGGGACGTTATTTATTTGTCAAACCCACCAAAGAGTTGATCATCTCACCCTTGTCTTTTGAAACCAACTTACAACGTTATAAGGTTCTTTTCATCCGCCATCTTGTTTTGTCAATTTCTGTAACAATTTCAAAAATGTTTACCAACATTCATTTTTCATAGCCCCCTATCATTGTCATTCAGAAGCCTGAAGATCCTTGTAGCACTCTATCGTTGATCAACCCTTCCCTCCCAGTCCTTGGAAGGTTCTTGAAATGTTGATCACCTCCTCCCTTAAACGCTCCTCGATGGTCGTGAGCACCATCCAGTGAAGTGGCCGGCCAATCGTCTCTAATGTGTGTACTCAGTTCAAACAAACAACCTTGTTTGCGTTGGGTACCTACACGGCCTTTTTTCATCAATCATATTTTTGCCATAAAATTCTTATGTATTTATTTTATTTAACCATTTATGCACACACTTATCAACAGACAAGAAGAAAGGAACGGAATAATACGTGCAAAGGTGATGCTTATTTCTATAGAAATCACTTCCAGCATACCTGCGATTGGAAAGTATATAAAAGGATATGTAGACAACGTGTGTAAGAGTAGCAGAGAAAACAAAAATACAATAAATAATAAATTAAACAATTCACAAATTTTAAAATAAATGTCACCGTAAGATTGTGAGAACCGTTAGTTTATCATCTACCGGCCCCACGTCCGTCGAAGACGATAACTGATTCATGCACTGGTAAAAGGTGTATGGCTAAATTTGTGCTCGAAATTTTTTATATTTTTGGTCATTCTTATTTCGAAAATTTAAATCTTACGCGCCCTTTAAGGAATTCTAGAGAATTTCTCCCGTCTAGAAAGTTTTCTAAAACATTTCTTCGCACTAAGTATTCCTTCATAATCACAGGTATTGTTCAGTACCAAGGGCTAATGAATTCATGGCTTTTAATTACAAATTCTTGTGACTTGAATTTATAAAATCTTCGCAATATTATTTTACCTTTAGCAGTTGTCTGTGTTCATTTTCCCGACACTAAGTGCTATCGTCATGATTCCTGCTAAATGATCTTAAGATCACCTTTTATCTTTAGGTAGGTACTAGGATTCCTACACTATAGGCGAACAATAATAGCTTTTTTACAAGAAAATCAATTGAAGTTTATGAACGTTCAGCTACAAAGGAAACAGAGAGATCTCACGTAAACAAACACCTCGTGTGTATGTTATTATCGAACGCACGTCCATGGTAACGGCGTCTTTATGTCGTAGCAGCAAGGGCGAGATTCATTGATTAGACGTAATGTGGACTGTACTTAGTCTGTAGTCGCTCAATCTTTACAAAGAACACTTTTAGCTAGGAATTTGTTTGCGCACCGTGTATTTTTGCAAGTAATGTGCCTGTAGGGTTTTGTTATTTTGGCATCTCCCTTAATCACGTCATCTGACTTTAGCCTCAAGTCTTTTACATACTGATTCTTGTGATGAACTTTATCATTTCCACTCTTGGAAACATTATTGTCATACCAAAACACTAAAACCTCGTAATTTCCAGCAAGCTATCACGGTGCTAAGTATGTTTTCTGGAATTATTCCCAAGTAATTATAGCGTCCGCAGCGTTTATATTAAACATTTGTAAACAAAATAGTGGTAGCAACAGTAGCAAGTAGCAACTATACGCTGTTGCAGTTTTTATTTCTAAACCAATAAAATAAGATAAATAAATATTATCGTCCGGGTATCTGGCAACTGATCAAAATTATTCATTCGCGATTCAGAATACCTATCTAATACTCATCTGAAATAACACGTATTTCATGGAACGTACCAAACTACCAACTGAAATCTCAGTCAATCAGTGTGACACTTTCGAGGAAAATCATATTCCCTGGAAACTTCATAATTGCAAAAATATTGACACCTGCGGGAAATTCAGAAATATCGATTTTCATTCATTTAGTGCTGAGGGTATGACTAACGTAATATACTTATTCAATGGAAGTAAGTAAGTAGATATAATATTCTATCAGTAAGTACGAGTAATAATATTAACACAAGTAGATATTGGCTTAAAATATAGCAAATAATAAAAGAAAACTGCTGATTATAATTATTATTGAGTTTTTTTCTAGGTATTTGATGTTTCTAATTTTGATAATGTTTAAAACTATTGCTATACGTACAGGAAATTTCCACTTCCAGCGATATCTGCCAATAATTCTTATCTAAGTACACACATTTAGCTATATGTTACTCATGAACCTCCTAAATTGCTGTACTATTTTTAAGCAAAAGTAATAATTCCATCAGCGCGGTTCGCTTCAGATTTCTTTACGACCATTTTATTTGTTTACCTTACTGTAAAATTTTGATTCTATTCGCGGCTCGCGGAATGAATGGCTGTTGGGTAAAAGATCTTAGGTATGTACTCCTTTTTTTATTGGTATATACTTAGATAACTACTTTAAGTGGTTAAATACTCATAGGTACATCATTCAAGATGTGTTTTAATACCTGAGTTGAAGTATTTTTGTTCGATCTGTTTGTTGAAGCGTGTTGTGGGAAACTTACTGAATCGCTCTGTTTAATATTTATAATAAAGCTCAGAAAACTTTGGAAGATAAGCTGGTTTCAGAAATAATCTCCGTAATGTAAATAGGTAACAAATTATAGGTTGATACTAATGCGAAAGTTTGATTGTTAATCACGCTGCAAAAAGTAAAATATTTTAGACAAAAATTTACCTATTGTTTGTAAAGTTTGATTACATAACAGAGCTCGACATTTTTTATTTGCACAGGTAGAAAGTAGAAATTCAATAGACAATCAATCGTAAATAAGGTAGTATGTCAATGCGTTAAGACCAATCAGGAAAGAGCACACGCGAGAAAACTAAAGAAAATGTACAACATAAAAATATTGGGGTTTATTTCTAAACGTTGCTTAAATGACATTCAAACATCAAAAATGTATGGTTAAACTGTCGCTAATCATAACTTAACTTTTAGCAACGTTTATAAATAAACCCCTATATGTACTCGTATATCCCCTCCCTGTAAGAAGTTGTTCCGTAAACGATAGTGTTCGGTATATATATGTTATCGTAGTTTATCAAAGAAACTGAGGCTACGAGTACACGTGTTCCCACTAGTTGTTTTGTATAACCCGCTTGTATGTTTGTTGATTCATAAGTGTGTTTTATGTTCTCTGCAAGCTCTTCCTGAAGTGTGTCTGGGTCAGAATTGGGTCAAAATAAATTATTGTTATTAGTAAGTAGATATTAAACTTTAAAACACTAAACTGTACTGAAATTTTAAAACTTAAATGTTGGGGCATAGTGAGAACTACTGCATATCGGGGAGAATATAGTAGATTTCCTAGGTTGCGAGTGAAGCCGCAACATTTAAAAGACACCTAGATAAAAAGTGCAATAAAAAAGCATCATCGCTCAATTAACTGACGAAATAGTTAGATCTATCACTATGGCAAAGTCATTGCACTACCACATCTTGTACCATCTTTTGTACCTACAACATTTAAAGCACATAATTTTCTATTTTTTAATTTGTGGATTAACATCCACAAAATAAAAATAAAATACTTATAAATCTACAAGGGCACTTATGAAACGTCAGAAGCTAGGTGCACGGTTCCAATTGGTCGTTTCCTATGGAGAAGAGCCAGCAAGAAAATCCACGGTTACTCTTTTAAAAATAATTAGCTTTAACAATATTCTCAAATAACAGTGTTAATAGGTATGGGAGGACAGTGTGTAGGTCTTTCAACGAGTACCAGATACTTAACAAAATAGAAGATAGTCAACAAATCTACAGTCCACTAATCCTACAGCGTTCTCACATTCACGAAATAGAAAATAATCTATATAAAATATAAATTAATTATCTTTACTTCGTTTTTTATTATATATTACATATATAACATAATTTTATTCCTATTTACTTAAGTTATAATAAAATTAATTTAATTAATTAATAAAAATAAAAACCTATTTTTAACGAAATAACATGATTGCTATTACAACGGTTACAAAACTGAATAATTATCATGTACACAAAATCTACTAATAAAGACAGTAATTTGTCTTAAGAAGATCTCTTTTAGCGATAAGACCGCCCATTGCGTCATCCTATGTAAAATATCTACATATATCTGTAATTCGTATGGTGTACATGATAAAAAGTATTATATTCCATACTATTCTGCCCAACAATGTATTTTCCCCGTTGCCCATAATTAAAGCACCAAATTAACCAAGAAATTAATAATTTAATCCTATTACGATGTACATTGTAATAAAGATTAAAAGTATTACATAAGTCTGGTTAAAGATTATCAACATCTACTGTCTACAATGACGGTGTAGTCTCAGATTAGATTAATTCATTAATTAGCGTGCTTTGCTTTACTTAAATATTATTCAGTAGATACGTGTGATATATTAGGAAGGATAGCATCAACAAACGACGACAAGCTCGCATCATCAACGTGTTTTGTTGAAAATATTTGTATAGCTACAATATTATGTCACCAACACTTGCGGCTAAAAGTATCACTAAGTATTGAAATGAGGCATACATTTTAATAAATTAATTAGTTGGTTTTAAGGCACACATAACATAATACATTAACCAAACAAACAGAAAGATAAATCCGAGATACTTCCAATAAACATTGATGATTCAGATGATCTATCGATATGTATAAATAGAAACAACAAGAGTCCTTAACTTACGAGGAAACTCTCAATAGTATGACCTGCACGCTTAGCATGCACTATTAAAACGGGTTTTGTCGACGGAAGAATAGATAAAATGACAGCTAATCAATCACAATCTGTCATTTTGTCTATTCTTCCGTCGACAAAACCCGTTTTATGGTTGCCACGCTACGCGTGCTGGGCTACTATTTCCAGGTCGGGCATAGGGTTTTCCATTAGGAATTTCTGTCAGCGCGGAGTATTGATCTGTGCTCTATTGATAACAACAAGCTCGCCCCCGCCTCCGTTACACGGCATTTATACATAACTGCCGAAATATATGACTACGGGAAAGACAAGCGTGATTATACTAATATACACCTAATCTTCTTCTATCTTTTCTTCTTAAACCTGTTCATTAACCGTAATCTATGCTATAACGATTAATCCTCAACTCCACATTACATCACAAATTTGTATGGAAAATGAAATGTGTTCTAGTCACCTGTGGCGATAATCTCAGATTAGTGTACCGCGTTACAAGCGGCTCTCCCACGCCCGCCGCCACGCCGGGCGCCAAGTGTGTAATGTCAATGACATTGTTGGTGGATGTGGGAATGTATTTTGCAACTGTAGCGATTGATATAAATGTATTCAAAATTAAACACTTTATTATCAGGTCAAAACTAGAGGAAGGTCAGCGCAGGCTATTTCCGAATGCTTGGATGTAGACTGTATTTGTATTCTTTGCATGCCGTGGCTAGTTGTACCTATGAACGTGGACGAAGCAATAGGAGTAAGAAGTTCGCCACATTCGTAGCATGTGTCGTTTTGTATTTTTGCATTTCTACCCCATAGCAAGAAGAAAATAAAAACCCTTCATCTTACAAAGTTATTCCTAAGAAAGACTATTTAGGTCGTTAACAAGGTTGTTTTTCAATTAGCCACAAAAAGAGGCTAAAATAAAACCTCTAATTAAGTGATCGTTGAACCCAGACCAAGGTCTAGTACCCGCCTCACTAGTAAACTAATGAAGCGAAATAAATGAGCTAATCTAGTCAAGCGGTAATTACACTGATCTACGTTCTTATACACCGTGTTTAAGTTTCTAGGAACACTATTAGGGGTTAATGTACTAGTTATTAGTACTTATTAGTTTTGCTATTTCAGCGTCAATAATTTATTGTTCCTCATGAACAGACAAAGGACAATAATTGATTACTCCGTTTTCTCACTTTGTTTTATCGATTCAGACCACTACGAAGACAGCATAAAAACCTTCAGCTCATTTAACTCCATAATAGCAATATTTCAAGATAATCCACCTACAGTAGACCCACATAAAATCTTGCAAAACGGAACAAAATCCTTGCTCCAAGCAATCTGTGCCAATGACATGATTTAATAATCCATGAATAACGCACTGCTAATAACATATCGCGTGCATGCGCACCGAATAAGGCCGTAAGGCTGCAGAACAGAGCCTTATAAAGGTACAATGACCACGAAATAGCTTAGAACATAGATTCTGTATCGTCACTGAAGGATTAACAACCTTATAACTTAAGTATAAAGTTTAATATTATACGCTTTATACTGTATCTTAGATTTTATGAGTAGGATAGAAACTGAACTTTAATTGTTTCGTCATTGGGTTGGTTTTTCTGTGTCTTGGGTTCAGTGGTATGGTTGTGTAGGCTTGGTCCATTCATGCATACCAATCCGGTCTGATAGTTCGCCTTGATATTATTTTGTTATTCGTATGCACTTGTCAAGTATTTTGTCTTATTGTTTGGTAATCAGCTTCTTATTGCGAGGTATTGGGAAGTTATTGTTGTTTTGTATTGTGTTAGAAAAGGAGCTCGTGGCTAAGTAATAACAGCCGCACGGGTCTACGCTTGCCGGGGTTGGTCCGTGGATGGGTGACCATCTTTACATACGAAGACTCCTCTGTGCCTCGGAAAGCACGGCCGTTGGTCCCGACTGTCATTCGTGGATCTTTGACAGTCGTTACGGATCGTCAGAAGCCAGAAAATCTGACAACCAGTCTTACCAAAGGGTATCGTATTACCCAGTTACTGGGTTGTGGAGGTCAGATAGGCAATCGCTCCATGTAAAATTAGCGGTATTCAGCTGCATCCGGTTAGACTGAAAGCCAACCCCAACATAGTTGGGAAAAGGCTGGTCAGATTTATAGATTTATTATTGTTATATAAAAGAGAATCAGCTCGCATATTTTCCACCAATTTGTTCTTTTTTGTGATTGTGGTTTTCTTTGCGTCATGTTTTACCGCAAAAAAACGTAATTTCTTATTTTTTTTTACATATTAAATAAGTTGATATTCTGTTTGACCTTTTCAACAACCAGTTAATACCTAATTTATTCCGAGGACATGAGATTTTGAATAGGATTAAAATCATGGATAGATTTTTTGTTTGTTCACAAGGTTTATTCAAACCTTAATTAGTTGTCACGGGTGAAGAGGTTCCTCATTATGAGGGACCTAAGTTCATCGACATTTTAATTTTAACCCTAGTTAATATAGCCTGCAATGTCCGGAGTTGGGTCATCTATAATTAAACCTAGCTAAAGTTACCTTACCTTACTTGGCTCAGTGTCGATAACATTATTAAATTGACATCTCGCTTACCTGCAAACAAAACAAAAAAACATTATAAATACACATTTTAGATTATGAGTGTTTCTGTAATAAGAAAAGAAAAGAAAGAAAACGTTTATTTGGACACAGTTCGGTAAACACAAAATAAAAAACAAACTAAAAGTAGAAGTAAGCTATTGGCAATAAGTGTGTGCCTCTCGGCTGCGCCAAAAAGGTTAATTTCAGCATTAATGCCAGACAAATGCTGCCTGACGCTGGTTTTCTAATGAACCCTTATGAACAAGTGACGGGGAGTACAAACAGTTTCAACATACCTAATTCATAATTATAATACTTCTAAATAAATAAATAAACAAATAAACGAATTAAAAAAAGGACAAAAAACTAAAAAATACGAGAACAACAAGAACTGTCCAAGCAAAACCTGGTTTTAGCGATTAGCTATATTAAATAATCCAATAATCAATAAGTAATCCAATTGCAATTGCTTTCACAATGAAAAATCTGTAATACTTTTAACCTTCTTCATTATTAGTAGGTACGTATGGTCTGTTCCAAAAGTGTCAGATGAATTTTTTTACAAATAGAAACGGAAAGGAAACGTACCTGTGGTTGCCAACTTTTACTTATAAGTTGAATGCTTCGATTTGATTACTTAAACACGAAGTTCTAATTTTAAATTACCTTATAGATGTGTTTCATTTGACGCTTGAGGTTAATTTTATAAACTCAATTTTCGTCAATGATTTTTCTATTACAATTTTATTTAATAATGTTTTGCAACAATTGTTGCAAAAAGTGATGAGATAAGAAGTTGATACCTTCTAAATACAGATGAATGTGGTACTAAGTCCCTTTTGTCAGCGATTGCGTAAGAATTTAACATGAACAGGTTTTTTTTTACACTTTTACTAGATACGTTTTGAACTTAATATATAATAGAACATAGAACTTAAAAACTATTCGTAAGCAAAAAATTAAATAACTAAGAATTTAGAAACAAATTTAGTTTCACCTACTACAATCACTAATAACATGTCATGTGCTGATTGATTCTTTGAACTTTGTTAATCTCATTAGCTCTGGAGGTGCTCAAACAGATTGTGCTAATTACTACCAAGCGTTGGCGTTTTGTTGCCATGAACATGCCGTCATTCTTAAATGTCCAATACTACGGGATTACAGACACTTCTATCAACTCCGTTTTAATTAAGGCATGATAAGATAATTAATTGTGACGTTTTAATTTTAATTAATATTATAGGACATAGGTACTTGCGTAATGTTTTAAGTAATCAATAAGATTTCCTTTTTTTCTCTCTGGTTTGGTTAAAGCCTATAAAATTATTGAGATAATATTCTATTTCACTATTATGAATGCGAACCTGCGTATGGTTCGTTCTTCTTTCACGAATCTTCGGAGTACTTAAGGCTCAATTTACATTGCCGCGGAACGGCACTCCGTTCCGTGGCCGACTTCCACAGAAGTGAGCCTTAAAAATCGACGCACTATCTTGCAAAGAGATATATTATATAGATAGGCTATCGTCCGTAGAGTGAGAAAGGGTTTTTTATAGGCACGGTTCTTGTGAGATAGAGCAATGCCAGGCGCAAATCTACAATAAAACTAACTTTTTTTTAAATCGTTTCGTAGTATTCGCTGTACCATACTAAACTGCAGAGTCCTTTACAGCGCGGGCATTTGATATAATTTTTAAATCTTGAAAGACCAATTTGTTGGAGTTCTAACTCCAACAAATTGGTCTTTCAAGATTTAAAAATGTGTTTGTCAAGACTTTGTTCCAATTAAAATCTTATGCAATTTGCATTGCAATCACAATTTTTCGAGGGAATTTGAATATTCATCACAGTTTGCAGATTGCAGGTGTTTCATTTTTATTATTCTTTCAATGAGTGAGTGAGCAACATTATTTTAACATAAATGACTAATTGCCTACATTCTTAGGTATTCTTAGCTAGTCCCTATATTCTATTATATTTGGCAGACAGTTGATAAATCAAAAAACAATATTATACCTAAGTTAAGCACCGAATATAATAATCAATCCTTAATACGATCAGTTGAGTAAAAGATTACTCCAAAAATCGTCAGATAAACCAAAAATTAATATTAAACCTACTGTCATTGACATTTCGAATCCGGCCAGTCAACTAGTAAGGATCTAGATTCTTATTTAAATACAAGAATTATGTTTTCGGCATTCCAAGAGCAATTTGAATGCATAATTAAGGAATTAACCTATATTGAAGTGGCAATGATACTGTTCAAGTGGCGAAAAGAATACTAATTCGTTCTTAGATTATAAAACGACTTCGAATACCAAATTAAATAGAGTGCTTTTTTTATTACAGTCGCTGAAGTTTCAAGATCTTCATCTTTTAAAAATTACTAGAGACCCATGCTTCGCACGGTTTTTACTACTTGATGAAACTTCAAGACTTCTACATGATTATGTCGGTTTAACATTAATGTTTTTACACATAAACCTTCCGGAATAAAATTCTCTAAATTATGGTGAAAACCGCATCAAAATCCGTTACGTAATTAATTAAAGCAAGGTGATCACACAGACGGAGTAGAAAAACGACTTTAATTTTTAATATGTATAGTTAAAGAAGATAGATATCGAAGTGTCAAAAATAACACGCGAGACAAATGCTACTGCTGTCAAAAGTATGGGAGCATTGACAAATGACATGATGTGTCGTCTCTCGGTGGTAGTGTTGTAATAGTAAGTGGAAATGCGATTATATGATGTGTATGCACGGCAGCATCTACTCATGTAAAGATTGCGTCACCCTTTTAACAAGTTTATGTGTAAAGGCGTTCACATTGAGATCGGATGCAGTGCCGTGGACATACTTTTGTTCATACTTAAATACCATTTACCAGGGGTAGGCCCCTGCCCCTGCAAAACAACAAACTCACTTTCTCATTCATAATATTAGTTAGGATAGTTAAGATAGCTCCTAACTATCCTAACTAATATTATTAATGAGAAAGTGAGTTTATTTGTTACGCTTTCGAGCTAAAACGGCTGAACAGATTTGGATGAAATTTGGCACACGGGTAGACCTTGACCTAGAGAAGGAAATAAGCTACTTTTCGTCCTGGATCGTAGATGAAGTCGTGGGCAACAGCTAGTTTAATTTAACTGACAATATTTTATATTAACGTCATTATTCTATTACCTTTTTTTTTTTTTTTTTTTTTTTTTTTTTTTTTTTTTTTTTTTTTTTTTTTTTTTTTTTTGGGTGGGAAATCATCAAATGACTCCTCCCGCTCTGGGCAGAGCGAGAGGGAGTGTCAGGCTTTTACTGACTAAAACCCACCCGTGTTCCTTCCGTTGCCTATGTGCTGGGGCCGCGATATCCCTTTCGGACAGACCCGCAACCCCAGCATATTCTATTACCTAAGTTCACATTGTGGAATGCAATAAATATATTGAGTACATAATATGCTACCTTATAATAAATATATAAAGCAGAAAATCTTTGAGAAAAACTTGTCAAATTGTCGGATTATCGCTTGTCACTTGTCACCTGTCGGTTTTATTAAATTGTCCCAGATTGAAGGAAACAGTCGTAGCTCTTCTAATTAAACGTCAAAACGATGCGATTACGATTCTGATTGTAGCATTGACCATATAACGAAGAAGGTATCTGTCGATTGCAGTCAATATACATTTATCAAACAGTATTTCGATTAATTTCCTTCAATTAAAGTTGATTAATTCGGCAAAAAAAACGTGCCTTAAGTACTCAATTGAGCAAGTACTACGGCGGACACGGCGGCATTTTGTAAAACAATTAAGGTTCGTTATACATATCCTGTTTCAAAACGCTTGTCCTGCTTTACCGACCGATGTTATTTGCAATGCAAGCGGTACAGGCGGGCTGCACGCGATGATTTTCGTCCCGCCCCTATTGCTTGTGTTGTTGTGATGTTCAAGTTTCGTATTTTAGGGGAACGTCCAGATAGTTTTCTGTAAATTGTGTAAACATACTCTCTTCATGATCGTTATGAAAAATAACTAACTACTTAATGATGATGAGCACAAATATGATTAAATTGGATAAACAAAAACACAAAAACTTCGTGAAGGCATATACGTACATGATGCTAATCACTAAATACCTTCGCGAAATTTTTGTAGATGAACGAAAAAACGTCATTCGATCTTCATAACACTCCCGAAATTAAACATTACGTCACGAATGCACTAAATCTGCTGCAGAAACGAATCATAAATCAATTTAGACTTGAAAGCCTAGTATTCAAGTTTAAAACGGTATTATGGTTTGAATGCGATGTCATATATGACAACAGTGCTATAACGCTAAACGATTTTTTTTAAACTTTATAATAGCTTCCTGAACAAATTTTCAAATCATAAACTTATTATTCCTGAACAATAACTAACAGAACTTAAAACCCTAGTCTTTTTTTTTTTTGGGTGGAAAATCATCAAATGACTCCTCCCGCTCTGGGCAGAGCGAGTGTCAGACTTTTACTGACTAAAACCCACCCGTGTTCCTTCCGTTGCCTATGTGCTGGGGCCGCGATACCTTTCAGACAAACCCGCGACCCCAGCAGGCATTGGTCCTTCCGGACCCCGTCAGTTGTTGCTAAAACGTTAGTCTACATCTACAATAAGCATTTCAACTCGCACGTCCAAATAACAGTACCTACGATACGAGTATTATTACATTACCAGCATGTTTAGTATTTTTTGTTTGCCCACATTATGTCTGAGGCGGCCTTCTCAATGCCGATTGTAATACATTGCCACAATGTTATTATGTATTGAATCGATACAATAAGTGTCGAGTTATCTGTGAGAATGTTGTGAGATGACCAAAACTTGAGACAACCGTTCTGTTGCGTCATCATTTGTTACGTCCGGACAGTCAGGTGTATTTTGTTTATCTGTTTAATTGCTAGGCAAGTCATCTAAGGCTAGATGACGATGATTATTGAAACATCATCCTTACGTAATACTAAAGTGTTGATCAGTGTTTTCATTTGTTTAGTTAGAGGTTTTTAAGTCAATATATTCTTATCATTCTCTAATAGGTACGTAGATAATTCTTAAAATATTTATATTTTAACTTCTTCCAAAGGTTAAGAGCATACTGCTATGAGGGTATGAAATTATTTGATATTTCGCTCTGATTTATTAAAACTATCATTCATACACCTTACCAAACTAGTCTACTTCAATCATTTCAGCAATTTTATAGGCCTGTCTTAATAGGTGAGACTAAATTGCAAATACAGTATTGAGTATTGAAACTGAATTCACTGAAACTGAGAACCAAACTGAGTTTAAGATAAGCCAAGGCTAACATATTATTGGCATTACTGAATTTATAGCGATTTTTATTTCGTTTATATTGTCGTGTCACCAGTATCATTAAGCCTATGTTTCTATATGTGTTTAGAGGAGCTCGTGGCTAAGTAATAACAGCCGCACGGGTCGATCCATCAGGTTAAGCTACGCTTTGATCTATGGATGGGTGACCATCTTTACATACCGAGACTCCTCCGTGCCTCGGAAAGCACGTTAAGCCGTTGGTCCCAGCTGTCATTCGTGGATCTTAGACAGTCGTTACGGGGCGTCGGAAGCCCGAAAGTCTGACAACCAGTCTTACCAAGAAGTATCGTATTACCCAGTTACTGGGTTGTGGAGGTCAGATAGGCAGTAGCTCCATGTAAAAGACTGGTATTCAGCTGATCCGGTTAGACTGGAAGCCGACCCCAATATAGTTGGGAAAAGGCTAGGCAAATTGATATTTGCTTTACGTAAAGAGTTCTGGTTTTAAACTCTTACATGAAACGACTTTTCAATGCTTGACGAAAAATTTAAAAAGTAATTTTGCCAAAAGTCAAAAATGGTTGAAGTGCTCGCAACAAGTAAGTTACAATTAACTGTTGACTCACATACCTGGGACTCAGTGAGTCAACTGAACTGATAAACTCCTATTTGAACTGGGAAGTGCATTAATTCTTATACCAACTGTAAGTGTAAATGTGTGATCAATGCACCACCACAGAGTAAATAAATACAGTTTACTCATGAGATATTGCTAAGTGCAATAATGAGATTACTCATCTGTGTTAGTCTGTGTGTTAAGTAGGTATTGTTTGGTTAGAAAATTACTTTGTAATGTAGATAAAACAGATAATTTATCACCTGCGTGTGACCGCGCAGTTTGTTAAAAATTATCAAAGAATTGTGCAGTTCTAATTTTCTACTGCACTATGCGCTCAGCTGAATTTACAACTTCACAATGTTCGTAGGTTTATTTAATGCATTTTATTTTTCTTCTTTGTTTCTTTATGAATGGAGGACATAATTATTATTATAATATTAAAATTATATTATATTATTAAAATTGCAGACTTCGATAATTTTAACATAGGTATATACTGGGTGTCAGGGACATCGACGCGAAGCCGGTTACCATGGATTCAGTACATGATTCTGAACCCGCTGCGATGAAATTTTTCGTCGGTTATTTAAAAAAAAAACAGCTGCTCCATACATTTTGACCGCGTAGGTATTGCACTTTTCTATGAAACAGCAGTTTTTTTTTTAATAACCGACGAAAAATTTCAACGCAGTGGGGTTCAGAATCATGTTCTGAATCCATGGTAGTCTGATTCGCGTCAATGTCCCTGCCACACTGTATATTCGTCTAATATGTTACTGAACTACATTTTTTAAAAACATAATTTCATAATTCCGCGAAATATTTGTACCGAAACACCTAGTACTCAGTAGGTCACATATTGTTTCATAATAATACTCGTACAATTGCAATACTATTGTTTCTTATTTAGACAGCCTCGTATGGCACAGAACGGGTGCGCATGATTCATACATGCTTAATTACTTGTAATTGATGTGTCTAAGTGAGTTAAAAGGTTAATATGATAGATGAGCCTACGGCTACGGTTAGGGAATCAGGTTGAAAACGGCTGACCTACTTTAAAAGATTATATGATTGAAGATCATAATGTTATAGTGCGATGAAAATGATGAATGGATAGGAAGGATGACACAATATCATTATTGGTTTTACCGGAAATAAAACTTGAAAGAAAGAAAGAAAAAAAAAATATTTTATTTGGGACACGCACAGTAAATAATAATAAAAAAAATGAAAATACAAACATAGTAACGACCTGTGCGAGGCCAAAAAGGCCACTATCTCAGCATAATGCGGCGATATTTAAAAATAAATACCGCAGCGCTGGTATTCTGATAGGGCCCACTGTGATGTCACGGACACATCTACGGACTCACTTAAATCCCATCCCAAATAATAATAAAACAAAAAGCAACAAAAATAATAATAAAAAAATAGTACAAATAAAAACTGAAACTAAATAATAAATAAATTAATCTTTAGACGCCCGGCGTTCCAACATCACTTGTCCAACTTGATATCGATACAAGCTAAAACATGAGCTGCAGCTAAAATTAATAAAAATGAGGGAGAAATATTCATAAACAAAGTGACAACATTGATCGTAACAGTCAATGGCACTTTGAATTTGTCAGAAAATGCAAAAGTACCCATTAAACCAATGAATAGTTCACAATACAGCATAGGATGACCTGTTCCCACTATTTTATGTACCTATATACATAGATCCTTGTCCTGCGCTCCACATAGTTCACAAGTACTATGATGCTCGTGACACGACGACACACGATCTTCATCAACATTCTGCTGGCCTTCCACGCCCCAATTACTTTCAATATTAATTAGAGCTTGCATTTCTCCATACATCTGGCTAGAGTACGCACTGTACCGTGTCACAAGCTGTGTGAGTTGTGTCACATCTCTATGTAGAATTTACGACATATGTCTTATACTGTGTTCTGACCACATTAGTACCAAATTATAAGGCAAATATTTGCCGCCACTTACATTTATCGAGGAAAGATTTTGGTGATTTAATCCTATTCGTGCAGAGCCGCTGGCGAGTCGTTAGTTTCTCTTATAAATTCCTTAATTCATGTTTACCTCTAGCCGGTTTTTGGCCAAAACAAAGATAGCGTCAGGGTTTGTTTCGTCTACTTAAAAATGAACAAATATTGGTCGACCGTCTAAAATCGAGCCATAATAAAATTTGGCTTAATTAAATTTTGATCGACTCTTTACAGGATTTCTACAGCATTTTCGAAATTGGCCACCAGATTCGAATTGCCTTCGTTGATTTTAGTCTCTTAGCCACATTTGCCAACGGAACTTTTCCCCGTATTTTCCCTATTTCCACGACATAGTGGTCGATCCGTCATGCCCGCTCGTGATGCCACGACTCTGCTCATTAACATTCGTTAACGGCGTCGTGACGGACCAACTATGTGTCTAGGAATAATTAACTTGTACTGTGCGCCGCATTATTGAGTACTTTGATGTACTCATATGATTCTTTTGAATAAAGGAGTCCTTACAGGCGGAATATGCTTAGAGCTATTTTAGAGGAATCGTTTGTGTTAGCTAAATATTTGAGCTTATCATACGTGTTATAGAATCATTCTAACTATTTAAGCACCTAAGGAGTAATTATAATTGTAGTTACTGCTTCGTAGACTTAAAATATGGAACCGTGAACCAAACATCTATGCGATGCATTTTGACAAATTTAACCATATTTATATCGTTATGTTCACAATCTACACTGCTATATCATTTAAGTGAGAACCGTTTGTGAGGAATAATCCTTAAGAATGAATCAGTCAGTGTGTCAGTTTTGTACCATTGGATTAGTAAATGCAAGAAAACAGGCGTTCATTAATTCACTAAAAATTAAAAACTTCGCAAGCAATGCATGGGAAATTGCTACTGCAGGTTGCGGGTATCGAACTCAGGACGACCTGCTCCTCACACGGACAACTGTACGTCACTTGCTCCCGCGTCACCAGTCATGAGTTTCTGTATATTTTTGCTGCTGAGACTAAAACTACAAACGTAGTAGGTATACTTTAGTGTATGGTGGTGTCTTAAGACTTCCATGCGAACGAAGTCGCGGGCAGAAGCTAATGAAGCAATAGATTAGGAACTTCCTTCAAAATCCTTCGGATTGTGATTGATATTATTGAGTGTGTTACGCAATTGGGGTGCTGGATTGTTTAAAATATTAACTTTCAGGTATAAATTTTTGGCATCATCTAC
Organism: Agrochola macilenta; assembly: GCA_916701695.1. NCBI lineage: Eukaryota > Metazoa > Arthropoda > Insecta > Lepidoptera > Noctuidae > Agrochola > Agrochola macilenta. The sequence continues at coordinate 1,014,068 of OU753554.1, read as the reverse complement.
ACACTCTTCGTCGAAACTTTCTTTTCTACTTTTGCGGATTACTAAGCCAGTCTTTCCACCATTTTTGCTGTTAAAAAATCTATCAAAATAATATGTATATTGTAAAGAGATTACTGAAAATAAAATAACAGTCAGTTTAACTCCTACGTTCTATAGGAATCTTACAGCAATATTACGCGAAAATGAGATTACAGTAAAAACAGCTCAGACTACAAAATTACCTTTTGCGGCCAGCTTTTGCCAACGTTAGGTAACTTTTGTGTTGTTTGTAGACTAAGTAAAAATGTAAACACAGGCTCAAGCCTCGCGCTGCGGCCGGTGCGTCCTCATTCATATTTAGGAACTAGACGATGTAGAATTGGTATTCAACATGTCTGAAACGAATTCCTTTGACGGTAATGTTTGATGATGTTTATTTAAGTGAGATGTGGTTTTGTAAACACACCCACGATACAAGAGAAATTGTTTAAACGCAAAAACATTAAAAAAATATAAACCCCCTTTTTCACAGACCAACCTCTACCTTCTAAAGAAAATATTTGCCATATTATTTGTTTTGGGTTAATTTCTTTATTTAATTCTACAAGGAAATCTAGATCTTTTTGCTTCATCAAACGCACCTGTAGCTAAATCTCTAACGAGCATGGTAAACAAACCCGAGGTCTCCGGTGAGTGCGAATGTAAAGCAAAGCGAATAGGGCATGTCCTATAAAGTTACATTTTGCGCTTCTTTATCTTTACATAGCATAAAACAAAGTTGCTTCGCGCTGTCTGTCCCTATGTATGCCTAGATCTTTAAAACTGATCCACAACGGATTTTGATGCGGTTTTTTTAAATAGATAGAGTGATTCAAGAGGAAGGTTTTTGTCTATAATACATTAAGGTTTTGTGTCAATGGGCTGAAATATGACGATTATTGTTGAAGATGTCGGAAAAAATCATGCCGACTGGGAGCTTTACTGGCGTGCGCCGCGTAAGCCGTAAGAGATACATAAAATTTATGTTTTTACAGAATTGTATATCTTAAAAAGTTCAAAAATAAAGTCCGCGATAGCATATGTCTATCTTCTAAGGATGACCTACAGTAACCTTTTTTATCTTTCAGAATTTGATAAAAATTTCATTGTTATTTCCGAAGCTATTTTGACCGGTATTTTATTTATCCTTATCCAATAAAATATATTATTTAAATTGGGCATTTAATTTAGATTAAAATATGCCTTGACATCATATCATTAAAATTAATACTTTAAAAGATATCACATATTCAAAATTACGCGTGACAAAATAATTATGGTTGCCGACAACGCGGGCGCAGCGGTAGGAATCATCGACTTTTCCTCGGATATTAGGTATGATCTAACTAATCCCCCCGGTAGTACGTACCCGTGGGATATTTTCTTATATCCACGCGGGCGAAGCCGCGGGCAAAAGCTAGTATTACTATAACGTGAAAAGTAATGACATAACTTTTTGCGTAGTTGCAAATCCTTTGACAATAAAGGGTTTAATAAAACGGGTAAAGAGCTTACAGTTTTGTGTTTTGCAACATGTCCTAAAATTCTGCGTTAATATCTCTCATTTGATATTATTTTGTCGTTAGTACAAACGACTGGCTGTCAGCCTTTGAGGATTAGAGTAGGTACCTAAATTGAGCAAACCCGGGCCTATAATGAGGTGATGCGGTCGGTCAGGTCCTAGTGATGTAAGTAATATACTGTCGAAATAAACGCTTACATCTAGTGACATAGCAGACAGTTACATCTTTAATTGAACAGGTAAAAACGAAGAAAGCGGGTCACGTTCTAGTCATGCTTACTGCTCAAATAGATGCATTTTTGGGTGACATAACTTTTTGTGCGCAAAGTTACGCTGTTATATATTCATAGTTTATTTAGTTATTGCGCAAATAGGCGCATTCCTAGCGTGACATAACGTTTGCTATCCTCTGACAACGCAGACATAAGGTTATTGACTTGCGATTCATGTTTGTTGTTATGACTTATAATAATGTTATTGTAGGATGAAGTACTAATTAATTCATTGCAAGATATTTATTTCTGTACCTTAGGATTTGTACACGTGTACTTTTAATATTCATTGATATTTCATTACGTTCGTTACTTATAACTAAAACGGACTCGCGTCTTTACCCGCCTGAACACATGACAAATTCGGGTTAGGTTTCTTTCTATTTTGTAAACTTTACAATTCACGACGTAACATGAGTTATTCCGAGAGATTGGTACAAGAAATCTCAAGATGAGTTTTTAATACAACTATGTTTTTTTTAAATAAATAATTTCATATTTACTAGTTGCTATTAATACTATCACGAATGATTAGTTCTGATACTATGTTTAATCACAGCAACTGCAAATACCGTGTTAAATGGAAATGACTAAAACAATGGAGCATAATTTAATTATGTAATGATAGCCTGTATCACATTATAAGCACAAAACCTGTTTTTCTTATAACAGATAATATGTTGGCTGGTTCTTAAAATAATTTAAATCATGTACCGATTGACATGGAGTAGGTAGGTAAGCACATACACATAGGTACTCGAGAGTTTAAAGGCTTGTGCAGACTAGCGCGACTTGTCGCGCGACGCGACACGAACAATACAATTTCTAAAAAAACTTCACAGTATAACAATAACCGGTTTCGCGTCGCGCGACAAGTCGCGCTGGTCTGCACAAGCCTTTAAGGGTAACTGAAACTTTCCCTGAAAAACTATTTTGTGGTGGTTTTATTCAGGCTAAGGTCTATGAATAGACGGGAAAAGGGTAAGTTGGGGAAATTGGTATAACTGCCACGTTCACTGTGATTTTTAATTCGTCTGGGATTAAATATCGCAGTTGCAGTAGATACTCGCAGTATCTCAGACAATAGGACTCTGCTACCTACCACTACAATAATATTTACAATACCCTGTTCAAATTTTATAACAAAAAATAAATAAAAAAATCTAGGAATAACTTAAATCCAATTAAGACACCGTTAAAACTAAACGCGTTAACACTATATGTAGTTCCTATAGTGTAACAATTAATAGCAATGGTCTAACGACTTCTAAGAGGTAAGTTATTTTTATGTAAATTATAATTGACTGTAACCTATTTATAACTAAAACAATCGTTCATCACGGAAACGCATGTTATATATCTAGATACAGTTTACAACTACACTCTATTAAGTTGTTCTAGAATCGTCTTAACTTTTAAAGAATAAACAAAAAGTTTCTTCCTGTTAGTTTTTGTAGTTAACATAACCGGTTTTATATTCAATCAAGAGGAAACGTAGTGTCGAATTAATTATCAATTAACTTTAAAGCCATGAGGAAATTATATATACGTTACATACATGTAAGTAAATACATATCGCCATGATTGTTTCGGAAAAGAATCTATGACATTTTAAATATTTTCGGATTAAAGAAAAAGGAAATGAAACACTTAAAAATATATCTATTCATATGCCATTCGCTAAAACACATACCTAGCAAGATTTTGCAGATATTCTAATAAATAGGCCATTAAATATTTTTTTGTAGCTCTATTCCGGTTGTCAGAAAAACAAGACTAGTTAAACTTGCTTTACTTACACGTGTGTCAGCCAGCGTGAATTGATTTAGATATTATTGATGTACGAGTATGTATTATTTAAATCATAAAGAATAATTTTAGTAAGTAAAGAATAACATAACATCACGTCTTGTTTCCCTGAAGGGTTAGGCAGAGGCCCTCCGTATCAAAACGTCCTAAAAGCAAATGGTCCTACTAGCAAAACGACCCATAATCAAAACGACTCATTAGCAAAATGTCCTATTAGCAAATCGTCGCAAAACAAAAGAACGGAAATGGTACAGTCATACCAAACATAAATATGAGATTTTTAAAGGAATAATATTGTGTACCCATAGTACCTACTCCCACATTTCGCCAGTTATGTTTAAGTCCCATGTAATGGGCGAGCCTTTTGCCACCACCGGGCACACATTCCAGACTCCGAGCTGCTACGGAGAAATTCCAGATGGAAAAACCCAATAACACTTTGCTCGACCTTAGAATCGAACCTAGGACCATGCTCAGCAGTAGCGCTTGCGACCAGTCAGTAAGTAAAGAATGTGTTAATAAAAAGGACAGTATATTCTCATGCGCGCGCACGGAAACGTGACCAGAAAATAATCAAGATTATGTATGTAAATTAAAGATTGTTTGCGTTTTTTTTTTACCGTTTAAGCTTTTTATAACGTGTTACAGCGGATTAGCAGATGTATAAGACACACACACAAACAACACTTGAGTATTTTAGGTAAAAATCGCGTCAATATCAGCATGAGTATGACGTTGGTGCCACCTAGCCGTCCCAATGTTGGTGCCACCTAGCCGTCCCAACGTTGGTGCCACCTAGCCGTCCCAATGTTCTCGTAGCTTTTTCTCAAGACGTTTTGCTAGTACGCTTTTATTCAGCTCGCCCATCAATTGGTAAACTGTTATCAAAAAGGGTCAGACAGATAACCAATACAAAGATAATCCGGCGATGTCGCAACACATGCGCCGGATCACGTAAAAACTCGTCGGTTGTAGAAAGTGGCGCTCGGATCGAGGCCGCGTGGCGCGCGCGCACCGTTGCTTACCAGCTGAGTATAGCTGCGAATTGGCTGATATAAATCGAACTTGTGGTAAGTATTTGATGGAGGTACCAAAACTTAGCATTTTGTTTTTGGCGTTTTAGTGACTTCGTACCTGATACCACTATCATAATGGTATTCTAACGTGTCCGCACTGTGCACTCTCAAGATAGGTTACGTTAGCCACATCAGAAGGGCAATTCCCGTAATATTAAGAACGTTCACATAGCGATATCAGTCTCAATCTGTCAAAAATACCTCTAATTTCCCGACATTCTAGACAAGTTTATACATTTATAGACGAAAACTAGATTTTGAGCGTTTTTCATTACGGGACTTGCTCGTAAGTTATAGACATTAGAAACAGAAATAGTCACCGTAAACCTAAATCGGTATAGGATGTAGGTATTATTATTAACCGTCACTGCCAACATACAACAGTATAGAACGATGGGCTATGTAGGTAAGTACCTAACAAAAAGGCATATGATACTGATAAGTAATTTTTCACTCTCATTTTTACTTGGACGAGTAAGGCTGGATAATAATTGTTTACGTAATAATACAGGGTAGGGTAAACAGGACCAAATTGAGCACACTCGTAAATTAAGTAAAAGTCTGTAACACTACATACTTTATTTACAGGTTTGCAGCAACAAAAACCTTTATTTCGTTTATCGTTGGAATGAATTTATTCAGAGGTAACCTGTTTTACCTCAGTTTGTTTACTGTGAAGACAAACTACTTTGTTTGCAAATTCAGCACTGTGCATAAAAATCCAATTTTATGGAGAGTCGACTGCACCGTGTATTTTGGAATAATTTTCACAGTTTACAATATCTTCCCGGTTAATTCTCATCATTCTACGAGTATACGTATCATTCAGAAATAATAAATTATCTCATCTATTTTATCTCACGATTTGTTTTTAATCTGATCGTAAATTCTGCGTTACACCAAAACAACCAAGACCGGTTTGGAAAAATTATTTATCGACATTAAAAAAAAAAAAAACAATCACTGAAGTTGGTCAAATATTTCGCTGAGTCGCAAAATTATGAAATACAGAAATTCCAGAAGAATCTATTATGTACTGCTGCGCCCAGCGGTTTCGATTGACGATTTTTGATCGTCTCCTATGTCAGGTCATGGTCTACCAAATTCAGTGTCAAATTACATCCGAATCCGTTCAGCCGGTTTAGCGCGAAAGCATAACAAACCAACTCACTTTCGCGTTTATAATATTAGTTAGGATTAGGATAGAAAATACTGTCAGTCGATTGAAGACTTTTTTACTTTTGGGATTTGTAAATATTGGTTTCTGTATAAGTTGATTTTCGCAATGTTTCATTGGTGGTAAATAAGTATTTCGTTAGCTTTTTATTCCGTGGCTGAACTAGAAGCCAAAGTTGGTCGAATACGTCGTTTACCTGCCTCTTGCCTGTTATGAACTCGTTTATTCTTTTCTTGGAAACAACTCCAAACTAAATCAAAACATTTTCGTTCTCAATAGAATTGAATAAATCAGACCTAAAGGTTGTTGACTCCATAAAAATGGGCTGGTCATGTGTGAACTAGCCTTTAGAATATTAAGTACTGTCATCACATAACACATTCTTCGACCTCGTATCGACTGCGGAGCATGTCCCTCCCGTAGACGGTAACAACGAGTAGTAAACACATGTTAAGTCATTTAACAGATGGTTACGATCCTTGTTCGACTTATTATTATTACTACGTAAACATTACCAAGCACGAAGGCGTGCACTCAACATAACTCTAGTAAACGGCTATGAAAGAATATGGCTGTAGTCGTAAAGCACGCTGATAGTCCACAGGAGGATACCGCTGCGTTTTATAACGCCCACAGAAAGGGACCAAATGTCCTTTTCTTTACCGGGACCATATTCGATCGTAACATAATGTCATTCAACTCTAAGCCGTCTATCTATATTTGGATGCTGTAAAAGGTGAGTCAAGCACATTACATAATTTTTCACAGAAACCAGGTCTCTTTAGCTCAAATACGGTATAACCCACATACCTTCAGCAACTCGGCGTCGGCGTAAATGATGTAACACATAAAATTATATAAATTGTTTTCTATGAAGCCTTCGATTGGTTTGAACTTCTCAGAAAATGTATGGAGGCTAAAGTAGGCTTATAGGCTGTAATGATAGGTGTTATTACAGAGCTGTGTACACCCTGGTTAAGTAGAATTACTAAAATCACTTAAATATTTAACAAATCAAAACGAGGGTACCGTATGATACTCTTCAAGTGTAATTCTGTGAAGTAGTTAAGTTATAGTTTAGGTCTTAAATAAGTAATTTTCTCCAAGAATTTAGGAATGAGTATACCTACTTGGTAACTGTATAATACTAATTAACTACTACTACTTCATAGTGCGAGTAACCCTGCCAACCATGATAGTAGTACCTATTATGAGACTTACTTCAAAGATGAACCGCTAACCCACGTGCTAACAGTCAATATTTACAGCTATGATGATAAGAATGATTGGTGTGAGATTCAACTGACAATAAACACAAATTAAAACGTAATAAGTCGGTGTTTCATAAGTCAATCTATATTTTTTACATAATGCATGGTAGTGTTCAATTAGGCCGCACTTCCTCAAATGATTTATTAATAAAGAACTTTTAAAAAGGTTATTATTATGACATTTAAGCCTTTTATGAAGAGCTAAATGATGTTACGTATTCAGGAAATCATGTTATGATGACGTAACAGCAGCAGGTACAATATATTTCAATGAAGGTATCTTTTATGTTTATTAACAGACAAAATGCACGTCATAATGACCTTAATATTTTAAGAATTACAGTTCAAAATGCCGTGTGCCGAAGTTTGGACATATATCCGGATTTACTTTATGTTTTAGAATAAGAAATGAAATCCCAAATCCAAGTAGCGAACCCAATAGAACTGCTTAAAAAGTGGATGTAGTATAAAACTGCCGACGGGAACATGAACGTTTATGGGAGAAAACTAAACAATTAGACTGTAACAGACTGTGACGATGTTGACTTTAAACAATCGTCACAGGTAGGTACTTACATGCCAATATTTTACGTATTTATTCTACTACAATTGAGTAGATTGGTACAGACCCCGTTATGGTAACTTACTACTAATAGAGACACCACGTGGGAAAAATTGTTGTCGTAACAATCTCATCTGCGCACGAGTGCCGAGTGGGTCGACTTCCTCATTTCCATCAATTGCCTTTTACAGCTTGTGCGGGATGATAAGCGACGGGTACCTATGTACCTGTACCTACTACGTATACATGTTTATTTACTTACTGCACTTTCCTGTTATTTCTAGATTGCTTACTGTAATATACAAACATAATGGGAAATAATATCGCAGATATATAATGTAATATACATACAACGGATATATTGGCTCGATATAGTGTTATTATGTGAGGGTTTTCCCACAATAATTAATATACCACAAATGAATCAACAAAATACCAAATAAAGAAATTTTATTGTTTATTATTCTTAGGTACCTAATTATTTCTGTACTAAACACAGTCACTATAAACAATTAATATTTAACTTTTACTGCATCCAAATTAAGATAGGTATTATTGCAATGAATGATATAAACTAATTGGCACAAAGGAAAAGCAAGTCCTCTAATACTTTTACAACCAAAGATGATGTAACTTGCAAATGAAAACAACTATTTTTAACAATAAACGTTAGAAGATCAGATCTCTATGATTCATATAACATTATTATTGATCACATCGTCGCGCCGGCGTCGTACCATCCTGATGCAGTGCATGACAGATTATGATCATAATTGAAATACTTCTCAACAATAGAAATGTGTAGTTGGTTTTATTACATAATGAGTGACAATGACAACTATGTATTAATAGTAGGTAAGTACCTATATTGTATTGTAAAATCTTTATAATATGTTGACCACATTGCATAACAAATCACAACTTTCTGTAGGTCAATGAAAGTGCCAATGTAGCTGGTATACCTATTCCTTATCTTCACTAAGTAACGGCCGATTTTTTAATCATCATGCGCCGGCGCCGGCTGTTTGACATAAATTTATTTCTAAAAGTGTCTCTTTCTTTTATATAAGAAAGCAACTAACTTCTCAAAATCGGCGAACATCACCAAATATCGGACATAACACAGACACGTCCAAGTCGACCAATCACGAACTTATAAGATAGGAAGTCACGTGGCGAGCCTAGGCGCCGCGTCTTCCGGGCATTCCGGGCACTTCACTGCAGAGGGATTTACGATGCCGTGCTATTACACGCATGATTAATGAAAGGATGGGAATAATTACAATTATTATACGGGAGTCAAATTCAACACTCACATTCACAATTTTTATTATTCACTTTGTCACAGAAAATATTACTAAGTATGGGTAACTGAATACTTAAGCCCTGGCTCAATTTGTTTCCATTTGTTTATTACTTGTATACTTTGGTAAATTGATTTGTTCTTTGACAGTAATTGGTAATCAAAACAACCTATTTTGTAGACAAGTTGCCCCAGGATGAAAGTTGGTCGCTTGTAGACAAGTTGCCCCAGGATGAAACTTGGTCGCTTGCTGATAATAAGTTGATGAAACTTGGTCGCTTGCTGATAATAAGTTGATGAAACTTGGTCGCTTGCTGATAATAAGTTGATGAAACTTGGTCGCTTGCTGATAATAAGTTGATGAAACTTGGTCGCTTGCTGATAATAAGTTGTGCTTACTCATTTTCATCCTAATAATATTGTGGATTCAATTCAATCACTGAAATTGAAACAAAAGGTACCTATTTGTATGTGGTTTCAATAAAAGAAAATATCTAGTGAGATATGTAACAGTCTAATCAATTCATGCATTCAATTATTATGATTATCATAATAATTGAATGCATTAATTGATTTCACCCATCTCAAATTCTTTGCTCTCTGTCCAGAGCAACCCCCCTTCAACGACCCTGCTACCTATATTAATAATATAATGTAGTTTTTATAATTAATATTCTATCAATCAACACAACTCACTCGAATCATCAAAATAATCAATCAACCACAAAATGACCACAATACATTTTTGAACTTCAGTCGACCATGGATCGTCCAACATTATTTTGTTGTTTCCAACAAATCACTTAACTAAAGTACAGTAAATCTGTACATTTGTTAGTAAAAACAATGGTCAACACATGCTTTTCAAGATTTAGCAGAATAAACAAACATAGTGAAGACGTGTTTTTGTATGACCACGCTATGTTCTGAGAGTGTGCTTATTGTGTAAGCGTTGTATAAGTGTTGTGTAAAGGTGAGTGATTTGTTAGCATAACAAATGATAGGTATGAAAACACTGTGTTTTGGTGATGTACCTACGACGTAGATGCCTATTTCATGTTCTATTTCTTTTGTAGAAAGTGCCATCAATTAGAGAGGCGGTTTCACGTCTTGCATAATATGTGCGAAATTGCTGTGGGATACTTTTTGTACTGGGGAGTAAGAAACATTACTGTTTGTGAATACTATTGTTACATAGTTATCAATAACTATTTCAAACCTATTGAATTTTGAATCAGTTTGACTGTTTTTGTTATACAGCATTTTTTTATTCTGGAGTAGCTTACGGATGAAACAACTTAAAAGTTGATAAAAATTATGCAGATGTTGGTACCAAAATATAAAAAAATAATCAAGGAAATGATTGTGCTCGGACGTCACTTTTACGGAAATCAATGGCCATTCATTATTAAATCCATTTTTGGATGTTCGACCTTTTCGATCGATAAGCTGTGGAAATTATCGTATTTCAACTGATCTGTCTAGGGAAAATTATTATTATTTGGATAGGTACAATACGTTTGTGTGATATTATTAAGAAGCTTTTTGTTAAGACTCTTGAGAAAACCCCAGCTGCTCACCTTTTATATAAAAAAACACGTGAATTACTGATATTTAAACGGCAGATCAATTTACTTAAATCAATATTATGTTCTCAGTAATTGGCATCAAATCATTATTTTAAACTTTGTCAATATATTACCAATAGCTTGTGTCTTGTATGTATGTATGTGTGTGTTGTGTATGTAGTGTATGTGTGTAGTATTTATGAGTACATGAGTACTTTGTTCAGGCGGTTTATTACTTGTCGCAAACTTAAACGTTAAGACAAAACAAATAAATCAAGAAGTACTTGGAACTGTTTACTGTTAAATTCCACACTCCGGAATATTTTGGTATTTTATTTGCATAGATAATAACAAACCAGATGGGGCCAGTTCTCTTACGTCAGGCGCTGATCAACACTTACGTAAAGTTAAAAATAGTTACATTTTAATTAAATCATAAAGTTCATTGAGTCGTTATTAACGAATATTATTTTAATCGTTTTAGTTTAGCTTATGATAGTTATTACAGACTTGAATTTGTAACAAAGTTTGTTGTTGAAATTGCTGTCTTTATCTTTTAACAGTAGAAACATATTCTTAAAACTAAATAAACTTAAATATGTCAGAAAATATTGCCTTTCACCGGAAACTAGGTAATTTTGTCACTAAGGTGTGAATTCTCACAACAGTTGCTTAATGATGTTGATTTCTACCAAACTATTAGAGGTTGGTAAAAATCTAAGAAATAATCTTCTACCGTTCTTATCGATATTTTTGACATAAATTTAGGTAAAGTAATTAAAACAATAAGCACAACTTTAATCGAAAAGTGTAAATTTTGATGATAATTTCACTAAAACTGGTAATATAAAAAAAAACTAAGTTCGTTATATAATTAAATTCAAGTAACAAAACGAGAGCAATAGTAAATAATGAAAGCGTCCAATAGAACTAGTTATTCAGGTCTTAATGGGCGTGTCGGTGAGCTTATTAGTCAAAATAGTGGAGACTGGTATATTAGGCAGCCTCTACATTATCGGTAGATCAGTTGCTTTGATTGATATTATGGCCGGTACCTACTCACCACGAGCATTCGCATTGCGAATTTGTTTTGCAAATATTCGTTGCGCGAACTTTTCTAACGCAAAGAACATTCTTACGTGAAACGAACAGTTTGGTGACTTCATTAATCCAAACACGAAAAACTAATTATTCTAATACAGTCTTTTCACAGTGATTTTACCTCTACCGGCGGCACAAGAAATTCGCACAGCGAATGCTCGCGGTGAGTAGGTACGATCCTCGCAAATGCATGTTTTGAATGGGTAACCTTAGTTTCTTGCAATGGAATTAAAATACTGATACAAAAAGATCGTTGTGAAACAAAAAATAATATTTCATCACGAAACGAATCGTAAATGTGATCCTATCGATGACTTTTTAATATTCAAACTAGGTCAAATAAAATTTATGTATGTTATTTTTGAAATTGTAATGGTTTTAGTTATCTTTTGACGTGCAAATTAGTGAATGCCTCAAAACAGCTTTTTAATTTAGGTATATCCAAAAAACTTGAACTCTGTAATATGGTCTTGAATTAGTTTTTATTAGTGTGTCAATAAACTCTACCTAGTAACATACGATCTTATGTGACTGCTACGGAGTGCTACGATATGTTTTAGTTTTTGTGATAACTCGATAAATCGTTCTCTTTAATTTAGTGGCCTATGTATTTTAATTATCATATTATATTATTATTATATTTTAATCTGTAATTTAGCCGTGCAAAAAATGTGGAATCTTTCGAATATATTTTTACTTAATTTTCCATAAAAATAAATAATGTTAAATATAACAATGTTGTTTATTTGATAAAAAGGGTAATAGCCTACCAAAATTTCTGGAAAAACTAGGAACTCCAAAATATGCTTACCTGAAAAAAAAAATACAAAATTAGAATCGGTAGGTGGTGGTTTTCAAATATTAATAACATATTATAAATAATGTGTTATTTAAGTATGTGCCTAAAATATTGACGACAAATACATTTTAATTCGACTTTGCCTGTAATAATGAATGTTGTGATATTGATATTTTGTAGGTATGCAATATAATGTTAACTTCCAAATATGTATTTAACCTAGGTTTAAGTTAAATGTAATAATACTTGCTGCGCCCTAACAGGGTCATATACTCATAAGTTTTAGCCTAGCCTGTAACTGAGTGTACATTATGCAATAATAAAAAAATAAAAAAAATAAATGACTGGTTAACATAGATGATAGGTATTTTAATAGGTATCTTAACAAGACAAATACTACTTAAAGCACACCTGTACCACGATTCACTGCGGTATTTAGGTAATACGGGCTGGTGTCCTCCACTCCACGACAAAGCGCGTATTTTGCGTACGGTACTAAGGAGGCTAGGCATTTATCGCTAAACGAATTTAAAACATCGTTCTATTTCTGTCAATCGTTTGAAGATGAAACAGACACTGATTTGGAGACAGAATGATATTTTGAATACGCGTAGCGCTAAACGCATTTTGTGACTTATGGTGCAAGTACAGGAATTGGCTATAATCCATTTATTAGACAAATAACGGTTTATCACTCTTTCGTTATTTCGATATAAACGTATAATAAACTCCGTTATTTCACGAGCAATGTAATACAGGGTGTTCGGCAGAAGGATGAACATACGAAAATGGCGGATCCGTGGGGCCGTCTACTACGTTTTTAGGCCCAATAACAGGACCCAGGCCGCAAGGATTTTTTTTAATGATTTTTTTTTATTTTTTCTCGGAATTTGTCGTTGCCAAAACTTCAAAGGTCAATAATTTCATTTAAAAACAACATAACTGGCAACATTTTATTTTTATTTTCATCTAAAGTAAATATAGTAGAATCTTATAAAATTAGTATTTGACGCAGATGATTGCTAGAAAAGTAAATACGAGCCCTTAAACTACAAACAAATAAAAAATAAATACCGAAAGCCCGACTTTGAACTGCGTTAAAAAAAAAACTAACAGTGATAGAGCAGTTCTAATTTTACGAAAACATCTTTGGTTCATGCCCAATCTAACGGTATGCAATATGCACAATTTCTTTTAAAAAAAATCATTAAAAAAATCCTTGTGGCCTGGGTCTTGTTACTGGGCCTAAAAACGTAGTAGACGGTCCCACGGATCCCCCATTTTCGTATGTTCAACCTTCTGCCGAACACCCTGTATATTTACCATTTACATTAAAAAATAACTTTAAAGTGCAGTAATTTCAACAATATGGCACAATAAATATCGTCATTTATCCGTTATTCGTCTAATACTACATACAAATGGAATATAGACACTTTTGAACTTCCCAACTTCGAAATTATTTCCTACTAGCTTCCGCCAGCGGCTTCGCCCGCGTGACATCTTTATAAATTATACTCTATGTTACTCAGTGATAATATAGTATCCTACTGGTGGAAGAATGTTTAAAATCGGTCAAGTAGATTTTGAGTTTCTTCATTACAAAACAAATATGTCCTCTTTATAATACTTATTAGTATTTCGACAAAGCCACCAATATCGATAAAGCCCCGCCACTTTTTTACCACGTAGCTTGGGTGGTAACCCAAGCGGTTGCAATCTGCAACAGATGCTAATAATTTGGCCGCGATTCAACTGTGTATGTCTACGGACTATAACAGATGTATGACCCAACCAAGGTCCCGATACATCTCGCTCAATGTTTATGGGATATAAATGTGGATGTTCGGTGAATCATGGGAGTCGTATGTTTGTAATTGCGATGATATAATAGTAGTAACGTTTATTTGCTAGTCTGGTGCACGGGCAAGTCGTTCCGGCGAAAGCTTTGTGGTTGGTGATCCCGCTCGGTTACTTCACTGACTATTCCTAAGATAGGTACTAGTTTATTCCGCGGTCAGTGATATGAGTAGATTCTGAAGAAAGATTAATAGTTGCTCGAAATACGTGTTTCGAAAATGACATTAAAAGAAACATAACATTAATTCAGTGGCTGCTGCTCGTTTGCGTATTTCACGTTTCTTTATTTGCTACGTCATTGTAATTTATGAGTTTAATGAAACATAATAAATAAAATTCGTAGACTATGTGCGTTGCTTGGTGAACTATTAATACTATGACTATTTTCAGGGCACTGCGAGCAGTTTGAGACTTTTTCTGATTTGAGATTTTAACTGACACAATATTAATTGATAATTATTAGCTATTTTTACCAAAACTCTCATTTAACGAAAACACTTCAAACGTCCTATAAAGCAATTTCTTTTCTTAATAAAATATGTTTAAATGAATACATCCACAGTTCCGAACTACCTACATACAGGCTACTCGCTAGAATATGGAAGAGCAATGCGTTGACGTTAATAATTAATTCAATTTAATTTGGTTGCCCCACATCATAACAGTGGCACAATTCACAAGAACTGGCATTGCAGTTTTTGTAGTGCCCATCATGGTATACAGGGTGGATTTTAGATGTAGCAGTAAGGACTGACGTTAGCCATTGTCGCTACAAGAAAACGGTCTTAAGAGACTGTCTTTAACTTTTTGAGACATTTTGATCGGCATTCACAGATTTGGAAACAAAATACAGGCAGCAAGAAAATGGGTAGTTTTCCTAAAGACTTATTTATTGATGCCCATCGATCTTGTTTCTTATAGGGATCAAAGAACTGGAGTAACTGCGGCTTGAGTACTATAAGGCAGAAATCGCAAAAAACATTTACCATACATTTCGTGGGTAATATCGAGACTCCAACCTACTTTTTTACGATGGACTGACGAAAAACTGACTGACTGGCGGAAAATAAACAACAAAATTCAACTCCACGAATACACATGGCGTGTGGTGGAATAAAGTGGCATTGTAGTGCCCGTTGTGGAATATAGTGGCAATGAAATGCCCCCGCTTTTTATTGAGAGAGAGAGACAAGTTACAAGTTTCTTGAGGTGCACGTGGCTTAGAAATCGGAGCGCGATTTATTTTATCGCTTGCCAGGCGAAGTCAGGCTGCGTGTAATAAGGTGATGCAGCTGTGATCATAGTTTTATTATATTGAACATTCTTCATTGTGGACACACAGACCACAACGTCTATTTTTCGTTTTTACAACAAAAAAGAGTGAAGAAGAATTTTCATAATAAATCCGAGCAGTTTTATCTGAAATGCCAACATAGCATAAAAAAGCTAAATCCTTCCGTTCTTCACAATATTATTATTTTGTTGTGACCTAGATAAATAAAGAAATATATAAGTACTAAACATAATTATGTGGTGTGGAAACCATGCCACTGCCGCACTAATTAAATTCTCATTACACCTGCCTTTTTTTTTTTTTTTTTTTTTTTTTGGGTGGGAAATCATCAAATGACTCCTCCCGCTCTGGGCAGAGCGAGAGGGAGTGTCAGACTTTTACTGACTAAAACCCACCCGTGTTCCTTCCGTTGCCTATGTGCTGGGGCCGCGATATCCCTCTCAGACAAACCCGCAACCCCAGCAGGCATTGGTCCTTCCGGACCCCGTCAGTTGTTGCTGACATCCCTTTGAGGCGCGCGTGGAACACGACGCGCCGTCGACCCGGGCCTGGTCCTTATCGGACGGCGAGCTGTATCGGACGGCGAGCTGATCATTACACCTGCCTGACATCACATCCGCACGCTGTCCAATATTTTTTTATAATCTCAAAATAGGACTAAAAATTTTTTTTTTGTCTTCATCCCTATTTGCGTTTTAGTACATATTGAACATCATTTTTGTAAGAAATACGTTATTGAATGCACGAAGCAAGCTTTTCTCTTTAATGATCACCTGAATAGCAAATAACTGCATTCTATCGCATACTCGTACCATAATGAAGGAGAACACTGTAATACATCTGAAGCGGCCGCATACTAGCCTTATACAAGTTACGAGGTACTCGTACTGGGTACACTACATTAGTCTGTAAAGTTGGTTCAGATGACTGGCTACACGCGTGATTCATGCGATTAGCATCGATACCTCTTGGGGAGGTACTTCCCCAATTTCAGACTAAGCTACCGTTTTAAATACCGAAGCGTGCACGACGCTCACTATTAATAATGTATTTTATGTCGGTGGACGGTGCTACTCAGATAGTGGTAATTAGTTTTTGATCAGCTGATCATTTGGCAACGACGAGAGGAATGTATTCGGTGCGAAACCTATTCTGTCTCGCACCGAATACATTCCTCTCGTCGTTTCTGGTATCTAAGTTGGTTTGACAAATCATTATGCCGCCATACAACATCAGAATTCTACTCACATATTCACGCCTATATTTTGATTTCGCAGTCACATGACGAAATGCATTGGCGCCTATTGCCTACTTCGACAACTTTACACTACCGGCAGTACGCTAGACTCGTGACGAAGGCCTTAGCTTTGAGAGTGTAGAAGCTCGCAAAACTAGGGCGATGGCTAGTTAGCTCCCTACAAACAGGATATTGGTAGTTGATTCCATCGGTATTATGTCAGACTGATCAGTGATCGCATTGTATCATAAAAAGCAGTTATAGAAGGTACGATCCGCGATACAAATAAGTTAAGCACATATTCCCATTATTGTAAATGTATAGGTACCGAACTAGACAATTTCTTGATTTATCATAAGTAGGTAGGTACGTAATGATCATCAATCCTTACTTAACATTAACACTAATAGCCATTCTAATGACCTTCCCATCAGAGCCTCTTCCTAGAAGTTTAAAAATGATTAATCAATTAAGGCTACGCATTTATTTAATCTATATTCTGAATAGGGCTGCACTAGGAACTGATGTCTGGAGAAAACAGATTTTCTACCACCATCAAGGTCATTCCATTATATGTAGTAATGAGCTACTTTTTCCTACAAACAATCGGAGCCTCAGGTTTCTTGTTCCCAAGGCACAGTCAAAGCAAAGCAAACAACTTTTAGCGGCCATTAATTTATATAAGCGTGGAACAGGTTTGACAATTACGTCCGTGGACCAGTCTTGAAGTCCGTCAGGTAAAGGAGTAGTCTATTTTTGACGCCCGTACATACCTATCTACCTACCATTCGGATTTCATTGGAACGGTACAGAAATAACA
This sequence comes from Agrochola macilenta, assembly GCA_916701695.1. NCBI lineage: Eukaryota > Metazoa > Arthropoda > Insecta > Lepidoptera > Noctuidae > Agrochola > Agrochola macilenta. The sequence continues at coordinate 996,379 of OU753554.1, read as the reverse complement.
ACGTTGTATAGCGCTTGGTAACATTTGATATAATAATACATAAATCTTAGTAACATGTGGAAGTACCATAATTCAGCCGTAACTTTATGCTATTGAAAAATAAAAACATAATATAAAGACTCGTAACAGTCGTAACCTTTTTATACGTTCGACAAACAGAACGATGACCCACCTGATGGATAGGAAACGTTTTTATACGTTCGACAAACAGAACGATGACCCACCTGATGGATAGGAAACGTTTTTATACGTTCGACAAACAGAACGATGACCCACCTGATGGATAGGAAACGTTTTTATACGTTCGACAAACAGAACGATGACCCACCTGATGGATAGGAAACGTTTTTATACGTTCGACAAACAGAACGATGACCCACCTGATGGATAGGAAACTTTTTTTAAAGTCACCTGCATTACAGAGGGTTTATCGATGCATTACTGTTAACTGTTGCGTCTAAACAAAATGTATTTACATATGGAATTGGCGTCGTAAACCTTCGGATACTCAGTAGTTCTCGGCTCTATATCTTAATACGAGTAGAGCCGTTGCGTATGTAGAGCACAGATAGCGCACATGAGCTATGTGATCTATCTGTTTCAACTATTCGGAATTCCAATATTGTTATGTATTCATATTTCCAGACTATTATATTACTACAAATCTTAGCGCAGTAATGGCTTTTACACTGCTTTGTTAACGGTTATCAATATATTATTATTTTGGTAAGCTGTGGATACCCTTTTGATTAAAATTTTAAGTAAAGATTACCTATAGGAAAAATCCAGGACTGACTTCGGTAGTCAGTCTTGGATTTGTGATGACGACTAATCGAGAAGTACCTATGGAAGGAAAAAATGACCACCATGAATGTTGCGCCGACCACAAATATATTGTAGGATAAGGGCACGAGACTAATGATCATGATTATAGGAATCATCCTTGTTCGTTGGAATATTTTTTTTAAATATAAAGGTATAATTAAATTCTCATATTAGTCGCAAAATTACCCATCTAGGGAAATAAAACATGCATCCCCACGACACAGGTAAATTAACAATTTGATCAAAGTGACTGAACTGACTGTGTGAGAAGGCAATGACTTGGTAACGATGAATAACATTATCATTTATTATGTGAAAAAACTGACTTTTGAATATAGTAGTATATCAGAATTTATCACAGAAGGAACGCAAAATTACAAGATATCTTAAAAACTTGAAGTCAGTTGCAAACTGATAGAATTAATAGATAAACAAGTTTTTTAAATATGGACATAACATTTTGCTAATTATTTAACGGTTAATAAATTCGAAATGTTACCGTATAGTCGACCTATCCAATCTTTTCGAAGATTACACCATTCAATTTGTATTTTTTTTATAATAATGCATAAAACTTATATTAATAATTCATTTTGAACGCGATACTCCAAAATATTACTGATAGCTGATAGATACATTACCGTTCCTTTAGACAAAATTACCAAATTAACTAATTAAATAATCGTTGTTGATTTAGAAATAGGTACTTACAGTGTTCGTCAATCCCCGAACAAGTTGGCAGAAGGAATCAAAATCGTGAAATATGTAAATGCCAAAACTTCTTTAGCACAAAATAACACAAAACCAGTTACAAGAAATTAGTTCATTAATGACGACGATAAATCAGAGCAGCAATAGATGATGGTTACAATTAGCAATGATACGCTTTCTCAATTATACATCTTTACTCATATCTATGAACTAACCAAGATGAATTTGAGATTACTAATATGCAATTAAGTCATCGAACTGGAGATGTAATATGACCTTCATATAACTCTCTCAATCTTACAGTCATCGTTGGGTCCATAAGGTTGAGAGAAGGTATTTTAAGTTCGTTTCTTATGCTCCATTGGACTTAAAAACTATTCAATGTAGATTTGGTGTTTAGTAAAGTTCCTACTTATATTATATCTATGTCTACTGTCTACCAATCACTCAAAAGTAAGATATCAATAATAGTAGATATTCACGCTTTGAAGCGTCCATGAGCTAGTTGCTACCACCCATAATGGCCTGAATATTGACCAGTGACGTCACCAAGCTACATGCGGTGACATCTTTCCGAGTAACTCTTGACATTGGCCACTACTAAACTGTAGTTAGATGACATTCCTTTCATTTAGTCAGGCATTTCGGAAATGGAAATGGAAATAGTGAAATGGAAGCGGCAGGATTAAGATATAGGCTAAAGCTTGGGATTGAGCTGCTCGCTCTGCTAAACCTTGTGACAAAACCATAAAACTTGACATTTGAATTATTTAGTAAAATCATCAAAATATACCAGTTTTATTTAAACATTCATATTATTGAATATTACATTCAAAATGACATGATTACTTTGTAAAGTATTATATTTTTTAATTACCTATTGTGAATGTGAGGACTATGTGGATATTTTAATATTTAATGTTTTTTTTTTTGTTTTCTCTACTCAGTTTTTTATTTCCTTTCTCAGATAGTTTTAATAATGGTCTGACGGTTTGAGTAGTTTATGCGGCCTACCCAAATGTCCTTTCTTTGGTATGTTCGTCGAGTTGAGCTCCTTATGTTCTGAGTTGAGCTCCATGATTACTGACAAATGCTTGCACTGACTGGACAGGTCCACTCAAATCTGTGTGGTTCTTTTCTCAAAAGACCATTTCAGACACTAATCTACATGGTCCTCATATGGCTTGACCAAGATTATGTCTGGACTTTAAAAGAGACTGTGACCTCTGAGTTTGTTTCGGCCTTTCTTCTCAGAGTAGTCGGATAGGAATCGCCGAACTCATCTAGCAAATTTTAATTATATATTTTTTTTAATATGACGTGTAAAAGTGATTCCTATATCCTATTTACAGAATAAACAATTTCATTTCATTTCATTTCATTTGGATGCGGAAGGCAGACGGAAGGGTAGAAGAGTAATTCAAGAGAGAATAGTCTAGCAGTAGACTGCAAAAAAACTTTTTACAAAAAAAAAATACAACCGGCTTCCGAAAAAAAACACTACAAAGTGAAAAATTACTTTAATTTCGGAAGTCGGTGTCTTTGGTTTTGAATTATCGTTTTATGCCACCGACTTTTTATTTTTCACTTTGTAGTGTTTTTTTTCGGAAGTCGGTTGTATTTTTTTTTGTAAATAGTTTTTATTTTTCATTTTTTAGTTGTGGTACCTACCACACCCAAATTCGAATACCAGTACCTGCTATGTAAATAACAGTGACAGGAAGTTATCATCATATCATCCACATAAACCAAGTGGGAAAAATACGTATTATTGAAGCTTACTCAAAAACTATCCAAGCAAAATTTATAAAATTTATATGGGACCAATCCGGGAGCATACCCATTAAAAAAAAAAAAAAAATTTCAAAATCGGTTCACAATTGACGGAGATATCGATGGACATACATAAAAAAAAAAGCATACATACGCGTCGAACATATAACCTCCTGCTTTTTGGAAGTCGGTTAATAAAATAATAGATGATACGGTGACAGACAACACCACCCCTGCTTCGCATCGGTACAGTGGCTACATGTCAAATCATCGATATTTCTGTGCTAAATCTAAGTTAAATATCAATCTCTAATCACTATCACTAAATTTAATGTCTTATAAACATACAGGTACCTTTGAAATTAATGTTTTAAATTATTGTGAACACCGCATCAAAATGCATCGTGAAGTTTAGAAGATCTAAGCAGTCACACAGACAGACACGAGAAGCAATTTCATTTCATACTATGTATATGTAGATATAAACATCAAATTCACTGTTGTAAAAATAGATGATAATGAAGTTAATATAGAACATCCTAAAGAGCTCGCTGTTTACATTCTTGGCAACATGAAATACAATCAGGTGGACATATACGTGAACAGAATATGGGGAAGATGTGAAGGCTTTGGCATCTGTTGTGTGATTTGCGGAATAAATGATGGAAAGCTGTTGGCAACCAACTTTGGGAACGGATGCTAAGAGAAAGTTGGGCTACAATTGGCAATGCCAAAGTAAATAGGGAAAGAGTACTAGTCAATATTTGGTTAAAATATAGAGCTTTAATAAGTTGGAAGTTAGAGAACCAAAAATTATACAAAAGCACATCAACTGTCATGTAATGACAGAAAAATTTGTCTTAAATAATATAATTGTGAATTTCAAAATCTGTAAAGAAATATTCTGAAAGCGATTAGTGGTAACATAAGCTTTCATCAAATACAGTTCAGAATTATCTCCCTCAATTCACACAAGTAGTTATTATCAGTAAATAATTAAAACTTTAAAATCACTTAACTTCACAATATTATAGATCGCTATTCAAACGATTAAGCGGTACACAGTGGGCGGCGCTCCCGGCCGTTAAACGTAACGGGTTCGAGTGCCGGGCTCATGCACACCTACCTATTATACTATCACAGCTAACTATTATGACTATAGATAGCACTAGATGAGTGTAATGTTAAGTTTCAATATCGAAGCCTGTCCTCGATGTATTTAGTAATAAAAGTTCCGACAATTGAATTTTATGGCAAAAACGATTTATGATCGAAATTCGACCATTATTTTATTGGCCTTATTACATATCAAATAGTATGCAAATGATAAGCATCGTATTACGTTTATAATTATGATAAGCTATGGGACGTGCCATCGAAACGATAGAAGAAGATATAAAAATCGATTCGAAAATTTGCCAACTAGCTATGAAAGTATGACAATATTGACTAAAATAATTATTAATTCTTGGCTGTGTGATGATTGATGAAGACATTCTATCGATAGACAAAATAATGCTGTCTAAAGCACAATACACTACGTATAAATGGAAACATTTTCAATTGCTTCATAGAGATCAAACTCGTCAATTGATTCAAAAATCTGTTTTTATTTGTATGCTCTATGACAAGGGCAAATTAAGGTGATTATGAACCTTGATTTATCCTTATAATAGTGCATACAGATGAAGACAGATTTGAAACCCCATTAAGGTGAACGCAAATATATGTAATGGACGGTTCCAATAACTGTTATGATCAATATTATAATAATGGCGTATCACATGCGTCTATTCAACGAATCTATTGTCTCTCCCATCAACGATATTGAGTCCATTACAGAAATTAAATCTGATATGATGCATGCGGCTTCTCCCGTGAGTGACATATTGATGTAAAAGCTTTCATTCTCGGGAAAGTTTTGAATTTTGAAATGATTAAAGTATTTAAAAGATACGTAGTGTGATTAATATTCCTAGAGGAGAAATATATATTATGTTATTAATAAAACGCATCTTTTTGATATAAGTCACAGTGAACGAATGACAAAATTAGATCATAAAATATTATTATGATAATACTACTTTTAAAACACATTCACCAGAAAATGTAAGGTTTAATTATCATGATAACATTACTATTAGCTACATAGATAGCAACAAATTGTATAAAATAATAAATTGTTACCTATTACAGCCAATTATTACAGCACTAATAATTATAACCATAACTGAATGACAATAAATTCAAGATAAGTAAATTATTCAACAAATGACTTGAAATAATTGAAAGCTTTTGAAGACAATAAAATTAATACTGATTGAAGCGACAAAAAATTCAATCAACTTGATTTTAATTTTGTAGCTATCATTATAGATTCATCACACGACAAGTTTTATTTTCGGCATGGAAACATTTAGTTCCGGCTTCAATAATCTAAATATTGAGGTTTAATCAACAGGTCTCAATATTAAGTTAGCAGTTTAAATTATGTGTTTATTATAATACTAACTTATGTGTTTACTCCGTGGAAAGGCCAACGACTGGATCAAAAGCTATCTTGCCGAAAGACTACAATGTGTAGAAATAACAAGAACTTGTCAATATGAACAAAAACACTTTTTTTTTTTTTTTTTTGTTGGGAAATCATCAAATGACTCCTCCCGCTCTAGGCAGAGCGAGAGGGAGTGTCCGACTTTTACTGACTAAAACCCACCCGTGTTCCTTCCGTTGCCTATGTGCTGGGGCCGCGATATCCCTTTCGGACAGACCCGCAACCCCTGCAGGCATTGGTCCTTCCGGACCCCGTCAGTTGGTGCTGACATCCCTTTGAGGCGCGCGTGGAACACAACGCGCCGTCGACCCGGGTCTGGTCCTTATCGGACGGCGAGCTGCCCATCGCTCACCGTCCGCAGGCCCGCGCCTACGGTGGCCGGAAGTCAGCTTGTGACTCCCGACGCCCGGGGCGTCTCCTGCGGCGACTAGGGGCGCGAGGGCGTGCTGCTTCAATCTCCCTCGCGCGCTCCGCCTCCTCCTTCGCGAGCATAACTGCTTCGCAGAAGGAGGTGACGGCCTCCCATGCACTCTCGCTCCGGACCATGGCCTGAACCAGGGCCGGACGCGAGAGATCGCCGCCACCGATCGCCTCCGTGAGAACACGGCGGTGCTCCGCCCAAGCCGGGCAGACCTCCACCGTATGCTCCACCGTGTCCTCCGGGCGATCCACACAATGGTGACACCCGGGCGTTTCCTCCCGCTTTATCCTGAACAGGAACCTCCCGAAGCAACCGTGTCCGGTGAGGACCTGCGTCAGGCGGAAGGTGAGGACGCCGTGGCGCCTCTCCAGCCACTCCTCAAAGAGGGGACTTACCGCCGAAATTGTGGCGTGCCCAGCGCTGGGTTGCGACAATCGCACACTCCATGCCGCCATGAGATCCCGCCGGAGCTCTGTCCGCTGTGCCGCGATTTGTTGCGGCAGCGGAGTTATACCCCGGCGTTTCGCCTCCTCGCGCAACTCCCACATGTGCGCGAGGACCTTCGCCTCCAGATCCCATGGCGGTAGTCCGGCAAGGAGGCTCGCCGCCTCGCGGGAGACCGTGCGGTATCCCCGGACCAGCCTGATGGCCATGACCCTTTGGGACGCGTTCAACCGCTGGGCCGGTCGCAGCCTCAGTGAACGCGCCCACACCGCCGGTGCCCCGTAAAGGGCCATGGACCGCACGATCCCCGCGTACAGCCTCCGGCAGGAGGCGTTTGGACCCCCTAGGTTGGGCAGAAGCCGCTTCAAAGCAGCCCCAGCCCTTAGGTCGGAATATGGACAAAATAATTATGGCACACCACAAGGGAGTATCTTATCCCCACTTCTTTTCTTAGTGTATATTAACGACCTGCCGGACTCGACAAACAAAGATTGCATAATGTTCGCTGATGACACGACATTAATTATTAAAAGTGACAATAACAATAATTTGAAAAATTACATTCTTAAAGCTTTAGACGATGCAATCAATTGGCTGGGTAAAAATAATTTAAAAATAAACATGACAAAAACAAACATAATACAATTTCAGACATTTAACGCACACATAGATAATCTAGACATTCAACATAAAGATTCCCACTTAACGACTGTAAATGAATGTGTATTCTTAGGTATAACCGTTGACAAAAATTGCAGTTGGAAACCACACATAGATAAAATCCTGCTAAAAATAGACCGTTTTGTATGTCCTGAAAAGAATCAGACAAACTATTAACCTCGATACTGCGATGGCTGCTTACCATGCTTACGTATCCTCTGTACTTAGATACAGAATTATTATTTGGGGTAACTCAGTAGACGTTGACAGAGTTTTCAAAGCACAAACAAAATGTGTCCGAGCAATATGTGGGGCTCACTTCTTAGATATCTGTAAGCCACTGTTTCAGAAACTTAAAGTATTACCATTACCATGTCTGTATGTTTTGGAAATATGTATATTTGTAAAAAAAATATATAATCAATTTGAAAATATTGCTGACAAGCTAAATAGCCCGACACGCCATAAAGATAGACTACGGTTGCCACCAATAAAATTAAAATTGTTTAAGAGAAATGTCTACTGTACTCGTATATCTATTTTAATATATAACCATTTGCCGAATTCCCTTCAGGATTTGCCATTGACAATGTTCAAAAGAAGTCTCCTTAAACTTTTACTATATAAAAAATACTATACCATTAAGGAATATTTGGAGGATAAGTCGATGGAACCTATATATAAAATATATATATAAATATATATAATCATATAATAATAATAATCATAATGACTGTAATTGTAATAATTTTAATTGACATGAAAATGTATTTGCACGCCATATCATGGCAGGATATGCTGAAACTAAAATGACTGTAATATCTATTGTACCATTTTCTAGCAAATAAATATTTTTGATTTGATTTGATTTGATTACTTTTAAATCTGATCAAATTATTTATTAGTCTTATATATATAAAATATGTATGGGATGGAGGAGCTCATCGCTAAGTAATAACAGCCGCATGGGTCGATCCATCAGGTTAAGTTACGCTGGCCGGAGTTGGTCCGTAGATGGGTGTTCATCTTTACATACCGAGACTCCTCCGTTATGCCGTTATCGTTATCTTTGACAGTCGTTACGGGTCATCAGACGCCCGAAAGTCTGACAACCATTCTCACCAAGGGGTATCGTGTTACCCAGTAACTGGGTTGTGGAGGTCAGATAGGCAGTCGCTCCATGCAAAATACTGGTATTCAGCTGCATCCGGTTAGACTGGAAGCCGAACCCCAACATAGTTGGGAAAAGGCTAGGCAGATTGATAAAATTCGAGTATGTATGTGCTCAAAGACCATTTTCTTTACATTGCCTCTACAATTTTCACTGCCAACGAAGTATTAAACGTGTCTAATTTCACATCAATAAGTAGGTACCATTAAAATAAGGTCAGGAACCAATTTCTCTATATCAGACCAAAATTTTGCCTCATTAATCCGCCTCTCAGTGAGAGAGAGTGGGCCGTAATCCACCACGCGAGCCCAGTGCGGGTTGGTAGATGATACAAGACTTCGAATTTTTGGTTCTAGGACATTCCAGTTTCCTCACGAAACATCGTGAACAACCTTCCCCGTTTTGAGAGCAGTAGTGATGAAATAATTTACACAAAGTAGTTCACCAGTCTGGGTTCGAACCTACGACGTTCACTTCGCGGCCGTTACCACTGGGCCACCACTGCTGTCATATTAATATTTGATGATATTCCAAGCGAAGCTAAAACAACAAACCGTTTGAAAGACGAACTACTAAAGAAAGATATCCTTGCTCTTTACATCGCCCAACGTTCCAACAACTCTTGACACTTGAGTGCCAAGCCATAAGGCCACACAATGTCGTCACCATGAAACCTTCCAGGTACCACATCTCCGTTACCACGGAATGTGACGACTCCTGTCAAGTTCATCCACTTTCACTCGTTCGGCGTTGTTTGCCGTGAACAGAAGAAATTATCGATAATTTCTGCCGACAAAACGGGCATCACTTATGTTTTAAGATTAATCATTCGTTCAAGCACTTCCTTATTTCACTGGTTTGGCTTTTGTATGCCTTTTCCTTGTGCGGGAATTCCAAGTGGACCATACAGATTGCATATATATTAAGAAGAAAAAACTCAATCAAATATTGTCTGGGTTGGTTACATTATTGTCTGCGAACATCATTTTGCCTGTTCCGTAGATTGATAATAATATGTCTGATGGGTTTTATGAATCCAGTAGACGATTATTAGTAGTGTCAATTGTTCAGCTGTCGCATATAAAATAATAGCTTGGTTGCATCTTGTATCAATTGATAAAAAAATCTAAGATGGTAATATTTTTCTGATATAAATGATTTAGGATAGTGACATACTATGTTTATGTTTATAGCTAGGTAACTATACAAAAGTTTTAAGAAAACCACGAGAAATGTAATTTATGAAGAACCATTACATTTACAAAAAAATCTGTTATGCCATACATAAGGAAACAGTATCATAATAAATCACCGAAGCTCACAAAGTTCATTCAAAATAAGTGCCAAGTTTTTTATCCAAAACAGTTTCAAAATTATATCCTAATGCTATTTTAGAAACAAACAAAGACATAAGTTTAAAAAAAAAACCAGTTTTGCCAATGTTTGATTTGAGTACAAAAGCCCGGTTGAACGTGGTAACATTCTTGAAACAATCGTGTAGAGCTAGAAACAATGACATTCTTTTAAGAAACTTTGGTTCGTTTGAGATTAGTTAGATAACCACTTTTGCTACTTACAACAACATTCTGACAGAGCATTGAACGACCTAGGAATCATTTTACAATCACTGCTTTTGACGTACGGCATTCGAATTAGCGAAGATTAATTTATTTATTAATAAAAGTTTACACAGCTTCTGCACAGGTACACAATTAATCTTTGGTATAGTATAGGTAAAATTAGCCGGGATTTACACAGTCGCCACTTACAGGTTAACCAACATTCTCAAAATAATTGATTACATAGAAATAAAACTAGTAACTAATAAACTAGTAACTAGGAGTACTAACCGAAATATAAAACAGAGATGCACGTATTGCTGAAATCATCAAAATCATACATACAACAGAAGCACGATGCAACACGATGGCCTCAAAGTCACCGGGTGGTCATATTGGACGACGTCACAGTCACAATTTACATTGTCAATACAGATAGTCACTTGATGTCCAGACGATGACGTCATGGCGACACCAGTAATCTTCACAATGATAAGGACACCTCAGCTTTGGAACAAATCCTAACACAAGATTACACGTTGACGTAAAACTCTCATCATAAGCTCTTTATATAGAGACTAAGATAGCAGGCTAATTACTTAGTTAATTCACTGCTTAGCTCCCAAAATATTGACTTACAATATTGAACTTCTGCAGTAGAATTTCCAGGAATTTTTGCGTTATAATTTCAGCTTAGTGCAAAAAAATCTGTTGCTAGGTTGGGCTTTTCTACATTACCGATGGTAGCCGAATTTCTATGATATACCATGTTAATCTAGACCTTAAATATGAACTTAATAATTCTTATAAAAAATTGGCAACAGGAAATCCCACAAATAGGTAATAAATCAACCTTTTTAGATGACTTGCAAACAGAAGGCTAATATTAAAGTAATGACAGGCTTTGGCAAATTATGTAACTGCTGTAATTATTGAAACATCCCACATTTGCCATAGAACAATGGCTACATATTTGAGAGCTGTATTCTTTATTACTTCTTCATTCTTAATACTTTGAGACCAATGTCATCAAGACTTGACATACATCTTCACATATAAAACACTAACACTATAAGTATAAATCAACACGTCAAGGTTCATGTAAATAATACCTGTTAAGATTCTGTGAGAGCTGTATCTACATGAAATATTTTAAGCTCAAGTAGCGAATATATCGTTGTATCTTTAAAATATTTAAACAAGACGAAAATGAAATAATGTATGTAAAACCTTTTAAAATATTTTTAAGAAAAAGCGATGTTTGACGCCAAGCAACGAGTGCATTAAATCCTCTTATAATAATGTCTGAGTAAATACTTAAAACAATGGGTGAGCATTTGTCGTATTATTTGTAAGTTTGTCACTATGACCGTCATTATAATCCCGCGCATCATTCTCATGTTAAATTTTTTGCAGCGAACAAATTATTTTATCATTACCCAAATGATGATCAACTTTCAGAACTTTGGTCTTTTCATCATTATTTTAAACTTTATCAAATTATTTTATCGTTTTTTTTGTTTTAAGTACGGTTATGCTATCATATGCATTTAGTAAAAAGCTGTTATTTTGACATTACAAACAGACACTTCAATTTTATTTATTTGTATAGACTACATATTACTACGACTATTTAATTTTGAAAATAGAAAAACCGGCCTAGTGCGTGTCGGACCACGCACAATGAAGGGTTCCGTAGTTGGGATGCATTTATCGCAAGAACAAACTTAACTTTGTAGTTGAAAAACATGTTCTCCCATACATTCCTTATGGGAGAACATGTTTTTGCAACCGCAAATTTAAGTTGGTCGGTTATTACTCGTTTGTAAAGTCTACTTAGCTGTGATAGTTTTCCTTTTAATTTCGTTTTAAATACTACTGTCGTTAATATTTCGAGAAACGCATAAAAATGGTTTTGACAAACTCGTAATATTTTCGAACGACCTTTCCAACGATACCCCATACTATGGGTAAGACGAGAAAAAAAAACTTACGTGTAGGGGTTTTTAAAATCAAGATTTTTGTAAGGGAGGTATCCCTTTCACAAATCTTGATTTTATTTTACTACTTAGTTAGCGTGATTAATATGTATACCATAGAAATATAAATATGTACGTATATACCTACCCATGCCAACTTACAGCTTTCTAGTAAACACCTCTGAGCTAAGCCGCGGACAGACAGACAGACAGACGGACATGGCGAAACTATAAGGGTTCCTTGTTTACTACGGAACCCTAAAAAGCATAATCGTTGGTCTGTCATACAAAAAAAAAACATACTAAAATGCATTAGTAAGTACCTCTACGAGTATTAACTTATTTCACGTAATACTACCAACTGAGATGAAGATATTGCGGTGTCGAGGGGCCTCTTAAAATGTTAGGTTTACTTTCAAATATGCCAATGTACTATGAATACAGTTCATTGAAAATAATTAATAAACTGAAGGTAATATATAAAATGGCACTAGTGAGAGAGCCTTATACAGTGGGTGAAGTTAAATTGGACGAGGACGATGAATATATCAAATGATGACAAACGCGACATGAAGCCAAGACTCCTTATAAAATATTCAAAATTACAAAGAGAGAAAGACGCAATAAAGTATGAGGAAGTGTGAACATATGAAAATATGTGAATAAAGGGATCACACGTCTCACGATAAACTAGTAAAACACACCTTCCAATACATAAAGAAAAGGATAATAAACGTATTTTTGAAATATTTAAAACAGTCTTTCTCTTGGTGTCAAGAAAGATCGACAGAACAAAAAGTAAAGATCAATCTAATGACTAGTCCCATGCAGCCGGTGATGAAATGTATATTAGCATAGATATCGTGTACCACATAGCAAGGTAATCCTTCAGATTATACTATAATCGCAAACAAATAAAACTGCGATTGAGAATGATAATATACTTATCTCAAATAATTGGGTTTTTAGTTTAGTTAGATAGCGCTTATGTGCGTATTTAAGCACTCGCAAGGATTATCTTTCCTAGTCATAAGTAAATAAGAATTAGAGCTGATTTGATAGCTGATAGAAGGCATGTTCAATTTAATAGAAGAGTCCCTTCAAGAAATACCGGATAATATGCGTTATTAATTTCAAAAGACTTATTCCAAACTAATTCAACTTTATCTGAGAGGTCAACAGGTATTCTGGCAATGTGTGGCGGTAACTACATCGCCACATGCGAACTATGCATAACAGTGACGTCCCGCAAAATCCTGTATCGCGCAAGCAGATTTTGCCGCGCGACTAACATATATACAACGTCCTGACATCAATCGTTGGGCAGTTGCCCACCAGACACAACACCCGTCGGGTCGGAGGATCCTCCCTTTTCTATGGAGGATGGGTGTACTTTACACCCTGTTTCTCATACCTCTATAAATTAACATCCCATAAACTTTATTCTTGTTTAGATTTCTATTGGTCTTCAAGTGCCATCCTTAAAGTCTTCAAATTATACAATAGTTCAGATCCTTCGGAACAAAGGCTGCTGTTTTGAGCCGTTTTATTTCTACCCAAAATGTTAACTTATACGTAGTTTTTGTTTCAGCGCAAATTGTACAGACCTGTTGAAGTTTTTGTTTCAGCTCAAATTGTACAGACCTGTTGAAGTTTTTGTTTCAGCGCAAATTGTACAGAACTGTTGAAGTTTTTGTTTCAGCGCAAATTGTACAGACCTGTTGAAGTTTTTGTTTCAGCTCAAATTGTACAGACCTGTTGAAGTTTTTGTTTCAGCGCAAATTGTACAGACCTGTTGAAGTTTTTGTTTCAGCGCAAATTGTACAGACCTGTTGAAGTTTTTGTTTCAGCGCAAATTGTACAGACCTTTTGAAGTTTTTGCTTTGTTTCTGTTTCTGCTTCAGTGAAATGACTTGTTTGTTAATTTAGTGGAGTGGCATTTACGTAACTTTTATAAAACGAGGCTTTAAAGACCGTGCCACCAGTTCTCTTCAATTGTAGCATTGTTTTTTTTAGTACTGACGTGCAGGACTTAGGCTCGCACATTGATACGCGTAGTACACTAAACTGGCGTACTCAAGTCGCTAGGGTAAGCGTAAGGATAACTGGAACGCTGCGGGCTCTGTACCGGTTGAAAAATTTACTACCCTCAAGTACGAAAACAATGTTTGTGCAGACCTTAATCTTCCCTATCATCGATTATGATGATGTGTGCTACTATGACCTGAATGCAGATCTACTCCAACAAACTTGACCGTCTTCTCAATAACTGCATTCGATTTGTTTTCAATTTGCGTAAATACTCGTATGATCATGTCTCTGCGCATCGGTCGCTTCTAAAATGGTTGCTCATACGGCAGCGCAGAGATCAAAGGGCGCTGACCATCTTGTTTTCATTTCTTGACTCTCCCTCTTCCCCTAGTTATGTAGCCCCCCACTTTCAGTTTATTTGCGCCAATCACAACAGAAATCTTCGTTCATCTCACAATCGTCTTCTTCAATATCCCACTCACCGCACAGACTTCTTTCGCTCTTCCTTCAGTCTATCTCTCTGTGGAATGCGCCCCCCCGGGAAATCAGGATGGCGACCAACCGATTATCTTTTAGAGTTAAGTTCGCGAGCACATTCGCAAGAAGCTGGCAGTATCATCACAACGGCGTAGTATTATATTATCTGTGACAACGGTAATATTTTCCAATTCATTGTCTTATTTATTTTAGTATATTTATGTGTATTTATTTGTACTTATATTTATATATAATTTAGTGTATATATTATATGTATAGTTTTAATAGGTATATCTTTAATTTAAATAAATATTCATTCCTCAAATCTCGCTATTGCACCTACCACTGTTTGTCTCTGCATCACCCAAAGGTTGACTGGTAGAAAATGCCTATGGCATTTAGTCCGCCTCTGTACATTTGTGTGCTTGAAGTATTCAATAAATAAATAAAAATAAAAATGGAAAAATGTATTATAATATTTTAACCTTTACTTGACATCTGTCCTTAAAGATGCATTAACATTTGTATAACAAAATTACATGCAAACAAAATGAAAACAATGTCAAAATAGCATTTGGAATATCTATCCAATCACAGAACAGATTATTAATGTTCTTTTCCTAATATATTCTATAGGTTTCGAAAATCTACCAGATTCTTAGTATAACTAGTTTGGCGCTTGAATTCATAATGTCAAGTTTCTATAAATTTTCAGAAAACGCGTCCTTTTTTGTTTTGCTTTACAGATTCTTTCAATCTTTACAACATTCCTGTCGTCTTCAAAACGCAAAAAACCCGCACTGGGCTTGCGTGGTAGATTACGCCACTCCCTCTTACCGAGAGGAGGCGCGTGTCCCAGCAGTGGGAACTTTATTGGCTGAGTATGTTATAACGTGTCTATTATTGTTTATATCAGCACTATCACTGTTATCACACGTGTGGTCTCGTTGACCCGGCGGCGCGGCGCGTTGCCCTGTCACGAGGTAGTATTGTCAACGTGCCCTCTGAAAGGTGAACCAGTTCAACATACCCCACTTAATTACACATCTACAATAGGTATGTACGTGACAGTATTATTCGAAAAACGTGTTTTCTCCCAGCGTTTTTGTGAGACTCAAGTTATTGTTCAACTTGAGAAAAGGTTGACGAGACGGGATGCTTTATTTTATTTTCTTTGCAAAAATGTCTGTCAGAGGTAAAAAAGTAATACAGCCTCTTGAAAAAAAATGGAGTTGTTAAACAACATTACTTAGACAACTGTCATAAAATGAGATTGAACGGGGAGATCAATTTTGATTATGATCTGCATTAATATTTTTTGTTTGACTAGTTAAGTCGAAACACTTGTCCACAATAGACCACTCGCTATGGACTGCCAGTCCAATTATAACTTATTGCGTTTCTCGACAACTCATTTACAGCCTTCAGTCACGCGGAAATGGAAATCAATCCCGCACGTAACACGATCGTCCGATTCAAACCTGCGACTGATTGGATGCGATCGCGTGAACCTCGCTGCGACCATCACGTGCGACTCCATGATGTTATATGTAACGTATGGACTCCTGGTACATCGGCTACGCATTACATCACGAATGTGTGAGAGCCTGTTGATGTTATGTAATCCGAGGATTGAAGTGCGTATAGCGGCTTGTCGCATACCAGTTGGAATACAAACAAAGAAGATTTAGTTTGATGATCTAGCGTTCACGTGTTTTAATGTTACGAATAATGTTGACTACATGCAGATATACGAGTACATTTGAGCTGCTCAGTTTATTACTGAGCTTGAAAATAAAAATGATGAATGAACGATGATGTGGGTGCAACATTGAATAAATTAGAGTAACTTGTCACTAAGTAAGTATTACATTATCATTATCAGGGACTGATTGCCAAAAGGTACTAATAGCAAGTAATGAGAAGCACTTTACAAAGTACCAACGGCGTATGTGATACTCATAATGATTTGTCATTTACCGAAAGTGAAATATTTGATGGTACTGATTCAACAAGTACTCTTTCCACTCATTTGCTTTTATATGCTTAATATCTGTTTAATGATATGATGAAATTGACCTTGGCATTGTACATTTTTGCAATATTTTCAGTAACAACGCCGCGAATAGTATGTCCTTGATTTACGGAGTTCTAGCTTCATCAACAGTCATAACATTAACATCATCGCAAAGTTCATCAGCAGGCTGTCACGTTACAAGGGGGTACACACCCGGCATAATGTTTTGCAAATAAACAATATCAGCGTCGTCCTTTGCGCGTAATAACTTGTTACCGCGGCTGCACTTATGTTTACGCTGGAAACATTGTTTTTCAAACGTTTCGCCCCGCCCGCTCGTTCCCGATTGCAATATTCTTAGTAATTAAACAAGTGTAGGCCATTTCAATATTGACAATAGGGATGATAACAAAAAAATGTTTTTAGTCCGTCTTTGAGATTATAAAAAAAATATTGAACACGTATTTTTTCTTTTGAGGCGATACATTGAGGTAAAATGTGCCATGACGTCACGAGTATGTAGATTTTATACAAAGTAGTGACGAAGCGACCCAACTTAAAATGCGTTTTATCTAAGTAAGTTTTTATTAATATGATAAAGCAAAAAATACGTGCTATATTTTTTTTATTATCTGACTGACGGACTAATTAGAATTTAATTTTTTTTTACCAAGGCATCATCCCTATTCCTTCGAAGTGAAAACGTGTCTTTTCGTAGATACGAGGAGTTTAAATTGAATTTTTGTTCAATGATTTTAGAACTGGTATAATTAGTTCTTTGACTATTGATATTTAGTTTTACCGACAGATTACAAAGTCTCTCCTAATAATATCTGTTCTTGCCATAATTCTGTAACCATTCATTTTTGTAAGAAGCTCTCTGATTACCGTAGGAAATTCTAATAAGATTATGAAACCACACGAGATACTTACCTACTGTAAACGCTCAAAGTAATTATCAAAATCTAAGTACTTATCTTGTAGATGCTTTTTCCTCTTCATGCAAAAAGACAAAGTAACGAAGCATTTTTAATTTCGTGTTCTTTACTAGTATTTTGACCACTATAAATACATAAGTTCTTGTCCTGTCTAAAAACGTGTCCAAATCTGAATGTTAGACTTGTTTAGATACGTCATTGTATAACTAGTTTAGCCTGTTCTACCTAGGCATACTATCTGCCACTCAAAACAAAACCTTATCCTAAAAGCGTAGAGTACGCTTTCGATTATATCAATCTATATTTCTGATTTGAAATTTATCGAAGGCAAGGTGAAGGAAACCACAAACCAGAATTGATTTTGTATTGATATTTATTTGTTGAATTGTTTGTTTATGTTACTTATAAAATTGCTAAGCAATTTTCTATGATCCTATCAATCTGCCTTCCGTATATTTATACTTAATTGTTACCTCGGTCCCATGTATTATTTTTATTATATGGCTGGCTATACATTATGTAGATTTTAAGTTGGACTGAACGTGTTTTCTCACATTAAAGTTTTTCTAAAATGTATCACGTTGCGAGCCCATGTGATAAATAATCATTGGGAATGATCTCTTTAATACCTGAACTAACAAATGTAAGAAAACTAATGTTTAATTCTTATCGCCCATCATCTACGCTTTAAATGTAAATACTTCATTGTGTTAGAAATCAACTTATTTCATCGGAACACACCAATAAAATACATTAAACAAAGATTTACAATTTTTCCCAGACTAGTACCTAAAAATAATATTTTTATAGAAATGATAAGGTTATAATAAAAAAAAAACATGAAGCAACATTTTGATTTTATAGTTTTTCCATGAATTTTCCGAACAATACATACCAGTACTTTTTGCATACTTTGAGAAAATAATCGTGTTTTTAGGGTTCCGTACCAAAATGGTAAAAAGGAACTTATGGTGCAATTCAGTCTGTCTGTCACAGCTGGATATCTCAAGAATGCTATCAACTTGAAATTTGGAATAGATTTAGATGACATTTGCCCAAGTATTTTGCAAATAAGTTTTTTTATTTTATTTTTTATTTACAACAGAGACTGAACGGGGGTCTTTCAAAAGTTCGAAGTAGGGCTACTAGGGCATGTGGGGTATCATGTGAAAGAGCGCTATTTGCACATTCTCAAATACTTTTTTTTTTGATAAGAAATAAGAATGAAAAATGTTTAAAAAAAATATCGTTCCCCCCCTTATCTCCGAACTTTGCATAGAGAAACATCTGAAATTATTCAATGTGATAGAAGTTTATGTAAAGATTACAAGAAAAATAAAACCATGTCTCTAAATAGCACACTTTTTCAGAAATCAAGAGATGGCGCTGACATACAACTGCACTATTCTACACCGCAGTGTTAAAATTCTCTGACGGATATAGGCCTCGCCGATGAAAATTTAAAAACATTTCACGGTTCACAACCAAAATGTCCTCCTTCCTACCTACTCGCAGGTTGCTTTGTACTGGGTGAAGCATAGTTGTAGTTTTTCTGGGCACAGACTTTTGTTTTTGGGATAAATTCATCACAACTACGGAACCCTTCAGTGTGCGCACTTCACGCACTTGGCCGGTTTTTTTATTTTTATTTAGGCGAATTTGGTTAGATAATAGAAGAAATTAAATGCATTATTCGACACTTTGACACTGACTACAGGAGCATAATAACAAAAAAGTGCATTAGCATCCAAAGCCATAAAATAAACATAAAAAGATTTTGTTTTTTTTTAATTTCGGTTTAGGTGGTTTTTTTTCACAAGCAACTATTTACACTAACAGTTATTATGTTTTTGCTAAAAAATGAATAGCAGTAATTTTCGTCAATTTACTATGTGGACTTTATTAAACACACATGTCTTGTGTAATGGCCTTAGATTAGACCAAATTGCTTCACAATCCAGAGATCCATAAAGAGTATCATTCTTTTTATTTAATTGAATTACAATTAAATTGACAATGATGCGTAATGTCAGTTACAATTAAAATAAGTTTACGATCGTAGAAAAACGTGGAATTACGAGGATTTTTTTCAATATAACCGAAAATCTTTAAGGTTTTGCGAAATGCCCCGAGACTTCTGTCTGACTAAACACTCGGGGAATTCAAGGGCGACGTGATGTTATGTTATGTTATTCAAGTTTTTTAATTCATCTCGTTTCTTCGTATTCAATTAGTTGATCCCAAATGTAATAAAAACACCAAGTTTGTACAGAATGAAAGGGAAAATATCAAAGTTTATTTTTATCGGTTTTGTTATTTACCTGTACAGGTAATAATGATCATCAATAAAGATTTTATGATCAGGGAAGTTGTTTATGTGTTTGCCCTACGTGACCTAGAGCTCTCAAGGGTAAAGGTGATTACAAGTGTTATGTGTCTGTTTCTTCTACACCCTTTTCTTCTAAACCAGATACATTATGTATGACAAACAGCTTTGTTGCTTGTCGTTAGGATGCGGTGGTACCTTTACGGACCATAAGAAGAGAGGGATACTAAGGAAAAGATGAATGGATAGTGTGATAATATTGTGAATAAAAAAGGAGTGAATGATAACTTGGCGGCTGACATAGTGAATGGAAGGGACAATCATTTTGCACCTACTTTTCCGCTTCCTCACAAGCGGCTCTACTCTTCTGTAGTAGGTAGTATTTAAATTCAAAACAAAACCGATTCACCTTGAAACACACTTTCTACGCACTTACTCCGACATTCTATCGCTTATCAGTTAATAAAAACTGAGTACAGCAGGCTCTGCAGTCCGGCGTAACATCGATTAAGTGTGAACGTACTGCGCAGGCGCACAATGGCGTAAGTACCGGTGCAGTGATTACTTTAACTGAGTGTTAATTATTATGTAACGGAATATGGTCATAAGGCTAGATTGCCGGATGTTCATTACAATATAATAGTTATATTGTAGTTTTCATAGACTGAGTGGAATGGATTATTATTTGTATCTTTACTATGTGATATTTACTATGAGTCATCTTCTTCTGTGACCACTTTTTGAAATACAATATTGATGTTATACATATTATTTGACTGGACACGTGCTGGAATCAATCAATCATTTATTTGCAACGAATGTAGGTTACATTAGAATACAGGTGGAGTAGATAGGAGTGAGCCATGTACATTCTGCCTGGAAATAGGCACGCAAAAAATTATAAAAATTATTGGGAAGTTATCTAGAAATAAAATTACAAATTAAAATGTCACAGTTACAGTTGTTACAATTATTTAAACATTAATTAATATTGAAAAATGTCAAATTAAAATATTACTAAAGAATAAAATTAAAAATAAATGTATATTAGGTCCGTGAGTTCAAGATAATATTAATTAAATTAATTATTTATACACTTTGCTGATTAACAAGATTTGTCCATTAAAAAATCATTAATCGAATAATAACATTTTTCTATTAGGAAGGCCACTAATTTCTTTTTAAAGTTTTTGATTGTATCATTTTTCATTACATCTGGGAATTTATTGTTTATAGTAGGACCTATACAAACAACACTTTTTCTCATGAGCGCTGTGTTGGACTCGATTTGTAATAAATTTTTGTATTGGCTTCTGACAGGTCGTTTTCTTGTTTCTCTCATCGAGGGAAACAGGTTTTTATTGGTCTTTACAAACATGGCCATTTCCAGAATATACAACGACGGAAATGTAAGCACTTTTAGGGACTTAAACTTTGGTTCACAACTGTCTGTGGTCTTCAAACCACACATCGCTCTAATGCAACGTTTTTGCGCCTTGAATATGTATTCCCTTGAGCTGCAATTGCCCCAGAAAATAATACCAAATTTTGGAACTGATGCAACCAGACCATATACGCTACCAAAGTGGTTTGAATGTCAACTTTTTTGGATAATTTGAAAGGACATATGCCGCTGTATTCATCCTTTTGCAAATTTCCTCTGCTTGTGGTTGCCAACTTAGTTGTCTGTCAATGTATATCCCTAAAAATTTTGCTACTTTAACTTGGTTAATTCTTCGCTTATTGTAGTCTACAGATATTTCTTTTAAAATTGTGCGTTGATGGAAGTGCATTATATTCGTTTTTTGTAAGTTTATCACTAAGTTGTTTTTGTCAAGCCAATGAACAACATCTTCCAGGGTCTTATTTATATCCTGTTCATAGCTATCCGGATGTTCACATTTGAGTAACGCGGTGCTGTCATCGGCAAATAATACGAGTATCATTGGGTTATCAACATGACGTGGCTAATCGTTGATATAAATTAGGAAAAGGGGTGGCCCAAGGACGCTGCCCTGTGGTACACCATATTTTATTGTTCGTCCTTTGGATCGGTATTTTCTTTCAGTCTTTGTCTTAGGGCAAATTCTAGTTATTTCCGTGTACTGCTTACGATCGGTAAGGTGGAAGTATACAATTAGTTAATCATTAATTTTAGATTCATGTGTTGGTACATAATTAAGTCGCAAGTTCACAACATAACTATGTATAATGGACCTCTCACTATTCTACTATAATTCCCCTAACTAGCCTTGCTCACCATAACGATGTTTTATTACAATTTAATCAACATAAATGTTATCGTCATATTCATTTAATTTTCTTCAGAAATCTATAATATAAATGAATTTCTTAAGGCAAACGCAGACGCTGTAGAGTCGCATTTCATTATCTTATCTAATTCAACCTCTCACCCGAGCCACTCGCCACTTAATTGTTGCCGTGCACTCAAGTAATTATAACTAAAGTAATTACAGTAGGAACGATTGTGTTAGCACTGTTACACAGGCCTGATTCACATCAATAAACGAATAATATTAAGCTTTATCAACGAATCGTAACGAGATTTTTTTTTTTAAATTCTTGAGGAATATTAATAATAGGCTATTTAACATCACGCTGGGACTCTCAGGAGCCGAGCAGAAATAAAAAAGCTAAGCGAAAATGAAGTAATAGCGCGGGCAGACGATGCGACGCGATGCGGTGGGTCGGGGGAACAAGAAATTTCACGCGGGCAGAAGCTGGTAAAGTTATAACCTTCAGTCCTATTACATTTTGGTTAAATTTTATGCAATGTGAAGTGAGTGGGCTTTGCAATAATGTACGAATTACCTTAGTTCGTGAAATAAATTCAATGAATCAATCAATCGAATATTTCCGATTCAAATTTACGATACCTACATTTTTAATTAACGTAGGTTTCGTAAATCCATCGGAATCCAATAAAGGAATTGGAAATATGTTCTCGAAAAAGTCCGGTTCATTAATTTATGGGCCTGAGTCTAATTCCCACAAGCACACACATTTAGTTCCTATCACCGGTACAGTAATCCTCATAAATTGTTATTGGTAAGTTTGTTTAAACTTGTACAGAGTCGTACAATTATCGCGGCAATGTAACTCGTATTTAACACCAGATGGCGCGATTGCTGTGCATACTGCTGCCCGGGCCAGTTTGCACAGATTGTATCTATGCGCTTATAAATCGTTGAGAAGTAATGCCTTCTTGGCCGTGTTTCGCGATCGTGTCGTATGTTTGTTTATGTTTCAACAAATTTTTGTTTTTTTTTTTCATTTTCAAGATGCTGACTGTCAGGTACCTGTGAGATTTATCCATAATCTTTAAACTACAAACTACATGTTAGTTTGGAGTTTATGATAACAACCTCTACTATGACTGTACTTCAGGAAGTCGGACATTCGAAATTCAGTTCCATTGAAAGAGTAATTTACTATTTAATCTTTTCATTATAAAATGAGCTGTACACGTGCGCATGTAGCGTACACGTGTAGAGACTAATAAAATATTGATGTGTTGTGTGTGTCCAGACCCTAAAGTTAAAAGTAAAGTTGGGTAAAGTTTAGTCCAAAACAGTTCAAACTTTTATTATCTCTCTTACATTTGAGTGAATCGCGTGCAAAAGTTATTGAACATCGTAAACTGGTTCATAATCATACATTTGAACGATTATTACATAAATCCGTGTGCATACAGACAATGAACTATGTTAATTTAATTATAAATTATCCAAGTTACGAAACTGATCGCTTGTGTATAATATTACGAAACTCAGACTTGCTGCACGAAAATAATTAATATCATCGATGATTAATATATCTTTAATTGCTGCACTATTTAATTGGTTGGAAGTTTACCTATCGAAAATGGTTAGCGTAACTACGTGGGTTTTTCATGTAATGCTTTTTGTTGTATTTAATGTAAGGTCCACATAATTAGTTAAACAATTATAAAGAACTCATTTTCTTGCTACTTCTTGTAAAGTACCTTTAATGACATTTTCTTTTTACAAAAATAGACATGAATAATGTCTAGTTCTTACTTTTTCAGAAAAGAAAGACATTTGTACAGATGGCAAGGCTTGTAAAATATTATTATTTCCATAGAGTCTGTGTGAGTGTTGACGGTCACACCCACTCAAGTAAGTTGAATGGGCCAGAATGTTATGACATTACTCTTATCTTGCATAGGTACATCACAATCCTAAATGGAATTTTAACTTTACATTTGGTTAAACATTGGACCTTTGGACCAACATAGAAGAAGAATCATTAGAACGTTACACAATAATAACTTAATTTCCGCGAAAACTTAAAAAATAGTATGTTATCCAACGAGACCAAGGTTTCTATGTATTTTACAAAAAAATAACATAAAAATACACTAAGAAAAATATATCGATGAGGAAAAACAATATCCGCGTAATTTTAGCAATTACAAACTGTTTTATTTCGCCATGTTTTTTTCTGCATTATTTTATTCACATTGTCCAAACGTGCGAACAAGTTGTGTCAACAGTTATGCTATGTCTGGTTGCACTTATTGTTGCACCTGATTGGTGGGTGTACGAAATTGTCTATGGTTGCTAAAGTAGACTATTGACACACGTATGACACAATATACTGAATCTGGTTAAGGAAGTCTTGTTTACTGGTGTTTGTGTCACGTTTTATTTTTCAGGTAAGAGTTACAACTATTAGTCTAAAAACTTTTAATTTTTAATTACCGAAAAGACCTAACTACTTATTAAGAACTTTACACATCTTCACATTCATTCAATGACAGACTAAACCGCTGTATCGGGGAATCGGGGATGATAGTTTGTATGGAAAATCCGTCATAAAAAATATGCCAATGAGTAATCCCAATGGCCAGAACGGCTTGTAGTAAAATAAAACTTTAGCGATAATTAAACTAAAGTTAAAAACGCCGTGGAGGCGCCATTGACACAACCTTTTAGTCAACGGCTTGGCTCGAGTCCATGCTGCATTTCCGTGACTATGCATTTCATCAAATCGACTATAAATATCACATTAACCAAACTCTTATTACACGCATTAGTACCTAAATGTGTATAGCATTTTGGAAATTCATACTAGGTACTAATCTATTAATTACTCCATCGCTATTATTATACCCAAATAAAACGTATTTTTTTAATTTAAAAGCCTCTTGGTGATTTGCTACAAAACACACACACACAGCCCTTCGGGAAATACAGGAACGATGTTATGTCTTTTTAACTTTTGTACGATTTAGTAGTTTTGAACCAACATGCGCCTCCTACAACCAGAGAAATTCGAATCAAACAATAATTTCTCATCTGTTCTAGAAATCGAACGTTCAAATCTCGAAGATTCCTTTCGTTTCTCATTGCAATGTTACCGCAAGCATTCGTATTTGTCAACGATTGAATTAATTGCTCACAGTCAGAATACCGGAATATTTCACGCTTGCCAGCCGATTCTAATACTACGAAATATTGCATGTGAAAATTAAAGACAAATTGAGAACTGTCTCCTATTTGGAAGTCGTTTAAAAATAATAGTTTGCATCGCCACGTAACTTCACATAAGCCTTCCAATGACAACCAGGCTGCTGGTGATGCTTCATAGTCGCTAAGAAGATTATTAATATTATAATTACAGCCATACATAATCATCACGCTAGGTACATACAAGTATGAGGTATCTAACTGCTATGGAGATTGGTGATTCTAATTAGGTGTTGCCAACTGCCAAGAAGACCCTCTCTATCTACTTTTCTCCTTCAATTCAAGTGCGGTACTAATATTGATAACTATTTTCAGAAAAATCAATACTTGCTGACACTTCTGACAGTTTTTATGAATATGGAATATTGATGGAATATGGGCCAAATCTTCTAAAATTAATAAAAATTATGACGCAAATAAAAACATAAATCATGCAGATTTTGACAGAATTTGCATTACAAAGTATTAAGAATCTGTGTCATTATTTTTTGCATGGAATGCAATATTGCGTGAGCGCATATTATTTTTAATAAGAACTTTGTTTTTCTGGTCGCTTAGGAATGTGTTTTATGATTATCAGCAAAACGTGTGTGTTGTCATGGTAATTATAATGTAGGCAGTGGCTTATTGGTATAAAATAAAAATATACTCGTACCTAATGATAAACAATTAAGTAAGTTTTTAAAATTACAATTTAAAAAAATATTGTTTCTTTATTTTTCCCTTAAAAAATAATAACTTTTGAATAGATTTAATGATGTTTATAAGATTAATTTAAAAAAATATCCTTGTACTAAACCAAACCATTAAGAAAAAAAGTATATTCAAATAAAAGAAAAACAACATTTTAATACTTTGTGTGTGACATTTTGTACCGTTTTGTTTATCGTTTTTATAAAGACCACAAATGTAAGTTCAAGGATAAACACAGCTTAGCATTAGCACAACACCGTGATATGTTGTGACGAGAAGTTTGTCGAGTTACTCATACAAAAACTCCACGACAACTGTGACACATTTCACGTTTAGCGTGCATTAAGGCTCAAGTTTTTATGAGACCATTGTTGCAAGTTTCACAGAAACAAAGGTAGCTTGAAGGGAGTACTTTGGAAAACAATAGAAAATGTTTAAGAACCGAAGGACATTAAATTTTTACCGAGTCCTTAAATGACCAACGCCTGCAGAGGTCAAGTTGCTTTCGTCACCTACACATGCTAAAGTATATTTACGTTAGCCAGATTTTCATAGGTAATGCTAATCATTTCAATGGAAGCAATATAAATCGATGATTATTCCGAGAACTTTACGACATTCTATGAAATGGTTGATTTCAAGCCATCTAATGGTACCTATTTAAACGTCTGCAACTGCCTAAGCAAATGCTTTTTGCAATTACTTATGTAGATAAAGAATAAGCAGTAATCCAGAACACCGTCGCCAGAACATGTAGTCGTTTGTCCAGATTTGCGCATGATTTTTCTTTCTGTCTTAGATTTGCTAAAAAAGTATACCACTTGAAAATCCACATTGATACATGCCAGTTTTGCACCCGCAACCTTGTGTGTTTCTACATCAACTATTTTAAGATCATCACCATGGCAACACACCACTACTACAGAATAGATAATAGTAGGTACTGACGCCACTACTAGCAACTCAACTATTTCGTCCCAAACCTCAGAGAGGCTCCTCCACGAATGCGCCATATTCAGTATTCTAGGCACGTGCTGTTTCAAAGCTGCATTACATTATGGTTACCTCAGTCAGTCTAGTATGTGGCGACCTTCACGCTGTACTTTCTAGGGGCAGCCAGCCGTGACAATGCGTACGAGAGGCCTTTTAGCATGTGTAAGAAAATACGATGAAAATGTACTATATGTATTTTGTAGAGCAGCAGCTAAATACAGTGTTGTTCATCATTTGGGTTACAGCCGTATCACGTAATGCAGTGACTTCGTATTAAATGAGCACTTTGATTTTCAGCCCATTTGCCTAGACGAGATACCGTCCCCAGCATAGTGAGAACAGGCTGATCGGGTAACATACAGCTACTTCCAAACAGTAACCGAATTGAGTTAGTTTGATCGGACATTACATAAATATCGAAATATGGAGCCATACTTCTTTCGAGAGTCGATATATTTGACATTTGTTTAAGAATATGTCAAGTTATTGCAGATATTTACATAATAGATACAGGTGGAAGCTCTTGCTCATACTAAAATTGTTGGAAGAAGTCTCTTAGTCACACTTCAGGGGATCCACGGGAACAGAAACATTAAAAAGGGCTTCTTATTCGAATTCACTGAACTGTAAAAGGAAGTTCCAAAAGCGGAACGACCCATGCACGATGTATGCACCCATGTGTAATAAAATAGGAAATTATTTAATTAACTCAGTTTTACGGTTTAACTATGAAGCAACGACGAACATACATCTTTATAGAAGACCAATAATTTTGAAAACGCTTATCCGATAAACGCTTACACGATACTGCAATATAATCATAATCGCTTATTAGAGGAAGTGTGCATTAGACCATTTTATGAGGTACTACGAGCATGTATGTACTCGTCCAGGGAGGAATTTTAATGAGCTGCCAAGTAATGGGCTGCTACTTTACTGGCCTATACTTAACACCGTACTTGGTATCTTTGTAGTTTATCGCTAACGCATAAATATTTTGTAATTTCACGCACTACGGCTAAAATGTGTAACCAATGTGCATATAGATGCACACATACATACATTTATACATAAGTACATGCTCACAAACAAAAGAATAATTTTTAGAATACATAATTGCAGAAGAAAGCTGTAGCAATTGAAAAAAAAAGTGAAATTCTTCCGGCCAGTTATGTTGGAAAGAAATAAAAAAAAAATCTAAGCGAGTGTCGGTTGCACCTGTTATGGGGTGGGTTACCGACGGGTTACGATAACCGCTCGGTTATCACCGGTAATCGACTTGTATGCAAACATATTGGGTTGGGTATCTCTTAATTAGTTGTTGTATTACGGGATTAGTAATATAGAGAGGTTAGGAGTTATTTCGTTCTGGATGAATAGTTCTGCTCACAATGACTATAATTCTGGCAGCCCGAAATCATCCTTGCACAGTAACGTATACCAACTTGAATAAATCTTTGATTTAAACTACTAAGCAATATAACAATGCAATTAAAAATATAAAATAATAACATTCAAAAATCCCATTGCGAATGCTTATCTACGTATTTATATACTCGTAGTTATCTATATTTATAAATGTTACAGTCTGATTCATCTAATTCAATCACTTCATCTTTCAGTTTATTTGTTCTGTATGAATGATCAGATCAGTAGCTGTGGTAGGTATAAGTACTATTAACACACGTTGGAGTAACAATTATGAAGCAATTGAACCGCGTTTAGCATATTAATTATTGTATGAATGCTAATCACATTACCCTATGTACCTAGTGACATGTGGTTCTAGATAACCAGCCAACCGGCTGGTTAGTTTGTTGTTCAAATTGAATGAATAGTGCAGAGACTATTTATGAGTATAATACAATGAAAATTTCAATTAAATGTGAAGAACTGTAGACAAATAGGTACAATATCTGTCGAAACTTAATCCTTTATTGGAAAAAATGCCAACCTTACGAATACTGTGAAGGCAAACTGGCCAAAAAAATAGCGGCTTAAGTTGACCAACGGGTTTTGTGACTGTAAAAACATTTTTAAGTATCCACGCGATTTATTCTATTAAAAAATATATAAAAAGCGAAACATTTAATTATTTTGCGTTAATTAAAAAGTGGTTGACGTAAACAACATGCTTTATTTAGAATTTTATGGTTGGACTTATGTTTATCTTAGTCGAGAGTCAATTATTAACTTTATACCACCATCGTCATAGAGAACATTAACATCAATAATAATATTATAATAATTAACATAATATAGGTTGATGAGAAAGACTATGTACCTATTCAAGTTGCCATATTTTTTTTGTTCCAGTTACAGTATCAATTGTTCTTATAAGTGACCATTAATACTTTGCATATTTCAACGCATAATCCATGGTTCAATTATAAAAAGTACAATATAGAAAATGCGAACATTTTAGCCAAGGGTACGCACAACGCCACAGCACTCCGAAAGTACGACAAAAAAAATCTTAACAGTGATCAATGATCATAAAGAGTTGTTACGTGATGCCAGTCACGGCTTGGTTACCAAAATGATAGTTAATTCGTGTCGTTTTGTTTCTTTTCACATAAAACCTGCCCGAATGTGCCCGAGCTTAGAATTACTCGTGTTCCGCTGAGTAACGACTTTTTTGATCGACGAAACGGTTTCGGTACAAAGGGTTGTGATTTTAAAAGGTAAAATGACCTATTTAGTATATAAAATAGTGTTATAAAATTGTTTAATATTAAATAGTGGAATACTCAAAAGTAATTCTAATTAATCTAAGGCTTCTACAAATACTTATGTCACCATCACTTATGATAATGTTAATGAAATCTGGGGTTAAAGTTTTATACGGAGACGATATGTTTTTTTTTTGTCACACTCTAATTCCAATTTTGCAAAATAATTAAATCAATCAACACCAAAATGAAAAAAGAAATAATCGAACCCATCATTATAATCACTGCCTCAAATCATTTCCGACAAAAAGTCAATAGCAGTGTATTATACAAGTATTATATATTACCGTGCAAATAAATGATTTTGAATTTGAATTATATAGCGTATTTTCCTGTCAAACTTATGATTTTTTCCCATTTGATTAACACGGTAAAAAGTAACAATAATATTTTAGAAAAAATGGGTAAGAAACGAAGCATATGAATAACCATGAAATTATTATTAGATATTCTTTTCCATCTAAACTCACTTCAAGAAGACGAACGTCTGTTCAACAACTTAAGAAAAGTTTGATGTAAGGAATATTAATCAGCTGATTGAGATAGTTGATAATATTATAACAAACTGAAGTTCACACATTCTATCAAAATTACTCATAAAACTCAAAAGATTGATGGCACCAACACCATCAACGTTAGAATTCTTTTTAGAACATCAAAGCAAAGGAACGGTGAACGTTTCATTATAATTTACTAGTACATTCATAAAATAAGAACAGCGTTAACAAATGCTACAAAACCAGTAGACTAGGAGCAAACACGAGGTTATTGATACAAAGGAAATTAGACTTTAATCCTTATTGATAGAGCTTATATGGATGGAAGATTGGCTTAGTAGACGCCGCCGAGCGTGTCTGTGGGAGCGACCGACCAAACAATGATGCTTGGAATGCGATACGAAAAAAGAGTGCAAGCGAGAGGCTAGGTGCAAACGAGACAGAAAACAATCGTGCGCTTCCGCTGTAGCATAGGGTCCAGTGACAGTCTCAGGTGAAGTGGAACCTATAGTGCGTCAGGTGTGCCGAGGGGAGATATCAACAATCTACATGAACTTGCTCTTGGTACACAAAGCATGTTGATTAGGAATTAGATGTTCTTGTTCAGAATGCAAACGTTTCTTGAATACATCGTCGTCTTGTTCGTTTCTTACATCAAAACGTTCCCATACTAATACATTTTAATACAAGCTACAGTTCAGAGTGTGACAGATAGTGTCATAATGATCATGGTTAAAAAGTTAAAATATATCCAGAAAGTTGAAACGTAGCGGATGTTAAGTTTCAACTATTAATTTGTCGCCGAAGAGCATTGAGGCAACGGCTTCATTTCCCCGTATCATCACCTACGAAGTTTATAAAATTATTGTTATCTTTTTATTCTCATCGGACATTCATGCAGACTAGAAATATTATCTTAGAACAATAGAACCATTACATTAGTATTAAAGCGACTATAATGATTATAAATAAATATCACATTACAGCAATAATAAAGATAAAATTAGACGGATTGCGACCGGTGGCCATACATTTGTAGATATAATATCATCATTTTAGATTTAGCCTTGACGATCATTGCTAAAATTTTGGAAGCAAACACTGAACTATAAATTATTCAAATTTCATAATGGCATGTTGAAATAACAGCAATATTTCACATTCCCCATATATCTAAACAAGTAACTAAACATTGACAGAGAAATGGTTGTTTCTTATTTAAATATTGTTTCGTGTTTTCTTAGACCCACATCGTGTAGGTAGGTGTAACGAATAAACATTTGTACGGTAAAAGCAATTAACGGGCCTAATAGTGTGCATTTAGTAGGTTAAAGTCATTGATAAGATAAAAACGAAAACTTAACCAGATAGAAACAGTTCTCATGGACAGACAAGCAGAAATGAATGAATACATTTACGACTTGTGATAACACTAATTTGATAGCAAATAAAAATTAATCTCGGGTCAAGTGATTCTTGCATATAAACAACATAATATATTATTTTTGCGACAAGAAACAATAAGATTTTATACAATGGATAATAATTTGTTTACCCACGTTGTTTTTACTGCAATTTTATATGACCTTGAATGTGACATTGAAGAAGTTCAATGTTTTATAAAAAGTCGAATAATACGAAAAATCCGATAAATATTGGTGATGTTTAAACAAAAGTAAAATATTATGTTCTTGTGTATTGTTTGTTGCGGCTGTGTCCGACAATAACATGCCCAGTGCAAAGATTGTAATGTCAGTGAAAGGCTGACCCATGCTCATGGTGGCTTTCGAGCATTTCCCTTCGTTCACGCTCATAACCAACGCTAGAATTAGAAAACAGAAATTACAGGTAATACATTCTGTATCAAGTAGATAGCAATTTTTTTAATAGGCTTCTATTGGAAATATTATAGTGACTATAAATTTATTTTGTACCCAAAACCGGTCTAGTTGGCAACATAGTACGTCGAAACAATATAATTATTTACTTCAACATTAATCAACCAATTCACATCTTATCAATAATTATATGAGCTTGTGCTTGCTTGTTGATCGCGCTTGTGTCAAAGGTAAAATTAACAATAACATCCTCAGGTCACGTCGAGCTCACGTGAAAAATGAGCAATTAACACCATAAACGAAACTCGTCAAGTGTGTCACTAATTACCATAATAGGTTTAGCCATGATCTTAACATTCTGCGCAGTTAAGCTTATCTCATAACGTCACGTATGATAAGAATGTTAATGATGCAGTACTCGGATCAAGTAAAAGTACATTAGGATGCACTGTGCAGATGCTGCGAACTTTCACTCGTGAATAAAGTCCGCATCCAGGTTGACACCGATTCTGATCACAATCTTTTATGTCCACTTCATTGAATACTACAACTTTCTTTGGATAATGCTGATTTGAATGTTTACTTTCTTCACTTGTAATGTCAACCAATTTTCCAGCATTGGTTTAGTCTTAATTTTGAATTAAACAACAGAATTAAAAATATTGAAAATGTCATTCACTCTAAAAATTTAACCATTTACATATATATATTCGAAGATAACATTGATAGAACAAAATAATTAATGACTAATAACTTCGCAAGGAACCAGAATAGCCATTATGAATAGCCGTTTATCAAAAAATAAGGGTGGCAGTTATGAATAGAAAATATTACTACATCGCGCATCGCGAGATTTTGTTTTAGATTTTATAAAGTTAGAATTAAATATACTCGTATGTGCATATTATTAACCCCCTTGAAACAAATCCTAATATTTGGTCGCATTTACATCTTCAAATGTAAATATCAACACTTGTCCAAATAGTGTGCGATCTTCACCTACTTTTTTCAAGTATACATTATCATTCTATAAACAAGTTTTTAAATAACTGCAATCTGCCGCATCATCATGTGATAGGGTATGTTTTTCAGTTTCTCTCAGAACGTTTTGGATATCTCGCCAATTATCGGACACAGCGACGCATGACAGATGCGTCTAAAACGAAAGTCTCTTACTGATTAACATCGACATTCCTTTCGCTTTGTTCGATGTATTTTAATTGAATAAGTCTCGTGTTTGCATATTGCTGCTGCATTTTACATTGCCATTCAGCAAAGAAGATAAATTATGCTAAAATGCTTCAAATATTTTCATATCTCTTGTAAGATTCCGTTGTTATGTCTACAGATATGGTAATAAAAGTTTTATATTCCGAATATGGATTGGTTATCATAGAAATTGAGTGATATGTAACTTTGTTTGCGCTTCGATATATTGCAGATAATCGATTCGGAGTATAGTTTTGTCAACAAAGAGATTGTCCTTTGTTGGCACGAGTTCTAAAACTGAGATTAACATATTTAATTAATCATTAACAAAACACTATAGATCATTTCAGTGATATAAATGTTTTGTATTTTTGTGTCTTTATAAATATTTGAAGCAGTAAAACCAAAAAATAGAATCAATACATCAATCATCGTGTTGCTTCGAGCTTGTAAATTTGTAATGGACGTTATAATTTGGATATTGCTTTAAATGGTGCATTATAAATGTTTAATATTCGCTATTTGGAGTTAATTTACTAATTTGGAGATCCGACCGTTTTGCTTGGCCGATTCGCCTTGGACCACTTACGCAACCTCAGTTACCGACGATTCTATTGACATGACTATAAAAAACTATACACCATTACGTGCTGATAGATAGATTGATAGATAGATACATTCTCTAACGCTACCTTTATCTTATTATTTATTACTTACGTTTACTTAGGCGTTAATGTGATATTAATAACAATTCCTTCTGAAATTATCCTGAGCGTTTGCTTCATAACTTCCTCTTTAAACTAATATTTTTACAACAACCGTAATTATGTTACTAAACACAGGTACCTGCGTTATTGTAACTTGAACGTGCATTTGTGTTGAAATCAACCCAATACATAATCAATTTGCTCATTGGAATGTAGCAATGGCCCGGTGTTTCGCAGGGGACTAGCTTGGGACCGCCGCTTTTTCTATGTTTTGCGAAATTACCTATCAATACGCTGACCCAAATACCTCATCTGATAACTGTAAGGTTGAGCAACAAACACTTTTATTATGAGATACCGTAAGTGATATATTATCTAACAGGCCATTGTGCCGGTTGGCAAGAGACAGAGCGTGACGAGATTCGTCTGTTAACTGAACCTAGGGTAACAACCGTCTCGATTGTAAAACGACCAGTAATTGCCAAAATTCACTTTTCATGCAAACTTTACTACATTTCATATGTATTTTCACGTTGTATAAGTTACGTCCATATTTGTACATTATTCTTACACATATATAAAATCACGCCTTTTTTTCATCTTTCTATAATATAATAAGTAATGACTAAGCGAAACTGACCTCTAGCCCAGCCGGTGAGTACATTTCCGAGATACGCCACTTTATACACCGGATCGGGATCACTAATTCGCACGCTGTTTGTGCGACGGAGCAGCTTCCCGATTCCTCTGGAGAGTCGCCCGATCGCTCGAGCGGTGAAGTCCTTGCCGGATGCACCATCCGCCAAAAATACTTCAGCCGGCAAGATCGACTTGTTTTGTCCGTTCTCCTGAATCTTATGGCCGATCAACCTCGGCATCGTCAGCGGTAACGACTTCTTCCTCTCCGGAGTCAAGGTTTTTGCCTGGTTAACACTGTAAACGTTGCAGTTCTTCTTAAAGCTCTGGCCGTTTACTTCTTTGGTTTGATCAGCTTCATCAGTCTTATCGGATTTGTCAAACTCTGTCGTTTTTATTCTACCGTTCAGGTTTTCGTTCAGGTTGTTGTTGTTTAGATTGTCGGTGAGTCCGTCACTGAAACGGCGTTCTGAACTGGAGCGCCTCTTCATGAGAGACGGGTTCCTCAGCAGTATGCTCGTTTCGCTCGAGCTTCTGTTCTTAAGAATATGTATCTTCTTGACTCGTGAGACAGTGCAGTCGACCTCGTCAGCGCTGACCATCCTTTCCGTTTTTCCTTCCTCGTCCAGGAAGCGCACTCTAAGTCCATTCGATTTGCAATCACTAAGTGTTTTTTCCGACTCTTGGAGACGTTCTGATTGATTTTTTGCGCCTGCGTCTAAACATTGGCGCTCGTTTTCACTCAGCGTTCCGCGAGCCATTTTTCTCTTGAATGCTTCTCACTTTTTGTCGGCACTATTACATTATGGCTGGCGAGCTCTACGCTGAGGTGAGTTTACAAGTTTCCAGTTAACGTTTCTTACTGTATATCACTATTTACTGCGAAGGAAAAGCTGTACACTCCGAAAACCGAACCAGTCACCACCCGATAACTACATAAACACACACAGAGTAGTACACACCTCGTCCATTAAAGAACGACACCGGTTTGGAATGTAGCCTTCTCCACTTACTCAATGCACTTGTCCGTTTATAGGATAAAATGTTAACCAAAAGGCGTATCAATTAAAATACTAGTCGATTGACTTAATGAAGAGAGTTCTGCAATCAGTAAGTGATTACGTTTATTACACTAATCAGTCACTTAGGGATATTGTATCGAAGCAAATATCGCGGGAGCGCGGCGCGTGCGCGTGCGGTGGCTCGCAGCGATGGAGTGGCGCGGTGGCGGCGGCGAGGGCGGTGCGGCGCGCTGGCGCAGCGGTCACTTGATCCCGGCTTTGATTTTAATGATCCGACTACTAGTATCGTCGCGTTAACGCTTAGCCGCTGTCCGCACTGTCAACCTGGAACAAATAACAAATGTTACTTTAATGGATTTGCAGAGGGTGCTCAAATAAACGGCTTTGGCATTCAAAACCGTTTTTTTTTTCGTATACACAGAAAAGCAGAATTCCTTCCACGTTCAGTCACTTCCGTGCTAAATATGTTTTTCTGGCTAAGTACCTGTCAAGTTGGAGTCTTATATTTGTTCGAATTCTTTGGATAGTTGTTATGAAAGGGGTATTAGATACTGCCGGGCCAGATCAGGAAGACTTATATTGGCTTTTTATCAAGTGTGGGTCACTTCAAGAGCCACACATATATCATACATGTTTATCATACATCTCACACCTTTGTTTTGCCGATGACATTCGTCATAATGGTAGAGACGCTGGAACAGTTAGACCAGATGCTACACAGCCTAAATGAAGCCTCTCGGCAGGTGGGCTTCTGCATAAATTTATACAACTCACACGTCTTGACGAGTCCAATCTACCCAATGAAGGGTCGCTTCTCGAAGTTATGAAGGAGTATGTCTACCTAGGGCAAGTCATCCAGCTCGGCAGACACAACTTTGAGAAAGAAAGAAGTTGGTAGAAATATCCAGTCGGGTTGGGTAGCGTTTGCGAAACTTCGTCAAGTCTTCTCGACACCTATCCCGCAATGTTTGAAGATACGGTGGTGAAACGTGGACACTGACGGTCGGGCTAGTTCAAAAATCCAAGGTCGCTTAACGCGCTATGCAGCGGGTTATCCTCGGAGTTTCTTTGAAGAATTAAATCAAAAATGAAATTATCCGGAAAAGAACCAGAGTTACCGGCATAGCTTGCAGAGTACCAAAGCAAACTGAAGTGGCAGTGGGCTGCGGCCATGTTTGTACAAGGACCGATGGCCGGTGGAACAGACGAGTCCTGGAATGGAGACTACGTATCGGCAAGCGCTAAGCCGCAAGCTAGATGAACCACCGTGGCTGGGATAGACTGGATGCGGAAGGCGAAAGACAGGGTGTTGTGGGCAGCCTGAGAGACGCCTATGTTCAGCAGTGGGCTGCGAAAGGCTGGGGTGATTGATTGATCAAGCTCTGAAGTCAAGGACATTTTCAAGGTCAATGTCAATCATATTGAAGGTCAAGTTCAAATAAATAAAAGGAATTTTATATGGTAAATAATAATAATTGTTAATTTTTTTTGAAGTAAGGCGTAGTCGATGGCACCCTGCGACGCAAGGCTCCTATTTCTGTCTACAGGGTTTAAAGGAACCTAACACGAAGAAGACGACTTGGGCTCAAGTGCCAAAGTCAAAGTCAAACAATTTATTTTAATTAGGCACATTAAAGGCACTTCAGAACGTCAATTTTACAAAAAATAGAATTGATTCTAGTCGCCCCTAATAAATTAGATTAGTAGTATATTAGCGTGTGCTAGACACGCCAATATACCATTCAAAGACCTCTAGAACTATACTCGGGCAGAAATAAAAGATAAAAACTAAACGTAAACATAATCTAAATAAATGCCTCCAAGCATAAAGGGCGTGCCCGCTTACATATAGCTGTAACTGGAAGTTATAAATGATCAATTCAACATTTTCCATCGAGGTAAAATAAAACAGTTAATTACAAATAACAATAACAAAACCATGATCAGCACGACGACCAGCACGACGAACTGTGTGACAACTTTTTGTACATTTTGTTAGTTTGCAATAAAAAGACAACAATTACTAATTGAATATCTAAAGAAGTACTTTTTGTTACCGGCTTTTTAAATAAGTTTTGTTACTGTAACAAAATGTTTTGGGTAGTTCCTGGCTAAGAAAATGGAGTTAAACTTTTCCAAACACGTGTAAAAAG
Source organism: Agrochola macilenta (assembly GCA_916701695.1). Taxonomy (NCBI): domain Eukaryota; kingdom Metazoa; phylum Arthropoda; class Insecta; order Lepidoptera; family Noctuidae; genus Agrochola; species Agrochola macilenta. Next base: position 958,500 of record OU753554.1, on the reverse strand, counting down.
TATTTCCGTCTCCACAAGTTCTAGAATTCTACATGGAAGGCATAAAACTTCATGTACTGAATTCATGGTTACAATTTGCGTGTCGATGTCAAGCCACCTAGTAGACTAATGAAATATCATGGGTATATTTTAATGTAACTTCTTGGGGCAACAATGAAAGTATTGTGATTTATGATGATTTAATGTGGGAGCCACAAAAGAACTTTTTCATGTAAATCAATACTATTTCCTTCACAAAAATTGTTTTATTTGTTTACATTGACGTACCTTTTCCACTATTGTGATCCGCTACGATATTGTTACTGATTTGAGGTAATATTATCATATTAAGGTTATTGTACTGTCATTTTATTTTTGTGATAATTAACAAATCTGAGTCTGGTTAATTTAGTTTGTGGAGATTTTATCTCGATATTAAATTACGCGAACTGTCGTTTTTAAAGTTCAAAATGTTTTCAATTTACATTTTCAAAAACCTTTAAATTAAAGTTTTTCATTTGCATAGAAACTACGAAAAGTCAACGAGTTCACACAAACAAAAAAAAGCTAATCGTCAACTATTCAGAAGAGATCTAAAGTTTTTGTCATGTGCATTTTTCCCGCCAAACAAAAAATTGTAAAATGGACGCCAGTACGTACTTACAGACTATTAGAGTTGCTGCAAAAAGTGTATGTAGCAATTTTAAAACAATTTACTTTTTTGTAATGTTTTTCCTTTGAATTGTTTAAAAGTTATTTTGAACGATGTGTGATGTGTGATGGGGATTTGGGGTCAACCGCGTGATCACTTATTCTATTTTATTTATTCTTAGATTTATTTTATAAGCAGGGTTTATTACAAATGATAAAAGAAACCTTAGCCGATGCTAAGCTGTTCAAGGCTTCAATATAATCGAAATACATAAATGCGGTATAATATTATAATACAAAGAATTGCCTCAAGAACTATTCACATTGTAACGGCAGATGCCTCTTGATCTTGCAGCGTTTCAATTGAACTACAGGTTGATTGGAAAGCATACCAAATGGCAAACTTAAGCCCACTTCATGTGCAACACTAAATAAATATGAATCTAGACCCTTTATCAGATATTGGGCCGAAACTCAAGTTTTCTCAAATAAAATAAAAGGTAGGTATACTCGTATATTGTAAAGATCGGCCCCTACGTTATAAGAACGGCGAACATCTGATTTCCCCTGGGATGGCGGAGGTTAGACAACACAGTCATTCCTAGTACCATAGATTAATATGTACAGTGTTTTAGGCAATTGTTTTAAGTTCTATGATAAAGGCCGTTCTTCTTCATGGGAATATTATAAAAATATATTTCTATAGATAATTACGATAATCCATTCTGGATCCTAAAGAAAATACTGAAATTTACGCATTGGAACTATGGTTTCTCATAAATACTTTTAACAACGAGTTCTGATTCTGATTCATATATTAGTACCGGGTAGGTACTAATATATGAATCAGAATCAGAACAAGACCTTAGTACCTAATGCAACGGCATGTTTGCGTGGTTGTGATGTTGCATATGTGTGGCGCTCAAAGTGGTGAGTGTCAAATGATTTCCCAAACGACCAAGTATCAGGCGGAAAATGTATTTATAGATCTGATAAAATTAAATCATAGAAAAGACGAGTAATACGAGCTAAAAAAGTAAGTTTAAATTACTAAAGTAAGTTAAAATGTTATGTGAAAACTTAGGTGAAATAAGCTTGAAGTGATCTGTCATTGCACCTGATGCTAGGAATTGACACTATTGACAGCTCCCTTGAAGTGATCTGTCATTGCTGGTGCAATTACAGATCACTTCAAGTGATGCTAGGTCCCTAGCATGTCCATTGTCCATTGGCACTATTGAAAGCTCACTTGAAGTGATCTGTTATTGCACCTCATGCTAGGGATTGGCACTATTGACACTCACTTGAAGTGATCTGTCATTGCACCTGATGCTAGGGATTGACACTATTGACAGCTCCACACAAATTCGAATACCACTACCTACTGTGCAAATAACAGTGACAGGAAGTTATAAAAATACTTAAGCTAAGTGGGAAAAATACGTATTATTGAAGCTAACTCAAAAACTATCCAAGAAAAGTTGATAAAATTTATATGGGACCAACTTGAGAGCATACTCTTTCATACAAAAAAATAATTTTGAAAAATCGGTGGACATAAATAAAAAAAATTAAAAACATACATACGCTACGAACATAGAACCTCCTCCTTTTTGGAAGTCGGTTAAAAACATCAAGATATCTTCAGATTGCTCACCTTATCGTCACTGTCGGGCAATTAATTTATTTACTTTAAAGCTCCTGTGCCTCGTTAGTCACAAGCGCTACTACTGACCTTGAGGTCCTGGGTTCGATTCCCAGGTCGGGCAAAGTGTTATTGGGTTTTTCTACCTGGAGTTTCTCAGTAGCAGCCCGGAGTGTGGATATGTGCCCGGTTGATGGCAATAGGCTCGCCCCTATTAAATGGGACTTAAACATAACTGGCAAAAAGTGGGTGTACTATAGGTACCTCTGCCTAACCCTTCGCGGATCTGTCATTGCACCTGCAATTACAGATCACTTCAAGTGATGCTAGGTCCCTAACATGTCCCTAGCATCAGGTGATGCTAGAGATTGGCACTATTGAAAGCTCACTTGAAGTGATCTGTCATTGCACCTAATGCTAGGGATTGGCACTATTGACAGCTCACTTGAAGTGATCTGTCATTGCACCTAATGCTAGGGATTGGCACTATTGACAGCTCACTTGAAGTGATCTGTCATTGCACCTAATGCTAGAGATTGGCTCTATTGAAAGCTCACTTGAAGTGATCTGTCATTGCACCTAATGCTAGGGATTGGCACTATTGACAGCTCACTTGAAGTGATCTGTCATCGTTAGTTGATTAAGTTACAAATTAAAAAGAAAAATTTAATAATTATGTTCACAAATATGATGGAAAGTACAGAAATATTTAATTAAATAACAAAAAAGACCTAAAAAGAAAGAAATGGAAGTGTATATAATTTTATTAATAGGCGGCTTGTGTCGCACCTCTGTGCGACACAATCCGCCTATTAATAAAATTCAGCTCAGAGTCTCAAGACCTCTGTCTTGAGACTCCGAGCTGGTTAAAAGTCTCGTACGGAATTGACGAAAAGGGTTAATATGTCTATGCTATTGGATCGTGTAGCGATTTTATTATAATTTCCCATTAGACGGTTCATGGGTGCAGTGCCGCCTAGGTTAGTACGACTTGCAGTTGTGGCAAAGGTGATGGTCTCGCGACCAGATCGAATAGTTTTCTGTCGAGGTACAGCTATACTTAATTCTGCCAAAAGATCGGGAACATTGAGTAAACCATTAACGATTTTGTAAAGAAGGATCTGGTCTGTCACGTCTCTTCGGTGTTCAAGAGAACATATTTTAAAATGACTGAGCCTTTGACTATAGGAAGAAACTCGTGGACAGCTAGAGCTTCTAAAACGAAGGTATCTGGTGAAACTTCTTTGGATACGTTCAATCCTGTTTACGTGAACACGGTAAGTAGGATTCCAAACTGGAGATGCATAGTCCAGTAGACTTCTCAGAGCAGAAGAAGAAGAAGTTTGAAGAGCACCTTTAGGATAGAGATGGACTGGAAATCTTTTGACTAACTTTTTATAAAGCCAGACATTTTTGCAGCTTTGGCAGTGATATTATCGACATGGTTGACAAATGTGAGTTTTGAGTCGAGCTGAATTCGAGGTCACGAATCGTGTCTACTGTTTGTAGTGTTACCCCATTTATTGAGTAAGACGTAGGTAAAGGTTTACGTTTTTTGGTAAATTTTATGTGGTAGCACTTTTTTATACACCAATCGTGAACTGCGTCGAGGTCAGCCTGGAGTAAATGAACATCGACGGATGAGTTTATCTCTTTATAGATCTTTAAATCATCAGCGAAAATAGAGCTATTGCTGTGTTTTACTGAGAGAACTATGTCATTTACGAACATTAGAAAGAGAATTGGGCCCAGGTGCGAACCTTGGGGGACTCCAGATGTAGAGAAATAATCAGGTGACTCATATCCCTTTACAGCCACTCTTTGTTTTCTTTCCGAAAGATACGATTTAAACCAAAGAAGCAACTGGCCAAATATGCAATATGCTATTTACTAACTTGAAAATTTGCACAAGTATCAAGGACCGATGACAATACAATAATTTAGTATTTTGGAGCTGATCTGATGATGGAGTCAGGAGGTGGATAGTAGAACTCTTCAATGGCTATTAGTAAACCCCTCGAGTTCGGGCTCATATGATTCGGTTTGACGAGTGCAATATATTGCACTTGGTGTCAAGGGTCTGATGATGGAGCCAGGAGGAAGATAGTGGAACTGTTTAGTGGCTACTAGTAAACGCCTCGAGTTTGGACTCATATGACTCGGTTTGACGAGTTCAATATGTTGCATTTGGTGTCGAGGGTCTGATGATGGAGCCAGGAGATGGATAGTAGACTTCTTTAGTGGCTACTTTACTAGTAAACCGGTCAAGTCATAACTTTGTTGACTTTAGAGTTACTAACTAAATGAAAAATATAAGTACTAGACTAAAAAGAAAATTGTAGTTAAAAAAACTAAACAACACGCATTTTACACGAACTAAAAATTATAAAATAAATAAATTGACTTGTATCGATTGATGGTTAAATCAAAAAGCATGTTGTTTAGTTTTTTTTTTAACAACAAATTTAATTTTCTTATATCGAGGAAGATTTTGACGTGCAAAAAATACTTAGCATTTTTTATAACGTACTACCTGAAGAGGTGTCCATGATGTTAGTACAAGTAGAATATTTGTGAAGCGTGCTTGCGCAAGTATGTTAGGAGCCTTGACCCCCACTCATAACTGCTTCAGTGAGATCATTTGACAAACATTACACGTTGGATAATCACTCTTTTTATGGCATAGTACTTAGTGAGTTTGTAAACGATGTTTACACATTTCCTAAACGTAGGTAGGACTTTGCAAAACAGTGAGGCCTTACCAGGTGGCAAAACTGCAGTGTACTTAAAAGTCTGCTAAAATGGACAACAGAATTTAATGCAATAATTTCCGATACATACTCGGATTATCACGCCGTCGACCCGGGCCCTGGTCCTTATCGAACGGCGAGCTACCCATCGCTCACCGTCCGCAAGCGCGAGGGCGCGAATTATGCTACTCTCCCTAACGCGTTCCACCTCCTCCTTCGCGAGTATTACTGCTTCGCAGAAGGAAGTGACGGCCTCCTATGCACCCTCGCTCCGAACCATGGCCTGAACCAGGGCCGGACGCGAGAGATCGCCGACGCCGATCGCCTCCTCGTGAGGACACGGCGGTGCTCCGCCCAAGCCGCAGTCGCAGCCGCTTCGCAACAAGCTGGCAGTATCATCACAACGGTAATGGTAGTGGTAATTGATTGTCTTAGTTGGTTTAGTATATTGATGTATATTTATTTGTACTTATATTTATACATAATTAGGTGTATATATTATATTTATAGTTTTTAATAGGTATATGTATATCTTTATATTTACGTACACGGTAATGACGCGCCCCACTACCGCAGTTTGGTACATGGTAATGCGGATTTCTATAGGTAATGCGGTAGTGGGGCACGTCATTTCAGAGTGGACACGCTATAATAGATATTTTTTAAGTTTTCGTTATATTTTGTTAAGTCGTTCATTAATTAGGTATGACGCAAGTATTGCTTAATTTGTTGAGCGAAGTAATAAAAGTTAATCGAGGAGAATCAGTGTGTAGTTACGTAGGAATTTACGAGACCATTTTGCTTGGCAACTCTTCTGTAACTATATCGAATGTTCTATAACTTTGTTACGATCAGTTTTAGGAGATGCACATTTCTGCCGTCATAACTAAGAATGCAGTAATCGCAAAATGGCGGTTACGAGATAAACGCAAAAAACATATTTCATATCATCTGAGCAAGATGTTCGTATTTTATTGGTCATAATATATATCTAAAAATTCGGAAAAAAATCAAACTGTTACAAGATAATTTTCCTTTATTTAATTTATTAATATATGCAATTATAATACGTATTACTGCGTTTCGGTTTATTATCAGGTCGGTTCCGAGTCACAGAATACTAAAACTAAATGCAGCACTTGCGCGTATTACTGCATTATGTCTTAGCACAAGTCGATTACTGCATTATTGTTTAGTAATTATTGCCATTATTATATGCTCGGAACTAAGTTGAAGTGTACTGTGTCTTCTCAAGGACTTATATGGGTGCATTTTAAGGTTAAGGTTTCTTTAGTCTCTTAGCTACGACCTAAGTTTTTACATCGTGGAATGCAAATAAAGTATTGAGTAAACTATACGGATGTTAAAAACCTACTTCATGTTCTTATAATATGCATCACTGCTACGACTTCGTAAGCCTTTACTACACTTAAATGCAGTAATGTGGAGTACTGCGTTTTAATTTAGCAATTTGTCTACTGAATTTAAAACAAAATAATAAAGTAGTGGATATTACTGCATTCTGTTTTAGGGTATTCTTGCAAGTACTGCATTCTTTCTTAGGCCATGTTTAATACTGCGTTTTTTCTTATCATTGAAGCAGTTTTTATGCAAGTACGGCGAAAATCATTACATAAAAAACATACTTCGAGTGATTTTTTTTATGAAAATATTTTTTTTTCGGGTACATGAACCTCTTGAGATACCATTTCTGGAAAAAAGTGAAAATCTCAAAAATGTCGATTACTGCATTCTTTGTTTTCAGGGCAGATTTATGTACATACATAATTACATCTAACACAAGCCAGGTTTGTCGATTTAGACATGTCACAGACGTAGCTACTACCTGCTACCACTTGGTACTGCTCTTTACTTGTGCGTGTCTACTGCTATTTATTTGTGTTTGGGGTGAAATATTATACTACTATTTATTTGTGTTTGAAAATGTCATACGGTCACTGACTGAGAAGTTTACAATGAACTTAAGTTCTTCTCCCCTTTAACTACGCTTTAAGTATTTCGTTACTATGGTGTATTCAATTAATTAAACTAGTCTATACATGTATTTACCAGTTCAAATAACAGTTCGACACATAACTAGTACTGCTTTCGCAACATTTCTTTATCAACACTATCTTCAAACCTGTCTGTATTGCAATGCTCAAGGGCTGGTACATCTCATGTGTTACGATTTCTCTCACTCAAGTCGCGGAGCAAGTCTGTCGCAACACGTCTTCATCTCTTTATAACGCTATAGAAAGAATTGTGTGGCTGATGTATGGAACACGTTTGTGTGGCTGATGTATGGAACACGTTTGTGTGGCTGATGTATGGAACACGTTTGTGTGGCTGATGTATGGAACACGTTTCTCTTAGTAGTGTTTAGAAGCAGTGTTTGGAAATTGATAATTTGTATTCAATGTTAGTAAACAAGTACCCACATAGTACGTTTTCTGAGCAATCCTGTATTTTAATTCACTTTTCTAAACAATATTATGTAGTCAATCAACTTTAAAAGATAAAAAATACAACTTTAATAGTAATGACTTGAAAAACCTTTGATTTGTTAGTAAAATAAAAAGAATCAAGTATTCAAACGATGGAAATAGAAGAAATTGTCAGAATCTAGGTAATTAGAAAACAACATTTATTCTTTGGCCGTAACTAGAGCACCTCAGGGCAATCACGCTGATTAAAGACTTCTAGGACATCTTGCTCCCTCGGAACTATCTTTGTTTACAAATTGAATGTTACCACAACCACAATGTTTGTTTGCGAAGGCGGAAGTATACAATTAGATGCCAAAAGCCCTGAAAATGGGAATCAATACTAACTGTGCTGTTGTGATATACAACAGCCTATTCTGAAAAGTACGAATACATTTTTGGTAGAAGACATCACACCAAGGCCCCGAAATACTTAAACACTGGAAAATGTTAATAACCTAACAATACTAAATCCGTCACTTATCATCTTAAAAAGGGACTTCCATTTTAATACCAACGCTAATACTCGTAAATATCAGTAACGATTACCGTGATATTTCTAGAATACTCCTAGCCTAACTGCACGTGTCACCTGTCTCGACTCGGTCTAACAACAATGTGACACTGACCTTGACCTCAGCTGTTTAGACTTCACTTAGCACACTACATTCCTTATATACTACTAGGTAGGTATCACTTCCTACTGCTTAGTCTAGCGCTCCTTTATTAGACATGGGACAATAACGATAGTCGACATCGGTGCTTATGTGGATGAGACTAGTTACGCTTTACCGGGAAAAATTGTAGCAAAGGGGAATCAGCAATGTTTAAGGGTACGCTAGTCGGTCATTCTTCTTAACAAACGTAGTATGGTGATTACTCATCTGTTTGACGGTGTGTGTAAAAAAGATGACAATTTGTCTGGTCATTATCTTGCTCTGTATGGAAGCAGAATTGGAAAAAAATAGGGTTTGGAAGTTATGAGCGTCGAAACTTCCTTATTTCAAAACTAATTTGAAATCGTGTTTAGGCGTAAATAAATAACATATGTAGTAAAAAAATGGCAAAAAAGAAACCGGACAGGGATATAATATAATTTATACAATAGTTCAAATAATTTTATTTTGAGTAAACACATTCATTAGTTGTTTCATCATATCTATGCTCCCAAAGCTTTGTTTGTTTTCTTTTATTAGTTACGCCCACCAACGAGTTCGAGCCGTCGACTAGTGCACCCTTAAAGTTGAAAATTATGTGTTTTTGTTGACATTGTTCCGGGTGATGACGATGCAGTAGTCAACGGTTTTGAAAATTTTGCCTTGGAAGTTTAATGGTTAATGCGGAGTTTGACTGCTGACAATTCTTGTCGCTCAGTGGCACAATACATAAGGTAGTTTAATAATTATTATGAAGATAAATCATTTATATATCTAGCATTCATTAGCATCCTCCTGCCCTTTTCCCAATATTTATTTGGGGGCTCAACATGTCTTCTTTCATACCACCACATCAGCCGTCATCTCAGTAGTCACCCCTTTCTAACCCCATTATTAAATTATTAGATGATTTATCTCCCCTACGCCTTCTAAAACTTCATTTCATTCTGGATCACATTTTTCTTAACCATCGTTAATACTTTAACTAAGTACCGTTTTAATTAATTTTAATTTGCTAATGTTCTACACTACTAGTCAGCAAATAGTACCGTCAATCCGACCGTGACCTCCGAGCGACCGTTTCTAGGCAAACACTTGCACTGCATGTCATTAGTCCTGTATTTGTGTGCATGTCACTTGTCTTACTAATAATAGATCTATGTTTATTATAAGACAATCGACAGATCGTGCTGGAACAAACAGTTTGTAAGCCTGATCGTTTTGCACTTTAGTTGTTATTATGATACGGTTGAGGACTCTAATTAAATTACTTTCTTCATACATAGATTAATTACGAGTCTACAATACCTCAAATTGCTTAGCATAATCATCGGTTATAAAATCCTCGAAAATACTGCATTATTGTTCTATGTTCTACGATATAGGGTTTGGTTTCCGCACTTAGTCCGTCAGATGGACCATAGCGACCATTTGGTGGTTATTCCAACCAGAACATCCGTGTAGGATCTAGGTGACCCGAGGGTTTCTCTTCTAATCTGGGTGATGCCCGTGCATTCAAAGAGTACGTGCGCAACGGTCTCCTCAGCCTCCATGCACGCCCTGCACAGAGGACTGTCCGTTATGCCTATTGTGTGGAAGTGTTTGTTTAGCGAGCAGTGGCCCGTGATGGTCCCCGTCACCAGGCGCAGGCCGTTCCTGTCCAGGCTTAATAAACGCCTGGTTAGCCTGCTATCCAAGGATGGCATAGCTAAATCATTCTAAAATTGAGATAGTTATGATGGTGAGGGCAAAGTGGAAAATGTAACATTCTGGATTTTAGAAGATTATCACGCATACAGAGAGACAGAGTCAACGTAACTGAAAATATTTTTGTGCTGACAGTTCTTATTTGATGTTTTCATATAAATCATTGTCTCGCGATAATGAAGGAAAATATTGAATCGACAATGACAATGAAACTTGACAAATGATGAGAAATACTCGTACAAACTATAATAGATGTTGTTGTAATGTTGTCAACATTTGAAACTGAAGCCTATATCTAATTGTGAAGAAAACATTTTACGACTTATTGTTTAAGAAACAAGAACTCAGATACTTACATTATCCTAAATATAGAGATGACTATTGTTACTATTGTCTAGAAAAGTGGATAGTGTCGTGCCTGTAACGACCACTAAATCAGCTATATCTCCAACAAAGTATTTGCTATCGAACAACAAAAACTTGTGTTTGTTAGTTGGCTACATGATAAGCAATATACCAATATCGTTCTGTTTCACAATATTCAATCCTACAAATAGGTAAGTCAATATTTTAGGGGTATGAAGAACAGGGTGTAAAGTTCACTCATCCACCATAGAAAAGGGAGGATCCTCCGACCAGACGGGTGTCTTGTCTGGCGGGCAACTGCCCAGAGGTTGAAGTCGGGAGCTTGTATATATGTCCATCGCGCGGTAAACTCTAATTGCGCGATGCAGGATTTGTGTGACGTCAGGTCTTTGATTCGTAGTTCGCATGTGGCGATTGTAGATGCCGCCACAATATCAATAAAAACATAGCCATAGCCTATATAAAAAATATATGGGTATTACCCCTAATTGTATCCGTCTCTGGTTGTTGCGGGAATGGTAGGTATCAACACGTTGGAACTGAGACGCAACTTGACGCAAGTGTGCTCTTTTGATGCACTACTACTTATTGCTCAATAATAAGATCGATGACGCGACTACTCTAGCACGCTGTTCATTGTTTGCTCCGGACCGGCTGCGGCGATCTCGCGCCTGTGCCTCGCGGTGCCTGTTCGCGGCTCCGCCAGTGCGTACCCATACTGCTCGATATGCTCCCACAACCCAGGCGATCAATCTGCTGAACGCCCTGATTGCTCAGGAGCCCGATGTTGACATATTTATGTATAACAGTAAATGTATGTTAAATGTTTGCATGAAGTTTTTTACGTAAATGTTGTTGTTGGCTTGCTGCGCGCTTTGGTGTTTACTGTAAGTGCAGCAAGCAATTGTTATATAAATAAATAAATAAATAATATTCACAATAGTATCGAGAATTCCAGCAGTCCCCAGAAATGTTTGATGAAATGATTGACAGACATCAAAAAGTTTTATGAAATAGATTTCAATTTAGATAAAGGTAACCAGTAAAAAACTAAATATCCATTTGAAACGGCGAATTTTGATAGAACCATTCTTCTAATAACCCTTAATTATGACCAATAAAAATTATAAATCAAAGACGGATTAATGTGAATAATGTAAGTGTGTTAGCACTTCACGTGAATTCACACAAGAATTCAGAAGACATTTAGGAGAAATATTATATAAACTAAAGCTTTGGGTTCCTTAGATAGCGGTGAACGGTCACACAATACCGGCTGACCAAACACAGACCGATATTTTGGATTTTGTTGACGGCGCACAGTAATTCGACTTGAAAAAGCTAGGTGGACAAAATTATTTTGCTGTATTGTTTGGATTGTATTAACTCGATAAATTAATATTGTAAGTATATGTAGCATTTTTTAAATGATACTCAAAATTACGCAGGGCTGACATAAAAAAGGAAAATTTTACAGAAAATCATTTTATTTTACATAATAATAATTTAAAAAATTCATTTATTTCATTTAAAACACTTATAAATTATATTTTTAAATATTAGAATATAAAAAACATATTAAAACATTTAAAAATATAATATAGTAGCTCACCGGTATCGGAAATAGGGTCCAAGCTACCAGTGGTCAGGGCTCCAGAGAGAGGAACCTTCTGACAATGCGAGCCGTGTCCAGCCGCTTTCTGAATCAAGCCCTTGATACAGCTGCCCAACGAGACCCTCCTTAGATGTTGGTCGAGGCTTTTAGAAATTAAGCCATTGGCTGATACGACTATCGGTACAATGATCGCTTATCGAGTCCACATCCCATAAGTCGACAACCTCGCGAGCCAAGATACTTGATTTGTTTACCTATATCTTTCTCGGCTTTCACGTGGTTCCCGTCATGCGGGACCGTTATGTCATTACTAATAAAAAAAAACAAATATACATATAAGCAGTACAATAACTTAACATATACAAAGAAAATATAACAAATAATAAAAAAAACAAATACATATAAAAACGAAATGCTTCTTCAAATAATTTACTTAAAAACTAAATTAAAGCAAAAAATAACGAATAAATGAAGATTATCATTAATCCTCCTCATCAGACTCTTCCGATGAATCGGATACGTGATAATATTCGTCATTTTGAGGAAGACGGTTTGGTCGTGGTACAGGTCGAGCTACTTCTGCAACAGTCAGCAACTCGCCAACGCTATGCGATTGAACGAGATCTGCATCACGACGCTTCTTCGTCTTAAATGATGATTCCTCGAAATATTTTCTAGCTTTTCCTGCTGTAGCTGTAGCATCTACAGATGATGTAGAAGACCGCGATTGGGTAGTACATATGCGGAGTCGTATGTCCTCAGCAACCATCCAGCTTTATTTCTTAATTAAGATTCGCTCCTTTGACTTTCCCGCAGCAAATTTCGAAGAAGAGCTGACCAATTTCATCCTTATTTCTATTTCAGAGTCCTCAGTAACATCACGAAAGTAAAATTTAGATAAAATGTGCTCAACAAGACGAATGTTCCTTTCATCTTTTCCATGTGATGGAAAAGATGATAGGAACATCCATCCTTCGAAATATTATATTTTTGAAATAGAGTAAAGGTACTCTGCAATAAAATAAAATAGATGTAATCGAGTGTACTGGTTTAAATATATATTGGAATAAACATGAATGTTGTAGCTAAGATATATCTAAAAGAGTCCACGTATCACTGGTCAGTTTCCCTCAGTCGTCAGTTTATTTAATTCGCCAGTTTCGTTGATTAGTCAGTTTCACTGATTCGTCAGTTTTATCGATTAGACAGTTTCGTTAACTCGACAGTTTCCACTGTTTGCCAGTTTTCGTCGATTCGTCAGTTTTATTCAATTCGTCAGTCAAAGTACAGTCGGTAGAAAACTGCCCACACGTCTGCTAATTTGAATATACAGTATGTTAACTAACATTTTTTTATTCAAATTAGCAGACGTGTGTGCAGTTTTCTACATCGGATACAATCATGTTCCTTCCAGGCTCTGAAAGTTGAAAAATATAGAAAAAATAACACAGAGTTTCCTATATTTTCAAAAGAATATTTCATATTATTGTAATAGAATTAAATACTTCCATTAATCGGAAAAATATAGTACTTACGCTCAGTATTCAGATCCATCACTAAAAACTTCCACAAAATAACAAACTGCCAAAATGACAAGTTGTCAAAAGTGTCGCGAAAATGCGTATGACCTAATTTTGGTATTGCACTTACTTTGTTAGTTGACTTCTAAACCCTCTCACTCATCACTGTGGAATGTTAGATACAAACAATTACTGGAATCGGGAGTTTTGGGGTGTTGTTTACATTAGTTAATTACCCGTTTCTGGAAATTTGGTAACGAATTTTGTCCACCTAGCTTGTTCTAGCCGATATACTTTGCGGTGGTTATAACAATACGTAACCGCTTTCCTAAGACACCAAAGCTTTAAGCGAATCGTTCACTGCCAACTGAAGTAAGTTAGTTTGCATTGTTGAGCCCGTATTTCATACATGTGCGATGTATGAATAACTTGCTCAAGTTTAGGTGGCAGTGGATGATTCGCTTTAGTATTAGTACTCATAAATAGACATGTAGGTACCGCACGTCAGAAGTAACCCTTGAACTACGAAAACCGCGCTACTACTTCGAAATACAGTGAAGCGAAACAACAGCACTGTCAAATTCTAAATGAGTACCTGCAGTTGACGGTACATATATTTTTAACAACTAGTTTTTTCTTCAGAGTAATGCAATGGTTTTTGTACCCCGTAGCCCCAGAGGTTATTTTCAAATTAGTCTTAAAATAATTGTGAGCAAAAACTGAGCAGTTTTAAAAGTAATCATGATAACATTTTTTCCCGATATTAGTAAATAAGAGATGTACAAAAAAGTTATTATCTAATTATCTCTTGAATTATTTTAGTATCAATTTTACAAAAAGTTTAGTACTAATATCTAATTACAACAAAACCTTAGATTTTCAAGCAAAATAAAAGACAACATCATCGATAAGTACGATCCAAGTTGACAAATTCTTCAATTACTGTAACTTAAGCGGTGCTCAAACAAGCACAATACATATTTGTCTTATTAGCAATAACATTACCTTACCACTTTCTGGGGTATAAAAACAGTGTAAATTCATTTCATTCATTCATTCATAAAGAATTAATTTCATTTATCTTGCTTTTTTTAAATTCATCTCCCAAAATATCGATCTACCTGTTTACGGGAGAAACCACATTGAATCGAAGTCTAACAAAATAATTAATTGACAATGCAATGTGCATTGCAATGTACGCACACCTGCAGGCCTAACATGACACACGCGACAATTACTCACTCTCGCGTGAGTAACTGTCGTCTATTTCTGTCACTTTTCTCGATTTCTGACAGCGCTGCCATACAAAATAGTCGACTCGTTCTGTGAAACTTGATGTTTTTCCGACAAACCCTATGCATGGCACCTTAGTGACAGTATTTTTGACAATTCAACACGAGATAATCTGCGATTTTTCTGTTATTTTGTCTTATTTACTCGTCCTCGATTTTGACGACGAGAAGAGTAGACAAAATTAACAAACCAAAAATAACTCCAAAATAACATGGGAGTTTCACAAGCCGATATTGCTATCATAAAAATTATTTGTTTTTAACAATTTGCAACATCGGTCTCTCGTCGCGAGATATAAAACTGTCAAAGTACCTTTTTCGAGTTTATTCGTCGTTTACGGTCATGTTAAGGATTAGAATGTCGTCAGAATCGTAGACAATTTTCGAAAAAACGAGAAAAATAGCGTTTTCTGTCGTCGTGACTGGAAACACCAGAGAGAATCACAATATAGCCCCGGAGTTTGCCGATGCGTGAGAGACGGAGTCACGTGTACCTACTGATTATGATGTTGCCAGGTGTAGTGATAGTGGGTAGTTATTGAAAGCATTGGGGGAGGCAAAATTCAGTCATTTGCGGGTTTAAAAAGAAAGACAGTGGGTGTCCTAGATAGTGCCTTAAATTGTGATTGAAAAAGACATTCTACTTAATCTTCACAACTATTAGGCAGTATAAAGTCAAAATAAGTCACGAATTCCATTACGATGCAGTGACCTTGAGTGGTTAGCTTGCGTGTTCTGTATTGAGCTCACGCAACATGTCGTACATCCAGCCAGTAATAGGACTCGCCCATCCAGGAGCGCTGTCCCAAACTAGACGCATTATTAATTTATTATACACAAAACAAAAGGTATTTTAATAAAAGACGTATACTAAAATATCAATAATTAAATTATCATTAAAATTGGTGAAGGTTTCAGAAAAATACGCTTGATAGATTTTGCGTGATTCTCAGTTTTTTATCCGCGTCAGACATAACTTTACAATTTAATTTCACTATGTAATATAAACATAATCTAAAATATTCATATATTAAGTTATTTTTTACTAAAATACTCTAATTTAACATACAGTTTTTCCAAATCATTAACACTACTCGTTTAGACGTGATCTTCAGTATAAAATCGCTTTTTAAATTATAAAAAAGTTTAAAGGAAATTCCTAGCCAAATAAAATAAATAATACCTATTGTAGGAAAAAAGGTCTCAAAGAAAAACATGGCAACAAACTAGATTCCCGCAAGACAATACTCTATAGAATAACCTTACGAAAAAACTGAACAGGAAAATACAAACCTTTCAAGATGAGGCTTTCAATACTAACCTACGTCAGTTAACCAGCGACCATACAACGCAATACTCTCTTTGGAAAGCGACAAAGTCAATCAAAAGGCCAATTACACCAATTCCCCCTATCAGAGATGATAACGGAAAGTGGGCCATAAGCAATGAGCAAAAAGCTCTAAGATTTGCACAAAACTTAGAAAAAATCTTCCAGCCAAATGAAGGGTCTGAAGACAACCCACAGTTTCCCAATATTCTGCAAGATCAAAGAATTAAGCTTGCGATCTCGAAACAAGTTGCAAAGGAAATTAATATCATTAGCCTAAGAAAATCTAATGATTTGAGTGATACGGGAGAAATTCTAAAACATCTCCCGCGTAAAGCCATCGTTAAGCTTACAAGGCTTATCAATGCTGCATTCGTGCTAAAGCATGTTCCTGAGCCATGGAAAGTTGCTGAAGTGATTATGATTGCAAAGCCCGGTAAACCAGCTCACGAAGCTTCATCATACAGGCCCATTTCCCTGTTGCCTGTACTATCAAAGCTGTTTGAAAAATTGTTCTTAAAACGCCTAAAACCAATATCATAAACGAGAGAAACCTGAACCCTGACCATCAGTTTGTCTTCAGAGAGAAACACTCAACAATAGACCAAGTACATAGATTTACCAACTTCATTCAGAGAACGCTTGAAGATAAAAAAACTCTGCTCCACCATATTTTTTGATGTGGCACAAGCTTTTGATAGAGTTTGGTATAAGGGTTTGATATTCAAGCTAAGACTGCTGCCAAATAATGTTGCCGATATCTTGCTATCATACACTACAGATAGAATGTTTCGAGTAAGCCACGAGGATGCGTTTTCAGAGCTAAAAATGATTAAAGATGGCGTGCCTCAAGGTATGTTGGGTCCAGTCCTCTACCTGTTATACACGTATGATATACCAGAGCTGGAAAATAATACAATTCCAACCTTTGCGGACGATACTGCCATTATGGCTACAGGGTCATGCCATACGGAAGCAATCGAAAAGGTACAAATCGCTGTAAATGAAGTTCATGACTGGGCACAAAAATGGATCAAATTGAATGAATCGAAGTCACTTCACATTGATTTGACCAACAAGAATTGTGATTACCACCCAATCTTCATAAATGGCCAACAAATGCCATACGCAAATACAGCCAAATACCTTGGCATAACGCTTGATTGAAACTGCGCTGGAAAGCGGACGTGAAAAAGAAAAGACAGGAGGTAGACATACATTTTAAAAACATACATTATTGGTTGATTGGACGGGGTTCCTGCCCATCGATACATAACAAAATTTTATTATATAAGCATATTCTTATACAATTATGGACATATGGCATCCAACTGTGGGGCTGTACCAAACCAACCAACATCAAAATACTGTAAATATTCCAGAATAAGGTACTCAGCAGTATTGTTAATGCGCCCTGGTATATAAGCAATGACGACCTCCATCATGACATAACAATGGAACCCGTCACCAACATAATCCAAAAATTTGCTGAGGCTCATGAACACCGACTCCACCGACATGTGAACATTGAAGCAATTCAGCTGTTACAAATATAGTGACCAAACAAATATAGTGCGACGACTAAAACGAACAAAACCTTTTGAGTTAGTGTAGTGTAAAAGTGTAGAAATAATAGTGACAATGACACACATATAACACATGAACAAAGTGTTTTTAATATTATATCAAACTCTAAGAAAGTGGAACGGACTTGTGTTAAGTACAATCAGCACTATTCTTAGTTTTAAAATAATTATCACGTAAAAAATTAAGTAAGACTAAAATTGCTTATTAGTCTTAAAGGCTATATTTTAATGAATTATTAAGACCCTGGTTCTTTTTAATAAAGAATAAAAATTAAAATTTTGTATAAAATCATTAAAAGTCGGTTATCGTCGCCTTAAGTAAATCGATATCTGCACAATATGGTATTCCAGGATATTACGAGTATGATACTAAAATAATTATAACATTGTACCCAAATGTCGACATAGTGATCACGATTAACTTTAAAGTTAAGATTGATAATTAACGATAATGTTTTACAAAACATCATCATACTTTATTGTAACGAAGACAACTCTTCAAAGAAGCGTCCAATAATGTTATGACCGCTAAAACCTAATTAGCTCCGACGAGAAATCAATTTGTCGAGTTTTAAGCATCAAAGATGTAAAATAACCGGTGCTTGATTATTTTTCTTAAATACGTAGGTACAAAATATATACCTTTTTCTAGAATAAAAGCAAATTGAAACGATTTGTAAATTGGATTTTGCTATAAACCTCTTTGTTATTTACTTAGGCGTGATTTGGTCGGTACCTACCATCTTTGAAAGGGTAGGTAATATTATATTTTTGTTTAATATGTTTCTGAAATTCCATGATCTTTTAGACATTACTTTTTTTTGTACAAATAATAATTCAAGCAATTTCATCTTTTCAACGATGAAATTTTGCCGCAGGATATAACGAGGTTCCTAATTTTTTAAGCAAATTTATAGCATTAGCATAATCAGCCTATTATGTTTCCACTCCTGGGACACCGGCCTCCTCTCTTCGAGAGGGAGTGGGCTGTAATCTACCACGCGGGCGCAGTGCGGGTTGGTAGATGTCACATGTCTTCGAATTTTTGGTTCTAGGACATGCCGGTTTCCTCTAGATGTTTTCCTTCACCGTTTTGAGAGTAGTGGTGTGGCCTGGGCGGGGGTCAAACTCACGAACTACAACTCATGAACAATAAGCAGTGGTGGCCCAAAGATAAAACTAACTCTTAAATACAAATTCTGGCAACACAGTGAGCCGAATTACACAAGAAGTTGTTTGGGCTTGTCTACGTGATCTGAATGGTCATGACGTGAGCTTGCGTGGCGACGTCGCGATTGATATATATTTACATTTTATTGCTGATAACTTGAATCTGTGACGTCACGCATCAAGGCGAAGACGACGTAAGAATAAAATTGAGCTACTTATTTTCTGGTGCTTTGATAGTTGGGAAGTATTAGATGAGAAGTCGCAGTAGTTTTAAAGACATTCAATTACTTGTATTTAAAACCCACAAAAGTGGGTATAAACAGTGGAAATTGATGAAAACCCTTTTCAGGAGTGGGACATACCGTGCCAGCAAAAAAAACAAAGACTAGTTATCAAATTACGTGTGTAATGATTGTTAGAGGTAACTAAAATCTTGTATTACTTTGATGGTGAGTAACGCCGTTAAGTAGCCCGATAAAAAAACGTTCTGATCGTATCTCCTACCTTGATTTTTCCTTGTGTAAGCATATGTGGACCGTCCTGTATATAGCAATCAATGTCTACGGTTCGCGATAAACGTTCCCATTAGGTCATTGCTCTAATCTGTTGAAAACTAAAGCTTTAAAAACGGTGATGATTTCTGCTCTTAGAAAGCTCTTTTACAAAATTGAATTAGTTCATTTACTTGAAGAGTTAATCGCTATTTGTAAGACCACGATGGGATTGACGTCGCATATGTGTCCAAAAATCCCTTAAATAAATAAAGATTAAAAACAAAAACAAAAAAACAAAGTTGAATTGAAGTTCTTTAGCAGCCATAAATTTATAATATTAGAAACTCCACAAAAGCGAAAAGTGAACAAAGGAATAAATTTTTATTATTTCATCTTTAAAATAGGTACCTAAAATACCAGGATGTTTACATGTTATTCGACTAGAATTATTTATTATTGGACGACTGCCACGTGCGAACGCTTCTGTTAAAAGCAAACGTTCGTCGGTTAAGTCCTAACTAGGGCGCAGCAGAAATGTGTCCTGCAAACGCCGCGTCTTGCTGCCGCTTAATGTTTTGATGTGTCCTTTAAGCAAATAAATTACGTGATAAAATTAGTGTAGGCCTACAAGAGCAAGCGACATTCACTGAACGACATATTGTGGTATTCCATTATTTGGAACCACATCTTTTAGTTTGTTTACGTTAGTCTTTCTTTATATTATTATATTAAACAAACCATCTTTTGATATATTTTCCTATTAATATTCTATGACACATGTACTTAACTCACTTTTATATTCTGTAGCACTGTTTACCCCTGTAAAGCATACTTTAAAATATTTCTTGATTGTTTTAGCATCCAAATCCATTTTATATTATTATCTTTCACTTTTGTAAAAAACTTTAGAATATTTATATTCTGACGTTTTCATCTTAAACTGTCATCTGTCGTAATTTACTTTTCTAAAACATAGACAGAACACACCATAGATAAGTACACTCTAACTTCTCTCATAAAGTGGGTGTACACACTGAACCTTCGCAATAAGCGTAGATCTAAGATTTCTCCTCTGTAAGCCGTTTTTATTAGTGCTGGTCATATCTAAATTAAGAATTAACTTGAATATGTTTTTAAAACGTTTAAAAATATGACACAGAACGATAAAAACGGTCTTCATATTTTTAGAGTCTAGTCTTGTCTTAGCCCTCGGAGAGTCGTATTTTTAACTTGAGACAGTCGCTGTTTTTCTGCCCTTAAGTCTGATTTGTCGAACTGTTAGCTACTCGAATATTAGTCTCATGTAACTAGCATAACTAGCGTGCGCGGGTGTTCTAATCATACTGTGTAACTTGAACTATCGACCCTGAGTGTATTATAACAATAAACATTCTAATACTGTGTAATACCTGTGTTTAATTCGCTCGGCCATCCTGCCTAGCCTTGTAGGAGGTGCTCACTTCTAACGAACTCTTAACCACGCTGCGTCAAACGCCGCGAGCACACGCACACGAAGGCCTCCGACGCTAGACGACGTTACTCTCCGAGAGAGACCTCCGCCGTCACCTGTGACGCTAGCGCGGTCCTCCCGCTAGGTGAGGCGCCTCAAAGCGCCTCCGAGATCTACAAAGTCTCACAACCTCTACTCCGTTCCACAGGCTGGAGTGTACCTCCAGGGGGGATAATCCTCAGCCCAGCCTCCTGCACGCTGCCTGCGGCCTGCCTGCCTGCCCACCTGTTCCACTGCCTGCCTGCCTGTTCCTGCCTAACCTGAGCCTGTCTTGTGCCTGTTCCTGCCTAACCCTAGCCTGTCCTGTGTCCTAAACTTACCTTTACTTTTGCTAATTTAACTTTTAATTTTAATACCTTTTTTATTTTAATTTAATTTGTGACCTACGTTTCCCTCCACGGAGGAAAACGTTGCGTTACAATATAACCACAGATACAACTACGAAGTTTAGAACAACGGACGTGTGGAGCAGTCGCCTAATATAAATAAAGCGAGCGCTACGGGGAACTGGACATATACGGAATATCCTATAGCCTTAGAGAGTACACACACTGCAATGTTACTGACACGCTAATGTACACGCACTGCAAACTGTACTACTGACCAATGCAATGGCCAGATTTGCGAAAGCAAAACCAATCCTGAGATTTTGTAATAGTGGCTAGAAGTGCGACTGCACAGCATGGAATCCTGAGCTCGATACCTAGGCCAGGCACTGTCGTAAGGTTTTATCATTAGATTTTTTTCAGGGTGCGAAGAAGTTCGAGGTTTGTACTAATCGGATATCCTTACTGAATTTAAGCAGTGATTGAACTAATAAAGGAAAGTCATCACTATTATTTAATGTGTGTGCACACCTTAATAGCAGCATATCTGAAGTACTAAATAACGTAGTTACGTCAACAACTCGATTAGTATTCCGCGCAAGGGACAGAGCTTTAGGAATATTTGCAACACAAAGTACTTGTGACCTTTACTGTTACTTCATGATAAGGTTCCTTCAATCTTTAATTCATCGAAATAAATCATCATACCAGAATAAATGCTTCCACGAATCACGTTGCTTAACAGAGGAGTGATTCGCGTATTTTCAAGAACGTAAATAACACAAAAAAAAACTTATTATAAAAAAACCTTTTTGACAAATTTCTGAGATGAGATTGTGACTTAATTTAGAACGTATTTTGTTACGGAAATTGGCCTTCAGTTTCATCATTCCGTTGTCTTGCAGACTCGCAAATTTTCTGCCCATGGTTTGTGCAAATAGGATTTCAATGGGTGTTATTTATTTATTTATTATAAGGTAGCTTCACAGCTGTCAGTAAATATAACATTAAAACTATTCTAAACATTACGCCAATTACGAAGTACACAGAAAAATATGAAAAACAGAGAATGACATAATTATTAATATTTGCAGTGCGTGCGGGCGTGTATATATGCGGTGTAGTGTGTAAATGGTGGTGTTGTGGAGGGTGTAATTGTGGTGTTACAGAAAAGCGTTCAGCTTAGAGTAGACTTCTTATTTACAACCCACAATCTATCATCATATTCCATGAGCGTTGAGCTTTGTTGATACATCGATCAACACAAACTCGTAGCCTTGCAAAAGCTGTACGTTCGTTCTGGGATGACCACTACTCATTGAAAATGTTTTATCTGAACACGAATAGAGAAGTACGAGTATCTGTGGAAGAAGAACACTGTTGAGTCGACCCCACATAAATTGGGATAAGCGCAAGAGAATGATAATATCTGAAAACGTTTTATGCAAAGGACACCCTCGCTGACATAAGAACTAATTAGTATGTCTATATTTAGAGTCGATTGATATAACACTTATATCTTCTCAATGAACCTCACTGAATCAACGGTACAGAAATCACAAAATGTATCTATTTCTACTCCAATATTGATAAGGGGACTATGGGGCTGACGTCACCGAACCGACCCCGATTGCTTCCCGACCGATTCTTTATTAAACACGTTCAAGTACGAAGTGATTTATATAGTAAAGCTCGGCCTTCAAGAGTCAAGGCTACCTTTGTAAGTAGGTAATATGCATTACTTCTAGAAGGAAAAGAAAGAAAAATCGTTTATTCTGCAACAAATAAGACGGTTCTTATTTCTTTATAAATTTTAGTGGCGTTTTAGAGACAGAGGACTTCGACATCTTAATAACTTGTCAACTATAGTATGTTTATTTATTTGTTGAGGTAAATACTCGTGATCCCATGCCACCCGTCTAACAGCCTATTGGTTACTATTATTAATTTCAACCGTTTGCAATATCTGCGGTTTATTATACATAACAGTAGGTATTGGTTTGAATTATGATAAGCAGTTTAGTGATGGCAGGAAACTATGACAATGCTGTGATGACTCAGGTGCACTTTGTACTTTATAACTGTACATATTTTTTCGCGACACAACCAACATCAGGTCCGAAGGCCTTAATATTACATACAATTTTTTTGATAAAAGTTGGTGCTAGCACTAGTGATTTAAAACCTGACGTCGAACTTTAAAGTAAAGTGCACCTCCTATACACACATTAAGTTGTAGCGAAGTGGTTTTTTTATCAGGTTTTTCCTAAACGTTCATAAATTCACAGTCGCATCACACACAAACCAATTATTCTTATCATATTCTGCTAAAACAATAATTATAAAAACATAATGTTATATATCTATCCGGGTACAAAACCATATATTATATATATATACATAGGCAACAGAGATCACCATCTGTTGTCTTTACTTATGACTCCGGTGCACATTATGATGCACATGACTGACACTTCGCAACACTTGCATCACTAATGTACTTTTATATAGGTCGTTTAGGTAAAACAAATACTGCATATAAAACTACTTTTGTAGGTTATATAATATAGGTACGTATGTATGCTATATACAATGCTTATCTAGGTATTTAAACAGGTGCATTAGTCGATATATCTTCCTGATATCCGGAAGTTAAATCAATCATGTCAAATTATAAACGAAACCATTCATAAACTTTGATTAAAATGTATGCTTAAAGTTAAGTAATGATTAGCGATCATTACTTAATTTTAAGCAGCGTTTTTAACGAGGTAAGATTGGTTATTGTGATATTTGTCAATAAAAAGCATCGAAATAAAATTAAAAAGCTTTTGGCTCGTTAGGATCCTTGAAAGAGCACTTAGTTTCAAGATCCAATAAAATGAAATTGTTTATTCTGTAAATAGGATTTCGGAACCACTTTTACACATCACATTAAAAAATATTTAACTAAAGCTAGATGAGGTCGGCGTTTCCTATCTGACTACTCCGAGAAGAAAGGCCGAAACAAACCCAGAGGTCGCAATCCTATTTTAAAGTCCAGACATAAACTTGGTCAAGCCATATGAGAACTATATAGATTAGTGTCTGAAAGGGTCTTTTGAGGCAAGAACCACACAGATTTGAGTAGACCTGTCCACTCAGTACAAGCATTTGTCAGTAATCGTGGAGCTCAACTCAGAATTTAAGGAACTCAACTCGACGAACAATACCAAAGAAAGGACATTTGGGTAGGCCGCAACAACTACTCAAACTGCCAGACCATCATTAAAACTAACTGAGAAAGAAAATATAAATGAAAGAAAAACTGCACAGCTCGCGACATAGAAATAAAATAAGCAGTAGGCAACACAAAAAAGCAGTATTCCGGAAAAACTCTTCCTAGGAATGGCACTACATATTTATAATAAATTACCTAATGCTTTGTTATGTATTAAAGATATCCATGTATTTAAGAACCAACTCAATAATCTACTGATAAGTAAGACATACTACAAAATAAATGAATACCTGTCAGATAGAAATTTGTGTGTAGAATAATATTTATTTATATATTTTTATAGGGAAAACAAGCAGTAGTACTCGTATACTAAAAATATACAAAGTATCTTAGACATGACTTAACAAATATACTACCCACTAAATTTTCCACAGATTACTACTTACACTAAAACAAACTAATTAGCAAACGTTAATTGTAGTCAGGGTATGTAGAAACATTAGAAGCTACTGTTGATCCTTCAAAATTTTAATTATGTCAGTTCTAAAGGTGCTTAAAAATAATATATCAATTGCACAAAATTGCTTATTGTATGTGTCGACTAAACGGCGGCGGCGCAGCGGTGAGCGCACACCAGCATTAGATTTACAAGAGCTAGTAGCGAAACGTAGCCTGGGCGCACCTCCCGCCCATGCACTGTTCGAGGAACCAGGTAACGCAAACTGTTCACCAAGTCGGGGCAATCAAATTTGTTTCGGCATACACTGTATAGTCATTGTCTCAAGGAGCGTGCGCCTTGACTGTTATGTAAGGAGACCATATTTTTTGAGAACGGACTGATAAGACGTATTTTTTCGAAAACATCTATTTAAACTCCATGGCTCGAAGGTACTACGCTGAACTAATTCTATGATTTCACAATACTTTGCATATTAGGGATTCCAGATAGGTACTGCGTATTCCAATTGTGGTCTAACTGTGGACTTGTACAAGTGCAAGAAAGTGGAGGGTCGATGGAACTCTCTAGATGCTCTTATCACAAAGCCATACATGTGGTCTGCTTTATTAACTATACGGTCAATATGACTATCCAAATGAAGTTTCGAGTCCAAACAGTCAAATGCACAACTTTAGAGAGTATCGTTAACTTGTTCAAAGTTGACTAACTGACGTTTGATTCAAGACATAAGGGTAGTGTCATCTGCGAATAATACGACCTTATGATGACTTACCTTACCACATAAGGGCTAACCCTTATGTGGTAAGGTAAGTCATTTATATAAATAAGAAATAAGAAAGGACATAGACTTGAACCCTGCCAAATGCCCATGGTGACCGCAGATCCTGCAAATCTCTTGCCATTAACATCGACCCTCTCATTCTCATTCTGTTGTTCAGATAAGAAGTCAGAACGTCAACAGCCTTGTCCTTCATACCATACTGGTACAGTTTCCTGATGAGTAACGTGTATCATGATGTACGCAATCGAAGGCCTTGGACAAGTCACAGAAAATGCCAAGACCATTTTGTGACTCCTCTCAGGCCTCGAATATGCACTTCAGTAATTCCACGCCCGCGTCTGTAGCTGAACAACCCTTTGTAAAACCAAACTGTTTCAGATGGAGTCAATTATGTGCATTGAAATGTCCTAACATTTGTTATAAATTAATTTTTCAAAGATGTTGCCCATTAACATTTTATATATTTTGTTATTTTATTGGTTAGTTATATCTTTTAATTATTTTTTAAATTAAGTATAGATTGTATCTAGTCTAAGCCTTCTCATGTTGATCCATGTAACTGGAGAAACCACGACCCCTGTCATATAGGATGTCCTAGTTCAGGGGTTGAGACCTCATTGATGTAATGTGTACAGAAGTTTGGAAATAAATTACTATTACTATTGGTAGGTAATATCGAAATAGGCCGAAAATTTGTGGGATCAGTTGTGCTGCCAGATTTCAACAGTGGAATCACTTTGCTAAGTTTCATCAAATCAGGAAAAACACCAGATGCAATACAAGAGTTAATAAAAACGATTGCTAAAAAGGGTTAATTTTATTAACCCAATTATTTTAGTAACCTCAATTATTGAAGACATGGTATGTGATACTCCCCAAAGGTCACCAGATTTTTTTACATATTTTTTTTTTAAAGATTCTATAATGGGTTTAGCAGTAATAATTGTGAATTCAAATAGTTTGTCACATTCTGGTAAACATTCTTTAAGTACCTTATTGAGTAAGCAGAAGTGGAGGACGACGATGACAGAGTTTTGGTTGTTAAAATGGGAATATTAGTGAAGAAATTTTTAAACTCAGTTGCCACCTCCACGTCTGCCTTAATATCAACATCATTGATTTTTACATGGTCAAGAGTCACGATTCCGTACTGTCGTTCTTCCCGTTTCTGAATTAATAATATTCCAAGTTGTTTTAATTTTATTTCCAGAAGATTCATTTTAATTTTTAATGTGTATGGCTTTTGCTGAAGAACAGGCTCTTTTAAAGAATATTTCTTAACAAAATTGATCTCATGACCTTCAAAATTAAGAGACTTAGCTATTTCAAGTTACACAATGATCAAACAAAGAAACCCTGAAAATTAAGAAAAAAGTAACCAGTGATTTTGATTTTAATGTGTCTATTTTGACATTAATCGGAAATTAGGAGCAAAGATACAGCAAGAAACTAAACAAAGCAATACTTTAGAGTTTTCCCATGTTCATTAGAATTCTCATAATTCATAGTTGCTAGAAACTTGTATTGATCGACGAAGCATTTCGAAACGTGACCTATTGTTAGAATGGAAACCTGCAGGAAACGAGTTGACATCGACTCAGAGGGTGCAATGCTATTTCATTGATGAGTATCTAACTCCTTTTAATTGCAATTCCTGGCTTAGACAGTAAAATAATTGATACAGCATTTTGTAAATAGAAGAAACTGTCTAGGTACTTGTCTCAGTAGTCACACAAGTACATCATAATTTCCTTTTGATATTATAATGTGTTTATATTATTATCTGCATTGGCGACATCTAGTTTTCCCAAAGGTCAAAGAGGTCACCTTCAGTAAATTGTTACTCGTTTTACTTCATACAAAAACATAATGATCACATTCTATTGTGCACAAATTACACGCAATTACAGTGGCCAAGCCGCGCGGCCGAGCCTCGTAAGTTTGTAAAACACTCACGAGGCTCGGCCGTGCGGCTTGGTCTCACGTCGCCGCGCGGCCCTAGCGGGGACGCGCCTTTATCATGACAAACTGCTACAATAGATTCAGTAAATAAATGCCATTTG
Organism: Agrochola macilenta; assembly: GCA_916701695.1. Classification (NCBI taxonomy): domain Eukaryota; kingdom Metazoa; phylum Arthropoda; class Insecta; order Lepidoptera; family Noctuidae; genus Agrochola; species Agrochola macilenta. Next base: position 930,896 of record OU753554.1, on the reverse strand, counting down.
GATAATCTATATCGTAATCATACAATAATAAGTCGGATCTGTGGCTAATCAATCGGCTAATTAATTGGTTCGATTAAGAGCGTATATTCCGAAGGTGGGCAACGTTGCAAATAGATGTCAAATATTTCACTGTTTTGGTTAATTTAGCAATATTACTGTGTGGAAAAAAAATGTGGCTAACTAGCGAACTAGAATACTGATTATGAAATGCAATAATTAATATCGTAACACCGAATGTTTAGTTTTAAATGTAAAAAACTATTTGAAATTTTACACCTAAAATGGGTACAACATCAAATTCAATGCTATAATTGCAATTCTTTATTAATATTCTAGTTCGCTAGTTAGCCACATTTCTTATTTCCACACAGTAATATTGCAAAATGAATCAAAACAGGTAAATATTTGACAGATATTTGCGACGTTGCCAACTTTTAGGATATACCCTCTTAAGATAATTACGGAAAAATATGTTATCATAATTATGAGATTTGTGTACCTACTTACTGACGATACTGGAGAAACCCAAGTGTTGGGCACGGTTTAAAAAAACATTCATAAAAAAAATACCACATCTTTTAGGCTTTCATCGTAAGTTATGCCTACGTCTCCGTAAGTACTGCATTATTATCAGTATCCTGCAAAAATCTGGGAATATCTGGGACGTAGATACAGTCAACGAAATTCGATTCTAAACTCACAGAAACTCTATTGACAGACCGGACTGTCCCTTTCAGGGTCACTGGGTGGGGACTGTCTTATGTTAACGTAAATAATAATTTTGTGAAAACTAAAAATACTTACCTACTTATTTATATAGCCCAGAAATTGATTCCTACTCGAATTGATGTTTCCAAAGTTGATACGAGAAAGGCAAACATTTATTATTTCCTGTAGTTTACGGTTTTTAAAGGGATTTTTTGCGAAGTTTTGGGCATAAAAGAAACCCTGAATGTCAGTTATTCTCATAAATATGGCGGTCATACTCATATGAGAAAAATGCTCAAAAGGCTTATAAAACTATGGTGGGCCTTGTAATAATATTGAGTTATTGCAAACTTACACCCGCTAGAACTATCTAATATTTACATGAGACCTTTGTCGTGTAGAGGGACAGCACACGCTGATATCATAATAATGTCCCCCATTATTTTCGTGTAGATACCTCTTTTCTGCCGATGAGTTCAATAGTAACCATATTGGAATATAAACATTAAATTAATTTGTAACTACCATAATCACAATAAACCACAATTTTCCTTAATCACAGAGCACAAGGCCAAGTATTTATGGTAACCTACACGACTTCACAATGATTTAGTTTTAGTTATCACTTTTAGTTAACCACAAAGTATTGTATATAACTCAAACCAGAAAAAATGATTATAGAGTGAGTCACCGTCACCACTGAACTTTACCCAAAACAAACTACAGTTGACCCAACATCCACAGCGTTTTTTATTGGATCTACGGCCTATACTCCGGTCAACGAGAGGATGCGTTCCTGACACCTGTCAGTTTGACACGATTAGGCACTAAAGTTTAAATCCATGCCCGTCGTTGCTATAAGGTTGTGTCAGGTTTAAATATCTGTGAAAGGGCTGTTTATTTATGTACTTACAGGTGTCAGGGACTCATTCTCATTATTTTAGGTATAGCCACTCGTATTGTACAGTGCAGTTAACGCAATATCGACTGCGACAGAAGAGAGGCACCGTGTCCCTTACCCTGATGAAAGGGTAAGACAAAAAAACCACCAATCTTCAAAGAGCACTCACCACCTACTAGGTATGCGTATGCATATGCATGGCTAAGCTACGGCGTTATCCTTTGGGGAAATAGCACGGATGCACCAACACTCTTCACCCTTCAAAAGAAATTAGTTAGAATCCTAGTAAATAGCGACAAAACTGACAGCTGTAAACCTCACTTCCAAAATTATAATATTTTAACCCTCCCCAGTATATACATATGACTTGCAAATTTGTTCGTAAGTATCAAGAATTTTATCAAAACGCGAAGATATACAATCACGTTACACACTCCGACATAAATCAAGATTAAACATTCCAACTTCTCGTCTTAAAATACATTCTACAAGCCCCTATGTAATGTCCATAAAAATAAAGAAAGAAAGAAAGAAAGAAAAAGTATTTATTGAGACTCGCACAAAATATATAAATAAATAAAATATATTAATAAAATATAATAGAAAATATATAACTAACTAACAGAACTAATAAAAAAAAGAAGATAAATTGAATATATTTATAAAAAAACGAAAACAATTTTTAATAACTAAATGCTATTACAGTTTAAACGAATATTTAAACGATAAAATATAAATGCTAATAATCTAATAAGTATTAATAAGTACAGTAAACTATTTATGTAAATTATTGAATTTTGTTCAGAAGACTGATAAGTTAAGTTGATTTTTTTCAAAGCTTCCTCTCTCCTACTATTTTGCTGTGCCCGACGGGGTCCATAATGATCACATGTATATAATTTTTATTTACCACCTAAGTACACATTGTGGAATGCAAATAAGGTATTGAGTATTGAGACTAAAAAAGAAGATGAATTGATCGATTTATTTAAATTACATACTTTGCAAACCGCAAAGTAATTTTTATGTAATAATTACTTGTACTATCACTATCCTATTTATAGATAGTGCCATCCAGGAAAACGCGCCCCACTCCGGTCCTCCGCACTACAGCTTACTGTAGTGGATCGCGGGTGGGCGCGTCTTCCTGGATGGCACATCTGTATCATAGAACGGGTTGGTTATATATTTCTGTACAAAATATTTACCACGCTTAGCTCTAAAACAGGTCAAAGTCAATCCTAATCACAACACAGACAAAATGTAGCTTGAAACGAGAGTAAATAACTAAACACAATCACAAACACTTTGTATAAAGTAATGTAGGAAATAATAAAGCATGCAAGCATTTAACTTAGGCGATGTTAATGATTTACCCATTATCTACACATTCTATATCAACTGCTGTTCATTACATGGGACTATTTTCTGTGTTAAAGTAATACACATTGTACAAAAAGGGGAGCGTGGGAAGAAAATGTTATTAAAAAAAATGTCACAATTCTGTATTCGAATGCTTTTAGGCATTGTTTGTACGGGAAACTCGGGTGAAGTGGAATTATTACTCCAGGCCCGATTCAATATGGAAAAGTTCTAATGGCCTACAGTTCGTAAATGCTACTGAGCTCCGCTGGCCGCTTTGCTTCTATTCGTGGGTCGGATAAAGTATTATAAATTTTTCAGTTTGGACTGACTGATTGACTTTTTGAATATCTATTTAGTCCAGGTAGGTTGTTTTAATTAAGTACATAACACATCACGACTTTTTCCCCCGAAGGGATAGGCAGAGGTATACATGATGTGGGCCAAATATATCGTAGCCACAGTTCGCCAAAAGTCTCATGTAATAAGGGCCGAACCTATTGCAGATTCTTGTAACTATGTTTATTAAAATACCGAAATCTCTCAGGTTACATTTGTAGCGGCAAAACAGTCGTGTACTCGTTATTTTATTTTAGCAATTTCAAAATGTATCCGCTTCTCCCCAACCTCCTGTACATCTTTTTCATAAACAAACCGTATGAAAGGTAAAGCTTATTGTTTCATACTGAGTTATGTAATTACATTCTGTTCGGTGCAGTCAAGTGGGTACGAGTAGCGGTAAAGCTCGTGCAGGCGCTTGTTAACTAACCTGTTTCATTTCAGTTTTCCATGAAACAGACATATTATGTGTGGGTGGTGGGTTAATGGGTTAACTGGGACCGGTAAGCGGGATAACACTCTGTGTGAACATTCATCCACCATGGAAAAGTCTCAAAATATTTAACTATTCCTTTTTTAATATTTACAGAAAATAAGTATTATAATGGTAAACTGTAATGTATGTAACGTGGTTTAGGTGTATGGTATTATGTTATTGTGTGAGTTTTAATTTTAGTTACAGAGACGTCATAAGCTTGACTACTCACACGCCCAATATGGTTTAAAAAAATCGTTAAAGTAATTTTCAACGACTGGGACCTGGTTGTTTTAACCGACATTATACCTACTGCTGATTAGGTAGGTATTATTAACGTGCACATCACACAAGGATCAATTCTACTACTCTATCACAGTAACTATTTTGAAAGACAGAAATAAATAAAAAATATTAAATTGTCATAGAACCACGTGCTTTTAAGGATAAACTCGAATTACTTCATAAAAACAAAAGCTATACATACTTACAAGGACGGAACAGAAATAATCGGACAGTGTCAAGAAGTGTTCGACTGGCGTGTTGCTGTGCTAGCGGGACGCACAGCACATCGCTGATCAACCCCCTCACGGCTCGCTGCTCGACGGCGTACAATCATAATTTCTCCCGCGGTCCGCTCGACCGTGACCACTCATAACCACTGAGTAACCCTGCACGCATCGCTTCCTGTTTTCCATCGACAATTTCCCGGCTTTCCCATGGGGTGGGGCGCGGGGCGCGGGGTAGTCGAGCGTGGACAACCTACTTAGTGTTTAGAGCTTTGTGTTTGATCGGTTAATCAGTATGGTTGGTGTGGTTTTGTTGCAATATGGAAGGTACAATTAGTGGAATACGTGTTTATGTTGTAATATTTCAGAGGGACAAAGTATTATTAAGGACGTTCGCATTCTAATCTAAGTCTCAATCTGTCAATTTTTTAATTTTTTTTCCTCTGCAGAGAAGGAGTTGGCCTGTGGGCCGTGGCGTAGGCCGTAGGTGCCTAAAACACCACGCGGCTCAGTGCATTTTGGTGAATGTCACATAAATATTGGTTAGGGAGTCTACTTTCCCATGAACTTCTTTAATGTTATTTCGTTTAAATTACCAGCCAAATCTTGAATTTGATCCCACACAGTGACATTGTGCATTGATGCAACCTTCAACCTGCACTTCTGACCTTTTCTCTGGTAGTCACCGAGGCACGGCCTGAGGTCAGACCGACACGTGTCTCGCAGAGATGTCAAAGCAATTAGCATTAAGCGTAAAGCTAGGCTTCACGACTCCTGCCGTGGGTTTTGTCAAGTGGGTGGTACTCGTGGTGAGACTGCACTTTTAATTATAGCTCAGTATAAATTTTAATAATTCATTTCATATATTTCAACATTAATTTTGCAAAAATTTCACAATTAGTTTATCTGAAAATAGAGGAGCTCGTGGCTAAATAATAACAGCCGCACGGGCCGATCCATCAGATAAGCTACGCTAGCCGGGGATGGTCCATGGATGGGTGACCACCTTTACATACCGAGACTCCTTCGTGCCTCGGAAAGCACGTTAAGCTGTTGGTCCTGGCTGTCATTCGTGGATCTTTGACAGTCGTTGCGGCCCGTAACAACTATCAAAGATCCACGAATGACAGCCAGGACCAACAGCTTTTACGGGTCGTTGGAAGCCTGAAAGTCAAACAACCGGTCTTACCAAGGGATATCGTATTACCCAGTTTCTGGGTTGTGAAGGTCAGGCAGTCGCTCCATGTAAAATACTGACCGACCCTAACATAGTTGGGAAAAGGCTAGGCAGATTTATTTATTTATTTATACTTTATTGTACACCAGAAAATACTCGTACATTGCAAATAATTAATTGATTGGTTTATCTGAAAACGTTTGTAACAAAAGACGCCTCCATTAGCAGGTATAGTGGCTTCTAAGTTATTTTTGCGATCAAATCAATCCCCACAAATAAATAGAGAGGTTGAAGTATTTCCTAGGTAAGAAGCCAAAAAGCTTTTGTGATAGCTTATTATATATAGTATTCTGCCAATTTTCCTGAGTAAAGTTTTGCGTTTCCATATAAAAGACGAAGGATTCTTTATGGCTACCTCAAACCCAATTGACGATACAACCAACATTCAAGTTTTACTACGAGCCGACCCTTAATAAAAATGTATGTGTGAACTCCGAGAGGTTGTAATCTCCCCGGGGAGCCACGTGCCCCGACTGTAACAAGTTATAAACTGATACTGAATTTTAATATAGAGGCGATTAGGGAGGTCGGTTCAAAGGACTGGGGAATATTTACCATATTAATAGAAAGCTGGAATATCAAACAAGTATTTGCGAGTATAACGACCGGTTGCTATGTCCAAACGAATCATTCTGCTACTAATCGGAGCTTTTAGATATGAAACCCTTTATTGACAGAACTTTTTACTTTTATTTACTCAAAAGTTAGAAAGGTCTTCTAAGCTCGCCTAAAGATTAAGACAGACATCCTATACTATTAAACGAGCAACATATATTTGTAATCACGTTCTCGAAAACGGCTCTAACTATTTCGATGAAAGTTGCAATATAGGGTTTAAGGGAGCGAAAAATCGATCTAGCTAGGTCTCATATATGGGAAAAATCGTTTTCTCCGTATTTTCACCCGAGCAGAGCTCGGTCGCCCAAAGTTTAGAACAAGAAAAATTACGAGTATACCTTAGAATAATATCATGGCAGCATGGAATTAGTATGAACTTTCCTATACTATTTAAATGAGCATCCTTATTTTCAGCAGAGCAGAGCTCGGTCGCCCAGATACTTAAGTTTATTTGTCATCATATTTCACCGTCATCATATTTTAGTAAGTTTAGTGTACCTATAGCTCATTATACAGAAAATATTTGTTAGTAATTACATTATGATGAACCAGCTATGTTTGGTCTTGCTGAGTACGGTACCTAATATACCAGCCCGTACGCATCCCTAGGTATTTAACACGGGCATGCTTATAACTAGCCAAGTAAAACAAACGCGTCTTTGACTACAAAAATACTTTGTACAAGATGTAAGGACCTATCATAAACAGCTATTTAGAAGTGAACAGTCCTGTTACTCACAAATTGTTTCATAAAGGAACGCGTGAGCCGTGATATTACGCCCCCGGCGCCGGCGGCAGCGGGCGGCGGCGGAAAGCGGGGAAATTGCTTTCTTTATGAAGTTTTCACCTCAACAATAATGTAAGGTTAAAGATTATAAAGTTTCTACTAGATGATCAAAAGGGAGTAAGATGTGAAGTAGAGGTAAAATTATAAGCTTTGGACAAAATAAGCAAAGCCACCAAATACCACTGTGGTCTTACTTAGCTCAGTTATGTGGGAGTCTTCTGTATTGTAACGCAATATGGTTAAGGTTATGCTTCTGTTATCCAATAATAAAATACGATACCGATATCAATTACGATACCCACCCTTAGGTAAGATTAATCGACTACGAAACCCTAGGTAAGATTAATGTCATTAAGAAATCTAGACGCGTCAGTACACCTGCAGGGTGTACAGCTAATACTCATCATTTAAACGGTAAACCATTTACTATTCACTTAGTCTTAGGCTTCCTCCCAAGATTTCTATTCAGAATGGCACTAAGTATCTATACTAGCAGACTCCCGAGAAAATTAAGAACATTTTAATACAAATGAAGTCATGACATTTTGATGTAATCTTTTGAATAAACTACTAAACGTTTAAATATAAGGCAGTTTTTGCGATGAAATCTTGGCATTTCTTTTAGAAAACATTTTTATAACTTTGGTAAGTATCTTCCCACGCACTTAATACCACTTACTGTCTTCCAGCTTAATATTTGAAGATAAAAAAGCACTTTTATTAAATAGATTTAGGTAAATCCTAGCATCTGATAAAGAGTCTGTTTCTTTTGTATGTCTTCACGCGTAAACTACTGAACCGATTTTGATTACATTTCGCAGGCGGCTTGGAACCTAGAGAAGGACGTAACTTAATGAAATTTTCTTTAAAAAGAAGTATCCCGCGTGGATGCAGCCATGAGGTGATAGGAATGGAAATGTATGAGATGTAGCTCCCGTCAATGTAACTTCGTACTACAAATCTCTGGTTTTGTATTTACTTGTGAATTGAGTTGTAGTAAATAATGTTTATATTTATAAATAATAAAATAATAAATTTATTTATTTCCGAACCGTCAATGTGACAGCCGACATGCTGGCTCCTGAGCGCCACGATCAGCCCGTTAACATACAAATTAAACAGGGTAGGAGATGTTAGGCCACCCTGCCTGACTCCGCACTCGAGCTGATACGCATCCGACATTGCCCCCGCCCACCTAACACTATTAGACTGGCATACCGGTACTGGAACATGCTGATGAGTTCCAGTGGCAAATCTATGCTCCTCAGCTTGTTCCACAACATTGACAGATCAAGGAAGCACGCATACACGGATGTTTTACGGTCTGTGTAGTATTTTACGTAATGCTTAAGACACAGTATGGACAGCCGGGGACGAAATCCGAACTGATTATCGTGCAGTGTTACCGGTATATTTAACTGTGCGTTAAGCAAACCGTCAAACACTTTAGCAGTTACAGTGGCAAGAGATATTTCACAGGCCTGTAGTTACTTTTGTCAGTAAGGTCACCAGTATTATTCTTTTTATAGTCCAGTTCCTACAATACATATATCTTATATTGAGCTCTCTAAAACAACACCTTGAAACTTCGCAGTATACATATAATAAACAACAATACTTATTTTTCAAAAACTTTCGCAATAAAATATCTAAAGTAAATAATTGACACGATTACCCAGTAACTGAATAGTTTCAGAGCTTCTATTAACATTAGAATTATTTTAGTTGTAGTATTTTCTCGTTTATACGTAATTGCATCTTAAAGTGGACTAACTGTACAGTGTTACATACTTAACTTAACTGAACAAAGTTTAACAAACAAAATTGAAGCTATAAGAAAGTTACCGTATTCAATAATAATCATAACTACGCGAGTATTAAGATTGCAATTTCATTAAGTTTTTTTCTGTCATGCATAAGATAACCTAGTTAGAGAGAGGATTATGACGACGAAGAATTACACATAGGAGTTTTATTTTTATTATTCTATGGTTATTTGAAAGATGGATGGATTGTGTGAGGAATGATATGAAAGAGAAGGGAGTGAATAATAGTGTGACCGACCCGAAGTAACTCGGGACTTGGCCCGGAAGATTATGATGATTTATTTCGCAGTCGTAGCGATTTAGAACAGGCAATGCTAATTCTACCATACCTATAATGACGAGACCCCGGTATCGCTTGACCTACTTCCACGGGACAGCGATCTCTACTGATTTCGTCCAGTAATAATGATTACACGTCATGCTGTGTAACAGCAAAGCTGATTAGCTAGTAAGCTAGCTACAGGTATGGCATACTCTATTATTTTGTTACCTTTCATACAAAGTCGTGCTTCGTACAATTACATCAGAAAAGTCATCGAAATCATTATAAGTCCTACCACACTAGCCGCGTCAAACGATAGGTAAGAAGCCAACGAACTGTTGACATAGACTGTCAATACTTCTAAAGGTAAGACTAATACGGACTAATATATGTATGTACATTACTTTCACGACGTGCAACAAGAGCAATGATGGCCGATCATGAAAATGTGGGTCGAGGCGAAGCCGAGACACTCATACGTCAGTCCATCAATGCCTGGTTGTAGCTAAGGCTTGTATATTACTTTTCTCAAATAATGCGCGCAAATCATTCGTTTCTACTTTACTTTAAACAGCTCTATTTGCAAACCAAATCGAAATTTAAATACAATCTTTGTTATGTTACCTTCTTGGTTGCCATATTGTGCTGAAGTAAAAAGTTCATTCCATTTTTAAATAACACGACAAATATGTATTTTCATACAAACATTGCCGGCCGGTCGCTCGCATGTATTTGACCAGTACCTACAGCAATTTCGATTTTAAGAAGAAGGTTGTCAAAATAAATGCTCGAATTTCCAAGCATGTTTGAGAAAAGGATATTAATATTACTACTTGGGACTAGTAAGGATTATTACTTAATGTTGATGCGAGGTATTTAAATCTATGAGAATATTTAGTAGTTACTCTATGTATGATAATTTAGTTAATGGTAAAATTACGATAAAAGTGGACGATATTCGTATGATTGGTTTGAGTCTAGAGTTCTAGTCTAATAAGTACTTACTTCATTTTTATTTACGTAGTTTAAATGGATATTAGAAGTTTAATATTCTATAGTCTAGGTATACATACAAATGAATACCATTTGCCATGGTTTAATATATTTTTTACTGGTTTCATACGTAAAATGAAACCAGTAAAAATATGTCGCATCTTCCAGTAATTGGCTTGTGGAGGTCGGATTACAATCGCCGCTGCGGGTATAATATGATTTATATACTCCTCCGCATATGGCTCGATTGGAAGCCGATACCAATCATTGCTAATAGGTACCTAATTTACGAAAGTACCTAAAGTGGTGCTCATAAGTACTCGTAGTTGTCCCTTCAATGGATCGATTTACTTATGTTCTTTTTTGTAGGACACTAAGACGAAGAAAATAAGGACCAAGGATCCAACATACGTCAGTTGACATTGATATCTTAAATTTCGAATTTATTTTTAAATTTTAACCATCGAACTCTAACACTCATCCCAATACTATGCTACTATGATCACTGCTAAAATATAGAACCACAATATAACGTAATTGGGGGATTAAGAAGAACCGCCATCGTTTCCAGACGATGTGACAATGAAGGTGACGTCACGAATCCAATGAAGATCAGAGAAGTAAGCACTAGACACTAATGCCCACATCATGTGGGGGCGAGGTTAGAGCCATTCATAGGAACAAAGAATCACAGACAGAAAAAAAGCGTGTTTCAATATTTTCACCCGCGTTGACGCACGGAATTAAAGATAGTAACAGAGTTTAAGAAAGCGAGTGTCACGCAGTTCTTCTTCTTTTCGAGTGATTAGTAACTAACCTGGTGTCAGAGTTTTAAAAAGCCGCCCATGGGCCTCTGACTTGGCTTCTCATGCCGTCGAGAAATATTTCTCAGTAAAATGCTTTACGAATGCGAACTCCTTCTAAAATCTGTATCCGGTGCGATTTTATTGCCTGTGGCATACCATAAGTTGAAGCAACTATAAAAGCTGCAGCATCTAAACAGTGTTTAAACGATGCAAGTCATTTGTTGTTTCAATTTTATTGTATGCAAGAAACTTGCATCGTGGATATGGGGCTTTAAACTCAATTTGTCCAGTCTCGGAGCGCGTCAGTCAAATCTGTGGACAGTCACAGTAAGTATTTCACAAACGTGCTCCTTTATTTTCACTTGATCACTTCATTTGTTTACTAATCTGTGACCACAGCTAATAATTATTCATTCTAATGTGATGGCGCCGAGATTGAGCCAACCTTTTCTGCTAAAAGATGTGCTCAGAATCGCGTATTAATTTATCTGTGAATTTCCTTGAGGGATTTTCCTTAGAGAAGATAAATGGTCTATTAATAACATTGCTTTCCAGTGTTAGACGTACCGCATATAGTCTACAAAAGAACGTTTGCATTAGTAGGCACCCAACAATTTAAGCCAAGCTGTATACACTATTTCACATAGGTATATTGTACTTGAAAAAGCAATTCTAGCATATATCAATAGTATAGTAGTATTTAGTCAATATGGTACATCATTAAATTCAATTAGTGTACATACAGATTATTATGTGTTGTACATAGTTCGAGAGACGTCGGCTGAATTTGATATGCAATTACACCACGCCATTCTCCCCATATTGTATCATATTACACCTTAGTACTGTTAATACATTCAATTAAATTGTTCACTCTTGTTAATAATTTTAGTATTCAAAATGTTTGTAGATATTAATTTTGTAGCAATACCCAGTGTAGAATTTGTGCTTGGCATGGAAACAATGATTTACGAACATGCTCGCTCTCTTTAATGGGATTTCGAAACAATAAAAAAATATATTAAAATTGTATTTTACGATGAAAACAAGCAGCAATCATAAAATAAATAATATAAAAACTAGATAAGTTAATAATGTACCTACTTACTTTGTAAATAGCGATAAAAACGAAAAGAATCAAGCGATAAAGTTCTTGATACCTTTGTTTGTGGGTCAAGGACGTGTCTTAGGCGGGATCGGCCTCCCGACACTGATGAGGGCCACATATTCGCCACTAAGTAAATATTGTCTCACGAGGTTTCAGGCTTCGCTATAGTATTTCTTTTTTGGTAGTGGAGTGACATTTTATTAGCTGCGATCTGATGCGTAATACTATACATGGTATAGGTATGTGTAAACAATTAAAAGATGCATCTTTTGTTTATAGAATTGCTGTCAAAAAACTAATCTGAACATTTTCTAAAACCGCTGTTTGACTAATGTATTTAAAAATCCACAAGGGAATGTTTACATTTACCATTATATAAATTAGTATATTTAGTGGGACTCTGATACCTTCTAGGAATGATATCTACACTCAGTCATAATTAATTTTAGCTGTTGACCAGTCATTTCACCAAAAATTAATTTACAAATTTTCACTTGACAAGTAACGTTTGGCAAAAACATGATTTGTTATTTCATCATTATACAACAACAAGTTTGCCAAATAAATCACTTAAGAAAATAATTATCTGATAAACTTTTTTTTAATAATGTATTATTTGACAAACAATTCATTTTTTATTCATGTTATCTCATAAAACAACGTTTGGAATAAAAACGTTTTACATATTGCATTACGCAATTTCCTAAAAATTTAACTCATTAAATAGGCTAAAGGGTAATATTAATTTACTAGCAGTGCCCCTAATGCCTTTCGGGATTTATTTATTTATTTAAAAACTTCTGTACAATAACAAAATGTACAAAGGCTTTTTGCCTTAGGCATTCTCTGCCATTCTTTGTGTGATGCTGAGATAATATGGTAGATGCACAGTTTTAGGTTATTCTCAAAAAACTCATAACCAATTATACGAGTACAATAAAGTACTTCTGCGTAAACTATATTTTTAGTTTTGTCTTCCGGCAGAAGTAGAAATTGATTTTCACCCAGATCTCGACAGAGCAACATATAGTTGCCCGTGCGAAAAACACTCTTGGCGTAAATATATTCCTACGTACTTAAATGTTTATCCCTGGGCCTTATTAATTGTTACCGCAAACGATATCTTCACCGGAAATTGAATTCGCTTATAGTGAAAAGGCAAATCCGTTGGTATCATAGGTATGCGAGGTATCAGCACTGTTTGCCCTATTGCTGGACCAGTCAATACTGTAGCACCAATCACGTTATCGCGAAGGAATTTTACTTGGAGTCTGGTTCCGTTGCATAAATTTGAAAAAATAAAAAACAATACAATAAAGATAATTAAATACTACAAATTCTAATTCAAGTATTATATGATGATGGGATATCGCCTAATACTCCAAAATCAATCCCTAAAGATAATTAAATACTACAAAATCTAATTAGATACTGAAATTGACAAAAGTAACCAAACAAAAAAAAATCGTATTTAAAGTATTTAAAAAAAATTACTTCGCTGAGCACAACCGTTCCGTAAGGAGCCGACCTACCGCCCCTCATGACCGCCAACCACATCATACATGCGCGCGCAATACTTAATACTTATTTGGCTACAACAAATATCGCGATATCTTTTGAATGAAACGTCTGAATTGAATAATACAAAAAGTTCTAGAAAGGTATTGAATTCGTCTTGAATATGAAGTAACTTATTTTGATAAGGATTAATACCAAGGTACAAAATAAAGAGTTTTTGAAGCGACGGCATTTTAATTATTTAAAAAAATAAAAGATAACACTTATTGTGAGATAACTACAATAGTTAGACATATGGTGACACGATATTTTTTGTAGACAATTATATGTTCTGCAAAGTGGTAGTACATTGTTTGGTTCTATAATCAATAGTTTTCGCAGCGCACGCGGTGTAAGGATTTTTTCGGGTAATTTTTTTACACTTTGGGTTACATTATTGGACTTTTAGTAAGGATCCCTATTTTTTTGAAAATATAATATAGCCTATAGCCTTCCTCGATAAATGCACTAGCCAACACTGAAATATTTTTTTAAATCGGACCGGCAGTTTCTGAGATTAGCGCGTTCAAACAAACAAACAAACTCTTCAGCTTTATAATATTATTAGTATATTAGTATAGATAAATCAACAAAAAATATTTTGTAAAAAAAAAAGGTAGTTCACGACTTGTGCTAACAGAACAAAAAATAATACTTTAGTAGGCTATCCGGAACCGAACTAGTTAGATTAGGTTAAATATTTTAACTCGCGAAAAAGGTTAGGTTAGAACTGCGACCCCCTACGCACGAGCCGAGCGAGCGAAGCAAGCGGTGCCGCGGCAGCGGCCGGCGAGTGCCAAAAACGACTAGAATATATATAAAAAACACTTTAGTAGGTTTAAAGAACTTCAGTATTTGTAGGTTTAAAGAAGTTCAGTACTTGTAGGTTTAAAGAACTTCAGTGCTTGCTTGAAATTATTCAACGACCCAAATAGAAATTGCAACCGTGATCACTTTGTGACTGGTTTAGAAAAAATATTATAAAACGATATTTATTATAAACGTGATTTTTCCAAAAGAATCTAAATATTAAATGAAAAATGTATAAATGATTAAATATCATCCGAAAAATTTGTAAAGATAATCATTTGCCAAATAAATGCTTGTAAAGCGAGTGTTTATAAAATAAAACATTTGCGGAATAAGTTGTTTGTGAAATAAATAGTATACGAACCGTTGATTGTAAAGTAAAAATTTGTCAATGGTGTTTTGGTCAAACATTAGTGAACCATTTTAGCTACATGCATGGAATTTTCATTACATGATCTCTCAAGATCTGAAACAAAAAAAATTACTACAAACGCAAATTAAATTACCATACCGACATTATACAAAAACACTACAAATGTGAAAGAGTTCCTTCACTCCTGAGAGGACTACCCCTCCCCCTTGGAGAACGGGCCCCGCAGTCCGTGCAAACGGCGGCGCTCCCCTAATGCATACAAATGTAAGTCTACCAACTACTATGAGGAACTACTCAGCATTCTACTTGGCAACGGAAAACCCCCTTTAACTGGATAATTCTTGCAAGTTTTGGTTACACCGGTATTTACCTGAGTGAGGTAATATTTGCTCAGTTTAAAGATTTAATTTTAGTTGCGTTGAAATTGTAGTTTCCTCGAAAACTTCCTAAACTTTACTCAAAGAGTTTTTTATTCCGAACCTGCTCTAGGACTCTATGCGTGACCTTTTCTACTCCATGCATCTTCATAAATAGCGATACATGGCCATTGACTGCTGGACAGTGAAGGTTCACAGGCTGGTTAGGATGTGGCAGAGTAGGTAGTGCTCGCCGTGCCTTTTCTACTCCATGCATCTTCATAAATAGCGATACATGGCCATTGACTGCTGGACAGTGAAGGTTCACAGGCTGGTTAGGATGTGACAGAGTAGGTAGTGCTCGCCGTGCCTTTTCTACTCCATGCATCTTCATAAATAGCGATACATGGCCATTGACTGCTGGACAGTGAAGGTTCACAGGCTGGTTAGGATGTGACAGAGTAGGTAGTGCTCGCCGTGCCTGGATGAAAAGTATTTAATTTTTCAGCGATCTACGGTAGATGAAAACTTACTTTCTTACGTATGTAAAAATAACGACTAGGATTAGGGAACTAGTAATTTTATTTTGACTTTGAAAATATGGAACTGACTAAAAACTTACGTGAAAACCTCCTGTGCTACAATTTACTTGTTATTTTCTTTTTATAGGCAAACACCACTGTGGTCCTACACAATCTTTCTATTAGAGAAAGATTGTGTAGGACCACAGTGGTGTTTGCCTTTTCACTTCTTTGTATATAATCGAAAATCCCTACTTCACAACACCCACATAGCTGAAACTAGTTCTGTAGAGACGTGGTGATCGGCTGCAAAGGTCGAGTCTCGTGGAGCACCAACTTAAAGCTGTGCGGCGCGGCGGCGGCAGATCAGACGAGTATCGATTTACATCACACCTACGAGGTTTTCGACTTTATTCATTAACATACTGGAGAAACAAAAGGTAATAGCTACTCTTTGTTTTTGTTTTATTGTTACGATATAGTATTATCCCGGTATCCAGTCATTTCACCAAAACTTCAAATTTTCACTCGACAAGTAACGATTGACAAAAACATGATTTGTTATTTCATCATTATAAAACAACAAGTTTGCCAAATAATTCACTTTTATTCACACATAGAAAATAATTATCCGATAAGCTTTTTTTCTAATAACGTATTATTTGACAAACAATTCATTTTATATTCATGTTATCTCATAAAACAACGTTTGGAATAAAAACGTTTTACATATTGCATTACGAAATTTCCTAAAAATGAAACTCATTAAATAATCAAAAGCGTTATTTAATACGTATACCATTTTTTTAATGCCAGAACTTGTGCTAACAGAAAAAATACATAATTTTAGTAAGCTACCCGGAACCGAACTAGTTAGATTAGGTAAAATATTCTTACTCGCAAAAAAGGTTAGGTTAGGTTATGTGACACGTGATTTTTCCAAAAGAATCTAAACGTTGACAATGAAAATACAATTAAAAATGTTTAAATGATTCAATATTATGCGAAACATTTGTAAAGAGAAGCATAAAATTTGCTAAATAAATGTTTATAAAACGAGTGTTTATAAAATAAAATATTCGCGGAATATGATGTTTGTAAAATAAAAAGTTTACGAAACGTTGGCTGTAAACTAAAAATTTGTCAATTGTGTTTTTATGAAACATTTGTAAACCATTTATCCCCGAACTGGAAAGGCTATGAGGTAGGTATAAGGTACCAACTACATCAACCAAGTAAACAATCTCTTCATATTATTTATGATAGGTAGGTACCTAATTCCTGAAAATAAAAGCCGGTTGCCCAACGTGTATGGATGTCAAAAGGGTGGACAAATGATAACGTGGAGAGGTCGGGTATAGTATTCTCCTCTGTTCAGCAAAAATGTATGACCATTTATGTTTATCTGTTTTACTAATCATATTATTTAGATGTTTTAGTGCCAAAAGCTGTTTTCTACACCCTTCTACCAAGCGATAATATTAGTTAATATTTCTTTTTGTCTCTTTGATGCAATTGCAAAGGACTGCGTGAACATAATAAACCCGAATAAAAAAAAAACAGTCTATATTTATTTATAATAGGTACGCCCACAGCATAAGTAACTCTTAAATCAATCCGGAAGTCAGCAACAGACCAATCAATATCAATCATAACAAGTTATTCAACGAGTAGCAGTCAAGCCAATCAATCTGATTGCTTCCGAACAACTTCATAGCTTCTAAACAATGTTTAACAAGCATTAGGGCCTCGTTAAAATTGTTTGAAGAGTCAAACTCTTAATTACGAGCAGATAGCGATTACGAGTAGTATTATTAATGAATAGACTCACTCAATAGAAAGTAGTTAATTGGCGCTCCTTGGAAACTGTAAGAGATTGAATAAAAATAAAATTCGCTGTTAATAAAGTTTTCAGTGACTAAAAGGAGGTCTCAAGCACAATATGTATATATGTGTTCGAAAATATCCGCCGAATGCATATGTAATGTAATGTATGAGTTAATGGAGAGGGGCTCGTGGCTAAATGACGGTAGCCCCAGGGTCGATCGAAGGTAGAGCTACGCTTGCCGCGGTAGGTTTGTGGATGGATCCATCATATATCGAGACCGTTTGAGAGAGTGTTTCTGAAAGCATGTTTGTCATTGGTCCTGGCTGTTATTCGCAAATCGTAGATCTTTCACGTTGTTTGCCCGTCGTTTAACGGGTAGTCAGAAATCCAAAAAGGCTGACAACCAGTCTTAGCAAGGGGTATCGTGTTACCCTGTAACTGAGTTGTGGAGGTCAGATAGGCAGTCGCTCCATGTAAAATACTGGTATTCAGCTGCATCCGGTCAGAGTGGAAGCCGACCCCAACATAGTTCGGAAAAGGCTAGGCAGATTGATTACATCACCGAATTGGGTTAAAAAGTAGAGGCGATTTGTTTTGATAACTGTACTCGTAAGTATCATTTTATGTAAATGAAATGTAAAGTAAATGTTTGTAAAAAAGCCTATAGCAACCTAGGTTTCGTCCTAAGAAGGGCAGAGGGTTTTACAAGCATCGCTGCGCTAACTTCTTTGTACAATGCATTAGTAAGAAGTCAGCTCGAATGAGCGTATACAAAATAAATTTACTAGGTTTCTATACCTAAGGTGGTATGGTGTATATCCATTTTATCCATTGATGTATCCAACTTTGTTTGGTATAGGCATGGTGGGATACAATAAATTGGAAACAAGGAGGGACATAGCTCTTGCTACCTATATTTTTAAATTATTGCGGGGCTAGACTTCAAACTCAGGTATATTGAAAGAAATAAACCTGTATGTGCCCGACAATTATGTATTGCGAAGGCGACGGCCACGTCTATTGGCGGTGCCCAGTAGTAGGACCAATCTACTGAGTAAAGCCCATATAACGCGTACCTTACGTGTGCTTAATGACGTAGCAGACATCATAGATATTTTTACTAATACTACTACTATTTAATTAAGAAATCCCTGTAATGATAGTGATGATGAGTTAATTAATAAATAAATAAATAAATGTATTCATCTAAATATAAGTACGTAGGTAGGCGTTAATCTCAGATTACTCATAGATCGCTGTAGTAAAAGCTATGAAGGAATTTTGTTATAGCCAGAAAGCTGGGCCAGAGTACTTCATACACTCGGCTAGAACAAAAGGGGCCCTACAGTCCATAATCTAGTACCCATAGCTACCTCCAACAGACGTCAAGTCGTTCTTTGCCTATTCATAAAGAAGTCGATAGGCGGACGTCGCGGACACTGATTTGCGTCAGAGGAAAGTACACAGCTTCGATGTTTCAGACTGTTTACTGAACACGGATAACTTTTTACTGAGTTTTGAATGCTAAGTATTAGTATTAGTACTATTGTGCATATTATTAATTACTAATGGATAAAACTATTTGATATTGCGAGAGAGACTATCCGTTACTAATCGCAGTATTAAATAATGACGGCCGGTAATCTAAAGCCACCTCTACAAATGACGTTTTCACCTCACAACCTCGGAAAGATTATGTTTATCATTCGAAATCTGAGTGCAAAAGGGCATTTTATCTGCTAGCGTGGAAATAATTTTTTAAATTCTTATCTTTCTATTCAGTAATTTTCTATACTGTCAGTTCACTGAAAATTCATTAATACTTATTTCATGTCAGTGTGCAAATTTTTTTAATAATCGAACTTGCCAGCACGAAGCCAGCATGAAAAAAAATTAAAACTTTTTAAAGTTTTCTTCTGTCTATTCAATTCACTTTCCATCATTTTGGTTTGTTTTTTGAAAGAATCGTAAGAAATCATAAAATATGAGCGAGTCCAGCAACGACACAGATATAATAACCCCTGATCCTATCGATAAAATTATCTTTATCTTTACTTGCAGGGTTAGTGCAAGCGTTACATAATTTAATATACTAGCGGTCGCCCAGAGGAAATTCGACCATAATTCATTTAAATGTCATGATCATAGACGTATATGTCTATGGTCATGATTCTAAGGTGGCCATCTTATGTCAAACGCAAGGTAGTGTGTATAATGTTTTTAACTGTGCAAAATTTCATACTCTTACGTCCGCGTAATTTTTGTAAAAAGGGGTTCAAAGTTTTTGTTTCACGTATTAATATAATTATAATTATTTAAGCTGTTTTATTGCACCTAACATTTCTCTCGCTGTAGTGAGGTGAAAAGTTGTGTGTTTCGCTCGGCAGCAAAGTTATTCTGCGTCTCGTACCTTTGAAATCCTCGCTGCGCTCACGTTTTGTTACAAATACGCGCGCCAAAAAACAACTTTTCAGCCTTGCATAATTAAACTATAACAATAACAACAACACATAACACAACAACATAATTTACAAATAAATATTAAATCTCTGACAAAGCTTAAAACTTTCTAAAATATATTATGGAAAAAAGGATAATGGAATATGAACAAAGGAACTGAGTACTGTAACAAATACATTACAACAGTTAAATAATTCATTACCCGTCGCTTTGCCTGCTTCCTCCAAGTTTCCACTGAAATATTCAGATGACTCGCTTCCCGCCATCATAACCTGATTCACACAGCATAAAACGACGAGATTT
Organism: Agrochola macilenta; assembly: GCA_916701695.1. NCBI lineage: Eukaryota > Metazoa > Arthropoda > Insecta > Lepidoptera > Noctuidae > Agrochola > Agrochola macilenta. The sequence continues at coordinate 910,757 of OU753554.1, read as the reverse complement.
TCTGGGAAACATTATCTCTCCTTATAAATTATCTTATAACTCACATAAATTGAAAAATGGCTACGATTATTTAATTAGAAGATGAGATCCAAATGGTGACCAACCCCGCGATGCGGAAAAATAATGTATTTAAATCTACGATCATCTCACTGATCAAGCTATACATTACAGCATCATTCCGATTTGTATAATACAACGATGCCGATGGAGCGATAACAGTATGATTGCAATAGTGAAAAGTGCCAGTGCTAGTGTTAAATTTTTAGTTGGGCGAGTGTACGTGAGACTGTAGACGAGTAATTAAGCCTTGAGACAAAACTTACGTCAGCGCGAAGTGTCGGACGGACTGAAGATATTGGCAAAGTTGGCCACATTCATTACTGTTGACCGACAGCAGTTTGCGGGTAGCAAACTGCCGAGATTCTCTCAGACTGAAACAACTTATTACCATCTGTTCTCGTTGCATTTTTAGGTTGGTTGTGATTTTAATTCAACTTGATCTACCAAAGAAGCTAGCAGAGCTATGTTTCATTGCCTGAAAACCTGGTTAAAGACCTTTACCATAAAGTTATAACTACTTTTTATCATGTAACTGCTGTCCCGTTGAACTGAACATGAACAGTCACGGCAAAACATTGTACCTACTATCTTAACATCCTAAGGATTCCACTTAGCCCCAGAATGTTCAAAACTTCCTAACTTATCTAGCCATAATAACACTTAAAATCGTGTTACATAAGAGAATTAAAGACGAAGATTGGTACAAAGTAATTGTCGCGACTGGTGGCGCAATCTCATAACACTTAACAGCACCGCTGGTATTTCCCGGGAGTACCGCGACTCGCGAGCAGGCGGGCACGAAGTGAGCGCACGGTGCACTATGCAGCCGCTTCCAATTAAATTGTAGTCACAGAGTTCCAAGAAGTGAGAAACATGGAAGAGACATAATTGCGTTATGAACGTGTCGGTAACCGAAAATAGCGAGTCTAGAAGTGGGTGGAGTAGAGACAGTTAAGCTGCTCCAATAGCTGCAATAGCTGCTCCTCCCTTTAACGTATAAAAAAAAAACAAAAAAAAAGAAAAAAAAAATATCTCCACAAATTACATTCTTAAACTAGTTAAACATAATAAAATTGACAGATATTTTGTTTTTTTTTTGTAATTTGTGGGAGATCTGAAGTCTAAACTAAGCCTAGGCCTGTATTTTAGAACTCCAGGTCCCCCATTGTAACACATAGTAGAGATTGTCAACGTGGTACAATTGCGAGTGGTTGATGATGTCTTTAAGTGCAATTCTGTTTGAGTGCGTGTTCGTGTATGTGTGTGTGTGTGTGTGTGTGTGTGTGGGTGTGTGTTTATGCCTACATTTTTTGTACATACATTGTTTCATAAATAAGTAATATAATTAATTATGTACATGTGTATAAAAAATTAAATACAAATATTACATTATACCTATGTAGATAGAAAAGAATATACTCGTACGAGTATATACAGTTTCAACAAATATACCTTGTTACTTTATTATCTCAAGGACTTGTTCAGTTTCAGCGTAACTTCGATTTAGTAACAATTCTTTTATTTTTCTTTTACATTGTATTTTACGACAATCTATATTAATGATTTTATTTATTTTATTGAATAATTCACCTCCTCGGAATGGAAAACATCTTTGCGCAAATGAGGTATTGACAGCCGTTGACGCACATATTGCGTAGTTTCTTCTAGAGAGGGCTTTACGTTTTCTCCTTTCTCCAGGTAAATCGGAGTGTTGAAGAAGTACAGTTAGCATTATGTACAGCTGGCGTACAGTTAGCACTTGAGCCTCCTCATAAAGTTTTGAGGTGGAGAAAAGACGGGGTTTGGATAAACTCACTTTTAGTATCATCCTTTGGGCTCTTTCAACTGTTATCAATTTAGTTTTGCATGCTCCTCCCCATGTTGTTATGCAATAACTAGTGATTGATTGCACCAAAGTCTCATAAACCATCCTTATTATCTCCTTCTCTGCTACATCACGAAGCTCTTTAAAAATGTAAGTGAGCTTACGTATTTTTTTAGATAGAGATTGGATGTGGTCTTCAAAAGTTAAATTAGCATCAATTTCGATTTCAAGATATTTAAGACATTTGGTGGGGCTAATATTAGAACAATTACAGTTTAGAGCTGGAGGAAAATTACATTTATGTGCTAAGATATTATAATTTGTAAGGTTAGCAACCTCCATTTTATTGTGAATTGAGAATACAATGTATTTGGTTTTGTCTTCATTTAAAGTGAGAGAATTTGATAATAGCCAGTGACACACCGTGTTAAAACCGTTTTGCGCAAGATTAAAAAGTTAATTCCATGAATCTGCGAAAAAAGTTAAGGCAGTGTCATCAGCGTATGCGGAGATGCGGCAATTTTCAATCTTAATTATCGTATATACGTTAACGGGAGGAGCAGCTATCGCTGCATACATTGAACATCTCTTCATCTGCTAAACGTCGCGATTATAATAATATAAAATATGTTACCTATTGGCAATTTATGAGGTTTGAGGGAAGACTTATATTCAACTACGCTCGTAAATAGTCACTTCCACAAACCTAACACCTCCGACTCCGTGCACAGCGTCCAGCCATGCTTCGCGTGTCAACCCAAAAACTCCCCATTTTAAAATGTTACGTACGACTCGCTATTTTATGGAAACCTTCCACAGGCGTTTGGTTATTTGCGTCCGCTATATAACTCGATTTAATTCGTTTTTATAAAATGTCGAACAGTACGCGTTCTGAAAACTAGGACTCCGCCGGTATTACGAGTTTTAATAAAATGAAAACGTAAAATTTGGTTTTTGTAGCTTAAATAAAACGCTTAGTTCATGAATTTTTGTAGGGAGTAGTTTTATTACATAACGTTAAATTATTTATTCTAGCAATCTTTTAAGGTATTAGATACCCAGTAATCTAACAAGTCAAAACCAATGATGAACATCAAACAAGAATATACAACGAACATGCAATCATTATACTAATGACATACTGAAGGTATACCCACAATGCTTGAAATTTTCCACTGCTGAACACGAGCCTCTCAATGACCGCTACAGCAGCCGTCATAGAGGCAAATTGTAGTGATATTACTGAATTATGTTTGAATGATGATTTGATCACTTACATTCGTCATATGATGAACAAACATGTTTGTCCAGCTAACACAATTGCAGCTCGTTAGAGAGCTCGATACTATGTACAGTCACGAGCACCAATATGTATCCACTTAGCAAAATTCAAAAGCGATTTTCGAATGGAATAACGACTGCAACTTTAAGATAACACCTATTTCATTTTAGTGTGGATTCCAAAATATTATGTTCTTAACACCATAAAATTACAATCACCACAGTTAAAGTTGCTAAGTGTATACATATTTATGCTCGTGACTGTACAATGTGGGCAAACGAGGGAAGTATTGGCTATTACATGCTTTATAATTATAGGTATTAACCCTTTATATGAACACACTAGCTTTTGCCCGCGGCTTCGCCCGCGTGGATGTCAGAAAATATCCCACAGGAACGTGCTACCGGGATTCAGAGTATTCTAACCCAGGTCATGGCCTATCCGTATGCCTTTCATATAAATCCATTCAGCCGTTATGGTATGAAATGGTAACAGGCAGATAATAAATCTGTTTTAGGGTTCCGTACCTCAAAATGAAAACAATGACTTGGTTTTCTGTCAAGACCCTCTTTCTCAGGAACGCGTGGAGGTATCAAGTTGAAATATATACCTAAAATTTAGATCTACGGTCTCTTGGAGCTGTAACGAAAATCAAACTTCCAAGTCAATAATTAAAAAGACGGCCGTTTATGCCGTATTGTTTGACACTCGCAAATAAACCAGTCGATTTGGTACTTCCCGTTGGCCCAGCAGCATGAAGTTTGGCGAGAAGCAAGGTCAAGTAAAGAGGAAAATCCGAAAATTGGGTATTTATATATATGAACTGCAAATTTAAGGTTTTTCTCCAATCTGGGATCAAACCTTCATAGGCCGTCTCTTGAAGTAACATTTAGGACAGATTTCACAAATGAAACTGAACGCCATCAGCATTTCTAAAACGCGTTCAAGAGCCAAAAGTCAGTGTCAAAATTGTAATGGGGTATTGTACACTAACAGTTCTTGAACGCGTTTATATGTGCTGAACGCGTTCAATTTTATTGGTGAAATCCGCACTTAGTCTGTATTTCATTACTCTATAAAAGGTATTTTTCAATTGGAAAGTTAAGTTTGTCCTTCAATCCAGATTTAGAAATTCGGACAGCCGTGCAAGCACAGCTTTGAGACGAAACCCCCAGGGCGCAAGTCCTACTCACACTTGACTGGTTTAAAAATAATAAAAAAACAGTTTTATATGATAAATAAAATCATCCCCTATTTTACCTCCTTACGGAATAATTTTTGAAAACCGTTGAATACGTAATTCTTAATTGTTACCAAAAGCATAAATTAAAATTTTCATAGCCCTCACTTAAGAAAGGATAGGTTTCCCACACAAACTTTCATCCCCTATATCCCCCCCTTGGGGTTAATTTTGAGACTAACTATGACTACATTTCCAATTCCTTAAATCTCTTGAAAAGAAGACACAAAAAAAAACAATATTATATGTGAATTTTAAAATCATCCGCTATTTTACCCCCTTACGGCATAATTTTTGAAAACCGCTGTTTACGTAATTCTTTATTTGTTACCAAAAACATAAATTAAAATTTTCATAGCCCTCACTTAAGAAAGGATAGGTTTCCCATACAAACTTTCATCCCCTATATCCCCCCCTTGGGGTTATTTTTGAAACAAAAGGTAGCCTATGTCCTTCCTTGTGATGCCATCTATCTCCTTGCCAAATTTTATCGAAATCCGTTCAGTGGTTTAGGCGTGAAAAGGTAGCATACAGACAGACAGACCGACAGACAGACAGAGTTACTTTCTAATTTATAATATTATATAGTACGGATTTTGTGATAGAAAGGATACTGTTCCTAATTTAGCACCAACTTAAACACCGCAAAACTATTTTTTTTCAATTACGAGTGTATCCAAGTGGTTTAACAAGCCGCAAAAACAATATTTGGGAAAAACGATGGCAAGAATGTGGCAATGACGTAATTAAGATTGCAACGTCGCGCAGGCCGTTGGCAGAAAATAGGAAAAAATTACGTAATCGAAGGGCGGTTTATGCAAAAGGGCTATTAACGGGTCAAACGGCTGTGAATGAATGTACATCGATGTATTCCAGTATATCCTGATCAGGGCTATTATTACACTCTAGTACAGTTCCAGCAGGTATGACTAAAATAAAACATGCATGAGGATTGTAATCAAGACAGTATGGAAACATTACAAAACACCACGCCTGTTTTCCCTTATAAAGTTAGGCAGAGGTGTACAAATAGTACACTCACATTTCGCCAATAATTTTTATGTCCTGGAAATAGAACCAAGGCCCTCATGCGCAGCAGTAGCGACCTCTAGAGCAACGAGGCAGTCAGTAGTAGAAACATTATCCTACTTTATTATGACTACGAATAGAACACTATAAAATAAATGTTCTCACATGACCCACATGACATGGGCTCTCGTATCTGAACCAACACGCGATCCATTGACACTGACCTTGCGCTGGTTGGCATAGCGTGAACTACGCCGCTGCTGCAAGCCTATTTATAAAAACAGTTTCGTGAATGACTCACGGACTGATAAAAACAGTTTCGTGAATGACTCACGGACTGATAAAAACAGTTTCGTGAATGACTCACGGACTGATAAAAACAGTTTCGTGAATGACTCACGGACTGATAAAAACAGTTTCGTGAATGACTCACGGACTGATAAAAACAGTTTCGTGAATGACTCACGGACTGATAAAAACAGTTTCGTGAATGACTCACGGACTGATAAAAACAGTTTCGCGAATGACTCACGGACTGATAAAAACAGTTTCGCGAATGACTCACGGACTGATAAACAATGCGGTGCCATTACAAATAGAATCTATTTCAGTAGAACAGTTTCGTAAAGGTAAAGGTGCATCGAAAGGATAGTTAGGAACTCCACCACTAAACTGGTCAATAGCGAATTGAAGTCTGCAAAAGCAGTAATGACGCTCAGGTAATAGTTTACTCTGTCTATAGTTTGAGATGATGATGAGCTTTACCGGTTATAGCATGCAAACGTCTTTTTATGGCACATAAATTAAGGGCCTAGTTCTGAGTTCGATCTCGAGTTAGGTCAAACCGTAATAGTCTATGGCAGAGACGCTTGACGCCTCTCAGTCGGGCACAGAAGTGATAAAGTCAATAACTATCCAAATGTTAAGGAAGCCTAAATCCCTATCCAGACGAATGTATTTAAATGAAGCAGAGAGTTTGTTTACATGTTTATTTGTTCTACTTTCAGGACTCCCACGTACATCGTAATTGAAAGACGGATTATCTGCGACTTGGGGACGGACAGCTACTGTTATACAAATAGATTTAGAATACTCTTTATTGCTTACCAAATACCGGAAAAACAATGTTTTTTTCAAAAAGGGTAACACAATTAGCGATCTCATCGCAACGGATAAACTTAGGAGGAATCACGGAACACTTCTGTAGGTGTTTTATTCCGATAGAAGAGAGAAAAGGATCTCACACACATCTGTATCTGTACTACATATAGTATATAAAAAAGTCACTAAGTTCTTCTAAACCATACAATGAATTTGTAGCGGATTTCACCTTCATTGAGAGAATTTATTCTGGAAGGTTTATGTGTATAATACATTACATTAATATTTAACATAAATATAGCACAAAAATGCTGATGTTTTCACATGTCGCCACATCAGAATATTTGACCCGTGCGAAGTACGGGCCAAATATTCACACTAGTACATAATAAATGGATGTCCAAAGAGATCACAATATGAATGACCTTATCATGGCCGCTGACAGTACTAATAGCGCGCAATTCATGACGCATGTCACTCAGGTCTCAGGTACTAACCAGGTTCAATGTTATCTAGATCATTACTATTTGCCACAGTAGGTATACCATTACGAGAAATAGCAATTCTCTCCTTTCTACATCTATACATACAAATAAATAAAATTGAAGTGTCTGTTTGTAATTTCAAAATAACAGCTTTTCACTAAATGCATATAATATGGTTCTTTAAACTAAAAAACAAATTTTAGTCTGTCTGTCTGTTCCGGCTAATCTCCGAAACGGCTGGACCGATTTTGACGGGAGATGACTTTCATTGGCAGATAGCTGATGTAATAAGGAATAACTAAGGCTATCCACGCGGGCGAAGCCGCGGGTCGCACCAGGTGATGAATAAACTAAAACATCACGATTAGCGTGACAGGCATATACATATTGGCATTCCGCCCACTCGTTGTTAAGTTGGATTATTGATGGCTACGATGGAATCCTATATTTTGACAACACTGTTGCGTTTTTTAGAAATAATATGGCGATCCTTAGTATATAGTTATCTGACACCGTAAACAATCGATATACCTAGAAAAATAAACAAACCAACGTATATTATGGATCACCATACATTTCCAAGGACCCAAATCTGCTACAAAAGCCGACATCTTCATCAGAGACCGCGGACGTGTGACGTCACCAACATGGCATGGGCCTCCCATCAAACAAATGAACTTAACTTGATTGATTGATTAGGACTACGACTATAAGCCCCATAACCACAATAATCATAATCAACTGCGCTTGAGTTTAATCGTCAAATCATAATACGACAATATTATTTCTTTTTACAAGCTTTTTAAATTCTTAAGCTTTTCAAATTATTCAACTCAATTAATTTTACGATAACGAACATAATAAAATATAAGTGTGATTGATCTATTTACATCGCCCCTTCGAAGAAGTTGTTCCTACTAACAACAATTAATGATTTGTATAACTAGCCCAAATAAACGAGCAAACTCCAGTAATTAAGATCCGGAAGTGGTTACAAGGAAAAGTCTGAAAGAAATCCGCGAGACTGAAGACCCACATGACGTGCTTCGCTGTCTATTTTGTGTTACACCCACTAAACTTAACTGGGAATTGTTAACTCACTACATTGGTTATTTCCGGACAAACATATACAGAGATTAGACCTTTTTGTACCCGTAAATATCCTTATAAGGCATCGAAGTGATTATGTGAAGGCATAGTTTGGTGGTTTTGCTAATACTAACAAATACCGCGATCACCAATTCGTCTGGTACATTTATTTAGTCGTCCTTTCTTTTTTCAGTTCGTTCATTCCTGTCCGTATGTTTTGTTTGCAGTCGCCGCTCGTCCGCATCAGCAGGCGGCACTGTCGCCATCTACGATGTTTAATGTGTAAAATGTTTCCTCTCGCTTTCCTTCCACCAGTGGGAGTGATTTCGTGAAAAGGGACGAAAGTGTAACAGCAAGCAGGAGGAGCGCACGCTATTTAATTTTCTTACCAATGAGCGCGGGCATTGCTAGAGTTGGCTCTCAGAAACGACCTTGACGAGGACCCCTTTTCGGACCATTTGCGTTTAAACTCCGATTTCTCGCTATTTTACTATGAACCCCATATAAAACTGAAACTGTAACCGTTTCGCAATCTGTATAATATTTCCTATTGGTTCTTATAAGACTTATAAGAATTTGGTTTAAAATAAAACGAGCATGTTTATACTAAAACAAGTATAATATTTGTAATTTTAACCCATTTTTTCAACGTTTACTTTGAAATCACAAGTACGAGATATGTCTCATATTTCGGTTATCATAAGTCTATTGTCTCTGCTCTCCCCCAAATTGAACAAAAATAACCGTCTTCAATTAAAAAAATGCAGTGTTAATTAATAATAAAAAAATAGAAAAAAAAAATATTCTTCTTTATGAAAAATCATTTCAAATAATACCTGAATAATTTTTTACAGGATATACTCGTATGTTAAGTTGCTCATTACCAAGGTGAGCACATGTCGTATGCGACTACTGTAAGTTGCTCATTACCAAGGTGAGCACATGTCGTATGCGACTACTGTAAGTTGCTCATTACCAAGGTGAGCATGTCGTATGCGACTACTGTAAGTTGCTCATTACCAAGGTGAGCACATGTCGTATGCGACTACTGTAAGTTGCTCATTACCAAGGTGAGCACATGTCGTATGCGACTACTGTAAGTTGCTCATTACCAAGGTGAGCACATGTCGTATGCGACTACTGTAAGTTGCTCATTACCAAGGTGAGCACATGTCATATGCGACTACTGTAAGTTGCTCATTACCAAGGTGAGCACATGTCGTATGCGACTACTGTAAGTTGCTCATTACCAAGGTGAGCACATGTCGTATGCGACTACTGTAAGGCTCGCTCGTTTTTCTTATGTGTATCATCTTTCCTCCCGCTTTCCTGCAATCAACAATCCGTGGGATCCTGCAATCTGTAGGAGTGATTTAGTGAAAAGGGACGGAAGTGTGTAACTGGAAGCCAGGGAAGCGCGCGCTCTTGTTTTGACCAATGAGCGCGTTTGGCCGTCTGATGGTAACAATCCATTTTCCGAGAGGTTGGTGATGATGATGATGATGAATATTGTTTATATCATACGTATATATACGTCAGCCAAGATGTCAAATGTTACACATCATAACATGTGACTACTGTAAGGCTCCCTCGCTTTAAAAAAAAAATTGATACCTAGAAACCAATAGCGTCGCTGCGGTCTGCCATTGCCTGAGCTGCCTTAAGCCCTCAAATGTGTCTCCATCAAAATGTGCATAATGCCCTTTATTAACAAGTAAAAGAAATAAAGAATATTGTTTTGTTTTTGTTTGTTTTTATTTGGCCACAGTTCGTGAAACACAAAATAAAAAAGTGAAAATAATAAGAACAATAACTACTAATAGTTAAATTAACAAGTACAATACTGATCTCATGTGCAGACAATGATACTGACCTTCAATGCCTACACGCCATAGAGCGCATGATATCATAATATTCTATGGACAGTATGGACACCATGACATGCAGTCGGACACGACGAATATTGACGAGGTGACACGAACTTAATGTTATTAGGTACTTACAGAAGTTACATAAAATAACGACCATAAAATTATCTTCGACACAGTTAATGATGGACAAAGTATTATAGAGTTTTCCACGGTAACACCTAGTTCAAAGAAAGTTCTCATTATTCATCTTTCTGATTGACGGACCCCTTGACAATTCAAAAGTGCCTGTAATTGGTTTATTTGAAATAAATGGTTTGAGTTTGAGTTCTTCTAAAAAATCTCTCATTGTATTATGATAAAGCTATACAAAAAAATGTATCATAATAAAGTTTTTTTGCATGTAGGAAACTGTTTATAAAGAGACCTGAAAATCTATTTTAAAAAACCACCAATATTAGACAAAAAACCGTAGTTATAGAAATTCTCCCTAAAGGGCCTATTACAGCACGCGGTATCAAGTCACTTGTCTAACTCTACTAGCAGCCACACGCTAACTCATTCATAACTCATTGTTGACGGTTGTCATGGCAAAGGTTTCGAAGCTCCAGAATCTTGCTGCAGCTCTTACCGCGATTCTTAGTTCAACTAAATTGAAAAAAAAAAATGTTTTGCACTAACACTTAACGGTGTTCTTTTTGAATAAATTGAGTAACAAAATCTTAACAGAAATCAAACTCAGCAGCTCCTACTCTAAGGTAGTTTCTTAAGTCTGATGGTTCCAAAATACTCAGTATTTGTATATTTGATATTTTTTCCCCTGGGCTATATTGTGGTATTCTATCTCTTGAAATGCCGACTTAGTATTGTATTTTCATTTCATATTAGGGCTGTAGTCACTACTACGCTATCTGTGTCTTCCAGTCTCATTGTTTATAATTTCCCAAGTAGATTTTATTTTATTTTGACTATTTTTAATTTTTGACCTTAGTATCGACACTTAGCTTGGCTACAAAATTGTTTAAATAAATTCAGACTCCGGGCTGCTACCGAGAATTTCCATATAGAAAAACCCAATAACACTACCCGACCTGGGAATCGGACCCAGGACCCGCAACTCAGCAGTAGCGCTTGCGACCACAGGACCAACGAGGCGGTCATGCAGTCATGAGCCAGTCGTGTATGCATATATGTGTGCGTACTATCTAGTAATTTGTTCGCTAGGTCCTCACGTATGGTCGCGTCATCTCTGGCGGGATAAAGCCTTGTATTCACGATCCAATATCTCTTTGTCCTGTAGCCATGACCTTCATGAATGCATGACACCATACATTCATACAACATCAGTGCAGACAAGGTATTACATTTACGAGCTGATACAAACTAACGTTATATACCTATCATAACGTTTTTATTTGCGGCGGCATGTGTTATGACGTCGTAAACACATTCGGTGAGATAGTATCAGTAGACAGTTTTCCAGAGCATTTGTTTTGGTTTTAGTGGTTAAATAACATTGTTGTGACTACGTTGTGATTGACTAATGCCTGGTACCTAATGCTTTTGTTTAGAGTTTTGGACATTCAAAGGCCTTTGAATGTTCTGTTTTTAAATATCGTTTATTATCAGAGGCTATTTTGAACACTAATACCTAGTGGCCAAAGACTAGTACTAGTATAAGCATTGATAACCATTGCTTTGCATGTTAGCGATCAAATAAAAAAATCAATTATTGTTAAACTTGTTTATATATATTTTTTATTAATCGCTAAATTTCAACCAGATTATTTGCGTGAATCTTATCGTCAAAATAAGTGGGAAAATTACGTGGGAATAATAGTATCGGTAACCTTAGTTTTACTGTAGAATTCAGAAGTTAATTACACATCGCTGCCATCTTCACAGAAACGTGTCGAGTAATGACTACCTAGAGATCCCAGAGTAAGGCAAAGTTAGCTCCCATTAACACTTTGACGCCGCCGGGCTACGTCGCAGGTGTTGGACGTTACAATGAAACTTCTCACATCTATATATATAAAATGATAAACTGACTGACTGACTGGGTGATATATCAACGCACAGCCCAAACCGCTGGTCCTAGAGACATGAAACTTGGAGGGTGTGTTCTTTGTGAAGAGTAAGTATCCACTAAGAAAGGATTTTTGGGAATTCCACCCCTAAAGGGGTAAAATAGGGGATGGAAGTTTGTATCAAAGTCCGTCAGTTTTGAAGTTAGGATCTTAAAATTTTGTGTTTAGGCTGACAATTGAAAATTAATTTATACGTATCTCAGCGTTTTTGTTAATTACACCCCGAAGTGTTAAAAAGGGGGATGAAGTTGAAAAGTCCATAATTTTCTAAGAAAAATCACTTTTTTTTTAACTAGGCTTATGGTTGGAAGATAACGCAACGGTGTTGTTAGAATTTCAATCCTTAAGGGGGTGAAAAGGGGGATGAAATTTTGTTTTTAATTAACGTTCTTTATTTTTTAAGTTAAAATCACTAATATTTCGGCTTATGGTTGGAAACTATACAACGTTAACGTTAAAAAAAAACGTTGTAATTTTTTAATTTCAACCCACAAGGGTCTGGAGATCATCATGGAGAGTGTGATTGTCGTAACTCACTGCTGGGCACGCCACAATTGAGGCGATACGCCCTCTCTTTGAGGCGTGGCTAGAGAGGCGACACGGGGTCCTCACCTTCCGCCTGACACAGGTCCTCACTGGACACGGTTGTTTCGGGAGGTTCCTGTTCCTCATAAGGCGTGAGGAAACGCCCGGGTGTCACCACTGTGTGGATCGCCCGGAGGACCCAGTGGAGCATACGGTGGAGGTCTGCCTGGCTTGCCACCAGGTGTCCTTGTGGAGGTGATCGGTGACAGTGATCTCTCGCGCCCGGCCCTGGTCCAGGCCATGGTACGGAGCGAGAGGCCGTGGCAAACCGTCACTTCCTTCTGCGAAGCAGTAATGCTCGCGAAGGAGGAGACGGAGCGCGTGGCGGAGAGGCAAATGTCGCGCCCACACGCTCCCTAGCTACCGCAGGAGACGCCCTGGGCGTTGGGAATAGCAGGCTGATTCCCGACCACCGTAGGTCCGAAAGGGATACCGTGGCCCCTGGCAACGTGGGTATTAGTCAGTAAGAGTCTGACACGCCCCCCCGCTCCGTCCAGAGCGGGAGAAGTCATTTAATAATTTCCAACCCTAAAAAAAAAAAACGGTCTGAAAAGGGCGATGAAGTTTTGTATTTAATTTGTTCATTCGCTGAATTTTGTATTCTGGGTAATACAATAGCCCTTGGTAAAAATGGTTGTCAGACTTTCGGGCTTCTGACTTCCCGTAACAACTGTCAAAGATCCACGAATGACAGCCGGAACCAACGGTTTAACGTGCTTTCCGTGGCACGGACGGGTCTTTGTATGTAAAGATGGTCACCCATCCACAGACCAACTGCGGCAAGTGTAGCTTAACCTGATCGATCGACCTGTGTGGCTGTTATTATTTAGCCACGGGTCCCTCCCCCGAAGTACCCGCCCTGGGTTCTCCGGGGGAGGGGCCCGTCCCCTTCTCCGGGAGAATCGATATAGATATAGATTAGGATAGTAAGGATACGAACAGAATGCGATACTGCTCATCCCTCATAGCAAATAGCGTGATAGTTTGTACCAATGTAATATTATAGGGAACATCTATGCTATGTTATTGAGGCCAAAATACTAACTGGATCTGCCAGAGGAGAAACAGTCTTCGTGTCGCGTATACCATTGATACCAAATTACCTTACGTTTGAATTTAAAAGATTGCAGTTCCTAATCAAGGTTTGCTTCGCGATGACTTTTAGTAAGTCACAGGGACAAACTCTGAAATTTGCTGGAGTTGATTTGCGGCAAGACTGTTTCTCCGTCTGTCAGTTTTATGTGGCTTACTCACGTGTTAGCTCTCCAACTAGCTGGTTGTACCCGCTTCCGAATTAGTGAAAAACATTGTTTATAGAGAAATACTGTGAAGGATATAGGTAGATACCGGTCCTTTACAGTAGGTATTTCTTGACAGTATTCCTCAAATATCTCAAATAGTGGAGGACAATTAGCCATGAACAAAGCTCTATATTGTAATTGTTATAATAATTCATAATTAGCTAGAAAAAAAGAATGTATACTCTACGCAGACGAAGTAAAATAAAATAGTAACGAAATCAAACCTTACATTGAATATTCGAGTTTGATGCCGAAAACATATTTTTTAGAATTATAGTCTGTTTGTTTGTAAGTATGTTCCGGCTTGCACAAAAACGGATGAACGGATTTGGATGATATTTAGCACACAGATAGTTTATAACCTGGATTAACCTATAGGTTATTTTTTAATCCCAGTAGTACGTTCCAGTCGGATATTTTTCGACATCCACGCGGGCGAAGCCGCGGGCAAAAGCTAGTATCACATATATGTACTCTGTGGTTTCAGTGCTGGGATATTACTGCTGTATCGTTAAATCTGAGGAATAAGTTACGAAAAGCGATATTACTAATTAAAGCATCAAGTTGATGATAGTATGTATATCTATTGCTCATAGCTCAGAGATACTTACTGCTTACCTGCTACCTTAAGGGAATCTTTCGTGAAAATCGAATATCAATTCGCATGTAAATCTTACAGCAGATGTGCCAGTCAGAGACAATAAAACAATAAAGACTGTCAACCAATTGGAATCAGGCCATTAGCCCCTAAGAATAATATCCGACAATCAAACAAATATATGAGCAAGCAGTTTGCATGTTTGTCATCCACAACTCAGAGTTTCAGACAAAAAGCCCATATACATATATATAATAACAGGCAATGGGTTTATTGCCCCCGACACGGCGACAGGTAAGGGTTTGTCGCGCTGGAAATAAACTTTCAGCTCGACAGAGATAAATCGAGCTACCAGCGTTTTGAGCGACAAAAGTTGTTCAAGTAATAGTGTCGCTTGTGCTTTTCCCTCTGCAGCGCAAATGCCCCTAAACACAGAATAAGAAGGAACATTAGTCATCACGCTGGATAACGGGTTAGCTATTTTAAATCAACACGTTTTCGTCCACCATTAAATCAATGATTTCTAAAAATTACTTAGAAGAAGAAGCAGACGTATAGGAAGTTCTTATAATACTAAGCAGCGAAACATACAGCTCAGTCCGCAAAATCAAAACATAAGTGACATTTAGGTACAGTAGTTACTATTGAAAAGCATGTAAATAATTATAGGTTCAAAGTTTAAATGAATATCTTTTCTAATGTTAAAGATGACAAACGAGAGACTTAGTTTCGTACGTTTTCCATAGAATAATCCTCACTCATCCCTGCATAAACTATTATGTAGTTTTTTATTAAGTTTTACATGTCCCATTCCACAAACCTAAAATACATTAATTAATGGCTGCTGTACATGTAGGTAGTAACCCGGCTACGTAATAACATGGTATTAAAATATACACGTTAATGCGGTACACGACGCTACAGACAGTTGGACGCGCCTCACTGTGAAAGCTTCGTTAGTTTCAATCGAAGTATTGTGCTAAATAGAATACTATAATTACGAGTATATGTAGTATTTTTAAATAAACTTAGTTCAGTTCATGCATTTTTTAACTAAGTAATAAAAACTGGTGCTATTAATTAAAAAAAACTCAAAGCATTTATTTCAATTATACCAATTATAGGCACTTAATTTGAATTGTCAAGGGGTCGGTCAGTCAGAAAGATGAAGCTAGTTGCCCAATCCAAAACCTAGTTCCAAGTAGTAGGTTCCTATTGAGAAGAACGGGCAAGAAACTCCACGGACACTCTTTTAAATCAAAATATTGTTACTAATGATTGGTTACATCATTATATGATCATACCTAGTTTACAATCACTATAAGTTGGTGTCATTTTTAACCGACTTCCAAAAAAGAGGAGGTTATATGTTCGACACGTATGTATGTTTTTTTTTTTTTTATGTATGTCCGCCGATTTCTCCGTCAACAGTAGACTGATTTAAAAAATTCTTTTTTTATATGAAAGGGTATGCTCCCGGATTGGTCCCATATAAATTGTATTATCTTTGCTGGGATAGTTTTTGAGTAAGCTTCAATAATAGGTATTTTTCCCACTTAATATATGTGGATGATATGATGATAACTTCCTGTGGTGTTATTTACATAGCAGGTACTGGTATTCGAATTTGTGTGGGGTAGGTACCACAACTAAAAAGTGAAAAATAAAAACTTTTTACAAAAAAAAAAACAACCGACTTCAGAAAAAAAACACTACAAAGTGAAAAATAACTTTAATTTCGGAAGTCGGTGGCAAAATACGAAAATTCAAAACCAAAGACACCGACTTCCGAAATTAAAGTTATTTTTCACTTTGTAGTGTTTTTTTTCTGAAGTCGGTTGTTTTTTTTTTTTTTGTAAAAAGTTTTTGCAATAAGCATATCATTTGGTTTCCGGCAAACAATAGACCCAGTCTACAACTATAGTTCCCGTCAAAGGGTTCTAAAGATTACATATAGAGTATGCCGTCCTCTGTATGGTGTCTTCAGTAACCCTTTGCGTAGCATCGTCTTGTTCCGCTCTTTGTATGATGATCGTGGAAAAACAAGAAAAATACCCTTCAACACCAGAGAACCACAAACATTTTATGAATTCAAAAAGGCACGAATTAAAAGTAAAGGAAAATACTCACTTACAAAATGATAACAACAGCTAAGATAACAATGAAATAACTGCGAATAAAACGGAACACAACCGGAGTGCAAGTGGGCATTTTAATCATTCAATTGAGTAAAGAGGCAGTATTCGTGTATGATTATGTGAACATGTTAATATAATAGAGCATTTCCATAGAATACTCATTAAAATCGGTGGTGCAATTAATTAACGAGGCTATCAAATAATTTCGCGGTAATATTCCGACTCATTACTGCGAAAGCTCAATTTAACAAACATTGTGTACGATTCACCGATAACGCCTATTTATGAACTGAAGGAATGAACAAACATATTATAAAGTTAAAATAGTTTACCTTTTTTTATTACAAAATTAATAATATATGCCTGCGTATAAACATTTTATAATCCTTCATGGTTCATTTATAAAGATTCACTAAGCCGATTATCAAAAGTCTATTTTAAAGACAATAATATAACTTACCTTTCTGCAAGAAAACTTGAGAAGTTCGCTACACAAAGTGTTAACACGCGCCTCTACGGCGTAGCTTCGTAGCGGCGTAGCACGGGCGGGCGGCTCGCGGGCCTGCGACAGACTGAACTTGCCGCTACGAACAGCTTTCATGCGTGGCCCAAGTTTTGAAATATAAGCGGTTATTATGATTTTGAAGGTCGAAATTAAGCTTTAATTACATTTTAATTGTAGGTACAATTAAAAATGTAAATAAGTTTTATATTTGGCTCAATAAATGAAAAACTTTACCTTACCTTATTAATAATTACAAAACTTTCTGATATGAACTACAACAGCCCTGTTTATTTCGTAGAATATAATTCAAATGTTATCAGTAATGGGTCTTTTTAATCTCTGAAAACATAATGTTATTCAACATTATGTTTTCAGAGATTAAAAAGACCACAAACAAAGAGTTAGAGGTAAAGGTTCATTTTAATACCGTTCATGACATATATTAACTTGGAAATAGGCACAAAAGACTTAAGTGACATTAAGTTGAGAAATAATGGCAAGTACTTAGATGGGCCATTTGAACGGCAATTGTAACTTAACCTGTCATAAGTACGTCTTGTAGTTTAAAGTGAGTGAATATAATTTACTGTTTCTAAGTAATTTTGCTTAGAGGATCGCTTAGTTATAACTTGGACAAGGTCATTTCATTGGACGTGATATTTTTTTTAACCGGGTAACAAACACTTGTCAATGATCTTGTCATTTACAAGTGTTTGTTGCCCGGTTTCTAATGTAAAAACCGACTTCTAAAAAAACACTACAAAGTTAAAAATAAGAAATAAAAATGTCTTTAATTTTGTATCTTCGTTTTCGGCCACCTCACGTAAATTGGCCCAGTCATCATTTCAGAAAGACGTCCACTGATTGACATAGGCCTCCCCCAAACACAACCAATTCGACCGGTTCTGTGCCTCTCGCATTCGCATTCCTGCGGCTTTCACAGGTCATCGGTCGACCTTGTGCGACGCCTTCCGGTCTTCGAATCGGTCGACTCGGCCCAGGAATCACTAAGAAATCACTGTACATGAAAATAAAAAGAAACCCTCCAAATGTACCTCCTCCTTTTTTTGCAGTTGGTTAAAAATGGGTTCATTTTATTTATCAATCTTAATTATTTGGAAATATCTAACTCAGTGCGCATCTATGAAAACGAATAAAGAAGATAGTGTATGGCGCATTCTTTTTTTTTCTTTTCATTAAAAAGCAGCTTTCAATTAAGCCTTTTATTGCCTTTGTCAATGACGTACCAAATAACACAGTAAAGTTCAGAGTTCAGTAGAACGGCACTATCTACTATCGAAGTAATTTGTATGAAACAAATATTTTCTCAAAGAATACACATCGGCGAATAAAAATATAAATTATCCGCTCTCAAGTCATTCGCAATTCCAATTTGAATATTTAAAACGTATTTAACTGTATTTAATTGAATTTTTTGCAACTTAATTTTAAACAGAAAAGTGCCTCAGAGGCTGAATATGTTCTAGGTTCGATAAATACTACGGAATATATGTATAAATCGTGGAATTTTGTTACTAGAAATAGCGAAATATGAACCTTTTTCAATGTACTCCGGACCAAAATAATACTCAGGTGTAGATGAACCAAAACCTTCACCGGTGATGGTTCATAATTACTGATAATGATGATATCCTCGTCCCTTATTAATGTACTTTTTATTGCCAGTAACACAAACCAAGCGCCATTTTAACATATAATTTATGACGTAATAATTACAATTATGTTCGTGAAACATTGCCGGGTCAATGTCAGAGCCTAATCTTCGGTTAATAAAATTTATAAACTTAAATATGGGTCAGTTCGGCCATTTCTGTCCTAGATTTTTTCTTGTTCTGAACCTTCTCAAGGGTAGATGCGTCTGATAGTTAACTAACTACCTAAAAATTCGGCAAAAGTGTAAGACTAGAGATTCTTTTTTCGATAGTAGAGTTGTTGCGGAGCTCACTTAGTTTTAAATACTGATTCCGCCGCATTGGCCGCATTGGCCGCATTGGCCGCATTGGCCGCATTGGCCGCATTGGCCGCATTGCAAACTAAAAGCCGATTGAAAAAAACTTATTATAATGTTTTTTATCTGTAAAAAACCTATAACTAAATGCTTTTGTTTTGTCTCATTTTGTGAATGTTAGAAATGTTTGACATTAATAACATTCACAAAATGAGAACTGCAGCTAATAACTAACAATAGCCTGGTGATGTCTAGGTCTGAACTCTGAACCTACAAAGTCTTGTGATTAGCAAGATTGGTAACCACATGTTACTTAACGCGCGATCAAATGCTAACTTCATAAGTTTTTCCCCTAAGAAAAACAAAACAGTAAATATCTCTTGTTATTCCATGAACTCAAGACAAACAACCCAGCGCCAAATGCTAAATTACCTGAGAAACAAAGTGCAAATAAACCCGGTTGAGACATCTTAAGTTATTCCTCCCATTCCTGCATTCATTAATTTCAAGTACAATCCAATTCTCTTCAAGAGTCAAAGAACAATCTAACCCATGATTATCCAAAATTCTCCTTGAACTTTTCAAGATATTTTCTGTCTCGTTTCCCATAACATTCAAAAACAACTTGAGGATATCGATGAAAGTTATTTCATATGAGTGACGCGATGACGTAGTCGGATTTGTTTTCACGGGCTAGCGGGCTGTACAAACAAACATGTCGATTTCTATAATTTATGCATCAAGTGCTAGTAAATTATAATGTTTTAAAACAATATCGGACAGAAAGTAATAACCTCCGTGGTAAATGCGTGAATGTTCGACATTGACTTTGAGAATCTATATCGAGAGGTATATATTTTGTCCCGATGAGCCCATAACAGTGGGTAGAAGTGTATGGATGAATAAATATAGGAATTCATATTCGAGAAAAATATTGAATCTTTTTCTCTTTTATACTATTATATATTTTATATTACAACGAATACAAAAGCCTGAATTTCATTCATATACCACATTATTTATTAGATAGGCAGCAGCACCCAAAAATACACGTCTAACAGGCGAGTACATTGTACTTCAATATTACCATAAGTATAACTTCATCACATAATACAAACGTAGTTTAGGCCCTGCACTCTAGTCCTTTTATCCAATTTGTTCCGTAGTCAGTGGTTCTGTCATTTAATATTGAGTCTGTAGCTCTTCAACGTGCGACTACAGAATAGCAGTGAACCACACAACCTCTAGGAAATAGATGTCACTGTTCGTTTGTACTTACAACTACCCACAAAAGAGGTTCCCCATTTTATCTGAAGAAGAAATATTTGTGTGGACATAACAAGTTAAAAGTCCCAAATGAAATAGTTCAACTCCGGTTGGACAGTTAACAAAGATGTCAGTTTGGTGTTCCCAGCGGGACTTTGATGGTCGACCGGGTCGTTGTGCGGACTGACCAGCTGTTGCTACCCACAATTTAGAGCTACGAGTACATGATAGTGTAGTGACATCCCGGGAAACGCCGGAATTCAGGACTGTGTTATCTCCATTTTCGGCCTACCACATGCCGTGACGTGTTTCGTGAACAATGTCTCATCTCATCTCTTATGCAGTAACAAAACATATAATTTTGTTAGACATGTGATATGTGTTTCCATTAACATGTCATGTGTAAGGTGAGGTTTACTTCACTATTCACACTTCACTATTTGAGGCTGATCATCGCAACAGAAGGAACACGGGTGGGTTTTAGTCAGTAAAAGTCTGACACTTCCTCTCGCTCCGCCCAGAGCGGGAGAAATCATTTAATGATTTCCCATCTTCAAAAAAAAAAAAAAGACTGGTTATCGCATCGTCTAAAATAAAAATACAGTGTAAAATTTAATGGTTTTCCCTATCTCAACGTGAACGCTAAGCTATATCCTTCTTTTTTTCTATAAACCCGCGCTGCCTCTGCAAATTATTTTTTTTACAGGAAAATGGGTTGACTGTAATACAATTTCATACTTAAGCTTTAAGAAAAAAAACAATACGTAAAATAGTAGGTTTCAAATAATGTTCCTTGTGTTCAAGACACATTATTTACAATGTGTCTTAAAATCCGTAATGGATGTCTATTTTAACTTGTGAGCTCATTGCTCCGGGCGACAACAATATTATTATGATACTCCATTGTATTAACGAGGAACCACCTTTATTTACTGTGCGGTGAAAGCCTTATGTACACAAATACTCCGACAAACATAAACATAAATGTCAGGTGGTCCAGATGTATTAAGACGCAGTTTTTAATACAAGCTACGGATTCTTAACGTTAAAATATTTAAAATTAAGAAAAGTTATAATCTACTGCTACTTTGAATGCTATCTTGGAAAACACTGAACATTATTACGAAACAGACTGAAATCGCGAAATCGCAGTTAGCAGTCGTAGTTATGAATGATCGTGCCTTCTTGTATTAGAAAAGTAATTTTCCCTGTAACGAACAGTTAGACTGATTTATTTATAAGTAGTAGTACTCACAATGTAAACAAACAACATGGTCTTATCCACTTATAAATAAACAAATAGGTCAATACGCTTTGAAGCAAAACATAAGATATGCAGTAGTAGGTAAGTTGTAACAGTTGTAAGTAGTAACACGTACTGTTACACCCTTGGCCTCAAAAACGCACCTTGCATTACCTCAAATTATGTTAACACGAACTCTGAATATCCGAATGTAAAATATCAAATTGAAAGGTGAGTTATTTTGGTATTGTAATGTTTTATACGTTCGATATTTTTAATTTAGTTATTTATGTAGATATGTATAGGAACCACTTTACAGACATTAAATTGCATAGACGGCAATATGCGTCGGTCGTAGGAACAAGAATATCTAAACACTTGAACAGGAAAGTAAAATGTCTATCGGTACTGGCTAATAGAGTTTTGTATTTCCGTGAAACCTACATTGCTCTCAGACCTCTACAACTATCAGATACAGACATTATCGACGTACTTAACGTAATGGAGGTGCTTCAGACTGGCGATAGGTAGAATTGTAGAAAGGCCTAGCCAGGTAGAAGGGTAGCCCCTTCCTATCCACATTATCCCTCACTCGAGGGTCGACCGAAAATATAGCGTGAGAAAAAGACCAAATTATTCAGATAAATCGAATTGGTGAAAAGGATAATGTGCAGTACTTAACGACCTTCCTTTCTACAAAATAAAAAAAACAGATTGTGATTTAGGCTTTCGTCACTTATTTGTTCGCTTCACTTAGGTATTATTGACAGAACAGTTAATACCATAACTAAACCAATAAATGCCTTGGGCTTTTGGAATAAGACCATAGTACTGATTACTTACATAACCTATGTAAAGTTTTATTTATATTGGTCTAGTTTTGTTCTTTTCACTAGCCTTACTTTAAATAAGTAAGTACTATTTCAATCCAAACGGGCTTGTTTATAAATACTGGCTCATAATACATTGCTTTTATCGTAAAATAGCTCCCATTAATACAATCAAATATGAAAACAATATTTTCATGTTGTTTTTTTTTTTCAGATTATCCCGGGGTCTGCCTCTTGACCGGTACGCGTCACTACCCTCTAGAGGTCAATGAACTCAGAGACGGAGCTCGAAAACAAAAGTTATCTGTAAGATACTGAATTATCGGATTTTCCGGACAAACAAAGTTAAATATTCTCACAAGTTGCTTTACATTTCTTACGAGTAGTTTTTGTGTAGTTTAGAATTCAACATTTATACACAGACAAATGCCTGTAATAAGTTAATTAAACTAAACGAATAAGTTCATTTAATCACAAACAAGACTTTTTTGAAAACTCAACTTCGCAAAGAATTTGATACCCTTCGATGGGTTTCAAAACTAAACAAACTTCTACAATAATTAACATAAAGTATCATAGCACTTTCTACAAACTATGTTTATCTATGCAGAGGAAACTTAAGGAAAACTAATCGAATTTGTACGAAAATAACTAAACAAAGGCTTAGTAACTCTGTGTACCACAACATTTTTGGTCAAATAAACAAGATTGGCCGTCACAAAAATACTTTAACAATGTTTAATAAAACAATTATAACAGAATTATAGTTGGCAAATTTTTAGCCTTCACGTTGCATTCGATGTGTACATAATTGGTAATTACAGATTCCAAAGATTTGTAGTTACTAGGTACCTACATGCAATTATATGAGAAAAGAAGATAGAAGCTAAAAGTTATAAGCCAAACCCCCGAGACAAGTATTATATTTATAGCTATATATAACTTAAAAATATTTGTCCCATGTAAACCTTGAGCGTCACTGGAATAACTTTATCTTCTAACTTATCTTTTGTTTTTCTCGCACTATTATTGCAGGTGTATAAGGTGAATTTTAGTATCGCAAACAAAAGATACACCATATTTCAGATGATTTGGTTTGCCCCGCCTGCAATACCAACCAAAATTATATAGATTATAATGCTTGTTTTTCTCTTTTCTGTGACCTACGTGTTTTTGCAGACCGATTTTTTTTTTTTTAATAATTTTATGTATTTCAAGCTTTTTAGTTTTATTAATAAATACATATATTTGGAATTTATTCATTAGCTTTATTTAAAATAAACTTTCCTTTAAAGAAGAACGGCAGCAATCCATGTAATTTGGGTGTCGCACTTATATTTCGCGTACATTCGTTAAAATAGTATTAAAAGATAGATGGGTAATGGCCGCGGATTTTGCCACTTTTTGAATGAAAAATATGTCCCAAATTTTTACTGCTCTTAAAAAATAAAATGCTTGATAAATTGCAATCAAAACATCATATTTAGTTTACGTAATTCTTTAACTCTTAGAATGTATTCTTAAAGTGAATGTAAGTAATTTAGTTTATAAAATACAATGAGTTAAAACTGTCCTGACCCCCAATTTTCGTCAAAAACACGGTGTCTTTTTGGTTCGGTCACACATTTAAAGTTTCAACATTTTATTTTTTTCTTATCAATGCCTTATTATTTGTGACTATCTGAAATGTCTCAAAGATAAGCTATTATAATATGGTTCTCATATCTTTAAATATGCGATTTTCATTCAATTATCACAATTCAAACATTTGTCTCCATATTTTTAATTGTATGTTACTATTTTCTATGTTACCAAAGTTTGGCCTCTAGTTATTTAAAACAGATAGTGGTAGTTTTTAGTAACCTTACTGGCAACAGGTGCAGGCAACGCATTAAAAAAGACGCCATTTTGTCGTTTCTGGAGTGTTTTCAAAGTGGACACGTGTGTTTCGGCAGCGGCTTGTTGTTGTGAATTTTGGCGATTTCAAAGGTAAATAACTGTTTTTATTACACTCCTCTTACATATTACTATGCACGAGTGACTAAGAAGTGCGTTATTGTGTGTCTTTGTTTCAAATTCGGCTCGGTTTTGAAATTATGCCTACTTATAACCTCGAAAATTGCGCTTACACGTTACTTCTTTGTAGCTTCTATGTTACTAGTAACGTTGATTGTATGTTACGGTAACGTTGAAGTGTTGTAAAGGTTTGTGCATATCGTAGATAATTATATTTTTCCTTTTACACGGCAACCCTTGTAAAAAAAACTTCCCAACTTAATATTTCGTCAAGGTTTTAACCAAGTAGAGTTAATAGTTCACTTACTGGCACATTAAATACATAATCACTTAACGGTTGAGTACCACATTTGCCACCCTATTTGTAATTTAGGAGCCAGCGTTTCTAATGGCTTGTCTACAGAAAAACGCGCACTCGTACGTACGCCTTCTTAGCCATCCGCACCTGAAGTGGTTTTGCCTTTCCAGCAAATGAAGTCATTTAGCGTTAACAAGAGAGATACAGTTCGATTCAAACTTAATAAGGGCTCGTAAATGCGCTACTCGCTGCGCAGTACCCCAGCCCTCACCCCCGCTGACCCATGAATTCGTTACTGCGCAGCGACTCGCCTCATGTTCCGAGCCGACATTAAGTTTGAATCGGGGTTTACGAAAATATGTGTTACAAGTTTAATAGTCTGACTGAAATAGTGCACTTAACCTTACCATTTTTGATTCAGTTCACTTTTCTAACTGACGACTAACCAATATAAACATTGTCACAGATGCCGTTGACTGCGGCTGAAAAGTAAAAAAAATACGGAGACAAGCTAAAAACTGAAAATCCTCAAAAATATGAAGAAATACGAAGTAAAGCTAAAGAAAGATCTGCACGACATTACGAAAAAAAGAAGAGTTCTCATTTTTGTGATTTTACTAAACACCATCACATCTTATTGTATGTAGCTTATTTTCTAAGTTTTAAACATAATATCTATAATCAATGTTATTTAGTGCCTTTTATTGCAAGAAGAGTTTTTGATAAATATGTAGGTATATTACTCGTACAATAAATATTAATCATAGTTTTTGTTTTCCTGATAATGTTAATTAATTAATTAATTAATTTGGTAAGTGTTCAAATTGTCATGGCTGTGATGATTGCAAACTGTGCATATACAGTTCTAAACCTTTTTCTGATCACGCGCACTAAGCATGTTTTACTGCTATCATTGAACCTTTCATAGTTGTCGAAATATAATATGAAAAAAAAATCGGACTAAAGCTTTTGGTCCTACCTAGCACATCGTAGAATTTACTTCTTTTTTTTTAAGTCGGTTAAATAATAATAAAAATACCACATGATGCAATTAGCCTTACATATATTATGAGTTACTTTCGCGTTGCTTCTACGTTACTGTAACGTAGAAGTTCTATGTTACAAAGTGGCAAAATCCGCGGCCTTACCCAGATCTCGTTCAAATTAAGATA
Source organism: Agrochola macilenta (assembly GCA_916701695.1). Taxonomy (NCBI): domain Eukaryota; kingdom Metazoa; phylum Arthropoda; class Insecta; order Lepidoptera; family Noctuidae; genus Agrochola; species Agrochola macilenta. The sequence goes on along the minus strand of OU753554.1, from coordinate 884,767 downwards.
AAAGGTAATCACAGCATATTTTTTTAATATTGGGTTTCACCAGAAACACGTTGTTTAAAAAGCAAGTGGCTCCGTATAAACAGATACCATGACAGTAAACCAAAGAGTTTAATATGCAGTAAACCAACGAGTAAACAGTGTATGACATTCAAAGATGGCGGAATTTAACAGTTCCAGTAATGGCTACTGAAGGGAAAAGTGGCACTAGTTAGCATATTACGAGTACTATATTAATTAAGGGTGTCGTGGGTCGGAGATCATTTTTGATCTTTCGCTGGAGCTTGCCAACGCTCTGCAGACTACTGTTGGCGCTATTCCCGCTAGTGGATATAGCATTTGAACCGAGGTCGGTTTTAGGCAACCAGTGATGATCAAATACACGTTTCGTTCAAAGCTGTATCCACCAACTTTGCATGGGCAGAACGACACGGGACACGCGAATTCACCCGCAGAAAAAGATAGAGCCACCCCAGTAGTCCGCATAACGTCAGGCGAATCACCCACTTCGACGAGACTAGTCGCTTGATGTACTTACTTGCACCGTACTTGCAGTTTTTGCTGAATGTTACAGACCTGTCCAGAGTAACACCAAGATATTTAGGGGAGTTGCTGTGCTCGATGGACACCCCACCCCACGTGATTACAAATATAATTATACAAATATTGCTCATTTAATAGTATAGGATATAGCCTATGTCGCTCCCACAATCAAGACGAATATACACCTCATATTATGTTAAAATCCATAAAGCCTTTGAGGCTACAGAACGTGCCAAAGAAATAGACTTACATACTTACTTACTTTCGGAAAATATAACCCGAATGCCTCAGAAGTAGGTTATCCTTCTGAGGCAGTCGGGTTATAACCTTTCAACTACAACCACTAAATAAAACATTTGAATTAGAGATGACAAGATGATTCTTCAGCCAATCATGAACGCGTAACGGCATTTTTTTTCAATATTTTTCTTTACATTTTCTGCCTCTAGATCGAATTCAGACGTGTTCCGATTACCGATTGCCCTTGCTAAATAATGGAGCCATTAACATTGTTCGTGGAATTAGCTTTTACTCGATAATTTGTTGGCTTATGCCAGTTAATGTACTTTCTTTTTGTACCGAATTTTATGCTTCGAATTACAATTTCAAGTGCTAACTAACAAACACTTTTTGTGAAACACCAATTTTTTTACGGCATCCATGTGGTCTGGTGACCAATTCCTTTCCAAAAACACAAGCAACATAATATATCATCTAACCGTACACATAAAAACCGTAATCCACCTACATTGTCTCAACGACCACATTATTAAACATCTACACGGTATAATACACGGTAATTATCAATTTTTCGCTTGTCAGCGTCAGTGCGATGCACGGCGGTGCACGGGCGGTCGGCGTGACGTCGTCGTCACGCGGCGAGCCCCGTGTTCCACCTACATCATTAGTGAACTACAGACACACAATCTTTTGTCTAATATACACTAGCTAGGAACACGGATTCACTTAATTTTCTTCTTCAAGATGAAGCATGTATGTTATTCTGCTTGTTTTGTGTCGTGTACATAGCACCTTATATTGTGATGAAAAAATAAGTCAGTCCATGATTGTGAAATTAAAAATTGAGAAACTTAAATGCAGAGGCTTTGATCCATCTTCACGATCTTTCTTTTTGACAGGGGGCCGTCTTCCTAGTACTTTACGTCAAGTTGACTGCTTTCATAATCGTTCTAAAATCAAGTCCAAGTCAAGTCAGTGGAGTCAGTCCAGTCCAGTGTCAAGTTTGGCATTGTAAAACCTGTAGACGCGCCGTCAGACCTATTTAAGTACCTAACGTTTTTATTTTCTCTGCGTGTAAGTTATTATTTTGTAAAAAAAATAATCCGCGGTAAATTAAAGCCTGTGTCAATTTTTTGGTTGGCTAGAACTCCAACCCTATCTGTGCAAAAGATCTTGGAGATTTGTTGCTTAGTTTTTACGTGAAAACGTAATACAGACCTACCTTACAACTACGGTTTTGTATACAAACTTATTTTCGCAATTATAATATTAGTAGGTACCTAGCGAAGTGGGAATATGTAAGGGCACAGAAAAAAAAAACTTAGCTTTCTTTTATTTTTTCTTGAATATTTTTTTTTAGTTTTTCACACTACACTTCACTACAGTCAGAAATCTTTCAAAGTGAGTAGCACTATACCAGCTGTCAACAACACATTTGAAGTGGATGAATTTGCAAAAAATCAATATAGCAGGGCAGGTAAGCAGAGGTAGGGGTCTACCCAAAACCGAAAACAAGCCAAGTGGTCGACAACTTAAAAAACTTTGGGGACCTCTGATTTACACTGACAAAATTATAGTTGTTTGTCTTTGCAATAGTAGCGACACAGAATAAATAATAGTTCTAACGGTTGAGGGTACACATAAGTTCATTTCAGAAATAATTTCCTGAGTTGTATGAATCAGATGAGCAATACTTGTGTCTCCTTTGAAGGTCACCTTCTGCCACTTAAGATAATCCTTGTCTAGTTACATATTAATGGAATCTGTTTGAAGCTAATCAGTGTTGGTTTGAGTCGCACGAAAGCAACCAAAACGTGTGGAGGCTTTTTCATTGCAATTGCAACTAGTAGGGCAGGGGTCTGGGTTGAATCATTACCATCAAATTGTAATTGAACTAATATTGTTCCATACTAAATCGAATCAAATGTTCAAACACAATCTGTAAAGAAGACTCTTAATCTTCTTTTTTAATTCGGATAATGACCCCTAACTTTTATTTTAGCTTAAAATGTTGGCTATTCATCCATTTGGAAGAGTTTTATTCAAACGATTATTCAGCGTTCAAAGTCCAATCTACAGACAAAAATAAAAAATTGGGTACCTACTTACTATTACCAAGAATTTAAATAAATATTGTACATTCTGTTTTCCATGTATGTTTCTTTTAGAGTCATTAAAATAGCATGAAATCATTAATCAATGTGATATAATAGTACAGTAGTGATAAAACTTGTGTTTTCTCCGACTTTTATGTTTTTTTCAAGGTCACAGAGGTCATGGGAGATCAGCGTAGTTGTGGAGATGTTCAATGAATAAATCAATATGCTTTGAGAGAAACATTCCTGACGTTTATTTGCAGTGAAAATGCTTTTTATTTTTTATGTTATTGCGCATGATTGATTGGAATAAATCAATAAAATTAAAGATTAAAACTATGAAATTCATCATTCATGATCCACTCGTTGAAAAGTTGCACTTAAACATAAAAGCTTCCTAGCAAGTTCTCTAGATAATTTCATTTAAACCTTCTAGCTCACTTTTCCTTTCGCACCTGTGCGGCTGCTATTACCAGGTAAATCGGAATCAACATACAAAACTTCAACTACGACAGAATAAGCTACATAACTCCAAGTCAAAGCGCAGGAAACCTCGACGATACAACTATTGACCTCATATCAACAATTAATAAACAACAACAAACAAATACGGGCAGTGACTTAACACTCAGACGTCACGTTAACTCCAATCATCAATTCGCGAACTATTTTATAAGCGACGACCTCATTCGTTCATCCAGTAAGGTTAAGGTGATCGCAACACTCACTCACGCACACAAACACACACACACGTGTGCTTGTGTGCGTTCGTGTCGTCACGTGCGGCGCGACCGCAACTCCACCTGTGCTCCTTGACATTCAATATGGCGCAGTTGACCTGCTAATGTAGTAATGAAGCTAAGCTATAGATTTATTTTCTTGCTTGGTTTTAACTTGTTGAACCAATTTTAGTAAGAAGGTCATCTTTTCCTCCCCCAGCCCTTATCCCGTGGCGTGCACTCGTCGCAATTGATGCTTTCGGTCCATTTTTCAGACGTCATCTAAAGGTTTTCCTCCTCCTTTCTTGACCATTTCACCTTTCCAATACAATCCATGTCTATTCTTCAATCAGCTTCAGCCATCATTAATACCAGAAACTTGTTGGTTGCTGACAGTGATAGAATTCTAACACATAATATCCTGGGTCTTCTTTCAAAGTTATGGAGTAGAACTACATAATTAAAATATTTTAATAATTTATTTTAAATTTTAAATCACAATTAGAACGACTTTACCGACAAAAAATATCTACTAAAATGTTCTCTATGAAACAAGAATCTGCAGTTGATGGTACATTTACAATGATGTCTGTGACTCGTAACAAGCTTCTTTACGATCCTGCTGCAAATAATTATCCTCGTCTGTTCAACTATTAGCAGGAATTAATAATAGTTCTATTATTTATAACTAATTGAGCGTCTTCCTTCCTTCTGAAACATGTTTATTTGCGGTTGTAGGTACTAAACAATCATATTTTTCTTCTAGACTATTCGAATAATATAGGATTAATTTCAGTGTCAATATAATTTCATTACACTGTAATTGTAGACATCACTGAATGTCAGTGAAGGACAGCATCGTATGGCAAGCATCGTATGGAAACCAGGTCTAATAGACTGAACTGACATCACCAGCCCACACTAGCATTAATCAAGTGGCGTACTTACTGCTAGTTCGTTTTGTATGAGAATTGCCTGCACAGAGTGCAGTGGGACAATTGCAAGACAATAGTTCTCGTTCCGCACTGGGACGAAAGTCTTAGATGTTCCAGTTAATGTAGTTTATGTTGAATTCTAAAATAACATTACGCCAGTTTTCCCTTATGTAGACGTGTACGGAAATCCTATACAATGCGAGATCAGCTTATACTGGAAATGTATAGCTTGATATGTAGCCGTGTGTACACACACCCACATTCCGCCAGATAAGTTTAAGTCCCATGTAATACGGGGCGGGCCTATTTCCATCAACCAGACACAATTCCAGACTCCTGAGAAATTCCTGACGGAAAAACCCAACAATTAATAATAATTAATTCTCTATGTCTAATATAGTTGTCGCCTACCTTCTGCTGCTCACTCTCGGCACTCAAGCGAGGGCTGCCTCCCACGTGTGTGGTACTGTAAAACAGCTTTAATTAGTATGATAAGTCACTGTTATATCCGTTACACCGCGATTCCTGTGATCTGTCAGTTCTATGCTTTGGATACAATTCAAGTATTTGATCGTAAAAACTTGATGATATTGATTTTAATGTAATACTGTTGGTTTTATAGTTTGCGGCTGATCTAGAATATAGATTGACGAGAAACGTTAAAGTCAAACTGCATCTGGTTTGTTTGTTTACTTAAAGTTGATGATGAGTTCGTGGTAATTGAAATCATTCCTTAGTAGTTCACTGCTGATATCAATTGCATTGAAATTCAAATCTTCAAAGTTACACAGAGTCTCCATAATCATAGCCATCAAAGACATGACAAAACAAAAGACGATCAAAAACGAAAACAAACAGAATTTCGTAACGATTCCCGCAGCAGTAGGACAATCCCATGTAAATTCAAACCAATTTGCGAATTACTTTGAATTACTAAAAGTCTTTCTAAGAATGTATAAATGGCATGATGCAGTCACTATAGTCATGAGCATTCAGAAGTATGAATCATGAACGGCCACATAGGAATCTAACCCTCGTTGTGTTCTAAGTAGGTATTAATAATAAAAGGAACTTAATGACAGAAGATGGATGAGGATAGATGGACTGCAGTGTCTTCCCATTCTCTTCTATTGACAACATGTAGACAATCTGTCCGCCAATCAATATGATTGTTACTGACTCTATTGTACTCTCTGATTTGAACAGGGTTGAACAGTTTACTCATGTAGTGAGTCGTTAAATTTGTGCCTCATACATGTGTGGTACTTACATGTGTGGTACTTACATGTGCCTATAAATAAAGCAATGCCACAGATAATTGGGCTGGATCATCGGGAACCCGATGCAGGGGGCCGACCCAACTCCGGCCACTCTGGCGCACTTGACTCAATTGATTCAAACTGTTTGTCGGTCCACTATGGAAAGTTCCGGAGACTGACATCATTTTGGACATGTTGTTCCTTTCTTCCACGGTCTTGTGCCAACGTTCTAATTTCTCCGGTAGGTTAGGATCTTAGCAGATGATGTTGAATGGAATTGGTTTGACCTTTTTTAATATGGGGTGCCATTTCACCTTTACAAATTAGTTTTCAATTTGTGCTACTAAATATCAATAAACTGCATGTCTACTTTCAGGAACTCACTCAGCCTCTTGTTTTCGTCTAAAGAACTCATGTGCCGGAAGATCACAGAGTATTCGCAAAATTACAGTATTTGTTCAACAGGCGGTCATTTGCGCACTACTACGCGCGTAGTGCACGCACGGGTGGCGACGGGCGGCGGCAGCGGCGGCGGGCGGCGGCACACGTGAACAACAACAATGATGTTCTGAGATGTTACGACTGGTTTCAGGATAACAACGTCGTCTTACAGCCGTCACATGATCGACATCGCCTCCACCAGTGGCGATGCTTCGAAATAGACCTAGCTAGCGCCTCCTGGGGACCTGGATAAAGTGACATTCTATCTATCTATACTAAAAATAAAGCTGAAGAGTTTGTTTGGCGAAGTTGCGGGCAGAAGAGTGAGTGATAGCGACGATGGAAAACTCAAAAATATATTGGATTGACATTTATGCTACCGAAATGCTTAGGGGAATCCTGTTGAAAGTAGTTGTAGATTGCCAATTGTGTACTCTAGGACCTCTGGACCGTCAGCCTGCTACCAGCTTGCTGCTGGCTAGTCATTGGCATGGCATGAGCTATTCTCATACAGCGAATCTAGGAATAGATGAAAGGGCACAATAACAACTATTTGAAGATACAGCGTAATGTTTTTAAAGAAATAGGTACTTACTAATGAACTTAAGTCATAGTCGTAACGTCGTTTTAAGTTAACTCAGAGAACTTTATCTCTGTCTTGGGAATGTAGACATATGATTGCTATGTTTATAGCATATAATATTAACGAGGTTATAGCTAATATAACAAAGTGTAGTATTAGTGACGAGTCTATGTTGTCTAGTTATACTAACAACATAGTGAGTAATTATGTATTAACATGTTGTACGAAGGAGGATCCACCTACAATACCAACACACTTGGAGGCCACTACTAGTCAGGTAGGGTATTCTCATCCTGCTAGAGCTCATACAGGCATTTTAGACTCTTCACTTGTAATTGTGGATGTTGCTCCGGATAATTCTTTAAACTAGGCTGTAAGACAACAGAAGTTACCCTTCAATTAACCAATTATTATTAGAGAATAATAAAAAGGTATCTTCTGGCAATATACCTCAATATAAATCCAAGGGAGTGCAACCTACTATTAAATTATTTAATCAAAATATCCAAGGTTGCTCTTCCAAATTACTGGAAATAGAATTGTTTTTGGAAAATACTAAGTTTGATGTTGTTTGTTTAACAGAGCATTGGTTAAAAGATCATCAAGTGATGTCAATTAATTATGAAAATTATTGTGTAGTTAGCCATTTCAGCCGAAAACGTATGATACATGGTGGATCATTAATATTAATTAAAAATTCTATTAAATCGAAAGAAAGAAAAGACATCATCGAACTATCTGTTGAACACAACATTGAATTGTCCTGTGTCGAGCTTGATAAGCATGTTATAGTATGTGTATACAGACCTCCAAGTTACCAGAATCTATCCATGTTTGATTCTGTAATGGAAGATGTATTAAAGAAACTTAGTACTAGTAGTAAGTCAATAATCATATGTGGAGATTTTAATATTAACTTATTAGAAAATAACTCGAATACTGTCAGATTATTAAGTCTTTTTAAGTCATTTGATTTGTCAAATGTTTTTATTGAACCAACCCGAGTGACAGCTTCCTCTGCCAATATTGCCTCTGCCGGTATAGATAATATTTTTTGTAATTGTGATTACTTACACAAACAAATTGTAAACAAGTTGCCATCAGATCACAGTGGACAAACAATAACATTTTGCTCCTACATACCTTTACAAAAAATTCAAATAAGGTTTAGGTCAATTACATGTAAAAGTTTAGAGAAATTAAATAATTCTTTGGCCAGTAAATTATGTGTTCAGAGTTTTAATAATATAGGTGACCCAAATGAGTTCTACGCTGAGTTCTTTTCACTATTAAACACGCAATTTAATGACACTTTTCCACTAAAGACTAAAAGTATTTACACAAAGTTCTTATTTAGTGATTGGGCGACTCCAGGTATTCGTAAAAGCAGGGAAAAGCTATTTGAACTTTATGGCCTAAAGCAACATGTGAATAATACGAACTTTCATAAGTATGTTGCAAAATATTCAAAAACTTTTAAAAGTGTGTACAAAATAGCCAAAGCACTTTATATTAGCAATAAAATAAAATCACCTGATGATAAAATAAAAACTACTTGGCAAATAATAAATAATGAAACAGGTAGGAAAAAACAGCGAAATACTGAATTTAATTTAAAGACTGCACGTGGCCCTATCAACTCAGATGTAGAAATAGCTCAGGAATTCGAAAACTTATTCCCATTAAAACTACTGAAGCTTTAAATTCCTCACCCGCGCTTTCTGCTGCCTTACTTAGACAGAATATGAAGGCATGCTCTTTGGAGTTTAGGTTTCAGCATACAAACCCACAGGCTGTTATAAAAGCTTTTAAAGATCTTAAAATTAAATCAACAGAAGATCTCTGGAGAATGTCTGTAAAAGTCTGTAGAACTATTATCGAAACCATTGCGCCGTATTTAGCTTTCATATTTAACACCAGTATAGACCAAGGAGTCTTTCCGGATCTCATGAAACACAGTAAAGTAGTTCCATTGTTCAAATCCGGTGATAGTAAAGAACCTAACAATTATAGGCCCGTGTCAATTCTACCAGTTCTCAGTAAGGTGTTTGAAAAGTTGATGCTCAATCAAATGTTACGTCACTTTAATAAAAATTCCATCTTTCATGAACAACAGTACGGTTTCACCAAAGGGCGTTGTACCGCTGACGCTGGTGTCACCCTAATAAAGAACATTTTTAATGCCTGGGAAGAAGCACAAGATGCCATTGGAATCTTTTGCGACCTCCCGAAGGCGTTTGATTGCGTAGACCATGAGACACTTCTGCTGAAACTGGAGCACTATGGGATTAAAAATACAGCTCTTGATTTACTAAGATCATACCTTAAAGATAGAAAGGTTAAAGTTCAAGTAAACGGCGTAAACTCATTAGGGTCTGAAATGGCATTGGGCGTTCCTCAAGGTTCGATAATGGGTCCATTCCTCTTTTTAGTTTACATTAATGATTTACCCCAATTACTTCAAAATCAACCGAAGATGGTGTTATTTGCAGATGACACATCATTGATCTTTAAAATCAACCGACGGTCACTAAATCTTGACGACGTGAATAGCTCTATACTTTTTTTTTTTTTTTTTTTTTTTTTTTGGGTGGGAAATCATCAAAGGACTCCTCCCGCTCTGGGCGGAGCGAGAGGGAGTGTCAGACTTTTACTGACTAAAACCCACCCGTGTTCCTTCCGTTGCCTGTGTGCCGGGGCCGCGATATCCCTTTCGGACCAACTCGCAACCCTGGCAGGCATTGGCCCTTACGGACCCCGTCAGTTGGTGCTGACATCTCTTTGAGGCGCGCGTGGAACACAACGCGCCGTCGACCCGGGCCTGGTCCTAATCGGACGGCGAGCTACCCATTGCCCACCGTCCGCAAGCCCGCGCCTACGGTGGCCGGAAGTCGGCTCGCGACTCCCGACGCCCGGGGCGTCTCCTTCGGCGACTAGGGGCGCGAGGGCGCGCATCTTGCATTTCCCTCGCGCGCTCCGCCTCCTCCTTCGCGAGCATTACTGCTTCGCAGAAGGAAGTGACGGCTTCCCATGCACTCTCGCTCCGGACCATGGCCTGAACCAGGGCCGGACGCGAGAGATCGCCGCCGCCGATCGCCTCCGTGAGGACACGGCGGTGCTCCGCCCAAGCCGGGCAGACCTCCACCGTATGCTCCACCGTGTCCTCCGGGCGTTCCACACAATGGTGACACCCGGGCGTTTCCTCCCGCTTGATCCTGAACAGGAACCTCCCGAAGCAACCGTGTCCGGTGAGGACCTGCGTCAGGCGGAAGGTGAGGACGCCGTGGCGCCTCTCCAGCCACTCCTCACAGAGGGGACTTACCGCCGCAATTGTGGCGTGCCCATAGCTCTATACTTCAGGTCCTAGCTTGGTTTACGGTAAATAATTTGGTACTAAATAAAAAAAAATCAAATGCATTAGATTTAAATTACCTAATGTTAGAAGTAGCGAATATGACATTATATTGAATGGCGAAAACTGGAATTTATTAATCAAACGGTTTTCCTAGGAATCACGCTAGACGAGAAATTACAATACCTCATATAACATTTCTTGCGGGGCGGCTAAGCTCAGCCGCTTATGCGGTTAGAAAGATAAGACAGTTAACAGACGTTGAAACCGCGCGTTTGGTCTATTTTAGCTACTTCCATAGTATTATGTCGTATGGCATTTTACTGTGGGGTCGGGCTGCTGACATTGAATCCATGTTTATCTTACAAAAGAGAGCTGTCAGAGCCAATCAATCAATCAATCAATCAATCAATCAATCTTTATTTGTGAACAAAGGTATTACAATAAAGGTCTTATGTATACATTTTAGTCGAGCTCTATGTCCTACCAATGAAATTGGTGTACAAATATATTGGGTTTTTAATAATAAGTCTGAATCTATACAATACGAATGATCGAGTAAATAATGTCAATTAATCAGTTATAATTTTATTTTTACATGCAAGTCAATGTTAAATTATATTAAAGGGCTAGTAATGTCATATTTCATCATGTTATAAATAATGACAATTATATATATTATTATTAATAAATAATTACACAATTATAATTTATTTTTACATGCATGTCAATGGTAAATTATATTAAAGGGTGTCATATTTTATCATTCAAAAATTCTTCTATAGAGTAATACGTCTTATCTATTAGAAATAAATACAATTTACTTTTGAATTTGCGGACATTATCTTCACTCCTTATACATTTTGGTAACTGATTATAGACCTTTGGAGCCATTACAAAAATACTGTTTCTGTATAGTGCAGTACTAGATCCGACTGTCTGTAACCGATCACAACGGCGCTGACTAGTTACGCGGGCAAATTTATGTAAATTATTCTTGACGAACATAGACGTTTCGTAGATGTACAACGACGGCATGGTTAATAATTTCGTATTTTTAAAAAACTGTTTGCAGCTGTCCGTTACCTTCAAATTATATATAGCTCTTATGCACCTTTTTTGGCACTTAAATACCATATCCTTACCCGTGGCATTGCCCCAAAATATAATTCCATATCTTAATGTTGAGGCTACTAGACCATGATACGCCGTTAAGACTGTTGCTCGATTGGCCGTTTTACTTAACATGTGCAAAGCATAGGAATGTTGGTTTAGCTTACTGCATACTTTGTCAATATGTGAATTCCATTTTAAAGTGTTTTCTATGTTTAGTCCAAGAAATTTAGTCACATTTGTTTCATTAATAATTTTGTCCTTGTATTTAATATTTAAGTCCAAATTGTAATTTACTCTTTGTTGAAATTTCATTAATACTGTTTTATCAAGATTTATAACCAAATTATTATTTTGCAGCCAATTCACAACTGATAGTATGGTAGAATTAATCTCAGCCTCTAATGTGCTTACGTCGTCACTATTGAAAAGTAAAGTGCTGTCATCTGCAAACATTGTCATAGGATATGATGATACTGTCGGAAAGTCGTTAATATAAACAATAAATAGGGGCGGCCCGAGTACACTACCTTGTGGTACTCCATAATTTACCGTTCTCTGGCTAGATTGATATGTTGTTTCGTATTTTTTTGAAAGTCTACTAACTTTCGTTATTTGTTGCCTGTCACAAAGATAAGATTCTATTAAATTTGATATATTTCCCCTTACTCCGTATGCGTTAAGTTTATTTATCAGTATTTTATGGTCTACGCGATCAAAAGCTTTTGACATGTCCATATAAAGCGCCAGAGTTGGTAGTCTCTTATCCACTCTGCCGCTAACCATATGTAAGAAATCGTAGATGGCCATGTCAATAGATCTCTTTTTCCTAAAACCTTTCTGGTTATCAACGAATAGGCTATTTTTCTCAAAGTATGAATTAAGTTGATAATATATTGCTTTCTCGAATATTTTTGAAAAAAATCGGGACTAACGCTATAGGTCTGTAGCAGGAAATATCTATGATTTACATCGTCGCGAATCTCTCAGGGAACTATTTGGAAAGATTAATATTATGACGGTACCTTGCCAATTCATATATGAAAATATTATATACGTAAGAAAAAATCTACATATTTTTAATAAAATAAGTGATAGACATAATTTTAATACTAGAAATAAAGATAAAATAGATCAACCATTTTCAGATTATCTAAAGTACATACATCTTTTATGGGGTACTGTGTTAAATGTTACAACAAAATACCTTGTGATATTTTACAATTAAATGAAAGAAAATTTAAAACTCATATTAAAAGTACACTTTGTAAACAAGCATATTACAAATTAGAGGATTATATCCAAGATAAGAATGCTTGGAAACATGCTGGTCCAGCTCCATAGGATAATCTAGAATCTAGACAAAATCAAACTGGTTGCTAATTATGTACTAATACAATGTTCGTAAATATGTGAGAACCATGTATCTATCACATAGGTAATTAATTTATCTGTTGTTGCTCTCTTTCTAAATTTCTCTAAATTTCTAAATGTCTCGCTGATGGTGGCGCGTGTGTTGGATCATTTAGCTCCCTTCAAAATGGTTGAGCTGAATGGTGCTAATCCATGCGTCATGTTCGTGAACGGGCGCCGTCAGTTGGGACAGGTCAACTCTTAGCTGCCTTGGCTGATTTAAATTTTTGAATTGTTCTTTGTTTTATATTTTTATTACGGACGCTTCTAACGTGCACGTCTTTCTACATTGTTCTCACATGTTTAATTTCAACATGAATGATGTAACAAATACTTTGTAACAATTTATTTAAAAGAGTGTCCGTGGAGTTTCTTGCCCGTTCTTCTCCATAGGTACCTACCTACTACGCTTTGGAATGGGCAACTAGCTTCATATTTCTGACTGACCGATTCCTTGACAATTCAAAAGTGCCTGTAAATGGTTTAATTGAAATAAATGCTTTGAGTTTGAGTTGAGTTTCTTTTTACCTATTGTGGTATAGTAAATTTGATTTTTTTTATTTTTAGATGCATCGTCTTCACATATAATTATATTACTAATGTACCTACATATATACAAAATATTGTAAAACATTTTAAAAGAGTAACGGTGCAGTTTCTTGCCCATTCTTCTCCATACGAAAACTACCTTTTGGAAGGGGCGACTAGAATCAATTCAATTTGTTTGTAATTTTTGACGTTCAAAAGTGCCTTGCAAGGGCCTATTTGAAATAAATGATTTGACTTTGACTTTGACTTTAACTTAAAGTGGTGTCGTGTTTAATATTCAAACTTGATTAATAGCAAGATTCTGAGAATCTGCTAATTATGATGTCAGAAGCGAGGCATTACTCGTCAAGTGACAAAGTAAGATGGAAAATCCTACAACTGAACCAGCGGGGTAGTTGCGTCACACACATAAAATGACAATTGATCGCATTTTTTTCATTTTCACAGTTCAGCCATGTTCATTGCGTTATTTATGTCGTTGAGCACACGAATGTATAAAACCTATGAAGCAATGGATTAGAAATATCCTACAAACTATATATATCGGACTATATACTACTATCCGATATATATATATAACTATATATATATATCTATCTATATCTCTACCTATATATCTATGTATATATCTATGTATATATATATATATCGGATTGTGATTGAAAATTAAGGTGCAGTCTATGCCTACATAATAAGACAAGAAGAGGCTTGCAACAAGTAGATACCATCGTGTGGTTGAAACGAGAGTCAATTCCAAATATGCAATCAGATCACTAGGTAGGACATCCTTTATCATGCCTGATCATTAAATTCTTTTTCGACCATTCAGTACCAGTTTATTTTCTTGTACCTAGTCAGCGTGAAGTCCACGGCCGAATTTGTTGGTAAATAAAAAATAAATAGTGCCACAAGTAGTTAGGCCCGTCCCACGCGGTCAGGAATAGCGCGGCGACAGGATCCCGTCAGTTCGGCCGGCTTCGGCGCGGCGGCTGCGGCGTGCGTCCGCGCAGTTATTCTTAGCACACCGACATCCTTCCCTTCATTATCCAATCCGGGAGCTGGGATGATAAAATGCTGCATATTTGCAGAGTACAAGGATGTGGTTTGATCTTACTTACGACTATGATACTCAACTGCGAATAGATAAATATAAGTACGCATAGGTATGTATGTAGGTAAATGCTGTCTATCCAAGTGTCCACCCAACCAATAAAGTATATCTCTTAGTTCTTCTTGGTACTGGTGGGACAGAAATCAAAAATAAAATAGGGCATTCAAACCATATTTAAACACAATATTAAGCGTCATTTTATCGCTCACTAACTGCGCTAAAAGTCGTAAGTGGTCTGTTTGCGCTCCCTCGGGAACATTCTCTAAGGCTCACTGCATACGACACACGACACAGTCCGCTGGTGGCTGCAGGCACTCGACTTGTGCTACAGGTAAATAATCAAACAATGATTTATACCGACACGCGATTTAGAACATTTTATTCTTACTGTGCTGTTGTCGCTGCTTTTTAATACCAACTTCAGGAAAGCCTCAGCAATTCAAAACTATGGATAAATCGGTGTTCAGTCTTTTTCCAACTTGGATACACAGAAAATCCAAGAGACAAAACAGCGAACTGTTGAAATATCCAGAAGCATAATACAATTATCATCACTTTCAAACAATTATTTAGTTACAATTTTACAAACAATTATTTTTAGCCTAGTGGTGTGAGCGTTGGACTGCCAAGTTATAGGTCTCGAGTTCGAACCCAAGGCACGCACCTCTGACTTTTCGGATTCATGTGCGTATTGTATAATTATCACTTGCTTCAAAAACAGTGAAGGAAAACATCGTGAGGATATTTCTCGACGGCATGTGAAGCCATGTCAGAGGCCCATTGGGCGGCTTAAAAATTCTGACACCAGGTTACTAACCACACGAAAAGAACATCACTTTATTTACCTTCGTCTGTACCAAGCCTTTCATCAGCAATGAGGCAAACGCTTGATTCTGATGAGTTCTCACTCTTGAAAAGGGAGCTTCCGGGAAGACTGACGTAATCCTTGTATAATCACCTTAGCAATCATTGAGGCTAAGTCTAGGCCGAACACAACGAGCCTAGATAATGAGGATCAGACCAAATTACCTAATAGGCCGCCGTCTTTGAACTGAACTCGGCAATGAAGTAGATTGGAAGATAATCATAGACGTTGGAAAATAGGCTTAATCGGCGAACATCTAAAATTGCCAAATAGTTGCCAACTACCTGGAAGGGCAACTGGCTAAGGACTTTTTATAGACTAAAAGCATAAATATAACTAGTTATTCTTATTAATTACACGGGCCGTAATTTGCGATAAATGTGTAATAATTCCGATCAGTTTATAAAATCTATGTGTTGTAGGTACCTAGATTTTAAACACAATGGCGCGAAGACAGACTGTCTCCCACCCAATTAGTAATGTAACAAGCTGTATTATTTTAGCTCATGTCAAAGTGTCTTATCGTTAAGTATGTTGAAAATTCTTAAAAAGACAGCACCGACTTACTACGGCGAAGGAAAATGACAAGACAGCACCGACTTACTACGGCGAAGGAAAATGACAAGACAGCACCGACTTACTACGACGAAGGAAAATGACAAGACAGCACCGACTTACTACGGCGAAGGAAAATGACAAGACAGCACCGACTTACTACGGCGAAGGAAAATGACAAGACAGCACCGACTTACTACGGCGAAGGAAAATGACAAGACAGCACCGACTTACTACGGCGAAGGAAAATGACAAGACAGCACCGACTTACTACGGCGAAGGAAAATGACAAGACAGCACCGACTTACTACGGCGAAGGAAAATGACAAGACAGCACCGACTTACTACGGCGAAGGAAAATGTAGGACACATTAAGGTGCGATGTTCAGTAACATATTCAACAATAAAGCCTAAACGGTCGTATAAGCAGGACAATAGGTACACAGGTACAACATCTAATAAGATACAGTTTATAACCACCGCACCCAGAGACTTCTTTTTCTTAACAATTCTAAAGTGTCCGTAGGGAAATAAATACTGGGAGTTTTCTAAGTAGATAACCGTTGTATATTGTTAAGATTTTGACATGGCTCTCAAGAATATGTCGCACCTTCGGTGCAACAAAGTCATAACACCTCATTTTTTTATTTTACAGGAGAGGACTTTTATTTATTTTTTCGCATTTATTTCCTCATTTCTGGATTACTATTCATGGTAGGTTTGAAATCTTTATAAAATTAATAGTTTATTTTGTTTGCTATAGTTTTAAGTTAAAAATCTTATATTGAATTATCTAAAAATCCTAATAAAAGACATAACAAAAAAAAGTGTCCTGAATTGTGACTTTGTTGTACCAGGAATTATTTAGTTTTAGAGGTCTTAAAAATAGATACGTTTTTGTCGCTCCGATAAGTGAGAATAAAAATGTAACTCCAACGTACGTCAAACACTCGCGGGCGCGGGGGCACTACTGACCAATGAAACGTTGTCGGCCCAAAACGCATGGAAAAACCGCCAATAACCACAACGGCACCAGCGCCATCTAGTAGAATTTAGAGATACTTTCGCGGATGTTTTTGTTGCCCCAAGTATAGGCATGGTTCAGAGACAATTTGGCATACTTACCTCAATTTTGCAGTTTTGGCTATTTGTGACTTTGTTGCACCGAAGGTGTGATGTGTTGACGCCTTGCATGTGTGCGTACACAAGGACTACACACACGCATACGGCACGGCGTGGGAGGCGACACGTAGCGGTAGCAGCGGCGTGCGCGGGGTGTACCTGTGCGGAGTGCGTACCGCGCCCCACCCGCCATTCGCCTGATTGAGTCGACGACACCGGTCGTTATGTTGTGTGTCGAAATATTTTTATTGTAATTAATGTGAAAGTCATTATAAACTTAATATTGTACTTGGATTTTCATTAAGAGAAGTCCCGGTAACATCAACGAGTCCACCCCTTCGCTGCCAGCATTCTACGAGTTCTACAATATGTCAATTTAATTTACCCACAATCTGTATAAGATACACCAGTAATCGAAGCTGCTAATTTATGTTAATTAAAGTATAAAGAAAAACCGACTTCCAAACAAATACACCACATAGTGAAAAATAATTTTAATTTCGGAAGTCGGTCTTTGGTTTTAGTTTTTCTTAGTATTTTCGTTTTTTGCCACCGACTTCCAAAATTAAAGTTTTTCACTTTTTAGTTGTGATACTTACCCTACACAAATTCGTATACCACTACTTACTGGCTATGTAAATAACAGTGACATTAATAAACATCATCAACATAGGTACTCTAAGTGGAAAAAATACGTATTATTGAAGCTTACTCAAAAACTACCCAAGCAAAGCTAGTAAAATACGTATTATTGCCACCCAAACAAAGTTAATAAAATTGATACCGCGTAAGTTTTGTCTACCAAATAAAATAAAAAAATCAAAATCGGCGCAATTGACGATAATATCGATGATTATACATACAAAATATAAACACGCGAATTGAGAACCACCTCCTTTTTTAAGAAGTCGGTTAAAAATAAGACAGGGATGGAAGAAAATAAAAACTGCAAGGAAAGGTTAAAACTGAACCTCGACATGTTATGAAAAAGAGCCATATTGCAGGAAGTAGTAACTTACTTTACTTAACAATGGTTAAGTAAGTAACTACTACTTGCGAGGTGGCTATAATGTTTGTTACACCACGGTTGCGCGTTGTTGGGTCACTATCCAACAACTGCAGTGGTAACAAATATGATTAGTTGATCAACGACTGTGAGTTCGGCGGTAAGCCTACAATGCGCAAGTGACAAAGATGCTATTGTCTACAATGTGTACTGCCCGGTACCTCATCAGAGGAAGCGCATTGTGTCGTTATCTGCGATCAGCTGGACCTCGTCCTGCCGACGAGTGACGAGTGACGAGTGACGCATGTTGACGAACGTGAGGGCCTGGTGTGTCTATAGAGCAAGATTGGTATGTACAAACTTTATCTTGGCGTGTGTAGAAATAATCAGCGCAAATGAAAGTTTATGTCATCACTTGCCATGATCATCATCACCAAGGCAGCCTTGGAGGCCTTCCACACATTAAGGAGGAGGGAGGGGGTCAACAAAGTGTGCTATCGTCTAACAGGGGGGGAGGGGGCTCGAGGTCTGTGCGAGTCTCAACCAGATGTTACCCGCGATTTCATCCATCTGGCTGTTGGAGTGCCAACACTTCTTCTACCGCCTCTCGGCAACTAATCACTTAGGGGTCTAATCCACCTGCCATCTCCTAGGGTTCTGCCTCACCAGCCAACTCTTAGGGTTCTGCCCCACCTGCCATCTCTTATGGTTCTGGTCCACCTGCCATCACTTAGGGCTCTGTGTTTTATTTGCACAAAATAACACTACATTAATTGGGTAAACGCCAATTATATTATCCTCATCAGGCCGAATAAATGAATATCATTCCACTAATTGATCATTGTTGAACTTTATTATGACTGAATTACAGCCTGGTGAGATGGCGGATAACTCACACAAATAATTAATACAACAATATTATTGCAAACAGTCAACAATAACAGTGATTTACAGCGAATACACCAACGTTATTTGATTAGCGTTAATGCATACCTACATACTTGTACATGTTGATTTTCATTAAATTCGATTAATTGAACAATACAAACACTGCAACATTATAAATTAGTTATAATATATTACGCGGTGTGATATCGCTCCGTTTAAGACAGCCATCGCATTGAATCGCACATTATTAATTATCATAATTACTTTTAACATAAGGTAAAAATAAAAATAAACTCTTAACTTACCTACACTACAATTGTCCTGAAAAATAAGTAAAGTAAATTACAAACACCAGTCTGTGGGTTCTTAAACAGGCGACTATCAGATCATACTAAGAAGACAACCAGAAGCACACCATATACCACATCCAATAAGATTAGACTCCAACCCAGGCTTGATTTTCATGAGAAGAAGACATATATGTCCACACAAACAGGTCGGCTATTGGGTGTGTTGCCACAGTATGTGCCTGCAAGCAGTTTCCTGACTGATATATTATGATGATATCTGATATAGTCCATAGTGCAGTTTCCTGCCCATTCTTCTCCATACGAAAACTACCTTTTGGAAGGGGCGACTAGAATCTATTCTATTTTTTGTAAAGTTCATAAGTGCCTTTTATGTGCCTAATTGAAATAAATTGTTTGACTTTGACTTTGACATCATGCATCATCACAATTGCCATGCGACAACAAGCCGTGCGACTGACGTCCCTCCCAACAGACAGACTATACGGTGTCTATTATCTACGAGCTCTACTTACCCCGTTGGGCAACAGCGCGCGAAGATAAGGGTCCATACAAACGGACTGACCCAGTGGTCGACAGCGCGAACTGGAGCACCAGCCGTGACATAAATACCTACTTGAACAGTATCGATTGCGCGCCGCACAGGTATAAATATTATATGCAGTGGGTCGTGCAGCAATGCATTTGAAATTAATTAAGTAACAAAACACCACTCTTCAAATTGCATTGACCGAAGAAATATGCAGAGTTATACCAAAGTGCATCCACATTTGGCCAGTTATGTTTTAAGTCCCAGTAAGAAACGAAGATATTGCCATCAACCGTGGCCAAATCCAGACTCCAAGCTGCTATTGAGAAATTCTTGGATGGATATGGAGAAACCCAGTAACATTTTGCCTGCCCTGGGGTGCGAAGCCAGGACCCCAAGTTCAACAGTCACCCTGCGACTACTAGACCAACGAGGCAGTCGTTACTATTCGTTGAAATAATCATTGTAAGCGACATCACGCTCATGAGCGATGTAAAGAGCCAATTGTTGTTGTACGACAGCTTTGATTTAGTAAATGTGTCTATTTTTCGATCACATCACGTAAAGTTTATGTCCGCCAACCCATATCACAAAACTGTCACAGAGTCCCCTGAGTAAGATAAGTCATCTATAGTCCTGTATGAATGGTAAATGCGAGAACGCGGTACGAAAATAACTTACAGGCATAAATAGGTACCTACAATTATTTTCAGATTGAAAACTATATGTTCAGAATAGAAAAAAAACCACACTGTCGTTAAAGAAAGTCGAGAAATTAGGCTCGGTACATATATTATTAAAATCATGTATGACACGACGGGGTATCTACTCTGTGCCATGTCTGACTAGTCTCCGGTGTAATTCTTCGTTTATGGTAGATATAGGTAGTTGGTTTTCAATCACACACAATTCTTAACTCAAACTCAAAGCATTTATTTCAATAATAACGTTTACACTTTTGAGTTATCACTTTGTCACTTAATAGTTAGTTGAGTCATTGAGTTTAAGTTAGTTGGTGAAGCTAGTCGCCCATTTCAAAACGAAACTGTAGGTACTGAAGGAGGGCTTGCGGACGGTGGGCAATGGGTAGCTCGCCGTCCGATTAGGACCAGGCCCGGGTGTGTTCCACGCGCGCCTCATAGAGATGTCAGCACCAACTGACGGGGTCCGTAAGGGCCAATGCCTGCCAGGGTTGCGAGTTTGTCCGAAAGGGATATCGCGGCCCCGGCACACAGGCAACGGAAGGAACACGGGTGGGTTTTAGTCAGTAAAAGTCTGACACTCCCACTCGCTCCGCCCAGAGCGGGAGGAGTCATTTGATGATTTCCCACCCAAAAAAAAAAAAAAAAAAAGGTACTGAAGGAGAAGAACGAGCGCAAGAAACTCCTTAGACACTCTTATATCAAAGCATAATTACAGAGGTTTTACACGCGCCATTGTTGTGTCTATCACCATTTTTTCAGTCAGCGGATATATCGCGTATTCCAATACAAAATCTTATTACTTAGTTAGTTCAATAAAACTTATAAATAATGCTAAAATGCTTATCAGTTAATTATTTTATAATTAAACAATGCTAATATTCGCAAATACAAAAGTCATTCAGAATTAAAGTTAAATTAGAACCTTCATTACTTTTTACACCTTCATTCTTACTACTTTTGACAACACTTCCTGTGATACAAGGATTTTAATCAAACAACAGGTATTCATTAGTAAATTGCAGTTTAAAATAATCTTATTACTTTATAGTTGGTTCTCTATTATTGAAACTTATTTAGTTCTCGTATTAAATTATTACATTCAGTTATTGATCATAATATTCGCAAATCGCGCATCTTCGTGACATTAGGTAGCGCTTTGCCATAAACAAATTTACTATCAAATGACCACTTGTCAATATGAATAAAAACCCAAAAAACATTAATTAAATGTTCCCTTTTAATTCCAACTATAGTTTTGGCTCTAACATCGAAATTAGTTTAATAATTTCACTATCAGTGATATCGCCTCACAGGACTGAGTTCACAAGTTTGGCACTAGATGGCGTCTGATCTCAAAGGAACTGATACCTTGATTAATGCTTGTGACAGCATAGCACTTTATGGCTACGGATAGGATTATGTTATAATCTTTACAGGTTGATGCCTTCGCGGCGACATGTATGATTTTGGAAAAGGTTCTAAATAACTCGTGATTTGTATATTCTGGTTTGCAACCAGAAGCAGCACAGCATTAGCGGTAGATCTAGCACAAGCAGTCTCATAATTTTAACCTGCTGCTTGTTTTTATATCCCATTTTAGTGTCCAAACCAGCTCTCTTTACGCAGTTTCCTGGCGTGTGACACGTTAATTTGTGACCTACCTACGGCGATGTGAAAGGGCTGTATGGATGCATCCATGCATGCTACTCCGATGATCGTGAACACTTCAGCGTCACGCTCCGGTTATCGCGAGACCACTCGGACGCACTTTCCAACAGCTGACCGCTATCCGCCATCATTTAATGTGCTCACATCTACATATGCACTACCTACTTATATGCTGTGTTTATGTATTATAGAAGAGAAAGTAGCCTACTAGCTTTTATCTTGTTTCACAACATTTTATCAAAGTGGGTACAGAAATACTTATTACATTTTTAATTGCAAGACACCACCCCAATTAGAATAGGGATGATGACTGGGAACAAAATAAACGATTTAGTCCGTCAGTCAGATAATAAAAAAATATTAGACAAGTGTTTTTTGCTTTATCATATTAATAAAAAATGGTTTAGATAAAACGCATTAAAGTTGGGGAGTGGGGGCCCACTACGTCACAAGTCGGTATAAAAGTGAAGTCATGCCACATTTTAACATATTGCTTACCTTATTGCCGTAATCTTTTGAGATAGAGATTATTTTAAGACGCTATCATTCTGTTTGTTCACCTTACAATATGTTTTTTTTATATCTCATAACTCTAGTGCAGGGGTTCCCAAACTTTTTCAGTTCGCGGCGCCCTTCAGGTTTAGTGTTTTGTCTAGGCGCTCTAGCTAGTCGAGATAGGGTACAATGATTACGGTTTAAGACATTTACTTCTCATAAGATTACATTAATCACTTACAGAGAAAATACAATAAAAAGTTAACAAAATAACCGATTAGCGTTTTTAGTAGGGTAGATGTTAAAAATGTTAGTGGAGATTGTGTTACAGTGAGTGCGCGCATACGCTGCGGTGCGAACAAAGCAAAACAAAAACAACAAAAAAACATCCTCAATTTACGAAGTTGTGTTTTTATAATATGTACGAGTATTGGTATTGACATACAAGAACATAAGGCTGGTGTCGCAAGAGAGTTCAATGAAACTTGGACCAGCTCACGGCGCCCCTCTTTACTCTCTACGGCGCACCAGGACGTCGCGTTGCACACTTTGGGAACCCCTGGTCTAATGTATGAATGAGACCATTTAACCCTTTTATGTTTTTTTTTTTATTGTCATTTTTCATTTAAAATAATAAAAAATCATTTCACTCAGACTATTTTTGTTCATAAACGAAAATATGACAACGTCGCATTTTCTTAGCTTTAAATATGAATGATTGGTTTGAATGAAAATGATTTACTCGTACTTATCATAGAAACTTAGATACACACATCGAGAGTATAAAAAAATAAAAATGTACCTTAAGGTGAATAGTAGGCTCCCTGACCTTGCTCATGTGGGCGGAGCTAAACGCCCTACCCCTGGAATACGAAAAATGCGCGTGGTGGCGCGCTACACTAAAACGACGGTCAAAGAATATGCAGGGACGCAGACATGCGCACGTAGGTCGGTATTTTTACCTACGATTAAGGGAATGGTGGATGCAAGGCTGATATTTGTATTGATAGATCAGGACGCGAAACCCGTTTTGAAATACCGGTTAATATTGTTCATAAACCGTTATAATATCGTTCATTGATTAACCAGTTAATTACAAAAACGGTTTTGACTAAACCTAAATAATTTTCAAGTCAAGTCAAGTGTCGCCCCCCCCCCCCCCCCCCCTGCCAACTAAATGGTTGTACAATGGTTGTGCTTTGATTTGTGAAAAAATTCACAGCAGTAGTATATACGTATATAACGAAGTTAAAAGGAAAACTATCACAGCTAAGTAGGCTTTACAGGTTAACGAGTAATAGTCAACCAATATAAATTTGCAGTTTGAAAATCATGATCTCACGAGAACATGTTTTTCAACTACAATGTTAAGTTTGTTTTTAGGATAAATTCATCCCAACTACGGAACCCTTCATTGCGTGGTCCGACACGCACTTGGCCGGTTTTTGATGTGTAGCATCTTTCCGCTCGGTTTCCTGCAATTTAAATCTAAATCTAAATAATCAAATCTGTGGGAGTGATTACGTTAAAAGGGACGGAAGTGTGTAACAGGAAGCCGGGGAAGCGCGCGCTATTTGATTTGACCAATAATCGCGCGCGGTGCTATAGATAGTAGTCAGAAACGACCTTGACGAGGCGAAAGGTGAGATGTCAGATGTTACATATCATAGGCAACTACTGTAAGGCTTGTTTTTGTTTTCCCAATTGTTAGCTCGTATGAAAATAGTTATTTATGCTACAAGCGCGGAAATCATCTTACGCACGTGTATCATATAACGTTTTACTATGCATTGTGCGAGGAAAAAAAAAACGTGCGAGATGGCCGGGCGAGCGCGGTTCGCACTGCAAATCGAGATGTGTGCAAAATTCGTTTGGAATATTGCTATCTCTGTTTGACAAAACAATGCGGGCGCGTGTGTAATAGGAGTGGATAGATACTATAGCTTTTATTAGCTGTAGGTACTTGCCATTCATTCATAACGAGTCGACAGCATTTATATTTATTATTAGAAATTAGGTATGTTCATTATTTGCTTTATTTTTGTTGACTACTATGGGGTATCGTTAGTGAATGTACAGATTAGTAATGCGTTTTTTGGAAATTTCTTTACCATGCCGAGATCTCAACATATTAGGATATTTCGACTAATCTCGAGATTTAGGCCTTGTAGAGAAAATCTAGCTAGTAGATAATTCATACAAATACGGGCAGGTACATACATTGTTGTCGAGCATGGCCTTCCGCCTTGGGGGAAATTCGGCCGACGCACGGCGCTAGAGTAGAGTATTCACACGCACGTCGCGTAAATATATATACTGCTTTTTCTACGCTTTGCTTCGCGCCGAGAGTTGAAAATCCAACAGTGTGTTTTTTCAACGCGCTGGGACGAGAGTGCGTCCTAGCACGTTGCATTCTCAACGCTCGGCTAAACACCAAAAGTTGAAAATCCAGTGCGCGATAAAATCCCACCGTGATATTATTACGTCCGTGCGAATGTGGGCTTATGAATAGTACCAATTAGTAAAAGACAAATATTCCTATAATTTATATTTACGCGATGTCCGTAAATTCAGATAAATAACATCTTTCCGAGCTAAGAATAATAAAAAACAAGGATTTTGATTATCCATTTATTAATTATGTTCTTACTTTAGAGATATTGATAAAGGTATTCAACATTAAAAAAAATAGGAGTCGAAACGTCATAAAGTCGTGTAGGGTCACCATTATATTCGACCTCGTTCAAGTTACAAAAAAATACAATTATTTAAGGTAATCAGAATACATAGTGTCAAAGATCCACAATAAACACGCTGATTTAAAAAAATTGGCTTGTTACCATAGGTAATCTGCAGAAGGTACATACGATTATAATCAACCGTAATTTTTATTATATTATAAATAATATTAAAATCCCATCCAGCAAAGTAAATGCGACACAATACGAAATGTATTGTACTCAGCTCGATGCAGAATGTTTATGTAGGTATGTGCTACAGCCAAATAAAATCTCAAGATACCTTTGCTTATATCGTAGGTATAATTTGAGGTTTTACTGCTCTTCTTTACATGTACTGTATTATCATCAGTCATCACTCGCTTAGGCTCTTTAGACGCATAAAATTAGGCGCCTATCGATTAATATTAGTGATGAAACGGATACTCGTTTGTCTGGATACGGATGTAAATACAAAATATACGTCCCCTAATATAAAAACCAGAACATTTTTTTTTTTTTTTCTTGAGTTTACTTAAAAGTATGTAAACAATTAGTAGCTAAGAATGTAAATAGGTACCTAACTTATATAATTGGGTAACTTGTTGTGAGATACATCCCCAACGGAGTCCATGAAAACGACACCCATGACGAAAATATTTGAAATTTCCTCAGCCGCCATCTTGGATTTACATTTTGACCTCACTATCGGGTTTAGCATCCGAAAAACCTATGAAAACGATACCCATGACGAAAATATTTGAAAATGTTCGCTGCCGTCATCTTGGATTTACATTTTGACCTCACTATCGGCTTTAGTATCCGAGAAAACTATGAAAACGACACCCATGACGAAAATATTTGAAAATGTCCGCAGTCGCCATTTTGGAATTTAATTTTGACATCACTATCGTCTTCCGCACCTTCGAAAACCAAGAAAACGATACCTATGATGAAAAATTAGAAAATTTTCCAATAAAAATAAAATTGTGTCAGAAATATTATAATACAATTTAGCAAACAAATAAGTTCGCACGTACAGCACAGTAAAGTACCTAATCGTCTATACTGACAAAATATACCCCGAACGAATTCCAACAATAAACACAATTTATATGATCATAAAAGCTTGTCGCGCGATTTACTTGTGTAAATAAAGTAGTACCTATTTCATTGAGTACCTTAATCTGCTAAGTTTAAGTTTTTTTTTCAAACCTCGCGACAAGCTTTTATGATCATATAAATTGTGTATAATTAGGTTATAAGTTGATACTTACAATTTTAAAAGAAAATGTTATTTTCTTCTTTTTAGAGCATTTAAATAACAGTTTTTTTTTTTAAAAGGTTTTTGCTTTTAATTTATTCAATTTTAATTTCTAATTATTCTCGGCAAGCCCTTTCATTTGATACCCATATTGCAGAAGTGCATAAAAAATAACTATTCCGCCATCTTGGATGTTCCGCCATATTAGATTTAAAATGACGTCACATTTTTTTTTTCGAGTACTCTCAACAAGCCCTTTCATTTGATACTCATATTGCAGAAGTGCATAAAAAATAAGTAATCCGCCATCTTGAATGTTCCGCCATATTGGATTTAGAATGACGTCACATTATTTTTCGAATAACTCTCAACAAGCCCTTTCATTTGATACCCATATTGCGGAAGTGCATAAAAAATTACTATTCCGCCATCTTGGATGTTCCGCCATATTGTATTTAGAATGACGTCACATTATTTTTCGAGTTACTCTCAACAAGCCCTTTCATTTGATACCCATATTGTAGAAATGCATTAAAAATAACTATTCCGCCATCTTGGATGTTCCGCCATATTGGATTTAGAATGACGTCATACAGCTTATCGTGTATTGTCATCCAAACTAAACATGTATACAAAATTTCAGCTCAATCGGTTGAAGATATCTGCTTCAAAATTGAGTAGCAAGATTCCACGTGAACAAACATACATACATACGCATACGTACGAGTACATTGCAAGTTAAATAAAAGCTTTTAAAAATAAATTGGATGTGTTCCGTAATTCCAAAAATGATGAATGAAAACTAAATGTTTTTCCATTTTTTCGGTCATCTTTGACTTAGTGGTCGCAAGCGTTACTGCTGAGCATGAGGTACTGGGTTCGATTCCCGGGTCAGGCAAAGTGTTCTAAAATTGCTCAATAGCAGCCGAGTCCGGATTTGTCCCTGGTTGATGGTAATGGGCTCGCCCCCTATAACATGGAACTTTTAAACATAACTGGCGAAATGTGGGTGATCTATAGGTACACCTTTGCCTAACCCTTCGGGGAATACAGGCGTGATGTTATGTTGTTATATTTATATTTACATTTTTTTGTTTTTATTGTAAATAATTGCACATAAAAAAATACTCAACAATAAACCGCCTACGCGCACAATCGGTTTGGACTCTCTGCAGCGAGCTAGTCTATAAACGCACACTAATACAATAAGTTCGTAAACATTAGCACTAACACATACGTATGCGCATAGTCGGTCGATAGCCGGAGCGCAGCAACGAGCGACACAGCCGTCCCGTCTCAATGCTAACGCACGACTGCCGCCCGCGTCCCGCGCAGAGCACCTCTGAACCTTTATCACTAAATGGAGACATTTTCTTTGCAAATATTGATTGATTTACATGTGCAGTTTCAAATCTGTAGTACCTTTAGTCGTCGATTTTTCAGTGTAAAAATATTTCCAAACATCATAGCCGTTCAGAAGTAGTAAGGAATATTAGCCAAAAATAGCGTTTTGGTAAATATTTTTTTAAAGCAAAAGTATTAGCCATACTAAAAAAGTCCTGTTCCCGAAAAAAATAAAAATAAATTACATGCTAGTTGATTCTTTGACATGGTTTTATTAATACTCTAAAGATATGGGATATAAAAAAACACCTTGTATATTTTCTTAAATAATTACTTTAGGCGTACTTACTGAATTTAATCGACTTATAAAAAAATATTTAGCTTGTTTTAAAACGGATATAATTATGATACAAAAATTTATGATATTCATCGTAAAAAAATAATTTATAAATTCAATAAAAGACAACATTTTTTGATGGGGCAGGTAGGGGAGAGGTGTGTCAATAGTTACAGGGAGGCAATTGTAACATATGTTGTTTCAGGACATCTATTGACGAGTAGCGGTAGCTCTTGATGGCAATCTAAACTTTATTTGGTGCTGTTTTACTGACCGAACTTACAGCTAAAACAGTTCACGCATGCGCTCTCAATACATGAAAGTTTGAATTAAAGCAAGTTGAGTAAAATTATCGTTCGACACGGTTTTTGTTGTTAAAATTAAATTAAACAGTTTTACAATAGTTCAGTGGTGTTTTTCAGATAAGTTAACACCCAATCTATACGTATGTGAGTTGTTCAAATTTACCATCGATTTTTGTTAAATAAGTCTTCATTGCAAAATGGCGGCAGTGGTCCAAAAGTAACAAGAAAGAAAAATAACAAAAGTAGCAGACGAAGACGATAATTATTGTATAGCCTGTTTTGAATATTATAAAACGAGTAGAGAAGATTGGTTGCAATTCACAGACTGCCTTAAATGGGCACACTCCAACTGTGCAAATAATGATCCATTTTTTGTGTGTTTAAACTGTTTGGCGGAATGACTACAAGATTTTGTTAGAGTTATTGTTTTATTGTTTGTTGACGATTTCTGAATGTTACAATTGACTCTCATTGATGTTACAATTGACTCTCTTGGTGTAGCAATTGTAACACTATTGACTGATCTCATTAAGTGCCATTTTCTAGAATTGTATCGATATTTTTTTTAGTTTCTGTATTTTATTTTGTAATTAGATAACTGAACTATATTGTGACCAAAAATTATTGCGCTGTGATTTTTAATTAAAATATTATGAAGGATTGTTTTTTTTAATACTATTGACACACTTCTCCCCTATTTACCTTAACCGTTGTCGCTAAGAGAAGGTTGGTTGTTGGAAGGTCGGTCTTAGGAGACTGCGAGACATTTTGATCTGCATTCATAGATTTTGAAATAAAATACAGTCAGCAAGAAAATTATCAGTTTTCACTAAAACTTTTTTTGGTGCCAATCGATCCTGTTGGTTCAACTGAGGTTCGAGCACTAAAAAAGTCAGAAATCGCAAAAATCTTTTCCCATACATTTTGTAGGAAATGATACTGCGATCTATCTTTTTACGATGGATAGACTGGCCGAAACTAAACAAAAAAAAAACCCCGTCAAGTGCGTGTGGAACCACGCACAATAAAGGGTTCCGTAATTGAGATGAATTTATCCCAAGAACAAACCTAACATTGTAGTTGAAAAACATGTTCTCACATACGGAATGTATGGGAGTACATGTTTTTGCAACTGCAAATGTAAGTTCTTCGATTACTACTCGTTAACTTGTAGAGCCAAGTAGGCTCTAGCTGTTATAGTTTTCCTTTTAACTTCGTTTAATACTATTGCTGTGAATTTTTTCAAAGTCTGTGAATGCAGATCACATACTGCCCCGTCTCAAAAATCCAACCTATAAATCCACTACACGCTCGGTGCTTATCGACGACACGCTCTTTTGGCGCAAAAACTTCTTGTTTCCAACGATAAAGATTTCCCCAAGTGCACGAAATCGACAGATTTTGATCACTTTTTTTACAACAAACTACTTTTGAAATTGACCATTTAAAAATATTATCAATATCGTTGTATGGTCTACTTGCATGTGGCTGAATCACATTTTTCAACTTCGATACAAAATATAGCAGACAAATAATGTTGAAAAGTACTTTTTTTTCACCCTGTCAGTAATGTATTTCAACTATTGACAGGTGCTGTGACTGACTCGAATGGTTTAGCACCACGAAAACTGTACTTTTATACTTACACAGACTTTATGTTTCAATTATTTCAAGCTTTCTTACAATTAGATAAGTAATTGACGAAAAAGGGTATTTTTCGTGCACGGAGCCTTAATCATGGTGCTTAAATAGTATTATTAACCAAGGGGATAAAGCAGTGTCTTCTGTCGCGGGTGACGATTTAAATCGCGAGCGTAACGAAGGACTCGTAGCGAGGGCTTTAAGTTCACCCAAGACTAAGACAGCTTTATCACCGAGGAAAATACTCTACTTTTCGTACCATTTGCGAAAAAATTAACACAATAACAATATGAGATAAGCATTTATTAAAAATAATGACAATTAAAAGTAAAAGTTAACATTCGAAACATTGGTCCAATTATTGATAGAGAGAGTTACATTTTTGTTTGGTACTTTTATTGTTGATGAGTTGATTTGAGTATTTCTCTGTTCTTGCGTCTGAGGAACTTGCGTTTCATTGTAGATAGTACACGTCAGAGATAGTGGTGGTGGTACATCGTAAGTTACGGACGAAGATAAGATGCCGGAAGTTGATGGTTGTGGCTCTGATGGATTAAGTTTTATATTTTTGTTAATTTGACTGCTTAATATGGTTTTATTCGCCATTGAGCTTTCGATATAACCCTCAGCTACTCCATCAGAGCTCCAACCACCGTGTCTTTTTATTGACGTAATATCCGCCCCTGAATCCGCCAAGAAAGTCGCCGAAGTTCTTCTAAAGCAGTGACCGGTGTAGAGTTCAACATCTTTAAGTTTTAAATATTTAGCAATTTCCTTTGGCATATTGCTAATTTTATTTTTGCCGATGGCTTGTCGAGTACATTTCCCATTCCGATAGTTTATAAAAAATCCATTGTTTTCCATGTTGGTGGGACGTAATGCTTGGTATTTATGAATGATTTTAGTATATTGTCCTTGTACAATGAATGACCGATTTTTCTTTGTCTTAGTTTCCTTTACATTAATCAGCAGCAACTCATTGGAATGATTTCAACGTCCTCCACCTTTAAGTTTACAAGTTCACATCCGCGGCAAGCACCATTGAGTCCAAAAATTAAGGCCACCTATAACAAAGATAAAAAAAGGTAAATATATAGAATAATTACCATTACTAAGATACGAAATATTCATAGTTAAATTAAAATTTCTGGCTATTTTGAAAAGCCAGTAATTTCGTGAATCTATTTATTTCAATGCTGTGTTTGATGCTTATTGTAGCTTTCAGTTTTGAGTATATGCACCAAAGTGTATTCGGATTCTTTGTCTTGGATAAATAATCAAAATAGACAAGAAGTACTGATTCTGAAATTGATGGGCCTTTCGCACTTCTCCACGTTGAAAATTCTTCATAAGTTTTTAAATAATTTTCCTTGGATTTTGTTGGAAACAAATTATTTATAATTGCGGCAGCATTGGCACTGATGGAATCCGACAATTCAGTGTCACTGTCGCTTTGATTTAACATCGAAACGTATTTTTAGAACATTAACTTATTTATAAAAATAAATTAAAATATACTTAACGTTTATGTATTTGAAGAAAACAAAAACGCGGCAAATTCCTTGACTAATATTTTTTTGTCGGAAAAGCAAAGGCATCAAGCTCACACGGCCTCGTCGGTTTTCGTAATTTTATTTAATAATCATAACTGCTTAATAAATGCGTATTCCTTTTTCAAAATGATGTATAAATGCTTTATATACAAACTCAATGGTGTAAACACAGATGTAGTTCAGTATAAATTTCGGTAAGTATTCCAAATTTAAATCACATTTTCCCCCTAGAGGATGAATGAAAATCAGTACAATTTTCTTTCCCTGTTTTTAACAGATTAAAAATGACTATTGTTATGTTCGCTTTTTGTGGCATAGAATGTCACTTTTTTGAGCAAGTGGTACGAAAACATTATTTTTAACCGATTTTCTTTCTCTCGGTCATGATGACTGCGGCACAGTATAAATAAGAAACAGTATTAAACTTGGCAGTGACCTTGAAATAATTGCCTACTGCCGCTCTGTTGATAAACCTTATTAATTTATTTAACAGTTTATGTGCACACACACATATAATATGACACACATATATACTGAACAGATTAGATCTATGACTCACCGTATCATTATCGTTGAACTTAGATCAAGCTATGTCAATGACTTTTATCTAGGCATCAATGTTGTTAAAAAATTCATCAAAGATTGTATGTAAACACACAGAAACAAACAATCACGTGGCGAAGCGCGTGCGCATATTTCAGTCACACACACACACACCCCATCACGTAGATAAGTACCCAGATAATCACCATGTACCTACTAACCATAATGTATGGGTCCATGATGCTGCTTATCTCGACTAATCTGCAAACTCACATTCATTTTGCCAACCACCATTGTTATAGCTTTCGTGTGACGGTTATAATTTGCAAAATTACCATTCAACAAGTCTTTTACATTAGATTGTTAGTAAACATGGCTATTATTCGCAAAGTTCACGTAATTATCTCTGAAGTCAATTACCCTTTGTGTTACAATGCTCTAGCAGTCATCTTCGTTTTTAAATTCATAATGTGAAACGAAATACCTACACAATAGCAATAGAAATGTACCTATCTAGTACCTTTTCTCTACTGCCCAATTTTCAACGTGTGGAATGTTGATAGGTCATCCACTAATAGAGGAGCTTACCGACTCAGTAGTTGGTTTTTTAGAGCAGTACCTAGGTATTGGACCTACTATCTACTTCTCCTGTTGGGCTAACATGACAAGCGAAAAGCTAAATCAAACAACGATTTCTCATTCTGAAATAGACTAAAGTGATACAACTTAACTATATTTTAGTTTGACAGCACTATTAGGGCACTGAGTTATTAATTTAGTGAAAATTAATGGCAATTTTGCTATTCTGCAGACATCGAGTCTATTTTTATTCTGCAGAAAAGAGCGATCAGAGCCTCATATTATCTCCGCAGGCGTGACTCTCTAAGGGAACTGTTTAAGGATATTAACATCATGACGGTACCTTGTTAATATATCTATGAAAACATCATGCACGTAAGAAAATAATTACATATTTTTAGTAAAAGTTGTGATAAACATAATTATAGTACAAGAAATAGGGACCTATTAGTTCAACCAGGTTTCAGACTGGCTAAAGTGGACTTATATCTTTCATGGGATACTGTTTAAAATGTTACAATAAAATTCCTCTCCACATACTTCAACTGGATAAGACGAAATTCCAATCTTGTATAAAACGCTCATTATGCAGGCAGGCATATTATAAGTTGGGGGATTACATCGCTGATAAAAATGCTTGGCTCAATGCTGGTCCTGCTCCTCAACCACAACTATTTGATTAACATTTGAAAATACTGTTGGAGCTGCTGAAGATTTTAAGACCATCTTTGCATTGTATAAAATCAATCTCCTTTTTATTATATAATTGCAGAGCACAGGCGTGAGTACTATGTACTAAAGAGCTAACATTTACCGGGTAATACGTCTTTTATTGACTTGAATGTGCCCTGGCGGCTGTGAGTATGTCATGCTCACTCAGATGACTCGCTGATAAAGGTGGCGCGTGTGTTGGATCATTTAGCTCCCTTCAAAATGGCTGAGCTGAATGGTGCTGATCCATGCGTCTTGTTCGAGAACGGGCGCCGACCATTGGGACTGCTCAACTCTTAGCTGCCATGCCAAATTTAAATTTTTGAATTGTTCTTTGTTTTACCTTTTTATTTGGAACGCTTCTAACGTGCACGTCTTTCTACATTGTTCTCACATGTTTAATTTCAACATGAATGATGTAACGAATATTTTGTAAGAATTTATTTAAAAGAGTGTCCGTGGAGTTTCTTGCCCGTTCTTCTTCATGGGTACCTACTACGCTTAAAAATGTTAACGTTTCCTTCTTTATACATTTTAGAAACAGCTCTATTTGTAAAAAACAAACCACAATTATTTGAAAAACTGTCAGCAGTTCGAAAAAATCCGATACGGACTCAATATGTAAACAAACTATGCCAAGTGAAATGTAAAACCGCACTTATGCAGAAAAGCTTTTTTGGTAGTACCCCACGTATTTATAATAAAGTACCCAATGTGATAAAACATATGACTGTTATAAAATTTAAAAGGGCATTAATCCAAATATTAATTGAGAAAAGCTATTACACAATTGACGACTTCCTTACTGATAAATCTCTGCACTGATTGTTACCTAATATTATGATTGACATACATGTTCCTATTCTGACACTTTTTATTCTGATAGACACTTTGACATACTTATTTTTTTTTTTTTGACGTTACTGTAAAAATGACACTACTTACTGTTAATAGTCTGTTTTTTGTTTTTGGTAATTCTAATGATTTGAGATTTATATTTATTCGGTAACAATAGAATTTCTGTTTAATTTTGGAATTAAATATTATATGCATGCCCATGAGACGGTAGAATATGGAGGACTACTTTTTTAAGAAAACATCTATGTACCAATTTACCCATGTTTGCAATAATAAATGATTTGATTTGATTTGATTTGGAATGAGCAACTATGTTCATATTTCTGACTGACCGATTCTTTGACAATTCAAAAGTGCCTTTTTGTACTAAACTCAAAGCATTTATTTCAATTAAGCCATTACAAACAATGGTTTAATTGAAATAAATGCTTTGAGTTTTGAGTTTGAGTTTCTGATTAGACGTTTTTCACCTAAAATTTTGATTGCTTAACTAAATCTGACTATTTTTTATCGCGATTAAAAAGGTGTGCATTAAAATTTATTGTCATGAAGTAAAATTCACACCAACATTTCGACGAGGGTGGAAAAACAATAGGTAGGTACTGTAGGTATCTTTTCTTCTTTTTTCTTGCTTATATCTTGAAAATGGTGTATATTATCGCAAAAATAATGAAAATTTCCACCCCCTTTATAACACCCATAAAACCTTAAAACTCAACATGTAAGTAACAATTTTTCATATGTTCCATAGAAAAAGTGAAAAATTCCATATAAAACACGTCGTTCAATATAAATAGTAGTTTAAAACTAAGTATTTTCATTAATAATATATTGTAAAATGAAATGATGACTAAAATAAGTACAATTATGAAACTGCTACTTATGTTACTTTGGAGTTCTTTATTGTATCATAATTTTGTCTACTCTTCTCGTCGTCAAAATCGAGGAGATTATTTCGTGTTGAATTGTCAAAAATCGAGATAACTAAGGTTCCATGTCAGGGTTTGTCGAAAAAACATAAAGTTTGACAGAACGAGTCGACTATTTTGTATGGCAGCGCTGTCAGAAAACGAGAAAAATTACAGAAATAGACGACAATTACTCACGCGAGAGTGATCAATTGTCGCGTGTGTCATGTTAGGCCTGCTGTACGATGGGGTCTTCTCTCTTAGTCCGTCAACGAAGATAAGGGCCCGTCCGAAAGTAGTTGTATCTGTCAAAAAAAGTGTCAAATTCAATTCTTCATTATAGGGTAGGTACTTCTCGTTGACCTAGAATCATGTTTGGCAAAGAGCAAGGACTCACAGCACAAGTAAAGGAACAAGTCCGAAAATCGTTAATTTGTAGATTTATCACTCATTTTTTTTAAGCTTATACAAACTTACATTTGCAGTTGGAGAATTGACTGTAGTGTATATCGATGTATGGGAGAACATATTTTTCAACTACAATGTTAAGTTTGTTTTTAGGATTAATACATCCCAACTACGGAACCCTTCATTGTGCGTGATCCGACTCGCACTTGGTCGGTTTTTTTCTTTTGTCACTATGTTAGCTGCATTCGTCTCAGCTACTCAATTACTTTCCACTGCCCCCGCGACCTGCCGCCATGCTTGGACAACCACAAAGTGGAGACAATTCTAAAAATAAACGATATCCAAGATGCGACGTATTGTCCAATGAAACAATGCGGTAACATGGAATATTCCATGACTCCATGGGCACCTGACATCATGCGATGATAGCACATTACACGATTGCAGAAAGTAACAATGGCAGCTTATTATGGTGAAACCAACAACATTAACTATGTGTTTACAGCAGCGGATAGTTTGTGGCGCACTGCAGTTTTATGAGCGGGTAATGCAACATTATGCTTGTAAAATGCAAGTAAAACTGTCGGGGTAAAACATTTTATTTGTTGTTAACAAATTATCGGTACCTACGTATTATTCAGGTGGTCCAGCCAACGCGATTACTATGCAATGGGTATCAAGTTTACAACACGGTGGAACTTTTTCTATTACGCCATCAATTAGCAATCAGTAGGTGGAACAGTGACTACTGATATCATGTCATATCTACTTATTTAATTAACACATATATTTTAAATAAGAAATAATGAACCAACAAGTGTTCTAATTAGGAAACTGCGACATATTATTTGTTAAATAAAGGATCATTCCTTTAGTAAGAATTTGTTATTTACCTTGCAGTAGGCAGTATAACTAGTTGAGCTAATAAATTCATGGATGATGATCACAAAATCACGAATGTATTTACGACTGTAAATAGACGTAAGTATTTTCCTTCATGAGCTACAACTGTAAGATCATGTGCTTGTGTTAAAAGTTATAAGTATAGAATTTTAGACAACTTTGCCCACATTTATTGTTTGATGAAATTATGGGCTATATGCAGATGACATAAAAACTAGTACAAGAATTTTGGTAAAGATGGTGTTTACTTTATGAATATAAACGGCACAATAAAAATATTTTTATTAAAGTTACTGGGCAATGTTACCCTGACCTTGCACTATAGCTATGTCGTCTCTATATGTAATTTACTGTGTGTACATAAATATTAAATAAATAAAAATAAAAAATAAAATTTGCCCGCAAAAACACGCACCTCATTCGACGAGTTCCAACAAGCTACTAAGCGAAATTAGTAACAAACACAATAGTATTGCCATGCATATAACCTATGACCTATTAAATCATATAACCTACCTAGTAAAAGTCTGCAGATCTATCATCGAATGTTTTTAAATCATAAAATATTAATTGAAACTTATTGTCATTGATGTGAATGGTTTTTGTTTAGGTATATAAAAATCATCTTCCTGACTCCAAAATAAAAATCGCGCAAATAAAATTATGACCAGTTTTAGAGATATACCTAACCTCATAAACGGGTCATTATTTTTTTTTGCGCCCATATTGATTTTAAATGAGCATGTCACAGGCTATATTGTACCAAAATTTCAGCCAAATTCGTCGAATTTTCCAAACATTTGTGCGGGGGGTCCTTTTGACGTTCAAACGTGCCTTTTATGAAGTTTTATGTGCCTAATCGAAATAAATTATGTGACTGACTTTATTTTCCACCTAAGTCAATCAATAATATTAAGATATTTGCACATCAAAGATATGCTTTTAAATGGTTCTTCGGGCAAAGTTTCCCTTGGGGGCAATGTTGGCATATTTCACGGTATACCTTGATGTGTAGCCAAGGGCGTCGCCAGGGGGGGCTAGAGATTTAAAAAAAATTACTTGGTCCACATTCATCAATGTCGCCACATTAATCAGAAAGTTTTTTGGTTAGTTATACTGTGTTTAGCTTTCGTATTTTCCGTACAATCACGTCAATTGTTTTTGTAAAATATAAATAACTGAGCAAATCAACATTCCCATGAGAAATGTATCTATGCTAAAAGTTGTTCTATAATACAGTCTGCAAATCTAGTAAGTAAAGTAGTAAGTAGTTTTTGTTAATTAAATTACAAGGCATTTTAATATAAAGAAACTACATATCTATGAAGTCAATTTTATTTATTTTGGCGACGGTGCGTCGCAACTCGAACAATACAATTTCTAAGAAAACTTCACAAAAACAAATTCAAAAGTCATTTTTTCAAAATAGGCTGAGAATCAGCGCTTTTCAAACGTCAAAATTACATAAGACAGTCCCTCAAAACGCCCACCCTTCACCACTTCCTAGTGCTTAGCACATTATAACCATAACCGGTGTCGTGTCCAGTAGCCTGCACGAAGCTTTATTTGGTTTTTTAAAGTTCCATATCTCCTAGAAGGGGTCTAATCCGGAGTCCGGGAACGTAATTCGTGTCTATTTGTGTTGGTGGTATGCCCAGTCATAATACCTATTAGGTTTCAGCTCTACAGTTCTAAATAGTTTTGGGAAAAACGACCCGAAAGGGCCGTTTCCAATCCATACATTGAAAATGGATATTATTATTTTTCTCAGTTCTTATCGGGACTACCGAGTTGAAACTGATTTGTCAAAAATCATTGTGCGCCGTAGAAGGTAAGACTCGCACTACAAGTGTAAAACTTCATGTGCTCTTGACTCTTGACTGTATTATTGGTATTCAGCTGCATCCGGTTAGACTGGAAGCCGACCCCAATATAGTTGGGAAATTGATACAACGTAACAGCGCTGCAATTTGCAAAAAACGTAAGAAATTTTCAATGTCGCCTTGCCGCATCCGCGGATGTGAGCCACCAATAATCCGTATCCGCATCCGCAATATCCCTGGTCGAGAGGTAGATTGTTTGTAGGCGGGCAGGCACCCCTATTTAATGCGTTGCCGACTCGTAGTCACACCAGATTAACACACCAGTATGACAAACAGGATTTTATTTCTCGTTTGTCACACCACTGATTTTTCCACACCATTTATTCCTAACTAGTGCTGTCCTAGTTATAGGTACTTACTACTTAGTTAAATTAAAAACCTTCAAATTACGTTTTTATTCATTTCAAAACCTTCAAATTACGTTTTTAACGCAAGGTTTCCAGGAAATGTCCCAATGATATTTCACCATTTAAAAGTTTTAATTGGCAGAAAATTATAAAATTATCTTTATCAGTTTGGTCAGCCCTTCTTTTTTTTTCGATATTAATTTCCTTTTGTTTGAATAATACGGTTAATAATTTTAGTATGGTTACGAAGTTTTTATTTATATTTTTATTTAATTGGGAGTGCCAAATTTCACAAACGTTGTTGGTTCTGTGCCTTTGACCAACTATATTCCAGTCGGCCATATATTGTTCATCATTTAGCCATTGTCGGGCCATGTATGCTATGAACTGTTTCATATTTTCCCCGCTAAATTCATTAGATTCTCTTTTTATGTATTCCCATCCATTTTTAACAAGTTCTAATGGAGTTAGCGGCAATGCCGTACATAGTCCCACAGTTCTTTTATGTAGTTTACTTTTCAAACCAATTGATTTCGCTTTTCGCCATAAGCTCTGACAATAATGATAGTAACACTTTTTTACCGATATATGTGGAAAAAAACATCTTAAGGCATTTGCTACGGCAATCTCGAAATCTGCGTGGAATACAGTGGGACACCAATCGGGAAATTTAGTTTTCAGGATGTCAAACAATGCAGCATATATTGACTCTTTTTTGTCGCTCATGAGCACATGTATTAGCGGTATCACTGAAGTTGTTTGAGACGTGCTCCCCAAGTCGCCGAGGATAGAAAGTAATTGTGGAAATGGTGGTGGAGAACTCTTAAAAGTCGCATCTATAAAATATTCTTTCACACTTTTTAATAATTGCTTTGCTTCTTCAGAACAAAATACTAATAGTCTGGTATGCTCATATTGATAGTCAGCAACGACAAATTTCTCAAATGTAGCGGGTACTTGTACTTCTTCAATACGTTTGAAAACGATCTTGCTGACTTTTAGTTTCCGTTTTCGTGCATTGTAAATGCTGCACTTTACGCTATCGAATAGTGGTACTTTCAACCCTTTTTCTTTTAAAGGTCTTATATTTTCCTTGTAGACTATTGTCATTGGCTCCGCAGAAGTACTAGCTACTTCATGCATTTTGTGTATAGAAATAGCTATTTCATTTTAAGTCCGCCTTTGTACGGTATTTTTTTTACTTGTGCATAATGTTTTAATAAATAATTAATAATAAATAAATATAACTAAAAGTAGAAAAATCTAAATAGAAAAGAAGTCTATTGCAAAGAACGGAGGTTGGCAAACGCCGATCAGGATATAGACTTCATTAGAATATAAAGGTACTGCACTAGCAATTATCGTATACATGGTGTGGTAAAATCAGTGGTGTGACAAACGAGAAAAAAAATCCTGTTTGTCATACTGGTGTGATAATCTGGTGTGACTACAAGTCGGCAATGATTTAAAAAATAATGTACTTAACCCTCAGAGTAATAACTACTTAACAGTTATTACTCTGAGCCCGGTAGATACATACTCGTACAACAAGTATTATGTTGCTCCACTGCAGGGCGAAAGCTTCTTTATAACAGAAGTCGTCATACACTTCTATCTTATTAAGGGATGCGTTATCCCTAGTTCCATAGATCCAAAAGTATAGTAAGTAGGAAGCCTACATTACCTGCGTATAAACATTTCCATATCATCCAGAAATTTACTTGAATACCTCGCACATTCCGACCTTCTGTCCTTTGTCGCTTCGCATGGACATTCAGAACTGACGTACCTGATCGTCATTCCATTCATTTTTCTGTTATCTTGCTGAGTGATCACTACCTAGGTAGGTAAGTAGGTACCTATATTTGGAGGCGATGCAAATGAGAACTAGATTTTCATCTATTGAATTTGTTCAATTGTACGTAGTTCGAAGTCACAACTTCCTCCGCACAAGGAAGGCTCAACAAGAACGTGCGGGAACTACTGGACAGT
Organism: Agrochola macilenta; assembly: GCA_916701695.1. Taxonomy (NCBI): domain Eukaryota; kingdom Metazoa; phylum Arthropoda; class Insecta; order Lepidoptera; family Noctuidae; genus Agrochola; species Agrochola macilenta. Next base: position 843,983 of record OU753554.1, on the reverse strand, counting down.
CGCACTTACATTTCATGCTAGTAGATACTTATTGCTTTACGTACCTAATCACCGGACGACTAGAATCGTACCTACAGTGTATAGCGATATAAATAATATAACGCCACATTATATTAAATAATCACTGGGGATCGAACCCAGGATGATGAAGAACGAATAATGAAACACAGAAAGATTGAAGTCACAAAGTATAATAAAATTAATTGGTTTGAGAAAGAAACAAAATTAAAAATCAGTTATGTAAAAAAAAAGTTATTTTAGGGGTCGTGGTAATTTTAATAAAAAAGGCAGGTATTCTTATAGAACGTCAGGTTCATCGGGTAACGTAATTTTTGTGTGACTATCGCTGAGCGAGGGGAACTAGCGCTGGCCAGGGCTGAGAGCTCGTTTGCGTAAAGGAAAAAAAAAATCACGAACGGGTATTTGACGCGAAGAACCGTTGTGCTACTTAATAAGATACGCAGGCCTAATCACTGTTTAAATTAGGACTTGAACTAATAGACAAATATTATGGTTATACGTAAAAAAATACAACGCTATTACTAAAAAATTAAGTATAGATGGCAAATGAGGATGTTGCCTGCAGTGTGTAGGAACAGCGTCCGACGCGTCGTCGTCGCTGCTATTTCTGGATGGCTGGAGGAACCACGCGGAGACGTGGTATTGGGACCACGCGCGGATGGATATGGCGGCGGACTGCGCACCTCCCTGGCTACAGCCACGGCTGGAGACGGGTAAGCCAGGGGCCTCAACGAGGCCTTTTGAAATAAATAATGTAGTTCTTCCTGGATATACGAAAAAACACAAATGAGACTTTTCATTCGATTAAAAAATATTCAAAAATGTGTCAAGCGTAACAACATTTTAAGAGAAAAACATGTTAAGCCTTCTTCGCAAATAAAAAGGTTGGCTTGACAGCGGAATGCTGCAAGTGGCAGAAGTACCTATCATCAAGAAACCGTTCTTCGAGACAATTTAAAAAAAACTCGAAAAAGTAACTTGCCGGGAAATCATCGAGGTTCTTACACTGACCTTCTAAGTCAGCCAGCTTGGAGCCAGTCTAAGAACCTCGATAATTTTCCGGCTTTATCACTTAATTAAGTAGGTAGGTAGGTACTTATAAAAAATAAAGCAAAGCGGAGAGTTTCAGTTTACCAGGGTCTTCGATACATAGCGTTGCGTTGTGAAAATGACGTGATTTTCTGCCCGCGGCGTTGTTGTTTCTGTTTTCCGCAGGAGATTGACTTTCATACGTGAGCAAAATGTTATAATTGTAGTAGGTACCTCTATATCCGCCCACTTAATCTTCATGTTCTAACAAAAGATAGCAAAATAGAAGTAATGTTGTTTACAAAATATTTACCTACATTTCAATATCGTATGGATCATGGATACTTATACGAATTTACTTACTTCCATACTATCCATATCCATAGGTACTTCCATCCATACTAATATTATTAATGCGACAATTACCTTTTCACGCCATAACGGCTGAACGGATTTAGATGAAAGACAAGACGGAAATACCCACGTACCTGGGTTAGCACATAAGATACTTTTCGTATCCCGGCAATAGGTACCTACGTTCCTGTGGGATAGCTATAGTTACTTCTTAATTTCTTTAGTCTGCAAGCAGTCACCTCGCTTTAAACCCTGGATAACGCCAGGCCTCATGCGATGCATGAGGCATCGTGATAATCTTCATCTTGCTTTAAGATCCTATCCAAATGACGAAAAGCGACGCCTAGTGTACACTAGGTACATAAAATTTTATAACGACTTGCTACATAAACTTAAAACTGATTATAACAGGCAACTCATAATCAAAAACCAAGACAACCCAAAAAAGCTCTGGAACACCATCAAATCTATTTACAACCCAAATACCGAAAAAAGTGATTCTTCCCAGTTATTATCTAACCCTCAGGACCCCGTCGATTCTTTAAATAGTTGTAATGCTTATTTTACTTCCCTAGGCAACAATGTTTCTGATCTCATACTTACGCGACTGTCCGAAACCCATGCATCCCTTGCGGGCAAATATAAACCACGTGAAACTCCACCACACACTTTTTTCTTCCACCCAACGGATGAGGATGAAATAGAAAAACTTATTGATCAACTTAAAATTGACAGCGCTGGCGGACTGGATGAAATTAGTGTCAGACAAATTTTACTTCTTAAAAAAACACTCACTCACATTTTTAACTTAAGTTTGGAAAACGGTATTTTCTCAGACTGCTGGAAGGTTGCCTGTGTCCGACCCATTCATAAAAGCGGTCTTAAAGAACTACCGGAAAATTACCGTCCTATCGTCCTATCCTGTGCATTCTATCAAAACTTCTCGAAAAAGTTGTAAATAAGCGACTAGTTAATTTTTTAGAACATTACAATCTAATATCTGAAACAGTTTGGCTTTAGAAGAGGTAAGTCGACCGAGGACGCTGGTATATTATTGACCAACTCCATAGCTTCTTGTATTGAAAAGGGCGAACATGTCTTGGCAGTTTTCCTTGACCTAGCCAAGGCGTTTGACACAATATCGGTAGATCTACTCCTGTCAAAACTAGAAGGTATTGGAATACGAGGAAACGCGCTAGATTGGTTTCGAAGCTATTTAACAAATCGCCGGCAACTAGTAAAAGTAGGTGACTACTCTAGTGGATTACTACCAATCAACTTTGGAATTCCTCAAGGTAGTACTCTCGGTCCGACTCTTTTTGCTTTCTATATGAATGACATCCTTAACGCACCACTTCAAAACGCTGAAATAATTTCTTATGCAGACGACACGGCAATCATATTCCATGCCAAAACTTGGGAACAGGTGTATCGTCTTGCCGAAAATGGTCTGCTTATAATCTCCGAGACTCTGAGTAGAAATTTACTTACACTTAACGTAAAAAAAACTAAGCTGATCACTTTCTTCAAAACCATAGCTTCCAGTCCTCCTCGCCAATTGACACTCAAATTACACACATGCCGCAACGATCACAATTCTCCACTCACAAACTGTATCTGTACTCCTATAGACCGCATTTCCTCCCTTAGATATCTAGGTATTACAATAGATGAAAAATTTTTTTTTCAACCTCACATACACTTGCTAGCGGGCCGCGTCAGAAAACTAATCTACGTCATGAAAAAACTACGAGACTGCACACCTATCAAAATTCTCCGAGCCGAGAATGGAACCGAGTATGGAATCTCCGTCTGGGGCGGAGCCGGGAAAAGCATATTTATTGAAATAGAAAGTGCTCAAAGAGCCATAATTAAAGTGATGCTTAGAAACATTTAGCGCTTTTATGTCGTAGTAGGGGCAGTTTCGCAGTTCATGTGTAAGGAGACATACGACGAGCCGTTGACTGTACCTACGTACAGTTTGTAATCTCCTGGAAAACCGCCCCACATGTTGCACGTGCTGCTAGGAAATCATAATTTCTAAAGCTATCAAACTCAGAAAGGTCAGCCCCTACACAGCTCATGAACGTACCGCGGCTCATAAAAACCGTGTAGTAAATGATGAGCTGCGCCGCGGCGCAGCGCGGCGGGCGGCGCGTCGTCTGGGCGCTCGGCACGCGCACGCACACGTGCCTGCCGCCGCGCAGCCGCAACGTGCCGCACCGTTGCGGTTTGTGGTGGCAGTGGCACATAAACTGACTGGTGTTCCATTAAAGGAAGTTTAAAATGTTTTATTTTGCGGAAGTAGACCCTAGCTACTAGCTAGTACAAGATAACAGCTGGCTAGCAAGTGCTAGCAGGTTAGTCTGAGGCACTCGCTTGGGTTAAGCTGTAAGATTTGTTGACACGATAGTGATTTCTGGCTTTTTGTTAGGTACCTACCCTATCTATAGCAAATAGGTAATAAGTTCAGTAGCCTACTCTCCGTCTCGCCTGTGATCTGTGATATAACACTGCAGCACGCGTAGCATGACGAGTTGACGACCATACAAACGGGTTCTCTATGGGTTTTGTTGACGAAAGAATAGACAAAATAACAGATTGTCATTTTGTCTATTCTTTCGTCGACCCGTTTAAAACCCGTTTAAAGTGTCATGCTTAGCGTGTAAAAGACTTAAAATAAAAAATCCCCTCTGAAAATAAAGATTCACATTATACCACTAAGTAGGTACATAACTACTATTACTTGTTTGAAAAGAACGTAGATAAGTAAGGTACCGTTATTTGCAATGACTAGACCAAAGAATTCCCAGAATGTCACGGACACTTCTTATAATGAATGTGTAGGTACGATCTTTGTCTAGTCATTGTTATTATTGTGTGGTAGACTATGAAAATAAATTGCTGAACAAGTACAAGCGTACAAATAATAATAATGTTTAAAGATTTACACACAGATCTAACTATTAGTAAAATAACTGTTCAGGCGGCACAAATAAAGCAAGTTTTTACATCGACAAATACCTACTTTCATCGTAATGTGCTTTCGTCTGGCCACGTAATGGAGACCCGTCTCCATGAGTACAAATTGCCACCGCCTGCGCTGTCAGACCCACGTTAACGTCTAGATTCCGAATTATTCACACGTAAACTGGGGTACAATTATAATGTATTCAGTAACACTATTATAATAATTGTTTTCAAACTATTTAGAATTCTATTTGTTAGTAATTTGTGCAAGCGCTAAGTACGCTTTGCCGGAGTCTGGGATTTGTAGGTATAGTTACCAGCGTACCTAAATGAATTTGTAAAGTACCTATGGAATTAGCCAGGAAGCCTTCTAAAAACTGAGGCAATAAGTGAGTTAATTTCATAAGACAACCCTAAATGATTTTATTATTGAGTTATAATAATCAGCAATATTAGTCAGGGAAGCCCGAAATTCTGACAACCAGTCTTACCATGCAGGGGTAGCGTATTAAGCTTCGTACAGACTTGCGCGACGCGACACTGGTTATTGTTATACCGTGAAGATTTCCTAGAAATTCTGTTCGAATCGCGTCCCGCTAGTCTGCACGAGGCTTTACTCAATAACTGTGTTGTGGAGGTCAGAGATAGGCAGTCGCTCCATGTAATATCCTGGTCTTCAGCTGCATCCGGTTAGACTGGAAGCCGACCCTAACATAGTTGGGAAATGGCAGATGATTATGTAGTCAGGGAAACTGGTTATTAGCAAATATTGACTACCACCATAAAATTGTACGTGTATTCAAATCACAACTGTAATTTTTTGACAATTGTAGGAAATTGATATACCTAACGCTCCTTCTTTGCCTTCGCCTCAGATGGGTAAAACACGGCGAATTGAATTGGGGTGTCAATTTACTTAACAATCAATTTCCCTGACTGTACTTAGTATTGTGAATATAATTTAGGCCTTTACATACAAGTCTCATTGACTTATTACTAAGTAGGTACTTATTAATTAATTTGCCACAATTTCAAAATGATTAATCTATTGGGCAGTTCTGGTCAAATAACTGTGCTGCTCTGAAGTAGGCTACAAATTCAATCTTACCTAAAAAAACAGTAGCGCGCATGCGCAATCCAGCTTCAGCGCGGCAGTTATTTGACGCGAACTGTACCCCCGCACATCAGTGGTAATAATCTGACAGTAGCAGTGCCATCATAGCGTCATCTCCAACTGCGAGAGAATCGCGGCGAGTCTCACCGTGCCAAACTCGCGGCGATGACATCGCCGTGTGGAGATTCATAGAATTTCTATTGAATTCGATGCCACTGCGTGACTATCGCCGCGATACTCTCGCCTGTGTAGATGGCGCCTATGTCTAAGCAGTATCGGTTTTCGTAATACAATCGTTGCCACTGATGTCAAAATACTATTTCTTAAAAAGAAAACAAGTTATAATTTTTTTGGGGCTTTTATTTTACGCTTATATTACTTAACAGGAGGTTCTTAGATCCTGGAGGGATACAACATCTGAAACAAAGATAAAACATGTCATAATTACCAGTTCTTGTACTGTTGAGATCATTTGCAGTAGGGTAATGCTATCAGTGAAATTTTGACCACATTTAGTTCAGGTTTCAAATGTCTAAACATCATTTAGGAACAACCGAAAAGGACATCAAAATAAAGTTAAGTAAGCGCAGAAATTCAGAATTAAAAACCGGCAAAGTATGTGTCGGACCACGCACAATGAAGGGTTCTGTAGTTAGGATGAATTTATCCCAAAAACAAACTTAACATTGTAGTTGAAAAACATGATTTTGCAACTGCAATTTTATTGTAAGTTGGTTGATTATTACTCGTTAACTTGTAAAGCCTACTTAGCTGTGATAGTTTTCCTTTTAATTTCGGTATTTATAATAGTTTTGGAACATGTGAAAAAATTCAGGGCAGAATTTTTTCACATATCCAAAACCAACCATTTACATTTAGCTGGCACACTTAACTCTTAACAAAAATTTGCACTTTAAAGCTTAATATTTCGCAAACAGAACCCTGCATTCAAAAACCGGCCAAGTGCGTGTCGGACCACGCACAATGAAGGGTTCCGTAGTTGGGATGAATTTATCCCAAGAACAAACTTCTCCCATACAGAATGTATGGGAGATCACGATTCGATTATTACTCGTTAACCTGTAAAGCCTACTTAGCTCTGATAGTTTTCCTTTTAATTTCGTTATATATACTACTGCTGTGAATTTTTTCACAACTCCAAGTACAACCATTTAGCTAGAAGGAAGAACTGTTTTTTATTTCAGTTAAAAGCTTAATATTTCGCAAACGGATCCCTGAATCCAAAAATGGTCTCGACAAACTCACAATATTTTTGAAAGACCTTTCTAACGATACCCCACAACATGGGGTAGATGAGAAAAAAAAAAAAACATCCCCACTTTACGAGTAGGGGAGGTACCCTAAAAAAATATGTTTTTATTGATTTTATTTTACCACTTTGTCGGCATGTTTAATATGTATACCCACGCGAAATTACAGATTTCTAGTACTAACAGTCTATGAGCTAAGCTGTGGACAGACAGACAGACATGGCGAAACTATAAGGGTTCTTTGTTAACAACAGAACCCTAAAAATGAAGTATAAAGCCCAACATGAAATAAATTTATAACGATCAACACCCAGATTTTTTTGTTGATACAATATTTCACACAAATCCAAATAATTATCTGTATGTTACAGCCACAATCATAATAAATTATCTGAATAGCCAGTAATAAGAAAGTAAGGAAATCCCAAGAAAAGGGATCATTTCAATGCATATGTCACCAAGATGAAAAGATTATGGAAATAATTAATGAATGTAAATACTGTGTTTGGAAAACTAGGTGAAAGTAGCAGATCTGTACTGACCACACGTATCCTGTGTCCCATGGCCTGCGCGGGCAGGTTGGAGCGGAAGCGCGCGCGCACGCCGCCGGAGTTGCCGTGCGGTCTGGTCACCTTGCCCCAGATGGCACGCAGCTTGGTCTTCTTGCCGCGGGGACCACCGGCGATGGGTGTCCTCTTCTTGGCACGGTACACATACACACAACGCTTGCCAGCATAGAAGTCTGCATCATCACGGCTCCTTGCACCTTCGATCTGGAATTTTAATAGATAATAATTAGGTTTTAATGATTAAAAAGATATCTGAAAGGTATCTAGTAGGTAGGGTGTTATATCAGTAGGAATTTTGTCCACATGGTGGTTCAGGTTTCAAATGTCATAAATCATCATTTAGAATGGATTTTTTAAGCATATGCAAGGGGGATATTTAATTTATTTTAAAATAACTCAGTAGGTATTGGAACTACAAGATCATACTAGCAATGTCAAATAGATTGATCTGACAGTCAATAGTCACAACAAACAGCTGACTATACTCAAACGCTTGATGGTTCTCCAAATACATAAAGCAGTACTATTGGACAATGCACAGTATTCTCTCAACAACTCTCATGACTTTATCACCTGCAGCTTGGATAAATACTAATGTTATGAATGACAATATTATTTCATATACTTTATTGAAAAACAAAAAGGCCTTTTAATACTTTTGTGTGAAGTTCCTTCACAATTCATATCAACAATGACGAGTCTAACATGTTGTGTATCCTTAGACTGGACTGGCATACTTGCACTGGACAGAGACAGTTTTTGATGCACTAGCAGAACATGCTACTACATTACCTCATGGACACTTTCAACACCCACTGACAAAGGGTAAATCGTTCAAGTTTACCTTTAGGAGGGCTGTGTTTTCGTGCTGGTTGCGCAGACCACGCTTGTATCCTGTGAACACGGCCTTGGCGTACAGCCTGCCGTGGCGGGGCTTCGACGACACTTTACGCACCGCCTTCGGGGGCTCTGCGGGTGCTGCAGGGGCTGCCTTGGGTGCCTTCTCTTTGGGTACCTTAGTCTTAGGCACTTTCGCCTTGGGCGCTGTCGATGGCGCTGCGTCAGCCATTTCTAAAACACCAAAGTAACCAAAGGATGAAAAACCACGATAACCAAATTTGCAAGATAGGTTATGTTGACAACCGACACTAATCTAGATTTATCTTCGTGACAAAAGTAAATCTAACGTTTTTGAGTACTCCAGAAGATTTATTCATTATTATAGTATTTAGTTTATCACTTATTTTTCATCCATACCGTAAATATTTAGATAATTTCAACAAATTCTAGCACACTAACCGTTTGTTATTTTCCTTTGGAAATGAAAGAAGGGGCGACGGGGTTGCCAGGAACTACTTCAAAAAAGTTACAAAAAATTTGACAGTATGTCAGACTCTTGTCAGTACTTACAACTTAGTCTGTGAGTACGTCTTTAGTTTTCATTATTTCTCTCTGAAGTACTCTAAAAGGATATGCGTTTATTAATACGAATAAAAATATTTACCTCTTCCAAATAAATTTAATTTAGTTATTGTTTTATCGTGGCACTTCACATCGCTATTCGGTATTCGAGTTTTTTACTGTGTTTTATTCGGATAAAGAGTGTAGAAGTTCGAATAACTCGAACACACCGTCCACACATCGTCATGAACAGCGAATATGCCGAACATTCAAGAATATTCTTTTTTGCTGACCATTTACCAAATTCACTTTTGGAGTTAAGTGATATAAATATTTTTTAAAACAACATCACACAATCTACTTTTTACTATTTACTTTTTATTTTTTACTACTTATTTAATTTTTTATATATAATGCACTCGTTATCGCGTTCTACCATTTTGAATAACAATTTTGCTGCATAATTTTTTATTTTTTATTTCAATGTTTTAATTTTGTTCTATTGATAATTTTGATTGTAATTCTTGATATATTTTATTTTAATTACGATTATGATTTTGTTTTTAACTTAATGTTTTGTTCATTGTTTCAATTAAATTTTTCTATCCGTATAAAATCTTTTTAAAACGTGTATTTATAAGCTATTTTTTATGTAAGTGCTGTGTACGCCTGTAAGTGACTAATTCACCATAAATCAATGCTTATGTTATTTTCTATTATGTTAATGTTCTAGTGAATAGGTCGTTGGTGTACCTATCAAATAAATAAATAAATAAACATAAAAACATTGTTACTAAAAAAAGCATATATTACTCATTGTCACTGAATATTTACAGGACAAACCTAATATAATGTTACTCCATACGATATTTTAAATAATGTCTTTTAATTCTAGTTTCATAGATACCTGTTTATTTCTAAATTTGCATAGGTAGGATATGGCTAATGGACACTATTGTTTGTATAAAACCTTTTCTTATGTACCAATATTCGCAAATTAAATGATTATGATTATGATTGCTATCATTTTGCTAATCTGAACGCAAAAATGCACGTGTTGACGGCTGGAGCGACTTAATAGTTCCTCTTTGATAATTACCAATACATGTTAGGCGTACATAAAACACCGCGCTCTACAGAGCAAGCCATCTACGGACAGTAAACGAACTTATTCGGTATATAAGCCATTTGTGATATGTAACCAAAAACCGACAACCGAAGGATACGAGTGTTTAAACGAATAGAGTAACTTAACATTATTATTTGAGCAAATATGACGAAAACGCGAACACGAATAGCGATGTGAAGTGCCACCATTAGAAACTCGTAAGCTGCTATCTCAACAATTCGTTTTTTTTATCATGGCAACTTTGTTGTTTTTCGTTCGGAAACCAGGAAAGAAGCGATAAAATGAATCCGAAATACAAAATTCTCTTCAACCAAAATAATTTCTATAAAATAAAATCACAGTTATTTCAAAATAATTAGCTTTGAATGTTTGAAAAGCTTCAGTACCAGCGTTGTTATTGATACGGCAATCCACGATTTATTTTCAGAAAATACGGTATACGGCAGGCCTCTCATTGCCGTATCACAAAATACGGCAATTGAGTATAGGTGAAACCACAGACTAGTGAAACGAAACGTTATTTCACTAGCCTAATCTTAGAGAGCCTAATGAATGAAACGAAAATAAAACTAAAATATCGGTCACCTGAAGAAGATATGCGCCACATTTTATGAGTACATTTTTCGTCAATGTTGACACTAACCCAGAAACTACCACAAACGAAAATGCCCTTAAAAAAAAATCGATGACAACGGAATCAAAATCACGGCAATACATCAATGTTAACAGCGACATACGGCATCGTAGAGTATATTTATGTTCTGTGCATACGGCAGCTCTGATTTTTACGATAACAACACTGTTCATTACCTTGATTATATTAATTCTTTTCTAGTAACCCTGGTCTAACCAGTGTTGTCTGATTTGGACCAATCAGAAAAAACCACGAAAAGAGACGAACGAAAGATGGATTGTGGCTCTGTCAAATAATTATTTTGTATTGAAATTGATTTGTTGTGAATTAGTTAGAAAGACTGCTGTAATTAAATTATAGATTAATAATGGACTACTTAGTGAATATCAACTGGAACAAAGTCACACCATGCCTTGTCTTATTAGTGCTAGAAGTAATGTTAGAATGTGTGTATTTTTTTTACTAATAACCTGCACATTTAAGGGTTTTCTTGTTGATTTTTGTGTGAAAGTACGTGTTTTGAGTCGTTGGTGTGTAGTTTCAGAGTGTGCGACGCCGGCGGAGGTTAACAAACACCTGGAGCTGGGGCGCGACTTCCTGGCGCGAGGGCAACTCTCTGATGCCCTGACACACTACCACGCAGCCGTGGGTAAGTGCCTGCACCCGCTACATACGTGTGCACTGCGTGCCAAGGTTGTTAATTATGAGAGCAGACTCATGTGGCCAGAACCGTGCACAGATTTTTAGTGAACTACTATAACTACAATTTTTTTAATGAATTACTGCAGGCACTGACCCATTCAAAAATAAAGTAAATACCACAATAAATCATGCTATCTACTACTACCTCTATAATATGTATGAAGGTATTTTTAGATATCTAATCAGATAAAATTCAAGTAAAAAGTATTTCAAATGCTTCAACATTTAAATATAATAAAGATTACACTGGCATTCAGCATATTTTATAAATTAATTTGTACTTATATTAAAAAGTAAGAGTAAACAACAAGCTCCAACACCTGTTCTGCGTCTACTCTTATAACTGACATTTTGGCAACGTGTCTGATATCAGTTAATAATTGTTTGTTATTTACGTGTTCAATTTTCCACAGAGGGAGACCCACATAACTACCTCACATACTTCAAACGTGGCACAGTATACTATGCACTTGGGAAAGCTAAGTTTGCACTACAAGACTTCACTAAGGTAACATACTTTGTCATTTGGTGTGTGTCCGTATAAAAATTGTAGCCAAGTGAATGTTGTAATTTACATTTCCTTTTGTTGAGAAAAATATAAACATATGTAGTGACACACTCATGTCACTGTCATTTGCTTAGTCAGATATTTTTTGTAATTTCTTTTTAGTCAGTTTACATTATCCTCAGATAACTTTTGACAATACATTATTATTAATTGCAGTATTACACATTAAACTCATATATGTTCTTTAAACGTTTCCTGTTTATTGCTTAAATTGGACTATGAATAACTTTTGGGTAATTTCCAGGTATTGGAGATAAAGTCTGACTTCACAGCGGCACGCCTGCACCGAGCTAATGTGTTCCTGAAACTGGCACAGTACGTAGATGCCAAAGAAGACTACCTACAAGTTGTGAGTATCTTATCTATGGGTCATAAAGGTCAAATAACTAATCTTTTACAAAGAGTTTTACAAATGGAAGAAATTATGTTATTTCAGTTACGGAACAATGATTATTGTTTTCAGATGAACATAACATCACGCCCGTAATCCGCAAAGGGTTAGGCAGAGGTGTACCTATAGTACACTCACATTTCGCCAGTTATGTTTAAGTACCATGTAATACCCCACAAGCCTATTGCCATCAACCAGGCACAAATCTAGACTCCGGGCTGCTCCTTAGAAATTTCTAATAGAAAAACCCAATAACACTTACCTGACATGGGAATCGAACCCGGGAGCTCATGCTCAGCAGTAGCTCTTGCAACAACTAGACCAACGAGGCAGTATTTCATATAGTAATTTTTAATAATCCATGGTGATTACCTCTGTAGGCTGTTCAATATAATCTAAGTTCTAATATCAATGCATAAAACCCACTGAAGTATAAGATTAGTAAAAATGCCATTCCACCCTTTTATTATGTGACTACCACTTTCTTACTAAGAAAGTCATAGTCTAAAGTTTAGACTATGACTTTCTTAGTAAGAAGGTTACGCTTACACGGCTAAACGGCTGAACCGATTTTGATGAAATTTGGTACATGGATACTTTGAACTCTGGGGAAGGACGTAGGCTACTTTTTATCGACATAACACGCGCGTGAAGTCGCGGGCGGAAGCTAGTATAATACATGTTTATATAGTACAAGTTTTGTTGTTAATAATGTTGTGGATGGATATAACGTTCTTTACACTATTTCGTCATAATTATACGTCGTAATAGTTTAAATTTTATTTAAAATTTCTTTATAGCATCAAAGATAACTTTCTTAAATATTTAATTAGTGTAGGTAGTTTTATGTCTGTTTGATGTAAAATGTTTGTAAATTTTCTTGTTTCAAACAACAACATTATAAAAATATTAAAAATTTTTGCATAAAGATGACTTTTTATAATGAATCTAGACTCTTTCAGTGATGGTGGTCTATTCTGTAAAACTCTCACCATGAAATCTTGGGGAAAGTGCTTGAAGTGCGCTGTCAATATTGTCAATCCCTAGCATCAGGTGATTGACAGCTATTTTCACCTTACTTTTCTTGGTGAGAAATTTAGAGAATAGATCGGCTGTTATTCAATCTATTTTTAATTTGACCGTGACATAAAATACTCATTACAAATAGTCGTAACTCTCGCATCACTGAATTCACGACAAAAAGGTAATTCAACGCGAAGTAAGGAGGTTTTATCAATCTGCTGCATCGACGCTGAATTAAAAATGTTAAACAATATGATTGTAATAGCGGTTGCAACATTCTGTGGTCATACGACCGGTGTGGCGAATGTATGTTGTTGCTCAATTATTCATGTTGCAACACCATTTACTCACGACGCGTTTCATAACACCCCACCTAAGAGAATTTATTTGAACTTTTGTTTAATTTTGCGTGTTATTTATTGATTTAATTAATCAATATTTTACTCACAGTTAATTTTGAACATAAGTCTTCCCTTAAAGTTTTGGTGCTGAAACAAAAAAAAACAATTGTATTTATAGAATCTCTCAATGGTGAGGACCATTGATGTAAATCGATCGATAAAAACCCCCACATAAATTCTGATGTCCATAACATTTCCTGCGTGGTAATTGCGTAACACACTAACAGTAGCAATGGCTTTCGTTTTGACAGTTCAATGACATCCATTGCGCTATTTACGTTGTTGAGCAGATTTTTTTTCAAACATGAAGCAATAGATTAGCTATAAATATCCTTCAAAATCATTCAGATTGTGATTGAAACTGTGTTAGGCAATAAATTTGGGTGCTGTTCGAATGACCATATTTCAGTACTATCTTTTTTAAACTCTCATTTTAATAAATTAAAACTATGTTTATGCAAGTAAAGTAACACACTTACTCCGAATTTAGAATAAAAAAGTAATAGTTTGTTTATTTGCATCAGTTTTATTGTTGACGATGCGCTTCGCTATTGTTCGCGTCCGTGAACTACTTCTGTTTGATCAGCTGATCGGTGCACGTGATAACCTTGACATTGTCTACTTTTCGTGTCATTACTTCGCGCTTCTGGTTGCTGATCGTATTGAAACTTATTTCTATTTATATTTTATATGGGAAACATACGTGTGTGTTATTAGTTTCTTATTGCACTTTACAAGTGACAACATAGGTACAGCATATAGGACTACAGGCATATTTATTATGTTATTATGCTACAGGTTTATTGAGAAAAGTAGGTACTGTACGACTGTTTATTAAAGTTACATACCTAATGCATTATGTAAATCAAGCACGCCGTTTTGTTTGTGTTTAAATTTTATAAGTAGGTAAGTACCTACTTACTTACAAAAAAATATAATGAGTTCCGTGTGTTCACAATTTATTATTTTGTAGCCCCTGCCATCTTGCCGCTTGCTTCATAATCACAAGCAGTTGTTATTACATACAACAAATTGTAGGTATGCTATCGCCTATCGCACCAGTATGTAAGGGCCTGCTATTTACAATTTTACCTACCTACTAATAACTACTAAGTCATCCTAATACATGTCATATTTACTTGAAAGAACGCGTGTTATCGCTTGCATTGCTTCGATGGACGGACCGCTTGTAGGCTCATTGTAGGTAACGCTAACGTTTTTATAATGATCACTAAATGTATTCACGATGAACGCTAAAATATTAATTTATGCTCTTGTAAATAGACAGCCGATGTTTCTGAAATATTTGATTTTCAATGCAATGTAGAAATGAGCAGGAATCAATAAACACTGGTTTAGATAACGACAGCGTCAACAGCATACTTATATAAGTACCTACAGGAAGTAAAAAATCACTCAATAATAATATAATTATTATGAACATATACCGTCAAACGGGGTGAATAGATAGGTTTTCAATATTTTTAGGCGATTTTCGTAATGTTGCAGAATTGATACACATTTTTCTAAGCATATATTTGTTGAGTCTTGGGCCAAATTACTGAAATATATCCATTTTTATTCAGATATGTTTATAGTTAATAAGAAAAACAAAAAAATAAAATAAAGTAATATTTCATTATACGAGTATAAACCACCAAAAACATTTAACATTAATTTTTTTTTTCTGTATTCTCAACTGCAATGGTTAATGAGAACAACGGATACTAAATTCGAATTTGGGGGGTAGGTACCCAGCGCCTTAAATGACGGCGATCTTCTTCCTACCAACGGTTCTTAAACTTTGTGGCAGCCCTATCATAATCATGTCTAATCACCCCTCTTTCGTAACTAATCACCTCTTTCCCGTGTCTATTAACCATATTCGCGTGTCTGGTAACCCCTCAGGCGTGTCTATTTACCCCTCAGGCGTGTCTAATAACCCCGAAAATTTCAAGAAAATAAGGCTTACGTTACAAAAACAATTTAACATATTATTGCTTGTTCTAACTTCAATTTATACAGCACAATATATTTATAATAACACAGACCGTCATGGAAAACTAAATTTAAACGAATAACACCAAAATGCAATTACTTACCGAAGATCAAACTCCCGCTCACGCAACTCACTTGTTCTGTTGTCAACTTTGACGTTTAGTTTTGACGACTTTTTGCGATGTTGCCACGCATAAAACGTTCCCAGACTAAGAAAAACAATACTAACAAATTGTTAGAGAAACGGGTTTTTTGCTAGGGTCACCGAGTTTGCCATAAAAAACGTTTGAATAAAAACCAAGTTTTTTTCTCTATTCCCCCCGTGAGTTCGATTCACCCCGATTGACGGTACTACACATTTACGAGGGGTATTCAATAAATAGTGAGAATGAGTAAGACGCAATTATCTTTTATTATATGTTATTTTATTTTTCGACGTAGTAACCTTTCAGGTTTAGGTATACACTTTGTATATCTTTTCTCTAATCCTAAAATTCCCTTTCTAAAAAAATATTCTTCCTGATCCCTTAAAAAATCATTTACGGCGGCGACTACTCTGTCATCATCTTCGAATTTCTGGCCCCTGAGATGTTCCTTTAAGCGCGGTAATAGGTAGAAATCCCTAGGAGCAAGGTCCGGTGAATATGGAGGATGTTCCATCAATTCGAAGCCAGCTTCTTGAATGGCAGCCATCGCAACTCTGGACTTGTGCGCAGGGGCGTTATCTTGGTGAATTAAAACAACTTTAGCGAGTTTGCCACGCCGTTTCTTGCGTATTTCCTCACGCAACTTTGTTACTTGTCCTGCGTACATAGTCCCCGTAATAGTGGCTCCATGATTAAGATATTCGATCATTACCACCCCTTGGCTGTCCCAGAAACGAGAGCCCATGATCTTTCCGGCGGATGGAATCGCCTTAAATTTCTTTGGAGTTGGAGATGACGGTCGCTTCCAAGTCATGGACTGTTGTTTCGTTTCCGGGTCATAATGGTGAAGCCATGTTTCGTCCATAGTTATGAATCGAGCCAAAAATCGGTCAGGATCTTGTTGTAACAAATCCAAACAGCTTTGTGAAATTCTCAGTCGAGTTTGTTTCTGCGCGTCAGAAAGCATTCTGGGCACCCAGCGCGCTGACACTTTTTTCATATCCAAATGGTCGTTTATAATATTATGGACACTTCCTATCGAAATCTTTACTTCTTAAGCTATAAAACGAACAGTAACACGACGATCCGCCAAGACAATAGTTTCAACTTTTTTAATCATTTGTTCAGTCACTGCCGATATGGGGCGTCCCGTTCGTGGGTCGTCGTTAGTGGAAGTTCTTCCTCGCTTGAACTCAGCACACCAACGCGCAACCGTAGAATATGGAGGAGCATGAACCCCTAATGTTGCTCTCAAGTCTTGATTTACCTGCTCCTTAGTAAAATTTTTCAAGCAGAGATATTTTATTACCGCGCGAACTTCAATTTTATCCTTTTTTAAGAACACGTTCCGAAACGACGCAAACAATAGACTTCTACTTTAAAAAAACAAAAGAGAATTAATTGCTTTTTTTATTATCATCTTAACTAATGTCTGGGCTATGCCTGCCAGTATTTATTTTTTTTCTTTCCAAGGAGAATGTATCGCATTCTCACTATTTATTGAATACCCCTCGTAATGTACTATCCAATGGACCTACTCGTCACTACCACGTCTGCAAGAGTACGACACGTAGATAAGAATAAAATATTTGAGTAAAAGCTATAGCTAAAGATATAGCATAGAGGGCAATGCAGACAACAGATTTTTTTGCGATCGAGTCTGCAGCCTGACTAAGTTTGAAGGTCTAAATAATGTTCAGCCCGGAATCACCCACTCCAGCGAAAATTCAAAAGCAAAGACACCGACTTCCGAAATTAAAGTTATTTTTCACTTTGTAGTGTTTTTTTTCGGAAGTCGGTTATTTTTTTTTGTAAAATGTTTTTTTCTTGCTATAAGTACCTACCTACTTCCCGGTTCCGTGCGCCCCTCATACAGGCACAAATGAAGTAGGTACCTACGTCGCGAATTCCTAACATATGATCTAATTATAAGTTTACCACCTAAGAATACCTACATGTGGAATGCACTAAAAGTATTGAGTATTGAATTGTTTGCCATCTGACAAAATATGATGAAATGACGCGCAAACCTTCTCAGATTTTTTGGTAGTTTCAGAGATGAGATAGCACAAAAAGTGTCATCTTCGTTGCCCCTAAATAATGGGTAGCTATAGTGGTAGTGAGTGAACCATTGAAGAATCTCAACTTTTACAAATTAAATTTTGTTGTCTCCAGACGTACGCAGAGCCGTACAACGAGGAAGCGATCAGTCAGTACCACAAGATCGACGAGTACATCGACGACCTGCGCCTGGTGGAGGCGTATTACCGCGGAGGAGACTACCGCGCATGCGTGGAGCTCGCCACGCGCCTGCTGGACGTGTCGCCGTGGTCCGCGCAGCTGCGCCAGCTCAGAGCCGAGTGTTACATAGCGCTGGTAATATAGTACACCATAATCGTCAACCACACAATTTCCAAGACCCCTACTGTGCCTATCTGACAGCTCGTCTTCATATCATGCCTTTTCACTGTTCTTGCTAGAGTGTTAACATATCCATTTCCTTGCAGAACGACCTTTTCTCAGCAGTGTCGGACATCAGGTCGGTGAACCGCCTGCAGCAAGACTCAACGGACGGCTACTACCGCCTCGCCACGCTGCTGTACCGGCTAGGACACGTCAGCGATGCGCTTAAGGTAACACATACTTACCCTGTTGCAAGGATCTTTTGGCTCCTGATTGACATTGACAGGGCAATGTTGGTAAACATTTGTGAAATTGCCACAGAAATTTATTTATAAATGGCGGCGTTAGTTCTGATTTTGGCCACGCGCCAAAAGTTCATTCAGTTACAAAATTTATTGTAGTGCTGGAGTTGGTAGTATCTTTTATGCAAATTTTCAATTCAAACTTTTGTGTTTAATTCTATGTGAAAACACCCATACGTTATATCAGGGACCGAAAACGTTTGTAGATTACGCTACAGGTATCAAATAATGTAGGTTACTTCTACGACTAAGGTTACCGCCATCTGGATCACCAAGAAGAAGAAACATGTTACCTCATTTAGGTTATCGTTTTAATACCGGTTACACACACACAGGCGATGCACGCCATTTGACTAATGCCGAAGGCACGTGTAAGATAGAGGCAGGGTTGATAAAAATCATGATTTTTATAAAAAAATCAAAATAATCGGATTTATTTGATTTAAATCGGATTAATTGGATTTAAATCGGATTTTTTTGATTATTTCTGTCACACATGTCTCTAAATGTTTTTTCATTCTCGCTACTAAGCCCATTAATTCCTTCTTACAACGTTTACACACCGCTTTGTTAAACTTGCCGGAAGTGGACTTTTTCATCGAAATAAACCCATACAGCATCTTTTTTCCTTTCAGACATCTTGTTGTATTCACTTTCATTAATCAATCACGAATGACCGCGCCAAAGACTAAATGGACGGATTCAGTCATGAGTTTAAATTTCGGAGAATCTCCGAACGGTGTATTTAAACAGCATTGGACACGTGTGTACGCGCCGTAGTTTAAGTCCCTTGACACATTTTGGCTGATTTGGTCGAAGAAAAAAAGTATTGATTTAAATCATTGATTTTTATTAAAAAATCACTTGATTTTAATCGCGATTTAAATCACTGATTTAAATCAAGTGATTTAAATCATATCAACCCTGGATAGAGGTAATGTTTATTTCGGTAACCGGTATTAATATTGGTTGCATTCAATTTAAGGTAACCTTTAAAAAATATAAATGATGTAACTGAAACAATATCCGTATTGATCATACCGGTTTCGGTCCCGTATAATTTTGTAGTTTTCATGTGTGTGTTTTCCATGAATACTTCTGGGATGGGTATCCTAATGAATGTTTGTTTCAAAATCGCTAAGACCGCAGCCCAAAAATAAATAAACAATAAAAAAAATATTTACAGGAAATCCGAGAATGTCTGAGACTAGACCCTGAGCACAAGAAATGCTTCCCGTTCTACAAGAAGGTGAAGAAAGTGGACAAGTTACTGCTGGAGTGTGAGGAGCTAAGTGAGGCGAGAGACTTCGCTGGCTGCGCCGCCGCCGCCAACAAGGTGCTGAAGGCCGAGGATGACGTCACGCTGGTCGTGTTCGAGGCGCGCAAGTGGCTGTGCAGCTGTCTCACTAAGGTCAGTACTGAGCCGAAACACGTCCGAGCTGCTGCTATGTTATGTTACAAAGTGAATGATACTTTATTAATTGGCGAAACTTATCTTCCTTATTTTGTCACAGAAACACGTGCATAATAAAAAAGACTAGTTACTTTGAATACCTAAGAGATTATATGTCAAGTTTCGCCCCTGGAGAACGTCGGGAATATCTTTTACAATATTTGTCGATATCCAATAGCAGTAAAATGAAAAGTAATTGTAGTTTATGAAACTGTTGCATAAAGAGGAGAGGAGGCGAGGTTTTTTTAGTATCGCACGAGTGTTTTAATACCTAGTTATGTGCAGTTTCATACACTACTTTATCTACTCTCATACATTGAGATTGAACCTACTAAATAAAAGATCAAAGTTAAAGATCAAGAATAAAAAAAATCCCACGAAATTCAGTTCAACGTCACGTATGTATGGCGCCTGCACCCAGCACATCACCGCGCATGCGCTACAGCGGTGCTGCTGTGCCCCGCTAACGTTCAGTACAGTACAGTACAGTACAGTACAGTACAGTACAGTACAGTACAGTACAGTACAGTACAGTACAGTACAGTACAGTACAGTACAGTACAGTACAGTACAGTACAGTACAGTACAGTACAGTACAGTACAGTACAGTACAGTACAGTACAGTACAGTACAGTACAGTACAGTACAGTACAACGTCACGTATGTATGGCGCCTGCACCCAGCACATCACCGCGCATGCGCTACAGCGGTGCTGCTGTGCCCCGCTAACGTTCATTACAGTACAGTACAGTACAGTACAGTACAGTACAGTACAGTACAGTACAGTACAGTACAGTACAGTACAGTACAGTACAGTACAGTACAGTACAGTACAGTACAGTACAGTACAGTACAGTACAGTACAGTACAGTACAGTACAGTACAGTACAGTACAGTACAGTACAGTACAGTACAGTACAGTACAGTACAGTACAGTACAGTACAGTACAGTACAGTACAGTACAGTACAGTACAGTACAGTACAGTACAGTACAGTACAGTACAGTACAGTACAGTACAGTACAGTACAGTACAGTACAGTACAGTACAGTACAGTACAGTACAGTACAGTACAGTACAGTACAGTACAGTACAGTACAGTACAGTACAGTACAGTACAGTACAGTACAGTACAGTACAGTACAGTACAGTACAGTACAGTACAGTACAGTACAGTACAGTACAGTACAGTACAGTACAGTACAGTACAGTACAGTACAGTACAGTACAGTACAGTACAGTACAGTACAGTACAGTACAGTACAGTACAGTACAGTACAGTACAGTACAGTACAGTACAGTACAGTACAGTACAGTACAGTACAGTACAGTACAGTACAGTACAGTACAGTACAGTACAGTACAGTACAGTACAGTACAGTACAGTACAGTACAGTACAGTACAGTACAGTACAGTACAGTACAGTACAGTACAGTACAGTACAGTACAGTACAGTACAGTACAGTACAGTACAGTACAGTACAGTACAGTACAGTACAGTACAGTACAGTACAGTACAACGTCACGTATGTATGGCGCCTGCACCCAGCACATCACCGCGCATGCGCTACAGCGGTGCTGCTGTGCCCCGCTAACGTTCAGTACAGTACAGTACAGTACAGTACAGTACAGTACAGTACAGTACAGTACAGTACAGTACAGTACAGTACAGTACAGTACAGTACAGTACAGTACAGTACAGTACAGTACAGTACAGTACAGTACAGTACAGTACAGTACAGTACAGTACAGTACAGTACAGTACAGTACAGTACAGTACAGTACAGTACAGTACAGTACAGTACAGTACAGTACAGTACAGTACAGTACAACGTCACGTATGTATGGCGCCTGCACCCAGCACATCACCGCGCATGCGCTACAGCGGTGCTGCTGTGCCCCGCTAACGTTCAGTACAGTACAGTACAGTACAGTACAGTACAGTACAGTACAGTACAGTACAGTACAGTACAGTACAGTACAGTACAGTACAGTACAGTACAGTACAGTACAGTACAGTACAGTACAGTACAGTACAGTACAGTACAGTACAGTACAGTACAGTACAGTACAACGTCACGTATGTATGGCGCCTGCACCCAGCACATCACCGCGCATGCGCTACAGCGGTGCTGCTGTGCCCCGCTAACGTTCAGTACAGTACAGTACAGTACAGTACAGTACAGTACAGTACAGTACAGTACTGTACAGTACAGTACAGTACAGTACAGTACAACGTCACGTATGTATGGCGCCTGCACCCAGCACATCACCGCGCATGCGCTACAGCGGTGCTGCTGTGCCCCGCTAACGTTCAGTACAGTACAGTACAGTACAGTACAGTACAGTACAGTACAGTACAGTACAGTACAGTACAACGTCACGTATGTATGGCGCCTGCACCCAGCACATCACCGCGCATGCGCTACAGCGGTGCTGCTGTGCCCCGCTAACGTTCAGTACAGTACAGTACAGTACAGTACAGTACAGTACAGTACAGTACAGTACAGTACAGTACAACGTCACGTATGTATGGCGCCTGCACCCAGCCCATCACCGCGCATGCGCTACAGCGGTGCTGCTGTGCCCCGCTAACGTTCAGTACAGTACAGCACAGTACTGTACAGTGTACTGTACTGTACTGTACTGACGTGTTACGTAAATAAATACATTTTTACCATTGTCACTCGAAAAAGGGCATTTTATTCATCGATAACAGTGAATAAAACTCGCTTTTACTCACAAGAGAATAAAAACATTTTGAATTTGGAACAAGCACGAACTATACAAACTATGTACAAAAATAAATGAAGCGTACTGAAAGTACGTACTGGCTGGCTAGATGGAGCTATTCCTTAGAAGCTATAATTTTTTTTTTTTTTTTTAATGTCCCGCTAGCTTTAGTTCTTTTCAATCTGTTATCGTCGTTGTTTTAATTTACTCGTATATAAAATCATCGTGTTTTTTATGGATCTTGTGGTTTGCAGTAAATACTTAATGGAAAATGAGACACTTAATACCACTGACTTCGAAATCATTTCGTTCTGAAGCAGCAATTATGGTAGAAAATTTGTTACCGCCAAAAATGGGATACATATAAATAACATAACATCACGCCTTGTTTCCCCGAAGGGTTGGGCAGAGGTGTACCTTTAGTTCACCCACATTTCGCCAGTTATGTTTTTAAGTCCCATGTAATAGGGGTTGAGCCTATTGTCATCAATCGGACACAATTCTAGACTCCAGGTTGCTATTGAGAAATTCCTGTTGGAAAAACCCATTAATACTTTGCCCGACATGGGAATCGAACCCAGGACCTCTTGCTCAGCAATAGCGCTTGCGACCACTAGACCAACGAAGCAAAAATTGTGTATAAATACTACAACTACGACAGATAAATATAAATACTACAACTACGACAGATAAATATAAATACTATACTACTATTTATTTTCTCGCAGTCAATGGTAAAAAGTTGAGTACACAACTCGTGAAAAAAATAATTTATCTCGGTCCTTGTATCCCTCGCTCCGCTCAGGATTCAAATCTAGAATCCATCGCTGCTCTCGGGATCCAACTTGGTCCCTCGAATTAAATTCCCTTTTTTTTTCACTTATCGTATAATCTACTATTTAATTATGGGGGTAACTCTTGGGAGGCAAAAAAAAATAGCCTATGTCCAGATCTGGGTTATGGCCACCCCTGTGCCAAATTTCATTCATCTGTTCAGCCGTTTAGCGCGAAAGTGTAACAAAGAAGCAGTCACTTTCACATTTATAATATTAGTTCGGATAAGGGAGGGCCTGATCTCTGAAACTACTGAGCCTAAACTGCAGAAAATAATATATACAGGAAAAGTTTTTATCCACTGCGCAAATTTTGACAAATTAAACTTAAACGAGTTTTATTAAACATACTTTTTTTTTATTTTGATACGTCATAGTACAAAAAAAAAAAGTTATCGTTAACGAAAGATGTTTACTTTAAAAGTGGTTGCATGGCTACCCGGCGGCGAGCGGCGAAGCGGAACGCGCGAAAGTACCTGCCTATCAGCTGTTCGCTCGCTCGATTCGCCGGCGTAGGTATTTACGTGGGCTACAATACTTACAATGTATTGATCGCTAATTTTATCAGATTCGAACTAGACTTTTTTATGTTTAGGCCGTGACCTGAAGTTATTTGAAGAGTAATTCCAATTTTTCCTTCATACTTTAATGGGCTTAGGACCATCAAAATACAGAAAATAAAGCATTATTATCAATTAAATTTACATTACTTAGTACCTTATGCCGCTAAAATGGTCTTTTCCTTTCACGGGGTTAAGGATTCCATGGGCTTTCACCACTCAGTACATACACTCGCACCATCTCATAAAACTCGCGGTTAGTGAAGTCTGACATCGTGACCGGTAGGTCTGTACAAGTACGACACACGTGCAGCGCGGGAAAGCGATTAGACGCGACGTCACACGACAGCGCGTGCGATGAGCGAACTGTCGGTCAGGGTCACAGCGCCCGGCGCGCGGGCGTCGCCTTGCCGCCCGGGGAGGGAGGGGAGGTTCAACACCGCGCCGCTTGGGCCGGCCGCCGCGCCGCGCGCGTCGATTGATATTATAACGAATAGATTGTGTCCATATTTTGCTGATTTAAAGTAGGATAAAAAAAAATATGTTGAGTAAATAATGGAAATGTGTTCTATTACTGATTTTGAACCACCAAAAAAATTTGCGCACTGGTTAAAAAAAAATCCTGTATATAGATAACAGGACCCCCTAATAAGAAGTCTATGGTTCTAAAATAACATGGCACATCTTTCAATATTGAACGTAAACTTACATGTGCAGCAGGAATGTATTGGAGAATATTTTTTCAACTACAATGTTAAGTTTTTTTTGAGTTTAATTAATCCCAATCCCGACTACAGAACCCTTCATTGTGCGTGGTCCGACACGCACTTGGCTGGTTTTAAAAAATTTGATATTAAAATATCTATTCCGTCTGTGAAGTTACACCAACTCAATATAGGCCCTGTAATTTATCAGACTTGGCCCCACTATTTATTTACCATGTGTTTTCATACAGGATGAACAGAACACAGAAGCGTTGGCAGCATGCGGCGCTGCGCTGGAGCTGCAGAGAGACGCGCGAGTGTTGTGTGACCGCGGGGACGCACTGCTGGGGCTGGACATGTTCGACGATGGTAAGTGCTAGCTGCAGAGAGACGCGCGAGTGTTGTGTGACCGCGGGGACGCACTGCTGGGGCTGGACATGTTCGACGATGGTAAGTGCTAGCTGCAGAGAGACGCGCGAGTGTTGTGTGACCGCGGGGACGCACTGCTGGGGCTGGACATGTTCGACGATGGTAAGTGCTAGCTGCAGAGAGACGCGCGAGTGTTGTGTGACCGCGGGGACGCACTGCTGGGGCTGGACATGTTCGACGATGGTAAGTGCTAGCTGCAGAGAGACGCGCGAGTGTTGTGTGACCGCGGGGACGCACTGCTGGGGCTGGACATGTTCGACGATGGTAAGTGCTAGCTGCAGAGAGACGCGCGAGTGTTGTGTGACCGCGGGGACGCACTGCTGGGGCTGGACATGTTCGACGATGGTAAGTGCTAGCTGCAGAGAGACGCGCGAGTGTTGTGTGACCGCGGGGACGCACTGCTGGGGCTGGACATGTTCGACGATGGTAAGTGCTAGCTGCAGAGAGACGCGCGAGTGTTGTGTGACCGCGGGGACGCACTGCTGGGGCTGGACATGTTCGACGATGGTAAGTGCTAGCTGCAGAGAGACGCGCGAGTGTTGTGTGACCGCGGGGACGCACTGCTGGGGCTGGACATGTTCGACGATGGTAAGTGCTAGCTGCAGAGAGACGCGCGAGTGTTGTGTGACCGCGGGGACGCACTGCTGGGGCTGGACATGTTCGACGATGGTAAGTGCTAGCTGCAGAGAGACGCGCGAGTGTTGTGTGACCGCGGGGACGCACTGCTGGGGCTGGACATGTTCGACGATGGTAAGTGCTAGCTGCAGAGAGACGCGCGAGTGTTGTGTGACCGCGGGGACGCACTGCTGGGGCTGGACATGTTCGACGATGGTAAGTGCTAGCTGCAGAGAGACGCGCGAGTGTTGTGTGACCGCGGGGACGCACTGCTGGGGCTGGACATGTTCGACGATGGTAAGTGCTAGCTGCAGAGAGACGCGCGAGTGTTGTGTGACCGCGGGGACGCACTGCTGGGGCTGGACATGTTCGACGATGGTAAGTGCTAGCTGCAGAGAGACGCGCGAGTGTTGTGTGACCGCGGGGACGCACTGCTGGGGCTGGACATGTTCGACGATGGTAAGTGCTAGCTGCAGAGAGACGCGCGAGTGTTGTGTGACCGCGGGGACGCACTGCTGGGGCTGGACATGTTCGACGATGGTAAGTGCTAGCTGCAGAGAGACGCGCGAGTGTTGTGTGACCGCGGGGACGCACTGCTGGGGCTGGACATGTTCGACGATGGTAAGTGCTAGCTGCAGAGAGACGCGCGAGTGTTGTGTGACCGCGGGGACGCACTGCTGGGGCTGGACATGTTCGACGATGGTAAGTGCTAGCTGCAGAGAGACGCGCGAGTGTTGTGTGACCGCGGGGACGCACTGCTGGGGCTGGACATGTTCGACGATGGTAAGTGCTAGCTGCAGAGAGACGCGCGAGTGTTGTGTGACCGCGGGGACGCACTGCTGGGGCTGGACATGTTCGACGATGGTAAGTGCTAGCTGCAGAGAGACGCGCGAGTGTTGTGTGACCGCGGGGACGCACTGCTGGGGCTGGACATGTTCGACGATGGTAAGTGCTAGCTGCAGAGAGACGCGCGAGTGTTGTGTGACCGCGGGGACGCACTGCTGGGGCTGGACATGTTCGACGATGGTAAGTGCTAGCTGCAGAGAGACGCGCGAGTGTTGTGTGACCGCGGGGACGCACTGCGGGGGCTGGACATGTTCGACGATGGTAAGTGCTAGCTGCAGAGAGACGCGCGAGTGTTGTGTGACCGCGGGGACGCACTGCTGGGGCTGGACATGTTCGACGATGGTAAGTGCTAGCTGCAGAGAGACGCGCGAGTGCACACTGTGTAATTTTGCTTCAATTGCGGACACCTGTATTTTATCCCTTCATCCTACAGATCCAGCGAAGAACTAAAACTTCTGGGAAGGAACCATGACTTTATTATGATTAGATTTAAAGTTATGCTGACGGACGTCAGCAAAAAACTATTTTTATTTGTACATTTCAAAATAATGATATGATTTACATCGATCATTGTTTTATTACAGTAAAAGTACAATATCTAATAAAAGAAAATCTATCTAATAGTAGAAATAAGCAGTACCTTTGTACTCATAATTATGTTTATGTCGTATTTGTATCAATTTTACTGTGTGTACATAAATAATAAAATAAATAAATAAATAAATATCTAACTCCATACAAAGTTTAGGCATTGCATCTACGATG
Source organism: Agrochola macilenta (assembly GCA_916701695.1). NCBI lineage: Eukaryota > Metazoa > Arthropoda > Insecta > Lepidoptera > Noctuidae > Agrochola > Agrochola macilenta. The sequence continues at coordinate 816,618 of OU753554.1, read as the reverse complement.
TACAAAGAGAAATCGTTTTTTTTTTTTTTTTTTCACTAATTTGCGGTTTTCTCCGTATTCCTATCGATTCCGTATCTGATTTTAATACTAAGCATGCATAATATAGTTTTTAACAACACAAAATAAAAAGCAAATACGTTAAGTGGGACTTCGGAAATATTAAATTTCTAAAGTTTCCATAGAATTTCTATGGAAATAGGGTTGTCAAATTGCATATACCTATTTATTTTATTCAAATGGAAAAAAATATTAAATAAAATTGTTAATGCCGTTTCATTTTCTTTACTCTTCGACATGCGAAGATATTAAAACTTCTTCAGATGGTAAAATCATATCTTGTCATCAGAGCTAACGACCGATTCTTTTAACAGCACTCCGAGATCAAAGATAGTCTAAAGCCAAATATTGTTTTTCTTTATAAAAACTGACTGCTTTCTGTGATAATCCTTGTACTTCTTTTCACATTTGCTTATGTATTTCGTCAGTGTATTTTGAATATTTTTGAGGTATTCCTAATAATATCAGGAATACCTTTCGGATAAATGGCATTCATGACAATTTCGGTAAGCTGAGTAACATCCAAATCTATTGGTCGAATTTTAGGGCCTTGCAACCGAGCATTTGATTCCAATATTTTTAAGACCTCAAGACGAGTCAACTTCAACTGTATATTCGTCGTACAGGTAGCACTTATTGCTGCGCAACAATTTTCATTCTCGGTAGAATGATAGTCTGCCACTCGCTAACCAACATGAGGGTTGCACCCCCCCCCCCCCCCCCCCCCGCACAATGGGTGAAGTCCTGCGGTCTTTAACAAAAAATTGAATAAATTTTTTCAAGAACTTTTCGTGTTTGTGAATGCAAAACAAAAAAAAAACAGCCATGTTGTACTGCCTTGACCCCAAACGTCCTCGTTTTTAATGATATCAATTAATTCAAAATGCATATTTAACTGATATCAATTAATACCTATTTCTATTTCTCTTCTGCAGCCATCCAGTCATTCAAAGAGGCATTAGAATTAGAAGAAGGTCTGCAGCGCGCGAAGGACGGACTCAGTCGCGCGCAGAAACTGCAGAAACAGTCGGAGCAGAGGGACTACTACAAAATATTAGGAGTTAAGAGGTGAGTTCACTCATGGCTCTCAATTTAGAATGATCACACCCTTACAGTTTAGCCATATCCGTCATATTAATCACGCCGACAAAGTGGTAAAAAAAAATTGTAGGATACCTCCCTTGCACGTAAATGGGGATGTTTTTTTTTTCTGGTTTACCCCTTGGTGTGGGTTATCGTTGAATAGGCGGTTCAAAAATATTGAGTGTCTAATAAAACCATTTTTCGATTCAGGGATCCGTTTGCGTAATATTAAGCTGCAAATTTTTGTTAGTTAAGTGTCTCATCCCCCTGCCAGATAAATGGTTGTTTTTGGATATGTGAAAAAAATCACGGCAGTAGTTTGTGTAACGAAGTTAAAAGGAAAACTATCACAGCTAAGTAGGCTTTACAAGTTAACAAGTAATAGCCGACCAACTTATATTTGCAGTTGCAATGTTTATGAGAACATGTTTTTCAACTACAATGTTAAGTTTGTTCTTGTGATAAATTCATCCCAACTACGGAACCCTTCATTGTGCGTGGTCCGACAGGCACTTGGCCGGTGTTTTATTTTGAACAAATCTCAAATGAATACATATTTTGTTATAAAACTCAACTCATGCCACGCTTCAAATCATCTTTGTATCATAATTTTAACAATACACATACATTAACTCACGCCTTATTCCCATGGGGTATGCAGAAACTACAGAACGCCACCGCAACCTCGCCACATACTCCTTTTGCTTCGTTTGCTTTAAACAACAATGTAATGTTACATGATCAGGTCGGCCACTAAGCAGGAGGTGATCAAGGCGTACCGCAAGGCGGCGCAGAAGTGGCACCCCGACAACTTCCAGGGAGACGACAAGAAGCTGGCGGAGAAGAAGTTCATCGACATCGCCGCCGCCAAGGAGGTACTACACTTATAATTATTACTGAATTGACCTATTGGAGACACTTTAGAATGTACCATCAGCCAGATTCGTCAATCACGATGAGTTTTCAATTTTCGATTGCAAGAAAATACAGCGCGAACGCTGTAATAATTTCGACGTCTGCCATTGCCGAAAGTCGAAAGCGATGTCAGTGGTAGGGACTGCCCTGTGTGGGTGCCCTGCCACGTGGACACACATTCCTCTCGATCCTGCTACGGCAGTATTTAGGGAATTATGGTAAGTGAGGCATTCGTTTTCGAGGGGTCTAAAGCCGATACTGAGGTCAAAATGTAAATCCAAGCTGGCGGCTGCGAAATTTTTTTTTTTTTTTTTTAAATGATACTTTAGAAGGGAGTTCGTTCCTGACGGGGTTCCCTCGAACGCACACGTTTTTTTTAAGTGAAACCTTTCGGTGCGTTGAGTAATTTTCGGTAGAGGAAAACTTATGGGCGTCACCAACATACTAATGTTAACAGTACCCATAATGTAGCTATGAGTATGACGTGTTGCGCTTGTTGTTGCTCGGAGTAATATGATTTATCAATTTGTTATGCCTAATGTAAAATGAACACGAGAAGAAGCGTAAGACAAATAAACAGTTTCATTTAAATATTATAACATTATTTATTTAATAAAAATATAAATATCTATAAATCATAAGTATAACAATAAATTAAAGTTGGATTTAAATTCCAATTAGATATTGACTATAACAATTTTTGCTCTAAGTTGAACGGATCAAAGTGGGTTAGTCCGACTATAAACAAAGCGACCGCGCCAACTCTACGCACACATGTACGTGTTTTGTGTGATCGATTTTAGCAAAGAATTTACCTAAACTTGACTTCCCGCGCTAGACGTAAACGCTCTTAAGACCTAGGCCCATGGTGTGCTAAAAAATATGAATTAAAAATCTCGACTAATTACAAAGTTATGCAACAACTCGTTATCTGATGTGCTTACATATTATAAAACAAAGTCCCCGCCACGTCTGTTTGTCGGTCTGAACGCGATAAACACTAAAACTACCGGACAGATTTTCAAACGTTTTTCACCAATGGGCGGAGTGATTCATGAAGAAGGTTTAGGTGTAAAGTTCATTAAGGTTTTGTGTACATTGGCTGAAATATAATGATGATTGTTGAAGATGACGGACTGGGAGCGTTAACGTTACCCCACACTAAGAATTTTTTCCTGTATCGTGGGTGCGTTTACAAACATAGAAACTCACATACACTAACACCCAGACCCGGAACAACTACTTGCAGATCATACAAATATTTGTTCCTTGCGGGGATCGAACCCGCGACACGTTGCACAGCAGTCGATCTCTCAGCCACTGCGCTTTACAGGCGTGACCCGCGTAAACTGTAAGAGATACATAAAATTAATGTTCTACAGGATTGTACATTCTAAAAAGTTCAATAAAAAAGTCCACGATAGCATATATGTTTATCTTCTAAAGATGATCTAAAGTAATAATTTTTATTTTTCACAAATTGATAAAAATTTAATTGTTTGTTGTCGAAGCTATTTTGACCGGTATTATATTAATCTTTATCCAATATTTTTTTTATTTAAATTGGGTAATAAATATTATATAAAAATAGATTAAAATATGTCTTGACATCATATCATTTAAATTAATACTTTAAAAGATATTTATTTTATTTTATATCACAAGATTTAAAATTACGTCAATGATCTTTTCCTCGGCTATTAGGTATACGATCATTGCTTCGCTTTCTTTTAATCCCGGTAGTACGTTTCCGTGGGATATTTTCCGACATCGACGCGGGCGAAAGCTAGTAATCTGAAACTTAACTTGTGCATGTTTGTTACTCAATCAAAGCGGGGGCTGCTAGTATTTCATATTGATTAATTAGTCAGAACAGCGCAATATTTGACAGCTATTCGCGACGTTGCCAGCTCGCAGAACACACAGTAACAGTGAGGGTCCCGCAGGTGCTGACGGACCCGGACAAGCGCGCCACGTTCGACGCGGGCGCCGACCCGCTGGACCCGGACGCGGCGCGCGGCGGGGCGCACAACCCCTTCCACCACTTCCAGCACGGCTCGCCCTTCCAGTTCAAGTTCCACTTCAACTAGGCGCGAGTGGACCGGGGCACGGACAACAAACTCGGCGACGGATGGACATTATGTTATACGAGACTTTTTATCGACGTGTGTGCTGTGTTGTATACAGGGCCTTGTTGATTAGCTGACGAAACTTCACAAATGACGGTTTCATAAAATAATAATTTTAAGTAAACCGTTGATCGTGGCCCGCGTATCACGCCAAAACATGATTTTTGTTCCTTTCTCTTTTTTTTATTGCTAATACCCAGACACCTGTCATGTCTGTGAAGTTTCATCAAATACTAGTGAAGACCTAGTATAACTTACGAAGATACTTATACAGGCCAAAAGCAAGGTATTTGAAAGTGTCCAACAGCAGTCACGCATTTGCCTTACGTCATATGCCATACTTCAGTTAATCCTTCTCTACTCTACAAGTTTACGTCGGACAGTCAACTACAATAACTACAATAATTCAACAAACTACTTATAACTGTGATATTGTAATAAAATTATATCAAACGTTTTGTTCAGATTAACACTCGAAGTTCTGTCGTCCACCGAATTGTAAATATTGTATAATTACTTTGTAATGCGATTGTAGCTATCTAATGAATTGTGAGCTTCGTTAGAAAGCGGCTTTCCATCATTATAGGGTGTAAGGTTACTGGAACTGGACATCTTAACTTAACAAGGTTCGTCTTTCAGTGTTATACCTTACACGTTGTAATGACGAAGAGGGTACTTCACGAAATTAAAGTTTTTACGAGAAATAATATAAGGATTATATTAAGTTAGGAGTGACCATTGTTTTTCTTATACTTTGATCTCCTAAATTATTTGAATATTGTTTAAAAAAAAAATTGTCATGCTAGATATCTTGCTATATTATAAAACTGATAAATTATCACAATCGGTATACTATTATTAAAATGCTTATAACTTTACATAAAAAATTGGAATGTTTTCGTACTAATAACTATTAACACTTACAAGTACAAAAGGGCATTTGTTATAAACTTTATGAGTTAATAACTTTTACATTTTCATTTCCCATGCTTATGTGGAGTGGACCTTATTGATATTGTCAGTAAGATTGAGTATCGCACATGCCATGCGCCAAATTACGAAGTGTCCTTCTATGTACCGTCTACATTTTCAATATTAATTAAATTGTATAATTGTGGTATTACATTATACTGGCTTTATTGTTGGAATGTTGAAGTCGCTTAAAATATTTAGCAGTACTGTAGCGACAAACTGATGTTCTACTCCACCTCATTTTGTCGCTGGTACCTATTCAAACCCAATTTGTAAATAAAGATATCACTTAGCTGTGGTCAGTTATCTACTACCAATGTTATGTCCATAGTTGGTTCAGACGAGGACCGAATTGTTTGCCAGATGTTGATTCAAATACGAAGGAAATATTCAAACACTTGAAATATAAGTTTTTTTTGCATTTCGAGGTACTTGCAGTCGATGAATAAATAAATATTTATTTATTAATAAGTTATTTTGTTGTGATTTCTTAAATCTTTGTAAATATTATAGGAATATAAGATAGTGTAAAACGTTCATGTTTATTTATTTATTTTATCCAAACATTTAAATTCGTTCACAAATATCCGAGATTTCATCAAAAATTTTAAATTTTGATTACTTTAATATCGATAGTATAAAAACGCGACAATATTCGAGTATAAGGTAAGATTAAGATTACAATAAATATTAAATCCTAGCAATACAAGGTAAATAGACACAAACTATCCTATACTATAAAATAGGAGCACGTTTCACGGCTCGTCGTCAGTCCATAAAATCTTCGGTTTCCTTCCCTCCCTGAGTTTCCTGGCGACCCTCTCGATCTCGTTGCTGAGCTTGGTCTTGTCCTCTTCCTTCTCGCAAATGTACCGGTGGCGCAGCGCGCAGTCCTGGCCGCGGTAGGCGAGCGCGGCGGGGCCCGAGGGGCCGGCGGGGCCCGCGCCGGCGGGGCCCGCGGGGCCCGCGGGGTCGCTGACCCAGGCGAGGCAGCGCCCCCCGCCCGCGATGTCCTGCGCCGTCCCGTTGCCGGCCACGGGTCGCGCCGAGTGCGCCCAGATCCACAGCAGGCCTGGGTTCAGACCGCCCGTCCAGAAGTCTCCTCCTAAACATTGAAGGAATTCTATGTTAAGTACACAAATGTCGGTCATCTACTTCCACTGTGTTCTCCAATGTCGGTGTCCTTTACTTAGTCTCACAAGGTTAACGGACGTGTGAGTAAGCAATATTAAATAGCAAATGTGTAGTCTACAACATCGATTCAATCTTATGAATTAACCACAGCTATGATGACATCACTTCTTATTTAATTAAAAATAACTGTTAGGTACTTGGGTTAAAACATAAAAGGCAACCTAATCAGTTCACTACTTACATGGTCACGGTCAGCAACGAAAGTCTTAATTGTTGGCCAAATAAATTTAAAATAATTGGAACAGATGTAATAATAAAAACACAAACACAGCTATCACATGAAATGATGAAAAGCAGTGTATCCCCGTTATATTATAGTTCTCTTTGAGTATATCGAATACCATGGGTCAAATATAATTTAAAAATAAAAAAAAACTGCCTGCTACTGTTGGTCCAGTTTAGTTGCTGATTGCTGACCTTATTACAACGACTAAAATGATATTCTTGCGGTATGCTAAACAATAATAACGTAGGTACGTACCAAGGAGTCCAGTGATCATAATTTAAACTAAATGCACCTGCGCTTGCTTGTTAAATATGCCGTTGACCTAAGCTAACCTTCCCGACGAATGTAGCAGACAACCATGACTGACTTTAACGTGGTACCCACAAGTGTGTGTAAGTGTGTGTAACTAACTGCCGGTACTTCTTCAAAATGGTTATAGACACACATATTATTATAAGTTATAACATAATAACATGTTTGAAGCCCTGTTAGAGGCAGACAATATTGTAATATTATGTATTTTAAGGTTTACCAAACAATGTTTCGTTGTTGGTTTACTTGGCAATAGAATATGATTTTGATGAGTGGAAGATATAAATATGTTGAATGCTACGTATTTGTTGATAAAAGTTGTGAATAAATTACTTGTTTTTATTCATTTTATGCATTGGAAAAAGTGGTGATAGTTGCACAGTATTGGCAACTTTGAGCGAAGCTTCGCTAAGAATCTGCCGGTCAATACAATATTGGGAATAATTCTTCTAGCTATACAGTGTAGCAAAGCGTACACAATCGATCCCGACAGTAAGCACACCAAGGCTCTGATGTGTTTGAACAACCAGACACATTTAACAAGCGAGCACATTTTCGGTACACTTCCGTTTGTGTGTCCGCTGAGTCCGCTCCCACGATTGTGAGGAACTTCACCGGGACTTATAAGAATGGATCCACGGTTTGTATTAAGGTCTCCATTCGCAGCGGGAAATAGTACAAAATATAATTCATTTTCATTTAATAATTAGATAGGTAATTATAATTAATTAGGTAGTAGTTACCTACAAAGTAGGTTTTAATGATTGAAATTGAATGTCAGAAAAGAGTTAAGAAAGGATAGCATGGAGCACAGTTTAATAATTTTTAATATTTTCAAAAACTCTGGGTACAATGTAGGTCGGTTGAAAACCCTCAATATCAATTTCTGGCTGTCCATATTATCCAAGACCCAAGTCGACAACAATATTCAGTAGTGTCACTGTGTCAAGTCAAGCTCACCTTTAAGTTTCTTGTTGCTGAAGATGCTAGCGCTGAGCTGTTCCTTCTCCCGGTCGGAGTCGATCTCCAGCAAGTTGCTCTTGAGGCGGCGGCACCCGTAGCTGGCGCCCTTCCAGTTGACGGCGTCGGTCGACACGTGGTAGCAGCCGGCGCCCACGCGCGTGAAGTTCTCCGCGCACGGCTCTGATGACATGTGACATTTACCTCACTGGACTTTCTCTTGAATGAATGGCGAAAGTGTTTTGTATCGGAATGATAATGTAGGATAATAAAACTTGTTTGCACGAATGTGTTATAATCATAGGTACCAGCCGGAGATTTTGAGCATAGCCGTGTGTGAGTCAGTTTGAAAGATGATCGTCTACATGACATTATGATGTTACATCGACAGCATTTTTTCCGCGATCGCCATTAAACAAATCCGACCGAAACTATGTAGTAGCTTTTACGTAACAGACACACATTATGCGACCACTAAACACGTCGCTAAATGTCAAGTCACAATACTGTAGTGTAGGTACTTATTAACATGTGTGCATCATGATCTGCACATCTGATGATATCAATATCTAATGACGATAAAACAAAAACAAAAAGATTTTCTATACTCATAATTTCAAGTAAGTGGGTAGTAACCTACCTACATAAGAACTACGTCGACCGAAGTCTCGCTGTAATTACTTGAAATTAATAGTTTTTTTTTTTCAGTTTGTTGTAATTTGTTAACGAAACCCATCACGTCTACGCAGTTTCGCTAGCTAAGTTAAGTTGACCCAGTATCCTCACCCTCTTTAGAGTCAACTCCAGCCACCATCAGATGCACGCTCTCCTCCAGCTTCCGTAGCCTTTTTTCAAACATGTCGGCGCGCCACACCAGCTTCTCAATAGCCCCCAGCAGGTACAGATCGGTCTCGGAAACCTGCTTCTGCGGCGGTTGGCGGTTCTCATCCACGCGGTCCACTGCGTGACTGTGCACAGGGATCGGCTGGTTTTGGACCGGTGCCGGCTAAGGAGAGTTGGGGAACCAATGTAAGTCGGGCATTGTTCTAGTTAGTGTTCATCGATCGTGGTAGATTAACAACAGACCACGATCGATGAACACTAGCAATAAAAAAAAAATATGCAAAATATTTAAAAACATTTAATTAGGACACGTACGAGGGGTGTTCAATAAATAGTGAGATTCAGTAAGACGCAATTATCTTTTATTATATGTTATTTTATTTTTCGACGTAGTCACCTTTCAGGTTTATACACTTTGTATATCTTTTCTCTAATCCTAAAATCCCTTTCTAAAAAAATCTTCCTGATCCCTTAAAAAATCATTTACGGCGGCGACTACTCCGTCATCATCTTCGAATCAGAACCCCTGAGATGTTCCTTTAAGCGCGGAAATAGGTAGAAATCACTAGGAGCAAGGTCCGGTGAATATGGAGGATGTTCCATCAATTCGAAGCCAGCTTCTTGAATGGCAGCCATCGCAACTCTGGACTTGTGCGCAGGGGCGTTATCTTGGTGAAACAAAACAACTTTAGCGAGTTTGCCACGCCGTTTCTTGCGTATTTCCTCACGCAACTTTGTTACTTGTCCTGCGTACATAGTCCCCGTAATAGTGGCTCCATGATTAAGATATTCGATCATTACCACCCCTTGGCTGTCCCAGAAAAGAGAGCCCATATTCTTTCCGGCGGATGGCATCGCCTTAAATTTCGTTGGAGTTGGAGATGACGGTCGCTTCCAAGTCATGGACTGTTGTTTCGTTTCCGGGTCATAATGGTGAAGCCATGTTTCGTCCATAGTTATGAATCGAGCCAAAAATCGGTCAGGATCTTGTTGTAACAAATCCAAACAGCTTTGTGAAATTCTCAGTCGAGTTTGTTTCTGCGCGTCAGAAAGCATTCTGGGCACCCAGCGCGCTGACACTTTTTTCATACCCAAATGGTCGTTTATAATATTATGGACACTTCCTATCGAAATCTTTACTTCTTCAGCTATAAAACGAACAGTGACAGGGCGTCCCGTTCGTGGGTCGTCGTTAGTGGAATTTCTTCCTCGCTTGAACTCAGCACACCAACGCGCAACCGTAGAATATGGAGGAGCATGAACCCCTAATGTTGCTCTCAAGTCTTGATTTACCTGCTCCGTAGTAAAATTTTTCAAGCAGAGATATTTTATTACCGCGCGAACTTCAATTTTATCCATTTTTAAGAACACGTTCCGAAGCGACGCAAACAATAGACTTCTACTTTTAAAAAACAAAAGAGAATTAATTGCTTTTTTTATTATCATCTTAACTAATGTCTGGGCTATGCCTGCCAGTATTTATTTTTTTCTTTCCAAGGAGAAAGTATCGCATTCTCACTATTTATTGAACACCCCTCGTAGGTAGGTACGTACTTAATTTGCATTGTTTTGTACGTAATGAAATGAAATTGTTTATTAATTATATCACTTTTACACGTCTTAATAAAAATATATAAAAAATTTGCTGGATGAGGTCGTCGTTTCCTATCTGACTACTCGGAGAAGAAAGACCGAAACAAACTCAGAGATCACAGTCTCTTTTAAAGTCCAGACATAATCTTGGTCAGACCATGAGGACCATGTAGATTAGTGTCTGAAATGGTCTTGTGAGGAACGAACCACACAGATAGACGTATAGATATTACCTACATATAAGATTAAAGGTAAGCACAAGTAGGTATTACATAAGTAAAACTTGTAAAGTAGAGGTACCTATCAGTGTTGATTGACTTTTGTTGCTGACCGTAGGTAGGTACCTACTTAATATGAAGCGGTATGTGGTCAATCAAATGGATTCATTGCTTTGAGACAACATAATAAAATTCTATTCAACTTGTGATTATCATATTTAGCTGTGGTAGGTAGGTAAGTCCTACTGGTAGAGTAAACAAACCCGGTTTTGTATTAAGAGCGTTTATTCTGAAAGTGGGCAACGTCGCAAATTGATGTCGAATATTTCGCTGTTTTGATTAGTTTGGCAATATTACTGTATGGAAATATGAAATGTGGTTAACTAGCAAACTAGAATATTAATAATGAACAGTAATATTGCCAAAATAATTAAAACAGGTAAATATATGACAGCTATAATTTTGCGACGTTGCTAACTTTTAGGATAAGCGCTCTTAATACAGGTCTCATAAATTATTGATACCTACCTACACAGGTAGGTAAAGCTAAATACCTAAGTCGGTATCGTAATTAGGAAGAAGGACTCACATAGCTTGGGCTTGGCTTGAATTTATCCTTGTACGGGTTGGGTGGTCTGTTGACGATCTTGCCGGTGGTGTGTTGTAGCGGGGGTGAGTGCTGCCACTCGTCGTAGGGCCGCGCGCCCGGCGGCAGCGGGTGGTTGGGGTGGTTGGGCTGCTTGCCGGGCTGCGGCGCGTGTGGTGGTGGTGGCGGGCTCAGCAGCGGCCCGTCCAAGCGGTCCGTCACGTAGTAGCCTTGCGCCGGGGGTAGCGCCATTATGCGACCTGGAAACGTTATTATGTCATGGTTTATTCCATAATTTTATTTTTATTGCCAATAGTATAGAATATCTCCTAATATTTTGCATAAAATATGGTAGGTAAGTACATAATTAAAGGTAACCATCATCCAGTTCGACGTCTCGCAACAAACTAGGTAGCTGAGTGGGTCTCACCTTGTCTCTCTCCGTGCTCGGGGGCACTGAGTGCCCACTGCTGCAGTACGGACATCCACGGTCCGTCGTCATCATGTAGTCCACACAAGTTCTGCGGCTCGCCGCACCAGTTCTCATGAACCAGTGAGCTGTTTTGGTCCGTCGTTGACGCAGAGCCTGCCAGGAACAGCAGGGCTGTCGCCGCGAGTGGAAACCGCAACATCTGGAACACAAGAGACAAGCGTTAAATATTGCCGGCCTAACCTAGGTACCTGCTTCCCTGTGTCTCGTAACCGTGCACAAGGAACAAAAACCAAAATCCTCAAAAACCTTTGGTTGCTATATGGTATCTACTTCAAATTATTTCTACTTCTGAGCGATACTTACAAAACCGCCAGAAGTTTTCGAACAACTGTCAACCATTTCGTATTAACCTACCCACATCCGTAAAGCCTAGATTCGTTTCTTTCCAAACAGTGTGAGTCACACACACCGCACGCTGCCTCTCGGCGCGTTGTTATCTATTACGTGCGATGGCCGGTGCAGGGTCAGGCCGGTTCACGCGGTTATTACGCAAGCGCAGGTGAAAGCGCAGCGCGGCGGACGCGGCCTGGCCCGCAAACACAAGGATTACATCGATCAACGGGGATGTCCAATACCAGGATATAAATGTGTATAATATAAGTACTATAGGTATATGCAGTTCCTCGATGAAATTGTGCAACCGATAAGTTGAATTTGAATTTGCGAGAACGCATAAACCTGGAACTGGTTTGGATTACGACAGAAGGGAGAAAGGCAAACAAGATCATGACCATGTGCCATAATTACTACCTAACTAACCTGCAGGGGCAAAAAATGTATTTCGCTTCGATTCCTGAAATAGGTATCCGCGCTCGCCTAGGCGGGCGTGGATCAAAAATATCAAACAAAAGCGCTATTTTATTTGCTACTCGTACCTAAACGATGCACTCATAAACTCTACTCCTAGTGAAAACCTAATTAAGTTTGCTAAATCAAGCATAAATATGCGAAATATTAATTACTTAGTTTACCTACCTGACATGAACTTTCTTTTCTTTATGCATACTTACTCAATAAAAAATCGCAACTCGCAGAAACGTCCAGAATTGGAAAGTTACATACCTTGTCTCCCAAAGCTGGTGAGTGAGCACTTTAATATTTGGCGAATAATATCACTTTTACTGCGTAGGTCGGTGCGGCGACGCGAGTCGCAACTGTTCTGCCGGAGACTCCGACGGTTATCCGAGAGTATTGATCGCTGGTCTGTTAGCTGCGCACTGAACGTACACGAGGAGAAATTGCCGCGTGTGTGGTGGTACCCCAGACGCGATCGAGAGTAGGTGGGGTATGGTTGCATGTATACGTGAAGTATGCTTAAGCTTTGCCAAATCTCGCGGATATATCGGCAAGCGGCATTGATGAATGGTGTCAATGATCTTAATGCACTTGGCATTGACAATATTTAAGAAACGGCAAGTAAGTATTTTAGGTAGCAGGTTAGGTAGGTACGTAAGATCGAGCATGAAGGTTCGTGCAGACTAGCGCGACTTGTCGCACGACGCGACACCGGTAATTTTTCTACCGTAAAGATTTCGGGTCGCATCACGCCGGTCTGCACGACGCTTAATACTTTTTTAATCTCAATTGGTATCTAGGCTGTAGATCGCGGGCTCGCCACAATTGTGGCGATAAGTCGCCGCAGGAGACGCCCCGGGCGTCGGGAGTCGCGAGCCGACTTCCGGCCACCGTAGGCGCGGGCTTGCGGACGGTGGGCAATGGGTAGCTCGCCGTCCGATAAGGACCAGGCCCGGGTCGACGGCGCGTTGTGTTCCACGCGCACCTCAAAGAGATGTCAGCACCAACTGACGGAGTCCGTAAGGGCCAATACCTGCCAGGGTTGCGAGTTTGTCCGAAAGGGATATCGCGGCCCCGGCACACAGGCAACGGAAGGAACACGTGTTTTTAGTCAGTAAAAGTCTGACACGCCCTCTCGCTCCGCCCAGAGCGTGAGAAGTCATTTGATGATTCCCATCCTAAAAAAAATAAAAAAAACGCCGTAGATCGCGAATTCGCGAGGGACCGACCTCATACTCAGCGTGTTTGCGTTGTGACTACTAGACCAACGGGGCAGTCAAGTTTAATTCAATTTAATTATTCAAAGGTCAGTTGTTAAAAGGGAAAACACTGAGATCTAAATAAATATTTTCAGAATTCATTTGCCGTGATTACCGTTAGTCATTTTCCTGATTGGTTAGATTCCCGTTTCGGGCAAAGTGTTATTGGGTTTTTCCATCTGGACTTAAACATTACTGGCAAAATATGGGTGTATTCGATGTGGGGCACTCGATACTGTTGCGTACTGATGTACACTGAGATTTCGAAGCGAAGATATAATACTGTTAATAGTAATTACATCTCTGCCAGACTCGTCGGAGAATACAGGCGTGATGTTATGTTATGTTTAAATTGAATAAACCCTGAGATTAGGCATTAAGTATTTCTTTGACATTTCAGTTTTAAAATTGCATGCTCTGTAACCATAATGTTGTGACCCAAATACACACATTCACTTCACGAGTGTTGGTCATTATTTCTCAGAAAGTTGTAAAACGAACGTAAGCAGCAACGTCAACAGTCAAATGTCCCAGGCAACAACACATACCTAGGTAGGTATGATTTAAACCCTGCACAAAGCAAATGACTTAGAGTCCGCGCCACCACTGAAGTCCGGCGGAAAATTGTGGAGCTACATTTTTATAAGAGCAATTTGATGCGATGACATAAAGACACTAGCGCCGCGTCTATTGGACTTGAGTGGTGGCGCGGACTCTATATAGGTACATCAAAAGTGTCTAGCGGTCAAGTAGGTACCTATTAATATTTATTAATTACTAGCTTTACCCGCCCCGACTTCGCACGGGTAGCACTAAACCCTACCTACTACCCTACCTACCCTACCTACCCTACCCTAATTTTCTCACTTAAACCTTAATTCTCGTTTAAACCTTCCCTGGACTATGACAAACATTTCAAAACCAAAATCAGCTAAATCGGCCCAGCCGTTCTCGAGTTTTAGCGAGACTAACGAACAGCAATTGATTTTTATATACGAGTATATAGATTTTTAGTGAATTTCACTATTTGAATAAAGAGTTTTGATTAAAAATAGAAAATCAACTGTCAATCAGGATTCCTATAAAAGTTTGTACTTAATTGCGTTTTTACAAAACCATTACAATTTCTGCATCGTGACTGAAAAAAAGCATCGAAATGGAGCGACGACATCATTTGACACGAGAATAGATGATGAGAGCTGCCGGAATGTTGCAAGCTGGTTCCAGGCACCGTACTGTGACTGTCGCTCTTGGCACTACACAGAGCGTCATAAGCCGCCTATGGACACGCTATCGTACCACGGGCAGCGTGGCCGAGCGTCATGGAGGACGACCTCGCATCACCACTCGCACGCAGGACTGGTACATCCAAAATACTGCTCCACGGAATCGTACCATGACCGCCATGACGTTGGCTACGAGACTCTACAGCTCTTCAGGCTTGCTGATAAGCGATCAAACCATCCGAAATCGTTTACTTGAAGTGGGTCTGCGTTCCCGAAGGCCGCTGAGAGTTCCACCTAAACAAACCCGCAATCGGGGCCCGATAAACACACACATTGGGAGGAAGAAGACTGGCGTTGTGTTTGCTTTTCCGACGAATCTCGTTTCGGTATCAGGCCGGGTACAACTGATACAAGACGTACTCGAGTTTGGAGGAACTCTGGACGTCAAGAACGTTTGTAATTTTGGCAGGAAGTTTAGTCATCATATGGAGGGGGAATAATAATGGTTTGGGCCGGTATTTGGATCAGTGGAAGAACCGATTTCATTTGGATCAGGGGCAACCTCAGATCAACTCAATGCTCAGATTTACGCGGAGAGGATTGTTTCAGTTGTTTCGTGATCATCCCTTTCCGAAGCCGGTTGGGTGATTCCTTTTGACTAATGCACGACAATGCACGTCCGTCCACAAACGGCTAGAGTCGTAACACGCACTCTTGCCGATGCTTGCATCAACGTTCTGCCGTGGCCTGCTCAATCGCCAGACCTCAACCCAATTGAGCACACATGGGATATGCTCCATACAAGAGCTGTGCCAAATATGGATGCCGTGCATACCCCACATTTTGTTACAAGGAACGTGGGCGGCCTGTCCTCAAAGTGATTTCAAGCATACCAAATCGCTGTGATTTTGTGATTCATGTCAATGGTGGAAACACAGTAAAAAAAAATATCTTTGCAATAAAAAAAATTAAAATCGTCTTTTTGCCGTTTAATTGATGATATTAACTTAGGTTAATTTCCCACAATTTGCAAAAATTTCAATTTTTAATTATAAGTAAATAATTATTAATTTACAAAATATAAGGTTATATTGTTAACGGGGAATTAGGAATTAAAGTAAGAATCCTTATTGACTAGATTTGTTAAATATTAATTGGATAATTTTAATTGTTAAATAATTAGTTATGATGTCTTGAATGTCTCAGCTCTCAGCACGCGTAGCTGACCTTGTAACGATAATTGTTAGCTGATGTTGCAAAACGCTGCGCGCGCAACTCAACGTCATTGAGATGCGCGGGCAAGCATTAGATTTACACTCCTCCATGTGATGCAACATTTATGTTGTGTTATGTACACGGAAATGACAATGTGGATCCTTTATTGGTATTTATTAGTCAGTTAGCTAGTTTTGGTACTTGAACATATTTTCGATCACCATCTATAAGAGATTTTTCTTGAGAATCCAGTAGGACCATAGATATAAGATACCTAAATAAATAAACTATGAGTAGAAAACTATAGTAGGATTCTTCTAATCAATGAAGATTCAGGCGTCAACTGAAATATACCACACATCAAAAGTGTCTAGGGATCAAGTACGTATAACCCTTTAGATCCTGTGCCCACTTTATTGCGCTTGCATACGTTCTAGTATGATGTACGACCCGACGAGGTTTCTCCTCATAAAATGAAAGTTTCGAGATGTAGATTACGAGAAGTTTATGTTTTCTGCAATTGTTTGTGTTTTTACACCTTTTAGAATAGAATAGAATAGAATATTCTTTATTATGTACACCATAAAAAATACAGATAAAAATGTAGTCATTTTACATAGGGTGACACCTTTTAGTTTTTACCAATATACTAATTGTTTCCAGTGTTTATAATACCTACCTGTAACGTTCCAGATCCAACTGAGCAATGTGATATTTCCAATGTTCAAGGTTTTTGACCTGAATTTAACACTTGTTTTGTAATAAATATATAATAAATAAATGTAAATGATCGCTCATTGGTCTAGTACCTAGTCGCAAACGCTACTACTGAGCATGAGGTCCTGGGTACGATTCGCGAGTCGGGCTAAGTGTTATTTGGTTTTTGCATCTGGAATTGCTCATTAGCAGCCCACAGTCTGGATTTTTGACAATAGGCTCACCCCTTATTACATGGGACTAACTAAACATAACTGGAGTGTGGATGTTATAAAGGTACACCTCTACCTAACCCTTCGGGGGATACAGGCGAGATGTTATGTTATGTTATAAACATCTACTGCTATATTAAGACTCAGGAAATACAAAGGTTAAGTATTGCGAGGACCTTGTTCAGCAGCGAAAGTTGCCGCGAGAATGATTGGTTCCGCTCGACCCTAAGGTCTAGCTAGCTCATGGTCGAGATCCCGCTCTAGTCTAAGGTCTAGCTAGCTCATGGTCTTGATCCCGCTCTAGTCTAAGGTCTAGCTAGCTCATGGTCTTGATCCCGCTCTAGTCTAAGGTCTAGCTAGCCCATGGTCTAGATCCCGCTCTAGTCTAAGGTCTAGCTAGCTCATGGTCTAGATCCCGCTCTAGTCTAAGGTCTAGCTCGCTCATGGTCTAGATCCCGCTCTAGTCTAAGGTCTAGCTAGCTCATGGTCTAGATCCCGCTCTAGTCTAAGGTCTAGCTCGCTCATGGTCTAGATCCCGCTCTTATTTAAGGTCTACCTAGCTCATGGTCTAGATCCCGCTCTAGTCTAAGGTCTCCTAGCTCATGGTCTTGATCCCGCTCTAGCTAGCTCATGGTATAGATCCTGCTCTAGTCTAAGGTCTAGCGAGCTCTTAGTCTAGATCCTGCTCTAGTCCTCTAAAAGCGTTTCTATGTCTAAATATGCACAAAGCATACGCGCACCAAAAAAAAACAACAATATTTATTAACAGTTTTTATTAAACAAATGTTCCTTTAGTTTTGCAAAAAAGTTATTATTTCTCGTTTTTTAATAGTTAGTTTGTAATTTAATTTATCTAAGTTACAATAACCTAATGTTAACTAGGTACTCATCGCCGGAAACATCGTGAGGAAACCGGCATACCTGAGCGATATTTCTCGACGGCATATGAAGCCAAGTCAGAGGCCCATGGGCGGCTATAAAACTCTGACACCAGACTTAGTCACTAAATATCACTTTTCTCTAAACTCTCAAATTTAATGACCTTCGACAAAATGTAATTTAATTATTGTTTTTGACCATGGTCGGTACCTACTCATTGACATAGTGAGTATTATCATTGATTTCAATTCCATTTGACAGTTTTGCACGTGACATTTTTTGTATTGTTTTAATTAGGTATTTATATTATTTTTATTTTTTTTGTTTTGCTCTCTTTTTTCAACATTTTTTATTATATTTTATTTTTATTTTTGACGTTGTAAAGTTATTGACCATAGTCCGTACCTACTCTTTTGACATGGTCAATTCCATTTGACATTTTGACTTTTTTTGCACGTGACATTTTGTATTTTAATTGTTTTTATTATTGTTATAATTGTTTTTATTATTCTTTTTATTTTTTTTCTATTTTTAAACATGATTTAATTTTGAATTTTGACGCAGTAACGTTAAACTTAACTTTTTGACATTTGATATATTTTCTCTTTGTTTTTATGTTGTCAAGTTCAATTATTAATATTATGCATTCCATTATTTTAATTATATTATCAATTTTAATGTCAATGACATCTTCTGTGAATATTTTTGTACGCCTTCGGGTATAACACAGCGCACCTGTAATTTTTTATAACAACTTTCTATTTTACCTACCTGTGTTAACAAATTAATAAATGATTTGATTTGATTTAATGATTTGATTTGATTCGTTGCGTTCCAGTGCATTCCATTGGGTACCTAATATGTTATTAATACTCGTGATATGCCGTTAATGATGTACCAGGGAAGCCACATTTGCAGAAGGAATTATTGCCAAACTTCCTTGTCTTCGACGTAGTCTTTAATTTTATAATATGCTTTCTTGATAAGGACACGTTTGATGTGGGTTTTGAACTTCCCATCGCTAAGTTGTGTAACCGACTTTGGCAACTTGTTATAAAAGCGTACCTAGGTATACTGTTTATAAGAAACGACTTGCTTGTTTTAGTTAATCTGGGTATCACAATTTCATGTCTAGGTACTACGTGTATTTTGGGCACACCACAATTGAGGCGATAAGCCCCCTCTTTGAGGAGTGGATAGAGAGGCGCCACGGCGTCCTCATCTTCCACCTGACGCAGGTCTTCACCGGTCACTGGCTGGCTGGTTCAGGCCATGGTTCGGAGCGAGAGTGCATGGGAGGCCGTCACTTCCTTCTGCGAAGCAGTTATGCTCGCAAAGGAGGAGGAGGAACGCGTGAGGGAGAGGCAAGATTTGCGCCCTCGCGCGCGCCCCTAGTCGCCGCCGGAGATGCCCCGGGCGTCGCACATAGGGGTATTTGCCTGAAAAAGCCGGCCAAAATTATTTATTGGTATTTTAGTAACTATCTAGTGTCTAAATGTAATTTGAACTCTTTAGAACTTACTACAAATTACTTAGAAGTTTTTTAGGTGAAGATATTAGGACTTGTAAATTACTTCAGCCAAACGTTCTTGAGTATAGTTTTATATGTTGTTAAAATAATACAAATAGTCAATTTATAAAATAAAAAAAATGTTAAACATCTGATTCGCTATCCTCGTCGTCATCTCCATCAACTTCATCATCATTTTCACGTGAAATACTTAGTGGAAACTCCCTCGTCCTGTTTTAAAAACTCCAAGGCTTCAAGGTAGAAAAAGGTTTTCGATTCTTGCCAATTTTCATTCGACTACAACTTTAGTAGACATCAGATGTACAGAGCAATCGATTCATCACGTCTTCATAGCACTTTCTTCGCGAACTTTCGAGCAAAATTTTATAACTGCCCGATACTCCCAGTAGAGCATGTTTAATAACTAAAGCGCGATGTGTCAAAATTGTATGAAGAGTGGGCGTAATTGGTACCATACAAACTGACGTATAGTTCTGCTGTGGATTGCAGAAACAATGACAACTTATCTGTGTCAATTTCAAACCCTCTTGCCAGCACTTCCAAAATTACTTTAAACCTCATAATAAGATCGAAGTTAATGCCTATGATTTCGGCGGCAGTTTTAGGATCCGATTTTTTATTTTTTATGTGTTACCATCATTGGTATTTCCAAATCCTGCTTTTGGCACGTCAACGAGCAAGCCCACTTTATTCCCAAATGCCTCTTGAATGAGTTTTTTCTTCTCGTTGGCATTTTTTTTTCCTCCTGGTTTCATCGCCATTTTTTTATTGGTAGTTTATAGGAGAGATGCAAAATTGATTCTAAAAAAGGTATTCTGGCATGGAGAATCGACAATCGAGATATTAATTGAAGATTCAACACTACAACCTGTGAACAAACAAAATCTAGTGTTAATATCAAAACGTTCAAAAACACATAATATGTTTTTCTTTACTACCTCGTCATATCTTAAGGCTTTTTAAAGAGCGGGCGAAAACTTGCGGAAGATTTTTTTTTAAATAATTCATGTAGAAGGTTCATAGAATATGTCCACATAAGAATTTAAGCTTAACTCTGTTTAACTCATACTTAAATTAACATCGTAAAACAAAAAAAAAAAAAATTGTCTGAAAAATTACCACGTCTATGAAATATTTTTTTAAGTGAAAATAAATGATATTTTAGTCAGTAATGTATTTAAACTAACATACCTTCATCAGAAGAATCCATAGTAGTTTTTTTGTTTTGCACTAAACATAACAGTTTGGCAATGCACAGAACAGTGATGATAAAATTGTATGCGCCAAGAAAATAACGAGTAACTAGTACAACAGATAAATTCCGACTGAGATGGACAGCGTGTGGCGTGCGGTAGAAGCGTAGTTAGTCCGTTATCGTTTGGGTGGGAGAGTCCTATTGCCTTGTAATAACAAAGGTAACGCTTATCATACATTTTGTAATTTGGACTTATGGCCGGCTTTTTAAGTAAGTTAAGTAAAATACCCGTATGTGCGTCGGGAGTCGCGAGCCGACTTCCTGCCACCGTAGGCGCGGGCTTGCGGACGGTGAGCGATGGGTAGCTCGCCGTCCGATAAGGACTAGGCCCGGGTCGACGGCGTGTTGTGTTTCACGCGCGCCTCAGAGATATCAGCACCAACTGACGAGGTCCGTTAGGGCCAATGCCTGCCAGGGTTGCGAGTTTGTACGATATCGCGGCCCCGGCACATAGGCAACGGAAGGAACACGGGTGGGTTTTAGTTAGTCAAAGTCTGACACGCCCTCCCGCTCCGGCCAGAGCGGGAGAAGTTATTTGATAATTTCCCACCCTTAAAATAAAAAGTACTACGTATATTTATATTATGGAAATCGCTTCTTATTTTGAAAAGTCCCAAGTTTTTGCGAACATACATAATACTCGTACTTTCTAAGATATACAGATCCAGAGCGGGAGGGCGTGTCAGACTTTTACTGACTAAAACCCACCCGTGTTCCTTCCGTTGCCTGTGTGCCGGGGCCGCGATATCCCTTTCGGACCAACTCGCAACCCTGGCAGGCCTTTTTTAAGTTTTAGATTTAGACCCACTTGACTACACAGGATACCAAAATTTTACTGATGAGTTTTACTCCTGCGTCAGTCGTCGACCTGCCTTTCGTGAAGCCAAACTGGTGACTATATAAATTCCCATTTGAATTAAATTGTGACAACACTGGTCTAGCATGATTTTTTCACAGATTTTACTCAATGCTGGTAGCATAGATATAGGTCTATAATTAGAGGGATCACTCTTACTACCCGATTTGAAAATTGGTACTTCTTTAATATATTTCATTAAATCAGGAAACGTACCGCTATCTAAACATTGATTAAATATGCCTGTTAGGACAGGGGTAATTTGTGTCAATGATTTTTCCAAGAACCTTAACGGAAATCCTCCATAAGTCTTCATTGTTTTTTATGTTAAGACTTTTGATTCCTTTTTTAATTGTGGCAATAGAAATTGGCTTGAATTAAAAAATTGGAATGTCCTTACTGAAGTTTCATTATCTATTTTTAAAGACAATTCATTCTGATCTCGCTGTTTTGTGGTTCCAGTTTCTTTGTTAATTACCTGCCACACATATTTTATTTTATTGTTAGAAATACTAATTTTGTTACTTATTCATTTAGATTTAGCTTGGGCGCAGACTCTTCTAAATATCTTAGAATAGTTTCTTACATAATTATGAACAGGTTCATCAGAAGGCAATGATTTTTCGTTATATAAATTATATAAAATATCTCTGCTTTATTTAATGCCAGACGTGGCCCATTCATTAAATTTTGGTTTAGTATTGACTGTTACTTTTTTACAGGACATGCTTTATTAAATTCTTGGCATAGGTACTGTAGAAAATAATGTACTGTAGTTTATATTGGGGTCTTGTGAATCAAAACTAGCTGTTGAAAGATTGCTAAGAACATTATTATTAAACATTTTCAATTTATTTTTAGTAACTTTTTATCTGATTCAAAGGTTAAAAGTTGACCAGTATAATCGGCCTGACGTGACGCCACAAATGAGTAAATACATTGTCTATGCATGAGCTGAGGTTGCTGTTATTTTAGTTGCTACATTAAATATACATTTTAAATTGAAAGATTTAAACAATGAGATAAGCTTACCCTTTTCCGGTGAAATTACTAATAGATCAATATCGATCGATTGCCCCGGGAGGTTAGATAGTAGTGGGATGGCACAAAACAGGTTAATAAATTCGATTATTACTAAATTATTCAATATTTCAACAATTTTTAAATTCTAAGTTTGCCACAATATCGACATTTTCGTCGGCATCTCTAAATATCTTTTAAACTTTTCTACCCCGTTAGATAGCTGATTAAATGAATAAGTCTTCCCCGTAATTTTTACGCTTAATGCCATAGTAAACTGAGATAACTGGCTGTCAAAATTCAAGTACGTAGATGATTTTTGAAAATGGTTAATAAACTTCTTCCTTTATTTTTTAACTGCTAAATTTTTTAGAAAATTTGGTTACATTGAAAGGTTTATTAAAGTATTAGTTACCCAATGGAATCGGCATGAATCATTCAATTTTAGATAAAAGTGATATTTAGTGACGAATTCTGAGATATTTTGAAAAATACATAAAACTTGGGTTTTCTCGGATCCCATAAATTTTTGCATTGGGTTTAGTGGGTGTTTAATTGTTGCAATTAATGGGTCACAATATCACGTCCTAGAAGGAATACGTCTAATTACAAGTCACCCTGTATATGACGGAGTTATGACCGAACATAAATAAAAAGTTTAAAAAATAATATTAACATCCGAATTGATAACCTCCTCCTTTTAGAAGTCGGTAAAAAACAGTCTGCACCTATATTTCTATGGGTATGATTATAGAGTTTCAAGTGGGATAGATATGTGGTTGATTGAGGTACGCAGATTACCAAAATAAAACAACCCAAATAAACAAAACATTATTATAACAGTTCGAACATACTTATCTAAATAATATAAATATTGTAATTCAAATTGTTCTTACAACGAAATTACTTGTACACAAGATTCGTTATCTAGTGTCGCCACCATAAATCTTTACAAAGTGGCAGTACCTACAGTTTAAAGGATTGCCTGTTATAAAATTTATAAAATTGCTAAAAAAACAAAATCCCTAGGTTTTGTTTTAAGTAATATAGACTATTTACAGTTAATTTCACTAATAATATCTATGAGTTACTTAATTTTACAATAATTAATTCTTTTCATATTCGTTTCTTCACTGTCATATTAGAAAATACAAAACTTTTATCTGCTATAATAATCTCAACACTTAAACCATTAGTATTTTCTTGTAATAAACACATATTTGGTAAATGGTAGATATACAAACCTTAACACAGCCTAACAACGAATTTGTAGTTTACAAACTATCTCTATTGACCATGACAGGGGTTTAGAAATTAGTCAAGACGAGTCTAGTACCTAGTTTAAAAGAAGCATAATTAAATGAGGGTGAACTACAGGCATGCGTATAGTCGCCACTAGGAAGGTGGCCTAGTGGCGACTATACACATGGCTGTAAAATGGAGCAGTAGCTTACATGCCAGTTACACTGCGCAAAGTAAATGTCACACTGTGGATACATTAAATGTACACAGTGTGACATTTACTTGCACAGTGTGACTGGCATGCAAGCTACTGCTCCATTTTACAAGCATGTATATTTTTGCCCCTTCAGGGATTACAGGCGTGATCAAGGGCCGCACCGACACTCGGCAGCGCCTGTGTGCGAAACCAATGAAGCGCCCCCTTTTTTTTGTGGTCGTCTTACGCTGCAATATATATCAATTATTTTTTCAAGGTTTGACGGGTAAAAAACAGTTCCGCTTGGCAATTACCTACTGAGTAAAAGAAAACGCGAATTAAATTATGTAGGTATTTACATTCTTTAATCAAGATATTTACAAAATGGCTGGCTTTTTTGGAACGAATTTCTTTAACGCGGCTTGCGGTAAGAGAAAGTGTGAATTTGGTTAAAATGATATTCGTCGTTTTTAAATTTCGCGCGGACGAAGTCGCGGGCAGAAGTTAGCATTATAGTGCAAAAAAGCAAGAAGCGCCGAAAATTTTGAACAATGTAAAAATAAATATATTTTTCACTCTTCTCGCTTTTCTGTTTGCAAAATCCTTGATAGTTTCATGTAGGTATACGAGTATCTATATGGTTTAATATAGCCTCCTCTATAAATATTGTTGCTTTTGTTAACCTTTTCTGGCTCATTGTTGAGCACAGCAGGTAATTTGTGACAACACACATAGCGACAGCCGCGGTTCTTTTGATTTTAACGCA
Source organism: Agrochola macilenta (assembly GCA_916701695.1). NCBI lineage: Eukaryota > Metazoa > Arthropoda > Insecta > Lepidoptera > Noctuidae > Agrochola > Agrochola macilenta. Next base: position 791,868 of record OU753554.1, on the reverse strand, counting down.
GTGCTTTTAAATAATGTAAACTAAAACACGAGACCTAAACATTGGGTCAGTTCAAATAATTTAAACTTGAACCACAGACGTAAATATTGTCTTGAAGGTTTGTTTGTACTTGCTTATCGATACTCGACTATGAATGTTATACAGTAAAGAACAAAAAGAATTTGGCGCTAGCAATTAATTAAATCTCAGGGGCGTCTCAGGCGCCCCTAGTGCCCTGGCGCCTGTGTGCGCCGCACACTTCGCACATATGGGCGGCGCGGCCCTAGCATGATGTTATGTTATGTTAATTCTGGATAACGCAGATACAGAGATTTTGCAAATTGGTTGCACGGAAGACGCACTGCAAATATAGGTAGGCACCTAAACGAAGGACCGCAGGAAGTTAGGAACTACAAGATCAATCCATTCACATCTGTGTCTCACAACAGTTGGTACTGTCGGCTGTTGGCCAATCCTCTTCTCTTGAACACCGCAGGTCTGATGTGCCTAGAGCGCAGCTTCTTAGGGTCTATCGTGGCGTACGCTGGTGGAAGACCATTGGAACTTAGAAGAGGAGGTTCCTCCTCATACAACACCGGGGCAGTTGGAGGTGTCGTGTATCTTTGGTCCCTCTGAGAGTACTGGCCACCGGCTATGATGGCTATTGGTTGCTGCTGGTTCGTGTTGAAATGATTTACTATTTGTTGGTTAGGATGACTACCTGGTAAAGCATAGTTGGATGGAGCATGGAACAAAGCCGATTGACTTGAAGACTGTACAGGATAAGCTATGGGTGTTATGTGATGAATCGTCACAGGTTTACTTTTGAACTTGCTATTAGCAGGAGGTTTCAGGTGCTTCGTACGTTTCGTGTTACTCGTGAGTAAGATGTGAGTCGGAAGGGGGCGGTTTCTAGTTGACCTAGAATCATTTTCAAATATAATGGCATGACTGGGATGACCGGGATGGCCCATAACCATAGTAGGATAGTTGGACGGTGAAGATGGTTCACTTAAACCAGGGATGTAGTAATTTGTAGCCGGAGCGGGATGGTTTGTGTATAAATAATTGTGTGATAAAGAATTGTTATAGACTGGTATTCCAACAGTGTTCAGAGCATCTGTGGGTTTATAATTGTTTGCTGGTAAGGTGTAATTTACTGCGGGATGGGTTTTTATAGCGGACCCTGGTAATGGAACGTCATTTTTAGCTTCAATGCTCTCACCTTTGTGAGAGCCATGTCTAGGTTGTAGATCATTATTATTTGCTGCAGTCTTGACTTCCAAAGAATATTTACTAGATGGGTTAACTGCATTTTGTCTAGACATATTTTTGCCACGTAAACCCCTGTTTACCGTAGAATCATTATCAGATATGATGTTATTTTGATAACGAGCGTTTGTAGCCTTGTTATCGTTAGTTTCTGCACGTTGTATATGAGCATGTTGTATTGTATCACTAGCGTGTTGCTTGTTCCCTACGTGTGGTAAGTCAGCACGTTGCGCCGGCTCCCCGTTGGTCAGAAGTAGACGGTGAGGTTCATGTGCTCGGCCACGGCTGGGTTGGTCGCGTCCGTCACCTCCTCCCCTCTATCCTGGAAATGTATTTCTGTTATATACACTTTACGATAATTCCTAGGTTAAGCAGGGGTTAGTAGGTAGGTACATATGAGAAAAAAAGCCTATTGATGTTGTGTTTGATGAGACCCACAGATCTATCTCTCCGAACTACAAATGTGTTGAAAGATGACTGCTTGTATGTAAAAAGCGTGTGTCTATTGGAACTGTTAGTCTAGATGAATTCATTAAATCAAATCAAAAGTCATTTTTCAAACTAGTCTGAGAATCAACACTTTACAAACGTCAAAATTAAATAAGACAGTCCCACAAAACGCCCGCCGTTCACCATTTCCTAGTGCTTTGGTAAGCTAAGGTGGTGAATGGTAAGTATATTAGAGCGCACCTTATGATGTCCATCGGGCGCGGCGTCATCCCAGCTGAGCTTTTTGACGCGCGCGGGTATGGTGGCGGACGGCCACGCCACGCCCGAGCGCCCCGCCGAGCGCGCGCCCAAGTGGTCGCTCATGAGCGACACGCCGCCCGCGCCGGGGCCCGCGCCGGGGCCCGCGCCCGGGGCCGCGCCCGGGGCCGCGCCCGGGCTGGCGGTGCGCACGGGCAGGGGCGCCACCTTGCTGCGCGGGAAGCGCTGTGACTGACGACCTGATGATGCACCTGCTGAACAAATTCAGGAAGTTAGGTATCTACTACAAGTAGTTTTGTGCCAAATGGACTTGGACTAAAGCACGACAAGCATAATTAACCATGTATCCATTTTGTTTAAAAACTCATTTCCTCATATCCTTAATCCTACTTCGAAAGTTATAGATACCAAACAAATCTGTCTACTTACATCCTAATTCCTACCTATACTAAACATATGAAAGTGATAAGTATTTAACACTACGCATCCTCACATCTAAGTGGAAAAACTTGTTACTAGCCATAATCAACGATCACCGAAGTAAAAATCATACTGAACCATAGTTTAGGTTAGAAGCATAATAACTTACTATGATGTTGTCCTCCATGCGCCGCATCCTGCTGCAGATCTAAACTAGACGTAGAGTTAGCCAGGATAGTGCTGGCGCCTGCACTGACGCTCAGCAGCGAGCCCGACGAGCCCGCCGGCCGCAGCACGGCCGCGCCGGGGGGGGGGCGCGGGGGGGGGCGCGGGCGCGCGGCCCGGCGCCGGCGCGGCGGGCTCCGCCGGGGGCTTCTCGTGGGTTACATAGCCAGGGCCCGAGCCGCCCGCGCTGCGCTTTGACCGACGACGACTGCGGAAAGATATGGCCTTGTTAGGGATATAATGTGAAAAAAGTTATTCAACTAAATTATTAGAACCAAGCAATTTTTTTTGTTACTAAACGTTACGTTATTTAGCGAACCCATCTACTTAGTAGATTTGCGTGATACCACATTATGGTTTGTTATAACATTGTACAATGTGACTCTAGTACAATGTTATTTATAGATACCACCATCATTCCCTATCCTTACATATTATTATTGAACAAAGTCCCCCGCTGCATCTGTCTGTCTGTCTGAACGCAAAGAACTCAAAAACTACCGAACGGATTTTCAAATGGTTTTCATCAATGGACTGAGTGATTGATGAAGAAGGTTTAGGTCTGTAATTAATTAAGGTTTTGTGTAAATTAGCTGAAATATGACGATTATTGTTGAAGAGGTCGGAAAATATCGTGCCGACTTGCTTTTCTGGCGTACGCCGCGTAAAACGTGAGAGATAAATAACATTTATGTTCTATAGGATCATAAAAAGTTGAACAAAAAAGTCCGCGATGGCTTAAGTATATCTTCTACGGCTGACCCACAATAATCATTTTTATCTTTCAGAATTTGTTTAAAAAAAAAATGTTATTTCCGATTTTGGCCGGTATTATTAATCCTTATCCAATAAAAAATGTTATTTAAATTGGGCATTTACTTTAGATTAAAATATGTCTTGACATCATATAAAAGATACCACAGATTCGCGTAACAAAATAATTATGGTTGCAAACTTGCAATACTTTTTCCTCATCTATTGTATGAAATCCCGGTAGTACGTTCCCGTGGGATATTTATTTATTTATTTATTTAGGCAAACCAACTAAATACACACAAGGACATTCAAAGTACATGTCATTAACAAATACAATAGAATTGCATGCATCTAAATTATAGGTAAGCACAGCATTTTAATTAGATCTCATTATACAATAATAATTAATACAAAGATGATATCTTCAGACATCCACGCGGGCGAAGCCGCGGGCAAGAGCTAGTGTCAAATAAAACACTCTAGTAACTAGAGTGATTGATTTAGATGGCATAAGGACAGATTAAACTGGAGTGGAAGACAATGATTATTCTAAAAATATGTCGTTGTGGTCATGGATAACAAGGTTCAGAGCGAAAATATTTCCTTTCGTCCCGTCCATCCTATAAGAATTTGAAGAATATGTGTCTCACACTCTGTATATGTATCCAAGTAGCGCGCACACGAGCAGCGCGAGCGCCGCCAGCGCGGCCGCGAACAGCGCCAGCACGCCGGCGCCGCCGCGCGCGGGCGCGGGCTGCAGCAGGCGCTCGTTCAGGTGCACCGTCACTGGTACTGACGTCTGAACACAAAAATTACAATTTCGCTGTTATATAATAATTATATATATGTATGTACGAGTATGTAGAAAACATTAAGAACGCCTTTAACTCCGTTAACATGACACTAGTTGGCTAAGGTAAAAAAGCAGTTACCGGAAATTTATTTTTGAGGTAGTGGCTACAGGCACCCTTCAAAATTACTATATAGAGACAACGTTTTGGAATCTGCAGTTGGATGCCAACAAGGTGATCCTCTCGGGTCCAGTCATTTTCAGTCTAGTTATTTACCCCAAAATAGAACAACTAAATTCAAAATTTTATGTTTGGTATTTAAAGAATTGTACTCTAGGAGGTGACGTAGATACCTACTGTTCTAAAAATCGGCTGTTCCAATCTATCGGCCTCGATCTAAACTTCTCAAAATACGAAATTTACCTTTGTGACAATACTGACAGACAATCGAACATACAGAAATTCAATTCAATAACCGCAGATATCAAAATTTTGGAAAATACGTTCACTGCACCTCCTAGGTTCCCCAATTTTAGAAGACAGTTTTCACCTTTCGGATATTTCGGATAGACTTTCTAAAATTAACTTATATTCGGCATTCACCCTTATCAGATACTGCTATATCGGTCCAAGTTTTATGTATTTTCTCCGCTCTTCCTCTTTATGGAAGAAGCCACACCTTTTAGACAAAATCGATCAAATTATTCAAAGTACTCTAACATCAATTATAAATGTGGCATATTGGACGACCGCGCGTGGTTGCAAGCCACACTACCCATTCGCTTTGGTGGGTTCTGCGTCCGCAGAATGTCTAGTGTAAGCTTATACCGTTCCTGTCCTCGGTCCACAGCACCGAAAATTTAACCAGAACAATCTTATAACCGCTTCTCAGGTTGACTCTGAAGTGCCGTGTTTTACTGATGCGATAAACGCCTGGAAAGAGGCTTGCCCGGATACGGAGCAACCCAGAATCCGTCTTCCCAGAGACAGTGTCCAGTAATACCACTGACACGTGTCTTCAAAAAGTACACACTTGTATATTAAGTACGTTTGACATGTCGTTATAAAAGAAAGAGAAGGGGACCAAGGATACTTCCTTGAAGCACCCCTGATCCATTGAGTCGAAGTGATGATCGGTAGAACGTTGCAACAAGTTTATCGTTTATACAAGCCGAATGCCAGATGGGACGGGAATTTTTTTGAACTTCCATACAAAGTTTCATCCCCTATTAGATCACTGTAAGGGAAACTTTCAAAAATCCTTCGTTAGTGCTCACCTTCGTGTTCGTTATACTATTAGGAACTCTTGTGCAAAACTTCATGCTTTTAGACCTAACAATTTAGGCGGTGACCTGTCATTTCACCAAAAAAATAATTACAAATTTTCACTTGACAAGTAACGATTGGCAAACACATTATTTGATAATTGATCATTATACAACAACAAGTTTGCCAAACAATTTACTTAAGAAAATAATTATCCAATAAACATTTTTTTATTAACGTATATTTTACAAACAATTAATTTTTTATTCACGTTATCTCATAAAACAATGTTTGGAATAAAAACGTTTGACATATTGCATTACGCAATTTACTAAAAATTAAACTCATTAAATAGGCAAAAGGGTAGATATATTAATTTATAAATCAACAAAAATTATAAAAAAAAAACCAGTTCACGACTTGTGCTAACAGAACTAAAAATTATATTTTAGTAGGCTACCCGGAACCGAACTAGTTAGATTAGGTTAATTATTTTAAGTCGCGAAAAAGGTTAGGTTAGGTTAGGTTAGGTTAGAATTGCGACCCCCTACGAACGCCGCGGTAGCGGCCGGCGAGTGCCAAAAACGACTAGAATAAATATAAAAAAAACAGTTTAGTGGGCTTAAAGAACTTCAGTATTTGCTTGTAAATTATTCAATGCCCTAAATGGAAATTGCAACTATGATCACTTTGTAACTGGTTTAGAAAAATTATTATAAAATGATATTTAGAAAACGTGATTTTTCCAAAAGGATCTAAATATTAAATGAAAAATGTTTATATGATTAATTATCATGCGAAACATTTGTAAAGAGAAGCATTTGCTAAATAAAATAATGTTTGTAAAGCGAGTGTTTATAAAATAAAACATTTGCGGAATAAATTGTTTGTGAAATAAATATGGTGAAATAATAATAATGGTGTTTTGGTGAAACATTAGTGAACTGCCTAATCTGCTCCTGTTTTATTCTTAAAAATGCGATCGCTTTTCATCGTGTTTTTAATTTTTCATCATTTTCGTGTAGGACGGTGTGTCACTAACAAAGTCTCAAATATTCTGCTTTGCGTATTCAACCATAACCACGACACTTCCCTTTAGATAACCCCACAGGAAAAAAGTCAGGACGTGTCTCGAAATCCTGTGATCGAAATGGTATTCGTTACGCTAAATGATTTTTTTGAAATATTGGGTCATTTTAAAATTTGTTTAAGAACTTCAGGATAAAATTATAGGTAGTATTGCGGTGGTTATAGCCATATGGACTGTGCATAAGTGTTTACTCATTCTAAGAAAATGATAGCCAATAGCCATAATGCTTAAGCTACTTGCGGTAATGACTAGGCTGGGGATGAGTATAGTGCACGTACCTGGCGGGGCGGCGCGCCGGAGTCGACGGCGGTAGCGACCACGTGCAGCACGGACGAGTTGAGCGAGGACATCGCGCCACCGCGCAGGAACATGACTAGGCTGGGGATGAGTATAGTGCACGTACCTGGCGGGGCGGCGCGCCGGAGTCGACGGCGGTAGCGACCACGTGCAGCACGGACGAGTTGAGCGAGCGCAGCGCGCCGCCGCGCAGGAACATGTCGCCCGTCGAGTTGATGTACAGCATGCTGCAAAACAGCCACGTGCTTTACCATCATTCTGATACGATGTGACAGCTTGGAATTCTAAATAATGTGGTTAAAAATGTCGTGAAGGCCCAGTGGTTAACACCTCGCCTCTCATGCACGAGGTTGTGGCCTCGTCGGTTTAAATCTGGGCAAATGACTATTCCAATTCATATGTACTTTCTAAGTTCTTGGACATTACAGCGAAGGAAAAACATCGTGAGAAAACCAGCCTGATGTTAATATACGTCTGAAATCGCCAAATCGCCTTGTTGAGCAAGCGTGGTGATCGCTGCCCGTGGCTTTTCTGTGTGAGAAGAGGCCTTTGCCCTGCAGTGGGACCATAACAGGCAAGTATTTTTTTAAACGTGGTTGGGACAAGTGGACAGTGGACGTGGCAAGGGACTCACTCAGCGCCGGAGCCCCTCAGCGTGAGCGTGACAGTGTCTCGTTTATCTCCGTCGAACACGTCGAGCCTGCCGACGGGCAGCAGCTCAGCATCGTCGTGAGGGTCCTCGTCCACACGGAACTCGTATTGCGGGTAGCGGAACCGTGGCTCCCACTCGTTCACGTTCAGCACCGTGATGTTTATTGATGCCGTGTCGTTCTGAAGTCAAATGGGAAACATTACATATTATTAGTACCTAATAATACACATTTTTTTTACTATTATGTTTATGCTCGTACTATATAATGAACATGCTGTGTATGCGTATGCGTATGCGTACAAACGCTCTCATTGCGAAATTCAAGACGCGCTGAGCCATCGAGTCGAGACTAATTAATAATAGCCAAGTAAGATAATGATCATTTTTTTATTTGAGAGATGGCACATTTAATGGTGACAAAGTAAGAAACAATAAACAGTTTGCAAAATAAGATAATTTGAAGCTTAAACTCAAAAAAAGTAATATTTTTATTGACTAAAAAGTAATATTGATATTAGTAAAATATAATTAAATTCAACAAAACTGTGAATGATACAGAGTTGATATGAGAGAATGGAAGAAAACAACGTGTTGCGCCGACCGCAAGTGCCATGGGCAAGGGCAGGGAGATGATGATGGAACAGTGCACAAAACTACAGGTAGGTAATAGACGACGACAATCAAAACATAATTTTTCAGTTAGTAATAGAGTCTTACTGAGACGCCGTCGGTGACCATGACCTGGTAGTGGTACTGGTCGCTGGTCTCGTAGTCCAGCGGCCGGCGCAGCACCACCTCGCCGGCGCTGTTGATGGCGAACTTGTCTAGGAACGAGCGGTCCGACACGTAGAACTGAAGGTTGTTCTGGAAACCATACAGTGAAGGAGTTTACAAAGTGGGTAAGAAAAGTATTTTACATGTTTGGGTTTCTTTTTGTATGTAGGTAGGTACTACATTGTTTTGGCAAAGGCCAAGACTAACATACGATTTCTGAATTAAGAACTGTCAAACTCTACATTAGCATCTAAGGTGAAAGCCCGCTGGGCATGCCACAATTGTGGCGATAAGTCCCCTCTTTGAGGAGTGGCTAGAGAGGCGCCACGGCGTCCTCACCTTCCGCCTGACGCAGGTCCTCACCGGACACGGTTGTTTCGGGAGGTTCCTGTTCCGCATAAGGCGGGAGGAAACGCCCGGGTGTCACCACTGTGTGGATCGCCCGGAGGACACGGTGGAGCATACGGTGGAGGTCTGCCCGGCTTGGGCGGAGCACCGCCGTGTCCTCACGGAGGCGATCGTCGGCGGCGATCTCTCGCGTCCGGCCCTGGTTCAGGCCATGGTTCGGAGCATAGAAATATAAATAACAGGAGAAGTGGCATGGGGGCGTGTCTGTGTCCGCGCATCTTGACCACAATGGTCATGCCTCAGGCAAATGGCCGTTTCCGCTAACTAGTGCACCACCGTGTCCTCACGGAGGCGATCGGCGGCGGTGATCTCTCGCGTCCGACCCTGGTTCAGGCCATGGTTCGGAGCGAGAGTACATTGGAAGCCGTCGCTTCCTTCTGCGAAGCAGTAATGCTCGCGAAGGAGGAGACGGAGCGCACGAGGGAGAGGTAAAATTCGCGCCCTCGCGCCCCTAGTCACCGCAGGAGACGCCCCGGGCGTCTGGAGTCACGAGCCGACTTCCAGCCACCTTAGGCGCGGGCTTGCGGACGGTGAGCAATGGGTAGCTCAACGTCCGATAAGGACCAAGCCCGGGTCGACGGCGCGTTGTGTTCCACGCGCGCCTCAAAGAGATGTCAGCACCAATTGACGGGGTCCGTAAGGGCCAATGCCTGCCAGGGTTGCGAGTTTGTCTGAAAGGGATATCGCGGCACCGGCACACAGGCAACGGAAGAAACACGGGTGGGTTTTAGTCAGTAAAAGTCTGACACACCCTCCCGCTCCGCTCAGAGTGGGAGAAGTTATTTGATAATTTCCCACCCAAAAAAAAAAAAAAGATGAAAGCCTGCGAAATTCAAAATTTCTTTGCAAAAACCGTCAGAAATTTTGAATTTTGAATCATTTTACGTATTATAATATATATAATAATAATAAATATTTATTCAGTATTAAAATTGGTAAAATATTAATAACGTAAAAGCTTAAAAATAATTTATAAAGGTATTATAATGTTAGATGCCTGTACTAGGATAAACCTGTATCACAGGCGGCATGAGCTCACACTTTATGCTAATTGTAGGACAATATAATTCTTAACAATATTTAACATTACAAGTCTTGAAATAATGACAAAATTGAATTTCCTAATTCATTATTTTATACCTAGTTTACTTAAATACTATTTACCTTAAATATAAAAATAACAAAAAGTCTTAAATACGTAATTTCATAATTAGTTTGCGTAGTATAGTTTTTGCACTTTATAGCCTAGTTAAAACACAAGATATGATTTTGCGTCAGCAAAATTTGAGTGGGTTAAAGTCATTGTTGCACAAAATTTAATAACGTTCGAGGCTATGTGTGTATTGGATTTTACTGCGGGCGATTAATGTGCTTAGACATCAAGAAAAACGAGTATTAGTAGGGCAGTGCAGTGTTTTGTTTAGTCAGCAGCAGGCAATAAACACGGAAGTCTGGCCTTAGTATGACGTTCTAGGCGCCGACGTAGTCGATGGAATTGATATACCTGTACTCCGCTATTTTCCTAGCAGGGCAATCTACCTCTCCCGTTTTGTGGTTATTGGGCTTTTTAAAACGTGAGCAAGTTGCACATTTCGGTGTGTCAGCTTTCTTCGCGCACTCTAACATCGAGTGTCCTTCTTCTCCGCAGTGACCACACGTAGATTTCAGCTCTCTGCATGTTTTTGCTGCATGACCATATTGTTGGCATTTGTAGCATCTGGTAACCAGGGTGTAGTCCCTGATAGGGCAGGACGTCCAATTTATAAAAAGCCTTGTTTGGGATAATAGGGCTTTACGTATATTCGCTGTAACTTCAATGACGTAGTTACAGGTCGACGCATCTTTCTTCCCAGATTTGTGGCTTAATTTAACCATGCTCAAAAAGGACTCGATAGGCATTGCTGGAAATTTGTCGGCTACGTTTTGTTCGTAAATGCACCTGAAGACTTCAGTTTCAACCAAAGTAGTCGGCACACCTACAACCACGATCCGAGGTTTGCGCTTGTTGGGTTCGTCGGCGGTAAGTCCGGATGTAGAGAGCTGGACTGCGTGCTTGAGTTTATCAGCATCGTGTTTCGTCTCTGTGCTAATAATAACGCCTCCATTTTTTGTCTTGCGGACACCACGCACATGCAGCTGCATTTGATCAGGGCGAATGAGTTTTTGCACAAGGTCTTTTGTTTCGTCACTAGACTTTAATTTATCGTTGGGATAAATGGCTACAGAGCTTAAATTGTTTGGTCGAATGAAATCATTTGCTCTATTCTTCACTATATCGGCAAACGAAACATTTCCCGAACCAGAGTCCTTAATCGTCTGCTTGAGCTCCGAAATATGTTCCGTCAGGTTTCGCTTTTCTTGCAGGGCATCAACCTCGTTATAGGCGTGAATAGCTTTCTGCTTGAGCGACTGATACAGGACAGCCATTTGTGAGGTTCCAGATCCTACTTTACGGCATAGGGTTGATATTTTCAATTTCTGCTCCGAGTTGAGTTTGCCATCCGCGACAATAGAGCAAACTTCATTTAAGTGCTGTTCGATGGTTGACATCCATTTTTGAATCTCGGGCGTTGAAACAATATCAGCCGTGGCTGACTCGAGGGCTGGATTTGGCGTCGTCGTCTTCGAGGGCGAAGCGGAGGGGTGCACTGGCCCTCTTGGATTAAAGGGGCTGTTATCCATTTTGTATTTTTACGATTTTAATATTTCGTGTCCATTATTCACTGAAACTATACACTAAGCAAAATTTGAGTTGCATCACGTTAGTAATGCACTAAATGAGGTCACTATTATTAAAGTTGGTAATTAATAAATATTGCTAACGAGCACGTCTGTACACTGCGAATTACTGCGATCAATCCCCACAATATTGTTAAAGGTTTGACAAGTTCTCAACTTAAAATTTTCCAGTCAGAAATCGGGTGTAACTGTGGTTGGCGAGTGCCTGTGATCACGAGGTTACATACGTGCTGCATGTGCACGGGCGGCGGCGCGGTGTGCAGCGTGAGCAGCGCGGCGCCGGGCGCGGCGGCCTCGCTGACGGCGGCGGCGTACTGGCGGCGCCGGAAGCGCACGCCGCCCGCCTGCCCGGCGCCGCGGCCGATGCTCAGCGTGGCCAGCGCGTACCGGTCCGAGTTGTCCACCTGAGTCGCCTGTAACAAACGGAAAAACACGGATCAAGCACGACACTCGTGAAGGACGGTTCAAGATCATGATAAGAAATGGGACTCATCCGGTAAATACCCGGGTAAATTGAAATTTGGAAACCTAAAACGGAATAATAGACACGTCATTTCATATTCTAGTCAATGACAGTTGGACGAAATTCCTTTGCGATTTTTGGTTACCATTCTTCGAATTGATCGAAGTTACCATTAGAACTTTAGGAAATCGTTACAAACGATCTATGAACTGAAACTCAAACTCAAAGAATTTATTTCAAATAAACCAATTTCAGGTACTTTTGAATTGTCAATGGATCGGTCAGTCAGAAATATGAAGCTAGTTGTCCATTCCAACGCGTAGTAGGTTCCTATGGAGAAGAACGGGCAAGAAACTCCACGGACACACTTTTAAATCATCATCAATCTGCCTAGCCTTTTTCCAACTATGTTGGGGTCGGCTTCCAGTCTAACCGGATGCAGCTGAATACCAATATTTTACATGGAGCGACTGCCTATCTGACCTCCACAACCCAGTAACTGGGTAATACGATATCCCTTGGTAAGACTGATGTCAGACTTTCGGGCTTCTGACGACTCGTAACGTCTGTCAAAGATCCACGAATGACAGCCGGGACCAACGGCTTAACGTGTTTTCCGAGACACGGAGGATTCTCGGTATGTAAAGATGGTCACCCATCCACTGACCAACCCCGGCAAGCCAACTTTTAAATCATCATATTGTTACAAAATATTGGTTACATCATTCATGTTGTAATTATACATGTGAAAACAATTTAGAAAAGCGTCCTTAATAAAACAATAAAAACAAAAACAATTCAAAAATTAAAATAAATTCAAATAAGCCGTGGCAGCTAAGAGATGTTCGCCCGTTCACGAACATGACGCATGTATCAGAACCATTTAGCTCAACCATTTTGAAGGGAACTTAATGATCCAACACACACGCCACCACACCACCAGCGAGACATTTGAGTGAGCATGACATACTCTCAGCCGCCAGTAGGGCTAACTTGACGCCCGCGACAATTACTCACTCTCGCGTGAGTAATTGTCGTCGATTTCTGTCACTTTTCTCGTTTTCTGACAGCGCCGCCATACAAAATAGTCTACTCGTTCATGACATGATATCTCGTTCGTTACATGACACCTTAGTTATCTCGATTTTTCTGTCATTTACTCGTCCTCGATTTTGACGACGAGAAGAGTAGACAAAATAATGATACAAAAAAAAACTCCAAAATAGCATAGCAGTTTCACAATTGTACTTATTTTAGTCATATTTATTTTTTACAATATATTAATCAATCAATAATCCAATATAAATAGTAGTTTACATACATACATACATGTTTTATGTTGAGCTCTAGGGGTTTATGGGTTTCATATAGGGTGTCGAAATTTTCATTATATTTGCGATAGGACACACCATTTTCGACATTTATGCAACAGAAATTGATGCATCTATATCATCTGCGTGTTATGCGTTAAGAACCCTTCGCGACGAAATTGACATTAAACATTTAAAAATCGTATACTACGCACTTATTGAGTCAAAATTAAGATATAGCATACAATTTTGGGGGAACAGCTATAATTATAACTGCCAAAGAGCTTTTGTTCTTCAGAAAAGAGCTATACGTACCATTGTCCGTATTTCACAAAGAGAAAGTTGTCGTTCTCATTTCTTAGATTTAAACATCCTTACAGTACCCAGTCTCTATGTTCTAGTCCTTCTGACTAATCTTAAAAAGTACATACATGAATATGAGACGGATGAGGAAAGGCTGGTTAGAGAGAGCACACGTAGGAAGGAATTGAGAAATAAGATAAGTCCTCACTTCAACATTGTGAAGCATAGTTCACAATATCAAGCGGTGCAATTTTTCAATAAGTTACCTTTGCAATTAAAAAGCTTGATTTATACATCTGCATTTAAAACAAAGCTTCAAGCATTCCTACTAGATAAATGTCTCTACTCCGTTGACGAAATGTAATAATATTATGACCATGCGTTTCTTCCTGTCAACTTAAATATGTATGTTACAGAGCAGACAGAAGTTATTGTTTTATGTATGTTAAGGACATTATTTTGAATGACATATGTATTATTAATCCTATTAATTATTTAAGTTGACATTGAACTATTTAATTTGACATATTTTTTTTTTTTTTTTGATTTTCTATTCCTTATCATATATTGTTAATGAGTTGACATGGATTTTTATTTTTTATTTTTTAATGTAGGTAATTTTTATTTTGATGTTAATTTTGATGATGATGTGATTTTTGTTATTAATTTTTAAATGTGTTTCTTGTACTATGAATGTTATTTTTTTTTTGTTATTGATGTGTTTACTTACTTGTTTTTTTTTATCATATAGAAAATTTCAAACACAATGTAAATTGTTTGTGAATAAATAAATTGAATTGAAATTGAAAAGAAAAAAAAAAAGATACAGTACTGTTTTTGCACCGTCGAAGTGTTGATGTGCATTTTGGTTCATGACAACTCATTCTAATCCACATCTTTTTAATCGCGATTAAAAATAGTCAGATTTAGATTATCAATCAAAATTTTAGGTGAAAAACGCCAAATTCAGAATAACAAAATTTCTGTTTTCACAAAATTAATAGTTCAGTGCCATAATAGTGGCAAAACGTCGTTTGACAGGAATAAACAAAATGTTGGTGATTTTTAGTCTAGTTTATAAGCATTTGTGACAAGAGAATCGGCACCATTGAATGAATGAAACGGAATCTCAAGCCGATGTTGCTATCATAAAAATGATTTGTTTTTAATAATTTGCAACATCGGTTTCTCGTCGCGAGATATAGAAGTGTCAAAGTGCCTTTTTCCAGTTATCTCGTCGTTTACGGTCATGTTAGGGATTAGAATGACGTCAGAATCGTCGACAAATTTCGACAAAACGAGAAAAAGAGCGTTCTCGCGCTTGTCATGTTAGCTATGCAGGGCACATTCAAGTCAATGAAAGGTACGTCTTTCATTGACTAACTAAATGAAAGACGTACCCAGTAAATGGTAGCTCTAAAGTAGGTAGATAGGGCTCACACATGTGCTCACTATACATAGTATACATGCAGTAGATAGATTACCAGTAGTTTACCTTTATAACGATAGTGACAGGCTGACTGAGTTCATCGATGAGTTGCTTGGTGGCAGCAACCTGTCCGGTGTCCTTGTCCACCACCAGCAGGCGGCCGTTGTCGCCGGTGGTGGAGTACGTGAGCGGCGCGTTGATGCCCACGTCCTGGTCCGCAGCGGAGATCGGACCCGGCGATGTGGCCAGGATTGTACCCTGGAATACAAGGAAAATGTTTACTTTCACATGAAAGACTGTAAAGAGTTGGAATGTCTCGTCCACCATACCTCTAAGCTCTTCGAGTTTTTTTTACGAGCTTCACCAGTAAGTATTTTCGTGTGTATAAAATAATGCAGATACCTATGTTTTGATATCCGATATGGTACGGTTGGTCCCTGTGATTAAATCAACTCAAGACAATGTTTATGTTCTTTCTCCAAAATTGGCTTACTTAACTAGTGACAGGTTATATGAGTTCATGTAATTGTTTATTTGATTTTATTGTAATTAGTTAATTTATTTTAATTATTTTCATTTATTATAAATTATTGACATGATCTAGGACTGATTAAAATGTTTTTTTATTTATTTGTATTGCAATATGTTGTTAGCAAGCGACTCTTGCCTGAGCAACCGGCAGCAAGTTCGTCATGCTCCCTAAGATGTCACTGCTTGCGGTAGCGTCGGCCGCCGGGTTGCCTCCGTTTCCTCAAATATGGCGAGCGGGATAATGGCTGATCTTTGCGTTATGCTCGTGAACGGGTGCTGCTTGTGGTGACTGGTCGTCTTGCTGATCATGGCTTTGTTATTGTTATTAGTAATTAAACTGTTTATTTATTTTACTTCGATGGTTCCAGTTTATAATTTGTGACTTCGACTTACAGCTATACAATAGCTATACTCGTATGTAAGCGGGCTCCCCCCTATATGGGGTGTGTCTCATATCGTATAAAGTTATTTGATATATTTTCATTACAATAACGTTCACAAGATGTAATAAACGTGAGATATACCAACTGTTGATATAATTTCTCTACTTATAACATTTATATACCCTACAACTTATTTCGTATAACGTTATTGGATATAACGTTTAGTTCACATTAAAAGTTAAGGTACTTTAGTAAAGAATGAAAGTGTTTTACTTTTCAAATATTTCTAATAAAAGTTTTTGTTCTTAAATAAATGAGTGTTTTTGATTTGTAATCATTTGATATGGGGATCCATAAAACAAAAGTTATTTGGTGAGTGTTCCGCTATCTTAAAAGTTTAGGAACCCCTGCTTTAGAGTATGTCTTTCAAGAGTTCAATACAAGACGATTTTCATTTCTGGTAGTAGAGAACATAATTTATTAATGATGTTTTTACCTCTTTGGCATCATCAGGCACTGTGGCAGTGTAATGCTCGTGCGTGAACTTGGGGTTCTGATCATCAGCGTCAAGCACTTGAACTTGCAGTACCGTGTCGTTGTGCAGGGGAGGTGTCCCCGCGTCCTGTGCCCGCAGGGTCACGGTGAAGTTGCTCAATGTCTCGTAGTCCAGGGGCTTTTTCACCACCAACACGCTGTCCAACTCGTTTGGGAAGCCGAGGTACTCCTAGCGTGCAAAAAGGAGGAGTCTATGTATGGAAGGTATACATTCTATCCGAGGTCCGAGCTAATTAAAAATAATATTTTCATGCCTTCACACTGGTTCGGTGTCGAATATAAACGTATTTTATATTTTCTCGGAAGATTCAAGGGTTCTTAAAATTCAACTGTAACTCAAGGAAGTAACTGAACAATATTAGTAAGGTTAGTGTTGATATGCGTGGTGGTGGTGCAGCTGTTGTTATGGCACATCTAGGGGGAGGCCTATGTCTAGTAGTGGACTGCGATTGGCTGAGCTCATTGATGCAGTGGTCTCACATGGTTGGGTCCTGGCAGCACGGAGTAGTGTATGGTGGCGTGCGGGCCGGGCTGGTCGGCGTCGGAGGCGCGTGCGCCCACGGCCACGCGCGTGCCCACCGCCGTAAGCTCTGACAGGCGCACGCGATAGGGCGCGCCCAGCCAGGCCGGCGCGTTGTCGTTCACGTCCCACACACGCACCGACACCGGGATTATGAAGCTCTGCAACATACAACAAACTGTTATTATGGCAATAATAAAGCAATGTAAAATACTGTTATAAATTCTGTCTAAAATCCGGTAGGTCTACTAAATCATCATTGGCTTCTAATGATCGAACCGCAATAATTAGCGTGTGCTGACATACTATGGCAAATCATTTAATTTAATAATATTATAATTTAATGTCGTAATATTTTTCATTTTAACACAAATAAAATCCTTCATGATCAACAGTATGGTTTCACCAAAGGACGTTGTACGACCGACGCCGGTGTAACCTTATTAAGACACATTTTTAGCGCGTGGGAAGAGGCCCAAGGCGCCATAGGAATCTTTTGTGACCTCTCCAAGGCATTTGATTGCGTCGATCACGAAACCTTGCTCTTGAAACTTGAGCATTACGGACTTGGAAAACTTGCGCTCAATTTAGTAAAATCTTATTTAAATAATAGACAACAGAAAGTCCAAATAAACGGTGTCAATTCACTAGGTTTAAAAGTAAAAATGGGCGTGCCACAAGGCTCGATATTGGGTCCATTCCTCTTTTTAGTTTATGTCAATGATCTACTCCATTTATTAAAAAATCAAACACAATGGTGTTATTTGCTGACGATACTTCCTTAATTTTTAAGGTAGATAGACGTGCCACAAATTTTGACGACGTAAATAACGCCCTAATGCAGGTCCAAAGTTGGTTCACTGCTAATAATTTAGTATTAAATGGAAAAAAAAACGAAGTGCATAAAATTTTCTTTACCAAATGTCAAAAGTACTGATTGTGCTAGAATTCGTCGATAAAACTGTTTTTCTGGGGATCACGCTCGACTCAAGGTTACAATGGGGTCCTCATTTAACATCTCTTGCAGGACGGCTAAGTTCAGCAGTATATGCTGTCAGAAAAATCCGTCAATTTACTGATGTGGATACCGCGAGGCTGGTCTATTTTAGTTACTTTCATAGTATCATGTCTTACGGTATTTTACTATGGGGACGGGCTGCAGACATCGAGTCTATTTTTATTCTGCAGAAAAGAGCGATTAGAGCCATATATTATCTCCGCAGGCGTGACTCTCTAAGGGAACTGTTTACGGATATTAACATCATAACGGTACCTTGTCAACATATCTATGAAAACATCATGCACGTAAGAAAAAATGTACATCTTTTTAGTAAAAGAGGTGATAGACATAATTATAGTACAAGAAATAGGGACTTATTAGTTCAACCAGGTTTCAGACTGGCTAAAGTGGACTCATCTTTCATGGGATACTGTTTAAAATGTTATAACAAAATTCCTCCCCACATACTTCAACTGAATGAGACGAAATTCAAATCTTGTATAAAACGCACACTATGCAGGCAGGCATATTATAAGTTGGGGGATTACATCGCTGATAAAAATGCTTGGCTCAATGCTGGTCCTGCTCCACAACCACAACTATTTGATTAACATTTGAAAACACTGTTGGAGCTGCTGAAGAGTTTAAGACTATTTTTGCATTGTATAAAATCAATTTCCTTTGTATTATATAATTTCAGAGCACAGGTGTGAGTACTATGTACTAAAGAGCTAACATTTACCGGGTAATACGTATTTTATTGACTTGAATGTGCCCTGGCGGCTGTGAGTATGTCATGCTCACTCAGATGTCTCGCTGATGGTGGCGCGTGTGTTGGATCATTTAGCTCCCTTCAAAATGGTTGAGCTGAATGGTGCTAATCCATACGTCATGTTCGTGAACGGGCGCCGTCAGTTGGGACAGGTCAACTCTTAGCTGCCTTGGCTGATTAAAATTTTTGAATTGTTCTTTGTTTTATATTTTTATTACGGACGCTTCTAACGTGCACGTCTTTCTACATTGTTCTCACATGTTTAATTTCAACATGAATGATGTAACAAATACTTTGTAACAATTTATTTAAAAGAGTGTCCGTGGAGTTTCTTGCCCGTTCTTCTCCATAGGTACCTACCTACTACGCTTTGGAATGGGCAACTAGCTTCATATTTCTGACTGACCGATTCCTTGACAATTCAAAAGTGCCTGTAAATGGTTTAATTGAAATAAATGCTTTGAGTTTGAGTTTATTAATTACTTTGCATACTATTATATAGAATCAAGTTGTTCTAACTGAACAGACAGCTGCTGGACAGTTTGTTGCGCCACTTCTTCTTCCCAGCTAAAGCACTAGGACGTGGTGAACGTCCGCGTTTTGGGGGACGGTCTCATGTAATTTTGACGTTAAAAAAGGACTGATTCTAAGCTTAAATGACTTTTGATTTTTGTTTATTTTTCAAACAGCACTCATGTTGTCGCTTTGAAGTAGTTTATCTTCGGCGATTAAGCAAATGATTGTCAAGGTAAAAACTAAAACAATACATTTCATGTGGCGATGCTGGTACAACTTCAACTCATAAGTTACACAAACCACAATGCTATATGCCTTTCGCAAAATCATACCATACTCAGTTACAAAGTAGGTTTCTATAACAGAGCAATTTAACGTTGCTAACCGGGTCAGTGGTGCGTCTCCTATCGCAGCGCACGTTGACGTACACGTTGGAAGGTCCCCGCTTCTCCTCGCGATCCAACCCACGCAGCAGAGTTAGGTTCTTAGTGCCGGGCGCGATGCCCACGGCTGCTCCCTTCTCCTGCAGCCGCAAGGTGATGTCACCGAGCTCCTCTGAAGGGTCACCATTTACGCTTAAAGTACCTGTAACGTTACAACAAATTATAGAGCATATAACTGGGCTTTCTATACTGCTAATAAATGAAACCGTAATAATATTAATCATGCTGCAATGCGATAGTCTTTGATAAATTGTTAAGCAATTTATTATAATTACATTGTTACATAAAATACATTTTTTATTGCATCCTCTTTATAGCAATCTACTTATTCTATAGCCACAAATAATCAGTTCGTTACAAATTAATGGAAATCAGTAAGGTTTCGACCAAATTCATATTCGGCCCAATTGTTATTTGGTCTTCTGTTGCAGCTATCTAAATAAGTGTGGTGTCTCGAATTCAGCTTTATGAACTTACCAACAACACTTCCGACGGGCGTATCCTCGCTGATGAAGAAGCTCTCGACAGCGCCGCCGTTCATCAGGTAGCAGCGACTGTCCTGGATGGCTGCAACACAAGCGATCGTCTGTCTTATGCACACCTCATCATAAGGCCTAAGTGACGTCACTTAACAGTACCCGCTGTAAATATAGCAGATCGAGTTTTAGAGCAAGTTTGGAATTGAAGAGCGTCGTTTCTTTTACTCATACTTGTGTGACAGTCTCTTTCTAAAGGTCGATGTGCCATTTACGCTAGAGTTCTGTACGTACTGGTTTACCTCCGAGCCCCTCTTTGTGCGCTGCACAAACAAAAAGTAAATTTGTTAGAGATACTAAATGATCGAAACTCGTCAGGATAATACCGAAACGACGAAAGGAATTATTGCCCGAAGAACAATTTATAATATATATAATATTAATAATTATGATAGTCCATTCTAAACTTTACTATGACCTGGCTGCTGCACCCAAGATTGGCTCCAGAAGAAGGAACTCCTCAACAGTCCTCAGTACAGACAATAAATTTAGTATAGCTACGTATTTAATTATGATAATTCGTTCTAAAGTCCACCATGATCTGGCTGCTGCACCCAAGATTGGCTTCAGACGAGGGAACTCCTCAACGGTATACAATACAGACACAAAATTGTAGAAGTATACGAGTACGTAATCAAATTCAAAACAAAAAAACATCTAAAGTTATTGATTGAGTCTGAATAAACTATGCTGAGAATCAGCACTTTTCGAATTTCAAAGTAAAAGTCAAATCATTTATTTTAAATAGGACCTTGCAAGGCACTTTTGAACGTCAAAAATTACAAAAAATTTAATTGATTCTAGTCGCCCCTTCCAAAAGGTTTTCGTATGGAGACGAATGGGCAAGAAACTCCACCGTTACTCTTTTAAAATGTTTTATAATATTTTGTATATGTAGGTACATTAGTTATATAATTATATGAATCTAAAAATAAAAAATAAATTATTATACCACAATAGGTAAAAAGAATTTAAAAAAGAAAGCAACAACAGATAAATTAATTACTTATGTGATAGATACATTGTTCTCACATATTTACAAACATTGTAAAAGTAGACGATTTTCCAAAAAAGTTACAATTTAATAAGTCAGTGTGTGAGGAAGTAATCACAGAATGTAAAATCAATGTCATTTAGTAAAATATAATAAAATATAATAAAACTTAAATTAGTAACCAGTTTCAATATACTCAATATACTCAATATATTTATTGCTTCCACATGTGAACTTAGGTGGTAGGTTTAACAAAATAATATGATCATTGTGGACCCTGTCGGGCACAGCAAAAGTAGGAGAGAGGAAGAGGGCTTTTAATTTTGTTTACTTAGTTAGTACCTATTTATTGTAATTATTTTATAAAACTTGTAAATTAAAATTTGTCATTTAAATAATCATTGATATCATAATAGCATTTAGTTGATAGGAATAGTTTTAATTTGTTTATGAATGTATTCAATTTTTGTTCATTTTTTATTAATTCTGGTAATTTATTAAATATTTTAATTGACATGACTAGTGTACTTGTTGAGTGCATTTTTAACTTAGAACCTGGTAAGTTTAACCTATTTTTATGGCGTAATGTATATTTAGACTGTATGTTTTCTCTTGTCGTGTAAAAGTGCTGGTAATTTCGAACGAATTTGCATATTTCTAGAATTTATAGGCAAGGGAGGATAAGTATTTTATTTTCTTGGTTTGATTTTGTCTAGATTCTAGATTATCCTATGGAGCTAGACCAGCATGTTTCCAAGCATTCTTATCTTGGATATAATCCTCTAATTTGTAATATGCTTGTTTA
The DNA here is from genome assembly GCA_916701695.1 of Agrochola macilenta. Taxonomy (NCBI): domain Eukaryota; kingdom Metazoa; phylum Arthropoda; class Insecta; order Lepidoptera; family Noctuidae; genus Agrochola; species Agrochola macilenta. The sequence goes on along the minus strand of OU753554.1, from coordinate 769,931 downwards.
CAAAGTGTACCTTGTATATAATAAATGAGTTTAAAACTTTCTTTCATCTAATTGTTGTAACATTTAACATAGTACCCCATAAAAGATCTATGTACTTTAGATAATCTGAAAAATGGTTGATCTATATGATCTTTATTTCTAGTATTAAAATTATGTCTATCACTTAGTTATATTTTATTTATTTATCTTTATTTCAGACACACAGTCCATAAAAAAAAAATCCAGCAAAACAAAGAAAGAAGTCGTTAGTAGGGTTGTTAGTAGACACACAAAAATAAAATAAAATGGTGTTAGTAGTTTGTTAGTAAACAAGTCATACAATAATTACTTCAGTCTATTTCCTATTCCTTTGCAGGTGTACGCCTGCCCAGTACACAGTAAATGGACTATCCATTTTGCACGCTAACGTTTTGAGGACAGTGTTGGTGCTACCACAAACCCTGCTCATCATCGATGCAGTTCTTTTCCTCATTACTGCAAAGAAATCATCGACAGATGCATCCGCAAACATTGCCGACGCACTGCAGTATCGGGGTTTTCTTAACACTGCCCTCAAAGCGTCGTTGTACTGAACACGCAGGGCGTTGTAAGCCCGCCGCGTAAAGTTGATCCACAGACTGCACGTGTAAAAAGACTGACAGAAGGCTCTGAAAAGTAACAGTTTTACATCTGTGGAAGAATAAAAAATATGTATATTTTTTCTTACATACATAATATTTTCATAAATGAATTGGCAAGGTACCGTCATAATATTAATCTTTCCAAATAGTTCCCTGAGAGATTCCCGACGGTGTAGATCATAAATGGCTCTGACAGCTCTCTTTTGTAAGATAAAGATGGATTCAATGTCAGCAGCCCGACCCCACAGTAAAATGCCATACGACATAATACTGTGGAAGTAGCTAAAATAGACCAAACGCGCGGTTTCTGCATCTGTTAACTGTCTTATCTTTCTAACAGCTTAAGCGGCCGAGCTTAGCCGCCCCACAAGAGATTTTATATGAGGTCCACATTGTAATTTCTCGTCTAGCGTGATTCCTAGGAAAACCGTTTGATTAATAAATTCCAGGTTTTCTCCATTCAATATGATGTCACATTCGCTACTTCTAACATTAGGTAATTTAAATCTAATGCATTAGGTTTTTTTTTAATTTAGTACCAAATTATTTACCGTAAACCATTCTTGGACCTGAAGAATAGAGCTATTCACGTCGTCAAGATTTTGTGACCGTCGGTTGATTTTAAAGATCAATGATGTGTCATCTGCAAATAACACCATCTTCGGTTGATTTTGAAGTAATTGGGGTAAATCATTAATGTAAACTAAAAAGAGGAATGGACCCAATATCGAACCTTGAGGAACGCCCAATGCCATTTCAGACCCTAATGAGTTTACGCCGTTAACTTGAACTTTAACTTTTTCATCTTCCAGGTATGATCTTAGTAAATCAAGAGCTGTATTTCTAATCCCATAGTGCTCCAGTTTCAGCAGAAGTGTCTCATGGTCTACGCAATCAAAATTACATAAGACAGTCCCCGAAAAACGACTGCCCTTCACCACTACCTGCCACTACTGCTACCAGTACTGCTTTAGCTGGGAACAAGAAGTGGCGCAACAAACGCCCCAGCGGCAGCGGCACTGCTGTCTGAGAGAAAAAACACATGATTTTATACAATAGTAAGCAAAATAATTTACATTACTCAACACAAAACATTATATAAAATTATTTGCCATATGTCTAGCTGACATTATGGCAAATAATGTTATTTTAGCACACACCAATATATCGTCAAAAACGTCGAAATCTATAATCAAGCGAAAATAAAAACCAAAAAACGTAAACAGAACTTAATACCTGAAATACCCGAATAAAAGCCTCCAGGCCGAAATATATAATTGATAAACGACAACTGTTCATTTATTTTACCTCGATGGTCCTACCATCGAGGTAAAATAAATAAACAGTTAATTACTAATAACAATAACAAAACCATGATCAGCAAATCAATTATGTTAGCCCATTCTAAAGTAAACCATGACCTCAGTGCTGCACCCAGGGATGGCTCCAGACGAGGGAACTCCTAAACGGTCAACAGCACAGGCAGTAAATTTTATATAATCATTCATACTCGTACACCATGACCTGTCTGCTAAACCCAGGATTGGCTCCATACGGGAGATCTCTTCAGCGGTCAACAGAACAGGCACGAAATTTCATATACGCATTCAATTATGAAAGCCCGTTCTAAAGTATACCATGACTTAGATAGTGCAACTTGGTTGGCTTCACATCACACCATGAGTTGTGTAAATGCGTTTGAGTTCGTTGGATTTGTCTTTATGAGTAGTACCTTTCAAGCGAAGTTGATAGAACAGATATTTAAACAAATTGTAATGCTAAAAAGAATAAAATAAAATGTAAGTAAAAACCTTTTTAAAAATAAGCTTTTAATTAACTACAAAGTAACAATTTATTTTTAAAACGTTACCCCGCACTAAGAATTTCTTCTTGTATCGTGTGTGCGTTTACAAACATAGAAACTCACATACACTATTAGACACCCAGACCCGGAACAACTACTTGCAGCTCATACAAATATTTGTTCCGTGCGGGGATCGAACCCGCGACACGTTGCGCAGCAGTCGATCGCTCAGCCACTGCCAACCGTTTCGTCAAAAACATAAAACTTATGTTAACATAGAACTTATTGTTTTTCTTAAAATCTTGAGGCGTGAACGTCCTTCTTACACTATTAGACAAGCCTCAAGCGTTTAAGGAAATTTTAAAGTTCTATATTTATTCTTAAGCTATTCTTAACACTTTATACCTACTTGCTTTTACTTTATACTTCATTAAAAGCTTGTTTTTTAAAAGGTTTTTACATATTTTTTATTAAATTTATGGCTAATGCTGAGCTTAATTAATTTTAAACATATAAGGTAGTTATTTACATATTAAAATTCAAAGATGACATTAGTTATTGGGTACTGAGTACGATTGTATGTATGAAAAAGAGAAAAAATGTCAGGGTAACATTACCCAGTCATTTTAGTAAGAAGCTTTTCATAGTTTCGTTTACATTCCTAAAGCAAACGCCATCTTAACCAAAGTTCTTGTACGGGTTTTTATGTCAGCAACATAAAGGCCTACTTGCGTCAAAAATCAATGTGCCTGGCTTATTAAAGTCCAGATAACTTTACCCACCAACAAATTCGAGATATACGAGAGTCTCATTAACCTATTCTTAACACATAACCACATCCAACTAAGAAGTCGGATAAGATTATGTGTTAAGAATAGGTTAATGGTTCATTGTAGAAGAAGACTTCTACAATGAACCACCTAACACAAGTAGTGGAAATCTCAAAACTGATAGTGCCTAAACACTTTTGTTTCCTAAAATATCAAATATCAATTGAAAATCCATTTATTCGTATTTGACAATGGCCCAAATGTGGGTCAGTATAGTAAAATCTTTGTCGATCAAGTATATTGTTGTAGATACATCGATATTGTAATGTGTTCAGGCTTTTCAGGTCGCGGCATTACCACGTCCACTTATCTATCCAGGACACGGGCGGGGGTAGGGGGTGGGGGTCATTTCCTCCTTGTAATGGAACGTTTACCTACTTTTATAGATTACTAACTTCAATAAATGGATATGCAAATGACTTTTTCCTTTGGAAACGGACTTCCGGAATCGGATGTTTAAATAATCTGATGTCTTCGTTTGAGCTTCTTGTAGATTTGCGTCAAAGCCCTAGAGTTATTTTTTTTGCAATAGTCCTTTGATCGTGGCTCCTAGCAGGTCCTGCTATAATGAATACGAATGAAAACCACTCGTCAACTGCATGAACCTCATGTGCCTGTAGTTAGAATTGGTCAACAGAAACACTTGTTGAACTTAGTGTGCAGCAAAGCATGCAGCACTTCCAAACGCTCGCAAAGGTTATTTCAGGATAGTTTCGTAACTTCCTTCTATATGTGTCATGTAAGTACAGCATTCAACAAGCTCATTAGGAAGGTGTAGACGAAAAAAGCGCGGATGGTACAAAAAGTAGGATTTATGCGCCGCGCAGCGGAGCATGACGTGTGGTGTATGCGCTGCGCTGTGACTCACTGTGAGTCATTGTGCAGACCAAGACGATGCGCGGCCGACTGCGGGTCACGATCGTATACCTACTGGACTAGACATCACTCACTCACTGTATTATTTATTTGCAACGTTTCGCATTAAATTTTTCAGCTTTTCTGTCTTACAACGCGAAAGTTTTGTGTAGCTATTCAGAGTATGAGTCTATTACGCGACCCACACTGGACTCAAGTTATTGTCACCTTCCTACAGAAATATTTTTCTTTATGGTTTGTAGAACTATAATCTCGTTAGAATGACCATTTACTATCCACTTTTGCCAGCCATTATCATTATCGTAATTCGCGACCTATCACGAACGCAACCTGCGACCGCACGCACCCAAAGTGATCTTAAACCACATCTTACCTCATCTCGAAACATCAACCTATTACATTGTAACAAAAAAATCCTATAAGTTCGCAGTTTCATCGCAAATAATGATCGCTCAGTGAAAGTGACTCGAAAGCGTCCGGCGGACTAACAAGCGATTTGATAAATAAAATGTTACATTACGTTAGCAAATAAAAGGGTGATGCACTCTGCTACATGGTTCTCCTGTAGAGATGCAAAAGTCATGTTCTGGTCAGATGGCGCAAACTATGACCTCAATCCTACGAACAACTAAAATAAAAATTCAGAAACAAATGACCGAATCATGAATGATGATGAATGATCTCCCAAGAACAAGAGAACTCATAAAATGGTACTCATATTTGCAGATGACAGCACGAGTATTGTTGAATAAACTAATCCTGATAATGATCAAAATGACTTAAATAATTCTCTGAGTGACATTATAAATTGGTTTGACAAAAATAATCTTTTAATTAATTTAAATAAAACAATTATGTTACTTATTCATTTCCACTAGCGCCGTAAATATCCGCCAGTTAACATTGCCTTATAGTAACTGTATAGTCGAAGAAGTAACAAATGCCGTTGGTCCCGGCTGTCATTCGTGGATCTTTGACAGTCGTTACAGGAAGTCAGAAGTCCGAAAATCTGACTACTAGTCTTACCAAGGGGTATCGTATTATCCAGTTACTGGGTTGTGGAGGTCAGATAGACAGTTGCTCCATGTAAAATACTGGTATTCAGCTGCATCCGGTTAGACTGGAAGCTGACCCCAATATAGTTGGGAAAAGGCTAGGCAGATTGATTGAGAAGAAGTTACAAATGCAAAATTCTTAGGTATAAACATAGATAATAAAGTAACCTGAAAACCTCACTTAGAGGAAATCGGCAAGCGTCTAAGTATATAAAGTAAAGAGAGAAAAACCGGCCAAGTGCGGGTCGGACCACGCACAATGCAGGGTTCCGTAGTTGGGATGAATTTATCCCAAGAACAAACTTAACATTGTAGTTGAAAAACATATTCTACCATACGGAATGTATGGGAGATCATGTTTTTCAAACCGCAAATTTAAGTTGGTTGATTATTTATTACTCGTTAACCTGTACAGCTTACTTATTATTCTGCGTTCGCAATTTATTTTCCATACATGTAAACAAACACGAATTTTCCACTTAGACAAACATCAACTTTATGCAAATGTAAATAAAGTTGTTTTTAGATCGACTAGTACTCTTGAAAAAGTCATAAAAAATATGAATTTGTCGCGCAAACTGAACCTTATGTGTAGGTATTACAGTTGCTTTTCCTAAAACTCGTGATTGTTTACATGTTTGGCAAATGAATTGCGAACGCAGATTAGCTCTGAGTTTTCCTTTAAAAAAAAATATTTTTCGTGATTTTATTTTACCACTTTGTTTTAATATGTATACATACGAATGTTAAAACAAAGTTTGCCAAATTACAGCTTTCTAGTACTAACCGTCTCTGAGCTAAGCCGCGGACAGACAGACCGACAGACAGACGGACATGGCGAAACTATAAGGGTTCCTTGTTTACTACGGAACCCTAAAAAGAAGAGAAAAACGTCTACATATTTATTATTCGAATTATCCAAGAAAGTATTAACAGCCTATCATGGATTGGTCGCATCTATTTTAAAATAATTACCTATGGTGTTGTTTTTTGGGGACAGTCACTAATAGAGAACATTTTCTTTATTTTTAATTATATTCAGGATGCAAAAAAGATGTAGGTATACGATCAATGTGTGATTTAAGAACAACGGATAGTAGCGTACCATACTTTAAAAAAATAAAAAAACTTTTCCTTCTTTGTACGTATTGGAAACTGCAGCGAATTAACAAATATTAAAAAGAAAAACAGCTTTTAAGAGAACCACAATTCTTGCCCAATATGAGTATTTGTTAAGTCAAAACAAGTGTAAAACTGCTTTATTGGTATTGCTCCAAATATTTATAATAAAATACCAGATATTATAAAATGTATGCCTGTAATGTATGGAAGGTGGTCCATATTACCAATACACGTAGAGGATGTCTTTTTAGGTAGGTCTTGTCATAAAATACATGACAAGAAATGTTTTTTTTATTTTAATGAACCGGGTACTAGTACAGTCATAAGACTTAAGTATTATCAAGGGAATTAATTAAATTCTTTTTATTCATTGTATATATATTCTACGTATTTATGTACCTATGTATGTGAGCATGTTTACATACGTGCGTTTTAATCAAGACTAGACTGTAACTGTTATTACTGTAAGTATTCTTTTGAAGGTTGATATTAATATGTATAATCTTACCTGTCTTATAGCGTTCGCTTGGATGTACGAAACATGTGCAGGGTGTGTTTGTAGAAGGCTTACTAAGGCCTAAATATAGATCGTGGACACAATACACACAAGCGATTTTCATTCATTTTCACAAGCAATATCAAGTCCAAAAACATAGCCGAGTTTAGTTCATGTAAGATTATCACAGGAGTCCAGGAGCACACAAGGGTCGTCAAAATGGCACAAATCACAAAACACACTAAAAAAGAGATTCAGTGTTTTCGTCTCGCTCGCGCTCAGAACACGCCGCTTATTTCTTATACTGTGCCGGTATGATGTACCTGTGGGTCTTCACACTACGTCTTTTCTTTTTATAACTTATTATTATATATTTCTATATTTTCGTAGAAAAACACAAAAATCTATTGAAAAATAATGAACTTTTCGACCTGAGTGTATATGTTACCCGGTTACTTGGATTTTTTAAATATTATCATAAATAAATATTTCTGAGTATGGTACTTGGACCAATTTGACGCATTGTCCTTTAAAAACTCCCTTCAGAGGTTTTTACTAGATAAGTGCTATTACAGCGTAGATTAATTTTTAAACGATATTTTGCTTGTATACGATTCTGATTGTGCGTATTACGAGTAATTTGTTTTTTTCTGTATACTTACTCAAATTATATTTATATTTTAACATTGTGATTTTGAATTGACTTTAAATTTTAATATTGTAATTTTGAATGAAAGGTTAATTTTGGCATTGTAATTTTAATTTATTTTAAATTTTGACATTGTATATTTTTTTCTTTATTTGTCTAGTGCAACTAATTTTGTACGCCATAAATGGCAAAACATATAGCCACCACATATTAGGTATAAGACCTTCACACTGTACTCATGTTTTACAAAATAAATATTATCTTATCTAACCTTATCTCAATCGTTGCCACAAAAAATAATAATTTCAGCGACTTAATGGTGCACAAAGAAAAAGCTAAGTACATTAATAGGTAACATGCACGGTCAGGGAAAATTATTTTTATGCTTTTCTTTTATGTTCTAAGTTCTAGCTACAGTCACGCAATTCTAAGCCGCAAGGGTCGACGCCCTGTGGGGGTTGCCCGGTTGGTTTGTACTTGTTGCACATTCAATTAAATTCCTATCGTGACATTCTTTCTGTGCATCAGCTCCTACAAGCTCCTGGAGCTTGTTGGTGCTGATTAGGCTATACATGGGTATTTTTTTCACGAGTGTCTTCTTGTAGTGTTTTCCTTAAAGCCAAAGCTCGCCAAGTTCTTTGGTGGTTTAAGCTGAGTGACCACTGAGCGTTTTAGCCTTGGCTAATTTAAATACCTGTTAAGAAGTGAAGCTTTTATGATCCGCATTTTACCCCTTCCTTTCGCAAATCTAAGGGCCCGATCACACGTACCACAACCACACCATAAATAAAACACGAGGACGGGCGCTTATTTGTATGAAAATTATTTCATTCACATGGATCATTTCACCGTCAAAATCAACCGTTCACGGTCGTTGTCACGATGCTTGGGGGCTTGGGACACACACATGCCCAACATTGGACGACTTTCGGCTGAATCATGATGATGATAAACTAGTGCAAATAATATTAAACCGTCGACAGATCAGATTCAGTGCTCTCAAAATACCTTACTTCCTCCAACAAACTACAAGACATGCACAAACACTAGTGACTCGTGTGATTACAGAACAACTACATTGTGGTGGAGTGCGCACTGTTGGTCAGTCTGTGCTCACTCACCGCGGGACTTGATCGACAGCGCTATGGCGGCCACGGTGGCGGGCGGCGCCGGCGCAGGCTCGCCCTCGCCCACGCGCCACGATAGCCGCCCTGCACCACACACCAGTATAATAAATGATCCGTAAATGATTGCGGGAGATGGATCTTTCATTGTTTGACAACATTTTTTTTTTTTTAAATACCTACCACCAATATTTCAGCTTTAGTCCTTTCCTAGACTCTAAATTTGACCTTTTACATTAACAGCATACACAAATTGTACCGATATAGTGTAAACATTATTCCTCTTTAGCAGTCAATTACCGTATAAGTATTAAATTCCCACGCTGTCGCCGTCCCAACAAAATAGTGAAACAAAACAATATGTGATAGAGTTAGTAAAGTTAATTAAACGTTTTCATGGCAGGTGCGCAGAGGCAGAGGCAAGTGGGGCACCGGAAGGCGGTCGCGCTATAAATCCCCCTCGCCACTTCCGGTGAGTTCGACCAACATGGCGGCCATGGCTCGGGTTCATAGTCAGCGAATGTGGGTCGGAGACGACTCAGTCCCGTTGGACCCAGGGGCTGACTTGCAGCCTTCCCTTCATCACACTTTCGGTTTCATTGTAGCGCGCTACTGTTTAGACCAACAAACTGTATGCAGTCAAATGCGGTCCGTGCTTGCTGGGCCCTACAATCGTCATTTTGCCATCATCTGACATTGTAATATTCTCAGTAACATTCTGCTAGATCATCATTATATTTTGATCACACCACGCATTAGCGATGCATTCATGTTTTGTGGATGGGATGCAGGAAGATGTTACCTATTACAGACACAGATGATTGATGGTACAGAGGTAGGTAGTATTATAAATTAGACTTACGAAACTTTCCTATTTATTTTGATTACGAAGTCTTATGAAACATTAGTTTTTGTCTGTGCTTGTTATCCTGTATGTATCATTTTATGAATGTCGTTCGTAAGAGTTTAGTTACTTGAAATAAACTTATTTTATTTTATTTATTTATTTTATTAATATAATTTGTAAATTAAATGTCCTTTTTCACATATAATTACCACTCCACATGTAGTTTTTAATTTACTATGGCATCCCCTTTTAAATATGATAGCTTGGGGTTTCAAATATTAATATTGCACTTGCGGTAATTGCACGTGAGGCAATTGCACGTGAGGCGACCATTAAAGCTTGTGCAGACCAGCGCGACTTGTCGCGCGACGCGACACCGGTTATTGTTATACTGCGAAGTTTTCTTAGAAATTGTATTGTTCGTGTCGCGTCGCGCGACAAGTCGCGCTGGTCTGCACAAGCCTTTAGCGGGCAAATTAATGCTTGCGCACGCAAACATAATATGCTTGCAATGTACCTATCACAGAATTTGTTTGATTGATACTGGGCTTAAAAACATACCACTTACAGCAGTAATAGTTCAGTTACAAGAAATTTCAAGTAGATAAAAAAACCGGCCAAGTGCGATTCGGACTTGCACACGAAGGGTTCCGTACCACCGTACAATATTTAGCAAATACTTATAAATGAAAATACAAGACTAAGTATATATAACTGCGTAAATTTTTTAAATCGTAAAAATTTAGGTATTCGTATTTCATAATGATACATTTAATCACAAAGTATTTTTTGCAGTTGCCGAAAATCGCCGATATTTAAAGAAAATAACTTATGATTCGGCGTTTTTAATATTTTTATTAATTACATTAATTAAGTACATGGTACACACGGCTACACATCAAGCTATACATTTCCAGTTTATGCTGATCTCGCATTGTATAGGATTTCCGTACAATGTGAGGTCAGCTTATACTGGAAATGTATAGCTTGATGTGTAGCCGTGCGTACATGATAAATACAGAAGTTTCAAATTACTAACTTGTTTAGTTGTTGCGATAGAGCTCGTACTTACGACCATTTTTGTACAAAAATGGTCTAAAACTGACAACTTCTTCGGCCCTATTTCTTCATTTTCGAAGATAAAAAAATAAAATTATAATTGTGCTCTACTCGATGAGCTGGAGATAAAATACCCTACGCGCCAGGTTAAGATTATTAAAAAAAATGTTATTGTTGTTATAGCGGCAATACGTAGAAATAAACAATCTGTGAAAATTTCAACTGTCTACCTTAACGGTTCATTATATACAGCCCGCTGACAGACAGACGGACGGACGGACAGCGGAGGTTTAGTAATAGAGTTCCGTTTGGCACCCTTTGGGTACGGAACCCTAAAAATCATAAGTAATCGTTTATCTGTATCTATGCATCAATTATTTGCTCAATGATTTTGAGATTTTCTTGAGCGGATAAATAAATAAAGACATCAAATGAGAATTTTTAAAGAGCTATTGTTTCTCCGAGACCAGAGAGGGAAAGTACCTACTTGCTGTTAGTTTCCAATAATTTCAAGGACAATTTATTCTATAAACGACGACGATTACGTGCGGCCGCGGCCGGGGAAAGGCGGACGCGATCTCATCGAGATGACTATCTGTCGAATTACGAGCTGACGATAGTTTCCGATCTGATTCGTCGTCTCCGTCATTACTGCATTACGCGCCTTATTATCAGATAATTTATCTATACTTTCATCTCGAATATACGCCGTTTTCATTGTCGTCTCGTAATTATATATTGACTTGTTGTTTCCATTAATGTTGAATGTCGTAAGAGACTTACGTGTGTGGATATTTCAATACATTCTTATTTTATAAAATCTGATTTTGAAATCTGCAAAGTAAGAAATGTTCGCTAAAAAACTTAATAATTTCTATCACCTTTGTTTCTGATTAGCAGCAGAAAGCATTTCATTAACTCTGTCTCCGTTATGGATGTCTTCATTATTCCGTATTTGTCAATGTTTGTTACGCAGGAGGACTTGAGTGTTGAACAAAAAAGTGTCGTTACCTCTATCTTGGTAGATGTGTGCGTGGCAAGTGGCGGTGCACGGCGGAAGCACGCATGGCGGCGCGCGACCCCACGCCCGCGCTGTTACGCGAGCACAGTCCACTCGTGAATTGTGACATGCCACCGAACTGACCGCCTATCACAGTCATCCATAGGACTAATAAATGAATGTCCTGCCGATTATAAGTTTAAATAATGAAAATCAGTTTTCTAAAATTTCACAAAAATTCTATCAAACCTATGCTTTTGATAGGGTCAAAATAATGCACTTTAAGGATTTGTGGAAGTTAAAGAGCCAAGTGTTGTGATGAGACGACTTTGGAGCGGGGGTTTCTGCTATCATAGGCAGGAAGACTGAATGGATTGATAAAGTTTTCTAAATTGCCTCGCTGGCAATCCGTGACACGATTTACTTTAATTTAACGTGTTACAATCAATTTTCCACGCTGTCTATTTGTAATCTGTGAGAACTCATAACAGCGATAGTTAACTGCCCACAACAGAGCCTATTACAAAAGATTCTCCGCTCTATATTAGAGTAATGAAATGTCATTTAACTTCAAATAGCCGTCACATTTACACCATGAATACGAATCTTCTTCGCGAAGACAACTCTCTGGATTGAAGTTGCGATGGCGCACCTGGTTTATTATATAACGGTAATAACTATATAACAATTAAAATTAAATTCAGAACAGATTGACAAATTAATTTTGATTCGTCATTCATTTTGCCGTCGAGTCAAATCAATTTAAGTTTCGACTTTCAATGTTGGGTAAGAGAAAGATCTACTTCAAGCTCTGTTTAATTACTATACTGTACTTTAGTATACCTATCACTTATACGTTTTACAAGTTTACATACATTTGAAGGATTTCCTCTGCCAATTGGTGGATATAAGTACTGTATTCCTATAGCCTCGAACAGCTTCATGAGTTGTGGTCATTAATTTAAAGACTTTAGAAACAAAAAAAGGAAGAGTCCGTTTTGTTTGCCGCGGATTTTTAACGATGATTTGGAGAACAATGAATTTCCGACTGCTTAGCGTTATTATCTTGATTCACCAATATGTTATTTCAAGTTCAGTATGTATGTAGGTATGTATGACCTATACATATATGTATTTACTTTCTACATGCATTTGTTTTTGAAATAACAACAACAAATAACCAGTATGTTACTGTAAGTGCCTACTTGCTTTATAAACTGGCGAGTTAATCCCATCATCTACTAACTAGAGCTCCTGACAGTACAGGACCTCCTACATATTAATTTGTAGTTATATGTGCAGGTGCTGCAGGCAACTTATGAAAATAATTATTATCCTACTCCTTAAGCAAAAATCCTTTTACAATGTAAATGGAGTCCCTGTTCTAGAGTTGTCGACATGAAGAATGGTTATGCCCTGAGCCAAGAAAGATACGCGGAAAATAAGTTGCTACTTTTTACCAACGGTTTTTTTTAATATGAGCCAGTGAATATTTTTATTAAGTAAAGTCCACAATTAGCTGCACGTCTCGTGCCTGCATCACGCCTAGGGCTTGCAATATCCGTTCATTTTTACTATCCGGATAATACGGATATTACTATTTTACTATCCGGAGTATCCGGATAATGCGGGTAATACGGATATTTATTCGTTTTTATTATAAATATAACTAATAAGCTTTTGTAACACGTTTTAATCAGTCTCTCAAACAAAAAACACTCAAATAAATAATAAACTATACCAATATTTCTACTTGAAATAATCAAATAATCCGGAGTATCCGGATAATACGGATATTTTTTAGTTTATATTATAAATATAACTAATAAGCTATACCAATATTTCTACTTGAAATAAGGCTATAGTTTATTATTACATAAAAAAACTAGTTCACTTTCTAAAATTATACAATAAAACACCGATACCGCACAACTAATTTGTATCTATTCTTCTCATACTAAAAACAATTCTAATTAAAAATTAGATCTTACATTTATCACAAATCACAACATCCCAATCCAATCAACCTATTTAAACCATAATAATTCAATAAAAATATCATTTTCCCTGGCAAATCAGCTCAATTATTAAACAACAATAGTATAAATCAAATATAATAATACAAAAATGAACAAAATATCTCAAAATAATCAAATAACCCTTTATAATATCCAAATTCTGTTAAAAAGCTTAAGCTATCTAATGAACCTTCTTTCATGGAAGTTCTTAAATGGTTACATAAATATCCTATAGCAGAGAATACTCTTTCTGCTTCAATGCTGGTTGGTGGTACTCGTATTTATAAAAGTAGATTGTAAACCCTTTCTAAATTCCTGCTTCTCTGACCATTCTCACCAAATAGCCATCTCTACTCGAATTATGGTGTCTAAATCATTTGTTGAAGAAGTCGGTCGCTGCGCAGAAGATGGCTGCCTCATAAACCGGATGATTTCTTCTCGTATTTGTGTTTTAATTGATACGCTTACAGTTGAAGAAGAGCAACCTTCTGTATCCCGCTGAAGTTATGACTGTTTGATATGGTTGTTGTGTGTCAAAAAATGTAGAAATAATTTTAACAATCGTCAGTCTTACAGATTCGTTTGAAGGATTTCAAAAGGACAGTCGTGTGTATTTCGCTCTTCTTATAAATTGTGAGGGTTGTGTAAATATGTCATCGTACCGAATATTTCTGGAACTCGTCTTTGTGATATTCTTCTTTTGAGTGATATTAGAAGAAAAACTTTACAGATGACAGCTTTTTATTGAATATTTAAAACAGAAATACAACTATCCGTATCATCCGAAAAATCCGGATGGTGATGCAAGTAAAATCCGGATTTGAAAATCGGCGGATATCCGGATTGCAAGCCCTAATCACGCCACACTAGAATGGACGTAAGTTTCAAAAACATTATGTAGACCACGACACGTTGCTCCAATTTTACCTTAATATCCATATTTCATACCTTTCTTGCGTGCGGCTTGAGTATATATTAGACGATTTAAATCTTAACCGTTTTTAAATTTTTAAGTGTTAACGTCCAACCATTGATGCCGCGATTGGCGTGGCCACCTACTGGCCTCAACTCGTTTAACATAATACATGTTTTACCATTGACTCGAAAAGAAGAAGAAGGTCATGTTCGCACGAACTTTCCGTGAACTTAAATTGAACCCTAGGACGTAATAGACCTTGCATGCATACCCTTACTGTATGCTCAACAAACTAGAGCACACGGCTTAGATCAATTACAATTTCATACTAAATCAACGATATTAGACTGCAAGACACTTTGTATCGTGTCTAGTTTCAATTTTAGCTACATATACAAAGATGTAGTGACTTGCAAAACGATATAACAATATCGACAGCTGAATCTATAATTTATTTAATGCTCATAGAACAAACGATTCATTATGCGTTTGTAATGTTTCACCAAATTCCGAGCACGAAATGAGTTGCGATATTTCCCGTGGTCGGTGCTTGTCTTGTCACCGTTACCTCACTGGCTCGGAGTATGGAACAGGAGGAAGTTGCGACCCGGACTATGAACAATGGACCACCGAGACTGATCGGACGATCGCCTACTAGCCGCTAGCTGCGTTGTTGCAAAGTTGTGACTTGAGACGGCTAGACATTTAGTGTGTACAATAACACTGTAAGTACAGACTAGTCTTTCATAATATTTTGCTCTGTACAGAAGTAGATCACTAATTATATTTAGGCTGAAGAAGACAAATAAAAGGTACTTTGCGTGAATCGCAAGCGGACCGAAGCAAGTCTGCCTACGTATGCCTTAATGAGCTTTGTCATTAGAAATGCTACATTTTAGGTCCTATTTTATATACATAGATAATTAGTTGAGGAGGTATAGGCATACTTCACCGAGGGAACATTTAAGTTAAACCCTATAATTTACGTAAACGAAGTGTTCGCATCCGGTGTTGGCACAGCGGGACTAGTTGTCGGTGTTACAGTACAATTTAGCAGTTTCTGTAACTGTCATGCTTATGATTGGCGCAACAATAGCCGCTAATTGCTCCGATAAATCACAGCTGTTGATTGCTCCACACTATCTCAACTGAATCAGTTTCATGTCGTGTGTTTCGTGTTCAAGGTTCACGCTTTTCTCCTCGACAAGCTCAATTATACTCTTGGCGTTACTAGTGGGCAGTTACATACATAGAACCATTTAAGTCACGTATAGTAGTTTTCTTTAATTTCTTTATACACCATGCACAATTGGCAAAATGGCAATTAACGTTGCCAAAATAACAAAATATTGATTGTTGGGCCACAAAAGGCATTGGATTGATTGCATGCAGCTATGCAATGTTTAGAGGGATATTTCGTGTAGATAGATAAATAGATAAGGTAAAACCTGAAAAGCTCAAAGTAGCACCGGTGACCAAGAAGATGAGCGGAAATCTGTTGTCATGTCATGGTATGGGCATGTGATGTTATGTTGCCATGTCATGGTATGGGCATGTGATGTTATGTTGCCATGCCATGGTATGGGCATGTGATGTTATGTTGCCATGTCATGGTATGGGCATGTGATGTTATGTTGTCATGTTATGGTATGGGCATGTGATGTTATGTTATGTTGCCATGTCATGGTATGGGCATGTGATGTTATGTTGTCATGTCATGGCATGGGCATGTGATGTTATGTTGCCATGTCATGGTATGGGCATGTGATGTTATGTTGTCATGTCATGGTATGGGCATGTGATGTTATGTTGCCATGTCATGGTATGGGCATGTGATGTTATGTTGCCATGTCATGGTATGGGCATGTGATGTTATGTTGTCATGTCATGGTATGGGCATGTGATGTTATGTTGCCATGTCATGGTATGGGCATATGATGTTATGTTGTCATGTCATGGTATGGGCATGTGATGTTATGTTGCCATGTCATGGTATGGGCATGTGATGTTATGTTGCCATGTCATGGTATGGGCATGTGATGTTATGTTGTCATGTCATGGTATGGGCATATGATGTTATGTTGTCATGTCATGGTATAGGCATGACATAGACACGGGG
Organism: Agrochola macilenta; assembly: GCA_916701695.1. Classification (NCBI taxonomy): domain Eukaryota; kingdom Metazoa; phylum Arthropoda; class Insecta; order Lepidoptera; family Noctuidae; genus Agrochola; species Agrochola macilenta. The sequence goes on along the minus strand of OU753554.1, from coordinate 753,396 downwards.
TAAACACTGAGGTGAAGCTGGAGAAGGCAGGCTGCACCGACACCATACAAATTGGAATAAGAGGATGATGATGATTTTTGTAATTTGAACATAATCTTCAAAGAATATAGATTTAATACTAACTTCTTTAGACACAACTATTGCAAGTCAGTGCAGAGCAGAAGCAGCACATATTAATTATCAAGGTAGTGCACAGGGCGCAATTCGCCAGCGGTCGGCGACCTGTCCTCGTCGCCACTTCGCCAGTGCACGCCAGTCGCCATCTGGCCCATGGCACGAGACATAACACTACGCTACCGAGGAAACCATTCACTTGCACACTGATAACACGATCAGTACTCATACATGAAGACAGTGCTAGCTAATAGTTGAAAGCGGAATACGAAATGGGGAGGGTCGAGGACTTCTTTTACTATAAGTACAAATAAAGGGCAACAGGACATATATGATTTTGATGGATTCACCCGAAACAAGAAAAACGGAAACATTTAGGTTGCCAGCTGCAGCCGCAGTCAATTTGAGTGAAAAAAATTGATAGACCTAGGTTATTTAAACAGATTAAAACGAACTAAATGGTAAAAAAACATCTGACAAGAAAATCACTGCAACGAAAGTTACTACTTGAAATGTGTCAAGAATGGCCCCGTAGCCGTAGTGGCCGGGGCGGGGTGTGGGGGGAGGGGTCGGTCAGCGAACCACCCCTCGCCGACAGACACAACTACCCTTCTCTCATTTGATCGGGCCTCGTTTGTACTGCGATTTCCTTTGTTTGACATACTTAACTAATGTATACGAGTACTCGTTTAAACTAAAACTTAGATTTGTTGGAATTGTTCCAGAATTTAATATAGGGTAGCTTTTCCTATACTGATAACAAATAGAGAATGCGGAAATGTCAGTTATGAATCATTTATAAAATGCATTTTCCTGAAAACCTTTTTTGCGGTTCGGATGGTGAAATGCGAAATGCAACGATCGTTAGTAGGTACTAATATTTATTCTGTGAAGAAGGTCCCACTATCAACGAGAATTCCTTAACCTCAACTAATAGAAGAATTTTTCACTCCTAACAGGTCGCAAGCTGTTGCGCCCTGTAAGTGCCTGCGACCTCTTAGAAATTAAAAAATCTAAATCGCGAAAACAACTAAGTACAATATTTTTTACGGTAATCAAAGACCTTCGCTTTCACAAAGAAAAAACTTGCATTGCATTCAGACACTTAATCCACGAGTTAAACTAGAATGTGATTGCGAAAGTATTCAGCGAGGTATCAAACGGCTCGAGTTTCTTAAGGCAGGATAATTTGGCGGCGGCGAGCGTACGGTAAAGAATGGATGCAGTACGAACGTACCGCGATGTTGTGAAATAACAACGAGAATAACACTGGCCAATATATTCTAAACCGAATACAACACTCGCTTGGCATCAACATCTTAATCTCTTCCAGGTTTGGGTTCACAATGGCAATATAATATTGGAGAAACAAGACAGGAAATACTCCCCGAAAACATCGATATACTTACCGATTTGATATAGTTACCGATTTGAGAAGGATCACATTCCTGCTATCTAATTACGCAACACATTTTCGATTTATAATTGAGTCAAATTGATTTCATTTGACTAGAATTGCTTTCAATTTACAACTTTTGAAAGCAATTCTAGTCAAAACGAAACCAATTTGAGTCAATTGCAAATCGAAAATGTGTTGCGTAATTAGATAGCTGACCTATCTTAACAAAATCTATCCAGTTCGTCACACTAATGTTAAAGAACTGAATGTGCTTAGCGGCACCAAAGCGTCATTTTCCGAGTTTCCGCCCAATTATAAAAACCGGCCAACTGCGAGTCGGACTCGCACACGAAGGGTTCCGTACCTCCGTAGAATATTTAGCAAAATACGCCGAAAACAACATATTTCTTGTATGGACCCCCTTTAATTTTTAACTTTGTTTAATTTTTATTATTGGTTGTTATAAATTGTGGCAATAGAAAATTACATAATCTGTGAAAAAGCCCGCTGACAGACAGACGGACTGACGGAGCTTAGTAATAGCGCCAAACGGAAAGCCGCTTGGCACCCTTCGGGCACAGAACCCTAAAAAGCATTGAAATGAAATCGGCGCCAATAGTAACGGCTAATGCAATAACAACACGCAAACGGTCCGAGTTAGCGTACAATGGAGCAATTATCCATAATGTGCGACCGCCACACAGCCACACCGCTGCCACGCTTTCGCCACTTCACCGCCACGTGCCCGCACGCTCTCCTGTCCATTCACCAATGTTGTGTTGTGCTTGCGAAACAACGGCCCGTACCTATTAGTCGCACGCGCCGATACTGTTGTTATGGCTATCAACGTGCCAGTTGTATGAATATTTGAATAACTAAATTACTGTTCGATTATTGATAATAATAATAATGTCAATTATTGCAAAATGTGCGGAATTATGAAAAACATTAGTGCAAGTGCAACTATGTGTGGGGTGTTATTCTGCACGATATGGTATCTAGCGCTCCAGTTGTTGTGTACGGTACACTAGTCTTGAGTCTGGTGCATACCGCTAGCCTGTTTTAACAATTAACTATCAATCCATGATTATGATTGCTGAATTTGTATTATGAAGTAATTAAGTAGATATAGAACCGATATACTGTTAGTAAGTATACTAGGGGCCTAGGGGACAAAATGCTCCGCAATACAGACTTCGAAACATGTCTTGGGGCAAGACAAGACAAGGTCTTGAGGCAAGACAAGACAAGGTCTTGAGACGAGACAAGGTCTTGAGGTATCTCTGGTATAGAGGAGACAAGTGTCTCGAGACGTATGCACCAATTAAATATAAGGTGTAAAGTGATGTACAAACCTTGTGCATTGATGTCTGCCGCCAGCACGAGCAGCGCAAGGCACAACTTGAGCGCGCGCATGCTGCCGCTACCGCTTAGGGCGCATGCCCGCGGCGCGCGCGCCGTCCCTCGCACCACGGTCTCTGCAACAACAGGTAGATACACGTTACAAAATGCGGAGAGCTGCGAGGAGCCTCTTTTCATCATTGTCTATAGCCTTAATCCGCCCATTGCCGCTCCCTTTGGTAGTGTGGTGCACTTGTGCCCATTAACAACAACGTCGTCCACCACCTCTCCGCCCTACGAGGACGACCTACACTTCTAGTACCTAACACTCCTACTCCACCAGTAGGTAAGGCTTTAAACGGATGGCGATCAAAGACTAAGTAAGACTTACAAAGAGTTGTCTATAAGTAGTAATGTAGTAAATTAACCTGTGAAAACGTGTTTGGGGCTTGGGGTGAAACCAGACAGATTATGGATATGGAAGTTAGGTCTACAGCGGATGAAGGAAGTCCAGGATTTAAATTCACGCTAATAAAATGAAAACGGTGTAGGTGTCTTATCTACCTATGCAATGCTAAGTTTGATGATTATTATAGTGATTATCGATGGGCAAGAAATGAAGAACATTTCTTCCAGTTTTAATTCTCTGAAATTAATGAAATTATATTGAATTGAATAAATAATCTGAAATTAACAAAGTAATTTTGATATAAATCTACCTGACGACGATTGAGACAATGCACAAATACTGATAAGCGACAAAATCAAATAGATAATTTGTGGTGACTTTCGCGTTGATGTCCGAGCTTACGCGTGACAATACGCAGCCTTTCTAGCGACAACACACAATAGCCCAGTTAATATCGACACACAAAAATGCAAACGTCGCAAACGCGCATGTAACTATTATTCTTTAATACGAGTATGTCGTTAGGTCTCCTGAGAGTAGTTTATACCCAAGTTTGCAACACTGAAAACCTTGTGCTACTCGAAAAACTGCGAAATTGTGGCACTAGATTCAGTTTTTTTTTATATACCACTTTAAGGACGCGTTTTTTTATTTTTTTTGTGAAGTTTAATATTTTATAAAATAATTTATGTAAAGCAAGCTAAATTTTATACAACTTGAGCCTAACACAAGGTCTATTGGCTGCGGAGATAGGTCCAGCAAGTCAATGATGAGCATTTTTTTTCCAAAAAGTGAAAAAATATCAGACAGAAGACACGCACCAGCTGAACTATTGGTCCTTTTAGATAAAAGTAGATGTTGATCCCCATACCATATTCCAGAGGGTCTGCGTGACAACAAAACAATCAGATGAACAATTGAAGCAGCATTTTGCGTATGAGCTAGCACCGTATGAGCTGGAACCACTTTAATTAACCACAGTACAAAAACACAGACACACAAGTTTATGGGTACTTATATTTTGGCAATGCACTAGATTACGCGACGGCGCGCGGCGGCGGCGTCCAGAATCTAACTAACTTAATTATACATTTTATATCTATGCATTGGGTAAAAATGCAATATCAGTACTTTAGTAAAGAAAAAGTACACTGCTATATGTTAAAAGCTGACTTAGGCTTTATTGCCTTGTAATAAGGGTTATAACAGAACGACTTTATTTTGGTACGTACTATATTTTATGGTAGATACTTCTCGTATTCACCAACTCCATCCTACGTCGTTAGACTTTTTCTTCAAATAATGCTTCCAGCCCATGTCCGATGTTCCCCTGCCAGCCGTCATGTTGTCATTTACCTACCTTATACAAAAAAAAAGTGGATTCGGTATTTTCTTTGGTCTTCCCTCTCCTTCTTTCTATCTTCACTTCATCCTTCTTTAGAAAAAGACTCACTGGCGGCTCTGCCATATTTCCTCTGATAGTGTTCATCCTATTTCTTCTTTGAAGCCCTTACAATATCTGGCACGTACCTACTTATAATAAAATATTTATGTATACAGTTCGCAAACCGAACCTCTTGGGGCTGAATTTAGAAAGCGGAAAAAACATCAGCATCAGCGCAGCAATCGCTGGCTCATTTCGCTTTCTTCAACCGTTGCCACATTTACATGTTGTGCGCATTGTTTTGGACCGCTCTTATACGATTACGTATTACTAAAATCAAGTGTAGCATTCCTTTCGAGCACAGCTGAACAAATAATAAATATGATAATGCAGAAACAATGGAGTTAACAAAATTAACTCTCTTTGATTACGACCAATCTTATGAGCGTAATTCCGAATCCCGATGAATTAGGTGAAAGCATGATAAATTTGGGATTTGGTCTGGGCCGTATCAAGATTAGTATAATTTGTAATCATCTCATAGACAGTGTATCAAGTAGAAAATAATAAGATTAGATACATCCGTAGAAAGAACAAAACAAAGATTAATGTGGATGGTTCACATCAATGTCAACTGTCAATTCGTGATGCTCGTTAACATCTTAAGGTGAAATATCAGATTGTCTCCAGAGCAATGTTGGAGAGCTGCTGAGACACGATAGCGACGCATTATCGGAGAGGCATAATAAGATATTATTCAATATGTCGCTGGCGCATGTGCAGCCATGGGAACTGAGAGCACGGGGTCATTGTCTTTTATGCTATCGTTACGGGATCTGCACAAGCTGTGTCACTGGGCCACATGATAAGTAAGTGCAGCAGTTAGCAGTATTGACTGCTGCTACTTCGTATTATGTCTCGTACATACTCTATTTCCAGGTCCCCTATGCAACTTCAACTAAAACGTCTTGACAAGATTGGTAACTGATTACAGTACTAATAGCATGTTCAAAATGGTTGCCTGTCGCAGTTTTGAAGCACTCAATAATTATGGATGGTGCTTCAAAACGTCTAATATCGATGTAAAGCCGTGGAATTACAATCAGGACGCCCTCTAACCACCGATCTTTGTGAATGCCAATTATGATTACCAAGTGTTGTATGTCAAGGGTTCCGGGATCAAATTACGCGTAAAGTCGAGCACAAACACAGGATAATAAAACCTGTTGGCTTGGCACACATGAGTGCGCATGCGCAGGCGATCGGTGATCGAGTGCCGAGGGGCGTCACGGACTTACAACTTCATCAAGCGAACACCTTGAGCAGCAGAGCCACGTTGAACATGAGTTTTTTATGGTTTATAATCATATTTCATATTTTGACAAAATAGTAGAGCAAAGTGATCTCCTGTGGTGATTTTAATATAGACACTTTGACACAATCAAAACCATCAATTAATTTTCAAACTCTCCTTTTAAACTATGACTTAAAAATTGTAATTCATCAGCCTACACGATTAGCTAGTGGTAAATGCATAGACAATTTCGTTCATAATATCAGAGGTAGTAAGTGTGCAGTACTTTATCTAGCGCTATCTGATCATACTGCCCAAGTGATCAAATGTCTTGTGAAAAAAATCCTGTTCCATTAAGCATTGGTATGCTCTATGACGTGACTATTGCCAAGAAAACTTAACTAAATTCATTGATTCTCTTCATAATCTTAGTTTTGGTGAAGTCTATCTACACGACAATCCTGAGGAAGCATTTAACTGTTTATATTTTTTATGTTTCCTTTGACCTTTGTTTCCCTTTAAGGAAAGTAAGAATCACTCTGCGTAAAAAATATACTGGATTTCCAAGGGAATTAGGCTCAGTAGTAAGCGTAAAAGAGAAATGTTATGGCAATACAGGCAAGCCCCTACTTCTAAAAATAAAATTGAATTAAATCAATATACTGCACGTTTAAAGAAAATAATAAATTCGGCCAGGAATAAATCTAAACCGACATGGAAAATAAAATTAACTATACTAGAGAAAATATACCTGAGTATGTAACAATAAATGACAATAAAATACATAAACCTCGACTAATTGCACAAGCTTTTAATGACTATTTAAATTCATAAACGAAATTCAATCGAATAATTCTACTCCTTCGTATACAAATGTTGACACTCATTGTAACTCCATATTTATTTCGTTATTTTGTCTGTGTGATGTTTTTGTATTTTTGTGACTTAAAGAATAGCACTACCTCATTTCTTCCCGTGGGTGTCGTCGTTTTTTTTATTATAGAAAAGTTGATATACTACTCTGTCAAAAAAGTACCGGAAAAGATCATTAATACACAAAATGTTAGTTATTCATCCAAATTTATTTTATCGCCTTCAAAGTATGCTCCTTCAGAAATGATACACTTACGCCAACGAATAATCCAATCATCAAAATGACATCAGGGGAGCGGCCAGGATACTGTTCAGCAGCGATGTGGTGGCGCCTTACTCTCCAGAAACACTAACAGCCCTAGAGAGTAAACATCCAGCGCCTGCGGATAATCTCACGTTTCCCGATCCCCCCGACCCTCCCGACCTAAATTCAATATTCCTAAATGTTTCGGCGCCCCAGTTGATTGCAGCCGTCGGCTCCTTCTGGAGCGGTTCCGCTGGCGGCCTCGACAGCCTGACTCCACAACATCTAAAGGATCTATTGAGTTCAGGCGCCGGGGACGCTGGTGAGTCGCTTCTGAAGGAGCTTGTGGCCTTGATTAACCTCATGCTCACCGGCGGTGTGAACGAGGCTGTCGTCGATGTCTTATACGGGGCCAACCTATGTGCCTTGCGCAAGAAGGACGGCGGCATTCGTCCCATCGCCGTTGGATGCACCTACAGGCGTACGGCAGCCAAAATATGCTGTAAGTTTTACAGTGAATCCCTCACAACCAAGTTTCAGCCCCTGCAGCTTGGTTTTGGCTCGAGAGGGGGCTGTGAGGCTGCCGTGCATGCCCTTTCCACCTTTTTGAACTCGAACAAAGGTGAGGTTATCCTCAAGGTTGACGTTAAGAATGCCTTTAACTCTGTAAACAGGGACACTTTGTTGGCTGAAATAAAAAAAGAACTACCCGAAATTTATGGTTTTATGTGGCAGTGTTACAGGTACCCCTCTAAATTATTATACAAGGACAATGTTTTGGAATCTGCAGTAGGATGCCAACAAGGTGATCCGCTCGGGCCAGTCATTTCCAGCTTGGCTATTCATCCAATTATCCAGAGACTAAATTAAAAATTTAACGTATGGTATTTAGATGATGGAACACTAGGAGGTGATGTAGACACCGTTTTGAAAGACTTACAACTCCTCAAACAACAATTTAAATCCATTGGCTTGGATCTTAACCCATCAAAATGCGAAATTTACCTTTCTGACATTACCGACAGACAATTGACCCTTGAGAAATTTAATGCAATAGCCCCACAAATCAAAATTCAAAAAAAAAGTTCACTTCAGCTCCTAGGTTCCCCAATTTTAGAAGACAGCTTTTCTCCCTTCATCGACGAAAAAATCAAAAATTTCAACGACATTTCGGACAGACTCTAAAATTAACTTACATTCGGCTTTCACCCTGATCAGATACTGCTGTTTTGGTCCAAATCTCATATATTTTCTACGCTCTTCACCTTTATGGAAGCAGCCACACCTCTTGGACAAAATTGACAAAATTATTCGCAGCACCCTAACATGCATTTTAAATGTGGCCTTGGACGACCGGGCGTGGCTACAAGCCACACTACCCATCCGTTTCGGTGGCCTCGGTGTCCGCAAAATTACAAGTATTAGCTTACCCGCGTTCCTGTCCTCTGTCCACAGCACTGAAAAGTTGACCGGGAAAATTTTAGCCCCTTGCCTGGTCGACTCTGAAGTGCCGTGCTTGACTGATGCGGAGAACGCCTGGAAAAGATCAGCCCGTGAACCTGTCCTCCCAGAGGCAGTGGGATGAGCCGCTCTGCAGGTTGGTACGGAACAATCTTATTAATACGTCCACCAATACTGCTGAGCGTGCCCGCCTGCTGGCTGTGGGTGAGTGGGAGTCGGGCCTTTGGCTTCAGGCGCTACCGTCACCCAACATAGGCACTATGCTGGGTGACACCACTTTCCGGCTCGCTACCTGTCTGCGTCTGGGCGCTCCTTGTGTGGCCCCGCATCGCTGTCAATGCGGTGAAGCAGTCGACTGTCTCGGACACCATGGTCTATCCTGCAGTAAAAGCGCAGGCCGGAGAGCACGGCACGCCAGCATTAATGACATCATCCGTCGTGCTCTTGTCACCGCCGGGGTGCCAGCTGTTCTAGAACCCAACGGCTTGGCACGCGACGATGGGAAGAGACCAGACGGAATGACCATAATGCCTTGGAAGGTAGGTAGGCCATTGGTGTGGGATGCAACGTGTGTCGACACCCTTGCGCCATCCCATCTTCCTAGCACGGTGGGCTGTGCTGGGGCTGCTGCTGCAGGTGCGGAAAACCTCAAACGGCGCAAATACTCCAATCTTATTGGGACTTATATGTTTGAGCCGTTTGGGGTTGAAACACTAGGGCCATGGGGTCCGAGTGCCCACTTAGTCTTTCAAGACATCGCAAAGCGGTTGGTCGACTCTTCATGTGACCAGAAGGCTGGCCTATTCTTCGGCCAGAGAATCAGCATTGCCATACAACGTGGCAATGCTGCCAGCCTTTTGGGCACTTTTCCTGTTGACAACGATGCGGACGAATTTTTTGATGCCCTATGATTGTCCCCCCCCCCCCCCCACCCCTTTCTTATATACTTGTACATATTATTATTTTAAGTCTGTTAGTTTTTAAATTGTTTCATAGTTAAATAATAATAAAATCATCAAAATATTTTTTTAACGCTTTTTCCGGAATTGAGTATAGTGCTAGCCGTGAATTCTTTTTTATTCGGTTTCGGTTCAGTTGGAAGGCGCCACTCCGAAGCTTGTTGACTAGTTTGCATATCAAACTCGTAAACCCACGTCTCGTCACCAGTAACAATGCGAGAAAATTCAGGTCTTTTGGGACTTGCCGAGCGGCAACATGTTTCATACCCAAGTGATTATTTAAAATGATACGGATCGACTCGTGAGACACAGAAAGTTCAGCAGCTATCTCTCTCAAACTTGAATGAGGATTTCCAGTCACTTTTTCCTTCACTTTTGCGATGTTAACTTCAGTTGAAGACGTTGATGGTCTACCAGGGTGAGGCAAATCTTCCAGCATATCTCGACCGCTGTTGAACGCTTTGTACCACTCATAAGCACGTGTTTTTTATCAAGTCGATTCACCGTAAGCCTTCTGTATTTTCAGTGACTTCGAACACGACATTCCATTGGCGATGCAAAATTTAAGACAAACTCTTTGTTCGATGTTTTTGTCCATTATGAAATTCGCAATACGCACTAGTTAAACCTAACTAAAAACAGCACTGTATTTAATCTAAATGACAGATGCAACTCAAACTCCGCGTCAAAATGGAAAACAGTTATGCCAATGTAGCAACAAAAAAAAGAATTTGCAACCATGTACAAATCATCCATTCCCGATACTTTTTTGACTGAATGTACAATAGCCTTTCCTCGTTTTTTGAAAATCATGATATCATAAACCAATCTTGGACATGAAGAATAGAGCTATTCACGTCGTCAAGATTTTGTGACCGTTGGTTGATTTTAAAGATCAATGATGTGTCATCTGCAAATAACACCATCTTCGGTTGATTTTGAACTAATTGAGGTAAATCATTAATGTAAACTAAAAAGAGGAATGGACCCAATATCGAACCTTGAGGAACGCCCATTGCTATTTCAGACCCTAATGAGTTTACGCCGTTTACTTGAACTTTACCCTTTCTATCTTTCAGGTATGATCTTAGTAAATCAAGAGCTGTATGCCTAATGCCATAGTGCTCCAGTTTCAGCAGAAGGGTCTCATGGTCGAACGCCTTCGAGAGGTCGCAAAAGATTCCAATGGCATCTTGTGCTTCTTTCCAGGCTTTAAAATGTTCTTTATTAAGGTGACACCAGCGTCAGTGGTACAAAGCCCTTTAGTGAAACCGTACTGTTGTTCGTGAAAGATGGAATTTTTATTAAAGTGACTTAACATTTGATTGAGTATCAACTTTTCCAACACCTTACTGAGAACTTGTAGAATTGACACAGGCCTATAATTGTTGGGTTCTTTCTCTTTCTATCACCGGATTTGAACAATGGAACTAGTTTACTGTGTTTCATGCGATCCGGAAATTCATCCATCCATTTAATTTTAAGATCTTTAAAAGCTTTTATAACAGCCTGGGGGTTTGTATGCTAAAACCTAAACTCCAAATATGCCTTAACATTCTGTCTTAGTAAGGCAGCAGTAAGCGCAGGTGAGGAATTTAAAGCTTCAGTAGTTTTATTAGGAATATAAGCAAAAAAGTTTAAAAAATCCTGAGCTATTTCTACATCTGAGTTGATAGGGTCATTTGCAGTCTCTAAATTAAATTCAGTATTTCGCTGGTTTTTCCTACCTGTTTCATTATTTATTATTTTCCAGGTAGTTTTTATTTTATCATCAGCAGATTTTATTTTATTGCTAATATGAAGAGCCTTGGCTATCTTGCACACACTTTTAAAAGATTTTGAATATTTTGCAACATACTTATGAAAGCTTGTATTATTCATATGTTGCTTTAGGCGATTTATAAAGTTCCAATAGTTTTTCCCTGCTTTTACGAAAACCACAGTTAATACAGTTAATTTTGTACGACATATATTGACAAAACTAAAACGAAAACCTCAAAAAATAAAACAAAAACGATGTGGATAAACAAAATTACTAAACCTAATAAAACTAAACAAAATCTTAACAACATTACCTTAAAATTAAATAACCTAATAATAAAATCACCGCAACAAGTTTGCACCGCATTTAATGATTATTTCGTATCGGTAGGTGTAGATAACAAAAGTAAGGGAGCAGCGGTGCCAGCGCCGCGCCGCGTAGCTTTGGAGTGGACAATATTCCCCCGCTATTAGTAAAAAAAATGCGTAAAGGAGCTAACACCGCCTCTCACTAAACTAATAAATATTTCTTTCGACGAGGGACGATTCCCAGAAAAACTTAAAATTGCTAAAGTATTATAATTACTAGGATTTTCAAGAAATTTTTAAGAAAATCCTAGTAATTATATGCCTATTGCACTGTTACCCACTATCTCAAAAATTTTCGAAAAATCAATGGCGAACCGTGTCAATACATTTTTAGAAAAATATGATATTTTGGATAAAAACCAATTCGGTTTTAGAAAAAACTGCTCAACTACGTTAGCGGTATACAACTACGTACAAGAAATTTACAGTTGCATTAAGGAACGAAAGTACGCTATTGGTCTATTCCTGGACATGACGAAGGCGTATGACAAGGTGTCACACAAAATTTTATTACAAAAACTTTACGGTTCGGGTATTAGAGGACAAGCTTTTAATTGGTTTAAATCATATTTACTAGACAGAGTACAGTTCGTAGAGTTAGAATATTTCGATAGCGTTGACCAGGAAATGTACAGCATAGGATCAGACATGGCTACCATTAATACTTCAATACCCCAAGGAAGTGTTTTAGGATGTACCTTATTTATATTATATATAAATGACTCCCACGCAAAATGGTCCACTGAACGACTAAGTGCGGAAACCAAACCCCATAACATAGATAGAACATAGATATATAAATGACTTGCCAAAAAAAATAAGTTCGTCGTGTATTTTGTTCGATGACGATGTTTCTTTATTATTTAAAACGCCCGCGAATGTTGACCATTTAGGTAGCTATTAAAAAAACTTTCACGGAAACTGAGCAATGGTTAAACGAACATAACTTAGAAATAAACTTAACTAAAACTAATATATGCCAATTCAGAACTTACCAAAGAACCCCCCACTAAACCTAAATACATTATTAACACAACTAATTAAATTAGAAGAAATAAACGAATTTACACTTTTAGGCCTAACATTAGACTCAAACCTAAATTGGAAGAAGCATGTAGAAAGTACAAGAGCAAAATTGTCCCAATTTATTTATGCACTAAGCATATTGAAATGCAACACAGACTATAAAACCGCCCTATCTGCCTATTATGCGTACGCTTACTCCTGGCTAAATTATGGTATAATTCTGTGGGGAGACAGTACTGACTTTTTAGACCTTTTCATCCAGCAAAAGAAAAAAAACAGAAACTTTATTAAACAACAAATTCTCACACTACCAGCAATATATATACTGCAAAGTTGTATATTCGTTAGGAAAAATAGGCACCTCTTCAAATCTAATATCGAAAACGAAAACCATAACCGACGGAACAAGAATAGACTAATACTGCCCATCACAAACTTAAAATTTTTCGGGAAAAGCCCATATTCAAGACTAGCTAATATATTTAATAAATTACCGGAATGTTTAAAATCCCTACCAAATGACTCAATTTTCTCGAAACGGTTGAAATCTCTGTTAATAAAGTAAGGCTACTATACCGTTGAGGAATTTAAAACTGACAAATTGTGAATTGATTGACCTTGTAACAATATGCTTGACGCACTTATATGTGAAATAATAAATGACTTTAATATATTATGCTTACCTATAATGACTAAAATGCATGAAAGAATTAATAATAATGATTTATTTGAAATAAAATGTAATAATTAAATAACTAATGTTTATTAAAATGTAATGTATTGTAATAATTAGAATCAATATTATATTATATAATTTAATCATTTGATATGAAACATTTGCAGTGCCCTTACAGGGTGCATGTCTTAATACTGTGTCATGAAATTTGAATGCAAGCCTACTTACCAGTGTTTACATGTTAGCAAATAAATAAATAAATAAACATAGTGCACATATTTTTGATAATTATATACTATCTGTAACCATACCTATGTTTAAGAAAATAAATGATTGATTGATTGAAAATTTATTATAGGACAATATAATTGAACTACCAATCAAAATGTACTTATGAACTAAGTACCTAACCTACAAGTTTCAGATAAGTAGATAGTGTTGAGTGGAGGGATAGTAGAGATTATAAACTACAAACCTGGCCAGCTTTTTCAGGGTTGAGGATAAACTAAGGAAAGAAGGAAGCAGGATTTCATCACAAAGACTCGAAATCTTGACAAAATCCGAAACGAGCGGAATTCTTTTAAATATGGCCCAGTCCCTCCCACTCTAAGTAAATTATTTTCAATTTACGGCGTGGTGTATGACATTAACATGGGCATGTCAGTTACCGTAACAGTGTTTCCGAGCTGCCAGACTGCGGCACGCGGCATCGATGCGCAACGCGGTCGACACAGCCTACGGATGATTCTAGTTATTAACTTATGAACCTATCCTAACCTACACCAGACGGCACCGTACTATTATCATCTATTCTGTGACACTCCTCTATGGCTATGTTTTTAGTCTATATTGAGGTGAATTTGGAGCTTTGGCTGCAACTACGTATAGTCTCCTACTCTGTTTTTATTGAACACGTAAACGTGAATGTAAACAATAGTGTTCTTAACGAAATACGATATTTTTGGATTGGTTGTTGCATACAATGCACAACAGCCATCTACATCTATGTGGTCGGGCGAGAAAGTGTAGTGCACCCGTACACCGAATTTCGACCAAATTTCATACAAACCCAAGCAGCCCCTATTCTAAACACACATTTGGTTAAAACAACCTTAGAAAACGATACATCCGTAAGAGTTTTAAAACATGGAGTCACAAAGGAAAAAGTTGGATTAACAGTTTAGTAGATAATAACGGTACAAACATTCCAGCAGAGACAAAATCATGGAAATCGCAACCAAATTCTATAGATTATTATATTCCGATAACTCACCGATCTCTATCAATTACAATCTTTCAGATTCCATTCTCTCAATAAACGGTCATGAAGTGTACAAAGCACTTACTACAATGCGCTTTGATAGAATTCCTTGGGAAGATCCAGAACACCATTTTATAATCAGAAAAAGTTCCATAAAAGGCGATAAAAGTGACAACGAAAATTACCGTCCAATCAGCTTAACATCTCACATTTACAATACATTTATTACGGTAATAGATAATCACATAGAAAGGAAACTGGATAAACAACAGCCACCATGCCACAGCCACTCTTGTTTTACAAAATAAATATTATTTTATCTTATCTTATCCAGAACAATCCGGATTGTAGGGCACAATCCGGATTTTTCTCAACAACCGACCACCTACACACCTTGAACCATCTACTAGAAAAATATTTTCAGAATTTAATAAACCACTCTACTTAGCCTTCGTAGATTATAGTAAGGCATTCGACAGTATCAAACACTCCAAAATATTAAAGTCTTTAGAAAATCAAGAACTGGAACAGCAATATATAAACCTTCTAATAAATATATATACCACAACAGCATCGCAGCCATCAAACTGAATACTACGGAACCGTCGTTTTGAATACGAAAGAGTGTTACGCAGTGTTACTCGCTCTCTCCGAAACTATTCACAAGCACTCTCGAGGAGTTATTTAGAACACTGGCAGCCTCATGGACGACCAAGGGCATTGAAGTTGGCATCAGGATGTTGACAAACCTTCGATTTGCCGAAAACATAGTCCTTTTTGCTCCCACAGCTCTGGAACTACTGACTGTACGAGTACTTCAAGACCTAAGCATGACAAGCCTCAAGGTTGGACTCGCGATGAATCGGTCTAAAACAAAAGTCATGACCAATAGTACTAAGCGTAGGGTCTAAGTAGATGGGCAGGTAATTTATTATGTCGATGACTACATTTACTTGGGCCAGATGGTTTCTTTCGAAAACAGGTAAGAAAAGGAAATTGATTGCTGCATCGAAAATGCCTGGAAAAGCTATAGGTCCACGAACACGCAAAAGAAGGGCGCATCTACCGATTTCCCTGAAGCGAAAACTCATCGATATAATTATTATGTGTATCTTGCCCGTCATAACCTACGGTGCTATAACAATCAGACCTGGTCGCTCAGCGAATCGCAAAAGTTCCGCCCTGGGGTTTGCCAAAGAGCAATGGAGCGCAGTATTTTGGGCGTTAAACGAACAGACAGTATACGAATCACGACGCTGCGCTTCAAAACGCGGATCCTAGACTTAGGCAAAAAGGCTGCCAAGCTGAAATGGGGTTGGGCGGGTCATGTCAGCCGCATGCATAGTGACCGCTGTGCAACAGTCTCCACACGGTGGGTACCCGAGGATGGACGGCGCCGCCGAGGCCGGCCCAGGAAAAGGTGGCGAGACAACCTATACGCGAGGGTTGGATCGAGGTAGCTCTAGAAAAGGATGCCTGGAAAGACTTCGCGGAGGCCTTTGCTCTGCAGTGGGAATGCGTAGGCTAACATAAAAAAAAGCCCAATTTGTTTGTTCTCGTTTGGCTATTACAGCTATAGTTCGTTAGTTTCATCTCTAAAACGACATCGAAAAGAAGTAATACTAAATTACTTAGCCAGTCAAATGAGAACCGGCGAGTCTGATTTAAATTAGGTACTGCTTCCCCGTCATAAATAATTCAGTATAACTGATCACGACGTGTTTAGAGACGCGCGTGTATGGCGCGTGCTGGAACTGGGCCTGCCCGTTGTTCGGCGCCCGCGCAGCGTCACGGTGCCGCAGCTTTTTACTACTACACTACCCAATACAACCAGACAGCGACAATGCTATGTTTGATACGCGATAAAAGCTTCAGGCGCTGTATACCTAACAGTACGTATTGTATGCTAACCATTGATATATTAATCAATGATGGTAACATAAGGTAGGTAAATTAGGTACTTAGCAGTAAGTACACAACAAGGAACTCATTTTCGTCAAAACAGTCCTTCGGACCTACATCTGTGCAGTCTGTCGGTCGACATCTTAGCTTGTATGTATACAGTAAAGACAGATTGAAACAATGCATTATATGATTGAGTATTGAGCACTGTAGACTTGCAATGGAATACATTATGTGGTGTTACGATGAAGTTAATCGGCAGGCAGCCCAAATAATGAGAATGTCATTAGGTGCACAAAAGTGTCATAATTTCAAGACGACTGGAAACACCCGAAATGGTATTTACCTAATTATAGATAGGTTTTGCGTATTAGGTAGGTACCTATACCTAATTATAGAAAAAACCTATCAAGAACTACGAACTAGTCAGACAGGAATAACAATCCAAGCAATAATAACTCCTACTTCAGTGATCATTAAAATAATGATATTTATCAACCGTTGCAAGGTGCGAGCATACCAGCTACTGCATAGCGATATATTGCGGAAGCATGGATGCATTGCGTCCGCGCTCCCTCTGTCAGCACTCTACCCGGTCGAACCCTTGGTTTACTTTATCTCGTTAACAAATCTAATCCAAATACACTTGCAGACACATTAGCTATAGTTCCGCTATTGGCCGCAATGTTGCGTCTTCACACACAATAGCTCATATGTTTGCAAAACACACCCGTTCTGCTGACACGACGTAGTATGATTTTTTAACTGAACCGCTGAGGTTGGCTGCGGAGGCAACACATCGGTGACTTTACACTCTTAAACCGACTCTTAAAAAATAATATTTTGACAGTACCAAGGGCAATATTTTATTTAGCAATGCTAATAAATTGTGTTCACGTACCCGCTACTTGAAAACTGAAAAGTTTTACAAATAAAAATTTCCGTACTTTTTCAAAAATCGATGAGTCACTTGTTTAATTTCACTTAAAAAGGGATCGATTCACAGCATGAACCAGTAATACACTATCACAGAGTTCCTTTTTCAAAATAGATTGTACACATCGAGAACGCAAGAGGTTACGTTACGCGTGAGATCGCAGGTCGCTGGCGTGTCTACGCGGGTAACGCCGGTGAGCCTGTCAGTAGACTGGTGGACTGCCCACGCTGCGGCCCGCGGCGCCGCCGGCGGCCACTGAGGGCGGACGTCGTGGGGGTGGGGGCCCGCCACGGCCCGATGCCCTCGCGGACTTGCTGTGTCTAAGTGCGCAACACCGTGCCTTTTCTACGGTGCGCGGTGCTCTAATACTAGAATATTATATCCTTTATTATTAAATGAGCAATATTTGTATGTATACACAGGATGTTCGGCAGAAAGATGAACATACGAAAATGGCGGATCCGTGGCGCCGTCTACTACGTTTTTAGGCCCAAAACCAAGACCCAGGCCACAAGGATTTTTTTAATTTTTTTTTCGGAATTTGTCGTTGCCAAAATTTCAATCGTCAATAATTTCATTTAAAAACAACATAACTGGCAACATTTTATTTTTATTTTCATCTAAAGTAACTGTAGAATCTTATTAAATTTCTTCTAAATCTTAGAAAAGTAAATACGAGCCCTTAAACTACAAACAAATAAAAAATTAATACCAAAAGCCCGACTTTGAACTGCGTTAAAAAAAAAACTAACAGTGATAGAGCAGTTCTAATTTTAGGAAAACATCTTTGGTTCATGCCCAATCTAACGGTATGCAATATGCACAATTTCTTTTAAAACAACTGGAATAAATGAAAAAAACTAAAATTTGAGCAACCACGAATTTCATAAATTAGTGGTTGCTCAAATTTCAAACGTCAATAATTTCATTTAAAACAACAAAACTGATAATTTTTTTTTTTTTTTTTTTCTAGAATAATTGTAGAACCTAATACGAGTATGTAAAGAAAAAATTGGTTCGTATATTAATTAATTTCACTTTTCGCAAATTTCCTTAGCAATTCTTTCGGTGAAAAGAGTCCCAGGCAGTTAAAATTGGCGAATTTTTCTAGTTGTTTTATAAGAAACTAGCTGCCCGCCCCGGCTTCGCACGGTACTTATATACGGCGCACCTACCTACCCTACCTACCTACCTACCCTACATACCTACCTACCCTACCTACCTACCTACCTACCTACCTACCTACCAATTTTCAGCCAAATCGGTCCACTTTCTTTTATATAAATAGATATAGATTTTCAAAATAAACGACCCCAAAAACTTCAAAAATGATACCCATATTAATTATTCACATTTATTACCCCTATCACATCCATTTTTCAACCCTCTTTAAAATAGATGTCATTTTCGAAATCAACGACCCAAAATTCCTCGAAAATGATACCCATAACGATTTTTTACATTTTTATCCCTAGCACACCCTTTTTTCATCCCCCCGAGGGTAATTTTTTAGAAAGCAGGTAACATCTACACACCTATTCATTTATTTAGTTTTTTGAGAACTTAGACAATGTATGGGAAAAACCATGAAAACGACATCAATGTTGATTTTTAGACATTTCGACCCCTTTCCGCCCCATTAAGGGATGATAATATTTTGCTTCTAACATTTCGGATTTAAAAATAAATATCATTTTTAAAATAAACGACCCAAAAACCTCGGGAATGATACCAATATCGATACTCGTCATTTTGAATCTCTATCCCACCCCTTTTCATCCCCCTGTTAATAAAAAGTATCCTATTCTTTATCTCAGTATTTCACCTATCTATTTGAAAATTTTCATCCAAATCCAGTCATCAGTTTTTAATTTCCCATACAAACTTTTACCCCCCTTTTCACCCCTTTAGAGGGTCAGCCGGTCAATCGGTTCAGCCGTTCTTGAGTTATAAATAGTGTAACTAACACGACTTTCTTTTATATATATAGATTGTGCATAGGTATTGCATACCGTTAGTATGGGCACGAACCAAAGATATTTTCCTAAAATTAGAACTGCTCTATCACTGTTAGTTTTTTTTTAACGCAGTTCAAAGTCGGGCTTTCGGTATTTATTTTTTATTTGTTTGTAGTTTAAGGGCTCGTATTTACTTTTCTAGCAATCATCTGCGTCAAATACTAATTTTATAAGATTCTACAGTTACTTTAGATGAAAATAAAAATAAAATGTTGCCAGTTTTGTTGTTTTTAAATGAAATTATTGACGTTTGAAGTTTTGGCAACGACAAATTCCGAAAAAAAATCATTAAAAAAAATCCTTGTGGCCTGGGTCTTGTAATTGGCCCTAAAAACGTAGTAGACGGCCCCACGGATCCGCCATTTTCGTATGTTCAACCTTCTGCCGAACACTCTGTATACAGGTTGGCAGGAACATTACAATCCATGGTATCAGTTTTCGCATCGATGTCCCTGCCACCTTGTATACAGGGTGGCAGGGACATCGACACACATGGAACGAGGTAAGTACATGTAATTACGAGTATCACGAACTTTTCTATACTCGTAAGTACCTACTTACTATTAAATGAGGATTCTCTATTTTCACCACAGCAGAGCTCGGTCGCCCAGGTACTTATTTACTAGCTTTTACCCGCGTCTTCGTCTGCGTGGACTTCAGAGTTGGGTCCAGAGAGTCCAGTCCTTTCTGGACATAGCGTTGCTACCACAGAACACTCTACGGTTGCTACAGTTTAATATTATTAAGAGGAATGATTCCGTTATACTTACATTGTTTTCATAAAACTCTTTTGGTTTACGCGGCGCACGCCAGTAAAGCTCCCAGTCGGAGTGATTTTTTAAATTAAAAAAAAATACGTCACACGTGTTAGGGCTTAGGGCATAAGTCGAATAGAGTTCGTGGTGTGACTCCGGATTTTTAATTAGTCTGTGTGATGTCTTGTTTCTTATTTTTTGTTGACTTTTTTGTCGTACCTAGTTGGGTTTTAGTTTTTATAACTTTTTAATAATAATAGTAAATGTAGTGATAGTAATGTAG
This sequence comes from Agrochola macilenta, assembly GCA_916701695.1. Lineage (NCBI taxonomy): Eukaryota > Metazoa > Arthropoda > Insecta > Lepidoptera > Noctuidae > Agrochola > Agrochola macilenta. The sequence continues at coordinate 732,930 of OU753554.1, read as the reverse complement.
TTATGTCATGTGATTGGTTAGGTAGTAGCAAATAGCAATACTAGCATATCAGGTATAAGTACCTACCTATGTTGTAAAGGCAAATAATTCTGAAAGTGGCCAACCTCTCAAATAAGTAGATGTCGAATATTTCGCTGTTTTGATTAATTTGGCAATATTACTGTATGGAAATAAGAAATGTGGTTAACTAGCGAAATAGTATATATAGATAGTAGAAATCAACAAATTAGGAAATATCTACTTTAATTTAGTACTATTTTTTAAGAAGCAGTTACTCTGGGTAGCTGTAAACCTTGTCGTCTACTTAAATGTTCAAAGGGTTCGGAGTGTAAATGTTCGCTCGGGTTAGCCTCGCAGCTCGTGAGGGAGTCATAAAACGCATGGTAGTGCTTGTGGGATTGCATCATTAGTACACGAACGTAATAAATCTGCATGTAGCACTTTACGTATAGGTATTTGCTGATCATAAGCTTGTTTCAAATGCCCATTTTTATTTTTCCTTTAGTCAGTGTTTTCCAGAAATAAGTAAGGCTTTTTATGTTGTAAAAGTCACGCAGCTTCATCTCATGGACCTTATATTTATTTCCGATCACTTTTGCATTATCCAAGTGCATCCAAGGACAACACCTGGTTGGTGCAAGAGTGTTGCCGAACATGGCAACAAAACATATTGGGCTATGGGTTTGGGTGGCTATAGTGGATTGGTAACCTTGAACAATGGAAGAACTATGTCCCCTGCGTGACCAATTTTATATAATATACACGGATAAAATGGCAGGAGGTGACTTGCACACTCGGAAACTGTCGCTAGCACATAGTGATGTAGCGACAAGGGGGCAACATGTCCTGAGGTGCTTGAGGAGAGGAGAGGTATTCCACGGCTATCAGAACAATCTCAGAGCCCGAAAGATGGTCAAGACAGCTGCCAGCATCTTACTGGAATACTTCCTTCCTCCGAGCACGTTTGCTCTTGCGAATCTCCACTCAAGCCGGCCAATAAAGGCAAGAAAGTGGTGGGAGCTCTGTTCCTCGTCAGTGTTCACTCCAGCCTGCCAATAAAGGCAAGCCATAGGTGAGGAACAACACTTCTCGCGGGAGGTAGAGTCCGTGGGGTCACTGTTGCCCAACATCTCGCCACATGCTGCCTTGCGGGTTTATGTATCTCTATTGGTCTGGCTCCTCATCCTAGACTTGTCTCGGCATAGTAAACTCTACCGGCACAGACCTAGAGTTCAGGAGAGTGCAAGTATCACCACATCGTCAACGTAAAGATATTGTTATTAATTATTGTTCTTTGAATTCTGGTGCTATGACCTATTCAGATTTCGTTTTTTATGCTAATAACATATTAACTTAAAATATTCTATTTGAAATATTTAATGATAGCGTGGTGGCACTCGATTCTTTAGCAGGTACTAGGTCTGGTCTGTCAACATCAGTTTAGATATTACTAATGACATTGCATCGCATTTTGTTACCTTTCTGGCTTAGGTAGGCACTGTGAAAAAATTGCTAGGCTTGGAATTGCAATTAACCCTCATTGAAATCCAAACAAAATGTAGGTCAAGGAACATCAGGTAGACTATCACTATTATTGAAAACCGCTAGACTTAGCTCCTCTGATGGCCATGGCATTCATTAAAATGTTTAAAAAATTATCCTTCACAGTTTATTTAGTGTAAATATTCCAGCTATGATACTTGAAGGTAATCTGTAACAGCCACTTTAAGAAATCCTATCGTTATTGTCTTCCAATAATTCTGCCGTACCGTAAACTTAAAGTTTAAGTATTCCTCTAAACATTATCCCCAAGCTTAATGCATGCAGAAGATAAAAATAAACAGAAGTGGTAAAGTACTACTAGAGTTCTTGTAACACTGCTTAGAGAGTGACGTCGAGGCATTCTTGCATCGGAGGCAGTCGATCAGAGTCAATCAATATTAGCTTCTTTGATTTGTAATGAAATGTATGGTAAAAACTTTAACGATTTCAGGCGCGGTCGCAGCCTAAGATTTTGAAGGGGGTCACCATGGATGCCGAGGCATATTAGAGCAATATTTAATTGATAAGTAATCTAAAAACTTTTTGACCTTCTAATGATGCACACTTTTTAAATAACTGAATCTTTTTGAAACTTTCTGATCTTTTCTCGCAGTTGGTCGAGTAACTAAGTTATGGTACCCCGACCAAACGGGTTAGGTCAGGTTAAAACAGTGACACACCGCGTGCGAGCCGAGCGAGCGAAATAAGCGGTACCGCGGGAGTGGCCGGCGGGTGCTATAGCCTGAAATGACGCACCCCAATACCGCATTTTTACATCCAAGTTGGTCGCAATTAGTTGTCTATTTAGTATTTTATATACCCTAAAATATGAATTATTTGGGGTTCGATTCAATTATAAATACTCGTATATCCCATGTTTTTAGGGAGGTACGGTACATCTCCAGCTTGACATTAGTAATGCTGTTCAGGGACGCAGCTATATTCTTTATATTGGGGGGGCGGGGGTAGTTTATGATGCTGCCAAATTGGTCGCCAGCTTTTTGATAAATAATAAGTATTATGACAGTATATTGTGTAGGGTGAGAAGAGCGAGCGAAGCTAACTCGATTATTTTAATACCCCATCTCGGATAGGTTAGGATATGATTAACATTTTCAAACAGAAATAAGAGTTATATTGTCGACATAAGCAGGAAAGACCAAGCAACTATAAAAATGTAGAATACAAGAAAATTTTGAATCCTCGAATACGTTAGATTTTCTTTTAATCATTCCTAAAGAACTAAGAATTACTTGTTTTGTCGGTTAAGAAGAAAAGCTCAAGACAAGCGAGCCTCAAAATTTTAGTCTTTTGACCATTATACATACATTATTATATACTTTGTCGAGAAGAAAAGCTTAAACACGTTTTACAGCAGTTTAGGTTTTGAAATCTGGCTCTAACCCGAGCGTAGTGGTGCCCGAATTTGCTTGACAGGCTTTTTTTCAATTTTTTTTACTACAGTTTGTAGTTAGTACTACACATAAATCATTAAAGCTCTCTACAGCTTTAATGAGTTTGGGGGGGTCATGACCCCCAGGACCCCCGCCCCTGGGACCGCACCTGAACGAATTTAAAATAAAATTGTTTGTGACCGGGATAAAATTGCTTTACGCAAATTGTGTTGAATATTTTCCCGTGAATATATTGGTAAGAGCATCTTACTGGAAATGTAACGTATTGAAAGTACCTATTGTAATAGTCTATGACAATTTTATTCGTTGCAAATAGTCTAATGAGCATTAAATACATTGTTAAGTTCATTATAATACACATGAAAATCTCGTAACTTCTTAAATAACCATAGGAAATGTCTGAAAAAAATTGAGTACCTACCTACCTAATTGTAATCGGACCTCTAAATATCGATTATGCAATAAAGTTAAAACTATCGTAATAGCACATTACTGTTTTATTCGCCTTGGACGGCGAAATCATTTATCATTTATTTTGTATTATATAGATAAATGGATCGACATGTGCACTTTTACTAAGTAGGTAATTTTAACTGATTTCACGAAAATATTTATCAGCATACACTGACTACCTAATTGGTCGCAAGCCGATCGTCAATGCGATTGCGGTGTTCTGGTTCGAGTACAAGCTTTAAGGCTCGTGCAGACCAGCGCGACGCGACGGCGCGTCACGACTAATACAATACAATTTTTAAGAAAACTTCACGGTACTTATAACAATAATCGGTGTCGCGTCGCGCTAGTCTACACGGAGCTTTATTGGGATATTCCATCAGTCGTATCATTATCCAGGGACCGCGGAAGTCGGGGGCAGCGGGGGTAAATGCCCCCCCTAAAATCAAAAGGGAGGGCGGGCGCGCCCCTTCCAATTTTTCTAAAGAAGGGTTCTCTGAGCTATCCTTCACAGAGCATTGATGAAAAAGCGCATGTAGGTACGTAAGAAAAATTGTCGGAGAGAGCAGTGCATAAGAATATTTTTTATGAGGCAGAAGCAGACACAATCAAGACAGTGAGGCGTCGTGAATATGGAAAGAGGGATATAACATGACCATGTGCGGCAGCACGGTGGTGGCATGTGTGAAGCTTGCTTATCTTTTGTCTCGCTCCCCGTCACGTCGTCGTCGGCCGCCGACGACGCGACGGTCTGCCAGTTCGGCCCTGCCACCGCCTCGGCATTTCGTTAAAACAAATAAGTTCGGTGTTCCCCAAGGAAGTGTGGTAGGCCTTCTTCACTTCCTTATTTATATAAATGATATTCCTCAAGTAACATCACATCAGTGCATCCTATTTGCGGACGATATGTCGGTTATAGTACCAGAAACCTCAGAAAGCAACTACGAACATTCATTAAACAACACTGTAGAATCAATAATGAACTGGTTAAAGGACAACAATCTAACAGCTAATATTTCTAAAACTAAAATTTTACAATTCTCTAATTATAACAATTCTCAAATAAAACCCTTAGGTATTATCTTAGATAGACATTACAATATTGGAAAGCACACACACCTCGCATATGCTCTAATCTAAACAAATTTGTCATTGCTCTAAAAAAGCTTAAGAAGGTAGCAAGTCAAAAAACTGCTATGGCTGCGTATCATGGCTACGTCGCGTCGGGTCAGTTCTTAGATACGGTCTTCTTTTATGGGGTAATTCTTCTCAGGCTAAAAATGTCTTTATCACACAAAAAAAATGTGTCAGAGCAATCTGTGGGGTTGGACCGTTTCAATCTTGTAGACCTTTGTTTAAGAAATTAGGATTACTAACTCTACCTAGGCTGCATATATTAGAAGTAGGATTATTTGTTAAAAAGCACTCTGAGCGTTATACTAATAAAGCCATAGTAAATAAAAAAATCCTTTCAAGAGATCCAACCCGACTAGCTGTCGTCACAAGATGTACACTAGTTCAGAACAATTGTTACAATATGTCTGTCAAAATCTATAACCAAATACCCTCAGAGTAATAACTAAAGTTATTACCAAATACCCAAACAGATCAGAGAGCTACCACTAAACTACTTTAAAAATAAACTTAAGAAATGGCTCTTTATCAATGCGTTCTATAAAATAAGTGAGTTTATAAGCAAAGCTCGAAATGTGATCTCACTAGTAATATAGAATAATGTAATTTTAAGGATTTTTTATTTTATTTTTATTTTTTACTTCATGATCTCAATAGTAACAATTGAAGTGTGTTTGTATATAATTTTATTTTAAGGTATTTTTTGCATGCTGAAATAGTAAGTAAGCAAGATATATGTGGAACTTCTTATACAGCGTGTCCCAAAATTCAACGATAAGCGGGCACCAGACGGTGGACCTGCTCATCACTACCCTAGAAAAAATAATGAAAAAAAAAATTTTTTTTTTTTTTTGGAATTTACAAGAAATACATTGAAATCCTTCGGAAATTTACACCCCTTAAGATATTTTTAACTACCATGACCACAATTTTTCTAATATTTCTGTTTTTTTTCCTATCGGCAACCTAAGTGACACTGTTATCCACCACAACCCTTAAAAATCCCACAATGCCTGAAGCTTTTACACAAAAATCAATCCAAATTTTTTTTTTCCTTAAAATTTTCTAAGTTTTTTACTTTCAGTCCACAGTCGTCGTGGTGTAAAAAAAAAAAGTATGAACACTACAACGGCAAGTTTAAAATAGTTATTTATGCTATAAGTGCGGAAGGTAGGTGATTTCTGATGAGTGGCATTTTATTCACGAGCGAGCGTAGCGAGCGAGTGTAGTCGACACGAGTCGGAAATCATCTTACGCACGTGTATCATACAACGTTTTACTATGTATTGTGAAAGAAAAAAAAAAAAAAAACGAGTGAGCCTTACGATGATGTGTAACATCTAACATAATGACGACGTACTCGTATATAAATGATAAAAACAACATTCATGACTTTCGACTTCGACTTCGACTTCGACTTCACTTGACTTTGACTTTGACTTTGGCTCCGCCATTGCCATCGCCATTGCCATCGCCATCGTCATCGCCATCGTCATCGATATCGTCATCGCCTTCGTCATCGATATCGTCATCGCCTTAGCCATCGTCATCGTTATCATCATCATCATCTGATTTGTAAAACTATTCTCAAATAATAAAAACTCTTTGCAACGGGCTGACGACGGCCACAAAAATTAAAAAAAACAGAAAAGTAAAAAGTACTAGTGAAAAAAAGTGACACTTTCCGCACTAATTTACTGCTTGGAAAAGGCTCTTTTCGAGCAAATGCATTTTAAAAAAATTGACGCAACTAATCAAGATTCCAAAATGGTATAATACTCTAGGAAAAAAATCCTATATTAAAAAAAAACAGATATATTAGAAAAATTGTGGTCATGGTAGTTCAAAATATCTTAAGGGGTGTCAATTTCCGAAGGATTTCAATCAAATCTACCTAGCCTTTTCGGGTCGGCTTCCAGTCTAACCGGATGCAGCTGAATACCAGTATTTTACATGGAGCGACTGCCTATCTGACCTCCACAACCCAGTAACTGGATAATACGATACCCCTTGGTAAGACTGGTGTCAGACTTTCGGGCTTCTGACTACTCGTAACGACTGTCAAAGATCCACGAATGACAGCCGAGACCAACGGCTTAACGTGCTTTCCGAGGCACGGAGGAGTCTCGGTATGTAAAGATGATCACCCATCCACTGACCAACCCCGGCAAGCGTAGCTTAACCTGATGGATCGACCAGTGCGGCTGTTGTTACTTAGCCACGAGCTCTTCCGAAGGATTTCAATCATGTTTTGTAATTTCCAAAAATTTATTGTTTTTTTTTTTCATTATTTTTTCTCTGTTCGTGATGACCAGGTCCACCGTCTGGTGCCAGCTTATCGTTGAATTTTGGGACACGTTGTATATAACCTATTATATACCATATTTTATGCAAAATAAAGAAATTCACATTGCCTTATATTGCGTAGATTGCGTAGTAAGAAATGAATTATCTTATTTTCCCGTGAATGCCATCCAGTTGTCAAACAATTATGTCAACGTCAAATTGACAGAATTGTTAACGGGAAAATAAACACAGCTTTGCTTGAAAATGTCATTCGCCTTGTATGCATTTTGTTTTTCTTTTATCAAAACTAATAATTGGCTGTGATGTCGATTATATTGATCATTGTTCCATGTCACTAATTTTCTTTAGTTTACTTCATGTTTATATAGTTGATAATCGACGGGGGTCGAATTTGGACGTGTGATATAGAAATGGCCGAAACGAGTACAATGAACTCCGATAGTAAAGTGGAGCAGATCGCGAAGAAGGAAGACATGGAGGGCATCAAGACGGAGGTGGAAGTGCTTGTGAAGCACGAGCAGCTGGAGTGCGTGGCGTGCACGACGCGCAGCCTGGAGTGCGTGGATATCTACTGCACAACGACGCGCGCGTCCGGCGCCAAGCTGAGCACCTTCCTGCACAAGTTCACGCAGATGGACTTGGCCGGCTACACCGCCTGCAAGTTCATGTGCAAGAGCTGCTACGACCTCATCAACGTGCTCGAGCAAGCCGAGATAGAGTACGTCAAGTTAAAGGAGACTTTCGAAGCCATCCTCAGCAAGAACCCTCTGTTTGATTCTCAAACAGTCCAGCCCATCCGGTTGTCAGACGTGAAAGCAGAGTTTGATGCTGATGATGATGACGACTATGTGTGTGAGAATGTGGATGATGATGACTCAGATGACGAACCACTGGCCACTCAGAGTAAACGAAAGAGATACAAAGTTGAGAAGAAAAAGAAAAAAATATCTATAAACAAACGTAAAGTGAGAAGTAAAACCAACAGTGACAGGTAAATTGATATCATTGTATAGTAATGTTATTTAAATATATTGCATCTTTAAAGTTAATTCAAAATAATAGCCTCTAGATATTTTCTAAAAGCAAGTTCAGTTATTGAGCTGACAAAAGATACAGTAGGCATCTACTGGAGGACCTGTATTGGGCAAGAGATAATAGTTTAGTAATATAATAAGTTCTTAAAATTATTAGTGCATCTGACAAACAGGAAAAAAAAACCTGTTAAATGTGCGACAATCTAAGAAGCCCGATTTGACACCTATCAAAATATTTTGTGTAGTGACGGGAAAAAAATATTGGTTGCTTTAATAACCGATTCTTGAGACATATTGATTTATCATCCTTAGAGTTTGTAATTGACAATTTACCTACATTGGTTAAAACTAATTCTCGAGCCATATCTTTTTATTACACTTCATCATCATGATCACGACGTGTAAATAAATAAATACAAGTTTGTAAAAAAAAAAAACACTTTCATCACTTCGGATGATCCAGAAAAATTATATCATCAGTTGAACTGTCTTCGTTGGTTACCATTATAATAAATTAATTTTCCATCATTTTGTCAAAATGTACATCTCATCTAAAGTCTTCCGTTATAATTTTCTTTTGATTGATTTTTTTTATATGTTTAAACATTGAATAATACAGTAATTTTACGTTTTTCTCTTTTCTTAATGTAATGTTTGTAAAAGTACCTATCGATTTTTTAGTATATCGATTTTTATTGGTCAAAAAACGGCTTAAAATGGTCACAACACTACAGCAACGAACCCGAAGACATGACATTGTAATAACGTTCTGTCAGAATATGAATCAATGATTAATTCGTGTTTTTGAATGCATTTTCCAATATAAAGTGAAACTTGGTGCTTACGAATGATACTCATTGTTATAGTGTATGGATAACATAGTGATTCATTAGGCTAATGAATTTGATATTTCGATTTCTTACATAGACGTTCATACAAAGTTATTGCGGCATGTATAATGAGAAACGTCAAATCGGGCTCCTTAGATTGTCGTCGGTTTAGTCACAATGATGTTACAATCTGGTGTGACTACGTTTCCCCTACCTACTACCATTAAATTATAAAACAAATGGTGAGAAAATAACATAAACAAATGACTTGTCAAGTAAGTTTTATGTGATTGTTTTAGTTGGAAATGTGAGGAGTGCGGAGCAAAGGGTACCACAGGGGGTGACATTGGCCTGACGGCTCACAAGCTGGCTGTGCACACCATGGACGACCCTTCTGCCTTGCTGCCAGAGGTCAAGATTGAGAACTCTGCAGAAGGGTATGTGCACCTCTGTATTATTAATTTGTAGATGTGTGGCCAAATGTGTACAGTGGACATTATATATGATGCTATAATCAGCTGGGAGTATGGCAAGTCTAATGACTACTATACCATTATTTAAATCAGGTAATAAAAATAACATTGGCAATTTCAGGCCTATTTCTATCTTACCAGCATTTAGCAAAATATTTGAAAAGTTAATACTCAAGCAGTTGCTAAAACATTTTAATTTAAATAGCCTCCTTCATAATGAACAATATGGCTTTACAAAAGGTCGTTCGACTACAGATGCGGGTGTTGCTCTGCTGAAACACATATTTAACGCATGGGAGAACTCGCAAAATGCTATTGGGGTTTTCTGTGATCTCTCCAAAGCCTTTGATTGCGTGCACCATCACACGCTTTTGCGTAAACTGCGTCATTATGGTGTGCAAAACGAAGCTCTCAACGTTATAAATTCGTATTTACATAATAGGTCCCAATGTGTAGATGTTGATGGTGTGAAATCTTCCGGGCTACCAGATCAGTTAGGTGTACCTCAAGGCTCAATACTGGGTCCATTCTTGTTCTGAGTATATCAATAACTTACGATTCTATTTAAAGGGTATCTGTGAAGTTGTGCTGTTTGCAGATGATACCTCTCTTATTTTTAAAGTAGACAGGAATAGACAAGATTTTGACGATGTAAACAGTGCACTCTCAATGGTTACAGGTTCGCCCTACCTAATGTTAGAAATCTAGGTCCCAACATCGTCTTAGATAAAGAGGTGCTTGAATCCGTAAATTCGGCAGTTTTTCTGGGCATAACAACGGCGGTTTTTCTGGGCATAACAGTAGATGCCAAACTTCAGTGGGGCCCACATATATCGAGCCTAGCGGGAAGGCTCAGTTCGGCCGCCTACGCCGTCAGGAAAGTAAGACAATACACTGATGTCGATACAGCTCGTTTAGTCTATTTTAGTTATTTTCATAGCGTTATGTCCTACGGTCTTCTGCTGTGGGGCAAAGCTGCTGATATTCAAAATATATTTGTCCTTCAAAAACGAGCTGTTCGAGCTATTTACCAGCTAGGTGCCAGAGTTTCTCTTAGAGATTTTTTCAAAGATATTGGTATCCTCACGGTGGCATCTCAATTCATCTTCGCCAATATCTTATATATTAGGCAAAATATACACTTATACACTAAAAACAGTGATTTTCACAATGTTAACACTAGAAATAAGGACAAACTACGAGCTCCCTTTCACCGGCTTCATAAGGTTCATAACTCATTTGTTGGGCTTGGTATAACTTTTTATAACAAGCTACCCTCTTCTTTGGTAGATTTGCTTTTTAATGCGTTTAAAACGAAAGTAAAATCCAAGCTTTGTTCAAAGGCATACTATTCTATCAACAACTACTTAAATGATAAGAATAGTTGGTCGCTGTAATTAACTCAAGACAATGTTTATGTTCTTTCTCCAGCTGACCTACTGACAAGTTATATGAGTTTATATAAGTAATTGTTTATTTTATTTGACTATAAAAGTCAAATAATTTAAATTTAATTTATTGTTGACATAATCTACTCATCACAATGTTTTTTTATGAGTTGTATTGCAATATGTGGTTAGCTAGTGACCTCGACAATTGATCATATTATTTATTGTTATTAGTAATTAACTGTTTGTTTATTTATTTTACCTCAATGGTCCTAGTTTATCATTTATAACTTCCAGTTACAACTATATGTAAGCGGGCACGCCCTTTATGCCTGGAGGCTTTTTATTAAGATATTAAGTTCTGTTTACGTTTTTTTTTTTTATTTCTGCCTGAGTATAGTTTTCGATGATTTTGTTTGGTATATTGGCGTGTGCTAGCTTATATATGGCTAATAATTTAAATTATGTCTTGTGTTGCTTAATGTAAATTATTTTGAATACTATTATATGTTTTTTTTTTTTTGTTCTTCTAACTGAACAGACAACTGTGCTGCTGGGGAGTTTGTTGCGCCACTTCTTCTTCCCAGCTAACGCACTAGGAAGTGGTGAAAGGTGGGCGTTTTGGGGGACCGTCTTATGTAATTTTGACGTTCGAAAAGTGCTGATTCTCAGCCTAGTTTGAATAAATGACTTTTGATTTGATTTGATTTGACTAACAAATGTTGGCAGATGAGCAACTGATCCTAATCTCTACATTATATACACTATCATGTGTGCAAACTTCGTTAAAATTTGCTGATACCACACAACATTGTCAATAGTCAATAGTATAATTATGTAGTATCTATTTTAATCTTTCACTGTGTATCTTGTTTTCAGATCGCAAAGTCCCCTATACAACAATGGCTTCGGTAACTGTCTAAAAGTTGAGATAGATAACTATGATGAAGACGATGACAGTTTGGGTGTTGATGACCTTAGCAATGACATGCAACCTATCAAGAAAAAAATTGGCAGACCACTAAAGAGTAAGATGATACCAGCACAGCCCAGGAAGAAGAAAACCAAAGTGGTGCATCAGTGTGACCAGTGCGATGCTAAATATACTTCTTTGTGTGAGTGGTAACTTTACCGTACGCAAAATACGCGCATTGGCGTAGAGTTGCATACACCAGCCCATATTACCTGAATACCTATTGTCTAGATAAATTGATCCTTTCACATGGAATTAATACTCTGTAAAAAACATAGAGGTATTACTTAAGCTAGCGTTAAGCTGGCGCCAGACATAGCTACAATATTTGAACACTTGTTTGAATGGTTCTCTATTGTGTTCCCTAACTTTTTAATCCATAATCTAAAGTGCCATATTTTTTTTGTCCTTATCATCATTTGTCCGAATGATAACTTGCCCAAACTTAATGTCACATATTATAATTTGCCATAAAATTGAAATCCCTAAATACAATATGCCCGAAATTTGTTTGTCATAAATATTACAATCAATAATATACAAAAGACCTAAAACCGTTTTCAATAAAAGTTAGAAGTCCTAAATTCGAATAATTTATTTATCCTAATAATGTTTTTAAAACTTTGTATTACAAAGCTTTTGCTATGTATTTATTTATTTAGATAGAACGGCCGAAGCCAATTACACTATTTAAATATAATTTCAATTTATGAACTATCTATGAACTTCTCTCAGGCGTTACGTAGATACGACTCAGGTTTAAATGAACGCGGGCAAATTTTTTTCTTCAAACGACTTGTTTTGAGATATTTCACTTGTTGTGTAGTTTTGTTTGAAGTAGCAGGATAAATACGTGTTTGTTTTTATTTCCCTGTAAGAAGAATGAAAACAAGCATACACATTGCATGCAGCAAGCATGCAACATGTAGCATGTAAGCAAGCACGCAGCATGCAACATGTAGCATGCAAGCAAGCATGTAGCATACAAGCGGGCATGCAACATGCAGCAGGCATGGTTACTGTCATGGCTCCGGCGCTGTGGGGCTCTGGCGGTTCCATGCGAGCTTATCGTCGCAGATGGTTTAACGCTCACCACCGCAGCTTCGACTTTCTGGCTGGCATAAGCCTCAGCCGCGGCAGCGAGCGTTGCAACCACCTGCTCCTCAACTCGCGGGCCGCCTATTCCCTCCACGCCTTCGCGATTTTAAATTACACTCTAGGGGCAGGGCAGACAAGACTGCGTGGAGTCGGATTTACAGCGATTCGTTTCTGTCACTAAAACCTAATTTTTTGCAAATGTTTTTGGACCTACAATTTTATTATAAATGTACATTCGGAACAATACACATTACATAATTCAATACTTAGGACATAATTATGACTTTATTTCATACAAAATTAGGTTCATACAAAATTAAGAGATTCAATTATTATAGTACTCGATATTATGACAGAATAGTTTTAGAAGTAAAGATAATTATGTAAAACAAAATTTCGAATGTTTGAACATTATGGTTACTGAAGTTTATATATAGCAAACGTGTTATGGATAATGATTTTCGAACAAACAATTTTCGGAGAAGAAAGGGAGTACCGTTTGAATACATGTGAGGCACGGGCCTTTGGGTATGTGATCAAAGTTTGATCACTTATTTCTACTTTGCCATTCGGTGTCTGTTTTTCGAGCGCACATTAAAGCCGGCGCCAGACATAGCAACAATATTTGAACACTTGTTTGAACACATGTGAGGCTTGGGTGTTTGGGTATTTGATCATAAGTTTGATCACTTATTTCAACTTTTCCATTCCGTGTCGGTTTTCGAAAGCACATCAAAGCGTTCAAAGTACTCGTATACAAATGAGATCAATGTTAACATTTTATTTCAACTTCCAAAACTGGTGTTTCTTCGAGTGATAATGAGTAATAAGTACTACTAGATTAATAACCATTATATGTGTTCGTTAATGCGCACGAGTGTAGGCGATTGAAATAAAGTAGCGAAAATTGTAATTTCGTGTTGTCCCAAAAAGTTTGTGTGAAGTCTCGTAAATAAAAAGTAGAATGAAATGGCTTATTATATCAGACGGCCGATTGCCGTGCCTTTATGTCATAGCATTAACTCAGTAAGAGTAGTTTTCGACCACTATTGGTTTATTTAGATAATAGCTATACATCAATTGATTTGGCAATGTTGCAGCGCGCTTGGAGCAGCACAAACAGAAGCACGACGGCTCAAAGCCGCCCTACATCTGCGAGGTGTGCGGCGCGCACTACAAGCACAAGCGAGCCTGCGACATACACATCGCGCTACATAAAGGTAAAATATTTTTTCACAAGCATTACTGGCTTTAATGTTATTAATGTCTGTCTAAGAAGAGCAATCAATCGAGAGCGATCAATGGTGAATACCTAACCCAGTAACTGCGTTGTGGAGGTCAGATAGGCAGTTTTTGCTCTATGTAAGACATTATAGTCAGCAGCATCTGGTAAGTCTAAAAGCTAGGCATATGATGATGAGTTGTGTTACTAATTTTGTACGTTCTTAACACTATAATTGTGATACTAACGTTCTTAACACTATAATTGTGATACTAACGTTCTTAACACTATAATTGTGATACTAACGTTCATAACACTATAATTGTGGTACTAACGTTCTTAACACTATAATTGTGGTACTAACGTTCTTAACACTATAATTGTGGTACTAACGTTCTTAACACTATAATTGTGGTACTAACGTTCTTAACACTATAATTGTGGTACTAACGTTCTTAACACTATAATTGTGATACTAACGTTCTTAACACTATAATTGTGATACTAACGTTCATAACACTATAATTGTGATACTAACGTTCATAACACTATAATTGTGGTACTAACGTTCTTAACACTATAATTGTGGTACTAACGTTCTTAACACTATAATTGTGGTACTAACGTTCTTAACACTATAATTGTGATACTAACGTTCTTAACACTATAATTGTGATACTAACGTTCTTAACACTATAATTTCAGGTATAAGTGACTGGAAATGTGAAGAGTGCAATAAGTTATTCCCGTCTAAGAATGCGCTACAGAGGCATAACAACATACATACGGGCAAGTTGAACTATCAGGTATGTTTCTACCCATACCTACGTGAGTTCTCATTAAATTTTCCGGATCACTATGCTTTTTTTGTTGGTAATTTTTTCTACCTGCAACCTGTCTCTGATGTGTAGGAAAAGACAATTGGCAACAGTGGTCCAGATGTCCACCACTAACGAGACCTATGTATCTAAATAGTTCATTACATAGGGAGTAAGTAATTTTTATTAGTCGGTTCATAAGTAAAATAATTTTTTACCGACTTCAAAAAGCAGGAGGTTCTCAATTCGTCGGATTTTTTTTTGCATAAACGATTGATTTAAAAAAATCATTGCGCTTGCAGCTCCGCACACGTGATAGAAGTAAAATTTCTTAAAAAAAATTAAGAATGAGAGAGATTTAATGTGAGAGACAGAGAGAGAGAGAGATATCTTTCTTCTTTCCCATGTATCGAAATGTGACGCGTCCTTGGAATTTCACCCTAAATATTTCTAATCCAATTATCGAATCGCCGCCGGAGAAGTTTCACTCCAAATAAACAGCCGGAGAGGTGTCGTGGGACACCCGGTCGGAACGAAGTTTCTTTAACTTTTGCACACTTGGCGAATGAGAGTGTAACATTTTAGACTGCCACGGCACTTTTATTACGTAACAAAAGTGTCGTGACGGTCAAACACACTTTTTCGGTCTAGCTCTCATTCGCCAAGTGTGCAGGGTATAACGTGCGATAAGCAACTTCGTTCCAACAACATGGTGGTTTTTAGCCACTTCAAAACTAACAATGAAAAATTACGTCACATGACGCTTTTTGTTTTGCCCGTTCCAGTGTGACTTGTGCGGCAAATCGTTCATCCACACGTCGTCGTTCAAGATGCACAAGCTGTCGCACTCGGGCGTGAAGCCGCACGCGTGCGACGTGTGCGGCCTGGCGCTCATGACGCGCTCGCACCTCAAGCGGCACAAGCGCGTGCACAGCGGGGAGAAGAGGCACGAGTGTGCCGTGTGTGGCAAGAGGTTCTCTGAGAGGTCAGCATTCGTCATTCTCTTGCTCTTATCCTAATTTATTTGGGGTCGGCGCGAAATGTTTTCTTCTACCACACTTCTCTATTACTGGTCATCTCGGTAGTCCCCCCCTTTCTAGCCATATCGTCTTTCGCACAGTCCATCCATCGTTTCTTTGGTCTTCCCCTACTCACAAGCTATCTAGATTCAAAAACTTTCCCCACGTCCAATCCATGAAGAATTGGAGAAAATATCGTGGGGAAAGTTCCAATGAATGTTATTTCCAGTTAGGTAAATATTAACTTTAAGTATGTGTTAATTAAGTTCATTTCAGAGCTAACTGAACTTTATGTGTAGGTATAAAAGTTATTTTCCATCGACTTCATTTCCAAAAGAGGATGACCGCTCGCCTATGTTGGCATACCCTTACCAAAACGATTATGTACAAAAGCTACACATGGTGCCTTTTAAAGCGCGTTTGACCTAAATTTTCAATTAATTCATCGATTTAATTTAAAGCAGCAGTTTTGTTGTTCATTCAAGAACAATAATACTTATTTTAACACAAAGCACACTAATTTGACGGCACAAAGCGTCATAAAACTATAAACTGCTGGCCATTTTCTGTTAGGCGTTATTACACACGATTACTTGACTATCCAATTCCGTAACAATAACGGTGACCTAGTAAGGCTTGGTTAGACTAGTAAAATAAATAAGTAAAGCTTGTGTTACTCGCAACTAGCTTAGGTCTGACAGTGGCTCAAAGCAGCTTCAAATGCACCAAGACTGTGGTTAGAACTATATATCTTCTGTATATTTTTGAGATCTGAGAATTAGGCTGCCTTTCCATCATAGATTTGTGAGTTCGTGTCTATTTCCACCAGAGACAAATGGTGTAGCGGCGCGTAAGGTGTGCTATGAAAATGCCCTTCCGCGCATATAATATAACACATTTGGCTTAGGTTTAACATCAGGGCGGGCCTGTCAGATGTTTATAACTTATGGGAGAATTCTAGGTTCTAGCAGAACAAAGTAGAATAAACCAAATCACTCACAAACGACACACTCCTTATTTTATTATTTCGTAATTCAAACTCCATTTATTCAAAACAATTCAAAAAGATTAAATAAAAATAAGCTACCATATACCAGTGACGAGATGACCAGGTCCAACTGAATATGCGTGGATCAGCACTGCTTAGAAGTGACCTGCATTGGAACCGACTGATCCAACGCGTCATTTTGTTTTCTTTTCCAGCAAGATTCTTTACAGTTGCATGGATAGTTCGCTGACTGCATCAAATATACGTTGCACGCGCAAAACACGGTTTTCACACAGTTCACAGATTTCTATCGTCTCAGTACCGCAGCATCGTATCAGTTTATATTGGGCCTTCTTTGTATCAACTTACGGAGATTAAAGACATTTTTTCATTCCTGCTACGGAAGAAACTTCATACTATTATAATGAACAAATACTAATAAAACCGACTAAGTGAGAGTCGGACTCGCACACGAAGGGTTCCGTACCACCGTACATTATTTAGCAAATAAGATGAAAATACTAAACGAAGAATATTATTATTTTTCATCTTAATGAAAATTGCAAAGATAAAATGTCTTATTGATACTGATATGTACAGTCCTACCAACTTATCTGTGAACTGAAAGAGGACGGCGCAGTCTATTCAGTGTTGCTAATTAATATAAGGTGCCCAAAATTGAGTAAGTTTTCATGAAGGAAATTTCACATTAGACATAATCGTTTAATAAGAATTACAATTTTTACAAATTAAAAACAATGATATCTATATAAAAATAATAAAATAAATAAAAAGAATTTGATAATTTACAGTTACGTAGGTACGCTAACAGTGTAGTCTCTCAGCAATAAACAATGGCTTTATCTAAAAAGTAATCCAATGAAGTGGAAATTCAGCAGATAAAATGTTCCACGGGGGGGATACAACTTTCATTTAATGCGAAGTTAAGTAGGTACCTACCCTGCAAGAGGTACCTGGATGTCTAGCATTTAGTTATGACCGTACCTAACCCCTACCACCAGATTTGACTAATTATAATTAGCAGTGGTACCTAGTGATAGTGTAGTGTAATAAAAAAAAACAAATTGCTTTACAATAATTTATTGAAAACCAGGTTTACAGTAATTGTGATCTTTAGAAGAACCTGCATACACGACTTCATCCTGGTTGTGAGGCCATACTCCGCTTATTTCCGTACCACTATCATCATTATCACTATCGCTTTCGGTTTCAGTGTCATTTACCACTTCTATAATAAAAGGCTTATCTAAATACAAATCATGTTTTAAGTATTCTCCTTCTAACCTGCGAACGTGTTTATAATGCTGTGCCCACTCATGAACTGTAATAGCGTCAAAAGCTTCTCTAACTAAGCGGGGAATTTCAGCATTTTTGTGCCAATATTTACATCAGCAACTTTTCTTTTCATTGTGCTCCATATGAGTTCAATGGGATTGAGATCACAGTGATAAGGTGGTAAATATAAGCATTTGTGTCTATTGTCTTCTAAATTTTTTTCAATCTCATATACAGGTTCAGGCTTGTTTCTCTTAATTATTTCTAAAAGCTGAAGTTTAGTCAAATTCTCTCCGTAGTCAATGCTCAGACAGAAAATCGGCTTCTTTTACAATGTTTTTGTAAATATGTGAGAACTATGTATATACTCGTATCACATAAGTAATTAATTTATCTGTTGTTGCTTTTTTCGGACTCATCATTGGTGTCGTGACGTATAGGAGCGTAAAAAGCACCGCGCGTTTGTCGGGTGGCTCCGAAATGTTCTTTTGGTTTTTGGAATTAAAGGCCTGAGCGCAGCGCGCGTTATATCCGTTAAGTACCGAACGACCCCGCGCGGTGACAGATTTACGACCGCACATAAATAAAAAAAACACTCGGGGTTTTTTGTTTCGCCTCCGGTGTTATCGCTAGTTGATTTGGGTTCGTGTTTAGACAAATGATTCTTTGTAATACTTAGAAATGTCCAGTGGAACCCCTTGAATTGACAAATACATAATTTTATCGGCGGCTGCGCCATTTAGTGATAAGACGATTTGTGATAAAACTACTGTTCCAATTTACACGAAATTTTGCAGGGTACATTATCAATAGATAGTTATATAAAGAGAGCATTTTTTACAGATAAACATAGTAAATAAAAACACGAAAAATTACGACTTTTGAATAGGTACTAACCACAGAACAAAAAAAACAGTAGAAGTCGCAAGTAGGCGGGGCCCGCGTACCCCGAGTTTTGCGGAGATCCGCATAAGTCTGCTCCGCGCACACACCACGCAAACCAGTCTCGTTAAAACCGTCACGGTGAAAAGAACTTGAAAAAAAAATACAAGAATGCCCTATTGTGCTGTTTTAGAATGTAAACACGATAGCAGAACCAAAAATATATCAAATAGAGGTATGTCATACCGTCATCGTCAGTAAGTCTTAATTGATTTTATTTCGATTAAAATTTGAAAAATAATATTTTATTAAACAAGACAAGTAAAAGTGGACTTTATAGTTTTATATTTAAGGTCTACTTTCTTTTAAACTCAAACATATTCTTCGCGAAGATTCCAACTATGCACATGTCACAGTCAGCTACTCAATTAGAGATTACCGTTATCGATAATGAGCTATCGATATTTTAAAGGGGACGTGCTAAGGTAGCCCGCGAAATTAAAATTTCCTTACGTTTTTTGCAATTTGTAAGTCAGTGTCAGGTTGTATGTTGATTAAAATATGATTCGAGACCGTAACAAATATGGCTTCAGAGAATTATAATCATTAGAATCAGCAACAAACATAATAATAAGTCTCTCTATTTTTTAATTATAATTCTATAAATTAATATTTGATACGGCCGCGAATCACATTTAGATCAACATCATATTTAGATCGGCTGGCGTAAAAAAGTGATGTTGCCAAAAGTGACACATAAAAGGTCTTAAAGTCGCAATGACGACATGAATCGTCGTGATAAAAAAGACAACCGCTTTCAAAATCTACAATATACTTAAACAATAATCATTTTTCACTTAGTCGAAACTTAAGTTAGTAATAACCTAAAATTCGACAAAGTGAAGAATAAATAGGTACAGTACAACTATTTTCTAAATGTTCCTCGGCAAACTTCATGTTTCGTCAGTCGTTGGATTTCTATCAGTTGCCTTTGCACTTGGTGCAGACCAGACACTCTCAATCGACGATAAGTAGTGATTTTTAAATTCAGATCAGTAGTACAACAATTCTTAATTATACTTTCTGTAAATCGTATGTATTAGAATAAAATATTAACACTTGATTTCGAACATAATATTATTTATCGACTCTAGCTGTTGACTATATTTTGTTTGAAAATAAAACGGAATGTCGATAAATAAGTCTACGACAGTGGTACATCCCTAGAGGAGGACGAATAGTAATGACCTCGTTAGGCAAATATGAATCTTATTTATAACGAAATACAGATTTTAATTGAATTCATTTAATATAGTGACATCTAGCGGCGGGTAGCGTAACTTGCTCATTAAACTATTCAGTGTGCGCTTTAAACGGAAAAAGTAATAAATACGTAAAAAGAGTAGACAATAAAAAACTCTATTGTCTATAAATTGTGGTTTATTTTCAAATAAGCGACGACTGACATTATTTCCTACTTTCATTCAATGTTAAACTACCAATCGCACCAAAGATTTCTTAGTGTTACGAAATACAATTAACTTGTATTTGTGTGAGTTGGGGTACGCTGGTTCCGATACTAATGAAGCGCTATGCTACTTCTACTGTTTTTTCTGTTCTGTGGTACTAACCGTCTGTTTACGTAAAATATTTTTGTTCCTCAAAATTTGGAATATGTATATTTTAGTTCAAATATAGTTTATATCGATATTTTAGGTTTGTAAATAAATAAAAACATCCACTTACCAGCGATTACACACACAAAACACAAAATAACACCAAAATCACTTTTTCCACAGACACTTTTGCTCACATGTTTTTGGTTGCCCAAAATAGGTATAATACGATGTTAATTTAGTGTAAATATTATTCACCACGATGTAAAAACTACTTAGTAATGCAAATAATATCACTTCCCGTCGATTTACACAAGAAAACCATTTAAAATAACGAAATACATGCGGACCCAGCGTAATTTGACGCGCGTTTGACGTACGAGAACTGTCAATTTCAATTTTTTTTTGCAGTGTTGTCCATGAATATTTTTGTTTGCCAATGATTTAGTCGACGAGACTATCCGTCAGGCCCCATAGAGAAACAACCCACAGACCATATTAGCCCTTTATAATAATAGAAATAGAGATTACAGCCGTCTGTCCCCGCCGTATCCTATAGGATACGGTGGGACTCTAAGCAGGTCGTGCTTGGTTAGCCGATCGGATTAGGTGGGAGCCGGCCGGGAGACATTTAAAATTTCTGAAATTTCTGTTTTTTTTAGTAATCCTGGTATCTAAACAAGAGATTAAAAAAAAACATCACGTTGCTACGAGTATAAGCCAGATTGATAATTTTTTTCCCATTTTTGAAAATGTTCTCGGACCATATTTGACACGCAAAAACAAACTTTTTTAAAATAAATTTATGAAACCTATGTACATTTTTAATATGATGCATTGTGATGAAACAGACGGCCAATTTTTTTTGACATAGCAGAAATGGGCTCCCGTAAAACTGTGACGTTCCTGACCGATATTGCCCACCGAGCCGGGTTCAGAATAATTAATTTTACGATTTTATACGGGATTGGCCGTAAATGTGACATGATTTTGGTCGTGGGCTCTCGTACTACGAATATATAATTTACTAGCTTTTGCCAGAGGCTTCGCCCGCGTGCATGTCGGAAATTATCCCATGGGAACGTATTACCGGGATAAAAAGTATCCTATGTACCCTGTATCCCCCCCTCCCTGTATCCTGTGTGTGTCTATGTATGTATGTATGTGTGTGTGTTTTGTATATATCCAGGTCATGGTCAACCAATGTGCCAAATTTCATCGAAATCCGTTCAGTCGTTTTAGCATGAAAGTGTAAACAACAAACAAACATACAAACTCACTTTCCCATTTATAATATTACTAGCTGCCCGCCCCGGCTTCGCACGGGTAGCACAAAGTATTTATCTGCGGCGTACCTACCTACCTACCTACCTACCTACCTACCTACCTACCTACCTACCTACCTACCTACCTACCTACCTACCTACCTACCTTCCTACCTACCTACCTACCTACCTACCTACCTACTTACCTACCTACCTACCTACCTACCTACCTACCTACCTACCTACCTACCTACCTACCTTTCCTAGCTACCTACCTACCTACCTACCTACCTACCTACCCTACCTACCTACCCTCCTACGTACCTACCCTCCTACCTACCTACCCTCCTACCTACCTACCTACATACCTACCTACATACCCTACCTACACCTACCTTAGGGGTATGAAAAATAGATAGTAGCCGATTCGCAGACCTACTGAATATGCATATAAAATTTCAAAACAATCGGTCAAGCCGTTTCGGAGGAGTATGGTTACTAACATTGTGACACGAGAATTTTATATACGTATGTATATATGTATAAGATATATACAGGGTGGATTTTTGAGATAGGGCAGTAAGGACAGCTACCTTAACCGTTGTCGCTAGAAGAAAACGGTCTTAGGAGACTGTCCTTAACTTTTTGAGACATTTTGATCTGCATTCACAGATTTTGAAAAAATTATACAGTCAGCAAGAAAATGGACAGTTTTCACAAACTTTTTGTTGATGCCAATCAATCCTGTTTCTTATAAGGATCAAAAAACTCTTCTAGACCAACTGAGATTTGAGTACTAGAAAAATCAGAAATCGCAAAAAACTTTTCCCATACATTTCGTAAGAAAGAAATTCCAACATACTTTATTATGATAACTAGCCAAACAGAAACGAAAAATTTAAACTTCGAACGAATACGCGTTATCATTTTATTTACTATAAGAACAAGATAGTTTGTTGCTTGTGATGTCCGATGTTCTGAGAAAAAAACCAGCCAAGTGCATGTCGGACCACACACAATGAAGGGTTCCGTAGTTAGGATGAATTTATCGCAAAAACAAACGTGTAACATTGTACTTAGCTGAAAAACATGATCTCCCATACATCGATATACGTCACGGTCAATTCTCTGCAAGTGTAAGTTTGTAAACGATGTTTTTTTTTGTTTTGTTTGTTTTACCGGTTTTCGAACTTTTCCCTTTACTTGTGTTATGAGACCTTACCTTCTTGCCTAATTTCATCATTCTAAGTTAACGGGATGTACCCTGGTTGTACCTGAAGTACCTGGTTTTGATTTATTTGCGAGTATCAAAATAATTATGTCGTATAAATGGAATAATGCAATCAAATCACATTTCCTACGAAATGTATGGGAAAAGTTTTTTGCGATTTCTGACTTTTCTAGTACTCAAACTTCAGTTGGTCCAGTAGAGTTTTTTTATCCTTTTAAGAAACAGGATCGATTGGCATTAAAAAAAGTTTTTGTGAAAACTGCCCATTTTCTTGCTGTGACATTTTTCAAAATCTGTGAATGCAGATCGAAATCTTTCAAAAACAACAAGGACAGTCTCTTAAGACCGTTTTCCTGTAGCTACAACGTTTAAGGTAGCTGCCCTTACTGCCCCATCTCAAAAATCCACCCTGTATACAGGGTGGCAGGGACATCGACGCGAAAACTGTTACCATGGATTCAGTACATGATTCTGAAGCCCCTGTGTTGAAAATTTCGCCGGTTATTTAAAAAAAAAAAATGCTGTTTCATATTAAAGTGTAATATCTACGCGTTCAAAATTTATGGAACAGCCGATTTTTTTTAAATAACCGACCATAAATTTTACGTGTGTACAAATGTACTGAATCCATGGTAACAGTTTTCGCGTCGTTGTCCCTGACGCCCTGTTTATGGCGCTCGGTAAGCTTTCGGTACCGGTCTAGTAAAACGCGAGACGTCACGCGGTACCGAAACGGTCCCTCACCGCAAACGTACCGACCAGTGACAAAAGGGCCTTAGAAAACAATTTTCACTTACTTTGATATACGAAACTTTCATTTTCAGAATGGCCTGCTGCAGCGGAAAAACGCCCGTAAATACGGTTTTACCCCCATACCCGGTTTTGGTCTAATCAATCTACAGAACTATAATCATAAGAATTACAACTCTCAAAGTGAGAATTGGCCAAAAATGTCATGATTTCATGAACTATTTCATGAAATCATGACATTTTTGGCCAATTTCCTCAATTCTTCAATACGGTAATTTTAACATAGATATTTGTATGGATGATTTCGATAATTATAAGTCGTTGCTTCGTGTCCCAGATACAACCTGGCGGCGCACAGCAAGTCGCACGAGGCGAGCGACAGCGCGGCGCCCGCGCGCGAGCCGCCGCGCCGGCGCCTGTTCCGCTGCACCTTCTGTCCCGAGCGCTTCGAGCGACGGTGAGTAGCATACATAGGCGAAACGTCTATACCGATGGGGTTAACAACTTTTTCAGGTTATTGTGAGCAGTGGATTGGAGCGAAATAAAAGGAAGGAATAGATTATTGCTTGGTTAATGTTACGTGCACGAGATGGAGATTATTTTCTTAACCAGATTAACCGTATAGTTCAGAAGCGCCTCCAATTGGACCCCAGAATGACGACATACTATACCCTAAATTGATGATGTAACTATTTATTATGCCACCCATCAAATCATACGAATGTACGTTAATTAAGAGAGTTGGATAAAAAAACTCATATGTTAACGCCATTAAATCTTTCATATTAAACGCGCAAGTTAATTAATTTACCTTTATAAACTTTTGGTCCGTGAATGCGATAATCGCCATTTTGATGACAATGGCGGTCGATGCTAAAAACAGAAAAATTGGGTTTTCGAACATCTAAACTCCACCACAGGGGCAATGAAGAATACATCATTTAATTATTTGTCGAATTCATCCATTGTTCTAGTTAAATAAGTAGCGGTAATGAAGTTTTTTGATATCCAAAGTCGAAGTTTCGCGCCAATCGTGCGTGTTTACATTTTTACTTTTCACAAATACCACACATACACACGTAGATATGATTTAAAATGTGACAAATATTATTTAAAATCTTATAAACAAGTAGAAAATGCCCAGATCTTAACGTAATACACGAACACAGGTCCAATAACACGTAATATTCATTACCACTACTCAATTTGTGTTAAAAATCACCGACTGTAATTGTTTTTTTTTATTGTAATGATGTGCGAAAACGATTATGCCAAACGATTTTTTTTAAATTTATGTTCGACTCGATTTATTAATATGTGAGAAATCGATACTTGGAAATTTAAATAAATTTGTTTTCAGTATTAAAAACAGTAAGCATTATTTATAATAATGTTATATACTTTTCTAATGTGATTTTAATGGTTTTTCTATATATTCTATTTCTAATAATGTATGGTGTGAGCACAAAAACAAAATACACATCGCCCTAATTAGAGTAAAAAGCAATATAAAAACTTGGTTTTGTTGGTTTTAGCTTGGTTTGTTTATTTGGAAGAAGGTTGTCAAAATAGTGCTCGAATTACCAAGCATGTTTGAGAAATAAATATTTACAATAAATATTTATTGGGACATCTGCTTGGGTGTCATCATTCTCCAATGGGACTTGTTACTGTGCCGCTACCAAGCCGGCAGTGGTTCGTGTGTTCGGGTCCAATCGGTAGCGCTTCTGAACTATACTGTTAACGGTGAAAAGATATACCTACTTGCAGATATAATAAAAATAAAAAAACTTAAGGGCACACCGAGTTTCTAGCGCTAATCGATTTTAGGTATTCTATGCGCTCCGTGTATGTGTGCGTGAGGCACACCGGCAAGAGAGCGAACGGCTAGACAGATAAGAGCACTGCGCCGATCGCGCGCCGAGCCGTGCGCCGATCGACTAGCGCGGTGATCTATGATCAATGAAAAATGAATATTAGGCCTATAATTTACTTAGTCGATTATTACTCAATTAGTTACCTTTTATGATAATATTCTAAGTACAACAGAAACAAGTGATTTCAAAAACGTAAAATAACATAACGGCTAAATAAGTAGGGTAAACATCCCAGTAGTCGACCCTTTATTTTCAATTTCAAATTATTTATTCTTCAAAGTAGATTCAGTAAAATACTTTTGTTAGTACGTAGTAAATTTTTGCAGACAGATTCTACTGAATTTCTAATAATGAAGTTACATGGTAAGTACTTTGTTCGATATGGCAAGAAGTCACATAGCCACACAAAATATGCATTCCCTATGAAAACTAATGTGAGAGCGCCGACTTCTGGATAACATGTTTCAGGTAGAAAGAAGCCAGCAAATTTGTTATTTACGATACCATCGGTTAGTATATACACTCGCGAGCAATAACCTGGAATCACTTCATCGCGCGTTGCCCAAGACAATTTTTTACAATTTCTATGCAATGAAGGAGCTGTGGATTGTGGTATATCACCTGAAAGTTTTGTTAGCTTTCAAATGATTTCAAAAATATATAAAATTAATAAAATTTTCTACCTAAATTTAGAGAATTATTGCAATAGGTCGAAGTTGTGGGTGGACGTCTAAATGAATAGGAAGTAACATGAAAAGATAATATTTTTATTTACAATTTTATGTTATTTACCCCTTAATATTTTGTGTTACGCCCCCTGGTCCTAATGACTGCCTGGAAACGGTTTTTCATTGACCGAATTAGTTTCCTGATGGAATCCTGTGGGATTTCCTGCCACTCTTCGACTAAAGCAGTTTTCAGGTCTTCTATTGACGCCGGAGCTGGGCATCTTCCTCGTATCCGCCTTTACAGCTCGTCCCATATATGTTCAATCGGATTCAAGTCAGGGCTGAGGCCAGTCTAGTGTGGGTATCCCGACTTCTACAAGGTACTGTAGAAGACGCTGGCTGGCTGTGTAGTGTATTCTATATATCTATCTATCTGTCTAGTCACTGCAGCGGTGTGGCAGCGGGAATTATCGTGCATTAGCAGGAAATCTTCGCCAATAAACCCGGCGTAGGGGAGCACATGGCCTAGCAGAATGTCGTTGATGTATCTTTCTGCGGTTAGCCCCTCTCCCCAACCACCACCAGGTACGAATATCAAATCCCTTTTTTACTTCAATAGATATCCCCGCCCACATCATACATGACCCATCCCCGTATGCCACTGTTTCCGCAAAACAGAATTGTGCGAATCGCTCCCCCGGTCTTCTATAGACTCTCTGTCGACGGCCGCTACCATGCAGGCACATTCTGGATTCGTCCGAGAACAAGACTCGCCTCCATTGCTTGATATTCCAATCTAAGTGATCGCGAGCAAACTGAAGCCTGGCCTGTCGGTGGGCTGGAGACAATTTAGGTCCCGTTGCTGGCCTTTTCGGGGTCAAGTTCTCTTCTTTGAGTCTTCGCTTCACTATCCACTCGCTGACAGTCCTCCCTCGAACTTCTCTGAGCTGCTGCTGGACGTCCACACCGGTCAGATATCGATTTCGGAGAGAAGAGGTGACAATAAATCGGTCATCTCTCACCGAAGTGCATCGCTGTCGTCCAGATCCTGGTCTCCGGACTAAGTTTCTAGTCTCCCTGAACCTCTTGTACCTTCGAGACACAAGACTGGCTCAAATGAAGCTGTCGAGCGATAGTACGCTGAGACAATCCTTGCTAGATTAGGATGACGATTTGAGCGGCTACTATAGGTGTGGTTTCCATTTTCTTTTAGCTTCAGTATTCCCAGTGACGTGAAATATTGGAGTGATGATCAATTTTCATAAACGCCCCCTTTTTATAGGGTTTCAGGACTACCAAAAAATATGGTGTTTTGTTTTAAAAATTGTTTTTTTTTTTTTTTACGTTCCATGACATACGGTGATTAATCTTTGCTTATGATATTAAAAGAGGTTGAAAGCTAACAAAATTGCCTTTCAAATGATATGCCACAATCCATAGTTCATTGCATAGAAGTTGTACAAATTTGTTTCGAGCAGCAGACGATGAAGTGATTCCAGTTGGACTTACTTCATGGCAATATGTTCTCTGTGTGAGTAAGTCATATCACTGTCTATTTCTCCTTCCACTGGAAGACAAGAATTTTGTTCCGGTGTAATTGGCATCCTGTAACAAAACTGTTTTTGGACGAAAGTAAGACATAATTCATAAGAATAATTAGTTTCTGAACTTACAATTCCAGAGTTTGATAAATTTTGGAATCGGTGTCATCCATGAAATTTACCCTGGAAATTGAAAGTTATAAAGATAATTATAATGTTTTCCTGTCATCCTATTATTTTTACGCTTACCTCACCAGTTCATCAGATCACTCTTTGTTTTGTAGTGAGGTGCCAACAACTGGTACATTTACCCTATAAATTGAAAAAAAATATACTTACAGAATGATTCAAATCATAGTAGATTTAATTTAGCGAATTTTAAACTGTATAATATGTTTCACGGATCGACAACATATTTTCCAAATTTAGAAATTAATAAAATAAAAAAACGAAATTCACAAAGACGGTCATCGAACCTTGATACTTACCGAGTCTTCAGTATGAATTTGGCTGTATGAATTAGTTTCACCAGATACTAGAAAGTAGGTAGGTACTGTACTGAGTATACTTACGAAGCAACAGGAGTATTCTCTTTGTCTTCAACATTCTCAGCCTGTAGTTTTCTTGGTCTAAAAGATAAATTAAATTGTTTTTAAAAATACCACATAAAAAAAAAAAAAACTCCACCTAGCTAGTAAGGCAAGTAGTAAATAAGTAGGTAAGTATACGAGTTTTACTTACTTAATTTCTTCATGCAAGCGTTTAGCATTGGTTTTTCGCCAACCCCTTCTCTGTCTTGATTTCTTTACTTTGTTCCCCTTTTCAAATACGCTACAATGAATTTTCACTCAATTTTCTTCGTTACGTTATTAAATCCGTGCGTCAGCGCAAGCGACACAAGCTCCCCGTCCGATGGCCGACGCAGGACTAAAGCGGACAGGAGGGCTGCGCGGCGGCTCTGGATAAGATGGGCGAAACTCGCGCGAATTTAGGTATTTCCCTCTTATTGTTAAAAAATCACACATTTTGAAAATGTAAAGTGTATACGTTCTATAATACATGTAGTTTTGTTATTATAAAAAAACTGATGACCTTCCGCCAAGTATTCACGCCGTACTAAGCGTTTGTTGTGTTTTTTTGAGATAACTTTGTGAATTTATTCTATCGAGCCAACTTTATCAAATCGTGTTTCCATCGTATACATATACTGCCTAGTATATATGCCCAATAATACCAATTTAATTCCTTAGATTTTAATTTAATTGTTTACTACTTCAAACAACCGTTATAAAAACGCTTTTGTGTGTATAAAAAGCTCGGTGCCCCGTTAAGAATAAACAAATGATGACTCTGTGGAAGTATTTGACGACGTATGTCCCGCAGGTACATGCTGGAGCGTCACATGTCAGTGGTGCACGGGCGCACGCTGGAGCGGCCGCCGCCCACGCCGCGCAACACCATGAGCAAGCTGCTCAAGGCGCAGGCGCAGCGCCGCGACCTGCCCGCCGGCGCCGGTACGTACACTCACACGCTGGAGCGGCCGCCGCCCACGCCGCGCAACACCATGAGCAAGCTGCTCAAGGCGCAGGCGCAGCGCCGCGACCTGCCCGCCGGCGCCGGTACGTACACTCACACGCTGGAGCGCCGCCCACGCCGCGCAACACCATGAGCAAGCTGCTCAAGGCGCAGGCGCAGCGCCGCGACCTGCCCGCCGGCGCCGGTACGTACACTCACACGCTGGAGCGGCCGCCGCCCACGCCGCGCAACACCATGAGCAAGCTGCTCAAGGCGCAGGCGCAGCGCCGCGACCTGCCCGCCGGCGCCGGTACGTACACTCACACGCTGGAGCGCCGCCCACGCCGCGCAACACCATGAGCAAGCTGCTCAAGGCGCAGGCGCAGCGCCGCGACCTGCCCGCCGGCGCCGGTACGTACACTCACACGCTGGAGCGCCGCCCACGCCGCGCAACACCATGAGCAAGCTGCTCAAGGCGCAGGCGCAGCGCCGCGACCTGCCCGCCGGCGCCGGTACTACATTACACTCGTCTTTAGCTACGGTCACACTGGAACAGTTAGATAACATAAAGTCGGATATACATTGGTGAAACGTAACATGAAATGTAACACAAATTAGTCATCCTAATGTATGCAATGTAATACAAAAATTTGGCTAAGTTCAGGATTTGTTTCAACGTGTGTTACATTGTATGTTACGTTTGACCAATCAGTACCCAGCATAATAATTTTGAATTAACGTCATTATTATTTGTTTAGATGTCGACACGAAAGACGACCGAAGTTCAGACTCACGCACCACACCCATCACTCCTCAGAAACTAATCGCGCAATTATGTAAGTATGAACACTGTAATTACCACAACTGTAACATTCTTTAAAAAAAAATTGTCCTCTTGCGTATAAATAAAGCAAAACAAATCATTGATTACTTTGAAAACATGGGTAATTTTAGAAATATGTTTTTTCTATAATATAATTCTCTATAAAAGTAGTGCTCGTCTTCCAATCATGTGCTCGCTTGATTGCAGCGTCGTCAAGTTCCATAGCGCAGAGCGCGTGGGGCAGCTCGTACGCGGCCGAGTTCCTGCGCCACGACTACCCGCACTGACGCGCGAGGCGCTGGGAGCGGGGCACCCTGTATACAGAGGACACGACATTCAGGCGTCGAACATTTTGTACCCAAAACTTGACTACATCCAGAAAGAAAACATCCAAGTCCGCTTGTTGGTTAAAAAACCTGCACAGCATCAGTGCGCGTTGAAACTTCGATGTCTGGTGTTCTACTACTATATCTTTTTGGAATAAAGCCATGCAACGGATTTTGTGTTTATGACAGACGAGAAGAGAACCACGGTGTACAGGACAGCTGATGTAGATGTAGTAATACAAAATAGAGAACCTATAGCAATCGTGTAAATATTATCAATTATTGTGCGACTCTCATGTATGTTCAGAGAGAGCTCGCGAGTATAGATAGTGCGATCCACGAAGACGCGCCCCACTCCGCGATTACTGTACTGTAAGCTGTATTTTACTACGGAGCGGAGCGGAGTGGGGCGCGTCTTCGTGGATCGCACTATCTATAAAGAGGGTTCATTTTATGCTGACTGATAGAATCTCCATTAATTATGTGTTTAAAAATATAATATTTACATAATTCAATAGAACAAATCCATAAACTAATTCTTCCAGTTAATAACAACTCCTATCTTGCATAAAATATATCCAAATGTATATAATAAATATAGAAAAACTATAATAAGGAAATTAGATTAGATAAATATATTTACTTTCACAGATATTGTAAAAAATATAATAAAAACCTACTGTTTAGGTTTATGTACTATAGTGTTATTGAAATAAGTAATAATATTTTTATACTAAACTCATCCGTGGATTAACTTTATTTTTGCAAGGCCGTACATTGTACGATCACCTGATTTATTTGGTTTCTTCAAGCATTTGTATTATATTTAATGAATATACAGTTAATTAAATGCATGTCTTTAATTTAATTGTTTTTACGCTACAACTAATATAACGGTAGGTACAAATATAGCTGTAAATCAGAAGGGTCCCATAACGTTTTCCTGAGATGATACCCAGAAAATAAAGTGATGATTTTCATATTAAACCTATTCGTTCCGTGTTTAGCTTCTACCGAGAACGGACGTGTATCATTCTCGCGCGGGTGTTCTAGATTTGAGGACTTCGCTGACGCATCACAATAACACCGTCGTCGCCGCGTTGCGAAATCGGTTTTACAAGGTCGCCGCGATTATAGTTATTAATTATAGTGTACTAGCTTTTGCCCGCGGCTTCGCCTGCGTGGATGTCGGAAAATATCCCACGGGTACGTACTACCGGGATTAGAAAGTCATTGATTCCTACCGCTGCGCCCGCGTTGTCGGCAACCTTATTTTGTCACGCGTTATTTTGAATCTGTGATATCTTTTAAATTTAATTTATTATTTAATTCAGATACAGTGATCCATATTTATGTTAGTATACCTACTTAAAAACTATGTTAGTTATCAAAGATTAGAATACAAGCCACAATAATATTATTATAACTAAAATAAATAACTGAAATAGGTGCATAAAATCAAATTGTAAAATATATGCTTAAATAAAATTAATTAATTAATACCTAAGTCCAAGTTAAAGTATTCATTTTAATGATATGATGTCAAGGCATATTTTAATCTAAATTAAATGCCCAATTTAAATAACATATTTTAATGGATAAGGATAAATAAAATACCGGTCAAAATAGCATTGGAAATAACAATGAAATTTTTATCAAATGAAAGATAAAAATGGTTACTGTAGGTCATCCTTCGAAGATAGACATATGCTATTGCGGACTTTATTTTTGAACATTTTAAGATATACAATTCTGTAAAACATAAATTTGATGTATCTCTTACGGCTTACGCGGCGCACGCCAGTAAAGCTCCCAGTTGGCATGATTTTTTCCTACATCTTCGACAATAATCGTCATATTTCAGCTAATTTATACAAAACCTTAATATATTATACATAAAAACCTTCCGCATGAATCACTCTATCTATTAAAAAAAACCGCATCAAAATCCGTTGCGTAGTTTTAAAGATCTAAGCATACACAGGGACAGACAGCGCGAAGCGACTTTGTTTTATATTATGTATTGATGATTAGTGTAAACAGTG
The DNA here is from genome assembly GCA_916701695.1 of Agrochola macilenta. NCBI lineage: Eukaryota > Metazoa > Arthropoda > Insecta > Lepidoptera > Noctuidae > Agrochola > Agrochola macilenta. The sequence goes on along the minus strand of OU753554.1, from coordinate 700,401 downwards.
CAATTAAAATAATTGTGAAGGTGAAGTTTTTACTTACCTTACAATGTCGTCAACTAAGGTAAAAATTAAGACGGATCTAGAAAAGCTGTTGTATGACAGTTACATCCAAGAAAAATCAGAGAGAGTAAAACTGGATCTCCTTGTCAATGACCTGAAAGTCCAAATAGAAGGTGTCCAGCGACAACTCCAAAACCGCCAAAAAGAAAATCGTAGCTCCAAGGGACAAGGAAATAATATCCCTAAGGAGTTGGAAGCTAAGAGCAACATACAATTTGCTCAATCTGAAAAAGAAAATGTCGACTACTGCTACTGCACAGACGAGGAAGAACTCGCTAAAGAGACTGATTGGATTAGGGCCAAAAGTAGGAAGAAAAGGAAGCTAAACATCTCCCTCTCTCCACCACAACAACCCGGAACAAGCGCCCAACACCAACAAAAAGAGATTGACCAGACCTGGTATCGCTATTTGTTCTGTGGTGACTTAAGTTTATAATGTTTTTAAATATAATAATTTTATCTAGTAATGCGAATCCTTTAAATCTCCGCATAAAAAACACCGTATATTAGTTTTTATTTCGATTTCCTATTTTACCTGTACATTGTTTTTTTCACCCAAGTAATCTCACATGTCATTCTTCAAAGAGTATGTAAACAATAAAACCTTCTTGACTTACGCAAAATAATTAATTTACGCATTTTTTTTTTTTATTTTTTTTTTTTATTGAAATTATAGTTGAATAATTAGTAACAACAGATATTAATAACAACTAATTATTTCGTTTATTTGCTTTGTCTTCTTATTTATTTACATTTTTAAATATTTCTTAAAAAACTATATTTAAAAAAAAACATTTAAAAATATAATAAAATAGATGTCCGCCGGTGTCGGGAGCAGGGTCCAAGCTACCGGTGGTTAGGGCTGCAGAGACAGGAACCTCCTCACAATGCGAGCCGAATCGAGGAGTACTGCCTTCTGAATCAGGTCCTTGATCCAACCGCCTAACGACAGTCTCGAGAGATGTTGGTCGAGGCTTTCGGCAATCAGGCCATTGGCCGTTACGACAATCGGCACAATGATAGCCGAGCTCACATCTCACATGTCGACAACCTCGTGTGCTAAGTCGAGATATTTAATTTGTTTCTTTTGCTCAGCTTTCACGAGGTTCCCGTCATGTGAGATGGTAACATCGACTATCATTGCGCGGCGCGCTAATCGGTCTATCACCACTATATCAGGCTTATTGGCTACAATAGTCCTGTCAGTAATGATAGACCGATCCCAGTATAACGTGACATGGTCATTTTCGAGAACTGGGTCGGGCACATACTTGTAATACGGTAGCTCAGAGTCAACAAGTTTATATTTCAAAGCAAGTTGCTGGTGAATAATCCTGGCCACTTGGTTATGCCTGTGTAAGTACTCGCCGTTAGCCAGACGCGAACAACCAGAGATAATATGTCTGATGGACTCACCCGGACGATGGCATGCCCGACACACGTCAACCGTCCCGCCCTTCATAATATGTCTCCGGTAACAACAACTAATTATTATTATTACATTGTAATAATAATCTGTTAAGATATTAAAAGTACATAAACAAACCTTTTGGTTATGCGAAAGGCAGGTTTTAAAGACCTTTGCCTGTTTCATTCATCAATATAAACTTTTTGAAAACAGTACAAACATGCGCCAAGATTCTATGCGCGCGCATCCTGTACCTATATTCTGATTCACTTTAACTTTTTGCTTGTTTCGTTATATAAGCAAATATTGTAAACCCACCTGGGTTTAAATAACCACAGAAATAACTAATGAGATGACATTTTACATAAAGATAAGGTTTCGTCCTTATCGGACGCTTTTAACGTTCTGCATCGTCCTCACTTATAATTTCAAAATGACCAATATGTTGTACCTGTAGTACCTGCATTACGCATTCCTACTTAGTTCATTCGGCCTTTCTCTTGTAAAATATAACGATAACTCAAAAGAAGCCTCCTCAATAAAGGTGAGTAGAAACTGGAGAATTTCCATCTACTTAAAAAAAGGGTTTCAGTGGTAACGAGTTTTCAATGAAATGCTCTTGTTGCGTGATATATAGACTATATTTATTTGCTATCGTACCTACGTTTTGTTTTTCTGAATATTCCTTAGTCCAAAAATGTTCAGCACTTTGATCTTATAGTTGTAAACATGGTGTAACGTATAGGTACCATTAACGTGAACGTTTTATGATTCTCTAAACCTTTATCTGTCGGAATTTTCAATTACTTATTCGTATTTTGAATTTACCAGCATACATTGTGACAAAAAATCGAGAGATTCGATTCTAAACGTAGACAGATTCTAAACCTAGATTTTGAGACCTAATTACCGTGTAATGCCGAGAATTATGGTAAAATGGTAAATTACATTTGAAAGCCCTAAAATTATCCTTTTAATTTAACCATAAATCGTTGAGTCACTGCATGTTTTATACCGATACTAGGTTCCTTAGTCACTTGGTCATTGTCCTTTTGAGACAGACCAGACTTTAGTAAAAAAAAGTGCCTCCACCACCGCCAATTATAATAGACGGAGTCAAGAACTAGGTACCAAATGTTCTACGACTCGCTAACTGAAACCCAACCAACTGAATCATTCACCGCAAAAATGATGAACGGAGATTGTGTGAAGATAAAGGCCAAAACCGAGGACTCATACTCTTAAACAGCGATGGCTAGACTTTTGTCAGAAAAAGAATATCTTTGACATTCATACGCAAGTAGTTCATATGCACAAGCTGCGAAACAAGGTACACAACCCTCTAATCTGGAGGATAAAATAAATCTATCTTGCAGTGTATTACTACATTTGACAAAAGATTGGAAAAGCTAGAATTCAGCACCAAAACAGCTGCTTTTAATTATAAAAAATGAGTGACACACTAAAAATAACGGCGTGGAACTCCAATGGGCTCCTCAAAAATCAGAATGAGTTACAGGCAGTCCTAGAGATAGAAAATATAGACGTGTATTTGATCTCCGAAACGCACTTCACAAACCAATCTTTCATCAAATTTAGAGGATACAAGGTATTTAATTCGCTCCACCCTGATAACTCCGCCAGAGGAGGTAGCGTAAATATCAATCATTACGAACAAAGTAAATTGAAGAACCAGACATTCAAGCCGTGGCAGTATCTGTTAAAACCAAATTTTGTCACGTTTCGATAGCAGCCATATACTGTCCTCCAAGGCACATGATAAGAAAAGAGCGATATATACAGTTCTTTGAACTTCTAGGCCAGAGATTCATCCTAGGCGGTGATTTCAATGCCAAGCATACGCACTGGGGCTCAAGACTTACTACAACAAACAAAGGGAAGGCAGCTCTTAAATGCAGTTAAAAATACACATTGTGAAGTTATGAGCACAGGCAAACCAACATACTGGCCAACTGACCACCAGACAATACCGGATCTTATAGACTTTTTCATATGCAAAAAAAAATATATCCACCAGAGTTAATTTGGAAGACGGTTTTCACATGAATTCGGACCACTCCCCGATTATCTTAATAATTAGTCAAAAAATCCTACTAAGAGAAAGCCTTTTAACCCTGGTTAATAAGTCTACAGATTGGGACAGTTTTGCCCTTGATCTAAATAATATTACCGACCTAAAAACTCCGTTACAAAATCAGGATCAACTGGACTCAAAAGTAAACAAATATGTTGTTAATATCCAACAATGTGCGTGGAACAATACGCCACAGAACGTAATTAAAAGGGACATAATCTATCCCAAGGAAATTGTGAATTTACTATCTGAGAAAAGAAAGCGGTGGCAGCAAACAAGATGCCCGCGGGATAAAACATTATTAAATAACCTAACTAAACGACTAAAGAGGAAAATTCTACAATTTGAGGATAAATGTCTGAATGCTAACCTTGTGCAGCTAACCAACGACCAATCAACGGATTTCTCTCTTTGGAAAGCGACAAGCAAACTAAAAAGGCCGATAATACAAATACCGCCCATCAGAAACAGCAACGGAAAATGGGCCATAAGCAATGAACAAAAAGCGTTTTGGTTTGCCCAATACTTAGAAGACACTTTTCAACCCAATGAGAGCTACATAGACATACTTGAGAGTGAAAAATTATCACAAAGTCAAAGAATTCGACGTTCTGAAAGAAATTCAAATAAAAATTAGCTGAAAGAAATCTCCGGGTTACGACCTCATAACAGGAAAAAACCTCCCGCGCAAAGCCATAGTAAAGCTGACCAGACTTATCAATGCTGCATTTATGCTAAAACATGTACCTGATCCATGGAAGGTTGCTGAAGTCATTTTGATCGCGAAGCCTGGGAAACCACTCCATGAAGCATCATCATATAGACCCATTTCCCTGTTGCCCGTATTATCGAAACTATTTGAAAAACTGTTATTAAGACGGTTAAAGCCAATAATAGAAGAAAAGTACCTAATACCAAACCATCAATTTGGCTTCAGGGAAAAACACTCTACACAGAATAACTAACATTATTGAAAAACACTCGAAAACAAGTAAGTCTGCGCCACCGTATTCCTAGATGTCGCGCAAGCTTTTGATAAAGTTTGGCATGAGGGTCTGGTATTTAAACTCAGACGCATAGGTACTACCTCCAGAATTGGCAGACATTCTAAGGAATCATATCTAAGGTAGGTATAAGTAATCGTCGATAGGATCCGACAACTGGGACTCGAGGTGGCCTTGCACAAGTCCGAGGCCATGTGTTTCTATGGTCCTCGGAACGCGCCACTGTCGGGTTCCCAGATAACGGCGGGAGGGGTTCACATCGGTGTCGAGTCGACGATGAAGTACCTGGGACTCGTCCTCGACAGCCGGTGGAACTTCGTGGAGCACTTCCGACGTTTGGCTCCCAAACTGCAGAGGGCTGGGGCTGCTTTGAAGCGGCTTCTGCCCAATCTAGGGGGTCCAAACGCCTCCTGCCGGAGGCTCTACGCGGGGATCGTGCGGTCCATGGCCCTTTACGGGGCACCGGTGTGGGCGCGTTCATTAAGGCTGCGACCAGCCCAGCGATTGAACGCGTCCCAAAGGGTCATGGCCATTAGGCTGGTCAGAGGATACCGCACGGTCTCCCGTGAGGCGGCGAGCCTCCTTGCCGGACTACCGCCATGGGATCTGGAGGCAAAAGTCCTCGCGCACATGTGGGAGTTGCGCGAGGAGGCGAAACGCCGGGGTGTAACTCCGCTGCCGCGAGAAATCACGGCACAGCGGAGAGAGCTCCGGCGGGATCTCATGGCGGCATGGAGAGTGCGATTGTCGCAACCCAGCGCTGGGCACGCCACAATTGCGGCGGTAAGGCCCCTCTTTGAGGAGTGGCTAGAGAGGCGCCACGGCGTCCTCACCTTCCGCCTGACGCAGGTCCTCACCGGACACGGTTGTTTCGGGAGGTTCCTGTTCAGGATAAAGCGGGAGGAAACGCCCGGGTGTTACCATTGTGTGGATCGCCCGGAGGACACGGTGGAGCATACGGTGGAGGTCTGCCCGGCTTGGGCGGGGCACCGCCGTGTCCTCACGGAGGCGATCGGCAGCGGCGATCTCTCGCGTCCGGCCCTGGTTCAGGCCATGGTCCGGAGCGAGAGTGCATGGGAAGCCGTCACTTCCTTCTGCGAAGCAGTAATGCTCGCGAAGGAGGAGGCGGAGTGCGCGAGGGAAATGCAAGATGCGCGCCCTCGCGCCCCTAGTCGCCGCAGGAGACGCCCCGGGTGTCGGGAGTCGCGAGCCGACTTCCGGCCACCGTAGGCGCGGGCTTGCGGACGGTGGGCAATGGGTAGCTCGCCGTCCGATTAGGACCAGGCCCGGGTCGACGGCGCGTTGTGTTCCACGCGCGCCTCAAAGAGATGTCAGCACCAACTGACGGGGTCCGTAAGGGCCAATGCCTGCCAGGGTTGCGAGTTGGTCCGAAAGGGATATCGCGGCCCCGGCACACAGGCAACGGAAGGAACACGGGTGGGTTTTAGTCAGTAAAAGTCTGACACTCTCTCGCTCCGCCCAGAGCGGGAGGAGTCATTTGATGATTTCCCACCCAAAAAAAAAAAAAAAAAGGTAGGTATAAGTACTTAACAGAATGTTTAGAATAAGGCAAGAGGATCCATATTCCGAGCTAAAAACTATAAAAGATGTGGTACCACAAGGAAGTGTGTTAGGCCCAATCCTGTACTTACTATACACATGCGATATCCCAGAGCTGGAAAACAACAACATTGCGACTTTTGCAGATGACACTGCTATTATGGCAATCGGATCAAGCCACAATGAAGCAGTCAAAAAGTTCAACTAGCTGTGAACAAAGTTTATTTATTTAATTATTTAATACTTCAAGCACACAAATGTACAGAGGCGGACTTAATGCCATAGGCATTTTCTACCAGTCAACCTTTGGGTGATGCAGAGACAAACAGTGGCAGGTGCAATAGCGAGAATTCAGGAATAAATATTTATTTAAATATAAATATATTCATATATCTATCAAAAACTATAAATATAATATATACACCAAATTATATATAAATATAAGTACAAATAAATACACATAAATATACTAAAACAACTAAGACAATCAATGAGAAAACATTACCGTTGTGATGATACTGCCAGTTTCTTGCGAATGTGCTCGCGAACTTTAACTTTAAACGATAATCGGTTGGTCGCCATTCTGATTTCCTGGGGGAGCGCATTCCACAGAGAGATAGACTGAATGAAGAAGGAAGAGTGAATGAAGCAAGCTCAAAAGAGCTCAGCTCAGCTGAGTGAATGTTTATGACTGGGCACAAAAGTTGAAGATCAAACTGGATGAATCAAAATCAATTCATATTGACTTCTTCTTCTTTATAATCACTAATAAACACTGTGATTACCACCCAATCTATAGAAAAGGCATGCAAGTGCCATATGCTAATGCAGCCAAATACGAGTACCTTGGCGCCAAACTGCGTTGGAAATCTCACGTCAAAAATAAAAGACAGGAAATCGACATACGTTCTATGTTCTATGTTCTATGTTATGGGGTTTGGTTTCCGCATTTAGTCCTTCAGTGGACCATTGTGCGTGGGATCGACATACGTTAAGTATAAAAGGCAGGATTTTCTTCCGAGTAACCAATACATACTTGTATTGGTTACTCGGAAGAAAATCCTGCCTATCAATACATAATAAAATTTGAGTATAAAAGCATATTCTTATGCCAATTTGGACGTATGGCATCCAACTTTGGGGCTGTACTAAACAAAGCAACGTCAAAATAATTCAACAATTCCAAAACAAAGTACACATGGACGCTGTAAATGCGCCATGGTACATTAGAAATGACGACCTCCACCGTGACCTTAAAATGGAATTCGTCACCACCATCATTCAAAAATTTGCTTAAGCCCACGAACGCAGACTCCACCGGCATGTGAATATCGAGGCAATTCAGCTGCTAGACAATACAAACATAGTGCGTATGCTAAAGAGAACTAAACCATTTGAGTTAGTGTAGTGTGTAAATAGTGAATTAATAATAAATAGTAACAATGCTGTGCTATACATGTGACACATGAACAAAGTGTTTTATCAATAATCAGAACCTAAGAAAGTGCAACGAAATTGACCTTGTGTAAAAGTGCAAATTGACATTATTCTTAGATATAACATACTATCTCGTAAAATATAATAGTTATAATCAAATTACTTGTCTAAATCAATTACAAAGAACGTCAATTCTTATTAAAAACAGAAAAAAATAAAAAAAAGAACAATAGAAGAAAACGTTAGCTACTTCACCACCTAATCTCCATGCGCCTGCGCTATCAGTCCTTATTCTATTCCATAACTCTGTAGTCGGGTGGATTTACAATGTAGTCGAAAACTCACGTTGATGGCATGAAAAAATAAATATTGTTCGAATATCGTAACTTTTTTACATTTACAGGCTTTATATATACTAGTTTTATACAGTGCTTTAACCCAAACATCCTCAAAGTCAATAGCTTTTTAATAATAAAATTAATACGTTCATCAAAATCATCACCATCTGTGAAAAAAATGCGACTCTTTACGTTTGCCGGCAGAAAAATCGACTACCCGACGTATTAGATAGATTTTTATGAACGATTTAAGTTTATCCATATTGTATTAATTTTTTTAGAAAAGTAAATAATAAATTCTTCGTAAAATAAATAATCAATAAATAAATAAAATTTTAGCATCGAAATTCGTCAACACCGTCACGGAAGTATCAAAGTGGCGGTAGTTCCGTTTTCGTAGCATTTACGTGGTCTGCGATACCCCGCCCCGCTTCCTCAGTTCAGAGGAAACTGCGAAACGAGCCGCACGTCGGCATTACACGCGCTCCGAGACCAAAAATTTGCTGTGAGTGTCCAAAAAAGTTGTTTAGACAAAGTTGCGTCATTCCCGTCAGGCTGTAGTTCAAAGTAAATAGATAAAATAACATGAAGATTGATTTTAACAAAAACTTAGTTATAAGTGAAGATGCTAAAGAAAATAGCGGTATCTTACTATTTCCTTTATTCCATTTTAATACTTACAAATTATATTTTTAAATATTACAATATAAAAAATATTAAAACATTTAAAAATATAAAAAATAGTAGCCGTAGTAGTAGAACAGGGTCCAAGCTACCGGCGGTCAGGGCTCCAGAGAGAGGAACCTCCTGACAATGCGAGCCGTATCCAGAAGTACCACTTTCTGAATCAAGCCCTTGATCCAGCTGCCCAACGAGAGCCTCCTTAGGTGTTGGTCGAGGCTCTTGGCAACTAAGCCATTGGCTGATACGACTATCGGCACAATGATCGCTGAGTCCACATCCCACAAGTCGACAACCTCGTGAGCCAAGTCAAGATACTTGATTTGTTTATCTTTCTCAGCTTTCACGAGGTTCCCGTCATGCGGGACCGTTATGTCAATTATCATTGTGCGCCGCTCTACTCGATCCACCACCACTATATCAGGTTTATTGGCAACAATAGTCCTGTCAGTGATGATGGATCGATCCCAGTACAATGTGATATTTCCATTTTCGAGAACTGGGTCGGGCACATACCTGTAGTACGGCACTTCCGATTCCACAAGATTGTATTTCAGAGCAAGTTGCTGATGGATAATCCTGGCTACAAGGTTGTGTCTATGCAAGTACTCTTCGTTAGCTAGACGAGAACAGCCGGAGATAATGTGTCGAATTGATTCTCCCGGACGGTGGCATGCCCGACAGATGTCAACCGTGCCGTCTTTCACAATAAATCTACGGTAGTTGTTCGTCATGATAACTTCATCCATAATTGCACAGACAAAACCTTCGGTTTCCCCAAAGAGGTCACCAAAACGCAGCCAGGCTACGGACGCTAGAAAATCTACATCGGGTCCATGTAGGGCCCGGAAAAAGCGTCCGTGAAGCTCCTTACTTTGCCATACCTCCTTGCGATCGTTAGTGTCAAGCACTACAGGCTTGCGCCAGTTCTCTTTAGCCATGGAGAGCGGGGTGAGGTTCTTGTCCACTGCGACCACATCTCGATGCATCCCCACGTCGGCTTTCAGGAAATATTCCCTGAGACTGCATATCTCGCGATTGTGGAGGGTCTTAGCGTTTAAAAAACCTCGACCTCCACACTTTCGCGGGATATACAGTCTCATTACCGATGACCGTGGGTGGTGCATTCGATATACAGTCAGCAGCCTACGGACCCTCCTATCTAAGGCGTCGAGTTCGGTCTGAGTCCATTTGAGTATGCCGAAAGAGTACATCAAAACCGGCATGACCCAACCATTGAAGGCGCGCACCTTATTTCCGCCTAGATAGAAAACTATTGAATACTTTCTTCAGGCGGCCAAAGAAGCGCTCCTTCAATGATTGCTTCAGGTCAGTAACATTGATGCCCAACGCTTCCGACATACCCAAATACTTATAGGTTTCGGATGCGGAGAGGGCTCTAAGATTTATGGAATCCGAGAGTTCCGTTTCCACGGATTCCACAATCTCCCCTCGCTTTACATGCATGACCGCACATTTGTCCACACCAAATTCCATCCTGATGGCGCTACTGAAAGTTTCAGTTACTTTCAGTAGCTCCATCAGTTGCAAATTGTTGGGGGCAAAGAGTTTAAGATCATCCATGTAGAGGAGGTGAGATATAACCTGACCACCTCTCCTCAGCCGATAGCCTAGACCTGAATCCTCCAGCAGTGTGCTTAGAGGATTCAGGGCTAAACAGAACCAGAACGGACTCAAACTATCGCCCTGAAATATGCCTCGCTCGATCCTTATTGGCTCACTATTCCTCTAGATATTTCGACATCCTGGATAGCGAAGGACCGTCCTCCATTGCCCCATACATGACATCAGGAAGGTGCGCAGAGTTGCATCTACTTTATACAACTCCAGCACCCTCATGAGCCATGTATGTGGCACCGAGTCATAGGCCTTCTTATAATCTATCCAGCATGTCGACAGATTCTTTCGGGAACGGTGAACCTGCTGGCTAATGGCCATATCAATGAGGAGTAGCTCCTTAGTACCGCGGGCCCCTTCCTACATCCATTTTGAGAGGCAGACATGATGACGTTGGTGTCTATATGTTTGTTAATTTTAGCTCTCAAAATGGATGTAAGAACTTTATAGACCGTCGGTAAACACGTGATCGGCCTATAATTTTTGGGTTCCGCGGTGCTACCTGATTTATGGAGCAGGTGGGTAACTCCTGTCGTTAAAAACTGGGGTAGCGAACCAGACTCCAAAGCAGTCTGGTACTGAGCCGCCAAGCGAGCGTGCGATCTTGTGAACCATTTAATCCAGAAGTTGTGCAGCCCGTCCGGCCCTGGGGATTTCCAGTTCGGCAACGGACGGACTGCACGTGTTACATCTTGGGGGCAGATGGTTATAGCCCCCATTTCTGGTATTAGATCGCAGGCTCGCTCGACTTCCCGAGTCCAATCACCTTCGGTGTGACTGACAGGCACCGACTAGATGCTGCGCCAGAAAGAGCACATGGCAACATCATCCGGCAGACACGTGTCAGCCACACCTTGGTAAGGTCGCTCCCAAGCCCTATAAACCCACCTTTCATCGCTCTGGAAGGTGCGATTCTGAGTGTATCGTTCCACTCGCCGCTTATACCTACGAATACGGTTCGCCCATGCATACACTTTCTGCTTCAGGAAGTCGATGCGCTCTGTGACACGGGCCATATAGTCCTGGGGGCTGATATCAGTCCCTAAAAACGCCCGCCTCACAAAGCGCATCACTCTAGGGCGAGTATTGCCCTCCTTGAAGCAGATTAGTTTGCCGATGAGGGCTCTGGCCCCACCAATACGGCGCTCAATCCTGCCAAGCTGGTACGGCTGGTTTCGGTCGTGTAGCTCTGGAGTCATTTGCAAATTTGACGTGAGCTACACGACATGCCGCTACAGCCGCGCAGTACAGAATCGAATGTGTATCGGTGAGGTCTTCGCAGTTATCAATATAGTTTGATAGTTGCGAATCCAGAACCGCCACCAGCGCCCTGTTTTTGTTATGCATGGGCAAACGACACTCCTCAATTCCTCATTGCATTGGGTACTTACGTTTGTAGCCCTGTCATCATTCCTCTCGTCAGCTTGATGTGTTGTGTCTTGTGGTGGCACTATATCACTCTGCGGCGGGGGAGCGATGACATGGCTACTCTGCATTCCATTTCGCAGGCGATCAAGTACAGTGTCATCCAACATATGATTACGCTGGATGACCCGCACCTGATCCGACAGTCGTTGTGCCGAAACGTTGACAGTTGGCTCAAGCACCTGGAAAAGAGAGAGCATCCGAACACGGTACGCGGTCAGATTGTTTCCCCCATCTGTAGCCCCGTAGTATGAGCGCATGACGTTTTCATTGATGGAGCGTGTCCATCTCATGCGCTGCACACTTCCGCCGGGAGCTGGGACCCTATCAGAGGCCGGTGGGCCTCGAGGTCCTAAACCGTCCGGCGGCCGGCGTCCTCCCCGTCGACGAGCAGGTGGTGGCGTCGTGGGCGGAGAGAAATACTCGTCGCTCGAGCTCGACGCAACTACCGCGGCCGGTGTCGTCACAGCGCTCACAGTGGGGCTGGGTACCGGTAGCGGCGAGGCGGAGCTGAGCGACGAGTCCGGAGGTGGTGGGCGTGCTCTACGTGCGGCTGATCGTGTCAACATCTCATTATTTCATTATTTTCTTTGGTGTTCTCGGAGGTGACATGACAGCTGATGTCACCTCCTGTTCGGCAGTTTTTGATTTGTCTATTGGTGTATTTTGCTCTTTTTTGGAATAAATGGGGTTTCAGGTTTGTCTTCGGATTGTTTTTACCATATAAAAACAATAAAACTGCGTCAAAAATGAATACTAATATATATGATGAAAAATCAGAAAAATAAAGTTTTAAGACGTTTTGACACGTTGGTGTTGCCTTACTATTATTATTAGTTTTCTAGAAAAATCGACATAACGTCCTAATCGTCATCACTATACGCATCATCACCGTTTACAAATAATGAGCGGTGATGACCTCATGCGTATCGTGATGACGATTTTTTAAATTTGTGTTATAATTTGCTTAAAAGTAACACTACTCGTAAGAGATCGAAGGTTATTAAATGTCTCTGTTCTTTTAAAGAATTTGAATAGTTAATTGTATCATTAGTGTTACTTATAGCGATCAAGGTTTTCTTGATTCTTATGTTTGACTTAATTATAAACGGTGTACCTAATTTTATACCCCAAGTCCTTTTTTATTGCAGACCGAGAATAGAGTAAACTATAAGTTTATAATACAATATGAAACTAATTTATTATATATTATATGAAACTAGTTTATTATATGTAATAGACACGAATCGTAACATGCCTAACCAACATCTGTTCCTCCATGTTCTGGAAAAATTTTATGTAGGTAGGTAATGTATGCGACGTATTAGGGTGGAATTTGTAAAGCCCTATGTGTGACTCAGAAAATAAGAAAATATAAGAACAACAATCAGATTTGAATTATTATAATGTGTACCTACATTCAGACAACAGCCACAATGGAAACTTAGCGTGTGCTTTTTCAGGATATATTGATGAAATCATTGTTGTCGAAATCAGTCGCACGCACGCACCTGTCGACGACGGTTGCGTATTTCACGGCAGCGCTGAGTGACGTTTCTGAGTGATAATGACGAACATTATAGAACAATAGAGAACAAGTATTTAAGTCCCAAAAACGATGTATAAGGGCAATGTGTGGCCTGAAAATGACAGACAGTTGTGTACCTATGTTTAAGTCCCTAAAATTATTAACATTTCCCGCATTATATATTTTGGAAATGGCCATTTTTGTGAGAAAACATAAGAATTACTTTCTAACAGTATCAGAAACAAGATTAAGGCCTGTTAGAAGCCAATATAGGAACCTATTACAAAATGGTAATTACAATACAGCTTTACTTGCGAAAAGTGTTTTCGGCATGGGTCCTACCATTTATAACAAAATACCGAATATTATAAAAAATCACCCAATCCAAATATTTAAAAAGAAACTGACAGCCCTATTACTTGATAAGTGTTATTATTCAATCAATGATTTTTTTAATGACCCTACTCTTTAGATTTAATTATTGACATTGTATTTCTTTATTATTATCTAATTAATTTGTCTTTTGATTTTTATTCGATTTTGTTAATAAAATTTACGTTCAATGTTTGCATGCCTAATTGGTAGATTGTACAGGGATCTCAACATTTTGTAAACACCTTTATTTATGTACCTACTTTCAAAGCAAATAAATGATTATTATTATTATTTCTTTATTACATTTTTATACATACAAATTACATTTTTAAATATTTTTATGAAAAAGAAAAAACAAAAAAAAAAACATTTAAAAATATAAAAAGTAGTGGTCCATCGGCATCAGGAACAGGGTCCAAGGTGCCGGTGGTCAGGGCTCTAGAGAGAGGAACCTCCTCACGATGCGTGCCGTGTCTAGGAGTACTGCTTTCTGAATCAAGCCCTTGACCCAGCCGCGCAATGAGAGCCTCCTGAGGTGTTGGTCGAGGCTCTCCGCTATTAGGCCATTAACTGTTACGATTATCGGTACAATGATTGCAGAGTCCACGTCCCACATGTCGACAACCTCGTGTGCTAAGTCGAGATACTTGATTTTTATATCTTTCTCAGCTTTCACGAGATTCTCGTCATGAGGGACAGCGATATCAACAATCATTGCACGGCGCTCTCCTCGATCTATCACCACAATATCAGGCTTATTGGCTACAATAGTCCTGTCAGTGATGATAGATCGATCCCAATACAATGTGGCATGACCATTCTCGAGAACTGGGTCGGGCACATACCTGTAGTATGGTACTTCTGACTCAACAAGGTTGTATTGCAAGGCAAGTTGCTGGTGGATAATCCTAGCCACTAGATTGTGTCTATGCAAGTACTCGCCGTTAGCAAGACGAGAACAACCGGAAACAATATGTCTGATTGATTCACCGGGACGGTGGCATGCCCGACAGATGTCAACCGTACCGTCCTTGACAATGTATTTCCGGTAATTATTCGTCATGATAACTTCATCCATAATCGCACAGACAAAACCTTCGGTTTCCCCGAAGAGATCGCCGAAACGCAGCCAGGATACAGATGCCAAAAAGTCTACATCAGGCCCATGGAGGGCCCGGAAAAACCGTCCGTGAAGCTCTTTGCCTTGCCAGACTTCCTTACGATCGTTAGTATCAAGTACTGCAGGTTTGCGCCAGTTCTCTTTCGCCAAGGAGAGTGGGGTGAGGCCCTTGTCCACTGCGACCACATCTCGGTGCATCCCCACGTCAGTTTGAAGGAAATATTCCCTGAGACTGCAAATCTCGCGGTTGTGGAGGGTTTTAGCATTTAAGAAACCTCGACCCCCACACTTCCGCGGGATGTACAGTCTCATCACTGATGATCGTGGGTGATGCATCCGATAAGCTGTCAACAATGTACGGACCTTCCTATCCAGAGCGTCAAGTTCCGTCTGAGTCCATTTGAGTATGCCGAAGGAATACATCAAAACCGGCATGACCCAACCGTTGAAGGCGCGCACCTTGTTTCCGCCTGATAAAAGACTATTTAACACTTTATTCAGGCGGCCAAAGAAACGCTCCCTCAACGATTGTTTCATGTCGGTAACCTTGATGCCTAATGCTTCCGACATACCCAAATACTTGTAGGTTTCGGTTGAGGAGAGAGATCTAAGGTGTATGGAATCCGAGAGTTGGGTTCCTACGGATTCCATAATCCCCCCTCGCTTTACATGCATAACTGCACATTTGTCCACACCAAATTCCATCCTGATGGCGCTACTGACCGTTTCTGTTACCTTCAGTAGCTCCATCAGTCGCAAATTGTTGGGGGCAAAGAGTTTCAGGTCATCCATGTAAAGGAGGTGAGATATAACCTGACCACCTCTTGTCAACCGATAGCCTAGACCTGAATTCTCTAGCAGTGTGCTTAGAGGATTCAAGGCTAAGCAGAACCAAAGCGGACTCAAACTATCGCCCTGGAATATTCCCCGCTCAATCCTGATCGGTTCATCGATCCCCCGGATCTGTCGACATCCTGGATAGAGAAGGACCGTCCTCCACTGCCCCATACATGACATCAAGAAGGTGCGTAGAGTTGCATCTATTTTGTACAACTCCAGCACCCTAGTGAGCCATGTATGTGGCACCGAATCATAGGCCTTCTTATAATCTATCCAACATGTCGACAAATCCTTCCTGGATCTACGGACCTGTTGGCTTATGGCCATGTCTATAAGGAGTAGCTCCTTAGTACCGCGGGACCCATTCTTACATCCATTCTGAGACACAGACATAATTGAGTTTTTAAAGATATGTTGTGCAATTTTTGCTCTCAGAATGGATGTAAGAACTTTATAGACCGTCGGCAAACATGTAATTGGTCTATAGTTTTTAGGTTCCGCAGTACTACCCGATTTATGGAGCAGGTGGGTAACTCCTGTCGTAAAGAACAGTGGTAGGGACCCAGTCTCTAAAGATGACTGGAATTGCGAGGCTAAGCAGGCGTGTGACTTTTGTAGCCATTTAATCCAGAAATTGTGCAGTCCGTCTGGTCCTGGAGATTTCCAGTTAGGCAGCGGACGGACTGCACGGGCCACATCCAGAGGGCTGATGGTTATTGCCTCCATATCTGGTATCGAATCACACGCCCGCTCAACAACACGCATCCAATCACCTTCAGTGTGACTGACGGGCACCGACCAAATGTTTCGCCAAAAAGTACTCATGGCATCATTTTCCGGTGGATGCGCGTCAGTCACACCTTGAGTGGGAATGGGTCGCTCCCATGCTCTGTATACCCACCTTTCATCGCTCTGGAACATGCGGTTCTGAGTGTACCGATCCACTCTTCGTCTATACCGCCGGATACGGTTTGCCCATGCATAAACTTTCTGCTTCAGGAAGTCGATGCGCTCTGTGACACAGGAGCCATATTCTCGAGGACAAATATTAGTTCCCGAGAACGCCCGCCTCACAAAGCGCATCACCCTTGGGCGAGTATTGCCCTCCCTGAAGCAGATGAGCTTCCCGATGAGTACCCTGGCCTCATTAATACGACGCTCAATCCTGCACTGCCAGGCTGGCACAGCAGGTTTCGGTCGTACAGCTCGGTCAGTGTTTGGAAATTTGACACGAGCTATTCGACATGCCGCAACAGCCGAGCAATACAAGATTGAGTGTGTATCGCAAAGGTCTGCACTGCTTTCAATAAAATTTGGTAACAGCGCATCCAGGGCACACACCAGTGCTCTGTTTCTTTTATTCATGGGCAAACGTGGTAGCCGTGGTCTAAGGTCATGTGATATGAACCGGTACTCACGGATCGCATCCTCCAGTGCGCTCCTTAATTCCACATTGCATAGGTTTTCTGCAGATATAGCCCTGGCGTCCTCCTCCTCATCATGCTGGTTTGCCCGCAGTGAGACTTCGGCGGGCGCATGTATGACATTCTGTGGTGGGGGAGGGTTACTAGCAGAGCTATTCTGCATTTCCGAGCGTAGCCGATCAAGTGTGGCGTTATCTAATCGGTGATTGTTCTGAATAACACGCACTTGATCCGACAATCGTTGAGCCGAGACGTTGACGGCAGGTTCAAGCACCTGAAACAGAGAGAGCATCCGACCTCGGTACGCTGTAAGGTTAATTCCTCCCTCGGTAGCCCCATAATATGCGCGCATCACATTTTCATTTGTGGACTGGGTCCAACGCATGCGCGACACAATTCCACCGGCAGCGGGGACCCTGTTCGGGGCCTGTTGGCCTCGTGGTCCCAAGCCCGCTGGTGGCCGGCCTCTCCCCTGCCGACGTACAGGTGTTGGCGACGTCGGCGGGGAAAAATACTCGTCGCTCGAGCTCGACGCAACTACCGCGGCCGTTGTCGTCACAGCGCCCACGGTGGTGGGGCTGGGTATCGGTGGCGGTGAGGCGGAGCTGAGCGACGAGGCTGGAGGTGGTAGGCGTGCTCGTCTCGTTGCTGATCTAGTCAACATAGCTATTTGGGTTTCATCATAGTTTCATATCATTATTATTGTTGCATGTCGAATTTGACAGCCGTCATTCTTTCATCATGATTTGGATAATTCTTTGTTTTTCTTTCATTTTGTGGTTGCTTGTATTTTGAATGTTATGCTGTTATTTTTGGAGGTTTTATTATGTTTTTCGTACTTTCTGAAACTAAATACGGCTGAATGAATACATAATTACGGAAAATAAATGATATGAAAAATCTGACGTTCCTTGTCTTGCCAGTGTTGCCAGATTATTATTATTATTATTATTTTTATTGGTCTTTGACATTTCTCGGGACCCTGGGGTCCCGGACCTTTGGAAGGCGTACGAGGGGCCGAAGCCAACTCGCAGAGGCCCGTTTGGTGTTTTAATTAAATGAGGCACCAACCGACGATTACAACAACAACAACGACAACCCCCGGTTGGTGTAGGACTATTGCAGGATATGGAAACAAAGATATTAGACTATGGGTTTGGGTGGCTTAAGTTGACTGGTGACTTGGAACTATGGAAGGACTATGGCCCCTGCCTGATCAATGTTATACATATACACGGATAAAATGGCAGGGGGTGACTTGCACACTCAATAATGGGCCCCCGGAAACTGTTGCTAGCACATAGTGACGTAGCGACAAGGGGGCAACATGTCCTAAGGTGCTTGAGGAGTGGAGAGGTATTCCACGGCTTTCAGAACAATCCCAGAGCCCGGAAGATGGTCAAGATCCCTACGAGCACTTACTGGAATACTTCCTTCCTCCGAGCACGTTTGCTCTTGCGAATCTCCACTCAAGCCGGCCAATTAAGGCAAGAATGAGGTGGGAGCTCTGTTCCTCGTCAGTGTTCACTCCAGCCGGCCAATAAAGGCAAGCCAGAGATGAGGAACAAGATTTCTCCCGGGATATAGGGTCCGTGGGGTCGCTACTGCCCAACAGCTCGCCACATGCTGCCCTGCGGGTTTCTGTATCTCTCTTGGTCTGGCCCCTCATCCTAGACCTGTTCCGGCAAAGTAAACTCTACCGGCACAGACCCAGAGTTTGGAGCGCGCAAGCCCCACCACGACGTCAACGTAGAGATACGGCGGTGGGGTTATTATTATTATTATTATAAAGTGTGACAAGTGTAACATCGTTATCGATGAAATGTTGTCTTACATCCAGAACAAAGTGTCTGTAGTGGACGAAGAAACTTTAGTGCGTATTTGTGTCTCATCATTCTCAAGTGATGAAATCAAAAAATCGAAGTCACTTCTGTTCGATGCTATTCCTTCCAATCTGCGGAAGATTATACGAAAAAACAAAGGCAAGGAACAAAGGGATTTGGCGGATATCATTAATTTGTTCAAATCTGCTGAGCCGGATGATATTCCTGTGTTTGTGGCGATGAGGCTTGAAAAGTTGCCACCTATTACATTCGACCACTTGGACTGTACGAAGCTTTTGAAAGATTTAGTACGAATGCAAGCTACAATTGACGAAATTAAAACCACCTATGCGACGTTAGATAATTTAAAAGAGTTGAGAACAGAATTTTTGCAAATCAGAAACGATTCATTGCCACCTACGTCTGCTTTTAAAGTCAATATGAATCGGGGCGCCTGGTTACTGGATAGTGGGCCGATGGGACTATCGCACTCGCATAATTCTTCTGTCCCCGAGGTAATATGCAGCAGGGATGAGAATGATAGTGATCTGCATCAAAGAACTCCTCAATACAGAGAAATTATGCAGGTACAAGAAAAACGAAATAAACATGAGTCATGTACGCAGCGGCGGACATCGCCGCCCGGTGTTAGCTCTGCGGTGACTCACGCGCATGAGCCGAGTGTATGTGCAAATGGTCTAACGCCGACTGACCGCTCGGGCCAGACTGTGATTATTAATGAAGCGCATCAGCTGATTGCTACGAATAACGTGAACGTCGCTAATAACGATGCAATGATTCAGTCAGATACTCCGCGCAATGTACGCAACAATGACGATGGATGGCAAAAAGTATCTTATCGTAAGAAGCACCCCAAATATCGTTTTATGGGTAAAACCAGTGTTGCGACAGATGTGGAGGGACGATTTAAAGCAGCAGATAGAAAAGTGCCAATATTTATCACTAATATTCATAGTGAGACGACCAAAGACGAAATAATTAATTATATTCGCTCAAAAACACAAGAAATGGTGTCGTTAGAGAAAATACTGATGAAGAAAGACAGGGGACATGTTGCCTACAAATATTTTGTTTCCGAGTCCAAGTTACCATCTTATCTGGATGTGAATGTATGGCCCCGAGGCATCGTATTTAGGCGTTTTGTCAATTTTAAGCGCCGGGAGTCGAACGGATTATTATCTGTTGACGGTTTCAATAAAAACATTAATGGCTGCTATCCTATCATATCGTTTTGCTAGCTACAATTGCAAAAACGTAAAACGCTCCATAGATAGCATTAGGGAGCTCTGTCGTTCCTGTGATTTAGTAGCCTTGCAGGAAACCTGGCTACTTCCTGAAGAAATACCGTACTTAAATACGATTCACAGCGAGTTTGGCTACACGGGAGTTTCAGCGGTGGACACGTCCGCAGGTCTGCTGCGTGGGCGACCTTTTGGTGGAGTGGCTGTGCTGTGGAGAAGCAGCATATTTCAGCAGGTGTCTGTGTTGCGTTGTGACAGTGAGCGTATATGTGCCATTAAAATACTAACCGGTGAACGGCCTGTGATAGTGCTAAGTGTATATATGCCAAAGAATGCACCGGGCAATGTAGCTGAGTTCACGGATTGTCTTAGTATGGTAAGCGCATTAATTGAAGAATACGGCATTGAGTCTGTTTATATTTTAGGCGATTTCAATGCTACACCATATTGTTTATTTTTTAACGAGCTTGTAAGCTATTGTGCTGAGCAGTATTGGATATGTGTTGATGTGGAAATGCTAGGTATTGACTCGGATACGTTTACCTTTATCAGTGACGTGTACGGGTCGTGCAGCTGGCTGGACCACTGCTTGGTAACTCAGTCTGCAAGGCAATCTGTTACTAACGCTTATGTGGATTATGACACGGTATGGTCAGATCATTTCCCACTTATTATTGAGTGTAAATTAAATCTTATTCCGCAGACGGTACATCATTGTGTTATCCTGAATGGGGGGGTAATGTGGAGCGTACGTAGGGAGGAACAGATTGCCTTGTATACCAGTGAGTGTAACAGGAGGCTCAGACTTGTTGACTTTCCTACTGAATGTATTCAGTGTGCCGACTCTTACTGCTGTGACCATGGCCATAGGCCTGCCATTGACAGACTGTATTCTGATATTGTGACTGCTCTTCGTGACGCGTCTTTGGCGGGTCGGGGAAGCGGGAGGACGGGTGTGCCTGGCTCACGTGTGGTGGGGTGGAACAAAAACGTCAGTGAAGCTCATCGGGTGGCCAGAACAAAATTCATTGAATGGGTATTATGCGGCAAACCTAGGTGCGGGGAAGTATATCGCGAAATGTGTGAAACCAGGAGGGTGTTCAAATCTAGGCTTAAGTGGTGCCAAGATCACCAGGACCAATTGAAAATGGATACCCTTGCTGTGAAGCACTCGAACGGTCACTTTCGTGATTTTTGGAAGGGTACCAAAAAGGCAGATTTAAAACCTGGCCTACCGGTGAGCGTTAACGGGTTCAGTGAATCAGGGGATATAGCTAGTCTATTTAAGGCCTGCTTTTCTGTAAAGCCTCAGTTGGAAAGGCAGATTGCGGATGTCAATGCTGAAGAGCCGATGGGAGTAATTGAGACGAGTATTTTGGCCAGTGAGGTGCGTAAAATCATAAAATATATGACCAGAGGCAAATCTCCTGGCCATGATGGCCTAAGTATTGAACACCTGCAGTGTGCCGGCCCGCATGTGTCTAGGGTTTTGGCTTTGTTCTACTCTCTATGTCTGAGCCATTCATACCTGCCGTACGACTTTATGAGAACGGTAGTAGTGCCTGTGGTGAAGAATAAAACTGGTGACCTAGCCGATAAAACGAACTACAGGCCTATCTCTCTTGCTACCGTTATAGCGAAGGTGTTTGACGGTTTGCTTGACACACGGTTGAATAAACACGTGTCACTGCATGACAATCAGTTTGGGTTTAGACCCAAATTATCTACAGATAGTGCAATACTGTGTCTCAAGCATACCGTCAGATATTACACGGATCGTAAAACACCAGTGTACGCGTGTTTCCTCGACCTGTCCAAGGCCTTTGACCTGGTATCGTATGATGTGTTGTGGCATAAACTTGAGGGCATAAACATGCCACACGAACTTATTAATATCTTCAAGTATTGGTACGAACACCAGGTTAACAATGTCAGATGGGCGGGTACATTATCTGAGCCTTACAGGCTTGAATGTGGGGTGAGACAAGGTGGGTTAACTTCACCCACACTTTTCAATCTCTATATGAATGCACTCATCGTCGCGCTCAGTAGTCGGCATGTTGGTTGCCATATTGATGATGTATGTGTAAACAATCTGAGCTATGCAGATGACATGGTGTTGCTGAGCGCCTCGGTTTGTGGATTACGCAAGCTATTGAGAATCTGTGAGGAGTACGCGGGCAGCCATGTCCATCTTCTATCTTGTTAAGT
Organism: Agrochola macilenta; assembly: GCA_916701695.1. Taxonomy (NCBI): domain Eukaryota; kingdom Metazoa; phylum Arthropoda; class Insecta; order Lepidoptera; family Noctuidae; genus Agrochola; species Agrochola macilenta. The sequence goes on along the minus strand of OU753554.1, from coordinate 678,175 downwards.
ACCTGGTACTTGTTGAAAGACCTACACTGTCCTCCCATACCTACTAATACCTACTGTTATTTAAAAATATTGTAAAAAACAATTATTTTTAAAAGAGTAACCGTGGAGTTTCTTGCCGGCTCTTCTCCATAGGAAACGACCAATTGGAACCGTGCACCTAGCTTCTGACGTTTCATAAGTGCCCATGTAGGTTTATGTGAAATAAAATATTTTGATTTTGATTTTGGCCTTATGTATAATGTCGCGAAAAGCCAATACATGGTATTTCAGGGAGGCGCCAAATGCCCACAGCAAGTACCTCCAATTCGCTTGAATGGTGTAACGATAGAACGAGTGAACCAATTTAAATACTTGGGGCACTGGGTAACAGCCGATCTGAAAGACCATGTCGACATTGAGCGGGAGCGGAGGGCACTGTCTAAGAGAGCAAATATGATGGCCAGGAGGTTTGTACGTTGTTCAAGTCAAGTTAAAATAACACTTTTCAAAGCTTTCTGCACCTCCCTATACACGTGCAGCCTATGGGCATCATACTCACAAGTTGCTTACAGTGCCCTTCGTGTTCAATACAACAACGCGTTCAGGGCAGTGTTGGGGCTGCCCCGCTTCTGCAGCGCCTCGGGCATGTTTGCGGAAGCGCGCACCGACTGTTTCCACGCCACCATGCGCAAGCGGTGCGCGTCCTTGGTGCGCAGGGTGCGGGCTAGCTCCAACACTGTCCTGGCGATGATTGCTCAGCGACTGGATTGCCCCTACGTTGGGCATTGTTGTAGCAGGCATATTACTAGTGCTTGATTTATTAGATTATGTAAGTAATAACTATGTGTGTATTTTTTTTTCTTAATATGGGCCAAGGACCTGAAATAAATGAATTTTATTTTATTTATTTATTTATTGTTAATAATCTTCACAAATGGTCGCTAATTCTGGCTGATTTAAGGGAAATAATGTAAAACCAATTTCTCAATTTACTAATATCAACCAATTTATAAATATAAATTAAAATACTAACCTATTAATAAAGTGGGTTTACATTTATAATGTTTCATGTTATCCTATGCTTACAGAATTGGGACCACTAACAGAATTGTTTTTCATTTAGATTACAACAATCAATAAAGGAAGCGTATTTTAAGAGAAGTTCTAATTCTGGGATGATCAAATCATTCAAATCGCCAAGATAGCAGAGAGTGCAGCGCGAGAAATGGCGTGAAGCAGCTAAAAGATATCGGGAAAAGCAGAAAAATGAAATAAATTTGGTCAGTTATTTGGTAATCAATCATAGAAGTGAAGAACATAGGCCTCCCCCAAGCATCGCCACTTCAACCGATTCTGTGCTACCCGCATCCAGCGGATTCCTGCGGCCTTCACAAGGTCATAGGTCCATCTTGAACGCTTCGTCTTCCGGTACGCGGTCGCCATTCCTGAACCTTTCGGCTCCATCGGCAATCTGTTCTACGGGCAATGTGCCCTGCACATTGTCACTTAAGTTTGGTAATTCTTCGGGCTATGTCGGTTACCTTGGTTCTCCTAAGTATCTCTTCATTTCTGATTCGATCACGTAGGGAAACTCCAAGCATAGCCCTCTCCATTGCCTTTTGGGTGACTTTTAGGCTTCTGATAAGGCCCATTGTGAGCGACCACGTTTCTGTGCCATAAGTCATCACTGACAACACGCACTAGCCAAAAAAAGTCTTTGACTAGTGCGTGTTGCCAGACAGTTTGACGTCTTGAGACACAGCAGTATGTGGTACGAGAAGATATTGCGTAGCTTCCCGAACGCTGCCCAGCCGAGTCGGATTCGACGATTGACCTCTTTCCCGAAGTTGGACCTACCTACCTGGATAGGTTGTCCTAGGTAAACATACCCACAACTTCGAGCGTAGCTTCTCTGACCTTAATGAGAGTGGGTGTTACATGGGCATTTGACACGACCTTTGTCTGGTCCATGTTCATTTAAGACCCAATCTTTCGGAGGCTCTACTAAGGTCATCGTGCATTGTACTGAGGTCCTCCATGGTCGCATGGTCGGCAAACCGAAGGTTAGTGATATACTCGCCATTAACGTTGATGCCTAGCCCTTTCCAGTCCAGAACCTTGAAGACATCCTCCAGTGCAGCGGAAGAAGATATAATAAAGAAGTACTAACTTCTAACGTACTAAGTAGTCGATAACTAATAAAAAAAACTGACCAAATTTGAAATGACCTAGAAATATGATGATTACGTGTTAATTAATTATTAAGAGAAAAATGTCTAATTATGAAAAAGCTAAAAAACAGAAATTAAGTACAAGGTTACCTCGTTTAAGACTGATTACCAAAAAGAAAACTGACCAAATCTCAATGAACATAAAAGTATGATACTCGTAACTTATGAGAAAAATGTCTAAAACTCCTATTATTATAATTAAGAGTGTTGATTAGATCATTAAAAAAAACTTGCGTTCCTTAAATTGTGTCGTTTTTAATTTGTTATTCATGTATAAAGCGTCATCACCATACACACGAAATCATCACAATCCATAGATAAATCATCGCCATACCGCGGCCGTCATCACCATCTCACCTCTTTTTATTGGAATGCTGATATCTTCAGACCTACGCTATAAATATTGGTCTAAACACAATTCATGAACATTATAGTTATCCTACAATGATTTTATCTAGTTTTACTAGCATTCCAACGTGTTTTCAATTTTTTGAAATTATAGTTTGAAGAAATTTTTCTGGTGTAAATCCACCCAGTCGTACGATAACAATTCTGCAAAAAATGCGATTGATTTAGAATAGTAAAAACCGTATAACCAAATTGAAACTAGTAAAATTATAGGTAATTACCATGTAATTACTCGTTTATTTCAATTTCATAACTTTCGGTATGTTAAAAAAAAAACTGACCTTGACCTGACACGACAAAAATAAAAAAACAGATTAGTAAGTTTGACTGTTTTAACCGTAGGCAGCGTGTTATAGGGTAAGTGCTCCAGTGAATGAACACACCCCAGTGAATGAACAAAACTGGGTTTTTTCCTAAAAATAAGAAATAAAAATATTTTTACCCAACTCAGTATTTTTTTTCGTAATTGTAAGTCTTTTTTCTATTAAAGTGGCAAAATTAATTTCTTATGTCACTTTACATTTTATAATGGCGAGCGTTTAAAGTTGGCAGTGTTAGCGTAACTTGTATTTGTTCGGGCAAGAATTTAGGGCTCAGGTAAGACGCAACATTTTTGATATCACATTGTAGCCGTAATTGAAGTATATTCTATAAGTTATTTATTAATTAGAATAAAGGATAGGTATACTTTATGTCTCAAATCGATTTCAATGCCATTTTAGTCTGTTTTAAGTAAATTATTAGGTGTCCCAGCAATGGAACTTAAAATCGTTTGAAATCCGGTAACTGAACGACCGTTCATTCACTGGACGAACGTCAATTTCATATTTTTATTCAAATATGTAATTTATTATTATGCTATATGATTCATGTTTTGGGAGTAGTTTTAAAAATAGATTTCTGATCTTTAGGCCAGTATTGGGACAGGTATGTTCATTTATTGGTTCATAAAATCTAGTGAATGAACTAAAATTTTTCATCATGTTCAAATATTAGCTTTCGTTATGATGATGGGACCAATAAATGAACACAAAATTTTGAGCTAGATTTCATCCTTTTAAGACCTAGATTTTATTATTATATTATTTTTTATTATACTGTCCTTTTAAATTACGATGGATTCCAATAAAAATAAATATGAAAGGTTTCGATATACCCAAGAAACGTTGAAAAGATTTCTTAGGTCCATTGCTAACGGAGATCTAACTATTAATAAAGCAAATAACGACACTCCATTAGCTGGCACAATGTCAGAGAGCACGAGGAAAAGAAAAGAAAAAGAAAGAAAACTTTTATTTGGACACAGTTCGTGAAACACGAAATACAGACAAATTAAAAGTGAAAGTAATCTTTTGACAATAAGTGTGTGCTGGGCTGCGTGTGTTATGGAGATGGGCCAGTTCCCACTTCGTTGGAAGACGGGAAAACTTGTCATCGTTAAGAAGCCGGGGCGCCCTGCGGGCTCTCCGTCCGCTTATCGGCCCATCGTGCTGGAATTTGGCGGAGAGCCAGTTTGGTTTCCGCAGAGGCTCTACGGTGGACGCCATCATGTGCGTGCCCTCACGACGGGGGATGCTGTGGCCCGGGGTGGGGTCGTCTTGGCGATGTCTCTAGACATCGCCAATGCCTTCAATACCCTGCCCTGGAGTTGCATCAGGGAGGCAATCCGGTATCACTGGATGCCGACCTACTTCTGTCGTGTGGTCGAGGCCTATTTGTCGGACAGGGCCGTCATCTACCCCAGTCACCAGGGAGAATGGAACCGGCGAGAGATGTCGTGCGGTGTCCCACAGGGATCGGTCCTGGGGCCGCATCTGTGGGACATCGGATACGACTGGGTGCTGCGCACCGACCTCTCTAGCGGCATCAGCATGACCTGCTACGCTGGCGACACGTTGGTCCTGGCGCAGGGGAGGTCGCACGAGGCGGCGGCCGAACTAGCAACACGCGGGGTTGCGACAATCGTTAACAGGATCCGGCAATAGGGACTCGAGGTGGCCCTGCACAAGTCCGAGGCTATTTGTTTTCATAGTCCTCGGAACGCGCCACCGTCGGGTTTCCAAATAACGGTAGGGTTCACATCGGCGTGGAGTCGACGATGAAGTATCTGGGACTCGTCCACGACATTTGGTGGAACTTCGTGGAGCATTTCCGACGTTTGGCTCCCAGACTGGAGCGGGCCAGGGCTGCCTTGAAGCGGCTCCTGCCCAATCTAGGGGGTCCAAACGCCTCCTGCCGGAGGCTCTACGCAAGGGTCGTGCGGTCCATGGCCCTTTACGGGGCATCGGTGTAGGCGCGTTCTTTTAGGCTGCGGCTAAACCGCCGGTTGAACGCGTCCCAAAGGGTCATGGCCATCCGGATGGTCCGGGGATACCGCACGGTCTCCGGTGAGGTGGAGCCTCCTTGCCGGATTGCCGCCATGGGATCTGGAGGTGAAAGTCCTCGCGCACATTTGGGAGTGGCGCGAGGAGGCGAAACGCTGGGGCGTAACTCCGCTGCCGCGAGAAATCACGGCACAGCGGACAGAGCTCCGGCGGGATCTCATGGTGTCATGGAGAGTGCGATTGTAGCCACCCCGTGCTGGGTACGCCACAATTGCGGCGATAAGTCGAGGGGACTTATCGCCGCAATTGTGGCGTGGCTTGAGAGGCGCCACGGCGTCCTCACATTCCGCCTAACGCAGGTCCTCATCGGACACGGTTGTTTCGGGAGGTTCCTGTTCCACATAAGGCGGGAGGAAACGCCCGAGTGTCACCACTGTGTGGATCGCCCGGAGGACACGGTGGAGCGAGCATACGGTGGAGGTCTGCCCGGCTTGGGCGGAGCACCGCCGTGTCGTCATGGAGGCGATCGGCGGTTGCTATCTCTCGCGTCCGGCCCTGGTTCAGGCCATGGTTCGAAGAGAGAGTGCATGGGAGGCCATCACTTCCTTCTGCGAAGCAGTAATGCTCGCGAAGGAGGAGGCGGAGGGAGTCGCGACCCGACTTCCGGCCACCGTAGACGCGGGCTTGCGGACGGTGAGCAATGGGTTGCTCGCCGTCCGATAAGGACCAGGCACGGGTCGACGGCACGTTGTGTTCCACGCTCGCCTCAAAGAGATGTCAGCACCAACTGACGGGGTCCGTAAGGGCCAATGCCTGCCAGGGTTGCGTGTTTGTCCGAAAGGGATATCGCGGCCCCGGCGACACATTCAACGGAAGGAACACGGGTGGGTTTTAGTCAGCAACAGTCTGACACGCCGTCCCGCTCCGCCCAGAGCGGGAGAAGTTATTTAAAAAAAAGGCAGAGGATTTATGTTTGTATAATTAGTTGATTGTTAGACTTTTTTTATAATATTATAGATTTTCCTGTAATAGTAAATTAACAAAAATTCTGTTCATTTACTAGTTTTATTTAGCTCATTTACTGGAAACTTTCGTTCATTCACTGGGGTTTTAGGGTATTTTTCAATTTATTGCTAAATATCTAAGAAATTATACAGGTTATGTCGTAAACCCAACTAAAAAAAGATTTTTGAATATAATCTTATTACCAAAATATAGCTTTGCACCGTATCCCTTAGATACACATGCTGTAATTATTTTTTGAAGTTTGATGATCGCTTAAATGTTCATTCACTGGAGCACTTACCCTACCATGGACAGAATGACAGCATTGACAGCTGAGAGGCAGAGCTGACAGATGATCAAGGTCGATAAACTGAATTTTCAAAATTTTCATGAACATTTTTGAAATAAATTTATAACAGGTACTTAATTAAAACCTACAACTTTACTAATAAGAATGGCTGAAAAATACGGTGATGATGAAGTACAAATCCGTGCTGCAAAGAGAGAGGACATGTTAGCAGTGTCTGAAATGATACAGGTGAGGTGCTAGAAACTTATTTTATGCATAGGTATGTAAAACCATATCATTCGATTTTTTAATTTAAAATACATTGTATAACAGGAGCTTGCTGATTTCGAGAACATGCCTAAAGGGCCTAAAATGTCAGTTAAAGGTACTTATGCTATTATATTAGTGGTGATCAAACACAAGCTAAGGTTACTTGCGCGATGCTTCATTATTATAAATCTGACTGACTACTCTTCTATGACGTTTCAGAGCTACAACGCGATGGTTTCGAGATGCAGCCTCCTTTATTCCAGTGTAAGGTGGCTGAGGTGACGCGGCCAGGCATGCAGCCGGTGGTGGGCTACGCGTTGTACTTCCCCACGTACTCCACGTGGGAGGGCAGCTCCATGATGCTGGAGGATCTGTATGTACGCACTAGTCAGAGGCGCAAGGGAGTGGGCAAGAGACTATTCAAAGCTGTTGCTAAGGTAAATTTAATGGAAGTTAATTCTTATTTCGGGTAGGTACAATACAATGATCTGTTAACATAAAGAATATACATAGACATACAAGATACACATGGGCACCAGCAGGTTTATTTTTAGGGGGTTGCATTTTCAGCTCCTCGAAGTGAGCTTGATCATTTTTGTGGTTCACGTCGGGTCGGTTAGGTTATCGTTTGTCCATTCATACAAAGAATAACTATGTTGACTTATGCAGAAAAGCTTTAAAAAAAAGAGATTATTCCACCTCGCCTCGAATGGGATAGCTTTTATTTTGCCCATTCATACAGAAAGAGGACTTACTGTGTCGACTTATACAAAGAAAATTAAGATAGAGTTGGATGCAAGAGTGCATGAAGTAAGCTCGATAATGTTAGCACCCCGCCTAGGGCCAATTAGTTTTTCGGAAAGAGGAGTTCATTACTTTGTCGACTAAACCACAGAAGCTATAGAATACAGAGATTGCAGAATTAAAGAGTGAACGAAGCAAGCTCGTAAATTTTAGGATCTCGCCTGGAATATGTTAAGTTCTCTATTATATAACAAACAAACAAAAAAAAAACAAATGCTGCCTCTCTCCTAACTCACTTATTTTGCTGTGCCCGACGGGCTCCTTAAGGTCTAATTATAATTTTACCACCTAAGAATACCAATATGTGGAATGCAATAAAAGTATTGCGTATTGTTTTAGTCGTTTTCAGATATTTCTTTAGTCCTGAATGTTTTTACACCTATACGTTATTTTGAAGCTAGGGAGATCTAAGTGCACCCCCTTGCACCTCCCTCCCGGCGCCCATGTGATTACATAATTTTTCAGGAAGCTTCCTCTGGTGGTTGTAGCCGCCTTGACTTTCATGTGCTAGACTGGAACCCAGCGCGCACTTTCTATGAGAACAAAGGTGCGGTGAACCTGACTAACAAAGAGCAGTGGTGTTACTATCGGCTCGGTGGAGAGGCGCTGAAGAAGCTGTCCTTGGAGGCTGCGGAGTGATTTGAAGGGGAGAGAAATACAGTGCTGTGCGCTCACTTATATATTTCATAATATTATACAACAGATTCCACTTTGTACATAATATATCTAGTTTATATTTAATTCAAAACATGAGACTTGTTATCAAAAAATATAAGTAAATAAGTTTTATATATTCATTGCATTTGTTACAATTTTATTTAAGTTTTCGTCAAGTTTCGATAATAAGCCTAAAGCTTTACTGTATGCCATACTGTGATAAAATTTGTGGTGGACCATACGAAATAAACTGCTCTATAGTCATTTGAATATTTAATTTCTAACTAATTAATATGTACAAGTAGGTATAATAAATCCCATCTAATGAAACTAATTTATTTAGACTAACTCACTTTACTGTGTTGGGTTGCCTCGTGTTGGGTTGTCTCACACAGTGTTATTTATTTATTCACAATACATTGTAAAACATTGCTTTCTGTAGTAAATAATAGTAATAGCCATGTGAACATGAACAAGCATATGCAAGCTAGTAAGCTCTAGCATATGCTTGTTCATGTTCACATGGCTATTACTATCAGATTATGGTAGGTGTATGTTTTAGTTTGAACAGCAAATTGAACACAATATATGAAGTCATCATGTTATCACTTAATGAGTTTTATGCATTTTATTAATTTATTCAACACAATTAAAACACATTGGTAGAAAAATAAAGTAGGAAATAGGCACTTTTATAATTCAATTCTTAAGATTGGTATAACAATAAAGATATAACAGTTCTAGAGTTAGCGTGGATACAGATGTTAGGAAAATGGATATATAATATAATATGAAACCTTTGATATAAATACATACCTACTGTATGTACTATAAATATTATTATTTTTACTCTTCACTGCATCATACAAATTTAAAAGTAAGACAAAAAATTATGTTTGTCTTTTTCCTGCTACACGCGGTTCTCAGTTAAGTAGGTATTTATTTACTTGCAATCAATTTAAAGATGTCTTAACATTGTTCAGGTGGCCTAATGTGAATACTGTTTAACTTAGTTGAATAATTACTTACATATTTACGTGGCTTTATTTATATAGTAGGATAGCACAGCTTGTAAGATCACTCTCAGACAAGCGAGGTGCAGCGAGAAACACCTCGAATATATCTAATGTTGAATACACACAGAAACGGACTGGTGTGGCTCCGGCTGACTGGACGGTTCGTCGGTCTGAAAGCTATCTTATCAATATTTTTACTTATCATCATATTCCATTCTCAACTCTTAAAACATTTTCTAATATTGAATCATTAGACTAGTTTTTTGAGATTATAATTGTCATGGAACGTTACAATATTTAAATAGTTAATACTTGCGTTACCATTGTGTCAGTCATTATGGCAAGGTGCCCTCAGAGCGACTAGGTACAGCCTACGATGCATCGCTACCTCCCATCATAATATATAGGTACAACACTAATCCTAAAACGTTAACTAAATACTTACCTTAGAATGCACATTCGATTGATCGGAACACAAAATTACAATCTACACATTTCGTCGATTATCAGTTAACTAATGGAAGTTGATATAGCTATTAGTATCCATAAATACGAATAGACTCGAAGCTGGCATGCTCGCGTTGCGTCACTTAGGTAAATTGTCGCAAATCGTGAACTCCCACGCTCCTGAACTCTTGACTCACGGCGAGTTCTAAGGAACTGCACTGCACTTGGGGTTCGTTGTCATCAAATTCGCGAAACGAACGGTTTGTTCGTGAGATTAGTCCATTGTCTGTTCACTGTAGCGCCGCACCGAGCAGGCGCGCGTGGCGTGTCAGTGGCGTGGCGTGCTCAGCGCGCGTGCGGGCGCCGCTACGTGGACGCCATGAGCTTGGCGTGCGCCGTGACGTTGCGCTGGTGCAGGAACCCACTGCCCTCCTCCTCCTCGCCGTTGCCCAGTCCGTACTGGAAATGAGAAATATAATGCACTTCAAATTTTAATCTTTATTGCACTTCACATGTGCATTAGGTACAACATCTTTTTAATAATTAGGTACTTAATTATAAAGTTCAAATGGACCCTGTCGGGCACTGCAATACTTATAATAAAATGTCAATAGTAGTAGGTACCTAGCATGTTCCAAAATAAATAGGATTTCATTCTATCACATGTAAGTAGGTATTTATAGCTGGGTGATGACGTTGAGGTTTTCATATTCTTTGATTAAAGGTAGGTAGGTACTTAACAAACACTATTTTTTACAAACTTCTTATTAACTTGTTTCGTTCGTATGTTTCCAGTTATGTAAATATTGTTTTTCATGAATTTTTGAAGCAAGCATCCGATTGAGCTGAAACTTGGCATCAGCGGCGGCCATGAACATTGCGAGGCTGCGGGAGGCAAATCTTTGCGAGTAGTAGTATCAGCATTTTCAATTGAGAGAATAGCAAGAACAGATAGCTGATCTTGAGTCATCGAATTTCCTGAAATAGGTACCTACCTATGTTAGATCCCAAAACATTTAAAAAAAAAACGAACGTCTCCTTTCTGCAGACGCAAACTGTCACCTACTGGTAATTTTCAGGACTAGGTAGGTATTCCAATAGTGGGGTAGGTACATTTTAGCTATTAGTATATTCATTCAGTAGGTACTAAGTACAGAGATACCTAATGTCCTTTCCTTCATATAAATGGATAAATATAGTCAGTTTTTTATAAAATTCATATCCGTAAATTTCAGTTTTTTTTCCTATTGTCAGAGATATTTACAAGTCACTGCATTTTCTGCTCATCTTTGCAATACTTAGGGCCATTCATTCATGACCATTCATTTATTACGTAAGACTATTTTCGCTAGTTTTTGACCCCCTCCCCCCCTATTAAGATAAGAAAAAATAAGAATAGGCCGACCCCCTCCCCCCCTATTTAATACGTACGAATCTAAAGGAAAGTTGTAAAGGACGTTTGGTTTGTTTTAATGTTTATTTTTCCAAGTAGGTAAGTACGTACTTAACAATTTTTAGAATTTTTTATTTGTACTTACAAAGGTACTAATAATTTATTTTTTGGTAGTAATAAACTTTGGTTTTAATCATTCATCTTTACCTACATAAGTTTTTCAGTCCAGAGGCTCAAAACTCACTCGGAAAGTGGATCTGCCTCTGGAACATCTCCAATAATAGGTGTTGCTTCTACTCGTAGTTACCTATATGCATCCGAGCGAACCTCAGCACTCGCGGCAACCGCGCTTTTTCAAAGTATAATTTTTAACTACGCATTTTTGTGATCTTACGTAAGAACTATCGAGACTCCCTCCCACCCCCTTGTAAGAAAAAATAAAGCGATAAGGCCGCCCATTGTATATTTTGTAGTGTTTGATTATTATTATTTTTGTTATGTTTTTTTGTGGTGTACAATAAAGTATATATAAATAAATGAAAAAATAAGATATGGTCGACCTGCCTCCCTAAATCGTCTTACGTAATAAATGAATGGCCCCTTATCAAAGTTAATAGGGCCGTTTACCCCGGATTTACCCTATTTACTGATGAAGTTACTTAATTTGAAATATCCAATCGTTAATTTTGATATTTTGATGAGGGTTTATCCTAAAAGTTGGCAACGTCGCAAATAACATATATTCTAGTTCGCTAGTTAGCCAATTTTTTTATTTCCACACAGTAATATTGCCAAATTCACAGAACAGATAAAAGAGTATCTGTTCTGTGGGCAAATTAATCAAAACAGTGAAATATTTGACATCTATTTGCGACGTTGCCCACTTTCAGAATAAACGCTCTTAATATGACTTTTTATACCAAACTTATGTTATCGTTTTAACTTAATACCTAAGGATAAAAATGTTTGAAATGTGAACTTTTTTCTACTCGGGTTGCTACGCGAAGCCCCTGCAAGAACGAGGCCCTGCGCCCTGGGCGGTTGCCCCGCTCGCCAAATATAATATTTTCGTGTACATAAGGATTTAAAAAAAAGGAGCGAAATATTATTTAAATAAAGTTAAAATACAAGATGAGAAGCAGAGGAAAACATTCAACATCATAAAAGATGCCAAAATAGAAAAAATATTAGAAAAATTTCGAAATTAGATGTGTTGAAGTGTTTAAAACCGTTGTGTTGGGTTTGAATTCTATGTAAATACATATGAATTTAATAAATGAGTTAATAAAAAAATATCATGAGGTACTTTCATTTATACAGTTGATTGTACTTAAATTACTTGACCAATAGCGTATTTGGCAAATTACGTAATTGGACAAACAGACGATTTGACGAACTACAGCTTTGACCAATATCAAATTTGACGAATTGCCGATTTGACAAATACCTATCAGACTTGACCAATGTCGTGTAACCCGTACATTCGTAGGTACGCGGACATTCTGCGCTGTGATCTAGGTACCTACTGTTGGGTAACAATTGGATCAGATAACTAGAGAATACAATAGTGCATAGTGTGCATAGTGCAGCATTCCGTTGCCAAATAGGCTTATTTACACGCGAAAAACGCCGAACATGTTTTATTTGTAAAATGTTGTCACGACTGACACATTTTTGAACTCGTCAGCTCCAGACTCGTCAGACCCAGGCTGACTTGAACATGTAAATTGACTTTCGACTAAATTTTCCTCTATGTTTTCTTTCGGGAATAGCCACGTTGCAGTATCGCATTAATCATTAAGGTTCTTCCCAGGGAGCGGGATATTCTTGCCTTAGAAGGTAAACTCCGTACCAACATTCCAGTTGTCCGACTATCACTAAGCTCCCCTACATAATTCCTTGCAACCTTCTAGGTTGGCTTTCTGCATGATTTAGTTCCAATTTCTAACGCTGTGATGACTACTGCGTAGCACAGCTTTTTAATGCGTTAGAGAGAGATATTTAGGTACATGGGTAAATAAGCCATTGCCAGCACAGCAATGTCGCTGGCAATGGCTTAATTGTGTTGTATGCAATACTTACATGATAAAAACTGGGACTCAGTAATCGTTACTGACCTGTAACGCGTGCAGGTAGTGTTGCTGCGAGTGGTAGTGCGGCGCGGAGTGCGGCGGGTACGAGTCGTAGCCGGCGGCGTTGCTGGGCTCGCTCTTGATGTTGAACAGCGACGGGTTGGACAGGAAGGGAGCGCCGGGCAGACCCAGTGGGTACTGCGCGTGCGCGTGGTGACCGGCCTGCGCGTGCGCGTGTTGTTGCGCCGGCGCGTGCCCCAGCGCGTGCGCGTGCGCGTGCCCGTGCGGCGAAGTGTCCGGCGTTACGTGCGCCTCGCGGCTCTTCGACGCGCCGTGAGTAGACATTGACTGCGTCAGTGGCAGTGGCACCTCTGGGAGACTCTGTTTGCTGTCTGTAATAACAATTCATCGTTTCAAATATTGTGCAAGTGTACTGGTGGTGCTTAGTTCGAGTAGTTTAACTGAAGAATACTAATTATTATAGATGGAAATAGGTTAATGTGAATAAAGACTCGTACCGTCCATCCCTGGAGAGCTGTGCTCATCTTTCTTGCTGGCGTCATGTGGCGGCTTCGCTCCGTTGCCAGATTTCTTTGGCTTACGTTTCCTCGTCTGGATGCCGTCCTTCCTCATTGCTAAAGGCCTGATAAAATTGGATAATGTATTTATTTTATTCGTGACTAGCTTCCGCCAGCGGCTTCGCCCGCGTGATATCTTTATAAATTATAGCCTATAGATGTTACTCGTGATAATATACGAGTATGTAGTAGGTATTCAACTGGTGAAATAATTTTTTAAATCGATCCAGTAGTTTGAGTTTATACATTACAATCAAAATACAAATCTTTCCTCTTTATTAAAGTACTTATTAATGCAGAGAGGAGCTTTTGGCTAAGTAATAATAGCCGCACGGGTCGATCCATCAGGTTAAGCTACGCTTGCCGGGGTTGATCTGTGGATGGGTGACCATCTTTACATACTGAGATTCCTCCGTGCCTCGAAAAGCACGTTAAGCCGTTGGTCCCGGGTGTCAGAAGCCCGAAAGTCCGACAACCAGTCTTACCAAGGGGTATCGTATTACCCATTATGGAGGTCAGTTAGGCAGTCGCTCTATGTAAAATAGGTACTGGTATTCAGCTGCATCCGGTTAGACTTGAAGCCGACCGCAACATACCTAGTAGGCCATTTTCCGTAATTGGTAGTACCTACCTAGCTACGGTATTGTAGCCCCTTCTCGTAAGTAGAGTAGGTAAGTACATTTTACGCAAGAGTTTTTTGATTGGTAGGTAGTTATTATTTTGTTTTATTTCGTTAAATCGTAGAGATAAACGTTACTGATGTGTAAGTTGAGGCACCAAAAACCAATCAAAAACAGCAGGATGTATCAATTCTAACAATCTAAAAGAATGAAAGGTAAGTATGGCTGTTGTGGTATTTCTCTTTCACTAAGTCGGGAATCCCCTGGAAGCACAGGACCAGTCGCTGCGGCGATGTGTCCCAAGGAGACGTCTTGCGACTGAATTATATTGATGATGAAGTTGCATTGCGTGTTGCAAGTGAGTGGTAACGTACGTACCGGTTGATCCCGTGCAGTTTGTAGTAGAGGCCGCACGCGTTACAGACGGGCTCGCCGTCGTTGTTGCGCCGCCACAGCGTGGTGTTGCGCGAGCCGCAGTTGGTGCAGCACTGCCCGTGGCGCCGCGCCGCCGACTGTGGGGGGCACGTGTTACACGGTGCAAGAGTGCTACCCCGGTTGTGGTGGTAGCACTCGTGCAACTTTTACAGTAACCATCACCAACAAATTAGGTTGCGCTACAGCTACAGCTAACTCAGGTAGGGTTACCAGATGGACATTTAAAAGTCCTGACAAAAAACCTGATGTCCATAGAAAAGTCGCGTCTGAGGTTTTGACGCAAACGTTGCAATAAAAGTATTGATTTGATTTATTAGTGCAATTCACTTAATAAAAGTTGATTCTAGTCTAAAAAACAAAGATAAATTGTTTTATATAAGGTAATCAACTACCTACCTTATATAAAACAATGTATCTTTGTTAATTATCCAAACACACGCGTATTTGTTTGGGTTAGTTGTAACTTTCTAATAAAAAATAGTCATATATTAGTAGTCGAAAAATCCAGAGATTTTCAAAATCTAGCCGCAAAACTTTGAGGAGCCTAGTTTATGAGCGATTTTTTTTCTTTCATCAATTACATATAAGTATTTAACAAAAAATAATAATTTGTGAGCATTGGATGATAAGATAGGGTTTACCCGATAGTGGTACTTAATTTGATTAACATAAAACATGCCTACGTTGTTTTGTCAAGTAGGTACCTTTGCTCTCTAATCTCTATTCAGGGAACTCTCAGAAAGTTTAGGATTGTAGAGACGGTATAAGTATGAGCACTTTAGTCAGGCATGTCAACGGAAGTAGGTATGTCTACCTATCACTCAAGACCTTGTAAGTAGTTTAATTTCCCAAACATGTGACTGTCGAACGTTCAACTAATTTATGACGCTCATTAGTTTAGTTAGATAGTCTGAATGTAAGTGGTATGGAACCTAAATTACTACTGATAACTAAACAGTTTTGTTGTTTAATTTTAAATACACTAGTACCTACTAAATAGTCCTGATCATTTTAGAATTGAAGTTCTAGAAAACGTGTTAGCTTATATATTGTTTTATAGATAGTATGTAATCGGTAATACATGCAAAAAAATACGACAAAGTGCAGAAGTAAAAGAAGCGTGATTAACAACTAAACTACATAAGGAGAGCACCAAAACCAAGGAAATAGAACAAACAAAATCCAAGCACCTCACATGCACACCATCATCATACAGAATCCACCATCAGTGACCTCAGATCAGGTACACGAGACAGTGCTCGCCCAGTGAGCCAGTGTCCAGTGAGTGCACTGCGACACCGCGCACCGCCATCTTGTACCGCATCACATAGAATTACGCGCATGCGCCACAAGTTGCATTGTCCGAGGAGTGCGTGCGCAGGCGGGGCCGCCGCTCATTGGACGAGACCTGTCCTATATATGTGAGCGTGTGTGCGACGCGCCGAGATAACTAGCCGACACTCTTGTAGCTGATTGATAAAGTCCAATATGCGCGGCGTTGTTAACAGCGAGGCGCGGCTCCCTGTGCGCACTATCTGTGACCTATCTACTGGTGAGCGAGCCAACTGATTGTCGACGTCTCGTTAGCGCGTGACGTCACCGTGTAACACCGGCTGCACCCGCGCTCCACCATGCTCACTGACATGCACTTACCGATCGATTAGTTATCTCGGTGCGATACGTTTATCTAATTCCATCGTCAATAATGAAACGTTGCGGTGATCGATTCGGGAGATGATATTATTGTGTAGGTATAAGTATTTTGTAACGGTGCAAGCGGAGTGCTACAAAGCGGCGCACTCGAAGTAGGGAGCGGTAGCGTGTAGTTTCCTAACACTCGCCAAAGCCCGAAAAGTAAGGATATCTACAGGAACCGCGTGCGTGCGACGTCGCGGGGGGGGCGACGCGGGGCGGTAGGATGCATGCACTAGTCTACACGCCACCGACTCACCTTCTTCATGCCCCTGGCCATGCCCTCCACACTCATCCATCTCTGCACGGTGCCCTCCTTATAGAAGCGGGTGAGGAGGTCTGCGTCGGCACCTGTTCGCAAACAGAGCGCGTTACTATCGGTCGGGGGAGACTTACCAGCCGCTTGCTCGGCTTCACGAGCGGGCGGTTGACGCCGTTGATCTTGTGGTAGAGGCCGCACGCGTTGCACAGGTAGTGGCCCGTGGCGTCGCGGCGCCACAGCGGCGTGTTGTTGGCGCCACAGTTGACGCACTCGCGCCCCTCCTCGTACATCTCCAGCACGCCATCTGTTCGCACGCTTATGTCAGTGTGTCATAGCTAGCGCCTGCTCGGACAGGACGATGCCTAAATAGACCTTAACACTAAGTAAAGCTTGGGAGCGGACACAACAAAAGCAGAGTTAAATAGAACAATTAAGTGAGGACACGAGCTTCGAATGATGATGAAACCTGTGAACTTATTATTCAGCGCGACGCGACGCGAATTTGTGGAACAATTTCTATGATAACTTCATGGAAATTGTTCTTCCAGTGTCGTGCCGCGCCGTCGCGTCGCGCCTGTCTGTGGAAGCCTTTATCCTATAGGTACAGAAAAAGACAATGTTAACCGTTTTATCAATCGCTATCAGTGCCCATAGCCGGGGTCACACACATGGCACACGCAAGGCCTTAGCGAGCGCTGCCGTGTCAACAATGTTGAGCGCGCGGCTTCCGAGAAGGTGGAACAATAACAATAGCGATAGTGAGCGATATGGAGCCGCCAGCCGCGCCATACGCGGACACAGAGCATACACTAGTTGTTCATGTGTCTAGATTGAATCTATTATTATTTGAATGTAATACTATAAATCTAACCTAATCTTGATGACGGACGCTGCGGCGGTTTTCTCAAAAACCGTAACTTGTATTTTTTTTTTAAAGAAACTTACTAACTAAGGCAGCTTAGGCACATAACGAAGAAATATAAATATTTATGTCTCCTATCCACTCCTTGCTTGTCGCTAGTCCCTGGGGCCACTCCGGCGCACGTTGTTAATCCCCGAGTAGGTAGTTATTAGGCTGCTCCGCGTAGCCGCGATATCGGAGTTATCACTATCCGGTGATAAGGCCGGTGGTGGTGATAACTTCGGTACATTCGCTTACAGCTCACTAATTGAACGCACGTAATTGCCCGAAAAACTAGTGACGCATTTATTTATAAATGAATCCAATTCAAGTTAATTGTTCCGGTGCGGATGTCGAACTGGTAAGAGAATCGAATTTGTAAGGCTGTAGAATGCCATTTCAAATCATATTTTCTGAAGATATTAAATATCTTAAGAAAATATGATTGATTAAATTGAAGATTTTTCCCCCTAGCAGACAAATTAAGTTCTATTTATTTGTCTGCTAAACATCTTAATTTTTTTATTTATTAAAGCGAATGCTCTACGTTATATTATCAATACCTACTCAGTTATTTTTGTAACTTGTGGTTTCTCAACGGTTTTTTCAGCTGTAGTAAAACCACACGAATGTAAAAGATAAGTAAGTCCACGCTACTTGCGCAAGGCTGATAGGCAGTGGTGCCATAGTGTCTACTACATTAATAACGAACCATACAAACAGGATAGGAAACTAAAATAAAAATCCGTTTTGGACTATCGAACAATAAATAATATTCATTGTTTGGGGTTAATTACGATAAAATTATGAGGATAATAAGAACATAGGGAACTATCTGAACTGAAGTCACGTTTCCTTTGAATAGCGGTCGATATTTACTATATATAGGTACCTACCTATGCTGGTAACGATAAGTGAACTATCCTCATGTGTTTTGGTTGCTGAAGGTACGGTACGTAGGTACCTACTACTTAAGAAAACACATTCAGGAAAAAAATAACATTCAGTTTCTTAATTAATCTGAATTAGATTACCTTCCTACCGCCTGACCTGCAGGAAGGTAAGTACCTATATCTACGGGAAGGGCTATAGGTAGGCGATAGAAACATTCAATGCCGCGCGCGCCGGCGCCGGCGCCGGGTGCAGTTGCAAGACATTCTTGAATAATAATTGTAACTTCGAGTCAAATATCATATTATGTAATACGTAGTATGTATTGGTGAAATGGTGCAAAGATTGAGGCCTAATGTGAAGTTACAAGCACGGCTTTTCATCTTTGTGTTGGTATAGTTACCTAATTGTTTTTCAGTAGCTAGGTACCACGTTTTGTTGAGGTTTCCAGTTGGAACCAGACTACGTGCCAGATATGTCACAAACTCAAATAAAATATAGGTAGGTACCAGAAAACGGTATGGAACCGACTGACGACAAGCACTGCCATGGTAAATTAAGTAGAATGCTTGAAAATCTTAAAAGCTCTGCTAACACCAAGAAAAGCGTCCCCAAATTCAACACCCTACAGGACGACTGTCGAACAGTCGGATAGTAAAGTGCTATGAATAAAGCTGATATTGAGATTTGTGCTTCCCGCGAGCTCGTGAAGTCGTGAATCAGCTCGCTATCGCTCCTCTGACGTCAATACTCATGTTATTGTCTTCTGCGATGAATAATAATGATCGCACACACTACGAGACTACACACACTACATACTACGAGTATTATATTCTTTGTAATCATCATCTTCACCTACATAAAGTTCATGATTTTTTTCGCTTCTAACTTTAACGAGTGAAGTAGCTAGCTCTGGCTCTACATCTTAAATAGCAAAAATAAGATTTTCCTTTTATTAAATAATAAATGTCCACAAGTCTGATAATAAGAGGGCGAGCAAGATACTTTCTTGAATGTTTGTTTGTGCTGTAAGCTAGAGCTCTGGATCCTTCTAATCATAATAACTACAATTACCTCAATACTTGGGCGCTTCTGTTGATAATTCGGTATCTACCCAATTACATATTCCCCTATAAATAACTATCCTGGAGGATAGGATGACTCTGGGTCAAATCCAAGTAAAGCATATTATTATACCATTAATAAAATTGTATTGTTCCACCGTGCACCGTCGAGGTGATCAATTTACCAACTATTCAGAACATCATTAGGGAAAAATTATTAATTAATCACAAGATTGCACGGTGAGTATGGGCCTACATTCGATATTACGGACACATGAAATGATAAGCATGACTAGCGGCGCCCCGCGGTGTCACCCGCAAATGTCTCGATCCCGTGGGAATGCCGGGATAAAAAGTATCCATGTCCTGATACAGGCCATGGTCTACCCATGTACCAAATTTCATCCAAATCTTTTCAGCCGTTTTAGCGTGACAAACAAATAAGCAAACAAACAAACACACTTTCGCATTCATAATATTATTTAGTTAGGTTAGGTTAGGGTAAAAATTATAAATCGTAGCGATTTGCTATTTCGGTGGTCCTTTTATCAGTTAGGTACTCCAACCCACTGATTCTTTGAAATTGTCTTAGTTAATTTAGCTACGATTTATATACAACGTGTGCTTCAGGAATGGTTAGTTATCTATGAAATAACAATAACAAATGAGATATAAGTATCTGAGTATAATATGAACTGAAAGCTCATCAAGAAGTGATTGTGATGAATAGTCTTAAAAGCAGTACCTAAATACCTACATTAAGTTAAGTCTACAAAAAATTTAAATCTCTGATGATGTGGAATACCTAAAAGGCATTAGGCAAAGAGAGTTTACGTAGGTATGAGATGTCGATTGATATTAGTGAAGAAGCAAACCAAGGAAAACTGGAAGGATTGGTTGTAGGATGATGATTGTTTAGCTAAGATGACGACACAACGTAGATGGCGGCTGAGACCTGGATTAATACGGTAAAGTGTATGAATGAAGACATGTAAAAGGGTGCCGTCAATAAATGCAGACATCGTCAGACTGAGCACCTGTGGAAAACATGGTCTCTACATATTTCAAGTTAATAGAATTCATATTGACTTTTATTGGGTAGAAATAGAAACTTTTCCACAGATTTCGTCCTCAGTTCTTTCTAAGTGTAAGTAGTTTAGTAGTATAGTGTTGTTACCGTAAGCGGTGGGTCGCTGCAGCGCATCGTAGGGCGCGCACCACGAGCCCATCACCATGTTCTGCGAGTACAGCCCCCCCGCCACGCCACCCACGCCGCTCACCCCGCCGCCGCCTGCTGCACAACACAAGCACGTTACACAACAGGACAACAATACAACTTTCAGTACACAATAAAAGGAAAAAGGAAAACTACGACATAACATTCAGAAAGGACAGTTTCAACCTGGATATTAGAGCCCATGAATTTCAAGATATTGAAGATTGCTGGAAGCACTCAATCAACAAGATTCAGATGAGATAGTTAGCCTTGTGTAGAACATTGGAACCTTGCAACTAATTTTTAAGTGGAAAGAAGAAGCAGCGTTGCTTGGAACATCAATAAAAACAAAATAATGTTAACGAAACATTATTAAAAAATCACGTCGGTTTGTGTACTCATGTAGTTTTATACATATAGCTCTAGTTTGTTTGTCTCTCATAAGTAAATATTGACAAGTGAGCACCCATCGACTATGGGCTATTAATAAAATTAGAATTGTTTCAAGAAGTAATATATATACGATTAGATATCACGGACCTGCTAGCAGAGCCATGTTTTGCAACCAATTCGCGGGTAGTTGTATCGCGTCCATTGTCAGTCGATCAGATCCGTGTCGTTGCTCGAAGATAGCACTTGATTACTTAGTAATTATAGTTTATAATGCAAGGGTGGTGTCGCGACCCGCGCGGTCAGAGGTCACGATAGGACTGACCGTAGCTACGCGCGCGCCGCCGCCCTGCCTGGCCGCCGCGCACGCGCTTATCGCCGCTGATTCATTGCTTGCAGCCTTCTGCTGTTACCGCGGCAGTGCAATTTAGAAACTGAGACTCAATTTTCATAACAAACGGACGTGGACTAACTACTAGGTACTTAAGTAACTGAATTCTAAGCCACAGCTATTAGGTATAGGTAAAAGTTTTAAAGTCATGAATATATCTAGTTCACCGAAACGTAGCTGCTTAAAACGAACATTACCTCATCAATGATATTTTCCGGTAGGTAGTCGAAACTCGAACTAAACAACCTGGTGATCGTTACTACTACGGTCACGTATACATTGAGGATAGGCTTAATAATACGATCAGTAGGTAATAATAAGATCAGTAGGTAATAATAAGATCAGTAGGTAATGATAAGATCAGTAGGTAATGATAAGATCAGTAGGTAATGATAAGATCAGTAGGTAATGATAAGATCAGTCGGTAATGATAAGATCAGTAGGTAATAATAAGATCAGTAGGAAATAATAAGATCAGTAGGTAATGATAAGATCAGTAGGTAATGATAAGATCAGTAGGTAATGATAAGATCAGTAGGTAATGATAAGATCAGTAGGTAATGATAAGATCAGTCGGTAATGATAAGATCAGTAGGTAATAATAAGATCAGTAGGAAATAATAAGATCAGTAGGTAATGATAAGATCAGTAGGTAATGATAAGATCAGTAGGTAATGATAAGATCAGTAGGTAATGATAAGATCAGTAGGTAATAATTTACGAATTCTGTAGGTAATAATTAACTAATTCTAAGGTATGGAAAATGTTTTTTGCCCTGCAGTGGGATGATTCCAGGCCGATTTTAATTAACTTTATAGTGTGGAGTGCAACTAATAACAAGCTGCATTTCGTAATAATATGGTAATTCGTGCCAATAAAGTTGTATGACTTATTGACTGATTATAATTTTCGTTGCATTATGAAAATATGTTGCTACCATGTACTACCAATTCTCGCTCCCGCTCGTCACTCACAGACTTCTTCCGATCAAACAAAAACAAGTCGTTTATCCTGCTTAAGGGAAAAATCATATCGGCTGGGAATTGGCTCACGATACTGAATCACTCTGCGGTTACAGGCTTCGCGTAAATACTGATAGTGACCGACGCACGAGGTCGTTCCACCAGCAACTGCCAGGACGCGACCGCGTGACCGGGCACTTCATCGACGAAATAGTTTAACACCCGACCGATTACTTGTAAATAAGATTGTGACATAAGTTTAAAATATCCATACATAGGTATAATGAAAACGACCGATTATTTATAATGCACATAACCCTGGCTGGAGGAACGATAAGGTACCCACATTTATGTTAAATATATTAGTGATAGCAAAACTATCTGACAATGCGCCGTTATCAAGTACTTTGTAATTAACATTTTATCTCTGTTCGTAATTTATTAATTCGTTATGTTATCCATAAACGGATGCTTGAGCATTGACCATTGATTGAGACCATTGTCTTGGTATTTTATCGGAAAAAAGAAAATAATTTAGTTTCAAAACTGCTTATTGGTTACTATAATATAAAATAATTATGTTTCTTAAAACTGGTTGGTGGTCACCGATGAATTGACAAAACTGGTTGGTGGTAACCGATAAATTACCTTATGTTTATCTATCTTCTATTCATATAAAATGCTTTGTCTTGATTGACTGACTGACGGATCAACGCACAGCCTAAACCACTGATCGTAGATACCTTAAACTTGGAGGGTATGTTCTTTGTATGACGTAGGCATCCAATAAGAAAAAAAAATCCGAAATTCTACCTCTAAGGGGGTGAAAAAGGGGGGCAAAGTTTGTATGGGACAACGTGATTCCTTGGTCCAATCTACTTAAAATTTTGCATAAACATTCTTTAACAGAATTAATGGAAGACCTGTTTTGTATTTTATTGAAATTCATCCCCTCACGGGGTTAAATAGGGGTAGAAAGTTATTTTGGGAGTGATTTGCTTCGAAGTTGATATCAATACTCCTTAGTGCTTTTGATTTAAATTACATTTTATTTTGACACATGTTTGAAAAGTCAATCCGATTTTATTCAAAAAAGGTTGAACTCACATAAAGGCTTGGTGCTTGCAATGTTAATATCTATCTTTAAAATTGGAATGTCTCGAAAGTCACCGTACTATACGTACATATTAGTACCACATTTGAAGGTTTCTAAGCTTTACAGAGGTCTGTATTTATTCCTAGGATTCCCCTAACACCATCAAATTACCCCTTCGAATTCAAGAGAGTGCAGTTTCCCATCAAAGTATGCTTCGCAATGACTATAAACAAAGCTCAAGGTCAAACTCTTAAGGTAGCGGGAGCAGACTTGAGGTAAAGCTGCTTCTCCCACGGCCGGTTGTATGTGGCGTGCTCCAGAGTAAGCGCACAGAGTATCCTGGTGATTCTAGCACCCGAAAGAAAAACAAAAAATATTGTTTACAAAGAAATACTGCGGTAGGTGTAGTATTTCGATTTCGTTGTAAAAAGATAATACACCCGTGTAACTTTCGCCAGATCAAAGGCCGAGCTTCGTGTTCATAAAATATATCATTTTTTTTTTCAAGTTTATTTAACCTTTATATCCCTACACTATAGGTACCTACCTAATAAAGATTGTTATATTTTATAAATATTCAAACATTTTAACATAATAATTTATATATTATAACAAAATTAATAACGTGAAAAACCAATAAAAAATTATTAGAACCATTTTCGACTTCTACGCGGACGAAGTCGCGGGCAACAGCTAGTCCACAAAAATATTCGTTATTGCAAAGCAAATCTTTCTATTGACAGTTCAGAGTAGTGGGGGTCATTCATTCAATGACCTGGTTGGGGGCCAGGTCTAACATGTACTCTCCCGGTCCCAGCCTGCTTGGCTCAGTGGCTACGTGCTCCGCGATCCCTCCGACTAGTTCTGCAGTCGGGTAAATCCCATCTTAGTTCACTCATTACATTATCCTCCCGCCCGCGTCAATCGCCGCTAGTTAGGAATTATTCACATTAATAATAGAATTTCAGTTATTGTTAACTTGCTGATAGGGATAATTCTTGGTAACTTTATTATTAAATTTTTTCCTATAACGTTTTGTATGAATTGGAAGTTGTGCTGTGTCATCTGAGCGAGATAGCCACAGAGTTACGATATTGTTTACTCTTTTTTCACATAAAGCTTCTGTTTCATTCATGAGAACGGTTGCAGTTCTAACCTTTTTAACCGACTTCCCAAAAAGGAGGACGTTCTATGTTCGACTTTATGTTTTTTTAGGGTTCCGTACCTCAAAAGGAAAAAACGCTACCCGTAAAGGATTACTCGTGTGTATTTCTGTCTGTCTAGCTGGCTGGCTGGCTAACTACTTACACACACACTATACACACACACACAAAACACACACACACAACACACACTGCACAGCCTATTTGCTCCGAATCCACTGGACCAATGGTCAATTTCTGTGACCTAAACACGGACGTGTAATGTAAATAAATGAATTTTGTATAAATACTTTTAAAGATATTTTAGAAAATAGATGAATTAGATCCAAAAATTTAGAAAAAGAATACAGATAATGGTTCTTTATTCATAGATTACAGGAAAACCTATAAGAAGTGTATGGTTTTAAAATAATCAATCTGCCTAGCCTTTTCCCAACTATGTTGGGGTCGGCTTCCAGTCTAACCGGATGCAGCTGAATACCAGTATTTTACATGGAGCGACTGCCTATCTGACCTCCACAACCCAGTAACTAGGTAATACGATACCCCTTGGTAAGACTGGTGTCAGACTTTCGGGCTTCTGACGACTCGTAACGACTGTCAAAGATCCACGAATGACAGCCGGCACCAACGGCTTAACGTGCTTTCCGAGGCACGGAGGATTCACGGTATGTAAAGATGGTCACCCATCCACTGACCAACTCCGGCAAGCGTCGCTTAACCTGATGGATCGACCAGTGCGGCTGTTGTTACTTAGCCACGAGCTCCTCCTCTCATGGTTTTAAAATAATATCGTAAATAATTGGAATGTATGGGAGAACATGTTTTTCAACTACTATGTTAAGCTTGTTCTTGGGATAAATTCATCGCAACTACGGAACCCTTCATTGGCGTGGTCCGACACGCACTTGGCCGGTTAAAAAAAAATTGTACTTATATATATTATACTTATTATTATTAATACTTATTATATAATAATATATAATATATATATGTTGAAGACAAGGAAGTTTGGCAATAATTCCTTCTGCACATGTGGCTTCCCTGGTACATCATTAACGGCACATTATGTAAGAGTCTATTAAAGAGTCTATTAACTGCTCCCAAATTACCATCTTTTTTTTTTTTTTTTACATTTTTCCTTGACATAATCATCCTAATATTTGACATTATATACCTACAATTTAATTTCAACACTTTATTAGTGGCTTTTGTGTACATGATAATTATTCAGATTTGTTACAGTTGTAATACCAATCATGTCATTTCGTTTAAAATAGGTTTTTATTTTTATTAATTTATTCATATTATATATACTTAGATTATTTTTTTCTATTTTGTGAATGTGAGAACACTGTAGGTTTAGTGGACTGTAGATTTATTGACCATCTTCTATCTTGTTAAGTACCTGGTACTTGTTGAAAGACCTTTTTTTTTTTTTTTTTTTTTTTTGGGTGGGAAATCATCAAATGACTCCTCCCGCTCTGGGCGGAGCGAGAGGGAGTGTCAGACTTTTACTGACTAAAACCCACCCGTGTTCCTTCCGTTGCCTGTGTGCCGGGGCCGCGATATCCCTTTCGGACAAACTCGCAACCCTGGCAGGCATTGGCCCTTACGGACCCCGTCAGTTGGTGCTGACATCTCTTTGAGGCGCGCGTGGAACACAACGCGCCGTCGACCCGGGCCTGGTCCTAATCGGACGGCGAGCTACCCATTGCCCACCGTCCGCAAGCCCGCGCCTACGGTGGCCGGAAGTCGGCTCGCGACTCCCGACGCCCGGGGCGTCTCCTGCGGCGGCTAGGGGCGCGAGGGCGCGCATCTTGCATTTCCCTCGCGCGCTCCGCCTCCTCCTTCGCGAGCATTACTGCTTCGCAGAAGGAAGTGACGGCTTCCCATGCACTCTCGCTCCGGACCATGGCCTGAACCAGGGCCGGACGCGAGAGATCGCCGCTGCCGATCGCCTCCGTGAGGACACGGCGGTGCCCCGCCCAAGCCGGGCAGACCTCCACCGTATGCTCCACCGTGTCCTCCGGGCGATCCACACAATGGTAACACCCGGGCGTTTCCTCCCGCTTTATCCTGAACAGGAACCTCCCGAATTGTTGAAAGACCTACACTGTCCTCCCATACCTACTAATACCTACTGTTATTTAAAAATATTGTAAAAAACAATTCTTTTTAAAAGAGTAACCGTGGAGTTTCTTGCCGGCTCTTCTCCATAGGAAACGACCAATTGGAACCGTGCACCTAGCTTCTGACGTTTCATAAGTGCCCATGTAGGTTTATGTGAAATAAAATATTTTGATTTTGATTTTTGATGTTGATCGATATTTTCGTCAATTGTGGACCGATTTTGAAAATTGTTTTTTTCGTTTGGTAGAGGAAGCTTGCGCGGTGGTCTCATATAATTTTTATTAACTTTACTTGGGTAGTTTTTGAGTTAGCTTTAATAATACGTATTTTTCCCACTTAGTCTATGTGATAATGTTATGCTAATAATAAGTTCCTGTCACTGTTTTTTACATAGCACATACGCAAATACGAATTTAAGTAGTTACCATAACTAAAAAGTGCAAAATAATTTTAATTTCCGGAAGTCGGTGGCATAAACAAAAATTCAAAACCAAAGACACCGACTTCCTAAATTAAAGTTATTTTTCAGTTTTAAAGTCTTTTTTTTTTAAGTCGGTTGTTTTTTTGTTTTATTAGCTCAGTCAGAACAAATAAATAGATTTATGTGAGTGAATCCAATTCCCATTTCATAAATACAAACAATTTACCTTATACTTATACCTAGCGACAGCTACAAACATACACTCGTTCATTCAGATCGGTGGTTGTTTACAAAAAAAACATTTATTAAACAAAACATGAACTAATAGAGGCTTACATTCATAGTACATAATTATATAGGCACGTACGTTACGTAATTACGTAGATACGTTTTGATACGTGAATATTCAAATTAAAAATAGCCGTAGCATCATAGCATCATATCGGTCTCAGCGTGATACTGTATCAGTGAGGAGACAAAGGCAGTGATTGGGGCGTCGTGCGAATTCCTCTCTTATCTATGTTCAATGCTCTAACGACTGACTCATCATCGTTTACTTGTTATTTATAACCCGTGTGCTTATCGACACATCACTCTATTTGTCTCTATGCACTAATTGAATTGTTGTTATGTTCTAAAGACTAAGCAATTCGGTACCACAGATGGGTGTGTTAGTAAGTACTACATGTACTTACTTACTTAATTAATAAGCCTACACATAAGTATCAAATGTTTCTTATCCATATGACTGATTTCTGCTTCTGGTTTTTACTTAGCCATCTTAATTGTTACTGTAAGTTGATATCGGAAATTAGAGCAAGTTGAAAATCTTCTACAAGTTCTCTAGTTCAAGCGTAATTAACCGACTTCCAAAAAGGAGGAGGTTATATGTTCGACGCGTATGTTTTTTTTTTTTTTGTTTTTTTTTTTTATGTATGTCCGTCGATTTCTCCGATAATTGTGGACTGATTTTGAAAATTCTTTTTTTGTTTGAAAGGGTATGCTCCCGGATTGGTCCCATATAAATTTTATTAACTTTACTGGGATAGTTCTTGAGTAAGCTTCAATAATACGTATTTTTCCCACTTAGTTTATGTGGATGATAATTATGATGATAACTTCTTGTGACTGTTATTTACATAGCAGGGTACTGGTATTCGAACTTGTGTGGGGTAGAGACACCGACTTCCGAAATTAAAGTTATTTTTCACTTTGTAGTGTTTTTTTCGGAAGTCGGTTGTTTTTTTTTCAGCGAATGCCTATATTAGCCTAAGTCAACTGCACCGGCTCCGCGACACTGACAGCAGCATCGATATTAATTTTTATTTATTTAGTTCGGACAACACTATGGGCCAATTTGTTAGTAAAATACCTTATCAATAGTGTTAGTAGAACATAAAACAAGGATAAGAATAACAATAAATACATATAATAACAAGGACTTTTTTGCGAATCACTGCATGGAAACCGTCTGTTCGGTTCTGAGCAAACATCTTCGATGCGCTACGGAAACGGGGCAGTTTCAACAGCATCCCAAAAACATTATTCTATTGGATGCGTAAGACTTCTAGCGATCTTTTGCTGTAGCTGGCCCATAGACCCCCCGCATACAGACCTTGATAAAACGCCCTGAACAGGGTGATTTTGACTTGGTCAGTACAACGAGATATTCTAGGGGCCAACATGTTCCCTCAGAGCGCCAGTGCCCTACGTTCCCTTTCAATGTCTGCATTATCTTTAAGGTCGTCGGTAAGCATGTGCCCCAAGTACTTAAATTGGTAGACTTTATATCATTTAGAGAAAAACTAGGTTCATGATTAGGGCACTTACCAGCGGCCTTAAAGACCATGTATTCACATTTACGGACATTGTACACAAGGCCGAGCAAGGCAGCACCTGAAAGGCCTCGCAGACCTTCGACATTTCTCCGATAGATCCCACAGTCGGGCCCAGCAGTACCATGTCGTCCGCGTAGCTGATGCTGTTAATAGTAACACCACCAACCCGGCAGCCGACACGCATACTACTGAGTTCGACTATGAGATCATTAATATAAAGGTTGAAGAGCCGTGGAGACGTCAACCCCCCCTGTCTCACACCGCACTCAAACCCATACGACTCAGAGAACGTTCCGGCCCACTTTACATAGTTGGTTTGGTTCGCATTCCTATCACCCAGCTTTCTCCAGAGCACATCATATGACACCAGGTCGAAGGCTCTGGAGAGATCCAGGAAGCAGGTATACACCGGCTTTTTTCGGTAATTTACCTCGCAGGGAAACTAGACACATAGTTGTAGACTCACCGTAGGTCTCGTGGTGCGTGGGGTGGTGGTGGTGCCACACGTTCTGGTGGGGCGCGAAGTGCGCGGCGTACTGCTGTAGGCGCCCGCCGCCCGCCACGTAGCCTAGCCCGTAGCCGTCGGCGCAATCGCCGCCGCCGCCGTTGTAGCCCGCGCCCACGCCGCCACCGCCGCCGAACATCTCACACGCACGCTGCTGAGCCGCTCAGCCGCCGCGCATTACACGCACACCTGACGGAGGAAAAAGATGTTAGTAAAACTTCCAAATGTCAAATGAATGTTACTCTTGTGCGGTAGTACCAGAGCTCTACGTGAAGGAGCTCATCTGGAGACTTATTGCCGTCAGCAGCGTTCCTATGGTCCGGTTTGAAGGGTGTCTATGGGTGCCGGTGTAGAGGATGCTAGCGGTAGTTAAGGCTATTATATATAATTTATAATGATTTTAAATGAAACCTTAATTTTGTAATGGTTTAACAGGAAAATCTAACAAAGGAATAGAATTAGAAACGTTTTATATAACGCAAATTGTTTTGTACTAAAACAAATTATGACGAATACGCCTCTATAGCGTTCCTGACATTATCTTAAATCTAGAATCAGACGGACAACATGGACTCTACCTCTAGGATTTCTATGACAGTTCAGCTGGAGTTCGTTCCGAACCCGAACATTGAGTTTACTTAAAGCGCGTTCTTCAGAGAATATAATTGAGGTAAATGATCAATTAACCTACTATCTCACTTGTTATGTGTGAAACCGCGAAGAAAACAATTAATTAACTAATAGGTATGGAACAACACGAGTTTGACGTCAACTCGTATCATATCAGGCGCGAATTGACGCGGATCTATGTACTTCTAGAGCTTTGAATAATGTTAGCTAAGTACTTACTTAATCATAAGGAAACAGAGGCTGTAACAACATTCTGTCGAACATCCACATATATTTTTCAGGGGATTTTCAAGCCTTTTTTCAAAGCTTTACCATCGGCAGTGCCCTGGGTACTATTAAGTATTTCAATGCAATGGTGGAACATGCTTTTATGAAGAATAGTCTCGAAGAGTTAATTAGTTTAAGAAGGGCTAGAGAAAGTTATTGGAGTGAGCAGGTAAAGTAATTATTGGTCAATCATGAGCGTATTACAACAAGTGTCACGTTATCGAGTGTTTCGTGAGTCGATACAGTTGATATATCGGCGCACGATTGTCGCTCCTATCGCACCCGCGCGCGCCGCCCCACGGCACTGATACGTCACGTAGTTACTATCACCTGTCATAAACACACGCATCACGCCATTATACATCTTATTACTATGCACTATGAGTACTGAGGCATTTAGTGCAGTGGCAAATATAACGTTGTTAGGTGGTGTTGCCACAGTGACTTCGTTACCTAATATCGTTTTATTGAAACACTATCGTTGCGACAAAACTGTGTCAGTAATGAGAATTGGTTTAATTAACGATTACATACAAATTAACGGGAATGCATTAAGTAAGTGGCGTATACCTACATATCGCACGAGAAT
The DNA here is from genome assembly GCA_916701695.1 of Agrochola macilenta. NCBI lineage: Eukaryota > Metazoa > Arthropoda > Insecta > Lepidoptera > Noctuidae > Agrochola > Agrochola macilenta. The sequence continues at coordinate 647,236 of OU753554.1, read as the reverse complement.
ACGCGGAAAATATGGAGCAGGGCCTAATTGGTAAATAAAACACATTTCAGTTTGGAAATTCCTGTGAAATGATTATACTTACTACTATTTTTATCAAAAATAATTATAATAGGTTCCAATTCACAGTAAAAATAAAAAACAGATATTTACATAGGTATCTATGTAATTATTCAAAATATTACCAAAAGCACTCAACATACTTAGAAAAGCAATGGGCAAGGACTGTGGAGCAGTACGAATAGAATCTGTTAAGGTTATAATAGTAGAGTAATATAAGTTGGTCTGTTTCGAGCGTTCCCGTAGCTTATTACAAGTGATCGTATTATTAGAACGCGTCCGTCCTACGCGGGCTCAGCGAGCGTCCGTCGCATAAAATGCACTACATACGGCCATTTTTAGTGTGTTCGCTAATATCATAAGCACGGGGTTGTGATGCGTTTTGCATGTTAAGGGCGCGGCGGCCGCGCCGTCTGTCGCGCACTTTATTGTGACACGCGGCACCTTCGCACAGAAGGTCATCTGCATTCATGTGCGATAACATAATTCGTGTATAACTACAGAATTACAATTATAATCGGGTCGCATGCATGTACTACAAAATTATAATGGCATGCGACCACGGCTTTACGTGATTTCTGTCTGAAATATTTTCTTGTTTCATACTTTTTTAGAGCGTGTTTTTTCAGTGGTCGGGTTTTAGTTTTTGAACTTACTTTTTATTTAAATTCTTTTGGGGTTATAATTTCGAGATAAAGTATTTGCAGAGCCGCTTATATCTTTTTTGTTTTTTTTTAATTTATATATATACATATTTGTAATGTGCTCGTCAAATCCTTTCATTTGATAAACAACATGGCATTTTTTAGTTTATGACTTTGTGACCTCTAGAGAGCGCCATATTGAGTAACGTCACATAGCCTTTAACCAGCTGACGATCAAGACCTCATTACCCACAAACCCCACACCCCCCTCATTACCTCATTTGTCAAATTATGATCAGTAGTTTAGAAGTTATGAGGTAACAGATGAACATACGTACATACACATACATACCTACATACCGGTCAAAATCATAACCCTCCGTTTTGCTTCGCTGTAGTCGGGTCAAAATAGCCGCACTGACCAAGATGTCTACGTACAGTCAACATCAATGCCAGGGTATTAGTTTAACACGGACAGTGCCTTTTTGTGGCTGTTTGTCGTAGCATTGATTTGGGTATGACCTTCGACTCATAAAGAAGAAGACGCAGTGGTTTACATAGCAGCGGTTTTTGTGGAAGCTATTTTCGTACTTGCGGTCTTTGAGCTATAGCTGGACGAAGGTCTGCACTGGTGATGGGGATTATTTCTAATCATTTCTTAAATGATTGCTCTGACATGAGCACCACGCTTTGCGGACTTATTGGTGAACAGTGATCGCAGGATTCCTTGTGGTTCAGCATTCAATTTAGCCTTTACTTCACCTACAGGTGGAGGTGCCGGTGGCAGGGGACCCCTTCTGTGAGGTATGTCACCTTATTCTCTTTTCGAGCAACGTCTAGGATTTTTTTTGAACTGAAGTAATATTAGTAGGTACTTGATTGCAGGATGTCAGGAGCTTGGCCTTCTGTGTCATTTTCCTCTAACATGTAGAGTTGTATTGGCGGTGGTGGCCGCATGTCGGATGCATCATATTTTACCAATTTATGCGTTGCGGACCTCGTAACAAACATTATCGGATTGTGCTGCACTGGTCTGAAGACGCCAATGTCCTATATGAAGTCCGTAACTTACACTACAACCTACACGATTTAAGATTTCGTTCGTTTGAAAGAACAAAAGTGGAGTAAGATTGGCTATAGTGTTTAATGAACATCCCCAGATGATCACCATTCCCTCCGTGATTGTAACTATCTATAATGAATGCTGCTTATGTTTTGGTTTGAATCACTGTCCGCTAGTGCATACATGCTGTGAGCCTACGTCGACCTGCGTTGACCCGCGAGCTACTGTATGTAAATAAAGCTCCTGTGTGTGTGTAAAACTGCAGTATGTGCATTGTACAGTGACGTCAGAACCGATCACGGGTCCTCTGTAGCACTCAATATGAGGGTTTATTAGGTCAGAACATTTTACTTTACAACATGTTGTTTGATTCATTTTATTTACCTACACGTTTCAGAGCTGGGTTTTCTACACAGAATATACTGAGTTTCACGCTTTTAATCAATCATATTAATATCTTCTATACTAGTTCATGTTAATGAACCTTACTAGTTGGAAGATGAATGACCCTGTTTTGTACAAAAATTATTTATTTTTCTACACGGAATCCCGAGGTCGCCTCATATTGCCCCACTCGTGTTCATTATGACAAATTGTGGGTAATTAACGCGCGTGTGTTGAGCGGCGCGGAGCCCACGTGTCGGCTCGGGTTGCATTAGCCGCGCCGGCGCAGATTTATGTGCGGTCGGGTGGCGGCGGGCGGAGCGGGATTCACTCCTGCACAATTTATAGCGGTCGCCGGCAATTAGACGCACTATACACACGACCACTCCGCTGTAACTCAGTGCTGCTAAGTATTACTATTTGCGTCAGATTACGTGTTCGAGTGCATACCAACATACTTTACAACGAGCAGAACTCTTATACTTATCTTCATCGAGTTCGTAAAAAACATTGAATGCCAGTATACTTCGCAGGAATATTTTACAGTCGGTGCTGGATGTATCCAGTATAGATAGGTTTGTACTTTGATCAGCAGTGGAATAGCATACCTACGTGTTAAACTTGTAATAGGATTTCACAAAGTATTGGGAATCGCGGGTGATAAACAATATTTATGACTCAATTGGACCATGAAGTTGTAGCTGTCATGTAGCGGGCGGGTCCGGGCCGTTCACGAACATACACTGTGCGTGCAGGACGCGGCGCGGCGGCGCCGCGCGGCTGCTGCCTGCGTGCCTCACGCCCACGCCGCCGCGCCGCCGCGCGCAGCATTCCTAGCACGTTTAGTGGCCACATGCGCAATAAAATAACACACTATACATTTTGTGTGTCGACGCTCACCGAATTTGACAGGGGAAGTAAGAGCAAGCACTCGCGAAGTCTGAATACTACCGTATAAAAGAGTTTTGCTCGTGTGTGCGTGCTCTGAAGACGATTATTGGTATCAGCTGTACAGTAGGTGTAGAACATACCTACAGGTAGTGAGTGTGTAAATGACACAAACGCGCCCTGCGCCGGGCGCTGCGCACCACATTCCTGGCGTGCCGCGCCCGCGCTACGAGTACATGTGTCGCGTTCTGTGCAGTTAACCCGCTCCTAACAAGCTTCCCTTCATATCTCACAGTGTTGCAGGAATGCGGGGTTAACTAACACCTCAGTCTTAAATGGTTCCCTATCCATTTGCATATTTTTTTTAGACATAATATAACATGGCATACTTTTGTTTATACTAATTATATTTACGCATAACATTGTTTTCGCATAATAGCTTACGCATAATTTTTTTTAGCATAATTTCTCTAATCATAATAATGTTTAAGCATAACATTCTAAAGCATAAAGTTTACGCATAATAATATTTAAAAATAATTTTTAAAGCATAAAAAGCACGCATATTAGTTGACTTCTAAAATGTAACCATGCATGCAGCAAGCATGCAGCATGCAAACAAGCATACACTATGCATGGAGCAAGCATGCAGCATGCAAACATGTAAACAAGCATACACCATGCATGCAGCAGGCATGCAGCATGCAAGCAAGCAGCATGCAAACAAGCATTCACCATGTATGGAGCAAGCATGCAGCATGAAAACATGTAAACAAGCATACACCATGCATGCAGCAGGCATGCAGCATGCAGCAGGCATGCAGCATGCAAGCAAGCATGCAGCAGGCATGGTTTCTGTCACGGCTCCGGCGCTACGGGGCTCCGGCGTTCCCTCGCGAGCTGCTCGTCGCAGATGTGTTTAACGCTCACCACCGCAGCTTCGGCTTGCTGGCCGGCTTAAGCCGGCCAGCCTCAGCCACGGCGGCGAGAGTTAAAACCACCTGCTCCTCAGCTCGCGGGGTGCCTCGCCCCTCCGCGCCTACGCGATTTTAAATAACACTCTAGGGGTAGGGTAGACAAGACTACGTGGAGTCGGTTTTGCAGCGATTCGTTTCTGTCACAATCTTTTCTAGAAATTTAATTTTTAATCAATAATATTATTTAATTGTTACAGGAACCTTAATACTATTATGGTAATAGTCATTAGGGCTAACATTATGCGAATTAAAATTATGCCAAAACAAATTAGTCTTAAAGATAATTATGCCAACATAAACTGTATGCCAAAAAAAAATATGGCAAAGAATTATTATGCCAAAACAAATTATGCCAAAACAGTTATGCCAAAGTATATTAGGAAAAAGAACATTATGCGAAAAAAAGGGATCCCGTCTTAAATCACCACTTTTTCAAAGTTCTTCGCACATTTGCTTAATAAATGTATGGCATGGAGAAGTCAATAATAATAACTAGTCAAAGCTTATCTGTTAATTAAATGTTGTTTTTTAATTTTTATTAAAGGGGATACTATCGATAACGAACTTATAAAATAGAATAAAATACAATTTGAAACGTTCAATTACTGTCCTCGATATTTGTCAGCAATTAAATATCCATAAATAGTGTAGGAATATCCGCTGCAGTAACTAGTTATACTTAAGGAATGTCAGTATCACTCGGTGACACAATAATGATTCGTTTTCCGTGGAGACCTCTTTGTGTGGCGAGATAAGTAATAAGTGGCCGACACGTTAATTACGATCTAATCGCGAATTTTTACTAATTACTCACACTCAGCTGTAGAGGCTCGACAAACACCAGGAGCAGCATATCCGCAGGTATTTTGTAAACAAATAAAATGTACGTAGTCGTATTCAATAAAGGTTTATGACATAAACTAAGTATTTGGCGGGTAGCAGATATGCACTGTAACTGACTGTTTACAAACAAACGAATAAAATGTTTAAAACGTTGGGCGTGGGGATCAATCAATCAATCAATCAATCAATATATCATTTATTCTCTCTTCACAATAAGTGGTCTTAAAAATAGTGCAAACTTAATACTATACTGTACTGGGGATCGTTATTAACCGCTCCTGTATTCATTAGCTCGTCATTATCCTGAACATCGTCCTGCGATGTTTGTCATAGATACGAACAACCTCCGCTAGAACCATTGCCCTTGAACTACGCTATGAATGTTCCGCGCTAAACTAATTATTTTGCTGACCGCACACTAATACCCACCTTATTTAGCGGAAGTAAGGTTGACTTCGCCACTTTGCGCGGTGTGAGCTTGCTTGGTCGGCTCGGCGGCTGATTTACGCGATACATTAGCGTCCGTCCGGACGGGCGACTGCGCGCTATATTCGCGTCGATTTATAGCCGACTCTGAAAAATTATGCATCGAATTTATATTGCATTTTCGCGCGGCCCGGCGCGCGTTTGCTGGGCGGCGCCGCCCGGCGCAGGCGCGGGGCGGGGCCGCGCACTGCGCCTTCATAATTACTTGGTTCTATACTAACTGTCCCGTTGTAGACAACGTGGACCTCAGAGTAATAATTACTCTGAGACGTGGACGTGGACTAGAGTCCGAGTCCACGTTAAATCAGTTTAGCAATCATTAACTGTAATTTAGTTCGGATAGAGAATTTTATTGTAGCATTAACTTTAGTAAGAATAGTGTCGTTACTAAAAACTAATATCTTACGCTAGTAAGCTTTTACCAGGTACTCTACTTAATGTACGAATCACATGAAAAGTACTTCTTTTACATCTATCTTTCACACGAAAATAAAATAATGAGAACTGTAAAGTAAGCAGGTACTTGTACTTGAAACGAGCGATGAGTCATTGGCTTTATGTAGAGATATGAGAAGTGGTCCCTCGCTGTCCGACGGCACTCACGGCACTGAGACAGGCTTAGTGACGACTCTGGATCATGGTCTTGATGAGGTAGGAGTTTCAGTTTTGCCTATATTTAAATCGTTAAGTATCTTCCCACAATCGTTGGTTTCATTTAGATATTTCAGATTAAGTATGTCCAAATATGCTAAAATAAGTGGAGAACCACAGTAACGAATCTCACTGAGATCAAAATGTTGAACACACAGGTGCACCGATTAGATACGCAACAGTATCTATAACTACACATGCTATGTGTAGAAGCACCTGCATCTATGTATAGAAAAGCAGAGAAGTCTGCACTGTACATTAAGAGGGGCTGCACAGGTCGCGCAGTAGACCTGATAATATGATATTTCGGAGATGGGCTGTAGGTATATACGCAGAGCAATAGATTACTGCACCGGCGCGCGGCGCAGCCGAGCATCAAGTAGCAGCTGTGGCAGCAATATATACATGGTGTAGTGTAGGTTATAGGTTGGGCGTTTAATAAATGTTTTGGAAGGTTAGATTAGGTATAAGACTATCCTGAATTGCACGGCCTCGGCCAGCTATCTACATGTACAACATTACGGAGCATCGCGCTGAGATCAGTTAGAGATCTGCTTGATGTCCGACCTAGCCCAACAGCCGCTCGCTGCTCGCTTATAGAACCACTTGAGTCGTCTGGCGCCAGCGCACGCCGCGCCACCACCGCCACGCTCCCGCCACGCCGCCGCCACGCAGCCGCGCCGCACCATCGCACTCGATAATCAATCAATGTTCATTACGTGGCCATTAACCACCCCCCCCACCTGCCCGGGTCTCCTCTATTACACGTTACATCTGGTTTGTTTATTCGTATGACTGAATGCATTTGTCTATTTTCGTTTGATGTATCGCTAAGTAATTTATAGAGTAATGCGTTATTGTTCTGATCTCTATGAAGTATCTCGGTAGCGGAACAGACGCACTAATACTCTGCCACAACCTTGAGGATTGAGCTAACAGATATTCATAATTCTTGTAATCTCATCATTAACATAGATAATCTTACTTTATCGATCAATATCTACATAAGATCAGATAAAGCTCGTAAAACTTACAAAATTGATAGTGAAGGTTGAACGAGAATACGTTTGATTTAAATTTAATGAGCATTAAATTTGATTACATGCCAATCAGCCTTGTGTATAGCAAAATTAAATGGAATTAGGTAAGGGCACCAATTATCTAAACATAAATTAATAAGAAATCAGCAATATTAAAATTAGTTAGGTCCTTTTTTATGCGAAACTACCAATCACAAGCACGTTCATAAAACTGTTTGAAGAGAACGTGTATAAAAAGAGGACCATCACCATATATCACGGCGAAGCTCAGAGAGGCCTGCTAGTGCCGCGAGGTCGCGGGTTCCCACCAACATGTGGGCTCAAGTGGCCGCAAGTGGCCGCACCTGCACACACTCAGGGCTCACGCCCATGCTTTTGACATGGGCCACAAAAAACGCATCGAGTATAACATGTGCAAAATACTGCAACTTTGTGTAACGGTTCTACGAGTCGACGGTGAGTTGGAGACTTCACACGTAGCGGGTGCCGGATGATTAGCTGAATAAATGTCGCCACACGTCTGTAAATCAAACGAAACGAAAATAACGAAAACGAACAAACGAAATATGGTAGGTACTATAGGGACACCCCTGCCTAACCATTCGGGAGTACAGGCCTGATGTTATGGTACGTCTGTAAAGTTAACTAGCTAGTTACCTACTCTTTTAATGAAATAATAATCATTTAGTACCTGACATGAGTCAAAATCAAAAGTCATTTATTCGAACTAGGCCGAGAATCAGCACTTTTTGAACATCAAAATTAATTGAGATAGTCTCTCCAAACGTCCGCCCTTCACCGCTTCCTAGTGGTTTAGCTGGAATACTCGTGAGAAGTGGTGCAATAAACTCCCCAGCAGCACTTGTTCGCTGAGTTCTGAGTGAACTGTTAATTCATTAGGAAACTTGAAGATTTAGGCTTGACTTATTTAGGTAGCTCTCGAATACAGCCGACAGAATCAAATAAAATAAATGATACACTCACAGCAGTTAGAGTATGACAAAAAGGCTTACTACACCTTTGCTTAACCCTTCGGGAATAACAGACTTGATGATATGTTATGTACTTACTTATGTGTTATAAAGGCTTTATCCGAAACACGTCGGTGACTCGATAGGTACGGAGAGGGAAAACAAAGCTGTTCCCGTATAGGAATAACGGAGAAGATTGTTTGCCACCCTTTCGGTGAAACAGACGTTATGTTTGTTTTAGTATCTACTCGTACTGTTAAAACCTAGATATTATGACGGAGGAGGGTATCTGTCTCTCTTTCGCTATTATCAGCCATATTTTAATTACTGTGGGCGTACTGTGGGTAGTGTTGGTTATTGCGGAATAGAAAAACCGTTTGCTTTTCAGTAGTTCAGATCAGATCAGAGAAATTAATCACACTAGCAATTCACACACTGTAGGTACACAACACAACTATTCGGAACGGGCGACAGTTTTTAAACGTGTTCTTTGCGTGACCGCCACCGATGAACTCTGCTTAGCTCCGGCCGGTCTGACCGTAATGTTGTAGGCTCTGTCGAGGGCCGCTAGGCGGTGCTGGCGTCCCGATTGGTTAACTCACGTATATCCGACAGGTGTATTTAGTTTTATTGCACATGAGTACAGTAGCTACCTATCTGCGTGTGTTATACATAGAATTGTAAAAGTAAGTAGTTCATTCCCGATGTCAATGTCGACTAGTTCGCTTACAGATCTAGGCTGCGATATGAAACTCATGAACGCGGAGGCACCCACTAGGTACGTAGCGTACGACTATTATCCATACTAATTTACATAATATCACACCTATTATCACCGAAAGGTTAGGCAGAGGTGCAGGTATAGGATAGGATCAAACGCGCTTCGCTAGCTCTGTTAGATTCTGATTCCCGTGTAATAGCTACAAACCTGTTGTCATAAACCGGGCAAGTTGTTTTGCGGTCGGCGCAACGTGTCTTCTTCTTCCATACATCTCCATTAACCGTCATCTCGGTAGCAAATTCTAATTATACGCACAAATATTTTTACGATTTGCAAACTCCATAAAACGTAGGCAATGTTACTTCTGAGTTCTGGTTCTGCTACGATCGTTACGAGTGCTACGCGATGTAAGTAAGTAGCAATTTGTTCGGGTTTCAGTTATACAGTCGGTCAATAAGCCACCACAATATTTATACCGGATATTATAGGAACTTTTAAAAGGTCAAGAATGTTTTCACAACTAAAAGGTCGTTAGTAAAATTAACAATCGACCAGTCAGCGACATAGGGTCAGGGCATTCAACGGTGACATGTTTCCACCAGCAGGATCATGTTAGAGCAGGCATTCCCAACCGGTGGGGCGCTAGCGAGTGACCAATGTATCGTATAGATTTATTAAATTTTATGTTCTCGGTATTAGAAAAGGTTAAGACTAGTTTCCAAATCAGAAACTTTTCATAATACTTACTTATGTGCTTTAAAATGCGGTTCAGCTTTTCTGCATTTATCGACAAAATAAGTTTTCTATTTCTGTATGAACGGAATAAAGAAAAACCGAACCTATCCGAGCTGGCTTCGTTTGCTCTTCCATTTTATATTGTCTTGATTTTTCAACTTTTCTGCATAAGTCGACAAAATAACTCCTATTTCTGAATGAATTAATTGTCAAAAGAAATATGTGACGAATCCGAAATTGTACAACATTTCTCGAGCTCGCTTTTTTCGCTCTTATATTATGCATTCTAATAATTCTTGAGTTTTTCTGCAAAACTCGAGAAAGTAACTTTTATTTCTGTTTGAATGATTAAAAGAAAATCTAACCTATTCAAGGGGGTGAAATTTTCGACCTCACTTTCGCTCGCTTTGCATTCTAATGCTTTTCTGCTTATGTCGACAAAGTAAATCAGGGGCGTAGTCATTTTAAAAGACAGTAAGGGGGACGCGTATGTTAAAAGGTTGGGAACCCCTGAACTAAAAGAATTGGGGCACCAAATAATTAGAACAACATTATCTATTGACATCCGCTTATCTGCACATCGGAGCCTCGTGATACACCCATTAATAGTTGATGGCAAAAAGTGCGGCGGCGCGTGCGCAGCGGTGTCGTCATTAGCGCCATCTGTCGGTGACGGAGTTACGCCAGGGCCGGGGGGGGGGAGGCAGGGGGCAGAGGGGAGCACCTCTCAGGTCGAGATTAGATAACGTGCTGAAATATAGGCGAGCGGCGCGGCCGCATGCGGGCACCGCCGGCGCCGGCGCCGCGGCGGCGGCGCGGCCGTACCTACTACCTACCTACTGACAGGGTCACATACACCGTTCCACATCTACTAACGGCTTCATTAAATTGACGATCGATGTCGTTATCAATTTTATCGCGACTTTGTTTTAATGGGTGGGAACCTAATGATTAGCGCCGGAGAACCTTAGATAGGTAGAGACACTTCTCTTTTATAAAAAGCCTTTTTTTGTGACTTCTTACCTATCCACTTAGTCAGTTACAGCTTTATGGTTCCCCTCAACGGACATTCCGGACAATAGCTACTCATATGTTGTTTTGTACTAAGCGCCTTTGCTTGGTATTTATTCTACGCCCTACGCCTTATTCTTATACTTACCAACCTTGAGCCCAAATCTTGAGCTGAACAGGCTCAAAAGATTCCATTAGAATTAGGTAGTTGTCATAATTAAGAGCATTGGACAAAACGCGATAAAATAGGTACAATGTTAGTAGGTAGGGACCTGAGACACAGCAGAAGTCTGCAGAGTTCATAGCATAGCAGCCTTAGCAGGATAATTATCGAGTTTACGAAACAGTTATGTAGTTACAAGCTGAATTACAGCGCCTTACCTACCTACTTACCTTGGAATTTTTTGTGTGTTCGTTTTAATCGACGCGATTTACCTCAAAATTATAGTTTACAAAGTAACTATGCAAGTAGGTACCTATAACAACTTCATTGAATGAGGCAAATGTTCGTTTATGGAACAGCACCTATTTGACCAACAATTATACAAGTTTAAATTGAATACATGAAAATCTCAACCGCATCGCACTGACAGGCTTTGATCATTTTACTAGAGTAGATTAGTTGTTATAGTTGCTGCCAAATAAGGTGGCCAAGCGGTCCCGCGTCGTACCTAGGATCAGTTGCTAGGAAGCCGAATGACCGACTTGGTACTTAGGCTATCTGTGGCCAAGCGGTCCCGTGTCGTACCTAGGATCAGTTGCTAGGAAGCCGAATGACCGACTTGGTACTTAGGCTATCTGTGGCCAAGCGGTCCCGCGTCGTACCTAGGATCAGTTGCTAGGAAGCCGAATGACCGACTTGGTACCTAGGCTATCTGTGGCCAAGCGGTCCCGCGTCGTACCTAGGATCAGTTGCTAGGAAGCCGAATGACCGACTTGGTACTTAGGCTATCTGTGGCCAAGCGGTCCCGCGTCGTACCTAGGATCAGTTGCTAGGAAGCCGAATAACCGACTTGGTACTTAGGCTATCTGTGGCCAAGCGGTACCGCGTCGTACCTAGGATCAGTTGCTAGGAAGCCGAATGACCGACTTGGTACTTAGGCTATCTGTGGCCAAGCGGTCCCGCGTCGTACCTAGGATCAGTTGCTAGGAAGCCGAATGACCGACTTGGTACTTAGACTATCTATCTTTTTTCTTCGTGCATTTTGACGACAATGATGCATTGATACGTATCGATACAAGATAATAGCGAAGTTTGTTTCTGTTATTAAAATAAAACCTTTTTCCAAAAAAAAAACAACCGGCTTCTTGTAGTGTTTTTTTTCGATGTCGGTAGTTTTTTTTTTGGAAAAAAGTTTTTATTTTTCACTTTTTAGTTGTGGTAGCTATCCCACACAAAATCGGATACCACTACCTGCTATGTAAATAACAGTGACAGGAAGTTATCATCAAATCATCCACATAAACTAAGTGGGAAAAATACGTATTATTGAAGTTTACTCAAAAACTATCTCAGCAAAGTTAATACAATTTATATGGGACCAACTTGGGAGTATACCATTTCATACAAAAAAATGATTTTCAAAATCGGTCCACAATTGACAATTGAAATCGGCGGATAAAAAAAAAAAAAACATACATACGTGACGAACATAATAACCTCCTCCATTTTGGAAGTCGCTTAATGAAGAATGCTAGAACTAAGTGAATGTATTAAAGGTGAGTCATTGACTGCTATTGCTGTGTTAAATTATGTAGCACCAACTATAGGATTTGATTATGACACTAAAGACAATTTATATTTGGTAAATAACCTCGACGCTTATTATGGAAAATATTGAAGATATAGCGGCCTAGTAGAAGGCAAGCTCGACTAGTGTAACGACTCGACAAATCGAATGAACCCCAAGATTTGCACTAGTCCCTGGAGCCATGTCATATTTCATAAGGCTACAGAAAGCCATTGCATGTCAAGGAGTAGATCGGGTGGCGCGGTATTCTGAACATCTTTTTCGTGATCCGATACCGACATTGGTTTCTATAAAAATGGCGAATAATTTCGAGAGTGGTAACATTTTACCAGCGCAACAGTCGGCGAGGAGCTGTGATCAAGGTGTCTTGAACACAAAAATACTGAATACGTCAGAGTACAGTCACGAGCACATTGGTGCTCGTGACTGTACAAATCATTTTTTAAAGTTGCTAAGTGTATACATATTGATGACAAAGTTCCAGTCGTTATTCCATGCGAAAATGGCTTTAGAATTTTGCTAAGTGGATACATATTTGTGCTCGTGACTGTACCCAAGCTAATTATTTTTCAGCGGTTGGTTTATGACTGATCATCATAATACTTACGAGTACACTGGTGTAGTGTGTTCCGATGTGCACACGACGCGGGTGGCGGCGGGCGGCGGTCGCACATAAAACCTTAAACCGTCGTTAAAATGCGCCTACAACAGTCTATTATTTTATACTAATTACTTAAATAATTGTAAGATTTATTCGTAACAAGCGGTTTGATTTGTAGCCTGATGCAGACTCATATGAATTAATGAGCATTCCCAGCGGTCGGTGCAGTGATAGTGGTGCCTGTGATAACAGGGCATGCATTCAGGAGGACGCGGGGCTCCACATCCATGTGACAACGTGAGGTACTTACGACGGACACATTACACAAGCACGGTGATTCAATAATGTAACGGTTAATAATTTTACGTTCATCCACAAAAGTCGATTAACACTCTTATACCTCATCTAACTTGACACAAACCTATTCGATACATAGTACCTATTTCAGCTGTTCATAGAGTCAATATGATTTAAATTTTACTTCTGTTCTGATTTTAATTAAAGATTAAGTGTTTATCGATTGTTGTCCCTGACTATACCTACAAAATAATACTATTTTATTACTTAGATGGTTCTATCTAGTGATGCAGGCGACGCGCAATGTATAATCATGCCTTCGTCCTTCCAAATTCCATCCACTGTTCGAGAAAATCAGAATCATTCACCTTAACTGTATTCAGGTACTTTTTAGGGTTCCGTACGAATGAAGAAACGGAACCCTTATTCCTATAATGGTTCGGTTTTTTTCAAGTGATTCTTCACTCGTGCGTCTGTTATAGCCACATACTCGTATATTATGAATTTTTGAACGTCGGCCAATACTGCAGACTGTGCCCGCCTGCTGGCTGTAGGTGAGTGGGAGGCAGGCCGCTGGCTTCCGTCCACCTTCTGGCTCGCTACTTGTCTGCGTCTGGCCGCGTCTTGGCCGCGATGCGGTGAAGGTCTCGGCTGCCTCGGACACCACGGCCTATCTTGCAGTAAGAGCGCAGGCCGGATAGCACGGAACGCCAGCATCAATGACATCATCGAGTGTGTTCCGAAAATAACACCCAGAAGACCTTTAGGTCACCGTACTTAGCCTACTAATGTGGTGTACCACAGGGAAGTGTCCTTGGCCCCTTATTGTTTGCTGATGTCAGTTATCTCGATCTCACTGAAGCACAACTAGATAAACTTGAGCGACTTCAAAACTTTTGCATAAGATTTATATTCGGCCTGCGCAAATATGACCACATTTCTGAATTTCGTACAAAGCTCAAGTGGCTTCCCATACGTCTTCGCCGGAATTCTCATATCTTATTTCAGCTCTACAGTATTCTGTTTAATCCTACAACCCCCTCTTATCTTAAAGAACGTTTCCAGTTCCTTCATGACACACATAATAGATATCTGAGGTCATCAGAAAACTTGAGACTAGAGATGCCGATGCATTCCACCAGCTTTTATGACAAATCTTTTACAGTTCAAGCAGTACGGTTATGGAATGCCTTGCCCGTGTCGATAAGGCGTGCTCAATCTTTGACCACTTTTAAAACTCTGGTGAAAAAACACTTCCTCTTTCCTTAAACATAATCATTACATATAGTTCCTTATTCTTGTTTCATGTTTATTATTTTATATATATCTATGTATATATATATATATATATATATATATATATATATATATATATATATGTATATATTTATGTGGTTAGGTTTATTCGTTATGTATTTATTGTGTATGTAAATGGTACACCACTGACTACCTGCAGTATTGTCTCTCCTTCTCCCTTTAATCCATCCAAAGGTTGTCTGTAAAAGATCGCTTTTAGCGATAAGACCGCCCATTGTGTCACCCTATGTAACATTTCTAAATTTATTTCTGTAATTTGTATGGTGTGCATAATAAAGAATATTCCTATCTAATATATCTATCTATCTATCTATCTATCTGTTTATAATATATATAAACGAACTGCCCAACTCCACGAACCAATATACTATATTGTTTGCAGATGATACCGTGTTGACAAAAGAGAAAACTCTAGATAACAGTAAAATAGTTATGAATAAACCATTGACAGATTTAATCAATTAGCTAGATAGGAATAACTTAAAAATAAATACAAATAAAACTAAATTTATAAAAAAGTAACCATAAACAATTTGGAAATGAAACGGAATTAAGTTTAAAATACAATAATAATGACATAGAAGAAGTTAATAATATAAATATTTTAGAAGTAGTAATTGACAGACATTGCAATTGGAAAGCTCAATTAGATAGTATAGGTATGTAAGAAAATAAACAAATTCGTATTTGCACTTAGGAGGATCAAAAATTTAAGAGACATTAGAACAGCCTTATTGGTATACCACAGCCATGTCTGTTCTGCTTTAAGGTATGGAATAATTGTATGGTCCCGAATTCAACAGATGCCCAGAGGGCATTCATAGCCCAAAAAAAGTGTGTACGGTCAATTTTCAGTCTTAAGAGGACAGACTCTTGTAAACCTGTATTTATTAAGCAAAAGCTGCTTACCCATCTTCCCGTCTTTATATGTATTTGAAACCTGCAAATTTGTAAGAAACAATTACTCACTTTTTGAAAAAGATGAAAAGGCTATGTTAAAGAGGAAAATAGTACAAAAGCCACTATAGTCGTCCCACGTAATATACTAAAAATATGCAACAAAAATTGTTATACCATGGCGGTGAAAATATATAACCACTTAGCCGAAGAATTTTGAAGTGCTACAGATTTGGAATTTAATCGAAAGCTATGTAACTGGTTGTGTGAGAGATGTTTTTATTCCATCAATTAATATTTTGAGTGTAAAATGTAAAATTTATTTATTATAATTATTATGACATCTACATATTGACATTACATATATAATATCGAAACATTTTCATTATTCTTCCTATTTTTTTAATAATAATAATAATAATAATAAAAAATCACTGGCAACACAAAAACGTCAACACGTCAGAAAAATAGTTCCCTGAATTTTCATAGTTTTATTCACGACGCAGTATTTTTTTTTGTTATATCAGAACCCGAAAACAAGCTTAAAACCTTTAAATCAAAATAAAACATAAAAAATAACAAAATGCACCACATAAATAGACCTAATGAAAAAATATCATAACGGAGGTGAAGTGACAGATGTCACCTCCAATAAAAGCTATGAAAACGGAATGAAAACTAAATGTTGACGAGATCTGCTGCACGAGCACGCCCACCACCTCCGGACTCGTCGCTCAGCTCCGCCTCGCCGCCGCCGGTATCCAGCCCCATCGTGAGCGCTGTGACGACAACGGCCGCGGTAGTTGTGTCGAGCTCGAGTGACGAGTATTTTTCCCCGCCGACGTCGCCAACACCTGTACGTCGGCAGGGGAGAGGCCGGCCACCGAGAAGCTTGGGACTTAGGGGCCAACCGGCCTCGAGCCGGGTCCCCGCTGCCGGTGGTTGTGTGCAGCGCATGAGATGGACTCAGTCTATGAACGAGAACGTCATGCGCGCATATTACGGGTCTACAGAGGGAGGAACTAACCTCACTGCGTACCGTGTTAGGATGCTGTCTCTATTTCAGGAACTAGAGCCAACCGTCAACGTCTCGGCCCAACGACTGTCGGATCAGGTGCGTGTCATCCAACGCAATCATAGGTTGGACGATGCCGCACTTGATAGGCTGCGCTCAGAGGTACTGAGCAACCATATCGTATCAACTCCGGCACAAACCGCGGCACAAACGTCAAATACTGATGCAATCCCGCCGCGGTTCAATCATGGTGTTGCAGAAGAGGATGATAGGGTTGACACAGTAAGTAGCCAGTGCAACGTCCGACTGAGGAGCGCACTGGAGGATGCGTTGCGCGAGTATAGGCACACCCCGACCGAACTTAGACCCCGACTTCCACGCTTACCCATGCACAAAAAAAATAGGGCGCTGGTGTGTGCCTTGGACTCGCAGCTTAAGAATTTCTTCGAGAGCAGCGAGGATCTCATTGATACACACTCGATCCTGTATTGTGCGGCTGTTGCGGCATGTCGTTTAGCTAACGTCAAGTTCCCAAACTGTGACGGAGCTACTCGACCAAAACCAGCCGTACCAGCCTGGCAGTGCAGGATCGAGCGACGTATTGATGGGACCAGGGTCCTCATTGGCAAACTATACTGCTTCAGGGAGGGCAATACACGACCACGAGTGATGCGCTTTGTAAGGCAGGCATTCTCGGGGACTGGAATCAGTCCTCAAGAATACATGTCCCGTGTTACAGAGCGCATCGACTTCCTGAAGCAGAAAGTTTGTGCATGGGCGAGCCGAATTCGACGGTATAAGCGGCGGGTTGACCGATACACGCAGAATCGCATGTTCCAGAGCGATGAGAGGTGGGTATATAGAGCTTGGGAGCGGCCTGAACAAAATGTGACAGACGTGTGCCGCCCAGATGATGCCGCCACGAGTGCATTCTGGCGCAGCATATGGTCGGTACCCGTCTGTCACGCTGAGGCTGGCTGGATGCAGGATGTCGAGCGAGTGTGTGAAACTATACCAGAAATGGATAAGGTGCAAATCACGCCATTAGATATAGCCAGTGCAGCCCGTCCGTTACCGAACTGGAAATCACCGGGACCGGACGGACTGCACAACTTTTGGCTAAAATGGCTAATTAGTTCACACACTTGCCTGGCATCTCAATTCCAGTCATCCTTAGAGACTGGGTCGCTACCACAGTTCCTTACAACAGGCGTTACCCACCTGCTCCATAAGTCAGGTAGTCCCGCGGAACCCAAGAATTATAGACCGATCACATGTTTGTCGACAGTTTATAAACTTCTTACATCCATTTTGAGAGCGAAAATTAACACACACATTGACAATAACTCGGTTATGTCTGCCTCTCAAAATGGATGTAGGAATGGGTCCCGCGGAACTAAGGAGCTACTCCTCATCGACATGGCCATAAGCCAACAGGTTCGTCGATCCTGCAAGGATCTGTCGATATGCTGGATAGACTATAAGAAGGCCTACGACTCGGTGCCACATACATGGCTCATGAGGGTGCTGGAGTTGTACAAGATAAATGCAACTCTGCGCACCTTCCTGATGTCGTGTATGGGGCAATGGAGGACGGTCCTTCGCTACCCAGGATGTCGACAGATCCAGGGGAATGATGAGCCTGTATGGATTAAACGGGGAATATTTCAGGGCGACAGTTTGAGTCCACTTTGGTTCTGCTTAGCCCTGAATCCTCTAAGCACACTGCTAGAGGATTCAGGTCTAGGCTATCGGTTAAGGAGAGGTGGTCAGGTCATATCTCACCTCCTCTACATGGATGACTTGAAACTCTTTGCCCCCAACAAATTGCGACTGATGGAGCTACTGAAGGTAACTGAAACATTCAGTAGCGCCATCAGGATGGAATTTGGTGTGGACAAATGTGCAGTCATGCATGTAAAGCGAGGGGAGATTATGGAATCCGAGGGAACTCAACTCTCGGACTCCATACACCTTAGATCCCTCTCCTCAGCCGAAAGCTATAAATATTTGGGTATGTCGGAAGCGTTAGGCATCAACGTTGCTGACATGAAGCAATCGTTGAAGGAGCGCTTCTTTGGTCGCCTGAAGAAGGTTTTAATTAGCCTTCTTTCGGGCGGAAACAAGGTGCGCGCCTACAACGGTTGGGTCATGCCGGTTTTGATGTACTCTTTCGGCATACTCAAATGGACTCAGACCGAACTCGACGCCCTGGACAGAAGGGTCCGTACACTCCTGACCGCAAACCGGATGCATCACCCACGTTCATCGGTGATGAGACTGTACATCCCGCGGAAGTGCGGGGGTCGAGGCTTTTTAAACGCTAAGACCCTCCACAACCGCGAGGTATGCAGCCTCAGGGATTATTTTTTTAAAGCCGAAGTGGGTATGCACCGGGATGTGGTCGCAGTGGACAAGGGACTCACCCCGCTCTCCATGGCTAAAGAGAACTGGCGCAAACCTGTAATACTTACTACAGATGACCGCAAGGAGGTATGGCAGAGCAAGGAGCTTCACGGGCGCTACTATCGGGCTCTTCATGAGCCTGGTGTAGATTTCTTAGCGTCCGTATCCTGGCTACGTTTCGGTGACCTTTTCGGGGAAACTGAAGGTTTTGTCTGTGCAATTATGGACGAAGTTATCTTGACGAATAACTATCGGAGACATATTATGAAGGACGGGACGGTTGACGTGTGTCGGGCATGCCATCGTCCGGGTGAGTCCATCAGACATATTATCTCTGGTTGTTCGCGTCTAGCTAACGGCGAGTACTTACACAGGCATAACCAAGTGGCCAGGATTATTCACCAGCAACTTGCTTTGAAATATAAACTTGTTGACTCTGAGGTACCGTATTACAAGTATGTGCCCGACCCAGTTCTCGAAAATGACCATGTCACGTTGTACTGGGATCGGTCTATCATTACTGACAGGACTATTGTAGCCAATAAGCCTGATATAGTGGTGATAGACCGATTAGCGCGCCGCGCAATGATAGTCGATGTTACCATCCCGCATGACGGGAACCTCGTGAAAGCTGAGAAAGAGAAACAAATTAAATATCTCGACTTAGCACACGAGGTTGTCGACATGTGGGATGTGACCTCGGCTATCATTGTGCCGATTGTCGTAACGGCCAATGGCCTGATTGCGGAAAGCCTCGACCAACATCTCTCGAGGCTGTCGTTAGGCGGTTGGATCAAGGGCCTGATTCAGAAGGCAGTACTACTCGATACGGCTCGCATTGTGAGGAGGTTCCTGTCTCTGCAGCCCTAACCACCGGTAGCTTGGACCCTGCTCCCGACACCGGCGGACATCTATTTTTTATATTTTTAAATGTTTTTTTTTTATATCGTTTTTTAAGAAATATTTAAAAATGTAAATAAATAAGAAGACAAAACAAATAAACGAAATAATAATAATCATTTATTTGCTTTGAAAGTAGGTACATAAATAAAGGTGTTTACAAAATGTTGAGATCCCTGTACAATCTACCAATTAGGCATGCAAACATTGAACGTAAATTTTATTAACAAAATCGAATAAAAATCAAAAGACAAATTAATTAGATAATAATAAAGAAATACAATGTCAATAATTAAATCTAAAGAGTAGGGTCATTTAAAAAATCATTGATTGAATAATAACACTTATCAAGTAATAGGGCTGTCAGTTTCTTTTTAAATATTTGGATTGGGTGATTTTTTATAATATTCGGTATTTTGTTATGTTTTGTTTTTGTTTTGTTTTGTTGTTTTTATTGACATGACATCATTATTATTGATCGCTATTTTAATATAAATTATTGTTTTAAATGAATAGTATTGTATGTATTTAATTTTAATTTTATTAATTGCATTGTAATGTAAATTTAAATTATGGAATTATTATTAGTAGGTATTATTTTTATGTTATTGCTAATTACTAAATGTGTACCTACTGCATGCTATAAGTACGAGTATAACCAAGATGTAAAATCTGAACATTTGCACGGCTGAAATGCCGAATATAGTGAAACCCAGATAAATAGATCTTAAGAACTTATGTTAGCTACCTATATTCTTACAAATAAATATATTCATTCATTCATTCATCATCCAGAGACGTGTGTCGACACCCTTGCGCCAGCCCATCTTCATAGCACGGCGAGCTGCGCTGGGGCGGCTGCTGCAGGTGCGGAAAACCTCAAACAGCGCAAATACTCCAATGTTATTGGGACTTATATGTTCGAGCCTTTTGGGGTTGAGACACTAGGGCCATACATTATAGAATCTTTTAATAAACTTGATGTAAAAAAAACTGCTGACCTTTGGGGATTATCAGTACATACCATGTCTTCAATAATTGATGTTATTTCACCCTTTTTAGCAATCGTTTTTAACTCTTGTATTGCATCTGGTGTATTTCCTGATTTGATGAAACTTAGCAAAGTGATTCCACTGTTCAAATCTGGCAGCACAACTGATCCCACAAATTTTCGGCCTATTTCGATATTACCTACATTGAGTAAAATCTTTGAAAATTAATTTTAAAACAAATGTTAGGACATTTCAATGCACATAATTTACTTCATTTGAAACAGTTTGGTTTTACAAAGGGTCGTTCAACTACAGACGCGGGCGTGGAATTACTGAAGAGCATATTCGAGGCCTGGGAGAATTCGCAAGATGCTCTTGGCATTTTCTGCGACTTGTCCAGGGCCTTCGATTGCGTACATCATGATACTCTTATCAGGAAACTGTACCATTATGGCATGAGGGACAAGGCTCTTGACCTTCTGACTTCTTATCTGAATAACAGAATTCAGAGGGTCGATGTTAATGGCAAGAGATCTGCAGGATCTGCGGTCACCATAGGCGTTCCGCAGGGTTCAATTCTAGGTCCTTTCTTATTTCTAATTTACATAAATGACTTACCTTACTACATAAGGGATAATCACAAGATCGTATTATTCGCAGATGACACTTCCCTCATTTTTAAAATCAAACGTCAGTTAGTTAACTTTGAACAAGTCAACGATGCACTCTCTAAAGTTGTGCATTGGTTTAATGTAAATAATCTTCTCTTGAACGAAAAAAAGACTAAACTCATTAAATTTTCAACGCCAAATGTCAGGCAGCTAACTACCAATGTTCAAGTTAATGGAATAGAGTTGGACCCTGTTGAGTCAACAGTTTTTCTTGGAATAACTATTGACGGTAAATTACAATGGGGCCCACACATAGAAAAATTGTCAGGAAGGCTAAGTTCGGCCGCCTATGCTGTTAAAAAAATTAGACAGATAACTGACGTAGATACAGCCAGAATTGTTTATTTTAGTTACTTTCATAGTCTTATGTCATATGGAATTCTTCTTTGGGGAACCGGTGCGGACATTAATACTATCTTTGTTCTACAGAAAAGGGCTGTTCGAGCCATTTACAACCTAGGTCCAAGAGATTCCCTTCGAGATAAATTCAGAGAAATAAATATTCTGACTGTAGCCTCACAATATATTTTTGAAAACCTATTGTATGTACACAAAAATATATCAAATTTTAAGAAAATGTCCGATATTCATAGTTTAAATACCAGGAATAAACACAACCTTGCTGTACATCGCACACGTCTCCACAGAGTAAGCAACTCGTTCATGGGTCAATGTATACGCTTTTACAACAAACTTCCCATTGACATTCGAAACTTACCCATTAAACGATTTAAAAGCTGTATTAAAACCAAACTTTGTAAAAAAGGGTACTATAAAATTTCAGATTATTTAGAAGATAAAAAAGCTTGGGATTGAGCTGCTCGCTCTGCTAAGCCTTGTGAAAACCATAAAACTTGACATTTTAATTATTCATCACAATAAACCAGTTTTATATACACATTGACATTGTTGAAAATTATGTTCAAAATGACACGATTACTTTGTAAAGTATTATATTATTTTAATTATTGTGAATGTGAGGACTATGTGGATATTTTTATTTTCCCTTGTCATTTCTTTGTTTCTTTCTCAGTTTTAATGATGGTCTGGCAGTTTGAGTAGTTGATGCGGCCTACCCAAATATCCTTTCCTTGGTATTGTTCGTCGAGTTGAGCTCCTTAAGTTCTGAGTTGAGCTCCACGATTACTGACAAATGCTTGCACTGACTGGACAGGTCCGCTCAAATCTGTGTGGTTCTTTCCTCAAAAGACCATTTCAGACACTAATCTACATGGTCCTCACATGACTTGACCAAGATTATGTCTGGACTTTAAAAGAGACTGTGACCTCTGAGTTTGTTTCGGCCTTTCTTCTCAGAGTAGTCAGATAGGAAACACCGACCTCACCAAGCTTATTTTTAATATTTTTTTATATGACGTGTAAAAGTGATTCCGATATCCTATTTACAGAATAAACAATTTCATTTCATTTCATTTCATTTCATTTCATTTCATTTCATTTCATTTCATTTCATAATATAAAAACTAGTTCTATACTTATAGATTACAGAAAATCCTATAAGTAAGAAGTCTATGGTGTTAAAATAACATGGTAAATCTCTCAATACCGTGCGTACAAACTTACATTTGCAGTTGGAATGTATGGCAGAACATGATCTTCAACTACTGTGTTTCTTCTTGGGATAAATTCTTCCCAACTACGGAACCATTCATTGTGCGTGGTCCGACACGCACTTGGAAGGTTTTTGTTTTCATAATAAATGTATACATTTATATATATTTATTTCATTCATTTATATAGTAAGTGAAAAGAAAAACAGTTTATTTGTTCCAGAAACAAGTGCATTCATAAAAAAGATAAAAGGCACCTGGAGTGTAGGCGACGCACTTAGTCAGCATTACAAACATACTGACTTTGATGGTATCATGTTAATTTGCAACGTGAGTATTATTACCATTAGAAGTTACAAACAATCTGGATTTTTCGTGTTCAAAGTGCTTAGGTATAGTAAAAAGTTTGAAAGTAACAATTAAATCATTTACATAAAAACATGCTGAACGCAGTTAACGACGGTGTTGAGCACGCTCGACATCCAAGCTTACAATCATCACGAGACCAAAATAAAACGTACAACTACTAAAAGCATCCCAAACGAGCAAAAGGAAAAACGTGTTAGCGAGGCGGGAGCCCGGGACCCGAGCGACCCGTGCCTCCCTCCTCGAAATGTAGAGCCGCGCCCCGCCCAGCGGTGCCTCGCCCCCTAGCGGTGCGAGGTCGGGGGGCGGACGTGGCCGCGCGTGACCCGCCGGACCGGGATATTTATGGCCCACGGGGTGACCACCACCGGTACCACCGTCCACTGGCTACACGCTAATACTCGTACAATAGTAACACATTATTGATTTTTGTAGTTCGCGATTATACTTATGCGACGGCAATACGCTGAGAATTATGCTAACGTGCCAGATATAGTTAAGTAAGTACCACGGTGTTGACACACGACTTGAGTCGTGTGCTGTTGTTACAGTGGTTACACCGCGCACGGATCACAAACATGTTTTGAATCTGTACTTAATTAACTCTATCAAACGCAGATTTCTGTAAATCTGAGATTCCACGTAATCTGAGTCATAATTGAAACAGTGTAACTGATGACGCTCTAAGTGAATATTGATCTAATGTACAGTTGTGTAGCTACGCAAGTAGCACTGCTGGTGGTGTCGGCGTGAGGGGACCGGTTCGTGGCAGTGTGCCGTGTGCCGTGGTCAGTGACTGCGACCCGCGGCCAATGGCGGCGCCGGCTGAGCCCCGCGTTATGCAACCATCATCCAGCTCGCCTGCGATTGGACACCACGCGACGTTCTAATCACGAGAGCATGGCACAGCATGGCCGAGCAGCGTCACGTTTTATTTGATTAGCTTCTCATCTATACCTACTGAATTTTTATCGTCGCGAGATGATAATAGGTTATGTCTGCAGCAGGTTTTGATTTCCAACGACTTGAGACCGGATGCAATTCGGAGGGAAGTGGCTTTATTCAAAGTAAGCGATAGGGACGGAATTTATAACATAAGTGTTATTTGACTTATTTTCACAATTGAACGTACTTGTCCTTCGATAAAGTGTATAAAAACAAAGACATTGTTCCGCGAGTCACGAGGCACCGCGTCGCGCGCCTCAAAGTGATTATGCGCATAATAACTAGCAGTAGTATAGTTTGAGTGGCTCACTGAGCAGCGGGACACGGTGACACCTCACCCACCTGATGAAGCTTCAGAAAGACAGAACCTCATGGCGGTCACTTGTGTGTTTCGAACGAATTGTTACTTTAGTCGTTTGAAAGAACGCCGCCGGATGTTATACCATACTGTTATACCTACAGTAAAGATAAAGATATAAAGATACAGATCATTTTATTTTGCAAATATGGGTAACAGCAAATTATGCCAAAAATATAAAAGTTCAGCCATATTTTACCACTTATGCAAAGGATTTAAAACATTCAACTTATAACTAAATAATTCAATATAATTCTAATATAGGTACTAATGTATGAGCAAAGTAAAAAAAAAAAATATATATACACTAGCTTAAAAATTATTTCTTAATTAGAAACTCTTTAATATTGTAATATGCTTTCGCCACTAAAAAGCTTCGGAGTCTCTTTTTAAATAATGAAAGTGGAAGCTCTTTCCATGTCTTTGGCAATTTGTTATGACTAGAGCCATGCAGTACACACTTTTGCGCATAAGTGCTGTCTTGGCTGACTCCAGACATAGCACACTATTATCGCGTCCATTGCGGGGTACTACATCTGATAGACGTCTAAAACGACTCGGATTAGTCTACAAAAACAGCTACTTCTAATATGTAAGTACAGACAAGGTAATGTTAATATTTTGTAATTTTTTAAGTACGGTTCACAACTATCACTGGGTTTAAGTTTAAACATCGCTCGAATGCACCTTTTTTGTACCTTGAAGGCGGTTTCTCTTTCCGTAGAGGTTCCCCAAAATATGATTCCATACCGTAAATGTGATTCTACTATCCCATAATAAGCAGTAAGAAGGGCATCCAAGCTTATTGGTGATAATGTGTGTAGAGCCTATGCAGATTTACTCGTTTTCTTACGTACAGTATCAACGTGTGATTTTATATTTAGTTTTTTATCTATTTCGAGAACCAGGAATTTTGTAGTTTCAACTTCTTCTATGGTATCATTAAACTACACAGACCGTAAAACACCCGTGTATGCGTGCTTCCTTGATCTGTCCAAGGCTTTCGACCTTGTAGCTTGTAGATTGATCTGTTGTGGAACAAGTTGAGGAGCATAGATTTGCCACCGGAACTCATCAACATGTTCCAGTACTGGTATGTGCAACATGTACCAGTCTAATAGTGATAGGTGGGAGGGGGCAATGTCGGATGCGTATCAGCTCGAGTGCGGAGTCAGGCAGGGTGGCCTAACATCTCCTACCCTGTTTAATTTGTATGTTAACGGGCTGATCGTGGCGCTCAGCAGTCAGCATGTCGGCTGTCACATTGACGGTACATGTGTCACTAATTTAAGTTATGCTGACGACATGCTGCTGATGAGCGCTTCGGTCTGCGGCTGGATTTAGCTGTTACACATATGCGAGGAATATGCTTGTGGTCACGGGTTTGTTGTATAAGGTAAAGAAGAGCCAGTGTATGATCTTTGAGACCGCCAGTGCAAAATGTCCTGGAACCATACCTCCGCGGTCTCAACTGGACTCGACTCAATGGGATTTCTTTGAAAAGGGTTAGCCAGTTTACATACTTGGGGCATGTTTTGACTGTCGACCTCAAAGATCACGCAGACATGGAACGGGAGCGGAGGGCGTTTTCTGTTAGAGCGTCTGCGGACGATCATTAACATGATCATCCGCAGATTTGCGCGGTGCTCTTATGAGGTTAAGGCTACGCTCTTTAGATCGTGTAGTACATCGCTGTACTCATGCAGTCTGTGGGCTCACTACTCTAATAGAAGTTACAGCGCCATCCGCGTCCAGTACAATAACGCGTTCAGGGCGGTGATGGGGCTACCCCGATACTGCAGCGCCTCGGGTATGTTCGCAGAGGCGCGCACCGATTGCTTTCATGCGACCATGCGCAAGCGCGCCGCGTCCTTGGTGCGCAGGGTACGGGTTAGCCCTAACATCGTACTGGCGATGATTGCGGGAAGGCTGGACTGCTCCTTCATTCGGCATTGTTCCAGCAGACATGTTGCTGTACCAGTGTCGGAGAGAGGTTATTAATTTTATTGTTTTTGATTATTTATTTAATTTTATTTTGATTTAATTTTATTTGATTTATATATTGCTCTCGATTTAACGTAATTTATTTTCATTTGATTTTATTTTATTTGATGTTTGATTTTATTGTATTTTAATTAATTTTATTAATTTGTTAATTTATGTTTGGCTATGGGTGTTATTTACCTGAGAATAAATGTTTTTAATTTAATTATTATAGTGAATATTTAAGTTAATACTAGAGGTCTGTTGTCTAAAATGGATAACTTTAGTTTTACCCAAAAATATTTTTAAATTGTTCGCATCTAGCCAGTTTACCGTTTTTGATCAATTCAGTTGGAAAACACAAGTCATATATTAATTTAAATAGATCGAGAAATTTGTCATATGGTTCATTCGGATCGACTGTGTCATAAATCTCTGCGAAAGATAGATTTTTTATATGATTTTTAAACTTATAAATATTGTCAAGACTGTAGTCTCTATGTACCAATAATTTACGAGACATTTGGTTTTAACTGGACAGTGAAGCAGCTGTGCCTTATGATCGGACAATGCCAACTCTATTACGTCAGTTTTACACATTTTACTAAAATTGTGAGAAAAGTTGTCTATATATGCAAGTCATACTCATGCGAGTCGGCTGCTTGCTAGTTTTAGGTTATAACTCATTAAAAGATATTCGAAAGCTTTTGAGTGGCTATTAGGTTTAAGCATGTCTATGTTAAAGTCTCCAGCCATTACAATGTTGTTGTATCGTGTGTGTGATATTTCTCGCAAAAGTGTTTCCATTTTATCAAAGTAGGAATTGAGATTATTTATATTTGGTACTCTGTAAATACAGACAACAATTATCTTAAGGGCCGAGTCACAACGGAATGGCAGCGGCTGCCAGCGGCCCCCTCGCCGCTGGCGGCCTCACGCGACCTCCAGATCCCACGCGCCTAGTCTCTTCTTGACTAGTTTAATTTCTACATAACATACGCGCGGCCGCCCGCGGTGCCTCGAGCGGCCTCGCGTCGTCGCTAGCAGCCGCCGGTAGAACCACCGACAAGATGCGCGTGGTGCGCGGCCGCTCGCGACCTTTTCAAGCTTTTCAAGCGATACTGGTCTTTTAAGTATGTAGATAAAGTTTAAAATTATTACACACTGAAAGTGCTCGCCGCTTTGCTGCCGGCCGTTACCATTCCGGTGTGACCCGACGCTAAAAGTGATCCATTTAGCACTGGAGTGTTACACAGCACAAGTTCATGCTTATTGCCTCCTCTTCAACACTGCATACCCAGTCAAAAGTCTCTTAAGTATTTTGTTAGCAGATGAAGGGAAGACACTTGACGGATTGTGATGACACGGGTGACTGGATATAAGAATAGAAATAAGGACAAACTACGAGCTCCCTTTCACCGGCTTCATAAGGTTCATAACTCATTTGTTGGGCTTGGTATAACCTTTTATAACAAGCTACCCTCTTCTTTGCTAAATTTGCCTTTTAATGCGTTTAAAATGAAAGTAAAATCCAAGCTTTGTTCAAAGGCATACTATTCTATCAACGACTACTTAAATGATAAGAATAGTTGGTCGCTGTAATTAACTCAAGACAATGTTTATGTTCTTTCTCCAGCTTACCTACTGACAAGTTATATGAGTTTATATAATTGTTTATTTTATTTGACTTTTTAAGTCAAGTTATTTTAATTTTTTGTTGACAAAATCTACTCATACAATGTTTTTTTGTATGAGTTGTATTGCAATATATGGTTAGCTAGTGACCTCGACAATTGATCATATTATTTATTGTTATTAGTAATTAACTGTTTGTTTATTTATTTTACATCGATGGTCCTAGTTTATCATTTATAACTTCCAGTTACAACTATATGTAAGCGGGCAGTGGAGGCTTTTTATTTAGATATTAAGTTCTGTTTGAGTTTTTTATTTCTGCCTGAGTATAGTTCTCGATGATTTTGTTTGGTATATTGGCGTGTGGTAGCTATTATATGGCTAATAATTTAAATTATGTTTTGTGTTGCGTAATGTAAATTATTTTGAATACTATTTACTATTATATAGAATCTTTTTTTTTTTTTGTTCTTCTAACTGAACAGACAGCTGTGCTGCTGGGGAGTTTGTTGCGCCACTTCTTCTTCCCAGCTAACGCACTAGGAAGTGGTGAAGGGTGGGCGTTTTGGGGGACTGTCTTAAGTAATTTTGACGTTCGAAAAGTGCTGATTCTCAGCCTAGTTTGAATAAATGACTTTTGAATTTTGAATAAAAGCTCTCCCTCAGACGTTTTTTGTGCAGCAAACAAGGGCCATCCATAGCCACTCCGTGTTAGTGAAGCAGCCCGTTCTGTGTCAGTAGGAACTCCTTTGATAAAAATCATAGGTAATCATCATCATCACCCTAATAGCCTTTACTCAACTATGTTGGGGTCGGTTTCAGTCGGTTGATAAAAATACCGAAGTCTTATTTAAAGCACCTAATCGGTAAAGCCTTCGACGAAATATGACAGTCAGCAACAAACTAAGTGGTTTATTATGAAAATGTTGGATGTGAACCTCTAATGCCGACGCACAGCCGAGCATGTCACCTAGCACTCGGTATAACACTAAGCGAAGCACCAAGCTGTGTGGCTTTATGCTAGGTGTAGTGATCCTGATCAGACAAGACATGAGTTGTCCGACAATGCACGGATGTGTCGGTGCGGGCGGACAATGCGCGAGTCGCTGTATCTCGACACGTTGTCCGACATGTTGTACGATATGTCGACATCTGTCGTTCACACATTAGTATTTAAGTGTGAGCGACTTTCTCCCTCCGCCCCACCAGAGAGTCATTAGGGATGGCTACATTATATGAACTTCACCCAGATGTGGGACTCGCGAGTTTTGCAATACTGCTTATTTGATTACTTACATGAATTCGCGGCGCTTATAAGGGTACACGAAATCAACTGATTTTCAAATTTGTTCATTAGTTGTGAGAAAGGGAAAAAGAATATAAACAAAACTATTTGTGATTAAGTTTAGTTCTTTGTTTGGCTGAAAGGGATTTTTCAAATATGTCAAGTATTCATGGAAAATCACAAATATTGCAACAAGTTTTCCGAAAAATGACGCAAGACTGACGTTTCTTCACAATTTTACAAGAAACAACTTTTGATTTTAAAAGTTTAAAAATATCATCAAAATCATTATATGGTCTACTTGCATGTTGCTGAACCACTTTTTTCAACTTTCATACAAAATATAGCAGAAAAATAAAGCAGAAAAAAATTTAGACCCTTTCAGTAATGTACGAGTATTTTTTCCTATTATATTGCAAACCATATCAAGAAAAAAAAATTACACACATTCGTCTTCAGCTATCCTTATCCCAAATTTTTATTTTATGATTACACTATAACATCATTAAGTAAATCACGGGCGATATAAAGCATATTTTCGAGAGCGCAAAACTGATGCAACTATTAACAGGTGCTCTGACAGACACGAATGGTTTAGACTCACATGCACAGACTTAATGTTTCAATTATTTCAAGCTTTCTTACAATTAGTTAAGATATTGACGAAAAAGGGTTTTTTTCGTGCACGGACCCTTAATGTGCACTAGGCCATAAAATTATAAAACGATAACTACGAGCCCTAGCTACCACTCACTCCTGATCACGTACTAAGTGAGCTACCACTCACTCCAGATCACGTACTAAGTGATCGTTTTCCCTACATACGGGAACTTTAACCAGTTTAGAGTGTACTCCTATAATGGGTGTTCACTTGTTCAGTTAAATGTTAACCAGTGTTATTTGGAGCCATTAATGGCAGGCTGTAAACCGAGAGCACATGTTATAAAATTCTTATCCCACACATCCGGAGCACAGCGCAGCGGTGGACTGGCGGAGCGGAGTTATCTTAGCTCCGGAACTTTAATGTGATATTTATAGTGAAGTTCATTAGAAGCTGCATGTAAAAGTGGATAGTGAGGAGAGGACAGATATCCGAATGTGAGGCGATGGGACTGTCGCATAGTGCGCCGGGACACCTTCCCATACGCGCGAGTGGCGCCCGCCAGCGCCCCCGCGCCCTCACGCCGCGCCCCCGCGCCTGGACCTCTCTCTGGCGCCGCCACTCTTAAGCCGCGACAAGTTTTGTTTTTTTGTGGCTCTCGATGTAGAGGTAATTAATTAGGGCGCGGGCTGTCTGTGAGAAAGCTACGCGGCCACTCGGCGACATCGACACCACTCGACAGATTTGCGAGCGACACTCGCGCCTGCTTGCGTGCAAGTTAAGTAATGACGACAGGTGAGGGCTTTTTATTTGTACAAAATCAATCGAGTTTTCAATTATTAAAATTGTACTAACTTTACACCTTTTAAAAAATTGTATCTTTATTTGAAAGACATTTATTTGCAAGACTTGTTGTTTATGTCCTGTCGGTTAAGCTGTTGGCAAACGCTTTGTTATCGCTCATCAGATGTTCTCGTCTGGAATGATATTGTTACAAAGGATTCAAGTATTTGCGTCCACATTGCGTGTGTCACGGCGGCGTCGTGCCCCACTGTGCTCTGTGCAGTTCTGCCATTGCGCAACCAACCCTTACTAATGACTCACTACTACTCGAGATGCGCCGATAAGCCTCCGAAATGAACCCGACGCGTTACACTGACCACACGGAACCTTTCGAGCCGTGCTTATTAATAACTCAAAATTATGAGGTGTGCGTGTATGAGTGTGTGTCGCTCGTGTCTGGGACACGCAGCGCCGGCGCGAGCGAGCAGGACGGACGACGTCTGTTTGTTGGCTATTAATAACAGAGAAACAAGGCGATCTGAGTGGATTAACACATTAACAGGTCCCGCGTCGCAGGAATAAAAGCATTCCCGCGGTGTATTGGTAAGAAAAAAATTGTGTGTGAGGACGCAGGCGCAGCAATTAGTAGCCGATGTAGCGCCGCAACGCGCGACCGCAGTATTGATTTTACGATCACCGACACAAAAATAATTATTTTGTTGATATACCTACTTATTCATCTAAATCTATTTACACAGGCATATGGAAGAGGGTGTAAAGTTCACTCATCCTCTATAGAAAAGGGAGGATCCTTCGACCAGACGGGTGCCGTGTCTGGCGGCCAGCCGGTCTCATTCCCATTTGCCATGATTAACCAGTTCGCCACAAAAAATAATAATAATGCCTGTTGTAAATGAAAGACGGGTTAAATCAAATTAATCATAGTGCCCTCTAGGCACTATGATTAATTTGTGACAAGTAACTACAGCTAGGTACTTAGGTAGGCACTAGAAACTACTTGTTACAATTTAGTAAACGGTCAGTCGGAATTTATTGTAAACCACAATGGTTAAATTTTATCAATTCTGCGAAAACACCATATTATACTGATCCGATTGACGTCTGTTGTTCTCAAATCCAACGTATCACATAGTTGTAACTGGGTGTTGGTTGTATGAGGACATCACAAGACCACAAGGTACGGCTAAGTCCGTCACTGCGGTTGCGGTCGCTCGGGTGGATTTAGCCGGGTTATCGTGAGATATGCATGCGCGCGCGTATTGCCTTTGTCCACACACAACACGCACTATCTGTGCCTACTGATAGTGTTAACATCGTTGTTTTGATCTTCCGATTCGTAAATGTGACATAATTACTATTTAACCGTAGGTATTAAGTAAGCAAAGCGATTGCATACTATAATATATACCTACCTACATATAATATTATAGGAATCTATATAATTGCTAAGAAAGAAGTCACGCGACTGACTTTTTAGTGTAGGTCCTTAAGCACTACGTAAGAGGCATACAAAAAATCCAGAATCCCATGACCTGCCGGCGCATTGGGAATGACTTTATTTCATTAAGGCTCTTAAAAACCAGACGAGTTAAAACAAGGGAGACCTTCAATCAAGCATGTTAAGAATAAAGGTAGGTAACTTATACAACATGGAATTGATTGAAATCAAATCAGAAGTCATTTATTCAAACTAGACTGCGAATCAGCACTTTTCGAAGGCCAAAATAACATTAGTCATTGAGGGTTAGTAAACCACATGACATAAATCTCGTATAAAAAGGTTGATAAATGAAATATGGAGGGAGGTGGAAGAGAGGAGAGCCCACCAGTTTACAGAAGACACTTTTCAAGTTCAATGTCGAACGTCTCGAAGGTTAAGGCGAAATTTAAAAAATATATGGTAAACTAGCTTTTGCCCGCGGCTTCGCCCACGTAAAGGTCGGAAAATATCCCACAGGGACGTACTACCGGCATTCAGAGTATCCAATGTCCTAACCCAGGTCTTGGCCTAGCCGTCTTCAACTAAGTCCGTTCAGCCGTTACGGAATCTTTTAGGGTTGCGTACCTCAAAATGAAATTGAAACCCTTAAAGTATGACTTCGTTGTTTGTCAAGAAAACCTTTTCTCAGGGACGCGTGGTTGGAGGCATCAAGTTGAAATAGATATCAAAAACTTTGATCTACGGGGTCCCTTGGATCTTGTAACGAAAATCAAACTTCCAAGTCAACGCAATAAAAAAACTAAAAAATAAAAAACCAAAGTCTATTTTGACCCAGCAGCATGAAGTTTGGCGAGAAACAAGGTCAGGTAAAGAGGAAAATGCGTAAATTGGTGAATAATTATATGTTATACGATCCCCGCTTCGCGAGGCTCCTATTTCTGTCTGCAGGGTTTAAAGGAACCTAACCTGTCCGAGTCAAGGTGCCCCAAGTCCCTTCCGTCTTTCTTTTTTAAGTAAAAAAAAAACAATATGTTTTTTGCAGTATTGTGACCTTTATATATATATATTTTTTTTTTGGGTGGGGAATTATTGAATAACTTCTCCCGCTCTGGACGGAGCGGGAGGGCGTGTTAGAATCTTGCTGACTAAAACCCGTATTCCTTCAGTTGCCTGCCCCTTTCGGGCTTTCCCGCGACCCCGGAGTATTGTAGTAATTGAGGACGCTAGCCCCCTGTCGCACTATTCCTGAAAACGGGTACTGAAGCGATCTAAAAAGTTAAACTTTGTTTGTTAACAGATTTTAACTATAGGTTAAAAACAAATTTGTGTAAACACCGTAAGTACCTATTCGATAAAATAAAAACCCACTTATTCCAAGAACATAAGGAGTTCACAGTGTAGTCGCCACTCGCCAGTGTACAATATTAAAATAGATTCTAGAACTTTTCGCAATTGATCCCAAAGAAGTAGTTCCTCTACTACATGTAGGTATAGTAAATGAATCGTTGATTTTGTTTTGGGAAGTATCTCAAACGAAAAAAATCAATCTAACAAAAACATGTTTGATGTAACAACTCAGAATCACGGGTTAAGGTAAACTCCACACGTTTTCCGCTAATTGTTTACATTGATCAGAACTTCAATATAAGTATTCCCGTCGTTTGAATCACCCCTTATCTGTTTAGGTACTCACTCTGCCTTTCATAGAATTCAATATTTCATGAGGAAAACTTTGTCATATACAATATTTTGTTTATTTAATTTGTTATCCTTATAACATTTAGTAGGTAAATTGTAAGTAGTTAACTTTGGTAAGGATAATTTAGTAGACATTCTTTAATATTATCATTTGTAGAATAGTATAACAAAACATTTTATCACAACAAATAATAATCTGATACTTACATAATGTTTACTTCATCAAAACAATTAAGGGATACATATTTTGTAGAATACTGATGGAATTTAAATAAGATGAGGTTCCCTTAGATCTTCAACTTAATTCAGATGAGGTTCCCTTAGATCTTCAACTTAATTCAGATGAGGTTCCCTTAGATCTTCAATTTAATTAAGATGAGGTTCCCTTAGATCTTCAACTTAATTAAGATGAGGTTCCCTTAGATCTTCAACTTAATTCAGATGAGGTTCCCTTAGATCTTCAACTTAATTAAGATGAGGTTCCCTTAGATCTTCAACTTAATTCAGATGAGGTTCCCTTAGATCTTCAATTTAATTAAGATGAGGTTCCCTTAGATCTTCAATTTAATTAAGATGAGGTTCCCTTAGATCTTCAATTTAATTAAGATGAGGTTCCCTTAGATCTTCAACTTAATTCAGTGGAAAAAACCAGCCAAGTGCGTGTTGGACCACGCACAATGAAGGTCCGTAGTTGGAATGAATTTATCCCAAAAACAAACTTAACCTTGTAGTTGAAAAACATGCTCTCCTATGGGACAGCATGGTTTTTTTATTGACCGTGACGTATATCGATGTCTGAATCGATATACATTACGATCAATACTTCAACTGCAAATGTAAGTTTGTAATCGGTTTTTTTTTTAAATAAAACTTCAAATTAACAATTTTCAGACTTTTTCCACTACTTGTGCTTTGAGAACTTGCAACCTGCCAAATGTCATGATAAGTAAATGTAAATAGTAAGTGGTAAGGCTGCGTTTCCACCAGAGATGTGCGATATAATATGCGTAACGAGGAATGTCCGTAAAACTAACCAATAACATCGCTTCACTGTCTTAGCATGAGCTAGGCTAGCGTTGTTATTGGTTAGTTTTACGGACATTCCTCGCTACGCATCCTCGCTCATCTCTGGTGGAAATGCAGACTTAGGAGCCTGAAAGGTTGAGGTTTATTTGCGAGTATCAAAAAAATTCGTATAAATGGCCGTATTTTTTTATTGGGTTGACTTAGAAACTTGCATATTTTATAGTTCCAAGGGACCGTAGACTTAGTATTTGATATTAATTTCAACTTGATACCTCCATACGTTCCTGAGAAAAAGGGGCTTGACAGACAGACAGACAGACTGAAGGACAAGGAAGTGATCCTTAAGGGTTTAGTTTTTCCTTTTAAGGTATGGAACCCTAAAAACACACTGTAAGTAAATTTTGTTGTAGATATTTGGGATACCATACCACCTACCAACCTTATGGAGTCATGTTCCATTTTAAATCAAAATGTATGTAATTATAACCTTGTCTTGGTCACTTATATTACAAAAAATTGCAAGCAGCTCTGTGTACATATACATATTACTAAAACTTGCTGAATGATTCAAATAAGACCACTTTGCTAAAGCGAATGATTTATTTGGGGAAGGCTTATCGCCTTGAGACAAAATGTTTGCCAACTTTCAACTGCATCGCTTATCTGTCATTGCTTAATTTTTAATAATAATAATAATAATAATAATAAACAAAAATCACTGGCAACACAAAAACGTCAACACGTCAGAAAAATAGTTCCCTGAATTTTCATAGTTTTATTCACGACGCAGTATTTTTTTTTGTTATATCAGAACCCGAAAACAAGCTTAAA
This sequence comes from Agrochola macilenta, assembly GCA_916701695.1. NCBI lineage: Eukaryota > Metazoa > Arthropoda > Insecta > Lepidoptera > Noctuidae > Agrochola > Agrochola macilenta. Next base: position 611,374 of record OU753554.1, on the reverse strand, counting down.
ACCTTTAAATCAAAATAAAACATAAAAAATAACAAAATGCACCACATAAATAGACCTAATGAAAAAATATCATAACGGAGGTGAAGTGACAGATGTCACCTCCAATAAAAGCTATGAAAACGGAATGAAAACTAAATGTTGACGAGATCTGCTGCACGAGCACGCCCACCACCTCCGGACTCGTCGCTCAGCTCCGCCTCGCCGCCGCCGGTATCCAGCCCCATCGTGAGCGCTGTGACGACAACGGCCGCGGTAGTTGTGTCGAGCTCGAGTGACGAGTATTTTTCCCCGCCGACGTCGCCAACACCTGTACGTCGGCAGGGGAGAGGCCGGCCACCGAGAAGCTTGGGACTTAGGGGCCAACCGGCCTCGAGCCGGGTCCCCGCTGCCGGTGGTTGTGTGCAGCGCATGAGATGGACTCAGTCTATGAACGAGAACGTCATGCGCGCATATTACGGGTCTACAGAGGGAGGAACTAACCTCACTGCGTACCGTGTTAGGATGCTGTCTCTATTTCAGGAACTAGAGCCAACCGTCAACGTCTCGGCCCAACGACTGTCGGATCAGGTGCGTGTCATCCAACGCAATCATAGGTTGGACGATGCCGCACTTGATAGGCTGCGCTCAGAGGTACTGAGCAACCATATCGTATCAACTCCGGCACAAACCGCGGCACAAACGTCAAATACTGATGCAATCCCGCCGCGGTTCAATCATGGTGTTGCAGAAGAGGATGATAGGGTTGACACAGTAAGTAGCCAGTGCAACGTCCGACTGAGGAGCGCACTGGAGGATGCGTTGCGCGAGTATAGGCACACCCCGACCGAACTTAGACCCCGACTTCCACGCTTACCCATGCACAAAAAAAATAGGGCGCTGGTGTGTGCCTTGGACTCGCAGCTTAAGAATTTCTTCGAGAGCAGCGAGGATCTCATTGATACACACTCGATCCTGTATTGTGCGGCTGTTGCGGCATGTCGTTTAGCTAACGTCAAGTTCCCAAACTGTGACGGAGCTACTCGACCAAAACCAGCCGTACCAGCCTGGCAGTGCAGGATCGAGCGACGTATTGATGGGACCAGGGTCCTCATTGGCAAACTATACTGCTTCAGGGAGGGCAATACACGACCACGAGTGATGCGCTTTGTAAGGCAGGCATTCTCGGGGACTGGAATCAGTCCTCAAGAATACATGTCCCGTGTTACAGAGCGCATCGACTTCCTGAAGCAGAAAGTTTGTGCATGGGCGAGCCGAATTCGACGGTATAAGCGGCGGGTTGACCGATACACGCAGAATCGCATGTTCCAGAGCGATGAGAGGTGGGTATATAGAGCTTGGGAGCGGCCTGAACAAAATGTGACAGACGTGTGCCGCCCAGATGATGCCGCCACGAGTGCATTCTGGCGCAGCATATGGTCGGTACCCGTCTGTCACGCTGAGGCTGGCTGGATGCAGGATGTCGAGCGAGTGTGTGAAACTATACCAGAAATGGATAAGGTGCAAATCACGCCATTAGATATAGCCAGTGCAGCCCGTCCGTTACCGAACTGGAAATCACCGGGACCGGACGGACTGCACAACTTTTGGCTAAAATGGCTAATTAGTTCACACACTTGCCTGGCATCTCAATTCCAGTCATCCTTAGAGACTGGGTCGCTACCACAGTTCCTTACAACAGGCGTTACCCACCTGCTCCATAAGTCAGGTAGTCCCGCGGAACCCAAGAATTATAGACCGATCACATGTTTGTCGACAGTTTATAAACTTCTTACATCCATTTTGAGAGCGAAAATTAACACACACATTGACAATAACTCGGTTATGTCTGCCTCTCAAAATGGATGTAGGAATGGGTCCCGCGGAACTAAGGAGCTACTCCTCATCGACATGGCCATAAGCCAACAGGTTCGTCGATCCTGCAAGGATCTGTCGATATGCTGGATAGACTATAAGAAGGCCTACGACTCGGTGCCACATACATGGCTCATGAGGGTGCTGGAGTTGTACAAGATAAATGCAACTCTGCGCACCTTCCTGATGTCGTGTATGGGGCAATGGAGGACGGTCCTTCGCTACCCAGGATGTCGACAGATCCAGGGGAATGATGAGCCTGTATGGATTAAACGGGGAATATTTCAGGGCGACAGTTTGAGTCCACTTTGGTTCTGCTTAGCCCTGAATCCTCTAAGCACACTGCTAGAGGATTCAGGTCTAGGCTATCGGTTAAGGAGAGGTGGTCAGGTCATATCTCACCTCCTCTACATGGATGACTTGAAACTCTTTGCCCCCAACAAATTGCGACTGATGGAGCTACTGAAGGTAACTGAAACATTCAGTAGCGCCATCAGGATGGAATTTGGTGTGGACAAATGTGCAGTCATGCATGTAAAGCGAGGGGAGATTATGGAATCCGAGGGAACTCAACTCTCGGACTCCATACACCTTAGATCCCTCTCCTCAGCCGAAAGCTATAAATATTTGGGTATGTCGGAAGCGTTAGGCATCAACGTTGCTGACATGAAGCAATCGTTGAAGGAGCGCTTCTTTGGTCGCCTGAAGAAGGTTTTAATTAGCCTTCTTTCGGGCGGAAACAAGGTGCGCGCCTACAACGGTTGGGTCATGCCGGTTTTGATGTACTCTTTCGGCATACTCAAATGGACTCAGACCGAACTCGACGCCCTGGACAGAAGGGTCCGTACACTCCTGACCGCAAACCGGATGCATCACCCACGTTCATCGGTGATGAGACTGTACATCCCGCGGAAGTGCGGGGGTCGAGGCTTTTTAAACGCTAAGACCCTCCACAACCGCGAGGTATGCAGCCTCAGGGATTATTTTTTTAAAGCCGAAGTGGGTATGCACCGGGATGTGGTCGCAGTGGACAAGGGACTCACCCCGCTCTCCATGGCTAAAGAGAACTGGCGCAAACCTGTAATACTTACTACAGATGACCGCAAGGAGGTATGGCAGAGCAAGGAGCTTCACGGGCGCTACTATCGGGCTCTTCATGAGCCTGGTGTAGATTTCTTAGCGTCCGTATCCTGGCTACGTTTCGGTGACCTTTTCGGGGAAACTGAAGGTTTTGTCTGTGCAATTATGGACGAAGTTATCTTGACGAATAACTATCGGAGACATATTATGAAGGACGGGACGGTTGACGTGTGTCGGGCATGCCATCGTCCGGGTGAGTCCATCAGACATATTATCTCTGGTTGTTCGCGTCTAGCTAACGGCGAGTACTTACACAGGCATAACCAAGTGGCCAGGATTATTCACCAGCAACTTGCTTTGAAATATAAACTTGTTGACTCTGAGGTACCGTATTACAAGTATGTGCCCGACCCAGTTCTCGAAAATGACCATGTCACGTTGTACTGGGATCGGTCTATCATTACTGACAGGACTATTGTAGCCAATAAGCCTGATATAGTGGTGATAGACCGATTAGCGCGCCGCGCAATGATAGTCGATGTTACCATCCCGCATGACGGGAACCTCGTGAAAGCTGAGAAAGAGAAACAAATTAAATATCTCGACTTAGCACACGAGGTTGTCGACATGTGGGATGTGACCTCGGCTATCATTGTGCCGATTGTCGTAACGGCCAATGGCCTGATTGCGGAAAGCCTCGACCAACATCTCTCGAGGCTGTCGTTAGGCGGTTGGATCAAGGGCCTGATTCAGAAGGCAGTACTACTCGATACGGCTCGCATTGTGAGGAGGTTCCTGTCTCTGCAGCCCTAACCACCGGTAGCTTGGACCCTGCTCCCGACACCGGCGGACATCTATTTTTTATATTTTTAAATGTTTTTTTTTTATATCGTTTTTTAAGAAATATTTAAAAATGTAAATAAATAAGAAGACAAAACAAATAAACGAAATAATAATAATATCAGCCTGTTACTGTCCCACTGCAGGGCAAAGGCCTCTTCTCATACAGAGAAGGCACGAACATTGATCACCACGCTTGCTCAAGACGGGTTGATGATTTCAGATTTATATTAACTATAAGTCCAGGTTTCCTCACGATGTTTTTCCTTCACCGATGTCAATAATGTCCAAGATAAACTCAGAAAGTACATATGAATTGAAAAAATCACATTGGTACTTGCCCGGATTTGAACCCACAACCTCGTGCATGAGAGGCGAGGCCTTAACCACTGGGCCATCACGACACTAATTTTTAATACTTTGTACTTAATGTAGTATGTATAGTTATTTAATTCTAGGTACATTGTCTTCACATATAATTTTGTACAAAATATTGTACAACATTTTGAAAGAGCAACTACGGCGTTTTTGGTCATTCTTCTCCATATGAAACTACCTTTTGGAAGGGGTACCTACTTAGAAGCAACTATATTTTCTTGTAAATTTTGGGTTTTAAAAGTGCCTTTTACCTAAGAACTCATACTGTACAAAGTCATGAACTCGGCGACAGTTGACGACCGCCACCCGGCAGACACCCGGTGAACCCTCAGAGTGTCCCGAGCCTGGTCTGTGCGTTAGTGGCGATGGCGACTGCGGTCGTTTGATTAAATTTGGAAATTTATCGACGGGTTTAATTGCGGCGGCGGCGGCGGAAGTGCAGGCGCGGGCGAGAGCGGGCGAGAGCGGGCGGGGGCGCGGAGCAGGGTGCGGGCGCGGAACACGGAAAGGCTTTTGAGGCGGCGCGACACAAGCACCGGCAGGCGAGCGACACACCGGCCGCTCGGACACAGAACATACCGGGAGCCGTTACGGGTTACTGTATGACACCATTCATACTACGAGTATTGTTATAGATTCTGGTATCACTCATACTCATAGGTCAGTCACCGCAGACACAAAAATCGCGTTAGGTTAGGTTAGGTTAGGAACAGGCACTGTACTGATTTTTTGGGATGTTGTTAATATTATTGCTTTTGGGTATTTTAGCCGTTGTACAGCTAAAACATAATATTAAACTTATTGTAAAAAAAATAGTAAAAAAAACAAAAAAACACGCCTTTTACACGCACAAAAAATTATAAAATGATTGCAGTAATCATTGAGGAGGGAGGCTAAGTAACAACAGCCGCACTGGTCGATCTATCAGGTTAAGCTACGCTTGCCGGGGTTGGTCAGTGGATGGGTGACCATCTTGACATACCGAGAATCCTCCGTGCCTCGGAAAGCACGTTAAGCCGTTGGTCCCGGCTGTCATTCCTGGATCTTTGACAGTCGTTACGAGTCGTCAGAAGCCCGAAAGTCTGACACCAGTCTTACCAAGGGGTATCGTATTACCCAGTTACTGGGTTGTGGAGGTCAGATAGGCAGTCGCTCCATGTAAAATACTGGTATTCAGCTCCATCCGGTTAGACTGGAAGCCGACCCCAACATAGTTGGGAAAAGGCTAGGCAGATTGATTTTGAAGTAATCATTGAATATAAAGGTCCCTTCTTCATATTTAATGATTAAATCAATCAAGCTGCATAGGTACTTACTTATATATATCGTAACTGGTACAAGTTAATTTAATTATTTTATAATTTTAGGTGTGTGTAAAAAGCGTGTATTTTTGTTTTTTTTTAATTACAATTTTTATTTTTTACTTTATAGTCTTTATATTCTTCATTTCGTTAATAAGCCTAAAGACAACGAAGCTATGATGACCGGTTTACTAGTAGCCACTAAAGAAAATCACTATCCGTCTCCTGGCTCCATCATCAGATCCTCAACACCAAGTGCAATCTATTGGACTCATCAAAACGAATCATACGACCTGAAACTCGAAGGGTTTACTAATAGCCACTAAACAGTTCCACTATCCACCTCCTGGCTCCATCATCAGACCGTCAACACCAAGTGCAATATACTGGACTCATCAACACGAATCATACGAATCGAAGCTGGAAACTTGGTTTTACAATATTGGTATCTATCGTAACAACATCCCAAAAAATCTGTGCAATTATTTGCGACCGATGTTGTTTTGAATGACTGGCCAGTTATCACTACTGTTGACGTTTAGGTACTTTCACAAAATACCGTGGGTACAATGCAAATACAGAAATAAGAAAATTTTATTTATGTCTCGTGATATAATATGTTTTGATTTAAAATCACATAGACATTCAAGATGATTAATCATAAGTACATATTATTTTCATATAGGTATGAATGAGAATAACTAATTAATGTCCAAAATTGAAAATTGATTGATCAAGTTTACCTATTCATTGCATCAATCTCTCACGTAGTCGAGTTTGATGTCATGTGTGTGGAATGTTGCACTCGCTCCCGGTGTGTCCCGTAGCGTGAGTGTCACATAGCGCCGGCGCCCGCGCATACCCCGCACCACCCCCGCGCCGGCGGCGACACACGAAATTGATATTGCTCTTAAATTAGGAGCCGGGATGGTCGCCGATGGGACACGCAGATAGCACTAATGTACTTGTAGTACAAATGTGTCGGCTCTCACACTCTCATCACACGAGCGCGGCAAGGCATTCACTGTGACGACTGTGACGACGTGTCACAGTGAGCAACTGTGCAGTCACTTAGGTATCGCACCTACACTATTAGACCTAAGGGAATGATGACACTTAAATTCGGAGTAATTTCATGACAATTCATATTCTTGCACATTTATTATATCTAACTAATTTATTCACGCGCATGCTTCAGCATCAAGTTAGCTAAAATAGTCAATCTGCCTAGCCTTTTCCCAACTATGCTGGGGTCAGCTTCCAGTCTAACCGGATGCAGCTGAATACCAGTATTTTACATGGAGCGACTGCCTATCTGACCTCCACAACCCAGTAACTGGGTAATACGATACCCCTTGGTAAGACTGGTGTCAGACTTTCGGGCTTCTGACGACCCGTAACGACTGTCAAAGATCCACGAATGAAAGTTAGCTAAAATAGTCAACTATCATTAATCACCCTATCAATCAACATGCCAAACTATACCTGTACAATGTAATTCTTTTGTCGTCCTGGGTACTGACCCCAATGGAGTTGATCGAAGGCCTTAAGTCTGATAGTGCCCCCGGATGGGATAATTCAAATTCAAGTAATTTTATTCAAATAACATAGTCTCATAATAACTTAGGCATAACATTTAGAAATAAAATGAAAATTACGATCAAAATTCAAATCAAAATTAAAACTCAATTTATAACTTAGTTTATTGTGCTTATCGAATATTTCGGGACATCGCCAAGCGGTTGGTCGACTCTTCACGTGACCAGAGGGCTGGCCAATTCTAAGGCCAAAGAATTAGCATTGCCATCCAACGTGGCAATGCTGCCAGCCTTTTGGGCACTTTTCCCGCTGACAGCGATGCGGACGAATTTTTGATGCCCAATGAGCTCTTCCCTTTATTTTATTTTCTTATTTTTTCTCTTTACATTCTTGTACATAATATATATAATAGTTAGTTGTAATATAAATTGTATTATAACTTAAGTAAATTGAAATTAAAAAAAAAAACTCGATTTTAAATTAAATTAAAATGTCTAAAAAAAATTTGATTATATTGTTCGTCAAAGAAAGAAAACGAGGTAACACGCTTGGAAATATAAATTTAACTGATTATTCAATTTAATTTCTAAAGCACACACGAAAGGAAGTTGTTCCAGTAATAATTCACCTTGCAAACCTCTGCTTTCAAACTGGCACCTTCCCAGATCTACTGAAATATTCCTTTCCTTCTTTTTTTTCAAGGCTTATCCACTGAGGATGCAGTTACAGCACTGCGTTTTCTATTAGTACTTGAACAACTTAACACCGGCAATAAATGCCTGACTGTATTCCTGAACCTTAAAAAAAATTGACACCGTCTATGTCCCTGTAATAAGAGAAACCCCCTGAAGTTGGAAGCAAAGGGTTAAAGTGGGTGAACTGACCAGTAGTGACGCTGAGGTCACATACCGCGTTCCCCAGGTCAAAGTCAAAGTCAAAGTCAAACCATTTATTTCAAATAGGCCCATGCAAGGCACTTTTGAACATAAAAAATTACAAAAAATTGAAATTGATTGCCCCTTCCAAAAGGTAGTTTTCGTATGGAGAAGAATGGGCAAGAAACTCCGAGTTTTGTTATTTTTAAATGAAATTATAGACGTTTGAAGTTTTGGCAAAGACAAATTCCGAAAAAAATATATTTAAAAATCCTTGTGGGTCTTATTATTGGACCTAAACACGGAGTAGACGTCCCCACGGATCCGCCATTTTCGTATGTTCAACCTTCTGCCGAACACCCTGTATAAGTAACTCAGACTAAATATCTAGGTGTGTTAGTTGATCAGCGGTTATCGTGGTATCCACATCTTGAACAGGTCTCAAATAGGGTTAGGAGAGCCGGATCATTAAAATACTTAAATATTACCAGTAAACGAGACTCCCCAAGACATGTTCTTAATGAGATCTACATGCATCCCTATTTGGGGAGGTGCAGCGAAAACTAATTTTATAGACGTGGAGCCAGCCCAATGAGCTCTGTTAAAGATAATGTTCAGTTTAATTGAAATAAAGAGTTTGAAAATGAAAGACGTACCCAGTAAATGGTAGTTTTAAAGTAGGTACATAGTGCTCACACATGTGCTTAGCAATTATATAATACTAAGAGATTGAATTTATACAATCTAAAGATAGTCTTCCAATCTTCAGCAGCTCCAACAATATTTTCGAATGCTAATCAATACCCGTTTGAATTAATTGCTTCCTATTTCTAGTCGAACAATGGTAGACACCATTGTAGGATCATCTCTTTTACTGAAAAAACTTACATTTTTCCTAACGTACATGATGTTGTCATAGATATATTGACAAGGTACCGTCATGATGTTAATATCTTTAAACAGAATCGCGTCTGCGGAGGCCATGTATTGCTCTGATGGCTCTTTTCTGCAGAATAAAAAATAGACTCGATATCTGCAGCCCGTCCCCATAGTAGAATACCGTAAGACATGATACTATGAAAGTATCTGAAATAGACTAACCTCGCGGTATGTGCGTCAGTAAATTGACGGATTTTTCTCACAGCATATGACGACACGGTTGGCGCAGTGGCTGAGTGATCGACTGCTGCGCAACGTGTCGCGGGTTCGATTCCCGCACGGAACAAATATTTGTATGATGTTAGTGTATGTGAGTTTCTATGTTTGTAAATGCACCCACGATACAAGAAGAAATTCTTAGTGTGGGGTGGGATGTTTCAAAGCTTAAAAAAAAAAAAATGCTGCTGAACTTAGGCGTCCTGCAAGAGATGTTAAATGAGGACCCCATTGCAGCCTTGAGTCGAGCGTAATCCCCAATAAAACAGTTTTATCGACGAATTCTAGTTTCTCCCTATTCAATACTATGTCACAATCACTGCTTTTAACGTTCGGTAAAACAAATCTTATGCATTTAGTTTTTTTCCCATTTAATACTAAATTATTAGCAGTGAACCAATTTTTCCCTTCTTCCAGATAAATCGAAATTGCTATACTGGTCGGACACATGCGAGCGCCCGGCCGGCAATGTTTGTATGAAAATCCATATCTGTGAGTAAATTACTATGAAAACTCAATCTGTCGTGTTATTAAAAAATAGAATGAACTTTTTAGTTCAACACATGGCAACCAAGGAGGTAACTCATCGAGATTTTATTTAAATTTCGATTTGGTTTGTGAATAGAGCTTTAAACCAAAGAAGAAACAAAAGAACATATGGGCGCGTGAAAAAATACCTATCGTTGTTGGTCATTGATTCTGGAATTTAAATATAATAAATTTGGGATTACTGCTTGATTTCGAATGTCATATGCCCGATGGCTGATTCCCCGAAGTCATCGGATCTAACGTCCGAATTGCCGAAATTCCATATCATCGATGTACCACAATTTCGAATAGCCATTAGATCGAGTGTTCGTTTCGCCGAAAAGCCATTGCGACGATAGTCCTATACGACGAATGTCTCTTGGATCGACGTGCCAGTAAGTCCACGTGCTCCACGAGGTTCCACCGGCTGTCGAGGACGAGTCCCAGGTAATTCATCGTCGACTCGACACCGATGTGAACCCCTCCCGCCGTTATCTGGGAACCCGACAGTGGTGCGTTCCGAGGACCAAAGAAACACATGGCCTCGGACTTGTGCAAAGCCACCTCGAGTCCTAGTTGCCGGATCCTATCGACGATTGTCACAACCCAACGTGTCGCCAGTTCGGCCGCCGCCTCATGCGACCTCCCCTGCACCAAGACCAGCGTGTCGTCAGCGTAGCAGACTATGCTGACGCCGCTAGGGATGTCGGCGCGCAGCACCCAGTCGTAACCGATGTCCCACAGATGCGGCCCCAGGACCGATCCCTGTGGGACACCGCACGACATCTCTCGCCGCTTCCACTCTCCGTGGTGACCGGGGTAGATGACGGCCCTGTCCGTCAAATAGGCCTCGACCACTCGACAGAGGTAGGTCGGCATCCGGTGATACCGGAGTGCCTCCCTAATGCAACTCCAGGGCAGGGTTTTGCAGGGTATTCCAGGGTTTGCATGCCTTAGTTAAGGTAGTTAGTATAAGGATCATTTTAAACTTAACATCTGTAACTTGTAAGGTAAATGTACCAATACTCGTCGGGTTTTGTAATTCACTGACTTTAAAGAACTGCTGTGAACAACTGTGTGAAAAGTATTCAATTTAGAATTAGAGGTTTGCACCGGAGCAGTGAGTACCGGAGAATAACCGGTGATTTACCGGTAAAAGTACTCGATTGAAATAATCGGTAATTAACCGATTGATCTCCGGTGATCGACGCATCCATCTTATTTTTTATATACAGGGTGGCAGGGACATCGACGCGAAGCCGGCTACCATGGATTCAGTACATGATTCTGAACCCCACTACTTTGAAATTTTTCGTCGGTTAATTTAAAAAAAATCTGCTGTTTCATAGAAAAGTGCAATACCTACGCAGTCAAAATGTATGGAGCAGCTGTTTTTTTTTTTATTATCCGACGAAAAGTGAATCCATGGTAACAGGCTTCGCGTCGATATCCCTGACACCCCGTATAATAAATTTACACAAATAAAATACACATTCAACAATCTGTGCCTGCTACTTCTGTAAGGTTAGAGAGAGTATTTTCGGCGACAGGACAAATACTAAATGATAGAAGAAACATGTTACGCTATGACGCTGTTGACATGTTGTGTTTCTTAAATCAAAATCAGCATTTGTTGTCTTTATAAAACGTTTTTTTTTTTAAATAAGTGATTATATAAAGTATATCAATTGATTATTCTTATTTCTTCAGTTTTAAAACAAAATTTCTTTATTCTCCGGTGACCTCCGGTTTTTCACCGGAGATTGCCCAATCACCGGTGAATTCAATCGGTTGTTAAGATCTCGCTCCGGTGCAAACCTCTATTTAGAATACAACTTTTTGCATAACTAAATGGGAAATTTATCCGTTATTCTAAGTAACTAATTAATTTCTATAACTTGGAGTGATAATAAATAGTTATTAAACCAAATGTTAAAAAAAGCGTCCAAGTGCGAGTCGGATTCGCCCATGAAGGGTTCCGTAGCGGCAAGTGTAAATTGCGGTTTACGATTTATGACGTATTAAAAAAAAACTACTTACTAGATCTCGTTCAAACCAATTTTCGGTGGAAGTTTACATGGTAATGTATATATTTTTTTTAGTTTTATCATTCTCTTATTTTAGAAGTTACAGGGAGGGACACACACATTTTACCACTTTGGAAGTGTCTCTCGCACAAACTATTCAGTTTAGAAAAAGATTATATTAGAAACCTCAATATCATTTTTGAAGACCTATCCATAGATCACACGTATTGGGCTTGATGATTTTTTTTTTTTAGTTTCTGTTCTAATTATGGGATACCCCCAAAATGTATTATTATTTTTCTATTTTTGTTTGAAAATCTTAATGCGGTTCACAGAATACATCTACTTACCAAGTTTCAACAGTATAGTTCTCATAGACAGACAGACATGACGAATCCATAAGGGTTCCGTTTTTTGCCATTTGGCTACGGAATCCTAAAAAGGGCGATTTGTATCAGTAGGTCAGATTTGTACTATTAAATTAAATTCTAATATATTTTTTCCTATAAAATTAAGAGATCAGAATCACAAAATCTGTTTTTATTAGAATAAATTTTGACGCGAAAACATGTTTTCGCTCGGGGTTCTGGTTGGTGGCAAGTTGAATATTTCTGAGCGACAAAAACATGTCAGATTTCAACCGCTAATAACTACGAGAATTTCAATGCTAGAGTAATAGTTGAGTATTCAAAAAATAGGTTTTATTTGTACCAATTCTGAGGCAGAATATACTCGTAGTTAGCCTATGATGTCATATCGCAAGTGCAGGCGCATGCACTGATCCTCTATTCTTCACTATGTGTCGAAATCCCAATTCGTATAGCGCAATAACATGTCTAGCTAAAACCGCGATTCTGATGGTGCCATTGACAAGAATTGACGAAGCGCTATCCAGAAACTTATGAGAAACGACAGAAAAATTGGCCAAAAAAGGGTTAAAAATGCATTTGAAGTTGACTGTAAAATCATTTTAGATGTCGTCTCGTATCGGCCGTAAATCTGAACTGAAAAATGTCACATACCGTGAAAGGTTACTTCATAAGGAATGCAACATTGTTTAACATTAGGTGCCTTCTTTTATCTACAGGTCGGTACTTACGAGTATCAGTACAACAGTAACAAATGATTAGGTACCTAAAGTAATAATTTAGTATAGTAGGTAAACCTAACTTAGGTTGTCATTTCAGATGATTAATATAACAATTGACTTAATAAAACCAATACTTCACTTTAATCATTACAAATACAATACCATCAGTTCGATAAGTTACAAACTTAACGAGTAAAAGTTATACCTTGACCGTAATACATAAAGCAATCAATAATTGCATTCATCAGTCTTGAATATCATATATTATGAGCATAGGATCATAAATAGAAGTAAAGAGGAACGAAGTATCGAAGCGTGATGAATTGGACATTACATGCAAAATGTCAAAGTTTAAAAAAGCTTTAAAAGCCATAAATATCCAAGCCTTAATTCTATAATTTTGTCGGTTGTCTTTTATGGTTATTATTTTATTTTTATTTTTAATGTTTTTACTATTTTGTTTTGTATTTCATTTTATTTCCATTTCTGATATCATGTTATATGTTGTGATTTATTCATTATTATATTTTCGCTTTGTCAAATTTAATGTTGTACCTAGATTATAAGAGAATGATGTGGTCTCCTATAATTGGAAGCGCACACTGTATTTGTCCCTATTCCTAGACTGTAAACTTGCATGTAATTGTGTAGCCTCTGTAGGAGATCCAATAAATAAATAAATAAATTGGAATCGCCAGCTATGGTTAGGCTACGCCGTTCGTAGACTTTCGTAGCACTGTCGTAGACGCGTAGAGACTTTCTACGGCGCGGCAGTGACGTAAGTAGTAACATATTTTTAGCTTCCTGTTAACTACTAAAATTTTATTAAGTTTGTGTTTTTCTGATATTTATTATAGACATACTTGTATTGACATTACATATAAATTGTTAGTTTATTTAAGATTCCTCTACTAATATTTTAATTTGTTTATTTTTAGTAAATTACTAGCTGCCCGCCCCGGCTTCACACGGGTAGCATTAAGTACTTATCTACGGTGCACCTACCTACCCTACCTATTCACACTACCTACCCTACCTACCTAGACCTAGTTTTTTTTTTTTTTTGAGGGTGGGAATAACTTCCCACCTTCTTCAGCGGGAGAAGTTATTTGATAACTCAAATAACTTCTCCCGCTCTGCGCGGAGTGGGAGGGTGTGTCAGACTTTTACTGACTAAAACCCACCCGTGTTCCTTCCGTTGCCTACGTGCCGGGGCCGCGATATCCCTTTCGGATAAACTCGCAACCCTGGCAGGTCGCCCTAGCCCTAGGTACCTTACCTACCCTACTTAGCCTACTTACCCTACCTACCCACCTACATACCCTACCTACATACCGTACTTACCCTGCCTACCCTACCTACCTACCTATCCTATCTACCTACCTACCTACCTACCTACCTACCTACCTCTGTCTGCCTTAATCGAAATCCTATTAGTAGCATAACGTAATGATTGAATACTATCGTGAATGCATGCAAGCCTAGTACTTTTTGTTAGGTTAGCTCAGAACGGTCTTGATAAATATCTACTTTTCCGTTGGATTTTCCAAAAAATTTAATACTATCGTGAATTCATGCAAGCCTAGTACTAAATTTTCATCCAAATCCAGTCATCAGTTTTTAATTTCCCATACAAACTTTCACCCCCCTTTTCACCACTTTAGAGGGTGGTTTCCGGGATAAAAATTTACCTCTACTCTACCTCTTCACCAATTTTCGGCTAAATCGGTTCAGCCGATCTTGAGTTATAAATAGTGTAACTAACACGACTTTCGTTGATGCAGTGATGATTGATGAGTTTAAAGCTTTCTATATTATTATACCTATCATGATAGTCCACATTGTATTTCCTAATAACTGTAAATTAAGTTTTAATTTATAAGCAGAGAGATAGAGATAGACTACTTAAGCAAACATAAGTGTTTGTCTTAAAGAGATTATCATTATCATTAGAGTAGATACGAGATCACATTATAAAACAGCGTACACATGTTGTGTTCGTTTTGTACCGCTCACCAGCGTGTAGTGTGTGTATGTCGCCAATTCCCTTAATATTTGACTATAACACCAACACGGCATTTCACACAAACTCAAGTAGTCCTTGGGTGCGCGATGGGCGTGTGTCTCTGGCAGGTCGGGGTCTGGAAAGTCCATAGTATTGATCCATACGCTGGATGTGTGAGAGCAATGCGATTGCTAGTCGGCTGGAGAGCCGTGGCGTTACAGTGATTTACTCGTGTGTGTGTTTCCAAGTGTCTAAGGCTCTTAGTGTAAAATATGATTGTGTGGAAAACGATGGTACATGGCTCTGGTTGATGATTTTTGCTATGATTAGTTGAAAGTTTGTTTAATTCATTTAAAAGTACCTATTGTTTTGTTAAAATAAAAAAAATATTGAGGATTACAATTTCCTGATATTATCAAAAGTCCGAAGTCGTAAATATTCAGCATTGGCCGAGTCGAACAGGCACTGGTGTTGGGTTTTGGTTAACACACGAGGACGTGTGCAAGCAGGATGGCCGTGTCGGAAATACGTTACTGAGTTGACTAATCAGGACGCTACCGCCGCCTACCGGCGCTCGACAGAGTCTACAACATAACGCTTGGACCGGCTGGAGCTAAGCAGACTTCACCGGTGGCGATCAAGCAGTGAATACGTTTAGAAACTGTCGCGCATTCCGAATAGTTTTGTCGTGTCCTACACCTACAGTATGTGAATTGCTAGTGTGATTAATTTCATAGTAAATTATAATTTGATCTGATAATAACGAAAGAGACACATTACATACCCCTCTCCGATATATATATGTAATAATTAATAATTATAATTAATTTAAAAATGTATTTATTTAATCTCTCTTCACAAAGCTGCCTTAAAGTTATTCTGTACAAAATAAATGTCTCAGCTGAATTCCACCTTTGTGAGAGACTGGTGCCTGATATAGGTTTTGTGAGAGACTGGTGCCTGATATAGGTTTTGTGAGAGACTGGTGCCTGATATAGGTTTTGTGAGAGACTGGTGCCTGATATAGGTTTTGAGAAAAACCTGTGTTACAGGTCACCAGGCCATATGTATATGTTTGTTACCACGTTATCGAAAACGGCTCTAACAATTCCGATGAAAGTTGCAATATAGGGGTTTACGGGGGCGAAAAATCGATTTAGGTCTCATATCTGGGAAAATTCGTTTTATCTATTTGATATACTGTCCGCGACTTCGTCCACAAGCCTATAACCTTCCTCAATAATTGGGCTATCCAATGGAAAAATAATTTTTCAAATCAGACTGTTTGTTCCGGAGATTACCCCTACATACAAACTTAGGATCCTGCCGTTTTACCGAAAAGATTTTGCTCAAATTTCACTACCCAAACCAATTTTAGCAACCTTTTTTTATACCAATGCAATGTTTGGAATGATTTTAGTACGCACATTTTCATTTGGTCAAATTTTTACTTGGCAGAATATTATCAAGGATAATGTAATTTAGCCATTTGGTCTTTAATCAAATGATTTATTACAACAACCAATCTTTAGACAATAAACATTTGGTCAGTTAGTTATGGAACTAGTTAGAGTAGGTTAATTATTGTAAAAAAAATGGTTAGGTTAGGTTAAAACTGTGACACTACTAAAAAACTACGCCAGAAACGACTAGATTATATAGAAAATATGGAAAAAAAAACAGGCTACCCGAAACTGACACCCTTGTAATAAAACGTCTTTATTTTGCGTAAAATGAGTTATTCCAACTGAAATATTTGACTAAATTAAAATTGGTAAAAGTACTAGTTGGTAAACAATTTTTTTTTTTTTTTTTGTACTAACTTCAAAATCACATAGTGAGTATCATTCATTTCAACAAATACAAAACGAGATTATATTCTATTTATTCTTTCTAACTACTATAATCACAGATTTAATTATCATTTGAAATGACAAAACAGCATTCCTATATTTTAGATCCATTCCTATACTTTCTCTTCATACCAAATGATGATAAATCTAAGATTTACAACCCGATTCCTTCCAGAAACAAATAGTAAGTAAATAAAAATTACAAAACAATATTTTTGTACTTTTATTTAAAAACTCTACCTAGGTATGTACCTACTAAGTCTAACATTACCAGTCCTAGTGACATTTTACTTATATATATAATTCTTTCTTTTCCAAACAAATATAAAATACGAGCATACCTACACAAATTCTATGGTAAAGTACCCTGTGTAGTGGGCCAGAATCTATCAAGAATTTAGACTAGTGAAATCTGCCCCACCAAATCGAACTAGCGGGGCAAATTGCCCTGAATATATTTAGGCATTCCATTTTGCCCCACTAGTGGGCGGCTTGGTGGGACAAAGTGGAATGATTCGGAACGCTTGGATGGCGAGTTTCCTTTTGCTGTATGGTAAATTATAGATATATGGACGCGTTAATTTTATTACACAAAATATTAATAGATATTATTTTCACCCGAGCAAAGCGCGGTTCCCCAGGTACTTATATAAAAAGGCCTACACGGGGGCACACGTTTTGCATAATATATTCAGAAGTACGCAATAGGTCTTTAGGGGTATGAGGAACAGGGTTTAAACTTCACTCATCCGCCATAGAAAAGGGAGGATCCTCCGAACAGACGGGTGTGATGTCTGGCGGGCAACTGCCCAGAGGTTTGAAGTTGGGAGATTCTATATACGTTTATCGCGCGGTAAACTCTAATTGCGCGATGCAGGATTTGTGTGACGTCAGGATGTTGTGTGACGTCAGGTCTTTGATGCGTAGTTCGCATGTAGCGATGTAGATGCCGCTACAGGTCTACATGTCACTTAAAGTATTTCTCACTTTAATGTTGATACGTTATAAAAAAAATAAACGAGTGATATTGAAGGTCATATTCGCAAATGTCTCGCGGCCGACTGCTCGCATGACGGCTATCAACGATAATAGTGTTATCATTATCACGTAGATAAGATTATATCGCTGTTGCTTATCGCGGAATATATAACTCGCAGACAACAAGACAAATTGTCTGACGTATGTATACATAAAATTAAACATGTGACCGCCAAGTTTTGTAATACGAGTGTTTTGGATTGAGATTAAAGTTTAATGTTTGCAAAATAACTGGGTGGGGGATAATAACATTGACAAATAATATTGTCACTAAGGAATGAAGTTCATGTGTTTTTTTCTATTTAAATAAATAAATACTAAAGATTATTGAGTTACATGCAAGGTTAAGGTTTTTATACCCCACACATATGTAACACTTAGTAGGCAAGTTTCCTGGCGTGGTGCATGAAGTCGTGCTCCATACATATCACACGAACGCCTTTATTAATTGGTTAAGGTTTTTTTAGACCGCCTCGTTGGTCTAGTGGTCGCAACCATCACTGCTGAGCTGGATGGGGTTCCTGGGTTCGATTCCCGCCGGGCCGGGCAAAATGTCTCAGTAGCAGCCCGGAGTCTGGATATGTGCCCGGTAGATGTCATTAGGCTCGCTCCCTGTTACATGGGACTTAAACATAACTGGCGAAATGTGGATGTACTGTAAGTACACCTCTGCCTAACCCTTCAGGGAATACAGGCGTTATGTGAAGTAAGGTTTTTTGTTAGAATTCGCAATTCGCATGTTTATGAGGGATCTAATGAGGATTTAAATAAATAATAATAAAAACGTTCTACGCTCGTTCGTTTTAATGTTCAGTACTGGGCTCACAGGCTAGCGAGAGAGGTTCATGTTACATTATCCTTCAGCTATTGTGGTAGGAGCATTCGATAAATATATTAATATGTTTTTCATAATTTTACAATGAAAACTTAGAACACACGAACCTTTCATAAGGCTTTAAAAGAACATTATACAAAAAAATATGACTTAAATATGCTACGGTTACAGTCGAGCCCGGTTAGCCTAATCTGTCGAAAAAATTGAACAGGTCACTAAATAATCAAGCGATTGCTATCAAGCTTGAGATCATTATCAAAATGTCAGCAGGATCGTTTTCTTGGCAGCGTGGTGGTCAGCAGACCACTTTACTAGTTATGTATTAATAATGACGCGAATTGTCAGGGTTTGGCACACGAGAAGCTCGCGAAACGGCGTCGTGACCTTGTAGATGTGCGCGGTTCCCACGACACTCCCCGCACATCCCCGCGTACCCCCCGCGACATAAGGAAGTAAACAAACATCTATAACGAGCGTCAACCTTACCCGACACTTGTCACATATTAGCCGACATATGTCACAACACCTCACAGATCCCGCTGATTAGATGCTTATCATGTGTTTACGATATGTGATCGATATCAGTTTTTACTACCATCTATCATACATCATCTCGTGCACTCAGTTACTGAGCGAATGAAGCTTTCTCTATTATGAATACTAAAATAACAAAATCAAAGTGGCCTTTTTTTTCCTTAACGCATTTTTTTCATGTTTTCAGAATTCTTGTCATGCTATAAGTGGATATTTTATTTATAGTGCGTTTCTAATATAATCAGTGCACTATTAGATAGCACCTGCACCTCTCCATTACTTGTCACACATTTGGGGTATCTGCATCTTGTCCACAGGAACATACAGCATGTGGTGCAACAGTCTCAAGTGTGGTGTCGGTGGGAGCCGACCACTCACACGAGCCGGTAAGTGCACTTTACTCCACTCTCTGTCTACCCGTATGTTCTCTGTGTCACAACATATCAAAGGTACTGTTTAAGTACCTAGCAGTAACATTTGAGCATAATCATTGTTTCCGTTGACCATTGACCCGACGTGTGAACACGTCACACTCGACACACTGCCCGTTGTCGTTGTTGTCGTTACACTGCTCTCGACGCTTGACGTGTTCACACGTCGGGTCCGGGTTCGCAACAAGTCAATAGCCATCCTGAGGATGCCTCGTTGAGAGGTGAAACATTAGGTTACTAAATGTGCGTCGTCTGCACATTTAGTATTGTGTTTTATTGTTTACGTTGCTTTCTGGATTTCTAGATTATGGTCGCCTGGAGGGATTATCATTAGTTTGTTGTACTGGAAGATAGCCTAAATGCCATTGGCTAACTCTAATTTTGTCAGCATTTGTGCGTTAATTGAAGAAGTTTCTGACACTCCATTGACAACAGAGTCAACAGACGCTCGCTTCGTGAAGCGCATTGCCCACGCTCTATGGGTAGGATAGGTCTTGAGGATATGTACTGACATCGTTGCTGATCAGCAGAATGTGGAAGCTGTGCTAGTAACTTGAATAGAAATGTGACCGATATAACTTTTATCTGAGGATAAAAAATTACGGTTTGGCTGCTTTTGTGTAGAAAATATGTCAAACAATATGTTAAACTTTTCAGTTTATTGCTCAGATAAAAGTTACCTGACGATGGAAAATCGGACCTTAGTGACTTTAAGTAACTATTTTACTTCATTTAAACCACCAACCAACAGCTATGTATCTGGATACGACTTTTTATTCCTACATAACAATTTTCTGCATTATTCCCGACCTCTAAGCCCTTACAAGAGCAATATTAGTTGAGATTAACATTGATTTGACAAGCCTCAGGTTAATTAGCATTCATGTGATGAATATTAAATAGTTTAAGAATATTAATTTTAGGAACTGCATTCTAAGCGACTATTTAAGTCTAATAGATCATTTCTTTTCTCACGAGAACGCCGATAGGAGCCGCGTCCTGCTCCTGCACGCAAGGGCCGCAGTTCAATACATTCTGTCCTTTGTTGTGCTCTTTTTTATACGAAACAATTTAAATGATTAACATATGAGTATGTATGACTTTCAAACTAAATTCATTAGAGTAACGATTGAATGTCAAAATCAAACTCAAACTCAAAGCATTTATTTCAAATAAACCAATTACAGGCACTTTCGAATTGTCAAGGGGTCGGTCAGTCAGAAAGATGAAGCTAGATGCCCATTCCAAAGCGTAGTATGTAAATTATTTTATTCGATTTTGCCGAGGATATTTCTGTGCTTACTTTGATGGCATACTCGTAGCATTTGGAAGTTAGAAGTATTTTCTAAATTATAACTAGAAATATTACCAGTTCTATTTGTATCTCAATCGGATGACACTCACATGTCTAGCAGTAGGAGCGTATTGGGGTGACTGGATCTAATTTGATTCTGCAGGTTTGAGACCAAAACCTGCGCAGATGCTATAAATTAAAACCCTCGGAAACACATCGCTATATAATATTCATTGAATATATAGATATTGAGTGGAAACTGAATTATATTTATTAATGAGATCGCTGGCTCGAGTATCTATAGGATGTGTAAACTAGTGGGACAACTATAAAGAGTGGAGTGTGAACATATTAACGAGGCTCTGTTCACATGTTGTCTTAGCTCTAGTGACGTCATCCTACTGACATTCTTCAGACACGCATACTTACACATTATTACTAAACTCACGTTCGTAAGTGGGTCGAATTCATTGTATTGAATTATTTCTTAATTTGATATTAGTGTACCATCTAATAGTATCAAAAAGAAAATGAGTATTTTTATCAACACATATGAGCGTGAGCTAAACTTTACAGATGCTTATATGATGATAAATAATTTAAAATAGGAATTCTGGCTCAGTTTAGTTTGAGATAATTACAGAGAATGGTAATGTTTGTGCTCCTATGTGATTTATTTATCGTCTGTTTCGATATCTATACCTACGTACAATTAAACTGAAGACTAATAAGTCTCGAGGTCAAGTTATTTAATTAAGTCAATTAATTACATCTCCAAGTACAAGAGCGATTGATCGTAACGTAATGACAATTGACGTGATTTATTTGCCAACGTACCTGCGCAGAATTACTACTACAGATAAGTTTAATTTCTACTGACTTATCATAATAATACCTACGAGTAATGTCAGTTTGTGCCTGACAGAGTTTAGAGAGACACCCACGACTATTTTTGAGATTTGGCATAGCGTTATGAATATATATTGACTATTTTTTGGAATTTTATCCAAGTCGATACTCCCAGCCGTTTGCTTGCACTGAGGTGAGGATTGTGTGGAGACGTTCACCCCACAATCCTCACCAACTTATAGCTATAACTTCGGAACTATAATGCGATTTTTTTTTAATTTGGTGACTATTTATGACTATTTCTTGACTATTTTTTGGCGTTCTCAAAATTGATTTTCATGAAGTTTTCAAAAGTGAGGATTGTGTGGTGAAGGACACACAACGACGTAGTTGTAAGGTGGTCCTAGCGGCCCAATCCAACAACTATGGGCAATAAGCCTTTTATGTGAAAGTTAAAAGCTAAACATATATACAATAATAATAAGAGATGTTTGAACTGTATAACGAATCTAAATAAACACTCTAAATAAAAAAAATTGTTTACTTACTCTCTAGAAAGTAAAATTTATATTTCTTTCTTTTTTCTGACTTTACATTCTCCTAAAGTATGCTAATTAAATGATTTATTGAAATCGTTCAAGAGTTCGCGGCCGGGCCAGCGGCGTGGCGGCGCGGGCGGCGGTGCGCTCGTGAAACAAACATTCATCACGTTATTATACAACACGTTTGAGTGCTATCGTATGATAATTATCAGATCGCAATAATCTCACGAGATACGCAGATTGTCATCATCAAATAATAATAATCTGCGATACGTACTTATCTGTGGAATTTCAGTCTTTTAAATATATGCGTAGAATACCTATGAATAGTTTATCTGATAATTTATTATGGCTACTCCTAACATACGTAATACCTACAACACAAACTTGACTAATCTGAAATAATAATATTTCGTTACTAACTTAACCCGTGGCTTTGTCCGTATCATGTTTTTAATTCTACGAGATCACTGTGAATAAAGCAACGTTGCTTCAAATAGTTTTTACTCGTGAAAATATAATACATAATTATTATGTTTATAGAAATTTACAATTTTGCAATTCACAAAACAGTCTCTGAAGGATCAAACTGGACTGGATACATTTTTTATATCTTAAAATCATTGCAATTTATATGATAAATATCAGTTGCCAACAGACGTTGAATTAATTATAGACTAAACTGTTCGATACACTAGAATTAAACATGTCTGTTATCATATTGTTATGACGCCAAGTGCCGCTCGGGCTTGGAAGTACTTTAAATGATCATAAACTATTAGAATTATTGGAATATTTCATGAAATCTGTTTTATACATTTATTCTATGCTAGACAGAAAGCCAAATTAAAGAACTAAAAAAATATTAATTAAGGAAAATAACGGAGAACAAGAAATTATAAAATTAAAACAAAGTGACGTATAGCAGTTGATACGTTGAAAAGACATCAACGCGCACGACAGAACTGGAATTAATGGAGACATGTCACCTTGTGGTAATGATTTACTGTTTGTAATACTGCTTAAAATTGTGTTTAAAACTTTGAGGTACTTTATATTACTTTATACGTCCAGTATTAATTAAAAAACCATGCCAGTTAAAATGAAAAAAAGAAAAGAAAGAAAAATTGTTTATTCTGCACAAACAAAACGCACATACAAAGACAAAAACACATAAAATACACACTTACAAATGTAGCCAAAAGCCTCGTGTCTAACCAATAAATAAAAATGACGTTGACTATTGTAACTTGACAATAGCCTACGGATGGTGATAATAGAAATTCATTAAAAAATAAGTAGATAAAAAGTAATATAATAAGGCTACACTTAATTTACTTGATGCAATAAGAGTTCTGATTGACGAGTATTCGTTTCTTTTCTTGATTAAAACTCCAATTCTATTCGTTTTACTCTAAGAAAATTATTGCAATGTAAAAACAGATTTATCTATAGTTACCTTTTTAGGTTTTCGCAACAAAGTTGTACCAATTTTATTTTCATGTCATTTTTACCTAATTTGAATTATTAGACTAGTCGATACATCCTCTCCCGTGGTCCTAGATCAGCTCCCATGCTCACACAATAGATTTACTTATTGTTATTAATATCATTTACTAGAAGTAATTCCTCGCAGTAGGATTACCAAAAGAGAGTAGTTCAGTGAACACCATTATTTCTGGGAAGGGGATTATCTGTAACACCACAACACAGGCTTTGTTTGTAAAGTGAGTGGGTCGGTAGGTACCCCTTCCTAGTTGGTTCCTGATCCTGGTGACAGGTTTCTGGTTCCTGAACACTACGACATGTGTAGGAAACCAGTTTGTGCTAAACACTTAGGCCCGTATTAATAAACGTCGCTCAACAGCGTACTTAAGTGCGCTATCATTTGATACGCCATTATTACGATATCAGCATCTCAAGATCATTGCTAAATAATAAACACACGAGTACAGTATCTCAGTTACCAAGATCAGCTCCTCAATGCGCTGTAGCTGTACTTGATGCCGATCTCGTGAACGATTACACACACATTGACCGAAGTTTAGAATAACATTCATCACGTTTCGTTATTGTTTTGTAGTAACATTTTTTTAAACACTTGTATTTTGTTAAAAAAAATATGAATAGCGCTGTGTCACGTTATAAAGTTATTGTCTACCCAAGAAAACCTTAAATGGTTGTATAATTATTTCTCATTAAGACCGAGATGCTTACTACTCAACTTAGCAGGTACAAATAACATAACGCAATAAAGCGTCTGGAGGGTCAAGGACGAGTCTCAAAAAAAAGGATGAACTATAAATTTATTAGATTACTTTTTCATACGAATATATTGGGTTTGTTTCTAATAATATTAGATTAATTGGATTTATAAGGTACCTACTTTTAAACTTTATTTATTTATTAAACTTTATGCAACTAAATAAGTGGCGGACAACACAGGCGGATTTACGCAATGGCCATAAAATATCGTCATAGTACTCTATTTCATCATAATAATTAATTTCACCCAAAATGTTTTCAAAATCCATGTTTCGCGCTACTAATCACGACCTCAAGTCTCGTACTGCCTACACTCAGGTTTTAGCATGTTGAGTACACTCACCTATTGTATACTTAAGTGTCGAGTTTCGTTTATAAATCAATCCATCACTCGGCTGATAACGTAAACCTAAGCCGTAACTTGAGTACATCAATTCTTATGTTTATTAATACGGTCGAAATCCTCAAGATTGGTATCAAGTGCGAGCTCTTGGGCTGAGTAACGTTTATTAATACGGGCCTTTGTTGTGCCAAAGTTAACTTGGTACGTACTCAGTAAGTCTATACTAACATTAACACTCCCAGTAGTAACTTAATCATGGTTAGGTATATTTTGGAATCTTTGAAGGATGATGATGATACAACCTACTTCATTGATTTACTTTGATGTTAGTGATGATAGTTAAATAACAAATTTAATGTTTCCTGCTATCAACGGCTTTATTGATAATTTTCCGCCGATTAAGTCGTTTCATAATTATAACAGTTACAACATCCTCACATTAACGATAATAACTTCTGAAGGCTTTCATGTAAATATGTGACTTGATATTCTAGTTGCAACTGTACGATTTGAATTACGTAATTAACCAATAGCTAAATAAAACCGTCTTAGCATAGTCAACGATCACAATGAAAAGTGACTTCACTAACTATTCTTCCACAAACATATGTACACATATTTGAAATACCTGTGCGATTAGTTTTTTGTTAGTCAGTGCGAGAGAATGTTACCCAACTTTAAATTGTATACCTTCGAAGGACGCAAACTGTTCACAGCCCACGAAGGAAAAAAAGGTTTGTTGGGAACATATAGATGACATAGCACGAGCCGGCGAGGACATTGCGCAATCGTGACACGGACCCCGCAGCCCCCACCCCCCACGGGGTCCGCGTCGTCATGCATTGTCCACGGCGCACTTATTGAGCTATCTGACAGGCGGGGCTCGTCTAACTGTTTGTGTGACAGAGACCCTCTTACCCCTGACCCACAAGCGTGACAGAGAAGCAACACAACCCTATTAATCCCCCTATAAATAACCCGGCTCCTAATGCCGAGGCGCCACACTTTTTTACGTAGAGTGCGACCGATCCGACGCGATACTTGCGTCCAGTATGGGCTCCACTCGGGGGCCGATAACGCAACGATAAGTGGATTAAACAATGAATGTCGGTGACTCGGTAGGTATGTATGGCGAGCTAGTTCTATTGGCCGGCGGTTATCTGCGGTCTACCGACAGCATTCGAATCAATTCAATATTAATGGAATGTTTTAGATGGTTTGAGCTCTACTTTGTACGTAGGCATGCATTTTTCAATTTAATCTTAAGTTTATTTTTATTTTGTTTATGAAGTTGGAGCCCTATTGTGCAGTAAAATTGTTTCTTTGTTTAACGCTTATAAGAATCTTAAGGCTCCGTGCACGAAAAAGCCGATAGTGCAGTACACGAGAAATCAATATAAGCATCATCAATATAATCTAAAATGGTTAACTGACTGACGATTGAAAATTTATTTATAATTATCTCAGCGTTTTTGTTAATTCCACCCCCGAAGGGTTAAAAAGGGGGATGAATTTGAAAAGTCCTTAATTTTCGAAGAAAAATCACAAAATTTACTATCTTGGCTTATAGTTGGAAGCTAACTAGCCTGATTGATTAAGTTTTTATTTGACATGTTAATTGCTTAGAATATGTTAAAATTAATGAACAAATTTATAATTATTTGATTTTTATGTCCTACTAGTTAATAAAAATAACCTACCTGTTTTATATTTGTACGCCGTTAAGGCAAAACATGACTGGATATAATTTAATGTAACATCTTGCATGCCATGTGTGTGTATACTTATGTTTTGGACAAATCTTATCTTATCTAACGCAACGGTGTTATTAGAATTTCAAACCTTATGGGGGTGAAAAGGGGGATGAAATTTTGTTTTTAATTAAAGTTCTTTATTTTTTAAGTTGTTAAAATCAGTAATATTTTGGGCTTGTGTTTGGAAACTAACACAACGTAAATCGTTGTTTTTTTTTTTATTTCAACCCACAAGGGTCTGAAAAGGGTGATGAAGTTTTGTATTGAAGTAAAAATAATATAAGTACACGTGTACTGTTTCTAACTTTACAGTATTTTATATGGAGCGACTGCCTCTCTGACCTCCACAAAGCAGTTACTGGGTAATACGATACCCCTTGGTAAGAATGGTTGTCAGACTTTCGGGCTGCTGACTTCCCGAAACGACTGTCAAAGATCCACGAATGACAAATATACCTGTTTTAATTATTTTTTTAAACCGGACAAGTGAGTAGGACTAGCGCCCTGAGGGTTCCGTCTCAAAGCTGTGCTTGCTACCCGAATTTCTAAATCTGGATTGATCAAACTTAACTTTTCAATTGAAAACATATCTTTTAACAGAGTACCTAATAAAATACTGACTAAATTACGATATAAATAATAACATAATAATAATAGAATAACTTAAGATTACGACCATTATTACAAGTACCGTTTACAATGACAAATTATAGGCGTAACGCTTTTTGTATACGCAGTGCAATATCATTCAACAGCCTGCCATCGTATTTAGAAATTGATTTATTCTGCACGAGTGCGTTAAGAATCAGGACAATTTTGAGCAAGGAATATTTCAATGAGTGAGCGTTTGTGGTTTGTCACGGCATACGGTCTACCTATTTTGCATACCTTTTCCTTTTTTCTTTCCTTTTTTCTTCATTTTTGTAATCTAAATGTGGAAGCTTGTAATTAGCAATTGTCAGTTTACTACTTTGTTACCATTTACGCGTATTAGTCTGTAAGCTGTCTTAAAATTGTAAAAATAAAATAAATAAAATTATAATCGAATTATTGTGTGAACAACACTTCTAAATGTGGAAGCTTGTAATCTAAATGTGGAAGCTTGTAATCTAAATGTGGAAGCTTGTAATTAGCAATTGTCAGTTTACTACTTTGTTACCATTTACGTGTATTAGTCTGTAAGCTTTCTTAAAATTGTAAAAATAAAATAAAATAAAATAAAATAAATGTTACTTCAAGACACGGCCTATGAATTTTTGATCCCACATTGAAGAACAAACTTAACTTTGCAGTTCATAAATATAAATTACCAATTTTCGGATTTTCCTTATTACTTGACCTTAGTTCCCGCTGAATTTCATGCTGCTGGGCCAACGGGAAGTACCAAATAGACTGGTTTATTGGCGAGTGTCAAAATATGCAGCATAAATAACCGTATTTATTTATTGCGTTGACTTGGAAGTTTGATTTTCGTTACAGCTCCAAGAGACCGTAGACCTAAGTTTTTGATATCTATTTCATCTTCATGCCTCGGTTTCCTAAGAAAAAGGGTCCCGACTGACAACGAAGTCATCCTTTAAGGGTTTAAATTTTTCGGTTTGAAGTACGGAATCCTAAAAGAGATTTATTATCTGCCTGTTAAATTTTCATGCCATAACGGCTGAACGGATGAGCGAACGGATGAAAGGCGAACTGGGTTAGGACATAGGATACTCTGAATCCCGTTAGCATGTTCCTGTGGGATATTTTCCGACATCCACGCGGGCGAAGCCGCGTGCAAAAGCTAGTATATCTAATTGTAAGAAAGCTGGAAATGATTGAAACATTTAGTCTGTAAGTATAAAAGTACAGTTTTCGTGGAGCTAAACCATTCGTGTCAGTCACAGCATTTGTTAATAGTGCATCACTTTTGCGCTCTTGAAAATATAGTTTATTTCGCCCGTGATCTACTTAATGAAGATATTGTATAATCATAAAATATTTTTTTTATTTTATTTCAAGGACAGCTGAAGACTAATTTTTGATTTTTAAATTTCTTGATACGTTTTGCTAAATATAAAAAAAAATACATTATTGACAGGGTTAAAAAAAAAGATTTTTCAACATGATATTTCTGCTATATTTTATATCGAAGTTGAAAAAAGTGGTTTAGCCACATGCAAAAGACCATATAACGATGTTGATGATTTAGGGCCGATTTTTCAATCTTCAGTTAAAACGTTGAATATGTTGTTATGCTTAATTTGTGGCGAATATTTGTGATTTTACGTATACTTAACTTTTGAAAAATCCCTTTCAGCCACATGCAAAACAAAGAACTCGACTTTACAAATCCCAAATAGTTGTGTTTAAATCATTTTTCCCTTTCTCACAACTAATGAAGAAAATTGATCAAAATCAGTCGATTTCGTGCACGGCCTCTTAAGCGTAAAGTAAAGTAATAATCTCGTGGGCCGGTCCACCCAGATACACATCTACGCAACTCATCTCACGCAAAACAAGCTCCTCATATTTATATACCTACTCGCTCGGCAATGCGAGCATCGGAGTTCTTATTTTACGAGGAGTTTATTGGCTCGACTAAATAGCCGCTAGTTAGAACAGCTGTACGTTAACAGACGCGACGTCCACGGTGTCAGCGACAAATTAGCCGATATTTAATTTTTTCGTCAACGGTAATTTGTCATTATCAAGCCATTTATCAAAACGACGGTCGCGGTAGAGGGGTGGGCGACTAAGTGCGAAATGTTCCCGGTCGTACCACAGTTTTTTATTTGGTGACGAAAGCTTAATCCGATGACGAGGGACGGCAAAAAAGCAGACTAATGGTGCGCTGATGTATCAATGACAGTGGCGCCCCCCGGTCCCCGCCCCGCGCACCAACCCCTGCATACCAACAAACAAACAAACACGTATCATATACCTACCCGGCATTACGATGATACTCGTAATGGACACCGCGACTGGTGTCAGACTGGTGACAGGACGCCAGTAACAGCTTCACTATTTAATATACAGGAGGAGTACGAGTAAATTTATATTGCCGGTACTTACCTTGCGCCTGGAGGAAATGGGAGGGAGTTTATGTTGGCAGGAGTCTGATAAGTGATAAGAGAGCATTATACGTTGTGTATATTAGTACAATGTACGAGTGACGATGTTGTTAGTGATTTCTTTAATCCGCTGTTAAACATATTATACAGGTACTGTATACTGTACAGTTATGTACATAACTGAACAGTCGCTGTCTTAATAATGTGGATTCTTCATGGTTTGGCCCATACTGCAGGTAGTACGGGGTTGCTATTATCGGACTACCAACAGTTACCTATATAAATTTATTGGCAGGATTCACGCAAGGTACGAGTATATACGAGTACAATATACTATTGGGTTCCCACCTATAAAATTGGCGTTGTTTTTCTCACAAATAGAGAACCTCGTCACTTCTATGATTTAAAATATTCATCAATTTCTTGGTATTATATCGAATAATGACCATCATAGACAACTAACTACCAATAGTAAAAAAACCTTATTACATAAAGTTTTATAAACATAAAAATACCTTAAAATGACTCCTCATTTTGTTAGCAGAAATTACCACTATTTGTTTTAACTTAGCCAAAACTTATTTTTGACGCTTAATCTAATTGGCATATTAAGTAACTTAGTTTTTAAACATTAGTGCATAAAAGTTTTAAAACATTCGTGTTCATGGTTGTTATATAAATTAAGAAAATGTTAGTATGAAAAATGCAACTTCTTTCAAATTCTCCATACAAAACGCTGATTTCATAGGTCCCCGACCTAATATAAAAGATGTATCACTAAAGTACTGAAGTAATAAAACGTTAATTTTCCGAAGTGTCACATGGTGCAAGGCATGCTATATTTTTAGCTGCATGTGTCCCCAAATTAACAAAATGAATAATTGAGAGCAGCACCATTAGGACTCGCTGACGTATTAGTACCATACTATAGATGGAAACTGGAGCGCTATTAACGTTATCTGACATTGATCAGCAGCGATCGCCGGTGTCGTGCGGTGTCATCCGGCGCCGTGCGGGGTCGCCGGAACTATGCGGACATCGTAAATGTGTCCAATGTCCGAGAGTCCCAATGTTTTGCGTTTTTTCTGCACGGTTACCTGCGGGCGCGGCGCCAGCGACACGTCACCGCGACTCGACGCGTTTATTGCCGTCTGTAAGTAGGTCAGAAGGGTTGCAGGTAGCCGGCGCTGGCGCAGGCTGCCACTCCGCCGCGATGACGTCAAAACGTGCTCGCTGATAACAGCCCGCGGCTGATTACGCGCCAATTAAATCAGTATCGATCGGGGACAGTCGGTGATCGACAGTAACCAGCTAACTAACTTGTTTATATACTATATAGCAAGCGATGATAGTTGAGCCTCAACTAGTGATCCTCTCGCACTGCACTTTCTCCGAAATCCCAACATTGTTAGCAATAATCTGGACTAGCTATATGTTGGTTATAATAATCTGGATAAATCGTTTCCATATGAATTTCTATTTCTGTCAACATGACTGTACACTGATTGTTACTATCTAGCAGTTTCTGAAAGCCTGCAGCCTAGTTGTTCTGGCTGTTAGATTTAGTGAGTGGTCATAGTGCGGCAGGAATGTTAATAGTATCTAAAGTTAGGCGCATTAGTGAGCGCGCCTGATAGCGTTCCCAGCGCAGACGCACGTTACGCGGAGAACGCATGAAACGCATCGCACAACACACGGTAAGTATGCTGGACTGCTGGTGCCAGCCAGCCATGGTGGTCTCTTCTTTTCGAGTGGTTAGTGACTGCCAGCCAATAGTCAAGTGTTATTGTATGCGTTTCAAGTTCGTAAGCAGAGGAGTGCTAACGCTTTATATGGTAACTAACGTTTTGTAATTCATTAAAAACATATATTTTTTTTTATTTAATTTCTATTATGGAGGAGAATGATTCCATGCCGTAAGGTGAAATGTATCGGGACTATTTATAAGAAATCCACCTCACCTACCTACCTACCTACCTATGTAACTTTATAAGCATGTAAATTATTTCTACTTCTACAATTTAAAAAAAAAAAAAAAACAAAAGTCATTTATTCAAACGAGCCTGATAATCAGCACTTTTCGAACGTCAACTTTACATAAGACAGTCCCCCAAAACGCCCACCCTTCACCACTTCCTAGTGCATTAGCTGGGAAGAAGAAGTGGCGCAACAAACTCCCCAGCAGCACAGCTGTCTGTTCAGTTAGAAGAACAAAAAAAAAGAATCTATATTATTAGTAACTACTAGTATTAGTATTTAAAATAATTTACATTACGCAACACAAAACATAATTCAAATTATTAGCCATATGTTAGCTAGCATACGCCAATATACCAAACAAAATCATCGAGAACTATACTCAGGCCGAAATAAAAAAACTAAACGTAAACAGAATTTAGTATCTAAATAAAAAAGCCTCCAGGCATAAAGGGCGTGCCCGCTTACATATAGTTGTAACTGGAAGTTATAAATGATAAACTAGGACCATCGATGTAAAATAAATAAACAAAGAGTTAATTACTAATAACAGTAAATACTATGATCAATTGTCGAGGTCACTAGCTAACCACTTATTGCAATACAACTCATAAAATAAACAGTGTGATGAGTAGATTTTGTCAACAATAAATTAAAGTTAAATTAAAATAACTTGACTTACAAAGTCAAATAAAATAAACAATTATATAAACTCATATAACTTGTCAGTACGTAAGCTGGAGAAAGAACATAACCATTGTCTTGAGTTAATCACAGCGACCAACTATTCTTATCATTTAAGTAGTCGTTGATAGAATAGTATGCCTTTGAACAAAGCTTGGATTTTACTTTCGTTTTAAACGCATTAAAAGGCAAATCTAGCAAAGAAGAGGGTAGCTTGTCATAAAAGGTTATACCAAGGTTATCCAAGATAAGAATGCTTGGAAACATGCTGGTCCTGCTCCATAGGACAATTTAGAGTCTAGACAAAATCAAACTGGTTGCTTATTTAATTATATAGTTTGTTATTTTTTATAACTCTGATTTTACATTCTGTGATTTCTTGAACTCACACACTGACTTATTAGTATTACTTGTTAAAATGTTAGGAATATCGTATAATTTTGCAATGTTTGTAAATATGTGAGCACCATGTATCTATCTATTATAATTAATTTATCTGCAATTGCTTTATTTTTTTTCATTTTTTTTTTACCTATCGTGGTATAGTAATCTTATTCTAGATGCATCGTCTTCACATATAATTATATAATTAATGTATACAAAATATTGTAAAAACATTTTAAAAGAGTAACGGTGGAGTTTCTTGCCCATTCTTCTCCATACGAAAACTACCTTTTGGAAGGGGCGACTAGAATCAATTCAATTTTTTTGTAAATTTGACGTACATAAGTGCCTTTTATGTGCCTAATTGAAATAAATTGTTTGACTTTGACTTTGACTTTGACCAAGCCCAACAAATGAGTTATGAACCTTATGAAGCCGGTGAAAGGGAGCTCGTAGTTTGTCCTTATTTCTAGTGTTAACATTGTGAAAATCACTGTTTTTAGTGTATAAGTGTATATTTTGCCTAATATATAAGATATTGGCGAAGATGAATTGAGATGCCACCGTGAGGATACCAATATCTTTGAAAAAATCTCTCAGAGAAACTCTGGCACCAAGCTGGTAAATAGCTCGAACAGCTCGTTTTTGAAGAACAAATATATATTGAATATCAGCAGCTTTGCCCCACAGCAGAAGACCGTAGGACAAAACGCTATGAAAATAACTAAAATAGACTAACCGAGCTGTATCGACGTCAGTGTATTGTCTTACTTTCCTGACGGCGTAGGCGGCTGAACTGAGCCTTCCCGCTAGGCTCGATATATGTGGGCCCCACTGAAGTTTGGCATCTACTGTTATGCCTAGAAAAACCACCGAGTTTACAGATTCAAGCACCTCTTTATCTAAGACGATGTTGGGACCTAGATTTCTAACATTTGGTAGGGAAAACTTTACACATTTCGTTTTCTTAGCATTTAGAACTAGGTTATTTGTCGTAAACCAATCCGTAACCATTGAGAGTGCACTGTTTACATCGTCAAAATCTTGTCTATTCCTGTCTACTTTAAAAATAAGAGAGGTATCATCTGCAAACAGTACAACTTCACAGATACCCTTTAAATAGAATGGTAAGTCATTGATATACACTAAGAACAAGAATAGACCCAGTATTGAGCCTTGAGGTACACCTAACTGAACTGGTAGCCCAGAAGATTTCACAACATCAACATCTACACATTGGGACCTATTATGTAAATACGAATTTAAAACGTTGAGAGCTTCGTTTTGCACACCGTAATGACGCAGTTTACGCAAAAGCGTGTCATGGTGCACGCAATCAAAGGCTTTGGAGAGATCACAGAAAACCCCAATAGCATTTTGCGAGTTCTCCCATGCGTTAAATATGTGTTTCAGCAAAGCAACACCCGCATCTGTAGTCGAACGACCTTTTGTAACGCCATATTGTTCATTATGAAGGAGGCTATTTAAATTAAAATGTCTAACTGCTTGAGTATTAACTTTTCAAATATTTTGCTAAATGCTGGTAAGATAGAAATAGGCCTGTAATTGCCAACGTCACTTTTATTACCTGATTTAAATAATGGTATGACTTTACTATTCTTCATGAACAACATACATTCTTTTTTCAGGTAAACGAAGATTCAAGATAAATAAAGTATTGACGTATTTAGGTAAGTACAGTGAAGTCTGTTATACCTTGCGTGTTGAAGACGTAAACGTAGTTCACAACTTTTGCAAACATCTGTCATCACCATGTTTTATTTTAAAACATGCCTAAAAGAGATTCACGTAGAAATTGTAAGTCATTATTGGGTTTTACCAAATACATCGATGGGTGTATTGTTATTGAATAGCTCTACTAACGTTACTTTGTATAGACACAACTGCAGTTATAATGTAATGTGCTACGCGACAATGTTCTCGGCTACTGAAACTTTCACATGCGGCTGTATTGCCCTGCGATCACTATCGTATCAGATAAGGCAGAGACTGTGCGGAATGCGGAGCGTCGGCGCCGTACAATAGCCTGCTCCTGCGCCGGCGACGCTCGCCGGTACTTCGCCAGGCGTTACTACCGACATGGTCGCTCAGTCGTTTGTACAATGCTACTTCTTAGTTACAGTTAGATACGGTCATATTTACGAATAATATTGTAAACATCGTCGGCGATAGCAAATTCATGTGGGGAAACTACACACTAATTTCACAGCCGCTAACAGAGTAACAGATTACTTTTTTTGGAATGTTCCGTTTGGTTTTTTAGAATTTAGTAAGTACCTTCCTGATTTTAGCAAATGGAAATTGCTTATATTGTAATTTTACGTGTTGTGGCGATAAACGCAATTTATTTTTATTTCTCTGTTCTTTATTTGTTGTATTATAAGCCTGAAACTCTTTTTTATACGTTATTCATGATAGGTAAACCTAAATTTGAATTACAAGCAAGGAATCACTAAACAGAGTCATATGAGAGGATGTGAATGTTCATCAATGATATGTTTTGCAAGAATTGAAGTT
Source organism: Agrochola macilenta (assembly GCA_916701695.1). Classification (NCBI taxonomy): domain Eukaryota; kingdom Metazoa; phylum Arthropoda; class Insecta; order Lepidoptera; family Noctuidae; genus Agrochola; species Agrochola macilenta. The sequence goes on along the minus strand of OU753554.1, from coordinate 576,331 downwards.
AATAAAAATATAATCACAATCAATACCAAACATCACTGGAATTTCCACATATCGACAATATCCTAAACATGTATTGTTTGTGAGTAGTACATAAGAAGCCGAGCTGTTTGCTATTAGCGATTAACAGACCGGAACAGTTTTTATGGGAAGATTGCGGGGCTACAATTAATTACTTGATTTATTGCCATTTACTGCCGCCCGTTGTGAATGCACGCGCATTGTGTTGTAACTAATCTGACAGTACTGCTACAAAGAACTAGTAGGTCGGATGTATCCATGTATCACACATTATGTTGTGTTATATACTTCAATGTTTACGTCAAGTAGTAATAAAGGCCAGTTGTTATGTCAGTGTTATTGGTTACGTACGTAAATAAACGAGGCGTCGTCTTTTCATAGAGCTGTGCTTTGCTTTGTTTTGTAGGTAACGTGTTAGAAATAGTATGGCTCAGTTTACAAAAGCACTTCATGAAAGTTCAGATAAGTTCAAAATGTGAAACAAAGTCTACCATAAATTGCGTAATTACACTAAATTATTAACCCAGCAAACTAAATAAACGTCCCGTCCCTTCTTTATCAAAGTTCCTAAAATGGGCAAGCATGTGTTAGTAGGTAAACAATATCAATAAAGCGTTCATTACTCAGAGGTTTTGGTTTCCGTCGGCTAAACCTACTGGTTTTTGGTTGGGTTATTTAACTTAGGACGTTTCAAACTTCCAGAGTATGACGTGAGTTAAAAAAAGGGAAACAAAGACATTCAAGTACTGGATAGACAGACAATTTCGTTCGATGCAAATGAACGTCAACATAACATAACAAAACGACCATCATAGCCTATGCTGATGCGATCGGAGATCAGTAACAGCAAGGTGCAGAACATATCCGGGATGCTGGTGTAAAAAAACTATCTGAAATCTTCCCTTACGACAACTCTAGCTGATGATGATGATGATAATAAGATAATAAAACCTCTTCACTGAACTCGGCTGCTCAGCAACCAATCTCTATGGTTAAAATAAAGATTTCAGCACTTACTTATGTTGGAGAGCAGGCCGGTGGCTCCGGACTACTGGCGATGATAATGACGCTTTGCTGCCAGGCCGTCAGCTGCAATGTATCACTGTCACTGGCACGAGCTGAAGGAACACTGGGGATCACTGATGCGAGCGATAGCACGAGCACGTCGACGCGTGTAGTCCTGTCGGCGAGCGCGCGCCCACTGGCGCGGGAGGCGGCGCAGGCCTCCGCCCCCGCCGGCAAGGGGCGGGGCTCGCCCCACACGCGAGGAAATGCGCTTTTCCATAAATTGCAGCGCCACTGATGATGTAGTCGCACGAGACGCGTCATATGACGCGAGGCGCGGGGGCGCGAGGGCGCGGTGCTGCGGGCGCTGGGCGGAGGGGGCGCGGTGGGCGGCCGCTATCGCGAGTAATGGGCGCCGCGCGGAGATTTATAGAGGGGTTAGGTTTCGGGCCCTAATGGAATTAGTGCTGCGTTTTTGTTTATACTCGCGGCGTCGCAATCAATCGTACGATGTTCGCTGCCCCCTCTGCCCTCGCCTGCCTGCCTGCCCGCAGCGGCCCGGCTGGCGCTAATTAATCGCCGCCACCAGCGCCAGTTGATCAGCAGATTTAAATTGATGAGCGGTGTCTACTGGTGCACCTAGCTACTAGTGCTCTACAACGCGGCAACTAGCCAGCAAGCTGCACTATCTACACTAACTCATTTATGATATATCAGGTAGTAAGAGAAACTGCTGCCTACTTAACAGTTGTTTATTATTTCGTATAGTAGACCAAAGTGACTGCAACTTTCGCTCGCCTTCATCAACCGCAAGATTACAATAAAACTGTGACTGGTAGTCAATAACACAAAGTATAGGAATATTTTAAAAGAAAATGTTGTATTATTTCTGCAATATTATGAATCTATATAATAATACTCGTATATCTATATTAAATCAATATTATGAATGTTTATAAGAATTTGGAATTGATATTGTGGTATAAATTATGATATTCTGCCATATTCATCGCCACGACAAAATTATAGGAGAAGATGCGAGACAGTTGCAGAGATTACTTACCAGTGGGGGTCCATGTTCAGCTGCGGCTCCGACTGGTTATCTAGGACATCAGAAAATTATAGAAACTGAGAAAGCATGCCATTGCCATATTGCTGATAAAAATGGCCTTTTGGTATCCGGTAATCATTTTGAAACTACTCCTCATTTAAGTCTTCAAAAAGTCTGAAGTCACCACATTCTGTTCTAAACTTTATGTGATTTAAATATGCACAATCTATATATTTTTGTCATTAAAAAAATTTAAATAAGCTGGAGTCAAGTTCCATATAATATCATCGTCATCATTTAATGGGCTTTCTACTCAATGGATGTCATTTTACGACGGATTGCCGTCAAATAACTTGCTAAACTTGGCTTGCGATATAGCGTACAGCGTCAAGGCTTGTGCAGACCAGCGCGACACGAACAATACAATTTCTAAGAAAACTTCACAGTATAACAATAGCCGGTATCGCGTCGCGCGACAAGTCGCGCTGGTCTGCACAAGCCTTTAACATGACACACGCTATATAGCTTTTGACGCAGTACTCGTATGCTTTAGTATATCATAGCGAAATATTATAGCATAGACTGAACTGCCCTTAATACTAGTAGAATAATTAAATAGGTATTAAAAAGCTGCCGCCTGCAAACCAGTCTGACAAAACGATTAGAATATGATAAATTCAAAACGTTGACCGTTCATCTCATTGTCCAGAAGTTGGCCACCACATCACGTATCCGTCGGTTGGATAGTTTCCTAGCATGTTTATGACGACGGCGGTATGTTCCCACGACCGCGGCATGCGGCATGGGGCATGCGGCAGGTCAGCGTTATCAGTGCGGGGCCGCGGCCGTGTCCGCCGCCGTCGCCGTCGGCCGCAACACACAACGAAACAAAAGCACCCCGCACAATACACACAATACGTCAGTCATAAGTCTACTCGTTACTACACCATTGTACACTCTGTTCGATATTATCGGCTTCTTTGAAGTCAAGTGCTTGTCTTTTCCTGAAAACAGTAGATAATGAGAGCAGTGGTTCCTAACTGATTACGGAATCGTGAGAAACTTTAAAAATAAAAGGAATTTCTCGTCTAAATACATCTAAGAAAAAAAAATGCCGTCCGTTGAAGTTATGTATGGGACAGTTAATAATATTTTCGCGGTCTGTACCACACCCTTACATTTGACCACAACTTTCTGATACACGCTGTATATTAGGCGTTCTTTCTGATATACGCTGTATAATAGGCGTTGTTGCGTTTTCAAATCTCACACATAATGAGGTGGACAAGAAACAACTATGCGTAGGTACTTAGGTCATAAAAGTATTTGTTTTGCGTTTTGTGACGTAGGGCGGCAACCACTAACTATGCCACTACGACTGCTTTCAAATTGACGAGTTTAGTAGAAAAAATCTTATTGAATCACTATTTGAACTAGTTGTTAATTCACTGCAGTAGGTACCTACTGCAGTTAATTAGATAAACACTTTTGTTTGTTACTAGAAGAGCTTGTAAGTATATTTTAAAAAAAAACAGAAAAGTCAAGTTAATTCATTAATACCTACAGTATTAGTTGCTCATCTGTCAACGTCGCATAGCATGTCGTAGCGTTGTATTGCGCCGCGTAGCGTTACGTAGCGTTACATAGCTGTCTGAACATTGTCATGCGGTGCATGATAAATGGTGCTAATATTTATAGCTCACATTCCTATCCTTCAATCATGAATTGTAACAGTGTACGTATCTACATCAACTGTTAGAAAGTGCTTCAATGTAAAGAAGTAATCCTATTGAGATAAAATAAGTCATTAGTGAGCACAATGGTGAAACAATTGGAGCTATTCCGGCTAGTGGACGAATACGCTAATTGTGCGAGTAATCCGCGTGGGACATGGAAGAATGCCGTGACGTCACCATAGGTAACTGTTAAAGTAGAAGATTAGAATTTTGTAAATAAAATTTATAATTCCATTGTCAAGAATAACTTATAATTAAATGAAATGAAATGAAAGTATTTATTTCGGACTAAGCACACAGTAATTGATACAAAAGTCCATATTATGTTAGAAAGGTAGATACTTATAGCTATGTTAGTAAAATTTAAAATTATTATTATTTTAGACATGCATGAGCGACCAATGCCTCAAGATTAGGCTATCCACTCTGTCCGACACCACGCTCAGAAGCGTGTTGGTGCTACCCTTTAGCCGAGACCACAGGGAAGCCGTTCTTTTGCGAAGCACCGCCTGGAAGCCGTCCGCGCTGTGGCCGGCGAAGATGCCGGAGGCACTGCACCGCCATGGAAGCCCCAACAAACTCCTGAACGCATTGTTATACTGGACACGCAGAGCATTGCAGGCTTTTTTAGTGTAATTGCTCCACAGGTTGCACGTGTATAACGATTGGCAATAGCTTTTAAATAGTGTGACTTTAACGTCACGTGAGCATCGCGCAAACCTGCGAGAAAGCATATTACCCCTTACCGACAATGCCCTGCGCTCCCTGTCTATGTCCATATCATCATTTAGTTTCTTCTTGACCCAGTGACCCAGGTACTTAAATTTGGACACTTGCTGTAGGACGGTTCCATTTAGTGTAATCGGAGGAACAGGGTAGGTTTTAGTCCCAGCCTTTAAAACTAGTAGCTCGCTCTTCTGAACATTGTACCTGAGCCCATGGGCCATAGCATACCGCTCACATATGGTCAATAGTAACCTCATAGAACTGATTGAGGGGCCCAGCAGCACCATGTTATCAGCATAGCTAATATTATTCGTAAAAACCCCATCCACTGAACAACCGACTCCAGCACTGCTGAGCTCCTCAATCAGTCCATTTACATATAAATTAAATAGAGTAGGTGAGGTTAATCCCCCCCCTGCCTTACTCCACACTCCATCCTATATTCATCCGAGCACACGCCCGACCACCTGACAAAATTGCTTTGGTTATCATACCAATATCTAAATAAATTGATGATCTCTACAGGCAGCCTGGTGTTAAGCCTCATCATCCTCCACAGAACATTGTATGCCACCATGTCAAAAGCTTTTGACAGGTCCAGGAAGCAGGCGTATATGGGTGTTCTTCTGTCAGTATAGTACCGGACAGTATGCTTAAGACACAGTACTGCAGATTCGGTGGACAGCCCAGGTCGGAATCCGAACTGAGCGTCATGCAGAGAGACGTGTTGGCTTAAATGTCTGTTAAGCACATCATCCAGCACCTTACCCAGGGCCGTGGCCAGAGATATTGGTCTATAATTTCCCTTTTCCGATGTGTCACCAGTCTTATTTTTAATTATAGGTACTACTATGGTCTTCATGAGATCGTCTGGTAAGTAGTTATGACGAAGACAGAAAGTAAACAACATGGTTAAGACCCTAGGCAGGTGCACACCCGCATGCTGCAGATGCTCGATGCTGAGACCATGGTGCCCCGGTGACTTCCCTCTGGTCATTCGCTTAATAACCTTGTCAACCTCCGCATACGTTATTTTAACTGGAGGGTCACCGGTACCACCCTTCGCAGCATCAAGCATCATTTCGCCCTCTTCCGTTTTCAAAAGAGGTTCCACTCTAAAATGGTTCCTAAATAGGTTAGCCACATCACGGGGAGCACTAATCCCCTCCATACTGGCTGGGAGACTCGCCTTTGGCTTAAGTTTATTTGTAGACTTCCAAAACTGACTGAAATTTTTAGTCTTATGATGTTCGGCAATTATATCCATCTTTATTTGATCCTTATTATTACGGCAATACTTCAGTTTGGCTTTAAAAACTTTTCTAGAGTTATGCATCGCCTCATAGAGCCTACCCGACTTAGGCTTACCATACGAACACCACTCTTGGAAATGGAACCTAGCCTTTTGATGTGCATCCCTAATATGCTTATTCCAACCCGCGATGTGGCGCCCCTTCACAGGTAAGCTTTTATGGCTAGATACAGAGGCTTCTATAAGCACTGTTAGAATAACTCGGTATAACTTATTAATCACATCTCTATGCTCAATATTATTACACAACTTATCCGCACAACAGTTTAACTCTTCAGGAAAATAAATATATTTGAATTTACTGTGACATATTTTATGATAATTTTCTATTTGCAACTGATCCCTATCCCCCCATATAACACCCTTTATTATATTGTTGTTATTATTCACACAACTATCAACGAGCGTCTTGGGTGTGCAGATATCTAGGTTAATTACAATTTCAATCGGCAGATGATCAGACCAAAACACATTGTAATGAATTTTCGCACTTTCAACTATCTTTCTAGCCGCTAATGAGGTCACACAGTGATCAAGCCACCTCCTACATCCGTGACTATCGCTAACATACGTATACGACGCTGGAGGCAAGAGATCAGTGTCCACTATACACAATTGTTGTTCACTACAATATTCCTTAAGCTCATTATAAAAGGGCATGCCAGGATGCGCATTAAAATCACCCAACAAGTAAACCAAGTCTACATCTTCATTTTCGATAATCGCACACATTTCACCCAAACATGATGAGAACTCGCCTAGATTTTCACGTTCATCAGTAGGCATGTACACCGATAGTACTATCATAGATCTATCACTCATTGAGACCTTGATACCCGCTAAACGAACACTTCTGCACTGAATTACGGAGACACATGGAAACAAACTACTACGCCATAGAAGCGCAACGCCACCGTGTGGCCGGCCACGCAGAACTCCCGAAGAAAGGTCCACAGCCGTATTACCGGTGTATGAAAATTCCGTGTCTATTGATCCTAGCACTGGAATGTCGTGCTGTAGTAACCAAGTCTCTTGGAGTGCAACGATGTCCGCTGACTTACATAGTTTCCTCACACACTCCATTGAGCGCGCAAGACTCTTACAATTAAAACTTAAAAAATTACAGTACCTACCTGTTTTTAACTGCACTATCCATTGTTTGGGTCTTGTCCTTCCTTATCTTTCACTTTGGGTTTTGAGAAATTCACAAAACGCCTAAACAATACGCCCTCAGGCCAAAAGTTTTCATCTAGAAATATATCTAATTTGTGTTTAGGTACAAACACCTTGTATGCGCCATAACCTTTATCACTTTTCATAGCTAGTTTATTTATTGTAACATGCATTTGAGACTTATTGTACACATGCGCACTTATATCATTATGGGTAGTAGACTTGTCTACGTTATATATAATCAACGGTATCTTTATGTCAGCCGCCTTAAATTTTCCTTTCGATTCTGCGGTTGCAGCACCTATTCTTCCTACGATTTTGTTTCTAAGCCTTTTCTTCTGAACTATTTTCCATTCTTTCGTCGTATTTCCAGTTTTCCATTCGCCAGGAGCCTTAACTATGTCAGCCAAAGTCGCTCGGGATTCCAGTTGGCATAATCGCTGTTTTGACTGCGCAGAACCAGTATCCGTCTGCGACATAGGTGACCCTGCGCGCACGAAAGGACTACGCGACAAAGGTGCTTTTGTTTGCGCATTACTTGGAATATCGGTCGTCTCATTAGTCATCGCATTCACTGTACTAATTACCTGTTTCGACATTCGTGGTATTGAGCGCGCACAGGAGTTGTTTACATCTTTTTGTCCGTTAGTCATGTCGACATCTGGTTTAGTTTTTTCTCGATATGAATTAACAAAAGTTTCATTTGGTGGTCCAACAGTATTTATTAATGTATTATTGAAATTATTGGGGCTAGATTGGGCAAAATGATGTAGGCCCATCGGTCCACTGTCACACTGATAGTCATTTTGACGACGACAACCTCTTTTCAAATTAACGTTGCAATATTCGTCATTGAAACTTACGGTTGATGCTTTAATTACATCTACATTTATTTGCAATGCGTTGAATGTTTCGATTGTGACGTAGCTGTCCTTTACTGCCTTCAGTTCTTCCCTTAACACCAGAATATCCTTGAGGAGTCGTGTCACATCTACATGGTCGAATGTGATTGGCGGTAACTTCTGAAGGTCACGGGCCACAAAAACTGGAATAATCTCAGGATCAGTCTGCTTCAGAAGTGTAATAATATCATCAATGTCCCGCTGCGATTTCTTATCACCTTTGCGAATCTTCACTTTCTGGCACAACGGAATTGAGTCAAACAGTAACTTCTTTGCACTGAGGATTTCTACAGACGAAAACGCCGTCACACATATTTTACTTAAACTGTCCTCGTCCATCACATCAAGTTTATTTTTCACAAAAGCCAACACTTCACAAATTACCAGGTTACAACCCGGGCATTTAATAAATGAAACGAATGTGATTACATTCGTTTCATTTATTAAATGCCCGGGACTTTAACCTGTGACAATGGCGTCTAGTGTGATTACACTAGACGCCATTGTCACAGGTTAAAGTCGGTGCGCATGCAGTCTAACACACTAGTCTATTAAAACATATATAACACTAGCGACCGCCCCTGCTTCGCACGGAGCGCCCCCTATCGGGTCCAAAACTATCCTATTTTTCAACCGGTAACCAACTATACACATTCACAAAATTTCATTAAAATCGGTTAAGTAGTTTAGGAGTCCATCACGGACAAACAACGTGACGCGTAATTTATATATATTAAGATATCATTAACGGTGGGGATAATACTGCACTGTAGACATACAAATATCTGTGATCCAAACACGGACGTGTAACGTAAATAAATTAATTTTGAATATGAGAGTCCCTTTTGGGGGGCAAATTGGAAAATTCAAAAATAAGGTTTGGCTAACTGTACCGTGTGACATATTAAATGAAATGGCTCGTTGTGACGATCAATTTTTTTTTTATAATTTGGAAAAAAAATACTTTGAAAAAAAAGAGAAAATATTAAAAAAAATTGATGAAAATTGACCATTAACTTAATATCTCAGAAACTGATCCTAAAATTTAAAAACACAGAATAGTTCCATACTTATAGATAACAGGAAAAACTATGAAGTCTATGGTCTTAAAATAAAATAACATGGTAAATCACTAAATATTTTGCGTATAAACTTACATTTGCAGTTGGAATGTATCAGGAAACATGTTTTTCAACTACAATGTTAAGTTCGTTTTTGGGATTAATTCATCCTAACTACGGAACCCTTCACTGTGCGTGGTTCGACATGCACTTGGCTGGTTTTTTTATTTGTCAAAAGGTTTTTGTTGGGTAGGTTCATCTTTTAATTAAACGGTAAATTAAGTTTAGTTATATACAGGGTAGCAGGGACATCGACGCGAAGCCGGTTACCATGGATTCAGTACATGATTCTGAACCCCCCTGCGTTTAAATTTTTCGTCGGTTATTAAAAAAAAAATCTGCTGTTTCATAGAAAAGTGCAATACCTACGCGGTCAAAATGTATGGAGCAACTGTTTTTTTGTTAAATAACCGACGAAAAATTTCAACGCAGGGGGGTTTAGAATCATGTACTGAATCCATGGTAACCGGCTTCGCGTCGATGTCCCGGACACTCCGTATTCTCAAAAGTATGATAATTAATTAACGATCTGATAATATAAGCGAGAAAATGTATTTTCTTAATTATTGGGCTTTTATTTATTGTAACTATTGAATGTCTCTAAAAAAATAAAATGTTTGACTTGATTTTCCGAAACTTAACTGTTTGTGTGAAAATAGTCGAAAATGGATATTACCGCCGAAATTATTGAAAACCCAAAATAAAACGAAATTCGGTCGAACTCGAAACTTGGAGCCACAACTGTCTCAAGTGTCGTGAACATGGTGGCTGAGCTGAACCTAACCACTATACTAAATAAATCAATAACTTGGATGAATGACCATAACCTCGAAATTAATTTCTCTAAATCTAAAATAATTCCCTTCCACCCCCGACAAAAAGCCCCACTAGACATAAATTTCACTTACAACGGAAAAACAATAGAAGTCGTTCATGAATTTACTTTACTTGGCCTGGATATAGACACAAAAATTAATTGGAAATCACACATCAAAAAGATATTTTATTCAATTGGCATACGCCCTTCGTGAAGTCAAAAACACCACTAACCTTAAAACTGCACTTGTTACATATTATGCCTACGCACATGCATGGCTCAGCTACGGCGTAATATTGTGGGGAATCAGCACAGATGCACCGACACTTTTCACATTGCAAAAAAGATTAATAAGAATCCTTGTAAATATAGAAGACACCGACAGTTGCAAACCTCATTTCCAAGAAAATCCAATACTTACCCTCCCTTGCCTATACATTCTAGAAATATGCAAATTCGTTCGAAATTACCAGCACTTTTACACGACAAGAGAAAACATACAGTCTAAATATACATATACATTACGCCATAAAAATAGGTTAAACTTACCAGGTTCTAAGTTAAAAATGCACTCAACAAGTACACTAGTCATGTCAATTAAAATATATAATAAATTACCAGAATTAATGAAAAATGAACAAAAATTGAATACATTTATAAACAAATTAAAACTATTCCTATTATCTAAATGCTATTATGATATCAATGATTATTTAAATGACAAATTTTAATTTACAAGTTTTAAAATAAATTTAAAATATTTTTTTTTTTTTTTTTTTTAAATCATTACAATAAATAGGTACTAACTAAGTAAACAAAATGAAAAGCCCTCTTCCTCTCTCCTACTTTTGCTGTGCCCGACAGGGTCCACAATGATAAACCTACCACCTAAGTTCACATGTGGAAGCAATAAATATAATATTGAGTATTGAGTAACCTTGGATCAACTGAATGCGAAAAAAAATTGTGACTGCAATTAGAGCTATAGAGAATATTATTATCAGCATTAGAGAATACAAAATATTGTCTATCGTCAATTACTTTATCTGCCACTTTTTCTAATAATTATCTCATTAATTTTAATTCAGTCAGGAGTGTCTCCCAGGAAGGACTGTCGGACTTCCACAACACATTAAGGGTCGTATCGTACAATGATCTTATCAGCCCTCTGATAAGATCTGTTAGTCGCCTGTTACGAAACCCCTGATCTTCCGATGGCACCCGTCGCTTACGATATTGTTGGTGCACAAGTTGCAGGCATTTCAAACTACAAGTTGTAACAATAAAATACGTCATTGTTGGTATTATCGCGCTTGTGATGCCCTACACTAAGTTACATTTCAGTACTTATTGTACTTAGGTCTATATTATACTTATTATGCGTGACACGATGTTAATGAAAAGCGAAAACTGTTTCAGTCAGTTGTATGTATTGGCAATCACGATACTAATATGAAAGGAATAGCTAGCGAGGAACAAGTGACTTTAACATAACTTACTGGGGGTAGGTGACGTGCTGCATAACGCGAATACTGGGTGTAGGGGTCAAATATTTATAAGGCTACGGTAGTTGCAGCGACACATTGTAGAAAAAGACTGGAAAGATTAATGTTTAACTTTCCGTCAACGTCATCTTGGACTGCCAAGTCTTTGCACTTGGACTGCTCCGTCCTGTAGTGACGACATTGACAGGGGAACCTATAGACAGATTATAAACGTAATGGTTTTTAAAGGTGTTCAGTGACTGTATCTGAAACCGAGTGACATAGCGTAATGAAATTAGTGGAACTGTTTCAGTAGAGCCGAACTTACCTCAACTGACCGTGGTTTAACATAAACATGCCACAAACGATACAACAGGAAACAATGTTTATTTTAACCACACTAGGAACTTACCTCGATATAATTTTAATATTCAACCAATAATGTGAATGGTGTGTTTTAACTAGTTTGAAGGTTCCACGAAATGTTTGTACAAACGGGTGTACGATATGGAACACTCCATATCGTACACCCGTATGTGCAAGCAGTAAATAAGGCAAAAAGGAATTGATTAAAAATTAGTCCCTGTACAACCAGAAGACTAACAACCTTACTTGAAGTTTCTACTAAACTTATATTGAAAATACTTAGCCATGAAATATTCATAATGATCAACCTACAGTTTGGAAGGTAATGTTATGTAAGTACCTTAAATATAAGGAGTGGTAACTATATAAGGTACTTACTACGGGGCTCTATCCCCTTATAGTAACAAAGTGGAATTCGCACCTGAGTCGCTTTTTCAGAATTTACTGAAGCGGGGTTTAATACTCGTAATATGAGTAAAACTATTTGTTGTACAAGTACATAGTTGTTGCAATTTACAAACAATTAGTGCACGATTTATCCACGTAGGTTGTATCCTAAGCGTGTACGATTTATCTACTGCAGCAATACGCTGCTAACTAAACCTTTTCGCATGGAAAAAAGGCCGGACATGTTTATTTGTAAAATATTGACACGTTTCGCAGAATTTTAAATTCAAACAGAAATAAAAAAGATTCGTGTTTGTTTAAGGGAGTCATCAGTCGTCAGCCACCTTTGGACATTTGAGCATGAACTAAAAGTTTCTCCGGTGAGTTTTTTCCGTGAACAGGCACGTTCCAGTTATCGTTTTATTTTTCCTGTAATCTTTAATCGTAGTTTTAGTTAAGGCCGCTTCCTAGGGACCTATCCGGGATATTTTCCCATATAAGGTATTCTCCGTATCAACACGTAAATATTCCAGTTGTTCGTCCATCACTCAGCCCACATATTTTTTTTTACCATTTTTTCTGGTCTAAAATGGTGTTTACCTCGCATCCAGATAGAAAAGGCCGATTTCGGCCGTACCCTTGGGCTACAGCTCGTCCACTGGGCCCTGTACATCGCCGAACCTATCCTATTGCGGGCCCTGCGGTCCTGAATGGCGCATCCCGTCGCCTCGGAGACGACGCAGGCGGTTCGGTGGGAGATCCTGAGGCAGCGAGTACATTGAGCGCTTGCCGGGTCTGCCAGCAGCGCGTCGCCTTGCCCTGGTGCAGGCAACCCCCAAGTGGTTCCACTACACCTCCTACAGTCAACACCCAGCGGCTCCATTGCATCCCACAGTTTTTTTATGAACCTTTTGTACTATCACTAGCTAAATTGTTTTTTTGTCGTAATTATTGCTCACGATTAGGTTCCATTTATTCTTAAAAAGTATTCAAACGTCGAATTTCAATTACGGTGTTAAACGCGGAGAATGACCCGGGGCGCGAAGGTGGCGCGAGTGTTGGATCATTTAGCTCCCTTCAAAATGGTTGAGCTGAATGGTGCTAATACATGCGTCATGTTCGTGAACGGGCGCCGTCAGTTGGGACTGGTCAACTCTTAGCTGCCTTGGCTGATTTAAATTTTTGAATTGTTCTTTGTTTTATCTTTTTATTACGGACGCTTCTAACGTGCACGTCTTTCTACATTGTTCTCATATGTTTAATTTCATCATGAATGATGTAACCAATATTTTGTAACAATTTATTTAAAAGAGTTTCTTGCCCGTTTTTCTCCATAGGTACCTACTACGCTTTGGAATGGGCTTACTAGATTGATATTTCTGACTGACGGATTCCTTAATAATCCAAAAGTGCCTGTAAATGGTTTAATTGAAATAAATGCTTTGAGTTTGAGTTTGGGCTTTACGGAGCGATGGCTATCGTACGTTCGTCTGAGTCGTGCTACAAACCGAGTTTACGTATCATGGGCGTTCTTTGCTGAGGAAGATAAACCACTTAGCGTTTTAATCATAAGCTTTTTAAACATATTCAAATTCAAATTCAAATTCAAAAGTCATTTATTCAAACTAGGCTGAGAATCAGCACTTTTCGAACGTCAAAATTACATAAGACAGTCCCCCAAAACGCCCACCCTTCACCACTTTCTAGTGCATTAGCTGGGAAGAAGAAGTGGCGCAACAAACTCCCCAGCAGCACAGCTGTCTGTTCAGTTAGAAGAACAAAAAAAAAAGATTCTATATAATAGTATTCAAAATAATTTACATTACGCAACACAAAACATAATTCAAATTATTAGCCATATGTTAGCTAGCACACGCCAATATACCAAACAAAATCATCGAGAACTCAACCAATCAATCATCGATACTCAGGCCGAAATAAAAAAAACTAAACGTAAACAGAATTAATATCTAAATAAAAAAGCCTCCAGGCATAAAGGGCGTGCCCGCTTACATATAGTTGTAACTGGAAGTTATAAATGATAAACTAGGACCATCGATGTAAAATAAATAAACAAAGAGTTAATTACTAATAACAGTAAATAATATGATCAATTGTCGAGGTCACTAGCTAACCACATATTGCAATACAACTCATAAAAAAACAGTGTGATGAGTAGATATTGTCAAAAATAAATTGAAGTTAAATTAAAATAACTTGACTTAAAAAGTCAAATAAAATAAACAATTATATAAACTCATATAACTTGTCAGTACGTAAGCTGGAGAAAGAACATAAACATTGTCTTGAGTTAATCACAGCGACCAACTATTCTTATCATTTAAGTAGTCGTTGATAGAATAGTATGCCTTTGAACAAAGATTGGATTTTACTTTCGTTTTAAACGCATTAAAAGGCAAATCTAGCAAAGAAGAGGGTAGCTTGTTATAAAAGGTTATACCAAGCCCAACAAATGAGTTATGAACCTTATGAAGCCGGTGAAAGGGAGCTCGTAGTTTGTCCTTATTTCTAGTGTTAACATTGTGAAAATCACTGTTTTTAGTGTATAAGTGTATATTTTGCCTAATATATAAGATATTGGCGAAGATGAATTGAGATGCCACCGTGAGGATACCAATATCTTTGAAAAAATCTCTCAGAGAAACTCTGGCACCAAGCTGGTAAATAGCGCGAACAGCTCGTTTTTGAAGAACAAATATATTTTGAATATCAGCAGCTTTGCCCCACAGCAGAAGACCGTAGGACATAACGCTATGAAAATAACTAAAATAGACTAACCGAGCTGTATCGACGTCAGTGTATTGTCTTACTTTCCTGACGGCGTAGGCGGCTGAACTGAGCCTTCCCGCTAGGCTCGATATATGTGGGCCCCACTGAAGTTTGGCATCTACTGTTATGCCCAGAAAAACCGCCGAGTTTACAGATTCAAGCACCTCTTTATCTAAGACGATGTTGGGACCTAGATTTCTAACATTTGGTAGGGCAAACTTTACACATTTCGTTTTCTTAGTATTTAGAACTAGGTTATTTGTCGTAAACCAATCCGTAACCATTGAGAGTGCACTGTTTACATCGTCAAAATCTTGTCTATTCCTGTCTACTTTAAAAATAAGAGAGGTATCATCTGCGAACAGTACAACTTCACAGATACCCTTTAAATAGAATGGTAAGTCATTGATATACACTAAGAACAAGAATGGACCCAGTATTGAGCCTTGAGGTACACCTAACTGAACTGGTAGCCCAGAAGATTTCACACCATCAACATCTACACATTGGGACCTATTATGTAAATACGAATTTAAAACGTTGAGAGCTTCGTTTTGCACACCGTAATGACGTAGTTTACGCAAAAGCGTGTCATGGTGCACGCAATCAAAGGCTTTGGAGAGATCACAGAAAACCCCAATAGCATTTTACGAGTTCTCCCATGCGTTAAATATGTGTTTCAGCAAAGCAACACCCGCATCTGTAGTCGAACGACCTTTTGTAAAGCCATATTGTTCATTATGAAGGAGGCTATTTAAATTAAAATGTCTAAGCAACTGCTTGAGTATTAACTTTTCAAATATTTTGCTAAATGCTGGTAAGATAGAAATAGGCCTGAAATTGCCAACGTCACTTTTATTACCTGATTTAAATAATGGTATGACTTTACTATTCTTCATGAGGTCAGGAAAAGTTCCTAAATCAACACATTTATTAAAAGTAACAGCTAGATAGGGGGCTACGATGTCTATTATATTACTTAAAAGTTTAATGGAGATGCCCCAGTAATCACCAGTGTTTTTAGACTTGAGTGTGTTAAAAACATTAACTACATCACGAGGCGTTACATGTTCGAAGCTAAATAAGGGACTATTTTTAGACACACTATTAAGCATAAGGTTTTCCGCTTTAGACGGGGATGAATTTAAGGAGCGAGTGGTAGTTACAGGTATGTTGGCAAAAAACTCATTAAACGCCTCAGCTACGTCAGCTGCTTTATTAACTAATTTATTGTCGACCATAATCTCAAGTTGTTTATCTTGTTTAACCGACTTACCCGTTTCATTGTTAATAATTTTCCAAGTGGTTTTTACTTGATTATTGGATTTTTTAATTGTGTCGCTTAAAAATTTAGATTTAGCAAAAACACACACCTTTTTAAATAATTTTGAATAATTTTTGACATACTCTAGGAAAGGAGTATCAAACCTGTATTTTTTCAAACCATATAACTCGTATAGTCTCGCTCTACTTTTATAAATTCCTGGAGTGGCCCATTGGTTAAAGCCAACAGAGGTGCCATTAATTTGAATAGTTTTGGACTTGAAAGTAGATTGGTACTCTTTTTGCACAACATCAAAAAGGGCTCCATAGATTTCATTGGGATTCTCGTGTTCTGTTCATATACTTTGACGGCTACAATTTTCTATAATCTTTGCATAATTTGTACCTTTTTTTCTACATAATTAGTGCAATATACCTTGTGATTTTACCTTAGTACCTCGTTTTATTTTATAACCAATGTCGTTCACAATTCGCTTCCGGGACGACTTTTAAATGGGGTTGGCAACTGTCAAAGTGGGACTAGCATAGCTTTACCGAAAACATTGAAATGACATTTGATTTGATTAGACAAGGTCTGCTTTCCTACCTGGTAAAGATGCACCTCATTTCTTCAATTCAGCTTATAACTCACTTATCCGCCATATCGAATACATGTTTTTTCACAACAGTTCTTTCAATATTATTAAAAAAAACGCAGTCAACAAGGGAAGACAAAACACAACCCAAACTTGACAGGTGAAAGCTATGCTAGCGCCATCTATCTAAAGTTTTCACCGGCCAACCCCATTGGATGTCGCAATCATTTTTTTTTTTTGGTACGCTACGTACGTTGTATCCTAAAGCGTTACTTCAAGTGACAAATACATACACGAGGAATGATAATTATCCTGTTTATATAACCAGCCTACATCAAATACATACACGAGGTATGATATCCTGTTTACATAACCAGCCTATATCAAATACATGCACGAGGAATGATATCCTGTTTACATAACCAGCCTATATCAAATACATACACAAGGAATGATATCCTGTTTACATAACCAGCCTATATCAAATACATACACGAGGAATGATATCCTGTTTACATAACCAGCCTATATCAAATACATACACGAGGAATGATATCCTATTTACGTAACCAGCCTATATCAAATACATACACGAGGAATGATATCCTGTTCACATAACCAGCCTATATTAAATACATACACGAGGAATGATATCCTATTTACATAACCAGCCTACATCAAATACATACACGAGGAATGATATCCTGTTTACATAACCAGCCTATATCAAATACATACACGAGGAATGATATCCTGTTTACATAACCAGCCTATATCGTTCCCACTGCTGGGACACAGGCCTGCTCTACATCCAACTAGCAATAAATACATATTTATAATATTAATAATACAATCTAAAGCGAAGTGTCCACTGACAATGTATTGTAACTTCCGCAATTTCTTGCAGAAGTCAATTAACGACTGTTTCCATTGACTGCTATTTTTCTATTTGCAAGTCGCTTTTAGAAGTGTGGAAATTAACTTCCTGCAGGAGCTTGTAGGACCGTTTCGACAGAAATTGCATACAAATGACTTGAGCAAGAGCGGTCAAACAAGATGCCTAGCTGCAGAAACATACGAGCTGCGTCTATTGTGTTGTTATTAAATAATATAAAAAATAAACGTAAGATGTGTACGAGATTGAATATTGACATGTAATGATTTAGGTCTTCAAAACCGATAAAAAATAAGAGAACTCCAAAGCGAAGATCCCGTGCAATTAAAAGACTTCCTACGAATGACTGAAGCCACCTTCAATATTTTGCTCAATTTGAAATAATTTATTTGAATTAAAAAAATTACTCATAACAATCAATGTATCAAGTGTATCTAGTTGTAAATAACAGCTTTAGTTATTTAAGATAGTTATAGTCCTTTTGTTATTAGCTCGTAAGTCTTTATTATTATTAAATTTTTTATAATTTTTGAATCTTGCCTGCGTTAAATGTAGCAGTCATCGAATCTTTTATTGTAGTTCTCATTAGTCTTAAGTTTTATATTTCTAATTAGAATTAAGTAAGTTTTTTATTTGTCTTTATTTTTCTAATTAGGATTGAATAGTTATGTAAGTCTATGTTTGTTACCGTATTTCTTATTAGAATTAAGCTGTCGTTTTAACCTTTGTTTCCTACTGTACTTCTAATTTATCTTCTGGACGGCAAACATGTCAAATAACTAATTAACTACTGAATAAAGCAAATATGTACAGAGCTCAAGCTCAATTAAAAATATCTACTTGGCATCTTATAAGTCTGCACACAATTAAACTTTTCCGATCGTAATCTTATAAGACTGAACTGAAAAATGTATGTAATATATACGTACTTTATTACGTAAATAAATAAGCTGCAACATTACTACATACATACACACACATACACATACACAGGGTATGATTTGAAATATATTGGCCCGCCTACACTGACCACTTCAATAGTCGTACTGAGCACCAGCTACATGGTCCGAAACTATAAAAGGCAAGCGCGCCCGTTCACAGGGTTCCCCCCGACCTTTGCTCGACGATGCGCCAGCCCGCGTCGATGCTGAGCCTGTAGCTTTAAATTCCCCGATTAATAATAATGATATACTTTCTATCCAGCCTGTCCCTCTTGCTGTCCTCCCCCCAGCGAACGCCCTTTTTTTTTTTTTGATGTTTGGAAATCATCAAATGACTTCTCCCGCTCTGAGCAGAGCGAGAGGGCGTGTCAGACTTTTACTGACTAAAACCCACCCGTGTTCCTTCCGTTGCCTGTGTGCCGGGGCCGCGATATCCCTTTCGGACAAACCCGCAACCCCAGCAGGCGTTGGTCACAACGCGCCGTCGACCCGGGCCTGGTCCTTATCGGACGGCGAGCTGCCCATTGGTCACCGTCCGCAAGCCCGCGCCTAGGGTGGCCGGAAGTCGGCTCGCGACTCCCGACGCCCGGGGAGTCTCCTGCGGCGACTAGGGGTGCGACGGCGCGAATCTTGCCTCTCCCTCGCGCGTTCCGCCTCCTCCTTCGCACGCATTACTGCTTCGCAGAAGGAAGTGACGGCCTCCCATGCACTCTCGCTTCGGACCATGGCCTGAACCAGGGCCGGACGTGAGAGATCGCCGCAGCCGATCGCCTCCGTGAGGACACGGCGGTGCTCCGCCCAAGCAGGGCAGACCTCCACCGTATGCTCCACCGTGTCCTCCGGGCGATCCACACAGTGGTGACACCCGGGCGTTTCCTCCCGCCTTATGCGGAACAGGAACCTCTCGAAACAGCCGTGTCCGGTGAGGACCTGCGTCAGGCGGAAGGTGAGGACGCCGTGGCGCCTCTCTAGCCACTCCTCAAAGAGGGGACTTATCGCCACAATTGTGGCGTGCCCAGCGCTGGGTTGTGACAATCGTACTCTCCATGCCGCCATGAGATCCCGCCGGAGCTCTGTCCGATGAGCCGTGATTTCTCGCGGCAGCGGAGTAACGCTCCGGCGTTTTGCCTCCTCGCGACACTCCTAGATGTGCGCGAGGACTTTTGCTTCCAGATCCCATGGCGGTAGTCCGGCAAGGAGGCTCGCCACCTCACGGGAGACCGTGCGGTATCCTCGGACCAGCCTAATGGCCATGACCCTTTGGGACGCGTTCAACCGCTGGGCCGGTCGCAGCCTCAATGAACCATGCCATGGACCGCACGATCCCCGCGTAGAGCCTCCGGAAGGAGGCGTTCCCAGCGAACGCCCTAAGCCGAGGTTCGTACCCCACAGGGGATCCCTTAGCGACCGTTCGCCTAGTTTTAATTAGCATAGTTTTGCCCCTGGCTGGAGGCTTTTAGTGTAGAAGCTTAAGGCAGCCACAGGATTGACCGGTTAAGTAGTCATGACCTCAGTGGTCAGCAACGAGGTGCCCTACAAAAAAAAAAAATCACAGGGTTCATTCTGTCTGCCAACGCCGCCCACACAACACGTATCAAGTAACTCAACCCTGCAGCTGCCGTTTCTAATCAAAATCTTGTTGTTATTTATTCTACCCGTCTCCTGTGGTAATGAAGAAGTCTACAAAAACACATTTGCACTGCACCATAGCAAATAAAAGTAATTACTTGAATAATTTCCAGCTTAAAAAAATTCGAACTTGCCCTAAAAACGTCAAACTTTTTTGTGTGAACAAAATAAAGTCGCAAGCGCTTGCTGCAAGGTCAAACCAACCGTATGTATACACGTGGAACTTCCAGCAAGTTCGGCAAGTCACAAAAAATTGCAGACGTTTCTTGTGCGAGCGTTTACACGTTGGGAGTCGCTTGCGCTAGTCGACTTCCGCTAATTTTATTGCCTGTAGACATTTCGCTTAAGATCATAGGTAGGTAATGACAAAAATAAAAACAGTTTGGAAAGTTATAAATAATGAAACTAATAGGAAAAATATACGAAACACTGAGTTTACATTGGAGATTTCACGTGTGTCATAAGCTCTAACTTAGAAATAGCTCAAGAATTTGTAAATTTCTTTACTAATATACCATCTAAAACGACGGAAGCTTTAAATTCCACACTCGATGTCTCAATTGACTTATTAAAAGCGAATGTTCCAAGCTGCCCGGTTGAACATCAATTTAAACATAAAACCTTATGATAGTAATAAAAGCAGTTCATTAATGTTTCACCAAAACTCCATTGTCAAATTTTTTGTTTACAATCCACATTTCGTATACTATTTATTTTACAAACAACTTATTTCGCAAATATTTTATTTTATAAACACTCGTTTTACAACATTTATTTAGCAAATGCTTCTCTTTACAAATGTTTCGCATGATATTTAATCATTTATACATTTTTCATTTAATATTGTGATTCTTTTGGAAAAATCACGTTTATACTAAATATAATTTTATAATAAATTTTTTAAACCAGTCACAAAGGGATCATGGTTGAAATTTCCATTTGGGTCTGAAGTTCTTTAAACCTACAAAAAAATAAAAAATACTATTATTCTAGGCGTTTTTGGCACTCGCCGGCCGCTGCCGCGGCACCGCTCGCTTCGCTCGCTCGGCTCGTGCGTAGGGGTCACAGTTTTAACCTAACCTAACCTAACCATTTTCGAGAATAAAAATATTTAACCTAATCTAACTAGTTTGGTTCCGCGTAGCCTACAATATTTTTTTTTTCTTTTAGCATAAGTCGTTTCTGGCATTTTTTTTATTTTTATGGTTTATACGAGTTTAATAAAATTACCCTTTTGCTTATTTAATGAGTTAAATTTTTAGGAAATTGCGTAATTCAATATGCAAAACGTTGTTTTATGAGATAACATGAATAAAAAATGAATGATTTGTCAAATAATACGTTATTAAAAAAAAGTTTATCGGGTAATGATTTTCTTAATTGAATTATTTGGCAAACTTGTTATTGTGTAATGATCAAATCATGTTTTTGCCAATCGTCACTTGTCAAGTTTTTATTCCAAACGTTGTTTTATGAGATAACAAGAATAAAAAATGAATTGTTTGTGAAATAATACGTTAATAAAAAAAAGTTTGGATAATTATATAATTATTTGGCAAACTTGTTGTGTAATGATCAAATAACAAATCATGTTTTTGCCAATCGTTACTTGTCAAGTGAATTATTTTTTGGTGAGATGACAGGACACCCAATTCACTCGGTTTAAAAGTAAAAATGGGTGTTCCACAAGGCTCGATATTGGGTCCTTTCCTCTTTTTAGTTTATATTAATGATCAACCTCATTTATTTAAAAACCAACCACAAATGGTGTTATTTGCTGACGATATTTCTCTAATTTTTAAGATAAATAGACGTGTATCTCGGGGTGTTCTCGTCTAGCTAACAAAGAGTACTTACGTAGACACAACCTTGTAGCCAGGATTATCCATCAACAACTTGCTCTGAAATACAGCCTTGTGGAATCGGAAGTGCCGTACTTCAGGTACGTGCTCGACCCAGTTCTCGAAAATGGAAACATCACATTGTACTTGGGATCGATCTATCATCACTGACAGGACTATAGAAATAGAAATAGAAATAGAAATAATATTTATTTACATAAAACATGGTAGGTATATAAAGTTGTTATTAGAATACATTATAGATCATACATGTGTTGCTTGTTTCTTAGCATGCAAATATTAGGTTGCATTATAAACGTTTTCCGTCAATATATAATAACACTTTCAGGCTGTAAAAATTGTTAGAGTTTAGCCATTTATGAAGGATTTTTTTAAACAATACAAAATCTAAAGTTTTTAAGTCATTTGGAATATGATTATATATACGAACACACATGGCCAAACAGCTTTTATTATACGAGTATTTAGCCAGTCTTGGTAAGTCATTCAATATAAGCCTGTGAGGATCTCGCCGGTTTGTAAGTCATTCAATATAAGCCTGTGAGGATCTCGCCGGTTTGTAAGTCATTCAATATAAGCCTGTGAGGATCTCGCCGGTTTCGAGGATTTCGGGTTTTCCTATTGTAGCCAATAAGTCTGATATAGTGAATCGAAGAGGGCGGCGCGCAATGATTATTGACATAACGGTCCCGCATGACGGGAACCTGGTGAAAGCCCAGAAAGATCAACAAATCAAGTATCTCGACTTAGCTCACGAGGTTGTCGACATGTGGTATCTGGACTCACCGATCATTGTGCCGATAGTCATATCAGCCAGTGGCTTAATTGCGAAGAGCCTCGACCAACACCTAAGGAGGCTCTCGTTGGGCAGCTGGATTAAGGGCTTGATTCAGAGAGTGGTACTCATGGACACGGCTCACGTTGTTAGGAGGTTCCTTTCTCTGGAGCCCTGACCGCCGGTAGCTTGGACCCAGTTCCGAAAAATAATAAAACCAAAGACAGTTCTCTGTTTGATCACTGCGGTGTTACTAACGTAACACTATTTCTGAATCACATTATTATCCTTACGAGCCTCTAAGCTTAAATTTTTCCGAGAACAAATACAATATATTATATGAAATGTATTTGAAATTTCGTCAGTCGTATTACAACTGTCCTGCAGACCCATTGCTTGATTTAGTTGGTTTCAAGGAGAAGGCTCCTCTCGTTATCAGAGACTGTTCAAGACAAAACGATAGTTTGAAAACAGGTCCCGTAGATGTGCAGCTGGAGATTGAATGTTCAGCACCAATACTGAAAAACACACCAAAAAAATTACACCAAAACTGGATATTGTTTATATTAACGATCGACTTGTGGAATATAAACCTTTGAGTAACATAGTGCGCAGGTTATCATGACTGCCATTGTAGATGTTCAAGGTTTTAAAACTGAAACAAATGAATTTATCGTTAAAGAAGATAAGATAAGATAAATAAGATAATTTCTTTATTTGTATAGAATGCGGGTGTTACAATAATGGTGTTAGTTACAGATTATTCCCAGTACATTCTGCCTGTTGGCATACAACAATATATTAGTTAACTTACAGATAATTTAGAAACTAGGTGCTTAAATTCAAAATGAGATCATGGATCAACTAAGTCTAAAATTATTTACATAATAAATGAGATAGTGAAGTAAAATATTACAATTCATAATTTAATTTATAAAATCAACAGAGTAATAACATTTCTCTGTCAGCAACGACGACAGGAGTTTCTTGAATTTTATTGAGGGCTGATCCTTAATACTGAGGGCTGATCCTTAATACTGAGGGCTGATCCTTAATACTGAGGGCTGATCCTTAATACTGAGGGCTGATCCTTAATACTGAGGGCTGATCCTTAATACTGAGGGCTGATCCTTAATACTGAGGGCTGATCCTTAATACTGAGGGCTGATCCTTAATACTGAGGGCTGATCCTTAATACTGAGGGCTGATCCTTAATACTGAGGGCTGATCCTTAATACTGAGGGCTGATCCTTAATACTGAGGGCTGATCCTTAATACTGAGGGCTGATCCTTAATACTGAGGGCTGATCCTTAATACAATTTGGCAATTTGTTAAATAATAGGTGCCATACCAATAATGTTGTTTTTAAGCAAAACAGTGTATACGTACAATAGACTCTGATATTTTGATCTCATGGCAGTAGTTCGCATCCTCGTATCACTTAATGCCGGAAATAGATGCTTGTTAGTTTTAACGAATATAGCTACTTCGAAAATGTATATACTGGGAAGAGTTAGTATTTTGTGTTTCTTGAAAAAGGAATGCAGATCTGTAACCTTGAGATGAAAAATGGATTGTAATGGATGACAACACAGTAGGAGCAAATCACTTTTAAAAGTTGCTAAGTGTATACATATTAGTGCTCGTGACTGTACATTGGTGGTATGCAAGGAAGAAGTGGGTGTGATCTCCTTGGAAGAATTTGAAGCGGCGCGGCGGCGCGGCGTTTACATTGTTTTCAAAATATAGATGTTTGTAGACATTTGTAAAAACAAATACTTAGGACTTGATCTTTCTCGCAGCGTATAACCCCTGAACTATCTTTAATTTTCATGATGGACTTGACTTCATTGGTCCTTTTTGTATGCGTTTCTTGGCGATTTTAAAATATTGATTAGTTTCAAGAGCTATTTGTACAAATCTAAGCTGTTTTTATTAAAGGCTAGCGTTTTTTTATTTATAGTATTTTTTATGTTTGTATATTCTTCCTCTACGTCCTCAGCTTGTCTGGCAACTAGGGCCAAGCCATTTTTTAACCGACTTCAAAAAGGTGGAGGTTATCAATTCGATTGTTTTTTTTTTTTATTTTTTTATAATGTATGTTCGGGCATAACTCCATCATTTATAGACGGATATGCTAAATTCTTTTTTGTTTGAAGGGTATACTTTCGAGATGGTCCCATTGACATCAGGTCAGGATCTGATGATGAGATCTTGGAGAAATCGAGGGAACTCTTTAAATATTATTGGCACACCTATAGCGATTTGGGTATTTTTTATAGTTACACGTGCAATTGCTCTCGGAAAGCACCATTTGTTGAAGTGGAACTGATGATGAATACCACAGATGGCCACCGGAACTACTCAATAATAAGTATTTCACGGGTTGCGATTCGATTACTTTAATATGAATAACAAGCAATTTATGCTCGTCACAATGTATATGGACAAGTGGAGCTGATGGTGAAGTACCAGGAGAACTCCTCAACGATTAACGTCCCTGCTTCGGGAAAAGCAATATTTTGTAAAAGGTGATGAGTAGTCGACATTAGGCTATTGTAACTTACATAAATTACAAACTGACCCACTAAAAAGCGAAAAATAACTTAAATTACGGAAGTCGGTGGCAAATAACGAAAATAAAAAACCAAAGACACCAACTTCCGAAATTTAAGTTATTTTGCACTTTGTAGTGTTTTTTTGGAATGTTTTTACATATGTCATGGTCCTTTGGAAGGCGTACGAGGGGCTAAGGCCAACTCGCAGAGGCCCCATAGACTATTTTAAATGGAATGAGGCACCAACCGACGATTATCCCTGTATGCACTATGCAAGTGCACCCAAGGACAACTCCCGGTTGGTGCAGGACTATTGCAGAACATGGAAACAAAAAATATTGAGCTATGGGTTTGGGTGGCTATAGTGGACTGGTTACCTAGAACTATGGAAAATCTAAATCCCCTCCCTGATCAATGTCATGGTATACACGGATAAAATGACAGGGGGTGACTTGCACACCCATTAATGGAATCCCGAAAACTGTCGCTAGCACATAGTGACGTAGCGACAAGAGGGCAAGATGTCCTGAGGTGCTTGAGGAGTGGAGAGGTATTCCACGGCTTTCAGAACAATCCCACAGCCCCGAAGATGGTCAAGACCCCTACGAGCACTTACTGGAATACTTCCTGCCTCCGAGCAGGTTTGCTCTTGCGAATCTCCACTCAAGCCAGCCAATTAAGACAAGAATGAGGTTGGAGCTCTGTTCCTCGTCTGTGTTCACACCAGCCAGCCAGCAATAAAGGCAACCCAGAGATGAGGAATAAGATTTCTCCCGGGAGATAGGGTGCGTGGGGTCGCTACTACCCAACAGCTCGCCACATGCTGCCCTGCGGGTTTATTATTATTATTAGGTTTGAAATGGAAACATTTTGCACAGAAGATGAACAAGTAAGGTGCAAATTTTTCACTTGGCCATCCTTTCTACAAAATGCCTTAAAATAGGAGAATAAATACTCTCTGGCACTGTTTTCAGAATGTAGTTACTACTGGCCCGTGTTCTAGTTACTAGTGATTTCGGATGATCGCATGTTAGCCGTCAGTCAGTTCGATTCTGTGCAAACATTTCCGACGCACTACAGAAATGGGGCAGTCTCAAGAGCATTTTGCATTTTGCCTCTGGTATTGCGGATGTCCACAAGTAGGCGGTGGTAGGCACTCACCGTCAGGTGGGAGGGTGAGGAGTTCTTATACTAGCTAACGGTTAGTGGGTACTGCCTCTAGCACACCAACTAGTTTTAACTAAGTAAGGTAACCTTTCAGTTCGATATAATTGCTTAGCGACACGATTGCTTGAAGGGACACAACACTTACTGTAAATAAAATAACTATCAAGATTGAAACAATTTTTACTAAAACTATTGCCGGTTGACCGCATTTATAATATCATAAAATCACGCCTGCATTTCTCAAGAGGGTAGGGAGTGATTGTACCGGCCATAATGCTCGTTGTGGAAAGGAAAAATAATAATGACAACTCTCAAATAAGATATATTTGTCGGAAATACGTTACTGAGTTGACAAATCGGGACGCCAGCCAGCTCGACAGTGTCTACAACATAACGCTCGGATCGGCCGCCGCCGGCCGGGGCTCAGCAGAGCAGAAGCAGACTTCAGGAGTAGCGGTCAAGCGGTGAAGACGTTTAGAAACTGTCGCGCGTTTCGAATAGTTATGTCGTGTACCTACAGTGTGTGAAATGATAGTGTGATTAATGTTATCGCAAATTATAATTTGATCTTAACTGCAACTGTTTTTCTATTGCGCAATAACCAACACTACCCATTAGTACGCCCACAGTAGTTACAATATGCCTGATAACTAAAGAGAAATATACCCTCGTCCGACATCAAAAGTGGGGTTCGTGTTGGTTCAGGCGCAAAATGAAAACGCTAAAAGTGACCGTTGGCATACACGGCATGCCCAACGGTCACTTTTAGCGTTGCTTTGAACAATATAATTTGAGGGTAGGACAGAAATATAAGGTTTTTTGTGGATTTTGCATTCTTATCCCTTTCGTGGGGTTTATAAAAGGGTAATACAATTTGGTTATTTTTGAGGTCAGAAATATTTGCGAAATACCCAGCAACACGTTGTATACCGTTTTTTGGGTAGTTTTGTTTAGTTTGACAATTCTAACCCATTTATTTATTTCTGTTTTATGAATTTCAAACCATGCCACGCGATCAAGAGACTAGCTCGCGGCGCCTATTAACGCCAATTGGGGGTAAATTGCGCCACACAGCTCGGCGGCAGTGCAAGGCGTCTTCGAAGTGAAGTTGCGGTCTTCCCCGGAGTCCTACTTCTTTGGGTCAACGCGAGAACGAGAAGCTGGAACGAGAGCAAGAGCGTCTCAAAGCTACGCTATAGAAACTGGACGAGAGGCAGTACCAGGATCGTCAGGATTTCCAAATGGAGCAGAGAAAGATCTACGACATCTTCATTATCGTGCGAAGCAGCCCCGTAGCAGTCGGCGAAGTCCTTCGTGTGCTTCAAGTGTGGGAAACCAGGACATACTCGTATCGGGACCCGGTGCACGAACATGCAGTAGCAGCCAGTGGATGTTTGCGTCGCACAACTCCCATTAGGCACGTTAGAACAAAAAGATGAGCTGTATTGTTTTGTTTACTACTCCGTAGCCTTATTGCGTAATATACGATCAATAAAAAACTTGAGAGGTGTCAAGGGACACCCGGATGGAACGAAGTTTTTATGAGAGAGAGAGAGAGAGACAGACAGAGAAACACGCGCGCGCCGCACGGCTTACAACTATAGCAAAAAGTGTCGTTACAACTTTTGGTCTCGAAGTATAAGATATACTTATACTTCGAGACGTATAAGTATAAGTCTCTTGACTCGTGTCGACTTATACACTCGCTCGACTTCGACTTCGACTCCGACTTCGACTCCGACTCCGACTTCGACTCCGACTTCAACTCCGACTTCGACTCCGACTTCGACACCGACTCCGACTCCGACTCCGACTCCGACTCCAACTCCGACTTCGACCTCGACTCCGACTTCGACTCCGACTCCGACTCCTACTCCAACTTCGACTTAACTTCGACTCCGACTCCGACTCCAACTCCGACTTCGACTTCGACTCCGACTTCGAATCCGACTCCGACTCCGACTTCGACTTTGACTCCGACTTCGACTTCGACTTCGACTTCGACTCCGACTCCGACTCCGACTTCGACTTCGACTTTGAGAGAGAGACAGACAGAGAAACACGCGCACGCCGCTCGGCTTACAACTTTAGCAAAAAGTATCGTTACAACTTTTGGTCCTAATTTTTTCCTTCTAGCCCCCTTTCGCAACGTGCGATAAGGAACTTCGTTCCAAAACTTCGTTCCAAAAATCTGAAATCCTAAATAACGTAATGAATGTTGTTGAACTGTCAAAATCAAACAGATTAGTCATAATCGTTTAGGAAAATATATTACGTAATTAGATAGCAGGTGCTGAGTGCTCGTTAGTGAAGGAAAGTTGTGCAGCCAAATTAAGTGGCAAACGAGTAAATTACGTTGTTGCGTTGACTGGTATTGGTCAAACACGTGTATTCAGCACAGAACATATCTTATGTAGTGTAACGATAAGCGAACACCAACTTGAGGTTTTGTATTTTGATTTTGTGATGTGCTTCCGACACTAACTTGCAAAGTAATATTATGATTTGATAAAATCCGCGAGATTGCGTCAGAGAATATTAAACGTAGCGTGGAATATGACAAGGCTCGATTTGATAGCTAAAACAAAATTTTCGTCGTGTTATTAGAAAACAAAAGTGAAATCAGATTAAGTTAGATCAGAAGTTCAGAGGTCTGTTTAAGGTAGCGGAAGTTTTGGATGGTGACCGTTATACGTTGAAAGCTTTAAATTTTAACCGTACTTACAATACGCTAGGTTAAGAAAGATGTCAGTAGGTCATGTACCAGTCAAAGTTGATGGTGATCACAGTGGTGATGAGCAAGCCTAAGTTATGGGAAACACGCGAGTAGGTTTCTTTATCGGCCATATTGTGTGCAACCGTACTAGTAGTTATTACGTAGTCGTACCAGTAGAAATCGGTGTCTCTTGAGGCCACTCAAGTAGTCCGTGGGTACACGATGGGCGTGTATCTCTGGCTGAGGTCGGGGTCTGGAAAGTCCATAGTATTGATCCATACGCTGGATTTGTGAGAGCAATGCGATTGCTAGTCGGCTGGAGAGCCGTGGCGTTAGAGTGGTTTACTCGTGTGTGGTTTCCAAGTGTCTAGGGTTCTTAGTGAAAAAGATGATTGTGCTCTGGTGGCTCTGGTTGATGATTTTTGCTATGATTAATCAAACTTTGTTTAGTTCATTGAGAAGTAGAAGTATTCTTTTGTTAAAACAATAAAGTGTTGAGGATTAAAGTTTCCTAATCTCAAAATTTGGAACCCGTAAATGGTCAGAATTGGCCGAATCGAGCAGACACTGTTGTTGAGTTTTGGTTATAGGTTAACACACGAGGACGTGTGCAAGCAGGATGGCCGTGTCGGAAATACGTTACTGAGTTGACTTATCGGGACGCCAGCGCTGCCTGGCGGCGGCACTCGACAGAGTCTACAACATGACGCTCGGATCGGCCATCAACCGGGGCTCAGCAGAACAGAAGCAGACTTCAGGGGCAGCGGTCAATAAGTCCCCTCTTTGTGGAGTGGCTAGAGAGGCGCCACGGCGTCCTCACCTTCCGCCTGACGCAAGTCCTCACCGGAAATGGTTGTTTCGGGAGGTTCCGGTTCAGGATAAAGCGGGAGGAAACGCCCGGGTCCGCCCGGAGGACACGGTGTAGCATACGGTGGAAGTCCGCCATGTCCTCACGGAGACGATATTTTGTTTGACAACAGCGCCATCTAGGTAACGGAAACGAATGTCAAAGAGTTTGTGTAACAGCAAATATTTTTTTGTGAAAACTCATACTCTTGTCAGAATAAAGCTGTGTGTTTTAATAATATTACAACGAGTTCTTAGTTTAAAAAATAAATATTTTTATATAGACAATAGTGTCTAATATGTACTCCTAAGAATCTTGCAACTGAGGTTGAGTCTACGTATTGGCCATTAGAGACGATCACGACGACAACTATCTTGTATTTCAACGGCTATAAAGTCTAAAGAATCGTTGATGAATCGGTATGAGTGTCCAATGCACAGCGTGAAAAACAGCGCTAGCACCCTAAGGCAGATGTAACCCAGCACACCTGAGGTGCTCGATGCAGAGACCGTCGCGGCCCGGAGACTTTCCCATAGCCATTCTTTCGATTAACTCAGCTACCTGCTTGGCAGAGAAATGGATCGGTTCATAATCACTACTAGTTTCATCATCGATCACCCCCGGAGCCGGCCCAACTGGAGATGATACCATAAATCGATCTTTAAACATGCGGGCTACGTCCTCCGGCGAACCACATTCCACACTCACAGGGCGGCCCGGTCCAACCTTCAGCTTATTGGTCGACTTCCAGAACTCAGAAAAAATCTTAGACGCTCGGTGCGACGCTAATATCATCATCTTAATCTCATCCTGTTGATTTTGGCACCATTTAAGCCTACCACTAAAGATTCTCTGACTCCGTCGCATGTCTTCCAATTTATTTTCATACATTCGATCTAGACCACGCCTATCGAGTACAAGGGAATTTTAAAAGGTAATATTTTTTATTTTAGAACTAGAAAGATCGGTGTACCTACATTTTCTGGTGAAATTAATATCATTTCGCTACGTACTGATAAAACTTACATAGCACTAAACAGTAGACATACCTAATAGTCATTATTGGGTGGAGACGCAACATCGAATCACTGAAATGATCAAAACTTCTCTTACTAATAGGCATCAGTGCAGCGTGTAGCACAACATTGTAAATACATCGGTTCACTCCCGACTCCATAACATTAACATGTGTCCAGAAAACAGAATTGATCTAAGTCCACCGCATTTAAATAAATAAAAATAACAAGTACCAGTACAACATAGCTAGCTGCATTATAACTTGAAGTGTGCTGATAAGGCGCGCGTCCAGGGGGCGGGGGCGGGGGCGGGGGCGCAGGGGGCGCTTGGCGGCTGCTTTGTACCTATTCTATTATTTCATGATCCGATAAAAAAGGAATAAAGACTCGCGACCTAAACGCAGGAATGTTGTAGATTTTTGTGTGAGTCGGGCGCCGGCGCCGGCCGCATTAGTGCGGCGAGCGGGCGACAACGGTTACACATTAGCTCCTCGCGCCGCAAGCACGCACCGCGCACCACCTAACTCGAACGCAGCCGCCAACCATAATGGAGCTCTACATTCTTATGAAAAGAAACCATTTCTCAGTTGGCATTTATGACATTATCACCTTTTACAGTTTCTATAGCGCCGGGAGAACTTCATGCGAAAGGACTAAATTGAATCTTCGGATACAGAATTTTGATTTGTAATGGTAGGAGGAAAGGTCGAGATTGCGTCGTCGGTGTGAGGTCGCAAGGGGAACGCTGCCGGCCACATCTCACGCCCACTTATCGATCGGACAATTTAACCGATACGTGTATAAGTGTAATATATCAAATGTGGTTGTACGGCTGCTGTCCGTCCGTCCGTCCGTCGCGACTGCTAATGAATTTCGTCCGTTGATTGCGTCGCGGTGCGTGCGCTGCCCCCCCACATAACTTATTGACAACTAGGTGAGCTGATAGCGCCTGCACTTTATTACGGCGGCGGCGGCGGGGGGCGCTGCGCGGGCGCTCCTCGCTAATTAGTACAATTGTTAGTCGTACACATCATTACATATAGTTTTTTGCACAAGACTATGTTTTAGTTTCATGTTGCGCTCCTTCACTACAAATCTATCGAAGATTATCAGTAGCACTATATGTATCATAATGTATGTTAATATACGTATATATACCTATGTAAATTAGAACTTTGACTGCCGAAGGAGCAACAATACTCCCACAATTTACCAATTAAACGATTGCGGCGTAACTGTACATGTGGCAGTAGCAGCGATGTTCACTCGTCACTTCAATCTGCCTAGCCATTTCGTATCAAGGAGTACTGCTTTCGGAATCAGGCCCTTTATCCAACCGCCTAACGAAAGCCTCGAGAATGCTGGTCGAAGCTTTCGGTCATGAGGCTATTTGGCCGTTACGACAATCGGCACAATGACAGCCGAGCTCACATTCCTCATGTCAATCACCTCGTGTGCTAAGTCGAGATATTTTAATTGTTTCTCTTTTTCAGCTTTCACGAGGTTCTCGTTATGTGGAATGGTATACATCGACTTTCATTGCGCGGCGCGCTAATCGGTCTATCACCACTTTATCAGGCTTATTGGCGACAATAGTCCTGTCAATTATGATTACGATAGACCGATCCCAGCAGTTAAACAATCCAGTTACTCCAACTGAATGAAACGAAATTTAAATCTTGTATAAAACGCACACTATGCTGCCAAGCTTATTATAAGTTGGGGGATTACATCGTTGACAAAAATGCTTGGCTCAGCGCTGGTCCAGCTCCACAAGGGTGCATAAATAAATGATTAGCATTCGAAAATATTGTTGGAGCTGGTGAAGATTGTAAAACTATCTTTAGATTGTATAAATTTAATCTCTTAGTATTACACACTTCTCATCAGAAAAATCGAAACACTTCCGTTTTTATGGTTTCTGTCCTAATTTAACACCAAATAGTTTTCATTAAATGAAAAAAATCACATGATGTATAGCTGGCAGTTTGGCCATTACAGTGATAAGCGAACATTCAAAATTCAAAATTAGAATTTCATTTGATTATCCTATAAATGAAATGATTCACTGTTTTGAGACAAATGTGTGTTTAGAGTTGGATTACATTTCACCTTTGAAAACTAAAAATTTGCACTTACCTTAAAACTTTTTGTTCTGTGTTCTGTATTACACTTTGACGACACGGATGCATTGCTGGATTCTGGACTTAGCGTGTTGTGGCTGAAAGATTGCATCTAAGCCATCCAAGTCTGTTCATAGAGTCTACAAACGCTATCGGGAGACTGGTTTGTTCACGCGCCGTTCAGGATCTGGCAGGAATCGGGTCACTTCTGAGCGAGATGATCGATTTATTGTAACAACTTCTTTACGAAATCGACACCTTAATGCTTTTCAACTACAGCAGCAGCTTCATGTTGTACGTAGGGTGGCTGTAAGTGACTCTAAAATTAGAAGAAGGTTGAAAAAACGTGGACTGGTACCGCACAAGCCAACAAATTGGCCGAAATTAACTGCAAACCATCGAAGAGCGCGCCTTAACTTTGCACGTGAGCACCTAAATTGGTCATACCTCCAGTAGAACAAAGTTCTCTTTTCTGATGAGTGTAAAATTAAGCTGTATGGTAACGACGGAAGGAACAAGGTCTACAGAAGAGATACGCTTTGCACAATGCTGCATTGAATTGTCTTTGTATCTGGGCCACGTCTACCTGCACTAAACAGCACATCGAACAGTGTCTTGAGCCTCACGTGATGCCCTATGCACATTTTATTGGCAACGGTTTCATATTCATGCACGACAATGCTAGGGCTCACACCGCGAGCGTCGTACGAGATTATGTTACCGAAGTCAGTATCTCCATTATGGAATGGCCAGCAAGAAGTGAATGAAAATTGAATGGACATAAATCTGATTAAACATCTATGGGATGAATTAAAGAGACCAATTCGTGCAAGAGATCCTGCCCCAGAAACAGTTGCCAGCTGCAAAATGCAATGCAAGAGGAATGGAATGGAATGCCACAACATTTGATCGTGACTCTCATCCGATCGATGAAGAACCGTATGGAAGCAGTAATAAGAGTTCGGGGAGGGACACAAGTTATTAAATAAACGTTTCTTAGCTTCTTTTTTCATTTACGTGTGTTATTGTTTTATCAATTTCCTTTATACTCCATACATGGTAAAAATGACTTGTTAAACAAAATACGAAACCTATGAAAATTTAATTTCAATTTAGAAAATTAACATTAGGATTTGAAAACCTCGTATTATTTACAATTAAACGACATTTGATATATATTCCTAAATATACACATTTTTCTGATAATCCTTACAAAACATAAACTTGCAAGGTGTTTAGATTTTTCTGATGAGAAGTGTATTATAATTGCATACTCGTAGCACATGTGTGAGCACTACTCGTAGGTACATGCGAGGGACCTACTTTAAAGCTACCATTTGTACCATTCATTGACTTGAATGTGCCCTGGCGGGTGAGAGTAGGTCATGCTCACTCAAATCTCTCGCTGGTGGTGGTGTGTGTTGGATCATTAAGTTCCCTTGAAAATGGTTGAGCTAAATGGTGCTGATCCATGCGTTATGTTCGTGAACGGGCGCCGTCAGTGGGGACTGATCATCTCTTAGCTGCCACGGCTTATTTGATTTTTTTTATTGTTTTAATTTTTTTATTACTGACGCCTTTAAAATGCACGTCTTTCTACATTGTTCTCACATGTATTATTACAGCATGATGATGTAACCAATATTGTGTAACAATATTCTGATTTAAAAGAGTGTCCGTGGAGTTTCATGCCCGTTCTTCTCCTTATGAACCTACTACGCGTTGGAATAGGCACCTAGCTTTATATTTCTGAGTGACCAACCCCTTGACAATTCAAAAGTACCTGTAATTGGTTTATCTACTTGTATATATATATATATATATATATATATAATGGTAAACTGACTGACTGACTGACTGGGTGATATATCAACGCACAGCCCAAACCGCTGGTCCTAGAAACATGATACTTGGAGGGTGTGTTCTTTGTGAAGAGTCCACTAAGAAAGGATTTTTGGGAATTCCACCCCTAAAGGGGTAAAATAGGGGATGGAAGTTTATATGAAAGTCCGTCAGTTTTGAAGTTAGGATCTTCAAATTTTGTGTTTAGGCTGATGATTGAAAATTTATTTATATGTGTATCAGCGTTTTTGATAATTCTGCCCCCGAAGGGTTATAAAGGGGATGAAGTTGAAAGGTCCTTAATTTTCGAAGAAAAATCACTTTTACTATCTAGGCTTATGGTTGGAAGCTAACGCAACGGTGTTGTTAGAATTTCAACCCTTAAGGGGGTGAAAAGGTGGATGAAATTTTGATTTTAATTAAAGTTCTTAATTTTTTAAGTTAAAATCACTAATATTTCGGCTTATGGTTGG
Organism: Agrochola macilenta; assembly: GCA_916701695.1. NCBI lineage: Eukaryota > Metazoa > Arthropoda > Insecta > Lepidoptera > Noctuidae > Agrochola > Agrochola macilenta. Next base: position 540,739 of record OU753554.1, on the reverse strand, counting down.
AAACTAACACAACGTAAATCGTTGCTTTTTTTTATGTTCAACCCACAATGGTCTGAAAAGGGCGATAAATTTTTGTATTGAAGTTGGTCATTCGCTAAATTTTGTATTCAAGTAAAAATAATGTAAGTACACGTGTACTATTTCTAACTTTACAGTATTTTACATGGAGCGACTGCCTATCTGACCTCCACAACGCAGTTTCTGGGTAATACGATACCCCTTGGTAAGAATGGTTGTCAGACTTTCGGGCTTCTGACTTCCCGTAACGACAGTCAAAGATCCACGAATGACAGCCGGGACCAACAGCTTAACGTGCTTTCCGAGGCACAGACGGGTCTCTGTATGTAAAGATGATCCAGAGACCAACCGCGGCAAGTGTAGCTTAACCTGATCGATCGACCTGTGTGGCTGTTATTATTTAGCCACGGGCCCCTCCCCAGGAGAATCCCCCCATCCCCTTTTCAGGGAGAATAGATACGGATATAGATTACGATAGTTAGGATACGAATAGAATGCGATACTGCTCATCCCTCATAGGAAATAGCGTGTCAATTTGTACTTGTGCAATGGAACTAGACTCCAAGTAACAGCTCTCCGCCGCAATGTTATTGAGGCCAAAATAGTAACTGGATCTGCCAGAGGAGAAACAGTCTTCGGGCCGCGTATATCATTGATACCAAATGACCTTCCGTTTGAATTTAAAATATTGCAGTTCCCAATAAATGTTTGTTTCGCGATGACTAACTCTGAAATTTGCTGGAGTTGACTTGCGGCAAGACTGTTTCTCTCACGGCCAATTTTATGTGGCTTGCTCACGTGTTAGCTTTCCAACTAACCTGGTTGTGTTAGTGACTTCCGAATTAGTGAAAAATATTATATACGATATACCTAGAGAAATATTGTGAAGGATTTAGGTAGATACCGGTCCTTTACAGTAGGTATTTCTTTACAGTATTCCTCAAATATCACACGTAGTGGAGGACAATTAGCCATGAAAAAAGTTCTATATTGTTATTGTTTTTCATAATTATCTAGAAAAAAAGAATTTATACTTTACGCAGACGAAGTAAAATAAAATAATAACGAAGTCAAACCTTACATTGAATATTCGAATCTGATGCCAAAAATTTGCTTTGGCCAGATTGTTTAAAGATAACGGCATTACGGATATTCTTAGGGTGAAATATATAAATCCATTCAAAGTCCGCCTCGATATGCAGAATGAAGTCAGCGCAGAGAGATTAGAAAACTGTAAACAATTTCTTGAAAAGGGCTGGCGTATACAACGGTCTATGGAAAATAGTCTATCATATGGTGTTATAAGAGATGTGGATTTAGATTTAACCGACGAGGAGATACAAAATACAATCGTGTGTCTTAAACCAGCCAAATTAGTGTCAATATTTCGACTAAACCGACGTAAATCAAAAGAAGGCTGGACACGAAGTGAAGCCGTTCGTTTATGCTTTAAGGGTTCCTTTTTACCACCATATATATCTGTGGATGGTCTAAGAATTAAAGTGGATCCATACATCTTTCCTGTCCTATCCCAGTGTACGCAGTGCTGGAATTTGGGTCATCGGACTAAAAGGTGTCCATCAAACAAAGTTTTCTGTCCGAAGTGTGGAGCAAACCATACTAACTGCGATACTACGTCATTTAAATGTGTTAATTGTGACGGTGATGTGATGTGCACACATGGCTTTGTACAAAGGTTGCCCGGCATTCCTCAAAGAAAAAAGATTAAGAGACATTATGGCGGAGTTTAATTGCACGTATAGAAAGGCCCTTACTATTTATGTAGCACCAAGTTCACCAGCAGATGTTACCCTCGAGCATACCACTGTCTGCGTTAGTGTCTAAACCTCCATTTGTAGAAGATACGACATCGTCGCACCGTGAATCTGCACCTTACATTGAAATCATATCGACAAAAGCTCAAATACACAAAGGGGAAGAGGTCAAACAAGCACCACAATCATCGTCCAAAAAACAAGGGAAACGTAAGGAAACTGCCTCTAATCGATCTGAATATGATTTTTTTCTAAATCCAGAGCCACAGAATACCAATAAATCGGAGGTGTTTATTGAGGAAGTTGAAGAAAAGAGAGAAAGAGAAGTGAAGTTTGGAGAATTAATTAAAAGACTGAAAGAAATAATATTCTTGAAAAATACATCAATTTTAACTAAGGTTACAAGTATTATAAAATGTTGCGTCGAATGGATAATTTTAATTGTTGTAGATAATATTTCAGATTGGCCTATAATAAAACAGACGTTAGATATTTTTTTTCGTAAACTATGAACAGGACAAATGTAAAATTTACTATACTCCAATGGAACGCGCAAAGTTTAAGGCCGAAGTTAGTCACATTTGAAAATATTTTGTCCACATTGCCGCCGTTAGTGAAACCTGGTTGGAGCCTGATAGCCATCTCAAGTTGACAAATTATAATATTTACCGCAAAGATAGGGATGATGGTTATGGTGGGGTTGCTATCTTTGTACATAGGTCGATTCATTCATGTATCTGTGACGCTGGGTATTGAACTTTTGTGTGTTAAAGTAGTCAATTGTGGTGAAATCGAACATATTCTTGCTGTGTATTGCGCACCATCTGTGCGTACCAGCCAGCAAGATTGGGATTCAGTTTTTTCTTTAGTCAACAAAAAAAGTCTTGTTGTAGGGGATTTTAACGGGCACCACACCAATTGGTCTTACAAGACCGATTTAAGAGGATCTCAAATCTGTGATGCTATTTTAGATATCGGTTTTGAAACCCTGAATGACGGCAAATCCACCCGTGTTAGGTTAGTTAATAACCAACTTCAACAGTCCGCGCCCGATATAACGTTAATCTCTTCTGGTTTAGCTTTGACATTTAACTGGAACATTATGAATGAAACCCTTGGAAGTGATCACTTAATGATTAATAAAATATAACGACCAATTTCAATGTTTTACCTAGAAATACTTATCGCCGGAATGTAAAAAATGCGGATTGGGATGGTTACAAAAGCTTACTTGAAAACTTGTTTATTAAGTTTGAGCAGTCAGGCAATCTTCAAACCGACTATGATAATTTTGTTGAGTGTTTAAATTTATCTGCAGACGTTCATATTCCATATATCAAATATAACATAGACCCTCATAACGTCTTTATTCCCAAACCCTACTGGAATGCTGACCTATCCAAATCAGTTGCCAAACGTAGATTGGCCCTTTCAACCTTTAGACGTAATCCACCACCGAACAACCTATCGCTTCTCAATAAAAAGATATGTGAGTCCCAAAAGTTAGTGCGCAAAGCAAGGGATAAAGGGTGGAAGGATCTCTGCACTTTAATAGATGGAACAACTTCTCAAAGTCAGATGTGGCATAAAATGAGATGGTTTAAAGGACGTAGAAGTGCTAGACAGCATGTTGATGGCGAGCGAGCCAATAATCTACTTCGTAGCCTAACTCCCGATTATGCACCTCCTTGCGACCTGTCATTTGTTTCTCATAATTCAAAATTAGAAACGGCAATCACGAAACAAGAACTTAATTGTTGTATTCGCTCTAAGGACACGTCTCCCGGTTGTGACAATATTTCGTACTCGATGATTAAATTCCTTCCTGAGAATGGCAAATCTATTTTGTTATCGCTTTATAATGGTTCTCTTTCAAGCGGTTTTGTACCCAATCAGTGGCGTGATATCGCAGTCGTTCCAATACCTAAGCCTGGGCGCGATCCGCAGTCTCAGTCGGCACTCAGACCGATATCAATGTTGTCGTATTTTTGTAAAATATTCCACAGTATTTTGAATAATCGAATAGAATGGTTCATCGAAAAAAATAACACCTTATCTCCTTATACTACGGGATTTAGAAGAAGTCGATCAACAATGGACAATCTAGTTAATTTATTTTCTCATATTCAAACTGGTTTTTACAGAAAATAAGATGACAATAGGATGTTTTTTAGATATAGGTAATGCATATAATAACGTTAACATAATTTCATTGATGCAAACAATGGACCTAATTGGGGTGGGATCTAAAATATGTTAATATTTATGGTATTTTTTAAACGAAAGAAGGTTGAAGGTATTAGTAGATAATGTTTACATGTGTCGAACTACCGGCCGTGGATTAGCGCAAGGTGACCCTTTGTCACCGTTGCTTTTTAATATAGTAACATCAAATATCTGTGCAAGTATTATGAGCAGTGGAGTTTTGAGAGTGGAGTATTATGAGTTATCTCAGTACGCGGACGATTTTGTGCTTTAAGGCTTGTGCAGACCAGCGCGACTTGTCGCGCGACGCGACACCGGTTATTGTTATACTGTGAAGTTTTCTTAGAAATTGTATTGATCGTGTCGCGTCGCGCGACAAGTCGCGCTGGTCTGCACAAGCCTTTATTCAGTAAATAAGAACATACAAGAAGTTGTTAATCTTGTACAAAATTCATTAAATATTTTAATTAAATTGCTTTCAAACATAGGCTTAGAAATTTCATCTACAAAGAGTAAAGTATGCGTTTTTAAGAGAGGATATAAAAGAGAATATATGAATCTGTTAGTAAATGACACATCGCTTCAAGTAGTAGATAATATAAAGTACTTAGGTTTGTGGCTAGACCGCTCGCTTAGATGGAAAAAACATATTGGGGAACTAGCCGGAAAATGTTTAAAAGCTCTGAGAATCTTTCAAGTTCTTGCTGGGTCGGGGTGGGGCTTACATCCATATTATTTGAGGCTATTATATGTTTCTATTATTCGGTCGAGATTGGACTATGGCAACTTTTTGTATTATAACGGGTACAAGAGTAACTTAGTTAAATTGGACAGAATACAAAATCAGTGTATGCGCGTTATTGGAAGTTTTATAAGGACTACTGCAATACATGTGATGGAGTGTGAACTTCACCTTCAACCTTTATAATATGTACGCAGGTACTTATTAGCTGGCAAATATTGGTTGAAGGTGAATTCGTTTCGGGGTAGTAAAATATTTATCTTGTTATGCAGTCTTGCTGAGTCATGTCAGACTTTATATTGGAGGCGGAAAAAAAAACCACTATTGGTGACGGTACATGAGTTTCTTATTGACTACCCTATACTTTCATCGCAGCAATTGGAAAGATTTTCTTTGAACACATGGGTTAGCAGTGTGGACCTATCCAATGTAGTTAAGCCTTGTATAGATGTCATAGACAAACCGAAACATCAGTATAGATGTGGTAACATTCATGAAATTTGTTATCAGTTTCTGAAGGCTAACTATTTACATTTTTACTCAGTCTATACTGATGGGTCACAGGAAGGTAACGAGTCGGGATGGGCTGTTTTTGATCCGCAAACGAAAGCATCTATAAAGTTTAGATCATGTGCCAAAATTTCAATAATGTACGTTGAACTACTAGCGATCTCAGAAGCTATTTCATACATTGAGTCATTCGAATCAGGGAATTATGTAATACTGACTGATTCTAGAAGTGCTCTGCAACACCTGGCTCGATGCACTTCGAATTGTCAAGGTGCACCGATAGCCTATGAAATTCTGGACTCTATTGGTAAGGTCCAAGACAAAAGAATGGTTATTCAATGGGTACCATCCCATATTAGATTGTATGGAAATGAGGAAGTAGATCGTTTAGCAAAACAGGCTATCACAGATGGAATATCGGTTGAATGTGTTCCTTTATTTAGTGACCTCTTGTATCGAGTTCGCGACCAATGTTTAGAATTATGGAAAGAATACTTTGATGAGAGGTCACTAAGTAAGGGAATTTGGTATAGAACGATTCAGCACAGCCTTCCTTGGTTTATGGGTACAGATATGTATCGAAATAAAATTGTTACTGCTTTCAGACTACGTTCGGGACATGTTCCTTTGAATAGCTTCGCCTTTTTAATGAGAAAGAGTGATTCACCCAATTGTTCTGAGTGTGATAAGGTAGAGGATACCAGTCATATTTTAGCGGAATGTGTCCGGAACGAGGTTGAGAGGAGTAACTATTTCATAGAAAACGGTTTAAATTCTATTAATGTTGGCATGTTTAACAGTATCTCAGCTGCTCCCTTGTCCAGGACAGCCAAAAAATTATACAAAATTGTAAACTTAGGTATGAAGCGTAGATAGATACAGAATACCCCTATGAGGGTGGCGTGGTCATACTGATCAAACCCTCTATAAACTAATAAAGAATAAAAATAAATAAAAATAAAACCTTTTTAGTTGGTTTTTTGTCGTAGTTGGGTTTGAATTTATAACCTTTAATGTATTTAAATTATTTTGGCATTGCAATATATTATATATTTGAAAAGAATTATATTTTAAAATCCGAAGTCACACGGCACACGTGTGACTTCGGATTTTTAATTATTTCAAATTAAATCAAATCATTAATTTTTTGCCAACATGGGTAGGGGTAGGTAAAGATGTTATACATGTTTTGATAATGTTCTCCATGCTCTGCCGTCACTTAGGCATACAATTTTTTTCATTTAAATTACAATCTACTACCTATCAAAATATCATGCATATTAAAAATTAAAATATTAAATAAAAATTATTAAATTGAAAAACATTTAACAATAAATATAACCATTTTATTTTTCAATGTCAAGAAGTATCTAGTAGTAGTAATAATATATGTTTTTTAAATTAATTAGTAATAATAATTAAATAAATGTACCTAAATAGTGAATAAATATATAAAATTCCTAGTTAAATAATAACTGTGAGTTACACATGTCATTTCTGTTATTGAATATCTGATTAATATTTATTGGCCTTATGGATTCCCTTTTAGATACTCCTTCACACTATATTATTAATATAATACACTTTAACAGAAATTCCTTTAGCTTCCGCTGAAATATGTGCAAGTTGTCAATGTCTGTAAATATATGTTGCTTAGATGTCATGCAATAAACACTGGAATCCATTAAATAAGTTCTGCAGGGTAGGTACATTCTGCACTTTATTTCTATATCAGTATTTATTTCTATAGCACTTCGGATTTTTTTATACATATGCATTGATATATTTTGACAAAGACTGACATCGCATGAATGAAGAGGCTAGGTAAGGTAAGAATCTTAAGTTTTTTGAAATATGATTCACAGCTATCCGTGGTCTTAAGTCTACACATTGCCCGTATGCACTTTTCTCACATAGGAATAGCTATTTAATTTTAAGCAGACATATTCCACATGTGATTTCCAATTTAAATTACAATACGAATGTACATTCAATTTTTAGTCGGCCTTTTGTCGAGAACTTGGTCGAGCACATAGTCAACAAGTTTATATTTCAAAGCAAGTTGCTGGTGAATAATCCTGGCCACTTGGTTATGGCTATGCAAGTAGTCGCTGTTAGCCAGACGAGAACAACCAGAGATATATGTCTGATGGTCACCTGGATGGCGGCATGCCCGACACACGTCAATCGTCCCGTCCTTCATAAGAAATGCCAGCGGTAGTTATTCGTCAAGATAACTTCGTCCATAATTGCACAGACGAAACCTTCAGTTTCCCCGAAAAAAGTAGTCAGGATACGGACGCTAAGATCGGGCTCATGAAGAGCCCGATAGAAGCGCCCGTGAAGCTCCTTGCTTTGCCATACCTCCTTGCGGTCATCGGTAGTAAGAAAGGTTTGCGCTAGTTCTCTTTAGCCATGGAGAGCGGGGTGAGTCCCTTATCCACTGTGACCACATCACGGTGCATACCCACTACGGCTTTTAATTATTATTATTGCCCGGCTAGACCCCAGGGCTATAATGACTTACTTTAAGTTAGGTTTTTAGGCCATGTAATTTGACATTATTGAGCAGGTGGTATGAAAATGCAATTTATTAGGTTAGGTTAGGTTAGGTTAGTGTATACACACACATGTATGAAACCAATGACTGAATACTATGAGAAAAGAAACATAAAGATCTATGGTGAATATATTAATATTCACCATCGATCTTTATGTTTCTTTTCTCATAGTTTTCAGTAATTGGTTATATGTTATATTTGTTATATACTATGAGAAAAGAAACTTAAAGATCGATGGTGAATATAATAATATTCACCATCGATCTTTATGTTTCTTTTCTCATAGTTTTCAGTAATTGGTTTCATACATGTGTTTCATTATGTAGGTTTTTACATAAAAAATACAGCAAATAAACAAAGGTTATATAAACATTAAACAGAAACCTCTCTTCACCGCTTGGTAAGTGTTCTGGCCGGAAGAACAAGCAAGCTCTTCAGCAATACAGCTCCTCTCTTACAAAATAAAAAAAAACAACATTCAAAAGTCATGTATTCAAACTAGGCTGAGAATCAGCACTTTTCGAACGTCAAAATTACATAAGACAGTCCCCCAAAACGCCCACCCTTCACAACTTCCTAGTACGTTAGCTGGGAAGAAGAAGTGGCGCAACAAACTCCCCAGCAGCACAGCTGTCTGTTCAGTTAGAAGAACAAAAAAAAAGATTCTATATAATAGTATTCAAAATAATTTACATTACGCAACACAAAACATAATTTAAATTATTAGCCATATGTTAGCTAGCACACGCCAATATACCAAACAAAATCACCGAGAACTAAAATCAGGCGGAAATAAAAACTAAACGTAAACAGTACTAATCTAAATAAAACGCTCCAGGCATAAAGGGCGTGCCCGCTTACATATAGTTGTAACTGGAAGTTATAAATGATTAACTAGGACCATCGAGGTAAAATAAATAAACAAACAGTTAATTACTAATAACAATAAATAATATGATCAATTGTCGAGGTCACTAGCTAACTACATATTGCAATACAACTCATTAAAAAAACATTGTGATGAGTAGATTTTGTCAACAATAAATTAAAATAACTTGACTTAAAAAGTCAAATAAAATAAACAATTATATAAACTCATACAACTTGTCAGTACGTAAGCTGGAGAAAGGACATAAAAATTGTCTTGAGTTAATCACAGCGACCAACTATTCTTATCATTTAAGTAGTCGTTAATAAAATAGTATGCCTTTGAACAAAGCTTGGATTTCACTTTCGTTTTAACGCATTAAAAACGCATTAAAGACGAGGGTAGCTTGTTATAAAAGGTTATACCAAGCCCATCAAATGAGTTATGAACCTTATGCAAGAAGTGATAGCCTAGTGGTGTGAGCATCGGACTGCCCAGTCATAGGTCTCGAGTTCGAACCTAAGGCACGCACCTCTGACTTTTCGGACTCATGTGCGTATTGTATAATTATCACTTGCTTCAAAAACGGTGAAGGAAAACATCGTGAGGAAACCGGCACGCTTGAGAGATATTTCTTGACGGCATGTGAAGCCAAGTCAGCGGCCTTTGGGCGGCTTTAAAACTCTGACTCCAGGTTACTCACTAACCACACGAAAAGAAGAAGAACCTTATGAAGCCGGTGAAAGGGAGCTCGTAGATTGTTCTTTTTTCTAGTGATAACATTGTAAAAATCACTGTTATTAGCTAGTTTTTAGTGTATAAGTGTATATTTTGCCTAATATATAAGATATTGGCGAAGATGAATTGAGATGCCACCGTGAGGATACCAATATCTTTGAAAAAATCTCAGAGAAACTGGCGCCTAGCTGGTAAATAGCTCGAACAGCTCGTTTTTGAAGGACAAATATACTCGTATTTTGAATATCAGCAGCTTTGCCCCACAGCAGAAGACCGTAGGACATAACGCTATGAAAATAACTAAAATAGACTAAACGAGCTGTATCGACGTCAGTGTATTGTCTTACTTTCCTGACGGCGTAGGCGGCCGAACTGCTCCTTCCCGCTAGGCTCGGTATATGTGGGCCCCACTGAAGTTTGGCATCTACTGTTATGAAAATTTATATTTATAATTTATGAAAAAAACTGCCGAGTTTACAGATTCAAGCACCTCTTTATCTAAGACGATGTTGGGACCTAGATGTCTAACATATGGTAGGGTAAACTATACACATTTCGTTTTCTTGGCATTGAGAACTAGGTTATTTGTCGTAAGCCAATCTGTAACCATTGAGAGTGCACTGTTTACATCGTCAAAATCTACAACAATAATAACGAATACTAAACAAACGATTTATAATCATAAATAACTAAACATGTTAAATCAGTTCACTGACACTGTAGAGCCATGCCGTACAGGTACACTGTTCACTGGACATAGAACTTGTAGTCGCTACTATGGAGTAGCGAATACAAGTCCCAGAACATATCGTCTTGAGCAGAAAATGTTTAGCTACGTAATCATTTGATTCATATTAATTCAGGTAGCACAGCGCTAATTACCTACAGTTATGTTATCTTGAAGTTGCCTCTCTTTCTATCGCGTAACTCTTAGATCTTCTGACTACATTACACTCGCTGAATTGGCCCGTCTTCATAGGTACCTTAACTGCGGAGTGTCCCATCTGTATTCATCTGTGCTGTAAGTCTAGAACCATGCAACATATCTCCAACATGTTGTAATACCTACCTGCTATACGTGCAACGTCTGTCACTTCAACTAAGCTCATTCACACATAGGGTGACGACAATTCAACCTAAATTACAACTCGTACGTTTCTATCGGCGCCATTGCTGCAGTTCCCTTTGGATTGATCGTAAGGTTACAGTAATAAGCTAGTCGCTGAAGGAAGATTTAGCTGTCACTTGTGACAAAATCTATAAAAGTTGGTGTACACGCGCGCCACAGGCCACCAAGAGCTCAACTGTGAAATGATTATTATGACGCTACCTATTATTGTATTAAAAACGTACATACGTAATGCATTATCATTAGCACATTTTGCGGCTGGAACTTACCATCCTAATCATTGTCCAAAAAATGTTTTAACAAGATCGTGCACAAATATGAAGTGCCGGGCGACCGAGCTCTGCTCGGGTGAAAATAGAGAATACTTATTTATTAGTACAGGATAGTTCATACTAATTCCATGCTGCCATGATGGATAGGTATTTTATTTATAATAATATTATTTGTTTTAAGGTACTTACTAATTCCATGATGCCATGTCATTATTATAAGGTAGTCATTTTGTTCTAAACTTTGGGTGATCGGGCTCTGCGCGGGTGACAATACGGAGAAAACGAATTTTCCCAGTGAGACCTAGCTAGATCGATTTTTCGCCCCCGTAAATCCCTATTGCAACTTTCATCAAAATCGTTAGAGCCGTTTTCGAGAACGCGATTACAAATATATATATACGTACAGAGCGTCCCACGGATATACCACATGGAGGGAAAGTACCTTGAATATTGTAGATGGAACATTTTACTGAAAGAAGACATTATTTGAATTTGAATTTAAAAAACTATTTAAACTGCATTCATAGATATTTAAATAATTACATGGTTGAACCGGGAATCGAACCCGTTAAAAGAGACAAATAATCACCTGTAGCTTTATCATACCGATCGAAAGGCTTCATCATAAGGACTATTTTTTGCTACATGTCACAAATAAAAGGAAGATCGCATAGATATAGAGAAGGGAGGGTTAATATGGTTTAGGAATTGAAGTTTACATGAATCTGTTTGGTGTATCCCACATATTGATCTAATACACTTTTTCGTGCCATGAACGCAATTTCTTTACCAATTGAGTATCCCCAATAAAGTATCCCATAAGATAGAGTGGATCCCACATAGGCATGACAAACACTAAGTAGTGTGGTTTGGTTAGATACCTTTTTGAGCATGTAGAGGGCATAAGAGAATTGATTTAATTTGCTACATACACTATTTACATGTGTTTTCCATGACATATTAAAACCTGTATAGATACCTAGAAATGTTGTAGTTGTAACTTCAGATACAGTTGCATTATTCTACTGGTTACTCGATAGATAATGGAATTGATTTCGCGATTTTATTTTTGAAATTCATGTTATGTGTTTTTGTAAGATTTATTTTTAGATTATTTATTGTAAGCCAATTTATTATATATACAATTTTTATAATCCGAAGGTTCATTCAAACAATTTAAATTGTAGCGGACTTCCCTACAAGACTATACGGCTACTACTACGGCTGTGGTGACGCGGATTCGAATACCGGGTTAGTTCAAAAAAAGGTGATTCAGTTTTTCTGGAACGAATATCTCAATGCATGTTGGAGATAGCAAGGACATCATTTATTTCGTACCCAAAAATTAAAGTCAGATTAATCTATTTTCATAAGGAAATGACATTTTAGGTTGAAAATACCAAAAATCATATTTTTATTTAAAATGTTATTTAAAAAAAAATCCGACTATTAATGGAAAATAACGTCATGAGCGTTAGGTAAGTATATTCACGTAAAACATATAAACATAACATATATCCAGATATCATATTATGTAGGTACCTACATAATATGATATACCTATGTTTTTCTTCTTCGTGTCGCTGGTACGACAGTATTTCAAATCTTGTTGGTCCAAAACTTCAGCTGCATACGGTTAGACTGGAAGTAGGGATTGCAATCCCGCCAAATGGGATCACGCATTCCCGCGGGAAAATTAAAAATTTAGCGCTAAAACATAGAAAGAGTCGTAGTTCAAGACGATGAAACATAATAATGTGCTGATGACGTCTTCGAAAATACACCTATAGCTGGAACATCTGCTACTGATGCAGATCCTACTCTAACGCTAAAAGAAGAATTAGAAAAACAGCTTCAACAAGAAAAATAAATATTTAAGAAGAGCAAAAGGTCTTTGAGAAAATGTTGAAGAAAGAAATGTCGTTCTTTGCGTCCGATGGTATCAGAGGAGAGTCCCTGACGCTCGCCTATGAATGACGGTTCAGCCTAGTAGCGTAGAAGCTGAGAGAGCGTTTTCAGCATCAGGATATATTTTCAGTTCACTCAAAAGCAGGCTCGGAGATGATACAATAAATGCCATTTGCTTCTTAAGACCGTATTTTTTTAAGTTATCATCATAGGTTAATATTATAGTAATAGCATATAACAGAATATGATTTTGATTTTGATTATTTTGATTTTGAAGGATAAAGTTAAACAAAACTATTAAAATATGCCACACATTTAAAGATGAATCTAAGAAAACAGATTACTAATTACTTATACTTAATTAATAGAAAATAAATAATTTCTGTTGCTAATGTAAAAGTTGATTATTATACAAAAATCTGTAGTTTCAATTTGATTTTACAATATAATTTCAAAGATGTGGGATGCAGCGTGATCCCGCGCGGTATTGAGTAATCCCGCATATCAACCCCGCGAGATTGAATGAGCTGCGGGATTGCAATCCCTAACTGGAAGCCGACCATAACATAGGAAAAGGCTAGGCAGATTGATTGTTGGTCCAAATCTCTCACTTCCACGGCGTCGTCGGCGGCAGCACAGAGGTCACTTTGACTGCGAATGTATGATTTAAGAGGTCATAAAGAGTAGCGACAAGATTGAGGGAAATGTTTTATTATTTTGTAACACAGAGCCGTCACGAATCGTCTAAACTCTCAAGGCGAAGACTCGTCGAGTTTCAGCCATTCGAGGTTGTTCGAGAATACGAGGGATACATTGAAAGTTTTTAGAATGGGCCACTTGTAAACGATATAATAAAAAAAAATGTTCAAATTTTGAAAATGGAACTCTTTGCTAATATTATTGTGTATGTATTTTATTCATTTGTCATTTGTTTACGATTTGGCAGAAAATTGAAAATTGTCTGTGTCACGTCAGCATGAATTTAACGCAAGAAAATTTTCGTAGGTACAATGATTTTTTATGACTTTCGATCTCATTTAAGTCAACAAGAAAGTTATGATAGACTTCGATTGGCCTTTCACGATGAAGCCACATCTCGTGCCACTGTGTACAACTGGTTTAGTGAGTTTAAATGTGGTCGCACTAATCTCACCGATGATCTGCGTGAGGGACGGCCTTCTACGGCGACGACTGAAGATAACAACAGTGTTGTGCGGCGTATGATAGAGACTGACAAAAGAGTGACTTATTAGCAGATTCGGACAAGCTTAGGCATCGGTATGACTCCAGTGCACAAAATCCTCCATGCACATTTAGCGGTCAGGAAGCTTTGTGCCCGGTGGATACCTCATAACTTGACAGAGGCCCAAAAACTCCGTCGTGTTGATTGGTGTCGTGAAATGGTTCAAAGATTTAACGGAGGTGACTCAAATGCTGTGTTCGACATACTTACGGGTGACAAACAATAATAACAATAAATCCAGCGATTTATTGTTATTATCCTAAAACTATGAGACAGTCTGCTGTCTGGGTGTTTCCTTCCGAGGAGTTGCCAACTAAAGTGAAGAGAGGTCGAAGCGTGGGAAAAAAGATTGTGACTTCGTTCTTCGGAAGCACAGGTCATTACTCAATCATTGTTTTAGAGGATCGAAAAACAGTTACTGCAGAGTGGTACACTAACAATTAATTGCCACTTGTCTTGGAAAAAGTTCGGGAGAAACGACCTCGCAGTAAGATCGTCCTTCACTACGACAACGCCTCGTCACACACCGCCAAGCAAACAATCGAATATTTGGCGACGACAGACGTGGAATTACTGGGTCACCCGCCCTATAGCCCCGACCTCGCACCTTGCTATTTTTATTTATTTCCGAAAATAAAATAAAAACTTCGAGGAAAACGTTTTATGGACGCTGATGAAGGCTGCGTTTCAAAATGCCGTCGAAGAGACCCCCTAAGGACGAGTGGGCAAAGTGCTTTTCTCAGTGGTTCCATCGGATGCAGCGATGTTTGGATGTAAATGGACACTATTTTGAAAATATATAATAAAACTGATAACTTGATAATTTGTTCAGTTTTCGATTTTCTAAAAACTTTCAGTGTCACCTACGTACGTTAACATCGGGAAGACTCTGCAGTTTGGTAAGAACCACTTTGAGAGGGAGGCTAACAGAAGAGGCGGCGCAATAGAGGCGTGGGAAGAGGCCCTAGAAGACATATGAATTTTGTGTGACCTCTCGAAGGCATTTGACTGCGTCGACCACGAAACCTTAATCTTGAAACTTGAGCATTACGGGCTTGGAAAACTTGCGCTCAGTTTAGTAAAATCATATTTAAATGATAGACAACAGCAAGTTCAAATAAATGGTGTCAATACAATCGGTTTAAAAGTAAAAATGGGTGTACCACAAGGATCAATATTGGGTCCTTTCCTTTTTTTAGTTTATATTAATGATCTACCCCATTTGTTAAAAACTCAACCACAAATGGTGTTATTTGCTGACGATACTTCCTTAATTTTTAAAATTAATAGACGTGCATCAAATCTTGACGACGTAAATAACGCCCTACAGCAGGTTCAAAATTGGTTCACTGCTAACAATTTAGTATTAAATGGGGAAAAAACGAAGTGCATAAGATTTTCTTTACCAAATGTAAAAAGTAGTAGTTGTGAGATAATATTGAATCAAAAGAAACTAGAATTCGTCGATAAAACAGTTTTCCTAGGGATCACGCTCGGCTCAAGGCTTCAATGGGGTCTTCATTTAACATCCCTTTCAGGACGGTTAAGTTCAGCAGCATATGCTGTGAGAAAACTCCGTCAATTTACTGACGTAGGTACCGCGAGGCTAGTCTATTTTAGTTACTTTCATAGTATTATGTCGTACGGTATTCTACTATGGGGACGGGCTGCAGACATCCAGTCTATTTTTATTCTGCAGAAAAGAGCCATAAGAGCCATATATGGCCTCCGCAGGCGCGACTCTCTAAGGGAACTGTTTAAAGATATTAACATCATGACGGTACCTTGTCAATATATCTATGAAAACATTATGTACGTAAGGAAAAATCTACATCTTTTTAGTAAAAGAGGTGCAAAACACAATTACATCACTAGGAATAGGGACCAATTAGTGCAACCGGGTTTCAGGCTGGCTAAAGTGGACTCGTCTTTCATGGGGTACTGCTTAAAATGCTACAATAAAATACCTCCCAACATACTTCAACTGAATGAAACGAAATTTAAATCTTATATTAAACGCACACTATGCAAGCATATTATAAGTTGGGAGATTATATCGCTGATAAAAATGCTTGGCTCAACACGCGCCTTTGTGGAGCCACAAAGGCGCTTAAACTAATTGATTAGCATTTGAAAATACTGTTGGAGCTGCTGAAGATTTTAAAAACTATCTTTGCATTGTATAAATTCAATCTCTTAACATTATATAATTGCATAGCACATGTTGAGTACTATGTACCGACTATAAAGCTACCATTTAGGTACTGGGTATGT
This sequence comes from Agrochola macilenta, assembly GCA_916701695.1. Taxonomy (NCBI): domain Eukaryota; kingdom Metazoa; phylum Arthropoda; class Insecta; order Lepidoptera; family Noctuidae; genus Agrochola; species Agrochola macilenta. The sequence continues at coordinate 524,496 of OU753554.1, read as the reverse complement.
CTTTCATTTACTTGAATGTGCCTTGGCGGCTGAGAGTATGTCATGCTCACTCTAATGTCTCGCTGACGGTGGCGCGTGTGTTGGATTATTTAGCTCCCTTCAAAATGGTTGAGCTGAATGGTGCTAATCCATGCGTCATGTTCGTGAACGGGCGCCGTCAGTAGGGACTGGTCATCTCTTAGCTACCACGGCTTATTTTAATTTAATTTAATTTTTGAATTTTTATTTTTATTACGGACGCTTTTAACGTTTTGCATCGTTCTCACATGTATAACTTCAACATGAATGATGTAACCAATATTTTGTAACCATAATTATGATTTAAAAGAGTGTCCGTGGAGTTTCTTGCCCGTTCTTCTCCATAGGTACCTACTACGCTTTGGAATGGGCACCTAGCTTCATCTTTCTGACTGACCGACCCCTTGACAATTCAAAAGTGCCTGTAATTGGTTTATTTGAAATAAATGCTTTGAGTTTGAGTTTGAGAAGAATATTGAGTTTATCTGAGCAGCGTTTTGGGAAGCTTCGTCGAGTCTTCTCTTACCTCCGCTCTGTGGAACACCACAGAGCCTAAATAAAGGTCTCCAATCAATGTGTCTTGCCTGTTATGACTTACGGAGCCGAAATGTGTCTTTCAATTAGATTTTTTCGGTACAAAATGGCCGAAACCTGAATGATGTCCTTTGGCGGTGTGACAACCCCGTGTCACATATACCTACTCATCTTCATTCAATCTGTACCCTTGATAGAATAAGTGTTATCGGATTGATCTTATAGAATATCTTCTTGCTAGACATGATTTCCATTCCCCGCGACTCGTGTTTCTCTGCACAAAAGTACACGTATTTGAGCTGCAGTGAAACTGTGAAAGGCAGTAAATTTACTGCCTTTCACAGTTTCACTGCAACTCCTAGCGCCATCTACAAGCACGCTCGTGTACTAAGTGCGCCAGTGAGCGGCGGCGTCTGGTGGCAGCACGCCGTCGTCGTCGGACCTTATCAGAGTTGCCGCGCACTGCCACGAGGCGTGAGCAGGCTCTTTAAGTAGATAAACAATATTAACGAATCATTACCTAAAACTATTATAACTGTTCAGTAAATAACAAGTAGACTAGTCTGTTCCAGTAATAGTATTTTAACATGGCAAGTACAATCAGTCGATTTTGTGGCAACATTATGCATGCGTATTAGTTCTAGAAATATCTAATAGATAGCGCTGCAGTTATAAAAATAAACTGTACATTATGAAAGGTATTCAACCTTTCATAATGTACAGTTTATTTTTATCATTACCTACCTACTTGATTCTCTGATAAATCTTTTATAAAATTCAAAATATTTTATTTCACTTAAACTTACATGGGCACTTATGAAACGTCAGAAGCTAGGTGCACGGTTCCTTTCCTATGGAGAAGAGCCGGCAAGAAACTCCACGGTTACTCTTTTAAAAATAATTGGCCTTTACAATATTTTCAAATAACAGTTAATAGTGTTATTTGATACTGGTAATAGGTATGGGAGGACAGTGTAGATCTATCAACAAGTACCAGGTACTTAACAAAATAGGAGATGGTTTAATAAATCTACAGTCCACTAAGCCTACAGCGTTCTCACATTATAGAAAAATACACAAAATAGAAAAGAATCTATATAAAATATGAATACATTAATAAAAATAAAAACCTATTTTAAACGAAATGCAACAACTGTAACAAATCTGAATAATTATCATGTACCTTTTATGTACATAAAAGCCACTAATAAAGTGTTGAAATTAAATTGTAGGTATAATGTCAAATATTAGGATGATTATGTCAAGGAAGAATGTAAAAAAAATATACGTGGTAATTTGGGAGCAGTTAATAGACTCTTACATAATATGCAGTTAATGATGTACCAGGGAAGCCACATGTGCAGAAGGAATTATTGCCAAACTTCCTTGTCTTCAACGTAGTCTTTAATTTTATACTATGCTTTCTTGATAAGGACACGTTTGATGTGGGTTTTGAACTTCCCATCGCTAAGTTCTGTAACCGACTTTGGCAACTTGTTATAAAAGCGGATACTGTTTATAAGAAATGACTTGCTTGTTTTAGTTAATCTAAATTTGGGTATCACAATTTCATGTCTACTACGTCTATTTATATTATGGAAATCGTTTCTTATTTTGAAAAGTCCTAAGTTTTTGCGAACATACATAATACTTTCTAAGATTTAAAGAGAAGGCAGAGTCAGTATATCAATTTCTTTGAATTTGTTTCTAAGGGACTCGCGAGGACCCATTTTATAGATAGCGCGGATTGCCCTCTTTTGTAAAATGAAAATTGAATCTAAATACGTCAGCTGCCGATCCCCACAGCAGAACGCCATAGACATAATCCTGTGGAAATAAGCAAAGTATACTAACCTAGCTGTGGCTATATCAGTCACCTGCCTTATTTTTCTTACTGCATGTGTAGATGAGCTTAATCTACCTGAAAGAGTTCTAATGTGGGCACCCCATTGAAATTTCGAATCTAAATTAATTTCTAAACATATAGTTTTCGTTATTGCATCTAGTTTTTTGCTATCAAGTTTTAGATTTAGACCCGCTTGAGGTAATGAGAACCTAATACATTTAGTTTTGTTCGCATTAAGTAAAAGATTATTAGCTGCGAACCATTTCGAAAGTTCTATCTATTTAAAAAATAAGAGAAGTGTCGTCAGCAAATATAATTATATCCGATAAGTTAGCCATCATGTAAGGAAGATCATTTATAAAAACAAGAAATAAGAAAGGGTCAAGAATTGAACCTTGAGGCACGCCCATTTTAACTACTTTTTACTAGATACCCCGAGGACGCCGCCCCATTAACGTTTACTTTTTGCTGCTTGTTTGATATATAGGAAAGAACAAGATCAACAGCTTAACCATGAATTCCGTAGTGGTGTAATTTACAGATCAGTGTATTGTGGTCAACGCAGTATTATAACTCCAATAATCTTTGTTGCTCGTCTTCACGTGCTGGACTTGTATACGATATGAAAACGGTCGATTGTGTTGCAAATTATAAGTATTTAATTAAACTTCACACTTTGGAGTTTGTTAGATACACCGTCACGATGTCACCGTCTGTTTAAGTCCATTAATATAATTATCATTATACGGTCTACCATCACGGTCTATGAGGAGCTGCACTCGTGTCTGCCCCAGTAGTGCCGAGCGTGATGTTACGTTATGTTGAACAACAGTAATAGCTCCGTTGGTACATTCGATGACCTCAACCATACGCCATGCGGATTGCGGGACGTATGGTACTATGGTATGATCGGTAGGAGTCTACTCTACAAGATTGTTTCATTCATTGATTAATACTGAAGGTGGCATAGAGACGGGGAGACCGAAACTACGAGTAAAGTATATACGAAAAGGTTAGTTGCTAAAAGACTGACGTTTCAACTTATAGCCCGGGGAAGTTACGCCGCATTTTAGGCTAACTTATCATTAATTTAAAACAGCGATTTTTTCTTTTAACGTGTAGGGTATGGTCAAGGGAGTATGGGGATATACTACTTTTATGGGGTACTGCGTAAAATGTTATAATAAAATACCACTCGATATTCTTCAACTGAATGAGAAGAAATTTAAAACATGCATTAAACGCACACTATGTAGACAAGCATATTATAAGTTGGATGATTATATCATAGATAAAAATGCTTGGCTTAATGCTGGTCATTTCTAAATTTATTTCTGTAATTTGTATGGTGTGCATAATAAAGAATATTCTATCTATCTATCTATCTATCTGGTCCTGCTCCACAGCCACTTGGGCACACTAGTTAAAAAAAAATATGTTTGGAAGAGTTGCTTCCCCTTTTTATTTTTTCTGACATTACAAACTTAATGTTTATTTTTTATTTAAAACAAGTTTTAATTGTTGAATACTCCAATGGATAATGATTTTCTTTCTTTTTGGTAGTAACATTCTATTAATCTCTCAAATACATTGCAAATTAGTTTTGTATAATTTAGAAGCATTTTTTCAATTTTTGTAAATGTGAGTACCGATAGTGCGATCCACGAAGACGCGCCCCACTCCGCGATTACTGTACTGTAAGCTGTATTTTACTACGGAGCGGAGCGGAGTGGGGCGCGTCTTCGTGGATCGCACTATCTGTACCATGGAGCCGTTTTAATATTATTAAGATGTATGTTGACTTGAAAGAGCATGGCAGTTGAGAGTATGTCATGCTCACTTAAATGTCTCGCTGATGGTGGTGCGGTTCCCTATAAAATGGTTGAGCTGGATGGTGCTGATCCATGCGTCATGTTCGTGAACGGGCGCCGTCAGTTGTGACTGGTCATCTCTTATCTGCCATGGCTTATTTTTAATCTTATATTTTGAATTGTTTTGATTATTTTTTGTACATTGTTCTCACATATAGAAGCAACAAGAATAATGTACCCAGGATTTTGTAATTTTCTATATTTAAAAGAGCGTCCTTGGAGTTTCTTGCCCGTTCTTCTCCATAAAGATCTACGTTTTGGAATGGGCAACTAGCTTCAACTTTCTGACTAACTGACGCGACTATTTGACAATTCAAAAGTGCCTGTAAATGGTTTAATTGAAATAAATGCTTTGAGTTTGAGTTTGAGTTATGATAAACTGTATACCGCGAAAAGTTCACCCCCGCGTGTAAGTTTTTTTAAAGAAAACATTTAATTTCAATTTTACGTGGTAGAAAAAAATATTACCTAACAGATATGTTTGTATGGAGTGTTTGTCGAAGAGATTAGGAGTCACAAGTGGGTAAAAAAAAAAAACACAAGGAACCCTTATAGTTTCGCCATGTCCGTCTGTCTGTCTGTCCGCGGCTTACCTCTGAGACTCTTAGTACACACGGCTACACATCAAGCTATACATTTCCAGTTTATGCTGATCTCGCATTGTATAGGATTTCGGTACAATGTGAGGTCAGCTTATACTGGAAATGTATAGCTTGATGTGTAGCCGTGCGTACTAGAAAGCTGTAATTTGGCATGAGTATACATATTAATAGGTTTGTGAAATATTAAGCTTTAAAGTGGACATTTTTATTAGAGACGGGGTGGTTGTTTTTGGATATGTGAACAAAATCACCGCAGTAATATATGTATATAACGAAGTTAAAAGGACAACAATCACAACTAAGGTGCTTTACAAGTTAACGAGAAATAATCGACCAACTTACATTTTCAGTTGGAATGTATGCGAGAACATGTTTTTCAACTACAATGTTAAGTTTGTTCTTGGGATAAAATTAATCCCAACTACGGAACCCTTCAATGGCCGGTTTTATAATTAGGCTCAATCAAAAAATTATCAGTCGTTGTATTGTATGTGGATACCACGTCGCGATGTGGAGCCCTGACAAGATCGTAAACAATTAACTTCGGCAGGAAACTTATAAAAAGACTGTGAAGGTATTATGTAACACTTTTTCGCAAGAACGTAATAATATAAATATTTAAACAAAGACTGTTTTGTACAAGTTTGAGTCGAACCGAGAGTGGGGGGTACTTGGGGATACTTTGGGAAACGAATAATAGGATGACATTGGACAAGATAATAATGTAACATAATCGTAGAGGCAACAATCGTTTTTATTTGTCGCTTATTTTGTAAACTCTTATATTATAACAGTTTAAACAGTGTTATCAAAATATAAATATGTAAACCTAATTAGCTGAATAAACTGACATACACCCATACGTACCCGGGCATCATAACACACATACACACACACACACACACACACACACACACACACACACGCACACACAAGCACACAGTCACAACAATATATTATTATAGTAAATTCGTCGTCTGTTACATCTAAAGTATTACTAATTACATAACTATATGGTACAAGCGCTGCATTATCTACACTCCACTGAATGTTCTCTTTGACACTTACTACAACCGTCACTTGACTTGCAACCACCACACTACCTACAGAATGTACTCGTACTTACATCCTTGGGAATATATTTGTAATTTTAAACATTTAATAATATCTATGTGTTTAATGGTAAATTGCATGAGTGATATGTCGCGGCATCTTTAAAATAAATATATACACCACCAATTTACCGCGACACGTACTCAATTATAGCCGCTACACAAAGTGTTCGCCGTACTATGTACGAGCTAAGTTATCTAGACCAATCACCGAAGTTACAAGTGAAACTGTGAAACATTAAATCAGTATACATTTAGCAGATGGTACCAATGAACACAAAGATTACATCCTGGTTCAACACTTAGTAGGTATACGATGTTTACTAGCAGCCGCGCAGTAGTGGTCCCAACCGCGCCTTATCACAATGTTCGTGATAGATGGTAACGGATCGTCTCCACAGCGCGCCTGCGGAACTAGCCGAGTACACTGCGGCAAGCGGTACTACACGGTGATACTTAGGTACACAGCTGCGAGGGAAGAAACATATTGAGACCCATGCCCACGTGGCTCGCTACCGAACCGACTTGTGAAAAGGTTTTTTTTTTATTGGAGCCTAGTTGATCTACTGAGACAGTAATTGTAAGTCAAGTGATGTGTGAGTTGCGATCCGTAGCACGTGAGGGTTGCGGCGGCCGCGTCGTGGTACGAGGCTGTGAGCACTGCAGCGGGCGCTTGGGGCGCGCGTTACGGCGGGCGGTAGTGCGGCGCGCCGCGGTCTAGCGCTGGTACCCTGCAACACAACTCGCTCGTCAAGACCACGTCTCGGGGGTCTCAGCCAGGTACGGAGGACCACTCTTTTCAACGCAACAACAAGAACATGAAGACCAAAATCCTGATAATAGATTACTGCACCCAATTTTGTCCTGCCGATTTGCTGACTTACATTCTGTATTACTAAATACGAGTAATAACGAAAACCCACAAGTTACAGTAACCGATAAATAAGTGAGTTCAGTATCAGTCAGATGTGGAAGCAGTGCACACAACCTTGAGATAACGTTACACAAACGCAAATAACAGATGTCTTCGCAAAAAAAATAACTTTGCAAATGTTAGCAAACTGTCACCAACAGTATTTACCAGTTCCTGAGCCCACTACGGATGTTGCTGACTGTACTAATGATGCGACAGAACCTGACATGGTTCACGTGTCACTAAAATAAATGAAAACAGTTAGAAACTATCTGCAGATACTAAATGCTATGTGGTCCTCACATTGGGGTGCATCTTAAAGATTTTGGCAGAAGATAGTAGGCGGCAAAGTGCGGGAAGCCGATGTGCAATACTAAAGATATAGTTAAGATACAAACGAGAAGACAGATTTTCGAAAGGTGAAGCTGAGAGCAGAGCGTGCAAACAAGGAGCTGTGGCGAGCGAGCCGACGACGGGCAGATCTGAGGATACTGGCGGGCGGAGCAGGGGAGTGCGAGGAGGAAATGCGATAGAGCGGGAGCATACCAGCAAGGAAGTCATGGAATAATGATGTCATCGAAGGAAATCAGAGAGTAGCCCGCACTGTCGCACTTAAGAAGACTGGGACGCAGTGCATAGTCAGGTTGTCTGCGCCGAGGCCTCGTCGCGTGTACTCACATCTCGGCCGAGTGGCGCGCGGCGGGCAGCAGCAGTAGCGGAGTGGACGATGCGCCCCCCGCGCCCTCCACCGCCGCGTACAGCGGGGGCAGCACCTTGTGCGAGTGTGCGTCCACTGCGGACACCACACGGTTAGTCGTGACGTCACAGCTGGCCGCGCGGCCACGCGGGCGCGTACTCACCCGCCAGCGGTCCGCCGCCCGGCCGCGCCACGCCGCCATGTCCACCCCCCATGCTCTTGGGCTTGCGCTTGCGCGTCTGGATGCCGTCCTTCTTCATGCTGAGCGGCCGGTTCACCTGCGCATACGTCATCACACTCAGACGGGGGAACTCCTCGTAATCTGTCGCCGCGCGGGCCTATCATCCTTTAAACAAGCGTATCTACTCGCGAGGAGATAATTGATAAAAGATTATTTATCTCATTATGAATATTCGTGGTCGCGCGATGATAATTCTCTATCAGTCGGTAGCCCCGCGTTTTATCTCGCGAGATTAGATGAGACCCTGTGTTTTGATTTTTTATACAGACCCAATATTTGCCGAGGAGTTCCCTGATAACTGACTGCAGCGGCGATTAGATACCTGCGCGGTGTCTAATCAGCATAACCGCTATAATCGATGCACAATCGCGCGATACGCTACTATCTGGTATATCGTTGACAAGCTCCTGTAAACTCACGTTGTGCAGCTTGTAGTAGAGGCCGCACGCGTTGCAGACGGGCTCGCCGTTGTTGTTGCGGCGCCACAGCGTGGTGTTGGACGTCCGGCAGTTGGCGCACGTCACCCCGACGCGCCGGTTGCCGTTCGTTGGCTGGACAGGAAGCATCAGAGACATACAGAGACATGCATCTAAAGGAAGAATTGTGTTAATTACACAAACTCACTCAAACGCAATTTAATGCTTACCAATGCCTGTTGCGGCTTTGCTTTCTGTCCTTTGAGCGGCGGCCGGTTGACGCCGTTGATGCGCGTGTATAGACCGCACGCGTTGCACAGGTAGTGACCGGTGCCGTCGCGGCGCCACAGTGGCGTGGTGGCAGCCGCGCAGTTCACGCACTCCTTCACCTCGCCCATACCCGCCATACCTGCGACAACACGCACGTTAGCTCGCTTGCTACACATAACGTGAACGTGTCGAGACGCAACGCCGCAGCCTCGCATGTCACTTACTGGGGTCAAAGCCCTCGTCGATGGACAGCAGGTTGTGCGCGGGCCAGGCCTGCGCCGGTGCCGGGTATCCCTCCACAAGCAGCCCGCCCTCGTAACCGGACACGGGCACATATTCCACGCCACCGCCCTGCCCCAGGTAGTGCTCACCGCCCACCTTGTACTGCACCGTGTTGCCGTGCGTGTACAGTGTCACCTGAAGATACAAAAACACATTATACACCATTTACAAACAATCCACAATTAGGTATATTGAGAAGTGTGCAAACTGACCTGTTGTGAGTTAGGGCTGGGTGGTGTCTCATACACCGCCTGTGATTGCGGTACAACGGAGCCGTACACTACGTGCGTACCGCGTGCCAGTGACGACGAGGACAGCGTGGGGTCACTGCGGTACAGCAGCTGTCCGGGGGGCGACTCGTCGCCCCGAGCGCCCCCCGGACCTCCCGCACTGCCGCTTCCGCCACCGTACAGAGTCAGTAGCTCCTTGCTGCCGCCGGCGTATGCACCGTACCCTCCCCCTGCGTACTGTGGGCTCTGTCCGGCGTACGCGTATCCACCGTGCACTGACGTCACAGGCTGCAGGCTGGCATACGTGGTCGGCCGCGGCTCCCCCTCCCCACGCGCCTCGTATTTCACCTGCTGGTAGGCCACTCCCACCGCCTGCTGGTTGTTGAGCGCCGTGGTCTGGATCATCTCAAGTGACGACGCGGCCTGCTCGCCCAGTACGTACTGCCGGGTGTCAGGCGCTGCCTCGCCCCCCGCGTACTGCATCTGCTCCTTGTCCTTGTGTAGGAAAGCGTCGTGCACGGCCTCCTCGCCTTCGCCTTCCTGCGCTACGATGACGTGGTGCGGCGCGCCGTAGCGCAGCGCCAGGCCGCGCGGGTAGGCAGCGCGCGGCGGCGGTCGCGCGTACTGTGGCGGTGCGCGCTTGTCACCGGGCGAAGGCAGCGCACGGTAGGGCTCGGGTTTGAAGGCGAGGTAGCGCGATGTCTCGGCCTCCGCCAGGCGTAAGCGCTCGTCGTCGTAGTGCTGCTGCTCGCGCGCCTCCGCCTCCTCCAGCTTGGCGGCGTAGTGCTGCACCTGCAGCTGTGCCTCGTCCAAAGCCGGCGGTTCGGGTGGCTCGTCCTTGACGCCATCGTCTGCGAGCTCGCCGGGCTCGTCTGTGGTGATGTGTCCGGCGGCGGTTATGGTGCGCACGGCACGGCGCGACGTGATGACGGACTGCGAGTGCGCGGGTGGCGACGCCTCGCGCGGTGTGTGTGCAGCCGCCTGCTGCTGCTGTTGCTGCTGCTGCTGCTGCTCGTCTCCGTCCGCGCCCCCCTCGCACCCCTGCTGCTCCTGCTCCGAGCGCGTCTCGCTTTTCACCAGCTCCAGCGCCTCCGCGGAGGGGCGCGCGTCTTGTTGCTCCATCTGCGCCACGTTCTCTATAGTTCACCTGCGACCAATGTTCACCACTATATGTCGTTATGTAAGGAGGATACGCTTACCTAAAACAGAGAAAGGTGTCTCTAAGAAACTATAAAGGTGTTACAAATAAAGTGTGTGGTCATTTAAGGGCAGACGTCTAAGTAAACGAGAGGGCATCATTTTTAGAGCGGAAGAGTGGCGGCGCGTGGCGGAAGTACACGACTAATAGGGAACAAGCGCCTGCGCCGGCGCCGACTGTAGAAGTGCGAACATAATATTCAGTTTAAGTTTAGTATTAGTACACCTAAGTAATCTCTTCTACTGTTAAATAAATAATAATTTGGAGTATTTAAATAATATTTTACCCACGTTCTGTAAAGTACCAACTGAGTGAAGAAAATCTAACGCCACATGTGAAGACAGTAGGTACCGTAGTAGTTACCTATACCGTTTTTTCATCCTTTATAACGTAAACAAAACATACCATCGTTTCGCCTGAAGGCTTGTGCAGACCAGCGCGACTCGTCGCGCGACGCGACACCGGTTATTGTTATACTGTGAAGTTTTCTTAGAAATTGTATTGTTCGTGTCGCGTCGCGCGACAAGTCGCGCTGGTCTGCACAAGCCTTGAGGGAGCTGTGTTGACGAACGCAGAGCTACAACACAACAGCGTCAGTTCATTGCTAAAGTATGTTCGACACACCGTGGAATTTCCCAAGCGAGTCAGTTGCTTGTGACAACCTTACTATTAAAAACTTCATATTTTTAGGGATTTAGATAACACAATAATCAATAAAAAAATATTGATAATGAAAACCACAGTAGGTAGGTACCTAGGTAACCTACCAACCCATCATTTAGGAACAAAATTTTCCGCAAAAGCTACATGCATTCCTGCTGCGCGGACCTCTCCATAGCAATACATATTTGAAGCATTTAGGAAGTGTATTTTATGATAAGAACTTAATTATTATATCGAGGCATATTGCGGCGGCGCGGCGGCGGCGGGTAAACACGCGCGCCCCTAACGCGCAGCTCCGTTTACTCTGTCTGTGCCCACACAACACATACGTGCCATGTAAAAGCTACGAATTAAACCACCACACCACACGATAGCAGAAGCTCTACTACAGCGGACGTAAAGTTACAGTATAATAAGACGTCCCATGTTCAGTAATAAGTCAATTTTATCATTTGTAACGACAATGACACTCGTTAGCGAGTATTTCTAAACCGACTTCACGCGCTTGTCAAAATTCCATTACGAGCGAATAACTTCTTTGCAAATTAAACATTTATTCAAAAGGTCGGTGCTGCCGATGCTCGTTTAAACATTTCGCGCAAAGGTCGCAGGTACTCCTCAAATGTTCTTTACCAAATGCTCATACCAAATACCATACCATAATGTCACTGCTGGCTGTTGACCTTCTATAATTCTGCTAAGTGAGTGAGTGTCGGGGGTCGGGGAGTATGGAGGCGGCGGCGGCGGCATGTTTGCCGCGGGCCCGCGATAACGACTTCGGCACTTTTATGACAGAGCGCTGTTGTGTCCTCGGCTCAACCACCACGCACCACCACCACCACTCTAGCGTTGCGTCTGCGTGGATGATTCACAGACTATAATACCTTCTAGTATTTTTTTATTAAGTTTTTTAATACAGATATGACTGTTGAAGTGTTGACCAACAAAAATATTTTAAAGGTGTTGCTGTGTTGCATGTCGCTTAATTCCCGCGTCCCGGGGGTATCGTTCAGAGTGATTCTCGATTTCTGTTTTCATTGAGCACTTGACCAGTTGAACTGTATGGCCGTGTCTCGTGCGTCATAGGATAAGGTTTCAAAACTACAAGGCTGGATTGGATGGATTGATACCTAATACTATCATGTCTAACATACAAAACTGATTCGAAGTCTGTATTCGGTACCAAAACATATATATAGGTACCTACCTACTTTAGGTACCGTAGACAGATATTAAGTCAGCTTTGTATGTTAGACATGATAGAATTACGTAGGATTAACGTTAAGGGTATTTGTACACCCGTAATAAGTAACATAATTACGGCAATCATATTCCAAGCCAAAATTTGGGTATAATTTTGCCGAAAATGGCCTGCTTACAATATCCGAGACTCTTTGTAGAAATTTACTTGCACTAAACGTAAAAAAAACTAAGCTGATCAATTTCTTCAAAACCATTGCTTCTAGTCTCCCTCGCCAATTGACACTCAAATTTCACACATGCCGTAACGATCACAATCCACCAGTCGCAAACTGTACTCCTATAGAACGCATTTCCTCCCTTAGATATCTAGGTATTACAATAGACGAAAATGTATCATTTAAACCTCGCATACACTTGCTAGCGGGCCGCGTCAGAAAACTCATCTACGCTATCAAAACACCCGTCTTATTACAAAAAACTGCTTAAGTAATGGTTTAAACCAAGACTAAAAGGTCTTGGATTGTAACGGTAAAAAAGCTAGTAACAGCCTCAAAATGTGTTCCGATTACAAAACGAAGACCAATCGAGGATCAGTTACTCTGAGTAATACTGAAATCAGTTAGTACCAAAGAAGGTTCATGGTTTGAGTTCAAATAATATCCACAGATACGAAACAAAATTGGCATTCTTTCATTCGTTCACGCAGGCTTTATTTGAAGCAACGTTCTGTTTCTCTAAATGTTGATATTGTAATAACACTGGAAATGCTTAAATAATTATTTATCATTACCAAAATATGTCTATTGTTTCTTGTTTAGGTTACAATATATTGAACAAGCAAAACTTGTACTTTTTATGCGATTTTTATAATCAAGTTGTCATTATTTTTTAACACCTCTGTTGCGGTTTCTTTTGTGAACGAAACGTTAGTTGGTAAAAAGCTGTCAAGTTGACTGAATAAACGTGACGTTTCTCTTGGGAAAAACGACTCGAAAGGACATATTATTTTATTAATAATAATTCCTGAATATTATCAATTCCACTAATCGAACCTGAAATATCCATTAAAAAACATCCAGAGATTCGGCGACGGATGCTAGGCGCTGGCTCGTTAGTTTTCGCGGCGCACGCGATGTAAAGAATATTTTAGGTATTAATATTTTAGGACCTTGGGTTACATTATTGGAGTATTAGTAAGGATCCCAAATTTAAAAAAATATGTAGCCTATGTCACCCGGGGATAATGTAGCTTCCCAACAGTGAAATAATTTTTCAAATCGGTTCAATATAAAAACTTGAGATTGCAATCTATTCTCTCCCTCCGCCAGTGCCGCCTCTCACCACGTGATATATCGTCTACCCCCTCCACGAGGCCGTAACACTTTTCCGTGACAGAAAAAATCCTAATACCCCCCGTTTATATAGAAGTTACACTTCAAAAAGGTTTTATTTTTTAGAATAAGTTAGATTATAAAGTAAACGATAAGTCCTCATCTCTACCTTTCTACTATCTTTCTTTTGCTGTGCCCGACAGGGTCCACGATTGTTCCTCAAGCAAATGTTTACCACCTAAGCACATACATTGTGGAATGCAATAAAGAATTAAGTATTGTAAAGATATAGTGAGTTAACACCAAAATCTACAAGCAAGACATTCACACAAAATCTACAAGCAAGACATTCACACAAAACCTACAAGCAAGACATTCACACAAAAACTACAAGCAAGACATTCACACAAAAACTCACCCACGCACACACACTTTAATAAAACATTTATTTATTTATTTATTTTTGATAGTTCGCGACCCTAATTTAATTAAGTATTCTGTCCATGTTCAACATCCTGAAATTAAACTTAAGGTAACGCAAACGGGAGCCTGCCGTTTTATCGAAAAGATTTTGCCCAAATTTCACTACCCAAACAAATTTTCGCAACCTTTTTTTTTACAAATGCAATGTTTGGAACGATTTTCATTTGGTCAAATTTTTACTTGGCAGAATATTATCAAGGATTATGTCATTTAGCCATTTGGTCTTTAATCAAATGATTTATTACAGCAGACAATCTTTAGACAATAAACGTTTGGTTAGTTAGTTATGGAACTAGTTAGAGTAGGTTAATTATTTAAAAAAAATGGTTAGGTTAGGTTAGGTTAAAACTGTGACCTCCTACGCACGAGCCGAGCGAGTGCCAGAAATGACTAGATTATATAGAAAAAAAAAATGGAAAAAAACAGGCTACCCGAAACTGAACTAGTTAGACGTGATTAATTATGAAAAAAAAATGCTACTAACTAAATAAAAATAATACTACCAGAATAGTTAATATTATGATTATTATTACCTGTTTAGAATTTGTCCCAAGTGGAAAAACCACCCTTGTAATAAAACGTCTTTATTTTGTGTAAAATGAGTTATTCCAACTGAAATATTTGACTAAATAAAAATTGGTAAAATTACTAGTTGGTAAACAAGTTATTGTTTAAACGTTCACTTGCAAAACATTAGGTTTGCGTTACAATTATTAGAGAAGAGATTTTTTGCTATTTTTTAATAATTTGGCAAATGAAATTATGCGGAAAATTGTTTGGGAAGTGATAATTTGGCAATTTCTTTTCGATGAAACAAGGGAGACCCAACGCAAACACGTCTCGAATTAAAATACACGACGCAACTAGGCCCCCAAGATACAGGCGCTGCCTATAAGTGCGTGTTAAGAACAGAATATTATTTTGTAACCATGGACCAATACCTAAATTATTCTATAATCTTATAGAATCTTAACCGCTTCGCAGGTTGACTCTAAAGTGCCGTGTTTGAATGATGCGATGAACGCCTGGAAAGTGGCTTGTCCAGACACGGAGCAGCCCGAGAAAACTGAATGCTGGGTGACACCACTTTCCGGCACGCTACAAGTTTGCGATTGGGCGCTCCTTGCGAGGCTCCGCATCGTTGTCAGTGCGGTGAAGCAGTCGATCGCATCGGACACCATGGCCTTTCCTGCAGCAAGAGCGCTGGTCGTTTGGCACGGCACGCAAGCATTAATGACATCATCCGTCGGGCTCTTGTCACAGCCGGGGTGCCAGCTGTTTTAGAACCCAATGGCTTGGCAAGCGGCGATGAAAAGAGGCCAGATGGAATGACCATAATGCCTTGGAGGTTGGGCAGGCCTTTGGTGTGGGATGCAACCTGTGTCGGCACCCTCGCGCCATCCCATCTTCCTAGCACGGCGGGCTGTGCTGGGGCAGCTGCTGCAGGTGCAGAAAACCTCAAACGGCGCAAATATAACAACGTTATTGGTACCTATATTTTTGAGCCGTTTGGGGTTGAAACACTAGGGCCTGGGCACAGATTACCTAGGGTACTGGGGTCAGAGTGCTCATCGAGTATTTCGGGACATCGCCAAGCGGTTGGTCGACTCTTCACGTGACCAGAGGGCTGGCCAATTTTTAGGTCAATGAATGAGCATTGCCATCCAACGTGGCAATGCTGCCAGCCTTTTGGGCACTTTTCCAACTGACAGCGATGCGGACGATTTTTTTTATGCCCAATGAGCTCTTCCTTTATTTTTATTTTTTTTCCCCTGTATACTTGTACATAATTTAGGTATATATTTTAGTGTTAGATGTATATTATATTTAAGATTGTATATTATATTTTGAACAAGAAAATTATAAGTACACTTTGCTAATCTTATATAAATATATACCTAACTACTTGAAACGGGTGTAAAAATACCCTTAGCGAAGACGAGAGTTACTTGTATATATTTTTTGTACTGGACCATACCTGGTAACCTTCTGGTTACGGAGATATTGAAAGTTACTTCCAACCTTTTTGTAGTTCTTGTACGAAAACTAGTTTAAAATGTTTTATCTTAACTTTAAACACTCCCACGATCCCTGTACCGGTCCATGCACCCTTAAGCACAATGTTTTGCGTGCGTTACGTGGCGCACTACCGCTAAATGTGAATAGAAGTCGTTCCCAGCTATTATCTTTGTACAAAGTTACTTAGTTTGATGTACAGAATGCGTAGATGACGGCTTCGTGAAGGGTCTTCTTAGACCTTGTATTCTTTTAAAAGTAACGTTTGATTTTGTTGTAGAGTAGAGTAACTTTGGAATGCAGGATCCAAAGTTCTTTCTTATTATTTAGCAGTATATAGCGTCGCCCGTCGGGTCTCACCTTAGGCTAGCATTATTTTATCTATACCTAAACATCACTATAGAGTGAGAGTGTAAAAAAAAAGATTAATAGCATCGATAGCGATACAACCAAGAATAACTTTTGTGTTCAATAACATTAATTGAAAAACTGTTGGAAACTTGCTAGAAATACGTTAAATTATTACAAAAGTAAGTACTTAAGATTTGATAGCCTACACACCACTGTATTCGGCCTGCAAGCGTGCGAATTACTTATTTTTGGTCGCAAGTAACATTTCTGTTCATTTAATGTAGTTTAAAAATTAAGTAGTTTCTGCCATTTCCTTTTCATCAGAAAAAGAGTTAGTTTAAATATCTATTGAGTATGTGTAGTAGTGATGGTGCATATTGGGCGTCTTGTGTCGTTCTATGCACGAACACCTATAAAAAGTCTATGGTCTTAAAATAGCATAGTAAATCTCTCAATATTGTACGTGGTTACTTATATTTGCAGTTGGGATGTATGGGAGAATATGTTTTCAACGACAATTTTAAGTTTGTTCTTGGAATAAATTCATCCCAACTACGGAACCCTTCATTGTGCGTGGTCGGACACGCAGTTTCCCGATTTTTCTAACGTGTAATTCAGTAATAACAACTACCATTGACGTTAGAACTAGTTTCAGTAGTAAGGTATTCAAAGCACATGTGTGACATGGAACGCATGTGAGAGCGTCGGTGCGCGGCGGCAAGGGGCGTCGGCGCGCGGCCCCGCCTTCTGTCGTGACGAATATCAAGTTATGGAATGTCCTATTGTACCATCAATTAGACATACTTCTTTCTACCTTGACCCGCCCTGCAGTGGTCTATAAAAACCAGCAGATGATCGATCATCTTGGAGGAAGAACTTTACAGATCGTGTTCTTACATTCTTCTACTCGTACGATATTATAATTAAGAGTTTTGAAGGCACATTAAAATTACGTACCAAGGAAGTTTAACACTTTTGTTTAACGTCCGTCAATTGTAAGTTTCTCTGCACAGCTACTTCAAATACTTTCAATAACTAGGCAATTACCGAATATGATCGCAGAATATGGTATTCTAATAATAATAAAGAAAGCACGAGATCAGTGATCATGTTGTCAGATAATGCACTTCCAGTAAAGTAAAGCTTGCCAATTATCACTGGGTACCAGTTTTCTTACATGAATTTAAAAGGTTTCCAGCATGTATAGGTACCTGAAGTGAGCAGTGTATTAATTTAAAAGGTTTCCAGCATGTATAAGTACCTGAAGTGAGCAGTGTATTAATTTAAAAGGTTCCAGCATGTATAGGTACCTGAAGTGAGCAGTGTATTAATTTAAAAGGTTTCCAGCATGTATAAGTACCTGAAGTGAGCAGTGTATTAATTTAAAAGGTTCCAGCATGTATAGGTACCTGAAGTGAGCAGTGTATTAATTTAAAAGGTTTCCAGCATGTATAAGTACCTGAAGTGAGCAGTGTATTAATTTAAAAGGTTCCAGCATGTATAGGTACCTGAAATGAGCAGTGTATTAATTTTTATTGCAATCTTTGTTTGAATAGCACTCATCTCTAAAACAGTTTTTGCGATTCAAGTCGAGCCCGACCACTCATCCAGTAGTTGTCGGTGTGTTCGAACGTGGTGGTGCGTGGTAGGTGGTGGAGGCGTTTTGAACAGTTTATTCAATCACGTCAGTCTCGTCTACAACTATCATATTGCAGGCGTCCATGGAAGATTAATTGATGATTAAAACAAGAAAACGTTGTCTTAGCTCACGACTTCTCGGTATTTGGGAAGTTGCCTTCGAGGTGCTCAGGCTTTGGTTTAAAGTTTTACTTGGTATTTATAACTAGTATCAACGAACTCTATGCTCCTACGCTCCTATAATTCGCGCTGTAATAGCTGTAGAAGAGCTATTATGTCTGACAGTGTTCGTGGGAGCACCTGTCTCTTCACTGAGACCACTTTCCGCTCCCGTCGTGATCAATTGCCACTTGGTCTGATTCAGTATTTCAGGAGTTATGTAAAACTGTACTCACCGCTCTTTGGCAGCTGATGAAGGCAGGCTAGTAGGTATCTGTGTGTGGTTTAGTCCGTGAGGTGTAGCACTGACTCGGAGTGTTCACATCACAGCACGTCGCTGAGGCGCGGGTCGCGGAGTGTGTGCCGGCGCGCGCGGCGCTCGCTCGGCTCGTCTGCTGCCGCCAGGTGAGAGCGCCGAGTGGGCCGGTCGCCGCGCGCGTGTGCGTGAACGCCTATGTGTGCGGCACAAGGCGCGCACCCATTGGCCGAGCGCGCGACGCCTCGCCACACGCAAGGGGAAAACATTTCCATGTTTCAGCGCACCCGGAGCGCGCGACCCGCGAGGAGCTCCAGGCAGCGCGCGCCCGCCGATGCTGCTGATGAGATATCTGGCTGTGGCACCAACTGCACTATCTGACTATCATGTTGATAACTTAACTAATCACAACAGATATCCAAGTATATGCTATTCATGTTTTAAACACTTATGTTAGTTGTTCAATGACATCCGATTGAGATAGTTTCAGAAATAGTACGTAGCAGTCACTGTAGTATCTAATCATGTTGTACCTATACCTATCCCCGGCGAAAATAGCCTTTGTCTGAAATCATTACTCCGAGAAAACGTGTAAATGAACGCTAACCAAACCGATTTGGTTGTAAGTACTTAAGTCTTGTGATTAGTGTCACGCATCATCCTTGCAAATATAAATTTAGGTCAAATATTTAGCCGTACATTGATTTTTTTGTGGCAACAGTGGTTTTAATCTATTATTCGGAATAACTTTGATCAGCTTCGTAAAATAACACGCTACAGTTTATACGATGTGATTACAAAGCTGAAGCTGCATCTGTCTTGGAACACACCTGGAAACTATTATTAAATAAAGGAAACATTTTCTGTGAATGCGGTTCAAGTGGTTCGTGTTGGTAACTACACGCGTGGCGCATCGTGCGGCATGACCTTCGCACGGCTGCGCATGCGCACCGACGCCGATGCCGTGCTATAATCCTCACTTATCCCCGAATTTATGTCAATATAATATAAGGTAGGTATGAAGGTGCGCTTTAAACAATCATTATTGTATTTACGATACGTATCTTAAAAATAAAAAGTCGATAAGTGTCATGCCTCGTGCTATCTTATCAATTAGAGGCTTACTTGAGACATCGATCATCGGTCTAATTACCTGCGATACTGCTAATCACGGGAGAGCGCCTCACGTCCTCCACCCCGTGACGCGCCACAGACACGCCACACGCCAGCGACTCGCCACGCGTACGCTACACCGGCTCCACACTCCCACGTGTACGCAGCATACACCCTGATAAAAGGGATTTAAGTCTCACTAGGTTTGAAGCAAACAAAATATTGAAGTTGTAAAAATAACTAGTTACAGATGATTTTTTCCTTAAATATAAAATATTATAAACTTTACCAATAACAATGTATTCTGTCGCCATTTTATCAGTATAATAAGCACATACAAAACTTGAGTGGGAATCCCGAAATGTGCTACGCATCCGATAAATATATTGCATATTCAATCCGTCACGTTTGTGAAACTCCTGACTTCCGATCTAAGTTGAACGTCTATGGAAGTCAAGACGCTCTTTTACATTCGAGTACTATAGGTACAATATAAAGGCAAAGGGTGCATGTAAATAAAAATATTTGCACTCTTATACATATTTTGTTTAATAAATCACTGGCACAAGGAATTTTCCCCGAGGTATGGCAGATCTGTGTGAACATAACACCAATCTTTGTATAAATCGGACAAAGCATATCGGTCGAAGTAGGATGTTGAGAACCATCATCCTATATCCATTATATCACTCCTCCCCTCCCGAAGCTTTTTCAGAGATTAATCCACGATAAAGTATACCCTGTTCTTCATCACAGTATAATTCAACAACAACATGGATTCGTAAATAAAAGATCACCTACCACAAAGGTGTTATGGATTATTTGTTTAGCAATATGGATTTTCATGTTCAAGTGGATACCATATACACTGACTTTCAAAAAGCATTTGACAAGGTTTATAATGAGTTGCTACTGAATAAAATTTAATTTAACGGTAGACGTGGTGATTTACTCCGATGGTTCTCAATGTCTCGATCAGAACTCAAAACGTCGTAGTTAATGGTTTCAGATCTGCTGCAGCTATTAGTGTAACTACCGGTGTACTTCAGGGTTCAATTTTGGGATCCCTTTTATTTATCTTATTTATAAACGACATTGACACTCGTTTTAGAAATTCTAAAGTCCTGCTTTATTCTAACGATCTTAAAATTTATAGGACTATCAAAAATTTGCAAGAAAGTATATTGTTATAGGAAGATCTGGATCGCTTCAGTGAATATTGCAGATACAATAAATTGCAACCGAGTCTGTCTAAATGCTGTTGTATCAGTTTCACGAAGAATGTTCTCAAGCACCCTTATTCTTTGGATAATACTACATTATCAAAGGTATCCCTTATTCGTGATCTTGGTATTCTCCTCGACGATAAACTTCACCTTGATGCCCACAGTAAAAAAGTTCTAAATAATGCCTATCGGATGTACGGTTTTGTGACGAGATCTGCGAAGGAATTTGTGCGCCCCTCTACCTATTATCTGTATACCTATGTCTCTGATCAGATCACAGGTCAAGTACACAGTGCCAGTGTGGAATCCCTTTTACAATAAGTATTCAGACATATTGAAAAGGTTCAAAGAAAATTCCTAAAAGCCACGTATTTCCGTTGCTTCCATACGGTTTTATCTTATGATGGTTTACTTAAGAAGTATAAATTACTTGCTCTAAAATCAAGACGCACTTTCCTAGAGACGGTATTTTTGTTTGATTTGTGTAACAATGTATATGATGACTG
Source organism: Agrochola macilenta (assembly GCA_916701695.1). Taxonomy (NCBI): domain Eukaryota; kingdom Metazoa; phylum Arthropoda; class Insecta; order Lepidoptera; family Noctuidae; genus Agrochola; species Agrochola macilenta. The sequence goes on along the minus strand of OU753554.1, from coordinate 503,321 downwards.
TATTGAAATCCATAATAAAATAAGATATATAATTCCTAGAACGAAAATATGCTGCGGGGTGCGCGCACGGCCACTGTATGCTGTTACCTTTTGTCGTAGTAACGCAGGTATGCGGGTACGTCTGTGTCGACTAACTAATAACTACAACAAGCAATTCCATCATAATATATCGATACGAGTATGTTTACTCTTCCTGCTGTAGATTCAAAAATATTGTACTCAAAATCACTAACTTACTAATTTTAATTAAGATTTGCATGCCTTGATGAGTTTTTCATTGTTTGCTAAATTTACTTTTGTTTTAATACATATTTAGAACAAAAAAAAATTTCTAGTTTTAGTTTAAATAGCATAGTTGGTAAAGATTAATTTTTATTTGTATTCCGTGGAAAATTTTGTTGGTAACACATTTTTTTGGCCGTATTTATTGTATTTCTTCGTACAATCAATTTTTTTAAATATCTTTTAAGCTATTCATTTTAAAATTATATAAAAAAAAAAATTGAGGTCCTAGTCTAGAACGAATCTTGTCGAGCAAAATTGTTGAAAGAATCTATCCAGTAGTTCTTTAAAACTATAATTTCGACATTAGAATCAATCCTAGACCTCTTACAAATTACTTGCAATTTTCTAACAGTTTTGTCTTCGCTACATTTCATAGTCTAAATTCTTTACGTGCCGTCACACACGATCAGCGACCCTAGATCCAAAGGTTTCGTGAAACATCTTGATGTTCACCTGAAGCTCATCGGATGCTACGAATGTGTTCTACAGCTGCGTCGGACAGAACTGATGGCAGTTGTCAGTGGACGGGGTGTTGCCGGGTGGCCGCACCGGGTTGTAGTGGTTGGGGTGTTGCCGGGTGGCCGCACCGGGTTGCAGTGGACGGGGTGTTGCCGGGTGGCCGCACCGGGTTGCAGTGGACGGGGTGTTGCCGGGTGGCCGCACCGGGTTGCAGTGGACGGGGTGTTGCCGGGTGGCCGCACCGGGTTGCAGTGGGACTCAATTCCAGTATGATGTCGTTTCCAAAATATAATTGCCTTTGTTTTGATAGGATAGGCCGTATATACCTGCCTATTTATTACTCGAGGTAGGTACTCACAAGGTTATCTAATAAAACTTCTTATCAAAACAATAGACGAAGTTATTTTTGCTCGTATCTCAATCTCAACGTTAAAAAAATATTGTTTGTACCTTTAAACTATTTCAGTTAGGTTAATTATTTAGAAAGTGCATAAGTCCCGTAAATTCAAATTCAAAATTCAGAACCATTTTATTTCAATCCATTTAAGATCATATTATGGTAAATTAAAATTCCAATCACAATAAATATACGAAAATATAAAAATAATTAATTAAATTATATAAATAAAATTTAAATATACTAATAAACAAAATAAAAATTATTAATAATACGCCTACATCTGAGTCATACGTTTGTTTGTTATTACATTAATCATACGACAATGGTTAATGTACTGGCAATCAAACCTGTTCGCAAATAAATTAAAAGATGCAAGTAATTCACGTACAATGGTCCACTGAAGGACTAAGTGCGGAAACCAAACTCCATAACATAGATGCAACTAATACGCGATAGAAACAGAAAAACTGTAAAAACGAAAAAATAAATAAACGAAACAGTTGTCAAATAAATAAACGAAACAGTTGTCAAACACTTATAGTCAAATACTTATAGATAAACCTATAATGTTCCCACCGCTGGGACACAGGCCGCTTCTCTGTGAGAGGAAGTTAAAAATTTATTGACAATTATTTGTTCAGAAATTATTTAAAAGAGTACAAAATAATTATTTTCGACCCTGTGCGTAGCAGTTCGTAGTAGCGCGTAGCACGCCTACGAACACCGTAGCCAATCGCTATGACTTGTGCCTGTTCACAATTCAACAAAAAAATGTTTTTCATGAGCTAATTAACCTGTGTATCAGGCATCAGTATGTACCTTGCAAGTATGAAAATATACCTACGCATTAATTGTTGGTAGGTGCAGGTACTATCAGTCCGAAAAAAAATATTATCTGTATACCTAAATAGTTGCTAAGTTCTGTGTGTGTTTGACAATAATTTGGTAATGTAAGCAAACAACTGCATGTAAGTGATGCGGTGACGTCACGAGCGGCTGACACACGCGCCTCATATAGGCTTCACGGTAAGCGAGTGAATCACCGCGGCCGGCGGCCAGGCGGAACTGGCACTGTGTACGGACATCAACTACATAGTTCCATAATTTTGGGAAAACACAACACCGTCTCGTCGTTCTGTAGCCTGAAAGTCGTGGTAAACGATCTGAGACTTGAGATCGAGTCTCTATAGGTATGTTAGGTGCGGCACAACACGAGTCGCCTCTCATTCACAGATCTCGTGGGCAGCGACGAAACTATACATTAGACGTTGATTGTTTACAAACGATATGTTGAACTATATAGGGCTGCTGGGTGCAACGCGCACTTTTACTAGGAGGTTGAATTCAAATTCAAATTCAAAATATTTTATTTCACATAAACCTACATGGGCACTTATGAAACGTCAGAAGCTAGATGCACGGTTTCAATCGGTCGTTTCCTATGAAGAAGAGCCGGCAAGAAACTCCACGGTTAGACTGCCTGTCCATTGATGCGGAGCGAGGTAGCGGAGCGGAGTTACGGACTGTGCGGAGCGAGGTAGCGGAGCGGTGTTGCGGACTGTGCGGAGCTACACCGAGTTCACGTATTTTTCCGCATCGCCTCTCCGCTTCCTCGCTCCGGTTCCCCGCTCCACTTCTCCGCTCCATTTCCCCGCTCCGCTTCCCCTCTCCGCTTCTCCGCTCCGTTTCCCAGCTCCGCTTCCCCTCTCCGCTTCTCCACTCCGTTTCCACGCTCCGCTTCTTGGTTTTGTATGAATTTTTAAACTAGTTCGCAAATCCCTGTCTACTGAAGCGGAGCGGAGGTTTTATGCAATTCCATTGGTTAATATTGGCACACCGCTACACCGCTCCTGTCCTCTCCGCTCCAGTGGACAGACAGCCTTTTACTCTTTTAAAAATAATTGATTTTACAATATTTTCAAATAACAGTAACAATAAATACAATTTTCAATTTTCAACTACTTAATTTTTAAGTGTACTACAATATCGCATTGGGTCTAGCCTGTAAGGATATTTGTATGTTTGGAGTGAATAAATAAATAAAAAATAGGTATGAGAGGACAGTCTTTGAACAAGTACCAGGTACTTAACAAAATATAAGATGGTCAATAAATCTACGGTCCATTAAGCCTACAGCGCAGCGTACTCAAATAAAAAAAAAAAGGAAAAAAAAAAAAGAATAAATTAATACAAATTAAAACCCATTTTAAACGAAATGACATGATTGCTATTACAACTGTAACAAATCTGAATAATTATCATGTACACAAAAGCCACTAATAAAGTGTTGAAATTAAATTATAGGTATATACCTAATGTCAAATATTGGGATGATTATACTCGTATATGTCAAGGAAGAATGTAAAAAAAACATAAACATGATAATTTGGGAGCAGTTATTAGACATTTACATAATTATGACGTTAATGAGGTACCAGGGAAGCCACATGTGCAGAAGGAATTATTTCCCAACTTCCTTGTCTTCATCGTAGTCTTTATTTAATCTTATAATAAGCTTTTTTGATAAGGACACGTTTGATGTGGGTTTTGAACAATACTTCGGACTTTAAGATGTATAACTTGCCATCCTGAATCCAAGTGAGAGACACAGCTTTTCAAACAGGCCAAATAGGATTAATATGTAAAACATGAGGTGATCGCCCAAATATAAATTTGTTACTTATATTCTCTGGTCCAGAGCTGAACCCCCCAGAAGTGTTCCTGGCTACGGCCTTGTAGGTAGGTATTAGGAACGTTGACATCGAGGATGATCGACTTTCTCATGTCAGGAAAACGTAGTCACAAGCTTATGCTACAAGCATAATTATCTTATTGAGCAGGGAGTGGCCGGTGCGGCGGCGCGTCAATGACAATCCTAAAATTAAGTTTATCAATAAGTTTGGCAGATAGCTTCTTCCGCTTTATGTAAAATGTCTTGAATCCTTCTCCTCCTTGTCTTATCCTTGTCTTGTCTTAATGTCTTGTCTTGAAGGTCTCAGAAGCATAGAAGCTTGGAAAGTTAACTACGGTTATTGGTAGATGATGATCTCGCAGTGGATGTAATGGTAGCTGGACACAGTGGACATAACCCTCCGGTGTGAGGAGTAGCGCCCGCGGTGACAGCGACAGCGTTGTCTTATCAGATGATGATCTCGCAGTGGATGTAATGGTAGCTGGACACAGTGGACATAAGCCTCCGGTGTGAGGAGTAGCGCCCGCGGTGACAGCGACAGCGTTGTCTTATCAGATGATGATCTCGCAGTGGATGTAATGGTAGCTGGACACAGTGGACATAAGCCTCCGGTGTGAGGAGTAGCGCCCGCGGTGACAGCGACAGCGTTGTCTTATCAGATGATGATCTCGCAGTGGATGTAATGGTAGCTGGACACAGTGGACATAAGCCTCCGGTGTGAGGAGTAGCGCCCGCGGTGACAGCGACAGCGTTGTCTTATCAGATGATGATCTCGCAGTGGATGTAATGGTAGCTGGACACAGTGGACATAACCCTCCGGTGTGAGGATTAGCGCCCGCGGTGACAGCGACAGCGTTGTCATATCAGATGATGATCTGGCAGTGGATGTAATGGTAGCTGGACACAGTGGACATAACCCTCCGGTGTGAGGAGTAGCGCCCGCGGTGACAGCGACAGCGTTGTCTTATCAGCGCACTTGACGGAGCTGATAACAGCCGGTGTGTGTGTGTGCGTGTGATAGGCATATCGCACTCCATGCTCAATGATTCAGACGCTATTGCCAGATCGCAGTTATTTGTTCAATACTAAACGCAGTTGCTATTGTACAACTCATGTTAAATACTAAACTTACTGGAATCGCTCAAGTCTGTTGTCATTCATCGATGCAACAATGTGTTCTCTAGATCACATTTATTCCGAATATATTTATTTTGGAGTATGGCCTGCAGTTTACAATGAAGTGAAACAAAACTAAAAATCAACTAATTGTTTCCTTCGGCGTGACGTCGGCATTATTCATAGGGTACCGAAATAAGAATTACCTCTATCTAACGTGTAAGATAGAGGTAATTTTTATTTCGGTAACCGGTATTAATACTGGTTGTATTCAATTTAAGGTACCCTTTAAAAATACCTGTAAAAAATATAAATGTTGAAACCGAAAACCACCCATAGTGATCAAAGTCAAAGTCAAATAATTTATTTCAATTATGCCCTTGTAAGGCTGTTTCGAAAGTCAAAATTTACAAAAAAAAAAAAAAAAAATCTAGTGGCCCCTTCCAAAAAGTAGTTTTCGTATGGAGAAGAATGGGATAGAAACTCCACCGTTACTCTCTTAAAATGTTTACAATATTTTGTACAGGTACATTAGTTACATAATTTTATATGTGAAAACGATGCACGTAGAATAAAATTACTATACCACAATAGGTAAAGATAATTTAAAATAGAAACTATGACAGATACAGTAATTATGTGATATCATGGTGCTCACAATATTTACAAACATTGTAGAAGTAGACAATTTTCCTAAAATTTTACAATAAATAAATCAGTGTGTGAGGAAGTAATCACAGAATGAAAGATCAATGTTACATAATAAAAAAAATATAAATAATGCAATTAAATTAGCAAACAGTTTGATTTTGTCTAGATTCTAGATTAACCTATGGAGCAGGACCGGTGACCAGTCATTTCACCAAAACTTAATTTACAAATTTTCACTTGACAAGTAACGTTTGGTAAAAACATGATTTGTTATTTCATCATTATATAACAACAAGTTTGCCAAATAATTCACTTAAGAAAATAATTATCTAATTTTTTTTTTTTTAATAACGTATTATTTGACAAACAATTCATTTTTTATTCACGTTATCTCATAAAACAACGTTTGGAATAAAAACGTTTTACATATTGCATTACGCAATTTCCTAAAAATTAAACTAATTAAATAGGCAAAAGGGTAATATTAATTTATAAATCAACAAAAATTATTTTGTAAAAAAAAATGGTAGTTCACGACTTGTGCTAACATAACAAAAAATAATACTTTAGTAGGCAATCCGGAACCGAACTAGTTAGATTAGGTTAAATATTTTCACTCGCATAAAAGGTTAGGTTAGAAGTGCGACCCCCTATGCACGAGCCGAGCGAGCGAAGCGAGCGGTGCCGCGGTAGCGGCCGGCGAGTGCCAAAAACGACTAGAATATATCTAAAAAAACATTTTAGTAGGTTTAAAGAACTTCAGTACTTGCTTGAAATTATTCAACGACCCAAATAGAAATTGCAACCGTGATCACTTCGTGACTGGTTTAGAAAAAATATTATAAAACGATATTTAGTATAAACGTGATTTTTCCAAAAGAATCTAGACGGCAAGAAAATGGGCAGTTTTCACAGAAACTTTTTTTGATGCCAATCGATCCTGTTTCTTTTATGGATCAAAAAACTCTACTGGACCAACTGAGGTTTGAGTACTAGAAAAATCTCTTCGCATACATTTCTTGGAAAATGAGACTCCAACCTACTTTTCACCATGGATATAATACTGGCCGAAAATAAACTAATCTTCATAATTATCTTATTTATTTTTATTTTTAAATAAAATGGTAAACTGATTGACTGGGTGATATATCAACACAGCCGAAACCGCTGGTCCTAAAGACATGAAACTTGGAGGGTGTGTTTTTTGTAAAGAGTAAGTATCCACTAAGAAAGGATTTTTGGGAATTCCACCCCTAAAGGGGTAAAATTTTATATGAAAGTCCGTTAGTTTTTAAGTTAGGATCTTCAAATTTTGTGTTTAGGCTGACGATTGAAAATTCATTTATACGTGTCTCAGCGTTTTTGATAGCCACCCCTGAAGGGTTAAAAAGATGAAGTTGAAAAGTCCTTAATTTTCGAAGAAATATCACTTTTACTATCTAGGCTTATGGTTGGAAACTAACACAGTGTAAATCGTTGTTTTTTTTTTTAAATTTTAACCTTTCACAAGGGTCTGAAAAGGGCGATGAAGTTTTGTATTGAAGTTGTTCATTCGCTAAATTATGTATTCTAACTTTACAGTATTTTACATGGAGCGACTGCTTATCTGACCTCCACAACGTAGTTACTGGGTAATACGATACCCCTTGGTAAGAATGGTTATCAGACTTTCGGGCTTCTGACTTCCCGTTACGACTGTCAAAGATCCACGAATGACAGCCGGGACCAACAGCTTAACGTGCTTTCCGAGGCACGGACGGGTCTCTGTATGTAAAGATGGTCACCCATCCACGGACCAACCACGGCACGTGTAGCTTAACCTGATCGATCGACCTGTGCGGCTGTTATTATTTAGCGATGGGCCCCGCCCTCCCACTGTTTCTCCTCTGGCAGATCAAGTTAGTATTTTGGCCTCAATAACATTGCGGCGGAGAGCTGTTACTTGGAGTCTAGTTCCATTGCACAAGTACAAATTATCAAGCTATTTGTTATGAGGGATGAGCAGTATCGCATTCTGTACGTATCCTAACTATCCTAACCTATATCTATAACGATTCTCCTGGAGAAGAGGATGGGGGGGGTTCTCCAGGGGCGGGGCCCATCGTTAAATAATAACAGCCCCATGGGTCGATCTATCAGGTTAAGCTACGCTTGCCGGGGTTCGTCTGTGGATGGATGACCATGTTTACATACCGAGACTCCTCCGTGCTTCGGCAAGCACGTTCAGCCGTTGGTCCCGGCTGTCATTCGTGGATCTTTGACAGTCGTTAAGGGTCGTCAGAAGAACGATGCCCTTTGACAACCAGTCTTACCAAAAGGTATCGTTACCGCACTACCCAGTTACTGGGTAATGGAGGTCAGATAGGCAGTCGCTCCATGTAAAATACTGATATTCAGCTGCATCCGGTTAGACTGGAATCTGAACCCAACATAATTGGTAAAAGGCTAAGTAGATTGAGTTACTTTTATAGTTAGATACATAATAATTCTAACTTCAAAACGACGCGCTGCTGTCCTTCCCGTGCGCTTTCACTGACACCAACACCGGGCGGCACTGCCAATTATTGTTTACATGTGCACGAGCCGGTTTATGGTATATTTTATTACAAGTCTGTTTTATTATCTCGAAGACTTGACAGTTGCAAATGTCAAACTCCAAATTGAAAAAACCAACAACAATCACTTGAAATGCCATTAGTTTAGTTTTTTTTGGTACTTACATACTTACCAAATAAAACAAGCTCGAAGCTAATAAGGGGCATGCGCTAAGGTAACCCGCGAAATTAAAATTTTCTTTAGTTTTTTCTATTTTGCAGGTCAGTGTCAGGTATTATGTTGATTAAATTATGATTCGCGACCGTAAAAAATATGATTTTACATAATTATAATCATTACAATCAGGAATACAACTCCATAAGTAAGCACAATGGTCAAATGTCATGATTTCATGAAATATTCATTCAATGGAATTATATGAACTTAGAGAGTTGTATCGATCATTTTTATGATTACAATTCTATAAATATACATTTGATACGGCCGCGAATCATATTTAAATCAACTTACAACATGATACTGACCTGCAAATTGCAAAAAACGTTACTAAATTTGAATTTCGCGGGCTACCTTAACGCTTTCGCCTTAAGGCGAGCATATAAAGAATAATCAATATCAGATAGAAGTATGCCAAGAAGTTAACACGCAAAATAGTAGTACGGAATAGTAGTTGCCAATCCTGTACTACTAAGGGTAAAAATTCAGTTCAGACATCGGCGGCTCGGATATATTATGTGTATTATATACTGTATGAACAAAATGCGCATGGAAGAGAAGCCATAATAGGCCACTACTGTAGCTGTATTGTGGGAAAAAGAATGCTCAGCTGCTGTTCTTACGCGATGGCTGTTGTCTGGTACTTAAGATGGGGCAGACAGACATCAACCTAATCTTAGTCCTTGTGAGACGCGACGTCGAAAATGAGGCTGATGATGTATGTATCTAGCGATGGTGATTTCCAAATGTAATAATGTTATTTTTTAAATAAAAAGTTCACCTTATGACCAGTTTTATTGTTTCCAACCAACACGTAAATATACGAGTATATATATAATATTTATAAACTGTTTAAAGTAAAGTATTTGAAGATATAAGTAGTAACTAAATAGTGAATGCCGCTTGGGAAGGCCAAAAATATGCTTTGTAATAAGAATTTTTCCACAATATATTATGAAAATACTTAGTAGTTAATCTTTAAACAGAAGGCCAATTCTCGTACTTAAAAAACGTTCACATTCTAGTCGCAATCTGTCAAAGTTGTCAAAAATGTTGGTAAATTGAGTGTATTTTTGACAGATTGCGAATGAAATGCGAATGTGAACGTTCTTAAAAATTACGGGAATTACCCCTCTGATATAACTCAGTCCGGATTGAGTTTTCGATATAAGACCCCATACAATAATTCATTCATAATATTATTCTGCACCATTTTTTTCATATTAGGTCGACTGCCGCCAAAAAAACAAAACTCACCAGTCTTCATACTAATATGGTAATTGTCCTTTTGAACGAATACGCGTTATTATATTTGATTTGAGAACAACATTTTGGTAGTTTGTTGCCTTTGGAAAAACATTTTCCATACGAAGGTTTTTTGCAGTTTCTGACTTTCGTAGCTAGCGGACGGTCTTTTCTAACGTTTCCCATACAAGTCTGTAAGTTCAAAATTAATTGAGGTCATTTTATTCTCAAATCGTCGGAAGTCACAAGCAACATATTAATTTGTTCTCAAAGGAAATAAAATTATAACGCGTATTCGTTCGAAGTTGTTAGTCTGTCCACCACAAAAAAGTAAGTTGGAGTTTTTTTCCTACCTTAAGTATGGTTTTCTAGTACTCAAACATCAATTGGTCCAATAGAGTTTTAGAAACAGGATCGATTGGCATCAAATTTTTTTTTAAGAGCAGCCTATTTTCATGCTGACTGAATTATTTTTTCAAAATCTGTGAATGCAGGTCAAAATGTCTCACAAAGTTAAGGACAGTCTCGTACGACCGTTTTCCTATAGTAAGGTAGCTGTCCTTACTGCCCCATCTCAAAAAACCACCCATATACAAATATTGCTCATTTAATAGTATAGGATATAGGATTCATACATTCACCTCTGCCTAACCCTTGTGACTCCTTCTCTGACTTTTCTTCACCGATGTCAATCATCTCCAAGATAAACCAAAGCCCGGATTTAAACCCGCAACCTCGTGCATGAGGGGCCTTAACCACTGGGCCAACACGACACTTACGCACACGACACAGTCGTGTACTAATTTTATGTACAAAAAAACAAAAACTTATGACTTCCATATCTAAAGTCGCTTTACTGGTCTGTATGTGTGACCACGTTGTTGTTATAAACTACGCAACGAATTTTGATGTGGTTTTTACTATCATTTAGAGAATAAATCCCGGAAGGTATAAACCGTAAGTTACACATCAGTCAATCATAAGTGTATAATACATTAATATTAAACTTACCTATACTAAAGAAATATCAATGTTTTGTCAAGTTGTAAAAACCGTGCGTAGCAGGGAAAGGTCACGCCAAAGGTGATGTGTTCTGTAAACGTGATTTAGTTGTCGCTGGAGGGCCATCAACGGATTAATCTCGCGGCACTCTCGCGCATTCTCGCGGCTGTCGGAGATGACGCGGCTTGTGATCGTGTCAGACGATGTCGACGGCGTTATCTTCTCACGACAAGCACCTGCTTATGTGACAACTTGTTGCGAAAACATATTGAAGCATTGAAGAGGATAACTTCTAAGATGACGAAAACAATCGCTATATTTTGTTATCATTTATTCTAATGGAATATTTACAGTTCATTAAACATAAATTAATGCAAGAAACTTTAGAATCGACGGACCAGAGGCAGTCTCCGTATCATAACATGAAACACTGTATGTACGGTACAGCAGGATCTTCCATTAATTAAAACTCTTTCCTGAAAATAGTTTTTTTTTGCGATGGCCTGACATTGCGGGTGGCCGTAGGCGGCGGCCACCATTTTCCATCAGTTGGGCCGTCTACTTGTTTACCATCTAATAAAATAAAAAATTGCTCGTGTCTTATCACACCTGTCACGCCTGTCAATGCTGCTGATAGCGACAGATATTCTCACACGCACGCTCCTGCCAATAATTGGGAGCATTGCTCTACATTCCTCGACAACAGCCGTCTTGAGTGGATCTCATGAAGCGCCAGCCGGTGGGCTGTGTCCGGCTGGTTACGAATAAGGTACACAATGGTGACCCTTACTGAAGGGACAATAATAGAACACAATATTCATTGTTGTAAGTAATAAGCAAAATATCATAAAGATGGTCAAAATCACAAGAAAGTATTTCTGTTACGAGTATGTACCCATAGGGACATTCTATATGTCACATGAGACTATAAAAAAATAAAAATAATGATCTAACGTGGAAAAACAGAAAACGAAACTTATGTATTTTAATTATATTTCAAGTAATTATTACCTTCACTCTATGCCAATAAATTTGACTTTACTATGCTCTAAGTAGTTTATCTTTATCGATGGTAAATGATGTGCCTTCGTAATTATCATCATCATGGTCAATACTTAAAAGCCAGGAATCGCTCAATTTCTTCTGAAGATACAGTTTGTACCTGCACACTTTACTGACGTCATCAAGCTCGCCGTCGCATTGTTCTGATGAAAATGTCAATTATTCAGGCTCTTGTGAGGGATACATCATCCACCTAAATTCAGTGGAAACACATCGTATTCGTTCGAAGGGGAGGTCTAGGTACTGTTGTACAGTGGTAGTAAGTGAATAGCGGCAACTGTTGGAATATTGACAATATTCCAACAGTTGCCGCTCATTACTTATCTCAAATTCCACTGTTCATTTCAAACGTTTTTAACGTATACACTTTTAAGTTGTTTTCAATGAGTACTGTAAAGTACACGTAAGAGTAGCCGCAGTAATGAACGCTGTTACTAAATAAGCAAAACTCCGTCGATCAACAACGTAACGTTGATGTGTGGCATGTGCGCGAGTGTGCGAGGGATTACGTGGTGTTGCACAACCGCGCGGCTATGTGGGGCAGTTGCAAAACCAGCGCGGCGGCACAGGTCGCTGTGTCGCTGACTGGCTCACCGGGAACGTCCTCACTCTTCAAACTACGAACATCTCATTGTGAGCCTTATTGAGTAAAATGGAAAGGATCGGAATACGAGGACACATTTTGCAAACTGCCTCTCGAAAATTGTCAGATATTTACGTATGCGGATGATACTGCCCTTGTAATAGATGGTTATGACTGGCCCCAGATATACCATATAATTTGCTCACTTTAAATGTCGATAAAACGGTATATGTTCCCTTTGCCATTAGGTCAAATCTGTGCCCGACAAATACCCTCAACATAAAAGCACACGCCTTTATCTCCTCAATGCAATGTAGCTGCCTCTTCCTCACTAAATCTGTTTAAATATCTGGCAGTACTCATTGATCAGCATCTCAACTGGCACCCACAACTAGCCAAAGTCACGTCTCGAGTACGTAAGCTAATCTACATATATTTTTAAGAAGCTACGAAACTCTGCTGATCATGATACGCTAAAATTAGTACACGGGGTGTCAGGGACATCGACGCGAAGCCGGTTACCATGAATTCAGGAGATGATTATGAAACCCCCTGAAAAAAAAAAAACTGCTGTTTCATAGTAAAGTGCAATACCTACACGGTCAAAATGTATGGAGCAGCTGTTTTTTTTTTTTTTAATAACCGACGATAAATTTTAACGCAATGGTGTTCAGAATCATGTACTGAATCCATGGTAGCCGGTTTCGCGTCGATGTCCCTGCCACCCTGTATTTTACCCTGTGCTGGTCTGTTCTAGCGTACTGCTTGCCCGTGTGGGGAGGTGCCACCCAAAATGTCTTAATCCGCCTTGAGGGAGCCCAGAGAGCTGTCTTGTGGTAATGCTCTCTCGTTCACGAAGGTATCCCAGTGTGCAGCTCTATGCTGATTGCAGGGTACTCACGGTTAGGCAGCTTTATGTATTGCTGTCGACGCTACGCACACTCTATGCGTCCCCATAAGGAACCGAATGGTAGACTTAAGCATAATGTTTTTCCTCTGGAACGCTATAGGACTTTGCCAAATGCCAATTCTATGTTTCTAGCATAAAAATGTATAATAACTTCCTAAATAAAAAAATATTCTTACTCAAAATTTCAATGTAAAAACTTCCTTATGGATTATCTCCAAACATTAACTTATGATAGTACTGAGGATCATCTACTCTGGGTATTCTACAGTGATATTTAATGATATATCTATTCATACACACCCACACCCTACACCTACACTCGCACACACCCACACCCTACACCTACACTCACACACACCTTACACATACCTACACTTTACACGCACACCCTACACTTACACACTATACACACGGTTCATCTTACGTATTTCTTTTTTTTTTCTTTGTCTTTATAGAAATTATAATTCTTTTTTCCACCATTAATTGTAAAATCTTTCCAAATTACCTACTCAAATTGTATTATTTGGCTTTGTAGCTACGGAGAATCTAAATCCTAAGCACATTTTCAAATAGTTTTAACAAAGTGGCCCTCACACCATACGCACATGAGAATCACTGACTCCTAAGACACAGGTACCTACACCTAGTTTAAGAGTCGAGAGTAGGTATTTAAATATTGACCTTTGTATTAAGCCTTTTTATGTAAATAATTTATTATATTTTTATTTATTATTGTTATTAAAGCATTTCCAACTTACATGTACTTACTTAGGGTTCTATTCCCATAACAGGATCTCCCAAACTCTTGGTGTTCCATGTTCCAGAGTGATAGGGTCGGCGAATGCCCCATGCACCCCGAGGGGCTCGCTGGCGTTCACTGCGAGCTAATCTAATTACAAATACCGCCATGGGAGGTGATACAAAGTGTTTGTGCGTGTGTGTGTTCAGTGCATCGACCCCATTGATACACCACTTAGTATCGCGCCTTTCTTTAGATATGCAAATTGTTATCTCGTTTATCTTAACTAGGCGCTAATGTGAGACTGGTTATCTTAAAGTTTTGATAATCGTATCTAACAGATACTGTATCTAGCTGAACAGCTGTTGTAACTACATAGTACACGCGTGCATGCGACCGGCAGCGCTGCACGCGTCCGGATAGCCGGACGCGCGTCCAGCTCGCAGCCATCTGGCCGTCCAGGAGACGTTCCTAAGCTATAGCAGCATGACGTAATACTGAGTCATTCGTTAGTATTTCTAATACTTGAATGCGGTACTTCTTAATATGTTATGAGTAGGTTGATCATCCTTGCAATAGAGAGGAGAGTCGACGTGTGCGACTAGTGGCGTCGTTGTGCAAGCGAGCGGCGAGGGGACTGGGTGTGTTCGAGTGACGTGATAACGTCGGCAAACAAGCCACGAGCGTTGGCAAATATTTGTAGGGAACGTCGCCGTGTACCCCCCGCACTCTCCCGCCCGCCTCCCGCAGCCCTGCAGGGAGCGCCGTATCTGGAGCTGAGATACCGCGATACCATCCCCGATACCGAGTAATTATCAGATAGAGGCCTACAGATTTGATTACGAGAGCGTGTGTCTGTCACCGCCTCATTACAGTCGAGCCGGCGCCCGCGCAGCCTCGTCGCCTGCAGGATGAGGCTCCTTCCGCGGAGTGCAGTGCGAGCTGTGCAGGTCATACAGAGTCCTACACGCGTGGTAGGTAAGTAGGCGCGCTGTAATCCCCGCTCCGGATCTGATAGGCGATATATCGGCGGATTATTGATGGGCGCCGCTCGACCTCATCGCGATCTTATCAGTTGTTTTTTTCGTCGAATATTTTCCGTGGAAAGCTAATAAAGAGCGGTGCTGAGGGGGACGGCGCGGGGCGCGCGGGGAGGACGCGCACGTGACGCGATGCGCGCTGATAAGACGCCATATTGTTTCAGTGTATCACCCCCCCTGCCCCTCCCTAAACCACTCATCGCAGTCAAGTCCCTGTGCTCTGTAAACGGATAGGTATGTCTACATGAAAGTGTTTGTGTGTGCGTTATATATTTTGTCACGTACTCCACGCGCTAGTCGAAGTAGGCGAACATCATGCCTTCTTTGTTGTAAGTACAAGTTATGAAGGACTCAGATATCACAGATAGGAGTAAAAAAAAGGAGAAATAAATAGAAAAGGAAGGGGCTGTTGGCAGATGAGGCCTCACACATTGTGATGTGTGAGGCCTCATCTGCCAACAGCCCTGACTAGAGGCCAGATTCGCAGGTCCTCACATAAACTCTCAATATCTACTGATTCGACAAAACTATCGTCTGCTCACAGTCACAAGTGTGTACTAGGACAGATAGGTAAACTCCGGCTAAGAGTAGCTCACTACTGAGCATAGTAGAGCTAATGAAACAAGAGAGGTGCTGTTTTAATTGACCTTTAATTCAAGGTGTACTTCTGATCGCTTATGTAATATTTACACAGATACATGTTCACTAAGCTAACGCCTCCGTCGACGCGCACCGCGACTATAACACATAAATATTTATAACATCACATATACTACATTTATGTATTAAAATAGTAACATATTTGGCGACATGCTTCAGATCTACTCGGCACCGAACAACACTGACACCGACGGACACCACACAAAGTTATACTCAATAAAAATTATTATTATATATTACTTTCAATAACATGCAACAAAAGTCGACATTATATTTAAAAAAAACATAATTACATAAAACTAATTGATTTTTATAAACACTAATATAGTTATAATTCGGATTAATGCATTAGAGAGGTACCTCAGATCTATGCGTTGAAAGAGCTTAAAAAATGCAACCAATAATTGTCGTGTAGCATGCCGCGCGAGCACCGCCGCAATACAACGGCGACAAACGCTCGCGAACACTCCACGCGTACGCTTCGTTGTGGCAATGATACGACGCGACTACCGCGCTACTTACTAACAGTTCAGTACTTTCTACACGAACGTCACCGCGCCTGCTGCACTCTCTGTTCGGAATATGCACAGTTCCTTGTAATCTGACCAGTTGCGTTGCTGCTTCTTGAGACATAGGAATGTCCAGAGGTACAGAGTGTAGTGTCACGTACAAGGAGTACAGCGTTGTGGTGGACGCTCATCACCTACTCGTATAAATTCGTGGAATGCTTGTTGAAGTCATGGAGTCAACAATAATATCTCTAAGGTTATTACTAATGGGGTAGTAATAAAAGCTCCGATTTCTTTTTGTAATATGGGCCATACTCAAAATATAAAATTTACTGCTTTAAATACAAATTTTCCGACAACTTATACGCGAATGCAAATAAAGAAACGAACGAATAAAATACTGAAAATTTCGAAAAACCATTATAGCATTTGCTGACGTAATATTTTTCCACCAGCCACCATTGCGTTTTAACGAAAACTACAGTTAGTCATTTTCATCCCAAAATCCGGATTAGAAAATGGTGAAAAAAATTCTGCGAGCTACTTGGAAGTAGCGCTCGCTCGGCTCGCGCGTGGTTGGTCACTTCTGACTTAACCTAACCTAATTCACACCCACTTTTTCACCTCTGCACCGGAACGCAACTACCGGTAGGTAGTTATTTTTATTAAAATTGAGAGTTAAAAAAGTTATTCTTTATCCAATAGCTCTATAGAAACCAGCTTAATTTCTAATTAAGCTGGTTTCTAGAGAGCTTAAGAAAACGATTATTTTAGCAAAACAAATGTTTTCGGAAACTTAGTATTTTATAACACAGGTTTGATAGTATTACAGTCAACCACAGATCGCTGGAAGTTAATTTGTTTTTTCGGAAGCTTTGTTTCCCTTACTAATGTTAGTGAGAGTGCGTGCGATGCACCGACACGACAGCTCGCACCACCTCCCGCGCCCTGCGGCGAGCACATACGTCATGTCACTACGCACTTCCGCAAAACAACATTATTTTATAAAAATATTTTTTTTAGCGTTCAACATAAAATAAAATTTTGCTGTGTAACATTCAAAACAGCATCTTTGTAGCAACAGCTCACTAAAAAAATATTCTATGTAAACATTTAGGAATGGTTCAGATACAGTCTCATCGCATATTATACATTATTATTTGGTAACCGTGGGAACACACAATTTAAACATAGCACATTGCAGTACAAGACAGCAGCGGTCTGCAGCCGCGGGACTCGGGCCGTGACGTCACGGCTCGAGTGGATACAGCTACCTATGTATGTACAGGGCGCGTCGCTGCGCCACGCTATTTGGTCAACTAGCAGCGCTTCGTCGCCCGCGCTTACTTTCTATGTCCTAACTAACGTATCTAAACAACTGAGATTCTATAACATTATGACGGCGGCTGGGCCGGCTGGCTGCGCGGGCGCGGCTCAGCTGCCCATAGACACGACGGTGGGCCGCTCCAGCCGCTCGTCGGCGGCGCGCCGGTACTCGTCGTCGTACAGCGCGTGCGCGTGCGCGGCGTGCGCGTGCGGCGCGTGCGCGTGGTGCGGCGCGTGCGCGGCGTGCGCGTTGTGTGCTGGCGGCGGCTCCTCCACCTTGAGCGCGTGCTGCACGTAGTAGTTGAGCGCCAGCGGCGAGCGCGCGCCGCCGGACGCGCCCGAGCCGCTCTCCACTGCGGACACACGAGGAACTATTACTCACTGCCGCGCTGGACCGGCTGTTTCATTATTTGAAGCCACGTAACATTAAAGCCTCGATCACTGGACTATTGGTGACCGCCTAACGCCCTCGTGGACAGAGAGAGTGGTCTATCGGTCAGGCGCGCTGGGATAGCCGATACGACACGAGTACGGGTGCAGTACTCACGCAGGTTCTCGATCTTGACGCCCGATGTGACGGTGCGCTGGACGGCTGCCTTGATACTTCGCTCCGCTTTTATACTATTCTTAGGTTTCCTCTTTCTTGTCTGAAAAAATATTAACAATGTATGGTTAAAATACGGGAAACTTAGCAGCACTTACGAGTAGCGACTATCACCTTTGACTAAACGTTCTCGATTGTTGTGGTAATTATAACTTACTTCTTCGAGGAAAAGCTATTTATTATTATAAGAAACCAAAGATCCATGTGAAGATTTCTCACAGAGATTATCTTTATTTTTATCATTAGGAAGACTGTCTTCTGAATACTTTGCGGTGAGAAATGTTCACTTGCTTCACAGAAATATCTTAGTTTCCTGGCCTGTAGGCCGTAGGTGTTACATATAAGCCAAAACATACAAAAAAAAATTGAAGATAAATAATATGCGCCCGAACTGTTTTGTGCGTGTACAAAAAGTAATTTGTGATAACCAGTTTGTTAATACCTAACCGAAAAACGAATATAAAATGTCAATCAATACAGTAATGCCTGTGGTCACCTCGTCTATTAGCACCGGGACCTGTAGGTCGTAACAAAACGTTTAGTGGTCACCACTCATTAGCTGCCACGCTATTAGCTACGAGTACATATGGAAAAACTAGCGAGGTACGGTTAGGAAGAAGTTAAGAATTTATTGACTTATTCAAGTTGCTTGTTCTGACTATATGCATTTATTGACTTGTTCAAGTTCCTTGTTCTGACTATATGCATTTATTGACTTGTTCAAGTTGCTTGTTCTGACTATATGCATTTATTGACTTGTTCAAGTTCCTTGTTCTGACTATATGCATTTATTGACTTGTTCAAGTTCCTTGTTCTGACTATATGCATTTATTGACTTGTTCAAGTTGCTTGTTCTGACCATATGCATTTAATTATCAACTATTAGTGGTCGCCCAGTGGTCGAAATTCGACCAAATATCATTAAAAT
The DNA here is from genome assembly GCA_916701695.1 of Agrochola macilenta. Classification (NCBI taxonomy): domain Eukaryota; kingdom Metazoa; phylum Arthropoda; class Insecta; order Lepidoptera; family Noctuidae; genus Agrochola; species Agrochola macilenta. The sequence continues at coordinate 484,338 of OU753554.1, read as the reverse complement.
TTTAAGTTTGATAGGATAGTTCATACTAGTTCCATGTATAGACAAACTAATTCCATGCTGCCGTGATAGTACATACCTACTAATTCCATGCTGCCATGATAGTACATACCTACTAATTCCATGCTGCCATGATAGTACATACCTACTAATTCCATGCTGCCATGATAGTACATACCTACTAATTTCATGCTGCCATGTCATTATTCTAAGATTTTTTGGGTTCGTACCTCAAAAGGAAAAAACGGAACTCTTATAGGATCACTCGTGTGTCTGTCTGTCTGTCCGTCTGTAACAGCCAACTTGTTCCAAATCGAATGGACTGATTAAGTTGAAATTTGGTACACATATGTATTTCTGTAACCCAAAACACGGACGTGTAACGTAATAGTTATTTATGCTACGAGTGCGGAAGGTAGGTGATTTACGACAAGTGGCATTTTTATTCACAAGCGAGCGAGTGTATAAGTCGAGTTGGAACTCATCTTACGCACGTGTATCATACAACGTTTTACTATGCATTGTGCGAGGAAAAAAAAAAAAACGAGCGAGCCTTACGGTAGTCGCCTATGATGTGTATCTGACATATGACGACGTATATAAATGATAAAAACAACATTCATGACTTTGAGTTTCGAGTTAGACTTAGACTTCGATTTCGACTTTTGACTTTGACTATCGTCATAATCATGGCCATTGCCATCGCCATCGTCATCGCCATCGTTATCTCTATCGCCATCGCCATCGCCATCGTTATCATCATCATCTGATTTGTAAAACTTTTCTCAAATAATAAAATCTCTGAGACGGGCTGACGATGGCCTCAAAAATAAAAAATAAAACAGAAAAGTAAAAAGCACTAGTGAAAAAAAGTGACACTTTCCGCACAAATTGACTGCTTAGAAAACGCTCTTTTCAATGCATTTTAAATAAATCATGGAATATTACTGGATTTGGAATATTACTTTTGAGCGGCAAATATGAAAATTAAAAAAATAAAGTTTGTCGATCTGTATCTGATCTGATCTATGTGACATATCAAATGAAAGGGCTTATTGCGAGGATCTCAAATATTTTTTTATAATTTTAAAATAAATAGTTTTAAAGATACGAGTATTTAAGAAAGAAATGAAAATTGTTTATTCCCCCCTTATTATATCCGAAACTACTGAGCCTACAATTTTGAAAAAAATACAGAGAATAGTTCTATGCTTATAGATTAGGTACCTACAGGAAAACCTAATATGTGAAGTCTATGGTCTTAAAATAAGGTGATAAATCATTCAATATTGTGCTTAAACTTACATTTGCAGTTCTGCTCCCGATAATAAGAAAGACTTATTTGTCAAAAAGTTAATACGGAGAAAAAAATATTTTAAGTTGAATATTTTAACGGGAAAACCCATGCTGTGATTTAGTTAATAGTACATTTATCAAAATTCTGTGAATGTCTAATTTTTCGGTCCATATCTCCTCTTAATTAAGTATTATTACATTTTAGTATATTGTTATTTTATTTCATTAATCAAAAGAAACACCGTATGCGCCCTTTGCTTTGCTTTATTTTGCACGCTTGCTTGCATCAGAATACAATGACACTTAGGTTATAACATCTCACCTGTACCAAAACAATGTATTTCTGGCAAATAAACAATTGATTTGATTTGATTTCTATGTAGCACAAATACAGCACTACCAATTCATCAATTCCAACAGGTATTTTCATAATATTAAGTATACCTAGGTCCTTTTCTCCTAGTATAGCCCTAATTTACAAATTAATTGAAAGTCGCAATAGCCAGTTGCGTCTTTTCATTGTCACACGCGGAATGTAATGAATAGAAGCGCCTTTTGACTTCTCGATCAAAATGTGTTCTTTCATCTTAGTTAAAGTATATTTTAATGATAATGGAGATGAGCCCTTCTTCACTGGTGATAAATCCGAAAAAAATTGTATTTTTAGAGATATGTAATCTACAATACTTTTTTAATGTAACCAGAGGCTGAAGATTGCATCAATGGTGGTTTAACCGAGCATGGCAAAGCATGCTCAGGTGCGCGGTAGGAACAGTGTTGGGACGCACCTGTATGGAGTCCTTCTTCATGGCCAGTGGTCGGTTGATGTTGTGCAGCTTGTAGTAGAGGCCGCATGCGTTGCACACGGTCTCGCCGAGCGAGTTGCGGCGCCACAGCGACGTCGTGGTGGTCTGGCAGTTGGTGCACGACATGCCCGGCCGCTTCGTGCCCATCTGTGCCACCATCACACACTGTTACACCCACTGCTCTGTTAGCTCGCTGAACTATCTCTAATATAAGGTTTCGGACCAGGGCTGGTCAAGACTTCAGTTGGCATGCATGACAAAATTACAAACATTATCACGGTGATGTTAGTTATAGAAGCGATGGATGTTAGTGGGCGGGCGTTAGGTGAGGGTGTGGGGCTGGGCGTGGGGTGTGGGGGCGGGGCACGTACCCCTTTCTTCTGTTTGTAGTCAGAGGGGTTGGAGGGCTGGTGCGCGGGGTGCGCGAGCGGCGCGGGCGCGGGCAGCGCGTGCGCGTGCGACGCCGCCATGCCGTTAAACAGGAAGCCCTTGTAGAAATCCGCGCCCGGCGGGGCCCCCTCCGCGGCCACTGCAACCAGAACAAACGACTGAGCGCTGAGAGCGCAAGCGAGCAGTAGGAGGACACTCGGCGGGCGCGGATCTCGGGGGCGAGGGGCGCGGGGCCGGGGGCGCGGGACGCGGGGTTAGTGAGCGAGTTGCGTACGTCGTGCGGGGGCGCGTGGGGCGCGGCGAGGCGCTGACGTACCAGCCGCCGCGGCTGCTTCAGCGGCCGGTTCATGCCGTTCATCTTGTTGTAGAGGCCGCACGCGTTGCACAGGTAGTGGCCGGTGCCGTCGCGGCGCCATAGCGGCGTGTGGATGGCGCCGCAGTTCACGCACTCGCGCCCCTCCGTGAAAAACTCCGCCATGTCGACTGCGCAACACACGCTAGTTACAAGTAGCTCACACCTGCGTCTGCCGAGCGTCCGACTTAACTGCTTACATTACAAACAACGTCTGGGCAAACTCACTTGACCAAACGCGCAAATAAATATATATCCGGTGTTCGACTTGACACCGGAATAGAGTATAGGTTAAACATGAACCTACATTAAGTACATGTTCTTGTTTACCATGCCACGACATCACTAGAATTACTGTCCTGCTTGTACATAAACATCTTTATACATTAAAAGTAAAACTTATACCTACATTTTGTGACGAATAAGCAGATTGTATCAACATACACAATGCATTATTCAATACATAATTTGCAGTAAACTTGTCAGCGGATTTTGTGCAGTCAAGCATAAGTTAGTGAAGAGAGCATAATACAACAAAGAAGCTAAACATGGTCGTGTGCGACCTTGACAGTGAGGGTGACAGTACAGAAGTAACTGTAGTGATTCATTGACGAAGAGATGCGCACGGAGCGGCGAGCGGCACGTCGCGGCAAGGCCGTGGCGCGGTGTGACGTCACCGCGCGACAACTGGTACAGTTGGCGGCGCGGGTCAAGTGTTAACGGGCGCGAGCGTCGACCCGGCCGCGGTCATCCGACCCACCATTGTTCCCGCGGCAACACGCGCACTCCACAGACTACGGCTCATTCCCAACGAGCTCCTTGTGCCTGCCTTCTTCAATCTCCTAAGCGATGGGATAGAATAGGTCACATCGAGGATGACCTAGCAATTCGAAGGTCCATTGACACCTCATCGTACAGAGCACGGTGGTGGAACAAAATTGCAAAGAAACAATCAATGTTCAATGCCAATCTAACCTAGTCATTAGTGAATTGAAAAGAGAACCAAAGGATGATTATTTTCGTGCAAACAGGAAGCGAGCCGGAGTTGTGTCATTGTTCTTGCGCCTGTGTAAGTTCAGAGTGATGACATCTTGCTGGTGCCAATACCACCCGACACCATATCGTTATAACTCTAATGTTTGTGCTAAGTGAGCAGGTCGAGTGCGTAGTGTTAGCTTAGGTAACGTGCATCACAACAAAGGTCGGCGGAGAGCGCGGGTACCAGCGAGTACCTACGTACCTAACTACCAACTGCGGTACTGAGAACGTGCCGCGCCGGCGTGCGGCGTACGGTTTCAATGGAATCTGCGACCGTTACACATCCGCACATATCCGCAACTGACGTCTACGGAACACACTCATACGTTGAGGAGATATTCAATCATGTCAAACATAATATTTTCATTTATTTTCCATGCCACTGTGACATAAGATATACTCCATCTGGTCATCTGGAGTCCCATGAGACACTTCATCACAACATGTGTATGATATAAATCAAAGTAATCGAGATGACTGTTCCATCAATACGACGAGTGGCGAGGTCGGCCAGCAGGCCACACTCCACGGCATGCAGACGGTGCAGATATTCAGTTACACGGCGCAGAACACTTGACAGAGATTTAACTGAAATGAATGGTGGCGTTTCCGATTACTCATAATAAGCATTAAACATGGATGTCATTAGCCGGCCGTTATTGGCGTTTGTAACGAGAGCGGGGCCATGTGCGCACACATTACACCCGCGTCGCGCATGTCACTCACTCGCACACACTGTTATTATTATAAACTAAAGTATTTGCTAAAAGCGATCAATAATACATAAATAGCCTAATTACTATGTTTTATGAGTACCGATAGTTAAAATCTTTTTGCCAGGCGGGGATGCCATGTTCTAAAATATAAAGTTTGGCGACCCTGATCACATTTATGACCCTGTGCCCAGTGGTAAAACACTCGCCTCTCATGTACACAGGTCTACACATCAAGCTATACATTCCAGTTTATGCTGATCTCGCATTGTATAGGATTTCCGTACAATGCGAGGTCAGCTTATACTGTAGTAGGATAGTGGGTACAAATCCGGTCAAGTGACTTATTCAATTCATATGTAGGTATATACCTACTTTCTGAATTTATCTTGGACATTACTGACATCGGTGAAGGAAAAAACCGTGAGGAAACCTGGACTTATAGTTAATATAAGTCTGAAATCACCAACTAGTCTTGAGCAAGCGTGGTAATCAATGCTCGTGCCTTCTCTGTATGAGAAGAGGTCTTTGGCCTGCAGTGGGACAGTAACAGGCTGGTAATGCTTAAGAGCGTTTATTCTGAAGTTGGGCAACGTCGCAAATAGATGTCAAATATTTCACTGTTTTGATTAATTTGGCAGTATTACTATGTGGAAATAAAAAATGTGGCTAACTAGCGAACGTAAATATTGATTATGAAATGCAATAATTAATATCGTAACACCGAATATTTAGTTTAAGATGTAAAAAAAACTATTTGGAAACTTTCCAAATGCGTTTTTTACACCTAAAATGGGTACAACATCAAATTTAATGTTATAATTGCAATTCATTATTAATATTCTAGTTCGCTAGTTTCTTAAACATTTCTTATTTCCATTCAGTAATATTGCTATATGAATAAAAACAGGTAAATATTTGACAGTTATTTGCGACGTTGCCAACTTAGAGGATAAACCCTCTTAAATGTTTTATCTGCGTTAGAAAGGTCCTGTTCTAACGCAGATAAAACATTTAAGCGTTCGTGAGACGTCACCAATGTCTTGGTCTGCTAGCATGTTCTGTTCAATACTCAATTCGTTATTGCATTCCATATGTATTAGGTAATACTCGTTTATGGTATAACAAAGTAAAAGACCAACATGGACCCTGTCGGGCACACCGCACAGCTAAATAAGGATCTCTCCTTATTTAGCTGTGCGGTGTGCTCGACAGGGTCCATGTTGGAAGAGGGCGAAGTATCAACATGGACCCTGTCGGGCACAGCGCACAGCTAAATAAGGAGAGAGGAAGAGGGCGAAGTATCAATTCAAGCAATTCAATATTACGAGTATTATAAATTATTAGATGTGTTTAATTGTATGTATAATTATGTATATCTTATTAGGTTTGTGCTTATAGGTATAGTAGGTTATTTTAATTTTAAGTATGTAATAATGTAGGAATTTATTATGAAATTCTTAGAAGTATTTTCATTATTATTAAATTATGTTATTATTTATGTATTCTTATTTTCATATTTAAATTTGATTTCTATATTTCATATTACTTATAAGTATTATCTAAATTTCACTAGTTCACTAACGGCTAGACTAAAGCGAACTTGATTAAGCTTCCTAATTTAAGTAAGTAATGTGAATGCTCGTGATTCAACCAGGCCCTGTACTATCAGTGATCTCGTTAGAGCTACTGTGCAGTGAAAGCAGCTTCTCTTGCCTGTGACGTCACTGGTCAGCTATGTACTAATGGTGGTAAATTAGAAGGCGCTCGTCCTGCGGCGATAAGCGCCACCTGGCGGCGCGGCGGCGCATGATAACGTGCGCATTAGTGAGTGTCAGTGAGCAAATATGCGGAGACACGGCTTTAACGTGTGTCGACTGTTTTTTTGGACCTTTGTTTATAGCGATAGGCGAGCCTGCGCCCGCCGGCCGGACGCGCGCGCTGTTTGCGCGGCACGTGCCTTATCCGATACCATTTACGGAATGCGATTTTAATGCGCTTAAAAGGGAACGACTTCATTTTTAACAAGAGATGGTTTTTTTGGAGCGACCTACGCAAACAGTGCGCGCCGTATGTCGTTAGTTTGACGAGGCCGGCTCCACCGGCTCCACCGGGACTCGGGCCAGCTTTACAATAATAAACAATATCAATGGACACGTTATTGTTGCAAGCGATTCAGAGTTGCCCGCGCCGCCGCCCGCCAACGAGGAAAACCGCGATCGATGCTAATTAAACAAGCGGCCATTTGTGGCGGCACTACACCCGCACTAGTCGCACTACCAGCACGAGGCTTACAGGCACACGCCGCACACGCCGCACACGCTCGCTGCACCTACACACGCACGCGACACATTGTTTTCGTCGACGTTGTAGACGTGACATTGAGGCTCTTTTAGACATCGAAGTAACGGAAAACAGGACATTATTTCTCTAAAAATAGTAACTTCATTATTAATTTATAATATTCGTTCGGTTGTGTTAAAATGTTACATTTTTGATTTAGGTAGGTAAACCTATTCTTTTTGTCAACATTTACGACTTGTCTCACTTCAAAACGCTTCCTCGCCGACGACGATTCAGAGAAAAGATATTAATTTACTTTACGAGTCACAAAATTGTAATAAAATTAGGATTGTAGCATCGTGAGGAATGATGAAGGTTTAAGTGGGCTCCTTAAAAAATAGCGCGGAGTTCACACGAGCGCTCATAAATAATGCCGGAACTGCGCGCTTATCGACTGCGCCTTTTGGAAATAGCTTATCTGTCGGTAACTGAATAAAAAATATGGGAGGCACGGAGATGCGGCCGCGCCGCCGCGCCGGCCCGAGCGGCCCGAGCGCGAAGAGCGAGCGAGGAGCGACGCGCGGGCTATCGCGACGTGACCTGCCACAAAAAACACGACCCCTCCCCGCCCCGCACCGCCTGTTGCTATCTGATCGGGACCATCAAAAAAATATATTTTTATCATCGTTTACAGGGCGCCCAACAGCCACATCCAAATCTTTCCAATATTATGTGGTGCTTATCAACTCGGCTTCAGTAAACAGCCTGGTCTACATGATCTGCACTCACTGACTTATGCTCGCACAAAATCCCGTGAACCTATTTTTACGTTATAGGTACAAACTCACATTTATTTATTTCTAGTTGGTTCACTCATCGTTCAAGTAAAGTTTATTTTCAAAGTGCACATTATAGTGGAGCTACAACACGCACGCGCACTAGGAACATTGTGTGTGCTGTATACCTACGTCAGTGGAACAAAGTGGACTATGTTGCCATGGCCGGCAGCTGCCGCGCGCGGCCCGCTGTGAATCATACTGAGTGGACTTGACTGACATCAATCATTGTTTTGTTTTAATCATCATGTTTTTATATTCGCCACTATAATTGTCTGCTATTTCGTGTCGAGGCAAAACCTAACTTGAATAGTACTTCGTAATGGTTCAAGGCACTAGTCATACTTACGACATACCTAATGTTCTCTAAAAGTGTGGTAGGACTTACTGGCAGAGAGACTGGCGGCCGCGGACATTTGTGGACGACGATTACTTTCTAAGTTCCACACCTCCTGAAAACAGAGAGAAGCAACTGTTGGTAAGCGGCGAGAGTCGAGACAAGCGACGCGGAGTAGGATTACATGAGTTGGAACATCTAGCTGCACAGCTCGGATGTGTGAGCTATGTGAGCATCGCACTTGCCGGCTCACAGTACAGTCACGAGCAACAATATGTATACACTTAGCAACTTTTAAAAGTGATTTGCTCCTACTGTGTTGATTGTTATTTTATGTTGTTACGATTATAGTATTTTGGAACCCATATTATTATATGAAATAGGTCAAACTTGCAGTCAATATTCCACGAGAAAATTGCTTTTGAATTTTGCCAAGTGGATATTAGCGCTCGTGACTGTACACGGCGGACCCAGGTCGCACCGACTGGCGGGTTACCGGTGTATGTGTGTGGCTGACCTGATGCGAGTACGGTGGCGCGGCGAGCGCGCTGGAGCCGTACACGGTGTTGGGGCGCGAGGTGGCGCAGGCGAAGGCGCCGCCGAAGCGCGCGCTGAAGGCCGGCAGCGAGCCGCCGCCCGCGCCCCCACCGCCCCCGCCGTCTGCGCCTCCCTCTGCGTACTCCTCACCCAGCACCACTCCGCCGCCGCCGTAGTTCGGGGAACCACCTGCGAAACATAGCAAACCAATGAGCCCCTACACTAGTTTCTGGTAAAGAAGGAAATGACTGCAGGCGCCTGTCCTTGCGCTGGAAGGTAACAGTGAGTATTTGTGTATACCTGCGCTGGAGGTCCAGATCTGCGGCTGCGACGTGATCTCCGCGCCGTTGCCGAAGTACGGCGAGCCGGCTGCGTATGCGCAGCGCGAGTACACCGCCCCACCGCCTCCTCCGCCGCCACTACTACAAACAAAATAATTTAATGAGCAGGATAATTACTTGGAGAAACTGCTGAAATATAAACGTAATCCACGAACTGTCTCATAACATTGAGTAGGTACCTAATCTAAGGACTGATAGTTATCTTTTATCCGGGGAATTAAAATGGACGTCTGTCAGTTTTCAGTAAAACGAATGATTGAACTGGTTCGTAGTGGAACCGTGTTCGTTAAAACCTGTCAATTATTAAACAGGCAGGTAGCAGTGGCACTGCATGCATCTACCTAGAACTGAGGATGTGTTATGAATTATCTTCACGTAAGTGGGCTCTATAGCACAAGTGTCAGAAACACGCCTCGAGCTCACCGCCGCCATCGCCAGTCAGACCGCCACACCGGCCACACGTCCGCGCAGAAGCTTGCACGCGAGGGCCACCCCACGCGCCGTTATCGATATTGTCACCGCGTTCACATGTACAAGCTCATTTACACACTCAAACACGCCTCGAGCTCACCGCCGCCATCGCCAGTCAGACCGCCACACCGGCCACACGTCCGTGCAGAAGCTTGCACGCGAGGGCCACCCCACGCGCCGTTATCGATATTGTCACCGCGCTCACATGTACAAGCTCATTTACACACTCAATGACTTGGGCTCATTCGACTGACGCTTGTTATTGTTAGCTACCTGCTACCTATCCAACGGTTAAGTATTCGAAAAGAAGCAGTATTTATTTAATAACAAGCTTGTGGAAGGGAAATAGTTACGTACAAGACTTATGACTTTGGTGTATTTTCATTTCTTCAAAACTTAATAATCAGAAAGCATGACTCGTAAAACGTCACATAGGTACTAGGTACCTACTTATTCAATATTTCACAACCTCAGGCGTCCTACGGAAATCTTGAAGCATACCTACCTACACGATGTTCAAGAAAGATTAGTCCAGTCAGTCAGTTGTAGTTAGTATTCAGGATGCTGCTGGATCGTGGCCTGAACCCTGCGCCTGGCACCTGGGATGCATATCTTTCTCGTGTTTTTTATTTGACAGATGGTATCAGATGTCTTTAGCGTTACCTAGCTAGCGCCTTGATGACCGGGCAAAAAAGTCATGAAGTTTTTGTCTCCCATAGCAGAACATTGTGTGACAATTTTTTTTTATATTATTGTGTAACATTGTTTAAATTGATGCAACTAATTTGTGACAACATGCGCGATCGAGACATTACTCAAGGATACAGACGTGTGTGGACATCGGTCAGTGTGGGGAACGTGACGAAGTGACGATCAACTGTGCACAACGACGCCCCGCGCCGTCGCTGTACACATTACAATCATGCTCTGGTATTAAACATTTTAGCTTTTAGCATCGTTTAAGAATACCGAGTACCGAGCGTGTAGTTGTGAAGTAGAGCGCAGTGAGGCTAATGGCTCGGAACGTCTCGGAAGTAGGTACCTATGCGTTATCGTGCGCCGCGCCGCCGCCGCGCCGCCGCCGCCCTCGACCCGCTTGCATTCATTACACACCGCGGGACTCACACGCACAACCGCTGCGCCCAACATCAGCTCTTTCAGACGAACCCAAACACTCCAAATCATATACAAAATTGCATCGCTTGTTATTTTTAAACTAATACACGCGAGCTCCACATTCAGCCGCAGGCCGACGTGCTCAGCGAAAGGCCAAGCCTTGCACGCTGGAGTCTGGACCGGTGTCCACCAGAGCCAGCACAACACGCGCCGCCGAGATAAACCCAAGGTGGAACGACGGATACGGAGCGGGACATACACGGCGTCACCATGTATGTAGTACAAGCAACACGAGAACGCGGAAGTGGAGCGCCCGCACTCGCACGTTCACACCGCCCCCGCGCACCCCGCGCACCCCGTGCTGTGACGTACAACCCGCCAGCTTACATTATTCTATCAAGTACCTATGCTAGTCAGCTCTAACAATAATATCCACTGACTCACGCATGAATCAAGACAACTATTACCTACACCCAATTCTAGTTTTGTAAGCACATACATAATGCGCCTACTTGCTGGCACCTTTTTTACCCAATGTAGGTATTCATTCATCGTCGCATTCAGTTTTCAGTTTAGTTTATTAACTGCTGGGCCACAGGGCTCCTCTATGTGAGAGGTAGTGGGCCGTAATCAATGAATGTCATGTCTTCGAACCGACCTTAGTCGCTTTAATATTTTCTTCAATTATTTGCATTTTGCGAAGAATGTTAATTTGCTGCGACTTGAATTGGAGTCTGTTTTACATGAAAGCCATTGTGTCTACCTAAAACAAGCACATTTCCTGGCTATATTTTCCTTGTTCATACACTAGCATACATCACATGCACTCATTGTGGCCCCAGACGGACATGACAATATTTCATATTTTAGATTTCTAATCAGACAAAATAATAAGTATTGGGTTGGGGATTACTGCTTGATTTCGAATGTATTAGGGCTAATTCCCCGAAGTCATCAGATCGAACGTCCGAATTGCCGAAATTCCATAGCATCGCTCGATCTAATGGCTATACGAAATTGTGGTACCTACATCGATGCTATGGAATTTCGGCAATTCGGACGTTCGATCTGATGACTTCGGGGAATTAACCATCGGGCATATGATATTCGAAATCAAGCAGTAATCCCATTGGGTTGTGCTTGTGAGATACGAATGAATCTTATCTCACAACCCAATACTTACTTATTATTCGCGTTTTCTTCACAATGGGCGTGTGAATATAGTCGGTATGGATGGCACAACAAGTGAGTGTAGCTTGTAACCCGCAGCCCGTTCCAGGCGGCCACCCTGGCGCAGGCGGCACAGCGCATTAGCGTCGTCAGCGGGCGCACGTGCTGGTCACGCTGCGTGACCGCACACGCCGCCACACGTGCTCGTTAGTGAGCACTGTCCCCCGAGAGCGCCAGCCTGGGCCCGCGCGGGCCTGGAAGCAGTGCCCAGCCGCTCCGCAAGCTCCACGCGGATCGGTTTGGTCTTTCTGTACGCGACGCTCGTTATTTGTGCATCATCGACTTAATCCCGCACCGGAACGACAAGAGGGCCTATACAAATAACTCATTCGAGACACTTAAACCGTCACTCGACGCTCACAAAAAATTATGTGTACAAATTTAGAAACGATCCGTGGGCTCTTAAAACGTGTAAAATGGCGCATTAGAAGGGGACGCGCACAAAAAACTGTCTCTCTGACAAACCCAGCGAGCGCCAGAGCGCGGCGGGTCACCTGCGGCCTGCGCGGGCGCAACCACCACACGGTCCACGTCCCATGACGTATTGATAACGGTACTGTACATTATAGGAAAACACCAACAATTCTCGTAATGTTATGAAATAAGTTAATACAAAAAACCTGCTATTTCTTTTAAAGCGAGAATCATCTACATAAATATATAGTTTGTCTCGAGTATAAGATCAATATGCATCTTCTGAGTGCTAGCTAAACGTTCGTGTATCTGTGTTGCAGATGCAGATCAACGAGATTGTCTCTGAGCTCTAAACGTTCTTGTGAACTAAACTATATTTAAGAATTAGCATCATTGAATAATAAATACACAAAATATTAATAGTTAGACGGTTGTCGCTGACCGCTTAAAGTGGGATTTTCCTTATACTAATTGGTAACAATAAACAAACTCGAATATTAGAGGAAAACGCAAACATGCCTAACGATATTAATTATTTTCAAACAGAACAAGTCAATAATAAAACTGCCACGCAGTGTACCTACTGCGCCGATGTATGTGTGCGTCCCAACGAACATAACCGCGATGGCTGTTTGTTGTACAGTGTACTGCACACTGGACAGTATCCACACAAGAGGCACGAGTGTGCTGCCACTGCAGGAGATGTTCTCACGCGACGCCCACGCGCGGGTCACCCGACACCCTGGGACCAGCCCTGCTCGCGTGTGACTTGCCTCCCCGGGTCTAGCCCGACAGCCTCCGACCGCGCGCCGTGCCGTTCGCGTTCCTTAGCAATAGCAATAGCAAGGTACGCTTACTTTCGAGTTGAAAAACTGTTTGTAAAACCTCACAAACCTACACAGCAAACAAAGAGACGGTGTTGTTGTCGTACCAGAACAGCCCAACAGCCTCAACAACTATTAACGTTTTGTACACAGAGGGTTGTCGCGCTCTTCCGCCCGAGCTCGGCAATGCATGGTCCCGAGCGCGCACAAAAAACGTCGTGGGGCGCAAATAACCCAGAGTTAGTCTCAGAACATATTTGCACAACCAATTGACTGTGTTTGGAGGGTTTGCTTGCTTTTGGTTTTAGAGTGGTTGCCATAAATTAATCCAAGTGTGCGGATCGACAAACACCATTTGTTAGCGCGACGCGAGAGGTGTGCGGGGTGTGCGGGGGCGCGGGGTCGCTCTCACTAGGTTAAGTGTCGCAGCGCACAATGCCAGCGCGCGCGCACCGCAGGAAGTGCACGATAGCGTTACTCATTCGCAGAAACCACACAACGAAACACACGATCCAGCTCTCTCTTATATAAAAACATTGTGCTCTTACGTGCCGCTATTACCTTTAACTTAATAGGTACTTACTTAAGTATTTATGCATATTTTCCACATTTTCAAAATAGCTATTTTGAGTTTTAGAAACAAATACACAGATTGCAGTTTTGCACTCAACACCCGACACATTACGTTCAGCGCAACTCATTACAAGCGTAACAAACAATTCATTTAATGATTTTTATCACAGAGAGAACTGTGTGCTTGTTGACGCACATTAGTGCAAGTTGCTCTAATGATGAGTGAGCTTTTAGGAACACATAACAAAGGGACAATGATTCAACGCCTCAGTGGGCAAGAATGCAACTTTTCAAACTAGGTCCACGCATGAAAGTCTTTTGCTCGGTCTGTTTATGTACTTAGTTTTGAAACCGAACAACATATGAGTCATGTAGGTGTGTAGATATACAGAAAATTGTTACCTACTGTTTCGGAAATACCCTATATCCCTATTTTTTAGTTTGGGAAACATGCCTACTCTTTGTATATTGTAGGAATACCTACTTTGTATTTAAAAAAAATCGAAGTTTCTACGAAATATTACAGTTTCACTGATAAAACTGAAAATTAATCAAACTCTAAGCATTTATTTCAAATAAACCATTTACAGGCACATTTGAACTGTCAATCGGTCAGTTAGTTAGAAAGTTGAAGCAGTTACCTCTTCTAGAATGTAGATATAGATCTACATTCTAGAATGGGTAACTGCTTCAATAGGGTGCAATCTCCATAGGGAGAAGAACACACAGTCCCTTGATAAAGTGCACAAACGAAAACGGGTGAAAATACACAACAATTCAACTCCAAAAAGCGTTTTCCTGAAGGAGCCTTAGTTCACAATTTAAGAAGACTGGTTTAAAAAAAATCTGCCTGTATATTATGGACTGCTGGTTCAGCAGTCGGCTTGCAGCCGTGCGGCGCGGCCATTCATTGTGCGCGTGACGTCACGCCGCCGCGCCGGACGGCCACATCCTGTCCTCACCGCGGACAGAGCCACCCCGCACCCCCCACACTACACATACACTAGCCTTAATCTGCAGTACACACGGCTACATATCAAGCTCTACATGTCCTGTATAAGCTGATCTCGCATTGTATAGGATTTTCGTACAATGAGAGGTCAGCTTACACTGGAAATGTATAGCTTCATATGTAGCGGTGTTTACCAACCCATATGAATATTTTTATGGAGAAAGTAAAACAAAACTATTTTCTGTATCAGGCTCCAATTACCGCTAAATAATAGCTAGATAAAGCAATAGTAGTACAAACCTGTGGAGTGTATCTATTATAAATATTAGCATTAACAATAGGTACTACGTACTACTGAAACGAAATTTAAATGTTATATTAAACGCACACTATGCAGCCAAGCATATTATAAGTTGGGAGATTATATCGATGATAAAAATGCTTGGCTCAACGCTGGTCTTGCTTCACAAGGGCGCATGAACTAATTGATTAGCATTTGAAAATACTGTTCGAGCTGCTGAAGATTTTAAAAATTATCTTTGCATTGTATAAATGCAATCTCTTAACATTTTATAATTGCATAGCACATGTGTGAGTACTATGTACCGACTATAAATCTACCATTTAGGTTCTGGGTATGTCTTTCATTGACTTGAATGTGCCTTGGCGGCTGAGAGTATGTCATGCTCACTCTAATGTCTCGCTGACGGTGGCGCGTGTGTTGGATCATTTAGTTCCCTTCAAAATGGTTGAGCTGAATGGTGCTAATCCATGCGTCATGTTCGTGAACGGGCGCCGTCAGTGGGGACTGGTCATCTCTTAGCTACCGCGGCTTATTTTAATTGAATTAAATTTTTGAATTGTTATTTTTTTTAGTTTTGTTACGGACGCTTTTAACGATTTGCATCGTTCTCACATGTATACCTTCAACATAAATGATGTAACCAATATGTTGTAACCATAATATGGTTAAACTCCATAGGTACCTACTACGCTTTGGAATGGGCATCTAGGTTCATCTTTCTAACAGACCGACCCCTTGACAATTCAAAAGTGCCTGTATTTGATTTATTTGAAATAAATGCTTTGAGTTTGAGTTTGACCAAATTAAATGATCTGAAACATACGAGTATTATGAAAGGAATAATTTTATATGCACGTACCTACTACCGATTTTGAAAAAAAAAATACTGAAAGGGTTATGCTCTCAAGGTGCACCAATTTAAATGTTAATAACTTTGCTTGAATAGTTTTTGAGTAAGCTTCAATAATACTAATTTTTTTTTTGCCACTTTGTCTATGTAGATGATATGATCATGTTCCTGTCACTGTTCATATCAAGCTATACATTTCCAGTATAAGCTTACCTCGCATTGTACGGAAATCCTGTACAATGCGAGATCAGCATTAACTGGAAATGTATAGCTTGATGTGTAGTACCATAACTAAAAAGTGAAAAAAAAACACTGTTTACAAAAAAAATAAACAACCGACTTCCAAAAATAACACTACAAAGTGAACAATAACTTTAATTCGAAAAATAACGAAAATTGAAAACCAAAGACACCGACGATATTAAAATGATTTTTGAGTTTGTAGTGTTATTTTTGGCAAAACGGTTGTTTTTTTTTTTGTAAAAAGTTTTATCACTTATGGTCACTATAACAATTTTACGCTGGACAAAATCAAAAAGTACCACCTAGGTACCGGTACCTAGCTAGTCTAAACGTGAACACAGCAATGTATTGATGTATGTAGAAAGTATGAACTTAAGTTATCAATAAGTATTTACTTTTGGTTCGTAAATACTAAACACAGTAGAAACGGTAGATATTGTACTTTGACACTCTCAACCCTTCTTAACGTTGTTTTTAAATAATTTGGATAAGCTTCTCAGACCGCTCGGCAAATTCTCGTGTGCCAATACTTCAAAGGAGATGGGGATTTCTGGGCCACAACCTATCAAAGTTGTGGTATGGTTTAAAAAAAAAGGAAAAAAAGAACTTTTACTTGTATGGCAATCGAAACTTAAAGCTTTATAAGAAAACTCAAAGTTTCGATTGCTAAACAAGTAAAATGAAAAAGATATTGCATCTTTTTCATTATAGGCAAACATAGGACGCCAGGCGAAGTTAGGGCAGTTGCCGGTATCTATATAATAAAGATATATCTTAAAATCGATTCACGTTTGCTAATCAATTATTGTAGGGTAAAAGTGGGATAGTTGCCCTAGGAGGATAGACGCCCCAAAATTAAAATTGTGACTTGTAAACGTATTATCATCGCAGTTAATACTTATAAACGAAGAACACCCCGCACCCCGCTAGTGTGCGAGCGACAACCGCTCTGATCCGAAGTGTCGGGTGTTCATGCAGAAAGTTCGACGGGCTCGCTCACAAAGATCGCGGATTACGGATTCAATCGTTTTACTAACGCGTGTAACTTTTGATTTCCAAAGGTAAGTGATATTATTTTATTGTTAGTTGCAAGTGTATAGTTTGAATATTACCGTCAGTAAAAAAAAATAACATATTTTTTACGAGATTTTGTTTAAAAAATTAGTGTATCTATCCCTTTTGAAAAGGATAGACGCCTCGTTTTTTGTGAGTATAGAGATTTCGTTTTTTGTGATTAGGAGTAACTATCCTCGATGTCATAAGTTGATGTTTGCATAATCATGTTCCCATTTCTTCTTTTCAGAAATACCTCGCATATACCTATTACCAAGAGGCATTAATAGCTACAATGGATGAAATTTCGAAAAGCATTCTTGGTATCAACGAAACATCGTAGTAAACATCATCATATATGGGATTCCATCGAGAATATTAAGGAGAAGATTCGCAAACAAAAATATTAAAAACCAGACATTAGGTAATAGAGTTCTATCACCAATCAATCTGCCTAGCCTTTTCCCAACTGTGTTGGGGTCGGCTTCCAGTCTAACCGGATGCAGCTGAATACCAGTATTTTACATGGAGCGACTGCCTTTCTGACCTCCACAACCTAGTAACTGGGTAATACGATACCCCTTGGTAAGACCCCCCCCCCTACCCCTTGGTTTGGAATATAGTTCTATGACCAAAATTCTTTTAAAAAAAAGGACAAAATGAGAAAAAAAATACTGTAAGAAGAAAACAGCAGCAATCAGGTCAATGTGGATTTTAGAACGGACTATCATAATTAAGAGCCTATATAAAATTTCTTGTCTGTACTGTTGACCGTTGAGGAGTTCCCCCGCCTGGAGCCATCCTGGGAGTAGAATCAGGTCATGCATCATAAAAATGCATTGTCTTCGAAACTGAACCAACATGTAAAATTTCAACTCCGTAAGATAAAAGAAACTGGTTTTAATTCAGCTTGCAAGATTTGACCCATAAAACTAACAACAGATTAATGTAAGAACCAAGAATATGAAAATGAAAACCAAAGTGTAATGTTCCATTGCTAAATATTTAAATGAAACTTGATAATTATATTTTTGCTTTGATACATACCTAAGGGCAACTTTCCTCATAGTGATATCAGCATCGGGGCATCTAGCCCATATAAGAGGCATCTATACTCAGACCTAGTGCTGTACCTTTTCTTATTTTTTTAAATGTAATCTTAAGCTGCATTGAATTTATTTTTAAAATATAGTAAATAATAGACCAATGTACCATTAAATCGAAAAAACTGTTTAAATATCATTTATTTTCTAGAAAAAAAAAACAATTTCAAAATGTGGGGCAACTCTCCCACTTTTACCCTATATTAATCTGTGCTGACAAGATACGCATTGCATGACACTGACTGACAGTGACACTCGCTCGTTTCGAATCGTTGAGTGCGTGTGCGTTTTGAGGGTGTGCGTGCGAGCCCTGCTTTCTTCCTACGGACTTCTGATCTTTCTTCTTGAACGACCCTTCATACCATATCGGACACGGAGAACTCCGCTTATACGTTGGACTTGGACTTGTTATTTTGGATTCTACGACCGGCCTACCGATTGAATATTGACACCATGGATCGTTGTGTAAATTGTGGCATAGCGACAAAAACGAATAAAAAGTGATTTATATTTTTAAGATCATCTCCTTACCCATGATTTTTAAATCTTTGTGTTTCTTAACTTCCTCTCACTCTACAAATATGATGAACATCCTATCTATGTAAAAAATGACAATCGCACTTCAAAAATCAGCTGTTAATATAAATTGTTACGTAACCTCACTTGGCTAAATCTCTTTTAACTCAGCTCTCAGATTGCCAAAATCCGCAACATTTTCAGTGATGGTTTCATAATATAGTTCTTAGCTATCAAAAATCAATCTGCCAAGCCTTTTTCCCAACTATGTTGGGGTCGGCTTCCAGTCTAACCGGATGCAGCTGAATACCAGTATTTTACATGGAGACTGCCTATCTGACCTCCACAACCCAGTAACTGGGTAATACGATACCCCTTGGTAAGACTGGTGTCAGACTTTCGGGCTTCTGACGACTCGTAACGACTGTCAAAGATCCACGAATGACAGCCGGGACCAACGGCTTTACGTGCTTTCCGAGGCACGGAGGATTCTCGGTATGTAAAGATGGTCACCCATCCACTGGCCAACCCCGGCAAGCGTAGCTTAACCTGATGGATCGACCAGTGCGGCTGTTGTTACTTAGCCACGAGCTCCTCAGTTCTTAGCTATCAATTGCCATCAATTTAATCTTTTCCATCCAGGCCCAAGATTGTATGAAAGCGTATCCCTCTCCTTTTAAGTGGTACGATTATTTATGTGTGTGTAGTCCTAGTGTCCGCCTACGTATACGGTACTGGCGGTAGTACATTACGGTACTTAATCGTCCATCAGTGTCAGCGCATCGACAAGTAAAACGAAAGATTGTATACAGTACAGGCTATACAGTTCGCTTTGTTTTTATACTTACTCAGTATCTACTCGTTAGTAGCCAAGTTGAAATTAAAGTTGACTAGAATTCGGCCAATTAAGTCAAACGGCCGCAGCGGAGATAACGTGGCTCAATAACAATTGAACACGAAAACAAACTGGCAGTTGAGAGTGTACACATGGAGCGCGACTAGTGCGGACACGCGGCTACTGTGTGGGCTCTGTGTGGGCAGAAAGTTGTAATTCAAACTCAAACTCAAACTCAAAGCATTTATTTCAAATAAACCAATTACAGGCACTTTTGAATTGTCAAGGGGTCGGTCAGTCAGAAAGATGAAGCTAGATGCCCATTCCAAAGCGTAGTAGGTACCTATGGAGAAGAACGGGCAAGAAACTCCACGGACACTCTTTTAAATCATAATTATGGTTACAAAATATTGGTTACATCATTCATGTTGAAGTTATACATGTGAGAACGATGCAAAACGTTAAAAGCGTCCGTAATAAAAATAAAAATTTAAAATGAAATTAAATTAAATTAAAATAAGCCGCGGTAGCAAAGAGATGACCAGTCCCCACTGACGGCGCCCGTTCACGAACATGACGCATGGATTAGCACCATTCAGCTCAACCATTTTGAAGGGAACTAAATGATCCAACACACGCGCCACCGTCAGCGAGACATTAGAGTGAGCATGACATACTCTCAGCCGCCAAGGCACATTCAAGTCAATGAAAGACATACCCAGTACCTAAATGGTAGCTTTATAGTCGGTACATAGTACTCAACATGTGCTATGCAATTATATAATGTTAAGAGATTGAATTTATACAATGCAAAGATAGTTTTTAAAATCTTCAGCAGCTCCAACAGTATTTTCAAATGCTAATCAATTAGTTTAAGCGCCCTTGTGGAGCAAGACCAGTGTTGAGCCAAGCATTTTTATCAGCGATATAATCTCCCAACTTATAATATGCTTGGCTGCATAGTGTGCGTTTAATATAAGATTTAAATTTCGTTTCATTCAGTTGAAGTATGTTGGGAGGTATTTTATTGTAGCATTTTAAACAGTACCCCATGAAAGACGAGTCCACTTTAGCCAGCCTGAAACCCGGTTGCACTAATTGGTCCCTATTCCTAGTGATGTAATTGTGTTTTGCACCTCTTTTACTAAAAAGATGTAGATTTTTCCTTACGTACATAATGTTTTCATAGATATATTGACAAGGTACCGTCATGATGTTAATATCTTTAAACAGTTCCCTTAGAGAGTCGCGCCTGCGGAGGCCATATATGGCTCTTATGGCTCTTTTCTGCAGAATAAAAATAGACTCGATATCTGCAGCCCGTCCCCATAGTAGAATACCGTACGACATAATACTATGAAAGTAACTAAAATAGACTAGTCTCGCGGTACCTACGTCAGTAAATTGACGGATTTTTCTCACAGCATATGCTGCTGAACTTAACCGTCCTGAAAGGGATGTTAAATGAGGACCCCATTGAAGCCTTGAGTCGAGCGTGATCCCTAGGAAAACTGTTTTATCGACGAATTCTAGTTTCTCTTGATTCAATATTATCTCACAACTATATGATGAACTATGTGCGAGGTTTATAATTATATTATACCACCATTTACAAATATCTACGATCGAACTATGGTGGAGTCGGCTGAAGGAGCCAGCACTAGGCTGGCAGCTCGTGAAGGAACTATGCGCCAGTGCGTGAAAATAAACATAATATTTTTATAATCCACGGCAGGGAATTTACGCACAAATTGTAATTTATTCATAGGTTTTTATATGCAGAAACTAGCAACCAACTACCAACTAACTACTACTAACTAGCAACTGTAAGTAAATAAATTATACACCGGACCGTTTTATTTTCTTCTGACAGTGAACCAGTAAAAAATTCCGATGCTATATTTCACGAAAAGTCACCGATCCTTCAATTTCATAGAAAAATAAACTCGTAAAGAGATTATGCACTTTTCAGGAATAATAATATTATACAACATTATCATACATTATTGCTATTATAATATTACACTTTCACCATAACGAACCTAATTATGGTTTGTCGGGAAACGCTGACACGCGGTCGCTACATGACGCAGTCGTAGCGCAGACGCTACGCTGTGATGTCGTCTGCTACGCAGTCGCTACGCAACGGGATTGCTAGCTACGACGCTACAGAACCCAGTTGTTACGCAACGTGGTTGTAGCACATCAATGTTTTTCATTGGACTTTTTTTTTCCATTACAATACAGGGCAAATCCAAGAAGTTAATATCAACAAGGAGTAGGAGTTTCCATCAACTTTTGTAATGGAACGTTAGCGGGGGACAGAAGCTCCGCTCTAGCGCATGCGCGGTGATGTGCTGGGTGCAGGTGCCATTCATACGTTTTGTTGTACTGAGTCTGAATTTCGTGGGATTTTTTAATTCTTGATCTTTAATTTTGATCTTTTATTTAGTAGGTTCCATCCCAATGTATGAGAGTAGATAAAGTAATGTCCTATGAAACTGCTTATAACTAGGAACACTCGTGTGATACTATTAAAAACCTCGCCTACGGCTCGGTTTTTAAACTCGAATTCGTATTTTAATACCCCTCATTACACACCAGTTTCATAAACTACTATTATTTTATAGAAATCTGTTGGTTTTCTGCTTTGATCCTAACTATTGTATTAATATAATGTTTTATCCATAAGACATTGTGCTTGTCGTCCGTGCCGTGCGTGTCGTGCGCACCGTGCGTGTCTTGCATACCGCGTGTGATACGCACTCCCACCAGTCTAATCATCTACTCTACTACTATCTAGTCTCTATGGTCTCTCCTCAAATCTATCTTCTCTCTGTAGTCTATCGTCACAAGTATTGTTTACTCGTTGAACCTCAGTTGTTTCGAGATCGCTATCGATTATCATGTTATGTTACTAAAGCTCACAGTTGCTCAAATATTGTTTTAATTCTTCCGATCAAACATTACCATTTTTTTTTTACATATTGCTTTATTACATTTGTATTAAATACATTTTAAAATATGTTTAGTAAAAAAACACAAATAAAAAAAATAAAAAATAAATGTGTACACATAGTAGAAGTGAAACTTCAACGGACAAGTGGAAAAACGAATCGCAACGGACAAGTGGAAAAACGAATCGCAACGGACAAGTGGAAAAACGAATGGCAGCGGACAAGTGGCAAAACGAATCGCAACAAAATTTTAACTTGAAGTTTTACGGGCAGGTTTTTAAATTGGACAAGACATTAACAAACTGCCCGTAAAACTTCAAGTTAAAATTTTGTTGCGATTCGTTTTTAACAAATGCACATCTTTCGTCATCAATCTTCATTCGGCTCACCTGCGTTATAATCAATGAAAGATACAATCGGCTTATGGTAACTAAATTATGATATCTGCTCATTGTATCCATCTAATACAGCTGTTGCCTTCAAAAGTACTCATCTACAACGCACCTACCTACCTATCTACACTACCTACCCTACCTATCTACACTACCTACCCTACCTACACTACCTACCCTACGTTACCTAGGCTACCTACGGCACTGCATTTCTTGACATTGACTCCCCCTCCCGTACGGCCCGTACCCCACTGACGCCTACATTGCAAAAGGTGCTGCCTAGCTAGCCGAGCAGGGTGAGCGGCTACCACGCAACTTTTTTCTAATACTTACATTTTTAAACTCGTGATATCTTTCGTATGGAATGTCCGTATTGAATAATTAAAGTTATATAAAGGTATTGAAGCAGTCTTGAATATGAAGTAATTTATTTTGATAAGGATTAATACCAAGATACAAATAAAGAGCCTTTTCTAGCGGTGGCATTTCAATTAAATTAAAAAATAAAAGAACACTTATTGTGGCATAACTACGAGTATTATAGTAAGACATATGCTGTCGTGACACTTTTTGTAAATAATGATGTGTTCTGCAAAGTCGTAGTACGCGCACGCGATGTAAAGAATAATTTAGGTAATTTCTTTACACCTTGGGTTACATTATTAGAGTTTTAATAAGGATCCCTATTTTTTTTTGAAAATGTAATATAGCCTATGTCACCGGGGATAGTGTAGCTTCCCAACAGTGAATGAATTTTTCAAATCGGTTAAATATAAAAACTTGAGATTCCAATCTATTCTCCACGCTCGCCGCGCGCCGCTGCCGCCGCTCACCACGCGATATAATCGTCTACCCCCTCCACGCGGCCGTAACGCTTTTTCGTGACAGAAAAAATCCTAATGCCCCCGTCTATATAGAAGTTTCACTTCAAAAATAAAAAAGTGTCCCATCGGCATTAAGAACAGGGTCCAGGCTACCGGTGATCGGGCGCTAGAGAGAGGAACCTCACTATGCGTGCCATGTCCAGGAGTACTACTTTCTGTATCAAGGCCTTGACCCAGCCACGCAATGAGAGCCTCCTAATGTGTTGGTCCAGGCTCTCCGCTTAGGCCATTAACCGTAACGATTATCGGTGCAATGCTTGCAGAGTCCACGTTCCACATGTCGACAACCGCATGTGCTAAGTCAAGATACTTGTTTTTTTTTTTTCTTTCTCAGCTTGCACGAGATTTTCGTCATGAGGGACAGCGATATAATCATTGCACGGCGCTCTTGTCGATCTATCACCACAAGATACAAAAGTTCTGTCAGTGATGATATATCGATCCCACAATGTGGCGTAACTATTCTTGAGAACTGGGCCGGGCACGTACCTGTAGTAGCTCATACTTCGGACTAAACAAGGTTGTACTGCAAGGGAAGTTGTAGGTGTATAATCCATTTTTTTTTTTTGGGTGGGATATCATCAAATTACTCTTCCCGCTCTGGGCAGAGCGAGAGGGAGTGTCAGACTTTTACTGACTAAAACCCACCCGTGTTCCTTCCGTTGCCTATGTGCTGGGGCCGCGATATCCCTCTCAGACAAACCCGCAACCCCAGCAGGTCAGACAAACCCGCAACCCCAGCAGGTGGTGATAATCCTAGCCACTAGATTGTGTCTGTACAAGTACTCGCCGTTAGCAAGACGAGAACTTAGATTTACCGGGAAGGTAGCATGACCGACAGTCAGTACCGTCCTTTACAATGTATTTCCGATAATTATTCGCCATTATAACTTCATCCATAATCGCACAGACAAAACCTTCGGTTTACCTGAAGAGGTCGCCAAAACGCAGCCAGAATAATGACGACAAAAAATCTGTAAAATCATCAGGCCCATGAAGGGCCCGGAAAAAGCGTCTGTGTAGCTCTTTGCCTAGCCATACTTCCTTACGATCTTTAGTATCAAGTACTGCAGGTTGGCGCCAGTTCTTTTTCGCAAAGGAGAGCGGGGTGAGGCCCTTGTCCACTGCGACCTCATCTCGGTGCATCCCCACGTCACGTTTGAAGGAAATGACTGAGGTTCCTGAGACTGCAAATCTCGTGATTGTGGAGGTTTAAGTTTTAAGAAACCTCGACCCCCACATATTCGCGGGATGTACAGTCTCATCACTGATGACCGTGGGTGAGGCATCTGATTTGCCGTCAGTAGTGTCCGACATTCCTATTCAAAGCGTCAAGTTCCGTCTGAGTCCATTTGAGTATGCCGAAAGAATGCCGGTTTTGATGTATTCTTTCTCAGGTCGGTTCAGGTTCGTTCTTTAATCACTTTATTTAGGCAACCAAAGATGGCTCCCTCAACGATTGTTTCATGTCGACAACATTGACGCCTAATGCTTCCGATGTACCCAAGTACCTTATTGTAGGTTCCGGTTGAGGAGAGGGATCTAAGGTGAATGGAATCCAAGAATTGGTTTCCCACGGATTCCATAATGCCCTAACGCTTTACATGCATGACTGCACATTTTTTCACACCAAATTCCATCTTGATGGCGCTACTGAACGTTTCTGTTACCTTCAGTAGCTCCATCAGTTGCAAATCATTGGGGACAAAGAGATTCAAGTCCACGTAAAGGAGGTGAGATATTACCTGACCACCTCTTCTAAACCGATAGCCTAGACCTGAATCCTCCAGCAGTGTCCTTAGAAGATTCAAGGCCAAAAAAAGTAATAAAACCAAAGTGGACTCAAACAATCCCCCTGAAATATTCCCGTTCAATCCTGATCGGTTCATCGATCCCCCGGATCTGTCGACATCCTGGATAGAGAAGGACCATCCTCCATTACCACATACATGACATCAGGAAGGTGCGCAGAGTTGCATCTAGTATCTTGTACAACTACAGCACCCTCATGAGCCATGCATGTATGTGGCAATGAATCATAGCCCTTATAATTCATCTAACATGTCGACAAATCCTTCCGGTATCTACGGACCTGTTGGCTTATTGTCATGTCTATAAGTAGCACCTCCATATTATTATTTAAGCCTGTGTTAGTTTGTATTAGATATGTACATTATAGATCATCTATATATATAAAATGGTAAACTGACTGACTGACTGACTGGGTGATATATCAACGCACAGCCCAAACCGCTGGTCCTAGAAACATGATACTTGGAGGGTGTGTTCTTTGTGAAGAGTAAGTATCCACTGAGAAAGGATTTTTGGGAATTCCACCCCTAAAGGGGTAAAATAGGGGATGGAAGTTTATATGAAAGTCCGTCAGTTTTGAAGTTAGGATCTTCAAATTTTGTGTTTAGGCTGATGATTGAAAATTTATTTATACGTGTATCAGCGTTTTTGATAATTCTACCCCCGAAGGGTTATAAAGGGGATGAAGTTGAAAGGTCCTTAATTTTCGAAGAAAAATCACTTTTACTATCTAGGCTTATGGTTGGAAGCTAACGCAACGGTGTTGTTAGAATTTCAACCCTTAAGGGTGTGAAAAGGGGGATGAAATTCTGATTATAATGAAAGTTCTTTATTTTTAAGTTAAAATCACTAATATTTCGGCTTACCTATGGTTGGAAACTAACACAACGTAAATCGTTGCTTTTTTTTATGTTCAACCCACAATGGTCTGAAAAGGGCGATGAAGTTTTGTATTGAAGTTGGTCATTCGCTAAATTTTGTATTCAAGTAAAAATAATATAAGTACACGTGTACTATTTCTAACTTTACAGTATTTTACATGGAGTGACTGCCTATCTGACCTCCACAACGCAGTTACCTACGATACCCCTTGGTAAGAATGGTTGTCAGACTTTCGGGCTTCTGACTTCCCGTAACGACTGTCAAAGATCCACGATTGACAGCCGGGACCAACAGCTTAACGTGCTTTCCGAGGCACAGACGGGTCTCTGTATGTAAAGATGATCCAGAGACCAACCGCGGCAAGTGTAGCTTAACCTGATCGATCGACCTGTGTGGCTGTTATTATTTAGCCACGGGCCCCTCCCCAGGAGAATCCCCCCATCCCTTTTTCAGGGAGAATAGATATGGATATAGATTACGATAGTTAGGATACGAATAGAATGCGATACTGCTCATCCCTCATAGGAAATAGCGTGATAATTTGTACTTGTGCAATGGAACTAGACTCCAAGTAGCAGCTTTGCGGCAAGACTGTTTCTCCCACGGCCAATTTTATGTGGCTTGCTCACGTGTTAGCTCTCCAACTAGCCTGGTTGTTTTAGTGACTGCCGAATTAGGGAAAAATATTGTACGTTTATCTAGAGAAATACTGTGAAGGATTTAGGTAGATACCGGTCCTTTACAGTAGGTATTTCTTTACAGTATTACTCAAATATCACACGTAGTGGAGGATAATTTTAGCCATGAACAAAGTTCTATATTGTTATTGTTTTAATAATTCATAATTATCTAGAAAAAAAGAATTTATACTATACGCAGACGAAGTAAAATAAAATAATAACGAAGTCAAACCTTACATTGAATATTCGAATCTGATGCCAAAAATATAGTTTTTAGAATTTTGGTCTGTCTGTTTGTATGTATGTTCCGGTTTGCACAAAAACGGATGAACGGATTTGGATGATACTTGGCTCACATATAGTTTATAATCTGTATTAACCTATAGGTTATTTTTGAATCCCGTTAGTACGTTCCCGTCGGATATTTTTCGACATCCACGCGGGCGAAGCCGCGGGCAAAAGCTAGTTCTAAATAAAAACCAAGGGTTTTTATTTAAAAAGACAAGGGTTTTTGTTTTCATTTAAAAATCTTTCAGTTCTGACATTAATTAAACATGTACTTAGCAAACAAGTTGCATTAGTAACGTGAATATACTCGTACATAAAACAACGAGACGCGCAGGCATCGCGTTGTAATTGTATCAAATTAAACAGTTATAAATAAATTAACAACAGTTAGCGCGACCGCAGCTCCGCGACCGCGTCCTTATCGCACCGCGCCGTGTGACGTGCCACCGCCGCACAACACACACACACACACACACACACACTCACATGCTGTGTGCTCACTGACATTATCATATTATTCATTTAAAATAAATTACAAGCGCTCCGGTGCGGTACGTCGCCGAGACACATCGGAGGCGCGAGCTACCGAACTCACCGAATTTGACTTACAAACTTTTGCACGTTATCGTTCAGCGAAGAGATAGGAAATAATACACGTGCTGAAACCAGTCAATATTCTGAAGAAAGTCGGCGTTGTTGTGCATGCCCCGAACGCAGACGTGGCCGCGGTGGACATTTTTTTTTTCTTTATCCATTAATACCAATTTTAAAGAAATTCCCGGAATACAATTAATCAATATTGACGCAAAATTCAAAGGAATATCATGTTCTGACTTTAGTAATAGTCTAGCTTCCTTACTAATAAACGTATTATATCAGGTGAATAGTTACACACCGATTTCTCTCTTTCAGTCATCAGTAATTTGACTTTCGAAAGAAGAAGACAAAGCATTGGGTAACTATACAGACGATATACAACGTTTATTAGTAAGGAGGTAGGAATATGAATGAATTACTTTCGAATTTCTCTGCCTTTTGGACACACCGTGCGCTTCCTGAGTTGGCTCACGGCCACCCTTTGATATCAATATCAAGAACAAAGAACGTAAATTGGCGATTGGGATTGACAAAACTAAAGTTAATAACGCTATGAATAATGTGGCCATCATAGATTGGTTAGCCATCATCCAGGCTGTCTGTGATTACTGCCGGTCTAAATGTGCGCAGTCTGAACTAAATCCTACATGAACGTTAATGGAGTATAGACATCCAACGTTCGAGCAGGGATCTCACGCAGCAACCCGTGGACTGCAAAGGGCTACTTTTGAGTGGAGCTATCACTGTTATGCTATATGTTTGGCACGTGCTCGCAGCGGCCAGCCAGCACGTCGGAATGCTGGCTCGTGTCGCAGCGCACGTGCCGCGGACGTGCCGAAGTGCGCGACTATCTCAAGACTTGCCTCACCGCCACCGAGCAGCAGTTGGCACTGATAGGACCAAACTATTTTATGTCAACACTCATCCATTTTGTTTAAACCGACCTAGTTGTGACAGTTGTACGAACAGCTGTTGAAGTGACCGCCAGTCATCGAAAACACGTGAATGGGAAACAGAAGCTAATATATAAATAAGACGATTACGAACGACATTCATGATATGAATAACTAATAATTATTTGTATGTTACGTTAACCGACGATCGTACCTTTTTTTTTTTTTTGGTTTGGTTATCATCAAATGACTCCTCCCGCTCTGGGTGGAGCGAGAGGGAGTGTCAGACTTTTACTGACTAAAACCCACCCGTGTTCCTTCCGTTGCCTGTGTGCCGGGGCCGCGATATCCCTTTCGGACAAACTCGCAACCGTGGCAGGCATTGGCCCTTACGGACGCCGTCAGTTGGTGCTGACATCTCTTTGTGGCGCGCGTGGAACACAACGCGCCGTCGACCCGGGCCTGGTCCTAATCGGACGGCGAGCTACCCATTGCCCACCGTCAGCAAGCCCGCGCCTACGGTGGCCGGAAGTCGGCTCGCGACTCCCGACGCCCGGGGCGTCTCCTGCGGCGACTAGGGGCGCGAGGGCGTGCATCTTGCATTTCCCTCGCGCGCTCCGCCTCCTCCTTCGCGAGCATTACTGCTTCGCAGAAGGAAGTGACGGCTTCCCATGCACTCTCGCTCCGGACCATGGCCTGAACCAGGGCCGGACGCGAGAGATCGCCGCCGCCAATCGCCTCCGTGAGGACACGGCGGTGCCCCGCCCAAACCGGGCAGACCTCCACCGTATGCTCCACCGTGTCCTCCGGGCGATCCACACAATGGTAACACCCGGGCGTTTCCTCCCGCTTTATCCTGAACAGGAACCTCCCGAAGCAACCGTGTCCGGTGAGGACCTGCGTCAGGCGGAAGGTGAGGACGCCGTGGCTCCTCTCCGACGATCGTACCTAGGTACTTGCAATTGTCGGGTTCCAAAGAGCTGACGCCTCTCGATCTGATCCGACTAATTAGATTGTAATTCGATAAAATATAAATGTATAAATGAAAATGAAAATTCAAAATATTTTATCTCAGAAATCTACTGCAGTTATTAAACACTAGCTGCGCCCCGCGGTTTCACCCGCTTATGTCTCGATCCCGTGGGAATATCGGGATAAAAAATATCCTATGTCCTTCTACAGGTCATGATCTACCCATCTGCCAAATTTCATCCAAATCCGTTCAGCCGTTTTAGCGTGGAAGCGTAACAAACAAACTCACTTTCGCATTTATAATATTAGTTAAGATTAGGATGAGAGGCTAGGCGCACTAGGCGCATTAGGCGCAGAAAACAACCTGCAGAGAAACCTTTATGCGTCAGGTCGACAGTAGAAAGAAGACAGTTATCACTCCGCGATAACAACCGCTCGCGCGACAACACGGAGCCGGCAGATCAGCAACAGACCTAAGTGCGTGTGGCGAGAAGATGCAGTGACCGGGATTTTGTTACCTATTCAGTTAACACAGTGACACAGTGGACTACTTTAAGACACGAGCAGTAGCCTTACTTACAAACACATTCCTACTGTTGAACAAGCTAGTTGGACTACAAGCAGTAACTTGCAACTTTCAAACAATGTTGGAGTATAATAAAAAAAACCGGCCAAGTGCGTGTCAGACTACGCACAATGAAGGGTTCCGTAGTTGGGATGAATTTATCCCAAGAACAAACTTAACATTGTAGTTGAAAAACATGTTCTCTCACACCGAATGTATGGGAGATCATGTTTTTCAAACTGCAAATTTAAGTTGGTTGATTATTACTCGTTAACCTGTACAGCCTACTTAGCTCTGATAGTTTTCCTTTTAATTTCGTTATATATATACCTACTACTGCTGTGAATTTTTTCACAAATCCAAGTACAAGCATTTAGCTGGAAGGGGGGGGGACACCTGACTCTAACAAAAATTTCAGTTAAAAGCTTAATATTTCACAAACGGATCCCTGAATCCACTTTCTAACGATACCCCACAACATGGGGTAGATGAGAAAAAAAAAATCCCCAATTTCGTGTAGGGGAGGTAGGTAACTTAAAAAAAAAAAACTTGATTTTGTTTTACCACTTTGTCGGCATGATATGCCAAATTACATCTTTCTAGTACTAACCGTCTCTGAGCTAAGCCGCGGACAGATAGACGGCCATGGCGAAACTATAAGGGTTCCTTGTTTACTACGGAACCCTAAAAAACGAATGAATATTTTGGTGTACTTAAGTACATTATAAAGAGTAGATAGAATAAAAAGGAATAACTCCTTTTTATTCTATGACTATTGGTTGTGGAATTGGGGAAAGATGAATATTTTTGCTTTTTAACCAAATAGCTTGTTCGACTGGATATTTCTTTCTAAAAATAGATAGGTATATGATTATTTATTTAGTTTTAAAGGTACGCCAACAGCTTTAGTATACGTATAATATATGTTAAGTACTTGATACTTATAGGAACGTAGGTCCATAAACCTATAAAAAGAAGAGTTTCAACAATTAAAATGTTAATTGAAAGGAGAGTATTGTCTTCGGAGAAAAGACATTAACAAATCTGCGGTTGGCCGACATCATCCTACCTTTGGTGGGATGTTGCTTTCATACTACTTTGGTGTTTGCTAGTTGCCATGTTCATCGCAACCCGACCTTGTGGCTTGCTTGGGACAATAATTGTTCTTTGTACTCAGCTTTCAGCAGCTGCAATTTTCCCACGCAAGCCATAAGGTCGATGTTGCGATGAACATGGCAATTGGCAAACACCAAAGTGACGACCGACAGCACCAGGTGAAGCAAAAGACAAGGCAAGACATTGCTAGACGCACGGAGACCGCCTGGGAAGACAAGGCAAGACATTGCTAGACGCACGGAGACCGGCTGGGAAGACAAGGCAAGACATTGCTAGACGCACGGAGAACGCCTGGGAACACAAGGCTAGACATTGCTAGGCACGGAGAATGCCTGGGAAGGCAATGAAAGGATCTCTCCCACTTTCGCTAAACAGAAAACTCATTGAGATGTGATTAATTTCCTTTTATACCGCAGCGTGGTAAAAGCCACACCAAAAGATCGCTGGATGCCCTGCGTATCCAGTATAATAATATCTTCAGGATGATTTTGGGGCTGCCACGCTTTTGTAGTGCATCGGGGATGTTCGCGCTGTTTCGCACTGACGGCTTTTATGATTCGAAAGAAGACGGTATCCCTGATCTGCAGAATGCGTGGCAGCCGCAACGAAATTTTGAAGACAGTAGCAAATAGGATCTCATCCCCGCTTTGGAGGTCCCTTGTTAAATCAGTCATCTGGGCTACTTTGACTGATTCTTGATTCTTTTATTTTATTATTTAAATTATGATTTTAATTAATTTAATTAATTTCTGGATTTTAATTGAAATTAATTTTAATTAATTTTAATATTGTACATGATTTTAAGGATTTTTATGAATTTATAGATGGGATTGACTCAGGTATTAATTTATTTATTTTATTTAAGTATTTATTTTACAATTCGATTTTATGCACTTATTTCAGTTATTTATTTTAGTTATAATAATATTATTGTGGCTTGTGTTTTAATCTTTGATAACATAATATTTTTTTAAGTAGGTATACTAACTTAAATATGGATCACTGTATCTGAATTAAATAAATAAATTAAATTAAATTAAAAGACCACTGTGGCGGGCAGTGTTTCATGGAGATAAAAAGAATAACTGTCTGAATACTGCGTCTGAAAACACAAATTGCTGTCATATGCCAAACAGCTGCCAAGAACAACCGGAATAGGGTTGTTCAGAGATCACAACTACGTCTACCGCTTGAGCTTTGGGCGAAAACTAGCACATGGATCATGACTGCGGGCTGAACTGGACTCGTCTGTGAAGGCCTGGCTGTCCGACAGGCAAGTAGAAACAGAGACTTTGCCCTGGCCTAAAGTATTAATTAAACAATTAAATTATTATTTATTAATTATTTTTTATATAATTATTGTTTATTTAATGATTAGTTATTGTTTATTTAATTATTAATTATTGTTTATTTAATTATTGTTTATTTAATTATTATTATTATTTAATTGTTTGCAGAAATGAAGTTAGCGGTTTTCAGGACTGGTTACTATTAAAAATTATAGAAATTGTAAGTGAAATAAGTAAAAAAATGTAAAATTAAAGCATTCTCATTGTAATGCTTAGAATGTCAAGTATTTTTTGTTTTTTTTCATAGAACGTACTTATGCAAAGCATTGTCTTTGGGGCTATGACAGCAAGTTTGTACCGTCGGTATTCGCAACAGTCTAAGCCTTAGACTGATTGGTGTACCTTCGCCTGAACCGAGTTCAATAGTCCCTCAAAACTTAAAAATGTAATCATGAGAACATAGGTACTTATTGGGTTAGCTGAACAGTTTGTGATTGCAGTTTGTAAGAATTCAGCTAAGAAAAACAGAATGCCAGCAGGCGATGTTTGACATGGCTACGTCAGGTAATGTGTAGCGCCATTAGCTGCGGTCGCGGCGTCACCAGCCCGCGCCCGCGCACGTATCTCTACACTCTACACTAAAACAACGGTAGATATAACTAGCTGTTTCTAAATATACCTTTACTTAATAACTAGTCTTGTCAAATGAAGACTACTCCTGGGTTAAATTTTGAGAAAAATATACCTAGTTACATACAAAAAGACATATCAGGTCTGGCAACAAGATGGTTTTATAAAGTGTGAGTACTCACCCGTCGACGTGATGGTGGTGGTCATGCGAGTAGGGCGGCGGCGCGGCCGGCGCGTACGGCTCGTAGTGGCGGAAGTCGTCGCGGCGCTCTGGCGA
This sequence comes from Agrochola macilenta, assembly GCA_916701695.1. Taxonomy (NCBI): domain Eukaryota; kingdom Metazoa; phylum Arthropoda; class Insecta; order Lepidoptera; family Noctuidae; genus Agrochola; species Agrochola macilenta. The sequence goes on along the minus strand of OU753554.1, from coordinate 450,694 downwards.
CGGGCTGAGGTCGGGGCTGCTGCGGCGCAGGTAAACGCCGTCCGTGGAGCCAGCGGTGCCCGGCGTACCCGGCTTGAACACCTCCTCGAGGTGCGCGTAGGCCTGCATGTCGCGCGCGTGTGCCGCCGCCGGCCGCAGCTCCTGGTAGCTGCGCGAGTGGGACGGCGACAGCGCGGGGTGGGCGTAGCCGAACGGCGGCAGGCGGGGCGGGCTCTCCGCGTCGCCACCGCTGCCCTCCGCGCCGCAGTCCGCCTCGCCTTCTGCGCACACGCACACACGTTACTCGCTGCACCACACACGCGCGCCGCAAGGCGATGTGATTGGCGCTCGCCGACACCACCGCTTTTATTTGTGATCATCCAAATAGATAGACAGCGGCGCTGAGCCGCCGAGCGCCACTCGTCCGCCCCACGACGCGTAGCCACTACTACATAACGATCATTAGCTTACTGGCGCACAGCACTAACTAAATAAATGTGTGTAGCCCGCACTACAGCTTCTGTCTGATATTATTTATTCAATAACTTAATTACATATTATGAATTGTAAGTATTATCCACATTCGTTGTAAGACTTGGTCAAAAGGTACATTTTAATATAATCATTAATTCAGTAGGTATTAATAAATACATACTTTGTTTACCAGCAACATAACTTAAAGGTACCTATTTAAGTACTAACAAAAATGTTGAAACGAATTCAAGTACTTACATGAAATGGTTAGTTAATAGCATCAACATCGTTAACATTAATTCACAACAACAAACTGTAATCAAAGTAATCATGCACGACGGAATAGTCTACAGTTTAACTATACTCGTAATATGCATTTGTTAGTATTGTACACATTGACTGATATGGTTTATTTATGAATACCTAGTACCTACCGAATGTAGTTAGTAGTCTTTCCTTAGTAAAATTGGAATGCCTAAGAAGTGCAGCAAACGTTGCTGAAACTTATTTATCTATCATTACTACTGACCGAGACTGAGCATACTCGTACACAATGAATTGAGTATGACAGGACAGACGTTATAGTTAGAAAATCAGGCTATTATCGCATAGGTAACCTACCTACCTATTATAACACTTATTTTGGTCCTTAAACATTAGGTACATGAAAGTGTGATAAAAGGTAGATCATATCATACATAACATGTCATGTTTACTTGATTTGTATCGCTCACAGCACGCTCACCTTTCAAACAATTGTTGTTGACCTCTGCAAATAGCGCGTCCAACTCGAAAGATTCTGTCTTATGCCACGCATTGGGCCATGTTTCGTGCAGCATGCTGGTGTTGTTCACTCATTCACTGATTCAAACGTTCGGAAGCGCGGCGTGACGTGTGTCCGCGTCGCGTGCTATGCGCTGACTGGCGCTGGCGGCGGCCGCCGGGCTGCGCGCGCGCATCAGCCCCGCCACGCGCCCCCACAGGACCCGCCCCTTTATATTCTTTTCACTATTTTTGGGATTAGGAGTGTCTACTCCAATTGAGAGAGCCCGTACCTTATCGGTGAAATCCGATCGAATCATCTTTGTTTACTTGTAGCAGTGAATTCAGTAAACAACAACTAGCCGTGAAATGGCTTCTCAGAACGAGGCTCATTAATGAGGAAAATAAATATTTTTCGCGACGCATTATTAATTTGGTAATTATATAAACAACGAAAACGATGCTTTGGTACCGTAATCGGAGCAATAAATTAGTTTTTACCCGACTGCCCTTTATGAAGGAGTGGTAGGTACTCGTAAGTAATGTAAAACAATGAAATAATAAATTTTAATTACTTTACGCTGTTTTTGGGATTGCTAGTGGTTTGTTCTCTTAGCGAATGAATAACAACATTCAAGAGTGTCATAATACTCATAATAGTGATGAACGAGGATGGGTTAGGTGTAACGTGCAGTGCTGATGCTGTGCAGACGAAAGCAGTCGACAGGCAGCGCGAGCAGCGCGCGTTGTGTACACCGATCAGCTGTTGGCGGCGCGGCGGGGCGCGTGGGGCGCTATCAGCCGGAGATAAGCCGCTATCAGCACGTGCGCGCCGCCTCCGCGTCTTATCTGCACACCATCTCCCGACCTACGCTACCGGCGCACCGGCGCACCGCCACACAGCGCCTTGCCTCTCGCACCGGCACACGCCGCGACCACCTCGGACCGGGGCCCGTCTAATCCACTGTTTACGCTTGCTCAGTTTGTCCTAATCTCGAACGAGTCGTAAACAAGCATATCGGTTTACTAGCCGTCGACGCGCCGGTAGTAGTAGTTTTTATGCGTAGATTAAGATTTAGTGCTAGTGTTCCGCGTTACATTCATAAAGATGTCCGTCTGACACATGTGCGCGGCTACAAATCACGGCAGACATTATCGCCTCCCGGGAATCTATAAATTTTATCGTATTAGCGGTAAAAGTGCTGTAAATCGCTGAGTTGCCAGTTTTTCATCATTCCAAGTATCCTAACTAACACATGAAACTTATAAAAAAAGTGTTATGACAGATCTGTCGAGGCTCGGGCGTTAGGGTCCGGGGCCCGAGGTGTCGGGTGTGCGCCCCGCCGCGCGCCGCATTCACATAAATAAACAAGTCGTAACGAGCCATCATCGTTAACTGATTTACAGCATCGCTTGTTGTACGGACACTATTGTTGGCAAACATTATCTGCTACAACAACAACCGCACTTAGTTAATAACGACACATGTTACTGCCTACCTACTTAGTGGTGATGGACTGCACATTCAACTTCTTTAAAAATATATAACCGTCATTTCAAGTAGGTACGCACACAAGGCCATTGACCCCTTGTTTAGCTGTAATTAGTACATATGTTTACGTAAGGCAGATCGGAGCTAAAAGGTCCGCCGGTAAAATGGTTTACCATGCCCATCTTCAAAACTAAAAGTGCGCCAGCAAAATGAATGAGCAGCGTACGACGCGACGATATGCAGCAAAAAATTCACGAAAGTGACTTTTTTACTTTTAACCAGACCATTGTGCTTGTAACATTATATTGCTATAAATTTATTATATTATAAGTACGTAAAGTTGAACTTTTTTAAGCTACGGTTTATACCAAAGTTTACCGTAAAGCCATTGTTTTTTTAGTCCTCTGATTAGTTTTTTCTACAAAACCTGAAATTTTACCTAGTAGGTACTTTGCATAGAATACATATCAAGTTGTAGAATGTACCTCCGAGGAGAAATGTTTCTAAAAAGTTATACTTATTGTTATAAATCTTACCAAAACATATTTTTAAAATATCGGACTGCACTAGCAAAAGACAGAATTGTGTGGAAAAGGGCGAAGGAGGCCTTTGCCCTGCAGAGGGATAATACAGGCTACAGATTGGATAGACCTCATTATGTTATTGGTTTCAGACCAGAAACTTCAACATACACACATAGGTACATTTGTGGTTAAAGCTAAGTAATGGCCTTTAATTTTCAATTAATTAGGTACAGGTAAAGATATGGATTATTCATGGTCATCATCTTCATCGGCATTGAGTAGCGCACTGCTGGGCACGGGCCTCGTCGGACTTCTGTCTGTTAACTCGTCCTCCAGGTCTGACTGGAACGCGTAGATCTTAACATCGTATGGACGTGGTGCATATTTGGCCTGACCCTAGACTCCATCAAACGAGTTCGTTCGAGCTTAAAAGTTATGATAAATGATTTTATTTCTGTATTTGATTGGATGTGTCCAGTCAGTGCACGCATTTGTCAGTAATCGTGCAGCTCAACTCAGAATTTAAGGAGCTCAAGGATTCGACGAACAATAGGAGAAAATTTGAGTAGGCTGAATACATTTCACAAACTGACAACCCATGATTAAACTAACTGAGAATGACCCACGTATTCTTCGCTTTCACAATATAATATAACACGGTCACAACGGTAATGTTTTCTCATTGATTGTCTTAGTTGTTTTAGTACATTTATGTGTATTTATTTGTACTTATATTTATATATAATTAGGTGTATATATTATATTTGTAGTTTTTGATAGATTTATGTATTATCTTTATATTTAAATAAATATTTATTCCTCAATTCTCGCTATTGCACCTGCCACTGTTTGTCTCTGCATCACCCAAAGGTTGACTGGTAGAAAATGCCTATGGCATTAAGTCCGCCTCTGTACATTTGTGTGCTTAAAGTAGGTATTAAATAAATAAATAATAAATAAATATAATAATACCTTATAAAGTAAATGTTCATGTCATTGTATATATTTATAAAATTCATTCATGTCAATGTGTAGGTATATAAAAATCCAGAAATAACCTTGGTAAGATCATTTGAGGAGCATGTTTTTGTCTCTGAAATGGTCTTTTGAGTTAATATTCAGAGAGATTCGAACAAGTCAGTGATCACTGCCGGTATTGACCCTGTTGATCACCGAGGCATCCCTTAATAATGCAAAAGGCATTATTAACTCCTGTCGGAAAAGAGGGGTGTTATAAGTTTAACAAGGGTATCTTTGTGTCTGTCTGCTGCATCGTAACTCCCAAACGGTGGTACCGATTTTGTTTTGTTTGAAAGGTGACTTGATCGAGAGTGTCCTTAGCTATTATTCAAGAAAATCAGTTTAGTCGTTTGAAAATTATCAGCTACTTTCTAGTTGGATGTGAGTATCTTCCTCAGCTCTGATCGAGTAAAAATTTGGTATTCTGTTACTTCAATGATATTAGAACGTTGAACAGCTGCAGAATTACCTGGAATTTGCAGGATACCTAACTTTCAATAGAGGTATCGTGTTTGGGCTCATTGGAATGGTCTCAATAAATTGGTTATAGTTAGGTGGCGATGATGGAGTAGGAAAGAGAAATGCGGATAAATAAGTCACTAACCTCACTGCATGTGGGAAAAATATGCACTGTTGCGTAGATTTCGGCGAGACACGTGTCGATCGTAGCGTGTCTACTAGTATCTAATAAGTACTTGGTCGACCGAGCTCTGCTCGCGTGGAAATAGATAAACATATCGTCTAGGTATACCCGTTGTATCACATTCCCGAGGCTGTGAAAAAACAGAAAAAGAATTTTCCCAGATACTATATCTGAGAAAATTCGTTTTCTCTATTTTTTTTAAATCGCTCCAGCTAGGTTGAGACCTAGCTAGAACGATTTTTTGCCCCCGTAAACCCCTATATTGCAACTTTCATCGAAATTGTTAGAGCCGTTTTCAAGAACGTGATTACAAATATACAAACTAGTATAGGATAAAGGTTAAAATTCAGGTAATATTTTTTTTTTTACTTCCGACACAAAAATACCTTTGTAGTGTTTTTTTTACAGTCCTATATGTGTGATGTGAATGTGTTAAGAGTGTGGAGCAAGTAAATGAGTTTGTTTATAAAGGGATGCAAAGATTGATGAAGATGTGGAAAGCAGAGTAAATGTGGGAAATAAAGTGAATGGTGTTATAGGTACATGCGATTGTCCAAATAGTTGATGTCCAAAAAGGCGCGATTGGCTGTTCACAATGGTTTGCAGATGCCTATTTTTACGCTTATTATAATGGAAGTGAATGTTGGGTGTGGCCGAAGAAGCGTGAAAGTAGAATAAATGCTGTGGAAATGTGTTCCCTGCGCATGCGTGGTGTAAATATGAATGATAGGCTGAGGAATGATGCGATAGCGCAACGGTGCGGTTTTAAAGAAGATGTAGTGACAAACATTGAAAAGAGTTTGGGCATATTGAGAGGATAAATGAAAGGTGACTACCATAACTAAAAGGCAGATGCGAGTGCAATTTTTTTTAAAGTAGGGACGTGAATGGTTACATCACAGAATTACCTAAGTAGGAATAATTCTGTGATGTAACCATTCACGTCCCTACTTTAAAAAAAATTGCACTCGCATCTGCCTTTTAGTTATGGTAGTCACCTTTCATTTATCCTCTCAATATGCCCAAACTCTTTTCAATGTTTGTCACTACATCTTCTTTAAAACCGCACCGTTGCGCTATCGCATCATTCCTCAGCATCACAGAATTACCTAAGTAGGGACGTGAATGGTTACATCACAGAACTACTTAATTACAATCTGTAATTTTGTATTTTCTATATTCGCACACAATGCAAATGTAGAGCGAATGTTTTCCCTAATTAATGCACAAAAAAGGGGAGGACTTGCCTGACAATTAGAGTTGGTAAAAGCGATATTAAAAACTATACCTACATAATTATAATATAATATAATATTTATATTTTAGAAGAAGAAAAAAATATTGTCTTCGGAAAAATATCTGTAGGTACTTACAAGTTCTGTATAAGTATGATTGTATTAAGTTCTAATTAGTTTCGTGGTCGTAAATTGTTCATACTTATAATTTTTAATAAATGTCAGTCTTTAAAACTATCTGTTGCGTATTACTTATTTATTTGATGACTAAGTTTTTTTTACAAAAGTCAGTTATTTTTCTGAAAAATCTGGAGTTTTGTACTGGACGCCTGTCAAGGATGTACATCCTCCCTTTCATAGATGGTAACCCTAGGTGCGTGGTACTCGCAACCGGCGTGCGTGTCTGACCAGATGTATGGACGTCAACGAGGCAAAGGATCGTAGCAGGTTGCGTGCTGTAGTTTGTGCCTGCCGTGGAGTGCCTACTGAAGGCGTGAGTGTCCGTATGTATCACTAAAGTACCTATATGACCCTAACTGCGCGGGCGCGAAACGAACGGCGAGGAGCGATGGCCAAGCTGGGCTGCGGCGACGCACTCACCGCTGGTTTTGCGCCCGCTCGCTAAAGGTTCATTAGAAAACCAGCGCCAGACACCATTTGTTTGGCATTCATGTTGAAATGAACATTTTTGGGGCAGCCGTGAGGCACACACTGTAAATTGTTACCGACTTACAAAAAGAAGGAGGTTCTATGTTCGTAGCGTGTTTTTTTTTTGTATCTCCTCCGATTTCTCCGTCAATTGTGGACCGATTTTGAAAATTATTTTTTTGTATGTATACGAGTATACTCAAAAACTACGCCAAGTTAATAAGATTCATATGGGACCAATTTGAGAGCATAAGAGAAGAAACTTGGCTTGCATAGTTTTTGAGTTAGCTTCAATAATACTTATTTTTTCCAGTTAGTCTAGGTATGTGGATGATACGGTGATAACTTGGCTGCGCCCCTTGCCCCGTCCCGCTGCCAGTGTCTGCAGCCCTGGCGAAATCCCTACAAAGGAATTTCGCTAGCGTCACCGCGAGTGCCCCTGGCGCTCTAGCAGCGCCTATTAAGCCCATGCCAGAAACACACCGGTGTACATCTCTCGCCTGCATTACACCACTAAGGCGGATGACATCGTGGAGTACGTGCGCCAAAAGACGAGGTACTCGCTGAGGGTGCAGATACTAGAATCGCACCGGAACGTCAACTTCAAGGCGTTCGTCCTTCGTGTACCGAACTGTTATCTGCCCCTCGTCATGGAAGAAGACTTTTGGCCGCTGGACGTGGTGTTCCGTCGCTTCCGCGGACAAGTTCCACACGACAGCACTAATTCAAGCTAGTGCATAGTGAAGTGCTACTAGCATAGTCTAAGCTTTATTTATTAACACAAGTTTTCTTGCTTACCTATATTAAAATATGTATGTTTAGGTTAAGGTATTTTTCTATGGGCCTGTGTCGCCTGAAATAAATGGTATTATTATGATTATTTTTTTGGTCTTTGACATTTCTCGGGACCCTAGGGTCCCGGACCTTTGGAAAGCGTACGAGGGGCCGAAGCCAACTCGCAGAGGCCCGTTTGGCGTTTTAATGAAATGAGGCACCAACCGACGATTGCCCCTGTGTGCACTATGCAAGTGCACCCAAGGACAACCCCCGGTTGGTGTAGGACTATTGCAGGATATGGAAACAAAGATATTAGACTATGCGTTTGGGTGGCTTAAGTTGACTGGTGACCTGGAACTATGGAAGGACTATGGCCCCTGCCTGATCAATGTTTTATATATACACGGATAAAATGGCAGGGGGTGACTTGCACACTCAATAATGGGCCCCCGTAAATTGTCGCTAGCACATAGTGACGTAGCGACAAGGGTGCAACATGTCCTGCGGTGCTTGAGGAGTGGAGAGGTATTCCATGGCTTTCAGAACAATCCCAGAGCCCGGAAGATGGTCAAGATCCCTACGAGCACTTACTGGAATACTTCCTTCCTCCGAGCACGTTTGCTCTTGCCAATCTCCACTCAAGCCGGCCAATTAAGGCAAGAATAAGGTGGGAGCTCTTTTCCTCGTCAGTGTTCACTCCAGCCGGCCAATAAAGGCAAGCCAGAGATGAGGAACAAGATTTCTCTCGGGAGATAGGATCCCTGGGGTCGCTACTGCCCAACAGCTCGCCACATGCTGCCCTGCTGGTTTCTGTATCTCTCTTGGTCTGGCTCCTCATCCTAGACCCGTACCGGCAGAGTAAACTCTACCGGCACAGACCCAGAGTATGGAGCGCGCAAGCCCCACCACGACGTCAACGTAGAGATACGGCGGTGGGGTTATTATTATTTCCTTTATTTCATTTATATACATATAATTTACATTTTTAAATATTTTTATAAAAACAAAAGGCAAAACAAAAACATTTAAAAATATAAAAAAATATTATTATTATAACTTCCTGTCACTATTATTTACACAGCAAGTAGTAGGTAGTATTCCAATTTGTGTGGGGTACATACCACAACTAAAAATTGAAAATTAAAAACGTTTTACAATAAAAAAACAACCGACTTCCAAAAAAAAAAAAGACTACAAAGTGAAAAATTACTTTAATTTCGGTGTCTTTGGTTTTGAATTTTCGTTTTTTGAAGTCGGTTGTTTCTTTTGTAGTTTTTTTAATTTATCACTTTTTTATTGTGGTGCCTACCTATCTACCACACAAATTCGAATAAAATTCTTATTCTAACATCATCCAAGGTTAAGTGGGAAAATGAAAAAACGGACCACGGCGCAACCTTTCTCTACCAAATGAGAAAAGAATTTTCAAAATCGGTCTACAAGTGACAAAAAAAATCGTTGATCACATAATTTAAAAAAAATATGCAGAAGAATTGATTACCTTCTTAGGGTACCTACCTCCCCTACATGAAAAGTATGGATCTTTTCTTTTTCTCGTCCATCCCATGGTGTGGGGTGTCGTTGGTAAGGTGGTCCAAAAGTATTGTGAGTTTGTGAAAACCTTATTTGGATTCAGGGATCTGTTTGCGAAAAACTATCACAGCTAAGTAGGCTCTACAAGTTAATGAGTAATAATCGACCAACTAACATTTGCAGTTGAAAAAACATGTACATACATTCCGTATGGGAACTGTTACGAGAACATGTTTTTCAACTACAATGTTAAGTTTATTCTTGGGATAAATTCATCCCATCTACGGAACCCTTCATTGTTTGTGGTCCTGGTTTTAGGGGAGGTACCCTAAAAAGTATATTTTCCTTGATTTTATTTTACCAGTTTGTCGGCATGATTACCTAATACTCGTATGATGTATACCTACATATGCCAAATTATAGCTTTCTAGTACTAACCGTCTCTGAGTTAAGCCGCGGACAGACCGACAGATAGACGGACATGGCGAAACTATAAGGGTTCCTTGTTTACTACGGAACCCTATAAAGGTAAGTATAAACAAGACAGCATTATCATGTTTTTTTTTTGTTTTCGTATAGACGGAGTCACACGTCATTACTAAGTCACGTAATTAAGGCATAAAGCTTACAGATTACAATTGGCCGATTTTGGTTAAAATCAAAATATTAATCTTTTGAAATACCTAAAATGTTTGTAGCCAAGACTCGAACACACTGATTTTGGAAAAAAACACACACACTGTAAGAGTGCAAGTATTATTGCACTATCCGATAGTGTCGCTACTAATATCAAATTCTGGGAAGCCGGTAATGACATAGTTACGGCAAACTAAAGCGATTGAAACAAAACAGAACTTATATAGGCTTTTCATTAATTTCACAAGAAAATTAATAGGTAGGAACAATAGGAAGGCCAATAAGTAGGTAAAGTGTTAGCAGGTAGGCGAGTCCAGTTCGATAACTAAGCGTTGATGCTGATTGGACCCATGGAGTAAGTAACTAGTTGTGTGCGTGTAGTGTTTACTGTGTGGGCTGGTGATGCATGGTTATTAAGAGGGTGCAATCGGAAAGTTGGCAACGTCACAAATAGTCGTCAAATATTTCGCGGTTTTGATTAATTTGTCAACGTACCAATAGTGAAATATTATTCAAAATAGCGAAATATTTGACAGCTTACATATTAGCATCTTTGCGTTGCCAACTTTCTAATTGCACACTCTTAATAACCACGCATCACCTGGCCAGACACTACTCGGAACCGCGTCTAGTCATACCTACTTCTGATCAGTAACCAGCTACCAGGAGATGGTAGGACTGTTCTCCGAGTAACGCTAATGATTTGTTCGCGGAAAACCGTGGGAACAGCGCACAGCGCCGCACCGCGCCGGCCCCACCCTGCAGTCTCTTTATATTGTGTAGCAAGGTAATTCCTACGAGGACTTGCCGAGCCAGAATTACCGCAAACTAAATGGAGCTTATCTTTTAATTCTATGGAAGCTATACGTTGCTTAAAGTTGGTGACTCACCGAAATACCAATAGATAATAGAAAAAAAAAAAACTTTCGCATGGGGTTCTGAAACAGCGCTTAAAACAAAATTCTTAAATCCAAAGACGCAATCGCGAGTTAGTGTTTAGCTCAAAGTCAAAGTCAAATCATTTATTTCAAATAGGCCCTTGCAAGGCACTTTTGAACGTCAAAAATTACAAAAAAATTGAATTGATTCTAGTCGCCAGTTGTAGTAGTAGTAGTAGCTATAATAGCACGTCTTATAGTTGGAAGGGTACCTACTTAAACTTATGTGTATTGTCGTTTATCAGAATGTAAGAGGATTTGTAATATTTTAGAAATTTATTTGCCATCGACACGCTAAGAAGAAGAAGGGGAGTTGTAACCCTATAAGAAGAAGGGGAGTTGTAACCCTATAAGAAGAAGAGGACTTGTAACCCTATAAGAAGAAGAGGACTTGTAACCCTATAAGAAGAAGAGGACTTGTAACCCTATAAGAAGAAGAGGACTTGTAGCCCTATAAGAAGAAGAGGACTTGTAACCCTATAAGGGCAACAACACATAGATTTACAAAACCCCTGCATCGCGATGGTGCGGTATCGCTATGAGTGTCAAACATGAATTGCAAACAAAATTAAATGACACCGCACTACCTGAATCGTCTCCAGCTCGGCTAGTAGCTCAGCAGTTGTGCCTGGTTGGACCTGCTATAAAGCTATACCATTTACTGGGTATGTCATTCATTGAATTGAATGTACCCTCGCAGTTGAGAGTATGCCATGCTCACTGCTGACTCAAATGTCACGCTGATGGTGGCGCATGTTGGATTTATTTCGGTTTTTCAGGTTCAACTGAATGGTGCTGATCCCTGTGACATGTTCGCTTACGGGCGCCGTCAGTTGGGCCTGTTTATCTCTATGCTGCCACGGCTTATTTTAATTAGGTCATTTTAATGGCAACTAGCTTCATATTTCTGACTAACCTACTCCTATAAATTGTTTGTACCCCTTATATGCAATTAAAATTACTTTACCTACTCCTTGACAATTCACAAGTGTCTGTAAATTGTTTAATTGAAACAAATGCTTGGAGTTTGAGTTGATAGCAGTTTATGCTCGCCCCTTTTTACATGGGACTTCAACACAACTGGCATGGGTGTAGTATCTTACATGGGACTTCAACACAACTGGCATGGGTGTAGTATCTTACATGGGACTTCAACACAACTGGCGTGGGTGTAGTATCTAACATGGGACTTCAACACAACTGGCGTGGGTGTAGTATCTTACATGGGACTTCAACACAACTGGCATGGGTGTAGTATCTTACATGGGACTTCAACACAACTGGCATGAGTGTAGTATCTTACATGGGACTTCAACACAACTGGCATGAGTGTAGTATCTTACATGGGACTTCAACACAACTGGCATGAGTGTAGTATCTTACATGGGACTTCAACACAACTGGCGTGGGTGTAGTATCTTACATGGGACTTCAACACAACTGGCATGAGTGTAGTATCTTACATGGGACTTCAACACAACTGGCGTGGGTGTAGTATCTTACATGGGACTTCAACACAACTGGCATGAGTGTAGTATCTTACATGGGACTTCAACACAACTGGCGTGGGTGTAGTATCTTACATGGGACTTCAACACAACTGGCATGAGTGTAGTATCTTACATGGGACTTCAACACAACTGGCGTGGGTGTAGTATCTTACATGGGACTTCAACACAACTGGCATGAGTGTAGTATCTTACATGGGACTTCAACACAACTGGCGTGGGTGTAGTATCTTACATGGGACTTCAACACAACTGGCATGAGTGTAGTATCTTACATGGGACTTCAACACAACTGGCGTGGGTGTAGTATCTTACATGGGACTTCAACACAACTGGCATGAGTGTAGTATCTTACATGGGACTTCAACACAACTGGCGTGGGTGTAGTATCTTACATGGGACTTCAACACAACTGGCATGAGTGTAGTATCTTACATGGGACTTCAACACAACTGGCATGGGTGTAGTATCTTACATGGGACTTCAACACAACTGGCATGGGTGTAGTATTTTAGATGAGACTTTAACACAACTGGCGTGGGTATAGTATCTTAGATGAGACTTTAACACAACTGGCGTGGGTGTAGTATCTTACATGGGACTTCAACACAACTGGCATGGGTGTAGTATTTTAGATGAGACTTTAACACAACTGGCGTGGGTATAGTATCTTAGATGAGACTTTAACACAACTGGCGTGGGTGTAGTATCTTACATGGGACTTCAACACAACTGGCATGGGTGTAGTATTTTAGATGAGACTTTAACACAACTGGCGTGGGTATAGTATCTTAGATGAGACTTTAACACAACTGGCGTGGGTGTAGTATCTTACATGGGACTTCAACACAACGGGCGTGGGTGTTTATTGTATAACTAGCTTTAGCCCGCGATTTCGCCCGCGGTTTCGCCCGCGTGGATGTCGGAAAATATCCCACGGGAACGTACTACCGGAATTACCTAATAGCCGAGAAAAAGGTCAATGACTCCTACGGCTGCGCTCGCCTCGCCGGCAACCATAATCATTTTGTTACGCGTAATTTACAATATGTGATATCTTTTAAACTATTAATTATTTAAATGATATGATGTCAAGGCATATTTTTATCCAAATTAAATTCCCAATTTAAATAACATATTTTATTGGATAAGGATTAATAATGAATACCGGTCTAAATAGCTTCAGAAATTACAATTTTATCAAATTCTGAATGATAGGTCATAATGGTTACCACAGTAACCAAATGACCAAATGCTATAGTGTCGTTTTGACCCACAGGTCATCCGAATACTAAGATAGACATATTACGAGTATTATGCTATCGCGGACTTTTTGTTGAACATTTTAAGATGAACCATTCTGTAAAATATATTTACGGTTTACGCGGCGCACGCCAGAAAAACTCCCAGTTGGCATGTTTTTTTCCGACTTCTTCAACAATAACCGTCATATTTCAGCCCATTTACACAAAAATTTAATGAATTATACACTAAAATCTCTTTATAGTGTATTTTTATTTTTATACCGATACCTCATTTGTCAAATTATGATCAGTAGTTTAGAAGTTATGAGGTCAAAGATAAACACACTAACTAACAATACATACATACATATCCCTCATAAAATCATAACCCTCCTTTTTGCTTCGCCGTAGTCGGGTAAAAAGTCACTTCCTAATTATTATTATAAATGCGAAAGTGAGTTTGTTTGTTACGGTTTCACGCTAAAACGGCTGAACGGATTTGGATGAAATTTGGCACATGTAGACCATGACCTGGGTTAGGACATAGGATACTTTTTGTCCCGATATTCCAACGGGATCGAGTGTTATGCGGGTGAAACCGCGGGGCGCAACTAGTTAAAAAAAAAGGTTCCGTACGTCCTAATGATAAAACTGAACCCTTCTAGAATCACTCGTGTATCTGGCTGGCTGGCTGTATGGCTATCTGTCTGTCTGTCTGTGTGTCCGTCTGTCACAGCCAATTTGCTCCGAATCTACTAGACAATTAAATTGAAATTTAGTACTCATATGATTTTCTGTGACCCAAACATTGAATTTTGAATATGGGGTTCACTTTACGAGGGCAAATTGGAAAATTAAAAAAAAAAAGTTTTGCATCTGTACCATGTGACATAATTATTAAATGGAAGGACTTGTTGTGAGGATCTCATTTTTTTTTTTTAAATACACACTTTTAAAGATTGAAAATTTACCATTCTCCCCCCGTATCTCCGAAACTATTGAGTCTAAAATTTTAAAAAAATACTGAGAATGGTTCTTAACTCATAAATTAGAGGAAAACTTATAAAAACTCTATGTTCCTAAAATAACATGGTAAGTCTCGTTCTGCTAATATGACCATTTGCTCATAGGACGATTTGCTAATAGGACATTTTGCTATAGTGTCGTTTTGATTATGGGTCGTTTTGCTAGTAGGACCATTTGCTATTAGGACGTTTTGATACGGAGGGGTACTAACTTACATTTGCAGTTGGAATGTATGGAAGAACATATTTTTCAACTACAATGTTAAGTTTGTTCTTGGGATAAATTCATCCCAATTACGGAACCCTTCATTGTGCGTGGTCCGGTTTTACCGGGCGACATTGCCCCGAGCTTTGCCCGATATGTATGGGATAAGCTCGTCAAGGTCTGCGGCGTTACCGTCTTAGAGCCCAAACGTTGGATTCTGCTGTTCATGCTGCAACTCCACGTGTTAGGAACATCTGTTCGAGCCAGGCCAGCGCAAAGGCCCGAATGATGAGATCACGAGTTACTAGCACTTGTGATAGTGAAGTAGAAACAGGATCGGCAGGTACCAAGTATGAGACATTGTGGCTATTGTGTGGCAGACGGTCTGCTCGCTTGCGATAGTCTGCCCCATCCCCGGGGCACTTACTCACGGGCAAACCAGCCTGGCCCGCGGCCTGCGCACGAGCAGTATGCCACTCGCCTGATCATTAGATTGATGTTGTTTGCTCACAGCCGTGATTAGGAACTTATTAGTACCGTTATAATTGACATTGTAAACTAGTTCTTGACAGAGCTCCCGTTAAATATTTGTTTTTACATTTTGACACTAATTATGTCATCAGGAGCGAAATAACATTGTGACAATAAACTAATTAGTTACCTATTAACGAGAGTCGACTGCTTACTGCGATTAAGGCATATTAATAAATATATACAACAACAACACAAACACAAATTAACGGATCGTGTTCGAAACAAAATACTGCGCTCCAAAACAAAAATAGCTGACGTGGCTCAAAAGGCTGCCCAACTTAAATGGGACTGGGCAGGACATGTCTGTCGCATGCCGGACAAACTGTGGGCCCAAATAGCACAGAACTGGTGCCCTGAGACAGTGAGGCGGGGTCGCGGCAGACCACGTAGGAGATGGCGGGACGAGCTGGATGGGTTCCGTCAAAACTGGAAGGAGGACGCGCGGGCTCGCGAACAATGGAAGGAGTGGAGGGAGGCCTTTGCCCAGAAGTCGCACGGCGTAAGCTATTAAAAAAATAATGGGCCGAGCAACTACTGAACTATAATCAGGTTACATTTTAGCATTGGGCAAAAACTGCCAGACTATCGGACGAATGGAAACAGTTGGAGGAGGCTTTTACCGCCTCAGGTGGTCTTACATATAGCAAACTTATCAAATGAAGATAGTATCACACAATACTCATAAAATATAAATTTAGATTTTTATTAATGGTAGGTAATAAATAGTCTTCCAGACCGAATTTTGGATATGGCGGCCAATCTCGGAGGAGACTGGCCATCCATGCGGGAGATATTATTGTGCACAAGTTTAGTGTGTGCGCATACACAGGTGCACTCGCTCTCATAGTCCGACGGCAATCGGACACAATCTTGTCCGTTCTTCTCCATAAAGATCTACGTTTTGGAATGGGCTAGCTTCAACTTCCTGACAAACTGACTGACTATTTGACAATTCAAAAGTGCCTGTAAATTGTTTAATTGAAATAAATGCTTTAAGTTTTGAGTTGTTTGACGACCGGTGAGGAATCAGGCGCTGGACGTGCTTTCCGAGGCACGGGGATGCCAATATATACAACGCCAGAACGCAGCCTTGAGAACTACGAGTACTTAGTTTACGTAGGTATACATTGTAGGTAATGCTATTTTTATATCTGTGATTACTATGTAGTATACACGAATTGTTGTGTATTGTTGCCGCGGCAGCGGCCGGCGGCGAGCGCTACTTCCAAGTTGCTCGCAGCCGGGCAAGCTATCTAGTATTAGCGCAAGGTGCATAACGTCGCAAACAAGTTGGATACCAGTTCACAATTTGCCGCAATCTATACACGATTATCCGATGATGTCCGTATATGCGTACTGGCACTGCATATTATGGAATAAGGTAGTTATTTAGATCACTACGAAGTATACGCCAGTATTTGCCTATTACTCTTGTATAGATTGGAAGAACTTAGTAAAAAAGTGATTTTTAATCTATACGCGATTAGTTCCACACCCTTGCGGCTTTGTATAGAATGGAAAGACGCCGCGGGGGTATCACACCGCCAACTTTCAAACTCCGGGCTGCTACTGAAGTATTCCTATTATACGGATATAACGGAAAAACCTATTTATTTACACTGCCCTGTTGGTTTCGTGGAAGCAGTTGCGACTGCCGAGCGTGGGGTCTTGGGTTCGATTTTACAACGCGACCCCGAGAGTTGAAATTCCAGAGTACTATAAATAAATGTCGCGTTCAAAAAGCGCCCGTGTCAACGTGGGCTAACACTGTGGGTGGAGGGTAGGTGGTGGGGGTACTCGCGTGGCCCGGGAGAGTTTGTTTATTTTTTAAGTAGCCTATTTACTCGTTTGTGCTGCAAAAAAAACTGAAATGTCTAAATTATTTCAGTTTGTTTTTACTACCTGCTATGTAAATAACAGTGACAGGAAGTTATTATAACATCATACAGTGGCTAAGTGGGTAAAATACGTATATGGAACCACCGTGCAAGCTTTCTCTCCCAAATTTTATCATTTGTAATAAACCCTGCTTATAAAATAAATCTAAGAATAAATAAAATAGAATAAGTGATCACGCGGTTGACCCCAAATCCCCCACACATCGCAAAAATATTTTTTTAAATCGGCTCACAATGGACGAAAATATTGATGGACATACAAAAAAAAACATACCTACAGACGAATATATAACCTCCTCCTTTTTGGAAGTCGGTTAAAAATGCCTACTCTGGAGTAATATCTTACAACACATGCCCGTGATGAACGAACGAACACAACAAAACTAAGGGCTCCTTGTAGTCGCTATGGAGCCTCATTGTACCTGGGCAGGCTGGCACTTCCGGAAATATTAGACAAGTGAGTATGCAGTGCGCACTGTGCGCAGGACGGCAGGGTGCGCGTCCACTGTGACTAACAGCGCCGGAATGCAGCCCTGCGAGGCCAGGCCACTACTGCGAGTCATCTGTTCTGTGACTCCGCCAGCCACCACACTAGCAGCTACCTACCTAATCTGTGACCATATTGTCTTGACTATCTTTCGATATTATTTGCTGTACAAAATTCAAAATTCAAAAGTCATTTATTCAAACTAGGCTGAGAATCAGCACTTTTCGAACGTCAAAATTACATAAGACAGTCCCCCAAAACGCCCACCCTTCACCACTTCCTAGTGCATTAGCTGGGAAGAAGAAGTGGCGCAACAAACTCCCCAGCAGCACAGCTGTCTGTTCAGTTAGAAGAACAAAAAAAAAGATTCTATATAATAGTATTCAAAATAATTTACATTACGCAACACAAAACATAATTCAAATTATTAGCCATATGTTAGCTAGCACACGCCAATATACCAAACAAAATCATCGAGAACTCAACCAATCAATCATCGATACTCAGGCCGAAATAAAAAAAACTAAACGTAAACAGAATTTAATATCTAAATAAAAAAGCCTCCAGGCATAAAGGGCGTGCCCGCTTACATATAGTTGTAACTGGAAGTTATAAATGATAAACTAGGACCATCGATGTAAAATAAATAAACAAAGAGTTAATTACTAATAACAGTAAATAATATGATCAATTGTCGAGGTCACTAGCTAACCACATATTGCAATACAACTCATAAAAAAACAGTGTGATGAGTAGATTTTGTCAAAAGTGGTTGTACAGTCTGCATAGGCACATATTTGCGGCGCAGACGCAATACACTTCTACCATAGAGAAAGCAACGCCAAACACTTTTGTGGGATGTGGAAACTGGTTAATTTTTCGCGTGATTTAGGTATTTTTAACCGATTTTCGATTCACGTGATTTTTTTTAATTTGGTAAAGGAACTTTGCGGGGTGCTCCCACATAATTAACTTTTCTTCGGCTAGTTTTTGAATTAGCTTCAATAATGTATTATTGAATCTAATTAATCCACTTTGTTTATGTTGATGATATTATAATTTCCTGTCACTGTTTTTCACATAGCAAGTATATCTATTCTTATTTTTATAGGTAAAAAGTAAATAATACGAACTAAACTTTTCACGGGTACCTACATATTTGAACGTCGAAAATTAAAATACGAGTACCTACGGGTAAAATGTCACTGTTCAAAACATCGAAAATGTTAATATGTATTGTATCGAAATATCGGAAATTGTTATACCTAAGCTTAAAATGTCTAAGATTAAAATGCCGAGTGATTAAAATATCGACTGATTAAAAATGTCGATAGTCATTATACCTAAGTTCAAAATGCCAACATTTAATACACCTAAGTTCATTATATTTACGTTAAAAATCCCTACTCGTTAAAATATCGAACAAATTATGTTTCTGTCACGGCTCCGGCGCTGCGGGGTTTGGGCGGCCCCACGCGAGCTTATCGTCGCAGATGGTTTTAACGCTCACCACCGCAGCTTCGGCTGGCTGACCGGCTTAGCCGGCCAGCCTCAGCCACGGCGGCGAGCCTTCAAACCACCTGTCCCTCAGCTCGCGGGCCGCACCACCCCTCCGCGCCTACGCGGGCTAAAATTACACTCTAAGGGTAGGGCAGACAAGACTGCGTGAAGTCGGTTTTGCAGCGATTCGTTTCGGTCACTAAATTATGTAGCACATGACACATGATACTTAATTCATCATTTTGAACTGGAAGAAATAGGTTAGGTTAGGTTAGGACTGTGACCAACCGCAACTGAGCCGAGCGAGCGAAGCGAACGGTGCCGCGGCAGCGGCCGGCGAACGCTACGTCCAAGTTGTTTGCAGATTTTATTTCATCATTTTCTAATTATCCGGGTTTTCGCAATATCCGAATTATCAAATTACCCTCTGACATACATAATAAAAATAAATATCGATATTTAGGTCATTCGATACTCTGTACTTCGATATTTAGGACATTCGATACTCTGTATTTTCGATGTTTTGAACAGTGACATTTTACCCGTAGGTATTTTAATTTTCGACGTTCAAATATGTACCCCTTTTCACACATTACTAAATACTTACGTCATGTAATTAAATCATAAATCGTACAAATTAGGTGTGCCTCCCTCCGGCTATAAGAAAACCGATATTATTTTTCATATGTCTGTCTAGATGTCGCCTATCGATAAAGCTACCTTCTAGAGAGCTTTGTAGAAGTTTACAACAGACTATCAAACATACCTACTTACATGTTATTTGTTTACAATGTAACTCGCGTTACAGATGACCTCTGTTTTCATAATTTACAAAAAATCGTCTTGGTGCGTGTCTGATTCATGATAACATGAACCAGACTTTTATAGAACAATGGTAAACCAGCATGCAGAGTGCCACCCATCTGTAGGTACGGTCATTTGCAATACTTAGATATAGTTGCCGGCACGTAACTTGCCAAGAATTTTAGATGAGCAGAATTCGTTTTCGTTTGTTTTTCATAACAGACATGCACAAAAATAAATTATGGAAATAACCATAGAATAACGACATGCAATAAAAGTGTACATTTTTAGGGTTCAGTAGTAGGGTATCAAATGGAACCCTATTAATATGCCTCCGCTGTCCGTCCGTCTGTCTGTCAGCGGGCTATATCTCATGAATAGTAATAGGTAGACAGTTGAAATTTTCACAGATTATGTATTTCTATAACAACAAATACCAAATAAAAAAATTATGATATGTATAAAAATTAAAGGGGTCCCCACCCCATACATTAAACATTTGATTTTGACATAACAAAAATCTTACCCTGGCATGTGGGGTAGGTATCATCAATGGTCTAGAACACATAAAAAAA
This sequence comes from Agrochola macilenta, assembly GCA_916701695.1. Lineage (NCBI taxonomy): Eukaryota > Metazoa > Arthropoda > Insecta > Lepidoptera > Noctuidae > Agrochola > Agrochola macilenta. Next base: position 430,253 of record OU753554.1, on the reverse strand, counting down.
AATATCTTCAAAAATTAAGAAATAGGGGCTGTAAAAGTGGTCCGTTTGAGACGATTTTTGTACAAGCTCTATCGCAACAACTAAACAAGTTGGAAATTGTACTTAAAATTTAAAAAAATAACAATATACCTACTGTATATAATCAATAAATATTAAAAACTGTAATTCACAGTATCTATAAGAAATACAAATTTAATTTTAGGTTTTTTTTAATTTGAGATGAAAAATCTACTTCGTTTAATTTTTTCAGTACCTGATGGGCAACAGAGCTCTGCTCGGGTGAAAATACTATCTTAGCCCTTGCTTGTATCATAAAATAAACGCGTCCTTATCTACGAGATACATATAAAATGCCTTGTCCTTGAATGACTGACTGACGGATCAACGCACAGCCTAAACCGCTGATCATAGACACCTGAAACTTGGAGGGTGTGTTCTTTGTATGACGTAGGCATCCGATAAGAACGGATTTTTCGAAATTTTACCCCTAAGGGGGTGAAAAAGGTGGGCAAAGTTTGTATGGTACAACGTGATTCCTTGGTCCAATCTACTTCAAAATTTGCATAAACATTCTTTAACATAATTAATGGAAGACCTGTTTCGTATTTTATTGAAATTCATCCCCTAACGGGGTTAAATAGGGGTAGAAAGTTATTTTGGGAGTGATTTGCTTCGAAGTTGATATCAATACTCCTTAGTGCTTTTGATTTAAATTACATTTTATTTTGACACGTCATGTTTGAAAAGCCAATCCGATTTTGCGGCGGAGCGGGAGTGTGTGTCAGACTTTTACTGACTAAAACCCCCCCGTGTTCCTTCCGTTGCCTGTGTGCCGGGGTCGCGATATCCCTTTCGGACAAACTCGCAACCCCGGCAGGCATAAGCCCTTATGGACCCCGTCAGTTGGTGCTGACATCTCTTTGAGGTGCGCGTGGAACACAACGCGCCGTCGACCCGGGCCTGGTCCTTATCGGACGGCGAGCTACCCATTGCTCACCATCCGCAAGCCCGCGCCTACGGTGGCCGGAAGTCGGCTCGCGACTCCCGACGCCCGGGACGTCTCCTGTGGAAACTAGGGACTCGAGGGCGCGCATCTTGCCTCTCCCTCGCGCGCTCCGCCTCCTCCTTCGCGAGCATTACTGCTTCGCAGAAGGAAGTTACGGCCTCCCATGCACTCTCGCTCCGGACCATGGCCTGAACCAGGGCCGAACGCGAGAGATCGCCGCCGCCGATCGCCTTCGTGAGGACACGGTGGTGCCCCGCCTAAGCCGGGCAGACCTCCGCCGTATGCTCCACCTTGTCCTCCAGGATTAAATTATGCCTTCGAATTCAAGAGAGTGCAGTTTCCCATCAAAGTATGCTTCGCAATGACTATAAACAAAGCTCAAGGTCAAACTCTTAAGGTAGCGGGAGTAGACTTAAGGGAAAGCTGCTTTTCCCACGGCCAGTTGTATGTAGCATGCTCCAGAGTAAGCGCCCAGAGTAGCCTGGTGATTCTAGCACCCGAAAGAAAAACAAAACATATTGTTTAGAAAGAAATACTGCGATAGGTGTAGTATATCGATTTTGTTGTAAAAAGATAATAAACCCGTGTAACTTTCGCCAGATCAAAGGCCGACCTTCGTGTTCATAAAACAGTTTTTTTTTTTTTTTTTTTAATTTATGTGACCTTTATATCCCTACACCATAATAAAGATTGTAATATTTTATAATTATTCAAACATTTTAACATAATAATTTATATGTTATAACAAAATTAATAACGTAAAAAACCAATAAAAAATCCTATTAGAACCATTTTCGACTTAAACGCGGACGAAGTCGCGGGCAAAAGCTAGTATATATATAATATCACACAGCAAATGTAAACTTCCGTGCATTCCTCCTGAATAAAACCTACGACGAGACTGAAAAGTATTTATTGTCACTTTTATGAAGGTAGCCCATTTCCTATTATTTAAATGCACACACGCACACTCACTCTCGCACACTCATGCACACACACCCACACACACACGCACTCACTCAACTCAACTCATCACATCTACACTCCTCATTCGGTTTATTTTTATTTTTTTGTGATTGTTAGATTTTATCTTTTGTGTTTTGATACTGTAAGGGCCAAAAACATAAAAAACAGGATTTTTGTGATATTCAAATTTGGAGTCGAAACTGTCTTTCCTAAATATAGATTGCTCAGTGATCTAGCTAGGAGATTAACCCAACAATTCATTTTACCCTCACCATATAATTAATAAAATGCATACTTTGTAAGTCCCTCATGTACTACAAAACCTTTATGTACCTAAATAAATTATAATATTATCTATACTATATAAAGACATACTCGTATACTATAAAAAAATGTGTTTGTATGTTTGTTTGTTTGTTTGTATGTAAGGGGTAATCTGCGGAACTACCAGTCGGATTTAAAAAAATCTTTTTGCACTGGATAGCCCAATTCTTGAGGAAGGCTCGTGGCCCAGAATATGAGACCGAGATAGATCGATTTTTCGCCCCCGTAAACCCCTATATTGCAACTTTCGTAGGAATTGTTAGAGACATTTTCGATAACGTGATTACAAATATATGTATATACAAATATTGCTCAATTAATAGGATAGGATTTAACTAAACGAAATAACCGGCAAGTGCGAGTCGGACTCGCACACGAAGGGTTCCGTACCAGTGTACCATATTGAACACTACATATTTTTAGGGTTTCCAAAATAAAATAAAGTTAAAATACAGGAAACATGTTTTTGTTCAGCGAAATCATGTTTCCTGCTTTTTGCTAAATATTGTAAGGTGGTACGGAACCCTTTGTGTGCGAGTCCGACTCGCATTTGCCCGGTTTTTATTTTGTTGCACTAAGTGGACATTCCCAAACTTACTCCCAATACGCCAAAACCTTGCCATTTTACGTGCAAGACTGACCTACTGGTATTGGATGCCCAAGTTTTTGAAAATTGGCAATCGGAATTGATTGTCCCTGAGATCAGATTGCTAAATTGCTGATAGTAAACATGAACTGAGTGGATCTGAACATTCGCTGCGTAGTGCGAAGCGTAGTAGAGTAAGTCTTCAACCGTTACCATTTCACATATTTGGCATTATAAAAAGTAGTTAGTGTATTGTTAGCGCTAAGCGCGGAGGGTCAGCATTTTCGTTGTAGCTACAGAGGTCATATGTGCCGCCAGTCCCCCCGCGTGTGATGCTGCGCGTGAATACTGAGCGCCAGCGGGCGGCGCTTCACCACCGGCTGGAGCTTCATGAGACTGGCCAGTAATTGTAGGTAACTACTTACTAGTATTAACTAGAATGTCATCGTTAACATGTTTGTGCTCGCCCGATGCGGGGGGCGCGAGGGGGAGAGGGGTGGACGTTTAAATAAATGGTGATATTAATACTTTTTAAGCGCAGAGGCCGGAGGTCGGCGGTTCAGCGTTATCAGCGCAGCTCCCGCCCCGTGCCCCGCGCCCACGCCTCTCAACCGCTGCCAACATACAGGCGACTGTAAAAATTATTTTATGATCCACGCACAGCCGCCACACACTCCAGTGTCCACGACATCGTGCCATGACAGCCGCCGCACGAGGCGCGTGTCCGCTAGCTCCGCGAGCACTGCACACCCCTCTTGAGTCTTCACAGTCATCGCTGACTCTTCCGAAACCTTGCCAATTCTAATTAGGTATAAGCTGATTCCTCAGTCACAGACACGACACGTGCTGGTCCACTGAAAGACTTCATTATTTCTCTGATGCGGTTCACGTAGCTGCTATGAGGTTTGTACACTAAAAAGGTAACTGGCTCTCGGTATCCCGAACTGCCAATAACCCATTTTTTTAGGTCCATGTAGTTAACCGAATCATGTCGCCAGAGTGAATCTCGGGATGATGTCAGCATTTGCTTAGTGATCACATGTTGCTTAAGGTATGCTGGCGTTGTTAGGTTACGAGGACTCGAATTGTTTCTCTCATGGCGAGTTTATCTGGCCCGTTATGAACATTGTACAATGTCCGTAACGGGCGTACATTACCACTGGATAACTCGGAGCCCGTCCCCGTATATTGAGTACAGCCACTGTGTGATGTTGGCCGGTGAGAGTCAGCAGAACTCGGAGCCCGTCCCCGTATGTTGAGTACAGCCACTGTGTGATGTTGGCCGGTGAGAGTCAGCAGAACTCGGAGCCCGTCCCCGTATGTTGAGTACAGCCACTGTGTGATGTTGGCCGGTGAGAGTCAGCAGAACTCGGAGCCCGTCCCCGAATGTTGAGTACAGCCACTGTGTGATGTTGGCCGGTGAGAGTCAGCAGAACTCGGAGCCCGTCCCCGTATGTTGAGTACAGCCACTGTGTGATGTTGGCCGGTGAGAGTCAGCAGAACTCGGAGCCCGTCCCCGTATGTTGAGTACAGCCACTGTGTGATGTTGGCCGGTGAGAGTCAGCAGAACTCGGAGCCCGTCCCCGAATGTTGAGTACAGCCACCGTGTGATGTTGGCCGGTGAGAGTCAGCAGAACTCGGAGCCCGTCCCCGAATGTTGAGTACAGCCACTGTGTGATGTTGGCCGGTGAGAGTCAGCAGAACTTGGAGCCCGTCCCCGTATGTTGAGTACAGTAACTGTGTTATGTTGGCCGGTGAGAGTCAGCAGAACTCGGAGCCCGTCCCCGTATGTTGAGTACAACCACTGTGTGATGTTGGCCGGTGAGAGTCAGCAGAACCCTTCACCTTGATCAGGCAGAGCAAAACCAAGGGCATTTTAAATATTTCCGAGGGGATGTATTCTAAGGAATACAACCCAGCTGTTGCGGGAAGCAACTCTAGCTGATGTAAATCGGAAGACGATCAATATGGCAAGCCAGGTTATGCCATTCAATTTGTGCCTCAATGAGTCTTTGTCACTTTGCTATTGGTACCTACTTACCTACTCTTCAAACTGTATGTTTTTATTACTCCCTGCAACCCTTAGAAAGAGCCACCATCAAAATTCAACTTTAGCGCTTCCCAATGAATAGGAAACTAAAGTTTAGATACATTAATTGGCCCATCAGCCGTCACACAGCCCTATGCCAACTTACTTACATCGCAGTCAGTCCCTTAATAAGTGTAAGGTTTCACCAATTTAAGAAATAAGTACTGATTCCTATAGACTGAATAAGTATTGCAAGTACCTATTGATTTGTTGACTTCCAACCGTAACTCTTTAAACAAATTATTAGATACTTCTACTGATAACAGAGTAGCATGTGGGCCACACTTCGCAGCCACCTATTTGCTTGGTGATATTATGGCACGGATCTTCGGAGTAGCTAGGTATATGTTCTTCATAAAATAAAAAAAAACAAGTTGCTGAAAGTGAACGCAATTGTTCGTTCGGCTACTCATTACACACGTATTAAAGCGTATCGAAAATGTCGCAGCTATTAGGTAAGTAGGTACAAAGTAGAGGGGCGCACTCACACGTAGGAAAATTTTCGTATATTCGGTGCAGGCACCGGCAACTGTGTGATCTTGACGTCGCGTCGCACGCCCACGTCGGGCAGCCTACGGTGTTGTTGCCAACCGCGGTCACACACACCACACAGCAGACACAACTCTTCTGCGAAATCACAAAACTGCAATCTTCAGCGACAGATGACGATTACAAACATTTTATTTCACGTAGCGGCAATGCTGCAGGTTACAGACCCATCCGACTGAGTGAAGGATGTTATCGGATTTATACGACTGGACTTGCAGCGAGTCCAGAACAAGTCCGGGAGCTCCTGGCTAAGTAATAACAGCCGCACGGGTCGATCCATCAGGTTAAGCTATGCTTGCCGTGGTTGGTCCGTGGATAGGTGACCATCTTCTTTACATACCGAGACTCCTCCGTGTGGAAAGCTCGTTAAGCCGTGGGTCCCGGCTGTCATTCGTGGATCTTTGACAGTCGTTACCGGTCATCAGAAGCGCGATAGTCTAACAACCAGTCTTACTAAGGAGTATCTTATTACCCAGTTACTGGGTTGTAGAGGTCAGATAGGCAGTCGCTCCATGTAAAATACTGGTATTCAGCTGCATTCGGTCAGACTGGAAGCCGACCCCAACATAGTTGGGAAAAGGCTAGGAAGTTTAACTGAAGTCTCCATTCTGCAGTGAGAAGCTACTACTTATCTGTTAAACTAATTGGTTAGTTAATTCTGCGTCGGAGATCCTGGCTGCGCGGCGGGCGGCGCTGTATGCAGGCCGCAACATCGCGAATCGCGCTATATCTTATAAAGTGACAAAACGTTACCTCGCTGAGCCGACTACTTCTGAGGCTGCGTGTACGAGTACGCTAAACGCAAGTCGCACAAAAAAAATGTGCATTACCCACCACCTACTCCTACTATGTATAAGTAACAACAGAATCGCGAACAAACCTATTGTGGAGTGGGGCCATAACATTATGATCGCAGTCGGTAAGTAAGTACGTCCTTGACAGCCTCGTTGGCTTTGAGCACCACTGGGTCGCAATTAGGGTCTCGGGTTCGAGCACCAGTCTGGATTTGTGACCACTTCATGGTAATAGGCTCGCCTCGGACTTATCATGGCAGTTGGCGAAATGTGGGTAGATACCTACTCTTCATTATACCTCTGCCTATCCGCCTGGGAAATACAGTCGTGATGTTATAGTTACGTAAGGAAGGACTAATGTGGACGAGAACAAGCATGAATACAACGACAAGAGACCGGCATGGCGCAATCCTACGTATCGATCAATCGAGATGAACGGCACGTAGCGACACGTTCGCGATTTAGAAACGTGTGTGAAGCCGAGCACCCGCCGGCGATGGGCACGTCCGTACGCATCGGTACGCGCAGCATGCATCCTTATGAAACCTTGCGCAGCGCCAGCTCCCGCCGCCGCGCCGCCGCCACCGAGGCCGCCTGTGCGCCCACGAGCGGCGAGCGGGAGCGACGAGCGGCGCGGGCTGGCGACGCACCGCGGCCGGGGAGCTCCGGGGTCGTCGAGGGCGCCGCTTATCGCAGCCCGCACCCCGCGCGCCCGCTCCAGCCCCCTACACAACGATATTTACATTGACAGACACAACTCACAAACTGATATCATCACACCGATAAATTTTGTACAGATTATTATTATAAGTTTTAAAATTTTGCTCGATAAACACAGCAGCTGTTACGTCATCACACCACTGATATTATTAGTTACAGTCTTGATGTTGTATGTAGGTTTCCTAAGCTATCTTGGTCGTTTTTCTGTCGTAAACTCGATACTTCTGAGCTTAAAGAACAGAACCCGAACTGCCAAAATATCTACACTATACACGAAAATATTTCTCAGCAAACCATAAGTAGGTAGGAGTCTAATTAGTCGCTTGCTGGTCTTTCGTGGGGCTAAGTAATAACAGCCGCACCGGTTGACTAACAGTTAAGCTACGCTTGGCAATATCGCTCTGTGAATGGGTGACCTGCATCCATTACATACAAAGAACAGCTGTGCCTAGGAAAGCACGCAAGGCGTGGGTCCCAGCTGACATTCATAGTTGTTTGTCAGTCCTTACGGGTAGTCAGACACCCGGACGACTGACAGCCAGACTACCCAAGGGTGTTACCCGTTAATTGGATTGTGGAGGTCAGGTAGACAGCTGCTCCATGTAACTACTGGTATTTAGCTGCATCCATTCCGAGTTTAGTTGGGGAAGGCCAGGCAGATGGAGAATTATTGCTCTTTCGATCCAGTGTTACTGGAATCTGGATTGGAACACTGGATCAATTTAAATCAGCTGTTAGCGTCTACTCTAATCAAATACAACGCTGGATACTGAATGCGGGCTGCATTCAATCCAGATGCACACTTTTCAATCCAGATTGAAAAGTGTTAAAAAACATATGCCAGATTCCATGTATCAATGTGTAAATTAGCCTTTATTTAGAACCCCCAACAAATTTGAACAGAACAAACAATATCTACAGTTGGGCGTAGAAAATTAATCACTGAGCAACTAGGGAAAGTTGTTAGAGTTTCTGGTCTGCAAGTACCGGGAGCCTGTGGTGTGCACCCCAGGTGTAGACATTCACAACACCAGGGATAGCACCAGAACGGCGACAGAGTGATATATATGCCTATACAGATCCCGGTAGAATCACGCATCAAGAACACAATAACAAAAAACGTGTGCGGTCGAGGAACCCCCGTCAGGAACGAAGTTCCTTACGCGATACTCACGTGTACAAACACATTCGTATATACCTAATAGAAAGAGTCAGAGAGAGAGAGAGAACGTCGCAATCTGCTCCTACCGCAAGCCGCGTTAAAGAACATTGTTCCAAAACATAACAGCCCGTAAAGTATTTCTCGAATGTTTATTAATATAAAAAGTATTTTTTTCTAGCTTTTTAGTGGGTCAGTTTGTAATTTATGAAAGTTACAATAGCCTAATGTCAACTACTCATCACCTTTTACAAAATATTGCTTTTCCCGATGCAGGGACGTTAATCGTTGAGTTCTCCTGGAATTTCCACATCTTCTCAATATGCATTGTGCCACAAAGCACAAATTGCTTGGCAACCATATTAAAGTAATCGAATCGCAACCCGTGAATACTTATTATTGAGCAGTTCAGGTGGCCATCTGTGGTCTTCATCAACAGTTCCACTTCACCAAATGGTGCTTTCCAAGAGCAACTGCATGAGTTGCTATAAAAAATACCTACATCCCTATAGGTGTGCCTATAATATTTGAAGAGTTCCCTCAATTTCTCCAGGACCCCATCATCAGATAACAATGGGACCATCTTGGAATTATAGCCTTTCAGACAAAAAATAATTTTGCAAATCTGTCTGTAAGTATACGTCAACCGTAGGTTCAATTGAGGTAAGGGACAAATTACCCAAAATGAGTTGAGTATACACTTTTGTTCAGAATTTTTCGCTCTTTCGAATGGTGTATATGACAAAATTCTAGCTTAAGAAAAATTCCCTTACTCTACTGATTTTTTGGATCCAAATTTCGAATCAATAATTGTTGACCGACAATGAAGTACCTACACATTTTTGACGTACTGAGTAATCCGTAATGGCAATTCGTTGATTAGGAAGACCCTTACCTTATTTGAAGTGGATTGGTGGCGGTATTTCCACCATTTCAAGTTGCTATATTGCATTATAGTTTTTCAGATACATTGTTATGATGGGGCTGATTCGAAATTTGGATCCAAAAAATCAGGAGGGTAAGGGACATTTTTCTTAAGTTTGAATTTTTTCATATCTGAACAAAACTGTATACCTACTCAACTCATTTTGGGTATTTTGTCCCTTACCTCAATTGAACCTACGGTCGACGATATGACGGAGTACCCCGAACATACATAAAAAAAACAAAAAAATATATAAACATCCGAATTGATAACCTCCTCCTTTTGGAAGTCAAGGTAGCTTACACAAACCAAATCGCAAGCTGCTATTCGATCAGTCTCTCATGCAATGCATGTCCTACGACAGCTTTCGTGGCGGCCTGCTGCCTGAGGTAACTAGCGACCGCTCCCTAGAAACCGTCACTCAGGCACAGTTGAGATGTTACCTTATAGGTATTTCACCACGCTAGCATCTGCGTGGTCTTACTAAGTAAAGGAAGATAGTTTAGACGATATTGTAGTGCTGTAGCCAATATCGTCTAAAGCACGATATTGCACTTCTCATGATTGTATTTTGAAATCTGTACTAACAAATTAAGTTCCCAATTAATCAATCAATCACGTTATACCTACCTACTTGTTATTGAGAGGTAGGTACCTGGGAAATGCTGACAATACGGTGCTGACTGCTGCGCTTGTTGTGGTCGCACTGGCGACGCATGGGAGAGGCCTGTATTCAGCACGGCGCACGTCATCCGGCGACGATGACGACGGTGGACATGATGAACATAGGATACGTCGACTAAACACTCTAATCATTTGCAGCACTCATTAAGAGTGTGTGTGAGATGGCCAGCTATGACTGTCCGTTCTTCAAACATTGTACCTATGCGTTTAATTACTATTTTACTAACAAAATGGATGTCGTTGTCTGAAATATAATATTAAATTTTGATTAAGGAAGCCTAACGAGCCGCGGTGGCTTTTGTATGTCGGCTTTCGTTCATCAAAGAGGTAAGAGAATTACATCCATTCCTTTACTTTGAATAACAATAAGAATCTGTACCTAGTCACTGTTTGGGGCTGATTGAGTGGGTAGGTAGGTACGTAAGTACGTAATGTGAGTTTCTTGAAAATAATTGGTACATTTTAGAATATTCGGTTCAGGCGCAACTATTTTTAAACGTTATTTAAGTATCACACGGTTTAAAAATGTGCGTGTACGCCACGTTATCAGTTAGCACCGGAAGCAACCCACGCGGGCGCGCACCGCGCACCTCGCGTAGTCGCCGCGCAGCGTAGCGTGCCGGAAGTGACAGCACTGTGCGCTCCAGCACTTCATTACTATTCATTACTATGGCATGACCAGGACCCTGACCATCATAACATTTCAACAGTACTTTTTGTCGCACGATATTATCGTAATTAATCCGATTAAACAACGAAGACAAAAGTACCGAAATAAAACATAGTTCGTAATTGTGTTCTCTAACGCAGACTCATAAAAATGAAGGTGTAACGCACCGAGGTTGCTGCGCGGCACGGCGTGCAGGTGCGGCGGCAGAAAGCGGGTCAGCGGCGCCGGCGCGGTCAACACTCGCTAACAATAACAAGGAAGCAGCCTGCGCCGGCGCCGGCGGCCAGCGCGCGTGCCGTGTGCGCCTCTACTGCCGCCGCGCCGCCGCAACGCGCACAGCTTTATCTAATCGCTGCAAGATAAACTGCTCCGACTCCCGCGAGTCTCGCGAGGCGCCGCTCCGCTCTGCTCTACTCCGCTCCGCTCTGCTTCGGGCAGGAGTCCTACGTGCCACGAGGGTTTCGTGAACTGCAACTGGTGCACGCCATATAAAAATGGTGTGCAGACGTTCAGCGATAAGAAACGACGAGAACCGAAAGGTAGGAAGTCCGCAGGGCGCACAGCGAGTACGACCCTGCGCCCGCGCAACAAGGCAGCAATCGGCTCGCGCGCCTGCGGCGCATACACTGAGAGCTGCAAAGCCTCTGGCGCGTTCAACTTAGTGCGCACGTCATGAACCTAGGCTAGATCAAAACAAAGAATTGCGATTTCAAGATAACGTTGCGCAGAAAGTATACCTACAAATATAGTCACAAGCATAACAAGCTACATGTAGGTGATCTGATTAGCTCGTATCAATCGACTATTCATGATTTATAATTGGGTGAGTACTCATCCGGAACAAACATTCACCAGCTTCAGTGGTGCAACTGGAAGCTTGTACTTGTGCTTGCAACGTATGCGAGTGTAGCGATGGTAGTGCTGTGCTCGACATCGCGACATCTGCATCGCCGTGTGAGCGTGAGCGTGACTTTGCGTATTATTGACGAGATCCATTATATTTGCGGCCCAGTCCAAGTCGTACCTAACTCGTACCACTACCAGGTACGAGCTACCTTAGTACGGTACGGTAGTGATCCTACCTATTTGCGCCGTCAGTTTTGCATAGCAAGTATGTAAGTTGTAGGTATTAAGAACTTGTACCTATCCAAAAACAGAACAAAATAACTTAAGCCATTGAAAACGCAAGTAGGGATTACATCTCTAGCTCCGCATTTTCAATGGCTATATTACTTAGGCCCCATGTAAAATAAGATTTTTTTATTTTTCACCCCCGGTGCTGTTGATAAGATTTTATACCAGCTGATTTACCCCTCATCATCGAAATTCATCCTTTTTTAGTTTACAGCTAATAGCGTACTTTATAATAAATATACCAGCCCATTACTGGCCCACTGCAGGGCGAAGGCCTCTTCTCACACAGAAAAGGCACGAGCATGGCTCACCTCGCTTGAAAGACGGGCGGCGATGACAGACTTATATTAACTAAGTACAAGACTAGATTTCTTGAGGGCCTCGTGGCTCAATAATAACAGCCGCACGCGTCGATCTTCCAGGTTAAGCAACGCTCGCCGAGGTCGGTCCTTGGATATGTGACCGTCCATTGCGTACCGACACTTCCGTACTCATTTCATACTTTGACAGTTGTTACGGGTATTCAGAAGCCCGAAAGTCTGGCACCAGTCTTACTTAGTTATTTATTTATTTAATACTAGCACATAAATGCACAGAGGCGGACTTAATGCCATAGGCATTATCTACCAGTCAACCTTTGGGTGATGCAGAGACAGACAGTGGTAGGTGCAATATCGAAAATTGTTGTATACATACGAGTATTTATTGGAATATAAGGATATACTCGTGCATATACCTATTAAAACTATCTACTATATCATATAATATACCTAAATATATATAAATATAAGAAGAAACATAATTACACGAATATAATACAATTATGACAAACAATTGGAAAACATTAACGTTGACATGTTTTTAAATAATAAATAAAAATCCTTATTGCAGACCAGATCCAATAAAAAAACTCGAATAAAAGAAAGATAAAAAAAAAACAAAAGGTAATTTAAAAAAAAAACATATTCAAATCAATCAAAATTCAAATTAATATTAGTATATTCGAAAAAAAGATATACTGGACGAAGAAGGAAGAGTGAATGAAGTCAGTGCGGTGAGTGGGGCATTGAAGAGTGAATGAAGTCAGTGCGGTGAGTGGGGCATTGAAGAAGACGATTGTGTGATGAACGTAGAGTTCTATTGTGGTTTGCACAAATGTACTGGGGGGCTCCATAACTAGGGAAAGACGGAGAATCTTACCTTACCCAGTTAGTACTCTAAAATACTGGTAGGCTGGTATACTGGCCAGCTGCATCCGGTTAGACCGGAAGCCGGTTAGGCAGATGAAATCCAGATTTCCTCACAATTTTATGATAAGCTCAGAAGTACATACATAATTATGAATTTGAAAAATTCACATTGATACATACTTGTGGGGACACACATCATCGAGCATGAGAGGCGAGGCTTCAACCACTGCCATCACGACATCGACATGAAGTATCTCTCACAATCATCGTCATCACATTGCAATTTATCTCTGTTAAATTTCAATTATGTTATTATATTGATAAAATGGGTAGAAAAGAAATCTACACATAATAATTAAAAATGAAAATCGTTTTGTGTCTGTCTGTGTGACTTCGTTGTTCTTCTAAACCAAGCAACGGATTCCGGGCGCGGTTTTCTGTTTTTAATAGCAGGAAAGAACTCGCGATGTTTTGTCAAAATCGGGCGCTGTATCCTATAATCAAAACTTTTCAGGAAGCCACAAGACTGGCCCAGGACCGAGATATTAGGCGCATCATGATTGCAGTCATGATGCGCCTAATATCTCGGTCCTGGGCCAGTCAATAAGACATACATGTCACTATTTTTTTAGATTACTCACGATCCTCGGTACAGAGGGGTCGATCATACAAAGAGAGGATCCCTACTAATACCATAAATGCGAAAGTGTGTAGCGATTGCCAGCAAAGGATCGGCGTGTTTTTCGATAAGATTCCTAGTTTTTCGATAAGATTCCCAGTTTTCGGCTCGGAGAGTAAAATAAGTAAGCAGGCTATTTTTTATCCCGGTAAACTCGTCCACGCAGAAGCGAAGCCGCGGGTAAAAGCTTCTTTATTATAAACGAACAACCGATATATCGGATGTTTCAAAAACGAATCCAGGTACTGTGAGATCCAAAGTCGGCTTTTAAACCAAAAACTACGAATCCAGTTTTTCTATTGGTAACGTAACGTAATGTTTAAGATTGCTCCCCCCATAACTGCGAAAGCAAGCGAAAAGCCTAAAATAAATCTAGTTGAAGGAGGTCAAGGTCATATTACTTATCTACAGGGCAAATAAAACGTAGGCACTAACTAGCACAGTTTTTTTAGTAATCAGCATAAACGCTTTACAATAGTTAACTTGAGTAGTAAGTATGCGGCGGTAAAAATATTCAAAACGGAAAAAAAAAATCCTACAGAAGCACGGAAACCCCGTTGAGCGAGACCGACTCGCTCTTTGCCGGTTTTTTCTCTTATACAAAGGAAATATAAAGGTAATGATAGGGCGTTGTAGGCCTCGTAGAGCCTCCACGATTGACTCGCCGCCCAAACACAACATACACTTGGAGAATTTTAATCGTCTTTCAACTGTAAAATAAGCATGCAGATAATAATCGTAACAATCTTCATACCTACCTACTCTGAATTATTTTGTTCCTTCGATCGGTACTGTACCGATCAGCTGAACAGCTCTGCATCAGCCCGACTGATGCTACTGAGTGGCTACACCAGTGACCTGAACACCTTCCCGGTTCTCGTCCTACCGTTGCGGACCCGCAGCACGGGGCGGACTGCAGTGTTCTACCTCCTTGGGAAAGAGGCGTGACTTTATACATGTTAGTCATGTATGTAAGTTAAGTTATTTCTTAAACTATGAATACATAAAGAAAATGGATTCAGCGAGTTTAATATCACGAGTTGGTAATAAATGTTTGCAATTGTTACCTTTCGAGTAGCGAAGTTACACTCTACAGGAGGCGACAGTCGCGAGGCTCGTCACCGACTACCTACACTAAAACAAATGAGGAGTGGCGAGGCACTCACCAAAGTGGTACTCGTTCTTAGTGGTGGCCATAGTACAGTAGCAGGCGCAGGTCCGTGTGGAGCAGTCAGAACCGGTCAGAGCGCGGCAGGCGCGCGTGGCACAGCATCACCGAGAGCGCAGGCGCGGGCGCGAGCTGAACGAGCTCAGTGCGAGGTGCGCGGTGCGCGTGCGCGCGGCAGTTGATGGCGCGCGAGTCCTCAGTACGGCGGAGAGCGCGCGCCCCGGCCCCGCCGCGCCCCGCGCCCTCGCCCCGCGCGCTTACGCAACGAAGACGTCGCGACTCTGACGCCCTGACCCCGGCCACCGCCGCGATGCTGCCTCTTCAGCGGCCTCGCTTACCGGTAATATTCTCATTGAGATATTACAAACTTATTCATGCTGTCAATAAAAACAATATTGACTACGGAACACACACTCACAGTGTGTATTCAGCATGCTGAGCATGAAGCAAACGGAAGATCTAGACGGCAGTGTGTCACAGCCGAGTTCGGCTCCAGCTTCTTTTGGCGTAAATTTTGCGTTCATGATAAGGTCCCGCCGAGCGCCGACCTTATATCATAATGTTCATGATAAGGTCCCGCCGACCTTATATCATAACCAAACTACAACGTTCCCACTGCTGGGACACTGGGCTCCTCTCTGTGAGAGGGAGTGGGCTGTAATCCACCACGAGGGCCTAGTGCGGGTTGGTTAGTTGTTACATGTCTACAAATTTTTGGTTCTAGGACATGCCAGTTTCCTCACGATGTTTTTCATCACTGTTTTCAGAGCATTGGTGATGAAATAATTTACACAACAGTAAAGCGCCTTTCAGGATTCGAACCTACTACATTCGTGGCCGTTACCTCTGGACCACCACTGCTCTCAACCTAATGTACAGAATCTAACACCTCACCGCCATTCACATTTAAGGTTTTTTTAGACGAGCAGGCTGCGTGAGCGGCACTCGGGCGATGCAATGCCTTTTACACCACGCCACGCTAGATTTTGTGTAACTTTTTCAGGACGCCATGAGGGCGGCACCCCGGCCGCCCTCATGGCGTGCTGAAAAAGTTGCTGAAAAAAGGACACGTCGTTATCTTTATTTTTAAATTAATTTCGTTTTACAGAGCTTGGCTTACTAGATAAGGATTCGTTGTCGTCTGCTTTAAATTGTTGAGCTACTTGTTAACTACTAATGAAAAAAAATCGATGAAAATCTTACCATAAATACTATAATATAGATTTATAAGGTTCAAAGTCAAGGTAAAACTAGTTTATTAATTAACAAATAAATGAAAAATCGAAGAATATTATAATTTTTATCTTAAATTTTTTTAATCCCAATGATTTTGTATTTCGTAATAATCCTGCTATGAATTACAAAGTTATTTTTGGTTCCCTATCCATTTGCATACAAAATTTTGACATAACATAACATGGCATACTTCTGTTTAGGTATCGTAATTATATTTACGCATAACATTATTTTCGCACAACAGCTTACGCATTTTTTTATAACCTAATTTGTCTAATCATAATAATGTATAAGCATAACATTCTAAAACATAAATTTGTTTACGCATAATGATATATAAAAAAAAATAAGCATAACAAATACGCATAATATTTGACTCCTAAAATGAAACCATGCATGCACCAAGCATGCAGCATGCAAACATGTAAAAAAGCATACACAATACTTTTTTTTTTTTTTTTTATGTGGGAAGTCATCAAAGTCATTTGATGATTTCCCACATAAAAGCAGCAACCCCAACGCAATACACCTTACCTGGAGCAGGCATGCAGCATGCAACATGCATCAGGCATGGTTTCTGTCATGGCTCCAGCGATCCCACGCGAGCTGCTCGTCGCAGATGTGTTTAACGCTCACCACCGCAGCTTCGCAAGGGGCGCGGGCCGCCTCGCCCCTCCGCGCCTACGCGATTTAAATAACACTTTAAGGATAGGGCAGACCCTGCTGGGGTTGCGGGTTTGTCTGAAAGGAATATCGCGGCCCCGGCACACAGGCAACGGAAGGAACAGGGGTGGGTTTTAGTCAGTAAAAGTCTGACACAATCTCTCGCTCCGCCCAGAGCGGGATTAGTCATTTGATGATTTACCAAACTCAAAAAAAAAAAAAAAAGGGGTAGGGCAGACAAGACTACGTGGAGTCGGTTTTGCAGCGATTCGTTTCTGTCACTAACTTTTGTAACTCAAATTTGTTTCCGTTATTCCTATTATTTTTTATGCCTATACCTACTAATAGTCATTAGGGCTAGTAACATTATGCGAATTAAAATTATGCCAAAACAAATTAGCCTTGAAGATAATTATGCCAACATAAAATGTATGCCAAAAAAAAATATGGCAAGGAATTATTATGGCAAAACAGTTATGCCAAAGTATATTAGGAAATAGAACATTATGCGAAAAAAAGGGATCCCTTATTTTTTGCAGTTGCAGAAAATCACCCAAATTAAATAAAATACCTTACGAATAAAATAAAGATGGATTCAATGTCAGCACATTGAATCCATCTTTATTTTGCAAAAGAAAGCTGTCAGAACCTATTATAATCTACGTCGTTGCCGCAAATCTCTCAGGGAAATATTTAGAAAGATTAATAATTATAACGGTACCTTGCCAATTCATTTATGAAAATATTATGTACTAGCTTTCACCCGCGGCTTCGCCCGCGTGGATGTCGGAAATTAACCCATAGGAACGTGCTACCGGGATTCAGAGTATTCTATGTCCTAACCCAGGTCATGGCCTATCCGTATGCCTTTCATCTAAATCCGTTCAGCCGTTACGGCATGAAATGCCAAATACTCGTATTTAGGGCTGATTTCACACAAAAGGAGGCGAAACGCCGGGGTGTAACTCCGCTGCCGCGAGAAATCACGGCACAGCGGACAGAGCTCCGGCGGGATCTCATGGCGGCATGGAGAGTGCGATTGTCGTAACCCAGCGCTGGGCACGCCACAATTGCGGCGGTAAGGCCCCTCTTTGAGGAGTGGCTAGAGAGGCGCCACGGCGTCCTCACCTTCCGCCTGACGCAGGTCCTCACCGGACACGGTTGTTTCGGGAGGTTCCTGTTCAGGATAAAGCGGGAGGAAACGCCCGGGTGTTACCATTGTGTGGATCGCCCGGAGGACACGGTGGAGCATACGGTGGAGGTCTGCCCGGCTTGGGCGGGGCACCGCCGTGTCCTCACGGAGGCGATCGGCAGCGGCGATCTCTCGCGTCCGGCCCTGGTTCAGGCCATGGTCCGGAGCGAGAGTGCATGGGAAGCCGTAACTTCCTTCTGCGAATCAGTAATGCTCGCGAAGGAGGAGGCGGAGCGCGCGAGGGAAATGCAAGATGCGCGCCCTCGCGCCCCTAGTCGCCGCAGGAGACGCCCCGGGCGTCGGGAGTCACGAGCCGACTTCCGGCCACCGTAGGCGCGGGCTTGCGGACGGTGGGCAATGGGTAGCTCGCCGTCCGATTAGGACCAGGCCCGGGTCGACGGCGCGTTGTGTTCCACGCGCGCCTCAAAGAGATGTCAGCACCAACTGACGGGGTCCATAAGGGCCAATGCCTGCCAGGGTTGCGAGTTTGTCCGAAAGGGATATCGCGGCCCCGGCACACAGGCAACGAAAGGAACACGGGTGGGTTTTAGCCAGTAAAAGTCTGACACTCCCTCTCGCTCCGCCCAGAGCGGGAGGAGTCATTTGATGATTTCACACCCAAAAAAAAAAAAAAAAGGGCTGATTTCACCAATGAAACTGCACGCATTTCTAAAACACGTTCAAGAGCCAAAATTCAGTGTCAAAATAGTTATGGGGTATTGTACACTAACAGCTCTTGAACACGTTTTGATGTGCTGAACGCGTTCAATTTCATTGGTGAAAACTGCACTTAGTCTACATATTTCATTACTATATTAAAAGTTATTATTCAATTGAAAAGTTAAGTTTGTCCTTCAATCCAGATTTAGACATTCGGGCGACCGAGCAAGCACAGCTTTGAGACGAATCCCTCAGGGCGCAAATCCTAGTCACACTTGACGGGTTAAAAAAATTAAACAGGTTTTTATGATTCTAAAAATGAACATTCCAACCATTGAACACATAATACCTACATGTTAGAAAGGTTATTTTATAAATTTTAATTGTTATAAGTTTTGATCGAGTGGACAGATTTTAATTAAATAAAGACTCAATGTTAATTCAAGATAACGACTGTGACTATATTTCCAATTCATTAAATCTATTGAAAAGAAGACTCAAAAAAAAACAATATTATATGTGAATTTTAAAATCATCCCCTATTTTACCCCCTTACGGGATAATTTTTGAAAACCACTGAATACGTCATTCTTTATTTGTTACTAAAAGCATAAATTTAAGAAATGATAGGTTTAGCCCTAACTTAAGAAATGATAGGTTTTCCATACAAACTTTCATCATATATGTAGAATAAAATGTAGATCTACGGTCTCTTGGAGCTGTAACGAAAATCAAACTTCAATCAAGTCAATAATTAAAAAGACGGCTTTTTATGCCGTATTGTTTGACACTCGCAAATAAATCAGTCTAATTGGTACTTCCCGTTGGCCCATGAAGCATGAAGTTTGGCGAGAAGCAAGGTCAAGTAAAGAGGAAAATCCGAAAATAGGTAATTTATAGAGTTCATATATAAGTAAGTTATATATGAACTGCAAATTTAAGTTTTTTCTCCAATCTGGGATCAAACATTCATAGGCCGTCTCTTGAAGTAACATTTAGGGCTGATTTCACCAATGAAACATAGCGCCATCAGCATTTCTAAAACGCGTTCAAGAGCCAAAAGTCAGTCTCAACATTGTTATGCGGTATTGTACACTAACAGCTCTTGAACGCGTTTAGAAGTGCTGAACGCTTTCAATTTTATTGGTGAAATCCGCACTTAGTCTGTATTTCATTTCTCTATAAAAGTTATTTTTCAATTGGAAAGTTAAGTTTGTCCTTCAATCCAGATTTAGAAATTCGGACAGCCGAGCAAGCACAGCTTTGAGACGAAACCCTCAGGGCGCAAGTCCTAGTCACACTTGACCGGTATAAAAAAAAAATACAGGTTTATATGATTCTAAAAATGCCTTGCTTAAAATACTTATCATTTTACTATTATTATAACCATTGATTTGTAATACCTACTCTTGCCGCCATTGAACACATAATAGCTATTAATTCATCCCGTATATCCCTTGGGGTTATTTTTGAGACTAACAATGAAAAAAAAAACAATAATACATGTCAATTTTTAAATCACCCCCTATTTTACCCCCTTACGGCATAATTTTTGAAAACCGCTGAATACGTCATTCTTTATTTGTTACCAAAAGCATAAATTTAAATTTTCATAGCCCTAACTTAAGAAATGATAGGTTTCCCATACAAACTTTCATCCCCTATATCCCCCCCTTGGGATTATTTTTGAGACTAACTATGACTATATTTCCAACTCCTTAAATCTCTTGAAAAGAAGTCACAAAAAAAACAATATTACATGATAATTTTTAAATCACCCCCTATTTTACCCCCTTTTTTTTCTTTGGTTGGGAATTCATCAAATGACTCCTCCCGCTCTGGGCGGAGCGAGAGGGAGTGTCAGACTTTTACTGACTAAAACCCACCCGTGTTCCTTCCGTTGCCTATGTGCTCGGGCCGCGATATCCCTTTCAGACAAACCCGCGACCCCAGCAGGCATTGGTCCTTCCGGACCCCGTCAGTTGGTGCTGACATCCCTTTGAGGCGCGCGTGGAACACAACGCGCCGTCGACCCGGGCCTGGTCCTTATCGGACGGTGAGCTGCCCATCGATCACCGTCCGCAGGCTCGCGCCTACGGTGGCCGGAAGTCAGCTTGTGACTCCCGACGCCTGGGGCGTCTCCTGCGGCGACTAGGGGCGCGAGGGCGTGCAGCTTGAATCTCCCTCGCGCGCTCCGCCTCCTCCTTCGCGACCATAACTGCTTCGCAGAAGGAGGTGACGGCCTCCCATGCACTCTCGCTCCGGACCATGGCCTGAACCAGGGCCGGACGCGAGAGATCGCCGCCGCCGATCGCCTCCGTGAGGACACGGCGGTGCTCCGCCCAAGCCGGGCAGACCTCCACCGTTTCCTCCCGCTTGATCCTGAACAGGAACCTCCCAAAACAACCGTGTGCGGTGAGGACCTGCGTCAGGCGGAAGGTGAGGACGCCGTGGCGCCACTCTAGCCACTCCTCAAAGAGGGGACTTACCGCCGCAATTGTGGCGTGCCCAGCGCTGGGTTGCGACAATCACACACTCCATGCCGCCATGAGATCCCGCCGTAGCTCTGTCCGCTGTGCCGCGATTTGTTGCGGCAGCGGAGTTATATCCCAGCGTTTCGCCTCCTCGCGCAACTCCCACATGTGCGCGAGGACCTTCGCCTCCAGATCCCATGGCGGTAGTCCGGCAAGGAGGCTCGCCGCCTCGCGAGAGACCGTGTGGTATCCCCGGACCAGCCTAATGGCCATGACCCTTTGGGACGCGTTCAACCGCTGGGCCGGTCGCAGCCTCAATGAACGCGCCCACACCGGTGCCCCGTAAAGGGCCATGGACCGCACGACCCCCGCGTAGAGCCTCCGGCAGGAGGCGTTTGGACCCCCTAGGTTGGGCAGAAGCCGCTTCAAAGCAGCCCCAGCCCTATCCAGTTTGGGAGCCAAACGTCGGAAGTGCTCCACGAAGTTCCACCGGCTGTCGAGGACGAGTCCCAGGTACTTCATCGTCGACTCGACACCGATGTGAACCCCTCCTGCCGTTATCTGGGAACCCGACAGTGGCGCGTTCCGAGGACCATAGAAACACATGGCCTCGGACTTGTGCAAGGCCACCTCGAGTCCCAGTTGCCGGATCCTATCGACGATTGTCGCAACCCAACGTGTCGCCAGTTCGGCCGCCACCTCATGCGACCTCACCTGCACCAGGACCAGCGTGTCGTCAGCGTAGCAGACTACGCTGACGCCGCTAGGGAGGTCGGCGCGCAGCACCCAGTCTTAACCGATGTCCCACAGATGCGGCCCCAGGACCGATCCCTGTGGGACACCGCACGACATCTCTCGCCGGTTCCACTCTCCGTGGTGACCGGGGTAGATGACGGCCCTGTCCGTCAAATAGGCCTCGACCACTCGACAGAGGTAGGTCGGCATCCGGTGATACCGGAGTGCCTCCCTAATGCAACTCCAGGGCAGGATATTGAACGCATTGGCGATGTCAAGAGACACCGCCAAGACTACCCCACCCCGGGCAACAGCATCCCCCGTCGTGAGGGCTCGAACGCGCATGATGACATCCACCGTGGAGCGCCCCTTGCGGAAACCAAATTGGCTGTCCGCCAAATCCGGCCCCACTCGCACCAGCCGCCCGACAAGGCGGTCCGCAATAACTCTTTCGAAGAGCTTGCCCACCTCGTCGAGCAGCACGATGGGCCGGTAAGCGGACGGAGAGTCCACTGGGCGCCCCGGCTTCTTAATGAGGACCAGTTTCCCCGTCTTCCAACGAAGTGGGAACTGGCCCCTCTCCAAGCATGCGCTTAGGAGCCCCCTAAGTCGAGGCCCGAGAGTCTCTAAGGCCAGAACCCAGGCTTTTCCAGGTAAGCCGTCGGGTCCTGGGGCGGTATTTTTGGCACTCAGCCTACGTACCGCCACTCTCAAATCTACCTCGGTCACCTCCGTAGATTCGTCGTCATCGTCACTGGTGTGGTCCGCATCGGGCACCGCAAATCAAATCAAATCTTTTTATTGTGGGCATAGGTAATACAGACAGATGTTAGATAAATTACAGTTCCATTATGTCCTGCCTCATAGGCATACAATAATTAACAGGCAGGAGGCGGAGCCATGGGCGAGTAAGATCCCCTCGCGAAGGGAACAGAGCGCTCACCACGTACTCCACGAGCTGGGGCCGGAGACTGCGTCAGCGGGGGAGCCCATGGGCGGAGTTGATCTCTCACCCATTTGTATGGGCGCTCCCACGGGGCTCTGTTCAGAGTCTCCAGCGACTCCTTACGGCCCTCTCCTCTGGCCCGCTCGATCTCCGCTCGGAGGGCGGTCTGCGCCGCTCTGTACCCTTCGTACAGCTCCGCCTCAATGGCTTCCGTATCCGGAGGGCGGATACGAAGTCTGCGGTGCCTGGAGTACCGGTGGCGCGCATCGACGCACGCCGGGCGTAAAGCGCTAAGCTCATGCGACCACCAGTACACCTGGCGCCGAGCACGTCCGGCCTGGACCCGGGGCATAGCCACATCACAAATTTCGGACATGGCCTCCCGGAACCACTCCGCCTCGTCATTGATGTCGGCAGCCCTGTTCGGTGATGACACCCAGGCCTGCACGATCGAGGCTTCCAGGAGAAGCTCCCGGTCCAGCTGCTTCAGCGCCCACCGCGGACCACTCGGGGTCTGTCTGACCGGCGTGCCCGAGGTCTGGGCGGAGACGTCAAACCGGATATACCGGTGATCGGAAAAGGTCTCCAACCCCTCCATGACGCCCTATTTTACCCCCTTACGGCATAATTTTTGAAAACCGCTGAATACATAATTCTTTATTTGTTACCAAAAGCATAAAGGAGACGGATACGCTTTCATACAATCTTGTGCCTGGATGTAAAGAGATGAAATTGGTGTCAATTAATAGCTACTATATTATCAAACCATCACTGAAAATTTTGCGGATTTTAGCAATCTGAGAGCCGAGTTAAAAGAGATTTTGTTAAAGTGAGGTTACCTAACAAAACAGCTGATTTTTGAAGTGCGATGTATAACTTCATTGTGCGATAGGTAGTTGTTTTTTTTAAAGATAAGGATGCTGTTATAATTATAGAAGGTGTATACAGTGCCGCTAGCGGCACTGTATATGTAGCGGCATCTACATCGCTACATGCGAACTACGCATCAAAGACCTGACGTCACATAACATCCTGACGTCACACAAATCCTGCATCGCGCAATTAGAGTTTACCGCGCGATAAACATATATAGAATCTCCCAACTTCAAACCTCTGGGCAGTTGCCCGCCAGACATCACACCCGTCTGGTCGGAGGATCCTCCCTTTTCTATGGGGGATGAGTGAACTTTACACCCTGTTCCTCATACCCCTAAACTGGTGACCCCGAGCATGAACGTCAACGCAGCCTTCGTGCAGATACTTCAGCGTGACGTTATCATCATCATCACTCCCGCAAGCTTTCGTGAGGCGAGTCACACAGCCAGCCAGCACCCACGGCTTCAACGGATATCCTGACCACCAGCATGCAGCGAACGCGCATTCCTGGTCATCATCCTCAGCCACAACCCATCGCTGTACCACATCCGACCCACTGGATCAAGACGCAGCGCCACCCCGACTCACTGGGGAATCACCGCAGACAGTTCCGACCCACTGCGAACTATGCGGCACCCGGTTCCGACTCACTGGAACCACAGCTGGCACTGTGAAGCATCGCAAGATTCAAGACTATGCCCACTATCGACCTCCGGTCTCCGGAGGGGAGTGATGTAGCGGCATCTACATCGCTACATGCGAACTACGCATCAAAGACCTGACGTCACATAACATCCTGACGTCACACAAATCCTGCATCGCGCAATTAGAGTTTACCGCGCGATAAACATATATAGAATCTCCCAACTTCAAACCTCTGGGCAGTTGCCCGCCAGACATCACACCCGTCTGGTCGGAGGATCCTCCCTTTTCTATGGGGGATGAGTGAACTTTACACCCTATTCCTCATACCCCTAAATATACACGGTTAGTTCGCTGTAAAACACCAAATTCCGAAAACATTACATTCTCTTGTAACGGACCCTGGCACTTAATCCGATAGGGATAGATTGCCACTAGCGGCACTTTGACTTGCCTTAATTATATTTGTAGAGTGGATGGAAATTAGGAAACACAAATACCTATAAAAAATCATGGATAAGGAGATGAAAAATAAAAATCGTTTTTAATTAGTATATTTTATTCATCTTCAATTATAATTAGAATGTCATCTAGAAATTGTGCAGGTGGTACAATATTATCTTGGTACCTAGCCCAACTAAGGTACCATATTATTGACATTACATGGGCGCAGCAGCCTACAGTCCGTTTGCCTACGATGCAGTTACAATAATATTTTATTATTGCTTCCCTACCTCTGCGAGAGCTGTCGACTAAAATGTAAACAAAATACGTTTTTCGACTTATATGTCTCGAATGAATGCGGCCCCTAAGTAGCCATGAGGTATTTGTAGCTGACGGCTCTCGATGTAGGCTGCTGCTGACCTCCCTGCACACTTCTATCACATAGCCATCATTGCCCCTTACATGTTCACCAAAATAGAAACGTGCCTGCTTTATTTGATATGTGCCTAGTGATATTAGTATTAGCTCAGTATCGGTAAGCTGGGGAAAATCATATAGGTTATCATTTTGTACAGTTATTGTTTGAAAATCAGCCCTACGCCTATTATAATGGTTTCTTACAATAAATTCTGCTAATTCATTTTCTGTATTCATATTCATATTTATTTGTACTAATATTTCCCCAGCATCTACACGATCAATAATAGGTGGGTGAAAATTGTTTAAAAGAGCAGCAGCCACCTCAAAATCTTTCATGAAACTTTTACTAGCTACGTTAAAATAATTTAAAATCTCTTTTGAATCTGCCGTTTACTACCTCCACTACACAACGACATATGGTGACTGCTCTCGATTTATTGGCTTCACTAGTGGAAAGCTGTGTCTCACCCTCTTCTAATGATGCAGGCACATATGTCCTATATCCACATTGGTGCAACAAGGGCAATGAATCACGAAAGCCCCTATCCAGTATAAAAGCATCACCTTGAAGGAAGTATTCCCGTAATGGTCTTTCATTTGAAAATTCCTTTTTCATTATATCAGCGTCTGAAGTGGTGGCTGGATAGGGGCCCAGCACATCAATTATATGCCCATCGGTACATACCATTAAAAACGGTTTCATAAGATTGCAATATTTGTGCATGCTATATGTTCTTTTTTGATATAAATAATTCGAACTCTTTTCAATGTAACAATATGTTCCATAAAATATTACAATGGGCCTATCTACTCCCTCAAAGTTACCAAACAATGTGTTAGGTATTAACAGATTTCTTTGCACTATGTTTTGCCTATTTATATGATTTAAACCTAGGTGTCTAGGTACAAAATACTCATACAGGAGATCTCTCACTTGGTGTAACCACTTTTCTAGAGTTCGCCTAGACACTTTTAATAAAGTTGACAACCTCTCATCAGAATCCCCAGTTCTAAGCTTAATTAAATATGCTGCTAAAGCTAGGGACCCCCTAGGAATTTCTAATAACTGAGGAACCTCATTAAACATTTGATGGAACTGCGCTTTGTTTAACCCTATCCAAGTATGCACAACATGGTCTTCCATATCATCTATACTCTCAAAATGAAGTAATCCTGATTCTACAACTTCTTTTAAGGACATCATGTCCTGGATATGTTTTGCTGTAAAAGTCTGTACATAATTATTTCTCAAACTGGTAAGAAAATCCCATGCTTCTATAACTAAATGTCTTTCTTCTGATTATTCTCAGGTACATAATATTTATACCGACTGAGCAACATCTTTCTAGTAGAAAGTGGAACTCTGTACCTCTCTGTTCTCAGGCATCCTTCAATAAAGCACCTACTTTCTGTTTCAACAGCCCTCATGTAATCTGGTAATACAATAGTAGGTTCAGGCTGAATACTTCTAACTTCTTCAACTGGAGGTTCAGCAGGAAGAACTTGTACCTGTGGCTGTATTTCTTCAATTGGGCTTGCTTGGGAAGAAGTTGATGGGCCAGAGACCATATGGACAGCAGCTCTGTCTGCAGTAACCCAACAAGTATGGCATATGCGACTAGGTACTTCTATCTGCAACAAACAATACATAATCATTGAAGTATTAAAAAACTCAATTTGACTTACAACAAAAGCACATAAAACAAATGTAAACTGATTCAACTTACAGCTCTAGGTAATAGGTATAATCCACTCTTGAATAACATTATAAATTCTCAATTCGCGAGGTGAGGTGGTGTGAAGTAAATGGCTGACTCTAGATGCAAGTGGACATCCACATCGGAGACAAACACTACGGTGGCCAAGATGTCTAGGTTCACCATGAGGTGGTCTTTGAGCCAAGTCCCAGCAAGCTTGGCAAACATGGTCACTGCTGTTTACCTGAAAAATGGAAAAAGTTTTTAATATCAGTTAACATGATTACTTTTTTTTAAACCAACCGACTCTGTCCGATAGTTATTTAATTCAAATTCAAATCATTTATTTGGTTGAATATGGGTACATGAGGTGATACATAGAACAGAAGATATTTAAACCATATCCTACCTGAATAGGTGTGCAAATATCTATTACAATAAAAAAAATTATATCTTAGTTCAATGTAATGTAAATCTTCATATGATTTTTAAATGTTTACCTATTCATACTTTATTATTTTGTAAATGTAATCGTGAAGGAAAACATCGTGAAGATTGCAAGCCAGCGTGGTAGACCCTGGTGAGCTAATAAACAGGAGGTGAGTAAGTACTTACAGATTGTGGTGCACGCCATTGACGAATCACTGCTAATATCATTTCGTCATCTAAAGCTCGATGACCCAGTGTATTACAGCGACTAGTCGCTATGCCACAATTTACACAACGATCCATTGTGATAATATCCAATCGGTAGGCTGGTCGTAGAATCCAAAAAAACAAGTCCAAGTCCAACGTAAAAGCGAGGCTCTCCGTGTCCGGTATGGCAGCAAGGGTCGTACAAGAAGCAAGATCAGAAGTCCGTAGAAAGAAAGCAGGGGTCAAAGAAAATATCAATAGAACTATGGGAGGAAACACACTCAAAACGCACACGCACTCTAAACGATACGAAACGAGTGACTGACTGACATGTCACCATAGACTAAAAATACAATAATCGATTGGCAAACGTGAATCGATTTTAACATTTATCTTTATAGATATTGAATTTGTTTAAACTGTTTAATACGTTAATTCTAATAATTAATGTATTTGAATTAATCATCTGGTAAAAGCATCTTTTAAATAGTATGAACTCTGTCACGATAGTCGATTATAATTTAATCGATATTCCATTTTGTTCGTAGCCATAACTTAATTTTTGGATTTCTCAATTTCCTGATTGTAAAATGGGCTGATATTTCACATTTTGTAATAGAAAAATATAACCTTTTTTTTTAACCATACGTCAACTTATTACAATCAGGCCCAGAAATCCCCGTCTCCTTTAAATTTTTATAGCCCTAACTTAAGTAATGATAGGTTTCTCATACAAACTTTCATCCCCTATATCCCCCCCTTTGGGGTTATTTTTGAGACAAAAAGTAGCCTATGTCCTTCCTTGGGATGCCATCTATCTCCTTGCCAAATTTTATCGAAATCTGTTCAATGGTTTAGGCGTGAAAAGGTAACATACAGACAGACAGACAGACAGAGTTACTTTCGAATTTATAATATTATAGTATTATAGTATATAGTATATAGTATGAATATGAATAGTATGGATTATATAGTATGGATATTAACAGTATAATAATAGTATTAATAGTATGAATAGTATGGATGTACGAAAAAATCGACATCTTTTTAATACTAGAATCAACCATTTTCAGATTATCTAAAGTACATACATCTTTTATGGGGTAGTGTGTTAAATGTTACAACAAAATACCTTGTGATATATTTCAATTAAATGAAAGATTTAAAACTGATATTAAAAGTACACTTTGTAAACAAGCATATTACAAATTAGAGGATTCAAATTCAAAAGTCATTTATTCAAACTAGGCTGAGAATCAGCACTTTTCGAAGGTCAAAATTACATAAGACAGTCCCCCAAAACGCCCACCCTTCACCACTTCCTAGTGCGTTAGCTGGGAAGAAGAAGTGGCGCAACAAACTCCCCAGCAGCACAGCTATCTGTTTAGTTAGAAGAAAAAAAAAGATTCTATATAATAGTATTCAAAATAATTTACATTACGCAACACAAAACATAATTTAAATTATTAGCCATATGTTAGCTAGCACACGCCAATATACCAAACAAAATCATCGAGAAATATACTCAGGCAAAAATAAAAACAAAACGTAAACAGAACTTAATATCTAAATAAAAGCCTCCAGGCATGAAGGGCGTGCCCGCCTACATATAGTTGTAACTGGCAGTTATAAATGATAAACTAGGACCATCGAGGTAAAATAAATTAAAAAAACAGTTAATAACTTAAATTTAGTTAATAATAAATAATAATGTTCAATTGTCGAGGTCACTAGCTAACCACATAATGCAATACAACTCATTAAAAAAACATTGTAATTAGAAGAATATGTCAACAATAAATTAAAATAAAGTTAAAATAGCTTGACTTATAAAGTCAAATAAAAAAATCTATTATATAAACTCATATAACTTGTCAGTAGGTAATCTGGAGAAAAAACATAAACATTGTCTTGAGTTAATCACAGCGACCAACTATTCTTATCATTTAAGTAGTCGTTGATAGAATAGTATGCCTTTGAATAAAGCTTGGATTTTACTTTCGTTTTAAACGCATTAACAGGAAATTCTAGCAAAGAAGAGGGAGCTTGTTATAAAAGGTTATACCAAGCCCAACAAATGAGCTATGAACCTTATGAAGCCGGTGAAAGGGAGCTCATAGTTTGTCCTTATTTCTAGTGTTAACATTGTGAAAATCACTGTTTTTAGTGTATATTTTGCCTAATCAAAAAAAAATAACAGGAATGTTTTATTTCATTATAACACGTTGTACATTATACAGTTGGTGGCCAATATATAAGATGTTGGCGAAGATGAATTGAGATGCCACCGTGAGGATACCAATATATTTGAAAAATCTCTCAGAGAAACTCTGGCACCTAGCTGGTAAATAGCTCGAACAGCTCGTTTTTGTAGGACAAATATATTTTGAATATCAGCAGCTTTGCCCCACAGCAGAAGACCGTAGGATATAACGCTATGAAAATAACTAAAATAGACCTACCGAGCTGTATCGACGTCAGTGTATTGTCTTACTTTCCTGACGGCGTATGCGGCCGAACTGAGCCTTCCCGCTAGGCTCGATATATGTGGGCCCCACTGAAGTTTGGCATCTACTGTTATGCCCAGAAAAACTACCACTACTAAAACAGTTTACAGATTCAAGCACCTCTTTATCTAAGACGACTAGCAGTGCCCGCGACTTCGTCCGCGTGGAATAGTGACTTTGGGAGGTATAGTGACTTTCAGGATTTATTTATTTATTTTAAAACTTCTGTACAATAATAAAATGTACAAAGACTTTTTGCCTTATGCATTCTCTGCCAGTCAACCTTTGTGTGATGGTGAGATAATATGGTAGATGCACAGTTTTAGGTTATTCTCAAAAAACTCATAACCAATGATATACGTATTAAAGTACTTCTGCGTAAACTATATTTTTAGTTTTGTCTTCCGGCAGAAGTATAAATTGATTTTCAACCGAACCAGATCTCGACAGAGCAACATATAGTTGCCCGTGCGAAAAACACTCTTGGCGTAAATCTATTCCAACGTACTTAAATGTTTGTCCCTGGGTCTTATTAATTGTTACCGCAAACGATATCTTCACCGGAAATTGAATTCGCTTAAAGTAAAAAGGCAAATCCGTTGGTATCATAGGTATGCGAGGTATCAGCACTGTTTGCCCTACTGCTGGACCAGTCAATACTGTAGCACCAATCACATTATCGCGAAGGAATTTTACTTGGAGTCTGGTCCCGTTGCATACATTTGGTGGTTTAAGATTCCTTAGCAGCACAATTGGACAGCCAGTTTTTAATTTGAGTGAATGTGAGGGAAGGCCACCCGGATTTAAAGAATTTAAAAATTCTTGTAGATAATGTAGCGCATCTTCTTGATCCATTACTTTATCAATGGACATGTAGTTCACGCTATCTCCTGGAAGTTTACCCAGTATCATGTTATTGAACATATGCCTTCTTTCATACATGGTGACGTCCCCTCATGACCGCCCACCACATCATACATGCGCGCGCAATACTTAATACTTATTTGGCTACAACAAATATCGCGCTATCTTTTGAATGAAACATCCGAATTGAATAATTCTAAGTTCTAGAAAGGTATTGAATTCGTCTTGAATATGAAGTAATTTATTTTGATAAGGATTAATACCAAGGTACAAAATAAAGAGTTTTGAAGCGACGGCATTTTAATTATTTATAAAAATAAAAGAAAACACTTATTGTGAGATAACTACAATAGTTAGACATATGGCGATATTTTTTGTAGACAATAATATGTTCTGCAAAGTGGTAGTACATTGTTTTGTTCTATAATCAATATTTTTCGCAGCGCCCGCGGTGTAAGGATTTTTTCGAGTAATTTTTTTACACTTTGGGTTACATTATTGGACTTTTAGTAAGGATCCCTATTTTTTTTGAAAATATAATATAGCCTATAGCCTTCCACGATAAATGCACTATCCTACACTGAAAGAATTTTCAAATCGGACCAGCGGTTCCTGAGATTAGCGCGTTCAAACAAACAAACAAACAAACTCTTCAGCTTTATAATATTACTCGTAGTATAGATTTATTTCCGACTTGCTAGACAAAAGTTGTGATAGCTCGGTTAATTCTCGTATACGTGTTATAAAAATAATTTATAGCCTATATATAGCACTCAGGAATAATGAAGCTTTCTACCAGTGAAATTTTTTTTTGAATTGGATCATTAGTTCCAGAGATTACCCTCTACATACAAACATACAAACTTACAAACTTTACCTCTATATAATATTAGTGTAGATGTGCCTTTACAAAATATTGTTAAACATTTTATCTACTCTCATATCGTGAAATTCGAATTATAAACTTCAAAATGTCTTTATATTGACATACTTTATAAACACAATACAGAAATTTAAAAATATAATCATATTAGAACACTTCTTCTCTAACAAAAGAATGTTATAATAGTAGATTGTTTGCCAAGGGAGCAAACAACTAATTTTTATGGCGAGAGTGTTTCTTTGAATCCAGAGCGGAGCGAAGGATTCTAGAGTAGAATCCCGAATAGTAGAGTGGAATCCTGAGTGTAGCGAGAGATTCAAAGTACGTCCCTCGAGCTTTTTTTTTTTTTTTTTTTTTTTTGGGTGGGAAATCTTAAAAAGCTTAAAATAGTGTTGCTCCCGAGGTGAACACTCTATTAGAAAAAGAAACGTGTGCGGTCCGATCCCCGTCAGGAACGAACAAACGTTTCAGTCTAAGCCTAAAACGGTTAAGTACGGGGTACCTCAAGGAAGTATTCTTGGTCCACTTTTGTTCATAATATACGGGGTGTCAGGGACATACGCGAAGCCGGTTACCATGGATTCAGTACATGATTCTGAACCCCCCTGCGTTGAAATTTTTCGTTGGTTATTTAAAAAGGAAACAGCTGCTCCATACAATTTGACCGCATAGGTATTGCACTTTTCTATGAAACAGCAGATTTAAAAAAAAATAACCGACGAAAAATTTCAACGCAGTGGGGTTCAGAATCAAAATCAAATCAAAAGTCATTTATTCAAACTAGGCTGAAAATCTGCACTTTTCGAACGTCAAAATTACATAAGGCAGTCCCCCAAAACGCCCACCCTTCACCACTTCCTAGTGCGTTAGCTGGGAAGAAGAAGTGGCGCAACAAACTCCCCAGCAGCACAGCTGTCTCTTCAGTTAGAAGAACAAAAAAAAGATTATATATAATAGTATTCAAAATAATTTACATTACGCAACACAAAACATAATTTAAATTATTAGCCATATATAAGCTAGCACACGCCAATATACCAAACAAAATCATCGAGAACTATACTCGCGTCGATGTCCCTGCCACCCTGTATATTAATGACCTCCCGAAAGCCATAAACCATGACATGATACTATTTGCTGATAACAGTACAGCTATTTTCATTGACGAGGATCAATATAAATATGAAATTAATGTAAATAATTCCCTAGAATGCATCATAAATTGGTTAAATGTCAACAATCTTAAAATGAACTTAGAAAAAACATGCTATATTTATTTTGCGAATATAAATAAAAAACCAAAGAACTTAAACATAAAATACAAAGGTGAAACTGTAAAAGAAGTAAAGACCACCTAATTTCTTGGCGTACATATTGACTCTAGACTAAATTGGAAAATACAGGTTGACCATGTTTGCAAAAAACTAAATCAGTTTGCATAAGCCCTCTACATGTTAAGAAAAGTGACAAATGAGATAACTTTACTAAGTGTTTACCATTCATATGTAGGCTCTGTACTAAAATATGGTATCCTATTCTGGGGTAATTCAACGAACAGTGAGTGTGCTCTAAAAGCACAAAAAAGTGCATTAGAAGCATATGCGGACTTAGCCAGATTGATACATGTAGACCAGTTTTCAAAAGGTTGAAAATCTTAACCCTACCTTCATTATACATATTTGAAGTGGCAATGATGATAAAACGCGATATGGATAAGTATGAAACGTTGAGAAGTGCGAGACACAAAACTGAACTTAAAGGCATTAAATGTAGAACAGTAAAATTTAAATCGAGTGTATTTGGTATTGGAGTTAGAACAAACTTCTAAACTGTATTAAAAGAATATCTCATCATCAAATACTTTTAGATAAAAGCTCAAAGAATTTCACGTATATAAAACGTATTATTCAATTAACGAATTTCTTAATGACCGAATTATTGACTAAAATTGTTTTTGACTTATTAAATGTAAATTATATGACCGTAATAATTATGTCTAATAATGAATGAGTATGAGGTCGACTAAAACTTGACATGTTAAACTTATTTTAATTATATTTTTCGGCCTTATTAATGTAAATTTTATAATTATGTCTAATGAATGTAAAATTACCAATGCAATGGATAATAACCACCAACAATTAATAGTGTAATTGTATTATTATTAATTATTCTTTAACATAGCCAATAACCTTGACCTACAATAAATATTGTACACCCCATGGGTTTGTTACAGTGACACAATAATGCTTATTTTAAGAACTATTCCTTCTCATGTATAATTTAAAACAAAAACAACATTTTCACAGCCACCATCTTGGATTCACATTTTGACCTCAATATCGGCTTTAGCACCCTCGGAAAAGTATGAAAACGACACCACAACCATGACGAAAAATTTTAAAATTTTCGCAGCCGCCATCTGTGATTTTCATTTTGACCTTATTCACACTTCCTCTCTCTCTTGCCAGCCTGTTACTTGTTTAAACAATGGTCGTGATTGATCTCTTTGGTGATTGCAACTTTTACTAACAATATCCACATTCCAAATTCAAATCATTTTTAGTGCCTAGGGATTAAAAATAAATTTTGGTCCCTGTTTACGAAGAATAAACTAAGTCTTTTTGAATAGATTTGATAAAATAGTAGATTGTTTGCCAAGGGAGGAAACAACAATTTTTAAGGCGAGAATGTTTCTTTGAATCCAGAGCGGAGCGAAGCCGCCGTCTTGGATTTTCATTTTCACCTCACTGTCGGCTTTAGCACCCTCGAAAACTATGAAAACGACACCCATGACAAAAAAAATAAAAATACCAGTCGCCATCTTGGATTTATATTTTGACCTCACTATCGGCTTTAGCACCCTCGAAAACTATGAAAACCACACCAACGATGAAAAATTTGAAAATTTTGGATTTTCATTTTGACCAAATTCACACTTTCTCTCTCTCTTGCCAGCCTGTTACTTGTTCATATAATGTTCGTGATTGATCTCTGTGGTGATTGGAACTTTTACTAACAATATACACATTCCAAATTAAAATAACTTTTAATCCCTAGGGATTAAAAAGCAATTTTGATCCCTGTTTACGAAGAATAAACTAGCTCTTTTTGAATATACTCTTATGTGATAAAAAACGTTTTTTTTACCATTACGATACCTGGCAAATCCAAGGAGTTTCCATCAATTATTTTTTTGTAAAGGAAAGTTTAAGCGCCCGCTGCCCATGCGCTGTGATGTGCTGGATTTTGGCGCCATTCATACATTTGTTGTACTGAATATTAGCGCATTTTTTTAAAAGCGCGCTAGTTGCTGTTGGCACGCAGGCAGCCACATTGCCTACCAGTAAAAATGTCAAAATCTTTAGTGGCTGCACTGAAATTTATGTGCGCAGTGGCGGACCACGTGGCGGTGAGAGTGAATGTTACTTTTACAATACATACGTATATACACTCACGCCTTCTTCCCATGGCGGCAGGCAGGCACTACAGAACGCCACCTGCTAAAATGGTTACATACTCCTTTTGCCTCGTTAACGTTCATATATCTGGTCATACACGCACGCCGCTTGCGAGTACCACGCACCTGACCTTGCTGAAGAACATCACCAATAAGGTCAGTATACTTATGTCCTCCTAGGGCATCCTCCCAGCGTTTCCACTCACACCTTCCTTGTACTTCCATAATACTTCTTAAAATCACAAAGAACTAATATAACTGGAATGCTGTTGCCATGTCCCAACCTGCTGATGACAGTAAAATAAAACAACATTTAAGGATTTAGTAAAAATATTATAGGTAGGTAATTAGATGTATGAAATGCAAAGTTTATCATAATGTAATTTTTTTTCAAATAGTAAGCAACTCCAAATAACTTAATGTCTGTGGTTTATATTCTAATTTTACTTACCTTATTTTAATGGTGTGTGGTAGTTATATTATGATGCCAAACACGATGCATTATAGAACTCATGGGGATTTCCTAGGTGATCCATCTCTTTCATTATCCCATAAGTATAATAACAGTTACAATAAAGCTATGACAGAGCCCTTCCTTCTGCCTGAAATACTTGATGCCAGTAAGTATGAAATATAACAATATACATTAGATTTTGCATAAGCAGGTAGCATGTGTTTTAAAAGTTTACTTGATCAACACAAACAGGGGCGTCTTAACCATATTGTGGGCCGGGTTGCGAAAACCAGACTGCAACACCCCTTTCAACGAAAAAAAAAAACTTTATTTTTGTTCCTTTTTTTTAAGTAATGCTCTACAGAAGTGAGATCTCACTTCTGGCCCATGTCTAAAATCTACAATCCCCAAACATAGGGATTTGTGCACAAAAAGTTCACAAATCCCCATCGGTTTAAAAACTAGTAGTTCTGGAAACAGTAGACCTCGCGAGCACAAACTTTTTTGCAACAATTAATATACCACTAAAGTTATTTAAAATTGGATATTAACATGGTATAAAGCCCGTTTTAAATAACTTTAGTAGTGAAAATAACCATGTCAGATTAAAATCCTGATGTCAGCACCAACTGACGGGGTCCGTTAGGGCCAATGCCTGCCAAGGTTGTGAGTTTGTCCGAAAGGTACGAGTATATCGTGGCCCCGGCACATAGGCAACGGAAGGAACACGGGTGGGTTAGTCAGTAAAAGTCTGACACGCCCTCCCGCTCAGCCCAGAGCGGAAGAAGTTATTTGACAATTTTCCACAAAAAAAAAAAAAAAACCTATAATTAACACCTATACCCATCCAAGTTAAAAAAAAACCGACTACGGCTGTAGGTTGCTAAAAAGCAATGAAGGCAAGACGATAATTAAACAGAAATAAACTAACCCACAACTAACCAACTACCTACTATCTGTTAAACACGTGACTTTACTTTTGTAGCTACTTTACACCTAACAAAACTCAGTCACACAAAATGTTCGACGGGACCTAACCATTTGGCGAGCGACAACGACAGCGTGATATAGCGGTGCACAGTATCCATCCAGCCATTTTTTTTTTTTTTTTTTTTTTGGGTGGGAAATCATCAAATGACTCCTCCCGAGTGTCAGTCCCTGAGTGTCAGACTTTTACTGACTAAAACCCACCCGTGTTCCTTCCGTTGCCTGTGTGCCGGGGCCGCGATATCCCTTTCGGACCAACTCGCAACCCTGGCAGGCATTGGCCCTTACGGACCCCGTCAGTTGGTGCTGACATCTCTTTGAGGCGCGCGTGGAACACAACGCGCCGTCGACCCGGGCCTGGTCCTAATCGGACGGCGAGCTACCCATTGCCCACCGTCCGCAAGCCCGCGCCTACGGTGGCCGGAAGTCGGCTCGCAACTCCCGACGCCCGGGGCGTCTCCTGCGGCGACTAGGGGCGCGAGGGCGCGCATCTTGCATTTCCCTCGCGCGCTCCGCCTCCTCCTTCGCGAGCATTACTGCTTCGCAGAAGGAAGTGACGGCTTCCCATGCACTCTCGCTCCGGACCATGGCCTGAACCAGGGCCGGACGCGAGAGATCGCCGCTGCCGATCGCCTCCGTGAGGACACGGCGGTGCCCCGCCCAAGCCGGGCAGACCTCCACCGTATGCTCCACCGTGTCCTCCGAGCGATCCACACAATGGTAACACCCGGGCGTTTCCTCCCGCTTTATCCTGAACAGGAACCTCCCGAAACAACCGTGTCCGGTGAGGACCTGCGTCAGGCGGAAGGTGAGGACGCCGTGGCGCCTCTCTAGCCACTCCTCAAAGATCCATCCAGCCATCAAGTGATCTTATTGTAAAAAGATTTAGAGAATTCAGAACATTATTTACAGAATTTTCTAGTTTTGTCATGAGAAGGTAGTCCCGGGTGCTCCATCAATCCCTACCTAGTAGTTAAAGGGCCGATATCATTGGTAGAAATCTAAAAGTTAGTAATTTACTGCATTTGGAGGAGCTATTCTGCTCATCACGGAGGAAGATCCTCCTCTGATATTCAACAAATTTTTATGAGACCAACTTAAAGTTACTATCTTTCAAATAATCGGATCTCAGGACGTTACTGCAACCTACATAAGGACTCTTAACCTATTTTCCTAACTAAGCCACATTATTACACACAGCTTTACAATAATATTAATACGTAGGGTAATAAAATAAAAAAAATGATATCTCGTGATTGTTTAGTAAAATCTCTTCCACTTCTTGAGGCATCCAGACACATATTTGAAGACATTCGTAATAGATTTTTGCTTTATTTGTTTGCGTCACTATTTTTCATCATTACAGAAAACTATTTTATAGTTATAAAGCTGTTATGAGCGTCTTAATAAATCAAAAACTATTATATTCACTCAGTGAAATCTCCAAATACGTAGCGTATTTAGATGTTTCACTGAGTGATTTTGATATAATAAGCATCGTTATTTACGAGATTTTTTTTTTAATAAAAGGGGCACGCACCACTATACTTAGGTAAAGACTAAACAAAAGTTCTCAAATAATGAATTACAAAGTAACCATTTAAGTAAAAGTAATTTAAAAGATTATACATATTTTGTAGTAAAGTTTAGACTATAATATGATATGACAAAAACATTTTACACTTACGCAGGTGCGGTCCCAGTATTAGGCTATTAATTTAGCCATTACTTTAATTTGTTTGATTATAAAAATAATCAATGAGTCCTTACCTCCGTAAGAAATAAATACTTCGTGATTCTTATACTTATAATATGTTGGTTGTATTTTATTTTTAAACCGATGGGGATTTGCAAACTCTTGTCCTCAAATCCCCATTGATGGGGATCGTCAATGGGGTTTAGTGGAATAACCCCCAGTAACGTATCTTCATTTACCTTTTCTGCAAATTAACTTTACTTTACTACTACGTTTACAAAGATCTTCTATCATGGATTTCCAAGTAAACTTACTGTCGATGGTGCCTAATACCTAAAAACTTAGCATTATTAAATTCTTCTATTTTATGGTTATTATAAGTTACCTCAATATTTGGATGTGGTTGCCGTTGATGAAAGTGCATCACCTTAGTTTTATTTAGGTTAATTACGAGATTATTATTATTCATCCAATGGATGTTAATGAGAAGGGATTTCTTAATATCATTTTGATAGGTTGTCACATTATTACATTTTATAACAGCTGCGCTATCATCGGCGAATAGGATCATTTTCTGTCGTATTATTTTTGGCAAATCATTTACATATATACTCGTATATCAAAAATAATAACGGCCCTATCACGCTACCTTGGGGCACGCCATATCTTAAGTGTCTTGGTTTTGATCTATATACTCGTATGATCTGCGTTTTAGTCTTATGACATATTCTAGATATTTCCGTGTATTGATATCTGTCACTAAGGTATGATTCAATAAGTTTCAGAACATTGCCCCTTTTTTTTTTGAGGGTGGGAAATTATCAAATGACTTCTCCCGCTCTGGGCGGGAGGGTGTGTCAGACTTTTACTGACTAAAACCCACCCGTGTTCCTTCCGTTGCCTGTGTGCCGGGGCCCGGCAGGCATTGGTCCTTATGGACCCCGTCAGTTGGTGCTGATATCTCTTTGAGGCGCGCGTGGAACACAACGCGCCGTCGACCCGGGCCTAGTCTTTATCGGACGGCGAGCTACCCATTGCTCACCGTCCGCAAGCCCGCATCGGAAGTCGGCTCGCGACTCCCGATGCTCGGGGCGTCTCCTGCGGCGACTAGAGGCGCGAGGGCGCGCATCTTGCATCTCCCTCGCGCGCTCCCCCTCCACCTTCGCGAGCATTACTGCTTCGCAGAAGGAAAGTGACGGCCTCCCATGCACTCTTGCTTCGAACCATGGCCTGAACCAGGCCCGGCCGCGAGAAATCGCCACCGTCGATCGCCTCCGTGAGGACACGGCGGTGCCCCGCCCAAGCCGGGCAGACCTCCACCGTATGCTCCGCCGTGTCCTCCGGGCGATCCACACAGTGGTGACACCCGGGCGTTTCCTCCCGCCTTATGTAGAACAGGAACCTCCCGAAACAACCGTGTCCGGTGAGGACCTTCGTCAGGCGGAAGGCGAGGACGCTATGGCGCCTCTCAAGTCACTACTCAAAGAGGGGACTTATCGCCGCAATTGTGGCGTGCCCAGCGCTGGGTTGCGACAATCGCACTCTCCATGCCGCCATGAGATCCCGCCGGAGCTCTGTCCGCTGTGCCGTGATTTCTCGCGGCAGCGGACTTACGCCCCGGCGTTTCGCCTTCTCGCGACACTCCCAGATGTGCGCGAGGACTTTTGCCTCCAGATCCCATGGCGGTAGTCCGGCAAGGAGGCTCGCCGCCTCACGGGAGACCGTGCGGTATCCTCAGACCAGCCTAATGGCCATGACCCTTTGGGACGCGTTCAATCGGCGGGCTGGTCGCAGCCTTATAGAACGCGCCCACACTGGTGCCCCGTAAAGGGCCATGGACCGCACGACCCCCGCGTAGAGCCTCCGGCAGGAGGCGTTCGGACCCCCTAGATTGGGCAGAAGCCACTTCAAAACAGCCCCAGCCCTCTCCAGTTTGGGAGCCAAACGTCGGAAGTGCTCCACAAAGTTCCACCGGCTGTCGAGGACGAGTCCCAGGTACTTCATCCTCGACTCGACACCGATGTGAACCCCTCCTGCGTTATCTGGGAACCCAACAGTGGCGCGTTCCGAGGACCATAATAACAGATGGCCTCGGACTTGAGCAAGGCCACCTCGAGTCCCAGTTGCCGGATCCTATCGACGATTGTCGCAACCCAACGTGTCGCCAGTTCGGCCGCCGCCTCATACGACTTCCCCTGCACCAGGACCAGTGTGTCATCTGCGTAGCAGACTACGCTGACGCCGCTAGGGAGGTCGGCGCGCAGCACCCAGTCGTAGCCGATGTCCCACAGATGCGGCCCCAGGACCGATCCCTGCGGAACACCGCACGACATCTCTCACCGGTTCCACTCTCCGTGGTGACCAGGGTAGATGACGGCCCTGTCCGTCAGACAGACAGAGGTAGGACGGCATCCGGTGATACCGGAGTGCCTCCCTAATGCAACTCCAGGGCAGGGTATTGAAGGCATTGGCGATGTCAAGAGACACCCCCAAGACGACCCCACCCCGGGCAACAGCATCCCTCGTCGTGAGGGCTCGAACGCGCATGATGGCATCCAACGTAGAGCGCCCCTTGCGGAAAACAAACTGGCTCTCCGCCAAATCCGGCCCCACTCACACTACAAGGTGGTTTGCAATTACACGCCCCCTAAGTCGAGGCCCGTGAGCCTCTAAGGCCAGAACCCAGGCTTTTCCAGGTAAGCCGTCGGGTGGTATTTTTGGCACTCAACCTACGTATCGCCACTCTCACATCTACCTCGGTCACCTCCGGAGATTCGTCGTCGTCGTCACTGGTGTGGTCTGCATCGGGTACCGCAGGAGGCGGAGCCATGGGCGAGTATTCTCACCACGTCCTCCACGAGCTGGGGCCGGAGACTCTGCGTCAGCGGGGGAGCCCATGGGAGGAGCTTATCTCTCACCCATTTGTATGGGCGTCCCCACGGGTCTCTGTTAAGAGTCTCCAGCGACTCCTCGCGGGACAGTCCTCTGGCCCGCTCGATCTCCGCTCGGAGGGCGGTCTTCGCCGCTCTGTACCCGTCGTACAGCTCCGCCTCAATGGCTTCCGTATCCGGAGGGCGGATACGGAGCCTGCGGTGCCTGGAGTACCGGTGGCGCGCAGCAACGCACGCCGCGCGTAAAGCGGCCAGCTCACGCGACCACCAGCACACCTGGCGCCGAGCACGTCCGGGCTGGACCCGGGGCATTGCCACGTCACATATTTCGGACATGGTCTCCCGGAATCACTCCGCCTCGTCATTGATGTCGGCAGGCCTGTCCGGTGATGACACCCAGGCCTGCACGATCGAGGCTTCCAGGAGTAGCTCCCGGTCCAGCTGCTTCAGCGCCCACCGCGGACCACTCGGGGTCTGTCGGACCGGCGTGCCCGAGGTCTGGGCGGAGACGTCAAACCGGATGTACCGGTGATCGAAGTAGGTCTCAACCTCCTCCATAGAACATTGCCCCTTATGCCATATCTATGTAATATGTATTATGCAGTAATATCTTGTGATCCACATAGTCAAATGTCTTTGTCATATCAGTAAAGATTGCACATACTGGATTATTTTTATCTACTGATGTCATAATATTAGATAATAAATCGTACAGTGCCTAATTAATAGTATGATTTTTACGAAATCCTTTTTGTTCATTACTGAATAGGTTGAACTTTTCAAATTACATATAAATTGAATTATAAATTACTTTTTCCGATATTTTTGAAAGTACTGGGAGTTTTGCTACCGAGCCTATAATTTTTGACATCTGTTTTGTCGTTTCTTTTAAATAAAGGTTTAATGATAGCTTTTTTTAGACTTTTCGGAAATATGCCATCAATTATGTGTGCGAGAGGTGCTGCTATAGTAGATACACCATCATAACCAATCGTGTTTGTATTTTTTAGATTAGCAATTATTTCAATAATATCATTCGTTGAATCAGGTAACATAAATAGGGTTTATGCTGTCAAATTTCCAATATCATTTAGATTAATCAACTTCATGTCATTTTGTGTATAATTTTCGATTTCGTTAACCAAGTAGTTATTGAATTAATTAGATATGTCAATAGGATTCGTTATAGAAAGTTATTGTATCATGCGGCAAGCTTGATTTAGATTTTTGATGATAATTTTACTGTACAAAGTGCGTTTGTAAGGAAAAGCGCCATTCGCGGTGGATCTTTAGTTCTTGTTTCAAACAAGTTGAAATGTAAACAACGTTTAGATTTAGTTAATATTTCCATCGAGCGCACTATTGAGTTGTCTTGTGTTGAACTCGAGCGATACGTTATAATTTGCGTTTATCGGCCCCCTGTGGTGATTTTATTAGTTTCGAATCGGTAATGGAAGATTCACTCAATAGGTTAAAATCAAGTAATAAAAGTATAATTTTATGTGGAGATTTTAATATTAATATTTTAGATGTTACTCCATAAGTCTAATCTGTTTAGGTCTTATAATTTA
This sequence comes from Agrochola macilenta, assembly GCA_916701695.1. NCBI lineage: Eukaryota > Metazoa > Arthropoda > Insecta > Lepidoptera > Noctuidae > Agrochola > Agrochola macilenta. The sequence continues at coordinate 387,676 of OU753554.1, read as the reverse complement.
ATAAACTTTTTTTTTGAACCTACTATGATCACGGCATCTTCTTCAACTTGTCTAGATAATATATTTAGTGATTGTGATGCCAAAAATAAAATAGTGTTAAGTGACTTAACGTCTGACCACTGTGTTTTATTAGCTAGCTTCCCCATGCCATTACATAAAAAGCCGCATAAAATAGAATGCAGGCCTTATACAGCTTCACAGAGGCGATCGGCAGCGGCGATCTCTCGCGTCCGGCCCTGGTTCAGGCCATGGTCCGGAGCGAGAGTGCATGGGAAGCCGTCACTTCCTTCTGCGAAGCAGTAATGCTCGCGAAGGAGGAGGCGGAGCGCGCGAGGGAAATGCAAGATGCGCGCCCTCACGCCCCTAGTCGCCGCAGGAGACGCCCCGGGCGTCGGGAGTCGCGAGCCGACTTCCGGCCACCGTAGGCGCGGGCTTGCGGACGGTGGGCAATGGGTAGCTCGCCGTCCAATTAGGACCAGGCCCGGGTCGACGGCGCGTTGTGTTCCACGCGTTTAGTCAGTAAAAGTCTGACACTCCCTCTCGCTCCGCCCAGAGCGGGAGGAGTCATTTGATGATTTCCCAACCAAAAAAAAAGGCCTTATACAGCTAGTCGTTGCAATAAGTTTAAAAATAATATAGCTCACAGAATTACACCATCTATAGTAGAACACGAGAATCCCAATGAAATCTATGGAGCCCTTTTTGATGTTGTGCAAAAAGAGTACCAATCTACTTTCAAGTCCAAAACTATTCAAATAAATGGCACCTCCGTTGGCTTTAACCAATGGGCCACTCCAGGAATTTATAAAAGTAGAGCGAGATTATACGAGTTATATGGTTTGAAAAAATATAGGTTTGATACTCCTTTCCTAGAGTATGTCAAAAATTATTCAAAATTATTTAAAAAGGTGTGTGTTTTTGCTAAATCTAAATTTTTAAGCGATACAATTAAAAAATCCAATAATCAAGTAAAAACCACTTGGAAAATTATTAACAATGAAACGGGTAAGTCGGTTAAACAAGATAAACAACTTGAGATTATGGTCGACAATAAATTAGTTAATAAAGCAGCTGACGCAGCTGAGGCGTTTAATGAGTTTTTTGCCAACATACCTGTAACTACCACTCGCTCCTTAAATTCATCCCCGTCTAAAGCGGAAAACCTTTTGCTTAGTAGTGTAAAAAATGTCAAAATAGTCCCTTATTTAGCTTCGAACATGTAACGCCTCGTGATGTAGTTAATGTTTTTAACACACTCAAGTCAAAAAACACTGGTGATTACTGGGGCATCTCCATTAAACTTTTAAGTAATATAATAGACATCGTAGCCCCCTATCTAGCTGTTACTTTTAATAAATGTGTTGATTTAGGAACTTTACCTGACCTTTTGAAGAATAGTAAAGTCATACCATTATTTAAATCAGGTAATAAAAGTGACGTTGGCAATTTCAGGCCTATTTCTGTCTTACCAGCATTTAGCAAAATATTGGAAAAGTTAATACTCAAGCAGTTGCTTAGACATTTTAATTTAAATAGCCTCCTTCAAAATGAACAATATGGCTTTACAAAAGGTCACATATTTAACGCATGGGAGAACTGGCAAAATGCTATTGGGGTTTTCTGTGATCTCTCCAAAGCCTTTGATTGCGTGCACCATGACACGTTTTTGCGTAAACTGCGTCATTATGGTGTGCAAAACGAAACTCTCAACGTTTTAAATTCGTATTTACATAATAGGTCTCAATGTGTAAATGTTGATGGTGTGAAATCTTCTGGGCTACCAGTTCAGTTAGGTGTACCTCAAGGCTCAATACTGGGTCCATTCTTGTTCATAGTGTATATCAATGACTTAAAATTCTATTTAAAGGGTATCTGTGAAGTTGTACTGTTTGCAGATGATACCTCTCTTATTTTTAAAGTAGACAGGAATAGACAAGATTTTGACGATGTAAACAGTGCACTCTCAATGGTTACGGATTGGTTTACGATAAACAACCTAGTTCTAAATACTAAGAAAACGAAATGTGTAAAGTTTGCCCTACCAAATGTTAGAAATCTAGGTACCAACATCGTCTTAGATAAAGAGGTGCTTGAATCTGTAAACTCGGCGGTTTTTCTGGGCATAACAGTAGATGCCAAACTTCAGTGGGGCCCACATATATCGAGCCTAGCAGGAAGGCTCAGTTCAGCCGCCTACGCCGTCAGGAAAGTAAGACAATACACTGACGTCGATACAGCTCGGTTAGTCTATTTTAGTTATTTTCATAGCGTTATGTTCTACGGTCTTCTGCTGTGGGGCAATGCTGCTGATATTCAAAATATATTTGTTCTTCAAAAACGAGCTGTTCGAGCTAGGTGCCAGAGTTTCTCTGAGAGATTTTTTCAAAGATATTGGTATCCTCACGTTGGCATCTCAATTCATCTTCGCCAATATCTTATATATTAGGCAAAATATACACTTATACTCGTACACTAAAAACAGTGATTTTCACAATGTTAACACTAGAAATAAGGACAAACTACGAACTCCCTTTCACCGGCTTCATAAGGTTCATAACTCATTTGTTGGGCTTGGTATAACCTTTTATAACAAGCTACCCTCTTTTTTGCTAGATTTGCCTTTTAATACGTTTAAAACGAAAGTAAAATCCAATCTTTGTTCAAAGGCATACTATTCTATCAACTACTACTTAAATGATAAGAATAGTTGGTCGCAGGGATTAACTCAAGACAATGTTTATGTTCTTTCTCCAGCTTACGTACTGACAAGTTATATGAGTTTATATAATTGTTTATTGTATTTGACTTTTTAAGTCAAGTTATTTTCATTTAACTTTAATTTATTGTTGACAAAATCTACTCATCACACTGTTTTTTTTTATGAGTTGTATTGCAATATGTGGTTAGCTAGTGACCTCGACAATTGATCATATTATTTACTGTTATTAGTAATTAACTCTTTGGTTATTTATTTTACATCGATGGTCCTAGTTTATCATTTATAACTTCCAGTTACAACTATATGTAAGCGGGCACGCCCTTTATGCCTGGAGGCTTTTTTATTTAGATATTAAATTCTGTTTACGTTTAGTTTTTTTATTTCGGCCTGAGTATAGTTCTCGATGATTTTGTTTGGTATATTGGCGTGTGCTAGCTAACATATGGCTAATAATTTGAATTATGTTTTGTTTTGCGTAATGTAAATTATTTTGAATACTATTATATAGAATCTTTTTTTTTGTTCTTCTAACTGAACAGACAGCTGTGCTGCTGGGGAGTTTGTTGCGCCACTTCTTCTTCCCAGCTAATGCACTAGGAAGTGGTGAAGGGTGGGCGTTTTGGGGGACTATCTTATGTAATTTTGACGTTCGAAAAGTGCTGATTCTCAGCCTAGTTTGAATAAATGACTTTTGAATTTTTAATTTATTTATTATTTACCAGACTGCCTTCGATCTATTTTGAGAGTTCTTTATAAAGTGGTTATTTTGCGACTTCTGGGTTAAACGTATAATTTTTTTAAATGATACAGTATATTTTTTTAAAGTTTGTTTATTGCTTATGTCAGGATTGCAGCTATATTTCCAAAGTAGTTTGCTTTCTACTGCAGATTTTTATCCCACGAGATATCCATTTAGTTTTCCTATTTGTCTTTATGGTGACTGTTTTTTTCGGAAAGCAGTCTATAGAGCATTAGGAAATCATCCATGAACCTATCATAGGAGTCATGGGCCTCTTTAGCATTATATAGTTGCAAGAAGGATAAACATATAAGATGAGCTCTAAATGTCATTAGGTTATCCGTAGAGATCTCTTGCTTTTTGAATTTCCAATGGGTTAATTTACATGTTTTTTCAATAGGCATTGTAAGTATTTGAGACGTGTGATCAGAGAGACCAAAATCTTTTTTTTTTTGCCTTGCATTCTTTTTGATAATTGCGAGCAAAGGTATCGATGCAACTGGGGTGCTAGGACAGGAAACCTCCCCGTGTGCCTGGGGGCTGGAGTTCCCTTACGGATGCGTCCGGGGGGAAGGCCAGTCTCCGGGACGGTGCACCCTGGGGTGCGGGCAATGTCTCCCCATTAGGTACTGCGTGCCTAAGGGGTCTCGTTGCCCGTATGCCAATATCCTGTCGGAGGAGTGAACGCTCTAACGTGTACTCGTAAAGAGCACACGTTGAGCAGCGTTCTAGTGGAAGCGGGCTCGGCGTGCACTAACCCTGCCGTCGGGCAGGCAGGAGGAAGTCTTTTCTCTTTGCCACCATTGGTTTCGTAGCCCCGAAGAGTGTCAAGGTCATGTCTGTGGCATTTGACGGTCTTGGCTTTCGAGGGTCTTGGCTTAACCGCCAGGGTCGCGAGATAGAAAACCTCTATAAAAAGTCACCCCAAACCTCAAAGCGGCGGCGCACCGTGAGGGAGGTTGATAGCTTGACTAATGGGTAGCTTAATTAGTCACTAGTGCGAACCACTATTTTTCGGTTGGTTGGTTGGATATCAGACACAGTAGTTCTGTCGCATTTTGTTTTATTTTTTCTTTAGCATTGTCTGTCATTGGTGAAATCTTAACTCTTATGCCTCTCATAACATTAGTTTATCTATAAGCCGTTAACTGACTACCACGAAACACTTTTCATTATATTATTCACTATATTATTGTAGCACTATACACAGCCGTAATGTATTATTATTTTATCTATTCTTTGCCGGTGTGCGTCTCTTTACTTGTCACAACGATGCCATAGAGTACCATAGATACAATCAAGATAAAATCGACTAATCGATTTAATTGCATAGTCGATGCAAAAATGTTATTTTAACTGTGGCGCCGCGAGCCGACACAGCCGTTGGTCCCGGCTGTCATTCGTGGATCTTTGACGGTCGTTACGAGTCGTTAGAAGCCCGAATCTGACACCAGTCTTACCAAGGGGTATCGTATTACCCAGTTACTGGGTTGTGGAGGTCAGATAGGCAGTCGCTCCATGTAAAATACTGGTATTCAGCTGCATCTGGTTAGACTGGAAGCCGGCCAACATAGTTGGGAAAAGGCTAGGCAGATTGATTGATTTACGAGTATGTTTAGTGTGTTTTTAGTTTAATTTGTGATTTCCTGTGCGAGTCTCAATAAATACGTTTTCTTTCTTTCTTTCTTTTCTATAGATTTTTTACTCGTGGGATTTATAATGGAACAATTTATTAAAATCAAAAACGCGGATGACGTGCCAATATATATTGGCGGAGGAACCGCTTGCCGGCGGCGGCAAATTGAGTCGAGGAGACTCCTGTCCCTCCGGGGACCAGGCTAGGTCCGGGAAAATTCTGGGGGAAACGATCGCGTGGCTATAACTCGGACCGCGCAGGATCGGCGGGACTATCCTCGAGCGAGGAAAGCCTGCCGGTCGCAAAAGTGCCGACGGTGAGGAGAGGCCGAGGTCGCGCGGCGGTGACCTTGAAACTGGGGCGTGGTAATCGGGGTCACATCAAGCAGCCTGATACCCCCCAGGAATCGGCGGGGAGAGTGACCCTGAGGTCTTGTCCGGGGCCTTAACCGAGGAGTCAAAAAAGGGCACGACGGCCCAGGCTGGCACCGCCGTGAACCGTGTCAAGGGAGGAGTGACGAGGCCGCCAAAGTGGCCGCCAAAGTGGCCGCTGGGGGCTCCAATTTGGAGCGAGCGGCCAGGTTTGCGGAGGTCGTAGTGGCTGCGATCAGGAGTGTGGCCTTGAAGAAGTTGCAGGCTTTGAAAGGCAAGGCCATACCTGCAGCCACGGCCTCTATTATGGCGGCAACGGAGGCCCTTCTCCATCTCGGGCCTCCGTCGGACGGTATGTCAGAAATGCGGGCGGAGGTCGCCCGCTTGACAGCCGCCACGGAGCTTTTCCAAAAGCAGAATAAGGAGCTCCGAGCAGACCTGGCCGGGCTCTGTGGAGCCGGCCCCCGCGTTTTGCTGCAATACGGAGCGGTGCAAGGGCAGGGCCCGCCCTTGCCGGCGGTGGACTGGGTTTTGGCCCTGGTACGGAAAGAGCTGGCTGCTTTCAACAGCCGCTTCTCCGTACTGCAGGCCGTGGTCCTGCGCCCTCCGTTAGCGGCGAGCCAGTTGGCCTCGGGCCAGCGGAAGGCGGCATTGTATGCCACCACCACAGCTGCCGCGGCCAAACCAGACCCGTCAGGGCAGAACAGGAGTGGAGCTGCTACACAGGCAGCGAGGGCCCCGGCCACGGCGGTGGTGCTCCGGCCCCGGCCCTGGCAGCGGGAGCTCCGGCCGCGGTAGCGAAACGGCCGCCCCTGCCTCCTAAATCTCCCCAGGCTGGCGCCGAGTGGCAAATAGCTGGGGAGAAGAAGAAGGCGGGCAAGGCCAAAAGGGCGGCCAAAAAGAAGGCGAGGAGGCAGCGGCGCAAGTAGCAAAGCGTCGCGGCTAGGCTCCGCGTCCCGAAGTCCGCAGCTGTAGTGATTACACTACAACCGGAAGCGGAGAAGAAGGGCGTGTCCTATCGCAATGTGCTCTCCAAGGTTGGGGCGGCGGTGGATCTGAAAGAGATCGGCGCCACTCAGGGCATCCGGGTTAGGGTCACTGTGACTGGAGCCCGGATGCTGGAGCTCCCCGGAGTGGCCAGTGGCCCGGCCGCTGACGGCCTGGCTGAAAAGCTCAGGGCGTCCTTAAATGCGGACGAGGCCCGAGTGTCCAGGCCCACCAAGTGCGTAGACATGCGCATCTCGGGCCTGGACGACTCAGTGGTGGAGGCACGACAAGTAGTGGCCGCTGTCGTTGGGACTGGGGTGCTCTGCCGAGCAGGTTAGGGCAGGCACCATCCGTCCTGACTTCAGGGGATGCGAGCCGTAACGGTGAGCTGCCCCGTGCAGCCAGGAAAATCACCGGTACATCCGGTTTGACGTTTCCGCACAGACCTCGGGCGCGCCGGTCAGACAGACCCCGAGTGGTCCGCGGTGGGCGCTGAAGCAGCTGGACCGGGAGCTCCTCCTGGAAGCCTCAATCGTGCAGGCCTGGGTGTCATCACTGGACAGGCCTGCCGATATCAACGACAAGGCGGTGTGGTTCCGGGAGGCCATGTCCGAAATATGTGACGTGGCAATGCCCCGGGTCCAGCCCGGACGTGCTCGGCGCCAGGTGTACTGGTGGTCGCGTGAGCTGACCACTTTACGCGCGGCTTGCGTTGCTGCGCGCCACCTGTACGCCAGGCACCGCAGGTTCCGTATCCGCCCTCCGGATACGGAAGCCATTGAGGCGGAGCTGTACGACGGGTACAGAGCGGCGAAGACCACCCTCCAAGCGGGGATCAAGCGGGCCAGTGGACTGGCCCGCGAGGAGTCGCTGGAGACTCTGAACAGAGACCCGTAGGGACGCCCATATAAATGGGTGCGAGATAAGCCATGGGCTCCCCCGCTGACGCAGAGTCTCCGGCCCCAGCTCGTGGAGGACTTTCTTACATATTTGTAAGGTTTATTAAACAGCACATGTAGTAAAACTTAACACATAATTATGTACCTTTTTTACAAAATTTTAGGATTGTAACGTTTATTAAACAGGGCCTAGATCATATAAGTATTATACTTGTAGTATAAGTATTTAATAAAAATAGATCTGTTAAGACAAAACCCTAAAGTAAGTAAAGGTATGTTAGAGTGGACAACACGTTATTGAAAAGAACGGAAACGATGCGTGATTTAGGAGTACGCCTTGACTCGGACCTGGCATTTCGTAATCACATAGTAAATGTTTGTAAAAAAGCCTATAGCAACCTAGGTTTCGTCCTAAGAAGGGCAGAGGGTTTTACAAGCATCGCTACGCTAACTTCTTTGTACAATGCATTAGTAAGAAGTCAGCTCGAATGTAACGCAATCATATGGGCTCCGCATGAAGCTAAATATAGCCTCATGCTAGAGCGTATACAAAATAAATTTACTAGGTTTCTGTACCTAAGGTGGTATGGTGTATATCCATTTTATCCATTGATGTATCCAACTTTGTTTGGTATAGGCATGGTGGGACAATAAATTGGAAACAAGGAGGGCCCTATATTTTTAAATTATTGCGGGGCAAGACTTAAACTCAGGTATATTGAAAGAAATAAACCTGTGTGGGCCCCAGAGGCGTAGTTCGGTAACCAGGGGCCCTGGTGCAAAAAAACTGGGGGGCCCTAAGAAAACGCAGGTTTTTTCAAGTCAAACTATAAATATATATATATACTTTACAGGAGCAAAGCAACTTAGCTACTAGCTCTTCTTTTCTGGCGTTGTTTACGCTTAAACGCACCACTAGGTTTCTTTTTTTATCCATGATTTTAGTTCTCTAAGCAAAATTTCTCCTGTCTGTAAACTGTAAAATTCTTTTGCCATGTTGCCATGATTAAAGTCGTGGTGCAAGCTGCAACCTATTTTATTGACATTCCGAAGGTGAGAGAATTTTAAGCTAGTTCAATACGAGGTTTGCTGGTCAGGGTCCGAGGGCTCCCTGAGCTTGGGTGCCCCGGGGCACTGCCCCGTCTAGCCCATCGGTAGCTACGCCACTGGTGTGCCCGACAATTATGTATTGCGAAGGCAACGGCCACGTCTATTGGCGGTGCCCAGTAAAAGGACTAATCTACTGAGTAAAGCCCCTATAACACGCGTTATAGGGGCTTTATAATACTGCCTTACTACCTTGCGTGTGCTTATTGACGTAGCAGACAACATAGATATTTTTACTTGTTCTCTGAGTGAGTTCACAAAAACCACAATGTATATAATACGAGTATGTTATAGTTATAGCGCGACCCCTATTAGAGTCAACTCCCCGCACTTCTAGAGTTCGTCGTGTGCCGGCGAGGTTACGTGACTAGTAGCCGGCACAACACTATCCATGTCGCCCGCGGCCCCGCGCTGCTAGGCCAGTCAGTTGCAAGCACCCAATAATCGCGCACGCGCTCGGCGACCGTACTCTTGCGCCTCGCGAGCGGTCCATTTATGTTTTTACTTTAAGTTCTGAGTTATTTCATGTCTATTTCATTTCGTTGCATATATACCAATATACACAGTTTACACGCACAATAGTTGGAGTTTTCTTTGTGTAAAGTACCCCGACTATAACTGGCGTCCCAACGTGCGGCCGTGTTTCGAAAAAACGGTTGTAAAACATTATTTCGTGTAAGATTGTTATTGTGTATAACAACGTATGTGTAAAGACTCGAAAAACAGTGTGTGAAGTGTCGAAAACAGTGACTTTCTCGGGTTTTCTTCGTGCGGCGTTATATACCTACTCGTTATATACTTCGCCCGCGCCGCCCGCAGTTTCGTTACGTTTTGTGCACACAACATTATTTTTAAAGAACTTTTATCATATTTTGGTGTAATATAGTGACTATACAGTGGATTTAGTGTTACGAACTAGTTATTTCACGTTTTAGTCGTTCTAGTGTCTTCTTATTTACTTCCTAGAACAGTCGTGTAGGTACCTACCTAGTTCGAAATCCATGGAACATTCTTGAACATTGTTTCGTTTACTGTGCTTAAATTTTACGAACTTGATGTTAGTATTTACGTTTAGTCATCCTAGGTTATAGTACTTTAGTTTAGGTTACCTAGGTCGTATTCTTACAATTCGTAACCTAATCCTGTGAACATTTTGTGTACAGAGTATTGTTTATAGTGACGCTTCGTGCGAGTTGAGACTTTATAGTGTAGGTATTTAGGTTATTTAGAATACCTAGAACACTGACTTGCGTCGAACATTAGTGTAAACAATAACTTTGATTATTAAAACAGTTTCTTGTGTGATAGTTACCTAATTTTATTAGTTGTATTGTTGTGTATTATTAGGGTAAGAACATTCGCGTAAGCTTTTATGAACGTTGTTTACGAAGTTACGCGTTGTGTACGAACAGTTGTCGAACTTTAGTGACGAGCTAGGTTACCTAGGTACACCGTTACCTATTTGTTGTGTCGGAACGTTGTTTACAGTGCTTATAAGACATGGTGCTAACACGGTCTCGTACGAATAGTGCTTCGCGTGCTACGCAGCAGCCTGTAGATACGGATACTACGGCGGGTGAGCAGTTAGACGGTACGATGCCGTCTACTTCAGATGGCCGCGCATTTTTCGTTGACGTGCGATCGTCGACGCCGCCGCTGGCTGGACCCCCGTCCGCCAGCGCCTCGGCTCCATCACCACCGCCGCTGTATGGGCGTGAGCTGCCTGGGTACTCGCAGATGCCGCAGCACGGGCATGCTCCGCCCGTCACCACACCGCAGCCACCGATGTCCGCACCTATCGTGATGACGGACCAACAACTGGTATTCCTCTTGCAAGCCTTACGGTCACAGCCGCCTACACAGGGCGCGCCACTACCGCTGACGACGTCTGTGAGTACAAACTTGGCTAATTGTACTGCGAGATTTAATGGTGCTGGCGATGTTATGGTATTCGTGGATGCTGTGCAGATATATAAAGACTGTGTTGGCGTTCACGACGATATGGCTCTAAGAGGCCTGCCAATGCTGCTTACTGACTTTGCGGCTACCTGGTGGCAAGGCGTCAAACATTCTGTCACAAATTGGCAGGAGGCCACCCATCTACTTCGTCAAACATTCGGTCCACGCCTCCCACCTCATAGATTATATAGAGAAATGTTTAGTCGAGAGCAGGGTGACGAACGGACAGATGTCTTCGTGTGTAGGATAAGAGCTATAATAGCCCAACTACCGCTGCACACGCTACCTGAAAATCCAGTGCAGCTGGATATGGTGTACGGATTGCTCCATAGGAGAATCCGGGAGAGGGTAACACGGAGTGCCTTCACTTCGTTCGCCGAGCTGCTACAACAGGCTCGAGTAGTGGAGGATGTGCTCGAAGAAGTTTGCGCCGCTGCGCCGACAAAAAGGCACACTCCTGCATCTGCTGCCCCGCCGCCTCCGCTACCGCATGCCTCTGGACATGCATCGACGTCTTCACCTAGTGCTGCGGTTAATAAAGAAGAAAAAGCACCACCAAGCAAGGCTAGACCTAGGTGCGCATTTTGCAAGATGTTTGGACATGTCAAAGATGACTGCAGGAAACTAGAAAATCGGAATAAGACGACTGCTGAACCGGTCAAGAGCGAACCAGTTACGACCCGATCGGAGCTGCGCCCGTCCGTAGCGTGCTTCGGATGTGGTGCGCCCGGGGTGATACGTTCAAACTGCACAGTGTGTAAAGGGAAACGCACTGCATCGCCGATCAAGACCACCGCATTCCAATCAGTGACAGTAAAAGGAAATGTGTTAAACCCGCGTGTGCGCCCTATTTTTAATGTGCAGGTGTTCGGTGCAGTAGGTACCGCGTTACTAGACACGGGCGCGAAACAATGCGTTGCTAGCGATAGTTTAACAAGACATTTGCGGGCTAATGGTCAAATATTTAAGAGTTGCGAAATAGAGCTAAGATTTGCGGACGGAACCCAACGTTCTCAAACCGTAGAAACTGCGTTAGTAAATGTAAAGGTGCAGGGAGTTACAATAAGCACTCTTTTTATGGTCTTGCCTGGCGCAACCGATTCTTTACTAGGTATGAACTTCATAGAAGACGCTGGCATGATACTCGATTTCGAAAGGAATTGTTTCTCGTTACGCGATACAGGCTTCTATAAGCTACAGTACGAACGCGAGGACCAAGTTGCGGTCAGTTCGACGATTGGCCTCCGCGAATGCGAGGGCATACTCCTATCACCATCTGATAGGGACAAGTTGGCTGCACTGTTGGAAAATAACGCTGATATCTTCAGTGCAGGGGGAGGGCCTACGCCCTTCGCCTTGCACAGGATAGACACGGGTAACGCCACGCCTATCGCAACACCCCCTTATCGACTGACTCCTGCTAAGAAGGAGAAGATAAGAGCTGAGATTGATAAGATGTTGGAACTGGAAGTAATAGAAGAAGCTGAGTCAGAATGGGCTTTCCCAGTCGTATTAGTCCCCAAAAAGAATGGTGAGACCAGATTTTGCGTCGATTATAGAAAATTAAACGCTGTGACGCGTACGGACAAATATCCGCTGCCATTAATCGATGACATAATATCTTCCACAAAGAGTAATTGTGTGATGTCCACCATCGATCTAAAATCTGGGTACTGGCAAGTGGAAGTAGCTCCAGAGGACAGACCCAAGACTGCATTCGTTTCACCGTGCGGAACGTTTCAATTTAGGCGCATGCCATTTGGCTTAAAGAATTCGCCGTCGACATTTCAACGGTTGATGGATCGTTTTCGGTCTGGACTAAAAGACGTAACAGTTGTGGCGTATTTAGATGACATCCTCGTAATTTCTGATAACCTGGATGTGCACCTACAGGATCTGCATCAGGTATTTGATCGCCTTCGTCAATTCAACCTCAAAGCAAACCGCGAAAAGTGCGTATTTGCCAGGGAAAGAGTTACTTATTTAGGGCACGTTATTACGGTCCAAGGTATCGAACCTGATCCAACCAAGGTCCAAGCAGTCGTGGAAATGACACCTCCTAACAATGTAAAGGAACTAAAAAGTTTTTTACAAACCTGTTCCTGGTTTAGAAAATTTATTACACAGTTCTCGGAAGTAGCCCAGCCGTTGACTGACCTAACCAGGAAAACAAAAGCCTGGAAATGGGGTGAGAAAGAGTTCGCCGCCTTCAACGAGCTCAAACGGAGACTCACAACGAGTCCGATCCTGCGCCAACCAGACTTCGACCAGCCTTTTATTCTACGCACAGACGCCAGTGGGTATGCCCTAGGTGCAGTGCTCGTGCAAGGTCCTGATCCGAAGTCTGAGAAACCTATCGAGTATGCAAGTAGGTTATTGACGGCAGCAGAACGCAATTATTCCACGACGGAGCGGGAAGCGTTGGCTGTGGTGTGGGCCCTTGATAAGTTTCGTGGTTATCTCGAAGGCGCCCAAGTCCGTGTTGCAACCGACCATCAACCGCTGAAGTGGCTATTGTCTGTAAAGACACCCAGTGGCCGCCTAGCACGGTGGGCCCTAAAAATTCAAGCTTATAATCTTGATGTGGATTATACGCCTGGGAAAGCTAATGTAGTGGCGGATACACTTAGTCGTCCCGTATGCCAGCCATCGATGGACGAAAATCCCGACTCTACCTGCGATCTGTGCCCAGTCTCAGTAGACCTACCTCACCGTAGTTCCAAGGAGTTGCGAGCAGTTCAGCTCGAAGATCCTGAACTTAGGAAGATACTCACGGACTTTGAAGAGGGTGATGCTGCCGCTCGATGGACAGATCGAGGCTATTACCTTAATAGGTAATAGGTAATAGGTAATACGGGCTGGTATCCGCAACTCCACGACTAAGCGCGTATTTTGCGTACGGGTGGGAAAATTGGTTATTCGATCCACCCCAGCTCCACAAAGAAGGCCAGCAATGCCTTGGTGTCGCTGACAATCTCACGTAGGGTACCTGGGTTACCGAAGTACTTTGCCCTGTATGTGGCGACCACCGGGCAGTATAACAGCACATGGGCTGCTGTCTCGTCGTCCTCCATGCAGGCTCTGCACAGCGGACTGTCTGTGACTCCTATGACAAAGAGGTGTTTATTAAATGACCCATGGCCAGTTACAGCTGCTGTAACTGTACGTAGCTGTTGTTTCGATAGTCGAAGAAACTGTTTCGTGAGGCGGCCATCAATTGTAGGTAGTGCCTCCTTGGCCTGCCTACACTCACCGTGGTCCGACCATAGTTTGTGATGTTGGTCCCTGGTTCGTTTCCTTACCAGAGTGCGTAGGTACCCGAAGGGGAGTGGCGCAATGGGTTCAGGCCCCACTGGTGCCATGCTCGATCCCCTTCTGGCAAGTTCGTCGGCAGCGTCATTACCCCGCGAACCGCTGTGTCCTTTGATCCATTGAATGGTAATATTATTGAGGCTACCCACCTGGTTAAGGCGCTGGTGGCACTCGTATATCAGCCCAGAGTCAACAGTGTGGCTGTTTAGCGCTTGCAGAACAGCCATGCTGTCTGAGAGTATACGTATCGAGTAGTCCTTAACTTTCCTGGCCATGATGGCTAAAGCGGCAAGGGATATACCCATGCATTCGGCCTGGAATACTGTATTGTGGACTCCCAACGGTGTGGCTATATGTATGTTGAAGTCCTCAGAGAAGATCCCAGCACCTGTGCCACTACCTGTTTTGGATCCATCAGTGAAGATTCGCAGTTCTGCGGGGCGCAGCCCCTCGCATTTGCGATCCTCATGAAGTTGGATTCTGTATTTTTTATCGAAGATAAATTGTTTGGGTATCCGATCATTAATGGCTTTCGTGATAGGGAACTCATTATTGAGTCCCTCAAGCAGCACGGTGTGTTGTGTGTCTCTCTTACCCCAGAGATTGATTGCATTAAGACGTACCGCTGCCATTGTCGCTTCCTGCTGTATAAACAGGTGGAGCGGGGGCAGTCCCAGCATGGCTTCGATTGCTGCAGTCGGAGTAGTCCTCATGCAGCCCGTGGTCGCCACGCAGGCTAGTCTTTGCATGCGTTGTAGTTTGTTAGAGGCTGTAACCAGCTGAGTTCGGGGCCACCAGACCACGGCCCCGTAAGCGATCATGGGGCGGATCACTGCTGTATAAAGCCACAGTATTATTTTGGGGGATAGGCCCCACTTCTTACCTATCATTTTCCTGCACTGCCAGAAGGTGATGCAGGCCCTGTTTAGCTTGTTGTCTATATGACTGCTCCAGTTTAACTTACTGTCTAGAATGACCCCGAGGTACTTGACCTCACTGGCCAACTGGAGTTCTGTATCGAACAGTTTGGGGAGGCGGAAGGGGCCTAATGCTCGTTTTTGGGTGAACATGACTAGTTCAGTTTTAGTGGGGTTCACTGATAGTTCAAATTCCCTGCACCAACTTTCTACTATACGTAGTGCTTGCTGAGTGAGGTTACAGATCGTTCCCGTCACCTTCCCCGATACAAGGATTGCGAGGTCATCTGCATACCCTATTGTATAATAGCGGTTTGCGTTGAGTTTAGTAATAAGGTCATTAATGACCAGATTCCATAAGAGGGGGGACAGAACCCCTCCCTGGGGGCAGCCTCTGGCTATCATAGCCAACTGCCGCTCATCCTCAAGGCGAACCACTCGTTTGCTTAACATGTTTGTAATCCAGTCCGTTAGTACCTGTTCTACTCCATGTCTGGAGAGAGCGCTGTTAATGCTGGAGAAGTTGGTTTTGTCGAAGGCTCCTTCGATGTCTATAAAAGTGCCCAGGCAGGTGCCTTTTTGATGAATCGCGTCCTCTATCTGGCTGACCACTAGATGAAGAGCAGATTCGGTCGACTTACCGGAGCTGTATGCGTGCTGATTACCATGTAGCGGTATGGTTTTTAGAGCGCCGTCCCTCAGCTCCCTGTCACATAACCTTTCCAGAGTTTTTAGTAGAAAGGAGGTCAGGCTGATTGGTCGGTGGGATTTGGCGTTTGTGTAGTCACCCTTACCTGGCTTGGGAATGAATATAACTTTCACCTCCCTCCATCCTTTAGGAACGTATCTAAAGGCCAGGCACGCTCTCATTAAAGGCACCAGTCTTATTGCGACAGAAGCACCCCCCCACTGTAGTAAAGCGGGGAACACTTCATCAGGACCAGCTGCCTTAAAAGGATGGAAGCTCCGGATGGCCCATTGGAGTTTCTCCAACGTGATCACCCTACTTGCGTAACTCCAATCATTGTCTGATGGTGTTTGGGTTACATCTTGCCAGTCAATTACCTGCGCGAAGACGCATCCAGGGAAGTGGGTTTCGATTAGGACACGTCTAGTTTCTTCAGGTGACGATGTGAGTGTGTTATCAGGTTTGCGGAGGCTGGCAGGCATAGCGTTATGTTGTTGCGCCAGTACTTTCCTTACCCTGTTTGCTTGCTGACAAGATTCAATGCTACCACAGAATTTACGCCAACCCGAGGTGCTCCTGAATCTGATGCATTTTTTGTAGCTGGATTTGGCCGCGTAGTATACATCCCAGTCCTCATCCGCACATGTGTTCATTGCTCTATTTAGAGCCGTTCTCACCTTGCCGCGCTTGCGCTCCAGATCAGCGCCCCACCAGGGTTGTTTACCCGGTATGTTGCGCGGCGTGGTCTCTGGGCAGGCAGTCTGGTAGCTGTCTATGATTGACTTAGTAAGATGGCTTACTTGTGCCTCAATCTGTGTCGGGTCCGTCAATGTCATCGGATCGCTTAGTGTCGCAAGCTTGGATTCAAGGTTGCGTGTGTAGATGGCACGGTCCGTTTTCCGCGGATAACGCCGTGGTGTTATCGGTGGAACACAGACCTGGATGTCGAAGCGGATCCACCTATGATCGGAGCAGGAGGCCTCCTCAGAGACTTGCCACCCAGTGGTCATTTCCGCCGCGCCCTCTGTTGCCAGAGTGAGATCTATGATTGTGCGGCTTCGCCTGGTTACGAATGTTGGTTCGGAGCCAGTGTTTAGTAGGGATAGGTTAGTCGAGAATAGGTAGTCAACCAAGGCCTTACCCCTCTCATTTTGCGTGTCCATGCCCCACAGTTGGTGGTGAGCATTTGCGTCGGCGCCGACAACGACCTCAAACCCGCAACTCTCGCAATGGCTCACGAGTCGAGCGAGTTCGTGGGGAGGCGGCGCCTCCGCCTCAGGCATGTAGGCCGAGGCGAAAACTATCACCATCTCCATGGTGTTGTCGCGCTGTATAAGCAGCTTTGCTGCAGAGACATCTCTGCAACAGAAGTCAGTTAAGAGCTGTGTTTTAAGGTTACCTGTGACGTAGATGCACGATCTGGGGTGATCGTGGTCTGTGGTGACCAGGAGCTTACCGCCAAGATTGGAGAGTCCTTGTATGCGGCCCGCCCTGATCCACGGCTCTTGGATCAAGGCAATGGCCGTGTGTTGAGCCTCCAGCCACTTGCGAAGCTGAGCCGTCGCGGTCTGGCTGTGGTGGAGGTTTGCCTGGACGACTCTACAGGCCGACGAAAGGGACGCCATCGCAGGTCGAACCCTCCTCGTCCCCCTCAAGTCTGAGCCCGGCAAACAGGTCGCCCTCGTCGAAGCCGTCTCCTCCCGGGCCCGAAGCCGGAGACAGGAGCATGTCGTCCAGCTCCTCGCCCGATATAGGGACGGCGCCCACGGTGGCGGCAGCAAAGGCGGCCGGCTCTGCTACAGCAGATTCAGCCGCGGATGCCTCCGGGTTGTGTAGTGGGGGTGTAGACGCCCCTGTTGGTGTCTGCGGCAGCTGCGTCAGCGCCTCACAAATGGAACCCGTGGCGGGGTCCCATCCGTCGGGGACGTCGGTGAACCTGCCGTTCCGACCCTGAAACTTCACGTACACCGTCCCCAAACCTATTGAGAGACGGCGTCCGGCCTCCATCAGGGTCGGGACCTGGTCCACAGGAACACCGACCACCACGAACCATGCCGCTGTTTGTTTGTCGGCATGAAGAAGTACCCACCTCTTTATGTCGACCCACGGGTTCTGGTATGAGAGAACACGCCCAATGTTGGTCGGCTCTCCAAAGACCCCCTGCTCGTCTGGGATCACGACTCCACATCGTGCTCGTTTCAGGATCTCCGACTGGCTCTTGACGACTAACGAGATGCTAGTTGGGAGAGGTAGGTCGGAGACTGTTTTCTTTAGCCAGGCTAAAGTGTGGTCGTTCCCGCACCACAGTTTTAGAACACCCCCGGCGAACAGCGGCTTTGCGTTGAAGGTCGGCCCTGGAGTGTCTTGCTTAGGGGAGCAGGCCTCGAGAATGATCTGCTTCTGGATAGCAGCGAGTACCTGGTCCGATACTTCCTTGCTGAGGAACCCCGTGCGGTCACATGTGATCGCGACGTCGAGGGTAGCGCTGGCAGCTTGGGCGTAGCTTCGCTGGGCGACCCGTTTGGATTGATCAAGACGCGGCCGCTTATGCTCTCCCCGAGGTGTCAATGTCTCGTTGAGAGCTCGCTTGGCCGCAGCCTGATCCTTCCAATCGGGTCGCTGTGTGGTGTTGGTTACCAGAGCCGGCCTCTCGGGAGCATCGGTTGGCGGTTGACTGGGCGCTGGTCGGCTAGTGCCGGCCTCTGCCTGCAGCCGCTTTCCGGCGGAGAAGTTAAGCTGAGTGCTTGTCCGTATGTCCGAGCAGGCGACAGTAACCTGTTTATTACTGGAGCCCTTACCAGCCAAAACGCGAGCCTGGCGTCGCTCCTGGCGTCGCTCCTTCCTCGTCACTCTGTCCCTCTTTTTGCCTTGCTCTAAGGCAGCTGGTGGACCTGAAGGGTCGGCGCAAGGGCAACGGGCTTTTTGAGTATATTTACCCTTGCCCTTGCGTTTCTGTACTGAGGCTGCCGTTGGACCTGAAGGGTCAGTGCAGGGGCAACGGGCTTGTTGAGTGCCTTTACCCTTGCCCTTGCTTTTCTGCACCACTTGCCAGGCGCGTGAGAACACGTCCTCGGTGCAGCCGGCCGTCTCCGTATGATGGCTGGTGGCCATCTGATGGGAGGAGGCTAGAGGAGCCACAGGAGTGGGAGGTTGTTTGGTAAGATCCTCGGTACCGGTGTTACCCGGCGCCGGGATCTGTGTGGAGAGGGTCAGACCGGCAGTGGAATTAGTCGTCGCCGAGGTCTTCGCCTGTTTTTTGGAAGGGTCGGTACTGGTCCCAGTCAGCGCCGACGTCCTTTGTATGTTTTGGGACCTTTTGGGTTTGGTCTTAGCTGTGGTTCTCGCCACAGCCGGACCGTCACCCGCGCTGGTACCCGGGGCGTTAGCCGCCAGGCCACCAGGGGCAAGAGAGGTGCAAGCACCTCCCTTCAGAGTCTCATCGGCTTTCGCCTCCACTCTGGTGTTGGTTTTTTTAAATGGCCTTTGGTTATCCATATTAAATTTTTTGTAAACTTCATCTCTCTGGCTCCCACCCTCCATGGAGCCCGCAACTGGGAACGTCTTACTATAGAAAGAGTTCGAACGTTAGGACTACCAGAGAGATATAGGTGCGCAAGGCTGGTTTACAGTGCGACATCGGGTGCTCGATCGGGTTGGCGTTGGCCAACGAACTGATCAACCCTCACTTACACCGTCAGCATGACCTTTACCTACCGCTTCGGCCGTCCGAGGACGACCTCCGCGGACCTCACGCACCTCGCCTGTGACCCTCTGACGGGACACTATGACCATTTCCCTACCCCTGGCTATTGGGTAGGGCCACCGTTTTACTTGAAATCCAGACCAAAGGGGGCGTGTTGCCTTACGGGCACATTACAACCAGAGCCGCTCGGCTCAACCCCCCAGGACTCCTTCATCCCCGCACACGGCGCTCAACTGCGCAGGTCCTAGCGCAGGTGACTGTTTACTCCTACTCGCCATCAGCTGATTTTAGTGATAGTCGAGCCCGCCACCACCCAGTCACAGGGGGTCACGGTTAGGAGTGGAAGTTGGCAAAGCGGAATTGGGAGGAGTTGGGAAATGGGTAGGATGGAGTGGGGATGGGGTGGGTGTGCGATGGCGCCTGGTGGTTTTAGTTACGTCTATTTCTTAAAGAATTAGACCAAGAACGGGGTGGCAACCTCGGGAAGGTGCATCCGCCAGACTTGCCTTGAGGATCTACACGACTGTAGCGCTCTCCGTCAAGACCCCGCCACCCTTCTGCCTCTGAAGGAGGCAGAAGGGTAGGCCTGCATCTATACTACCAAGCAAAGCGAAGCAAAGCATGTCGTTGTGCAACCGCGAAAGCATAAATCCAGACCCTACCCCGGCTATTACCTTTCAAACGGAGTCCTTTTCCGTTTTGATCCGGATGGCGAATCCGAGGAGCCTCAGCTGGTAGTACCAGACTCTATGCGCACCGAGATCTTGAAAGAACTCCATGATGCACCCACCGCCGGTCATTTGGGCCTGGAACGCACTCTTACAAAGATCAAAGAACGATTCTATTTCTCAAATATGCGTCAATACGTGGCGAAGTATCTCAAGGCATGCGATCTCTGCCAGAAGTTTAAGCCATCTAATCTTAAACCTGCTGGTCTACTGCAAACCCCTGTCCCGCAGCAACGCTTCGAAGTCCTCGCCATGGATTTATTTGGTTCTTTGCCTGAGGGTAGCAAGGGTGAGAAGTGGATCTTCCTAGTTGAAGATACTGCGAGCAGATGGGTAGAGTTGTTCCCGCTGACCGAGGCCAACGCAGAAAGTTGCGCTAGAGTATTGATAGAGGAGGTTTTCTTGAGATATGGGTTTCCCCGTAGAGTACTCTCAGATAATGGAACCCAATTCGTTTCTGCGGTTATGCAAAAAACAATGCACGTTCTCGGTGTACATCAAAATTTGACTCCTGTCTATCATCCCGAGGCCAACCCAGCGGAACGGAAAAACCGCGAGATGAAGCAGATGTTGGCGATCCTGATAGATCCACAACACCGTCGTTGGCCGGAAGTGTTACCTGCTGTGCGATTTGCTTTAAATACGGCTCCTAACCGAGGTACGGGACACTCTGCCGCTTTTTTAACGTTTGCGCGCGAGTTCCGGTCCCCGGTGGACGTTGCCCACGACTTGCGAGCGGTCGTAGAGCAAGAAAACTACGTACCCCAAATCACGCCATATTTACGGGACTTTGTATGCCGCCTGCAAGAGGTGAAGTGGCATGTCGAGCGCCAGCAGGATATTCGTAAAGATGCAGCCGACAAAAACCGCCGTACAGGACCCAAGTTTCAGGAGGGTGACCTTGTATTCGTAGATAGCCATCGACTTAGTCAAGCCGCAAAAGGCTTCACCAGTAAGTTTGCCCCGAGACGAGAGGGTCCATATCGCAATAGTAAAGTTGTTTCCGCAACTACTTACGAGGTTGTAGATAAAGAGAGCGAGCCTCGGGGGAAGTATCATGCCAGCCTCCTAACACCGTATGTAGGTGACTCAGACGTTGTCGTCCATGGTAGGAAGAAAGGCCGACCTTGTAAACTTTCGGTTGCCAAGCCAGCTCCAGAGCCTTCAGCTGACTTGGAGGGGGAGGATATAGCGCGACCCCTATTAGAGTCAACTCCCCGCACTTCTAGAGTTCGTCGTGTGCCGGCGAGGTTACGTGACTAGTAGCCGGCACAACACTATCCATGTCGCCCGCGGCCCCGCGCTGCTAGGCCAGTCAGTTGCAAGCACCCAATAATCGCGCACGCGCTCGGCGACCGTACTCTTGCGCCTCGCGAGCGGTCCATTTATGTTTTTACTTTAAGTTCTGAGTTATTTCATGTCTATTTCATTTCGTTGCATATATACCAATATACACAGTTTACACGCACAATAGTTGGAGTTTTCTTTGTGTAAAGTACCCCGACTATATAGTAAATAATAAAATTGTAATGATGGCCACACTATTGAATTAGGAAATCCCTGTAATGATAGTGATGATGAGTTAATAAATAAATAAATGTTAAAGTCAAAATTAAGGAGTGTGTTTCTCGATAACGAAATTTAATTAAATTAATGTTACTACATTATTTGTGTATACCGATTAGCAAGCGCTTCTCGCCATCAAACTGGAAAGTTTGACGAGTAAAACTGTAAAAGCAACAAATAATGTACCGATGCTTGAGAATAATAACAAAAAAAAAAAAAAAACTTTACTTGCAGAGCGAACAAATACTCGTATTCTACCCACTAAAGCTCTGATAAATAAAACACCATACGAAATGTGGCACGGTAAGAAACCGAAAATAAATCATTTAAAAATGTTTGGCTGTACTGCATACGCTCATAATAATGTTTGGCTGTACTGCATACGCTCATAATAATGTTTGGCTGTACTGCATACGCTCATAATAAAACTAGAAAAAGTAAATTCGATCAAAAATCTCATAAGTTAGTAGTAGTTATTAGTTGGTTACGATGCAAATGGTTATAGATTATTTCCTGTTGAAAATTATGAAGTATTCATAGCTCGTGATGTCATATTCGATGAGTTGAATTTTACATAATCGCGACTAACAAGTAGCAGTAGTGACAACATTGTGATTCCCACAAAAATTAGTAAGCTCGACAATGATTCGGCAAAACTAATAGAAAGTCAACCTCAAGATTCTTTGAATGAAAATTAGAAAGTCAACCTAATAATTTAAGGCGAAGCGAAAGAATTCTCAATTTACCCCCGATAAATTATAAACAGATGCATGATCCTGATTTATTTTTGTCATTAGTTACTTTACAATCATTGCCATCATCATTTAAGAATATATTTGATAGACATGATTCTGACAAATGGTTAAAAAGCTGTACAGAGTGAAATTGAGTCACTACGAAGCAACTAAACGTGGACTTTAGTAGAAAAACCTAAAGATATCAATGTAATAAGTTGCAAATGGGTATTTACTATTAAAAACAATGAATTAGGTGAACCCGTACGATATAAGGCTCGCTTGGTTGCTCGAGGTTTTACTCAAGAGTACTTGCAGGATTATAATGAAACTTTCGCACCAGTAGCTCGGATCACTACATTTAGATTCATTTTAGCTTTAGCTAATCAGTTTGATTTACATGTACACCATATGGATGTTAAAACGGCATTCCTTAATATTTAAAGAAAATATTTATATGGAGGTACCAGAAGGCATTTTAGCTAAAGATAATCAGGTGTGCAAACTAAACAAAACATTGTATGGCTTAAAGCAGTCGTCCAGATGTTGGTTCGAACGTCTGGACCTCGTTCTTAAAGATATGGGTTTAAAAAATTCTGAAGTAGATCCTTGTTTATATGTGTTAGATAAAAATGGTATAGATAAAAATGTTTTTATAGTATTGTACGTCGATGATTTGATAATTTCCCCTAAAAGTATTGATACATTACAAGTTTATAAGAACAGTCTTATGCAAAAATTTGAAATGTCTGATTTAAAAGAAATAAAGTTATTCCTTGGTATCAGAATCAAAAGGTCAAAAAATACTATCTCTTTAGACCAATCTACATACCTACAAAATGTTTTAAATAGATTTTCTATGAGTGATTGCAATCCTTCTAAATCACCTTTACCTTGTAAATTAAATCATTTGACTTTAAATTCTGACACATACTATGACGCATCCTGTAGAAATGCAATTGGGTGTCTTATCCCTTCCAATGAAAACCTTCGTGCTACGGCACGATAGAAGTCATAGTCTACTGATACGTGCTGTGCTACGGACGGTAGATTATGGTCCAAGTTTATTGCGATTATCTATGAAACTAAGCGCCCTATCTCTATCGTTCTTGTGGTATTGTGAGCATGAAAGACAGAGCTATCATAAAACATGCCATGCTTTCAACATTTTAAGCATTAAAACGAATGTATGGAACTCGGAAGTTACTTCCGAATGTTGCAAACAAAATGGCGGCAATTCGCAAATGTTGCGAATTAATATTTTTATATTTTATTTCTCAAATAAATCATAAAAATAGAACTGCTTTCAATAGAGAGGTAATTTAATGTAGTTTTTATTAAAATTTATAAATAATTATGAAACAAAAAGTTTATTTGTTTATAAAAAAAAATTGTGAGTCGGAACTATCGTGGTCAAGTGTTTTTTGTTTGTGATGTTAAGTGGTAATATTTAATCATGTTTTTTGGGTTTTTAGTCATATTACAAGTGGTCATTTGATAGTAAATTTGTTTATGGCAAAGCGCTACCTAATGTCACGAAGATGGCGCGATTTGCGAATATTATGATCAATAACTGAATGTAATAATTTAATACGAGAACTAAATAAGTTTCAATAATAGAGAACCAACTATAAAGTAATAAGATTATTTTACACTGCAATTTACTAATGAATACCTGTTGTTTGATTAAATTCCTTGTATCACAGGAAGTGTTGTCAAAAGTAGTAAGAATGAAGGTGTAAAAAGTAATGAAGGTTCTAATTTAACTTTAATTCAGAATTACCTTTGTATTTGTGAATATTAGCATTGTTTAATTATAAAATAATTAACTGATAAGCATTTTAGCATTATTTATAAGTTTTATTGAACTAACTAAGTAATAAGATTTTGTATTGGAATACGCGATATATCTGCTGACTGAATAAATGGTCACAGACACAACAATGGCGCGTGTAAAACCTCTGTAATTATGCTTTGATATGAAAGAGTGTCTAAGGAGTTTCTTGCGCCCATTCTTCTCCTTCAGTACCTACAGTTATATCGTTTGGAATGGGCGACTACCTTCACCAACTAACTTAAACTCAATGACTCAACTAACTATTAAGTGACAAAGTGATAACTCAAAAAGTGTAAACCTATTGAAATAAATGCTTTGAGTTTGAGTTAAGAATTGTGTGTGATTGAAAACCAAGTCCCTATCTACCATCAACGAAGAATTACACCGGAGACTAGTCAGACACGGCACAGAGTAGATACCCCGTCGTGTCATAATACAATACACGTAAAGTGGGGATGTTTTTTTTTTCCTCGTCTATCCTATGTTGTGGGGTATCGGTAGAAAGGTGGTTTAAAAATATTGTGAGTTTGTAAAAAAACATTTTTCGATTCAGTGATCCGTTTGCGAAATATTAAGCTTTTAACTGATTTTTTTTGTTAGAGTCAAGTGTCCCCACCCCCTTCTAGCTAAATGGTTGTACTTGGACTTGTGAAAAAATTCACAGCAGGAGTATATGTATATATAACGAAATTAAAAGGAAAACTATCAGAGGTAACTAAGTAGGCTGTACAGGTTAACGAGTAATAATCAACCAACTTAAATTTGCGGTTAGAAAAACATGATCTCCCATACATTCCGTATGGGAGAAATTGTTTTTCAACTACAATGTTAAATTTGTTCTTGGGATAAACTCATCCCAACTACGGAACCCTTCATTGTGCGTGGACCGACACGCACTTGGTCGGTTTTTTAAAGAGCATGACTTTTGAATTTTAAAGTTGTTATTCTTCCAACACTTTGTGTTATTAGTCAGTTATATTGATTATTTTGCACGTACTTCAATTTCTCTCACTTTACTAAATAATGCTTTCTTTTTAACACTATTTCATCAATAAATAATCATTTATTCTATTTTTAAGAATTATTTATACGCAGCTGATTGATTGTTTACGCACAGCAGCGCCCTCTCCCACCAACATCTATAATCTTAGTGGGACTAATCTAATAGTCTGCCATACCTCCCTGCGATCATTAGTGTCAAACTTCGCCAGTTTTATTTAGCCAAGGAGAGCGTGGTGAGTCCCTTGTCCACCGCGACCACATCTCGATGCATTCCCACGTTGGCTTCTAGGAAATATTCCCTGAGACTGCATATCTCGCGATTGTGGAAAGCCTCAACTTCCACACTTTTGAAGGATATACAGTCTCATTACCGTTGACCGTGGGTGATGCATTCGATATGCAGTCAGCAGCGTACGGACCCTCCTATCCAGGGTGTCTAGTTCGGTCTGAGTCATTTTGAGTATGCCGAAAGAGAAGAAGAGTACATCAAAACCGGCATGACCCAACCGTTGAAGGCGCACCTTGTTTCCATCTGATAGAAGACTATTCAAAACTTTATTCAGGCCCAAGAAGTGCTCTTTTAACGATTGCTTCATGTCAGTAACATTGGTGCTCAACGCTTCCGACATACCCAAATACTTATATAATATAGGTTTCGGAAGCGGAGAGGGCTCTCGGTTATAGAATACGAGAGTTGGGTCAACGGATTCCACAATCCCCCTCGCTTTACATGCATGACCGCACATTTGTCCACACCAAATTGCATCCTGATGGCGCTACTGAAAGTTTCGGCTACTCTCAGTAGCTCCATCGAGATCTTATTAATATGAGAGAAACGCGTTTTTAACCGACTTCCAAAAAGGAGAAGGTTCTATGTTAGTAGAGATTTTTTTATATGGACCGATTTTGAATTACTATTTTTTTGTATGAAAAAAAAAAAAAATTTATATGGGACCAATTTGGTAACATACCCTTTGTATGTTACCAAATTGGTCCCATATAAATTTTATTAACTTTGTCGCAATAGTTTTTGAATAAGCTTCAGTTTTACGTATTTTTAACTCCTTTCCTCTTTTTAGTATACAGGGTGGCAGGGACATCGACGCGAAGCCGGTTACCATGGATTCAGAACATGATTCTGAACGCCCCTGCGTTGAAATTTTTCGTCGGTTATTAAAAAAATAATCTGCTGTTTCATAGAAATGCACTTTTCTATGAAACAGCAGATTATTTTTTTACCTACGCGGTCAAAATGTATGGAGCAGCTGTTTTTTGTTCTTTTTTTTAAATAACCGACGAAAAATTTCAACGCGGGGGTGTTCAGAATTGTAGGAAACTAACTGATTATGATATATAAATAAAGGACATGGAACTTGGAATATGTAGAACAGTTTAATGCAGGAACATTAAATAATAGGTACAGAGAATATCAGAAAGAAAAAGAACAAAATCAATATGACAGCAGTTGATATTGACAGATGGCAGCTATTGGCTGCTTATTGGTTGCGTTCCATTTCAACACCCTCTCCAGAACGCAGACCCATTGCTCTTGAACAGAAGTTGTGCTTGTTACGGTAGAGGCCCTTGGTGAGCACATCAGCGACCATGTCATCAGTGCTCAAGTAGCGCACATCAATCTGTCCTCTTGACACCTTCTCACGAATGAAATGGTACCTCACATCTATGTGCTTACTGCGATTGTGGAAACCCTCGGTACCTGAAAGTCTAATTGTACTTTGATTATCACAATAAATTATCAAAGGTGAAATCACATTATTGGACCATATGTCATGATCCAACTGTTTAAGCCACAGTGCTTCTTGCATTGCCGATGTTAGTGACATGTATTCGGCTTCTGTTGATGACAATTCAACTGTTGGTTGCCTTTTAGAATGCCAACTAATGGCAGCTCCCTGAAAAAGAAAAACTTGGCCCGAGCATGACCTTCTGTCCTCAATGTTTGATGCCCAGTCTGCATCACAATAACCAGTTATGCTTTCTTCGTTCTTTTTAAATATAAGCTTCGAATTTAAAGAACCCTTTAAATATCTCAATACTCTTTTAAGAGCAGTCCAATGTTCTTTAGTGGGCTTGTTATTAAACCGACTTAAACTGTTTACTATAAAGGCAATATCTGGTCTTGTACATTGAGATAAGTACAGTAAACATCCCACTGCCTCATGATAAGGAATGTCTGTTAGAACTTCATTATCATCTTTTGCTGGTATGAGTTTCATGCTTACATCACATGGTGTGTGCACTATTTTGCAGTCTGACATACCAAATCTTTGTAGGATTTTTTCTGTGTACAAACGCTGATCCAATGAAATACTGCCTTTACTTCTAGTTATCTTCATTCCAATGCAGTATTTAGCTTCTCCAATGTCTTTCATGTCGAAAATACTCATTAAATTCTTCTTCATTAACATTAATGTTTCTTTACAGTTGTAGAAACATAATAAATCATAAATATCTGATGCATTCTTGATAGAATAATAAACACAGGGATCTATTTTACATCTCAATAATCCAATTTCCAATAGAGCTTTATTTAGCTTTAGATTCCACTGCCTGCTGGCCTGTTTCAGGCCATAGAGGGATTTTTTCAACAGACAGACTTTATTACTGTCTTTCTCATACAACGGTGGCTGAACCATATATACTTCTTCCTCTATATTTCCTTGTAAAAATGCAGTGACAGCGTCCATTTGATGTATTTTTAAGTCATGTTTTACTGCTAAACCAATTAAATATCTGAGAGAGGTGTAACGAAAAACTGGCGCAAAAACTTCATGATAATCTATATTTTTCCTTTGTTTAAATCCTTTGATTACTAGCCTTGCTTTAAATCTTGCAATCTCCCCATTTTCATTAGTTTTTGTTTTATACACCCATTTACAAGGTATAGCTTTCCTACCTGTTGGCAGATTGGATAAGACCCATGTTTGGTTTTTTAATAAAGACTCATATTCTTCATCCATTGCATGTTTCCACTGTGCGGCCAGATCACTGTCCAATGCCTGTTTGGTGCTCTGTGGGTCACAGTTTAATAGGCTCATTGCCAATTCATTGCTATAACACATTAACGATACAGGATTACCTACTGCTTCTTTTCTTTTCTGACTCCGAGTCCTTATGGTCACATTTTCGTGTGACAACTGTAAAGACTTGTCAGGCAAATATTCAGTATCATTAGGATCTTCAACATCTTCATATGCACTTTCATCACTTGACATTGAAGCAGGAACTATGTCATTACTATCTATATTTGACTGTTCATCACTTGACATTGGGGCAGGCACATCATTACTATTTAAATTAATTTCTACATTACTTTTTGATGAAATGCATGTACTTTTTAAGCTTGAAGATATGTACTCAGGACAATTAACTTGTACATGTGTTTTTTTAACAGTGCTTTCCATGAAGACAACATCTCGACTCATTATTGCTTTTTTTGTTCCAGGAACAATAAATCTATAGCCTTTTGTTGTATCACTATAACCAACAAAAATTAACTCACGTGATTTCATATCCCATTTATGCATCCTTTGTTTAGGAATATGCACCATTGCTTTGCAGCCAAAAACTTTGAGGTGGCTTAAATCAGGTTTTGAACCTGTAAATTTTTCATATGGAGTGATTCCAGCAAGTGCACGAGAGGGGGACCGGTTAATGAGATATGCAGCTGTCACTATGGCTTCTGCCCAGTATTCTTTATGTAAACAAGCATTAAAAATCATACATTTTGCCCTCTCCACAAGAGTTCTATTCATGCGCTCAGCGCGACCATTTTGCTCCGGGCAATAGGGATTGCTAGTCTGATGTGTAATGCCATGTAATGTAAGATATTTTTCGAAACTGTTATTAATATATTCTTTGCCATTATCTGAACGTAGAACCTTAATACTTTTGCTCATTTTATTTTCAACTAGATTCTTAAATTCACGAAATCTTTGGAGTGCCTCACTTTTGTGAGCCATAAGGTACACAAAAACCTTGCCTGAGTAATCGTCAATGAAACTCAAAAAATACCTGGCTCCTCCTAGCGACGTAGTCTCCATGGGTCCACATACATCGCTATGAATTAGTTCTAGCAAATCCTTTGCTCGGGAACTCACATGTTTGAACGGTTGCCTGGCCTGTTTTCCTTGTAAACATGACGTACATATCATATCCTCTTTAGTTGCTGATAACTTTATACCAAGAGCACAATTCTGCAACTTGTACAAATCATTGAAATTAATATGAGCTAATCTTTGATGCCAGAGATAATTATCTTCATCAATAACTACTGATAAAGCTTGATTGCTAAATGTATCAAGTTTATAAGTTCCATTTATGCAGACAGCTGTTGTCACTTCTTCACCTTTATTATTTATGACACGGCAGCCATAGTTGGAAAATTCAACTTTACAGCCTTTTTCTATTATCTTGCTGACAGATAATAAGTTAGTAGCTAATTCCGGAACATATAATACATTGGTTACCTGTATTTTGTTTAAATCGCCATTTTTACCCTTTACTGTTATCTGTGCATTTCCACAAGATTCAACTTTGAGCATCTTGTCATCAGCTATGCGGACATGACTTTGTGATGGTTTGTATTCTTCGGATAACCATTCCCTGTTCCTGGTCATGTGTACTGATGCTCCGGAGTCAATATACCAGTTGCACTCATCTTTGGCTGAAACTGCTGAAAAAGCTACTACAAAACCAGTATTAGCATTTTTGTCCGAGCTATTTTTGGTTGAGCTATTTTTGTCTGAGCTGTGTTTTTTATTTTTGCAGAACTTGCCTAGATGACCGTAACGATTACAATTATAACAGCGTGGACCCTTTGATTTGCCTTTGTTACTATTCCCAAATTTAGGTGTAAAGAATGCAGAAGTTGTGTCTGCCGGTTTTACATCTTGTAATATTTTAGTTTTAACCAAGTCTGCTGATATGGTAACACCTGAATTTTCCAGTGCCATAAGCATAGGCCTGTATGACTCAGGCAGTCCTGCTAACAACAGTGTACCAAGCCATTCATCGTCGACCTTGAAGTTTATGTTACGGAGTTTATGAGCCGTGGCCATAATCTTATTGACATAATCCTCTATAGTTTCACTATTATCCAAAGTGGTAGTAATAAGGGTCTTTAATAAACCAACTCTCCTGGTAAGTCCAGAATCGCTGAAGGCCTTTTCTAAATTGTTCCATACCTGTTGTGCGGATGTGCAGTCTTGAATGTGGACATAATTTATTGGTTCCACCAGTAGGATTAATTTTGATTTTGCCTTCTTGTCCTTTTTCGGGTCCACGTTTTTTCCTTCGACACATTCCCAGAGTTCCTCATGATCCAGAAAAGTTTGTACCGCAAACCTCCACGTCGAGTAATTGTCCCGGCCAACAAGTTTGTCAATGTTAAATGAAGTATGCGCTGAATTTGAAGCCATGATATAATTTTTCTTTTGAAGTTTAGTAATGGCGTCACATGGAATTCGAGCCGGCCGGGCTGGTTTTTTTATCCAAATATACTTTGATAATCCTGGTTATTTCCTGCAAAATAATAGCGTAACCACGCTCTGCTACCATGTAGGAAACTAACTGATTATGATATATAAATAAAGGACATGGAACTTGGAATATGTAGAACAGTTTAATGCAGGAACATTAAATAATAGGTACAGAGAATAACAGAAGGAAAAAGAACAAAATCAATATGACAGCAGTTGATATTGACAGATGGCAGCTATTGGCTGCTTATTGGTTGCGTTCCATTTCAACAAGAATCATGTACTGAATCCATGGTATGGCCGGCTTCGCGTCGATGTCCCTGCCACCCTGTATATTAATGATCTACCCCATTTATTAAAAAAACAACCACAAATGGTGTTATTTGCTGACGATACTTCTAAAATTTTTAAGATAAATAGACGTGTAGGTATCAAATCTTGACGACGTAAATAACGCCCTACTACAAGTCCAAAATTGGTTCACTGCTAATAATTAAATGGGAAAAAACTAAATGCGTTAGATTTGCTTCACCGACTGTTAAAAGTAGTGATTGTGACATAGTATTGAATAGGGAGAAATTAGAATTCGTCGATAAAACTGGTTTCTTGGGGATTACGCTCGACTCAAGGCTGCAATGGGGTCCTCATTTAACATCTCTTGCAGGATGACTAAGTTCAGCAGCATATTATATTCTGTGAGAAAAATCCGTCAATTTACTGACGTAGATACCGCGAGGCTAGTCTAATTCAGCTACTTTCATAGTATCATGTCTTACGGTATTCTACTATGGGGACGGGCTGCAGATATCGAGTCTATTTTTATTCTGCAGAAAAGAGCCATCAGAGCAATATAATTATGGTCTTCGCAGACGCGATTCTCTAAGGGAACTGTTTACAGATATTAACATCATGACGGTATCTTGTCAATATATCTATGAAAACATCATGTACGTTAGGAAAAATCTAAGTCTTTTCATCATCTTTTCAATGCCGGTCCCCACACTATCTTCCAAATTACAGCGTTTTGCGCACACACACATTGATTGAGGGAGTCGTGAGTGTTCCCCGCGGCGACGCACCGGCCCCCGCTCAGTTCCGAGCACGCGTCAGGGAGAACCGCACGTCAATTTGTTTCGCGCCATTTTTTCGTAATTTTTTGGTTGCGGAACATAAGAGGTGAGTTCTTCATTTTCATGTTTCATTCACTGTCAGTGTTATTTATTGTCGTGTAGTTATCTATCTATCCATGTAATCATAGATTTCAAGCACTTTGCTACAGGTTTTTGTTTAAATTATTATTAACCAGAAAAATATACGGGTGGCTAACGCCGGTCATGCTGACCGGTATTAACCGCAAGTTATGTTTACAAGTAGATTATATTTTTTACCTTTTATTACGTTAAAATTTATATTTTTCTTTTCCTTTTTAGGATGTCGGGGACTCGAAGTAGGAACAAAGGATTGAAGGTGAAATGGAGCCAAAATGATTTGAGTAGGGCATTCAAACTTGTCGAAGAAGGAACACCGATAAGAGAGGCAGCTCGGTCTAATGGCATCCCATTCTCAACCCTACAAGAAAGACTGAAAAACAAGAATAGTGAATTACCAGCTATGGGTCGAAATCCAGTCTTCACGAAAGATCAAGAAGCAGAAATGGCAGACCAGGTAAAATTCCTTGGTAACATATTTTATGGCTGCACTTCAATTCAGATAAGGAAGATGGCTTTTGAATACGCAGTTAAAAATGGCATAAAGCACAACTTTAATAACAACCTTGGAATGGCTGGCAAAGATTGGCTTCGAGGATTCATGAAAAGAAATAAATTGTCTGTTCGGAAAGCTGAAGGCACAAGTCTGAATAGAGCTACAGCTTTTACCAAAAATGAAGTTGCCATGTTTTTTAAGCTTCTTGAAGAGTTAATGGAGAAATATAAGTTTTTACCAAGGAACATTTACAATGTGGATGAAACTGGCATCTCCTCAGTGAAAGAGCCAGGAAAAGTTGTTACTGAGAGAGGTCAAAAACGCGTGGGCTCTATAACTTCCGGTGAAAGAGGGAAGACAGTTACAGCTGTGTGTGCAGTGAGTGCTACTGGAAGTTATCTTCCGCCAATGTTGATATATCCTCGTCAGAGACATTCACCGGCATTGGAAAGCGATGGTCCACGTGGAGCTATATTTCGGTGCTCGAAGAATGGATGGATTAACGAAGACCTATTTTTTGACTGGCTGAAGCATTTCGCTGATTTTACAAAACCATCAGAGAAAGAACCAATACTGCTGATTTTAGACAATCACAGCAGTCACATCTCTTTGAGAGCTTATGAATTTTGCAAAAAAAGTAACATAGTGATGCTGTCGTTACCTCCACATGCCTCCCATCGAATCCAGCCATTGGATGTTTCCATATATGGTCCATTGAAAGCTGCCTACAAGCAGGAATGCAATCTTTTTATGAAAAATGAATTAGGACGAAAGATCACACAAAACGACATTGCCTCACTTTTCAGAAAAGCTTTTCAAAAGGTAGCGACCATCCCAAAAGCTGAAGCAGGTTTTTCTGCTACAGGAATTTATCCTCTAAACCCAGACGTGTTTACAGATGAAGACTTTCTGGCTGCTGAAATGTTAAACAGCAGTGAATTGATTGTATCGGTAGAAAATATGCACGACCACGGCAACAAAACTCCAGAAACTCTAATTAATCCATTAAGCACAGAGCCCACATACCCAAATATAAGAGCACCTAATTCATCATCACTTTTAACCGACTACACGCAAACCACACCAGGAATTAGTCCTGTCGCATTTCCCCAAGTCCTGCAACCGATAATAGACAATGCCATTCCCTCAACTTCAGGAGTTACTGCCAAAGATCTTGTACTAGTTCCGAAGAAACCCACACAGAATCAGAAAGTGCAGGGAGCCTCTCGAAAACAACATGCAACTGTTTTAACAAACACTCCGAACAAGGAAGCTTTGGTACAAAAAGAAGAGAGAAGAGCAACAAGGGAAAAGAAGAAAGAATCTGGTGCCAAAACAAAAGCAGGAATAAAAAAAGCAACAAAAAGAAGACCAGCTAAATTTAATACCTAATGTCAGAAAGGTAAAAAAGAGAGTTCTCCAAGATGAGAATAAGGACCAGAGTTCATCAGACTCCGAAATCGAAATGACTGACGTACGCGATGATGATGATGATACTGATGTCGAAAATCTGGAGAACAGATGCATGTTATGTGACGACTATGGCCGGAACAACGAGCTTTGGTACAGGTGCGTACAGTGTGGGCTTTGGGCTCATGCTGAGTGCTCTGGTTATGAGTCTCCCGAAGGCTACGTGTGCGACTTGTGCCGCTAAAAGTTTGACTGGTTTTGCCAACCTGCCGACCGGTATTGTCTGCCATGTCGGACAGTACCGGTCGAAACCATTTTTTTTATAAGAGTTGATTGTGTCTTATTTGGAATTAATATTGATCTCAATGGTTGTGATTATGTTGGAATAATACCTTAAGTTATGTTTCATAAGAGTTTCTTAAATAAATGTTGATTTTTCACTGAATTGTAGTCGTTTTTGCTTAAGTGACCGGCAATACCCTTCCTTACCCTAACCAATATTTTGTAACAATATTCTGATCGTGGAGTTTCTTGCCCGTTCTTCTCCATAGGAACCTACTACGCGTTGGAATTGGCACCTAGCTTCATATTTCTGACTGACCGACCCCTTGACAATTCAAAAGTGCCTGTAATTGGTTTATTTGAAATAAATGCTTTGAGTTTGAGTTTAAGATGGTAACTTCCTGTCACTGTTATTTACATAGCAGGTTGTGGTATTCGAATTTGTGTGGGGTACCACAACTAAAAAGTGAAAAATAAAAACTTTTTACTCAAAGTGAATAATAACTTTAATTTCGGAAGTGGGTGGCAAAAAACGAAAATTCAAAACCAGACACCGACTTCCGAAATTAGATTTATTTTTTACTTTGTAGTGTTATTCTTTTGGGAGTCGGTTGTTCTTTATAATATTTCTTAACGATCTAACTGAATACATTAAAAACATTTTACCAGATGCTGACTTGATAATATTTGCTGACGATACGAGTGCCGTTAAAGCTGGTGATGGTATTGAGACCTTTAAATGCAAATTAAATTAAGGAGTATTATTCGCTGCTTTTGAAAGCTGGCTTTCTATGAATAATCTTAAATTAAATGTAAGTAAGACAAAATATACTCGTAGATCTATAGTTAGGAACAAAGCTTTAGTAAGCGTAGAATCTTTAGGCAGGAAAATTGATATAGTGGAAAGTTTTCAATTTTTGGGGGTACAAATTGATTCTTTGCTTAATTGGAAGCCAGAACTAGATTCAATTACGAATACAATAAGTACCTAGTGCTTGTTATGCTATCAGATCTCTGAGGGATATTTTGTCTATTGCCCAACAAAGCATTATTATTATTATTTTGTCATTTATTTTATATTCTCGGCTAGCCGGCAAGAGCTGATAACACGGGCCTAAGCCAAGTGATTATCAGTTGGATTAAGTGCGGTCACGTGCAGAGGATTGCACAGAAGATGGTAGCGTATTTGTGTTTTGATGTGGGTTTTCTGATTCACATTGCAGAAACTTTCTCACGAGTCTGCATGTGTTTAATATCGCTGTCTTCTGCAGTAGATGGAAGGATTTTTAGTTATTTGGAGGTAAATTAAGAGAATTTAGTGACTGGTGAAGTTGTTTCGGTATTACTCCTGTTGGTACTATTGTAACTTTTTGCAGATGCCAAAGTCGGGCTACTTCATCTTATAATTCAGTGTATTTGCTCAGTTTCTCTGCTATTGTTGTCTGCAAGTTATGTGTGTTTTGGGCACGCCACAATTGCGGCGGTAAGGCCCCTCTTTGAGGAGTGGCTAGAGAGGCGCCACGGCGTCCTCACCTTCGACGCAGGTCCTCACCGGACACGGTTGTTTCGGGAGGTTCCAGTTCAGGATCAGGCAGGAGGAAACGCCCGGGTGTCACAATTGTGTGGATCGCCCGGAGGACACGGTGAAGCATACGGTGGAGGTCTGCCCTGCTTGGGCGGAGCACCGCCGTGTCCTCACGGAGGCGATCGGCGGCGGCGATCTCTCGCGTCCGGCCCTGGTTCAGGCCATGGTCCGGAGCGAGAGTGCATGGGAGGCCGTCACCTCCTTCTGCGAAGCAGTTATGCTCGCAAAGGAGGAGGCGGAGCGCACGAGGGAGATTCAAGCTGCACGCCCTCGCGCCCCTAGTCGCCGCAGGAGACGCCCCGGGCGTCGGGAGTCACAAGCTGACTCCCGGCCACCGTAGGCGTGGGCCTGCGGACGGTGAGCGATGAGCAGCTCGCCGTCCGATAAGGACCAGGCCCGGATCGACGGCGCGTTGTGTTCCACGCGCGCCTCAAAGGGATGTCAGCAACAACTGACGGGGTCCGGAAGGACCAATGCCTGCACGAACAGTTTGCAACTTATTTGTGTTTGTTATTGTGACAAGTTTATTGTAATATACATGGTTTGCATTAAGATTGATCCAATACGATGGTCATAATGTACATAAATAAGAAAGTCAGTTAAAACATTGTTGGCAAAAGTGGAAAAGAAAGTAAAAAACATGCATAGATAAACGAAGAAGATAAGGATGAAAGGTAAGTCAATCAATCTGCCTAGCCTTTTCCCAACTATGTTGGGGTCGGCTTCCAGTCTAACCGGATGCAGCTGAATACCAGTATTTTACATGGAGCGACTGCCTATCTGACCTCCACAACCCAGTAACTAGGTAATACGATACCCCTTGGTAAGACTGGTGTCAGACTTTCGGGCTTCTGACGACTCGTAACGACTGTCAAAGATCCACGAATGACAGCCGGGACCAACGGCTTAACGTGCTTTCCGAGGCACGGAGGAGTCTCGGTATGTAAAGATGGTCACCCATCTACAGACCAACCCCGGCAAGCGTAGCTTAACCTGATGGATTGACCAGTGCGGCTGTTTTTACTTAGCCACGAGCTCCTCAGGAATGAAAGGATGAAAGGTAAGTGCTAGTCAATAATATTGTTATTTTCAGAAAAAAGTCGTCATTAATTTTTATATTTTTATATATATATATTTAAAAAAAAGTTAACACAATGGTTAAAAGAAAAATGATTTTACAATCATAATGAATACATGTCAGATCGCGGAGAAGGGAACTAAGATAAATGATATTGGTAATTGGAGTAATTGGAATGGTAATATACCTTATAATAATTTATTAATGTTCAAATTTTAATATATTACCACTGTGACATTATACTATTTATGACATTATCAATTACAATTTATAATGACATTTATATTTATTATCTGACATTTTTATTAAACTTTATAGATCGGCTGAACTATTGAAGATTTTATGTATAATTTGACATCTATTAATTAATTTGTTCCTTAAATACTTATTATGCATGAGACATTATTTGGTTTATCTGTTGTTACTGTCTATAATTTTATTTTATTTTCTGTTTTTATTGGACCTTATAACTAAAGGAATGTAATTGTATAGGTTAAAATTAAAGATTTGCACACCATAAGTAATGGTAGAATGTAAAGGGGCCATTTTAGTTTTAAGATCATACATTGTAAACCTACATTCTGGCAAATAAATGAATTTGAATTTGAATTTAGGGTGGAAGGTATCTTCCCATTATTTATTTTTCGTTTCGCTTCCTCAGTCATACACTTCTATGGGGATGACAAATCAAATCACAAACTGGACAAAGGTTCGCCCACCGCCAGGTCCGGGTTGTGGTCGGGTGAAAATTATGATTATGAAATTATGTTCGATTGGTTGTTCCCAAATTCCTGCCCAGAAGTTTTTTAACGTCTCTGAGTCAGGGTTGTTATGATCTTCGTCATTTAGGTTGTTATCCCGAACGTTCGATGTCGCTTGTCTAATATTGCGGTAGAAAATTTTTTCATTGTGATTGAGTGTTTTGTAGTTTTCTTTGGGTGCATGCTTTGTATCGTTGTAGTCGGCCTGTTACGACTGACAGTTTTTGTTTTAGTGTGTCTACAGTGTGAATTCTATACTCTTCTATTATCTTATTAACGTGTTTAATTATTTTACTACTTCTAATGCCATTAATGTATTGGGTCATTTTAGCTATTTTCGATCGTAAATCATTTAATTTTCGGTCTAGTCGTGTCTCCCAGTTAGGTTTATATTCCTTTTTTGCCATTTGGGTGACTACTCTTGGTTGAAGGGTTATCTTTGCTCCGTTAACTTTGGCCGCGGTCCATGCCACACAATATATAGTAGTCTGTAAAGTATAAAAATCACTTTCTTTATTAATGCTTTCAGGTAAAATTATTTTGTTTAGGTAGCTAATTTAGAAGGTCCCTATTAAGGTTTATTTGTTGGTTAAGTAGCATTTCTTCTGTAATGTTAATTTCAGTATGATTTAAAGTAACTGAAGATTCTTGAGTGGAGTTAATGTCAATGCTGTATAAAACTTGAGTTTCAGGATTATTATTGCGGTTTGGGTTTACTATCGTCGTTTCGCCTGTGAAGTTGTTAAAGTTAAGATTATCTAGTTGTAATAATTCTTCAGATATTTCTAGTTTTGTTGAATTTAATATGTCACTTGTGATGTAATTATTGTTTGTATTTGCTCTCCTCTAATCAGCTATCCGATGTTCGCTTAGATGAGCAAGAGCAGGAAAGGTGTTGATAAAATCTTCATACATGCGTCTTCTATATACTGTTTCGTTTCTACCTAAATCTGTAACTCGATAATAAGACCGCATTATAGCTTAATTTTGTTCATTAGTCCACCTCATGCGAGTTTGTGTTCTATTTTTAGTACTATGTGCTTCTGAGGTTCTAGGTTGCATTTGGGTAGATTGTGTAGGTGTAAGTATTTGTTGTGGTTCCCTATCCATTTGCATAACATTTTTAGACATAATATAACATGGCATACTTTTGTTTATCCTAATTATATTTACGCATAACATTGTTTTCGCATAATAGCGTACGCATATTTTTTTTTTAGCATAATATCTCTAATCATAATAATGTTTAAGCATAACGTTCTAAAGCATAAAGTTTACGCATAATAATATTTAAACTTATTTTTTTAAGCATAAAAAATACGCATAATAATTAACTTCTAAAATGTAACCATGCATGCAGCAAGCATGCAGCATGCAAACAAGCATACACCATGCATGGAGCAAGCATGCAGCATGCAAACATGTAACCAAGCATACACCATGCATGCAGCAGGCATGCAGCGTGCAAGCATGCGAGCAAACATGCAACATGCAGCAGGCATGGTTTCTGTCGCGGCTCCGGCACTGCGGGGCTCCGGCGATCCCACGCGAGCTGCTAGTCGCAGATGTGTTTAACGCTCACCTCCGCAGCTTCGGCTTGCTGGCCGGCTTCGCCGGCCAGCCTCAGCCACGGCGGCGAGCGTAACACCACCTGCTCCTCAGCTCGCGGGCCGCCTTGCCCCTCCGCGCCTACGCGATTTTAAATAACACTTTAGGGGTAGGGCAGACAAGACTACGTGGAGTCGGTTTTGCAGCGATTCGTTTCTGTCACAAACTTTTCTAGCAATTTAATTTTTAATCAAGAATATTATTTAATTGTTACAGAAACCTTAATACTATTATGCTAATAGTCATTAGGGCTAACATTATGCGAATTAAAATTATGCCAAAACAAATTAGCCTTATAGATAATTATGCCAATATAAACTTATGCCAAAATAAAGTGTATGCCAAAAAAAAAATGGCAAAGAATTATTATGGCAAAACAAATTATGCCAAAACAGTTATGCCAAAGTATATTAGGAAAAAGAACATTATGCGAAAAAAAGGGATCCCATTTGTTGTTGTACATGGTCGATCGAGTTTTGTGACTGTTGGGTGGAATGATTAAAGTGTAGACGATCTAACTCTTCTTTTACGTCGTTTCGTATCTCCTCTTTAGTTTTTTGTGGTAGTAATTTATTATTTATTGCTCTACGTTGGTCTCCTATTCTCTGTCAACTAACCTGCATGTTTGGGAATTTTTCTATAAATTTAAGGTGGAGCGGTTCAAGATAAGTTTTTCTGTCTGTGTCTAGTGCGGTCAATTGAAGATAAGTGCGCAGTATGAATTTATTCATTTCAGGTGTCCATCGTCTGCGCGTATTGGAACGCTTGTAGTGGGTGCAAGCTCAGAGTCAAGGTTGACTTCCTGCTCAACACTATCAAGCGTGCTGGTGGTGGACAAGCTAGCTGTTCTTCTTGTCATGTAGGCGGGGCGAGTCGAAGGGATGGATGAAAATAATGAAATAGTACCATCGCCCGTGGAATCGGCTGTGGCTTCTACGTAATGAGCCCGCCTGTTCAACTCACTACGATCAGCTGTAACAATTTTGTTGGTAGGAGCCCGCTTGCTCAACTCCTCACCGCCGATGGTTTGCATGCTGTGGCATCTAGCATCGGCTCCAGATGCGCCCCGGCGCTCCCCGGGAAGCGACCATAAATTATAAACTCTCTTATTACTCATCTCCATAAAGGGTTACCTTTCCTTGTTAACCGCGTAAGTTTTTTGTACAGTTGTACAGTACGCGTGTCCGCCCCCCACGTAGCTAGGTGTTCAGTTTGGACGTAAGGTAGGATTTCAGGGGGCTTATTTATTATATTATTCAAATATTACGGCAGCCTTTACTATACAAAAGCGAGCATTAAGAACCATGCTTCGTTTAATTCAGACAGAATCATGTAAGGAGTATTTTATTAAACTTAGATTTTTAACGGTGTCATGTCTTTATATTTTGGTTCTCCTTACTCATTTAAACAAAAACCTAAACGACTTTGAAACAGACGATGAAAGAAAAAAGAGAGTAGATACTCGCAGAAAAGATCTTCACTATTCTGCAGGCAAAGCTTAATGTTGTCAAACACTCGTCACGCGTGCAGTCTGTCAATCTATAATGATGAGAATGAGAGAGGGCGCCACCGTGCGTAAACAAACATACTGCTCTGTGTTTTTAAATCATTAAAAATTGTTTAT
This sequence comes from Agrochola macilenta, assembly GCA_916701695.1. NCBI lineage: Eukaryota > Metazoa > Arthropoda > Insecta > Lepidoptera > Noctuidae > Agrochola > Agrochola macilenta. The sequence continues at coordinate 347,219 of OU753554.1, read as the reverse complement.
GTGATTGGTAAAAAAAAGGAAAAGTATTTATTTGAATATTCAAGTTGTATATAGTGTGTGACATTGGAGTACGCGTAAGAGACCTAGCCAGTGAAATAAAAATAAACATTACAAATAAGAAACTTTAACGGCTCATCAATTTGAAAAACTACGAACAAGAGTGCGCGAAACGATTTGGAGAAGTGTTATACACGATGATCTACTTGTAAGAAGAAAGAAAACCACGATAAAAAGGTACATAATTATTCAAATAACACCTATGAAAATAAATTCCCCATCAAATAAAAACTGACAGTCATCATCTTCAATACTATAAATCAGCGCCACCTACCGCTGAGGGCCGAAACTAAGTATCACAAAAATCATTCAGAAAAGAGCTTTTGCAATTACACACTGGATGTCGCTTATTCGAGTTTTGCTACAGTGAACGAGCTTATTCATCACAAAGCTTTTCAAGAGTACCAATAATGGCATCTACACCAGTATGCGCTGGATGTAAAAATAAGCTACCCACTAGAGAAAACCTTATTTGTGTACTTTGTAAATGCAGATACGATCTAGAGTGCGGCGGTGTTTCTAAAGACTACTATACTAAAAAGATGACACGGGAAATTAAAAACACATGGAAATGCCAGTCATGCATCTGTAAAATACCTAAGACTGGAAACACAAACACCCCTTTACGTATCCCTATAGGCAATGATATATATCAGCCATTATCTACACCACCTGAGGAAGCAAATGTAACTTTGAGAAAGAAAACTATAAATCCAAATAACGATACAATTAGTTTCAACGATCAGAGTATTTTAGGCGACACCATACCTTTGGATATTACCCAGACAGAAGAAAATTTAAAGATAAATGATACTGTTACCCAAATAACAATAGAAAATTTGAGTATACTAATAATCACACATCTTAAAGAAAACAACAAATCTATAATACAAGAATTAAAAAATACGATACATACAGAAATATTAAGTGCTATTACAGAACTAAGACAAGACATGGACTATAAAACAAATACTTTAACAGCACAAAACGACCAAAGAAGACAAGAAATAGAAAACATTAATAAAAAATTAGAAAAACTTAAAATAGAAAATGAAAACTTAAAAAGAAATAAGAAAACTAGCTACAGAAGCATCAAGAGTCCCAAATATGCAAGAAAATAATCACAGGAAAATTGTAATCTACGGCCTGGCAGACTACTACAAAGAGCCTGAAAATGCACTTCACGATAGATTGATGGAAGTGTTCCGTGATATAGTCAACATAGACGTCTCAGGATATATAGAAGACCTTTATAGACTTGGTAGACCCGGTGGACCAAAGAACCGACCGCTTGTTATTGAATTTATCAGCAAGAGAATGACAAAGTACATTATTTTCAAGGAACCGGACTATTCATATCTGAATTCTTAGATGCCAACGCATGAAAGTTCAGAGCAAAAATGCGAGAAGAATTGTTTAAGGCCAGGAAAAATGGATCTCATGCAATTATAAGAAACAACCAACTATATGTAGACGGAAAACTGATTAATACAGAAAATACTGAACACCAATGCGAATATAACACCCAAGAAGACGATATAACACCAAACAACATCAACCAAACTTGTCCTTCAAATATGACCAATGCAACTAATAACCAGACATTTCGTAAACAACGTCCAACCATTTAAAATAATGTTCCAGAATTTTCAAAGCCTCTATAATAAACAAGATAAACTCGAAGCATTTCTTGATAAAAATCCAATGTTTAAAGTAATATGTATTTCAGAAACATGGCTAACTCAAGAAAAACTTGGTCTCATGCAATTTAGTGGTTATAAATTTGCATCTTCCTTCTGTCACAGCACTAGAAAAGGTCGCGGTGTTTGTACACTTCTACAAGAACATATCGACAGCTTAAATAGAAACGATATCTCAGACATGTCGATTGAATATATAATTGAACTGTGTGCCACGGAAATACCAAAAGAAAATTTATTGATAGTAACTATGTACTGGAATAGAAGAGAGGAGGAAGTATTTTATCAACAATTAAAACAAATTCTAAAATATATAAACAATAAATACTACAAACTAAATGTAATAATAGGGGGCGATTTTAATGTTAACAAAATGTCAAATAATTTAAAAACAAACCAATTTTTAACTCTCATGCAAGAACATAACTTTACTCAACATGTAAAAACCCCTACACGTATTACACCAAACACGTGTATAGATCTAATATTCACAAATTTTAATAACATAGATCTGTACACAACCACTGAAGAACTAGGCTTCTCCGACCACCATAGTGCAATTTTACATCTAAAAATAACTGGACAAGCAGAAAAATGTTACTGGTACACAAAGAAAAGACTATTGAATACTCGTAACACAAATACATCTAAATTCAAAAAGGAATTACAAAAACTCAATTGGAATGACATTTAAAAAAATAATAACATTGACATAAATTATAAAATATTTCATGACATATTTATCTCTATTCTAAATCTATGTATGCCGCTGCGTAAAATTAAACTAAAAAAGAATATAAAAAATATTGGCTCACTGTAGGTATAAAAAAATCTTGTATAAATAAAAGACTATTAAAAATATTAACTACAAAAACAAAAAATCCAGTATTAACTAAATACTATAAAAAGTATGAAAAAACATTAAAAAAAAACCTGTAATAATTGCAAAAAAACTTCACTTTAAAAATAAAATGATGCAATCTAACAATAAAGTTAAAACTATGTGAAATGAAATGAAATGAAATGAAATTTATTCGCAAGAATTGTAGTACATTACAGTTGGTGGGGTTGTTTAACAGTTTCTAAAACAATTCGCTAAAACTAGCATGCAAAACATGAATTAAATAAATGTAATTATGTTAATAAAATTGGAACATACATTAAAGTTATTATATTTAAGATTATTAATATCAATCATTTGTCAAATTATCATAGTACCTAGAATGTCAGTGTGAGTCCTTAAAATTTAGGTACTCATTCACAGAATAGAATGATTTTTCTATAAGCCATTTGAATAATATTGTTTTGAAACGATTGATTGGCAGTTCCCTATATAATTTTGGTAATTTATTATATATCCTTATAACAATTGGAAAGCAACTTCTGTGATATAAGTGGCTTTTCATTGGAGGAATAATCAGTCTATCAGGATATCTTGTGTTAAACGTAATAGTGTCTCCAAGACGTTGAAATAATTCGGAGTGCATTTTTTCAAATTTACAGCATTCAAATATGTACATACCGGGAACAGTTAATATTTTTTAATCTTTAAAAAGAGGTTTATATGAAGTCAATGGTGGCATATCACAAAGAGCACGGATACATTGTTTTTGGGCTATAAATACCCTATTTATAAGAACAGAGTTCCCCCATAGCACAATGCCGTATCTTATATTAGAAGCTACATAACCATGATACGCTAAGAGGGCTGTTTTTTGGTTAGCTATTTTACAAAGTCTCCACAAGGCAAAAGCGAAACGATTAATCTTTTTTGTAACATTTAAGCAGTGAGGTTTCCATGTGCAGCCACTGTCCACTGTTATACCAAGAAAAACAGCTTCTTGTGCTTCGTTAATTCTCTGATCGGAATAAGTAATTGTAAGGTCAGATTTAAATTTTCTATTGTAGAACTGAACGAAGGAGGTTTTATCGATGTTCACTTTTAAATTATTATTATTAAGCCATGTTATGATAGCATTAACTGCTTCATTAATTTCTGTATTATAATTAAGTTTTTATTCTCTGTGATAACCACCGCAATATCATCAGCAAAAAGTGAGTAGAAATGCTTCGTCACATTTGGTAGATCGTTAATATATAACAGAAAGAATAACGACCCTGTAACACTACCTTGGGGCACTCCTGTATTGTTGCTCCTAATGTTAGACTTGCATAATATCTCTTCCTTATTTGAATTTATTTCGGAAATCGCTGTACATTGAGTCCTATTTGAAAGATAGCTTTCCAGCCACTTCAACGCTAGGCCGCGAAAACCGTACAGTTCACATTTAGCTAGTAGAATATTGTGGTCAACAAAATCGAAAGCCTTGCTCATGTCGAAAAACACAGTGCAGGTATGCGTATGTTTATCTACATTTTCAGTGATTTTTGACAGCAATTTAAAAGCTGCCAAAGTTGTCGATTTGCCTTTTTGGAATCCATTTTGTTCGGTTTTTAGTATTTTATGTTTAGTCAAGAATTGGTTCATACGAGAATGCATTATCTTCTCAAATACCTTAGATAAAACTGGTATCAAGGCGATTGGCCTATAATTGTTTATACCCGTTACGTCACCTTTTTTAAAAATAGGTTTAATTACGGAGGTTTTCAGTTTATCCGGGAAAGTGCCCTGGGAGAATGACATATTAATAAGGTACGTTAATATTGGTGTAATCAAACCTGCAGTGTGTTTTAAGACATGTGTCAGGATCTCATCATATCCCACAGAAGAAGTATTGTTTAATGATTGTATCGTTTTAAAAGTTTCATCATCACTAGCTGCATAAATGAAAAAACTGGCGTTGAGAAGTGAAATTAAATGGCGACCTCCCATCGTAGATACTGTTCCATTTTTACCGGCGGTCATATCGATGAAATAATTATTAAACGCGTTGGAAATGTCACTAGGCTTCGTCAAAATCGTATTATTACATTTTATTTTTGTGATCAATTTTTTATCATTATTTGTATATGTCATTGTATTAGTTTTTATTAATGTCCAAGATGCTTTACAAATGTTCTTTGATTTTTTAATATATTTTACATTGAACAGTTTTTGTGCTGCAAAGATATTTTTTTTAAATTGTTTATTGTATTTTCTGTAATTAATTTTATAACCTGATGTTTTGAATTTATAATACATAAACCGCAATGTTCGCTTTGTTGCGCATGATTTCCTTATACCTTTAGTAATCCAACCAGAGTTTTTATTTTGTTTGTTTGTAATTTTCCTTTTACATACCGGAAAACATAAATTGAAGAAGAGTATATGCGGGTCTCAAACCATAGGGGCGTATCCACAAAACCCCTACTTTTCAGGAGAGACAAAAAACTTAATAACTTTTCTTCTGATTGAGCCAGCTTGCTGTGTTTTTGCATATGGCCATATATTTATACCTCAGTTAATATGGGATACTTGATTTTAAGATATTCCCTCTGTAAGACTAGTTTTTGGTCGTTACGTCTATTTGGCATGACGACTATACGGTAAAATGCCGCAAAAATTCCCCCAAAAATGCTTGGAATTTGTGGACGTAATGCCTTTTTCCTTAAATTATTAATAATTGTACCAATCATCATTTTAACCTAATTTGTGATTTAAAATATTGCAATTTAGGAATGAGAACCCATCAAAATTAACGTTATTTCCGTGATTTACAAAATTCATACGCCTGTATGGCTTATTATTAATATTGAGAAGTGTTTGAATTCAAAGTAGAAGTATAAACTATTTTTGGTCTACAATCTGGAAAAATAAACAAATGGTAGTAATTACACAATGTTTTCTATTCGAATAAAAAACAAGAACAAATGGTGCATATAAAAATAAAATTTATTCATAAATCTGAACATAATTAAATATTTTAATTCACATAAAATCTCAAACATCAAAATTGAGTTTTTATTTTTTTGAGGGTGTGAAATTATAAAGCCCATCCGTGTTCCTTCCGTTGCCTGAGTGCCGGGGCCGCGATATCCCTTTCGGATAAACTCGCAACTCTGGCAGGTATTGGCCCTTACGGACCCCGTCAGTTGGTGCTGACATCTCTTTGAGGCGCGCGTGGAACACAACGCGCCGTCGACCCGGGCCTGGTCCTTATCGGACGGCGAGCTACCCATTGCTCACCGTCCGCAAGCCCGCGCCTACGGTGGCCGAAAGTCGGTTCGTGACTCCCGACGCCCGGGGCGTCTGCGGCGACTAGGGGCGCGAGGGCGCGAATCTTGCCCCTCCCGTGCGCACTCCGCCTCCTCCTTCGCGAGCATTACTGCTTCGCAGAAGGGTCACTTCCTTCTGCGAAGCTGGCTGGCTTCCCATGCACTCTCGCTCCGGACCATGGCCTGAACCAGGGCCGGACGCGAGAGATCGCCGCCTCCGTGAGGACAGGGTGGTGCTCTGCCCAAACAGGGCAGACCTCCACCGTATGCTCCACCGTGTTCTCCGGGCGATCCACACAGTGGTGACACCCGGGCGTTTCCTCCCGCCTTATGCGGAACAGGAACCTCCCGAAACAGCCGTGTCCGGTGAGGACCTGCGTCAGGTGGAAGGTGAGGATGCCGTGGCGCCTCTCTAGCCACTCCTCAAAGAGGGGACTTATCGCCACAATTGTGGCGTGCCCAATCAAAATTGAGCTCAAGGCACATTACGTGAAACAAAATGAAATGAAATCTTAAAAGAAACTTCTTAAAAATTTGTTCTTAGGTCGACGTCGTATATAAGATGCTCTTGCAGCAGCAAGGGTTAGCTCGTCGTCGTCATTTGTAGCTCCTGTCTCCAAATTTTCGTTTTCTACTACAGGATTTTTTTTGTAATAGCTATGGTAACTCTTTGGAATAGTTCCGTCGTTACACATAGCCATCAGGTCTTTATATTTAACTTGTTTTAATGGAAGAGGTTCGGAGTACAGATTTAATAGACAGAATAATAAGGCAATCTGTTGCCAATCCTATAATGTTCCCACTGCTGGGACATGGGCCTCCTCTCTTCGAGAAAAAGTGGTGTGTAGACTACCACGCTGCCCGCGGACCCAGTGCGGGTTGGTAGTATGTCAAGTCATGTTTTCGAATTTTTGGTTCTAGGACATGCCGGTTTCCTCACGATGTTTCCCTTCACCGTTTTGAAAGCAGTGGTGATGAAATAATTTACACAAAGTAAAATGCCTGTCTGGGTTCGAATCCGCGATCTACAACTCGTAAGCCGTTACGACTCTGCCACCACTGCTCTCCCCTCTCAATAATAATTAAATAATAATTTACTCTACTGCCTTCTAACTTCCGCAAAAATAGGACATTTTTTTTTAATATTATTTTTTTATCAGCCAAATTACTAATAATTCAAGCTAAAATATGCATATTGCTGCGGCCGCATCTGCGTCTATCGTGACAGTGACACGATATTTATTTATTTTATAAAATGCACAGCCACATCAATACATTAAACATAAGCTAGAAATTATCTTAATAACTACGATACACGCAGATGTGACCAACCATTATCGGATATCGTCGCGATAGTTCGGGCTGCGTAAACTTAACTTATTAATTGTGTTCTGAATATTTATAATAATTAATTGTATTCTAAATGCTAATTATAAATGGGTAGTATTTAAACGCAAATCAAAAAATATCCTTTTTCTATGCAATAAGATTCCGAATTCCCATCAAAATTACTGATTGCACAGCAAAATATTCAACTCAAAATATCACTAAACACACTACAATTTATTTTCGCAGCGTACAGCGATTTTTCCTAAAGCAAAAGCTTTTTCATCAATGCACAGCTAATAATCTTAATGCACATTATACATGTTAACTCTTTTTCTTTTAAATATAGCTTCTATTTTTATATTATGTACAGCAGTTTTTCTAAATAAAACAGCATTTTATTAGTCACAGTCGTCTTATTATTTATTAATTACCACATAATGAGATCAGCAAAAAAAATATAAAATTAGATACAAAATTGTAATTTATTGAATTATTAAAGCGGGTCTTGCTTTCGCGGGGCGACCACGCTTCCTTTTTTGCCCAATAGGCACATTTTTAACTTCTGCAGGTGGCGCCACGTACTTAAGTCGGATCGCAAGTCCGATGATATGCTTGCACATATAGTACTTAAAAAAAATGGGGCAGGTGCATTTTCCGTTGACCCAGGCGGTTTGTTGGGTGGGCAAAGCAACTCTCCAATATGCGAAAGCGTTTTTTTTTGTAACCATCAAAAGTGTCCCAATCTTCGGCTGATCCAAGATACCAATTTGGATTGAGCGAAACCCACTCCTGTTTGAAATATGATATGAATTGCTCTTCTTTTGCGTGTTTATGTAAAAACGCAGTTAACGCTCGTTGAAATAATGTAGGAGAGGTAGCTGAATGCAACAAATCTATATCATCCAACAATTCTTTCAATCGAGGTTGGGTGGCGCCACTGTCACCTCGTTAACAACAGCTCCGTATTAAATAATAATTAAAAATAGTTTCTGTACATGTTAAGTATTTTGAAGTGGCTAACTAGTGAAAGTGGACGACAATACTCAAACCACATCGTTATCTAGTGATAGTATTCACAAACAATGAAGTTATTAAGTGCTGTGATCATCTGACTTAAATATCATACCTAACTGTGTTCGATTCCTTCTAATAGTTATTTTCAACAAGCAAGAACATACATCGTGAGTAATAACTTACAAATCTATAATTAACTGCTATAAAAAGGAAAATGTGAATTAAAAACTACAAATAAAACCTAGTGGGCAATAGTGGAATCAACGATTTGAACTACATACAGTTACGAAGAATTATTCCCGAAATCGATTGTAGATGGCAGCACGTTCATTGTCAAAAATCAATAAGCTCTATTACTGACACCTACCAGGGAATAGCTGAATATCCAAGTCAGCAGCTATAAATCGAAGCTATCAAATAGATGGCAGCACTTTGTATGGGACTTTGCAGATATCTGGCAGTGGCACCTATCAGTAAATAGCTGAACCTTGAAGCAGCAGACTCGACTAATGAATTAAGGAAATCATTTGAATCAACCGCTTCATTAGTGACCCCTATGGTGCGATAGCGGTAACACGATTGCATGATAACTCAATCGATACATGCTAATTGTCTCCACACCGAAAAGAAGGCAGCACAGCCATTACCAGTAGTTCCCATCTACGAGTAAACGGGGGCGTTACATACAAGGCATAATGGATCTTGAACAGAACATCACATATCGCACTAGCAAACCCCAACGAGCAAGCTCACTTGACGATCTCTCAAGAAGTGGGTCTGCTCTTTTTGATACCACTATGATGAGCCTCCCGAACACGTCACTTAACGAAAGTCAAACAGTCATTGAATTAAATGAGAAAATAATTGAACTCACAAACCAATTGACGAGTGCTAACAATGAGATTGAGAACCTAAACACTGAGAACTTTCACTTGAAGTCTGACCTCAACAAGAGCTTGAAAGTTGTCGAAACATACAAAAAACTTAGTTTAACAGATAACACAAATCTAACACCAAATCGGAATAGGAAGAGTAAAGCTGGAAAGTCTACCCCAAGCAAAGAAAACAATTCTTTGCAGAAATTCCACCAGGCGACACAAACTGATGATGTAATTTCAACTGTCAAAATATCACAACATCACGAATCAGCAGTACATTCTGAAGCAGAATCTCGGCATTGTTTACAGACACAAACGAAAACATCTACCCTCGACATGCAAAATAAAATAAAAACGCCTACCCCCAACAAGCAAAGTAAACCAATTACTTCAATAACAAACCCTAAACATAAACAAAGATTACAATTAGGAACGTCAGATTGTCAGATATGCATCTTGAGTACGAACAACAAGAACAAAGTAAGAAACATAGCAGAAACGACACTTACTAAACATTCTAAAAACATATGTCATTATGTAATGCCGAACTGTCAAACCGAACAGTTATTAAGTGACATTGACAACAAATTAAAAGATTTTACCTCTCATGATTTTTGTATTGTATTGATAGGGGAGGAAGATTTCAACTCAACAAAGGACTATTTCGAGCTCGGACTGTATATTCGGACGGCCCTACAAAAAATCACACATACTAATATTATACTCTGTGCTCCGACATATAAATTTACTCACTTTAAAACTATGTACAATTGGAGGATCGAATTATTTAACAACCTACTTTATTTAGACACATTGACACATGAGCATGCATACTTTTTGGACTCAAATAAGAATCTGTCAAATGATTATACGATGTTTTCAAAACGCACTGGAATGATTAATAACTTTGGCATGCATACAATTTTCAAAGATATTGACAACTTTATTCAAGGAATAAAAACATATGACCTATTTACCCAAACTGAAGGCACTTGTAAAATATGCAAAGGTTATAATTTTAATTTAAGTAAAATATGTAAGTGCAATAATGCTAATCCTAAACAAACATTAATGAATGATGATTTTATACAAAATACGACTTCTAATACTGATAGCAATTCTAATTTTTTTCTCGTATAACTATATATTTATTTTACATCAGAATATTAATGGTTTAATAAATAAATCGGATTTATTTGCCTATCACTTACAAGAACTTTCTCATGAGGGTAAGCCATTGGACATGGTTTGCATAACAGAACATAATATGAAGGATGGTGACGATGTTCACCTACATATACCTAACTTTAGACTTGCATCCTCCTCAAATAGAAATTCTCGAAATGGGGGGGCGTGTATTCTAATTAATCATAAACATAAATTTAAAACTATAGATTTAAATGAATACTGCTGTCCTAATTATATCGAATGCTGTGGAATAGAAATAATAGAACACAGGCTAAATATTATATGTATTTATAGATCACCAAAGAATAGCATAGATGCTCTAACCACATTTTTCTATAATTTCGAAGGTATGCTACAAAAAGTCTGCACCAATAACAATAAAAAAATTGTGATATGTGGTGATTTTAACATAGACACTCTAAAAAAAACACGTGTTGCATCACAATTCGAAAATCTATTATTGAACTATAATTTAAAATTGAGTGTTAAACAACCTACTCGGATAATTAGTGGTACATGTATTGATAATGTTATACATAATATTAGAGGCAGTAAAGGTGAGGTTTTAGAGCTGGCTTTATCTGATCATACAGCACAAATCGTGAAATGTCCAGTAAAAAAAACATATACAATTACTCATTGGTACTCACTAAAGCGAGATTATAGCTTGGAAAATATAAACAAATTTAAAAATGCTATCCATAGCCTAACCTTTAATAACGTTTATGAATGTCTAGACCCTGATGAAGCCTTTAACGAATTTAACAATTTATTTAAACTTTTCTATGATTTATGTTTCCCCATAATTAAGATTAGGATCTCTATTAGAAAGAAACTTAACTGGGTGACAAAAGGTATCAAATTGTGTTGTAAACGCAAGCGAGACATGTTATGGCAATTAAGAAGACATAAAACTCCGGAAAATAAAGAAAAACTAAAGTCATACACTAATCGGCTCAAAAAAATCATCTATCTCACACAAAAATCAAGAAATAACTTTTACATAAATAACTCCAACAATAAAATGAAAGCAACCTGGCAGACCATAAATAAAAATAAATTAAACTGTCCAAAAGAATATATTTCTAAAATAATTATCAATAACAAAGAGATAACGGATCCATTAGAAATTGCAGAAACGTTCAATAATTATTATATTGATTTAGTTCAACCGCTAAGTAATAGTAAAAATCCTGACTTATCATCTATTACCAACACAGCTAAGTCAATGTTTATGCCTGCTACAATACCTATCGATATACACAAAATTATCGGAACCCTAAAAAATACCAATAGTGCAGGTTATGACGAGATTATCACTAAAGTAATAAAAAGTGTAGCTGTGGAAATATCTCCTGTTCTCAGTTTTATTATAAATTTATGCATAGAAAATGGTACATACCCTAAAGAATTAAAGATATCTGTAATAAAACCACTATATAAGAAAGATGACAGACAAAATCCTAAGAATTATAGACCTGTAGCGTTAATTCCAATTTTCTCAAAAATTTTTGAAAAAGTCATTTATAATAACCTGTATCCATTTCTTGAAAAACATCAAATATTTGCGGAAGAACAGTACGGCTTTAGAAAATGCAAAAATATTAATATGGCAATATATAGCCTTGTAAATAAAGTGGTAACAAATATGGACAGACGGACACCGACGACTGCCTTGTTCATGGATATGACCAAGGCATTTGATTTTGTAGATTTTAATATACTTTTGTCTAAATTAGAAAAATATGGAGTAAGGGGCAACGTATTAAAATTAATTGAATCGTATTTAAAAAATAGGTATCAAGTGACGAGTACAACAAAGATTTGCCAAAAGACAAAATTAGAACTAACGTACCATTCAAAACCAAGAAAAACGAACTTTGGTGTACCTCAGGGTAGCGTCCTCGGCCCCCCATTGTTCCTCGTATACATAAACGATATGCCAAGAGTTATTCAACATCCAATGACCTTGTTCGCTGATGATAGTACAATTATTTTCACAGCACAAAATAGGGAGGCACAGTGTCATGAAATGGATATAAATCTAAATCTAAACAGGTTAATAACATGGTTAAATAATAACAATCTTAATGTAAATTTAGATAAAACTCATATTATGTCATTTAAACAAAGAATAAATCAAGATAAACTTAATATAAAATACGCTAACAAAACGATAGAAGAAACAAAGCACACAAAGTTCCTGGGACTCTATATAGACGAGAATATGAAATGGAGTAATCATATTGAACATTTAATAAAAAGACTAAATCAGTTCCAGTACGCTTTGCATAAACTCAGTAAAGTAGCAAGCCGTGAAACCGTACTGACTGCATATCATGCATACGTGTCTTCTACATTACGCTATGGCATAATATTCTGGGGAAATTCATCAGATAGGGAGCTAGTGTTTAAGGCACAAAAAAAGTGTTTGAGAGCTGTGTGCCAAATAAAAACTACTGACAGTTGTAGACCACACTTTATTGACCTAAGAATAATGACTTTTCCAGCCCTATACGCGTTTGAAGTAGCAATGTTCGTTAAGAAACACTTGTATTTATTTGAAGCCCTGACTAGTAAACGTCACCAGGACAAAATTCACGCTGTGCCTCATAAAACAGCATTATATGCAAAAAGTTTTCTGGGCATGGCTCCAAAAATTTATAATATGATACCCACGACTGTAAGACTTGAGAAGGATGTTAACAAGTTCAAGAGAATGTTAACAGACTTTATGGTTAAAAAAGCGTACTATTCCATTGGTGAATTCTTAACAGATAAGTTAAATAAATAGTAATTAGATATGTCAAATGACCGATTTATTTAAGCTTAATTCTATCTAAATGCAATTATATAATGTAATTTGAATGTTTATTTAGTATATATTTTTAATTTCAATAATAATTTTAATATTACAATGCATGTTAAATTATAAATTGGTAAGTTCATTAATTATTTGGACATTATTTATTCTGACATTACTTATAATTTGAATTTGTGACATTATTTACTACTATTTATTAATTTGAATGTATATTATTGCACAGGGTATTACTATTCTGTCGAATTAATGACATTATTTAACCGATTAATTGAATTTTATGAAATTGTCTAACTATAATTTTTAATTTTGCATGCCTGAATTGGTAAATGCAGTGGACTGCGCATTCACTTAACACCTGGAAATGCATATATGTACTGTGTTTTGCAATAAATATTTGAATTTGAATTTGAATTTGAATTTGAATTTGAATTCTTTCTGTTTTTCCTTCTCAACCAATTTTTCTACTTTTTTTTGTATATTTTTTTTTGCGTGTGCCCAACACATTTTAATAGTAGCCTCTGTGCCAAACACTTCTTGAAAAGCATTTTGAATGCTTTTTGCTGCGTCGCAAATAAGTGCTTTTGTTTCTATATTAAAAGCATAAAGAGTTAAAGCGCCCCTTTTGAGTGCATCGAACAGCACTACAAAATCTTCTTTCCGCTCCGAACTTGAAATCGCCATACAAAGAGGATGGAATCGCTTTGCTTTATCAGTTGTGCCAACCACTAATACTGGAAACCCCTGCCATATAAGTTTGTACGTGGCGTCTGCATGCAAGTTGGTAGCTAAAGTTGCTAATTTTAACAAAGATTTTGTTCCGATCGCAAAACGAAAGGTTGTATTTTCATCCTCCTCGTACACGTAGTAATAAATTACATATGGTTCATTATCGTCCTCAGGCATTACGGATTTATTTATTAACCATTGCTCTAACTCTCCCAGACTGATTGTAGAAGGGCCATAAACAACTCTGCGACGGTCAGAAAGATAATTATTTAGTTGCTTTTTTGAGGGAACTTTAATACCATTTATTTCACTCAGACGTGCTAAAATAGCTTTTGGCTTTAAATGCAATGCGTATAGCTTATTAATTTCGTCCTTTGTCTCTTGGGTTATGGCATAATCATTTTTGGTCCCAATAATCTCATGATCATGATCGCTGCTTGTGCGGTACAGTAAGACAGCATCGGAGTTTGATTCAAAAAGCAAATAAATTCGTGCTGCACACTGAGGGCCTCGGTATTTAACTTTGTTGCAACGGTAATACTGTTTTTTACCTTCTTCTGTCGTGTGAGTAAATTTAGCAGTCCAAATATTTTCATCTCGTAGAAATTGTTGTGCTTCGTCAAAATTTACGAACTTTTTGACATATATCCAGTCTAGGCCACCTTTTCTCGTTCGTTTGGTACATGGCTCCACTTGTGACTCGGTTTCACTGTCCGAACAATACACAGGAACATCACTTTGTTGTTGTACATTACTTGATGTCGGAAATTCCATGGTATATCATCAGTTTAAATTAACATTATATAAACTCAAAAGTCAAATGCAGACTAATTACACACAAATATTGCAATTATTGTTTTTATATGATTATCTTTCCGGGCCGCCGGCGCAAAACGACACCTACACTAACGAAATATTTCTATTTCGCTCTTACGCGCGAGATATACGGCTAACTCCCGACGACACGACCTAGCGCTATCTCTATCTTACTCGGTCGCGCCACTCTGCACTCCAGTGACGAAAAAGCGCGCGAAGCCGCCAACCTTTTATTCAGTTAATTTATTCTGCTTTTAGAAATAATGCAATGTAAAAGGATTTTTTTGTTATAATAATCATTAAATTTGCCGAGCATGGCTTCTTGAAAATTAAGACAAATATGATGAACAGGTTTTGTTGTACTTACTGGTTAATATGCGACTGGGATAGTTATTTTGCTATGAAATATGGAAAATTTGCTGTGCAGTCAGTATTTATGCAATGTATGTTGTAGTATTTTTGTACAAAAATAAATTTAACTGTATTGCATTATGAGGAAAAAAGTAATGTTATATTGATGTATAATTTAGAATTATCTGCAGTTTGAGTTTTGTTAAACATTTAGTTTATTTGTAGTGAAGTAAGTTATTAGATGTAAATAAGAATATAAATGATGAGTATGTATTGATAGGCGATTATTTATTTGATATGCATCATGAACTTCTTTTGCAAAAACTGGAAATATACGGAGTTCGGGGTAAAGCACTACAAATAATCAAATCATATCTATGTAACCGAATACAGTTCACTGAAATAACACAGTTATGTCCATTTACAAAGAGAGAGATCAAGTATACATCGAGTCCTAGATTTATAAAATATGGTGTACCTCAAGGGTCAATACTGGGACCACTACTGTTTCTCATTTACATAAACGATTTACCTAATGCTATTCAGCAACCTATGGTTTTATTTGCAGATGACAGTACGGTTCTGTTCACAAATAATAAAAACAAAAATCATGAACAAGAAATAAATGATTCCTTATCTAAATTAATAAATTGGCTTCAAATAAATAATTTACAAATTAATCTCACAAAAACACATTACATGAACTTTAAAAATAAAAACGCGACATCTATTCCTTTAAGTATTGCATACAATAATGAAACAGTAGCTGAAGTGGCAAATACAAAATTTTTAGGAATCCATATAGATTCGAATATGTCATGGAAAACACATGTAAATAGTGTATGTACCAAATTGAATCAATTTTCTTACGCTCTATACATGTTTAAAAAAGTATCCAACCAGACCGCGCTTCTTACTGCTTACCATGCGTATGTGGGATCCACTCTGTCGTATGGGTTACTATATTGGGGAAACTCGACTGATAAAGAAATTGCGTTCAAAGCCCAAAAAAAGTGTATTAGGTCTATATGTGGGTTACGCCAAACGGATTCATGTAAACCACATTTCGTAAATCTCAAGATTTTAACACTCCCTGCTCTATTTATCTACCTGGCCTCAATTTTAGTTAAATCAAACATTACAAGCTATGATACGTTAAAAAGCAGAAGACTTAAACATACCTTAAGAGATAAAACGTCCCACACTAGAGCGTACAGTAATAGTGTTTTCTGTATGAGCACAAAGATTTATAACAAGCTACCTATGGACATTAAGATTATAAATTCAATTATTATTTTTAAAAGAATGCTGAAAATTTTCTTAATTAAAAAGGCCTATTACTCAATAGCAGAATTTCTTGAGGAAAAATAATTTTGTTCAATAAAGTACCTATCACTAAAGTGAATATAATTCAGTAAAATATTTTTAAAAGGATTATGATAATTAATATTAAATGATTACAATACTGTGACATAATTGAATTAATGAATAATGATAATTTTTAAATCAGGTAACTCATGACATGTGTATTTTTATTTAGGTATGACTTTAATAATTTATAATTAATATGATGTAAATGATAAAATTATATAATGTAATTAAAACGATGTCCTATATAAAATTTTATATTTATAACTTTTTTCTTTTTAATTAATGAATGTAAATAATGCATGTTCAACTGTTACTGTTACAATTATAAGCATATAGGTATGCATGATGAAATTGCAATGCCCTAACAGGGCCACTATGTTCTAAGAACTGATATCCTCTGTTAAGAACTTTATTTATGTACACATAGTTAGCAATAAAGAATTTGAATTTGAATTTGAATTTGAATGCAATTTATAATATCCCATTATAAATTGGTTGTATTCAAAATATTGAAAATTTTGTTAATTTGTATTTAATATCGATTTTAAATTCTTATATTGTTTAATGGGTAGTTTTTAGGGTTCCGTAGTAAACAAGGAACCCTTATAGTTTCACCATGTCCGTCTGTCTGTCCGTCTGTCTGTCCGCGGCTTAGCTCAGAGACGGTTAGTACTAGAAAGCTGTAATTTGGCATATGTATACATGTTAATCATGCCGACAAAGTAGTAAAATAAAATCAAGAAAAATATATTTTTAGGGGGTATAAATATTTTTTTAGACCCCCTTACACGTAAAGTGGGGATGTTTATTTTTTCTCGTCTACCCTATTTTGTGGGATATCGTTAGAAAGGTCGTTCAAAAATATTGGGAGTTTGTGAAAACCATTTTTGGATTCAGGGATCCGTTTGCGAAATATGTATTAAGCTTCTATCTGAAAAAGCTTTATATTTCGCAAAAAAAAAACACCCCCACTTTACGTGTAAGGGAGGTACCCTAAAAAAAATATTAATAAATTTTGGTCGTGAATTTACTGTGAATAATGAATTATTATTATTCACAGTAAATTCACGAAAGATATTAGACACATTAAAATTGACATCCACTTGATACGGCAGCTGTTGTTGCATAACAGGGTGTTGTTGATATGACTATAATACGTCCACAATTTGACGAAATCTTGAGACAGCAATACTAAAATATGCAGACGTATGTACAAACGTCTGCAGTGATGACTAAATATCCTCATGATCATGTTGACTTTGACGGTCGTATGCGTATACGTCTATAGGGCTCGACAAAATAACTTTAGATTAAAATAAAATACACAGCCGTATGTGCATACATCTCTATGGCCCGACACAATTCTCATAGATCATAATATAATTGAAAGTCGTATGTGCATACGTCTTTGTGGCACGTCAAAATTGCCCCAATAAGCAATAATATTGCTCTTACGTCTACTATACGGCTATATCGCCTAAAAATAATTGCAGACTGTCTTGCCTACGACAAATCATATTTTGCAATTTATTCAAAAAGTAATAAATATTAAATTATAAGAAAAATTGAGGCGATGTATTGCTTATCGTAGAATCCAATGGCATCAAAAACGAAAAATCGCATTTTTGCATATACGCCCCTATGGTTTGAGACCCGCGATATGCATCATAAAAGGTGTTAAATGCCGTGTTAAAGTCCTCTTCCGAATATAGATCCGACCATGACATATTAGAGAGACAATCACAAAACTTTTTTAAATTTATGGAACAGTAGTCGCGTTTAAATACAAACCATTCCATGAGAGGTTTTGTATTTTTGGAAGAAGGGATGTATAATATTTGTGCAGTTTCATGGTCAGATAAACCAAGTTTGAGAACCTCACTCGAAGCTTCCGGAATATTACTAATGAATTGATCGAGGCAGGCATTCGCGCGAGTAGGTTGATTAATATGTATATTGTAGTTGTAATTGTGCACTACTTTCTGAAATTCAGTTAACGTTTTACTCTCTTTAAGTGAATCGATATTGAAATCCCCAGTTATGATGATTTTCATTTTTAGTCTGCGTCTTAGTATTGTAATTAGGTACTCTAAATTACGAAGAAAAATTTCTGGATTTGATCTTGGAATTCGATATATACATTACGATATATCAATTATACATTTATAAAGTGGAATTTCAATTCCACAGCATTCGAACGATCGTTCAATACACAATTCGCTCAGTAATGGCACTTTTTTTGTTTCCATAATGTTTACACAATATACCAACTCCGCCTCGCCTTTGGTTTGGTCTGGAGTAGAAATCCACTAGCTTAAATCCTTTCAAAGATAAGTTAGATTCCTCCCCTGATCTGAGAAAAGTTTCAGATAGGCATATTATGTCTACGTAAATTTTCTTATTTAAAAGTTCGCAAAGAGAAATTTGAAGAATATCTAGTTTACTAAGTGCTCCTGCTATATTTTGATGCAATATAGTTAAGGAGGTTTCAGATTGGCTTTGACTAATACAAAATTATCCTTTATTCCTGAGTTTGTTGATATATTTGCGTCGGGAGGCGACTGATACATATGCCTATCCTTAGATAATAATGGTTTTGGCCTCTTTATCCGAGAAAAATAGTTAAGAATCGATTGCTGGGTGCATTTTTTTGAAGAAATACTCGTACATCTGTTTACGCCGTTGTGCCGTGCCACCTTTTTTACGCCGTCATATTTAATAGATAGAGGATTAGCATGTAAATTATTATAACTAAGGAATTTCTCATCATAGTCCAGACAGTCAATTATATAATTCAATGTACCACAGGCCTCCTGTAAAAAGTCTCCTGCGGTACCTGTAACATTGATGAAATGACAGTTCGGAAAACTGTTACATATTAATTTAAATTGTTGATTTAACATACGTTCATTCAGGAATCGGTTCTTTACTATGTTCAACAAGAAAACAGTATTTTTTTGTAGTTTCTTTAACACATAAAATAATTCGCACAAGCTGTCTGAAGGATTTGTGTCGTTTTCACCGACACATAGTATTATTTTGTCTTTTTCAGACACTAGGGTGCTATCACAACCTTTCAAAACCTCATCCGATTTGGCGTAATGCTTCGTGATGCTTGACACAGAGTATTTTTCATGCTTGGTGCCATCTCTTGAGTTTATGAGTTCAGAGGCGAGTCCACTACATTGTTGGGTACCATAAATCATTATTCTTCTGTTTGAGGAGTACTTATTAATTGTCATGTTCAAGGTCGGCGATTTCTTATCACTAGTTTGCGCAGACACTGAGAGGATCGGTTGAATGTAGTTTTTTACTGGAAATTCAACTGTTTCTGTTTCAAAAGGTTTATCTAATTCTAATACGCTTTCCGAGATCACTTGATGATTGCATCGCGAAGTGGAAGGAGGTGGTGTCGAGTTCCTGTCTGCCATAAAATTATTAGGCGGAAAGAAAGGGGATTGATTTGTGGTATTATTCAAAGTCAATGAGTTATCTAGACCATTTGTAGTGAAGTTAATTCTTCTTTTCATTAACTTTTTTTTACTACTTTTGATCGAGTTAGTTTTTGATGTAGACGAGCAGATTTTGATTAGCTCTTTAATTTTTATATCTTGATCGATAGTAATTTGCTTTAGTGATTTATTTTCTAATATCAATTTATCAATCTCATTATCCGCACATTCCATTTTCAAGTTCAAATTGTCAATAGTGTTCCTTAATTCGGTAATAATTTCATCATTTTGCACTGTGGATAAGTCCGGTAAGCTTCTCATAATATTCGAATCCTCAGATAGCAGTGAGCTATTGTTTTCACATGGTAGTGATTCCCACGACGTTTCCTTACGGAAGATTTTCTTGCGAATGGTTATGTTAGAGTCCATCGTGTTAAGAGTTGGTAACGCCCTCTATGTCAAAGAATATACTACTAAATACTACCAAATATAGACCAACAGATGTCGCTGTGTCCAAGAAATTACTCTTTGTGGCAATAACAATAATATTGTGCAACACTGATGAGATTTGGCAACACAGTGTGATCGGTACCTTGAATTTGAATATTGCATGTCATCTGTCAGCTAAGAACTTTTATGAATGCAATGTAAACAAATAATTTTGTTTAATATTATATTGTGTACTATGTTTTCGTTATATGTCATACCTCAGTTCTTTCTATCACTGCACCAAAGTTGTTTAAGTTATTGGTAAGTTTTCTTATAAATGATTTTGCACTTTTGTGTCTTCGTTCACTGTAATTTTACTTGCACTATATTTTAATATCGGCTTCGTCTCAGCTATCACAAACATTTGTCCAGATGGGTTGCATTATTGACTGAACTTTTATTAACTTATTTACACTAAATAGTCAATGTTTATATGTTTTTACTAAATAAATATACGGAGCTATCTTTTTCGTGACTGGCAGCGCCATGAAATATATAGGGCAATGTGGGGAATAATCAACGAGCGCACAAACAAGAAATTAAAAAGTGAAAAAAATAACATAATCCTACAAACAAATAATAGCCTAATTTCAAAACCCACAGAGGTAGCCAACATATTTAATAATTTCTTTGCCTCTATTAGTGGGGATAGAACTGAACTTACTACCAGCAAACCAAAGGGCCCCGGCGATTCCAACTACCCAAAATACATTATATCTTAGCCCAGTGGATCGTGATATTACGAGGTAAATACAATAATCAAAAATCAAAAAAATAAAAGAAGCCATGGTACTGATGAACTTCCACTCACCTTATTTAAGCAATGCGCTGACGAACTAACTTTACCATTTTACATTTTAATTAACCAGTCTTTTGAAGAAGGCGTATTTCCCGAATTATTAAAAAAAGTTCTTATAAAACCGATCCACAAGAAAAATATAAAAACCGACCCAAACAACTACCGTCCCTTGCTCTGTTACCAACAGCCTCAAAAATATTTGAGAAAGCAATGTGTGATCGTGTATATGCATTTTGTGAGAAATATAACATATTCAATGACAGTCAGAACGGTTTTCGCAAAAACAGATCTACCGTTTTGGCAGTTTACAAATATATACAAGAAGCACTCAACATAATTAATGATAAAAAATATTCTGTCGGATTGTTATTGAACAATTCTTGGGTTGGGAACACTCTGGATACGGGAATAAATAATACACGTAGCAACGTACAGGCACAAGTATAATGACTGGCAGAAATCTTAGAACAACTACCTTCAATACTTATAATGAACAATATCAATTTACCCACAATAACTTATTACTACCTAGGTACATTACACCTCCCTTCTTATTCTTAGAATATTAACTAAGCTACATAATATTTTTACACAGAAGTATATGCCATATACATATATATTTATGCATACTAGACTGAACAGTTACATATACAAATTAATCAATTTCAAATCGGACGACCGGTCTGCGTATTCGTTTGGAGCGCGTCACTGGTGGCGTCACCGTCGGGTCAGCATCACAACTAGGTGGGTCAATGGGCGGAGGTATAGGAGGCACAATATTAACTTGTGGATCGCCCTTGCCTACCATACCTTTCTCTTTTGTAATACCTAGCTGATCTTTATTCAAATGTCTCGACTCCGATGCCTCCACCAATCCATCAGCTTGTGACGGCACAACAGTCTCACTTCGGTCAGCTGGTTCTTTGTTATCCTCATTTCCTTGGCAAGGAACATCTGACAGCCGAGAACGGCTCCTGATTTGATCAATGTGTCTTTTGAGAAGTCGACCATCACCGCTATCTACCACATACCTACGAGTACCTTCTACCTCTCTCACAGTTCCTTTCACCCACTTGTCTGACGCACCGTACTGTCTCGCCCAAACCGTATCACCTTCGCACAGAGTTCGTGGCTTCAGTCCCTCGCACTCTGCCTGGCGACCCTGTACCTCCCGCACCCTATTTTCTAATGACCGTTGCCCTCGTAACAAATCGAGCCGAGAACGAAGTGAGCGCCTCTGTAGCATTGACGCGGGTGTCTCGCCTGTAGTGCTGTGCACTGAATTACGGTAAGCTAACAGGAATGTTTGTAAAGCTGTATCCACATCAACATTGTCCCTATATGCCTTTTTAATGGCCCGCTTACAAAGTTTGACCGCATTTTCTGCCGCACCATTCGAAGCCGGATGATAGGCAGGTGAGAAGCTTTGGCGTATACCATTTTTCTTGAGAAATGAACCAAACTCTTCACTTGTGAACGGAGGGCCTTGATCTGAAACTAACTCCTCGGGTAGACCGAATCTAGCAAATATAGCTCTTAAAACCTTAATGACGCTTGAAGCATTTGTGTATTTCATTTCAAAAATTTCTATCCACTTTGAACTTGAATCAACCAACACCAAAAATTTTGTACCCTGATATGGCCCTAGGAAATCTATATGCAACCTAGACCACGGCTGCGCGGTATAGGGCCACGGCTGCGACGGCGCCCGCGGTGGCGCGTCGGCCTCTGCGGCGCACGTCTCACACTGCTTACACATTGCTTCTATATCCGCATCTACATTGGGCCACCAGACATAACTCCGGGCTAGCCCTTTCATCTTCACAATACCCATATGACCACTGTGTAGCTGTCTTAAAACAAGATTTCTTAATTTCGAGGGTATTATCATTTTATACCCCCACATAAGGCACCCGAATTCCGAATATAATTCGCGACGTCTATAGAAATATGGTTGTATTTCGGCCATAGCTGAACACTCGTTTGGCCAGCCAGACTGTACGTATGACATTATTCTGCATAACTCCATATCTTTTTGCGTAGCCTCCTTAACATCATTATGCGTGATGGGTAAAAATTCTTCTACAAATTGTACATACGTACTGTCTTTCCTATCTGAATGGAAGTTTGTCTTATTAGGCAGACGTGACAATGCGTCTGCGCAATTTTTTTTAGATCCGACATATTCTATGTTATAGTTATATGCGGACAACAGTACTGCCCATCTCTGTAACCGAGATGCGGCCATAATTGGTATTCCTACTTTATTCCCTAAAATGTAAGTCAATGGTTTGTGGTCGGTTCTTAGCACAAACTTTCGACCGTACAAATACTGATGATACTTCCTGACTCCGAAAACTATCGCCAGTGCTTCTCGATCAATCTGAGAATATGATCGCTCAGCTACACTAAGTGACCGCGAGGCATAAGCTATCGGACGCTCGCCGCTCGGCGTGATATGGGACAGCACGGCGCCGACCCCCACGCTGCTCGCATCTGTAGTCAGTACGAGTGGCAACTCGACCGAGTAGTGTGTTAGTACCCCACTACTCGCTAACAACGCTTTAATTTTACCAAACGCCTTCTTACAGTCCTCACTCCAATCATATTTTACTCCTAATCTCAATAAATTGTACATTGGGGCTAAAATTGTACTGACATTCTTTATGAACTTAGCATAATACATAACCATGCCTATAAACGCCCTCAGCTCGGGCTTACTCTTCAAATTAATTCCAATTCCAATCTAAAGCCAATACAATTCCAATGTGAATTTTGCAGTCACGTGGTTCGGTACTCTTGAAAACAATATTGTCAACATTGGATTGAAATTGGGATTGCCCCGCGATTATTTTGTTAGACGTGAAGTTAGCTATGTTACGCCTCGCAATAGTGTTGTTCAACTCATTACGATAAACCGGTAATAGGGCTTTAAAATGCTTTATACTTTAAATAACAAGGCTAATAAATAAAAATGATACAAATTGTTGTTTAATTGATTAATTGTAACGTATTAAATTCTTAAGGGCGTAAGAACGTGATTAAAATAATAAAATTAACCATGACTTTGGCTGTATGCGGTAGGGTCGTTGCCATACTACAAAAAATATTTAAAGACGGCGTAAAAGTTCTCCAATTTCAAAAATAAAGTCAAGTCAACTCAAGTGGCTTTAGAAATTAGAAGTGAATTCGAAATGCAAGTTTGTTTAGAACATTAACTTAGAGATATTGTACGCGTGTGGTTCCTTTTTAGCTTTTTAGTAACAATAATTGAGTGTCCGTTAAGTTACCTAACTATTATTAAAGTTTTATACTAGTGGTAAGTAAATATATCATCATACTTACTTTATTATTTAAGGTACTTTTTACTTGATTACATTTTTAATTAGTGAAAAATTTTTGTTTTGTCAATGTAGTTATTTTCTTGGTCTATGTTTTATATAATTATATTATGTTGTACATAATAAAAGTTTTCCAATTTCAGTTACAATGACAAATCGTCCTACTTACGCCCAATTAGAAGGTTTGGTGGAATTTTTGGAACAAAACCCAGGCATAGCGAAAGGTTTGCTTAAGACATCTCAAGGAAAATTGGAAACAAAGAGAAAATGGGACAATTTGGCAATTAGTCTCAATTCTCTCGGAGGAGCGAATAAAAATGGTCAAGCCTGGGCTAAGGTAATTCAAAATAATGAAGTAGGTATTAAGAATCAATAAATTCAGCAATTTTATTAAAATTAATGAATGTTTTTAGTATTGGGCTGAGAAGAAATGTGCTCTAAAGAAGCAGTGCGTACAGCTCTCAGCTTCAATGAGGCGCACTGGTGGTGGGCCAGCAGACAACTTGCCAGCATTGTCTGCCTTCGAAAATAGGTTGGTGGCGGTAATGGGTGGACAAGAGTTTGCGACTGGAGATTCATGGGCAGTCAATCCATTTCCTCAATCGGTAATATATTTTTATATTTTCTATATTATATGTATATTTATTATATACAAAATATTGTATTTATCTAATAATAATAATTTAATTGTTTCAGACTAGACCTACCGAGTCGCCAGTTGTAGTTGTAACAGAGGATGCAAACATAGTACAAGAAGACATACAAATGCATTCCATCCAGCAAATCTCCCCTATTCTTGGCACGTCACACAATGACGCAATACCAGCATCATCCACAAGTAAGTCTTTATTCGAATTTGTTAAGGAATGTTTAAACATTTTAAATAGGCAGTCCATCAGTTACACAACCCAACATAAGTGTGTAACATTGAAGTGTTTTGGGACTAATCACATTTCGAGCTATAGCAAAAAATCCGACCATGTGCGTGTCGGACCACGCACAATGAAGGGTTCCATAGTTGGGATGGATTTATCCCAAAAACAAATTTAACATTGTAGTTGAAAAATATGTTATCCCATAGATCGATATTCATCATGGTCAATTCTCCAACTGCAAATGTAAGTTTGTAATCGCATTTTTTTTAATGTGTTAAATAAAGCTAAAAATATGTGTCGCATAAATGGCCGTATTTTTTTATTGCGTTGACTTAGAAGCTTCATTTCTTTAGAGCAACAAGGGACCGTAGACCTACTCCACGCGTTCCTGAGACAAAGGGTCTTGACAAACTGAAAGACAGACGGACAACAAAGTGTTCCTATATGGGTTCCGTTTTTTTCCTCTGAGGTACGGAACCCCAAAAATACTTCAGTATTATTTATTGACTTGTTTTTTGTAACAACTCCGCAATTTGAAACTTGTTTGGTTTCAAATGTCGATTTACATTACTGTATTTTTTATATTTCAGTACCTGCTCCACCCACGCCACTTCAGAGCACCACCATACCACCACAACCCCGCCGGCGCCGCTCTTTAATTCCGAGGCCGGATGCGAATATGGATCGTTTCGCAAGTATCGAAGCACGGCGGGTTGAAGCGGAACTAATTACAGCGCAAGCATTAGCCCAACTGTCCGAACATATTGGCAGTCTAGCAATTGGTTTGACGTCGATTGCTAATGCAATTTTGGATGTAGCTAGGAAAATGCCAAATCCTTGACGAATTTGGCATTTTTTTGCTACATAATTCTATATTGTTCAAAATGCATTAGCGATTAATGTCAAAGCTTTAGTTATTTCTACCTAATGTTTCGGATATTGACTAAATGCTTGCCTTGCGCTTCAAATGTTATAAGCTTATAAGTATTTTATTGTTCTTTTTTGTCATAGTTCTATTAATAAGTGAATAAAAGTACATTTAAGTTAAAAAAAAAACTATTTATTCATTCAGTTCTCCATTTTTCAAGAAATATGTAGGTTGAGAGAGTACAATATAACATTAGGGATTAATGACCTACTGTCATTAATCCCTAATGTTACATTGTCAAAAATTCAAAAGTAATTTATTCAAACTAGGCTGAGAATCAGCACTTTTAGAACGTCAAAATTACATAAGACAGTCCCCCAAAACGCCCACCCTTCACCACTTCCTAGTGCGTTAGCTGGGGAGAAGAAGTGGCGCAACAAACTCACCAGCAGCACAGCTGTCTGTTCAGTTAGAAGAAAAAAAAAAGATTCTATATAATAGTATTCAAAATAATGTACATTATGCAACATAAAACATTAAATTAAATTATGTGCTATATGCCAGCTACCACACGCCAATATAGCTAACAATTGTACTTAGGAAACAATTATAACATTTAGGAATTAATAATTTATAAACATAAACTGTAGAAATACAATGTCACAAATCGCATGAAATACATTAAAAAAATCCTATCTAAATCTTACCATACCTTTTTACCTACCGTCTACTCGCCCACAACTGCTGAACTAAAACATTTCGCTTTTCGATGCCCTGTCTTAGTTCAGCGGCTGTGCTGCTAGTTGATTCTTGAGAAGTGACAGCAGGGTAATCATTTCCATACTCTGCTGTATTCTCCACAAGATCTATACCTACTCTATTGATACACATGTTGTGTAAGACACAACATGCATTAATTATTTTGGCTGCTACATCAGGATGATAATGTAGCACCCTATGCCCGAGTAAGCACCGCCATCTGTTTTTGAGTACACCAATGGCACGTTCCACTGTATTTCGTGCCGAGCAGTGCAACTTGGTGTAATACTGTTCTGGGGAGCCTTCAGGAGCATCTACTATAGGTGTCATCATATAAACTCTCTGGGCATATCCAGAATCACCTGAAAAGTAAAAATAATTAAAATATATTCAGTCAGAAAAACTAAAAATTTTGATCCAACTACTAATTTCGATCATTTACTTGCCTAGTAAAAACACATTTTCTCCATTATTGTTCAAATCAATTAAATGTTGTTTCACAGGATGCTGATTCCAGACAAAACTGTCATGTGATGCTCCTCCAAATGAAGCATCTACTGACAGAATTCTTAAATCTGCATCACTTATCTGAAAATATATAAAACAAGGACTTTAACTAATTTGTAATGAAGTGAATTACAATTAAATATGAATCAAAAGTATTGCCTTACTATCAGAACATTTCTTGAATGGAAATGTTTGCGATTAAAAAATCTCTCTTCATTTTCTATAGGCCGTATTATGGCTATATGAGTGCCATCAATACATCCTATAACAGATGGTATGAGAAATTTTTCAAAAAACCTGGAACATAAGGCATAATTTATGGTTACTAAAGGCACTATAAAAACAAGGCATTTTAGATAGCTTAACCGGTCACGTACTGTTAACGTACCCGTGCCAACCGAAACTTTAAATAATTTCATATAAATTATCTTACTTTGATAAAAATAATAGGTATTTGTCATGCATTACCTCCTTTTTAAAGCATCTCTTTCCTGACGAGTTTGAGGAAACTTAATCCATTTACTTTGAACTGTTGGATGGTTAAGAGCTGCCGTTACATCTCTGATAGTACGAGATACAGATTGCTGCGACATTAGAGTCCCATATGTACCTCCAACTAGTTTTTGGTAACTCCCAGTCGCATAAAAAGACAATGCCACTAAAACCTGCAAGAATTATACAAGTATTAAGCTATAATCTTCTAAACAAAACTCATGATATCATTGTTAAAAGTCATGTATGAAAGACAACATAGGTACCTTATATTTTGGTGATATATCACTTCTTCTCTTAGGAGTTGGCATAAAGGGCTTAATGTTCTCATATATTTCCTCAAACAAATCCTTGTTCACTCTATAATTTGCTTTAAATTCGTCTTCATTCATAGAAAACGCTTTGTCCGTATAACGCATCATCCGACGCTCATCTCGTCTTTGTTTCAATTGTTTTTTATGAGAATTACGTAAAATACTGTATATAACAGCTAATCGTGCCATATTATACACTTATTACTTACAAAAAACCACTTAAACCACAAAACAATTTCAAAAAAGTTACACTTTTGCTATTGGAAAAATCACAATGAACAAACAATCCCAACGCAATACTGACGCAATACACAGCTGTCAAAATACAGTCAAGGGTAGCGTTTAGAGCACGCCAAGCCCGATCCCGATTCCACTTAGTTCCCAAAATGGACACAGAATTCGAAACCAATTTGGCGCTAGGGTCGAACTCAAGAGTACGAAACGACAAAATTCCAATGTCGATAGATCGGAATTAAATTCAAGAGTAAGCCCGCACGGTGCCGGCGTGTTTATAATCGCCTTGACCTTATCCGAACAAGTATGTACACCATCTTTACTGATAACATGCCCCAAGTAAACAACAGATTTAGCAAAGAATGAACATTTGTCCGTCCTCACTCGCAAACCATACTGTTCTAATCGGTCAAAAACTTTGCATAAATTACTCATGGGTCATTGTCAAGCTTAGGGTTTTTTTTTGCGAAAAAATGAAACATGTAATTTATAAAAATCAAAGGTATAATATGACTCTTACTTTACGTTACAACAAAAGTGAGTATCAGTCTGAGATCAATAATTCGAAAAAGGCGATTTATAAGGAAATAACAATATTTCGGTTC
This sequence comes from Agrochola macilenta, assembly GCA_916701695.1. Classification (NCBI taxonomy): domain Eukaryota; kingdom Metazoa; phylum Arthropoda; class Insecta; order Lepidoptera; family Noctuidae; genus Agrochola; species Agrochola macilenta. Next base: position 318,075 of record OU753554.1, on the reverse strand, counting down.
CACCGAAAAGACTAATATGTCCACCGAGTGGACTAAAATGTTAGTTATTGAAAAAAAACAAAACAGAAAGTGATTAACATCTTGAACAAAAATAACGTTAATGCTATCTTCACATAATCACAAACAAATCAGTCATGTAAAAGCATTCAAAAAGTAAATAAAAAAAATTTTTGTGTCTGTCTACCGAAAAGTCAAGTCTGGACGATTGGCTTGCCACTGGTCTATGTATAGGAGTCAAGGTTGGACTCGGTGAATTCATCCTCTCGGCGGGAGCTGGTGTGTCATTCCGAGTAGGACTTTGCTGAGGAGTCGTCAGGACTGGACTTGATAGAGTTGGGACATTATTTTGGAGTGGTCTGGAACATAGTGCTATGTCAAGTTTTTTGGTACCTAAACCGTAATGTATACCAGTATTTTCTGGACTACATTTCATACAACTCAACCTACGAAACTGAAGCATCATTGGTTTACGGCGACTCCAAGTAACCTGATGGACTTTAATGGTTCCACGAAACGGCGTAATATTGCTGTTTTTTATTTTACTCTCAATAGACTCCACATGCGTCTCATCTACTCTAATGACTTCATTGCCTTTACAGTTTTGAAGAACACACTCCATGAAGGCATCCAAACTATGGACATCGCTTTTTCTCTGCGTCTTCTTGCATCCTCTCTCCATTTCCTCCTCAAAAGCTTTTTTTGCACATCTGGTAAATCTTCTACAGTTTTTATTTTCCCTTCGGCTTTCTTCCGATACTAATATTCTCTGTCCTTTCTTCGCTTTTCTTCCAAGGCTCCTGGATCCTGTTTAAGTTTTTCACGCGCCTTTCTCATACTCAGTGTTTTTTGTTCACGGCGTCGTTTTTTTTTCTGGTCTTCGGTAAGTTTACTTCTTGTTTTCGCCATCGCCTGAAAATCACAACAAGCAATGCACACAAACGAAAAGAAAGTAAAGCTGTGCAAAGGAAGACCAGAGATTTTGTAAGTAAAAAAAATTGTAAGGAAACGACCGTGCTTATGAAAAAATATTATTTCCCATGACGTTATAAATGTATTACAGGTACCAAACATTGTTAACTTAGAGTATGTAGCTATGGATAACTACAGTAACTCCAAGTCAACATGGTGTAGAAAGGTGTGAGGGAAGTGGTGGTTTAAAATATATTTACTCATAAAAATAAAGCGAAAATGAAACAAAAATAGGTCATTAGTAATTAAACGATTAAAACACCAGCAATCAGAAGCAGTTTTATAAGTTATAATAACTAAATAACCCACATTCAAGAAAACAATCCACTCGGTGGACATCTATCGTTTCGGTGGACAAAAGTTTCACCAAAAAGATGTCCACCGAATGGACTTTTTTCGCAAAATCATTCACATCACGCGCCGGTTATGTCAAAAGCCAAGGTATATTCATAAAGTTTCATTGTTTAACTAGTTATTAAGAATGTTTGATGAATTTATAGTGATTTACTTACCAAAATACAGCAGTAACCGGAAAGACAACTCAACTTTGACACCACTAAATATTTTTCTTAGTACAACAACAACGTTTTCTGCGTACAAGTCGCGGCAAAATGGCCTCTGACAGGGATAGTATGATATTGGCTGCGTTCAATTTTACGTTCCGTTCCATCATTTGACATTTCCTTCATTTTAGTCAGTATTGAAACTAATGTCCACCGGAAAGACAAAAAATGTTGTGACAAGATTAAATAATGCAAAAAGTGTGTTTTATTTCTATAATTTTTTTTAATACTTTTAACGTTTAATGGAAAACATACGTAGATTAGGAAAATATACCATTTTTGTAAAATAATTAAAAACACGTATTTATTTTAAGCTACATTCTATTGAAAGTCGAATCCGAACAGTCCACCGAAGTGGACAATTCGGTTACGTCGTGGTGGTTTATAGTAAAAAAAATATAAATTTATAGTAAATCTGTTACAGTTATGGTCTAGTACGTTTCGTTTACTTTATTATTATGATGTAAAATTAAGATGCAATTATGAAAAGTGTCTTTTAAGATTCGTATGAACAGTTTTTTTTAGGGTTATGACAATGACCCTCATGTGTTCGGACACTGTGCGCCCCGTTATGATGACGTCGTCAAGGAATACGCCTACCTGCGGTAAATCTGCAAACATTTGTTCCAAACGTCTTTGGAATATGGCTGGGCTAGACGCAAGACCATACACTAATCTATTATATCGGAACAATCCCTTGTGCGTGTTAATAACCGTGTACTTCCGTGAATCATTTAGTTCAAATTGAGCATAAGCTTGGGAAAGGTCCAGCTTACTGTAACGCTCACCGCCGTTTATCCGCACTAGTAAATCTTCAACCCTAGGCAGTGGATAGCGATCGACTTCTATTACCTTATTCAAAGTGATCTTATAATCGGCGCATATCCTTATGCTTCCGTCCTTCTTTACGACGGGCACTATGGGTGTCGCCCAGTCGGAACGCTCGACCGGAGTGAGAATGCCGTCCCGCACTAGCTGGTCCAGCGTGCGCTCCACCGGCTCGCGCAGCGCATACGCAAGCGGACGCGCGCGTATAAACACAGGCCGTGCGCCTGGCCGTAAGTGAATGCCAACTTTACCACCAGTGAATCGCCCCAAACCGTCCGCGAACACTTTAGAGTATCTGGAACTAAATATGTTTATATCAAAATTTGATTCATCACAAATATTATGGTTATTTACATAAGTATCATAATCCAATACCGGCAATTGTATGGCTAACGATGCCATCCATTGCCTCCCGAGTAACATTGTTTTACCATTTTTGATCACGTACAAGTCTAACTGCATACGTTTGTCTTTATAGTTGACCAGAGGTTTAATAACTCCCAGTGGTTTAGTGGTTTCTCCCGTATAATACCTCAAAACAATACTGCTTTTTAGAATTGTTAAGTTACTAAATAACTCATTATATGTATGTTCATTTATACATGAAACGGCACTACCTGTATCGCACTCAAACTTCATTATTTTCCCCTGAACCTCTAATGATACAAAAATAGGTTTACACTGCGTTACTGTCAATTCATTTAGTTCAATTGTTATTACCTCGTCACTGTCATCGCTGTTCACTGCGTCCTCCTCGCACTCGGCCTCGACGGTATAATGATGCGCCAGTCGCGGACACATACGCCGCAAATGGCCCGGCTGGTTGCACACCCGGCATACATAGCGCCCGAACTTGCAAGCGGCCACCTCATGCGGCCCGCCACACGCTCGACACTCTCGCTGTTGCCGCTCCCGCTCCATCGACACGGACGCAGGCGCCGGCGCCGCCGGTACCGGCCGGCCTGCCTGCGGCCGCCTGCGTTGCATGTACTCGCCTACCGGCAAGCGGCCAGCCGCGCGGCTACTTCCCGATCCGCCGTCGCCGCTCCGCCGCGTATTCATCATCATCAGCTGACAATCCACCGACCTCTTCGCCTCACTTGTTGCATTAACAGACCTTTCCACTACCGCTGCTGCATCTTTCTCTGCCGCCTCCATGCTTACGGCCAGATTATAAGCCTTCATGAAATCTAATTTGGTCTCTGCAAACAATCTTTGTCTGATGGCCTCGCTTTTAATCCCGCAAACCAGTTGGTCTCTTAAGCTTTCTTCGAGCCACGTTCCGAACTCACAAGTTTTTGTCATTTTCTTTAAAATTGCTACATAGTCTGATATGTTTTCACTGGTGAGTTGTTTGCGATTACGAAATTTGAAACGTTCTGCCAACTCACTCGGTTTCGGTTGAAGGTGTTTTTCCATAATAAACGTAATCTGCTCAAACGTTTTTGTCTTCGGTTTCGCTGGAGTACATAAATTCACCAACAACTCGTAGCTAGCTGCACCCATAACAGTAATTAACGTCGGCACTTGTAACTCATTTGATATTTTATTTACTAAAAAGTACTGCTCAAGACGTTCAACGTATAACCTCCAATCGTCCTTATGTATGTCGAACTCTGCAATCCTACCGAGTGACATTTTTTTGATTTTTTTATTTGCACTAACACGCCTTAGTAGTAAAGTTAGATTATCCTCGTCGCCACTGAACAATTCTTGGGTTGGGAACACTCTGGATACGGGAATAAATAATACACGTAGCAACGTACAGGCACAAGTATAATGACTGGCAGAAATCTTAGAACAACTACCTTCAATACTTATAATGAACAATATCAATTTACCCACAATAACTTATTACTACCTAGGTACATTACAGTTATTAGATATGACAAAAGCTTAATATGATAAAGTACAATTTGATATATTATTAAATAAACTATATAACATAGGTATCCGCGGAAAAAGTTACGATTGGTTCACATCATATTTAAAAAACAGAGAACAAGTTGTAGAAGTAGAACATTACAATCATAAATCAAAAGAAATAGAATTAATACGTTCCCAAAATATACCCATAAACGCTTCTATACCACAAGGAAGCGTAACAGGGTACCTGCTATTCCTTGTCTACATAAACGATCTTCCCAACCACATCAATGAGTCATGCGTATTATTCGCCGATGATATATCGATCTTAACTTTATGTGATAATAACATAAATTTAAACCAAAAACTTACTTCTATACACTACAACACACTGGTTAATCGAACACTACCTTGAAATTAACTTTAACAAGACAAAAATAATTACTTTCCACCTACGACAAAAAAACCCTTCAACTATTAGCTTCAATTCAATTCTGTATCTATCATTCCGTGACATCACTGCGGGCCCTATCAGAATACCAGCGCTGCGACATTTATTTTTTAAATGTCGCAGCTTTATGCTGAGATAGGGGCCTTTTGGCCTCGTACAGGACTTAATTTTTAAGTATACTTTGTTTTTAGTTTTATTGTTTTTTTATTTATTTATTTATTTATGTTTAGTGTGTTTTTAGTTCAATTTGTGACTTCCTGTGCGAGTCCCAATAAATACTTTTTCTTTCTTTCTTTCTTTTCAAATATAACGATTTAAAATTAGAAATTGTAAATAAATTCACAGTTTTAGGCCTTGATATGGAGATATATTATGGGGAAATAGCACAGACGCACCGACACTATTCACTCTGCAGAAAAAAATTATTAGAATTTTAATGAATATCAAAGTAACTGACTCCTAACTGAATGCCAAAAATACCGCCCCAGGTCCCGACGTCTTACCTGGAAAAGCCTGGGTTCTGGCCTTAGAGGCTCTCGGGCCTCGACTTCGAGGGCTCTTTAGCGCATACTTGGAGAGGGGCCAATTCTCACTTCTTTGGAAGACGGGGAAACTGGTCTTATCAAGAAGCCGGGGCGCCCGGCGGACTCTCCGTCCGCGTACCGGCCCATTGTGCTGCTCGACGAGGTGGGCAAGCTCTTTGAAAGAGTAATTGCAGACCGCCTTGTCGGGCAGCTGGTGCGAGTGGGGCTGGATTTGGCGGACAGCCAGTTTGGTTTCCACAAGGGGCGCTCTACGGTGGATGCTATCATGCGCGTTCGAGCCCTCACGACGGGGGATGCTATTGCCCGGGGTGGGGTAGTCTTGGCGGTGTCTCTTGACATCGCCAATGCGTTCAATACCCTGCCCTGGAGTTGCATTAGAGAGGCACTCCGGTATCACCGGATGCCGACCTACCTCTGTCGGGTGGTCGAGGCCTATTTGACGGACAAGGCCGTCATCTACCCCGGTCACCACGGAGAGTGGAACCGGCGAGAGATGTCGTGCGGTGTTCCACAGGGATCGGTCCTGGGGCCGCATTTGTGGGACATCGGCTACGACTGGGTGCTGCGCGCCGACCTCCCTAGCGGCGCCAGCGTGGTTTGCTACGCTGACGACACGCTGGTCCTGGTGCAGGGGAGGTCGCATGAGGCGGCGGCCGAACTGGCGACACATTGGGTTGCGACAATCGTCGATAGGATCCGGCAACTGGGACTCGATGTGGCCTTGCACAAGTCTGAGGCCATGTGATTCTATGGTCCTCGGAACGCGCCACTGTCGGGTTCCCAGATAACGGCGGGAGGGGTTCACATCGGTGTCGAGTCGACGATGAAGTACCTGGGACTCGTCCTCGACAGCCGGTGGAACTTCGTGGAGCACTTCCGACGTTTGGCTCCCAAACTGCAGAGGGCTGTGGCTGCTTTGAAGCGGCTTCTGCCCAATCTAGGGGGTCCAAACGCCTCCTGCCGGAGGCTCTACGCGGGGATCGTGCGGTCCATGGCCCTTTACGGGGCACCGGTGTGGGCGCGTTCATTAAGGCTGCGACCAGCCCAGCGATTGAACGCGTCCCAAAGGGTTATGGCCATTAGGCTGGTCAGAAGATACCGCACGGTCTCCCGTGAGGCGGCGAGCCTCCTTGCCGGACTACCGCCATGGGATCTGGAGGCAAAAGTCCTCGCGCACATGTAGGAGTTGCGCGAGGAGGCGAAACGCCGGGGTGTAACTCCGCTGCCGCGAGAAATCACGGCACAGCGGACAGAGCTCCGGCGGGATCTCATGGCGGCATGGAGAGTGCGATTGTCGCAACCCAGCGCTGGGCACGCCACAATTGCGGCGATAAGTCCCCTCTTTGAGGAGTGGCTAGAGAGGCGTTACGGTGTCCTCACCTTCCGCCTGACGCAGGTCCTCACCGGACACGGTTGTTTTGGGAGGTTCCTGTTCAGGATAAAGCGGGAGGAAACGCCCGGGTGTCACCATTGTGTGGATCGCCCGGAGGACACGGTGGAGCATACGGTGGAGGTCTGCCCGGCTTGGGCGGGGCACCGCCGTGTCCTCACGGAAGCGATCGGCGGCGGCGATCTCTCGCGTCCGGCCCTGGTTCAGGCCATGGTCCGGAGCGAGAGTGCATGGGAGGCCGTCACCTCCTTCTGCGAAGCAGTTATGCTCGCGAAGGAGGAGGCGGAGCGCGCGAGGGAGATGCAAGCTGCACGCCCTCGCGCCCCTAGTCGCCGCAGGAGACGCCCCGAACGCCGGGAGTCACGAGCCGACTTCCGGCCACCGTAGGCGCGGGCCTGCGGACGGTGAGCGATGGGCAGCTCGCCGTCCGATAGGGACCAGGCCCGGGTCGACGACGCGTTGTGTTCCACGCGCACCTCAAAGAGATATCAGCACCAACTGACGGGGTGCGGAAGGACCAACGCCTGCTGGGGTTGCGAGTTTGTCTGAAAGGGACAAAATACCAAAAAAAAAAACTGACTCCTGTAAACCCCACTTTAAAGACCTTAAAATATTAAACGGTCGGCTACTGTCATCTACATTTGGTCATGCAAAGCGCGCGAGCGCGGGCAGTAGCCTAGCGGTTAACCCTGCCTTCTCTCTACATACTTGAAATTTGTAAATTTGTTCGAAAATATCCTCAATTCTATACTAAAAGAGGTGATATTCAAACTAAAATATCACTCAGACATGAAAATAGACTTAACATACCCACTTCACGATTAAAAATGCACTCTTCCAGTGCATTTGTTATGTCTATTAAAATATACAATAAGTTACCGGAATACATTAAAAATACTAATAACAATTAGTAGATTATTAACCAAGGGGATAAAGCAGTGTCTTCTGTCGCGGGTGACGATTTAAATCGCGAGCGTAACGAAGGACTCGAGGTTTACTCCCGAGCGTAGCGAGGGTGTTAAAAACTTAAATCACGAGCGAAGCGAGGGATTTAAGACGAGTCCTGAGTGTAGCGAGGGATTTAAGTTCACCCAAGACTAAGACAGCTTTATCACCGAGGAAAATACTCTACTTTTCGTACCATTTAGTGGTTATTTAAGTGGTACGAAAATTATATTTTCGTACCACCTGCTCAAAAAAGTGACATTCTATGCCACAAAAAGCGAACATAACAATAGTCATTTTTAATCTGTTAAAAACAGGGAAAGAAAATTTTACTGAATTTCATTCATCCTGTAGGGGGAGGGGGAGAATGTGATTTAAATTTGGAATACTTACCGAAATTTATACTGAACTACGAGTACATCTGTGTTTACACCATTGAGTTTGTATATAAAGCATTATACATCTTTTTGAAAAAGGAATACGCATTTATTATGTAGTTATGATTATTAAATAAAATTACGTAAACCGACGAGGCCGTATGAGCTTGATGCCTTTGCTTTTCCGACAAAAAAATATTAGTCTAGGAATTAGCTTAGTGTTTGTTTTCTTCAAATACATAAACGATAAGCTTATTTTAATTTATTTTTATAAATAAGTTAATGTTCTAAAAATACGTTACGATGTTAAATCAAAGCGACAGTGACAGTGAATTGTCGGATTCCATCAGTGCAAATGCTGCCGCAATTATAAATAATTTGCTTCCAACAAAATCCAAGGAAAATTATTTAAAAACTTATGAAGAATTTTCAACGTGGAGAAGTGCGAAAGGCCTATCAATTTCAGAATCAGTACTTCTTGTCGGATTCTTTGTCTTGGATAAATAATCAAAATATGATTATTTATCCAAGACAAAGAATCCGAATACACTTTGGTGCATATACTCAAAACTGAAAGCTACAATAAATAAGCATCAAACACAGTATTGAAATAAATAGATTCACGAAATTACTGGCTTTTTTTTAAAGAAAATCAGATGGGCATTGCGCAAAGAAGTCTAAAATTTTTACGACTTTGAGTCGTAAAAATTTTTTTATGAAGCTCCTGACGAAATTTTTCTGACCACAAAACTAAGTATACATGCTTTAACTATGAATATTTCGTATGTTAGTAATGGTAATTATTCTATATATTTACCTGTTTTTTATCTTTGTTATAGGTGGCCTTAATTTTTGGACTCAATGGTGCTTGCCGCGGATGTGAACTTGTAAACTTAAAGGTGGAGGACGTTGAAAATCATTCCAATGAGTTGCTGCTGATTAATGTAAAGGAAACTAAGACAAAGGAAAATCGGTCATTCATTGTACAAGGACAATATACTAAAATCATTCATAAATACCAAGCATTACGTCCTACCAACATGGAAAACAATAGATTTTTTATAAACTATCGGAATGGGAAATGTACTCGACAAGCCATCGGCAAAAATAAAATTAGCAATATGCCAAAGGAAATTGCTAAATATTTAAAACTTAAAGATGTTGAACTCTACACCGGTCACTGCTTTAGAAGAACTTCGGCGACTTTCTTGGCGGATTCAGGGGCGGATATTACGTCAATAAAAAGACACGGTGGTTGGAGCTCTGATGGAGTAGCTGAGGGTTATATCGAAAGCTCAATGGCGAATAAAACCATATTAAGCAGTCAAATTAACAAAAATATAAAACTTAATCCATCAGAGCCACAACCATCAACTTCCGGCATCTTATCTTCGTCCGTAACTCACGATGCACCACCACCACTATCTCCGACGTATACTATCTACAATGAAACGCAAGTTCCTCAGACGCAAGAACAGAGAAATACTCAAATCAACTCATCAACAATAAATGTACCAAACAAAAATGTAACTCTCTCAATCAATAATTGGACCAATGTTTCGAATGTTAACTTTTATTTTTAATTGTCATTATTTTTAATAAATGCTTATCTCATATTATTATTGAGTTAATTTTTTCGCAAATGGTACGAAAAGTAGAGTATTTTCCTCGGTGATAAAGCTGTCTTAGTCTTGGGTGAACTTAAATCCCTCGCTACACTCAGGACTCGTCTTAAATCCCTCGCTTCGCTCGTGATTTAAGTTTTTAACACCCTCGCTACGCTCGGGAGTAAACCTCGAGTCCTTCGTTGCGCTCGTGATTTAAATCGTCACCCGCGACAGAAGACACTGCTTTATCCCCTTGGTTAATAATCTACTATATCAATAAATTGAAACAATTCCTAATAATTCACTATTGACGAATACTTTGACGATAAATTTCAACAACAATAAAAACATTTTGACATAATACCGACATTTCCTTTTAATTTTCAATTAGAATTAATAAATTTACATATTTTAAAAACGCGTAAATACTATAAACTTAAATTAATTATATTATATAGCTAATTACATCTCATTTCAATAATAAAGACTCACACTAATAATTTGAATATTTTTATAACTTTAGTATAACCATGCAATAAATTAAACCCAAATATTAAGACTCATACAAATAGGATTATAATTACGCAATTAAATAAAATTATGATACAAAATATAAATACCAAAGAAGCTACATAACATTTTAATGTAATATGTTTTCATTTAATTCTTCTAAACAAAAAGCACCTTCATCCTCTCTCCTATTATCATTTAATTTAACTTTGCTGTGCCCGACAGGGTCCATGATTGATACAATGTCTAACATACCAACTGTTTTATCTCAAATTATGGAATGCAATAAAGTATGGAGTATTGAGTATCTGTTACCAGTTGAATTAAAGAATATTTAGAACATGTTTAAAAATAAACTCAGGGCTTTGTTAATAAATAAAGCCAACAGCATTGACAAATTTTGTAATAACAAAAATCTTATAAATAGTATGTAATTAAACTTAAATTTAATATGTTGTACATTTACATTGCTTTTTGACTTTGTTATCATGCATGTGATGATGATCATATTAATAATTTGACAATAAATGTATTTTTGTGACATTTTGCGTTCAGTATCAAGAATTTTTGTAAAGTTAGTATTTCTAGGTGAGGGACGAGGTTACTTGTATTATAATTGTTAGTGTTGCTTCTTTTTGTGTACCTACTGTGCAAATATTTCGCCACAAATAAATAGTTTTTTTTTTTTGGGAATTGCATCTCGCTGGTCAACCTAGGAGGTTGTGTGGTAGCGACTACATGCTAAGGTCACCTTCTGTGGGGTACTGACCTCGGCTTAGGGCGTCGCTGGGGCACGGCAGCGACGGACATGTTGAATTGAAGTAAGTAATGAGAGAAACGAGAGTGGAGAGTATTTATTTATAGTCCCAGAGACGCGTGACGCCATCTAGGGAATACTAGCAGCACATTGTTACCTAGCAGTTGAAACTAGTAGCCGTACATAGCACATAGAAGCCAGTTCTCTTGAATCAGGTTAGTATTAATTTAATGCGTCATAACATTACCATTTAAACATAATTAAGAAGGTCGAGAAAATTAAAAGAATGTTGGCTGTCACTGCAATAGTGGCGCCATCTATGATGCAATAATAAAATCTAGTGTTTTCCTCAGTATTGCGAGTTTCGAATAATGTTTCCAAATCTATGAAAGATAATCAATAAGAAAGATATTTTTCTTTGGCAATAAGTAACATAAAAATATCTGCTGTTCCCTACATTTATGTTCGCATAACTCGTCAAAATGTAGGGAGCAGCTGATTTTTTTCCGCCTTTTCGGTATTGGCATATCGAAAGTATAGCATAATGATAAGTACTTGTGACCCCTTAGAGGATGCCCATGAATTCAATTTCACCCTGTAGAACGATTATTGCCAAGTTTTTTTGTTTTTTTTCTAATAATTATTAAATGATCGCATTTTTAAACGAACACATAAATTTACAGGAAGATATAAAACGTTCGCCACATCAAGTACATTTCATGTTAGCTAGCTGGGCTGCAGATTTAATTTATTTTTATTGCTTTGTGAAACCTATATAACAATATATATAATAATAATAATATATAACTAAAAAAAAAAAACAGCCTTTTTTTTAGAAGAAAAAAATTCATGGCTTTTTGACGGAATCTTAAAATTATTGTTGGCAGCACTGGGCGCGTCGTGCGGGGACATGACATCGAGCACTTCTACTATCTAGCAGTGCGGCACGCGGCCTTGCGGAGTTAGCATGGCGTCCGAGACGGCACGCGCAGACAGCGGCGGCGAGAGTGTCACCGTGCGGCCCGCCACGCGCCTAGACATGCAGCAAGTCTTCGACATGATCCAGGTGAGCAGCTCCACGCACTCCAGTGTGGCGTGAACGCGTACAGGCCTACACTTTTTCTGACTAGGTAGCTTTGCTACGCCACATGCATCGCAATCTAAACACCTGTCAAAACTCCTACGCAAATAGACATCTTGTGTGTATTTTATGTCAGGCGCAGTGTTGCCATAAAATGCAATTTCGTGTCAGTCAGATTGAATAACTGTTATTTTGCTGTATTTATAAAATGATACTTAAGTTGTTGGAAGTTTATCAGAATAATAAATAAAAAAGCCTTTATTCTATACAAATTAAATTTACTTAAAAAAACCATTTAGAAATACAAGTGCAAAAACATGCTAAACATTTAATAAAATTAAATAAAAATAAATGATTGATTGATACAATCATGCATTTTACATGCAGATATTATTACTCGTATCATTATTGAAAAAATATACGAGTATGTATACTTAGGTGTTAAAGATAATATTTATTTGTAACAGATTTTTTTTATTTTTTATTTACTATTTCTTGTTTATAACTTAATAATTATTTTAAGTACTTATTATGTATTCTTTTTTACCGACTTCAAAAAAAGGAGATGATCGTTTTACTTTTCAAGTGGGGTAGGGTCCGTATCACGCGCGCGTGGTTTAACTGGGACGCTTGTGAGGGCGAGGTGAAATTTCTGTGCAGTCAAAGTAAGTTTTTTCAATCTATTTTTAGTATTAGACATCAGAAAACCAAAGAATAATTTTTCACTCAGTGTCAGTTTCAACGTTTGTCATTTGTGTTTTTCATTGTATTTGAGTAGTTTCGAGTTATCTCGAGAACTTTTACTTTATCGATGAAAATACCTTGTGGCTTCAATCAAATTTTTGGTGACGGTTGTAGCGGTATAATACATACATGGTAGAATTGACCCTGTTAGCGCATCGTACCTGGATTCAAGCTCTGTTTCTAGGTCTACAACAAGAAAAAATTGGATGAAAAATATCGCTACAGAAGTAAGAAGAAACATGAATCCTGAACCTGAAGCTAAACATACTCGACTCGTATAACTGAAGAAAACGTAACTTAAACGATTTCATACACACTATCTTCTGAAGAAGATAGTGTGTATGAAATCGTTTGATTCTAACTCAAACTCACTCAGTTTTGAATTGACAAAGAGTCGGTCAGTTAGTTAGAAAGTTGAAGCTAGTTGCCCAATCCAAAACGTAGATCTTTATGGAGAAGAACGAAGAAGAACGTTCTAGTAGACTAAACGAACACTGGGTACAATGCATTTATCTACTGCTATGACTCATATTAAAAAAATAATTGAAGACTGATAATTACAGCAAGAATAATGATGAAAGTTAATGCAAGTTACCTATTCAAGTGAAACTAAATAGCTAAGTTATTGATAATAATGATATTAATGATATTGATGATTGATAATGTGGGGTCTCTGACCCACATTATCAATCTTTTCAGTTACTTAGTTATTTAGTTTATAACTATTAACTATTTTATTTATAACTTGACTGTACCAGGGGATAATTTTATTGTACCACGCGGACAATCGTTCCAAGTGCTTTGCGATACCTTATGTTTACTTGTAATTTTAGTATTGTTTGAGTAAATAAGTATTATGGCTACAAATATGTAACTCACAAGACATAAGAACCATGTTTTGTAGTGTTTAATTAACATTTTATTGTATGAAACTAAGAAAATGTTGTTTTATTTTTCCATTTTTATGTAGATTAAGCTTTAAAAGTTTCGTGTGTTTTGATTGTAGTTACATTAAAACCAGTTCTGCTGAGATATTACCATTACGAAAACTAGATTTTTCTAATTTAAACACTGCGTCAAAACTAACCCTAAGGTCGGGTACATTTGTACCAATTCTCCCAATTACATATCGCAAAATCAAAAGTCATTTACGAGTATTCAAACTAGGCTGAGAATCAGTACTTTTCGAACGTCAAACTTACATAAGACAGTCCCCCAAAACGCCCGCCTTTTTGGTAAAATCTTGACTTCCCAGCTAAATGGGTAGAAGATGTGGCGCAGCATAGCAAAACCACGCACAATGAAGGGTTCCGTAGTTGAGATGAATATAATATCCTAAGAACAAACTTAACATTGTAGTAGCAAAACTAGTTCTTCCATACAATCTAACGGTAAATGTAAGTCTGTACGAGTACCCACTATAGGTATTGAGAGATTTGCCATGTTATTTTAAAACTATCCGACTATTACTACTTCGACTTATAGGTTTCCTGTAATTTATAAGTATAGAACTAGAATTAGAATTCTGTATTTTTTTCAAAATTGTAGGCTATGTTTTTCGGAGATAATGGGCCCGAGAAATGGTCTATTTTCATCTCAAATCAATCTGCCTAACCTTTTCCCAACTATGATGGGGTCAACTTCCAGTCTAATCGAATGCTGCTGAATACCAGTATTTTCATCTATTTTCTTAAATAGCTATAAAACTATTTATTTTAAAATAAATGATAGAATTAGAAAGGGGGTGGTGTAGCTATTTATCTTCGTAGCGATTTCCCATTCAAAATCATTGCCTCATCTCCGTCACAATACCATGCTTCCGCTGAATACCTCATTTTGGAGGTCTACGTCAAAAGCACCAAGACCCTTCTTGGTGTTGTCTATTTTCCACCCGCCGTTGACTATTTTTCCAACCTTGAATTGGCGTTGGAACCTGTAGGGTCGGAATATGCACATTGCGTCATCATGGGCGATTTCAACACTGACCTTGCTCACCACGATCCCCGTAAACTCCTTCACATTATTGAGTCCTGCAACCTACCCATTTCAATATCTCAGGCGATGACACTTGGCTTGACTTAATCCTTACATCCACTCTCTCCCTGGTTTCCTCTCATGGTCAGTGTCCCGCTCCTGGTTTTTCCCATCATGACCTAATTTTCTTCTCATATGTCCTAAAACCGCCTAAACCTGTCCCAAAAGTTCTGCACATGCAGTGTTTTGCGCGCATGGACGTTGAAAAGCTTCACCAGCATGCTTCAGACCTCAGTTGGGAACACCTGGCAGCGGCGACAGCTGTTGACGAAAAACTGCGCATTTTCAATCGGACGGTCCTTGCCCTCTACGACAAACATGCCCCTGTTAAGATGATTAAATTGCGGCGGCCTCCTGCTCCTTGGATGACGACAGGGATTTGAATGGCGATGAGGCGCACAGACCGGGCCTTTCGTAAATTTAAAAAGGATCGCAGTGAAGAAAATCGGAACTTATTCAAAGCTGCTAGAAATAGGTGTAATCAGATGATACGCAACGCTAAACGCCGCCATATTTTTGAGAACATAAATCTTCCTCTTCACCTGCCGATATCTGGAAGTTCCTTGGTACTCTTGGTATCGGCAGACCACGTCATGTGCTTTTTCCAAATACAATTGGCCTTGATGATATCAACCGTCACTTCACAACCACTTGTCATTTGAATCCACAAATGTTATCCCAGACGGTTGATTACATTACTGGCCTAGCTAGTCCCATCATAGAACCATTTCACTTCTCCGGTTTTCTTTGACGAAATTAAAAAGATCATCCTGTCCATAAAATAATAAAAATGTTTATTTTTCTTCCACAAATAACACTTATTATACTTCAGGCTTCGTTCTCGATATAACATTTACCATGCAGCGTCGTTACGCTAGTCGACAACCAATCGCATATTTAGAGCTGAAAGCAAAAACTAAACGCACAAGTGTAGCTATTCCGCTCTAGACGTCATCTGTCATTCTTTACGTTTGCGCGGCAACCAGTACGCTGTAATTCCCAAAAAATATTGATTTAAGTGTTTAAAAACGAGTTTAAAGTGTGTTTAAAGTTGGCATAAGTTATCATGCCGAAACGAAAACATGGAAAAGAATATCATCTTCAAAAAATCCGAAGATTACATGAAGCGACTCCGGTACAACGCCGATTCATCAGAGTCGTCCTTTTTTCTACACCAGATAAAACAATTGTTTTATATAGTAAAAACGTGTTTCACAGGGCTTAAATACGATATTTATTGTAACACGCGGGTAATGTACGAGATGCATTGACGCTAACAAATAATTCGGGGCGTTTACGATATAAACGCACGAGTTTTATCATTGTTTTAACGTTTTATACAGTAAAACGTCTTTCACATGCCTTTTAAACAATATTTATTGTACGACGCGGGTAATGTACGAGATGCATTGACGCGAAATAATAATTCGGGGCGTTTACGAGATAAACGCACGAGTTTTATCATTGTTTTAAACGTTTTATACAGTAAAACGTGTTTTACATGGCTTATAATATTTATTGCACCACGCGGGTAATGTACGAGATGCATTGACGCGAACAAATACTTCGGGGCGTTTAATGTAATGTAATGTAATGTAATGTATACCGGTCGCTTACTCGCGTATTGTCGTTACTTATCTTCAACTTACATAACAGAGTTCTTGACGCCAAATATCCTTGCTGCTTATACCAACCGTTCTGTAACTTTAAATTCAAATGGCAAATTTTTTAGTGAATGAATTAGATAACAGTACTAATCTGGAGTGCCAAGAACTCGATAGACTTGAAGTTTGCCAGAATTCCTTGACTTCTAATTATAACTTTAAGATATTGACATTCAACATACGCAGTTTACAGCACAATTTCAATACTTTTTGCATTGCATTAAAACGACTTAACATAGTTTACGATGTTATTATTCTCACTGAATGCTGGCTGAGAGGTTGTCCGGTGGTTAGTCAGATACAGGGTTACACGTCCTACTCTACTAAAAATAATCTCAACCAATGCGGAGGGGTTGTAACATACGTCAGAAAATGCTGGAACGCTTCGGTTTCGGAGCCTGATCTTCAAGACGCGGAATCTCTCTTACTCCAGCTCTCTAAAGATATTTGTTTAATTGCCATATACCGATCTCCCTCGCATAGACAGGTTGACCAGTTTATTTCCTCTCTTGACAAAATCCTCAATTCAGTCAATATATACGAAACAATTATAGTGACCGGTGATCTCAACATAAACCTTCTGTCCATGTCTGACAAATCTTCGTCAGAATTTGCTTGCCTTATGTCTGAACATGGTTTGAAGCAAGTAATATCCAAGCCAACTAGACTGGATGCGTGCCTAGACCACATATTTTTAAAATCGAGACATCAGAGAGCTTTAGGTGTCATCTGTGAAGCTGTCATCACCGATCACAGGTTGGTAATGATGGGATACGATACGGTCACTCCAACTGGCACTAAATGCCAACAACGAACTATCACCAAAATCAACTTTCCCGCGCTAATAGTGGACCTCCGTGTCATCGACTGGAATGAAGTGCTAACAGATTTAGACGCTAATGCAGCAACCAACAAATTTCACAAACTTCTAGCAGATGCAATAAACAAACACACAACTGAAAAGACAATTAGCCGCTCTAAGTACATTTGGAAGCCTTGGATCACACCTGGCCTTATAAAATGTATGAATCACAGGGATAAACTCCACAAAGAAGCTAACAAACACCCAAAAGACGAAACAAGGAAACTCGTTTACACCCGCTACAGAAACTTTTTCACCAATCTAGTTCACAAGCTTAAACACGAACACGAAAGTAAAAAGTTAGAAGAAAACAAATCAGATACTAAAGGATTATGGAAAACTATAAAAGCAATCACCGAGCAACACAGTAACAGAAGCAGTTCTAGCGACCTACTTAAATGTAAATCTACCGCTCAAGATTCAGTTGACTACTGCAACGAATACTTCTCCTCTGTTGGCACAAATTTGGCAAGCCAAATTCTAAACGACATAAATGAAACCCAGGAGTCAGTGGTTTCAAAACAAAAATTAGGAGAACCGCTAGGGCTTACTTTTTTTATGCAACCTACTGATGTCTATGAGATTGACAAACTGATTGTTAACCTTAAGGGTGACAGTGCTGCCGGAGTTGATGGTCTTACACCCAAAATTATCAAAGAAATTAGAAGTGAAATTTTAACTCCACTAACCTACATCATCAACCTTAGTCTAAGTTCAGGTATATTCCCCGATAAATGGAAAGAAGCTAGAGTCGTCCCTATATTTAAGAATGGATTAAAAGATAACCCTGCGAACTATAGGCCTATATCACTATTAGCAATCTTCTCCAAAATTCTAGAAAAGGTAGCAAATAAACGCTTAGTTTCCTTCTTAGAGTCGAACAAGCTGATCTCCAATAAACAATTTGGTTTTAGGAGTGGAAAATCTACTGAAGATGCAGTGAGCCGCCTGACCAAACTAGTAACGTCTTATCTAGACAATAATAAAAAGTGCTTGGGAGTGTTTTTAGATCTTGCCAAGGCGTTTGACACCGTTGCAATACCTATACTCCTAAAGAAACTTGAGGTCATTGGTATCAGAGGACTGTCATTAGACTGGTTTAAAACCTATCTAACTAATAGACGCCAGTGTGTGAAAGTGGGTGGGAACACCAGCTGTCAGAAAAATATGGTCTTTGGAGTCCCACAGGGTAGTGTTCTCGGCCCGACCTTGTTCATCATCTACTTAAATGATATACATCGCACATTAATACAAAATGCAGATATCATATGCTATGCTGATGACACGGTTATTCTCCTTCATGGCAAATCGTGGGAATCAGTGCATAAAGAGGCTCAAAATTGTTTGGCTAGTATCAAATGTTGGCTCGATTACAATCTTCTTTCGTTAAATATCGACAAAACGAACTATTTGTGTTTTCATAAAACACAGGCCTCAGCGCCTAAACTACCACTTGGCATCATTATCCACTCTGCAACCTGTAACTCTCTCCAGTGCAACTGCCAGAAAATTAAAAGGGTAGAATGGATCAAATATTTGGGGGTTATAATAGACCAGCGGCTCTCTTTCAAGCCCCATATTGACCTGGTGGCCAAACGCACTAGAAAATTGATTCACTTAATGAAACTCTTGCGTAACTCTGCCAATAAAAACACTCTTAACATGGTATATGTGGCACTATGTGAGTCAATTCTGTGTTACTGTATAACCGTATGGGGTGGAGTTGGAATCACCACCATGATCCAAAGCGAACGAGCACAACGATCGGTTTTGAAAGTCATGCTCAGGAAGCCTTTTAGATACCCCACAGCCCTTTTGTACAAAGAAGCCGAATTACTCAATGTCCGACAATTATATATATTAAAAATGGTACTGAAACAGCATAAAAGCATAACACAGACCCCGGAATACTCGCAGCTTCTCAATCGTCGAGTTTTCAAGTGTCCTTCAATAAGGACGCGTACTTATTTTGCACAACACATGCAAGAATTCTTGCTCAGCCACATATACAACAAAGCGGTAAGAATGTGTGGTATCAATAACTCTAGAACAAGCCAAGTAAAAAAGATTGTTCGCAAATGGCTGCTAGCCCAATCATATGGTGAATCTGAATCTCTTTTAAAGGTAATTTCATAAAACACTAACACACACTCACACTCTCTCTCACTCACAAACACTCACTCACATTCTTACACATAGTGCACATTGCCATAATATTCTGTAAACCTACTTTTTGTTTTAATCTTTCTTTCTTTTTTTTTTTTACTGTTTTAATTGCATTTTTTAAACCTAAACAATGTTTTAATTCCCTAAAAATTAACGTTTTTCATAATTATGTATCAATGTAATGCGCATTTTCACTATATGGTAATGCCACCCATTGACTCCACGAGACAGGCTCGACCTAGTGTGGAGTTCATAAGCAAAATGCTTCCTTTGCGTCTTATTTTGTTTTTGTAAACCTAGCTATTAATGTAGACTATAAGGAAATGTAATCACTGTTTTTGGCAAATAAACATTATTATTATTATGTTATTATTATGTTTACGAGATAAACGCACGAGTTTTATCATTTACCTATTTTAATGGTGTATTCCGAGAAGCTACAAATCCACCACTAAGACGACCCGCTGACCGAGGCTACGGTTAGGTATGTATATTATGGTACATTATCAGGGTCAATTCTATGATTTTGCAGACCGCAAAAATTATGAACTAAAAGAAGTAGTCATTGAACTAGGAACCTAGGTACTTGATGACTGTGTTGGACCACCGATTACATTGGACACAAACCAGGATAACACTAATACAGCCATGACTGTAACTAACGCTCTACCTGAGCCTGACCCAGCACCTGTGCTAGACACAGCCTACTAATATTCTATCCCTGGAAGTGCTGCAAGCATTATGAGATTTGATGCATTAATAAGCATTTATAAGAGCAATAAATAACGACTTAGCTTGTATTTGGAATACCATTTTGAAGAAAGGACTCACCATTTTAGGTGATGCATTATCAATGTTAATCAATAACAACAATAATGATAGAGATTGCTCAGCTCAGTGAGTGTCCAGTACTGTCTACTGGGAGGATGTTAACAGACTTACAGAGATAATCACCTTTATGGTAACAAAACTCTATCTTACCTTTATGGTAACAACCTATCTAAAAAGATAAAAGAGTCTTGTCAAAAACAGGTCAATTGATAAAACTAAAAAGCCAACTACTTTTACCACAACCCGTCAGGGACACTTGAATGGTTCACTTCATTACACCCAACAGAGGATAAATTTGAAACTGTGACACAAGAAACCACTGACCTCATAACAAGCAAGAAAATATCAAACAACAATACAACCAGTACCAGCCACAGTACACTGTGAGAAAGCCCAAAGCCCCACCACCACAGGACAAGACTCGTGCTCGATGCTAAAGGTTAGTCATGCTAGAAGATTAAATAATTTGCCTTGTTGGCAAAGCATCTGTGATAATGTTTCAATATTGAAACATGTCACATGGATTCTCAATACTTTTTACTGATACACCTGATCAGTCACAATCTGAAAAGTCATTATAAAATTATATTTTAAATGATCCTGATATGCATACAGCCATTATTAAATTGCTGGCATTAGGTGCGATTTCTCCTTGCACACCATGTGAATACCAATTCATATCTAAAGTGTTTTGATTCCAAAACTGAATGGTAACAAATTATTTATTCTAAACCTCATAACTTTGTTGATACATGCCATTTTAAAATGGAAGATCACAGAACTAATTCTAGTAGCTCTAATTCTTTTAGAATTTATTGATTTAAATGAGTTCTATTTATTGGTAAATATTAATCCGGCTCAGAGGAAGTATTGATGGCTTCAGTATGATAAATTATACGAATTTAATACATTCCCATATGTCTTGTGTTCTCTAAGATTATGAGAGCAGTGGTTACATAATTTAAAAATCTATAGGTCACAAATCAGTACGATACTTTGATTACCTCTTGAGCATTGGTTCTGATTATAAACATGTTATTGAAACAATTGCTATTTCCTAAAATTCCACATTTGTTATACATTTTGAAAATAGTATATTTAGGCCAGCACAGTGCTGTCAGTTTTCAGGTTTTGTAAAATAAAAATCCATTGACAAATATTGGAAAAAACAGAATTGTAGTATTAAATTGGAAAAAACAGAATTGTAGTATTAAAGACCTTGCTCAGTTAATAGGAAAATTGACTGCCACATGCCTGGCAAGTACATATGTTTCGCTTTACACAAAACTATTAGAACATTAAATATAATCATATAACCATAAATATCATGGTTTACTTTAAAGTAAAGGCAATATGATAAAGGATTATCATTCACCCAGATATTAAACTAGACCAACAGCAGTGGGCTGATAATATCAATAGTTTACACAAAAGTATAGCAGACACAAAATATGACTTGAAAATATTTACAGATGTGTCAAGAAATGGGTGGGGGACCGTTTGTAATGATAATATGGTTCACAGGCTCTGGAAAGAGACTGAAAAATTATAAGTATCTAGAAATACTCAACATATTTTACCCTTGTTTCTGTGTTAAATGTTTGTTTAAAAATAAACAATATTAATAAAATAACTTTGCCAGAAGAATAATGGCAATGCACAATGGTGTGATGATAGACAAATTTGACTATTTGCTTCTTACAAATAATCAAGCAATAACAATGAACAAGAAGTTCAATATTACAGGTGAAATTCTTCACCTGTAATATTACACATAGGTACAGCCAATCCTGACATAAAGTGGGAAATTAATACCTCCACATTCCAGTCCATTGTGACTCAGTTTGGTCAACCTGATAGGAATTGATTTTTGCTTCAAGAATTAATGAAAAATCTCACATTAATTAAAATCTTACATTAATTAAAATCTTACATTTCCTGGAAACCGGCCCAAATGCAATGAATATAGATGCTTTTACCGTGTCTTGGACGAACGACATTTTTCTTCTTTTTGTTTTTTCGCCTTTTTATGCCCATTTAGTCTATTATTAAGATGTTTACCAAAAAATAAGAATGGTGAAGCGACAGGCAATATGGTTATGCCATACTGGCCGTCATAAGCCTGACAGAACCACCCTCTACATGTCCACTGGGATATTATCAGGATGGCATGGCTAATATACAAAATCACGTATAAATTATGGTGGGCCATTTGGAAAAACAAAGTAGGTACTTATAGATCCATTAACACCATCTATACCAATAATTATTATGTATTTTTTTTTAACCAATTCAATTAACGACCTTTTATGGGATCCTTAAATTTACATAATTCAGCTCTTGCTATAATAATAGACTCAAAAATGGGGGTGATGACCGCATCAAGAGGCTACTTCAAGGTTTCTATAAAAAAGCAAACCACCTGGGGCCAAGTATCAAAAAATCTTAAATAATACAAATAAAAATAAAAACTATATTTTTACAGTATGGGCTGTACAGCACAGCATTTGTCGCTTATAAAAATATCTAACAACAGTAAATCATGCACATTTCTATTACAAAAATATATACATATTGTTACATGTTGATAATATGACTGCCATGTCATATACATAGTAGGTAACCAAATGGGAGCTATTCAGTACCCACATTTAAAGATACTATTAAAACATTTGGTCTCGGTCGAAGCCAACAGAACCTCTGGTTACCTTTCTTTGAAAAGACCGAAATTGGTCCAGCTAGTAGCATTACGTGATTAAATTAACTAGGTATACTCAGAGCATTAGGGGAAATAATACTAACTTAATACTTTCATTGTGTAAGCCCAAACGTGTTGTAACAAACATGTTTCTGCCTCTACTATCACCATCTCTATAATATCATCATCTCTATAATATCATCATCTCTATAATATCATCTTTTCTTTTTTTTTTTTTTCCTGTGGCAACACTACAGCTAACAGCTGATTTGTATTTGCTCTTGTAATTTTAATCTTAAATATTAAATTTCTTTGTTTTTATAGCCTATTTCCAATTACTCATCTAGTAAATAGGATAATATTGTGTTTGTTATATTAGATTCACATACCGAGTGTAAATTAAGTGTAAATATTTCAATTGAATCGGTGACAGTTACCGGCACAAGTGAATTTTGCATTGTCATCTTGATAACAGGTACAATTCTTTATATTTTACTTGCTGTTCGTTTGTTTACGTACTATAATTTCACCAGCAGTTACATAGTTCACTTTTAATAAGGCTAATTATTGATGCCAATGACCTTTAAACGTAAACATAACCTTAGTTTGGTTTGGTGACAGAACTTCTTTATTTACATCTAAATTTCATTATTTCCTTTTAAACTAATAATCTCTTAAACTACTGCCACAACTATATTCTCTCTTCCAATTTCTTGTCGCTTCCTTATTATACTTATTAAGTTATAATCATGATTATGACTCGCAGCGCCCGTGCTCGCCTCGAAGAGTCCAAACTCAATCAGGCTTTGAGCGAATTAAAGGCTTCAAAGGAGTCCTGTGACCAACTAAATAAGGAAATAGATGACAATGAAAGGGTGCTATTTGATGCCCATGAAAAGAATAGGAAGTTGAAAATTGAAATGGCTCAGATATATACTCAATACACTGATGCCATAGAAGAACGGGATGGACTTCAACTTGTTGTGGACGGGTTCAGCCAGTGTAGCATAGAGTATGAACAAGCTCTTAGTCACAAATATTTATTACAACAGCAGCTACATGAGGCTCAAAGTCAAATAACAGAACTTCAGACTACAAACCATAACATCACCACCTCGCTGAATCAAAGTCTGTTCAATGAGTTGATGCCTATTGCCCCGTCAATGGTTTCTGCCATAAACCCCTCTTACACTAAAGATTTAACAGGTAATGAGGATTCAAAGTCATGTCATTCAGTGAGGGTAGTCACCAGTAAAAACAAACTTAAAAAATACATTAAAATTAATAAATACATTGTTAAAACACAAAAAATGGTAAAAAGACAAAAGTTCTTTATTAAAAATGTTAAACTTAATAGAGAAAGGCTAAATTTACTAAAACAATTAGATAGGTATTCTTTTAATTTGGAACAAAGTACTAGGAAATACAACATTGACACAGAGTACTTGCAATCAGAACTTAACCATTTACAGGAGAAACTTAGTTCAATGACTAATAAATATAATACCTCTGAACATCTAATGAGGGAATATGTTTTGGCAATGAATGAGCTGGTAAACTCACAAATAAACAACTGTGAGCAGTGTCAAACAACATCCAATGTACTTACACCGGACCATTCATTGACAACATGCGATACCACCTTACCGCAGTCATGTGTTGATTTGATATTTCCTGCTATCAATAGTTTAAATACAAAATCCAAACAAATTGTAAAAAATGATTTAGTATTATTTTGCGATGAGATTGGAAAGGACTTAGGCCCCTTGTTGACAGATGAATATCCAGGACACTCCATAATAAATTACTGTATGCCTGGTTGTTCTTTATTTGACATTATGAAAGAAATTATTAAATGTAATTTTAACCAGAACACTACATTATTAATTTTTATGGGTAATAGGGGAAATGTGAACAAAGGAGAATTGCTCCAATATTATAGAACCTTGTGTAATCTTACTTTAAGAAAAATTGTGTTGTTTACATTCCCTTACAGTAACAGTTTGCCACAGGAAGAAAATAGCTTAAGATTTGAAATAAATATGGCATTGCATAATTGGACATTAAATAATAATCTGTTCCATCTAGTTGATACTAACAATTATGTTGGTAATAATTTGCATTTGACAAGAGATAGATATAATGTTGTTATGTACTATCTTTCTACCTATTATAAAAGACAGATAGCTGTGTCGCTATCATATTTTTTTTCTATTTCAGCCAAAAATTTGGCTAAACAACTTGCTTCTTTTGAGCAATGCAATGACTTTTTAAATAATTCTGCCAAAAATTTGGCAACAAGTATTGACATTAATTATCATTTAAATTAGAAATTAGGACAATAGAGGAAACCTCTTGCTTAATCAATGAAGAAAATTTAAATACTGGTTTATATCATCAAAATGTTACAAAAAGTTCTTCTTTAATATCTCACCCATCAAATTGTTGTAATCTAAATAAATGTAATAATAATACTCTAAAAATTGTTCATCAAAATATACAGGGTGTGATAGGTAAGGAATTAGAATTGGAGCTGTTCATGAACTGTAGTTATATTGATATCCTATGTGTAACTGAACATTGGTTGAAAGTCCACCAGTTCATGTTCAGCTTTAACAACCACCAGGTTGCCAGCTCATTCAGCAGAGTTAATTTGATACGTGGTGGCTCTCTAATAATTATTCGTAATAATATGAAATTTAAAGAACGTAAGGATATTGTGAGCCTCTCTGTTGAGCGAGTTATTGAAATAGCTTGCATTGAGCTTGAGCAGTTCATTGTAATGAGCGTGTACAGGCCCCCATGTGTTTCATATGATATTTTTGAGAAATATATGGAAGAAGTATTATTAAAGACTTCTAACAGTAATAAAACAGTTGTAGTCTGTGGAGATTTCAACATTAATATACTGGAAAAATCTGCTGTAGTAAATAAATTTGTAACTTTATTAAAGTCATATAATTTGTATAATACATTCTTTGAGCCGACTAGAATAACTGCCACTAGTGCTACCTGTATTGACAATATTTTTACAAACTTAAGACCTTCTAGCCATTTAATTATAAATGAGTTGGACTCTGATCACTGTGGCCAGTTAGTCACTTTCCCTCAGAAAACAGTCAGAGCTCAAAGAAAACTTGTGAGTTTTGTTCCTGTAAATAAAAGTCGCTTAGGACATTTTAAAAATAATTTAATGGAAAAGCTACCGTGTTTGCCTTATCATAACGACCCGGACCAAGCGTATGCTTCATTATTTAACCTCATCAATTGTGAGTTTAGGAAGGTTTTCACCGCAAAAACATTGCCTGTTTTTGACCGCGTTATATTTAGTGATTGGGCAACACCAGGTATTTACAAAAGTAGGCAGAGGTTATTTGAATTGTATCATGAAAAAACATATAACCATGATGAAACTTTTAAAGAATTTGTTAAGAAATATTCTAAAACTTTTAAAAGAGCTTGTTCCTCAGCAAAAGCCATACACATTAAAAATAAAATAAAATCTTCTGGAAATAAAATTAAAACAACTTGGAATATTATTAATTCAGAAACGGGAAGAACGACAGTACGGAATCGTGACTTCCATCTAAAAATCAATAATGTAGATATTAAGGCAGACGTGGAGGTGGCAACTGAGTTTGAAAATTTCTTCTCTAATATTCCCATTTTAACAACCAAAACTCTGTCATTGTCGTCCTCCACTTCTGCTTACTCAATACTTAAAGAATGTGTACCAGAATGTGACAAACTTTTTGAATTTACAATTATTACTGCTAAAGACATTATAGAATCTTTTAATAAACTTGATGTAAAAAAAACTGCTGACCTTTGGGGATTATCAGTACATACCATGTCTTCAATAATTGATGTTATTTCACCCTTTTTAGCAATCGTTTTTAACTCTTGTATTGCATCTGGTGTATTTCCTGATTTG
Organism: Agrochola macilenta; assembly: GCA_916701695.1. Taxonomy (NCBI): domain Eukaryota; kingdom Metazoa; phylum Arthropoda; class Insecta; order Lepidoptera; family Noctuidae; genus Agrochola; species Agrochola macilenta. Next base: position 291,253 of record OU753554.1, on the reverse strand, counting down.
ATGAAACTTAGCAAAGTGATTCCACTGTTCAAATCTGGCAGCACAACTGATCCCACAAATTTTCGGCTTATTTCGATATTACCTACATTGAGTAAAATCTTTGAAAAATTAATTTTAAAACAAATGTTAGGACATTTCAATGCACATAATTTACTTCATTTGAAACAGTTTGGTTTTACAAAGGGTCGTTCAACTACAGACGCGGGCGTGGAATTACTGAAGAGCATATTCGAGGCCTGGGAGAATTCGCAAGATGCTCTTGGCATTTTCTGCGACTTGTCCAAGGCCTTCGATTGCGTACATCATGATACTCTTATCAGGAAACTGTACCATTATGGCATGAGGGACAAGGCTCTTGACCTTCTGACTTCTTATCTGAATAACAGAATTCAGAGGGTCGATGTTAATGGCAAGAGATCTGCAGGATCTGCGGTCACCATAGGCGTTCCGCAGGGTTCAATTCTAGGTCCTTTCTTATTTCTAATTTACATAAATGACTTACCTTACTACATAAGGGATAATCACAAGATCGTATTATTCGCAGATGACACTTCCCTCATTTTTAAAATCAAACGTCAGTTAGTCAACTTTGAACAAGTCAACGATGCACTCTCTAAAGTTGTGCATTGGTTTAATGTAAATAATCTTCTCTTGAACGAAAAAAAGACTAAACTCATTAAATTTTCAACGCCAAATGTCAGGCAGCTAACTACCAATGTTCAAGTTAATGGAATAGAGTTGGACCCTGTTGAGTCAACAGTTTTTCTTGGAATAACTATTGACGGTAAATTACAATGGGGCCCACACATAGAAAAATTGTCAGGAAGGCTTAGTTCGGCCGCCTATGCTGTTAAAAAAATTAGACAGATAACTGACGTAGATACAGCCAGAATTGTTTATTTTAGTTACTTTCATAGTCTTATGTCATATGGAATTCTTCTTTGGGGAACCGGTGCGGACATTAATACTATCTTTGTTCTACAGAAAAGGGCTGTTCGAGCCATTTACAAGCTAGGTCCAAGAGATTCCCTTCGAGAGAAATTCAGAGAAATAAATATTCTGACTGTAGCCTCACAATATATTTTGAAAACCTATTGTATGTACACAAAAATATATCAAATTTTAAGAAAATGTCCGATATTCATAGTTTAAATACCAGGAATAAACACAACCTTGCTGTACATCGCACACGTCTCCACAGAGTAAGCAACTCGTTCATGGGTCAATGTATACGCTTTTACAACAAACTTCCCATTGACATTCGAAACTTACCCATTAAACGATTTAAAAGCTGTATTAAAACCAAACTTTGTAAAAAAGGGTACTATAAAATTTCAGATTATTTAGAAGATAAAAAAGCTTGGGATTGAGCTGCTCGCTCTGCTAAGCCTTGTGAAAACCATAAAACTTGACATTTTAATTATTCATCACAATAAACCAGTTTTATACAGAGTTGATATGACAGAGGGGCATTAAATAACACTACGTATACTATACGTGTTTAGTATTAATTCGATACGGTATAAAAATAAAAAGCACCTAAAATGAGTTTTTTTTTTTTTCAAACAAATTAAATAGCTTACAAATCAGAGTAAAACGCAACCACCCTTTGAAAATAAATTTAACTGACCTACAGATACCTAGGTAACAGCGGCAACGTCGCGCGCGTCGGCGTGTGTTATCTCGTCAAAGCGGGCGGCCGCCCGCCGCGCGCCGGCCCGCGCCGGCGCGGCGGCGGTGGCGCGGGCGGCGCCTCCGCTCGCGGCGGCTCCTCGGCTCGCGGCTTTTGTTTTAGGTATGGTTTTGAAGTACAACAATCACAAAAAAAAAAAATTCTCGATGTGTCATTCACATGAATGCACAAATTATACCGACAGAGAATAATGTTATTTGTTTTTCTAATTAAAAATCATGTCAGTGTATTCTAACGCCGTGTAAGTTACACGAGGCATTGTTGAACACTTTAATTACACACACACACACACACACAAACCCAAAGTTTAATTACGTGTCGTATCACAATAAAAGCAGTCGATCACAAAAAAAAACACTAACACTAAATAATAATAATCCCAAGTTACGTGTCCTGTCACAATAAAAAAAGAAATACTGTCTTAAACTTATTTAGTGTCCTATCACAATAACAAAACAAAATCCCAATTGTCAGCGCGCGAGTTCGACAAAACGGAAGCGGAGCAGGTGCTACCGTGTTACGTAACATCTTGTACGTTCCGAAAGACTAGCGACGGCGCACTGAAAAAACCAGTTTTTAGAAGCCCCACTGCCCCACTTACCGATCGCAACCCCTGCCCCTCGATCGCTAGGATGCAATAGCAACACACTGACCTATTTCTATTTCTTTTACGCGTGGTGATTTGCAGATGATTGTCCCTCTCGTAATGAAAATGCAAGTGTGTGTGTATTTATTGCTTCCTTGTTTGCATTGTCATCTTTTTAGCGAAAATATTTGGTTGTACTTGTGACTTGCGTCACAGCGGCAACAACGCATAGGTTATACTCAGATTTATCGTTTTAAGGTGCATGACCTATGCGTATAGACATAATCAGCTGTTAGGAAAGATACATCGTGTTCAAACGGGGCAAAAACTTAAAAAATCATTTGCGACTAAACTACTGCTCCTATTTAATTGATTTTTGGTACAGAGCTTGAAAATGGTACCTAGTATACTCAGTTTAAAGAAAAGCCCCTCTGTCGTATCAACTTTGTATACACATTGACATTGTTGAAAATTATGTTCAAAATGACACGATTACTTTGTAAAGTATTATATTATTTTAATTATTGTGAATGTGAGGACTATGTGGATATTTTTATTTTCCCTTTTCATTTCTTTTTTTCTTTCTCAGTTTTAATGATGGTCTGGCAGTTTGAGTAGTTGATGCGGCCTACCCAAATATCCTTTCCTTGGTATTGTTCGTCGAGTTGAGCTCCTTAAGTTCTGAGTTGAGCTCCACGATTACTGACAAATGCTTGCACTGACTGGACAGGTCCACTCAAATCTGTGTGGTTCTTTCCTCAAAAGACCATTTCAGACACTAATCTACATGGTCCTCACATGACTTGACCAAGATTATGTCTGGACTTTAAAAGAGACTGTGACCTCTGAGTTTGTTTCGGCCTTTCTTCTCAGAGTAGTCAGATAGGAAACACCGACCTCACCTAGCTTATTTTTAATATTTTTTTATATGACGTGTAAAAGTGATTCCGATATCCTATTTACAGAATAAACAATTTCATTTCATTTCATTTCATTTATAGGTCAATATACCTTCTCTCTGTTTGCATCATAGATATTAGTATCTTTCAGGACATAGTACTAGACATGCCTCGACATCCACTACTAATGCTAAGGGAGTGTAATTAAATGTAATAAGGCAAACAGGAGGCTGAAAAAAAAAAAAAAAATTGTGCTCTTCCACCTTTCGGTAGATTTTATAATAGGTTAATTCAAACGGATTTGCTCATGCTGTGCTTAATGCTGGACAAAAAATACTTAATTAAGTATTATGAATATTACGTATAATTATTACGTGCCTTAAAAAGTATGAAAATAAAATTAGACAAGAAGTTCATTATTATGATGAATAATTTGATTGTATATCTATTATGGTAACTTGTTTCAGTATAATTATGTTGGACAATGAGTCCAATAGTAAGATGAATGAGACTGTTTATCTGTTATTGCCATTTTATTATGTCATTTGTGTCTAAAAACTAAAAGATTTTAATTTTTTATTGGAATACTATTTATTTATAATTTCATGTTTGGAATCTCAATTTTCCTCATAAACTCTTAACATCTGCATGGTAAATGTTATATCGAGAACGAAGCCTGAAGTATAATAAGTGATCAAACGAACTTACCTGTTGTGAAGTTCGATCATTATTATACGAAGGGCTTCGTTCGAAGATATAGGGACCCTCCCTACCCCAGAAAAATTGAGATTCTCTTCTTACTCTAAAATAATGACAGATGACGTATAGAGCGGAATAGCTACACTTGTGCGTTTAGTTTTTGCTTTCAGCTCTAAATATGCGATTGGTTGTCGACTAGCGTAACGACGCTGCATGGTAAATGTTATATCTTCGAACGAAGCCCTTCGTATAATAATGATCGAACTTCACAACAGGTAAGTTCGTTTGATCACTTATTAACTATAACTTAAAAACGGAAGAAAAAAATTATGATGTAGGACATTGGTGCCGTATTTCCCATTCTGAAATAGACTAAAGTGACACAATTAAACTATATTTTAGTTTGACAGCACTAAGATAGGACTGAGTTTTTAGTTTAGTGAAAATGGCAATTTTGCTATTCCGAATATGACATTTTTCACCTAAAATTTTGATTGTAAAATACAAAACCAGACTAATTCAGACAATTTTTAATCGCGATTAAAAAGGTGTGGTGTAAAATAAGCTGTCACACCAACATCTCGACTTCACGTGCAAAAACAGTACTGTATTTATTTTTTCTTTTGCTTATATCTCGAAAATGGTGCGTCCTATCGCAAAAATAATGAAAATTTCGACCCCCTTTATGGAACCCTTAAACCCCTAAACCTGAACATGTAGGTAATATTTTTTCACGTTTTCCATACAAAAAGTGAAAAATTCCATATAAAACCCCATGCGCCTCCGGCTCTAAAAAAAATCACGGGTGAGGGCAAACCACGGGTACCACGTGGTTTCGCGATTGTCAAATTCTATTTTAGTTGTGTCAAAATTATTTTTTAGTTTAGAGAATTTTATTTACAGAATAGCTCTAAGATTCTCATAGCCTAAAGTAAGGAATTTTAGTGGTAGTTTAATTAGTTTAGTTCGTTGTACAAGAGAATCGGCACCAATGTTCATTTGTGGGAGACTGGTGCCTAAACTAAGCCATGACTTGTATTTCAGGACACCAGGGACTCCCCCCTAGAGGCAAAAATATCATCAAAAACATTACAATAGAAAATTCTTAACGAAAGTAACATTTTCATGTTCTATGGGCAAACTATATGTTGGAAGAGAATAATAATAAAATCTTAAATTTGTATGAAGTGTAGTGGAGTTCAAGGTGCATGTGGGGTGTGGTGTGGGTGAGGATGTGATGTGTTTTGTGTTTGTCTGTGTGTGTGTGTATGTGTGTGTAGTGTTGAGAGGGTGGGTGGTTCCCCACATCATCAACTTTTCGCTTGATTCCGGACAATTCCCATCTCTGTGGCGTATGGCCTATGTGCGCCCACTCCCGAAAATTTCAAATCCCTCCCAACCTAGTCACTTTCGACCCATTTCCATTCTCCCATTCCTGTCTAAAGTGCTTGAGGCCTACATACACAAGCAGTTTACGGGGTTTGTTCACCGGAACAACCTTGTTAGCTCCTTTCAGTCTGGGTTCAGGCCTGGGCACAGTACAGCTTCCGCTCTCCTTAAAGTGACTGGTGACGTTAGAGAAGCGATGGAGGATGCCAAGGTTCAAACATAATGTCATCGGGGTCTGTAAGTTTATCTGAGTGCGTTCTCCAATAAATGTTGTCTGTAGTTTTTTTTATTGATTTTTGTTTATGTTTTTATTTTTTTATAGTAGTAGTAGATACGACCTCCACCAACCAAAAGCTACATATACAAGTACTTATAGCTTTTTTATTTTTCTTTTTTTATTGGCCTGCTCTTGACCTCGATCTCGCCTGATGGAAAGCGATGGATGAGGTCTATGATGGATGAAGCGTGCCCAGAAGATGCCTGTTCACTCTTGCTTTGAATGCAGACGGGTTATAGGTAGAAGGGAACACATACGCTGGTAGAGAGGTCCACACTTTGGCAGTCTAAGCAAATATTACAAACTAATAAAAAAAATACCAGCAGCAAATATTACCAAAAGTTTCAATCTAAAACTAATCACGCGTCAATATAAAATGGGGAGCGTCGGTTCTCATCGACAATGAACCGATAGAGTACGGACCCATGGGATTTCAAGTACCTCCTCTCATTTCTCCATAAAATTGATCTAGTCGAAGCGAATTTATAGCTTTATATATTTGCGCCTTCTAGCTGTTAGTACATGGATGCATTTTATTTTTGAGTAAAGATTGATGATAGAAAAGGTTTGCATAAATTGAAAATGAATGCGTTATAATTTCAAACACACTAATTGGATTAAAAAATAAAAAAAATACTATTTTGATCAATATTTTTATGTTAATCAGACACTTACAAGGTGTAATTGAAATAACTGAAAACCTGAAAAGATTTTCAGTTATTTCTAATCACTATGAACAACTTTTACGGGACCAAATCAGAAAACGCAAAAAAAAACTGCTTCTTCATACGAGTACATTTGTGTTCGCATAACTCAGCATAATGTAGAGAACAGCTGGTTTTTTTTTTCAGGTTTTCAGTTAGTTCAATTAGAAATAAATAATGAAAATAAAATATTTGGGACACGTACAGGAAATACAAACAGTAAGTAATAATAAAAATAAAAAACCAAAAAAGGAGCATTTAAAAACTAACAGAATAATGATGACCTGTACGAGGCCAAAAAGGCTCCTACCTAAGCATAGCGCGACGAAACAAAAAAAAAAACGCTGGCATTCTAATAGGGCCCATTTGAATTACGTCTTGTATTAGTTTTCTTCACTGCGAACACCACAATTATCAGCCTTCCTGAAAATCTTCCCAATAACCCGATGACATTGATGCTTGGAGACGATAATGCCATAGCCATTCGATTTATTTGTCCTCGAGATTTACAGGACAAAAGGCTGTTTGTCTTATATTCCTGAAAATTATCCGTGAGCAACCGTAACCGTAGTAGTTCACTACCGGTAAAAAGGACGATTTTATTTTAGAATCTATTTATTTGAGCCCACATATCTAAATAAAAATCTCGTCATACATATAATAAATACCAGGGCAGCAGGCAGCGTCAGCGTATAGCCCACTGTGATCTGCATAATGTTCAAGAGTGCCGCAATGCGAACCGAATTGCATTTACCACCGCGAGAATTATAACTGATTTCGATATGCTAATGGGTTCATGCTAAATACGTTATGCGGGTTTTCTTTCGTTTTTCAGTTTTCAAGAATAGTGAAGTGACTCACGGATCTATGGCCTGACAATATTAAACCGAGTTTTTCTGTGTTCTACATAAATAGAGGAACGGAATACTGACTGGGTGAAGGAAAATAATGGGAGAAACTTAGAACCGAAATTTTGAAAACGCCAACATGGGAAAGGAGCAGCGTGATCCATACAATTTTTTTTTCACTCTCATTCTTTTAGGTCTAGTTGAAAACCAGCGTCAGGCACTAGTTGTCTGGCATTTTCGCTGAACTGGGCCTATTTGGCGCAGCCCTGAGGCACACTTTCCTGTTGAATTATTGTTTTACACTTTTCATTTGTTTCCTTTTTTTATTTATTTTTTTACTTGTGTTATAATTATGTTGTGTTGTCTTTCTTTGGTATGTGCTAAATAAATGTATTTTCTGTCTTTCTTTTCTTTTTTATTTATATTATGAGAAGAGGCCTTTACCCTGCATGTTACCTACAGATTGATAATGTTGTTAAAATCTGAACTAAGCTAAACCCCACAAATAATAAATCCCTCCCATTGTTTGTAAAGTCGACTTTCGGAAGAAGGTCGGAATTTATATTACAAAAAGACAAGTCAGGCAGAATGGACAGAACTTTATTAAGTTGTTTTGTTATAAATCTCTGGTTCATGACAGCCTACTTAAAAGATGAAAAAAGATAAAAGATGATTCTTCTTGTCAACTACTCTTCTGAAGGTACGACCAAACGGGAGGGAACATACAGAGTGTAGGGAAATCGACGCGCATACTTTTACCATGAATTCGGTACATGATTCTTTAGATTCTTACCTTTAGACCCACCAGCGTTGAAATTATTCGTTTATTTATAGTTTTATCAGCTGTGCCACACATTTTGACCGTGTAAATATTGCACTTTTGTAATAAACAGCAGGTTTTTGATGTGTAACATGCTCGTTTTCCTACAATCAAAATCTAAATCAAATATGATGGAGTGATTTCGTAAAAAGGGACGGAAGTGTGTCACAGGAGGCCCCGAAGCGCGCGCTATTTGATTTGACCAATGAGCGCGCGTGGTGCTAGAGTTGATTGTCAGAAACGACCTTGACAAGGGACATTAAAGAGGCGGGAGCCCGTTTAATGTTGCTTATTACCAAGGTGAGATGTCTGATGTTACGCATCATATGCGACTACTGTAACGTTCGCTCTTTTTTTTAAATAACCGATGTAAAGTTTCAGCGCTGGTAATTCGCAATCATTACCAGCGTTTGCGCATCGATATCCCTGACACCCTGTTTTAATTAGCCTGGTTATTTTCCTTTCACAAAAAAGCAATACAAATCGAAATAAAATAGAAGCCGAATGCAACCATAAACAGAAAGGAACATAAACCAGCTACCTGGTCCATTAGGAGGCGACGCCATGGCCATTAAAAATGGATTTGTTCTTATATCTGTCGTTTCGGCGCGAAATCGGAACGTTTTCAATTACTGATAAATCGGACAGTTCTCTCTCTCCATTGGGCCATATTCTGCGGTCGTCCGACAATTATTTCAATTAAGTGAACTCGTATTGTGGTTGTGAATTTAAAGAGGTTATTTATTTATTTATTTGTGTTATTGTTCTCTGATTGTGGTCTTATATAGCCTACTGACCTGACCTGTGGGGTAATTTCGTAACCCACTGACAGTAGCAATGACTTTCATTTTGACAGTTCAACAACATTAATTGTGTTATTTACGTTGTTGAGCAGAGAAATCTTTCGAACATATGAAGCAAAGGATTAGCGATATCCTTTACAATCCTTCACATTGTCATTGAAAGTGTGATGCTGGTTAAATAAAGGCTACACATATTTTCCTTATAAGTATACTTTATGCGGAAAAGTCTTACCTACATGATACCAATCAGCTTGACGTAAGTCTAGGCACTCGTATAAAGTTAAATTATTTTATAGCCTTTTAAAGAAAAAATAACGTTCTCATGCATTTATGCTGCTTGAGGTATATTATGAGGTCAAATGGGTCTAATGCAGAAATTAATAGGTTAACAAAACTTTTATATCCTAATTGCGTTTGCTTTCAATCACAATCTGAACGATTTTGAAGAATATTGCAAATCCATTGCTTCATATGTTCGAAAAATTTGTCTGCTCAACAATAAATAACGCAATGAATATTGTAGAACTGTCAAAATGAAAGCCATTGCTACTGTTAGTGGACTACGCAATTACCCCGTAGTAGGTAATTAACATAGGTACGGGGGTAAACAATAATGGAAGATTTTCATTACCATTTCCACCAATCACTCGAGAATTTCAAAACCCTTACCTACCTTTAAACAGGACCGTTTTTTAATAATACCCCTCTGCCCATCCCAGTCTTTTATCTCGAACATCTTTATGGGCGAAATTTTCGTGAGAATTCTAATTAAATTTCTTGAAAGCAAGTCCCCGAGAATAGGACCCAAGGTACCCAAGCTGCGGTACCAAGAGCAACGTCTTAAGGAAAAAGCGGGAGAGGTATTAGAATGTTCAAATTCACGTTAATTAGGAAAGAAAAGGATATTAGAAGTAAATTGATGTTTTAACATTTTTAATAGGCCTTTTCCGTATCTGGGGAAAGTTAAACCTAGTTAATAATGTATTGTACTTATTAGATGCTTGCCTTCATGCAGAATGGGCACTCTAATATGTAGAATATCGTCCTAACCTGAACCTAACGTTATAGAAAGACACTACGTATTTTTTAAATGGAATTATTATATTTGTGGTATGCTGTAATGTAATCTAATGCTATCTACGCCAATCTTCCTTTGCATAAAGAACAATTCTAGGTAATTTGGGAAACTACCTCTCTGCCATATTTAATTTTGCAGTCAAATAATTTCAAAATAAAAAGATTTAGGTACTTCGTATTTATATCTAAACACTAAGTGCGCCCACGGTTTCACCCGTATTAGTAGATACCGTGGCAATATCGAGAAAAAGTTTTTTTTTTTTTTTTTGCTTAATTTGCACATAACCCTGACCTGGGTTAGGACCCAGCTATCTAATTACGTAACACATTTTCGTAAACGATTACGACTAATCAGTTTAATTTTGACAGTTCAACAATACTCATTGCGTTATTTACGTTGTTGAGCAGATTTTTTCTCGAACTTATGAAGCAATAGATTAGCAATCTGTTTCAAAACGATTCAAATTCTGATTGATCGTGTATTACGCAATTAGGGTACTGGTCATGGTCATGTGCCAAAGTTGTGTAATGTCTTGGACATTACTGACATCGGTGAAGGAAAACATCGTGAGGAAACCTGGACTTATAGTTAATATAAGTCTGAAATCACCAACCCGTCTTGAGCAAGCGTGGTGATCAATGCTCGTGCCTTCTCTGTATGAGAAGAGGCCTTTGCCCTGCAGTGGGAGAGTAACAGGCTGATATTATTATTATAAGCAATAAAAGATTTTGGCCTAATAAAATGCTGTATTTCCGCTACCAGTTTTCATAATAAGGTAAAGCAATAAACTGAAAACAATTACCCTTCGTTTATAACTTGGGGTGCCAACGTAGTGTCCAATTTGTTGAGCGTACGATTTACGGAAGTCCACCTGCGAGGTCGTGGTCCACTTAAATGTCGGACAATAATATTCATTTCTAAGAACTCAGTCGTATGTAGGCCGGGTATGAAGACGTATTTTAACAAATCTGGTATGCAGTTCTTGATAAGCTTTTATTTTTATAAGTGTTGCGGCATAATCGTTTGTTTTTATAATAGGTGAATAATTTCAGTGTTTTTCATAGTTTTTCTGTATGTATGTATGTATGTATGTATGTATGTATGTATGTATGTATGTATGTATGTATGTATTAATGTATGTACGAGTATGTAGGTTATGGGTTGGCAATCTATTTAGTTTAAGTATATATAAGTTTATATTCTGTAGACATTGTGACTTATAAGTAACATCGCCTTAGATGAGTCTGTACATAACAGGTGTTATAAATAAATAATAAGTTGATAACCCATTGAACGAAAAAAAAAAAAATATTAAAAAAACCGACTTAAAAAAAAACATTACGAAGAGAAAAATATCTTTAATTTCGGAAGTCGGTGTCTTTGGTTTAGAATTTTCGTTTATTACCACCGACTTCCGAAATTAAAGTAATTTTTCACTTTGTAGTGTTTTTTTTTTTAAGTCGTTTGTTTTTTTTTGTTAAGAGTTTTTATTTTTCTCTTTTTAGTTGTGGTAATTCGAATACCACTACCTGCTATGTAAATAACAATGACAGGAAGTTATCATCATATCATCCACTTATACTAAGTCGGAAAAATACGTATTATTGAAGCTTACTCAAAAACTATCGAAGCAAAGTTAATAAAATGTATATGGGACTAATTTGAGAGCGGCATTAATAAAAAATAATAAAAAGAATCGGTCCACAATTGACGGAGTAATCGACGGATATACATTTAAAAAAATACATACGCTACGAACATAGAACCTCCTCCTTTTTAGAAGTCGGTTATAGAGAGTTTTCAGCAGCTAAAATGGCAATGTGCTGTTCAAAGAATATGATTTGTGGGCTTTATGATCGATATAGTGGTAGAACAAACAGACAGAACAGAACAGAGGAGCTCGTGGCTATGTAACAACAGCCGCATTGGTCGATCCATCAGGTTAAGCTACGCTTCCCGAGGTTGGTCAGTGGATGGGTGACCATCGTTACATACCGAGAGTCCTCCGTGCCTCGGAAAGCACGTTAAGCCGTTGGTCCCGGCTGTCATTCGTGGATCTTTGACAGTCGTTACGAGTCGTCAGAAGCCCGAACGTCTGACACCACTCTTACCAAGGGGTATCGTATTACCCAGTTACTGGGTTGTGGAGGTCAGATAGGCAGTCGCTCCATGTAAAATACTGGTATTCAGCTGCATCCGGTTAGACTGGAAACTGACCCCAACATAGTTGGGAAAAGGCTAGGCAGATTGTAGAACAAACCATAAACCAGGAACTGCAAAAAAAACTGCCTCGTTGATTTAGTAGTCGCAAGTAAAGTGTTATTGGGTTTTTCCATTAAGAATTTCTCAGTAGCAGCGCGGAGTCTGCATTTGTGCCCGGTTGATGACCATAGGCTCGCCCCTTATTACATGGTACAGGCCAAAAGAGGGTGTACTATAGGTAGGTACGCCTCTGCTTTACCCTTCGGGATTACAGGCGTGATGTTATGCTACGAGTATGGTACAAAAAAAAACTTTTTGAAAATTCCAGTTATTATTTACACTTCGTTTTTCTGTAGGTAACAAGTGAAGGACTGTCAACCAGACCGGATCCAGGGGGGTCTTGAGGGTCATGGGGGTCATGACCCGCCTGGCTAGACACCTGGGGGGGTCGACCACAGATATTTTTTTATCTCAATAATTTGTATGGTGTTGCCACGTATGTGATTTCCACACATACCTCAACGACATACTAAGACTATTTACTGTTATTATAATTATATGATGATGGACCGTGGAGTTTCTAGCTGGCTCTTCTCCATAGGAAACGACCAAATAGAACCGTGCACCTAGCTTCTTCTCCGTTTCATGTAAGTTCATATGAAATAAATTATTTTGATTTTGATGCACCAGTTCGTTCATTGTTAATAAATAGTGTTCGAACGATTCCAATTTTGATTTCATGTTTTGACAGCTTTTTGAAGAGGCAAAAGAAGCTGAGCAAATAGAGACAATACATTAAGTACTATTACATTCTACATTAGGGAACTAGGTATATTCAATACTTCCGTATCTGTACATATTTGTTCTAATAAGTCACACACAAAATTGCGTTTCGGCAAAAGGAATGAAATAATGGAATAATAGTGACGAAATAACTGATACAGAGCGAAATTGTGGAATAACAGCAAAGTATAGGTACAATTCTTTATATTTTACTTGCTGTTCGTTTGTTTACGTACTATAATTTCACCAGCAGTTACATAGTTCACTTTTAATAAGGCTAATTATTGATGCCAATGACCTTTAAACGTAAACATAACCTTAGTTTGGTTTGGTGACAGAACTTCTTTATTTACATCTAAATTTCATTATTTCCTTTTAAACTAATAATCTCTTAAACTACTGCCACAACTATATTCTCTCTTCCAATTTCTTGTCGCTTCCTTATTATACTTATTAAGTTATAATCATGATTATGACTCGCAGCGCCCGTGCTCGCCTCGAAGAGTCCAAACTCAATCAGGCTTTGAGCGAATTAAAGGCTTCAAAGGAGTCCTGTGACCAACTAAATAAGGAAATAGATGACAATGAAAGGGTGCTATTTGATGCCCATGAAAAGAATAGGAAGTTGAAAATTGAAATGGCTCAGATATATACTCAATACACTGATGCCATAGAAGAACGGGATGGACTTCAACTTGTTGTGGACGGGTTCAGCCAGTGTAGCATAGAGTATGAACAAGCTCTTAGTCACAAATATTTATTACAACAGCAGCTACATGAGGCTCAAAGTCAAATAACAGAACTTCAGACTACAAACCATAACATCACCACCTCGCTGAATCAAAGTCTGTTCAATGAGTTGATGCCTATTGCCCCGTCAATGGTTTCTGCCATAAACCCCTCTTACACTAAAGATTTAACAGGTAATGAGGATTCAAAGTCATGTCATTCAGTGAGGGTAGTCACCAGTAAAAACAAACTTAAAAAATACATTAAAATTAATAAATACATTGTTAAAACACAAAAAATGGTAAAAAGACAAAAGTTCTTTATTAAAAATGTTAAACTTAATAGAGAAAGGCTAAATTTACTAAAACAATTAGATAGGTATTCTTTTAATTTGGAACAAAGTACTAGGAAATACAACATTGACACAGAGTACTTGCAATCAGAACTTAACCATTTACAGGAGAAACTTAGTTCAATGACTAATAAATATAATACCTCTGAACATCTAATGAGGGAATATGTTTTGGCAATGAATGAGCTGGTAAACTCACAAATAAACAACTGTGAGCAGTGTCAAACAACATCCAATGTACTTACACCGGACCATTCATTGACAACATGCGATACCACCTTACCGCAGTCATGTGTTGATTTGATATTTCCTGCTATCAATAGTTTAAATACAAAATCCAAACAAATTGTAAAAAATGATTTAGTATTATTTTGCGATGAGATTGGAAAGGACTTAGGCCCCTTGTTGACAGATGAATATCCAGGACACTCCATAATAAATTACTGTATGCCTGGTTGTTCTTTATTTGACATTATGAAAGAAATTATTAAATGTAATTTTAACCAGAACACTACATTATTAATTTTTATGGGTAATAGGGGAAATGTGAACAAAGGAGAATTGCTCCAATATTATAGAACCTTGTGTAATCTTACTTTAAGAAAAATTGTGTTGTTTACATTCCCTTACAGTAACAGTTTGCCACAGGAAGAAAATAGCTTAAGATTTGAAATAAATATGGCATTGCATAATTGGACATTAAATAATAATCTGTTCCATCTAGTTGATACTAACAATTATGTTGGTAATAATTTGCATTTGACAAGAGATAGATATAATGTTGTTATGTACTATCTTTCTACCTATTATAAAAGACAGATAGCTGTGTCGCTATCATATTTTTTTTCTATTTCAGCCAAAAATTTGGCTAAACAACTTGCTTCTTTTGAGCAATGCAATGACTTTTTAAATAATTCTGCCAAAAATTTGGCAACAAGTATTGACATTAATTATCATTTAAATTAGAAATTAGGACAATAGAGGAAACCTCTTGCTTAATCAATGAAGAAAATTTAAATACTGGTTTATATCATCAAAATGTTACAAAAAGTTCTTCTTTAATATCTCACCCATCAAATTGTTGTAATCTAAATAAATGTAATAATAATACTCTAAAAATTGTTCATCAAAATATACAGGGTGTGATAGGTAAGGAATTAGAATTGGAGCTGTTCATGAACTGTAGTTATATTGATATCCTATGTGTAACTGAACATTGGTTGAAAGTCCACCAGTTCATGTTCAGCTTTAACAACCACCAGGTTGCCAGCTCATTCAGCAGAGTTAATTTGATACGTGGTGGCTCTCTAATAATTATTCGTAATAATATGAAATTTAAAGAACGTAAGGATATTGTGAGCCTCTCTGTTGAGCGAGTTATTGAAATAGCTTGCATTGAGCTTGAGCAGTTCATTGTAATGAGCGTGTACAGGCCCCCATGTGTTTCATATGATATTTTTGAGAAATATATGGAAGAAGTATTATTAAAGACTTCTAACAGTAATAAAACAGTTGTAGTCTGTGGAGATTTCAACATTAATATACTGGAAAAATCTGCTGTAGTAAATAAATTTGTAACTTTATTAAAGTCATATAATTTGTATAATACATTCTTTGAGCCGACTAGAATAACTGCCACTAGTGCTACCTGTATTGACAATATTTTTACAAACTTAAGACCTTCTAGCCATTTAATTATAAATGAGTTGGACTCTGATCACTGTGGCCAGTTAGTCACTTTCCCTCAGAAAACAGTCAGAGCTCAAAGAAAACTTGTGAGTTTTGTTCCTGTAAATAAAAGTCGCTTAGGACATTTTAAAAATAATTTAATGGAAAAGCTACCGTGTTTGCCTTATCATAACGACCCGGACCAAGCGTATGCTTCATTATTTAACCTCATCAATTGTGAGTTTAGGAAGGTTTTCACCGCAAAAACATTGCCTGTTTTTGACCGCGTTATATTTAGTGATTGGGCAACACCAGGTATTTACAAAAGTAGGCAGAGGTTATTTGAATTGTATCATGAAAAAACATATAACCATGATGAAACTTTTAAAGAATTTGTTAAGAAATATTCTAAAACTTTTAAAAGAGCTTGTTCCTCAGCAAAAGCCATACACATTAAAAATAAAATAAAATCTTCTGGAAATAAAATTAAAACAACTTGGAATATTATTAATTCAGAAACGGGAAGAACGACAGTACGGAATCGTGACTTCCATCTAAAAATCAATAATGTAGATATTAAGGCAGACGTGGAGGTGGCAACTGAGTTTGAAAATTTCTTCTCTAATATTCCCATTTTAACAACCAAAACTCTGTCATTGTCGTCCTCCACTTCTGCTTACTCAATACTTAAAGAATGTGTACCAGAATGTGACAAACTTTTTGAATTTACAATTATTACTGCTAAAGACATTATAGAATCTTTTAATAAACTTGATGTAAAAAAAACTGCTGACCTTTGGGGATTATCAGTACATACCATGTCTTCAATAATTGATGTTATTTCACCCTTTTTAGCAATCGTTTTTAACTCTTGTATTGCATCTGGTGTATTTCCTGATTTGATGAAACTTAGCAAAGTGATTCCACTGTTCAAATCTGGCAGCACAACTGATCCCACAAATTTTCGGCTTATTTCGATATTACCTACATTGAGTAAAATCTTTGAAAAATTAATTTTAAAACAAATGTTAGGACATTTCAATGCACATAATTTACTTCATTTGAAACAGTTTGGTTTTACAAAGGGTCGTTCAACTACAGACGCGGGCGTGGAATTACTGAAGAGCATATTCGAGGCCTGGGAGAATTCGCAAGATGCTCTTGGCATTTTCTGCGACTTGTCCAAGGCCTTCGATTGCGTACATCATGATACTCTTATCAGGAAACTGTACCATTATGGCATGAGGGACAAGGCTCTTGACCTTCTGACTTCTTATCTGAATAACAGAATTCAGAGGGTCGATGTTAATGGCAAGAGATCTGCAGGATCTGCGGTCACCATAGGCGTTCCGCAGGGTTCAATTCTAGGTCCTTTCTTATTTCTAATTTACATAAATGACTTACCTTACTACATAAGGGATAATCACAAGATCGTATTATTCGCAGATGACACTTCCCTCATTTTTAAAATCAAACGTCAGTTAGTCAACTTTGAACAAGTCAACGATGCACTCTCTAAAGTTGTGCATTGGTTTAATGTAAATAATCTTCTCTTGAACGAAAAAAAGACTAAACTCATTAAATTTTCAACGCCAAATGTCAGGCAGCTAACTACCAATGTTCAAGTTAATGGAATAGAGTTGGACCCTGTTGAGTCAACAGTTTTTCTTGGAATAACTATTGACGGTAAATTACAATGGGGCCCACACATAGAAAAATTGTCAGGAAGGCTTAGTTCGGCCGCCTATGCTGTTAAAAAAATTAGACAGATAACTGACGTAGATACAGCCAGAATTGTTTATTTTAGTTACTTTCATAGTCTTATGTCATATGGAATTCTTCTTTGGGGAACCGGTGCGGACATTAATACTATCTTTGTTCTACAGAAAAGGGCTGTTCGAGCCATTTACAAGCTAGGTCCAAGAGATTCCCTTCGAGAGAAATTCAGAGAAATAAATATTCTGACTGTAGCCTCACAATATATTTTGAAAACCTATTGTATGTACACAAAAATATATCAAATTTTAAGAAAATGTCCGATATTCATAGTTTAAATACCAGGAATAAACACAACCTTGCTGTACATCGCACACGTCTCCACAGAGTAAGCAACTCGTTCATGGGTCAATGTATACGCTTTTACAACAAACTTCCCATTGACATTCGAAACTTACCCATTAAACGATTTAAAAGCTGTATTAAAACCAAACTTTGTAAAAAAGGGTACTATAAAATTTCAGATTATTTAGAAGATAAAAAAGCTTGGGATTGAGCTGCTCGCTCTGCTAAGCCTTGTGAAAACCATAAAACTTGACATTTTAATTATTCATCACAATAAACCAGTTTTATACAGAGTTGATATGACAGAGGGGCATTAAATAACACTACGTATACTATACGTGTTTAGTATTAATTCGATACGGTATAAAAATAAAAAGCACCTAAAATGAGTTTTTTTTTTTTTCAAACAAATTAAATAGCTTACAAATCAGAGTAAAACGCAACCACCCTTTGAAAATAAATTTAACTGACCTACAGATACCTAGGTAACAGCGGCAACGTCGCGCGCGTCGGCGTGTGTTATCTCGTCAAAGCGGGCGGCCGCCCGCCGCGCGCCGGCCCGCGCCGGCGCGGCGGCGGTGGCGCGGGCGGCGCCTCCGCTCGCGGCGGCTCCTCGGCTCGCGGCTTTTGTTTTAGGTATGGTTTTGAAGTACAACAATCACAAAAAAAAAAAATTCTCGATGTGTCATTCACATGAATGCACAAATTATACCGACAGAGAATAATGTTATTTGTTTTTCTAATTAAAAATCATGTCAGTGTATTCTAACGCCGTGTAAGTTACACGAGGCATTGTTGAACACTTTAATTACACACACACACACACACACAAACCCAAAGTTTAATTACGTGTCGTATCACAATAAAAGCAGTCGATCACAAAAAAAAACACTAACACTAAATAATAATAATCCCAAGTTACGTGTCCTGTCACAATAAAAAAAGAAATACTGTCTTAAACTTATTTAGTGTCCTATCACAATAACAAAACAAAATCCCAATTGTCAGCGCGCGAGTTCGACAAAACGGAAGCGGAGCAGGTGCTACCGTGTTACGTAACATCTTGTACGTTCCGAAAGACTAGCGACGGCGCACTGAAAAAACCAGTTTTTAGAAGCCCCACTGCCCCACTTACCGATCGCAACCCCTGCCCCTCGATCGCTAGGATGCAATAGCAACACACTGACCTATTTCTATTTCTTTTACGCGTGGTGATTTGCAGATGATTGTCCCTCTCGTAATGAAAATGCAAGTGTGTGTGTATTTATTGCTTCCTTGTTTGCATTGTCATCTTTTTAGCGAAAATATTTGGTTGTACTTGTGACTTGCGTCACAGCGGCAACAACGCATAGGTTATACTCAGATTTATCGTTTTAAGGTGCATGACCTATGCGTATAGACATAATCAGCTGTTAGGAAAGATACATCGTGTTCAAACGGGGCAAAAACTTAAAAAATCATTTGCGACTAAACTACTGCTCCTATTTAATTGATTTTTGGTACAGAGCTTGAAAATGGTACCTAGTATACTCAGTTTAAAGAAAAGCCCCTCTGTCGTATCAACTTTGTATACACATTGACATTGTTGAAAATTATGTTCAAAATGACACGATTACTTTGTAAAGTATTATATTATTTTAATTATTGTGAATGTGAGGACTATGTGGATATTTTTATTTTCCCTTTTCATTTCTTTTTTTCTTTCTCAGTTTTAATGATGGTCTGGCAGTTTGAGTAGTTGATGCGGCCTACCCAAATATCCTTTCCTTGGTATTGTTCGTCGAGTTGAGCTCCTTAAGTTCTGAGTTGAGCTCCACGATTACTGACAAATGCTTGCACTGACTGGACAGGTCCACTCAAATCTGTGTGGTTCTTTCCTCAAAAGACCATTTCAGACACTAATCTACATGGTCCTCACATGACTTGACCAAGATTATGTCTGGACTTTAAAAGAGACTGTGACCTCTGAGTTTGTTTCGGCCTTTCTTCTCAGAGTAGTCAGATAGGAAACACCGACCTCACCTAGCTTATTTTTAATATTTTTTTATATGACGTGTAAAAGTGATTCCGATATCCTATTTACAGAATAAACAATTTCATTTCATTTCATTTCATTTATAGGTCAATATACCTTCTCTCTGTTTGCATCATAGATATTAGTATCTTTCAGGACATAGTACTAGACATGCCTCGACATCCACTACTAATGCTAAGGGAGTGTAATTAAATGTAATAAGGCAAACAGGAGGCTGAAAAAAAAAAAAAAAATTGTGCTCTTCCACCTTTCGGTAGATTTTATAATAGGTTAATTCAAACGGATTTGCTCATGCTGTGCTTAATGCTGGACAAAAAATACTTAATTAAGTATTATGAATATTACGTATAATTATTACGTGCCTTAAAAAGTATGAAAATAAAATTAGACAAGAAGTTCATTATTATGATGAATAATTTGATTGTATATCTATTATGGTAACTTGTTTCAGTATAATTATGTTGGACAATGAGTCCAATAGTAAGATGAATGAGACTGTTTATCTGTTATTGCCATTTTATTATGTCATTTGTGTCTAAAAACTAAAAGATTTTAATTTTTTATTGGAATACTATTTATTTATAATTTCATGTTTGGAATCTCAATTTTCCTCATAAACTCTTAACATCTGCATGGTAAATGTTATATCGAGAACGAAGCCTGAAGTATAATAAGTGATCAAACGAACTTACCTGTTGTGAAGTTCGATCATTATTATACGAAGGGCTTCGTTCGAAGATATAGGGACCCTCCCTACCCCAGAAAAATTGAGATTCTCTTCTTACTCTAAAATAATGACAGATGACGTATAGAGCGGAATAGCTACACTTGTGCGTTTAGTTTTTGCTTTCAGCTCTAAATATGCGATTGGTTGTCGACTAGCGTAACGACGCTGCATGGTAAATGTTATATCTTCGAACGAAGCCCTTCGTATAATAATGATCGAACTTCACAACAGGTAAGTTCGTTTGATCACTTATTAACTATAACTTAAAAACGGAAGAAAAAAATTATGATGTAGGACATTGGTGCCGTATTTCCCATTCTGAAATAGACTAAAGTGACACAATTAAACTATATTTTAGTTTGACAGCACTAAGATAGGACTGAGTTTTTAGTTTAGTGAAAATGGCAATTTTGCTATTCCGAATATGACATTTTTCACCTAAAATTTTGATTGTAAAATACAAAACCAGACTAATTCAGACAATTTTTAATCGCGATTAAAAAGGTGTGGTGTAAAATAAGCTGTCACACCAACATCTCGACTTCACGTGCAAAAACAGTACTGTATTTATTTTTTCTTTTGCTTATATCTCGAAAATGGTGCGTCCTATCGCAAAAATAATGAAAATTTCGACCCCCTTTATGGAACCCTTAAACCCCTAAACCTGAACATGTAGGTAATATTTTTTCACGTTTTCCATACAAAAAGTGAAAAATTCCATATAAAACCCCATGCGCCTCCGGCTCTAAAAAAAATCACGGGTGAGGGCAAACCACGGGTACCACGTGGTTTCGCGATTGTCAAATTCTATTTTAGTTGTGTCAAAATTATTTTTTAGTTTAGAGAATTTTATTTACAGAATAGCTCTAAGATTCTCATAGCCTAAAGTAAGGAATTTTAGTGGTAGTTTAATTAGTTTAGTTCGTTGTACAAGAGAATCGGCACCAATGTTCATTTGTGGGAGACTGGTGCCTAAACTAAGCCATGACTTGTATTTCAGGACACCAGGGACTCCCCCCTAGAGGCAAAAATATCATCAAAAACATTACAATAGAAAATTCTTAACGAAAGTAACATTTTCATGTTCTATGGGCAAACTATATGTTGGAAGAGAATAATAATAAAATCTTAAATTTGTATGAAGTGTAGTGGAGTTCAAGGTGCATGTGGGGTGTGGTGTGGGTGAGGATGTGATGTGTTTTGTGTTTGTCTGTGTGTGTGTGTATGTGTGTGTAGTGTTGAGAGGGTGGGTGGTTCCCCACATCATCAACTTTTCGCTTGATTCCGGACAATTCCCATCTCTGTGGCGTATGGCCTATGTGCGCCCACTCCCGAAAATTTCAAATCCCTCCCAACCTAGTCACTTTCGACCCATTTCCATTCTCCCATTCCTGTCTAAAGTGCTTGAGGCCTACATACACAAGCAGTTTACGGGGTTTGTTCACCGGAACAACCTTGTTAGCTCCTTTCAGTCTGGGTTCAGGCCTGGGCACAGTACAGCTTCCGCTCTCCTTAAAGTGACTGGTGACGTTAGAGAAGCGATGGAGGATGCCAAGGTCACCGTTTTGGTATTAATTGATTTCTCCAACGCCTTTAACGCCGTCAGCCACGAAATTCTCCTTTCAGTCGGTTCGAGTTGATGAGAGATCATCGAGTTGGCGTGACCTGGATGCTGGTGTTCCACAAGGCGGTATTCTTTCTCCATTGTTATTCTCCATCTTCATTAATTTTATTACTCACTGTATTCGGTGTTCGTATCATCTTTATGCCGATGATCTTCAATTATATACAGCTGCTATAGCAGATGTAAACCGACATTTAGATGCCATCAAAAAATGGGCTGATAGTTTTGGGGTGTTAGTAAACCCCTCAAAGTGTCAAGCCATTGTAATTGGGAGTTCACGCATGATGGGAAGGATGACGCTTAGCTCTCTTCCTCCTCTAATTTTCAACGATACCGTCGTACCCATTACCACTACAGTGAAAGATCTCGGTTTGCATCTTAACTCGACACTTAGCTGGCAACGCCAGGTATCTAGTGTTAGGCAAAGAGTCAACGGGACTCTGCGATCCCTGTATCGTCTGAGAAACTTTTTGCCTGCTAAGACGAAAACTATGCTTGTGCAGGCTTTGATTTTCCCTATCATCGACTATGGTGACGTGTGCTATTTTGACTTGAATGCGGTTTTACTGGATAAACTTGACAGACTGCTCAACAATAGTATCCGGTTCATATTTAACCTCAGAAAATATGACCATGTGTCGAGCTACAGGTCTGAGCTCAAATGGATGTCCATTCGCCAAAAGAGAAGTTTGCGCGCTTTGACCACGCTTTTCTCCCTTCTCAACTCTCCCACTCCTCCTTATTATGTTGTGTCCGACTTCCAATATTTATGTTCCAATTTTTAGATTGTTAGAAGAACGCAGATTCTTGGTGTGTGAAACACCAAGAATCTGCGTTCTTCTAACAATCTTCTCCTACTTTGTCCTTCTCATACTTTTGACTTGGTTCATTCCTTTTATATTCAGTCCATTCTTCTTTGGAATGCGCTTCCTCTTGATATCAGGACGGCCACCAGTCGGTATGCATTTAAGTGGAAATTGTGGAGTTATTTTCAAAATAAATAGAGTAGAGTCATCTCAACACCTCTCCCTTGATTTCTTCTTCTTCCTTTAATATACACCTATATTATATATATATATATATATAATATAGGTATATATTAAAGTGAATATGTATGTAGGTGTATGTAGTTTATAACCTATTTATGTACTATTGTAACTATTTTTGTTATAATACATTATGATATATTTTTAATTTTATTCTTTGTTCCTCTCAAACAGAGCACCTGCCATCTAATCTCTTCACCACCCTTGGTTCACTGGTAGAGAATGCTTAAGGCATTAAGTCCGCCTTTGTACCTTTTTTGTGTGTAAAAAGTTTAAATAAATAAAATAACAAAAAAAAATGCAATCCTCATAACGTAGTTCAGTTCTAGCCAGAAACAGGATGACTACGAAGATAACGACTAATAAAGTACCTAGTTTGAAACAAAAACACATGTAGCGCGGATCACAAATAAGTTGGTGTATGGGGAGCAGAATGATGATAAGGAATAAATAAAAACTTGTGTTTTAAAAGAACATTTTTATATATTAGAATATAGTTGAGTGAGTATCCTAAGCTAGTTTAAGCTTACTGAATACTTAATTTAAACGTAACAAAAAAAAAGTAAAGCAAAAGGGGGACCAAATCTCTGTCAACTAAACGACTCCACAAGTCGTTTACTTTTTAATTGTTTAATCAAAATTAAAAATAATTTAAAATTTTGTTTAATTGTAAAAATACACCATTTTTTTTGTTATGTACATAACGTAGGCAATTCCTTCTAAAAAGTCAATCGTTGGCATTAAATCATAAAATAAAATAAAATATCTTTATTTCAGACCTAAGCAGTCCATACGTAGTTAGTGGTTAGTAACAAACTGTGCTTACATGCTATGATATTGTTGTTATTACTTAATTCTATTTAACATAAACCTATACCTAATTCTACCCAGTGCCTTTGGATGGGGCAGTCCACTCTGCTAACAATAATTTTCAGGATGCCGTTCCGAGTGCTACGCAAACGTTGCAGTAGGGAAGCCGCTTTCTTACGCATGATGGCGTGAAAGCCATCCGTACGTGTCCAGCAAACATTCCCGACGCACTGCAACGTCGCGGCAACCGCAACAGCATCCTGAAGGCATTGTTGTATTGCACGCGCAGGACGTTGTAGGCTCGGCTCGTATATGACACCCATAGGCCGCTCGTGTAGAAGGACTGACAGAACGCTTTAAATAAACTGACTTTGACGTCTGCCGTGCAGCAAGCAAACCTACGGGCGAGCATATTGCTCCTCACCGCCAACGCCCTGCGCTCGCGTTCTATGTCCCCATCATCACGTAGGTCACTGGTGACAACATGACCCAAGTATTTAAATTGAGTTACCACATTCAGTTCAACGCCGTTGAGATATACTGGAGGTACACGACGGGGCTGTTGTTTAGGTGCCGTAAACACTAACACCTCACTTTTTTTTTAATTGTATTTAAGGCCGTGCAGGCGTGCACCTCTATACGTCATACATCTCGCAGATCGGGAGAAGTTTCCTCAGTCCACTCATCGAGGGACTGAGCAACACCATGTCGTCCGCGTAACTTATGTTATTGACACATATACCGTCTATATGACAGCCGACATGTGTGCTGCTCAGTCGCTCGATGAGCTCATTTACATATAAATTAAATAACAAGGGGGAGCTTAACCCCCCCTGCCTTACACCGCATTCCATTCGATACTCATCTGACAGAGTACCGACCCATCTCACCCGATTTGTCTGGTGAGCATACCAGTACCGGAGAAGCGCTGTGTACTCCACCGGCACACCTGTGCCCCTCAACTTGTCCCATAGCACATCATAGGAGACAAGGTCGAAAGCTTTCGACAGGTCAAGGAAACACGCGTATACCGGCGTCCTCCTCATGGTGTACTTGACGGTGTGCTTCAGGCCGAGAATAGCACTGTCGGTGGACACGCCCGCATTGAATCCGAACTGGGCGTCGTGCACTTTAACATGTTCTGAGAGGCAGCATTGCTTCCTTCATTGTCAAATTGTTTTTTAATCTTTCGTCGTGTTTCTTCTGTCGACTGCAACTCAGTTTTTGTAGTTGAGCTCGTATCCGAGATATTTCATTTTCTTTGTTCCTTTGTTCTTTCTTCTCTACAATATAAAAAATATATAAATATTAATTATTATATTATTATTATTAATTTAAAAAACTTTTTTTACAAAAAAAACAACCGACTTCCAAAAAAAAACACTAAAATTACTTTTTTACAAAACAAAAATACACTTAAAAGTGAAAAATAACTCTAATTTCGGAAGTCGGTGGCAAAAACGAAAATATTTTATACTAAGCATATACCAAAATATACCGTAATATAGTTATATATGAAAGCAATTCATAACTATATCCCTAAGGATATAACTATATCACGGCTTCAACTATAGGGTTCTGTATTTTCGTTTTTGCCACCGACTTCCGAAATTAAAGTTATTTTTCACTTTTAAGTGTACTCGTATTTTTGTTTTGTAAAAAAGTTATTTTAGTGTTTTTTTTGAAAGTTAGTTGTTTTTTTTGTAAAAAAGTTTTTATTCTTCACTTTTTAGTTGTGGTACCTACCCCATACAAATTAGTATACCGTTCGAATAATGGAAACAATTCAAAAGATTTTTAAGCAAGCAAGTTATCCATCAAGATTTTAGACTAGTGGAATCTGCCCCACCAAATCGAACTAGTGGGGCAGATTCCACTGAAAATTTCAGGCATTCCACTTTGGACCAGAGGGGCGACTTGGTGGGGCAAAGTGGAATGATTTAAATGAACCCCTTTGTGTGGGTGAACAGGGGGATACATTTTGTATGAAAGATCTTATTCATTTGGTTTAGAAAACGTGGTATAAACTTATCTAGGTAATAATAAAGATTTAATCATAAATTTTTCAAAACTGGCTTGAAAGTGTAGAAAGGGCGTATTTTTTTTTTTGCATCTCATCTGTTGGCCCAATATGGTACTAATGAATGCATAGTCTACATAAAATTTAGCAGATATAACATTTTTGAAATTAAATTACTGTCCTATTAAAATTGTAAATAGAATATATTCACGATGTAACATTTAGTTTTTGTTTCATTGCAATTGTCTCATCCAATAAAAAGATAGGCTAATTTATAGTTTTTAAAGTGATACCCATACCACCAACAAGCACTACGTTCCAGGCGGCAAGGGGTTACGGAGATGTGGAGCGTTGTATGCTACTTCTAATATTAAGCTGGGCGGTCACAGTCCATAAATTATAGGGTACCATCTTCGAAAGATCTGTGATCTACCTTGGTAAAAAAAAAATTGCAAAAGTGCAAATATACGGTAAGTTTGGAAGGCATAGTTTCATCAGATTCGGACGTGAACAAATTATTAAAGACACGACGCCACACACCACACGACGACAGGATCATTGACGGAAATAACGAGGCTACGACATCTGTCTTCTGACAATCAAGGCCACACATAGCAGACGACTCAAGTAGCACAATTTGATGCCAGGACACTACCAATAATCATTTATAGGCAGAGTGCACCTCATGGCAATTCCAATAAGCCCAAACACGGCTAGGATACATTGTATTATGACGGAGTTCCGGTGCATTCCTTCCGGTTTCATCTTCAGATCAGTTCAATGGTACCGTTTTCATCAGAATGTGCTTCATAGTCGCTTAACTATTTAAATCGATATATCTTATCGCCACCCGTAAAATACTTATCATTGATTAGTTCCGGTGGCCATCTGTGGTCTTCTTCATCAGTTCCACTTCACCAAATCATACTTTCTGAAAGCAAATGCCTAACTTGTTGCTGAAAATTCCAAAATCGCTATGTGTATGCTCACAATATTTGAGGAGTTCCCTCAATTCCTCATGGATTCCATCATCAGAACTGAATGTTGATAAAAATGGGACTAATCTGGAAGTATATCCTTTCAAATAAGAAAATATTTTTACAAATCGGTTCATAAATGGCGCCACCCGTGAAATACTTTTCATTGAGGAATTGTGGTGGCCATCTGTGGTCTTCTTCATCCGATCCACTTCACCAAATGATACTTTCTGAATGCATATGCTTAATTTATTGCTGAAAATACCAAAATCGCTATGTGTATGCCTACGAGTGTAATATTTGAGGAGTTCCCTCAATTCCTCATGAATTCCATCATCAGAACTGAACTTTGATAAAAATGGGACCAATCGGGAAGTATATCCTTTCAAATAAAAAAAGAATTTTCCAAATCGGTTCATAAATGACGGAGTTATGAGGTAACAAATATTAAAAAAAAAAAAAACAACCGAATTGATAACGTCCTCCTTTTTGGGAAGTCGGTTAAAAATATTCATTCTCTTTCTATTTAAGAGCGTGTTCCATCTGGAATGCCAGCTTTCGCAAGCATTTTGAGTTGTTGGAACATTACATGCAATTGAGTCAGATATGGACCACATTTCAGGTGGAAACCTGGGTGGAAGCTTTTGAATACAAAGTTTTGAACTGCTTACATTTGAGACACATTGGCGTGTTCCAGGTACAAAATCTTTTTCAAATTGCTCACAAAGAGGTTCAGCGGATTTGGGCAGTACATTTCCTTTAATAAGTTGATACGAGTAGGTACGCATCGGGGATTTAGTCAGGTGGCAAATACTCGTATACTAAAGCTGCGATATGTCTCAGTTTGTGAGCAAACCGGCTGTCCTGGCTGTATCTCTGTCTGTGTCTCTCTGATAAACCTGCTCTTTCAATACGCCGCCAAACAATTTGGACAAAATGAAAAAACCAACACTTGTGTTGGCTCCTGGGATAGCTACGATTACAAGCGTTAAAGCGGCTTTTTCAAAATCAGTAATTATTATAAGTAGGCCCGAAAAAATACAATTATTTTCTATAACGGGATTTGTTTGAACAAAAATGTCATTTAGCTAATCTCAACAGATGGCGTTATGAGGGTTTATCATAAAAGTTGGCAACGTCGCAAATAACTGTCAAATATTTAGGTACCTGTTTTGATTCTTACAGCAATATTACTGAATAGAAATAAGAAATGTGGCTAACTAGCGAACTAGAATATTAATAATGAAATTGCAATTATAACATTAAATTTGATGTTGTACCCATTTTAGGTGCAAAAAACGCATTTGAAAAGTTTCCAAATAGTTTTTTTACATCTAAACGGTGTTACGATATTAATTATTGCATTTCATTATCAATATTCTAGTTCGCTAGTTAGCCAAATTTTTTATTTCCTCACAGTAATATTGCTAAATTAATCAAAACAATGAAATGAAATGAAATGAAATTGTTTATTCTGTAAATAGGATATCGGAATCACTTTTACACGTCATATAAAAAAATATTAAAAATAAGCTTGGTGAGGTCGGTGTTTCCTATCTGACTACTCTGAGAAGAAAGGCCGAAACAAACTCAGAGGTCACAGTCTCTTTTAAAGTCCAGACATAATCTTGGTCAAGTCATGTGAGGACCATGTAGATTAGTGTCTGAAATGGTCTTTTGAGGAAAGAACCACACAGATTTGAGTGGACCTGTCCAGTCAGTGCAAGCATTTGTCAGTAATCGTGGAGCTCAACTCAGAACTTAAGGAGCTCAACTCGACGAACAATACCAAGGAAAGGATATTTGGGTAGGCCGCATCAACTACTCAAACTGCCAGACCATCATTAAAACTGAGAAAGAAACAAAGAAATGAAAAGGGAAAATAAAAATATCCACATAGTCCTCACATTCACAATAATTAAAATAATATAATACTTTACAAAGTAATCGTGTCATTTTGAACATAATTTTCAACAATGTCAATGTGTATATAAAACTGGTTTATTGTGATGAATAATTAAAATGTCAAGTTTTATGGTTTTCACAAGGCTTAGCAGAGCGAGCAGCTCAATCCCAAGCTTTTTTATCTTCTAAATAATCTGAAATTTTATAGTACCCTTTTTTACAAAGTTTGGTTTTAATACAGTTTTTAAATCGTTTAATGGGTAAGTTTCGAATGTCAATGGGAAGTTTGTTGTAAAAGCGTATACATTGACCCATGAACGAGTTGCTTACTCTGTGGAGACGTGTGCGATGTACAGCAAGGTTGTGTTTATTCCTGGTATTTAAACTATGAATATCGGACATTTTCTTAAAATTTGATATATTTTTGTGTACATACAATAGGTTTTCAAAAATATATTGTGAGGCTAGTCAGAATATTTATTTCTCTGAATTTCTCTCGAAGGGAATCTCTTGGACCTAGGTTGTAAATGGCTCGAACAGCCCTTTTCTGTAGAACAAAGATAGTATTAATGTCCGCACCGGTTCCCCAAAGAAGAATTCCATATGACATAAGACTATGAAAGTAACTAAAATAAACAATTCTGGCTGTATCTACGTCAGTTATCTGTCTAATTTTTTTAACAGCATAGGCGGCCGAACTAAGCCTTCCTGACAATTTTTCTATGTGTGGGCCCCATTGTAATTTACCGTCAATAGTTATTCCAAGAAAAACTGTTGACTCAACAGGGTCCAACTCTATTCCATTAACTTGAACATTGGTAGTTAGCTGCCTGACATTTGGCGTTGAAAATTTAATGAGTTTAGTCTTTTTTTCGTTCAAGAGAAGATTATTTACATTAAACCAATGCACAACTTTAGAGAGTGCATCGTTGACTTGTTCAAAGTTGACTAACTGACGTTTGATTTTAAAAATGAGGGAAGTGTCATCTGCGAATAATACGATCTTGTGATTATCCCTTATGTAGTAAGGTAAGTCATTTATGTAAATTAGAAATAAGAAAGGACCGCAGATCCTGCAGATCTCTTGCCATTAACATCGACCCTCTGAATTCTGTTATTCAGATAAGAAGTCAGAAGGTCAAGAGCCTTGTGCCCGCCCGTCAAATGAAATATTTGACATCTATTCACCGCAAAAATGATGAATGGAGATTGTGTGAAGATAAACGCCAAAACCGAGGACTCTTATAGAGCGATTACTAGACTTTTGTCAGAAAAAAAATATATTTGGCATTCATACGAGAACAAACAGGCTAGACCAATAAGAGTTGTAGTGAAAAAAATACATTCTTCTTGCCAGATCGAATCAAAGATGATTTAATATCACAAGGTCTGAAAATAGAAAAAGTTGACAGCAAGTTGAGCTGGAAGAGTAAAGAACCACTCATTATGTTCGTCTTATCATTTAATAATGACGAAGATGTCAACAAAATGTATGGCATCAATCACATTTTAGGATGTAAAATTGAGATACACTCTCTCAAAAACCCGAAACTCATTCCTCAATGTAAGAGATGCCAGGCTTATGGCCATACACATAAATACTGCAGAAAAGAACCAAGGTGTGCAAAATGCACTGGCAAGCATCTTACAGCTAACTGTACTAAATCTCCGCAAGAGAAACCAAAATGCGTCCACTGCGGCTTACCCCATCCAGCCAACTACAGAGGGTGTGAAGTAGCCAAAGAGATGCAAATTATGAAAAATAAAAATATCAAAAAGAAACTTGTGCCAACTGCCCAACAGTCTCCTTCCATAAGAAATCTTGACAAACAGGTACGGAAAGAAAGTTTTCAGACATCTGCAAAACCTGTTCAAGCAAGTAGTTCCTATGCACATGCTGCGAAACAAGGTACAAAACCTTCGAATCTGGAGGATAAAATAAATCAGATCTCGCAGTGTATTACTACATTTGAAAAAAGATTAGAAAAGCTAGAATTCAGCACCAAAACAGCTGCTTTAAATTATCAAAAATGAGAGACACACTAAAAATTATGGCGTGGAACTCCAATGGGCTCCTCAAACATCAGAATGAGTTACAGGCAGTCCTAGAGATAGAAAATATAGACGTGTGTTTGATCTCCGAAACGCACTTCACAAACCAATCTTTCATCAAATTTAGAGGATACAAGGTATATAATTCGCTTCACCCTGATAACTCCGCCAGAGGAGGTAGGTAGCGCGGTTATAATCAAAGAAAATATCAATCATTACGAACAAAGTAAATTTGAAGAACCAGACATTCAAGCCGTGGCAGTATCTGTTAAAACCAAATTTTGTCATGTTTCGATAGCAGCCGTATACTGCCCTCCAAGGCACATGATAAGAAAAGAGCGATATTTACAGTTCTTTGAACTTCTAGGCCAGAGATTCATCCTAGGCGGTGATTTCAATGCCAAGCATACGCACTGGGGATCAAGACTTACTACAACAAAGGGAAGGCAGCTCTTAAATGCAGTTAAAGATACACATTGTGAAGTTATGAGCACAGGCAAACCAACATACTGGCCAACTGACCATCAGAAAATACCGGACCTATTAGACTTTTTCATATGCAAAAATATATCTACTAATTACGTTAATTTGGGGGACGGTTTTCACATGAATTCGGATCACTCCCCGATTATCTTAATACTTAGTCAAAAAATCCTACTAAGAGAAAGCCTTTTAACCTTGGTTAATAAGTCTACAGATTGGGACAGTTTTGCCCTTGATCTAAATAATATTACCGACCTAAAAACTCCGTTCAAGATCAGGATCAACTGGACTCAGAAGTAAACATATATATTGTTAATATCCAACAATGTGCGTGGAACAATACGCCACAGTTAACACGTAAATATAAGGGACATATCTATCCCAAGGAAATTGTGAATTTACTATCTGAGAAGAGAAAACAAAGAAAGCAATGGCAGCAAACAAGATGCCCGCGGGATAAAACATTATTAAATAACCTAACTAAACGACTAAAGAGGAAAATTCTACAATTTGAGGATGAATGTCTGAATGCTAATCTTGTGCAGCTAACCAACGACCAATCAGCGGATTTTTCTCTTTGGAAAGCGACAAGAAAATTAAAAAGGCCGATAATGCAAATACCGCCCATCAGAAGCAGCGACGGAAAATGGGCCATAAGCAATGAACAAAAAGCGTTTAGGTTTGCCCAATACTTAGAAGACACTTTTCAACCCAATGAGAGCTACGAGTACATAGACATACTTGAGAGTGAAAAGTTATCACAAAGTCAAAGAATTCGACTTGTGACCCCTAAAGAAGTTCTGAAAGAAATTCAAACCAACATTAGCTCAAAGAAATCCCCGGGTTACGACCTCATAACAGGAGAAATTTTGAAACACCTCCCGCGCAAAGCCATAGTAAAGCTGACCAGACTTATCAATGCTGCATTTATGATAAAACATGTACCTGATCCATGGAAGGTTGCTGAAGTCATTATGATCGCGAAGCCTGGGAAAACACCCCATGAAGCATCATCATATAGACCCATTTCCCTGTTGCCCGTATTATCGAAACTATTTGAAAAACTGTTATTAAGACGGTTAAAGCCAATAATAGAAGAAAAAGACCTAATACCAAACCATCAATTTGGCTTCAGGGAAAAATACTCTACAATAGACCAGGTACACAGAATTACTAACATTTTTGAAAAAACACTCGAAAACAAGCAAGTCTGCGCCACCGTATTCCTAGATGTCACGCAAGCTTTTGATAAAGTTTGGCATGAGGGTCTGGTATTTAAACTCAGACGCATGCTACCTCCAGAATTTGCAGACATTCTAGAATCATATATAAGTAACAGAATGTTTAGAATGAGGCAAGAGGATACATATTCCGAGCTAAAAACTATAAAAGCTGGGATACAACAAGGAAGTGTGTTAGGCCCAATCCTGTACTTACTATACACATACGATATCCCAGAGCTGGAAAACAACACCATTGCGACCTTTGCAGATGACACTGCTATAATGGCTACCGGATCAAGTCACAAAGAAGCAGTCGAAAAAGTTCAACTAGCTGTGAACAAAGTTTATGACTGGACACAAAAGTGGAAGATCAAACTGAATGAATCAAAATCAATTCATATTGACTTCACTAATAAACACTGTGATTACCACCCAATCTATATAAATGGCATGCAAGTGCCTTATGCTAATACAGCCAAATACCTTGGCATAACTCTTGACGCCAAACTGCGTTGGAAATCTCACGTCAAAAAGAAAAAACAGGAACTCGACATACGTTATAAAAGTATGTATTGGTTACTCGGAAGGAAATCCTGCCTATCAATACATAATAAAATGATATTATACAAGCATATTCTTATGCCAATTTGGACGTATGGCATCCAACTTTGGGGCTGTACTAAACAAAGCAACGTCAAAATAATTCAACAATTCCAAAACAAAGTACTCAGAGACGCTGTAAATGCGCCATGGTACATTCGAAATGACGACCTCCACCGTGACCTTAAAATAGAATTCGTCACCACGATCATTCAAAAATTTGCTGAAGCCCACGAACGCAGACTCCACCGGCATGTGAATATCGAGGCAATTCAGCTGCTAGACAACACAGACATAGTGCGTAGGCTAAAGAGAACTAAACCATTTGAGTTAGTGTAGTGTGTAAATAGTGAATTAATAATAAATAGTAACAATGCTGTGCTATACATGTGACACATGAACAAAGTGTTTTATCAATTATCAGACCCTAAGAAAGAAGTGCAACGAAATTGACCTTGTGTAAAAGTGCAAATTGACATTATTCTTAGTTATAATATAATCTATCTCGTAAAATATTAAGTTAGAATACTAAGAACTGTAATCAATTACTAAGAACATCAGTTCTTATTAATACCAAAAAAAAAAAAAAATTGCGACGTTGCCCACCTTCAGATTAAACGCTCTTAAGGGTATCGATTTGTTATTTACTGATCATGTAAACAAATGATAAGATGAAATTAGGTACCTAAAATATATATTTATTTTTATGTATTTTTATTTACTTTAAAAAAACGTGCATGTCCTGCTCCCGCATGGTGGCAGATAAAAACATTTAACGATATTATTACCAATAAACAAATACACAAGTTCAGTTGTTTCCCAATGTCGCAGAATAATTTGAAGTAGTATCGTGTCTCAGATGCATCACGTCGATTTAAGATATTGCCGGAGTAGAGTACGTCGAAATAACTCATGTCGGATTGGAATATTGTCGAAGAAGTATGTTGTCGAAGTCGCATCATATCCTAGTTAAGTCATGTCGAAGAAACGTGTTGAATACGATCCATTTTCCACGGATGTAACAACAATCTTGTAATTCTCTTGATGAGTCATGAATCAGGTGTCGATTTGCTCGAACCCAACAACAGGCTTGACATGCATAAATTGTTGCCATATCCTGAAAATATTACAAATGACATGACTAAGCTGGCGAAATGTGCTGTGCTAGAGGTTCACCTCGTCCGAATCCTTCGGGAATCGCTGGCGTGATGTTATGTTTATGTTGAATTTTTGCATGACGAACACTCCTTCCATCTTTCGTGATCGTCGTTTCCATCGATCGTATTTCAAGTTTTGAGGGATCTGCCCATTCATTTTGGCATTTTCTTTCAAAGACTCATTTACCTGATAATTATTATCATTGGAAATAACGGGTGCTAAAGAGCTGGCCACTGCAACTGAAGTGTCGGCCTCTTGGATTTCTGAGCCCGACTGAGATACCATATCCACAGCAGACCATTGTATGACCTAGCAATCTCTCATTGTCTGCAGCTTCGATATTTAATGAATTATAACGGTGACATAACGTGACAAGCGTAGGTATCCATCTAATGGAAGCTGGAACAATAAGAAATATTTTACAAATTATAACAAAACTACTCAATATAATTGCATTTACTGCATGGTCTACGTGACTCCCGTAGTAGGCGTATCTGATTTGCTAACCATCGACCGAGTGTGTCACTTGCAGGGGTAACGCCAGCCTTGACACGATATCAACCAACTTAAATATGCAGTTTGAAAAACATAATCTCTCATACATTCCGTATGGGAGAACATGTTTTTCAACTACAATGTTAAGTTTGTTCTTGGGATAAATTCATCCCAACTACGGAACCCTTCATTGTGCGTGGTCCGACACCGGCCGGTTTTTTTTATATTGTGACACTGTAGCAAATTAAACTATTTATATTGCTGTGCCCTAGCAGGGTTCATGTATGGAACCTATATACTTGTAACAACATTTTATTTATTTATTTATGTAACAATTGCTTGCTGCACTTACAGTAGATACCAAAGCGCGCAGCAAGCCAACAACAACATTCACGTAAAAAACTTCATGCAAAAATTTAACATACATTTACTGTTATACATAAATATGTCAACATCGGGCTCCTGAGCAATCAGGGCGTTCAGCAGATTGATCGCCTGGGTTGTGGGAGCATATCGAGCGGTACGGGTACGCACTGGCGGAGCCGCGAACAGGCACCGCGAGGCACAGGCGCGCGACCGCCGCAGCCGGTCCGGAGCAAACAATGAACAGCGAGCTAGAGTGGTCGCGTCATCGATCTTATTACTGAGCAATAGGTAGTAGTGCATCAAAAGCGCACACTTGCGTCTCAGTTCCAACGTGTTGATACCTACCATTCCCGCAACAAACAGAGACGGATACAAATAGGGGTAATACCCATATATTTTTTTATATAGGTAGCGAGCAAATTTTCGTTGGACCCGTTCTATCATGAGCTTATATTTTTGTCAAAGTCAAAGTCAAAGTCAAATCATTTATTTCAAATAGGCCCTTGCAAGGCACTTTTGAACGTCAAAAATTACAAAAAAAATGAATTGATTCTAGTCGCCCCTTCCAAAAGGTAGTTTTCGTATGGAGAAGAATGGGCAAGAAACTCCACTTTTGCTCATGCGGATCCCATACCAGCGCATTATACTCTAGTTTACTACACACAAACGAATAATAAAGAGTCAGTATAACATTCCTGTCTTTAAACCTACTTGCCTGTCTCATAACAAAACCAAGTGATTGGAAGGCCTTGCCACAGATATTATTGATGTGCTGATTAAAGGTCATATTCACGTCCAAAGTCAGTCCAAGATCTTTTATTTCATAGACGCGCTCCAGAGGGACACCCGATATGTGGTAGCTATGCTGAATGGGCGCACGCAAACGGGTAAAAGAAATAGTTTTACACTTAGAAGTGTTAAATTCTAAGTGATTGGCTTCACTCCATTTTACCACCATATCGATGTCCCTCTGTAGCGCCTCATAGTCACGCTCGCTATTAATACCCAAGAATAACTTCACATGTAAACAAATTAAACTATTTATATTGCTGTGCCCTAGCAGGGTTCATGTATGGAACCTATATACGAGTACTTGTAACAACATGTAAACTACATGAATTTAATAAATGATGATTATTATTATGATAGAGAGTGTACGTGGAGTTTCTATAACATTTATAAAATAGTAATTATTATATACCTATGTAAATGTTCGATACACTCGTAATGTGATGCTCGGGGCAGGGGGTGTGCTGCAGTTCCCTGGTCATCACCAGGGTACTGCAATGCAGCCAGCAGAACAGCAGCTAACCGCGAGTGTGATACGTGTTGCAGGAGCTGGCGGAGTACGAGGGCGTGCCGCGTGGCCCGCAGCTCTCCGTGCAAGGTGAGCTCTACAGGGTCATTGCATAACACATAAAATGGAAATGATCGCAATTTCTTTAAAAATGGCAGTTCAGCCACGTTAATTGTGCAATTAGGGTGCTGGTTCCTCTAGTTATTTCTTGGCCCATACTTCTCAATCCATACCCGCACTGAAGCCGTTCCTCGCGGACAAGCTGTCTGCATGTCTGCGCCTGCTCGGCGATACCGCGAAGTGCTGTCACTGTGGTGACAACACAATCATGATGAGACTTGGGTGTCACGCGTGTATTTGGGATTACCTACGAACAACAATATTTCAAACTGTATATTAAATCCAGTAGAACGTAAGAATCTACTTAACCGACTGATATGAAACATGTCTGATTTTGAGGATAGCATATGCCATAGTCATATGTTTTTGCCCTCAACGATTTATGCTCACTGTTGTATGGTCCCTACAGATTGCCTGCTTACGTGTCCTAATATTAATATAACGCATGAAATAAAATATCTGGGAATTATAATAGATGAAACCTTATCTTTTAAACCACACATAGAAGCTTTAAATAATAGAATGCGTAAACTAATATTTATCTTCTAAAAACTACGTTATATTGCAGACCCAAAATTAATTAGGCGAGTTTACTTTGCTCTCTGCTAGTCAATTTTGACTTACTGCATTACCTCTTGGGGTAAACTCAAACTCAAACTCAAACTCAAAGCATTTATTTCAATTAAACCATTTACAGGCACTTTTGAATTGTCAAATAGTCGCATCAGTTAGTCAGATAGTTGAAGCTAGTTGCCCATTCCAAAACGTAGATCTTTATGGAGAACAACGGGCAAGAAACTCCAAGGACACTCTTTTAAATATAGAAAATTACAAAATCCTGGGTACATTATTCTTGTTGCTTCTATATGTGAGAACAATGTACAAAAAATAATCAAAACAATTCAAAATATAAGATTAAAAATAAGCCATGGCAGATAAGAGATGACCAGTCACAACTGACGGCGCCCGTTCACGAACATGACGCATGGATCAGCACCATCCAGCTCAACCATTTTGTAGGGAACCGAATGATCTAACACACTCGCCACCATCAGCGAGACATTTAAGTGAGCATGACATACTCTTAACTGCCATGCTCTTTCAAGTCAACATACATCTTAATAACATTAAAACGGCTCCATGGTACTCACATTTACAAAAATTGAAAAAATGCTTCTAAATTATACAAAACAAATTTGCAATGTATTTGAGAGATTAATAGAATGTTACTACCAAAAAGAAAGAAAATCATTATCCATTGGAGTATTCAACAATTAAAACTTGTTTTAAATAAAAAATAAACATTAAGTTTGTAATGTCAGAGAAATAAAAAGGGGAAGCAACTCTTCCAAACATATTTTTTTTTATTTTTTTTTACTAGTGGCTGTGGAGCAGGACCAGCATTAAGCCAAGCATTTTTATCTATGATATAATCATCCAACTTATAATATGCTTGTCTACATAGTGTGCGTTTAATGCATGTTTTAAATTTCTTCTCATTCAGTTGAAGAATATCGAGTGGTATTTTATTATAACATTTTACGCAGTACCCCATAAAAGTAGTGTGCACTTTAGACAATCTGAAACGTGGTTGATCTAATTTGTTCCTATTTCTAGTGTTAAAATTATGCCTGTCACTTATCTTACTAAAAATATTTAGATTTTTCCGAACATACATAATGTTTTCATATATATACTGACAAGGTACCGTCATGATGTTAATTTTCTTAAACAGTTCCCTTAGAGATTCACGTCTGCGGAGGTTATATATGGCTCTGACAGCCCTCTTTTGCAGAATAAAGATAGAATTAATATCTGCAGCCCGTCCCCACAGCAAAATACCGTAAGACATGATGCTATGAAAGTAACTAAAATAGACCAGTCTCGCGGTATCCACGTCTGTTAGTTGGCGGATTTTCCAAACAGCGTAAGCGGCTGAACTTAGCCGCCCTGCAAGTGATGTTAAGTGAGGACCCCACTGTAGTTTTGAGTCAAGCGTGATCCCCAGGAAAACCGTTTTATCGACGAATTCTAGTGTCTCCCTATTCAGTACAACATGACATTCACTACTTCTAACATTTGGTAACGTGAATCTTATGCATTTAGTTTTCTTCTCATTTAATACCAAATTATTTACAGTAAACCAATTATGTACCTTAAGCATAGCGTTATTTACTTCGTCAAGCTCCTGTGCATGTCTATTTATCTTAAAAATCAGTGATGTGTCATCAGCAAATAACACCATTTGTGGTCGGTTTTTCAGTAAATGAAGTAAATCATTTATATATACTAAAAAGAGGAAGGGACCCAAAATCGAGCCCTGTGGTACACCCATTTTGACTTTTAAACCCAATGAATTTACACCGTTTATTTGAACTTGCTGCAATCTATCATTCAAATATGATTTTACTAAGCTAAGCGCAAGTTTATCCAGTCCGTAATGCTCCAGTTTCAAGAGCAGTGTTTCGTGATTCACGCAATCAAATGCCTTGGATAGGTCGCAGAAGATGCCTATTGCATCTTGTGCCTCTTCCCATGCGTTAAAGATGTGTTTTAATAAGGTGACACCGGCGTCGGTTGTGCAACGTCCTTTGGTGAAACCATACTGTTGATCGTGTAGGATATTATTACGATTAAAATGCTGGAGCATTTGATTTAACATTACTTTTTCAAACACCTTGCTGAAAACCGGCAAAACCGATACGGGTCTATAATTATTAGTATCTTTGGTGTCCCCGGATTTGAATAGTGGAATAACTTTACTGTACTTCATTAGATCCGGGAATACCCCTTGATCCACACACAAATTAAATATTAAAGCTAAATAGGGTGCAATTGTCTCAATAATTGATTGACAAACTTTAAAAGTTTGCTACTACCTATCGAGAGAGCTCAAAGAGCGATTCTCAAGGTTTCTACGTGCCGCCCTTTCCTTTTTCCCACTAACCTACTCTATAAATCCTGTGAAGTACTAACAGCTCGACAGTTATTCATAATGAGCATCGTATTAAAACAACACGCAGCCCTCCCATATAGCACTGAATTTACTAAAAAGAGACGGAAAGACATAGTTTGCCCTACAAAAAGTACAAAACATGCTTTCGCAGCCAAATTTTTTGTCTTCCTAGGACCATTACTTTATAACAGACTAAATGCGAGAGCCAAAATGTATTCTCTTAATTATAATAATTGCAAAAGAACTCTCAAGGAAGCTCTTCAAAGTATGTCATACGAAGATACAGAGAAATTATTAGTTGTACTTAAATGAAAATTGTATTTGTTTTAATTAAGTTTAGCTAAATAAGGTTAGGTTTAGGTTAGGTAATAAGATTTTAGCAAGTAGGATTTATTGTACTATTTACACCTTTTTACATACCAATTTGATGACTAGATTTGTATAATTAATGTGATTATTTAGAAATATTATACCTTGCCTCGCCTGAAATACAGGATTACCTAGTTCAGGCACATAACTTAATAGAATTTTTAATAGATTTAAGTAAATTTGTATTTAGTATTTTACCTTTTTACATGAATAAACTTTTATTATTATTATGTCGTTTATTTGCTTTCGTTCTCATCATTTACATTTTTAAATATTTCTTATATAAACTATATAAAAAAAGAAAAAACATTTAAAAATATAAAAAATAGTGTTCCGCCGGTGTCGGGAGTAGGGTCCAAGCTACCGGTGGTTAGGGCTGCAGAGATAGGAACCTCCTCACAATGCGAGCCGTATCGAGAAGTACTGCCTTCTGGATCAGGCCCTTAATCCAACCGCCTAACGAGAGCCTCGAGAGATGTTGGTCGAGGCTTTCGGCCATCAGGCCATTGGCCGTTACGACAATCGGCACAATGATAGCCGAGTTCACATTCCACATGTCGACAACCTCGTGTGCTAAGTCGAGATATTTTATTTGTTTCTCTTTCTCAGCTTTCACGAGGTTCCCGTCATGTGGAATGGTAACATCGACTATCATTGCGCGGCGCGCTAATCGGTCTATCACCACTATATCAGGCTTATTGGCAACAATAGTCCTGTCAGTAATGATAGACCGATCCCAGTACAACGTGACATGGTCATTTTCAAGAACTGGGTCGGGCACATACTTGTAGTACGGTACCTCAGAATCTGCAAGTTTTTATTTCAAAGCAAGTTGCTGGTGAATAATCCTGGCCACTTGGTTATGCCTGTGCAAGTACTCGCCGTTAGCCAGACGAGAACAACCAGAGATTATATGTCTGATGGACTCACCCGGACGGTGGCATGCCCGACACACGTCAACCGTCCCGTCCTTCATAATATGTCTCCGGTAGTTATTCGTTAAGATAACTTCGTCCATAATTGCACAGACGAAACCTTCAGTTTCCCCGAAAAGGTCACCAAAACGTAGCCAGGATACGGACGCTAGGAAGTCTACACCGGGCTCATGAAGAGCCCGATAGAAGCGCCCGTGAAGCTCCTTGCTTTGCCATACCTCTTTGCGGTCATCTGTAGTAAGTACCACAGGCTTGTGCCAGTTCTTTTTAGCCATGGACAGTGGGGTGAGCCCCTTGTCCACTGCCACCACATCACAGTGCATACCCACATCGGTTTAAAAAAAATATTCTCTGAGATTG
Organism: Agrochola macilenta; assembly: GCA_916701695.1. Lineage (NCBI taxonomy): Eukaryota > Metazoa > Arthropoda > Insecta > Lepidoptera > Noctuidae > Agrochola > Agrochola macilenta. The sequence goes on along the minus strand of OU753554.1, from coordinate 250,104 downwards.
CACACCTCCCGGTTGTGGAGGGTCTTTGCATTTAAAAAGCCTCGACCCCCGCACTTCCGCGGGATGTACAACCTCATCACAGATGATCGTGGGTGATGCATCCGGTTTGCGGTCAGCAGTGTACGGACCCTCCTATCCAGGGCGTCAAGTTCGGTCTGAGTCCATTTGAGTATGCCGAAAGAGTACATCAAAACCGGCATAACCCAACCGTTGAATGCGCGCACCTTGTTTCCGCCCGAAAGAAGACTAGTTAATACCTTCTTCAGGCGACCAAAGAAGCGCTCCTTCAACGATTGCTTCATGTCAGTAACGTTGATGCCTAACGCTTCCGACATACCCAAATACTTATAGCTTTCGATTGTGGAGAGGGATCTAAGGTGTATGGAGTCCGAAAGTTGAGTTCCCTCGGATTCCATAATCTCCCCTCGCTTTACATGCATGACTGCACATTTGTCCACACCAAATTCCATCCTGATGGCGCTACTGAATGTTTCAGTTACCTTCAGTAGCTCCATCAGTCGCAATTTGTTGGGGGCAAAGAGTTTCAAGTCATCCATGTAGAGGAGGTGAGATATGACCTGACCACCTCTCCTCAACCGATAGCCCAGACCTGAATCCTCCAGCAGTGTGCTTAGAGGATTCAGGGCTAAGCAGAACCAAAGTGGACTCAAACTATCGCCCTGAAATATTCCCCGTTTAATCCATACAGGCTCATCATTCCCCTGGATCTGTCGACATCCTGGATAGCGAAGGACCGTCCTCCATTGCCCCATACACGACATCAGGAAGGTGCGCAGAGTTGCATCTATCTTGTACAATTCCAGCACCCTCATGAGCCATGTATGTGGCACCGAGTCGTAGGCCTTCTTATAGTCTATCCAGCATGTCGACAACTCCTTGCGGGATCGACGAACCTGTTGGCTTATGGCCATGTCGATGAGGAGTAGCTCCTTAGTACCGCGGGACCCGTTCCTACACCCATTTTGAGAGGCAGAAATAATTGAATTACTGTCAATATGTGTGTTGATTTTCGCTCTCAGAATGGATGTAAGAAGTTTATAGACCGTCGACAAACATGTAATCGGTCTATAGTTCTTGGGTTCCGCAGGACTACCTGACTTATGGAGCAGGTGGGTAACGCCTGTTGTTGTGACTGTGGTAGCGACCCAGACTCTAAGGATGACTGGAATTGAGATGCTAGGCGAGTGTGCGAACTAGTCAGCCATTTTAACCAAAAGTTGTGCAGTCCGTCCGGTCCCGGTGATTTCCAATTCGGTAACGGACGGACTGCTCTGGCTACGTCTAATGGCGTGATAGACACAGGTTCCATTTCTGGGATAGCTTTACACACTCGCTCGACATCCTTCATCCAGCCAGCCTGTGTGACAGACGGGCACCGACCAGATGCTGCGCCAGAATGCACTCGTGGCGGCATCATCCGGGCGGCACACGTCCGTCACATTTCGTTCAGGTCGCTCCCAAGCTCTATATACCCACCTCTCATCGCTCTGGAACATGCGATTCTACGTGTATCGATCAACCCGCCGCTTATACCGCCGAATACGGCTCGCCCATGCACAAACTTTCTGCTTCAGGAAGTCGATGCGCTCTGTGACATGGGACATGTATTCTTGAGGGCTGATTCCAGTCCCCGAGAATGCCCGTCTCACAAAGCGCATCACTCGTGGTCGTGTATTGCCCTCCCTGAAGCAGTATAGTTTGCCGATGAGTACCCTGGCCCCATCGATACGTCGCTCGATTCTGCACTGCCAGGCTGGTACGGCTGGTTTTGGTCGAGTAGCTGCGTCACAGTTTGGGAATTTGACGTTAGCTAAACGACATGCCGCAACAGCCGCACAGTACAGAATCGAGTGTGTATCAACGAGATCCTCGCTGCTCTCGAAAAAAATTCTAAGCTGCGAGTCCAAGCTACACACCAGCGCCCTATTTTTTTTATGCATAGGTAGGCGTGGTAATCGGGGTCTAAGATCGGTCGGAGTGTACCTATACTCGCGAAGCGCATCCTCCAGTGCGCTCCTCAATCGGACGTTGCACTGGCTACTTACTGTGGTAACCCTATCATGCTCCTCTTCAACACCACTATTGGACCGCGGCGGGATTACATCAATAGGTGACACTTGTGCCGCGGTTTGTGCCGGAGTTGAGATGATATGGTTGCTCAGTACCTCTGAGCGCAGCCTATCAAGTGCGGCATCGTCCAACCTATGTTTGCGTTGGATGACACGCACCTGATCCGACAGTCGTTGGGCCGAGACGTTGACGGTTGGCTCTAGTTCCTGAAACAGAGACAGCATCCTAACACGGTACGCAGTGAGGTTAGTTCCTCCCTCTGTAGACCCGTAATATGCGCGCATGACGTTCTCGTTCATAGACTGAGTCCATCTCATGCGCTGCACACAACCACCGGCAGCGGGGACCCGGCTCGGGGCCGGTTGGCCCCTAAGTCCCAAGCTTCTCGGTGGCCGGCCTCTCCTCTGCCGACGTACAAGTGTTGGCGACGTCGGCGGGGAAAAATACTCGTCACTCGAGCTCGACGCAACTACCGCGGCCGGTGTCGTCACAGCGCTCACGATGGGGCTGGATACCGGCGGCGGCGAGGCGGAGCTGAGCGACGAGTCCGGAGGTGGTGGGCGTGCTCGTGCAGCAGATCTCGTCAACATTTAGTTTTCATTCCGTTTTCATAGCTTTTATTGGAGGTGACATCTGTCACTTCACCTCCGCTATGGTATTTTTTCATTAAGTAGGTCTATTTCTGTGGTTCATTTTGTAATTTATTTTTATGTTTTATTTTGATTAAAGGTCTTAGGCTTCTTTTCGGGTTCTGATATAACAGAAAAAATACTGCATCGTGAATAAAACTATGAAAATTCAGGGAACTATTTTTCTGACGTGTTGACGTTTTTGTGTTATTATTTTGGGGAGTGTTTTTTTTCTCAGCTGTTAGGCTGGTTTTAGCTACATTTACGGGCCAAAGCCAAGTAAATGCAGCGTGTGGTGTGTATTTAAGATGAGGGTGTGTTTTCTTCCTCCAACTGCATGAATTTCCTAACTATTCTGCAGGTGTTTAAGATGGCAGCTTTCTGTAGGTTGATATAAACGGATTCTTCTAAATCTATTAATTTCAGGCTACGGAGAAGGTGGTTCGGGATAACGCCCGTCGTTGAGAGAACTATAGGGATAACGTATACTTTTTCTTGTCTCCAGATTCTTGAGACTTCTTCTTTAATGTCTGCATATTTACTTATTTTTTCAGTTATCGTTTTTTGTAGGTTATGGGTATTGGGGACTGCAATGTCTATAAGGTAAGTGATTTTTCTTATTTTATCCTGTAGGGTTATGTCTGGTCTATTGTAGTGGATAGTTCTATCTGTAAGTATGGCGCGATCGTAGTACATTTTGTGTGTTTCATTTTCTAGTATAGTTTGTGGTGTGTATTTGTAGTAAGGAGTGTTAGAGTTTTGTATGAGACTGTGTTTGAGTGCTAGTTTTTGATGAATAATGTTTGCAACCTGGTTGTGTCTGTGAGTGTAGTCTGTCTGTGTGAGGGTTGTGCATGCTCCAGTTATGTGTTGTATGGTTTCTGATTGAATGTGGCATCTACGGCATTTATCATTTGTTGTGGTAGGGTCTTTAATGATAAATTTCCTATAGTTTTTGGTGTTGATTATTTGATCTTGTATAGCTATCATGAACCCTTCTGTTTCAGGGAAGAGGTTTCCTATTTTAAGCCACTTATTAGACGCTACTATGTTAATATGGGATTGTTCTAAATCATGAGGGTGTCTACCGTGCAGTACTTTCTTCTTCCAGTTTTCAATTTTTTGTTTCTGTGGGTCAGAGTTATTTGTGTCTTGAATATTTTGTTCATTTAAGTTAAGTGGGGTGTAGTTAAGATCATTTCGAGAAAAAACTTTGTGTATGTCACTAGTGCGAGATTTTGAATAGAAGAATGTTTTTAGCTTAGTGATTTGTTTTTGCCAGAGGTGATGGATGTCGATTAGGCCTCTCCCTCCATTCTGTCTTTTGATGGTGAGTCGTTCGATCGCAGATTTAGGGTGCAGATTGTGGTGTTTTGAGAGTATTGTGCGCGTGGTTCTCTCTAACTGTTCGATGTCAGTTTTTGACCACTTTATTACTCCGAAAGAGTAGGTCAATATTGGTATGGCAAAACTATTCAAGGCTTTAATAAGATGCTTTCCTGATAATTGTGTTTTGCAAAGTGCGTTAGTTCTCCTTCGATATTCTGTATTTAGTGTCTGTTTAATTGCTGTGTGATCGAGTCCCTTAAGTTGTTTGTATCCTAAATATTTGTATAAATCTGTTGGTTCCATTGCTGCAATTGTGTCGGTGTCGTTAATTGTATAGCTGCCAGGTTTGATTTTACCTCTTATGATATGTAATGTCTTGCACTTATCCAACCCAAATTTCATGTTTATATCTTGGCTAAATTCTGTTGTGACTTCTATAAGTTTTTTCATTTCTTTTTCGGTTTTTGCATATAACTTAATGTCATCCATATAGATGAGGTGTGAGATAACTGTGTCTTCAGTATTATGTTTAAAGTTGTACCCGGCCTGACAGTGGCGCAACAAGTGAGACAAGGGGTTAAGGGCGAAGCAAAACCACAAAGGCCTCAGGGAATCTCCCTGATAGATACCCTTCCTAATAGATATCTGGCGTGTTATAAGAGAAGTGTGGCGATTATTAAGCTGTAGTGTCGTTTTCCAATGTGGCATTATGATACGCAAAAAATCTATTATTTTTGAATTAATTTTGTAAATCTCTAAAATTTTTATGAGCCAGGAGTGTGGTATACTATCGAACGCTTTTTGGTAATCTATATAGGTACAATGAAGGTTTCTATTTTTTGTGGTGGCATGTTTATGAATGGTGGAATCTATAATTAACTGTTCTTTACATCCCATGTGGCCCCGTCTGCAACCCTTCTGTTCCTCAGCTATAATATTGTGATGTTCGATGTGTGAGTTGATTTTTGTTGTGATTGCTGATGTTAATATTTTGTAAATAGTAGGGAGGCATGTGATTGGTATATATTGGGAAGGTTGTGTTGTGTATGTAGTTTTAGGTAGCATGTATGTTATTCCCGTTGCAATGAATTCGGGTATGTTCTGTTGTCCTAATATAATAGCTGTCAAATTTTTTGCTATAGACTTGTGTAGTGTCGTTAGTTTTTTGTACCAAAAATTTTGTATTTTATTTATACCCGGTGACTTCCAGTTATGTAATTTAGCTGTTATATTTGTAATATCAGGCTCTGTTATCTCTTTAAATTCCATTTCATCTATTAATCTCCATTTTGTTTCTTCTTCTGTAATCCAGGTTGCTTTATCATTGTGTTGCACTTGTTCTTCCCATATGCTAGACCAGAATGTTTCTAGGTGTTCTTTTGATGGTGTGTCTGTGTTGTTTTCTATTGTTGTGTCGTTGTGTGTTTTCTGTATGTTTCTGTAAAATACTTTTTCATTCATTGCAAATGTTGCATTATCATTTTTGCGCTGTTGTGCCTTCATATATCTCCTAAGCCTATGAACTTTAAGAGCTAGTTTCTGTTTTAATGTATCCAGAAACTCCTCTGGTTTTCTATTATTACTTTCGTGTCTAGTGTGATTGGAATAATTTTTAAATATTGTTTCAACTCGCTTAACTACTTTATTTGATCTAATGCCGTTGATATAATGTGTGAGCCTACCACAGTCCGCTCTTAATTTTTCAATATCTTTTTCTAATCTCTGTTGCCAAGCTGGTTTAACAATACGACTAGTTTTTGTGGTTCCTGTGTGGTTAGTGATTTTATAGTTGAGTTCTTCAGATATTACTACAGCTGTGCAATATACAAGTAAATTTATGTCTATAAGTTGTGTGTCATCAGATATAAATTGTATGAGTATATTTTCATTAAATAAATTAACTAAACGAAATAGGTTAGGGGTGTATTTAAGTTTAGGTAGTTTTGGTCGGACTGCTGGATCCATCCCAGAGTATTGTGTAATTGTTGATCTAAATTTGTTATGTATTTCTTGGATATAAGTATCTGTGGTTTGGTTTTGATCTGCGACAACTAAGGTCTCAATATCATTTTCGAGCGTTAGGGTTAAGGATTCGGTTTGTGTGGATGTGTGTGCTGTTTGTGTATAAGCTTGCGATTGGTTATATGTTAGGGGCTGACTATTAGGATGTAATTGAGTGAGCGATTGTGGTTGTACTTGCAAAATATTTTCGTTTGTGTTTTGTGTTAGTGTCTGCATAGTTTTCTGATTCTTGTCGCAATTGTGTGTGTACTTCTTCTTTTAACTGATCCAATTCGACTTGAGATAAGAGTTTATTCCTAAGTATAGTTCTTCGTTGATCTGAAATTCGTTGTTCTGAAACGGAAATCTCAGGATATTGACGTGAAAAACGTTCATGCAGTTGTTGTCTGTACGTGGTCATGTCGGTCTCTAATTTAGTGATGTGTAGATAAGTTCGCATGATGAATAGGTTAACTTCTTTGCTCCATTTCATGCGAACTCTTGCTTTTCCAGCCTTGGTGGACGCGGGTAAGAAGGTAGATACCTCCCGCGCAACATTCAAGGACGGAGTGGGAGAAACTGTATTAAAACTAGTTATGGGAGGTGACGATGGTATGGGTGAAGATGGTATTGATGGTGATGATGTTCTTGAAGGTGCGTACGATACTGTACTTGGACTATAAGGCTCTACAGGGGTGTCTGTCCTGTTTGTCAGTCTATCACCATCGTCGGCTTCGGCTGTAGCAACTTTGTCGGTGGGAGCCCGCCTGCTCAACTCCTCACCGCTGACGGTTCGCATGCTGAGACACCCAGCGTCAGCTCCAGGTGCGCCCCGGCGATCGCCCCCGGGCAGCGGTCCTATACGTTTTCTTTTTGAACGAATCTCCATTTTGAGTGGGTTTCCAGAGCCACGTTAGCCACGCCAGTAATTTCTCATTCGTGTGTCCGCCCCCCACGTGATTAGATGGTCAATCAGGACGTGTGGTTGTTTAGGGGGATTATTATTATTATTATTATTATAGTTAATAGTAGGTACATTGAAATCCGAGCCGACCAGCCGTTCTTATTATGATTCGGCAATAAACAAACAGAAGGGCCGACTGGTAGACGGACATACATTCTAATAAAATAATATTTATGTGCGTGGTCTATTTAAATATTTCTGTCTGACTTTGTGTCAAAGATATCACACTTCTAGTAAAAATATCATTACGCTATATTTCGTACACTTGGCAGGTTTCCAAGGAAGGTGGTGAATAATGACAAAATGGTGGTGATACTCGACAAAAGAGAAACATAATATGAATATTTTACTGTATCACCAAAATATTAATCGCTTCTCTGGCAAAATCCTAGACGTGGAATTGTTAATACATAAATATCATATGGATATATCTTATGTTTTTGTGAAACCTGGTTAAGACCGGATAGGATGCTGTTTAATGTAAATAATTTTTCAGTTGCCAGTGCGTATAACAGGTCCTCAATAGGGGGTGGTACCTTGACATTATGTAATAGTTTTAGATATAAGGAAAGGAAGGATAGCACTGCTTGCTCTGTTGATCGCTTTTGTGAAGTAGCATGTGCAGAGGTTGAAGGCCATGCTTTTTTATGTGTTTATAGACCACCAGCCTCAAACTTGTCATCATTTTCATCATTATGGAAGAAATACTAAGTAAACTTTTTAAAGATAATAAATTAGTTTTTGTTTGTGGCAAGGTTGATAAAAATCATGATTTATATAAAAAAATCAAAATAATCGGATTTATTTGATTTAAATCGGATTAATTGGATTTAAATCGGATTTTTTTTATTATTTCTGTCACACATGTCTCTAAATGTTTTTTCATTCTCGCTACTAAGCCCATTAATTCCTTCTTACAACGTTTACACACCGCTTTGTTAAACTTGCCGCAAGTGGACTTTTTTTCATCGAAATAAACCCATACAGCATCTTTTTTCCTTCCAGACATCTTGTTGTATTCACTTTCATTAATCAATCACGAATGAGTGCGCCAAAGACTAAACGGACGGATTCAGTCACGAGTTTAAATTTCGGAGAATCTCCGAACGGTGTAGTTAAACAGCATTGGACACGTGTGTGCGCGCCGTAGTTTATGTCGGGGGAAGTCCCTTGACACATTTTGGCTGATTTGGTCGAATTCAAAAAGTATTGATTTAAATCATTGATTTTTATAAAAAAATCACTTGATTTTAATCGCGATTTAAATCACTGATTTAAATCAAGTGATTTAAATCATATCAACCCTGGTTTGTGGTGATCTAAATATTGATCTATTAGTTAACTCACCCGATAAATGTAAGCTTATATCATTGTTTAAATCATTCAATTTAAAATGTATATTTTATGAAGCGACTAGAATAACAACAACCTCAGCTTCATGCATTGACAATATATTTACTAATTGTAAAGAACAGGACTCATCATTAATTAGTGGCGTCAGGTCTGACCATACTGGTCAACTTGTTTCATTTAACTTAGATAAAAGTTACACCTACATTAAACCATTGAATTAAGACCTCTCACTAAAAATAAATTGAAAATGTTTAATAATAATGTTCTTAGCAATCTCTCAACTGCTCGTTTTGATCCACAAGACCCCAATATAAACTACACTACATTATTTTCTACAGTATCGTCCCGTAAAAAAGTAACAATCAATACTAAACCAAAATTTAATGAATGGGCCACACGCATTAGAAAAAGCAGTGATATTTTATATAATTTGTACAACGAGAAATCATTGACTTCTGATCAAGCCCTTCATAATTATGTCAGAAACTATTCTAAGATATTCAAACGAGTCTGCGCCCAAGCTAAATCAAATTAAATAAATAATACAAGCTAAATAAAGCCAAGCTAAATAAATAATTAATAAGTAACAAAATTAGTATTTCTAACAATTTAATTTATTTTATAAAAGAAACTGGAAACATAAAACAACGAGATCAGAATGAATTGTCTTTAAAGATTGATAATGAAACCATTTCAGATAAGTTAAAAGTTGCTGAGACACTAGAAAATGTCTTTACCAATATCCCAATAGAGGTCACGAAATCTCTCCCCTCATCATCTATACGTATATTAGCTAGGTCTCTTCTCAAAGAAAACTTTTGTAAGGATATTCCAAGTTTCGAATTTAAGCCCATTTCTATTGTCACAATAAAAAAAAGCATTCAAAAGTCTTAACATAAAAAACATTGAAGATTTATGGGGGATTTCCGTTAAGGTTCTTGGAGATATCATTGACACAATTATTGCCCCTGTCCTAACAGGCATATTTAATCAATGTTTAGATAGCGGTACGTTTCCTGATTTAATGAAACATAGTAAAGTAGTACCAATTTTCAAATCAGGTAGTAAGAATGATCCCTCTTATTATAGACCTATATCTGTGCTACCAGCATTGAGTAAAATTTATGAAAAAATCATGCTAGACCAGATGTTGTCACATTTTAATTCAAATGGGATTTTACATAGTCACCAGTTTGGTTTCACGAAAGGTAGGTCGACGACTGACGCAGGAGTAAAACTCATTAGTCACATTTTGGAATCCTGGGAGAAGTTACAGGATGCAATTGGCATTTTCTGTGACCTCTCAAAAGCGTTTGATTGCGTTGACTTCAAAACCCTAATCTGTAAATTACACCACTACGGAATTCGTGGACAAGCTGATCTTTTTCTTTCCTATTTATCAAACAGGCAGCAAAAAGTATACGTTAACGAGGTGACGTCCTCAGGGTCTCTAGTTAAAATGGGAGTGCCTCAAGGTTCAATTCTTGACCCTTTCTTTTTTCGTGTTTAAATGATCTTCCTTACATGATGGCTAACTTATCGAATATAATTCTATTTGCTGACGACACCTTCTCTTATTTTTATAGAAAATATACAGATGTCTTTCATGTCAACAATAGTCTGGCAGTTCTTTCTAAATGGTTCGCAGCTAATAATCTTTTACTTAATGCGAACAAAACGAAATGTCTTAAGTTCTCTTTACCAAATGTACCTCAAGTACTCGTAGGTTTAAATTTAAAACTAGACGGCAATAAACTAGATGCTATTACGGAAACTCGAGAAATTCGAGATTGCAATGGGGCGCCCACATTAGAGCTCTTTCAGGTAAATTAAGTTCAGCTGCATATTCAGTAAGAAAAATAAGGCAGTTGACTGATGTAGCCACAGCTAGGTTAGTATACTTTGCTTATTTCCACAGTATTATGTCTTAAGGCTTTCTGCTGTGGGGATCGGCAGCTGATCTAGATTCAATTTTCATTTTGCAAAAGGGGGCAATTCGCGCGATCTATTAATGGATCCTCGTGAGTCCCTTAGAGAAAAATTCAAAGAAATTGATATACTTACTCTGCCCTCTTTATATATTGGAAAGTATTTTATATGTTCGCAAAAACTTAGGACTTTTCAAAATAGGAAGCGATTACCATAATATAAATACACGTAGTAAACATGAAATTGTGATACCCAAATTTAGATTAACAAAAACTAAACCCACATCAAACGTGTCCTTATCAAAAAAGCATATTATAAGATTAAAGACTACGTTTAAGACAAGGAAGTTTGGCAATAATTCCTTCTGCACATGTGGCTTCCCTTTTTTTTTTTTTTTTTTGGTTGGGAAATCATCAAATGACTCCTCCCGCTCTGGGCGGAGCGAGAGGGAGTGTCAGACTTTTACTGACTAAAACCCACCCGTGTTCCTTCCGTTGCCTGTGTGCCAGGGCCGCGATATCCCTTTCGGACAAACTCGCAACCCTGGCAGGCATTGGCCCTTACGGACCCCGTCAGTTGGTGCTGACATCTCTTTGAGGCGCGCGTGGAACACAACGCGCTGTCGACCCGGGCCTGGTCCTAATCGGACGGCGAGCTACCCATTGCCCACCGTCCGCAAGCCTGCGCCTACGGTGGCCGGAAGTCGGCTCGCGACTCCCGACGCCTGGGGCGTCTCCTGCGGCGACTAGGGGCGCGAGGGCGCGCATCTTGCATTTCCCTCGCGCGCTCCGCCTCCTCCTTCGCGAGCATTACTGCTTCGCAGAAGGAAGTGACGGCTTCCCATGCACTCTCGCTCCGGACCATGGCCTGAACCAGAGCCGGACGCGAGAGATCGCCGCTGCCGATCGCCTCCGTGAGGACACGGCGGTGCCCCGCCCAAGCCGGGCAGACCTCCACCGTATGCTCCACCGTGTCCTCCGGGCGATCCACACAATGGTAACACCCGGGCGTTTCCTCCCGCTTTATCCTGAACAGGAACCTCCCGAAACAACCGTGTCCGGTGAGGACCTGCATCAGGCGGAAGGTGACGACGCCGTGGCGCCTCTCTAGCCACTCCTCAAAGAGGGGCCTTACCGCCGCAATTGTGGCGTGCCCAGCGCTGGGTTGCGACAATCGCACTCTCCATGCCGCCATGAGATCCCGCCGGAGCTCTGTCCGCTGTGCCGTGATTTCTCGCGGCAGCGGAGTTACACCCCGGCGTTTCGCCTCCTCGCGCAACTCCCACATGTGCGCGAGGACTTTTGCCTCCAGATCCCATGGCGGAAGTCCGGCAAGGAGGCTCGCCGCCTCACGGGAGACCGTGCGGTATCCTCTGACCAGCCTAATGGCCATGACCCTTTGGGACGCGTTCAATCACTGGGCTGGTCGTAGCCTTAATGAACGCGCCCACACCGGTGCCCCGTAAAGGGCCATGGACCGCACGATCCCCGCGTAGAGCCTCCGGCAGGAGGCGTTTGGACCCCCTAGATTGGGCAGAAGCCGCTTCAAAGCAGCCCCAGCCCTCTGCAGTTTGGGAGCCAAACGTCGGAAGTGCTCCACGAAGTTCCACCGGCTGTCGAGGACGAGTCCCAGGTACTTCATCGTCGACTCGACACCGATGTGAACCCCTCCCGCCGTTATCTGGGAACCCGACAGTGGCGCGTTCCGAGGACCATAGAAACACATGGCCTCGGACTTGTGCAAGGCCACCTCGAGTCCCAGTTGCCGGATCCTATCGACGATTGTCGCACCCCAACGTTTCGCTAGTTCGGCCGCCGCCTCATGCGACCTCCCCTGCACCAGGACCAGCGTGTCGTCAGCGTAGCAGACTACGCCGACGCCGCTAGGGAGGTCGGCGCGCAGCACCCAGTCGTAGCCGATGTCCCACAGATGCGGCCCCAGGACCGATCCCTGCGGGACACCGCACGACATCTCTCGCCGGTTCCACTCTCCGTGGTGACCGGGGTAGATGACGGCCCTGTCCGTCAAATAGGCCTCGACCACTCGACATGTGGCTTCCCTGGTACCTCATTAACGGCATAACTATGTAAATGTCTATAAACTGCTCCCAAATTACGATAATTATTTTATTTTACCCATTAGACGTATAAAAAAGGTCGGACGGAACTCCCGCTAAGACAAAACTGTGTCCCGTAATGGCGGCGACTAATTTACTCGTATGTGTGAGTGAATTTAGGGTTGCAATGTAAGCCAAATTTACCCATTTAATTCGTTTTATTTTACTAAGACAAATACAAGTCGTGTGTAGGCAGAATTATACCCTGCCATTTGAAAAGGTTAATGGTAAGGACTAATCTCCTTATGAAAATATAAAAATACAAAATAATACAAAGTTAATTGACTTTTTGCTTAACATACTGTAGATCTTGTTACATAGCAACACTACCGGCCTCGGTAGTCTATGGCAGTCCGCCCGGCTAGAGGCAGGCCGCCTCAGTCTCAAGTAATAAACTGTTCTGTTCTGATTATCAAACATCAGTTGTTTTATTGTGTGGTTCATCCTCAAGACATACACACAACATGGTGTCAGAAGCAGAAGACGACGCAGTCAGTAAGGTTGAGGAGAAGGAAAAGTCCACTTCACGACGCCAAGATGGCGCACGCTCCGGAACGGCACCGGGCTCATCCTTAGGTTCAGGACACCTCGGACCACTAGACCTAAAAAGCCATAACACGGCTGTGACATGGAGGAACTGGATCATGCAATTGAAAATTTACTTGCGAGCTAACAATCTCGAAAACGAGAGAGACAGCCGCAAGGTGGCCATCTTGCTTCACTTTATCGGATCCGAGTCCCTAGCAATATTCTACTCATTCAACGTAGATATCGACGTAATCCCGTTCGACGATCTTGTCTCAAGATTCACAAACCACTTCACGCCACGGACCAACATAACGATGGAACGCCACAAATTATTCAATAGGCGTCAGGACGCAGACGAGACAATTGATGACTACGTCACTGATTTAAAAAATATCAGCAGACAATGCGAGTTCAACACTCTTGAGGACAGTCTCACCAGGGATATATTTAGTTGGAATCTCAACCCCCAAAACCACTATATAAAAGAAAAAATCCTTGTCAAAAAACCAAAAACATTGGAGGAGCCGTACAGTTAGCCAGATATATTGAAACAACCAAAATTCAAGCCAAAACACTAGAAGACACAGCACTGGTCGGCCAAGTGCATGCAGGAAGACAGGAACGCGAGCCAAGACAACAACAGCCAAGCAGCTATAGACAGCCAAACCGCTCCACACAGACAAGTAGCCCCAGACAGTCAAACAACCCCAAGCCATCAAGCAGTACCCAACAAGACACGTGCTACCGCTGTGGTCAAGTGCACCGATTCAAGTGTCCAGCTAATGGAGCCAAGTGCAAGAAATGTGGAAAATTCAACCATTTTGCTGTGGTATGTCGCAGCAAGCAGGTACAAAACATTGAACTAGATACCGATCAGTCAGACAACTCCCTTATTATGGGATCAATCCACATTAATAATCTTCAATCTGAGTCATGGCGTGCAAATTTGTCAATCAATAATGTAAACATTAACTTTCTGTTAGACACAGGAGCAGACACTAATGTCTTGTCGGGTAAAACATTCAACAAATTGAGTGTTCCACCCGACTCGATCACTAAAAGTACACATAAACTTTCTACTTACAGTGGACAGTTAATACCCACTATAGGTCAGTGTATTCTACCACTAAGTCATAATGGTTGCATTTATAATGTCTTGTTCCATGTAGTAGATATAGATTCACAAAATATAATAGGAAGGGAGTCATGCAACACACTCAATTTGATCAAAAGGGTACATAATGTCAAGATAAATACCAGTGAGAATATTATGTCTGCTAACAGTGATTTGTTTCAAGGTTTAGGCTGCCTGAAAGGTTTTAGCTGTGATTTAAAACTAAAGCCAGATGCAATTCCAAGTGTTGATGCATGCCGAAGAGTTCCATTTCAATTAAAAAATAAGCTTAAAGCAGAGCTAGATGAACTTGTGAAAAGTAATGTTATATGCCCAGTCGAAGAACCCACCGAATGGGTAAGTTCCCTTGTCATAGCAACTAAAAAGAATGATAAACTACGACTCTGTATAGACCCTCGCAAACTTAACAAAGCGATTATGAGACCACATTACCAGTTTCCCACACTAGACGAGATAAAGTCAGACCTCTCTGGAGCCAGATTCTTCACAACACTGGATGCCAATAAAGGTTTCTGGATGTTAAAACTCTCAGATGCTGCATCAAAACTGTGTACTTTCATAACACCCTTCGGTAGGTACAGGTACACACGCCTTCCCTATGGTATTTCAGCAGCACCAGAAATATTCTATAGAGAAATGGTAAATAGATTCAATGACATCAAAAATGTTAAAATAATGATGGATGACTTCTTAATCTATGGTAAAACTCTTCAAGAACATGATGAAGCCCTACATAAAGTCATAGACAGAGCCCGTGAAATCAATCTAAAATTCAATAAAGACAAGTCAGTCATATGTGCCCCAAAAGTCAAAAGTCTAAGTCAAAAGTCTAAGTCAAAAGTCTAAGTCAAAAGTCTAAGTCAAAAGTCCAAGTCAAAAGTCTAAGTCAAAAGTCTAAGTCAAAAGTCTAAGTCAAAAGTCCAAGCCAAAAGTCTAAGTCAAAAGTCTAAGTCAAAAGTCTAAGTCAAAAGTCTAAGTCAAAAGTCTAAGTCAAAAGTCAAAAGTCAAAGTCATGTTACTTTGACTTTGATGGTGAGTTTTGATATTGGTAAACATTTATTTTTAATTTTCCTGTCGAGAAAAGAAGGAAACTTCAACTTTTGAACTTAATCCAACCACTACGTTTAGTAGCGTATGGAATCCTGTGGGGTAATTGCGTTACACAAATAAAATGCCAATTTATCGCAGTGCCGTTCATTTTGACAGTTCAGTCACGTTCATTGGATCTTCTTATTTTCGTGTGGTTAGTGATTAACCAATATTTGCTAGGCATGGTATTCCAGAGTACCTTATGTCTGACAACGGCCCTCCATTCTCTAGCAAAGAATTCATAATATTCACCAAAGACTGGAACATTAAATTTAACACTTCTAGTCCCTATTTAAGTCGATCCAATGGCATGGTAGAAAGAGCTATTGGTACAATTAAAAATATGCTGAAGAAATGTAAAGCAGAAAACACTGATCCATACCTAGCCTTACTTTTGTATAGAAACACACCTAAAAAGATAGGATACTCACCAGCACAACTATGTATGTCTAGATACTTACGATCCAAACTGCCCACCACTGACTCACAGCTGTCCCCAACTTTAGTAAATATTGATTTACTTAAAAAGAATATTGAAAAACAAGAGTCAAATACAACACTTTATTACAATAAAAATACAAAACCATTATCAGAACTAAAAAAGGGTGACACAGTATACTTCAAACATAAACCACACAGTGTCTGGATCCCAGGTAGAATCTCAGAAGCCAGCAGCGAACCTCGCAGCTTTGTTGTACAATCCCCGGAAGGAGAATTCCGTAGAAGTCGTGAGCATATCCTCAAACCCGTCGCTCCCCCACCTGAGATGATACCTGAAAACAAAACAAAAATTAATAATACTCCAAATGAAAATGTCGATGTCTCTAAAAGTACGAACACAGCACCGAAAATGACGCGCTATGGGCGAATCATTAACAAGCCAGCTCGTTACTGTGATTAGTTTAACTAGCTCTTTAAAATTTGTGTTTTTAATAAATAGATTGCTTGTTGTACTGTAAATTAGTTTTAAGGTTATCTGTCAATGTTTAATTGTTATTAATGTCAGTCTCGCATAAAGCGTTTCGTTCAGAAAAATTGTAAAAGATTGCATAGCCTGGATACCGGTCTTTTAAGCACATAATTAAAAGTAAAATTTATACTTACCTCATTAAGGCTCTGGAATCTTAGTTTCAAAAAAGGGAAAATGTTACATAGCAACACTACCGGCCTCGGTAGTCTATGGCAGTCCGCCCGGCTAGAGGCAGGCCGCCTCAGTCTCAAGTAATAAACTGTTCTGTTCTGATTATCAAACATCAGTTGTTTTATTGTGTGGTTCATCCTCAAGACATACACACAACAGATCTGTGGACCATTTTATATTTTGCTAAGTACCTGGTACTTGTTGATAGTTCCACACTGTCCTCTCATACCTTTTAACACTGTAAAACCATTTACTTTTAAAAGAGAAACCGTGGAGTTTCTTGCCGGCTCTTCTCCATAGGAAACGACCGATTGGAACCGTGCACCTAGCTTCTGACGTTTCATAAGTAGTAGGTTTATGTGAAATAAAATATTTTGAATATTGAATGTATTGGTGATATCGTAGACTTGATCGAGGACGGGTTCGAGTCTCACCCGGCGTGGTTCTTCTCACTGGTGGCGGAGTGCGGCGGCACCGTGGTGGGGCACGCGCTATGCAGCCGCGCCTACTCGTCGTGGACTCGCCGCGCCTTCTACGTGGAGGATCTGTACGTGCGGCCGGGCGTGCGCCGCCGCGGCGTCGGCCTACGCCTTCTGCAAGAGCTCTGCCGGGTGACACATAGCTTCAACAACATTTTTATTTTCGTATAAATTAGAGCTAGTGTATGTGAATGTGGGTTGTAATGGTCGCCACGTGTTCCAGATGGCGCTGGCCGAAGGCGTGCACCGCGTGGACTGGCATGTGCTGGAGAACAACGCGCCCGCGCTAGGCTTCTACGCACGACTGGGGGCGCGCGACCTACGCGTCACCGAGGGCCGCACCGCCATGCGCCTCGACCGGCCACACATCGAGCAGCTCGCGCGCCCCCATCCCTGACCCAACGTTTTGTATGCAAACTATCGATCCGTCATCAGATAGATTTTTATTCGAAATTAATTAAAAACTTTCCAAAAAACTTGTCAAGTATTTAAAACCAGGGTGGACTATTTTGTTTGCTGTTCCTGCTAAGTTTGTTGCGCAGTAGCGTGGCTGACGTGATAAACTTCCTGCTTCCCGCCTCCTGCCTCCGAGCGAATGAGTGGCACTCCAGTGACACTACAAGTTTATTGCGTAGCGTCATCACGCATCTAGTCAAAAACTTCCTACGATTTAAGTATCAAGTATATTTGATGATTAAACGAACTTACCTGTACGTGAAGTTCAATCATAATTACTCGAAGAGCTTCGTTCGAAGATATTAGCATTAGCACACACATGTAGTTTCACTCACAGACTCGCCATTTCGCATTGAATTTAGGAGAAAATAAATTATTTCATCCAATGTAAGGTAGATCAAAAACTTTTGTTCGTGACTATGACATTCGCACCTAGCCAGCTCATTTAGTTTGGAGGTGTGCTGAGCTGTTTGTTATTTCACGACTAGGGGTTTAGGATAACTGGGAGGGAGGGATGCTAATATCTTCGAACGAAGCTCTTCGAGTAATTATAATGGTGGATATGGTGATTTGGGAGTTTGAATGAAGAAAATAAATAAATATCTACTAGTATGTTTAATAGCTATATATTACAATCAATCACATAAGAATAGCTTATAATAATTACAATGTTATTACGGAAATGAGATAATTACACTTCGTCGCTGCATCCTCGAGATTTACATGATTCACTAGGTAGTACACTCCTCAATGTACTAGGCATCGCACAATTTTTAGATAAAAAACTAAAAAATAAAAATATAATTAGCTATTAAAAACGACTACCGTATGCAGTGGTGGGGCGTCCGCCGCACCCGGCCATCTACGATCGTTCACTTGTCATTCGCTTCTTTTGTGCGGGCATCGCAACATTAATTATTATCGTTGGTGTTAAAAATATTCCATCCATTTTTATCCAATTCGCGTGTTTTTTCTTGTGACCATGGGAAAAAGACGACATGAAGACGATCCAGAGACGATCAGGAAAATAAAGCGACTGGAAAAGCGTTTACAAAGACAACGCAAACACACATCCAGTGATGAAGGTTAGTCAGATTTATTGTAATACTAACGGTGTTATTAATAATCCTTTCTAACCGGTTCCTTATCAGTCCGCGAGTTCAATAGTTATGATTCTTACAATTGTCTTGTTGTTCGCACACGTGCGGTATGACTCATGACTTTCTATTGTTGTTGTTCCATTAAAATGTTATTTTATAAAATAGGAATTCTTTTGCATCGATTCTACCTTTGTTTTTACAATCAATTAGTTATATTCATTGGACGAAGTGTATTGCGACGTGATTGCAGTCGTTCCAGTTTTTTTTCCTAACTACCTACCTTCCTATGCATATTCTGCAAGTACTGTGATGAGATCCAGGTCAAATTAAAACAATTGTTGTACCTATAAATAACTAAGTGTCGTGACGCGATTACGACCGTCTACAATAACTGACTATTATTGTTAAGTGGTTTGATGCAATCAAATCCTTTTGTTATCATTGTTTGTAGCCAAATTTGAGCCAATGCTATAGTAGATCGAAATATCGTTCCAGATGTTGACTCTGGCCACTCTAGACCTGCCTCCTTACCTCCCTACTATGAATCCTCTGAGCATTACCAATCAGATGGAACTCAGTCGAACTTTCGATCTGTGGTGACAGTTCCACAACACACTATCTCTGATACTGTTACTGGTGGTGCTGGCACCAGCGCCGAACCAGAAATAGTGGAGGCCCTCCCGCCTGATATTTTAGAGGTTCTTGGAGAATCTAAGGAAAAAGATGAGGTGTTCGGGCCAAAAATCAGAGAAGAGATCTCCAAACGTTGGGGAAAGATTATTATGGAAGGTCTAGGTAAAGAACAGAAACAAAAGCCATTTAATAATATTTTGATTCCGGAGAATTTTCAACTTATTAAGGCACCAAAACTTAATCGAGAAATATCCTCGGTCTTAACAGAATCCTCTAGAAACAGGGATAAGCGTCTTGAATGGACACAAAACCATCTAGGCATTGGTATAGCGGGTATCACTAACCTACTCTCATCCGTAATTGATGGCAATTTAGAAAAAGCTGAGATTATAAAAATCTTTCAGAAACAGCCCAAATATTGTTAGATTTACACTGCCAAAACACTGCTAACCGAAGGAAGTTAGTGATATACATACATAAGATATACATTTCTCTTCGGAGAGAATTTGGGAGATAAAATTAAGGCATCTAAGATGGCGGAAAAGTCTGGATTGCAGATTAGGAGGACCGAACCTCAACCATCTACCTCCCACAGACCGATACGTTCTAATAATTATCGTCAGGGAAACTCGAGGCGCCCACTTCGTCACTAGAACTACAGAGGCAGGTCGACTGGGCCCAGGACCCAAGCCTCCAACCCGAACACAGGTTACACAAGGAGATATCCAGCGTCAACAGAACGGTACAGCTCTGCGAAAACAGCCCCCAAGGGACCTCCGAAGCCCGAATAGAGGTAATTAAACATGCTGGTCGGTTACGACATTTTGTATCGGCTTGGAAAAGCATAACTAAAGATCCTGTAATCTTACAGTGTATATATCATGGTTACAAAATACGTTTTAATCAACCCGTTATTCAGTATGTAGAACCAGTAAATAAATCGTTTTCTTTCCAAGAGGCTAATAGTCTTAATATTGAAATTTCAAAGCTTTTATTATCAGGTGCGATAATAAAATGTGAAGACATTCATGGTCAGTTTATTTCGAATATTTTATTGATATCTAAAAACGACGGTACCCATAGGTTTATTCTTAATCTTAAAAAAAAAAAATATTTATATTGATCCACAACATTTTAAAATGGAAGATGTTAGAACAGCTTCTAAATTATTATCCAAGTCATATTACATGGCCCATATTGACCTTAAGGAGGCGTATTTTTTAATCCCAATTTATGAAAATAGTAAAAAATATCTACGGTTTAGATTTTTCAATCAGACTTATGAATTTCAGTGTTTACCCTTTGGTTTATGTTCGGCACCGTTGATTTTTACTAAATTAATGAAACCAGTGATTACACCTCAGAAAGAAAGGGATTATACTGGTTATTTATTTAGACGATTTGTTATGTATTAATAAAACATTTGAAAGCTGTTCTCATGATGTCAAAATAATCACTTACCTGTTAGAAAATCTCGGATTTGTGATAAACATTAATAAAAGTGATTTAGTTCCCAGCCCACTAAAAACTTTTTTAGGTTTCGAGTTAAACTCAACGGACATGACTTTAAAATTGCCACTAAAGAAACGATTGAGGGTTTTAGAGATAGTCGATAGATATTCCAACAAACGTTTTTTATCTATCAGAGACTTTGCAAAGTTTTTGGGATTGCTTACGTCATCGTGCCCAGCTGTTAGTTATGGGTGGGTTTATACCAAGCGATTTGAAAGAACTAAATATCTCGCGCTTCAGAAATCAAATGGAGATTATGATGTTAATATGATCATTCCTAATAACCTAGAACCTGATTTTTCCTGGTGGAAGACAAACATCATGAATGCGTTTTGTCCAATCCGTGTCGGTGTCAAGTAGGATAGCTCTCATAGCTATCTACACTGAGATTTGGCATTCTGACGAGTTATTGCATTTTAGTTAGGTAATTCTTTATAGTAGTGACCTCCACGGGTACGTTCTGCAGTTCGAATATTGTACTAGCAGAATGCCCAAACGGAGTAAAAGTAAAATCAGCCGCAGGACGCGGGACCGTACACCAGATTTAGATTTACAACAAACTCTTCAAGTTATGTTGACCCGTATTAATTCATTAGCAAAATTTGGGTAGCAACCTAAGTAGTAACGGCATCGAGCGCGGGGGATCGTGCGATGGCGGTGGCGCCACGTTGTCACCAAGCGCCGCGCCGGCGCGTGACCGCCAATGCCCGCCAATCGCCATAGCGGCAGCGCCCGCGCCATCGCTGCTCGGTGTCTCGACTACCGATTTGTCGTTACGATACGATGGGTAAAATGACCGATCGGATTATAAGTGCGATTGGCAAGCTAAGTACGGTAAGATCGAACCATTTTTATATTCCTAATTTTGACCCTGCTATTAATGATATTGATGTTTGGTGTAACGAAGTCGATCATGTGCGTAGTCTAAATTGTTGGGATGATCGAGAATGCTTAGCTAGGATAGGAAATTGTTTAAAAGTAGACGCGAAACATTGGCAAAATGAGTGATTCACAAATGATCGGAGTTGTTCAAACTTTAAATGAGAGTTTAAGCCGTTGTGTCCGCGTAAGGTAGACGTAGAAAACATTTAATTTCAAGTCATGAGTACCAATTCGGACCATTACACTACGTATGCAGATTATGCACGACGATCCCTTATTTCAGATAGCCGTATCAAACATTTCCAATGCAAACAAATACCGTCATTTCGTATGTTTTGTGGGTTAGGCGAAAAGAAAATACAATCAAGTCATTCAACATCACCGTGTTGACCGTCGAGTTTCTTGAATTAACATTAGAAATTGAATTTTATGTAATCGCCGATAAATATGAGTACTCCTGTCATTATTGGTACCGATGTCCTAAACAGACACGGAATTACGTATACATATAAGATCGAAAGGCCAGCAGTGTGTTATGCGAATAGACCGGGTATTACCCATAAAATCGAACATGTACCCTCTTATTCAAACACTGTTGAAAGGTATTGAAAAGGAACATTTGTTATCATTTATCGCGGACTTCTCAGAATTCCTTAATACTGGTACAGCCAAAACTACTGTAAATACTGGTTCTATGCATATTAAGCTTAATAGTAGTGCACCTATAGTTTACAGACCGTATAAACTATCTCATGATGAAAAGTTGCGTGTCCGCGATATTATCCGGGAACTCCTTGACAAAAATATTATAAAGGAATCTGACTTCCAGGCCGATATTGCTAGGAAAAAAAAAGGATGGCAGTGATAGAATGTGCGTGGACTACCGCCTTAGAGCATTTACCCTTGCTCTAAGACTACCGCGCACTAATTGCGATAACTGTAAAGGAAGAAGAGAGAGAAGTCACACTCTGCGAACGTTTATTGAATCGGGTAAGGTTTTAGTGTAAGTCGACGATGTGTTATTACCGTCATTGACAGTGGATGAAGGCTTACGAAATTTACGAGAGGTCTTACAAACATTAACTCAAGCAGGGTTTTCCATATCCTGAAAAAGTGTATATTTCTCGCTGAGGAGATTGAATATCTAGGTAGATTAATTAGTAACGGTCAGGTTAGACCGAGCCGTCACACTCACAAGGTTGATTCATTAACCAATGCCCCAATCCCAGGTAACGTTAAGCAAGCGAGGCAATTCTTAGGGCTGGCTGGATATTTTAGACGATATGTACCTAATTATTCAGTCGGGACTGCATTGTTGCTACACATCTCCTTCGCAAAGGCGTTCGTCAAGACATAATAAAGTGTTTAACAAATGACCCTGCTCTAGCAATATTTGATCCGTCTTTCCCAACGGAGGTGCACACAGACGCCTCTGCAGTGGGATATCGCAAAAGACCTGTCGCGTATTTCAGTAAAGTAACTCAGGGGTCAGAGCCACGTTACCACTCTTAGTTGGAAACGTTGGCAGTGGTCAGAGCACTATAAAATTTCCGACACTACCTTATTGGTACCTATAAAGTTTAAAGTGGTCAGATGTATTAGGCAAATTACAGCTCACTCTGAACATTACAAAGCATAAATCTACTCAATATTCACCTATGAATTTATTATCCGGCAGCCAAGCTACGACACCCGTCCTACGCTCTATTGTGCGCGATGTGGCCCTGGAAGGAACGAGTCCCAACCGGGAGTCCCTGCGTGAGCTGGCCAGACAACGCGCCTCCGAACTTCTGGACGAGAACAGAGTTCGACAAGACGCCCGCGTTAACGAAAAGCGAAAGCCTTCGCGTAGTTTCACTGTTCATGACGTCGTCTTTGTGCACAAAAGCAGCCAGTCCAAGGGCAAGTTAGACGCATGTATGCGTGGCCCATATCAAATTATTAAGGTATTTCCTCATGGACGTTATGAACTGAAACTTATAGCGGATTCGTATGGTAAAACCACGCAAACGGCCGCAGAGTACATAACTTTGTGGCGTGGAGAGTGGACGTCTGATGTGTGCAATGCATTCATAGAGTAAGTAGTTTTAGCTATTTATTTCTTGTTTGAGACATGTCGACCTCTGTTTCAAACATGAAATGAATTTGGTAATTGAGTTGGGACATGCCGAGGCCTCTGTCATGTGGGTTTCAAAAGGGCTTTGGCATCCTGAGGGCTCTGCCTTAATGATGACAAGTTCAGATGAGTGTCATCAGATCAAAGATTTCGTGACGCTTGGTACTTGGACATCCCGAGGGCTCTGTCTTAATATTCACAGTAATCAGTACTTGGACTCGATGTGAGTCAGTAACAACCCGAGGGCTCTGTTTCTGATA
Source organism: Agrochola macilenta (assembly GCA_916701695.1). Taxonomy (NCBI): domain Eukaryota; kingdom Metazoa; phylum Arthropoda; class Insecta; order Lepidoptera; family Noctuidae; genus Agrochola; species Agrochola macilenta. The sequence continues at coordinate 226,361 of OU753554.1, read as the reverse complement.
AATGGCTAATTATTACGATATAGCTCTTCTATCCAAGAGCTAAGTGGAATATTACTGTACTGAAGTACGCTGAGGCCTCTGTTTCCTTCAGTTATACGACTGAAAATGAACGTAGAACTAAAGCAAACAATGTAACTGTTTCAGGCACTAATGAAAACGGTCGTGAAGATGTTCCTTCAGGACCACCAGGTTCCAGTGAAGTTACTCCACCAGTAAATCAAGCGGGCGAGGAAGCGCTGCTGTCAGGAGAGGCCGTGTTAGCGGAGAGTCCTGCGATTGTAGGCGTGGCGGCTGAATGACGACACGAGGCGCAAGAGAGGGGCAGACGAACAGCTGAAGCGGCGAGCTCATTTCCTCGGTCATTTCATTTTGGCGCTTGGAGTGTTAGGACGGGTTTTAGCTAGGCGTATTTAGGAACTTGTGTTTAAATTAAGATCTATTTTATTAATTTTATGGTTATAGAATTATAACATTTATTTTGTGGTCGTTATCTTTCTTTTTAAATTCCAACTTGTTCACTCTGCTCATAATATAAATATTATAAAGAGGAAAGATTTGTATTTTTGTATTTTAGTGTGTGTGTATGTTTGTAATGAATAAACACACAAACTACGCTACTACATTACGCGTGACAAAATAATTATGGTTGCCGACAACGCGGACGCAGCGGTAGGAATCAATGACTTTTCCTCGGATATTAGGTATCTAACTAACCCCGAGTACGTTCCCGTGGGTTATTTTCCGACATCCACGTGGGCGAAGCCGTGGGCAAAAGCTAGTATATCTATCTATACATATAAAATATTGCTAACTGTGGAGGCTTATAAATGGCTTGTCGTCAATTACCTCACTGTTACTTTTGTATTGATAGCTGTAAGCCACCCAAATACAATAAAATAAAATGCTTTGTCCTGAATGACTGACTGACGGATTAACGCACAGCCTAAACCGCTGATCGTAGAGACCTGAAACTTGGAGGGTGTGTTCTTTGTATGACGTAGGCATCCGATAAGAAAGAATTTTTCGAAATTCTACCCCTAAGGGCAAAGTTTGTATGGGACAACGTGATTCCTTGGTCCAATCTACTTCAAATTTTGCATAAACATTCTTTATAATTAGATAGAATAACATAATTAATGGAAGACTTGTTTCGTATTTTATTGAAATTCATCCCTTAAAAGCACTAAGGAGTATTGATATCAACTTCGAAGCAAATCACTCCCAAAATAAAATTTCAGAAATTTATTTTGGGAGTGATTTGCTTCGAAGTGGATATCAATACACCTTAGTGCTTTTGATTTAAATTACATTTTATTTTGATGTGTTCTGCAAAGTCGTAGTACCTTATTTTATTCTATCATCAATAGTTTTCGCAGCGCACGCGATGTAAAGAATATTGTAGGTATTTTTTTACACCTTGGGTTACATTATTGGAGTTTTAATATGGATACCTAATCTTTTCTAGCAATAAATATATATATATATAGCCTATATTACTCAAGGTGAATGTAGCTTTCTAATAGTGAAAGAATTTTTGAAATCGGCGCAGTAGTTTTTGAGTTTATTCATTACAAACATAGACACACACAAAAATACAAAAATACAAATCTTTCCTCTTTATAATATTATTATTATTATATTATATTAATGTAGTGTAGATAGGTCCTGAAAAAAAAAATGACATAGATACATCCTTGTTTTAGGGAGGTTCAGAACACGATACATTGTATTTTGCTCGATGAAAAGCAAATCTGAAACAGGGTCGATTTCAAAACAATTTTTGTTTCATTTCCTAATTACAGCACAAAATAATATAAAAATTGCATGTACAACCATGAGGTAATCGTATTTTAGAAGGAATTTAACGGTTGGATTTATGAGAATAGTTATAACCACAAAATTAGTAAATCGGGCTAAATCGGCTCGTGCTCGGAGTCCTGGGGAACGTCCATCGAGGATAAATCGTAGTTTCTTTTCAAAACTCGCGCTCCATGTCATTGTTTAAAATAAATGAAGAACAGATGACAGAGATATATGACACGTCACTTATATTTAAGCTTATGCGACAACAGACAGTTATTGACGATGTGAATAAGTAGTAATAATAAGTAATAAAATATGTAAAACAAATCATATCGCCTCCATTGGCACATATTATCAATATTTGTATTTCTGACGGTATTTTTCCAAATAGCCTAAAAAATGTTATAATTAAGCCAGTATTTAAACAAAATGACAAAACTGATCCAAAAAACTATAGACCAATTGCTAAGATTCCTATAATTTCTAAAATTTTTGAGAAAGTTATATATACAGAGTGTATAAATAACTTTTGAAAAATATAATTAATTATTATAATTTATTAATTAATTATTTTATTTATTTATTATTATAATTTATTTTGTGTGGAACAAAAAGGCTTTCGAAAGAAATGTGGAATAAATATGGCTCTATATGATTTACTTTACACTGTCATGTCATGTGTTGATAATAAAAATCCAGTTTGTGCTATCTTCCGTAAAGCTTTTGACTATGTAGATCATACACTACTTATACATAAATTACATGCTTATTGTTTCGGACGAGAGGGGCACGACCAGCACCTGCAGTCGTCCTGGGACAATCTCCCAACGTTTTTTGACGTATGTTCCCTACTACCTGAGTCTAGCGACTCTGCTGGCGACACACGTCACCACGCACTCCTGAATGCGTATTGTTCCTAGGTACAACCCCCAGGGACTTCGGCGAGGGACTGGCGACTTAGAGGGATTCCTTGAAATGAAACAGGAATGTTCAGTCTTGACTTGTTTCTTGTAATACTGCTGGATTCGGAATACCAAACCATAGAAAATTGCCCTTCTTTTATAGAGACCTCTAGCCAATCAGAGCATTTTAATTTTGCACACGGCACTAATCCCTTTTCTCTCAACCAATCAGAACACTTCAAGATTGTACATGGCACAAATGTGACTTTGTATGGGAAACTTACTTTGGCAATTTTCTATGATATAACACCCCTTACAATGGTTATCTTATAATGCTAACATAGGAACCGTTGCCGACACTTATGGTATAAGAGGTAATGTCCTCGACCTCCTAAAATCATACTTAAGCAATAGATACCAATGTACTGAAATTAGTAGATTATGTCCTAAAACAAAAATTGAAACCACTTACATATCGAAACCAAGACTCTTAAGGTATGGCGTACCTCAGGGCAGCTTGCTTGGACCGTTACTTAATAGATATCAACGACCTCCCAAAGATGACACAACAAAAAATGGTTCTCTTTGCCGATGACAGCACAGCTAATAATAGAATACACTAATCCCAATAATTATGAAAACGAGATTAATGACTCACTGACAAAAATAATACATTGGCTTAACTGTAACAATTTAGTAATAAATTTAGATAAAACGAAAATCATGCAATTCCATCAACGTCGGGCAAATCCCACTATTAATTTGACTCATAAAAAAAAAAATAGAATTAGTTAATACTGCTTAGTTCTTGGGTATAATGGTAGACGATAAATTGACATGGAAACCACATATAGAACACTTATGTAACAGACTGAGTAAATCTGCGTACGCACAATTCAATTGTCTAAAAAGGTAAATATCAGCACGTTACTGACAGCTTATCATGGACTAGTCGCTTCAGTGCTTCGGTACGGAATTGTATTTTGGGGGCAGTCAACTGACAGGGAACTTATATTTAAGATGCAAAAACGCTGTATAAGATCTATGTGTGGATTAAAGACTACTGATAGCTGTGTACCATCCTTCAAATCACTGAAAATACTAACACTACCAGCATTGTATATTTTAGAATCTGCAATATTTATAAAAAGCAACCTCCACTTATTCGAAAAAATGTCTGATAATAAAAGAAAGCCAATACGTGCTCAATATTTGTCACAGTTATGTAATATAAAATGCAAGACATCTTTAATGCAAAAGAGTTTTTTTTTGCATTGCGCCAAAGATCTATAATAAAATACCAGACAATATTAAAAATATGCCTCAAGTAAAGTTTAAAAAAGCTCTCACATTATTGCTAATTGACAAATGTTATTATAAAATTGAAGACTTTTTAAATGATAATGTTAATTAATATTGAAATTTAGTGTAAACCAACTATTTAATTCATTATGTTAATTTTTCTTTTTTTTCTTTTATAGTTGATAATTGACTACGCATGTTTCCTCTAAAAATATTTGTATGTCAAAATTGACAAGACATAGCGCACTATTTAGTTCTTAAGATCCATCTATCATAAAACCTATGTTTCACAAATAAATTGATTTGATTTGATTTGAATAATGCTCTCTCTAAAATAGTGCATTGGTTTAGTGTTAATGATTTACTTTTAAACGAGAAAAAGACTAAATGTATTAGATTTCTGACACTTAACGTTAAGCAGGTGAAAACCAATGTACTAGTAAATGGGACAGAATTGGATCTTGTGGACACTACTGTGTCCTTAGGTAATACTTTGGATTCGAAGCTTCAGTGGCGCCCACAAATTGTCGAAGCGGCTAAACTCTGCAGCCTACGCGGTATAAAAAATCCGTCATTTGACTGATGTAGAAACAGCTCGATATGTATACATTAGTTATTTCCATAGTGTAATGTCGTATGGTATTTTGTTGTGGGGAAATGCAGTAAGTATTTATTTGCATAAAACATGGTATACATGATGTTACAATAATTTACAATAAATATCTTACATGTTTTGCCAGAATTGTACTTAGCATGCATAATTATGTTCACTTAATACTAACATGAGAATTTTTTATCCATAAATTCTTTAAGACTAGAAATTTTCCGAGTTTAACCAGTCAAACAATTTTTCTTAAATAATCTGGAGTTTAAGTTTTTTATGCTACTCGGTATGTTATTATATATACTAACACATTTATATAAGCAGCTTTTATTATATTTAGCAAGCCTGGGAAGACCATGCAGAACGAGTCTCTGTGGATCACGCCGGCTCCATGGATTAATATCATTGGCTGATATAAACAGGTCTTTAGGTTTATTAACGAATATACATATTTCAAATATATAAAGGGACGGCAGTGGTAACAAGCCTAGTTTCTTAAATATGGGTTGACAAGATTCCTCCGAGTGTATCCCGTAAATTGCCCTAATGCACTTTTTTTGAGCAACAAATACTCGGTTTATATCTGTACTATTTCCCCATAATATAAGCCCGTAACGTAGTACCGATTCTACATATGCATGATAGGTCATGAGAGCTGTTTTTAAATTTGTAATATTTTTGATTTTTTTAACAGCATATACAAATTTATTTATTCTCTTTGCAGCGTTATCCACATGCTCTTTCCAATCAACTCAAATTCTCATCAATAATTATGCCTAGAAACTTCGTTTGTGCTACTTCTTTAATTTTTGATACGTTTAATTTAATATTATAATTAGGATTATTACATTTATTGAAATTAATATAAACAGATTTATTAAGATTTATTTTTAAATTATTTATGTCAAGCCATTGTATTAATTTATCTATAGTATTATTAATGTCAGTCTCATGCTTATTTTTAAAATTATTAAAATTTTCTGTCGCTATAATAATAGCTATGTCATTAGCAAATAATATACACCGGTGGTCAGTTATATTAATAATATCATTTATGTACAGTAAGAACAGGACAGGCCCCAGTACACTTCCTTGTGGTACACCACATGTATTGTGCTTGTATTCTGACGAAAAAGGCACCTTAACCTGATTTTCATCAATTTTATCTATAATGACTCGTTGTTGTCGGTTACTGAGATATGATTTTATCCACTGAAGTGTAGGACCCCTGATACCTACAAGATCAAGTTTTTTTGAGCAACAGATTATGAGAAACTAAATCGAAGGCTTTTGAGACATCAAAAAATAGCCCAGTGGTCAGATTTTTATTATTGATGTTAGTAACTACAGCCTTTACCAGAGAGAATACTGCCAAGGTAGTGGACTTATTTTTTCTGAAAGCCATATTGTTCTTTGCTAATTATATGAAATTTATCACAACAGTCAATTATTCTTCTATACATGCACTTTTCATATATTTTGGACAATATGGGTATTAACGTTATAGGACGGTAGTTATTAATATCAGATTTTTCTCCTTTTTTATATAAAGGCTTGACTATCGAGTATTTCAGGGCATCAGGAAAGGTTCCCGATGCAAACGATAAATTAATTAAATATTTCAGAACAGCAGTTAGTTGATTGGAACACTCTTTAATAATTTTAGTGTTGATTTCATCATAGCCCACAGAATTGGAATTGGACAATAACTGTATTTCTCGTCCAACCTCGCTTTCCTCCATAGGTTTTAAAAACATCGAGTTAACGGATGCACTAATACGAGGTTTTATGCTTTTCTGAATGCTCGTATGTGATAAATTAATATAATTATTATTAAAGGCAGTGGCAGCCGACTTTCAGGCTATATTTGTGCTGCAGAAACGTGCCCTTTGAGCAATTTATAACCTAAGTTGTAGGCATTCACTGAGGGATAAATTTAAGGAAATAAACATAATGACAGTCGCGCCTCAATATGTTTATGAGAACCTGATTTAAGTATGTAAAAAAGAATATAAATCTATATTCTAAACACAGCGACATTCATAGCTTAAATACTAGAAACAAAGATTTATTTAAAGTGCCGAGGACTAGGCTCCAAAAAAATAGTAATTCATTTAAGTGCCAAAGTATACGTTTTTACAACAAACTCCCAAGCCATGTCAAAGAACTGAGCCGAGCCTCAATAAATTTAAATCATTTATTAAACAGAAACTGTCTAAAAGGTTTCTATAAAGTTAAAGATTACTTAGTCTTAAGCTACTCCAATGTATACCCCCCCCCCCCCCCGCCCCCCAAGCAATATATGAGCTCATATAATTTGTTTGGATTGTTTTATTTGACTGTAAGTAAATTTATTTTATTTTTATTTATTGTTGACATAATCTACTCATTAAAATGTCTCTTTTATGAGTTTTATTGCAATTTGTAGTAATGTAGGTACTTAAATTATTTTAGCATAAGCACTATTATATAGAATCAAGTTTTTCCAACTGAACAGACAGGTGTGCTGCTGGGGAGTTTGTTGCGCCACTTCTTCTTCCCAGCTAATGCACTAGGAAGTAGTGAAGAGTGGGCGTTTTGGGGGACTGTCTTATGTAAGTTTGAGGTTCGAAAAGTGCTAGGCTGATTCTCAGCCTAGTTTGAGTAAATGACTTTTGATTTTGATGACATATGAAATTGCGATAGCTCAGAAAACAATTCGCGTAATATAATTAAGTATTAAGGCTTGTGCAGATCAGCGCGACTTGTCGCGCGACGCGACACCGGTTATTGTTATACTGTGAAGTTTTCTTAGAAATTGTATTGTTCGTGTCGCGCTGGTCTGAACAAGCCTTTATAGTTAAAATTCATAATATTGTTTTCGAAAATGTGATTATTTCTATGCGCTATGATGACTTTTACTTGTGTAATGTATCTAACATTACAAATTATTATCGGTAAAATTATAGTCAAGTGCAAGTCGTATAATTTTGAGGGAGAGATAAATTTCGCGCCCTCACGCCCCTAGCCGCCGTAGGAGACGCCCTTGGCGTCGGGAATCGCAGGCCGATTCCCGGCCACCGTAGGCGCGGGCTTGGGGACGGTGAGCAATGGGTAGCTCGCCGTCCGATAAGGACCAGGCCCCGGTTGACGGCGCGTTGTGTTCCACGCGCTCTGAGTGAGTATGGTATGATAGGTGTGGTATGAGTGGAACTTGTCAATCAGAGGGCAGTAAAGTTGCAGGTAGGTGGAAACCGAGAGGGTAGGAAACGTCAAACGATGACCTCAGTTCGTTGTTACCCACTATTACATACGGATTACCCAATATTCGTAAGTCCTCTACGGTTTCATATCAGCCTACCGTGCGGCGCGGCTCGATCGTTACCTACGCTAGTCAGCCGGTGTGTGGCGGCCGGCCAGGGAGCCGACCCGTCTGGCGCTCTGTGCGGCGGCGGCGCATGCGCGGCGCACCAGCCCGGCGCCGCCACCGGCGCGCCGCACTCCGCGCCGGACGCCGCCGCCGCCGCCCGTCCCCGCCCGTAGCCGTCGCCGCACAGAGCGCGCACTACGCTGACACGGCGATCACTGCCTCACATACGTCCACAGCAATGTGTTCGATACGTTTGAATATTTACACACACACGTGACTTTCCTAATATTATTAGGTACGCAAAAGTGTTAACTGAGAATGTGTGTAAAATAATAAAACGTGCGTGTGACTGTTACCGGATTGTTTGTGCGTAAGTTTTCGTAACATCTCTACTTGCTCCTATTTTGTCGCACCTAGTCATACTTTAGAAACCGTTACAACACTAACCATCAGCTTTGTTATTATTTCTACATAGATTTTAAGATGCATTCTGTAAAGTGACTCTTTTATAGCTTGATTGGAAAGCAGAGGCTTTAATAAAAATAGTATTAGTAAGTTAACACACACATCTGTGAAGTTAGGATTTGCGTTTATTATGTTACACATTGTAGGTACACACATAGCAATGTACATAATTATTAATTATTAATACCTACAAACAAGTAAGCACTCAATCTGGGGGCACTGCGGGGCACGGCAGTGGCCCCACCAAGTCGAGCAAACACAAATAAACAAAGGCACAGCCGTACCATCCATTTTTCTAAGCCATTCAGGATATTTTAACCCACCTGTAACTTCTTTGTGGACAAAGCTAGAAGCATGAATTTATGTTATTGAATATTTAATCCCATAAAAAACATACTTAACGTAAAAAAAAACAACTCTCGCAACTCAGTTCTTCTACCGCAAAAATATGTGAGATCTAATGTAAAACGAAGTATGTTAATTTATTCAGTACCTATCTATGGGAGCATCTATTTAACAGCTTTTTCATAAATTGCTACCTAATTAGTTAACTAACAACATTTTAAAGTGACCGTATCAATATTAGTTTCTTTTTTCTTTAACTATTATAGAATGACTTGGCAATCGCACACGGCATTAGAATCTATATAAAACGAAACCTACCTAATATTAGCGCTGTGAGCGCTTTATTTAATAAGGACTATTTAAATTTAAAATTATAGTAGACTACCTTTTGCCCGTGGCTTCGCCCGCGTGGGGGTCGGAAATAATCCCACGGAAACGTACTAACGGGACAAAAATCCTATGTCCTAACACAGGTTAAGGTCTGCTCCTGGGCCAAATTTCGTCCAAATCCGTTTAGCCGTTTTAACGTGAAAGCGTTACAAATAAACAAACAAATAAATAAGCAAACAAACAAACTCACTTTCGCATTTATACTATTAGTTAGGATAAAGTTAGGACAGGATAGTTAGGATTATTCATACTTATGTGATTATGTTGCCATGCGATTGCCAAGTCAATCTATTTATTTAAGAAATAAAGATGTCTCATAATGATTATATGGTCATTTAAAATGCTGTTAGTTAACTAATTATATAGGTAACAATAATATTTATGTTATGACAAAGTTGGTGAAGAGATGCTACCATAGATAGGTACTGAATAAATTAACAGACTTGGTTTTACATTAGATCTCACAACTTTTTGCGGTAGAAATCTAAAACTAAACATTCGGTGTTACGGTATTAATTATTGCATTCCATCATCAATATTCTAGTTCGCTAGTTAGCCACATTTTTTATTTCCACACAGTAATATTGCCAAATTAATTAAAACAGTGATCTATTTGCGACGTTGCCCACTTTCAGAATAAACGCTGGTAATTCGTCATTTAAGTATTCGTCAAACTCAACTCAAACTCAAAGCATTTATTTCAATTAAACCATTTACAGGCACTTTTGAATTGTCAAATAGTCGCGTCAGTTAGTCAGAAAGTTGAAGCTAGTTGTCCATTCCAAAACGTAGATCTTTATGAAGAAGAACGGGCAAGAAACTCCAAGGACACTCTTTTAAATATAGAAAATTACAAAATCCTGGGTACATTATTCTTGTTGCTTCTACCTATATGTGAGAACAATTTACAAAAAATAATCGAAACAATTCAAAATATAAGATTAAAAATAAGCCATGGCAGATAAGAGATGACCAGTCACAAGTTCACAACTGACGGCGCCCGTTCACGAACATGACGCGTGGATCAGCAACATCCAGCTCAACCATTTTGTAGGGAACCGAATGATTCAACACACTCACCACCATCAGCGAGACATTTAAATGAGCATGACATACTCCCAACTGCCATGCTCTTTCAAGTCAACATGCATTTTAATAACATAAACAAACGGCTCCATGGTAACCACATTTACAAAAATTGAAAAAAAAAAATGCTTCTAAATTATACAAAACTAATTTTTATGTATTTGAGAGATTAATAGAATGTTACTACCAAAAAGAAAGACAATCATTATCCATTGGAGTATTCAACAATTAAAACTCGTTTAAATAAAAAATAAACATTAAGTTTGTAATGTCAGAAAAAATAAAAAGGGGAAGCAACTCTTCCAAACATTAAAAATTTTAACTAGTGAGCCCTAGTGGCTTTGGAGCAGGACCAGCATTAAGCCAAGCATTTTTATCTATGATATAATCATCCAACTTATAATATGCTTGTTTACATAGTGTGCGTTTAATGCATGTTTTAAATTTCTTCTCATTCAGTTGAAGAATATCGAGTGGTATTTTATTATAACATTTTACACAGTAAAGAAGTGTGCACTTTAGACAATCTGAAACGTGGTTGATCTAATTTGTTCCTATTTCTAGTGTTAAAATGATGCCTGTCACTTATATTACTAAAAAGATGTTGATTTTTCTGAACATACATAATGTTTTCATAAATATACTGACAAGGTACCGTCATGATGTTAATTTTCTTAAACAGTTCCCTTAGAGATTCGCATCTGCGGAGGTTATATATGGCTCTGACAGCCCTCTTTTGCAGAATAAAGATAGAATTAATATCTGCGTCAATAGTATACTCGTAATAACATTAATCAATTAAGAACATTTTTTTTTTTCTAAAATTGTGTAAAATTTTACTATTTTATGGCGTCTGGAATTTTATTATTTATGTAAATGCTTGGAGCCTTACCCAGGACACTTTTTTTTCTTATCCGGGGAATTACCCCAAAAAATAATTCCGTAGGCTACTAGATAGATATTGCTATTAGCCATGATAGGCAACAAGTAACGCGTCTAACCGTCTAGCATATTTACTTTTCTAGCCAATTGAAAAAGTGCATAGGCAGATTTATTTATTGTTCTATATAAGCTTTCCAATTAAAGTTATTGTCAATATGGATGCTGTTGCGACCTTTTTATATATATTTATGGATTTTTACTCTTTATACATTTTGTTTAAGATTGTGTCAAAAATTAAAGTCAGTTGTGTCAGCGACTCGTAATTTTATTAACTATTAAAAAATACAGTCCACATTTTGCCTACAGATACCTAAAAACACACTTAATTTTACTTATTCTATTTCGTTGCCATTGTAATTGTAATTGACACACATTTTTGGAGCTTCAATTCTTTGGTGCATTACTTTGGTTTTCTTGAGGTTGATTATTAAATTATTCATATTATGCCAATTATGTCAGTAAGAGTATTATGAACGACAAATTGATAAGTATTTAAGTCCTTACATTTAACTATGATGGTAGTGCTATCGTCTACAAACAAAATCATTTGTTGTTGTGTCAGTTTTGGCAAATCATTTACGAGTATTTGCATAAATGATTTAATGAGAAATAAAGGTGGCCCAAGCACGGTACCTTGAGGCACTCCATATTTTGAAATTCGACACATACGTTCGTTCAGTTGTGGTTTTTGCGCACACTCTTGCGATTTCAGTACATTGCAATCTATTACTTAGTTTTTTTATTTTTTTAAAGGGGTTTGTCACTTAGTGATAATGTCACCCCCGTTGAGAAAAACAATCAATAACTTAAATCTAACACAATGGGTAATACACAGTTATTATCATAAATTTTATTACTTAGATATGATTCTAGTAGTTTTAAAATGTTCCCTCTGATGCCATAGCAATGCTATTTGCCTAGAAGGATTTTGTGTTCAACATAATCAAAGGGTTTAGTCATGTCTGTGTAAATAGCGCAGATGGGAGTTTTTTTTTATCAACAGCAGACAAAATTATTTAAAAGTCAGAAAATAACCATATTAATTGTTTTATTTCTCCGGAAACCGTATTGTTCTTTGCACAAAATATTATATTTGTGAATATATTGGTATAACGAGTTATAAATAACTTTTTCTAAGATTTTGGAAAACACAAGAATTTTGGCTATTGGCCGGTATGCACCTTGTCTTCCTTTTTGTGGAGCGGTTTTATTATGACTTTTTGACCTGCACCGTATGCTCCACCGTGTGTGCCGGGCGACCACATAGTGGTCACACCCGGGCGTTCCTTGTGGAGGCTTTGGATTTATTTTGCGAGTGGTTTATAAAGTAGTTATTTTGTGCGTTCTTAGTTAGTCTATCAATTTTTTTATACCGCGTAGTGTATTTTTTCAAGTCACTTTTACCTTTATTGGTTGAGTGTAGTCTGTAAGCCAACAATAACCGTTGTAGGTTTTAGTAATGATCATAGTGATACAAAGTTTGATAATTATTTTACATTTTTGTTGTGACGCTCAGCTTTTTTATACAATAAAATAATATATATGACACGACGGGGTATCTACTCTGTGCCGTGTCTGACTAGTCTCCGATGTAATTCTTCGTTGATGGTAGATATAGGTAGTTGGTTTTCAATCACACACAGTTGTTAACTCAAACTCAAAGCATTTATTCCAATTACAACGTTTACACTTTTGAGTTATCACTTTGTCACTTAATTTAAGTTAGTTGAATCATTGAGTTTAAGTTATTTGGTGAATCTAGTCGCCCATTCCAAAACACAGTAGGTACTGAAGGAGAAGAACGGGCGCAAGAAACTCCTTAGACACTCTTTTATATCAAAGCATTATGTTACAGTGGTTCAACACACGCCATTGTTGTGTCTGTCCTTTTTTTCAGTCAGCGGATATATCGCGTATTCCAATACAAAATCTTATTACTTAGATAGTTCAGTAAAACTTATAAATAATGCTAAAATGCTTATCAGTTAATTATTTTATACTTAAACAATGCTAATATTCACAAATACAAACGTCATTCAGAATTAAAGTTAAATTAGAACCTTCATTACTTTTTACACCTTCATTCTTTTCTACTTTTGACAACACTTCCTGTGATTCAAGGATTTTAATCAAACAACAGGTATTCATTAGTAAATTGCAGTTTAAAATAATCTTATTACTTTATAGTTGGTTTTCTATTATTGAAACTGATTTAGTTCTTGTATTAAATTATTAAATTCAGTTATTGATCATAATATTCGCAAATCGCGCCATCTTCGTGACATTAGGTAGCGCTTTGCCATAAACAAAATTTACTATCAAATAACCACTTGTCAATATGACTAAAAACCCAAAAATCATTAATTAAATGTTCCCTTTTAATTCCAACTATAGTTTTGGCTCTAACATCGAAATTAGTTTAATAATTTCACTATCAGTGATATCGCCTACCCACAGGACTGAGTTATGTTATAATCTTTACAGGTTGATGCCTTCGCGGCGACATATATTTATGATAAAAAAAATATGAATATAAAAAAAAGCTAATAATATGGCTTCACAGTTTAAATTATGATAATACAGAGTTACTTTTGCAGCGTGTGACTTAATAATAAATATTATTAGAGTGATGTTATATTTGCTTGTTTAGTCACTCATGTTCACTCAAAATCTTTCTCTCTCACACACACACACACTCATACACAAATACACCGTCACACACCCCCACATACAGACACACACACGCTCTCGTATTTAAAATTGATCGTAATTTTAATTTTATTTTGTTTTTATTTTTTCCTTTCTTTGTTATATTTTGTATACCTATTTATACTCGTACGTCTATAATGTAAGGAAAGAGCGGAGCCTTCAACTACAGGTATTTTCTATGCTTAAATGGAGACTCCTCGACATGCAATGTAGGCCCTATGGTTATATGAAATAAACTTATATTTTATTTATTTTTTATTTTATGCCTTTCCTCAAGCTTTTCAACTTAGATAAATTACAAACTGACCCAGTATAAAGCGAAAAATAAAAACTTTTTTACAAAAAAAAAAAACAACCGACTTCCAAAAAAAACACTACAAAGTGAGAAATAACTTAAATTTCGGAAGTCGGTGTCTTTGGTTTTGTATTTTCGTTATTTGCCACCGACTACGACCACATATTTTTTTTTAAATAAAATTAAGGTATATACCTACTTAAATAAATAAGTTTTATTTTAATACGCACCAGCCAAATGTTTAAAACTTCTGACGAGCGCAAGTTCAACATCACGGTCACCGTACTGCTGGAAGGACCAGACAAAATTTCATAAAAACTGCGTACTGCTAGCAGGACTCACGGAAATCTTCCGGCAAGACGCAAACCCATCCTGCCGGAACAGCTTCCAGCAGGACAAGTCATCGGGCGATCTATCATTAACGACTGAATGGATTTAGATGAAAGGCATACGAATAGACCATGACATCTAATCGCATGACATTGGTTCGGACATAAGATACTTTTCACACCACCTGCTCGACAATGTCAAATTACATGTCATGCAAACCTAACCTAAAGTAAGTCATTTAAGACCTGCGGTCTAGCAGGGCATTAATATTGTACTGAATTTTATTATGATTGATGAACTTTAATGAGATTTTAATTTGGAACATAAAGTAGAAATCGCATACGAACATTTACGATAGGTAGTAGGTACATACTAATTCCATGCATTCACCATTAAGATATGCACTAAAAAATAAATCGTTGCAAAATCGAATTGGCCACCACGAGTAGAATATAAATAAAAGAAATATAATAGAACACAAATTAACAAGAAGCGCGAATGCTGAAAATAAATAATAATAATAATAAAATATCTCGACTTAGCACACGAGGTTGTTGACATGTGGAATGTGAGCTCGGCTATCATTGTGCCGATTGTCGTAACGGCCAATGGCCTGATTGCCGAAAGCCTCGACCAACATCTCTCGAGGCTGTCGTTAGGCGGTTGGATCAAGGGCCTGATTCAGAAGGCAGTACTCCTCGATACGGCTCGCATTGTGAGGAGGTTCCTGTCTCTGCAGCCCTAACCACCGGTAGCTTGGACCCTGCTCCCGACACCGGCGGACCTCAATTTTTTTATATTTGTAAATATCTTTTGTAAGAAATATTTAAAAATGTAATTTTATATGAAAGAATATGAATAAACGACATAATAATAATAAGTATTTATTTTCTCACCACAATAAACATTACAGACATTGTTACACATGGTTATATGGTATTTGGTTTAGTTTACTGTGGGAGACTGGTGCCTAAGGTAGGCTTTAAGGGCCTGTGTTTCAGGTCTCCGCCCTCTAGCAGTTCGATACATTGCATGATAATAATAATAAAAGTGATTTAACAAATTTTTAATTAGGAGGTTGTTAGCTTTTAGAGTCTGTAGCTCATAATGAATGTATTGAAAAAACAAAACAAAAAAAAAAAAGAAATTGTTTGCAAAGTGTTAGAATTGTTATACAACAAATTACATATCTACATACAAATTTTCACAAAAATTTCGAGTGACGATAGTGATTTGACTCCGGAGTACATTCAATCCGAAGCCATTGGCATTGCCAACAATGTACTCCCAGAAAGTCCAAGGAATCGTACATTAAAGCGACGATACGAGTTTTAATTGGACATTAAATAATAATCTGTTCCATCTAGTTGATACTAACAATTATGTTGGTAATAATTTGCATTTGACAAGAGATAGATATAATGTTGTTATGTACTATCTTTCTACCTATTATAAAAGACAGATAGCTGTGTCGCTATCATATTTTTTTTCTATTTCAGCCAAAAATTTGGCTAAACAACTTGCTTCTTTTGAGCAATGCAATGAATTTTTAAATAATTCTGCCAAAAATTTGGCAACAAGTATTGACATTAATTATCATTTAAATTAGAAATTAGGACAATAGAGGAAACCTCTTGCTTAATCAATGAAGAAAATTTAAATACTGGTTTATATCATCAAAATGTTACAAAAAGTTCTTCTTTAATATCTCACCCATCAAATTGTTGTAATCTAAATAAATGTAATAATAATACTCTAAAAATTGTTCATCAAAATATACAGGGTGTGATAGGTAAGGAATTAGAATTGGAGCTGTTCATGAACTGTAGTTATATTGATATCCTATGTGTAACTGAACATTGGTTGAAAGTCCACCAGTTCATGTTCAGCTTTAACAACCACCAGGTTGCCAGCTCATTCAGCAGAGTTAATTTGATACGTGGTGGCTCTCTAATAATTATTCGTAATAATATGAAATTTAAAGAACGTAAGGATATTGTGAGCCTCTCTGTTGAGCGAGTTATTGAAATAGCTTGCATTGAGCTTGAGCAGTTCATTGTAATGAGCGTGTACAGGCCCCCATGTGCTTCATATGATATTTTTGAGAAATATATGGAAGAAGTATTATTAAAGACTTCTAACAGTAATAAAACAGTTGTAGTCTGTGGAGATTTCAACATTAATATACTGGAAAAATCTGCTGTAGTCAATAAATTTGTAACTTTATTAAATTCATATAATTTGTATAATACATTCTTTGAGCCGACTAGAATAACTGCCACTAGTGCTACCTGTATTGACAATATTTTTACAAACTTAAGACCTTCTAGCCATTTAATTATAAATGAGTTGGACTCTGATCACTGTGGCCAGTTAGTCACTTTCCCTCAGAAAACAGTCAGAGCTCAAAGAAAACTTGTGAGTTTTGTTCCTGTAAATAAAAGTCGCTTAGGACATTTTAAAAATAATTTAATGGAAAAGCTACCGGGTTTGCCTTATCATAACGACCCGGACCAAGCGTATGCTTCATTATTTAACCTCATCAATTGTGAGTTTAGGAAGGTTTTCACCGCAAAAACATTGCCTGTTTTTGACCGCGTTATATTTAGTGATTGGGCAACACCAGGTATTTACAAAAGTAGGCAGAGGTTATTTGAATTGTATCATGAAAAAACATATAACCATGATGAAACTTTTAAAGAATTTGTTAAGAAATATTCTAAAACTTTTAAAAGAGCTTGTTCCTCAGCAAAAGCCATACACATTAAAAATAAAATAAAATCTTCTGGAAATAAAATTAAAACAACTTGGAATATTATTAATTCAGAAACGGGAAGAACGACAGTACGGAATCGTGACTTCCATCTAAAAATCAATAATGTAGATATTAAGGCAGACGTGGAGGTGGCAACTGAGTTTGAAAATTTCTTCACTAATATTCCCATTTTAACAACCAAAACTCTGTCATTGTCGTCCTCCACTTCTGCTTACTCAATACTTAAAGAATGTGTACCAGAATGTGACAAACTTTTTGAATTTACAATTATTACTGCTAAAGACATTATAGAATCTTTTAATAAACTTGATGTAAAAAAAACTGCTGACCTTTGGGGATTATCAGTACATACCATGTCTTCAATAATTGATGTTATTTCACCCTTTTTAGCAATCGTTTTTAACTCTTGTATTGCATCGGGTGTATTTCCTGATTTGATGAAACTTAGCAAAGTGATTCCACTGTTCAAATCTGGCAGCACAACTGATCCCACAAATTTTCGGCCTATTTCGATATTACCTACATTGAGTAAAATCTTTGAAAAATTAATTTTAAAACAAATGTTAGGACATTTTAATGCACATAATTTACTTCATTTGAAACAGTTTGGTTTTACAAAGGGTCGTTCAACTACAGACGCGGGCGTGGAATTACTGAAGAGCATATTCGAGGCCTGGGAGAATTCGCAAGATGCTCTTGGCATTTTCTGCGACTTGTCCAGGGCCTTCGATTGCGTACATCATGATACTCTTATCAGGAAACTGTACCATTATGGCATGAGGGACAAGGCTCTTGACCTTCTGACTTCTTATCTGAATAACAGAATTCAGAGGGTCGATGTTAATGGCAAGAGATCTGCAGGATCTGCGGTCACCATAGGCGTTCCGCAGGGTTCAATTCTAGGTCCTTTCTTATTTCTAATTTACATAAATGACTTACCTTACTACATAAGGGATAATCACAAGATCGTATTATTCGCAGATGACACTTCCCTCATTTTTAAAATCAAACGTCAGTTAGTTAACTTTGAACAAGTCAACGATGCACTCTCTAAAGTTGTGCATTGGTTTAATGTAAATAATCTTCTCTTGAACGAAAAAAAGACTAAACTCATTAAATTTTCAACGCCAAATGTCAGGCAGCTAACTACCAATGTTCAAGTTAATGGAATAGAGTTGGACCCTGTTGAGTCAACAGTTTTTCTTGGAATAACTATTGACGGTAAATTACAATGGGGCCCACACATAGAAAAATTGTCAGGAAGGCTTAGTTCGGCCGCCTATGCTGTTAAAAAAATTAGACAGATAACTGACGTAGATACAGCCAGAATTGTTTATTTTAGTTACTTTCATAGTCTTATGTCATATGGAATTCTTCTTTGGGGAACCGGTGCGGACATTAATACTATCTTTGTTCTACAGAAAAGGGCTGTTCGAGCCATTTACAACCTAGGTCCAAGAGATTCCCTTCGAGAGAAATTCAGAGAAATAAATATTCTGACTGTAGCCTCACAATATATTTTTGAAAACCTATTGTATGTACACAAAAATATATCAAATTTTAAGAAAATGTCCGATATTCATAGTTTAAATACCAGGAATAAACACAACCTTGCTGTACATCGCACACGTCTCCACAGAGTAAGCAACTCGTTCATGGGTCAATGTATACGCTTTTACAACAAACTTCCCATTGACATTCGAAACTTACCCATTAAACGATTTAAAAACTGTATTAAAACCAAACTTTGTAAAAAAGGGTACTATAAAATTTCAGATTATTTAGAAGATAAAAAAGCTTGGGATTGAGCTGCTCGCTCTGCTAAGCCTTGTGAAAACCATAAAACTTGACATTTTAATTATTCATCACAATAAACCAGTTTTATATACACATTGACATTGTTGAAAATTATGTTCAAAATGACACGATTACTTTGTAAAGTATTATATTATTTTAATTATTGTGAATGTGAGGACTATGTGGATATTTTTATTTTCCCTTTTCATTTCTTTGTTTCTTTCTCAGTTTTAATGATGGTCTGGCAGTTTGAGTAGTTGATGCGGCCTACCCAAATATCCTTTCCTTGGTATTGTTCGTCGAGTTGAGCTCCTTAAGTTCTGAGTTGAGCTCCACGATTACTGACAAATGCTTGCACTGACTGGACAGGTCCACTCAAATCTGTGTGGTTCTTTCCTCAAAATACCATTTCAGACACTAATCTACATGGTCCTCACATGACTTGACCAAGATTATGTCTGGACTTTAAAAGAGACTGTGACCTCTGAGTTTGTTTCGGCCTTTCTTCTCAGAGTAGTCAGATAGGAAACACCGACCTCACCAAGCTTATTTTTAATATTTTTTTATATGACGTGTAAAAGTGATTCCGATATCCTATTTACAGAATAAACAATTTCATTTCATTTCAAACAATTTCATTTCATTTCATTTCATTTCATTTACAAATGGAAAACTACAAAGGGCGTCAAGTCTGTATCTAAATCAGTGCTTTTAGTCTACTTCCAGCATTTATCATGTACAAAGAAGCCAAGTAGCCTATGGTGCATCTATTCGATGCTCAGGTCAACAAATTAATACATACACCAAATTACTGGCATTTTTAAAAAGGAAATCAGAAGGACATCGTCCTAAGAAATCAAAAGTTTTCACAGCTCAAAATGTGGAAACGTTTCTAAATTAAGCCCCTGACCACAGCTTTCTTGCCACAAAAGTAAGTACCTACCTATTGATTCAATGTTTAGTAACTAAAATAGCTACATACTTACTATAGGTAAGTATAGGTACTAGCTACCCGCTCATGAATCGATCGCTTGTGTGCGATCTACTGATATGTGGTGTTTCGACTCTAAGTTAAATAATAATTATTATTGTAAACCTTCGTAAGGTTTGTGTTGTTATTAAATCTAAGAAAGTTTATAACATGTTATACATAAAAAATGATATATTACGTAAGTTACCTTCCCACTTAAATAAAAAAAAACAAAAAACATTCAGATTTGTTGCTGGTAAATTTGCCAGAAACAAAATCAAAAAAAGAACGGTCAACGGTCATTCGTAGTCCATGGGGAATTCGTAAGAGTTATCGAAAAGTAACAAGCTCTACGCCCCTCTAATATAAACACTAACAGATTGTTCGTAGCTTATAATAATTTCAAGTGCACCAGGCAAGTCATTGGAGAAATAAGATCAGCAGCCGAAAGAAATTGCGAAATTAACAAATGCCGAGCTCTACACGGGCCATTGTTTCAGGAGAACACCGGCTACTCTATTGGCGGATTCAGGAGCAGACATGACCCAGATTAAAAGACATGGTGGCTGGAAATCTGATGTAGTAGCAGAGGGCTACATTGAAAATTCTATACAAAATAAGGATAAAATAAGCTGCCGCATTGGTGACAACATCAAACTGAAAACACCGTTGATACTGATCCTTGGACACCTTTGTCACCACAACCTTCCACATAAAAACACTATTCATCTAGCCCGCTGCCTCAAGCACCACCTTCACCTACTTTCACGATCCAAAATGGGCCTCAGCAGACCCAAGTTTCTGAAACTTTACTTAACAGTAATACTCAAATAAACTCTACCTCAACTTCAATAAATGTACCGAATGAAAACATAACTTTGTTTTTGCACAACTGGTCTAATGTATCAAACATTACCTTTGACATTTAATTGTTTAAAATAGGTCTACTAACTGTAATTGTAATTTTAATAAATACTATGATTCTAGTACTATTGCTTTTTATTGTCTCGTAGATGGTGTGAAAAGTAGAGTATTCTCCTCGGGGATAAAGGTGCTTTCGTCTTGGGCGAACTTGAATTCCACGCTGCACTCAGGATTCTTGTCTTAACTCCCTCGCTGTGCACGGGAGTTAACTCTAAACAATCCTTCGTTTTACTCGGGATTCAACACGGCGCCCGCTACATAAGACACTACTTTATCCCCTTAGTCATAATCTACTATTTCGTGTCCCGGCAGTACGTTCGCGGGCAAAAGCTAGTAATTATATGAAATATCTAGTTAAAGATTATGCCGGGCTATTATGACTCGATAAAGCATAAATAGTTAGGTACACATTAATATCGGTCTATAGGCCCTTATCAAATAGTTAGGTACACATTAATATCGGTCTATAGGCCCTTATCAAATAGTTAGGTACACATTAATATCGGTCTATAGGCCCTTATCAAATAGTTAGGTACACATTAATATCGGTCTATAGGCCCTTATCAAATAGTTAGGTACACATTAATATCGGTCTATAGGCCCTTATCAAATAGTTAGGTACACATTAATATCGGTCTATAGGCCCTTATCAAATAGTTAGGTACACATTAATATCGGTCTATAGGCCCTTATCAAATAGTTAGGTACACATTAATATCGGTCTATAGGCCCTTATCAAATAGTTAGGTACACATTAATATCGGTCTATAGGCCCTTATCAAATACACATCATAATGGCTTGAATACCACGATTAATACCCCCGTTGGATCTTTTGCTTCTAATAGTTTTAACACACCTAGTACACACATAGGTTTAATGTAGCACGCACTATCACAGTTACAGTACACAAGTCCAATAACAATGCATAAATAATGGTTACAAAACTTTATTTTAACGCACCTGTAGGTAGTTGTTGTTGTGGTTTGTAACAAATCTAATCCAGCGGCCTCCATAGCGCCTTTTAATCGTTTAACTATGCACAAACTTGCTTTGAGGTGATACCTAACTTTGTGCGAAAAAACTGAATCGAAATCGGCCCTGCCGTTTGAAAAAAAAAACCTATAACCGTAAACATGGAGAACCTGTTCGAGATAGAATAGATTTGCCCAACTGTTTGTAGTTTACCACTGCTCGGCTACGGTCGTACGTAGCACTCGTAGTTCTCGTAGCTCTCGTAGCAGTTCGTAGCGTTGCTACGAAACTTCCCTACTTCTGTAGACTAACCGCCGCCGCGCCGCTACCCCGGGCCCCCGGCAGAACTGTTATAATAACTGGAACCATGCGGCAACAGTCGAAGGGTCATGTCTATCAAAAGGTACTTCACTGAACGCCATTATAATGCACGTAAGGTATAATTATGAGAAATGCATTACTCCAACCGGAAACACATACAATACTTTAGTACTACCAAGAATGAAAAAAAAAATTTTTTGTCCCTTCCTACAGTTTCTATCCTGTACGAACTCCAATTTTACCATTTAATATCCCGAATACTCATTATTTGTATTGCTTTGGAAAGCTGTGCGTCCGTGGAAGCACCACACTACAGCACACCACACGACACTACACTACACTACAGCACACCACACACCACACCATACTTCACCACGCTTCACTCTTCAATAATAACTTGTATTTTGTATCTTGTTTTCTTTATTTATTTTTATTTACTGTGTTCCCCTACCAATGGTAAAAAATAATTTGTTAATAAATTAATTTTTATACTCAAACACTGTTTGGGGGGGGGGGGGACTGGTACTCTGTGTGTTTAGTTTACCTATTGCAGATACCAGTCTTCCACAAAGGATTTATCAAATTTTAATCTTTATATTTTTAAGGCGCCTTAGTAGAAGAGAAATAAATGTTTATTTGTTATTATACCTTGGTTCTCCTGCGGATCTCTTCATTCGATCAGGTAGGGAAACTCCAAGCATAGCCCTCTCCATTGCCCTTTGGATGACTTTTAGTCTAGTAAAGTATTGAGTGGAAAGTAATAAGTCTAATAAAGACAGAAATACGAGTATGTCATGTTTTTTAAAATTCACTTTTTACACAGTCGGGTTTTTGATTTCTTAACGTTTTTTATTTCACTCTTTTTAAATTCTTATATCATTCCAAATTACATTTTAACAAATAATTTGTGTATATTTTTGTCATCAACATTTAAAACACTTCTTTAACACTTTCGACTCTACCCACTTTTCATGAACAAAAAATAAAAATACAAAAATGCTTGGATTTTAAAACCAACGCATATAGTTGGTTTTAAAATCCAAGCATTTTTGTATTTTTATTTTTTGTTCATGAAAAGTGGGTAGAGTCGAAGTGTTTTTTAGAGTCTAATAAATCTTGTTAAAATATACATCATATTTTATTTCACGGTTTATAATGCTGTATTCGCTAAGAATAACCTACATTTAAAAAAAGCGTTAGTTAAACATAAACAATGGCGCCAAAAATTTAGATTTTTTGTAATCTCAATATACCTAGTTACACTCACGCAATAAATCCCTTCATTTAGATACCCCACTCGATAGGTTTAGGAGTTTTAGAGTTTTTTGAAAACATACTCGTACATGTTGGCGCTTTTTTTTATTTTAATATACTCAGTCCAGTCGTTAGATTCGTCTCTATTGGGTGTGACACACACCAGACAAATCTAACGACATATCATTCATCAAAATCGGTTGACCCGTTTAGTAGTTACGAACATAGAGACTTACATGTATACTGCCCACCTGAGCCTAAAGTGCAGTAATAGACATTTTGTAGGTCTTGAGTTAAATATATATTCTGAATCCCCATTTTATTAGCTATCAGTCGAACTAATACAATTTTTGATTGTACTGCTACTAATGTATTGGATCAAATGCATACTATTCTATCAACGACTACTTAAATGATAAGAATAGTTGGTCGCTGTGATTAACTCAAGACAATGTTTATGTTCTTTCTCCAGCTTACGTACTGACAAGTTATATCTATATATATAAAATGATAAACTGACTGACTGACTGGGTGATATATCAACGCACAGCCCAAACCGCTGGTCCTAGAGACATGAAACTTGGAGGGTGTGTTCTTTGTGAAGAGTAAGTATCCACTAAGAAAGGATTTTTGGGAATTCCACCCCTAAAGGGGTAAAATAGGGGATGGAAGTTTATATGAAAGTCCGTCAGTTTTGAAGTTAGGATCTTCAAATTTTGTGTTTAGGCTGAAGATTGAAAATTAATTTATACGTGTCTCAGCGCTTTTGATATATCCATCCCCGAGGGGTTAAAAAGGGGATAAAGTTGAAAAGTCCTTAATTTTCTAAAAAACACCACAAAATTTTCTATCTAGGCTTATGGTTGGAAGCTAACGCAACAGTGTTGTTAGAATTTCAACCCTTAAAGGGGTGAAAAGGGGGATGAAATTTTGTTTGTAATTAAAGTTCGTTATTTTTTAAGTTAAAATCACTGATATTTCGGCATATTATTCTATTATATTCGCAACCCACTGCTGGGCTCGCCACATTTGAGGCGATAAGTCCTCTCTTTGAGAAGTGACTAGAAGGCGCCACAGCGTCCTCACCTTCCGCCTGACGCAGGTCCTCACCAGACACGGTTGTTTCGGGAAGTTCCTGTTTCGCATAAGGCGGGAGGAAATGCCCAGGTGTCACCACTGTGTGGATCTCCCGGAGGACATGGTGGAGCATACTGTGAAGGTCCGCCCGGCTTGGGCGGGGCACCGCCTTGTCCTTGTGGAGGTGATCAGTGACAGTGATCTCTCGCGTCCGGCCCTGGTCCAGGCCATGGTACGGAGAGAGAGGGCGTGGCAAGCCGTCAGCTCCTTCAAGCAGTAATGCTCGCAAAGGAGAAGACGGAGCGCGTGAGAAAGAGGCAAATGTCGCGCCCACACGCCCCCTAGCTGCCGCAGGAGACGTCCTGGGCGTCAGGAATCGCAGGCCGATTCCCGGCCACCGTAAGCGTGGGCTTGCGGACGGTGGTACGCGCCTCAAAGAGATGTCGGCACAACGGAAAGGGTCCGCTAGGACCGATGCCTGCCGGGGTCGCGGGAAAGTCCGAAAGGGATACCGTGGCCCCTGGCAACGTAATTGAAGACACACGGGTGGGTTTTAGTCAGTAAGAGTCTGACACGCCTTCCCGCTCCGCCCAGAGCGGGAGAAGTTATTTGATCATTTCACACGCTAAAAAAAAAAAAAAAAAGGTTCTGAAAAGGGCCATGAAGTTTTGTATTGAAGTTGTTCATTTATAAGTGCACGTGTACTGCTTCTAACTTTACAGTATTTTACATAGAGCGACTGCATATCTAACCTCCACAACGCAGTTACTGGGTAATACGATACCCCTTGGTAAGAATGGTTGTCAGACTTTCGGGCTTCTGACTTCCCGCAATGACTGTCAAAGATCCACGAACGACAGCCGGGACCAACGGCTTAACGTGCTTTCCGAGCAACGGACGGGTCTTTGTATGGTCACCCATCTACAGACCAACTGCGGCAAGTGTAGCTTAACCTGATCGATTGACCTGTGCGGATGTTATTATTTAGCCACGGGCCCCTTCCCCGGAGAACCCCCCCCCTTCCCCTTCTCCGGGAGAATCGATATAGATATAGATTAGGATAGTAAGGATACGAACAGAATGCGATACTGCTCATCCCTCATAGCAAATAGCGCGATAATTTGTACCCTACAGACTGACCACACATATAGGGAACATCTATGCAATGTTATTGAGGCCAAAGTACTAACTGGATCTGCCAGAGGAGAAACAGTCTTCGTGCCGCGTATACCATTGATACCAAATAATGACCTTCCGTTTGAATTTAAAAGATTGCAGTTAACTATTAATAAGTCACAGGGACAAACTCTGAAATTTGCTGGAGTTGTTTTGCGGCAAGACTGCTTCTTCGTCGGCCAATTTTATGTGGCTCACTCACGTATTAGCTCTCCAACTAGCCTGGTTGTTTTAGTGCCCGCTTCCGAATTAGTGAAAAACATTGTATATAGAGAAATACTGTAAAGGATTTAGGTAGATACCGGTCCTTTACTGTAGGTATTTCTTGACAGTATTCCTCAAATATCACACATAGTGGAGGACAATTAGCCATGAACAACGCTCTATATATATATTTTTTTTTTTTTTTTAAAACGTTGCCCCACACTAAGAATTTCTTCTTGTATCGTGGGTGCGTTTACAAACATAGAAACTCACATACACTAACACCCTAAAGCCATTTATAATTGTTATAATAATTCATAAATATCTAGGAAAAAGAATTTATACTCTAAGCAGACGAAGTAAAATAAAATAGTAACGAAGTCAAATCTTACATTGAATATTCGAGTCTGATGCCGAAAACATAGTTTTTAGAATTTTGGTATGTTTGTTTGAATGTATGTTCCGGTTTGCACAAAAACGGATGAACGGATTTGGATGATATTTGGCACACAGAGAGTTTATAACCTGGATTAACCTATAGGTTATTTTTTAATCCAGGTAGTACGTTCCCGTGGGATATTTTCCGACATCCACGCGGGCGAAGCCGCGGGCAAAAGCTAGTGAGTTTATATAATTGTTTATTTTATTTGACTTTTTAAGTCAATTTATTTTAATTTAACTTTAATTTATTGTTGACAAAATCTACTCATCACAATGTTTTTTTTATGAGTTGTATTGCAATATGTGGTTAGCTAGTGACCTCGACAATTGATCATATTATTTATTGTTATTAGTAATTAACTCTTTGTTTATTTATTTTACATCGATGGTGTTAGTTTATCATTTATAACTTCCAGTTACAACTATATGTAAGCGGGCACGCCCTTTATGCCTGGAGGCTTTTTTATTTAGATATTAAGTTCTGTTTACGTTTAGTTTTTTTATTTTGGCCTGAGTATAGTTCTCGATGATTTTGTTTGGTATATTGGCGTGTGCTAGCTAACATATGGATAATAATTTGAATTATGTTTTGTGTTGCGTAATGTAAATTATTTTTAATACTATTATATAGAACCCTTTTTTTTTGTTCTTCTAACTGAACAGACAGCTGTGCTGCTGGGGAGTTTGTTGCGCCACTTCTTCTTCCCAGCTAATGCACTAGGAAGTGGTGAAGGGTGGGCGTTTTGGGGGACTGTCTTATGTAACTTTGACGTTCGAAAAGTGCTGATTCTCAGCCTAGTTTGAATAAATGACTTTTGAATTTTAACGAAGTTCCTTATCGCGCGTTGCGAAAGGGGGCTAGATGGAAAAAATTACGACCAAAAGTTGTAACGACACTTTTTGCTATAGTTGTAAGCCGAGTGGCGTGCGCGTGTTTCTCTGTGTGTCTCTCTCTCAAAGTCAAAGTCGGATTCGGAGTCGAAGTCGTAGCCGAAGTCGAAGTCGGAGTCGAAGTCGGAGTCGAAGTCGAAGTCGAAGTCGGAGTCGAAGTCGAAGTCGAAGTCGGAGTCGAAGTCGAAGTCAAACAAACTGTAAATCCGAGTTTGGAAGAATACGACATACATAGTGCCGAGGATGATATCTCTGTAGATGAAATAATTGGTAACACTATAACTAATACTATAAATGATTATATTAAGTCTGGAAACGGCTGTACAAATATAAAGGAGAATACTAAGGAAAATGAGCACTTAACATTAAACAACATCAGCTTGCTACTAGATGCTAAACTGGATAAGATTAAATCAACAATACTAGCAGACGTTAAACAAACAATCCAAACTGAAATTAAAAATGCCATCAAAAATATTCAAAACGAGCATAGCGCTAACCATACGTTTAACACAGACCAAAATGCCTACAAAGAAGAAATAAATAAAGTCGATAAAAAAATAGAAAATATCCAAGAAAAACTTCAGAACCTAGAAAATTCTAAAAAAATTGTAATTTACGGATTAACAGAAGAATATCGTGAGACTGAAACAAACCTGTATGAACGCACGTCTACACTGTTTTACGAAATTATGGGTATAGATATAGATCCTTATATAGAAGACATTAAACGTATAGGGAAAAGAGGAAATAGAAGGCCTCTCGCTATTGAATTGATAAGCAAGAGAATAACCAATTACATACTGGAGAATGCAAGTGTCTTTAAGAATACTGCAATAACTATCGAAAAATGTATGGACAGGAAAACACTTGAGGAAAGGAATGAACTAAGACAAAACCTAATAAAGGCAAGAAAAAATGGAGATTATGCTATTATCAGAAGCAACAAATTATTCATAAATGGAAAAGAATTTATTAGTCCCAATAAACCTAAAACGGAAATGCTGCAAAACAAAAACCAAATGGAAAATAAAATCATAGAAGATATACCACCCGTCATAGAGAGAGAGCAAATACACCGACTCCACATTCGTACACCCAACAAAACCCCAGCAGCTCACCGCAAGAAGTAAATAAACCAAAAAATGTAATAAATAAGACATTTCGCTAATGATATTACGATAACCTTTCAAAACATACAAAGTCTAGGAAATAAGATAGATTTAATTGAACATTTATTACTAGAAAAAAATATTTATACTTTATCTTTATCAGAAGTATGGAGAGATAAGCATTTTTGTAACTCTGTATCGCTTCAAGGATATAAAATTGCATCCCAATTTTGTAGAAAAGCTAGAGAAGGTGGAGGTGTTTGCCTAATTATAAAGAAATATGTAAAA
Organism: Agrochola macilenta; assembly: GCA_916701695.1. Taxonomy (NCBI): domain Eukaryota; kingdom Metazoa; phylum Arthropoda; class Insecta; order Lepidoptera; family Noctuidae; genus Agrochola; species Agrochola macilenta. Next base: position 197,635 of record OU753554.1, on the reverse strand, counting down.
TTTATAGAAAGAATAGATATAGTAAACTATTCCAAAGAATGTATAATAGAAATTTGTGCAATTGAAGTCCCTGAATTAAACTGTATATTCATAGGATTATACAGACCTGATCGCCATATAAATATATTTTACGAACAGATGGAAAAGCTTTTAAATAGATTAAATACTAGAGATAAAAATAAATATATCATATTTGGCGGAGATTTCAATATAAATATTTATTTTTATTATTTACTCGAAAAAAACAAACAAACACAGAACCTTCTTACCTTGATGCGCTCACATAATCTTAAACAAATAATTCGCGAACCCACGCGGATAACAAAAAATACTTCCACTTGCATTGATTTACTTTTCACTAATTATAAACCCTTAATAAAGAAACAATATATCGAAGATTACGGACTTTCCGATCACAAATCTATTAACTTAAAATTAAATACAAACTACTTATATACAAACAACAACAAAATATGGTATAAACAAAAAAGATTATTCACAGATAAAATAATGATAAACTTTAAAAATGCATTAAGAGAAATTGAATGGGAAAAAACTATAAATACAAATAATAACGTTAACGAAAACTACTATACATTCATCACAACTATAACAAAGCTTTTAGATAAAATAATACCAAAACAAAGATTGAAATTAAAATCTAAAAAAGTTAAAGGATGGATGACAACAGGGTTAAAAATGTCATGCACACACAAAAGAGTACTAAGAATTATACTAAATGAATCTAAATCCAATATCATAAAAATATATCATAGCAAATTTAGCAAAATATTAAAACGTAGCATAAAACTTTCAAAGAAAATAGAATATACCAGACAAATGGAAAAGTCAGATAATAAAACTAAAACTATGTGGAATATTATAAATAACAAAACTGGCAAAACTAAGACAAGGCAATATGAAAATATATCACTAAAAGTAAACAATAAAACTACTTCATGCCCTAAAAAGGTATCAAATATATTTAACGACTTTTTTGCTACAGTAGGTGAAACAACAACAGATACAAATACAAATATTCCCTTAAAAACTGGACGTCCAGTAATGTACTCACCAACTACATCAATGTACCTTCGCCCAGTAAACCAAAAAGAAATACTTAGTATAATTAAATTAACAAAAAATAAGCATAGCTACGGAATAGACGACATACCCCCTATTTTAGTAAAACAATGTGCAGAAGAATTGTCAGCTCCACTCACATTCTTAATAAACCAGAGCTTTGAGCTTGGAGAATTTCCCGACTTACTAAAAATTTCCCTAGTAAAACCGATACATAAAAAAGATGATATTCACACTCCTAGTAATTATAGACCCATAGCATTATTGCCGACCTTTTCGAAGATCTTTGAAAAGGCTATGTGTAACAGACTAAACTTTTTTTTAGAAAAATTCAATATTCTTGATGACTGTCAAAATGGTTTTAGGAAGACAAGATCCACAACAAGTGCAGTTTATAAATATGTCCAAACAAAGAGAGAGAGAGCTTCCAACAAATAAATGACAAAAGGTATGCATTAGGCCTGCTACTCGATATGTCAAAAGCCTATGATAAAGTATCTTATACTATATTACTAAAAAAACTTTACGGTTCCGGTATACGTGGCCCTGCTTACAATTGGTTCAAATCATATTTAAACAACAGAAAACAAATAGTCCAGGTTGAACACCACAATATTAAAGATAGGGAGACAATAACAGTGCGGTCCCAGGTGAGAAATCTCACATGCTCCATCCCTCAAGGAAGCGTTCTGGGCTGCATACTATTTCTAATATATATTAATGACCTCCCAAAAATACTAAATAAACAAACTACATTACCAGTACTATTCGCCGATGATATCTCCATACTTGTGAAATGTGACAAAAATTGTGACCCGAATGCAATCTTACAAAATACTCTCCAGACGGTAACACTTTGGCTACAAGATCACAATTTAGAAGTTAACTATAATAAAACCAAAATGATACAATTTAGATCGTACAAAGCCCCCCCCCTAAGTACGAATGTAATTTTTAATGACACCCCTATAGAATTAGTAACTACATTTAACTTACTCGGTATAAACATAGACACACATCTCAATTGGAAAAAGCACATAGAAGTGGTGAAATCTAAATTATCTAAATTTACCTACGCCTTGTTTCAACTTGAGCACAGCACAAATACAGAAACAGCACTATCGGCATATTACGCCTTCGCAAACTCGTGGCTAAGTTATGGGGGAACATCGTCAATGCAAGCGAAGTATTTATAATCCAAAAAAAACGTGTCAGAATACTGGCTCATATTGACAATACCCAAAGCTGTAAGCCATATTTTGTTAAATTAAAACTCCTAACTTTACCTTCTATATATATATACATGACCTGTGCATATTTGTATTTAAAAATAGCAACATTTTTCCTAAAACAAAAGACATTCATAACTTAAACACACGCTTTAAAAATAGATTATATCTCCCACCCTCTCGGATCAAAATGCTTTACCATAGCCCATACTACATGGCAGTAAAAATCTTCAACAAATTACCGGAACAAATAAAAGAAGAACCCAAATTCAATAACTTTAACAGAAAATTAAAAGAATATCTTACACAAAAATGCTTTTACTCAGTCGCAGAATACTTAGAAAAAAATAATTAAAAAATATAAATAAATTAAATACAACAGCTAATACAAATTAATAAAATATAATAGTTAGTAAAAATTAATAAAATATAATAATAAATATAAATTAATAAAATATTATAATTAATACACATAAATAAAATAATTTAATAAACTCATGATATAATTAAAATAACTCCATAAACTTAATACTAGAAATAATTATATTTGTTAAACAAACTTGCACTGGGTGCTTGTTTTGTCTAATTTATTATTATATACTTAGGTACTTTTAAGTATATTATGTTGCCGTGCCCTAACCGGGTTTCATGTTGGAACTTACATAAATGTAACACCTAAATGTACACATGAATGCAATAAAGAGTTTGAGTTTGAGTTTGAGTTCATAATTTTAACGAATTATCGTGCAATAATCCAAGATGGCCGTTCCAGAACGCATTTGAACACAGAAGAGCGGATCACTGCGTTGTTTTGACAATGGACGACGACTTCCATTACTTCTAAATGTGTGTTAATTATTACTTCATGCACTTATTGAAAAAAGAATACTAGTCTACTCAGTCCGGAAACAACAAACAACGCACCACGCTAATTAGCGTGCTAAAACCCTTTGATGTACCGCCACCCGGGCGATAAGTGCTACGCAGCCCGATCTATCGCGACGATAGCCGATAATGGTTGGTCACATCTGCGTGTATCGTAGGTATCACTGTTTGAAGCTTCGTCACAATAGACACAGATGCGGCCCCAGTATCACGCTTTCACGCTAAAATGGCTTAGCAGATTTGAATGAAATTTGGCACATGGATAGACCACGACTTGGGTTAGGACATATGATTTTTTTATCCCGATAGTACGTTCCCGTGGGATAATTTCCGAACCCACGCGGGCGAAGCTGCGTGCATAGGTTAGTGTTTTGATAAGTAGTTTTAATGGCATAGTCATCAATGCATGTCAAGTATATTTGTTTAAGAAAATACACTTTTTTATTAAAATAACGTAATATTATTTTACTATAAGTGTGGATCTGCAGCGTTTTGTTCTAAAAACAGATTAAATAGCAGTATTTTCACAATATTACTGCACTTTAGTTAGTAACAATCATGGAAAAAAAACTGTGTAGTAAAAGGGGCAAAAAAAATAAAATGGGCATAATTGTAGTCTCACATGGAAAAACTAACTTAACAATGTTTAGTATTTTAGTTTTGTACATATCCTTTCACCTTGCATTCAAGGTTTTATCGAAAAGACTCTTTTGGGTATATTTTTATGGATTCTAAACTTTAAGCGCGTTTTTCTCGAATTCGCGTTTTTGCTGTTACTGCACTTTAGGTTCGGGAGGGCAGTATAGGTCAAACACATAAACATCCTTTTTTAGCGTCGCTGCAGTCGAGTTAAAAAGTCGCTTTTCGTGTCTGTCTGTGTGACCGCTTAGTTATTCTAAACTACACGGTTTTCATGCGGTTTTCACAATATTTTGAGAATTGATTTGTATAAAACATGCATTAAACACACATTACATTAATTCATTAACTGCGGTGAAATGTGTGTGTACTATGGGTACACCTCTGCCTAATCCTTCGGGTCTGCAGGCGTGATGTTATGTTACTCAAACTGAAATATAATAAAGAAATGTACGTTTTGTCAAGTCGTACAAACCGTGTGGAGCAGGGGCAGGTCGCTGGTTCATTTGTACAATCAAAATGCCATTGTGACTGTTCCTAAATTACCTTTTTTTTTCTTTTTTTTTTTGGGTGGGACATCATCAAATGACTCCTCCCGCTCTGGGCGGAGCGAGAGGGAGTGTCAGACTTTTACTGACTAAAACCCACCCGTGTTCCTTCCGTTGCCTGTGTGCCGGGGCCGCGATATCCCTTTCGGACAAACCCGCAACCCCAGCAGGTCCTAAATTACCCTAGGCTGATAAAATTGTGTTAATATTAGTGTTTGCGTCGGTTCCCATAAACTAAACTGCCTTGTCCCGACTTAGAAAAGCTATGGGACAAGGAGGGGTACACGGTGAATTTAATATTGGAAGTTACGGTTAGTAAACATAAGTATCATAATATTATTATGTGAAGCTAAAAAACAAGAGGGTATGCAAAAGTATATAATATAATATAATATAATGTTTCAGTATTATAAATGTTGGAGTACTAACGTCTCCTACTCTCACAGTTGAGCACCAATATCTGCAATAGAGACTTGATAAGGTGAAGAGGGTAAAGGGATCGATACGCTAATTGCGCTTTAAATCATTATTTTTAGCTACGTTAATTTGTCTGTTTTTAATGTACCCACTTCAGTGAGACCGGGACGTGGATTAGCGGCGTTGCGTCCCAATAGCGTGTCTCAATAAATAGTGTCGATTCAGTAATAGGCCTACAAACAGCCGGGTGGGGGTTTTAATGAGACACGGTAGTGAGAACGCTAGGGCGTTCTTAGAACGTCTACCAATTCAGTTTGCGGGTCAAATTCAAATTCAAATTATTTTATTTCACATAAACCTACATGGGCACTTATGAAACGTCAGGAGCTAGGTGCACGGTTCCAATTAGTCGTTTCCTATGGAGAAGAGCCGGCAAGAAACTCCACGGTTACTCTTTTAAAAATAATAGTTTTTTACAATATTTTCAAATAACACAGTGTAGGTCTTTCAACAAGTACCAGGTACATAACAAAATAGAAGATGGTCAATAAATCTACAGTCCACTAAGCCTACAGAGTTCTCACATTCACAAAATAGAAAAAAAAAATCTAAGTATATACTCGTAAAATATGAATAAATTAATAAAAATAAAAACCTATTTTAAACGAAATGACATGATTGCTATTACAACTGTAACAAATCTGAATAATTATCATGTACCTTTTATGTACATAAAAGTCACTAATAAAGTGTTGAAATTAAATTGTAGGTATAATGTCAAATATTAGGATGATTATGTCAAGGAAGAATGTAAAAAAAATATACGTGGTAATTTGGGAGCAGTTAATAGACTCTTACATAATATGCAGTTAATGATCTACCAGGGAAGCCACATGTGCAGAAGGAATTATTTCCAAACTTCCTTGTCTTCAACGTAGTCTTTAATTATATACTATGCTTTCTCGATAAGGACACGTTTGATGTGGGTTTTGAACTTCCTATCGCTAAGTTCTGTAACCGACTTTGGCAACTTGTTATAAAAGCGGATACTGTTTATAAGAAATGACTTGCTTGTTTTAGTTAATCTAAATTTGGGTATCACAATTTCATGTCTACTACGTGTATTTATATTATGGAAATCGCTTCTTATTTTGAAAAGTCCTAAGTTTTTGCGAACATATAAAATAATTTCTAAGATATAAAGAAAAGGCAGAGTCAGTTTATCAATTTCTTTGAATTTGTTTCTAAGGGACCGCGAGCACCCATTTTATAGATAGTGCGGATTGCCCTCTTTTGTAAAATGAAAATTGAATCTACGTCAGCTGCCGATCCCCACAGCAGAACGCCATAAGACATAATACTGTGAAAATAAGCAAAGTATACTAACCTAGCTGTGGCTATATCAGTCAACTGCCATATTTTTCTTACTGCATATGCAGCTGAGCTTAATCTTGGTATATCATGGTATAGCTGGGTACTTGGTGAAGCCTAACCCGACTCCCTGGAAAAATGTGTCAACAAGCCTCACGCAAGGTATTCTGACGAAGACGTTTTCGAATACAGGAATCATCACTAAAGTTTGGATGTTTTATAATGCAATTACAGATTGGCTTTATAGCCTAGATCAATTCCAAATGACCTGTGAGTGTTTATGGCTCTACCTTCCAAATGTGGTGCGTCAGCCCAAGGTCAACGGTCGTCAAAAGTTAGGAGCGTTACTGCTCAATGTCAAGTATGGTGGAAGGCCTTCGCCGTTTGCCAATAGCCAAATGCAAGTGACAATAATCTGCCAAGGTATGGATTAGGATATGGACACGTAATACACGAGAATGTAACATTAGTTATAAAACACGATCTAAATGTATGTGTTTAGTGACAAGAACTTTAAATTAACATTATACTCGCTATCTTGCAACAGCCCATTCGGACATGGCCAATGGCTAAATATCACTAGCCTAGGATATTACGTCTGCACCCTGCCGTGGTCTCCAACCAAGTTCCTTGACTTTATTCTTCAGTCTCCCAAGTTCCTAAAACCTCACGCGTTCAGCTTCACCCCAACCGATGGCTACCACATGGCGGCGCCGACATTGTCCGTTGCGCTGGGTTTATTCCAGTGTTTCTTAGAATTCGTAGAAAGTGCCAGCTCGCTTCCCATAAAATATAAATGGAATGGGTTTCTATATTACCTATTTTCAATTTTAAAGAAATTAGATCTTTTGTTATTAATTAGGGTAACGTGTGGAGCTGTCAGACCATAAAGTTGAGATATTTAATGTGTTTCCGATTTAAACTGTGTGCTGGTTTTAAAATAAATATAATAAATGTCACACAGTCACACCATCGAGCCTGTCAGAGGTAACTCGTACTCAGACAGTATTTACTATCAATGAACGAATAGCGATGACATGCCTAGTTCTAAAACATTCTACCTAAGTCAAAGTCAAACAATTTATTTCAATTAGGCACATAAAAGGCATTTTAGAACGCCAAAATTTACAAATAATTGAATTGATTCTAGTCGCCCCTTCCAGAAGGTAGTTCTTGTATGGAGAAGAATAGGCAAGAATCTCCACCATTACTCTTATAAGTAAATGTTTTTACAATATTTTATATACATTAGTTATATAACTATATGTGAAGACGATGCATCTAGAAAAAGATTACTATACCACGATAGGTAAAAATTATGAAACATGAAGCAATGACAGATAAATTAATTATGTGATAGATACATGATGCTCACATATTTACAACCATTGCAAAATTATACGATATTCATAACATTTTAACAAGTAATACTAATAGGTCAGTGTGTGAGTTCAAGTAATCACAGAATTTAAAATCAGTGATAAAATAAATAAATGAATTATACAATAATTAAATTAGTAGCACCCAGTTTGATTTTGTCTAGTCTCTAAATTGTCCCATGGAGCAGGACCAGCTACTTTTAATATTAGTTTTAAATTTACTTTCATAATTATAGCATAACATATAACACAGTACCCCATAAAAGATGTATGTACTTTAGATAATCTGAAAAATGGTTGATCTATTTAATCTTTATTTCTAGTATTAAAATTATGTCTATCACTTATTTTATTAAAAACATGTAGATTTCTTATTATGTTATGTTAGATTTCTTATATAAAAAATATTTTCATAAGTGGATTGGCAAGGTACCGTTATAATATTAATCTTTTTAAATAGTTCCCTGAGATATTCGCTGTGATGTAGATTATAAATGGCTCTGACAGCCTAATCACAACCTTCTTAACTATTTTTGCAAATCTTACAAATCAAAATGAAAGTGTTATAAATGATAAATGATTTTATTTCTGTAAGTGGGTTTGGACAAAACACTTTTACACGTCAATCATATTTTTTAAACTAGATGAGGTCGGCGTTTCCTATCTGACTACTCCGAGAAGAAAGGCCGAAACAAACTCAGAGGTCACAGTCTCTTTTAAAGTCCAGACATAATCTTGGTCAGATCATGTGAAGATCATGTAGATTGGTGTCTGAGATGGTCTTTTGAGGAAAGAACCACACAGATTGAGAGGACCTGTCCAGTCAGTGCACGCATTTGTCAGTGACCGTGCAGCTCAACTCAGGGTTTAAGGAGCTCAACGATTCGACGAACAATACCAAAGAAACGACGTTTGAGTAGGCCGCATAAATTACTCAAGCTGCCAGACCGTGATAAAAACTAAATAATAAAATAAAAGGAATGACCCACATAGTCTTCACAATTATTAAAACAATATAATACTTTAAAAAGTAAATATTCATGTTATTGTATATATAAAATTCATTAATGTCAATGTGTATATAAAACCCAGAAATAGTCTTGGTCAGATCATTGAAGGACCATGTAGATTTGTGTCTCGAATGGTCTTTTGAGGAAAGTATTATACAGATTTGAGTGGACCTGTCCAGTCAGTGCACGCATTTGTCAGTAATCGTGTAGCTCAACTCAGAACTTAAGGAGTTCAACGACTCGACGAACAATACCAAAGAAAGGACATTTGGGTAGGCCACATAAAGTACTCAAATTGCCAGATTATCATTAATAATTACTGAGAAAAAAAAAAAAAATATGATCCACATAGTCCTCACCTTCACAATAATATATATAAAAAAAATAAAAAATATGTATATATTATACTTCACAAAGTAAATATTCATATAGTGGTAAAATAAAAAAAATAAAAAATTGGAGCAGCTTAATCCCAGGCCTTTTTGTCCTCAACGTAATCTTTAATGGTATAAAACGCTTTCTGGCACAACTTACGTTTAATGAATGATTTGAATTTATTAAGGCTTAGATCTTGTACGTGGCTTGGGAGTTTATTTTAAAAGCGTAGATACATTGACATCTGAACGAGCTACCTATTTTCTTGAGCCTTGTTGTAGGTACTACAAATTTGTGTTTGTTCCTAGTGTTTATCTTATGGATATCACTATATTTTTTATACAATCTTATATTTTTATGGGTATATAAAAGATTTTCAAAAATATACTGAGAAGGCACAGTCATTACATTAATTTCCTTAAATTTTTCTCTGAGAGAGTGTCTCGGGCTTAATTTATAAATTGATCGAACGGCTCTTTTCTGCAAAACAAAGATAGTTTGAATGTCGGCGGCATTTCCCCACAACAAAATACCGTACGACATTACACTATGAAAATAGCTAAAGTACACTAAACGGGCTGTCTCTATGTCAGTTAAATTACGATTTTTTCTAACAGCATAAGCTGCGGAGCTTAGCTTTTTTGACAATTTATCTATATATATATAAAGTAAGTTGTTATAAATAAACATGATATTGCAATATAAGTTAGCAAAGATAAGGTGTTATCGATCCACGTTATAAATGTAACAGGTACGCGGCGTGGTGTCGTTTGATCCGGTGCAGCCAGCCGAGCGACGCAGCCGAGCGACGCAGCCGAGCGACCGCGCGGCGGCGGCCGCATGGCGCACGTCACGTGAGGGGGCGCCATGCGCGCGCTGTTGCCGCTGCTGGCCGCCCTCACCGCTGCCACTCCCGGGCCCCCCGCACCCCCAGCGCGCCCTCCACTCGCGCTCGTTCTGCGAGCCGCCTGCGACGCGCCGCTGCGTGCCGTCTTTGACGAGGCGCGCTTGCTCAGCTATGAACCGGCGCGCTTCCTCCTCGATCGCTACCGCGTGCGGCTTCTGAGCTACGAAGGTGAGGAGGTGCGACGATCTTAAATTACCATAGTTCCAGCTTCTTATCTCTTAACAAACATGCGACAGCCACCGGCCCACTCCCTCTCACAGAGAGGAGGCCTGTTGTATTGGGAACATTATTACGATGCAACAGAACGTTTATTAAAACCCTTAAGGTAACGTTTACTAGCATGGAACAATATACAGTTAAGACACACGATCACGTCACACTCTAACTCTCACCGACACACCCACACATACTCACCCACACACATTCACATACACACCCACATACACACACACGCACATACTCACTCCCAAAACAATATTAAGCCACTTTTGCTACCAGACTTTGTTTTACTTTAGTTTTTAATTTTATTAATTTGTAAGAGTTTTATTTTGTACTAACAACCTGTTTGTTCATTGAATACGGTCATAGATGTGCGAGTTGTCCGATGGAGGGTAAGCCTGGTGATCTGTAATACAGGTTTTACCTACAACAGACACCAGTCTCTACGAGGGCTGCACTAAAAGTATCGGGAATGGAATATTTCCACTGTTCCTGTCATATTAAAATCTCGTATTAAGGTGTTACTTTGACTTTGTACTGTGTTTTTGATTACGAGAGAACAATAAATTATTCTTATTCTTCTATTAGAGGCTGATTATATCTCATATCATAGATTCATCAAATATTGTTCACGATCAGACACGTGCGGACCTGAATGGAGAGTGTCGGTGACCCAGCGTACCCTCGCTACACTGAGCGTCGGCGGCTCGGTGCTGAGCGCGGGCTGTCCCGGCGCGGACGTGTGTAGCGCGCTGACGGCGGCGGCGCGCGTGCTGCGGCGGCCGCGGCCAGCGGCATGCGCGGTCACGGAAGCGCGCGGCGTTGCGGTGACGCAGCTGGGCACGCGCCTGCGCTGGCGACGCGCGCTACTGCCGCCGGCCGCGCCGCGATCCGAGTGCGGCGCCGCGCTGCAGGAGGCAGCGCACGCCCTAGCGGCCTCCGGTGTGGCTGTGCGCCGTGCGCCTCTCTCGCCTGATGAATTTGCGCGTCAACCTGACAGTTAGTTAAATTCAGGAAATTGAGACTGGTCTTAAGCCTAGCCCGCACTGCAAATTTTATTCGCGCGAAAGTATTTTCGCAATTCATGGTATCATATGGAGCTACACGCACGAGATTTTAAATTCGAGCGGTAAAAAAATCTGTGGTTTGATACAGATTTGGCGCGGTGCTGTGCAAACTAAATTCGCGCAGATATTTTGCGGAGTATGGGGTTGTAATATGCCGCATGCTCTCACCGCTCAGTAGTACATCGCTATACGTAGTAGACCTTTCAATACCATTTTCCGGGATACCTATCGAGTTCTTTGCTGTTTCTGCTGGAAAATTTAGAGATAGAGAATAGAGATTTAGAGGAGCTCGTGGCTAAGTAACAACAGCCGCACTGGTCGATCCATCAGGTTAAGCTAAGCTTGCCGGGGTTTTTCAGTGGATGGGTGACCATCTTTACATACCGAGAATCATCCGTGCCTCGGAAAGCACGTTAAGCTGTTGGTCCCGGCTGTCATTCCTGGATCTTTGACAGTCGTTACGAGTCGTCAGAATCCCGAAAGTCTGACACCAGTCTTACCAAGGGGTATCGTATTACGCAGTTACTGGTGGAGGTCAGATAGGCAGTCGCTTCATGTAAAATACTGGTATTCAGCTGCATCCGGTTAGACTGGAAGCCGACCCCAACATAGTTGAGAAAAGAAAAAGTAGGCAGATTGATTGAGTTTCAGATTAATTTTATTTTTGTATTTCATGCTCAATAAATAATCAATATTTATATCACATGTCGTTCGTGTTTGTTTAACTTTTTTATATCATTATTATCAAGATTTTTTCAAAATTTCACTACCCAAACAAATTTTAGCAACCTTTTTTATACCAATGCAATGTTTGGAATGATTTTAGTACGCACATTTTCATTTGGTCAAATTTTTACTTGTCAGAATATTATCAAGGATAATGTCATTTAGCCATTTAGTCTTTAATCAAATGATTTATTACAGCAAACAATCTTTACACAAGTTTGGTCAGTTAGTTATGGAACTAGTTAGAGTAGGCTAATTATTAAAAAAAAATGGTTAGGTTAGGTTAAAACTGTGACCTCCTACGAGCGGCCGGCGAGCCAGAACTAGATTATCTATATAGTATGGAAAAAAACAGGCTACCCGAAACTGAACTAGTTAGACGAGATTAATGATAAAAAAATACTACTAACTAAAAAAAAAATACTACCAGAATAGTTAATATTAATATTTCCTTTATTTCATTTTAAATACTTATAAATTAAATTATTCTTTCATTTTAAATATTAGAATATAAAAAATTAAAACATTTAAAAATAGTAGCCCACCGGTATCGGGAACAGGGTTCAAGCTATCGGCGGTCAGGGCTCCAGAGAGAGGAACCTCCTGACAATGCGAGCCGTGTCCAGGAATACCGCTTTCTGAATCAAGCCCTTGATCCAGCTGTCCAACGAGAGCCTGCTTAGGTGTTGGTCGAGGCTCTTGGCAACTGAGCCATTGGCTGATACGACTATCGGCACAATGAACGCTGAGTCCACATCCCACATGTCGACAACCTCGTGAGCCAAGTCAAGATACTTGATTTGTTTATCATTCTCAGTTTTCACGAGGTTCCCGTCATACGGGACCGTTATGTCAATAATCATTGTGCGCCGCTCTACTCGATCCACTACCACTATATCAGGTTAATTGGCAACAATAGTCCTGTCAGTGATGATGGATCGATCCCAGTACAATGTGATATTTCCATTTTTGAGAACTGGGTCGGGCACATACCTGTAATAAGTACGGCACTTCCGATTCCACAAGATTGTATTTCAGAGTTAGTTGCTAATGGATAATCCTGGCTACAAGGTTGTGTCTATGCAAGTACTCTTCGTTAGCTAGACGAGAACAGCCGGAGATAATGTGTCGGATTGATTCTCCCGGACGGTGGCATGCCCGACAGATGTCAACCATGCCGTCTTTCACAATAAATCTACGGTAGTTGTTCGTCATGATAACTTCGTCCATAATTGCACAGACAAACCTTTGGTTTCCCCAAAGAGGTCACCAAAACGCAGCCAGGCTACGGATGCTAGAAAATCTACATCGGGTCCATGTAGGGCCCGGAAAAAGCGTCCGTGAAGCTCCTTACTCTGCCATACCTCCCTGCGATCGTTAGTGTCAAGCACTACAGGTTTGCGCCAGTTCTCTTTAGCCATGGAGAGCGGGGTGAGGCCCTTGTCCACCGCGACCACATCTCGATGCATCCCCACGTCGGCTTCTAGGAAATATTCCCTGAGACTGCATATCTCGCGATTGTGGAGGGTCTTAGCGTTTAAAAAACCTCGACCTCCACACTTTCGCAGGGTATACAGTCTCATTACCGATGACCGTGAGTGGTGCATTCGATATGCAGTCAGCAGCGTACGGACCCTCCTATCCAGGGCGTCGAGTTCGGTCTGAGTCCATTTGAGTATCCCGAAAGAGTACATCAAAAGTGGCATGACCCAACCGTTGAAGGCACGCACCTTGTTCCCGCCTGATAGAAAACTATTAAATACTTTCTTCAGGCGGCCAAAGAAGCGATCCTTCAACGATTGCTTCATGTCAGCAACATTGATGCCCAATGTTTCCTACATACCCAAATACTAATAGGTTTCGGATGCGGAGAGGGCTCTAAGGTTTATGGAAGCCGCTCTCCCCTCAGAAGCAATCTCCCCTCGCTTTACATGCATGACCGCACATTTGTCCACACCAAACTCCATCCTGATGGCTCTACTGAAAGTTTCAGTGACTTTCAGAAGCTCCATTGCAATTGCAAGTTGTTGGGGGCAAAGAGTTTTAGGTCATCCATGTAGAGGAGGTGAGATTTATTTGTTATTCCAACTGAAATATTTGACTACATAAAAATTGGTAAAAGAACTAGTTGGTAAACAAGTTTTGTTTAAACGTTCACTTGAAAAACATTAGGTGTTGTTGGCTACACATTTATTCCTACTCCCATTTTAGTTTTAAGTTCTATACCGTAATATTGTAATGTGTAACTGTTTATTTTCCCAAATAAAATAAAATAGACAGCCTTCAACACAATATTTCGTTGCAGTTGTGATCCTGTGTGCCTCTCGCGGTGCGGGCGCCGCGGTGTCGGCGGGCGTGGCGCGCGGGGCGGGGGGCGCAGGGCCGCCCGCGCTGCTGCTGCACGTGGAGGAGTGCCTCCCCCCGCCCCGCAACGCGCTCACCTCGTCCCGTTCTCTGCCGAATAAAACTACCGACGGTTTCCGATTAAGCAATATCAGTTTAGTTTTAAGCAAATCGCTAAACGCGGAAAACAAAAGACAAACGTCCGATCAGCTACCGGCTGGTCATAGAAGTCGAAATCTGTCAGATAATTATGAAGGGCATCATAAAAAAAAAAATGCAAAAATAGACTCCGTCCAGTTAAAATCGAAGCGTGATACTCACAAAGAATACCAGGATCAGGATCCAGGGTACAAATATGAAACTAAAGCTACGAAATCATCGAATTCTGATTACCATACAGTGAGGCAGCCCGGGCGCGAGCCAGCTCGTGTGGTTCGCTCTGACTCCAGAACGAACCGAATCGACTCATTTTTGCCTCAAATTGAAATTGCGTTTTTTCGACGCTTGCTGCTTCTTTCTGATGAACAGCTCTTGGAGCACTCCTACACAAATGATATAGCTATATATGACCAAATAATCGAAGCAATCGAGATCGAGTCGAAATCTGAGCGCACCCGAATGGAATTCATCGAAGTAGATTTTCATCTATATGAACGATCAAACAAGACATCTTCCACTTGGAGCCATGCAGCCGTGCTCGCGACGACTTTCTCTAGATCTCTCGACCTCTTAGACGAGCGAGAGAGCGCCGTGCGCCTGGTGAACGTGACGGTGGCGCTGGACAGCTGGAGTGCGGGCGCGGCACGCGTGCCCGCACCGCGCGAGCCGGGCGGCGCGGCCGCACTGTCAGCCGTGCTGGCGTGCGGCGCACTGGCGCTGGCTACCAGCACGGCGCTGCTGCTGCGCTGGGTCGCCACACGCCGCCGCCGCCACCGCCGCCGCCGGGACGCCGTGCTGGCGCCGCTCGACTTCATCTTCCCGGTGGACGAGCGGCGTCGCGTGGGCGAGGGCATGGAGACCATGCTCTCGTGTTGGCTGCAGCAGCTACACGAGTTCGGCGGGCCCGAGCTCGAGCGCCCTGACCTGCTCAAACAGCCGCCGTGTGTCCCGCCCCGTGCTCCCTCCGCACCCTCCTCCACGTGCAGCGTCAACCGTGTCGCCGTGGACCGCCGCATCCGATACAAGGTACTTTTGGTACAGCCCCGTTATCTAATAGCCTTGATATTTTCGTTTAGTAATAGATATCGCCCGTGACGTCACTTGTGTCTCAGGGAGACGTGGTGCACGTCAAGTACTTGCCGGCGACCGCGGGACTTGAGCTGAAGCGCAAGGCTACCGACGTGTTACTGGTTATGCAGAATCTGCGCCACGAAAACTTAAACCCTTTTATTGGTAACTATACACAATACGATCTACGTAAACTCCTTAGTAAAAATGAAGGAGATACAATAATGCTTTTTATTGGAATGTGCCTAACATGAGGGTGTGCGCTGGGCAGGATGCCTGTGTGAGCTGCGGCCGGCGCTGGTGTTCGACCACTGCTGGCGCGGCTCGCTTGAGGACGTGCTAATGGCCGACGACATCAAGCTGGACTGGACGTTCCGCCTGTCGCTGCTGACGGACCTGGTGAAGGGCATGCGCTACCTGCACGCGTCGCCGCTGCGCGTGCACGGCCGCCTGTCGTCGCGCAACTGTGTGGTGGACTCGCGCTGGGTGCTGCGTGTCACGGACTACGGCCTGCCCGCGCTGTTTCACGCGCAAGGCCTGCCGCAGCCGATCCGGACAGCCAGAGGTTCCTATTTTCAAACAGACCGTCGATACACCTTTAGGAACACCAAGCACCGGGTGCAGTGCGGTGCAATCGTTGTGCTCTGTGTGCTGCGATTTATTTACAACAGGTGACCCGACAGACGTTGTCCTGTCCAAACAATAATTTTCCCGAATTTTAAGATTTTCCGGGCAGCTTTTCCAATTTTTCTTTAAATTAAAACCTACTACAACTACTACAACGAACGGACTACAACGAATATTTTAAAACAATAATTGCCAAGTTGATTCAGCCGCCGTTCTCAAGCAATGCGCTTATCAACGAACAGCATTTAATTTTTATTTACTCGTATATAAAACTCTATGATTTCGCTTCGGGCTTCGACCGGGTGAAAGTCGAACAAAATGCAATTATTTGGGTACTCTAGGGTTGAACCTACTAAAGGTACAACTATAGGGTACCCAAAGAATAGCTCCTCCTGTTCAATTATTTCATTCACAGTAGTTAAATAATTGACTAACTGGGCGACCGTCGAACCAGTCAGAATACCTCGTTGAAGATTCTTTTTGTACAGATTTACTATGGACGGCTCCGGAGCTTCTTCGTGAGTGTAGCGGCGACGTCCGCGGCACCCAGCCTGGCGACGTTTTCTCGTTCGCCATAATCATGCAAGAGGTGATCGTGCGCGGCGAGCCCTACTGCATGCTCGCGCTCACGCCGGACGGTAAGAGAGGTGCGTGGGGCGCGCGGGTGCGAGGTGGGCGCGGGAACTCACGCTCGCCCGCTCGTTTCAGAGATCGTGGAGAAGGTGTCCCGGCCGCCGCCACTGATCCGGCCGTCCGTGTCCATGGGCGCAGCGCCGCCGGACGCCGTGAGTGTCATGCGCCAGTGCTGGAGTGAGGCGCCCGACCTGCGCCCTGACTTCCACCGCCTGCACGACATCTTCCGGCACCTGCACCGCGGCAGGTGACGTGTACTCCGCGTCACGTTCTAACCGAAACCATTTCGTGCAGACCATGTTGATACCTATATATTTCTTTTGTTTTTCAGAAAGGTCAACATAGTTGATTCAATGTTTGAAATGTTGGAGAAATATAGCAATAATCTAGAAGAGCTGATAAAGGAACGGACAGAGCAGCTCGACATGGAGAAGAAAAAAACTGAACAACTTCTGAACAGAATGCTACCCAGGTATGTCTCCATCATCAACCAGCCGAAACTCCACAAGATGAATCTAAATCAAATCCGTAGTTGGGATGAATTTATCCCAAGAACAAACTTAACATTGCAGTTTCAAAAACTTGTTCTCCCTTATGGAATGTATGGGAGAACATGTTTTTCAAGTTGGTCAATTATTACTCGTTAACCTGTACAGCCTACTTAGCTGTGATAGTTTTCCTTTTAATTTCGTTAAATATACCACTGCTGTGAATTTTTTCAAGTCCAAGTACAAGCAGGGGACGACACTGGATTTTAACAAAAATTTGCAGTTAAAGCTTAATATTTCGCAAACAGATCCCTGAATCCAAAAATGGTTTTAGCAAACTCCCAATATTGAACGACCTTTCTAACGATACCCCACACTATGGGATAGATGAGAAAAAAAAAACTCATCTACACTTTACGTATAGGGGAGGTACCAAAAAAAAAAAAAACTTGATTTTATTTTACTACTTTGACGGCGTGATTAATATGTAAACTCGTACCCATGCCAAATTACTGCTTTCTAGCACTAACCGTCTCTGAGCTAAGCCACGGACAGACAGACATACAGACAGACAGACAGAGAGACGGACATGGCGAAACTATAAGGGTTCCTTGTTTACTACGGAACGCTAAAAAGCCTAATAAAATGCAATTTTTTTTTCATATCTTTTGCTACGAAACTGCTACGAGAGCGCTACGACACTGCTACGAGGGGCATATTGAAATGTTCGCGGTGAATTAGTATATAATAAAAAACAAGCCAAAAAATGTTTCCATGTGCGTTTCATACTTGTGAACTTTCATACTTCATTGGAATGATTTGGGAAAGTAATTAAAAGTTCACTGAACGAAACTTAAATAGTGACGTAGCATCTTTGTAACCCATAAAAAAAAACATTTAGGTATTCTAATTAATTAAAATCTTAAATTAATTCAACGACAGACAACACAGCGTAAACTGCTCTGGGTCTAGAAGCATGTTGAAATGAAATTTTCATGGAATTTTTAACATGAAAGAGTACCTGTAGCGAAAGTGAGCACTAAGGAAGGACTTTTAAAAATTCCCACCGTAATGGAGTTAATGGGGATGAAAAGGAGACGTTGGAAGTTCATAATTTTTGCCGATGGAAAATCCCATCGGACACGCGGCTTGTGTTTACAAACGGCAATAAAAGACAAATTCTGCTTGGAATTCCGGAGTTGGGCGTGTAACCGGTGCAACTAGGTATGAGATCCTAATTCGAAAAACAAATGAATATATCCTATGGATGCCCAAAATTGAATATTTTTACATTAACTTGAATTTTCCAAACAATTATTTATCCTAATTCGATTTTATTAAATACTAGCTGCGCGCCGCGGTTTCACCCGCATCCGTCTCGATCCCGTACGAATATTGGGATAAAAAGTATCCTGTGTCCTAACCCAAGTCATGGTCTACCCATCTACAAAATTTCATCAAAATCCTTACAGCCGGTTTAGCGTGAAAGCGTAACAAAACAATATTCAAACTCATTTTCGCATTTATAATATTAGTTAGGAAGATGGGTGCAGTCGAATACCCCTACATGATTGTCGTGGATATTGGCAGGTCGGTGGCGGAGCGGCTGATGCTGGGGTCGCGCGTGGAGCCCGAGGAGTTCTCCGAGGTGTCCATCTACTTTAGCGACATCGTGGGCTTCACGGCGCTGGCGGCGCGCTCCACGCCCGTGCAGGTGGTGGACCTGCTCAACGACCTCTACACCACCTTTGACGCCGCCATCGAGCAATACCGCGTCTACAAGGTACCCTCACCGGCGCGCTGACCCTGCCCTCGTAGACGTTCAATTATAACACTTGCTGATGGAACCCTTGGTGAACATCTAACGGCCGGATGTTTCGGCCATACAGATTGAGTACATATTATTTTGAACAATGAGTGGGTACCGGTAGTACTCGTACCTGCGACTAGTTAGTTCTCAGTGGGCAGTATGTGTGGCGCAGGTGGAGACGATCGGCGACGCGTACATGGTGGTGGGCGGGCTGCCGGTGCGCACGCACGAGCACGCGGAGGCCGTGGCCACCATGGCGCTGCATCTGCTGCACCTGGCGGGCCGCTTCCGCCTGCGCCACCTGCCCGACACGCCGCTGCACCTGCGCATCGGCCTGCACTCCGGGCCCGTGTGCGCCGCCGTCGTGGGCCTCACCATGCCGCGCTACTGCCTCTTCGGCGACACCGTCAACACCGCGTCGCGCATGGAGTCCACCGGTCAGCTGTTTGTCTCGCTCGTGTCCGCGTGTGCCTACGTGTGACACGCACGGTTACGAGCGGTGTGTGCACTCTGCAGGCGCGGCGTGGCGCATCCAGGTGTCGGCCACGACGGCGGAGCGGCTGGCGGCGGCGGGCGGCTACCGCCTGCGCTCGCGTGGGCTCATTCAGATCAAGGGCAAGGGCGCCATGCACACGTACTGGCTGCTCGGCAAGGACGGCTTCGACAAGCCGCTGCCCACGCCACCCCCTCTACAGTTAGTTAACTATTTTAAGTGTCCGTGTTCTTTTACCGCGGTAAAAGTCGTCGCGAAGTCGCGGTTTCACCCACATAAGTCTCGATCCCGCAGGAATATCGGGATAAAAAGGTCATGTGCCAAATTTCATACAAATCCGTTAAGCCATTTTAGCGTGAAAGCGTAACAAACAATCAAACAAACATTCAAGAAATCAAATCTTTTCTCTTTATAATATTAGTTTAGACAAGTACGTAGGTACAGTCAGCATCAAAAGTTGATGACCACATTTAGATTTTCAAAATCGCTGTACACCGTATTCACTATTAGCACTTCACTTCACTATACAGCGATTTTGAAAATCTAAATGTGGTCATCAACTTTTGATGCTGACTGTACCTAATAGCAAAACAATCAAGATCACGATCCACCGATCGTGTGACGTGTGATCTCGGACCGTGATCGAGATTGACTGTCTACGCGCCGCCTTATTTATGTTGTCAGATCTGAAGAAGTGTTATTTGAGGTTGAAGGTGAGAATGAGAGCGAGTCGTCTCCGGCCCCCAGTTCTCCGCCCGCGCCCCGCCCCACGCACGTCGAGCGCCAGCGTTCCGACCCCACCAGCACCCCGGACAAGCAAGGTGTGCCACTCAACACTGGCCTCTACATACTGTACATTATATCAGCTTGATTGTACAATTTGATTTACAGCATGGCAGCGGTCTGGCGCCGTGTCAGCAGACAGCAGCCCGCCGCGGCGGGCGCGGCGCTCCGCGGACTGCGGCGACACGCGCGACTCCCGCGAAACCCACGACACCCGCGACACGCGGGTGTCGCGCGCGTCGCTCGCTCTGCCCGCCGGCGACCACAGCGCACAATACTCGCGTTACAGGTGCTTCCACTAATTCAATTCTGCAAGCATTAAATTTGTACCACAACACGTGATCACAGTCTCTAAATAATCGAAAAATATGCAAATTAATATATGTGATGAAATAATGAATGTGGAGGATTATGGCCAACTCCCTCTCGCAGAGAGGAGGCATGTGTCCCAGCAGTGGGAACTAATAGGCTGATTATATTAAGTGGGTGAATATCATCCAGGTGCCTGGGAAGCGGGAGGCGCCCGCTGCGACGTCAGTGGTCCTTGGAGCGCGGCGACTCGCTGGCGGCGGCGGCCGCGGGCGCGCCGCCTGGGCCCGCGTCCGCGCCGCCCTCGCCGCCCGAGCCGCTGGCGCTGCTGGCAGGCGCAACGCCGCGCGCGCCGGCCGCGCGGTACCGCACGCGCCCCGAGCGCGACGCGCCGCCACCGGGGCCGCCGGGGCCGCCGGGGCCACTGTAGTAGACGTTCTGTCGCTAGATCGACAATAATTTTTGTAGACGATTCTTCTCCGCCCGGCCGCAGCCACCGCCGCGGAGTTCGGCGGACATTCTTCGGCGAGCGTCGCGGCTGGCGCGCAGTTGCGGTCGAAGACGGTGCCTGTCAATATACATTTTTACTATAGTATCTAGGGTTCGAATTGTGATTCATAGCGGATGATAGCTGTATTTTTGAAATTTTTCGGGTATCTAAATAAATTAACTACCTATGTCTTCATTGTTTCTTTCACTCACCCTAAAACTAAACTTCACAGGAGACGGGGTAGAATAAATAACAACAAGATTGATTAGAAACGGCAGCTGCAGCGTCGAGTACTTGATACGTGTTGTGTGGGCGGCGTTGGCAGACAGAATGACGCCATGTTTTTTTATTTTTTTTATGTAGCGCGTCTCGTAGCTGACCACTAAGGTCATGACTACTCAACCGGTCAATCCTGTGGCTGCCTTAAGCTTCTACACTCAAAGCCTCCAGCCAGGGGGACGCCATGAATAGGCGCGCTGGCCTTTTATAGCTTCGCATCGTGTAGGTGGCGCTTAGTATGACCATTGAAGCGCTCAGTTTAGGAGGGCCAATATATTTATTTGACCATACTATGTTTATGTGTATATGTGTGTATGTATGTAACGTTGCAGCTATTTTTATTTACGTAGTATTTGCATATTACATACATGTTTATTTAGTTCTTATAAGATTACAACTGGAATGTTTTAATTGTGTGTAGACGACTTATAAGATCCCAAGTAGATCTTTTAGTGTTTAATTGAGCTTGAGCTCTTTACATACGAGTATTTGCCATCCAGAAGACGAATTAATAGGAAACAAAGGTTAAAAGTACAGCCTAATAATTCTAATAGGAAACATGGTAAAAACATAGACTTACATAACTACTACAAACAAAGAAAAATCAAAACTTACTTAATTCTAATTAGATTAAACAAATAAAAACTTACTTAATTCTAATTAGATCCGATGACTGCTACAGAACATTTAACGCAGACCACGTTCAAAATTTTTTTTTTTTTTTTTAATAATAAAAAAGGACTACGAGTATAATAACTATCTTAAATGACTAAAGCTGTTATTTACAATCTCCCCCTCGTGCGCAAGCACCGAAACATATTGATTAGTCCGTTGTTGTTAACACGCTGAGGAGAGAGGCCGCGGCCGGGCGACGAATCAAGCCGGCGGCTGTTCTGATCTCGGTGACTCTGACCCGTCCATCTGGACCTGGGTAGACATTTGTTACTTCTCCTCGTGGCCATACTCCTCGAGGCATCGTATTATTTACTATCATGACAATGTCGCCGATTTTCAGGTTGCTATGCTGTGGATCGGAGCCAGGTCGGGGCATCAATTGAGGTTTGTATTCCGCCGACCAACGGGCCCAAAAGGTATCGGCTAACATCTGGGTGGCCTTCCACGTATGCATATCTAGCGTGGTGTCTTTGAAAGAACCAAAAGGTGACATTTCACTGGATCGTCCCATGAGGAAGTGATTGGGAGTCAGCGCTTCTTCTGTTAGGTTAGGATTCACCGGGGTCAATGGCCTTGAATTTATTATGTGTTCTGCCTCCAGCAGTAGCGTGTGCAGAACTTCATCAGGTGGGAACCTTTCTTTGAGGGTAACTTTTAAGGCTGTCTTTACTGATCTGACGAGGCGTTTCCAGGCTCCACCCATACTTGGAGCACCTGGTGGTATCTTCTTCCAGGTGATCAGTTTTTCAGAGGCGAAGGTGTTTAAGGATGAGTCATTGCTTTGAATAGCCTCGTTGATTTCTTTTTCAGCGCCCACGAAGTTGGTTCCGTTGTCGCTGTATATCACGGTCGGTGTGCCGCGGCGTGCTTCTTTCCAGGCTCATTATCATGGAGGATGCCGTGAGAGATGTGGTCATCTCCAGATGCACTGCGCGCGTGGTGAGGCACGTGTATAGTGCGCCCCACCTCTTTTCGTGTCTTCGCCCGACTGTGACTTGCATGGGCCCAAAGTAATCCACCGCGGTTGCTGTGAATGGCGGTTGATTCTGGGCCAGCCTTTCTGCTGGTAAGTCGCCTAGGGGGATTTTTGAGGGGATCCCCTTATAGGTCCGACACCATTGGCATCGGTTGCATATATAGCGTAAGGCGCTGCGCAGTCCTATTATGTAGAATCGTTGTCGCAATTCATTCATGACGGTTTGGTGGTTGCCATGATTGAATGTTGAGTGCGTGTGATGCACCAACAGCTGCATGAAGCCTTCTTTGGCATGTAGGACTGGCAGGTTTTGCTCGTCTTTGACTCTGCTGTCTAGGCACAGGATCCCGTTGCGGTCGATTTTCACGGAGAGTTTGTAGAACGGCGACTTCTTCGGTGGTCGTCGCCCAGCCTCTATGGTCGTGATGTCTTCAGCAAACGAGTTGTATTGGCTTCTTCTCACTAGCAATAACTCTGCTAGTTTTATGTGGCTGAACCACATAAAACTAGCAGAGCTCTGTTCGCGTGATTCTTTTGAGTAGTTTGGCTTTAAATACCTCAGCGGCGAGTAGAACGGTTGCAGCAGCACGAACTAATGGAATATATTTCGAGAAACGTTCTATTCTAGGTAAGTAATCGCTAACATCATGCCTAATAGTCACGTGAACTTGCTTGATCACTCTTTCCTCCCCTGAAGGGGGTGACGGCGCCACGATCTGCTTTTCCTGCGGCCAGGTCGTGGGGTCGTTCCTAATGAATTCCACCTATGTTTTGAGTTGAAATTGGCGGGAATGCCCTTGGTCGCGTCGTCCGCGACGTTATCTCCGCTTGGTACCCAACGCCAGTTGGCTGGAGTGGTTAGGCTCTCGATTTCGGCCAATCGATGTGCGACAAATGATTTGAAAGTACGCGGGTCCGATTTGATCCAGGCTAATACTGTTTTAGAGTCGGACCAATAATGTCATTTTAATATTTTATATTCAGATTCGCGCTTGACCGATTCTGCTAATCGGCTGCCTAACACTGCGGCTTGAAGTGCTAGACGGGGTACCGATATAGGTTTTAGCGGGGCTACCTTTGCTTTACCTATGACTGGTCGCGATGTTTTGGAACCGTCCGTTCCTGTGCTGACGAAATATATCGCGGCAGAATAAACTTTTTCACTTGCGTCACCGAAAACGTGTAACTGCCCTTCGCCAGAGGTGGCTGGTATGTAGCGGTCTACTTCTAGGTTTTTTAATAGCTGTAAGTTGTTTACGAATGACAGCCATGTCACATGATGCTCTGTAGTAATGGGGTCGTCCCAACCTATGCCGCTGCGCCATATTTCTTGACTGGTAGCCGGTCGTCATAAAAACGACCCCTAGGTTGATTAATTTAGAAAATTTCTAAATAGTGGTTTATTTATGTTAAATTAGTGTATTATAGTCGTACCTAGTTATTAATTAGTGTAATCAGTGATTATACAGTGTTTTTTGTCGCGAGAACTTCGCACAAAAACGATAAACCGGCTGTCAACTCAACCAACCCAACGGTGACGGATTTCAAAATTTCGTCAATGCCGGGGAGTATTTTGTTTTATTTAACTTATTCTACTTATTATTTATATAACGCAGAATATCACAAAATACTGCTCAGGTTTCTGTTAGGTTAGGTTAGGTTAGGTTGGCGCTCGTGGGCCGACTCCACCCTCGCCCGGTGCTGTTGCTGGGGGATCTCAACGCCAAGTCTGAGGCGTGGGGATCCCCTGTGACCGATGCTAGGGGCGAGGTGCTGGAGGAGTGGGCGGTCACGACTGGCTTGACCGTCCTAAATCGGGGCTCGGTACACACGTGCGTGCGGCAGCGGGGCGGGTCTATAGTGGACGTCTCGTTCGCTAGCCCTGCTGTCGCGAGCCGTGTCCGCGACTGGCGTGTCGCCGTGGAGGTGGAGACGTTGTCGGATCACCGATACATCCGTTTCGACGTCTCCACCCAGACCGCCGGCGGCCGCAGTCCACTGGCCCCGCGACCGGACGGTCCGCGCTGGGCGCGTAAGCGCATTGACAGGGAGCTTCTCGAGGAGGCCGCTATTGTCCAGGCCTGGAGCCGGGAGTCGGCAACAACCGGACCCGTCGACGTCGAGCAGGAGGCGCTGTGGTTCCGCGGGGCGATGACGCAAATTTGCGACGCGTCCATGCCCCGGGTCCACGCACAGTCCGCAAGGCGCCAGGTGTACTGGTGGACCGCCGAGATCGCGCAGATGCGCGTCGCGTGCGTGGCGGTTAGACGCCAGTACATCCGATACCGGAGGAGACGTCGTCGGGTCCCTGACGAAGAGGCCGCGCTGTATGAGGTGTACCGCGCGGCCAAGGAGACTCTGTGGCTGGCCATCGGTGAGTCGAGGACGCGAGCCAGGGAGGAGATGTTGGAGACTCTAGACGGGGATCCGTGGGGGCGCCCTTATCGCGCGGTCCGAGGGAGACTTCGAGCCGCGGCGCCTCCACTTACGGAGAGTCTCCAACCCGAGCTGCTGGAGGAGGTGGTCGCAGCCCTCTTCCCGGCGAGAGCGGAGCATACTCCGCCGCCGATGGCTTTGCCCACAGCCGCAGAGTCTACAGAGGAGAACGCCATCAGCGTCCCAGAGGTGACACAGGCAGAGATGAGGGCAGCCGTGATGCGGCTCCGGGCCAAGAACGTGGCTCCGGGGCCCGACGGGATCCACGGCTGCGTGCTAGCCCTCGCTCTGAAGGAGCTTGAGCCCCAACTGAGAGGACTCTACACAGCGTGCCTTGAGCAGGGCCAGTTTCCCACTTTGTGGAAATCTGGTCGTCTGGTCCTGCTCAGGAAGGCGGGGCGCCCTGCGGACTCGCCGTCCGCGTACCGGCCCATAGTGCTGCTTGACGAGGTGGGCAAGCTGTTTGAGCGGATAATCGCAGCCCGCCTCGTCGGCCACTTGTGCAGAGAGGGGCCGGACCTGGACGACAGTCAGTTCGGGTTTCGGCATGGGCGCTCCACGATCCACGCTGTGTCGCGGGTAAGAGTCCTGGCGGAGGAAGCGGTGTCCCGGGGCGGGGTGATGTTGGCGGTGTCCTTGGACATTTCCAACGCCTTCAACACCCTGCCCTGGAGTTGTATTCGGGAGGCACTGCGGTATCATGGGGTGCCTCCCTACCTCCGCCACATCGTTGGGGCTTATCTGTCGGAGAGGTGTGTCACCTACATGGGACGTGATGGCGGAAACCAGCGCCGCATGTCGTGCGGTGTTCCACAGGGCTCGGTTTTAGGCCCGCTCCTGTGGAACATCGGGTACGACTGGGTGCTGAGGGGCGAGCTCGGTGCCGGGGTAGACCTGACGTGTTATG
This sequence comes from Agrochola macilenta, assembly GCA_916701695.1. Lineage (NCBI taxonomy): Eukaryota > Metazoa > Arthropoda > Insecta > Lepidoptera > Noctuidae > Agrochola > Agrochola macilenta. The sequence goes on along the minus strand of OU753554.1, from coordinate 171,304 downwards.
CGGACGACACGCTGGTCACTGCCCGGGGGAGCTCGCACAGGGAGGCAGCGTTGTTGGCGACGGCTGCGGTCTCACAGGTGGTGGGCCGCATACGTCGCCTAGGCCTGGAGGTGGCCCTCAGCAAGTCGGAGGCCATGGTGTTTCATGGCCCCCGGCGGGCGCCGTCACCCGGCTCACACATCGTGGTCGGGGGGGCTCGGATCGCTGTCGAGTCCACCATGAAGTACCTAGGATTGGTGCTCGACAGCCGGTGGGACTTCGGGCCCCACTTCCGACGGCTGGCGCCCAAGTTGCTGGGCGCCGCTGGGGCGCTTTCAACGCTGCTTCCCAATCTGGGGGGCCCGAGCGCCGCTTGTAGGCGGCTCTACGTGGGGATCGTGCGATCGATGGCCCTTTACGGGGCCCCGATCTGGGCTGCTGACCTGACGGCCGGTAGCATCGCCGTAATGCGCAAGCCGCAGAGGGCGATGGCCGTCAGAGTCATCAGAGGGTATCGCACGATCTCCTACGAGGCGGCTTGTGCACTGGCCGGATCCCCGCCCTGGGACCTAGAGGCGAAAGTACTCGCGTCATCGTATCGGTGGCGCGAGGAAGCAAGGGCGCGGGGCGAGCGACCGATGCAGCGACACATGGAGCTGCATCGGTCTCAGCTTCGCGAGGTCCTGGTGGCGGAATGGCGGGACAGGCTTTCACGCCCTACCGCCGGCCTCGACATCGTCGAGGCGGTCCGGCCGGTGCTCGACCGCTGGCTCGGGAGGAGGCACGGCTCCCTGTCGTTTCGGGTGACGCAGGTGCTCTCGGGGCATGGTTGCTTCGGGAAGTACCTGTGTCGCATAAACAGGGAGCCGGACGCCCGGTGTCACCACTGCGTCGACTGCCGGGAGGACACGGCGCGGCATACGCTGGCAGAGTGTGCCGCTTGGGAGGGGCCGCGCCGTGCCCTCATCTCAGAAGTAGGCAGTGACTTGTCGCTGCCGGCCGTAGTGAATGCGATGGTCGGCGGCGGCGAGTCCTGGGACGCGGTGGTTTCCTACTGCGAGACAGTCGTCTCGCAGAAGGAGGCTGCGGAAAGGGAGAGGGAGATCTCGTCCACTCACCCGGCCCGCAGCAGGCGCACCGGGCGTCGGCGGAGGGCGGATAACGCCCTCTTCCAGCCCCCCTAAATGGGTCCAGGGGTGACGGACTCGGGGACGTCCGTCGCCCCCCACACATCAGGACCCGAGGTGGCGGCGCGTAGTGTTCCACGCGCGCCCCTCTGAGACGTCGCGGGGGGAGTCAAACACCTCACTCCCCCCCCTGACCCGCGAGGAGGCCCGCAGTGGCGGGCCGGCACCAGCCGGGGGTTGCGGAAGATTTCAAGTTCCCGCGACCCCCGGCGTAGGTGTGAGTTGGAACACCGGGGTGGTTTTTAGTCAGTAAGAGTCTGACAGACCCCTCCGCCCGCCCCAGGGCGGAGGACATCCATGAGGATTTTCCACCCCGGAAAAAAAAAAAAAAAAAAAAGGTTAGGTTGGCGCGGGGCGAGCGACCGATGCAGCGACACATGGAGCTGCATCGGTCTCAGCTTCGCGAGGTCCTGGTGGCGGAATGGCGGGACAGGCTTTCACGCCCTACCACCGGCCTCGACATCGTCGAGGCGGTCCGGCCGGTGCTCGACCGCTGGCTCGGGAGGAGGCACGGCTCCCTGTCGTTTCGGGTGACGCAGGTGCTCTCGGGGCATGGTTGCTTCGGGAAGTACCTGTGTCGCATAAACAGGGAGCCGGACGCCCGGTGTCACCACTGCGTCGACTGCCGGGAGGACACGGCGCGGCATACGCTGGCAGAGTGTGCCGCTTGGGAGGAGCCGCGCCGTGCCCTCATCTCAGAAGTAGGCAGTGACTTGTCGCTGCCGGCCGTAGTGAATGCGATCGGCCGGGGTGGTTTTTAGTCAGTAAGAGTCTGACAGACCCCTCCGCCCGCCCCAGGGCGGAGGACATCCATGAGGATTTTCCACCCCGGAAAAAAAAAAAAAAAAAAGGTTAGGTTAGGTTTCGGCAGGCGGATCCTTAGTCGCGGGGTGGATCCGCCGCCTCGGTTTAACGGTGGCGCTGCACAAGACCGAGGCCGTGTTCTTCCACGGCCCTCGGGGCAGCGCCACCCACCACCTGACGCCCACATCTTCGTGGAGGGCGTCAGGATTGAGGTGAAGGCCCAGATGAAATATCTGGGCCTTGTACTCGACAGCAGGTGGCGCTTCGGCCCGCATTTCAGCGGGCTGTCGTCGCGCCTGCTGAGGGCCGCGGGCGCTCTCTCGTGGCTGCTTCCCAACTTGGGGGGGCCCAGCGCGCGATGCCGGCAGCTTTACGCCGGCATCTTGAGGAGCATGGCCCTCTATGGGGCTCCTATCTGGGAGGAGTCCCTCCACAGACGAGAGAACGCCGCGGCCTTGCGGGCACCTCAAAGGGCCATAGCCCAGCGGGCGGCGCGGGCCTACCGCACGGTGGGCTATGCGGCAGCATGCGCTCTGGCCAGCACCCCTCCTTGGGAACTCGAGGCGTGGGTGCTCGCCAGAGTGTATGAATGGACGGCAGAGCGGAGGGCGAGGGGCGTTCGCTCGGCCCCGGAAGAGCGGGAGGCCGTCAGGCGGGAGGCGAGGGACGCCATCGTCGTCCATTGGACGGGGGACCTCGCCACCGCAGCCTTCGGCCGCCGAACCCTCGACGCGATTGGGCCAGTGCTGCGAGACTGGCTCGAGCGTTCGCACGGGTTTCTCTCCTTCCGTCTCGTGCAGGTGCTGTCCGGACACGATTGCTTCGGATCGTACCTGCACCGAATCGGACGGGAGGAGACGCCGTCGACGCCGGTGTGCCCGTCGTGGTCAGAGCCGCGCCGCAGTCTCGTCGCGGTGATCGGACCGGACCTCTCGCTCCCCGGCTTGGTTAACGCCATGCTGAGGGACGAGGGGTCCTGGGCGGCAGTCGCCTCCTTCTGCGAACACGTCATGTCCCAAAAGGAGGCGGCGGAGCGCGCTCGGGAGGACGATCCTGCCGAGGCGCCGCTCCGAAGGCGGAGGAGGGGTCGAAGAAGACGTCAGTATGATAGTCATCTCCGACTCCTCCCAGGTGGAGGCCAGCAGGCAACGGGTGCGGGGGCACCCTTGCCTGTATCGCACAGGCCTCCACCAGTGCCGGACGGGAATGGCCAGGTGTTCCCGGCCATTCCCGTAGCCCCCCAACCCGGGGGGCATGCGGGGCCCGCCAGCTAGGCGGGCATGCGCTGGGAGGGTTGTGGATGTAAAGGCTGAGCCGGTTTCCCATGACCCTCCCATCACGGCGATGCGGGAACACCGCTGAGTTTTAGTGGGTATACTGTCACTAGGACAGGGAGTCCCACATACCCCGACTCGTCCCCCACGAGCCGGGGATGCATAAAGCATTTCTCAGCGACAAAAAAAAAAAAAAAAAAAAAGTTAGGTTAGGTTGGGGGATCCCCCACAGCGCATACTTCCTCGCAATATCCCCTGGGCAACGCCACGTGCCCTTGCCACGTGTCCCTCCAAGTCCGACTGGGGAGGCACGTGCTTCCAATGCTAGCCCTTGTGGGGGTCTATTTCTCCCCAAACCGCCCTCTTCAGGACTTCGAGAACTATCTCGGAGTCCTGGCCGCCGTGGTCGGCAGGGCGGCGCCGCGTCAGGTCTCCGTACTGGGAGACCTGAACGCCAAGTCGGTGACCTGGGGCTCCCCGGCCACCGACGCACGCGGGCGGGCAGTGGAAATGTGGGCGGCCTCCTCTGGACTCTCCCTCTTGAACAGAGGGAGCGTCCAGACATGCGTGAGGCGGCAGGGTGGCTCAATAGTGGACGTCACTTTCGCCACCCCTGCGTTAGCCGCGCGCGTGCTGAACTGGCGGGTGGACCTGGTGGAGACTTTGTCAGACCACCGCTACGTGCGTTTCGACATGTCCACCAGTGGCCCCGGAAGGACGCGGCCCCGCTCGGGGCCGTCACCGTTCCCACGGTGGGCTCTCACCCGCCTGGACAGGGAGGCAGCGCGGGAGTCGGCGTTCGTCCAGGACTGGCTTTCGCCGCCTTCCGCCAGCCTGGACGTGGACACCGTGGCGGGGCTTATGAGGGAGTCTCTGACCGAGGTATGCAACTCCAGCATGCCTCGGTCTCGCCGACCACAACCCAAACGCGCAAGCCGCTCGAAGCCCCGCCAGCTCCGCCGACCACCAGTAGGTGGTCGGCGGAGCTGGCGGGGCTTCGAGCGGCGTGTGTAGAGGCGAGGAGGGCCTACACGCGGAGCCGGCGGCGGCGTCGACGGGATGTGGCTGTCGGGGACCACCTCTATGAGGTGTACTTGGAGGCGAAAATGGTCCTCGATAGGGCCATCGCCGCCGCCAGAGACTCGGGGAGAGCGAAGATGCTGGAGGGTCTCGACAACGACCCCTTCGGGAGACCGTACAAGGCGGCGCGCAACAAATTGCGCCCCTTTGGTCCCCCCGTTGCCGAGACCCTCGAGCCCTCGTTTCTGGATGGGGTGGTTCGGTCCCTGTTTCCGTGCAGGGACAACTTCACCCCACCAGTGATGGACCCCCCGCTTGGGACAGCTCCGCCAGCTGAGGAGGAAGAGGAGGCCCCTCCTGTCACGGAGTCGGAACTTGGCGCGGCGATTCTCCATATCCGCGCCAAGAAGACAGCTCCAGGCCCCGACGGTGTTCCGGCGAGAGTGGTGGCGATCGCTGCCACTCAAATGGAGGAGAGGTTTCGGGACATCTTCAGCGCTTGCCTTGCGTCTGGGAGGTTCCCGAAACCGTGGAAGGAGGGGCAGCTGTGCCTCCTCCGCAAGGAGGGCCGCCCGACAGACTCCCCCTCGGCATACCGGCCCATCGTTCTGCTCGATGAGGTCGGTAAAATGTTCGAGGGGATAGTCGCTGCCCGCCTAAAGGGCCATCTGCGGCGTATCGGGCCGGACTTGTCGGACGCTCAGTTCGGTTTTCGGGCTGAGCGGTCCACGGTGGACGCGCTGGCCTGCCTTAAGGGGCAGGTGAAGGAGGCGATGGATGCGGGGGACGGATTGTTGGCTGTGTCATTCGATATTGCCAACGCCTTCAACTCCGTTCCCCACTGCACCATCTTCGAGGCGCTCCGATTCCACGGAGTGCCTCGGTACATGCGCAGTCTGCTGGCCAGCTACCTGGAGGATCGGGCGATCCTCCTAGTAGACAGGACTGGCCGAGTCCGGCGGTACGCCGTTGAGGCCGGCGTTCCACAGGGGTCAGTCTTAGGACCTCTCCTCTGGAACGTCGGCTATGATTGGCTCCTGCGGGGAACTCTCCTCCGAGGCACGAGTGTCGTCTGCTACGCGGATGACACTCTCCTCACCGCCCGGGGGGAGAGTTTCAGAGAGGCGGCCAACCTGGCCTCGGCGGGCGGATCCTTGGTCGCGGGGCGGATCCGCCGCCTCGGTTTAACGGTGGCGCTGCACAATACCGAGGCCTTGTTCTTCCACGGCCCTCGGCAGCGCCACCCACCACCTGATGCCCACATCTTCGTGGAGGGCGTCAGGATTGAGGTGAAGGCCCAGATGAAATATCTGGGCCTTGTACTCGACAGCAGGTGGCGCTTCGGCCCGCATTTCAGCGGGCTGTCGTCGCGCCTGCTGAAGGCCGCGGGCGCTCTCTCGTGGCTGCTTCCCAACTTGGGGGGGCCCAGCGCGCGATGCCGGCAGCTTTACGCCGGCATCTTGAGGAGCATGGCCCTCTATGGGGCTCCTATCTGGAAGGAGTCCCTCCACAGACGAGAGAACGCCGCGGCCTTGCGGGCACCTCAAAGGGCCATAGCCCAGCGGGCGGCGCGGGCCTACCGCACGGTGGGCTATGCGGCAGCATGCGCTCTGGCCAGCACCCCTCCTTGGGAACTCGAGGCGTGGGTGCTCGCCAGAGTGTATGAGTGGACGGCGGAGCGGAAAGCGAGGGGCGTTCGCTCAGCCCCGGAAGAGCGGGAGGCCGTCCGGCGGGAGGCGAGGGACGCCATCGTCGTCCATTGGACGGGGGACCTCGCCACCGCAGCCTTCGGCCGCCGAACCCTCGACGCGATTGGGCCAGTGCTGCGAGACTGGCTCGAGCATCCGCACGGGTTCCTCTCCTTCCGTCTCGTGCAGGTGCTGTCCGGACATGGTTGCTTCGGATCGTACCTGCACCGAATCGGACGGGAGGAGACGCCGTCGTGCCGCGACTGTGGCGCGGCGGAGGACGTGGCACAGCACACACTCGAGGTGTGCCCGTCGTGGTCAGAGCCGCGCCGCAGTCTCGTCGCGGCGATCGGACCGGACCTCTCGCTCCCCGGCCTGGTTAACGCCATGCTGAGAGACGAGGGGTCCTGGGCGGCAGTCGCCTCCTTCTGTGAACACGTCATGTCCCAGAAGGAGGCAGCGGAGCGCGCTCGGGAGGACGACCCTGCCGAGGCGCCGCTCCGAAGGCGGAGGAGGGGTCGAAGAAGACGTCAGTACGATAGTCATCTTCGACTCCTCCCAGGTGGAGGCCAGCAGGCAACGGGTGCGGGGGCACCCTTGCCTGTATCGCACAGGCCTCCACCAGTGCCGGACGGGAATGGCCAGGTGTTCCCGGCCATTCCCGTAGCCCCCCAACGCGGGGGGCATGCGGGGCCCGCCAGCTAGGCGGGCATGCGCCGGGAGGGTCGTGGATGTAAAGGCTGAGCCGGTTTCCCATGACCCTCCCATCACGGCGATGCGGGAACACCGCTGAGTTTTAGTGGGTATACTGTCACTAGGACAGGGAGTCCCACATACCCCGACTCGTCCCCCACGAGCCGGGGATGCATAAAGCATTTATCAGCGACAAAAAAAAAAAAAAAAAAAAAAAAAAAAAAAAAAGGTTAGGTTAGGTTCCGGCAGCGGTGGTCGCCGAGCCCTACTCGATCCCCGGCAGCTGGCTGGGTGACGAGGACGACTCGGTGGCACTAGCGGCGCGGTCTTCCACAGACTCCCCTCCCCTCTCGCTATTAGAGAAGGGACCGGGATACGTGGCCGCCGCGTGGGGAGATCTAGCCCTTGTGGGGGTCTATTTCTCCCCAAACCGCCCTCTTCAGGACTTCGAGAACTATCTCGGAGTCCTGGCCACCGTGGTCGGCAGGGCGGCGCCGCGTCAGGTCTCCGTACTGGGAGACCTGAACGCCAAGTCGGTGACCTGGGGCTCCCCGGCCACCGACGCACGCGGGCGGGCAGTGGAAATGTGGGCGGCCTCCTCTGGACTCTCCCTCTTGAACAGAGGGAGCGTCCAGACATACGTGCGGCGGCAGGGTGGCTCAATAGTGGACGTCACTTTCGCCACCCCTGCGTTAGCCGCGCGCGTGCTGAACTGGCGGGTGGACCTGGTGGAGACATTGTCAGACCACCGCTACGTGCGTTTCGACATCTCCACCAGTGGCCCCGGAAGGACGCGGCCCCGCTCGGGGCCGTCACCGTTCCCACGGTGGGCTCTCACCCGCCTGGACAGGGAGGCAGCGCGGGAGGCGGCGTTCGTCCAGGACTGGCTTTCGCCGTCTTCCGCCGGCATGGATGTGGACACCGTGGCGGGGTACCTGAGGGAGTCTCTGACCGAGGTATGCAACTCCAGCATGCCTCGGTCTCGCCGACCACAACCCAAACGCGCGGTGTACTGGTGGTCGGCGGAGCTGGCGGGGCTTCGAGCGGCGTGTGTGGAGGCGAGGAGGGCCTACACGCGGAGTCGGCGGCGGCGTCGACGGGATGTGGCTGTCGGGGACCACCTCTATGAGGTGTACTTGGAGGCGAAAATGGTCCTCGACCGAGCCATCGCCGCCGCCAGAGACTCGGGGAGAGCGGAGATGCTGGAGGGTCTCGACAACGACCCCTTCGGGAGACCGTACAAGGCAGCGCGCAACAAATTGCGCCCCTTTGGTCCCCCCGTTGCCGAGACCCTCGAGCCCTCGTTTCTGGATGGGGTGGTTCGGTCCCTGTTTCCGTGCAGGGATAACTTCACCCCACCAGTGATGGACCCCCCGCTTGGGACAGCTCCGCCAGCTGAGGAGGAAGAGGAGGCCCCTCCTGTCACAGAGTCGGAACTTGGCGCGGCGATTCTCCGCATCCGCGCCAAGAAGACAGCTCCGGGCCCCGACGGTGTTCCGGCGAGAGTGGTGGCGATCGCTGCCACTCAAATGGAGGAGAGGTTTCGGGACCTCTTCAGCGCATGCCTTGCGTCTGGGAGGTTCCCGAAACCGTGGAAGGAGGGGCAGCTGTGCCTCCTCCGCAAGGAGGGCCGCCCGGCAGACTCCCCCTCGGCATACCGGCCCATCGTTCTGCTCGATGAGGTCGGTAAAATGTTCGAGGGGATAATCGCTGCCCGCCTAAAGGGCCATCTGCGGCGTATCGGGCCGGACTTGTCGGACGCTCAGTTCGGTTTTCGGGCTGAGCGGTCCACGGTGGACGCGCTGGCCTGCCTTAAGGGGCAAGTGAAGGAGGCGATGGATGCGGGGGACGGATTGTTGGCTGTGTCATTCGACATTGCCAACGCCTTCAACTCCGTTCCCCACTGCACCATCCTCGAGGCGCTCCGATTCCACGGAGTGCCTCGGTACATGCGCAGTCTGCTGGCCAGCTACCTGGAGGACCGGGCGATCCTCCTGGTAGACAGGACTGGCCGGGTCCGGCGGTACGCCGTTGAGGCCGGCGTTCCACAGGGGTCAGTCTTAGGACCTCTCCTCTGGAACGTCGGCTATGATTGGCTCCTGCGGGGAACTCTCCTCCGAGGCACGAGTGTCGTCTGCTACGCGGATGACACTCTCCTCACCGCCCGGGGGGAGAGTTTCAGAGAGGCGGCCAACCTGGCCTCGGCGGGCGGATCCTTGGTCGCGGGGCGGATCCGCCGCCTCGGTTTAACGGTGGCGCTGCACAAGACCGAGGCCGTGTTCTTCCACGGCCCTCGGCAGCGCCACCCACCACCTGACGCCCACATCTTCGTGGAGGGCGTCAGGATTGAGGTAAAGGCCCAGATGAAATATCTGGGCCTTGTACTCGACAGCAGGTGGCGCTTCGGCCCGCATTTCAGCGGGCTGTCGTCGCGCCTGCTGAGGGCCGCGGGCGCTCTCTCGTGGCTGCTTCCCAACTTGGGGGGGCCCAGCGCGCGATGCCGGCAGCTTTACGCCGGCATCTTGAGGAGCATGGCCCTCTATGGGGCTCCTATCTGGGAGGAGTCCCTCCACAGACGAGAGAACGCCGCGGCCTTGCGGGCACCTCAAAGGGCCATAGCCCAGCGGGCGGCGCGGGCCTACCGCACGGTGGGCTATGCGGCAGCATGCGCTCTGGCCAGCACCCCTCCTTGGGAACTCGAGGCGTGGGTGCTCGCCAGAGTGTATGAGTGGACGGCGGAGCGGAAAGCGAGGGGCGTTCGCTCAGCCCCGGAAGAGCGGGAGGCCGTCCGGCGGGAGGCGAGGGACGCCATCGTCGTCCATTGGACGGGGGACCTCGCCACCGCAGCCTTCGGCCGCCGAACCCTCGACGCGATTGGGCCAGTGCTGCGAGACTGGCTCGAGCGTCCGCACGGGTTTCTCTCCTTCCGTCTCGTGCAGGTGCTGTCCGGACACGGTTGCTTCGGATCGTACCTGCACCGTATCGGACGGGAGGAGACGCCGTCGTGCCGCGACTGTGGCGCGGCGGAGGACGTGGCACAACACACACTCGAGGTGTGCCCGTCGTGGTCAGAGCCGCGCCGCAGTCTCGTCGCGGCGATCGGACCGGACCTCTCGCTCCCCGGCCTGGTTAACGCCATGCTGAGGGATGAGGGGTCCTGGGCGGCAGTCGCCTCCTTCTGTGAACACGTCATGTCCCAGAAGGAGGCGGCGGAGCGCGCTCGGGAGGACGACCCTGCCGAGGCGCCGCTCCGAAGGCGGAGGAGGGGTCGAAGAAGACGTCAGTATGATAGTCATCTTCGACTCCTCCCAGGTGGAGGCCAGCAGGCAACGGGTGCGGGGGCACCCTTGCCTGTATCGCACAGGCCTCCACCAGTGCCGGACGGGAATGGCCAGGTGTTCCCGGCCATTCCCGTAGCCCCCCAACCCGGGGGGCATGCGGGGCCCGCCAGCTAGGCGGGCATGCGCCGGGAGGGTCGTGGATGTAAAGGCTGAGCCGGTTTCCCATGACCCTCCCATCACGGCGATGCGGGAACACCGCTGAGTTTTAGTGGGTATACTGTCACTAGGCTCGTGGGGGACGAGTCGGGGTATGTGGGACTCCCTCCCACATACCCCGACTCGTCCCCCACGAGCCGGGGATGCATAAAGCATTTCTCAGCGACAAAAAAAAAAAAAAAAAAAAAAAAAAAAGGTTAGGTTAGGTTAGGTTTTTTTTTTTTTTTTTTTTTGTTTTGGCAGGAGTGGGAAATCCTCATGGACGCCCAGACTGCCTCACTGGTGAGCCAGTCTGGGCAGTGCCGGACTCTTACCGGCTAAAACCCACTCCTGCCTTTGCTTAGTGTCCCTCTGACGATGTCAGAGCCCTTGTTCTGCTTTTTTAAAGGGTGGTAATTTTGCAATAATTATATTTTTTAAAACAAATACATACGGAGAATTTCATCTGCTAGACAGCCTATTTATTTAAATAACGATTTTGCGATATAAACTATTATACACTACTTCAATAAATCTACTACATAAACTCGTATTTTTCTATATGAGGGTAGAACCATACCAAATCTCTCAATTATATAAATAAAAACAATTTTTTTTTTTTTTTTTTTTTTTTTTTTTTTTTTTTTTTTTTTTCCTATTTTATTTATTATGATACTTTACCTATATACTTATTATATATCAAGTATCATATATTTTCTTAAGCTTTATTTCTATTTACGACTAAGTTGGCTATTATGCTACAATAATTTAAAAATGCTTTTCTCTTATTTCCTTCCATTAGACTTGGTAGATTTCTGGCTACCAATGTGACGTCGAGTTGCTGCTCCGCTTCAAATCGCATTTTTGCGGTGATTGGGCATTCGAGCAATATGTGCAGCACGGTCTCTTCCACGCCAGGCTCGCAGGCGCACGATGGGCTCTCTTTACACTTGAAGCGTTTCAAGTATGCAGAGAACCCACCGTGCCCCGTCAGGATTTGTGTAGTAATGCTCGTGGGGGCCATCTTGCGTATCACACCGTACGCTACCACCGCGTCAGGGAAGAAATGTTTGGTGCCCGAAGCCGTGTCACCCGACCGATATCTCCCGTTCCATTCGTCAAGCGTTTCCGACCGGATTCTTCGCTTGACGAATGATACGGGACACAGATCGTAGTCCGGCTTCTTCTTCGACCCCAGGGCAGCTTCCTTCGCGAGCTGGTCGGCTCTCTCGTTTCCCTCCAAACCTGCGTGGGCCTTGATCCAGAACAAGGAGACACTCTTGTTCTGGAGCTTACAGTGTCGTATGGTGTCTCTGGTTTCCACGGCCAAGGGATGGGAGGAACTTACGTTGATCACCGACTGAAGAGCCGCCATAGAGTCGCTGAAGATGCCGAACGTGGTTTCCCTGCGCTTGAGCACTTCCCTTACCGCTCTTTGTAGAGCCAGGAGTTCAGCCTGATAGACGGTGCAGTAGGACGGCAAGGCAAGTTTGAGGGCCTTGGTTTCGGCGGTGCCATTCCACAGGGATAGCGCCGCTCCGACTTTGCCCTCAATCTTGCTGCCGTACCGGCACTCCCCTCTTGGCTCCGTAAAGCGCAGCCGCTTCCCGGATACGGAGGTCGAGTGGGAGTATCCCAGCCAGAACCAGTGCCGAGTTCAGGGAGACTGTGCGGTAGGCTCTGCACAGCTTCTGGGCAAACCCTCTCTGGACGACGTTGAGCTGTTTCTTGACCCCCAATTTGTTAGCAGCCGGTGCCCATGCGCTTGCGGCGTACAGCACAGTCGGCTCTACTGCTGCGGTGTATATAGCCCTTATCACCTCTGGGTGCAGACCCCAACTGACCCGGGCTGCTCTGGCCAGCTGCTTGTACATAGATATCGCCTTTTTACAGACGATAGCTATGTGTTTGTTGAAGGTGAGTTTGGCATCTATAACCAGCCCTAATATTTTGACATCTTGGGACATTCCAATGTCGATCCCCCCCCTGCTCAGGCGCGGTGTGTCATACTTCAGCCTCCGCGTTAGCACCATCGCACAAGTTTTGTGCGGTGCGAATTTTAGCCGATTTCTGACACCCCACGCCCGAGCATGTTCGAGAGCGGCATTGGCTTGTCCCTCGATTCCGTGTGCCGTATCGCCGCAAAACACCAACACGACATCGTCGGCAAATGCCTGGCAGTAGTCGCCCCTACTCTCCAGCTGTTTCAGGAGCGGGTCGAGCAGCAGATTCCAGAGTATTGGCCCCCCTATGGATCCCTGGACGCATCCTTTGCTGGTCTGTCTCCTGCTCTCCTCCCCTGCGTACCTCACGGTGACCACCCTGTCACTGAGGTAGCTGCTGACTACCCGTCTCAAATTTACAGGACACTTTTCCTCAGCCAATCGTACCTTAATAGCGGGCCACCACGCACTGTCGAATGCTCCCTCTATATCCAGCGACACAAGCGTGACAATCTGCTTCAATGCCAACTTTGCGCGGATGTACTGCACGAGAGTATAGAGAGAGTCTTCTGTGCTTTTTTGGGGCATAAAGCCGTATTGGCGAGTACTAATCCTAGGTAATAGATAGAATTTCAGACGAGCAACCAGCATCTTCTCGTACACTTTCCCAAGGACAGGCAAAAGCCCAATCGGCCTGTACGACTTTGGTACGGTGTACGAGTCTTTGCCTGGCTTTCTGAGCACAAACACCGTAGCTTCCTTCCAGATCTTCGGGAAGTGGTGGTGCGCCAGGCATTTATTCCTCAGTGCCAGGATGTATTCGGGGTTACAATTTATTGCATGAGAGCAAATATCGGCTGTGAAGCCGTCGGCTCCCGGGGCCTTTTTAGGGTTGAACGACATCATGGATCTGCTAAGCTCGCTTTGGGTAAACGGAGGGTCATGCCGTTCATCATGACTCCATGCGTTTACCGTCTCTGCCAGTTGTCGGGTTTGGCGATGATCCATGTTGTCGTCTTCCTCTCGGTCCTCGGGATAGAACGTCTCGGCCAACAGCCTCACTGAGCCGCCCGCGTCCAATGTCATCCCTTCCACCTGCAGAGGCACATCTTCCTCTCTTTTTGCTACTCTTCCCATCACCCTGTAAATCCCCTCCCAGACCCCCTCTCTGTTTTGTTTCCCGCAAAACTCCTTCCAGCTCTCCGCTTGAGCTTTCACCACTGCTGCCTCATACTCTTCTTTTGCTTTCAGGTACAAGCTGACCACCATCGCTCTTCGGACCGGCGCTGCGCTCCTGACTCTCACTTTCTTGGTGGCGACCAGCCTCTTCATCTCCACGAGTTCCTCGGACCACCACGGCATGGTGAGTGTTTCTGTATTGTTTTTGTGTGGTATAGTGTCTCTGCATGTGTCGGTAATTGCTTGTGTGTATGTGTTTATTGTTTGTTCTACCTGATCTATGTTGTGTATATTTGACAAATCCACCAGGGTTAACTTTTTGTCCAGCATAATTTGGGACAGTTTCTCATGAAACTGCCTCCAGTTAGCTTTTTTGGTGTTGTATACCCTAGTGGTCCGTTCTATTGCAATTCCTTTCGATTTTTGTAGATTAATGCTGAAGGCTATGCCGTTGTGGTCGGAACTCGTGAGACCCTCCTCGATCCGCCAGCCATCCACCAGGTCGAGTATGTCCGCCGAACAGGCCGTCACGTCCACGTGGCTGCTGTACCTCACCCCACCTCTCACGGTATCGAAAGTCGGGATGTCTCCGACGTTGAGAATCTGCAGCCCCAATTCTCCGACTATTCCACACATCTGCTCCCCCCTCGGGTCTTCGTTGCTGCTACCCCACCAAGTACTCTTCGCGTTTGCGTCTCCTCCAATAACCAACCTGTTGGGGCCTATCTCGCGTTCTATTCGTTTAAGATGCTCCAAGTATGGCTCCATGGGCTTGTCCGGTTCGAAGTAGAAGGACACCAGCGTGATCGTCCAGGCTCTAGTTCGGACTCCCACCACAACGATGTTGTTTGTGGTGAGTTGAGGGTACTGTAAGATGTCTAGATCTTTATCGAAGACGGCTATTGCCGCCTTTACAGTCCCTTCTCCTCCCTCAGAGCTCTGGAAGACCCTTACGCCCCGGTAACCCTTCATCCTTCTCACCCCACCCACATACGGCTCCTGGAGCATTGCTACGGCGACCTTGCGCTTGTCAGCTTCCAACAAGAGCTCATTAGTTGCAAGCTGACTCCGTTGCAGGTTGGTCTGGATAATTTTGTACTCGGTGGTGGTCGTAGGGACAACTTTAGCAGTATGCCACCGACAGGCGTGCCAACGCGTCCCATTTCACTCGTATCGGGCACACGCTGTCGAAGGCATTGTGGTCGGCCTTTTCCACTTTGGCTAAAACGCAATTGTGGCACTTTGGCGCCTCCGCTGCCAGCCGTGATGGGCAGTCTGCTCGCATGTGCGGTTCACCGCAGTGGATGCAGAGGTCGGCGGGCTGCGTGCACAGTTTTCGGCTGTGGCCGAAGCGCAGGCAGCGAGTGCACTGTACCAGTGGTGACTGGTCCTGCACTCGCACTCGCTGTAGGTCGATGTGCACACGACCCGCCATCGTAAGCCTCTGCCACACAGCAGGGGACACCTGCAGGATGACGTGACACATGTGGGGGTTCCTCGTCCTGCGACGGTACTTCACCCCCATCCTCCAATCATCCGCAAGTATGTCCCCAACCAGGTGAGAGTTTTGCCGCTGTAGGGATTGGATGATCTCCTCATCTGTGTGGCAGGAGAGGACATCTTTTATGATGACAAGCGGGTCTTTATTTTTCATCTCCTCTACCACAAGGTTACCCGTCCTCCTTATACGCTCTGTGACTTTAGTCATTTCATCCCTGGTTCTAAAACCGATCACCACCTTTTGGTCCCTCGCCTTGCGCAGCCGTTCAACCCTCGTGCCCTCATTTCGGGCATCGACCGCCGTCCTTAGCTTCTCAATTACCTCTTCACCGGTGTCCTGATCGTTTACTGACGACACGACCACCGAGTGTAGAGGCTCTTGGATGTGCTGCTTAGGGCCGGCGGCTATTTCCGCGAAGGTTGGGCCTTGGCCTGCGACGTAGCAAGGGGCCAGCTTGAGTTGCTCCGACAGAGCCCGGGTGTGTTGTTGGCACTCCTCCAATGCCTGCTTGTGCTCTTTGAGGTCTGCCACCAGGCTCTTCATCAGTTGTGTCGGTTCCTCTGTGGTGAGCTTCAACGGCGCGGCTATCGGTGTGGCTGCAGCTATGACCGCCGCAGGTGCAGGTGCAACAGGGACTTTGTTTCGCTCCGACTCTTTTACCAGCTCATAGAGTCTGTTAATGGCGTCGAGCACCGCCGTCTTGATCTCAGTCTTGAGATTGCGAGACTTGACCAAATGAAGCTTAGCTTTATTCAGACAAGCTCTCGCCTCCGCTGTGATGTTGGGGTAGCCGGTATCAGATCTCTTCGGTGGTTTTGCTGCAGTCGCCGGTACCCGGCGCGTCTCCGGAGTGCTGGTAGTTTTCTGAGAGGTAGATGGTGTGGCGTCGCTCTTTGGAATAGCTGGGGACTTGGCCTGGGGCTCGGGTTTCCCGGCCTCCCACTCCCCGATGCTGCGCCTCACACAAGGAATCGAGGACCCAGCCTTCTCTGTTGAACGCGGCGAGCCACCGGAGCCCGACGAGCTCGCGTCTTTGACCGGTGTACGGAACATGTTGGTGGTTTGCGTGAAGGTGATGTTCATACACAACCAGTCAGTGGACACTGGCGATAATTCTGGGTCCCTGTAAAGGGGGGACAAACACAAAAAATATCCTAAAATAAAATAAACTTGTCCTACTGCCACACGACCGTAAGGTCAATGGGACTATAAAAATAGAATCCGTCAAATGATGCCTATAAACGTTTGAACACGTTGGTTTAGGACTGGTCGTATAAAAATGGACTAAAATGTATCTATAAAACAAAATTAAAACAAAAAACGAAAATTTAAATTTGGCAAAACCAAAAGTTCACCTGGCTAGTAACTAACGGGTGGGTGGGAGGGCTATTTTTTTCGAATTTCTATGTGAGCTAGGCGCACGTGCGAGGTGTCAAAAGACGCGTCTCCGCGCGGGCTAGCGTTCTATGGGATTACTGAAATTTAGGCTGAATAAAAATTTAGACTTTTGGTCAAAAAACGGGATTTTCGACCGAAAAGTATGTAAAAACCGGGAATAACGACTACCAAACGGGACTCGAGCTCGCGGAACGCGCACCAGAGTACAGGTAAGGCAGGCAAGTATCTATTTTAAACTAATAACAAATGTGGTTTGGAGAGAAAATTCCGAGATAAAAATTAATTTAGTAATTTGTAAAGAAAATATTGAAGAAAAATGTTAAGTCCTGAAACGAAAAATATTTTTCGCGTAAATGTCAATTAAAATTAGTCAGATAGTAGGACGGAACCTATTTAAGATCAAATTGGCTGAAAACAGCTTCAAAATGCGTCACCTGGATGCAAAGTTATAACGATTTGATGTAAATGCTGTATCGCTTAGGTGGATTTCTTCTATTAATGAATTTACTTGATTTTAAAGATTTCGAATTTCTATGTGAGCTAGGCGCACGTGCGAGGTGTCAAAAGACGCGTCTCCGCGCGGGATAGCGTTCTATGGGATTACTGAAATTTAGGCTGAATAAAAATTTAGACTTTTGGTCAAAAAACGGGATTTTCGACCGAAAAGTATGTAAAAACCGGGAATAACGACTACCAAACGGGACTCGAGCTCGCGGAACGCGCACCAGAGTACAGGTAAGGCAGGCAAGTATCTATTTTAAACTAATAACAAATGTGGTTTGGAGAGAAAATTCCGAGATAAAAATTAATTTAGTAATTTGTAAAGAAAATATTGAAGAAAAATGTTAAGTCCTGAAACGAAAAATATTTTTCGCGTAAATGTCAATTAAAATTAGTCAGATAGTAGGACGGAACCTATTTAAGATCAAATTGGCTGAAAACAGCTTCAAAATGCGTCACCTGGATGCAAAGTTATAACGATTTGATGTAAATGCTGTATCGCTTAGGTGGATTTCTTCTATTAATGAATTTACTTGATTTTAAAGATTTCGAATTTCTATGTGAGCTAGGCGCACGTGCGAGGTGTCAAAAGACGCGTCTCCGCGCGGGCTAGCGTTCTATGGGATTACTGAAATTTAGGCTGAATAAAAATTTAGACTTTTGGTCAAAAAACGGGATTTTCGACCGAAAAGTATGTAAAAACCGGGAATAACGACTACCAAACGGGACTCGAGCTCGCGGAACGCGCACCAGAGTACAGGTAAGGCAGGCAAGTATCTATTTTAAACTAATAACAAATGTGGTTTGGAGAGAAAATTCCGAGATAAAAATTAATTTAGTAATTTGTAAAGAAAATATTGAAGAAAAATTTTAAGTCCTGAAACGAAAAATATTTTTCGCGTAAATGTCAATTAAAATTAGTCAGATAGTAGGACGGAACCTATTTAAGATCAAATTGGCTGAAAACAGCTTCAAAATGCGTCACCTGGATGCAAAGTTATAACGATTTGATGTAAATGCTGTATCGCTTAGGTGGATTTCTTCTATTAATGAATTTACTTGATTTTAAAGATTTCGAATTTCTATGTGAGCTAGGCGCACGTGCGAGGTGTCAAAAGACGCGTCTCCGCGCGGGCTAGCGTTCTATGGGATTACTGAAATTTAGGCTGAATAAAAATTTAGACTTTTGGTCAAAAAACGGGATTTTCGACCGAAAAGTATGTAAAAACCGGGAATAACGACTACCAAACGGGACTCGAGCTCGCGGAACGCGCACCAGAGTACAGGTAAGGCAGGCAAGTATCTATTTTAAACTAATAACAAATGTGGTTTGGAGAGAAAATTCCGAGATAAAAATTAATTTAGTAATTTGTAAAGAAAATATTGAAGAAAAATTTTAAGTCCTGAAACGAAAAATATTTTTCGCGTAAATGTCAATTAAAATTAGTCAGATAGTAGGACGGAACCTATTTAAGATCAAATTGGCTGAAAACAGCTTCAAAATGCGTCACCTGGATGCAAAGTTATAACGATTTGATGTAAATGCTGTATCGCTTTTTTTTTTTTTTTTTTTTTTGGGTGGGAAATCATCAAATGACTCCTCCCGCTCTGGGCGGAGCGAGAGGGAGTGTCAGACTTTTACTGACTAAAACCCACCCGTGTTCCTTCCGTTGCCTGTGTGCCGGGGCCGCGATATCCCTTTCGGACCAACTCGCAACCCTGGCAGGCATTGGCCCTTACGGACCCCGTCAGTTGGTGCTGACATCTCTTTGAGGCGCGCGTGGAACACAACGCGCCGTCGACCCGGGCCTGGTCCTAATCGGACGGCGAGCTACCCATTGCCCACCGTCCGCAAGCCCGCGCCTACGGTGGCCGGAAGTCGGCTCGCGACTCCCGACGCCCGGGGCGTCTCCTGCGGCGACTAGGGGCGCGAGGGCGCGCATCTTGCATTTCCCTCGCGCGCTCCGCCTCCTCCTTCGCGAGCATTACTGCTTCGCAGAAGGAAGTGACGGCTTCCCATGCACTCTCGCTCCGGACCATGGCCTGAACCAGGGCCGGACGCGAGAGATCGCCGCTGCCGATCGCCTCCGTGAGGACACGGCGGTGCCCCGCCCAAGCCGGGCAGACCTCCACCGTATGCTCCACCGTGTCCTCCGGGCGATCCACACAATGGTAACACCCGGGCGTTTCCTCCCGCTTTATCCTGAACAGGAACCTCCCGAAACAACCGTGTCCGGTGAGGACCTGCGTCAGGCGGAAGGTGAGGACGCCGTGGCGCCTCTCTAGCCACTCCTCAAAGAGGGGCCTTACCGCCGCAATTGTGGCGTGCCCAGCGCTGGGTTGCGACAATCGCACTCTCCATGCCGCCATGAGATCCCGCCGGAGCTCTGTCCGCTGTGCCGTGATTTCTCGCGGCAGCGGAGTTACACCCCGGCGTTTCGCCTCCTCGCGCAACTCCCACATGTGCGCGAGGACTTTTGCCTCCAGATCCCATGGCGGTAGTCCGGCAAGGAGGCTCGCCGCCTCACGGGAGACCGTGCGGTATCCTCTGACCAGCCTAATGGCCATGACCCTTTGGGACGCGTTCAATCGCTGGGCTGGTCGCAGCCTTAATGAACGCGCCCACACCGGTGCCCCGTAAAGGGCCATGGACCGCACGATCCCCGCGTAGAGCCTCCGGCAGGAGGCGTTTGGACCCCCTAGATTGGGCAGAAGCCGCTTCAAAGCAGCCCCAGCCCTCTGCAGTTTGGGAGCCAAACGTCGGAAGTGCTCCACGAAGTTCCACCGGCTGTCGAGGACGAGTCCCAGGTACTTCATCGTCGACTCGACACCGATGTGAACCCCTCCCGCCGTTATCTGGGAACCCGACAGCGGCGCGTTCCGAGGACCATAGAAACACATGGCCTCGGACTTGTGCAAGGCCACCTCGAGTCCCAGTTGCCGGATCCTATCGACGATTGTCGCAACCCAACGTGTCGCTAGTTCGGCCGCCGCCTCATGCGACCTCCCCTGCACCAGGACCAGCGTGTCGTCAGCGTAGCAGACTACGCTGACGCCGCTAGGGAGGTCGGCGCGCAGCACCCAGTCGTAGCCGATGTCCCACAGATGCGGCCCCAGGACCGATCCCTGCGGGACACCGCACGACATCTCTCGCCGGTTCCACTCTCCGTGGTGACCGGGGTAGATGACGGCCCTGTCCGTCAAATAGGCCTCGACCACTCGACAGAGGTAGGTCGGCATCCGGTGATACCGGAGTGCCTCCCTAATGCAACTCCAGGGCAGGGTATTGAACGCATTGGCGATGTCAAGAGACACCGCCAAGACCACCCCACCCCGGGCAACAGCATCCCCCGTCGTGAGGGCTCGAACGCGCATGACGGCATCCACCGTAGAGCGCCCCTTGCGGAAACCAAACTGGCTGTCCGCCAAATCCGGCCCCACTCGCACCAGCTGCCCGACAAGGCGGTCTGCAATTACTCTTTCAAAGAGCTTGCCCACCTCGTCGAGCAGCACGATGGGCCGGTAAGCGGACGGAGAGTCCGCCGGGCGCCCCGGTTTCTTGATGAGGACCAGTTTCCCCGTCTTCCAACGAAGTGGGAACTGGCCCCTCTCCAAGCATGCGCTAAAGAGCCCCCGAAGTCGAGGCCCGAGAGCCTCTAAGGCCAGAACCCAGGCTTTTCCAGGTAAGCCGTCGGGTCCTGGGGCGGCATTTTTGGCATTCAGCCTACGTACCGCCGCTCTCAAATCTACCCCGGTCACCTCCGGAGATTCGTCGTCGTCGTCGTTTCCTGTGTGGTCCGCATCGGGCACCGCAGGAGGCGGAGCCATGGGCGGGGGAGTATGTTCCCCTCGCGAAGGGAACAGAGCGCTCACCACGTCCTCCACGAGCTGGGGCCGGAGACTCTGCGTCAGCGGGGGAGCCCATGGGCGGAGCTTGTCTCGCACCCATTTATATGGGCGTCCCCACGGGTCTCTGTTCAGAGTCTCCAGCGACTCCTCGCGGGCCAGTCCTCTGGCCCGCTCGATCCCGGCTTGGAGGGCGGTCTTCGCCGCTCTGTACCCGGCGTACAGCTCCGCCTCAATGGCTTCCGTATCCGGCGGGCGGATACGAAGCCTGCGGTGCCTGGCGTACAGGTGGCGCGCAGCAACGCACGCCGCGCGTAAAGCGGTCAGCTCACGCGACCACCAGCACACCTGGCGCTGAGCACGTCTGGGCTGGACCCGGGGCATTGCCACGTCACATATTTCGGACATGGCCTCCCGGAACCACTCCGCCTCGTCGTTGATGTCGGCAGGCCTGTCCGGTGATGTCACCCAGGCCTGCACGATCGAGGCTTCCAGGAGGAGCTCCCGGTCCAGCTGCTTCAGCGCCCACCGCGGACCACTCGGGGTCTGTCTGACCGGCGTGCCCGAGGTCTGGGCGGAGACGTCAAACCGGATGTACCGGTGATCGGAATAGGTCTCCACCCCCTCCATGACGCGCCAGTCGATGACACGTGGCGACAGAGCGGGGCTGGCGAACGAAATGTCCACCACTGACTCGCCCCGCATCCGCACGCACGTGGGAACAGAACCCCGGTTTAGGACGACCAGACCCGACTCCAGAGCCCAGTCCTCCACCATCCTGCCCCGTGTGTCCGTTAACCGGGAACCCCAAGCCACGTTCTTGGCATTGAAGTCCCCGAGGACGATCACGGGGAGGGGATGGTACCCGACGACGACGACTCTCAACTCCCCAAGGGAGTTGTGGAACTCGGCGAGAGTTCGGCTCGGGGAAAAGTACGCTCCCACCACGACAATCTCCCCGAACCGTGCTGCTACGCAACCCCGTCCCTTCTTGACGGCCTCGAGGGACGGGGTACCGGCGGCGGCCGACCAAATAATGGCCACTGAGCCGCTCAGGTCCTCCACCCAGTAATCCCTGGGCGGGACAAAGTACGGCTCAGCGACCACGGTGATGTTAATCGACCACTGCGCCATGCTCTGGAGCAACAGATCCTGAGCTGCGGCGCAGTGGTTGATATTCGCCTGGAGGAGGCGTAATGGACCTATTGGCAGTCCATTTTAGCCCCCCCCCGAGCCCCTCGTGAGGGCCCCGCCACGGCGGCAACGGCCGCGGCGGCAACGACGGTGGTGGCGGCAGCGGCGGCGGCAGTGACGGCGGTGGCGGAGGACTTGCTCCTGGCTTTGGCGGGTTGGGCGCAGGCCTTACTCCCAATCCGGTGCTCGGCCGGCTTGCCAGCCGCCGCACACACGGCGCAGTGCGGCGTGGCTTCGCACGAGCCGGCCTTGTGACCGGGCTGACCGCAGCGATAGCAGTGATCGCTGCGGTCCACCTCCGAGGTGCATTTAGCTCCCACGTGGTTGCCCACAAGGCAGCGGAAGCACCTCAGAGGTCTGGGTTCGAGCAGTTTGACCTGCGCGGATACCCAGCCCACCAATAACCTTTGGCCCTCCCCGGCGATTTTCCTGGCCGCCGACACGGGGCAGCTCACCGTTACGGCTCGCATCCCCGTGAAGTCAGGACGGATGGTGCCCGCCCTAACCTGCTCTGCAGAGCACCCCCCAGTCCTGACGACAGCGGCCACCACCTGATCCTCCGCCACTGAGTCGTCCAGGCCCGAGATGCGCATTTCTACGCACTTGGTGGGCCTGGACACTCGGGCCTCGTCCGCATTTAAGGACGCCCTGAGCTTTTCAGCTAGGGCGTCAGCGGCCGGGCCACTAGCCGCTCCGGGGAGCTCCAGCATCCGGGCCCCAGTCGCAGTGACCCTAACCCGGATGCCCTGAGCGGCACCTATCTCCTTTAGGTCCACCGCCGCCCCAATCTTGGAGAGCACGTCGCGGTAGGACACGCCCTTCTTCTCCGCTTCCGGCTGTAGTGTTATCACTACAGCTGCGGACTTCGGGGCGCGGAGCCTAGCCGCGACGCTTTGCTCCTTGCGCCGCTGCCGCCTCGCCTTCTTTTTGGCCGCCCTTTTGGCCTTGCCCGCCTTTTTCTTCTCCCCGGCTATTTGCCACTCGGCGTCAGCCTGGGGAGATTTAGGAGGCATGGGCGGCCGTTTCGTCACCAGGGGCGGAGCCCCCGCTGCCAGGGCCAGGGCCAGGGCCGGGGCCCCCACCGCTTTGGCCGGGGCCCTCGCTGCCTGTGTAGCAGCCCCACCCCTGGTCTGCCCTGACGGGCCTGGTTTGGCCGCCGTGGCAGCTGCGGTGGCGGCGGCGGCATACGATGCCGCCTTCCGCTGGCCTGAGGCCGGCTGGCTCGCCGCTAACGGAGGGCGCAGGACCACGGCCTCCAGTGCGGAGAACCGGCTGTTGAAGGCAGCCAGCTCCTTCCGCACCAGAGCCAAAACTCGGTCCTCCGCCGGCAAGGGCGGGCCCTGCCCCTGCACCGCTCCACGTTGTAGGACAACGCGAGCACCGGCTCCACGCCCGGCCAGGTCTGCTCGGAGCTCCTTGTTCTCCTTTTGGAGAAGCTCCGTGGCGGCTGTCAAGCGGGCGACCTCCGCCCGCATTTCGGACATACCGTCCGACGGAGGCCCGAGATGAAGAAGGGCCTCCGCTGCCGCCATAATGGAGGCCGTGGCCGCAGGTATGGCCTTGTCTTTCGAGGACTGCAGCTTTTTTAAGGCCACAGTCCTGATTGCGGCCACTACGACCTCCGCAAACCTGTCCGCTCGCTCCGTATTGGAGCCCCCAGCGGCCACTTTGGCGGCCTGGGGGCTTATTTTCGTGCCCCCCTGTGGGACGATGACCCCTTCCGACTCGGTTGAGGCCTCGGATGAGACCTCAGGGTCACTCTCCCCGCCGATTCCTGGGGGGGTATCGGGCCGCTTGATGCGACCCCGATTGCCACGCCCTGGCTTCGGGGTCACCGCCGCACGACCTCGGCCTCTCCTACCCGTAGGCGCCTTAGCGACCGGCAGGTTTTCCTCGCTTGAGGACCGTCCCGCCGATCCCGCGCGGTCCGTCTTTTCATCACGCGGGCGTTTCCCCCAGAAACGCCCCCGTCCACTGTCCCGGTCGGACCTAGCTTGGTCCCCGGAGGGACAGGAGTCTCCTCGACTCTTGTTGCCGTCGCCGACAAGTGGTTCCTCCGCCAATACTATTGGCACGTCGTCTGGGTTTTTTTTCCATAATAAATTTTCCATAATTGATCCCACGAGTACAAAAAATTTCCAACCAACCAACCAAAAAATAGTGGTTCGCACTAGTGACTAATTAAGCTACCCATTAGTCAAGCTATCAACCTCCCTCACGGTGCGCCGCCGCTTGGAGGTTTGGGGTGATTTTTTATAGAGGTTTTCTACCTCGCGGCCCGGGCGGTTAAGCCAAGACCCTCGACCCCCGTCAAATGCCAGAGACATGACCTTGACACTCTTCGGGGCTACGAGACTAACGGTGGCAGGGGAAAAGACTTCCTCCCGCCTGCCCGACGGCAGGGTAAGTGCACGCCGAGCCCGCTCCCACTGGAACGCTGCTCAACATGTACTCTCTACGAGTACACGTTAGAGCGTTCACTCCTCTGACAGGATATTGGCATACGGGCAACGGGACCCCTTAGGCACGCAGTACCTAATGGGGAGACATTGCCCGCACCCCAGGGTGCACCGTCCCGGAGACTGGCCTTCCCCACGGACGCATCCGTAAGGGAACTCCAGCCCCCAGGCACACGGGGAGGTTTCCTGTCCTAGCACCCCAAATGCTGTATCGCTTAGGTGGATTTCTTCTATTAATGAATTTACTTGATTTTAAAGATTTCGAATTTCTATGTGAGCTAGGCGCACGTGCGAGGTGTCAAAAGACGCGTCTCCGCGCGGGCTAGCGTTCTATGGGATTACTGAAATTTAGGCTGAATAAAAATTTAGACTTTTGGTCAAAAAACGGGATTTTCGACCGAAAAGTATGTAAAAACCGGGAATAACGACTACCAAACGGGACTCGAGCTCGCGGAACGCGCACCAGAGTACAGGTAAGGCAGGCAAGTATCTATTTTAAACTAATAACAAATGTGGTTTGGAGAGAAAATTCCGAGATAAAAATTAATTTAGTAATTTGTAAAGAAAATATTGAAGAAAAATTTTAAGTCCTGAAACGAAAAATATTTTTCGCGTAAATGTCAATTAAAATTAGTCAGATAGTAGGACGGAACCTATTTAAGATCAAATTGGCTGAAAACAGCTTCAAAATGCGTCACCTGGATGCAAAGTTATAACGATTTGATGTAAATGCTGTATCGCTTAGGTGGATTTCTTCTATTAATGAATTTACTTGATTTTAAAGATTTCGAATTTCTATGTGAGCTAGGCGCACGTGCGAGGTGTCAAAAGACGCGTCTCCGCGCGGGCTAGCGTTCTATGGGATTACTGAAATTTAGGCTGAATAAAAATTTAGACTTTTGGTCAAAAAACGGGATTTTCGACCGAAAAGTATGTAAAAACCGGGAATAACGACTACCAAACGGGACTCGAGCTCGCGGAACGCGCACCAGAGTACAGGTAAGGCAGGCAAGTATCTATTTTAAACTAATAACAAATGTGGTTTGGAGAGAAAATTCCGAGATAAAAATTAATTTAGTAATTTGTAAAGAAAATATTGAAGAAAAATTTTAAGTCCTGAAACGAAAAATATTTTTCGCGTAAATGTCAATTAAAATTAGTCAGATAGTAGGACGGAACCTATTTAAGATCAAATTGGCTGAAAACAGCTTCAAAATGCGTCACCTGGATGCAAAGTTATAACGATTTGATGTAAATGCTGTATCGCTTAGGTGGATTTCTTCTATTAATGAATTTACTTGATTTTAAAGATTTCGAATTTCTATGTGAGCTAGGCGCACGTGCGAGGTGTCAAAAGACGCGTCTCCGCGCGGGCTAGCGTTCTATGGGATTACTGAAATTTAGGCTGAATAAAAATTTAGACTTTTGGTCAAAAAACGGGATTTTCGACCGAAAAGTATGTAAAAACCGGGAATAACGACTACCAAACGGGACTCGAGCTCGCGGAACGCGCACCAGAGTACAGGTAAGGCAGGCAAGTATCTATTTTAAACTAATAACAAATGTGGTTTGGAGAGAAAATTCCGAGATAAAAATTAATTTAGTAATTTGTAAAGAAAATATTGAAGAAAAATTTTAAGTCCTGAAACGAAAAATATTTTTCGCGTAAATGTCAATTAAAATTAGTCAGATAGTAGGACGGAACCTATTTAAGATCAAATTGGCTGAAAACAGCTTCAAAATGCGTCACCTGGATGCAAAGTTATAACGATTTGATGTAAATGCTGTATCGCTTAGGTGGATTTCTTCTATTAATGAATTTACTTGATTTTAAAGATTTCGAATTTCTATGTGAGCTAGGCGCACGTGCGAGGTGTCAAAAGACGCGTCTCCGCGCGGGCTAGCGTTCTATGGGATTACTGAAATTTAGGCTGAATAAAAATTTAGACTTTTGGTCAAAAAACGGGATTTTCGACCGAAAAGTATGTAAAAACCGGGAATAACGACTACCAAACGGGACTCGAGCTCGCGGAACGCGCACCAGAGTACAGGTAAGGCAGGCAAGTATCTATTTTAAACTAATAACAAATGTGGTTTGGAGAGAAAATTCCGAGATAAAAATTAATTTAGTAATTTGTAAAGAAAATATTGAAGAAAAATTTTAAGTCCTGAAACGAAAAATATTTTTCGCGTAAATGTCAATTAAAATTAGTCAGATAGTAGGACGGAACCTATTTAAGATCAAATTGGCTGAAAACAGCTTCAAAATGCGTCACCTGGATGCAAAGTTATAACGATTTGATGTAAATGCTGTATCGCTTAGGTGGATTTCTTCTATTAATGAATTTACTTGATTTTAAAGATTTCGAATTTCTATGTGAGCTAGGCGCACGTGCGAGGTGTCAAAAGACGCGTCTCCGCGCGGGCTAGCGTTCTATGGGATTACTGAAATTTAGGCTGAATAAAAATTTAGACTTTTGGTCAAAAAACGGGATTTTCGACCGAAAAGTATGTAAAAACCGGGAATAACGACTACCAAACGGGACTCGAGCTCGCGGAACGCGCACCAGAGTACAGGTAAGGCAGGCAAGTATCTATTTTAAACTAATAACAAATGTGGTTTGGAGAGAAAATTCCGAGATAAAAATTAATTTAGTAATTTGTAAAGAAAATATTGAAGAAAAATTTTAAGTCCTGAAACGAAAAATATTTTTCGCGTAAATGTCAATTAAAATTAGTCAGATAGTAGGACGGAACCTATTTAAGATCAAATTGGCTGAAAACAGCTTCAAAATGCGTCACCTGGATGCAAAGTTATAACGATTTGATGTAAATGCTGTATCGCTTAGGTGGATTTCTTCTATTAATGAATTTACTTGATTTTAAAGATTTCGAATTTCTATGTGAGCTAGGCGCACGTGCGAGGTGTCAAAAGACGCGTCTCCGCGCGGGCTAGCGTTCTATGGGATTACTGAAATTTAGGCTGAATAAAAATTTAGACTTTTGGTCAAAAAACGGGATTTTCGACCGAAAAGTATGTAAAAACCGGGAATAACGACTACCAAACGGGACTCGAGCTCGCGGAACGCGCACCAGAGTACAGGTAAGGCAGGCAAGTATCTATTTTAAACTAATAACAAATGTGGTTTGGAGAGAAAATTCCGAGATAAAAATTAATTTAGTAATTTGTAAAGAAAATATTGAAGAAAAATTTTAAGTCCTGAAACGAAAAATATTTTTCGCGTAAATGTCAATTAAAATTAGTCAGATAGTAGGACGGAACCTATTTAAGATCAAATTGGCTGAAAACAGCTTCAAAATGCGTCACCTGGATGCAAAGTTATAACGATTTGATGTAAATGCTGTATCGCTTAGGTGGATTTCTTCTATTAATGAATTTACTTGATTTTAAAGATTTCGAATTTCTATGTGAGCTAGGCGCACGTGCGAGGTGTCAAAAGACGCGTCTCCGCGCGGGCTAGCGTTCTATGGGATTACTGAAATTTAGGCTGAATAAAAATTTAGACTTTTGGTCAAAAAACGGGATTTTCGACCGAAAAGTATGTAAAAACCGGGAATAACGACTACCAAACGGGACTCGAGCTCGCGGAACGCGCACCAGAGTACAGGTAAGGCAGGCAAGTATCTATTTTAAACTAATAACAAATGTGGTTTGGAGAGAAAATTCCGAGATAAAAATTAATTTAGTAATTTGTAAAGAAAATATTGAAGAAAAATTTTAAGTCCTGAAACGAAAAATATTTTTCGCGTAAATGTCAATTAAAATTAGTCAGATAGTAGGACGGAACCTATTTAAGATCAAATTGGCTGAAAACAGCTTCAAAATGCGTCACCTGGATGCAAAGTTATATAACGGTTAGGTTAGGTTAGGTTAGGTTGGGGTCTAGGAATGGTGCGGAGGGAATGGATTGCGCATAACGGCGCTCTATCATTTCCTCCAAGGCAATATCAACCACTCTGCCAGAGCTCAGGATCTCTTGCTCCAGAGCATGGCAGAGTGGTCGATTCACGTGGCTGTGGTCGCCGAACCGTATTTTGTCCCCCCCAGGGATAACTGGGTGGGAGACTTGGACGGTTTGGTGGCCATCATTGGCGGGGCTCTTGTCAACCCGTCCCGAGGTCACGGCTGGGTAGCCGTCCTCGCGGACGGCATTGGCACGGTTGGAGCGTATTTTTCGCCCAACAAGAGTCTCGCCGACTTCGAGAGGTTCCTTGTCGAGTTGGGTGCCGTCGTGGGCCGACTCCACCCTCGCCCGGTGCTGTTGCTGGGGGATCTCAACGCCAAGTCTGCGGCGTGGGGATCCCCTGTGACCGATGCTAGGGGTGAGGTGCTGGAGGAGTGGGCGGTCGCGACTGGCTTGACCGTCCTAAATCGGGGCTCGGTACACACGTGCGTGCGGCAGCGGGGCGGGTCTATAGTGGACGTCTCGTTCGCTAGCCCCGCTGTCGCGAGCCGTGTCCGCGACTGGCGTGTCGCCGTGGAGGTGGAGACGTTGTCGGATCACCGATACATCCGTTTCGACGTCTCCACCCAGACCGCCGGCGGCCGCAGTCCACTGGCCCCGCGAACGGACGGTCCGCGCTGGGCGCGTAAGCGCATCGACAGGGAGCTTCTCGAGGAGGCCGCTATTGTCCAGGCCTGGAGCCGGGAGTCGGCAACGACCGGACCCGTCGACGTCGAGCAGGAGGCGCTGTGGTTCCGCGGGGCGATGACGCAAATTTGCGACGCGTCCATGCCCCGGGTCCACACACAGTCCGCAAGGCGCCAGGTGTACTGGTGGACCGCCGAGATCGCGCAGATGCGCGTCGCGTGCGTGGCGGTTAGACGCCAGTACACCCGTTACCGGAGGAGACGTCGTCGGGTCCCTGACGAAGAGGCCGCGCTGTATGAGGTGTACCGCGCGGCCAAGGAGACTCTGTGGCTGGCCATCGGTGAGTCGAGGACGCGAGCCAGGGAGGAGATGTTGGAGACTCTAGACGGGGATCCGTGGGGGCGCCCTTATCGCGCGGTCCGAGGGAAACTTCGAGCCGCGGCGCCTCCACTTACGGAGAGTCTCCAACCCGAGCTGCTGGAGGAAGTGGTCGCAGCCCTCTTCCCGGCGAGAGCGGAGCATACTCCGCCGCCGATGGCTTTGCCCACAGCCGCAGAGTCTACAGAGGAGAACGCCATCAGCGTCCCAGAGGTGACACAGGCAGAGATGAGGGCAGCCGTGATGCGGCTCCGGGCCAAGAACGTGGCTCCGGGGCCCGACGGGATCCACGGCTGCGTGCTAGCCCTCGCTCTGAAGGAGCTTGAGCCCCAACTGAGAGGACTCTACACAGCGTGCCTTGAGCAGGGCCAGTTTCCCACTTTGTGGAAATCTGGTCGTCTGGTCCTGCTCAGGAAGGCGGGGCGCCCTGCGGACTCGCCGTCCGCGTACCGGCCCATAGTGCTGCTTGACGAGGTGGGCAAGCTGTTTGAGCGGATAATCGCAGCCCGCCTCGTCGGCCACTTGTGCAGAGAGGGGCCGGACCTGGACGACAGTCAGTTCGGGTTTCGGCATGGGCGCTCCACGATCCACGCTGTGTCGCGGGTAAGAGTCCTGGCGGAGGAAGCGGTGTCCCGGGGCGGGGTGATGTTGGCGGTGTCCTTGGACATTTCCAACGCCTTCAACACCCTGCCCTGGAGTTGTATTCGGGAGGCACTGCGGTATCATGGGGTGCCTCCCTACCTCCGCCACATCGTTGGGGCTTATCTGTCGGAGAGGTGTGTCACCTACATGGGACGTGATGGCGGAAACCAGCGCCGCATGTCGTGCGGTGTTCCACAGGGCTCGGTTTTAGGCCCGCTCCTGTGGAACATCGGGTACGACTGGGTGCTGAGGGGCGAGCTCGGTGCCGGGGTAGACCTGACGTGTTATGCGGACGACACGCTGGTCACTGCCCGGGGGAGCTCGCACAGGGAGGCAGCGTTGTTGGCGACGGCTGCGGTCTCACAGGTGGTGGGCCGCATACGTCGCCTAGGCCTGGAGGTGGCCCTCAGCAAGTCGGAGGCCATGGTGTTTCATGGCCCCCGGCGGGCGCCGTCACCCGGCTCACACATCGTGGTCGGGGGGGCTCGGATCGCTGTCGAGTCCACCATGAAGTACCTAGGATTGGTGCTCGACAGCCGGTGGGACTTCGGGCCCCACTTCCGACGGCTGGCGCCCAAGTTGCTGGGCGCCGCTGGGGCGCTATCAACGCTGCTTCCCAATCTGGGGGGCCCGAGCGCCGCTTGTAGGCGGCTCTACGTGGGGATCGTGCGATCGATGGCCCTTTACGGGGCCCCGATCTGGGCTGCTGACCTGACGGCCGGTAGCATCGCCGTAATGCGCAAGCCGCAGAGGGCGATGGCCGTCAGAGTCATCAGAGGGTACCGCACGATCTCCTACGAGGCGGCTTGTGCACTGGCCGGATCCCCGCCCTGGGACCTAGAGGCGAAAGTACTCGCGTCATCGTATCGGTGGCGCGAGGAAGCAAGGGCGCGGGGCGAGCGACCGATGCAGCGACACATGGAGCTGCATCGGTCTCAGCTTCGCGAGGTCCTGGTGGCGGAATGGCGGGACAGGCTTTCACGCCCTACCGCCGGCCTCGACATCGTCGAGGCGGTCCGGCCGGTGCTCGACCGCTGGCTCGGGAGGAGGCACGGCTCCCTGTCGTTTCGGGTGACGCAGGTGCTCTCGGGGCATGGTTGCTTCGGGAAGTACCTGTGTCGCATAAACAGGGAGCCGGACGCCCGGTGTCACCACTGCGTCGACTGCCGGGAGGACACGGCGCGGCATACGCTGGCAGAGTGTGCCGCTTGGGAGGAGCCGCGCCGTGCCCTCATCTCAGAAGTAGGCAGTGACTTGTCGCTGCCGGCCGTAGTGAATGCGATGGTCGGCGGCGGCGAGTCCTGGGACGCGGTGGTTTCCTACTGTGAGACAGTCGTCTCGCAGAAGGAGGCTGCGGAAAGGGAGAGGGAAATCTCGTCCACTCACCCGGCCCGCAGCAGGCGCACCGGGCGTCGGCGGAGGGCGGATAACGCCCTCTTCCAGCCCCCCTAAATGGGTCCAGGGGTGACGGACTCGGGGACGTCCGTCGCCCCCCACACATCAGGACCCGAGGTGGCGGCGCGTAGTGTTCCACGCGCGCCCCTCTGAGACGTCGCGGGGGGAGTCAAACACCTCACTCCCCCCCCTGACCCGCGAGGAGGCCCGCAGTGGCGGGCCGGCACCAGCCGGGGGTTGCGGAAGATTTCAAGTTCCCGCGACCCCCGGCGTAGGTGTGAGTTGGAACACCGGGGTGGTTTTTAGTCAGTAAGAGTCTGACAGACCCCTCCGCCCGCCCCAGGGCGGAGGACATCCATGAGGATTTTCCACCCCGGAAAAAAAAAAAAAAAAAAGGTTAGGTTGGGGTGCATGTTGAGAAGCCTCCCCGTGGCGCACCCTGGGCAACGTCGGCTCCAAGTGCCCACCAGGTTTTGGTGGACACTTGGGGCTGGCGGCGAATTCTCAACAAACGGGGAAGGGTCATGGTTCCAATCACCGATCATCCATGATGGTCGGTGAAGGGAACCGGGCTACAGGAGGTCGTACGTCTACTCCCCCCTCTGCTTACAGAGGGAGGTGAGTTGGCGTACACTAGGGAGTCCCAATCCCAAGGTCTAGCGTGCCGAGGGGATGAATGGCCGGAGGGTTATCCGGTCGTTAGCGCGAAAAGGGACCTCACCCTTAAAAAGGAAAAAATATGAACATGCAGGCTAATGGAAAAATTCCCCAGGCGGGCAACCTCCTCAAGGAGGTACAATCCCGCCCTTCTACGGAAGGCAGCCCCACCGTATCTGGGGGGGGCACCACTAGTCTCGTAGGCCGGCAGACCACCGCCGACCTTCGTAAACCAATCGTTGCGTCGCAACAAAAGGAGCTCCGGGTTAGCCTGGAGCGCCTGTGTGACGCAACAAAGCCGATTGCCGTCGTTGACGGCAACAAAAGCCGAGGAGGCTCATGTCCAGAGAGGGACCGACTGTCCGACCAGGACACACAGCTGGGGGGGAAGCGCTCGCGCAGCGAGCTCTCTTCCGAGGAGGAGGACCAGTCGGCACCAAAATTTGGTACGAGGGGGAGGGGTCGGTTACCGGACCGTAATTTACGGGGTCGCTTCTTGCGGCCCGCTACGCCGGTACCGATGCAGCTGGGGAGCGCAGAAAGTGAGGGGACCCCGGGGGACAAGAGCGAAGACTCCGCTGCGTCCCCACTGTTACTGCATAGCAACAAGGCGGAGGCGAGCTCTGCAAAGCGGATGCAGCGGAAGGCGGTGGCGGCTGACGAGGTCAGCGAAATGGCGCGACTGGCCCGAGAGCGACGCTCTGCTCAGGCGGCTACCGGAGGGAGCATGTCGGCGGTGGCGCTGAGTCGCCAAGTTTTGGACGGCGTGGACGTCGTTATGAAGGTTGCCACAAAGTCTGGCAGCCTGAAGGGCACGTTCACGCACGCTCTGAATGAGGCGGCTGGCGACATCAAGGAGGCAGTTGGGGTCCTCCTTAGTCGCACAAGCTCAGACGAGACGGCGAAGCTGTGGGAGGAGAACAGCCGTCTCAGATCTGAGCTGGAGGACCTCAAACGGGAGCTTGCCGCGCAGAGGGCGGAATGGCAGCAGAGGCGTCCTGCGGCCACTGGTTCCGCTCCCGTCGTTGCCCTGACACCGCCGGCTCCGTCGTCGGCCCCGTCATCGGTCCGTACCCCCGCACCTGCAGATGCAGAGATCGAGAAGATCGTTCGCATCTGCATGCTGCAGTGTGGGGGTATGATGAATGCCCGTCTGCAGGGCCTGGAGTCGAGGCTCCTCCCAGCAGTGACTCTCCGGCCACCGCTCGCAGCGGATAGGAGGAGGAAGGAGGAGCCCGCTAAGCCAGGTCCCACGCAGACCAAAAAGCCTGCAGGGGGCACGTCCGCGTCCACTTCCCGGACGGCCGCGCCACCGGCGACCGCTCTCTCGGCGAACGCGTCCGGGTCCACCGCGGAATCCTGGACGACGGTGGTAAAGAAGGGCCGTCGAAAGAAGAAGACGGCGCCGCCACCACCGGTACCCGCTGGAGCACCGGCACAGGTACCCAAGAAGGCTCAAGGGCCGCCTAGGGTGAGAGCCCCACGCTCCGCGGCTGTAGTTATTACGCTGCAGCCCGGAGCCGCCGAAAGGGGTGTCTCTTATAAGGCGGTCCTGACAGAGGCAAAAGCCAAAGTCGCGTTCCCCGACCTTGGTATACCGTCTGGCCTCAGAGTGAGGCAGGCGATTACGGGGGCGCGACTGCTTGAGGTGTCGGGTGCCTCTAGTGGCGAAAGGGCGGACGTCCTGGCCGCCAAGCTGAGGGAGGTCCTCAATCCGGAGGACGTTCGGGTGTCCAGGCCGATGAAGACCGCGGAACTGCGCGTCGACGGGCTGGACGACTCGACAACTCCGGCTGAGGTCGTGGCGGCCATCGCCCGTTCCGGTGGATGTCCGCCCGAAGACGTCCGTTCGGGGGAAGTTCGCGTCGATGCGTCCGGGCTCGGCGCGATCTGGGTGCGGTGCCCGGTGGCGGCGGCGAACAAAGTCGCCGACGCTGGGCGTCTTTTGGTGGGGTGGGTGGCAGCGAGGGTGAAGCAGCTGCAACCCAAGGCCTTGCGGTGCTACCGTTGCCTCGACATTGGGCATGTCAGGGCACGGTGCACCGCTGAAATAGACCGCAGCGAGCAGTGCTATCGCTGCGGTCAGGCCGGCCACAAGGCGGCCCAGTGTTCCGCGGAGCCAAACTGCAGCCTCTGTACAGCTGCGGGGAGGCCCGCCGGACACAGAGCGGGCGGAAAGGCCTGTGGCGCACCCGCCACATCAAAGAAGAAGAAGAGAGGGGCTGCCAAGGCTGCCGGGGGCTCTTTACCCCCCCCGCAGCCTGGCTGCCCTTCGGCCGACTCCCGGCCTAGGAATGGTGCGGAGGGGATGGATTGCGCTTAATGGCGCTGTACCATTTCCTCCAGGGCAATATCAACCACTCTGCTAGAGCTCAGGATCTCTTGCTCCAGAGCATGGCAGAGTGGTCGATTCACGTGGCTGTGGTCGCCGAACCGTATTTTGTCCCCCCCAGGGATAACTGGGTGGGAGACTTGGACGGTTTGGTGGCCATCATTGGCGGGGCTCTTGTCAACCCGTCCCGAGGTCACGGCTGGGTAGCCGTCCTCGCGGACGGCATTGGCACGGTTGGTGCGTATTTTTCGCCCAACAAGAGTCTCGCCGACTTCGAGAGGTTCCTTGTCGAGTTGGGTGCCGTCGTGGGCCGACTCCACCCTCGCCCGGTGCTGTTGCTGGGGGATCTCAACGCCAAGTCTGAGGCGTGGGGATCCCCTGTGACCGATGCTAGGGGCGAGGTGCTGGAGGAGTGGGCGGTCACGACTGGCTTGACCGTCCTAAATCGGGGCTCGGTACACACGTGCGTGCGGCAGCGGGGCGGGTCTATAGTGGACGTCTCGTTCGCTAGCCCCGCTGTCGCGAGCCGTGTCCGCGACTGGCGTGTCGCCGTGGAGGTGGAGACGTTGTCGGATCACCGATACATCCGTTTCGACGTCTCCACCCAGACCGCCGGCGGCCGCAGTCCACTGGCCCCGCGACCGGACGGTCCGCGCTGGGCGCGTAAGCGCATTGACAGGGAGCTTCTCGAGGAGGCCGCTATTGTCCAGGCCTGGAGCCGGGAGTCGGCAACGACCGGACCCGTCGACGTCGAGCAGGAGGCGCTGTGGTTCCGCGGGGCGATGACGCAAATTTGCGACGCGTCCATGCCCCGGGTTCACGCACAGTCCGCAAGGCGCCAGGTGTACTGGTGGACCGCCGAGATCGCGCAGATGCGCGTCGCGTGCGTGGCGGTTAGACGCCAGTACATCCGGTACCGGAGGAGACGTCGTCGGGTCCCTGACGAAGAGGCCGCGCTGTATGAGGTGTACCGCGCGGCCAAGCAGACTCTGTGGCTGGCCATCGGTGAGTCGAGGACGCGAGCCAGGGAGGAGATGTTGGAGACTCTAGACGGGGATCCGTGGGGGCGCCCTTATCGCGCGGTCCGAGGGAAACTTCGAGCCGCGGCGCCTCCACTTACGGAGAGTCTCCAACCCGAGCTGCTGGAGGAAGTGGTCGCAGCCCTCTTCCCGGCGAGAGCGGAGCATACTCCGCCGCCGATGGCTTTGCCCACAGCCGCAGAGTCTACAGAGGAGAACGCCATCAGCGTCCCAGAGGTGACACAGGCAGAGATGAGGGCAGCCGTGATGCGGCTCCGGGCCAAGAACGTGGCTCCGGGGCCCGACGGGATCCACGGCTGCGTGCTAGCCCTCGCTCTGAAGGAGCTTGAGCCCCAACTGAGAGGACTCTACACAGCGTGCCTTGAGCGGGGCCAGTTTCCCACTTTGTGGAAATCTGGTC
Organism: Agrochola macilenta; assembly: GCA_916701695.1. Classification (NCBI taxonomy): domain Eukaryota; kingdom Metazoa; phylum Arthropoda; class Insecta; order Lepidoptera; family Noctuidae; genus Agrochola; species Agrochola macilenta. Next base: position 135,705 of record OU753554.1, on the reverse strand, counting down.
GTCTGGTCCTGCTCAGGAAGGCGGGGCGCCCTGCGGACTCGCCGTCCGCGTACCGGCCCATAGTGCTGCTTGACGAGGTGGGCAAGCTGTTTGAGCGGATAATCGCAGCCCGCCTCGTCGGCCACTTGTGCAGAGAGGGGCCGGACCTGGACGACAGTCAGTTCGGGTTTCGGCATGGGCGCTCCACGATCCACGCTGTGTCGCGGGTAAGAGTCCTGGCGGAGGAAGCGGTGTCCCGGGGCGGGGTGATGTTGGCGGTGTCCTTGGACATTTCCAACGCCTTCAACACCCTGCCCTGGAGTTGTATTCGGGAGGCACTGCGGTATCATGGGGTGCCTCCCTACCTCCGCCACATCGTTGGGGCTTATCTGTCGGAGAGGTGTGTCACCTACATGGGACGTGATGGCGGAAACCAGCGCCGCATGTCGTGCGGTGTTCCACAGGGCTCGGTTTTAGGGCCGCTCCTGTGGAACATCGGGTACGACTGGGTGCTGAGGGGCGAGCTCGGTGCCGGGGTTGACCTGACGTGTTATGCGGACGACACGCTGGTCACTGCCCGGGGGAGCTCGCACAGGGAGGCAGCGTTGTTGGCGACGGCTGCGGTCTCACATGTGGTGGGCCGCATACGTCGCCTAGGCCTGGAGGTGGCCCTCAGCAAGTCGGAGGCCATGGTGTTTCATGGCCCCCGGCGGGCGCCGTCACCCGGCTCACACATCGTGGTCGGGGGGGCTCGGATCGCTGTCGAGTCCACCATGAAGTACCTAGGATTGGTGCTCGACAGCCGGTGGGACTTCGGGCCCCACTTCCGACGGCTGGCGCCCAAGTTGCTGGGCGCCGCTGGGGCGCTGTCAACGCTGCTTCCCAATTTGGGGGGCCCGAGCGCCGCTTGTAGGCGGCTCTACGTGGGGATCGTGCGATCGATGGCCCTTTACGGGGCCCCGATCTGGGCTGCTGACCTGACGGCCGGTAGCATCGCCGTAATGCGCAAGCCGCAGAGGGCGATGGCCGTCAGAGTCATCAGAGGGTATCGCACGATCTCCTACGAGGCGGCTTGTGCACTGGCCGGATCCCCGCCCTGGGACCTAGAGGCGAAAGTACTCGCGTCATCGTATCGGTGGCGCGAGGAAGCGAGGGCGCGGGGCGAGCGACCGATGCAGCGACACATGGAGCTGCATCGGTCTCAGCTTCGCGAGGTCCTGGTGGCGGAATGGCGGGACAGGCTTTCACGCCCTACCGCCGGCCTCGACATCGTCGAGGCGGTCCGGCCGGTGCTCGACCGCTGGCTCGGGAGGAGGCACGGCTCCCTTTCGTTTCGGGTGACGCAGGTGCTCTCGGGGCATGGTTGCTTCGGGAAGTACCTGTGTCGCATAAACAGGGAGCCGGACGCCCGGTGTCACCACTGCGTCGACTGCCGGGAGGACACGGCGCGGCATACGCTGGCAGAGTGTGCCGCTTGGGAGGAGCCGCGCCGTGCCCTCATCTCAGAAGTAGGCAGTGACTTGTCGCTGCCGGCCGTAGTGAATGCGATGGTCGGCGGCGGCGAGTCCTGGGACGCGGTGGTTTCCTACTGCGAGACAGTCGTCTCGCAGAAGGAGGCTGCGGAAAGGGAGAGGGAGATCTCGTCCACTCACCCGGCCCGCAGCAGGCGCACCGGGCGTCGGCGGAGGGCGGATAACGCCCTCTTCCAGCCCCCCTAAATGGGTCCAGGGGTGACGGACTCGGGGACGTCCGTCGCCCCCCACACATCAGGACCCGAGGTGGCGGCGCGTAGTGTTCCACGCGCGCCCCTCTGAGACGTCGCGGGGGGAGTCAAACACCTCACTCCCCCCCCTGACCCGCGAGGAGGCCCGCAGTGGCGGGCCGGCACCAGCCGGGGGTTGCGGAAGATTTCAAGTTCCCGCGACCCCCGGCGTAGGTGTGAGTTGGAACACCGGGGTGGTTTTTAGTCAGTATGAGTCTGACAGACCCCTCCGCCCGCCCCAGGGCGGAGGACATCCATGAGGATTTTCCACCCCGGGAAAAAAAAAAAAAAAAAAAAAGGTTAGGTTAGGTTAGGTTAGGTTTTTTTTTTTTTTTTTTTTTTTTTTGTGGCGCCTACCTCTCCGCGCAAGGCGGAGTCTGCGAGCTAATATTTCCTCGGACAATATCCGAGCCCTTGGTTACTATTTTTATTTTTGTCATTTCGTTTAATTTTATAAAAGTACAATCTTATCTATATTACACATTATTATCATTATTACAGTTTTTGTTTTTACATTTTTGGGTCAACTCAGTTTAATTATACATTATATATATTTATCCTTAAATCTACTTATCTCTATATCACATTTCAATACATTTCAATCCATTTCAATCCATTTCGATACATTTCGATGCATTTCCGATATCACAGTATTACACAATCACACACAGTCACAGACACATCAAGCTATACACAATATTTATTAGATCTACAGTTTCGGACATTTTCAACGATCTGTATTATGCTACTGTTATATATTATAGACAAATATGAATACTAAGCATGGTTTCGTTTACTTATTCCTATGTATTGCCTTTTTGGCTAGTTTTACACAAAATTCCACAAACTTGGCCCTAGTTCTCTTATCCGATATTAAGGCATTTATATTTTCCGCGGTTATTGCGATACCCATTTCCTGTTCTATGTCAAGTCTCTCTCGGCAATAGGCAGGGCAGTCAGTCAGTATATGTAAAACCGTTTCTTGTTTGTCAGGGTCACATATGCACGATGAGCTTTCCTTACACTTGAACCTGTTCAAGTATTCGGAAAATCCACCGTGCCCTGTCAGTACTTGCGTCAGTATTCCTGTCGGTTTTATGTCTGTCATTTGTCTATATGCTTGGATAGCGTCAGGGAAGAATATTTTTGTAACGCCGGCTGTGCTCTCGGATCTGTACCTCCGATTCCACTCGTCAAGCGTATCCGCTCGGATCTGCCGCTTGACGAATGAGATCGGACATTGGTCGTAATCTGGCCTTGTCTTTGTTTTTAGGGCGGCTTCCTTAGCCAGTTGGTCTGCTCTCTCGTTACCCTCTAGTCCTGCGTGCGCCTTGATCCAAAAGAGATCAACTTTTTTGGCTTGTTCCACGCACTGTCGCAGGTTTTCACGTGTTTCGACTGCGAGGGGGTGGAGAGAGCGGTGGTTTGTGACCGATTCTAGCGACGACCTGGAGTCGCTGTAAATGCCGAAACTATTATTTGAACTACGCAAAATTTCCCGTGTGGCTTTGCATATAGCCAGCAGTTCCGCCTGGTAGACGGTACAGTGGGGCGACAGCTTCAATTTTTGGCTCTTGGTTTCAACATCATCGCTCCAATGAGACAATGATGCTCCGACCTTGCCTTCGATCTTGCTGCCGTCCGTGAATATACGCACTGTTTGCGTGCAGTGGTTGTTGAATTGCTCCTGGTCTGCCAGGCATATGAACTGCAGGCTTATATGTTTGGCCGGGTGCGGGATTCTGCCAAACGCGGTGCGTTGCTCGATCTCCTTGTCTCCTAGCGCTGGCTGGGGTACCCCCCTCCTTGCCGCATAAAGGGCCGCTGCCTCTTGTATTCGGAGATCAAGGGGTAGTATCCCAGCCAGCACCAGTGCCGAGTTTAAGGAGACTGTGCGATACGATTTGCACAGTTTCTGTGCAAATCCCCTTTGGACCGCGTTTAACTGTTTGCGTAACATGAGCTTTTCGGCTGCTGGTGCCCACGTACTTGCCGCATACATGATCGTAGGTTCGACTACTGCCGTGTAGATGGTGCGTATAACTTCCGGATGGAGACCCCAACTGATCTTGGCTGCGCGCGACAGCTGCTTGTAGAAGTTTAAAGCTTTTCTACATACATTGGATGTATGGGTGTTGAAGGTCAGCTTGTCGTCAATAGTCAGCCCCAAGATTTTGATTTCCCGCGACATGCCAATGTCGACCCCGCCCATGCTCAGCAGTGGGGTGTCACACTTGAGTTTACGCGTGACGACCATAGCGTTCGTCTTGTGTGGTGCGAAACTCAGCTTATTGCTGACTCCCCACTGGTGAACATACTCGAGAGCGCCATTGGCACGTCGCTGGACCTCCGTTGCGGAGTCTCCATCGAATACCAGTACTACGTCATCGGCGAATGCTTGGCAGTAGTCTCCCCTATGTTCCAGACCTTTGAGTAGGGGGTCGAGTAGAAGATTCCAGAGGATCGGGCCCCCTATCGATCCCTGAACACAGCCTTTGTTAGTAGTCCTTGTAACCTCCTGTCCTGCATACCTTATCCGGACCCGCCTGTGTTCCAGGTAACTATCTACCATTCTTCTTATATTGACCGGACATTTCGCTTCCGCCAACCTAGTTCTAATGGCCGGCCACCATGCACTATCGAAGGCTCCCTCTATGTCAAGCGATATCATGACAACCAGTTTTTTGTCTTTTAACTTGTCTCGTATTAGTTTCAGCAAGTCATAGAGGGAGTCTTCGGTGCTTTTTTGTGGCATAAAACCATATTGGCGTGTGCTGAGTCCGGGTATGATATGCCATTTCACTCGTCCAATGAGCATTTTTTCCAGGACTTTTCCCATCACTGGCAACAGTCCTATCGGCCTATATGATTTAGGGGCTGTGTAGTTCTCCTTTCCGGGTTTCCTCAGGATTACCACAGTGGCTTCCTTCCACATCCTGGGGAAGTAACCCAGCTCTAGGCATTTGTTTGCCAGTGATAGGAAGAGCTCCGGATCATGGCTTACGGATTGCTGGCAGATATCTGCTGTGAGGCCATCTGCCCCGGGGGCTTTCTTAGGGTTGAAGCTACGTATGGTGGAGTTAAGCTCTTCCTGAGTAAACGGTGGGTCATGTTCTTCACCATGGCCCGTCTTGTTTACTTGTTCAGCTAATATCCTGATACGCGTGTGCTCCTCATTATCTTCTTCCATCCTGTCCTCGGGGTAGAATGTTTCTGCCAGCAATGTGGCAGATTCGAGGTGGTTTAACTCTCTTCCTTCCTTTTTCAGAGGCAGGTCCTCCTGTCTCTTCATAGTCCTGCCTATAACCCTGTATATGCCTTCCCAGAGTCCCTCCTTATCCTGTTTACCACAGAAGCTTTTCCAGCTTTCTGTTGAGGCGGTTCTTGCTGCTTGCTCATATTTTTCTTTTATTTTCAGGTACTCAGCGACGACTTTCGCCCTCCGGATCGGCGCTGCACAGCGGACCCTGCGCTTCCCAGTGGCGACCTCCTTTTTCAGGATGGCGAGCTCGTTGGACCACCAAGGTAACTCTATTTTGCTAGTGGGCTTTGTCTTTGGTATACTACTATTTGATGCTTCTACTATGGTATTAATATATGATTCTATTTTACTTTCTAATTCAGGTTTATTATTGATATGGTTAAATTCTGTTCTAATTATGTTATTTTCATCTAGCAACTGTCCCAATTTCTCACGAAATTGTTCCCAGTTTGCTTTTTTACTGTTAAATAATCTGGTTGTTCTACTAATGTCGAAGCCCTTTGCTCTTTCGAGTTTGATTTTAAACATGATGGCGTTGTGGTCTGAGCTCGTCATACCCTCGTCCACTCTCCAGTTCTCAACCAGGTCGAGCAGATCCGCCGTGCATGCCGTGATGTCCACAAAGCTGGTATACAGTGAGGTTCCCCTCACTGTGTGGAACGTCGGGGTGTCGCCTATGTTGAGCACCTGCAAACCCATTTCTTCCAGGGCTCCGGCCATTTCGATTCCTCTTGGATCGATTTTGCGGCTACCCCACCAAGAGTTTTTAGCATTTGCGTCTCCACCCAGGATGATGCTCCGGCCAAAACATCTCTCTATATTTATTAGCTGCTCCAAGTATGGCCCTATCGGTGCTGGTTTCGGTTCTAGGTAGAATGAGACCGCCACGATCTCCCAGGCGCTTGTCCTCATTTTCACCACTGTGATGTTGGGTGTGGTGAAGTTTGGACACTGGATGACGTCTATATCGCCATCGAAGACTGCAATTGCAGTCTTGATGACGCCGTCTCCATCACCTGTATGCTGGTATATTCTGGCACCGCGGTAGTCTTTCATTCTACCCAAACTCCCGATGTACGGCTCCTGGAGCAGTGCGAAAGCCACCCCCTTTTTGGTTGCCTCAAGCATAATCTCGTTCGTGGCCAAGGCCTTTCTCTGCAGGTTTGCCTGCAGGTATGGCCTTTTTTGGGGAACAGAGTTTTCGCCGGGGACCACCTTAGCAATATGCCACCTTCGATCTTGCTATCGCATCCCATTTTACTCTGATGGGGCATTCCTGGCTGAAGGCATTGTGATCTGTCTTGTCTAGCTTTGAACGCACACAGTTGCAGCAAACCGGAGTAGTGCCCGCGAGCCAGTCAGGGCACTCTGCTTTCATGTGCGATCCCCCGCAATGACTACACTTGGCCTGGGTCTCCTGGCAAAAACGCCTACCATGCCCAAATCCCAAGCAAAGCGAGCACTGTACTACTGGAGATTGGTCGGCCACTCTTATCCTCTGTAGGTCAATGAGGACCGATTCGGCATCTGTCAATCTCTGCCACATTTTGGGAGACACCCTCATAACGATGTGACTCGTATGGGGGTTTCTAGTGCGTTTTTTATATGCAATTTCTAGTCTGTCTTCTTGCTCATTCAGGTCCATAAACATTCTTCTGTTTTGGTTTCTCAACGCACTTAGTACGTCCCCATCACTGTTGCAACTGAGCACGTCCTTTAGGATAACGAGCGGATCTCTGTTTTGGATGTTTTCCGTTGTGAGGCTTTCACCGGACTCCCTTATTCTGTTCTTAACTCGTTCTCTTTCCTCCTCGGTTTTGCAGCCAACTATTATTTTCCGGTCTTTTGCTTTCCTTACTTTTTCGACCTCAAATCCTCCTTCTTTGGCGTTAACGGCCTTCCTGATCCTACTCATGACCTCTTCGCCAGTTTCTTGGTCGTCATTCGCGGTAACCACGAAGGAGTGTAAAGCGGCCTGCGCAGGGAGCCGCTTCCCAATAGAAGTCGCGGCTACACCGGCGTAAGTCCGCTTTTCCATGATCTCTATTTTTTCCTTTAGCTGTCCCATACTCTCGGTATTTTCCTTGATGAGGTCAGCGTGCTCCTTCAGTTTCCCGATGAGATCCACAATCTGTTTATTCCCTTCTTCTTCTTCCTTTCTTCCTGTTTCTCCGCTCTGCACCAATGTTGGTTCTTTCGGTGTGCCTCTTTGCGGTTCTTTGCACTTTCCTATATCAGTATCCGCTTCCTTAACTAGCTGATACAGTCTTTCTAGTGCCCGGGTGACCTCCGTCTTTATTTCCGTCTTTGTATTTTTGGAAGTCCCCAGATGCATTTTCGCTTTTATGAGACAGGCTCGTGCTTCCGCGATCCTGTTTGCGAATTTCGGAGTTTTTTCTGCTTCTTCGGAGGCCCTTCCCTCTGACTCCGTTGGTGGTTTCTGTGTAGCCTTTGTTGCCTCTTGGGAATTCGTGGGCGTTACTTTTTGTTTTTTGGCTACAACCACCGAGGAAGAAGTAGAAGAAGATGAGGTCTCATTGGGAGTGGTCTGAGGCTTCTTCTGGACCTGAGTCTCTGACTTCCCAGCCTCCCACTCACCAATGCTCCTCCTAACTGTCGAAGTGACTTTTTGTCCTTCGTTCGGTGTTGTACTTTTAATAAAAGTCGTATTTCTTCCCGTCGGCGATTTTGCAGGGTCCTTATCACCCATTGTTTCTTTCGCTGGTGTTCTAAACATGTTTGCTTTTTTAGAAAATGTTTTTAAACAAAATAAAATTAAAATAAAATAAAAATAAAATAAATTTATTTAAAATTATTTTCAATTTTAATGTCCGAGGGGCGCCTTAAAAATCTCGAGTTTAAATTTGTATAAGTTGTAAAAACATTAAAATCGAGTAAAATAAATTTGTAAATAATAAATAATTAAAATTGTAAAATTGTAAAGAAGTAGACGACAAGTATAATGTAAAATTGTATAAAATTGTAGTTAAAAGTCATTCAGTTTATAATATTTATAAAGAAAATTGTATTTTAGAATTAATGATTAATAATTAAAATTATATCAGTCGCATTCAATATTTTTAAAACAGATTCTCCGCAAAGGCGATCTGTAGTATCGTCCAGTGGGTTAAATACCCAAAAGTCAAATTATACTTGTCAATATTCAATGTCAAAGTCAAGTCACTTTAGTCAAGGTCTTGGTCGGCCCTTAATATAAAGGTGAGTAAAACTCCACACACAGCGCAACACTACCCAAACTAAAATTTAAGAGATGTTTATCAAAAACATAGATTTATCACAAAATTATAAATTTATTATAAAAGTGGGGCGTTTTCCCTTAATTTTGACGGAGCCAAAAGAAAGGTCTTTTCCTGCCGATTTCAGGGACCCCAAACTCGGTGGGTCTATGACCTCTGGTTCCAAAGTTAATACCCGGGGGGGTGAGGTTACCGTGATTTGGCCAGGGGGAGGGGGGGGGGGGGGAAAGAGGGGTGCGTCCCGAGGTGTAACTGGGCGTCGCGGGAGAGTATCGAGGGGAGTTCCTGGATGCGGGGGGGGGGGGGAGGGGGTTGTATATGTATAAGGGAGATATATAGTTATATATCAGTACTAGTTGTTATCAATTTATAAAAATAAAATAATAAAAAGTAATAAAAAATGAGGGGGTCAAAAAGGGGGTCAAAGGGGTCTATCTTAATATGGGTTCTAGTTGGGAGGGGGGATACTAAGGGGGGGGGGAAATTTTGTCAGAATTTTGATATTCCCAGCCGTTCAAAAGATATTGGAGATATTTTTAAAGGTAAGCGGGGCCTGAATGTGCATATTGGAAAGGTGCATAGACCACCTCCAAATGCACTTTCCTCAGACCCTGTCTCAACAACTCCAATCACACCAGCTACACCCACTTTTGACCCGTTTTGGAAAACCCTTTCAAAATTCAAAAACTCTATTCCTGTTTTAAAGCGAGTTCCCCGTGGCGCTAGACCTCTAGTGGCTCAACACCTAGCAGGCTGCGTTCGTCTTGCCGCCAGGGAGAACTCACAAAGTGCTTGGGAACAGCTGCTCACCTTCCCTTACAGAATTCTACATGTACAGAAGAATTTGGCAACCAAAAAGACATTAACTGCACAAATTAAAGAAAACTGTAATATTTCGGCTCATAATTTCGATTCAAAATTACCGACGCAGAGATATATCTCTTCAAGAGGTATATCCCATTTGGTAGAATCTAAGTTAGGGGAAGGTGACATTAGCGGAGCAGCCAGGATTCTTTTTAGTAGTGATGTGGTGGCACCGTGTTCTCCAGAAACGCTCGCAGCTTTGGAGAGCAAACACCCTGCCCCAGCGGATGGCCTTTCTTTTCCCGACCCCCCTGATCCGGATAATCACTCCCTCACAATTACAGGTCGTGAGTTGGTCACAGCCGTTTGTTCCTTCCGGAGTGGCTCCGCTGGTGGTCTCGACGGCCTGAGTCCTCAGCACCTTAAGGACCTTATCTGTTCAGGCGCCGGGGAAGCTGGTGAGTTGCTCTTGAAGGAACTTACGGCTCTGATTAACCTTATGCTCTCCGGCAAGGTGAACGAGGCCGTCATCGACGTTCTGTACGGGGCCAATTTATGCGCCCTGCGCAAGAGGGATGGCGGCATTCGTCCTATTGCCGTGGGAACCACATACCGTCGTATGGCAGCCAAGATTTGTTGCAAATTTTATGGTGAGGTGGTTTCGGATAAATTTCAGCCCCTGCAGCTAGGTTACGGCTCTAAAGGGGGCTGTGAGGCTGCCGTACACGCTTTGTCGACCTACCTAAATTCTGGTAAAGGAGAGGTCATTCTGAAGGTTGACATAAAGAATGCCTTCAATTCAGTTAGTAGGGACACTTTGCTGGCAGAAACTAAAAAAGAAATACCCCAAATCTATAGTTTCCTTTGGCAATGTTACAGACACCCTTCTAAATTACTGTATCGGGACAAGCTTTTGGAATCTGCTGTTGGCTGTCAACAAGGTGACCCCCTCGGGCCAGTGATTTTTAGTTTAGCCATTCATCCAATCATTCGACAGCTAAATTCCAAATTTAATGTTTGGTACCTTGATGATGGAACCTTGGGAGGCGATGTAGAAACTGTTTTAAATGACCTAAAATTCTTAAAAAACGAATTTCATTCCATTGGCCTTGATCTCAACCTTTCGAAATGTGAACTATACTTAGCGGACAGCACTGACAGACAATTGACACTTCCCAAATTTAACGCAATAGCCCCTGAAATCAAAATTATTGATAAAAGCTCTCTTCGTCTCCTTGGGTCTCCAATCTTCGAGAATTCCTTTCTCGTTTTTATTGAGGAAAAAATACAAAATTTCAACGACGTTTCGGAAAGATTGTTACAAATTAATATGCATTCGGCCATCACCCTAATTCGTTACTGCTGTTTCGGCCCTAAATTAACATATTTTCTTCGCGCTTCCCATTTATGGAAACACAATCACCTTTTAGAAAAAATGGACCAAATTATCCGACACACATTAACTTTAATTTTAAATGTGGCCATGGACGACCGAGCTTGGGCGCAAGCTACTCTTCCCATTCGTATGGGAGGCCTCGGCGTCCGCAAAATTTCTAGTATTAGTTTACCGGCTTTTATATCCTCTGTCCACGGCACTGAGAAATTAATCAGGAAAATTCTAGCCTCCACACTGATTAATTTTGATGTTCCGTGCTTCACCGAGGCTATGGATGCCTGGAAACTCGCTTGCCCAAACTCAGCTCTACCCGATTATCCATCTTCCCAAAGACGGTGGGATGAGCCGCTCTGCAGAGTAGTACAGAACAATTTACTTAACACGTCTGCTACCCCTGCGGAGCGTGCGCGCCTGCTGGCTGTGAGTAAGTGGGAATCGGGTCTGTGGCTTCATGCACTACCGTCGTCAAACATAGGTACCTTGTTCGACGACACTACATTCCGCCTCGCTGCTTCCCTACGACTAGGAGCTCCATGCTGTTCTCCTCATCGCTGTCACTGTGGCGAAGTTGTCAATAGTCTCGGACATCACGGCCTGTCTTGCAGCCGAAGTGCGGGTCGCTTAGCGCGGCACGCGAACATTAACGACATCATCCGACGAGCTCTTGTCACCGCCGGCGTTCCAGCTGTATTAGAACCCAATGGCTTGGCACGCGACGATGGCAAGAGACCGGACGGCATGTCTTTATTTCCATGGAAGGTGGGTAGGCCTTTAGTGTGGGATGCAACCTGTGTCGACACTCTTGCGCCATCCCATCTTCCTGGCTCAGCGTGCTGTGCTGGTGCTGCCGCTGCGGCTGCAGAAAACCTCAAGCGGCGTAAGTATAATAACCTTGTTGGTAATTATATTTTCGAGCCGTTTGGGGTTGAAACCCTCGGGCCGTGGGGTCCGAGTGCTCACGGCCTCTTTAAAGAAATCTCCAAACGGCTATTTGACACTTCCCGTGACCCAAGGGCTGGTTTTTACCTTGGGCAGAGGCTAAGCATTGCCATACAACGTGGCAATTTTTTTATTATTTTATTCATATTCATAAGTTCACATATAAATTAGATAGAAGTGACATCAGTACAGAGTTACATATTAAAATTATTAAGCAAATATTAAACTATGCCTAAAATAAATCTAGTGTAGGTATAACTTATATAATATATTGGATAAAGGCCTAATGAAAAACAATAGCGACCTGCCTGATGTAGGTTTATTCAAACCTGTGTTTCAGGCCTTCACGTAACAACGCTGAGTGTTTTATTGGACTATTAAATTAATGTACATAGAGCTAGCATTGATACATAATAATTATATTATTAAATAAAAATTGCCTTAACATTAATAAACTTATTGCATGATTTCTAGCAATTTTTCAGTGTCTGAGTAATTTAATGTCGCTAAGTATTCACTTAACATTTCACTACATTTTTTACAATTTACACTATATATACATAGAGACTTATTGATTTTATTATATAAGAACGGACCTAAAAAACCATAAAATTTATTTATAAAAGTATGTCTAGTTTGAGGCTTTATGCAAACTAAGTCTTTTCTTCTCTTATGTATAGGTATGGGGGTATAAGGGAGATTGCTATGCTGGTGTAATACTATCTTTAATATAAATAGTTGACGCACAGTTAAAACCTTACATGCCGTATAAAGCTCGTATGTGGGAAATCTAAATGGGCGAAAGGTGGCTACCTTAAGGATAGCTCTCTGCGCACGTTCTAATGGTAGTAGGATTGTTTTTGCAGCCCCTCCCCATGAAGTTATGCAATATGTAAGAATGGATTGACACAAAGCTAAATAGACCTGTTTAATTAATTTGTAGTCCGTTATATATCGTAAATTCTTAAAAATGTATATTAATTTACGCATTCGAGTGCATAATAAATCAATGTGTTTACGGAAGTTCAGATTTGTGTCAATCGTCACACCAAGATATTTCATATGATCGGCTTTTGCTAAAGTAGGACAATTACATGCATTGTCAGCGTACTTGCCGCACTTATGCGCATAAATGTATATGTTAGTAGTTGGCAGGTTAGTATTTCTCACAGTGAATAAAATGTGTTTAGTTTTTTCTGCATTTAGTGTTAGGAGATTTTCATGTAGCCAATTAGACACTATATTAAAACCGTTCTGGGCTTGTTTATACACCTCCTCTCGAGACTTGTCTGAAAACAATAGAGCTGTGTCATCTGCATAAGACATTATGACACCATTTTGGAGTGTTAAGCTGCACAGGTCATTAATATATACTAGGAATAAAGTAGGACCCAATATACTACCTTGTGGTATTCCGTAACTACTATTTCGAAGCTCAGAACTGACGTACTGACCAATTTTTACACATTGTTCGCGGTCTCTTAAATAATCAGAAAGCAGTGTAAGCGTTGTTCCTCTTATTCCGAGTCTTTCAAGCTTGCCCAATAATAAAGGACAGGAAATTGTGTCAAAGGCCTTGGCGAGGTCTAGGAAGATCCCAATGGAGTGCATGCCCTGATCCAAATTAGTTGTTATATAATCCGTCATTTGATGTACTGCTTGATTAGTTGATTTTTTGGGCCTAAAGCCAAATTGTCTATCCGAAAGCAATTTGTTATCCTCTAGATATTTCATTAATCTAATATTAATGATTTTCTCTAAGATCTTGGAGAGCCCTGTTAAAACTGAAATGGGTCTGTAGTTGTTAACACATTTTTTGTCACCAGATTTATATACAGGAGTAACCACTGCTTTTTTAAGCGACTTAGGGAATACACCATTAGTTAAGCATAACTGAAAAATATGAGTTAGCGGCGGAGCAAGGAGGTATTTGAAATGTTTAAGTATGTTGTTTGATATGTCGTCCCACCCAACCGCGCAAACGTCCTTTAATCCAGAAATGATTGTTAATACTTCATCGACATCCGTATCTAGTAAGACAAAAGATTTGAGTCTGGGGAAAGATTTAGGTTGGTTTTGAGAGAAAGAACCTCTAGATTGTATGGTCTTTTCTGCTAAGGTTTTGCCTACGTTAGAAAAATAGTAATTAACTATATTTGTTGATTCTATTGGGTTGTTCTCTATAGTCAATAAGTCAAGTGGAGGTTCAAGTTGTTTTGATCTAAATGTATTTGTTTTTATAAATTTCCAAATAAGTTTACTATTTTTGCCTGCTTTCTGCAGTTCTTTTCTGTCATATTCATTTTTTATTTTTTTCAGAAGGTTGTTGCAGAAGTTTCTATATCTTTTATAAGTAATGGAAAGAATTTCATTTTCAGGCTCAAGTTTGAACTTTATGTGAAGTTTGTCTCTATGCCTAATACATCGAACAAGTCCGGGTGTAATCCAAGGTTTAATGCACTTGTACTTCCTTGGCGTTATTTTGGCGACTGTATGCTTTATTATTGCAGAGTGAAGTGAATTTATAAAATAATTAATAGCAAAGTTTGCATCGGTGGAATTATAAACTGGGTCAAAATTAATATTACGTATGTCTTTTTCGAGGTGTGTCATGTTGACATTGGTATAGCTGCGTAAACAATTTTTTCTTGGTAAAGAAACTTGTAATATTAGTAAAACTGCTTGGTGATCAGTAAGCGAAGAGTTAGTAACAAATGTTTTGGCTGGTTTATTTGTTTTTATAATGAAATGATCTAAGCATGAACCACTTTGATGCGTAGGGTGGTAATGAGCTGGCAAGAGTCCGTGGAATGAGCAGATATTAACATAGTTATGTGCATGAATGTCCATTTTCCCGGAAGCAATGTTGATATTAATGTCCCCCATTAGAATTATGTGTTTAAAAGTTGTAAGACTTTGTAACTGTACGTTTAGTGAATCTAAGAAATTTGCGACATTTTGAGAAGGTGGTCTGTATATAGCCATAACTACCGTATCTGTATTAATTTTAATGAGTAAGCAATTACAATTTTGTAGCAAAGGTTCTTCTACAGTTGTACTTAAATTATTGTTGACAAATACAACTAAACCATCATTCTGGTTGATGTTTCTGTTGGTTTTATGCGAAATATATCCGTCTAAAGATGGTAAAACAGTGGTTTGGTTTGACAACCAACATTCTGTTAGGACGATAATGTCGCAACTTATACCCAGGTTCTGTAGCAATATTTCAAAACCATTTATATTTCGATTTATGCTGCGAATATTTTGTGTGAGAAAGGTCAGCGGTTTCTCTCCCAAGGGAAAGTGGTGCTTACACTCATCAATATTACAATTTATAACTTCAGACACAGAAAATTGATCTAGGTCCTTAAGTAATTGATCAGTCATGATAAATAAACACCTAATAAATATAAACAATCAAAAACTACTACTAGTGTGCTTAAAGGATAGGTTAACAGGTAGCGCTCTTAGGCGCCTTCATAATCTATGGAATGGATATAGCTGTCCTCGGCATATTTCCGTGCAGGACAATTTACATCACCAGTTTTATGATCACTTTTCCTATTAAAACGTTTGCACGTCGCACAGTTTGGTGGACTGGACTTTGTGCAGCATTCCTTAAAAATGCGGCCAGCCTCTTGGGTACATTACCAGTCGACAGCGATGCGGATGAATTCTTCGATGCTATATTTTAGTTTGTAAATAGTTTTAGTTAAGTTAGTATAAAAGATATTTGGATTTTAAGAGGAAAAATAAATTTTTCGGGATATTTATACTCGGATTTATATTATAAAAGGTATTATGGCCTGGTGAGGTGAGGGGGGGGTTTGAAATAATTTTTTAAGGGGGGGGGGGGATTCAACTTCGGGTATTGTGACGTATTCAGTCACTGCTACGAAATGGTCCACTGAGGTATTTAAATGGGAGGGGTGGGGGGGGGGGGGGGGGTACAATTAGTTAAATTCACAATTTAATAAAACGAAAGGGGTGTACATATAGGGGGTGGCCTGTGGAGTTTTGCTGTATATACTGTACTAGTACAGTATATGCAGTCTGGTGTCAAAAACGGGCTAGCTCGCTCCGTTCTCGAGATATGGTCGTTTTTAGGATTCGAAAAGTCCCAGGTTCGAGTCCCACTTGGTGAACACCAATTTTTCACCATAAATTTTTTTTTTAAAATATTAATCTAATATATAAACTAGGTCTACAGCAGTTTGGCACACGTAATTTAAGTTGGCTTTTATGGTTAATTTGACTTTTAATTTGGATTTTATAATCGGGGTAATATGTGGGGAGATAATGAAAGTGGGGAGAATTTCGTAAATTTACCCTGAATTTTTTACTGGAGCGTCGCAGGGGGATGGGAATAGTTTGTGCGGGTTACCCTTCCAGAGGAAACTATGTTAGGTGTAGTTATTTTCCCTCTACGGCTTTCCGTTTGGGAGATATAGCCACTCCAATATAGCTTGTAAACAAGTTGGGATCGGGGAAAAATCGCGATCGAGGAGAGACTATATCTCAGAAACTACTGATTAAAAACTTCTAAAAATTTGTTTGCATATGCCAGTAGCTGAGGGCTACTGACCAATATAATAAAAAACACTGAAAAACTATAAACAAAATATATTTCCTATTTTTCTTTCCGAAAAAAGCCAACCTATTTTACTGCCGGAAATTAATTCTATGCACGGTAATAATTACACTTCTCTTGATACTATAGTCAGATTTCGATGAAATTTTCGCCTCTGGGTTAGGGAAAGACCCAGCTGTCCTCCACAGGAGTTGTAGATTTTTCTTCCCTGGTTATAGGCGAAATACCGTGGCCGGAAAAACCTATTTCCTCTTTCACAGCCGCACAGATTTATATTAAGTTTGTAGTCACGTTTAAAGGTGCACACTTAGCTTATTTTCCGTTTTGAAAAGACCTCCGGGGTCCTTGTCACGTACTCCTCCTCGAGGAGTGGTCAGGGGTGATTTTCGGCCTTTGTTGCGGGACCTCGTTGGCACATGGAAAAGTTTATTTTCACTGTATTTCCGCGCGCCTGCACGGAAAAATTCGGGACTTTTTCCAGGGTTGGAGATCTCGCTTAGGCGGTCAGGATAGCAGTTCCAGAAATATAGGTCGTCGATCTGGTTTCCGAGTTATTCTGCTTTTTAGATCGAAAAATCCAGCATTTGCACAATTTTTACACAGTTTTTGTCACAGTTTTCACAGTTTTCACTATTTTCACAGAATTTTTTCGCGCCCGTGATCGCCTCGTGATTGCGCGTGTTTTGATGTATTGCACGAGTTATTTGGTGAACTTTTTCTGTTTTTCGCGATTTTTGACTGCGGAGCGCGGTTTAAACTGAACTGTTCGCGGCGGGGGACGCCGGGTGACTGGTTAGGTTAGGTTAGGTTTTTTTTTTTTTTTTTTTTTTTTTTTTTTTTTTTTTTTTTTTTTTTTTTATTCTTCTACCTCCAACATGATTGGAGCCTATGCCTGTCTGCTGTTCTATCATACCAGTTCTCGCATTTATGCCTCTCGTAATTTCATTCTTCATACTAGGTCTTTCTATCATTCATCCTCATTTGTTTCCTTAATGGGTGGGATTCCCATCTATCATCTACTTTTTGACAATCTATCTATCTTCTTTTTCTTTATTTATTTATTCATAATCGGGTGTTACATAATAAATAGGGAGACAGATTTTATTTCAAGACTTCTTACATTACAAAAACGGGGGAGCAATTTTTTATTTTTGCTCTTTTTTCACATTATACTTAATATAAGCTTATTTCTATTTTTACATATTATTATTATATAGGGCGACAGTTTTTATATTATGACTTTCTATAATATCCTTATTCTAATCTTACAGAGACGGGGAAGCAATTTTTATTATTGCTCTTACACACAAATTATTTTTAATCTTAACTTATTTCTATCTACACATATTATATTTACTTTCTGTTTTACATTAAAATATTTTACACATGTTTATTTCTATGCTGGTCTATAATATAACACACTATATTATGACAGCATAATTTCTTATGCGGTTTTGTTTCGTTCTATAACTCTTTTTGCAATTAGTTTACAGTAGTCAAGGAATATGTTTGCTTTTTTACTTTTTATTATGTCCTTTATGTTGTTTATTGTTATTGTCGTGTCCAATGCATTCTCGACGTTAAAGCGATGTTTCGCAAATTGTGGGCAATCGAGTAATATGTGCGGGATCGTTTCGCTTGCCTCCGGGTCACAGATGCACGATGGACTCTCCTTGCACTTGAAGCGGTTCAAGTACTCGGAGAATCCGCCGTGCCCCGTCATTATTTGCGTGAGTAGACCATTTATTCCTATTTTGCGAATTTCACCGTAAGCCACCCTCACAACCGGGAAGAATATTTTAGTAACAGATGCGGTGTCACTAGTTTTGTATCGGCGATCCCATTCATCAAGCGTTGCCATACGTATGCTTCGCTTGACGAATGAGATCGGACACTGGTCGTAGTCAGGTTTTCTTTTGGAGTTTCCAGCGGCCTCTTTTGCTAACTGGTCGGCTCTTTCGTTCCCGAGCAGCCCAGCGTGAGCTTTAATCCAGAACAAGTTAACCACCTTGTTCTGGCGAGATGCGGATCTTATGTTATCTCTAGCTTCTACAGCAAGAGGGTGGACCGAACCGGGGTTTGTGATCGTTTGGAGAGCCGCCATTGAGTCGCTGAAAACTCCAAAAGATGATGCCTTGAGCTTACAAATTTCCCTAGTGGCTCTTGCTATTGCAATGAGTTCAGCCTGGTAAACCGTGCAGTAATTTGATAAGGTAAGTTTGAGGGCTCTGGTCTCGGCCTCACCATTCCATATGGACAGTGAAGCACCAACCCCTCCTCCGATCTTACTACCGTCCGTAAAAATGCGGACGTCGAAACTAGAATTGTTATCCAACTGCTCTTGGTTTACCAGGCTGACGAACTGCAAGGGGTCGCGTGCCGCGGGATGGAGACCCCCGATTGCAGTGGTCATTCGCTCGACCTCCCTGCCCACCAGTGATGCCCGGGGCACCCCCCTCTTGGCTTCGTACAGTGATGCCACCTCACGAACTCGGAGGTCAAGGGGGAGCATCCCAGACAGCACCAGCGCTGAGTTCAGGGAGACCGTGCGATATGACTTACACATTTTCTGGGCGATTCCGCGCTGGACGGCCCCAAGTTGTTTTATTACGCCTACCTTTTTGGCAGCCGCAGCCCACACGCTAGCAGCGTAAAGTATAATGGGCTCCATCGCCGCAACATATATCACCCGTATCACTTCTGGGTGAAGCCCCCAACTGACCTTTGCGGCTCTACACAGTTGTTTGTAGATCGCAATTGCCTTCTTGCAAACGAGCGAGACGTGGGTGTTGAAGGTCAGTTTGTGATCAATGGTTACCCCCAGAAGCTTTATTTCTTTTGACATGCCAATGTCGATCCCACCCATGCTCAGGCGTGGTGTGTCATATTTTAGTTTCTTCGTTATTACCATAGCGGTTGTTTTATGTGGTGCGAATTTTAGTTTATTCTCGACACCCCACGCCAGAACATAAGCGAGAGCGGCATTGGCACATTCCTCCACCTCCAGTGCGGTCTCTCCGTCAAACACTAGGAGAACGTCATCTGCAAACGCCTGAATGTAGTTACCCCTACTCTCTGCTGCTTTTAGGAGGGGGTCCAGTAGTAGGTTCCACAGAATTGGGCCCCCAATTGAACCCTGGACACAGCCCTTGTTTGTGCTCTTGCTGTATACCTCCCCACCATACCTGATAGAAACCTTTCGGTTTCTGAGGTAGCTGTCTATGACCCGCCTAAGGTTGGTTGGACACTCTTCTTCCGCCAGACGGACTCTTATCGCCGGCCACCAGGCGCTATCAAATGCTCCCTCTATGTCCAAGGATACGAGCGTAATGATCCTTTTTTGTGCTAGTTTTTCGCTAACGTGCTGCATGAGGGCATAGAGGGAGTCCTCGGTGCTTCTTTGTGGCGTGAATCCGTACTGACGGGTACTCATCCTTGGTAATAGGTGGAACTTGAGGCGGGCCACCAGCATCTTCTCGAAGATCTTTCCTAATAAAGGCAACAGTCCAATCGGCCTATATGATTTGGGAGTGGAATAGTTTTCCTTTCCAGGCTTTCTAAGTATTACGACTGTTGCCTCCTTCCAGGCTGTGGGGAAGTGGTGGTATTCTAGGCACTTATTTAAAACCTTCAAGAGTACTTCCGGGTCGTCACTTATGGCGTGACAACAAATGTCGGCGGTAAAGCCGTCTGAACCCGGTGCCTTTTTTGGATTGAAGGAATCCATCGAATTCTTCAACTCTGCCATAGTAAACGGTGGGTCGCAAGGATCATTTTGTTCGCCAGAGTTTATATTTTCGGCTTTGATTCGGATGGATCGGTGATGTGCGTTGTCGTATTCTATGGGGTCTTCCGGGTAGAACGTTTCCGCCAGTAACTTCACGGAGCCCTTCGCATCCAGCACATCACCATTCCTTTCCAGTGGCAGGTCTTCCTCCCTACGCTGCGTCCTACCAATCACTCTATAAATTCCCTCCCAAACCCCCTCCCTATCCTGTCTCCCACAGAATTCCTTCCAACTCTCGGTCTGAGCTTTGGCCGCTTCTAACTCATACTCTTCTTTCTTTTTCAGGTACTCTGCTATGACCTTCGACTTCCGGATTTGGGCGGCACAGCGGATCCTGCGCTTCATGGTAGCGACGGTCCCCTTCATCTCAACGAGTCTCTCGGACAACCACGGCAAAGTAAATTCCTCATTGACTTTCTTGGTCGGTATTGTTTGCTTACATGTTTCGTCTATTGCTTTAGTGAGGTTATTTATTACTGTGTCAATTTGCTCTATGCCTTGAATTTGATCTATTTCTACAGATGTGAATTTATAATCTATTTTCAATTGGCCAAACTTCGCATGAAATTTGGACCAATTGGCTTTTTTGGTGCAAAATTTTCTGGTGGTTCTCTCAATTTTGATGCCCTTAGATTTCTGCAAGAGGATTTTAAAAACAATGCCGTTGTGATCCGAGCTCGTGAGTCCCTCGTCAACCCTCCAGTCGTCTACCAGATCCAAGATATCATTGGAGCAAGCAGTAATGTCCACGTGACTGCTATATCTTTTCCCTCCTCGGATGGTGTCGAAAGTCGGAATATTCCCCCGGTTCAGTATGTTTAGGTTTAGCTCGCCGAGAGTACCTGCCATCTCTTCCCCCCTAAGGTCAGCCTTCGGGCTGCCCCACCATATGCTCTTGGCATTGGCGTCCCCTCCAACGATCAGTTTTTTGGAACCAACTACGAGCTCTATTTGTTTAAGGTGTTCTAAATATCGCTCGATTGGCTGGTCTGGCTCAAAGTAAAAGGAGACAAGCGTGATTTCCCAGGCACTGGTCTGGATTCCCACCACTACGATGTTATTTGTGGTGAGTTTCGGGTACTGTTTGACTGTGAAGTCACTGTTAAAGACAGCTATTGCCGCTTTGACAGTCCCATCTCCTGTGCCAGTGTTCTGGAAGATCCTAACGCCCCTGTGACTCCTCATTACTTTCGCTCCGGCCACGTATGGTTCCTGAAGAAGCGCCACCGCTATCCCGCGCTTCGTAGCTTCTGTTAGAAGCTCATTTGTAGCTAGCTTTTTTCGTTGGAGGTTAGCTTGTGCAATATTATATAGAGTGTTGTCTACTGGGGTGCCCTTAACAATATGCCACGGTTGACCTGGCCACGTCATCCCATTTTCTGCGTACTGGGCATTCGTGGCTAAATGCGTTATGTTGAGTACCGTGAGCAATTTTGGCTTTCGTACAATTGCGGCAGGCGGGTGGTGAGCCCGAAAGCCAATCCGGGCACTCTGGTCTCATGTGGGGACCGCCGCAGTGACCACAAAGGTCTGCCGGCTCTTTACAGAACCGCTTCCCATGTCCAAAACCCAAGCAGCGAGTGCATTGGACCAACGGGGTCTGATCTTCGACCCTAATGCGCTGAAGGTCTACGTGAACGGTCCCAATTTCCAGCGCTCGTCGCCAGATTGTGGGCGAAACGCTGATGATGACGTGGCCAGCATGAGGGTTCCGTGTTCTTCTTCTGTATTTCACCTCCACTCTGTTTTCCCCATTGTCGAGACCGTTAAAAACACCCTGATTCTGATTCCTTAGCGCCTTAAGGATGTCTTCGTCAGTATTGACTGCCAAGACGTTCCTCAGGATCAGAAGCGGGTCCTTGTTTTTAACTTCCTCGACAATGAGGTCAACTCCTTCTTTCTGAAGTCGATCCTTAATCCTGCTCCTTTCTTCTCTGGTTTCTAACCCTATTATGATTTTCCTGTCCTTGGCTTTCCTCACCTTTTCCACCTTTATCCACCCATCCTTAGCATTTACTGCTTTCCTCACTCTATTAAGGACTTCGTCGCCAGTCTCCGTTTCATTTTTCGATGTGACCACAACCGAATGCAAGGTACTGCACTTTGGCAGTGACCTTACACCCTGGTTTGCGGTCACGCTCGCATATGTGTTTCCCTTCTCCAGGGTATCTCTCTGCTGGTCGATCGATTCCTTTAGCTCTTCTATCTTCTTGTTACTTTCTATTAGGAGCCTTGTGTGTTGTTCCATTGTATGAATAATCCTCATGCCTGTGTCAATGTTTTCGGGAGAAGTTGTTATGGTTTCGGCTGACTTTAGCTCTGTCGCTACAGGCCCCTCCTTGGTCATTTTTTGTTTTATAACACATAGCTCTAGTTCGAGTTCCTTCACAATTTGGTAGAGTCGGTCCGTGGCCTCGGTGATACCGGTTTTTAACTCGGTCTTCGTATTCTTGGAGCTGCTCAAGTTAAGTTTTGTCTTCATTAGGCAAGCTTTAGCCTCCGCTGTTCTATTTGCGAATTTGGTTTTCGGCGGTGAGTTTATTTCCACGGACTTTCTTATTTTGGTCGCAGTTTTACTCTCCTGTGTCAAGGTAGGCTTAATTTTTTGTTTCGCAGGACCGGCCTGCGACGTCTTTTCACTAATAGAGGGGATGGTGCTGCTATTTGCGGCTTCCCAATCCTCTATGCTGCGTGTAACATTTAAGGGGGGAACTGCCCCGAGTCTTAAAGGTGACTTTTCACCGTCGACCGCCTTTGCCGGTGTCCTATAGCCAAACATGTTTGGAGGTACGTGTCAAAAATACGTAACGTCAATAGGGACGTAGAGTAAAAAGTTTAAGTAAAATAGTGTGAAGAGTAACACACAAGTATGTGAAACAAAACCACACAATAAAACCTTAAAGACTATAATGAATGGTTACAACCAAATTCTACGTTTCTGTAGTCAATACATATATTAAAATTAGAATTAAAAGACAAGTCACGACACGTCACGGTCGGAGACTAGACCGGAAGTGTATAGCAAGGTTGCACTTGCCTTTACATACCAATAATAGAGCTCAATAAAGCCAAAATTATTTTTAATACTGGGTCCAGACCCTTAGTCTAATAACTTAACCTAATGTAAAATATTTTAAAAATATTTTTGTCAACGGATGACAGTTTATTAGAAGATTCACTGGGGCCAAAAGATAGGTCTCTTCCTTCCGATATCAGGGACCCCAAACTCGGTGGGTCTATGACCTCTGGTTTAGAAGTTAGGGCCAGGGGGGGTGAAGTAACTCTGAAGGGGGGGGGGGGGGGGGGGGGAATAAATAAATTATTAGTAAAAGATATGGGGGGGGTTGTGACGAGAGGTTAGGTTAGGTTAGGTTAGGTTAGGTTCCAGGGGTGACGGACTCGGGGACGTCCGTCGCCCCCCACACATCAGGACCCGAGGTGGCGGCGCGTAGTGTTCCACGCGCGCCCCTCTGAGACGTCGCGGGGGGAGTCAAACACCTCACTCCCCCCCCTGACCCGCGAGGAGGCCCGCAGTGGCGGGCCGGCACCAGCCGGGGGTTGCGGAAGATTTCAAGTTCCCGCGACCCCCGGCGTAGGTGTGAGTTGGAACACCGGTTTAAAAAAAAAAAAAAAAAGGTTAGGTTAGGTTAGGTTAGGTTAGGTTCACGGCTCCCTGTCGTTTCGGGTGACGCAGGTGCTCTCGGGGCATGGTTGCTTCGGGAAGTACCTGTGTCGCATAAACAGGGAGCCGGACGCCCGGTGTCACCACTGCGTCGACTGCCGGGAGGACACGGCGCGGCATACGCTGGCAGAGTGTGCCGCTTGGGAGGAGCCGCGCCGTGCCCTCATCTCAGAAGTAGGCAGTGACTTGTCGCTGCCGGCCGTAGTGAATGCGATGGTCGGCGGCGGCGAGTCCTGGGACGCGGTGGTTTCCTACTGCGAGACAGTCGTCTCGCAGAAGGAGGCTGCGGAAAGGGAGAGGGAGATCTCGTCCACTCACCCGGCCCGCAGCAGGCGCACCGGGCGTCGGCGGAGGGCGGATAACGCCCTCTTCCAGCCCCCCTAAATGGGTCCAGGGGTGACGGACTCGGGGACGTCCGTCGCCCCCCACACATCAGGACCCGAGGTGGCGGCGCGTAGTGTTCCACGCGCGCCCCTCTGAGACGTCGCGGGGGGAGTCAAACACCTCACTCCCCCCCCTGACCCGCGAGGAGGCCCGCAGTGGCGGGCCGGCACCAGCCGGGGGTTGCGGAAGATTTCAAGTTCCCGCGACCCCCGGCGTAGGTGTGAGTTGGAACACCGGGGTGGTTTTTAGTCAGTAAGAGTCTGACAGACCCCTCCGCCCGCCCCAGGGCGGAGGACATCCATGAGGATTTTCCACCCCGGAAAAAAAAAAAAAAAAAAAAAAAAAAAAAGGTTAGGTTAGGTTAGGTTGGGGGATCCCCCACAGCGCATACTTCCACGTAGTATCCCCTGGGCAACGCCGTGTCTGACCACCGTAACGGAGTGGCAGACCGGTGGCTAAAGTGCGCTGTGACTCGTAGACATCAAGCAGTCGAGTCTACGCAAATGTCGAATTTTAACCCAAACATGTCGAATTTTAACCCTATGTCGAGTAAGCCAGCGCGTAATGCGTCTGGCCGTTTTATCCGGAATCGCCCCTCCCAGGGCGATTCAAACGGCCCTTCTCAGGGCCAACCCAACGGCCCTTCTCAGGGCCAACCCAACGGCCCTTCTCAGGGCCAACCCAACGGCCCTTCTCAGGGCCAACCCACCGGCCCTTCTCAGGGCCAACCCACCGGCCCTTGTCAGGTCCAACCCACCGGCCCTTCTCAGGGCCAACCCACCGGCCCTTCTCAGGGCCAACCCACCGGCCCTTCTCAGGGCCACGTGTCGGAAGCTGACCGCGCACCATCTGCGGCCAGCTCATTATTCAGAAGGCCAGACGAGTTGTCGGACTCCGACGACTCCGTCATGGACACGTCGGCGTCCGAGAGCGACCGCTTTAAGCGGAAGAGGTCCGTGGGCTCCTCGGAGTCCGTTACAGAGAAGAAGAAGTCGAAGTCTAGAAAGGCCTCGACTTCTACTGCGCCTTCTTCCCACAGTGTGGGCTTGGTGGCCGCCGAGCGCCAGTTGAATCTGGCGAAGAGGGCGCAGCTCCAACAAGACCTGGAGGAGAGGGTCGCCGCCAAGGAGCAGCAGGCGCAAGCTGCCAGGGCGAGGGCTGGCTACGGCGCATCCAGTGTGCTGTACGCTGACCACTCCTTGGCGGAACTGGAGCGCATGGCGCAGGAGGATAGGGAGGAGGTCCTGGAGGTCGCCTCAAAGTCCTCCAATTTGAAGGGGACCTTCCAGAAGGCCCTCAAATGCCGTGCCGCCAGCATGCACGGCATCGTGACAGAGCTGGTCAAGCGCACGGCCACGGACGAGACGCGGCAGCTGCAGGCGAAGGTGGATCGCCTGCAGGCGGAGGTCAGCCAGCTGCACCAGAAGCTGGCTGAGGCCACGGCCAGGCCTGCCCAATCCGCCCCAGGTCCGGTGGTAGGAGGCTCCACCTCCTCAACCGCTAGCCTTGAGGCCACCATTCGCGGGGTGGTGATGGAGGAGAGGGCCTTCATCCGGGCCTGCTTCGCAGGCATCGAGGACCGGCTCCTGCCGGAAAAGCGGCTGCGCCCGCCGCTAGCGGCGGACAAGCGTCCACCGCCGAAGGAGCCGGAACCTGCGCCTGTAGCAGGCCCAGCATCGGATGCCCAGCCCGCCAAGGGCAAAGGCAAGGGCAAGAGGACCAAGGCGGCTCCTCATGCCCCCACCACAAGCGCGGAGGGAGCGTCTGGGTCCTCTGCCGCTCCAGCAGCCTCCCAGAACTTGCAGGAGGAAGACGCCCTTCTTCCCTCCACCACCCCGTCCAACCAGCCGTGGACGGAAGTGGTCAAAAAAGGGAAGAAGGGGAAAAAGTCGGCTCCCAAGCCCGCCAGCGCGGCGACTGGTCCTCCAGCGAAAAAGGTCGGCGGGAGGAAGCTGGTTCCTCCCAAAACCGCGGCCGTCGTGGTGACCATCACCCCGGAGGCCGCGGAGCGTGGGGAAACGTATGAGTCCGTCCTAAGACGGGCTCGTACTAATGCTGATCCCTCCCAGCTGGGGATCAGCAATATCAAGTGCCGCCGAACTCTAACCGGGGCTCGAATTTTCGAGTTCTCGGGGGAGAAGCGCGGCACAAATGCGGACCTCTTCGCAACAAAGTTGCAAGAGGTCATCGCGGATGTGGCCAAGGTTGCCAGGCCAATTAAGACCGCAGCCTTGGAGGTGGCCGATCTGGATGACTCGGTCACCAAAGAGGATGTGGTGGCGGCCGTCGCGGCGGCTGGAGGCTGCGAAGCTGGCGCAGTGAAGAGTGGAGTCATCAGGCCCGGCCGCCGCGGCTTGGGCATCATCCGCGTCGAGTGCCCAGTCGCCGCGGCTGGGGCCGTCCTTGCAGCGACCAAGGGACGGCTGCTGGTGGGCTTCAGCTCGGCTGTGGTCCGGGCACTTGAGGACCAGCCTGTCCGCTGCTTCAAGTGCTTCGCGGTCGGCCACACCCGAGCCACGTGTCCCTCCAAGTCCGACTGGGGAGGCACGTGCTTTCAATGCGGGCAGGAGGGACACGGGTGGGCCGCTTGCACCGCCGCCAAGCCGCACTGCGCGGCGTGTGCCGCCGGTGGCCGCCCCGCGGACCACAGGATGACGGGCAGGAGCTGCAAGCCCCCCGTGAGGAAGGGCGTGGTGCCGGCGCAGGTTCGCCCTGTTGCCACCGCCGTCGCAGTCGTCGCCGCTGTAGCTCCAGTGGCGGCGGTAAATGAGGTGGGGGGTGCGATGTCGGAATAACAATTTCCGACTACCGCATCCTCCAGACGAACACCAACCACTGCAGAGCGGCCCAGGACCTGGTAGTGCAGGTCATGGCCGAGTGGTTGGTGAACGTAGCGGTGGTCGCCGAGCCCTACTCGATCCCCGGCAGCTGGCTGGGTGACGAGGACGGCTCGGTGGCACTAGCGGCGCGGTCTTCCACAGACTCCCCTCCCCTCTCGCTATTAGAGAAGGGACCGGGATACGTGGCCGCCGCGTGGGGAGACTTAGCCCTTGTGGGGGTCTATTTCTCCCCAAACCGCCCTCTTCAGGACTTCGAGAACTATCTCGGAGTCCTGGCCGCCGTGGTCGGCAGGGCGGCGCCGCGTCAGGTCTCCGTACTGGGAGATCTGAACGCCAAGTCGGTGACCTGGGGCTCCCCGGCCACCGACGCCCGCGGGCGGGCAGTGGAGATGTGGGCGGCCTCCTCTGGACTCTCCCTCTTGAACAGAGGGAGCGTCCAGACATGCGTGCGGCGGCAGGGTGGCTCAATAGTGGACGTCACTTTCGCCACCCCTGCGTTAGCCGCGCGCGTGCTGAACTGGCGGGTGGACCTGGTGGAGACTTTGTCAGACCACCGCTACGTGCGTTTCGACATCTCCACCAGTGGCCCCGGAGCGACGTCACCGTTCCCACGGTGGGCTCTCACCCGCCTGGACAGGGAGGCAGCGCGGGAGGCGGCGTTCGTCCAGGACTGGCTTTCGCCGTCTTCCGCCGGTCTGGACGTGGACACCGTGGCGGGGCACCTCAGGGAGTCTCTGACCGAGGTATGCAACTCCAGCATGCCTCGGTCTCGCCGACCACTACCAAAACGCGCCGTGTACTGGTGGTCGGCGGAGCTGGCGGAGCTTCGAGCGGCGTGTGTGGAGGCAAGGAGGGCCTACACGCGGAGTCGGCGGCGGCGTCGACGGGATGTGGCTGTCGGGGACCACCTCTATGAGGTGTACTTGGAGGCGAAAATGGTCCTCGACCGAGCCATCGCCGCCGCCAGAGACTCGGGGAGAGCGGAGATGCTGGAGGGTCTCGACAACGACCCCTTCGGGAGACCGTACAAGGCGGCGCGCAACAAATTGCGCCCCTTTGGTCCCCCCGTTGCCGAGACCCTCGAGCCCTCGTTTCTGGATGGGGTGGTTCGGTCCCTGTTTCCGTGCAGGGACAACTTCACCCCACCAGTGATGGACCCCCCGCTTGGGACAGCTCCGCCAGCTGAGGAGGAAGAGGAGGCCCCTCCTGTCACGGAGTCGGAACTTGGCGCGGCGATTCTCCATATCCGCGCCAAGAAGACAGCTCCGGGCCCCGACGGTGTCCCGGCAAGAGTGGTGGCGATCGCCGCCACTCAAATGGAGGAGAGGTTTCGGGACCTCTTCAGCGCATGCCTTGCGTCTGGGAGGTTCCCGAAACCGTGGAAGGAGGGGCAGCTGTGCCTCCTCCGCAAGGAGGGCCGCCCAGCAGACTCCCCCTCGGCATACCGGCCCATCGTTCTGCTCGATGAGGTCGGTAAAATGTTCGAGGGGATAATCGCTGCCCGCCTGAAGGGCCATCTGCGGCGTATCGGGCCGGACTTGTCGGACGCTCAGTTCGGGTTTCGGGCTGAGCGGTCCACGGTGGACGCGCTGGCCTGCCTTAAGGGGCAGGTGAAGGAGGCGATGGATGCGGGGGACGGATTGTTGGCTGTGTCATTCGACATTGCCAACGCCTTCAACTCCGTTCCCCACTGCACCATCCTCGAGGCGCTCCGATTCCACGGAGTGCCTCGGTATATGCGCAGTCTGCTGGCCAGCTACCTGGAGGATCGGGCGATCCTCCTGGTAGACAGGACTGGCCGAGTCCGGCGGTACGCCGTTGAAGCCGGCGTTCCACAGGGGTCTGTCTTAGGACCTCTCCTCTGGAACGTCGGCTATGATTGGCTCCTGCGGGGAACTCTCCTCCGAGGCACGAGTGTCGTCTGCTACGCGGATGACACTCTCCTCACCGCCCGGGGGGAGAGTTTCAGAGAGGCGGCCGACCTGGCCTCGGCGGGCGGATCCTTGGTCGCGGGGCGGATCCGCCGCCTCGGTTTAACGGTGGCGCTGCACAAGACCGAGGCCGTGTTCTTCCACGGCCCTCGGCAGCGCCACCCACCACCTGACGCCCACATCTTCGTGGAGGGCGTCAGGATTGAGGTGAAGGCCCAGATGAAATATCTGGGCCTTGTACTCGACAGCAGGTGGCGCTTCGGCCCGCATTTCAGCGGGCTGTCGTCGCGCCTGCTGAAGGCCGCGGGCGCTCTCTCGTGGCTGCTTCCCAACCTGGGGGGGCCCAGCGCGCGATGCCGGCAGCTTTACGCCGGCATCTTGAGGAGCATGGCCCTCTACGGGGCTCCTATCTGGGAGGAGTCCCTCCACAGACGAGAGAACGCCGCGGCCTTGCGGGCACCTCAAAGGGCCATAGCCCAGCGTGCGGCGCGGGCCTACCGCACGGTGGGCTATGCGGCAGCATGCGCTCTGGCCAGCACCCCTCCTTGGGAACTCGAGGCGTGGGTGCTCGCCAGAGTGTATGAATGGACGGCGGAGCGGAGGGCGAGGGGCGTTCGCTCGGCCCCGGAAGAGCGGGAGGCCGTCAGGCGGGAGGCGAGGGACGCCATCGTCGTCCATTGGACGGGGGACCTCGCCACCGCAGCCTTCGGCCGCCGAACCCTCGACGCGATTGGGCCAGTGCTGCGAGACTGGCTCGAGCGTCCGCACGGGTTTCTCTCCTTCCGTCTCGTGCAGGTGCTGTCCGGACACGGTTGCTTCGGATCGTACCTGCACCGAATCGGACGGGAGGAGACGCCGTCGTGCCGCGACTGTGGCGCGGCGGAGGCCGTGGCACAGCACACCCTCGAGGTGTGCCCGTCGTGGTCAGAGCCGCGCCGCAGTCTCGTCGCGGCGATCGGACCGGACCTCTCGCTCCCCGGCTTGGTTAACGCCATGCTGAGGGACGAGGGGTCCTGGGCGGCAGTCGCCTCCTTCTGCGAACACGTCATGTCCCAGAAGGAGGCGGCGGAGCGCGCTCGGGAGGACGATCCTGCCGAGGCGCCGCTCCGAAGGCGGAGGAGGGGTCGAAGAAGACGTCAGTATGATAGTCATCTCCGACTCCTCCCAGGTGGAGGCCAGCAGGCAACGGGTGCGGGGGCACCCTTGCCTGTATCGCACAGGCCTCCACCAGTGCCGGACGGGAATGGCCAGGTGTTCCCGGCCATTCCCGTAGCCCCCCAACCCGGGGGGCATGCGGGGCCCGCCAGCTAGGCGGGCATGCGCCGGGAGGGTTGTGGATGTAAAGGCTGAGCCGGTTTCCCATGACCCTCCCATCACGGCGATGCGGGAACACCGCTGAGTTTTAGTGGGTATACTGTCACTAGGACAGGGAGTCCCACATACCCCGACTCGTCCCCCACGAGCCGGGGATGCATAAAGCATTTCTCAGCGACAAAAAAAAAAAAAAAAAAAAAAAAAAAAAAAAAAAAAAAAAAAAAAAAAAAAAAAAAAAAAAAAAAAAAAAAAGGTTAGGTTAGGTTAGGTTAGGTTGGGGTGCATGTTGAGAAGCCTCCCCGTGGCGCACCCTGGGCAACGTCAGCTCCAAGTGCCCACCAGGTTTTGGTGGACACTTGGGGCTGGCGGCGAATTCTCAACAAACGGGGAAGGGTCATGGTTCCAATCACCGATCATCCATGATGGTCGGTGAAGGGAACCGGGCTACAGTAGGTCGTACGTCTACTCCCCCCTCTGCTTACAGAGGGAGGTGAGTTGGCGTACATTAGGGAGTCCCAATCCCAAGGTCTAGCGTGCCGAGGGGATGAATGGCCGGAGGGTTATCCGGTCGCTAGCGCGAAAAGGGACCTCACCCTTAAAAAGGAAAAAAAAATGAAAAAATGAAGGCTAATGGTAATATTCCCCAGGCGGGCAACCTCCTCAAGGAGGTACAATCCCGCCCTTCTTCGGAAGGCAGCCCCACCGTATCTGGGGGGGGCACCACTAGTCCCGTAGGTCGGCAGACCACCGCCGACCTTCGTCAACCAATCCTTGCGTCGCAAGAAAAGGAGCTCCGGGTTAGCCTGGAGCGCCTGTGCGACGCAACAAAGCCGCATGCCGTCATTGACGGCTCATGTCCAGAAAAGGACCGACTGTCCGACCAGGACACGCAGCTGGGAGGGAAGCGCTCGCGCAGCGAGCTCTCTTCCAGCGAGGAGGATCTGTCGGCACCAAAATTTGGTACCGCGCAGAGGGGGCGGGGTCGTGCGGTGGCTGGCAAAGCGCGGTTACCGGACCGTGATTTACGGGGTCGCTTTTTGCGGCCCGCTACGCCGGTACCGATGCAGCTGGGGAGCGCAGAAAGTGAGGGGACGGGGGAAAAGAGCGAAGACTCCGCTGCGTCCCCACTGTTGCTGCAAAGCAACAAGGCGGAGGCGAGCTCCGCAAAGCGGATGCAGCGGAAGGCGGTGGCGGCTGACGAGGTCACCGAAATGGCTCGACTGGCCCGAGAGCGACGCTCTGCTCAGGCGGCTACCGGGGAGAGCCTGTCGGCGGTGGCGCTGAGCCGCCAAGTTTTGGACGGCGTGGACGTCGTCATGA
The DNA here is from genome assembly GCA_916701695.1 of Agrochola macilenta. Classification (NCBI taxonomy): domain Eukaryota; kingdom Metazoa; phylum Arthropoda; class Insecta; order Lepidoptera; family Noctuidae; genus Agrochola; species Agrochola macilenta. Next base: position 104,454 of record OU753554.1, on the reverse strand, counting down.
AGGTTGCCACAAAGTCTGGCAGCCTGAAGGGCACGTTCACGCGCGCTCTGAAGGAGGCGGCTGGCGACATCAAGGAGGCAGTTGGGGTCCTCCTTAGTCGCACAAGCTCAGACGAGACGGCGAAGCTGTGGGAGGAGAACAGCCGTCTCAGATCTGAGCTGGAGGACCTCAAACGGGAGCTTGCCGCGCAGAGGGCGGAATGGCAGCAGAGGCGTCCTGCGGCCACTGGTTCCGCTCCCGTCGTTGCCCTGACACCACCGGCCCCGTCGTCGGCCCCGTCATCGGTCCGTACCCCCGCACCTGCAGATGCAGAGATCGAGAAGATCGTTCGCATCTGCATGCTGCAGTGTGGGGGTATGATGAATGCCCGTCTGCAGGGCCTGGAGTCGAGGCTCCTCCCAGCAGTGACTCTCCGGCCACCGCTCGCAGCGGATAGGAGGAGGAAGGAGGAGCCCGCTAAGCCGGGTCCCGCGCAGACCAAAGGGGGCGCGTCCGCGTCCACTTCCCGGACGGCCGCGCCACCGGCGACTGCTCCCTCGGCGAACGCACCCGAGTCCACCAAGGACTCCTGGACGACGGTCGTCAAGAGGGGCCGCCGTAAAAAGAAGACGGCGCCGCCACCACCGGTACCCGCTGGAGCACCGGCACTGGCACCCAAGAAGGCTCAAGGGCCGCCCAGAGTCAGAGCCCCACGCTCCGCGGCTGTAGTTATTACGCTGCAGCCCGGAGCCGCCGAAAGGGGCGTCTCTTATAAGGCGGTCCTTACAGAGGCAAAAGCCAAAGTCGCGTTCCCCGACCTTGGTATACCGTCTGGCCTCAGAGTGAGGCAGGCGATTACGGGGGCGCGACTGCTTGAGGTGTCGGGTGCCTCTAGCGGCGAAAGGGCGGACGTCCTGGCCGCCAAGCTGAGGGAGGTCCTCAATCCGGAGGACGTTCGGGTGTCCAGGCCGATGAAGACCGCGGAACTGCGCGTCGACGGGCTGGACGACTCGACAACTCCGGCTGAGGTCGTGGCGGCCATCGCCCGTTCCGGTGGATGTCCGCCCGAAGACGTCCGTACGGGGGAAGTTCGCGTCGATGCGTCCGGGCTCGGCGCGATCTGGGTGCGGTGCCCGGTGGCGGCGGCGAACAAAGTCGCCGACGCTGGGCGTCTTTTGGTGGGGTGGGTGGCAGCAAGGGTGAAGCAGCTGCAACCCAAGGCCTTGCGGTGCTACCGTTGCCTCGACATTGGGCATGTCAGGGCACGGTGCACCGCCGAAATAGACCGCAGCGAGCAGTGCTATCGCTGCGGTCAGGCCGGCCACAAGGCGGCCCAGTGTTCCGCGGAGCCAAACTGCAGCCTCTGTACAGCTGCGGGGAGGCCCGCCGGACACAGAGCGGGCGGAAAGGCCTGTGGCGCACCCGCCACAAAGAAGAAGAGAGGGGCTGCCAAGGCTGCCGGGGGCTCTTTACCCCCCCCCGCAGCCTGGCTGCCCTTCGGCCGACTCCCGGCCTAGGAATGGTGCGGAGGGAATGGATTGCGCTTAATGGCGCTGTACCATTTCCTCCAGGGCAATATCAACCACTCTGCTAGAGCTCAGGATCTCTTGCTCCAGAGCATGGCAGAGTGGTCGATTCACGTGGCTGTGGTCGCCGAACCGTATTTTGTCCCCCCCAGGGATAACTGGGTGGGAGACTTGGACGGTTTGGTGGCCATCATTGGCGGGGCTCTTGTCAACCCGTCCCGAGGTCACGGCTGGGTAGCCGTCCTCGCGGACGGCATTGCAACGGTTGGTGCGTATTTTTCGCCCAACAAGAGTCTCGCCGACTTCGAGAGGTTCCTTGTCGAGTTGGGTGCCGTCGTGGGCCGACTCCACCCTCGCCCGGTGCTGTTGCTGGGGGATCTCAACGCCAAGTCTGAGGCGTGGGGATCCCCTGTGACCGATGCTAGGGGCGAGGTGTTGGAGGAGTGGGCGGTCACGACTGGCTTGACCGTCCTAAATCGGGGCTCGGTCCACACGTGCGTGCGGCAGCGGGGCGGGTCTATAGTGGACGTCTCGTTCGCTAGCCCCGCTGTCGCGAGCCGTGTCCGCGACTGGCGTGTCGCCGTGGAGGTGGAGACGTTGTCGGATCACCGATACATCCGTTTCGACGTCTCCACCCAGACCGCCGGCGGCCGCAGTCCACTGGCCCCGCGACCGGACGGTCCGCGCTGGGCGCGTAAGCGCATTGACAGGGAGCTTCTCGAGGAGGCCGCTATTGTCCAGGCCTGGAGCCGGGAGTCGGCAACGACCGGACCCGTCGACGTCGAGCAGGAGGCGCTGTGGTTCCGCGGGGCGATGACGCAAATTTGCGACGCGTCCATGCCCCGGGTTCACGCACAGTCCGCAAGGCGCCAGGTGTACTGGTGGACCGCCGAGATCGCGCAGATGCGCGTCGCGTGCGTGGCGGTTAGACGCCAGTACATCCGGTACCGGAGGAGACGTCGTCGGGTCCCTGACGAAGAGGCCGCGCTGTATGAGGTGTACCGCGCGGCCAAGCAGACTCTGTGGCTGGCCATCGGTGAGTCGAGGACGCGAGCCAGGGAGGAGATGTTGGAGACTCTAGACGGGGATCCGTGGGGGCGCCCTTATCGCGCGGTCCGAGGGAAACTTCGAGCCGCGGCGCCTCCACTTACGGAGAGTCTCCAACCCGAGCTGCTGGAGGAGGTGGTCGCAGCCCTCTTCCCGGCGAGAGCGGAGCATACTCCGCCGCCGATGGCTTTGCCCACAGCCGCAGAGTCTACAGAGGAGAACGCCATCAGCGTCCCAGAGGTGACACAAGCAGAGATGAGGGCAGCCGTGATGCGGCTCCGGGCCAAGAACGTGGCTCCGGGGCCCGACGGGATCCACGGCTGCGTGCTAGCCCTCGCTCTGAAGGAGCTTGAGCCCCAACTGAGAGGACTCTACACAGCGTGCCTTGAGCAGGGCCAGTTTCCCACTTTGTGGAAATCTGGTCGTCTGGTCCTGCTCAGGAAGGCGGGGCGCCCTGCGGACTCGCCGTCCGCGTACCGGCCCATAGTGCTGCTTGACGAGGTGGGCAAGCTGTTTGAGCGGATAATCGCAGCCCGCCTCGTCGGCCACTTGTGCAGAGAGGGGCCGGACCTGGACGACAGTCAGTTCGGGTTTCGGCATGGGCGCTCCACGATCCACGCTGTGTCGCGGGTAAGAGTCCTGGCGGAGGAAGCGGTGTCCCGGGGCGGGGTGATGTTGGCGGTGTCCTTGGACATTTCCAACGCCTTCAACACCCTGCCCTGGAGTTGTATTCGGGAGGCACTGCGGTATCATGGGGTGCCTCCCTACCTCCGCCACATCGTTGGGGCTTATCTGTCGGAGAGGTGTGTCACCTACATGGGACGTGATGGCGGAAACCAGCGCCGCATGTCGTGCGGTGTTCCACAGGGCTCGGTTTTAGGCCCGCTCCTGTGGAACATCGGGTACGACTGGGTGCTGAGGGGCGAGCTCGGTGCCGGGGTAGACCTGACGTGTTATGCGGACGACACGCTGGTCACTGCCCGGGGGAGCTCGCACAGGGAGGCAGCGTTGTTGGCGACGGCTGCGGTCTCACATGTGGTGGGCCGCATACGTCGCCTAGGCCTGGAGGTGGCCCTCAGCAAGTCGGAGGCCATGGTGTTTCATGGCCCCCGGCGGGCGCCGTCACCCGGCTCACACATCGTGGTCGGGGGGGCTCGGATCGCTGTCGAGTCCACCATGAAGTACCTAGGATTGGTGCTCGACAGCCGGTGGGACTTCGGGCCCCACTTCCGACGGCTGGCGCCCAAGTTGCTGGGCGCCGCTGGGGCGCTATCAACGCTGCTTCCCAATCTGGGGGGCCCGAGCGCCGCTTGTAGGCGGCTCTACGTGGGGATCGTGCGATCGATGGCCCTTTACGGGGCCCCGATCTGGGCTGCTGACCTGACGGCCGGTAGCATCGCCGTAATGCGCAAGCCGCAGAGGGCGATGGCCGTCAGAGTCATCAGAGGGTATCGCACGATCTCCTACGAGGCGGCTTGTGCACTGGCCGGATCCCCGCCCTGGGACCTAGAGGCGAAAGTACTCGCGTCATCGTATCGGTGGCGCGAGGAAGCGAGGGCGCGGGGCGAGCGACCGATGCAGCGACACATGGAGCTGCATCGGTCTCAGCTTCGCGAGGTCCTGGTGGCGGAATGGCGGGACAGGCTTTCACGCCCTACCGCCGGCCTCGACATCGTCGAGGCGGTCCGGCCGGTGCTCGACCGCTGGCTCGGGAGGAGGCACGGCTCCCTGTCGTTTCGGGTGACGCAGGTGCTCTCGGGGCATGGTTGCTTCGGGAAGTACCTGTGTCGCATAAACAGGGAGCCGGACGCCCGGTGTCACCACTGCGTCGACTGCCGGGAGGACACGGCGCGGCATACGCTGGCAGAGTGTGCCGCTTGGGAGGAGCCGCGCCGTGCCCTCATCTCAGAAGTAGGCAGTGACTTGTCGCTGCCGGCCGTAGTGAATGCGATGGTCGGCGGCGGCGAGTCCTGGGACGCGGTGGTTTCCTACTGTGAGACAGTCGTCTCGCAGAAGGAGGCTGCGGAAAGGGAGAGGGAGATCTCGTCCACTCACCCGGCCCGCAGCAGGCGCACCGGGCGTCGGCGGAGGGCGGATAACGCCCTCTTCCAGCCCCCCTAAATGGGTCCAGGGGTGACGGACTCGGGGACGTCCGTCGCCCCCCACACATCAGGACCCGAGGTGGCGGCGCGTAGTGTTCCACGCGCGCCCCTCTGAGACGTCGCGGGGGGAGTCAAACACCTCACTCCTCCCCCTGACCCGCGAGGAGGCCCGCAGTGGCGGGCCGGCACCAGCCGGGGGTTGCGGAAGATTTCAAGTTCCCGCGACCCCCGGCGTAGGTGTGAGTTGGAACACCGGGGTGGTTTTTAGTCAGTAAGAGTCTGACAGACCCCTCCGCCCGCCCCAGGGCGGAGGACATCCATGAGGATTTTCCACCCCGGAAAAAAAAAAAAAAAAAAAAAAAAGGTTAGGTTAGGTTGGGGTGCATGTTGAGAAGCCTCCCCGTGGCGCACCCTGGGCAACGTCGGCTCCAAGTGCCCACCAGGTTTTGGTGGACACTTGGGGCTGGCGGCGAATTCTCAACAAACGGGGAAGGGTCATGGTTCCAATCACCGATCATCCATGATGGTCGGTGAAGGGAACCGGGCTACAGTAGGTCGTACGTCTACTCCCCCCTCTGCTTACAGAGGGAGGTGAGTTGGCGTACATTAGGGAGTCCCAATCCCAAGGTCTAGCGTGCCGAGGGGATGAATGGCCGGAGGGTTATCCGGTCGCTAGCGCGAAAAGGGACCTCACCCTTAAAAAGGACAAAATGAAAAATGAAGGCTACTGGAAAAAATCCCCAGGCGGGCAACCTCCTCAAGGAGGTACAATCCCGCCCTTCTACGGAAGGCAGCCCCACCGTATCTGGGGGGGGCACCACTAGTCCCGTAGGCCGGCAGACCACCGCCGACCTTCGTCAACCAAAACTTGCGTCGCAAGAAAAGGAGCTCCGGGTTAGCCTGGAGCGCCTGTGCGACGCAAAAAAGCCGCTTGCCGTCGTTGACGGCAACAACAGCCGAGGAGGCTCATGTCCGGAAAAGGACCGACTGTCCGACCAGGACACGCAGCTGGGAGGGAAGCGCTCGCGCAGCGAGCTGTCTTCCGAGGAGGAGGACCTGTCGGGACCAAAATTTGGTACCGCGCAGAGGGGGCGGGGTCGTGCGGTGGCTGGCAAAGCGCGGTTACCGGACCGTGATTTACGGGGTCGCTTTTTGCGGCCCGCTACGCCGGTACCGATGCAGCTGGGGAGCGCAGAAAGTGAGGGGACGGGGGAAAAGAGCGAAGACTCCGCTGCGTCCCCACTGTTGCTGCAAAGCAACAAGGCGGAGGCGAGCTCCGCAAAGCGGATGCAGCGGAAGGCGGTGGCGGCTGACGAGGTCACTGAAATGGCTCGACTGGCCCGAGAGCGACGCTCTGCTCAGGCGGCTACCGGGGAGAGCCTGTCGGCGGTGGCGCTGAGCCGCCAAGTTTTGGACGGCGTGGACGTCGTCATGAAGGTTGCCACAAAGTCTGGCAGCCTGAAGGGCACGTTCACGCGCGCTCTGAAGGAGGCGGCTGGCGACATCAAGGAGGCAGTTGGGGTCCTCCTTAGTCGCACAAGCTCAGACGAGACGGCGAAGCTGTGGGAGGAGAACAGCCGTCTCAGATCTGAGCTGGAGGACCTCAAACGGGAGCTTGCCGCGCAGAGGGCGGAATGGCAGCAGAGGCGTCCTGCGGCCACTGGTTCCGCTCCCGTCGTTGCCCTGACACCACCGGCCCCGTCGTCGGCCCCGTCATCGGTCCGTACCCCCGCACCTGCAGATGCAGAGATCGAGAAGATCGTTCGCATCTGCATGCTGCAGTGTGGGGGTATGATGAATGCCCGTCTGCAGGGCCTGGAGTCGAGGCTCCTCCCAGCAGTGACTCTCCGGCCACCGCTCGCAGCGGATAGGAGGAGGAAGGAGGAGCCCGCTAAGCCGGGTCCCGCGCAGACCAAAGGGGGCGCGTCCGCGTCCACTTCCCGGACGGCCGCGCCACCGGCGACTGCTCCCTCGGCGAACGCACCCGAGTCCACCAAGGACTCCTGGACGACGGTCGTCAAGAGGGGCCGCCGTAAAAAGAAGACGGCGCCGCCACCACCGGTACCCGCTGGAGCACCGGCACTGGCACCCAAGAAGGCTCAAGGGCCGCCCAGAGTCAGAGCCCCACGCTCCGCGGCTGTAGTTATTACGCTGCAGCCCGGAGCCGCCGAAAGGGGCGTCTCTTATAAGGCGGTCCTTACAGAGGCAAAAGCCAAAGTCGCGTTCCCCGACCTTGGTATACCGTCTGGCCTCAGAGTGAGGCAGGCGATTACGGGGGCGCGACTGCTTGAGGTGTCGGGTGCCTCTAGCGGCGAAAGGGCGGACGTCCTGGCCGCCAAGCTGAGGGAGGTCCTCAATCCGGAGGACGTTCGGGTGTCCAGGCCGATGAAGACCGCGGAACTGCGCGTCGACGGGCTGGACGACTCGACAACTCCGGCTGAGGTCGTGGCGGCCATCGCCCGTTCCGGTGGATGTCCGCCCGAAGACGTCCGTACGGGGGAAGTTCGCGTCGATGCGTCCGGGCTCGGCGTGATCTGGGTGCGGTGCCCGGTGGCGGCGGCGAACAAAGTCGCCGACGCTGGGCGTCTTTTGGTGGGGTGGGTGGCAGCGAGGGTGAAGCAGCTGCAACCCAAGGCCTTGCGGTGCTACCGTTGCCTCGACATTGGGCATGTCAGGGCACGGTGCACCGCCGAAATAGACCGCAGCGAGCAGTGCTATCGCTGCGGTCAGGCCGGCCACAAGGCGGCCCAGTGTTCCGCGGAGCCAAACTGCAGCCTCTGTACAGCTGCGGGGAGGCCCGCCGGACACAGAGCGGGCGGAAAGGCCTGTGGCGCACCCGCCACAAAGAAGAAGAGAGGGGCTGCCAAGGCTGCCGGGGGCTCTTTACCCCCCCCGCAGCCTGGCTGCCCTTCGGCCGACTCCCGGCCTAGGAATGGTGCGGAGGGAATGGATTGCGCTTAATGGCGCTGTACCATTTCCTCCAGGGCAATATCAACCACTCTGCTAGAGCTCAGGATCTCTTGCTCCAGAGCATGGCAGAGTGGTCGATTCACGTGGCTGTGGTCGCCGAACCGTATTTTGTCCCCCCCAGGGATAACTGGGTGGGAGACTTGGACGGTTTGGTGGCCATCATTGGCGGGGCTCTTGTCAACCCGTCCCGAGGTCACGGCTGGGTAGCCGTCCTCGCGGACGGCATTGGCACGGTTGGTGCGTATTTTTCGCCCAACAAGAGTCTCGCCGACTTCGAGAGGTTCCTTGTCGAGTTGGGTGCCGTCGTGGGCCGACTCCACCCTCGCCCGGTGCTGTTGCTGGGGGATCTCAACGCCAAGTCTGAGGCGTGGGGATCCCCTGTGACCGATGCTAGGGGCGAGGTGTTGGAGGAGTGGGCGGTCACGACTGGCTTGACCGTCCTAAATCGGGGCTCGGTCCACACGTGCGTGCGGCAGCGGGGCGGGTCTATAGTGGACGTCTCGTTCGCTAGCCCCGCTGTCGCGAGCCGTGTCCGCGACTGGCGTGTCGCCGTGGAGGTGGAGACGTTGTCGGATCACCGATACATCCGTTTCGACGTCTCCACCCAGACCGCCGGCGGCCGCAGTCCACTGGCCCCGCGACCGGACGGTCCGCGCTGGGCGCGTAAGCGCATTGACAGGGAGCTTCTCGAGGAGGCCGCTATTGTCCAGGCCTGGAGCCGGGAGTCGGCAACGACCGGACCCGTCGACGTCGAGCAGGAGGCGCTGTGGTTCCGCGGGGCGATGACGCAAATTTGCGACGCGTCCATGCCCCGGGTCCACGCACAGTCCGCAAGGCGCCAGGTGTACTGGTGGACCGCCGAGATCGCGCAGATGCGCGTCGCGTGCGTGGCGGTTAGACGCCAGTACATCCGGTACCGGAGGAGACGTCGTCGGGTCCCTGACGAAGAGGCCGCGCTGTATGAGGTGTACCGCGCGGCCAAGCAGACTCTGTGGCTGGCCATCGGTGAGTCGAGGACGCGAGCCAGGGAGGAGATGTTGGAGACTCTAGACGGGGATCCGTGGGGGCGCCCTTATCGCGCGGTCCGAGGGAAACTTCGAGCCGCGGCGCCTCCACTTACGGAGAGTCTCCAACCCGAGCTGCTGGAGGAGGTGGTCGCAGCCCTCTTCCCGGCGAGAGCGGAGCATACTCCGCCGCCGATGGCTTTGCCCACAGCCGCAGAGTCTACAGAGGAGAACGCCATCAGCGTCCCAGAGGTGACACAGGCAGAGATGAGGGCAGCCGTGATGCGGCTCCGGGCCAAGAACGTGGCTCCGGGGCCCGACGGGATCCACGGCTGCGTGCTAGCCCTCGCTCTGAAGGAGCTTGAGCCCCAACTGAGAGGACTCTACACAGCGTGCCTTGAGCGGGGCCAGTTTCCCACTTTGTGGAAATCTGGTCGTCTGGTCCTGCTCAGGAAGGCGGGGCGCCCTGCGGACTCGCCGTCCGCGTACCGGCCCATAGTGCTGCTTGACGAGGTGGGCAAGCTGTTTGAGCGGATAATCGCAGCCCGCCTCGTCGGCCACTTGTGCAGAGAGGGGCCGGACCTGGACGACAGTCAGTTCGGGTTTCGGCATGGGCGCTCCACGATCCACGCTGTGTCGCGGGTAAGAGTCCTGGCGGAGGAAGCGGTGTCCCGGGGCGGGGTGATGTTGGCGGTGTCCTTGGACATTTCCAACGCCTTCAACACCCTGCCCTGGAGTTGTATTCGGGAGGCACTGCGGTATCATGGGGTGCCTCCCTACCTCCGCCACATCGTTGGGGCTTATCTGTCGGAGAGGTGTGTCACCTATATGGGACGTGATGGCGGAAACCAGCGCCGCATGTCGTGCGGTGTTCCACAGGGCTCGGTTTTAGGCCCGCTCCTGTGGAACATCGGGTACGACTGGGTGCTGAGGGGCGAGCTCGGTGCCGGGGTAGACCTGACGTGTTATGCGGACGACACGCTGGTCACTGCCCGGGGGAGCTCGCACAGGGAGGCAGCGTTGTTGGCGACGGCTGCGGTCTCACATGTGGTGGGCCGCATACGTCGCCTAGGCCTGGAGGTGGCCCTCAGCAAGTCGGAGGCCATGGTGTTTCATGGCCCCCGGCGGGCGCCGTCACCCGGCTCACACATCGTGGTCGGGGGGGCTCGGATCGCTGTCGAGTCCACCATGAAGTACCTAGGATTGGTGCTCGACAGCCGGTGGGACTTCGGGCCCCACTTCCGACGGCTGGCGCCCAAGTTGCTGGGCGCCGCTGGGGCGCTATCAACGCTGCTTCCCAATCTGGGGGGCCCGAGCGCCGCTTGTAGGCGGCTCTACGTGGGGATCGTGCGATCGATGGCCCTTTACGGGGCCCCGATCTGGGCTGCTGACCTGACGGCCGGTAGCATCGCCGTAATGCGCAAGCCGCAGAGGGCGATGGCCGTCAGAGTCATCAGAGGGTATCGCACGATCTCCTACGAGGCGGCTTGTGCACTGGCCGGATCCCCGCCCTGGGACCTAGAGGCGAAAGTACTCGCGTCATCGTATCGGTGGCGCGAGGAAGCGAGGGCGCGGGGCGAGCGACCGATGCAGCGACACATGGAGCTGCATCGGTCTCAGCTTCGCGAGGTCCTGGTGGCGGAATGGCGGGACAGGCTTTCACGCCCTACCGCCGGCCTCGACATCGTCGAGGCGGTCCGGCCGGTGCTCGACCGCTGGCTCGGGAGGAGGCACGGCTCCCTGTCGTTTCGGGTGACGCAGGTGCTCTCGGGGCATGGTTGCTTCGGGAAGTACCTGTGTCGCATAAACAGGGAGCCGGACGCCCGGTGTCACCACTGCGTCGACTGCCGGGAGGACACGGCGCGGCATACGCTGGCAGAGTGTGCCGCTTGGGAGGAGCCGCGCCGTGCCCTCATCTCAGAAGTAGGCAGTGACTTGTCGCTGCCGGCCGTAGTGAATGCGATGGTCGGCGGCGGCGAGTCCTGGGACGCGGTGGTTTCCTACTGTGAGACAGTCGTCTCGCAGAAGGAGGCTGCGGAAAGGGAGAGGGAGATCTCGTCCACTCACCCGGCCCGCAGCAGGCGTACCGGGCGTCGGCGGAGGGCGGATAACGCCCTCTTCCAGCCCCCCTAAATGGGTCCAGGGGTGACGGACTCGGGGACGTCCGTCGCCCCCCACACATCAGGACCCGAGGTGGCGGCGCGTAGTGTTCCACGCGCGCCCCTCTGAGACGTCGCGGGGGGAGTCAAACACCTCACTCCCCCCCCTGACCCGCGAGGAGGCCCGCAGTGGCGGGCCGGCACCAGCCGGGGGTTGCGGAAGATTTCAAGTTCCCGCGACCCCCGGCGTAGGTGTGAGTTGGAACACCGGGGTGGTTTTTAGTCAGTAAGAGTCTGACAGACCCCTCCGCCCGCCCCAGGGCGGAGGACATCCATGAGGATTTTCCACCCCGGAAAAAAAAAAAAAAAAAAAAAAGGTTAGGTTAGGTTAGGTTAGGTTAGGTTCTGGTGGCGGAATGGCGGGACAGGCTTTCACGCCCTACCGCCGGCCTCGACATCGTCGAGGCGGTCCGGCCGGTGCTCGACCGCTGGCTCGGGAGGAGGCACGGCTCCCTGTCGTTTCGGGTGACGCAGGTGCTCTCGGGGCATGGTTGCTTCGGGAAGTACCTGTGTCGCATAAACAGGGAGCCGGACGCCCGGTGTCACCACTGCGTCGACTGCCGGGAGGACACGGCGCGGCATACGCTGGCAGAGTGTGCCGCTTGGGAGGAGCCGCGCCGTGCCCTCATCTCAGAAGTAGGCAGTGACTTGTCGCTGCCGGCCGTAGTGAATGCGATGGTCGGCGGCGGCGAGTCCTGGGACGCGGTGGTTTCCTACTGTGAGACAGTCGTCTCGCAGAAGGAGGCTGCGGAAAGGGAGAGGGAGATCTCGTCCACTCACCCGGCCCGCAGCAGGCGCACCGGGCGTCGGCGGAGGGCGGATAACGCCCTCTTCCAGCCCCCCTAAATGGGTCCAGGGGTGACGGACTCGGGGACGTCCGTCGCCCCCCACACATCAGGACCCGAGGTGGCGGCGCGTAGTGTTCCACGCGCGCCCCTCTGAGACGTCGCGGGGGGAGTCAAACACCTCACTCCCCCCCCTGACCCGCGAGGAGGCCCGCAGTGGCGGGCCGGCACCAGCCGGGGGTTGCGGAAGATTTCAAGTTCCCGCGACCCCCGGCGTAGGTGTGAGTTGGAACACCGGGGTGGTTTTTAGTCAGTAAGAGTCTGACAGACCCCTCCGCCCGCCCCAGGGCGGAGGACATCCATGAGGATTTTCCACCCCGGAAAAAAAAAAAAAAAAAAAAAAAAAAAAAAGGTTAGGTTGGGGGATGCGGCAGCATGCGCTCTGGCCAGCACCCCTCCTTGGGAACTCGAGGCGTGGGTGCTCGCCAGAGTGTATGAGTGGACGGCGGAGCGAAAAGCGAGGGGCGTTCGCTCGGCTCCAGAAGAGCGGGAGGCCGTCCGGCGGGAGGCGAGGGACGCCATCGTCGTCCATTGGACGGGGGACCTCGCCACCGCAGCCTTCGGCCGCCGAACCCTCGACGCGATTGGGCCAGTGCTGCGAGACTGGCTCGAGCGTCCGCACGGGTTCCTCTCCTTCCGTCTCGTGCAGGTGCTGTCCGGACACGGTTGCTTCGGATCGTACCTGCACCGTATCGGACGGGAGGAGACGCCGTCGTGCCGCGACTGTGGCGCGGCGGAGGACGTGGCACAGCACACTCTGGAGGTGTGCCCGTCGTGGTCAGAGCCGCGCCGCAGTCTCGTCGCGGCGATCGGACCGGACCTCTCGCTCCCCGGCTTGGTTAACGCCATGCTGAGGGACGAGGGGTCCTGGGCGGCAGTCGCCTCCTTCTGCGAACACGTCATGTCCCAGAAGGAGGCGGCGGAGCGCGCACGGGAGGACGATCCTGCCGAGGCGCCGCTCCGAAGGCGGAGGAGGGGTCGAAGAAGACGTCAATACGATAGTCATCTTCGACTCCTCCCAGGTGGAGGCCAGCAGGCAACGGGTGCGGGGGCACCCTTGCCTGCATCGCACAGACCTCCACCAGTGTCGGACGGGAATGGCCAGGTGTTCCCGGCCATTCCCCAACCAGCCCCCCAACCCGGGGGGCATGCGGGGCCCGCCAGCTAGGCGGGCATGCGCCGGGAGGGTCGTGGATGTAAAGGCTGAGCCGGTTTCCCATGACCCTCCCATCACGGCGATGCGGGAACACCGCTGAGTTTTAGTGGGTATACTGTCACTAGGACAGGGAGTCCCACATACCCCGACTCGTCCCCCACGAGCCGGGGATGCATAAAGCATTTCTCAGCGACAAAAAAAAAAAAAAAAAAAAAAATTAGTTAGGTTGGGGGATCCCCCACAGCGCATACTTCCTCGTAGTATCCCCTGGGCAACGCCGTGTCTGACCACCGTAACGGAGTGGCAGACCGGTGGCTAAAGTGCGCTGTGACTCGTAGGCATCACGCAGTCGTCTACGAACGAGTCGAATTTTAATTTTAACACCATGTCGAATTTTAAAAACCTGTCGAGCAAGCCAGCGCGTGACGCGTCTGGCCGTTTTATCCCTTATTTTAACCCGAATCGCTCCTCCCAGGGCGATTCAAACGGCCCTTCTCAGGGCCAACCCAACGGCCCTTCTCAGGGCCAAACCAACGGCCCTTCTCAGGGCCAATCCAACGGCCCTTCTCAGGGCCAACCCAACGGCCCTTCTCAGGGCCACACCAACGGCCCTTCTCAGGGCCACCCCAACGGCCCTTCTCAGGGCCACGCCGGCGGCGCTTTAGCGTCAGAAGCTGACCGCATACCATCTGCGGCCGGCTTGTTTCGAAGACCGGATGAGGTGTCGGACTCCGACGACTCCATCATGGACACGTCGGCGTCCGAGAGCGACCGCTTCAAGCGGAAGAGGTCGGAGGGCTCCTCGGAGTCTAAGAGAGAAAAGAAGAAGTCGAAGCCTAGAAAGGCCTCGACTTCTACTGCGCCTTCTTCCCACAGTGTGGGCTTGGTGGACGCCGAGCGCCAGTTGAATCTGGCGAAGAGGGCGCAGCTTCAACAAGACCTGGAGGAGAGGGTCGCCGCCAAGGAGCAGCAGGCGCAAGCTGCCAGGGCGAGGGCTGGCTACGGCGCATCCAGTGTGCTGTATGCTGACCACTCCTTGGCGGAACTGGAGCGCATGGCGCAGGAGGATAGGGAGGAGGTCCTGGAGGTCGCCTCAAAGTCCTCCAATTTGAAGGGGACCTTCCAGAAGGCCCTCAAATGCCGTGCCGCCAGCATGCACGGCATCGTGACAGAGCTGGTCAAGCGCACGGCCACGGACGAGACGCGGCAGCTGCAGGCGAAGGTGGATCGCCTGCAGGCGGAGGTCAGCCAGCTGCACCAGAAGCTGGCTGAGGCCACGGCCAGGCCTGCCCAATCCGCCCCAGGTCCGGTGGTAGGAGGCTCCACCTCCTCAACCGCTAGCCTTGAGGCCACCATTCGCGGAGTGGTGATGGAGGAGAGGGCCTTCATCCGGGCCTGCTTCGCAGGCATCGAGGACCGGCTCCTGCCGGAAAAGCGGCTGCGCCCGCCGCTAGCGGCGGACAAGCGTCCACCGCCGAAGGAGCCGGAACCTGCGCCTGTAGCAGGCCCAGCATCGGATGCCCAGCCCGCCAAGGGCAAAGGCAAGGGCAAGAGGACCAAGGCGGCTCCTCATGCCCCCACCACAAGCGCGGAGGGAGCGTCTGGGTCCTCTGCCGCTCCAGCAGCCTCCCAGAACCCACAGGAGGAAGACGCCCTTCTTCCCTCCACCACCCCGTCCAACCAGCCGTGGACGGAAGTGGTCAAGAAAGGGAAAAAGGGCAAAAAGTCGGCTCCCAAGCCCGCCAGCGCGGCGACTGGTCCTCCAGCCAAAAAGGCCGGCGGGAGGAAGCTGGTTCCTCCTAAAACCGCGGCCGTCGTGGTGACCATCACCCCGGAGGCCGCGGAGCGTGGGGAAACGTACGAGTCCGTCCTAAGACGGGCTCGTACTAATGCTGATCCCTCCCAGCTGGGGATCAGCAACATCAAGTGCCGCCGAACTCTAACCGGGGCTCGAATTTTCGAGTTCTCGGGGGAGAAGCGCGGCACAAATGCGGACCTCTTCGCAACAAAGTTGCAAGAGGTCATCGCAGATGTGGCCAAGGTTGCCAGGCCTATAAAGACCGCAGCCTTGGAGGTGGCCGATCTGGATGATTCGGTCACCAAGGAGGATGTGGTGGCGGCCGTCGCGGCGGCTGGAGGCTGCGACGCTGGCGCGGTGAAGGGTGGAGCCATCAGGCCTGGCCGCCGCGGCCTGGGCATCATCCGCGTCGAGTGCCCAGTCGCCGCGGCTGGGGCCGTCCTTGCAGCGACCAAGGGACGGCTGCTGGTGGGCTTCAGCTCGGCTGTGGTCCGGGCGCTTGAAGACCAGCCCGTCCGCTGCTTCAAGTGCTTCGCGGTCGGCCACACCCGAGCCACGTGTCCCTCCAAGTCCGACTGGGGAGGCACGTGCTTCCAATGCGGTCAGGAGGGACACGGGTGGGCCGCTTGCACCGCCGCCAAGCCGCACTGCGCGGCGTGTGCCGCCGGTGGCCGCCCCGCGGACCACAGGATGACGGGCAGGAGCTGCAAGCCCCCCGTGAGGAAGGGCGTGGTGCCGGCGCAGGTTCGCCCTGTTGCCACCGCCGTCGCAGTCGTCGCCGCTGTAGCTCCAGTGGCGGCGGTAAATGAGGTGGGGGGTGCGATGTCGGAATAACAATTTCCGACTACCGCATCCTCCAGACGAACACCAACCACTGCAGAGCGGCCCAGGACCTGGTAGTGCAGGTCATGGCCGAGTGGTTGGTGAACGTAGCGGTGGTCGCCGAGCCCTACTCGATCCCCGGCAGCTGGCTGGGTGACGAGGACGGCTCGGTGGCACTAGCGGCGCGGTCTTCCACAGACTCCCCTCCCCTCTCGCTATTAGAGAAGGGACCGGGATACGTGGCCGCCGCGTGGGGAGACTTCGCCCTTGTGGGCGTGTATTTCTCCCCAAACCGCCCTCTTCAGGACTTCG
Source organism: Agrochola macilenta (assembly GCA_916701695.1). Taxonomy (NCBI): domain Eukaryota; kingdom Metazoa; phylum Arthropoda; class Insecta; order Lepidoptera; family Noctuidae; genus Agrochola; species Agrochola macilenta. Next base: position 88,734 of record OU753554.1, on the reverse strand, counting down.
AGAACTTTCTCGGAGTCCTGGCCGCCGTGGTCGGCAGGGCGGCGCCGCGTCAGGTCTCCGTGCTGGGAGACCTGAACGCCAAGTCTGTGACCTGGGGCAACCCGGCCACCGACGCCCGCGGGCGGGCGGTGGAAATGTGGGCGGCCTCCTCTGGACTCTCCCTCTTGAACAGAGGAAGCGTCCAGACATGCGTGCGGCGGCAGGGTGGCTCAATAGTGGACGTCACTTTCGCCACCCCTGCGTTAGCCGCGCGCGTGCTGAACTGGCGGGTGGACCTGGTGGAGACTTTGTCAGACCACCGCTACGTGCGTTTCGACATCTCCACCAGTGGCCCCGGAGCGACGCGGCCCCGCTCGGGGCCGTCACCGTTCCCACGGTGGGCTCTCACCCGCCTGGACAGGGAGGCAGCGCGGGAGGCGGCGTTCGTCCAGGACTGGCTTTCGCCGTCTTCCGCCGGCCTGGACGTGGACACCGTGGCGGGGCACCTCAGGGAGTCTCTGACCGAGGTATGCAACTCCAGCATGCCTCGGTCTCGCCGACCACTACCAAAACGCGCCGTGTACTGGTGGTCGGCGGAGCTGGCGGAGCTTCGAGCGGCGTGTGTGGAGGCAAGGAGGGCCTACACGCGGAGTCGGCGGCGGCGTCGACGGGATGTGGCTGTCGGGGACCACCTCTATGAGGTGTACTTGGAGGCGAAAATGGTCCTCGACCGAGCCATCGCCGCCGCCAGAGACTCGGGGAGAGCGGAGATGCTGGAGGGTCTCGACAACGACCCCTTCGGGAGACCGTACAAGGCGGCGCGCAACAAACTGCGCCCCTTTGGTCCCCCCGTGGCCGAGACCCTCGAGCCCTCGTTTCTGGATGGGGTGGTTCAGTCCCTGTTTCCGTGCAGGGACAACTTCACCCCACCAGTGATGGACCCCCCGCTCGGGACAGCTCCGCCAGCTGAGGAGGAAGAAGAGGCCCCTCCGGTCACGGAGTCGGAACTTGGCGCGGCGATTGTCCATATCCGCGCCAAGAAGACAGCTCCGGGCCCCGACGGTGTCCCGGCAAGAGTGGTGGCGATAGCCGCCACTCAAATGGAGGAGAGGTTTCGGGACCTCTTCAGCGCATGCCTTGCGTCTGGGAGGTTCCCGAAACCGTGGAAGGAGGGGCAGCTGTGCCTCCTCCGCAAGGAGGGCCGCCCAGCAGACTCCCCCTCGGCATACCGGCCCATCGTTCTGCTCGATGAGGTCGGTAAAATGTTCGAGGGGATAATCGCTGCCCGCCTAAAGGGCCATCTGCGGCGTATCGGGCCGGACTTGTCGGACGCTCAGTTCGGGTTTCGGGCTGAGCGGTCCACGGTGGACGCGCTGGCCTGCCTTAAGGGGCAGGTGAAGGAGGCGATGGATGCGGGGGACGGATTGTTGGCTGTGTCATTCGACATTGCCAACGCCTTCAACTCCGTTCCCCACTGCACCATCCTCGAGGCGCTCCGATTCCACGGAGTGCCTCGGTATATGCGCAGTCTGCTGGCCAGCTACCTGGAGGATCGGGCGATCCTCCTGGTAGACAGGACTGGCCGGGTCCGGCGGTACGCCGCTGAGGCCGGCGTTCCACAGGGGTCTGTCTTAGGACCTCTCCTCTGGAACGTCGGCTATGATTGGCTCCTGCGGGGAACTCTCCTCCGAGGCACGAGTGTCATCTGCTACGCGGATGACACTCTCCTCACCGCCCGGGGGGAGAGTTTCAGAGAGGCGGCCAACCTGGCCTCGGCGGGCGGATCCTTGGTCGCGGGGCGGATCCGCCGCCTCGGTTTAACGGTGGCGTTGCACAAGACCGAGGCCGTGTTCTTCCACGGCCCTCGGCAGCGCCACCCACCACCTGACGCCCACATCTTCGTGGAGGGCGTCAGGATTGAGGTGAAGGCCCAGATGAAATATCTGGGCCTTGTACTCGACAGCAGGTGGCGCTTCGGCCCGCATTTCAGCGGGCTGTCGTCGCGCCTGCTGAAGGCCGCGGGCGCTCTCTCGTGGCTGCTTCCCAACTTGGGGGGGCCCAGCGCGCGATGCCGGCAACTTTACGCCGGCATCTTGAGGAGCATGGCCCTCTACGGGGCTCCTATCTGGGAGGAGTCTCTTCACAGACGAGAGAACGCCGCGGCCTTGCGGGCACCTCAAAGGGCCATAGCCCAGCGGGCGGCGCGGGCCTACCGCACGGTGGGCTATGCGGCAGCATGCGCTCTGGCCAGTACCCCTCCTTGGGAACTCGAGGCGTGGGTGCTCGCCAGAGTGTATGAGTGGACGGCGGAGCGGAAAGCGAGGGGCGTTCGCTCAGCCCCGGAAGAGCGGGAGGCCGTCCGGCGGGAGGCGAGGGACGCCATCGTCGTCCATTGGACGGGGGACCTCGCCACCGCAGCCTTCGGCCGCCGAACCCTCGACGCGATTGGGCCAGTCCTGCGAGACTGGCTCGAGCGTCCGCACGGGTTCCTCTCCTTCCGTCTCGTGCAGGTGCTGTCCGGACACGGTTGCTTCGGATCGTACCTGCACCGAATCGGACGGGAGGAGACGCCGTCGTGCCGCGACTGTGGCGCGGCGGAGGACGTGGCACAACACACACTCGAGGTGTGCCCGTCGTGGTCAGAGCCGCGCCGCAGTCTCGTCGCGGCGATCGGACCGGACCTCTCGCTCCCCGGCCTGGTTAACGCCATGCTGACGAGTGAGGGGTCCTGGGCGGCAGTCGCCTCCTTCTGCGAAAACGTCATGTCCCAGAAGGAGGCGGCGGAGCGCGCTCGGGAGGACGATCCTGCCGAGGCGCCGCTCCGAAGGCGGAGGAGGGGTCGAAGAAGACGTCAGTACGATAGTCATCTTCGACTCCTCCCAGGTGGAGGCCAGCAGGCAACGGGTGCGGGGGCACCCTTGCCTGTATCGCACAGACCTCCACCAGTGTCGGACGGGAATGGCCAGGTGTTCCCGGCCATTCCCGTAGCCCCCCAACCCGGGGGGCATGCGGGGCCCGCCAGCTAGGCGGGCATGCGCCGGGAGGGTCGTGGATGTAAAGGCTGAGCCGGTTTCCCATGACCCTCCCATCACGGCGATGCGGGAACACCGCTGAGTTTTAGTGGGTATACTGTCACTAGGACAGGGAGTCCCACATACCCCGACTCGTCCCCCACGAGCCGGGCATGCATAAAGCATTTCTCAGCGACAAAAAAAAAAAAAAAAAAAAAAAAAAAAAAAAAAAAAAAAAGGTTAGGTTGGGGGATCCCCCACAGCGCATACTTCCACGTAGTATCCCCTGGGCAACGCCGTGTCTGACCACCGTAACGGAGTGGCAGACCGGTGGCTAAAGTGCGCTGTGACTCGTAGGCATCACGCAGTCGTCTACGAACAAGTCGAATTTTAACAACATGTCGGATTTTAATTTTAACAAGTCGTGCAAGCCAGCGCGTAATGCGTCTGGCCGTTTTATCCGGAGTCGCCCCTCCCAGGGCGATTCAAACGGCCCTTCTCAGGGCCAACCCAACGGCCCTTCTCAGGGCCAACCCAACGGCCCTTCTCAGGGCCACCCAAACGGCCCTTCTCAGGGCCAACCCAACGGCCCTTCTCAGGGCCAACCCAACGGCCCTTCTCAGGGCCACGTGTCGGAAGCTGACCGCGCACCATCTGCGGCCAGCTCATTATTTAGAAGGCCAGACGATTTGTCGGACTCCGACGACTCCGTCATGGACACGTCGGCGTCCGAGAGCGACCGCTTTAAGCGGAAGCGGTCCGTGGGCTCCTCGGAGTCCGTTAGGGCGAAGAAGAAGTCGAAGCCTAAAAAGGCCTCGACTTCTACTGCGCCTTCTTCCCACAGTGTGGGCTTGGTGGACGCCGAGCGCCAGTTGAATCTGGCGAAGAGGGCGCAGCTTCAACAAGACCTGGAGGAGAGGGTCGCTGCCAAGGAGCAGCAGGCGCAAGCTCCTCCCCTGCCAGTCTTGAAGCCACATTCCGTGGCATCGTCATGGAGGAGAGGGCCTTCATCCGGGCCTGCTTCGCAGGCATCGAGGACCGGCTCCTTCCGGAAAAGCGGCTGCGCCCGCCGCTAGCGGCGGACAAGCGTCCACCGCCCAGGGAGCCGGAACCTGCGCCTCTAGCAGGCCCAGCATCGGTTGCCCAGCCCGCCAAGGGCAAAGGCAAGGGCAAGAGGACCAAGGCGGCTCCTCATGTCCCCACCACAAGCGCCGAAGGAGCGTCTGGGTCCTCTGCCACTCCAGCAGCCCCCCAGAACTCGCAGGAGGAAGACGCCCTTCTTCCCTCCACTACCCCGGCCAACCAGCCGTGGACGGAAGTGGTCAAGGGAAAAGGGAAAAAGGGCAAAAAGTCGGCTCCCAAGCCCGCCAGCGTGGCGACTGGTCCTCCAGCCAAAAAGGCCGGTGGGAGGAAACTCGTTCCTCCCAAAACCGCGGCCGTCGTGGTGACCATCACCCCGGAGGCCGTGGAGCGGGGCGAGACGTACGAGTCCGTCCTAAGACGGGCCCGTACCAATGCTGATCCCTCCCAGCTGGGGATCAGCAAAATCACGTGCCGCCGAACTCTAACCGGGGCTCGAATTTTCGAGTTCTCGGGGGAGCAGCGCGGCACAAACGCGGACCTCTTCGCAACAAAGTTGCAAGAGGTCATCGCAGATGTGGCCAAGGTTGCCAGGCCTATAAAGACCGCAGCCTTGGAGGTGGCCGATCTGGATGATTCGGTCACCAAGGAGGATGTGGTGGCGGCCGTCGCGGCGGCTGGAGGCTGCGACGCTGGCGCGGTGAAGGGTGGAGCCATCAGGCCTGGCCGCCGCGGCATGGGCATCATCCGCGTCGAGTGCCCAGTCGCCGTGGCTGGGGCCGTCCTTGCTGCGACCAAAGGACGGATCCTTGTGGGGTTCGGCTCGGCTGTGGTCCGGGCACTTGAAGACCAGCCTGTCCGCTGCTTCAAGTGCTTCGCGGTCGGCCACACCCGAGCCACGTGTCCCTCCAAGTCCGATTGGGGAGACACGTGCTTCCAATGCGGGCAGGAGGGACACGGGTGGGCCGCTTGCACCGCCGCCAAGCCACACTGCATGGCGTGCGCCGCCAGTGGCCGCCCCGCGGACCACAGGATGACGGGCAGGAGCTGCAAGCCCCCCGTGAGGAAGGGCGTGGTGCCGGCGCAGGTTCGCCCTGTTGCCACCGCCGTCGCAGTCGTCGCCGCTGTAGCTCCAGTGGCGGTGGTAAATGAGGTGGGGGGTGCGATGTCGGAATAACAATTTCCGACTACCGCATCCTCCAGACGAACACCAACCACTGCAGAGCGGCCCAGGACCTGGTAGTGCAGGTCATGGCCGAGTGGTTGGTGAACGTAGCGGTGGTCGCCGAGCCCTACTCGATCCCCGGCAGCTGGCTGGGTGACGAGGACGACTCGGTGGCACTAGCGGCGCGGTCTTCCACAGACTCCCCTCCCCTCTCGCTATTAGAGAAGGGACCGGGATACGTGGCCGCCGCGTGGGGAGATCTAGCCCTTGTGGGGGTCTATTTCTCCCCAAACCGCCCTCTTCAGGACTTCGAGAACTATCTCGGAGTCCTGGCCGCCGTGGTCGGCAGGGCGGCGCCGCGTCAGGTCTCCGTACTGGGAGACCTGAACGCCAAGTCGGTGACCTGGGGCTCCCCGGCCACCGACGCACGCGGGCGGGCAGTGGAAATGTGGGCGGCCTCCTCTGGACTCTCCCTCTTGAACAGAGGGAGCGTCCAGACATGCGTGCGGCGGCAGGGTGGCTCAATAGTGGACGTCACTTTCGCCACCCCTGCGTTAGCCGCGCGCGTGCTGAACTGGCGGGTGGACCTGGTGGAGACATTGTCAGACCACCGCTACGTGCGTTTCGACATCTCCACCAGTGGCCCCGGAAGGACGCGGCCCCGCTCGGGGCCGTCACCGTTCCCACGGTGGGCTCTCACCCGCCTGGACAGGGAGGCAGCGCGGGAGGCGGCGTTCGTCCAGGACTGGCTTTCGCCGTCTTCCGCCGGCATGGATGTGGACACCGTGGCGGGGTACCTGAGGGAGTCTCTGACCGAGGTATGCAACTCCAGCATGCCTCGGTCTCGCCGACCACAACCCAAACGCGCGGTGTACTGGTGGTCGGCGGAGCTGGCGGGGCTTCGAGCGGCGTGTGTGGAGGCGAGGAGGGCCTACACGCGGAGTCGGCGGCGGCGTCGACGGGATGTGGCTGTCGGGGACCACCTCTATGAGGTGTACTTGGAGGCGAAAATGGTCCTCGACCGAGCCATCGCCGCCGCCAGAGACTCGGGGAGAGCGGAGATGCTGGAGGGTCTCGACAACGACCCCTTCGGGAGACCGTACAAGGCGGCGCGCAACAAATTGCGCCCCTTTGGTCCCCCCGTTGCCGAGACCCTCGAGCCCTCGTTTCTGGATGGGGTGGTTCGGTCCCTGTTTCCGTGCAGGGACAACTTCACCCCACCAGTGATGGACCCCCCGCTTGGGACAGCTCCGCCAGCTGGGGAGGAAGAGGAGGCCCCTCCTGTCACGGAGTCGGAACTTGGCGCGGCGATTCTCCGTATCCGCGCCAAGAAGACAGCTCCAGGCCCCGACGGTGTTCCGGCGAGAGTGGTGGCGATCGCTGCCACTCAAATGGAGGAGAGGTTTCGGGACCTCTTCAGCGCATGCCTTGCGTCTGGGAGGTTCCCGAAACCGTGGAAGGAGGGGCAGCTGTGCCTCCTTCGCAAGGAGGGCCGCCCGGCGGACTCCCCCTCGGCATACCGGCCCATCGTTCTGCTCGATGAGGTCGGTAAAATGTTCGAGGGGATAATCGCTGCCCGCCTAAAGGGCCATCTGCGGCGTATCGGGCCGGACTTGTCGGACGCTCAGTTCGGGTTTCGGGCTGAGCGGTCCACGGTGGACGCGCTGGCCTGCCTTAAGGGGCAGGTGAAGGAGGCGATGGATGCGGGGGACGGATTGTTGGCTGTGTCATTCGACATTGCCAACGCCTTCAACTCCGTTCCCCACTGCACCATCCTCGAGGCGCTCCGATTCCACGGAGTGCCTCGGTACATGCGCAGTCTGCTGGCCAGCTACCTGGAGGATCGGGCGATCCTCCTGGTAGACAGGACTGGCCGGGTCCGGCGGTACGCCGTTGAAGCCGGCGTTCCACAGGGGTCAGTCTTAGGACCTCTCCTCTGGAACGTCGGCTATGATTGGCTCCTGCGGGGAACTCTCCTCCGAGGCACGAGTGTCGTCTGCTACGCGGATGACACTCTCCTCACCGCCCGGGGGGAGAGTTTCAGAGAGGCGGCCAACCTGGCCTCGGCGGGCGGATCCTTGGTCGCGGGGCGGATCCGCCGCCTCGGTTTAACGGTGGCGCTGCACAAGACCGAGGCCGTGTTCTTCCACGGCCCTCGGCAGCGCCACCCACCACCTGACGCCCACATCTTCGTGGAGGGCGTCAGGATTGAGGTGAGGGCCCAGATGAAATATCTGGGCCTTGTACTCGACAGCAGGTGGCGCTTCGGCCCGCATTTCAGCGGGCTGTCGTCGCGCCTGCTGAAGGCCGCGGGCGCTCTCTCGTGGCTGCTTCCCAACTTGGGGGGGCCCAGCGCGCGATGCCGGCAGCTTTACGCCGGCATCTTGAGGAGCATGGCCCTCTATGGGGCTCCTATCTGGGAGGAGTCCCTCCACAGACGAGAGAACGCCGCGGCCTTGCGGGCACCTCAAAGGGCCATAGCCCAGCGGGCGGCGCGGGCCTACCGCACGGTGGGCTTTGCGGCAGCATGCGCTCTGGCCAGCACCCCTCCTTGGGAACTCGAGGCGTGGGTGCTGGCCAGAGTGTATGAATGGACGGCGGAGCGCAAAGCGAGGGGCGTTCGCTCAGCCCCGGAAGAGCGGGAGGCCGTCCGGCGGGAGGCGAGGGACGCCATCGTCGTCCATTGGACGGGGGACCTCGCCACCGCAGCCTTCGGCCGCCGAACCCTCGACGCGATTGGGCCAGTGCTGCGAGACTGGCTCGAGCGTCCGCACGGGTTCCTCTCCTTCCGTCTCGTGCAGGTGCTGTCCGGACACGGTTGCTTCGGATCGTACCTGCACCGTATCGGACGGGAGGAGACGCCGTCGTGCCGCGACTGTGGCGCGGCGGAGGACGTGGCACAGCACACACTCGAAGTGTGCCCGTCGTGGTCAGAGCCGCGCCGCAGTCTCGTCGCGGCGATCGGACCAGACCTCTCGCTCCCCGGCCTGGTTAACGCCATGCTGAGGGACGAGGGGTCCTGGGCGGCAGTCGCCTCCTTCTGCGAACACGTCATGTCCCAGAAGGAGGCGGCGGAGCGCGCTCGGGAGGACGATCCTGCCGAGGCGCCGCTCCGAAGGCGGAGGAGGGGTCGAAGAAGACGTCAGTACGATAGTCACCTTCGACTCCTCCCAGGTGGAGGCCAGCAGGCAACGGGTGCGGGGGCACCCTTGCCTGTATCGCACAGACCTCCACCAGTGTCGGACGGGAATGGCCAGGTGTTCCCGGCCATTCCCGTAGCCCCCCAACCCGGGGGGCATGCGGGGCCCGCCAGCTAGGCGGGCATGCGCCGGGAGGGTCGTGGACGTAAAGGCTGAGCCGGTTTCCCATGACCCTCCCATCACGGCGATGCGGGAACACCGCTGAGTTTTAGTGGGTATACTGTCACTAGGACAGGGAGTCCCACATACCCCGACTCGTCCCCCACGAGCCGGGCATGCATAAAGCATTTCTCAGCGACAAAAAAAAAAAAAAAAAAAAAAAAAAAAAAAAAAAAAAAAAAAAAAAAAAAAAAGGTTAGGTTAGGTTAGGTTAGGTTAGGTTAGGTTGAGGATGGCCTCGGCGGGCGGATCCTTGGTCGCGGGGCGGATCCGCCGCCTCGGTTTAACGGTGGCGCTGCACAAGACCGAGGCCGTGTTCTTCCACGGCCCTCGGCAGCGCCACCCACCACCTGACGCCCACATCTTCGTGGAGGGCGTCAGGATTGAGGTGAAGGCCCAGATGAAATATCTGGGCCTTGTACTCGACAGCAGGTGGCGCTTCGGCCCGCATTTCAGCGGGCTGTCGTCGCGCCTGCTGAAGGCCGCGGGCGCTCTCTCGTGGCTGCTTCCCAACCTGGGGGGGCCCAGCGCGCGATGCCGGCAGCTTTACGCCGGCATCTTGAGGAGCATGGCCCTCTACGGGGCTCCTATCTGGGAGGAGTCCCTCCACAGACGAGAGAACGCCGCGGCCTTGCGGGCACCTCAAAGGGCCATAGCCCAGCGGGCGGCGCGGGCCTACCGCACGGTGGGCTATGCGGCAGCATGCGCTCTGGCCAGCACCCCTCCTTGGGAACTCGAGGCGTGGGTGCTCGCCAGAGTGTATGAGTGGACGGCGGAGCGGAAAGCGAGGGGCGTTCGCTCAGCCCCGGAAGAGCGGGAGGCCGTCCGGCGGGAGGCGAGGGACGCCATCGTCGTCCATTGGACGGGGGACCTCGCCACCGCAGCCTTCGGCCGCCGAACCCTCGACGCGATTGGGCCAGTGCTGCGAGACTGGCTCGAGCGTCCGCACGGGTTCCTCTCCTTCCGTCTCGTGCAGGTGCTGTCCGGACACGGTTGCTTCGGATCGTACCTGCACCGAATCGGACGGGAGGAGACGCCGTCGTGCCGCGACTGTGGCGCGGCGGAGGACGTGGCACAGCACACACTCGAGGTGTGCCCGTCGTGGTCAGAGCCGCGCCGCAGTCTCGTCGCGGCGATCGGACCGGACCTCTCGCTCCCCGGCCTGGTTAACGCCATGCTGAGAGACGAGGGGTCCTGGGCGGCAGTCGCCTCCTTCTGTGAACACGTCATGTCCCAGAAGGAGGCGGCGGAGCGCGCTCGGGAGGACGACCCTGCCGAGGCGCCGCTCCGAAGGCGGAGGAGGGGTCGAAGAAGACGTCAGTACGATAGTCATCTTCGACTCCTCCCAGGTGGAGGCCAGCAGGCAACGGGTGCGGGGGCACCCTTGCCTGTATCGCACAGGCCTCCACCAGTGCCGGACGGGAATGGCCAGGTGTTCCCGGCCATTCCCGTAGCCCCCCAACCCGGGGGGCATGCGGGGCCCGCCAGCTAGGCGGGCATGCGCCGGGAGGGTCGTGGATGTAAAGGCTGAGCCGGTTTCCCATGACCCTCCCATCACGGCGATGCGGGAACACCGCTGAGTTTTAGTGGGTATACTGTCACTAGGACAGGGAGTCCCACATACCCCGACTCGTCCCCCACGAGCCGGGGATGCATAAAGCATTTCTCAGCGACAAAAAAAAAAAAAAAAAAAAAAAAGGTTAGGTTAGGTTAGGTTGGGGGATCCCCCACAGCGCATACTTCCTCGTAGTATCCCCTGGGCAACGCCGTGTCTGACCACCGTAACGGAGTGGCAGACCGGTGGCTAAAGTGCGCTGTGACTCGTAGGCATCACGCAGTCGTCTACGAACGAGTCGAATTTTAATTTTAACACCATGTCGAATTTTAAAAACCTGTCGAGCAAGCCAGCGCGTGACGCGTCTGGCCGTTTTATCCCTTATTTTAACCCGAATCGCTCCTCCCAGGGCGATTCAAACGGCCCTTCTCAGGGCCAAACCAACGGCCCTTCTCAGGGCCAATCCAACGGCCCTTCTCAGGGCCAACCCAACGGCCCTTCTCAGGGCCAACCCAACGGCCCTTCTCAGGGCCACACCAACGGCCCTTCTCAGGGCCACCCCACCGGCCCGTCTCAGGGCCACGCCGGCGGCGCTTTAGCGTCAGAAGCTGACCGCATACCATCTGCGGCCGGCTTGTTTCGAAGACCGGATGAGGTGTCGGACTCCGACGACTCCATCATGGACACGTCGGCGTCCGAGAGCGACCGCTTCAAGCGGAAGAGGTCGGAGGGCTCCTCGGAGTCTAAGAGAGAAAAGAAGAAGTCGAAGCCTAGAAAGGCCTCGACTTCTACTGCGCCTTCTTCCCACAGTGTGGGCTTGGTGGACGCCGAGCGCCAGTTGAATCTGGCGAAGAGGGCGCAGCTTCAACAAGACCTGGAGGAGAGGGTCGCCGCCAAGGAGCAGCAGGCGCAAGCTGCCAGGGCGAGGGCTGGCTACGGCGCATCCAGTGTGCTGTATGCTGACCACTCCTTGGCGGAACTGGAGCGCATGGCGCAGGAGGATAGGGAGGAGGTCCTGGAGGTCGCCTCAAAGTCCTCCAATTTGAAGGGGACCTTCCAGAAGGCCCTCAAATGCCGTGCCGCCAGCATGCACGGCATCGTGACAGAGCTGGTCAAGCGCACGGCCACGGACGAGACGCGGCAGCTGCAGGCGAAGGTGGATCGCCTGCAGGCGGAGGTCAGCCAGCTGCACCAGAAGCTGGCTGAGGCCACGGCCAGGCCTGCCCAATCCGCCCCAGGTCCGGTGGTAGGAGGCTCCACCTCCTCAACCGCTAGCCTTGAGGCCACCATTCGCGGAGTGGTGATGGAGGAGAGGGCCTTCATCCGGGCCTGCTTCGCAGGCATCGAGGACCGGCTCCTGCCGGAAAAGCGGCTGCGCCCGCCGCTAGCGGCGGACAAGCGTCCACCGCCGAAGGAGCCGGAACCTGCGCCTGTAGCAGGCCCAGCATCGGATGCCCAGCCCGCCAAGGGCAAAGGCAAGGGCAAGAGGACCAAGGCGGCTCCTCATGCCCCCACCACAAGCGCGGAGGGAGCGTCTGGGTCCTCTGCCGCTCCAGCAGCCTCCCAGAACCCACAGGAGGAAGACGCCCTTCTTCCCTCCACCACCCCGTCCAACCAGCCGTGGACGGAAGTGGTCAAGAAAGGGAAAAAGGGCAAAAAGTCGGCTCCCAAGTTCGGTTCCCGAAACCGTGGAAGGAGGGGCAGCTGTGCCTCCTCCGCAAGGAGGGCCGCCCAGCAGACTCCCCCTCGGCATACCGGCCCATCGTTCTGCTCGATGAGGTCGGTAAAATGTTCGAGGGGATAATCGCTGCCCGCCTGAAGGGCCATCTGCGGCGTATCGGGCCGGACTTGTCGGACGCTCAGTTCGGGTTTCGGGCTGAGCGGTCCACGGTGGACGCGCTGGCCTGCCTTAAGGGGCAGGTGAAGGAGGCGATGGATGCGGGGGACGGATTGTTGGCTGTGTCATTCGACATTGCCAACGCCTTCAACTCCGTTCCCCACTGCACCATCCTCGAGGCGCTCCGATTCCACGGAGTGCCTCGGTACATGCGCAGTCTGCTGGCCAGCTACCTGGAGGATCGGGCGATCCTCCTGGTAAACAAGACTGGCCGAGTCCGGCGGTACGCCGTTGAAGCCGGCGTTCCACAGGGGTCTGTCTTAGGACCTCTCCTCTGGAACGTCGGCTATGATTGGCTCCTGCGGGGAACTCTCCTCCGAGGCACGAGTGTCGTCTGCTACGCGGATGACACTCTCCTCACCGCCCGGGGGGGAGAGTTTCAGAGAGGCGGCCGACCTGGCCTCGGCGGGCGGATCCTTGGTCGCGGGGCGGATCCGCCGCCTCGGTTTAACGGTGGCGCTGCACAAGACCGAGGCCGTGTTCTTCCACGGCCCTCGGCAGCGCCACCCACCACCTGACGCCCACATCTTCGTGGAGGGCGTCAGGATTGAGGTGAAGGCCCAGATGAAATATCTGGGCCTTGTACTCGACAGCAGGTGGCGCTTCGGCCCGCATTTCAGCGGGCTGTTGTCGCGCCTGCTGAAGGCCGCGGGCGCTCTCTCGTGGCTGCTTCCCAACCTGGGGGGGCCCAGCGCGCGATGCCGGCAGCTTTACGCCGGCATCTTGAGGAGCATGGCCCTCTACGGGGCTCCTATCTGGGAGGAGTCCCTCCACAGACGAGAGAACGCCGCGGCCTTGCGGGCACCTCAAAGGGCCATAGCCCAGCGTGCGGCGCGGGCCTACCGCACGGTGGGCTATGCGGCAGCATGCGCTCTGGCCAGCACCCCTCCTTGGGAACTCGAGGCGTGGGTGCTCGCCAGAGTGTATGAGTGGACGGCGGAGCGAAAAGCGAGGGGCGTTCGCTCGGCTCCAGAAGAGCGGGAGGCCGTCCGGCGGGAGGCGAGGGACGCCATCGTCGTCCATTGGACGGGGGACCTCGCCACCGCAGCCTTCGGCCGCCGAACCCTCGACGCGATTGGGCCAGTGCTGCGAGACTGGCTCGAGCGTCCGCACGGGTTCCTCTCCTTCCGTCTCGTGCAGGTGCTGTCCGGACACGGTTGCTTCGGATCGTACCTGCACCGTATCGGACGGGAGGAGACGCCGTCGTGCCGCGACTGTGGCGCGGCGGAGGACGTGGCACAGCACACTCTGGAGGTGTGCCCGTCGTGGTCAGAGCCGCGCCGCAGTCTCGTCGCGGCGATCGGACCGGACCTCTCGCTCCCCGGCTTGGTTAACGCCATGCTGAGGGACGAGGGGTCCTGGGCGGCAGTCGCCTCCTTCTGCGAACACGTCATGTCCCAGAAGGAGGCGGCGGAGCGCGCACGGGAGGACGATCCTGCCGAGGCGCCGCTCCGAAGGCGGAGGAGGGGTCGAAGAAGACGTCAATACGATAGTCATCTTCGACTCCTCCCAGGTGGAGGCCAGCAGGCAACGGGTGCGGGGGCACCCTTGCCTGCATCGCACAGACCTCCACCAGTGTCGGACGGGAATGGCCAGGTGTTCCCGGCCATTCCCGTAGCCCCCCAACCCGGGGGGCATGCGGGGCCCGCCAGCTAGGCGGGCATGCGCCGGGAGGGTCGTGGATGTAAAGGCTGAGCCGGTTTCCCATGACCCTCCCATCACGGCGATGCGGGAACACCGCTGAGTTTTAGTGGGTATACTGTCACTAGGACAGGGAGTCCCACATACCCCGACTCGTCCCCCACGAGCCGGGGATGCATAAAGCATTTCTCAGCGACAAAAAAAAAAAAAAAAAAAAGGTTAGGTTCTCGGGAGGAGGCACGGCTCCCTGTCGTTTCGGGTGACGCAGGTGCTCTCGGGGCATGGTTGCTTCGGGAAGTACCTGTGTCGCATAAACAGGGAGCCGGACGCCCGGTGTCACCACTGCGTCGACTGCCGGGAGGACACGGCGCGGCATACGCTGGCAGAGTGTGCCGCTTGGGAGGAGCCGCGCCGTGCCCTCATCTCAGAAGTAGGCAGTGACTTGTCGCTGCCGGCCGTAGTGAATGCGATGGTCGGCGGCGGCGAGTCCTGGGACGCGGTGGTTTCCTACTGCGAGACAGTCGTCTCGCAGAAGGAGGCTGCGGAAAGGGAGAGGGAGATCTCGTCCACTCACCCGGCCCGCAGCAGGCGCACCGGGCGTCGGCGGAGGGCGGATAACGCCCTCTTCCAGCCCCCCTAAATGGGTCCAGGGGTGACGGACTCGGGGACGTCCGTCGCCCCCCACACATCAGGACCCGAGGTGGCGGCGCGTAGTGTTCCACGCGCGCCCCTCTGAGACGTCGCGGGGGGAGTCAAACACCTCACTCCCCCCCCTGACCCGCGAGGAGGCCCGCAGTGGCGGGCCGGCACCAGCCGGGGGTTGCGGAAGATTTCAAGTTCCCGCGACCCCCGGCGTAGGTGTGAGTTGGAACACCGGGGTGGTTTTTAGTCAGTAAGAGTCTGACAGACCCCTCCGCCCGCCCCAGGGCGGAGGACATCCATGAGGATTTTCCACCCCGGAAAAAAAAAAAAAAAAAAAAAAAAGGTTAGGTTAGGTTAGGTTAGGTTAGGTTAGGTAGGGGGATCCCCCACAGCGCATACTTCCTCGTAGTATCCCCTGGGCAACGCCGTGTCTGACCACCGTAACGGAGTGGCAGACCGGTGGCTAAAGTGCGCTGTGACTCGTAGGCATCACGCAGTCGTCTACGAACGAGTCGAATTTTAATTTTAACACCATGTCGAATTTTAAAAACCTGTCGAGCAAGCCAGCGCGTGACGCGTCTGGCCGTTTTATCCCTTATTTTAACCCGAATCGCTCCTCCCAGGGCGATTCAAACGGCCCTTCTCAGGGCCAAACCAACGGCCCTTCTCAGGGCCAATCCAACGGCCCTTCTCAGGGCCAACCCAACGGCCCTTCTCAGGGCCAACCCAACGGCCCTTCTCAGGGCCAACCCAACGGCCCTTCTCAGGGCCACACCAACGGCCCTTCTCAGGGCCACCCCAACGGCCCTTCTCAGGGCCACGCCGGCGGCGCTTTAGCGTCAGAAGCTGACCGCATACCATCTGCGGCCGGCTTGTTTCGAAGACCGGATGAGGTGTCGGACTCCGACGACTCCATCATGGACACGTCGGCGTCCGAGAGCGACCGCTTCAAGCGGAAGAGGTCGGAGGGCTCCTCGGAGTCTAAGAGAGAAAAGAAGAAGTCGAAGCCTAGAAAGGCCTCGACTTCTACTGCGCCTTCTTCCCACAGTGTGGGCTTGGTGGACGCCGAGCGCCAGTTGAATCTGGCGAAGAGGGCGCAGCTTCAACAAGACCTGGAGGAGAGGGTCGCCGCCAAGGAGCAGCAGGCGCAAGCTGCCAGGGCGAGGGCTGGCTACGGCGCATCCAGTGTGCTGTATGCTGACCACTCCTTGGCGGAACTGGAGCGCATGGCGCAGGAGGATAGGGAGGAGGTCCTGGAGGTCGCCTCAAAGTCCTCCAATTTGAAGGGGACCTTCCAGAAGGCCCTCAAATGCCGTGCCGCCAGCATGCACGGCATCGTGACAGAGCTGGTCAAGCGCACGGCCACGGACGAGACGCGGCAGCTGCAGGCGAAGGTGGATCGCCTGCAGGCGGAGGTCAGCCAGCTGCACCAGAAGCTGGCTGAGGCCACGGCCAGGCCTGCCCAATCCGCCCCAGGTCCGGTGGTAGGAGGCTCCACCTCCTCAACCGCTAGCCTTGAGGCCACCATTCGCGGAGTGGTGATGGAGGAGAGGGCCTTCATCCGGGCCTGCTTCGCAGGCATCGAGGACCGGCTCCTGCCGGAAAAGCGGCTGCGCCCGCCGCTAGCGGCGGACAAGCGTCCACCGCCGAAGGAGCCGGAACCTGCGCCTGTAGCAGGCCCAGCATCGGATGCCCAGCCCGCCAAGGGCAAAGGCAAGGGCAAGAGGACCAAGGCGGCTCCTCATGCCCCCACCACAAGCGCGGAGGGAGCGTCTGGGTCCTCTGCCGCTCCAGCAGCCTCCCAGAACCCACAGGAGGAAGACGCCCTTCTTCCCTCCACCACCCCGTCCAACCAGCCGTGGACGGAAGTGGTCAAGAAAGGGAAAAAGGGCAAAAAGTCGGCTCCCAAGCCCGCCAGCGCGGCGACTGGTCCTCCAGCCAAAAAGGCCGGCGGGAGGAAGCTGGTTCCTCCTAAAACCGCGGCCGTCGTGGTGACCATCACCCCGGAGGCCGCGGAGCGTGGGGAAACGTACGAGTCCGTCCTAAGACGGGCTCGTACTAATGCTGATCCCTCCCAGCTGGGGATCAGCAACATCAAGTGCCGCCGAACTCTAACCGGGGCTCGAATTTTCGAGTTCTCGGGGGAGAAGCGCGGCACAAATGCGGACCTCTTCGCAACAAAGTTGCAAGAGGTCATCGCAGATGTGGCCAAGGTTGCCAGGCCTATAAAGACCGCAGCCTTGGAGGTGGCCGATCTGGATGATTCGGTCACCAAGGAGGATGTGGTGGCGGCCGTCGCGGCGGCTGGAGGCTGCGACGCTGGCGCGGTGAAGGGTGGAGCCATCAGGCCTGGCCGCCGCGGCCTGGGCATCATCCGCGTCGAGTGCCCAGTCGCCGCGGCTGGGGCCGTCCTTGCAGCGACCAAGGGACGGCTGCTGGTGGGCTTCAGCTCGGCTGTGGTCCGGGCGCTTGAAGACCAGCCCGTCCGCTGCTTCAAGTGCTTCGCGGTCGGCCACACCCGAGCCACGTGTCCCTCCAAGTCCGACTGGGGAGGCACGTGCTTCCAATGCGGTCAGGAGGGACACGGGTGGGCCGCTTGCACCGCCGCCAAGCCGCACTGCGCGGCGTGTGCCGCCGGTGGCCGCCCCGCGGACCACAGGATGACGGGCAGGAGCTGCAAGCCCCCCGTGAGGAAGGGCGTGGTGCCGGCACAGGTTCGCCCTGTTGCCACCGCCGTCGCAGTCGTCGCCGCTGTAGCTCCAGTGGCGGCGGTAAATGAGGTGGGGGGTGCGATGTCGGAATAACAATTTCCGACTACCGCATCCTCCAGACGAACACCAACCACTGCAGAGCGGCCCAGGACCTGGTAGTGCAGGTCATGGCCGAGTGGTTGGTGAACGTAGCGGTGGTCGCCGAGCCCTACTCGATCCCCGGCAGCTGGCTGGGTGACGAGGACGGCTCGGTGGCACTAGCGGCGCGGTCTTCCACAGACTCCCCTCCCCTCTCGCTATTAGAGAAGGGACCGGGATACGTGGCCGCCGCGTGGGGAGACTTCGCCCTTGTGGGCGTGTATTTCTCCCCAAACCGCCCTCTTCAGGACTTCGAGAACTTTCTCGGAGTCCTGGCCGCCGTGGTCGGCAGGGCGGCGCCGCGTCAGGTCTCCGTGCTGGGAGACCTGAACGCCAAGTCTGTGACCTGGGGCAACCCGGCCACCGACGCCCGCGGGCGGGCGGTGGAAATGTGGGCGGCCTCCTCTGGACTCTCCCTCTTGAACAGAGGAAGCGTCCGGACATGCGTGCGGCGGCAGGGTGGCTCAATAGTGGACGTCACTTTCGCCACCCCTGCGTTAGCCGCGCGCGTGCTGAACTGGCGGGTGGACCTGGTGGAGACTTTGTCAGACCACCGCTACGTGCGTTTCGACATCTCCACCAGTGGCCCCGGAGCGACGCGGCCCCGCTCGGGGCCGTCACCGTTCCCACGGTGGGCTCTCACCCGCCTGGACAGGGAGGCAGCGCGGGAGGCGGCGTTCGTCCAGGACTGGCTTTCGCCGTCTTCCGCCGGTCTGGACGTGGACACCGTGGCGGGGCACCTCAGGGAGTCTCTGACCGAGGTATGCAACTCCAGCATGCCTCGGTCTCGCCGACCACTACCAAAACGCGCCGTGTACTGGTGGTCGGCGGAGCTGGCGGAGCTTCGAGCGGCGTGTGTGGAGGCAAGGAGGGCCTACACGCGGAGTCGGCGGCGGCGTCGACGGGATGTGGCTGTCGGGGACCACCTCTATGAGGTGTACTTGGAGGCGAAAATGGTCCTCGACCGAGCCATCGCCGCCGCCAGAGACTCGGGGAGAGCGGAGATGCTGGAGGGTCTCGACAACGACCCCTTCGGGAGACCGTACAAGGCGGCGCGCAACAAATTGCGCCCCTTTGGTCCCCCCGTTGCCGAGACCCTCGAGCCCTCGTTTCTGGATGGGGTGGTTCGGTCCCTGTTTCCGTGCAGGGACAACTTCACCCCACCAGTGATGGACCCCCCGCTTGGGACAGCTCCGCCAGCTGAGGAGGAAGAGGAGGCCCCTCCTGTCACGGAGTCGGAACTTGGCGCGGCGATTCTCCATATCCGCGCCAAGAAGACAGCTCCGGGCCCCGACGGTGTCCCGGCAAGAGTGGTGGCGATCGCCGCCACTCAAATGGAGGAGAGGTTTCGGGACCTCTTCAGCGCATGCCTTGCGTCTGGGAGGTTCCCGAAACCGTGGAAGGAGGGGCAGCTGTGCCTCCTCCGCAAGGAGGGCCGCCCAGCAGACTCCCCCTCGGCATACCGGCCCATCGTTCTGCTCGATGAGGTCGGTAAAATGTTCGAGGGGATAATCGCTGCCCGCCTGAAGGGCCATCTGCGGCGTATCGGGCCGGACTTGTCGGACGCTCAGTTCGGGTTTCGGGCTGAGCGGTCCACGGTGGACGCGCTGGCCTGCCTTAAGGGGCAGGTGAAGGAGGCGATGGATGCGGGGGACGGATTGTTGGCTGTGTCATTCGACATTGCCAACGCCTTCAACTCCGTTCCCCACTGCACCATCCTCGAGGCGCTCCGATTCCACGGAGTGCCTCGGTACATGCGCAGTCTGCTGGCCAGCTACCTGGAGGATCGGGCGGTCCTCCTGGTAAACAAGACTGGCCGAGTCCGGCGGTACGCCGTTGAAGCCGGCGTTCCACAGGGGTCTGTCTTAGGACCTCTCCTCTGGAACGTCGGCTATGATTGGCTCCTGCGGGGAACTCTCCTCCGAGGCATGAGTGTCGTCTGCTACGCGGATGACACTCTCCTCACCGCCCGGGGGGAGAGTTTCAGAGAGGCGGCCGACCTGGCCTCGGCGGGCGGATCCTTGGTCGCGGGGCGGATCCGCCGCCTCGGTTTAACGGTGGCGCTGCACAAGACCGAGGCCGTGTTCTTCCACGGCCCTCGGCAGCGCCACCCACCACCTGACGCCCACATCTTCGTGGAGGGCGTCAGGATTGAGGTGAAGGCCCAGATGAAATATCTGGGCCTTGTACTCGACAGCAGGTGGCGCTTCGGCCCGCATTTCAGCGGGCTGTCGTCGCGCCTGCTGAAGGCCGCGGGCGCTCTCTCGTGGCTGCTTCCCAACCTGGGGGGGCCCAGCGCGCGATGCCGGCAGCTTTACGCCGGCATCTTGAGGAGCATGGCCCTCTACGGGGCTCCTATCTGGGAGGAGTCCCTCCACAGACGAGAGAACGCCGCGGCCTTGCGGGCACCTCAAAGGGCCATAGCCCAGCGTGCGGCGCGGGCCTACCGCACGGTGGGCTATGCGGCAGCATGCGCTCTGGCCAGCACCCCTCCTTGGGAACTCGAGGCGTGGGTGCTCGCCAGAGTGTATGAGTGGACGGCGGAGCGAAAAGCGAGGGGCGTTCGCTCGGCTCCAGAAGAGCGGGAGGCCGTCCGGCGGGAGGCGAGGGACGCCATCGTCGTCCATTGGACGGGGGACCTCGCCACCGCAGCCTTCGGCCGCCGAACCCTCGACGCGATTGGGCCAGTGCTGCGAGACTGGCTCGAGCGTCCGCACGGGTTCCTCTCCTTCCGTCTCGTGCAGGTGCTGTCCGGACACGGTTGCTTCGGATCGTACCTGCACCGTATCGGACGGGAGGAGACGCCGTCGTGCCGCGACTGTGGCGCGGCGGAGGACGTGGCACAGCACACTCTGGAGGTGTGCCCGTCGTGGTCAGAGCCGCGCCGCAGTCTCGTCGCGGCGATCGGACCGGACCTCTCGCTCCCCGGCTTGGTTAACGCCATGCTGAGGGACGAGGGGTCCTGGGCGGCAGTCGCCTCCTTCTGCGAACACGTCATGTCCCAGAAGGAGGCGGCGGAGCGCGCACGGGAGGACGATCCTGCCGAGGCGCCGCTCCGAAGGCGGAGGAGGGGTCGAAGAAGACGTCAATACGATAGTCATCTTCGACTCCTCCCAGGTGGAGGCCAGCAGGCAACGGGTGCGGGGGCACCCTTGCCTGCATCGCACAGACCTCCACCAGTGTCGGACGGGAATGGCCAGGTGTTCCCGGCCATTCCCGTAGCCCCCCAACCCGGGGGGCATGCGGGGCCCGCCAGCTAGGCGGGCATGCGCCGGGAGGGTCGTGGATGTAAAGGCTGAGCCGGTTTCCCATGACCCTCCCATCACGGCGATGCGGGAACACCGCTGAGTTTTAGTGGGTATACTGTCACTAGGACAGGGAGTCCCACATACCCCGACTCGTCCCCCACGAGCCGGGGATGCATAAAGCATTTCTCAGCGACAAAAAAAAAAAAAAAAAAAAAAAAAAAAAAAAAAAAAAAAGGTTAGGTTAGGTAAGCCTCCCCGTGGCGCACCCTGGGCAACGTCGGCTCCAAGTGCCCACCAGGTTTTGGTGGACACTTGGGGCTGGCGGCGAATTCTCAACAAACGGGGAAGGGTCATGGTTCCAATCACCGATCATCCATGATGGTCGGTGAAGGGAACCGGGCTACAGAAGGTCGTACGTCTACTCCCCCCTCTGCTTACAGAGGGAGGTGAGTTGGCGTACATTAGGGAGTCCCAATCCCAAGGTCTAGCGTGCCGAGGGGATGAATGGCCGGAGGGTTATCCGGTCGCTAGCGCGAAAAGGGACCTCACCCTTAAAAAGGACAAAATGAAAAATGAAGGCTACTGGAAAAATTCCCCAGGCGGGCAACCTCCTCAAGGAGGTACAATCCCGCCCTTCTACGGAAGGCAGCCCCACCGTATCTGGGGGGGGCACCAATAGTCCCGTAGGCCGGCAGACCACCGCCGACCTTCGTCAACCAAAACTTGCGTCGCAAGAAAAGGAGCTCCGGGTTAGCCTGGAGCGCCTGTGCGACGCAACAAAGCCGCTTGCCGTCGTTGACGGCAACAACAGCCGAGGAGGCTCTTGTCCGGAAAAGGACCGACTGTCCGACCAGGACACGCAGCTGGGAGGGAAGCGCTCGCGCAGCGAGCTGTCTTCCGAGGAGGAGGACCTGTCGGGACCAAAATTTGGTACCGCGCAGAGGGGGAGGCGTCGGTTACCGGACCGTAACTTAAGGGGTCGCTTCTTGCGGCCCGCTACGCCGGTACCGATGCAGATGGGGAGCGCAGAGAGTGAGGGGACCCCGGGCGAAGACTCCGCTGCGTCCCCACTGTTGCTGCAAAGCAACAAGGCGGAGGCGAGCTCTGCAAAGCGGATGCAGCGGAAGGCGGTGGCGGCTGACGAGGTCACCGAAATGGCTCGACTGGCCCGAGAGCGACGCTCTGCTCAGGCGGCTACCGGGGAGAGCCTGTCGGCGGTGGCGCTGAGTCGCCAAGTTTTGGACGGCGTGGACGTCGTCATGAAGGTTGCCACAAAGTCTGGCAGCCTGAAGGGCACGTTCACGCGCGCTCTGAAGGAGGCGGCTGGCGACATCAAGGAGGCAGTTGGGGTCCTCCTTAGTCGCACAAGCTCAGACGAGACGGCGAAGCTGTGGGAGGAGAACAGCCGTCTCAGATCTGAGCTGGAGGACCTCAAGCGGGAGCTTGCCGCGCAGAGGGCGGAATGGCAGCAGAGGCGTCCTGCGGCCACTGGTTCAGCTCCCGTCGTTGCCCTGACACCGCCGGCCCCGTCGTTGGCCCCGTCATCGGTCCGTACCCCCGCACCTGCAGATGCAGAGATCGAGAAGATCGTTCGCATCTGCATGCTGCAGTGTGGGGGTATGATGAATGCCCGTCTGCAGGGCCTGGAGTCGAGGCTCCTCCCAGCAGTGACTCTCCGGCCACCGCTCGCAGCGGATAGGAGGAGGAAGGAGGAGCCCGCTAAGCCGGGTCCCGCGCAGACCAAAGGGGGCACGTCCGCGTCCACTTCCCGGACGGCCGCGCCACCGGCGACTGCTCCCTCGGCGAACGCACCCGAGTCCACCAAGGACTCCTGGACGACGGTCGTCAAGAGGGGCCGCCGTAAAAAGAAGACGGCGCCGCCACCACCGGTACCCGCTAGAGCACCGGCACTGGCACCCAAGAAGGCTCAAGGGCCGCCCAGAGTAAGAGCCCCACGCTCCGCGGCTGTAGTTATTACGCTGCAGCCCGGAGCCGCCGAAAGGGGCGTCTCTTATAAGGCGGTCCTTACAGTGGCAAAAGCCAAAGTCGCGTTCCCCGACCTTGGTATACCGTCTGGCCTAAGAGTGAGGCAGGCGATTACGGGGGCGCGACTGCTTGAGGTGTCGGGTGCCTCTAGCGGCGAAAGGGCGGACGTCCTGGCCGCCAAGCTGAGGGAGGTCCTCAATCCGGAGGACGTTCGGGTGTCCAGGCCGATGAAGACCGCGGAACTGCGCGTCGACGGGCTGGACGACTCGACAACTCCGGCTGAGGTCGTGGCGGCCATCGCCCGTTCCGGTGGATGTCCGCCCGAAGACGTCCGTACGGGGGAAGTTCGCGTCGATGCGTCCGGGCTCGGCGCGATCTGGGTGCGGTGCCCGGTGGCGGCGGCGAACAAAGTCGCCGACGCTGGGCGTCTTTTGGTGGGGTGGGTGGCAGCGAGGGTGAAGCAGCTGCAACCCAAGGCCTTGCGGTGCTACCGTTGCCTCGACATTGGGCATGTCAGGGCACGGTGCACCGCCGAAATAGACCGCAGCGAGCAGTGCTATCGCTGCGGTCAGGCCGGCCACAAGGCGGCCCAGTGTTCCGCGGAGCCAAACTGCAGCCTCTGTACAGCTGCGGGGAGGCCCGCCGGACACAGAGCGGGCGGAAAGGCCTGTGGCGCACCCGCCACAAAGAAGAAGAGAGGGGCTGCCAAGGCTGCCGGGGGCTCTTTACCCCCCCCGCAGCCTGGCTGCCCTTCGGCCGACTCCCGGCCTAGGAATGGTGCGGAGGGGATGGATTGCGCTTAATGGCGCTGTACCATTTCCTCCAGGGCAATATCAACCACTCTGCTAGAGCTCAGGATCTCTTGCTCCAGAGCATGGCAGAGTGGTCGATTCACGTGGCTGTGGTCGCCGAACCGTATTTTGTCCCCCCCAGGGATAACTGGGTGGGAGACTTGGACGGTTTGGTGGCCATCATTGGCGGGGCTCTTGTCAACCCGTCCCGAGGTCACGGCTGGGTAGCCGTCCTCGCGGACGGCATTGGCACGGTTGGTGCGTATTTTTCGCCCAACAAGAGTCTCGCCGACTTCGAGAGGTTCCTTGTCGAGTTGGGTGCCGTCGTGGGCCGACTCCACCCTCGCCCGGTGCTGTTGCTGGGGGATCTCAACGCCAAGTCTGAGGCGTGGGGATCCCCTGTGACCGATGCTAGGGGCGAGGTGCTGGAGGAGTGGGCGGTCACGACTGGCTTGACCGTCCTAAATCGGGGCTCGGTACACACGTGCGTGCGGCAGCGGGGCGGGTCTATAGTGGACGTCTCGTTCGCTAGCCCCGCTGTCGCGAGCCGTGTCCGCGACTGGCGTGTCGCCGTGGAGGTGGAGACGTTATCGGATCACCGATACATCCGTTTCGACGTCTCCACCCAGACCGCCGGCGGCCGCGGTCCACTGGCCCCGCGACCGGACGGTCCGCGCTGGGCGCGTAAGCGCATTGACAGGGAGCTTCTCGAGGAGGCCGCTATTGTCCAGGCCTGGAGCCGGGAGTCGGCAACGACCGGACCCGTCGACGTCGAGCAGGAGGCGCTGTGGTTCCGCGGGGCGATGACGCAAATTTGCGACGCGTCCATGCCCCGGGTCCACGCACAGTCCGCAAGGCGCCAGGTGTACTGGTGGACCGCCGAGATCGCGCAGATGCGCGTCGCGTGCGTGGCGGTTAGACGCCAGTACATCCGGTACCGGAGGAGACGTCGTCGGGTCCCTGACGAAGAGGCCGCGCTGTATGAGGTGTACCGCGCGGCCAAGGAGACTCTGTGGCTGGCCATCGGTGAGTCGAGGACGCGAGCCAGGGAGGAGATGTTGGAGACTCTAGACGGGGATCCGTGGGGGCGCCCTTATCGCGCGGTCCGAGGGAAACTTCGAGCCGCGGCGCCTCCACTTACGGAGAGTCTCCAACCCGAGCTGCTGGAGGAGGTGGTCGCAGCCCTCTTCCCGGCGAGAGCGGAGCATACTCCGCCGCCGATGGCTTTGCCCACAGCCGCAGAGTCTACAGAGGAGAACGCCATCAGCGTCCCAGAGGTGACACAGGCAGAGATGAGGGCAGCCGTGATGCGGCTCCGGGCCAAGAACGTGGCTCCGGGGCCCGACGGGATCCACGGCTGCGTGTTAGCCCTCGCTCTGAAGGAGCTTGAGCCCCAACTGAGAGGACTCTACACAGCGTGCCTTGAGCAGGGCCAGTTTCCCACTTTGTGGAAATCTGGTCGTCTGGTCCTGCTCAGGAAGGCGGGGCGCCCTGCGGACTCGCCGTCCGCATACCGGCCCATAGTGCTGCTTGACGAGGTGGGCAAGCTGTTTGAGCGGATAATCGCAGCCCGCCTCGTCGGCCACTTGTGCAGAGAGGGGCCGGACCTGGACGACAGCCAGTTCGGGTTTCGGCATGGGCGCTCCACGATCCACGCTGTGTCGCGGGTAAGAGTCCTGGCGGAGGAAGCGGTGTCCCGGGGCGGGGTGATGTTGGCGGTGTCCTTGGACATTTCCAACGCCTTCAACACCCTGCCCTGGAGTTGTATTCGGGAGGCACTGCGGTATCATGGGGTGCCTCCCTACCTCCGCCACATCGTTGGGGCTTATCTGTCGGAGAGGTGTGTCACCTACATGGGACGTGATGGCGGAAACCAGCGCCGCATGTCGTGCGGTGTTCCACAGGGCTCGGTTTTAGGGCCGCTCCTGTGGAACATCGGGTACGACTGGGTGCTGAGGGGCGAGCTCGGTGCCGGGGTAGACCTGACGTGTTATGCGGACGACACGCTGGTCACTGCCCGGGGGAGCTCGCACAGGGAGGCAGCGTTGTTGGCGACGGCTGCGGTCTCACAGGTGGTGGGCCGCATACGTCGCCTAGGCCTGGAGGTGGCCCTCAGCAAGTCGGAGGCCATGGTGTTTCATGGCCCCCGGCGGGCGCCGTCACCCGGCTCACACATCGTGGTCGGGGGGGCTCGGATCGCTGTCGAGTCCACCATGAAGTACCTAGGATTGGTGCTCGACAGCCGGTGGGACTTCGGGCCCCACTTCCGACGGCTGGCGCCCAAGTTGCTGGGCGCCGCTGGGGCGCTGTCAACGCTGCTTCCCAATCTGGGGGGCCCGAGCGCCGCTTGTAGGCGGCTCTACGTGGGGATCGTGCGATCGATGGCCCTTTACGGGGCCCCGATCTGGGCTGCTGACCTGACGGCCGGTAGCATCGCCGTAATGCGTAAACCGCAGAGGGCGATGGCCGTCAGAGTCATCAGAGGGTATCGCACGATCTCCTACGAGGCGGCTTGTGCACTGGCCGGATCCCCGCCCTGGGACCTAGAGGCGAAAGTACTCGCGTCATCGTATCGGTGGCGCGAGGAAGCGAGGGCGCGGGGCGAGCGACCGATGCAGCGACAAATGGAGCTGCATCGGTCTCAGCTTCGCGAGGTCCTGGTGGCGGAATGGCGGGACAGGCTTTCACGCCCTACCGCCGGCCTCGACATCGTCGAGGCGGTCCGGCCGGTGCTCGACCGCTGGCTCGGGAGGAGGCACGGCTCCCTGTCGTTTCGGGTGACGCAGGTGCTCTCGGGGCATGGTTGCTTCGGGAAGTACCTGTGTCGCATAAACAGGGAGCCGGACGCCCGGTGTCACCACTGCGTCGACTGCCGGGAGGACACGGCGCGGCATACGCTGGCAGAGTGTGCCGCTTGGGAGGAGCCGCGCCGTGCCCTCATCTCAGAAGTAGGCAGTGACTTGTCGCTGCCGGCCGTAGTGAATGCGATGGTCGGCGGCGGCGAGTCCTGGGACGCGGTGGTTTCCTACTGTGAGACAGTCGTCTCGCAGAAGGAGGCTGCGGAAAGGGAGAGGGAGATCTCGTCCACTCACCCGGCCCGCAGCAGGCGCACCGGGCGTCGGCGGAGGGCGGATAACGCCCTCTTCCAGCCCCCCTAAATGGGTCCAGGGGTGACGGACTCGGGGACGTCCGTCGCCCCCCACACATCAGGACCCGAGGTGGCGGCGCGTAGTGTTCCACGCGCGCCCCTCTGAGACGTCGCGGGGGGATTCAAACACCTCACTCCCCCCCCTGACCCGCGAGGAGGCCCGCAGTGGCGGGCCGGCACCAGCCGGGGGTTGCGGAAGATTTCAAGTTCCCGCGACCCCCGGCGTAGGTGTGAGTTGGAACACCGGGGTGGTTTTTAGTCAGTAAGAGTCTGACAGACCCCTCCGCCCGCCCCAGGGCGGAGGACATCCATGAGGATTTTCCACCCCGGAACAAAAAAAAAAAAAAAAAAAAGGTTAGGTTAGGTTAGGTTAGGTTTTTTTTTTTTTTTTTTTTTTTTTTTGGTTTGGCAGGAGTGGGAAATCCTCATGGACGCCCAGACTGCCTCACTGATGAGCCAGTCTGGGCAGTGCCGGACTCTTACCGGCTAAAACCCACTCCTGCCTTTCTAAGTGTCCCCCTGACATGGTCAGAGGCCTTTTTATACATTTATTTTTATTTAATTAGCATTTTCCATAATTTTTTCGCCGAATTGATAAAAGATTTTACTAATTTGAATTTAAATCCACGAGTATGTTTTATTTATTTACCTAAATTAATGTTTTGTTTTCTTTAAAAAATCTATTTATTGTATGTATGCTTTGTCTGTATATACATGTATATATTAAAAGCATATCTTTATGTTTCCTTATTTTGTTTTATCACTCTTGTAGTTATTGCTATGCTGTAATACATTAAAATTTTCCTATGTTTTGCGTTAGTCATAAATTTCCAAATATTTTCCTTATTTAGCTCCGTCTCAAGTCTCATTTCCGCATCCAATCTCTCTACTCCAAACGCTGGACATTCGGTCAAAATGTGAGGGACCGTTTCCTGTGCATCCGGCTCACAGATGCACGATGGGCTCTCCTTACACTTAAAGCGGTGCAGGTATTCAGAGAACCCACCGTGCCCCGTCAAGATCTGTGTTACCACTCCAGTTGGCTTAAGTTTTTGGACAATTTTGAAGGCATCTATCGCGTCTGGGAGGAACATTTTCGTGACGGAGGCTGTTTCGCCATTTTTGTATCTCCGGTTCCATTCGTCAAGCGACCCCATTCGGATCTGCCGCTTGACGAATGAAACCGGGCAAAGATCATAATCCGGCTTCTTTTTTAATTTGAGTGCAGCCTCTTTAGCAAGGTGGTCTGCGCGCTCATTGCCCTCTAGTCCGGCGTGAGCCTTGACCCAGAACAAAGAAACATCTTTGCTCTGGGACAAGGCCGCGCCCGGTTAGGTTAGGTTAGGTTAGGTTAGGTTAGGTTAGGTTAGGTTCCCGTGGGGGATCCCCCACAGCGCATACTTCCACGTAGTATCCCCTGGGCAACGCCGTGTCTGACCACCGTAACGGAGTGGCAGACCGGTGGCTAAAGTGCGCTGTGACTCGTAGGCATCACGCAGTCGTCTACGAACGAGTCGAATTTTAATTTTAACATGTCGAGTTTTTATCCAAACACCTTGTCGATCAAGCCAGCGCGTAATGCGTCTGGCCGTTTTATCCGGAATCGCCCCTCCCAGGGCGATTCAAACGGCCCTTCCCAGGGCCAACCCAACGGCCCTTCTCAGGGCCAACCCAACGGCCCTTCTCAGGGCCAACCCAACGGCCCTTCTCAGGGCCAACCCAACGGCCCTTCTCAGGGCCAATCCAACGGCCCTTCTCAGGGCCAATCCAACGGCCCTTCTCAGGGCCACGTGTCGGAAGCTGACCGCGCACCATCTGCGGCCAGCTCATTATTTAGAAGGCCAGACGATTTGTCGGACTCCGACGACTCCGTCATGGACACGTCAACGTCCGAAAGCGACCGCTTTAAGCGGAAGCGGTCCGTGGGCTCCTCGGAGTCCGTTAGGGCGAAGAAGAAGTCGAAGCCTAAAAAGGCCTCGACTTCTACTGCGCCTTCTTCCCACAGTGTGGGCTTGGTGGACGCCGAGCGCCAGTTGAATCTGGCGAAGAGGGCGCAGCTTCAACAAGACCTGGAGGAGAGGGTCGCTGCCAAGGAGCAGCAGGCGCAAGCTGCCAGGGCGAAGGCTGGCTACGGTGCATCCAGTGTGCTGTATGCTGACCACTCCCTGGCGGAACTGGAGCGCATGGCGCATGAGGATAGGGAGGAGGTCCTGGAGGTCGCCTCAAAGTCCTCCAATTTGAAGGGGACCTTCCAGAAGGCCCTCAAATGCCGTGCCGCCAGCATGCACGGCATCGTGACAGAGCTGGTCAAGCGCACGGCCACGGACGAGACGCGGCAGCTGCAGGCGAAAGTGGATCGCCTGCAGGCGGAGGTCAGCCAGCTGCACCAGAAGCTGGCTGAGGCCACGGCCAGGCCTGCCCAATCCGCCCCAGGTCCAGTGGTAGGAGACTCCTCCTCCTCCTCCCCTGCCAGTCTTGAAGCCACATTCCGTGGCATCGTCATGGAGGAGAGGGCCTTCATCCGGGCCTGCTTCGCAGGCATCGAGGACCGGCTCCTTCCGGAAAAGCGGCTGCGCCCGCCGCTAGCGGCGGACAAGCGTCCACCGCCCAGGGAGCCGGAACCTGCGCCTCTAGCAGGCCCAGCATCGGTTGCCCAGCCCGCCGAGGGCAAAGGCAAGGGCAAGAGGACCAAGGCGGCTCCTCATGCCCCCACCACAAGCGCGGAGGTAGCGTCTGGGTCGTCTGCCACTCCAGCAGCCCCCCAGAACTCGCAGGAGGAAGACGCCCTTCTTCCCTCCACCACCCCGTCCAACCAGCCGTGGACGGAAGTGGTCAAAAAAGGGAAAAAGGGCAAAAAGTCGGCTCCCAAGCCCGCTGCGACTGGGCCTGCAGCGAAAAAGGCCGGCGGGAGGAAGCTGGTTCCTCCCAAAACCGCGGCCGTCGTGGTGACCATCACCCCGGAGGCCGCGGAGCGTGGGGAGACGTATGAGTCCGTCCTAAGACGGGCTCGTACTAATGCTGATCCCTCCCAGCTGGGGATCAGCAACATCAAGTGCCGCCGAACTCTAACCGGGGCTCGAATTTTCGAGTTCTCGGGGGAGCAGCGCGGCACAAATGCGGACCTCTTCGCAACAAAGTTGCAAGAGGTCATAGCGGATGTGGCAAAGGTCGCCAGACCTGTTAAGACCGCAGCCTTGGAGGTGGCCGATCTGGACGACTCGGTCACCAAAGAGGATGTGGTGGAGGCCGTCGCGGCGGCTGGAGGCTGCGAAGCTGGCGCAGTGAAGAGTGGAGCCATCAGGCCCGGCCGCCGCGGCATGGGCGTCATCCGCGTCGAGTGCCCAGTCGCCGCGGCTGGGGCCGTCCTTGCTACAACAAAAGGACGGATCCTTGTTGGGTTCGGCTCGGCTGTGGTCCGGGCACTTGAAGACCAGCCTGTCCGCTGCTTCAAGTGCTTCGCGGTCGGCCACACCCGAGCCACGTGTCCCTCCAAGTCCGACTGGGGAGACACGTGCTTCCAATGCGGGCAGGAGGGACACGGGTGGGCCGCTTGCACCGCCGCCAAGCCACACTGCGCGGCGTGCGCCGCCGGTGGCCGCCCCGCGGACCACAGGATGACGGGCAGGAGCTGCAAGCCCCCCGTGAGGAAGGGCGTGGTGCCGGCGCAGGTTCGCCCTGTTGCCACCGCCGTCGCAGTCGTCGCCGCTGTAGCTCCAGTGGCGGTGGTAAATGAGGTGGGGGGTGCGATGTCGGAATAACAATTTCCGACTACCGCATCCTCCAGACGAACACCAACCACTGCAGAGCGGCCCAGGACCTGGTAGTGCAGGTCATGGCCGAGTGGTTGGTGAACGTAGCGGTGGTCGCCGAGCCCTACTCGATCCCCGGCAGCTGGCTGGGTGACGAGGACGGCTCGGTGGCACTAGCGGCGCGGTCTTCCACAGACTCCCCTCTCCTCTCGCTATTAGAGAAGGGACCGGGATACGTGGCCGCCGCGTGGGGAGACTTCGCCCTTGTGGGCGTGTATTTCTCCCCAAACCGCCCTCTTCAGGACTTCGAGAACTTTCTCGGAGTCCTGGCCGCCGTGGTCGGCAGGGCGGCGCCGCGTCAGGTCTCCGTGCTGGGAGACCTGAACGCCAAGTCTGTGACCTGGGGCAACCCGGCCACCGACGCCCGCGGGCGGGCGGTGGAAATGTGGGCGGCCTCCTCTGGACTCTCCCTCTTGAACAGAGGAAGCGTCCAGACATGCGTGCGGCGGCAGGGTGGCTCAATAGTGGACGTCACTTACGCCACCCCTGCGTTAGCCGCGCGCGTGTTGAACTGGCGGGTGGACCTGGTGGAGACTATGTCGGACCACCGGTACGTGCGCTTCGACATCTCCACCAGTGGCCCCGGAGCGACGCGGCCCCGCTCGGGGCCGTCACCGTTCCCACGGTGGGCTCTCACCCGCCTGGACAGGGAGGCAGCGCGGGAGGCGGCGTTCGTCCAGGACTGGCTTTCGCCGTCTTCCGCCGGCATGGATGTGGACACCGTGGCGGGGTACCTGAGGGAGTCTCTGACCGAGGTATGCAACTCCAGCATGCCTCGGTCTCGCCGACCACAACCCAAACGCGCAGTGTACTGGTGGTCGGCGGAGCTGGCGGGGCTTCGAGCGGCGTGTGTGGAGGCGAGGAGGGCCTACACGCGGAGTCGGCGGCGGCGTCGACGGGATGTGGCTGTCGGGGACCACCTCTATGAGGTGTACTTGGAGGCGAAAATGGTCCTCGACCGAGCCATCGCCGCCGCCAGAGACTCGGGGAGAGCGGAGATGCTGGAGGGTCTCGACAACGACCCCTTCGGGAGACCGTACAAGGCGGCGCGCAACAAATTGCGCCCCTTTGGTCCCCCCCTTGCCGAGACCCTCGAGCCCTCGTTTCTGGATGGGGTGGTTCGGTCCCTGTTTCCGTGCAGGGACAACTTCACCCCACCAGTGATGGACCCCCCGCTTGGGACAGCTCCGCCAGCTGAGGAGGAAGAGGAGGCCCCTCCTGTCACGGAGTCGGAACTTGGCGCGGCGATTCTCCGTATCCGCGCCAAGAAGACAGCTCCAGGCCCCGACGGTGTTCCGGCGAGAGTGGTGGCGATCGCTGCCACTCAAATGGAGGAGAGGTTTCGGGACCTCTTCAGCGCATGCCTTGCGTCTGGGAGGTTCCCGAAACCGTGGAAGGAGGGGCAGCTGTGCCTCCTCCGCAAGGAGGGCCGCCCGGCAGACTCCCCCTCGGCATACCGGCCCATCGTTCTGCTCGATGAGGTCGGTAAAATGTTCGAGGGGATAGTCGCTGCCCGCCTAAAGGGCCATCTGCGGCGTATCGGGCCGGACTTGTCGGACGCTCAGTTCGGGTTTCGGGCTGAGCGGTCCACGGTGGACGCGCTGGCCTGCCTTAAGGGGCAGGTGAAGGAGGCGATGGATGCGGGGGACGGATTGTTGGCTGTGTCATTCGACATTGCCAACGCCTTCAACTCCGTTCCCCACTGCACCATCCTCGAGGCGCTCCGATTCCACGGAGTGCCTCGGTACATGCGCAGTCTGCTGGCCAGCTACCTGGAGGATCGGGCGATCCTCCTGGTAAACAAGACTGGCCGAGTCCGGCGGTACGCCGTTGAAGCCGGCGTTCCACAGGGGTCTGTCTTAGGACCTCTCCTCTGGAACGTCGGCTATGATTGGCTCCTGCGGGGAACTCTCCTCCGAGGCACGAGTGTCGTCTGCTACGCGGATGACACTCTCCTCACCGCCCGGGGGGAGAGTTTCAGAGAGGCGGCCGACCTGGCCTCGGCGGGCGGATCCTTGGTCGCGGGGCGGATCCGCCGCCTCGGTTTAACGGTGGCGCTGCACAAGACCGAGGCCGTGTTCTTCCACGGCCCTCGGCAGCGCCACCCACCACCTGACGCCCACATCTTCGTGGAGGGCGTCAGGATTGAGGTGAAGGCCCAGATGAAATATCTGGGCCTTGTACTCGACAGCAGGTGGCGCTTCGGCCCGCATTTCAGCGGGCTGTCGTCGCGCCTGCTGAAGGCCGCGGGCGCTCTCTCGTGGCTGCTTCCCAACCTGGGGGGGCCCAGCGCGCGATGCCGGCAGCTTTACGCCGGCATCTTGAGGAGCATGGCCCTCTACGGGGCTCCTATCTGGGAGGAGTCCCTCCACAGACGAGAGAACGCCGCGGCCTTGCGGGCACCTCAAAGGGCCATAGCCCAGCGTGCGGCGCGGGCCTACCGCACGGTGGGCTATGCGGCAGCATGCGCTCTGGCCAGCACCCCTCCTTGGGAACTCGAGGCGTGGGTGCTCGCCAGAGTGTATGAGTGGACGGCGGAGCGAAAAGCGAGGGGCGTTCGCTCGGCTCCAGAAGAGCGGGAGGCCGTCCGGCGGGAGGCGAGGGACGCCATCGTCGTCCATTGGACGGGGGACCTCGCCACCGCAGCCTTCGGCCGCCGAACCCTCGACGCGATTGGGCCAGTGCTGCGAGACTGGCTCGAGCGTCCGCACGGGTTCCTCTCCTTCCGTCTCGTGCAGGTGCTGTCCGGACACGGTTGCTTCGGATCGTACCTGCACCGAATCGGACGGGAGGAGACGCCGTCGTGCCGCGACTGTGGCGCGGCGGAGGACGTGGCACAGCACACACTCGAGGTGTGCCCGTCGTGGTCAGAGCCGCGCCGCAGTCTCGTCGCGGCGATCGGACCGGACCTCTCGCTCCCCGGCCTGGTTAACGCCATGCTGAGAGACGAGGGGTCCTGGGCGGCAGTCGCCTCCTTCTGTGAACACGTCATGTCCCAGAAGGAGGCGGCGGAGCGCGCTCGGGAGGACGACCCTGCCGAGGCGCCGCTCCGAAGGCGGAGGAGGGGTCGAAGAAGACGTCAGTACGATAGTCATCTTCGACTCCTCCCAGGTGGAGGCCAGCAGGCAACGGGTGCGGGGGCACCCTTGCCTGTATCGCACAGGCCTCCACCAGTGCCGGACGGGAATGGCCAGGTGTTCCCGGCCATTCCCGTAGCCCCCCAACCCGGGGGGCATGCGGGGCCCGCCAGCTAGGCGGGCATGCGCCGGGAGGGTCGTGGATGTAAAGGCTGAGCCGGTTTCCCATGACCCTCCCATCACGGCGATGCGGGAACACCGCTGAGTTTTAGTGGGTATACTGTCACTAGGACAGGGAGTCCCACATACCCCGACTCGTCCCCCACGAGCCGGGGATGCATAAAGCATTTCTCAGCGACAAAAAAAAAAAAAAAAAAAAAAAAAAAAAAGGTTAGGTTCCCGTCCCGAGGTCACGGCTGGGTAGCCGTCCTCGCGGACGGCATTGGCACGGTTGGTGCGTATTTTTCGCCCAACAAGAGTCTCGCCGACTTCGAGAGGTTCCTTGTCGAGTTGGGTGCCGTCGTGGGCCGACTCCACCCTCGCCCGGTGCTGTTGCTGGGGGATCTCAACGCCAAGTCTGAGGCGTGGGGATCCCCTGTGACCGATGCTAGGGGCGAGGTGCTGGAGGAGTGGGCGGTCACGACTGGCTTGACCGTCCTAAATCGGGGCTCGGTACACACGTGCGTGCGGCAGCGGGGCGGGTCTATAGTGGACGTCTCGTTCGCTAGCCCCGCTGTCGCGAGCCGTGTCCGCGACTGGCGTGTCGCCGTGGAGGTGGAGACGTTATCGGATCACCGATACATCCGTTTCGACGTCTCCACCCAGACCGCCGGCGGCCGCGGTCCACTGGCCCCGCGACCGGACGGTCCGCGCTGGGCGCGTAAGCGCATTGACAGGGAGCTTCTCGAGGAGGCCGCTATTGTCCAGGCCTGGAGCCGGGAGTCGGCAACGACCGGACCCGTCGACGTCGAGCAGGAGGCGCTGTGGTTCCGCGGGGCGATGACGCAAATTTGCGACGCGTCCATGCCCCGGGTCCACGCACAGTCCGCAAGGCGCCAGGTGTACTGGTGGACCGCCGAGATCGCGCAGATGCGCGTCGCGTGCGTGGCGGTTAGACGCCAGTACATCCGGTACCGGAGGAGACGTCGTCGGGTCCCTGACGAAGAGGCCGCGCTGTATGAGGTGTACCGCGCGGCCAAGGAGACTCTGTGGCTGGCCATCGGTGAGTCGAGGACGCGAGCCAGGGAGGAGATGTTGGAGACTCTAGACGGGGATCCGTGGGGGCGCCCTTATCGCGCGGTCCGAGGGAAACTTCGAGCCGCGGCGCCTCCACTTACGGAGAGTCTCCAACCCGAGCTGCTGGAGGAGGTGGTCGCAGCCCTCTTCCCGGCGAGAGCGGAGCATACTCCGCCGCCGATGGCTTTGCCCACAGCCGCAGAGTCTACAGAGGAGAACGCCATCAGCGTCCCAGAGGTGACACAGGCAGAGATGAGGGCAGCCGTGATGCGGCTCCGGGCCAAGAACGTGGCTCCGGGGCCCGACGGGATCCACGGCTGCGTGTTAGCCCTCGCTCTGAAGGAGCTTGAGCCCCAACTGAGAGGACTCTACACAGCGTGCCTTGAGCAGGGCCAGTTTCCCACTTTGTGGAAATCTGGTCGTCTGGTCCTGCTCAGGAAGGCGGGGCGCCCTGCGGACTCGCCGTCCGCGTACCGGCCCATAGTGCTGCTTGACGAGGTGGGCAAGCTGTTTGAGCGGATAATCGCAGCCCGCCTCGTCGGCCACTTGTGCAGAGAGGGGCCGGACCTGGACGACAGCCAGTTCGGGTTTCGGCATGGGCGCTCCACGATCCACGCTGTGTCGCGGGTAAGAGTCCTGGCGGAGGAAGCGGTGTCCCGGGGCGGGGTGATGTTGGCGGTGTCCTTGGACATTTCCAACGCCTTCAACACCCTGCCCTGGAGTTGTATTCGGGAGGCACTGCGGTATCATGGGGTGCCTCCCTACCTCCGCCACATCGTTGGGGTTTATCTGTCGGAGAGGTGTGTCACCTACATGGGACGTGATGGCGGAAACCAGCGCCGCATGTCGTGCGGTGTTCCACAGGGCTCGGTTTTAGGGCCGCTCCTGTGGAACATCGGGTACGACTGGGTGCTGAGGGGCGAGCTCGGTGCCGGGGTAGACCTGACGTGTTATGCGGACGACACGCTGGTCACTGCCCGGGGGAGCTCGCACAGGGAGGCAGCGTTGTTGGCGACGGCTGCGGTCTCACAGGTGGTGGGCCGCATACGTCGCCTAGGCCTGGAGGTGGCCCTCAGCAAGTCGGAGGCCATGGTGTTTCATGGCCCCCGGCGGGCGCCGTCACCCGGCTCACACATCGTGGTCGGGGGGGCTCGGATCGCTGTCGAGTCCACCATGAAGTACCTAGGATTGGTGCTCGACAGCCGGTGGGACTTCGGGCCCCACTTCCGACGGCTGGCGCCCAAGTTGCTGGGCGCCGCTGGGGCGCTGTCAACGCTGCTTCCCAATCTGGGGGGCCCGAGCGCCGCTTGTAGGCGGCTCTACGTGGGGATCGTGCGATCGATGGCCCTTTACGGGGCCCCGATCTGGGCTGCTGACCTGACGGCCGGTAGCATCGCCGTAATGCGTAAACCGCAGAGGGCGATGGCCGTCAGAGTCATCAGAGGGTATCGCACGATCTCCTACGAGGCGGCTTGTGCACTGGCCGGATCCCCGCCCTGGGACCTAGAGGCGAAAGTACTCGCGTCATCGTATCGGTGGCGCGAGGAAGCGAGGGCGCGGGGCGAGCGACCGATGCAGCGACAAATGGAGCTGCATCGGTCTCAGCTTCGCGAGGTCCTGGTGGCGGAATGGCGGGACAGGCTTTCACGCCCTATCGCCGGCCTCGACATCGTCGAGGCGGTCCGGCCGGTGCTCGACCGCTGGCTCGGGAGGAGGCACGGCTCCCTGTCGTTTCGGGTGACGCAGGTGCTCTCGGGGCATGGTTGCTTCGGGAAGTACCTGTGTCGCATAAACAGGGAGCCGGACGCCCGGTGTCACCACTGCGTCGACTGCCGGGAGGACACGGCGCGGCATACGCTGGCAGAGTGTGCCGCTTGGGAGGAGCCGCGCCGTGCCCTCATCTCAGAAGTAGGCAGTGACTTGTCGCTGCCGGCCGTAGTGAATGCGATGGTCGGCGGCGGCGAGTCCTGGGACGCGGTGGTTTCCTACTGCGAGACAGTCGTCTCGCAGAAGGAGGCTGCGGAAAGGGAGAGGGAGATCTCGTCCACTCACCCGGCCCGCAGCAGGCGCACCGGGCGTCGGCGGAGGGCGGATAACGCCCTCTTCCAGCCCCCCTAAATGGGTCCAGGGGTGACGGACTCGGGGACGTCCGTCGCCCCCCACACATCAGGACCCGAGGTGGCGGCGCGTAGTGTTCCACGCGCGCCCCTCTGAGACGTCGCGGGGGGAGTCAAACACCTCACTCCCCCCCCCTGACCCGCGAGGAGGCCCGCAGTGGCGGGCCGGCACCAGCCGGGGGTTGCGGAAGATTTCAAGTTCCCGCGACCCCCGGCGTAGGTGTGAGTTGGAACACCGGGGTGGTTTTTAGTCAGTAAGAGTCTGACAGACCCCTCCGCCCGCCCCAGGGCGGAGGACATCCATGAGGATTTTCCACCCCGGAAAAAAAAAAAAAAAAAAAAAGGTTAGGTTAGGTTAGGTTAGGTTAGGTTTTTCGGGTGACGCAGGTGCTCTCGGGGCATGGTTGCTTCGGGAAGTACCTGTGTCGCATAAACAGGGAGCCGGACGCCCGGTGTCACCACTGCGTCGACTGCCGGGAGGACACGGCGCGGCATACGCTGGCAGAGTGTGCCGCTTGGGAGGAGCCGCGCCGTGCCCTCATCTCAGAAGTAGGCAGTGACTTGTCGCTGCCGGCCGTAGTGAATGCGATGGTCGGCGGCGGCGAGTCCTGGGACGCGGTGGTTTCCTACTGTGAGACAGTCGTCTCGCAGAAGGAGGCTGCGGAAAGGGAGAGGGAGATCTCGTCCACTCACCCGGCCCGCAGCAGGCGCACCGGGCGTCGGCGGAGGGCGGATAACGCCCTCTTCCAGCCCCCCTAAATGGGTCCAGGGGTGACGGACTCGGGGACGTCCGTCGCCCCCCACACATCAGGACCCGAGGTGGCGGCGCGTAGTGTTCCACGCGCGCCCCTCTGAGACGTCGCGGGGGGAGTCAAACACCTCACTCCCCCCCCTGACCCGCGAGGAGGCCCGCAGTGGCGGGCCGGCACCAGCCGGGGGTTGCGGAAGATTTCAAGTTCCCGCGACCCCCGGCGTAGGTGTGAGTTGGAACACCGGGGTGGTTTTTAGTCAGTAAGAGTCTGACAGACCCCTCCGCCCGCCCCAGGGCGGAGGACATCCATGAGGATTTTCCACCCCGGAAAAAAAAAAAAAAAAAAAAAAAAAAGGTTAGGTTAGGTTAGGTTAGGTTAGGTTAGGTTGGGGGATCCCCCACAGCGCATACTTCCACGTAGTATCCCCTGGGCAACGCCGTGTCTGACCACCGTAACGGAGTGGCAGACCGGTGGCTAAAGTGCGCTGTGACTCGTAGACATCAAGCAGTCGAGTCTACGCAAATGTCGAATTTTAACCCAAACATGTCGAATTTTAACCCTATGTCGAGTAAGCCAGCGCGTAATGCGTCTGGCCGTTTTATCCGGAATCGCCCCTCCCAGGGCGATTCAAACGGCCCTTCTCAGGGCCAACCCAACGGCCCTTCTCAGGGCCAACCCACCGGCCCTTCTCAGGGCCAACCCACCGGCCCTTCTCAGGGCCAACCCAACGGCCCTTCTCAGGGCCAACCCACCGGCCCTTCTCAGGGCCAACCCACCGGCCCTTGTCAGGGCCAACCCACCGGCCCTTCTCAGGGCCAACCCACCGGCCCTTCTCAGGGCCAACCCACCGGCCCTTCTCAGGGCCACGTGTCGGAAGCTGACCGCGCACCATCTGCGGCCAGCTCATTATTCAGAAGGCCAGACGAGTTGTCGGACTCCGACGACTCCGTCATGGACACGTCGGCGTCCGAGAGCGACCGCTTTAAGCGGAAGAGGTCCGTGGGCTCCTCGGAGTCCGTTACAGAGAAGAAGAAGTCGAAGTCTAGAAAGGCCTCGACTTCTACTGCGCCTTCTTCCCACAGTGTGGGCTTGGTGGACGCCGAGCGCCAGTTGAATCTGGCGAAGAGGGCGCAGCTCCAACAAGACCTGGAGGAGAGGGTCGCCGCCAAGGAGCAGCAGGCGCAAGCTGCCAGGGCGAGGGCTGGCTACGGCGCATCCAGTGTGCTGTACGCTGACCACTCCTTGGCGGAACTGGAGCGCATGGCGCAGGAGGATAGGGAGGAGGTCCTGGAGGTTGCCTCAAAGTCCTCCAATTTGAAGGGGACCTTCCAGAAGGCCCTCAAATGCCGTGCCGCCAGCATGCACGGCATCGTGACAGAGCTGGTCAAGCGCACGGCCACGGACGAGACGCGGCAGCTGCAGGCGAAGGTGGATCGCCTGCAGGCGGAGGTCAGCCAGCTGCACCAGAAGCTGGCTGAGGCCACGGCCAGGCCTGCCCAATCCGCCCCAGGTCCGGTGGTAGGAGGCTCCACCTCCTCAACCACTAGCCTTGAGGCCACCATTCGCGGGGTGGTGATGGAGGAGAGGGCCTTCATCCGGGCCTGCTTCGCAGGCATCGAGGACCGGCTCCTGCCGGAAAAGCGGCTGCGCCCGCCGCTAGCGGCGGACAAGCGTCCACCGCCGAAGGAGCCGGAACCTGCGCCTGTAGCAGGCCCAGCATCGGATGCCCAGCCCGCCAAGGGCAAAGGCAAGGGCAAGAGGACCAAGGCGGCTCCTCATGCCCCCACCACAAGCGCGGAGGGAGCGTCTGGGTCCTCTGCCGCTCCAGCAGCCTCCCAGAACTTGCAGGAGGAAGACGCCCTTCTTCCCTCCACCACCCCGTCCAACCAGCCGTGGACGGAAGTGGTAAAAAAAGGGAAGAAGGGGAAAAAGTCGGCTCCCAAGCCCGCCAGCGCGGCGACTGGTCCTCCAGCGAAAAAGGTCGGCGGGAGGAAGCTGGTTCCTCCCAAAACCGCGGCCGTCGTGGTGACCATCACCCCGGAGGCCGCGGAGCGTGGGGAAACGTATGAGTCCGTCCTAAGACGGGCTCGTACTAAT
The DNA here is from genome assembly GCA_916701695.1 of Agrochola macilenta. Lineage (NCBI taxonomy): Eukaryota > Metazoa > Arthropoda > Insecta > Lepidoptera > Noctuidae > Agrochola > Agrochola macilenta. Next base: position 49,295 of record OU753554.1, on the reverse strand, counting down.
GCTGATCCCTCCCAGCTGGGGATCAGCAATATCAAGTGCCGCCGAACTCTAACCGGGGCTCGAATTTTCGAGTTCTCGGGGGAGAAGCGCGGCACAAATGCGGACCTCTTCGCAACAAAGTTGCAAGAGGTCATCGCGGATGTGGCCAAGGTTGCCAGGCCAATTAAGACCGCAGCCTTGGAGGTGGCCGATCTGGATGACTCGGTCACCAAAGAGGATGTGGTGGCGGCCGTCGCGGCGGCTGGAGGCTGCGAAGCTGGCGCAGTGAAGAGTGGAGTCATCAGGCCCGGCCGCCGCGGCTTGGGCATCATCCGCGTCGAGTGCCCAGTCGCCGCGGCTGGGGCCGTCCTTGCAGCGACCAAGGGACGGCTGCTGGTGGGCTTCAGCTCGGCTGTGGTCCGGGCACTTGAGGACCAGCCTGTCCGCTGCTTCAAGTGCTTCGCGGTCGGCCACACCCGAGCCACGTGTCCCTCCAAGTCCGACTGGGGAGGCACGTGCTTTCAATGCGGGCAGGAGGGACACGGGTGGGCCGCTTGCACCGCCGCCAAGCCGCACTGCGCGGCGTGTGCCGCCGGTGGCCGCCCCGCGGACCACAGGATGACGGGCAGGAGCTGCAAGCCCCCCGTGAGGAAGGGCGTGGTGCCGGCGCAGGTTCGCCCTGTTGCCACCGCCGTCGCAGTCGTCGCCGCTGTAGCTCCAGTGGCGGCGGTAAATGAGGTGGGGGGTGCGATGTCGGAATAACAATTTCCGACTACCGCATCCTCCAGACGAACACCAACCACTGCAGAGCGGCCCAGGACCTGGTAGTGCAGGTCATGGCCGAGTGGTTGGTGAACGTAGCGGTGGTCGCCGAGCCCTACTCGATCCCCGGCAGCTGGCTGGGTGACGAGGACGGCTCGGTGGCACTAGCGGCGCGGTCTTCCACAGACTCCCCTCCCCTCTCGCTATTAGAGAAGGGACCGGGATACGTGGCCGCCGCGTGGGGAGACTTAGCCCTGGTGGGGGTCTATTTCTCCCCAAACCGCCCTCTTCAGGACTTCGAGAACTATCTCGGAGTCCTGGCCGCCGTGGTCGGCAGGGCGGCGCCGCGTCAGGTCTCCGTACTGGGAGATCTGAACGCCAAGTCGGTGACCTGGGGCTCCCCGGCCACCGACGCCCGCGGGCGGGCAGTGGAGATGTGGGCGGCCTCCTCTGGACTCTCCCTCTTGAACAGAGGGAGCGTCCAGACATGCGTGCGGCGGCAGGGTGGCTCAATAGTGGACGTCACTTTCGCCACCCCTGCATTAGCCGCGCGCGTGCTGAACTGGCGGGTGGACCTGGTGGAGACTTTGTCAGACCACCGCTACGTGCGTTTCGACATCTCCACCAGTGGCCCCGGAGCGACGCGGCCCCGCTCGGGGCCGTCACCGTTCCCACGGTGGGCTCTCACCCGCCTGGACAGGGAGGCAGCGCGGGAGGCGGCGTTCGTCCAGGACTGGCTTTCGCCGTCTTCCGCCGGTCTGGACGTGGACACCGTGGCGGGGCACCTCAGGGAGTCTCTGACCGAGGTATGCAACTCCAGCATGCCTCGGTCTCGCCGACCACTACCAAAACGCGCCGTGTACTGGTGGTCGGCGGAGCTGGCGGAGCTTCGAGCGGCGTGTGTGGAGGCAAGGAGGGCCTACACGCGGAGTCGGCGGCGGCGTCGACGGGATGTGGCTGTCGGGGACCACCTCTATGAGGTGTACTTGGAGGCGAAAATGGTCCTCGACCGAGCCATCGCCGCCGCCAGAGACTCGGGGAGAGCGGAGATGCTGGAGGGTCTCGACAACGACCCCTTCGGGAGACCGTACAAGGCGGCGCGCAACAAACTGCGCCCCTTTGGTCCCCCCGTGGCCGAGACCCTCGAGCCCTCGTTTCTGGATGGGGTGGTTCAGTCCCTGTTTCCGTGCAGGGACAACTTCACCCCACCAGTGATGGACCCCCCGCTCGGGACAGCTCCGCCAGCTGAGGAGGAAGAAGAGGCCCCTCCGGTCACGGAGTCGGAACTTGGCGCGGCGATTGTCCATATCCGCGCCAAGAAGACAGCTCCGGGCCCCGACGGTGTCCCGGCAAGAGTGGTGGCGATCGCCGCCACTCAAATGGAGGAGAGGTTTCGGGACCTCTTCAGCGCATGCCTTGCGTCTGGGAGGTTCCCGAAACCGTGGAAGGAGGGGCAGCTGTGCCTCCTCCGCAAGGAGGGCCGCCCAGCAGACTCCCCCTCGGCATACCGGCCCATCGTTCTGCTCGATGAGGTCGGTAAAATGTTCGAGGGGATAATCGCTGCCCGCCTAAAGGGCCATCTGCGGCGTATCGGGCCGGACTTGTCGGACGCTCAGTTCGGGTTTCGGGCTGAGCGGTCCACGGTGGACGCGCTGGCCTGCCTTAAGGGGCAGGTGAAGGAGGCGATGGATGCGGGGGACGGATTGTTGGCTGTGTCATTCGACATTGCCAACGCCTTCAACTCCGTTCCCCACTGCACCATCCTCGAGGCGCTCCGATTCCACGGAGTGCCTCGGTATATGCGCAGTCTGCTGGCCAGCTACCTGGAGGATCGGGCGATCCTCCTGGTAGACAGGACTGGCCGGGTCCGGCGGTACGCCGCTGAGGCCGGCGTTCCACAGGGGTCTGTCTTAGGACCTCTCCTCTGGAACGTCGGCTATGATTGGCTCCTGCGGGGAACTCTCCTCCGAGGCACGAGTGTCGTCTGCTACGCGGATGACACTCTCCTCACCGCCCGGGGGGAGAGTTTCAGAGAGGCGGCCAACCTGGCCTCGGCGGGTGGATCCTTGGTCGCGGGGCGGATCCGCCGCCTCGGTTTAACGGTGGCGCTGCACAAGACCGAGGCCGTGTTCTTCCACGGCCCTCGGCAGCGCCACCCACCACCTGATGCCCACATCTTCGTGGAGGGCGTCAGGATTGAGGTGAAGGCCCAGATGAAATATCTGGGCCTTGTACTCGACAGCAGGTGGCGCTTCGGCCCGCATTTCAGCGGGCTGTCGTCGCGCCTGCTGAAGGCCGCGGGCGCTCTCTCGTGGCTGCTTCCCAACTTGGGGGGGCCCAGCGCGCGATGCCGGCAACTTTACGCCGGCATCTTGAGGAGCATGGCCCTCTATGGGGCTCCTATCTGGGAGGAGTCTCTCCACAGACGAGAGAACGCCGCGGCCTTGCGGGCACCTCAAAGGGCCATAGCCCAGCGTGCGGCGCGGGCCTACCGCACGGTGGGCTATGCGGCAGCATGCGCTCTGGCCAGCACCCCTCCTTGGGAACTCGAGGCGTGGGTGCTCGCCAGAGTGTATGAATGGACGGCGGAGCGGAGGGCGAGGGGCGTTCGCTCGGCCCCGGAAGAGCGGGAGGCCGTCAGGCGGGAGGCGAGGGACGCCATCGTCGTCCATTGGACGGGGGACCTCGCCACCGCAGCCTTCGGCCGCCGAACCCTCGACGCGATTGGGCCAGTGCTGCGAGACTGGCTCGAGCGTCCGCACGGGTTTCTCTCCTTCCGTCTCGTGCAGGTGCTGTCCGGACACGGTTGCTTCGGATCGTACCTGCACCGTATCGGACGGGAGGAGACGCCGTCGTGCCGCGACTGTGGCGCGGCGGAGGACGTGGCACAGCACACTCTGGAGGTGTGCCCGTCGTGGTCAGAGCCGCGCCGCAGTCTCGTCGCGGCGATCGGACCGGACCTCTCGCTCCCCGGCCTGGTTAACGCCATGCTGAGGGACGAGGGGTCCTGGGCGGCAGTCGCCTCCTTCTGCGAACACGTCATGTCCCAGAAGGAGGCGGCGGAGCGCGCTCGGGAGGACGATCCTGCCGAGGCGCCGCTCCGAAGGCGGAGGAGGGGTCGAAGAAGACGTCAGTACGATAGTCACCTTCGACTCCTCCCAGGTGGAGGCCAGCAGGCAACGGGTGCGGGGGCACCCTTGCCTGTATCGCACAGACCTCCACCAGTGTCGGACGGGAATGGCCAGGTGTTCCCGGCCATTCCCGTAGCCCCCCAACCCGGGGGGCATGCGGGGCCCGCCAGCTAGGCGGGCATGCGCCGGGAGGGTCGTGGATGTAAAGGCTGAGCCGGTTTCCCATGACCCTCCCATCACGGCGATGCGGGAACACCGCTGAGTTTTAGTGGGTATACTGTCACTAGGACAGGGAGTCCCACATACCCCGACTCGTCCCCCACGAGCCGGGCATGCATAAAGCATTTCTCAGCGACAAAAAAAAAAAAAAAAAAAAAAAAAGGTTAGGTTAGGTTAGGTTAGGTTTTTTTTTTTTTTTTTTTTTATTTGTGCAGGAGTGGGAAATCCTCATGGACGCCCAGACTGCCTCACTGGTGAGCCAGTCTGGGCAGTGCCGGACTCTTACCGGCTAAAACCCCCTCCTGCCTTTGCTCAATGTCCTCTGACATAATCAGAGACCTTGTTGTGCTTTTTTAAGGTGTTAATTTTACATTTATTTGATTTTTAAAACTAACTAACACACGGAGAATTTCTCTGCTAGACAGCCAATAAACTTAAATACGTATAATACTATTAAACACTACATCAATATATCTATTACTTACACTCGCATTTTCCTATTTGCGGGCAGAACCATACCAATATCTCAATTTTTTTTTTTTTTTTTTTTTTTTTTTTTTTTTTTTTTTTTTTTTTTTTTTTTTTGCATTTACTTATTTTTTACTTTTGTTCTTACGATTATCTTATGTTCCTAGTTTTCTACATTAATTACATCAGTTTCCTGGACAATTTTTAAAACAGTTCTTATTTTCTACTTAATACGTATTATGTGGTCGTATATATTAAACAATATATATCTAACATAATTTTATTTAACAATATTTATATATAACTTTTAGTTTTAACAGTTTTATCAGGCTTTAGTTTTTTTTTTTTTTTTTAATGTTTATACTATTTACATTATCAAATATATTAAACATAACTTTCTTATTTATTTCTATTCACTACTTTTTTAACTATTTGCAAGCTATATTCGATGAATTTCTGCCTCAGTTTTTTGTCTGATATAATTCTACATACATTTTCGGGTATTATTTTACAGTCCAATATTTGCTCTGTTTCAAACCTAAGTTTCGAGTAGACTGGACAACTGAACAGGAGGTGCGGGACAGACTCGACGACCCCCGGTTCGCAGATGCACGATGGGTCCCCCTTACACTTGAATCGATGCAAGTATTCTGAGAACCCACCGTGCCCCGTCATCACCTGAGTCGTCAAGCCTGCTGGTTTAATTTTCCTAACTGTCTTGTGTGCCTCTACTGCATCTGGGAAGAACATCTTAGTGATGGACGCGGTTTGTTCCGCCTGGTATCGTGCGTTCCACTCGTCAAGAGACCGCAAACGTATGTATCTCCTGACGAATGAGATCGGGCAACTGTCGTAGTCCGGTTTCTTCTTGGAGTACAGTGCGGCCTCTTTTGCTAGCTGGTCCGCGCGCTCATTTCCCTCCAGTCCCGCATGTGCTTTTATCCAGAACAAGGAAATTTCCTTGTTTTGGAGTCTACTGTTCCGGATGTTGGTTCTGGTTTCGACTGCCAAAGGGTGGAGGGAATATGAGTTTACGACCGTTTCTAATGCAGAGCGTGAGTCACTCAGAATAGCGAAGCTGGCCTCGCCTCGTCGCAAGATGTGTTTTGTGGCGTGACATATGGCCAGGAGTTCAGCCTGGTAGACGGTGCAGTACGATGGCAGCTTGAGTTTGAGGGTTTTGGTCTCGGCTTCATTGCTCCAAAGAGACAATGCTGCTCCGACCTTGCCCTCAATCTTGCTGCCATCTGTGTAGATCTTTACTGCTTGGTGTACATTCGAATTCAACTGTTCCTGGTCCACCAGACTTACGAAATCGAGGCGCATATGTCTTGCCGGGTGCTGGGTTTCAGCGAAGGCCAATCTGCTCTCCACCTCTCTGTCAGCTAGTTCTGGCTGGGGTACTCCCCTCTTGGCCTCATACAATGATGCTGCCTCCCGGACCCGGATATCGAGAGGCAGTATCCCAGCCAGCACCAGCGCCGAGTTCAAAGAGACGGTTCTGTACGCTCCGCACAGCTTCTGCGCAAAGCCCCTCTGTACCGCGTTCAACTGTCGCTTAACCCCGATCTTGCTTGCTGCTTTTGCCCAGGCACTGGCTGCGTAGGTAACAATGGGTTCCACTGTGGCCATGTAAATTGTTCTGATGATTTCGGGGTGGAGACCCCAACTGATCCTGGCGGCTCGTGAAAGCTGTTTGTAAATGTTTAACGCCTTCTTACATGTATTGGCCACGTGGCTGTTAAACGTCAGCTTATTGTCAATAGTGAGCCCCAGGATCTTTATTTCGCTTGACAACCCAATGTCGACCCCGCCCATGCTCAGTCGTGGTGTGTCAAATTTCAACTTTCTGGTAAGCACCATTGCATGAGTCTTATGTGGCGCAAATTTTAGTTTGTTTTTGACACCCCACGCCTGAACATACGCGAGCGCGGCATTAGCCTGTCCCTCCACCTCCAGTGCCGTATCCGCGGTGAACATCAATACCACGTCATCTGCGAAAGCCTGGCAATGGACACCCCGACTTTCAAGTCCCTTGAGGAGTGGATCAAGGAGAAGATTCCAGAGAATCGGCCCGCCAATCGATCCCTGCACGCATCCCTTTTGAGTGTCCTTTATGTACTCTTCTCCGGCGTACCTCACCCGGACCTTACGGTCCTGTAGGTAGCTGTCCATGAGTCGCCGGAGATTTACCGGACACTCTTCTTCGGCAAGTCTGATCTTGATTGCGGGCCACCAGGCGCTATCGAAGGCTCCCTCTATGTCCAATGATATTAAGGTTATAAGTTTCTTGTCTTTTAGTTTACCATATAGATGTTGTACCATGTCATAGAGGGAGTCCTCGGTGCTTCTCTGGGGTATGAAGCCGTATTGTCGGGGGCTCAGTCTCGGGAGTAGGTGCCATTTTAATCTCCCGACTATCATTTTCTCTAGAATCTTCCCCATGACCGGTAAAAGGCCAATTGGCCTGTATGACTTCGGGTTCGTATAGTCGTCCTTTCCAGGCTTCCGCAGAGCAACCACCGTTGCCTCTTTCCAGGAAGTTGGAAAGTGCCCGAGTTCCTGGCACCTATTCATGAGCGCCAGGTTAAGTTCCATATTTTTGGAGATAACCTGGCTGCAAATGTCTGCGGTGAGACCGTCTTTTCCCGGAGCCTTTTTTGGATTGAAACTTTCCGTCGCGGCCCGGAGTTCTTCGACCGTAAACACTGGGTCATGTACCTCTGCATGCACCCAGTTATTTACGTTTGCTGCAAGGACTCTAGTCTGCCGGTGGTCTGAGTTGTCATCACATTCAAGGTCTTCCGGGAAAAAGGTCCCCGCCAAAGTGCTGGCAGACTCCTTCTGATCCAGTTGGTGGCCATTTATCACCAGTGGGATGTCTTCTTGACGTTTGGTAGTGTTTTTTATGACGCGGTATATGCTCTCCCATAGGCCTTCCTTGTCTTGTTTAGAGCAGAAGTTTTTCCAGCTGTCTGTCGATGCCTTTTTCGCTGCCAGCTCATACTCCTCTTTTTGTTGCAGGTACTCGCCGACGACCCTCGACCTCCGGATCGGCGCTGCGCATCGGATCCTGCGCTTCCTAGTGGCGACTGTCCTCTTCATCTCCTCGAGCTCTTCGGTCCACCATGGTATGGTAAGTATTTCATTACTTTTCTTTTTTGCTAATGTCTCGTTACATGTTTTAATGATCTGTTGTATGTATTTTTCGGTAAATTTGTCTATTTCTTTATCTGTTTGAGTTTGTTCTATTTCTATTTTGTTAATATTATTTTCCCTCATTAGCTGGGCCAGTTTCTCATGAAACTGGTCCCAGTTAGCCCTTTTTGTGTTATAAATCCTAGTGGTCCTGTTTACATTAATTCCTTTGGATTTTTTCAGTTTTATTTTAAATACCATACCATTGTGGTCCGAACTCGTCAGGTCATCGACGACTCTCCAGTCGTCCACCAGGTCAAGCATATCCTCTGAGCAGGCCGTAACATCGACGTGGCTGGTCAGTCTACGATCACCTCTGATCGTGTCGAAGGTCGGGGTATCCCCGTCGTTCAGTACCTGCAACGTCATTTCATCTAGGGCGCCCGAGAAATCTTCGCCCCTTGAATCGACCCTGTCGCTCCCCCACCAGCTACTTTTGGCATTGGCGTCGCCACCAATGATTAGTCTCTGCGGTCCCAGTTTGTCTCGGATCTTCTTAAGATGCTCCAGGTACGGCTCTATGGGTTGGTCGGGCTCAAAGTAGTACGATACCGCGGTGATCTCCCAAGCCAGCGTTCGGATGCTCACCACAACAATGTTATTTGTGGTGAGAGTCGGGTACTGTGTAATGTCAAGGTTGTGATCAAAGACAGCAATGGCCACCTTGACGTTCCCTTCCCCTGGGCTGGTGTTCTGAAAGATCCTCACTCCTCTGTAATCCTTCATACTACTTGAGCTTCCCACATAAGGCTCCTGGAGAAGAGCTATGGCTGCTTTTCTTCTAACCGCTTCTATCATTAATTCATTGGTGGCGAGTTGCTTCCTCTGCAGGTTTGCTTGTATTATGAGGTAAGCTTCACTGGTAGGGGTTCCACTTCCATGCGCTCGTCCGTCCGTGACCACCTTAGCAATAAGCTGTTGTGGACCTCGCCAGGGCATCCCATCTCCTCCTTATCGGACAGTCCCGACTGAACGCGTTGTGCTCTGTAGTTGCCAACTTGGCATGCATGCAATTGCAGCAGGTTGGCGCTGCTCCAGCGAGCCAGTCAGGACAGACCGACTTTTTATGAGGCCCGGCACAATGGCTACATTTCTCGATCGTTTCTTTACAGAAACGTCTGCCATGGCCGTACCCCAGACAGAGAGAACACTGGACGAGGGGGGATTGGTCTGCTACTCGGATACGCTGAAGGTCGATCTGCACGGCCTCCGCGTCCATGATCCTAGACCATAATCTGGGCGACACCCTAACGACGACGTGATGTATAAGTGGGTTTCTTGTTCTCTTCTTATACCGGACCTCCACTCTATTGTCCTGTTTCTCAAGATCTCGGAATATCCTCTCGTTCTGATTTCTCAAAGCGAGAAGGATATCGTCGTCACTGTTATAAGTCAGGACATCTTTAAGTATCAGGAGTGGGTCCTTGTTCTTTATATCGTCGACGCTAAGGTGGTTGCCCCCCTTTTGGATTCGCTCCTTTAAAACCCTCCTCTCTTCCTCGCTCCGACAGCCTATTATGACCTTCCTATCCTTGGCCTTTCTTATTCTCTCTATGGTCACTCCCCCCTCCTTGGCGTTTACCGCTGTTCTTATTTTATGGAGCACCTCATCCCCAGTCTCTGTTTCGTCCTTGGAGGTGACCACTACGGAGTGCATGGTGGCTTGCTCCGGGAGTTTTCCCCTGTTGCCACCTGCCGCCACGCTGGCATAGGTAGTCACCTCCAAGACCTTTTGATGGGACAGTAACGTGTCTCTCAGACCCTCCATCTTTTCTGTATTTGCAGAGATGATTTTAAGGTGCTCCTCCATCTTACTCAACAGCTCGTTACCCACCTGGCAGCTAGCGGGGTAAGAAGAGAGTGGGGGGTGTAAAGGTTCCTCCTCTCGCTTCTCATCCCGCTCCCTGCCTTGAGCTGTTCCCTTTACTTTAGCCGCTTCTGACTCTTTCAACAACTGATAGAGCCGTTCCACGGCTGTAGTGACCTCTTCTTTTATCTCGGTCTTTGTGTTTTTTGATTTGCCGAGCTCGAGCTTTGCCTTACTTAAGCATGCCCTTCCCTCGGCAAGTCTGGTGGGATAAGTCGGTTTTGGGGGCGGACTATCCATGACGCCAGACGACGGTGGCTGGGTTTTCAACTTAGAGGGACCCGCCGATATCGTCGCTGCCGTCTTTTTCGGTACGGTCTTTGTTTTAGCCTCTATCTCCCCGATACTTTTCCGAACCGTTAAGGTGTGGTCCTGGGTTTCCGTCGAAGGACCTGCCTTCTCTGTCGATTCCATGTGTTTTTTGGGGGAGGCTGCTGTCGTATTTTTCATCGGGGTCCTAATTCCAAACATCGTTACGGTAGGATAGTCTTACTTAGTGAGACGTGTAAATAGCGTCAATACTACTTAGTCAAACGAAACTTAATTTGTCAGGTCTTAGTTAAAATGAATACGAGTATATAACATATATATATTTTCTCTTTGTATAGTATGTCTTAAATGTGTATATAGAGTAATATCAGTCCACAAAATGTTTAAATAAAGCTGCAAATTTATTATTGGTCGGAGCCAGGGGAGAGGTCTTTTCCTCCTGATTCCAAAGACCCCAATCTCGGTGGGTCTACGACCTCTAGTTCAAAAGTTGAGGCTCGGGGGGGTGAGGATAGTCTAAAGGGTTGCGGGGGAAGGGTTTTTGAAGACGCGATATAAATCTATATATAAAATATATATAAATGTGTGAATGTGACAATAAACAAAAGCTGAGTATTGGGGGTCAAGATGGAGGGGGTCAAAAAGGGGGTCTAGGGGGCTAATCTGAATATGTGTGCTAGTTGGGAGGGGGGGGTACTAGGGGGGGGTGGAAATTCACTCGAAATTTGGATATTCCCAGCCGTTTTCGAGATAATTGGGTTTTTAGGGGTTTTTCGGGATACTGATTAATAATATTGATAATATTACGATAATCGAATAAGTGAACAATTTCCTAAGGGCATAAAAGCTTAATATAACAAATACAATAAATAACACAATACTTTATTATACGCTAACAATAACAATACAGATACTTTAGTAAAAATACAATACCCATGTGCCCAACTCACGTTTCATTACAATACGTTATTATATTTTCTTTCCTCCGACCAAGCGGTGACAAATCTATTTACAGCCGGAAATTTTTTCTTAGATTTATTAAGTTTTGATGAAGTCCTTTATTTACTGTCCAAAAATTCTAACTTTTTGTGTCCGGGTTAAACGATGTTGTAGCTGTCTTCTCCGAAAATTTCGGGATATGTTGTCGCGGAAAATTTAGATTTTCCGGTGTCGAAAAACTTTGATGGCTCTTTCGCGGCCGCACGTCAATTTTGTATTTCATATAAACTGGCTTCCCAAAATAGAAAGAAATTTATTTAAATACCTCCGGGTTCCTCGCCTCGTTCTCCTTCTCGAGGATTAGTCGTCGGTCCTGGAAAATGTTTAGGGACAACTTTATGCCCCCAAAACGGGATCTCGTCTCACAGAAGATGGTTTTCCGTTATATTTCCGCGCGCTTTCACGGGAAAATTCTGATTTTTTCCAGGATCGTACTTCTTGAGGAAGCACTCCTAATGATAAAATAAAAACACTATGTCAACGCTTTATTTTCGGAGTTATTTAGTTTTCTAGTTTAAGTGTTCCGAAAATTCTATTTTGTATCACTTTTTTGGTAATAACTTGTACAGTTTTCCACTTTTCACCAAAATTTTTTCACCACCGTGTTTGCGTCGCGATTCCACGTATTTTTATGTATAACACATATATATTTGAGCAACTTTGCTGTCAACTGTGATTTTTTAAGTACGGAGCGCGGAATAATCGTGGCGTTCGGGGCGGCGGTTGAAGCCAGACTGGTTAGGTTAGGTTAGGTTAGGTTAGGTTAGGTTAGGTTAGGTTAGGTTAGGTTAGGTTAGGTTAGGTTAGGTTAGGTTGGGGTGCATGTTGAGAAGCCTCCCCGTGGCGCACCCTGGGCAACGTCGGCTCCAAGTGCCCACCAGGTTTTGGTGGACACTTGGGGCTGGCGGCGAATTCTCAACAAACGGGGAAGGGTCATGGTTCCAATCACCGATCATCCATGATGGTCGGTGAAGGGAACCGGGCTACAGGAGGTCGTACGTCTACTCCCCCCTCTGCTTACAGAGGGAGGTGAGTTGGCGTACACTAGGGAGTCCCAATCCCAAGGTCTAGCGTGCCGAGGGGATGAATGGCCGGAGGGTTATCCGGTCGTTAGCGCAAAAAGGGACCTCACCCTTAAAAAGGAAAAAATATGAACATGCAGGCTAATGGAAAGATTCCCCAGGCGGGCAACCTCCTCAAGGAGGTACAATCCCGCCCTTCTACGGAAGGCAGCCCCACCGTATCTGGGGGGGGCACCACTAGTCTCGTAGGCCGGCAGACCACCGCCGACCTTCGTAAACCAATCGTTGCGTCGCAACAAAAGGAGCTCCGGGTTAGCCTGGAGCGCCTGTGTGACGCAACAAAGCCGATTGCCGTCGTTGACGGCAACAAAAGCCGAGGAGGCTCATGTCCATGTCCAGTGGACCGACTGTCCGACCAGGACACACAGCTGGGGGGGAAGCGCTCGCGCAGCGAGCTCTCTTCCGAGGAGGAGGACCAGTCGGCACCAAAATTTGGTACGAGGGGGAGGGGTCGGTTACCGGACCGTAATTTACGGGGTCGCTTCTTGCGGCCCGCTACGCCGGTACCGATGCAGCTGGGGAGCGCAGAAAGTGAGGGGACCCCGGGGGACAAGAGCGAAGACTCCGCTGCGTCCCCACTGTTACTGCATAGCAACAAGGCGGAGGCGAGCTCTGCAAAGCGGATGCAGCGGAAGGCGGTGGCGGCTGACGAGGTCAGCGAAATGGCGCGACTGGCCCGAGAGCGACGCTCTGCTCAGGCGGCTACCGGAGGGAGCATGTCGGCGGTGGCGCTGAGTCGCCAAGTTTTGGACGGCGTGGACGTCGTTATGAAGGTTGCCACAAAGTCTGGCAGCCTGAAGGGCACGTTCACGCGCGCTCTGAAGGAGGCGGCTGGCGACATCAAGGAGGCAGTTGGGGTCCTCCTTAGTCGCACAAGCTCAGACGAGACGGCGAAGCTGTGGGAGGAGAACAGCCGTCTCAGGTCTGAGCTGGAGGACCTCAAGCGGGAGCTTGCCGCGCAGAGGGCGGAATGGCAGCAGAGGCGTCCTGCGGCCACCGGTTCCGCTCCCGTCGTCGTTGCCTTGACACCGCCGGCCCCGTCGTCGGCCTCGTCATCGGTCCGTACCCCCGCACCTGCAGATGCAGAGATCGAGAAGATCGTTCGCATCTGCATGCTGCAGTGTGGGGGTATGATGAATGCCCGTCTGCAGGGCCTGGAGTCGAGGCTCCTCCCAGCAGTGACTCTCCGGCCACCGCTCGCTGCGGATAGGAGAAGGAAGGAGGAGCCCGCTAAGCCGGGTCCCGCGCAGACCAAAGGGGGCACGTCCGCGTCCACTTCCCGGACGGCCGCGCCACCGGCGCCCGCTCTCTCGGCGAACGCGTCCGGGTCCACCAAGGACTCCTGGACGACGGTGGTAAAGAAGGGCCGTCGCAAGAAGAAGACGGCGCCGCCACCACCGGTACCCGCTGGAGCACCGGCACTGGCACCCAAGAAGGCTCAAGGGCCGCCCAGAGTAAGAGCCCCACGCTCCGCGGCTGTAGTTATTACGCTACAGCCCGGAGCCGCCGAAAGGGGCGTCTCTTATAAGGCGGTCCTTACAGAGGCAAAAGCCAAAGTCGCGTTCCCCGACCTTGGTATACCGTCTGGCCTCAGAGTGAGGCAGGCGATTACAGGGGCGCGACTGCTTGAGGTGTCGGGTGCCTCTAGCGGCGAAAGGGCGGACGTCCTGGCCGCCAAGCTGAGGGAGGTCCTCAATCCGGAGGACGTTCGGGTGTCCAGGCCGATGAAGACCGCGGAACTGCGCGTCGACGGGCTGGACGACTCGACAACTCCGGCTGAGGTCGTGGCGGCCATCGCCCGTTCCGGTGGATGTCCGCCCGAAGACGTCCGTTCGGGGGAAGTTCGCGTCGATGCGTCCGGGCTCGGCGCGATCTGGGTGCGGTGCCCGGTGGCGGCGGCGAACAAAGTCGCCGACGCTGGGCGTCTTTTGGTGGGGTGGGTGGCAGCGAGGGTGAAGCAGCTGCAACCCAAGGCCTTGCGGTGCTACCGTTGCCTCGACATTGGGCATGTCAGGGCACGGTGCACCGCCGAAATAGACCGCAGCGAGCAGTGCTATCGCTGCGGTCAGGCCGGCCACAAGGCGGCCCAGTGTTCCGCGGAGCCAAACTGCAGCCTCTGTACAGCTGCGGGGAGGCCCGCCGGACACAGAGCGGGCGGAAAGGCCTGTGGCGCACCCGCCACATCAAAGAAGAAGAAGAGAGGGGCTGCCAAGGCTGCCGGGGGCTCTTTACCCCCCCCGCAGCCTGGCTGCCCTTCGGCCGACTCCCGGCCTAGGAATGGTGCGGAGGGGATGGATTGCGCTTAATGGCGCTGTACCATTTCCTCCAGGGCAATATCAACCACTCTGCTAGAGCTCAGGATCTCTTGCTCCAGAGCATGGCAGAGTGGTCGATTCACGTGGCTGTGGTCGCCGAACCGTATTTTGTCCCCCCCAGGGATAACTGGGTGGGAGACTTGGACGGTTTGGTGGCCATCATTGGCGGGGCTCTTGTCAACCCGTCCCGAGGTCACGGCTGGGTAGCCGTCCTCGCGGACGGCATTGGCACGGTTGGTGCGTATTTTTCGCCCAACAAGAGTCTCGCCGACTTCGAGAGGTTCCTTGTCGAGTTGGGTGCCGTCGTGGGCCGACTCCACCCTCGCCCGGTGCTGTTGCTGGGGGATCTCAACGCCAAGTCTGAGGCGTGGGGATCCCCTGTGACCGATGCTAGGGGCGAGGTGCTGGAGGAGTGGGCGGTCACGACTGGCTTGACCGTCCTAAATCGGGGCTCGGTACACACGTGCGTGCGGCAGCGGGGCGGGTCTATAGTGGACGTCTCGTTCGCTAGCCCCGCTGTCGCGAGCCGTGTCCGCGACTGGCGTGTCGCCGTGGAGGTGGAGACGTTATCGGATCACCGATACATCCGTTTCGACGTCTCCACCCAGACCGCCGGCGGCCGCGGTCCACTGGCCCCGCGACCGGACGGTCCGCGCTGGGCGCGTAAGCGCATTGACAGGGAGCTTCTCGAGGAGGCCGCTATTGTCCAGGCCTGGAGCCGGGAGTCGGCAACGACCGGACCCGTCGACGTCGAGCAGGAGGCGCTGTGGTTCCGCGGGGCGATGACGCAAATTTGCGACGCGTCCATGCCCCGGGTCCACGCACAGTCCGCAAGGCGCCAGGTGTACTGGTGGACCGCCGAGATCGCGCAGATGCGCGTCGCGTGCGTGGCGGTTAGACGCCAGTACATCCGGTACCGGAGGAGACGTCGTCGGGTCCCTGACGAAGAGGCCGCGCTGTATGAGGTGTACCGCGCGGCCAAGGAGACTCTGTGGCTGGCCATCGGTGAGTCGAGGACGCGAGCCAGGGAGGAGATGTTGGAGACTCTAGACGGGGATCCGTGGGGGCGCCCTTATCGCGCGGTCCGAGGGAAACTTCGAGCCGCGGCGCCTCCACTTACGGAGAGTCTCCAACCCGAGCTGCTGGAGGAGGTGGTCGCAGCCCTCTTCCCGGCGAGAGCGGAGCATACTCCGCCGCCGATGGCTTTGCCCACAGCCGCAGAGTCTACAGAGGAGAACGCCATCAGCGTCCCAGAGGTGACACAGGCAGAGATGAGGGCAGCCGTGATGCGGCTCCGGGCCAAGAACGTGGCTCCGGGGCCCGACGGGATCCACGGCTGCGTGCTAGCCCTCGCTCTGAAGGAGCTTGAGCCCCAACTGAGAGGACTCTACACAGCGTGCCTTGAGCGGGGCCAGTTTCCCACTTTGTGGAAATCTGGTCGTCTGGTCCTGCTCAGGAAGGCGGGGCGCCCTGCGGACTCGCCGTCCGCGTACCGGCCCATAGTGCTGCTTGACGAGGTGGGCAAGCTGTTTGAGCGGATAATCGCAGCCCGCCTCGTCGGCCACTTGTGCAGAGAGGGGCCGGACCTGGACGACAGTCAGTTCGGGTTTCGGCATGGGCGCTCCACGATCCACGCTGTGTCGCGGGTAAGAGTCCTGGCGGAGGAAGCGGTGTCCCGGGGCGGGGTGATGTTGGCGGTGTCCTTGGACATTTCCAACGCCTTCAACACCCTGCCCTGGAGTTGTATTCGGGAGGCACTGCGGTATCATGGGGTGCCTCCCTACCTCCGCCACATCGTTGGGGCTTATCTGTCGGAGAGGTGTGTCACCTACATGGGACGTGATGGCGGAAACCAGCGCCGCATGTCGTGCGGTGTTCCACAGGGCTCGGTTTTAGGGCCGCTCCTGTGGAACATCGGGTACGACTGGGTGCTGAGGGGCGAGCTCGGTGCCGGGGTAGACCTGACGTGTTATGCGGACGACACGCTGGTCACTGCCCGGGGGAGCTCGCACAGGGAGGCAGCGTTGTTGGCGACGGCTGCGGTCTCACAGGTGGTGGGCCGCATACGTCGCCTAGGCCTGGAGGTGGCCCTCAGCAAGTCGGGGGCCATGGTGTTTCATGGCCCCCGGCGGGCGCCGTCACCCGGCTCACACATCGTGGTCGGGGGGGCTCGGATCGCTGTCGAGTCCACCATGAAGTACCTAGGATTGGTGCTCGACAGCCGGTGGGACTTCGGGCCCCACTTCCGACGGCTGGCGCCCAAGTTGCTGGGCGCCGCTGGGGCGCTATCAACGCTGCTTCCCAATCTGGGGGGCCCGAGCGCCGCTTGTAGGCGGCTCTACGTGGGGATCGTGCGATCGATGGCCCTTTACGGGGCCCCGATCTGGGCTGCTGACCTGACGGCCGGTAGCATCGCCGTAATGCGCAAGCCGCAGAGGGCGATGGCCGTCAGAGTCATCAGAGGGTATCGCACGATCTCCTACGAGGCGGCTTGTGCACTGGCCGGATCCCCGCCCTGGGACCTAGAGGCGAAAGTACTCGCGTCATCGTATCGGTGGCGCGAGGAAGCGAGGGCGCGGGGCGAGCGACCGATGCAGCGACACATGGAGCTGCATCGGTCTCAGCTTCGCGAGGTCCTGGTGGCGGAATGGCGGGACAGGCTTTCACGCCCTACCGCCGGCCTCGACATCGTCGAGGCGGTCCGGCCGGTGCTCGACCGCTGGCTCGGGAGGAGGCACGGCTCCCTGTCGTTTCGGGTGACGCAGGTGCTCTCGGGGCATGGTTGCTTCGGGAAGTACCTGTGTCGCATAAACAGGGAGCCGGACGCCCGGTGTCACCACTGCGTCGACTGCCGGGAGGACACGGCGCGGCATACGCTGGCAGAGTGTGCCGCTTGGGAGGAGCCGCGCCGTGCCCTCATCTCAGAAGTAGGCAGTGACTTGTCGCTGCCGGCCGTAGTGAATGCGATGGTCGGCGGCGGCGAGTCCTGGGACGCGGTGGTTTCCTACTGCGAGACAGTCGTCTCGCAGAAGGAGGCTGCGGAAAGGGAGAGGGAGATCTCGTCCACTCACCCGGCCCGCAGCAGGCGCACCGGGCGTCGGCGGAGGGCGGATAACGCCCTCTTCCAGCCCCCCTAAATGGGTCCAGGGGTGACGGACTCGGGGACGTCCGTCGCCCCCCACACATCAGGACCCGAGGTGGCGGCGCGTAGTGTTCCACGCGCGCCCCTCTGAGACGTCGCGGGGGGAGTCAAACACCTCACTCCCCCCCCTGACTCGCGAGGAGGCCCGCAGTGGCGGGCCGGCACCAGCCGGGGGTTGCGGAAGATTTCAAGTTCCCGCGACCCCCGGCGTAGGTGTGAGTTGGAACACCGGGGTGGTTTTTAGTCAGTAAGAGTCTGACAGACCCCTCCGCCCGCCCCAGGGCGGAGGACATCCATGAGGATTTTCCACCCCGGGAAAAAAAAAAAAAAAAAAAAAAAGGTTAGGTTAGGTTAGGTTAGGTTAGGTTAGGTTAGGTTAGGTTAGGTTGGGGTGCATGTTGAGAAGCCTCCCCGTGGCGCACCCTGGGCAACGTCAGCTCCAAGTGCCCACCAGGTTTTGGTGGACACTTGGGGCTGGCGGCGAATTCTCAACAAACGGGGAAGGGTCATGGTTCCAATCACCGATCATCCATGATGGTCGGTGAAGGGAACCGGGCTACAGAAGGTCGTACGTCTACTCCCCCCTCTGCTTACAGAGGGAGGTGAGTTGGCGTACATTAGGGAGTCCCAATCCCAAGGTCTAGCGTGCCGAGGGGATGAATGGCCGGAGGGTTATCCGGTCGCTAGCGCGAAAAGGGACCTCACCCTTAAAAAGGACAAAATGAAAAATGAAGGCTACTGGAAAAAATCCCCAGGCGGGCAACCTCCTCAAGGAGGTACAATCCCGCCCTTCTACGGAAGGCAGCCCCACCGTATCTGGGGGGGGCACCAATAGTCCCGTAGGCCGGCAGACCACCGCCGACCTTCGTCAACCAAAACTTGCGTCGCAAGAAAAGGAGCTCCGGGTTAGCCTGGAGCGCCTGTGCGACGCAACAAAGCCGCTTGCCGTCGTTGACGGCAACAACAGCCGAGGAGGCTCTTGTCCGGAAAAGGACCGACTGTCCGACCAGGACACGCAGCTGGGAGGGAAGCGCTCGCGCAGCGAGCTGTCTTCCGAGGAGGAGGACCTGTCGGGACCAAAATTTGGTACCGCGCAGAGGGGGAGGCGTCGGTTACCGGACCGTAACTTAAGGGGTCGCTTCTTGCGGCCCGCTACGCCGGTACCGATGCACATGGGGAGCGCAGAGAGTGAGGGGACCCCGGGCGAAGACTCCGCTGCGTCCCCACTGTTGCTGCAAAGCAACAAGGCGGAGGCGAGCTCTGCAAAGCGGATGCAGCGGAAGGCGGTGGCGGCTGACGAGGTCACCGAAATGGCTCGACTGGCCCGAGAGCGACGCTCTGCTCAGGCGGCAACCGGGGAGAGCCTGTCGGCGGTGGCGCTGAGTCGCCAAGTTTTGGACGGCGTGGACGTCGTCATGAAGGTTGCCACAAAGTCTGGCAGCCTGAAGGGCACGTTCACGCGCGCTCTGAAGGAGGCGGCTGGCGACATCAAGGAGGCAGTTGGGGTCCTCCTTAGTCGCACAAGCTCAGACGAGACGGCGAAGCTGTGGGAGGAGAACAGCCGTCTCAGATCTGAGCTGGAGGACCTCAAGCGGGAGCTTGCCGCGCAGAGGGCGGAATGGCAGCAGAGGCGTCCTGCGGCCACTGGTTCAGCTCCCGTCGTTGCCCTGACACCGCCGGCCCCGTCGTCGGCCCCGTCATCGGTCCGTACCCCCGCACCTGCAGATGCGGAGATCGAGAAGATCGTTCGCATCTGCATGCTGCAGTGTGGGGGTATGATGAATGCCCGTCTGCAGGGCCTGGAGTCGAGGCTCCTCCCAGCAGTGACTCTCCGGCCACCGCTCGCAGCGGATAGGAGGAGGAAGGAGGAGCCCGCTAAGCCGGGTCCCGCGCAGACCAAAGGGGGCACGTCCGCGTCCACTTCCCGGACGGCCGCGCCACCGGCGACTGCTCCCTCGGCGAACGCACCCGAGTCCACCAAGGACTCCTGGACGACGGTCGTCAAGAGGGGCCGCCGTAAAAAGAAGACGGCGCCGCCACCACCGGTACCCGCTAGAGCACCGGCACTGGCACCCAAGAAGGCTCAAGGGCCGCCCAGAGTAAGAGCCCCACGCTCCGCGGCTGTAGTTATTACGCTGCAGCCCGGAGCCGCCGAAAGGGGCGTCTCTTATAAGGCGGTCCTTACAGAGGCAAAAGCCAAAGTCGCGTTCCCCGACCTTGGTATACCGTCTGGCCTAAGAGTGAGGCAGGCGATTACGGGGGCGCGACTGCTTGAGGTGTCGGGTGCCTCTAGCGGCGAAAGGGCGGACGTCCTGGCCGCCAAGCTGAGGGAGGTCCTCAATCCGGAGGACGTTCGGGTGTCCAGGCCGATGAAGACCGCGGAACTGCGCGTCGACGGGCTGGACGACTCGACAACTCCGGCTGAGGTCGTGGCGGCCATCGCCCGTTCCGGTGGATGTCCGCCCGAAGACGTCCGTACGGGGGAAGTTCGCGTCGATGCGTCCGGGCTCGGCGCGATCTGGGTGCGGTGCCCGGTGGCGGCGGCGAACAAAGTCGCCGACGCTGGGCGTCTTTTGGTGGGGTGGGTGGCAGCGAGGGTGAAGCAGCTGCAACCCAAGGCCTTGCGGTGCTACCGTTGCCTCGACATTGGGCATGTCAGGGCACGGTGCACCGCCGAAATAGACCGCAGCGAGCAGTGCTATCGCTGCGGTCAGGCCGGCCACAAGGCGGCCCAGTGTTCCGCGGAGCCAAACTGCAGCCTCTGTACAGCTGCGGGGAGGCCCGCCGGACACAGAGCGGGCGGAAAGGCCTGTGGCGCACCCGCCACAAAGAAGAAGAGAGGGGCTGCCAAGGCTGCCGGGGGCTCTTTACCCCCCCCGCAGCCTGGCTGCCCTTCGGCCGACTCCCGGCCTAGGAATGGTGCGGAGGGGATGGATTGCGCTTAATGGCGCTGTACCATTTCCTCCAGGGCAATATCAACCACTCTGCTAGAGCTCAGGATCTCTTGCTCCAGAGCATGGCAGAGTGGTCGATTCACGTGGCTGTGGTCGCCGAACCGTATTTTGTCCCCCCCAGGGATAACTGGGTGGGAGACTTGGACGGTTTGGTGGCCATCATTGGCGGGGCTCTTGTCAACCCGTCCCGAGGTCACGGCTGGGTAGCCGTCCTCGCGGACGGCATTGGCACGGTTGGTGCGTATTTTTCGCCCAACAAGAGTCTCGCCGACTTCGAGAGGTTCCTTGTCGAGTTAGGTGCCGTCGTGGGCCGACTCCACCCTCGCCCGGTGCTGTTGCTGGGGGATCTCAACGCCAAGTCTGAGGCGTGGGGATCCCCTGTGACCGATGCTAGGGGCGAGGTGTTGGAGGAGTGGGCGGTCACGACTGGCTTGACCGTCCTAAATCGGGGCTCGGTACACACGTGCGTGCGGCAGCGGGGCGGGTCTATAGTGGACGTCTCGTTCGCTAGCCCCGCTGTCGCGAGCCGTGTCCGCGACTGGCGTGTCGCCGTGGAGGTGGAGACGTTATCGGATCACCGATACATCCGTTTCGACGTCTCCACCCAGACCGCCGGCGGCCGCGGTCCACTGGCCCCGCGACCGGACGGTCCGCGCTGGGCGCGTAAGCGCATTGACAGGGAGCTTCTCGAGGAGGCCGCTATTGTCCAGGCCTGGAGCCGGGAGTCGGCAACGACCGGACCCGTCGACGTCGAGCAGGAGGCGCTGTGGTTCCGCGGGGCGATGACGCAAATTTGCGACGCGTCCATGCCCCGGGTTCACGCACAGTCCGCAAGGCGCCAGGTGTACTGGTGGACCGCCGAGATCGCGCAGATGCGCGTCGCGTGCGTGGCGGTTAGACGCCAGTACATCCGGTACCGGAGGAGACGTCGTCGGGTCCCTGACGAAGAGGCCGCGCTGTATGAGGTGTACCGCGCGGCCAAGGAGACTCTGTGGCTGGCCATCGGTGAGTCGAGGACGCGAGCCAGGGAGGAGATGTTGGAGACTCTAGACGGGGATCCGTGGGGGCGCCCTTATCGCGCGGTCCGAGGGAAACTTCGAGCCGCGGCGCCTCCACTTACGGAGAGTCTCCAACCCGAGCTGCTGGAGGAGGTGGTCGCAGCCCTCTTCCCGGCGAGAGCGGAGCATACTCCGCCGCCGATGGCTTTGCCCACAGCCGCAGAGTCTACAGAGGAGAACGCCATCAGCGTCCCAGAGGTGACACAGGCAGAGATGAGGGCAGCCGTGATGCGGCTCCGGGCCAAGAACGTGGCTCCGGGGCCCGACGGGATCCACGGCTGCGTGTTAGCCCTCGCTCTGAAGGAGCTTGAGCCCCAACTGAGAGGACTCTACACAGCGTGCCTTGAGCAGGGCCAGTTTCCCACTTTGTGGAAATCTGGTCGTCTGGTCCTGCTCAGGAAGGCGGGGCGCCCTGCGGACTCGCCGTCCGCGTACCGGCCCATAGTGCTGCTTGACGAGGTGGGCAAGCTGTTTGAGCGGATAATCGCAGCCCGCCTCGTCGGCCACTTGTGCAGAGAGGGGCCGGACCTGGACGACAGCCAGTTCGGGTTTCGGCATGGGCGCTCCACGATCCACGCTGTGTCGCGGGTAAGAGTCCTGGCGGAGGAAGCGGTGTCCCGGGGCGGGGTGATGTTGGCGGTGTCCTTGGACATTTCCAACGCCTTCAACACCCTGCCCTGGAGTTGTATTCGGGAGGCACTGCGGTATCATGGGGTGCCTCCCTACCTCCGCCACATCGTTGGGGCTTATCTGTCGGAGAGGTGTGTCACCTACATGGGACGTGATGGCGGAAACCAGCGCCGCATGTCGTGCGGTGTTCCACAGGGCTCGGTTTTAGGGCCGCTCCTGTGGAACATCGGGTACGACTGGGTGCTGAGGGGCGAGCTCGGTGCCGGGGTAGACCTGACGTGTTATGCGGACGACACGCTGGTCACTGCCCGGGGGAGCTCGCACAGGGAGGCAGCGTTGTTGGCGACGGCTGCGGTCTCACAGGTGGTGGGCCGCATACGTCGCCTAGGCCTGGAGGTGGCCCTCAGCAAGTCGGAGGCCATGGTGTTTCATGGCCCCCGGCGGGCGCCGTCACCCGGCTCACACATCGTGGTCGGGGGGGCTCGGATCGCTGTCGAGTCCACCATGAAGTACCTAGGATTGGTGCTCGACAGCCGGTGGGACTTCGGGCCCCACTTCCGACGGCTGGCGCCCAAGTTGCTGGGCGCCGCTGGGGCGCTGTCAACGCTGCTTCCCAATCTGGGGGGCCCGAGCGCCGCTTGTAGGCGGCTCTACGTGGGGATCGTGCGATCGATGGCCCTTTACGGGGCCCCGATCTGGGCTGCTGACCTGACGGCCGGTAGCATCGCCGTAATGCGTAAACCGCAGAGGGCGATGGCCGTCAGAGTCATCAGAGGGTATCGCACGATCTCCTACGAGGCGGCTTGTGCACTGGCCGGATCCCCGCCCTGGGACCTAGAGGCGAAAGTACTCGCGTCATCGTATCGGTGGCGCGAGGAAGCGAGGGCGCGGGGCGAGCGACCGATGCAGCGACAAATGGAGCTGCATCGGTCTCAGCTTCGCGAGGTCCTGGTGGCGGAATGGCGGGACAGGCTTTCACGCCCTACCGCCGGCCTCGACATCGTCGAGGCGGTCCGGCCGGTGCTCGACCGCTGGCTCGGGAGGAGGCACGGCTCCCTGTCGTTTCGGGTGACGCAGGTGCTCTCGGGGCATGGTTGCTTCGGGAAGTACCTGTGTCGCATAAACAGGGAGCCGGACGCCCGGTGTCACCACTGCGTCGACTGCCGGGAGGACACGGCGCGGCATACGCTGGCAGAGTGTGCCGCTTGGGAGGAGCCGCGCCGTGCCCTCATCTCAGAAGTAGGCAGTGACTTGTCGCTGCCGGCCGTAGTGAATGCGATGGTCGGCGGCGGCGAGTCCTGGGACGCGGTGGTTTCCTACTGTGAGACAGTCGTCTCGCAGAAGGAGGCTGCGGAAAGGGAGAGGGAGATCTCGTCCACTCACCCGGCCCGCAGCAGGCGCACCGGGCGACGGCGGAGGGCGGATAACGCCCTCTTCCAGCCCCCCTAAATGGGTCCAGGGGTGACGGACTCGGGGACGTCCGTCGCCCCCCACACATCAGGACCCGAGGTGGCGGCGCGTAGTGTTCCACGCGCGCCCCTCTGAGACGTCGCGGGGGGAGTCAAACACCTCACTCCCCCCCCTGACCCGCGAGGAGGCCCGCAGTGGCGGGCCGGCACCAGCCGGGGGTTGCGGAAGATTTCAAGTTCCCGCGACCCCCGGCGTAGGTGTGAGTTGGAACACCGGGGTGGTTTTTAGTCAGTAAGAGTCTGACAGACCCCTCCGCCCGCCCCAGGGCGGAGGACATCCATGAGGATTTTCCACCCCGGAAAAAAAAAAAAAAAAAAAAAAAAGGTTAGGTTAGGTTAGGTTGGGGGATCCCCCACAGCGCATACTTCCTCGTAGTATCCCCTGGGCAACGCCGTGTCTGACCACCGTAACGGAGTGGCAGACCGGTGGCTAAAGTGCGCTGTGACTCGTAGGCATCACGCAGTCGTCTACGAACGAGTCGAATTTTAATTTTAACACCATGTCGAATTTTAAAAACCTGTCGAGCAAGCCAGCGCGTGACGCGTCTGGCCGTTTTATCCCTTATTTTAACCCGAATCGCTCCTCCCAGGGCGATTCAAACGGCCCTTCTCAGGGCCAAACCAACGGCCCTTCTCAGGGCCAATCCAACGGCCCTTCTCAGGGCCAACCCAACGGCCCTTCTCAGGGCCAACCCAACGGCCCTTCTCAGGGCCACACCAACGGCCCTTCTCAGGGCCACCCCAACGGCCCTTCTCAGGGCCACGCCGGCGGCGCTTTAGCGTCAGAAGCTGACCGCATACCATCTGCGGCCGGCTTGTTTCGAAGACCGGATGAGGTGTCGGACTCCGACGACTCCATCATGGACACGTCGGCGTCCGAGAGCGACCGCTTCAAGCGGAAGAGGTCGGAGGGCTCCTCGGAGTCTAAGAGAGAAAAGAAGAAGTCGAAGCCTAGAAAGGCCTCGACTTCTACTGCGCCTTCTTCCCACAGTGTGGGCTTGGTGGACGCCGAGCGCCAGTTGAATCTGGCGAAGAGGGCGCAGCTTCAACAAGACCTGGAGGAGAGGGTCGCCGCCAAGGAGCAGCAGGCGCAAGCTGCCAGGGCGAGGGCTGGCTACGGCGCATCCAGTGTGCTGTATGCTGACCACTCCTTGGCGGAACTGGAGCGCATGGCGCAGGAGGATAGGGAGGAGGTCCTGGAGGTCGCCTCAAAGTCCTCCAATTTGAAGGGGACCTTCCAGAAGGCCCTCAAATGCCGTGCCGCCAGCATGCACGGCATCGTGACAGAGCTGGTCAAGCGCACGGCCACGGACGAGACGCGGCAGCTGCAGGCGAAGGTGGATCGCCTGCAGGCGGAGGTCAGCCAGCTGCACCAGAAGCTGGCTGAGGCCACGGCCAGGCCTGCCCAATCCGCCCCAGGTCCGGTGGTAGGAGGCTCCACCTCCTCAACCGCTAGCCTTGAGGCCACCATTCGCGGAGTGGTGATGGAGGAGAGGGCCTTCATCCGGGCCTGCTTCGCAGGCATCGAGGACCGGCTCCTGCCGGAAAAGCGGCTGCGCCCGCCGCTAGCGGCGGACAAGCGTCCACCGCCGAAGGAGCCGGAACCTGCGCCTGTAGCAGGCCCAGCATCGGATGCCCAGCCCGCCAAGGGCAAAGGCAAGGGCAAGAGGACCAAGGCGGCTCCTCATGCCCCCACCACAAGCGCGGAGGGAGCGTCTGGGTCCTCTGCCGCTCCAGCAGCCTCCCAGAACCCACAGGAGGAAGACGCCCTTCTTCCCTCCACCACCCCGTCCAACCAGCCGTGGACGGAAGTGGTCAAGAAAGGGAAAAAGGGCAAAAAGTCGGCTCCCAAGCCCGCCAGCGCGGCGACTGGTCCTCCAGCCAAAAAGGCCGGCGGGAGGAAGCTGGTTCCTCCTAAAACCGCGGCCGTCGTGGTGACCATCACCCCGGAGGCCGCGGAGCGTGGGGAAACGTACGAGTCCGTCCTAAGACGGGCTCGTACTAATGCTGATCCCTCCCAGCTGGGGATCAGCAACATCAAGTGCCGCCGAACTCTAACCGGGGCTCGAATTTTCGAGTTCTCGGGGGAGAAGCGCGGCACAAATGCGGACCTCTTCGCAACAAAGTTGCAAGAGGTCATCGCAGATGTGGCCAAGGTTGCCAGGCCTATAAAGACCGCAGCCTTGGAGGTGGCCGATCTGGATGATTCGGTCACCAAGGAGGATGTGGTGGCGGCCGTCGCGGCGGCTGGAGGCTGCGACGCTGGCGCGGTGAAGGGTGGAGCCATCAGGCCTGGCCGCCGCGGCCTGGGCATCATCCGCGTCGAGTGCCCAGTCGCCGCGGCTGGGGCCGTCCTTGCAGCGACCAAGGGACGGCTGCTGGTGGGCTTCAGCTCGGCTGTGGTCCGGGCGCTTGAAGACCAGCCCGTCCGCTGCTTCAAGTGCTTCGCGGTCGGCCACACCCGAGCCACGTGTCCCTCCAAGTCCGACTGGGGAGGCACGTGCTTCCAATGCGGTCAGGAGGGACACGGGTGGGCCGCTTGCACCGCCGCCAAGCCGCACTGCGCGGCGTGTGCCGCCGGTGGCCGCCCCGCGGACCACAGGATGACGGGCAGGAGCTGCAAGCCCCCCGTGAGGAAGGGCGTGGTGCCGGCACAGGTTCGCCCTGTTGCCACCGCCGTCGCAGTCGTCGCCGCTGTAGCTCCAGTGGCGGCGGTAAATGAGGTGGGGGGTGCGATGTCGGAATAACAATTTCCGACTACCGCATCCTCCAGACGAACACCAACCACTGCAGAGCGGCCCAGGACCTGGTAGTGCAGGTCATGGCCGAGTGGTTGGTGAACGTAGCGGTGGTCGCCGAGCCCTACTCGATCCCCGGCAGCTGGCTGGGTGACGAGGACGGCTCGGTGGCACTAGCGGCGCGGTCTTCCACAGACTCCCCTCCCCTCTCGCTATTAGAGAAGGGACCGGGATACGTGGCCGCCGCGTGGGGAGACTTCGCCCTTGTGGGCGTGTATTTCTCCCCAAACCGCCCTCTTCAGGACTTCGAGAACTTTCTCGGAGTCCTGGCCGCCGTGGTCGGCAGGGCGGCGCCGCGTCAGGTCTCCGTGCTGGGAGACCTGAACGCCAAGTCTGTGACCTGGGGCAACCCGGCCACCGACGCCCGCGGGCGGGCGGTGGAAATGTGGGCGGCCTCCTCTGGACTCTCCCTCTTGAACAGAGGAAGCGTCCGGACATGCGTGCGGCGGCAGGGTGGCTCAATAGTGGACGTCACTTTCGCCACCCCTGCGTTAGCCGCGCGCGTGCTGAACTGGCGGGTGGACCTGGTGGAGACTTTGTCAGACCACCGCTACGTGCGTTTCGACATCTCCACCAGTGGCCCCGGAGCGACGCGGCCCCGCTCGGGGCCGTCACCGTTCCCACGGTGGGCTCTCACCCGCCTGGACAGGGAGGCAGCGCGGGAGGCGGCGTTCGTCCAGGACTGGCTTTCGCCGTCTTCCGCCGGTCTGGACGTGGACACCGTGGCGGGGCACCTCAGGGAGTCTCTGACCGAGGTATGCAACTCCAGCATGCCTCGGTCTCGCCGACCACTACCAAAACGCGCCGTGTACTGGTGGTCGGCGGAGCTGGCGGAGCTTCGAGCGGCGTGTGTGGAGGCAAGGAGGGCCTACACGCGGAGTCGGCGGCGGCGTCGACGGGATGTGGCTGTCGGGGACCACCTCTATGAGGTGTACTTGGAGGCGAAAATGGTCCTCGACCGAGCCATCGCCGCCGCCAGAGACTCGGGGAGAGCGGAGATGCTGGAGGGTCTCGACAACGACCCCTTCGGGAGACCGTACAAGGCGGCGCGCAACAAATTGCGCCCCTTTGGTCCCCCCGTTGCCGAGACCCTCGAGCCCTCGTTTCTGGATGGGGTGGTTCGGTCCCTGTTTCCGTGCAGGGACAACTTCACCCCACCAGTGATGGACCCCCCGCTTGGGACAGCTCCGCCAGCTGAGGAGGAAGAGGAGGCCCCTCCTGTCACGGAGTCGGAACTTGGCGCGGCGATTCTCCATATCCGCGCCAAGAAGACAGCTCCGGGCCCCGACGGTGTCCCGGCAAGAGTGGTGGCGATCGCCGCCACTCAAATGGAGGAGAGGTTTCGGGACCTCTTCAGCGCATGCCTTGCGTCTGGGAGGTTCCCGAAACCGTGGAAGGAGGGGCAGCTGTGCCTCCTCCGCAAGGAGGGCCGCCCAGCAGACTCCCCCTCGGCATACCGGCCCATCGTTCTGCTCGATGAGGTCGGTAAAATGTTCGAGGGGATAATCGCTGCCCGCCTGAAGGGCCATCTGCGGCGTATCGGGCCGGACTTGTCGGACGCTCAGTTCGGGTTTCGGGCTGAGCGGTCCACGGTGGACGCGCTGGCCTGCCTTAAGGGGCAGGTGAAGGAGGCGATGGATGCGGGGGACGGATTGTTGGCTGTGTCATTCGACATTGCCAACGCCTTCAACTCCGTTCCCCACTGCACCATCCTCGAGGCGCTCCGATTCCACGGAGTGCCTCGGTACATGCGCAGTCTGCTGGCCAGCTACCTGGAGGATCGGGCGATCCTCCTGGTAAACAAGACTGGCCGAGTCCGGCGGTACGCCGTTGAAGCCGGCGTTCCACAGGGGTCTGTCTTAGGACCTCTCCTCTGGAACGTCGGCTATGATTGGCTCCTGCGGGGAACTCTCCTCCGAGGCACGAGTGTCGTCTGCTACGCGGATGACACTCTCCTCACCGCCCGGGGGGAGAGTTTCAGAGAGGCGGCCGACCTGGCCTCGGCGGGCGGATCCTTGGTCGCGGGGCGGATCCGCCGCCTCGGTTTAACGGTGGCGCTGCACAAGACCGAGGCCGTGTTCTTCCACGGCCCTCGGCAGCGCCACCCACCACCTGACGCCCACATCTTCGTGGAGGGCGTCAGGATTGAGGTGAAGGCCCAGATGAAATATCTGGGCCTTGTACTCGACAGCAGGTGGCGCTTCGGCCCGCATTTCAGCGGGCTGTCGTCGCGCCTGCTGAAGGCCGCGGGCGCTCTCTCGTGGCTGCTTCCCAACCTGGGGGGGCCCAGCGCGCGATGCCGGCAGCTTTACGCCGGCATCTTGAGGAGCATGGCCCTCTACGGGGCTCCTATCTGGGAGGAGTCCCTCCACAGACGAGAGAACGCCGCGGCCTTGCGGGCACCTCAAAGGGCCATAGCCCAGCGTGCGGCGCGGGCCTACCGCACGGTGGGCTATGCGGCAGCATGCGCTCTGGCCAGCACCCCTCCTTGGGAACTCGAGGCGTGGGTGCTCGCCAGAGTGTATGAGTGGACGGCGGAGCGAAAAGCGAGGGGCGTTCGCTCGGCTCCAGAAGAGCGGGAGGCCGTCCGGCGGGAGGCGAGGGACGCCATCGTCGTCCATTGGACGGGGGACCTCGCCACCGCAGCCTTCGGCCGCCGAACCCTCGACGCGATTGGGCCAGTGCTGCGAGACTGGCTCGAGCGTCCGCACGGGTTCCTCTCCTTCCGTCTCGTGCAGGTGCTGTCCGGACACGGTTGCTTCGGATCGTACCTGCACCGAATCGGACGGGAGGAGACGCCGTCGTGCCGCGACTGTGGCGCGGCGGAGGACGTGGCACAGCACACACTCGAGGTGTGCCCGTCGTGGTCAGAGCCGCGCCGCAGTCTCGTCGCGGCGATCGGACCGGACCTCTCGCTCCCCGGCCTGGTTAACGCCATGCTGAGAGACGAGGGGTCCTGGGCGGCAGTCGCCTCCTTCTGTGAACACGTCATGTCCCAGAAGGAGGCGGCGGAGCGCGCTCGGGAGGACGACCCTGCCGAGGCGCCGCTCCGAAGGCGGAGGAGGGGTCGAAGAAGACGTCAGTACGATAGTCATCTTCGACTCCTCCCAGGTGGAGGCCAGCAGGCAACGGGTGCGGGGGCACCCTTGCCTGTATCGCACAGGCCTCCACCAGTGCCGGACGGGAATGGCCAGGTGTTCCCGGCCATTCCCGTAGCCCCCCAACCCGGGGGGCATGCGGGGCCCGCCAGCTAGGCGGGCATGCGCCGGGAGGGTCGTGGATGTAAAGGCTGAGCCGGTTTCCCATGACCCTCCCATCACGGCGATGCGGGAACACCGCTGAGTTTTAGTGGGTATACTGTCACTAGGACAGGGAGTCCCACATACCCCGACTCGTCCCCCACGAGCCGGGGATGCATAAAGCATTTCTCAGCGACAAAAAAAAAAAAAAAAAAAAAAAAAAAAAAAAAAAAAAAAAAAAGGTTAGGTTAGGTTGGGGGATCCCCCACAGCGCATACTTCCACGTAGTATCCCCTGGGCAACGCCGTGTCTGACCACCGTAACGGAGTGGCAGACCGGTGGCTAAAGTGCGCTGTGACTCGTAGGCATCACGCAGTCGTCTACGAACGAGTCGAATTTTAATTTTAACATGTCGAGTTTTTATCCAAACACCTTGTCGATCAAGCCAGCGCGTAATGCGTCTGGCCGTTTTATCCGGAATCGCCCCTCCCAGGGCGATTCAAACGGCCCTTCCCAGGGCCAACCCAACGGCCCTTCTCAGGGCCAACCCAACGGCCCTTCTCAGGGCCAACCCAACGGCCCTTCTCAGGGCCAACCCAACGGCCCTTCTCAGGGCCAATCCAACGGCCCTTCTCAGGGCCAATCCAACGGCCCTTCTCAGGGCCACGTGTCGGAAGCTGACCGCGCACCATCTGCGGCCAGCTCATTATTTAGAAGGCCAGACGATTTGTCGGACTCCGACGACTCCGTCATGGACACGTCAACGTCCGAAAGCGACCGCTTTAAGCGGAAGCGGTCCGTGGGCTCCTCGGAGTCCGTTAGGGCGAAGAAGAAGTCGAAGCCTAAAAAGGCCTCGACTTCTACTGCGCCTTCTTCCCACAGTGTGGGCTTGGTGGACGCCGAGCGCCAGTTGAATCTGGCGAAGAGGGCGCAGCTTCAACAAGACCTGGAGGAGAGGGTCGCTGCCAAGGAGCAGCAGGCGCAAGCTGCCAGGGCGAAGGCTGGCTACGGTGCATCCAGTGTGCTGTATGCTGACCACTCCCTGGCGGAACTGGAGCGCATGGCGCATGAGGATAGGGAGGAGGTCCTGGAGGTCGCCTCAAAGTCCTCCAATTTGAAGGGGACCTTCCAGAAGGCCCTCAAATGCCGTGCCGCCAGCATGCACGGCATCGTGACAGAGCTGGTCAAGCGCACGGCCACGGACGAGACGCGGCAGCTGCAGGCGAAAGTGGATCGCCTGCAGGCGGAGGTCAGCCAGCTGCACCAGAAGCTGGCTGAGGCCACGGCCAGGCCTGCCCAATCCGCCCCAGGTCCAGTGGTAGGAGACTCCTCCTCCTCCTCCCCTGCCAGTCTTGAAGCCACATTCCGTGGCATCGTCATGGAGGAGAGGGCCTTCATCCGGGCCTGCTTCGCAGGCATCGAGGACCGGCTCCTTCCGGAAAAGCGGCTGCGCCCGCCGCTAGCGGCGGACAAGCGTCCACCGCCCAGGGAGCCGGAACCTGCGCCTCTAGCAGGCCCAGCATCGGTTGCCCAGCCCGCCGAGGGCAAAGGCAAGGGCAAGAGGACCAAGGCGGCTCCTCATGCCCCCACCACAAGCGCGGAGGTAGCGTCTGGGTCGTCTGCCACTCCAGCAGCCCCCCAGAACTCGCAGGAGGAAGACGCCCTTCTTCCCTCCACCACCCCGTCCAACCAGCCGTGGACGGAAGTGGTCAAAAAAGGGAAAAAGGGCGAAAAGTCGGCTCCCAAGCCCGCTGCGACTGGGCCTGCAGCGAAAAAGGCCGGCGGGAGGAAGCTGGTTCCTCCCAAAACCGCGGCCGTCGTGGTGACCATCACCCCGGAGGCCGCGGAGCGTGGGGAGACGTATGAGTCCGTCCTAAGACGGGCTCGTACTAATGCTGATCCCTCCCAGCTGGGGATCACTAACATCAAGTGCCGCCGAACTCTAACCGGGGCTCGAATTTTCGAGTTCTCGGGGGAGCAGCGCGGCACAAATGCGGACCTCTTCGCAACAAAGTTGCAAGAGGTCATAGCGGATGTGGCAAAGGTCGCCAGACCTGTTAAGACCGCAGCCTTGGAGGTGGCCGATCTGGACGACTCGGTCACCAAAGAGGATGTGGTGGAGGCCGTCGCGGCGGCTGGAGGCTGCGAAGCTGGCGCAGTGAAGAGTGGAGCCATCAGGCCCGGCCGCCGCGGCATGGGCGTCATCCGCGTCGAGTGCCCAGTCGCCGCGGCTGGGGCCGTCCTTGCTACAACAAAAGGACGGATCCTTGTTGGGTTCGGCTCGGCTGTGGTCCGGGCACTTGAAGACCAGCCTGTCCGCTGCTTCAAGTGCTTCGCGGTCGGCCACACCCGAGCCACGTGTCCCTCCAAGTCCGACTGGGGAGACACGTGCTTCCAATGCGGGCAGGAGGGACACGGGTGGGCCGCTTGCACCGCCGCCAAGCCACACTGCGCGGCGTGCGCCGCCGGTGGCCGCCCCGCGGACCACAGGATGACGGGCAGGAGCTGCAAGCCCCCCGTGAGGAAGGGCGTGGTGCCGGCGCAGGTTCGCCCTGTTGCCACCGCCGTCGCAGTCGTCGCCGCTGTAGCTCCAGTGGCGGTGGTAAATGAGGTGGGGGGTGCGATGTCGGAATAACAATTTCCGACTACCGCATCCTCCAGACGAACACCAACCACTGCAGAGCGGCCCAGGACCTGGTAGTGCAGGTCATGGCCGAGTGGTTGGTGAACGTAGCGGTGGTCGCCGAGCCCTACTCGATCCCCGGCAGCTGGCTGGGTGACGAGGACGACTCGGTGGCACTAGCGGCGCGGTCTTCCACAGACTCCCCTCTCCTCTCGCTATTAGAGAAGGGACCGGGATACGTGGCCGCCGCGTGGGGAGACTTCGCCCTTGTGGGCGTGTATTTCTCCCCAAACCGCCCTCTTCAGGACTTCGAGAACTTTCTCGGAGTCCTGGCCGCCGTGGTCGGCAGGGCGGCGCCGCGTCAGGTCTCCG
Source organism: Agrochola macilenta (assembly GCA_916701695.1). Classification (NCBI taxonomy): domain Eukaryota; kingdom Metazoa; phylum Arthropoda; class Insecta; order Lepidoptera; family Noctuidae; genus Agrochola; species Agrochola macilenta. The sequence goes on along the minus strand of OU753554.1, from coordinate 16,720 downwards.
TGCTGGGAGACCTGAACGCCAAGTCTGTGACCTGGGGCAACCCGGCCACCGACGCCCGCGGGCGGGCGGTGGAAATGTGGGCGGCCTCCTCTGGACTCTCCCTCTTGAACAGAGGAAGCGTCCAGACATGCGTGCGGCGGCAGGGTGGCTCAATAGTGGACGTCACTTTCGCCACCCCTGCGTTAGCCGCGCGCGTGTTGAACTGGCGGGTGGACCTGGTGGAGACTATGTCGGACCACCGGTACGTGCGCTTCGACATCTCCACCAGTGGCCCCGGAGCGACGCGGCCCCGCTCGGGGCCGTCACCGTTCCCACGGTGGGCTCTCACCCGCCTGGACAGGGAGGCAGCGCGGGAGGCGGCGTTCGTCCAGGACTGGCTTTCGCCGTCTTCCGCCGGCATGGATGTGGACACCGTGGCGGGGTACCTGAGGGAGTCTCTGACCGAGGTATGCAACTCCAGCATGCCTCGGTCTCGCCGACCACAACCCAAACGCGCAGTGTACTGGTGGTCGGCGGAGCTGGCGGGGCTTCGAGCGGCGTGTGTGGAGGCGAGGAGGGCCTACACGCGGAGTCGGCGGCGGCGTCGACGGGATGTGGCTGTCGGGGACCACCTCTATGAGGTGTACTTGGAGGCGAAAATGGTCCTCGACCGAGCCATCGCCGCCGCCAGAGACTCGGGGAGAGCGGAGATGCTGGAGGGTCTCGACAACGACCCCTTCGGGAGACCGTACAAGGCGGCGCGCAACAAATTGCGCCCCTTTGGTCCCCCCGTTGCCGAGACCCTCGAGCCCTCGTTTCTGGATGGGGTGGTTCGGTCCCTGTTTCCGTGCAGGGACAACTTCACCCCACCAGTGATGGACCCCCCGCTTGGGACAGCTCCGCCAGCTGAGGAGGAAGAGGAGGCCCCTCCTGTCACGGAGTCGGAACTTGGCGCGGCGATTCTCCGCATCCGCGCCAAGAAGACAGCTCCAGGCCCCGACGGTGTTCCGGCGAGAGTGGTGGCGATCGCTGCCACTCAAATGGAGGAGAGGTTTCGGGACCTCTTCAGCGCATGCCTTGCGTCTGGGAGGTTCCCGAAACCGTGGAAGGAGGGGCAGCTGTGCCTCCTCCGCAAGGAGGGCCGCCCGGCAGACTCCCCCTCGGCATACCGGCCCATCGTTCTGCTCGATGAGGTCGGTAAAATGTTCGAGGGGATAGTCGCTGCCCGCCTAAAGGGCCATCTGCGGCGTATCGGGCCGGACTTGTCGGACGCTCAGTTCGGGTTTCGGGCTGAGCGGTCCACGGTGGACGCGCTGGCCTGCCTTAAGGGGCAGGTGAAGGAGGCGATGGATGCGGGGGACGGATTGTTGGCTGTGTCATTCGACATTGCCAACGCCTTCAACTCCGTTCCCCACTGCACCATCCTCGAGGCGCTCCGATTCCACGGAGTGCCTCGGTACATGCGCAGTCTGCTGGCCAGCTACCTGGAGGATCGGGCGATCCTCCTGGTAAACAAGACTGGCCGAGTCCGGCGGTACGCCGTTGAAGCCGGCGTTCCACAGGGGTCTGTCTTAGGACCTCTCCTCTGGAACGTCGGCTATGATTGGCTCCTGCGGGGAACTCTCCTCCGAGGCACGAGTGTCGTCTGCTACGCGGATGACACTCTCCTCACCGCCCGGGGGGAGAGTTTCAGAGAGGCGGCCGACCTGGCCTCGGCGGGCGGATCCTTGGTCGCGGGGCGGATCCGCCGCCTCGGTTTAACGGTGGCGCTGCACAAGACCGAGGCCGTGTTCTTCCACGGCCCTCGGCAGCGCCACCCACCACCTGACGCCCACATCTTCGTGGAGGGCGTCAGGATTGAGGTGAAGGCCCAGATGAAATATCTGGGCCTTGTACTCGACAGCAGGTGGCGCTTCGGCCCGCATTTCAGCGGGCTGTCGTCGCGCCTGCTGAAGGCCGCGGGCGCTCTCTCGTGGCTGCTTCCCAACCTGGGGGGGCCCAGCGCGCGATGCCGGCAGCTTTACGCCGGCATCTTGAGGAGCATGGCCCTCTACGGGGCTCCTATCTGGGAGGAGTCCCTCCACAGACGAGAGAACGCCGCGGCCTTGCGGGCACCTCAAAGGGCCATAGCCCAGCGTGCGGCGCGGGCCTACCGCACGGTGGGCTATGCGGCAGCATGCGCTCTGGCCAGCACCCCTCCTTGGGAACTCGAGGCGTGGGTGCTCGCCAGAGTGTATGAATGGACGGCGGAGCGGAGGGGAGCGGAGGGCGAGGGGCGTTCGCTCGGCCCCGGAAGAGCGGGAGGCCGTCAGGCGGGAGGCGAGGGACGCCATCGTCGTCCATTGGACGGGGGACCTCGCCACCGCAGCCTTCGGCCGCCGAACCCTCGACGCGATTGGGCCAGTGCTGCGAGACTGGCTCGAGCGTCCGCACGGGTTTCTCTCCTTCCGTCTCGTGCAGGTGCTGTCCGGACACGGTTGCTTCGGATCGTACCTGCACCGAATCGGACGGGAGGAGACGCCGTCGTGCCGCGACTGTGGCGCGGCGGAGGACGTAGCACAGCACACCCTCGAGGTGTGCCCGTCGTGGTCAGAGCCGCGCCGCAGTCTCGTCGCGGCGATCGGACCGGACCTCTCGCTCCCCGGCTTGGTTAACGCCATGCTGAGGGACGAGGGGTCCTGGGCGGCAGTCGCCTCCTTCTGCGAACACGTCATGTCCCAGAAGGAGGCGGCGGAGCGCGCTCGGGAGGACGATCCTGCCGAGGCGCCGCTCCGAAGGCGGAGGAGGGGTCGAAGAAGACGTCAGTATGATAGTCATCTCCGACTCCTCCCAGGTGGAGGCCAGCAGGCAACGGGTGCGGGGGCACCCTTGCCTGTATCGCACAGGCCTCCACCAGTGCCGGACGGGAATGGCCAGGTGTTCCCGGCCATTCCCGTAGCCCCCCAACCCGGGGGGCATGCGGGGCCCGCCAGCTAGGCGGGCATGCGCCGGGAGGGTCGTGGATGTAAAGGCTGAGCCGGTTTCCCATGACCCTCCCATCACGGCGATGCGGGAACACCGCTGAGTTTTAGTGGGTATACTGTCACTAGGACAGGGAGTCCCACATACCCCGACTCGTCCCCCACGAGCCGGGGATGCATAAAGCATTTCTCAGCGACAAAAAAAAAAAAAAAAAAAAAAAAGGTTAGGTTAGGTTAGGTTAGGTTAGGTTAGGTTAGGTTAGGTTAGGTTAGGTTAGGTTAGGTTAGGTTAGGTTAGGTTAGGTTAGGTTAGGTTAGGTTAGGTTAGGTTAGGTTAGGTTAGGTTAGGTTAGGTTAGGTTAGGTTAGGTTAGGTTAGGTTAGGTTAGGTTAGGTTAGGTTAGGTTAGGTTAGGTTAGGTTAGGTTAGGTTAGGTTAGGTTAGGTTAGGTTAGGTTAGGTTAGGTTAGGTTAGGTTAGGTTAGGTTAGGTTAGGTTAGGTTAGGTTAGGTTAGGTTAGGTTAGGTTAGGTTAGGTTAGGTTAGGTTAGGTTAGGTTAGGTTAGGTTAGGTTAGGTTAGGTTAGGTTAGGTTAGGTTAGGTTAGGTTAGGTTAGGTTAGGTTAGGTTAGGTTAGGTTAGGTTAGGTTAGGTTAGGTTAGGTTAGGTTAGGTTAGGTTAGGTTAGGTTAGGTTAGGTTAGGTTAGGTTAGGTTAGGTTAGGTTAGGTTAGGTTAGGTTAGGTTAGGTTAGGTTAGGTTAGGTTAGGTTAGGTTAGGTTAGGTTAGGTTAGGTTAGGTTAGGTTAGGTTAGGTTAGGTTAGGTTAGGTTAGGTTAGGTTAGGTTAGGTTAGGTTAGGTTAGGTTAGGTTAGGTTAGGTTAGGTTAGGTTAGGTTAGGTTAGGTTAGGTTAGGTTAGGTTAGGTTAGGTTAGGTTAGGTTAGGTTAGGTTAGGTTAGGTTAGGTTAGGTTAGGTTAGGTTAGGTTAGGTTAGGTTAGGTTAGGTTAGGTTAGGTTAGGTTAGGTTAGGTTAGGTTAGGTTAGGTTAGGTTAGGTTAGGTTAGGTTAGGTTAGGTTAGGTTAGGTTAGGTTAGGTTAGGTTAGGTTAGGTTAGGTTAGGTTAGGTTAGGTTAGGTTAGGTTAGGTTAGGTTAGGTTAGGTTAGGTTAGGTTAGGTTAGGTTAGGTTAGGTTAGGTTAGGTTAGGTTAGGTTAGGTTAGGTTAGGTTAGGTTAGGTTAGGTTAGGTTAGGTTAGGTTAGGTTAGGTTAGGTTAGGTTAGGTTAGGTTAGGTTAGGTTAGGTTAGGTTAGGTTAGGTTAGGTTAGGTTAGGTTAGGTTAGGTTAGGTTAGGTTAGGTTAGGTTAGGTTAGGTTAGGTTAGGTTAGGTTAGGTTAGGTTAGGTTAGGTTAGGTTAGGTTAGGTTAGGTTAGGTTAGGTTAGGTTAGGTTAGGTTAGGTTAGGTTAGGTTAGGTTAGGTTAGGTTAGGTTAGGTTAGGTTAGGTTAGGTTAGGTTAGGTTAGGTTAGGTTAGGTTAGGTTAGGTTAGGTTAGGTTAGGTTAGGTTAGGTTAGGTTAGGTTAGGTTAGGTTAGGTTAGGTTAGGTTAGGTTAGGTTAGGTTAGGTTAGGTTAGGTTAGGTTAGGTTAGGTTAGGTTAGGTTAGGTTAGGTTAGGTTAGGTTAGGTTAGGTTAGGTTAGGTTAGGTTAGGTTAGGTTAGGTTAGGTTAGGTTAGGTTAGGTTAGGTTAGGTTAGGTTAGGTTAGGTTAGGTTAGGTTAGGTTAGGTTAGGTTAGGTTAGGTTAGGTTAGGTTAGGTTAGGTTAGGTTAGGTTAGGTTAGGTTAGGTTAGGTTAGGTTAGGTTAGGTTAGGTTAGGTTAGGTTAGGTTAGGTTAGGTTAGGTTAGGTTAGGTTAGGTTAGGTTAGGTTAGGTTAGGTTAGGTTAGGTTAGGTTAGGTTAGGTTAGGTTAGGTTAGGTTAGGTTAGGTTAGGTTAGGTTAGGTTAGGTTAGGTTAGGTTAGGTTAGGTTAGGTTAGGTTAGGTTAGGTTAGGTTAGGTTAGGTTAGGTTAGGTTAGGTTAGGTTAGGTTAGGTTAGGTTAGGTTAGGTTAGGTTAGGTTAGGTTAGGTTAGGTTAGGTTAGGTTAGGTTAGGTTAGGTTAGGTTAAGACAGCTCCAGGCCCCGACGGTGTTCCGGCGAGAGTGGTGGCGATCGCTGCCACTCAAATGGAGGAGAGGTTTCGGGACCTCTTCAACGCATGCCTTGCGTCTGGGAGGTTCCCGAAACCGTGGAAGGAGGGGCAGCTGTGCCTCCTTCGCAAGGAGGGCCGCCCGGCGGACTCCCCCTCGGCATACCGGCCCATCGTTCTGCTCGATGAGGTCGGTAAAATGTTCGAGGGGATAATCGCTGCCCGCCTAAAGGGCCATCTGCGGCGTATCGGGCCGGACTTGTCGGACGCTCAGTTCGGTTTTCGGGCTGAGCGGTCCACGGTGGACGCGCTGGCCTGCCTTAAGGGGCAGGTGAAGGAGGCGATGGATGCGGGGGACGGATTGTTGGCTGTGTCATTCGACATTGCCAACGCCTTCAACTCCGTTCCCCACTGCACCATCCTCGAGGCGCTCCGATTCCACGGAGTGCCTCGGTACATGCGCGGTCTGCTGGCCAGCTACCTGGAGGATCGGGCGATCCTCCTGGTAGACAGGACTGGCCGAGTCCGGCGGTACGCCGTTGAGGCCGGCGTTCCACAGGGGTCAGTCTTAGGACCTCTCCTCTGGAACGTCGGCTATGATTGGCTCCTGCGGGGAACTCTCCTCCGAGGCACGAGTGTCGTCTGCTACGCGGATGACACTCTCCTCACCGCCCGGGGGGAGAGTTTCAGAGAGGCGGCCGACCTGGCCTCGGCGGGCGGATCCTTGGTCGCGGGGCGGATCCGCCGCCTCGGTTTAACGGTGGCGCTGCACAAGACCGAGGCCGTGTTCTTCCACGGCCCTCGGCAGCGCCACCCACCACCTGACGCCCACATCTTCGTGGAGGGCGTCAGGATTGAGGTGAAGGCCCAGATGAAATATCTGGGCCTTGTACTCGACAGCAGGTGGCGCTTCGGCCCGCATTTCAGCGGGCTGTCGTCGCGCCTGCTGAAGGCCGCGGGCGCTCTCTCGTGGCTGCTTCCCAACCTGGGGGGGCCCAGCGCGCGATGCCGGCAGCTTTACGCCGGCATCTTGAGGAGCATGGCCCTCTACGGGGCTCCTATCTGGGAGGAGTCCCTCCACAGACGAGAGAACGCCGCGGCCTTGCGGGCACCTCAAAGGGCCATAGCCCAGCGTGCGGCGCGGGCCTACCGCACGGTGGGCTATGCGGCAGCATGCGCTCTGGCCAGCACCCCTCCTTGGGAACTCGAGGCGTGGGTGCTCGCCAGAGTGTATGAATGGACGGCGGAGCGGAGGGCGAGGGGCGTTCGCTCGGCCCCGGAAGAGCGGGAGGCCGTCAGGCGGGAGGCGAGGGACGCCATCGTCGTCCATTGGACGGGGGACCTCGCCACCGCAGCCTTCGGCCGCCGAACCCTCGACGCGATTGGGCCAGTGCTGCGAGACTGGCTCGAGCGTCCGCACGGGTTTCTCTCCTTCCGTCTCGTGCAGGTGCTGTCCGGACACGGTTGCTTCGGATCGTACCTGCACCGAATCGGACGGGAGGAGACGCCGTCGTGCCGCGACTGTGGCGCGGCGGAGGACGTGGCACAGCACACCCTCGAGGTGTGCCCGTCGTGGTCAGAGCCGCGCCGCAGTCTCGTCGCGGCGATCGGACCGGACCTCTCGCTCCCCGGCTTGGTTAACGCCATGCTGAGGGACGAGGGGTCCTGGGCGGCAGTCGCCTCCTTCTGCGAACACGTCATGTCCCAGAAGGAGGCGGCGGAGCGCGCTCGGGAGGACGATCCTGCCGAGGCGCCGCTCCGAAGGCGGAGGAGGGGTCGAAGAAGACGTCAGTATGATAGTCATCTCCGACTCCTCCCAGGTGGAGGCCAGCAGGCAACGGGTGCGGGGGCACCCTTGCCTGTATCGCACAGGCCTCCACCAGTGCCGGACGGGAATGGCCAGGTGTTCCCGGCCATTCCCGTAGCCCCCCAACCCGGGGGGCATGCGGGGCCCGCCAGCTAGGCGGGCATGCGCCGGGAGGGTCGTGGATGTAAAGGCTGAGCCGGTTTCCCATGACCCTCCCATCACGGCGATGCGGGAACACCGCTGAGTTTTAGTGGGTATACTGTCACTAGGACAGGGAGTCCCACATACCCCGACTCGTCCCCCACGAGCCGGGCATGCATAAAGCATTTCTCAGCGACAAAAAAAAAAAAAAAAAAAAAAAAAAAAAAAAAAAAAAAAAAAAAAAAGGTTAGGTTAGGTTAGGTTAGGTTAGGTTAGGTTAGGTTAGGTTAGGTTAGGTTAGGTTAGGTTAGGTTAGGTTAGGTTAGGTTAGGTTAGGTTAGGTTAGGTTAGGTTAGGTTAGGTTAGGTTAGGTTAGGTTAGGTTAGGTTAGGTTAGGTTAGGTTAGGTTAGGTTAGGTTAGGTTAGGTTAGGTTAGGTTAGGTTAGGTTAGGTTAGGTTAGGTTAGGTTAGGTTAGGTTAGGTTAGGTTAGGTTAGGTTAGGTTAGGTTAGGTTAGGTTAGGTTAGGTTAGGTTAGGTTAGGTTAGGTTAGGTTAGGTTAGGTTAGGTTAGGTTAGGTTAGGTTAGGTTAGGTTAGGTTAGGTTAGGTTAGGTTAGGTTAGGTTAGGTTAGGTTAGGTTAGGTTAGGTTAGGTTAGGTTAGGTTAGGTTAGGTTAGGTTAGGTTAGGTTAGGTTAGGTTAGGTTAGGTTAGGTTAGGTTAGGTTAGGTTAGGTTAGGTTAGGTTAGGTGAGGTTAGGTTAGGTTAGGTTAGGTTAGGTTAGGTTAGGTTAGGTTAGGTTAGGTTAGGTTAGGTTAGGTTAGGTTAGGTTAGGTTAGGTTAGGTTAGGTTAGGTTAGGTTAGGTTAGGTTAGGTTAGGTTAGGTTAGGTTAGGTTAGGTTAGGTTAGGTTAGGTTAGGTTAGGTTAGGTTAGGTTAGGTTAGGTTAGGTTAGGTTAGGTTAGGTTAGGTTAGGTTAGGTTAGGTTAGGTTAGGTTAGGTTAGGTTAGGTTAGGTTAGGTTAGGTTAGGTTAGGTTAGGTTAGGTTAGGTTAGGTTAGGTTAGGTTAGGTTAGGTTAGGTTAGGTTAGGTTAGGTTAGGTTAGGTTAGGTTAGGTTAGGTTAGGTTAGGTTAGGTTAGGTTAGGTTAGGTTAGGTTAGGTTAGGTTAGGTTAGGTTAGGTTAGGTTAGGTTAGGTTAGGTTAGGTTAGGTTAGGTTAGGTTAGGTTAGGTTAGGTTAGGTTACGTTAGGTTAGGTTAGGTTAGGTTAGGTTAGGTTAGGTTAGGTTAGGTTAGGTTAGGTTAGGTTAGGTTAGGTTAGGTTAGGTTAGGTTAGGTTAGGTTAGGTTAGGTTAGGTTAGGTTAGGTTAGGTTAGGTTAGGTTAGGTTAGGTTAGGTTAGGTTAGGTTAGGTTAGGTTAGGTTAGGTTAGGTTAGGTTAGGTTAGGTTAGGTTAGGTTAGGTTAGGTTAGGTTAGGTTAGGTTAGGTTAGGTTAGGTTAGGTTAGGTTAGGTTAGGTTAGGTTAGGTTAGGTTAGGTTAGGTTAGGTTAGGTTAGGTTAGGTTAGGTTAGGTTAGGTTAGGTTAGGTTAGGTTAGGTTAGGTTAGGTTAGGTTAGGTTAGGTTAGGTTAGGTTAGGTTAGGTTAGGTTAGGTTAGGTTAGGTTAGGTTAGGTTAGGTTAGGTTAGGTTAGGTTAGGTTAGGTTAGGTTAGGTTAGGTTAGGTTAGGTTAGGTTAGGTTAGGTTAGGTTAGGATAGGTTAGGTTAGGTTAGGTTAGGTTAGGTTAGGTTAGGTTAGGTTAGGTTAGGTTAGGTTAGGTTAGGTTAGGTTAGGTTAGGTTAGGTTAGGTTAGGTTAGGTTAGGTTAGGTTAGGTTAGGTTAGGTTAGGTTAGGTTAGGTTAGGTTAGGTTAGGTTAGGTTAGGTTAGGTTAGGTTAGGTTAGGTTAGGTTAGGTTAGGTTAGGTTAGGTTAGGTTAGGTTAGGTTAGGTTAGGTTAGGTTAGGTTAGGTTAGGTTAGGTTAGGTTAGGTTAGGTTAGGTTAGGTTAGGTTAGGTTAGGTTAGGTTAGGTTAGGTTAGGTTAGGTTAGGTTAGGTTAGGTTAGGTTAGGTTAGGTTAGGTTAGGTTAGGTTAGGTTAGGTTAGGTTAGGTTAGGTTAGGTTAGGTTAGGTTAGGTTAGGTTAGGTTAGGTTAGGTTAGGTTAGGTTAGGTTAGGTTAGGTTAGGTTAGGTTAGGTTAGGTTAGGTTAGGTTAGGTTAGGTTAGGTTAGGTTAGGTTAGGTTAGGTTAGGTTAGGTTAGGTTAGGTTAGGTTAGGTTAGGTTAGGTTAGGTTAGGTTAGGTTAGGTTAGGTTAGGTTAGGTTAGGTTAGGTTAGGTTAGGTTAGGTTAGGTTAGGTTAGGTTAGGTTAGGTTAGGTTAGGTTAGGTTAGGTTAGGTTAGGTTAGGTTAGGTTAGGTTAGGTTAGGTTAGGTTAGGTTAGGTTAGGTTAGGTTAGGTTAGGTTAGGTTAGGTTAGGTTAGGTTAGGTTAGGTTAGGTTAGGTTAGGTTAGGTTAGGTTAGGTTAGGTTAGGTTAGGTTAGGTTAGGTTAGGTTAGGTTAGGTTAGGTTAGGTTAGGTTAGGTTAGGTTAGGTTAGGTTAGGTTAGGTTAGGTTAGGTTAGGTTAGGTTAGGTTAGGTTAGGTTAGGTTAGGTTAGGTTAGGTTAGGTTAGGTTAGGTTAGGTTAGGTTAGGTTAGGTTAGGTTAGGTTAGGTTAGGTTAGGTTAGGTTAGGTTAGGTTAGGTTAGGTTAGGTTAGGTTAGGTTAGGTTAGGTTAGGTTAGGTTAGGTTAGGTTAGGTTAGGTTAGGTTAGGTTAGGTTAGGTTAGGATAGGTTAGGTTAGGTTAGGTTAGGTTAGGTTAGGTTAGGTTAGGTTAGGTTAGGTTAGGTTAGGTTAGGTTAGGTTAGGTTAGGTTAGGTTAGGTTAGGTTAGGTTAGGTTAGGTTAGGTTAGGTTAGGTTAGGTTAGGTTAGGTTAGGTTAGGTTAGGTTAGGTTAGGTTAGGTTAGGTTAGGTTAGGTTAGGTTAGGTTAGGTTAGGTTAGGTTAGGTTAGGTTAGGTTAGGTTAGGTTAGGTTAGGTTAGGTTAGGTTAGGTTAGGTTAGGTTAGGTTAGGTTAGGTTAGGTTAGGTTAGGTTAGGTTAGGTTAGGTTAGGTTAGGTTAGGTTAGGTTAGGTTAGGTTAGGTTAGGTTAGGTTAGGTTAGGTTAGGTTAGGTTAGGTTAGGTTAGGTTAGGTTAGGTTAGGTTAGGTTAGGTTAGGTTAGGTTAGGTTAGGTTAGGTTAGGTTAGGTTAGGTTAGGTTAGGTTAGGTTAGGTTAGGTTAGGTTAGGTTAGGTTAGGTTAGGTTAGGTTAGGTTAGGTTAGGTTAGGTTAGGTTAGGTTAGGTTAGGTTAGGTTAGGTTAGGTTAGGTTAGGTTAGGTTAGGTTAGGTTAGGTTAGGTTAGGTTAGGTTAGGTTAGGTTAGGTTAGGTTAGGTTAGGTTAGGTTAGGTTAGGTTAGGTTAGGTTAGGTTAGGTTAGGTTAGGTTAGGTTAGGTTAGGTTAGGTTAGGTTAGGTTAGGTTAGGTTAGGTTAGGTTAGGTTAGGTTAGGTTAGGTTAGGTTAGGTTAGGTTAGGTTAGGTTAGGTTAGGTTAGGTTAGGTTAGGTTAGGTTAGGTTAGGTTAGGTTAGGTTAGGTTAGGTTAGGTTAGGTTAGGTTAGGTTAGGTTAGGTTAGGTTAGGTTAGGTTAGGTTAGGTTAGGTTAGGTTAGGTTAGGTTAGGTTAGGTTAGGTTAGGTTAGGTTAGGTTAGGTTAGGTTAGGTTAGGTTAGGTTAGGTTAGGTTAGGTTAGGTTAGGTTAGGTTAGGTTAGGTTAGGTTAGGTTAGGTTAGGTTAGGTTAGGTTAGGTTAGGTTAGGTTAGGTTAGGTTAGGTTAGGTTAGGTTAGGTTAGGTTAGGTTAGGTTAGGTTAGGTTAGGTTAGGTTAGGTTAGGTTAGGTTAGGTTAGGTTAGGTTAGGTTAGGTTAGGTTAGGTTAGGTTAGGTTAGGTTAGGTTAGGTTAGGTTAGGTTAGGTTAGGTTAGGTTAGGTTAGGTTAGGTTAGGTTAGGTTAGGTTAGGTTAGGTTAGGTTAGGTTAGGTTAGGTTAGGTTAGGTTAGGTTAGGTTAGGTTAGGTTAGGTTAGGTTAGGTTAGGTTAGGTTAGGTTAGGTTAGGTTAGGTTAGGTTAGGATAGGTTAGGTTAGGTTAGGTTAGGTTAGGTTAGGTTAGGTTAGGTTAGGTTAGGTTAGGTTAGGTTAGGTTAGGTTAGGTTAGGTTAGGTTAGGTTAGGTTAGGTTAGGTTAGGTTAGGTTAGGTTAGGTTAGGTTAGGTTAGGTTAGGTTAGGTTAGGTTAGGTTAGGTTAGGTTAGGTTAGGTTAGGTTAGGTTAGGTTAGGTTAGGTTAGGTTAGGTTAGGTTAGGTTAGGTTAGGTTAGGTTAGGTTAGGATAGGTTAGGTTAGGTTAGGTTAGGTTAGGTTAGGTTAGGTTAGGTTAGGTTAGGTTAGGTTAGGTTAGGTTAGGTTAGGTTAGGTTAGGTTAGGTTAGGTTAGGTTAGGTTAGGTTAGGTTAGGTTAGGTTAGGTTAGGTTAGGTTAGGTTAGGTTAGGTTAGGTTAGGTT